>OV702295.1:432132162-442132162 GCA_916181665.1 Avena sativa
TGTAGTCATCGCTAGGTGGTCTAATGATATATTTGTAATTTTTATTACTTTTAGGACTCTTTGTACTGCTGTTGATGATTATTAATAAATTGGTGAAATTTTGAAAAAACTATGAAATAAGAGCACCCGTAAAATAAAAATAAAATAAGAAGCTGTATCTATATACTACTTATAAAGAAGAGAACATTTTCTTTCCTAAACGCACCCCAGAAACGCACACAAACCGTCTCCCACCGCAAGATCAACCCCACTCATGGCAATCTAAAGCCAGGATTAACCTAATCATTTGTCAGTAGTGCCCTTAGCGTTTAACGTTGACGGACCATACTTAGACGCAGAGGATCACGCTCTAAAGAAAGTTTCCTTAATCCCCGATCCAAAAATCACGGAAACGGTTTCCCAACTCAGTCACGAATTCACGATCGTATCTCATCCTGGCAAGGACTATCCGCCATACAACTTCTCCATCGGCGCGTCACCAGCGGCCGCTGTGCGTGCCCTTGCGCCGCTCCTCCCATGCCCTACCACTGTCCCCGCCGCCGCGCTGTCTGGGCAGCAGATGAACACCTCCGCCCGCCCGGTGCAGCAGCTTGACACCGCCGCCATTGGCCCAATCCTGGAGGACACGACTTCCTGACCGCCGCTGGCGAGTCGATGGCCCACTTTGCGAGGCCGCCACATCCTACACCAACCGACGATGCCACATTGCTTGACGCACATACCGTCATGGAGCCGAACGAGGTCGTCGCCTACATGCCATCCAGGTTCTTTGTTCTCTGCAGGTTCATGCACTTTCGCTTCTTTTTTTGCATCTATAATTGCATATGTAAGTTGCCAACTTGCCACAGGATATCTTCTGTTAGATTCAAGATCTGAATGGCAGCCGTAATAAGTTGAGCGTGGAGTAGTGTTTGCCATGTCAGTCTAGAAGGAGAAGGTCGAGCCCCTTTCCTGTGATGTTTGCCATGTCAGTCTTCTTAGGGAAAGGAGGGTCACGATGGTTCAGACTTCAGATGCATCATCTCCTCAAGCCATATCTGATGCGTGTGCAGAAAGTGCAGTTGTATCCACATTATTTACTAAACTTCAACTGTTTTTACTACTACTCTGTGATACTAACATTGCATGACAGGACATTGAAGCGACAGATTAACCGTGGCATTCAGAATGACCTATCTCTATCAGTTCAGAGGATAGTGGTGTATGGCAAATGACGGTCATATATCATATATGCACACTGTCTATTAGCCTCCCTCTGCCATAAGAGATCTCATGAACTAGAATTCTCCTATATGTGTAGCCATTTAGGTCATAGCCACGTAGACTGACAGATTAATATATAAACTGCACTATGGGTTACAATTCAATTTTGTATTTTCTTATAATCAGACATGCCATAGCTTTTCCCTGACATGTCTTTGTTTGCCTCTACTATGTCAGGCTGCAGAATTCATTCTCCATAAACCTATGACTGTAAGTTACATGCTCAGATTGACATGATTAATTGTTCAAGAGAAGGCTGAAATGATACAAACCTCCATGCTGTATATATATATATGTAATCTCACTTTTTTCCCGGTGTAGGTGTGCTAGGAAATATTGCTCAAGTTTCTGAATTGTCCGGTTTTATCCTGCAATACAAGAAGGGACCACTTTTCAAGAAATTTCTCATTGGCAATTACTGTTTTCGCATTGCCCAGATTTCAGTAGACCTATCCCTCAGGCTTATGCTAGCAAGAGGTTCCTAGATTGGATGGGGTTTCATAATTGCAGTGCGTGTATATGGTTCATTGAGCATCATATTTTTACCTGTCGTCGTCACCTCTCGGTAAGCTATTGTTTGCTAAATTAGTCTCTAAACACTGGGATACAAATTAGTTCTGTAGAACATCGCACAAACATCTTGAAAATTTTAGTAAGATTGAGTTGTCTATGTTTTCTTGATAATTCTCATATTTGTGAACCGTAAACACATCTCCAGGACATGTTTTTCCACAAAGGAGATCTTCAAGAGGGTACTTCAATTTTCAGCATACCACGCAGACCTGTTACTAAAAAACACAGTACAGCCTTAATAACCAATATGTTGTGCAGTGTGGGTGCTATATATATTACAAGATGATGCCTTAAGCTAACTCCTAAGTTTTTTATTCTTTACCTATTAGTTGCAAATATGGACGAACAGGCCTGTAGTTTCTGAAAACATACACCAAACATATTTAATGTGCAAAGGTTTAGTCTGATTCATATAGTATGGACGAGCCTCTCAGTTTCATCATCTTGTCTATTTAGATTGATGTGGAACTAAGAATAAAATGATATGTTTCATTAGCCGAATTAGTGTTCACATAAGTCTCTCTGGAGACACATATCATGACAACGGAGGTACGACCAGCATGCTGAGGATGAAGGTCATATGATCAACTATTTTTGTTAATATTTGTCTTTTGTTAATAGAATTTAAGCATCTTGACCAATACTTGCATAACTGATAGAAGCTCAATGACTTTTTTTTTCTATTTGTAGATATTGGTTTGTTGAATTTTGTCAACCACTTCATACGTTTGCTTGAATTTTGTCGACCGCTTCAACCAGGCAAGAAAAAGAAGAAATAGAAGTTCTTTATTTTGTTGACCACTTCATCTGGTTGCGTGTATCTTGCTTACTCAGCATTTCAACATAATATGAGTGGTTGAAACTTTATTCTACCGATGCTCTTCACCTTAAGGGAACTACCATGAGTAAGAATATAGCAGGCTGCTTCAGCATCGCGGAATGGTGCTTGTAGTTCGTGGACGGGTGTTAGTTGTTTTCAAGGGACCAACCGTTCATTTATAAATTGCAATGTCACCACACGGATATGCTAGGTAGTAGAGTTTTATTTCCCTACTTTCTATGAATGGTTTCGAAATTGGAAATCGACAGTATATATTATGTAACATAGTGGTCGAACCTTTAAGTTTGAAAGAAGTCGGTGCAAGTATATGTGCTTGATACCAACTGATGAACAAATGGGTATACAGTTAACTCCATGGTATTATTTTTTTTGCGGAAACCATGGTCTTGAAACTTAGCAATTCTCATCAGATAATATAATTTTGCTTGGTTAATCGCGACAATCTATGGTGATCTACGATGAAGTTTGGCATGTCAAAGGAGAGCATGACTAATCATAAGGCAAATTATTGATAATTGATAGCAGAAAAATCATGCGTGCGGCCTAACTAGTATGTATCAGTTGATGTAGAGACCAGGCTGCCTCTTTGCGGAACCCGAGTGCTAAAAACTGCACGAGGGCTCGTTTACTCTCCCGAGCGCTCGATTCTCGTCCATCCGATGGGAGCCTGATGAAGCCGCGCGAGCCTCCATCGATTCCGTTGCCAGCCCCCCCCCCCCCCCCCCCCCCCCCCCCCCCCCCCTCCTCCCCCCCCGCGATAGGAGGCTGATGAAGCCGCGCGACGGTCATGCCGTCGAGGGCAGTCGACAGTCCTCTTTCCACATACGTCTCCTCAGCTCTCTCACTGTCCCGGTTCAAATGGCACCAGCAGCCCCTCCGCCGCCACCCTCCATCGATTCCGTTGCCACCCCCCCCCCCCCCCCCCCCCCCCAATCCAGCGTCCCCCACCTCAGGCTCTCCTGTCCTGCAGCCATCCAATCTTGCTCGCCCTCTCCCCGATTCCTCCCTTTCACCCATAGCCGATCCCCTCTATCTTCGGCTCGATCTCATCCGTCCCCGTGCCGACACCCCAGCCTCGTCAGCAGCAGCCCTCTCCTCCGCCGCCCTTTCATGAATTCTTTGCAGGCGCGAACTGACATCAGGAGGGGATTCCAAGCCCTAGCACATGGCGCGCAGAGGGAGGGCATGGTGCTCGGCGATGGCCGATGGGAGAGCGGCGCTCGCGTGAGGGCGTGGTGGCTCAGCAACCAGAGAGCGACTCATGCGCGACGGCGTGACGCTCGGAGACGGAGAGCAGCGCACGCTAGGTGCGTGGTATTTTGGTCGGATCCCAACGCATTAGAGTGGCTGAGCGAGCGAGGGCGGGACGCTTGGTGGCAGAGAGTGGCCCACGCGCAAGGTCTAGCTCCTCAAGCACAAGCGCATGTACGAGGAGTAGCACAACATGCTCTACAGCCAGACCTACAATCTCGACCAGGCGGCTTCGCTGGTGATGGTCTCAAAAGGACGAACAGCAGAGTGTATGTCATTATCTATACCATTGTATCTTCTGAGCTTTTACTATCCTGTAAAGTTCAGAATGTCGAATTGTGAAGGCCGCCTGCTGATTTCCGTTCTTTATTCAGCTTAATGCGATGGGGGTTGACAACAAGGAGGTCAAGGGCTTCTGCCCATCTTAATTATTTAGCTGTTGTCACTATTACCGAAATTTCTACCATGCATGGTCTGTCACATTGCGTTTTGTAACGATAATTACTTGTTCAGTGTCGTGTGTGGTATGCACGATGTGTCTCTGAGTTAGCAGTAACCATTGACTTGTAAAGTTCTATCTTATTGCATGATAGCATGCTATCTTATTGCATGATAGCATGCTGGGAATTGTGAAATGCAAACTACTACTATTTCATAGGTCTTTTTGGGCACTGGCAGGCCTACTACTAAATATAGTGTACATGAAACTTAGGATCTTACTAACCGTAGAGCCAGTCCTTGTGATCGGCTAATTTGGGATCAACTATACATTGTAAAAGCTTTAACTTTTCCATTTCATCTTCTATTCATCTAGCCATTAGTTAGTCAAGTTTCTCACAATCCGTGTAGTAGGAGGTGTTTTTGGTTTAACCTTGCAAATCATTTACACGGAAAGTTTCCTTTTTTGTTCTCTCTTTAATTCAGTTTAAGTTACCTAATGCTTCTCTTATCGAACATTCCTAGACCAGGGGAAATTTGTTTTTTGTCTGGTCTAGGGGCAACCATGCACATGAAGAAATGGATTTATTAAGTTGTATTCTACTCCTTTCCATTAAGTTGTTTTTGCCAACATTGCTAAGTTATTATCTCATTCAAATTATGTTAATTACATATCTTAGTATATGCTTGCATAAGTTTGGGTTGTTTTTGTACAGTACACGCTAATTTAGTTTGGATTTCTTCTTTACCCTTCTTCTCAATTAAGTTAATCTGCCAACATAATTAAGTTGCTTCTGCCATCGAATTAAGTTGATTAGACATATTAGTCTAAGTTGCAAATGGATCCTCTTTTAAGTTTGGATTTTTCACATATCCAGGAAGGCAATGGAGTTGTTCTGTTTTATCTTCTCTTTTTCCTCGATTAGGTTGTTTTGCTTACATTTCAAGGTTGTTTCTACCACTTAATTAAGTTGATTAGGCATCATAGCCTAAGTTGCGTACCGATCCCTTATGTAAGTTTTGGGGTACTTGAGTTGTTTTTGCCAATATAGTTAAGTTGCTTCTACCACTTAATTAAGTTTGATTATATATGTCAGGTTGTTCCGCCTTAGCTTTTTATTAACGGACTTGGGTTTATTAAGTTGGTTGTCCTCCCAACATAGTTAAGTTTTGTGTGCCATTTAATTAAGTTGATTAGAGATCTTAGTCTAAGTTTTTTTGGTTTTACTTTCTCATTTTTTTGAAGTATCCTTTTTATGATATAGGTTTGTACTTAAAACACCACAACTATGAGTGAAACAACCAAAGTAAGAAGCCCAACATCTAAAGATATTTCAGAGGCAACTCGTGTTGAAACTGCAACAACTAGATCAGTCTCAAGATCATCCTTCTGCTCACTTTGTCATAAGTTGCTTATCCCATTTAATTAAGTTTAACAGCCTCTTCAGCTTAAGTTGATTCCCACTTTATTATAAGTTTCTTATTCCATTTTAATTATGTTGACTAAATAGGCAATAACCCAAATTGATAAATTCTTAGCTCTTTTCGTTTTAAGTTGCTTTCGTGGCCTAGTAAAGTTGATGCACCCTTTCTAACGAAGTTGCTTTTTCATTCATGCCCTATGTTTTCTTGCTTCCCCTTGTAGACAAATCAGCCCAATGATAAACTCTTAGCTCTTTCACTTTAGTTGATTTCTCAACCTAGTAAAGTTTGCTTATCAGTATTTACTACTACCTCCGTTTCAAGAAATAGGCGCACGCGCATTCCGAAGCAAAGTTTGACCGAATAAATAGAGCAACTAAAATTTGATTATATTTTATAAACATACTGTCGTTGGATTCGTATTGAAACACACTTTCCAATGATGTTGATTTTGTACCAACATTTTTTATGTATTTAGAGTAAATCTTGATTAAAAAACACGCAAAACAAGGGCGCCTTATTCCTTGGGACGGAGCTAGTACAGGACATACAACAACAACCATCACAGCAAGGCCCACAACCAACACTGATCAAGAAATAACCCAAGAGGTTAGTGCCTACGACAAAGCCATTCATAGACTATTTGGAATGGCTTTGTCGTAGGCACTAACCTATTATGTTGCAAATCATATGATCAATATGCTAATCTTGAATAGGTTCTTAGTGGTAGGATGTCACGGTAGTGCCATAGCTTGTCGAGGAATGTGCTGCCTTGATACCCCTTAGTTTTGTATTTTCTGGTGGTGCATTTGGGCTGGAAGTTTGAACGGGGATTACATCTAGCCTTGTTATTATATATGGATGATTTGCACGGCATATGCCAAACTGGGATGACAAAGATTATCATGGATGATCTGCATGTTTGTTAAGTGACTTTGTTTTTTTGATCGGCGTAGAGTTGTTACACTACACACTCGTTACTTAACTAAAGAACCATATATACCATTATGTTATGTTGCTGGGTGTATGAGCCTTATTATTAGGTCATATATTGCACTAAGTGATGATCTCGTGAGATGTCACAGGGTTATTTTTGCGCGAAAATACGTCAATTTAAACCTAACAGTACCTCTAATTTTGTCTAACTTTAATACCGAGTTGTTTATAGGTTATTGCTAAGTTGTCCACTGGTAACTGTTAATTTGTTGATCTAGTGAGATATCAGAGTTCTTTTGTGTTAAAAATAAATGCATTAAACCTGATAGTATATCCTTCCAATGTTGCCAACCTTTAATATCAAGGTGTCTACTACTTGTTCCTAAGTTGCTTACTACTTGCTGTTAAGTTGCTGATCTTGTTGCCATAAAACTTTTCTACTTTGGTTGATAGGGGTGACAAAGTGTTGAATTTGGTTTGGAGTCCATTACAAGACCATATCGTTGCTGCTTCACCATGGTTTGGTTGATAATGGTGGCTCGGGCACATCTGTTGTACCTGGAGGAGACAGTTCCCGGTGGAGGATCTGCTTCTACCAGCTTGAGACAGTTCCGGTCAAGGAACCAACAGCACTAGAATAAAGAACTCGAGACATGTACTCAATATCTTCATCAGAACTAGGACATTGCAATGCTGACAATTTATAGTGAGTAGCAACAGGAGTACTAACTGACTTTGCATCATGCATATTAAAACGTTCAAGAACTTTCTCAATGTAACTTTGCTGACTAAGAAACAACAACCTAGATTTTCTCTCCCGTTTAATTTCCATACCTAGGATTTTCTTAGCAGCACCAAGATCTTTCATCTCAAATTCACTACTTAGGTGTGCCTTCAAAGTAGTGATTACTTTCATGCTTCGGCCCAAGCCTCCCGGCGACGGGCCTCACTTCGCTCCGTCAGAAGTTAGCCTCCTTAATAGAATTTGGATCATACTTCAACAAAAGATTGTCTAAATACACCTGTTTCATAAAAGCTAAGATATCTTATGTTATGAAACAGAGCGAGTACTACAGTTCAGACCATTCGGACCATACAAAATATCAATAAAAACTCCATGCCATCTAGGATCGATCGACCTACGGATCTAAACGTATGAAAGATTGATTATTTGATTAGGGTGTGTCTGATTGGCCTGATCTTTGTTTCTTGCACTAGGCCAGAAGAAATAAGTATGTTTGGTGTCTCGCGGCGTTCCAGAAATTTGTCTCGAACGGGTCTTAAAGAAGCTCTCATTCTGGCTCCGGAGGAACGCCAAAATCGAGTGTTTCCATCGGGACAGGCCCTGGCGAGCACAAGGGGAGGAATGGCGTGTGCGGGGAGGCAGCAGGGAGATGGCGTGAGCTGAAAGAATCACAGTGCCATATGGCGTGAAAATTAGGCTCACCTCCCTCTAATGCTACCACCTCCCGCTAGAAGATAAATCCCTCCCCATTTTCCCCTTGTGC
The DNA here is from genome assembly GCA_916181665.1 of Avena sativa. NCBI lineage: Eukaryota > Viridiplantae > Streptophyta > Magnoliopsida > Poales > Poaceae > Avena > Avena sativa. The sequence goes on from OV702295.1 coordinate 432,140,395, forward strand.
GGCGGCTTTGTCGGTGGCGATTTAGATCTCCAGCAGCAGCTGCTAAGCACACTTCGGCATCGGCTACCATCTTCTGTTCGACTCCGGCATCTGTTGGCTCGCAGATCTGTGGCGTCGACTTCTCCCCCATCTTCTTCTTCCCCGCCTACGGCAGGTCCTCGCCGTCCGCCACCATGAAGGTAAGAACCACCACCTTGACTCCTCTCCAACTTTGTTACCAAGATAGTTAGCTCGACATTGGGGTAGTACATACACAGTTCTTAAGCAATGCCACTCTGTTTAGGGCCAACAATTGAAGGTTATCATCCAGGCAGTTGCTCTAGTCGATGTGATTCAGGCATGCATGTTTATGATCTACAGAAGAGCGGCTGGTAGGAATAACAGGACGACAGTGAAGTATGGTCCCCTGATATAGCGCGACAGAGAGAGGATGTCAAATCTGAACTACATCTACAACAAGAACGATGTGGAGGCTATCGCCATGCTTAGGATGCGAAGAGCCCCATTTAACCATCATGTGCAGACATTTAGGTCTAGGGGGTTCCTCAAGGACAACATCAACTGCTGTATCGAAGAACATGTGGCTCTGTTTCTTCATGTTCTAGGCCATAACCATAGATTCCGAGTGATTCAAAGACATAGAGGAGATCAATCGAGACAATTTACCGGTATTTCCATCAGGTGTTGTATGCTGTTGGAGAACTCAAATAAGAGATGGCACCATCTAGTCAAATCCCTGCGAAGATACATGGCAATGGTCGATGGTTCCCTTTTTTCAAGGTGAGCAACTCTATCATTTTCTTCATTGGATGATTGTATTAGACAGCCGGCTAACATTCTTGTAATGTCAGTATTGTATTTGAGCAATTGCTGGTACTCATGTGATGGCTAGAGTGTCGAAAGCTGAGCAAGCTACATATGGGGGAGGAAGCACTTCCCTAGTCAGAAAGTGCTTACCGCCATTGATTTCGACAGGAAGTTCACATATGTGCTTGTTGGGTGGGAAGGATCTGCCCACGATGCGACGATTCTGGCTGACAGCCTTAGTAGACTTGATGACCTCAAGCTCCCTAACGGTAAATTCTACATTGTAGATGTCGGGTATGCCTGCTGACCTAGAATTCTGCCACCCTTCAGGTCAACAAGGTACAATCTCAATGAGTTCTCTGCCAGGAACTACCCGAGGACTCTGGAAGAAGTTCTTAATCTTAGGCACTATAGCCTTAGAGTGACGGTTGAGAGGGTTTTCGCTGCTCTAAATAACAGGTTTAAGATCCTTGATCAGAAGCTTTTCCACTGTTTCCCCATCCAAGTTAAGGTTGTTCTTGCATGTTACATTTTGCACAACTGGATTTTGCAATTTGGCACCGACGAGTACTTCTCGGCTGAGGAAGATATAGTTCCTAACGACAACAACACTGACAATGGCCATGGTGTTGCACATAACGATTGTGCTGCTTGGAAGAGAAGGAGACAACAGTGAGCACTCGACATGTGAGCGACGAGAGGCAACTATAGGATCTGAAGAAGGTGAAGATAGTTTGTTGATGAAGTGTTGGCCTTGTGTTCCATGAACAACCCCTGATGTGGGTGTAAAACTATCATTTGCTAGTAGCTAGGTAATATTGTGGTGAACTGGCATTTGCTAGTAGATAGGGTGGTAATTTGGTACTGTTGATGACCCACAAGTATAGGGGGTGTATCGCAGTATTTTCGATAAGTAAGAGTGTCGAAGCCAACGAGGAGCAGAAGGTGCTGGCTAGTGGTATGGATCAGGAATTCTTTGCAAATACTTAGCAAACAGATTTTAGGGATTTTTGATAAAGCAGGTAAACAAAGTATGAGTAAATAAAAGATAGTAGGAATAAATGCAGCAAGTGGCCCAATCCTTTATGCAGCAAAGGACAAGCCGGTTGTATTACTTAAGATGACCAAACTTTCTCGAGGACACATGGGAAGACTGTCAAGTGCTTTCGCTTCATATAGTTGATTAATCTTCTTTAGCTTGCTAAGTGTTGTGTGGGTGAACCTGTTCTAATGTACCGACCTTCCTAGGACTAATACATACTTGTGATTATACCCCTTGCAAACATCTGTAAGTACAAGAAAGTAATTAAGGTAGAAACCTAACCACAGCTTTAAACTCTAAGACCCTTACGTCCCTTGTGCAATGGTTTCCTAACGGGGGTTCGAGTTTCTGTCACTCTGGCAACCCCTACGATTAGTAGCCAAATACACAATGCATTCCCCTAGGCCCATATAGGTGAAGTGTCATGTAGTCGAAGTTCACATGACACCACTAGAAGAAGTACACCACAACTTAAATATCAAACCATTGAATCTTCCTCAACACAACTCCACTACTAACAACATGAATTCTCCCATGTCCTCAAGAACAAAACGAACTACTCACAAGACATCATATGGATCATGATCAGAGATGGAATAATGATGTATAACAATCTGAACATAAACAATAATTCAATGGTTCACTCAATAGCATCAACTACAAATAGTAATCAACACCGGGAAAGTTTCCCCTATGAACTAATGCAAGATTCAACCCAATTGTTACAACAATATGGAGATGATGATGAGGGTGGTGATGATGGTGCTGGTGGAGATGATGATGATGATCCCGATGAAGTCTAGCTTGATGGTGGTGTTGATGGCGACGATCTCCCCTCTCCGGGAAGGAATTCCCGTGGCAGAAATCTGTCTGCCGGAGAGATATTTCTCTCTCAGTGTTTTCTGCCTCGCAGAGGCGGCGGAATTTTTCTGTGGTCGCTCCCCGAGTCTTAGGGTTTCGGTAGGATAATATACGCCAGAGGGGAGTGACAGGGGTGGACCAGGGTGGCCACACCACCTGGTGGCACGGCCTAGGCTGGCCCGTGCCAGGGGGTGGTGTGGGACCCCTGTGGCCCATCTCCAGCCCCTTCTGGCTTCCTTCGTCTTCTGGAAAAATAGGATTTTCCGTGTATTTTCCCGGATTTTCTGATCTTCGCGAATTTTGCCTCCAAACAGCACCTTTTCCATCAGAATCCTGACAGCAGCGGTCCATGCTCCAAAAGTCATCAACCATGCAAAAACAGATGAAATAACATAAGTATTACCTCTCAATACGAAATATATCAATGAATAACAGTGAATTATGACATAGAATAGTGATGCAAAATGGACGTATCAACTCCCCCCAAGCTTAGACTTCGCTTGTCCCCAAGCGAAACTAAGCTCAATAAACATGGCCTCAGGTTTATGGAGTGAAGAGTCGATAAAAGAATACGGACAAGAAGCATCACATTCATCAAATACATAGATCATAATAGAAGACAACTCACTATTATATAACTCAACTTGTAATAGGTAAAGGAAACACAATAAAGATACATGAAGTAAATCATAATTGGTAATGGCAAACTTAGCTCTTGGTCGAAGAATAGTTGATAATTTGCTGGAGTTCACAAATAACTGGTTTTTCGATGATAGCTTTCAAAGTAGTAAACATCAAGATAAGAGCAATGTGCAAAACAAGGAACATAAGAAACATGATTGAATAAATCATCATATGAATGAATGAAACACAACAACTCAAAATACTTGCTGAGATAGAAGGGAGTAGGTTTACTGACTCAACTACAAAGTAAAAGAAAGGCCCTTCGCAGAGGGAAGCAAGGATTGCAAGTCTCATAAAGAGCTCCCAAAAATTATGATACTTACTAGCTTTCAGCTCTCATTGCCCCTATCATAGGCATCTTTAGGTAATTAAGGTTAAAGTGACACAACTAAGAGGATATGCTTGACAAGTTATAAATTGAAGTCCCATGCCCCTTACTTATGAGTACCGAACCTCGTGCTACTCAACTTTAGTCACGAGTAAGCTCTTGTTATTGTAAATACACGTGTATTATTGAGAACCGCCAACGGGGTACCCCTTGCACATGACACAGGAGCTATCCCATAATCAAAATGACAAGGCAAGCAGACAGTGAGCATCTCAGCGATCTTTTTATTTGCTATTTGCATAGGTTTTTATTGAGGATGCTTCATCGAATGCTCACTATAGTTATGCTGCAAGTTTCCACCATGATTAGCATGGCTTAGGCTAGCGGCCCATGCGTTTCTCTAACACATATATAAACTCCATGATCTTACAAGTTCCACTTTTATTTCACACCGCCGAGATCCATAAGCAAAAGAACATGATATCAACTAGGTACAAGTACCAATGAAGTGTTGAAAGCGGTCCCCATGATGCATGGTTCTGCTAACTTCAACTCATAAAGCGCAAGCATATACGCAACAAACAAGGACCCAATGGTTCAAGTTTATTAAATGCAAGAAAGTAAAGTGTGCCATCAAGTTTGTGAGAGCTTTAATCACTAATTTTCACATAACAAGTTTAATTTGGGAGGTAGATAAAACAAGAATTTACTTGGAATAGCAATAATGCTAATAGGTAGGTATGGTGGACACAAATGGCATAAGTTTTTGGTTTAAAGGAGTGGATGCACGAGAAGAATTCCCTCTCAGTACAGGTTTTTGGCTAGCAAGGCTGGGTAGCAAGTACAAGAGTTGAAGGAAACAAACAAACATACAAGCGATAAAGACAAACATGCAATCTTCCTTGGAAGTACAAAAGATCTTAACTAGAGAATACTAAACTTATGAGCAAATAAAGAAAGAAAGAAAGATGATGAAATTATATTTCTTTAGGGTACTTCTATTTTTTTCATTCAACTCTCAAAAATAGTGTTTCTACTGACCGAGCCAAGTTTTCCAAAACCAACTAAATTAACTCAATGATCCCAAAGTGATACCAATACTAACAACAAGATCAACCATATAACCACGAATTGAAAACTAATATAAGCTATGCAAAAGAGTAAATGATAGAACTTCTCATTAATATTCCATAACGGCAACTCACACCAAGGGATACATATCTAACGAGAGAGGGGACACTTCCATAATGCAAACCATCCTACATAATAACTTCTCTATTCATGATATGACTCTACTAATAAGGTAAAAAGATAGAAGATAGTGATATGATACCGCGGCACTCCCCCAAGCTTGGAACAAACCAAGGGGATGCCAAACCTGATGACAAATTACTCTTTTGCTGGTGGTGGTATCCTCTTGATGAGCTCTCTAATAAGTTTCCCCAAGTCCTCAATCTCGAAGGTGAGATTACGAATCAGCTGTGAGTTTTGCTCAATGCATCTCATGATCATGTCGGGTTGTGAATTCTATCTCTTGCTATTCTTTCCCCACTCTTCCTCCTTGAAGTCTTCTTTTCCTGCATGGCTAGAACGAGGCAAATCCCAATTGGAGGGTAATTTCCCCTTGGGAATATTCTGGTATTGATGCTCATGGATAAGGGTATGGAAAGGATTCTTGGTGTGTGGAGGAAGTGACCGTGTAGCCAAACTGTGACGAGGATCTTTCCCCCCATTCTGCATCCGTGCAGTCCTTCTAACCCTAGAAGGTTTTGTCACTAATCCAATGCTCGCAATGGTAGTGCCGGTGTGCGGATGTTGGCCTTGCTCCTCTTCACCTTCACTCTTGATCTCCTTCTCCTTCTCGGGGTCTTGGAGGTCTTCCTCCATAGGCTCCTTCCCTTTATCCTTGGCAGACATCATTGTGCTTCGAAGCTTTCAAGAATAGTTCCTGGCAGAAACAGATCGAAACGAAAACACGATGAAAACACGTTATACGAACCCCGCGGGATTCGGAGGATTATATATTACGAAGTTTCATAACAAAAGGGAAGGTACTAGGAGAAAATGAGTCGGAGGCGGAGTCCGGGGTTGACTCACCACCTGGTGGCGCGACCAGGGGAGGGCCCGCGCCACAGGGTGGTGTGAGCCACCCTGGCTCCGTTTCCGTCCCTTTTTCACTTCGTAGCTTTCCTTATTGACTGAAAACTACAAAAATATAGTTGGATAGTATTTTCGCAAAACTTTTCTGACCAGAACCATTACCTATTTGAAAACAGACTCTGCGGGTCTCTGAATTTGGTATCTAGTAGATTCTTCTGGAGTCATCACTTGAATAACATCAATATCTTCATCTTTATACACTTATTACTTGAGTCATAAAACCCTTCTCTTCCTTATTACACCATTATCTCCACTTCCTAGAAATTTCTTTCACACAAAACTTCACACAGTTCTTATTAGCAGCATTAATATAAGTGAAGTGATAAAACCTTTTAAGTCCATTTTCAACTGAAAACCATCAAAACATAAGCTACTGTAGCAACTCCTTCCGAAAACCCAAAAATAATCCAAAAAGGAAATCGAATAAAGAAGCAAATACAAGAGTGGCTAAATCTGTCAAAACAGACCAGCAGGTAAAGATCAATTTTTCGAAAATCTTCTATTGCTCAAATCAAAAAGTGCAAAACTAACAAAAGTTAAATAACAACCTGGGGCAGAAGCAGAAACAATTACATCTCAAACCGACATACAGAGATCTCTCACGAATTTTTACGGTGAAGCACAAAAATCTGTTTCGGGACTACAACTTCCCCAAATCTTACTTCTCTCTCATTAGAGGTTGATATTGACACAAAAACCAAACAAAACGGATAAGGAGCGGTTAATACCGAAGTAATAACTTCCAAGACTCAAAGAAACAAAAACAAACTGAAAGCAAAAACAAATTGGGTTGTCTCCCAAAAAGCTCTTTCTTTATAGCCATTAAGATGGGCATGATAATTTTGAAGATGCTCACATAGGAATATGAATTGAAGCGAAAGAGAACAATAAGAAGCAAAAATACACACATTTAAGTCTAAACCACTTCCTATGCAAGGGAATTTTGTAAACAAACAAGTTGTTGAAACCAGAGGCTACTTGCATAAGAAGGCAAAAGAAGTGCAACATAAAAACTTTCAGCATAAAACAAGGAAACTTGATATTATTGAGATACATAAGAACACTTTTCCCTCTCTCATAGTAACTTTCAGTATCATGCATAAACTTAACAATATAGCTATCACAAGAACCATCATAGCAATGATCACTTATTCTAACAGAAAACACAGGAATATTAGCTCTCATAACACTACTTTGTGAAACAATATTAGAGGTGTCCTTACGAAGGATAGTGTGTCCCTCTTCTTCATATTAAGTAACAAAGTCTTTCACATTTGCTATTATAGGTTCATCAACCATTTGTTTATCAGGTTCAATAGCTTTGATTATACTTTCATTAACCATACTAGCTACCATAGAATGTTAATTTATCTTAACTGGGAAAGGCATTTTCTCAATGTAAGGTTTAGGTAAGACATGATTAGCAGTATACACTTCAGTATTTCTCGCAGGAACACTCTTAGCAATATCTTTATAAGGTTCATGATACTTATTCCACTTCTTTTTAGGCACTTCAATGTAAGAAGCAAAAGCCTTAAAATAAGAAGCAATAACTTGAGAGTCTAGACCATAAGCATTTTTAATATTTTGAAAGTCATCAGTTCCCATAAAAGATTCAATGCATTCATAATCATAATTTATACCTGACTTTCTACCTTTGTCATTCTCCCAAGCTTCAGCATTGCCTTGAATACGGTCCAGAAGATCCCATTTAGCTTCTTCTTCCATGCGAGTGAATGATCCAGCACAAGAAGCATCCAATAAATCTTTATCATGTAGAGGGAGCCTTGCATAAAACTTATTGATAAAAATATTGTTGGGGATCTCATGAATGGGACATTTGAGCATTAGTAACTTCAGTCTCCCCCAAGCTTGAGCTGTACTCTCTCCATCAAGAGGCCAAAAGTTGTATATTTGATTCCGATCTTTATGAATCTCACTAGGAGGATAAAACTTTGAATAAAAGAGAGGCATTATTTCCTCCCATTCCAGAGCTTGACCATTCTTCGGCAGCGTATACCATTCCTCAGCTCTTCCTTTTAGTGATAATGAGAATAACTTCTTCTTAACTTGATCTGTAGTAGTACCTGCACACTTGAACAACCCGCATAATTCGTGTATAAAGAGCAAATGATCACCGGGATGGACAATTCCATCCCCAACATAGTAGTTATCCATAACACGATCAATAATTCTTGTAGGTATTTTGAAAATATCATTCTCAGCAGGTGGTGGCTTATCTACTACCTTAGCAGTGGTAGTAGCATTACCAAATAAGAAACTCAGTGAATTATCCATAACAAAAATAAAGCAACTAGCAAAAGTAAACAATACTCACAGTAGAAATTTCCTTTACCAGTTCCACTCTCCAATAGCGCTTCACTCCCCGGCAACGGCGCCAGAAAATAGTCTTGATGACCCATAAGTATAGGAGGTGTATCGCAGTATTTTCGATAAGTAAGAGTGTCGAACCCAACGAGGAGCAGAAGGTGCTGGCTAGTGGTATGGATCAGGAATTCTTTGCAAATACTTAGCAAACAGATTTTAGGGATTTTTGATAAAGCAGGTAAACAAAGTATGAGTAAATAAAAGATAGTAGGAATAAATGCAGCAAGTGGCCCAATCCTTTATGCAGCAAAGGACAAGCCGGTTGTATTACTTAAGATGACCAAACTTTCTCGAGGACACATGGGAAGACTGTCAAGTGCTTTCGCTTCATATAGTTGATTAATCTTCTTTAGCTTGCTAAGTGTTGTGTGGGTGAACCTGTTCTAATGTACCGACCTTCCTAGGACTAATACATACTTGTGATTATACCCCTTGCAAACATCTGTAAGTACAAGAAAGTAATTAAGGTAGAAACCTAACCACAGCTTTAAACTCTAAGACCCTTACGTCCCTTGTGCAATGGTTTCCTAACGGGGGTTCGAGTTTCTGTCACTCTGGCAACCCCTACGATTAGTAGCCAAATACACAATGCATTCCCCTAGGCCCATATAGGTGAAGTGTCATGTAGTCGAAGTTCACATGACACCACTAGAAGAAGTACACCACAACTTAAATATCAAACCATTGAATCTTCCTCAACACAACTCCACTACTAACAACATGAATTCTCCCATGTCCTCAAGAACAAAACGAACTACTCACAAGACATCATATGGATCATGATCAGAGATGGAATAATGATGTATAACAATCTGAACATAAACAATAATTCAATGGTTCACTCAATAGCATCAACTACAAATAGTAATCAACACCGGGAAAGTTTCCCCTATGAACTAATGCAAGATTCAACCCAATTGTTACAACAATATGGAGATGATGATGAGGGTGGTGATGATGGTGCTGGTGGAGATGATGATGATGATCCCGATGAAGTCTAGCTTGATGGTGGTGTTGATGGCGACGATCTCCCCTCTCCGGGAAGGAATTCCCGTGGCAGAAATCTGTCTGCCGGAGAGATATTTCTCTCTCAGTGTTTTCTGCCTCGCAGAGGCGGCGGAATTTTTCTGTGGTCGCTCCCCGAGTCTTAGGGTTTCGGTAGGATAATATACGCCAGAGGGGAGTGACAGGGGTGGACCAGGGTGGCCACACCACCTGGTGGCACGGCCTAGGCTGGCCCGCGCCAGGGGTGGTGTGGGCCCCCTGTGGCCCATCTCCAGCCCTCCTTCTGGCTTCCTTCGTCTTCTGTAAAAATAGGATTTTCCGTATATTTTCTCGGATTTTCTGATCTTCTCGAATTTTGCCTCCAAATAGCACCTTTTCCATCAGAATCCTCACTGCAGTGGTCCATGCTCCAAAAGTCATCAACCATGCAAAAACAGATGAAATAACATAAGTATCACCTCTCAATACGAAATATATCAATGAATAACAGTGAATTATGACATAGAATAGTGATGCAAAATGGACGTATCAACTGCTAGTTTAATTGCCATTTGTTTGAAACTGCTATTTTAGTTTGCTGCATATTTGGTATTACGTGGTAAAATCACCAGCTGTGAGAAGTGGTGAGCACATCACTGTGGCATGAGCAACCAAACATGCAGGTTTTTCCTTGTGCCCAAAATCAGTTTTGTTGACAACCAAACAACTTGCCAGAATTGCAGGAAAACTAGAAAATGGGCAACCATATGAACTGTTTTTAAGAACATGTGTGCCCCATGTGTGGTTTTGGTAATTAATGACAATCTTTATGGACTTATGTTTGCATTGAGTTTTACTTGTAGGATTTATCCATAGGCAATGCTTGAACCATATGTTGGCTTCAAGGTTGGAAGAAGAAGAAAGTGAAGAAGACGAAGTGTTGATCAAGGTTTGAAGGAATGATCCGGAGATTGGTCAAGTAGAAGTTAAGCCTATGGCAAGTGTGTCTTGAATAATAAGATGATCTCAAGTGTATCTTGCCATCCTTACGGTGATCATGTATATGTGAAGATATACCTAAAAGAGAGGCTCTTCCATAGTGGAGTATGGGGGAGCAAATTCCAAGTCTTCACCAAGCTAGCGCAATCAAGAAAGGTGTTCCATCTTGAGGTGTAGAAGATCGTCATCATCAATATCAAGTGGAATATACACAAGGCAATTGTTTGATCTTGATAGGGTTTCTTTATTACCGGTCTCATGGTGTTAGTTGGGGAGACCGGTTATAGGATAGATAACCGTTCTATCAAGAGGGGCTATTGAGTGAGTAACTTGATCATATCCCTCGGTGAGAGCTCAAACCTTTGCATACTTGGCATCATCTTTCTTGGTTTTTATTTGGGTCTTACTCATGTGAGTATTTAGATCTTGTGTTAATCTCCATGACAAGCTCAAGTTCATCGAAAACAAATTTAATATGCATTCTCTATTGTGTTTTTGATGTTGGAGGTTTTATCGGTTCGTATTTTTGAGAGAGGTCAAACCTTTCGTCATTTGGTTATATCCTACCTTGATGTACTATGATGTTTCTCTGTATGATCTTGTAGAGCTCATTGTCCTCTTTAAAACGATCCCAAGATCATCAAAAATGGAGTCCGGATGTAAAAGTTATGATTGTTTCAGTTTTGCTATTTCTGCCAGTATTTAGGGGGCGGATTATCCGGCCATGGGGGCGGATTATCCGGCCATGGGGGAGGATTATCCGGCCATGGGGGCGGATTATCCGGCCCAATTTTTGGAAAACGGCTAAGGACTTTGAGGCGTGGCTCCCTGTAATAGCGGCGGATTATCCAGGCCTCCGGGGGTAGATTATCCGGCCTAAATATCCGCCCCTTTATAGAGGGTCGTGTCGTGAAGTCCTTAGCCATATTTTGGCCCGAGGAACCTGGAATATCCGGGGGAGGGGCAGATTATCCAGTCTGGGAAGTCCCAGACGGTCATATTTCGTTGGGGAGGGGTATAAATAGACCCCTTCTTCCTCCTTAGGCTATTTGTTTGCATTCTCTCTCTCCTCCATTGTTTTGACCTTCAAGAGCATGCAAATACTCTCAATCTCTCCCATATTTATTGAATCTTTTTGGGAGATTTGAAAGGGGGGTCTAGATCTACAACTCCACCAATCCATCTCTCCTCTATGTGAGGGGAACATATTGGGATCTAGATCTTAGGGTTTCTTTTGTGGATTTTCTCTTGTGTTCTTCCTCTCTTATTCTCCCACTAGCTTTCGTAGCTTTGGTGGAATTTGGGAAAGAAGGACTTGAGCACTTCTTGTGTTCTTGCCATTGCATTTGGTGCATCGGTTTGAATTCTTGGTGAGGATTCGATTGGGTGAAAGGTGTGAAGCTTTTTACTCTTGGGTTCTTGGAACCCTAGACGGTTTAGTTGTTTTGCAGGTTTGTGGATTACTCAGGGCCTCTAATTAAGTTGTGGAGCTTTCCCTGAGCTTGTTTGTTGGGAGCCTCTAATTGAGTTGTGGAGAAGTGCCCCAATCTTTGTGAGAGGTTACGTATTGCCACCGACAAGTGCACCGATAGTGAAGAAGTGAACCAGGCCTGTTGTGGCGAGGTTCACAGAAGAATAGGGTGAGGCCTCTTGTGGCATGGTGGTCTTAGTACCGCCCACCCCTCCAACGAGACGTACTCTCTTTATGAGAGGAACTCGGTAATAAATCATCATCTCCGCGTGCCTCGGTTATCTCTATACCCGAGTTATTTACTTATGCACTTTACTTCGTGATAGCCTTCGTGCTTGAAGTCTTATATCTAGCTATCACATAGTTGGTCATTTTGCTTAGCATAAGTTGTTGGTGAACATAGGTAAATCGTAGTTTATATAGGTTTTGTGCTTAACTTAGTAAATGCTAGTTTTATTCCACCTTTGTTAAGCCCTTCTCGTAAAAGTTTTAAACCGCCTATTCACCCCCCTCTAGGCGGCATTTGTATCCTTTTCAATTGGTATCAGAGCCTGGTCTCTCTTTTTGGGCTTCACCGCCTTGAGAGTAAAGATGTCGTCTAGGGGATTAGTGCACTATGACATTTTCATATTCGATGGCACATGTTATGAGATTTGGAAAATTTGTATGCTTAATCATTTTTGGGCCATGGACCCAAATTTGGAGCGAATTGTAGATATAGGTTTTTCTCCTCCAAGGGATTTCCTTAATCTATCTTGTGAGGATGAGAAAAACTTATATCTCGATGCTCAAGATTCTAATGTGCTTGTTAATGCTTTGAGCCATGTAGTTACTTCTTCAGTCATAGCTTTTTGGAGTGCTCATGAGGTATGGACAAAACTTCAAGATAAATATGTTGTGTCCAATATTTTTGAGGATGATTATGTTTCTTCCACTTCTGGTCGAGATGAGTACTCATCTTCTACCACTTCACCAACATGTGATTTTTCACAAGGTAATGATATGGTAAGTGGTGATAGAAATTGCAGTATGGATAGTGTGCTTACTATTTGTAATCCCTCCTCTCTATCTAGTTGCAATGATCTATCTTTGGACTTTAACACTTCTAGCACTACAAACTCCTTACATGCTTGTGTTGATAGTTCTTGCATATCATGTGTAAGTTGTTTGAATAAATCTCATGATGATATGCTTGATATTCCTTGTTGCCATGATATAAATTCTTTTATTTCCTCTAGTTGTTGTGCTTCTAACAATGTAGAGGAAACTGAAGATTTTACGGGTCAAGACAACATCTTGAATGAAGCCTCAAGTAATTCTTCATTATCATCATCTCATGGTTCCCATCTATGCCTTATGGCTAGGGATTCAAATGTATCTCCTACTTTGGAACCCAATACCTCTTGTGATGATGAGGATGAGTATAATGAGGAAGAAGAGATTGATGTTGATTTGTTACATGAAAAGGGTGAGATCATTTATCATGCTCTTGTTAAGAATAATATTGCTTGCTCTAACTTTGTTGAAATCTTGGGTTTTGCTATTGAGAGCAAAGAACATATTGATAAGTTAGAAGCTCAAGTTGAGGAGCATGAGAACACAATTGAAAAAATCAGTAGCCTTGAGCGTGATTACGCTAATGATATTGCAAATCTAAATGAAGCTCTTGAAGAATCACAAGCAACCAAAGAATCTCTTGAGGAGACATTTACTCTAGAAGTGTCTAAAGTAAAGGAAACCCGTGATAAAGCTCTTGAGGTGGCAATTGATCTCAAAAGAAAATATAATGAGATTGCCAAGTTTTCTTCTACTATTGCTAATTATAATGATGCTTGTGCTACTAACTCTACTTCTTTTGAAGCATCTATTTTGATGGAGAATGTTGAGCTAAAGGCTCAACTTGCTTTGCTAACTAGCAGTTATGGGAAATTGGAAGAAAGTCATGTTATGCTATCAAGCTCTCTCATGAGGATCTTCTAGCCTCCCATGATAAGCTAAAGTTAGCTCATGAGGCTATTGTGTCAAAGGTAACATCTAATGAGCCTCATGTGGACATTAGCACTACATCCACTACAAATTTCATACTTCCATGTGCTAGTCCTAGTAATTCATCATATCATATTATTGCTACATCTTGTAATGAATTACATTCCTTGCCTTGTTGCTCTAACAATGAAGCTTCTACTTCCTCTAGTATTTGTGTTGATACTAACCATGTAGAGGAAATCAAAGATCTCAAAGCCCAAGTCTCATCTTCGAAGAGGGACTTGAAAAAGGGTCAGGAAGGGAGGGTGATACATTGCAAATGTATCTATAATTTTTGATGTTCCATGCTTAATTTTATCCACTTTCTTGTGTTTTGTTCCAACTTTGGAGTACTTTTCATATGATTTCTTGGACTAACCTATTAACAAGAGCCACAGTGCCAACTGCCTGTTTTCTGCTGTTTTTGGTTCCAGGAAAGTCAGAAAATGAATATTCTCGGAATTGGACGGGACAAAAGCCAAAGTGCCTATTTTTCCGGAAGGGATCAAGTGCCAGAATACGAGACAGAGAAGGGACAGGGAGCCACCACACCACCTGGCCGTGCGGCCAGGCCTGGCCCATGCCAGGGGTGGTGTGGCCGCTCCCGGCACCCGTCGGACTCTCCTTCCGCCTATAAGTTGCCCTCGGGACGAAAACCTAAGTACCCAATCAAAAAATCCACGAAAGAGTCTGTAGCCGTCGTCATCTCCATCCCTAGATCGGGAGGGATCTGAAGCTCTTCCCGGCACCCTGTCGGAGAGGGGAATTCACCCTGGAGGCTTTATTCATCACCATGCAAGCCTCCGGTGTGATGCGTGAGTAGTTCATTCTTGGACTACGGATCCATGTAGTAGCTAGATGGCTGGTTTCTCCTCCTTTGTGCTTTCATGTTTAGATCTTGTGAGCTCTGTTCATGATCAAGATCATCTATTTGTAATTCATACATGTTGTGTTTGCGGGGATCCGATGGATATTGAGATTCTATTTCAGATTGATTATTGATTCTATCATGTCTTTGTTATTTGAGATCTTGCATGCTTTCCGTTGTTAGTAGTTATCTTGGCCAAGTAGATGCTAGCAACTCCAAGAGTTAGTATTTATGCTCGATAGTGGGTTCATGCCTCTGGTAATCTGGGGAAGTGACAGAAATCTCTAAGGTACTAGATGTGCTATTGCTACTAGGGAGAAAACAACAATCCTTTGTTCATAGAACAATCGTATTGTTTACTTTACATGCAGTTCATAAAGCAATAATCTGTTGCTTGCAACTTAATACTGGAGGGGGTTCGGATGATAACCTGAAGGTGGATTATTAGTCATAGATGCAGTTGGATGGCGGTCTATGTATAATGTTGTAATTCCCAATCAAGTCTCAAAGGAGTCAAGATGATTAGTATATGCATGTATTGCTTTCTCGGTGTTTGTCAATTGCCCCGCTGTAATTTGTTCACCCAGCATGTTATCTATCTAAGGAGAGCCACCTCTAGTGAACTATGGATCCCGATCCTTCTTCTTTACATACAATCTACAATTGTTTACTGCTTTGTGTTTATTTTCTGCAAACTTTTACTTCTTTCCATTCGATACGTTTAATCCTTTGTTTTCCACAAAACACGGTGAGATTGACAACCTCATCGCAAGTTGGGGACAAAGTTCTATGGTTGTGTTGTGCAGGTCTCCATGTTGCTACTAGCACCGGTAGTGCGTCCTGCCAAAGCTCAGCTAGTAACACCTTTGGGGTGTTTCCTTGCTCCTACTGATTCGATTAAACCTTGGTTTCATAACTGAGGGAAAACTTGCTGCTGTATTCATCGTACCTTCCTCTTGGGGTTCCTAACGAGCTCTACGTCGAAAGTCGAGCGCATTAGAGGGCCACACTCAACAAGATCTTGAGTGTGCAAAAATTCCCCAATGACAAGAGTGGGCTTGGATTCAAATCCAATGTCAAGAACAAGTCCACTAACAATGATAAGTTCAAGAGAAACAAGAATAAGAGCCAAGAACATGACAAGAATTTGGCCAAGATTATTTGCTTCAAGTGCAAAATTAAAGGGCACCATGTTAGATCTTGCCCATTGAATAATATGAACCTCAATGATAAGCAAAAAGGGAAGAGGCCTCAAGTTCAAGGTCATGGTGTATCTCAAGTTGAAGAAAGGTTACTTCGCAAAAAGAATCAAGATAATACTCCCATGGTGGATAAATCAAGTGTGAAGAAATGGAAGAAAAGAACTTGCTACATATGTCGTGAGAAAGGTCACCTCTCTTCTTCATGCACTATTGGTAACTCCTCATCCAACACTATTATGATTGATGATGTTTATTCTCTTTGTAAGGATGAGGTTGGAAATGTGTTTGCCAAATATGTTGGTGCCCAATGTGGTGTCAAGAAAAGAACCATTTGCATTGCCAAGCCTATTGTGACTAACTTCTTAGGACCCAACTTGGTTGGGGACCAATAAGCTAAAACTTGATCAATAGGTGTTTGTGGAGGGCATTGGAGACTTGGATAAATCATGAAGAATTAAGGGAACTTCATCAATTATATTGTCTCAAGCCAAGTGATTTATATTATCTTACCTCTATCATATATCCTTTGTTCCTCTTTACGATAACATGTTCACAACTCATTTACATTTAAAGTTACTTGCCCCTTGTGCATGTGTTGGTTTGTACCTTGCATGTGTTTTTATATGTTGTGCATAACCACTTACTTATCTTGAGTTATCAAGTTTATTTGTGTATGTTGGCTTGCACACCATGTACTTTTTTTGTGTTGAGGCTTTATTGAATCTACATGTTATCTCATTTTTGGATATTTCTTTGACTTGAAATCGTTTAGTGCTCTATTTGATGTAGGTAGAGATGATGATCCCGTGTGGGTGCATTTTGTATTCAAATGCAAAATCTTAAATAATGCACTAATCATGGGGGTGTTGTTGAGGGGATACCCCCGGGTAGGGTAACGTTGGGGTATAAGGGCCGAGTTAGCCGGGGTACGGCGCGGTCAAAGCAAGTGCTAACCGGGTCACCTCAAGGCAGGCCGAACCATGGAGTGACCCGACCCGTGGAGCGTCTCCTTGACCGTAGTACGGCCAGCGTAAAATATATGTTGGCCATGTTTATCTATCTGTTTTGCAGGTAACTTGATAGCCGGATTAGCCACATGCTAGACGGACTATCTTATGGCTTCCAAGAGAAGGAATCCTCCGCAGGTCAAAAGGTGGCTTTATTAGCTGTAGCATGAGCGAAACAAAGTAAAGCAGAGGACCAGCGGGTCAGGGGCGACCAAGGTGACGCGGGCAATGTCGGATGACGTAGCCCGTGTCTGGTGACGCTTAAAGACAAAGATTACGCAGTGGGCTACATCCAAAGCCCGGACGAGCCGTTAAAAGAGAATAAAGAAGCATCTAGCTTTAGGCGAGGAGCATATTCTCCGAATATGCTGTCATGTGTGCCCTAATATTGTAACCCGGGCTCCCCTATATAAGGAGCACCGGGACCTCCATAGAGAGGGATCGATCATTTTCTCTGTCTAAGGTAGAACTCTAGAGCTAGCTGGTAGGGAGTAAGAGACATTGTCTCCTTCTTACCAAGAGCTTGAAGAGCGTTTGGTAAACACCATTGATAGAGAGAATACAAGAACATCTATGCATGGAATCACCACGTTATCCCTCCCTGGATTCCCCTAGCACTCATTGGCCCCATCTTTAGCATATCCATGGCATCTGCCGCGCCACCACCACGACAGGAGTTTGCCTATATTGTGTAGAACACTCCTTTTATGCTTCTTCACAACATGTTTTGCTCCATATCGTGTTTTATGTCTTTGGAAGATAAATATTCTTTTGGTACTGTGTGACATATTGAAAAGGGTTGAACGTTTGGTGTGGTTTTTTAAACCTTTCTCTTTTTGGGAGTTGGCTTTATCTCATTCCTTGCTAACTTTTTGACCTTTTATAATGAGATAAATCCTTGAACATTTGTGTTTTTTGTCTATCTCTTTCTCTTTGTTTTTTGCCTAGTTCATTTGTTGAACATGTGGTCTTTCATGAGTTGATTTGGTTATTTAATATAATTTGAACAACCTTTTATCGTGTCACACTTTGGTGTTTCTTCTTGGTTTACTTGGTATTTTGTTCAAATTGTATCTCCTTTGGTTCTTGAAAGTAGTGTGCATGCATATTTAATAAATGTATATATTATGGCGTGCTTGCTTTACTTGATCCAATATATAGGGGAAACTCCACAAAATCCTAATTGGCTAAGATGTGCATGAAATTTAATTCATATCAATATGCACATATTTATGTGGAGTCTCTCCTATGTATTGTAGTTGCTCTAACTACTTTGGACCCAATAAGTTTGGCGACCATATTGTACTTGAATTTTGTTTTAGGTACATTAGAGGTGCATTGGATGCTTGTCTCTTTCATAAGGAATAAGTGATGACTCAATGATAATTAGAGACAAGCAAGGATGAGCAACAAACTCCTATCTACTTCATCACACCAATGATATCTCGGTAACAAGTATCTCTTACTCATGCATACATATCGTCTTCCAACCTATGGTAGGTTGCATATTGGCATGTTTTTTTGTATTTGTAGTTGTTGTGGTTCTTTCTTTGGCCTTAAAGAACGCTCTCTATTGCATATGTGAGTAAGTTGAGACGAGTTGATACATTGCAAATGTATCTATAATTTTTGATGTTCCATGCTTGGTTTTATCTACTTTCTTATGTTTTGTCCACACTTTGGAGTAGTTTTCATATGATTTCTTGGACTAACCTATTAACAAGATGCCACAGTGCCAGTTGCATGTTTTCTGCTGTTTATGGTTCCAGGAAAGTCAGAAAATGAATATTCTCAGAATCGGACGGGACAAAAGCCAAAGTTATTATTTTACCGAGGGACACTTGGAGCCAGAATACGAGACAGAGAAGGGCCAGAGGGTGGCCACACCACCTGGTGGCGCGGGCTAGGCCAGGCCGTGCCAGGGGGTGGTGTGGGCCCCTCCGGCACCCCCTCGGTCTCCCCTCTCACCTATAAGATCCTCCCGATGCATAAACCCTAAATAGTCAATCAGAAATCCACGAAAAGTTCCGCAGTGGTGCCGCCACCGAAGGGGGGATTCAGGGGACAGGTCTCTGTTCCGGCACCCTGCCAGGACGGGGAAGTGCCCCCGGAGCCATCTCCATCGATCTCCACCACCATCTCCATCAACGTTGTTGATTCCCATGATGAGGAGAGAGTAGTTCTTCCTCGAGGCTAAGGGTTCTACCGGTAGCTATGTGTTCATCTCTCTCTATGCATGATCATATAGTGATCATGAACTTTGTAATCAATTAGATCTACCTTGCTAATCAAGTGCTTTAATAGATCTCTGCTCTCCCCATGTGTGTGAAAGTGACAGCGTGCACACCATGGTGGCACTTAGGCTAGAGTTTACAAATATTTGTTATGAGTTATATTTGGAGTTGGATGTTTCTATGAAATTGTGGTGTTTGTTGGAACCATCTAGTGCTTAAGGTGACAGTGTGGGGCTATCTAGATGGGAAAGGCTTACTTTGAGGTGTGCTGTTATAGCCCTACCGTTGATTAGAGTGTCCAACCGGAGAGTAGTGCAGAGTAGTATCATGAAGATGATATATTTAGATGAGAATGTTCACTAGTGAAAGTATGATCCCTAGGCCTTGTTTCTAAACATTGAAACACCGTTTGCAACTAGATCTGTTACATGTTTGCTTGCTTCCATCTTTATTTCAGTTTGCCTTTAGTCTCTTCCACGCCATCAAGCTATTTTCTATCACCGCTACCACTTATAATTATCTATACCACTTGTATTTCACTATCTCTTCGCCGAACTAGTGCACCTATACACCTGACAAGTGTATTGGGTGAGTTGGGGACACAAGAGACTTCTTGTATCTTGATTGCAGGGTTGCTTGAGAGGGATACCTTTGACCACTTCCTCCCTGAGTTCGATAAACCTTGGGTGATCCACTTAAGGGAAAACTTGCTGCTGTTCTACAAACCTCTGCACTTGGAGGCCCAACAACTGTCTACAAGAATAGAAGTGCGTAGACATCAAGCTATTTTCTGGCGCCGTTGCCGGGGAGGTAAGGTAAAAGGTACTCACATCCTCCAGTGTGAGTGCTCGAAGTTATTTCCTTTAGATTCTGCAATTTTGTCTTTTTGTTTCTTGTTTTCACTAGTTAGGCTTAATGGAAAACAACAACAAAATTAGAGAGCTTTATAGTATTTATCTTGAGTTAGGACATGAAGTGTTTGAAGAGAAAATAAAAAACCTATGGAACTTTATTTGCATGCTAATAGCAATGTTATTAGTATGAATTCTTTGAACACCATTATTGCTAATGCTATGGAAAAGTCTAAGCTTGGGGAAGTTGGTTTTGATGAGTATGCTATTTTTAGTCCCCCAAGCACGGAGGAGAAAGTTTACTTTGATGATACTAAACATCCAATATATGATGATTACAATGATGAATATGATATTTTCAGTCCACCTACTATTGAGGAGAAAATTAATTATTATTACAATATGCCTCCTATATTTGATGATTATGGTGATCAGAATAATAATGATAGCTATTTTGTTGATTTTGTTCCCACTACCATTAATAAGAATGACTATGTTTATGTGGAGAGTATTAATTCTTTTATGCATGTGGCTCATGATAAGAATGTTTCATATGATAGTTATATTGTTAATTTTATTCATGATGCTACTGAAAGTTATTATGAGAGAGGGAAACATGGTTTTATGCATCTCAATAATATTAAGTTTCCCCTCATTATGTTGAAAGTCTTGAAGTTTCACTTGTTTTGCTTTCCTATGCATGTTGCTTTGTGCTTTCATGGCTTGTTTCTTTACAAAATTCCTATGCATAGGAAGTGGGTTAGACTTAAATGTGTTTTGAATTTGCTTCTTGATGCTCTCTTTTACTTCAATTCATATTTCTTATGTGATCATCTTCTCAAACTATCAAGCCTAACTTAAAGGCGTTAAAGAAAAGTACTTATTGGGAGATAACCCAAAAGTTTTAGATGAGTCTTGGAAGTTATTACCTCTGTAATAACTGCTCCTTATCCTTTTTATTTGCTTTTTGTGCCAAGAGTAACCTCAAATGAGAGATAAGTAATGATTGGGAAAGTTGCTGTCCTGAAACAGATTTCTGTGCTTCACCGTAAAAATTCGTGTAAAATCTCTGTACGTCCTTTTGAGCGTGAATTTTTGTGCTTCTGCCCCAGGTTGTTCTCTAACTTTCGTTAGTTCAACACTTTTCGATTTGAGCAACAGAAGGTCTTCGAAAAAATTCGTCTTTACCTGCTGGTCTGTTTTGACAGATTTCTGCCATTATTTGCATTTGCTTCTTGTTGGTTCTTTTTTGAGTTATTTTGGCGAATTGAGATTTTTGAGGGAAGTGCTACAGTAGCTAGTGTTTTAATGGAAGTTTTATTGGTGTTAGAACTGAACCTAAAGACTTATTATCTTGAGTGCACTAATGTTGCTAATAAAGATTGTGTGAAGTTTTGTATGAAGGAAAAATTTTAGGTGTATGGAAGGAATGAGTAATGAGATGAAGGATGGAATAAAGCTCAAGATTGGGGATGCCACGCGTGTCACTCCAATAAATATCCAAGAAGTACAAGCGTCAAAGCTTGGGATGCCCAAGGCATCCCCTTCTTCATCAATAAAAATCCCAGGTTCTTCCAAACACTTCATTTTTATTGTTTCATGCACAGTTGTGTTGTTCTTGGAGCGTCTTCTTTTTCGTTTTCGTTTTGATTTTTCGTTTGCTTGGTTTTCTTAGTTTTCTGAATAAATTGGTTGGACCCCCTCTTTCATACATTGGTTTTCAAATAGTTTGGAAAAGAGCAGGAAAGCTCATGCTTAAGTGGTAAAAATAGCTTGTTTTTTACTGTGGCCTATGCTTTGTCATTCCATGCTTGATACTGTTTTGGCTTTATGCTTAGTATTCTTTGCCGTAGCATGACTTTTTATAAACAATTGAGATTGCTTAATGTTCTTTGGATGAATCATGCATTGTTTTAGCATATTAAAGCATAGTATAGTGGTATTCTCCTTTGATGCTTTATTTGGGTTGACTTGGCGCATGCTCACACCATGTTATGACTATCCCAAGTCACCATAAGCCTTTATGATCCTTTAGTTTTCAACTTGTAGTATCACTTTATGCTTTGATCAATGATGTTTTGTCGCTCTGCATGATTATGGCCATTATTGCTCTCTTAGTTTATCGCTCCCAGTCTTTTGCTAGCCTCCACAACCAAGTATGAGTTCCACTCATGCATCCAACTCCTTAAACCAGGTTATTCCAAAGAGTCCACCATACCTACCTACTAGCATATGCTATTCCAAGTATATTCATGTTTTTGTTTACCTTCCAAATTAAACTTGTTATGAGAAAGCTAGTGATTAAAGCTCTCACGAACTTGATGGCACACTTTACTTTTCTTGCCCTTAATAAACTTGAACCATTGTGTCGTCTATATTGTATATGCTTGCACGTATTTGTTGGGGATTAGCAGAACCATGCTGTCATGGGGAACGCTTTCAACATTGCACGGGTACTTGTACCTAGTTGATATCATGCTCTTTTGTCTATGGATGTCGTCAGTGTGAAATGAAAGGGGAGCTTGTAAGTCCATGGAGTTATGTATATGTGTTAGAGAAACGCCTGGGCCGCTGGTCTAATCCATGCTGACATGGTGGAAACCTGCAGCGTAACCATAATGAGTTGTCTATGAAGCATTCTTCTTATAAAAAAAAGAGTCCTATATTGAGAAAAAAAAGAGGAAAACAGAAAAACAAAAAAAGATTATGAAAAGAGGAAAGAGAGAAAAAAGCACCATATTCCCATGGTAAATAAGAAGATTGCTGAGATGCTTGTTGTCTGCTTGCCTTGTCATTTTGATATGGGTATTCTTCTGTATCATCGGGCAAGGGGTACCCCATTGGCGGTTCTCTATTGTGAGATCCAGGCACATGGCTTAATAGGATTGATAGGATACCCATATCAACAAGTTGCAACTTCTTTTCCGGAAGCTCATTCGAAAAGAACTCTACGGTTAAGCGTGCTTGGCCTAGAGCAATTCTAGGATGGGTGACCGACCGGGAAGTGGGTAACCGGGTGCGCACGAGTGAGGACAAAGTGCGCAGAAAAGACTAGTGTTGGTCTGTGGGGCTAGTCTAGATATCCTATTAAGCTGTCAGGAGTGACACCCCCGGGCCTAGGAGTGGACGGGGTGTTACATCTATGATACACATGTACTTACGATGACAAGAACTTACCGGTGACTAAACTTGAGTAGCATGACGAGCGGACCTCGTATTCAAGGGACATATGATTTCTAACTTATACTTCGTTAAGCATATACACCATAGTTTGTTCACTTTAACCTTAACCACTTCAATATGCTTATGATAGGGGCAATGAGAGCTGAAAGCTATAAGTACCATAATTTTTGGAAGCTCTTTATGAAACTTGAATCTCTGCTTCCTTCTATGAAGGCCTTTCTTCCACCATTATATTGAGTCTCCACCTTCTATCTTTATGCACTTACTTTGAGAGCATAGTGGCCATTCTTAGTTCTATGTGCGTTGCCCCAAGACTTGTTGATTGATGCATAGCTTTGATATTGCTTGTTTTAAACTATTTGTATCTAGTCACTCTTATGAACTTTGAAGGTGTCCTATGCATTTATGTTTGCTACTCTATGAGGGACAAGCTGAATGCCACTATGATATATTTTCTTTATGTGAAACAAACAAACGTCTTGCAAAGCATTGTTATTCATGAATCTTTTGTTTGTGCCTTTTCATGTTGCAACATAGTTGCTTTGTCTTATTGTTAGAACTTTATCTTTCATGTTATGATTGAAGTACTATGATCCCAACTATCAATATTTTACAAATACTTTGATCAAGTTTATGATGGTGCATGTCACCTCAAAAATTATTCTTTCTTTTTATCACTTACCTACTCGAGGCGAGCAGGAGTTAAGCTTGGGGATGTTGATAGATTGCAAATGTATCTATAATTTTTGATGTTCCATGCTTGGTTTTATCTACTTTCTTATGTTTTGTCCACACTTTGGAGTACTTTTCATATGATTTCTTGGACTAACGTATTAACAAGATGTCACGGTGCTAGTTGTCTGTTTTCTGTTGTTTTTGGTTCCAGGAAAGTCAGAAAATGAATATTCTCGGAATTGGACGGGACAAAAGCCAAAGTTATTATTTTACCGGGGGACACTTGGAGCCAGAATACGAGACGGAGAAGGGCCATAGGGTGGCTACACCACCTGGTGGTGCGGGCCAGGCCAGGCCACGCTAGGGGGTGGTGTGGGCCCCTTCGGCACACCCTCGGTCTCCCCTCTCGCCTATAAGAGCCTCCCGATGCATAAACCCTAAATAGTCAATCAGAAATCCACGAAAAGTTCCGCAGCGCCACCGCCACCAAAGGAGAGATTCGAGGGACAAAAAGTCTTTGTTTTGGCACCCTGCCGGGACAGGGAAGTGCCCCCGGAGCCATCTCCATCGATCTCCACCACCATCTCCATCAACGTTGCTGATTCCCATGATAAGGAGGGAGTAGTTCTTCCTCGAGGCTAAGGGTTCTACCGGTAGCTATGTGTTCATCTCTCTCTCTATGCATGATCATATAGTGATTATGAGCTTTGTAATCAAGTAGATCTACCTTGTTACTCTAGTGCTTTAATAGATCTCTGCTCTCCCCATGTGTGTGAAAGTGACAGCATGCACATCATGGTGCCACTTAGGCTAGAAATTACAAATACTTGTTATGAGTTATATTTGGAGTTGGATGTTTCTATGAAATTGTGGTGTTTGTTGGAACCATCTAGTTCTCAAGGTGACAGTGTGGGGCTATCTAGATGGGAAAGGCTTACTTTGAGGTGTGCTGTTATAGCCCTACCGTTGATTAGAGTGTCCAACCGGAGAGTAGTGCAGAGTAGTATCATGAAGATGATATATTTATATTAGAATGTTCACTAGTGAAAGTATGATCCCTAGGCCTTGTTTCTAAACATTGAAACACCATTTGCAACTAGATCTATTACATGTTTGCTTGCTTCCATCTTTATTTCAGTTTGCCTTTAGTCTCTTCCACACCATCAAGTTATTTTCTATCACCGCTACCACTTATAATTATCTATACCACTTGTATTTCACTATCTCTTCGCCGAACTAGTGCACCTATACATCTGACAAGTGTATTGGGTGTGTTGGGGACACAAGAGACTTCTTGTATCTTGATTGCAGGGTTGCTTGAGAGGGATACCTTTGACCACTTCCTCCCTGAGTTCGATAAACCTTGGGTGATCCACTTAAGGGAAAACTTGCTGCTGTTCTACAAACCTCTGCACTTGGAGGCCCAACAACTGTCTACAAGAATAGAAGTGCGTAGACATCACGAGTGCATACAATTGGGACTATACAAAATCATGCTCATCATTCACCAATTCCAAATATGTCAATCTAGCAAGTATATTGCCTATTGTTTCCTCAAAGTACTCTCATGTGCAATATTGATGAATTTGCAAAGTTGATTCTTTCTTTGTCATATTTGATTCCTCTCGCAGTACATTCCAACTATCTCTACTTCCCTTAGTGATAGTTGTGATGTATTTGATATGTTTGTGGTTGAAGTTCATGAATATACAATAAGATAAAATTGAGCCTTTTGGCCATGCTATCAAGCAAAGATCTTAGTGGTGTATTGTCATGACTTCATTTTGGATATCTTGCTCTATTTGTTTTAGTATCTATTTTGTGTGTATATGTTTCTTTGTGGATCAATATCTTTGTGAGATTGTCTACTTAGAAACTTATACACATGAGAGATGTTACTTCTCCATTTTGTCATCTTCTTTGTTTCACGTGTGTTGTATGGTCATACTAAGCAATATCATTCATTAAATACTATGTTGATGCTCAATGATCATCCTTGCATTAGTCGTATACTATGCTTTGTCATGCCTCTCACACATCCTTGTGGCGTTGCTCAACCATTTGTTTATTGCAAGTTTTATGCCTTGGTATATGCTCTTTTGTACATAGTTCGGTTTTAAATAATATCGAGGGAGTGAGGATGTCATGTTTGTCCATATTGTATTCAAATGCAATTTTTTTGCACAAACCTTGGGGAGCCTCCTCGTATTATATAGAACACTCTCTTTTCAATCTGATCATAATATCTATCTTTCATTTGGTATGTTCTTTTTGTCAAGTGGTTCTTTTGATCTTTTGATTGCTTGCTTCATTTATTGATGCTTCTTCACCTTGTTAATTTTTTTTGCAATCTTTTGATCCTCAATATTGTCTGACCTCCTCCTAAGTATTCGTCATTGGATACGTGCATTTTATTCCACTCACACTATGATAAATGTACACATTTTGGAGGAACTATAACTCTATTGGCCGTCTAGAGCTTTTCACCCATTTTGGCAATCGATGCCAACGGGGGAGAAGTTTTGGAGGGTTTAAGGGAAGTTGGTTTCATGCTTTGAGTTTGTTCTTAATCATTTGCCTCTCATGCTCTTACATCTTTGTTGTTGCTTTGCATGTTGAATATATAGATATAAGCCCTCTCAAAGGGATTGTCATCAATTACCAAAATGGGGGAGATTGAAAGAACATGTGTGCCCCATGTGTGGTTTTGGTAATTAATGACAATCTTGATGGACTTATGTTTGCATTGAGTTTTACTTGTAGGATTTGTCCATAGGCAATTCTTGAACCATATGTTGGCTTCAAGGTTGGAAGAAGAAGAAAGTGAAGAAGATGAAGTGTTGATCAAGGTTTTAAGGAATGGTCCGGAGATTGGTCAAGTAGAATTTGAGCCTATGGCAAGTGTGTCTTGAATAATAAGATGATCTCAAGTGTAGCTTGATCATGTATATGTGAAGATATGCCTAAAAGAGAGGCTCTTCCATAGTGGAGTATGGGGGAGCAAATTCCAAGTCTTCACCAAGCTAGCGCAATCAAGAAAGGTGTTCCATCTTGAGGTGTAGAAGATCGTCATCACCAATATCAAGTGGAATATACACAAGGCAATTGTTTGATCTTGATAGGGTTTCTTTGTTACCGGTCTCGTGGTGTTAGTTGGGGAGACCGGTTATAGGATAGATAACCGTTCTATCAAGAGGGGCTCTCGAGTGAGTAACTTGATCATATCCCTCGGTGAGAGCTCAAACCTTTGCATACTTTGTTGGAGATATGCCCTAGAGGTAATAATAAATGTAGTTATTATTATATATCTTTGTGTTTATGATAAATGTTTACATTCATGCTATAATAGTATTAACAAGGAAACCATTAATACTTGTGTGATTTGTAAACTTAATTTGAAGTCCCTAGTATGGCCTCTATACTTCACTAGCTTGTTGGTTGATTGATGATGTGGTTTCTTTGTCATGAACATTGAGATGTTATCAACAACAAGATCATATCGTTAGGAGAATGATATGATGGACATACTCCTATAGACAAGCGTAGCATAAAGATCAAGTCATTTCAATAGTTCAATTGCTATATGCTTTCTGATACATAGTAACCTAATTCCTTCGACCATGAGATCATGCATATTGCCTTTACTGGATGGATGCTTTGATGTCATCAAACACCACACCGTAACAGGGTGGCTATAAAAGTGGCATTGGGTGTTCGGAAAGTATTGGTTGAAACACATGGATCAAGAGTGGGATTTGTCCATCCACATGACGGATAGATATTCTCTGGGCCCTCTCGGTGAAATGTCATCCAATTAGCTTGCAAGCATGTGACTTGGTCACAAGGGATCACATTTCACGGGAACGAGAAAAGAGTACTTATCAGTAACGAGGTTGAACTAGGTATGCAGAGATACCGACGATCATGACCTCGGATAAGTAACATATCGTGAGACAAAGGGAAATTGGTATCGTATGTAAGTGGTTCATTCGATCGCAAAGTAATCGTAGAAATATGTGGGAGCCATATGAATTTCCAGATTCCTCTATTGGTTATTGTTCGGAGAAGTGTCTCGATCATGTCCGCATAATTCACGAACCGTAGGGAGACACACTTAAGGATTCGACGTTGTTTGAGTAGTTATGGTATTATGAGAAAGAGACCGAATGTTGTTCGGAGTCTCGGATGGGATCCGGGATATCACGAGGTGATCCGGAATGGTCCGGAGAATAAGATTCATATAAGGAAAGTCCCGTTTCGGAGTTCGGGAATGATTCCGGTGTTTTCATCGGGAACATTCTAGAAGGTCCCGGAATGTCCGGCACTCCGGGGGGGAAGGGGTACATGAATGTGTCATTGCAAGATGGAATGATTGCATCATGTACTAAGTGTTCTCGCTGTCCAAAATAAAGGGTTTATTTAAATTCCTAAATTGGAAAAGTCAAACGGCTAATTTGAAAGTCAAACTGCCAATTTTGGGAAGTGGGAAAAGAGGAGGATTGGTGGAGGCCGAATTGGGGGAGGACTCCTCCCTTGGCCGGCGCCCCACCAAGCCGACTTGGGGAGGGACTCTCCTCCCCATGGCGCAGCCAGCCCTCCCACCTATAAAGGGAGGGGCAGGGCTCCCCTCCCAACACACACAAGTTCCTATCCTCTAAACTAGAAACTAGACCTAGACCCCGGTTTAGAGCTGTTTCGGTTTAGAGCCTTCTAATTGGTTTAGAGCCCTCTAATTGGTGTGTCTAATTACTAGACCACTAATAGCCTCTCTCATAAGCTCCACCATACTCGCACCGGCTTAAGGCGAAGCCCTGCGGGATCTCCCCTCTACCTCCGGTACCACGCCGTTGTGCTGCCGGAATCGCGAGGAGAGTGCTACAACCTCCGCTGCCTGCTGGAACAAGGGAGAGGAAGGTCTTCGTCGAGTACCGAACGTGTGACCGACTGCGGGAGCGCTGCGGGAACGCGGCGCCGGAAGGATCGTCTACGCGATCTTGAGATCGGAAAGAGTACGACTACATCACCCACGAGAATCTGCTCTCGTTAAACACTTTGGAATCTTCGAGGGTGAGTTATTCCATCGACTCGTTGCTACAATCTAGTAGATAGATCTTGGCTTGTTTGTTTGTATGCGATAGAAAATTTTTGTTTTCCATGCTACGAACCCCTACAGTGGTATCAGAGCCGTGTCTATATGTAGATCTGTTGCACGAGTAGAACACAATGGTC
This sequence comes from Avena sativa, assembly GCA_916181665.1. Taxonomy (NCBI): domain Eukaryota; kingdom Viridiplantae; phylum Streptophyta; class Magnoliopsida; order Poales; family Poaceae; genus Avena; species Avena sativa. The sequence continues at coordinate 432,169,393 of OV702295.1, forward strand.
ATTGTGGGCGTTGATGCTTTTATTGTAGATTGCTTTTTGTGTACTTTGCATCTTGCGGTATGTTGGGATGAAGCGGCCCGGGCTAACCTTACATGACATCGTTCATGAGACTTGCTCCACGCTTGACATGCAACTCGTTTTGCATAAGTGGCTTTGCGGGTGCCTGTTTCTCCTAGCATAGTAAAGATCCAATTTACAACGGGTGATCAACAATGCTAGTATCAATGTTGTGGTTCTTGTTCGTAAGTTAGAACGACACTTATGGAAAGCCCCAAACCACGTAAAATATGCAAAGAAAGTAGAAGCGTCTAACTTTGTTTTGCAGGGGTGTGCAGTGATGTGATATGGCCATGATTGTGATTATATTTGATGTATGCAATGTTCCTTATTGTAAGTTGGCAACCGGCAGGAGCCATATGGTTGTCTTTAATTTCTGTTAAGACCTGCGTGTCTATTCAAAATAGTTGTAATAGTTGAAGCTGGTGGACGACAACCATGAAGAAGCGTCATTGACCTTGATGCTATGCCGGTGATGATGGAGATCATATTCGTGCTTGAAGATGGAGATCGGAAGCACAAAGAAGAAAGGCCATATCATATCACATATTATGAATTGCATGTGATGTTAATCCTTTATGCATCTTGTATTGCTTAGTAGACGACGGTAGCATTATAAGATGATCCCTCATGCACATAAATTTCAAGTTCTAAAAGTGTTCACCCTTAGTATGCACCGTTGCCAAAGCTTGCTGCTTCGAAGCACCACGTGATGATCGGGTGTCTTTGATTCCGCGGGTGACTACAACGTAAGCAAGCCAGATTTGCTTATGCGGAAGCTAAGGTTTGATCTTGACGAGCCTAGCATGTACAGACATGGCCTCAGGAACACGGATCGCCGAAAGGCAAAGCATGAATCATATAGTAGATATGATGAACATGATGATTGTTCGCCATTAAAACTATATCAGCTCTCGTGATGATCGGTGTTGATGTAGTGGATTTGGTTCGTGTGATCACTAAAACAATGTGAGGGATGTTGTTTTGAGTGGGAGTTCACCTAGTTTAATTTCATTAATTAATTTGAACTCAATTTGTCATAAACTTAGTCTAAACTATTGCAAATATGTTGTAGATCAATGGCAGCCCCTACCATCAATTTTAATGCGTTCCTAGAGAAAGAAAAGTTGAAAAACAATGGAAGCAACTTCGCGGATTGGTTCCGCAATTTGAGGATTGTCCTCACAGCTGGTAATTTGACCTATGTGCTGGATGCACCGCTAGGTGACCCACCTGCAGCTGATGCTACCGATGAAGTAAAGAATGTTTACCTCGCTCGGAAGAATCAGTACTCCATAGTTCAGTGTGCTATCTTGTATGGTTTAGAATCGGAGCTTCAGAAAAGGTTTGAAGAGTCAGATCCATATGATATTGTCGAGGATCTCAAATTAATCTTTGAGACTCATGCGGCAATTGAAAGTTATGAAGCTTCTGAAAAGTTCTTTAACTGCAAGATGGAAGAGGGTAGCTCCGTCAGTGAGCATGTGCTTAAAATGTCTGGGCACGCAAATAAACTTCAAAGTTTGGGTATAGTGATTCCTAATACTTTGGGAGTTTACCGCATCCTCCAATCACTACCACCAAGTTACAAGAACTTTGTGATGAACTACAACATGCAGAACATGAACAAAGAGTTGCCAGAACTATTTGCTATGTTAAAATCTGCAGAAGTGGAGATCAAGAAAGAGCACCAAGTGTTGATGGTCAATAAGACCACCAAATTCAAGAAAGGCAAGTCTAAGCAGAAGGGACACTTCAAGAAGGGTGGTAAGAAAGTTACCACGCCGACGAAGAGGACCAAGGCTGGACCCAAGCCTGATACTGAGTGCTTTTACTGCAAGGGAGAAGGTCACTGGAAGCGGAATTGCCCAAGGTACTTGGCGGATTTGAAGAACGGCAACATCAAGAAGAAAGGTATATCTGATATACATGTTATTGATGTGTATCTCACTAGTACTCGTAGTAGTGCCTGGGTATTTGATACTGGTTCGGTTGCTCATATTTGTAACTCGAAACAGGAGCTGCAGAATAAACGGAAGCTAGTGAAGAACGAGGTGACGATGCGCGTGGGAAACGGATCAAAGGTTGATGTGATCGCGGTCGGCACACTACCTCTTCATCTACCATCGGGATTAGTTTTATACTTAAATAATTGTTATTTGGTGCCTGCGTTGAGCATGAACATTATATCGGGATCTTGTTTATTGCGAGACGGTTACTTGTTTAAATCCGAGAATAATGGTTGTTCGATTTATATGAGTAATATGTTTTATGCACATGCACCTTTGATAGATGGTCTATTCATATTGAATCTCGATAGTAGAAATACACATATTAATAACATTGAGGCTAAACGTTTGAAATCAAGCGATAATTTGACCTATATGTGGCACTGTCGTCTTGGTCACATTGGAGTGAAGCGTATGAAGAAACTCCATTCCGATGGACTTCTTGAATCACTTGATTTTGAATCACTTGAAAGATGCGAAGCATGTCTGATGGGTAAAATGACTAAGACTCCATTTTCTGGTATGATGGAGCGAGCTACAGACTTATTGGAAATCATACATACCGATGTGTGTGGTCCAATGAGTGTAGCATCGCGCAGTGGTTATCGTTATGTTCTTACCTTCACGGATGACTTGAGTAGATATGGGTATATCTATTTTATGAAACATAAGTCCGAAACTTTCGAGAAGTTTAAGGAGTTTCAAAGTGAGGTAGAGAATCAACGTAACAAGAAGATTAAATTTCTACGATCTGATCGTGGAGGTGAATATCTAAGTTACGAGTTTGGCGAGCATTTGAAGAAATGTGGAATACTTTCGCAGTTGACACCGCCGGGAACACCACAGCGTAATGGTGTGTCTGAACGTCGTAATCGAACTCTCTTAGATATGGTTCGTTCTATGATGTCACTTACAGATTTGCCACTATCATTTTGGGGTTATGCATTAGAAACAGCCGCATTCACTTTAAATAGGGCACCGTCTAAATCCGTTGAAACGACACCGTATGAATTATGGTTTGGGAAGAAACCTAAATTGTCGTTCCTTAAAGTTTGGGGATGCGAAGCCTATGTAAAGAAGTTACAGCCGGACAAGCTTGAACCCAAAGCGGAAAAATGCGTCTTCATAGGATACCCGAAGGAAACTGTTGGGTATACCTTCTATCATAGATCCGAAGGCAAAATCTTCGTTGCTAAGGATGGATCCTTTCTAGAGAAGGAATTTCTCTCGAAAGAAGTGACTGGAAGGAAAGTAGAACTCGACGAGGTTGTCGAACCTTCTCTCGAAATTGCGAGTAGCGCAGCACCGGAAGAAGTTCCTGTGGTGCCTGCACCAATAAGAGAGGAAGCTAATGATGGTGATCATGAAACTTCGGTTGAAGTTACTACAGAGCCTCGGAGGTCAACGAGAACTCGTACCACTCCAGATTGGTATGATTCCGTTATGAATGTCATGGTGGTGGACAACACCGATGACCCCGAGACATATGAGGAAGCGATGATGAGCCCAGATTCCAATAAATGGCAAGAAGCCATGAAATCCGAGATTGGATCCATGTACGAAAACCAAGTATGGACTTTGGTGGACTTACCGGATGGCCGGAAGGCTGTCGAGAACAAATGGATTTTCAAGAAGAAAACAGATGCTGATGGTAATGTTACTGTCTATAAAGCTCGACTTGTCGCAAAAGGGTTTCGACAAATTCAAGGAGTTGACTACGATGAGACTTTCTCACCGGTAGCGAAGCTAAAGTCTGTGAGGATTATGTTAGCAATCGCTGCATATTATGATTATGAGATATGGCAGATGGATGTCAAAACAGCATTCCTCAATGGAAACATTGATGAAGAGTTGTATATGATACAACCCAAAGGTTTTGTCGATCCTAAAGATGCTAACAAGGTATGCAAGCTTCAACGGTCCATCTATGGATTGAAGCAAGCATCCCGAAGTTGGAATCAACGTTTTGATAAGGTAATCAAAAGTTTTGGTTTTATACAAACTTATGGAGAAGCTTGTATTTACAAGAAAGTGAGTGGGAGCTCTGTAGCATTCTTAATACTGTATGTGGATGACATATTGTTGATTGGGAATGATGTAGACCTTCTTAATAGTGTCAAGGAATATTTGAATAATAGTTTTTCAATGAAGGATCTTGGCGAAGCAGCTTACATATTAGGCATAAAGATTTATAGAGATAGATCGAAACGCCAAATATCACTGTCACAAAGTACATATTTGGACAAAATTCTAAAGAGGTTTGGAATGGAAGATAGCAAGAAAGGGTTCTTGCCCATGTTGCCCAATACGACCTTGAGTAAAACTCAAAGTCCGACATCGGCAGAAGATAGAGAAAAGATGAGTAAGACTCCCTATGCCTCAGCCATAGGATCTCTAATGTATGCCATGCTATGTACTAGACCCGACATCGCATATGCTGTTAGTCTAACTAGCAGATATCAAAGTGATCCAGGAGTGGATCATTGGACAGCGGTCAAAAACATCCTTAAGTACTTGAGAAGAACTAAGGATATGGTTCTTTCTTATGGAGGTGATGAACAGCTCGTTGTTAATGGTTACACCGATGCTAGTTGGAACACCGATCCGGATGATTCTAAAATCACAATCTGGATACGTATTTATTTTGAATGGTGCAGCAGTTAGCTGGAGGAGTGCAAAGCAAAGCGTTGTGGCGAGATCTTCAACTGAATCGGAATACATGGCTGCTTCGGAGGCTTCACAAGAAGCGATATGGATGAAAGAGTTCATTACAGAGCTGGGTGTGGTTCCAAGTGCGCTGGACCCAATGTCTATCTACTGTGATAACATGGGCGCCATAGCCAATGCGCAAGAACCAAGGTCACACAAGAAGCTGAAGCATATCAAGCTGCGTTTCCACGCTATTCGAGAACATATCCAGGATGGGGATATAAAGATTTGCAAAGTACACACAGATCTGAATGTGGCGGATCCGTTGACTAAACCTCTCCCGAGGGCAAAACATGACCAACACCAAACTGCCATGGGTGTTCGGTATATTACCATGTAATCTAGATTAGATGACTCTAGTGCAAGTGGGAGACTGTTGGAGATATGCCCTAGAGGTAATAATAAATGTAGTTATTATTATATATCTTTGTGTTTATGATAAATGTTTACATTCATGCTATAATAGTATTAACAAGGAAACCATTAATACTTGTGTGATTTGTAAACTTAATTTGAAGTCCCTAGTATGGCCTCTATACTTCACTAGCTTGTTGGTTGATTGATGATGTGGTTTCTTTGTCATGAACATTGAGATGTTATCAACAACAAGATCATATCGTTAGGAGAATGATATGATGGACATACTCCTATAGACAAGCGTAGCATAAAGATCAAGTCATTTCAATAGTTCAATTGCTATATGCTTTCTGATACATAGTAACCTAATTCCTTCGACCATGAGATCATGCATATTGCCTTTACTGGATGGATGCTTTGATGTCATCAAACACCACACCGTAACAGGGTGGCTATAAAAGTGGCATTGGGTGTTCGGAAAGTATTGGTTGAAACACATGGATCAAGAGTGGGATTTGTCCATCCACATGACGGATAGATATTCTCTGGGCCCTCTCGGTGAAATGTCATCCAATTAGCTTGCAAGCATGTGACTTGGTCACAAGGGATCACATTTCACGGGAACGAGAAAAGAGTACTTATCAGTAACGAGGTTGAACTAGGTATGCAGAGATACCGACGATCATGACCTCGGATAAGTAACATATCGTGAGACAAAGGGAAATTGGTATCGTATGTAAGTGGTTCATTCGATCGCAAAGTAATCGTAGAAATATGTGGGAGCCATATGAATTTCCAGATTCCTCTATTGGTTATTGTTCGGAGAAGTGTCTCGATCATGTCCGCATAATTCACGAACCGTAGGGAGACACACTTAAGGATTCGACGTTGTTTGAGTAGTTATGGTATTATGAGAAAGAGACCGAATGTTGTTCGGAGTCTCGGATGGGATCCGGGATATCACGAGGTGATCCGGAATGGTCCGGAGAATAAGATTCATATAAGGAAAGTCCCGTTTCGGAGTTCGGGAATGATTCCGGTGTTTTCATCGGGAACATTCTAGAAGGTCCCGGAATGTCCGGCACTCCGGGGGGGAAGGGGTACATGAATGTGTCATTGCAAGATGGAATGATTGCATCATGTACTAAGTGTTCTCGCTGTCCAAAATAAAGGGTTTATTTAAATTCCTAAATTGGAAAAGTCAAACGGCTAATTTGAAAGTCAAACTGCCAATTTTGGGAAGTGGGAAAAGAGGAGGATTGGTGGAGGCCGAATTGGGGGAGGACTCCTCCCTTGGCCGGCGCCCCACCAAGCCGACTTGGGGAGGGACTCTCCTCCCCATGGCGCAGCCAGCCCTCCCACCTATAAAGGGAGGGGCAGGGCTCCCCTCCCAACACACACAAGTTCCTATCCTCTAAACTAGAAACTAGACCTAGACCCCGGTTTAGAGCTGTTTCGGTTTAGAGCCTTCTAATTGGTTTAGAGCCCTCTAATTGGTGTGTCTAATTACTAGACCACTAATAGCCTCTCTCATAAGCTCCACCATACTCGCACCGGCTTAAGGCGAAGCCCTGCGGGATCTCCCCTCTACCTCCGGTACCACGCCGTTGTGCTGCCGGAATCGCGAGGAGAGTGCTACAACCTCCGCTGCCTGCTGGAACAAGGGAGAGGAAGGTCTTCGTCGAGTACCGAACGTGTGACCGACTGCGGGAGCGCTGCGGGAACGCGGCGCCGGAAGGATCGTCTACGCGATCTTGAGATCGGAAAGAGTACGACTACATCACCCACGAGAATCTGCTCTCGTTAAACACTTTGGAATCTTCGAGGGTGAGTTATTCCATCGACTCGTTGCTACAATCTAGTAGATAGATCTTGGCTTGTTTGTTTGTATGCGATAGAAAATTTTTGTTTTCCATGCTACGAACCCCTACATACTTGGCATCATCTTTCTTGGTTATTATTTGGGTATTACTCATGTGAGTATTTAGAGCTTGTGTTAATCTCCATGACAAGCTCAAGTTCATCGAAAACGAATTTAATATCCATTCTCTATTGTGTTTTCGATGTTGGAGGTTTTATCAATTCGTCTTTTTTAGAAAGGTCAAACCTTTCGTCATTTGGTTCTATCCTACCTTGATGTACTATGATGTTTCTCTGTATGATATTGTAGAGCTCATTGTCCTCTTTAAAACGATCCCAAGATCATCAAAAATGAGTCCGAATGTAAAAGTTATGATTGTTTCAGTTTTGTTGTTTCTGCCAGTTTCCAGTGGGCGGATTATCCGGCCATGGGGGCGGATTATCCGGCCCAGTTTTTGGAAAACGGCTAAGGACTTTGAGGTGTGGCTCCCTGTAATAGGGGCGGATTATCCGGCCCAAATATCCGCCCCTTTACAGAGGGTCGCGCCGCGAAGTCCTTAGCCATATTTTGGCCCGGGGTACCCGAAATATCCGGGGGAGGGGCGGATTATCCGGCCTGGGAAGTCCCAAACGGTCATATTTTGTTTGGGAGGGGTATAAATAGACCCCTTCTTCCTCCTTAGGCTGGTTACTTGCATTCTCTCTCTCCTCCATTGTTTTGACCTTCAAGAGCTTGCAAATACTCTCAATCGCGCCCATATTTATTGAATATTTTTGGGGAATTTGAAAGGGGATCTAGATCTACAACTCCACCAATCCATCTCTCCTCTATGTGAGGGGAACATATTGGGATCTAGATCTTAGGGTTTTTTTGTGGATTTCCTCTTGTGTTCTTCCTCTCTTATTCTCCCACCAGCTTTTGTAGCTTTGGTGGAATTTGGGAAAGAAGGACTTGAGCACTTCTTGTGTTCTTGCCATTGCATTTGGTGCATCGGTTTGAGTTCTCGGTGAAGATTCGATTGGGTGAAAGGTGAGAAGCTTTTTACTCTTGGGTTCTTGGAACCCTAGACGGTTTAGTTGTTTTGCAGGTTTGTGGATTATTCGGGGTCTCCAATTAAGTTGTGGAGCTTTCCCCGAGCTTGTTTGTTGGGAGTCTCTAATTGAGTTGTGGAGAAGTGCCCCAATCTTTGTGAGAGGTTACGGATTGCCACCGACAAGTGCACCGATAGTTAAGAAGTGAACCGGGCCTCTTGTGGCGAGGTTCAAAGGAGAATAGGGTGAGGCCTCTTGTGGCCTGGTGGTCCTAGTACCGCCCACCCCTCCAACGAGACGTACTCTCTTTATGGGAGGAACTCGGTAATAAATCATCATCTCCGTGTGCCTCGGTTATCTCTATATCCGAGTTATTTACTTATGCACTTTACTTCGTGATAGCCTTCGTGCTTGAAGTCTTATATCTAGCTATCACATAGTTGGTTGTTTTGCTTAGCATAAGTTGTTGGTGCACATAGGTGAACCGTAGTTTATATAGGTTTTGTGCTTAACAAAGTAAACGCTAGTTTTATTACGCCTTTGTTCCTTCTCGTAAAAGCTTTAAACCGCCTATTCACCTCCCTCTATGCGGCATCTGTATCCTTTTCACTGTTAAACTTGGCCCAAGTCCAATCTCCCCCGTTCAGCACTTGCCGAGTCAAGTAGAAAAAACGAGAAATTTAGACCCGACTAACCAAACACGCCCCTGTAGTATTTCCCTCGAAAAATATTTTGCCCAGCCTCGCGTTCGCGTGTAATTTGTGATTCTGTCCACGGATCCACGAGTAAAATGCACCTACGGTCCTGGAAGTTATCAACTATGTTTTAAAACAGTCCTCAAACTCAGGATTTGCCTTACTACAGTCCTCCAACTTGCTCGGAATGTCTACATACGGTCCAAAGTATAAAGCCCCACAGTATATTGCTGACGTTGCAGCACATCAGGCCCATAACAACGTTTTGGTTCGCCCATTTCTATGACACATGTGACCTTGGTGTTCCTTACATGTAGGAACTACTTCCTCCGTTTTAAAATATATGTTGTTTTAGTTTTATAAAAAGAGTGTATCTAGATTCATTTAGTGTATAGGTTCACTTCAAACCTATATAAATTTAGACACTAAAAGAGGTCTAGATACACTTTATTTATAAATCTAAAACATCTTATATTTTAAAACGGAGGATGTACATGTCAGTGGCAAAGTATAACCATTAAAATCAAAATATGGACACGGGAATTAGAATTACGACATAGTGGTGCAGCCCACGGTAGCGAACCACTAAACCAGAACTTTGTTTATTGTATTTAGAGCATCTAGGCCGAACCCAGGGCATCGGAAACCGCCAGGTAACGCCAGATGAAATGAAAAGTGGGTAGGCCAACCCTATCGGTGACACAAGGCTGAGCTCCCGCCGTTCTTCTCCCCCTCGTCACCAAACTAGGCTGAACTTGGCCAAACTATATCAAACTAGGCGAATTTGAGCCGAATTCAGGAGAAATATTGCCAAACTAGATCGAACTATGACGAACTAGAGCAAACTATGTTGAACTAGGCCGAACTAGGCCAAACTATGTCGGACTAGACCAAACTATGTCAAACTAGACTAAATTTTAGCCGAATTCGAACGAATTGTTACCAATTTTGTCTTGTCTTTTAATCGCACTTGGTAACGTGAGTGAGAAACTAAATGATCTTCTCCAATACATAACCGTCGGTGCCTGATTAATCTTCTCCAACTCTGGCATAGATGCAGCAGGCGAACTCAGGCACGGGGCAGACGCCCGAGCGACTAGCTATTTCTCGCAACGTACTAAGAGCATCTCCACTAGCATTTCCAGAATAATTTTTTGTCCGGATTTGCAAAAAACATCAAGTGTTCCCAGGAGACATTCCCAGACCCAAATTTGCTCCGTTTTTGTCCGGGGTTCCCAGGCCGATCCCAGGAAGCCGGGAACGCCCTGGGAACGCCGGATGAAACGATTGGCCTCTCTCCCTCGCCCACATGTCCCATCTGGCCCCACACCCCATCTCTCTCCCCTTTCCCACTCCTCGCCCACGTGCTTGGCGGCGCTTCCCCAGCAAGCCACGTGCTCGGCCGCGCCCTCGACAAGGTCATCAAGCACTCCTCCTAGCGCAAGCACTCCGCCTCCTCCATTGACCTCCTCTCCTCGCCCCCCGCCCCGCCCTCCGGTGTCGAGCCTTCACCTGCTTCCCCTATCCCTGCCCTCCCCGCCCCCGTCGTTGAGGCTACGCTCCAGGAGCTCCTCCTCGCACTCGATCCTGGCTCCCCCAAGGTCGTCGAGCCTGCCCTTGACTGTGTCGCGACCCTCCTTGCCCTCCGCCTCCTCCTCGCGACGTCGCCCCCGCCGACCCCTCACCGCTCTCTAGGCTCTTCACCACGCCCCCCTCCTAAGGCAGCCTCGGCGACGCCGCCCTCGAGCTCGCCGCTCTCCGCGCGCTCGTCACCTTCGCGCAGTGCCCTGCGGTCTCCGTCCACGGGGAGTGCCTAGACCAGCTGGTGAAGGCGTGATATAACTTGTACCTTGGGAGCGCCAGCAGCGGGAACGAGCTCTGCGCCAAGCTCGCGCTCGCACAGGTGTTACTCGTCGTGTTCGCGCGCGACGCCTGCGCTCATGGTGCTCGACACCGGCATCGACATCGCCTGGCTGCAGTGTGCGCCGTGCAGGAGCTGCTACGAGCAGTCCGGCTCGGTGTTCGACGATGCCGCCGTCCTGGCCGTGGTGGTGGCACCCGCTCGCCTCCGACCCCGTCACGGTGGTGCTCCTCCTCAAACCTGTCGCTTGCTCGCGTTGTCCGATGCCAGCCCCGACCGCGTCGCCGGCGAGGCCCTCTCTGTGTCGTCAGACGTTGTCCGGCGTGGCGAACGACGACTCGCGTGCGGCCATAGCTCATGCGTTAGGAATTTGGGCCTGAGAATCCGGCTGGAAAACGGCGAGTCCCAGGCCAAAAAATTGGCTCCATCCGAAACTATTTAGCTTCATCCGGAGCTAAATTTTTTTGTGGGAAACAAAAACGAGTGAAGATGCTCTAACGCAAAGTGTAAAACAGATTGTGGACGTAGTCGTTAGTTGTAATCCCCACCCATCGCCTTAAATTTTATTGTTTTTTATTCCACCACTGATAAAAGGGGATCCATATGTAAGGCAGCTAGCTGCTGTGCCGGAAAACCTGGACGCCGTTGTGGGCTTGATATGTGGCCACGTCAGCGATATAGGGTGGGTCTTCGTACTTTGGACCGTATGTGGACATTTGGAACAAGTTGAAGGACTGTATTAAGAGCATCTCCACTCGCGTTTTTAGGAAGGCGTTTTTAGCATATATTTTTGTCTGGACGTCGATATTTTGCCCAGTCACGTTTCTAGGACGTCAGTTTCGTCCGGATTTGATCCGAAATTTGTCTGGCGTTCCCAGGCCGAATCCGTGGCGCCGGGAACGGCCTGGAAACGTCGGACGAAGCGAATTCAGCGTGTGGACCCGCCTAGTCAGCGACTAAAGGCCGATTGTCCTCATCCTTCCGCCTCGGCTCCCGCCTTTTTTCCTTTTTCCCACAACGCCGCTACACCCCTCCCGCCTTCGCCGCCCGTGCTCGGCCTATAAAGCAAGACTCCATCGCCAGTTCACAGCACACTGCCCCCGGCCACCCCACTCCACCAAACTCTGGTGAAAAGGACTACTCGGCAAAGACGATGGTCGAAAGCGGCACCTTCGGCCAGCAGACGCTCCAGCTCTGGGAGGCGCGGATGCTCCGTGACGCCGGCTACATGGCGCCGCCAGACATCCGCTGCCCGCGCGGGTGGAAGCTCAGCGCCGGTGGCATGCCTGTGTCGCCGGTCCCCGAAGGCGACGAATTGGTCAAAGCGATCTAGGCCGCCATAGCGGCGATGCCGGATCCCGACCTCGCCAAAGACGCCGGAAACCTTGCGCATTGGGAACAGTTCTTCGCCCAACGTAGGCTCGGCGAACTCGCCGCCCACCAAGGACCTCCAGGCTCACCGTCGACGCGCAACAACGCGGCGGGCCACCGCCGCTGGTGGAGTGCGCCTGGCCGGAAGCTTGATGCCGTTCTCGAGCACATCCACGCCGGCAACAACCCCCACTCGGCCTTTTCTAGTTTTTTTAGCCTTAATGAAGTCGGAATTCAGGTGTCCGCCCGAATTCGACGTAATATGTACGAATTTGCCCGTTATTAATGAAATCCGTCTATATTCGCCAAAGTTCGCCGAGGTTTGTTAAATTTTGCCCAAACCTGGAAACTCGGCCTGGGCAGGCCGAAAACTTCCTCCGACCAGCGCTATATTTAGGTCCGGATTTCAGCCCGGGAACGGCCAACGAGTGGAGATGCTCTAAGGTTGGCCCTAGTGGGAGTATCATAGGTAGTATCATGCATGCCATGTTGACAAAAATCTGATGTGGCACAACAATTAATAAAGAAAAGATGGTTAGAGTATCATAAGTAGATATCGTATCATAGCACGTAAAACTAGAAAATGTTCATGCAAATAAATCTTGTACACAATTTTACATTGAGATTCTACAAATCATTAAATATAGTACTAGTATGATACTACCATATGATATAATGCACTATGGAGATAGTACCATACAGTAGTATCATATGCATGATACTAATAGCAGGATACTACCACTATGACTAGCCTAAGAGCATCTCCACTTGTGTTCCTAGGACGCTATTCCCAGGGCGTATTTTTGGTCCAGACGGTGATTCTTCGCCCAGTCGTGTTCCCAGGACGTCGGTTTCGTCCGGATTTGGCCCAAAATTGGTCCGGCGTTCCCAGGCCGAACCCGAGGCGCCGGGAACAGCCTGGGAACACCGGATGGAGAGAAAACGTGGGTGGGCTAGCCCTGTCGGCGAGACATCCGATTTCCCATCACCAGTCGTCTCCCCCGCGACGAAGGATTCCACCCCCAGCTGCCTCACCGCCATGCTTGGGCCGGCGAAGCTTCGCCGATTCAAACCGAACTCACGCTTCTAGATAGGTCCGCAGCCACCACCGAAAATTCCCCTGCAACCTAGGGCACTTTCGCCGCCTTTCCTTCGTCGTAGCTCGGCCACGCTTCTAGCTCCCACCACCTCGCCCGCCAAGTGTTCGACGATTGGCCCGTTCGGCCATGGACTCCGACGATGAAGAGTTGTTCGCCGTGTTGCTGGAGGAAGAGAACGCCACAGCCGCCAAAGATATAGAGCACGTGCAAATCCTCGCCTCCCTGGCACGGCTGTACATGCAGACTGCAACGCCGAAGCGTGGAGGCTCGGTGAAGGATCGCCGGAAGTGCAAAGCAAGGTAGCGGGCGGATGGCTACTGCATACTGTACGCCGACTACTTCGCCGACGAGCCGCTCCACGAAGAGGCCGTGTTTCGGCGCCATTTCAGGATGAGCCGAAAGCTCTTCCTCGAGATCGTGCACTCCGTCCGGGAATTCGACCCCTATTTCGTTTGCAAGAAAGACTTCACCGGCATGGTTGAGTTTTCCTCACTGCAGAAGTGCACAGTGGCAATGAGGTTGCTTGCATAAAGAGCGCCAGGTGACAGTGTTGATGACTATCTTCGCATGGTTGAGTCCACCGCCATCGATTGCTTGTACCGGTTCTCCATGGCGGTGATTACAATGTTTGGTCCACAGTACTTGAGAACACCCACTGCCGAAGGCACTACTCGGATCCTCGTAGTCAATAAAAAAGAGGATTCCCTGAGATGCTTGGAAGCATAGACTGTATGCATTGGCACTGGAAGAACTGTCTATTTGCATGGCAGGGGATGTACAAAGGCCACAAAGGAGGTTGCACTGTGATACTTGAGGCAGTTGCTACACATGATCTTTGGATCTGGCACTTTTTCTTTGGCATGGCAGGATCGAACAATGACATCAACGTTCTCAACTCCTCAAATGTCTTTGCCAAGCTTGTTGAGAGTCATGCTCCCCCCGTGGACTTTGAGATCAATGGGCACTGATGACCCACAAGTATAGGAGGTGTATCGCAGTATTTTCGAGGAAAGTGAAACCCAATTTATTGATTCGACACAACGGGAGCCAAAGAATATTTATAAGCCTTAACAACTGAGTTGTCAATTCAGCTGCACCTGAAAACAATCTTGCTCACAGCAGTTTATCAGTAGCAACGGTTTTGTAGTAGGAATAGTAAAGTAACAGCAGTAGTAAAGCAAAGACAGTAGTAACAAAAGCAGTAAACAGTGGGATTCGAGTGCGGTAGGCATAGGGATGGATGGACGGACGTTGCATGGACAAGACAATTCACATGGCAATCAGAACATAGGGCAATTACAGATAAATAAGATAAAGCACCCAAGTACTAGACAATCCTAGGCATGTGTTCCATATATAGTCATACGTGCTGGCAATGAGAACTTGCACAACATCTTTTGTCCTGCCAGCCCGTTTGCAGCGGGGCCTCTAGGGAACTACTGGCAATTAAGGTGCTCCTTTTAATAGAGCACCGGAGCAAAGCATTAATACTCCGTGAACACATGTGATCCTCACATCAAAGCCTTTCCCTTCCGGTTATCCCGATTTCTGTCACTTCGGGGCCATAGGTTCCGGACAACAACGTGTGTATACAACTTGCAGATAAGACCAAGAACAATACTATCATAATGAATCAATAATAAGTTCAGATCTGAAATCATGACACTCGGACCCTAGTGACAAGCATTAACCACAACAAGTCGCAACAAAGTCATAAAGCACTAATAAAAGATACTAGGCACCATGCCCTAACAATCTGATGCCATTACATGAACAATCTCATCCAATCCCTACCATCCCCATAGCCTACAGCGGGGGATTATTCACTCATAGATGGGGGAAACATGGATGATCGATGGAGAAGCGATAGTGATGATGATGGCGATGATCTCCTCCAATTCCCCGTCCGGCAGGGTGCCAGAACGGAGTTTCTGGTGCTGTTTCGTGGAATCTGGTGGTGGCGGCAGAGCGGAACTCCTTCTGGAAAAACGTCGAACCCCTCAGAGTTTTTAGGTTAGAAGGCTCCTTATAGGCGAAGAGAGAGGCCGAGGGGGTGCCTGGGGGGCCCACACCACCCCCTGGCGCGGCCTGGCCTGGCCCGTGCCACCAGGTGGTGTGGCCATCCCAGGGCTCTTCTCCGTCTCGTATTCTGGCTCCTGGAGTCTTCGGGTGAAATCGGATTTTTGGCATATTTTCCAGGATTTTTCCTGATAGTTGATTTTCTGCACAAAAAGTAGACACCAAGGCAATTCTGCTGAAAACAGCGTCAGTTCGCATTAGTTGCATCCAAATCACATAAGTATAGAGGAGAAATAATAGCAAAAGTGTTCGGGAAAGTAGATACGTTTTGGACGTATCAACTCCTCCCAAGCTTAGCTTATTGCTTGTCCTCAAGCAATTCAGTTGAAAACTGAGTGCGATAAAAGAACTTTCACGAACACATTTGCTTCATATGATGTAAATATTCTCAGCAATGTGATCAACTACCTAGACAATTCATAATAAATTGTATGCAACCAAGTCTATTTAAAAGTCATTGCAAGCTATGAAGAGATTCCAACTCAAGAATAATAAGTAGCATGAAGCACAAACATAAGCAACATTACAATGCTCATAGAAAGGTATGATAGAGTGGTATCTCGCTTGCCTTTGATTATGAATGTCAAGGCACCTCTGAAGTTCAAGTGATGACTAGAAGTAAAGATATCAAGGATACAAGCATCAAAGTCATAACACAAATAATCAAGTAATGGAACAAACACAAAGAATGACAATTATTCTCTCAAGAAGGTGCTCGAAGAATATGTGGAGACTCAACAAGTAGAAGAAAAAGGTTTTGAATAATTTTGAAAGGCTTCCAAATGCTGAAAGTATGGTACTCATTAGCTTTGAGCTCTCATTGCCCCTATCATAAGCATCTTGAATGTGGTTAAGGTGAAAGTGACACAACTAAGAGGATATGCTTGACAAGTTATAAATCAAAGTCTCATGCCCTTACTTACGAAGACCGATCCTCATGATACTCAACTTCAGTCACAAGTAAGCTCTTGTCATTGCAGGTATATACGTATCATAGAGAACCGCCAACGGGGTACCCCTTGCACATGACACGGGAGCTATCCCATGATCAAAATACAAGGCAAGCAGACAATGAGCATCTCGGCGATCTTTTTATTTACTATGTGCATAGATTTTTATTGAGGATGCTTCATAGAATGCTCATTATGGTTATGCTGCAAGTTTCCACCATGATTAGGCATGGCTTAGGCTAGCGGCCCAGGCGTTTCTCTAACATACATACAAACTCCATGATCTTACAAGTTCCACTTTTATTTCACACCGTTAGGATCCATAAGCAAAAGAACATGATATCAACTAGGTACAAAGTACCAATGAAGTGTTGAAAGCGGTCCCCATGATACATGGTTCTGCTAACTTCAACTCATAAAGCGCAAGCATATGCACAACAAAGAAGGACACAATGGTTCAGGTTTATTAAGTGCAAGAAAATAAAGTGTGCCATCAAGTTCGTGAGAGCTTTACTAAATAACTTTCTCATAACAAACAAACATTTTATTTGGAAGAAAACAAGGCATATTGAATATGCACGGAAGTAGCAAATGATGCTAATGGGTAGGTATGGTAGACACTTTGGAAATATTTGGTTTAGGGAGTTGGAAAATTGAGTAAAATACTCAATGGAAGTGAAGGCTAGCAATAGTAAGGGAGCGACAAACGAGAGAGCAATAGCTGTCATTATCATGCTTGCAACAAAACAAGACTACTCATGGCATGAAAGTGATTCAAGATCCTCAAGGCAAAATAATTCATCGAGGCTCAACTGATTATTACAGTCATGAGCATGCATGAGCATGTGCCAAGTCGATCAAATGAAACATTCAGAGGAGGATACCACGGTGTCATACCAATTTATGAATAGAGTAATGCAAGCAAACATTCATGAGACATGTTACAAACTATTAGCGAGCTGGAGCTAATCATAAGAAACCAAGAACTACTAAGCATCCAAAGAAAACATACACTCTACATGAACAGACTAAGCACGCCCACAGTGATGAGTATATGTACAAAAATGAAAACAAATAGAGTTCGTTACCAGCCTCTTACCACGCCTCAAGTTGTCATTGATCCTCATTATTACTCTTCACTTGTGTGGCTTGAATAATAATATGAAACCAATATTCCACTGAGAACTGTCGAACCCTATAGCAAACTCGCAAAAACCAAAAAAGAACGACAAATATTTTTGGTGTTTTCGATTTTTAAACAAGAACCAAAAGAGAAAAACAAGCAAAGCAAAATCTTTTTGGGTTTTTCAAATATTTCAAACAAAGCAAAAAGGGAAAAAGCAAACCAAGGCAAAAAGAAGAAGCAAACCAAAAAGAAACAACAAAAATATTTTTGGTCTTTTTGTGTTTTTAGAAAGCAAAAGCAAAGAAGAACGAAAACTAAAAAGAGAACGAAAACATGAATGTACAAAGTACCGACGCAACATGATATGGAGATGAGTGCGGTGTCGGCGTACCTCCCCCCAAGCTTAGGATTTTGTCCTAAGTGGGTATCAATCCCAAGCTGGCCAGGATGAAGTGTCACCAAGGTACGACGAGGAGGTACCCTCATCCTGGTGCGAGCTCGAGTACGCCCCTCCGTAATGTGTGGAGTAATCATAGGAGGGTGCATCCTCCTGGTGCTGCTCGTGGAAACCCAACATGTGAAGCTGCTCGTCCACCTCCTCCTTGGAGCGCGACCACGGTCTCCTGTCAACACTAAACAAAGCAGGTTGTGGCAAAAGGATCTCCCTTTCATCCCCGTCAGTGAAAAGCATCCTATATACTAGATTGTTCAAATCAGAGGTAGCAGTGACAAAGTGATGAGTTTTCATGGCAACAAGGTCGAGCCTCTGTGGTGCTAGCATAGCATCATCGGGATCCACTGAAAGACCTAATGCATTGACTACACGCGAGGCAATGATGCCCCCATAGATAGGCCCCCTAGCAGCTAGGCGGCGAGCAATAAGCGAGCCAAGATTGTACCGAGTATCATTGTTGAGCACAACATCAATGAATGTTAAATGATAGTTGGAGATATTGCTAGTGTTCTCCCTACCCAAAACACTAGTGGCAAGATAGTATGCAAAGTATCTAAGAGCAGGGAGTTGGATATTTCTTATCTTTCCGCGCTGCGCCACGTGGTCATCATCATTGGTCACCCCTCGGTAAAGCTCCAACAAATCAGCGGGTCGCCCTTGAATTTTCTTCATGGTCCCTGTCATACGCACACCTACAATACTGCAAAATCTCTCCAAAGGCATGGTGAAGGGCATATCATAGATTTTAAAAGAGGGTGTAGATTGATAGGATGTATTAGTAAATGAGAAGCTCTCAACAAAAGTTTTGGTGAGAATAGCGTATTGTGCACTCTCATCTTGCATATAAGAGGTCAAGCCAACCCTCTCAATCACTAGCAAGAAATCATCAAGAATACCTGCAGCTTGCAAGAAAGTAAAACAAGGAAAAGAGGATGGGTGAGCATCTCCATCATCCCTTTCACTACCAATACGTGTGGCAATGAGGTCTTCATTGTATGAAGGCCTAGCTTGAGAGGCTGTTCTTGAGGGCCTCGACCTCCTAGGTGCATCACTCTCAAATATCTCTCCAAAAGTATGGTTGTTCATGGCTTGGTATTCTGAAATTTAAACACCTATTAAACAAGTGATTGCAAAGTAAATATAATGAAGGATTCTACTCATAGGGACTTGCAATAGGCCTAAACATGCATAAAAACTATATCTTTAAGCATCAAACAAGCTTACAAGCTCTCATAACCAGTCACCTACAGCAGCAAAATACTCAACATACAACCCACTAAACACAAATCTACTTGGACAAGGGGAGGAGTCACATACCAGGGAACAAATGCTCCAAATTTCAGCAAGAAAGATGGGTTGAGCAAGGAGATCGAAAAAATCGAGAGCAAGCACAGAAATAACGTGATTTTTAGCTATGAACTGGAGCTTACTCGGGAGAAAGAAGAAAGTGGCAGGTGAGAGAAGTAGTGGGGGGCAGGGGTGGCCCACACTAGGGCATGGCGCCACCCAGGGATGGCCGCGCCACCATGTGGTGTGCCTGCCTGGTGGGCCCCCCTGGTACCTACCAGGTACTCCTCTACCCCTTTTTTCACGTAAAAATTTAATATGAATTTTCTGGAATTTTTCGAGATACTTTATTTTTGGGCATTTTTCAGAAATAGAAGAATGATTTTTTTGACAGACAGATTTTTTTTTTCATTTGGAAACATGATGCAAGGACAAAACAAGGCTAGAACTACAGAAGTTCTAGCATGCAAGCAACTAACAACAAGAAAGAAAACTAAATGAAAGCAAAAACTAAAATGCAAAGGATAGAAATAAACAGAGATAATCATAATGAAAACATTGTTTTGTTCAATGGAATCCTTTTGTTAGCAAGGTTGATCAAGTCTTTCTACCAAAACAATTGCATATGAGACAAAACTTTGTACTCCACTAATGATTATGTTACCTTAACCTTGATAGCAATGGTCCTAATCATAATAGTTTCAAATTTTTCTCTTGGTATGGGACAATATATTTCTCCAACTTGAATGCCTTCAACATGTTCAATTGAATTTAAACCATAAGTTCTTTCAATCTTCTTGGGGAAATAGACAGTATGTTCCTTGTCATTAACATTGAAGGTCACCTTTCCTTGATTACAATTAATAACAGCTCCTGCAGTATTAAGAAAAGGTCTCCCAAGAATAATAGACATATTATCATCTTCAGGCATTTCAAGCACAACAAAATCAGTTAATATCAAGCAATTGTGAGCCACCTGAACAGGTACATCCTCACATATACCCACAGGAATAGTGGTAGATTTATCAGCCATTTGCAAAGATATATCAGTTGGTATCAATTTTTCAAGCTGAAGCCTCTTATAGAGAGAAAAAGGCATAACACTAACTCCAGCTCCCAAATCACACAAAGCAGTTCTAACATAATTGTTCTTAATAGAGCAAGGGATAGTTGGAATCCCTGGGTCTCCAAGTTTCTTAGGAACCTTACCATTGAAGGAATAATTAGCAAGCAAAGTAGAGATTTCTTCATTAGGGATCTTCCTTTTATTTGAGACAATGTCCTTCATATACTTTGAGTAAGGAGGCAATTTAATAGCATCAGTCAAAGGTATTTGCAAGAACAAAGGCTTCATCCACTCACAAAACTTATTATAGTGTTCATCTTCCTTTGACTTGTGTTTCTTATCAGGGAAAGGCATAGGTTTTTGGACCCAAGGTTCTCTTTCACTACCATGTTTCTTAGCAATAAAATCTTATTTGGTGTATTTAGTAGTCTTAGTGTGGTATTCAGGTTCTTCTTCAACTTTTTCTTCATTAGGCACTTCATTTTCTTCATTACCACTTTCAGTTTCAGCATCAGAGATAGATATACTATTAGGATCTATAGCAGGTTCAGAGGGTTCTACAACAGTTTTATGTTTCTTTTTCCTTTTCTTACGAGTAGAACCACTATTTTCAGCTTGTTGAGAATCCTGCTCAATTCTTTTGGGATGCCCCTCAGGATATAGAGGATCCTGGGTAGCAGCACCACTTCTAGTTCTAATTTCATAAGCATGTTTTTCTTTAGCAGCATTAACTAGCAAGTCATTTTGCACTTTAATGAGTTGATCTATTTGAGTTTGAACCATTTGAAAGTGTTTAACAATCATTTTAACATCATTAGAGGTTCTTTCTACAATATCTTTCAACTCAACAATAGCTCTAGTGTTTTCCATTAGATGATTTTGCACCCTTTTATTAAAGTTATCTTGCTTAACAATAAAGATATCAAATTCTTCTAAGCATTGATCGGGAGGTTTCAAGTAAGGGATATCACCTTCATCAAAGTGTTGGAGAGAGTGTACCTCAATAGTGGGTGAGTAGGGAATAGGCTTACATAATTCTTCTATAGGAGGTAAATTCTTGACATCTGCAGCTTTAATTCCCTTCTTCTTAAGACATTTCTTAGCTTCCTTCATCACTTCATCATTTAATTCAATAACTCCCCTCTTCTTTGATGTTGGAATAGGCACGAGAATAGATGGTTCAGGTACAATTACTTCAGGTATAGCTTGTTTAGGAGGAGTCCAATCTTCATAATTCTTGCTTATTTTAGCCATTAATTCCTCAGCTTCCTTTGGAGTCCTATTCCTGAAAACACAATCAGCACAACTATCTAGGTATGTCCTAGATTCCTCGGTTAGTCCGTTATAAAATATATCAAGAAGCTCATTCTTAGGTAAAGGACTTCCAGTCTATGCATGAATCAAAGCACAAAACCTTGCCCAAGATTCGGGCAATACCTCTTTTTCTCCCTGTTTGAAATCAAAAAGTTCCTGCAAAATAGCATGTCTAGCACTGGGAGGAAAATATTTCTGCAGGAAAGTACTAATTAAGCACTCAGGGCTATCAATAGATCCAGGAGGTAAATTACTAAACCAAGTTTTAGCTTCTCCTTTCAGTGAAAAAGGGAAAATCTTAGCAACAAAGTAAGTACGCATCTTAATATCATCAGAAAACAAGCCACTCATGGTAGAAAGTCCATTCATATGTGCCACCGCACTTTCATTCTTAGTCCCACAAAAAGGTTCTTTCTCGACAATAGCTATGTAAGATAGATCGAGAGAGAAATCATAATCTTCATCTGTAATGTTTATGGGAGAAGCAGCAAACTTAGCAGCAGGAGATAATTTGGGTCTAATAGTATGCCTCTCAAGGAGACTCTTAGCAGCGCTCCTATCATGGGTGTTCTTACATTCTTTAATAAACTCATCGGTCATCTCAACATAATCTTCTTCAATATCATAACTCTCACTAGACTCAGGTGAGCTAACAGGTGTGGTAGTGTCTTCATTAGGAGTTTCGGTATTTCCATCTATAGTTCTAGCAATCGTAGCATCTAGGAAAGGACCTAATGAACCACTCTTATCAAGCACAGTAGAAGCAACATCATAAGCATCAGAAGTTTTAGATTCAGCAGTAGTAGCAGTGTGTGTAGCATGTGTATGTGGTGGTGTAACGAGCTTACTTATAACAGATGGTGAATCAAGAGCATTAGAGGTGTTCAGAACCGTACCTCTTCTTGTAGTGGATGGTAAAATAGGAAACTTGCCATCACGAGACTTACCCATGATGGATGGATAGCAGCAAACAATAGAGAATCCAAGTGAACTTGATAAATAAAGCTATGGTCCCCGGCAACGGCGCTAGAAAAAAGTCTTGATGACCCACAAGTATAGGGGGTGTATCGCAGTATTTTCGAGGGAAGTGAAACCAAATTTATTGATTCGACCCAAGGGGAGCCAAAGAATATTTATAAGCCTTAACAACTGAGTTGTCAATTCAACTGCACCTGGAAACAATCTTGCTCACAACAGTTTATCAGTAGCAACAGTTTTGTAGTAGGAATAGTAAAGTAACAACTGTAGTAAAGCAAAGACAGTAGTAACAAAAGCAGTAAACAGTGGGATTCGAGTGCGGTAGGCATAGGGATGGATGGACGGGCGTTGCATGGACAAGACAATTCACATGGCAATCAGAACATATGGCAATTGCAGATAAATAAGATAAAGCACCCAAGTACTAGACAATCCTAGGCATGTGTTCTATATATAGTCATACGTGCTGGCAATGAGAACTTGCACAACATCTTTTGTCCTGTCAGCCCGTTTGCAGCGGGGCCTCTAGGGAACTACTGGCAATTAAGGTGCTCCTTTTAATAGAGCACCGGGGCAAAGCATTAACACTCCGTGAACACATGTGATCCTCACATCAAAGCCTTTCCCTTCCCGTTATCCCGATTTCTGTCACTTTGGGGCCATAGGTTCCGGACAACAACGTGTGTATACAACTTGCAGATAAAACCAAGAACAATACTATCATAATAAATCAATAATAAGTTCAGATCTGAAATCATGGCACTCGGGCCCTAGTGACAAGCATTAAGCACAACAAGTCACAACAAAGTCATAAAGCACTAATAAAAGATACTAGGCACCATGCCCTAACAATCTGATGCCATTACATGAACGATCTCATCCAATCCCTACCATCCCCATAGCCTACAGTGGAGGATTACTCACTCATAGATGGGGGAAACATGGATGATCGATAGAGAAGCGATAGTGATGATGATGGTGATGATCTCCTCCAATTCCCCGTCCCGGCAGGGTGCCAGAACGGAGTTTCTGGTGCTGTTTCGTGGAATCTGGTGGTAGCGGCGGAGTGAAACTCCTTCTGGAAAAACGTCGACCCCCCGATGTTTTTAGGTCAAAAGGCTCCTTATAGGCGAAGAGAGAGGCTGAGGGGGTGCCTAGGGGGCCCACACCACCTCCTGGCGCGACCTGGCCTGGCCCGCGCCACCAGGTGGTGTGGCCACCCTAGGGCTCTTCTCCGTCTCGTATTCTGGCTCCTGGAGTCTTCGGGTGAAATAGGATTTTTGGCATATTTTCCGTGATTTTTTCTGATAGTTGATTTTCTGCACAAAAAGTAGACACCAAGACAATTCTGCTGAAAACAGCGTCAGTTTGCATTAGTTGCATCCAAATTACACAAGTATAGAGGAGAAACAATAGCAAAACTGTTCGGAAAAGTAGATACGTTTTGGACGTATCAGGCAGCCCTACAACAAGGGATACTATCTTGTAGATGGCATCTATCCAACATGGACAACATTTGTAAAGATTATCTCAAACCCAATACTTCCCAAGCATGCTCAGTATGCCAAGGAACAAGAAGCTTGCAGAAAGGATATGGAGCGGACATTTGGTGTGCTCGAACAGAGGTTTGCAGTTGTCTGGTTTCCTGCAATGACCTGGTCGAAAGATCAGGTGGGGGAAGTGATGAACTGTTGTGTGACCTTGTACAACATGATCATTGAGGATGAGAGAAAGGATCCAGTAAGTTTGATCGAGCAAAACGAGCCATACTACAGACAGAGACCTCTTGCACAGCCTGATCACCAGGTGCCGCCAATCTGGGTTGCCTTCATCGCCATGCGTCAGGAGATTCGAGACCCGATAGTGCATCAACAGCTGCAGGATGATCTGGTTAAGCACCTACGGATATGCAAGAGAAACACATAGATGCCTAGCATGAATCTGGCCGAACAAGGCCGAAATATGTTGTATTTTCATGTTCGCCGAACTATGTTTAAATTTATGCCGAACTGTGGTTGATTTCATCTAGAACTATGTCGAACATTGCTCTGTATTCGAAATATGCTGAAATATGCCAAAAACTAGACGAATTTGAACCAAATTTGGGCGAAACTATGCCGACCTGGGAACTCGGCCTGGGAACGCGAGTGGGAAATCGGCTATTCCCAGGCCGAAACCTTCGTCCGCCCGACGCTATTTAGGTCCGGATTTTGGCCTGGGAACGACCGACGAGTGAAGATGGTCTAAGGCATTTTTTTACAAATGTAGCCCTATAAAAATCACCATCGCCAAAACTACCCTCCTCTCACTGCATTTGTCAAATTTGGCCCGGTAGAAGGTGGAAAAAACTGCACGTGGCAGCTCCCGCCAGGAAGTGTGGCGGATCAAAATCTCCGCACCCGGGAAACGGCGGGAAGGCCATCCCGCCCTTGCGACTGGCGGGAGAACACCAGGTCAGGTAAACGCCTGGCGGGAGGATCGCATGCAGCGTACCGTCTACCCTTCCTTGCTTTTTCCTATGCAGTATACATTGATGCATGTCGTTGCAGCGCACTAACACGTAGATTCTGCCCTATTTGGCGCCTAATTTTTTCCAACTTCGCTGCTAATCTGAGGCTATAAAAAGGACTCGTGATGGCTCCCGGGCTTCACGAGACCGGTTTGTGGAGATTAAAAAATTTGAATTCAAAAGTTTAAAAAATTCAGAAAAAATACAATGATGTACCCAATCGTGTCTTCTACTAGTGTGTAAAATTTCATTTCTAAATACTTTGGACCACTTCAATCCAAATTAATTGACTCAAATTTATGAAGATACAGATGTATCTAATACTAAATCATGTTTAGATACAATCGAATGTAGACAAATCTAAGTTAACTAATTTAGGTCGGAGGAAAATATTAGACTCAGCAAAAAATGACAACTTGAGTTTTTGTCCTCATTGAATAGTGTTTTGCGGTGACAGCGGCTTTATGGGCCTGATCTGGGTCTTCCGGGCATATTTCGGCCTGGTGTGTCTCTGGTGCTACATCTATCGGCTACTTCCGCAATGCGATGGAGGTCGATCCCTCCTGCGAGGCTGCGGTGGTGCCACCCTCACTTCCTGTGGTTTATCTTCTCAGCCTAGCTAGCCCTGCATTAGCAACCACGGT
This sequence comes from Avena sativa, assembly GCA_916181665.1. Classification (NCBI taxonomy): domain Eukaryota; kingdom Viridiplantae; phylum Streptophyta; class Magnoliopsida; order Poales; family Poaceae; genus Avena; species Avena sativa. The sequence continues at coordinate 432,194,851 of OV702295.1, forward strand.
GAAACGACAATGATGGTGTGTCATGGTGTGGAACACGGCAATGTCATCGGGATGGTTTGAGAGGGGACAATCAGTGCCGAAATAGTTTTGGGGTATCGAAATAAAGCAAGGGATCGAAAATAACCGCCATCGATTTAGTACCAAACCCTAACCGCTACGTAGATCGGGAACTTACCCTGGTCGGCGAGAAACCCTGACAAGTTGAATTGGGGCTTTCCCGGTCGCCTTGGCCGCAAATGTGACTTCTTGCTCAGACGATGTCGCCGCCGCGCTCGCCGTCGTTCCCCCCTGTGTTACGCGCGCGCAGAATGGTGCCGGAGCCCTGAGCGACCTCGCCAAGGCCTTCTCGCTGCCGCTGGCGAGTTTATCCAGTTGTATGGCCGCCCACCGCCCATGCGCACTGACCTTGCCCATGCTGGGGCCACAGAACGAAGGGGGAGGAGGAGGAGGAGGAGCGGCGACCATGGTTGGGAATCGGGTTGAGGGACAGAGGGAGTGAGCGGAGTGGCCTGGGATTTAAGCCGAAAACGTCCCATCTTCCACGCTTCCCCACGCATGCAAGGGGTTGGCACGCGGCGCGCGCCAGGGCCTGGCCCCGTGGAAACGGCCGAAATCGGCGTTCCTAGCGGGCTAAGTTTTGGACCCCAAGAATTGTCGGCAAAGTGTTCATCGGACCTAAGCGCATCACATTTGTAAACGCACGTATTTAATTAATATAACAAAATTAAATGAAAATAACTATAACCAAATTTTTAATTATTATTATACTCCTCCGATCCAATTTATAATGAAGGGAGTATAATAACTAAATACTTCGCTATTTATGCATAATTATCTAACCGTGCATGTATATATGAAATAACTAACATGCGAACGAAACTTAACCCCACATGAAATCACAACTATGATCCCTCTGAATAAACATTCCAAATACCACACCAGATTATTAGCTACTCCCTCCGATCCAAATTAATTGACTTAGATTTGCATACATTCGGATATATCTAGCACTAAAATATGTCTAGATACATTTAAATCTAGACAAATTCAAATCAATTAATTTAGGTAAGAGAGAGTAATTAAGTCTAGGTCAGGACAAAAAAGAAATAGCGACACCATGCAAGTCAGTGTCACAATCAGCATGGTCGCCAGTGTTTAAAAAAAAAGCATGGCAGCCAGTGAACCGCATGAGACCTAGTGGAACATGTATATGTAGGAACGTCTAAATCTAAACGTCTATATGTCTGTATAGACGACCGTCTAAAAGGAGAGAGAATATAGACGATCTTAGTTTTTCAGTGGAACATGTATATGTAGGACGTCTACATCCTCTCTCCGTTATTTTAGTAAAAAGTTTTATAACTACCTTTAAAATTTTGGAGCAATATTCAGTAGTAAACAAGATAACAACATGATTTATCAATGCAAGCCAATATCGGTATATTATACAGCGACTACAAGCAATGTTCAGCAATGTTCAGTAGTACATCACCCTATTCTATATTCTGTATCGATGCACAAGCAGCAACAACATTCAACAAAGTTCAGTACTAGACGGGCCTGCTCTCTTCAACACCGTCGGAGTAGCTGCAGCCCTCCACTGCTCCTCCCCGGCCGCCGCCAGGCCCCTTCCCATTCTCCTCCCCATCCGCTGCTAGGCCCGACGCCTCGTGTGACCCCATGCTCGCCTCCACGCCCGAGCCTGTCGCCAATAGGACCCGACGTGACCACGCCCGGCTACCTTGTTTTGCGTCCGAATTCGGCAAAATTGACCGCCGGTGGACGGATCTGGCGTGTGCCTAGGCACCATGGTCGAGCACCCTCTCGTTCTCGTCCAATTTGTCTCTCCCTCTCTGCCAAATCTACTTGAAAAAAGAGAGTATATGGAGCCGGTGAGCGGACGGACGGTGACCTGACGCGAGTGCCGCCCGCGTCCAGCGTCTCCAACTGCTTCGGATAGGCGCGGGAGTGAGCTCCCAGGCGAGCAGTTGCTTTGGACGGCTGTGGCACTGTCGTCCATATATGGACGATGGGTAGCAGGTTTGGGAGGAGGTCTAAACTTAGACGGTCGTTTAGACGACCTGGAAAGACTTTTTTCATCTACGATCGTCCAAATCGCTTTAGACGAGCATATAGACGAGCCACTAGAGATGCTCTAACCTTCCGCTAGCTTCTGCGTGTCAACTAGTACCTTTGGCCTCCTCCACGGCGGGAAGTACCTTTGGCTTTCTTCCGTGGCGGGAAGAGTAAGCCGCCTCTGTCACTAGCGGGATGTGCTACGTGACACTTTTTCCACCTCCCGCTAGGGCATATTTGACAATTGTTTGGATCGAGGGGAAGATTTGGCGATGGGAAATTACAGGGGAGCATATTTGTAAAAAAATCGTCTAAGGCAAATCTTGAGTTGGAGGACTGTTTTAGACATAGCCCACAATTTCGAGGACCATGGATGCATTTCACTCCGGCTCCACGCTCCCTGTCTTGTGGACGGCGACGTCTGTTCACTCCCTCTACTTCGCCGTCGGCTCCTGCGACGCCTGCTCCCCGCCGCCAAATGTCCTCCCTCCACGTCATCGTACCCCTATCCCACCCGCCGCTGGCCTCCCGCTCCGCCAAGCTCTCCCACTGCGACCGCCTCCGCCTCCGCCTCCGCCTCCGCCTCCGCCTCGCCTCGCAGTAAGCCGGCGAACCGCTCCCAATTTACTCCCCCCGCGGCCCTGTTTCTCTCTCACACGTATCCACGATGTGCCCCTCGCGTAGAGCCCGTGCGGATGGTGGTGCGCGCGCCGGCGCTTCAGTGCCTGGTCATGGGTGGCTCGGAGCGCCAACCAGCTGTTCGACGGAATGTTTCTTCATACTGTTCTCACCGGCTGGCCGGGAGTACAGCCGCCCGGCCCGGGGGAACGCCTGGTGGCCACCACCATTCCCTCTCTTCCTCTCCATGGCCTCGTAGCCTTGCAGGTATGAATTGCTCTGTTCCTGGATTCGTTCATTGCAAGTTACAATAGCATCCGACTTTAATATCTAAGGAAGAGCCACAACTTTAGAACCAATAATCAGAGTATACTGCTAATTCGAGTCGTGTGTGTGTGTGACAGAGACAGCCTGGTAATCATAGGGTGGCCCAAGAGATGACTTTATGGTCTCTCTAACTTGTCCCATCCACTGATTCGTATCTTTAGAAAAGAATGAGACCGCTTCGAATAAAGGGAAACTCTACCGACAGATGCCTATTTCCGAGAGCAAAGTGTGATCAAGATCATGTACTCCCTCCGTCTCAAAATAGATGTCTCGGATTTGTCAAAAATTGGATGAATCTAGACACTATTTAGTATATAGATTCATCCAAATATTGACAAACTTGGGACATCTATTTTGAGACGAAGGGGGTACATTTGTATACCCATTATGAGATTCGAAGATGAGTCACGGGCACGCCACTGCGTACTTAGGGCACAACCTATTGCCTTTAGTTGATCCCTGTCCGTTGGGTTGGGTTTGGGTGAGTTCACTTTAGCAGATATATTGCTTTAGTTGATACCTGACCCTTACATTGGATCGAGTTAGCTTGAAGTTGCTGCTCACGGTCTGTATATGTCCCTTCTCCCATGCATGGCACTCATCTCTACCCCGTGCCTACATATGCATCCTTCTCTACTCCTCCTGCCATGTCTATTCACATCAACCAGCTCCGGCATCTGCTAGCAAAAGAATAAGCTCCAGATTTTCCTTGCCAGACAACATAGAAAAAAAAGAGAAGAAAACCGCTCTGCATTCCCCCATCGCAGCTCCCCACCCTGTCGGCAAGAGGATACATATCAGTACGTACATCTTTCGTCAAGCTTGTGCTTCTTCAAGCTCTACTCATATCTTGCAACAACATTTAACATCACAACATGCTGCAGGTGACTAACTGCATCTGCATCACCATGGACTTCGCTGTCAATACAGCGTTGTGGGTGCTGGGCAAGGCGTTGGCCCCCGTCACAGATGGCCTGCTGGAGTCGTGGGCGGCCAGCGCCGGGCTCGGACCTAACATCAATGCCCTCAAGACGCAGCTGCTCTACGCGCAAGGGATGCTCGACAATGCGCAAGGCAGGGACATCCGCAGCCCTGCCCTCAAGGAGCTGCTTCACAATCTGCGGGAGCTGGCATATGGGGCCGATGACGTCCTTGACAAGCTGGACTACTTCCGTATCAAGGACGCGCTCGACGGCACCTACCATGCTGCCAACGCGGATGACAAGGGCTACATTGATGGTCTCGTCCTCAATGCTCGACACACTGTCAGGGCTGCTGCCAATAAACTCAAGCCCTCATGCTTATCTGAGGCTGGACGTGCTGATCCTGACAGTCAAGAAGATGGTGTCAAGCAAAGATGCCTCTCTCTCCTTCGCTCACGTGGCGCACGTGAAATCAGTGCCTCACCATCATCACCGACCAACCATGGTGTCCAGGAGGCTGACGGTGGAAGCACGCCTAAGGTCGTCTCTTGGGCTCGCAGCACTGAACGCACTATCGGTAAACACTTTCCATGCTACTCTTTCCCGTCTGTCCAAGAAGATGATGCTGACTCCGACATGTTGGAAACCTCCAACATGGCAAGGTGTGGACGGCGATCTCTCTGTGGCACCTGGCCATCAAAGGCGCCACAGAGAAATCATGCCGTGCAAACACAAACACAGAACTTCGATCGGGTAGAGATATCTACAAAGATGGTGGAAATAGTAGAGCAGCTGAAACCTCTGTGTGCTATGGTCTCCACCATTCTCAGTCTAGAACTATTGGGCTCTAGGCGCAACCCTACCCAAGAAATTGCCATGAACCGACCCAAAACCACCCCAAACATTATAGAGCCTGAGTTATACGGGAGGAATGCACTGAAAAAGAACATTATTGATGGCATTACTCTCACAGGAGGTAAATATTGTACCAATGAACTCACAGTAGTACCACTTGTTGGTCCGGGAGGTATCGGGAAGACAACACTAACGCGGCACATATATAGAGAACTTGTCAGTTCTTTCCAAGTTTCAGCTTGGATATGTGTCTCTCTTGATTTTAATGCAGATAGGTTGGTGCAAGAGATTGTGAAAAAGATCCCTAAAGTGGACGGAGAAAAGGATAATGCTAGCAACCAAGAGCTAATTGAACAAAGATTAAAATCTAAGCGGCTCTTACTTGTCCTAGATGATGTGTGGACATACCACGAGGATGAGTGGAAAAAACTATTAGCTCATTTAAGATATAATGGGGGAGAAAAAGGTCATGTGGTTATAGTCACAACACGAATTCCAAAGGTAGCAAGTATGGTTACTACAACTAATTCTTCAATCGATGTGGAACGTCTAGGTGATGAAGATATCATGGCCTTTTTCGAAGTATGTGTATTTGGCGACCAAAAACCATGGGAAAACCATACTGAACTACGTGATGTTGGGAAAAAAATTGTAGAGAATTTGAAGGGTTTCCCTCTTGCAGCAAAAACAGTAGGTAGATTGCTAAGAAACCAGCTTACACTGGACCATTGGACAAGAGTTGCAGAAAGTAAAGAATGGGAATTACAGACCAGCGATAATGACATTATGCCAGCTCTAAAGCTTAGCTATGATTATCTTCCTTTTCATCTGCAACAATGTTTTTCCAATTGTGCATTGTTTCCAGAAGATTATGAATTTGGTAGCATGGAGTTGGTTCACTTCTGGATAGGACTGGATATTGTACATTCACGTGATCAGGTCAAAAGAACCGAAGATGTTGCACTATATTATTTAGATGAGTTGGTTAATCATGGATTTTTTAAAAGGAATGAAACAGAAAATGGTCCTCATTATGTTATCCATGACCTACTGCATGACTTGGCAGTGAAGATTTCATCGTATGAATGCCTTAGCATATGTAGTTCTAACGTGAGGTCCATACAAATTCCTGCATCCGTACGTCACATGTCCATCATTGTAGATAATACTGATGTCATGGATTTAAGAAGTTTTGAAGACTATAAAAGTCATTTGAGCGCATTAGGTAAAAGACTGAAAGTGCAGAACTTACGTACATTGATGTTGTTTGGTGAATACCATGGAAGCTTTGCCAAAACTCTTGGTGGTCTGTTTAAGGAAGCTAGAGCCTTACGCTCTATCCTTTTGTCTGGAGCATCCTATTCGGTGGATGATGTGTTGCTGAATTTTTCAGAACTTGTCCATCTCCGCTACCTAAGGATAAAATCAGTGCTTAATGAAAACATATGCTTGCCTAATGCTTTGTTTAGATCCTATCACTTAGAGTTTATTGATCTTGAAAATTGGTTTGGCAGCTTTGGTTCAACAAGTCAAATGAGCAAGCTCATAAAATTGCGACATTTTTTGGTTCCCAAAAATAAGGCTGAAGTTCACTCTAGCATATTCGAGGTGGGGAAACTAGAATTCCTACAGGAACTAAGGAGATTTGAAGTGGGAAAAGAAGCTAAGGGTTTTGAACTAAGTCAACTAGGAGAACTGAGTGAGCTTGGAGGATCACTTGGCATTTATAATCTTGAAAAGGTGCAAAAAGAAGACGAGGCAAATGTACTAAAACTGATACACAAAAACAACTTACACAAGTTAACATTAGGGTGGGCTAATTCTCCACTGAACAGGCAAGCAAAACATGAAGATAATGTTCTTGAAAGTCTTGTGCCACATAAAAATCTTCAAGACTTATGCATTGAAGGGCACAGAGGTTCTAAATGTCCATCATGGCTTGGTAGGGACCTCTCGGTTGAAAATTTAGAATCACTTTCACTGCGTGATGTATCTTGGAACAAACTTCCACCACTTGGGGACATGTGGTTCGTTGATGATTTGGGTGTAGAGTGCCAGGGTCTTAGCTCAACTCTTAGCTTCCAATGTTTGAAAACATTACAATTAGTTAAAATACCAGGGCTAAAAAAATGGGTTGGGAATGGCACTTGCCATTTGTTCTCTCATCTAGAGGTGATAGGCATTGAAGATTGCCCTGAACTTGTGGAGTTGCCATTTTCACATCCTACCTATTATCAAGCAAAGCAAGAGGAAAACATGATTTGGTTTCCTAAGCTACGGGACCTCAAGATTATAGGTTGCCGAAAACTGTCATCATTGCCTCCTATCCCTTGGACTCCTCCATGCTCTGCTTGGATAAGAGATGTAGGATGCGAGTTTGAGAAGCTTTCTTACTCACGAAACCGCAAGAAAGAATTAAGTTTGGAAATTAAAGGAAAAGGAGGTCAGAATGGCATGTTGTGGAATGTGTTAAATTTCCATAATCTGGCTGATCTGAAAGAGTTGTATATGGAAAGTTGCCCCCCTATACCGTTGATTCTCCTCCAAAGACTAAAATCTCTGAAGATCCTCAGGATAACTGGTATGAGTACTGTCTTGTTGCTGCTTGAAGGTGAAAGCCATAGGATTGGATGCCCACTTCTAGTCGAGTACATAACTATCACAAAATGTGATGCTAATGGGGAGGAATTGACACAGCAGCTGTCTTATTTCCCGAAGCTCACGGGGTTGTTTATAAGAGAGTGTAAAAAGATAACAGGGCTGGGTGTGGTGGAGCACCAGCCGACTGTTGTGGCGGCAATACCAGCATTATCGCCACCATCTTCAACTAATAAATTTGAGCACGCACAAGATGGACACAACCAGCAGCAGCAGACAAGAGTAGAGGATGAAATAGAATCGGCAACACAAGGACTCCTGCTCTTGCCTCCCCAACTACAGGATTTGAGAGTCTTCTTGTGCAGAGCTGCGCTTACTCTCCAATTCACTGGGCAACGACAGTGTAAGAGGTGGGTTCCAAAGCCTCTGCTCCCTCCGCTTGTTGGATATAGATGATTGCGCCAAGTTCCTCTCGTCCTATTCGTCGTCCTCCTCCTCTTGTTTCCCCTTCTCGACCTCCCTACAAAGTTTCGCTCTGTATGGTGATGAGGGCTTGGAGACGTTGGCTTGCCTCTCAGACCTCGTCTCCCTCACCAACTTATACATATCTGAGTGTCAGCATCTAAGAGGTGAGGGCTTATGGCCTCTCGTTGCACATGGCCACCTCACAGAATTAATCATCATGAGAACCCCCAAATTCTTCACTGGTTCGGAGCTCTTACTGCTGCATGACGAAGAGCGCCGTTCTGCAGTCTCCTCTCTGTACACAGATGACCCCGCTGGAGTACTTACTCTGTCCATCTGCAGTCTCCTCTCTTCCTCTCTCACCAAATTAAGCTTTCATGTGTACGAAGAGTTGGAACGCTTCACAGAGGAGCAAGAGGAGGCCCTTCACCTCCTCAATTCCCTCCACGAACTCGGGTTTTTGCACTGCATGAAGCTGCAGCGCCTCCCTGCAGGGCTAACCAAGCTTACTAACCTCAAGAGACTACAGATCTGGCGTTGCCCCGCCATCCAGTTGCTGCCCAAGGACCGACTCCCGAGTTCTCTTCAAGAATTAGAGATCTACGGTTGTCCAGCCATCAAATCTCTGCCCAAGGATGCCCTTCCAAGTTCACTACGAGAATTACATGTTTATGGTGACAACAACGAGGAGCTAAAAAGACAGTGCCGCAAATTAAAAGGAACCATCCCAATAGTCGCAGACTACAGAGCAAAGGGCTACTAATCCAAGGTAACAAACAACTCCTTTTTACTCATTGCCAGTTTCTTCCCACGATTTTCCATTGCTTTTCCTAATTAACACGGAAGTGGCGGAATCATTCTCTTTTTGTTTGCTTCACTACAGCTGCTGTTGTTTCATCTCACGAATCCACTTATTTTAATATTTTGTCTGTGCAGCGCTCCTCTTGGATTTGTACATTATTCTAGCCTTAGCATTTTAGAATCCTATATGTCCAAGCACAGTTAAAGGAGTTGCCAAGGCAAGCTTGAGGGCCTCAACCCATCTTGTACATAATATAAAATGGTCAGTGTGCACAATCATCTCCCATTTTCACAGTTAGACGCATTGTTTACAAATATAATCTAAGTTTGTTGTTCTGCATCTCGCTGCTTTGGTTACCTAGGTACTTTTCCCTTCACGTTTTTGTTGCTCTAGACCGTGAATAGTAGTACTGTTGGAACTGAAAAATATGAGCAGTGTTACGGTGATTGGGGAGTACTTCTGAGTACTTCCCAGTACTCCCGGTCTAATTTATTCTTCCCGTCTGATCTGGCTTAGTATAATAATTCTAAGTAATCCTGGGTATTGTGGTGATTTCATCGGCCTAACCCACCCCTGCACGAACGGTCGTTCTCCAGCGTGATCCCTTGCCGCCGCAATCGTCTGCCCCTGCCACGCCGCTGCCGCTCGCCGGACGCGAAGCCGAATCAGATATCCGCTTGGGCACTCAATTCCTGCACCGCGCCCGCCTCACCAAGGAATTCGGCTGCCTCGCCTAGCAGGTCGCCATCCTCGCGCCTCCTCGCCCTAACTGAAGGAACACATGTACTAACTCCACGCGAAACATAGCAGCAACAATGCACTATCAGGTAACCAGATGGATTAAAATAAAATGAGTCCTGATCAAATTCACAGCAAGCATGGTATCAAAGTTTCATTCCAGATGGTTCGTGAAGTATTTGCAGCCTCCATTTTGGAGCTCCGTGTTGCACATGTTACCAAGGTTGGTTCCTGAGCAGGCCGGAACCGCGCAGGTGAGCGGCAGCGACAGGAACCATCGGGTGAGGCGGCGGTCTGGAGGGCATCCGGGCGGAAAGATGCAGCTGATGGCCGGAGAACGGGTTGTTGCCGGAGAGGAACAGCAGGCGATGTGCTGCAGTAGCACGGGCAAAATCGATCTATGGGTGGCCATGGCGGATTCGTCGAACTCGAGCCCGAGTGTGATGCCGTCTTCCCACGACTTCACCGGTTGCCCAGGACGTCACCGCCTCCAGGTAAAAGTGCCCCGCCGCCTCAAGGTCGCGGTCTGCTGAGGCATCAAGGTCGCGGCTAGCCCAAAGCCAGAACCACTCCATGGCCAGCCAGCACGGGAGCCGGCAAGCACGAGCTGCAGAGGTCAGTCGGAGAGGGCCTCAGGCCTAGGGGCTTGAGAGGATAACCCGTTGCGTCCTCCCCCGTTGCCGGGTCTTGAGGTTTGAGGTGATGTAACACGCGGGCGAGTCGGCGACGGCCGGAAAGGAAATATTTCTTCCGGTAGTCTCAGAGAGTGAGATGAGAGAGTGTGACAGGTGGGGCCATATTGACCCCAAATTATCTACCTACCAGTTTAGTAAATAAAACAAAATAAATTTATATATTTCCAATACTTCTCAGTACTTCCCAATACTTAATTTTAGTACTTTCTAGTACTATCTATTTCTTTTACCGTTGGATCAACTTAGGTGGACGGTTCCTAAAATCGCCAACCACGGTAAGACTTGTAGAAAAATATTTGCTTCTCTGTCTCACCCCTAATTTCCATACCTTTTTCCTGATCCCACACCCGCCCAATATTTTATCATTTTGGCTTACTTCATTACCATGTGATCTTAACGGTCTGCGCGACCTCCTGTGCAGCTTCTTCCGTGGAGTTGTAAATTCGTCAATACAATTCTATGCATTCCAGGCAGACTTTGTGCCGCATAGCCTGGGTGGAAATGTGGAATGTCTTTCCTGTACATAAAAATGGTATGTAAATATAATCTCACACTTTGCCCTTTGTATAATGAATCCGTGATATTTACTTTGTTTTTCCCAAAGTCATATTGCAGTTCATTGTGTTTCTGTTGAAATTTTTTACTACAGCAAAATCTTAAGTGTTTCTTCCCACTTTTTCAATCTACTCTGTAGGGATCTGTCATGGAGTCTTGTACCATTTCGTCTCTCCTCTAGCAAAAAATAGAGGGAAAAAAAAGGGTAAAAACTCTCCATCCATACATAGCTCGCATGTGCGAGTATTGTGTGGTATTTGTATGAAAGGCAACTGCATATCTGTTTATGTTCCGTCAGGAAAAAGTAGATGCATTATTTGATTTCTAGTTCCAGATTTTCATATTGATATCATGATTCGGTTGGGTTGTGTTCCAAAAAAAAAATTTAAAAGAAAAGGAGAAAAAAGGGTAAAATAGAAAAGAAGAAAAAAAGAGAGAAAATATTAGAAAAGAAGAGAAAAGGAGAAAATAAACAGTAGTGGCACCCTATCCGCTGAATACAGCAAGTGTGCTCCCTGCAGTATGTTATAGTTGACGTGGAGCTAATACATGTATGCTCTATTTATAAATCACAGAAGCCCCTTATGATACAGGACTCAAAATCTATTCATAATTTATCCTACCTTATTTTGTAGATCAATCTACTTGGAAGCAAAATTATTGGCAAATATTGCAGTTGGCTCAGGTGGTATTCTCCCTTGGCAATAGCCACATGAAAATTTGGGCTGCAATAAGCCGCAGTGCCTCCTTGGGCTATCCAAGCTCACCAGCCTCAAGAGATTACATATCGAGTGGTGTAGAGCAATCAGGTCGCTCCACGAGGACAGACTCCCAAGTTGTCTGCAAAAATTGTTGGTCTCCGGTTGGTTATACATCAACTCTCTTCCCAAGGACAGCCTGCCAAGTTGACTACAAAGATTAGAGGTTTTTTATGACATCAGCAAGAAGCTTAAAAGCCAGAGCTACAAGTTAAAATGAACTATCCTGATAATCATAGACTACAACGACAACTACTAATCCAAGGTAACAAACATTTGCTGCTTTGTGCTCATTCCCAGTTCCCACTGATGAATTTACATTACTTTTCCTAATTTTTCTTTTAGGCGTCACACTGATTGTCCTTTTCTTTATTTCACCACAGTTAGTGCCCTTCTATCTTAATAACCCGCTTGTTCTAATATTCTGTATGTGCAGGGCCCTTATTGGATTTGTATGTTCTTCTCACCAGCCTTGTAGATCCAGCTCTCTCTATATCCAAGCACGGTTCATGGAGATGCTGCCAATGCAAGCGTGAAGGTCTCAGATTATAGCTCCCATCTATTAATAAATTGGTTAGTATATTTGCCCCATATTCCCATACATTACTTCTATTCACTTTTTACGAATTTAAGCTGTAGTTTGTTGTTCTGCGTCTCTTTATTTTGATTACATCGGGCAGTTTTCTCTTCATGTTTTCTGAGTTGTTCTACTTACTGTTGAAATTGATCAAATACTTCCTTGCCTGCATCCATCCCCAGTCACCAGCTTTCACTGCACGTCAAATCTTTCCATTTTATTAGTCTCGGGGCTCACCGCACAATCTGAATATGGTGTATTTCAATCTACCATGCAGGCCTCTGCCATGGAGTTGTCTTTACATGCACAGTTTGGTCGCCATCGCCTTTTGTGGTATCTCCTCCCTGTACTTAAATACGGTATGTATATGTGAGAACACACTTTGCCCTTTATTTTTTTTTCGAGAAAACGCAAAGGACCTTTGCGTTTCATTTCAGTGGATAGATAGAATTTGATTACACACCTCCTAGGAGGCCAAGCGCAACATGCGCAACATGAAAATAAATATTACAGTCAATGTACATCCCAGGTGGTGGGCAGAATGACGCGGAGGCCTCTAGCTCCGGCCCTTGCCCAAAGGACAGCTTCATCCTTTATCTCGTTCAGGACGGTGAGCGAAGAGGGCCTGGCGTTGTCGAAAACGCAGGCATTGCGGTGTTTCCATGTCATCCATGGCACAAGCAGGGCAATGGAGGCGATTCCTTTGTGCATTGGCTTTGGAGTTGCGAGCTATGCCGCGCGGCACCAGTCGTCGAGGGTGTCGCTGGCGTCAGGGGGGAGGCATGGGATCCGTAGCCATACTAGGATATCGTGCCATACCTGCTGGACGAAGGGGCAAGCCATGATCAGGTGTTGGATCGACTCTGGCAACTGATCGCAGAGCAAGCAACGTGGGTGGTGCTGGAGCCCGTGGCGTGCGCCGCGCTCAGCCGTCCAGCAACGGTCCTGGTCCGCGAGCCAATGGAAGAATTTGACTCGCGGCGGCACCCAAGTCTTCTAGATGAGTTTCCAAGCCCTGGCGGCATTGGATCCGTGGAACATGGCCCGGTAGCAGGACTGCGCGGTGTAGATGCCATCAGCTGTCCACTTCCAGATGAGGCGGTCTCCATCATTTGAGAGCTGAGTGTTGGCCACGCGCTGCCAGAGTTGCAGGTATTGCCCAATCTCCTGAAGGCCGATCGTACCTTGAATGTCTCTGGCCCAGCTGTTGTTGGCCAGGCCTTGCGCAACCGTGCGTTGGTTGCGTCGCCGGGTCGGGATGCACTCGTACATTAGGGGTGCCATCTCACGGACTGCGCGCCCCTCGATCCATCTGTCTTCCTAGAACAGGGCCTTTTGACCATTGCCAATCATCATAGCCGTGGAAGCGAAGAAGATCTCCCGCTCCTCCTGAGAGAATTGGAGGTCCAGGCCATGCCAGGCGCGGGTGTCATCTGTCCGAGATAGCCACAACCATCGAACACGGAGAGCGATGCCGGCGCGCTCGAGATCCAGGACCTCGAGGCCCCCGTGCGACTGGGGACGGCAGCTTTGTCCCAGCTGACGTGGCAGTGTCCACCCGTGCCCTCCTTTCTTCCTTCCCAAAGGAAGGTCCTCTCAACCCTACGCAGTTGCTTCAGTACCTTTTTGGGAGGGCCCAGCACCATGAGTTGGTGGAGGGGGATGGCGTTGAGTACTGATTTGATGAGCACGAGGCGTCCAGATTTGTTCATCAGTTGGGCCTTCCAGGTAGGTAGGCGCGACGCAGTTCTCTCGACCAGTGGCTGCAACTAGGCAGCAGAGGGCCTGTGTATGGTGAGAGGGATCCCCAGGTATGTTATCGGGAGGTCCACGATGGGGCAGCCAAGTTGGTTAGCCACCATAGCAGCAAGCTGTTGGTCGCAGTGTAGGAGGGAGGCGGTGCTCTTGTTGTAGTTGACATGTAGCCCGGAAGCGCGGCTGAAGAGCTGCAATAACTCTTTGATTGCCGTCAGATCGCCGGTCGTGGGATGGCAGAAAAGAACGACGTCGTCTGCATACAGGGAGAACGTAGGGATGTGGCGCCTCGGATGGAGCTCCTGGAGAATGCCGGCCTGCAAAGCCAACCGTACCAAGCGTCCGAGTGCATCGACCGCAAGCACGAAGAGCTGTGGCGAGAGGGGGTCACCCTGGCGTAGCCCACGCCGGTGCCATACAGGGAATCCTGGTTCACCATTGATTAGCACGCGTGTGTTCACCGAGGAGAGGAGGATTGCCAGCCAATCCAGGAAGCGGTCGGTGAAACCATATTGCCGTAGAACCTCGAAGAGGAAGGCCCAAGAGATGCTGTCGAAGGCGCGGGCGAGGTCCAGCTTCAGCAGCGCGCAGCCGGTGGAGCAGTCGTGCAGATTGCTTGACCAGGACGAAGTTGTCGTGGAGGCTCCTATCGGAGATGAACGCGTTCTAGTTGACGCTGACGAGATTATCCAGCTTCGGCGCCAGACGTAGCGAAAGCATCTTCGTGAATACTTTGGCCACAAGGTGTATCAAGCTAATAGGCCGGTAATCACCTAGGGAGATGGCCTCTGCGTGCTTGGGGAGAAGCGTGAGCAAAGCCTGGTTGAGTCGGTGGAAGCCGCGTCCACGAAGCTCGAAGAGTTGCTGGAAGACGTCGATGAAATCTTGCTTGACGGTGCTCCAGCAGGCTCGGAGGAATTCAGCGGTGAATCCATCAGGGCCAGGCGCCTTGTGGGCAGGGAGTTGCTTAATTGTGTCCCATATCTCGTCAGCGGAGAAGGGGGCGTCGAGCTGCTGCAAGGTGGGGTCGGGCTCAATGAGCCTAGCAAAGTCAAGCGTGCAATCCTGGTCCACCGTTGTGCCTAAAAGTCCATCGAAATGCATGAAGGCGGCGTGTACCATGCCAGCCTGGTCATGAACCGTCTGGCCGTCGACGATGAGTGCATGGATCTTATTCTTCTGCCTGCGGTAAGAGCATTGCCTGTAGAAGAAGGATGTATTGGCATCGCCATCCTTCAAGGTCGCAATGCGGGCGCGTTGCCGTGCGATGGTGCGCTCGAGAGATGCCAGCCCGAGGTATGTGGCTTTGAGTTGCTTATGAAACCACACTTCGTGGGGTGAGAGGGTCCTCGCCTCCTGGGCTTTGTCGAAGCGCAGGATGAGTTCTCTGGCAATCGCTAGCTTCATGCGAACATTCCCAACCGACTTCGCGCTCCAGCTTGTTAGCTTGCGAGCCGTGGTGAGGAGGCGGAGAGCGAGGCAACGAAAGGGGTCAATATCGTTCACCGAGTGCCAGGCACAGTCAACGGTGTCCCGGAACCCATCGAGGCGGAGCCAGAATTCCTCGAAGCGGAAGCGCCGATGACCGGGCGGGGTGGGAGCACAGTCAAGAACCAGCGGGCAGTGGTCAGAGAGGACCGAAGCAAGGCAGCGTAGGTGACAGTCACCATGAGTGTCTTCCCAGTCCGAGGTGCAGAAGAACCTGTCGAGGTGGACCAGAGTTGGTGGGTTCTGGCCATTGGACCAAGTGTAACGTCTGCCGTTGAGGTAGACCTCCTTGAGTGCAAGCTCGTTGATCAAACGCCGAAATCGGCCCATCATCCGTCGATTGAGGTTGGAGTTGTTCTTGTCTTCCTCACGATAGATGAGATTGAAATCCCCGCAAAGCAGCCACGACCCTGCACAGGTTGCACGGACGGTACGCAACTCCTGCAGGAACTCAATTTTGTCGGCCTCACTTTGCCCTTTATAGAATTAATCCATGCTATTTACTTTGCTTTTTTACGTCAAGTAATTTCGGTTTAGTTTGGATCACTTGTTTCCATATAATCTAAACAGTGTGTTTGTATTTTGATTTACTTTGCAGGGATGAGGGATCTGTCTTGGAGTTAAACAGTCTTGTAGCCTTGGAGAGTTCTCTCCATTCGTCTCGAAAAGAAAAATGGAAAAGAAAAAATGAAACAATAAAAAAGAAAAGGAAAAAGAAAAAATAAAAGAATGAAAAGGAAATGAGAAAAAGGGAAAAAAAAGAAAAGAAAAGAAAAGAAAAGAAAAGAAAAGAAGAGAAGAGAAAAGAAAACAAAGAAGTTCGAAAAGGGGAAAATTGTCCATCCATTCACTGGTCGGACATGTGGTGGTTTTGTGTAGTGCCTTTATGAAAGATGTTTGTGTAGTTGTTTTATGTTCTATGTTGGCAAAACGGAGATTAATTGCGTAGGATTGTTCGCCTGGTAGTTATTTGATGCTTCCATCAAAAGAATAGATGAAAATGAAAATAAAAAGAAATGAAAATTCAATGGAAAAAAAGATCTACATCCGTTATGTGGGTTTGTGTGGTATCTGTACAAAAGGTGGTAGTATAATAGTTGTATGCTATTCGTGAGAAATGTTGATTGAGTAGGATTGGTTGCATGATACTAGTTTTAAAAATTTAGAGAGGGAGGAATACAGGAGGAGATCTGAAGTTATAGCTCCCCTTTCTGCTGGATCAACGAAGTGTGGACCCTGTAGTATATTGTCTTTGTGTTGGAGTTAATACAGGTATGCGCTAGTTACAAATTGCAAAATACATTCAGATTCACAATTCAAAATCTATTAGTAATCCACACTACCTTATTTTGTAGATCAATTTCCTCGGAAGCAAAAGAATTGGCGAAAGAGTTAGTTGGTTTCGGCAGTATTCTGCAACTGCGATATCAAATGGTACTGTCTGGTGGATGCAGTCTTTTCTGTTCCAAGTGGCTCACCACCATCAGGATTATAGAATTATTGAACTGCGTGGTGCGCACTGGGTGAGTATACTAAGATCTTAGTTTATCTTGGATATCCCTCGCCATGTGTGGCATCCTTAATGACTTCTTTAATAATAGTATCTTTGTTGCAGTAGTTCACTCATTAAGCAGGAGACTTGCTGCGAGTTTGGCCAATCCCTCGCGTTCATGAGGTGTTTGATGTACGTTGGCATGATATTATGTTTAGTTTGATATCATATTTCAGAAATTATTAACATGGTGAACTGGTGAGAAGTACCTACAAATTTTTCTTGGCAATTCAGCAGCAGATGTAACAGGATGGATGGTAGTGGCGAAATGGTCGGCATTTTCTTCACAACAGCGAATTACTGCTCATCTGTCTGGCTTCACGTGTTCAGTGTCACAATTACCCTGGCAAAGAGGATAGTGACTGACCCCTCCCTCGTCCATCGAACCCCTGACGGGTTCATGTTGTGGCGGTGTAGAGGTAGGTGTGAAGGCGGCAATGGGTGGCGACGATGGGCATGAGATGGGTAGCAGTGATGCAGGCTGCTCGTCATCGATGCTGTTTGGTCTGGGTCCGAGTGTTGATGTTTTGTTTGCCATCCTTGAAGAATCAACACCCCTCACCTGCATCCAACCACATGGTCTTCAGATAGCAGTCCTGCTCCATGGAAGACTCGTCCAATCTGAGCTCCTCAAGCCTCGTTGGTTACCAGACATGAATAGAAAGTTCATGTCGGCGGAGTCTTTGGTCCTGGAGCTTCTGGCCAGTTCATTGCAGGTTCGTTCAAGGTGGTGGTAGTCCATGATGCTAGCTTCTGGTCAACTGACTGCAGATAGAAGCAACATGGATGTGGGTTTGAGAAGCTTTCTTACTCACGAAACCACAAGAAAGAATTAAGTTTGGAAATTAAAGGAAAAGGAGGTCAGAATGGCATGTTGTGGAATGTGTTAAATTTCCATAATCTGGCTGATCTGAAAGAGCTGTATATGGAAAGTTGCCCCCCTATACCGTTAATTCTCCTCCAAAGACTAAAATCTCTGAAGATCCTCAGGATAACTGGTATGAGTACTGTCTTGTTGCTGCTTGAAGGTGAAAGCCATAGGATTGGATGCCCACTTCCAGCTGAACAGATAGATATCAAGAAATGTGATGCTAATGGGGACGAATTGACACAGCTGTTGTCTTATTTCCTGAAGCTCACAGAGTTGTTTATAAGTGAGTGTAAGAAGATAACAGGGCTGGGTGTCATGGAGCACCGTCCGACTGTTGTTGCGGCGATACCAGCACCATCGCCATCATCTTCAGCTAATAAATCTGAGCACGCACAAGATGGACACAATCAGCAGCAGACAAGAGGAGGGGACGAAATAGCATCAGCAACATAAGGACTCCTGCTCTTGCCTCCCCAACTACAGGTTTTGACGGTCGCTTCTTGTGCAGAGCTGCGCTTACTCTCCAATTCACTGGGCAATGACAGTGTAAGAGTTGGGCTCCAAAGCCTCTGCTCCCTCCGCTCGTTGGCGATAGAGGATTGCGCCAAGTTCCTCTCGTCCTATTCGTCGTCCTCCTCCTCTTGTTTCCCCTTCCCAACCTCCCTGCAAAGTCTCGATCTGGATGGTGTGGAGGGCATGGAGACGTTGGCTTGCCTCTCTAATCTCATCTCCCTCACCCAATTATACACATCTGGTTGTCAGGATCTAAGAGACGAGGGATTATGGTCTCTTGTTGCACAGGGCCGCCTCAAACAATTATGCATCACCAGAACCCCCAAATTCTTCACCGGTTGGGAGCTCTCACTGCCGCATGACGAAGAGCGCTGTTCCTATTCCTCCAAAATAAAATCTCTGGAGACAGATGACCACGCTGGAGTACTGACTCTGCCCATCTGCAGTCTGCTCTCTTCCTCTCTCACCAAATTAACCTTTTATGAGGACAAAGAGGTGGAACACTTCACAGAGGGGCAAGAGGAGGCCCTTCACCTCCTCAATTCCCTCCAGGAACTCGAGTTTCGGGATTGCAAGAAGCTACAGTGCCTCCCTGCAGGGCTAACCAAGCTTACCAACCTCAAGAGCTTACGGATCTGGCATTGTCCCGCCATCCAGTTGCTGCCCAAGGACAGACTCCCAAGTTCTCTGCAAGAATTAGAGATCTACAATTGTCCAGCCATCAAATCTCTGCCCAAGGACTGCCTGCCAAGTTCACTACGAAGATTGAAAGTTTTTGAAGGCATCAGCGAGGAGCTTAAAAGCCAGTGTCGCAAGTTAAGAGGAACCATCCCAATAATCATAGACTATGAAGACAACAACTAATCCAAGGTAACAAACATTTGCTGGTTATAGTGCCCATAAATTTGCATTTACACGTGTTCTAATCTTCTATATGTGCAGGGCCCTTATTGGTCCGTACATTCTTTTAGCCTTAGCCTTGAAAATCCAACTCTATCCGTGTCCAACCATAGTTCATGGGAGATGCTGCCCATGCAATCGTGAAGCTCCCATCCATTACTATAGTATACAAATAAATTGCCCCCCATTCCCATACATTACTTCCATGCACTTATTACAAATTTAAGATGTAATTGTTGTTCTGTGTCTCAGTAATTTGAGTTGTTCCACTTGCTGTTGAATTTTAACAAATGCTTCCTTGCATGTTTCCATCCCCAACTCCCACATGTTTCATTGCACATCAAACCTTACATGAATCTGAACTATGTGTATTATTTCAATCGACCAAGCAGGCCTCTGCCATGGAGTTGTCTCTGCATGCATTCACACAAAGTAGGGACGCCATGGCCTTGGATGGTACCCCCCCTCCCTTACATAAATACGGTATGTATTTTAAGGACACACTTTACCCTTTGTTAAATTAATCCATGCTAATTACTTTGCTTCCTCGTACCCCACACATCAAGTCATTTCGGTTTAGTTTGGATTACCTGTTTCCACATAACCTGAACAGTGTTTGCTATATTTCAATCTACTATCTTTTTCCATTGGATTACCTGTTTGTACTCATTCCTGGTTTCTACCCACGATTTTCCATTGCTTTTCCTAATTAACACGGAAGTGTCGGGATCACTATCTTTTTATTTGCTTCACTGCAGCTGATGTTGTTTCATCTGACTAATCCACTTATTTTAATATTCTGTATGTGCAGGGCCCCTCTTGGATTTGTACATTATTCTAGCCTTTGCATTTTAGAATCCTCCGTGTCCAAGCACAGTTCAAGGAGTTGCCAAGACAAGCTTGAGGGACTCAACCCATCTTGTATATAAAATAAATTGGTCAGTGTGCATACTCATCCCCCATTCTCACAGTTACATGCGCTGTTTACAAATATAATCCAAGTTTGTGGTTCTGCATCTTGCTACTTTGGTTACCTAGGTACTTTTCCCTTCACACATTTGTTGTTCTAGACCGTGAGTAGTATTACTGTTGGAACTGAAAAATATTTGCTTCTCTTTCTCACTCTAAATTTCCATAACTTTTTCCTGATCCCACACACGCCCAATATTTTATCGTTTTGGCTTACTTCATTACTGCGTACACGTAATCTTAGCGACCTGCGTGATGTACTGTGCAGGCTTCTTCCATGGAGTTGTAAATTCCTCAGTAGAATTCTCTTCCTTCAAGGCAGACTTTGTGCCTCATAGCCTGGGTGGAATCTCTTTGGTGTGCATAAAAGTAATATATAAATGTAAGATCACACTTTAGCCTTTGAATAATGAATCCATTCTATTTACATTGCTTTTCCCAAAGTCGCATTGCAATTCATTGTGTTTATGTTCAACTTTTTATTATGGAAAACTCTAAAGTGTTTCTTGCCTTGTTTCAATCTACTCTGCAGGGATTTGTCATGGAGTCTAGCAAAAAAATAGAGGGAAAATGAAAAAAAGGAAAAAACCCTAAAACCTCTCCATCCATTCGTAGCTCACATGTATGAGTATCATGTGGTATTTTTATGAAAGGCAACTGCATATTTTTTATGTTCCGTCAGGAAAAAGTAGATGCATTATTTGATTTCTAGTTCCAGATTTTCATATTGAGATCATAATTTGGTTGCCTGATAGTTGTGTTCCAAATTTGAAAAAAAAAGTAATAAAGGAGAAAAAAGGGGAAAATAGAAAAAAGAAAAGAAAAAAGAGAAAAAATAGAAATGAAGTGGAGAAAAAGGTAAAAGGGAAAATAAACTATAGTAGGAGACTACCCTTTCTGCTGAATTCATCAAGTGTGCCCCCCGCAGCATGTTATAGTTGATTTGGAGCTATTACAGGTATGTTCTATTTATAAATCGCAGAACCCCCTTAATATACAGGACTGAAAATCTATTCACAATTACCCTACCTTATTTTGTAGATCAATCTCTTTGGAAGCGAAATTATTGGCAAATATTGCAGTTGCCTCAGGTGGTATTCTCTCTGGGAAATAGCCACATGAAAATTGGGGCTGCCAGAAGCCGCAGTGCCTCCCTAGATTAACCAAGCTCAGCAACCTCAAGAGATTACAGATGAGTGATGTACAGCTATCAGGTCACTCCACGAGGACAGCCTCCCGAGTTGTCTGCAAGAACCAGTGATCTCCGATTGGTTGTCCGTCTATCAAATCTCTACCAAGTTTACTACAAAGATTGGAAAGTTCTTTATGACATCAGCTAGGAATTTAAAAGCCAGAGCTGCATGTTGAAAGGAACAATTCTGATAATCCTTGACTATGACGACAACTACTAATCCAAGGTAACAGACATTTGCTGGTTTGTGCTCATTCTCAGTTCCTACCGATAAATTTGCATTAGTTTTCCTAATTTGTCTTGTATGCGTCAGAGTAATTGTCCTTTTCTTTACTTCACCACAGTTAGTGCCCTTCTATCTTAATAACCCGCTTCTGTATGTGCATGTCCCTTGTTGGATTTGTATGTTCTTCTCGCCAGCCTTGTAGATCCAACTCTCTTTATCCAAGCACAGTTCATGGAGATGCGGCCAAAGCAAGCATGAAGGTCTCAGATTATAGCTCCCATCTATTATTAAATTGGTTAGTATATTTGTCCCCTATTCCCATACATTACTTCTATTCACTCTTTATGAATTTAAGCAGTAGTTTATTGTTCTGTGTCTCTTTATTTTGGTTACATCGGCAGTTTTCTCGTCATGTTTTCAGAGTTGTTCTACCTACTGTTGAATTTGAACAGACATTTTCTTGCCTCTATCCATCCCCAACTGTCACCAGCTTTCATTGCACGTCAAATATTTCCATTTTATTAGTCTGTGCCTCACCACACAATCTGAATAAGGTGTATTTCAATCTAACATGCAGGCCTCTGCCATGGAGTTGTCTCTGCATGCACAGTTTGGTCACCATGGCCTTGGGTGGTATCTCCTCCCTGTACATAAATGCGGTATGTATATGTGAGAACACACTTTTCCCCTTGTAGAATTAATCCATGCTATTTACTTTGCTTCTGTACATCAAGTAATTTTGGTTTAATTTTGGATCACTTGTTTCCATATAATCTGAATAGTATGTGTTATATTTTTATTTAATTTACAGGGATCTGTCTTGGAGTTAAACAGTCTTATAGCCTTGGAGAGTTTTCTCCATTCTTCTCGAAAAGAAAAAAAAATGAAAAGAAAAAAGAAAAAAGGAAAAAAGAATAAAGAAAAAGAAAAGGAAAAAGAAAAGGAAAAGAAAAAACAATGAAAAATAAACAAGAAAAAAAGAAAAGGGAAAAGAAAACAAAACAAAGTTCGAAAAGGGGGAAAATTGTCCATCCATTCACTGGTCGGACATGTGGTGGTTTTGTGTAGTGCCTTTATGAAAGATGTTTGTATAGTTGTTTTATGTGGATTAATTGTGTAGGATAGTTTGCCTCGTAGTTGTCTAGCTTCCATCAAAAGAATAGATGAAAATGAAAAAAGAAAATGAAAACTCGATGGAAAAAAAGATCTACATCCGTTATGTGGGTTTGTGTGGTATCTGTACAAAAGGTGGTAGTATAATAGTTGTATGCTATTCGTGAGAAATGTTGATTGTGTAGGATTGGTTGCATGATAGTTGTTTTAAAAATTTAGAGAGGGAGGAATACATGAGGAGATCTGAAGTCTCAAAGGGCCTTAGGCTGATCTTCATAAAGGAAGATTTTTTCTTTTACAAGAATGCCACTGCATGGCAAGCGACGGCCGAGGTGGCCGAGCAAAAGACGCAATAATACAGCCCTTCAGTATAAGTTATAGCTCCCCTTTCTTCTGGATCAACGAAGTGTGGAGCCTGCAGTATATTGTCTTTGTGTTGGAGCTAATACAGGTATGCGCTAGTTACAAATTGCAAAAGTACATTCAGATGCATGATTCAAAACCTATTAGTAATCCACACTACCATATTTTGTAGATCAATTTCCTCAGAAGCCAAAGAATTGGCGAAACAGTTAGTCGGTTTCGGCAGTCTTCTGCAACTGCGACAGACATATCAAATGGTACTGTCTGGTGTATGCAGTCTTTTCTGTTCCAATTGGCTCAACTCCAACATCAGGATTATAGAATTATTGAACAGCATGGTGCGCAATGGTGAGTATACTAAGATCTTAGTTTATCTTGGATATCCCTCGCCATGTGTGGCATCCTTAATGACTTCTTTAAAAATATCTTTGTTGCAGTAGTTCACTCATTAAGCAAGAGACTTGCTTCGTGTCTGGCCAATCCCTCGCATTCATGTGGTGTTTGATGTACGTTGGCACGATTTATGTTTAGTTTGATATCATATTTCAGAAATTATTAACATGGTGAACTGGTGAGAAGTACTTACAAATTTTCTTGAAAATTCGGCAGCAGATGTAACATGGATGGTAGTGGCGAAATTGTTGGCATTTTCTTCACAATAGGAAATTGCTGCTCATCTGGTTGGCTTCATGTGTTCAGTGTCACAATTACTCTGGCGAAGAGGATAGTCGCTGACCCCTCCCTCGTCCACTGAACCCCCGATGGGTTCATGCCGTGACGGTGTAGAGGGAGGTGGGAAGGTGGCGATGGATGGCGACGATGGGCACGGGATGGGTAGAAGTGATGATGGCTGCTCGTCATCGATGCAGGTGTCACGGAGGAGCATAGAGGACATATCTGTTTGGTCTGTGTCTGAGTGTGTTTGATGTTTTGTCTGCCATCCTTAAAGAATCAACATCTGTCACCTGCACCTGACGACATGGGCTTCAGATAGGAGTCCTGCTCCATGGAAGACTCATTCAATCTGAGCTCCTCAAGCCTCATTGTGGTTACTAGACGCGAATAGAAAGTTCATGTCCACGGAGTCTTTGGTCCTGAGCTTCTGGTCAGTTCATTGCAGGTCCGTTGAAGGTGGTGGTAATCCATGATGCTAGCTTCTGGTCAGTTGGCTGCAGCTAGAAGCAACATGGTATGATGTGATGCAAAAGCAAAGGGCGTGCAGGGACAATGTTGGACTTGCAAGCTTCCCGGGGTTGCAGGTTGAAACCGACTCTGCAAGCCTTGGGAGATGCGTGGAGGTCAGAGACATGAGATTGCTGGGACCCTTGATCAAGTCCAGGCGCTCATCCTCCTAGTTTCTTGATGATTTGTGACTTGTTTCTGTTGCACTGAACAGTCTAGCTGTGGAAACGTTACCTGTTTGTTTATGATCAGGCTGTCACAGTATGTTTGTTCCCTTTCAAGCGGCACACAAGATGATTGTAACTACAGTAGATTGTTGGTGATGAACACGGTGGGTACTCACCTGCCTGATTCTACAAAAACAGATGTAGCTATCGAATGCTGACTCTTTCAACTGCTGTAGTACTATACTTGTTTTGTAGCATCCTGACTGATTTTATGTTCACACGAGATCGATCGAAGCACGCGAGTACCCAGTTTGTGCACTCAACTCAAGTATTGAAGAATGCAAGAGCCAAATTACTTGAAAACTTGTATTGTCTGTTTACTCGGTATTAGTGTGCTGTAGAACCCTTGAAGTTCCAGTATTATAGTGTCTTTCCTCTGAAAATGAGGTGTTTTGTGGTACCACTAAATGAATATGCTCTGGTGGTGGTGGCCGGCCTCACACGCAAACACTAGCCAATCTCAGTAAAACTGTCATCAATGCAAGTCACTGAATGGAGGGAAGAAGGCGTATCCTCAAGAGATGTGACGCAATCCGACCAGCTGATGAGCTAGCTTCTTTGGGTGCGAGCAGGAAGGAAGCTGTGGTTGACTGGCATCCCAACGATCACGTCGCGCCTTACGTGCATCAGGAAAATCAAATTTCTGGTAGTACGCAGACCGCGTAGGGAGATTGGAGATTTCCAACTGTCCCTCCGTCTCTCTTTACATGATGCCCTAGTTTTGTGTGATTTAACTCTAAACATAAATTAGATCAGTAAAATATAAGAAATTGGAAACTTGTTCCAAATACGTATTTAACGGTACACGTTTTATAGCATGTAACTCACATTGTGTTGGTCGAATTGATGGTCAATCTTGCTCTACGTACAGCAAGAATTGTTTCTAAAGAGACATTTATTTCATGGAGGAAACAAGTTTTTGCTACACTAGTAAGCGTGCACATGTGACACACGTCTTCCAAATATAACACTTGAATTTCTTTAACTGAGTCGAATTTTATGTAGCTTTTGATCCACTTAAATAGTTATCACAGACCACTGGTACATGCAAAAATATAGACTATATTCTCATTCAGCGGGATCCTTCCTCATCCGCAAACTAGATCTTAAGTGGAGTGACACTTGATGTCCAACATACTCTCAAGCTCCATTCTTTCAATTGCTTTCTTCTGATCATCTGATAACCACTCGTAAAGCTTG
Source organism: Avena sativa (assembly GCA_916181665.1). NCBI lineage: Eukaryota > Viridiplantae > Streptophyta > Magnoliopsida > Poales > Poaceae > Avena > Avena sativa. The sequence goes on from OV702295.1 coordinate 432,220,389, forward strand.
ACTATAACAGATCAAGATGCCCTGTTCCACACACGTTTACGACAACGTGGTTCTTCACCCTCGACGATATTATCGGCATCCTTCTGTTTTTTCAGCATTGTGGCTCGTACAGAAAATTTAAGCAAATCAGCAACATGAATGTCAGAGCACAAGTATCATGATACACTCAAACATGAAAAGCATGAGAACTGCTTACATGCAAAATCACACAAGGAAGCAAATCACTCAAATTAAAACAAACTCACAGGAAAACATAAAAGCAAACACGAGATGTAGAACCAAAACCCATCTATAACTGGTGCATGTGTTCAACATATAGAAGATGTACAAATCCTACATCATCACCCTAAGATCTTACTGTACACGAGGCCCAAAACACAACATAAGAACTAGACACAAAGGGAATGAACATCCTAGAACCCTAGTGATTCGGAACAACAAATCAACACCAGTAATTAGCTTCAAAACTAGATTATAATCAGGATTTTACAAACTACAAGTAAGATTGAAGAGGATATAACAACGTGATCCTCTAAAAATTCATCCATGACCTCTCGACGCATCCGGACGACAAAATCTTCAGAATCAAGGACTGAATACCGGGGGAGGGGGGGGAGGGGTATGTCGCCTGATTACCTCTACAAACATGAACTTATACGAGAGTCGGTAGCAATGCTGGCGACCAAAGTCGCCGAACAAAACCGTCGGAACAGAGGAGGAGAGAGGCAGAGGAGATGAGGGATACATGGGGCATGCGTGCGGGATAAAATGGCAGGGAAGGCAATCCGGGACCACACCTCTAGCCTCTGCGTGTGTTACCTACAGCGAGGGGCAATGCCATCGCCTGAAATCGCAGAGGGGACTGTCGACCGCCGCTTGTAACGCTGGAGAGGGAGGGGAGAAACTGGGAGTGATGTGAGTGTTTCGAAATGGTCGGCAGAGAAGTGTGCAGAGTGGAGAGGCTGACGAGTGGGGTCCCAGGTGAACAGTTGTCCGGATCAAGTGTGGGCACATTAAATCGCTCCAGATTGTGGGCTTCATCTCCCGTGTCCGCTTCGTAATCAACGACCAGCATGGACCCTTTGGGATTAGCCAATCTCAGACTAATCTAAAAAATGAATTCCGGTAATTTTATTACCTCGTCTAGATGACACGATGGACTAGGGGAAGACTCGCTCCATCACACGTGTTCTCTACTCCCTCAAAATAATTGTAGCCGATTTGTCCAAATTTAAATGTATCTAGATACTATTTCGTATATAAATTTATTCGAATTTTAACAAATTCACGACATTTCGCAAAAAAGAAAAACAAATTCACGGCATCTATTTTAAAACGGAGAAAGTACATTGGTCATGTACCATGCTACTCATTTATATATCCTTTAAAACCGAAAAGTGGATTAAAAAAAAACTCGTTCCGACCTAACCCGTACCCGTACTCCTATGTCCATTTCAGTTCGAGCTGGTTCTCCCGAACGGCGACACCGCTATCCCGTCGCTAGCCGTCGGCACCTGCTCCTCGCCGGCAGATGTCCTCCCCACGCTCTGCGACCACAACGCCTCCCCGGTTGCCGGCCTCCTGCGGCTTCACCAAGCTACGGTGCTGACGACCCGCTCCACCTCACCTCCAGCTGTCCTCTCCGGCGGCCCTGTTTGGTCACGTAGGGAGCGAGCGCCGACGAGGTGTTCGACGGAATGCTTATTCATTGTGTTTCTTCTCCCTGCGGGTAAGGGGCTGGAGAATACAGCTGCCTCCCACGCCGACGCCGGTAGAAGCGGCTCCAGGACCTCCGTCCCGTCCCGACAAGGCCGGAGCCATTGGCAGTTTGGCACCGCACGCATCAGCAGGTATTGGTTGTTCCTGCTGTCTTCAAGGCCTCAAGGAATGTTTATCTATTGTTTTCTGTTCTCAAGGCCGCGGGAACCCCGCGGGAATCTCCAACTCCAAACCCCCAACGACTAGTTTGCTGAAACGAGGAGACCCAGCGCGAGATCTGAAGCGAGTCTCAGTTTTTTTATTGAAAAATTCACCTAGCGCTTAGTTGGCAGTTGATTATTATGGTTTATGCTTTGATCCAGTGCAGCTTGTCACGTCTCCATATATAGCACCTCCCACTCCCACAAAGATCACTCCCCTGCGCCTACACTCATCTCTCTCTACTTCTCTACGAGTCTACGGCAACCTGCCATCTCTCTGCACATTTTCATTTTCATCAACAGCAGCAAACACACTCCACGCATTTTCCAAAGAGAAGCTCTGGCAGCGAAAGCCTTCTTGGCAAGGGGATTAGTACCAGTATGTACATTTATTCAAGAGATCTCTTTCTTCAACCTAGTCCTCTTTGTGACATTGAAAGCCAGTGTTACTAGTAACTAACTCTGCTACTTGATTGTTTCAGGGTGAGGATGAACGCTGCCATCAGTGCGGCACTGTCGGTGGTGCGCAAGGCCCTGTCTCCCGTCACAGATGGGCTGCTTGAGTCCTGGGCAGCCAGCGCAGGACTCAGCCCCAACATCGATGCCCTCAAGATGCAACTCCTTTATGCGCAGGGGATGCTCGACAACGCCCAGGGCATCGACATCCGCAGCCCTGCGCTGAAGGAGCTGCTGCACAAGTTGCGGCAGCTGGCGTACCGGGCCGATGACGTGCTTGACGAGCTGGACTACTTCCGCATCCAGGATGCGCTTGACGGAACCTACCAGGCCGCCGACCTGGATGCCCAGGGCTGCGTTGACAGCCTCGTCCTCCATGCTTGGAACACTGCCAGGGTTGCTGTCAATAAACTCATGCTGTCATCTGGCCCACGTGATGCTGGCCATGGTGACGTCGACGATCAAGACAATGGTGGCAAGCAAGGATGCCTCTCCGTCGTTCGCTCGTGCGGCAGGTGTGAGATCAGATCCCTGCCACCATCACCGACCAACCAGGGTGTCAAGGAGATTGACGGTGGATGCATGCCTAAGGTTGTCTCTTGCGCTCGCAGCACTTCACGCACTATCGGTAAACACTTCCCATGCTACTCTTTCTCGTCTGTTTACGACGATGATGCTGACTCTGACATGTTGGAAACCTCCAACATGTCAGGATGTGGACAACTGCTCCTTTGCAGATCCTGGCTGTCCAAGCCACTAAACAAATATAATGTGATGCAAACATCAAAACTGAAGTTCGATAGGGTGAAAATGTCTAAAGAGATGGTAGAAATAGTAGAGCAGCTAAAACCCCTATGTGCTATGGTCTCTACCATTCTTGACAAAGAGTTGCTCGGCTCTGCCATTCTTAAGCTAGATATATTGGGTTCCAACCGTACCCCTTTACAAGACAATGGTATGAGCAGACCCAAAAGTACCCCTAAAATTATACAGCCTGACTTTTATGGTAGAGATAACCAGATAAAACATATTGTAAATAGCATTACCCATGGTGAATATTGTGCTGATGAACTGACTGTACTTCCACTTGTTGGTCCGGGGGGGATTGGTAAGACAACTCTCACACAACACATATATAGTGAGGTGGAGAACTGTTTCCAAGTTTCAGTTTGGGTATGCGTCTCTCTGGATTTTAATGTAAATAGGTTGGTAAAGGAGATTGTAAAACAGATCCCGAGAGTTAATGATGAAAAACAAAATGCTAGTGACGAAGAACTAATTGAACTTAAAAAGTAAGAGGCTCTTACTGGTCCTAGATGATATGTGGACATACCAGGAGGATGAATGGAATAAACTATTAGCTCCATTAAGATATAAAAGTGGTGAAAAAGGTAATGTGGTTATAGTCACAACTCGAATTCTAGAGGTAGCAAGCATGGTTAGAACAACTAATTCCTCAATTAATGATGTTGGACGTTTAGATCATAAAGATATCATGTCTTTATTTGAAGTATGTGTATTTGGATACCAACAACCATGGGAAGACCATCCTGAATTTCGTGATGTTGGGAGCAAAGTAGTGAAAAAATTGAAGGGTTTCCCTCTGGCAGCAAAGACAGTAGGTAGATTATTAAGAAATAAACTTACGTTGGACCATTGGTCAAGGGTTTTGGAAAGTAGAGAATGGGAATTACAAACCGGCCCCAACGATATTATGCCAGCTCTAAAGCTTAGCTATGATTATCTCCCTTTCCATCTACAGCAATGCTTTTCCTGTTGTGGATTGTTTCCAGAAGATTATGAATTTAGTAGGAAAGAGTTGGTTCACTTGTGGATAGGATTAAATATTTTGCATTCAAGCAGTCAGCATAAACGAATTGAAGATGTTGGACTGGGCTATTTAGATGACTTAGTTAGTCATGGATTTTGTAAAGAAAACGAAAAAGAAGATGGTCACTATTATGTTATCCATGATCTACTACATGAGTTAGCAGTAAAGGTTTCATCCCATGAATGTCTTCGTATAGATAGTTCTAATGTGAGATCCATACCAATCCCCCCCTCCGTACGCCACTTGTCTATCATTGTTGATGATAGTGATGTCAAGGATATACTGACTTTTGAAAATTATAAAAGTGATCTGAGTGCACTAGGTAAAAGACTGGCAGTTCTGAACATACGTACTTTGATGTTGTTTGGAGAATTTCATGGATGCTTTGCTAAGACTTTTAGAGATCTGCTTAGGGAAGCTAGAGCCTTACGCATTGTTTTTCTGTCTGGAGCATCATATTCAGTGGATGATGTGTTGCTAAACTTTTCAGAACTTGTACATCTCCGTTACTTAAGATTCAAATCTATGCGCCATAAGGATGTGTGCTTTCCTAGTGCGTCGTTTAGACTGTATCACTTAGAGATCCTTGCTCTAGAAAAATGGAGTGGTAGCTTTGGTTCAACGAGTCAAATGAGCAACCTTGTAAAATTGCGTCATTTTATGGTGCCGGCAAATCATCTTGAACTTCACTCTAGCATACATGAGGTGGGGAAAATAAAATTCTTGGGGGAATTGAGGAGATTTGAAGTGGGAAAAGAAATCAAGGGTTTTGAACTAAGTCAACTCGGGGAATTGACAGAGCTCAGGAGGCTGGACATTTATAATCTTGAAAAGGTGCAAGGAAAAGAGGGGGGAAAGGAACTAAAACTGGTACACAAAAACCACTTGCACAATCTAACATTAGAATGGGATAGTGGCCGACCTAACAAGGATCCAATACAGGAAGAAAATGTTCTTGAAAGTCTTGTACCACAGAAAAATCTTCAGCACCTATGCATTAGGGGGCATGGAGGTTCTAAATGCCCATCATGGCTATGTGGGAACCTTTCTGTTACAAGTTTGGAATCTCTATGTTTGCATGATATATCTTGGAACACACTTCCACCTCTTGGAGAGTTGAGTTTTGTTGGTGATCCTGGTGAAAAGTGTAATAAGGGTCCTGTCTCAACTCTTAGCTTCCAATGTTTGAAAAGGCTGGAATTAGTTAAAATACCAGGGCTAACAAAATGGGTTGGGAATGGTACCTGTCATTTGTTCTCTCATCTAGAGGTGGTCAACATTGATGATTGCCCTGAACTCGTGGAGCTGCCGTTTTCACATCCTACCTGTTCTCAAGCAAAGCAAGAGGAGAACATGACTTGGTTTCCTAAGCTACGGGACCTCAAGATTACAGGTTGCCCAAAACTGTTGTCATTGCCTCCTATTCCTTGGACTCCTGCTCCCTGCTCCGCTGAGATAATACGTGTAGGATGTGGGTTTGAGAAGCTTTTTTACTCACGAAACCACGAGGAAAGATTAGATTTGATAAATGAAGGAAAAGGAGGTCAGAATGGCACGTTGTGGAATGTGTTAAATTTCCATAATCTGGCTGATCTGAAAGAGCTGTATATGCTAAATTGCCCTCCTATGCCGCTGATTCTCCTCCAAAGGCTAAAATCTCTGAAGACCCTCGGGATAAACGGTATGAGTACTTTATTGTTGCTGTTTGAAGGTGAAAGCCATAGCATCGGATGCCCACTTCCAGTTAATTGTGTACATATCGAATATTGTGATGCTAATGGGGAGGAATTGACACAGCTGTTGTCTTATTTCCCGAAGCTCACGAAGTTGGAGATAAGAGAGTGTAAGAAGATAACAGGGCTGGGTGTGGTGGAGCACCAGCCGACTGTTGTGGCGGCGTTACCAGCATCATCTCCATCATCTTCAGCTAATAAATTTGAGCACGCACAAGATGGACACAATCAGCAGCAGACAAGAGGAGAGGGCGAAATAGCGTCAGCAACACAAGGACTCGTGCTCTTGCCTCCACAACTAGAGGTTTTGACCATCTTGTTTTGCGCAGAGCTGCGCTTACTCTCCAACTCACTGGGCAACGACAATGCAAGAGACGGGCTCCAAAGCCTCTGCTCCCTCCGCTTGATGGAGATAATGGGTTGCCCCAAGTTCCTCTCGTCCTATTCGTCCTCTACCTCCCCTTGTTTCCCCTTCCCGGCCTCCCTGCAAAATCTCAGTCTGTGTGGTGTGGAGGGCATGGAGACATTGGCTTGCCTCTCTAATCTCATCTCCCTCACCCAATTATACACATCTGGTTGTCAGGATCTAAGAGGCGAGGGTTTATGGCCTCTCGTTGCACAGGGCCGTCTCACAGAATTAGGCATCGCAAGAGCCCCAAAATTCTTCACCGGTTGGGAGCTCTCACTGCCGCATGACGAAGAGCGCCGTTCGTATTCCTCTAAACTAAAATCTCTGGAGACAGATCACTCCACTGGAGTACTTACTCTGCCTATCTGCAGTTTCCTCTCTTCCTCTCTCACCAAATTAACCTTTTCTGAGGACAAAGAGGTGGAACGCTTCACAAAGGAGCAAGAGGGGGGCCTTCACCTCCTTAATTCCCTCCAGGAACTCGAGTTTTTGTACTGCCCGAAGCTGCAGCGCCTCCCTGCGGGGCTAACCAAGCTTACCAACCTCAAGAGATTACAGGTCCGGGGTTGTCTCGCCATCCAGTTGCTGCCCAAGGACCAACTCCCAAGTTCTCTGCAAGAATTAGATATCTACAATTGTCCGGCCATCAAATCTCTGCCCAAGGACGTCCTGCCAAGTTCTCTGCAAGAATTAGTAATCTACGATTGTCCAGCCATCAAATCTCTGCCCAAGGACGCCCTTCCAAGTTCACTACGAGAATTACATGTTTATGGTGACACCAGCGAGGAGCTAAAAAGACAGTGCCGCAAATTAAAAGGAACCATCCCAATAGTCGCAGACTACAGAGCAAAGGGCTACTAATCCAAGGTAACAAACAACTCCTTGTCTGTCCCAGTTTCTACCCACGATTTTCTGTTGCTTTTCCTAATTAACACGGAAGTGCCGGAATCATTCTCCTTTTGTGTGCTTCACTGCAGCTGATGTTGTTTCATCTGAATAATCCACTTATTTTAATATTCTGTATGTGCAGGTGCCTCTTGGATTTGTACATTATTCTAGCCTTAGCATTTTAGTGTCCTCTGTCTCCAAGCACAGTTCAAGGAGTTGCCAATGCAAGCTTGAGGGCCTCAACTCATCCTGTACATAAAATAAACTGGTCAGTGTGCACAATCATCCCCCATTCTCAGAGTTACACACACTGTTTACAAATATAAACCGAGTTTGCTGTTCTCCATCTCGTTGCTTTGGATATCTAGGTACTTTTCCCTTCCCGTTTTTATTGTTCTAGACCATGAGTAGTATTACTGTTGGAGCTGAAAAACAATTGCTTCTCTATGTCACTGCAAATTTCCATCACTTTTTCCTGATCCCAAACACGCCCAATATTTTAGTATCATTTTGGCTTACTTCATTACCGCGTGATCTTAGCGATCTGCTCGACCTACTGTGCAGGCTTCTTCCATGGAGTTGTAAATTCGTCAGTACAATTCTCTGCATTCAAGGCAGACTTTGTGCCTCATGGCCCGGGTGGAATCTCTTTCCTGTACATAAAAATGGTATGTGAATATAAGATCACACTTTACCATTTTTATAATGAACCCGTACTGTTTACCTTGCTTTTCCCAAAGTCACATGCAATTCATTGTGTTTCTGTTGAATTTTTTTATTACAGCAAAATCTGAAGTGTTTCTTGCCTTGTTTCAATCAGCTCGCATGGATCTCTCATGGAGTCTCATACCGTTGCGTCTCAGGTATGTTATAGTGGATTTGGAGCTAATACATGTATGTTCTATTTATAAATCGCAGAACCCCCTTAAGATACTGGACTGAAAACCTATTCATAATTTACACTACCTTATTTTGTATATCAATCTCCTTGGAAGCGAAATTATTGGCAAATATTGCAGTTGCCTCAGGTGGTATTCTCCCTCGGATATAGCCACATGAAAATTGGGTCTGCCAGAAGCCGCAGTGCCTCCCTGGGCTAATCAAGCTCACCAACCTCATGAGATTACAGATTGAGTGGTGTACAGAAATCAGGTCGCTCCATGAGAACATCTGGCTGAGTTGTCTGCAAGAATTGGTGATCTCCGGTTGGTTGTCCGTCCCATCAAATCTCTGCCCAAGGAAAGTCTGCCAAGTTCACTATGAAGATGGGAAGTTCTTTATGACATCAGCGAGGAGCTTAAAAGCCAGAGCTGCAAGTTAAAATGAACCATTCCAATAATCATAGACTACGACGACAACTACTAACCCAAGGTAACAGACATTTGCTGGTTTGTGCGCATTCCTATTTCCAACGATAAATTTACATTACTTTTCCTAATTTGTCTTGTAGGCATCAGAGTAATTTTCTTTTGTTTACTTCACCACAATTAGTGCCCCTCCATCCGGAAAAAACCGCTTGTTTTAATCTTCTGTATCTGCAGGGCCCTTACATATTGGATTTGTATGTTCTTCTTGCCAGCCTTGTAGATCTAACTCTCTCTGTATCCAAGCACAGTTCATGGAGATGTTTCCAATGCAAGCGTGAAGGTCCCAGATTATAGCTCCCATCTATTTACTAAATTGGTTAGTATAATATCCTCTATTACCATACATTACTCCATTCACTTTTTACGAATTTAAGCTGTAGTTTGTTGCTCTATGTCTCTATGTTTTTTGTTACCTTGGAAGTTTTCCTTTCATGTTGTTCTTATGAATTTGAACAAATAATTCCATTCTTATATCCATCCCAAACTCCCAACATTTTTCATTGCACGTCAAACCTTATTATTTTCAGTCTTGGGCTTACCACATAATCTGAACAATGCATATTTCAAATCTACCATGCAGGCCTATGCCGTGGAGTTGTCTCTGCATGCATTCACACAGTTTGGAGGCCATGGCCTTTGGTGGTATCTCCTCCCTGTCCATAAGCAAGGTATGTATATGTAAGACCGCAGTTTAACCTTTGTAAAATCAATTCATGCTATTTACTCTGCTACTCCCCCCGTTTCAAAATATAAGATGTTTTAGCTTTGTGAAAGGAGTGTATCTAGACCCCTTTTAGTGTGTAGGTTCATGTAGGTTTGGAGTGAACGTACACGTTAAAATAAGTCTAGATACACTCCTTTCACAAAACTAAAACATTTTATATTTTGAAACAGAGGTAGTACTTCCTAACCCCACACGACTAGTCATTTCGGTTTACTTTGGATTACCTATTTCCACATAATCTGAATAGTGTTTGTTGTATTTCAATATACTTTGCAGGGATCAGTCTTGAAGGTTAACATTCTTATAGCCGTTGAGAACTCTATCCATTCATCTTGAAAAAAAGGAAAAAAGAAAAAGGAAAAGAAAGAAAAGGATAAACAAAAGAAAAAAAGAGAAAAAAGAGAGAAGGGAAAAAAAAGGAAGCCCGTGTCTTGGTGAAAGATCTTTGTGTAGTTGTTTTATGATCTATGAGGGAAAAAGGTACATAGGATAGCTCACCTGATAGTTGTGTTACACATTTGGAAATCAACATGGCAGTAGTAGCTTCTAGCAAAAGAAAAGATGAAGAGGAAAACAACTGAAGATATAAAACCTCAACCTCAACGGAAAAAAGATCTTCATCCACTGTGTGTGTTTTGCATGGTATCTTTGCGAAAGGTGGGTAGTATAATTGTTGTATGCAATTTGAAAAGGTAGAAATATTGATCGAGTAGGATTGGCTGCATGATAGTTGTTGTACAAATTTAGAGAGAGGGAGGAATGCACGAGAAGATCTGAAGTTATAGCTCCTTTTCTTTGCTGGGTCAATGAAGTGTGGACCATACATTATGTTATACGGGAGTTGGAGCTAATACAGGTATGAGCTAGTTACAGATTGCAAAACTCCATTCAGATTCATGATGAAAACCTATTAGTAATTTACACTAGCTTATTTTGTAGATCAATCTCCTCGGAAGCAAAAGGATCAGCAAAAGTGTTGGTTGGTTCGGGCAGTCTTCTACAACTACTGCAACTACGACAGACATACAAAATGGTACTGTCCGGTAGATGCAGTATTTTCTGTTCCAAGTGGTTCAGTACCAACATCAGGATTATAGAATTGTTGAACTTCATGGTGCACAATGGTGAGTATACTAAGATCTTTGTTTATCTTGGATATCCCTCGTCTTGTTTGGCATCTTCAATGACTTGTTTTAAAAAAAACTTTGCTGCAGTGAACCAAACCATTCTTCAGCTCTGGGTAGTCCACTCTTTAAGCGGAAAAATTGCTTTGGTGAATATTGAATCTGGCGAACCCCTCTCACATTCATATGGTGTGTGATGTACTCTAATATTATATCATGTTCAGTTCGATATCATGTTGCAAAAATTATTTACCCGTCGAAATGATGAGAAGTACTTATACTTTTTCTTGGTACCTCCCGCCAGCCCAGATGACAATGGAAGATAGTGGCGAAATGGTCTTCTCTTCATGGCAGGAAAACGCTGCTCATCTGGCTGGCTTCACGTCTTCAGTGTCAGAGCTACGAAGGGGATTCTATTCTTCCATGCTTTCGCAGAGCACACACCAAAGAAAAATTTAAGAAAGGGACAGAGGAAAAAAGGAAAAAGGGAAACAATAAAAAGTAAAAAAGAAAAGAAGGAAGAAAGTAAGAAAAAAAGAAATCTGAAAAGATAGCTCCCCATCCACTCACAGTTACATGAATGGGTGGAGGAGTGGAGAAGGCGAAGCAGTGACTGCCTCCTCCCTCCTCCACTGAACCCTTGACGGGTTCACCATGCCGTGGCGGGGTCAAGGGAGGTAGGAAGGCGGTCATTGGTGGCAGTGAAGCGCATGGGAAAGGTAGCAGTGATTCTAGCTGCTCGTATCAATGCAGCTGTCATAGGATGACATCTCTGTTTGGTCCGAGTTCGATTGTGGCTGCTGTTTGGTCTGCCATCCTTGAAGAAGCAATATTCGTCACATGCATCCTACTACATGTGCTTCAGATAGTCTTGCTCCATTGGAGACTCGTTAAACCTGAGCTCCTCGAGCTGCGTTGGTTACTGGACGGAGTATAAAGTTCATGTCGACAGAGTCTTTGGTCCTGGAGCTTCTGGTCAATTAATTGCTGGTTTGTCCAGGTTCAGGGGTGGCAATCTAGCATCTGGTTTGATCACTGCAGCTAGAAGGAACATGGCACGATGTAATGCAAAGCTAGGGTGGTTGTCAGATGGAATGGAAATTTCATGTTCTACGGAGGGTTTGGTCCTGGAGCTTCTGATCAGTTCACTGCAGGTTTTTCAGGGTGGTGGTAACCCATGGTGCTAGCTTCTGGTCAGTTCACTGCAGCTAGAAGCGACATGGTACGATGTAGTAATGCAAAGCGAGGGCCTGTAGTGTAGGGACCTAAAGATATAATTGGTGGGAGTCACGGGAGGCTCCACAAAAAATAGATTTAATCAGCCATCCGATTTGATCAGTCAGCTGCTAAACACCGTAGATTTTTTTTCACCCTATTCATACAAAAACAAACCTAACACGCTAACCCGGTAGTGAAACCCTACCCCGCCGCCTCCGCGTATCTCCCTCAATCTCGGCTTCTTCTCTCTCCCCCAATATCTGCCTCGTTTCTCTCCCACAATCACCTCCTAGTCCCCATGCCTCTACTGGCGCCACCGCCGGTGAGCCGCCTGGACGAGCGAGCATCAGCAGCGTAGCTCTTCTTTGCGAGGTCTTCCCTCGCCTTCTCCCTTGGCACGCTGTCGGTCCTTTGGTGGTGGAGTGGTGGTTGGCGTCGCTTCCCCTTCTTCCTCATCTCTCTACCTCAAAAAATAGCACTGATTTGTGTCTCTTTCTGGCCGAGAAACAACACATAAGGGGGAGGAGCAACAGCGGAGGCCTTGGCCTTCTCGAAGGATGATGACGAGCGGTGGTGCCGGTGTGTGATGGGGAATTAGCACACTCAAACGTGAACTGAAAATACGCAGCAGAATAAGATGTAAACTTCAGATCCACTTATGTACTAAATCCACGGATCGTTGCTCAGTCACGGAAGAAAACATATGCATCAAACATATATGGAGGAAACAGATTCTGTTCCATCCGAGGACAAGTCATGTGTGTTCTTACACACAGTGACTGAAATCTGCAGGTAGGCAGGACAAGTCCTATGTACTTTTAACACATAGGAGTAGCAACAAGCAAACCAACGCACAGGGACACCAATCCTTTTACGTGGAAAACCTCTCAACTTGAGAGGAAAAACAGGCCAAAGCCACCCAAATCTTCTTCCGCTATTATCAAATGGGGATACAACTTGTTCTTCTCTAGAGAGCACTAGAGGATCTCATACATCAAGATTTGGGGCACAAGAGTTAGGGATTGGAGCAATCTCACCAAGCCTGTGGAACCACAGCTTGAAGGAGACAAGGTAGTGGATCTGGACGTTATGACCTTGTGGGCAAAGCCCAGTGCTTGATTCAGCTTCTTCCTTCAACTTCTCCTCTTTCCCTTCTCTCTTGGTTTTCTTCTCCAATGGAGGCTATCCTGGATTTTCTTCACTCCACTCTGTGGTGGCTGGATGGGAGGCTTATCATCCCATTTTCCTCATGTGCAATGTCCAAAATGACCCTTGGTCATAACCCTAAAGGTTGGTGTGCTCTTGCACCTGTTTTGGCCGCCTGAGTCATGTGGGGGATACCCAACATTTTCCCTCATCTGAGTCATGTGGGGGGCACCGCTATGCCCGCTGCCTTGCAACATACAAGAAGCTTCTTGATGACCCACAAGTATAGGGGATGTATCGCAGTATTTTTGATAAGTAAGAGTGTCGAACCCAACAAGGAGCAGAAGGTGTTGACGAGTGGCTTGGAGCAGGAATTCTCTGTAAATACTTAGCAAACGGATTTTTAGGGGTTTTTGATAATGCAGATAAATAAAGTGCGAGTAAATAAAAAACAATAATAATAAATGCAGAAAGTGGCCCAATCCTTTCTTTAGCAAAGGACAAGCCAGTTTTATTACTTAAGATCACTAAACGTTCTCGAGGACACACGGAAATATCATCAAGTGCTTTCGCTTCATATAGTTGATTAATCTTCTTTACTTTGCTAAGTGTTGTGTGGGTGAACCTGTGCTAATGTACCGACCTTCCTAGGGCTAACACATACTTGTGATTATACCCCTTGCAAGCATCCGCAAGTACAAGAAAGTAATTAAGATATAAACCTAACCACAGCTTTAAACTCTAAGACCCTGACATCCCTTGTGCAAAGGTTTCCTAACGGGGGTTCAGGTTTCTGTCACTCCGGCAACCCCTACGATTAGTAGCCAAATACACAATGCATTCCCCTAGGCCCATATAGGTGAAGTGTCATGTAGTCGACGTTCACATGACACCACTAGAAGAAATACGCCACAACTTAAATAACAAACTACTGAATCTTTCTCAACATCCACTACTAACAACATGACTTCTCCCATGTCCTCAAGAACTAAACAAACTACTCACACGACATCATATGGATCAAGATCAGAGATGAAATAATGATAAGTAACAATCTGAACATAAAAAACAATTCAATGGTTCACTCAATAGCATCAACTACAAGGAGTAATCAACACCGGGAAAGTTTCTCCTAAGAACTATGCAAGATTCAACCCAATTGTTACAGCGGTATGGGGTGGTGATGATGGTGCTGGTGGAGATGATGGTGATGATGATGATCCCGATGAAGTCTAGTTTGATGGTGGTGTTGATGGCGACGATCTCTCCTCTCCGAGAAGGAATTCCCCCAGCAGAATTCTGTCTGTCGGAGAGATCTTTCTCACTCGGTGTTTTTTGCCCTGCAAAGGCGGCGAAATCTTTCTGTGGTCGCTCCCCTGGTATTAGGTTTTCGAGGGGATAATATACACCAAAGGGGAGAGCCTAGAATGGGCCAGGGTGGCCACACCACCTACTGGCGCGGCCTAGGGCTACCTGCGCTAAGGGGTGGTGTGGGCCCCCTGTGGCCCATCTCCACTCCCCCTTCTGGCATCCTCCGTCTTGTGGAAAAATAGAATTTTCCATGTATTTTCCCGGATTTTCTGATCTTCGCGAATTTCGCCTCCAAACAGCCCCTTTTCCATCAGAATCCTGGCTGATGCGGTCCATCCTCCAAAAGTAATCAACCATGCAAAATTAGATGAAATAACATAAGTATCATCTCTTAATATGAAATATATCAATGAATAACAGTAAATTATGATATAGAATAGTGATGCAAAATGGACGTATCAACTCCCCCCAAGCTTAGACTTCGCTTGTCCCCAAGCGAAAACTGAGCTCAATAAACACGACCTCTGGTTTATGGAGTGAAGAGTCGATAAAGAATACGGACAAGAAGCATCACATTCATCAATACACAAATCATAATAGAAGACAACTCACTATTATATAACTTAACTTGCAATAAGTAAAGGAAACACAATAAAGATACATAAAGTAAATCATAATTGGTAATGGCAAACCTTGCTCTTGGTCAAGAATAGTTAACAATTTGCAGGAGTTCACAAATAACTGGTTTTCAATGATAGCTTTCAAAGTAATACTCTCTAAGATAAGAGCAATGTGCAAAACAAGGAACATAAGAAACATGATTGAATAAATCATTATATGAATGAATGAAACACAACAACTCAAAATACTTGCTGAGGTAGAAGGGAATAGGTTTACTGACTCAACTAAAAAGTAAAAGATAGGCCCTTCACAGAGGGAAGCATGGATTTCAAGTTTTATAAAGAGCTTCCAAAAATTATGGTACTTATTAGCTTTCAACTCTCATTGCCCCTATCATAGGCATCTTTAGGTGATTAAGGTTAAAGTGATCAAATATGAGGATATGCTTGACAGGTTATAAGTTAAAAATCTCATGCCCCGTGCTTACGAGTACCGGACCTCATGCTACTCAACTTTAGTCACGAGTAAGATCTTGTCATTGTAAGTACATATGTATCATAGAGAACCGCCAACGGGGTACCCCTTGCACATGATACATGAGCTATCCCATAATCAAAATGACAAGGCAAGCAGACAATGAGCATCTCAGCGATCTTTTTATTTGCTATTTGCATAGGTTTTTATTGAGGGTGCTTCATAGAATGCTCATTATGGTTATGCTGCAAGTTTCCACCATGATTAGGCATGACTTAGGCTAGCGGCCCAGACGTTTGTCTAACACACATACAAACTCCATGATCTTACAAGTTCCCCTTTTATTTCACACCGTTGGGATCCATAAGCAAAAGAATCATGATATCAACTAAATAAGTGCAATGTTGAAAGCGTTCCCCATGGTAACATGGTTCTGCTAACTCTCAACTTATAAAGCGCAAGCATATACGCAACATAGATGGGCACAATGGTTCAAGTATATTAAGTGCAGAAAAGTAAAGTGTGCCATCAAGTTCGTGAGAGCTTTAATCACTAAATTTGACATAACAAGTTTAATTCAGAAGGTAGATAAATACATGAATTTACTTGGAATAGCAAGGATTGGATGCACGAGAAGCACTCCCTCTCAGTACATGTTTTAGGCTAGCAAGGCTGGGTAGCAAGCATAAGAGTTGAAGGAAACAAACAAACATACAAGTGATAAAAAACAAACATGCAATCTTCCTTGGAAGCACAAAAGATCTTAACTAGAGAATACTAAGCTTATGAGCAACTCAAGAAAGATGATGATGAAGTTATATTTCTTTAGAGTACTTTTATATTTTTCATTCAATTCTCAAAATAGTGTTACTACTGACCGAGCCAGGTTTGCCAAAACCAACTAAATTTACTCAATGATCCCAAAGTGATACCAACACCAATAACAAGATCAATCATATAACAGAAATTGAAATCTAATATAAAATATGCAAAAGTGTAAATGAAAGAACTTCTCATTAATATTCCATAACAGCAACTCACACCAAGGGATACATAGATATCTAACGAGAGGGGGGGATACTTCCATAATGCAAACCATCCTACATGATAACTTCTCTATTCATGATATGACTCTACTAAAAAGGTAAAAAGATAGAAGATAGTGATGTGATACCGCGACACTCCCCCAAGCTTGAAACAAACCAAGGGGATGCCAAAACCTGATGACGAATTACTCCTTCGGTGGTGGTGGTGTTCTCTCATCATCATCCGACTTCCAAGGTAAGGGCTCCCCATCAACAAACGACATCCTGGTCTCCATCATCCTGAAACTAGCAGCAGCACTTATGCGTTTAAACCTAACCTCATACTCACAGTTTTGGTTTTGCACGTCGTAGAGCTATGCTTGAAGTTGGTTGTTCGTTCGGTGGAGTGAGAGAATTTCATCCTTAAGCTCAGCAGTCTCCTTTTGGTGCTCGGCGATGAGTTCGGAACAAATCTTATGGATGATATCCACTTCACGTTCCGCCATCTTCCTGTACCTAAAGACTTCTTGCTCTGATGCTTCCATCTTGTCCTCCAGATTTCCTTCACCTTTAGGGCCCTGAACCTCTTTTATCTGTACCTTCCCATCTTCGAGCAATAGCTCCTTGGGATGAATCTTCAACTCGCACATGTACGGGTTGATGATGTCCGCGGAGGAATCTTCCTTGGCTAATCCAGAGGAAGACATCGTGGCTTGAAAACTGAGACTCTACCTGTTAGAAACAGATCGAAACGAAAACACGATGAGAACACGATATACGAACCTCGGGGGATCCGGGGGATTATATATTACGGATTTTTACAACATAAGGAATGTACTGGGAGAAAACGGGTCGGAGACGGAGTCCGAGGTGGCCACACCACCTGCTGGCGTGGCCAGGGCCCCCGCGCCAGGGGGTGGTGTGAGCCACCCTGGCTCCGTTTACGTCCCTCTTTCGCTTCGTTGCTTTCCTAGTTGGATAAAAACTCCAAAAATATAACTGGACAGATTTTTCGCGGACTTTTCCTTACCGGAACTATTACCTATTCGAAAACGGACTCTGTAGGTCTCTGAAGTTGGAATTTAGTAGATTCTTTCGGAGTCACTGCTTGAATAACATCAATATCTTCATCTTCATACACATATTGCTTGAGTCATGAAACCTTTCACTATCTTATTACACCATTTTCTCCACTAACCTGAAAATTTCTTTCACACAAAACTTCACACAATTCTCATTAGCAACATTAGTGTAAGCGAGGTAATAAACCTTTTAAGTTCAGTTTCAACTGAAATCCATCAAAACATAATCTACTGAAACAACTCCTTCTGAAAGCCCAAAAGAATTCAAAAAGGAAATCGATTTAAGAGGCAAATGTAAGAGTGGCAAAATCTGTCAAAACAGACCAGCATGTAAAGATGAATTTTTTCAAAAATCTTCTGTTGCTCAAATCAAAAAGTGCAGAACTAAGAAAAGTTAAATAACAACCTGGGGCAGAAGCACAAAAAATTACAGCTCAATCCGACATTCGGAGATTTTTCAAGAATGTTTACAGCGAAGAACAAAAATCTGTTTCGGGATAGCAACTTCCCTAAATCTTACTTCTCTCTCATTAGAGGTTGATCTTGACACAAAAACCAAACAAAAAGGATAATTAGAGGTTATTGCCGAAACAATAACTTCCAAGACTCAAATAAAAAAAAACTAAAAACAAAAGAAATATATTGGGTTGTCTCCCAAAAAGCTCTTTCTTTATAGCCATTAAGATGGGCATGATAATTTCAATGATGCTCACATAAGAATATGAATTGAAGTAAAAGAGAGCATCAAGAAGCACAAATACACATGTTTAAGTCTAACCCACTTCCTATGCAAGGGAATTTTTTAAGAAAATAAATTGTTGAAACCAGAGGCTACTAGCATAGGAAGGCAAAATAGGTGCAACATAAAAACTTTCAGCATAAAACGAGGAAACTTGATATTATTGAGATGCATAAGAACTGTCTTCACTCTCTCATAATAACTTTCAGTATCATGCATAAATTTAATGATATAACTATCACAATAACCATTGTAGCAATGATCACTTATCCTAACAGAAAACACAGGGACACTAGCTCTCATAACACTACTTTGTGAAACAATATTAGAAGTATCCTTATAGAGGATAGTGTGTCCATCTACATACTTAGTGGCAAAGTCTTTCACATTTGCTATTAGAGGTTCATCATCCATTTGTTCATCAGGTTCAACAACTTTATTTGTACTTTCATTAACCATACTAGCTATCATAGAATGTTCCTTTACTTTAACTGGAAAAGGTATTTTCTCAATGTAAGGTTCAGGCAAAACATGATTAGCAGTATAAACTTCAGTATTTCTTGCAGGAACACAATTAGCAATATATTTATATGGTTCATGATACTTATTCCACTGCTTTTTAGGAACTTCAATATAGGAAGCAAACACCTTAAAATAAGTTGCAATAGCTTGAGAGTCTAGACAATAAGCATTTTTAATATTTTGAAAATCATCAGTTCCCATAAAAGATTCAATGCATTCATAATCATAATTTATACCTGACTTTCTTCCTTTGTCATTCTCCCTGCTTCAGCATTGTCTTGAATACGGTCTAGAAGATCCCATTTAGCTTCTTCTTCCATGCGTGTAAATGATCCAGCACAAGAAGCATCCATAGATCCTTATCATGAAGAGAAAGCCTTGCATAAAAGTTATTGATGATAATTTTGTTGGGGAGCTCATGAATAGGACATTTGAGCATTAGTAACTTCAATCTCCCCCAAGCTTGGGCTGTACTCGCTCCATCAAGAGGCCAAAAGTTGTATATTTGATTCCGATCTTTATGAATCTCACTAGGAGGATAAAATTTTGAATAAAAGAGAGGAACTACTTCCTCCCATTCAAGATATTGGCCATTCTTTAGTAGCTTATACCATTCCTCAGCTCTTCCTTTCACTGATAATGAGAATAACTTCTTCTTGACTTGATCTGTTATAGTACCTGCACACTTGAACAACCCACATAATTCGTGTATAAAGAGCAAATGATCACCAGGATGGACAGTTCCATGTCCAACATAATAGTTATCCATAATACGATCAACAATTCTTGTAGGTATTTTAAAAGTATCATTCTCAGCAGGTGGTGGTTCATCTACTACCTTAGCAGTGGTAGTAGCATTACGAAACAAGAAACTCAGCGAATTATCCATATTGAAATAAAGTAACTAGCAGAAGTAAACAATACTCACAGTAGAAGTTTCCTTTACCAGTTCCACTCTCCAATAGCGCTTCACTCCCCGGCAACGGTGCCATAAAATAGTCTTGATGACCCACAAGTATAGCGGGTGTATCGCAGTATTTTCGATAAGTAAGAGTGTCGAACCCAACGAGGAGCAGAAAGTGTTGACGAGTGGCTTGGAGAGGAATTCTCTGTAAATACTTAGCAAACGGATTTTTAGGGGTTTTTGATAATGTAGATAAATAAAGTGCGAGTAAATAAAAGACAATAATAATAAATGCAGTAAGTGGCCCAATCCTTTCTTTAGCAAAGGACAAGCCGGTTGTATTACTTAAGATGAACAAACATTCTCGAGGACACACGGGAATATCGTCAAGTGCTTTCGCTTCATATAGTTGATTAATCTTCTTTAGTTTGCTAAGTGTTGTGTGGGTGAACCTGTGCTAATGTACCGACCTTCCTAGGACTAATACATACTTGTGATTGTACCCCTTGCAAGCATCCGCAAGTACAAGAAAGTAATTAAGATATAAACCTAACCACAGCTTTAAACTCTAAGACCCTGACATCCCTTGTGCAAAGGTTTCCTAATGGGGGTTCAGGTTTATGTCACTGCGGCAACCCCTATGATTAGTAGCCAAATACACAATGCATTCCCCTAGGCCCATATAGGTGAAGTGTCATGTAGTCGACGTTCACATGACACTACTATAAGAAATACACCACAACTTAAATAGCAAACTACTGAATCTTTCTCAACACAATTCCACAACTAACAACATGACTTCTCCCATGTCCTCAAGAACTAAACGAACTACTCACAAGACATCATATGGATCAAGATCAGAGATGAAATAATGATAAGTAACAATCTAAACATAAACAATAATTCAATGGTTCACTCAATAGCATCAACTACAAGGAGTAATCAACACCGGGAAAGTTTCCCCTAAGAACTATGCAAGATTCAACCCAATTGTTATAGAGGTATGGGGTGGTGATGATGGTGCTGGTGGAGATGATGATGGTGATCCCGATGAAGTCTAGCTTGATGGTGGTGTTTATGGCGATGATCTCCCCTCTCCGGGAAGGAATTCCCCTGGCAGAATTCTGTCTGCCGGAGAGATCTTTCTCTCTCGGTGTTTTCCGCCCCACAGAGGCGACGAAATCTTTCTATGGTCGCTCCCCTGGTATTAGGTTTTCGAGGGGATAATATACGCCAATTGGGAGAGCCTAGAGTGGGCCAGGGTGGCCACACCACCTGGTGGCGCGACCTAGGGCTGCCCGCGCTAGGGGGTGGTGTGGGCCCCCTGTGGCCCATCTCCACTCCCCCTTCTTGCATCCTCCGTCTTCTAGAAAAATAGAATTTTCCATGTATTTTACCAGATTTTCTGATCTTCGCGAATTTCGCCTCCAAACAGCCCCTTTTCCATCAGAATCCTGGCTGCAACGGTCCATCCTCCAAAAGTCATCAACCATGCAAAAATAGATGAAATAACAGAAGTATCATCTCTTAACATGAAATATATCAATGAATAACAGTAAATTATGATATATATAATAGTGATGCAAAATGGACGTATCACTTCTCACTTGGCAATATCTTGGTCATCATATCTAAGCCTTTCTTGTCGGTATGGATCTTCTCAAATTTCAACAACTTGGAACTCACAACATCTCGAATCCAATGATACCTCACATCAATGTGCTTGGTTCGAGAGTGGAAACTTGGATTCTTGGAAAGATGGATAGCGCTCTGGCTATCGCAAAACAAATTGTAAGTCTCTTTCTTCATGCCCAACTCTTGCAATAAGTTTTTCATCCACAACACTTCCTTGCAAGCCTCAACCGCTGCTATGTACTCAACATCTGTGGTTGATAGTGAAATGCATTTCCGCAACCTTGATTGCCATGACACTTCTCCCCCTACATAAGTCATCAAGTATCCACAGGTAGACTTCCTAGAATCTGCAACACCAGCATAATCTGCATCTGTATAGCCTTGCAATACAGGATCACCGCTTCCAAAGCATAAGCATAGTCTAGAAGTACCTTTGAGATACCTGAGAATCCACTTCACTATATTCTAGTGAGCTTCCCCTGGATTTGTCATGAACCGGCTAACAACTCCAACTGCATAGGCAATGTCAGGCCTAGTGCACACCATGGCATACATCAAACTGCACACGGCAGATTGGTAAGGTACTTTACTCATTTCTTCTTTCTCCTTCTTGCTGCTAGGACATTGTTCTGAACTCAGTTTGTGATGGCCTGCAAGTGGAGAGGTAACAGACTTTGCGTCTTTCACGTTGAACCTTTCAAGTACCTTCTCATTGTATCGTTCCTGTGAGAGCCAAAGCAGCTTCTTTGATCTATCATGGGAGATTTTCATGCCAAGTATTTTCTTAGCTGGTCTTAAATCCCTCATGGAAAATGATTTACTCAATGCCTTCTTGAGGAGAGAAATCCTCTTTGTGCCATTTCAAACAATTAGCATGTCATCGACATATAGCAAGAGAATAATGAAGTCACCCTCGGCGTACCTCTTCATAAAGACACAATGATTAAGTTGTGCTTTATGGTATCCAAGATCAGTCATAAATGACTCAACTTCTTGTACCACTACCGAGGATCTTGTTTTAAGCCATACAAGCTCTTCTTCAATTTGCACACTTGGTTCTCCTTGCCTGCAACCACGAATCCTTCCGGCTGCTTCATGTATATATCCTCCTCTAGGACACCATGTAAGAATGATGTCTTCATGTCGAGTTGCTCAATTTCCAAGTCCATGGTGGAAGCCATGCCTAGCACAACTCGAATCGAAGACATCTTGACCACTGGAGAGAATATCTCGTCGAAGTCAATACCCTTTTTCTGACTGAAAGCTTTCACAACCAATCTGGCCTTGTACCTTGGATGTGAGCTATGCTCTTCAGTCTTCACTCTGTACACCCACTTGTTCTTGAGCGCTTTCTTGCCCTTTGGCAAAGGCACCAACTCAAAGGTGTCATTCTCATATAAGGATTTCATCTCATCCTACATGGCTTCCGACCATTCATTCTTGTGCTCGTCAGACACTGCCTCCTCATAGCATGTGGGATCACCTGCATTAGTCATCAACACATATTGATGTGGTGGATACCTTGTGGAAGGTGTTGGATCTCTTCCACTTCTCCTCAACTGCTACACTGGTAGTGGGGAATCGGGTGGATTAACATCACCTTGATCATCATCATCTTCTTCATTTGATGTCTCTTCATGTCCCTCACTTGTATTGCCTTGTTCAGCTGCATCATTATTGTCTTCAGCATCATCATCTCCCCCGTGATTGTGATGCAGGAGCGGAGGGTTAACTGGATCCAAGTCAACCTGAGGTGTGGTGGCCTTCGGCTTCTCCGGTTTCCCAATATCTTGTATTGTTTCATCTTTGATGAAAACCATATCTTGTCTTCTACATGTCTTCTTCTTGATTGGATGTCACAATCTGTATCCAAATTCATGACTTGGAATGCTGAGATAGATGCACTATTTTGTCTTGCTATCAAGCTTGGATCTCTCGTCCCTCGGGATGTGCACAAATGCCTTGCACCATTCTCACCCTTTTGCTTGGCCTTCTTCTCGACTTTTCCCTCTAGCAGATGATGCGGCCCGACCTACGATTGTTACCACGTCAAGATCTCCAACTTACGCCAAGTCGTCATGGACTCCAAAGTTGAATCTATTCCACTATGCGAGCCTAATTCCTACCCTATTGAATGGTATGCTAATTCATACTCCGTCACATATTCATGACAGGTTCATATCGATAAGTATGGAGGCATGGGAGGAAGCCTAGAGCACCAAGCCCGACAAGACGAAGGCTTGGAAGAGGAGACGGAAGAAGCTGAAGCTGACACACCGGAGTCTTCGGACCAGAAGATAGGAGTCTCCGGACCAACACCCTGGAATCTCCGGCTGACCTCTGGACCAGCCCCCGGACCAAGGCCAAGAATAGTATGACCCCCACTCCAGAGACAGACCAGAGTCTCTGGACCCTACACACCGGAGTCTCCAGCCTGAGTACTAGGCCTGCGCACCTTGAGATGGGCCTTCGGCCCATGTACCCCTCTAGTCCGTTCCAACCCCTAGTTTTATGCCCAAACTACCCCTATTATAGTGGCTGGCCTATAAATAGAGCCCCCACCCCTCATTGTATCCCTTAGGCATAGATGACAGACTAAAAACAATCCCCTTTGTGGAATCTCTAGTTTTGCCTCATCCCCTTTAACAAAAGGGGACCGACTATCATCACCAACCTCGTTGGAGTTTGCATCGCGCCTCCCTCGTTGTACAAGGCCTACGTTTGCGAGTGCGTGAGCGTATTTGTCAAGACCCTCTCCAAGGTGTTCGTCCCTATCCATTTGGGATTGAGGGAGCATGTTGACCAATCTTTCCATGCGAGGATTCTATCAGACCGGTGACCGCTGGTGGGAGCAATTATCCTTGTATCATGTGAGTTTTGCGTGTGTTCATCGTGTTCTTCGCAAGGTGTGTGTTTGCTTCCGCTACCTTCCCCCTTTCCCCTCGCTTTCCCATCGATTTGACCACGATATCCATGAAGATTGGGACACCCTTGAGGTTACCGCTTATCATCTGGCATTAGAGCCCAAGTTACTCACAGATTTCCCCTCGTTCTTCCCCACCAAATTATTTTTGAAAATTCACAAAAATAGCCACAATTTCGAGTGGATCTTGTGATAACCATTATCATCTGGTATCAGCAGCTTTTGGTTGCCACGGATTTCTCATCGATTTGGTCTTTTTCCCATAAATTCGAAAATTCCATAAAAAATAGCCCAATTCGTGTTTTGGATCGATTTGTGATTTGAGTGCGTTTTGGTAGGTTTTGATCCGTGGATTACTTGCTAAACTTTTTGATTAACCTTCCCTTGTGTTTTCATAGCCTAATTCCTTGATTTCCTTCATCAATTTGAGGTTTTGGTTCGAGTTTTTCTGCCAAAATCGCGTCCCAGACGAGTTCTTGACGTCTAAAAATCGACCGGACCGGAGTCTCTGGCCTAGGACCAGATTTTCCGGTGTGAGTGACTCCATACCGGAGTTTCCGGATCTCCCAGACTGGAGTTTCCGCCCTCGTGCAGACAGCAAATCTGTTTCACAGTTTTGAGCATAGCTTTTACATACGAACTCGGATTTTGGTGTTCTTTAGCTTGTTTCGAAGAGGAGACAGATCTCTACATCATCATCTACATGGTTCATGATATCTACTCCATCCAAATTCTGTGAGCAAGACAGAATCCACCAATAAAGGGTGAAGATCGATGACGAAAGGTATAAAAATTCCGCGACTTCTCCCTACTTGCTTTCCTTTGTGAGCTACACTATCTTTGCGTTCAACAAACACCTATCGAGACTAGTTCCTCCTATGATTGCTTGGGCTATGTACATTTGATACCTTGTAGAATTCCGAGCAAAAGTTGTGAGCGCGCTATCTCATATAGTTATCTTATATAGTTGTTGGCACAAGGAAGAGGCAAGTGAAAAATAGAAAAAATAAAAATAAAAAGATAAAAAAACTAGAAAAAAGTAAAAGAAAAAGAAAAGAAAGAAACAAGTGCCTCATATAATAGGAAGCGCAAGCTCGATGAATATCAAATAGGTGGTACTTATTGTGCATATCTTGTAGCCCACCAATTTTTATTGCAATCGAACTAGCGTCCCTCCTTGCACTTGTGCGACATGATCTTATAGTATTCGCTAGGTAATCATTTGGTTCTTAGTTCACTTTATCCGTCGCATAAGTCCCATTTATCCCACCGTGTGTGTTTCCTTGTACATAATTCCTATATCTTGTGGATTGACTTGTTTTGCTTTGTGATCATCGTGCTTCTTTACTTGCCATTACAACATCTTGATTTCAGATTGTTCTTTGACATGCCACATTACATACCTATCCACCATACGCTTTGTGTGTGTGTGTTTTAGTGGTTAGTTGGTTTTGGTGTTCCGCACGAACTTCACTTTACTTGGTTTTTATTGCTCTCAAGTGTGGCCACTTGCACGATACTACCTTCCAAGGTAAAGTAAGGTTTGGCATTGCATCCCTAACCCCCCTACAACTTCCATATACGCCACTTGGTATTGTGAATCATGTCTAGGGACTCCGGAACCGAGGTTGATTTCTATGAAGAATCCACGATGATCCACCATGCATATGGCTCCACAAGCATGGATGACATGATGGAGCACTACACTGACAATGGCTCCGCATGCTTTGAGGACCCGGATCACTACACCTACGATGACTCCACATGCATGGAAGACATGGAGCACGTCATCGACTATGGCTCCTCAAGCATGGAAGACTTGGAGCTCTACATCGACAATGGCTCCTCATGCATGGAGTACATGGAGCACTACACCGACAATGGATCCAAATGCTTTGGTGATATGGAGTACTTCATCAACAATGACTCCCCAAGCATGGACGACTTTGAGTGCTACAACGATGATGCCTCACCAAGCATGGAGGACATGGCAAACTTCACCAACTTCAAGGGCTCTTCCATGAGCCATGAAGAATTCTTCCACCACTTGGAGATGGAAGAATACTATGCCAAGCAAGCGAAGGTGCATCATCAAGAAACAATGACCTTCAAGGACAAGCGTGCCACACCAAAGGGCACCACCTACTTGGATGATCCACCTCCAAGGCATCAAGCGCCACCACCTACATGGCATCATGCGCCACCATCTCCAAGGCGACGAGCGCCATCACCTCCAAGACGTCAAGCGCCACCATCTCCAAGGCGCCAAGCACCACCATCTCCAAGGCGCCAAGCACCACCACCTCGAAGGCGTCATGTGCAACAACCTCAAAGGAAACAAGTGCCACCACCGAAGAGTGGCGCCCCAACATCATCTTCCAAAAGAGGTGCCACGAAGCAAGAATCTTCATCGACAAACATCCTCTTGAGATCATCGCCAACATCAAGAGGATACAAGATGTCGTCCAAGGAATCTTAGCCACCTCGAGAGCGGCAAGGTCCAACACCTATTGGAGAAGTTGAAAAGCGACCTCGTCATGTTCAAGAGGGACATGGACGATAACCTCGGCAAATTGGCGAGTCAAGGTCATGAAGGCGCCACCTACTTCAACCTTCGACAAGGCATGCCAATGCACTCCGTCGACACTATCATAAGGCACCTTCCACTAATCATGCCACCACCAAATTGGCACCAAGAGGAAGCATTCCTCCACGCCATCAAGCTTCAATGCCAAGACTTGATTTCCTAGATGACGCATGAAACTTCATGGATGAGGAGGACGAAGACATCTACTTCGCCAAGTTGGATGAGTACGTAAAGCGAACTAAACAAGCCAAGGTGGTCACCATAGAGGATGATCAAGCTCCAAGTAAAGATCCTACCCTACAAGATGGCGACGACAAGTTCAAGAATGGTGATCATGGGATTTTCCCTTCACCAAAGGAGGCACACAGAGTTGAGCACACCGAGCCTATCCCTATATGCTTGAGTGATGATGTGGTACTAATCCCATGTGAGTATGAGAGCCAGTTACCCCACTTGAGTGAGATCAAGAGTGAGATGAGTGACTCCACCATATGTGAGATTGAGTGCTTCCACTTTGAGGGCATGAGTGATACACCGAGTGAGTTGAGAGTGGTAGTTGATAGGTCATGTGAGGCCACTTTGATTTCTAACGACCTACCCTCTACATCTAGTGTGTTTTATCATGATGTGCTAGGTTCCATGGATCAAGAAGCACCAAGCTTGGAGATGATGATGCCTCCTATTGAGAAGATGTACATGGTGCATGAAGATGATGCTACGCCATGGCTACCTAAAGAACAAGAAGTCACCCACATGGAGGCCGATACTACCACAACACCCACTTCATATGAGAGGTATGAACAAGGTAAAATAAGGGTGTTGATGATGCCATGATCTCACTAGTGGACATGATGACTTGTGATGATTGGCATTATATGGATGATATTTGTGACATCGCATATGATTCATTCATATTTCCATGTGATACTTTGCCTTTGCATAATTTTGAGCATGTGAAATTATTTGATTGTGATGATGTTGCCATAGACATGCCATGCTATAAACGTTTCATCTTTCCCATTGTTGCTTGCAATATGCTGAACAATTGCTCTTTCCAATGTTTTGCTTGCAATGATGTTAAGAATGATCCTCGTGTTGCGACAAACTTGAGGAACAATTTCTCTTTCCATATGTTTGTTGGCAACCATGCTACTACTTCAGACATGCTTTGTCATGATAGTTACTCAATTTCTCCCGTTGCTTGCAATAAGTTGAATAATTGTTCTTTCACTTGTTTTGCTTGTAACAATAATTATCATATGTTGTCTATTGAGATGCCCCCCATAGCTTTCTCAATTTTTGGAGATTTTGGTAAATGCCATGATAAGCATGTTCCCCACTTGCATACTCACCATGCATCTATTTTACACTTGATTGACATTAATGGTGATGTGCACAAGAAGAGACACGTCCTGTTGGATGATGTGTTTCTCTACCATGCACACGCGTTCTTCCTTTTGTGTATTATGTGTGTAGGTACCTGCACGATCATGTCAACCTTGGTTGACCATGAGTTGACAAAAAAGAGCTCTAGAGAGCATCCCCCAAGTGAGTTCAAGATCGAACCCAACTCTGATACCTTTTACATGATTTGCATCTTTCATGTTGACAAATTGTTCTTTCCTATGGTTTGCTTGCAAGCATGTTGATGGTATTCTTTAACCTTGTGACGATCATGTTTCGTTGCTATTGGATATTGATGCTCTGTGTGTTGCAACAAAAATGTTGAAAAATTTCTCTTTCCAATGTTTTGTGTGCAACCATAATGCCCTTATGAGCATGTATTGTCGCGAGAGCTTCCAAGTCTCTTGTATAGTTGTTGCAACAAACATAAGGAACAATGACTCTTTCATATGGTTTGTTTGAAAACATGTTGTTTTTGCTTCCGCTTGCAATACTCATATGCCCTTGAGCTTTGCGTTTGATGATTTGTGTGTGGCATCATCGAACAATTTCTATTTCCAATGGTTGGTTGGCCCACATAATGATGTTGTTTTGGGAATTCTTCCTGATGTGTTTATGCCAAATTCTCCTAGTCTCGCATCAAAGATGTTGATCAATATTTTAGCCCATTGCTTTGAGTGCCACACTACGATGTTATGTGGAGCAATTGTGTTCCCACATTTGGATGATGTTAAAACGATTTACATGCACTTTGACCTTGCATATGCATCCCATTTGCTATACTTGAGTTGTGCTAATAGTGTTGTGAACAAGAATGGACATGCCACAAATGACATGCTCCTCTATCACACACAAACATATGTTGCTTGGTCTTTGTTCTGTGAAGGTACAATTGGTTACGCGTCAACCTCTATGCACCATAAGTTGACAAGACGAACCATAGAGAGTTACATATGGCTGCCCCTCAACGAGCTATCTCTACATCATAAGGTGACTTCACTCTACTTGAGGACTCATGCGATAATCTTCATGAATTGGCTACGCTTTGAGTGTTGCCTCGCTTTTGTTGTGAGCTTGGTAGGCCTCATGGAAAGTGAAGGAACATTGAAGTGTTGTCAATTCAATCTTCCCGAGGACGACTATATGGTGAACCCCAGGATTAAGAAGGTCTCTCGACATCCTCTTCTTAGTGATGAGCATGAAGAGTCGAGGCTGACTCTTTTTGAAGGGGGGAGCTGATGCGGCCTGACGTCGATCGTTACCACATCAAGGTCTCCAACTTACGCCAAGTCGTCATGGACTCCAAAGGTGAATCTGTTCCTCTATGCAAGCCCAATTCCTACCCTATTGAATGGTATGCTGCTTCATACTCCATCACATATTCATGATAGGTTTATAGTGACAAGTACGAAGGCATGGGAGAAAGCTTGGAGCACCAACCCGACAAGACAGAGGCTTGGAAGAGGAGACAGAAGAAGCTGAAGCTGACACACTTAAGTCCCTGGACCAAAAGAATGGAGTCTCCGGACCGACACCCCAGAATCTCCGGCTGACCTCTAGACTAGCCCCCGGACCGAGGCCAGGGACAGTCTGGCCCACACTCCAGAGATAGACCATAGACATACCAGAGTCTCCGGCCCACACCGGAGTCTCCGGACCCTACACACCGGAGTCTCCAACCTGAGTACTAGGCCTACATGCCTTGAGCTGGGTCTTCGGCCCATGTACCCCTCTACTCCATTCCAAACCCTAGTTTTATGCCCAAACTACCCCTATTCTAGTGGCTGGCCTATAAATAGAGCCCCCACCCATCATTGTATCCCTTAGGCATAGATGATAGACTAAAGACAATCCCCTTTGTGGAATCTCTAGTTTTACCTCATCCCCTTTACCAAAAGGGGACCGACTATCGTCACCAACCTCGTTGGAGTTTACATCACGTCTCCCTCGTTGTACAAGGCCTACGTTTGTGAGTGCGTGAGCATAGTTGTCAAGACCCTCTCCAAGGTGTTCGTCCCTCTCCGCTTTAGATTGAGTGAGCATGTTGACCAATCTTTCCTTGCGAGGATTCTTTTGGACCGGTGGCCGTCGGTGGGAGCAATTGGCCTTGTATCGTGTGAGTTTTGCATGTGTTCATCGTGTTCTTCGTGAGGTGTGTGTTCGCTTCCACTACCTTCCCCCTTTCCCCTTGCTTTCCCATCGATTTGACCACGAGATCTGTGAAGATCGGGCCACCCTTGAGGTTACCCCTTATCATCATATCTCTTTTGTATTTTTTGCAATTGCTCTTCTTGTGTCCTGGCTTGCCACAATAAAAGCAAAAAGCACTTGATCTCTGTCTTGACTTTGGTCTCCCCCTGGACTTCTGGTCTTTTCCATGCTGAGATTTGCCTTGGCCATGTACATAGTTGTCATTCTTGCCATGGGATTCAGCCACATAGGCATCAGAAGAGGAGGCATCACAATTTTCCTCTTTCTAGCTTCCTCATTTAGCATGCTATTCTCCAGCATCTCCAACTCCACCTTCCCATCCAGAGCTGAATTGCTAACTGACACAACAAGCATGTTCCAACTATCAGGCATGGAACTCAGCAACAACAATACTTGCACCTCATCCTCGAAGTTGATCTTTATGGCAGAGAGTTGATTTATATGGTACTAGAAGACATTCAAGTGTTCAATAACACTGCTACCATCCCAGTACTCAAGCTTGGCTAGTCTTTTGGTTACCGAGGCCTTGTTCATAGCTGTCTTCCTCGCATACATTGACTCCAACTTCTACCACATCTCATACGCATTTGTGTCGTTTGCAACATGGTGGAATATACTATGGTTGATGTACAAACGAATCATACCCAGTGCTTTCTATTCAGCACTCTCCATTCTTCTTCCATGACACCGGATGTCGGTATTTTGTCTTTCACAATTGTCTCATACAAATCCTTGCAGTAAAGGATGTCTTCCATCATGGGCTTCCATAATGAGAAATTGGAAGAATCAAGTTTTATCAGGCCACTTGTAGTGGCGCCTTCTTCCAAAGCCATTGTGACCTAGCAGCAACCTTAGATCAAACCTTGAGCTCTGATACCACTCTAATGGGGAATTAGTATACTCAAACGTGAACTGAAAATACGCAGCAGAATAGGATGTAAACTTCAGATTCACTGATGTACTAAATCCATGGATCGTTGCTCAATCACGGAAGGAAACATATGCATCAAACATATATGAAGGAAACAGATTCTGTCCCAACCGAGGACAAGTCATGTGTGCTCTCACACACAGTGGCTGAAATCTGCAGGTAGGCAGGACAAGTCCTATGTGCTCTCAGCACATAGTAGCAGCAACAAGCAAATCAACGCATAGGCACACCAATCCTTTTATGTGGAAAACCTCTCAACTTGAGAGGAAAAATAACGAGCCAAAGCCACCCAAATATTCTTCCACTATTATCAAATGGGATACAACTTGTTCTTCTCTAGAGAGCACTAGAGGATCTCACCAAAGATTTGGGGCACAAGAGCTAGGATCGGAGCAATCTCACCAAAGATGGTGGAACCATAGCTTGAAGGAGACAAGGTAGTGGATCTGGACGTCACGACCTTGTGGGCAAAGCCTGGTGCTTGATTCAGCTTCTTCCTTCAACTTCTCCCCTTTCCCTTCTCTCTTGGTTTTCTTCTCTAATGGAGGATATCCTGGATTTTCGTCACCCTACTTTGTGGTGGTTGGATGGGAGGCTTACCATCCCCCTTCCCTCATGTGCAATGTACAAAATGACCCTTCGTCATAATCCTAAAGGTTGGTGGGCTCTTGCACCTATTTGGGCCGCCTGAAAGGTTTCATAAGGCCATCTCCTCACAGCCCACATGAGGAGGATACCCAACAATGTGTACTTTGACGGACGAGGCCGTGTGGACCGTGATGGTTCAGCATGCCATGCTGGTGGAGGATCTTTGGTGGAGGAGGACGAGGGAGCTCAACATAGAGGTCAACCTTGTGAGCTTCACTTCATTGGATAGTACCATATTTGAAATCAATTTTGTACTATTTGTTCTATGTAAAGAAAAATCCACAGACACTGGCTGGGGGGAAAAGGAGGGCTCCGACACGCCGTCTCTCTCTCTCTCTCTCTCTCTCTCTCTCTCTCTCTCTCTCTCTCTCTCTCTCTCTCTCTCTCTCTCTCTCTCTCTCTCTCTCTCTCTCTCTCTCTCTCTCTCTCTTCAGCTAGATGGCGAGGTGATCGGATGGCGGTGGACATAGTAGAGCTCGACAGCCCAACCGTCGGGGACTTGTTCATGGAGAGTATGCGCAGCATCTTGAAGAGGTTCCTCTCTCTATCTCATGTTGATAGAGCCATGTACTATTTACATCTACTATCTTTTAATGTTGATAGGATTTTTAGTCAAGTTTCATATTGGCCATACTGATGTCTACGCACGCTTCTATTCTTGTAGACAATGTTGGGCCTCCAAGTGCAGAGGTTTGTAGAATAACAGCAAGTTTCCCTTAAGTGGATCACCCAAGGTTTATCGAACTCAGGGAGGAAGTGGTCAAAGATATCCCTCTCAAGTAACCCTGCAATCAAGATACAAGAAGTCTCTTGTGTCCCCAACACACCTAATACACTTGTCAAGTGTATAGGTGCACTAGTTCGGTGAAGAGATAGTGAAATACAAGTAATATGGATGATTATAAGTGGTAATTGCAATCTGAAATAAGAGTGGCAGCAAGCAAACATGTAACAATACTGATTGTAAATGGTGTTTCAATGCTTAGAAACAAGGCCTAGGGATCATACTTTCACTAGTGGACACTCTCATATAAATATCTTCTCTTCATTATTCTATCCTGAACTACTCTCTGGTTGGACGATGTAGGGCTATAACAGCACACCTTAAAGTTTGCATTCCCCATCTAGATAACCCCTCACTGTCACCTTGAGCTCTAGATGGTTCCAACAAACACCACAATCTCATAGAGACATCCAACTCAAATTATACTCATGATAAGTATTTATATAACCTTAGCCAAAGTGCCACACGGTGTGCACACTATCAACTTCACACACGTGGGGA
The DNA here is from genome assembly GCA_916181665.1 of Avena sativa. Taxonomy (NCBI): domain Eukaryota; kingdom Viridiplantae; phylum Streptophyta; class Magnoliopsida; order Poales; family Poaceae; genus Avena; species Avena sativa. The sequence goes on from OV702295.1 coordinate 432,253,506, forward strand.
TAAGAAGAGATTAATTAAAGCACTTGAGTAGTAGAATAGATCTATAGATTACAAAGCTCGTGATCTCAATAAGATCATCCATAGAGAGAGAGATGAACGCATAGCTACCGGTAGAGCCCTAGCCCCGAGAGAGAACTACTCCCTTATCATGGGAGTCAGCAATAGCGATGGAGATGGCGGTGGAGTTGATGGAGATGGCTCTGGGGGCACTTCCCCGTCCTGGCAGGGTGCCGAAACAGGGATTTCTGTCCCCCGAATCTCCTCTTCGGTGGCGGCGGTGCTGCGGAACTTTTTGTGGAATTCTGATCTTGTCTTTAGGGTTTTTGTCCCAGGAGACTTTTATAGGCGAAGGGGCAAGGTCGGTGGAGGCCTGAGGGGCCCACACCACCTAGTGGCGCGCCTAGGGCTAGCCGCGCCACCATAGGGTGTGGCCGCCTCCTGGCCCCCCTTCGGACTCCGTGTTGCTTCGGGTAAAATATTGACTTTGGCTTTTGTCCCGTACAATTTCGAGAATATTTCTTTACTAGCTTTTCTGGAACCAAAAACAGCAGAAAATAGGAAACTGGCACTATGGCATCTTGTCAATAGGTTAGTTCCAGAAAATGTATAAAAATACCTCAAAGTGTGAACAAAACATAAGAATGTTGATATAAAACAAGCATGGAGCATAAAAAATTATAGATATGTTTACGACGTATCAAGCATCCCCAAGCTTAACTCCTTCTCGTCCTCGAGTAGGTAAGTGATAAAAAGAATAATTTTTGAGGTGACATGCACCATTATAATCTTGATCAAGATATTTTTAAAGCATTGATAGCTGGGATCAAAGTACTCTAAACATAAGCATGAAAGATAGAGTTCTAATAATAAGACATAGAAACTATGTTGTAACATGAAAAGGTAAAAACAAAAGGTCATGAATAACAATGCATTGAAAGACGTTTGTTTGTTTCACATATAGAAAACATAATAAAAGTGGTATTCAGCTTGTCCCTCATGGTTTAGCAAAACATAAATGCATAGGACACCTTCAAAGTTCGTAAGGGTGACTAGATACAAATAATTTAAGAGCAAGCAATATCAAAGTTATGAATCAATCAACAAGTTTTGGGACAATAAACATTAAACTAAGAATGACCACTATGCTCTCGCAATAGGTGCATAAAGATAGAAGATGGAGACTCAACATAAAAGTAAAAAATAAAGGCCCTTCACAAAGGGAAGCAGGGATTCAAGTTTCATAAAGAGCTTCCACAAATTATGGTACTTATTAGCTTTCAGCTCTCATTGCCCCTATCATAAGCATCTTGAGGTGATTAAGGTTAAAGTGACACAAATACGAAGATATGCTTGACAAGTTATAAGTTGAGAATCTCATGCCCCTTGCTTACGAGTACCGAACCTCATGCTACTCAACTTTAGTCACAAGCAAGTTCTTGTCATTGTAAGTACATGTGTATCATAGAGAACCGCCAACAGGGTACCCCTTGCCCCATGACATAGGAGCTTTCCCATATCAAAATGACAAGGCAATAGACAACGATTATCTCAGCGATCTTTTTATTTGCTATTTGCATAGGTTTTTATTGAGGATGCTTCATAGAATACTCATTATGGTTATGCTACAAGTTTCCACCATGATTAGGCATGGCTTAGGTTAGCCGCCTAGGCGTTTCTCTACCACACATACAAACTCCATGAGCTTACAAGCTCCCCTTTTATTTCACACCACCGGGATCCATAAACAAAAGAACATGATATGAACTGAATAATAAGTGTAATGTTGGAAACGTCCCCATGGTAGCATGGTTCTGCTAATTCACAACTTATAAAGTGGAAGCATATAAACAACATAGATGGACACAATGGTTCAAGTTTATTAAGTGCAAGAAAGTAAAGTGTGCCATCAAGCTTGTGAGATCTTTAATCACTAATTTCACATAACAAGTTTAATTTGGAAGGTAGATAAAACATGAATATAGTTGGAATGGTGTAACACACCATGCATAGGAATTTATAGTGGACTCTTTGGAATAACTTGGTTTTCTTGGAGGTTGGATGCATGAGTGGAACTCATACTTGGTATAGGTGGAGGCTAGCAAAAGACTGGGAGCGACCAACTAAGAGAGCAATAATGGCCATAATCATGCAAAGCGACAAAATATTATTAATTAAAGCATAAAGTGATATTACAAGTCCAAAACTAAATGATCATAGAGGCTAAGGTGATTGGTTCATAGTCTTAACATGGTGTAAGCATGTGCCAAGTCAACCCAAATAAAGCATCAAAGGAGAATACCACAATATTATGCTTTTGTATGCTAAAATAATGCATGATTCTTTCAAGGCACATTAAGCAATCTCAATTGTTTGGAACAATTCATGCTAAAACAATAATCACTAAGAATAAGGTCAAAGCAATATCAAACATGACATGATAGAGTCTAGGCCACAGTCAAAACAAGCTCCTTTTGTACCACTTATAAGCATGAAGCTTCCTACTCTTTTCCAACACCAATCAACTTATTTGAAACCACATATGAATGCGGGGTCCAACCAATTTATTTAAGCAAACCAAACAAAAGAAAACTAAAAATAAAAACAAAGATGCTCCAAGAACAACATAGTTGTGCATGAAACAATAAAAATGAAGTGTTTGGAAGAAAACCTGAGAAGAAAAATTCTATGCAGTGCACGATCTAGTTTTAGCGCGCGCATGGTGTTTCTCCTCCGGCGGATGCGTGAAAATAGAGCTCAAAATAGCCCCCCACCATGCGCGCTAAAATGCAATGGGCGGGCGCTAGCGCAAAAAGATTCTCGCAGCACACACCACATCAACAAGATCAAATAAACCAAAATAAATAAAACAACAACTGACTCTCAACAATCACCAAATGCTTGTTTCACACAACCAAGTTTAACACAAATTTAGGACATTGTTCAAATGCAAATGATAATTTCACACAACCAAATTCAACACAAATTGGACTTCAACACACATGTTGACACATCATTTGTCAACATCGTCATAGCCATTTCCATTGCCACTTCCATCTTGTGCTTCTTCTCCTTGAGAGTCTTGGACGGTGATGTTGGTGGTGTTGGCATAAGATGAATCTTCATATCCATCAACATTGATAGAAGGTGATGGATTCACCAAGGAGGCCATGCCATAGGCATCAACATTGATCCTAGGTGATGGATTCATCAAGGAGGCCATGAATCCCCCCGGTGGTGCTCCCATGCCTCCAAGTCCCATGCCTCCCATTATTTCGAGCCCCATACCACCATAGCCTCCAAAATCCCCCGGTGTTGCTCCCATGCCTCCAAATGCACCCGGTGTTGCTCCCATGCCTCCAAAACCCCTTGGTGTTTCTCCCATGCCTCCATAGCCTACATAGCCACCCATGCCTCCAAATGCATTCATTCCTTCACTTTGGGCATTCAAGTGGTTTGTTGTCATTCTTTTTTTGGCCAACACTTCATCACGAGCAAGGTTTATGTACTCCTTTTGCATTTCATCCATGTTGGACGTGTCAATTGTAAAGAGGTTCCTCTCTTCCTCCAATAGGCGCGCTTGCTCGGCGGCAACCACCTTCTTCTCCTCCAAAGCCAACTTCCTCTCCTCAGCGGCCGCAATACTCTCCTCCAAAGCCACCTACGTGCCTCGGCCTTGGCCTCTGATACATTGCAAATGTATCTATAATTTTTGATGTTCCATGCTTGGTTTTATCCACTTTCTTGTGTTTTGTTCCAACTTTGGAGTACTTTTCATACGATTTCTTGGACTAACCTATTAACAAGAGCCAAAGTGCCAGCTGCCTGTTTTCTGCTGTTTTTGGTTCCAGGAAAGTCAGAAAATGAATATTCTCGGAATTGGATGAGACAAAAGCCAAAGTGCCTATTTTTCCGGAAGTCATTAGATGCCAGAATACAAGACAGAGAGGGGCCAGACGCCGGCCACACCACCTGGCCGCATGGCCAGGCTTGGCCCGCGCCAGGGGGATGGTGTGGTGGCCCCTGGCACCCCCTTGACCTCTCCTTCCGCCTATAATATGCCCTCGGGACGAAAACCCTAAGTGCCCGATCAAAAATTCACGAAAGAGTCTGTAGCCGCCGTCATCTCCATCCCTAGATCGGCAGGGATCTGAAGCTCTTCCCGACACCCTGCCGAAGAGGGGAATTCACCCTAGAGGCCTTCTTCATCACCATGCAAGCCTCCGGTGTGATGCGTGAGTAGTTCACCTTGGACTACGGATCCATGTAGTAGCTAGATGGCTGGTTCTCCTCCTTTGTGCTTTCATGTTTAGATCTTGTGAGCTCCGTTCATGATCAAGATCATCTATTTGTAATTCTGCATGTTGTGTTTGCGGGGATCCGATGGATATTGAGATGCTATTTTAGATTGATTATTGATTCTATCATGTCTTTGTTATTTGTGATCTTGGATGCTTTCCGTTGTTAGTAGCTATCTTGGCCAAGTAGATGCTAGCAACTCCAAGAGTTAGTATTTATGCTCGATAGTGGGTTCATGCCTCTGGTAATCTGGGGAAGTGACAGAAATCTCTAAGGTACTAGATGTGTTGTTGCTACTAGGGAGAAAACAACAATCCTTTGTTCATAGAACAATCGTATTGTTTACTTTACACGGAGTTCTTAAAGCAATAATCTGTTGCTTGCAACTTAATACTAGAGGGGGTTCGGATGATAACCTTAAGGTGGATTATTAGTCATAGATACAGTTGGATGGCGGTCTATTTATAATGTTGTAATGCCCAATCAAGTTCCAAAGGAGTCAAGATGATTAGTATATGCATGTATTGCTTTCTAGGTGTTTGTCAATTTCCCCGCTGTAATTTGTTCACCCAACATGTTATCTATCTTAAGGAGAGCCACCTCTAGTGAACTATGGATCCCGGTCCTTTTCTTTACATACAATCTACAATCTTTTACTGCTTTGTGTTTACTCTCTGCAAACTATTACTTCTTCCCATTCGATACGTTTAATGCTTTGTTTTCCGCAAAATACGGTGAGATTGACAACCTCCTCGCAAGTTGGGGACAAAGTTTTGTGGTTGTGTTGTGCAGGTCTCCACGTTGCTACTAGCACCGGTAGTGCACCCTGCCAAGGCTCAGCTAGCAACACCTTTGGGGTGTTTCCTTGCTCCTACTGGTTCGATTAAACCTTGGTTTCATACTGAGGGAAACTTGCTGCTGTGCTCATCATACCTTCCTCTTGGGGTTCCCAACGAGCTCTACATCAACACCGCTTCAGCATTTTTCTGGCGCCATATACAGAGCCATCAAGCATTTTTCTGGTGCCGTTGCCGGGGAGTCAAGGACATCTTCACAAGGGGAGTCCCTCATAACCAATCTCTTTACTTTGTTATTTTTGTTTTGCTTAGTTTCTTTTTGCTTTGTTTGCTTGTTTCTTTTTCAAAAACACAAAAAAATTAGTTTTACTAGTTTGCTTTCTTATTTGAAAACCCAAAAAAATGACTACTCTTGAAAACACTAAGTTGTGTGACTTCACTAGCACCAACAACAATGATTTTATGAGCACACCTATTGCTCCACCTGTGCCCAAAGATATTTATGAATCTTTGAATACTTGGGGGCTTACTAAAGGAGGAAAAGAAATATCTCTTGCTAATAATGCTACCATATTACCTCTTGGAATAGCTGAAGGAGTGTCTACAAAGATCCTTGGGAAAACGATTTCTAGTGATTATCTTGTTATTGAATGTGCAGGAAAAGGACAAATTACACTTGGAAGATCCCTATTAGAACTCCTTGGAGCAATACTAGATGTGGGAAAGGGGACCATGTACCTTTATTCTCCACCAAACAATCATATTTTCCCCAAGGTTAAGAATAAAAGTAAGAGATGTAAGGGCAAGAAATTTGGTTTTAATGCTTCTTCATTTGAGAACACTTGATTCTTTCTTGCTTCTTATGCCTAACTTAAATGCGTTAAAGAAAAGTACTTATTGGGAGATAACCCAAAAGATTTAGATGAGTCTTGGAAGCCGCTCCTTATCCTTTTTATTTGCCTTTTGTGCCAAGAGTAACCTCTAATGAGAGAGAAGTAATGATTGGTAAAGTTGCTGTCCCAAAACAGATTTCTGCGCTTCACCGTAAAGATTCGTGTAAAATCTCTGAACGTATTTTTGAGGCGTGAATTTTTGTGCTTCTGCCCCAGGTTGTTATATAACTTTCATTAGTTCAACACTTTTTGATTTGAGCAACAGAAGGTCTTCGAAAAAATTCGTCTTTACCTGCTGGTCTGTTTTGACAGATTTCTGCCAATTTCTGCATTTGCTTCTTGTTGGTTCCTTTTTGAGTTCTTTTGGGGAATTGAGCTTTTTGAGGGAAGTGCTACAGTAGATAGTGTTCTAATGGAAGTTTATTTGGTGTTAGACTGAACCTTAAGACTTATTTATCTTGAGTGCACTAATGTTGCTAATAAAGATTGTGTGAAGTTTTGTATGAAGGAAAAATTTCAGGTGTATGGAAGGAATGAGTAATGAGATGAAGGATGGACTAAAGCTCAAGTTTGGGGATGCCACGCTTGTCACCCCAAGAAATATTCAATAAGTACAAGCGTCAAAGCTTGGGGATGCCCAAGGCATCCCCTTCTTTATCAATAAAAATCCCAGGTTTCTTCCAAACGCTTCATTTTTATTGTTTCATGCACAGTTGTGTTGTTCTTGGAGCGTCTTCTTTTTTGTTTTTGTTTTGGTTTTTCATTTGTTTTTGTTTGCTTAGTTTTCTGAATAAATTGGTTGGACCCCCTCTTTCATACATTGGTTTGCAAATAGTTTGGTTTGGTTTGGAAAAGAGTAGGAAAGTTCATGCTTATGTGGTAAAAAGAGCTCGTTTTGACTGTGGCCTATGCTTTGTCATGCCATGCTTGATATTGTTTTGGCTTTATGCTTAGTATTCTTTGCTATAGCATGACTTGTTATAAACAATTGAGATTTCTTAATGTGCCTTGGATGAATCATGCGTTGTTTTAGCATATTAAAGCATAGTATAGTGGTGTTCTCCTTTGATGCTTTATTTGGGTTAACTTGGCGCATGCTCACACCATGTTATGACTATCTCAAGTCACCATAGCCTTTATGATCCTTCAGTTTTCAACTTGTAGTATCACTTTATGCTTTGATCAATGATGTTTTGTCGCTCTGCATGATTATGGCCATTATTGCTCTCTTAGTTTATCGCTCGCAGTCTTTTGCTAGCGTCCACAACCAAGTATGAGTTCTACTCATGCATCCAACTCCCTAAACCAAGTTATTCCAAAGAGTCCACCATACCTACCTACTATCTTATGCTATTCCAAGTATATTCATGCTTTTGATTACCTTCCGAATTAAACTTGTTATGAGAAAACTAGTGATTAAAGCTCTCACGAACTTGATGGCACACTTTACTTTTCTTGCCCTTAATAAACTTGAACCATTGTGTCGTCTATGTTGTATATGCTTGCACTTATTTGTTGGGAATTAACAGAACCATGCTTTCATGGGGAACGCTTTCAACATTGCACTTGGTACTTGTACCTAGTTGATATCATGCTCTTTTGTATATGGATGTCGTCGGTGTGAAATGAAAGGGGATCTTGTAAGTCCATGGAGTTATGTATATGTGTTAGAGAAACGCCTGGGCCGCTGGTCTAATCCATGCTGACATGGTGGAAACCTGCAACGTAACCATAATGAGCTGTCTATGAAGCATTCTTCTTATAAAAAAACAGTCCTATATTGAGAAAAAAGAGAAAAGAAAAAAAAGAGATTATGAAAAGAGGAAAGAGAGAAAAAAGCACCATATTCCCATGGTAAATAAGAAGAATGCTGAGATGCTCGTTGTCTACTTGCCTTGTCATTTTGATATGGGGATTCTTCCGTATCATCGGGCAAGGGTTACCCCGTTGGCGGTTCTCTATGATACACATGTACTTACAATGACAAGAACTTACCGGTGACTAAACTTGAGTAGCATAAGGAGCGGCCCTCGTATACAAGGGACATGAGATTTCTAACTTATACTTGTTCAAGCATGTACACCATAGTTTGTTCACTTTAACCTTAATCACTTCAAGATGCTTATGATATGGGCAATGAGAGCTGAAAGCTATTAAGTACCATAATTTTTGGAAGCTCTTTATGAGACTTGAATCCCTGCTTCCTTTTATGAAGGCCTTTCTTCCACCATTATATTGAGTCTCCACCTTCTACCTTTATGCACCTACTTTGAGAGCATAGTGGCCATTCTTAGTTCTATGTGCATTGTCCCAAGACTAGTTGATTGATGCATCACTTGATATTGCTTGTTTTAAACTATTTGTATCTAGTTACTCTTATGAACTTTGAAGGTGTCCTATGCTTTTATATATGCTACTCTATTGAGGGACAAGCTGAATGCTATTATGCTATGTTTTCTTTATGTGAAACAAACAAATGTCTTGCAAAGCATTGTTATTCATGAATCTTTTGTTTGTGCCTTTTCATGTTGCATCATAGTTTCTTTGTCTTATTGCTAGAACTTTGTCTTTCATGTTATGATTGAAGTACTATGATCCCAACTTTGAATGTTTTACAAATACTTTGATCAAGTCTTTGATGGTGCATGTCACCTCAAAAATTATTCTTTCCTTTTATCACTTACCTACTCGAGGACGAGAAGGAGTTAAGCTTGGGGATGTTGATACATTGCAAATGTATCTATAATTTTTGATGTTCCATGCTTGGTTTTATCCACTTTCTTGTGTTTTGTTCCAACTTTGGAGTACTTTTCATATGATTTCTTGGACTAACCTATTAACAAGAGCCATAGTGCCAGCTGCCTGTTTTATGCTGTTTTTGGTTCCAGGAAAGTCAGAAAATGAATATTCTTAGAATTGGACGAGACAAAAGCCAAAGTGCCTATTTTTCTGGAAGTCATCAGATGCCAGAATACGAGACGGAGAGGGGCCAGAGGCCGGCCACACCACCTAGCCGCGCGGCCAGGCTTGGCCCGCGCCAGGGGGTGGTGTGGTGGCCCCTGGCACCCCCTCGGCCTCTCCTTCTGCCTATAAGATGCCCTCGACACGAAAATCCTAGGTGCCCGATCAAAAATCCACGAAAGAGTCTGTAGCCGCCGTCATCTCCATCCCTAGATCGGGTGGGATCTGAAGCTCTTCCCGGCACCCTGCCAAAGAGGGGAATTCACCTTGGAGGCCTTCTTCATCACCATGCAAGCCTCCGGTATGATGCGTGAGTAGTTCATCCTTGGACTACGGATCCATGTAGTATCTATATGGATGGTTCTCCTCTTTTGTGCTTTCATGTTTAGATCTTGTGAGCTCCGTTCATGATCAAGATCATCTATTTGTAATTCTGCATGTTGTGTTTGCGGGGATCCGATGGATATTGAGATGCTAATTTAGATTGATTATTGATTCTATCATGTCTTTGTTATTTGTGATCTTGGATGCTTTCCGTTGTTAGTAGCTATCTTGGCCAAGTAGATGCTAGCAACTCTAAGAGTTAGTATTTATGCTTGATAGTGGGTTCATGCCTCTGATAATCTGGGGAAGTGATAGAAATCTCTAAGGTACTAGATGTGTTGTTGCTACTAGGGAGAAAACAACAATCTTTTGTTCATAGATCAATCGTATTGTTTACTTTACACGCAATTCATAAATCAATAATTCGTTGCTTGCAACTTAATACTGGAGGGGGTTCGGATGATAACCTGAAGGTGGATTATTAGTCATAGATGCAGTTGGATGGCGGTCTATGTATAATGTTGTAATGCCCAATAAAGTTCCAAAGGAGTCAAGATGATTAGTATATGCATGTATTTCTTTCTCGATGTTTGTCAATTGCCCCGCTGTAATTTGTTCACCCAGCATGTTATCTATCTTAAGGAGAGCCACCTCTAGTGAACTATGGATCTCGGTCCTTTCTTTTACATATAATCTACAAACTTTTTACTTCTTTGTGTTTACTTTCTGCAAACTATTACTTCCTTCGATTCGATACGTTTAATCCTTTGTTTTCAGCAAAACACGGTGAGATTGATAACCTCATTGCAAGTTGGGGACATAGTTTCGTGGTTGTGTTGTGCAGGTATCCACGTTGCTACTAGCACCGGTAGTGCGCCCTACCAAGGCTCAGCTAGCAACACCTTTGGGGTGTTTCCTTGCTCCTACTGGTTCGATTAAACCTTGGTTTCATACTGAGGGAAACTTGCTGCTATGCTCATCATACCTTCCTCTTGGGGTTCCCAATGAGCTCTACATCAACACCGCTCCAGCATTTTTCTGGCGCCATATATAGAGCCATCAAGCATTTTTCTGGCGCCGTTGCCAGGGAGTCAAGGACATCTTCACAAGGGGAGTCCCTCATAACCAATCTCTTTACTTTGTTATTTTTGTGTTGCTTAGTTTCTTTTTGCTTTGTTTGTTTGTTTCTTTTTCAAAAACACAAAAAAGTTAGTTTTACTAGTTTGCTTTCTTATTTCAAAACCCAAAAAAATGACTACTCTTGGAAACACTAAGTTGTGTGACTTCACTAGCACCAACAACAATGATTTTATGAGCACACCTATTGCTCCACCTGTGCCCAAAGATATTTATGAATCTTTGAATACTTGGGAGCTTACTGAAGGAGGAAAAGAAATATCTCTTGCTAATAATGCTACCATATTACCTCTTGGAATAGCTGAAGGAGTGTTTACAAAGATCCTTGGGAAAATGATTTCTACTGATTATCTTGTTATTGAATGTGCAGGAAAAGGACAAATTACACTTGGAAGGTCCCTATTAGAACTCCTTAGAGCAATAATAGATGTGGGAATGGGGACCATGCACCTTTCTTCTCCACCAAACAATCATATTTTCTCCAAGGTTAAGAATAAAAGTAAGAGATGTAAGAGCAAGAAATTTGGTTTTAATGCTTCTTCATTTGAGAACACTTGATTCTTTCTTGCTTCTTATGCCTAACTTAAATGCGTTAAAGAAAAATACTTATTGGGAGATAACCCAAAAGTTTTAGATGAGTCTTGGAAGTTATTACTTCAGTAATAACCGCTCCTTATCCTTTTTATTTGCTTTTTGTGCCAAGAGTAACCTCTAATGAGAGAGAAGTAATGATTGGGAAAGTTGTTGTCCCAAAACAGATTTCTGTGCTTCACCGTAAAAATTCGTGTAAAATCTCTGAACGTATTTTTGAGGCGTGAATTTTTGTGCTTCTGCCCCAGGTTGTTATCTAACTTTCGTTAGTTCAAAACTTTTTGATTTGAGCAACAGAAGGTCTTCGCAAAAATTTGTCTTTACCTGCTGGTCTGTTTTGACAGATTTCTGCCATTTTCTGCATTTGCTTCTTGTTGGTTCGTTTTTGAGATCTTTTGGGGAATTGAGCTTTTTGAGGGAAGTGCTACAGTAGATAGTGTTCTAATGGAAGTTTATTTGGTGTTAGAACTGAACCTTAAGACTTATTTATCTTGAGTGCACTAATGTTTCTAATAAAGATTGTGTGAAGTTTTGTATGAAGGAAAAATTTCAGGTGTATGGAAGGAATGAGTAATGAGATGAAGGATGGACTAAGCTCAAGCTTGGGGATGCCACGCGTGTCACCCTAAGAAATATCCAAGAAGTACAAGCGTCAAAGCTTGGGGATGCCCAAGGCATCCCCTTCTTCATCAATAAAAATCCCAGGTTTCTTCCAAATGCTTCATTTTTATTGTTTCATGCACAATTGTGTTGTTCGTGGAGCGTCTTCTTTTTTGTTTTCGTTTTGGTTTTTCGTTTGTTTTTGTTTGCTTAGTTTTCTGAATAAATTGTTTGGACCACCTCTTTCATACATTGGTTTGCAAATAATTTGGTTTGGTTTGGAAAAGAGTAGGAAAGTTCATGCTTATGTGGTAAAAAGAGCTCGTTTTTGACTGTGGCCTATGCTTTATCATGCCATGCTTGATATTGTTTTGGCTTTATGCTTAGTATTCTTTGTTGTAGCATGACTTGTTATAAACAATTCAGATTGTGTAATGTGCCTTGGATGAATCATGAGTTGTTTTAGCATATTAAAGCATAATATAGTGGTATTCTCCTTTGATGCTTTATTTGGATTGACTTGGCGCATGCTCACACCATGTTATGACTATATCAAGTCACCATAGCCTTTATGATCCTTTAGTTTTCAACTTGTAGTATCACTTTATGCTTTGATCAATGATGTTTTGTCGCTATGCATGATTATGGCCATTATTGGTCTCTTAGTTTGTCGCTCCCAGTCTTTTGCTAGCCTCCACAATCAAGTATGAGTTCCACTCATGCATCCAACTCCCTAAACCAAGTTATTCCAAAGAGTCCACCATACCTACCTACTAGCTTATGCTATTCCAAGTATATTCATGCTTTTGTTTACCTTCCGAATTAAACTTGTTATGAGAAAACTAGTGATTAAAGCTCTCACGAACTTGATGGCACACTTTACTTTTCTTGCACTTAATAAACTTGAACCATTGTGTCGTCTATGTTGTATATGCTTGCACTTATTTGTTGGGAATTAGCAGAACCATGCTTTCATGGGGAACGCTTTCAACATTGCACTTGGTACTTGTACCTAGTTGATATCATGCTCTTTTGTATATGGATGTCGTCGGTGTGAATTGAAAGGGGAGCTTGTAAGTCCATGGAGTTATGTATATGTGTTAGAGAAACGCCTGGTCCACTGGTCTAATCCATGATGACATGGTGGAAACCTGCAGCGTAACCATAATGAGCTGTCTATGAAGCATTCTTTCTTATAAAAAAGAGTCCTATATTGAGAAAAAAGAGAAAAAAAAGAGATTATGAAAAGAGGAAAGAGAGAAAAAAGCACCATATTCCCATGGTAAATAAGAAGAATGCTGAGATGCTCGTTGTCTGCTTGCCTTGTCATTTTGATATGGGGATTCTTCCGTATCATCGAGCAAGGGGTACCCCGTTGGCGGTTCTCTATGTTACACATGTACTTACAATGACAAGAACTTACCGGTGACTAAACTTGAGTAGCATGAGGAGCGGCCCTCGCATAGAAGGGACATGAGATTTCTAACTTATACTTGTTCAAGCATGTACACCATAGTTTGTTCACTTTAACCTTAATCACTTCAAGATGCTTATGATATGGGCAATGAGAGCTGAAAGCTATTAAGTACCATAATTTTTGGAAGCTCTTTATGAGACTTGAATCCCTGCTTCCTTTTATGAAGGCCTTTCTTCCACCATTATATTGAGTCTCCACCTTCTACCTTTATGCACCTACTTTGAGAGCATAGTGGCCATTCTTAGTTCTATGTGCATTGTCCCAAGACTAGTTGATTGATGCATCACTTGATATTGCTTGTTTTAAACTATTTGTATCTAGTCACTCTTATGAACTTTGAAGGTGTCCTATGCATTTATATATTCTACTCTATTGAGGGACAAGCTGAATGCTATTATGCTATGTTTTCTTTATGTGAAACAAACAAATGTCTTGCAAAGCATTGTTATTCATGAATCTTTTGTTTGTGCCTTTTCATGTTGCATCATAGTTTCCTTGTCTTATTGCTAGAACTTTGTCTTTCATGTTATGATTGAAGTACTATGATCCCAGCTTTGAATGTTCTACAAATACTTTGATCAAGTCTTTGATGGTGCATGTCACCTAAAAAATTATTCTTTCTTTTTATCACTTACCTACTCAAGGACGAGCAGGAGTTAAGCTTGGGGATGTTGATACATTGCAAAGTATCTATAATTTTTGATGTTCCATGCTTGGTTTTATCCACTTTCTTGTGTTTTTTTCCAACTTTGGAGTACTTTTCATATGATTTCTTGGACTAACCTATTAACAAGAGCCACAGTGCCAGCTGCCTGTTTTCTGCTATTTTTGGCTCCAGGAAAGTCAGAAAATGAGTATTCTTGGAATTGGATGAGACAAAAGCCAAAGTGCCTATTTTTCCGAAAGTCATCAGATGCCAGAATACGAGACGGAGAGAGGCCAGAGGCCGGCCACACCACCTGGCCGCGCGGCCAGGCTTGGCCCGCGCCTGGGGGTGGTGTGGTGGCCCCTGGAACCCCCTTGGCCTCTCCTTCCGCCTATAAGATGCCCTCGGGACGAAAACCCTCAGTGCCCAATCAAAAATCCACGAAAGAGTCTGTAGCCGCCGTCATATCCATCCCTAGATCGGGAGGGATCTGAATCTCTTCCCGGCACCCTGCCGGAGAGGGGAATTCACCCTGGAGGCCTTCTTCATCACCATGCAAGCCTCTGGTGTGATGCGTGAGTAGTTGATCCTTGGACTACGGATCCATGTAGTAGCTAGATGGCTGGTTCTCTAGTTGTATTTGATCATGATCAGGCAAGGACCATGACATGGTTGACTAGTAACGTCCGTTGTACTTCAAACTTCTATGATTTTTCCGGAGCAATTCACCAGCCTTTCAGTGGCGTGTTTGTTCCTGGTGTTCACCGCATCCATGATGCTCTCTTGGCGAAGATAAAGGCAAGCTCGCACAGTTCTATGGGAGTAATGCCCATGTTGGGGAGTCCAAGGGACTCAAGACTCTACAATTTGTTGTTAAGGATCTTTCACCACACCATTGCTCCTAGTGTTGGAAATGATGATGCTATTCGGTGTGGACTTTTGAACTTGCTCCATCATGCTCACAAAGTGGTTTGTGCTGGGCCTACTACTAAAGGATTCAACATTAATGTCATGTACTTCATTTTTTAGGAGATGTATCATGCCATACTTTTTAGAAAATCTCCTACGTATGCAGCTCTTGTGATGAGGCTCATCAACACTCAGCCTCATGGTTCACCTCTTGCCCTTCCTCCTAATCTTGAAGAACATGTTTATGTGTCCCTCCAAAGGAAAGGGAGGATGGGTCCATCTCCTAGACAGAACTATGCTACTGAGGATGAAGAAATTTCTAAGGCAGAGCGCGCTCCCACTCCTCTAAGTGGCTCTAGAAGGAAGACTGCCTACAATGTTCCTTTGCGACCTATCACTCGTGATTATGTCCGAGAAAAGGTCAAGAAGGCATCCTTTTGGGAGAATACACTGTGTTGCATGAATGTGGATATTCGCAAAGAACAACATGCATCTTATAAAAGCAGCCATAGAATTGAGAAGCTCCTTAAGGAGATCAAGGCTCAAGGTGAAGAGAAAGAAGAGGAAGAATACAATGATGAGCATGGTGCTGGACCGTCTGAGGAATCGGATCGCACTTTCTCCTTTGGTTCATGGAATGCAAAGAACAACAGCCTAGTTGATTGGAAGACCTTCTCTAAGGTCACGTCTGGCTTTGGTTATCATGATACATACTCCTCCCGCCCTCATGGGAAAGTCCCCAAGGCTCCAAGTGGTGATGATGAATATGAGGAGGATGAAGACGACGACTACGAGTGACTCCTTTGGGGCGCTATCTTGGTCCTTTCCCCTTTTTAGCGTCTCGATGCCAAAGGGGGAGAAGATGTCTATTAGGATCATCCGGGATTTGTATGGGTTGGTCATTATGTTGCTACTTATTTTCTTATGCCGTTTTATTTTAAAGTTCGAACATTTTCTTTATTTGGTCTATTCTTTTGTGAATCTATATCCTTGCGTGTGGACATGCTATGCCCAGTTCATTATTGTAATGGTAAAGAGTTAGGTGGTAATCTCTCTACTCTATGCGAGCCTTTACCTTCTATTCCCTTATATGCTTTATATTACATATATATCTTGCTTCACATCGTCAGGGGGAGCATAGTTATGTTTATTTTTTAAGAATATCATGCAAAACCTCTTGTTGTTATTAAACATCAAAAAGGGGGAGATTGGAAGGACATTTATTATCCTACTCCATTTTGGTGCTTGTTAACAACTTGAGGACCCTTTTTACCATGTGCTAATGGTGTCATGTTAATCTACTGAAAGGTATAAAGTCCGCGACAATTGGAAATATCCTTGGCTGAAACAAAGTCTTCATGTAAGGTTTAGACAGGAATCTCCAGTCTGGATAGTCTAGAATCTCCGGTGTGAAGTCGCAGGCCGAAATCTCCGGTGTGCAAAGACCGGAGTTCCGGTGTTCCCAACTAGAGTTTCAACACGAGTCATTGTGTGATCTTCAAAACCAAGTTCGTGACAGACTGTATAGGGGTCTAGATATTGTCCGGAGATGGACCAGAATCTTCGGCGTGGGATGCTTACAGACCAGAATCTCCTGTCTCCAGACCGGAGTTTCCAGTGTGGAATTTCCCCAACGGGTAGAAAACGATATGAGCTGAGTGGGCCTATAAAAAGAGGGCTTCATCCCCTACCTCCAGTTGCTTGTCTCAGAACATAAGAACACCCAAAGTAGATCCACAAAATCAACAATATATCCCCCTCCAACCATCCAAAGTCCTTGATCTTTGGAGAATCGAAGGAGGGGGCCTTGATCTACATCTACACCAAAAGAGATCTTCATTTCCCCCTCATTCACTTGATGGCCCCTTGCTCTAGTGTTTCATTGGAAAACCTATGTAACATCCCAGCATTAGAGCTTAGAAATAAGCTGAGATGAGGTGTGTGCATTGCATTCATGCATAGAAAATCTGGATAATTTTCGCGCAAACTAAAGAAGCTAGTGAGGGACCGGGATCTCTCTTGTTCCGATGGAAACATCCGGGCGAGTGTGACAGATTCCGACATGACCTCTACTGTATCTTTCAGTTTTGGGGGGAATCATTTTAAACTTAAATATTCAAATGATTTATTTGAATTCAAAAGAAAATTGAAATTGGTTTAAAAATAAAGAAGTGAGTTATTGAATTCATTAATGTTATATAAATATTACAAGATTTATTGTACCAAAAGAAAAGTGGAGTTGAAATAAAGTAAGGCCTAGGAAGTAATAATAGATCACTAGATTATGTTGGATTTAAACAAGACATTGGAATTACTATTCAAAGAAAAGAATATCATAATCCCATAATGTTTAATAACACTAATACATGAGAGACTAATACGTTGCTAACGTATCCATAATTTTTGATGTTCCATGCTTGTTTTATATCTACTTTCTTATGTTTTGTCTACATTTGGAGATACTTTTATGCATTTACTGGAACTAACCTATTAACAAGATGCCACAGTGCCAGTTGCCTGTTTTCTGCTGTTTTTGGTTCCAGAAAGTCAGAAAATGAATATTCTCGGAATTGGACGGGACAAAAGCCAATACGCCTATTTTTCCCGGAGCAACACGGAAACACGAAGTAGAGACGGAGTAGGGCACCAGGGTGGGCACACCATATGGTGGCGCGGGCTAGCCCTGGCCGCGCCACCAGGTGGTGTGGGCCCCCTGGCCGCCCACCGACCTTGCCTCTTCGCCTATAAGATGCCTCCCGATGCAAATACCCTAAATCGTCAAGCCTCCAGCCACGAAAAGTTCCACAACACCGCCGCCACCGAAGGGGAGATTCGGGGGACAGAAAGTCTCTGTTCCGGCACCCTGCCGGGACGAGGAAGTGCCTCCGGAGCCATCTCCATCGATCTCCACCGCCATATCCATCACCATTGCTGATTCCCATGATGACGAGGGAGTAGTTCTTCCTCGAGGCTAAGGGTTCTACCGGTAGCTATGTGTTCATCTCTCTCTATGCATGATCATATTGTGATCATGAGCTTTGTAATCAAGTAGATCTACCTTGCTACTCAAGTGCTTTCATAGATCTCTACTCTCCCCATGTGTGTGAAAGTGACAGCGTGCACACCATGGTGGCACTTAGGCTAGAGATTACAAATACTTGTTATGAGTTATATTTGGAGTTGGATGTTTCTATGAAATTGTGGTGTTTGTTATAACCATCTAGAGCTCAAGGTGACAGTGTGGGTTTATCTAGATTTGGAAAGCGAACTTTGCGGAGTGTTGTTATAGCCCTACCATGGATTAGAGTGTCCAACCGGAAAGTAGTTAAGAGTAGTATCATAAAGAGAAGATATTTATATGAGAGTGTTCACTAGTGAAAGTATGATCCATAGGCCTTGTTTCTAAGCATTGAAACACCGTTTGCAACTAGATCTGTTACATGTTTACTTGCTTCCATCTTTATTTCAGTTTGCCTTTAGTCTCTTCCATGCCATCAAGCTATTTTCTGGCACCGTTGTCTTTTATCCATACCACTTGTATTTCACTATCTCTTCGCCGAACTAGTGCACCTATACACCTGACAAGTGTATTGGGTGTGTTGGGGACACAAGAGACTTCTTGTATCTTGATTGCAGGGTTGCTTGAGAGGGGATACCTTTGACCACTTCCTCCATGAGTTCAATAAACCTTGGGTGATCCACTTAAGGGAAAACTTGCTGCTGTTCTACAAACCTCTGCACTTGGAGGCCCAACAACTGTCTACAACAATAGAAGTGCATAGACATCAAGCTATTTTTCTGGCGCCGTTGCCGGGGAGGTAAGGTAAAAGGTACTCACATCCTCCAGTGTGAGTGGTCGAAGTTATTTCCTTTAGATTCTGCAATTTTGTCTTTTTGTTTCTTGTTTTCACTACTTAGGCTTAATGGAAAACAACAAAAAAATTAGAGAGCTGTATAGTATTTATCTTGAGTTAGGACATGAAGTGTTTGAAGAGAAAATAAAAACCCATGGAACTTTCTTTGCATACTAATAGCAATGTTATTAGTATGAATTTTTGAACACCTTTGTTACTAATGCTATGGAAACGTCTAAGCTTGGGGAAGTTAGGTTTTATGAAAATGATCTTTTTAGTTCCCCAACTTTAGAAGATAGCTATTCTATTGCTTATGATGATACCAAACCTCCAATATATGATGATTACAATGATGAATATGATATTTTCAGTCCACCTACTATTGAGGAGAAAATTGATTATGATTACAATATGCCTCCTATATTTGATGATTATGGTGATGAGAATAATAATGATTGCTATTTTGTTAAATTTACTCCCACTACAATTAATAAGAATGACTATGCTTATGTGGAGAGTAATAATTATTTTATGCATGTGGCTCATGATAAGAATGTTTTATGTGATGGTTATATTGTTCATTTTATTCATCATGCTACTGAAAGTTATTATGAGAGAGGGAAACATGGTTTTATGTGTCTCAACAATATTAAGTTTCCCCTCTTTATGTTGAAAAGTTTTGAAGTTGCACTTGTTTTGCTTTCCTATGCTTGTTGCTTTGTGCTTTCATGACTTGTTTCTTTACAAGATACCTATGCATAGGAAGTGGGTTAGACTTAAATGTGCTTTGAATTTGCTTCTTGATGCTCTCTTTTACTTCAATTCATATTTCTTATGTGAGCATCTTCTCAAACTATCATGCTTAACTTAAACGCGTTAAAGAAAAGTACTTATTGGGAGATAACCCAAAAGTTTTAGACGAGTCTTGGAAGTTATTGCTTCAGTAATAACCTCTCCTTATCCTTTTTATTTGCTTTTTGTGCCAAGAGTAACCTCTAATGAGAGAGAAGTAATGCTTGGGAAGGTTGCTGTCCCAAAACAGATTTTTGTGCTTCACTGTAAAAATTCGTGTAAAATCTCTGTACGTCTTTTTGAGGCATGAATTTTTGTGCTTCTGCCCCAGGTTGTTATCTAACTTTCGTTAGTTCGACACTTTTAGATTTGAGCAACAGAAGGTCTTCGAAAAAATTGGTTTTTACCTGCTGGTCTGTTCTGACAGATTTCTGCCATTATTTGCATTTGCTTCTTGTTGGTTCCTTTTTGAGTTCTTTTGGGGAATTGAGATTTTTGAGGGAAGTTCTACAGTCGCTTGTTTTTTATTGGAAGTTTTATTGGTGTTGAAACTGAACCAAAAGACTTATTATCTTGAGTGCACTAATGTTGCTAATAAAGATTGTGTGAAGTTTTGTATGAAGGAAAAATTTCAGGTGTATGGCGAGAATGATGTAATGAGATGAAGAATGGACTAAAGCTCAAGCTTGGGGATGCCACCTGACGAGGGTTTAACTCGTCAATGCCCATTGTTATGGACTTGGGTTTTGGAGAAGGAGGGAGCGCTGGAGACATCTATCGGCTAGCAAATAAGCACATAGGGGACAAAGGATTTACCCAGGTTCACGCCTCGTAGAGCTCCCTACTCCTGCTTGTCTGCTCGTGGAATTATTGAGGGAGTCGAAAGTTACAATGGTGCATAGATGTAATCTGGCGATGGTTGTGGAAACTAGGGTTGCGTGTGTCCTTCTCGCTGCCCCCTCCTAGCCTTTATATAGATAGACTAGGTCTCGGGTAGCAGGTCAAGTCGGTTACAAGTTAGGGTTTTCCCCTTCAAATTCTCTATCTTTAGCTTCTTCTTGTCCTTCAAGCAATCGAGAGTCCACAGGTTACTCGAGTCCTTTCGTCTAGGCCATGGCGACACCGTGGGCCTGTACATATTTGGACCGTATATACCAAGCTCGAGTACCTATAGGGTATACCCATGTTAGTAGCCCCCGAGTGTCAAGTGGAATCGCAGATTCGACTGGGGAATTTTTGAAGCCTTCGAGTGCCTAAATGAGTACATTTCGATTGCTTTTATTTGTGTCATAGGGATTGTTGATATACGTGCCTGATATAACCGAAGTATCGGTATCAGTTAACCACCTTAGGGTGAAACAACGCAATCTACTCAAATTCGAGTCCCCGGACTCGAATCCAGAAAAGTGCTGGCGTAATTCGGCTCAGGCCACGGAGGTCTTACAGGAGTCGAATTCCAGTTATATGGATGTGAGCACTCGGCGCGTCCGTTAAGGCATGTTCATCGTGCCTGTAGGCACGGATATATTTCTGGTAGTGCACAGTTAAATGCGTGGCCATGCCTTATTCAGGTCTTACCTTCACGCCGTAAGCGCGGCATCCGAATTTTATCATCGCGGAGACGATTCGGGCGTCCTAGGAGACGCAGTCTCGTTGTAGGGAAAGTTTGTGAGGCGGTGTCGCCAAAGGTTGCGAGTGCGGATGTTATCAACACACAGTTTTTGTTCAAATAATCATAGGGTGTGCGACCAGCGCTCCCTATGGGAGTAGCCCCCGAGTGCCTGGTTGAGTCAAAGACTCAGGCAGGGACTAAATACTTTTGCGACTGCTGTTGTCTTTTTGCTTACTTGTTTCAGTTGAAGACTCAGGCAGGGACTAAATATTTTCGCGACTGCTGTCGTCTTTTGCTTGTTTGTTTTCAGTCGAATTTGTTTCCGGCGCTCCCTTGGGAGTAACCCATGTCCATAGTCGAACTGTGTTTCGAGTGGTTGGGTTTGCTTTGTGATTGTCCATGTTCCTGCAACAAGAAAAGAAAAAGTCGTAGGGTGCGCGGCCAGCGCTCCCTATGGGAGTAGCCCCCCGAGTGCTTGGTGGAGTCGAAGACTCCAGCAAGGACTAAAAATAGTCGAAGTTTTCCACTGCGTAGCCTTGGTGACGTCAGTGCTGACGCTTGTATGACCTCATTTGCCCGTGTGAGCGAGTTTGACGGGACGTGACGAGCGGTGGGTCCCACTTTCTGACTTTGATTTGACTGGGCGTGCGTAATCTTATTTTTAACTGCGCCTCCTCGATTTCCACGCGTAATGGTAGAAGTGGAGGGACGGTTCGCGCTTCCTCTTCTCCACGTGTCCAACAGGATGCGTGCCACGCGTCCAATAGGGTTTTTGTCAGCCGTTGGATTGCATCTTCTAGGGGTTAAGTAGCGGTGCTGCGGCGGTAATTTTCCATCTGCTCTTTCTTCCTTGCTACAATCGCCATTGCTGCTGTTCTTCTGCTTTTCCCTGCACTCATCTCCTCCACGGCGCTGGACCACCTTCGCTCGTTTCCAAGATACTTTCTGCGCTCTCATCGCTGCCGCGCAATGGGGAAAAAGAAAGGAGGTGCTGGTGCTGATTCCGCGGCCATTGTCGCCGCGACGAAGAAGAAGGGTGGCTCCGCTGCTGCGGGCACGAGCGCTGCCGCCGGCGGGAAGAAGAAGGTCGCGGGCACTCACGTGACCAATGGTGCATGGCGCCCCTCCATTATCAAGGCGTCGGATCTCTGTCTTCTTCGCCAGGATGGAGTTATCTCTACGGCAGTCGCCGATGCACGCGTCCCTAGCGGTGAGACCATTCCTACTCCTCCCACTGGCTTTCGAGTGATGTTTCTCGCATTCGTCATTCGCGGTCTCTCCTTGCCTCTCCACCCCTTTCTTAGGGGTCTTCTTTGCTTCTACGGGCTCCAGCTCCATCAGCTGTCCCCAAATTCGATTCTCCACATCACCTGCTTCATCACCCTTTGCGAGTGCTGGCTCGGAATCGAGCCACACTTTGGTCTTTTCAAGCGCTTGTTTAAATTGAAGCGTCAGTCCACATCTGGCTCTTTGGTTTATGACGTAGGTGGTTGCGGCATCCATGTAGACCCATCCGCCACCTACTTCGACATCAAGCTTACCAAATCCGTCCAGGGATGGAGGGACAAATGGTTCTATGTCCGTGATCAGAAGGCCAAAGATGAGCACTTTGGACTTGCGCCCTTCGATCCGGCGACTCCCTACAAGAAGATGCGTTCTTGGAAGAACGTAGTTATGCCTGGCAAACTCGTGGAGACGGACGTGCTGTACCAGCGCGTCTACGACCTCGAAAGTCGCATAGGCGCAGAAGAGGGAGGCTGCACTCTTATCAGAACTTGGTTGCGCCGCCACGTCCAGCCTCTCCAAGCTAGAGTCCACCCCATGTTTCAATGGAGTGGTGCTGATGATGCCACTCGCGTGTCTGCCGATGGCATGTGCGCGAGTGAAGTGGATAAGAGGATTCGACTAGTCACGAAGTGCACTGTCAAGGATGTACTTCCAAGTGAACCAATTGTTCCTCCTTTTGATGCTTTGAATCCTCCTCCTAAGGTATAGTTGTGCTACGCAGTAGCTTATTTTCACGATTGCTTTTCTGTTTGCTTACTTGTTCTGTTTGTATGCAGGATTGGGCGGTGTCGCCTTGTATGCCCCCTCTCCCTGAGGGGATTATTCCTCGTGAAGCTTTGGAAGAGGACGAGTCTGAGTCGACTGTCCCTTCTGATGTGGAAGAGGAAGCCCCCAAGTCCGAGAGCCTGGATACTCACAAGCGTTCGCGTAGCGAGGACTCCGACGCGTCGAATCCTTCGACTCCAGGAGGCGCGGCTGTTGGCACGGAGTCGCCAATTCCAGCCGTTCCTGTGAGGCCTGTGGCACCGTCTTCTCGCAAGAGGATGCGATTGCCCAAGGAGTCTTCGTCGGAATCGGCGGCGGCCACGTTTGATCTTGACAACTTAAATTGGTAAGTTTGCTAGGTCATCCATTCTTTTCTGTTTTTCTTGGATTTTGCCCTTTTCTCAATGTGGATTTGGTCTTGTAGTCAAGAGGCGTCGTCATCTTCTGGCGACGTCGAGTTTTTGAAAGAATCGGGAGTCGCGGCTTCAAGGGCCAAGGTAGAGGTTGAGCGCGCTCCTTCTCCTCCGGCGGTGGCCCACTCCGGGCACAATTCTTCGAGTTCCCCTCACGTAGGGGGGCATCGAATGGTTGCTCGGATGACAGTTCCGCAAACCTCTTCGGAGTCGCTAGAGGACCATGTAAGTATATCTTCCCTTCTTTTTAGTGTGGCAGTCGATGTTCTCTGTTGCCCTTTCTGATCTCTTGTTTTGTGCGACAACTCCTTGTAAAGGAAGCTGCGCAAGTGGCAGAGCAAGTGATGGCAATGGGCCGCTAGCATGCAATGCTGGAGTCGCGTCACCGCGTCGTCGAAAGTGAGCGTTCGACACTTATTCTTTTTCGTCTCCTCTCTTTGGTATAGTCGACTGATAGTCAACTTTTGGTTGCCATGTAGCTGAGCATAATGCTTTATTCCGCAACGTCGCCACCTTGGAAACGACGTTAGCCGCAGCCGTGAAGGGGCGTGACGAGGCAATCGCGGCTCGTAATGATGCACAGAAGCACAAAGAGGATCTGCATGCCTCCTTTGCAGCTAGGGAAAAGTTGTTCGAAGAGCAACTGTTCTCAGTCGCCAAGGCCCTCTTAGGTACTTTTGCCGGTAGCTATTTTATTGTTGTCCTTCTATGCATTTGTAGTTTTGCTGATGGCGCTAGAGATTTCATCCATGTGTGGGTTTCTTATGCAGATGCTGGCGATTTGAGCTTTGACCCGCAGGCTCTTTGCCGCGATGACGCTCTGGCGGGCGCGGTGTCTGCAGCCGAGGACCCTAGCGCCGCTGTCCAAAATACGTTGTCCAAGGCCAAGGTCACTCTTAGTCGCCTCCGGGAGGAGCTGATGCCAAAGGCGGAGCTGGTCGACAATGTGGACGAGCTGGTGGAGTCACTCGCCGGGGGTGTGACTTCCACATACAAGAACTCCCTCCACGCGGCTGGCGCGACCATGTCACTTGCCATGGTGCAAGCCCACGGAGTCGAGATAGATCCCTCTGCGGTGTTGAAGGCGATGCCTGTTGGCGCGGATGGTCAGCAGGTAGTATTCGCTCCCTTTGCGACTGCCTGTGCCAAATATGGCCATTCCTTGATAAATACCGTTGCCAAGTATTCGGAGGAGCTCCAGCGTGTGAAGAAGGCGACGAAAGCTTTGGCCTCAGGGGCCGGCAAAAAGTCAGTGGCGTCTGATACTGCCACGGACTTGATGAAGCCCCCGAAGCCATCGAAGTCGAAGAAGCCAGCTGCTCCATAGTTAGCTTGTTGTAATAATTGATGAGTTGCCTTTTTAGTCTAAGAACATGCCTGCTGGCAAGTGTGTTTGTGAACACTTATGCTTATCTTGAATGCATCTGTTCCTTTTGACTTTGTGTTAAGTTGGTCGCCTTATTTGCCTCTGGCTTGACTTTTTGGTAGGGTACATCAAGTGGTCCTGTGGGGGGAAACCAGGACTCGCCATCTCTTGAGGATACAGTGGCACCACCGTGCTCCAGGGTAGAGGAGTTGTCCTTGATTTCACGACTTCGTGATCGCATTAAGCAACTGGAGCGTGAGTTGCCCGTGATCCGCGTTAGCATGGACATGTGGAAGTCGAAGGATGAAAAAGCCGCCGCCCGCGAGCAATATCTGCTTGGCAAAGTGACGCAGTTGGGCGACCAGTTTAAGTGTTATTTTGCTCATCCTCATATTTTCCTTTGTAGTTAGTCGCAATGGTACGTTGTACTCATGCTGTTGATGTTGCTTCATGTAGTTGTTAGCGCACGCCATCCGCAGGAGGAGAGGGATAGGATTGCCATCCGCCTTCATGATCTCACCAGGAGCAACTTCAGGAGAGTGGATACTTCTGGGTAGATCATGATCGTGCGAATGCGTTGGCGACCCTGCAGGATCGCGCCTCACGAGTGCTGCTCTTCCTGAAGAAGTCGCAGTCGTGTTTGAAGAACATCTATCGGGCGATGTTTCCGTTGGATGACACTCCATCAAGCCTGCTGGCTCTCTTGACCAAATTTCGAGATATGTCCGCGGTTCGCGAGTGCGTGAGGCAGCAGTTGGTGGCTGGTGCCAAGGCTGCCCTCTCAATGGTGCGTTTGCACAGGCCTGACGTGGATGTCGCTGCCATTGCCTCTGGGCCACCGGCGCCACCAGCAGGATCTTCCTGGAATATGGTGCCGCACTATCAGGCGATGGACCGCCCAGCCGAGGAGATCGTCGACTTCTTCGAGGAACAAACTAATGTTCTTCTGTTGCAAGGGTAGCCAAATATGTATCCTGCACATAAGTGTACTTGTGTTGTAAAGTTCATATATATTTGTAGATAATTTATTGTTGAATGTGTACAAATAGCTTTGTAAGCGTCGGGTGTGTTGCACTTATGCGAGTCCTTTTCGTTAGCCTGGCCATCTTCTTATCTCGTTCCCTTGTCAACCTGCCAGGTGCGTTGCAGCTAGGTTGAGTTTGTGTTAAGGGGTTCCATTGATGTGCCAGCTACTCAGGATGTCGCGTTTTTATTCGAAGAACATATGTGTATAGGGTGGCGTAGCCCCCGAGTATGAAAATTGACAAAGTGAAGGAGAGCACAGAGTTTCGGGGCACTTAGCTTTTATTTATTCAAAGAGTAGTACGAAGTACAATGTGCGGCTAAGTAGCCTTGGCTGAGTAGCCTTATTTGCGATGTAAAAGTAAAGAAAAAATGACTAAGGGTAGAAGCGTCGCAGTTGTGCGACGTTCCAAGGGTTGGAGTATGCGACTCCTGTCTCTAAATCTTGAAGGCGATATGCGCCACCTGGGCTTACTTCTGTAATCACGTACGGTCCTTCCCAGGGGGACTCAAGCTTGAGATGCCCTTGCTGCTTTAGTCGCAGGACCAAGTCACCTTCGACGCAGGATCTGGGGCGAAGCCTTCTACTATGGTAGTTGCGCATGTTCTGCTGGTAGATCGTTGATCTTTCCACGGCGATTTCCCTTGCTTCGTCAAGGAGGTCGACGGAATCCTCGAGTGCGAGGGATGACTCTTGTTCGCTGTAAGCGACCACACGTGGCGCTTTGTACCGTACCTCGGCAGGTAGTACTGCTTCTGCTCCGTGCACCATAAAGAATGGCGTGTAGCCCGTGGCGCTGTTTGGAGTTGTACATAGACTCCAGAGTATGGATTGCAGCTCATCTGGCCAGCAACCCGCCGCTTGTTCGAGTGGTTGTAGGAGTCACTTCTTGATGCCACTGCAGACGAGCCTGTTTGCTTTTTCCACCTGACCGTTGGTCTGTGGATGCGCTACTGAGGCGTAGCTGATGTTGATCCCCAAGTTCTCGCAGAATTCTTGGAACTCCTTGGATGTGAAGTTCGTCCCGTTGTCGGTAATGATGCTGTGCGGCACGCCGAAGCGGTAGACGATGGACTCGAAGAACTTGACTGCGCCGTGCCCTGATTGGTTGGTCATTGGCATGGCCTCGATCCACTTGGTGAATTTGTCGACTGCCACCAAGAGGTAGACGTAGCCTCTGCGCTAGGATCTTGGCAATTTGCCAACCATATCAAGCCCCTATTGTGCGAAGGGCCAGGCCAATGGAATAGGCCGTAGCTCTGCACCTGGTGCATGTGGCTTGTCCGCGAATCGCTGGCAAGCGTTGCATTTTTGGACTATGTCCTTGGCGTCGCGCATGGCCGTGGGCCAGTAAAATCCAGCTCGTAGAGCTTTGGCGACGAGGGCGCGACTGCCTGCGTGGTGCCCACAGGTCCCTTCATGGATGTCGAGGAGTATTGCTCTTCCGTCAGCCATGGAGACGCATCGTTGTAGCACTCCTGTGATGCTGCGTTTATACAGTTTGCCGTTGAGAACAACGAATGCCTTGGAGCGCCACGCGATGTGCCGTGCATCTGTCGGGTCATCCGGCAGTGTCTTGCTGAGGAGGTACGTAATGTATGGCTGCGTCCAAGATTGCTCGATCATCATGACGCTCATTGGTCCCTCGAGTCATGTGTCCAGCTCCAAGTCATCGAGTGCCATTGGCTCATTGGGTGGCGTAGCCCCCGAGTCTGTTGTTGCGCTTGTTTTCTTCTCTGCGGCCTTTGGCTTGATGGAGCGTTCGCATATGCGCTCGAGAAATACCCCGGGTGGTATGGGGGCGTAGGTAGATCCTATGTTGGCGAGTGTGTCCGCCTCCTCGTTGCTTTTGCGACCTATGTGTCGC
Organism: Avena sativa; assembly: GCA_916181665.1. Classification (NCBI taxonomy): domain Eukaryota; kingdom Viridiplantae; phylum Streptophyta; class Magnoliopsida; order Poales; family Poaceae; genus Avena; species Avena sativa. The sequence continues at coordinate 432,281,117 of OV702295.1, forward strand.
AACTCGCAACCATCGAAGTCTCCTTCGAGTGTATCGTAGAGGTCGCGGTACGCGATCATGTTGTCGTTCAGTGCGTCGCACTCGTGCATTGTTTGGTTGACGACCAACTTGGAGTTGCCATATATGATGAGCCTTTTGGCGCCACAGGCTTTTGCCATCCTCATCCCATGTAACAGGGCCTCGTATTCAGCCTCGTTGTTTGAGGCTGTGAACTGCATTCGCAGGATATATTTAAGCTTGTCCCCTTGAGGTGATGTCAATATGACACCTGCACCTGCTTCGTCTTTCCGCTTGGATCCATCAAAGTGCATTGTCCAGAGGTAGGACATATCTGGCTTGTCCGGGAGTTGGTTCTCCATCCAGTGCATGAGAAAGTCAGGGAGCACTTGCGACTTGATGGCATCGTGTTTTTCGTATGTGATGTCTCGTGGAGACAACTCTATTCCCCAAAGCGCGACTCGCCCCGTGGCGTCGGGGTTATTGAGGATATGCCCCAATGGGGCGTCGTTGACTACCACGATTGGGTGTTCCTGGAAGTAGTGGCGCAGTCGTCGGGCGGTCATAAAGACGCCGTACGCCATCTTCTGGTAGTGCGGGTACCGCTATTTTGTTGGCGTGAGGACCTCGCTGAGGTAGTATACCGGGTGTTGTACGCCGTGCACTTTGTTTTCCTCGGCTCGCTCGACGACGAGCACTGTGCTGACCACCTAGTTGGTGGCAGAGATGTACAGCAACAGTGGTTCCCTTTCTCGTGGAGTCACCAGTACCGGCGAGGTGGATAGCAAGCGCTTGAGATCTTCGAATGCTTCTTGTGCCTCGTTGGTCCACTCGAATTTTTCGGGTTTGTGGAGGAGCTGGTAGAAGGGCACCCATCCGACTGATAAATCGACTGAGGGCCGCGATTCATCCGGCCAGTTGCTGGACGCCTCTTATGTTCTTCGGTTTCTCCATGGCCAGTATGGCTTTTATCTTCTTCAGGTTCGCCTCGATTCCCCTCGTGGAGATGAGGTATCCAAGTAGCTTCCCAGATGGTACACCGAAGGCGCATTTGTCCGGATTGAGCTTGATCCGATAGCGATCGAGGTTGGCGAAGGTTTCGCGCAAATCGTCGATTAGAGAGGCTTCCTTCTTGGTCTTGATTACTATGTCGTTGACATAGACTTGGATGTTGCGACCTAGTTGTTCCTTGAGGCAAGCCTGCATGCATCGCTGGTAGGTGGCTCCCGCGTTTTGTAGCCCGAAGGGCATTGTGTTGTAGCAGAACACACCAAAGGGCGTTGTAAACGCTGTTTTCTCTTGATCTTCCTCCTTCATTCGAATTTGGTTATAGCCGGAGTAGGCATCGAGGAAGCAGAGGCGCTCGCATCCCGCGGTGGAGTCGATGATCTGGTCGATCCGTGGCAGCGGAAAGTGATCTTTTGGGTAGTGCTTGTTTAAAGAAGTGAAGTCCACACACATCCGTAGGATGTCTGTGTCCTTTTTTGGTACCAGCACCGTATTGGCGAGCCAAGTGCTTTCCTTGATCTCACGTATGAACTTGGCCTCGAGGAGTCTGTTGATCTCCATTCCGACTGCCTGCACTCGTGGCTCAGACAGTCGCCTGATTGTTTGCTTGACTGGCCTTGCGTCGGGGTTGACGTTGAGTGCGTGCTCGGCGAATTCCCTAGGAACTCCTGGCATGTCCGCAGGACACCAGGCAAAAATTTCCCAGTGCTCACGGAGGAATTCGACGAGCGCGAGTTCCTATGCGGGACTCAAGTTGTTGGCGATGAGGGCCGTCTTGGCGGGATCCGGTGGATGGACCTGCACCTTCTTTGTGTGCACGGACGAGTCAAAGGAGAGATCAGTTGAGCTTGGCCTACTCAAGGGAGGCAGACAGTTGTCTATCGTCTCCTTCAGTCTTGCGAGTTCCTCCTGCATGCCGAAGGACTGGGAGATTCTGTTGAATTCCCTGTCGCAAGCGTCAGATCGCTCGAAGTTCCCGTTGATCGTTATGACGCCGTTGGGACCTGGCATTTTCATCTGCAGGTAGGCGTAGTGGGGTACTGCCATGAACTTGGCGAATGCGACGCGCCCAAGGATGCAATGGTATTGTGAGGGCCAGTCGACGACCTCAAAATCGATGCGCTCGCGCCGGAAGTTTTTCGGCGTGCCAAAGATGACGTCGAGGTTGATTTTGCCCAGGGGGTATACGCCTTTCCCTGGGATGATGCCATGGAACGTTGTGTCCGATGCCTCCAAGCAGGTTAGAGGGATCCTCATTGCTCGCAAGGTACTCGCGAATATGAGGTTGATGCCGCTTCCGCCATCCATGAAGACGCGACTCATGTCGAAGCCTCCAATTTGCGCCTCGAGTACGAGGGGGCAATGACCTGGGCGAGGTACTTGAGGCGGGTGGTCGTGTTTGTCGAAGGTGATGCATGACTCGCTGCCACTGAGGTACTTAGTGGTGGATGGTGGCGAGCGCGTGCCCAAATTGACTTGGCGAGTTATGGCCTTCTGCATCCTGTTGGAGGGGCGCCCCTTTTGGATCATCATGGTACCCATGGCCCGAGGGTACGGTTCGCCTCCGTGGTGCTGGTCCGGTGCAGCTCCGTTCGGGGGTGCCCCGGGTGGTGGTGGTGCGCCATGTGCCACAGCGCCTGGAGCGGCTCCGTAGCCTCTTTCAACTGCGTTGTGGTTCATTCGAACCAATCCCTCGTGTAGATTGAGGAACTCGCGGCAGTCTTTGAGGAGGTGGCTAGAATTTCTCTTGCCATCATGCTTGTCGATGTAGAAGTGTACCATGCATGGTCCGGACAGTTTGTCCTTGATGGTGGTCGCGGGTGCCTCGTCGCGAGTGCGGCGTTGCCACACTTGCGTGGTTTTCCCGGAGTCGCGATATCCGCCGCTGTTACGGTTATCGTCGCGTCTATCGGCGTAGCCGGCTGCGACCATGTTGACGTCATCGCGATCGTCGTAGACGCGCATGCGACGCTTGCCCCGGCGGTCGCGTCTGCGTTCGAGTTCTGCCTCCTCGTCGGAGTGAACGCGATTCTTCACTGAATCTTCTCCATCGGCCCACTGATTCGCGATCTCCATCAGGTGGTCGATGGTCTGGGGCTTTGAGCAGCCTAGCTCCTCCCTGAGTTCCATGCGGCGGACACCACCGTTGAATGCATCAATCGCGTGGTCTTCCGAGATGTTCTCCGCGGAGTTCTTGATGATGGACCACCTTTGGATGTAAGAGCACAGCGATTCGCCAGATCTTTGCTGGCAGCATCTCAGTTCTTCGATTGAGGCGAGCCATTTGTACGTGCCCTTAAAGTTGCGCACGAAGCTGTAGACCAGCTCATCCCAACTACGAATGGATCCGTGTTGGAGGTTATTGAGCCATTCCCGGGCGGCGCCCTGCAGCTGTAGCTGCAAGCATTGCATGGCAGTACTTCGACTGCCTCCATGTAGACTGACGGAGGAGATGTGGTCCTCCAGCCAGATCTTAGGGTCCTGTAGACCGTCGAATTTTGGGTTCTCCGACGGGAGTTTAAACCCTTTAGGCATTCACTTCTGCCTAATGGCTCCGCTGAAGCATCTGGCGCCGCAGAGCTCCCCATCTTCCTCTTCCGAGTCAGTCGACCGAGCACGTCGTGCCCTTGACTTGTCGATCTTGCGCTGCATGAGTTCGTCGCGCGCATCGTAGTCGCGATCGTGTTGCCGTGAGCGGCGGTGTCGAGACAGGTCGTGACTGTCATTGCTAGAAGAGGGCAAGGAGTAGCGTTTTGCTAGCACTTTGCCCTTTTTTGGGTCTGGTATTGGCTCCTTGTCGAGGGCGGCCTCGATTAGCCCCAGGCCCGCGATCGTAGATTGGTGCATGGCCGTTCGGGGATCTCCAGATGGCGGCTGGTTATTGAGGAGGTACATGGTGGCTGCTGTCACCGCGGCCTGCGGTGTCCTGGGAACCACGTTGCCTCTCGTGTCGACTGTCATAGAGCCGAGGTCGAGGACTTTCGCGGCATCTATGCGCTCTTGTTCGGTGAGGTGAGCCATCCGCGACTGCCTCTTCTTGGCGAGGTACTCGTTGCCTCTTGAGGAGGATCCTCCGTAGGAGGAGAGCCCAGCACGGCGAAGGCTTGATTCGTCTGCTGCCTTTTTACGCGCCTCAAGTTGCACGATTGCTTGTTTTTGGTGCTTGAATTCCTCTTTTAGGAGCCAATGGTAGCCCATCAGCAGTTCCTGCGGGGATCCGAAGGGTAGAGGTGCGCCTCGTAGGGCTTCACTGCAGCGATCCCACTCTTTCTCGTTGAGCCTAATCACGACACGTTCGCCGGTTTGCTTGTTGATCATGCTAGGAGGTTCGACTGCTCCTCCGTTGCCACCGTTACCGCTGTTGCCACCGTTGCCGGCGTTGGGTGGATCGGTGCCGTTGCCGGTGTTACCACCGTTGCCGTGATTGGGCAGATTGGTGCCGTTGCCGGTGTTACCACCGTTGCCACGATTGGCGGAGGTGTCGCCTGCGTTGATGACGGCGCACATGAAGTGATTAGGGAAGCTGCTGCTTCCACAACTTTCAGATTCGGAACCGTAGGTTCCATCTTCGGTGACCAGATCGCTTAGATCGGAGTCGCGACTGCTGTCGCTGACCGTGTTCTTGACTGCCACCGGAGCGTTAAGCTCGCTGAGGGTGCCAATCGATGGAGGAAACCATGATGCTGGGGCAATCGTCGGTGCTGTCGGCTGATCAGGCATGCGAAGCGTGCCCATCTGACTGACTTGGAAGCGGAAGCCCCCAATCGCCAGGCTGATTCCGTCGCCCACAGACTCGAAGGCTGGGCGAGTGGTCGGTGTGTGGACGGTGAAGTCGAAGGCGCCGAAGAGCTGGCGAATCTCCGCTGTTGTAGAGTTGTAGATCGCAGTTGATTGGGCCGAAGAAGCCGCAACATCAGCACTCCCAATTCCCACAGACGGCGCCAATTGATGAGGGTTTAACTCGTCAATGCCCATTGTTATGGACTTGGGTTTTGGAGAAGGAGGGAGCGCTGGAGACATCTATCAGCTAGCAAACAAGCACACAGGGGAAAAAGGATTTACCCAGGTTCAGGCCTCGTAGAGGTCCCTACTCCTGCTTGTCTGCTCGTGGAATTATTGAGGGAGTCGAAAGTTACAATGGTGCGCAGATGTAATCTGGCGAAGGTTGTGGAAACTAGGGTTGCGTGTGTCCTTCTCGCCGCCCCCTCCTAGCCTTTATATAGATAGGCTAGGTCTCGGGTAGCAGGTCGAGTCGGTTACAAGTTAGGGTTTTCCCCTTCAAACTTTCTATCTTTAGCTTCTTCTTGTCCTTCAAGCAATCGAGAGTCCACAGGTTACTCGAGTCCTTTCGTCTAGGCCTTGGCGACACCGTGGACCTGTACATATTTGGACCGTATATACCAAGCTCGAGTACCTGTAGGGTATACCCATGTCACCACCCCATGTCACCCCAAGAATTATCCAAGAAGTACAAGCATCAAAGCTTGGGGATGCCCAAGGCATCCCCTTCTTCATCAATAAAAATCCCAGGTTTCTTCCAAACACTTCATTTTTATTGTTTCATGCACAGTTGTGTTGTTCTTGGAGCGTCTTCCTTTTTTGTTTTGGGTTTTCGTTTGGTTGGTTTTCTTAGTTTGCTTGAATAAATTGTTTGGACCCCCTCTTTCATATATTGGTTTTCAAATAGTTTGGTTTGGATTGGAAAAGAGTAGGAAAAGTTCATGCTTAAGTGGTAAAAGGAGTTTGTTTTTGACTATGGCCTATGCTTTGTCATGCCATGCTTGATATTGTTTTGGCTTTATGCTTAGTGATCTTTGCTGTAGCATGACATGTTATAAACAATTGAGATTTCTTAATGTGCCTTTGAAGAATCATGCATTGTTTTAGCATATTAAAGCATAATATTGTGGTATTCTCCTTTGATGCTTTATTTGGGTTGACTTGGCGCATGCTCACACCATGTTATGACTATCCCAAGTCACCATAGCCTTTATGATCCTTTAGTTTTCGACTTGTAGTATCACTTTAAGCTTTGATTAATGATGTTTTGCCGCTCTGCATGATTATGGCCATTATTGCTCTCTTAGTCGGTCGCTCCCAGTCTTTTGCTAGCCTCTATAACCAAGTATGAGTTCCACTCATGCATCCAACTCCTAAAACCAAGTTATGCCCACCATACCTACCTATTAGCATTTGCTATTCCAAGTATATTCATGTTTTTTATCTACCTTCTGAATTAAACTTGTTATGAGAAAACTAGTGATTAAAGCTCACACGAACTTGATGGCACACTTTACTTTTCTTGCCCTTAATAAACTTGAACCATTGTGTCGGCTATGTTGTATATGCTTGCACTTATATGTTAGGGATTAGCAGAACCATGTTGTCATGGTGGAAACCTGCAGCGTAACCATAATGAGCTGTCTATGAAGCATTCTTCTTATAAAAAAGAGTCAGATATTGAGAAAAAAGAGAAAAAGAAAAAAAGATATGTGAGAAAAGAGGAAAGAGATAAAAAAGCACCATTTTCCCAAGGTAAATAAGAAGATTCCTGAGATGTTTGTTGTCTGCTTGCCTTGTCATTTTGATATGGGGATTCTTCCGTATCATCGGGCAAGGGGTACCCTGTTGGCGGTTCTCTATGATATTCATGTACTTACTATGACAAGAACTTACCGGTAACTAAACTTGAGTAGCATGAGGAGCGGCTCTCGTATTCAAGGGACATGAGATTTCCAACTTATACTTTGTCAAGTATATACTCCATAGTTTGTTCACTTTAACATTAATCACTTCAAGATGCTTATGATAGGGGCAATGAGAGCTAAAAGCTAATAAGTACCATAATTTTTGGAAGCTCTTTATGAAACTTGAATCCCTACTTCCTTCTATGAAGGCCATTCTTTTATTTTTATGTTGAGTCTCCACCTTCTATCTTTATGCACCTACTTTGAGAGCATAGTGGCCATTCTTAGTTCTATGTGCATTGTCCCAATACTTGTTGATTGATGCATAACTTGATATTGCTTGTTCTTAAACTATTTGTATCTAGTCACTCCTATGAACTTTGAAGGTATCCGATGCATTTATGTTTGCTACTCTATGAGGGACAAGCTGAATGCCACTATGCTATGTTTTCTTTATGTGAAACAAACAAACGTCTTGCAAAACACTGTTATTCATGAATCTTTTGTTTGTGCCTTTTCATGTTGCAACATAGTTGCTATGTCTTATTGCTAGAACTTTTCCTTTCATGCTATGTTGAAGTACTATGATCCCAGCTATAAATGTTTTACAAATACTTTGATCAAGTTTATGATGGTGCATGTCACCTCAAAAGTTATTCTTTCTTTTTATCACTTACCTACTCGAGGACGAGCAGGAGTTAAGCTTGGAGATGTGGATACGTTGCTAACGTATCCATAATTTTTGATGTTACATGCTTGTTTTATATCTACTTTCTTATGTTTTGTCTACATTTGGAGATACTTTTATGCATTTTCTGGAACTAACCTATTAACAAGATGCCACAGTGCCAGTTGCCTGTTTTCTGCTGTTTTTGGTTCCAGAAAGTCAAAAAAGAATATTCTTGGAATTGGGCGGGACAAAAGCCAATACGCCTATTTTTCCCGCAGCAACACGGAAACACGAAGCAGAGACGAAGTAGGGCACCAGGGTGGGCACACCATATGGTGGCGCGGGCTAGCCCTGGCCACGCCACCAGGTAGTGTGGGCCTCCTGGCTGCCCACCGACCTTGCCTCTTCGCCTATAAGATGCCTCCCGATGCAAAAACCCTAAATCGTCAAGCCTCCAACCACAAAAAGATCCGCAGCGCCGCCGCCACCGAAGGGGAGATTCGGGGGACAGAAAGTCTCTGTTCCGGCACCCTGCCGGGACGAGGAAGTGCCCTTGGAGCCATCTCCATCGATCTCCACCACCATATCCATCGCCGTTGCTGATTCCCATGATGATGAGGGAGTAGTTCTTCCTCGAGGCTAAGGGTTCTACCGGTAGCTATGTGTTCATCTCTCTCTCTATGCATGATCATATTGTGATCATGAGCTTTGTAATCAAGTAGATCTATCTTGCTACTCAAGTGCTTTCATAGATCTCTACTCTCCCCATGTGTGTGAAAGCGACAGCGTGCACACCATGGTGGCACTTAGGCTAGAGATTACAAATACTTGTTATGTGTTATATTTGGAGTTGGATGTTTCTATGAAATTGTGGTGTTTGTTGGAACCATCTAGAGCTCAAGGTGACAGTGTGGGTTTATCTAGATTTGGAAAGCGAACTTTGCGGAGTGCTGTTATAGCCCTACCATGGATTAGAGTGTCCAACTGGAGAGTAGTTAAGAGTAGTATCATAAAGAGAAGATATTTATATGAGAGTGTTCACTAGTGAAAGTATGATCCCTAGGCCTTGTTTCTAAGCATCGAAACATCGTTTGCAACTAGTTCTGTTACATGTTTGCTTGCTTCCATCTTTATTTCAGTTTGCCTTTAGTCTCTTCCACGCCATCAAGCTATTTTCTGGCACCATTGTCTTTTATCCATACCACTTGTATTTCACTATCTCTTCGCCAAACTAGTGCACCTATACACCTAACAAGTGTATTGGGTGTGTTGGGGACACAAGAGACTTCTTGTATCTTGATTGCAGGGTTGCTTGAGAGGGGATACCTTTGACGACTTCCTCCCTGAGTTCGATAAACCTTGGGTGATCCACTTAAGGGAAAACTTGCTGCTGTTCTACAAACCTCTACACTTGGAGGCCCAACATCTATCTACAAGAATAGAAGTGCGTAGATGATGGCTCAATGCACGGCGCCCAGAAAAATGCTTGATGGCGGTGTTGATGTAGAGCTCGTTGGGAACCCCAAGAGGAAGGTATGATGAGCACAACAATTAGTTTCCCTCAGTTATGAAACCAAGGTTTAATCGAACCAGTAGGAGCAAGGAAACACCCCAAAGGTGTTACTAGCTGAGCTTTGGCAGGGCGCACTACCGGTGCTAGTAGCAACATGGAGACCTGCACAACACAACCACAGAACTTTGTCCCCAACTTGCGATGAAGTTGTCAATCTCATCGTGTTTTGCGGAAAACAAGTGATTAAACGTATCGAATGGAAAGAAGTAAAAGTTTGTAGAAAGTAAACACAAAGCAGTAAACAGTTTATAGATTGTATGTAAAGAAAGAGGACCGGGATCCATAGTTCACTAGAGGTGGCTCTCCTTAGATAGATAACATGCCGGGTGAACAAATTACAGCGGGGCAATTGACAAACACCGAGAAAGCAATACATGCATATACTAATCATCTTGACTCCTTTGAGACTTGATTGGGCATTACAACATTATACATAGACCGCCATCCAACTGCATCTATGACTAATAATCCACCTTCAGGTTATCATCTGAACCCCCTCTAGTATTAAGTTGCAAGCAACATATTATTGCATTATGAATTGCGTGTAAACTAAACAATACGATTGTTCTATGAACAAAGGATTGTTGTTTTCTCCCTAGTAGCAACAGCACATCTAGTACCTTAGAGATTTCTGTCACTTCCCCAGATTACCAGAGGCATGAACCCACTATCGAGCATAAATACTAACTCTTGGAGTTGCTAGCATCTACTTGGCCAAGATAGCTAATAACAACAGAAAGCATGCAAGATCACAAATAACAAACACATGATAGAATCAATAATCAATCTGAAATAGCATCTCAATATCCATCGGATCCCCGCAAACGCAACATGCAGAATTACAAATAGATGATCTTGATCATGAACGGAGCTCACATGATCTAGACATGAAAGCACAAAGGAGGAGAACCAGCCATCTAGCTACTACATGGATCTGTAGTCCAAGGATGAACTACTCATGCATCACACCGGAGGCTTGCATGGTGATGAAGAAGGCCTCCAGGGTGAATTCCCCTCTCCGGCAGGGTGCCGGGAAAAGCTTCAGATCCCTCCCGATCTAGGGATGGAGATGACGGTGGCTACAGACTCTTTCGTGGATTTTTGATCGGGTCCTTAGGGTTTACGTCCTGAGGGCATCTTATAGTCGGAAGGGGAGGCCGAGGGGGGGTGCCTGGGCTAGCCACACCACCACCTGGCGTGGGCCCGACCTGGCAGCATGGCCAGGTGGTGTGGCCACCCTCTGGACCCTCTCCGTCTCGTATTCTGACACTTGACGACTTCCGTAAAAATAGGCACTTTGGCTTTTGTCCCGTCCAATTCCGAGAATATTCATTTTCTGACTTTCCTGGAACCAAAAACAGCAGAAAATAGGCAGCTGGCACTGTGGCTCTTGTTAATAGGTTAGTCCAAGAAATCATATGAAAAGTACTCCAAAGTTGGAACAAAACACAAGAAAGTGGATAAAACCAAGCATGGAACATCAAAAATTATAGATACATTATCAACATCCCCAAGCTTAACTCCTTCTCGTCCTCGAGTAGGTAAGTGGTAAAAAGAAAGAATAATTTTTGAGGTGACATGCACCATCAAAGACTTGATCAAAGTATTTGTAAAACATTCAAAGTTGGGATCATAGTACTTCAATCATGACATGAAAGACAAAGTTCTAGCAATAAGCAAAGAAACTATGATGCAACATGAAAAGCACAAACAAAAGATTCATGAATAACATGATTTGCAAGACGTTTGTTTGTTTCACATAAAGAAAACATAGCATAATAGCATTCAGCTTGTCCCTCAATAGAGTAGCAAATATAAATGCATAGGATACCTTCAAAGTTCATAAGAGTGACTAGATACAATAGTTTAAAACAAGCAATATCAAGTTATGCATCAATCAACTAGTCTTGGGACAATGCACATAGAACTAAGAATGGCCACTATGCTCTCAAAGTAAGTGCATAAAGATAGAAGGTGGAGACTCAATATAATGGTGGAAGAAAGGCCTTTTTGTAAAAGGAAGTAGGGATTCAAGTCTCATAAAGAGCTTCCAAAAATTATGGTACTTATAGCTTTCAGCTCTCATTGCCCCTATCATAAGAATCTTGAAGTGATTAAGGTTAAAGTGAACAAATTATGGTGTACATGCTTGACGAAGTATAAGTCAGAAATCTCATGTCCCTTGTATACGAGGGCCGCTCCTCATGCTACTCAAGTTTAGTCACCGGTAACTCTTGTCATTGTAAGTATATGTGTATCATAGAGAACCGCCAACGGGGTACCCCTTGCCCGATGATACGGAAGAATCCCCATATCAAAATGACAAGGCAAGCAGACAACGAGCATCTCAACATTCTTCTTATTTACCATGGGAATATGTTGCTTTTTTCTCTCTTTCCTCTTTTCATAGTATCTCTTTTTTCTCTTTTTTTTCTCAACATAGGAATCTTTTTTTATAAGAAGAATGCTTTATAGACAGCTCATTATGGTTACGCTACAGGTTTCCACCATGTCAGCATGGATTACACCAGCGGCCCAGGCGTTTCTCTAACACATATACATAACTCCATGGACTTACAAGCTCCCCTTTCATTTCACACCGACGACATCCATATACAAAAGAGCATGATATCAACTAGGTATAAGTACCAAGTGCAATGTTGAAAGCGTTCCCCATGAAAGCATGGTTCTGCTAATTACCAACAAATAAGTGTAAGCATATACAACACAAAAGACACAATGGTTCAATTTTATTAAGGGCAAGAAAAGTAAAGTGTGCCATCAAGTTTGTGAGAGCTTTAATCACTAGTTTTCTCATAACAAGTTTAATTTGGAAGGTAAACAAAAGCATGAATATACTTGGAATAGCATAAGATAGTAGGTAGTTACGGTGGACTCTTTGGAATAACTTGGTGTAGGGAGTTGGATGCATGATTGGAACTCATACTTGGTTGTGGAGGCTACCAAAGACTGGGAGCGAAAAACTAAGAGAGCAATAATGGCCATAATCATGTAGAGCGACAAAACATCATTGATCGAAGCATAAAGTGATACTACAAGTTGAAAACTAAAGGATCATAAAGGCTATGGTGACTTGAGATAGTCATAACATGGTGTGAGCATGCGCCAAGTCAACCCAAATAAATCATCAAAGGAGAATACCACTATACTATGCTTTAATATGCTAAAACAACGCATGATTCATCCAAGGCACATTAAGCAATCTCAATTGTTTATAACAAGTCATGCTACAGCAAATAATACTAAGAATAAGGCCAAAACAATACCAACCATGGCATGAAAAAGCGTAGGCCACAGTAAAAAACAAGCTCTTTTTACCACATAAGCATGAACTTTCCTACTCTTTTCCAAACCAAACCAAACAATTTGCAAACCAATGTAAGAAAGAGGGGGTACAACCAATTTATTAAGAAAACTAAGAAAACCAAGAAAATGAAAAACTAAAACTAAAACAAAAAAGAAGACACTCCAAGAACAACACAACTGTGCATAAAACAATAAAAATGAAGCGTTTGGAAGAAACCTGGGATTTTTATTGATGAAGAAGGGGATGCCTTGGGCATCCCCAAGCTTTGACGCTTGTACTTCTTGGATATTTCTTGGGGTGACACACGTGGCATCCCCAAGCTTGAGCTTTAGTCCATCCTTCATCTCATTACTCATTCCTTCCATACACCTGAAAATTTTCCTTCATACAAAACTTCACACAATCTTATTAGCAACATTAGTGCACTCAAGATAAAAGGTCTTAAGGTTCAGTTCTAACACCAAATAAACTTCCATTATAACACTATATACTGTAGCACTTCCCTCAAAAAGCTCAATTCCCAAAAAGAACTCAAAAAGGAACCAACAAGAAGCAAATGCAGAAAATGGCAGAAATCTGTCAAAACAGACCAGCAGGTAAAGACGATTTTTTTGGAAGACCTTCTGTTGCTCAAATAAAACAGTGTTGAACTAACGAAAGTTAGATAATAACCTGGGGCAGAATCACAAACAATTATAGCTCAATATGACATACAGAGCTCTCTCACGAATTTTTACGGTGAAGCGCAAAAATCTGTTTCGGGACAGCAACTTTCCCAATCATTACTTCTCTCTCATTAGAGGTTACTCTTGGCACAAAAAGCAAATAAAAAGGATAAGGAGAGGTTATTACAGAGGTAATAACTTCCAAGACTCATCTCAAACTTTTGGGTTATCTCCCAATAAGTACTTTTCTTTAAAGCCATTAAGTTAGGCATAAGAACCAAAGAAAGAATCAAGTGTTCTCAAATGAAGAAGCATTAAGACCAAATTTTGTTTTCATAGGAGAAGCAAAAGAAATCTTTTCTCTCTTTTTAGGGAAGTGTTCTATACCTTTCTTGAGTGGGAGTTGATATTTAATGGTGCCTTCTTTCATATCAATGATGGCACCAACAGTTCTAAGAAAAGGTCTTCCCAAAGTAATAGGACAAGAAGCACTGTATTCAACATCCAAAACATAGAAATCAACGGGGACATAGGAATTGTTAACCATAATAAGAACATCATTAAGACCCCCCATGAGTTTCTTTTTAACATTATCATCAAGTGGGACATTCAAATAGCAATCTTCAAGAGGAGGCAAATCAAGCATATCATAAATCCTTCTAGGCATAATAGAAACACTACTATCAAGATCACACAAAGCTTTGAAATCAAAGTCATTCACTTTCATATTAATGATGGGTTCCCAACCATCTTCTTGTTTTATAGGAATAGAAGCTTTATGTTTCATCTTTTCTTCTTTAATCTTTATGAGTGCATCAGTAATGTGTTTTGTAAAGGCCATGTTCATAGCACTAGCATTAGGACTTTTAGCAAGCTTTTGTAGGAACTTAATTACTTCAGAGATGTTGCAACCATCAAGATCAAAATCGAATCTATCATCTAAAGTAATAGAACTATTACTAGCCTCAACACTAGTGGTGGTAATAGTAGAAACACTAATGTTTCTAGCAATTTCATCTTCTCTTTCCCACCTAGCATGTAATTCAGCTAATAGTCTAACATTTTCATCAATTCTTACTTGTATAGCATTAGTAGCTGCAAAGGGATTCTCATTAGTTTCAGGTTTTTCAGCCATTTTATTAATCAATGACGATTGAGCTTCAGACAAAGATGATATATTTCTTTCAGCATTAGAGAGTTTCAGTTGTAAACTAGGGATTTCCCTATTTAGACTCTCAAGTTGATGGCTAATGTTCTTTAGAATGATAGATTGTCCGTCCATAGTTTTAGTGAATAGTTTATTTTTCTCATATTGCATTTGCATGAAGTTTTTAGTGGCTCTTTCAACTTCTAAAATTCTTCCTTCACTAGGTAATCCAGGTTTACTATTATAGCCATAAGTATTATTAGGAGGGTAGGGCCTATAATTGTTATTACCATAAGAATTGTTGCCAAAATTGTTATTTCTTATGAAGTTCACATCAACTTGCTCTCCTTGAGCAACCAAAGAGGCTAAAGGAACATTATTTGGATCAATATGGGCTTTCCCATTAACAAGCATAGACATAATAATATCAATTTTATCAATCAAGGAGGAGGTTTCCTCAACAGAATTTACCTTCTTACCTTGTGGAGCTCTCTCAGTATGCCATTCAGAATAATTAACCATCATATTGTCCAAAAGTTTTGTTGCAGCACCCAAAGTGATGGTCATAAAGGTACCTCCAGCAGCAGAATCCGATAGGTTCCTTGAAGAATAGTTCAATCCTGCATAAAAAGTTTGGATGATCATCCAAGCAGTCAGTCCATGAGTGGGACAATTCTTTACCAAAGATTTCATTCTTTCCCAAGCTTGAGCAACATGATCATTATCAAGTTGTTTAAACTTCATTATTTCACTTCTCATGGATATAATCTTAGTAGGAAGATAGTATTTTCCAATAAAAGCATCTTTGCACTTAGTCTAAGAATCAATACTATTCCTAGTTAAAGAATTCAACCATTCTTTAGCTTTTCCTCTCAAAGAGAAAGGAAACAATTTCAGCTTAATAATATCACCATCTATATCCCTATGCTTTTGCATCTCACAAAGTTCAACAAAGTTATTTAGATGGGAAACAGCATCTTCATTACCAATACCAGAAAATTGTTCTCTTATAACAAGATTGAGCAAAGCAGGATTTATCTCAAAGAAAGTATTTTTAGCCACAGGTGGAGCAATAGGTGTGCTCATAAAATCATTGTTGTTGGTGCTAGTGAAGTCACACAACTTAGTGTTTTCGAGAGTAGTCATTTTTTTGGGTTTTCAAATAAGAAAGCAAACTTGTAAAACTAATTTTTTTGTGTTTTTGAAGAACAAAACAAGCAAACAAAGCAAAAAGAAAACTAAGCAAAACAAAAACAACAAAGTAAAGAGATTGGTTATGAGGGACTCCCCTTGTGAAGATGTCCTTGACTCCCCGGCAATGGCGCCAGAAAATCGCTTGATGGCTCAATGCACAGCGCCCAGAAAAATGCTTGATGGCGGTGTTGATGTAGAGCTTGTTGGGAACCCCAAGAGGAAGATATGATGAGCACAACAATTAGTTTCCCTCAGTTATGAAACCAAGGTTTAATCGAACCAGTAGGAGCAAGGAAACACCCCAAAGGTGTTACTAGCTGAGCTTTGGCAGGGCGCACTACCGGTGCTAGTAGAAAAGTGAAGACCTGCACAACACAACCACAGAACTTTGTCCCCAACTTGCGATGAGGTTGTCAATCTCACCGTGTTTTGCGGAGAACAAAGGATTAAACGTATCGAATGGAAAGAAGTAAAAGTTTGCAGAAAGTAAACACAAAGCAGTAAACAGTTTATAGATTGTATGTAAAGAAAGAGGACCGGGATCCATAGTTCACTAGAGGTGGCTCTCCTTAGATAGATAACATGATGGGTGAACAAATTATAGCGGGGCAATTGACAAACACCGAGAAAGCAATACATGCATATACTAATCATCTTGACTCCTTTGAGACTTGATTGGGCATTACAACATTATACATAGACCGCCATCCAACTGCATCTATGACTAATAATCCACCTTCAGGTTATCATCCGAACCCCCTCCAGTATTAAGTTGCAAGCAACAGATTATTGCTTTACGAATTGCGTGTAAAGTAAACAATATGATTGTTCTATGAACAAAGGATTGTTGTTTTCTCCCTAGTAGCAACAACACATCTAGTACCTTAGAGATTTCTGTCACTTCCCAAGATTACCAGAGGCATGAACCCACTATCGAGCATAAATACTAACTCTTGGAGTTGCTAGCATCTACTTGGCAAAGATAGCTACTAACAACGGAAAGCATGCAAGATCACAAATAACAAAGACATGATAGAATCAATAATCAATCTAAAATAGCATCTCAATATCCATCGGATCCCCGCAAACACAACATGCAGAATTACAAATAGATGATCTTGATCATGAATGGAGCTCACAAGATCTAGACATGAAAGCACAAAGGAGGAGAACCAGCCATCTAGCTACTACATGGATCCGTAGTCCAAGGATGAACTACTCACGCATCACACCAGAGGCTTGCATGGTGATGAAGAAGGCCTCCAGGGTGAATTCCCCTCTCCGGCAGGGTGCCGGGAAGAGCTTCAGATCCCTCCCGATCTAGGGATGGAGATGACGGCGGCTACAGACTCTTTCGTGGATTTTTTTATCGGATCCTTAGGGTTTTACGTCCCGAGGGCATCTTATAGTCGGAAGGGGAGGCCGAGGGGGTGCCTGGGCTGGCCATACCACCCCCTGGCGTGGGCCAGGCCTGGCCGTGCGGCCAGGTGGTGTGGCCGCCCTCTGGCCCCTCTCCGTCTCGTATTCTGACACTTGATGACTTCCGGAAAAATAGGCACTTTGGCTTTTGTCCCGTCCAATTCCAAGAATATTCATTTTCTGACTTTCCTGGAACCAAAAACAGCAGAAAACAGGCAGCTGGCACTGTGGCTCTTCTTAATAAGTTAGTCCAAGAAATCATATGAAAAGTACTCCAAAGTTGGAACAAAACACAAGAAAGTGGATAAACTAAGCACGAAACATCAAAAATTATAGATACATTTGCAATGTATCAGTAGACATCAGAGACCCCACCATAAGAATTAAATATCACTAGTACTTATTCTCAAAAGAATGATTTAAAACATTTAGTAAAGATTACAATGTGCAAAATTTGCAATTGAAGGAAAACATTAAATTTATTATTTAAAATAAACAATATTACATTGTCTTTACAGATAATAATGAATAAATAAATTACAATAAGAATAATACAGAGTTTACATCAGGGATAAAAGAAAATTACAAGTACATAGAGTAAAAGATAGACTAAATTTCCTATCTACATCTTTTATCTTCCTGATCTTTCTTCTTCACTTTAATCCCTGTAACACAAAACAAAAGAAATACACAATCATATAATAAAATAAAGGGTTAGTTTTGGGGTAGATTACTCTCAGATTGGGCATACAAGTGACATGCCAAATTCATCACTGAGTATTAAAACTTGGGGCCAAAGTGAGTATCTGTCCTTATCACAAGTATGGCCTCAGACTAGTGCATCATAGGCATGGGGCAAGTTTCACCAGAATAGTAAAAGGCAAAAGGTAACAACCATCAGGAAAAGTATCAAGTTTTTACTTGATCTGATCCACCCAGGAGAGGTATGCACACTAGTTGCTCAATCAGCAGCATGTAGTGGTGTGTTGTCAACACCACAACCAGCCTAGGAAATGCACAAGAGAGCTAGCCGCAGCATAGCTATTAGTACACATCTGCAGTTCCACACTTCAACTTCTCAATAGCAGTGCTTAGTCATAGTACCACCACAAGAACACACTGTTATTAGCGCACCTTAGAAATCACCTCAGATCTTGCTACATATCCACAAGATCAACCAGCAAATAACCACATAAATCCATCAATAAACCATACAACCACCTAAAGGAGGAGATAGTGTAGAAGGATAGCAAGAGAAAGAAGGAAGAAATACCCAAGCTCACAAGGCCAAGTTCTTCATCAACAAGAACAGAACTTGAACCAAGAAATACAACAAGCTTTATAGTAGCATCACTAACATCATTCAGTTGGTGAGTCATCTAGACAATCTTTCATCTATTAGTTTTGAACAAATAACGTTTATTGGATAAGAATATCCTCAAAGGAACACCCAAGTGAGGTGAACAACTCATCATAGGATTTGGTAAATAAACAACAAGCTTAGAACCTATGTTCTTGCATAGAAGGGTCTCAGACCAGCATCACTGACCCTATGATCTAGTTTTAACTAGATAAATATAAATCACAGCTGCTATGTTACAGGGCACATCCCCAGAGGGTAGCACCTCTGTACCTAGCAGACTTATTTTTGCCTGAGTACAAGTTCAAGCACAACATCTTAAGTATACCATCTCAAGAACAGATAATCATCTTCCTAAAAGATTTAGGAATCATACATATTCACTTTATTTAGAAAAGACAGCAAGGGTCAACACTACTGATCACTAAGCCACAAGTACTATATACAGGAAGTAGCCAACAGCTCAAGAAAGCAAATTTAAGATACACTAGGTAATCTAAATCGCTTCCCTAGATTAAAATTACTAGGAATCATACTTCATTCAAGTTCTCTGTCAAGGGTGATAGATAGTTCTTGATCAAACACATCACTGATTACACCACTCTAGTACTCAGTTGCCACTTTAGTAAAGCATCAGGTGTTATCAATGGCAACACAGCCATCCTAATGACAACAGATCATACTAAATGGGAGCAAGTTATTGTGTACACTCCAAAGAGGCCTCACAATAGGAGGATCATATTAGCAGAAGCTACCATTTATTTAACTAAACCAGCCACTAGTTTATCTACAAGCAAATACACCTAAAATCTAAACCATTTTCCTATAAACAAACAGGAATCATTTCTTTATAAATCATCTCCATATTCATCATAGAAAAGAGATTAAGCATTAAAAACCATGGCTCTACACAACATCAGGATTGAATCCTGAGTAAAGCTATTGATCGCAAAGGTTCTTCACATATCAGTATCACAATAGATAACCAGCAACACAATTTTGGCAATGAAGCATTCTAGCTCAAAGCCAATAGGAACATACCCATAGAAAGCCATAACCATTGCCTTAAGATACCCATAGAAAGCCAATAGGAACATATCCTAAATCTGTTGTCAGACAGTGAACATAGTACCTGGAGCATGAGAAACAGAGTATAGCAACATCTCATCGGTAGGTCATCAATAAGGAGAATGCACCGAAAACTAAACCAAAAGGCTCTGCTCATTATCACTATAGGGGGTGAACCCAAGAAATTAGGGATGAACCCTAATAGGGAATACAGGGTAGCAATCGCATGGCAGGGAATAGAGAGAAGTAGAGAGCTAGGGGGTTAAGGGAGGTGAACTTACTCGAGGTCCTTGCTAATATATTGAAAAGGAAGAGGAGAGGAAGGCCGGCAACGGTGAAATGCACGGTGGCACGGGGAGCACCCTAGAGGGGGCACTACAACCCGCGCCAAGCCATGAGGGTGGCGGCCGTGGAAGGAAGGCAACACCATGATACGTCCATTTTGCATCACTATTTTATATCATAATTTACTGTTATTCATAGATATATTTCATATTAAGAGATGATACTTATGTTATTCCATCTATTTTTGCATGATTGATGATTTTTGGAGGATGAACCACCTGAGTTAGGATTATGATGGAAAAAGCACTTCCAAATGCAAAATTCACGAAGATCAGAAAATCCCAGAAAATATACGGAAATTCCTATTTTTCTAGAAGACGAAGGAGGCCAGAAGAAGGAGTGGAGATGGGCCACAGGGGGACCACACCACCCTGGCCCACCTCCAGCATCGCCCTTCCGCGTATATATTCCCCTCGAAACCCTAAGACTCGGGGAGCAACCATAGAAAGATTCCGCCGCCTCTGGGGGTAGAAAACTACACAGAGAGAAAGAGCTTTCTGGTAGGCAGAAATCTGCCTAGGAAATTCCTTCCCAGAGAGGGGAGATCATCGCCTTAAACAACGTCATCAAACTAGACTTCATCAGTATCATCATCATCATATCCACCATCATCTCCACCATCACCATCATCACCACTCCGTACCGCTATAACAATTGGGTTAAATCTTGCATAGTTCTTAGGGGAAACTTTTCCGGTGTTGATCACTTGTTGTAGTTGATGCTATTGAGTGGAATCATTGAATTATTGTTCATGTTTAGATTGTTACTTATCATTATTTCATCTCTGATCTTGATCCATATGATGTCTCGTGAGTAGTTCGTTAAGTTCTTGAGGACATGGGAGAAGTCATGTTGTTAGTAGTGGAATTGTGTTGAGAAAGATTTAATGGTTTGATAATTAAGTTGTGGTGTTATTCTTCTAGTGGTGTCATGTGAACATCGACTACATGATACTTCACCTTTATGGTCCTAGGGGAATGCATTGTGTATTTGGCTACTAATCGTTGGGTTGCGGGAGTGACAGAAACCTAAACCCCCGTTAGGAAACCTTTGCATAACGGAGTGTAGGATCTCAAAGTTTAAGGCTGTGGTTAGGTTTTTATCTTAATTACTTTATTGTAGTTGCGGATGCTTGCGAGGGGTATAATCACAAGTATGTATTAGTCCTAGGAAGGTCAGTACATTAGCACAGGTTCACCCACACAACACTTATCCAACCAGAGAAGATTAATCAACTTTATGAAGCGAAAGCACTTGAAAATATTCCCATGTGTCCTCGAGAATGTTTGGTCATCTTAAGTAATACAATCGGCTTGACCTTTGCTAAAGAAAGGATTGGGCCACTTGCTGCAATTATTATTATTATCTTTTATTTACTCGCACTTTATTTATTTGCATTATCAAAAACCCCTAAAAATCTGTTTGCTTTCATGTTTAGATGGCTCGTTCTCCTCCTTTGTGCTTTCATGTTTAGATCTTGTGAGCTCCGTTCATGATCAAGATCATCTATTTTTAATTATGCGTGTTGTGTTTGCGGGGATCCGATGGATATTGAGATGCTATTTCAGATTGATTATTGATTCTATCATGTCTTTGTTATTTGTGATCTTGCATGCTTTCTGTTGTTAGTAGCTATCTTGGCCAAGTAGATGCTAGCAACTCCAAGAGTTAGTATTTATGCTCGATAGTGGGTTCATGCCTCTGGTAATCTGGGGAAGTGACAAAATCTCTAAGGTACTAGATGTGTTGTTGCTACTAGGGAGAAAACAACAATCCTTTGTTCATAGAACAATCGTATTGTTTACTTTACACGGAGTTCGTAAAGCAATAATCTGTTGCTTGCAACTTAATACTGGAGGGGGTTCGGATGATAACCTGAAGGTGGATTATTATTCATAGGTGCAGTTGGATTGCGGTCTATGTATAATGTTGTAATGCCTAATCAAGTTCCAAAGGAGTCAAGATGATTAGTATATGCATGTATTGCTTTCTCGGTGTTTGTCAATTGCCTCGCTGTAATTTGTTCACCCAGCATGTTATCTATCTGAAGGAGAGCCACCTCTAGTGAACTATGGATCCCGATCCTTTTGTTTACATACAATCTACAATCTTTTACTGCTTTGTGTTTACTTTTTGCAAACTATTACTTCTTCCCATTCGATACATTTAATCCTTTGTTTTCCGCAAAATACGGTGAGATTGACAACCTCATCACAAGTTGGGGACAAAGTTCTGTGGTTGTGTTGTGCAGGTCTCCACATTGCTACTAGCACCGGTAGTGCACCCTGCCAAGGCTCAGCTAGCAACACCTTTCGGGTGTTTCCTTGCTCCTACTGGTTCGATTAAACCTTGGTTTCATACTGAGGGAAACTTGCTGCTGTGCTCATCATACCTTCCTCTTGGGGTTCCCAACGAGCTCTACATCAACACCGCTTCAACATTTTTCTAGCGCCATATACAGAGCCATCAAGCATTTTTCTGGCGCCGTTGCCGGGGAGTCAAGGACATCTTCACAAGGGGAGTCCCTCATAACCAATCTCTTTACTTTGTTATTTTTGTTTTGCTTAGTTTATTTTTGCTTTGTTTGCTTGTTTCTTTTTCAAAAACACAAAAAAATTAGTTTTACTAGTTTGCTTTCTAATTTGAAAACCCAAAAAATTGACTACTTGAAAACACTAATTTGTGTGACTTCACTAGCACCAACAACAATGATTTTATGAGCACACCTATTGCTCCACCTATGCCCAAAGATATTTATGAATCTTTGAATACTTGGGGGCTTACTGAAGGAGGAAAACAAATATCTCTTGCTAATAATGCTACCATATTACCTCTTGGAATAGTTGAAGGAGTTTTTACAAAGATCCTTGGGAAAATGATTTCTACTGATTATCTTGTTATTGAATGTGCAGGAAAAGGACAAATTACACTTGGAAGGTCCCTATTAGAACTCCTTAGAGCAATACTAGATGTGAGAAAGGGGACCATGCAGCTTTCTTCTCCACCAAACAATCATATTTTCCCCAAGGTTAAGAATAAAAGTAAGAGATGTAAGGGCAAGAAATTTGGTTTTAATGCTTCTTCATTTGAGAACACTTGATTCTTTCTTGCTTCTTATGCCTAACTTAAAGGCGTTAAAGAAAAGTACTTATTGGGAGATAACCCAAAAGTTTTAGATGAGTCTTGGAAGTTATTACTTCAATAATAACCGCTCCTTATCCTTTTTATTTGCTTTTTGTGCCAAGAGTAACCTCTAATGAGAGAGAAGTAATGATTGGGAAAGTTGCTGTCCCGAAACAGATTTCTGCGCTTCACCGTAAAAATTCGTGTAAAATCTCTGACATCTTTTTGAGGCGAGAATTTTTGTGCTTCTGCCCCAGGTTGTTATCTAACTTTCGTTAGTTCAACACTTTTTGATTTGAGCAACAGAAGGTCTTCGAAATTTTTTGTCTTTACCTGCTAGTCTGTTTTGACAGATTTCTGCCATTTTCTACATTTGCTTCTTGTTGGTTCCTTTTTGAGTTCTTTTGGGGAATTGGGCTTTTTGAGGGAAGTGCTACAGTAGCTAGTGTTCTAATGGAAGTTTATTTGGTGTTAGAACAGAACCTTAAGACTTATTTATCTTGACTGCACTAATGTTGCTAATAAAGATTGTTTGAAGTTTTGTATGAAGGAAAAATTTTGAGTGTATGGAAGGAATGAGTAATGAGATGAAGGATGGACTAAAGCTCAAGCTTGGGGATGCCACGCGTGTCACCCCAAGAAATATTCAAGAAGTACAAGTGTCAAAGCTTGGGGATGCCCAAGGCATCCCCTTCTTCATCAATAAAAATCCGAGGTTTCTTCCAAACGCTTCATTTTTATTGTTTCATGCACAGTTGTGTTGTTCTTGGAGCGTCTTCTTTTTTGTTTTCGTTTTGGTTTTTCGTTTGTTTTTGTTTGCTTAGTTTTCTGAATAAATTGGTTGGACCCCCTCTTTCATACATTGGTTTGCAAATAGTTTGGTTTGGTTTGGAAAAGAGTAGGAAAGTTCATGCTTATGTGGTAAAAAGAGCTCGTTTTTGACTGTGGCCTATGCTTTGTCATGCCATGCTTGATATTGTTTTGGCTTTATGCTTAGTATTCTTTGCTGTAGCATGACTTGTTATAAACAATTGATATTTCTTAATGTGCCTTCGATGAATCATGCGTTGTTTTAGCATATTAAAGCATAGTATAGTGGCATTCTCCTTTGATGCTTTATTTGGGTTGACTTGGCGCATGCTCACACCATGTTATGACTATCTCAAGTCACCATAGCCTTTATGATCCTTTAGTTTTCAACTTGTAGTATCTCTTTATGCTTTGATCAATGATGTTTTGTCACTCTGCATGATTATGGCCATTATTGCTCTCTTAGTTTATCGCTCCCAGTCTTTTGCTAGCCTCCACAACCAAGTATTAGTTCCACTCATGCATCCAACTCCCTAAACCAAGTTATTCCAAAGAGTCCACCCATACCTACCTACTGGCTTATGCTATTCCAAGTATATTCATGCTTTTGTTTACCTTCCAAATTAAACTTGTTATGAGAAAACTAGTGTTTAAAGCTCTCACGAACTTGATGGCACACTTTACTTTTCTTGCCCTTAATAAACTTGAACCATTGTGTCTTCCATGTTGTATATGCTTGCACTTATTTGTTGGGAATTAACAGAACCATGCTTTCATGGGGAACGCTTTCAACATTGCACTTGGTACTTGTACCTAGTTGATATCATGCTCTTTTGTATATGGATGTCGTCGGTATGAAATGAAAGGGGAGCTTGTAAGTCCATGGAGTTATGTATATGTGTTAGTGAAACGCCTAGGCCGCTGGTCTAATCCATGCTGACATGGTGGAAACCTGTAGCGTAACCATAATGAGCTGTCTATGAAGCATTCTTCTTATAAAAAAGAGTCCTATATTGAGAAAAAAGAGAAAAAAAAGATTATGAAAAGAGGAAAGAGATAAAAAAGCACCATATTCCCATGGTAAATAAGAAGAATGCTAAGATGCTCGTTGTCTGCTTGCCTTGTCATTTTGATATGGGGATTCTTCCGTATCATCGAGCAAGGGGTACCCCGTTGGCGGTTCTCTATGATACACATGTACTTACAATGACAAGAACTTACCGGTGACTAAACTTGAGTAGCATGAGGAGCGGCCCTCGTATACAAGGTACATGAGATTTCTAACTTATACTTCATCAAGCATGTATACCATAGTTTGTTCACTTTAACCTTAATCACTTCAAGATGCTTATGATAGGGGCAATGAAAGCTGAAAGCTATTAAGTACCATAATTTTTGGAAGCTCTTTATGAGACTTGAATCCCTACTTCCTTTTATGAAGGCCTTTCTTCCACCATTATATTGAGTCTCCACCTTCTACCTTTATGCACCTACTTTGAGAGCATAGTGGCCATTCTTAGTTCTATGTGCATTGTCCCAAGACTAGTTGATTGATGCATAACTTGATATTGCTTGTTTTAAACTATTTGTATCTAGTCACTCTTATGAACTTTGAAGGTGTCCTATGCATTTATTTATGTTACTCTATTGAGGGACAAGCTGAATGCTATTATGCTATGTTTTCTTTATGTGAAACAAACAAAATTCTTACAAAGCATTGTTATTCAGGAATCTTTTGTTTGTGCCTTTTGATGTTGCATCATAGTTTCCTTGTCTTATTGCTAGAACTTTGTCTTTCATGTTATGATTGAAGTACTATGATCCCAGCTTTGAATGTTTTACAAATACTTTGACCAAGTCTTTGATGGTGCATGTCAGCTCAAAAATTATTCTTTCTTTTTATCACTTACCTACTCGAGGACGAGCATGAGTTAAGCTTGGGGATGTTGATACATTTCATATGTATCTATAATTTTTTATGTTTCATGCTTCGTTTTATCCACTTTCGCGTGTTTTGTTCCAACTTTGGAGTACTTTTCATATGATTTATTGGACTAACCTATTAACAAGTGCCAGCTGCCTGTTTTCTGCTGTTTTTGGTTCCAGGAAAGTCAGAAAATGAATATTCTCAGAATTGGACGAGACAAAAGCGAAAGTGCCTATTTTTCCGGAAGTCATCATATGCCAAAATACGAGACGGAGAGGGGCCAGAGGCCGGCCACACCACCTGGCTGCACGGCCAGGCTTGGCCCACGCCTGGGGGCGGTGTGGTGGCCCCTGGAACCCCCTTGGCCTCTCCTTCCGCCGATAAGATGCCCTCGGGATGAAAACCCTAAGTGCCCGATCAAAAATCCACAAAAGAGTCTATAGCCGCTGTCATCTCCATCCCTAGATCGGGAGGGACTGAAGCTCTTCCCGGCACCCTGCCGGAGAGGGGAATTCACCCTGGAGGCCTTCTTCATCACCATGCAAGCCTCCGGTGTGATGCGTGAGTAGTTGATCCTTGGACTACGGATCCATGTAGTAGCTAGATGGCTGGTTCTCCTCCTTTGTGCTTTCATGTTTAGATCTTGTGAGCTCCGTTCATGATCAAGATCATCTATTTGTAATTCTGCATGTTGTGTTTGCGGGGATCCGATGGATATTGAGATGCTATTTCAGATTGATTATTGATTCTATCATGTCTTTGTTATTTGTGATCTTGCATGCTTTCCGTTGTTAGTAGCTATCTTGGCCAAGTAGATGCTAGCAACTCCAAGAGTTAGTATTTATGTTCGATAGTGGGTTCATGCCTCTGGTAATCTGGGGAAGTGATAGAAATCTCTAAGGTACTATATGTGCTGTTGCTACTAGGGAGAAAACAACAATCCTTTGTTCATAGAACAATCATATTGTTTACTTTACACGCAGTTCGTAAAGCAATAATCAGTTGCTTGCAACTTAATACTAGAGGGGGTTCGGATGATAACCTGAAGGTGGATTATTAGTCATAGATGCAGTTGGATGGCGGTCTATGTATAATGTTGTAATGCCCAATCAAGTTCCAAAGGAGTCAAGATGATTAGTATATGCATGTATTGCCTTCTTGGTGTTTGTCAATTGCCCCGCTGTAATTTGTTCACCCAGCATGTTTTCTATCTTAAGGAGAGCCACCTCTAGTGAACTATGGATCCCGGTCCTTTTCTTTACATACAATCTACAATCTTTTACTGCTTTGTGTTTACTTTCTGCAAACTATTACTTCTTCCCATTTGATACGTTTAATCCTTTGTTTTCCGCAAAACACGGTGAGATTGACAACCTCATCGCAAGTTGGGGACAAAGTTCTGTGGTTGTGTTGTGCAGGTCTCCATGTTGCTACTAGCATCGATAGTGCGCCCTGCCAAGGCTCAGCTAGCAACACCTTTGGGGTGTTTCCTTGCTCCTACTGGTTCGATTAAACCTTGGTTTCATACTGAGGGAAGCTTGTTGCTGTGCTCATCATACCTTCCTCTTGGAGTTCCTAACGAGCTCTACATCAACACTGCTCCAGCATTTTTCTGGCACCATATACAGAGCCATCAGCCTCCATAGTCCTTGCCAACTTTTTTATCTTTGTTGTACTCCAACCTTTCATTGGCCATCCTATCCATAGCTTTTGCTATGTCATCATCACCGGCCTTCTTCCCCTTCATCAACTCCTTGGCGGCCTTCCTTCCAAGCACGGGCCTCTTCGTGAATGCAACTGAGTGAGGAGTGGAGCTTCTCTTCTTGTTTTCATCACTTGATTCATCATCATCTATGATTGTGGCAGCTTTTGCTTCAGTGGCATTCATCCATAAGTTGTGCACGTCCAACCCATCACGGCTTTTCCACTTATCCTCATACCCCAGCTCGTCATAGCAATGGTGGAGCACAAATGACTTGCCAAGAATCTTCCTCCCCTTCTTGTCTTTCCTCCCTTGATCCTTGAACAAATTTTGGGAAATGGTGTTCTACATGGTGAACATTAGAGAATAATGAGTCACGGATATCAACAAACATATGTGCATAAACATGAGATAGAATCACCCAATGAACAACTTACCCTATCATCCATAGCCATGCCACTTGGATTGATTTTGTTGACCCCCGCCAAAGCACCAGCCCATTTTTGACAATCGGTGTTTATGACCGACCACTGGGACTGAAGAGAATGATCGGTGCGCTCATTGCCACTTGTGTTGCGTGCATCTAAGTACTCCATCCTCGCCCAATAGGTGCCTCTTGATTGGTCGGTGCCAACCACCAGATCCATGGCAACTTCCAACCATTCTCGGCATAGCAACCTATCCTCCACGGCAGTGTAGTTGATTGTCGTACCAATCGGCGGCTCAATCAAACCTTCACCATGCTCATCCACCACATACTCTTCTTCTTCTTCACCATTTCCTTGCCCGGCGTGAAAGATGAGCCAACATCCATGTGTGCCATGAATGTCTCATCGTCAACACTGCAATGTGATTGAATGACCAAATATGAATATGCCGACACTAGAATCCATGGCACATGCATCTACCACGCTGAAAAGACGAGTTTTTACCTTGTTGTCAATTCATCGAGTAGTTGGCACGCACTCATTTGCGGAGCCGGTGTCGGCGGCTGTCTTGGCGGTGGCAGCTGCCGGGGAGCTGGCGCAGGCGCTTGTGCACGTGTCTCTGTAGGAAGGCGAGTGGGGCGGCATGAGGTCACCCTCTTGGCTGGCTTGTTGGCGCCGGCTGCCGTGGCCGCGGCTAGGAGATTGCCCATGTTGCCCCTTCCTTTCAGCACGCCGGGAGGCGGTGGAGGCATGGAGGTGGCAGTCATGGTCGCGCGCGGCGGCACGAAGTTGAGTTGGCGAGCGCTCGATCTCGCGGCAGCAGTGGTAGGGCTAGGGTTAGGGTTTGCCTCCACCGGAACTCCCGCCGGCGCCATCGCCGGGGACGGAGTACTGCGGTGACACGGAGGACAGATCCATCACCGGAAAGTCGCCGACGTGCGCGCATGCGAGGTGGGATTGTGTCGCGAGGGAAGTTTTAGTGGCGGTGGGGTGTTCGCGTGCGAGCGAGAGAGATAGTGCGCACTGGCGGCCGGGCACCAAATTTGGGACGTCCCCCCCGGCAAATTGACGCGCGCCGGATTTTTTTTGCTGGAGGAGGAAAAAGTGTTGCACATGCTAAATCGGCGGTTAGTTGGAAGCGAGGTTACACTGCTCTGTTGTTGGACTGATCAGATAGAGTTCCTCCCAATATATATCATCTCTCCTGGACTGCTTTCCTGATGTAACAAATTAGCTTTGCCTGTCGAGTTGAAGCTTCGGTGATAGGTATGGAGTAGGAGTACATCTGAAGTTTATTCAGAAGAGCAGCTCCTGTTATTTATCTTTTTTAATGTTGCAAGCTATAAATTGTCTAAGTTAGATAATGTTAATATGTGCGTTTGGCTGTAGGCCTGCGTGAGTGCTTGGCTGCCAGCCTTCTTGTGCTTGCTTGTTGGTGTGATGTAGTGGTTATTTGGTTGTTGCCTAAAGCTGTTGTTGCTGACTTTGCTACACATGCACTAGTAGAAAACAGACCTTTGGTCCAGGGGTATTAGCCCCGGTTTTGCTACAAACCAGGACTAATGCCCCGGTCCAACGGCTAGAACTGGCCCCAGGGGGGTGGCAGACACTAGCCCCAGTTCGAACGGGACCTTTAGCCCCGGGTCGTGTAACAAACCGGGGCTAAAGGGTTTCAGGCAGGCCAGGTCGGGCGCCAGACCCTTTAGTCCCGGTTTGTTATACGATCCGGTGCTAAAGGTTGACCTTTAGCCCCGGTTCTAGACACAAACCGGGGCTAAAGGTCTGGCTATATCTTCTTCCCCTGCCCGAGCCACCATTCAAGCTAGTGGCTCTCCTCTCTCTCTCTCTCTTTCGTGCTTCAAGCTCGAGTTCATGCCCTTTTTTCCTCAAGATTTGTCTATATTTTGTGGTGCCCCATCTATCCAAAGGTTCTAAAAGGTGAGCAACTACATCCTTTGAACTCTCATTACTATATTAGCTCATTTCATGCTCTATCTTATAGATGGATTTGTGGATTTAGTTTGGTAGTAATTTTTGCAACGATAGCATGAGATCGATGTTTAGATTCTATCTATCTTGTATTAATGTAAGGAACTCTAAGGTAAATATCACAATATGTGGATTCTATCTATATATATCTTGTTTTGGCACATAGTCTCGAAATTTGATTTTAGAAGCACACACGTGCGTGAGTTCATCATTCTAACTAGCTAGCTGGGCAAAATATCCTTCTTCGTCTACCTGCGCTCAACAAACTGAAAAAATTGTAACAAAGATAGGGTTAATTCATAAAAGCTTGATAAGAAGACATCACAATTCACATATTAGGGAGTGCCTCTATGGCGAGCTCCTCGAAGATGTCTGAGGACAGGATCCTAAGACATCTTCGAGAAGCTCTGCCATAGTGGTGTCCCTGCTCTCCCACACCATCTTTTGGTTTATATCTTCTCTAGCAAAATCAGTATGCTGGTGGAGCTAACTAATTTCACATATTAGAGAGTGCCTCTATGGCGAGCTCCTCGAAGATGTCTGAGGACGAGGTCCTAAGACATCTTCGAGAAGCTCCGCCATAGTGGTGTCCCTGGTCTCGCACACCATCTTGCAGTTCTTCACAAGAATGCATACCTATTTATAGATTAAGCAGCACAACATAGTGTTGAGCACTGATGACATAATTTCGACACACTCACGCTGGCATAGTGCTGCCACCCGCCCAAAATAGTGTCGGCATTTAATTTACTGGCTTAGTGCTGTCCACTAAGGACATAGTGTCAACATGTTGTCTCCACATCCACATTTAGTCCCGGTTGGTGCCTCCAACCGGGACTAAAGGTTCATCATATCTTTAGTCCCGGTTGCTGGTTTTAGATTAGTACTAATTAATTATGATTATGTTTGATGTACTTAATTAATTATATATTGTAGATGAGCTGGCAATGGATGTACGCTGACCGACTCTCTAACGAGTTCATTAAAGGCGTGCATTCTTTTCTTCTTGTGACTGAGGCAAACAAGCGGAATAGTTTTATGTCTTGTCCATGTGGTGTCTGTCGGAATCATAAAGAATACTCTTCCTCAAGAGTCCTTCACAACCACCTGTTTCGGTCCGGTTTCATGACCGGCTATAATTGTTGGACCAAGCACGGAGAAAGAGGGGTTATGATGGAAGACAACGAAGAAGAAGAGAATGACAATGACTACCCTGAATATGATGGTACTACAATGGAAGACATTGATGAAGAAAAAGATGAAGAACGGGCATCAGATCTGCCCGATGATGATCTTAGTCGGGCCATTGCTGATGCCCAGGAAGAATGCGTAACTGAAAGGGAGAGGTTGAAGTTCAAGAAGATGTTAGAGGATCACAACAAATTGTTGTACCCAAATTGTGAAGATGGGCACAAAAAACTGGGTAGCACACTGGAATTGCTGCAATGGAAGGCAGAGAACGGTGTGACTGACAAAGGATTTGAAAAGTTGCTAAGAATAATGAAGCAGTTGCTTCCAAAGGATAACAAACTGCCCGCCAATACCTACGAAGCAAAGAAGGTTGTCTGCCCTCTAGGATTAGAGGTGCAGAAGATACATGCATGCATTAATGACTGCATCCTCTACCGTGGCGAGGAGTACGAGAATTTGGATGCATGCCCAGTATGCACTGCATTGCGGTATAAGATAAGACAAGATGACCCTGGTGATGTTGAGGGGGAGCGCCGCATGAAGAGGGTTCCTGCCAAGGTGATGTGGTATGCTCCTATAATACCACGGTTGAAACGTTTATTCAGGAACAAAGAGCATGCCAAGTTGTTGCGATGGCACATGGAAGACCGTAAGAAAGACGAGATGTTGGGACACCCCGCTGATGGGTCGCAGTGGAGAAAAATCGAGAGAGAGTTTTCAGACTTTGCAGGTGATGCGAGGAACTTATGGTTTGGTCTAAGTACAGATGGCATGAATCCTTTTGGGGAGCAGAGCTGCAGTCATAGCACCTGGCCTGTGACTCTGTGTATCTATAACCTTCCTCCTTGGTTGTGCATGAAGCAGAAGTTTATTATGATGCCAGTGCTCATCCAAGGCCCGAAGAAACCCGGCAACGACATTGATGTGTACTAAGGCCATTAGTTGAAGAAATCTTACAGTTGTGGCACAGACAAGGTGTACGTGTGTGGGATGAGAACAAGCAGGAGGAATTTGACCTACGAGCGTTGTTGTTCATAACAATCAATGATTGGCCTGCTCTTAGTAACATTTCAGGACAGACAAATAAGAGATACAATGCATGCACACACTATTTAAATGATACTGAAAGTATATATTTGGATAAATGTAAGCAGAATGTGTACCCGGGGAATCGTCGTTTTCTTCCGCCCTCGCACATCCTAATAAAGAAAGGTAAGCATTTCAATGGTGAGGCAGACAGCCGGTGTAAGCCTATCCGCCGTATTGGTGATGATGTATTTGACATGGTGAAGGATTTAAAAGTAATCTTTGGAAAGTGTCCTGGTAGACAATCTGTTCCGAAGGACGATGTCGGACACGCACCCATGTAGAAAAAGAAATCTATATTTTGGGAGCTACCCTATTGGAAAGTCCTAGAGGTCCGCTCTGCAATTGACGTGATGCACCTAACGAAGAATCTTTGCGTGACGCTGCTAGGATTCTTGGGCGTGTATGGGAAGAGCAAAGATACACCTGAAGCATGGCAGGACCAACAACGTATAAAAGACCGAGACGGCATGCATCCAAAGCTGTTTGAAGGTACTACTAGCTACGCTCTTACCAAAGAAGAGAAGGAAATCTTTTTTGAAGTCCTTTACAGTATCAAGGTCCCGTCTGGTTTCTCGTCGAACATAAATGGAATAATAAATATGGCAGAGAAAAAATTTCAAAACCTAAAATCTCATGACTGCCACGTGCTTATGACCCAGCTGCTTCCGATTGCATTGAGAGGACTCCTGCCGGAAAATGTTCGAGTACCCATTGTGAAGCTGTGTGCGTTTCTCAATGCAATTTCTCAGAAGGTAATCAGTCTAGATAGTCTACTGAGGTTACAGAAAGATGTGGTCCAATGTCTTGTCAGCTTCGAGTTGGTGTTCCCACCATCCTTCTTCAATATTATGACTCACCTCCTAGTTCACCTAGTCGATGAGATTAACATTCTTGGTACTGTATTTCTACACAATATGTTCCCCTTTGAGAGGTTCATGGGAGTGTTAAAGAAATATGTTCATAATCGTGCTAGGCCAGAAGGAAGCATCTCAATGGGATATGGAACAGAGGAGGTCATTGAGTTTTGTGTTGACTTTATTCCTGACCTTAAGCCCATCGGTGTTCCTGAATCACGGCATGAGGGTAGAATTAGTGGAAAAGGCACGCTAGGAAAGAAAGCAAGGATATGTATGGACGGACATTCTCTCACTAAAGCACACTACACAGTTCTACAAAGTTCCACCTTGGTGGCTCTGTATATCGAGGAACACAAGAATATTGTACACTCCAACAACCCGGGGAAGCCTGGCTCCTTGATTAGAGATGAACATATGAGGACTTTTGGCGGTTGGTTGCAGACACATCTCATGAATGACATAAATGTTGGAGAGCAGTTGTACTTGTTGGCCAGATCACCATCTTCGACTATATTGACTTTCCAAGGGTACGAGATAAATGGGAATACATTTTACACGATCGCCCAAGATAAAAAGAGCACCAATCAAAACAGTGGTGTCCGATTTGATGCAACAGACGAGAATGGGCAAAAGGATACATATTATGCTTACATAGAGGAGATATGGGAACTTGACTATGGACCTTTTTTAAGGTTCCTTTGTTTCAGTGCAAATGGGTCAAGCTGACAGGAGGCGGGGTTGAGGTAGACAAGAAATACGGAATGACAACAGTGGATCTCAACAACCTTGCGTATAGAGATGAACCATTTGTCCTAGCCAATGATGTGGCTCAGGTTTTTTATGTGAAGGACATGTCTACCAAACCGAAAAAAGGAAAGATAAGCAAAAGAATATAGCATTCGATGAGCCAAAGCGCCACATAGTTCTTTCAGGAAAAAGAAACATCATGGGGGTGGAGGATAAGACAGACATGTCAGACGATTATGATAAGTTTCATGAAATTCTGCCCTTCGCTGTGAAGGATGACCCAAGCATCCTGTTAAGTAAGGAAGATGCTCCATGGTTACGGATTAGAAGAAAACCCTAACATGTGTGGATGTTGGTGATGTACAATATTATTAAACCTTTATTTTTAATAATCTTCTTATATGTATATGGATATGAACTATCTCGATCTCAATAGGTAGTATTGCAACTTGTTGTGGCCAGACATTTATTAATATTAAAACGTAAAAATTAGTTATAATCATATCTAGCCCTGTAGTACATAGCTTCAGGGTCGCCTTCGTCATCGTCATCGTCGTCGCTCGTAGCACGCGGATGGATCCTCAGCCCTTCCTCGTAGCACGTGGATGGATCCTCCGGCCTCGGATTCACGACGCGCGGGGGAGGGGGCTCCCGGATGATGACCCTAGTACGCCCTAGGCCTTCACCACCACCACCATTCTTGTGGCTATGCTGCTGGTGAAAGTACGGGTACCTCAGGCGAGGATGGTCTCCCATGGCGATGTAGCACATCACACTGGCGATAGTCCGGTTCGCCCACCACAGGCGGCGACCAGCCTCGTTGTGGTTCACTAGGGGCGGGCCGTCACCCTCGTACCTGGCGAGCTCCCTTTCCTGCCGGTTTGCAAAGAAGGCATTCCAGGTGTCGAGGTTGTCGGGATCCCAATGGGGATCCATCCGCTGCTCTGGCGTGAGCTCGAGGTAGAAGTGGTTCGTGATGGCCGCCTGGCGGGCCGAACCTTGAGACATAGGAGGAACATGAACCCCTCCAGCACTCAGCATCCAGCCAGCGGACAGCCGGTACCTCGGCGGGCATGGGTTGCTGGAGGCGCACAGCGCCTCGGTCTCCTCGAGCATCAGAAAAGCCCAGTAAGCGGTGTCCATTGTTGTGAGAGAGAAGGTGTGGATGTGTCGATGGACATGGCGGTCGGCCTAGATATAGAGGGTCATGTCAGGAGAACATGGCGGGAAGCGGGGGAAATGGCGGGAGAAACATGGCGGGAAGCGGGGGAAATGGCGGGAGAACATGGCGGGAAGCGAGGGAAATGGCGGGAGAACATTTCTACTATATTTTTGTGAATATTTTGGTATATTATATGTATTTTTCCATTTTTAAATAATAAACTATATTTTTATTATTTTTTGTGAACATTTCTACTAAATATAATATTTGTTAAATAATAGATAATTTTATTTAAGTTATATAATAAAGTATGATAATAGATTTAAATTATAGATCTTCTTTTTTTGAAAATTTTGATATATAATACATAATTTTCTGAAAACTATAAACAATTTTTGGTTTTGGCGCCAAAAATAACCTTTAGCCCCGGTTTGTAATACAAACCAGGGCTAAAGGGTGACCATTAACCCCGGTTTGTAATACAAACCGGGGCTAAAGGGTTGTGGCGCGCGGGAAGTGCGGCGGGCCGAAAACACCTTTAGCCCCGGGTTGTAATACGAACCGGGGCTAAAGAGGGACCTTTAGCCTCGGTTTGTACTACAACCCGGGGCTAAAGGGGGGTGGTATAAATACCCCACCCCCGCCCCGGGTCGTGGCACGACCCGAAGATCGCCGTTTCTTCCCAGCGCCGCGCCCACGCTGTCCGCTGCACCGCCGCCCGCACCCATGAGAAGGAGCCCCGCGCCGCCGCCCGCGCTCGTCTCTGCCCTGCGCCGCGTCTCCGCGCCGCCCCGTCCCGCGCCGAGCCGCCGCGCCGCCCAGCCCCGAGAGCCGCCGCCTCGCCGTCGTCTCCGTCCCGCCGCCGCCTCGCCGTCGTCTCCGCCCCTCCTCAGGTTAGTGTTAATTTTGGTTATTAATTAGTTAGGGTTAATTAGCTAGGGTTATTAGTTAGGGTTAATTTTGGTTAGTAGTAGTGTTAGGATTTTGGTTAATAGTAGTATTAGGATTAGGATTTTGGTTAGTGTTAGTTAGAAGTATTTGTATTTTAGTTAGTGTTAGTGTTAATAGTATTAGTATTTTGGTTAGTTAGTGTTATTAGTTAATTTTGGTTAGTGGTAGTGTTAGTGATTGTAAATAAGTAGTATTAGTATTTTGGTTAGTGTTAGTTAGTAGTATTAGTATTTTAGTTAGTGTGTTAGTGTTAGTGTTATTAATAGTATTAGTATTTAGTTAGTGTTAGTAGTATTAGTATTTTGGTTAGTGTTAGTTAGTAGTATTAGTTATTAATATTAGTATTTATCTAGGGTTAGTTAGGGTTAGTTAGAATACTTAGTTAATTAGGTTTAGTTTAGCTAGTGTTAGGTTTAGGGTTAGTGTTATTAGGGCAATACTTAGTGATTTAGTTACTGTTTATGTTTTATGATTGTTTATTGCTATTATTTAGTTATGCCGCGTCCACCTCGTCCGAGCCTACTGGACTCCGTCGGGGATGTCCGAGTCTGGGCTCTGCCGGGTTGGCACTGGGAGGTGCTACCTGTCGGGACTCGTACCTTGGTGGCGTCCACGAGGTCCAGGAGCGGTGCAGAGGGAGCCAGCCCCCGAGGAGGTGGTACGTCGTCGTATCAGGGAGGATGACGAGCATGTACGACGATACATGTATCTTTTGGAGACTAGGTTCTCCAATATCTGGCAGGTTCATGGATCTCACCCGAGCTATTCTCCGGTGATGGTTCCTCTTCTGTGGCTGCAGAGCTCCCGTAGCACAGAACGCGGCAGCCGCGTTCGCTAGTTTGATATTTATTAATAATGTATTTTATCTTAATAATGTAATTTATCTTATACTTTATCCTATAATGCACCCGAGCTATTCTCTGGTGATGTATTAATAATGTACTTTATCTTATATTATTGTACTTTATGTTAATCACTAAGTACTGTATCCAAGTTGTCGCAGTTGTAATATTCTTTTACTTAATGCAATATTCTTTTTCTGTATTAGTTAAACTATGGACGGTAGACAGAATGAAGAGGAGCTTCTCAACATGATAGATGAGGGTACTGGGGGGTCTTATTATGATGGCTCCGAATATCTTAATTTGTCTGGAGGAGACGATGGTGGAGAAAATAGTGGAGATGATGGTGCTGACCATGGTGGAGACCATGGTGAAGACACCACAATAATGACAAACTCCGTCGAGGTATATAAAGCCTCTATCGATCGTTCACTAGTATAGATGCACTAATTGATTCGTATATATGTACTGACGAATGTTTCTTCTCTTAGACCTCCGCTTCCGGCCAATCTTCTACAAAGACAAGAGGCCCGACACACAAGTTGCCCGCTGATGTCCGTTTCAGCATTGACTTAGTCTCTCCGCAGGGTCAACTGCTGGAGTCCAAAGAAGCTGTGAATGCATTTACAAGTCAATGCGGAGTGATTGTTAGAGACAAAGTCCCGATCACCACGCGAAATTGGAACAAGCCAAGAAAGAAAAAGGATCCAGCTGGGGCTAGTTTTGTAGATGACAGAGCGAAAGATACGATGTGGAATTCTCTCATGACACATTTCACCCTACCAGTCTTGGAGACTGATGAGCTCACACAGCAAATGACGAGGAAAGTCAAGCACTTTGCTCTTAAGAAGATGGCCGAACTATTCAAGGAATGGAAAAAAAGATTGTACCAGAAGTATGTCTTGAAGAAAACAACTCCTCCATTCTTTGTCCCACTAGAGTTGCAGCAGGATAACTGGGCCGCATTTGTGGAATACAAGAACTTGGAACCAGCTAAGGCAATATCAGCAAAAAATAAGTTAAATGCAACCAAAAAGAAATATCACCATCATATGGGCACAGGTGGCTACAGGAGTGCCATGCCTAAGTGGGATAAAGCTGAGGCTGACCTGGAGGCTAAAGGGGTCACTCCGGCTACGTCCAGTGGGCCCTTGAGGTCAAGAAATTGGGTATTCGGACATGGGGCATCATTAGACCCAGAAACAGGCGAGATTGTTGCAGCCGAAGAAATTTCTTCACCCAAGAAAGAACTTGTTAAAGTGATAAAACAGGTTGAAGAGGGAACGTTTGTTCCTGACAGAGAGAACGATGAGCTGACAAAGGCTCAGGGGAATCCTGAAAAGGCTGGACGAACAAGAGGGTTCGGACCTTCTTATCCATGGGTTATCGGGTTTCCCGAGCACCGTGACACGTACAGAAGCCGATCGAGAAGAACAAAGCGGCAAAAAGAGGAGGATACGGAGCGGTTCACGAGGTTTGAAGCCATGCTGCAGGAGCATCGCCAGGAGCTTAATGAACGTAAAGGACTCCGACAGCAAGGTCCTACACCCGACAGTACGGTCGGCCCATCGCAACGGAAAAGCAGCGTGGCATCCACGGAGGGCCACGGTAATGATGCAACGATGGATGTGTACCCCGTGGATGCAATTAAGGAGAAGACTAGTTGTGAACTGCATGTTGAACTGAAGAATATTTCCATGAAGGTGGCGGTCGGCTTTGCTTTATCTTCTGCACTGGGAGCGACCTACCATTGCAATCCGATTCCA
Organism: Avena sativa; assembly: GCA_916181665.1. Taxonomy (NCBI): domain Eukaryota; kingdom Viridiplantae; phylum Streptophyta; class Magnoliopsida; order Poales; family Poaceae; genus Avena; species Avena sativa. Next base: position 432,319,162 of record OV702295.1, read on the forward strand.
GCTGGCTATGCTCGTGTCAATGTGGATGAAATTCTACCTATGTGTCAGTCACTACAGTTTGACATCCTTGGAGGTGAAGGGGAGACGACACTAGGAGAAGTCACGAGTGTCTTCATTCTTTGGAAAAAAGAATACATCAAGTTTCCAGGCTCGACACCAAGGCCACCTTCTCCACCGAGAAACAATCCATCACCTCCAAGGCAACCGTCTCCTCCCAGTGCACCGTCTCCTCCAAGTCCACCTCCAAGTGCACCGTCTCCTCCCAGTAATAGTCCAATCCATGACCCCAACACGAGTCCATCTCAATCTACGCAGCCGCCTCCACCCACTAAGGGCCAAAAGCAGAAGAATATCATCGCTCCGTCGAGCGATAACCAACGCCTGAAGCGACAGTTATCGCCCCTCCCAAGAGTACTGCCGGTTCCTCCCAAGAGGGCTTACGACCTGACCGATGAGGAGACCGATGCGGTCGTACGGGCCGAAGTGGATGCTCATTTTAAAAAGAAACAACATGAGCCAGAGGTCCAAATAAAACCGGAAACCAAGGAGCACTTTAGGAAATTACTGACGCATCCATCCCAAGCTTAGTTAAATGTGCCAGATGACTATACACGATGTCTTCAGAAGACACTGAAACAGAAGAGATCAAGCGGTAGAGGAAGCATCACAAAAGAGGTTCCCCGGCAGGGGAACAAGCAAAACAATCGAGTGGTAGCGGAAGCATCAGAACAGATGTACCCTAGCTGGGGAAACAAGCAAAACAATCGAGTGGTAGTCGAAGAACCAAAAGAGATGTTCCCCAGCTAGGGAAACAAGCAAACCAATCGCTCCCCCACTCCAGGTGAACATACCCGAACCTCAACTATATGAGTAACCTATGGATCCGGAAACGGCTAGGATATTGGCCGAGCAATGTGTCATGCCTATTCATGAAATTATTCATGGCGATATGCCCAAGGCTGAGGTAGCACCCAAATTTGTTAATGGGGAGCCTCTGGTTAGTTCTGAGAGGCTTCAGGATATGCCAACACAAATGCGACGATTCCATGAATGGTACATGAAAGCATCAAAATAACAGCGAAATTGGCTCTTACTGAAAGTTCGAAAATCGCATTACTTCACTAAAGACGAGGTCCCTATTGAATTTACAGAATTATTTCAGTTATTCAATCTAAAGGAACTCGACAAAACTATCCTCAGTTCGTATTATCTGTAAGTGATTACTTTATTTATGTAATTAGGTCTCTATCTCATCTTGTTCAATTCATTGTCGGTAAGTATACTCACTATATTCTTTTGTATGCTATATATAATGATGCAGAATGAAGATGCTCGATTGTAAAAGAAAGGCTATCAATGGATTTGGGTTCATTGACCCACATCGAGTTCATGGAGCTATACTAAAGGATAAACCACTGGAGACCGAGCACAACTTGTTGCGGTTTTTCACGAAACAACATTTATGTAATGAAATACTATTTCATTACCATGACGGCAAGTGAGTTTTTGTACACATTAACTTTTGCTTACTCGATGTTCAGTGTAAATGATGAGTTACTGACGTATGTAAACCTTGCGTAGGTCCCACTGGATTCTTCTAAGCATTTCACTTGACTTGGGAAGAGTTCACATCATGGACTCACTAAACAAAGACATTGAAAACTACCGCGGCATTATCGATGCGCTCCAGAGGTAATTTCAACCATTATCGCACTATATCGGTTTCTTTCGTTCATTTTCTGGGATATCAAGTAGTTATTAACTCATATATTAATTTTCTTTGTCGGGTAGGGTTTGGACACAGTTCAAGAAACATGTCCGCGGTCAATGGCGTGAGGAGCTATTTTTTAAATCACTCTCAGTAAGTAGTACGAGCTAAGTCTGCGCATCTATTTAATTCTAGTTTATGTGCATTTATCATGCTAGCGTTATTATTTGATTGAATTCTATTCTTGTAAAGTGCGAGAGGCAGCCACAGGGAACTAATCTATGTGGATTCTACGTGTGCGAGTTCATTCGCATCAGTATTGAGAATCCTCGGAAAATGTTCGAGTAAGTAAACAATATATTCACCCTTTATTTTTATTACAAAAAGTTGTGTTGAGTCTAATTCATACGATCTCCTTTTTATATAGTTGGACGCGATGCGGGACAAGCTCCTACCAGAGGACCACCTAATAGCAATCCAAGAGGAATTTGCTGCATTTTTTGTCGACGAAGTCATAGACCCACGCGGAGAATACTCTAGACCCTAAAGCATCCATGTAATGATCTCCATGTAATCAAATAGACATGCTCTGGACCCGGTTGGGACTCCATATATGCTTGTAAGAGAAATTATATTATATATTGCGTCAATGTGTACAAGTACTGTGTAGTAGCGTTCTGTATGTATACGAAAACTTGTTTCTAATGAAAACACAGAATAAAAAATAATTGAACACAAAACACAAAATGAAAAGAAAAACACAAAACCCTAAAACCCCATCCCCTGCCGCGGCAGCCAAATGGCCCAAAATACTGCCGCGGTAGGGAACCTTTAGTCCCGGTTCATAAAACGACCTGGGGCTAAATGTCCTGCCGCCCAGCGCGCCTAGCAGGCCACGTGGTTGGACCTCTAGCCCCGGTTCATAACAGAACCGGGGCTAAAGCTTGGACCTTTAGTCCCGATTTCGCAGTCCCGGTTCGCAATCCGGGGCTAAAGGCCCTTACGAACCGGGGCAAATGGCCTGGTTTCTACTAGTGATGGATTTGGAATCGGAAGTTGGGAGGTTGGGAAACATTAAAATTAGGTAAGTAATAAGCTGCAAGCCAGCTTCTTACTTTTTTTCATTTCTTATTGTGTGTGATGTATATACAATTCATTTGCATGGTGTTTCTTGGTATCCTACATCAAGAAAATTATAAAATTCACATATGATCAGATATTTGCTCTTTGTCTTATTGTTAGTTTCTTCGTTCCCTTTGAAAGTGGAAGTGGGTTTTATTTTGTATCTTCCAGAAATTTTTAATCAGAGATGACTGGTTCATAAATGAAATTGTTAGCATTTATTGTATGGGTCAAGAAATGAGAAGACAATGCTGATAGACGAGAGACAATTAGGAAAGCAGGACAAAGCCTATATTTGAAAAAGGAGGCTGCTATGACCATCTTCAACAAACCATTTTCTTGCTCCAATTGAATATGCTTCTGCATGAAATATAAGGGAAATAACCAACTTCCAATATCAACCTAGATTGATGTTTCCTTGGATTTTGGAACATAATTATTTTGTTGAAACCTCAATGTAGGGAACTACAATACATATGCTTATTTGAACTAATTGGTCAATTTTAATCTAATTTGTGGTACCCAAGTACATGTTCTTTTCTAAATATATATTTTGCTAAAGTGTTATCAAAGGTGTGTTCATTTATTTAAGATAGGCCTGATGTACATGTCTTATGCTCCTCCTAGCAATATGATGACTCAATTTAGGTTTTAGTCTAGACAAGCACGCAACATTGACACTTACAAACAAGCAAAAACGTAGAAGCTTTAAGTTTCAGGACATGATAGCATGCAGTGTTCATGGTTGTCAAAAGACCCTACAGTGGTGTGCTTGAGGTTTGGTATTGCATCACATGATCGATAGTTTGAGCCTAACATCTACTTACCTATAGCTACATGATGTTGATATTGGCACATGGCATTTCCTAGCATGACGTCATCTCTAGCTCCTGCATATATTTTCTTCTCAGGCCTGACTAGCCATTTCTTCATCCTCTTTCTTGAGCTGCATGTTCGTGGCATTTTTCTTTGAACCCATATGCTAAAGTTGTAGTGAAGTTTTTGAGGGGCAGGTAAAAGAGACTTCTGAGTTATATGTAGTTGCTCCCTTTTAATTGTACGACACCATTGTTGCACTCATTATGATCTTCAAACCTTTTTTCCAATTCCGTTTGTATTATCTTACTATAAGACACTAAAAGCGAGAGCTTATAAAGGTCTAGATTATTTTGGAACGTCAGTTAGATGTGGATCAAGAGGTATACCGGTCTATGATTGGTTCTTTGCTTTACCTTTGTGCATCTAGACCCGATATAGTGTTAAGAGTAGGAGTGTGTGCAAGATATCAAGCGGCTCCTAAAGAAATCCACTTGATGGTAGTCAAAAGAATCTTTCGATATTTGGTTCATACCTCAAACTATGGTGTGTGGTATCCTAGGGGCTCAACATTCTCTCTTTGTGGGTACACGGATTCAGATTGGGATGGTGATAAGGATGATAGGAAATCAACCTCCGGGGCTTGCCAATTTCTTGGTAGGTCCTTGGTTTGTTGGTCCTCTAAGAAGCAAAATTGTATATCTCTCTACACCGCCAGAGCCGAATATGTGGCAGCCGCTAGTGCATGCACTCAATTTTTATGGATGAGGCAAACTTTTAAAGGAATATAGTGTCCATTGTGACAAAGTGCCTCTTTTATGTGACAATGAAAGTGCTATCAAGATTGCCTACAACCCGATGGATCATACAAGGACGAAGCGTATTGAGATTCGTCATCATTTCATTAGAGACCATGTTTCCCGGGGAGATATTGAGCTACCTTATGTTCCAACCAAAGACCAACTTGTCGATATTTTCACGAATCCTCTTGATGAAGCATGGTTTTGCTATTTGAGAAATTACCCAAATATCATAGATTCAAGGAGTTTGACTTGATCATATTGCATACTCATCTATATCTTGATCCTTATTTTGTTTAGGTGTGGGCATCGAGATAGGGGGAGTGCGGTCCTAATCCATTGGGCTATCACTCCCCCATAATGCCAAAAGTAACAATGCCATACTTGTTATATCATTTCTATGATAAGTGGGCTTCAATGACAAGTAGTGTCTATGAACTCAGATATATCCTCCCTGTGTCATGACACATATACTCAAAAATGGTGGCTACAGCCGCCGACCCTCTCATTATGGAGAGGTTGCATCTCATTGATAATGTTTGGGTCTTTTATCGGATTTGATTACATATTCTCTTAGTCAGTTGTTTCATGGCTTTGCTTTCAATCCTCTTATGGTTTATGATCTTTGCAGTATGGTATCTTATCCCAAGCCTTATTTCCTTCCCTAGAACATGCTTTCTATCATATATGTCCTCATACACTTAAATTGGTAGTTCTGGTCGAAGAGGGTCGGAGTTTTCAGTGTTTTCACATCGGAATCTTTGGTCAGTCCGGAGTTTCTGGTCCCACGGACCAGAGTCTTCGGTCTGAGATGGTTTCAAGCGCTGAGAAAAGGGAGGCCGAGGTGAGAGAAACAACCAGTTTCTTTCTTCCACCCCCGACCTCCCCTCACTCACCCGTTGCCTCCTCCACTAGAATCGCTGCCCCATGGCCCTGCTGCCACTAGGATCTACCGTGATGCCGGCCTCCTCCGCCCTCTCCATCCTTGGGGCATTCCCCACATATACATTGCAAACGTATCTATAATTTTTGATGTTCCATGCTTGTTTTATATCTACTTTCTTATGTTTTGTCCACACTTTGGAGTATTTTTACACATTTTCTGGAACTAACCTATTAACAAGATGCCACAGTGCCAATTGCCTATTTTCTGCTGTTTTTGGTTTCAGAAAAGCTAGTAAGGAAATATTCTTGGAATTGGACCAGACAAAATCCCAAGTCAATATTTCACCAGAAGGAACACGGAGTCCAGAGGGGAGACGAAGAGGGGAGCCAGGCCGGCCACACCTGGTGGTGGCGCGGCCAGCCCTAGCCGCCCCACTAGGTGGTGTGGTCCCCCTGGCGCTCCACCGACCTTGCCTCTTCGCCTATATATTGCCTCCGGGACGAAAACCCTAAGTACCCGATCAAAGTTCCACGAAAGAGTCTGTAGCCGCCACCATGTCCATCCCTAGATCAGGAGGGATCTGAAGCTCTTCCCGGCAACCCGTCGGAGGGGAGAGATCGCCCTGGAGGCCTTCTTCATCACCATGCCTGCCTCCAGTTTGATGCGTGAGTAGTTCATCCCTGGACTACGGGTCCATGTAGTAGCTAGATGGTTGGTTCTCCTCCTTTGTGCTACCATGTTTAGATCTTGTGAGCTCCGTTCATGATCAAGATCATCTATTTGTAATCTTACATGTTGTGTTTGCGGGGATGCGATGGATATTGAGATGCTATTTCAGATTGATTATTGATTCTATCATGTCTATGTTATTTGTGATCTTGCATGCTTTCTGTTGTTAGTAGCTATCTTGGCCGAGTCGATGCTAGCAACTCCAAGAGGGAGTATTTATGCTCGATAGTGGGTTCATGCCTCTAGGAATATGGGGAAGTGACAGAAATCTCTAAGGTACTAGATGTGCTGTTGCTACTAGGGAGAAAACAACAATCCTTTGTTCATAGAACAATAGTATTGTTTACTTTACACACTTTGCTTAATGTAATTATCTATTGCTTGCAACTTTAATACTGGAGGGGTTCGGATGATAACCTGAAGGTGGATTATTAGTCATAGATGCAGTTGGATAACGGTCTATGTATAATGATGTAATGCCCAATCAAATCTCATAGGAGTCAAGATGATTAGTATATGCATGTATGCTTTCTTGTTGTCTGTCAATTGCCCCGCTGTAATTTGTTCACCCAACATGTCAACTATCTTAAGGAGAATCACCTCTAGTGAACTATGGACCCCGGTCCATTCTTTTACCATTAATCTAGAAGCTATTTATTGTTTTCTGTTTACTTTCTGCAAGCAATTACTATCTTCCGCACAATACGTTTAATCCTTTGTTTTCAGCAAAACTGGTGAGATTGACAACCTCACTGTAAGTTGGGGGCAAAGTTTTGTGGTTGTGTTGTGCAGGATTCCAAGTTGGAAAAAACACCTTGGAGGTGTTTACTTGCTCCTACTGGTTCGATAACCTTGGTTTCATAACTGAGGGAAACTTGCTGCTGTGCTCATCATACTTTCCTCTCGGGGTTCCCCAACGAGCTCAACGTATCCTGAGCCATCAAGCTCTTTTCTGGCGCCGTTGCCGGGGAGTCAAGGACATCTTCACAAGGGGAGTCCCTCACAACCAATCTCTTTACTTTGTTTTTTTGTTTTGCTTAGTTTATTTTTGCTTTGTTTGCTTGTTTCTTTTATCAAAAATACAAAAAAAATTAGTTCCTACTATAGTTGTTATTTTTGTTGGTCTATTATTGTCTTGCTTTATCATGCTTTCTATCAATGGTTGGTTTCTTTGAAACTAGATCTTATTGGCAAGATGGGTTCATGGAAGAACAAAAATATTATGAGGAACACCGCTTGTCACAAAAAGGGAAACTCTTATGGGAACAAATTGATAAAATTGTGTACCATTCCCCCATGCTTACCAAAGGAGGATGAATGTTATGTTCATATGGATTCTTTTGAAATATTTATAATAAAGCTCTAGATGATGGTCCTATATTGGTTGATAATATTAATTGTACTACTATTGAAAATGAGATTGATCAGTCATCTTGTTATAAAATTCTTAAAAGTGGGCTTGAAGGTTTTAATCCCATATTTTTGAGCTTGATAAAAATTATGTGTTTGTAGATCATGAAAAGAATGCTTTATGTGATAGTTATATTGTTGAGTTTATTCATGAGGCTACTGAAAATTATTATGAGAGAGGAAAATATGGTTGTAAAAGTTTTCATGGTACTGAAACGCCTCTCTATCTGCTGAAAGTTTTGAAGTTGCTCTCGTTTTATCTTCCTATGCCTGTCACTTTGTTCTTTGTGAATTTATTTGCGTATAAGATTCCTATGCATAGGAAGTGGTTAGACTTAAATATGTTTTGAATTTGCTTCTTGATGCTCTCTTTTACTTCAATTCATATTTCTTATGTGAGCATCAACGAAATTATCATGCCTAGCTCAAAGGCGTTAAAGAAAAGCACTTATTGGGAGATAACCCAAATTTTTAGTTAGTAAGTTTTTCTTTTGTTAAGTCTTGGATGTTAATAACCGCTCCTTATCCTTTTTGTGTGGTTTTTGTGCCAAGAGTAACCTCTAATGAGAGAGAAGTAAGATTTGGGAAAGTTGCTGTCCCGAAACAGATTTTTGTGCTTCACTGTAAAAATTCATGAAAAATCTCTGTATGTCGGATTGAGCTGTAATGTTTTGTGCTTCTGCCCCAGGTTGTTATCTAACTTCCCTTAGTTCAACACTTTTCTATTTGAGCAATAGAAGGTCTTCAAAAAAATTGGTTCTTACCTGCTGGTCTATTTTGACAGATTTATGCCATTATTTGCATTTGCCTCTTAATCTCTTTCTCTTTGAGTTCTCTTTGATCATTTGAACTTTTTAAAGGAAGTGCTACAGTAGCTTATGTTTTAATGGAAGTTTTACTTGAGTTGAAACTGAACCAAAAAGACTTATTATCTTAAGTACACTAATGTTGCTAATGAAGATTGTGTGAAGTTTTGTATGAAGGAAATTTTTAAGTGTAGGGAAGAGTAATGTGATAAGATGAAGAATAGACAAAAGCTCAATCTTGGGGATTCCACCCATGTCACCCCAAGAAATATTCCAAAAGTACAAGCATTAAAGCTTGGGGATGCCCAAGGCATCCCCTTTGTCATCAATAAAAAAATCGGTTTCTTCCAAACACTTCATTTTTATTATTTCATGCACAGTTGTGTTGTTCTTGGAGCGTCTTCATTTTGTTTTTAGTTTTCGTTTGCTTAGTTTGATTGAATAAATTGGTTGGACCCCCACATTCATATATGATGGTTTTCAATTAGGTTAATTTGGATTGGAAAAGAGTAGGAAAGTTCATGCTTAAGTCGTATAAAAGGAGCTTGTTTTTGACTGTGACTTAGACTTTATCATGTCCTGCTTGATATTTTATTGTATTTATGCTTAGTGATTATTGTTGTAGCATGACTTGTTATAAACAATTGAGAATTGCTTAATGTGCCTTGAAAGAATCATGCATTGTTTTAGCATATAAAAGCATAATATTGTGGTATTCTCTTGTAATGCTTTATTTGGGTTGACTTGGCACATGCTCAAACCATGTTAAGACTACACCAAGTCACTATAGCCTCTATGATCATTTAGTTTTCAACTTGTAATATCACTTTATGCTTTAATCAATAATGTTTTGTCGCTTTGCATGATTATGACCATTATTGCTCTCTTAGTTGGTCGCTCCGAGTCTTTTGCTAGCCTCCATACCAAGTATGAGTCCCACTCATGCATCCAACTCCAAATAAAACCAAGTTATTCCAAAGAGTCCACCATACCTACCTATTAGCATGTGCTATTCCAAGTATATTCATGTTTTTATCTACCTTCCAAATTAAACTTGTTATGTGAAAATTAGTGATTAAAGCTCTCACAAACTTGATGGCACACTTTTACTTTTCTTGCACTTAATAAACTTGAACCATTGTGCCCATCTATGTTGCGTATGTGCTTGCGCTTTATAAGTTGTGAATTAGCAAAACCATGTTACCATGGGGAACGCTTTCAACATTGCACTTTATTTGGTTGATATCATGTTCTTTTGTTATGGATCCCAGCGGTGTGAAATAAAAGGGGAACTTGTAAGCTCATGGAGTTTATATATGTGTTAGAGAAACGCCTGGGCTGCTAGCCTAAGCCATGCCTAATCATGGTGGAAACTTGCAGCATAACCATAATGAGCAATCTATGAAGCTTCCTTAATAAAAACCTATGCATATAGCAAATAAAAAGATCGATGAGATGCTCATTGTCTGCTTACCTTGTCATTTTGATATGGGAATGCTTCCGTATTATCGGGAAAGGGGTACCCCGTTGGCGGTTCTCTATGATACACATGTATTTACAATGACAAGAACTTACTCGTGACTAAAGTTGAGTAGCATGAGGTTCGGTCTTCGTAAGTAAGGGGCATGAGATTTCAACTTATAACTTGTCAAGCATATCCTCATATTTGTTCACTTTAACCTTAATCACCTAAAGATGCTTATGATAGGGGCAATGAGAGCTGAAAGCTAATAAGTACCATAATTTGTGGAAGCTCTTTATGGAACTTGAATCCCTGCTTCCCTTTGTGAAGGGCCTTTATTTTTTACTTTTATGTTGAGTCTCCATCTTCTATCTTTATGCACCTATTGCGAGAGCATAGTGGTCATTCTTAGTTTAATGTTTATTGTCCCAAAACTTGTTGATTGATTCATAACTTTGATATTGCTTGCTCTTAAATTATTTGTATCTAGTCACCCTTACGAACTTTGAAGGTGTCCTATGCATTTATGTTTTGCTAAACCATGAGGGACAAGCTGAATACCACTTTTATTATGTTTTCTATATGTGAAACAAAAAACGTCTTGCAAAGCATTATTATTCATGAATCTTTTATTTGTACCTTTTCATGTTACAACATAGTTGCTATGTCTGATTGTTAGAACTATATCTTTCATGCTATGTTAGAGTACTATGATCCCAGCTATCAATGTTTTACAAATACTTTGATCAAGATTATCATGGTGCATGTCACCTCAAAAATTATTCTTTTTTATCACTTACCTACTCGAGGATGAGCAGGAGTTAAGCTTGGGGATGTTGATACGTATCTATAATTTTTGATTTTCCATGCTTGTTTTATATCTACTTTCTTATGTTTTGTCCACACTTTGGAGTATTTTTACACATTTTATGGAACTAACCTATTAATAAGATGCCACAATGCCAGTTGCCTGTTTTCTAATGTTTTTGGTTTCAGAAAAGCTAGGAAAGAAATATTCTCGGAATTGGACCGGACAAAAGCCCAAGTCAATATTTCACCAGAAGGAACACGGAGTCCGGAGGGGAGACGAAGAGGGGAGCCAGGACGGCCACACTTGGTGGTGGCACGACCATCCCTAGCCGTGCCACCAGGTGGTATGGGCCCCCTAGCGCTCCATCGACCTTGCCCCTTTGCCTATATATTGCCTCCGGGACGAAAACCCTAAGTACCTGATCAAAATTCCATGAAAGAGTTTGTAGCCACCGCCATCTCCATCCCTAGATCGGGAGGGATCTGAAGCTCTTCCCGACACCCTGCCGGAGGGGACAGATCACCCTGGAGGCCTTCTTCATCACCATGCCTGCCTCTGGTGTGATGCGTGAGTAGTTCATCCCTGGACTATGGGTCCATGTAGTAGCTAGATGGTTGGTTCTCCTCCTTTGTGCTACCATGTTTAGATCTTATGAACTCTGTTCATGATCAAGATCATCTATTTGTAATCTTAAATGTTGTGTTTGCAGGGATCCGATGGATATTGAGATACTATTTCAGATTGATTATTGATTCTATCATGTCTATGTTATTTGTGATCTTGCATGCTTTCCGTTGTTAGTAGCTATCTTGGCCAAGTAGATGCTAGCAACTCCAAGAGGGAGTACTTATGCTCGATAGTGGGTTCATGCCTCTAGGAATCTGGGAAGTGACAAAAATCTCTAAGGTACTAGATGTGCTATTGCTACTAGGGAGAAAACAGCAATCCTTTGTTCATAGAACAATCGTATTGTTTACTTTACACACTTTGTTTAATGCAATTATCTGTTGCTTGCAACTTAATACTGGAGGGGGTTCGGATTACGGTCTATGTATAATGTTGTAATGCCCAATCAAATCTCATAAGAGTCAAGATGATTAGTATATGCATGTATGCTTTCTCAGTGTCTTGTCAATTGCCCCGCTGTAATTTGTTCACCCAACATGTCAACTATCTTAAGGAGAATCACCTCTAGTGAACTATGGACCCTGGTCCATTCTTTTACCATCAATCTACAAGCTATTTACTGTTTTCTGTTTACTTTCTGCAAGCAATTACTATCTTCCACACAATACGTTTAATCCTTTGTTTTGAGTAAAACCGGTGAGATTGACAACCTCACTATAAGTTGGGGGCAAAGTTCTGTGGTTGTGTTGTGCAGGATTGCAAGTTGGAAACAACACCATGGACGTGTTTCCTTGCTCCTACTGGTTCGATAAACTTGGTTTCATGACTGAGGGAAACTTGCTGTTGTGCTCATCATACCTTCCACTTGGGGTTCCCCAACGAGCTCAACGTATACTGAGCCATCACCCACCGGTGGATTTACTCCAATGGACGAATCTGGTTCATCTTCTCTCGCTATGAACCTAGGGTTCTTCCCCTTTGCTTCTTTTCAGCATTGTACCAACTTCTTCCACTGGAATCTCATTTTTGTGTGCACTCCTCTCACATTAGCTTCGGTTTCTTGCTCGATCTGTTCGAAATAATTTCTCCCACGGTCTCCTTTGAGCAACCCAATCTCTAGACCGGAGCTTCCGGTCTCTCAGACCGGAGACTCCGGTGTGCTTTTGCATAGGCCGAAGATTCTGGTGTTGCTCACTGGAGACTCCGATGTGGTTTACTTCTAGCACATCCAACAAGGGTTTGAGGATTTTGTCTCGACTCTTGGACATATATGATTATCTTCATGCTTTCCCATTCATCTCTATTCACAGGTGGCTCTGGTTCGCATCGTCCATCTCACACCAAGGCCAAGTCCAAAAGGAGGGAGCCTCAATATGATAGGGTGGCTGGCCCATTTTTTGTGCCTTCTACCCGAAGGTAGCAGGCCAGAGATGCTGCATATATGCAAAGGGAAGTTGAGCGTGTTGAGGATGAAGCACGTGCTAAGAGAGTCAAGTATGACAACTCGCAATCATTAACCAACATGTCCAAGAAAGAATACCGTGAGTTGCGCTAGATGAGGTTCTTTGACATGCCAAGAACCAATGATGACCCATGCTACTAGAGGAGGGAGCAAAAGGTGTTCATGAAGTATATCTATCGCAAATTCACCAAGTTCCTAATTTGTCCATAGAGGTATATGGACTTTGACTACATGCATGCAAATGACTATTTCATGGATGCTCTTTGGATCACTGAGAAGCTTGGGCTACATGGTCTTATGGAGCTCCATGAGGACTACAACATTACCCTTGTCGAAAAATTGTATGCCACCATTGTATTTGATCATGATCAGGCAAGGACCATGACATGGTTGACTAGTAACGTCCGTTGCACTTCAAACTTCTATGATTTTTCCGGAGCAATTCACCAGCCTTTCAGTGGCGTGTTTGTTCCTGGTGGTCACCGCATCCATGATGCTCTCTTGGCAAAGATAAAGGTAAGATCGCACAGTTCTATGGGAGTAATGCCCCAGTTGGGGAGTCCAAGGGACTCAAGACTCTACAATTTGTTATTAAGGATCTTTCAGCACACCATTGCTCCTAGTGCTGGAAATGATGATGCTATTCGGTGTGGACTTTTCAACTTGCTCCATCATGCTCACAAAGTGGTTTGTGCATGGCTTACTGCTAAAGGATTCAACATTGATGTCATGTACTTCATTTTTGAGGAGATGTATTGATGGCTCAATGCACGGCGCCCAGAAAAATGCTTGATGGTGGTGTTGATGTAGAGCTCATTGGGAACCCCAAGAGGAAGGTATGATGAGCACAGCAGCAAGTTTCCCTCAGTTATGAAACCAAGGTTTAATCGAACTAGTAGGAGCAAGGAAACACCCCAAAGGTGTTACTAGCTGAGCTTTGGCAGGGCGCACTACCGGTGCTAGTAGCAACGTGGAGACCTACACAACACAATCACAGAACTTTGTCCCAACTTGCGATGAGGTTGTCAATCTCACCGTGTTTTGCGGAAAACAAAGGATCAAACGTATTGAATGGAAAGAAGTAAAAGTTTGCAGAAAGTAAACACAAAGCAGTAAAAGATTGTAGATTGTATGTAAAGTAAAAGGACCAGGATCCATAGTTCACTAGAGGTGGCTCTCCTTAAGATAGATAACATGCTGGGTGAACAAATTACGCGGGGCAATTTACAAACACCGATAAACCAATACATGCATATACTAATCATCTTGACTCCTCTGAGACTTGATTGGGCAATACAACATAATACATAGACCGCCATCCAACTGCATCTATGACTAATAATCCACCTTCAGGTTATCATCCGAACCCCCTCCAGTATTAAGTTGCAAGCAACAGATTATTGCTTTACAAACTGCGTGTAAAGTAAACAATACGATTGTTGTATGAACAAAGGATTGTTTTTTTCTCCCTAGTAGCAACAGCACATCTAGTACCTTAGAGATTTCTGTCACTTCCCCAGATTACCAGAGGCATGAACCCACTATCGAGCATAAATATTAACTCTTGGAGTTGCTAGCATCTACTTGGCCAAGATAGCTACTAACAACGGTAAGCATGCAAGATCTCAAATAACAAAGACATGATAGAATCAATAATCAATCTGAAATAGCATCTCAATATCCATCGGATCCCCGCAAACACAACATGTATGAATTACAAATAGATGATCTTGATCATGAACGGACCTCACAAGATCTAAACATGAAAGCACAAAGGAGGAGAAACCAGCCATCTAGCTACTACATGGATCCGTAGTCCAAGGATGAACTACTCACGCATCACACCGGAGGCTTGCATGGTGATGAAGAAGGCCTCCAGGGTGAATTCCCCTCTCCGGCAGGGTGCCGGGAAGAGCTTCAGATCCCTCCCAATCTAGGGATGGAGATGACGGCGGCTACAGACTCTTTCATGGATTTTTGATCGGGTACTTAGGGTTTTCGTCCCGAGGGCAACTTATAAGCGGAAGGAGAGGCCGAGGAGGTGCTAGGGCTGGCCTCACAACCCCCTGGCGCGGGCCAGGCTGGGCCGTGCGGCCAGGTGGTGTGGTGGCCCCCTGGTCCCTCTCCGACTCGTATTCTGGCACTTGATCCCTTCCGGAAAAATAGGCACTTTGGCTTTTGTCCGGTCCAATTCCGAGAATATTCATTTTTTGACTTTCCTGGAACCAAAAACAGCAGAAAACAGGCAGCTGGCACTGTGGCTCTTGTTAATAGGTTAGTCCAAGAAATCATATGAAAAGTACTCCAAAGTTGGAACAAAACACAAGAAAGTGGATAAAACCAAGCATGGAACATCAAAAATTATAGATACATTTGCAATGTATCAACATCCCCGAGCTTAACTCCTGCTCGTCCTCGAGTAGGTAAGTGATAAAAAGAAAGAATTTTTAAGGTGACATGCACCATCAAAGACTTGATCAAAGTATTTGCAAAACATTCAAGGCTGGGATCATAGTACTTTAATCATAACATGAAATACAAAGTTTTAGCAATAAAACAAAGAAACTATGACGCAACATGAAAAGGCACAAACAAAAGATTCATGAATAACATGCTTTGCAAGACGTTTGTTTGTTTCACATAAAGAAAACATAGCATAAGAGTATTCAGCTTGTCCCTCAATAGAGTAGCAAATATAAATGCATAGGACACCTTCAAAGTTCATAAGAGTGACTAGATACAATAGTTTAAAACAAGCAATATCAAGTTATGCATCAATCAACTAGTCTTGGGACAATGCACATAGAACTAAGAATTGCCACTATTCTCTCAAAGTAGGTGCATAAAGATAGAAGGTGGAGACTCAATATAATGGTGGAAGAAAGACCTTTTGTAAAAGGAAGTAGGGATTCAAGTCTCATAAAGAGCTTCCAAAAATTATGGTACTTAATAGCTTTCAGCTCTCATTGCCCCTATCATAAGCATCTTGAAGTGATTAAGGTTAAAGTGAACAAGCTATGGTGTACATGCTTGACGAAGTATAAGTCAGAAATCTCATGTCCCTTGTATACGAGGGCCGCTCCTCATGCTACTCAAGTTTAGTCACCGGTAAGTTCTTGTCATCGTAGGTACATGTGTATCATTGAGAACCGCCAACGGGGTACCCCTTGCCCGATGATACAGAAGAATCACCATATCAAAATGACAAGGCAAGCAGACAACGAGCATCTAAGCATTCTTCTTATTTACCATGGGAATATGGTGCTTTTTTCTTTGTTTCCTCTTTTCATAGTATCTCTTTTTTTTCGCTTTTTTTCTCAATATAGGACTCTTTTTTTTATAAGAAGAATGCTTCATAGACAGATCATTATGGTTACGCTGCAGGTTTCCACCATGTTAGCATGGATTAGACTAGCGGTGCAGGCGTTTCTCTAACACATATACATAACTCCATGGACTTACAAGCTCCCCTTTCATTTCACACCGACGACATCCATATACAAAAGAGCATGATATCAACTAGGTACAAGTACCAAGTGCAATGTTGAAAGCGTTCCCCATGAAAGAATGGTTCTGCTTATTCCCAACAAATAAGTGCAAGCATATACAACATAGACGACACAATGGTTCAAGTTTATTAAGGGCAAGTAATGTAAGGTGTGCCATCAAGTCCGTGAGAGCTTTAATCACTAGTTTTCTCATAACAAGAGGAAGGTAAAAAAAAGCATGAATATACTTGGAATAGCATAAGCTAGTAGGTAGGTATGGTGGACTCTTTGGAATAACTTGATTTAGGGAGTTGGATGCATGAGTGGAACTCATACTTGGTTGTGGAGGCTAGCAAAAGACTGGGAGCGACAAACTAAGAGAGCAATAATGGCCATAATCATGCAGAGCGACAAAACATCATTGATCAAAGCATAAAGTGATACTACAAGTTGAAAACTAAAGGATCATAAAGGCTTATGGTGACTTATGATAGTCATAACATGGTGTGAGCATGTGCCAAGTCAACCCAAATAAAGCATCAAAGGAGAATACCACTATACTATGCTTTAATATGCTAAAACAACGCATGATTCATCCAAGGCACATTACACAATCTGAATTGTTTATAACAAGTCATGCTACAGCAAAGAATACTAAGCATAAAGTCAAAACAATATCAAGCATGGCATGACAAAGCATAGGCCACAGTCAAAAACGAGCTCTTTTTACCGCATAAGTATGAACTTTCCTACTCTTTTCCAAACCAAACCAAACTATTCGCAAACCAAAGTGTGAAAGAGGGGGTCCAACCAACTTATTCAGAAAACTAAGAAAACCAAGCAAACTAAAAACCAAAGCAAAAACAAAAAATAAGACGCTCCAAGAAAAACACAACTGTGCATGAAACAATAAAAATGAAGCGTTTCGAAGAAACCTAGAATTTTTATTGATGAAGGGGAATGCCTTGGGCATCCCCAAGCTTTGACGCTTGTACTTCTTGGATATTTCTTGGGGTGACACGCGTGGCATCCCCAAGCTTGATCTTTAGTCCATCCTTCATCTCATTACTCATTCCTTCCATACAACTGGAATTTTTCCTTCATACAAAACTTCACACAATATCATTAGCAACATTAGTGCACTTAAGACAAATAAGTCTTAAGGTTCAGTTCTAACACCAAATAAACTTCCATTAGAACACTAGCTACTGTAGCACTTCCCTCAAAAAGCTCAATTCCCCAAAGGAACTCAAGAAGGAACTAATAAGAAGCAAATGCAGAAAATGGCAGAAATCTGTTAAAACAGACCAGCAGGTAAACACAAATTTTTTAGAAGACCTTCTGTTGCTCAAATGAAAAAGTGTTATACGAACGAAAGTTAGATAACAACCTGGGGCAGAGGCACAAAATATTACAGCTCAATCCGACATATAGAGCTCTCTCAGGAATTTTTACGATGAAGCACAAAAATCTGTTTCGGGACAGCAACTTTCCCAATCATTACTTCTCTCGCATTAGAGGTTACTCTTGGCACAAAAAGCAAATAAAAAGGATGAGGAGAGGTTATTACAGAGGTAATAACTTCCAAGACTCAACTAAAACTCTTGGGTTATCTCCCAACAAGTACTTTTCTTTAACGCCTTTAAGTTAGGCATAAGAAGCAAAGAAAGAATCAAGTGTTCTCAAATGAAGAAGCATTAAGACCAAATTTTGTTTTCATAGGAGAAGCAAAAGAAATCTTTTCTCTCTTTTTAGGGAAGTGTTCTATACCTTTCTTGAGTGGGAGTTGATATTTAATGGTGCCTTCTTTCATATCAATGATGGCACCAACAGTTCTAAGAAAAGGTCTTCCCAAAGTAATAGGACAAGAAGCATTGTATTCAACATCCAAAACATAGAAATCAACGGGGACATAGGAATCATGAACCATAATAAGAACATCATTAAGACTCCCCATGAGTTTCTTTTTAGCATTATCATCAAGTGGGACATTCAAATAGCAATCTTCAAGAGGAGGCAAATCAAGCATATCATAAATCCTTCTAGGCATAATAGAAACACTACTATCCAGATAACACAAAGCTTTGAAATCAAAGTCATTCACTTTCATATTAATGATGGGTTCCCAACCATCTTCTTTCTTTATAGGAATAGAAGCTTTATGTTTCATCTTTTCTTCCTTAATCTTTATGAGAGCATCGGTAATGTGTTTTGTAAAGGCAATGTTCATAGCACTAGCATTAGGACTTTTAGCAAGCTTTTGTAGGAACTTAATAACTTCAGAGATGTTGCAACCATCAAGATCAAAATCAAATTTATCATCTAAAGTAGTAGAACTATTGCTGGCCTCAACACTAGTGGTGGTAATAGTAGAAACAATAATGTTTCTAGCAATTTCATCTTCTCTTTCCCACTTAGCATGTAATTCAGCTAATAGTCTAACATTTTCATCAATTCGTACTTGTATAGCATTAGTAGCTGCAAAGGGATTATCATTAGTTTCAGGTTTAGCAGCCATTTTATCAATCAATGAAGATTGAGCTTCAGACAAAGATGATATATTTCTTTCAGCATTAGAGAGTTTCAATTGTAAACTAGGTATTTCCCTATTTAGACTCTCAAGTTGATGGCTAATGTTCTTCAAGATGGTGGATTGTTCCTCCATAGTTTTAGTAAATAGTTTATTTTGCTCATATTGCATTTGCATGAAGTTTTTAGTGGCTCTTTCAACTTCTAAAATTCTTCCTTCACTAGGTAATTCAGGTTTACCATTATAGCCATAAGTATTATTAGGAGGATATGGCTTATAATTGTTGTTACCAAAATTGTTCCTATAAGCATTATTACCATAAGCATTGTTGCCAAAGTTGTTATTTCTTATGAAGTTCACATCAACTTGCTCTTCTTGAGCAACCAAAGAAGCTAGAGGAACATTATTTGGATCAATATGGGCTTTCCCATTAACAAGCATAGACATAATAATATCAATCTTATCACTCAAGGAGGAGGTTTCCTCAACAGAATTTATCTTCTTACCTTGTGGAGCTCTCTCAGTATGCCATTCAGAATAATTAACCATCATATTGTCCAGAAGTTTTGTTGCAGCACCCAAAGTGATGGTTATAAAGGTACCTCCAGCAGCAGAATCCAATAGGTTCCTTGAAGAATAGTTCAATCCTGCATAAAAAGTTTGGATGATCATCCAAGCAGTCAGTCCATGAGTGGGACAATTCTTTACCAAAGATTTCATTCTTTCCCAAGCTTGAGCAACATGCTCATTATCAAGTTATTTAAACTTCATTATTTCACTTCTCATGGATATAATCTTAGCAGGAGGATAGTATTTTCCAATAAAAGCATCTTTGCACTTAGTCCAAGAATCAATACTATTCCTAGTTAAGGAATTTAACCACTCTTTAGCTTTTCCTCTCAAAGAGAAAGGAAACAATTTCAGCTTAATAATATCACCATCTATATCCTATGCTTTTGCATCTCACAAAGTTCAACAAAGTTATTTAGATGGGAAGTAGCATCTTCATTACCAATACTAGAAAATTGCTCTCTCATAACAAGATTGAGCAAAGCAGGTTTTATCTCAAAGAAAGTATTTTCAGCCACAGGTGGAGCAATAGGTGTGCTCATAAAATCATTGTTGTTGGTGCTAGTGAAGTCACACAACTTAGTGTTTTCAAGAGTAGTCATTTTTTTGGGTTTTCAAATAAGAAATTAAACAAGTAAAACTATTTTTTTTTTGTGTTTTTGAAGAACAAAACAAGCAAACAAAGAAAAAAGAAACTAAGCAAAACAAAAACAACAAAGTAAAGAGATTGGTTATGAGGGACTCCCCTTGTGAAGATGTCCTTGACACCCTGGCAACGGCGCCAGAAAAATGCTTGATGGCTCAATGCACGGTGCCCAGAAAAATGCTTGATGGCGGTGTTGATGTAGAGCTCGTTGGGAACCCCAAGAGGAAGGTATGATAAGCACAGCAGCAAGTTTCCCTCAGTTATGAAACCAAGGTTTAATCGAACCAGTAGGAGCAAGGAAACACCCCAAAGGTGTTACTAGCTGAGCTTTGGCAGAGCGCACTACCGGTGCTAGTAGCAACGTGGAGACCTGCACAACACAACCACATAACTTTGTCCCCAACTTGCGATGAGGTTGTCAATCTCACCGTGTTTTGCGGAAAACAAAGGATTAAATGTATCGAATGGAAAGAAGTAAAAGTTTGCAGAAAGTAAACACAAAGCAGTAAAAGATTGTAGATTGTATGTAAAGTAAAAGGATCGGGATCCATAGTTCACTAGAGGTGGCTCTCCTTAAGATAGATAACATGCTGGGTGAACAAATTACAGCGGGGCAATTGACAAACACCAAGAAAGCAATACATGCATATACTAATCATCTTGACTCCTCTGAGACTTGATTGGTCAATACAACATAATACATAGACCGCCATCCAACTGCATCTATGACTAATAATCCACCTTCAGGTTATCATCCGAACCCCCTCCAGTATTAAGTTGCAAGCAACAGATTATTGCTTTACGAACTGTGTGTAAAGTAAACAATATGATTGTTCTATGAACAAAGGATTGTTGTTTTCTCCCTAGTAGCAACAGCACATCTAGTACCTTAGAGATTTCTGTCACTTCCCTAGATTACCAGAGGCATGAACCCACTATCGAGCATAAATACTAAGTCTTGGAGTTGCTAGCATCTACTTGGCCAAGATAGCTACTAACAACGGAAAGCATGCAAGATCTCAAATAACAAAGACATGATAGAATCAATAATCAATCTGAAATAGCATCTCAATATCCATCGGATCCCCGCAAACACAACATGTATGAATTACAAATAGATGATCTTCATCATGAACGGAGCTCACAAGATCTAAACATGAAAGCACAAAGGAGGGGAAACCAGCCATCTAGCTACTACATGGATCCGTAGTCCAAGGATGAACTACTCACGCATCACACCGGAGGCTTGCATGGTGATGAAGAAGGCCTCCAGGGTGAATTCCCCTCTCCGGCAGGGTGCCAGGAAGAGCTTCAGATCCCTCCCGATCTAGGGATGGAGATGACGGCGACTACAGACTCTTTCGTGGATTTTTGATTGGGTACTTAGGATTTTCGTCCCGTGGGCAACTTATAGGCGGAAGGAGAGGCCGAGGGGGTGCCAGGGCTGGCCTCACCACCCCCTGGCGCGGGCCAGGCTGGGCCGCGCGGCCAGGTGGTGTGGTGGCCCCCTGGTCCCTCTCCGTCTCATATTCTAGCACTTGATCCCTTCCGGAAAAATAGGCACTTTGGCTTTTGTCCTGTCCAATTCTGAGAATATTCATTTTTTGACTTTCCTGGAACCAAAAATGGCAGAAAACAGGCAGCTGGCACTGTGGCTCTTGTTAGTAGGTTAGTCCAAGAAATCATATGAAAAGTACTCCAAAGTTGGAACAGAACACAAGAAAGTGGATAAAACCAAGCATGGAACATCAAAAATTATAGATACATTTGCAATGTATCATGTATCATGCCATACTTTTCAGAAAATCTCCTACGTATGCAGCTCTTGTGATGAGTCTCATCAACACTCGGCCTCATGGTTCACCTCTTGCCCTTCCTCCTAATGTTGAAGAACATGTTTATGTGGCCCTCCAAAGGAAAGGGAGGATGGGTCCATCTCCTAGACAGAACTATGCTTCTGAGGATGAAGAAATTTCTAAGGCAGAGCGGGCTCCCACTCCTCTAAGGGGCTCTAGAAGGAAGACTGCCTCCATGTTCCTTTGCGACCTATCACTCGTGATTATGTCCGAGAAAAGGTCAAGAAGGCATCCTTTTGGGGGAATAAACTGTGTTGCATGAATGTGGATATTCGCAAAGAACAACATGCATCTTATAAAAGCAGCCACACAATTGAGAAGCTTCTTAAGGAGATCAAGGCTCAAGGTGAAGAGAAAGAAGAGGAAGAATACAATGATGAGCATGGTGCTGGACCGTCTGAGGAATTGGATCGCACTTTCTCCTTCGGTTCATGGAATGCAAATAACAACAACCTAGTTGATTGGAAGACCTTCTCTGAGGTCACGTCTGGCTTTGGTTATCATGATACATCGTCCTCCCTCCCTCATGGCAAATGCCCCAAGGCTCCAAGTGGTGATGATGACTATGAGGAGGATGAAGACGACGACTACGAGTGACTCCTTTGGGGCGCTATCTTGGTCCTTTCCCCTTTTCAGCATCTCGATGCCAAAGGGGGAGAAGATGTCTATTAGGATTATCCGGGATTTGCATGGGTTGATCATTATGTTGCTACTTATTTTCTTATGTCGTTTTATTTTAAAATTTGAACATTTTCTTTATTTGGTCTATTATTTTGTGAATCTATATCCTTGCGTGTGGACATGCTATGCCCGGTTCATTATTGTAATGGTAAAGAATTAGGTGGTAATCTCTCTACTCTATGCGAGCCTTTACCTTCTATTCCCTTATATGCTTTATATTACATATATATCTTGCTGCACATCGTCAGGGGTAGCATAGTTATGTTTCTTTTTAAAGAATATCATGGAAAACATCTTGTTGTTATTAAACATAAAAAAGGGGGAGATTGAAGGACATTTATTATCCTACTCCGTTTTGGTGCTCGTTAACAACTTGAGGACCCTTTTTACCATGTGCTAATGGTGTCAGGTTAATCTAGTGAAAGGTATAAAGTCCGTGAATATTGGAAATATCCCTGGCTGAAACAAAGTCTTCATGTAAGGTTTAGACAGGAATCTCCGGTCTGGGTAGTCCAGAATCTCCGGTGTGAAGTCATAGGCCGAAATCTCCGGTGTGCAAAGACCGGAGTTCCGGTGTTCCCAACTAGAGTTTCAACACGAGTCTCTGGTGTGATCTTCAAAACCAAGTTTGTGCCAGACTGTATAGGGGTCCAGATATTGTCCGGAGATGGACCAGAATCTTCGGTGTGAGATGCTTACAGACCAGAATCTCATGTCTCCAGACCGGAGTTTCTAGTGTGGCATTTCCCCAACGGGTAGAAAACGGTATGAGCTGAGTGGGCCTATAAAAAGAGGGCTTCATCTCTGATACGTCCATTTTGCATCACTATTCTATGTCTTAATTCACTATTATTCATTGATATATTTCGTATTGAGAGGTGATACTTATGTTATTTCATCTATTTTTGCATGGTTGATGACTTTTGGAGCATGGACCGCTGCAGTCAGGATTCTGATGGAAAAGGTGTTGTTTGGAGGCAAAATTCACGAAGATCAGAAAATCCAAGAAAATATACGGAATATTCTATTTTTCCAGAAGACTCAGGATGCTAGAAGATGGAGTGGAGGTGGGCCACAGGGAGCCCACACCACCCCATGGCGCGGGCAGGCCTAGGCCGCGCCAGGGAGTGGTGTGGCCGCCCTGGCCCACTCCAGCCTCTCGCCTCTGGCGTATATCAACCTCATGAAACCCTAAGACTCGGGGAGCGACCATAGAAAGATTATGCCGCCTCTGCGAGGTGGAAAACACCGAGATAGAAAGATCTCTCCGGCAGACAAATTTCTGCCAGGGGAATTCCTTTCCGGATAGGGGAGATCGTCACCGTCAACACCACCATCAAGCTGGACTTCATCGGGATCATCATCATCATACTCACCACCATCATCACCATCAGCACCCTCATCACCATCTCCATATTTATGTAACAATTGGTTGAATCTTACTATAGTTCATAGGGGAAACTTTCTCGGTGTTGATTACTCCTTGTAGTTGATGCTATTGAGTGAACCATTGAATTATTGTTTATGTTCAGATTGTTATACATCATTATTCCATCTCTGATCATGATCCATATGATGTCTTGTGAGTAGTTCGTTTTGTTCTTGAGGACATGGGAGAAGTCTTGTTGTTAGTAGTGGAGTTGCGTTGAGAAAGATTTGATAGATTGTTATTTAAGTTGTGGTGTACTTCTTCTAGTGGTGTCATGTGAACGTCGACTACATGACACTTCACCTATATGGGCCTAGGGGAATGCATTGTGTATTTGGCTACTAATCGTAGGGGTTGCCGGAGTGACAGAAACCTGAACCCCCCGTTAGGAAACCATTGCACAAGGGACGTAAGGGTCTTAGAGTTTAAAGCTGTGGTTAGGTTTCTACCTTAATTACTTTCTTGTACTTACAGATGTTTGCAAGGGGTATAATCACAAGTATGTATTAGTCTTGGATGGGGCGGTACATTAGCACAGGTTCACCCACACAACACTTAGCAAGCTAAAGAAGATTAATCGACTATATGAAGCGAAAGCACTTGACAGTCTTCCCATGTGTCCTCGAGAACGTTTGGTCATCTATAGAAATACAACCGGCTTGTCCTTTGCTGCATAAAGGATTGGGCCGCTTGCTGCATTTATTCCTACTGTCTTTTATTTACTCGTACTTTGTTTACTTGCAATTTCAAAACCCCCTAAAAATCCGTTTGCTAAGTATTTGCAGAGAATTCCTGATCCATACCACTAGCCAGCACCTTCTGCTCCTTGTTGGGTTCGACACTCTTACTTATCGAAAATACTGTGATACACCCCCTATACTTGTGGGTCATCAAGACTATTTTCTAGCGCCGTTGCCGAGGAGTGAAGCTCTATTGGAGAGTGGAACTGGTAAAGGAAACTTCTACTGTGAGTATTGTTTACTTCTGCTAGTTGCTTTATTTTTGTTATGGATATTTCACTAAGTTTCTTATTTGGTAATGCTACTACCACTGCTAAGGTAGTAGATAAGTCACCACCTGCTAAGAAAGATGTTTTCAAAATACCTACAAGAATTATTGATCGTGTTATGGATAACTACTATGTTGGGGATGGAACTGTCCATCCCGGTGATCATTTACTCTTTATACACGAATTATGCGGGTTGTTCAAGTGTGCAGGTATTACTACAGATCAAGTTAAGAAGTTATTCTCATTATCACTAAAAGGAAGAGCTGAGGAATGGTATAAGCTGCTGAAGAATGGTCAAGCTCTAGAATGGGAGGAAATAGTGCCTCTCTTTTATTCAAAGTTTTATCCTCCTAGTGAGA
Organism: Avena sativa; assembly: GCA_916181665.1. Classification (NCBI taxonomy): domain Eukaryota; kingdom Viridiplantae; phylum Streptophyta; class Magnoliopsida; order Poales; family Poaceae; genus Avena; species Avena sativa. The sequence continues at coordinate 432,344,369 of OV702295.1, forward strand.
TTCATAAAGATCGGAATCAAATATACAACTTTTGGCCTCTTGATGGAGAGAGTATTGCTCAAGCTTGGGGGAGATTGAAGTTACTAATGCTCAAATGTCCCATTCATGATCTCCCCAACAATATTATTATCAGCAACTTTTATGCAAGGCTCCCTCTACATGATAAGGATTTATTGGATGCTTCTTGTGCTGGATCATTCACTCGCATGGAAGAAGAAGCTAAATGGGATCTTCTAGACCGTATTCAAGACAATGTTGAAGCTTGGGAGAATGACAAAGGTAGAAAGTCAGGTATAAATTATGATTATGAATGCATTGAATCTTTTATGGGAACTGATGACTTTCAAAATATTAAAAATGCTTATGGTCTAGACTCTCAAGCTATTGCTTCTTACTTTAAGGCATTTGCTTCCTACATTGAAGTGCCTAAAAAGAAGTGGAATAAGTATCATGAACCTTACAAAGATGTTGCTAAGAGTGTTCCTACAAGAAATACTGAAGTTTATACTGCTAGTCATGTTTTACCTGAACCTTATATTGAGAAAATGCCTTTTCTAGTTAAGGTAAAGGAACATTCTATGATGGCTAGTATGGTAGATGAAAGTATGAATAAAGTTGTTGAACCTGATAAACAAATGGTTGATGAACCTATTGTAGCAAATGTGAAAGACTTTGTTGCTAAATATGAAAAGGAGGGACACACTATCCTTTGTAAGGATACCTCTAATATTGTTTCGTAGTAGTGTTATGAGAGCTAGTATTCCTGTGTTTTCTGTTAGAATAAGTGATCATTGCTATGATGGTCCTTGTGATAGCTATATTGTTAAGTTTATGCATGATACTGAAAGTTATTATGAGAGAGGGAAAAGTGTTCTTATGCATCTCAATAATATCAAGTTTCCCCGTTTTATGCTGAAAGTTTTTATGCTGCACTTCTTTTGCCTTCTTATGCAAGTTTCCTATGGTTTCAACAACTTGTTTGTTTACAAAATCCCTTTGCATAGGAAGTGGGTTAGACTTAAATCTGTGTGTTTTTTCTTATTAATGCTCTCTTTCACTTCAAATCATATCCCTATGAGAGCTTCTTCGAAATTATCATGCCCATCTTAATGGCTATAAAGAAAGAGCTTTATGGGAGACAACCCAATTTGTTTTTTCTTTCAGTTTGTTTTTGTTTCTTTGAGTCTTGGAAGTTATTACTTCAGTAACAACCGCTCCTTATCCGTTTTGTTTGGTTTTTGTATCAAGATCAACCTCTAATGAGAGAGAAGTAAGATTTGGGGAAGTTGCTGTCCCGAAACAGATTTTTGTGCTTCACCGTAAACATTTGTGAGAGACCTCTGTCTGTCGGATTGAGCTGTCATTTTTTGTGCTTCTGTCCCAGGTTGTTATTTAACTTTCGTTAGTTTTGTACTTTTTGATTTGATCAACAGAAAATTTTCGAAAAAATTGATCTTTACCTGCTGGTCTGTTTTGACAGATTTTGCCAATCTTGCATTTGCTTCTTTATTCGATTTCCTCTTTGAATTCTTTTTGGGTTTTTGGAAGGAGTTGCTACAGTAGCTTTTGTTTTGATGGTTTTCAGTTGAAGTTGGACTCAAAAGGTTTTATCATTTCACTTATACTAATGTTGCTAATAAGAGCTGTGTGAAGTTTTGTGAGAAAGAAATTTCCAGGAAGTGGAGATAATGGTGTAATAAGGAAGAGAAAGGTTTTATGACTCAAGTAATAAGTATATGAAGATGAAGATATTGATGATTCAAGTGGTGACTCCGGAAGGATCCACTAAATACCAAATTCAGAGACCTGCAGAGTTCGTGTTCAAATAGGTAACAGTTCTGGTAAGAAAAGTTCCACGAAAATACAATCCAACTATATTTTTGCAGTTTTCAGTCAATAAGGAAAGTTTCGAAGCGAAAAAGGGAAGGAACCGGAGCCGGGGTGGCCCACACCACCCCATGGCGTGGGCCCACCCCTGGCCGCGCCACCAGGTGGTGAGGCCACCCAGGACTCCGTCTCTGACCCGTTTTCTCCCAGTACCTTCCTTTTGATACGAAACTTCGTAATATATAACCCCCTGGATCTCCCGAGGTTCGTATATCGTGTTTTCGCCGTGTTTTTGTTTCGATCTGTTTCTGTCAGGACATACTCTTTGAGAGCTTAGAAGCACAATGGCGTCCGCCAAGGATAAACGGAAGGAGCCTATGGAGGAAGACCTCCAAGACCCCGGGAAGGAGAAGGAGATCAAGAGTGAAGGTGAAAAGGAGCAAGGCCAACGTCCGCATACCGGCACCACCATTGCAAGCATTGGAGTGGTGAAACCTGCCAAGATTAGAAGGACTGCACGGATGCAGACTAGAGGGAAAGCTCCTCGTCACAGTTTGGCTCCACGGTCACTTCCTCCACGCACCAGGAATCCTTTCCATGCCCTTATCCCTGAGCATCAACACCGGAATATGCCCAAGGAGAAATTACCCTCCAATTGGGATTTGCCTCGTTCTAGCCATGCAGGAAAAGAAGACTTCAAGGAGGAAGAGTGGGGAAAGAATAGCAAGAGCTGGAATTCTCAACCCGACATGATCATGAGCCGCATTGAGAAAACCTCGCAGCTTATTCGTAATCTCACCTTCGAGATTGAGGACTTGGGGAAACTTATCAAAGAGCTCATCGAGAGGATACCACCACCACCGAAGGAGTAATTCGTCATCAGGTTTGGCATCCCCTTGGTTTGTTCCAAGCATGGGGGAGTGCCGCGGTATCACATCACTATCTTCTATCTTTTTACCTTATTAGTAGAGTCATATCATGAATAGAGGAGTTATTATGTAGAATGGTTTGCATTATGGAAGTGTCCCCTCTCTCGTTAGATATGTATCCCTTGGTGTGAGTTTCCGTTATGGAATATTAATGAGAAGATCTATCATTCACCCTTTTTTTGCATAGCTTATGTTAGTTTTCAATTTGCGGTTATATGATTGATCTTGTTGTTAGTATTGGTAGCACTTTGGGATCATTGAGTTAATTTAGTTGGTCTTGGCAAACCTGGCTCGGTCAGTAGCAACACCTTTTTGAGAGTTGAAAAGAAAAAGATAGAAGTACTCTAGAGAAAAAAATTCATCATCTTTCTTTCTTGATTTGCTCATAAGTCTAGTATTCTCTAGTTAAGATCTTTTGTGCTTCCAAGGAAGATTGCTGTTTGTTTTTATCACTTGTATGTTTGTTTGTTTCCTTCAACTCTTATACTTGCTACCCAGCCTTGCTAGCCAAAAACCTATACTGAGAGGGTATTCTTCTCATGCATCCACCTCCTTTAAACCAAAACCTTTGCCATTTGTGTCCACCATACCTACCTAGTAGCATTATTGCTATTCCAAGTAAATTCTTGTTTTATCTACCTCCCAAATTAAACTTGTTATGTGAAAATTAGTGATTAAAGCTCTCACGAACTTGATGGCACACTTTACTTTCTTGCATTTAATAAACTTGAACCATTGGGTCCTTCTTTGTTGCGTATATGCTTGCGCTTTATGGGTTGAAGTTAGCAGAACCATGTATCATGGGGACCGCTTTCAGCACTTCATTGGTACTTGTACCTAGTTGATATCATGTTCTTTTGCTTATGGATCCTAGCGGTGTGAAATAAAAGTGGAACTTGTAAGATCATGGAGTTTATATGTGTGTTAGAGAAACGCCTGGGCCGCTAGCCTAAGCCATGCCTAATCATGGTGGAAACTTGCAGCATAACTATAGTGAGCATTCTATGAAGCATCCTCAATAAAAACCTATGCAAATAGCAAATAAAAAGATCGCTGAGATGCTCACTGTTTGCTTGCCTTGTCATTTTTATTATGGGATAGCTCTTGTGTCATGTGCAAGGGGTACCCCGTTGGCGGTTCTCAATGATACGCATGTATTTACAATGAGAAGAGCTTGCTCGTGACTGAAGTTGAGTAGCATGAGGATCGGTACTCATAAGTAAGGGGCTTGAGATATCAACTTATAACTTGTCAAGCATATCCTCTTAGTTGTGTCACTTTAACCTTAATCACCTAAAGATGCCTATGATAGGGGAAATGAGAGCTAAAAGTTAGTAAGTATCATAATTTTTGGGAGCTCTTTATGAGACTTGCAATCCCTGCTTCCCTCTGCGAAGGGCCTTTCTCTTACTTTGTAGTTGAGTCAGTAAACCTACTCCCCTCTATCTCAGCAAGTATTTTTAGTTGATGTGTTTCATTCATTCATATGATGATTTATGCATTCATGTTTCTTATGTTCCTTGTTTTGCACATTGCTCTTATCTTGATGTTTACTACTTTGAAAGCTATCATTGAAAAAGCCAGCTATTTGTGAACTCCAGCAAATTATCAACTATTCTTCGACCGAGAGCTAAGTTTGCCATTACCAATTATGATTCACTTTATGTATCTTTATTGTGTTTCTTTTACTCATTGCAAGTTGAGTTATGTAATAGTGAGTTGTCTTCTATTATGATCTATGTATTTGATGAATGTGATGCTTCTTGTCCGTATTCTTTTATCGACTCTTCACTCCATAAACCTGAGGTCATGTTTATTGAGCTCAGTTTCGCTTGGGGACAAGTGAAGTCTAAGCTTGGGGGGAGTTGATACGTCCATTTTGTATCACTATTCTATGTCTTAATTCACTATTATTCATTGATATATTTCATATTGAGAGGTGATACTTATGTTATTTCATCTATTTTGCATGGTTGATGACTTTTGGAGCATGGACCGCTGCAGTCAGGATTCTGATGGAAAAGGTGCTGTTTGGAGGCAAAATTCGCGAAGATCAGAAAATCCGGGAAAATATATGGAAAATTCTATTTTTCCAGAAGACTCGGGATGCTAGAAGATGGAGTGGAGGTGGGCCACAGGGGGCCCACACCACCCCATGGCGCGAGGAGGCCTAGGCCACGCCAAGGAGTGGTGTGGCCGCCTTGTCCCACTCCAGCCTCTTCCCTCTGGCGTATATCAACCTCATGAAACCCTAAGACTCGGGGAGCAACCACAGAAAGATTCCGCCGCATCTATGGGGCGGAAAACACCGAGACAGAAAGATCTCTCCGGCAGACAGATTTCTGCCGGGGGAATTCCTTCCCGGAAAGGGGAGATCGTCGCCATCAACACCACCATCAAGCTGGACTTCATCGGGATCATCATCATCATCCTCACCACCATCATCACCATCAGCACCCTCATCACCATCTCCATATTTCTATAACAATTGGTTGAATCTTGCTATAGTTCATAGGGGAAACTTTCCCGGTGTTGATTACTCCTTGTAGTTGATGCTATTGAGTGAACCATTGAATTATTGTTTATGTTCAGATTGTTATACATCATTATTCCATCTCTGATCATGATCCATATGATGTCTTGTGATTAGTTCGTTTTGTTGAGAAAGATTCGATAGGTTGTTATTTAAGTTGTGGTGTACTTCTTCTAGTGGTGTCATGTGAACGTCGACTACATGACACTTCACCTATATGGGCCTAGGGGAATTCATTGTGTATTTGGCTACTAATCGTAGGGGTTACCGGAGTGACAGAAACCTGAACCCCTGTTAGGAATCCATTGCACAAGGGACGTAAGGGTCTTAGAGTTTAAAGCTGTGGTTAGGTTTCTACCTTAATTACTTTGTTGTACTTATGGATGTTTGCAAGGGGTATAACCACAAGTATGTATTAGTCTTGGATGGGGCGGTATATTAGCACAGGTTCACCCACACAACACTTAGCAAGCTAAAGAAGATTAATCGACTATATGAAGTGAAAGCACTTGACAATCTTCCCATGTGTCCTTGAGAACGTTTGGTCATCTATAGAAATACAACCGGCTTGTCCTTTGCTGCATAAAGGATTGGGCCACTTGCTGCATTTATTCCTACTGTCTTTTATTTACTCGTACTTTGTTTACTTGCTATTTCAAAAACCCCTAAAAATCTGTTTGCTAAGTATTTGAAGAGAATTCCTGATCCATACCACTAGCCAGCACCTTCTGCTCCTCGTTGGGTTCGACACTCTTACTTATCGAAAATACTGCGATACATCCTCTATACTTGTGGGTCATCAATCCCGTACCTCCAGTTGCTTGTCTCAGAACAGAAGAACACCCAAAGTAGATCCACAAAATCAACAATATATCCCCCTCCAACCATGCAAAGTCCTTGATCTTTGGAGAATCGAAGGAGGGGGCCTTGATCTACATATACACCAAAAGAGATCTTCATTTCCCCTCATTCACTTGATGGCCCCTTGCTCTAGTTTTTCATTGGAAAACCTATGTAACATCCCAGCATTAGAGCTTAGAAATAAGCTGAGATGAGGTGTGTGCATTGCATTCATGCATAGAAAATCTGGATAATTTTCGCGCAAACTAAAGAAGCTAGTGAGGGATCGGGGTCTCTCTTGTTCCGATGGAAACATTCGTGCGAGTGTGACAGATTCCGACATGACCTCTACTGTATCTTTCAGTTTTGGGGGGAATCATTTTAAACTTAAAGATTCAAATGATTTATTTGAATTCAAAAGAAAATTGAAATTGGTTTAAAAATAAAGAAGTGAGTTATTGAATTCATTAATGTTATATAAATATTACAAGATTTATTGTACCAAAAGAAAAGTGGAGTTGAAATAAAGTAAGGCCTAGGAAGTAATAATAGATCACCAGATTATGTTGGATTTAAACAAGACATTGGAATTACTATTCAAAGAAAATAATATCATAATCCCATAATGTTTAATAATACTAATACATGAGAGACTGATACGTTGCTAACGTATCCATAATTTTTGATGTTCCATGCTTGTTTTATATCTACTTTCTTATGTTTTGTCTACATTTGGAGATACTTTTATGCATTTACTGGAACTAACCTATTAACAAGATGCCACAGCGCTAGTTGCCTGTTTTATGCTGTTTTTGGTTCCAGAAAGTCAAAAAATGAATATTCTCGGAATTGGACGGGACAAAAGCCAATACGCCTATTTTTCCCGGAGCAACACAGAAACACGAAGTAGAGACAGAGTAGGGCACCAGAGTGGGCACAACATATGGTGGCGCGGGCTAGCCCTGGCCATGCCACGAGGTGGTGTGGGCCCCCTGGCCGCCCATCGACCTTGCCTCTTCGCCTATAAGATGCCTCCCGATGCAAAAACCCTAAATCGTCAAGCCTCCAGCCATGAAAAGTTCCGCAGCACCGCCGCCACCGAAGGGGAGATTCGGGGGACAAAAAGTCTCTGTTCCGGCACCCTGCCGGGACTTGGAAGTGCCCCCGGAGCCATCTCCATCGATCTCCACCGCCATATCCATCGTCGTTGCTGATTCCCATGATGATGAGGGAGTAGTTCTTCCTCGAGGCTAAGGGTTCTACCGGTAGCTATGTGTTCATCTCTCTCTATGCATGATCATATTGTGATCATGAGATTTGTAATCAAGTAGATCTACCTTGCTACTCAAGTGCTTTAATAGATCTCTGCTCTCCCCATGTGTGTGAAAGTGACAGCGTGCACACCATGGTGGCACTTAGGCTAGAGATTACAAATACTTGTTATGAGTTATATTTGGAGTTGGATGTTTCTATGAAATTGTGGTGTTTGTTGGAACCATCTAGAGCTCAAGGTGACAGTGTGGGGTTATCTAGATGGGGAAAGCGAACTTTGAGGAGTGCTGTTATAGCCCTACCATGGATTAGAGTGTCCAACCGGAGAGTAGTTAAGAGTAGTATCATAAAGAGAAGATATTTATATGAGAGTATTCACTAGTAAAAGTATGATCCCTAGGCCTTGTTTCTAAGCATTGAAACACCGTTTGCAACTAGTCCTGTTACATGTTTGCTTGCTTCCATCTTTATTTCAGTTTGCCTTTAGTCTCTTCCATGCCATCAAGCTATTTTCTGGCACTGTTGTCTTTTATCCATACCACTTGCATTTCACTATCTCTACACCAAACTAGTGCACCTATACACCTGACAAGTGTATTGGGTGTGTTGGTGACACAAGAGACTTCTTGTATCTTGATTGCAGGGTTGCTTGAGAGGGGATACCTTTGACCACTTCCTCCATGAGTTCGATAAACCTTGGGTGATCCACTTAAGGGAAAACTTGTTGTTGTTCTACAAACGTCTGCACTTGGAGGCCCAACAGCTGTCTACAACAATAGAAGTGCGTAGACATCAAGCTATTTTTCTGGCGCCGTTGCCGGGGAGGTAAGGTAAAAGGTACTCACATCCTCCGGTGTGAGTGGTCGAAGTTATTTCCTTTAGATTCTGCAATTTTGTCTTTTTGTTTCTTGTTTTCGCTAGTTAGGCTTAATGGAAAACAACAACAAAATTAGAGAGTTGTATAGTATTTATCTTAAGTTAGGACATGAAGTGTTTGAAGAGAAAATTTAAAAACCCAAGGAACTTTCTTTGCATGCTAATAGCAATGTTATTAGTATGAATTTTTTGAACACCTTTGTTACTAATGCTATGGAAACGTCTAAGCTTGGGGAAGTTAGTTTTTATGAAAATGATCTTTTTAGTTCCCCAACTTTAGAAGATAGCTATTCTATTGCTTCTGATGATACCAAACCTCCAATATATGATGATTACAATGATGAATATGATATTTTCAGTCCACCTACTATTGAGGAGAAAATTGATTATGATTACAATATGCCTCCTATATTTGATGATTATGGTGATGAGAATAATAATGATTGCTATTTTGTTAAATTTACTCCCACTACAATTAATAAGAATGACTATGCTTATGTGGAGAGTAATAATTATTTTATGCATGTGGCTCATGATAAGAATGTTTTATGTGATAGTTATATTGTTAATTTTATTCATGATGCTACTGAAAGTTATTATGAGAGAGGGAAACGTGGTTTTATGTGTCTCAACAATATTAAGTTTCCCCTCTTTATGTTGAAAGTTTTGAAGTTGCACTTGTTTTTGCTTTCCTATGCTTGTTGCTTTGTGCTTTCATGATTTGTTTATCTACAAGATTCCTATGCATAGGAAGTGGGCTAGACTTAAATGTGCTTTGAATTTGCTTCTTGATGCTCTCTTTTACTTCAATTCATATTTCTTATGTGAGCATCTTCTCAAACTATCATGCTTAACTTAAACGCGTTAAAGAAAAGTACTTATTGGGAGATTACCCAAAAGTTTTAGATGAGTCTTGGAAGTTATTGCTTCAGTAATAACCTCTCCTTATCCTTTTTATTTGCTTTTTGTGCCAAGAGTAACCTCTAATGAGAGAGAAGTAATGCTTGGGAAGGTTGCTGTTCCAAAACAGATTTTTGTGCTTCACTGTAAAAATTCGTGTCAAATCTCTGTACGTCTTTTTGAGGCATGAATTTTTGTGCTTCTACCCCAGGTTGTTATCTAACTTTAATTAGTTCAACACTTTTAGATTTGAGCAACAGAAGGTCTTCGAAAAAATTGGTTTTTACCTGCTGGTCTGTTCTGTCAGATCTCTGCCATTATTTGCATTTGCTTCTTGTTGGTTCCTTTTTGAGTTCTTTTGGGGAATTGAGATTTTTGAGGGAAGTGCTACAGTAGCTTGTGTTTTATTGGAAGTTTTATTGGTGTTGAAACTGAACCAAAAGACTTATTATCTTGAGTGCACTAATGTTGCTAATAAAGATTGTGTGAAGTTTTGTATGAAGGAAAAAATTTCAGGTGTATGGAGAGAATGATGTAATGAGATGAAGAATGGACTAAAGCTCAAGCTTGGGGATGCCACCCCATGTCACCCCAAGAATTATCCAAGAAGTACAAGCATCAAAGCTTGGGGATTCCCAAGGCATCCCCTTCTTCATCAATAAAAATCCCAGGTTTCTTCCAAACACTTCGTTTTTATTGTTTCATACACAGTTGTGTTGTTCTTGGAGCGTCTTGCTTTTTTTGTTTTGGGTTTTAGTTTGCTTGGTTTTCTTAGTTTTCTTGAATAAATTGTTTGGACCCCCTCTTTCATATATTGGTTTTCAAATAGTTTGGTTTGGATTGGAAAAGAGTAGGAAAAGTTCTTGCTTAAGTGGTAAAAGGAGTTTGTTTTTGACTATGGCCTATGCTTTGTCATGCCATGCTTGATATTGTTTTGGCTTTATGCTTAGTGATCTTTGCTGTGGCATGACATGTTATAAACAATTGATATTGCTTAATGTGCCTTTGAAGAATCATGCATTGTTTTAGCATATTAAAGCATAGTATTGTGGTATTCTCCTTTGATGCTTTATTTGGGTTGACTTGGCGCATGCTCACACCATGTTATGACTATCCCAAGTCACTATAGCCTTTATGATCCTTTAGTTTTCGACTTGTAGTATCACTTTAAGCTTTGATTAATGATGTTTTGTCACTCTACATGATTATGGCCATTATTGCTCTCTTAGTCGGTCGCTCCCAGTCTTTTGCTAGCCTCCATAACCAAGTATGAGCTCCACTCATGCATCCAACTCCTAAAACCAAGTTATTCCAAAGAGTCCACCATACCTACCTATTAGCATTTGCTATTCCAAGTATAATCATGTTTTTATCTACCTTCTGAATTAAACTTGTTATGAGAAAACTAGTGATTAAAGCTTTCATGAACTTGATGGCACACTTTACTTTTCTTGCCCTTAATAAACTTGAACCATTGTGTCGGCTATGTTGTATATGCTTGCACTTATATGTTGGGGATTAGCAGAACCATGTAGTCATGGTGGAAACCTGCAGCGTAACCATAATGAGCTGTCTATGAAGCATTCTTCTTATAAAAAAGAGTCAGATATTGAGAAAAAAGAGAAAAAGAAAAAAAGATATGAGAAAAGAGGAAAGAGAGAAAAAAGCACCATTTTCCCAAGGTAAATAAGAAGATTGCTGAGATGTTTGTTGTTTACTTGCCTTGTCATTTTGATATGGGGATTCTTCCGTATCATCGGGCAAGGGGTACCCTGTTGGCGGTTCTCTATGATACTCATGTACTTACTATGACAAGAACTTACCGGTAACTAAACTTGAGTAGCATGAGGAGCGGCCCTCATATTCAAGGGACATGAGATTTCCAACTTATACTTTGTCAAGCATATACTCCATAGTTTCCTCACTTTAACCTTAATCACTTCAAGATGCTTATGATAGGGGCAATGAGAGCTAAAAGCTAATAAGTACCATAATTTTTGGAAGCTCTTTATGAAACTTGAATCCCTACTTCCTTCTATGAAGGCCTTTCTTTTACTTTTATGTTGAGTCTCCACCTTCTATCTTAGTGCACCTACTTTGAGAGCATAGTGGCCATTCTTAGTTCTATGTGCATTGTCCCAATACTTGTTGATTGATGCATAACTTGATATTGCTTGTTCTTAAACTATTTGTATCTAGTCAATCTTATGAACTTTGAAGGTGTCATATGCATTTATGTTTGCTACTCTATGAGGGACAAGCTGAATGCCACTATGCTATGTTTTCTTTATGTGAAACAAACAAACGTCTTGCAAAGCACTGTTATTCATGAATCTTTTGTTTGTGCCTTTTCATGTTGCAACATAGTTGCTATGTCTTATTTCTAGAACTTTTCCTTTCATGCTATGTTGAAGTACTATGATCCAAGCTATCAATGTTTTACAAATACTTTGATCAAGTTTATGATGGTCCATGTCACCTCAAAATTATTCTTTATTTTTATCACTTACCTACTAGAGGACGAGCAGGAGTTAAGCTTGGAGATGTTGATACGTTGCTAACGTATCCATAATTTTTGATGTTCCATGCTTGTTTTATATCTAATTTCTTATGTTTGGTCTACATTTGGAGATACTTTTATGCATTTTCTGGAACTAACCTATTAACAAGATGCCACAGTGTCAGTTGCCTGTTTTCTGCTGTTTTTGGTTCCAGAAAGTCAAAAAATGAATATTCTCGGAATTGGGCAGGACAAAAGCCAATACGCCTATTTTTCCCGGAGCAACACGGAAACACGGAGTAGGGCACCAGGGTGTGCACACCATATGGTGGCGCGGGCTAGCCCTAGCCACGCCACCAGGTAGTGTGGGCCTCCTGGCCGCCCACCAACCTTGCCTCTTCGCCTATAAGATGCCTCCTGATGCAAAAACCCTAAATCGTCAAGCCTCCAACAACGAAAAGTTCCGCAGCGCCGCCGCCACCGAAAGGGAGATTCGGGGGACAGAAAGTCTCTGTTCCGGCACCCTGCCGGGACGGGGAAGTGCCCCCGGAGCCATCTCCATCGATCTCCACCGCCATATCCATCGCCGTTGCTGATTCCCATGATGATGAGGGAGTAGTTCTTCCTCGAGGCTAAGGGTTCTACCGGTAGCTATGTGTTCATCTATCTCTATGCATGATCATATTGTGATCATGATCTTTGTAATCAAGTAGATCTACCTTGCTACTCAAGTGCTTTCATAGATCTCTAATCTCCCCATGTGTGTGAAAGTGACAGTGTGCACACCATGGTGGCACTTAGGCTAGAGATTACAAATACTTGTTATGAGTTATATTTGGAGTTGGATGTTTCTATGAAATTGTGGTGTTTGTTGGAACCATCTAGAGCTCAAGGTGATAGTGTGGGGTTATCTATATTTGGAAAGCGAACTTTGCGGAGTGCTGTTATAGCCCTACCATGGATTAGAGTGTCCAACCGGAGAGTAGTTAAGAGTAGTATCATAAAGAGAAGATATTTATATGAGAGTGTTCACTAGTGAAAGTATGATCCCTAGGCCTTGTTTCTAAGCATTGAAACACCGTTTGCAACTAGTCCTGTTACATGTTTGCTTGCTTCCATCTTTATTTCAGTTTGCCTTTAGTCTCTTCCACGCCATCAAGCTATTTTCTGGCACCATTGTCTTTTATCCATACCACTTGTATTTCACTATCTCTTCGCCGAACTAGTGCACCTATACACCTGACAAGTGTATTGGTGTGTTGGGGACACAAGACACTTCTTGTATCTTGATTGCAGGGTTGCTTGAGAGGGGATACCTTTGACCACTTCCTCCCTGAGTTCGATAAACCTTGGGTGATCCACTTAAGGGAAAACTTGATGTTGTTCTACAAACCTCTACACTTGGAGGCCCAACATCTATCTACAAGAATAGAAGTGCGTAGACATCAGAGACCCCACCATAAGAATTAAATATCACTAGTACTTATTCTCCAAAGAATGATTTAGAACATTTAGTAAAGATTACAATGTGCAAATTTTGCAATTGAAGGAAAACATTAAATTTATTATTTAAAATAAATAATATTACATTGTCTTTATAGATAATAATGAATAAATAAATTACAATAAGAATAATATAGAGTTTACATCAGGGATAAAAGAAAATTACAAGTACACAGAGTAAAAGATAGACTAAATTTCCTATCTACATCTTTTATCTTCTTGATCTTTCTTATTCACTTTAATCCCTGTAACACAAAACAAAAGAATACACAATCATATAATAAAACAAAGGGTTAGTTTTGGGGTAGATTACTCTCAGATTGGGCATACAAGTGACATGCCAAATTCATCACTGAGTATTAAAAATTGGGGCCAAAGTGAGTATCTGTCCTTATCATAAGTATGGCCTCAGACTAGTGCATCACAGGCATGGGGCAAGTTTCACCAGAATAGTAAAAGGCAAAAGGTAACAACCATCAGGAAAAGTATCAAGTTTTTACTTGATCTGATCCACCCAGGAGAGGTATGCACACTAGCAGCTCAGTCAGCAGCATGCAGTGGTCTGTTGTCAACACCACAGCCAGCCTAGGAAATGCACAAGAGAGCCAGCCGCAGCATAACTATTAGTACACATTTGCAGTTCCACACTTCAACTTCTCAACAGCAGTGCTTAGTCATAGTACCACCACAAGAACACATTGTTATTAGCGCACCTTAGAAATCACCTCAGATCTTGCTCGATATCCACAAGATCAACCAGCAAATAACCACATAAATCCATCAATAAACCATACAAGATGATCACCTGAAGGAGGAGATAGTGTAGAAGGATAGCAAGATCAAGAAGGAAGAAATACCCAAGCTCACAAGGCCAAGTTCTTCATCAACAAGAACAGAACTTGAACCAAGAAGTATAACAAGCTTTATAGTAGCATCACTAACATCATTCAGTTGGTGAGTCATCTAGACAATCTTTCATCTATTAGTTTTCAACAAATAAGGTTTGTTGGATAAGAATATCCTCAAGGGAACACCCAAGTGAGGTGAACAACTCATCATAGGATTTGGTAAATAAACAACAAGCTTAGAACCTATGTTATTGCATAGAAGGGTCTCAGACCAGCATCACTGACCCTATGATCTAGTTTTAACTAGATAAATATAAATCACGGTTGCTATGTTACAGGGCACATCCCCAGAGGGTAACACCTGTACCTAGCAGACTTATTTTTGCTTGAGTACAAGTTCAAGCACAACATCTTAAGTATACCATCTCAAGCACAGATAATCATCTTCCTAAAAGATTTAGGAATCATACATATTCACTTTATTTAGAAAAGACAGTAAGGGTCAACACTACTGATCACTAAGCCACAAGTACTATGTACAGGAAGTAGCCAACAGCTCAAGAAAGCAAATTTAAGATACACTAGGTAATCTAAATCACTTCCCTAGATTAAAATTACTAGGAATCATACTTCATTCAAGTTCTCTGTCAAGGGTGATAGATAGTTCTTGATCAAACACATCACTGATTGCACCACTCTAGTAGTTAGTTGCCACTTTAGTAAAGCATCAGGTGTTATCAATGGCAACACAGCCAGCCTAATGACAGCAGATCATACTAAATGGGAGCAAGTTATTGTGTACACTCCAAAGAGGCCTCACAATAGGAGGATCATATTAGCAGAAGCTACCATTTATTTAACTAAACCAGCCACTAGTTTATCTACAAGCAAATACACCTGAAATCCAAACCATTTTCCTATAAACAAACAGGAATCATTTCTTTATAAATCATCTCCATATTCATCATAGAAAAGAGACTAAGCATTAATAACCATGGCTCTACACAACATCAGTATTGAATCCTGAGTAAAGCTATTGATCGCAAAGGTTCTTCACATATCAGTATCACAATAGATAACCAGCAACACAATTTTGGCAGTGAAGCATTCCAGCTCAAAGCCAATAGGAACATACCCATAGAAAGCCATAACCATTGCCTTAAGATACCCATAGAAAGCCAATAGGAACATATCCTAAATCTGTTGTCAGACAGTGAACATAGTACCTGGAGCATGAGAAACAGAGTATAGCAACATCTCATCAGTAGGTCATCAATAAGGAGAATGCACCGAAAACTAAACCAAAAGGCTCTGCTCATTATCACTACAGGGGGTGAACCCTAGAAATTAGGGATGAACCCTAATAGGGAATACAGGGTAGCAATCGCATGGCAGGGAATAGAGAGAAGTAGAGAGCTAGGGGTTAAGGGAGGTGAACTTACTCGAGGTCCTTGCTAATATATTGAAAAGGAAGAGGAGGGGAAGGCCGGCAACGGTGAAATGCACGGTGGCACGGGGAGCACCCTAGAGGGGGCACTGCAACCCGCGCCAAGCCATGAGGGTGGCGGCCGTGGAAGGAAGGCAGCACCGTGATACGTCCATTTTACATCACTATTTTATATCATAATTTACTGTTATTCATAGATATATTTCATATTAAGAGATGATACTTATGTTACTCCATCTATTTTTGCATGATTGATGATTTTTGGAGGATGAACCACCTGAGTCAGGATTCTGATGGAAAAAGCACTTCCAAATGCAAAATTCACGAAGATCAGAAAATCCCAGAAAATATACGGAAATTCCTATTTTTCCAGAGGATGAAGGAGGCCAGAAGGAGGAGTGGAGATGGGCCACAGGGGGACCACACCACCCTAGCCCACCTCCAGCATCGCCCTTCCGCGTATATATTCCCCTCGAAACCCTAAGACTCGGGGAGCAACCATAGAAAGATTCCGCCGCCTCTAGGGACAGAAAACTACACCGAGAGAAAGAGCTCTCTGGTAGGCAAAAATCTGCCTGGGAAATTCCCTCCCAGAGAGGGGAGATCATCGCCTTCAACACCGTCATCAAGCTAGACTTCATCAGGATCATCAACATCATATCCACCATCATCTCCACCAACACCATCATCACCACTCTGTACCGCTATAACAATTGGGTTAAATCTTGCATAGTTCTTAGGGGAAACTTTTCTGGTGTTGATTACTTGTTGTAGTTGATGCTATTGAGTGGAACCATTGAATTATTGTTCATGTTCAGATTGTTACTTATCATTATTTCATCTCTGATCTTGATCCATATGATGTCTCATGAGTAGTTTTTTTAGTTCTTGAGGACATGGGAGAAGTCATGTTGTTAGTAGTGGAATTGTGTTGAAAAAGATTTAATGGTTTGATAATTAAGTTGTGGTGTTATTCTTCTAGTGGTGTCATGTTAACGTCGACTACATGATACTTCACCTTTATGGTCCTAGGGGAATGCATTGTGTATTTCGCTACTAATCGTGGGGTTGCGGGAGTGACATAAACCTAAACCCCCGTTAGGAAACCTTTGCATAAGGGAGTGTAGGATCTCAAAGTTTAAGGCTGTGGTTAGGTTTTTATCTTAATTACTTTATTGTAGTTGCGGATGCTTGCAAGGGGTATAATCACAAGTATGTATTAGTCCTAGGAAGGTCAGTACATTAGCATAGGTTCACCCACACAACACTTATCCAACCAGAGAAGATTAATCAACTTTATGAAGCGAAAGCACTTGACAATATTCCCATGTGTCCTCGAGAATGTTTGGTCATCTTAAGTAATACAACCGGCTTGTTCTTTGCTAAAGAAAGGATTGGGCCACTTGCTGCAATTATTATTATTGTCTTTTATTTACTCGCACTTTATTTATTTGCATTATGAAAAACCCCTAAAAATCCATTTGCTAAGTATTTACAGAGAATTCCTGATCCAAACCACTTGTCGACACCTTCTGCTCCTTGTTGGTTTCAAAACTCTTACTTATCGAAAATACTACGATACACCCCCTATACTTGTGGTTCATCAAGACTATTTTCTGGCGCCATTGCGGGGGAGTGAAGCGCTATTGAAGAGTGGAACTGGTAAAGGAAACATCTACTATGAGTATTGTTTATTTCTATTTGTTACTTTATTCTCAATATGGATAATTCACTTAGTTTCTTATTTCGAAATGCTACTACCACTGCTAAGGTAGTAGATGAACCACCACCTACTGAAATTGATGCTTTTAAAATACCTACAAAAATTGTTGATCATGTTATGGATAACTACTATTTTGGAGATGGAACTGTCCATCCCAGTGATCATTTTCTTTTTATACACGAATTATACGGATTGTTCAAGTGTGCAGGTATAACAACAGATCAAGTTAAGAAAAAGTTATTCTCCGTATCATTTAAAGGAAGAGCTAAGGAATGGTATAAGCTGCTAAAGAATGGACAATCACTTGAATGGGAGGAAATTGTACCTCTTTTATTCCAAATTTTATCCTCCTAGTGAGATTCATAAAGATCGGAATCAAATATATAACTTTTGGCCTTGTGATGGAGAGAGTATCGCCCAAGATTGGGGGAGATTGAAGTCATTAATGCTCAAATGTCCTATTCATGAGCTCCCTAATAATATTATCATCAATAACTTTTATGCAAGGATTTCTCTTCATGATAAGGATCTATTGGATGCTTCTTGTGCTGGATCATTTACACGTATGAGAGAAGAAGCTAAATGGGATCTTCTAGACCGTATTCAAGACAATGCTGAAGCATGGGAGAATGATAAAGGAAGAAAGTTAGGTATAAATTACGATTATGAATGCATTAATTCTTTTATGGGAACTGATGACTTTCATAATATTAGTAATGCTTATGGTCTTGATTCTCAAAGCATTGCAAAAAAATTTAAGACCTTTGCCTCTTATATTGAAATTCCTAACAAGAAATGGAACAAGTATCATGAGCCATATAAAGATATTGTTAATTGTGTTCCTTCTAGAAATACTGAAGTTTGCACCGTTGATCATATTTTACTTGAACCTTACATTGAGAAAATACCTTTCCATGTTAAGGTAAAGGAGCATTCTATGATAACTAGTGTGGTTAACAAAACTACAAAGAAAGCTGTAAAAACCGATGAATAAATAGATGTTGAACGTGCAGTAGGAAATATGAAAGACCTTGTCACTAAAAATGTAGAAGATGGGCACATTATCCTTTGTAAGGATACTTCTAATATTGTTTCACATCCTAGTAGAACTAGGAAACTAGTGACCCTGTGTTTTCTGTCAGAATAAGTGATCATTGCAACAATGGTTCATGTGATAGTTATATCATTGAATTTATTCATGATACTGAAAGTTACTATGAGAGAGGGAAAAATGTTTCTATGCATCTCAATAATATTAAGTTTCCTCACTTTATGCTGAAAGTCTTTATGTTGCACTTGTTTTGCTTTCCTATGCTAGTAGCATCTGGTTTCAATAATTTATTTTCTTACAAAACTCCCTTGCATAGGAAGTGGGTTAGACTTAAATATGTGTATTTGTTTCTTGATGCTCTCTTTTACTTCGATTCATATTCTTATGTGAGTATCTTTGAAATTTATCATGCCTATCTTAATGGCTATAAAGAAAGAGCTTTTTGGGAGACAACCCAATATATTTTTGCTTTTAGTTTATTTTTGTTTATTTGAGTTCTGGAAGTTATTGCTTCCATAATAACCTCTCCTTATCTTTTTTGTTTGGTTTTTGTGTCAAGATCATCCTCTAATGAAGAGAAGTAAGATTTGGGGAAGTTGTTGTCCCAAAATAGATTTTTGTGCTTCACCGTAAAAAATCGTCAAAATCCCAGAACATCTTACTGATCTGTAATTTTTTGTGTGCATGCCCCAGGTTATTATTTTACTTACGTTAGCTTTGCACTTTTTGATTTGAGCAATAGAAGATTTTCGAAAAATTGATCTTTACCTATTGGTCTGTTTTGACAGATTTCTGCCATTTTTGCATTTGCCACTTAAATCGATTTCCATTTTGAATTCTTTTTGGGCTTTCAAAAGGAGTTGCTTTATTAGCTTATGTTTTGATGGATTTCAGTTTAAATTGAACCTAAAGGTTTATTATCTTGCATTCACTAATGTTGCTAATGAAGATTGTGTGAAGTTTTGTATGAAAGAAATTTTCAAGTGGTAGGATAAAATGATGTAATGAGATGAAGAATGGTCAAAAGACTCAAGTACTATTTTTTTGAAGATTCTTACAATGAAGATATTGATACTATTCAAGTGGTGACTCCGGAAGAATTTATTAAAGACCAAATTCAGAAACCTGCAGAGTCCGGCTTCGAATAGGTAATAGTTCTGGTAAGAAAAGGTCCGTGAAAAACTTTTCAATTTATTTTTTTGTAGTTTTTATCTAACATGGAAAATAATGAGTCAAAAAAGGGACGAAAACAGAGCCTGGGGGATCACACCACCCCGTGGTGCGGGCCCACCTGGACACGCCACCAGGGGTGTGACCACCCCGGAGCCCGTCTCTGACCCGTTTTCTCCCAGTACCTTCCTTTTGTTGTTAAACTTTGTAATATATAATTCCCCTGATCCCCCGAGATCCGTATATCGTGTTCTCTTCGTGTTTTCGTTTCCATTTGTTTCTGTCAGGAACTATTCTCAAGTTTTGAAGCACGATGGTCTCCACCAACGATAAGGGTAAGAAGCCTCTGGAAGATGATCTCCAAGACCCCAAGCAGGAGGAGGAGATCAAGAGTGAAGTTGAAGAGGAAGTGAAGGAAGACCAGCATCCGCGCACTAGCACCACCATTGCAAGCATTGGAGTGATGGCATGTCCTATCAAGCTCAAAAGGACTGCAGGTATGTCCACAGGAGGGATGGTTCCGCGCCTTTGCTTGGCTTCATGGTCACCTCCTCCATACACCAAGAATCCCTTCCATACCCTTATTCATGAGCAGCAATTCCAAAAGATGCCTAAGGAAAAATTACCCTCCAATTGGGACATGCCTCGTTCTAACCATGCAGGAAAAGAACACTTTAAGGAGGAAGAGTGGGGAAAGAATCACAAGGGCTAGGATTCACAGCTCAACATGATCATGAAGCGCATTGAGCACAATTCAGAGTTGATTCATACTCTCACCTCTGAGATTGAGGATTTGAAGAAATTGATTGAAAAGCTTATCGAGAGAACACCACCACCACTGAAGGAGTAATTCGTCATCAGGTTTTGGCATCCCCTTGGTTTGTACCAAGCTTGGGGGAGTGTCGCGGTATCATATCATTATCTTTCATCTTTTTACCTTTTTAGTAGAGTCATATCATGAATAGAGATGTTATCATATAGGATGGTTTGCATTGTGGAAGTATATGCCCTCTAGTTAGTTATATATGTATCCCTTGGTGTGAGTTGCCGTTATGGAATATTAATGAGAAGTTCTATCATTTACTTTTTGCACATCTTATTTTAGTTTGCAATTTCTGTTATATGAGTGATCTTGTTGTTAGTATTGGTATCACTTTGGGATCATTGAGTAAATTTAGTTGGTTTTGGCAAACCTGGCTCTGGTCAGTAGCAACACTATTTGAGGATTGAATGGAAAAGAGAAAAGTACTTTTAATATAATTTCATTATCTTTCTTTCTTGATTGGCTCATAAGCTTAGTATTCTCTAGTTAAGATCTTTTGTGTTTCCAAGGAAGATTGCATGATTGTTTCTATCACTTGTATGCTTGTTTGTTTCCTTCAACTCTTATGCTTGCTACCCAGCCTTGCTAGCCAAAAACCTGTACTGAGATGGAATGCTTCTCGTGCATCCAATCCTTGAACCAAAACCTATGCCATTTGTGTCCACCATACCTACCTATTAGCATTATTGCTATTTCAAGTAAATTCTCGAGTTTTATCTATCTTCCAAATTAAACTTGTTATGTGAAAATTAGTGATTAAAGCTCTCACAAACTTGATGGCACACTTTATTTTTCTTGCACTTAATAACTTGAACCATTATGTCCATCTATGTTGCTTATATGCTTGCACTTTATAAGTTGTGAATTAGTAGAACCAAGTTACTATGGGGAACGCTTTCAACATTGCACTTATTATTTAGTTGATATCATGTTCTTTTGTTTATGGATGTTGGCGGTGTGAAATAAAAGGGGAGCTTGTAAGCTCATGGAGTTTGTGTATGTGTTAGAGAAACGCCTGGGCGGCTAGCCTAAGCCATGCCTAATCATGGTGGAAACTTGCAGCATAACCATAGTGGCATTCTATGAAGCATCTTCAATAAAAACCTATGCAAATAGCAAATAAAAAGATCGCTGAGATGCTCACTATCTGTTGCCTTGTCATTTTGATATGGGATAGCTCCTGTGTCATGGGGCAAGGGGTACCCCGTTGGCAGTCCTCTATGATACACATACACTTACAATGCAAGAACTTACCGGAAACCAAAGTTGAGTAGCATGAGGTCTAGTACTCGTAAGCAAGGGGCATGAGATTTTCAACTTATAACTTGTCAAGCATATCCTCATATTTGTGTCACTTTAACCTTAATCACTTAAAGATGCTTATGATAGGGGCAATGAGAGCTGAAAGCTAGTAAGTACCATAATGTTTGGAGGCTCTTTATGAAATTTGAAATCCCTGCTTCCCTCTGTGAAGGGCCTTTCTTTTACTTTTTAGTTGAGTCAGTAAACCTATCCCTTTCTATCTCAAGCAAGCATTTGAGTTGTTGTGATTCAATCATCCATATGATGATTTATTCAATCATGTTTCTTATGTTCCTTGTTTTGCACACTACTCTTATTTGAGTGAATGTTACTTTGAAAGATATCATTGAAAACCCCATTATGTTTGACTCCTGCAATTTGTTAACTGTTCTATGACCAAGAACAAAGTTTGCCATTACCAATTATGATTAACTTTGTGTATCTTTATTGTGTTTCCCTTACTCATTGCAAGTTAAGTTATATAATAGTGAGTTGTTTTCTATTATGATTTGTGTATTGATGAATGTGATGCTTCTTGTCCGTATTCTCTTTATCAACACTTCACTCCATAAACATGTGGTCATGTTTAATGATCTCAGTTTTCGCTTGGGGACAAGCGAGGTCTTAGCTTGGGGGGAGTTGATACATCCATTTTGCATCACTATTTTATATCATAATTTACTGTTATTCATTGATATATTTCATATTAAGAGATGATACTTATGTTATTCCATATATTTTTGCATGATTGAAGATTTTTGGAGGATGAACCACTGGAGTCAGGATTCTGATGGAAAAAGCACTTCCAGATGCAAAATTCATGAAGATTACAAAATCCCAGAAAATATACAAAAATTCCTTTTTTTCCAGAAGACGAAGGAGGCTAGAAGGAGGAGTGGAGATGGGCCATAGGGGGCCACACCACCCCCTGGCGCGGGTCCCCCTGGCCGCGCCACCAGGTGGTGTGGCCACCCTGTCCCACCTCCAGCATCACCCTTCCGCGTATATATTCCCCTCGAAACCCTAAGACTCGGGGATCAACCACAGAAAGATTCCGCCGCCTTTGCAGGGTGGAAAACTATAGAGAGAGAAAGAGCTCTCTGGCAGGCAGAAATCTGCCGGGGAAATTCCTTCCCGAAGAGGGGAGATCGTCGCCTTTAACACCTTAATCAAGCTAGACTTCATCGGGATCATCATCATCATCTCCACCATCATCTCCACAAGCACCATCATCACCACTATGAACTGATGTAACAATTAGGTTGAATCTTGCATAGTTCTTAGGGGAAACTTTCCCGGTGTTGATTACTTGTTGTAGTTGATGCTATTGAGTGGAACCAATTAATTATTATTCATGTTCATATTTTTACTTATCATTATTTTATCTCTGATCTTGATCCATATGATGTCTCGTGAGTAGTTTGTTTAGTTCTTGAGGACATGGGATAAGTCATGTTCTTAGTATTGGAATTGTGTTGAGAAAGATTTAATGGTTTGATAATTAAGTTGTGGTGTTATTCTTCTAGTGGTGTCATGTGAATGTCGACTACATGATACTTAACCTTTACGGGCCTAGGGGAATGCATTGTGTATTTGGCTACTAATCGTGGGGTTGCCGGAGTGACAAAAACCTGAACCCCTGTTAGGAAACCTTTGCATAAGGGAGTGTAGGATCTCAAAGTTTAAGGCTATGTTTAGGTTTTATCTTAATTACTTTCTTGTAGGTGCGGATTCTTGCAAGGGGTATAATCACAAGTATGTATTAGTCCTAGGAAAGTTAGTACATTAGCACAGGTTCACCCACACAACACTTATACAACTAGACAAGATTAATCAACTTTATGAAGCGAAAGCACTTGACAATATTCCCATGTGTCCTCGAGAACGTTTGGTCATCTTAAGTAATACAACAGCTTGTCCTTTGCTAAAGAAAGGATTGAGCCACTTGTTGCAATTATTATTATTGTCTTTTATTTATTCGCACTTTATTTATTTGTATTATCAAAAATCCCTAAAAATCCGTTTGCTAAGTATTTACAGAGAATTCCTGATCCAAGCCACTTGTCAACACCTTCTGCTCCTCGTTGGGTTCGACACTTTTACTTATTGAAAATACTATGATACACCCCCTATACTTGTGGGTCATCACACCGAAGCCCAAAGCAGCGACGGGGGAGCGCCGGAACATCGGGACCACGACGGACCCAAACCCTAGCCATCAGGGTGGGGTCGGCGTGGCCAACAAAGGGTGCGGGAGGCAGATCGAGTTGGACAGAGAGGCGTGGCGTTGTTGTCCACATCGTATAGCACCGCGGTGGTGGTCAAGGCGGCTTGGAGTGGCCGGAGTCGAGCGCAACAACAGTGGCGGCAACGGAACGTCTCAAGGAGGAGAGCGTCACGAGAGAGAGGAGAGAAAAGGAAGAGAGTGAGGGGTACTGGGCCGGGTGCCTGCCTAATATGACCCCAGTGGGGTTTGATCAGCCCAAGTGGGTCGGGTTGGGCCGGCTAGGCCCATGTTTTGAAAGAGGACTTATTAAAATATCTAATTACAAATATACCCCTCGAGTTAACTAAGCTCTAGAAAAATATAGAAAAATCCTGAAAATATATATAATATATCAAAAAGACCACAAAAATAATATATACCTAAGAAAAATATAAGCTTACTGGTTTAAGTTAAATAAAATAGAAATAAATATTAAGGACACTAAAACACTAATTGAAAGTTAATAAAATAATGAGAATTTACAAAATGAATAAAAATCATCTTTGCATACAAAAATAAATCCACTATTTTATAAAAATATTAGCTAGATATTTACAAACAAAACTTGAAACTAATATCTAAGAACATTTAATCCTTTGTGGAATTTTATAAAAATAAGGATAACACCTAAAATTAAATAAAATTCACTTCTAAGATCTTAAGAAAGTATGTTTTACTAGAAAAACTTCTTAAGTAAGAAATAATCACAATTCTATATGAAACCTTAAGACTTTATATGAACCTTAAGCCTTTATATCTAAATAGTGCATCACAGGCATGGGGCAAGTTTCACCATAATAGTAAAAGGCAAAAGATAACAACCATCAGGAAAAGTATCATGTTTTTAATTGATCTCATCCACCTAGGGGAGGTATGAACACTAGCAGCTCAGTTAGTAGCATGCAGTGGTGTGTTGTCAACACCACAACCAGCCTAGGAAATGCATAAGAGAGCCAGCCGCAGCATAGCTGTTAGTACACATCTGCAGTTCCACACTTCAACTTCTCAACAGTAGTGCTTAGTCATAGTACCACCACAAGAACACATTGTTCTTAGCGCACCTTAGAAATCACCTCAGATCTTCCTAGATATCCAAAAGATCAACCAGCAAATAACCACAGAAATCCATCAATAAACCATACAAGATGATCACCTGAAGGAGGAGATGGTGTAGAATGATAGCAAGATCAAGCAAGGGCAAGAAGGAAGAAATACCCAAGCTCACAAGGCCAAGTTCTTCATCAACAAGAACAGAACCTGAACCAAGAAGTACATCAAGCTTTACAGTAGCATCACTAACATCATTCAGTTGGTGAGTCATCTATACAATCTTTCATCTATTAGTTTTCAACAAATAAGGTTTGGTGGATAAGAATATCCTCAGAGGAACACCCAAGTGAGGTGAACAACTCATCATAGGATTTGGTAAATAAACAACAAGCTTAGAACCTATGTTCTTGCATAAAAGAGTCTCAGACCAGCATCACTGACCCTATGATCTAGTTTTAACTAGATAAATATAAATCACAGCTGCTATGTTACAGGGCACATCCCAGAGGGTAGCACCTCTATACCTAGCAGACTCATTTTTGCTTGAGTACAAGTTCAAGCACAACATCTTAAGTATACCATCTCAAGCACAGATAATCATCTTCCTAAAAGATTTAGGAATCATACATATTCACTTTATTTAGAAAAGATAGCAAGGGTCACCACTACTGATCACTAAGCCACAAGTACTATATACAGGAAGTAGCTAACAGCTCAAGAAAGAAAATTTAAGATACACTAGGTAATCTAAATCACTTCCCTAGATTAAAATTACTAGGAATCATACTTCATTCAAGTTCTCTGTCAAGGGTGGTAGATAGTTCTTGATCACACACATCACTGATTACACCACTCTAGTAGTCAGTTGCCACTTTAGTAAAGCATCAGGTGTTATCAATGGTAACACAACCAGCCTAATGACAACAGATCATACTAAATGGGAGCAGTGTAACATCCCAAAACTTCAATCCAAGCTTATCAAGATCAAATCATCCAAAAATAGGGTTAACAAAAACTTTTCCAAATTTAAAATGAAAGCATTCATATATGTGTGCATTTAAAATAGGAGTTGTTTTGAATTGACATGATTGTGTGATCCTTTGCTTCTAAAATGTTTCTGAAGTGAATTAAACATCATCTACATCATTCCCAAACTTTTCCTAAAGAAAATAAAATCAAAAAGAATTAAAAAGGAGGAATGGTCATTTTGGCCATTTTAATCCACTACACTACTTTGAGTGTTCCTAGCACTCATTTCTTAACAGAAACAATTCTTGATTTGTGTACCCCTTGCTAGTACACATAATGAGGTACCAAGGCCCACCTTTAGATCTGCTAAAAACATTCTGTTAACTATTTTAATTGGCATTTGAAAATTGAATACAATGCATATGCATAGATCACCCCTATTTCAAAACCCATCTATTTGAGCTCCACTTTCAAAACCCTTGCAACCAGAGTCTACCTAGCACTAGTGGAGATCACCCAAAAATTTTGAAACCGAAATTCAAAAGTTTGTTTCGTGCGGCCATTTCATCAAATACTTGGCAGGCAGATTTCAAACAAAACAAATTTCACTATTTTAAATAGTGTTCTGGCCAAACTTGTCTCCCATTTGGCCCCTTTTTACTCCCTTTGGCTCTAAATGATCTAGCAAAGCCTTTAAAACCCACTCCCCTAGCCCCTAGTGGCATTGCCATGCCATGCCGAGCCACCCCTTGCCGGCCAACCTTGCCCTCACCGCAGCAGACCATCTCCCTCCCTCTCACCATGTCTAGGAGGTAGCCAGCACCTCATCGACACCCTCTGTCCCCTGCCCGAGCCAAGCCCTGTAGTGGACCACCAAGGAAACCACACACCCAGTGCCACCGCACCATGCCGATGCCGCCCGCAGAGCACGCTCTATCCCCGCGTGCACAAGCCTCCGCTCGACCGTAGCCCGCGCCTACCGCTCCACCACGACCCAGGGAACACCCCAGACACCCCCATTCGCTGCCCAACTCACCACAGCCACCGCTCGCCGTGGACACCGCCGCCTCTGCCGCTCAGAGCGCCACCTCGCCCAGACCGCATACCACCGCCCCTACGCTCTCATTCACTTCCTAGAGCACCGCCAGGAGACCGCCTATTGATCGCCACCCTCAGCCATGCCGCTAGCCGGCCATAGCCTTGTCGCCACCGTCGCTTGCCCATCCCGCTCGGTCTCACCGTTGGGCCTATAAAAGGAGGCCTCCCTAGCCTCTTCTCTACACACCAGTCCACTCCCCTCACCTCTCTGAACCTCACCCACCTCTAGCCGAAGCAAGGTGAGCTCTGCCTCGCCGGAATTGGAGTCGGAGCAGCCGCAGCAGGAGGAGAAGGGCACCGCTGATTGCGACCACCCCAAGCTCCGCCACAACCGCGCCTCGCCTCGCCGTCATCTTCCAGTTCGTTTTCCCGCCTCGCCTACCCCGCTGGAGCCCTGGTACGTGCCCAGCAGACCCCCACCGAGCCGCTAGGGTTCGAGCTCGCCGGCGACCTGTTCGTCGTCGACGACGACCCTCAGCCGTAGATCCACCTTCTAATCCTATAGCCCACAGCGCGCGTACCGTTTCCCGTGATAAGACCCACTAACAAGCGGGACCCCCCTGTCAGCTGAGCCCCGTGCCGCGGAGCGCCACTTGGCCGGCCCAAGTTCTTTCCCGTGCTAGCCCACCCGTTCAAATCTGGATTTTTCTTTTTAGTTAAATCTAGTTTCTGTCCACTAGTTTAAAATTCAATTCAGAGAGTTTTATAAATCCAAATTGCATGAAAACAATTTTGTCTGAAAGGTATTGAAGTAATCTATCCAAGCCCATTGGATTTAATTCAATTGGATTTATAGATCTCTCCTAATAAAAATAACAAAACAGAAGCATTTGCACCTTGCAACATTTTTATAAAATCAACTAAGATAGGTTTTGAGTTGATTCCAACTCTCAAAAATCACATTTCATCATATATATCTAAATATGTAATAATATTAAGGTTTACATGCAGTGACTTTGGACTAGTACCAAAATAATGCTATATAGGAATTTCTAGTCACTTTAAATCATTAAATAATGAACTTAAACCAAAGTAATATTGATACAACCCTTAAATCTCATTCTCACGTTTTATAATATGTGGTGATGACATGTGTCCACATGATCCCATATTTTAAGTGGTGAATATTAAATCTTAGTTAAATTTTCAATGAGTAGAAATTACTTTTCTAAATTAAAAAGAATGAAACTATTGAATTAAACTTGTGATGATTGTGATGATAATAGATCATCAAATGTGTGCCTTAGAACGCTACTTAGCCTAGTTAAGTATTGTTTGGTGATTGTGTACTCCATATGTATTTTTATAGACGATAGTACCGACCAAGTCTACGAAGAGGAGGAGTGCTATCAAGACGACGAAGAAGAAAACTTCAACCACTGCACCAACTAAGGCAAGCTAGCACTATCCAAGATTAACCCTTGCAAGTAATACTTGCAAGCCACCATTAACAATGCAAGCTAACCCTTGCAAGTTTAGTGCTTAGCAAACTAGAATCAAACTAGATGGTTTAGCAAAGATGCCTTAAGCATGCTTTGAGCACTGTAGCATCCCAATTGTCTAACAATGGTAATGCTACATGGTTTAATAATATAATGGCTACTTTCTACATATAATTGTTGCATCATAATTATATCATGCTCATGTCATCATGCCACCTTGCATTTGAGCATCATATAAAACCTTTCCATTTGGTTCTTCTCTCATATGCATTATAAATTGTATTTGCCTCTCGATATATTGTAGTTGGTTCTTGATATATTGTTTAATGCCCAAGTTGAGTTGGGGCATATCTTTTATTCCAATTCCACCACCTCTCTTGGTCACCACCTTATAATTCCACCACCTCAGTAATCCATGAGCTTGTACATCTTTTTCTTTTGATATTTCATTCTAGCTCATGTGGTTTGGGGTGGATCAAATCCTTTAAATCCTTTTGCTTGGCTTTTTATACACTTCTTGGAAATGCATAAGAATAATTCCATAATATTATTAATGTTTTCACAAAATAAATCATGGCATTATTATTTTGCATGGGCCATGCAAGATGTACCACCACCTTTTATTCCTTTGTTTTCCTTTCTTTGCTGTTGGTGGATATTTCTTTGTGGACGATCTCCATCCATCCCATCACCCCATATTCTCATCCATATCTTTTTCTTTTAATTGAATCTCTTATGCATGATCATATGAGGCTTATTCTTTTCTTTCTCTCTTTTTCTCTCCTAGCCTAGTTCTTCTAAACCCTAATCTCCATCACATCTCTCTTTTTTTTTCTATCTATTTTAAGGATCTCCTAATTCCTGTCTGGTACTTCTATTCCTTGCATGTGCTAGACCTGAACCTAGTCGAGGCCCTGTTTTTCTTCTTCTAGCTATCGCACGTGCCGAGCTGGTGAGCTCGCTGCACACGGAGTGCGTGACCACCTCGCTAGCTTCAGCTCACCTGCCCCTCTCCTCCTCTCCACTTTTCCCCCATCCGAAGGCCTTGAACCCTAGATTCCTCCCCTCCCTCGCTGCCGCGCCCTGGTCACCAACGTCGTCGTTGTCTCCTGGCCGGCCACCACCTCGCCGTCCGCACCTCGGTAAGCCCCCGCCTCATCCCGCTCTCTGGTGCCGTGCATCTTGCGCCGACGCGCGCCGCGATTCCGTTTGCCACGCAAAACAGCAGCCGCCGCACGCCTTTAGCCTCGCCCGCAAGCAGCAGCCGTGCTCGCCGCGCGACAGCACGAACGCGTCAGCAACCATAGTAGCATCAGCGGCAGCTCGCCGCGCGCAGACGTCGTTCAGGCAGCAGCAGTCCGCAGCTGCAGCACCCTTTCTGTTCCCGTCGCAATTCCGTCGTCTTCTCCGTGGTCGCAGTTTTCCAACAAGCTTCATCTTATTCAAATCAGAGCAGTATACAGCTCAGTATCTCGTTCGCAAAACAGCGTCGCCGCGTTGTCCGTCTGTCACCGTCAGCTGTCGTGAGACAGCTCGTCAGGTTCAGTCACGCTGCAGGAAACAGCCGCAAACCTCTCTGAATCTCCGCCTATACCGGCGCACCTGATCCTTGTCCGACGATGCCACCTTGACCTTTCCTATTCGTGGTTGTCCCCTCTTCGCACCTGCGCAAGCCTCGCCCAAAACGAAGCACCACAGCCATGGTGATCTCTATCACAAGTTTGTTGCACTCAGGTTTTGTCTGACGAAATTTAGTCCCACATCGACCTGTGTTAGCCTCTGTTCCTCACAAGATCTCGGCCAACCTGGTCCACCTCTGACGAAACCCCTAAGACGAAAGTTGTAGACCTCAGTCTCCCCTACACTTTTGGTTTTTGTGGCGTCGTGAGATTCTTGATGGTTTGCTCGCAATCGTCTCCGAAACATCGGTCCAGCTAGCTGCAGATCTGGTTCAGATTCGCTAGTTCAGCTCACAGCCAGCCCTTTTTTCTAAAAACACCCCTAGGAGAAACCGACCGGCACAGACCAGTCCCCCCCGCGCCCCGGATTGCCCACGTGTCCAGCACGCGCTGGCCGCGCGCGCGCTGTGGCCCCGCAGCCCTGGGGCCCACCTGTCATTCTCTATGGCTAGGAAACCTCAAGGTGAGAAAAATCTAGAGAAAACCCCCCACCTTATCCATCGCCAGCTCCCTGCGCTGAGTCAGCCGGGCCCCGCGCGTCAGCGTGTGTGGCTAGGTTCAGTTGTGTGCAGAAAGACCTGTGACCTTTCTCTATAATAAAAATAATTTCAGAATTTGTTTATATGATTTTAAAATCCAGAAATTAATAACTTTATTTTGGCAATACCAAATAATACAAATAATATATGTTTTTGATTCAGAAAAATGTGAGGAATTCAAATATTCCATTTAAAATAATGTATGATCACTTTAAAATTTCGATATGATTAAAATTACAATAAAATGCCCTTTTTTAATTAATTAATAACTTTTGTTTTATAACCCCAATTTTGACAAATAATATGTCTAAATCGATCAGCACGGCGAGCCCGTTCTATCTATGCATTCCATGTTCTGAATTGAAGCATGCATCATGTCATTATTAAAAATCTGAACTGTTTATGGCAATAAAACTTGACTAAATAAATCAAGAAATGCTTTATTCTTGTACCCCACACCTCATCCTTGCCACGCTACTTTAATGCTACGTAAATTGTGCATCATTCATCATGGCATGCTTGTTTGCTTGTCGCATTTAAATTCATATGCTTGTGCACTTTATTTATGTTAGCCCTTGTTTGTTTGGTTCTTCTTCGAATAGACGCCCAGCAGGAGGATTATCAGCGATCACAGGAGTTCTACCCAGATCCACCTCTCGCTTCAACTGAGCTGCCAGGCAAGCACTACCACATGCTTGCATACATATAGTACCTATTTGCTCTATCTTATTCTTGCATCATTGAGTCGCGATTGCATTAAATTGAATCCCAAGTATTGCATAGCCTTTATTTTAAACTCCACTGAAGCTTGTTCCTCAATCCCATGAGCCATTACTACAGGAGTTGTTTGAGCCATGCGGGTCGTAGAACGGCATGTGTAGGGTATGTGAGTGTCTGATGGATAACGAGATACCTAAACAACTTAACCTGAGTAGTAATGGGATAACTAATGAAAGTGGCACCGGTGAGCAATATCTGCTATTTGGTTCTTCATGCTCACTTGTGTCCCGTAGGACCCCGAGTACTTGATTCCTGTTCCTTGACTATTCGCACTATCCACATCCGGGAGGCCTTATGGACCCCCCCCTGAGCCAGAGCTTGATTCATTCTTATTTCTTGGGGCCACAAAGTAGTTTGGGGCTTTATTACTATCCTGTACTTATGCCATGCTTTACTGTTTTATATAAGATTGTGTGAGGAGCACCTGTACTGTTTTGGATGCGGAGTGTTTTCGCGGTATCGACAAGCCCAGTCACACTTTCAGGTTCCCAGTCGTTTACAGCCATTGACACAAACCTTGGGTCCGTCTCGGAGCCGGCCAACTTCGTTGCGGGTAGCTTAATGGGGTGCCCCCTGAAACATTTTTGAATCCTGTGATCGCTTTGTCGTGAATGCCTTGTTGGGTTTTGATTTGGTTTTTCCGAGGTTGATCGATTGTGTGTTGCTATTTGTGCACCCCTGCAGGGTAAATCTTTCTGAAAGCCGTGTCCCCGGTTATGGACGACTTGGAGCACAGTTTCTTGATCATAGACAAGTATAACTAAAGTACCGCTTTTAATTTGACTAAGTACCTGACTAGTAAACAGTGCAACACTCAAGGAATGGATAATAAAACTGCCAACGGATGGGGGTTGTTCGTCCGCTTCCTCGTTGGTAAGCGAGGAGGAGGATGGATCTGTTAATATTATTGTTATAACTGCTGTTCTTAATTAACGGATATCCGTCTATCTTTGGTTAGGCGGATGGTTAGCGAGTATCTATAGAATTGTTAGGGATTATCTTTTGCTGCAATTGCGTCACCCCAGGTTGTGTCCCCTTTAGAGGCATAAACACTTGCTGAGTACCCTAGGGTCTCAGACGATAAATTGTTTGATTCAGATGAACAGGTATACTCGTAAGATGGATACTGGGTGGAGGAGACGGACGATGTTGGCAACGATCACTCGGTGTAGAGATTCCGGGAACGGGGATCCGTGAGATCTGTGGGTGGGATGTGTTTATTTATGGGGCATCTTATGCCGATTTGCTTCTTATCCGTACTCGGATCTTGTTTTCCGCTTCCGCCTGATACTCTGATGTTTGATGTATGAGGAGATATCCTAAACTATTATATCTATCTAGGATATTTGGATCTTGCCGTATGGCGTTGCAATATTTCTATTTCTTTTAGATGGAATGGCTTTGAGGACTGTTGTATGTGGCTTGCATACATACTCATTTGTGTATGTAGTTGATCCCTTCGCCTGCCGATTACGCCGCTCGTTCTTGTCCCGATGTTTGGAAATGGTTAGGACGGCCGAAAGGTCTACCTGTGAGTGGCATTTGGCCCCACCGTACTATTTTAACCATTTCCGCTCATCCAGGCTTGCAACTAAGAGCGTAATTCACCGAGGTAGTTACAGTTGGTATCAGAGTCATCCCGCCCTTCAGGGTCTCAGCCAAATGGTCGTTGTCAGTCTAGTAAATATTTTGGTAGCTATGTATACTAGGGAAAAACAAAAACGCGAGAGTAGGACTGCTTCCACTTTTCTTCTTACCCACCCACCCACCCTTTTTCTGGTAAGGAAGTGTAACGTTTTCAATCCTCTTCTAAAAATTCAAACTAGGATTCCCGTGTTCTGGGTTCCGTAGTACCATAGGTTGTGTGTGTGTGTGTGAATTTCTTGTCTATCTGTTGCATCCAACATGTTATCAATACTTGTCTTTTGGTTATCAACTGTTGGTACATTCCATACCGACAGGCTTTTGCAAACCGACGTGATCTATCTGATTCGTTGTATACTGACACGATCTGTCTTACTCTTTGTTATCCGACGTTATCTTGTTCGGGGTGTTCGTTTTCGTAGCTACTAATCCTTAGGTTCATCTTAAGAAGAAGGTGTTGGGATATGTGTTTTACTTATTCATGTGCGGAGTAATGATTTGAGTGCGGGATGGAGTCGCGACCATACCACTACTTATCTCATTCGCTCTTGTATATTGAATTGGTAGAGTTACTAATCTTGATTCGTTAAGTGGTTTTGCGCATATAGTGGTATTTTAATGCCGAAATTTGCGGAATTTTTTTTTCTTTGTTAGTTTGTGTACCACACTCCTTGTTCAGTCGTGTGCGATATGTTTAATATCTTCTAGGTGCTTTGAACTTTGTTGATATTTTAGTATCATCTTAGTACTTTGTATCCTTTAATCTTGGTTAATTCCATTTTGGTACTATTTTGGATTATTATTATTTTCCATTATGGTACTAACTTGTGTTTTATATCAATCACAGGATGGCACCACCACGCCGTTCTGAGGAGGACATACAACCTGAACTGGGGGCTGCATTGTCAAGCATCGCCAATGCCTTGGCCGCAATGCAGCAGAACCAGCAGCGATTTGAAGAAAGTGTCAGGAGGAATGAGTTTGTTCCGCTACCTCCACCTCCCAAGCGAGGAGACATCAAAAGCTTCCTAAAGTTCAACCCACGCCAATTTGATGTTTCTGATCAACCACTTGATGCTGATGATTGGTTGCGTGAGATGTCAAGGTTACTGGCGACTGCTGATGTTCCTGAGCAAGAATGGGTAAAGTGTGCCACGCACCTTCTGAAGGGAGATGCAGCTCTATGGTGGGAGAATTACCTCAAGGCAAACTACACTGGTTTTCAGCCTACTTGGGAACAGTTCACTGGAGCTTTCAAAGAGCAATATCTGTCAGAAATTGTCATGGAGAGGATGAAGGAAGTGTTTCTCAACCTCAAGCAGGGCAATGACAATGTCAATACCTACATCAGAAACTTCATGAACCTTTCTCGTTATGGTGGCGATGAGATCTCTGATGACAAGAAGAAGCAAAAGAGGTTCAGACAAGGGCTCAATGCATCGATTAAATATGCAATCACACATGCAAGGCCAACGTCTTTTCTGGAACTCCAACATACAGCTCTGCAGGAAGAAGCAAGTAGGCAAGTGTTTGAGGAGTCAAAGAAACACAACCGTGATGCAGCAAACTCTTCAGCTATGTCAACTCCTTCTAAGCGTCGTGTCTGGGTTCCTAACAACCCACCGTCGCTCCCGGCTCCACCAAGACCTTCAAGCTACGCGGCAAGGCCACCAAACTTCCTCACTGCTGCTCCCAGGGGCTACAACCACAACTATCCTGGAGCGTCTGGCGGAGTCCCTGGCTACATTGCTCCACTTCCACCTGGTGCTTGTTACACTTGTGGAAACATTGGGCATCAACAATGGAACTATCCAATGAACAACAAAGCTCTTCCTGCACCACCTCCAAGATCTGCGGCAAGCTCTCCTATGGTTCGTGCACCACCACCTCGGGCTCTCAACATCAACACTAAGCCCGGGTCTACTGTTGCTCGTGCCAACTGTGTCAACGCTGCTCAAGCTGAGCATGCACCTGGAGTTGTGATGGGTATGCTTTCCGTTAACTCAGTCCCTGCATGAGTTTTGTTTGATTCTGGTGCATCGCATTCTTTTGTTTCTCACAAATTTGCAAATGAGAATGAGTTAGCTATGGATCCTCTCCTTAAGCGGTTAATGGTCCTTTCTCCTGGAGCAACAATGGCAGCTTCAAAAATCAGCCATGACAATCAAATTGAGATTGGTGGTTCTTCGTTCCCGACTTCCTTGATCATTCTGGGCAATTCTGACATTGATGTTATCTTGGGCATGGATTGGTTGATAGCAAATGCAGCTGTGATTGATTGGTGCTGAATGCTCGGTTTCTCTGAAAATTCCTGAAGGTCATATAGTCTATTCTCCAAGTCTGACTCCTGCTATTCAGCTTTTCTCTTTGGCGGCTCTGAATGATGATGCTATGGAAGCTATTCAGAGTGTTCCGGTGGTCTGTGAGTTCCCAGATGTCTTTCCTGAAGAGTTGCCAGGTATGCCTCCGGATCGTGAGGTTGAGTTTGTGATTGAGCTTGAACCTGGTACCGCTCCTATTTCTAAGCGGCCTTATAAAATGGGTCCTGCTGAGTTGGCTGAACTCAAACGTCAGCTTGATGAACAAGAGAAGTTGGGTTTCATTCAGCACAGTACTTCTTCTTGGGGTAGCCCAACCATCTTTGTGAAGAAGCAAGACAAGACTGATAGACTTTGTGTTGACTATCGGGCTCTCAATGCTAAAATCATCAAGAATAAATATCCCCTTCCGCGGATTAATGATCTCTTCGATCAGCTAGCTGGAGCTATGGTATTCTCTAAGCTTGACTTGAGAAGTGGATATCATCAAATCAAGATTCGCAAGGAAGATGTTCCTAAAACAGCTTTCACCACCCGCTATGGCATGTATGAGTACACGGTCATGTCTTTCGGTCTCACCAACGCACCTGCCACCTTCTCGAGGCTTATGAACTCGGTTTTCATGGAGTATCTTGATAAGTTCGTTGTGGTCTATCTGGATGACATCCTAGTCTATTCTAAGTCAAAGGAAGAACATGAAGAACACCTTCGTTGTGTCCTAAACAAACTTCGTGAGAACCGCTTGTATGCAAAGTTCTCCAAATGTGAGTTTTGGCTCCCTCAAGTCACCTATCTTGGTCACGTCATCTCTGCCAAGGGCATTGCCGTCAACCCAAAAACTGTAAAAACAATTGTTGACTGGCTTCCTCCTGTAAATGTCAAAGAAGTCTGGAGTTTCCTTGGTTTGGCTAGTTATTGCCGTCGCTTCGTGCAGAACTTCTCGAAGATTGCGAAGCCTCTTACCGATCTCCTCAAGAAAGGCAAGAAATACCTTTGGACTCCTGCATGTCAAGCAAGCTTTAAAACACTCAAAGAGAAGCTCACTTCCACACCAGTCTTGATTCCTCTAGATACATCAAAGCCTTTCCAGATATTCTGTGATGCCTCATTGCAAGGATTGGGTGCGGTCCTTATGCAAGAAAAACAAGTTGTTGCTTATGACTCTCGACAGTTGAAGACACATGAGATCAACTATCCTACACATGACCTCGAACTTGCAGCAGTTTTCTTTGCTTTGAAAGTATGGAGGCACTACTTGCTTGGCAACCGTTGTGAAATCTTTTCTGATCACAAGAGTCTGAAGTATATCTTCACACAGTCGGATCTCAACCTTCGTCAGAGGAGGTGGATTGAAGCAATCAATGATTTCGATTTGACCATAAACTACACTCCGGGCAAAGCAAATGTCATGGCCGATGCTCTCAGCCGCAAAGCTTATGTCAGCAACCTCATGGTGGAAGAACAACAGCCTCTCTTGTGCGAGGAATTCCGTCAGCTCAACCTCGAAATTGTGGAACAAGGGTATCTTCTGAACCTTCTGGCAACCCCTCTCTTGGAAGAAAAGGTTCGCTCCATTCAACTTGGTGATCCGTACACCAAAAATATCATCTCCAACTTTCAGCTCCCGAAGTATGAGTCCTTCCACGTAGACGACCAAGGCACTCTTTTCTTTGAACACCGGATGTTTGTTCCGAACTACCCGGGTTTGAGAGAGCAAGTTCTCAAGGAGGCGCATGATTCTGTTCTTTCTATCCACCCTGGCAGCACAAAGATGTACATGGACTTGAAAACACAATATTGGTGGCCTGGATTGAAACGATATTGTGCCAAGTATGTCTCGGAGTGTGATGTCTGCCACAGAGTTAAAGTTGTCCATCAGAAACCTTCCGGTCTTCTACAACCATTGAAACCCTCGGAATGGAAATGGGAGAAAGTAGAGATGGACTTCATCACTGGTTTTCCAAGGTCGCAGAAGGGCAACAATGCAATCTTTGTTGTCATTGACAGGCTTTCTAAAGTGGCTCACTTCTTTCCCGTCAAGGAAACAATTTCTGCAATTCAGTTGGCTGAGCTCTATATCAACAGAATTGTCTCGCTGTATGGAGTTCCTCTTGAGATCAGTTCGGACCGTGGAAGCATCTTCACTTCCAAGTTCTGGGGAAGTTTCCAAAATGTTTTGGGAACAAAATTGAACTTCAGCACAGCTTACCACCCTCAGTCGCAAGGACAAGTTGAAAGGATCAATCAGATTCTGGAAGATATGCTCCGTGCTTGAGTCATCTCTTTCGGCATGAAGTGGGAAGAATGTCTTCCTTATGCTGAATTCTCTTACAACAACAGCTTCCAGAAAAGTCTAAAGATGGCACCATTTGAGGCTCTCTATGGTCGCAAATGCAGAACTCTGATTGGTTGGTCGGGCGCAGGTGAAAGAATATTGTTTGGCCCTGACATTGTAACTCAAGCGGAGGAGAAAGTTCACATCATTCTTGAAAACCTGAAGATTGCTCAAAGTCGCCAGAAGAGCAATTATGATACAAAGCACACGGACATGGAGTATGTCCCTGGTGATATCGTTTACCTTCGTGTCACCCCCATGAGAGGCACGCACCGCTTTGGTATCAAAGGAAAGCTGGCTCCTAGATACATCGGTCCTTTCAAAATTCGTGGAAGAAGAGGAGAAGTTGCTTATGCTCTTGAGCTTCCTGAAAAACTCAAGGTCCATGATGTTTTCCACATCTCTCAACTCAAGAAGTGCTTTAAGGATCCCGGCAGGACCGTGGACCATGAGCTTATCAATCTCCAAGAAGACCTGTCTTATCAAGAACACCCCACAAAAATCCTTGAGGTCGCAGAAAGAAGGACTCGCAACAAGTCCATCAAATTATGGAAGGTGCAGTGGTCGCACCATTATGTTGATGAAGCCACTTGGGAACGTGAAGATGAGCTCCGTGCCAAGTATCCTACCCTCTTTGAGTCTTCTTCTTCTTCCTAGAATCTCGAGGCGAGATTCCTGTTTAGTGGGGGAGAGTTGTAGCATCCCAATTGTCTAACAATGGTAATGCTACATGGTTTAATAATATAATGGCTACTTTCTACATATAATTGTTGCATCATAATTATATCATGCTCATGTCATCATGCCACCTTGCATTTCGGCATCATATAAAACCTTTCCATTTGGTTCTTCTCTCATATGCATTATAAATTGTATTTGCCTCTCGATATATTGTAGTTGGTTCTTGATATATTGTTTAATGCCCAAGTTGAGTTGGGGGCATATCTTTTATTCCAATTCCACCACCTCTCTTGGTCACCACCTTATAATTCCACCACCTCAGTAATCCATGAGCTTGTACATCTTTTTCTTTTGATATTTCATTCTAGCTCATGTGGTTTGGGGTGGATCAAATCCTTTAAATCCTTTTTCTTGGCTTTTTATACACTTCTTGGAAATGCATAAGAATAATGCCATAATATTATTAATGTTTTCACAAAATAAATCATGGCATTATTATTTTGCATGGGCCATGCAAGATGTACCACCACATTTTATTCCTTTGTTTTCCTTTCTTTGTTGTTGGTGGATATTTCTTTGTGGACCATCTCCATCCATCCCATCACCCCATATTCTCATCCATTTCTTTTTCTTTTAATTTTTAATTGAATCTCTTATGCATGATCATATGAGGCTTATTCTTTTCTTTCTCTCTTTTTCTCTCCTAGCCTAGTTCTTCTAAACCCTAATCTCCATCTCATCTCTCTCTTTTTTTTCTATCTATTTTGAGGATCTCCTAATTCCTGTCTGGTACTTCTATTCCTTGCATGTGCTAGACCTGAACCCAGTCGAAGCCCTGTTTTTCTTCTTCTAGCTACCGCACGTGCCGAGCAGGTCAGCTCGCTGCACATGGAGCGCGTGACCACCTCGCTAGCTTCAGCTCACCTGCCCATCTCCTCCTCTCCACTTTTCCCCCATCCGAAGGCCTTGAACCCTAGATTCCTCCCCTCCCTCGCTGCCGCGCCCTGGTCACCAACATCGTCGTCGTCTCCTGGCCGGCCACCACCTCGACGCCCGCACCTCGGTAAGCCCCCACCTCGTCCAGCTCTCTGGTGCCGTGCATCTTGCGCCGACGCGCGCCGCGATTCCGTTTGCCACGCAAAACAGCAGCCGCCGCACGCCTTTAGCCTCGCCCGCAAGCAGCAGCCGCGCTCGCCGCGCGACAGCACGCACGCGTCGGCAACCGTAGTAGCATCAGCGGCAGCTCGCCGCGCGCAGACGTCGTTCAGGCAGCAGCAGTCCGCAGCTGCAGCACCCTTTCTGTTCCCGTCGCGATCCCGTCGTATTCGTTGCTTCTCTCGCGAAAGTTCATGCACAGAACTTCTTCTCCGTGGTCGCAGTTTTCCAACAAGCTTGATCTTATTCAAATCAGAGCAGTATACAGCTCAGTATCTCGTTTGCAAAACAGCGTCGCCGCGCTGTTCGTCTGTCACCGTCAGCTGTCGCGAGACAGTTCGTCAGGTTCAGTCACGTTGCAGGAAACAGCCGCAAACCTCTCTGAATCTCCGCCTATACCGGCGCACCTGATCCTTGTCCGACGATGCCACCTTGACCTTTCCTATTCATGGTTGTCCCCTCTTTGCACCTGCGCAAGCCTCGCCCAAAACGAAGCACCACAGCCATGGTGATCTCTATCACAAGTTTGTTGCACTCAGGTTTTGTCTGACGAAATTCAGTCCCACATCGACCTGTGTTAGCCTCTGTTCCTCACAAGATCTCGGCCAACCTGGTCCACCTCTGACGAAACCCATAAGACGAAAGTTGTAGACCTCAGTCTTCCCTACACTTTTGGTTTTTGTGGCGTCGTGAGATTCTTGATGGTTTGCTCGCAATCGTCTCCGAAACATCGGTCCAGCTAGCTGCAGATCTGGTTCAGATTCGCCAGTTCAGCTCACAGCCAGCCCTTTTTTCTAAAAACACCCCTAGGAGAAACCGACCGGCACAGACCAGTCCCCCCCGCGCCCCGGATTGCCCACGCGCGCTGGCCGTGCGCGCGCTGTGGCCCCGCAGCCCTGGGGCCCACCTGTCATTCTCTGTGGCTAGGAAACCTCAAGGTGAGAAAAATCTAGAGAAAACCCCCCACCTTATCCATCGCCAGCTCCCTGCGCTGAGTCAGCCGGGCCCCGCGCGTCAGCGTGTGTGGCTAGGTTCAGTTGTGTGCAGAAAGACTTGTGATCTTTCTCTATAATAAAAATAATTCCAGAATTTGTTTATATGATTTTAAAATCCAGAAATTAATAACTTTATTTTGGCAATACCAAATAATACAAATAATATATGTTTTTGAATCAGAAAAATGTGAGGAATTCAAATATGCCATTTAAAATAATGTATGAGCACTTTAAAATTTCGAGATGATTAAAATTACAATAAAATGCCCTTTTCTTAATTAATTAATAACTTTTGTTTTATAACCCCAATTTTGACAAATAATATGTCTAAATCGATCAGCGCGGCGAGCCCGTTCTATCTATACATTCCATGTTCTGAATTGAAGCATGCATCATGTCATTATTAAAAATCTAAACTATTTATGACAATAAAACTTGACTAAATAAATCAAGAAATGCTTTATTCTTGTACCCCAAACCTCACCCTTGCCACGCTACTTTAATGCCACGTAAATTGTGCATCATTCATCATGGCATGCTTGTTTGCTTGTCGCATTTAAATTCATATGCTTGTGCACTTTATTTATGTTAGCCCTTGTTTGTTTGGTTCTTCTTCGAATAGACGCCCAGCAGGAGGATTATCAGCGATCACAGAAGTTCTACCCAGATCCACCTCTCGCTTCAAATGAGCTGCCAGGCAAGCACTACCACATGATTGCATACATATAGTACCTATTTTCTCTATCTTATTCTTGCATCATTGAGTCGCGATTGCATTAAATTGAATCCCAAGTATTGCATAGCCTTTATTTTAAACCCCACTGAAGCTTGTTCCTCCATCCCATGAGCCATTACTACAGGAGTTGTTTGAGCCATGCGGGTAGTAGAACGGCATGTGTAGGGTATGTGAGTGTCTGATGGATAACGAGGTACCTAAACAACTTAACCTGAGTAGTAATGGGATAACTAATGAAAGTGGCACCGGTGAGCAATATCTGCTATTTGGTTCTTCATGCTCACTTGTGTCCCATAGGACCCCGAGTACTTGATTCCTATTCCTTGACTATTTGCACTATCCACATCCGGGAGGCCTTATGGACCCCCCTGAGCTAGAGCTTGATTCATTCTTATTTCTTGGGGCCACAAAGTAGTTTGGGGCTTTATTACTATCCTGTACTTATGCCATGCTTTACTGTTTTATTTAAGATTGTGCGAGGAGCACCTGTACTGTTTTGGATGCGGAGTGTTTTCGAGGTATCGACAAGCCCAGTCACACTTTCGGGTTCCCAGTCGTTTACAGCCATTGACGCAAACCTTGGGTCCTTCTCGAAGCCGGCCAACTTCATTGCGGGTAGCTTAATGGGGTGGCCCCCTGAAACATTTCTGAATCCTGTGATCGCTTTGTCGTGAATGCCTCGTTGGGTTTTGATTATTTTTTCCGAGGTTGATCGAGTGTGTGTTGCTATTTGTGCACCCCTGCAGAGTAAATCTTTCTGAAAGCCGTGTCCGCGGTTATGGACGACTTGGAGCACAGTTTCTCGATCATAGACAAGTATAACTAAAGTACCGCTTTTAATTTTGACTAAGTACCTGACTAGTAAATAGTGCAACACTCTTGGAATGGATAATAAAACTGCCAACGGATGGGGGTTGTTCGTCCGCTTCCTCGTTGGTAAGCGAGGAGGAGGATGGATCTGTTAATATTACTGTTATAACTGCTGTTCTTAATTAACGGACATCCGTCTATCTTTGGTTAGGCGGATGGTTAGCGAGTATCTATAGAATTGTTAGGGATTATCTTTTGCTGCAATTGCGTCACCCCAGGTTGTGTCCCCTTTAGAGGCATAAAGACTTGCTGAGTACCCTAGGGTCTCACACGATAAATTGTTTGATTCAGATGAACAGGTATACTCGCAAGATGGATACTGGGTGGAGGAGACGGACGATGTTGGCAACGATCACTCGGTGTAGAGATTCCGGGAACGGGGATCCGTGAGATCTGTGGGCGGGATGTGTTTATTTATGGGGCATCTTATGCCGATTTGCTTCTTATCCGTACTCGGATCTTGTTTTCCGCTTCCGCCTGATACTCTGATGTTTGATGTATGAGGAGATATCCTAAACTATTATATCTTATGTGAGATCCAGGCACATGGCTTAATAGGATTGATAGGATACCCATATCAACAAGTTGCAACTTCTTTTCCGGAAGCTCATTCGAAAAGAACTATAAGGTTAAGCGTGCTTGGCCTAGAGCAATTCTAGGATGGGTGACCGACCGGGAAGTGGGTAACCGGGTGCGCAAGAGTGAGGACAAAGTGCGCAGAAAAGACTAGTGTTGGTCTGTGGGGCCATTCTAGATATCCTATTAAGCTACCAGGAGTGACACCCCCCGGGCCCAGGAGTGGACGGGGTGTTACAAGTGGTATCAGAGCCGACCTCGCGGTTAAACGGGTGTGTGCGGGTTAGTGGCGGGACATGTTGAGCATGGCGCGTGTGGCCCGGAGTGGACACGGCATGGCACATGTGCCGGCACTGGACGCACATACGTGTGCCAAGAGGGAACGTTCCTGGGGTGTGCTTGATCGATGAGGGCATCGATCTTCTAAAGGGTGGGTGTATGTGAGATCCAGGCACATGGCATAATAGGATTGATAGGATACCCATATCAACAAGTTGCAACTTCTTTTCTGGAAGCTCATTCGAAAAGAACTATAAGGTTAAGCGTGCTTGGCCTAGAGCAATTCTAGGATGGGTGACCGACCGGGAAGTGGGTAACCGGGTGCGCAAGAGTGAGGACAAAGTGCGCAGAAAAGACTAGTGTTGGTCTGTGGGGCCACTCTAGATATCCTATTAAGCTACCAGGAGTGACACCCCCCGGGCCCAGGAGTGGGCGGGGTGTTACAAGCACCCCTTTTTGACTATTAGTACCTCAAGCCTTATTGACAAGTTTCACCTCCCTTAGTTTACACAAAGTTCTTTACTTATTTTGAAGGTAGCATAAAAAGTATAAAACTTGACCTACTTAGAAACCTTTAGATGTCATTCTATGGCATGAGATTGAACCTATCACTTCCACTTTAGTGAACACTCTTAACTTAGTAGTTTAGAGTAGATCAAAAACTTGAGTCACTTTAGATGGGAACCCTTGGTGAAAATGAATTATGAAAACCTTGGAATGATGAGTCATTCTATTGAGATGTTTTGACATGTGTTGAGAAACACAAATGGTTGATGATGATGAAAATGTTGAGGCATGAGCCTTAACCCTTTTATAAAACTGATGGTTGGATTCGGATGCGATACCATTCCAAATTTACCGTACAACCACATTACCTGAATTGGGTAAGGCTTAGCTGGAAATTTATATGCATTAGTATTAGTTCCCTCACGGGAGAGGTCTGAGCTGAGGCTACCTCTCATGATGTCCACCTATGCAGTGCCCAAGATGACTGATGGTCATGGTTGGGAGGCCATGCTCATAGGAGAGGTGCTTGTACTAGGCTGTGTAAAGGGAAGGTTATGTTTGTTTATCTGCATACTAAGTATGATGATTCAGGGTTATCCGTGACATATGTATCGAATCTTGTGGTGAAAGTGTACCACCTCTGCAGAGTGTCAAACTATTCGAATAGCCGCGTCCGCGGTTATGGACAGTTGGAATGGCCATACTGTTTCGTTGTCAGATGTTTTCCAAATAACTTGAAATGAATGAGGAATCTTGACTTGACCACAACAGGGTAGTGTTTATGATACTAGCTTCCCAACTTAAGTGATTCTAGAACTTTACTTTACCTTTCTTTGCTTCAGAACTCAGCTTAGGTTTCAAACCTAACTTTATAGTTAAACTTAGATTTAGCACTTTAACTTAGAACTATAGTACCTGTTAATAGTAGTTTGCGAGTACTTAAAGAGTACTCATGGCTTTTGTCCCTGGCTATTCTCATGGCCAGACTATGAAGGAGACTATCAAGAGGATGGTCATTAGGACGGCTATGATAACTAGGACTATCTGCCTTCATCAGCATTGCCTGTGCCCTTGAAGATGGACCCCACCGCTACGCTTACCTTTTATTTCCGCTGCTTGTTGTATTAAGACTGGATCATGAGATCCTTATTTGTGTAAGACCTTATGTATGGTTTGTAATGGATGATGTACTGTGATATCCAATCCGTTATGTCTCGCAAAAATGGTAATCCTGGGATTGCGAGGTATGGCATAATGGGCATATGGGATTAAAAATCCGGGTGTTGACAAGTTGGTATCAGAGCCATCCTGACCATAGGAGACCCTAGTTAGAATGGACGTCCAAACTAAAAACTTATCTTCAAAACCAAAGTGAGTATTTATGAAAAACTATTTCCTCTCTTACCCTTGTGAACTCATTCTTTCTCAAAAAT
The DNA here is from genome assembly GCA_916181665.1 of Avena sativa. Taxonomy (NCBI): domain Eukaryota; kingdom Viridiplantae; phylum Streptophyta; class Magnoliopsida; order Poales; family Poaceae; genus Avena; species Avena sativa. Next base: position 432,389,265 of record OV702295.1, read on the forward strand.
TCATGTTCCTCAAAATTCTTACATTACGACTTAAAACTTGACACACTTGATCACTTCACTAACTTCCTCATCCTTAATTCTTGTAGATGGAGACTCAGTTCAGCAAGTTTTACCAGTTGGGAAACGGAGGTCAGCTGATCTTCGAGAGGGATCTGGATTCACTGTCGGAGTTACTGGGACGCCCACATCCGGAGTTTCTTGGAGCTCAACTTCTAGGACCCCCAGGAGGAGACCTACAGTGGCTAGTCACCGCAGATCTTAGAGGAAGCATCAAAGCACCAACTTCTGGAAGAATTCAGTTCTCCGTGAGAGAGAACAACTGGCTAGATGGATTAGCCAGGGCAATGCATGAAGCTCTCGCACGTCTATGTGCCCTCAGCATCAACAAGATCCAAGGAACCCGTTTTGCCCACTATGCAAGACGTGGCTTCATGGGAATGCCGATGGAGATGCCAAGTCACCCAGAATTGAGGCGTCAAGTGGAGAATCTTGACTTCTTGCTGCATGACAGACAGCAGGAACTAGACAATGCCAAGGAGTTAGCCAACCAGAATCGTGCCATTGCCGACCAGAAGCCCCAGACTTTCGCACTGCTTGTCCAAGACCGCCAGTGTCTTCGCCGCGAGCGTGCCAAGAAGGATCGCACCATCTCCCGACTTCGCAAGAAGGTGGCCGACCTCGAGAAGACCATCAAGGAGCAGGAAGCTCAGCTTGCCGCCAAGGAAGAAGAAGATGAGGGTGAAGACATCCAGGGAGACATGGATTCTTACCTCAGCAACGATGATGACTTTCTAGAGGAGGATGTTGTGGACTTCTACACTGATGATGAGGACTCCGAATTCATCAACGATGAGTAGATGCACTAGAGCACTGTCGTAGCATGAGTTGTATCGGTCCCACTGTATCGTAGCTGGCAGAATGGTTCTTCAAACCATCTGCTTTCCTTTGTTTGTTATGGTGTGTGTTGTATCGTGTGCTTGCTTGCATAAATGAAAATGAAGTTAATTGAAAAACCTGAGTCTAACTCAAAGTTTTAGCTTTGAAAACCCAAAACCATGAACCTTAGAATTTCCCTCTTACCCCTATATCTATCTCAATCTTCAGATGACTTGTGGAAACCAAGGAGGGAGCAGCTCGTCGCAGGACCCAATGCTGCAGATCTTGCAGAATGTCATCGTAGACCGTGAAGCAAGCAGGGCCGAGCGCCAAGCCAACTTAGCAACATTGCAGCAGATCGCCCAAATGGCTCTCAACAACCAAGGACATGGAAATCAGGATCACCATGGATCCAAACTCAAAAAAAATTAGAATACCAATCCCCCAATCTTCAACCAATCTGAAAACCCATTAGATGCTGATGACTGGTTATAGACCATGGAAAACAACCTCGAAGTTGCAGGAGTTGATGAAAATGAGAAAGTTCTCTTCGCCACCCACTATCTGGCGGGAGATGCCAGAGCTTGGTGGAATAGCATCCGCAATAGGAACCATGGCCAGGTTATGACATGGGAAGCATTCAAAGTCAAGTTCAGCCGCACCCACGTGTCGCAAGGTCTCGTCAACAGGATGAGAGATGAATTCCACGAATTGAAGTAAGGAAGAATAACTGTGGTGGAGTACCGTGACAGATTCTTGTCACTTGCCAGATATGCACCTGATGAGATCAACACAGAGGCCAAGAAGAAGGAGAGATTCTTGAACGAGCTGCATGATGAGATGCAGACTGTCCTCGTCAACATCCGTTTTCAGGATCTCAAAGAGCTAGTCGACTCTGCCATTCAGATGGAAGGGGAGATTAATCAGGCAAACGACAACCGCAAGCGTCATATGATGCAGCATTCTGGATCCAGTAGTCACCAGAAATACCGTACCAACCCCTCACCTCGATATGCACCAAGAAACAACCGACCCCCAAATTCTCGACTAAGCTACCCCAACCATAGCGGAGGCAATGTGAAGTTCGGAGGAAAAAATCACAACTCCGGTAATGCCAACAATTTCAACTGTGCCCCTCCCAATAGCAACAACAACAACAACAACACTGCACCCAGAACTGGCAGCAATGTTGTTCCTGTCGCTGAAAAGGATACAGATGCCGCCTAGAGGGGGGTGAATAGGCGGTTTAAAACTTTTACGATATGGGCTTAACAAAGGCGGAATAAAACTAGCATTTCCTTTGTCAAGAACAAACCTTATATAAACTACGGTTCACCTATGTGCACCAACAGCTTATGCTAAGCAATACGAGCAACTATGTGATAGCTAGATATAAGACTTCAAGCACGAAGGCTATCACAAAGTGAAGTGCATAAGTAATAGCTCAGGTATAGAGATAACCGAGGCACGCGGAGACGATGATTTATTACCGAGTTCCTCCCATAAAGGGAGTACGTATAGTTCGAGGGGTGGGCGGTACTAAGATCACCACGCCACAAAGGCCTCACCCTATTCTCCTGTGAACCTCGCCACAAGAGGCCTGGTTCACTTCTTCACTATCGGTGCACTTGTCGGTGGCAATCCGTAACCTCTCACAAAGATTGGGGCACTTATCCACAACTCAATTGGAGGCTCCCAACAAACAAGCTCGGGGAAAGCTCCACAACTTAATTGGAGGCCCCAAGTAATCCACAAACCTGCAAAACAACTGAACCGTCTAGGATTCCAAAAACCCAAGAGTAAAAAGCTTCTCACCTTTCACCCAATCAAATCCTCACCGAGAACTCAAACCTATGCACCAAATGCAATGGCAAGAACACAAGAAGTGCTCAAGTCCTTCTTTCCCAAATCCCACCAAAGCTACAAAAGCTAGTGGGAGAATAAGAGAGGAAGAACACAAGAGGAAATCCACAAAAGAAACCCGAAGATCTAGATCCCAATATGTTCCCCTCACATAGAGGAGAGATGGATTGGTGGAGTTGTAGATCTAGACCACCCCTTTCAAATCCCCCAAAAAGATTCAAGAAATATGGGAGGGATTGAGAGAATTTGCAAGCTCTTGAAGGTCAAAACAATGGAGGAGAGAGAGAATGTAAGCCACCTCCCTAAGGAGGAAGAAGGGGTCTATTTATACCCCTCCCCAACGAAATATGACCGTTTGGGACCTCCCAGGCCGGATAATCCGCCCCTCCCCCGGATATTCCGGGCTCCCCGGGCCAAAATATGGCTAAGGACTTCGCGGCGCGACCCTCGGTATAGGGGGCGGATATTTGGGCCGGATAATCCGCCCCTGTTACTGGGAGCCACGCCTCAAAGTCCTTAGCCGTTTTCCAAAAATTGGGCCAGATAATCCGCCCCCATGGCTGGATAATCCGCCCCCTGAAAACTGGCAGAAACAGTGAAACTGAAACAATCATAACTTTTGCATCCGGACTCCGTTTTTGATGATCTTGGGATCGTTTTAAAGAGGACAATGAGATCTACAAGAAAATCCGTAGAAACATCATAGTCTATAAAGGTAGGATAGAACCAAATGACAAAAGGTTTGACCTCTCTCAAAAAGACGAACCGATAAAACCTCCAACATCGAAAACGCAATAGAGAAAGCATATGAAATTCGTTTTCGATGAACTTGAGCTTGTCATGGAGATTAACACAAGATCTAAATACTCACATGAGTAAGACCCAAATAAGAACCAAGAAATATGATGCCAAGTATGCAAAGGTTTGAGCTCCAACCGAGGGATATGATCAAGTTACTCACTCGAGATCCCCTCTTGATAGTACGGTTATCTATCCTATAAACCGGTCTCTCCAACTAACACCACGAGACCGGTAAGAAAGAAACCCTATCAAGATCAAACAATTGCCTTGTGTATATTCCACCTGATGTTGATGATGACGATCTTCTACACCTCAAGATGGAACAGCTTTCTTGATTGCGCTAGCTTGGTGAAGACTTGGAATTTGCTCCCCCATACTCCACTATGGAAGAGCCTCTCTTTTAGGCATATCTTCACATATCCATGATCACCATAAGGATGGAAAGCTACACTTGAGATCATCTTATTATTCAAGACACACTTGCCATAGGCTCAACTTCTACTTGACCAATCTCCGGATCATTCCTTGAAACCTTGATCAACACTTGATCTTCTTCACTTTTTTCTTCTTCCAACCTTGAAGCCAACATATGGTTCAAGCATTGCCTATGGACAAATCCTACAAGTAGAACTCAATGCAAACATAAGTCCATAAAGATTGTCATTAATTACCAAAACCACACATGGGGCACACATGTTCTTTCAATCTCCCCCATTTTGGTAATTGATGACAATCCCTTTGAGAGGGTTTATATCTATATATTCAACATGCAAAGCAACAACAAATATGCAAGAGCATGAGGCACAAATGCATAAGAACAAACTCAAAGCATGAAACCAACTTCCCTTAAACCCTCCAAAACTTCTCCCCCATTGGCATCGATTGCCAAAATGGGTGAAAAGCTCTACACGGCTAATAGAGTGATAATTCCTCCAAAATGTGTACATTTCTCATAGTGTGAGTGGAATAAAATGCACGTATCCAATGACGAATACTTAGGAGGAGGTTAAACAATATTGAGGATCAAAAGATTGCAAAAAAAAATTTAACAACGTGAAGAAGCATCAACAAATGAAGCAAGCAATTAAAAGATCCAAATAACCACTTGACAAAAAGAACATACCAAATGAAAGATAGATATTATGATAAGATTGAAAAGAGAGTGTTCTATATAATATGAGGAGGCTCCCCAAGGTTTGTGCAAAAAAAATGCATTTGAATACAATATGGACAAACATGGCATCCTCACTCCCTCGATATTATTTAAAACCCAACTATGTACAAAAGAGCATATACCAAGGCATAAAACTTGCAATAAACAAATGGTTGAGCAACGAGTAAGAGACAACATAATAGCAGGCTCAACCACAAGGATGTGTGAGAGGCCTGACAAAGCATAGTATAAGACTAATGCAAGAATGATAATTGAGCATCACATAGTCTTCAATGAATGATATTGCTTAGTATGACCATACAACACACATGAAACAAAGAAGATGTCAAAAATGGAGAAGTAACATCTCTCATGTGTATACGTTTCTAAGTAGACAATCTCACAAAGATATTGATCCACAAAGAAACATGTACACACAAAATAGATACTAAAATAAATAGAGCAAGATATCCAAAATGAAGTCATGACAATACACCACTAAGATCTTTGCTTGATAGCATGGCCAAAAGGCTCAATTTTATCTTATTGTATATTCATGAACTTTAACCACAAACATATCAAATACATCACAACTACCACTAAGGGAAGTAGAGATAGTGGGAATGTATTGCGAGAGGAATCAAGTATCACAAAGAAAGAATCAACTTTGCAAATTCATCAATATTGCACATGAGAGTACTTTGAGGAAACAATAGGCAATATAATTGCTAGATTGACATATTTGGGATTGGTGAATCATGAGCATGATTTAGTATAGTCCCAATTATATGCACTCATCTCAACTTACTCGCATATGCAATAGAGAGCGTTCTTTAAGGCCAAAGAAAGAACCACAACAACTAAAAATACAAAAAAATCATGCCAATATGCAACCTACCATAGGTTGGAAGACGATATGTACGCATGAGTAAGAGATACTTGTTACCGAGATATCATTGGTGTGATGAAGTAGATAGGAGTTTCTTGATCATCCTTGCTTGTCCCTAATTATCATTGAGTAATCACTTATTCCTTATGAAAGAGACAAGCATCCAATGCACCTCAAAGGTACCTAAAACAAAATTCAAGTACAATATGGTCCCCAAACTTATTGGGTCCAAAGTAGTTAGAGAAACTACAATACATAGGAGATATTCCACAAAAATATGTGCATATTGATATGAATTGAATTTCATGCACATCTTAGCCAATTAGGATTTTGTGGAGTTTCCCCTATATATTGGATCAAGTAAAGCAAGCACGCCATAATATATACATTTATTAAATATGCATGCTCACTACTTTCAAGAACCAAAGGAGATACAATTTGAACAAAATACCAAGTAAACCAAGAAGAAACACCAAAGTGTGACACCGATAAAAGGTTGTTCAAATTATATCAAATAACCAAATCAACTCATGAAAGACCACATGTTCAACAAATGAACTAGGCAAAAAACAAAGAGAAAGAGATAGACAAAAACACAAATGCTCAAGGATTTTATCTCATTCTAAAATGTCAAAAAAGTTAGCAAGGAATGAGATAAAGCCAACTCCCAAAAACAGAAAGTTAAAAAAAACACCAAACTCTCAACACTTTTCAAGATGACACGAAGTACCAAAGGAATATTTATCTTTCAAAGACATAAAAACGATATGGAGCAAAACATGTTGTGAAGAAGCATAAAAGGAGTGTTCTACACAATATAGGAAAACTCCCCCATGATTAGTGCATTATTTAAGATTTTTCATTTGAATACAAAATGCACCCACATGGGATCATCATCACTACCTACATCAAATAGAGCACTAAACAATTTCAAGTCAAAGAAATATCCAAAAAGGAGATAACATGTAGATTCAATAAAGGCTCAACACACAAAAAACAAGTACATGGTGTGCAAGACAACATACACAAATAAACTTGATAACCCAAGATAAGTAAGTGGTTATGCACAACATATAAAAACACATGCAAGGTACAAACCAACACATGCACAAGGGCGAGTAACTTTAAATGTAAATGAGTTGAGAACATCTTACCAAAAGAGGAACACTGGATATATGATAGAGATAAGATAATATAAATCACTTGGCTTGATACAATATAATTGATGAAGTTCCCTTAATTCTTCATGATTTAGCCAAGTCTCCAATGCCCTCCACCAACACCTATTGATAAATATTTAGCTTGTTGGTCCCCAACCAAGTTGGGTCCTAAGAAGTTAGTCACAATAGGCTTGGCGACCCAAATGGTTCTTTTCTTAACACCACATTGGGCACCAACATATTTGGCAAACACATTTCCAACCTCATCCTTACGAAGAGAATAAACATCATCAATAATAATAGGGTTGGATGAGGAGTTACCAATAGTGCATGAAGAAGAGAGGTGACCTTTCTCACGACATATGTAGCAAGTTCTTTTCTTCCATTTCTTTACACTTGATTTATCCACCATGGGAGTATTATCTTGATTCTTTTTGCGAAGTGGCCTTTCTTCAACTTGAGGTACACCATGACATTGAACTTGAGGCCTCTTCCCTTTTTGCTTCTCACTGAGAGTCTTATTCTTCAATGGGCAAGATCTAACATGGTGCCCATCAATTTTACACTTGAAGCAAACAATCTTGGCCAAATTCTTGACATGTTATTGGCCCTTATTCTTGTCTCTCTTAAACTTATTATTGTTAGTGGACTTGTTCTTGATATTGGATTTGAATCCAAGCCCACTCTTGTCATTGGGAAATTTTTGCACACTCAAGATCTTGTTGAGTGTGGCCCTCCCTTCCTGACCCTTTTTCAAGTCCCTCTTCAAAGATGAGACTTGGGCCTTGAGATCTTTGATTTCCTCTACATGGTTAGTATAAACACAAATACTAGAGGAAGTAGAAGCTTCATTGTTAGAGCAACAAGGCAAGGAATGTAATTCATTACAAGATGTAGCAATAATATGAGATGATGAATTACGAGGACTAGCACATGGGAGTACGACATTTGTAGTGGATGTAGTGCTAATGTCCACATGAGGCTCATTAGATGTTACCTTTGACACAGTAGCCTCATGAGCTAACTTTAGCCTATCATGGGAGGCTAGAAGATCCCCATGAGATCTTGATAGCATAACATGACTTTCTTCCAATTTCCCATAATTGCTAGTTAGCAAAGCAAGTTGAGCTTTTAGCTCAACATTCTCCTTCAAAATAGATGCTTCAAAAGAAGTAGAGTTAGTAGCACAAGCATCATTATAATGAGCAATAGTAGAAGACAACTTGGAAATCTCATTATATTTTCTTTTGAGATCAATTGCCACCTCAAGAGCTTTACCACGGGTTTCCTTTACTTTAGACATTTCGAGAGTAAATGTCTCATCGAGAGATTCTTTGGTTGCTTGTGCTTCTTCAAGAGCTTCATTTAGATTTGCAATATCATTAGCATATTCACGCTCAAGGCTACTCATTTTTTCAATTGTGTTCTCATGCTCCTCAACTTGAGCTTCTAACTTATCAATACGTTCTTTGCTATCAATAGCAAAACCCAAGATTTCAACAAAGTTAGAGCAAGCAATATTATTCTTAACAAGAGCATGATAAACAATCTCACCCTTTTCATGTAACAAATCAACATCAATCTCTTCTTCCTCATTATACTCATCCTCATCATCACAAGAGGTATTGGGTTCCAAAGTAGGAGATACCTTTGAATCCCTAGCCATAAGGCATGGATGGGAACCGTGAGATGATGATAATGAAGAATTACTTGAGGCTTCATTCAAGATGTTGTCTTGACCCATAGAATCTTCAGTTTCCTCTACTTGTTAGAAACATAACAACTAGAGGAAATAAAAGCATTTATATCATGGCAACAAGGAATATCAAGCATATCATCATGAGATTTACTCAAACAACTTACACATGATATGCAAGGACTATCAACACAAGCATGTAAGGAGTTTGTAGTGCTAGAAGTGTTAAAGTCCAAAGATAGATCATTGCAACTAGATAGAGAGGAGGGATTACAAATAGTAAGCACACTATCCATATTGCAATTTCTATCACCACTTACCATATCATTACCTTGTGAAAAATCACATGTTGGTGAAGTGGTAGAAGATGAGAACTCATCTCGACCGGAAATGGAAGCAACACAATCATCCTCAAAAACATTGGACACAACAGATTTATCTTGAAGTTTTGTCCATAACTCATGAGCGCTCCAAAAAGGTATGACTGAAGAAGTAACTACATGGCTCAAAGCATTAACAAGCACATTAGAAGCTTGAGCATCGAGATATAAGTTTTTCTCATCCTCACAAGATAGATTAAGGAAATCCATTGGAGGAGAAAAACCTATATCTACGATTCGCTCCAAATTTGGGTCCATGGCCCGAAAATGATTAAGCATACAAATTTTCCAAATCTCATAACATGTGACATCGAATATGAAAAAGTCATCGTGCACTAATCCCCTAGCCGACATCTTTACTCTCAAGGCGGTGAATCCCAAAAAGAGAGACCAGGCTCTGATACCAATTGAAAAGGATACAGATGCCGCCTAGAGGGGGGGTGAATAGGCGGTTTAAAACTTTTACGATATGGGCTTAACAAAGGCGGAATAAAACTTACTTTGTCAAGAACAAACCTTATATAAACTATGGTTCACCTATGTGCACTAACAACTTATGCTAAGCAATACAAGCAACTATGTGATAGCTAGATATAAGACTTCAAGCACGAAGGCTATCACAAAGTGAAGTGCATAAGTAATAGCTCGGGTATAAAGATAACCGAGGCACGCGGAGACGATGATTTATTACCGAGTTCCTCCCATAAAGGGAGTACGTCTTGTTGGAGGGGTGGGCGGTACTAAGACCACCACGCCACAAAGGCCTCACCCTATTCTCCTGTGAACCTCGCCACAAGAGGCCTGGTTCACTTCTTCACTATCGGTGCACTTGTCGGTGGCAATCCGTAACCTCTCACAAAGATTGGGGCACTTATCCACAACTCAATTGGAGGATCCCAACAAACAAGCTCGGGGAAAGCTCCACAACTTAATTGGAGGCCCCAAGTAATCCACAAACCTGCAAAACAACTGAATCGTCTAGGATTCCAAGAACCCAAGAGTAAAAAGCTTCTCACCTTTCACCCAATCAAATCCTCACCGAGAACTCAAACCTATGCACCAAATGCAATGGCAAGAACACAAGAAGTGCTCAAGTCCTTCTTTCCCAAATCCCACCAAAGCTACAAAAGCTAGTGGGAGAATAAGAGAGGAAGAACACAAGAGGAAATCCACAAAAGAAACCCGAAGATCTAGATCCCAATATGTTCCCCTCACATAGAGGAGAGATGGATTGGTGGATTTGTAGATCTAGACCACCCCTTTCAAATCCCCCAAAAAGATTCAAGAAATATGGGAGGGATTGAGAGAATTTGCAAGCTCTTGAAGGTCAAAACAATGGAGGAGAGAGAGAATGTAAGCCACCTCCCTAAGGAGGAAGAAGGGGTCTATTTATACCCCTCCCCAACGAAATATGACCGTTTGGGACCTCCCAGGCCGGATAATCCGCCCCTCCCCCGGATATTCCGGGCTCCCCGGGCCAAAATATGGCTAAGGACTTCGCGGCGCGACCATCGGTATAGGGAGCGGATATTTGGGCCGGATAATCCGCCCCTGTTACTGGGAGCCATGCCTCAAAGTCCTTAGCCGTTTTCCGAAAATTGGGCCGGATAATCCGCCCCCATGGCCGGATAATCCGCCCCCTGAAAACTGGCAGAAACAGCGAAACTTAAACAATCATAACTTTTGCATCCGGACTCCGTTTTTGATGATCTTGGGATCGTTTTAAAGAGGACAATGAGATCTACAAGATCATCCATAGAAACATCATAGTCTAGAAAGGTAGGATAGAACCAATTGACGAAAGGTTTGACCTCTCCTAAAAAGACGAACCGATAAAACCTCCAACATCGAAAACGCAATAGAGAAAGCATATGAAATTCGTTTTCGATGAACTTGAGCTTGTCATGGAGATTAACACAAGATCTAAATACTCACATGAGTAAGACCCAAATAAGAACCAAGAAAGATGATGCCAAGTATGCAAAGGTTTGAGCTCTCACCGAGAGATATGATCAAGTTACTCACTCGAGAGCCCCTCTTGATAGTACGGTTATCTATCCTATAAACCGGTCTCTCCAACTAACACCACGAGACCGGTAAGAAAGAAACCTTATCAAGATCAAACAATTGCCTTGTGTATATTCCACCTGATGTTGATGATGACGATCTTCTACACCTCAAGATGGAACACCTTTCTTGATTGCGCTAGCTTGGTGAAGACTTGGAATTTGCTCCCCCATACTCCACTATGGAAGAGCCTCTCTTTTAGGCATATCTTCACATATCCATGATCACCATAAGGATGGAAAGCTACACTTGAGATCATCTTATTATTCAAGACACACTTGCCATAGGCTCAACTTCTACTTGACCAATCTCCGGATCATTCCTTGAAACCTTGATCAACACTTGATCTTCTTCACTTTCTTCTTCTTCCAACCTTGAAGCCAACATATGGTTCAAGCATTGCCTATGGACAAATCCTACAAGTAGAACTCAATGCAAACATAAGTCCATAAAGATTGTCATTAATTACCAAAACCACACATGGGGCACACATGTTCTTTCAGTCGCAGTCAAGGACAAGTCCCAGATCACTTGTTTCGAGTGTGGAGTGAAGGGTCACTACTCCAATGAGTGTCCCAAGAAGACTGCCGCCAATGCCCCTGTGAATGCCCTAGCACAGCAGCAGCAGCGTGTTCAACCAGGAAGGAGGTTTGCCCCAGGGAACCCTCACAACCGCAACAGTCATCTCTTCCACATGAATGCAGAAGAAGCCCAAGAAGCGCCAGATGTAGTGTTGGGTATGTTTTTTGTCAACTCAGTCTTAGCAAGAGTATTGTTTGATTCGGGAGCATCGTATTCATTTGTCACCGAAGAATTTGCATGCACTAGTAAGATTCACCCAACCAACCTGAAGCATGCCATGATATCTCAAATCCCTGGTTCAACTACAAAAGCTAGAAAATTTTGCAAAGTTGTGCCTATCAGAATACATGGAATAGATTTTTATGCCAACCTAATTGTACTTGGAACCAAAGGATTGGAAGTATTACTAGGTATGGACTGGATGTCATGGCATAAAGGATTGATAGACTGTGCTAAGAAAGCCATCACCATGACCAGTAGTTCTGGAGTAATAGTAGAGCATATCTCTGAAACCTTACCCCGTCAATTCAAGTGCAACAAGAGTGTAGCCCTACCCACCATAGACCAAGTTAGAGTAGTCTATGAATACCCCGATGTATTCCTAGATGAATTACCAGGTATGCCCCGGATAGGGATATTGAGTTCATTATCGAACTAATCCCCGGAACCGGACCTATAGCCCAGAGACCCTATAGCATGAACCCCTCAGAGTTAGTGGAACTGAAGAAGCAGTTGGATGCCATGTTAGCAACAGGCTTGATTCAGCCAAGCGCATCGCCATGGAGATCACCAGTGTTATTCGTCGACAAGAAAGATGGAGGCAACCCTCTGTGCACAGATTACAGAAAGTTGAATGACGTCACCATCAAGAACAAGTACCCTTTGCCAAAGATAGAGGATCTATTTGATCAGTTGACTGGAGCCCAGGTATTCTCAAAGATTGATCTTAGGACTGGTTATCACCAACTTAAGATTCGTGCAACAGATATTCCAAAGACCGCCTTTACTACTCGCTATGGTTTATACGAGTATACGGTTATGTCTTTTGGATTAACCAATGCCCCTGCTTATTTCATGAATCTCATGAATAAGATCTTTATGAATTTCCTAGATAAGTTTGTAGTTGTGTTCATCGATGACATCCTTATCTACTCCAAGTCAGAAGAAGAGCATGAGCAACATCTGAGAATCATCCTAGAAACCCTGAGAGAGCATCAGTTATATGCCAAGTTCAGCAAGTGTGAGTTTTGGCTGAAAGAAGTAGGATTCCTAGGACATATTGTGTCTGCCGGAGGAGTCTCTGTTGATCCCGCCAAGATCAAAGATGTCAAAGAATGGGAAGCCCCAACCACTCAAACCCAAGTCCGTGCATTTCTCGGATTAGCGGGATATTACCGCAAGTTCGTAGAACAATTCTCGAGCATAGCCCGACCAATGACCCAATTGTTGAAGAAGGACAAGAAGTTTGAATGGACAGACAAGTGTGAAGCCAGTTTCCAGGAGCTAAAGAAGAGATTGATATCAGCCCCAATTTTGATCATGCCAGACATCAAGAAGCCGTTTGATGTATATTGTGACGCATCCAAGATTGGTCTAGGATGTGTACTGATGCATGAAGGCAAAGTCATCGCGTATCTGTCTCAACAACTGAAGCAGCATGAGCAGAACTATCCGACCCATGATCTTGAGCTAGCAGCTGTGGTTCTAGCGTTGAAGACATGGCATCATTATCTGATGGGTAATCGCTGTGAGATTTACTCAGATCACAAGAGCTTGAAGTATATTTTCACTCAGAAGGAGCTGAATATGAAGCAAAGGAGATGGATAGAGTTAATCAAGGATTATGACCTTGACAATCACTATCACCCCGGCAAAGCCAATGTGGTAGCGGATGCTCTTAGCAGATTGTCGTGTAGGCTTAACACCATGATCAAGGAGAAGCAACCAAGTTTGTATGATGAGTTGGAGCAGTTCAGAGCTGAGTTAGTTAGCAAAGGATTCTTAGCTAGCATTGAACTTCAACCCACTTTGATTAGCCAAATCAAGGAAGCCCAGAAAGGGAATGAGAGTATCGACGGAATCAAACGTCCTATTGGTACAGGAAAGGTACCTGGATTCACCGAAGATGAAGAAGGAGTACTGTGGTACAAAGGACGTATCTGTGTGCCAGCAGATTCAGAGCTGAAGGAAATTATCATGAAAGAAGCTCATGATACTCTTTATTCTATCCACCCCGGAGGAACGAAGATGTATCAGGATTTGAAAGAGCAATTTTGGTGGCACAAGATGAAGAGAGAGATCGGAAGCTACATCGCCAAATGTGACATCTGTCAAAGAGTCAAAGCAAAGCATCAGAGACCTGCAGGATTGTTGCAACCATTGCAGATTCCGGAATGGAAATGGGATTCCGTCTGAATGGACTTTATCACCGGTTTACCTACCTCCAGCAGGGGGAATGACTCAATCTGGGTCATAGTTGATAGACTGTCCAAGGTTGCCCACTTCATACCTGTCAAGACAACCTACCAGAGTGCAAAGTTAGCAGAACTGTACATTGCTAGGATTGTTAGTCTGCATGGAACCCCCAAGACCATAGTATCAGATCGAGGAACCCAGTTTACCTCGAGATTTTGGCAGAAAGTTCAGGAAGGATTGGGAACCAAGTTGAATTTCAGCACCGCGTATCACCCACAAACAGATGGACAGACTGAGAAAGTCAACCAGATCTTAGAGGATATGCTTAGAGCTTGTGTGTTGGAATACGGATCAAAATGGGAAGACTGCCTGCCTTTCGCAGAATTCTCATATAACAACAGCTATCAAGCTAGTTTGCAGATGGCACCATTTGAGTTCCTATATGGAAGAAAGTGACGTACCCCTTTAAATTGGTCGCAAGTAGGAGAGAGTCAGATCTTTGGACCCGACATTCTCCGAGTAGCAGAAGATAAAGTTCACAAAGTCCATGAGCACCTCAAGACCACCCAATCCAGACAGAAGAGTTATGCTGACAAGCGAAGGAGAGACCTGACTTTCAATGTCAGAGATTTTGTATACCTCAAAGTTTCACCATTGAAGGGAACTCAACGCTTTAGTCTGAAGGGAAAGTTAGCCCCCAGATATATCGGACCTTTCAAGATTCTAAACCGCCGAGAAGAAGTATCGTATCAACTGGAACTGCCTGAAGAGATGTCAGCCATCCATAATGTGTTCCACATCTCCTTACTTCGCAAATCTTTGGAAGTGCCCGAGAAGATGGAAGTTTTCAAGAACACGATCACAGAGCTGTAAAAACCAACAATGACCTGACCTATAGGGAAGTACCCATCCGTATCTTAGAAGAAGCCTACAGAACCACCAGGACCAGGAGCATCCAGTTTCTCAAGATCCAGTGGAGCAACCATACCGAGGAGGAAGCTACCTAGGAGCGAGAAGATTACATTAGGACAGAGTTCCTAGATCTCTTTAGTTCCTAGCTTTCCTTGTAAATCTCGGGACGAGATTTTGTTTAAGAGGGGAAGGTTTGTAACATCCTAAAACTTCAATCCAAGCTTATCAAGATCAAATCATCCAAAAATAGGGTTAACAAAAACTTTTCCAAATTTAAAATGAAAGCATTCATATATGTGTGCATTTAAAATAGGAGTTGTTTTGAATTGCCATGATTGTGTGATCCTTTGCTTCTAAAATGTTTCTGAAGTGAATTAAACATCATCTACATCATTCCCAAACTTTTCCTAAAGAAAATCAAATCAAAAAGAATTAAAAAGGGGGAATGGTCATTTTGGCCATTTTAATCCACTACACTACTTTGAGTGTTCCTAGCACTCATTTCTTAACAGAAACAATTCTTGATCTTTGTACCCCTTGCTAGTACACATAATGAGGTACCAAGGCCCACCTTTGGATCTGCTAAAAACATTCTGTTAACTATTTTAATTAGCATTTGAAAATTGAATCCAATGCATATGCATAGATCACCCCTATTTCAAAACCCATCTATTTGAGCTCCACTTTCAAAACCCTTGCAATCAGAGTCTACCTAGCACTAGTGGAGATCACCCAAAAAATTTGAAACCAAAATTCAAAAGTTTGTTTCATGCGGCCATTTCATCAAACACTTGGCAGGCAGATTTCAAACAAAACAAATTTCACTATTTTAAATAGTGTTCTGGCCAAACTTGTCTCCCATTTGGCCCCTTTTTACTCCCTTTGTCTCTAAATGATCTAGCAAAGCCTTTAAAACCCACTCCCCTAGCCCCTAGTGGCATTGCCATGCCATGCCGAGCCACCCCTCGCCGGCCAACCTTGCCCTCATCGCAGCAGACCATCTCCCTCCCTCTCACCATGTCTAGGAGGTAGCCAGCACCTCACCACCACCCTCTGTCCCCTGCCTGAGCCAAGCCCTGCAGTGGACCACCGAGGAAACCATGCACCCAGTGCCACCGTACCATGCCGATGCCGCCCGCAGAGCATGCTCTGTCCCCGCGTGCACAAGCCGCCGCTCGACCATAGCCCGTGCATACCGCTCCGCCATGACCCAAGGAACACCTCAGACGCCCCTGTTCGCCGCCCAACTCACCACAGCCACCGCTCGCCGTGGACACCGCCGCCTCTGCCGCTCAGAGCGCCACCTCGCCCAGACCGCATACTACCGCCCCTACGCTCGTATTCACTTCCTAGAGCACCGCCAGGAGACCGCCTGTTGATCGCCACCCTCATCCATGCCGCTAGCAGGTCGTAGCCTTGTCGCCACCGTCGCCTGCCCATCCCGCTCGGTCTCACCGTCGGGCCTATAAAAGGAGGCCTCCCCAGCCTCTTATCTACACACCACTCCACTCCCCTCACCTCTCTGAACCTGACCCACCTCTAGCCGGAGCAAGGCGAGCTCTGCCTCGCCGGAATTGGAGCCGGAGCAGCCGCAGCAGGAGGAGAAGGGCGCCGCTGATTGCGACCACCCCAAGCTCCGCCACAACCGCGCCTCGCCTCGTCGTCGTCTTCCAGTTCGTTTGCCCGCCTCGCCTACCCCACTGGAGCCCTGGTACGTCCCCAGCAGACCCCCACCGAGCCGCTAGGGTTCGATCTCGCCGGTGACCTGTTCGTCGTCGACGATGACCCTTAGCCGTAGATCCCCCTTCTAATCCTATGGCCCACAGCGCGCGTATCGTTTCACGTGATAAGACCCATTGACAAGCGGGACCCCCTATCAGCTGAGCCCCGTGCCGCGGAGCGCCACTGGGCCGGCCCAAGTTCTTTCCAGCGCTAGCCCACCCGTTCAAATCTGGATTTTTCTTTTTAGTTAAATCTAGTTTCTGTCCACTAGTTTAAAATTCAATTCAGAGAGTTTTATAAATCCAAATTGCATGAAAACAATTTTGTCTGAAAGGTATTGAAGTAATCTATCCAAGCCCGTTGGATTTAATTCAATTAGAGTTATAGATCTCTCCTAATAAAAATAACAAAACAGAAGTATTTGCACCTTGCAACATTTTTATAAAATCAACTAAGATAGGTTTTGAGTTGATTCCAACTCTCAAAAATCACATTTCATCATATCTATCTAAATATGTAATAATATTAAGGTTTACATGCAGTGACTTTGGACTAGTACCAAAATAATGCTATATAGGCATTTCTAGTCACTTTAAATCATTAAATAATGAACTTAAACCAAAGTAATATTGATCCAACCCTTAAATCTCATTCCCACATGTTAGAATATATGGTGATGACATGTGTCCACATGATCCCATATTTTAAGTGGTGAATATTAAATCTTAGTTAAATTTTCAATGAGTAGAAATTACTTTTCTAAATTAAAAAGAATGAAACTATTGAATTAAACTTGTGATGCTTGTGATGATAATAGATCATCAAATGTGTGCCTTAGAATGCTACTTAGCCTAGTTAAGTATTGTTTGGTGATTGTGTACTCCATATGTATTTTTATAGACGATAGTACCGACCAAGTCTACGAAGAGGAGGAGTGCTATCAAGATGACAAAGAAGAAAACTTCAACCACTACACCAACCAAGGCAAGCTAGCACTATCCAAGATTAACCCTTGCAAGTTATACTTGCAAGCCACCATTAACAATGCAAGCTAACCCTTGCAAGTTTAGTGCTTAGCAAACTAGAATCAAACTAGATGGTTTAGCAAAGATGCCTTAAGCATGCTTTGAGCACCCCTTTTTGACTATTAGTACCTCAAGCCTTATTGACAAGTTTCACCTCCCTTAGTTTACACAAAGTTCTTTACTTATTTTGAAGGTAGCATAAAAAGTATAAAAGTTGACCTACTTAGAAACCTTTAGATGTCATTCTATGGCATGAGATTGAACCTATCACTTCCACTTTAGTGAACACTCTTAACTTAGTAGTTTAGAGTAGATCAAAAACTTGAGTCACTTTAGATGGGAACCCTTGGTGAAAATGAATTATGAAAACCTTGGAATGATGAGTCATTCTATTGAGATGTTTTGACATGTGTTGAGAAACACAAATGGTTGATGATGATGAAAATGTTGAGGCATGAGCCTTAACCCTTATATAAAATTGATGGTTGGATTCGGATGCGATACCATTCCAAATTTACCGTACAACCACATTACCTGAATTGGGTAAGGCTTAGCTGGAAATTTATATGCATTAGTATTAGTTCCCTCACGGGAGAGGTCTGGGCTGAGGCTACCTCTCATGATGTCCACCTATGCAGTGCCCAAGATGACTGATGGTCATGGTTGGGAGGCCATGCTCATAGGAGAGGTGCTTGTACTAGGATGTGTAAAGGGAAGGTTATGTTTGTTTATCTGCATACTAAGTATGATGATTCAGGGTTATCCCTGACAGATGTATCGAATCTTGTGGTGAAAGTGTACCACCTCTGCAGAGTGTCAAACTATTCGAATAGCCGCGTCCGTGGTTATGGACAGTTGGAATGGCCATACTGTTTCGTTGTCAGATGTTTTCCAAATAACTTGAAATGAATGAGGAATCTTGACTTGACCACAACAGGTTTGTGTTTATGATACTAGCTTTCCAACTTAAGTGATTCTAGAACTTTACTTTACCTTTCTTTGCTTCAGAACTCAGCTTAGGTTTCAAACCTAACTTTATAGTTAAACTTAGATTTAGCACTTTAACTTAGAACTATAGTACCTGTTAATAGTAGTTTGCGAGTACTTAAAGAGTACTCATGGCTTTTGTCCCTGGCTATTCTCATGGCCAGACTATGAAGGAGACTATCAAGAGGATGGTCATCAGGACGGCTATGATAACTAGGACTATATGCCTTCATCAGCATTGCCTGTGCCCTTGAAGATGGACCCCACCGCTACGCTTACCTTTTATTTCCGCTGCTTGTTGTATTAAGACTGGATCATGAGATCCTTATTTGTGTAAGACCTTATGTATGGTTTGTAGTGGATGATGTACTGTGATATCCAATCCGTTATGTCTCGCAAAAATGGTAATCCTGGGATTGCGAGGTATGGCATAACGGGCATATGGGATTAAAAATCCGGGTGTTGACAAGTTGGTATCAGAGCCATCCTGACCATAGGAGACCCTAGTTAGAATGGACGTCCAAACCAAAAACTTAGCTTCAAAACCAAAGTGAGTATTTATGAAAAACTATTTCCTCTCTTACCCTTGTGAACTCATTCTTTCTCAAAAATTCATGTTCCTCAAAATTCTTACATTACGACTTAAAACTTGACACACTTGATCACTTCACTAACTTCCTCATCCTTAATTCTTGTAGATGGAGACTCAGTTCAGCAAGTTTTACCAGTTGGGAAACAGAGGTCAGCTGATCTTCGAGAGGGATCTGGATTCACTGTCGGAGTTACTGGGACGCCCACATCCGGAGTTTCTTGGAGCTCAACTTCTAGGACCCCCAGGAGGAGACCTACAGTGGCTAGTCACCGCAGATCTTAGAGGAAGCATCAAAGCACCAACTTCTGGAAGAATTCAGTTCTCCGTGAGAGAGAACAACTGGCTAGATGGATTAGCCAGGGCAATGCATGAAGCTCTCGCACGTCTATGTGCCCTCAGCATCAACAAGATCCAAGGAACCCGTTTTGCCCACTATGCAAGACGTGGCTTCATGGGAATGCCGATGGAGATGCCAAGTCACCCAGAATTGAGGCGTCAAGTGGAGAATCTTGACTTCTTGCTGCATGACAGACATGAGGAACTAGACAATGCCAGGGAGTTAGCCAACCAGAATCGTGCCATTGCCGACCAGAAGGCCCAGACTTTCGCACTGCTTATCCAAGACCGCCAGTCTCTTCGCCGCGAGCGTGCCAAGAAGGATCGCACCATCGCCCAACTTCGCAAGAAGGTGGCCGACCTCGAGAAGACCATCAAGGAGCAGGAAGCTCAGCTTGCCCGCCAAGGAAGAAGAAGATGAGGGTGAAGACATCCAGGGAGACATGGATTCTTACCTCAGCAACGATGATGACTTTCTAGAGGAGGATGTTGTGGACTTCTACACTGATGATGAGGACTCCGACTTCATCAACGATGAGTAGATGCACTAGAGCACTGTCGTAGCATGAGTTGTATCGGTCCCACTGTATCGTAGCTAGTAGAATGGTTCTTCAAACCATCTGCTTTCCTTTGTTTGTTATGGTGTGTGTTGTATCGTGTGCTTGCTTGCATAAATGAAAATGAAGTTAGTTGAAAAACCTGAGTCTAACTCAAAGTTTTAGCTTTGAAAACCCAAAACCATGAACCTTAGAATTTCCCTCTTACCCCTATATCTATCTCAATCTTCAGATGACTCGTGGAAACCAAGGAGGGAGCAGCTCGTCGCAGGACCCAATGTTGCAGATCTTGCAGAATGTCATCATAGACCGTGAAGCAAGCAGGGCCGAGCGCCAAGCCAACTTAGCAACATTGCAGCAGATCGCCCAAATGGCTCTCAACAACCAAGGACATGGAAATCAGGATCACCATGGATCCAAACTCAAAAAAAATTAGAATACCAATCCCCCAATCTTCAACCAATCTAAAAACCCATTAGATGCTGATGACTGGTTATAGACCATGGAAAACAACCTCGAAGTTGCAGGAGTTGATGAAAATGATAAAGTTCTCTTCGCCACCCACTATCTGGCGGGAGATGCCAGAGCTTGGTGGAATAGCATCCGCAATAGGAACCGTGGCCAGGTTATGACATGGGAAGCATTCAAAGTCAAGTTCAGTCGCACCCACGTGCCGCAAGGTCTCGTCAACAGGATGAGAGATGAAGTCCACGAATTGAAGTAAGGAAGAATAACTGTGGTGGAGTACCGTGACAGATTCTTGTCACTTGCCCGATATGCACCTGATGAGATCAACACAGAGGCCAAGAAGAAGGAGAGATTCTTGAACGAGCTGCATGATGAGATGCAGACTGTCCTCGTCAACATACGTTTTCAGGATCTCGAAGAGCTAGTCGACTCTGCCATTCAGATGGAAGGGGAGATTAACCAGGCAAACGACAACCGCAAGCGTTATATGATGCAGCAGTCTGGATCCAGTAGTCACTAGAAGTACCGTCCCAACCCCTCACCTCGATATGCACCAAGAACAACCGACCCCCAAATTCTCGCCTAAGCTACCCCAACCGTAGCGGAGGCAATGTGAAGTCCGGAGGAAACAATCACAACTCCGGTAATGCCAACAATTTCAACCGTGCCCCTCCCAATAGCAACAACAACAACAACAACAACAACACTGCACCCAGAACTGGCAGCAATGTTGTGCCTGTCGCTGAAAAGGATACAGATGCCGCCTAGAGGGGGGGTGAATAGGCGGTTTAAAACTTTTACGATATGGGCTTAACAAAGGCGGAATAAAACTAGCGTTTACTTTGTCAAGAACAAACCTTATATAAACTACGGTTCACCTATGTGCACCAACAACTTATGCTAAGCAATACGAGCAACTATGTGATAGCTAGATATAAGACTTCAAGCACGAAGGCTATCACAAAGTGAAGTGCATAAGTAATAGCTCAGGTATAGAGATAACCGAGGCACGCGGAGACGATGATTTATTACCGAGTTCCTCCCATAAAGGGAGTACGTCTTGTTGGAGGGGTGGGCGGTACTAAGATCACCACGCCACAAAGGCCTCACCCTATTCTCCTGTGAACCTCGCCACAAGAGGCCTGGTTCACTTCTTCACTATCGGTGCACTTGTCGGTGGCAATCCGTAACCTCTCACAAAGATTGGGGCACTTATCCACAACTCAATTGGAGGCTCCCAACAAACAAGCTCGGGGAAAGCTCCACAACTTAATTGGAGGCCCCAAGTAATCCACAAACCTGCAAAACAACTGAACCGTCTAGGATTCCAAGAACCCAAGAGTAAAAAGCTTCTCACCTTTCACCCAATCAAATCCTCACCGAGAACTCAAACCTATGCACCAAATGCAATGGCAAGAACACAAGAAGTGCTCAAGTCCTTCTTTCCCAAATCCCACCAAAGCTACAAAAGCTAGTGGGAGAATAAGAGAGGAAGAACACAAGAGGAAATCCACAAAAGAAACCCGAAGATCTAGATCCCAATATGTTCCCCTCACATAGAGGAGAGATGGATTGGTGGAGTTGTAGATCTAGACCACCCCTTTCAAATCCCCCAAAAAGATTCAAGAAATATGGGAGGGATTGAGAGAATTTGCAAGCTCTTGAAGGTCAAAACAATGGAGGAGAGAGAGAATGTAAGCCACCTCCCTAAGGAGGAAGAAGGGGTCTATTTATACCCCTCCCCAACGAAATATGACCGTTTGGGACCTCCCAGGCCAGATAATCCGCCCCTCCCCCGGATATTCCGGGTTCCCCGGGCCAAAATATGGCTAAGGACTTCGCGGCGCGACCCTCCGTATAGGGGGCGGATATTTGGGCCGGATAATCCGCCCCTGTTACTGGGAGCCACGCCTCAAAGTCCTTAGCCGTTTTCCGAAAATTGGGCCGGATAATCCGCCCCCATGGCCGGATAATCGGCCCCCTGAAAACTGGCAGAAACAGCGAAACTTAAACAATCATAACCTTTGCATCCGGACTCCGTTTTTGATGATCTTGGGATCGTTTTAAAGAGGACAATGAGATCTACAAGATCATCCATAGAAACATCATAGTCTAGAAAGGTAGGATAGAACCAAATGACGAAAGGTTTGACCTCTCCCAAAAAGACGAACCGATAAAACCTCCAACATCGAAAACGCAATAGAGAAAGCATATGAAATTCGTTTTCGATGAACTTGAGCTTGTCATGGAGATTAACACAAGATCTAAATACTCACATGAGTAAGACCCAAATAAGAACCAAGAAAGATGATGCCAAGTATGCAAAGGTTTGAGCTCTCACCGAGGGATATGATCAAGTTACTCACTCGAGAGCCCCTCTTGATAGTACGGTTATCTATCCTATAAACCGGTCTCTCCAACTAACACCATGAGACCGGTAAGAAAGAAACCCTATCAAGATCAAACAATTGCCTTGTGTATATTCCACCTGATGTTGATGATGACGATCTTCTACACCTCAAGATGGAACAGCTTTCTTGATTGCGCTAGCTTGGTGAAGACTTGGAATTTGCGTCCGCGGTTATGGACAGTTGGATTGGCCATACTGTTTCGTTGTCAGATGTTTTCCAAATAACTTGAAATGAATGAGGAATCTTGACTTGACCACAACAGGGTTGTGTTTATGATACTAGCTTCCCAACTTAAGTGATTCTAGAACTTTACTTTACCTTTCTTTGCTTCAAAACTCAGCTTAGGTTTCAAACTTAACTTTATAGTTAAACTTAGATTTAGCACTTTAACTTAGAAGTATAGTACCTGTTAATAGTAGTTTGCGAGTACTTAAAGAGTACTCATAGCTTTTGTCCCTGGCTATTCTCATGGCCAGACTATGAAGGAGACTATCAAGAGGATGGTCATCAAGACGGCTATGATAACTAGGACTATTTGCCTTCGTCAGCACTTCATGTGCCCTTGAAGATGGACCCCACCGCTACGCTTACCTTTTATTTCCGCTGCTTGTTGTATTAAGACTGGATCATGACATCTTTATTTGTGTAAGACCTTATGTATGGTTTGTAATGGATGATGTACTGTGATATCCAATCCGTTATGTCTCGCAAAAATGGTAATCCTGGGATTGCGAGGTATGGCATAACGGGCATCTAGGATTAAAAATCCGGGTGTTGACAAGCAGGCTATTGTGTACACTCCAAAGAGGCCTCACAATAGGAGGACCATATTAGCAGAATCCACCATTTATTTAACTAAACTAGCCACTAGTTTATCTACAAGAAAATACACCTAAAAGCCAAACCATTTTCCTATAAACAAACATGAATCATTTATTTATAAATCATCTCCATATTCATCATAGAAAAGAGACTAAGAATTAATAACCATGGCTCTACACAACATCAGGATTGAATCCTGAGTAAAGCTATTGATCGCAAAGGTTCTTCACAGATCAGTATCAGAATAGATAACTAGCAACATAATTTTGGCAGTGAAGCATTAATGACCCACAAGTATAGGGGGTGTATTGCAGTATTTTCGATAAGTAAGAGTGTCGAACCCAACAAGGAGCAAAAGGTGTTGACGAGTGGCTTGGAGTAGGAATTCTCTGAAAATACTTAACAAACGGATTTTTAGGATTTTTTGATAATGCAGATAAATAAAGTGCGAGTAAGTAAAAGACAATAATAATAAATGCAGCAAGTGGCCCAATCCTTTCTTTAGCAAAGGACAATTCGGTTGTATTACTTAAGATGACCAAACGTTCTCGAGGACACATGGGAATATCGTCAAGTGCTTTCGCTTCATATAGTTGATTAATCTTCTTTAGTTTGATAAGTGTTGTGTGGGTGAACCTATGCTAATGTACCGACCTTCCTAGGACTAATACATACTTGTGATTATACCCCTTGCAAGCATCCGCAAGTACAAGAAAGTAATTAAGATATAAACCTAACCACAACTTTAAACTCTAAGATCCCGACATCCCTTGTGCAAAGGTTTCCTAACGGGGGTTCAGGTTTCTGTCACTCCGGCAACCCCTACGATTAGTAGCCAAATACACAATGCATTCCCCTAGGCCCATAAAGGTGAAGTTTCATGTAGTCGATGTTTACATGACACCACTAGAAGAGTAACACCACAACTTAAATAACAAACTATTTAATCTTTCTCAACACAATTCCACTACTAACAACATGACTTCTCCCATGTCCTCAAGAACAAAACGAACTACTCACAAGGCATCATATAGATCAAGATTAGAGATGATATAATGATAAGCAACAATCTAAACATAACAATAATTCAATGGTTCCACTCAATAGCATCAACTACAACAAGTAATCAATACTAGGAAAGTTTTCCCTAAGAACTATGCAAGATTCAACCCAATTGTTACAGTGGTATGAAGTGGTGATGATGGTGCTGGTGGAGATGATGATGGAGATGATGATGATCCCGATGAAGTCTAGCTTGATGGTGGTGTTGATGGCGATGATCTCCCCTCTCCGGGAAGGAATTCCCCCGGCAGAATTCTGTCTTCCGGAGAGATCTTTCTCTCTCTGTAGTTTTCCGCCCCGTAGAGGCGGTGGAATATTTTTGTGGTTTCTCCCTAGGTATTAGGGTTTCATGGGGATAATATATGCCAGAGGAGAGAGCCAGGAGTGGGCCAGGGTGGCCACACCACCTGGTGGCGCGGCCTAGGGTAGCCCGCGCTAGGGGGTGGTGTGGGCCCCCTGTGGCCCTCCACTCCCCCTTCTGGCATACTTCGTCTTCTGGAAAAATAGGATTTTCCATGTATTTTCCCGGATTTTCTGATCTTCGCGAATTTCACCTCCAAACAGCCCCTTTTCCATCAGAATCCTGACTGCAGCGGTCCATCCTCCAAAAGTCATCAACCATGCAAAAACAGATGAAATAACATAAGTATCATCTCTTAATATGAAATATATCAATGAATAACAGTAAATTATGATATAGAATAGTGATGCAAATGGACGTATCAAGTATTCCAGCTCAAAGCCAATTGGAACATACCCATATAAAGCCATAACCACTGCCTTAACATTAAACCCAACTAGGCAATCCTAAAACTATTGTCGAACAGTGAACATAGTACCAGGAGCATGAGCAACAGAGTATATCAACATCTCATCAGTAGGTCATCAATAAGGAGAATGCACTGAAAACTAAACCAAAAGGCTCTTCTCATTATCACTACAGGGGATGAACCCTAGAAATTAGGGATGAACCCTAATAGGGAATACAGGGTAGCAATTGCATGTCAGGGAATAGAGAGAGGCAGAGAGCTAGGGGGTTAAGGGAGGTGAACTTACTCGAGGTCCTCGCTAATATATTGAAAAGGAAGAAGAGGGGAAGGCCGACGACGGTGAAGTGCACGGCGGCATGGGTAGCACCCCAGAGGGGGCACCGTAACCCGCGCCAAGCCGCGAGGGTGGAGGCCGTAGAAGGAAGGTAGCACCGCAAGCCCAAAGCAGTGATGGGGAAGCGCCAAAACGTCGGGACCGCGGCAGAGCCCAAACCCTAGCCATCAGGGTGGGGTCGGCGTGGCCAACAGAGGGCGTGGGAGGCAAATCGAGTTGGACAGAGAGGCGTGGCGTCGTTGTCCACGTCGTATAGCACCACGGTGGTGGTCGAGGCGGCTTGGAGCAGCCGGAGTCGAGCGCAACAATGGTGGCGGCAACGGAACGTCTCAAGGAGGAGAGCGTCGCGAGAGAGAGGAGAGAAAAGGAAGAGAGTGAGGGGTACTGGACCGGGTGCCTGCCTAATATGACCCAGTGGGGTTTGATTAGCCCAAGTGGGTCGGGTTGGGCCGGCCAGCCTAGTGGGCTAGGCCCATGTTTTGAAAGAGGACTTATTAAAATATCTAATTACAAATATACCCCTCAAGTTAACTAAGCTCTAGAAAAATATAGAAAAATCCTAAAAATATATATAATATATCAAAAAGACCACAAAAATAATATCTACCTAAGAAAAATATAACCTTATTGGTTTAAGTTAAATAAAATACAAATAAATATTAAGGACACTAAAACACTAATTGAAAGTTAATAAAATAATGAGAATTTAAAAAATGAATAAAAATCATCTTTGCATACAAAAATAAATCCACTATTTTATAAAAATATTAGCTAGATATTTACAAACAAAACTTGAAACTAATATCTAAGAACATTTAATCCTTTGTGGAATTTTATAAAAATAAGGATAACACCTAAAATTAAATTAAATTCACTTCTAAGAACATAAGAAAGTATGTTTTACTAGAAAAATACTAAATATATTATTCCAAAGGTGTTTAAGATTTTAAAGTAATAAATCCTTATCTATTTTATAAAATACATATTGTTTTGTAAATTCTTTAAAAGCATTTCTTAAGTAAGAAATAATCACAATTCTATATGAAACCTTAAGCCTTTATATCTAAATACTAATTCCAAAACCATAACTTGGATCTATAATGAAATCTAAATGTACATTATTAATACTCCTTTGGAGTCTTAAATCAATTACAACCAATAACTTCAAATTAACCTTTAGCATCATTCACTTAAATTGGTGGTGAATGATCTAATACCTCAAGCCTTACCAAAAATGACCGTAAAGTTTAAAAGGAGTTCAACAAACTCTATAATGAGATCACTATATCTCCTAATTATCTTTAACTCTATAATCTCCTTAGTATCAATTTGCTGAGCTTAGATTCATAAAGTTATACCCAATACCTATACAGATTTTTCTTCGATCTTATCGAAGAAGTTCTAAACCTGATCACGGTATAAAAATACCATATCCTAATCCAAGTTATCTTTTATAGTTAACTTTGGTCTGTGATTTAATCAACCAAAAGCACACTAACTTAAAAATCGATGAAGCGGTCCAAATAGCCATCAATTGTAACCTAAGAACACCACACATTACTTAACTGGATATAATAAGTAATTTCTTCAAATGTTATTCGTTTTGCCACTTCAAACAGCAATCTTATAATAACTAATTTAATCCTTAAAAACTTAACATAATAAATTCCATCATAATTACCAGATAGCAATTCAACTTAAACTAAGAGTATTATTAGACTTCACTTTTATACTTTGCATGTTAAACACTTAAAAGCTTTTTCATTATAAAATAATCTTTTCCTAAACAAATTGTCCTTGTAAAAAACATTATAGGAAGTCTGGTTGGCTTGGATCATCTACTGGGCCCCACACCATAGGAAGTGTGGACAGGAAAGATTGCACGGTTGTGCAACAAGGATTTGGTCTCTCATGGGTAAAGCAACGCACCTCTGCAGAGTGTAAGAACTATGACATGTTACTCCCTGTTTCGGGAAGGAGCTACGAACACAGCAGGAAAGAAACTCCATGAAAGTTCTGGTCAACCTGTGAAGGCTATCGGACATAGTTTTCAGAATAAAAGCAACCTTTGAAGAAATGTTTATAAAAACCTGCATTGCCTACGACCTATGGTCTATGGCTATAGAGATAGTGCATCATACACTCCTTTTTAGTGAACTTGCTGAGTACGCTCATACTCAACCGTACCTTCTTAACCCTTGCTAGATTCTAAGCCGTTGAAGACGATGTCAACATCAATTTCTGCTCAAGAAACCATTATCGGTAGCTCAAGTTCTTCAATAAAGTCAATGAAGTCAACATATACATCAACCAAAGCAAAGGCGAAGATCTTGAGTAGATAGGAGTAGATACTCTAGCCATAAAACCTACTTCTATAGAGCATTGCACTAGCAGCAATTGCAAGCCAATTAGTTTAGATGTTAATTTTTTTAGCCAGATAGCTCAGAGTTATTATTTCTAGTTCTTCTTTATCAAAAGTTTCTTTCTCTCTCTTTAACCTAAAGTGTTCTTTGGATCTTATGTAAAGAGTAGAGTTGTAATCTATAGTCATGTCTTGGACCTACTATGTCTGTTGTACCACTCTAAGGGATGTAATACTAGTGAACGGTGTTTCATTGGTGTTATGTCAATGACTATAGTGTACTACATCATGCAGTGGTATGCTGGGTCACCGCACCCTAGGCCTTTATTTGGTTCTTACAAGCTTGTCTTTGATTGTTATGACAGCTTGCTTGCATTCAGAAGCCTTCAATTTAGTTGTGGATGTGTGTCTTGAACTTGTTGTAAAGATGGCAGTTTCCACGCACCTCAAAGGTTACCAATATAGTGGAAGAGTGAATTGATCCCTTTGGGGTTAGGTTCACCGGAGAACAAGGGAGGCCTTTTGTGGTGTTGGTGGTTTAAAACCACCCCCTCTCCAAACGCAGACGTACTTCAAAAGGAAGGAACTGCAGGAAATCATCCTTGTGTCTCTGCGTGCTCCATTTCGGTTACCTCTATCATTTACCGCACTTTACTTATATCTTGCTCTTGCTTAGTTGTGGTAGTGTGACATATAGGTAAATTCACCTTAGTTGCATATCTAGAGAATTTACCTTTTATGTCAAACCCTAAATTGAAAAGGAGTAAAATTTGAAGTAGCACATATTCAGCCCCCCTCTAGGTGCCCATACGATCCTTTCACCAGTTTTCTGTGTTCTCCAGTACAGTAGTGAAAATCCATGTGACAATTATAAGGTGCTAGACAAACCTCATATATATATAGTTAGTATTGTATATTCTGATTCATCGGCTAAGCAATGGTATAACCAAGTTCGCCCTCTTCAGCCATTCTTTTATCATGGTCGAGGTTTCATTGTATTGAATAAATCTTGATATACTGCGATTTAGAAATGCAGTGCAGTTACCCCATGAACATTGCTTCACTTGACCTTTTTAAGCTCTTACAGGTTCTTATGTCATTTGCTATCAGAAAATAAACTATCATTGATTTTTATCCTATCTTGATAAATTTTCCATGCTTCTATTTGTTTCCTCTGCACACTGGTTCATTTTTTGCACACTCGAAACATGTCATCATAGGGTGTATTAAGGAATACACTAGGTTTATATGTACTTGTTATAGAATTTTTCACTTGTATTGCAGCAGTATTTATGATTGTTATGACACAGACTTGAACTGTCACCAGAGGAGAAGTCATCTCTATGCACATGAGTATTATCATGTACATTTTCTTGAGTCTTGACCTCGGTTATGGAAACTAAAAAGAGGAATCAACCAGCATCATATTGAATTTCATCTTATTTCTTTGGTGACTGGTTCTATGATACCATAGCTTTGTACTGCACAGTGGGAGTAAGATATATTTAGGTATTACATCGAACTATGTGGTATATGTTTATTGATACGTCCATTTCTGAAATTTATGCAGTTTTGGGCATAAGGAGTTGGATATATGCATTTATTATCCCATCAATGGCTTTAAGCGATGGACATGAGATGATCAAATTCCTTTGTTTTTTCTACACTTTATTATCGTAGGTTGTAAATTTTCAACCTTATCTCTCTATTTCTCACCTAAATTTAGCTTACAATTTTTCTACACTTGCTTATATTATCTTAGGTTGTAAATTTTCAATCTTATCTCTCTCATTAGCACAGGCTTTTTTTCAGATGTATGATACCAATGTTGTGATTGTTCTGGTTGCGTTCTAGCCATGCCATCGAGGAAGAATATTTTGTATATTGCAAACTGAAAAGTTCATAGAATAAGCTTATAAATCTCATTTGAAATCGCCTACCAAATTTAAGTCTTGACAAAACTAAAAACCATATTTTTTTGCTCATCTATAATCTCTAAATCGATACCGTACTTGGGCTAAACCCTAAACCTTCTTCAAAATTTTATTTAAAATCATCTATCAAACTTAGCCTTGACACTCATTTGGTAAATATTTCCGGCCACTTATAATCGCTAGATTAGTTCGAAATCAACGGGATCTTGCGCCAAGGCGCATCCCTAAATCTAGTAGTGTTGAAACTTGCAAGCTTCCCATGATTGCAGGTTGAAACCTACTGAGCCTTGGCGAACCTATGGGAGATGGTCGAGATCACAGAAATAAACAAGGTTATTGGGATCCCCATCAAGTCTAGGTGCTCAGCTCGTAGTTTCTTAATGTTAGACTTTTTTTGTTGCACTGACCAGTCCAGCTGCAAAAACATGGCCTGTTTATGATCAGGCTGTCAGTATGATTGTTTCCAACATGATTGTAACTAGATTGTTGATGATGAACACGGTAATCATCTGCCTGATTTAAAAAGCGGATGCGATTGTCACTTCTCACTCTTTAAACTTCTGTTTAGTACCTACCTTATTGGTTGTACTACTTTCACATCTTGCTACCTGACGCTGATGGCAATGAAGCTGTTGCATATTGGCCAAGGTAATTGAAGTAGATTAACAATTGCCACAGTGCAGGAAAAATATGAGAAACAGATTTGTTGTTCCAAGGTACCTGCGGCCAATAGATTACAAACACCAAGCCAGAGCATCTACCAAATAACCAAGAAAATAATCCCTAAAGGACACATATATGTAACATAGAATAATACAGCAAATTACATCTTTGACCGTCGGCCCGGCAACTCGATCAGTCAATGGTTTAGCGAGCCAAATGCGTGCTGTCTTGCCTTAATTTCTGGACACAACTTGTGCTGTGTCGCTGTTTTTTAGGATGGACTCGACCCCTCTATCTGTTCTCATCAACACAAGTATTATTAAGCAGCCGGCCGGGGAGCGCTCCAAAAAAAACTACGACCAAGTTGGTTCGTATGCATGTTACTACTGTCTACTGGCTCCGTTTAGAAATATAAGATGTTTTAACTTTGTAAATCAAATGTATCTAGACGTCTTTTAGTATATAGATACGTAGATGTTTGGCGTGAATCTATACACTAAAATACGTTTAGATACATATTTCACAAAGCTAAAATATCTTATATTTCTGAACGGATATTATTAAGCTTGGCGCCATACTCGTCTCATAGTCATAGCCGTCACTCGGGCTGTAAGTGGGAATGGGCTGCCCATGGGGCCGCCAGCCCATCCCACCTTTTTACGTTTAGTGGAGACCCATTAGTTAGAGAAGAAAACATTCGGGATCCCACGGTTCTTCCGCTACCGCCACCACGCCGTCAGGAGATGGCCTCCATGGCGATGGAGGCAGCCATGTCGGGAGGAACTGCCCCACCGTCCCCGCTTCCTCCCCGCAACGAGGGAGGCGACAACGACTTCGAGGTCAAAGGTCCCATTCTGATGCTCCATTGTCGTCGAGGAGCAGCGGGAAGACGACGCCGTTGTCGTCGAGGAGGGCAAGCGATATGTGTCTGCCGACCTCCCTCTCCTCCTTGCGCTCTCAGCCGTGTGTGGACCTCGCCGAGCTGCTCCCCCTCAAGGGCGAGCTGACGCTGCTGTGTGCGGACCTCCTCGAGGCCGGATTACCGTGCCTTCATCGCCTGCCTCCGCATCTTGGATGACGTCGCCTGCCTGGTACATGCCCCTGCCAACCGAGTCCACTCAATCTGCTGCTACTAGTGCTCCGATTGAGAGGCAGATGCTATTTCTTGGTGAAATTTGAACCATACACTATTCTGTTTCTGGGTATTAAGCATGTTTTGTGCTCAGCTCCCTAATTATCTCCTCAGAGACACTCGGGTATCAGAAATTCCACAACGTAAGGGGAAACAATAACCATGATTTCTGCAAGGAATCCAGTGAGCATAAACGTGCAGGTACAGTAGTTTCCAGAATTCATTGTTAGTTTGAGTGAGCATAACTAAAAGAAAAAATACGATGTGTTGAGTAGCTGCAATTTTTGCAAAGCGTATGTCTCAATCATACGGCCCGTCACTGACGAGTTAAATAAGCGGGGGCCGGCTGAGGATTCGAAATTGCTCTGGATGCATGCCCTTCTCTTTTTTGTTAATTCTTCGTCTGACGCGACGCGAGCTCATGTTTTGTAGCGTTTACAAATGGGTGAAGAAACCTAATCTACATTTATATATATACGGGAGCTGTTGGTGGTGTGTCCGGTGAAAGAAAGCGATCGATCGGGGTGAAGACCGCCAGGTTCATTCAACCAACTCGTGCGTCATCGCCACGACGCCACCCGTGGAGTCTTTGTTTCTAGTTTCAGGCCAGTCTGGCACATCCGTTTGCGGAAAATAATTATATGGGTCTGGCATTATTGGTTGGTTGTGTTTGTCCTCTCGTCTCCACTGGCACTAGTTTTCCCCGTTAGGCCTTGTTTACTTTTATCTAATTCGCTAATGTATTTACGAGGAATGAAGGGGATTATTTTAATTCCTACAAAATTCCCGGTAGTCTGGAAGACTCCACAACCTCCAGCTGTCGTCGCAACTCACGTCCGTTCACATGCCACCTCTTTCCGCCAGCGGATGCGGGCAGGGCCGGCGAGAGAGAGACATTTTCTTCCTTCGCCGTGACCCCTTTGTTATATTTTTTCTTGCGATACTCAATATTAATTGACTGACCAAGTGGTAACCATATACTCCGTCCGATAGATGTGGCGGGTTTGTCAAAATTATGATGAGTCTATATACTAAATAGTGTTTAGATTCATTCAATTTTTGACAAATATCGTAACATCTATTTTGAGATGGAGGGAGTATTATAGTACTCTCTCCATTCTAGTCGGATATTGTAACACCCCTAGTTTTAATAATCTTATATTAGAGTTTGTTTATGCAATCATGAGTACCATGTATTTTTACTAAATAAAATGCATGCAAGAAAAAGATGTGAAAGCCTAAACCCTAACTTCCCTTCCCATTTGCAAACCCTCTCAAATGGTTTTTGTATTTTCAAAACCAAAAGTACATGGATCCCAAATGGATTATAAGTGTAAAATATTTTTACAAACCCTCTAATATATTCATTCAAATCTAAAATAGCAAAAGGATTTAGAAACTATAGAAGAGAAAAGATTTGGAAAATGGGAAATGTTTTACATAAAAAAAACAGCCAGAGACCAACCAGGCCCCAACCCAGCTTTCCTTTCTCCCTCCCGGAACCTTTCCCGCAGCCCAGCAGCCGGCCTAGGTCAGCCCATCCGGCTCGTACCTCTTCGACATGTGTCCCTTTTCTTATTTCTCGACGCAGAGGAGAAGCTGCTGCGTGTCGACGCTGGGTTCGTCGTCCGCCACGTAGTCGTCGACGCCCCTGGACCGGATGACTAGCAGAGGAGACGTAGAGAATCGCACGCCTCCGCTATCTCTCCCCGCCCTCTTCTCTCGGCCGCTCTCCTTCTCGTTTCCCCTTGAGCTCAAAACCCTAGCCCCAGCCAGAGTCGCCCATCGTCGTCGTATCAGACCTCCACAGGCTCCGTCAAGCATGTCGTCATCAAAGCCATGTCCTCCTTGGTTGTCCTCGACAAATGAATCGATCTCGCACGCATGGAGTCGACCGAATTGATGTCGTCTTCCCGAAGTCCAGCAGGTGAAGATTAGCTTGCCTCCAAGATCCTCTCGCCTCGCTGGCCCCTCCAACAGCCTCCTGAATATGAGATCGAGTCTGAGATCAACACCATCAAAGATCGAACATCAATACTTGACCAACTATAATCAAGTCAAGTACGAGGCTTCTGAAGATCTGTTTATTGGTTATCAACGGGCAAAGGCAAGCATATCCCAACCATTATACAACCCCATGCTTTCAAAGTATTTCAATTCTTGCTATGATGCATATGATTCTACTATGGAATTTTATCGATAGATAGAGTATCCTATCTATTGCATGATTCCCCTTGAAGCTTATATTACGTGATCCACTACTCCTAGCATAACTAGGTTTGGCGTGTGTGTACTGCTAGAGCTTGTATTTGTGTCCTTCTTAGCTATGCTTAGCTATTGGTGTTGGTTCATCCAACCGATGTATCAGATGCAATGAATCTAGTATGACAAGAGAAGGAGATAGATATAGTGATGAGGCGAGATCAGTGGTAAAGGTTAAACATGATAAGGCTTGTATGGGAGGCCATGGTGGGATGTGGTTTTTTTTGCAGTCCCATACTCGCCAGCACTAGGACCTGAGTTCTTGCCTCCTGAACTAAGATTGAGCGTACAACCACACGAGCCCTAGAAAACCCCTCGATCAACTAACTTGCCTAGTAGATTTCATGAGTCACATAGTTTGGGCGTTCCATTCGACATATGCATTTTGGTTTTTATCGAAGGAGGTGAAGGAGGTGCACAATAACAGGTAGGGAAGCATGGAATAGGTTGCTTGGGGTGGATAGAGCCCTTGGTAAACCAACCTCACCTCACATCTCTAGGGACCGGCTTCGGGAGTTACATCGGAACTCTCCTTAGGGCGTGGCTCATGGTCTCAGCGATAGCAAGGTAAAGGTCGCAGCCAACATCCCTCTGTCGGTCTTCCAATGAAGAGGTTTGATCGCTTGGCAATAAGAGCAAGTTGGTACCTATGGGTAAAGTTGTACACCCCTGTAGGGTTTTAATATTTTCGAAAAGTCGTGTCCGCGGTAATGGACGGCTCGAGAATGGATTCTAAGATCATAGAGAACATTAACCTAAACATAAAACTTGGCAGAGGAACGTGGGCTTAAGGATACTTCCTTATGGTACGAGGGGGTGGTCTTAGTTGTGAGATGAGGATGATGATGATTTGGTGGATATCAAAAGATGATGATCAATTTAGTTGAAGATGTTGCTTTCTTATCCTATTTTAAAATGTTCTGATTAGACAAGCTTCTACTCTCTCTTGTTTTATAAACAAAGATCAATTTATGAAAAATAGCTCCACCAGCCATAAGTCTTGCATCATGTACTCACCCTTGCTTCATTGATACTTTTTGTAACAGAGTAAGTGTTCCCATTAGTACAAGTTTGGTACGACATCGAGTAGTTCGGGGTTCCCGGTCGGCAGCCTGGAATATATGGGTTGGGACATCATCATTATGGTTCAGTCCTCTTAGGACATTTTATAAGTTTGCTATACTTAATAGCATATTTTCCTTCCATTGTTTGATGTTTATGGTCCGTTATTTGGCGTCGGCACCCGGTCCAGATCCAGGTCGGAGGCGAGGGAGGAGGATCTCAGGGCACGGCGCTCACTTTTGAAAGGAACCAAGGGGCTTGGTGCATGGCTTGGGGCGACGGGGAGGATGGGAGGGGAGTGTGGGAGGAGAGGGGCGCCGCCGGTGGTTAGGGGGCGCGGGGGCCGATGAGGTCGCCTTACCTGGGAGCTCCATTCTTCTCGCTTTTGAAAACCTACTTGAAGTAGATTAACATTTGCCACGGTGCAGGAAAAATATCAGAAGCAGATTTTATGTTCCAGGTACCTGCATCCAATGGATTTACAAACACCGAGCCAGAGAATCTATCAAATAACCAAGAAAATAATAATCCCTAAAACACATATATGTAACGTAGAATAATGCAAATTACATCTTTGACCGTCTGCCGGCAACTCGATCAGTCAATGGTTTAGCGGGCCAAATGCGTGCTGTCTTGCCTTAATTTCTGGACACAACTTGTGCTGTGTTGCTGTTTTTTGGATGGACTCGACTCCTCGATCTGTCCTCGTCAACACAAGTTATTGTATTGTTGGTCGGGGTGAAGACCAGGTTCATTCAACCAACTCGTGCGTCATCGCCATGACGCCACCGGTCGAGTGTCTTTGTTTCTAGTTTCAGGCCCCAGTCCGGCACATCCGCTTGCCGCATTGCTATGCTGTATTGTTTGGTTGCTTGTGTTTGTCCTTTCATCTCCACATGACTGGTATTAGGTTCCGCATTATAAACTAGGTACCGCAACCTCCGTTCACATGTCACCTCTTTGCGCCAGCGGACGCCGGCAGGGCCGGCGAGGGGGTGTTTTATTTCTTCGCGTGACCCTCGTTATAACCTTTTTCTTGCGATACTCAATATTAATCGACTGACCCAGTGATACCCTTATATTATATTCCCTCCGTTTACTAACGTATGACATTATAGTTTTTTTTTCCTTAAACACATGCATATATGTAAACATGTTTTCGTGTGTAGGTTAAATTATTTTAGAGTGTATCTAGTCCACTTTAAAATATCACAAACTTATTTTTGATAGCTCCTTCGGCGTTCGCTCCTTCTTCGGCTTGACCAGCTTCTTGGAGGGCATGGCCAGCGGGCAGAGGCAATGGTGGTTGTGGCGGCAGTCTCCATTGCTAGTGTGCCAGTAGCGGTTGTGACGAAATTGGGTGGAGTGTTTTGGAGGGAAAGGAGTGGCTAGTGTGCCACTGGCAGGAGGACCGGGAAGGTCAATGGAAAGACGTGGGAGGATGCCCGCTGTCCGGCCAGACGCATTTGCCGTCCAAATTTAGTCCGCGAAAGGGTTGGGCCGGACGGTTAGGTCCGTTTAGGCCATGTCACTGTAGCGTAGCACGCAAGGTCGTCCTGTCTGTGCACCGGCTCAGACCGTTCGGGTGGTCTCGTCGGAGATGTCCTTACGACGGCCGTGGCTGCCGCGCTCCGAGAAGTCTCCAAACCATAACTATTTTTCTAAGCCGGATTTCCATTTTTATTTGGCGCCACCGAGTGCTTAGCTGGCTGCCGTTATTCTACGTAGTTGGTCCTATCGGTTGGGTTGGAGTGACATTTGCTATATATACACACTCCTCCCAGTGCTCCTCCTCCTACACATCTCTCTCAGCCTCTACACAAGTTTCCAACCTGCTCCTGCATTTTCCTCGAAGAAAAGACCCATTCTCGCACAAAAATAAGAAAAGAAAAGAAAAAACCACTTCGACATTTCCTCGCTAGAAACAACAGAAATAGAGGCTCCGGCAACTCTTCCTTCGCAGCCCAACGCCTCAGCAGCAGGAGGATTATTCGTCCATGTACGTGCTTCTTTCTTCATGCTAAGTCCACCTCTAGCACAAGTATTTACTGACTAAGATGCGTTTATCATTGCAGTCGACCATGAATTCTTGATCCTAAGTTCCTAACGTGCACTAACCAAAATTTTGTCTATTTTAGTTTTTATTTGATTTTTCTTTTTTTTTTACTATTATGACCAAGTTCTCACAGCACATCATAAAATATACTGTAAGAACATCCCTCATCGTAGTTCACCAACCATAAGTTTAGCCTAACGATATCTGAACAAATTGTTTCAGTCTTTAGGATGGATGCTGCCGTCAATGCGGCACAATGGATCGTGGGCAAGGCGCTGGCCCCAGTCATCGACGGCTTGCTAGAGTCGTGGGCTGCCAGCGCGGGGCTCGGCCCCAACATCGACGCCCTCAAGATGCAGCTGCTCTACGCGCAGGGGATGCTCGACAATGCGCAAGGCAGGGACATCCGCAGCCTTGCCCTCAAGGAGCTGCTGCACAAGCTGCAGCAGCTAGCGTACGGGGCCGATGATGTCCTTGATGAGCTGGACTACTTCCGCATCCAGGACGCTCTCGACGGCACCTTCAATGCCGCCAACGTGGAGGACAAGGGATATCTTGATGGCATTGTCCTTAATGCTCGGCACACTGTCAGGGCTGCTGCCAATAGACTCAAGCCATCTTCACGCTCGCGTGATGATGCTAGCAGCGGTGACCCCGACGATCAGGATGATGGTGTCAAACAAGGATGCCTCTCTATTGTTCGCTCGTGTGGTGCACATGGGCTCAACTCCTCACAATCATCACCGACCGACCAGGGTGCCCAGGGTAAAGCCTTTACATGCTCTTCTTTACTGTCTATAAACGATAATGGTGCTTACACCGTCCCACCGGTATCCTTTGACATGACATGGAGGAGGCGGCGATTTCTCTGTGGCACTTGGCTGTCAAAGTCACCACAGAGAAATCGTGTTGTACAAACACAAACACAAATCCAAACACAAACACAAACACAAACGCTGAAGTTTGATCGGGTGGAAATATCTACAAAGATGGTGGAAATAATAGAGCAGTTGAAACCTCTGTGTGCTATGGTCTCCACCATTCTCAGTCTAGAACTATTGGGCTCCAGCCGTATCCTTCCCCAAGACATTCCTATCAACCGACATAAAACCACCCTAAATATTATAGAGCCTAAGTTATATGGGAGGAATGAGCTGAAAAAGAACATTGTAGATGGCATTACTCATGGTATATATTGTACCAATGAACTCACCGTAATTCCACTTGTTGGACCGGGAGGTATCGGGAAGACAACGTTAACACAACACATATGTAGAGAACTGAAGGGTACTTTCCAAGTTTCAGCATGGATATGTGTCTCCCTTGATTTTAATGCAGATAGGTTGCTGCAAGAGATTGTAAAAAAAATCCCTAAAGTGGACGGTGAAAAGGATAATGCTAGCAACCATGAGTTGATTGAACACAGATTAAAA
Organism: Avena sativa; assembly: GCA_916181665.1. Taxonomy (NCBI): domain Eukaryota; kingdom Viridiplantae; phylum Streptophyta; class Magnoliopsida; order Poales; family Poaceae; genus Avena; species Avena sativa. The sequence goes on from OV702295.1 coordinate 432,428,049, forward strand.
TCTAAGCAGCTCTTACTTGTTTTAGATGATATGTGGACATACCACGAGGATGAGTGGAAAAAACTTTTAGCTCCTTTAAGAGGTAATAAAGGGGGAGAAAAGGGTCATATGGTCATAGTCACAACACGAATCCCAAAGGTAGCAAGTATGGTCACCACGAATAATTCTTCAATTGATGTGGAACGTCTAGGTGATGAAGATATAATGGATTTTTTCCAAGTATGTGTATTTGGTGACCAAAAACCATGGGACAAAGACCATCGTGTATTACATGAAGTTGGGATACAAATAGTAAAAAAATTGAAGGGTTTCCCTCTTGCGGCAAAAACAGTAGGTAGATTACTAAGGAACCAACTTACATTAGACCACTGGACCAGAGTTGCAGAAAGTAGAGAATGGGAATTACAGACCAACGATAATGACATTATGCCAGCTCTAAAGCTTAGCTATGATTATCTCCCTTTTCATCTGCAACAATGTTTTTCTAATTGTGCATTGTTTCCGGAAGATTATGAATTTGGTAGCAAGGAGTTAGTTCACTTCTGGATAGGACTGGATATTGTACATTCACGTGATCAGGGCAAAAGAATTGAAGATGTTGCGCTAAGTTATTTAAATGAGCTGGTTAATCATGGATTTTTTTAAAAGAATGAAAACCATTATGTTATACATGACTTACTACATGACTTGGCACTGAAGTTTTCGTCATATGAATGCCTTAGCATATGTAGTTCTAACGTAAGATCCATACATGTTCCTGCATCCGTACGTCACATGTCTATCATTGTAGATAATACAGATGTCATGGATTTAATCAGTTTTGAAGACTATAAAAATGATTTGAGTGCATTAGGTAAAAGACTGAAAGTGCAGAACTTACGCACTCTGATGTTGTTTGGCAAATACCATGGAAACTTTGTCAAAACTTTTAGAGGTCTGTTTCGGGAAGCTAGAGCCTTACGCGCAATTTTCTTGAGTGGAGCATCATATTCAGTGGATGATCTGTTGCCAAACTTTTCAAACCTTGTCCATCTTCGCTACTTAAGGATCAAGTCGGTGTACAATGAGGACCTATGCTTACCTAGTGCGTTGTTTAGTTGTTATCACTTAGAGTTTATTGATCTAGAAGAATGGGGTGGTAGCTTTGGTTCAACGAGTCAAATGGGCAAGCTCATAAAACTGCGTCATTTTTTTGTGCCCAAACGTAATGCTGAAGTTCACTCTAGCATATTTGGGGTGGGGAAACTAAAATCCCTACAAGAGTTAAGGAGATTTGAAGTGGGAAAAGAAACCAAGGGTTTTGAACTAAGTCAACTAGGAGAACTAAGTGAGCTCGAAGGATCTCTTGGCACTTATAATCTTGAAAAGGTTCAAAATGAAGGCGAGGCAAATGCACTAAAACTGATACAGAAAAACCACTTACACAAATTAACGTTAGAGTGGGATAATTCTGGAATTAACCCGGATGCAAAACATGAAGAGAATGTTCTTGAAAGTATGGTACCTCATAAGAATCTTCAAGACCTGTGCATCCAAGGGAATAGAGGTGATAATTGCCCATCATGGCTTGGTGGGTGCCTCTCGGTTGAAAATCTAGAATCTCTTTCACTGCGTGATGTATCTTGGAACAAACTTCCACCACTGGGGGACATGTGGTTCATTGATGATCTGGGTGTAGAGTCTCAGGGCCGTATCTCAACTCTTAGCTTCCAATGCTTGAAAAGGCTGGAATTAGTTAAGATACCAGGGCTAACAAAATGGGTTGGGAATGGTACTTGCCATTTCTTCTCTCATCTAGAGGTGGTCAGCATTGAAGATTGCCCTGAACTTGTGGAGCTGCCGTTTTCACATCCTACTTGCCATCAAGCAAAGCAAGAGGAGAACATGACTTTGTTTCCTAAGCTACGGGACCTCAAGATTACAGACTGCCCAAAACTGTCATCATTGCCTCCTATTCCTTGGACTCTGGTTCCCTGCTCCGTTGAGGTAAAACGTGTAGGATGTGTGTTTGGGAATCTTTCTTACTCACTAAACTTCATGGAAGAATCAAGTTTGACAATTAGAGGAAAAGGAGGTCAGGATCGCATGTTTAGGAGTGTGTTAAATGACCTGGGTGCTCGGAAAGGGTTGCGTATGCCAGAAGAAAAAGGTCAGAATGACATGTCATGGAATGTGTTAAATTTCCATATTCTGGCTAATCTGAAAAGGTTGGATATGAAAAATTGCCCTCCAATGCCGCTGATTCTCCTCCAAAGGCTTAAATCTCTGAAGACTCTCACGATATACGGCATGGGTACTGTCTTGTTGCAGTTTGAAGGTGAAAGCCATAGCATTGGATGCTCACTTCCAGTCGAGCACATAATTATCACAAAATGTGGTGCTAATGGCGAGGAATTGACACAGTTCTTGTCTTATTTACCGAAGCTCGTGAAGTTGCATATACACAGTTGTCCAAAGATGACAGGGCTTGGTGTGGTGGAGCACCAGCCGACTATCATGGCAGCGGTACCGACATCATCGCCATCAACTTCAGCTCATAAATCTGAGCACCCACAAGATGGACACGATCAGCAGCATACAAGAGGAGGGGACGAAATAGCATCAGCTACACAAGGACTCCTACTCTTGCCTCCCCAACTGCAGGAGTTGCACATCTGGTCTTCCGCAGAGCTGCGCTTACTCTCCAGTTCACTCGGCAATGACAATGCAAGAGACGGGCTCCAAAGCCTCTGCACTCTCCGCACATTGGAGATAAGGGGTTGCCCCAAGTTCCTCTCGTCCTCTGCCTCCTCTTGTTTCCCTTTCCCAGCCTCCCTGCGAAATCTATCCCTGGGTCGTGTGGAGGGCATGGAGACGTTAGATTTTCTCTCAAATCTCATCTCCCTCACCGATTTATCCATATCTTATTGCCAGGATCTAAGAGGCGGGGGCTTGTGGCCTCTCGTTGAACAGGGTTGCCTCACAGAATTATGCCTCATAGAAACCCCCAAATTCCAATTCTTCACCGGTTGGGAGCTCTTGCTACCGCATGACGAAGAGCGCCACTCCTATTCCTCCAAACTAAAATCTCTGCGGACAGATCACCTCGCTGGGGTACTTACTCTGCCCATCTGTAGTCTCCTCTCTTCCTCTCTCACCAAATTAAACTTTTATGAGAACAAAGAGGTGGAACGCTTCACAGAGGAGCAAGAGGAGGCCCTTCACCTCCTCAATTCCCTCCAGGAACTCCAGTTTTCGTACTGCGAGAAGCTACAGCGCCTCCCTGCAGGCCTAGCCAAGCTTATCAACCTCAAGATCTTACGGATCTGGCATTGTCCCGCCATCCAGGTACTGCCCGAGGACGGACTACCGAGTTCTCTGCAAGAATTACTGATCTCCCGTTGTCCGTCCATCAAATCTCTGCCCAAGGACGCCCTTCCAAGTTCACTTCGAAGATTGAAGGTTTTTAATGGCATAAGCGAGGAGCTTAAAAGCCAGTGCCGCAAGTTAAGAGGAACCATCCCAATAATCAAAGACTACTAATCCAAGGTAAAATAAGTTCCTCGTTTCCACTCATTCCCAGTTCCTACCGCTCAGTTTCCCATTACTTTTCCTAATTAACATTGTAAGCGCCAGAGTCGTTATCTTGATGTTTGCTCTACAAATACAGCTGTTTTCACCTGAATAACCCACTCGTTTTTAATCTTCTATGCAGAGCTCTTGTATTTGTACAATCTTCCAGCCTAGCCTCGTAGATCCAATTCTCTTTGTATAAAAAGCACAGTTCAAGGAGTTACTGGCAATACAAGCGTGAATGTTCCAAATTGTATTTCTAACCGACTAAGCAGGTTAGTATATGCATAATCATCTCCTACGACCATACCTTACTTCCATCCACTGTTTACAAATTTAATCCATCATTTCTTGTTCTGCGCCTTGTAATTTTTATTACTGGTCATTTCACCCTGCGTGTGTTTTGACTTTTGAGTTGTTCTTGACCGCATTTCTTATGAAATCGAATGAGGACTACTTTTCTATCCATCACCCAACTCCTGCCAATTTCAATTGCTTGTACTGCATAATCTGAACGATGTGTGTGTTGATCTCCTTGTAAATTTGTCAGTCCTCGTAGAATACTCTGCATTCAATTTCACGCACAGTTTGCATTGCATGTCCTTGTTCTAATCTTCTGCATGTGCAGGGGCCTTATTGGATTTTGTACATTCTTCTAGCCTAGCATTGTAGATCCAACTCTCTCTCTGTATCCAAGCATAGTTCATGGAGATGCCACCAATGCAAGCGTGAAGTGTGGGGTTGTAGCTCCCGTCCATTGCTAAACTGGTCAGTATAGTTGTCCCCTATCCATACATTACTTCCATGCACTTTTTACAAAATTAAGATGTAGTCTGTTGTTCTGTGTCTTGTTATTTTTGTTATCTTGGAAGCTTTCCCTCATGTGATTTGAGTAGTTCTACTTACTGCTATTTAACATAGACTTCCTTGCTTGTATCCTTCCCCAACACCTACCGGGTTCCATTGTACATCAAACCTTCATTTTATCAGTCTCGGGCATACCGCATAATCTAAACAATGTGTATGTCAATTTACCATGCAGGCCTCTGCCATGGAGTTGTATCTGCATTCATCCACAGTTTAGTCGCCATGGCCTTTGGTGGTATTGATCCCGCCGAAGATTGGAGGTTTTTAATGGCATAAGCGAGGAGCTTAAAAGCCAGTGCCGCAAGTTAAGAGGAACCATCCCAATAATCGAAGACTACTAATCCAAGGTAAAATCAGTTCCTCGTTTGTACTCATCCCTAGTTCCTACCGACAATTTCCCATTACTTTTCCTAATTAACATTTGAAGCGCCAGAGTCATAATCTTTATGTTTGCTCTACAAATACAGTTGTTTTAACCTGAATAATGCACTCATTTTTAATATTCTATGCAGGGCTCTTGTATTTGTACATTCTTCCAGCCTAGCCACGTAGATCCAATTCTCTTTGTATAAAAGCACAGTTCAAGAAGTTATTGGCAATACAAGCGTGAATGTCCCAAATTGTATCTCTCACCGACTAAACAGGTTAGTATATACATAATCATCTCCTACAACCATACATCACTTCCATCCACTGCTTACTATTTACAAATTTAATCCATCATTTATCGTTCCGAGTCTTGTAATTTTTATTACTAGGACTTCACCCTTCGTGTGTTTTGACTTTTGAGTTGTTCTTGACCGCTTTTCTGATTAAATTGAACAAGGACTTCTTTTGTGTCCATCACACAACTCCCACCAATTTACATTGCTTGTACTGCATAATATGAACCTGTGTGTGTTGATCTCTTTGTAAATTCTTCTGTCCTTGTAGAATTTACTGCATTCAATTTCACGCACAGTTTGCGTTTCATGACCTTAGTCCAATCTTTTGTATGTGCAGGGACCTTATTGCATTTTGCACATTCTTCTAGCCTAGCATTGTAGATCCAACTCTCTATGTATCGAAGCATAGTTCATGGAGATGCCATCAATGCAAGAGTGAAGGGTAGGATTGTAGCTACTAAATTGGTTAGTATAGTTGCCCCCTATGTGATTTGAGTAGTTTTACTAAATTGGTGCCATCACTTCCATGCACTTTTTACAAACTTAAGTTGTAGTCTGTTCTTCTGTGTCTTGTTATCTTGGTTATCTTAGAAGCTTTCCCTCCATGTGATTTGAGTAGTTTTACTTACTACTGAACTGAACATACACTTCCTTGCTTGTATCCGCCCCAACTCCTACCAGTTTCCATTGTACTTCCATTTTATCAGTCTCAGGCTTACCAGACAATCTAAACAATGTGTAGGTCAATTTACCATGCAGGCCTCTTCCATGGAGTTGTCTCTGCATTCATCCACAGTTGAATCAACATGGCCTTCAGTGGCATCAATCCCTGTCCACAAATATTGTATGTATATGTAAGAACATACTACCCTTCGTAAAATTAATCCATGCTATTTACTTTGCTTCTTTCTGGCCCCACACGATCAAGCCATTTCAGTTTAGTTTGGATTACCTGTCTACACATAGTCTAACAGTATTTGTTATATTTCAATCTATTTTGCAGGGCTGTCTTGGGGTTGAACATTCTTATAGCTTTGGAGAACTCTCTCTCCAGTCTTCTCAAAAAGAAAAAAGGAAAAAGGAAAAAAGAAATAAAAAAGGAAAAGGAAAAAATAAAATAAGAAAAAAGGAAAAGGAAAAAGGAAAGAGAAAAGGAAAACAAAGAAGTTCAAAATAGGGGGAAACTCTCCAACATTCACTATTCGGACCTGTGGTGGTTTTGGGTGGTGTATATATGAAAGATGTTTGTGTAGTTGTTTTATGTTCTGTGAGGGAAAAAAAGTAGAAATATTAATTGCAAAGGATAGTTCGCCTGATAGTTGTGTTACTCATTTGGAAATAGACATGGCAGTAGTAGCTTCCAGCAAAAGAAAAGATAAAAAGGGAAAAAGAAATGAAGAAATACAAATTTAGTGGAGAAAAGATCTACATCTGTTATGTGGATTTTTGTGTGGTATGCTTGCGGAAGGTGGTAGTGTAATTGTTGTCTGCTACTACCTCCATTCCAAAATATAAGCCTTTTTAGCAGTTAATTTGAACTGCTAGAAAGGTTTACATTATGGAACAGGAGTAGTATTTGAGAAGGTAATAATATTGATTGGGTAGGATTGGTTGCATCAGAGTTGTTTTACAAGAATAGAGAGGGGGAATACCTTATCAGGTCTGAAGTTAGAGCTCCCTTTTATGCTGGATCAATGAAGTGTGGACCGTGCAGTATGTTATATTGCAGTTGGAGATGAAAGAGGTATGTGCTAGCTAATAAAAATTGTGAAACTCCACTCAGATGCATGATTGAAAACCTATTAGTAATTCACACTACCTTATTTTGTAGATCAATCTCCCCGGAAGAAAAAGAATTGACCGAAGTGTTGGTTTGGTTCGGGCAATCTTCTGCCATTGCAACAACCATAAAAAATGCTAGTAACTTGGATGCAGTTTTTTCTGTTCCAAGTAGTTCAGTTCCAACATCAGGATTGTACAATTATTGAACTGCATGGTGATCAAGAGTAAGTATACTAAGATCTTAGTTTATCTTGAATATTTCCCGCCTTGTCTGGCATTGTTAATGACTTATTTTCAAAAATCTTTATTACAGTGAACCAAAGCAATTTTCAGCTATGGGTAGTTAACTCATTAAGCAGGAGAATTGCTGCTGTGGATATCGAATCAGAACAACCCCTTACATTCAGATGGTGTGAGATGTACGTTGACATGATATTATGTTTAGTTTGATATCATACTGCAAAAGGTATTACCGTAGGGCATAGGTGATAAGTACTTACAATTTTTCTTGTCACCTTCAGCAGGAGATGTAACATGGAAGGTAGTGGCAACATGTTCGGCGTTTTCTTCACAACCAAAAAATGTTGCTCATCTGGCTGGCTCCATGTCTTCGATGTCGCAATTACTCCTGGAATTCTATTCTACTGTGCTCTCACAGCACACACAATAAAGAGAGGAAAAATAAAAAAGGAAAGAAGGGAAAAAGGAAAAAGAGAAGAAAGAAAGAAGTAGGAAAGAAAAGGAAAATAATCTAAAAGAAGGCAAAGAGGATAGTGAGTGCCCCCTCCCTCCTCTACTAAACTCCTGACGGGTTCACCATGTCCTGGCAGTGTAGAGGGAGGTAGGAAGGTGGCGATGGGTGGTGTCGTGGCAGCAAAGGGCACGGGAAGAGCAGCAGTGAAGCTGGCTGCTCGTGATCGATGCAGGTGTCGTGGGCGGTGGCGTAGGAGCACCAATGATATCTCTGTTTGGTCCGAGTCCCAGTGCAGTCTCTGTTTGCTCTGACATCCTTGAAGAATCAACATCCCTCAACTGCGTCTGACCACATGGTCTTCAGATAGTAGTCTTACTCCATGGAAGACTCATTCAACCCAAGATCCTCAAGCCGCGTTGGTTACCAGACGTGAATAGAAAGTTCATGTCCATGGAGTCTTTGGTCCTGGAGCTTCTGGTCAGTTCATTGCAGGCTCGTTCAGGATGGTGGTAATCCATGATGCTAGTAGCTGGTCAGCTCATTGCAGCTAGAAGTAACATGGTACGATGTAATGCGGAGCGAGGGTGGTTGCCAGACGGAATAGAAATTTCATGTCGACGGAGGTTTGGTCCTAGAGCTTCTGATCAGTTGCTCATTGCTGGTTGTTCAGGATGGTGGTAATCCATGATGCTAGCATCTGGTCAGTTCAGCTAGAAGCAACATGGTACGACGTAGGTGGTTGCAATTTCAGGTTGACAGAGGATTTGGTCTTGGAGCTTCTGATCAGTTCATTGCAGGCTTGCTCAGGGTGGTGATAATCCATCATGCTAGTATCTGGTCAGTTCACTGCAGTTAGAAGCAACATGGTAGATGGTATGATGTGATGCTAAGCAGGGTGTTCATTTACGGTGTTAAACTTGCAAGCTTTCCACAGTTGCAGATTGAAACAGACTGCAAAGCCTTGGGAAATCCGTCAAGATCAAAGACATGAGATAGTTGGGATCCTTCATCAAGTCCAGGCGCTCAGCTCCTAGTTTCTTGATTTTAGAATTGTTTTTGTTGCACTGAACAGTCTAGCTGCGAAAGCAATTACCTGTTTATGGTCAGGATGTCACTATGATTGTTTCCTTCCAAGTTGTGTACAACATGATTATGGCCAGGCTGTCAGTATGATTGTTCCGTTTCAAGTTGTATACAACATGATTGTAACTAGATTGTGGTTGATGAACATGGTGATCATCTGCCTGATTCTACAAAAGAGTTGCAATTGTCAATGCTGACTCTTTAAACTGCTGACTCTTTAAACCATATTTGGTTGCATTTCTAGCTGACGCTGATGGTAATGGAGCTATTGCATTGGGCAAGGTACCTTGAACTTGAAGCAGACTAACAATTGCTCCAGGGCAGGAAAAAGATCCGAGACAGAATTTGCTATTCCAAGGTATCTGAACCAAATGGATTACAGCACCAAGTCAAAGCATTTATTAAAAAACCAAGAAAAACTAATCCCTGAAATACATATATGTAAGATAAATACTACTACCTTTGTTCCATAGTGTAGAACGTTTTAGCAAACAAAATTAGTTAAAATCAGACCAAAAGAGAAAAAGAAAGAAAGATGGAAGCATATTTCTTTTCAATGAAACCAGTATTACCGAAAGATTGGGATGCTGGAAAAGACGAGGCCGGCTCTAGCGGGCCACCGCCATCAGAACCAACAAAGTAAGTCCCAAGGACCAATAATGTTACCCAAAGCACCAAGGGCGGGGCTGCACACCACAACTATCTCGAGTAATGCGGCATGGTCAAATCAATTCACAAAGTAACACTAGCCTAGCATGGCACGGCAAATCGATGGATTCATTTAATTGCATTTCTATCTCGACTAAGGTAAGTGGCCACTAACAAAGGTAGAACATGAAGCACTCATCATACAAGATTTAAAGGGTGTCACTGTCATGTTGAGGAATCAAATTAACATACTTGAAGAACTGTCCAGCAGAACCATTATGGGTGCAGTGTAGGTATGCGCAACTGGTAGTTAGCTATAAGCATTATTACTTACACATTTACATCTCGGTTACGCTTTCGATCCTCCAGGAACCCAGACTCTGTCAAAATTGAAAACTGAGACAGAAGTTTTATCTGGGGTAACGTTCATGCCATTAGAGTGCCAAGAACTAAGTGTGAAAAAAAAAAGGACAAGACACTATGGCAAAAAAAAAAATCCTGCCCTGACATAAAGGAACATTAACACAAAACTTAACGCTACCTACTGTATTATCTTAGTTGAACAATGTAGTACGACTGATTATCATGATGCTGCTATTTGCAAATGTAGCAATGCTTAATTAAAAAGCTGCAATGGGTGCATTTTGACCGATGTCAGACTGGCTAATTACCAACTGTTATGAGAAAAATTGCATGTGGGGGGAATTTCAACAGTAAATGTTTTATTTAGAGTGAACAGTAAGTAGGAGCAGTGGAAAAAAATCTCAATGGAGATGACTGTGGTATAAAGTAGCACCGCTTCAACATCTTCCTGCTTCACCCGACTAAGGCCAGTTCCCACTTGTAGGATGATTAACAGATGGTTTGAGAATTGCATGCAAGGTGACGACGTTACTGTACGTACTTATGGAGCAGAATCACTTCTACACTTTATTTACTGTTTGACATTGTGGCTAATAGATCAAAAGGAGGATGGGCATTGCTCCCTCAGAAAATAAATAAAACTGGTACAGCCTGCTGCAGTTATTGCACACATTTGGAGTGGGAACAAATCCTTGATCCTTCAGAGATCTCCATCTGACAAATCACTAGGTATCCACACTAATTGACTACCCCATTCAGATTCAGAAAAATATTCTGACTTAATCGTGTTCACCTATCACTAGGGTTGCAAAGCAGGCATCCCGCAAACCCGCATGTAGGTATATCAAAAGTCAGACATGTGTTAATCTAAAATAAAAAATGCACTAAGTTGACTTTTAGAACACCTATATGCGGGCTATTGCTCACAGCCCTATCTATCACCATCATAAGTCAGTATTTTGCACAACAGCTCATCATACTCGTAACATTATATACCTGTGGTATACAGAAACCAAGAGCTCTCAAGAAACTACTATATCCACTGCCAATAACTCTGAAGCAAGTTGGCATCTAAATCTGTCACATTCTACTGTAAAGATTGTTAAAAGAACATTCTACTGTGGTAGTCAATATTCGAAGTTTTACGTTGCCTATGTGTAACACAATAACCTTTAGGGACCAGAGGGAGTAGCATCCAGATGTGTCACTTTCCCTTACTCTATGTACTAGTACATAATATGAGCATGAAAAAAAAACTGGTCCATACAAAGTTTGACAAGTAGAGGGAACCTAAGCTAGTAGCCTTGAAGTGGTGATCAAACATTCATGGTTACAAATCCGAATTAAAGGTGTAAAGAAATTTTATCTTAGCTTGATCAGCATGCGAATTTAATGATAATGACCAACTACTAGTTCATCAACTGGTAATTAAATGTTTAATTGCACAGTTGGTTAGAAAAGGCTCCGGGTTTACTGTAAAAGTGTGGGCACAATATGCATCCTGTTGAAGATATGGTGTGGCAAACAAAAACAGAGTATAACTGGCATAATGGGCAACAACAAAATTTAACACAAAATTCGTTGCTCATCAACCTGCTAATATAATGTCCCCAAAAGAAGTTATTGACAATTCACAATGGAAGTAGCCATGCTAGCAGACTAGCTTTATTCAATGATGTTACTGTGTATTTACTCACTGCTTTGAGAAATTAAAAGAGCACATAAACAGAAAATTTGTAACAGCAAACAAATGTTTAGTAAGAAAAACAAACTGTCTTAGAGAATATTTAGCGAGCTAGCACAGATTTCATTCACATATAACATGAGCTACTACATACAAGATATAATTAAGATGTCGCATCATCACATATATAATTTTTTGCAAAAGCCTGCTCTTCTAGAAAATATCACTGAATGACAATCCAAACTTCCATAAGCTATATAGAGCTTATCAAGGATGAGCATACTAAATTTTGCGAGATTTAGTTGCCCTTTCAAAAATATCTGCTATGACAGAAGGGCAAGATCTTTTGAGGTTAGCATACCCTTCGCTTGCCACCACATCATCTGTTCTATCTGGAGAAGTGATAAACTCAAGGCAAGCATCTTTGAGGTGGTTGCACTGATGTTGGTCGGCTAGAGCTAAAGTAGTAGTGACATTCCGGACATTAAGAGTCTTGCAGAGGATGCTCTCACAGATCAACTTCATCCTTTCCATGGCATACCTATCTGCAGCCACGAGCAAGTGCTTAACCATTTCTTCAGCATCATCCCCAACAAGATGTCCCATGGAAGGCAGCGAATCTTTGTAGATGAAGTGAAGCAATGCACTGAAAACAGCAGGCTGCATATCCTCTATGGTTATGGTCCGCCTTGTCCTGTCGCCCATCGGTCCAAACAGCTCCGCTTTGAAGACCCGCGATCGCATCGCGAGCACAATCTTGTGTGCAGGGAAAACCTCCCCTCGGACCTCGAAGGTGACGTCTGTTTCTTCCCCTGTCTCCAGCAATTCTCCGAGATTATCCGACAGGTCTGAGGGAGGCACTTGGATGTCAAAGGTAGTCGCAATCGGTGCCACCTCGGATTCTCTCATAACTGTGATATCACACTCAACCACAAGGCTGTCATCCTTCAGGTACGCAAATGGCTGCAAGAAGTCTTCGCTCATATAGGTAGGCGGCTTGGTGCGGAACACCACGGGCTTCTTCCGCGAGAGCACCACGAACGGCGGCAGCTTCTTGGCCTGGTCGACCAACCTGACCTCGAAGAACGCCCTGGCCTGGGCGTTGGTGCTCACGAGCTCGAGGGAAACGGAGGCGTAGTCCCCGGTCTTCATCTCCATCTCCGCGTCGGGGTAGTACTCGATCCGCCAGAGGTAGCCGCCGACGTCGAAGGTGGCGGACCGCACGTACCTGCCGACGCCGAGGCCCCTGTGGAGGCTGTAGCCGGCGATCTTGAACGCGTGCGTGCCCCGCACTGTGCGCGGGGAGCACATCGACGCCGTCGCGTTCATCCCGGGCCTCTGGGGCTCCGCCAGAATTGGAACTCGGGCGGAGAAATCAATGGGTTTTCAGATGGGGAAAAGTGATCTCAAGCCATCAGGCAGGTGCTGCTTGGCTGGGAAATGGGGAGGAGGGGTGGAGGGTGACGCCGGCGCGGCTGGGGAACGGAGGCGCCGCGGGGCGGCTGGGGAAAGCGGGGATATAGGCGCGGCGGCGAAGGGTAGGAGACACCACCTCAAGCCCGTCGATTTAGGGATTCAGCGGTTTCGTGTATGAGTGGAGAACGGGCAAATAATTTTTTAAAAAAATCGACGAAAGTCTTTTTTTTTTCATGAGAAAGGCCACTCGAATGGCATAATAGAAGCTCGGATGAACATCGTGTGGGTACAAAATTACATCCAGACCCCCAACAAAACTTGCCCTACTAAACCTGAAATTTGAAGGTAAGGCCTCAAAACTTGCAAAAAAGACCCTAGGACAAAATTTAAAAAAGCAATCCAGTCCTTGGTCTTCTCCCCTGCGGGTGAGCCTCCATCGCCGGCCGCCTTTGCACCGCCGGCGATGCACCACTTGGTTGAGCAGAGACGGTAGTTCGGATGAGAAGCTCCGAGAAGGGCCTTTACCCTGGAAGTTGCGAAGACAACCGCCCTTTCGGCCAAAGATTGCAGAGGCCACCGTGGCCACCGCGTGGTTCGCTCGTCGATGCAGCATCTCGAGCCGTTGCCCAAGACTAGTTGTTGAAGGGCCACCCCTTCTCTCTTCCTTGCCCACACAGCCAGCTGAGAGAAAGGAGGTAGCATAGAGGCCACTAGTAGGACGACATCGGCGCTTTATTGAGAAGGGGCCCTGCCTCGAGAGCACCTCCGCCAACTCCCACCTTGGAAGCTCAGCGCGGCCCTCAGAAGATTGTCGCCCAGCATCGCACCAACTTGCTAGCATGGAGAAGCACCCTCGTGTTGGAGATATGCCCTAGAGGCAAATAATAAAGATATTTTTATTGTCATATCTCAAATGTTCATAATAAATTTTATAGCATGCTATAACTGTATTAAGCGGAAACATTAGTACATATGTGGTACGTAAACAAATCAAGTCTCTGGTAGTCTCTATTCAACTAGCCCACTGGACAACTGATCATCAAGGTTCTTGATCATGAACATTTGTGTCAATTGACAATTGGGGTCATGTCATTAGGTGAATGATGTGATGGACACACACGCAACTCAAGCATTGCAATAAGATCTAGTCACAAAGTTCAATATTGCGATAACTAGGAAAACATGGTAACACAATCATTTGATCATGAGATCATATCTAATCACTATCACCAGAGGGAGCTTTGACTGCATCAACTGTCACACTATAATAGGATGATCATAAAGGTGTCTCTCAGGTATCCCGAAGAAATAGGTTGAGCATATGCATAAAGATCGAGATTTGTCCATCCGCGTGATGGATAGATACTCTGAGCCCACTCGGTGAGATTACATCTACGAAGCTTACAAACATGTGACTAGATCACGGGAATGTAATATCACGGAACGAGTAAATGTGTTTGTCAGTAACAAGATCAAAATAGATATAGAGATACCAAAGATCAGATCTTGGACAAACTAATTATCGTGTATAAAAGGGAATGGGACTCGATGTTTAAGGTTCAAGCAATAAAGTTAATTCATGAAAGATGTAGGGACCATTGATGTCTACGCACTTCTATTCTTGTAGGTAGTTGTTGGGCCTCCAAGTGCAGAGGTTTGTAGAACAGCAACAAGTTTTCCCTTAAGTGGATTACCCAAGGTTTATCGAACTCAGGGAGGAAGTGGTCAAAATATTCCCTCTCAAGCAACCCTGCAATCAAGATACAAGAAGTCTCTTGTGTCCCCAACACACCCAATACACTTGCCAGGTGTATAGGTGCACTAGTTCAGCGAAGAGATAGTGAAATACAAGTGGTATGGATAATTATAAGTGGTAACGGTGATAGAAAATAGCTTGATGGCGTGGAAGAGACTAAAGGCAAACTGAAATAAAGATGGAAGCAAGCAAACATGTAACAGATCTAGTTGCAAACGATGTTTCAATGCTTAGAAACAAGGCCTAGGGATCATACTTTCACTAGTGAACACTCTCATATAAATATCATCTCTTTATGATACTACTCTTAACTACTCTCCGGTTGGACACTCTAATCGATGGTAGGGCTATAACAGCACACCTCAAAGTAAGCCTTTCCCATCTAGATAACCCCACACTGTCACCTTGAGCTCTAGATGGTTCCAACAAACACCACAATTTCATAGAAACATCCAACTCCAAATATAACTCATAACAACTAATTGTAATCTCTAGCATAAGTGCCACCATGGTGTGCACGCTGTCACTTTTACACACATGGGGAGAGCAGAGATCTATTAAAGCACTTGAGTAGCAAAGTAGATCTATAGATTACAAGCTCATGATCACAATATGATCATGTATAGAGAGAGAGATGAACACATAGCTACCAGTAGAACCCTTAGCCTCGAGAGAGAACTACTCCTTCGTCATCATGGGAATCAGCAACGGTGATGGAGATGGTGGTGGAGATCGATGGAGATGGATCTGGGGGCACTTCACCGTCCTGGCAGGGTGCCAGAATAGAGTCTTTCTGTCCCTCGAATCTCCCCTTCGGTGGCGGCAGCGCTGTGGAACTTTTCGTGGCTGGAGGCTTGACGATTTAGGGTTTTTGCATCGGGAGGCTCTTATAGGCGAGAGGGGAGACCGAGGGGGTGCTGGAGGGGCCCACACCACCCCCTGGCGTGGCTTGGCCTGGCCCGCGCCACCAGGTGGTGTGGCCAGCCCCTGGCCCCTCTCCTTCTCTTCTTCTGGCTCCGTGAGTCTTCCGGTAAAATATCGACTTTGGCTTTTGTCCGGTCCAATTCCGAGAATATTCATTTTCTGATTTTCCTGGAACCAAAAACAGCAGAAAACAGGCAACTGACATTGTGGCATCTTGTTAATAGGTTAGTCCAAGAAAGTGTATAGAAATACTCCAAAGTGTGGACAAAACATAGCAAAGTAGATACTAAAGAAGCATGGAACATCAAAAATTATAGATACGTTAGCAACATATCAACATCCCCAAGCTTAACTCCTGCTCGTCCTCGAGTAGGTAAGTGATAAAAAGAAAGAATAATTTTTGAGGTGACATGCGCCATCATAAACTTGATCAAAGCATATTGATAGCTGGGATCAAAGAACTTCAATATAGCATGAAAGATAAAGTTCTAACAATAAGACATAGAAACTATGTTGTAACATGAAAGGATACAAACAAAAGATTCATGAATAACAATGCTTTGCAAGACGTTTATTTGTTTCACATAAAGAAAACATAGCATAGTGGCATTCAGCTTGTCCCTCATAGAGTAGCAAACATAAATGCATAGGACACCTTCAAAGTTCATAAGGGTGACTAGATACAAATAGTTTAAAACAAGCAATATCAAAGTTATGCATCAATCAACAAGTCTTGGGACAATGCACATAGAACTAAGAATGGCCACTATGCTCTCAAAGTAGGTGCATGAAGATAGAAGGTGGAGACTCAACATAAAAGTAAAAGAAAGGCCTTCATAGAAGGAAGTAGGGATTCAAGTTTCATAAAGAGCTTCCAAAAATTATGGTACTTATTAGCTTTCAGCTCTCATTGCCCCTATCATAAGAATCTTGAAGGTCATTAAGGTTACAGTGACATGATACGTCCATTTTGCATCACTATTCTATGTCATAATTCACTGTTATTCATTGATATATTTCGTACTGAGAGGTGATACTTATGTTATTTCATCTATTTTTGCATGGTTGATGACTTTTGGAGCATGGACCGCTGCAGTCAGGATTCTGATGGAAAAGGTGCTGTTTGGAGGCAAAATTCGCGAAGATCATAAAATCCGGGAAAATATACGGAAAATCCTATTTTTCTAGAAGATGAAGGAAGCTAGAAGGGGAGCTAGAGATGGGCCACAGGGGGCCCACACCACCCCCTGGCGCGGGCCACGCCACCAGGTGGTGTGGCCGCCCTGGTCCACCCTTGGCACTCCCCTCTGGCGTATATTATTCTCCCGAAACCCTAAGACTCGGGGGGCGACCATAGAAAGATTCTGCCGCCTCTACGGGGTGGAAAACACCGAGAGAGAAAGATCTCTCCGGCAGACAGATTTCTGCCGGGGGAATTCCTTCCCGGAGAGGGGAGATCGTCGCCATCAACACCACCATCAAGCTAGACTTCATCGGTGTCATCATCATCATCATCATCACCACCATCATCATCATCAGCAGCACCCTCATCACCATCTCCATATTGTTGTAACAATTGCGTTGAATCTTGCATAGTTCATAGGGGAAACTTTCCCGGTGTTGATTACTCTTTGTAGTTGATGCTATTGAGTGAACCGTTGAATTATTGTTTATGTTCAGATTGTTATACATCATTATTTCATCTCTGATCATGATCCATATGATGTCTTGTGAGTAGTTTGTTTTGTTCTTGAGGACATGGGAGAAGTCATGTTGTTAGTAGTGGAGTTGTGTTGAGAAGGATTCAATAGTTTGATATTTAGGTTGTGGTGTACTTCTTCTAGTGGTGTCATGTGAACATCGACTACATGACACTTCACCTATATGGGCCTAGGAGAATGCATTGTGTATTTGTCTACTAATCGTAGGGGTTGTCAGAGTGACAGAAATCTAAACCCCCATTAGGAAACCATTGCACAAGGGACATCAGGGTTTTAGAGTTCAAAGTTGCGGTTAGGTTTCTACCTTAATTACTTTCTTGTACTTACGGATGTTTGCAAGGGGTATAATCACAAGTATGTATTAGTCCTAGGAAGGTCGGTACATTAGCACAGGTTCACCCACACAACACTTAGCAAGCTAAAGAAGATTAATCAACTATATGAAGCGAAAGCACTTGGCAGTCTTTCCATGTGTCCTTGAGAACGTTTGGTCATCTTAAGTAATACAACCGGCTTGTCCTTTGCTGCATAAAGGATTGGGCCACTTGCTGCATTTATTCCTACTATCTTTTGTTTACTCGTACTTTGTTTACTTGCTATATCAAAACCCCCTAAAAATCTGTTTGCTAAGTATTTGCAGAGAATTCCTGATCCATACCATTAGCCAGCACCTTCTGCTCCTCGTTGGGTTCGGCACTCTTACTTATCGAAAATACTGCGATACACCCCCTATACTTGTGGGTCATCAAGACTATTTTCTGGCGCCGTTGCCGGGGAGTGAAGCGCTATTGGAGAGTGGAACTGGTAAAGGAAACTTCTATTGTGAGTATTGTTTACTTTTGCTAGTTGCTTTATTTTTGTTATGGATAATTCGTTGAGTTTCTTATTTGGTAATGCTACTACCACTGCTAAGGTAGTAGATAAGCCACCACCTGCTGAGAATGATGTTTTTGAAATACCTACAAGAATTATTGATCGTGTTATGGATAACTATTATGTTGGGGATGGAACTGTCCAGCCCGGTGATCATTTACTCTTTATACACGAATTATGCGGGTTGTTCAAGTGTGCAGGTATTACTATAGATCAAGTTAAGAAGAAGTTATTCTCATTATCATTGAAAGGAAGAGCTTAGGAATGGTATAAGCTGCTGAAGAATGGTCAAGCTCTGGAATGGGAGGAAATAGTGCCTCTCTTTTATTCAAAGTTTTATCCTCCTAGTGAGATTCATAAAGATCGGAATCAAATATACAACTTTGGGCCTCTTGATGGAGAGAGTACAGCTCAAGCTTGGGGGAGATTGAAGTTACTAATGCTCAAATGTCTCATTCATGAGCTCTCCAACAATATTATTATCAATAAATTTTATGCAAGGCTCCCTCTACATGACAAGGATTTATTGGATGCTTCTTGTGTTGGATCATTCACTCGCATGGAAGAAGAAGCTAAATGGGATCTTCTAGACCGTATTCAAGACAATGCTAAAGCTTGGGAGAATGGCAAAGGTATAAAGTCAGGTATAAATTATGATTATGAATGCATTGTATCTTTTATGGGAACTGGTGACTTTTGAAATATTAGTAATGCTTATGGTCTTGATTTGCATGTTATTACAAATTGCTTTAGATCTTTTGCTTATTATATTGAAATTCCAAAAAGGGGGTGGAATAAATACCATGCACCTTACAAAGATATTGTTGACGGTGTTCATATTGGGAGTGCTGAGTATTGCATTATTGATCCCATCCTACCTGAACCTTATATCGAGAAGATTCCCTTCCTAGAAAAGGTAAAGGATCATCCTATGATAACTAATGTAATCACCAAAAGTGAAAAGAGAACTGTAAAACCTGATGAACAAATAAACGTTGAACCCGTGGTAGCAATTGTGAAAGACCTTGTCACTAAAAGCATAGAAGATGGACACATAGTCTTTTGTGAGGATGCTTCTAATATTGTTTCACACCCTAATAGAATTAAAAAAGCTAGTGTTCTTGTGCTTTCTGTTAGAATTGGTGATCATTGCTATTATGGTTTATGTGATATTGGTGCAAGTTCCAGTGCTATTCCTTATGAGCTTTACAGAGAAATTATGCATGAAATCAGTCCCTGCGAATTGGAAGTGATTGATGTGGTTATTCACCTTGCTAATAGAGAGATCATCTCTCCAATTGGTATCGTACGATATGTGGAAGTTCTTTGTGGTAAGATTAAGTACCCTTCTGATTTTCTAGTACTCGGTTCAGCTGCTAGTAAAACTTATCCTATTATTTTTGGTAGACCTTTCTTGAGTACTTGTGGAGCTATTATAGATTGCAAAAGGGAGAAAATATTGACCAAGTTTGCTGGGGAATCTTATGAGTTTAATTTCTCGAAATTTGCTAAAGAACCTTGTGAAGAGGAAACCCATAATGAGGACTTTAGAGTTAAACAACTTGCTTCTATTTCTCTTGCTCCTAACAATGCTTTGCAGCAATTTATGGAAGATCATGGAAGTGAAATCTTCATGGAAGAAAGGAATGAGATTGATAAGATTCTCCGTGATCAGCCTAAGATGCTTAAGCATAACTTGCCTATAGAAGACTTGGGTACCACGTTACCACCTAAAAAGGATCCGGTTTTTGATCTAAAACCTCTCCCTGATGATCTTAAATATGCTTATATTGATGATAAAAAGATATATCCTGTTATTATTAGCACTAAACTTTCAGGAAAGGAAGAAGAAAGGCTATTGGAGGTTTTGAGAAAACACCGAGGAGCTATGGGCTATACTCTGGATGATTTAAAAGGAATTTCACCTACTATATGTCAGCATTCTATCAACATAGAACCAGATGCAAAGCCAGTAGTAGAGCACCAACGATGTTTAAATCCTAGGATGAAGGAAGTGGTAAGGAATGAGGTATTGAAACTCCTTGATGCTGGTATTATTTACCCTATTGCTGATAGTGAATGGGTTAGTCCTGTTCATTGTGTTCCTAAAAAAGGAGGTATTACCATTGTTCCTAATGATAATGATGAGCTTATTCCTCAAAGAATAGTAGTAGGCTATAGGATGTGCATCGATTTTAGAAAAGTCAATAAAGTAACTAAGAAAGATCACTACCCGCTTCCTTTTATTGATCAAATGTTGGAAAGGTTGTCTAAAAAGACCCATTTTTGTTTTCTTGATGGTTATTCTGGTTTCTCTCAAATTGCTGTTAAACAACAAGATCAAGAAAAAACTACTTTTACTTGTCCTTATGGAACTTATGCTTATAGACATATGCCTTTTGGTTTATGTAATGCTCCTTCTACTTTTCAAAGGTGCATGTCTGCTATCTTTCATGGTTTTTGCGAGGAAATTGTAGAAGTGTTCATGGATGACTTCTCTGTCTATGGAACTTCTTTTGATAATTGTCTACACAACCTTGATAAAGTTTTGCAGAGATGTGAAGAAACTAATCTTGTTCTTAATTGGGAGAAATGCCACTTCATGGTTAATGAAGGGATTGTCCTCGGGCATAAAGTTTTTGAAAGAGGCATAGAAGTTGATAGAGCTAAGGTTGAGGCAATTGAGAAGATGCCATGTCTAAGAGACATCAAAGGTATCCGTAGTATCCTTGGTCATGCTGGTTTCTATAGAAGGTTTATTAAAGACTTTTCTAGGATATCAAAACCCCTTACTAATCTTCTTCAAAAAGATGTACCCTTCGTTTTTGATGATGATTGTAAGGAAGCTTTTGAAACTCTTAAGAAGGCTTTAACAACAACCCCTATTGTTCAACCACCTGATTGGAGTTTACCCTTTGAAATAATGTGTGATGCTAGTGATTTTGCTGTAGGTGCTGTCCTTGGGCAACAAATTGATAAGAAGTTAAATGTTATTCATTATGCTAGTAAGACTTTAGACGCCACTCAAAGGAATTATGCCACTACTGAAAAAGAATTTCTAGCTGTCGTTTTTGCTTGTGATAAGTTTAGACCCTATATTGTAGACTCAAAAGTCACCATTCATACTGATCATGCTGCTATTAAATACCTTATGACGAAGAAGGACGCTAAGCCTAGGCTTATTAGATGGGTGTTGCTTTTACAAGAGTTTGATTTACATATAGTGGATAGGAAAGGTGCTGAAAACCATGTGCTGATAATTTATCTCGATTGGAAAACATCTCTTTTGACCCTATGCCTGTTAATGATAGTTTCCCAAATGAGCAGTTAGCCGCGGTAGGGGTAAGCTCGCGAGGGAGCCCTTGGTACGCTGATTATGATAACTTTATTGTCTCCAAGTATTTGCCTCCAACTTTTACAGCTCAGCAAAGGAGGAAGTTCTTCTATGATGTGAGGCATTATTTTTGGGATGACCCACACTTATACAAAGAAGGAGTTGATGGTTTTATGCGAAGATGTGTTCTAGAATATGAATAAAAGGAGATATTGCGTAAATGTCATGGTAGTGCTTATGGAGGACATCATGCATGAAATAGAACTGCACAAAAGGTGCTACAATCAGGTTTCTACTGGCCTACCCTTTTTAAAGATGCAAGAAAATTTGTTTTATCTTGTGATGAATGTCAGCGTGTTGGTAATATTTCTAGACGCAATGAAATGCCTATGAACTACTCTCTAGTTATTGAACCCTTTGATTGCTGTGGGTTTGAATTTATGGGTCCTTTTCCTCCCTCAAAAGGTTACGCTCATATTCTTGTTGTTGTTGATTATGTTACTAAGTGGGTAGAAGCCATTCCTACAAAGAGTGCTGATGGGGAGACTTCTCTAAAAATGCTTAAGGATGTTATCTTTCCTAGGTTTGGGGTGCCTAGGTATCTCATGACTGATGGGGGTTCTCATTTCATTCATGGTGGTTTTAGAAAGACCCTTGCTAAATATGATGTTAATCATAGAATTGCTTCAGCCTATCACCCCCAAACTAGCGGGCAAGTAGAGATATCAAATAGAGAAATTAAATCCATCTTGCAAAAGACTATTAATAGATCTAGAAAAAACTGGGCTAAAAAGTTGAATGATGCTTTATGGGCTTATAGAACTGCCTACAAAAATCCTATGGGGATGTCTCCTTATAAAATGGTTTATGGGAAGGCTTGTCACCTACCCTTAGAATTAGAACATAAAGCCTATTGGGCAGTTAAAGAACTAAATAGAGATTGTAAGCTCGCTGGTGAGAAAATATTATTTGACTTAAGTTCTTTAGATGAATGGAGGAGTGAAGCCTATGAAAATGCTAGGCTCTTTAAGGAAAAAGTTAAAAGATGGCATGACAAGCAAATACTTAAGAGAGAATTTCATGTTGGTGAGAAGGTTCTATTGTATAGGTCTCGTCTCAGATTTTTTGCAGGAAAACTACTGTCAAAATGGGAAGGACCTTTCATTATTGAAGAAGTATACCATTCAGGAGCAATAAAGATTTCTTCTTTAAAAGACAATACTACACAAGTAGTGAATGGGCAGCGACTCAAACACTATATTGCTGGAGATTCTTATAATGAAGATGTTGATGCCTTTCAAGTTATAACTCTAGAAAGATTTATCAAGGACCAAATTCAGAGATATGCAGAGTCTGCTTCCAAAGTAGGTAATAGTTCTAGTAAGAAAAGTTCCATGAAAATACTATCCAACTATATTTTTGCAGTTTTTAGTCAATAAGGAAAGTTACGAAGCGAAAAAGGGACGGAAACGGAGCCAGGGTGGCCCACACCACCCTGTAGCGCGGGCCCACCCCTGGCCGCGCCACCAGGTGGTGAGGCCACCCCAGACTCTGCCTCCGACCCGTTTTCGCCCAGTACCTTCCTTTTGTTATGAAACTTCGTAATATATAATCCCCTAGGTCTTCCGAGGTTCATATATCGTGTTCTCGTCGTGTTTTTGTTTCGATATGTTTCTGCCAGGTAGAGTCCCAGATTTGGAGCCACAATGTCTTCCTCTGGATCAGCCAAGGGAGATTCCTTAGAAGATATCATCAACCCATACATAAGAGAGTTGAAGATTCATCCCAACAAGCTGTTGCTTGAAGATGGAGAGGTCCGGATAAAAGATGTTCAAGGACCTAAAGGTGAAGGAAGTCTGGAGGACAGGATGGAAGCACTAGAGCAAGAAGTCTTTAGGTACAAGAAGATGGCGGAGCACGAAGTGGATATCATCCATAAGATTTGTTCGAACTCATCGCCGAGCACCAAAAGGAGACTACTGAACTCAAAGACGAAGTCCTCTCACTCTGCCAAACAACCAACAAACTGCAAGCACAGTTCTATGACGTTCAAAATCAAAACTGTGAGTATGAGGTTAGGTTTAAACGCATAAGTGCTGCTGCAAGTTTCAGGATGTTGGAAACCACGATGTCCTTTGTTAATGGGAAGCCATTACCCTAGAAGTCGGATGAAGATGAGAGGATACCACCACCACCAAAGGAGTAATTCGTCATCAGGTTTGGCATCCCCTTGGTTTGTTCCAAGCTTGGGGGAGTTCCGCGGTATCACATCACTATCTTCTATCTTTTTACCTTTTTAGTAGAGTCATATCATGAATAGAGGAGTTATTATGTAGTATGGTTTGCATTATGGAAGTGTCTCCTCTCTCGTTAGATATGTATCCCTTGGTGTGAGTTGCCGTTATGGAATATTAATGAGAAGTTCTATCATTCACTCTTTTTATAGCTTATATTAGTTTTCAATTCGTGGTTGTATGATTGATCTTGTTGTTAGTATTGGTATCGCTTTGGGATCATTGAGTTAATTTAGTTGGTTTTGGCAAACCTGGCTCGGTCAGTAGCACACTATTTTTGAGAGTTGAATGAAAAAGATAAAAGTACTCTAAAGAAAAATAATTTCATCATCTTTCTTTCTTGATTTGCTCATAAGTCTAGTATTCTCTAGTTAAGATCTTTTGTGCTTCCAAGGAAGATTGCATGTTTGTATTTATCACTTGTATGTTTGTTTGTTTCCTTCAACTCTTGTACTTGCTACCCAGCTTTGCTAGCCAAAAACCTGTACTGACAGGGAATTCTTCTCGTGCATCCACTCCTTAAAACCAAAACCTCTGCCATTTGTGTCCACCATACCTACCTAGTAGCATTATTGCTATTCCAAGTAAATTCTTGTTTTATCTACCTCCCAAATTAGACTTGTTATGTGAAAATTAGTGATTAAAGCTCTCACGAACTTGATGGCACACTTTCCTTTCTAGCACTTAATAAACTTGAACCATTGTGCTCATCTATGTTGCGTATATGCTTGCGCTTTGTGAGTTGTGAATTATCAGAACCATGCTGTCATGGGGAACGCTTTCAACATTGCACTGGTACTTTGTACCAAGTTGATATCATGTTCTTTTGTCTATGGATGTCATCGGTGTGAAATGAAAGGGGATCTTGTAAGTCCATGGAGTTTTGCATATGTGTTAGAGAAACGCCCGGGCCACTGGTCTAATCCATGCTGACATGGTGGAAACCTGCAGCATAACCATAACGAGTATCTATGAAGCATTCTTCTTATAAAAAATAGATAGAGATTGAGAAAAAGAGAAAAGAAAAAAGAGATATTATGAAAATAGGAAAGAGAGAAAAAAGCACCATATTCCCATGGCAAATAAGAAGATTCCTGAGATGCTTGTTGTCTACTTGCCTTGTCATTTTGATATGAGGATTCTTCCGTATCATCGGGCAAGGGGTACCCCGTTGGCGGTTCTCTATGATACACATATGCTTACGATGACAAGAACTTACCGGTGACTAAACTTGAGTAGCATGAGGAGCGACCCTCATATTCAAGGGACATGAGATTCTCAATTTACAACTTGTCAATGCATATCCTCATATTTGATCACTTTAACCTTAATCACCTAAAGATGCCTATGATAGGGGCAATGAGAGTTGAAAGCTAGTAAGTATCATAGCTTTTGGGAGCTCTTTATGAGACTTGCAATCCCTGCTTCCCTCTACGAAGGGCCTTTCTTTTACTTTGTAGCTGAGTCAATAAAACCTACTCCCTTCCATCTCAGCAAGTATTTTGAGTTGATGTATTTCATTCATTCATATGATGATTTATTCAATCATGTTTCTTATGTTCCTTGTTTTGCACATTGCTCTTATCTTGATGTTTACTACTTTGAAAGCTATCATTGAAAACCAGTTATTTGTGAACTCTGGCAAATTATCAACTATTCTTCGACCAAGAGCTAAGTTTGCCATTACCAATTATGATTTACTTTATGTATCTTTATTGTGTTTCCTTTACTTATTACAAGTTGAGTTATATAATAATGAGTTGCCTTCTATTATGATCTATGTATTTGATGAATGTGATGCTTCTTGTCCGTATTATTTTATCGACTCTTCACTCCATAAACCTGAGGCCATGTTTATTGAGCTCAGTTTCGCTTGGGGACAAGCGAAGTCCAAGCTTGGGGGGAGTTGATACGTCCATTTTGCATCACTATTCTATGTCATAATTCACTGTTATTCATTGATATATTTCGTATTGAGAGGTGATACTTATGTTATTTCATCTGTTTTTGCATGGTTGATGACTTTTGGAGCATGGACCGCTGCAGTTAGGATTCTGATGGAAAAGGTGCTGTTTGGAGGCAAAATTTGTGAAGATCAGAAAATCTGGGAAAATATATGGAAAATCCTATTTTTCCAGAAGACGAAGGAAGGCAGAAAGGGAGCTGGAGACGGGCCACAGGGGGGCCACCCCACCCCCTGGCGCAGGCCACCCTAGGTCGTGCCACCAGGTGGTGTGGCCGCCCTAGTCAACCCCTGGCACTCCCCTCTGGCGTATATTATCCTCCTGAAACCCTAAGACTTGGGGGGGCGACCACAGAAAGATTCTGCCACATCTGCAGGGCGGAAAACATCGAGAGATAAAGATCTCTCCGGCAGACAGATTTCTGCCGGGGGAATTCCTTCCCGGAGAGGGGAGATCGTCGCCATCAACACCATCATCAAGCTGGACTTCATCAGGATCATCATCATCATCACCACCACCATCATCACCCTCATCACCATCTCCATATTGCTGTAACAATTGCGTTGAATCTTGCATAGTTCATATGGGGAACTTTCCCGGTGTTGATTACTCTTTGTAGTTGATGCTATTGAGTGAACTGTTGAATTATTGTTTATGTTCAGATTGTTATACATCATTATTCCATCTCTGATCATTATTGTTTAGTCACGAGTAAGCTCTTGTCATTGTAAGTACATATGTATCATAAAGAACCGCCAACGGGGTACCCCTTGCTAATGATACAGGAGCTATCCCATAATCAAAATGACAAGGCAAGTAGACAATGAGCATCTCAATGATCTTTTTATTTGCTATTTGCATAGGTTTTTATTGAGGATGCTTCATAGAGTGCTCATTATGGTGATGCTGCAAGTTTCCACCCTGATTAGGCATGGCTTAGGCTAGTGGCCCAGGCGTTTCTCTAACACACATATAAACTCCATGATCTTACAAGTTCCACTTTTATTTCACACCACCGAGATCCATAAGCAAAAAAACATGATATCAACGGGGTACAAAGTACAAGTGCAATGTTGAAAGCATTCCCCATGATACATGGTTCTGCTAATTTCAACTTATAAAGCGCAAGCATATACGCAACAAAGAAGGACCTAATGGTTCAAGTTTATTAAGTGCAAGAAAAGTAAAGTGTGCCATCAAGTTCGTGAGAGCTTTAATCACTAATTTTCACATAACAAGTTTAATTCGGAAGGTAGATAAAAGCATGAATATACTTGGAATAGAAAATGCTAATAGGTAGGTATGGTGGACTCTTTGGAATAACTTGGTTTACGGAGTTGGATGCATGAGTGGAACTCCTACTTGGTTGTGGAGGCTAGCAAAAGACTGGGAGCGACAAACTAAGAGAGCAATAATGGCCATAATCATGCAGAGCGACAAAACATCATTGATCAAAGCATAAAGTGATACTACAAGTTGAAAACTAAAGGATCATCAAGGCTATGGTGACTTTGGATAGTCATAACATGGTGTGAGCATGTGCCTAGTCAACCCAAATAAAGCATCAAAGGAGAATACCACTAAACTATGTTTTAATATGCTAAAACAACGCATGATTCATCCAAGGCACATTAAGTAATCTAAATTGTTTATAACAAGTCATGCTACAGCAAAGAATACTAAGCATAAAGCCAAAACAATATCAAGCATGGCATGACAAAGCATAGGCCACAGTCAAAAACAAACTCTCTTTAACACTTAAGCATGAACTTTCCTACTCTTTTCCAATCCAAATCAAACAATTTGAAAACCAATGTATGAAAGAGGGGGTCCAACCAATTTATTCAGCAAACTAAGCAAACCAAGCAAACAAAAACCCAAAACGAAAACAGAAAAGAAGATGCTCCAAGAACAACACAACTATGTATGAAACGATAAAAATGAAGCATTTGGAAGAAACCTGAGAATTTTATTGATAAAGAAGGGGATGCCTTGGGCATCCCCAAGCTTTGACGCTTGTACTTCTTGGATATTTCTTGGGGTGACACGCGTGGCATCTCCAAGCTTGAGCTTTAGTCCATCCTTCATCTCATTACTCGTTCCTTCCATACACCTGAAAATTTTCCTTCATACAAAACTTCACACAATCTTTATTAGCAACATTAGTGCACTCAAGATAATAAGTCTTTAGGTTCAGTTACAACACCAATAAAACTTCCATTAAAACTCAAGCTACTGTAGTACTTCCCTCAGAAAGCTCAATTCCCCAAAAGAACTCAAAAAAGAACAAACAAGAAGCAAATGCAAATAATGGCAGAAATCTATCAAAACAGACCAGCAGGTAAAGACAATTTTTTTCGAAGACCTTCTGTTGCTCAAATCGAAAAGTATTGAACTAACGAAAGTTATATAACAACATGGGGCAGAAGCACAAAAATTCACGCCTCAGAAGAACATACAGAGATTTTACACGAATTTTTACGGTGAAGCACAGAAATCTGTTTCGGGACAGCAACTTTCCCAATCAATACTTCTCTCTCATTAGAGGTTACTCTTGGTACAAAAAGCAAATAAAAAGGATAAGAAGCGGTTATTACAGAGGTAATAACTTCCAATACTCATCTAAAACTTTTGGGTTATCTCCCAATAAGTACTTTTCTTTAACGCCTTTAAGTTAGGCATGGTAGTTTGAAAAGATGCTCACATAAGAAATATGAATTGAAGTAAAAGAGAGCATAAAGAAGCAAATTCAAAACACATTTAAGTCTAACCCACTTCCTATGCATAGGAATCTTGTAAATAAACAAGTCATGAAAGCACAAAGCAACAAGCATAGGAAAGCAAAACAAGTGCGACTTCAAAATTTTCAACATAAAGAGGGAAAACTTAATATTGTTGAGATACATACAACCATGTTTCCCTCTCTCATAATAACTTTTGGTAGCATCATGAATAAAATTAACAATATAACAATCATATGAAACATTCTTATCATGAGCCACATGCATAAAAGAATTAATACTCCCCACATAAACATAGTCATTCTTATTAATTGTAGTGGGAGCAAATTCAACAAAATAGCTATTATTATTATTCTCATCACCATAATTATCAAATATAGGAGGCATATTATAATCATAATTAATTTCCTCCTCAATAGTAGGTGGACTGAAAATATCATATTCATCATTGCAATCATCATATATTGGAGGTATAGTATCATCATAAGCAATATAATAGTTATCTTCCAAGGTGTGTTCATTTGTAAACATATCATCATTGGAAGGAACATGGATAGCACTAATAGTACAACAATCATTAATATCATCATTTTCAAAATTGGTACCGAAGAGATTTTCAATATCAAAAGAAGTATGCTTTTCCCAATCATGATCACTACTATAGGTAATAGGCATAGGAACATCATCAAGTTCAGACTCATCAAAAACTATAATAGGAGCAACATGCTTAGGGGAAAATATTGTTTCCTCTGTCCTTTTACTTCTCCTCTTCTTCTTTTTCTTCTTCTCTTTAGGAGGGAGAGGCTTGAAATGAAGCTTCTCTATATACACTGGTTCATTATTAGAGACAATAGAAGAAACTTTGGAGGATTCCTCCTTTTTATTAATAAGATCAAAACACATATTAGTCCTATCATATTTTGGTAAAATCTCATCTTCTATAATATTTTGTATGTAAGTATTTGTGTGGAAATTATCAACACAATAAAGATGACAACCATGAAGGACACTATTCATATCAAAAGCACTCATATCTACCAAAGAAGTTTTTCTTAATAATTCTTCACACCCCAAAAATAATGTAAGTTCATCATGCTATTTAGGAGTGATCATGTCATCACAATATAAACTTGCAGTACTCATTGGATTAGAAGGGCTATTATTATGGCCTGAGCATTGAAAATTGAAATGACCCACTTCAAAGCAAAGTTCACAAATAAAAGGATAAAGGGCACAGACTTTTTTACCAAGATCATTTAAAGCCCTATACCACATTCTAGTTTTTTCATTCGTGTGGGTGATACAATATTCTTCTTCAATTTGATTATTCTCACAAGGTCTATGTATTCCACAAAAATTAACATGCTTATAAGAAATAGTACTTTCAGAGGTTTGAGCATGTTTATTGCTATCATTAACAACAATTTCATTTTCCATGCAAGTGTCTTTAAAAGGCTCATGATACATGTCCCACTTTTCTTTAGGAGCATTAATATGAGAAGCAAAGGTTTTAAAACAATTAATAAGAATTTGAGGATCAAGACCATATTTAGCACTAAGCTCTTGAAAATCAGCAGTTTTAGTGAAAGACTTAATGCAATCATACTCATAGTTTATACCTGGTTCTTTACCTTTGTTGTTATCCCAATCTTTGGTATTGCTTTGAATTGTTTCAAGAAGATCCCACTTAGGACCTCATTACTCATGAAGGATCCCTCTAAACAAGTATCTAGATAGTCCTTGTAATGTCCTGAAAGCCTTGCATAGAAATTATTAATAACAATATTCCCGGGGAGCTCATGAATGGGACATTTAAGCATTAGTGACTTCAGTCTCCCCCATGCTTGGGCAATACTTTCTCCATCATGAGGATGAAAATTATAAATATAATTCCTATCTTTATGAATTTCATGAGGAGGATAAAATTTAGAGTAAAAGAGAGATTCAAGTTCCTTCCACTCCAAATGATGAGGATCATCTAGTAGCTCATACCACTCCCTTGCTTTGCCCTTAAGTGATAAAGAGAATAGCTTCCTCTTAACTTGGTTCATTGAAATACCTGCACACTTGAACAACCCGCATAATTCATGTATAAAGAGCAAATGATCACCAGGATGGACAGTTCCATCTCCAAAATAAGAGTTGTTCATAACACGTTCAACAATTTTTATAGGTATTTTAAAAGGGATGCTTTCAGTATGTGGATTTAAAATATCACAAGTATCATTAGAATTACCATATATGGGAGATAAAGTATCATCAGAGCAAATTTTCTTCTTTATAACTGGGGAACTAAAAAGATCATTTTCACAAAAACTAACTTCCCCAAGCTTAGACGTTTCCATAGCATTAGTAACAAAGGTGTTCAAAAGATTCATACTAATAACATTGTTATTAGTATGCAAAGAAGGTTTCAAGGGTTTTTTAATTTTCTTTTCAAAGAATTCATGTTCTACATTAGGAAAAATACTAAAAACCTCTGTAATTTTGTTGTTGTTTTCCATTAAGCCTAACTAGCGAAAACAAGAAACAAAAAGGCAAAATTGCAGAATCTAAAGGAAATAACTTCGAGCACTCACACTGGAGGATGTGAGTACCTTTTACCTTACCTCCCCGGCAATGGCGCCAGAAAATAGCTTGATGTCTACGCACTTCTATTCTTGTAGATAGTTGTTGGGCCTCCAAGTGCAGAGGTTTGTAGAACAGCAACAAGTTTTCCCTTAAGTGGATTACCCAAGGTTTATCGAACTCATGGAGGAAGTGGTCAAAGGTATTCCCTCTCAAGCAACCCTGCAATCAAGATACAAGAAGTCGCTTGTGTCCCCAACACACCCAATACACTTGTCAGGTATATAGGTGCACTAGTTCGGCGAAGAGATAGTGAAATACAAGTGGTATGGATAATTATAAGTGGTAACAGTGATAGAAAATAGCTTGATGGCGTGGAAGAGACTAAAGGCAAACTAAAATAAAGATGGAAGCAAGCAAACATGTAACATATCTAGTTGCAAACGATGTTTCAATGCTTAGAAACAAGGCCTAGGGATCATACTTTCACTAGTGAACACTCTCATATAAATATCATCTCTTTATGATACTACTCTTAACTACTCTCCGGTTGGACACTCTAATCGATGGTAGGGCTATAACATCACACCTCAAAGTAAGCCTTTCCCATCTAGATAACCCCACACTGTCACCTTGAGCTCTAGATGGTTCCAACAAACACCACAATTTCATAGAAACATCCAACTCCAAATATAACTCATAACAAGTAATTGTAATCTCTAGCCTAAGTGCCACCATGGTGTGCACGCTGTCACTTTCACACACATGGGGAGAGCAGAGATCTATTAAAGCACTTGAGTAGCAAAGTAGATCTATAGATTACAAGCTCATGATCATAATATGATCACGCATAGAGAGAGATATGAACACATAGCTACCGGTAGAATCCTTAGCCTCGAGAGAGAACTACCCCCTCCTCATCATGGGAATCAGCAACAATGATGGAGATGGTGGTGGAGATCAATGGAGATGGATCCAGGGGCACTTCCCCGTCCCGGCAGGGTGCCGGAACAAAGACTTTCTGTCCCCTGAATCTCCCCTTCGGTGGCGGCAGCGCTGCGGAAATTTTCGTGGCTGGAGGCTTGATGATTTAGGTGACATGGTTATACCCTACGGGTACGTAACTTCAGCATACCTAGTCCAGCCCAAGGAAGGCCCACGGCAGACATACGCTGGCCCATGAAGATTTTCGGGTGGCCAAGGCCCATAACGACTCCGGATCCTTGGAGAACAAGACTAGAGCTTGAATACAACTTGTAACCTACTCGTATCGGCACCCGAGACCTAGCCTCCCCATATATAAAGGCTAGGAGGGGCCAACGAGGAGAAAAAACAACACACAATCCCGCAATAGACCTAGAGAACTCGCCAGATCGAATCTGCGCAACTTGTAACCTTCGGTTCTGCCGTAATCAAAGAGCAGACAAGCAGGAGTAGGGTTTTCCCTCCGGGGGCCTGAACCTGGGTAAATCTCGTGTCCCCTGGTTGCTTGTCTGTTAACCGTGCCACGATCTCCAGCATCCCCATCTTCTCCAAAACCCAAGTCCATAACAATGGGCATTGACGAGATCAAACCTCGTCAATTGGCGCCGTCTGTGGGAACTGGGGCTACTGATTGTGCGGTCGTGACGGTTCCGACCCAATCGATCTACAACTCCGCGGCGACGGAGAATCACCTCCTCTTCGGCGCTTTCGACTTCACCGCTCACTCGCCGGATACCATGAAGGATTTCGAGCCCGTAGGCGATGGACTCGAAATTTTGTTCGGGAGCTTCTGCTTCCAGGTGGGACAAACTGGCACCCTCCGCCTCCCTGAGCGGGTGCCCGTGCCATCAACCAGGCCCGCTTCGTGGGCTCCACACCCCGTGCTACAGATGAGTTCTACAGCAGCAGCAGCTGCAACTCCGATCTGTGCGATCCACCTTCGGATGAAGGGATCTACGGTTCCGGATCCGAAAGCTGCGGCAGCAGCCAACCAATCTGCAGGCGCTATCTGTGCGCCGCAATCATCCAAACCGACGAAGAAACGCCTAACCCGCCGCCCAACCCCAACCCGCAGGACAGAAACGGCGAAAACGGGGAAAACAGGGGCCACCTCATCCAACTTAGCAAAGAAGGATGGGCCGAAGCACGCCGCGCCTTCGCAGGCGAAATAGTCCTACCTGTGGACTCCCCACGTGATCTGCTGATGGCATACCACTACCTCCTCATCGAGGAGCACAAGAAGCAAGTCAAGATGCAGGAGGCGCTCGACAAACGCAAGAAGGCAGCCTCTGAGTCCAGTGCGCGACGAGCTGCACTCTCCGCCATGGGACCCGGCTCTAGCACAAACGGAAACCAGGGAAACAAGCACCTCTCTCGGGTGGAAAACATGGACCCGAAGGAGCGGCGTGACGTGACCCGAACTCTCCACACATCGTTCATGGATATGGACGCCGACGACAACATCACCCCGAAGACGCCACAAGCTGCGATCATGGCAGCCACTGCGTATCTCGCGGCTCACCCACCTCCGGAGGGGGACCCGAAAAGGGCCATGCATAGGTCCGCACTCGCCGGACTAGGACTAATCGGAGCTGCGCTCCTCGAAGACGCTCCTACGGAGCCGAAGAAGAAAGCTCCGGCCAGGCGCGACCGGAGCCCCACTCCCTCATCCGAAGATGAAGAAGAACACGACCTTCCTCGAAGGAAGAAGAGCTCGCACCGCCATAAACGCGACTACGACGCCAGAGACAAGCTTACACAGCGCAAGATCGACAAAGCACGCGCTAAACGCGCATGTTCATCTGAATCTGAGATGGATGAAGATGAAGGAGAACTCTGCGGGGCTCGATGCTTCAGCAGATCCGTCCGGCGAACACAGATGCCACGCAACTTCAAGCTTCCTTCGGATACTCCGAAGTTCAACGGCACGCAAGATCCAAAGTCCTGGCTCAGTGACCATCTGTCATCCGTCAAGCTTCACGGAGGCAACAAAGAAACCGCCATGCAATGCCTTCAGCTGCAGCTGACAGGCGCAGCGCGGGTCTGGCTTAGCAGCCTATCATCAGGATCTATCCGAAGCTGGGAGGAGCTCGCTTACAGCTTCATCCGAAATTTCAAAGGCACCAGCAAGAGGCCCGCCTCAATCGAAGAATTGCGAGCCTGCACTCAGAGATCGGGTGAATCTATTCGCTCGTACATATTACGCTGGTCTACAACCAAGAACTCCGCAGCACACATCTCCGAAGAGCGGGCCATCGACGCCTTCAGGGACGGCATCAAACGCCCAGACTTCAAGGAGAAACTTGGACGTGTAAAGCCCAAGACACTCGACCAGCTCATGGAAATCGCCAACAGCTGGGCAGACGGCGAAGATTGCATCCAACGGGCGCAATCAGATGAAGAGGACGACTACGGCCGAAGACGCGAACGCCGCAGCAAGAGGAGATCGCGCGTCTACGAGGACCGCGACGGACCCGACATGGTCGCAGCCGGCTACGCCAACCGCCGTAATGACAACAGCCGCAACAGCGGAGGATACCGCAGCGGAAACTTCCGCGACAACGGACGACCAACGCAGTCGTGGCAACGCCGCGACCGCGACAACGGACCCTCAGCATTCGACAAACTTTCGGGTCCATGCACCATCCACTTCTACATCGACAAACAAGATGGCAAAAAGAAAGCTAGCCACATGCTCAAGGACTGCCGCGAGTTCCAGAAACTCAGCGAAGGCATGATGCAGATGAGGCAACAAGCTCCAATTTCTGCGTTCGGAAATGCACCTGCGCCAGGTGAAATAGCACACGGAGCTCCTCCATCGCCGCCTATTGGAGGCCCAAATAAACCAGTCGCACCAGCGCAACACAACGCCGGGGTCGCATACCCCCCACCAAAAGGAGCACTCAATATGATACAGAAGGGACGCCCCACAAATAGGGTGCAGAAGAAAATCACCCGACAAATCAACATGGCCGTGGCAACTCCGCCTGCAATCCCTGAGTACCTCAGCGGATCGGAGTCCTGCATCACATTCACTCGCGTGGATCACCCTTGCCAGATCCCTCGCCCAGGTCATGCTGCCCTGGTGCTGGAGGCGCAGATCGGAGGCTTCGAGATGAGTCGCGTCTTCATGGACGGCGGCAGCGGCATCAACCTAATGTTCGCAAGCACTCTAGCAGCTATGCGGATACCGCAATGCAGCCTGGAACAATCAGACACAATGTTCCACGGCATTGTCCCCGGGAAGGGCATCTTCCCCCTGGGCAAAATAGGGCTCGACGTCATCTTCGAGACGCCGGACAATTTTCGGCAGGAGAGCCTAGAATTCGAAGTGGTAGACTGGCCGTCGCAATACCATGCCATCCTGGGACGTGTAGCATTCGCAAGGTTCCTGGCCATCCCACACTACGCATACCTACTACTCAAGATGCCAGGACCAAGGGGCATCATCACAGTCCACGGGAGCTTCACCCGATCGGACCAATGCGACAGGGATTTCAACAAAATCTCCCAGTCTTTCGGCATGCAAGACGAGCTTGTAAGGCTCCGCGAGGTGACAGACAACGGGCTACCCCCAGTCACAAAGCAGAACGCACCTGACATGTCTTTCGACTCCACCATCAACACCAAGAAGGTGCAGGTCCATCCAACGGATGCCTCCAAGACGGCGCTAATTGCCAACGACCTCAGCACCGCATAGGAAGGCGCGCTCGTCGAATTCCTCCGTGAGCGCTGGGAAATCTTCGCCTGGTGTCCTGCAGACATGCCAGGAGTTCCCAGGGAATTCGCCGAGCACGCACTCAATGTCTTCCCAGACACCAAGCCAGTCAAGCAGTCCATCCGAAGATTGTCGGAGCCACGAGCCAAAGCTATCGGCAAGGAGATCAACAGATTACTCGCAGCAGACTTCATCCGGGAAATCAAGGAAAGCGAGTGGCTGGCAAACACGGTGATGGTCCCGAAAAAGGACACGGACATCCTGCGGATGTGCGTGGACTTCACGTCACTAAATAAACACTGCCCTAAGGACCACTTCCCTCTTCCTCAGATCGACCAGATCATCGATTCGACTGCAGGCTGTGAGAAACTCTCTTTCCTCGACGCCTACTCAGGCTATAACCAGATTCGACTCAAGGTCGAAGATCAAGAGAAAACGGCGTTCATCACACCGTTCGGAGTATACTGCTACAACACAATGCCCTTCGGGCTAAAGAACGCGGGTGCCACGTACCAGCGATGCATGCAGGCCTGCCTCAAGGACCAGATCGGTCGCAACGTCCAAGTCTATGTCGACGACATAGTCATAAAAACCAAGGAGGCAAGAACACTTATCGACGATCTCCGCGAGACGTTCGACAACCTTGATCGCTACAGGATCAAGCTCAATCCAGAAAAGTGCGCTTTCGGCGTCCCCTCGGGTCAGCTGCTCGGGTACTTCATCTCTCAATGATGGATCGAAGCGAACCCGAAGAAAATCAAAGCTATCATGACAATGGAGAAACCGAAAAACCTCAAGGGCGTTCAGCAGCTCGCAGGGCGAGCAGCGGCACTAAGAAGGTTCATCAGCCGCATGGGCGAGAAGGCCCTACCATTTTACCAGCTGCTGCGCAAGGCAGACAAGTTCGAGTGGACACAAGAAGCCAACGACGCATTCAAAAATCTCAAGCGGCTCCTCTCCACCTCGCCAGTTTTGGTCACGCCAAAAGAGCGCGAGCCCCTGTTGCTGTACATAGCAGCCACACACCAGGTGGTCAGCACAGTACTCGTGGTCGAACGACCCGAAGAAGGCAAGACCCACGGGGTACAACGCCCAATTTACTACCTCAGCGAGGTTCTCACTCCAACAAAACAGCGGTACCCGCACTACCAGAAGCTGGCCTACGGCGTGTTCATGACGGCTCGACGACTGAGCCACTACTTCCAGGAGCATCAGGTGATGGTCGTCAACGAGGCACCCCTAAACAGCATCCTGAATAACCCAGAGGCCACAGGACGCGTGGCCCTGTGGGGCATTGAACTATCACCCCTGGACATCATCTACGAGAAGCGACACGCAATCAAATCTCAAGTCCTTCCGGACTTCCTGGTGCACTGGATGGAGCTGCAGCTGCCTGACACCCCAGATATGTCACACTCCTGGACAAGGCATTTCGATGGCTCCAAGCGCGAAGCAGGAGCAGGGGCAGGAGTCATACTGACCTCCCCGCAAGGTGACAAGATGAAGTACGTCCTTCGGATGAAATTCAGAGCCTCCAACAACGAGGCCAAATACGAAGCCCTCATCCACGGCATGAGGATGGCAAAGATATGCGGCGCAACGCGCCTGGTCATCTACGGTGACTCCAACCTCGTCGTCCAGCAGACGATGAATGAGTGCGACGCACACGCCGAAAACATGATCGCGTACCGCGCGCTATACAACGCACTCGAAGGAGAATTCGACGGCTGCGAACTTCGGCACGTCGGAAGAGAAAGCAACGAGGAGGCCGATAGACTCGCCAACAATGGCTCCACTTGTGCAAAGGTACCACCAGGTGTGTTCCTCGAACAGATCTGCGTGCCATCCATCAAGCGGAAATTCCCCAAAGGATCACCCGAAGAAGCAGAACACTCGGGGGCTACGCTACCCGAAGGTCATGAAGGACCCCAAAAGCTGGATACCGAAGTCGCCATGGTCAACCTGATGCAGGTCATGGCAGTCAAAGAAACTTGGACACGTCCATACCTCCAGTTCCTGATAAAAGGAGAATTGCCAAACAGCCCGACAGATGCCCGGCGGGTATCTCGTCGGTCAAAAGCCTTCACCATCATCAACGGCGAGCTGTACAAACACAGCATTACGGACGTACTACAACGGTGCGTCACCATCAACGACGGCAAAGCCATACTCCAAGATATCCACGAGGGCATCTGTGGCCACCACGCAGGTAGCCGCTCCCTCGTCGCCAAAGCTCTGCGAGCAGGATTCTACTGGCCAACAGCCATGAGCGACGCGAAGGACATCGTCCGAAGATGCAACGGGTGCCAACGGTTCACCGACAAACCGCACGCACCTGGGTCCGAGCTTCGACCCATACCCATAGCCTGGCCTTTCGCTCAATGGGGCCTTGACATGATCGGCAAACTGCCAAAATCCTCGAAGGGAGGACACGTCTTCCTCCTGGTCGCAGTCGACAAATTCACCAAGTGGATCGAAGCCATGCCAGTCACCAACCAGAAGGGCAAAACCGCCGTCAAGTTCTTCGAATCCATTGTCTACAGGTTTGGCATACCGCACATCATCATCACCGACAACGGATCGAACTTCATCTCCGAAGAATTCCAGGACTTCTGCGAAGGCCTCGGGATCAATATCACGTATGCCTCAGTGGCACACCCGCAAACAAACGGGCAAGTGGAAAAGGCCAATGGCCTAATCGGCGCTGGCATCAAGAAACGCCTCATGAGCTCGCTCGAGCACAAAGCTGGAAACTGGACGAAAGAGCTACTGTTTGTCCTGTGGAGCTTACGGACTACGCCAAACAGCTCCACCGGCTACACACCGTTCTTCATGGTGCACGGAGCTGAGGCCGTGCTACCGGCCGAAGTACGCCACCAGGCTCCACGAGTCGTCGCTTACAGCGAAGCCGAATCCACGGCTGCACTCGAAGATCCCGTCGACACACTCGACGAAGCACGAGATATAGCAGCAGCTAGATCAGCGGTGTACCAGCAAAGTCTCCGCAACTATCACAGCCGCCGGCTGCGCCCAAGGTCCTTCGTCGAAGGAGACCTCGTCTTGCGACTCAAGCAAAAGCGACCGAACAAATTCGAGTCGCCATGGGAAGGACCCTATGTTATCACCGAAGTCATCCCAGGTGGCGCCTATCGCCTCAAGCACATGGAATCTGGAGTCGCATACTCCAACCCATGGAACATCTCGCACCTGCGACGATTCTACCCGTAGGGGCCTACCCCCCTTTTTACTTTCAATAAGGCTTTCAGCCAAGGCTACTCAGCCGAACCATGTACCTCCTCTAGCACGATATAAATAAAGCTAAGTACCTCGCCCCCAACCCTCGGTTGACTATTTTCTGCAACTTTACTACATGCTACATACGCACTCGGGGGCTCCCCCCACCTCACGATTTCATCGACTGAGGACAAAACGTGTACACCTGAGTAGCTGACCACGTCAGGCAAACAAAAGGGCACGTACTAAATCAAAGCACTGCGTGCTCGGGGGCTCCCCCCACCTCACGATTTCATCGACTGAGGACAAAACGTGTACACCTGAGTAGCTGACCATGTCAGGCAAACGAAAAGGACACGTACTAAATCAAAGCACTGCGTGCTCGCTAACAAGCGAACCTTTACAACAAAGGGCACATACACGCCCAGCCGCAATATACAAATTTTACATCTATCTGTTTATTTTCAGGTCCTACCTATTCTGAAGAATAACCTGAGCACGCTGCTCAAACAAATCTACAATCTGTTCGACATACTGCCTTACAGCTGCGTAATGAGGACGCATATTCCACTCGCCACCATCTGGTCGAGGAGGTGGCCTAGTCGCCACAGCAGCCAAATCTACATCAGGGCGGTGCACCCTCACAAGAGACAAGGCATCCTTCACCCCTGCGACGAGTTGCTGCCGCACCAGCTCCTTGACATTGCTGGCACTCCGAAACTTCGTCAGAAGACCTGCAAGGGTCGTTGGCACAGCATCCAACGGAAACATGACGTGCAGCACCGAGGAAAGCGATGTCTGCACCTGGCGGAGCACCCGCGAAACTTGGTAGACACGATCCTGCACCGTCGCTAGAACTATGGCGCGATCACGATCCATCCAGAAAAAGCCGCCGGCCTCCATGTCCTGTTGAGTCAAGCAATTGACTCGAACAGCAATACGCTCCTTTTCTTCCCTCGGAGCAAGATTGGCACCTGCGACAAACCGCACAAAACAAGAGTAAGGCCAGCAGGCTCACCCGAAGAACTGAGCTACAGCTCGAAAGAAGGATCAACTTACACTGCAGCTGCTCGGACAGCCGACCCAGCTCCGCCATCAAATACTCCTCTCTGGCTGCACCACGGTCTGCTTTGGACTTCCAAACGTCAGCGCGACCACATAACCCAAGCAAATCTCTCTCCAAGCTGCGCACGCGATCTCGAAGAAAAGCGAGCTGCAAGGAATCATCCAATGATGCTCGCAAGGGCCTTTCGGATGAAGTGCCAACTGGGTCAACACCCGAAGGAACCTATAGCAGTAGAAAAAAAGAAGGCACACAGACATTCAACCAAGGATAGAACTCAACTCGGAGGAATTCATTAAATAAGGCCACTGCGTGGCACAAAGATGGTGCTACAAAAGATATTTACAGCAAAAGTAATCTACATACTACCCTACATCTCCTACGCCTACGGCGGAGGGCACTGAGTCGCCTCAGAACCAGACTGCCTAGCTTTGGCCTCGCCCTACTGTCGCAACGCGTACTCAGACAGCAAGTCAATGAGCTTGGGACCATATCGTCTGCAGCGAGTGGAGTAGGCGGCGAAGGCTACCTCAGATCCATCTGCAGTCGTCGGCATCCGAGAAGTAATCTGGGGCAGGTCCAGCTCCGCCCCAGCCGCCATGGCCATCGCCAGCCCGACAGACGCGCCGATGCCCTTCTGCTTGCGCTTATACGCTGCAGGCGCTTCGGCTGATAGAGCCTCTGCCAGGGCACCCACGTCTTCAACGGATGCGCCCTTCGGGAAGAGCTCCTGGTAGAAGCGACCAAGAACCTCTTTCGCCTTGGCGAGGGAGTTGACGACGGTGCTGCAGCGGTCTTCGACCGCTACAGTGGCATCATCTAGAGCACTCTTGTGCTCCAGAGCACCGCGGTCAAACTCGATGCCTGCGGCATCTGAGACAAAAAAGAAGACAACATGAAGAAAGGCAACATAGAAGACGATCCGCAGAAAAAAGGAGCAAGTACAAAAGCTAACGCTCACCCGAAATAGCCTTGGCAGCAGCCATGAGCTTCTCCGCCACCCCCTTTTCACGAGCAGCCGCAACGGTGGCCAGCTGCTCCTCACGATCTGCGGCCTCCTGCTGCAGACGCTCTTTCGCTTCGGCTGCCTTCGTCAGCTCCAGCTCAAGGCGCTCTCTCGCCTCAGCAGCAGTTTCGGCCTTCTGCTCCAGTTGGCCAAGGCTCTTCTTCAGAGCATCAACCTCACGGAGAGAGTCGTTATGCTCCTCTGCATTTACAACAAGCAAGTGTCAAAGAACAGGACCAGGATAAGCAAGATAAGTACTACAAGGCAGACGAATACCTTGAAGCTGCCGCAGTTTCGCCTCCAGCGTCAGGCGTTCCTCTACCAGCCGCTTGGCCTCTTGGACAAAAGGCTGCAGGAAAAGGCAATAGCAGTAAGCACAGGACTTGGGGGCTACGCCCAAAACAAAGAAGCAAACACAACATCAGCACACGAAGACGCCCGGGGGCTCCCCCGTGACATGAAGCAGAAAAACTTACGTGCTCCGAAGGCGAACCCGCAGGCCCGCCTGCGAAATTCTGAGGCGCAACCATCAGCCTCTCCTGCACAGGAGGATCCGGAGCGGCGCCACCCGAAGTCGCCACCGTCTGAGGAGGAGGCGACGCAATGTTCGACTCCCCCATCATCTCACGCGCTCCATCACTAGAGCCGTCGGAGGATTGCCTGCATACGAATCAATCAACACAGGCGCAAAAATAACAAGGGAACAAAGGACAGCAGTACAACAAGAACAACTTACGAGCCCAACGCGCTCAGGTCGAAGATTGGAGAAGCCCTTCGGGCCCTCTTCTCCTCCTTCTTTTCTTGCTTCTTCTCCTCCTTCTTTTCTTCCTTCTTCCGCTTTGCTGGCGGGTGTGGAGCAACAGCCCGCACAGGAATGGCAGGAATGGGAGAGGAAGAACCCCCCTGAACATCATCATGACGCTCAAGACCCAGAGGATTCCTGGGAGTCGGAGGAGTTGAAGCATCCGAAGACTCGCTCGAGCTCCGCGATCGCTTACGCGTATGGTCCTCACTCGACTCGTCGGCATCCTCCACCGGAGATCGCGCTGACGGAAGCTCGGAGACGGAATCCACCACTTCATTATCCGGGGCATTTAGATACCTTTCGGGCAGCGGTGGTGCCATGCCTGGCACTTTGAAGCTCTACAAGATGAGAAGAAACTTTGTTAGCAAACAAAGGACACAAGTACACAACTGACAAAAACAAAAGGGAAGCACTACGTGCGCAAATCTACACCTTCGGTACGACCAACGTCGAAGAAAAGGGGGAGTCAGCGACTTCCCCGGGATTTTTTCGTCCGCCTTGAACTTCAACAGCGCGCGAAGATCCTTGTCGAGTTCCACCTCGGAGATTTTCTCACTCGAAACCCTCGTCGGATCACGGCGCCCAGAGTATAGAAACATCGGATGCGCCCTCGCTTGGAGAGGCTGCACCCGACGCTCAAGAAACGTCCGAATGATGTCGACACTGTTCACCTCCTTCTCAGGAACCAGTTGGAGATCCTCCACCCGACGGTACAAGGCCTCTATCTCCGCCACCTCACCATCCAAGATTTGGTTTTTCCAGGATCTTTTCTTCTCAATCAACGGGGAGGGGTCAAAAGGAACGAGACCAAAATCTTGCCCAGGCAGTACGAAATCACGGATGTAAAACCATTTCCTACGCCAATACTGGACAGATTCGTACATGGAAAAGGAAAAGAATTGCACATTGGGACTAAGGGAGATGATGAAACCCCCAATGGGATACACACCATCCGAACCAGACTGCCTCTTCACGGAATAAAGCTTCCGGAAGAGGCCAAAGTGCGGCTCAATGCCAAGCCAACACTCGCAAAGCGTGATAAAACACGCAATGTGGAGAAGGGAGTTGGGAGACAGATGATGGAGTTGAACCCCATAGAAAAAGAGCAGTCCACGAAGGAAGTCATGGACCGGAAAAGAAAACCCGTGAATCATGAAGGCAAGAAACATAACCCGATACCCAGATGGGGGACGGGCGATTACCCCATTGCCGGGGAGTTGCACGGCCGTCGTGTCTTGCGGAATCAGGCTCCGCTCGCGCAGTTTGCGGAGATCGCTCTCCCGCGTTTCTGATCGCCGCCAGCCACCGTCGGTGACGCGAGCAGTGGCGGCGCCCTTCTTGCCTCCGGCGGCGCTGGTCCCAACTGCAGATGAGGACTTCTTTGGCTTCCCCATGGCGCTACGGCGGTGGTGGCGTTGCCAACGACGAAGACAAAGGAAATGCGGAAGGAAATCCCAGCGAGAAGCAAGAATCGCTCGAGCACAAGGAGGGAGTGAACACAAGAACTGCTACGGTGAAAAACACACCACGATTTCACCAGGGATTATAACAGCGAAGACGACGCACGCTGGCCGTCCATCGAGAAGAC
Source organism: Avena sativa (assembly GCA_916181665.1). Taxonomy (NCBI): domain Eukaryota; kingdom Viridiplantae; phylum Streptophyta; class Magnoliopsida; order Poales; family Poaceae; genus Avena; species Avena sativa. Next base: position 432,471,376 of record OV702295.1, read on the forward strand.
CTAACGCCAACGGTAGATCTGGTCGTACACGTGTCAGCATCACAACGAACCGTCGTTACCACGCCGTCCACTACGCGCGGAAATCGAGGAGACGCCGTAATCATCTCCACGCCGCGCATGACCGGTCAATTCAAAGTCAGGAAGTGGGACCCACGCTTCGTCCAGTCAAGTCACCTCTAGCGTAACAGACGCTTGAGGTCATCGATCGTCAGCACTGACGTCATCAAAAGCTATACTAGCACCACTTCGGCTCCACAGCTAAAAGTACTCACTCGAATCTACGATTCGACTAAATACTTGGGGGCTACTCCTATCAGGAGCGCTGGTCGCGCACCCGATGTACTTCCGGGTCAGCAGTACGCCCACGAGATTTCCTACTACAGTTACATGATACAAGACTCGAGTCTCTGCCCGAGTCTACGACTCCGCCAGACACTCGGGGGCTACTCCAAATTGGAGCAATGGTCGTTCACACACAAAGATCTTCGAGTCCTACGTCGAGTCTACGACTCCACTACGGACTTGGGGGCTACTCCCATAGGGAGGATGGATTCAAGCATCCGAAAAATTTCGAGTCCTGCGAACTTAATGATTGAAACAATGCCTGAACTAAAAGTCTCCGTTTGAGTCTACGACTCGAACAGACACTTGGGGGCTACTCCCATAGGGAGCGCTGGTCGCGCACCCTATGAACTCTTCGACTGCGATCCTTCGGATCAGCATGCAAAACTTTTTCGGCAACTCTGCCCTAATTAACGCTAAGTGAGCAACGACCTCCTTGGCCACCCGAAACACCTCCGCGGTGATAAACATTCGGATGCTGCGTCTGCGACGCAAAGATAAGACCTACAGATATCATCTGATGGCCTGGCAATGCACACGACTGCGCTCTGCTAGTCAAAATCCGTGCCAGCAGGTGCGATGAAAAATCCCGACGGACACGTTGGGTACATCATTTAAAATCACTGGAATTCCACTCCTGTAAGTCCTCCGCGGCCTGAGTCGAATTACGCCAGCATATGTTCCGAGTTCGAGTCGAGGGACTCGCACCTGAAGAAGATCGTGTTGTTTTGTCCTAAGACGATTAACTGACCCTGATCCGTCGGGAGAGTCAGGCACACGCATCAACAATCCCTACATATTCTCTTGAAAGACAGAGCTGCACCCGAATGACTGAAGAGTCCTCAGCCGAATCTACGATTCGACTGATCACTCGGGGGCTACTGACATGGTTATACCCTACGGGTACGTAACTTCAGCATACCTAGTCCAGCCCAAGGAAGACCCACGGCAGACATACGCTGGCCCATGAAGATTTTTGGGTGGCCAAGGCCCATAACGACTCCGGATCCTTGGAGAACAAGACTAGAGCTTGAATACAACTTGTAACCTACTCGTATCGGCACCCGAGACCTAGCCTCCCCATATATAAAGGCTAGGAGGGGCCAACGAGGAGAAAAAACAACACACAATCCCGCAATAGACCTAGAGAACTCGCCAGATCGAATCTGCGCACCCTGTAACCTTCGGTTCCGCCGTAATCAAAGAGCAGACAAGCAGGAGTAGGGTTTTCCCTCCGGGGGCCTGAACCTGGGTAAATCTCGTGTCCCCTGGTTGCTTGTCTGTTAACCGTGCCACGATCTTCAGTATCCCCATCTTCTCCAAAACCCAAGTCCATAACAATGGGCATTGACGAGATCAAACCTCGTCATTAGGGTTTTTGCATCGGGAGGCTCTTATAGGCGAGCGGGGAGACCGAGGGGTGCCGGAGGGGCCCACACCACCCCCTGGCGCGGCCTGGCCCGTGCCACCAGGTGGTGTGGCCAGCCCCTGGCCCCTCTCCGTCTCTTCTTCTGGCTCCGTGAGTCTTCCGGTAAAATATCGACTTTGGCTTTTGTCTGGTCCAATTTCGAGAATATTCATTTTCTGACTTTCCTGGAACCAAAATCAGTAAAAAATAGGCAACTGGCATTGTGGCATCTTGTTAATAGGTTAGTCCAAGAAAGTGTATAGAAATACTCCAAAGTGTGAACAAAACATAGCAAAGTAGATACTAAACAAGCATGGAACATCAAAAATTATAGATACGTTAGCAACATATCAACCATCAAGGGTTTCCAGATCGTACTATTGGTCATCGATGAGAGCGATCATGTATGTGCATTATTGAATCGTAGGGTGGAACGTTTAAGGGTATACGACGCTTAGATTTTGGTTCGGGACCATTGGAGAAATAAGAGAGAACTCTGAAATTATTCTAAAATGTTGGAAATGTTCTGGAGTCAATGAATTGTTCAGAGATTTAAATAATATCTTTAAATATTTAGTTAAAGGAATTAAATATTAAAATATATTAAATATATATGGCTAACCCCTAATGGGCCACCATTTGGCAGCCCACTAGGGGCGCCCCACACTCCAAGGTGATCAGCGGCCCAAGGAGGGGGCGTGCGTGGCGAGAGGTGGGCCAGTGGCGTCCTATGATGGGCCCTCCCTAGGTGGAGGCACCCCTAGTTGTCACATGTCCCTTCCCCTTGGCCTATATAAAGTGTAGGAGCCCCTCCCCTCATTCATCCCCTTGGATTTTTTCATATCTTCCTCTCTCCCTCATGTGTGGTTTCAGAATGTTGGAACGTGTATACGAGGTTTGACTTCTTCACCATACACACGTCGTCGTGCTGTTGGATCCTTGGATCGGATCTTTCTTCTTCCGCATCTTGGCAGGACCAGAGCCTAGGGGACATCATCTACACCGGACGCGTGTAGAATTTTGGATGTGCTGCCGATTGTCCCACTCATCGCTTGTACGTATGCATGACCTTGAGGTCGGCATTGCCGTACGACTACATCATCAATATTCATTGGAACGTAAAAGCTTCTTGGTATTCAAGATTATGAACATTGAATCCCTTTGTTACCTTACATATGCATAGTATAGATCCTGGCTATATCGTTCTCGTTGTTAGGATTTTTTTGTTTTCTACTATGGAACCCTATAGTGATATCAGAGTTGATCTATGTGTAGATGTGTTGATATGATTAGAACACATAGTGATATGTGGACATTTATTTTCTATTTGTTACCCTCTCACGTGTACTTGTTTATATCGTGATATTGTTTGATGAAGCGGCCTAGACCGACCTTACGCGTACTCTTACGCAAGACTGGTTCACACCTAACATATGGCTTGTATCATATATGTAGCTGACGGTTGTCTATATCTCTTACATTAGTAGATATGATATTTGTAATAGAGGGTCCAAAATAAGGTATTAAAAGCGACAACTAGTCAACCCGTATTGTGGTTGAAGTTTTTAGGTAAAAACGGTTCTTTTGCGAAAGCCATAACAGTCATGTAAAACTTGTAAAAGATAAAGTAGAAGCATCTATGGTATGGTTATAGTATGTATTTATGAAATGTTCATCCACTGGTATGGAGGAGCCATGGACCTGGTGCCATGCCAGAGCGCTTAATAGAGATCAAGGCGCAAGGACCATACCATATCGCATATTTAATTTCATATGATGTTAATTCTTTATGCATGTTATTTTTGTTTGTATTAGACATACCATAGTAGAATTATAAAATGATCCCTTAATTTAATTCCAATAAATGTGTTCTCACTTAGTGTACACCTGCTACATCTCAAATGTATCTACTTTTCCAAATACTTTGATCGATGATTTGCTCAGGAATCTCACCGTACTTGGATAAATCTGCTAAATCTGACGCATGTTTTTCACCAAAACAAGGAGCATGGGCTTTGGAATCACACGAGGGGGCTGCGAGGCCCAAAAGAGCACATGTGGCGTGCCCCCCTCAACTGGGCCTCTCCTTTGGCACACTCGCATATATACCTAAAAAACCTAGGTATCTAGAAGCACGAACCCATTTGCAAAACAGAGTACCCCCACATCCACAATCTTTGTTTCGGAGGTTAGATTGGTCATGCTCTCCACACCATAGAGGAGGATTTCAAGGTCTTCTCCACCACCATCATCACCAACAACCATGTGCTCACTCTCCATCATCATGTGTGAGTAGTTCTCTGTAGGCATGTGAGGTGGAAGGGGAATGAATGATATTGATCATTTAATCATCCATATGGATCGAGATTTGAGGTGTTTGTCTTGAGGATATTCTTGTATGAGTGTTGGTACATATTTGCTATGTTTAATGCTTGTTGCTAGGTCCCGAGTGACATGATTTCAGTATTGAACTTATATTGCCCCATCGTATATATGAGTTTGGTATTTATCTGCAAAGTGTATTGCCTATTATTGTGTTGAACCTACGAACCCTTAAGTGATAGTTAGGGAAAACAGTGGGAATATATGATAGTTTGAGGATTTTGTGTGTTTATAAAGTGTTAATGCATTGTTCCGGGCTATTCGAAAGGATAAACCTTAATTGCATGTAGTTCCAAGTTGGCCCTAGTGAAATGGGCAGGTAGGACAATATATGTTATGCAAATTCTCTTGGTTAGTATGAAAATTCTCTTAGTTAGGGAAAATAGTGGGAATATATGATAGTTTGAGGATATTGTGTGTTCATAAATTGTTAATGCTTTGTTCCGGGCTATTCAAAAGGATAAACCTTAATTGCCTGTAGTTCCAAGTTGGTCCCAGTGAAATAGGCAGGCAGGACAATAGATGTTATGCAAATTCTCTTGGTTAGTATGTATAACTATTTTTGGATCACACACCTACACACAACTAAATTAGAGATGAATGCCATGTTATTAGGATTACATTATATGATCAATATCATTCATGCAACACCCCGCTATCACCTAATGCCTATGCTTTTAGCCACTAAAATTTACACATCACTACTTCTAGTGAAAACTACAAATATGCTGCTATTGTTTACTGCTTGTTTTACTGTTTTGAATCAACTGCTATAAATCACCACTTGCTTTGTGAATTTATTGATATACATATGTGGTTGAGAGTGACGTCTCAATTGCTAAAGTCTTCTTGATATCTTGTGTTTCCCTTGAGTCGAACTATAAATTTGGATAATACTTCCCATCAAAGATTTCAGTGATCCCCTATACTTGTGGGAATCAACACCACCAATAAAATTCTTCGTTATGAAACACACTGTGATGGTCAGGTGCTATACGTCTCAGCGTTCGCATACAGTGGGTGTAAGCCATGTTGCACAGCGAAAACATTAAGGTTACATTGGCGAGCCTAGTATGTATAGACATGACCTCGGAACACAAGTGACCGAAAGGTTAAGCATGAGTCACATAGTTGATGTGATTGACATTTTGATGTCTACCTTTGAAACTATGCTATCAACTATGACGATCGAGGGTGGTATAGTGAATTAGGATCATGTAATCACTGAACAATAATGAGGGATGTTATTTCAAGTGGGATTTCATTAGTAATATGAACCATTATCATGAACTGAACAATCGAAGTGATTTTTCATTGTTTGTTGTAGTTGGTATCTGTTAGACTACCTTGCGATTAGTTGTAATTGAGACAATAAAACTATAGTACCGTATTGTTTGAGTGGCGAATTAAAGATAAAGTCCTAAATCAAACTTTCAAGTAAACCTCGCTTAGTCCATAAGGTTTAATAAGTTGTATTAATCCTAGAGTAACTAATTCCAAAGTTAGTGTCTAAAACATCATACTTTCCTAGATTATAGTTGATATTGGAAAGAAGTTTTTAAATATCAAGATTATCTAGGAGCTGAAAGATTTGTTTCAAAAATCATATTGTGTAAAAGATATTCTTATATCTGAAATACTGTTTGATTGCAATATGACAAAATATAATTTAGTCAGAAATAGATTCTCGTATTGGATGAGCATTTGTGAATAATGGTGACATTAGGTGTACCTATCACCCAATAGGTTTGGGAACTAAAGTTATACAAATGTTCATCCTTATGATCTATAGTAGTTCCATCATGAAAGTTGTCATGACAGGATGGATAAGAGGTATAGGTAAAATGTTTACTATACTAAAAGGATCACTAAAAGTAGAATGTCGTGGAAGAACACAAATCATGTGATGATGGTGATCCACTTCAAAGTGTAAGTTAAGGGTATTAGTGTTTGACTAACACACTTGGACCAAGTACCATGTGATTGGTGCCACTATTGATGTTGGTTGATTCTTCAGAAAGAGAGGAAAACATTGAAATAAAATGCACAAATGTAATTGGCAGAGTATAAAAAACTAGAACTGTCCAGCTCAAGTATATAGAAGATATACATGTTATGAATATATTCTTTGCTTGTTAAAAATGTAATTCTTCGGTATTAGATGTTGGATTGGTTGGTGTGAAGTATCATACAAAGCAACTCAATATAAGAAATACAATAACCCAAGTAACTAGCAAGAAAATATGGTGATGATGTTCATCGGTAAATAATTAAAAAGTTATTGTGTTTGACATCTACATCAAAGACCAAGCCATCAAGATTTATTCCGATAATTGTTATTTGTTTCCAGTATTGTGAGAACAAGTTGTTGTTCAAATAATTAATGTATTCCATAGATGATGGATGAACCATTATAATTTTTTTTTGGTGAAATATCATTCATAAAACTAAATGCTAAAAACATCGCAAGACAAAATAATGGGAATTTCACTCTGAGTGTGACACCGCGGTTTAAGTTATATTGGATAGAAAGACATGAAGGAACTCCATGTTGATGGAATTTTGGAGTCAAATTGTTTTCAAATGAATTGACATCTGTAAGACTTTCCTATAGATATTTGAAACTCTGTTCATGGGCCAGAGTTGAACAAATGGCTAACTCATCGAAAGTCATACATATTGATGTATGTGGTTGATGGCTATGAAAGTAGCCATCTTTATCCGCGTTTAAATATTATTTTGAGTCAAGAAATTGACTAAATAACTCTCTAGCCTAGCTACTAATGACTAATTGTTGCAAAGATATGCAAATCCTTCTCTTAATTTGTGATGTGCAGAAAATCATGGCTTTATGACTAGATCAGGAGAAATTGCTGTATCATTATAACACAACCAAGTCAAATAGGGGTGAAAAGACATTCCAGGAGGTATAATGAGCATCAGTATGGGCGAGGTCCGCCCGTACCATCCACCCGTACTCCACGCTGGAGCCTACCTTAGGTCAAACCAAGATACTTATGTGAAGGAAGTGAGATCATTCGAGGAGAGCCGTACCCTCCAGCCGTCACAGAACCCATTCGCCATTCAGATATCATCCATCACACACCGAAGGAGATCCACACCACCATAGTTCGTCACCTCCATATCCTACCTCCTTCATAGCCATAGCCATTATCTTGTAATAGATATCTTCTTGCGAATTGATGACCATTATAAGAATATTTGATTTTAATCTAAGTTTTTTTGCCAATGATTCCTATTTTTGATCTTATTATTATGAGTGGGTAGTCCTAACGGACCGCGGGTTGGGTGAAGCCTCGCAGCGTCTATGTGCATCTAATTCTATGGGAATATTGTTTACTGATTGAATAGGAGCTTTGTTATCTTGTATCTTTGTCTCTACCTCAATCGAGGACTTGTAGGTACCCAAGGCCCATTGGATTGATCAAGGTGTGAGGGGAGATGAGGGAGAGCGATGTATGACACACGAAACCCTAGTGGTAGCAAGGGAGAGTACGGTATTCTCTTAGTGATACGCTTGAACATAATAACATAACTCATCTTGATGCTTTGGTCTGTTTTACTTAATAATCATTATAACCCATGGTTTCGTGGTATGATGGTTGGACCAAGAGACTACTGTCACTTGTAGTTTTAGGGGCGTAGTAGCTAAGGATGTACTGCCTACAATTCCTATCACTATTAAATCATTTTACACATGAATGTGCTTAACCTTATGTGTATCCCATTTGTATGCGTAGCTGTAGGTGGATCTTCAACTCTGGCCTTTCTCCATCATTGAAAACAACCGAAAGATACAAAGTAAACTGGAAAGATTTGGTAAATGAAAAATAAAATTAATCAGCAAGTCTTGTAGAAGTTTCTCAATTCCTTTTAGCAAATGTTTCCCAAGGTTCGATAAACCTAGGTCTTTCCTAGGGAAAAAGCTACTATACTGCATACGTAATCCGGATCGAAGGTATCAACCTTTTTCTGGCGCAGTTGTCGGGAAAGCAATTTTGCTATCCTGGTGAGGTTATTAGAGACCCTGTTTATTTGTTTTGTTTTAGTTTTAGTTTTAATTATTGTTCTATTTGAAAACCCAAAAAAATTAGTTCCCTGTTTAATTGTTTTCCTAAATCTAAAAATACCAAAAAGACAATTACTATAGCACAAAATAAGCTTGGGAAGTATGCTACTCCCAATGATGATTTTATTCGTGCACCTATTACTTAGCCCGCTGTTACAGTAGAGAATTATGAGATTAAGCCTAACCTTTTGAGTTTGTTTCAACATAACCAATTTGGAGGCTCAGCTACTGAAGATTTAGGTTTGCACCTAAATATATTTACTGAAATATGCGAAATAATGCACATAAAAGATGTTGACCCCGATGCTATTAAATTATGCTTATTTCTTTTTTCACTTAGAGGAAAAGCAAAAGATTGGTTGCTAGCTTTGCCTAAAAGCACTATTACTTCATGGGAGAAATGTATTAATATTTTCATGATTAATTTTTTCCCTCGAGCTAAAACTATGCAATTTTGATCAAATATTACAGATTTTAGACAAGAAGATCGCGAGCCACTAGCGCTTTCTTGGGAAAGGATGAAGGAAGCAGTAATGAGTTGTCTTAGCCATGAGATGGAAGATTGGTTAATTATCCACTTATTTTAATTCCCTTAATCCAATGTCTAAATCTATGCTTGACACTACAGCTAGATGCACATTCATGGGCAAGGAAGTAGATGTTGTCAAGAAGCTTCTAAATGACATGCAAAGAAACCATGACCAATGGCATGTAGATGGATATTCCTCAAGAAAGGTGAATGCAATCATCGATGAGACTAATGAAGAGCTTACTTCAAAGGTAGACGAGCTTCTAAAAATTCTAAAGGGTAAGGAAACCCAGGTAAATGCCATCACCAACTCAAATATTGAGGAAGTAGATTTTATAGCTCGTAATTCTTATAACCCTGCATGGAAGAATCAAAACTATGACTCAAACTTTCAAAAGCAATATGCTAACCGTGCAAGTGCTCCAACAACAACAACTATACCAATAGTAATGCAACAAATAATGGTAATCTCCCTCTTGAAAATTCTTTCAAAGCATTTATGCAAGCACAAACTAAGTAGAATAATCTTCTTATTAAAATTATGGAGAACCATGAAACTATTATTAATAAATTATCTAATCAAAGAGGTACTCTTAAAACTGATGTTTAAGCTTTATAGGAAAGAACAAAGACCATGGAAGCATAATTGGGCAAGATAGCTCAGAGTCAAACTCTCATCCTAGAAAATTTTGCAGGAAAGCCCGAGCCAAATCCGTTCAAAGACCTCAAGATGATGAGGGTGAAAAACAAAGATAAGAAGCCTAAAGTGCTACACTATAGTAACGCACTGTCTCCGGATTATACCGTGGAAGATCTTGTGAATATTATCTCCGTAAAGAATCCCGGTATTTAAGGAGGTAATGATGCCATATACCAACATTTTATTCAAGAAGTAGCAGACAAGGTACCTAAGCTAGAAATACAATACAAGAAGTTAGCTAAGAAACTTAGAGCTAAACTAGATAATATATTTGAGCCCACTATTAAAATCCATATAGGAGTTAATGAGATTGTTGCACTTTGTGATCTTGATGCTAGTGTCTCAACAATTTCTAAAAGTCTATTTGGTCATTTATTTTTTTATTTTGGTACTTCCGTTCATTTTTATTTTTTTTATTTTGTGCACACTTTTTTGGGCGGGGTTGCGTTTGGGTGCAAAGCTGCCCGCAAACAGAGAGAGCAAGGACATGAGCTAGTGACATATTTAAAGAGCTCTAAGCTCCCTGGTTTTGAGGGATTGCGGTCGCTTCACTATTTTTGTTGGGTTTAGCCCCACCTGATAGCGTGTGTTGTTTGGCTCTACGTGCGTCCATATCGGTCCGTTCTCCCTGCATTAGAGAGGCGGCGTGACGCTTGGGCCGTCTTTGTTTTCTCTTTTGACCCGGCAGGTCGGTCACAAACTTCTCTTTCTCTCCTCCATAGGTCGATGCCGCCAGCCCACCATGGAGGCATCACCGTGCATCCAGTATCCTCGCCTCGATTTGGAACACCGGTGACCGGATGAGGCCACCCCACCATGCCCATCTCTCTCCCTCTCTCCAAACCAAATCAGGCGACCGTGGAGACAAACCCTAGCGCGATAGACAGTGGTGCAGACGATATTAAGGCCGACGATGGTGGCTGCAGCCTGTGGATGATGACTCCCGCTAGCCGCTGCTATAGCCAGAAAGATGGTCAAATTCCCAGGTAAAGCCCCCATCTTTTTGATTTGGTTAATTTTTTTTCTATTTTTCGAAGGCTTAGGCTACTTTGTTGTAGTTATAGTTAATGGAATTCAGAAGAGCAAGAGTTTATAGTGAATGTCCTTTTCTCTGAAGCCAATTGATTTCACAGGCGGAAGAGCTTTGTGTGGAGGTTGGGTATGGACCAGAGGTGGAGGAGCATAGAGAGGGAATGTAGATCGATAGAACAGAGCATAGAGCGGCTACATTACAGGCCGACCTCTTGTTTTGTCCGTGTAGTGTCGCGGTTGGCTTCATAGTCCTCAAATATCTACTGCAGCTCGACATGGAAGTGGCGGCGCTTCTGGCCGTTCTGGAACAGGTGGAGGATGTGCACAACGAGCTGTCACCAGGAGCTCGGCAGGTTTGATATGGCGTTCACTATGATTTTTGTTAGACATGGTTGCTGAATAGTGAGCATGCGCAACTCATGTTCTCACCCAGCAACGCACACAACCTGATGCCCCATTGGTTATGCCATCTTCTTATTGCGCAACAAAACTTAGATATGGTAAGATTATGCAAGCAATTTCAAAAACAATAAACAAAATCTGCAATGAAATAACAACATGTTTCTAGAAAGTATTCTCCTTTATATGATTATTTCATGGAATTTTCACTTACGTAACACAACAAAGGCAAGTAGGAGATTGCGGACACAGGAGTTAGCGCCTAAGGGGCGGCCGGAACATGTATTGTCACGCTTTGAAAGTCCATCTTCACTTGGTTAGTGATACAAACTACAATCTGCAACTTCAATTCATAGCTTTTCCTTATGAGAAGAATCATACTTGATTATATGCTTGATAAAATACTTCTTTTTTTATGAAATTACTCATGTTGATATATGAGAAAAAGCCTACAAAGCTACATGTATATCCCTTTCACTCTTGCAATCTACATTTTAACGAGATTCAGACACTTTTGTCACATTCACATCAGGACACCTCCGCAAGGGAGTCTTTGGCGATAATACTCAATTGAGACACTTGAATTAGTAAGATGCGAGTTAATCGCTACAACAATGATAATCATCTATAAACGCTTACCAGAGTTTACCTACAACACCAATAATAATTTGGAAACCGTTACCATAGTTATGTTTTGTAAAGAAGGCTTTGTTAGCAATTTACTAATTAAGTTTGTTTCAAGGTTGATCTCGGGAGGCAAAGTAACTAATTAAGAGATTTGTTTCCAGTGCCCGCAATTGATGTGTGGAAAAAATAATTATAAAGACATGTCACTATGTCATCCTCTTGTTACTATGCTGATCTTGGGAGGCGAAAGCACTAAGTAACATATCTATCTCCATTAATCTACAATTAATGCGAACATTCCATCCATTTTTGGTGAAAAGGTAATCGTAAGAAATTTACGATCATGATTGCAAAAAAAATGCTAACTCATTTTCTTATTGTGATTAGCAAGGTACGGGTTTTGTTTCCAATGGTTTCTAATATGAATCCCCTGTTATGTTTATTCAGTGTTGCTGCACTAACATAGCTAACACTTTATGCCCTAGCAGATCTCTTACAATTCTATTTTATTTATTAAACATCCTCTGAATGGATATTTGTAGCAACATCCTTACGGTGACATCAGGAGCATGAAAATATATGGATGTGGCAGTTTTGGTTATCGTAGTTTAATTACAAGATTGTTCATAATTTTGAACCTATTGGTTTTAACATAACCATTAGGTTCATAATTATCTCATTCTTTTTCTAATAACAGAAGAATGTTATTCATGCAACGATGAACATGTCAAAATAGGGGGCATGGTGATTCTTCTATTTCTCTTAGAGGTAACTTCTGAAGTCAAATAAAGTAATTGGGATCGATTGTAGTGAAAATATATGGTGTGGGCGTGTGGCTATCAAACTATTATTAGAAATTGAGGTTAAGCGAAGGTAAAATTGTTTATGCTATTGGAGGTCTGAATCGAGTCCCCACTTTGGTATGCATGGACCAAATTGCTATGTTTGCATGTCCTGGATGAACATTGGACCTTATAAGCAAAGAGTGGAAAGTGGCTACATGGAGCGCAAGTGTACATTATGCTTACTTATTTTTTTCAGTTTTTTCACGGATAAAGACTGCATGATACATTTGCTCGATAGTTGGAACATGGATTAGCATGTCCAGTTCTAGTCCTTTTCATGTGAGTCATGTCTGCTGTATTGCAAAATATTTTTATGATACCATATTGTTACACACTTGAGTGAGTTATATAATAGTGCATGCTCCTCTTTTTTCATCATCATAATTACCAAAATTATCTGGATGCAGTTAGTGTTCAACTACCAGTTCATCATTGTTGCAAAATTTTCTTTTTCTCTTCTACACCTAGAGCATGAACAAAAAAGGTGATGGGATAGTTTCATCACAAACTTGATATGGAGTATTTCACATGTAGAACACTTCCTCCTACCTTGTTCTTAGCCTGAAATTGTTTGTCTCTTTCCTACAAATGAATTTAAACCAAGAATATTCCAGTGTTGGATGCAGTGGTGGAGACAGACCCCAGGCAGCCTGGGCCATGGCCTGGGGCGTAAGAATTTTTCCCTTTGTATTTTAGTTGATTTGATAGATTTAGCCCTAATTTTGCTTGGTAATGGTAGTGATCTAAGGTAATGGCGTCAGGCTTAGCGGAATTCTGGCTCCGCCCTTGGCTGGATGTATTCTTGTTTGTTTTTGTAGTTCTAATTATCTTCTTCTCTAAGGGCTAAATGACCTGATGTTATTCTCTCATTGAATAGACAAACTGTCTCTTGCATGTAATTTAGAATGTTTTTTTAAATACTTAGCTTCTGCATATCATTGGTATTAATGATGTAAAATACATAGTGTACTAATAAGACACGAGTTGTATTCATCTTAGAACTTCTTTATCTTACAATTTAATCAATTTACTCGGGATTTTGACAATGTTGTAGTTACCAGATTGAATAATAATACTTATGCATCAGAATTAATATTTCAGACTGTGGCCAACTGCTCTTTTCAAGACTGTTTATTATTACCCCCTTTGCTGTCTGTTGTATATTAGAGCTTCACCTCAAATAAAAATAAAGAAGCATAGCAATACTGAACAGACTAAATTTTCCCAACTATTACATGTTTTTAGTAGTAAAGTTTAAGAGGGGTATTTAGGTTATGATATATTCAAACCATGAAGATACTCACTAACAATGAAATTTCTTAAAATTTTTACTCTACGCATGTTCCTCATACAGTCATACTTGTAAACCCCTGCAGTTGCACGGGTTGATGAAGCATGTCCATCCAGGTATCTCTTGGCTCAAGTGGTTTGTCAAATTGGTGCTCTGCATTGGTTTTCTATACATCATCTATCTCTTGGTTTGCACCGATCCATTGGTCAAGGCTTCGAATTACTGTCTTGGTTCTGCATGGCCTGTGGCCACGGATGGTCATTAGTGTGTGTCGTAGGAGACAGGGGTCTCGCTGACTTGTTGGTGCCAGTTGACTCCGGTTTGTCGACAACAAGTGTTTCCTGGTCAGCCGTGCCTACATGGAAGCTTTCTTTTAGCTTTTCTTTTAGTCATGCCGAAGCCCATGTGTTTTTGATGGAGGTGTGCCCCTGGTGCTTCGCTTCCTTTCACTGTTGGCTGCTCCTGGAGCCTTTTTGTTGTATTGTGTTTTGTTGTCATATGCATCGATGAATTAGTTATTTTTCTTGAAAGCAACGGAGCACAGCAACAAAGTCCACTGCCTTTTGGTCTGTGTTTTTCTGTAATATATGCTGTTGTGGGGACCGGATATATGGTGCTGTAAAGGGACAAACCGTCAACTCAATGTTTATATCCCCGACAAACGGTATGTCACACGCGTGTACCAGCACACTTACGCATGCGTCATCGGTATGTCACACGCGTGTACCAGAACACTTACGCATGCGTCATCGTGTAGCCCACGCCAACCCCCAGCTTAATGTGAACAAGCCCAAGCCACAATGAATCAAATACCTGTCATGGAATTTAAATGACATTAGCAAGAGGATGGCGCGGCAGAGCGCGCTGGGTCATCTAGTAAACTCTGAATTCTGACTTAAAATCATGCTTCCATCCTGTTGAAATCAATGCATGAGAACACTAATCTCAGAATTGACATAGAGCAAAATTTCATTTTTCTTTGAAAAATAAAATAGATGAGGCAGTTTTTCAGGTTTCCTTGTGCTGGAGGTTGGTTGGGTGTGGCAAAGACACTCGCACATATGAGTACGAGGATGCTTACACTCAGACACATCAGTAGCGGCATCCAAAAAAAAACTTGGATAGAATACACAAGTACAGCATCATTGCCACTCTTCTATAGGAGTAGAGGGTAGTCCGGTTACTATTGTACCTAGCAATTACAAGCATACCCTACGAAAGACCAGATCACAAATTTCACTATTCTGCTTGGCACGCGGGGAATGGGAAACGCTAAAATTGTACACCCAGAAGTTCAGTGCAAAACAGCACTCTTTCGAGTAAAAAGGCATGACCCACCTGATAATCAGGCAGTGTATCACTATCACATAAATCTCAACCAGGAATTACCAGTGGCTGCTGACCTGGGCTCCTGCATCTCTTGAAACACATATCAGCAACGGTATGCAGTCATGACATTTCAATCAGTTCTGTAGCACTACGACCATCGCTGTTCCCTGGCAACCATCATGCTGCTGTAACCTGAGCTCTGTGGTTCTTTGTTTCTTCCTGGGATACAACCTCTGAAGATGTCAACCAACAATACCAGTATCCACTGGAAGTCTGGAGCTGCGTAACAGCACCTGGTACATTTGAAGGAGTCACACAGTCCTGGAAGACAACTCATCTGCTTCTCCC
Organism: Avena sativa; assembly: GCA_916181665.1. Classification (NCBI taxonomy): domain Eukaryota; kingdom Viridiplantae; phylum Streptophyta; class Magnoliopsida; order Poales; family Poaceae; genus Avena; species Avena sativa. The sequence goes on from OV702295.1 coordinate 432,486,698, forward strand.
TTGCCTTCTTCCATTGACCTTCTGCTTGAAATCTTCAGGTCCTAGCAGATCAGAAGCACATGAATCCATCTCTTCAGAGAACTTTTGTGCTAATTCAGACCGTCCAGCTTTTTTCAGGTCACTGATGAGTGCACGGTAGACATAAATCGAAGGCCGGTGTGACTTCTTCATCTGTTCAAACGCTTCAAGGGCATCGGTAATATGACCTGCCCGTCCGAAACCATCAATCAGCGCGCTATAGGTTCTCAAATCTGGACCGATGCCCCTCTCAAGCATCTCTTTTGCAAAGCTTTTGCACAGATCCAATCTTCCAAGCCTGCGCAGGCAGTTGATCACCGTATTGTACGTCACGATGTCAGGAGAAATGCCAAGCTCCTCCATCAGCTTCATCTCATCGAGCATTTCGTCCACCCGGCCAGCTTTTCCAAGCATGTCCAAGACGGTGTTGAACGTGACGACATCCAAGCGTCTCTTATCTTTCTTCAGCTCTTGGAACATGATCAAACTTTTATCGAAGTGCCCGTATTTCCCTGTTGTGGAAACAATGCAATTGGCCACGGTAGGGTCTCTACCCTGCGTGATCTCCTGAATCTCTCTCACAAACTTGAGCATCAGTTCAGGGTCATCTAGATCCCCAATGGCCCTGGCGACATACACGTAAGAGGTCAAGTCAGGAGCGGCTTTGGAGAGCAGCAAGTATCTGAATACCTTGGCGAAGAGAGCGAAATCCTCTGCTTCGCACGCTTGCTGCAGCAGCTGATTGAAGGTGCCCAGGCCCAAATGGGTCTGCTCGTCGTGCAGACGCCGGAGAATCCCGGGAATCGATACCGGATCCACTCGGGACAACGTTAAACCCCAGTCTCGATCGAGAGGCTCGCACCGGGGCTCTAGCTCGCTCCCCTGATCAGCTGCTGGATTCTCTGCAGGCGGCGAACCCGCGAGATCAGAGGAGGATACTTCGGGTGTCGTTGTCTTCGTCGTTGCTGCTCGAACGTGTGGGAACCGTAGTCCGAGGGACGCCGGTGAGGAGGAGATGCGTGGGTAGAGGGCTAGACGGGGAGGACCGGCAGGGAGGCGGCGGATTAGGAGGAGCATGGGGGCGGCGGGACAAAGTGACGCCGGCGAGTTAGGGCGAGCGATGGCGACAAGCCGACAACCATGGGCCTGCGGGGAACTGCTTGGATTGCTCGCTATCGGAAGCACGGAACACCCAGCTACACAAGGCCCAACACTGTCTCTCACTTCGTGAGGCCTTTCTGGTGGACAGGTGTTCAAGATGACCGGACAACTAAAAGCCTGAGCTGATGTGTGTACTGCAATTTTTTTTTGGTGGACTTGGTGTTAGTTTGCAGGGCAACCAACCAATGTCTAATCCTATCAGCAGCTTGGAGACAGGCAAAGGAGCTGCAAAATCAGGTTGCTCAGATACTCAAAGCAAAGTATCACCATGACACATCTATTTGGAGGGCTAAGTCAAACATGCCAAACTCAGCTTTTTGGCCGGCAATTCTCAAGGTAAAGCCTCTTTTGATTTCAGCTTCCATATGTCAAATTGTCGATGGCAAGAGCTACTTATAACACAACTACACCCCTTTGGTTAGCCTGCTCTTGTTTAAGATCTTTGGGCTCCAGGCCAAAAGTGTTGGAATGAAGATCTTTTTTTACCTCTCTATTTAGCCTAGAAATAGCTAACGCCTATAATTGATGCGGATGGACAAGATACACTTGTTTGGAAACTAATCCCTGCAGGTGTTCACTCCTCCAAAAGCGCATACAAGCACTGCTACAACAATCTCCAACTTCCATCGAGGCAACGTCCAAAAATTATTCCACCGAAAAGCAGAATTGTGTTCAGTGCTTGATTGTATTACCAAAGGTAGCGATTACATAAAGAAGGAAGGAGATCGTGGGCAGGACTCCCGCCACACGTTGAGGAGTCGATCCTATCGATCAGGAAACCTCCTAGGACTAGACCTAACGGTTACAATGAGATAACGTTACAGAAGTATCGTGTCAACCCCCCACCCCCCTCCCCGCAGTCGGAACAACGCCCAGAACGATGTTCAAACTGGTCCAAAACTCCTGAAAGATCTTGGTCGGCAGCCCCTTTGTAAAGATATCAGCGAATTGGCAGCTTGTTGGCACATGTAGAACCTTGGCCTCACCAAGCGCGACACGGTCTCGAACAAAATGTAGATCAATCTCGATGTGCTTGGTCCTTTGATGCTGAACTGGATTGGAGGACATGTACATGTCGCTGACATTGTCGCAATAGACGACCGTGGCCCGAGTTGGCGGGTGATGGAGCTCCTGCAAGAGTTAGTGAAGCCAACATGACTCGGGGATGCAGTTGACAACCGCATGATATTCAGCCTTCGTGCTTGAGCGAGAGACCGTGGGTTGCCGGCGAGAAGACCAAGAAATCAGATTATCACCAAGAAACACGCAGAACCTGGAGGTGGACTTCCGAGTGTCGGGGCAGCCCGCCCAATCGACATCAGAGTAAGAGACAAGGTCAAGCGAGGGCCGTGCGTGGAGTTGCAAGCCGTAATGAGATGTGCCCTGGACATAGCGCAATATGCGCTTTATAAGCTGAAAGTGAGAATCACGATGGCATGCATGTGTAGGCAAACTTGCTGAACAACATATGAGAGATCCGGGCGAGTGAGGGTGAGGTACTGGAGGGCGCCGGCGAGACTCCTGTACAAGGATGGACCGGTGCATGGAGCACCTTGCATGGCCAAAAGCTTGGACTGGGTGTCTATAGGTGTAGGGATGGGGTTGCAATTTAGCATGGTGGCTCGCTCAAGAATTTCTAACGCATATTGTTGTTGGGAGAGGAACAAGCCCTCATGAGAGCGATGCACGTTGATGCCAAGGAAGTGGTGGATGTCTCCTAGGTCACTCATAGAAAATTCGGATTTGAGAGAATCAATAATGGAGTGAAGGAGAGAAGTGGTGTTGGCGGTGAGGATGATGTCATCAACGTATAACAACAAATATGCAAGAGAAGAACCGCGACGGAGAATAAAGAGAGATGAATCACTTTTGGAGGCCGAAAAACCAAGGGAGACGATGAAAGTGATGAAGCGATGAAACCAAGCTCGTCGCACTTGCTTGAGCCCATAAAGAGACTTGCGCAAATGGCAAACATGTGAAGGACGGGAAGAATCAATAAAACCCAAGGGCTGCTCACAATAGACGGTCTTGTTGAGGTGCCCATGAAGGAAGGCGTTCTTGACATCCAACTGATGGATGGGCCAGGAATGCATCATGCCGAGGCTGAGCACAAGTCGAATGGTCGCCGGCTTGACCACGGGGCTGAAAGTCTCTCCATAATCCATGTCGTGCTACTGTGTGAAGCCGCACACAACCCAGCGAGCCTTGTACCGCGTGAGAGACCCGTCGGGATGGAACTTGTGGTGGAAAATCCACTTCTCGGTCACCACGTTGACACGTGCAGGACGAGAAATCAAAGACCATGTGTCATTCTACATTAGAGCATTATATTTCGCAAGCATCGCATTGTACCAATTGGGGTATTTTAAAGCGGATTTATATGTGGCGGGAATGAGAGAAATAGAGGTGGCAGCGAGAGAGAAATGTTGGCTCGGCATAAAGTAGTCAGATTTTCCTCGGGTGACCATGTTGTGTGGATTTTCAGGGGGACCTACGAGAATTGATTTGGGTGGGAGGGTTGGGCGTGGTGGCATGTGGTTGTTAGAGGCAGCAGTGCCAGGGGACAGCGAGCTGGGCGTGGGCTGGGCGCGCTGTGACCTGAGCTAGGCGTGGGCGTGGGCGTGTCGTTGTTGGATCGAAGGGAGCAGGCCGGTCGGTTTACAGGAGGGCATGGGCCGATGGGTGGCGGGGACGAGCCAGGGGCGACAGGCGACATGGGGCTGGTGGGTGGTGGAGACGTGCCAGGCGCGGTAGTGGAGTTTGTGCGCGCGGGTGCGACCAAGCAGTAAATGACCATAAAAAATGGGAAGAATCATCTAAAATGGCTAAATAATATTTATAACCAAAAAAACTATCAATGGGTGATGTCCACAAATCGCAATGAACTAATTGAAATACAACAGTAGTGTGAGATAGCAAAGTGGGGAAGGGGAGGCGTGCTTGTTTCCCAAGTTGGCAAGCTTCACAAATTGGTGAACGACTAGGAGGACTATTATTATTACATGTGGTGAGAAAATATAGAGGAAAATGGGAAAGGGTAGAAGAGCTAGGATACCCAAGGCGCATATGCCATGTGTCGTCGCCGGTGGTGGAGTAGGCTACGTGCGTCGAAGGAGTGGAGCCGGTGAAAGGATAAAGATCCCATCACTATTGGAGCGAAAAAGAAGAGTCTTGGTAGCTAGGTCCTTTACGAAAAAAATCAAATGGGTCAAACTCAATGGAGACAAAATTAGCACAAGTGAATTTACGTACATAAATTATATTTTTGACAATATTTGGGGAGACTAGCACATTTTGTAGATAAAGTGGAAGTGAGGAAATTTGAACATTGCATACATGCAAGATTGATAATTTAGACCCATTGCCTGCAATGATATGCTGAGGAGTAGAATGATCCAATGTAGAGTGAGTAGTAGTAAGGTTACCCGTCTTACCGGTGACGTGCGAGGTGGCCCCGGAGTCCATGACCCACTCGGGTGGCTGGGGCGGGTACGCGGCGACATTGGAGTTGATCATGGTTTGATGAAGCATGGTGGCGTGGTCGAAGGAGTTTGGCACCGCAACGTAGGGCAAGGTTGATGGAGGCTGATAGCTGTGAGATTCGACACATTTTTTGATGACTTTTATTGATGGTTTTCTTCCATATTTGATCGTTTTCTGGTTTTACCTAACGCTAATACTTCGGTATTGAAGAAAACTTGGTTTTTAATGTGTGTTTCAGGTTCTGAACGTCAACAAAAGGATTTAACTAGAGAAATACAATATTCTGGAAAAAACAAGCAGGTCCCACTTTGGAAGCTCGCGAGAGGATCTCACATAGGCTTTAACGAGCAACTATACAGCAGGAATATTTTTCCGGCTGTGTAGTTCCCGTCGTATAGTTGCCGCCGCCTCTGTCTTGTCAAAAGGGATAACTTTCGTGAAGGAACGGGGGACAAAAACACAACACATCAGCCGCCACACCATCCAGAAGGGAGAAAGAAGGGATCCGGAGAAAACGGAGAAGACGTTCTTTATCTCGCTCCACGATCTTCGACCTCCTAGCCAATACACCCCCATAGCTACAACTTGTACTTGAGAGAGAGAGAGAGAGGGATCTCCACCTTGCAAGAATAGGGTTTGAGATTGTTTCTTCCCATCTTGAATTGTGTTGGATATTTTTTTATTCTTATTGTGGATCTCCACGGTAATACCAAGACAAATTCCCTTTATTCAGTTATATTGTTGATCCATTCTTCTCTCATGTGTGAGTAATTCCCTTGAGCGTGGGAGATGTAGGAGATTGGTAAGATGTGATGTGCCTTCATATACTTTTCATTAATTTGTGATTGATTCTCAATACTATAATATGTGTGCTTGACTATCTATGGGATGCCTAATGCTTGTTGTCCAATTAAAGGCTCAGATAACATGATACCTTGTTCTACATAGATAAGATCTTGTACGCTAGTGGACCGGCGACCCTCGGGTGACACGGGATATCAATGGAAAGCTAGTTGACTCGAGGATAACGAGTAACCATTGTGCTTATTGCATTAGTCTGATCCAAGGAGCTTAATCGCTAAGCGACCTGAAGGGTCTTAATCGTCTAATATCTGACCATGGTTTTGGTAGCAGGCTAGTAGGATTATTAAAGTTGGGATGAAATCTATCAAGAGGAGTTCCGGCTAATTATGGGTTGCTCGCCTACACATATATCTATAAGATTATAATTATTACATTTACTACTCGTCCACCTAGCACAGTAACTATCACCATGAACCGAATCTCCCGACGCCTTCTTTCGCCATCTGCAGGAAACAACAAACAAGCAAAGCCGTTCTTTACTTTTATGCTTTATATTTCTAAAGTTTACATTTTTGTTCTATTTAAATCTATCACATTTAATCAAAATCCCATTCTTATTTCAATACTTGCAGTCAATTCACTCGAAGACCTGTGACAACTTCGGGTGTGACAGAGACTTCACCAATAAACACTTACCTTTGGGCTCCCTATCGGATCGATATCTGAACTTTGAAACTAGCTACAAACGATCTATGCACTTGCAGTCATCAAGCTATTTTCTGGCGCCATTGTCGGGAAGCTAAACTCTAAGTGTTTTTCTTTTGACATTTCAGGTGTTGCTACTACAAAATATTCTCCTTAGGAGACAAAGGGTCTACACGCTCTGGTAGGACCTACCTGCCAGATTATATTGAGCACGTGCCTGCTCAGAGGCGCGAAGAAATTATTGAAAAACTTTTAAGATCGAATAAGTTAAAGTTGAAAACCTGAGTGAAATTATGGAAATCATGTCTATTTACAGGACAACTCCTATAAAACCTAAGAAAACTCTCAGGGAATAAAGTGCTCCAAGTTCTGAATTTCTTAAACAACCAATAGAGTTCCCTAATCCTGGAGTTAGAGAATATCGATTTGATGGTGGAATTATTAAAATTTTGCAGGAGAAAGCTTTAAGTGGAAGGGAACATGAAGACCCAGGAAGACATATTAGAGAGTTTGACGATGTGATAACATCGCTTGGACCAAAAGGTTTGCCAAGAGACCTCTCCCATCTTAAATTATTTCGATGGTCTCTCAAAGGTAAAGCTCTAGACTGGTTATATCCTCTCCCTCGCCATTATACTAAATGTTGGGAAAACTGCATTACTAAATTCATAGACATGTTTCTTCCTTTTAAAAAGGTAACTGAACTAATAAAGAACATAGGAAAATTTAGTCAGAACGTGGGAGAAAACTACCCATAAGCCTGGGAAAGATTCTTTGGAATGATCAATAGTATTCCTAATCATGGCTATTCTGAACTAACAATTTGCCATTTATTTTACCATGGTCTCAATACTCAATGTAGAGAGTTACTTAATTTCTTAGTAGGAGGATCAATAAACACTTTGACTATTAAAGAATGTTTGGAATTAATGTCTACTAGAGCTAAGAATGATTCATTATATAATCCTAATTTTGGTACTAAGCTAGAAAAAGGGATACTTCGCATAACTCCTGATCTGATGCCCGAGGTATGCAAAACTATGAAGGAAAAAGGTATACCTCCAGAACTTGTTAAGGAAAGCAAATTGGATTTGTTACAAGTTTTAACTGAAGAAGATGAAACTGTAAAAGTTTTTCAAGAATTAAAACATCGACAAGTAAAATCTCATAACAATTTGCATAAGCATTTCCAAAAACACAAAAGGATTTTGGCAGAACTCACTAAAAATTATGATGAGATTGGCCAAGAAATAAAACTGTTTCACAAGTACCTTAGTATGATTAAAACCCAGTGTGAACAAATAGCATCTGGTTATCAAATGTTTCTTCGTGAAGACGAAGATATTCCTGTTTCTGCTAATATTATCACAAGAAGGGGTGCAGTTGTTACATGACCCTTAGGACCACCGGAATACGAAGCTGAAAAAGAGCGTAAGTAAAATGCCTTGCTCGAAGCAAGTCAAGAAGATGATACATTGGTGGATCCTCAAGATGAGACTGAAACACAAGATCAAACCAAGGAAGACCAAAATGATGCACAAGATGATCATTATGACTCTAACGCAGAGACAGTTGATACAAGAGAAGATAAAGAAACAAGTAAAGAAGATGAAGTTGTTGTAGTAGAAAATAAGAAAAGCAATAAGCAACAACAAAAGAAAGCAACGAAAGAGCTTGACCCCCCTAAAAAGGTAAAAGACAAGAGTAAGTCAGGTGAGAAAAAGCTTCCTTATCCAGATCGAAAAAAGAAAGCACCAGATGAGGTAATTTATAATTCTATTACAAAGGCACTTAGTGACCTTCGTCTGGAAATCCCATTCACGGATGCAATCAAAGTCCCTACTTATGGTAAATTCCTTCGTGATATTCTTAGTAGGAAGAAATAAATAACTGAAACTGTTGCCATGGTAACTAGCTATCCTGCTAACGGGAAGCTGTTGTCTAAGTCTGGAGATCCCGGAATACCAACTATTTCATGTTCAATAGGTAAAACTGATATTCATAATGCCTTATGTGATCTAGGAGCAGGAGTTAGTGTAATGCCATACTCCCTCTATAAAAGATTAGGATTAGGGGAGTATTCTCCTACTACTATCACTTTACATATGGCTGACAAGTCCACTAAACAACCTGTTGGTATGATTGATGATGTCTTACTTAGGATAGATGAACATATTATTCCCACTGATTTTATCATTCTTGAAATGCCAGAAGGTGAAAGATTATCTATAATACTTGGAAGACCCTTCCTCAGTACTGCAGGTGCATTAGTAGATTGTACAGAAGGGAAGATAATCTTCAATATTTATGATGCTGAAATCATCCGGTATTTTTCCAAGAAGTTAGAAGCAAGAGAAAGATATGTTCCACCGGCAAAAAGAGTTCATGTGGTAAGTGCCATTGATAAGGGGCAACCAAATGTAAGAATTCGAGAAGAGAGAAGAGGTTGAGTTATTCAACCATTTTCCATAAATGCTTAAAGGGAGTCAACCTATTTTCGTTAATTTAGTAGAATAGAGAATAAAAAGTTCATCGCATTCCTACCACTTTGTCATAGACATTCTCGCGGAAGCGCGCCCGTGAAGATGCAGCTGTCAAAAAGTTATAGAAACATTGATTGAATGAGTAGAGAATAATAATAAGAATAAAAGTTTGAGTTTTCTACTTACAGAAGCTAAAATTTTGCTTTTAATATGCTAATGTTGGTCGATAGTTTTTACTGCCATTTTTATGCTAAAAACTAGGTATTTCACTAAGTTATGGAATAAGAAGGTATCCTGGAAGAAATATAATTTTTTTGACGATTACTGATGGTTTAATGACCAACTATATGGTGGGAATAATAATTCTGGCCGTATAGTTCCGGTCGTATAGTTGTCTTTGCCATCAACAAATTTTCGTCGAAGGCACAGAGAGTTTAACGACCAACTATACGGTGGGAATAAAAATTCTGGCCGTATAGATATCGATGCCTTCGTAGAATTTTATTCCAAAAGTACTGAGAGTTTAACGACCAACTATATGGCGGGTTATTCTAGCCGTATAGTTCCGGCCGTATAGATATCGATGCCTTTGTAGAATTTTATTACAAAGGTACTAGGAGTTTAACGATCAACTATACGACAGGAATAAAAATTCCGGCCGTATAGTTCTGGTCGTATATATATCGATGCTAGTTTTAGAAATTTATCTCAAGAGGCAGACGGTTTAATGACCAACTATATGGCGGGATCACTTTGATCCGTTCGTATAGTTGCGCTCGTATAGCTGTTTTCTGAATAAAGAAACCCTAGTTGGCGGCGCCACTGCAACTATACGGGCGGAGCAACATCATCCGCCCGTATAGTTCCGGTCATATAGGTCGGTGTGACCACTTAATTGCACCAGGGTGGCAGGATCTTCCTCCTCTCCTTATTATTTCTCTCATATTCTCTCTCCAAACCTCTCAAAATCCACCTAGAACTTTTGATTCTTTGCGGATTTCATTCTTTTGAGTGGGGGAATCAATAGATCGGTATGTTTCTCTCCCTATCCATGCTTTATTTTCAGATTTTCATGGTTGAAATTTTCTCATTGATCTAGTAGATGAACTCAAGCTTATTTAGTTTTTACTGTTAATTTCTCATGTTAAGATTGAATTTTTCCACATAGAATCATTCATATATCATATAGAAACTATATGCCTAAGGTTTGATGGTGAAATTTTCCAGTGCATCACGATGAACAAAATCGGTAGCCTCTTTCATTCGAGCAAGCACCAACGGGGAGAGGGCTCAAGTTCGGGGGCCCGAGCTCCACGGAACTCTAAGATGGACATTGTTTCATCGAGGAGGGTGCTTCCCACGCACTGGGCCGACCACAACTTTCTCATCGCAGCAGGGTTGAAGACAAACTTTGAGGTCATGTGCAGCAGGTTGGGGTTGGTGATACGTCCAAAACATATCTACTTTCCCGAACACTTTTGCTATTGTTTCTCCTCTAAACTTGTGTGATTTGGATACAACTAACATGGACTTCTGCTGTTTTCAGTAGAATTACCTCGATGTCTAGTTTTTGTGTAGAAAATCAACTATCAGGAAAAATCCTGGAAAATATGCCAAAAATCCTATTTCACCAGAAGACTCATAGAGCCAGAAGACAAGACGGAGGAGTGCCACGGGGGGCCCACACCACCTGGCCGCGCGGGCCAGGCCTGGTCGCGCCAGGGGGTGGTGTGACCGCCTCGGTCACCCCCTCGGCCTCCCTCTTCACCTATAAGATGCCTCTTGACCTAAAAACCACGGGGGGTTTGACGTTTTTCTAGAGAGAGTTTTGCTATGCTGCCACCACTAGATTCCGCAAATTAGAACCAGAAACTCTGTTCTGGCACCCTGCCGGGACGAGGAATTGGAGGAGATCATCAGCATCATCGTCACCATCGCTTCTCCATCAACCATCCATGATTCCCCCATCTATGAGTGAGTAATCCCCCGCTGTAGGCTATGGGGATGGTAGGGATTGGATGAGACCGTTCATGTAATGGCATCAGATTGTTAGGGCATGGTGCCTAGTATCTATTATTAGTGCTTTTTGACTTTGTTGCAACTTGTTATGCTTAATGCTTGTCACTAGGGCCCGAGTGCCATGATTTCAGATCTGAACATGTTATTGATTCATGATGATAGTATTGTTTATGGTCTTACCTGCAAGTTGTATACACACATTGTTGTCCAGAACCAAAGGCCCCGAAGTGATAGCAATCGGGATAACCGGAGGGAATGGCTTTGATGTGAGGATCACATGTGTTCATGGAGTGTTAATGCTTTGCTCTAGTTCTCTATTAAAAGGAGCACCTTAATTTCTAGTAGTTCCCTTGAGGCCCCGCTGCAAACGGGCTGGCAGGACAAAATATGTTGTGCAAGTTCTCATTGCGAGCACGTATGACTACATATGGAACACATGCTTATGATTATTTAGTACTTGGATGCTTTAACTTATTTATCTGCAAATGCCCTATGTCTGGATTGCTATATGAATTGTCTTGTCCATGCAACGCCCGTCCATCCATCCCTATGCCCACCGCGCTTTAATCCTACTGTTTACTGCTATTGTTACTATTGTGTTTACTTTTACTACTGCCATCACTTTGCTATTGCTACTACAAAACTGTTGCTACTGATAAACTGCTATGAGCAAGATTGTTTCCAGGTGCAGCTGAATTGACAACTCAGTTGTTAAGGCTTATAAATATTCTTTGGCTCCCCTGTGTTGAATCAATAAATTGGGTTTCACTTCCCTCAAAAATACCGCGATACACCCCTATACTTATGGGTCATCAAGACTATTTTTTGGCGCTGTTGCCGGGGAGCATAACTCTATTTATCAAGTCCACTTGGAATCACTATTGTTCACTGCCATCCATCCATTATGGGTAAGTCTCGTGATGGAAAGGTTCCTATTTTACCATCCACTACAAGGAGAGGTACGGTTCTGAACACCTCTGTTGCTCTTGATTCACCATATGTAATGAGTAAGCTCCTTACACCACCCATTACACATGCTACACATACTACTACTACTGCTAAATCTGAAACTTCTGATACTTATGATGCTGCTTCTACTGTGCTTGATAAGAGTGGTTCATTAGGTCCTTTCCTAGATGCTACAATTTCTAGAACTATAGCTGGAAATACTGAAACTTCTAATGAAGACACTACTACACCTGTCAGTTCACCTGAGTCTATAGAGAGTTATGATATTGAAGACGGATATATAGAAATGAATGATGAATTTATTAAAGAATGTCAAAATACTCATGGTAAAAGTGCTATTAAGAGTCTCCTTGAGAGGCGTACTATAAAACCTAAATTATCTCCTAATGCTAAGTTTGCTACATCTCCCATAAACATTAAAGATAAGGATTATGATTTCTCTCTTGATTTATCTTATATAACTATTGTTGAGAAAGAACCTTTTTGTGGAACTAAAAATGAAAGTGCTGTAGCACATATGACTGAGATTTCTACCATGAGTGGCCTATTTTATGATGATATTAAGATGCGCACCTACTTTGTTGCTAAAATTTTCCCTTTTTTACTGAAAGGAGAAGCTAAAACTTGGTTTAATAATTTACCTTCTGAATCTATTGATAGCCCTGATTGCTTGATTAGTACTTTTCTTCAAAAATATTTCCCTCCTAGTGCTAGACATGCCATTTTGCAGGAAATTTTTGATTTTAAACAAGGAGAAAAAGAGATATTGCTTGAATCATGGGCAAGGTTTTGTGCTTTGATTCATGCACATGCTGGATGTCCTTTGCCTAAGAATGAGCTTCTTGATATATATTATAATGGACTAACTGAAGAATCTAGGACATACCTAGATAGTTGTGCTGATTGTGTTTTCGGGAATAGAACTCCCAAAGAAGCTGAGGAATTAATGGCTAAAATAAGCAAGAATTATGATGACTAGACTCCACCTGAGCCAATTACGCCTGAGACAGTTACACCTGAGTTAACTGTGCCTGAGCCAACACCAACATCAAAGAAGAGAGGAGTTATTGAACTAAATGATGAAGTGATGAAGGAAGCTAAGAAATGTCTTAAGGAGAAGGGTATTAAAGCTGAAGATGTGAAGAATTTACCTCCTATAGAAGAATTATGTAAGCCAATCTCCCACTCATCCACTATTGAGGTACACTCTCTCCAACATTTTGATGAAGGTGATATTCCTTACTCTAAACCTCCTGATCAATGCTTAGAAGAATTTGATATTTTTATTGTTAAGCAAGATAATTTTAATAAAAGGGTGCAAAATCATCTAATGGAAAACTCTAGAGCTATTATTGAGTTGAAGGATATTGTGGAAAGAACCTCTAATGATGTTAAAATGCTTGTTAAACATTTCCAAACGGTTCAAACTCAAATTGATTAGCTTATTAAAGTACAAAAAGATTTGCTAGTTAATGCTGCTAAAGAAAAACATGCTTATGAAATTAGAACTAGAAGTGGTGCTGCCACTCAGGATCCTCTATATCCTGAGGGGCATCCCAAAAAGAATTGAGCAGGATTCTGAACAAATTGAAATAGTGGCACTTCTCCTAAGAAAAGAAAAATGAAACATAAAACTATTGTAGAGTCTTCTGAACCTGCTAAGGATCCTAATAGTATATCTGTCTCTGATGCTGAAACTGAAAGTGGTAATGAGGAAAATGATACTCCTGATAAAGAAAAAATTGAAGAAGAACCGGAAAGACACACTAAGAATGCTAAATACACTGAAGAAGATTTTCTTTCTAAGAAACATGGTAGTGAAAGAGAGCCTTGGGTCCAAAAACCTATGTCTTTCCCTGATAAGAAACACAAGTCAAAGGAATACGAACACTATACTAAGTTTTGTGAGTGGATGAAACCTTTATTTTTGCAAATTCCTTTGACCGACGCTATTAAATTGCCTCCTTATTCAAAATATATGAAGGATATTGTCTCTGTAAAAGGAAGATCCCTAATGAAGAAATTTCTACTTTGCTTGCTAATTATTCCTTGAATGGTAAGGTTCCAAAGAAACTTGGAGACCTAGGGATTCCAACTATTCCTTGTTCTATTAAAAACAATTATGTTAGAAATGTCCTCTGTGATTTAGGAGCAGGAGTTAGTGTTATGTCTTTTTCTCTCTACAAGAGACTTAAATTGGAAAAACTAATACCAACTGATATATCTTTGCAAATGGCTGATAAGTCTACTACTATTCCTGTTGGTATATGTGAGGATGTACCTATTCAAGTGGCTCATAATTGCTTGATATTAACTGACTTTGTTGTGCTTGAAATGCCTGAAGATGACAATATTTCTATTATTCTTGGGAGACTTTTTCTTAATACTACAGGAGTTGTTATTAATTGCAATCAAGGAAAGGTAACTTTTAATGTTAATGACAAGGAGCATACTGTCTATTTCCCCAAGAAGATTGATAGGAATTATGGCTTAAATTCAATTGAAAATGTTGAGGGCATTCAAGTTGGAGAAATATATTGTCCCATACCAAGAGAAAAATATGAAATTATTATGATTGGGACCATTGCTATCAAGGTTGAGGTAACATAATCATTAGTGGAATACAAAGTTCTGTTTCATATAAAATTGTTTTGGTAACAAGACCTGATCAACCTTGTTAACAAAGGGATTTTAATGAACAAAACAATGTGTTCACCATGATTATCTTCGCTTACCTTTATTTTATCCATTTTAGTTTTTGCTTTCGCTTAGTTTACTTTTCTATTGTTAGTTGCTTGCATATTAGAGTGTCTTAGAACTTCTGAAGTTTAGGTTTCATTTTGTTATTGCATCATTTCAAAATCATCTTTCTGTAGAAAAATCATTCATCAATACCTGAAAATTTCTCAAAAATAAAGTGTCTCGAAAAATTCCAGAAAATTCATATTAAATTTTTACGTGAAAAAAGGGATAGAGAAGTGCCTAGAGAGTACCATGGGGCCCACCAGGCAGGCACACCACCTTGTGGCGTGGCCACACCAGGGGCGCGCCTGGCCTGGTGTGGGCCATCCCTGGCCCTCCACTTACTCTCTTACTTGCCACTTCTTTCTCTCTCTCTCGAGAAAACACCAGTTCATTGCTCAAACTCGTGTTCTTGCTGTTCTTGCTCACGATTTTTTGATCTCCTTGCTCAGCCCATCTTTGCTGCTGAAATTTGGAGCATCTGTTCTCCGGTATGTGACTCCTCCCTCGTCCAAGTAGATTTGTGATTAGTGGTTTATATCTTGAGTATTTTTCTACTGTAGGTGATACGTTATGTGAGCTTGTAAGCTTGTTCAATGCTTAGATAAATTGTTTTGATGCATGTTTAGGCCTCTTACAAGTCCCTTTAAGTAGTTCCTTTCATTATGTAATCACTTTGCAATCAATTGTATGATGGTTGTCTAAAATTTTAGAAAAGAGGATGGATGAACACCAACTCAACCATCATGAATTAAGGGTGCCTGCGGTTATGAAGGTTCACCATGAGGAGGAAGTTTTTCCTTCTATCTATCCATGCCCCGAATTCATGGGGGTTGCAGGGATCTCTCAAGATTTCCATACTTTAATCACTAATGCAGGATTGGAGCATTTTGTGGGAGATGAACCTTACCAATTTGTGAAGCTAACTATGTCTATGGTGTAGGACTTTCGATTTAGTTGCTCCTTGCCTAACCCACTATGCACTACAAAATTTACAATATAGCTGTTGACCTTCCTTTTGATGATTTTTGTGCAGCTATTAGAGTACCCCACTGGGGATCATGTGAAAGGATTATGGAGCGACCTACACCACTCATGGACTTGTATGCGGAGATTTGCAAGGGAGCAGCTTCTCAAAGGAGACTGGTAAAATTCGTAATATTCATCTCCCATCTATTCGCTACTTTGCCTACTTTATTACCAAGTGTGTTCTCGCTAGGAAAACTGCTAATAAATTATACTCATATGATCTAGCATTCATCTCAGCTGCTTTAAAATGAGATAGGACTTATAATTTGGGTGACTTGATAGCTTTCCGTCTTGCTGCTAACCGCGAGAAAGGTGGAATTTGTGGAGGCCTCATCGCCTCTCGTCTATTAGCTTTGCATGGTGTAGTGCCTCATCATTTAGACCTACAGTTTCCCATAGAGAGGCTTGAACTTAATTCCATGATACAACATAAATTTGTTTCTTCATGGGCTAATTTGAGTGATTTGTCTTATGAAATAACCTTTCTTAAGGCTGGTTGGAGAAGGAGTAAGTCAGAGGATGTTGTTCTTCTTCCTGCGCCTGTTTTGTTTAATCTTGATACCAGGGTAGGTTGGTCACTCACTAAGGAAGAGCTCGATGCGTATCTGGGGGAACTCTCCCAGCAGGAGCAAGATACTAGAAGGGAGGCTACGGTCCAGCCCTCGAATGAGGGGGAGTCCTCGTACCAGCAGCCTACCTATGATTGGGGAGCTTCTTCTTCTTCTCAAGGGCGTAACTACGATCATTCTTATGATGACCCGCTGGCTTGGAATCCTTACTCGCATTGGGGTTGATACCCACTTAGGCCAAAATCCTAAGCTTGGGGGGAGGTACACCGATGTCACACTCATCTACATATCATGTTCAGTCAGTACTTTGTATATACATGTTTTGCTTTCTTTTTACTTTTTGTTCTTGCTTTGTTTCTGCTTTCCAAAACACAAAAAGACCAAAAATATTTTCATTGTTTCTCTTTGTTTGCTTCTTTTTCTTTTTGCCGTGGTTTATTTTTCCTTTTAGCTTTGTTTTGATTATTCGAAAAACCCAAAAAGATTCCGCTGTGCTTGTTCTTTCTTTTGGTTCTTGCCTTTAAAAATCGAAAACCCAAAAATATTTGTTGTTCTTCTTTGGTTTTGTGAAGTATGTTGCAGGGTTCAGCAATCCTCAGTGGAGTTTGGTTTCATGTTATTATTCAAGCCACACAAGTGAAGGGCAATAATGAAGATTAATGACAACTTGAGGTATGGTAAGAGGCTGGTAACGAACTCTATTTGTTTTCATTTTTGTACATATACTCATCATTGTGGGCATGCTTAGTCCGTTCGTGTAAGGTGTATGTTATTTATGGATGGTTAGTAGTTCTTTCTTTTTTATGATTAGCTCCAGCTTGCTAATAGTTTGTAGCATGTCATATGAATGTTTGCTTGCATTGTTCTATTCATAACTTGGTATGACACCGTGGTATCCTCCTCTGAATGTTTCACTTGAATTGACTTGGAACATGCTCACGCATGCATATGACTGAAACAATCAGTTAAGCCTCGATGAATTATTTTTCCTCGGGGCTCTTGAATCACTTTCATGCCATAATTAGTCATGTTTTGTTGCAACCATGATTATGATAGTTATTGCTCTCTCGTTTGTCGCTCCTTTACTATTGCTAGCCTTCACTTATGCTGAGTATAAGCTTTACTCGTGCATCGAATTCCCTAAAACCAAAGTTGCCCAAAGAGTCCACCATACCTATCAATCAGCATAATTTGCTATTCCGCGCATATTCAGTATGCCTTGTTTTCTTCCGAATAAAATGTTTGCTTGTTATGAGAAAGTTAGTTAGTAAAGCTCTCACGAACTTGATGGCACACTTTACTTTTCCTGCACTTAATAATCTTGAACCATTGTGTCCATCTTTATTGCGTATATGCTTGCGCTTTAAAGTTGAAGTTAGCAGAACCATGTATCATGGGGAACGTTTTCAACATTGCACTTATTATACCGTTGATATCATGATTATTTTGCTTATGGATCCCGACAGTGTGAAATAAAAGGGGAACTTGTAAGATCATGGAGTTTGTATGTGTGTTAGAGAAACGCCTGGGCCGCTAGCCTAAACCATGCCTAATCATGGTGGAAACTTGCAGCATAACCATAATGAGATTCTATGAAGCATCCTCAATAAAAACCTATGCACATAGTAAATAAAAAGATCGCTGAGATGCTCAGTGTCTGCTTGCCTTGTCATTTTGATTATGGATAGCTCCTGTATCATGTGCAAGGGGTACCCCGTTGGCGGTTCTTTATGATACATATGTACTTACAATGACAAGAGCTTACTCGTGACTAAAGTTGAGTAGCATGAGGTTCGGTCTTCGTAAGTAAGGGGCATGAGATTTCGGTTTATAACTTGTCAAGCATATCACCTCTTAGTTGTGTCACTTTAACCTTAATCACCTTAAAGATGCTTATGATAGGGGCAATGAGAGCTCAAAGCTAATGAGTACCATACTTTCAGCATTTGGAAGCCCTTCAAACTTTTCAAAACCTTTTCACTTCCTTGTTGAGTCACCACTTATTCTATGAGCACTTTGTTGAGAGCATAGTTGTCATTCTTAGTGTAATGTGCTTGTTTCAAAACTTGGTTAATTATGTCATGACTTTGATGCTTGTATCTCTGATATCTTTACTTCTAGTCTTCACTTCAACTTCAGAGGTACCTTGGCATTTATGTTTGCCCTACACTCAAAGGCAAGCGAGATACCACTCTTTCATACCTTTTTATGAGCATTGCAACGTTGCTTATGTTTATGTTCCATGCTACTTATTATTTTTGAGTTGGAATCTCTTCATATCTTGCAATGACTATTGAGTGACCTTATTTGAAGGAAATATGCCCTAAGAGGCAATAATAAAGTTGTTATTATGTATTCCTTGTATATGATAGATGTTTATTTTGCATGCTATAATTATATTGATAGGAAACATCAATACACGTGTGTTTAATAAACAAAAAAGGGTTCCTAGTTAGGCCTCTCTTATAGACTAGCTTGTTGATTAACAAGATGATCAAGGTTTCCTGATCATGGACATTGGATGTTGTTAATAACAAGGTCACAACATTTTTGAAATGATGTGATGAACATTCATACGAAGTATAGCATTACGATCAAGTCATTATGTTTATATTGCTATAACATCATACGAAGTAGTCTTAGTCCTTAGACCATGAGATCATGTTAATTGCTAACACTGGAAGAGTATCTTGATAACATCAAACGTCACACCGTAACAGGGTGACTATAAAGGTGGTTCAGTGCTATGAAGGTGTTATGTTGAGGCTCATGGATCAAGAGTGGAATTTGTCAATCCTGATGACGGATAGATATACTCTAGGCCCTCTCGGTGATATCACATTAAGATAGCTTGCAAGCAAGTGATGTGATCACTAGAATGTTATATCACGGGAACGAGAAAAGAGTGCATGTCGGTAGAAAAATCAAACTAGGTATTTAGATACCGATGATCGAATCTCGGACATGTATTATATCATGAGACAAAGGGATTATATTACTAGCGTTAAAGGTTCTCACAATCACAAAAGTCATCATTGAATGTGGAGGAGTCAGTATGGATCTCCAGGTCCCGCTTCTGATTATTGATCTGAGAGGAGTCTCAATCATGTATGCATTATTCACGAACCGTAGGGTGACACACTTAAGGGTTGCCGGACACCATTTAGGAGCACATATGTTCCAGACAAAAGGTTTGCAAAGCGCAGGAAATTTCTCGATAGAAACAGGAATCATTTCGATAGAAACCAGAATTGTTTCGATAGAAAGCGGAATTGTTTCGGGTGAAATTGCAGAAAGTGGTTCTGCATGTGATATTGAAATGTTGCAAGGGGTTTTATGTGAATGTTTGTTAATTAAAGTAATTAACAAAATTCTGAATAAAATAAATAAAAGAGTTTTATTAATTGAGAGTGACATTAAATTTGGTGGAAATTTAATGCATGTGAGTGGAACTTTGGGTGGAGTTTGAATTTATGTGAGTGGAGCTTCACCAGATGAATGAGGAAGAGGTGGGGTACCCCCCTTTGGCTGCCGGCCATGGGAGGGGAGGAGCCCCCCTCTCCTATAAAAGGCCCCCCTCTCCTCCCTCACAAAGTACACCTCCTCGTGAAGGATGTCTCTCCCCTCTAGATATTCCCCCATGGTCTCGGATTAGCGAGATACATGTTCCTGGTGGCCTTGCATCTAGAAGGAGTTGCTGCTTCCGCTGAATCGCTGGAGCGAGGAGGTGCAGGTTGTCCAGTAGCTTGAACGTGTGTGCGAGGACGGATGCGCTGCTGATTTGTGGCGCTCGGACTTCCACACGATCTTGAGATCGGCAAGCGTACGACTACATCAACCACGAGTTCCTACTCGTTAACAAAACTCGTTGTCTTCGAGGGTAAGTTCTCCATGGATGTATGTCCACCCGTTGCTCTGTATCTAGTAGATAGATCTTGGCGTATAGTTCTCATCGTAGGAAATTTTTTGTTTTCTATGCTACGGACCCAACAGTGGTATCAGAGCCTGATCTATGCGTAGGTGCTTTGCACGGGTAGTACACATATGTTTATATGTGGGTGATGATGATCATGTTATTGCATCTTCTATGTATTTTGGATATTGGTGGCATAGTGGGATGAAGCGGCCTGGACCAACCTTACATGTCATCGTACATGAGACTAGTTCCGCGACTGACATGCAAGTAGTTTTGCATAAGTGGCTAGCGGGTGTCTGTCTCTCCTACTATAGTCAATATCTGATTTACAATGAGTTGCTAATAACTTGGTTATCCTCGTTGTGGTTCATGTTCGTAGGTAAGACCGGTTCTATCTCCGAAAGCCCTAAGGCACGTAAAACTTGCAATTGATAAATTAGAGGTGTCTAGTTTAGATCGTTGCTAGGCTAGTGTCTTGATATGGTATTGTTGTAAGTAGATGTATGATAGATACTCTTACAACTCACTTAACGTGTAAGCTCCATAGACCTTGTCCTTACACACAAAGGAATGATAGAGATCATACCACGATGCAAATGATAAAGATCAAATGCATGGACCGTATCATCTCACTTCACACATTAGATGTTAGCATCTTATATTGCTAGTTTGGCGCTTTTGGTAGCATTATAAGATGATCCCTCATTTAGATATCAAGATAAAATGTGTTCTTCCTTAAGTATGCACCATTTTGTGGATCGTGTTTTGAGGCATCACGTGATGATCGGGTGTTCTCGACTCTACGCTTTCATACAACGGGTGTAAGACAGTTTTACACACACGAATACTAAGGTTCTTACTTGGCGAGCCTAGCATGTACAGACATGGCCTCGGAACACGGACCGAAAGGTTAAGCATGAGTCATATAGTTGATATGATGCCCATATAGATGCTTGCCTTTGAAGCTACACCGACTCACATGATGATCGGACTTGGTGTAGTGGATTTGGTTCATGTAATCACCAAAAAGGACATGAGGGATGTCGTTTTTGAGTGGGAGTTCATTAGTAATTTGGATTAGTTGAACTCAATATATCATAAACTTAGTCTAAATATACTTTACAAATTCTGTTGTAGATGGCACCACCTGCTTTTAATTTCAATGTGTTCATGGAGAAAGAGAAGCTTGCTACGAATGGTATCAACTTCACTAACTGGGCTATGAATTTGAGGATTCTCCTCACTGCTGCACAAAAGCAATATGTGCTAGAGGCACCGCTAGGCCCCCACTAGATCCTGATGCCCCTAACGAGGAAAAGAATGTCTATATAACTCGTCAGGAGGACCACAACTTAGTTCATTGCGGCATACTGTATGGGATAGAGCCAGAACTTCGAAAACATTTCGAAAATGTCAATGCCTTTGATACCATGGGAGGATTGAAAATGATTTTCGATACTCATGCTGCCGTAGAGAGTTATAATGCTTCTGAAAAGTTCTTTAGCTGCATGATGGAGGAGAACAGCTCCGTTAGTGAGCACGTACTCAAAATGTCTAGGTACGCCGATAAGCTTGTGTCCTTGGGAATAACGGTTCCCATTGACTTAGGCATACATCGTGTTCTCCAATCTCTGCCACCTAGCTACAAGAGCTTCGTGATGAACTATAATATGCAGGGCATGAAGAAGTCTCTTCCCGAGCTTCTGTCAATGCTTAAGACTGCAGAAGTGGAGATTAGGAAAGAACATCAAGTGTTGATGATCAATAAGACCACCGGTTTCAAGAAGGACAAGAAAGGCAAGCATAAGGGAAAGAAGGACGGCAAATCTGTTGCCGCGCCTGAAAAGAAACCCTGAGCTGACCCTAAGTCTGATACCGCGTGCTACTATTGCAAGGGGATTGGCCATTGGAAGCGCAACTGCCCCAAGTATTTGGCAGACAAGAAGGCCGGCAAGGCAAACAAAGGTATATGTGATATACATGTTATTGATGTGTACTTGACCAGTACTCGTAGTAGCACCTGGGTATTTGATACGGGATCGGTTGCTAATATATGTAACTCGGTTCAGGGGCTGCGGAACAAGCGACAACTAGCAAGGGATGAGGTCACGATGCGGGTCGGCAATGGATCAAGAGTTGATGTGATCGCCGTCGGAACGCTGCCTCTCCATATGCCGTCAGGATTAGTTATAAACCTAAATAATTGTTATTTGGTGCCTGCACTAAGCATGAACATTGTATCCGGATCGTGTTTGATGCAAAGTGGTTATTCGTTTAAGTCTGAAAACAATGGTTGTTCGATTTATATGAATAATATCTTTTATGGTCATGCACCTATGTTGAATGGTTTATTTCTGTTGGATCTCGATAGTAGTAATACGCATATTCATAATGTTGACGCTAAAAGGATTAAACTTGATAATGATATATCTACATATATGTGGCACTGCCGTCTAGGTCATATTGGCGTTAAACGCATGAAGAAACTCCATTCTGATGGACTTTTGGAATCACTTGATTTTGAATCATTTGATACATGTGAGCCATGCCTTATGGGCAAGATGACTAGAACACCGTTTTCCGGTTCAATGGAACGGGCGACAGATTTATTGGAAATCATACATACTGATGTGTGTGGACCAATGAGTGTGTCGGCGCGAGGTGGATATCGTTATTTTGTTACTTTCACGGATGATTTGAGTAGATACGGGTATATCTATTTGATAAAACATAAGTCTGAAACCTTTGAAAAGTTCAAGGAATTTCAGAATGAAGTGGAAAATCATCTTAACAAAAAGATCAAATTTCTGCGGTCCGACCGTGGAGGAGAGTATCTTAGTTACGAGTTTAGCGCACATATGAAAGACTGTGGAATAGTTTCACAACTTATGCCTGCCGGAACACGACAACGTAATGGTGTGTCAGAACATCGTAATCGTACTTTATTGGATATGGTTCGATCTATGATGTCTCTGACTGACTTGCCACTATCACTTTGGGGTTATGCACTGGAAACCGCTGCATTCACTTTAAATAGGGCACCATCTAAATCCGTTGAAAAGACACCGTATGAATTATGGTTTGGAAACAAACCTAAGCTGTCATTTCTTAAAGTTTGGGGATGCGGTGTTTATGTGAAGAAACTTCAACCGGATAAACTAGAACCCATAGCGTAAAAATGCATCTTCATAGGATACCCTAAGGAAACGATCGGGTATACCTTCTATCACAGATCCGAGGGCAAGGTTTTTGTTGCCAAGAATGGGTCCTTTCTTGAGAATGAATTTCTCGCGAAAGGTGTGAGTAGTCGGAAGGTAGAACTAGAAGAGGTTATTGAACCTTCTCTTCATGAAATGGTGAGTAGCGCAGCACCGGAAGTTGTTTCGGAGTTGACTTCACCTAATGAAGAGAGAGCTAATGATATTGATCATGAAACTCCGAAAGAGGACACTACCGAACCTCGCAGGTCAAGCAGGACACGTGCAGCTCCTAAACTCTACGACAATCCTGTTATGAATTTCATGATTGATGAAATAGATGACCCTGCGACGTATGAAGAAGCGATGATGAGCCCTGATTCCAACAAATGGCTAGAATCCATGAAATCCGAGATGGAATCCATGTATGAAAACCAGGTTTGGACCTTGGTGGACTTACCTCACGATCGAAAGGCCGTTGAGAATAAATGGATTTTCAGAAGAAAAATTAAGGCTGATGGTAATGTGACCATCTATAAGGCTCGACTTGTCGCAAAGGGGTTTCGAAAAATTCAAGGAGTTGACTACGATGAGACATTCTCTCCCATAATGATGCTAAAGTCGGTTAGGATTATGTTAGCAATTGCTGCATATTTCGATTATGAAATATGGCAGATGGATGTCAAAACTGCGTTCCTCAATGGTAATATTGAAGAAGAGTTATATATGATACAACCTAAGGGTTTTGTCGATCCTAAGGATGCTGATAAGGTATGCAAACTTCAGCGATCCATCTATGGACTGAAGCAAGCATCCCGGAGTTGGAATCTCCGCTTTGATGAGGTGATCAAAGAGTTTGGATTTGTCCAAACTTAAGGAGAGGCTTGTATTTACAAGAAAGTGAGTGGGAGCAATGTGGCATTTCTAATATTATATGTAGATGCCATATTATTGATTAGAAATGATATAGATCTTTTAAACAGTGTTAAAAGTTATCTAAACAGCAAATTTTCGATTAAAGACCTTGGTGAAGCTTCATATATATTAGGCATTAAAATCTATAGAGATAGATCAAGACGCCTAATTGGGCTATCGCAGAGTACATACCTTGATAAGATATTAAAGAAGTTTAATATGGACTGAAGTAAGAAGGGGTTCTTACCTATGTTGCAAGGCAAGACATTGAGTAAGACTCAAAGTCCGGCTACAGCGGAAGAAATGGAGATAATGGATAAGATCCCCTATGCCTCAGCCATAGGCTCTATAATGTACGCCATGCTATGTACAAGACCGGATGTGGCACATGCTATTAGTTTGACTAGTAGGTACCAATCTGATCCAGGTTCGGAACACTGGATAGCGGTCAAGAATATCCTTAAATACTTGAGAAGAACTAAGGATATGTTTCTTGTATACGGAGGTGAAGAAGAGCAAGTCGCTAAGTGTTATGTTGATGCTAGCTTTGACACTGATCCGGATGACTCTAAGTCTCAATCCGGATACGTATTTCTCTTGAATGGAGCAGCAGTTAGTTGGAGGAGCTCCAAACAACCTGTGGTGGCTGGATCAACGACGGAGGCGGAATATGTTGCTGCTTCAGAAGCGGCGCAGGAAGCGATTTGGATGAAGGTGTTCATAACGGAACTAGGCGTGGTTCCTAGTGTGTTGGACCCAATGGTGATCTATTGTGACAACAATGGAGCCATAGCCAACGCCAAGGAACCAAGGTCTCACAAGAATTTCAAGCATATTAAGCGCCGGTTTCACTCCATCCGCGAGCATGTCAAGGATGGAGATATAAAGATTTGTAAAGTGCACACGGACCTGAATGTAGCAGATACGTTGACTAAAGTTCTCCCTAGGGCAAAACATGATCAATACCAGAACTCCATGGGTGTTAGATTTATCACTATGTAAACTAGATTATTGTCTCTAGTGCAAGTGGGAGACTGAAGGAAATATGCCCTAAGAGGCAATAATAAAGTTGTCATTATGTATTCCTTGTATATGATAGATGTTTATTTTGCATTCTATAATTGTATTGATAGGAAACATCAATACATGTGTGTTTAATAAACAAAAAGGGTTCCTAGTTATGCCTTTCTTATAGACTAGCTTGTTGATTAACAAGATGATCAAGGTTTCCTGATCATGGACATTGGATGTTGTTAAAAACAAGGTCACAACATTTGTGAAATGATGTGATGAACATTCATCCGAAGTATAGAATTACGATCAAGTCATTATGTTTATATTGCTATAACATCATATGAAGTAGTCTTAGTCCTTAGACCATGAGATCATGTTAATTGCTAACACCAGAAGAGTATCTTGATAACATCAAACGTCACATCGTAACAGGGTGACTATAAAGGTGGGTTCAGTGCTATGAAGGTTTTATGTTGAGGCTCATGGATCAAGAGTGGAATTTGTCAATCCCGATGACGGATAGATATACTCTGGGCCCTCTCGGTGATATGACATTAAGATAGCTTGCAAGCAAGTGATGTGATCACTAGAATGTTACATCACGGGAACGAGAAAAGAGTGCATGTTGGTAACGAGATCAAACTAGGTATTTAGATACTGATGATCGAATCTCGGACATGTATTATATCATGAGACAAAGGGATTATATTACTAGCGTTAAAGGTTCTCACGATCACATAAGTCATCGTTGAATGTGGAGGAGTCAGTATGGATCTCCAGGTCCCGTTTCTGATTATTGATCTGAGAGGAGTCTCAATCATGTCTGCATTATTCGCGAACCGTAGGGTGACACACTTAAGGGTTGCCGGACACCATTTAGGAGCACATATGTTCCAGACAAAAGGTTTGCAAAGCGCAGGAAATGTTTCGATAGAAACCGAAATTGTTTCGGGTGAAATTGCAGAAAGTGGTTCTGCATGTGATATTGAAATGTTGCAAGGGTTTTATGTGAATGTTTTTTAATTAAATTAATTAACAAAATTCTGAATAAAATAAATAAAAGAGTTTTATTAATTGAGAGTGGCATTAAATTTGGTGGAAATTTAATGCATGTGAGTGGAACTTTGGGTGGAGTTTGAATTTATGTGAGTGGAGCTTCACCACATGAATGAGGAAGAGGTGGGGGCACCCCCCTTTGTCTGCCGGCCATGGGAGGGGAGGATCCCCCCTCTCCTCCCTCACAAAGTACACCTCCTCGTGAAGGATCTCTCTCCCCCTCTAGATATTCCCCCATGGTCTCGGATTAGCGAGATACATGTTCCTGGTGGCCTTGCGTCCGGAAGGAGTTGCTGCTTCCGCTGATTCGCTGGAGCGAGGAGGTGGAGGTTGTCCGGTAGCTTGAACGTGTGTGCGAGGACGGATGCGCTGCTGATTTGCGGCGCTCAGACTTCCACACGATCTTGAGATCGGCAAGCATACGACTACATCAACCACGAGTTCCTTCTCGTTAACAAAACTCATTGTATTCAAGGGTAATTGCTCCATGGATGTATGTCCACCCGTTGCTCTGTATCTAGTAGATAGATCTTGGTGTATAGTTCTCATCATAGGAATTTTTTTGTTTTGTATGCCGCGAACCCAACATTATTTGCATACTCCTTATTATGAATTGTCTAAGTACTTGATCATATGCTGAGAATATATACATCTTATGAAGCAAATGTGTTCGTGAAAGTTTCTTTTATCGCACTCAGTTTTCACCTGAATTGCTCGAGGACAAGCAATAAGCTAAGCTTGGGGGGAGTTGTTACGTCCAAAACATATCTACTTTCCCGAACACTTTTGCTATTGTTTTTCCTCTAAACTTGTGTGATTTGGATATAACTAACACGGACTGATGCTGTTTTCAGCAGAATTACCTTGGTGTCTAGTTTTTGTGCAGAAATCAACTATCAGGAAAAATCCCGGAAAATATGCCCACAATCCTATTTCACCAGAAGACTCACAGAGCCAGAAGACAAGACGGAGGAGGGCCACGAGGGGCCCACACCACCTGGTCGCGCGGGCCGGGCCTAGCCACGCCAGGGGGCCGTGTGGCTGCCTCGGTCACCCCCTCGGCCTCCCTCTTCGCCTATAAGATGCCTCTTGACCTAAAAACCAAGGGGGGTTCGATGTTTTTCTAGAGAGAGTTCTGCTACGCTGCCACCACCAGATTCCGCAAATCAGAACCAGAAACTCTGTTCTGGTACCCTGCCAGGACAGGGAATTGGAGGAGATCATCGCCATCATCATCACCATCACTTCTCCATCAACCATCCATGATTCCCCCATCTATGAGTGAGTAATACCCCGCTATAGGCTATGGGAATGGTAGGGATTGGATGAGATCAGTCATGTAATGGCATCGAATTGTTAGGGCATGGTGCCTAGTATCTATTATTAGTGCTTTTTGACTTTGTTGCAACTTGTTATGCTTAATGCTTGTCACTAGGGCCCGAGTGCCATGATTTCAGATCTGAACATGTTATTGATTCATGATGATAGTATTGTTTATGGTCTTACCTGCAAGTTGTATACACACATTGTTGTCTGGAACCAAAGGCCCCGAAGTGACAGCAATTGGGATAACCGGAGGGAATGGCTTTGATGTGAGGATCACATGTGTTCACAGAGTGTTAATGCTTTGCTCTGGTGCTCTATTAAAAGGAGCGCCTTAATTGCCAGTAGTTCCCTTGAGGCCCCGCTGCAAATGGGCTGGCAAGACAAAAGATGTTGTGCAAGTTCTCATTGCGAGCATGTATGACTATATATGGAACACATGCCTATGATTATTTAGTACTTGGATGCTTTATCTTATTTATCTGTAAATGCCCTATGTCTTGATTGCTATATGAATTGTCTTGTCCATGCAACACCCGTCCATCCACCCTATGCCTACCGCGCTTTAATCCTACTATTTACTGCTATTGTTACTACTGCCATCACTTTGCTATTGCTACTACAAAATTGTTGCTACTGATAAACTACTGTGAGCAAGATTGTTTCCAGGTGCAGCTGAATTGACAACTCAATTGTTAAGGTTTATAAATATTCTTTGGCTCCCCTTGTGTCGAATCAATAAATTGGGTTTCACTTCCCTCGAAAATACTGTGATACACCCCCTATACTTGTGGGTCATCAGTTGACGGTGATTAGCTTCGCAAGCCACGGCACTTACGCTGAACTCACCCATGAGTTCCTTGCCTCCTTCTATGACGACCATAAGGAGAAAGGTAACATGTGCATGATAAACTTCACCATGAACCGACAGCACTATGAAATAAATTTCAAACAATTCTGCGATGCTTTTAGCCTCCCTCGTGTTGGGGAGCCCAATATTACTAACCTCTATGGCGCCACAAGTGGAGAGACTTGGGAGGTTATTTCTATTAATGGTGGCAGTCACTTCTATTAGAAGAAGATGTCCACCATTCAGAACCCAACTATTCGCTACTTTGCTTTGTTCCTCGCCAACACCATGTTGGGAAGGGGTGATACTGGTTCCATGGCCAATGCGGACATGGCGATGATCACCAAGGCTCTCTTCCCCACTGCAACGCAAAGCCCCTGTCCTGCAGCTCTACTCATCCAACACTTCCACCACCAAAGCAACAAGACCAAAGGTGATATTCATATTGGTGGATTGGTAACCCACCTTGCCTATGCATTGAACGTTGTACTACCTATTATGGAACCTATTGACGGCTCCAAACTTATGGATGTCAAGTATTTGACTGTTTGTACCTTCCTTGGTGTTTACCATGCTAACCGGAGGCTCCGAGCATATCAATTCCGTTATCTTGATGACACATAGGTTGAGCAGGTTCAGTTGACATGTCCCCAAGCCTTCTCGATTATGGAGAAGGACACTTGGATCCTCATCAAGGACCAAGTGACGGAGATCTTGGCCGAGCACCAGCCCGAGGAGGAGGAAGATGAAGGGCAGCAGGATAGCAGGAGCAGGAGGGAGAGCAAGGATACAACCCTGCTTGGGAAGGACAACAACAGCAGCAGCCAGGAGGAGCCTGGGAACCGTGGCCCAACTAGCCACAGCAGGGGTATGGCTACGTCCCCTATCAGGAGTTCCAGTAGCTCAACCAGCGCGTTGGGGAGATCGACCACACTCTTCAGGATGTGAATGAAGATGTGAATGCTTTGACTCACAACTTCAGTCACTTCATGACCCACTTCCCCGACTTCTATCAGCAGTATTCACGCCAGCCGCCAAATGATGGCAACACCTGAGCCGGGCAATAGCCTAAGATTGGGGGAGGTTTGAAAACCTCCAAACTTTGCATTCATGTTTTTATTTCTTCTTTTTATTTATTTCTTCAAAAATTGCATGTTTATTTTCAGTTTTGCATTCTTAAACCAAAAATACAAAAAAAATAGTTGTAATTTCATTTGCAAGTTCGTTTCTTTTGTTTCTCTCAGAGATTGCTTAATTTCAGGTGACTTGGCATTATGGAAATATAGGAGAGGGTCAACTCAAATGCAAGAACGAAGAGAGCAAGAGAAGGTATCACATTACTTTCATCACACTCTTTGCAACCTTAAATTGATCCTACAATTATTTACTCTCTTGCACTAGAGTCACTCCCCACTTAGCTTGTTATCCTACAAATTCTATTCCTTTGCTAGTGTCTCCTTTTTAGCTTTGAAACAATGAGCAATGAACTTGGTTAAAAATACTTCCCATATTTTTACAACAAGAAAAAGAATCTGAAAGATGACTTGAGTCCATGTTTAGCTCAAAGAATTTGATTTTAGAACTACTCCATCCCATTCGAGCTTAATATAAATAGACTCGATAGTACCCTTGGTTGAAATTGTTTGATTAAATGGATGCTTTGAAGTAGTAGAAATTATGCCACTACTTTTTCTAATAATTACCGTAAGATATTGCTTTACGCGTGTCATTACAACTCTGTCGTGCTCCATGGGGAACTATTAACTCCGCTAGCCAACGAACGATCTAAATGTTGGAAACCACTTGATTTCGGCTATTGAGTTATGTAAACGTATGTAGCAACAATGCTATGACATGTAAAAAATTTAGTCTCCTCATGGTTTCACGTTCCAAGTGAAGTTGTAGTACTCCTCTGGCCCATTATTGCTCAACATCATTTATTGGCATGGTCACGAGTGCACAACACAACCCCAATTAACATGTTAAAAATAGTGGCATGATTTCTCTATGAAAGAGCTGAAGTTTTTGAAAGACAAAAGAAAGAAAAAGGTGCTTTTAGAGCCTTGAAATTTTGACATGGGAGTAGATGAGTTATTCTTAAATTTAATATTTTGATGCCTACTTGAGTACTCTTAATTAGTTAAATGAACAAGAACAAAAGGTTTTCATCTCTCAATAAAGAGAGGCACCAAAAGAATTTGTCTCACCTTCCTAGCTAAACTTTTGACACTTGCTTGGGCATATGATTTATTTGCTAACAAGATATACGTGGTTAGGAAGTGGGCTCAGTGCAATCTTGTGAATACTTGTATGATCATATTTAAGATTGCTGGGATTGTGAAGAAAAGAATTTGACACCAATTCAAACTTGTGAGTTCCTTTAATTTCTGTCTCGAATCTCTGCTATTCTTCCTTATTTCCTTGTCACTCGAGGGCGAGCAACATACAAGCTTGGGGGAGTTGATAGCTATGAGATTCGACACATTTTTGATGACTTTTATTGATGGTTTTCTCCCGGATTTGATCATTTTCTGGTTTTACCTAACGCTAATACTTCGGTATCGAAGAAAACTTGGTTTTTAATGTGTGTTTCAGGTTCTGAATGTCAACATAAGGATTTAACTAGAGAAATACAATATTCTGGAGAAAACAAGCAATTCCCACTTTGAAAGCTTGCGAGAGGAGCTCACAGAAGCTTTAACGAGCCACTATATGGCGGTAATATTTTTCCGGCCGTATAGTTGCCGCCGCCTCTGTCTTGTTAAAAGGGACAACTTTCATGAAGGGACGGGGGACAAAAACGCAACACAGCAGCCGCCACACCATCCAGAAGGGAGAAAGAAGGGATCCGCAGAAGACGGAGAAGACGTTCTTCATCTCGCTCCACGATATTTGACCTCCTAGCCAATACACCCCCATAGCCACAACTTGTACTTGAGAGAGAGAGGGATCTCCACCTTGCAAGACTAGGGTTTGAGATTGTTTCTTCCCATCTTGAATTGTGTTGTATATTTTTCTATTCTTATTGTGGATCTCCACGGTAATACCAAGACGAATTCCCTTTATTCAGTTATATTGATGATCCATTCTTCTCTCATGTGTGAGTAATTCCCTTGGGCGTGGGAGATGTAGGGGATTGGTGAGATGTGACGTGCCTTCATATATTTTCCATTAATTTGTGATTGATTCCAAATACTATAATATGTCTGCTTGACTATCTGCGGGATGCATAATGCTTGTTGTCCAATTAAGGGCCTAGACAACATGATACCTTGTTCTACATAGATAAGATCTTGTACGCTAGTGTACCGGCGACCCTCGGGTGAACGGGGATATCAACGGAAAGCTAGTTAACTCGAGGATAACGAGTAACCACTGTGCTTATTGCATTAGTACAATCCAAGGAGCTTAATCGCTAAGCGACCTGAAGGGTCTTAATCGTCTAGTGTCTGACCATAGTTTTGGTAGCAGGCTAGTAGGATTATTGAAGTTGGGATGAAATCTACCAAGAGGAGTTCCGGCTAATTATGGGTTGCTCGCCTACACATATATCTATAAAATTATAATTGTTACATTTACTACTCGTCCACCTGGCACAGTCACTATCACCATGAACTGAATCTCCCTGCGCCTTCTTTCGCCATCTATAGGAAACAACAAACAAGCAAAGCCATTCTTTACTTTTATGCTTTATATTTCTGAAGTTTACATTTTAGTTCTATTTAAATCTATCACATTTAATCAAAATTCCATTCTTATTTCAACACTTGTAGTCAATTCACTCGAAGACCTGTGACAACTTCGGGTGTGACAGAGACTTCACCAATAAACACTTACCTTTGGGATCCCTGTGGGATCGATATCTGAACTTCGAAACTAGCTACAAACGATTTGTGCACTTGGAGTCATCAGAGATAGACCGTGTGGTGTAGGGGGTACGCATGTGCGTGGGTGCTCGGTCGCAGCCCAAGCACGCCGGAGGCATTCGGGGTAACCCACGAAGCGCGCATTAGGAAGGGCGCACCTATAGGAGCAAAGTAGCCCATCCAGGGCTACTGGGAGGAGCCACCTGCCCCCGTGGTAGGAGCCGCCGCCCCCACGGCCGACCGAGCCAGCATTCTGGGAGGGGCCGCCACCCTGTCCGGATCCGCGACCACCACCCGGTTGGAAACCGGGGATGGGGTTCTTCCCCTATAACTGGGGCTTACGTAGTCGCCAGGGTGCCCGCCGGGAGGTGCGGGGCCGCGACCGCCCGAGGCGAGGTGGCCTCCGCCACTAGGCTGGCCGCCGCCAGGTTGGCCACCGTCGCGCCCGTGGACCACCATGGCCCGCGCGTCCTCATCCTGATCTTCACTCGCGATGGACATCTCGGCGAGCATGAGCTTGGAGCAGGCGTCAACAAAGGACGGGAGGGGGTCGTTGTTCTGGATGATGGCGGACTGGAGGCGGAATTTCTTGCCGAGGCCCACGAGGAGCTACAAGGTGAGATCATTGTCGGCCACGGGGTAGCCGATTTTGGCCAGGTCGTCGGCGACGGATAGGAGGCGGCTGGCATAGGTGGAGACCGCCATGTCCCCACGGCGGATGGATTTGTACGCCTTGCTGAGATAGGCATACCTTGATGAGCAGTTCACGAAGACGAAATTGTGGAGGCGAGTCCGCGTGGTGTAGGCACGACCTTCGATGCCTTGGACCAGGCGGAGAAGATCATCCGCTAGTGTGGCCATAAACCAAAGTGAGATGTGAATGTCGTCGTCCCACCACGCGTTGTCGGGGTTCACCGGAGCCGCGCCCTCCGTGACGTGATCAAGGCATTATACATGGTAAGGAGGAAAGGCTTGATTTGACGCCACCGGGCGAGGTTTTGGCCAGAAGTTTGAACCTTGAAGTTGATGTGGTCACTGATGTGGACGGATCGGATGTTGAGAGAGGGAGCAGCAGGAAGGGAAGGTGCCGGGACATGGGTGGGGAGGAGGAGCGAAGCTGAGGTAGGAAGGTTAGGTTGGGATTCGAGATTGTCGTGGCCGAAGAGGTCATGGCCATCACCATGAGAAGGGGTGGGAGGATCTCAGGGTCTGAAAGGTGGGCGTTGGTTGAGAGGGGTGTGGGGATCGGTGTCTAGAGGGGAGGAGAAGGAGGCTATGGCCACCATAGTTGCCGAAGCGGAGGAAGAAGAGTGTTGGTCGGCCATGGGGTGGAGGAGTTTGAGCCTGGGCTCTGATACCAATCAGAATTGCGTTCAATGCTTGATTGTATTACCAAAGGTAGCGATTACATAAAGAAGGAAGGATATCGTGGGCAGGACTCCTGCCACACATTGAGGAGTCGATCCTATCGATCAGGAAACCTCCTAGGACTAGGCCTAACAGTTACAATGAGATAACATTATAGAAGTATCGTGTCAACACGAAGATCATCTCTCTTCTTAATCAGGTTTGGGAAGATAAAGAAATGGCGTCGAGAATTCAGACCATCACTTGTAGGCTCCTTAGAAAAACTCTCCCCACAGGTAAAAGGGAAAGTGGATATTCTAAACATAACAAGAACAGTTGCTCTAGATGTGGTAACTGTCAAGCTTCATGCTCTAACCAACTATTCCAAAAGATTGATTTGATGGAAAGAGGTAGGCAATCCACGTATACACTTCAACACCCCTCCTCACGTGTGATGGGAAGACAAGTCAACACGGGTAAACTCAGAGGTATAGCTCAAGAGGCTAATACATGGATGGAGGGGGCACCAACAATTTTTAGGAAAAAATGCGCCACACAGGACTCAAACTCAAGACCTTGGCTCTGATACCATGTCAAGCTTCATGCTCTAACCAACTATTCCAAAATACTGATCTGATGGAAAGAGGTAGGCAATCCACTTATACACTTCAATAGTAACTAGGAAGATTAAATGCAATTACTTTTTCTATGCCCATTTTCTAGAGCAGCCTTGTTTTGTTTTCCTTGTTAAAACTAAAATCCTAGCTGCACATCATGGCACAATTCCTAATATGATATATATGCTTTATTTGCATCCTGGGCATTCTCAAATAAAGACAGATACTCTATACTTTCTCGTGGTTGTGAGAATCGGGCAATAGCCTAGTGGTTGGGTCATAGTTGTTGCATCCCAGCGACCGGAGTTTGATCCCTATCAGGGACGAATTTCAGGAATTTTCACGCCGACCCGTTTCTAATATATCAAAAAAGTGTCTAGTTCCTCCTAGCACTGTTTCATTTTTTTATACTTTCCCGTGGTGTTATGGAAAGCTCGAAACGATACTCTGTTTTGTACGAAAACAAGCAGGCCTTCACATACGTTTGCAGCAGCTGGTGCCATTATCAAGGCAACCAAAATATAGGTCTACAACTCTAATGATCATTACAACAAAGAGCAGTCTCTAAATAGCAGGCAACCACCACCACTGATTTCTCGGGTTAATGAATCTTACTTTCCTGTAGGTAATTCCTTCTCCAGTGATGCTGCATGGGAGAAGTAATAAGATTCAGCAACAAGCCGTTCATGGTTAGAAATAATCATTCACTTCCAAGACAACCAACATCTCCGTCAGTTGCTTGTCGCGGCGCTTTCACCTCCAACAACTTCTCCACTACATGCTGAGACTTATGGTCTACTTCTAGCAACAATGCTAGCGAATCTAGTAATGGTGCAAGACTCTCACTTCTACAACGATTGCTCAATATTGACTTTAGCAGCTACAATGACAGCGGTATTTGTAGCTCAAAGACATTAGGATATCAAGCTACAACTCACAACAATATGAGTCTCTCCTTCTTTTCAGTATAACAACATTTCCCACATCAATAGGTGCAAAAATTTCAAAGCCCATTGCTAGGATAGTTTAGCGTTCATATTCTAACTACTTTATTAGTTGTTCAGTGTTTAAGATCCGGTTCAGAATGTCCAAAATGGGATATTCTATCTGTATCTAGCGTGACTCCTTTTATGCTCCTATTTGTAAAATGCTCTTAAATGAATATAAATACATCCCACCGAAGGTACAGGTGGAAAACCGCGTAATGAGGGGAGGAGAACGTATCCTATGCACCCTTTTATTTGGTGAAACTGGTGCACCCAGAGTACAAATACATGTTAAAAAGTTGTAGAAAAATCTGAAAATATTTTACCATGTAGATACAACATATATATACGATGCCACAAAAATTCAATGTCAAACATTACACACTGAACTAAAAGGCAAATACTACTACGAAGAATATTTATTTCAGTTTGGGCCGTGAATTGAGGTCACTAACCCTTAGAAGAGCTAAACTTGTTGCTTTTTTTTTTGAGTGGCCTATTTTATGATGATATTAAGATGCGCACCTACTTTGTTGCTAAAATTTTCCCTTTTTCACTGAAAGGAGAAGCTAAAACTTGGTTTAATAATTTACCTTCTGAATCTATTGATAGCCCTGATTGCTTGATTAGTACTTTTCTTCAAAAATATTTCCCTCCTAGTGCTAGACATGCCATTTTGCAGGAACTTTTTGATTTTAAACAAGGAGAAAAGAGATATTGCTTGAATCATGGGCAAGGTTTTGTGCTTTGATTCATGCACATGCTGGATGTCCTTTGCCTAAGAATGAGCTTCTTGATATATATTATAGTGGACTAACTGAAGAATCTAGGACATACCTAGATAGTTGTGATGATTGTGTTTTCGGGAATAGAACTCCCAAAGAAGCTGAGGAATTAATGGCTAAAATAAGCAAGAATTATGATGACTAGACTCCACCTGAGCCAATTACGCCTGAGACAGTTACACCTGAGTTAACTGTGCCTGAGCCAACACCAACATCAAAGAAGAGAGGAGTTATTGAACTAAATGATGAAGTGATGAAGGAAGCTAAGAAATGTCTTAAGGAGAAGGGTATTAAAGCTGAAGATGTGAAGAATTTACCTCCTATAGAAGAATTATGTAAGCCAATCTCCCACTCATCCACTATTGAGGTACACTCTCTCCAACATTTTGATGAAGGTGATATTCCTTACTCTAAACCTCCTGATCAATGCTTAGAAGAATTTGATATTTTTATTGTTAAGCAAGATAATTTTAATAAAAGGGTGCAAAATCATCTAATGGAAAACTCTAGAGCTATTATTGAGTTGAAGGATATTGTGGAAAGAACCTCTAATGATGTTAAAATGCTTGTTAAACATTTCCAAACGGTTCAAACTCAAATTGATTAGCTTATTAAAGTACAAAAAGATTTGCTAGTTAATGCTGCTAAAGAAAAACATGCTTATGAAATTAGAACTAGAAGTGGTGCTGCCACTCAGGATCCTCTATATCCTGAGGGGCATCCCAAAAAGAATTGAGCAGGATTCTGAACAAATTGAAAATAGTGGCACTTCTCCTAAGAAAAGAAAAATGAAACATAAAACTATTGTAGAGTCTTCTGAACCTGCTAAGGATCCTAATAGTATATCTGTCTCTGATGCTGAAACTGAAAGTGGTAATGAGGAAAATGATGCTCCTGATAAAGAAAAAATTGAAGAAGAACCGGAAAGACACACTAAGAATGCTAAATACACTGAAGAAGATTTTCTTTCTAAGAAACATGGTAGTGAAAGAGAGCCTTGGGTCCAAAAACCTATGTCTTTCCCTGATAAGAAACACAAGTCAAAGGAAGACGAACACTATACTAAGTTTTGTGAGTGGATGAAACCTTTATTTTTGCAAATTCCTTTGACCGACGCTATTAAATTGCCTCCTTATTCAAAATATATGAAGGATATTGTCTCTGTAAAAGGAAGATTCCTAATGAAGAAATTTCTACTTTGCTTGCTAATTATTCCTTGAATGGTAAGGTTCCAAAGAAACTTGGAGACCTAGGGATTCCAACTATTCCTTGTTCTATTAAAAACAATTATGTTAGAAATGTCTTCTGTGATTTAGGAGCAGGAGTTAGTGTTATGTCTTTTTCTCTCTACAAGAGACTTCAATTGGAAAAACTAATACCAACTGATATATCTTTGCAAATGGCTGATAAGTCTACTACTATTCCTGTTGGTATATGTGAGGATGTACCTATTCAAGTGGCTCATAATTGCTTGATATTAACTGACTTTGTTGTGCTTGAAATGCCTGAAGATGACAATATTTCTATTATTCTTGGGAGACTTTTTCTTAATACTACAGGAGTTGTTATTAATTGCAATCAAGGAAAGGTAACTTTTAATGTTAATGACAAGGAGCATACTGTCTATTTCCCCAAGAAGATTGATAGGAATTATGGCTTAAATTCAATTGAAAATGTTGAGGGCATTCAAGTTGGAGAAATATATTGTCCCATACCAAGAGAAAAATATGAAATTATTATGATTGGGACCATTGCTATCAAGGTTGAGGTAACATAATCATTAGTGGAATACAAAGTTCTGTTTCATATAAAATTGTTTTGGTAACAAGACCTGATCAACCTTTTTAACAAAGGGATTTTAATGAACAAAACAATGTGTTCACCATGATTATCTTCGCTTACCTTTATTTTATCCATTTTAGTTTTTGCTTTCGCTTAGTTTACTTTTCTATTGTTAGTTGCTTGCATATTAGAGTGTCTTAGAACTTCTGAAGTTTAGGTTTCATTTTGTTATTGCATCATTTCAAAATCATCTTTCTGTAGAAAAAACATTCATCAATACCTGAAAATTTCTCAAAAATAAAGTGTCTCGAAAAATTCCAGAAAATTCATATTAAATTTTTACGTGAAAAAAGGGATAGAGAAGTGCCTAGAGAGTACCATGGGGCCCACCAGGCAGGCACACCACCTTGTGGCGTGGCCACACCAGGGGCGCGCCTGGCCTGGTGTGGGCCATCCCTGGCCCTCCACTTACTCTCTTACTTGCCACTTCTTTCTCTCTCTCTCTCGAGAAAACACCAGTTCATTGCTCAAACTCGTGTTCTTGCTGTTCTTGCTCACGATTTTTTGATCTCCTTGCTCAGCCCATCTTTGCTGCTGAAATTTGGAGCATCTGTTCTCCGGTATGTGACTCCTCCCTCGTCCAAGTAGATTTGTGATTAGTGGTTTATATCTTGAGTATTTTTCTACTGTAGGTGATACGTTATGTGAGCTTGTAAGCTTGTTCAATGCTTAGATAAATTGTTTTGATGCATGTTTAGGCCTCTTACAAGTCCCTTTAAGTAGTTCCTTTCATTATGTAATCACTTTGCAATCAATTGTATGATGGTTGTCTAAAATTTTAGAAAAGAGGATGGATGAACACCAACTCAACCATCATGAATTAAGGGTGCCTGCGGTTATGAAGGTTCACCATGAGGAGGAAGTTTTTCCTTCTATCTATCCATGCCCTGAATTCATGGGGGTTGCAGGGATCTCTCAAGATTTCCATACTTTAATCACTAATGCAGGATTGGAGCATTTTGTGGGAGATGAACCTTACCAATTTGTGAAGCTAACTATGTCTATGGTGTAGGACTTTCGATTTAGTTGCTCCTTGCCTAACCCACTATGCACTACAAAATTTACAATATAGCTGTTGACCTTCCTTTTGATGATTTTTGTGCAGCTATTAGAGTACCCCACTAGGGATCATGTGAAAGGATTATGGAGCGACCTACACCACTCATGGACTTGTATGCGGAGATTTGCCAAGGGAGCAGCTTCTCAAAGGAGACTGGTAAAATTCGTAATATTCATCTCCCATCTATTCGCTACTTTGCCTACTTTATTACCAAGTGTGTTCTCGCTAGGAAAACTGCTAATAAATTATACTCATATGATCTAGCATTCATCTCAGCTGCTTTAAAATGAGATAGGACTTATAATTTGGGTGCCTTGATAGCTTTCCATCTTGCTGCTAACCGCGAGAAAGGTGGAATTTGTGGAGGCCTCATCGCCTCTCGTCTATTAGCTTTGCATGGTGTAGTGCCTCATCATTTAGACCTACAGTTTCCCATAGAGAGGCTTGAACTTAATTCCATGATACAACATAAATTTGTTTCTTCATGGGCTAATTTGAGTGATTTGTCTTATGAAATAACCTTTCTTAAGGCTGGTTGGAGAAGGAGTAAGTCAGAGGATGTTGTTCTTCTTCCTGCGCCTGTTTTGTTTAATCTTGATACCAGGGTAGGTTGGTCACTCACTAAGGAAGAGCTCGATGCGTATCTAGGGGAACTCTCCCAGCAGGAGCAAGATACTAGAAGGGAGGCTACGGTCCAGCCCTCGAATGAGGGGGAGTCCTCGTACCAGCAGCCTACCTATGATTGGGAAGCTTCTTCTTCTCAAGGGCGTAACTACGATCATTCTTATGATGACCCGCTGGCTTGGAATCCTTACTCGCATTGGGGTTGATACCCACTTAGGCCAAAATCCTAAGCTTGGGGGGAGGTACACCGATGTCACACTCATCTACATATCATGTTCAGTCGGTACTTTGTATATACATGTTTTGCTTTCTTTTTACTTTTTGTTCTTGCTTTGTTTCTGCTTTCCAAAACACAAAAAGACCAAAAATATTTTCATTGTTTCTCTTTGTTTGCTTCTTTTTCTTTTTGCCGTGGTTTATTTTTCCTTTTAGCTTTGTTTTGATTATTCGAAAAACCCAAAAAGATTCCGCTGTGCTTGTTCTTTCTTTTGGTTCTTGCCTTTAAAAATCGAAAACCCAAAAATATTTGTTGTTCTTCTTTGGTTTTGTGAAGTTTGTTGCAGGGTTCAGCAATCCTCAGTGGAGTTTGGTTTCATTTTATTATTCAAGCCACACAAGTGAAGGGCAATAATGAAGATTAATGACAACTTGAGGTATGGTAAGAGGCTGGTAACGAACTCTATTTGTTTTCATTTTTGTACATATACTCATCATTGTGGGCATGCTTAGTCCGTTCGTGTAAGGTGTATGTTATTTATGGATGGTTAGTAGTTCTTTCTTTTTTATGATTAGCTCCAGCTTGCTAATAGTTTGTAGCATGTCATATGAATGTTTGCTTGCATTGTTCTATTCATAACTTGGTATGACACCGTGGTATCCTCCTCTGAATGTTTCACTTGA
Organism: Avena sativa; assembly: GCA_916181665.1. Classification (NCBI taxonomy): domain Eukaryota; kingdom Viridiplantae; phylum Streptophyta; class Magnoliopsida; order Poales; family Poaceae; genus Avena; species Avena sativa. The sequence goes on from OV702295.1 coordinate 432,526,978, forward strand.
ATTGACTTGGAACATGCTCACGCATGCATATGACTGAAACAATCAGTTAAGCCTCGATGAATTATTTTGCCTCGGGGCTCTTGAATCACTTTCATGCCATAATTAGTCATGTTTTGTTGCAACCATGATTATGACAGTTATTGCTCTCTCGTTTGTCGCTCCTTTACTATTGCTAGCCTTCACTTATGCTGAGTATAAGCTTTACTCGTGCATCGAATTCCCTAAAACCAAAGTTGCCCAAAGAGTCCACCATACCTATCAATCAGCATAATTTGCTATTCCGCGCATATTCAGTATGCCTTGTTTTCTTCCGAATAAAATGTTTGCTTGTTATGAGAAAGTTAGTTAGTAAAGCTCTCACGAACTTGATGGCACACTTTACTTTTCCTGCACTTAATAATCTTGAACCATTGTGTCCATCTTTATTGCGTATATGCTTGCGCTTTAAAGTTGAAGTTAGCAGAACCATGTATCATGGGGAACGTTTTCAACATTGCACTTATTATACCGTTGATATCATGATTATTTTGCTTATGGATCCCGACAGTGTGAAATAAAAGGGGAACTTGTAAGATCATGGAGTTTATATGTGTGTTAGAGAAACGCCTGGGCCGCTAGCCTAAACCATGCCTAATCATGGTGGAAACTTGCAGCATAACCATAATGAGCATTCTATGAAGCATCCTCAATAAAAACCTATGCACATAGTAAATAAAAAGATCGCTAGATGCTCAGTGTCTGCTTGCCTTGTCATTTTGATTATGGATAGCTCCTGTATCATGTGCAAGGGGTACCCCGTTGGCGGTTCTTTATGATACATATGTACTTACAATGACAAGAGCTTACTCGTGACTAAAGTTGAGTAGCATGAGGTTCGGTCTTCGTAAGTAAGGGGCATGAGATTTCGGTTTATAACTTGTCAAGCATATCCTCTTAGTTGTGTCACTTTAACCTTAATCACCTTAAAGATGCTTATGATAGGGGCAATGAGAGCTCAAAGCTAATGAGTACCATACTTTCAGAATTTGGAAGCCCTTCAAACTTTTCAAAACCTTTTCACTTCCTTGTTGAGTCACCACTTATTCTATGAGCACTTTGTTGAGAGCATAGTTGTCATTCTTAGTGTAATGTGCTTGTTTCAAAACTTGGTTAATTATGTCATGACTTTGATGCTTGTATCTCTGATATCTTTACTTCTAGTCTTCACTTGAACTTCAGAGGTACCTTGGCATTTATGTTTGCCCTACACTCAAAGGCAAGCGAGATACCACTCTTTCATACCTTTTTATGAGCATTGCAATGTTGCTTATGTTTATGTTCCATGCTACTTATTATTTTTGAGTTGGAATCTCTTCATATCTTGCAATGACTATTGAGTGACCTTATTTGAAGGAAATATGCCCTAAGAGGCAATAATAAAGTTGTTATTATGTATTCCTTGTATATGATAGATGTTTATTTTGCATGCTATAATTGTATTGATAGGAAACGTCAATACACGTGTGTTTAATAAACAAAAAAGGGTTCCTAGTTATGCCTCTCTTATAGACTAGCTTGTTGATTAACAAGATGATCAAGGTTTCCTGATCATGGACATTGGATGTTGTTAATAACAAGGTCACAACATTTTTGAAATGATGTGATGAACATTCATACGAAGTATAGCATTACGATCAAGTCATTATGTTTATATTGCTATAACATCATATGAAGTAGTCTTAGTCCTTAGACCATGAGATCATGTTAATTGCTAACACTGGAAGAGTATCTTGATAACATCAAACGTCACACCGTAATAGGGTGACTATAAAGGTGGGTTCAGTGCTATGAAGGTGTTATGTTGAGGCTCATGGATCAAGAGTGGAATTTGTCAATCCTGATGACGGATAGATATACTCTGGGCCCTCTCGGTGATATCACATTAAGATAGCTTGCAAGCAAGTGGGTTCACTAGAATGTTATATCACGGGAACGAGAAAAGAGTGCATGTCGGTAGAAAAATCAAACTAGGTATTTAGATACCGATGATCAAATCTCGGACATGTATTATATCATGATACAAAGGGATTATATTACTAGCGTTAAAGGTTCTCACAATCACAAAAGTCATCATTGAATGTGGAGGAGTCAGTATGGATCTCCAGGTCCCGCTTCTGATTATTGATCTGAGAGGAGTCTCAATCATGTCTGCATTATTCACGAACCGTAGGGTGACACACTTAAGGTTTGCCGGACACCATTTAGGAGCACATATGTTCCAGACAAAAGGTTTGCAAAGCGCAGGAAATTTCTCGATAGAAACAGGAATCATTTCGATAGAAACCAGAATTGTTTCGATAGAAAGCGGAATTGTTTCGGGTGAAATTGCAGAAAGTGGTTCTGCATGTGATATTGAAATGTTGCAAGGGGTTTTATGTGAATGTTTGTTAATTAAAGTAATTAACAAAATTCTGAATAAAATAAATAAAAGAGTTTTATTAATTGAGAGTGACATTAAATTTGGTGGAAATTTAATGCATGTGAGTGGAACTTTGGGTGGAGTTTGAATTTATGTGAGTGGAGCTTCACCAGATGAATGAGGAAGAGGTGGGGTACCCCCCTTTGGCTGCCGGCCATGGGAGGGGAGGAGCCCCCCTCTCCTATAAAAGGCCCCCCTCTCCTCCCTCACAAAGTACACCTCCTCGTGAAGGATGTCTCTCCCCTCTAGATATTCCCCCATGGTCTCGGATTAGCGAGATACATGTTCCTGGTGGCCTTGCATCTATAAGGAGTTGCTGCTTCCGCTGAATCGCTGGAGCGAGGAGGTGCAGGTTGTCCAGTGGCTTGAACGTGTGTGCGAGGACGGATGCGCTGCTGATTTGTGGCGCTCGGACTTCCACACGATCTTGAGATCGGCAAGCGTACGACTACATCAACCACGAGTTCCTACTCGTTAACAAAACTCGTTGTCTTCGAGGGTAAGTTCTCCATGGATGTATGTCCACCCGTTGCTCTGTATCTAGTAGATAGATCTTGGCGTATAGTTCTCATCGTAGGAAATTTTTTGTTTTCTATGCTACAGACCCAACAGTGGTATCAGAGCCTGATCTATGCGTAGGTGCTTTGCACGGGTAGTACACATATGTTTATATGTGGGTGATGATGATCATGTTATTGCATCTTCTATGTATTTTGGATATTGGTGGCATAGTGGGATGAAGCGGCCCGGACCAACCTTACATGTCATCGTACATGAGACTGGTTCCACGACTGACATGCAAGTAGTTTTGCATAAGTGGCTAGCGGGTGTCTGTCTCTCCTACTATAGTCAATATCTGATTTACAACGAGTTGCTAATAACTTGGTTATCCTCGTTGTGGTTCATGTTCGTAGGTAAGACCGGTTCTATCTCCGAAAGCCCTAAGGCACGTAAAACTTGCAATTGATAAATTAGAGGTGTCTAGTTTAGATCGTTGCTAGGCTAGTGTCTTGATATGGTATTGTTGTAAGTAGATGTATGATAGATACTCTTACAACTCACTTAACGTGTAAGCTCCATAGACCTTGTCCTTACACACAAAGGAATGATAGAGATCATACCACGATGCAAATGATAAAGATCAAATGCAGGGACCGTATCATCTCACTTAACACATTAGATGTTAGCATCTTATATTGCTAGTTTGGCGCTTTTGGTAGCATTATAAGATGATCCCTCATTTAGATATCAAGATAAAATGTGTTCTTCCTTAAGTATGCACCATTTTGTGGATCGTGTTTTGAGGCATCACGTGATGATCGGGTGTTCTCGACTCTACGCTTTCATACAACGGGTGTAAGACAGTTTTACACACACGAATACTAAGGTTCTTACTTGGCGAGCCTAGCATGTACAGACATGGCCTCGGAACACGGACCGAAAGGTTAAGCATGAGTCATATAGTTGATATGATGCCCATATAGATGCTTGCCTTTGAAGCTACACCGACTCACGTGATGATCGGACTTGGTGTAGTGGATTTGGTTCATGTAATCACCAAAAAGGACATGAGGGATGTCGTTTTTGAGTGGGAGTTCATTAGTAATTTGGATTAGTTGAACTCAATATATCATAAACTTAGTCTAAATATACTTTACAAATTCTGTTGTAGATGGCACCACCTGCTTTTAATTTCAATGTGTTCATGGAGAAAGAGAAGCTTGCTACGAATGGTATCAACTTCACTAACTGGGCTATGAATTTGAGGATTCTCCTCACTGCTGCACAAAAGCAATATGTGCTAGAGGCGCCGCTAGGCCCCCCACTAGATCCTGATGCCCCTAACGAGGAAAAGAATGTCTATATAACTCGTCAGGAGGACCACAACTTAGTTCATTGCGGCATACTGTATGGGATAGAGCCAGAACTTCGAAAACATTTCGAAAATGGCAATGCCTTTGATACCATGGGAGGATTGAAAATGATTTTCGATACTCATGCTGCCGTAGAGAGTTATAATGCTTCTGAAAAGTTCTTTAGCTGCATGATGGAGGAGAACAGCTCCGTTAGTGAGCACGTACTCAAAATGTCTAGGTACGTCGATAAGCTTGTGTCCTTGGGAATAACGGTTCCCATTGACTTAGGCATACATCGTGTTCTCCAATCTCTGCCACCTAGCTACAAGAGCTTCGTGATGAACTATAATATGCAGGGCATGAAGAAGTCTCTTCCCGAGCTTCTGTCAATGCTTAAGACTGCAGAAGTGGAGATTAGGAAAGAACATCAAGTGTTGATGATCAATAAGACCACCAGTTTCAAGAAGGACAAGAAAGGCAAGCAGAAGGTAAAGAAGGACGGCAAATATGTTGCCGCGCCTGAAAAGAAACCCTGAGCTGGCCCTAAGTCTGATACCGCGTGCTACTATTGCAAGGGGATTGGCCATTGGAAGCGTAACTGCCCCAAGTATTTGGCAGACAAGAAGGCCGGCAAGGCAAACAAAGGTATATGTGATATACATGTTATTGATGTGTACTTGACCAGTACTCGTAGTAGCACCTGGGTATTTGATACGGGATCGGTTGCTAATATATGTAACTCGGTTCAGGGGCTGCGGAACAAGCGACAACTAGCAAGGGATGAGGTCACGATGCGGGTCGGCAATGGATCAAGAGTTGATGTGATCGCCGTCGGAACGCTGCCTCTCCATATGCCGTCGGGATTAGTTATAAACCTAAATAATTGTTATTTGGTGCCTGCACTAAGCATGAACATTGTATCCGGATCGTGTTTGATGCAAAGTGGTTATTCGTTTAAGTCTGAAAACAATGGTTGTTCGATTTATATGAATAATATCTTTTATGGTCATGCACCTATGTTGAATGGTTTATTTCTGTTGGATCTCGATAGTAGTAATACGCATATTCATAATGTTGACGCTAAAAGGATTAAACTTGATAATGATATATCTACATATATGTGGCACTGCCGTCTAGGTCATATTGGCGTTAAACGCATGAAGAAACTCCATTCTGATGGACTTTTGGAATCACTTGATTTTGAATCATTTGATACATGTGAGCCATGCCTTATGGGCAAGATGACTAGAACACCGTTTTCCGGTTCAATGGAACGGGCGACAGATTTATTGGAAATCATACATACTGATGTGTGTGGACCAATGAGTGTGTCGGCGCGAGGTGGATATCGTTATTTTGTTACTTTCACGGATGATTTGAGTAGATACGGGTATATCTATTTGATAAAACATAAGTCTGAAACCTTTGAAAAGTTCAAGGAATTTCAGAATGAAGTGGAAAATCATCTTAACAAAAAGATCAAATTTCTGCGGTCCGACCGTGGAGGAGAGTATCTTAGTTACGAGTTTAGCGCACATATGAAAGACTGTGGAATAGTTTCACAACTTATGCCTGCCGGAACACGACAACGTAATGGTGTGTCAGAACATCGTAATCGTACTTTATTGGATATGGTTCGATCTATGATGTCTCTGACTGACTTGCCACTATCACTTTGGGGTTATGCACTGGAAACCGCTGCATTCACTTTAAATAGGGCACCATCTAAATCCGTTGAAAAGACACCGTATGAATTATGGTTTGGAAACAAACCTAAGCTGTCATTTCTTAAAGTTTGGGGATGCGGTGTTTATGTGAAGAAACTTCAACCGGATAAACTCGAACCCAAAGCGTAAAAATGCATCTTCATAGGATACCCTAAGGAAACGATTGGGTATACCTTCTATCACAGATCCGAGGGCAAGGTTTTTGTTGCCAAGAATGGGTCCTTTCTTGAGAAGGAATTTCTCGCGAAAGGTGTGAGTAGTCGGAAGGTAGAACTAGAAGAGGTTATTGAATCTTCTCTTCATGAAATGGTGAGTAGCGCAGCACCGGAAGTTGTTTCGGAGTTGACTTCACCTAATGAAGAGAGAGCTAATGATATTGATCATGAAACTCCGAAAGAGGACACTACCGAACCTCGCAGGTCAAGCAGGACACGTGCAGCTCCTAAACTCTACGACAATCCTGTTATGAATTTCATGATTGATGAAATAGATGACCCTGCGACATATGAAGAAGCGATGATGAGCCCTGATTCCAACAAATGGCTAGAAGCCATGAAATCCGAGATGGAATCCATGTATGAAAACCAGGTTTGGACCTTGGTGGACTTACCTCACGATCGAAAGGCCGTTGAGAATAAATGGATTTTCAAAAGAAAAACTAAGGCTGATGGTAATGTGACCATCTATAAGGCTCGACTTGTCGCAAAGGGGTTTCGAAAAATTCAAGGAGTTGACTACGATGAGACATTCTCTCCCATAATGATGCTAAAGTCGGTTAGGATTATGTTAGCAATTGCTGCATATTTCGATTATGAAATATGGCAGATGGATGTCAAAACTGCGTTCCTCAATGGTAATATTGAACAAGAGTTATATATGATACAACCTAAGGGTTTTGTCAATCCTAAGGATGCTGATAAGGTATGCAAACTTCAGCGATCCATCTATGGACTGAAGCAAGCATCTCGGAGTTGGAATCTCCGCTTTGATGAGGTGATCAAAGAGTTTGGATTTGTCCAAACTTAAGGAGAGGCTTGTATTTACAAGAAAGTGAGAGGGAGCAATGTGGCATTTCTAATATTATATGTAGATGACATATTATTGATTAGAAATGATATAGATCTTTTAAACATTGTTAAAAGTTATCTAAACAGCAAATTTTCGATTAAAGACCTTGGTGAAGCTTCATATATATTAGGCATTAAAATCTATAGAGATAGATCAAGACGCCTAATTGGGCTATCGCAGAGTACATACCTTGATAAGATATTAAAGAAGTTTAATATGGACTGAAGTAAGAAGGGGTTCTTACCTATGTTGCAAGGCAAGACATTGAGTAAGACTCAATGTCCGGCTACAGCGGAAGAAAGGGAGATAATGGATAAGATCCCCTATGCCTCAGCCATAGGCTCTATAATGTACGCCATGCTATGTACAAGACCGGATGTGGCACATGCTATTAGTTTGACTAGTAGGTACCAATCTGATCCAGGTTCGGAACACTGGATAGCGGTCAAGAATATCCTTAAATACTTGAGAAGAACTAAGGATATGTTTCTTGTATACGGAGGTGAAGAAGAGCAAGTCGCTAAGTGTTATGTTGATGCTAGCTTTGACACTGATCCGGATGACTCTAAGTCTCAATCCAGATACGTATTTCTCTTGAATGGAGCAGCAGTTAGTTGGAGGAGCTCCAAACAACCTGTGGTGGCTGGATCAACGACGGAGGCGGAATATGTTGCTGCTTCAGAAGCGGCGCAGGAAGCGATTTGGATGAAGGAGTTCATAACGGAACTAGGTGTGGTTCCTAGTGCGTTGGACCCAATGGTGATCTATTGTGACAACAATGGAGCCATAGCCAACGCTAAGGAACCAAGGTCTCACAAGAATTCCAAGCATATTAAGCGCCGGTTTCACTCCATCCGCGAGCATGTCAAGGATGGAGATATAACGATTTGTAAAGTGCACACGGACCTGAATGTAGCAGATCCATTGACTAAAGTTCTCCCTAGGGCAAAACATGATCAATACCAGAACTCCATGGGTGTTAGATTTATCACTATGTAAACTAGATTATTGTCTCTAGTGCAAGTGGGAGACTGAAGGAAATATGCCCTAAGAGGCAATAATAAAGTTGTCATTATGTATTCCTTGTATATGATAGATGTTTATTTTGCATGCTATAATTGTATTGATAGGAAACATCAATACATGTGTGTTTAATAAACAAAAAGGGTTCCTAGTTATGCCTTTCTTATAGACTAGCTTGTTGATTAACAAGATGATCAAGGTTTCCTGATCATGGACATTGGATGTTGTTAATAACAAGGTCACAACATTTGTGAAATGATGTGATGAACATTCATCCGAAGTATAGAATTACGATCAAGTCATTATGTTTATATTGCTATAACATCATACGAAGTAGTCTTAGTCCTTAGACCATGAGATCATGTTAATTGCTAACACCAGAAGAGTATCTTGATAACATCAAACGTCACATCGTAACAGGGTGACTATAAAGGTGGGTTCAGTGCTATGAAGGTTTTATGTTGAGGCTCATGGATCAAGAGTGGAATTTGTCAATCCCGATGACGGATAGATATACTCTGGGCCCTCTCGGTGATATGACATTAAGATAGCTTGCAAGCAAGTGATGTGATCACTAGAATGTTACATCACGGGAACGAGAAAAGAGTGCATGTCGGTAACGAGATCAAACTAGGTATTTAGATACCGATGATCGAATCTCGGACATGTATTATATCATGAGACAAAGGGATTATATTACTAGCGTTAAAGGTTCTCACGATCACATAAGTCATCGTTGAATGTGGAGGAGTCAGTATGGATCTCCAGGTCCCGTTTCTGATTATTGATCTGAGAGGAGTCTCAATCATGTCTGCATTATTCGCGAACCGTAGGGTGACACACTTAAGGGTTGCCGGACACCATTTAGGAGCACATATGTTCCAGACAAAAGGTTTGCAAAGCGCAGGAAATTTTTCGATAGAAACCGAAATTGTTTCGGGTGAAATTGCAGAAAGTGGTTCTGCATGTGATATTGAAATGTTGCAAGGGTTTTATGTGAATGTTTTTTAATTAAATTAATTAACAAAATTCTGAATAAAATAAATAAAAGAGTTTTATTAATTGAGAGTGGCATTAAATTTGGTGGAAATTTAATGCATGTGAGTGGAACTTTGGGTGGAGTTTGAATTTATGTGAGTGGAGCTTCACCACATGAATGAGGAAGAGGTGGGGGCACCCCCCTTTGTCTGCCGGCCATGGGAGGGGAGGAGCCCCCCTCTCCTTCCTCACAAAGTACACCTCCTCGTGAAGGATCTCTCTCCCCCTCTAGATATTCCCCCATGGTCTCGGATTAGCGAGATACATGTTCCTGGTGGCCTTGCGTCCGGAAGGAGTTGCTGCTTCCGCTGATTCGCTGGAGCGAGGAGGTGGAGGTTGTCCGGTAGCTTGAACGTGTGTGCGAGGACGGATGCGCTGCTGATTTGCGGCGCTCGGACTTCCACACGATCTTGAGATCGGCAAGCATACGACTACATCAACCACGAGTTCCTTCTCGTTAACAAAACTCATTGTATTCAAGGGTAATTTCTCCATGGATGTATGTCCACCCTTTGCTCTGTATCTAGTAGATAGATCTTGGTGTATAGTTCTCATCCGAGGAATTTTTTTGTTTTGTATGCCGCGAACCCAACATTATTTGCATACTCCTTATTATGAATTGTCTAAGTACTTGATCATATGCTGAGAATATATACATCTTATGAAGCAAATGTGTTCGTGAAAGTTTCTTTTATCGCACTCAGTTTTCACCTGAATTGCTCGAGGACAAGCAATAAGCTAAGCTTGGGGGGAGTTGTTACGTCCAAAACGTATCTACTTTCCCGAACACTTTTGCTATTGTTTCTCCTCTAAACTTGTGTGATTTGGATACAACTAACACAGACTGATGATGTTTTCAGCAGAATTACCTTGGTGTCTAGTTTTTGTGCAGAAATCAACTATCAGGAAAAATCCCGGAAAATATGCCCACAATCCTATTTCACCAGAAGACTCACAGAGCCAGAAGACAAGACGGAGGAGGGCCACGAGGGGCCCACACCACTTGGTCGCGCGGGCCGGGCCTAGCCACGCCAGGGGGCCGTGTGGCTGCCTCGGTCACCCCCTCGGCCTCCCTCTTCGCCTATAAGATGCCTCTTGACCTAAAAACCAAGGGGGGTTCGATGTTTTTCTAGAGAGAGTTCTGCTACGCTGCCACCACCAGATTCCGCAAATCAGAACCAGAAACTCTGTTCTGGTACCCTGCCGGGACAAGGAATTGGAGGAGATCATCGCCATCATCATCACCATCACTTCTCCATCAACCATCCATGATTCCCCCATCTATGAGTGAGTAATACCCCGCTATAGGCTATGGGAATGGTAGGGATTGGATGAGATCAGTCATGTAATGGCATCGAATTGTTAGGGCATGGTGCCTAGTATCTATTATTAGTGCTTTTTGACTTTGTTGCAACTTGTTATGCTTAATGCTTGTCACTAGGGCCCGAGTGCCATGATTTCAGATCTGAACATGTTATTGATTCATGATGATAGTATTGTTTATGGTCTTACCTGCAAGTTGTATACACACATTGTTGTCTGGAACCAAAGGCCCCGAAGTGACAGCAATTGGGATAACCGGAGGGAATGGCTTTGATGTGAGGATCACATGTGTTCACAGAGTGTTAATGCTTTGCTCTGGTGCTCTATTAAAAGGAGCGCCTTAATTGCCAGTAGTTCCCTTGAGGCCCCGCTGCAAATGGGCTGGCAAGACAAAAGATGTTGTGCAAGTTCTCATTGCGAGCATGTATGACTATATATGGAACACATGCCTATGATTATTTAGTACTTGGATGCTTTATCTTATTTATCTGTAAATGCCCTATGTCTTGATTGCTATACGAATTGTCTTGTCCATGCAACACCCGTCCATCCACCCTATGCCTACCGCGCTTTAATCCTACTATTTACTGCTATTGTTACTACTGCCATCACTTTGCTATTGCTACTACAAAATTGTTGCTACTGATAAACTACTGTGAGCAAGATTGTTTCCAGGTGCAGCTGAATTGACAACTCAATTGTTAAGGTTTATAAATATTCTTTGGCCCCCCTTGTGTCGAATCAATAAATTGGGTTTCACTTCCCTCGAAAATACTGTGATACACCCCCTATACTTGTGGGTCATCAGTTGGCGGTGATTAGCTTCGCAAGCCACGGCACTTACGCTGAACTCACCCATGAGTTCCTTGCCTCCTTCTATGACGACCATAAGGAGAAAGGTAACATGTGCATGATAAACTTCACCATGAACCGACAGCACTATGAAATAAATTTCAAACAATTCTGCGATGCTTTTGGCCTCCCTCGTGTTGGGGAGCCCAATATTACTAACCTCTACGGCGCCACAAGTGGAGAGACTTGGGAGGTTATTTCTATTAATGGTGGCAGTCACTTCTATCAGAAGAAGATGTCCACCATTCAGAACCCAACCATTCGCTACTTTGCTTTGTTCCTCGCCAACACCATGTTGGGAAGGGGTGATACTGGTTCCATGGCCAATGCGGACATGGCGATGATCACCAAGGCTCTCTTCCCCACTGCAACGCAAAGCCCCTGTCCTGCAGCTCTACTCATCCAACACTTCCACCACCAAAGCAACAAGACCAAAGGTGATATTCATATTGGTGGATTGGTAACCCACCTTGCCTATGCATTGAACGTTGTACTACCTATTATGGAACCTATTGACGGCTCCAAACTTATGGATGTCAAGTATTTGACTGTTTGTAGCTTCCTTGGTGTTTACCATGCTAACCGGAGGCTCCGAGCATATCAATTCGGTTATCTTGATGACACATAGGTTGAGCAGGTTCAGTTGACATGTCCCCAAGCCTTCTCGATTATGGAGAAGGACACTTGGATCCTCATCAAGGACCAAGTGACGGAGATCTTGGCCGAGCACCAGCCCGAGGAGGAGGAAGATGAAGGGCAGCAGGATAGCAGGAGCAGGAGCAGGAGGGAGAGCAAGGATACAACCCTGCTTGGGAAGGACAACAACAGCAGCAGCCAGGAGGAGCCTGGGAACCGTGGCCCAACTAGCCACAGCAGGGGTATGGCTACGTCCCCTATCAGGAGTTCCAGTAGCTCAACCAACGCGTTGGGGAGATCGACCACACTCTTCAGGATGTGAATGAAGATGTGAATGCTTTGACTCACAACTTCAGTCACTTCATGACCCACTTCCCCGACTTCTATCAGCAGTATTCGCGCCAGCCGCCAAATGATGGCAACACCTGAGCCGGGCAATAGCCTAAGATTGGGGGAGGTTTGAAAACCTCCAAACTTTGCATTCATGTTTTTATTTCTTCTTTTGATTTATTTCTTCAAAAATTGCATGTTTATTTTCAGTTTTGCATTCTTAAACCAAAAATACAAAAAAAAATAGTTGTAATTTCATTTGCAAGTTCGTTTCTTTTGTTTCTCTCAGAGATTGCTTAATTTCAGGTGACTTGGCATTATGGAAATATAGGAGAGGGTCAACTCAAATGCAAGAACGAAGAGAGCAAGAGAAGGTATCACATTCCTTTCATCACACTCTTTGCAACCTTAAATTGATCCTACAATTATTTACTCTCTTGCACTAGAGTCACTCCCCACTTAGCTTGTTATCCTACAAATTCTATTCCTTTGCTAGTGTCTCCTTTTTAGCTTTGAAACAATGAGCAATGAACTTGGTTAAAAATACTTCCCATATTTTTACAACAAGAAGAAGCATCTGAAAGATGACTTGAGTCCATGTTTAGCTCAAAGAATTTGATTTTAGAACTACTCCATCCCATTCGAGCTTAATATAAATAGACTCGATAGTACCCTTGGTTGAAATTGTTTGATTAAATGGATGCTTCGAAGTAGTAGAAATTATGCCACTACTTTTTCTAATAATTACCGTAAGATATTGCTTTACGCGTGTCATTACAACTCTGTCGTGCTCCATGGGGAACTATTAACTCCGCTAGCCAGCGAACGATCTAAATGTGGGAAACCACTTGATTTCGGCTATTGAGTTATGTAAACGTATGTAGCAACAATGCTATGACGTGTAAAAAATTTAGTCTCCTCATGGTTTCACGTTCCAAGTGAAGTTGTAGTACTCCTCTGGCCCATTATTGCTCAACATCATTTATTGGCATGGTCACGAGTGCACAACACAACCCCAATTAACATGTTAAAAATAGTGGCATGATTTCTCTATGAAAGAGCTGAAGTTTTTGAAAGACAAAAGAAAGAAAAAGGTGCTTTTAGAGCCTTGAAATTTTGACATGGGAGTAGATGAGTTATTCTTAAATTTAATATTTTGATGCCTACTTGAGTACTCTTAATTAGTTAAATGAACAAGAACAAAAGGTTTTCATCTCTCAATAAAGAGAGGCACCAAAAGAATTTGTCTCACCTTCCTAGCTAAACTTTTGACACTTGCTTGGGCATATGATTTATTTGCTAACAAGATATACGTGGTTAGGAAGTGGGCTCAGTGAAATCTTGTGAATACTTGTATGATCATATTTAAGATTGCTGGGATTGTGAAGAAAAGAATTTGACACCAATTCAAACTTGTGAGTTCCTTTAATTTCTGTCTCGAATCTCTTCTATTCTTCCTTATTTCCTTGTCACTCGAGGGCGAGCAACATACAAGCTTGGGGGAGTTGATAGCTATGAGATTCGACACATTTTTGATGACTTTTATTGATGGTTTTCTCCCGGATTTGATCATTTTCTGGTTTTACCTAACGCTAATACTTCGGTATCGAAGAAAACTTGGTTTTTAATGTGTGTTTCAGGTTCTGAATGTCAACATAAGGATTTAACTAGAGAAATACAATATTCTGGAGAAAACAAGCAATTCCCACTTTGAAAGCTTGCGAGAGGAGCTCACAGAAGCTTTAACGAGCCACTATACGGCGGTAATATTTTTCCGGCCGTATAGTTGCCGCCGCCTCTGTCTTGTTAAAAGGGACAACTTTCATGAAGGGACGGGGGACAAAAACGCAACACAGCAGCCGCCACACCATCCAGAAGGGAGAAAGAAGGGATCCACAGAAGACGGAGAAGACGTTCTTCATCTCGCTCCACGATATTTGACCTCCTAGCCAATACACCCCCATAGCCACAACTTGTACTTGAGAGAGAGAGAGGGATCTCCACCTTGCAAGACTAGGGTTTGAGATTGTTTCTTCCCATCTTGAATTGTGTTGTATATTTTTCTATTCTTATTGTGGATCTCCACGGTAATACCAAGACGAATTCCCTTTATTCAGTTATATTGATGATCCATTCTTCTCTCATGTGTGAGTAATTCCCTTGGGCGTGGGAGATGTAGGGGATTGGTGAGATGTGACGTGCCTTCATATATTTTCCATTAATTTGTGATTGATTCCAAATACTATAATATGTCTGCTTGACTATCTGCGGGATGCATAATGCTTGTTGTCCAATTAAGGGCCCAGACAACATGATACCTTGTTCTACATAGATAAGATCTTGTACGCTAGTGTACCGGCGACCCTCGGGTGACACGGGGATATCAATGGAAAGCTAGTTAACTCGAGGATAACGAGTAACCACTGTGCTTATTGCATTAGTACAATCCAAGGAGCTTAATCGCTAAGCGACCTGAAGGGTCTTAATCGTCTAGTGTCTGACCATAGTTTTGGTAGCAGGCTAGTAGGATTATTGAAGTTGGGATGAAATCTACCAAGAGGAGTTCCGGCTAATTATGGGTTGCTCGCCTACACATATATCTATAAAATTATAATTGTTACATTTACTACTCGTCCACCTGGCACAGTCACTATCACCATGAACTGAATCTCCCCGCGCCTTCTTTCGCCATCTATAGGAAACAACAAACAAGCAAAGCCATTCTTTACTTTTATGCTTTATATTTCTGAAGTTTATATTTTAGTTCTATTTAAATCTATCACATTTAATCAAAATTCCATTCTTATTTCAACACTTGTAGTCAATTCACTCGAAGACCTGTGACAACTTCGGGTGTGACAGAGACTTCACCAATAAACACTTACCTTTGGGATCCCTGTGAGATCGATATCTGAACTTCGAAACTAGCTACAAACGATTTGTGCACTTGCAGTCATCAGAGACAGACCGTGTGGTGCAGGGGTACGCATGTGCGTGGGTGCTCGGTCGCAGCCCAAGCACGCCGGAGGCATTCGGGGTAACCCACGAAGCGCGCATTAGGAAGGGCGCACCTATAGGAGCAAAGTAGCCCATCCAGGGCTACTGGGAGGAGCCACCTGCCCCCGTGGTAGGAGCCGCCGCCCCCACGGCCGACCGAGCCAGCATTCTGGGAGGGGCCGCCACCCTGTCCGGATCCGCAACCACCACCCGGTTGGAAACCGGGGATGGGGTTCTTCCCCTATAACTGGGGCTTACGTAGTCGCCAGGGTGCCCGCCGGGAGGTGCGGGGCCGCGACCGCCCGAGGCGAGGTGGCCTCCGCCACTAGGCTGGCCGCCGCCAGGTTGGCCACCGTCGCGCCCGTGGACCACCATGGCCCGCGCGTCCTCATCCTGATCTTCACTCGCGATGGACATCTCGGCGAGCATGAGCTTGGAGCAGGCGTCAACAAAGGACGGGAGGGGGTCGTTGTTCTGGATGATGGCGGACTGGAGGCAGAATTTCTTGCCGAGGCCCACGAGGAGCTACAAGGTGAGATCATTGTCGGCCACGGGGTAGCCGATTTTGGCCAGGTCGTCGGCGACGGATAGGAGGCGGCTGGCATAGGTGGAGACCGCCATGTCCCCACGGCGGATGGATTTGTACGCCTTGCTGAGATAGGCATACCTTGATGAGCAGTTCACGAAGACGAAATTGTGGAGGCGAGTCCGCGTGGTGTAGGCACGACCGTCGATGCCTTGGACCAGGCAGAGAAGATCATCCGCTACTAGGCTGGCCGCCGCCAGGTTGGCCACCGTCGCGCCCGTGGACCACCATGGCCCGCGCGTCCTCATCCTGATCTTCACTCGCGATGGACATCTCGGCGAGCATGAGCTTGGAGCAGGCGTCAACAAAGGACGGGAGGGGGTCGTTGTTCTGGATGATGGCGGACTGGAGGCAGAATTTCTTGCCGAGGCCCACGAGGAGCTACAAGGTGAGATCATTGTCGGCCACGGGGTAGCCGATTTTGGCCAGGTCGTCGGCGACGGATAGGAGGCGGCTGGCATAGGTGGAGACCGCCATGTCCCCACGGCGGATGGATTTGTACGCCTTGCTGAGATAGGCATACCTTGATGAGCAGTTCACGAAGACGAAATTGTGGAGGCGAGTCCGCGTGGTGTAGGCACGACCGTCGATGCCTTGGACCAGGCGGAGAAGATCATCCGCTAGTGTGGCCATAAACCAAAGTGAGATGTGAATGTCGTCGTCCCACCACGCGTTGTCGGGGTTCACCGGAGCCGCGCCCTCCGTGACGTGATCAAGGCATTATACATGGTAAGGAGGAAAGGCTTGATTTGACGCCACCGGGCGAGGTTTTGGCCAGAAGTTTGAACCTTGAAGTTGATGTGGTCACTGATGTGGACGGATCGGATGTTGAGAGAGGGAGCAGCAGGAAGGGAAGGTGCCGGGACATGGGTGGGGAGGAGGAGCGAAGCTGAGGTAGGAAGGTTAGGTTGGGATTCGAGATTGTCGTGGCCGAAGAGGTCATGGCCATCACCATGAGAAGGGGTGGGAGGATCTCAGGGTCTGAAAGGTGGGCGTTGGTTGAGAGGGGTGTGGGGATCGGTGTCTAGAGGGGAGGAGAAGGAGGCTATGGCCACCATAGTTGCCGAAGCGGAGGAAGAAGAGTGTTGGTCGGCCATGGGGTGGAGGAGTTTGAGCCTGGGCTCTGATACCAATCAGAATTGCGTTCAATGCTTGATTGTATTACCAAAGGTAGCGATTACATAAAGAAGGAAGGATATCGTGGGCAGGACTCCTGCCACACATTGAGGAGTCGATCCTATCGATCAGGAAACCTCCTAGGACTAGGCCTAACAGTTACAATGAGATAACATTATAGAAGTATCGTGTCAACACGAAGATCATCTCTCTTCTTAATCAGGTTTGGGAAGATAAAGAAATGGCGTCGAGAATTCAGACCATCACTTGTAGGCTCCTTAGAAAAACTCTCCCCACAGGTAAAAGGGAAAGTGGATATTCTAAACATAACAAGAACAGTTGCTCTAGATGTGGTAACTGTCAAGCTTCATGCTCTAACCAACTATTCCAAAAGATTGATTTGATGGAAAGAGGTAGGCAATCCACGTATACACTTCAACACCCCTCCTCACGTGTGATGGGAAGACAAGTTAACACGTGTAAACTCAGAGGTATAGCTCAAGAGGCTAATACATGGACGGAGGGGGCACCAACAATTTTTAGGAAAAAATGCGCCACACAGGACTCAAACTCAAGACCTTGGCTCTGATACCATGTCAAGCTTCATGCTCTAACCAACTATTCCAAAATACTGATCTGATGGAAAGAGGTAGGCAATCCACTTATACACTTCAATAGTAACTAGGAAGATTAAATGCAATTACTTTTTCTATGCCCATTTTCTAGAGCAGCCTTGTTTTGTTTTCCTTGTTAAAACTAAAATCCTAGCTGCACATCATGGCACAATTCCTAATATGATATATATGCTTTATTTGCACCCTGGGCATTCTCAAATAAAGACAGATACTCTATACTTTCTCGTGGTTGTGAGAATCGGGCAATAGCCTAGTGGTTGGGTCATAGTTGTTGCATCCCAGCGACCGGAGTTTGATCCCTATCAGGGACGAATTTCAGGAATTTTCACGCCGACCCGTTTCTAATATATCAAAAAAGTGTCTAGTTCCTCCTAGCACTGTTTCATTTTTTTATACTTTCCCGTGGTGTTATGGAAAGCTCGAAACGATACTCTGTTTTGTACGAAAACAAGCAGGCCTTCACATACGTTTGCAGCAGCTGGTGCCATTATCAAGGCAACCAAAATATAGGTCTACAACTCTAATGATCATTACAACAAAGAGCAGTCTCTAAATAGCAGGCAACCACCACCACTGATTTCTCGGGTTAATGAATCTTACTTTCCTGTAGGTAATTCCTTCTCCAGTGATGCTGCATGGGAGAAGTAATAAGATTCAGCAACAAGCCGTTCATGGTTAGAAATAATCATTCACTTCCAAGACAACCAACATCTCCGTCAGTTGCTTGTCGCGGCGCTTTCACCTCCAACAACTTCTCCACTACATGCTGAGACTTATGGTCTACTTCTAGCAACAATGCTAGCGAATCTAGTAATGGTGCAAGACTCTCACTTCTACAACGATTGCTCAATATTGACTTTAGCAGCTACAATGACAGCGGTATTTGTAGCTCAAAGACATTAGGATATCAAGCTACAACTCACAACAATATGAGTCTCTCCTTCTTTTCAGTATAACAACATTTCCCACATCAATAGGTGCAAAAATTTCAAAGCCCATTGCTAGGATAGTTTAGCGTTCATATTCTAACTACTTTATTAGTTGTTCAGTGTTTAAGATCCGGTTCAGAATGTCCAAAATGGGATATTCTATCTGTATCTAGCGTGACTCCTTTTATGCTCCTATTTGTAAAATGCTCTTAAATGAATATAAATACATCCCACCGAAGGTACAGGTGGAAAACCGCGTAATGAGGGGAGGAGAACGTATCCTATGCACCCTTTTATTTGGTGAAACTGGTGCACCCAGAGTACAAATACATGTTAAAAAGTTGTAGAAAAATCTGAAAATATTTTACCATGTAGATACAACATATATATACGATGCCACAAAAATTCAATGTCAAACATTACACACTGAACTAAAAGGCAAATACTACTACGAAGAATATTTATTTCAGTTTGGGCCGTGAATTGAGGTCACTAACCCTTAGAAGAGCTAAACTTGTTGCTTTTTTTTTTGAGAATTGTTCCAAATTTTGATTAAACTTGTGTGGCATTGCAGATACATGTTGTACCTACATGGTAGATTATTTTCAGACTTTTCTTAGCTACTTTTTATGTTGGGTGCAGAGGTTTCACAAAATAAACAGGTGCATAGGATACGAGCAGGGGTGGAGCCAGGATTTGACCATGGGGGCGAGGAGGACGACAACCACATAAGGGTATTGAGAATATTTTTTCGACGCGGTGATAAATACATATAGGATCAATATAGAATGACGATGTGATAAATCATTTGTGTTTAGTCTATTCTATATCTTCCTCTTCATTTTCTAAAGCACAATTGCAAAAATTAAAATTTACTTCTAATTCTTCTCTTGCATTTGTCTTTCAACTCTATGGTAGTGTACAAATTGATATATATTCCTACTCAATCTAACCAAAACGAAACTAGCTAGTAGCATGCATGAATTGAATTGTAATATTCATCTTCACAAAAATTGTAATGTTCGTTCACACCGTACCTTAGGTATAGACATATAGAATCGCAGATTACACACTGGTAGTGGTGCAGCGCCGAAGTGGTTTGCGCTAGGCCGTATTTTTCTCTATTCTCGTGTTGTGGTGTATCGAGGCGGAGAGCGGCGACTGATGGCAAGCAGTGCCCTAGCAGGTAGCAACAGGATGTACAGTTCATTGGCCGTAGATCGATCTACCAATTCCCATCGACAGAAATTGTATGGCTAGATGCAGATCGAGCGACTTCTGAAGTTTTGATCCTGAAAAACAAGGCCACTCGATAGACATATGGTCTATTGGGCTTTGTTCATTAGACAACATTTGAATAAACTAACCGTGGGCTAAATAATCGCATGTTTGTCTCTAGCTATTATAGCACATAGTATACTAGCACCTATAGCTAGACACTGAGGGAGGCGATCGATTAGGGGGGGTCTAGTTATATTGTGTCTCTTTTCTAGAATCATGAAGAAAATATTGCATATTCTTGTGAAGTCTGGTACCCTTGCTTATTTGCATGTCGGCTATGAATCTATTGAATTCATTTGTTTCTTATGATGCTCAAAAGGTAACGAAACATGTCCAATTCTATCCCAATGACATATCAAGATTGGATTATATAAGACTTAAATACCAACTTGATACCTTTATCAATGATGTGAGAACGGATGATAGATTCAAATGTGTAAATTGTCTCGGTGAGCTCTCTATTATGCTTGTTGAAATAAACAAGCATGTTGTTTATGATCTTGTCTATTTATATCTCAAGTTGATATTTGTTAGTGATGGGTGGATTTAGGCATGTACCTCACATGGCATTAATACATGATTCCTGCCCACGCCTACCTCTATGAATAAAGACCTGAAGGCCTACATCTAGAATCTTTCAACCGACCTAACCCCAACCGACCTGACCTGTGGGGCTGCAAGACGGTTCTCTGGAGATTCCGAAGACCAGACACGCATACAAGGGAGACAAAGATCAAGATTACGTGCAAGACAAGATGAATACCTAACGTGACTAAGGGATACTTTGCCATCATCGACACCTATAAGTACTCAAGGACATTCACCTGAAGAGGACACACCATAATCGTCTGCGTCTTTGTCATTAGCCTTAGTCATAGAACTATAGATTCATCTCTCTCATCGCGTGTCATTATAAACCCATCGAGATCATCTTGTTGACACTTTGTACGATCTCTCGATCACCTTATGAATAAAGTCTGAGAGAATCCACCTAATTACACATATACTCTTCCAGCTCACAGCCCCTCCGTTTATCACAAACACGTATCCAGATTACAAACGAGAATCATATGAGTTAGTAAGATAATTTGGATTCGTGTAACCCTTTACACTGAGTTCATCCTCACCTCCATAAACTAGGAACATATCCTTAGTCCTTCCCAAGTACTTAAGGATATTTTTAGCCGCTGTCCAATGGATTTATCCAGGGTCAGCCTGGTATCTGCTCACAACACTTAGAGCATAGGAAGCATCCGGCTTTGTATAAATCATAACATGCATGATGGATCCGACTGCTCAAGCATACAAAATCACACTCATCCGACTTCACTCATCATTCGTCGAAGGACACCGAGTCTTGTTAAGTTTTACACCATGGGACATCGGTAAGAATCCCTTCTTAGACGACTCCATATTGAATTTTTTCGAAACTTTGTCCCAATATGTACTCTGACTCAATCCAATGAGCTACCTTGATCTATCTCTATAGATCTTGATTCCTAGAATGTAAGTTGCCTCACCCAAGTCCTTCATCGAAAAACTCTTTTCCAATGATTTCTTGGTTTCTTGCAACATCTGGACATCATTTCCAATCTGTAATATATCATCCACATATAAGATCATAAAGTTTACTTTGATTCCACTAAACTTCTTGTATAAACAAGAATCATGATCACTCTTGATGAAGCCAAACGATTTGACAACCTCATCAAAGAAAATGTTCCAACTCCGAGATGCTTGCTTCGGCCCATACATGGATTTTTGAAATTTGCGTACCTTGTCAGCTTTAGCCGGATCGGCAAAACCCTCGGCTGTATCATATACATGTCCTTGGTTAAATTTCCATTAAGTAAAGCTGTCTTGACATCCATGTGCCATATCTCATAGTCGAAATAGGATGCTATAGCTAACATGATCCGAACTGACTTAAGCATCGCTATGGGTGAGAAATTCTCATTGTAGTTAACTCCTTGAACCCGTCAGAACCCCTTCATGACAAGCCGTCCTTTATAGATAGAAATATTTCCATCGATATCAGTTTTCTTCTTAAAGACCCATTTGCACTCGACTTGTCTTACACCATCTGGTAGATCAACCAAGTTCCAAACTTGATTTTCATCCATGGACTTTAACTTGGATATCATGGCTCCAAGCCACGATTCAGTATCGGTTCCCACCATCGCTTCTGAATAAGTTGCCGGCTCATCACTGTCTAATAGTAATATATCACGAACACTTTGCAATCTGGCTGATCTTCGTGTTGCGGGAGCAGTTTCCGCTCAATCACCACGACTAGATCAACCTCCAAGGCCTTTTACGACTTGCTACTAGCCGGTACCTCTCGAATTTATTCGAGCTGCACCGTGGTCACACTGATTCCCTGACTGAGAAACTCTTTCTCAAGGCAGACATTGTTCCGAGCAACAAACACTTTTACCTCTTCTCGGTTGTGGAAGTAGTAACCCCACGTTTCCCTTGGATACCCCATGAAAATACACTCATCCGACTTGTCTGTGAGCTTGTCCGACTTAAGTCGCTTGACCAATGCTTCACAACCCCAAATTTTAAGAAAAGACAAAATCGGCTGCCAGTCCACATCTCATGCGATGTCTTCTCTACCAACTTTGATGGTACTCTGTTTAATGTGAACATGGCAATTACTAGACAATAACCTTGATGGATGTAAAATACCACCTCTTTTAGCCATATAACATGTGCCATTTATCTCTCATATCATGTTTCTTCCAGCTATAGCTATGCCTTATATGCATGACTTCTAGTTCTCATTTACTTTCATATGAGCTTTGCACATTTAGTAGTTTAGGTAGAATTTTATCACTTTCCTATCTATGACATGTGTGTAGGTGTTGGTGAAGATTATGGATAAAAAGGAACAAAGAGAGCATAGTATGGAGGAGCTGCAGGGACCAGACTTAGTCATTTGAGAGGTTGGAAAAGTGAATTTTTCCAACTTCTCAAAATAAATATCCAAGATCATGGGGCTGTAGCCCTCGACGAGACGAACGCAACGAGCCTAAGAACTCCCAAAACGGAGTTCGTATGAAAAATGGCGACCAAAATACTAAAGGATCTACAAGTTCAACGACCAACTATACGGCCGGTACTAAAAGTTCCCGCCGTATAGTTTGGTTGTATAGTTGGTAAAAAGGTCGCAAATGATAGGATTTCGACCCAGAGAAGCTCCAGAACCTTCCCTAAGTCATATGCCGGTATTGGGGGAATCCTAGGGCACCCCCAAGGAGAATATTATTTTGCGGCCCGAAAGTTGGGGTGGCCAGGCAACGCGGTACCCAAGTTGATTTTTATCACTGCGATTCGAAAAGTTGGGGCGCCAATTGCTGAGAGGGGTCTTTTGAGTGAATGATGGCCAAACCCAATATTTTCAAATCGCGCCCGTTAAGTCAGGATATTCTGTTACACCAGTTCCTGCTGTGCCCCTCCTTCGCCGGTCACTCTTCTTAGCCACCCTACACGTGTCGTAGGGGCAAATCCATTACTGTACTTTCCTAACTCTCGACACTGAATCTTGCTGCGGCGGCGGCGGTCCCTTTTCTTCCCTTCCCTGACCCTAAATCTGCCGGTGGCGGAGGACCTTTTTTCTCCCTCCCCCGACACTGAATCCGACGGCGGCGGCCCAGCATGTCTTGCAAGGCGAAGGTTGTAGCTACGTCGCCGACTAAAAAGGGTCTGTCGGGCCCAAGTCTGGGGCTCAACGCATAGCAGCGGCGAGGTCTTCAGCCCCGGTTAGCGAGGAGGCCAGCAAGGATTCTGCTCCCAAGGTACCTACGAGCAACGGGTTGAAGAGAAAAGCAAGGCCGATGGCGGATTGTTCGGCTCCGGTGGGCGGATGCAGCACTCAGATCTCGAAGAAAAAAACCCGGGAGAAGAGCGAGAGGTGAATATTTATTATCTGTGCCTTACCTTGCAAGTAGATTAGTTACGGCATAATAGAATCGAATGAACTGAAATGTTCCCCTTTTTAATCAAATTAGGCACAGCTTTGATACAAGGGACCTATATGTGTTCACAGTTCATGTTCGGCAGTACACTGCAAAGCTTGATTTTGGTTGCGAGAGGGTTGTGTTTGGGCAAGATGTGTATCTGCTTGTGAATTGCAAAGAGGTTGTGTCTGTTTCGCAGCTGGTAGATATGCTTGCCGCTAGAATTCCCTGGGGTTCTAGACAGAGGACAAAATTGGTGTGGCACAACATGAATGATACCTATCAGAAAATTGAGCACTCCCATGAGCTTCAGATGGTTTGGGAGTGTTGTGCAGCTGATCATAAGGTGAAATTTGAAGCGATGATTGATGATATGTATGTAGATGCTGGAGATCTTGCTACCAGAGCTTCTGCTCCTAGAGAATACGGACCAATAGATGCTAATCTAGATAAGTTCAGTATACGCATAGAGGTGGATTCATACATGGCAAAACTTGATCAGGGAGTTAATAAGCCAGTTCCGTCATCTACTGTGGAGATCACTGTCGATTCCAAAAACATAACTCTTGATGAAATGAGAGAGATGATCGGTAAGGAAATCAGTATTGGCCCTAAGCAGATGGCAAAAATCCGGTGGTGGCATCATAAGAAGCAGCAATTCATAGATGTTTTGGATACTGAAGATCTTATGGAAATTATGCGGCGAAAGAAGCGAACCAGGAAGGTGTTCTTCCTTGGTACCATTTCTGATGTTGTTGAACAGGTTATAGTGGATGTAGATGCCCCTGTAGTGGCTGAACAGAATGAGGTGGTCGACGTTGATGAGATCTGCTGAGAGCTGCTACCCTGGGCTTGTCATATGGACCGCGGGGTTCCCCTGCCTGTATTTGTAAAATTGACTGCTGTTGCATTTAGAGCATGCTTCTGTGATTATGTTTGTTGAGAGATTGCGATATAATGTTGTACGAGCTGTTGAGATTTTCGGACATGTCACTCACTGAAACCATCGTTGTTGTAATAAGACATAAGTACATTGTAGTTGACATGATTATGTTTCTTAAGATGACGTACCGTACTTGTTTCTATTATTATGTTTGTTGGGACATTGTAATGTAATGTTTTGTGAAACCATGACTGGACTAGTGATGCATAAATACATTGTAGTTGACATGATTATGTTTCTTGAGATGATGTACTGTACTTGTTTCTGTTATTTTGTTTGTTGAGAGACTGTAATGTAATGTTTTGCGAAACCATGATAGGACAAGTGATGTGTAAGTACCTTGTAGTCGACATGATTCTGTTTCTTGAGTTGATGTAATATACTTGTTTCTGTGATTACGTTTGTTGAGAGATTGTAGTGTGATATTTTGTGAAACCATGTTGTGGTTATGTTTGTTGAGAGATTATATTGTAATGTTTTGTGAAACCATGACTAAAGAAGTGATGCATAAGTACCTTGTAGTTGACATGATTTTGTTTCTTTGGATGATGTAATATACTGGTATGTTTTCGTTAGGCAATGAAATTGGGATGGAGGGAGTGCAGGTTTAATATTTGAAATGAGAATGTGTGAAGAGAATCCATATCAGGCAGGAGACAGTAATCTAGGGAAAGGGAATGGTATCCATTAAACTATTGTAACATGCCAATTTAGTCATTGTTGCAGCGGTAGAAGGACTGCTCTCTCTCTCTCTCTCTCTCTCTCTCTCTCTCTCTCTCTCTCTCTCTCTCTCTCTCTCTCTCTCTCTCTCTCTCTCTCGCTGACGCCGACACCGTCGCTGTCGCCTGTGATGACACATTCGCCATGCTGTCCTTGAATGGCGAGGACGACCAGTCGAGCAGCGACAGCCTTCTCTCCGACATCGAGTATTCCTTCCATGATGTGAGTTCCTCTGTTTTCTCGGGCTAGGTTTAGGCAATGGTAAATCTCTCGATCTGAGCTCCATATGTGCATGCAATCATGTTCGGTTTTAGCTTTGCGTTTACCTATAGGTACCAAGGATGATCTACGACTCCGAATGGGAGGGCCTAGATATCGATGGAGAAGTGACATGTGACCATGGGCTAAAACTGAGGAGATATGTTGCATTCGAAGGAAGTAACACTGGGAGAAGGTTTTTGGGATGTACAAATCAGGTTAGTTTACATTATGTGAAACTATGACATGAAATAAAATGTATCGTGCATGTTCATAACACTATAGTGTGTGTGTTTTTAGGTTGGCCCAGTGTGTAAAGCAGTAGAGTGGGTGGATCTTGAGTGGCCAGATGCACTTAAGAAATGTTTGGCACAGTTATGGGAGATGTATGAGTTGGAAAGGTCGGGGAGATTTACTGATGTAAGTGATCCAGCTGAAAAAAATTACAAGCTGTCGGTACGAAATAAGGAGCTGGAACAAGAAATCGAGAATTTGCAGTTAGAGCTAACTGACGGAATTGATGGGAGCTTGGTTGTTGGAACTGCAAAGAAGCTTCAGGATAGTCACAGGTTGCTGATTCATAATGTAGAAAAGGAGAGGGATCAGCTCAGGGAAGACAAGAAGAAGCTAGAGTACTGCATTGCGGATCTGTTGAAAGAACTGAAGAAGGCGCGCGAGGGTGAATAAGGACAGACTATAGAGGATAAAGGAAATTCGAGATGAATAATTTATGTTGTGAAACTAGTTAATTGTAAGACTTGCAGTTGCGCTTTCCGAACTAAGCCAAACTCAATCCTCGAGCAAACTAATTTCAGACGAACACACATATCATGCATAGAGTTAAGTTCACGCTTACAAAATCACCACTTCAGAGGATAAACCAGGCAATTCAATACTAAATAGACATATGTTGTGTTCAAGCGAGTCTGGCCCAGAGGTGCCTGTTTTCCTCCCTAAGATTGGCCAGCTCCTTTAGTACTATGTCGTGCTTCAGCTGTAGATTCCAGCGCTCCATCACGGATTGGAGAATTTTGTCCGTAGCCATACGATTTTCCTTCAAGATCCTTTGATGATCTCCGTCTTCTTCCTAGCCGCGGCACGACCTTCACTGTGTAGCTTCGCCCAGTCGGTGTTTAACTCCTTCAGTTTCTAGCACTTGTCAGAAAGGACCGCGACTTCAGCGCACATTTGGTCAAAGGCTAGTTTCTGGGAATTCTGCTTCTCCCTTTGGATTGCTACCTTGTCATTTAGCTAGGTCACCAGGTCCCGGTCGATCTTTCGCCTCTTTCCCTGCAAAAAAATACATAGTATGGTTTGTTCAGTTCACCAGGACAAGTTGGTTAGTTTCCATAATTAACTGAATCGACTAGTGGCACTGTCATAATTTCAAGGAAGAAGCAATCTAGGACTAATCAACATTTTATGAATCGACTAGTGGCACTGTCATAATTTCAATTTCGAAGACAAATAATATTTATCAGCAGTTTAGTGTGCTGTGGGTTTTTCCCAATATCACCAAATAGTAGTGGGAGAGTGGCAAACTCATAATGCAGAAA
Source organism: Avena sativa (assembly GCA_916181665.1). Lineage (NCBI taxonomy): Eukaryota > Viridiplantae > Streptophyta > Magnoliopsida > Poales > Poaceae > Avena > Avena sativa. The sequence continues at coordinate 432,554,272 of OV702295.1, forward strand.
CCCATGTCCAGATACATAATGGAAAGAGAACATGGTGTCCATTCATGAACATGAACACCAACACATGTCCAGATAGATAAGGAGTTGCCCTAGGATTCTTATTGCACCCTATAATAGGAAGCAGACATGGGCATTGCTCCCTGAACCCTAAACATTACAAAAAAGAGGAGGACGAACTGGTATTCGTGTCCCCGCTAACCGGAATCAGACTTGGGCATTGCTCCGATACGCCTCCAGACATGCCCTTAGCTCCTCGTTATCATTCCGAACACCCTCGAGTACGGTGATCCCTCTGCTCATGTCTGCCTTCATATCCTTGACTGCATCTAGGCAACGGTTCGTATCATAGTAGGCTTGGATGGTAGCCTTGGTTTCCTCGACGCGTCCTCTGAGTGCCTCGCTGACTTCGTCCTGCAGGAGAATGCACCTTTCCACGAGATTCTTCTTCTCCTCCGTGAGCTCATTGATTATCTTGATGGCCTGTTCTTGCCTGTTCAAGTTACGGTCGAGCACTTTCTGCAGCCTAACGACATCATGTGCAAAATCTAGCGAGATCTCCTTCTGCACAGATAATTGCTTGCGTAGGCTCTCATTAGCTTGGGTGAGGGAGCATGCAAGCTCATGTTGGTTGGCAATCTTGGAACTGATCGCGGCCACCTTCTCATGATACTCGGCCTTCGATCGCTGCATCGTTGATGTTAATTGAAATAGGAATTCTACAATTACACTCCAGGTCCCAGGTGAATACTAATACAGATAAAAAAACCCCGTTGAATCTATTGGCCGCAGTGTTAAAAAATGGACCTGGAGATCTATTCATGACCACGATAAACTAATCCTAATCACAAAAAATCCATAGTGAATCTATGAACAACGGTATTAAGGAAAGACCAAGAGTCAGTCATATTCATGAAAACTAATACAACTCACAAAAGAAGAAGAAAAACCAATGCGGGGCGGACAACATCTAAGAAATCCACATCATAACTCGGAGAAATATCAGCGTGGAGATTTGCTACCTCGCTGAGACATGGAACGGGGCCGAACGGGTCCTGCAATGCCTCTATCATGGTGAATTCAGGCTCCACGGCCGACCTATAATACGTAGAAGAGGAAGAGCTAGAAGAAGAAGAAAAACAAGAAGAAGCTGATTAAGATCATGATGGAGAGGGAGATGGAGAAGAAGTAGAATAAGGAGACCGTACCGGGAGGAGCCCTCGCCTGCTAGAACATTCGGCGCCATTGTCGGGGGAGATTGGGCCTCGATGAGAGGGTGGGATTCAGCGGCTGGTAGAGCAAGAAGTGCCTCGCGGCGATTTCTCTCCCTTTTCTCCACGAGGATCGTCGACCGGCCTCTCCCCCTCCTCAGTGGAGCCATGGCTTGCAGGGTGAGTGTGGCGGCGGCAGGAGGAAGGAGATATTGATTATTAGTGTGGGAGAAGAGTAAAGAGTATAGGCCGTGGTCCAGTAGTACTAGTACTATTATACAAGACCACTGTGTACGGTCTACCTTCTCAAAGAAGCCATGGAGGCAGGGGTAGGGAATCGATGGGACTTGTCTTTATTGCGATGGACACTTCAATGGTCTTCGACGCCGCCCAAAATCCAGTATATAATAAGGGGAGTGCGAGCCGGGTGGTCGTCACGGGAATCGGCGCGCACATCGCGCGTGCGTGTGTCACGTGTTGATGGGGCAATGACGCGCGCAACTGCTGCACGATCACGTCGGCACGTCCAACTCCGTCGAACTCCACGTGACAGGCACACACGGGATATTTACGAGTCTAGAATACGCTGTGCCACTTTTGTTGTGATCAAATTATGTTCAGTACGCGAGATATTACTTTTTTTTGATAATCGACAAATGCATGCATGGACACGACGCACGAAACCGCAACTCGTCCTTGATCAGATCGGCACCCCACTCTGTGTACCCGCCATCGACCATTCGGAGCAACTACCTCGAGCATGATGCCCCCTCGCCGTGGCAATGGCAGGTCCAAGCCGTCCACTGACCATCCTGCTTCCCTGGCTCTTCGCTGCATCGTCCGCGCTCGCGAGTCGCCTGCTGAGGTAGCACATCGTGTCCGACAACGCCAGGATCCATCGACATCGGCACTTGAGGACACCGCAACGTCGAAGCTCGTACCGGCCGCACAGGAGGAGCGTGGGGTACCTGCAGCGTCGGACGAGCGCAAAGCAGCAACCAGGACGGGGGCGCGTGTTGCACCAGCAAGTACGAACAAGAAGAGGAACGAGAAGAAGACCAGGAAGAAGAGAGGAGATAGCTATTTGGACGAGTCCGACTCGGCCAACGAGGAGGCGTTCATCGATTAGTTGGAGGCAGAAGCGGAGGAGAGTGACGTGGACCCGTGGGACTACGAAGAGGAGGAGGAGGAGGACTCTGACGAGGAGATAGCGCGCTTATTTGAGGAAGGGGGCGGTGTCGAGTCGTCAGAGGAGGGCACCAACGGCGGTGATGGCAGGGACCATGGCGTTGACGAAGACAAGGATGAACCGGAAGACGAAGACGATGGCTACTTCAAAATATGATCATTTATTTTATTTATTTTAGTTAGATAGATGAATTTTCACTTGTTTATGGGGGTAAAGTATCGGTGGCATGGATAGAGAGGTGGCACGGATTGACCATGCATAAAAAAGTAGAGAAGGGAGGGGCTATCCTGCCCGTTGGATCACATGGGATCAACGGTTGGTGGAGACGATCCGCGTGACATCTGTGTCAGCCAATCAGGGCACATGTTTGGGATCTCCACACGTTTGGGCTTTTGTGAGATTTGTGACCGAGAGAGAGGGAAAATCTGTTTTCACAATCCGCCTATGCATCCACCAGTACCATTCAAATGTCATTGCATGTGTGCTCTTTTCACAATCCACCTATGGATCCACCAGTGTCATTGCATGTGTGTTCTTTTTACTAACAACAACCAGAGTCATTCAAATGTGTGCTCTTTTCACAATCCACCTATGGATCCACCAGTGTCATTGCATGTGTGTTATTTTTACTAACAACAACCAGAGTCATTGAAATGTGTGTTCTTTTCATAGACCACCTATGGATCCACCAGTGTCATTGCATGTGTGTTCTTTTTAGTAACAACAACTGGAGTCATTGCATGTGTGTTCTTTTCACATACCACATATGGATCCACCAGTTTCATTGAAATGTGTGCTCTTTTCACAATCCACCTATGGATCCACCAGTGACATTGCATGTGTCTTCTTTTTACTAACAACAACCAGAGTCATTTCATGGCTGTTCTTCTCACATACCACCTATGGATCCACCAGTGTCATTGGATGTGTGTTCTCTTCATAATCCACACATGGATCCACCAGTGTCATTGCATGTGTGTTCTTTTTAGTAACAACAACTAGAGTCATTGCATGTGTGTTCTCTTTAGAGACCACACATGGATCCACCAGTGTCATTGCATGTGTGTTCTTTTTACTAACAACAAACGGAGTCATTGAAATGTGTGCTCTCTTCAGAGACCACACATGGATCCACCAGTGTCATTGCATGTATGTTCTTTTCACTAACAACAACTAGAGTCATTGCATGTGTGTTCTTTTCGCATACCACATATGGATCCACCAGTGTTATTGCATGTGTGCTCTTTTCACAATCCACCGATGGATCCACCAGTGTCATTGCATGTGTGTTCTTTTTACTAACAACAACCAGAGTCATTTCATGACTGTTCTTCTCACATACCACATATGGATCCACCAGTGTCATTGCATGTGTGTTCTCTTCAAAATCCACACATGGATCCACCAGTGTCATTGCATGTTTGCTCTTTTTACTAACAACAACCAGAGTCATTGCATGTGTGCTCTTTTCACAATCCACCTATGGATCCACCAGTGTCATTGCATGTGTGTTCTTTTTACTAACAACAACCAGAGTCATTGAAATGTGTGCTCTTTTCACAATCCACCCACTGATCCACCAGTGTGATTGCATGTGTGTTCTTTTTACTAACAACAACTAGAGTCATTGAAATGTGTGTTCTTTTCACATACCACCTATGGATCCACCAGTGTCATTGCATGTGTGTTCTTTTTTTGTAACAACAACCAGAGTCATTGCATGTGTGTTCTTTTCACATACCACATATGGATCCACTAGTGCCATTGAAATGTGTGTTCTCTTCAGAGACCACACATGGATCCACCAGTGACACTGCATGTGTGTTCTTTTTACTAACAACAACCAGAGTCATTTCATGGCTGTTCTTCTCACATACCACCTATGGATGCACCAGTGTCATTGCATGTGTGTTCTCTTCACAATCCACACATGGATCCACCAGTGTCATTGCATGTTTGTTCTTTTTAGTAACAACAACCAGAGTCATTGCATGTGTGTTCTCTTCAGAGACCACACATGGATCTACCAGTGTCATTGCATGTGTGTTCTTTTTACTAACAACAACCAGAGTCATTGAAATGTGTGCTCTCTTCAGAGACCACACATGGATCCACCAGTGTCATTGCATGTATGTTCTTTTCACTAACAACAACTGGAGTCATTGCATGTGTGTTGTTTTCACATACCGCATATGGATCCACCAGTGTCATTGCATGTGTGCTCTTTTCACAATCCACCTATGGATCCACCAGTGTCGTTGCATGTGTGTTCTTTTTACTAACAAGAACCAGAGTCATTGAATGAGTGTTCCTCTCACATACCACATATGGATCCACCAGTGTCATTGCATGTGTGTTCTCTTCACAATCCACACATGGATCCACCAGTGTCATTGCATGTGTGCTCTTTTTACTAACAACAACCAGAGTCATTGCATGTGTGCTATTTTCACAATCCACCTATGGATCCACCAGTGTCATTGCATGTGTGTTCTTGTTACTAACAACAACCAGAGCATTGAAATGTGTGCTCTTTTCACAATCCACCTTTGGATCCACCAGTGTCATTGCATGTGTGTTCATTTTACTAACAACTACCAGAGTCATTGAAATGTGTGTTCTTTTAACATACCACCTATGGATCCACCAGTGTCATTGCGTGTGTGTTCTTTTTAGTAACAACAACTGGAGTCATTGCATGTGTTTTCTTTTCACATACCACATATGGATCCACCAGTGTCATTGAAATGTGTGTTCTCTTTAGAGACCACACATGGATCAACTAGTGTCATTGCATGTATGTTGTTTTCACTAACACTAACTGGAGTCATTGCATGTGTGTTCTTTTCACATACCACATATGGATCCACCAGTGTCATTGCATGTGTGCTCTTTTCACAATCCACCTATGGATCCACTAGTGTCATTGCATGTGTGTTCTTTTTACTAACAACAACTAGAGTCCTTTCATGACTGTTCTTCTCACATACCACCTATGGATCCAACAGTGTCATTGCATGTGTGTTCTCTTCACAATCCACACATGGATCCACCAGTGTCATTGCATGTGTGTTCTTTTTAGTAACAACAACCAGAGTCATTGCATGTGTGCTCTTTTTACTAACAACAACCAGAGTCATTGAAATGTGTGTTCTCTTCAGAGACCACACATGGATCCACCAGTGTCATTGAATGTGTGTTCTTTTCACTAACAACAACTGGAGTCATTGCATGTGTGTTCTTTTCACATACCACATATGGATCCACCAGTGTCATTGCATGTGTGCTCTTTTCACAATCCACCTATGGATCCACCAGTGTCATTGCATGCGTGTTCTTTTTACTAACAACAACCAGAGTCATTTCATGACTGTTCTTCTCACATACCACCTATGGATCCACCAGTGTCATTGCATGTGTGTTCTCTTCACAATCCACACATGGATCCACTAGTGTCATTGCATGTGTGTTCTTTTTAGTAACAACAACCAGTGTCATTGCATGTGTGTTCTCTTCAGGGACCACACATGGATCCACCAGTGTCATTGCATGTGTGTTCTTTTTACGAACAACAACCAGAGTCATTGAAATGTGTGCTCTCTTCAAAGACCACACATGGATCCACTAGTGTCATTGCATGTATGTTCTTTTCACTAACAACAACTAGAGTCATTGCATGTGTGTTCTTTTCACATACCACATATGGATCCACCAGTGTCATTGCATGTGTGCTCTTTTCTTAATCCACCTATGGATCAACTAGTGTCATTGCATGTGCGTTCTTTTTACTAACAACAACCAGAGTCATTTCATGACTGTTCTTCTCATAAACCACCTATGGATCCACCAGTGTCATTGCATGTGTGTTCTTTTCACAATCCACACATGCATCCACCAGTGTCATTGCATGTGTGTTCTTTTTAGTAACAACAATAAGTGTCATTGCATGTGTGTTCTCTTCAGGGACCACACATGGATCCACCAGTGTCATTGCATGTGTGTTCTTTTTACTAACAACAACCAGAGTCATTGAAATGTCTGCTCTCTTCAGAGACCATACATGGATCCACCAGTGTCATTGCATGTATGTTCTTTTCACTAACAACATTTGGAATCACTACATGTGTGTTCTTTTCACATACCACATATGGATCCACCAGTGTCATTGCGTGTGTGCTCTTTTCACAATCCACCTATGGATCCACCAGTGTCATTGCATGTGTGTTCTTTTCACTAACAACAACTGGACTCATTGCATGTGTGTTCTTCTCACATACCACATATGGATCCACTAGTGTCAGTGCATTTGTGCTCTTTTCACAATCCACCTATGGGTCCACCGGTGTCATTGCATGTGTGTTCTTTTCACAATCCACCTATGGATCCACCGGTGTCATTGCATGTGTGTTCTTTTTACTAACAACAACCAGAGTCATTTCATGTCTGTTCTTCTCACATACCACCTATGGATCCACCAGCGTCATTGCATTTGTGTTCTTTTTAGTAACAACAACTGGAGTCATTGCATGTGTGTTCTTTTCACATACCACATATGGATCCACCAGTGTCATTGAAATGTGTGTTCTCTTCAGAGACCACACATGGATCCACTAGTGTCATTGCATGTATGTTCTTTTCACTAACAACAACTGGAGTCATTGCATGTGTGTTCTTTTCACATACCACATATGGATCCACCAGTGTCATTGCATGTGTGCTCTTTTCACAATCCACCTATGGATCCACCAGTGACATTGCATGTGTGTTCTTTTTACTTACAACAACCAGAGTCATTTCATGACTGTTCTTTTCACATACCACCTATGGATCCACCAGTGTCATTGCATGTGTGTTGTCTTCACAATCCACACATGAATCCACAAGTGTCATTGCATGTGTGTTCTTTTTAGTAACAATAACCAGAGTCATTGCATGGGTGTTCTCTTCAGATACCACACGTGGATCCACAAGTGTCATTGCATGTGTGTTCTTTTTACTAACAACAACCAGAGTCATTGAAATGTGTGCTCTCTTCAGAGACCACACATGGATCCACCAGTGTCATTGCATGTATGTTCTTTTCACTAACAACATTTGGAATCACTGGATGTGTGTTCTTTTCACATACCACATATGGATCCACCAGTGTCATTGCGTGTGTGCTCTTTTCTTAATCCACCTATGGATCCACCAGTGTCATTGCATGTGTGTTCTTTTTACTAACAAGAACCAGAGTCATTGCATGACTGTTCTCCTCACATACCACATATGGATCCACCAGTGTCAGTGCATGTGTGTTCTCTTCACAATCCACACATGGATCCACCAGTGTCATTGCATGTTTGCTCTTTTTACTAACAACAACCAGAGTCATTGCATGTGTGCTCTTTTCACAATCCACCCATTGATCCACCAGTGTCATTGCATATGTGTTCTTTTTACTAACAACAACTAGAGTCATTGAAATGTGTGTTCTTTTCACATACCACCTATGGATCCACCAGTGTCATTGCATGTGTGTTCTTTTTTTGTAACAACAACCAGAGTCATTGCATGTGTGTTCTTTTCACATACCACATATGGATCCACTAGTGCCATTGAAATGTGTGTTCTCTTCAGAGACCACACATGGATCCACCAGTGACACTGCATGTGTGTTCTTTTTACTAACAACAACCAGAGTCATTTCATGGCTGTTCTTCTCACATACCACCTATGGATGCACCAGTGTCATTGCATGTGTGTTCTCTTCACAATCCACACATGGATCCACCAGTGTCATTCCATGTTTGTTCTTTTTAGTAACAACAACCAGAGTCATTGCATGTGTGTTCTCTTCAGAGACCACACATGGATCCACCAGTGTCATTGGATGTGTGTTCTTTTTACTAACAACAACCAGAGTCATTGAAATGTGTGCTCTCTTTAGAGACCACACATGGATCCACCAGTGTCATTGCATGTATGTTCTTTTCACTAACAACAACTGGAGTCATTGCATGTGTGTTCTTTTCACATACCGCATATGGATCCACCAGTGTCATTGCATGTGTGCTCTTTTCACAATCCAACTATGGATCCACCAGTGTCGTTGCATGTGTGTTCTTTTTACTAACAACAACCAGAGTCATTGAATGAGTGTTCTTCTCACACAACACATATGGATCCACCAGTGTCATTGCATGTGTGTTCTCTTCACAATCCACACATGGATCCACCAGTGTCATTGCATGTGTGCTCTTTTTACTAACAACAACCAGAGTGATTGCATGTGTGCTATTTTCACAATCCACCTATGGATCCACCAGTGTCATTGCATGTGTGTTCTTGTTACTAACAACAACCAGAGCATTGAAATGTGTGCTCTTTTCACAATCCACCTATGGATCCACGAGTGTCATTGCATGTGTGTTCATTTTACTAACAACAACCAGAGTCATTGAAATGTGTGTTCTTTTCACATACCACCTATGGATCCACCAGTGTCATTGCATGTGTGTTCTTTTTAGTAACAACAACTGGAGTCATTGCATGTGTGTTCTTTTCACATACCACATATGGATCCACCAGTGTCATTGAAATGTGTGTTCTCTTCAGAGACCACACATGGATCCACTAGTGTCATTGCATGTATGTTGTTTTCACTAACACTAACTGGAGTCATTGCATGTGTGTACTTTTCACATACCACATATGGATCCACCAGTGTCATTGCATGTGTGCTCTTTTCACAATCCACCTATGGATCCACCAGTGTCATTGCATGTGTGTTCTTTTCACTAAAAACAACTGGAGTCATTGCATGTGTGTTCTTTTCACATACCACATATGGATCCACCAGTGTCATTGCATGTGTGTTCTTTTCACATACCACATATGGATCCACCAGTGTCATTGCATGTGTGCTCTTTTCACAATCCACCTATGGATCCACCAGTGTCATTGCATGCGTGTTCTTTTTACTAACAACAACCAGAGTCATTTCATGACTGTTCTTCTCACATACCACCTATGGATCCACCAGCGTCATTGCATTTGTGTTCTTTTTAGTAACAACAACTGGAGTCATTGCATGTGTGTTATTTTCACATACCACATATGGATCCACCAGTGTCATTGTAATGTGTGTTCTCTTCAGAGACCACACATGGATCCACCAGTGTCATTGCATGTATGTTCTTTTCACTAACAACAACTGGAGTCATTGCATGTGTGTTCTTTTCACATACCACATATGGATCCACCAGTGTAATTGCATGTGTGGTCTTTTCACAATCCACCTATGGATCCACCAGTGTCGTTGCATGTGTGTTCTTTTTACTAACAACAACCAGAGTCATTGAATGAGTGTTCTTCTCACACAACACATATGGATCCACCAGTGTCATTGCATGTGTGTTCTCTTCACAATCCACACATGGATCCACCAGTGTCATTGCATGTGTGCTCTTTTTACTAACAACAACCAGAGTGATTGCATGTGTGTTCTCTTCAGAGACCACACGTGGATCCACAAGTGTCATTGCATGTGTGTTATTTTTACTAACAACAACAGATTCATTGAAATGTGTGCTCTCTTCAAAGACCACACATGGATCCACTAGTGTCATTGCATGTATGTTCTTTGCACTAACAACAACTGGAGTCATTGCATGTGTGTTCTTTTCACATACCACATATGGATCCACCAGTGTCATTGCATGTGTGCTCTTTTCTTAATCCACCTATGGATCGACCAATGTCATTGCATGTGTGTTCTTTTTACTAACAACAACCAGAGTCATTTCATGACTGTTCTTCTCACATACCACCTACGGATCCACCAGTGTCATTGCATGTGTCTTCTCTTCACAATCTACACATGGATCCACTAGTGTCATTGCATGTGTGTTCTTTTTAGTAACAACAACCAGAGTCATTGCATGCGTGTTCTCTTCAGAGACCACACATGGATCCACCAGTGTCATTGCATGTGTGTTCCTTTTACTAACAACAACCAGAGTCATTGAAATGTGTGCTCTCTTCAGAGACCACACATGGATCCACTACTGTCATTGCATGTATGTTCTTTTCACTAACAACAACTGGAGTCATTGCATGTGTGTTCTTTTCACATACCACATATGGATCCACCAGTGTCATTGAAATGGGTGTTCTCTTTAGAGACCACACATGGATCCACTAGTGTCATTGCATGTATGTTCTTTTCACTAACAACAACTAGAGTCATTGCATGTGTGTTCTTTTCACATACCACATATGGATCCACCAGTGTAATTGCATGTGTGCTCTTTTCACAATCCACCTATGGATCCATCAGTGTGATTGCATGTGTGTTCTTTTTACTAATAACAACCAGAGTCATTTCATGACTATTCTTCTCACATACCACCTATGGATCCACCAGTGTCATTGCATGTGTGTTCTCTTCACAATCCACACATGGATCCACCAGTGTCATTGCATGTGTGTTCTTTTTAGTAACAACAACTAGATTCACTGCATGTGTGTTCTCTTCATATACCACACATGGATCCACCAGTGGCATTGCATGCGTGTTCTTTTTACTAACAACAACCAAAGTCATTGAAAAGTGTGCTCTCTTCAGATACCACACATGGATCCACCAGTGTCATTGCATGTATGTTCTTTTCACTAGTAAACAACTAGAGTCATTGCATGTGTGTTCTTTTCACATACCACATATGGATCCACTAGTGTCATTGCGTGTGTGCTCTTTTCACAATCCACCTATGGATCCACCAGTGTCATTGCATGTGCGTTCTTTTCACTAACAACAACTGGAGTGATTGCATGTGTGTTCTTTTCACATGCCACATATGGATCCACTAGTGTCATCGCATGTGTGCTCTTTTCACAATCCACCTATGGATCCACCGGTGTCATTGCATGTGTGTTCTTTTTACTAACAACAACCAGAGTCATTTCATGACTGTTCTTCTCACATACCACCTATGGATCCACCATCGTCATTGCATTTGTGTTCTTTTTAGTAATAACAACTGGAGTCATTGCATGTGTGTTCTTTTCACATACCACATATGGATCCACCGGTGTCATTGAAATGTGTGTTCTCTTCAGAGACCACACATGGATCCACTAGTGTCATTGCATGTATTCTTTTCACTAACAACAACTGGAGTCATTGCATGTGTGTTCTTTTCACATACCACATATGGATCCACCAGTGTCATTGCACGCGTGATCTTTTCACAATCCACCTATGGATCCACCAGTGACATTGCATGTGTGTTCTTTTTACTAACAACAACCAGAGTCATTTCATGACTGTTCTTCTCACATACCACCTATGGATCCACCAGTGTCATTGCATGTGTGTTCTCTTCACAATCCACACATGAATCCACCAGTGTCATTGCATGTGTGTTCTTTTTAGTAACAACAACCAGAGTCATTGCATGTGTGTTCTCTTCAGAGACCACACGTGGATCCACCAGTGTCATTGCATGTGTGTTCTTTTTACTAACAACAACCAGAGTCATTGAAATGTGTGCTCTCTTTAGAGACCACACATGGATCCACCAGTGTCATTGCATGTATGTTCTTTTCACTAACAACATTTGGAATCACTGGATGTGTGTTCTTTTCACATACCACATATGGATCCACCAGTGTCATTGCGTGTGTGCTCTTTTCACAATCCACCTATGGATCCACCAGTGTCATTGCATGTGTGTTCTTTTCACTAACAAGAACTGGAGTCATTGCATGTGTGTTATTTTCACATACCACATATGGATCCACTAGTGTCAGTGCATTTGTGCTCTTTTCACAATCCACCTATGGGTCCACCGGTGTCATTGCATGTGTGTTCTTTTCACAATCCACCTATGGATCCACCGGTGTCATTGCATGTGTGTTCTTTTTACTAACAACAACCAGAGTCATTTCATGTCTGTTCTTCTCACATACCACCTATGGATCCACCAGCGTCATTGCATTTGTGTTCTTTTTAGTAACAACAACTGGAGTCATTGCATGTGTGTTCTTTTCACATACCACATATTGATCCACCAGTGTCATTGAAATGTGTGTTCTCTTCAGAGACCACACATGGATCCACTAGTGTCATTGCATGTATGTTCTTTTCACTAACAACAACTGGAGTCATTGCATGTGTGTTCTTTTCACATACCACATATGGATCCACCAGTGTCATTGCATGTGTGCTCTTTTCACAATCCACCTATGGATCCACCAGTGACATTGCATGTGTGTTCTTTTTACTAACAACAACCAGAGTCATTTCATGACTGTTGTTCTCACATACCACCTATGGATCCACCAGTGTCATTGAATGTGTGTTCTCTTCACAATCCACACATGAATCCACCAGTGTCATTGCATGTGTGTTCTTTTTAGTAACAACAACCAGAGCCATTGCATGTGTGTTCTCTTTAGAGACCACACGTGGATCCACAAGTGTCATTGCATGTGTGTTGTTTTTACTAACAACAACCAGAGTCATTGAAATGTGTGCTCTCTTTAGAGACCACACATGGATCCACCAGTGTCATTGCATGTATGTTCTTTTCACTAACAACATTTGGAATCACTGGATGTGTGTTCTTTTCACATACCACATATGGATCCACCAGTGTCATTGCGTGTGTGCTCTTTTCTTAATCCACCTATGGATCCACCAGTGTCATTGCATGTGTGTTCTTTTTACTAACAAGAACCAGAGTCATTGCATGACTGTTCTCCTCACATACCACATATGGATCCACCAGTGTCAGTGCATGTGTGTTCTCTTCACAATCCACACATGGATCCACCAGTGTCATTGCATGTTTGCTCTTTTTACTAACAACAACCAGAGTCATTGCATGTGTGCTCTTTTCACAATCCACCTATGGATCCACCAGTGTCATTGCATGTGTGTTCTTTTTACTAACAACAACCAGAGTCATTGAAATGTGTGCTCTTTTCACAATCCACCCATTGATCCACCAGTGTCATTGCATATGTGTTCTTTTTACTAACAACAACTAGAGTCATTGAAATGTGTGTTCTTTTCACATACCACCTATGGATCCACCAGTGTCATTGCATGTGTGTTCTTTTTTTGTAACAACAACCAGAGTCATTGCATGTGTGTTCTTTTCACATACCACATATGGATCCACTAGTGCCATTGAAATGTGTGTTCTCTTCAGAGACCACACATGGATCCACCAGTGACACTGCATGTGTGTTCTTTTTACTAACAACAACCAGAGTCATTTCATGGCTGTTCTTCTCACATACCACCTATGGATGCACCAGTGTCATTGCATGTGTGTTCTCTTCACAATCCACACATGGATCCACCAGTGTCATTCCGTGTTTGTTCTTTTTAGTAACAACAACCAGAGTCATTGCATGTGTGTTCTCTTCAGAGACCACACATGGATCCACCAGTGTCATTGGATGTGTGTTCTTTTTACTAACAACAACCAGAGTCATTGAAATGTGTGCTCTCTTTAGAGACCACACATGGATCCACCAGTGTCATTGCATGTATGTTCTTTTCACTCACAACAACTGGAGTCATTGCATGTGTGTTCTTTTCACATACCGCATATGGATCCACCAGTGTCATTGCATGTGTGCTCTTTTCACAATCCAACTATGGATCCACCAGTGTCGTTGCATGTGTGTTCTTTTTACTAACAACAACCAGAGTCATTGAATGAGTGTTCTTCTCACACAACACATATGGATCCACCAGTGTCATTGCATGTGTGTTCTCTTCACAATCCACACATGGATCCACCAGTGTCATTGCATGTGTGCTCTTTTTACTAACAACAACCAGAGTGATTGCATGTGTGCTATTTTCACAATCCACCTATGGATCCACCAGTGTCATTGCATGTGTGTTCTTGTTACTAACAACAACCAGAGCATTGAAATGTGTGCTCTTTTCACAATCCACCTATGGATCCACGAGTGTCATTGCATGTGTGTTCATTTTACTAACAACAACCAGAGTCATTGAAATGTGTGTTCTTTTCACATACCACCTATGGATCCACCAGTGTCATTGCATGTGTGTTCTTTTTAGTAACAACAACTGGAGTCATTGCATGTGTGTTCTTTTCACATACCACATATGGATCCACCAGTGTCATTGAAATGTGTGTTCTCTTCAGAGACCACACATGGATCCACTAGTGTCATTGCATGTATGTTGTTTTCACTAACACTAACTGGAGTCATTGCATGTGTGTACTTTTCACATACCACATATGGATCCACCAGTGTCATTGCATGTGTGCTCTTTTCACAATCCACCTATGGATCCACCAGTGTCATTGCATGTGTGTTCTTTTCACTAAAAACAACTGGAGTCATTGCATGTGTGTTCTTTTCACATACCACATATGGATCCACCAGTGTCATTGCATGTGTGTTCTTTTCACATACCACATATGGATCCACCAGTGTCATTGCATGTGTGCTCTTTTCACAATCCACCTATGGATCCACCAGTGTCATTGCATGCGTGTTCTTTTTACTAACAACAACCAGAGTCATTTCATGACTGTTCTTCTCACATACCACCTATGGATCCACCAGCGTCATTGCATTTGTGTTCTTTTTAGTAACAACAACTGGAGTCATTGCATGTGTGTTATTTTCACATACCACATATGGATCCACCAGTGTCATTGTAATGTGTGTTCTCTTCAGAGACCACACATGGATCCACCAGTGTCATTGCATGTATGTTCTTTTCACTAACAACAACTGGAGTCATTGCATGTGTGTTCTTTTCACATACCACATATGGATCCACCAGTGTAATTGCATGTGTGGTCTTTTCACAATCCACCTATGGATCCACCAGTGTCGTTGCATGTGTGTTCTTTTTACTAACAACAACCAGAGTCATTGAATGAGTGTTCTTCTCACACAACACATATGGATCCACCAGTGTCATTGCATGTGTGCTCTTTTTACTAACAACAACCAGAGTGATTGCATGTGTGTTCTCTTCAGAGACCACACGTGGATCCACAAGTGTCATTGCATGTGTGTTATTTTTACTAACAACAACAGATTCATTGAAATGTGTGCTCTCTTCAAAGACCACACATGGATCCACTAGTGTCATTGCATGTATGTTCTTTGCACTAACAACAACTGGAGTCATTGCATGTGTGTTCTTTTCACATACCACATATGGATCCACCAGTGTCATTGCATGTGTGCTCTTTTCTTAATCCACCTATGGATCGACCAATGTCATTGCATGTGTGTTCTTTTTACTAACAACAACCAGAGTCATTTCATGACTGTTCTTCTCACATACCACCTACGGATCCACCAGTGTCATTGCATGTGTCTTCTCTTCACAATCTACACATGGATCCACTAGTGTCATTGCATGTGTGTTCTTTTTAGTAACAACAACCAGAGTCATTGCATGCGTGTTCTCTTCAGAGACCACACATGGATCCACCAGTGTCATTGCATGTGTGTTCCTTTTACTAACAACAACCAGAGTCATTGAAATGTGTGCTCTCTTCAGAGACCACACATGGATCCACTACTGTCATTGCATGTATGTTCTTTTCACTAACAACAACTGGAGTCATTGCATGTGTGTTCTTTTCACATACCACATATGGATCCACCAGTGTCATTGCATGTGTGTTCTCTTCACAATCCACACATGGATCCACCAGTGTCATTGCATGTGTGTTCTTTTTAGTAACAACAACTAGATTCACTGCATGTGTGTTCTCTTCATATACCACACATGGATCCACCAGTGGCATTGCATGTGTGTTCTTTTTACTAACAACAACCAAAGTCATTGAAAAGTGTGCTCTCTTCAGATACCACACATGGATCCACCAGTGTCATTGCATGTATGTTCTTTTCACTAGTAAACAACTAGAGTCATTGCATGTGTGTTCTTTTCACATACCACATATGGATCCACTAGTGTCATTGCGTGTGTGCTCTTTTCACAATCCACCTATGGATCCACCAGTGTCATTGCATGTGCGTTCTTTTCACTAACAACAACTGGAGTGATTGCATGTGTGTTCTTTTCACATGCCACATATGGATCCACTAGTGTCATCGCATTTGTGCTCTTTTCACAATCCACCTATGGATCCACCGGTGTCATTGCATGTGTGTTCTTTTCACAATCCACCTATGGATCCACCGGTGTCATTGCATGTGTGTTCTTTTTACTAACAACAACCAGAGTCATTTCATGACTGTTCTTCTCACATACCACCTATGGATCCACCAGCGTCATTGCAT
This sequence comes from Avena sativa, assembly GCA_916181665.1. NCBI lineage: Eukaryota > Viridiplantae > Streptophyta > Magnoliopsida > Poales > Poaceae > Avena > Avena sativa. Next base: position 432,570,979 of record OV702295.1, read on the forward strand.
TTGTGTTCTTTTTAGTAATAACAACTGGAGTCATTGCATGTGTGTTCTTTTCACATACCACATATGGATCCGCCGGTGTCATTGAAATGTGTGTTCTCTTCAGAGACCACACATGGATCCACTAGTGTCATTGCATGTATTCTTTTCACTAACAACAACTGGAGTCATTGCATGTGTGTTCTTTTCACATACCACATATGGATCCACCAGTGTCATTGCACGCGTGATCTTTTCACAATCCACCTATGGATCCACCAGTGACATTGCATGTGTGTTCTTTTTACTAACAACAACCAGAGTCATTTCATGACTGTTCTTCTCACATACCACCTATGGATCCACCAGTGTCATTGCATGTGTGTTCTCTTCACAATCCACACATGAATCCACCAGTGTCATTGCATGTGTGTTCTTTTTAGTAACAACAACCAGAGTCATTGCATGTGTGTTCTCTTCAGAGACCACACGTGGATCCACCAGTGTCATTGCATGTGTGTTCTTTTTACTAACAACAACCAGAGTCATTGAAATGTGTGCTCTCTTTAGAGACCACACATGGATCCACCAGTGTTATTGCATGTATGTTCTTTTCACTAACAACATTTGGAATCACTGGATGTGTGTTCTTTTCACATACCACATATGGATCCACCAGTGTCATTGCGTGTGTGCTCTTTTCACAATCCACCTATGGATCCACCAGTGTCATTGCATGTGTGTTCTTTTCACTAACAAGAACTGGAGTCATTGCATGTGTGTTATTTTCACATACCACATATGGATCCACTAGTGTCAGTGCATTTGTGCTCTTTTCACAATCCACCTATGGGTCCACCGGTGTCATTGCATGTGTGTTCTTTTCACAATCCACCTATGGATCCACCGGTGTCATTGCATGTGTGTTCTTTTTACTAACAACAACCAGAGTCATTTCATGTCTGTTCTTCTCACATACCATCTATGGATCCACCAGCGTCATTGCATTTGTGTTCTTTTTAGTAACAACAACTGGAGTCATTGCATGTGTGTTCTTTTCACATACCACATATGGATCCACCAGTGTCATTGAAATGTGTGTTCTCTTCAGAGACCACACATGGATCCACTAGTGTCATTGCATGTATGTTCTTTTCACTAACAACAACTGGAGTCATTGCATGTGTGTTCTTTTCACATACCACATATGGATCCACCAGTGTCATTGCATGTGTGCTCTTTTCACAATCCACCTATGGATCCACCAGTGACATTGCATGTGTGTTCTTTTTACTAACAACAACCAGAGTCATTTCATGACTGTTGTTCTCACATACCACCTATGGATCCACCAGTGTCATTGAATGTGTGTTCTCTTCACAATCCACACATGAATCCACCAGTGTCATTGCATGTGTGTTCTTTTTAGTAACAACAACCAGAGCCATTGCATGTGTGTTCTCTTTAGAGACCACACGTGGATCCACAAGTGTCATTGCATGTCTGTTCTTTTTACTAACAACAACCAGAGTCATTGAAATGTGTGCTCTCTTCAGAGACCACACATGGATCCACTAGTGTCATTGCATGTATGCACTTTTCACTAACAACAACTGGAGTCATTGCATGTGTGTTCTTTTCACATACCACATATGGATCCACCAGTGTCATTGCATGTGTGCTCTTCTCACAATCGACCTATGGATCCACCAGTGACATTGCATGTGTGTTCTTTTTACTAACAACAACCAGAGTCATTTCATGACTGTTCTTCTCACTTACCACCTATGGATCCACCATTTTCATTGCATGTGTGTTCTCTTCACAATCCACACATGAATCCACCAGTGTCATTGCATGTGTGTTCTTTTTAGTAACAACAACCAGAGTCATTGCATGTGTGTTCTATTCAGGGACCACACGTGGATCCACCAGTGTCATTGCATGTGTGTTCTTTTTACTAACAACAACCAGAGTCATTGAAATGTGTGCTCTCTTCAGAGACCACACATGGATCCACCAGTGTCATTGGATGTATGTTCTTTTCACTAACAACATTTGGAATCATTGCATGTGTGTTTTTTTCACATACCACATATGGATCCACCAGTGTCATTGCGTGTGTGCACTTTTCACAATCCACCTATGGATCCACCAGTGTCATTGCATGTGTGTTCTTTTCACTAACAACAACTGGAGTCATTGCATGTGTGTTCTTTTCACATACCACATATGGATCCACTAGTGTCAGTGCATTTGTGCTCTTTTCACAATCCACCTATGGGTCCACCGGTGTCATTGCATGTGTGTTCTTTTCACAATCCACCTATGGATCCACCGGTGTCATTGCATGTGTGTTCTTTTTACTAACAATAACCAGAGTCATTTCATGTCTGTTCTTCTCACATAGCACCTATGGATCCACCAGCGTCATTGCATTTGTGTTCTTTTTAGTAACAACAACTGGATACATTGCATGTGTGTTCTTTTCACATACCACATATGGATCCACCGGTGTCATTGAAATGTGTGTTCTCTTCAGAGACCACACATGGATCCACTAGTGTCATTGCATGTATGTTCTTTTCACTAACAACAACTAGAGTCATTGCATGTGTGTTCTTTTCACATACCACATATGGATCCACCAGTGTCATTGCATGTGTGCTCTTTTCACAATCCACCTATGGATCCACTAGTGACATTGCATGTGTGTTCTTTTTACTAACAACAACCAGAGTCATTTCATGACTGTTCTGCTCACATACCACCTATGGATCCACCAGTGTCATTGCATGTGTGTTCTTTTCACAATCCACACATGAATCCACCAGTGTCATTGCATGTGTGTTCTTTTTAGTAACAACAACCAGAGTCATTGCATGTGTGTTCGCTTCAGAGACCACACGTGGATCCACAAGTGTCATTGCATGTGTGTTCTTTTTACTAACAACAACCAGAGTCAATGAAATGTGTGCTCTCTTTAGAGACCACACATGGATCCACTAGTGTCAGTGCATGTATGTTCTTTTCACTAACAACAACTGGAGTCATTGCATGTGTGTTCTTTTCACATACCACATATGGATCCACCAGTGTCATTGCATGTGTGCTCTTTTCTTAATCCACCTATGGATCCACCAGTGTCATTGCATGTGTGTTCTTCTCACATACCACCTATGGATCCACCAGTGTCATTGCATGTGTCATCTCTACACAATCTACACATGGATCCACCAGTGTCATTGCATATGTGTTCTTTTTAGTAACAACAACCAGATTCATTGCATGTGCACCAGTGTCATTGAATGTGTGTTCTTTTTACTAACCAGAGTCATTGAAATGTGTGCTCTCTTCAGAGACCACACATGGATCCACCAGTGTCATTGCATGTAAGTTCTTTTCACTAACAACAACTGCAGTCATTGCATGTGTGTTCTTTTCACATACCACATATGGATCCACCAGTGTCATTGAAATGTGTGTTCTCTTTAGAGACCACAATGGATCCACCAGTGTCATTGCAGGTATGTTTTTTTAAATAACAACAACTGGAGTCATTGCATGTGTGTTCTTTTCACATACCACATATGGATCGACCAGTGTGATTGCATGTGTGCTCTTTTCACAATCGACCTATGGATCCATCAGTGACATTGCTTGTGTGTTCTTTTTACTAATAACAACCAGAGTCATTTCATGACTATTCTTCGCACATACCACCTATGGATCCACCAGTGTCATTGCATGTGTGTTCTCTTCACAATCCACACATGGATCCACCAGTGTCATTGCATGTGTGTTCTTTTTAGTAACAACAACCAGAGTCATTGCATGTGTGTTCTCTTCAGAGACCACACATGGATCCACCAATGGCATTGCATGTGTGTTCTTTTTACTAACAACAACCAGAGTCATTGAAAAGTGTGCTCTCTTCAGATACCACACATGGATCCACCAGTGTCATTGCATGTATGTTCTTTTCAATAACAACAACTGGAGTCATTGCATGTGTGTTGTTTTCACATACCACATATGGATCCACCAGTATCATTGTGTGTGTGCTCTTTTCACAATCCACCTATGGATCCACCAGTGTCATTGCATGTGTGTTCTTTTCAGTAACAACAACTAGATTCATTGCATGTGTGTTCATTTGACATACACATATGGATCCACTAATGTCATTGCATTTGTGCTCTTTTCACAATCCACCTATGGATCCACCGGTGTCATTGCATGTGTGTTCTTTTCACAATCCACCTTTGGATGCACCGGTGTCATTGCTTGTGTGTTCTTTTTACTAACAACAACCAGAGTCACTTCATGACTTTTCTTCTCACATACCACCTATGGATCCACCAGCGTCATTGCATTTGTGTTCTTTTTAGTAATAACAACCGGAGTCATTGCATGTGTGTTCTTTTCACATACCACATATGGATCCACCGGTGTCATTGAAATGTGTGTTCTCTTCAGAGACCACACATGGATCCACTAGTGTCATTGCATGTATGTTCTTTTCACTAACAACAACTGGAGTCATTGCATGTGTGTTATTTTCACATACCACATATGGATCCACCAGTGTCATTGCATGTGTGCTCTTTTCACAATCCACCTATGGATCCACCAGTGACATTGCATGTGTGTTCTTTTTACTAAAAACAACCAGAGTCATTTCATGACTGTTCTTCTCACATACCACCTATGGATCCACCAGTGTCATTGCATGTGTCATCTCTTCACAATCTACACATGGATCCACCAGTGTCATTGCATGTGTGTTCTCTTCAGAGACCACACATGGATCCACCAGCGTCATTGCATGTGTGTTCTTTTTACTAACAACAACCAGAGTCATTGAAATGTGTGCTCTCTTCAGAGACCACACATGGATCCACCAGTGTCATTGCATGTATGTTCTTTTCACTAACAACAACTGGAGTCATTGCATGTGTGTTCTTTTCACATACCACATATGGATCCACCAGTGACATTGCATGTGTGTTCTTTTTACTAACAACAACCAGAGTCATTTCATGACTGTTCTGCTCACATACCACCTATGGATCCACCAGTGTCATTGCATGTGTGTTCTTTTCACAATCCACACATGAATCCACCAGTGTCATTGCATGTGTGTTCTTTTTAGTAACAACAACCAGAGTCATTGCATGTGTGTTCGCTTCAGAGACCACACGTGGATCCACAAGTGTCATTGCATGTGTGTTCTTTTTACTAACAACAACCAGAGTCATTGAAATGTGTGCTCTCTTTAGAGACCACACATGGATCCACTAGTGTCAGTGCATGTATGTTCTTTTCACTAACAACAACTGGAGTCATTGCATGTGTGTTCTTTTCACATACCACATATGGATCCACCAGTGTCATTGCATGTGTGCTCTTTTCTTAATCCACCTATGGATCCACCAGTGTCATTGCATGTGTGTTCTTTTTACTAACAACAACCAGAGTCATTTCATGTCTGTTCTTCTCACATACCACCTATGGATCCACCAGTGTCATTGCATGTGTCATCTCTACACAATCTACACATGGATCCACCAGTGTCATTGCATGTGTGTTCTTTTTAGTAACAACAACCAGAGTCATTGCATGTGCACCAGTGTCATTGCATGTGTGTTCTTTTTACTAACCAGAGTCATTGAAATGTGTGCTCTCTTCAGAGACCACACATGGATCCACCAGTGTCATTGCATGTATGTTCTTTTCATTAACAACAACTGGAGTCATTGCATGTGTGTTCTTTTCACATACCACATATGGATCGACCAGTGTGATTGCATGTGTGCTCTTTTCACATTCGACCTATGGATCCATCAGTGACATTGCATGTGTGTTCTTTTTATTAATAACAACCAGAGTCATTTCATGACTGTTCTTCTCACATACCACCTATGGATCCACCAGCGTCATTGCATTTGTGTTCTTTTTAGTAATAACAACTTGAGTCATTTCATGTGTGTTCTTTTCACATACCACATATGGATCCACCGGTGTCATTGAAATGTGTGTTCTCTTCCGAGACCACACATGGATCCACTAGTGTCATTGCATGTATGTTCTTTTCACTAACAACAACTGGAATCATTGCATGTGTGTTCTTTTCACATACCACATATGGATCCACCAGTGTCATTGCATGTGTTCTCTTTTCACAATCCACCTATGGATCCACCAGTGAAATTGCATGTGTGTTCTTTTTACTAACAACCAGAGTCATTTCACGACTGTTCTTCTCACATACCACCTATGGATCCACCAGTGTCATTGCATGTGTGTTCTCTTCACAATCCACACATGAATCCACCAGTGTCATTGCATGTGTGTTCTTTTTAGTAACAACAACCAGAGTCATTGTATGTGTGTTCTCTTCAGAGACCACACGTGGATCTACCAGTGTCATTGCATGTGTGTTCTTTTTACTAACAGCAACCGGAGTCATTGAAATGTGTGCTCTCTTCAGAGACCACACATGGATCCACCAGTGTCATTGCATGTATGTTCTTTTCACTAACAATAATTGGAATCTTTGTATGTGTGTTCTTTTCACATACCACATATGGATCCACTAGTGTCATTGCATGTGTGCTCTTTTCAAAATCCACCTATGGATCCACCAGTGTCATTGCATGTGTGTTCTTTTCACTAACAACAACCAGAGTCATTTCATGACTGTTATTCTCACATACCGCATATGGATCCACTAGTGTCATTGCATTTGTGCTCTTTTCACAATCCACCTATGGGTCCACCGGTGTCATTGCATGTGTGTTCTTTTCACAATCCACCTATGGATCCACCGGTGTCATTGCATGTGTGTTCTTTTTACTAACAACAACCAGAGTCGTTTCATCACTGTTCTTCTCACATACCACCTATGGATCCACCAGCGTCATTGCATTTGTGTTCTTTTAAGTAACAACAACTAGAGTCATTGCATGTGTGTTCTTTTCAGATACCACATATGGATCCACCAGTGTCATTGAAATGTGTGTTCTCTTCAGAGACCACACATGGATCCACTAGTGTCATTGCATGTATGTTCTTTTCACTAACAACAATGGGAGTCATTGCATGTGTGTTCTTTTCACATACCACATATGGATCCACCAGTGTCATTGCATGTGTGCTCTTTTCACAATCCAGCTATGGATCCACCAGTGACATTGCATGTGTGTTCTTTTTACTAACAACAACCAGAGTCATTTCATGATTGTTCTTCTCACATACCACCTATGGATCCACCAGTGTCATTGCATGTGTGTTCTCTTCACAATCCACACATGAATCCACAAGTGTCATTGCATGTGTGTTTTTTTAGTAACAACAACCAGAGTCATTGCATGTGTGTTCTCTTCAGAGACCACACGTGGATCCACAAGTGTCATTGCATGTGTGTTCTTTTTACTAACAACAACCAGAGTCATTGAAATGTGTGCTCTCTTTAGAGACCACACATGGATCCACCAGTGTCATTGCATGTATGTTCTTTTCAGTAACAACATTTGGAATCATTGCATGTGTGTTCTTTTCACATACCACATATGGATCCACCGGTGTCATTGAAATGTGTGTTCTCTTCAGAGACCACACATGGATCCACTAGTGTCATTGCATGTATGTTCTTTTCACTAACAACAACTGGAGTCATTGCATGTGTGTTCTTTTCACATACCACATATGGATCCACCAGTGTCATTGCATGTGTGCTCTTTTCACAATCCACCTATGGATCCACCAGTGACATTGCATGTGTGTTCTTTTTACTAAAAACAACCAGAGGCATTTCATGACTGTTCTTCTCACATACCACCTATGGATCCACCAGTGTCATTGCATGTGTCATCTCTTCACAATCTACACATGGATCCACCAGTGTCATTGCATGTGTGTTCTTTTTACTAACAACAACCAGAGTCATTGAAATGTGTATTCTCTTCAGAGACCACACATGGATCCACCAGTGTCATTGCATGTATGTTCTTTTCACTAACAACAACTGGAGTCAGTGCATGTGTGTTCTTTTCACATACCACATATGGATCCACCAGTGTCATTGAAATGTGTGTTCTCTTCAGAGACCACACATGGATCCACTATTGTCATTGCATGTATGTTCTTTTCGCTAACAACATCTGGAGTCATTGCATGTGTGTTATTTTCACATACCACATATGGATCCACCAGTGTGATTGCATGTGTGCTCTTTTCACAATCCACCTATGGCTCCATCAGTGACATTGCATGTGGGTTCTTTTTACTAATAACAACCAGAGTCATTTCATGACTATTCTTCTCACATACCACCTATGGATCCACCAGTGTCATTGCATGTGTGTTCTCCTCACAATCCACACATGGATCTACCAGTGTCATTGCATGTGTGTTCTTTTTAGTAACAACAACCAGAGTCATTGCATGTGTGTTCTCTTCAGAGACCACACATGGATCCACCAGTGGCATTGCATGTGTGTTCTTTTTACTAACAACAACCAGAGTCATTGAAAAGTGTCCTCTCTTCAGATACCACACATGGATCCACCAGTGTCATTGCATGTATGTTCTTTTCACTAACAACAACTGTAGTCATTGCCTGTGTGTTCTTTTCACATACCACATATGGATCCACTAGTGTCATTGCGTGTGTGCTCTTTTCACAATCCACCTATGGATCCACCAGTGTCATTGCATGTGTGTTCTTTTCACTAACAACAACTGGAGTCATTGCATGTGTGTTCGTTTCACATACCACATATGGATCCACTAGTGTCATTGCATTTGTGCTATTTTCACAATCCACCTATGGATCCACCGGTGTCACTTCATGTGTGTTCTTTACACAATCCACCTATGGATCCAACAGTGTCATTGCATGTGTGTTCTTTTTCTAACAACAACCAGAGTCATTTCATGACTATTCTTCTCACATACCACCTATGGATCCACCAGCGTCATTGCATTTGTGTTCTTTTTAGTAACAACAACTGGAGTCATTGCATGTGTGTTCTTTTCACATACCACATATGGATCCACCGGTATCATTGAAATGTGTGTTCTCTTCAGAGACCACACATGGATCCACTAGTGTCATTGCATGTATGTTCTTTTCACTAACAACAACTGGAGTCATTGCATGCGTGTTCTTCTCACATACCACATATGGATCCACCAGTGTCATTGCATGTGTGCTCTTTTCACAATCCACCTATGGATCCACCAGTGACATTGCATGTGTGTTCTTTTTACTAACAACAACCAGAGTCATTTCATGATTGTTCTTCTCACATACCACCTATGGATCCACCAGTGTCATTGCATGTGTGTTCTCTTCAAAATCCACACATGAATCCACCAGTGTCATTGCATGTGTGTTCTTTTTAGTAACAACCAGAGTCATTGCATGTGTGTTCTTTCAGAGACCACACATGGATCCACCAGTGGCATTGCATGTGTGTTCTTTTTACTAACAACAACCAGAGTCATTGAAAAGTGTGCTCTCTTCAGATACCACACATGGATCCACCAGTGTCATTGCATGTATTTTCTTTTCACTAACAACAACTGGAGTCATTGCATGTGTGTTCTTTTCACATACCACATATGGATCCACTAGTGTCATTGTGTGTGTCCTCTTTTCACAATCCACCTATGGATCCACCAGTGTCATTGCATGTGTGTTCTTTTCACTAACAACAACTGGAGTCATTGCATGTGTGTTCGTTTCACATACCACATATGGATCCACTAGTGTCATTGCATTTGTGCTCTTTTCACAATCCACCTATGGATCCACCGGTGTCACTGCATGTGTGTTCTTTACACAATCCACCTATGGATCCAACAGTGTCATTGCATGTGTGTTCTTTTTCTAACAACAACCAGAGTCATTTCATGACTGTTCTTCTCACATACCACCTATGGATCCACCAGCGTCATTGCATGTGTGTTCTTTTTAGTAACAACAACTGGAGTCATTGCATGTGTGTTCTTTTCACATACCACATATGGATCCACCGGTATCATTGAAATGTGTGTTCTCTTCAGAGACCACACATGGATCCACTAGTGTCATTGCATGTATGTTCTTTTCACTAACAACAACTGGAGTCATTGCATGCGTGTTCTTCTCACATACCACATATGGATCCACCAGTGTCATTGCATGTGTGCTCTTTTCACAATCCACCTATGGATCCACCAGTGACATTGCATGTGTGTTCTTTTTACTAACAACAACCAGAGTCATTTCATGATTGTTCTTCTCACATACCACCTATGGATCCACCAGTGTCATTGCATGTGTGTTCTCTTCAAAATCCACACATGAATCCACCAGTGTCTTTGCATGTGTGTTCTTTTTAGTAACAACCAGAGTCATTGCATGTGTGTTCTTTCAGAGACCACACATGGATCCACCAGTGGCATTGCATGTGTGTTCTTTTTACTAACAAGAACCAGAGTCATTGAAAAGTGTGCTCTCTTCAGATACCACACATGGATCCACCAGTGTCATTGCATGTATGTTCTTTTCACTAACAACAACTGGAGTCATTGCATGTGTGTTCTTTTCACATACCACATATGGATCCACTAGTGTCATTGTGTGTGTCCTCTTTTCACAATCCACCTATGGATCCACCAGTGTCATTGCATGTGTGTTCTTTTCACTAACAACAACTGGAGTCATTGCATGTGTGTTTGTTTCAGATACCACATATGGATCCACTAGTGTCATTGCATTTGTGCTCTTTTCACAATCCACCTATGGATCCACCGGTGTCATTGCATGTGTGTTCTTTTCACAATCCACCTGTGGATCCAACGGTGTCATTGCATGTGTGTTCTTTTTACTAACAACAACCAGAGTCATTTCATGACTGTTCTTCTCACATACCACCTATGGATCCACCAGCGTCATTGCATTTGTGTTCTTTTTAGTAACAACAACTAGAGTCATTGCATGTGTGTTCTTTTCACATACCACATATGGATCCACCGGTGTCATTGAAATGTGTGTTCTCTTCAGAGACCACACATGGATCCACTAGTGTCATTGCATGTATGTTCTTTTCACTAACAACAACTGGAGTCATTGCATGTGTGTCCTTTTCACATACCACATACGGATCCACCAGTGTCATTGCATGTGTGCTCTTTTCACAATCCACCTATGGATCCACCAGTGACATTGCATGTGTTATCTTTTTACTAACAACAACTAGAGTCATTTCATGACTGTTCTTCTCACATACCACCTATGGATCCACCAGTGTCATTGCATGTGTGTTCTCTTCACAATCCACACATAAATCCACAAGTGTCATTGCATGTGTGTTCTTTTTAGTAACAACAACCAGAGTCATTGCATGTGTGTTCTCTTCATAGACCACACGTGGATCCACAAGTGTCATTGCATGTATGTTCTTTTTACTAACAACAACCAGAGTCATTGAAATGTGTGCTCTCTTCAGAGACCACACATGGATCCACCAGTGTCAGTGCATGTATGTTCTTTTCACTAACAACAACTGGAGTCATTGCATGTGTGTTCCTTTCACATACCACATATGGATCCACCAGTGTCATTGCATGTGTGCTCTTTTCTTAATCCACCTATGGATCCACTAGTGTCATTGCATGTGTGTTCTTTTTACTAACAACAACCAGAGTCATTTCATGTCTGTTCTTCTCACATACCACCTATGGATCCACCAGTGTCATTGCATGTGTCATCTCTTCACAATCTACACATGGATCCACCAGTGTCATTGCATGTGTGTTCTTTTTAGGAACAACAACCAGAGTCACTGCATGTGTGTTCTCTTCAGAGACCACACATGGATCCACCAGCGTCATTGCATTTGTGTTCTTTTTAGTAACAACAACTGGAGTCATTGCATGTGTGTTCTTTTCACATACCACATATGGATCCACCGGTGTCAGTGAAATGTGTGTTCTCTTCAGAGACCACACATGGATCCACTAGTGTCATTGCATGTATGTTCTTTTCACTAACAACAACTGGAGTCATTGCATGTGTGTTCTTTTCACATACCACATATGGATCCACCAGTGTCATTGCATGTGTGCTCTTTTCACAATCCACCTATGGATCCACCAGTGACATTGCATGTGTGTTCTTTTTACTAACAACAACCAGAGTCATTTCATGACTGTTCTTCTCACATACCACCTATGGATCCACCAGTGTCATTGCATGTGTGTTCTCTTCACAATCCACACATGAATCCACCAGTGTCATTGCATGTGTGTTCTTTTTAGTAACAACAACCAGAGTCATTGCATGTGTGTTCTCTTCATAGACCACACGTGGATCCACAAGTGTCATTGCATGTATGTTCTTTTTTCTAACAACAACCAGAGTCATTGAAATGTGTGCTCTCTTCAGAGACCACACATGGATCCACAAGTGTCAGTGCATGTATGTTCTTTTCACTAACAACAACTGGAGTCATTGCATGTGTGTTCTTTTCACATACCACATATGGATCCACCAGTGTCATTGCATGTGTGCTCTTTTCTTAATCCACCTATGGATCCACCAGTGTCATTTTATGTGTGTTCTTTTTACTAACAACAACTAGAGTCATTTCATGTCTATTCTTCTCACATGACACCTATGGATCCACCAGTGTCATTGCATGTGTCATCTCTTCACAATCTACACATGGATCCACCAGTGTCATTGCATGTGTGTTCTTTTTAGTAACAACAACCAGAGTCATTGCATGTGTGTTCTCTTCAGAGACCACACATGGATCCACCAGTGTCATTGCATGTGTGTTCTTTTTACTAACCAGAGTCATTGAAATGTGTGCTCTCTTCAGAGACCACACATGGATCCACCAGTGTCATTGCATGTATGTTCTTTTCACTAACAACAACTAGAGTCATTGCATGTGTGTTCTTTTCACATACCACATATGGATCCACCAGTGTCATTGAAATGTGTGTTCTCTTCAGAGACCACACATGGATCCACTAGTGTCATTCAATGTATGTTCTTTTCACTAACAACAACCGGAGTCATTGCATGTGTGTTCTTTTCACATACCACATATGGATCCACCAGTGTGATTGCATGTGTGCTCTTTTCACAATCCACCTATGGCTCCATCAGTTACATTGCATGTGGGTTCTTTTTACTAATAACAACCAGAGTCATTTCATGACTATTCTTCTCACATACCACCTATGGATCCACCAATGTCATTGCATGTGTGTTCTCTTCACAATCCACACATGGATCCACCAGTGTCATTGCATGTGTGTTCTTTTTAGTAACAACAACCAGAGTCATTGCATGTGTGTTCTCTTCAGAGACCACACATGGATCCACAAGTGTCATTGCATGTGTGTTCTTTTTACTAACAACAACCAGAGTCATTGAAAAGTGTGCTCTCTTCAGATACCACACATGGATCCACCAGTGTCATTGCATGTGTGCTCTTTTCACAATCCACCTATGGATCCACCAGTGACATTGCATGTGCGTTCTTTTTACTAACAACAACCAGAGTCATTTCATGACTGTTCTTCTCACATACCACCTATGGATCCACCAGTGTCAATGCATGTGTGTACTCTTCACAATCCACACATGAATCCACCAGTGTCATTGCATGTGTGTTCTTTTTAGTAACAACAACCAGAGTCATTGCATGTGTGTTCTCTTCATAGACCACACGTGGATCCACAAGTGTCATTGCATGTATGTTCTTTTTACTAACAACAACCAGAGTCATTGAAATGTGTGCTCTCTTCAGAGACCACACATGGATCCACTAGTGTCAGTGCATGTATGTTCTTTTCACTAACAACAACTGGAGTCATTGCATGTGTGTTCTTTTCACATACCACATATGGATCCACCAGTGTCATTGCATGTGTGCTCTTTTCTTAATCCACCTATGGATCCACCAGTGTCATTGCATGTGTGTTCTTTTTACTAACAACAACCAGAGTCATTTCATGTCTGTTCTTCTCACATACCACCTATGGATCCACCAGTGTCATTGCATGTGTCATCTCTTCACAATCTACACATGGATCCACCAGTGTCATTGCATGTGTGTTCTTTTTAGTAACAACAACCAGAGTCATTGCATGTGTGCTCTCTTCAGAGACCACACATGGATCCACCAGTGTCATTGCATGTGTGTTCTTTTTACTAACCGGAGTCATTAAAATGTGTGCTCTCTTCAGAGACCACACATGGATCCACCAGTGTCATTGCATGTATGTTCTTTTCACTAACAACAACTGGAGTCATTGATGTGTGTTCTTTTCACATACCACATATGGATCCACCAGTGTCATTGAAATGTGTGTTCTCTTCAGAGACCACACATGGATCCACTAGTGTCATTGCATGTATGTTCTTTTCACTAACAACAACTAGAGTCATTGCATGTGTGTTCTTTTCACATACCACATATGGATCCACCAGTGTGATTGCATGTGTGCTCTTTTCACAATCCACCTATGGCTCCATCAGTGACATTGCATGTGGGTTCTTTTTACTAATAACAACCAGAGTCATTTCATGACTATTCTTCTCACATACCACCTATGGATCCACTAGTGTGATTGCATGTGTGTTCTCTTCACAAACCATGACTGGACTAGTGATGCATAAATACATTGTAGTTGACATGATTATGTTTCTTGAGATGATGTACTGTACTTGTTTCTGTTATTTTGTTTGTTGAGAGACTGTAATGTAATGTTTTGCGAAACCATGATAGGACAAGTGATGTGTAAGTACCTTGTAGTCGACATGATTCTGTTTCTTGAGTTGATGTAATATACTAGTTTCTGTGATTACGTTTGTTGAGAGATTGTAGTGTTATATTTTGTGAAACCATGTTGTGGTTATGTTTGTTGAGAGATTATATTGTAATGTTTTGTGAAACCATGACTAAAGAAGTGATGCATAAGTACCTTGTAGTTGACATGATTTTGTTTCTTTGGATGATGTAATATACTGGTATGTTTTCGTTAGGCAATGAAATTGGGATGGAGGGAGTGCAGGTTTAATATTTGAAATGAGAATGTGTGAAGAGAATCCATATCAGGCAGGAGACAGTAATCTAGGGAAAGGGAATGGTATCCATTAAACTATTGTAACATGCCAATTTAGTCATTGTTGCAGCGGTAGAAGGGCTGCTCTCTCTCTCTCTCTCTCTCTCTCGCTGACGCCGACACCGTCGCTGTCGCCTGCGATGACACATTCGCCATGCTGTCCTTGAATGGCGAGGACGACCAGTCGAGCAGCGATAGCCTTCTCTCCGACATCGAGTATTCCTTCCATGATGTGAGTTCCTCTGTTGTCTCGAGCTAGGTTTAGGCAATGGTAAATCTCTCGATCTGAGCTCCATATGTGCATGCAATCATGTTCGATTTCAGCTTTGCGTTTACCTATAGGTACCAAGGACGATCTACGACTCCGAATGGGAGGGCCTAGATATCGATGGAGAAGTGACATGTGACCATGGGCTAAAACTGAGGAGATATGTTGCATTCGAAGGCAGTAACACTGGGAGAAGGTTTTTGGGATGTACAAATCAGGTTAGTTTACATTATGTGCAACTATGACATGAAATAAAATGTATCGTGCATGTTCATAACACTATAGTGTGTGTGTTTTTAGGTTGGCCCGGTGTGTAAAGCAGTAGAGTGGGTGGATCTTGAGTGGCCAGATGCACTTAAGAAATGTTTGGCACAGTTATGGGAGATGTATGAGTTGGAAAGGTCGGGGAGATTTACTGATGTAAGTGATCCAGCTGAAAAAAATACAAGCTGTCGGTACGAAATAAGGAGCTGGAACAAGAAATCGAGAATTTGCAGTTAGAGCTAACTGACGGAATTGATGGGAGCTTGGTTGTTGGAACTGCAAAGAAGCTTCAGGATAGTCACAGGTTGCTGATTCATAATGTAGAAAAGGAGAGGGATCAGCTCAGGGAAGACAAGAAGAAGCTAGAGTACTACATTGCGGATCTGTTGAAAGAACTGAAGAAGGCGCGCGAGGGTGAATAAGGATAGACTATAGGGGATAAAGGAAATTCGAGATGAATAATTTATGTTGTGAAACTAGTTAATTGTAAGACTTGTAGTTGCGCTTTCCGAACTAAGCCAAACTCAATCCTCGAGCAAACTAATTTCAGACGAACACACATATCATGCATAGAGTTAAGTTCACGCTTACAAAATCACCACTTCAGAGGATAAACCAGGCAATTCAGTACTAAATAGACATATGTTGTGTTCAAGCGAGCCTGGCCTAGAGGTGCCTGTTTTCCTCCCTAAGATTGGCCAGCTCCTTCAGTACTATGTCGTGCTTCAGCTGTAGATTCCAGCGCTCCGTCACGGATTGGAGAATTTTGTCCGTAGCCATACGATTTTCCTTCAAGATCCTTTGATGATCTCCGTCTCCTTCCTAGCCGAGGCACGACCTTCACTGTGTAGCTTCGCCCAGTCGGTGTTTAACTCCTTCAGTTTCTGGCACTTGTCAGAAAGGACCGCGACTTCAGCGCACAGTTAGTCAAAGGCCAGTTTCTGGGAATTCTGCTTCTCCCTTTGGATTGCTACCTTGTCATTTAGCCAGGTCACCAGGTCTCGGTCGATCTTTCGCCTCTTTCCCTGCAAAAAAAATACATAGTATGGTTTGTTCAGTTCACCAGGACAAGTTGGTTAGTTTCCATAATTAACTGAATCGACTAGTGGCACTGTCATAATTTCAAGGAAGAAGCAATCTAGGACTAATCAACATTTTATGAATCGACTAGTGGCACTGTCATAATTTCAATTTCAAAGACAAATAAGATTTATCAGCAGTTTAGTGTGCTTTGGGTTTTTCCCAATATCACCAAATAGTAGTGGGAGAGTGGCAAACTCATAATGCAGAAACCCATGTCCAGATACATAATGGAAAGAGAACATGGTGTCCATTCATGAACATGAACACCAACACATGTCCAGATAGATAAGGAGTTGCCCTAGGATTCTTATTGCACCCTATAATAGGAAGCAGACATGGGCATTGCTCCCTGAACCCTAAACATTACAAAAGAGAGGAGGACGAACTGGTATTCGTGTCCCCGCTAACCGGAATCAGACTTGGGCATTGCTCCGATACGCCTCCAGACATGCCCTTAGCTCCTCGTTCTCTTTCCGAACACCCTCGAGTACGGTGATCCCTCTGCTCATGTCCGCCTTCATATCCTTGACTGCATCTAGGCAACGGTTCCTATCATGGTAGGCTCGGATGGTAGCCTTGGTTTCCTCGACTCGTCCTCTGAGTGCCTCGCTGACTTCGTCCTGCAGGAGAATGCACCTTTCCACGAGATTCTTCTTCTCCTCCGTGAGCTCGTTGATTATCTTGATGGCCTGTTCTTGCCTGTTCAAGTTACGGTCAAGCACTTTCTGCAGCCTAACGACATCACGTGCAAAATCTAGCGAGATCTCCTTCTGCACAGATAATTGCTTGCGTAGGCTCTCATTAGCTTGGGTGAGGGAGCGTGCAAGCTCATGTTGGTTGGCAATCTTGGAACTGATCGCGGCCACCTTCTCATGATACTCGGCCTTCGATCGCTGCATCGTTGATGTTAATTGAAATAGGAATTCTACAATTACACTCCAGGTCCCAGGTGAATACTAATACAGATAAAAAAAACCCCGTTGAATCTATTGGCCGCAGTGTTAAAAAATGGACCTGGAGATCTATTCATGACCACGATAAACTAATCCTAATCACAAAAAATCCATAGTGAATCTATGAACAACGGTATTAAGGAAAGACCAAGAGATCCAGTCATATTCATGAAAACTAATACAACTCACAAAAGAAGAAGAAAAACCAATGCGGGGCGGACAACATCTAAGAAATCCACATCATAACTCGGAGAAATATCAGCGTGGAGATTTGCTACCTCGCTGAGACATGGAACGGGGCCGAACGGTTCCTGCAATGCCTCTATCATGGTGAATTCAGGCTCCACGGCCGACCTATAATATGTAGAAGAGGAAGAGCTAGAAGAAGAAGAAAAACAAGAAGAAGCTGATTAAGATCATGATGGAGAGGGAGATGGAGAAGAAGTAGAATAAGGAGACCGTACCGGGAGGAGCCCTCGCCTGCTAGAACATTCGGCGCCATTGTCGGGGGAGATTGGGCCTCGATGAGAGGGTGGGATTCAGCGGCTGGTAGAGCAAGAAGTGCCTCGCGGCGATTTCTCTCCCTTTTCTCCACGAGGATCGTCGACCGGCCTCTCCCCCTCCTCAGTGGAGCCATGTCTTGCAGGGTGAGTGTGGCGGCGGCAGGAGGAAGGAGATATTGATTATTAGTGTGGGAGAAGAGTAAAGAGTATAGGCCGTGGTCCAGTAGTGCTAGTACTATTATACAAGACCACCGTGTACGGTCTACCTTCTCAAAGAAGCCATGGAGGCAGGGGTAGGGAATCGATGGGACTTGTCTTTATTGCGATGGACACTTCAATGGTCTTCGACGCCGCCCAAAATCCAGTATATAATAAGGGGAGTGCGAGCCGGGTGGTCGTCACGGGAATCGGCGCGCACATCCCGCGTGCGTGTGTCACGTGTTGATGGGGCAATGACGCGCGCAACTACTGCACGATCACGTCGGCACGTCCAACTCCGTCGAACTCCACGTGACAGGCACACACGGGATATTTACGAGTCTAGAATACGCTGTGCCACTTTTGTTGTGATCAAATTATGTTCAATACGCGAGATATTACTTTTTTTTGATAATCGACAAATGCATGCATGGACACGACGCACGAAACCGCAGCTCTTCCTTGATCAGATCGGCACCCCACTCTGTGTACCCGCCATCGACCATTCGGAGCAACTACCTCGAGCATGATGCCCCCTCACCGTGGCAATGGCAGGTCCAAGCCGTCCACTGACCATCCTGCTTCCCTGGCTCTTCGCTGCATCGTCCGCGCTCGCGAGTCGCCTGCTGAGGCAGCACGTCGTGTCCGACAACGCCAGGATCCATCGACATCGGCACTTGAGGACACCGCAACGTCGAAGCTCATACCGGCCGCATAGGAGGAGCGTGGGGTACTTGCAGCGTCGGGCGAGCGCAAAGCAGCAGCCAGTACGGGGGCGCGTGTTGCACCGGCAAGTACGAACAAGAAGAGGAACGAGAAGAAGACCAGGAAGAAGAGAGGAGATAGCTATTTGGACGATTCCGACTCGGCCAACGAGGAGGCGTTCATCGATCAGTTGGAGGCAGAAGCGGAGGAGAGTGACGTGGACCCGTTGGACTACGAAGAGGAGGAGGAGGACTCTGACGAGGAGATAGCGCGCTTATTCGAGGAAGGGGGCGGTGTCGAGTCGTCAGAGGAGGGCACCGACGATGGTGATGGCAGGGACCATGGCGTTGACGAAGACAAGGACGAACCGGAAGACGAAGACGATGGCTACTTCAAAATATGATCATTTATTTTAGTTAGATATATGGATTTTCACCTGTTTATGGGGGTAAAGTATCGGTGGCATGGATAGAGAGGTGGCACGGATTGACCATGCATAAAAAAAGTGGAGAAGGGAGGGGTTATCCTGCCCGTTGGATCACATGGGATCAACAGTTGGTGGAGACGATCCGCGTGACATCTGTGTCAGCCAATCAGGGCATAGCACCCAGAGTGAGCACATGTTTGGGATCTCCACACGTTTGGGCTTTTGTGAGATTTGTGACCGAGAGAGAGGGAAAATCTGTTTTCACAATCCGCCTATGGATTCACCAGTACCATTCAAATGTCATTGCATGTGTGCTCTTTTCACAATCCACCTATGGATCCACCAGTGTCATTGCATGTGTGTTCTTTTTACTAACAACAACCAGAGTCATTAAAATGTGTGCTCTTTTCACAATCCACCTATGGATCCACCAGTGTCATTGCATGTGTGTTATTTTTACTAACAACAACCAGAGTCATTGAAATGTGTGTTCTTTTCATAGACCACCTATGGATCCACCAGTGTCATTGCATGTGTGTTCTTTTTAGTAACAACAACTGGATTCATTGCATGTGTGTTCTTTTCACATACCACATATGGATCCACCAGTGTCATTGCAATGTATGTTCTCTTCAGAGACCACACATGGATCCATCAGTGTCATTACATGTATGTCATTTTCACTAACAACAACTAGAGTCATTGCATGTGTGTTCTTTTCACATACCACATATGGATCCACCAGTGACATTGCATGTGTCTTTTTTTTACTAACAACAACCAGAGTCATTTCATGGCTGTTCTTCTCACATACCACCTATGGATCCATCAGTGTCATTGCATGTGTGTTCTCTTCATAATCCACACATGGATCCACCAGTGTCATTGCATGTGTGTTCTTTTTAGTAACAACAACCAGAGTCTTTGCATGTGTGTTCTCTTCAGAGACCACACATGGATCCACCAGTGTCATTGCATGTGTGTTCTTTTTACTAACAACAAATGGAGTCATTGAAATGTGTGCTCTCTTCAGAAACCACACATGGATCCACCAGTGTCATTGCATGTATGTTCTTTTCACTAACAACAACTAGAGTCATTGCATGTGTGTTCTTTTCACATACCACATATGGATCCACCAGTGTTATTGCATGTGTGCTCTTTTCACAATCCACCTATGGATCCACCAGTGTCATTGCATGTGTGTTCTTTTTACTAACAACAACCAGAGTCATTTCATGACTGTTCTTCTCACATACCACATATGGATCCACCAGTGTCATTGCATGTGTGTGATCTTCAAAATCCACACATGGATCCACCAGTGTCATTGCATGTTTGCTCTTTTTACTAACAACAACCAGAGTCATTGCATGTGTGCTCTTTTCACAATCCACCTATGGATCCACCAGTGTCATTGCATGTGTGTTATTTTTACTAACAACAACCAGAGTCATTGAAATGTGTGCTCTTTTCACAATCCACCCATTGATCCACCAGTGTCATTGCATGTGTGTTCTTTTTACTAATAACAACTAGAGTCATTGAAATGTGTGTTCTTTTCACATACCACCTATGGATCCACCTGTGTCATTGCATGTGTGTTCTTTTTTTGTAACAACAACCAGAGTCATTGCATGTGTGTTCTTTTCACATACCACATATGGATCCACTAGTGCCATTGAAATGTGTGTTCGCTTCAGAGACCACACATGGATCCACCAGTGACACTGCATGTGTGTTCTTTTTACTAACAACAACCAGAGTCATTTCATGGCTGTTCTTCTCACATACCACCTTTGGATCCACCAGTGTCATTGCATGTGTGTTCTCTTCATGATCCACACATGGATCCACCAGTGTCATTGCATGTGTGTTCTTTTTAGTAACAACAACCAGAGTCTTTGCATGTGTGTTCTGTTTAGAGACCACACATGGATCCACCAGTGTCATTGCATGTGTGTTCTTTTTACTAACAACAAACGGAGTCATTGAAATGTGTGCTCTCTTCAGAGACCACACATGGATCCACCAGTGTCATTGCATGTATGTTCTTTTCACTAACAACAACTAGAGTCATTGCATGTGTGTTCTTTTCACATACCACATATGGATCCACCAGTGTTATTGCATGTGTGCTCTTTTCACAATCCACCTATGGATCCACCAGTGTCATTGCATGTGTGTTCTTTTTACTAACAACAACCAGAGTCATTTCATGACTATTCTTCTCACATACCACATATGGATCCACCAGTGTCATTGCATGTGTGTTCTCTTCAAAATCCACACATGGATCCACCAGTGTCATTGCATGTTTGCTCTTTTTACTAACAACAACCAGCGTCATTGCATGTGTGCTCTTTTCACAATCCACCTATGGATCCACCAGTGTCATTGCATGTGTGTTCTTCTTACTAACAACAACCAGAGTCATTGAAATGTGTGCTCTTTTCACAATCCACCCATTGATCCACCAGTGTCATTGCATGTGTGTTCTTTTTACTAACAACAACTAGAGTCATTGAAATGTGTGTTGTTTTCACATACCACCTATGGATCCACCAGTGTCATTGCATGTGTGTTCTTTTTTGTAACAACAACCAGAGTCATTGCATGTGTGTTCTTTTCACATACCACATATGGATCCACTAGTGCCATTGAAATGTGTGTTCTCTTCAGAGACCACACATGGATCCACCAGTGACACTGCATGTGTGTTCTTTTTACTAACAACAACCAGAGTCATTTCATGGCTGTTCTTCTCACATACCACCTATGGATCCACCAGTGTCATTGCATGTGTGCTCTTTTTACTAACAACAACCAGAGTCATTGCATGTGTGCTATTTTCACAATCCACCTATGGATCCGCCAGTGTCATTGCATGTGTGTTCTTGTTACTAACAACCAGAGCATTGAAATGTGTGCTCTTTTCATAATCCACCTATGGATCCACCAGTGTCATTGCATGTGTGTTCATTTTACTAACAACAACTAGAGTCATTGAAATGTGTGTTCTTTTCACATACCACATATGGATCCACCAGTGTCATTGCATGTGTGTTCTTTTTAGTAACAACAACTAGAGTCATTGCATGTGTGTTCTTTTCACATACCACATATGGATCCACCAGTGTCAATGAAATGTGTGTTCTCTTCAGAGACCACACATGGATCCACTAGTGTCATTGCATGTATGTTCTTTTCACTAACACTAACTAGAGTCATTGCATGTGTGTTCTTTTCACATACCATATATGGATCCACCAGTGTCATTGCATGTGTGCTGTTTTCACAATCCACCTATGGATCCACCAGTGTCATTGCATGTGTGTTCTTTTTACTAACAACAACCAGAGTCCTTTCATGACTGTTCTTCTCACATACCACCTATGGATCCAACAGTGTCATTGCATGTGTGTTCTCTTCACAATCCACACATGGATCCACCAGTGTCATTGCATGTGTGTTCTTTTTAGTAACAACAACCAGAGTCATTGCATGTGTGCTCTTTTTACTAACAACAACCAGAGTCACTGAAATGTGTGTTCTCTTCAGAGACCACACATGGATCCACCAGTGTCATTGCATGTGTGTTCTTTTCACTAACAACAACTGGAGTCATTGCATGTGTGTTCTTTTCACATACCACATATGGATCCACCAGTGTCATTGCATGTGTGCTCTTTTCACAATCCACCTATGAATCCACCAGTGTCATTGCATGTGTGTTCTTTTTACTAACAACAACCAGAGTCATTTCATGGCTGTTCTTCTCGCATACCACCTATGGATCCACCAGTGTCATTGCATGTGTGTTCTCTTCACAATCCAGACATGGATCACCAGTGTCATTGCATGTTTGTTCTTTTTAGTAACAACAACCAGTGTCATTGCATGTGTGTTCTCTTCAGGGACCACACATGGATCCACCAGTGTCATTGCATGTGTGTTCTTTTTACTAACAACAACCAGAGTCATTGAAATGTGTGCTCTCTTCAGAGACCACACATGGATCCACCAGTGTCATTGCATGTATGTTCTTTTCACTAACAACAACTGGAGTCATTGCATGTGTGTTCTTTTCACATACCGCATATGGATCCACCAGTGTCATTGCATGTGTGCTCTTTTCACAATCCACCTATGGATCCACCAGTGTCGTTGCATGTGTGTTCTTTTTACTAACAACAACCAGAGTCATTGAATGAGTGTTCTTCTCACATACCACATATGGATCCACCAGTGTCATTGCATGTGTGTTCTCTTCACAATCCACACATGGATCCACCAGTGTCATTGCATGTGTGCTCTTTTTACTAACAACAACCAGAGTCATTGCATGTGTGCTATTTTCACAATCCACCTATGGATCCACCAGTGTCATTGCATGTGTGTTCTTGTTACTAACAACAACCAGAGCATTGAAATGTGTGCTCTTTTCACAATCCACCTATGGATCCACCAGTGTCATTGCATGTGTGTTCATTTTACTAACAACAACCAGAGTCATTGAAATGTGTGTTCTTTTCACATACCACCTATGGATCCACCAGTGTCATTGCATGTGTGTTCTTTTTAGTAACAACAACTGGAGTCATTGCATGTGTGTTCTTTTCACATACCACATATGGATCCACCAGTGTCATTGAAATGTGTGTTCTCTTCAGAGACCACACATGGATCCACTAGTGTCATTGCATGTATGTTCTTTTCACTAACACTAACTGGAGTCATTGCATGTGTGTTCTTTTCACATACCACATATGGATCCACCAGTGTCATTGCATGTGTGCTCTTTTCACAATCCACCTATGGATCCACCAGTGTCATTGCATGTGTGTTCTTTTTACTAACAACAACCAGAGTCCTTTCATGACTGTTCTTCTCACATACCACCTATGGATCCAACAGTGTCATTGCATGTGTGTTCTCTTCACAATCCACACATGGATCCACCAGTGTCATTGCATGTGTGTTCTTTTTAGTAACAACCAGAGTCATTGCATGTGTGCTCTTTTTACTAACAACAACCAGAGTCACTGAAATGTGTGTTCTCTTCAGAGACCACACATGGATCCACCAGTGTCATTGCACGTGTGTTCTTTTCACTAACAACAACTGGAGTCATTGCATGTGTGTTCTTTTCACATACTACATATGGATCCACTAGTGTCATTGCATGTGTGCTCTTTTCACAATCCACCTATGGATCCACCAGTGTCATTGCATGTGTGTTCTTTTTACTAACAACAACCAGAGTCATTTCATGACTATTCTTCTCACATACCACCTATGGATCCACCAGTGTCATTGCATGTGTGTTCTCTTCACAATCCACACATGGATCCACCAGTGTCATTGCATGTGTGTTCTTTTTAGTAACAACAACCAGCGTCATTGCATGTGTGTTCTCTTCAGGGAGCACACATGGATCCACCAGTGTCATTGCATGTGTGTTCATTTTACTAACAACAACCAGAGTCATTGAAATGTGTGTTCTTTTCACATACCACCTATGGATCCACCAGTGTCATTGCATGTGTGTTCTTTTTAGTAACAACAACTGGAGTCATTGCATGTGTGTTCTTTTCACATACCACATATGGATCCACCAGTGTCATTGAAATGTGTGTTCTCTTCAGAGACCACACATGGATCCACTAGTGTCATTGCATGTATGTTCTTTTCACTAACACTAACTGGAGTCATTGCATGTGTGTTCTTTTCACATACCACATATGGATCCACTAGTGTCATTGCATGTGTGCTCTTTTCACAATCCACCTATGGATCCACCAGTGTCATTACATGTGTGTTCTTTTTACTAACAACAACCAGAGTCCTTTCATGACTGTTCTTCTCACATACCACCTATGGATCCAACAGTGTCATTGCATGTGTGTTCTCTTCACAATCCACACATGGATCCACCAGTGTCATTGCATGTGTGTTCTTTTTAGTAACAACCAGAGTCATTGCATGTGTGCTCTTTTTACTAACAACAACCAGAGTCACTGAAATGTGTGTTCTCTTCAGAGACCACACATGGATCCACCAGTGTCATTGCACGTGTGTTCTTTTCACTAACAACAACTGGAGTCATTGCATGTGTGTTCTTTTAACATACTACATATGGATCCACTAGTGTCATTGCATGTGTGCTCTTTTCACAATCCACCTATGGATCCACCAGTGTCATTGCATGTGTGTTCTTTTTACTAACAACAACCAGAGTCATTTCATGACTATTCTTCTCACATACCACCTATGGATCCACCAGTGTCATTGCATGTGTGTTCTCTTCACAATCCACACATGGATCCACCAGTGTCATTGCATGTGTGTTCTTTTTAGTAACAACAACCAGCGTCATTGCATGTGTGTTCTCTTCAGGGAGCACACATGGATCCACCAGTGTCATTGCATGTGTGTTCTTTTTACTAACAACAACCAGAGTCATTGAAATGTGTGCTCTCTTCAAAGACCACACATGGATCCACTAGTGTCATTGCATGTATGTTCTTTTCACTAACAACAACTGGAGTCATTGCATGTCTGTTCTTTTCACATACCACATATGGATCCACCAGTGTCATTGCATGTGTGCTCTTTTCTTAATCCACCTATGGATCTACCAGTGTCATTGCATGTGCGTTCTTTTTACTAACAACAACCAGAGTCATTTCATGACTGTTCTTCTCACATACCACCTATGGATCCACCAGTGTCATTGCATGTGTGTTCTCTTCATAGTCCACACATGGATCCACCAGTGTCATTGCATGTGTGTTCTTTTTAGTAACAATAACCAATGTCATTGCATGTGTGTTCTCTTTAGGGACCACACATGGATCCACCAGTGTCATTGCATGTGTGTTCTTTTTACTAACAACAACCAGAGTCATTGAAATGTGTGCTCTCTTCAGAGACCACACATGGATCCACCAGTGTCATTGCATGTGTGTTCTTTTCACTAACAACAACTGGAGTCATTGCATGTGTGTTCTTTTCACATACCACATATGGATCCACCAGTGTCATTGCATGTGTGCTCTTTTCACAATCCACCTATGGATCCACCAGTGTCATTGCATGTGTGTTCTTTTTACTAACAACAACCAGAGTCATTTCATGACTGTTCTTCTCACATACCACCTATGGATCCACCAGTGTCATTGCATGTGTGTTCTCTTCACAATCCACACATGGATCCACCAGTGTCATTGCATGTGTGTTCTTTTTAGTAACAACAACCAGTGTCATTGCATGTGTGTTCTCTTCAGGGACCACACATGGATCCACCAGTGTCATTGCATGTGTGTTCTTTTTACTAACCACAACCAGAGTCATTGAAATGTGTGCTCTCTTCAAAGACCACACATGGATCCACTAGTGTCATTGCATGTATGTTCTTTTCACTAACAACAACTGGAGTCATTGCATGTGTGTTATTTTCACATACCACATATGGATCCACCAGTGTCATTTCATGTGTGCTCTTTTCACAATCCACCTATGGATCTACCAGTGTCATTGCATGTGTGTTCTTTTTACTAACAACAACCAGAGTCGTTTCATGACTGTTCTTCTCACATACCACCTATGGATCCACCAGTGTCATTGCATGTGTGTTCTCTTCACAATCCACACATGGATCCACCAGTGTCATTGCATGTGTGTTCTTTTTAGTAACAACAACCAGTGTCATTGCATGTGTGTTCTCTTCAGGGACCACACATGGATCCACCAGTGTCATTGCATGTGTGTTCTTTTTACTAACAACAACCAGAGTCATTGAAATGTCTGCTCTCTTCAGAGACCACACATGGATCCACCAGTGTCATTGCATGTATGTTCTTTTCACTAACAATATTTGGAATCATTGGATGTGTGTTCTTTTCACATACCACATATGGATCCACCAGTGTCATTGCGTGTGTGCTCTTTTCACAATCCACCTATGGATCCACCAGTGTCATTGCATGTGTGTCCTTTTCACTAACAACAACTAGAGTCATTGCATGTGAGTTCTTTTCACATACCACATATGGATCCACTAGTGTCATTGCATTTGTGCTCTTTTCACAATCCACCTATGGGTCCACCGGTGTCATTGCATGTGTGTTCTTTTCGCAATCCACCTATGGATCCACCGGTGTCATTGCATGTGTGTTCTTTTAACTAACAACAACCAGAGTCATTTCATGACTGTTCTTCTCACATACCACCTATGGATCCACCAGCGTCATTGCAATTGTGTTCTTTTTAGTAACAACAACTGGAGTCATTGCATGTGTGTTCTTTTCACATACCACATATGGATCCACCAGTGTCATTGAAATGTGTGTTCTCTTCAGAGACCACACATGGATCCACTAGTGTCATTACATGTATGTTATTTTCACTAACAACAACTGGAGTCATTGCATGTGTGTTCTTTTCACATACCACATATGGATCCACCAGTGTCATTCCATGTGTGCTCTTTTCACAATCCACCTATGGATCCGCCAGTGACATTGCATGTGTGTTCTTTTTACTAACAACAACCAGAGTCATTTCATGACTGTTCTTCTCACATACCACCTATGGATCCACCAGTGTCATTGCATGTGTGTTCTCTTCACAATCCACACATGAATCCACAAGTGTCATTGCATGTGTGTTCTTTTTAGTAACAACAACCAGAGTCATTGCATGTGTGTTCTCTTCAGAGACCACACGTGGATCCACAAGTGTCATTGCATGTGTGTTCTTTTTACTAACAACAACCAGAGTCATTGAAATGTGTTCTCTCTTCAGAGACCACACATGGATCCACCAGTGTCATTGCATGTATGTTCTTTTCACTAACAACAACTGGAGTTATTGCTTGTGTGTTCTTTTCACATACCACATATGGATCCACCAGTGTCATTGAATGTGTGCTCTTTTCTTAATCCACCTATGGATCCACCAGTGTCATTGCATGTGTGTTCTTTTTACTAACAACAACCAGAGTCATTTCATGACTGTTCTTCTCACATACCACATATGGATCCACTAGTGTCATTGCATGTGTGTTCTCTTCAAAATCCACACATGGATCCACCAGTGTCATTGCATGTTTGCTCTTTTTACTAACAACAACCAGAGTCATTGCATGTGTGGTCTTTTCACAATCCACCTATGGATCCACCAGTGTCATTGCATGTGTGTTCTTTTTACTAACAACAACCAGAGTCATTGAAATGTGTGCTCTTTTCACAATCCACCCATTGATCCACCAGTGTCATTGCATGTGTGTTCTTTTTACTAACAACAACTAGAGTCATTGAAATGTGTGTTCTTTTCACATACCACCTATGGATCCACCAGTGTCATTGCATGTGTGTTCTTTTTTTGTAACAACAACCAGAGTCATTGCATGTGTGTTCTTTTCACATACCACATATGGATCCACTAGTGCCATTGAAATGTGTGTTCTCTTCAGAGACCACACATGGATCCATCAGTGACACTGCATGTGTGTTCTTTTTACTAACAACAACCAGAGTCATTTCATGGCTGTTCTTCTCACATACCACCTATGGATCCACCAGTGTCATTGCTTGTGTGTTCTCTTCACAATCCAGACATGGATCACCAGTGTCATTGCATGTTTGTTCTTTTTAGTAACAACAACCAGAGTCATTGCATGTGTGTTCTCTTCAGAGACCACACATGGATCGACCAGTGTCATTGCATGTGTGTTCTTTTTACTAACAACAACCAGAGTCATTGAAATGTGTGCTCTCTTGAGAGACCACACATGGATCCACCAGTGTCATTGCATGTATGTTCTTTTCACTAACAACAACTAGAGTCATTGCATGTGTGTTCTTTTCACATACCGCATATGGATCCACCAGTGTCATTGCATGTGTGCTCTTTTCACAATCCACCTATGGATCCACCAGTGTCGTTGCATGTGTGTTCTTTTTACTAACAACAACCAGAGTCATTGAATGAGTGTTCTTCTCACATACCACATATGGATCCACCAGTGTCATTGCATGTGTGTTCTCTTCACAATCCACACATGGATCCACCAGTGTCATTGCATGTGTGCTCTTTTTACTAACAACAACCAGAGTCATTGCATGTGTGCTATTTTCACAATCCACCTATGGATCCACTACTGTCATTGCATGTGTGTTCTTGTTACTAACAACAACCAGAGCATTGAAATGTGTGCTCTTTTCACAATCCACCTATGGATCCACCAGTGTCATTGCATGTGTGTTCATTTTACTAACAACAACCAGAGTCATTGAAATGTGTGTTCTTTTCACATACCACCTATGGATCCACCAGTGTCATTGCATGTGTGTTCTTTTTAGTAACAACAACTGGAGTCATTGCATGTGTGTTCTTTTCACATACCACATATGGATCCACCAGTGTCATTGAAATGTGTGTTCTCTTCAGAGACCACACATGGATCCACTAGTGTCATTGCATGTATGTTCTTTTCACTAACACTAACTGGAGTCATTGCATGTGTGTTCTTTTCACATACCACATATGGATCCACCAGTGTCATTGCATGTGTGCTCTTTTCACAATCCACCTATGGATCCACCAGTGTCATTGCATGTGTGTTCTTTTTACTAACAACAACCAGAGTCCTTTCATGACTGTTCTTCTCACATACCACCTATGGATCCAACAGTGTCATTGCATGTGTGTTCTCTTCACAATCCACACATGGATCCACTAGTGTCATTGCATGTGTGTTCTTTTTAGTAACAACCAGAGTCATTGCATGTGTGCTCTTTTTACTAACAACAACCAGAGTCACTGAAATGTGTGTTCTCTTCAGAGACCACACATGGATCCACCAGTGTCATTGCATGTGTGTTCTTTTCACTAACAACAACTGGAGTCATTGCATGTGTGTTCTTTTCACATACTACATATGGATCCACTAGTGTCATTGCATGTGTGCTCTTTTCACAATCCACCTATGGATCCACCAGTGTCATTGCATGTGTGTTCTTTTTACTAACAACCAGAGTCATTTCATGACTATTCTTCTCACATACCACCTATGGATCCACCAGTGTCATTGCATGTATGTTCTCTTCACAATCCACACATGGATCCACCAGTGTCATTGCATGTGTGTTCTTTTTAGTAACAACAACCAGCGTCATTGCATGTGTGTTCTCTTCAGGGAGCACACATGGATCCACCAGTGTCATTGCATGTGTGTTCTTTTTACTAACAACAACCAGAGTCATTGAAATGTGTGCTCTCTTCAAAGACCACACATGGATCCACTAGTGTCATTGCATGTATGTTCTTTTCACTAACAACAACTGGAGTCATTGCATGTCTGTTCTTTTCACATACCACATATGGATCCACCAGTGTCATTGCATGTGTGCTCTTTTCTTAATCCACCTATGGATCCACCAGTGTCATTGCATGTGCGTTCTTTTTACTAACAACAACCAGAGTCATTTCATGACTGTTCTTCTCACATACCACCTATGGATCCACCAGTGTCATTGCATGTGTGTTCTCTTCATAATCCACACATGGATTCACCAGTGTCATTGCATGTGTGTTCTTTTTAGTAACAACAACCAATGTCATTGCATGTGTGTTCTCTTTAGGGACCACACATGGATCCACCAGTGTCATTGCATGTGTGTTCTTTTTACTAACAACAACCAGAGTCATTGAAATGTGTGCTCTCTTCAGAGACCACACATGGATCCACCAGTGTCATTGCATGTATGTTCTTTTCACTAACAACAACTGGAGTCATTGCATGTCTGTTCTTTTCACATACCACATATGGATCCACCAGTGTCATTGCATGTGTGCTCTTTTCTTAATCCACCTATGGATCCACCAGTGTCATTGCATGTGCGTTCTTTTTACTAACAACAACCAGAGTCATTTCATGACTGTTCTTCTCACATACCACCTATGGATCCACCAGTGTCATTGCATGTGTGTTCTCTTCATAATCCACACATGGATCCACCAGTGTCATAGCATGTGTGTTCTTTTTAGTAACAACAACCAGTGTCATTGCATGTGTGTTCTCTTCAGGGACCACACATGGATCCACCAGTGTCATTGCATGTGTGTTCTTTTTACTAACAACAACCAGAGTCATTGAAATGTCTGCTCTCTTCAGAGACCACACATGGGTCCACCAGTTTCATTGCATGTATGTTCTTTTCACTAACAATATTTGGAATCATTGCATGTGTGTTCTTTTCACATACCACATATGGATCCACCAGTGTCATTGCGTGTGTGATCTTTTCACAATCCACCTATGGATCCACCAGTGTCATTGCATGTGTGTTCTTTTCACTAACAACAACTGGAGTCATTGCATGTGAGTTCTTTTCACATACCACATATGGATCCACTAGTGTCATTGCATTTGTGCTCTTTTCACAATCCACCTATGGGTCCACCGGTGTCATTGCATGTGTGTTCTTTTCACAATCCACCTATGGATCCACCGGTGTCATTGCATGTGTGTTCTTTTAACTAACAACAACCAGAGTCATTTCATGATTGTTCTTCTCACATACCACCTATGGATCCACCTGCGTCATTGCAATTGTGTTCTTTTTAGTAACAACAACTGGAGTCATTGCATGTGTGTTCTTTTCACATACCACATATGGGTCCACTAGTGTCATTGCATATATGTTCTTTTCACTAACAACAACTAGAGTCATTGCATGTGTGTTCTTTTCACATACCACATATGGATCCACCAGTGTCATTCCATGTGTGCTCTTTTCACAATCCACCTATGGATCCGCCAGTGACATTGCATGTGTGTTCTTTTTACTAACAACAACCAGAGTCATTTCATGATTGTTCTTCTCACATACCACCTATGGATCCACCTGTGTCATTGCATGTGTGTTCTCTTCACAATCCACACATGAATCCACAAGTGTCATTGCATGTGTGTTCTTTTCACATACCACATATGGATCCACCAGTGTCATTGAAATGTGTGTTCTCTTCAGAGACCACACATGGATGCACTAGTGTCATTGCATGTATGTTCTTTTCACTAACACTAACTGGAGTCATTGCATGTGTGTTCTTTTCACATACCACATATGGATCCACCAGTGTCATTGCATGTGTGCTCTTTTCACAATCCACCTATGGATCCACCAGTGTCATTGCATGTGTGTTCTTTTTACTAACAACAACCAGAGTCCTTTCATGACTATTCTTCTCACATACCACCTATGGATCCAACAGTGTCATTGCATGTGTGTTCTCTTCACAATCCACACATGGATCCACCAGTGTCATTGCATGTGTGTTCTTTTTAGTAACAACCAGAGTCATTGCATGTGTGCTCTTTTTACTAACAACAACCAGAGTCACTGAAATGTGTGTTCTCTTCAGAGACCACACATGGATCCACCAGTGTCATTGCATGTGTGTTCTTTTCACTAACAACAACTGGAGTCATTGCATGTGTGTTCTTTTCACATACTACATATGGATCCACTAGTGTCATTGCATGTGTGCTCTTTTCACAATCCACCTATGGATCCACCAGTGTCATTGCATGTGTGTTCTTTTTACTAACAACAACCAGAGTCATTTCATGACTATTCTTCTCACATACCACCTATGGATCCACCAGTGTCATTGCATGTGTGTTCTTTTCACAATCCACACATGGATCCACCAGTGTCATTGCATGTGTGTTCTTTTTAGTAACAACAACCAGCGTCATTGCATGTGTGTTCTCTTCAGGGAGCACACATGGATCCACCAGTGTCATTGCATGTGTGTTCTTTTTACTAACAACAACCAGAGTCATTGAAATGTGTGCTCTCTTCAAAGACCACACATGGATCCAAAGTGTCATTGCATGTATGTTCTTTTCACTAACAACAACTGGAGTCATTGCATGTCTGTTCTTTTCACATACCACATATGGATCCACCAGTGTCATTGCATGTGTGCTCTTTTCTTAATCCACCTATGGATCCACTAGTGGCATTGCATGTGCGTTCTTTTTACTAACAACAACCAGAGTCATTTCATGACTGTTCTTCTCACATACCACCTATGGATCCACCAGTGTCATTGCATGTGTGTTCTCTTCATAATCCACACATGGATCCACCAGTGTCATTGCATGTGTGTTCTTTTTAGTAACAACAACCAATGTCATTGCATGTGTGTTCTCTTTAGGGACCACACATGGATCCACCAGTGTCATTGCATGTGTGTTCTTTTTACTAACAACAACCAGAGTCATTGAAATGTGTGCTCTCTTCAGAGACCACACATGGATCCACCAGTGTCATTGCATGTATGTTATTTTCACTAACAACAACTGGAGTCATTGCATGTGTGTTTCACATACCACTTATGGATCCACCAGTGTCATTGCATGTGTGCTCTTTTCTTAATCCACCTATGGATCCACCAGTGTCATTGCATGTGCGTTCTTTTTACTAACAACAAACCAGAGTCATTTCATGACTGTTCTTCTCACATACCACCTATGGATCCACCAGTGTCATTGCATGTGTGTTCTCTTCACAATCCACACATGGATCCACCAGTGTCATTGCATGTATGTTCTTTTTAGTAACAACAACCAGTGTCATTGCATGTGTGTTCTCTTCAGGGACCACACATGGGTCCACCAGTGTCATTGCATGTGTGTTCTCTTCAGGGACCACACATGGGTCCACCAGTGTCATTGCATGTGTGTTCTTTTTACTAACAACAACCAGAGTCATTGAAATGTCTGCTCTCTTCAGAGACCACACATGGGTCCACTAGTGTCATTGCATGTATGTTCTTTTCGATAACAATATTTGGAATCATTGCATGTGTGTTCTTTTCACATACCACATATGGATCCACCAGTGTCATTGCGTGTGTGATCTTTTCACAATCCACCTATGGATCCACCAGTGTCATTGCATGTGTGTTCTTTTCACTAACAACAACTGGAGTCATTGCATGTGAGTTCTTTTCACATACCACATATGGATCCACTAGTGTCATTGCATTTGTGCTCTTTTCACAATCCACCTATGGGTCCACCAGTGTCATTGCATGTGTGTTCTTTTCACAATCCACCTATGGATCCACCGGTGTCATTGCATGTGTGTTCTTTTAACTAACAACAACGAGAGTCATTTCATGATTGTTCTTCTCACATACCACCTATGGATCCACCAGCGTCATTGCAATTGTGTTCTTTTTAGTAACAACAACTGGAGTCATTGCATGTGTGTTCTTTTCACATACCACATATGGGTCCACTAGTGTCATTGCATGTATGTTCTTTTCACTAACAACAACTGGAGTCATTGCATGTGTGTTCTTTTCACATACCACATATGGATTCACCAGTGTCATTCCATGTGTGCTCTTTTCACAATCCACCTATGGATCCACCAGTGACATTGCATGTGTGTTCTTTTTACTAACAACAACCAGAGTCATTTCATGACTGTTCTTCTCACATACCACCTATGGATCCACCAGTGTCATTGCATGTGTGTTCTCTTCACAATCCACACATGAATCCACAAGTGTCATTGCATGTGTGTTCTTTTCACATACCACATATGGATCCACCAGTGTCATTGAAATGTGTGTTCTCTTCAGAGACCACACATGGATCCACTAGTGTCATTGCATGTATGTTCTTTTCACTAACACTAACTGGAGTCATTGCATGTGTGTTCTTTTCACATACCACATATGGATCCACCAGTGTCATTGCATGTGTGCTCTTTTCACAATCCACCTATGGATCCACCAGTGTCATTGCATGTGTGTTCTTTTTACTAACAACAACCAGAGTCCTTTCATGATTGTTCTTCTCACATACCACCTATGGATCCAACAGTGTCATTGCATGTGTGTTCTCTTCACAATCCACACATGGATCCACCAGTGTCATTGCATGTGTGTTATTTTTAGTAACAACCAGAGACATTGCATGTGTGATCTTTTTACTAACAACAACCAGAGTCACTGAAATGTGTGTTCTCTTCAGAGACCACACATGGATCCACCAGTGTCATTGCATGTGTGTTCTTTTCACTAACAACAACTGGAGTCATTGCATGTGTGTTCTTTTCACATACTACATAAGGATCCACTAGTGTCATTGCATGTGTGCTCTTTTCACAATCCACCTATGGATCCACCAGTGTCATTGCATGTGTGTTCTTTTTACTAACAACAACTAGAGTCATTTCATGACTATTCTTCTCACATACCACCTATGGATCCACCAGTGTCATTGCATGTGTGTTCTCTTCACAATCCACACATGGATCCACCAGTGTCATTGCATGTGTGTTCTTTTTAGTAACAACAACCAGCGTCATTGCATGTGTGTTCTCTTCAGGGACCACACATGGATCCACCAGTGTCATTGCATGTGTGTTCTTTTTACTAACAACAACCAGAGTCATTGAAATGTGTGCTCTGTTCAAAGACCACACATGGATCCACTAGTGTCATTGCATGTATGTTCTTTTCACTAACAACAACTGGAGTCATTGCATGTCTGTTCTTTTCACATACCACATATGGATCCACCAGTGTCATTGCATGTGTGCTCTTTTCTTAATCCACCTATGGATCCACCAGTGTCATTTCATGTGCGTTCTTTTTACTAACAACAACCAGAGTCATTTCATGACTGTTCTTCTCACATACCACCTATGGATCCACCAGTGTCATTGCATGTGTGTTCTCTTCATAATCCACACATGGATCCACCAGTGTCATTGCATGTGTGTTCTTTTTAGTAACAACAACCAGTGTCATTGCATGTGTGTTCTCTTCAGGGACCACACATGGATCCACCAGTGTCATTGCATGTGTGTTCTTTTTACTAACAACAACCAGAGTCATTGAAATGTCTGCTCTCTTCAGAGACCACACATGGGTCCACCAGTTTCATTGCATGTATGTTCTTTTCACTAACAATATTTGGAATCATTGCATGTGTGTTCTTTTCACATACCACATATGGATCCACCAGTGTCATTGCGTGTGTGATCTTTTCACAATCCACCTATGGATCCACCAGTGTCATTGCATGTGTGTTCTTTTCACTAACAACAACTGGAGTCATTGCATGTGAGTTCTTTTCACATACCACATATGGATCCACTAGTGTCATTGCATTTGTGCTCTTTTCACAATCCACCTATGGGTCCACCGGTGTCATTGCATGTGTGTTCTTTTCACAATCCACCTATGGATCCACCGGTGTCATTGCATGTGTGTTCTTTTAACTAACAACAACCAGAGTCATTTCATGATTGTTCTTCTCACATACCACCTATGGATCCACCTGCGTCATTGCAATTGTGTTCTTTTTAGTAACAACAACTGGAGTCATTGCATGTGTGTTCTTTTCACATACCACATATGGATCCACCAGTGTCATTGAAATGTGTGTTCTCTTCAGAGACCACACATGGATCCACTAGTGTCATTGCATGTATGTTCTTTTCACTAACAACAACTGGAGTCATTGCATGTGTGTTCTTTTCACATACCACATATGGATCCACCAGTGTCATTCCATGTGTGCTCTTTTCACAATCCACCTATGGATCCGCCAGTGACATTGCATGTGTGTTCTTTTTACTAACAACAACCAGAGTCATTTCATGACTGTTCTTCTCACATACCACCTATGGATCCACCAGTGTCATTGCATGTGTGTTCTCTTCACAATCCACACATGAATCCACAAGTGTCATTGCATGTGTGTTCTTTTTAGTAACAACAACCAGAGTCATTGCATGTGTGTTCTCTTCAGAGACCACACGTGGATCCACAAGTGTCATTGCATGTGTGTTCTTTTTACTAACAACAACCAGAGTCATTGAAATGTGTGCTCTCTTCAGAGACCACACATGGATCCACCAGTGTCATTGCATGTATGTTCTTTTCACTAACAACAACTGGAGTCATTGCTTGTGTGTTCTTTTCACATACCACATATGGATCCACCAGTGTCATTGCATGTGTGCTCTTTTCTTAATCCACCTATGGATCCACCAGTGTCATTGCATGTGTGTTCTTTTTACTAACAACAACCAGAGTCATTTCATGACTGTTCTTCTCACATACCACATATGGATCCACCAGAGTCATTGCATGTGTGTTCTCTTCAAAATCCACACATGGATCCACCAGTGTCATTGCATGTTTGCTCTTTTTACTAACAACCAGAGTCATTGCATGTGTGCTCTTTTCACAATCCACCTATGGATCCACCAGTGTCATTGCATGTGTGTTCTTTTTACTAACAACAACCAGAGTCATTGAAATGTGTGCTCTTTTCACAATCCACCCATTGATCCACCAGTGTGATTGCATGTGTGTTCTTTTTACTAACAACAACTAGAGTCATTGAAATGTGTGTTCTTTTCACATACCACCTATGGATCCACCAGTGTCATTGCATGTGTGTTCTTTTTTTGTAACAACAACCAGAGTCATTGCATGTGTTTTCTTTTCACATACCACATATGGATCCACTAGTGCCATTGAAATGTGTGTTCTCTTCAGAGACCACACATGGATCCACCAGTGACACTGCATGTGTGTTCTTTTTACTAACAACAACCAGAGTCATTTCATGGCTGTTCTTCTCACATACCACCAATGGATCCACCAGTGTCATTGCATGTGTGTTCTCTTCACAACCCAGACATGGATCCACCAGTGTCATTGCATGTTTGTTCTTTTTAGTAACAACAACCAGAGTCATTGCATGTGTGTTCTCTTCAGATACCACACATGGATCTACTAGTGTCATTGCATGTGTGTTCTTTTTACTAACAACAACCAGAGTCATTGAAATGTGTGCTCTCTTCAGAGACCACACATGGATCTACCAGTGTCATTGCATGTATGTTCTTTTCACTAACAACAACTGGAGTCATTGCATGTGTGTTCTTTTCACATACCGCATATGGATCCACCAGTGTCATTGCATGTGTGCTCTTTTCACAATCCACCTATGGATCCACCAGTGTCGTTGCATGTGTGTTCTTTTTACTAACAACAACCAGAGTCATTGAATGAGTGTTCTTCTCACATACCACATATGGATCCACCAGTGTCATTGCATGTGTGTTATCTTCACAATCCACACATGGATCCACCAGTGTCATTGCATGTGTGCTCTTTTTACTAACAACAACCAGAGTCATTGCATGTGTGCTATTTTCACAATCCACCTATGGATCCACCAGTGTCATTGCATGTGTGTTCTTGTTACTAACAACAACCAGAGCATTGAAATGTGTGCTCTTTTCACAATCCACCTATGGATCCACCAGTGTCATTGCATGTGTGTTCATTTTACTAACAAGAACCAGAGTCATTGAAATGTGTGTTCTTTTCACATACCAGCTATGGATCCACCAGTGTCATTGCATGTGTGTTCTTTTTAGTAACAACAACTGGAGTCATTGCATGTGTGTTCTTTTCACATACCACATATGGATCCACCAGTGTCATTGAAATGTGTGTTCTCTTCAGAGACCACACATGGATCCACTAGTGTCATTGCATGTATGTTCTTTTCACTAACACTAACTGGAGTCATTGCATGTGTGTTCTTTTCACATACCACATATGGATCCACCAGTGTCATTGCATGTGTGCTCTTTTCACAATCCACCTATGGATCCACCAGTGTCATTGCATGTGTGTTCTTTTTACTAACAACAACCAGAGTCCTTTCATGACTGTTCTTCTCACATACCACCTATGGATCCAACAGTGTCATTGCATGTGTGTTCTCTTCACAATCCACACATGGATCCACCAGTGTCATTGCATGTGTGTTCTTTTTAGTAACAACAACCAGAGTCATTGCATGTGTGCTCTTTTTACTAACAACAACCAGAGTCACTGAAATGTGTGTTCTCTTCAGAGACCACACATGGATCCACCAGTGTCATTGCATGTGTGTTCTTTTCACTAACAACAACTGGAGTCATTGCATGTGTGTTCTTTTCACATACTACATATGGATCCACTAGTGTCATTGCATGTGTGCTCTTTTCACAATCCACCTATGGATCCACCAGTGTCATTGCATGTGTGTTCTTTTTACTAACAACAACCAGAGTCATTTCATGACTATTCTTCTCACATACCACCTATGGATCCAGCAGTGTCATTGCATGTGTGTTCTCTTCACAATCCACACATGGATCCACCAGTGTCATTGCATGTGTGTTCTTTTTAGTAACAACAACCAGCGTCATTGCATGTGTGTTCTCTTCAGGGACCACACATGGATCCACCAGTGTCATTGCATGTGTGTTCTTTTTACTAACAACAACCAGAGTCATTGAAATGTGTGCTCTCTTCAAAGACCACACATGGATCCACCAGTGTCGTTGCATGTGTGTTCTTTTTACTAACAACAACCAGAGTCATTGAATGAGTGTTCTTCTCACATACCACATATGGATCCACCAGTGTCATTGCATGTGTGTTCTCTTCACAATCCACACATGGATCCACCAGTGTCATTGCATGTGTGCTCTTTTTACTAACAACAACCAGAGTCATTGCATGTGTGCTATTTTCACAATCCACCTATGGATCCACCAGTGTCATTGCATGTGTGTTCTTGTTACTAACAACAACCAGAGCATTGAAATGTGTGCTCTTTTCACAATCCACCTATGGATCCACCAGTGTCATTGCATGTGTGTTCATTTTACTAACAAGAACCAGAGTCATTGAAATGTGTGTTCTTTTCACATACCACCTATGGATCCACCAGTGTCATTGCATGTGTGTTCTTTTTAGTAACAACAACTGGAGTCATTGCATGTGTGTTCTTTTCACATACCACATATGGATCCACCAGTGTCATTGAAATGTGTGTTCTCTTCAGAGACCACACATGGATCCACTAGTGTCATTGCATGTATGTTCTTTTCACTAACACTAACTGGAGTCATTGCATGTGTGTTCTTTTCACATACCACATATGGATCCACCAGTGTCATTGCATGTGTGCTCTTTTCACAATCCACCTATGGATCCACCAGTGTCATTGCATGTGTGTTCTTTTTACTAACAACAACCAGAGTCCTTTCATGACTGTTCTTCTCACATACCACCTATGGATCCAACAGTGTCATTGCATGTGTGTTCTCTTCACAATCCACACATGGATCCACCAGTGTCATTGCATGTGTGTTCTTTTTAGTAACAACAACCAGAGTCATTGCATGTGTGCTCTTTTTACTAACAACAACCAGAGTCACTGAAATGTGTGTTCTCTTCAGAGACCACACATGGATCCACCAGTGTCATTGCATGTGTGTTCTTTTCACTAACAACAACTGGAGTCATTGCATGTGTGTTCTTTTCACATACTACATATGGATCCACTAGTGTCATTGCATGTGTGCTCTTTTCACAATCCACCTATGGATCCACCAGTGTCATTGCATGTGTGTTCTTTTTACTAACAACAACCAGAGTCATTTCATGACTATTCTTCTCACATACCACCTATGGATCCAGCAGTGTCATTGCATGTGTGTTCTCTTCACAATCCACACATGGATCCACCAGTGTCATTGCATGTTTGCTCTTTTTACTAACAACCAGAGTCATTGCATGTGTGCTCTTTTCACAATCCACCTATGGATCCACCAGTGTCATTGCATGTGTGTTCTTTTTACTAACAACAACCAGAGTCATTGAAATGTGTGCTCTTTTCACAATCCACCCATTGATCCACCAGTGTGATTGCATGTGTGTTCTTTTTACTAACAACAACTAGAGTCATTGAAATGTGTGTTCTTTTCACATACCACCTATGGATCCACCAGTGTCATTGCATGTGTGTTCTTTTTTTGTAACAACAACCAGAGTCATTGCATGTGTTTTCTTTTCACATACCACATATGGATCCACTAGTGCCATTGAAATGTGTGTTCTCTTCAGAGACCACACATGGATCCACCAGTGACACTGCATGTGTGTTCTTTTTACTAACAACAACCAGAGTCATTTCATGGCTGTTCTTCTCACATACCACCAATGGATCCACCAGTGTCATTGCATGTGTGTTCTCTTCACAACCCAGACATGGATCCACCAGTGTCATTGCATGTGTGTTCTCTTCACAACCCAGACATGGATCCACCAGTGTCATTGCATGTTTGTTCTTTTTAGTAACAACAACCAGAGTCATTGCATGTGTGTTCTCTTCAGATACCACACATGGATCTACTAGTGTCATTGCATGTGTGTTCTTTTTACTAACAACAACCAGAGTCATTGAAATGTGTGCTCTCTTCAGAGACCACACATGGATCTACCAGTGTTATTGCATGTATGTTCTTTTCACTAACAACAACTGGAGTCATTGCATGTGTGTTCTTTTCATATACCGCATATGGATCCACCAGTGTCATTGCATGTGTGCTCTTTTCACAATCCACCTATGGATCCACCAGTGTCGTTGCATGTGTGTTCTTTTTACTAACAACAACCAGAGTCATTGAATGAGTGTTCTTCTCACATACCACATATGGATCCACCAGTGTCATTGCATGTGTGTTATCTTCACAATCCACACATGGATCCACCAGTGTCATTGCATGTGTGCTCTTTTTACTAACAACAACCAGAGTCATTGCATGTGTGCTATTTTCACAATCCACCTATGGATCCACCAGTGTCATTGCATGTGTGTTCTTGTTACTAACAACAACCAGAGCATTGAAATGTGTGCTCTTTTCACAATCCACCTATGGATCCACCAGTGTCATTGCATGTGTGTTCATTTTACTAACAAGAACCAGAGTCATTGAAATGTGTGTTCTTTTCACATAGCACCTATGGATCCACCAGTGTCATTGCATGTGTGTTCTTTTTAGTAACAACAACTGGAGTCATTGCATGTGTGTTCTTTTCACATACCACATATGGATCCACCAGTGTCATTGAAATGTGTGTTCTCTTCAGAGACCACACATGGATCCACTAGTGTCATTGCATGTATGTTCTTTTCACTAACACTAACTGGAGTCATTGCATGTGTGTTCTTTTCACATACCACATATGGATCCACCAGTGTCATTGCATGTGTGCTCTTTTCACAATCCACCTATGGATCCACCAGTGTCATTGCATGTGTGTTCTTTTTACTAACAACAACCAGAGTCCTTTCATGACTGTTCTTCTCACATACCACCTATGGATCCAACAGTGTCATTGCATGTGTGTTCTCTTCACAATCCACACATGGATCCACCAGTGTCATTGCATGTGTGTTCTTTTTAGTAACAACAACCAGAGTCATTGCATGTGTGCTCTTTTTACTAACAACAACCAGAGTCACTGAAATGTGTGTTCTCTTCAGAGACCACACATGGATCCACCAGTGTCATTGCATGTGTGTTCTTTTCACTAACAACAACTGGAGTCATTGCATGTGTGTTCTTTTCACATACTACATATGGATCCACTAGTGTCATTGCATGTGTGCTCTTTTCACAATCCACCTATGGATCCACCAGTGTCATTGCATGTGTGTTCTTTTTACTAACAACAACCAGAGTCATTTCATGACTATTCTTCTCACATACCACCTATGGATCCAGCAGTGTCATTGCATGTGTGTTCTCTTCACAATCCACACATGGATCCACCAGTGTCATTGCATGTGTGTTCTTTTTAGTAACAACAACCAGCGTCATTGCATGTGTGTTCTCTTCAGGGACCACACATGGATCCACCAGTGTCATTGCATGTGTGTTCTTTTTACTAACAACAACCAGAGTCATTGAAATGTGTGCTCTCTTCAAAGACCACACATGGATCCACCAGTGTCGTTGCATGTGTGTTCTTTTTACTAACAACAACCAGAGTCATTGAATGAGTGTTCTTCTCACATACCACATATGGATCCACCAGTGTCATTGCATGTGTGTTCTCTTCACAATCCACACATGGATCCACCAGTGTCATTGCATGTGTGCTCTTTTTACTAACAACAACCAGAGTCATTGCATGTGTGCTATTTTCACAAGCCACCTATGGATCCACCAGTGTCATTGCATGTGTGTTCTTGTTACTAACAACAACCAGAGCATTGAAATGTGTGCTCTTTTCACAATCCACCTATGGATCCACCAGTGTCATTGCATGTGTGTTCATTTTACTAACAAGAACCAGAGTCATTGAAATGTGTGTTCTTTTCACATACCACCTATGGATCCACCAGTGTCATTGCATGTGTGTTCTTTTTAGTAACAACAACTGGAGTCATTGCATGTGTGTTCTTTTCACATACCACATATGGATCCACCAGTGTCATTGAAATGTGTGTTCTCTTCAGAGACCACACATGGATCCACTAGTGTCATTGCATGTATGTTCTTTTCACTAACACTAACTAGAGTCATTGCATGTGTGTTCTTTTCACATACCACATATGGATCCACCAGTGTCATTGCATGTGTGCTCTTTTCACAATCCACCTATGGATCCACCAGTGTCATTGCATGTGTGTTCTTTTTACTAACAACAACCAGAGTCCTTTCATGAC
Source organism: Avena sativa (assembly GCA_916181665.1). Taxonomy (NCBI): domain Eukaryota; kingdom Viridiplantae; phylum Streptophyta; class Magnoliopsida; order Poales; family Poaceae; genus Avena; species Avena sativa. Next base: position 432,615,128 of record OV702295.1, read on the forward strand.
TGTTCTTCTCACATACCACCTATGGATCCAACAGTGTCATTGCATGTGTGTTCTCTTCACAATCCACACATGGATCCACCAGTGTCATTGCATGTGTGTTCTTTTTAGTAACAACAACCAGAGTCATTGCATGTGTGCTCTTTTTACTAACAACAACCAGAGTCACTGAAATGTGTGTTCTCTTCAGAGACCACACATGGATCCACCAGTGTCATTGCATGTGTGTTCTTTTCACTAACAACAACTGGAGTCATTGCATGTGTGTTCTTTTCACATACTACATATGGATCCACTAGTGTCATTGCATGTGTGCTCTTTTCACAATCCACCTATGGATCCACCAGTGTCATTGCATGTGTGTTCTTTTTACTAACAACAACCAGAGTCATTTCATGACTATTCTTCTCACATACCACCTATGGATCCAGCAGTGTCATTGCATGTGTGTTCTCTTCACAATCCACACATGGATCCACCAGTGTCATTGCATGTGTGTTCTTTTTAGTAACAACAACCAGCGTCATTGCATGTGTGTTCTCTTCAGGGACCACACATGGATCCACCAGTGTCATTGCATGTGTGTTCTTTTTACTAACAACAACCAGAGTCATTGAAATGTGTGCTCTCTTCAAAGACCACACATGGATCCACCAGTGTCGTTGCATGTGTGTTCTTTTTACTAACAACAACCAGAGTCATTGAATGAGTGTTCTTCTCACATACCACATATGGATCCACCAGTGTCATTGCATGTGTGTTCTCTTCACAATCCACACATGGATCCACCAGTGTCATTGCATGTGTGCTCTTTTTACTAACAACAACCAGAGTCATTGCATGTGTGCTATTTTCACAATCCACCTATGGATCCACCAGTGTCATTGCATGTGTGTTCTTGTTACTAACAACAACCAGAGCATTGAAATGTGTGCTCTTTTCACAATCCACCTATGGATCCACCAGTGTCATTGCATGTGTGTTCATTTTACTAACAAGAACCAGAGTCATTGAAATGTGTGTTCTTTTCACATAGCACCTATGGATCCACCAGTGTCATTGCATGTGTGTTCTTTTTAGTAACAACAACTGGAGTCATTGCATGTGCGTTCTTTTCACATACCACATATGGATCCACCAGTGTCATTGAAATGTGTGTTCTCTTCAGAGACCACACATGGATCCACTAGTGTCATTGCATGTATGTTCTTTTCACTAACACTAACTGGAGTCATTGCATGTGTGTTCTTTTCACATACCACATATGGATCCACCAGTGTCATTGCATGTGTGCTCTTTTCACAATCCACCTATGGATCCACCAGTGTCATTGCATGTGTGTTCTTTTTACTAACAACAACCAGAGTCCTTTCATGACTGTTCTTCTCACATACCACCTATGGATCCAACAGTGTCATTGCATGTGTGTTCTCTTCACAATCCACACATGGATCCACCAGTGTCATTGCATGTGTGTTCTTTTTAGTAACAACAACCAGAGTCATTGCATGTGTGCTCTTTTTACTAACAACAACCAGAGTCACTGAAATGTGTGTTCTCTTCAGAGACCACACATGGATCCACCAGTGTCATTGCATGTGTGTTCTTTTCACTAACAACAACTGGAGTCATTGCATGTGTGTTCTTTTCACATACTACATATGGATCCACTAGTGTCATTGCATGTGTGCTCTTTTCACAATCCACCTATGGATCCACCAGTGTCATTGCATGTGTGTTCTTTTTACTAACAACAACCAGAGTCATTTCATGACTATTCTTCTCACATACCACCTATGGATCCAGCAGTGTCATTGCATGTGTGTTCTCTTCACAATCCACACATGGATCCACCAGTGTCATTGCATGTGTGTTCTTTTTAGTAACAACAACCAGCGTCATTGCATGTGTGTTCTCTTCAGGGACCACACATGGATCCACCAGTGTCATTGCATGTGTGTTCTTTTTACTAACAACAACCAGAGTCATTGAAATGTGTGCTCTCTTCAAAGACCACACATGGATCCACCAGTGTCGTTGCATGTGTGTTCTTTTTACTAACAACAACCAGAGTCATTGAATGAGTGTTCTTCTCACATACCACATATGGATCCACCAGTGTCATTGCATGTGTGTTCTCTTCACAATCCACACATGGATCCACCAGTGTCATTGCATGTGTGCTCTTTTTACTAACAACAACCAGAGTCATTGCATGTGTGCTATTTTCACAATCCACCTATGGATCCACCAGTGTCATTGCATGTGTGTTCTTGTTACTAACAACAACCAGAGCATTGAAATGTGTGCTCTTTTCACAATCCACCTATGGATCCACCAGTGTCATTGCATGTGTGTTCATTTTACTAACAAGAACCAGAGTCATTGAAATGTGTGTTCTTTTCACATACCACCTATGGATCCACCAGTGTCATTGCATGTGTGTTCTTTTTAGTAACAACAACTGGAGTCATTGTATGTGTGTTCTTTTCACATACCACATATGGATCCACCAGTGTCATTGAAATGTGTGTTCTCTTCAGAGACCACACATGGATCCACTAGTGTCATTGCATGTATGTTCTTTTCACTAACACTAACTGGAGTCATTGCATGTGTGTTCTTTTCACATACCACATATGGATCCACCAGTGTCATTGCATGTGTGCTCTTTTCACAATCCACCTATGGATCCACCAGTGTCATTGCATGTGTGTTCTTTTTACTAACAACAACCAGAGTCCTTTCATGACTGTTCTTCTCACATACCACCTATGGATCCAACAGTGTCATTGCATGTGTGTTCTCTTCACAATCCACACATGGATCCACCAGTGTCATTGCATGTGTGTTCTTTTTAGTAACAACAACCAGAGTCATTGCATGTGTGCTCTTTTTACTAACAACAACCAGAGTCACTGAAATGTGTGTTCTCTTCAGAGACCACACATGGATCCACCAGTGTCATTGCATGTGTGTTCTTTTCACTAACAACAACTGGAGTCATTGCATGTGTGTTCTTTTCACATACTACATATGGATCCACTAGTGTCATTGCATGTGTGCTCTTTTCACAATCCACCTATGGATCCACCAGTGTCATTGCATGTGTGTTCTTTTTACTAACAACAACCAGAGTCATTTCATGACTATTCTTCTCACATACCACCTATGGATCCAGCAGTGTCATTGCATGTGTGTTCTCTTCACAATCCACACATGGATCCACCAGTGTCATTGCATGTGTGTTCTTTTTAGTAACAACAACCAGCGTCATTGCTTGTGTGTTCTCTTCAGGGACCACACATGGATCCACCAGTGTCATTGCATGTGTGTTCTTTTTACTAACAACAACCAGAGTCATTGAAATGTGTGCTCTCTTCAAAGACCACACATGGATCCACTAGTGTCATTGCATGTATGTTCTTTTCACTAACAACAACTAGAGTCATTGCATGTGTGTTCTTTTCACATACCACATATGGATCCACCAGTGTCATTGCATGTGTGCTCTTTTCTTAATCCACCTATGGATCCACCAGTGTCATTGCATGTGCGTTCTTTTTACTAACAACAACCAGAGTCATTTCATGACTGTTCTTCTCACATACCACCTATGGATCCACTAGTGTCATTGCATGTGTGTTCTCTTCACAATCCACACATGGATCCACCAGTGTCATTGCATGTGTGTTCTTTTTAGTAACAACAACCAGTGTCATTGCATGTGTGTTCTCTTCAGGGACCACACATGGATCCACCAGTGTCATTGCATGTGTGTTCTTTTTACTAACAACAACCAGAGTCATTTAAATGTGTGCTCTCTTCAGAGACCACACATGGATCCACCAGTGTCATTGCATGTATGTTCTTTTCACTAACAACATTTGGAATCATTGCATGTGTGTTCTTTTCACAGACCACATATGGATCCACCAGTGTCATTGCGTGTGTGCTCTTTTCACAATCCACCTATGGATCCACCAGTGTCATTGCATGTGTGTTCTTTTCAGTAACAACAACTGGAGTCATTGCATGTGAGTTCTTTTCACATACCACATATGGATCCACTAGTGTCATTGCATTTGTGCTCTTTTCACAATCCACCTATGGGTCCACTAGTGTCATTGCATGTGTGTTCTTTTCACAATCCACCGGTGTCATTGCATGTGTGTTCTTTTTAGTAACAACAACCAGCGTCATTGCATGTGTGTTCTCTTCAGGGACCACACATGGATCCACCAGTGTCATTGCATGTGTGTTCTTTTTACTAACAACAACCAGAGTCATTGAAATGTGTGCTCTCTTCAAAGACCACACATGGATCCACCAGTGTCGTTGCATGTGTGTTCTTTTTACTAACAACAACCAGAGTCATTGAATGAGTGTTCTTCTCACATACCACATATGGATCCACCAGTGTCATTGCATGTGTGTTCTCTTCACAATCAACACATGGATCCACCAGTGTCATTGCATGTGTGCTCTTTTTACTAACAACAACCAGAGTCATTGCATGTGTGCTATTTTCACAATCCACCTATGGATCCACCAGTGTCATTGCATGTGTGTTCTTGTTACTAACAACAACCAGAGCATTGAAATGTGTGCTCTTTTCACAATCCACCTATGGATCCACCAGTGTCATTGCATGTGTGTTCATTTTACTAACAAGAACCAGAGTCATTGAAATGTGTGTTCTTTTCACATACCACCTATGGATCCACCAGTGTCATTGCATGTGTGTTCTTTTTAGTAACAACAACTGGAGTCATTGCATGTGTGTTCTTTTCACATACCACATATGGATCCACCAGTGTCATTGAAATGTGTGTTCTCTTCAGAGACCACACATGGATCCACTAGTGTCATTGCATGTATGTTGTTTTCACTAACACTAACTGGAGTCATTGCATGTGTGTACTTTTCACATACCACATATGGATCCACCAGTGTCATTGCATGTGTGCTCTTTTCACAATCCACCTATGGATCCACCAGTGTCATTGCATGTGTGTTCTTTTTACTAACAACAACCAGAGTCCTTTCATGACTGTTCTTCTCACATACCACCTATGGATCCAACAGTGTCATTGCATGTGTGTTCTCTTCACAATCCACACATGGATCCACCAGTGTCATTGCATGTGTGTTCTTTTTAGTAACAACAACCAGAGTCATTCCATGTGTGCTCTTTTTACTAACAACAACCAGAGTCACTGAAATGTGTGTTCTCTTCAGAGACCACACATGGATCCACCAGTGTCATTGCATGTGTGTTCTTTTCACTAACAACAACTGGAGTCATTGCATGTGTGTTCTTTTCACATACTACATATGGATCCACTAGTGTCATTGCATGTGTGCTCTTTTCACAATCCACCTATGGATCCACCAGTGTCATTGCATGTGTGTTCTTTTTACTAACAACAACCAGAGTCATTTCATGACTATTCTTCTCACATACCACCTATGGATCCAGCAGTGTCATTGCATGTGTGTTCTCTTCACAATCCACACATGGATCCACCAGTGTCATTGCATGTGTGTTCTTTTTAGTAACAACAACCAGCGTCATTGCATGTGTGTTCTCTTCAGGGACCACACATGGATCCACCAGTGTCATTGCATGTGTGTTCTTTTTACTAACAACAACCAGAGTCATTGAAATGTGTGCTCTCTTCAAAGACCACACATGGATCCACTAGTGTCATTGCATGTATGTTCTTTTCACTAACAACAACTAGAGTCATTGCATGTGTGTTCTTTTCACATACCACATATGGATCCACCAGTGTCATTGCATGTGTGCTCTTTTCTGAATCCACCTATGGATCCACCAGTGTCATTGCATGTGCGTTCTTTTTACTAACAACAACCAGAGTCATTTCATGACTGTTCTTCTCACATACCACCTATGGATCCACCAGTGTCATTGCATGTGTGTTCTCTTCACAATCCACACATGGATCCACCAGTGTCATTGCATGTGTGTTCTTTTTAGTAACAACAACCAGTGTCATTGCATGTGTGTTCTCTTCAGGGACCACACATGGATCCACCAGTGTCATTGCATGTGTGTTCTTTTTACTAACAACAACCAGAGTCATTTAAATGTGTGCTCTCTTCAGAGACCACACATGGATCCACCAGTGTCATTGCATGTATGTTCTTTTCACTAACAACATTTGGAATCATTGCATGTGTGTTCTTTTCACAGACCACATATGGATCCACCAGTGTCATTGCGTGTGTGCTCTTTTCACAATCCACCTATGGATCCACCAGTGTCATTGCATGTGTGTTCTTTTCAGTAACAACAACTGGAGTCATTGCATGTGAGTTCTTTTCACATACCACATATGGATCCACTAGTGTCATTGCATTTGTGCTCTTTTCACAATCCACCTATGGGTCCACTAGTGTCATTGCATGTGTGTTCTTTTCACAATCCACCGGTGTCATTGCATGTGTGTTCTTTTTACTAACAACAACCAGAGTCATTTCATGACTGTTCTTCTCACATACCACCTATGGATACACCAGCGTCATTGCATTTGTGTTCTTTTTAGTAACAACAACTGGAGTCATTGTATGTGTGTTCTTTTCACATACCACATATGGATCCACCAGTGTCATTGTAATGTGTGTTCTCTTCAGAGACCACACATGGATCCACCAGTGTCATTGCATGTATGTTCTTTTCACTAAAACAACTGGAGTCATTGCATGTGTGTTCTTTTCACATACCACATATGGATCCACCAGTGTCATTCCATGTGTGCTCTTTTCACAATCCACCTATGGATCCGCTAGTGACATTGCATGTGTGTTCTTTTTACTAACAACAACCAGAGTCATTTCATGACTGTTCTTCTCATATACCACCTATGGATCCACCAGTGTCATTGCATGTGTGTTCTCTTCACAATCCACACATGAATCCACAAGTGTCATTGCATGTGTGTTCTTTTTAGTAACAACAACCAGAGTCATTTCATGACTATTCTTCTCACATACCACCTATGGATCCAGCAGTGTCATTGCATGTGTGTTCTCTTCACAATCCACACATGGATCCACCAGTGTCATTGCATGTGTGTTCTTTTTAGTAACAACAACCAGCGTCATTGCATGTGTGTTCTCTTCAGGGACCACACATGGATCCACCAGTGTCATTGCATGTGTGTTCTTTTTACTAACAACAACCAGAGTCATTGAAATGTGTGCTCTCTTCAAAGACCACACATGGATCCACTAGTGTCATTGCATGTATGTTCTTTTCACTAACAACAACTAGAGTCATTGCATGTGTGTTCTTTTCACATACCACATATGGATCCACCAGTGTCATTGCATGTGTGCTCTTTTCTTAATCCACCTATGGATCCACCAGTGTCATTGCATGTGCGTTCTTTTTACTAACAACAACCAGAGTCATTTCATGACTGTTCTTCTCACATACCACCTATTGATCCACCAGTGTCATTGCATGTGTGTTCTCTTCACAATCCACACATGGATCCACCAGTGTCATTGCATGTGTGTTCTTTTTAGTAACAACAACCAGTGTCATTGCATGTGTGTTCTCTTCAGGGACCACACATGGATCCACCAGTGTCATTGCATGTGTGTTATTTTTACTAACAACAACCAGAGTCATTGAAATGTGTGCTCTCTTCAGAGACCACACATGGATCCACCAGTGTCATTGCATGTATGTTCTTTTCACTAACAACATTTGGAATCATTGCATGTGGGTTCTTTTCACAGACCACATATGGATCCACCAGTGTCATTGCGTGTGTGCTCTTTTCACAATCCACCTATGGATCCACCAGTGTCATTGCATGTGTGTTCTTTTCAGTAACAACAACTGGAGTCATTGCATGTGAGTTCTTTTCACATACCACATATGGATCCACTAGTGTCATTGCATTTGTGCTCTTTTCACAATCCACCTATGGTATGGATCCACTAGTGTCATTGCATGTGTGTTCTTTTCACAATCCACTGGTGTCATTGCATGTGTGTTCTTTTCAAAATCCACCGGTGTCGTTGCATGTGTGTTCTTTTCACAATCCACCGGTGTCATTGCATGTGTGTTCTTTTTACTAACAACAACCAGAGTCATTTCATGACTGTTCTTCTCACATACCACCTATGGATACACCAGCGTCATTGCATTTGTGTTCTTTTTAGTAACAACAACTGGAGTCATTGTATGTGTGTTCTTTTCACATACCACATATGGATCCACCAGTGTCATTGTAATGTGTGTTCTCTTCAGAGACCACACATGGATCCACCAGTGTCATTGCATGTATGTTCTTTTCACTAAAACAACTGGAGTCATTGCATGTGTGTTCTTTTCACATACCACATATGGATCCACCAGTGTCATTCCATGTGTGCTCTTTTCACAATCCACCTATGGATCCTCTAGTGACATTGCATGTGTGTTCTTTTTACTAACAACAACCAGAGTCATTTCATGACTGTTCTTCTCATATACCACCTATGAATCCACAAGTGTCATTGCATGTGTGTTCTCTTCACAATCCACACATGAATCCACAAGTGTCATTGCATGTGTGTTCTTTTTAGTAACAACAACCAGAGTCATTGCATGTGTGTTCTCTTCAGACACCACACGTGGATCCACCAGTGTCATTGCATGTGTGTTCTTTTTACTAACAACAACCAGAGTCATTGAAATGTGTGCTCTCTTCAGAGACCACACATGGATCCACCAGTGTCATTGCATGCATGTTCTTTTCACTAACAACAACTGGAGTCATTGCATGTGTGTTCTTTTCACATACCACATATGGATCCACCAGTGTCATTGAAATAGGTGTTCTCTTCAGAGACCACACATGGATCCACCAGTGTCATTGCATGTATGTTCTTTTCACTAACAACAACTGGAGTCATTGCATGTGTGTTATTTTCACATACCACATATGGATCCACCAGTGTAATTGCATGTGTGCTCTTTTCACAATCCACCTATGGATCCATCAGTGACATTGCATGTGTGTTCTTTTTACTAATAACAACCAGAGTCATTTCATGACTATTCTTCTCACATACCACCTATGGATCCACCAGTGTCATTGCATGTGTGTTCTCTTCACAATCCACACATGGATCCACCAGTGTCATTGCATGTGTGTTCTTTTTAGTAACAACAACCAGAGTCATTGCATGTGTGTTCTCTTCAGAGACCACACATGGATCCACCAGTGGCATTGCATGTGTGTTCTTTTTACTAACAACAACCAGAGTCATTGAAAAGTGTGCTCTCTTCAGATACCACACATGGATCCACCAGTGTCATTGCATGTATGTTCTTTTCACTAACAACAACTGGAGTCATTGCATGTGTGTTCTTTTCACATACCACATATGGATCCACTAGTGTCATTGCGTGTGTGCTCTTTTCACAATCCACCTATGGATCCACCAGTGTCATTGCATGTGTGTTCTTTTTACTAACAACAACCAGAGTCATTGAAATGTGTGCTCTCTTTAGAGACCACACATGGATCCACCAGTGTCATTGCATGTATGTTCTTTTCACTAACAACATTTGGAATCATTGCATGTGTGTTCTTTTCACATACCACATATGGATCCACCAGTGTCATTGCGTGTGTGTACTTTTCACAATCCACCTATGGATCCACCAGTGTCATTGCATGTGTGTTCTGACGAGGTTTAATCTCGTCAATGCCCATTGTTATGGACTTGGGTTTTGGAGAAGATGGGGATGCTGGAAATCGTGGCACGGTTAACAGACAAGCAACCAGGGGACACGAGATTTACCCAGGTTCAGGCCCCCGGAGGGAAAACCCTACTCCTGCTTGTCTGCTCTTTGATTACGGCGGAACCGAAGGTTACGGGGTGCGCAGATTCGATCTGGCGTGGATGAGTGTGCGAAAGTATGAGTCGAGTTTTCTTGTAGATCTGTTGTGGTCTAGTCTATCAGGGGTTATGGCGTGTGTAGGTCGTGTGTGTAGTCGTGCCCTCCTCGTTGGACCCTCCTAGCCTTTATATATGGGAGGCTAGGTCTCGGGTGCCAATACGAGTAGGTTACAAGTTGTATTCAATCTCTAGTCTTGAGGTATCCTTGTCTTGTGCGCTTTGGAGTCCGTGTCCATATGTGCTTCGTGCAACCGAAACGTCTTGGGCGTCCTGGACCCTGGCAGGTCGTCGAGTGGGCCTTCCGTCGGGCTGGACCAAGTATGCTGAAGTTATGTACCCGTAGGGTATAACCATGTCAGTAGCCCCCGAGTGATCAGTCGAATCGTAGATTCGGCTGAGGACTCTTCCATCCTTCGGGAGCAGCTATATGTTAATAGTATATGTGTGTTGGGATTGTTGATGCGTGTGCCTGACTCACCTGACGGATCAGGGTCAGTTAACTGTCTTAGGAAGAAACAACACGATCTTCTTCAGGTTCGGGTCCCTTAACCCGGGCCTGGAACATATGCTGGCGTAATTCAACTCAGGCCGCGGAGGACTTATAGGAGTGGAATTCCAGTGATTTTAATTGGTGTACCCAACGCGTTCGTCGGGATTTTTCATCGTACCTGCTGGTACGGATTCATACTAGCAGAGCGCAGTCAGGTGCGTTGCCAGGCCATCAGATGATATCTGTAGGTCTTATCTTTGCGTCGCAGACGCAGCATCCGAACATTTATCACCTCGGAGGTGTTTCAGGTGGCCAAGGAGATTGTTGCTCACTTAGCGTTTTGTTGGGGCAGAGTTGCCAAAAAGTTTTTGCGTGCTGATCCGAAAGATCGCAGTCGAAGATTTCATAGGGTGCGCGACCAGCGCTCCCTATGGGAGTAGCCCCCAAGTGTCTGTTCGAGTCGTAGACTCGAACGAAGACTTTTAGTTCAAGCATTGTTTCAATCATTAGGTCCGCAGGACTCGAAAATTTTCGGATGCTTAAATCCATCCTCCCTATGGGAGTAGCCCCCGAGTCCGTAGTGGAGTCGTAAACTCGACGTAGGACTTAGAGAAATAATTTTGTCCTCATTTGTCTGTCGGGTGCGCGGCCAGCGCTCCTGATAGGAGTAGGCCCCAAGTATTTAGTCGAATCGTAGATTCGAGTGAGTACTTTTAGCTGTGGAGCCGAAGTGGTGCTAGTATAGCTTTTGATGATGTCAGTGCTTACGATTGATGACCTCAAGCGTCTGCTGCGCCAGAGATGACTTGACTGGACGAAGCGTGGGTCCCACTTGCTGACTTTGAATTGACCGGTCATGCGCGGCGTGGAGATGATTACGGCGTCTCCTCGATTTCCGCACGTAGTGGACGGCGTGGTATCGACGGTTCATTTTGGTGCTGACACGTGTACGGCCAGATCTACCGTTGGCGTTAGGTCTTCTCGATGGACGGCCAGCGTGCGTCGTCTTCGCTGTTATAATCCCTGGTGAAATCGTGGTTTGTTTTTCACCGCAGCAGTTCATCTATTCACTGCCCCTCGTTCTTGAGCTATTCTTGCTGCGCTCTGAGAGTTTCCTCCACATTTCCTTTGTCTTTCTTCGTTGGCAACGCCACCACCGCCGTAGCGCCATGGGGAAAACAAAGAAATCCTCATCTGTAGTTGGGACCAGCGCCGCCGGAGGCAAGAAGGGCACCGCCACTGCTCGCGTCACCGACGGTGGCTGGCGGCGATCAGAAACGCGGGAGAGCGATCTCCGCAAACTGCGCGAACGGAGCCTGATCCCGCAAGACACGACGGCCGTGAGACTCCCCGGCAATGAGGTAATCCCCCGTCCCCCATCTGGGTACCGGGTTATGTTTGCTGCCTTCGTGATTCGCGGGTTTTCTTTTCCGGTCCATGACTTCCTCCGTGGACTGCTCTTTTTCTATGGGGTGCAACTCCATCATCTGTCTCCCAAATCCCTTCTCCACATTGCGTGTTTTATCACGCTTTGCGAGTGTTGGCTTGGCATTGAGCCGCACTTTGGCCTCTTTCGGAAGCTTTATTCCGTGAAGAGGCAGTCTGGTTCGGATGGTGTGTATCCCATTGGGGGTTTCATCATCTCCCTCAGTCCCAATGTGCAATTCTTTTCCTTTTCCATATCCGAATCTGTCCAGTACTGGCGGAGGAAATGGTTTTACATCCGTGACTCCGTACTGCCTGGGCAAGATTTTGGTCTCGTTCCTTTTGACCCCTCCCAATTGATTGAGAAGAAAAGATCCTGGAAAAACCAAATCTTAGACGGTGAGGTTACGGAGATAGAGGCCCTGTACCGTCGTGTGGAGGATCTCCAACTGATTCCTGAGAAGGAGGTGAACGGTGTCGACATCATCCGGATGTTTCTTGAGCGTCGGGTGCAGCCTCTCCAAGCGAGGGTGCACCCGATGTTTCTTTACTCTGGGCGCCGTGATCCGACGAGGGTTTCAAGTGAGAAAATCTCCGAGGTGGAACTTGACAAGGCTCTTCGCGCGCTGTTGAAGTTCAAGGACGACGAAGAAATCCCGGGGAAGTCGCTGACTCCTCCCTTTTCTTCGACGTTGGTCATACCGAAGGTGTAGATTTGCGCACGTAGTGCTTCCCTTTTGTTTTTGTCAGCTGTGTACTTTTTCCTTTGTTTGCTAACAAAGTTCCTTTTCCTTTTGCAGAGCTTCAAAGTGCCGGGCATGGCACCACCGTTGCCCGAGAGGTATCCGAATGCCCCGGATAATGAAGTGGTGGATTCCGTGTCCGAGCTACCGTCAGCGCGATCCCCAGCGGAGGATGCCGACGAATCGAGTGAGGACCATTCGCGCGAACGATCACGGATCTCTAGCGAGTCGTCAGATGCCTCGACTCCTCCGACTCCCAGAAATCCTCTGGGCCTTGAGCGTCATGATGATGTTCATGGGGGTTCTTCCTCTCCCCTTCCTGCCATTCCTGTGCGGGCTGTTGCTCCGCACCCGCCAGCAAAGCGGAAGAAGGAAGAAAAGAAGGAGGAGAAGAAGGAAGAAAAGAAGGAGGAGAAGAGGGCCCGAAGGGCTTCTCCTATCTTCGACCTGAGCGTGTTGGGCTCGTAAGTTTTCTTGTTGACACTGTTGTCCTTTGTTCCCTTGTTATTTTTGCACCTGTTTTGATTGGTTCGTATGCAGGCAATCCTCCGACAGCTCTAGTGATGGTGCGCGCGAGATGATGGGGGATTCGAACATTGCGTCGCCTCCTCCTCAGACGGTGGTGACTTCTGGTGACACTGCGCCAGTTCCTCCTGTGCAGGAGAGGCTGGTGGTTGCGCCTCAGAATTTCGCAGGCGGGCCTGCGGGTTCGCCTTCGGAGCACGTAAGTTTTTCTGCTTGATGTTACGGGGGGAGCCCCCGAGTGTCTTCGTATGCTGATGTTGTTTATGCTTCTTTGTGTTGGGCGTAGCCCCCAAGTCCTGCTCTTACTACTATTGCCTGTTGCTGCAGCCTTTTGTCCAAGAGGCCAAGCGGCTGGTGGAGGAACGCCTGACGCTGGAGGCGAAACTGCGACAGCTTCAAGGTATTCGTCTGCCTTGTAGTACTTCTCTTGCTTATCCTGGTCCTGTTCTTTGACACTTGCTTGTTGTAAATGTAGAGGAGCATAACGACTCTCTCCGTGAGGTCGATGCTCTGAAGAAGAGCCTTGGCCAATCGGAGCAGAAGGCCGAAGCTGCCGCTGGTGCGAGAGAGCGCTTTGAGCTGGAGCTGACGAAGGCAGCCGAAGTGAAAGAGCGTCTGCAGCAGGAGGCCGCAGATCGTGAGGAGCAGCTGGCCACCGTTGCGGCTGCTCGTGAAAAAGGGGTGGCGGAGAAGCTCATGGCTGCTGCCAAGGCTATTTCAGGTGAGCGTTAGCTTTTGTACTTGCTCCTTTTTCTACGGATCTTCTTCTATGTTGCCTTTCTTCATGTTTTCTTCTTTTTTGTCTCAGATGCCGCAGGCATCGAGTTCGACCGTGGTGCTCTGGAGCATGGGAGTGCTCTAGATGATGCCACTGTAGCGGTCGAAGACCGCTGCAGCACCGTCGTCAACTCCCTTGCCAAGGCGAAAGAGGTCCTTGGTCGCTTCTACCAGGAGCTCTTCCCGAAGGGCGCATACCTTGAAAATGTGGATGCCCTGGCAGAGGCTCTGTCAGCCGAAGCGCCTGCAGCGTATAAGCGCAAGCAGAAGGGCATCGGCGCGTCCGTCGGGCTGGCGATGGCCATGGCGGCTGGGGCGGAGCTGGACTTGCCCCAGATTACTTCTCGGATGCCTACAGCTGCGGATGGATCCGAGGTAGCCTTCGCCGCCTACTCTGCTCGCTGCAGACGATATGGGCCCAAGCTCATTGACTTGCTGTCTGAGTATGCATTGCGGCAGCAGGGCGAGGCCAAAGCTAGGCAGTCTGGTTCTGAGGCGACTCAGTGTCCTCCGCCTTAGGCATAGTAGACGTAGGGTAGTTTGTAGTCTATTTTTGTTGTAAATATCTTTTGTAGTACCATCCTTGTGCCACGTAGTGGCCTTATATACTTTAATGAATTCCTCCGAGTTGTGCTCTATCCTTGGCTGAATGTCTGTGTGCCTTCTTTTTTCTGCTGCTATAGGTTCCTTCGGGTGCTGACCCAGTTGACACTTCATCCGAAAGGCCCTTCCGAGCATCATTGGATGATTCCTCGTAGCTCGCTTTTCTTCGAGATCGCGTGCGCAGCTTGGAGAGAGATTTGCTTGGGTTACGCGGTCGCGCTGACGTTTGGAAATCCAAAGCAGACCGTGGTGCAGCCAGAGAGGAGTATTTGATGGCGGAGCTGGGTCGGCTGTCCGAGCAGCTGCAATGTAAGTTGATCCTTCTTTCGGGCTGTAGCTCAATTCTTCGGGTGAGCCTGCTGGCCTTACTCTTGTTTTGTGCGGTTGTCGCAGGTGCCAATCTTGCTCCGAGGGAAGAAAAGGAGCGTATTGCTGTTCGAGTCAATTGCTTGACTCAACAGGACATGGAGGCCGGCGGCTTCTTCTGGATGGATCGTGATCGCGCCATAGTTCTGGCGACGGTGCAGGATCGTGTCTACCAGGTTTCGCGGGTGCTCCGCCAGGTGCAGACATCACTTTCCTCGGTGCTGCACGTCATGTTTCCGTTGGATGCCGTGCCAACGACCCTTGCAGGTCTTCTGACAAAGTTTCGGAGTGCCAGCAATGTCAAGGAGCTGGTGCGGCAGCAGCTCGTCGCAGGGGTGAAGGCTGCCTTGTCTCTTGTGAGGGTGCACCGCCCTGATGTAGATTTGGCTGCTGTGGCGACTGGGCCACCTCCTCGACCAGATGGTGGCGAGTGGAATATGCATCCGCATTACGCGGCTGTAAGGCAGTATGCCGAACAGATTGTAGATTTGTTTGAGCAGCGTGCTCAGGTCATTCTTCAGAATAGGTAGGACCTGAAAATAAACAAATAGATGTAAAATTTGTATATTGCGGCTGGGCGTGTATGTGCCCTTTGTTGTAAAGGTTTGCATGTTTGCGAGCACGCAGTGCTTTGATTTAGTACGTGCCCTTTTCGTTTGCCTGACGTGGTCAGCTACTCAGGTGTACACGTTTTGTCCTCAGTCGATGAAATCGTGAGGTGGGGGGAGCCCCCGAGTGCGTATGTAGCATGTAGTAAAGTTGCAGAAAATAGTCAACCGAGGGTTGGGGGCGAGGTACTTAGCTTTATTTATATCATAATGGAGGAGGTACACGATTCGGCTGAGTAGCGTTGGCTAAAAGCCTTATTGAAAGTAAAAAGGGGGGTAGGTTGCTATGGGTAGAATCGTCGCAGGTGCGAGACGTTCCACGGGTTGGAGTATGCGACTCCAGACTCCACGTGCTTGAGGCGATAGGCGCCACCTGGGATGACTTCGGTGATGACATAGGGTCCTTCCCATGGTGAATCGAGTTTATTCGGTCGCTTTTGCTTGAGTCGCAAGACGAGGTCTCCTTCGACGAAGGACCTTGGGCGCAGCCGGCGGCTGTGATAGTTGCGGAGACTCTGCTGGTACACCGCTGATCGAGCGGCTGCTATATCCCGCGCTTCATCGAGTGTGTCGACGGCGTCTTCGAGTGCAGCCGTGGATTCGGCTTCACTGTACGCGACGACTCGTGGAGCCTGATGGCGTACTTCGGCTGGTAGCACTGCCTCGGCTCCGTGTACCATGAAGAACGGTGTGTAGCCGGTGGAGCTGTTTGGCGTAGTCCGTAAGCTCCACAGGACAGACGGTAGCTCTTTTGTCCAGTTTCCAGCTTTGTGCTCGAGTGAGCTCATGAGGCGCTTCTTGATGCCGGCGCCGATTAGGCCGTTGGCCTTTTCCACTTGCCCGTTTGTTTACGGGTGTGCCACTGAGGCATACGTGATATTGATCCCGAGGCCTTCGCAGAAGTCCTGGAATTCTTCGGAGATGAAGTTCGATCCGTTGTCGGTGATGATGCTGTGCGGTACGCCAAACCTGTAGACAATGGATTCGAGGAACTTGACGGCGGTTTTGCCCTTCTGGTTGGTGACTGGCATGGCTTCGATCCACTTGGTGAATTTGTCGACTGCGACCAGGAGGAAGACGTGTCCTCCCTTCGAGGATTTTGGCAGTTTGCCGATCATGTGAAGGCCCCATTGGGCAAAAGGCCAGGCTATGGGTATGGGTCGAAGTTCGGACCCAGGTGCGTGTGGTTTGTCGGTGAACCGTTGGCATCTGTTGCATCTTCGGACGATGTCTTTCGCGTCGCTCATGGCCGTTGGCCAGTAGAATCCTGCTCGCAGAGCTTTGGCGACGAGGGAGCGACTGCCTGCATGGTGGCCGCAGATGCCCTCGTGGATATCTTGGAGTATGGCCTTGCCGTCGTTGATGGTGACGCACCGTTGTAGTACGACCGTAATGCTGCGTTTGTACAGCTCGCCGTTGATGATGGTGAAGGCTTTTGACCGACGAGATACGCGCCGGGCATCTGTCGGGCTGTCTGGCAATTCTCCGTTTATCAGGAACTAGAGGTATGGACGTGTCCAAGTTTCTTCGACTGCCATGACCTGCATCAGGTTGACCATGGCGACTTCGGTATCCAACTTTTCGGGTCCTTCATGACCTTCGGGTAGCGTAGCCCCCGAGTGTTCTGCTTCTTCGGGTGATCCTTTGGGGAATTTTCGCTTGATGGATCGCACGCAGATCTGTTCGAGGAACACACCTGGTGGTACCTTTGCGCAAGTGGAGCCGATGTTGGCGAGTCTATCGGCCTCCTCGTTGCTCTCTCTTCCAACGTGCCGAAGTTCGCAGCCGTCGAATTCTCCTTCGAGTGCGTTGTATAGCGCGCGGTACGCGATCATGTTTTCGGCGTGTGCGTCGCACTCATTCATCGTCTGTTGTACGACAAGGTTGGAGTCACCGTAGATGACCAGGCGCGTTGCACCACATATTTTTGCCATCTTCATGCCGTGGATGAGGGCTTCGTATTCGGCCTTGTTGTTGGAGGATCTGAATTTCATCCGAAGGACGTACTTCATCTTGTCACCTTGCGGGGAGGTCAGTATGACTCCTGCCCCTGCTCCGGCTTCGCGTTTGGAGCCGTCAAAATGCATTGTCCAGGACTGCGACCTGTCTGGGGTGTCACGCAGCTGCAGCTCCATCCAGTGCACCAGGAAGTCCAGAAGGACTTGAGATTTGATTGCGTGTCGCTTCTCGTAGATGATGTCCAGGGGTGATAGTTCAATGCCCCACAGGGCCACGCGTCCTGTGGCCCCTGGGTTATTCAGGATGTTGTTTAGGGTTGCCTCGTTGACGACCATCACCTAATGCTCCTGGAAGTAGTGGCTCAGTCGTCGAGCCGTCATGAACACGCCGTAGGCCAGCTTCTGGTAGTGCGGGTACCGCTGTTTTGTTGGAGTCAGAACCTCGCTGAGGTAGTAAATTGGGCGTTGTACCCCGTGGGTCTTGCCTTCTTTGGGTCGTTCGACCACGAGTACTGTGCTGACCACCTGGTGTGTGGCTGCTATGTACAGCAACAGGGGCTCGCGCTCTTTTGGCGTGACCAAAATGGGCGAGGTGGAGAGGAGCCGCTTGAGGCTTCGAATGCGTCGTTGGCTTCTGGTGTCCACTTGAACTTGTCTGCCTTGCGCAGCAGCTGGTAAAATGGTAGGGCCTTCTCGCCCATGCGGCTGATGAACCTGCTTAGTGCCGCTACTCACCCTGCGAGCTGCTGAACGCCCTTGAGGTTTTTCGGCTTCTCCATTGTCATGATAGCTTTGATTTTCTTCGGGTTCGCTTCGATCCCTCGTTGAGAGATGAAGTACCCGAGCAGCTGACCCGAGGGGACGCCGAAGGCGCACTTTTCTGGATTGAGCTTGATCCTGTAGCGATCAAGGTTGTCGAACGTCTCGCGGAGATCGTCGATAAGTGTTCTTGCCTCCTTGGTTTTTATGACTATGTCGTCGACATAGACTTGGACGTTGCGACCGATCTGGTCCTTGAGGCAGGCCTGCATGCATCGCTGGTACGTGGCACCCGCGTTCTTTAGCCCGAAGGGCATTGTGTTGTAGCAGTATACTCCGAACGGTGTGATGAACGCTGTTTTCTCTTGATCTTCGACCTTGAGTCGAATCTGGTTATAGCCTGAGTAGGCGTCGAGGAAGGAGAGTTTCTCACAACCTGCAGTCGAATCGATGATCTGGTCGATCCGAGGAAGAGGGAAGTGGTCCTTAGGGCAGCGTTTATTTAGTGACGTGAAGTCCACGCACATCCGCAGGATGTCCGTGTCCTTCTTCGGGACCATCACCATGTTTGCTAGCCACTCGCTTTCCTTGATTTCCCGGATGAAGTCTGCTGCGAGTAATCTGTTGATCTCCTTGCCGATAGCTTCGGCTCGTGGCTCCGACAGTCTTCGGATGGACTACTTGACTGGCTTGGTGTCTGGGAAGACATTGAGTGCGTGCTCGGCGAATTCCTTGGGAACTCCTGGCATGTCCGCAGGACACCAGGCGAAGATTTCCCAGCGCTCACGGAGGAATTCGACGAGCGCGCCTTCCTATGCGGTGCTGAGGTCGTTGGCGATCAACGCCGTCTTGGAGGCATCCGTTGGATGGACCTGCACTTTCTTGGTGTTGATGGTGGAGTCGAAAGACATGTTAGGTGCGTTCTGCTTTGTGACTGGGGGTAGCCCATTGTCCATCACCTCGCGGAGCCTTACAAGCTCGTCTTGCATGCCGAAAGACTGGGAGATTTTGTTGAAATCCCTGTCGCATTGGTCCGATCGGGTGAAGCTCCCGTGGACTTTGATGACGCCCCTTGGTCCTGGCATCTTGAGTAGTAGGTATGCGTAGTGTGGGACGGCCAGGAACCTTGCGAATGCTACACGTCCCAGGATGGCATGGTATTGCGACGGCCAGTCCACCCACTTCGAATTCTAGGCGCTCCTGCCGAAAGTTGTCCGGCTTTCCGAAGATGACGTCGAGCCCTATTTTGCCCAGGGGGAAGATGCCCTTCCCTGGGACAATGCCGTGGAACATTGTGTCTGATTGTTCCAGGCTGCATTGCAGGATCCGCATAGCTGCTAGAGTGCTTGTGAACATTAGGTTGATGCCGCTGCCGCCGTCCATGAAGACGCGACTCATCTCGAAGCCTCCGATCTGCGCCTCCAGCAGCAGGGCAGCATGACCTGGGCGAGGGATCTGGCAAGGGTGATCCGCGCGAGTGAATGTGATGCAGGACTCCGATCCGCTGAGGTACTCAGGGATTGCAGGCGGAGTTGCCACGGCCAAGTTGATTTGCCGGGTGATTTTCTTCTGCACTCTATTTGTGGGGCGTCCCTTCTGTATCTTATTGAGTGCTCCTTTTGGTGGGGGGTATGCGACCCCGGCGTTGTTTTGCGCTGGTGCGACTGGTTGATTTGGGCCTTCAATAGGCGGCGGTGGAGGAGCTCCGTGTGCTATTTCACCTGGCGCAGGTGTGTTTCCGAACGCAGGGATTAGAGCTTGTTGCGTCATCTGCATCATGCCTTCGCTGAGTTTCTGGAATTCGCGGCAGTCCTTGAGCATGTGGCTAGCTTTCTTTTTGCCATATTGTTTGTCGATGTAGAAGTGGATGGTGCATGGACCCGAAAGTTTTTCGAATGCTGAGGGTCCGTTGTCGCGGTCGCGGCGTTGCCACGACTGCGTTGGTCGTCCGTTGTCGCGGAAGATTCCGCTGCGGTATCCTCCGCTGTTGCGGCTGTTATCGTTACGGCGGTCGGCGTAGCCGGCTGCGACCATGTCGGGTCCGTCGCGGTCCTCGTAGACGCGCGATCTCCTCTTGCTGCGGTGTTCGCGTCTTCGGCCGTAGTCGTCCTCTTCATCTGATTGTGCCCGCTGGATGCAATCTTCGCCGTCTGCCCAACTGTTGGCGATTTCCATGAGGTGGTCGAGTGTCTTGGGCTTTACACGCCCAAGTTCCTCCTTGAAGTCTGGGAGCTTGACGCCGTCCCTGAAGGCGTCGATGGCCCTTTCTTCGGAGATGTGTGCTGCGGAGTTCTTGGTTGTAGACCAGCGTAGTATGTACGAGCGAATAGATTCACCCGTTCTCTGAGTGCAGGCTCGCAACTCTTCGATTGAGGCGGGCCTCTTGCTGGTGCCTTTGAAATTTCGGATGAAGCTATAAGCGAGCTCCTCCTAGCTTCGGATGGATCCTGATGAAAGGCTGCTAAGCCAGACCCGCGCTGCGCCTGTTAGCTGCAGCTGAAGGCATTGCATGGCGGTTTCTATGTTGCCTCCGTGAAGCTTGACGGATGACAGATGGTCACTGAGACAGGACTTTGGATCTTGCGTGCCGTTGAACTTCGGAGTATCCGAAGGAAGCTTGAAGTTGCGTGGCATCTGTGTTCGCCGGACGGATCTGCTGAAGCATCGAGCCCCGCAGAGTTCTCCTTCGTCTTCATCCATCTCAGATTCAGACGAGCATGCGCGTTTGGCACGTGCTTTGTCGATCTTGCGCTGTGTAAGCTTGTCTCTGGCGTCGTAGTCGCGTTTATGGCGGTGCGAGCTCTTCTTCCTTCGAGGAAGATCATGTTCCTCTTCATCTTCGGATGAGGGAGTGGGGCTCCGGTCGCGCCTGGCCAGAGCTTTCTTCTTCGGCTCCGTAGGAGCATCTTTGTGGAGCGCAGCTCCGATTAGTCCTAGTCCGGTGAGTGCGGACCTATGCATGGCCCTTTTTGGGTCCCCCTCCGGAGGTGGGTGAGCCACGAGATACGCAGTGGCTGCCATGATCGCAGCTTGTGGCATCTTCGGGATGATGTTGCCGTCGGCGTCCATATCCATGAACGATGTGTGGAGAGTTCGGGTCACGTCACCCCGCTCCTTCGGTCCATGTTTTCCACCCGAGAGCGGTGCTTGTTTCCCTGGGTTCCGTTTGTGCTAGAGCCGGGTCCTATGGCGGAGAGCGCAGCTCGTCGCGCACTGGATTCAGAGGCTGCTTGCTTGCGTTTGTCGAGCGTCTCCTGCATCTTGACTTGCTTCTTGTGCTCCTCGATGAGGAGGTAGTGGTATGCCCTCAGCAGATCACGTGGGGAGTCCAGAGGTAGGACTATTTCGCCTGCGATGGCGCGGCGTGCTTCGACCCATCATTCTTTGCTAAGTTGGATGAGGTGGCCCCTGTTTTCCCCGTTTTCGCCGTTTCTGTCCTGCGGGTTGGGGTTGGGCGGCGGGTTAGGCGTTTCCTCGTTGGTTCGGATGACTGCGGCGCACAGATAGCGCCTGCAGATTGGTTGGCTGCTGCCGTAGCTTTCGGATCCGGAACCGTAGGTCCCTTCATCCAAAGGTGGATCGCACAGATCGGAGTTGCAGCAGCTGATGCTGTGGAACTCATCTGTTGATGGTGACGTGCGTAGCACGGGGTGTGGAGCCCATGAAGTGGGCCTGATTGACGGCACGGGCACCCGCTCAGGGAGGCGGAGGGTGCCAGTTTGTCCCACCTAGAAGCAGAAGCTCCCGAACAAGATTTCGAGTCCGTCGCCTACGGGCTCGAAATCCTTCATGGTATCCGGCGAGTGGGCGGTGAAGTCGAAAGCGCCGAAGAGGAGGTGATTCTCCGTCGCCGCGGAGTTGTAGATCGATCGGGTCGGAACCGTCACGACCGCACAATCAGCAGCCCCAATTCCCACAGACGGCGCCAATTGACGAGGTTTAATCTCGTCAATGCCCATTGTTATGGACTTGGGTTTTGGAGAAGATGGGGATGCTGGAGATCGTGGCACGGTTAACAGACAAGCAACCAGGGGACACGAGATTTACCCAGGTTCAGGCCCCCGGAGGGAAAACCCTACTCCTGCTTGTCTGCTCTTTGATTACGGCGGAACCGAAGGTTACAGGGTGCGCAGATTCGATCTGGCGTGGATGCGTGTGCGAAAGTATGAGTCGAGTTTTCTTGTAGATCTGTTGTGGTCTAGTCTATCAGGGGTTATGGCGTGTGTAGGTCGTGTGTGTAGTCGTGCCCTCCTCGTTGGACCCTCCTAGCCTTTATATATGGGGAGGCTAGGTCTCGGGTGCCAATACGAGTAGGTTACAAGTTGTATTCAAACTCTAGTCTTGAGGTATCCTTGTCTTGTGCGCTTTGGAGTCCGTGTCCATATGTGCTTCGTGCAGCCGAAACGTCTTGCGCGTCCTGGACCCTGGCAGGTCGTCGAGTGGGCCTTCCGTCGGGCTGGACCAAGTATGCTGAAGTTATGTACCCGTAGGGTATAACCATGTCATGTTATTTTCACTAACAACAACTGGAGTCATTGCATGTGTGTTCTTTTCACATACCACATATGGATCCACTAGTGTCATTGCATTTGTGCTCTTTTCACAATCCACCTATGGGTCCACCGGTGTCATTGTACGTGTGTTCTTTTCACAATCCACCTATGGATCCACCGGTGTCATTGCATGTGTGTTCTTTTTACTAACAACAACCAGAGTCATTTCATCACTGTTCTTCTCACATACCACCTATGGATCCACCAGCGTCATTGCATTTGTGTTCTTTTTAGTAACAACAACTGGAGTCATTGCATGTGTGTTCTTTTCAGATACCACATATGGATCCACCAGTGTCATTGAAATGTGTGTTCTCTTCAGAGACCACACATGGATCCACTAGTGTCATTGTATGTATGTTCTTTTCACTAACAACAACTAGAGTCATTGCATGTGTGTTCTTTTCACATACCACATATGGATCCACCAGTGTCATTGCATGTGTGCTCTTTTCACAATCCACCTATGGATCCACCAGTGACATTGCATGTGTGTTCTTTTTACTAACAACAACCAGAGTCATTTCATGACTGTTCTTCTCATATACCACCTATGGATCCACCAGTGTCATTGCATGTGTGTTCTCTTCACAATCCACACATGAATCCACCAGTGTCATTGCATGTGTGTTCTTTTTAGTAACAACAACCAGAGTCATTGCATGTGTGTTCTCTTCAGAGACCACACGTGGATCCACAAGTGTCATTGCATGTGTGTTCTTTTTACTAACAACAACCAGAGTCATTGAAATGTGTGCTCTCTTTAGAGACCACACATGGATCCACTAGTGTCAGTGCATGTATGTTCTTTTCACTAACAACAACTGGAGTCATTGCATGTGTGTTCTTTTCACATACCACATATGGATCCACCAGTGTCATTGCATGTGTGCTCTTTTCTTAATCCACCAGTGTCATTGCATGTGTGTTCATTTTACTAGCAACAACCAGAGTCATTTCATGTCTGTTCTTCTCATATACCACCTATGGATCCACCAGTGTCATTGCATGTGTGTTGTTTTTAGTAACAACAACCAGAGTCATTGCATGTGCACCAGTGTCATTGCATGTGTGTTCTTTTTACTAACCAGAGTCATTGAAATGTGTGCTCTCTTCAGAGACCACACATGGATCCACCAGTGTCATTGCATGTATGTTCTTTTCACTAACAACAACTGGAGTCATTCCATGTGTGTTGTTTTCACATACCACCTATGGATCCACCAGTGTCATTGCATGTGTGCTCTTTTCACAATCCACCTATGGATCCACCAGTGACATTGCATGTGTGTTCTTTTTACTAACAACAACCAGAGTCATTTCATGACAGTTCTTCTCACATACCACCTATGGATCCACCAGCGTCATTGCATTTGTGTTCTTTCTAGTAACAACAACTGGAGTCATTGCATGTGTGTTCTTTTCACATACCACATATGGATCCACCGGTGTCATTGAAATGTGTGTTCTCTTCAGAGACCACACATGGATCCACCAGTGTCATTGCATGCATGTTCTTTTCACTAACAACAACTGGAGTCATTGCATGTGTGTTCTTTTCACATACCACATATGGATCCACCAGTGTCATTGAAATGGGTGTTCTCTTCAGAGACCACACATGGATCCACCAGTGTCATTGCATGTATGTTCTTTTCACTAACAACAACTGGAGTCATTGCATGTGTGTTCTTTTCACATACCACACATGGATCCACCAGTGTAATTGCATGTGTGCTCTTTTCACAATCCACCTATGGATCCATTAGTGACATTGCACGTGTGTTCTTTTTACTAATAACAACCAGAGTCATTTCATGACTATTATTCTCACATACCACCTATGGATCCACCAGTGTCATTGCATGTGTGTTCTCTTCACAATCCACACATGGATCCACCAGTGTCATTGCATGTGTGTTCTTTTTAGTAACAACAACCAAAGTCATTGCATGTGTGTTCTCTTCAAAGACCACACATGGATCCACCAGTGGCATTGCATGTGTGTTCTTTTTACTAACAACAACCAGAGTCATTGAAATGTGTGCTCTCTTCAGATACCACACATGGATCCACCAGTGTCATTGCATGTATGTTCTTTTCACTAACAACAACTAGAGTCATTGCATGTGTGTTCTTTTCACATACCACATATGGATCCACCAGTGTCATTGCGTGTGTGCTCTTTTCACAATCCACCTATGGATCCACCAGTGTCATTGCATGTGTGTTCTTTTCACTAACAACAACTGGAGTGATTACATGTGTGTTCTTTTCACATCGACCTATGGATCCACTAGTGTCATTGCATTTGTGTTCTTTTCACAATCCACCTATGGATCCACCGGTGTCATTGCATGTGTGTTCTTTTCACAATCCACCTATGGATCCACCGGTATCATTGCACGTGTGTTATTTTTACTAACAACAACCAGAGTCATTTCATGACTGTTCTTCTCACATACCACCTATGGATCCACCAGCGTCATTGCATTTGTGTTCTTTTTAGTAATAACAACTGGAGTCATTGCATGTGTGTTCTTTTTACATACCACATATGGATCCACCGGTGTCATTGAAATGTGTGTTCTCTTTAGAGACCACACATGGATCCACTATTGTCATTGCATGTATGTTCTTTTCACTAACAACAACTGGAATCATTGCATGTGTGTTCTTTTCACATACCACATATGGATCCACCAGTGTCATTGCATGTGTGCTCTTTTCACAATCCACCTATGGATCCACCAGTGACATTGCATGTGTGTTCTTTTTACTAACAACAACCAGAGTCATTTCACGACTGTTCTTCTCACATACCACCTATGGATCCACCAGTGTCATTGCATGTGTGTTCTCTTCACAATCCACACATGAATCCACCAGTGTCATTGCATGTGTGTTCTTTTTAGTAACAACAACCAGAGTCATTGCATGTGTGTTCTCTTCAGAGACCACACATGGATCTACTAGTGTCATTACATGTGTGCTCTTTTTACTAACAGCAACCAGAGTCATTGAAATGTGTGCTCTCTTCAGAGACCACACATGGATCCACCAGTGTCATTGCATGTATGTTATTTTCACTAACAATATTTGGAATCATTGTATGTGTGTTCTTTTCACATACCACATATGGATCCACTAGTGTCATTGAGTGTGTGCTCTTTTCACAATCCACCTATGGATCCACCAGTGTCATTGCATGTGTGTTCTTTTCACTAACAACAACCAGAGTCATTTCATGACTGTTATTCTCACATACCACATATGGATCCACTAGTGTCATTGCATTTGTGCTCTTTTCACAATCCACCTATGGGTCCACCGGTGTCATTGCACCTGTGTTCTTTTCACAATCCACCTATGGCTCCACCGGTGTCATTGCATGTGTGTTCTTTTTACTAACAACAACCAAAGTCGTTTCATCACTGTTCTTCTCACATACCACCAATGGATCCACCAGCGTCATTGCATTTGTGTTCTTTTTAGTAACAACAACTAGAGTCATTGCATGTGTGTTCTTTTCAGATACCACATATGGATCCACCAGTGTCATTGAAATGTGTGTTCTCTTTAGAGACCACACATGGATCCACTAGTGTCATTGCATGTATGTTCTTTTCACTAACAACAACTAGAGTCATTGCATGCGTGTTCTTTTCACATACCACATATGGATCCACCAGTGTCATTGCACGTGTGCTCTTTTCACAATCAACCTATGGATCCACCAG
Source organism: Avena sativa (assembly GCA_916181665.1). NCBI lineage: Eukaryota > Viridiplantae > Streptophyta > Magnoliopsida > Poales > Poaceae > Avena > Avena sativa. The sequence continues at coordinate 432,641,602 of OV702295.1, forward strand.
TGACATTGCATGTGTGTTCTTTTTACTAACAACAACCAGAGTCATTTCATGACTGTTCTTCTCACATACCACCTATGGATCCACAAGTGTCATTGCATGTGTGTTCTTTTCACAATCCACACATGAATCCACCAGTGTCATTGCATGTGTGTTATTTTTAGTAACAACAACCAGTGTCATTGCATGTGTGTTCTCTTCAGAGACCACACGTGGATCCACCAGTGGCATTGCATGTGTGTTCTTTTTACTAACAACAACCAGAGTCATTGAAAAGTGTGCTCTCTTCAGATACGACATATGGATCCACCAGTGTCATTGCATGTATGTCCTTTTCACTAACAACAACTGGAGTCATTGCATGTGTGTTCTTTTCACATACCACATATGGATCCACTAGTGTCATTGCGTGTGTCCTCTTTTCACAATCCACCTATGGATCCACCAGTGTCATTGCATGTGTGTTCTTTTCACTAACAACAACTGGAGTCATTGCATGTGTGTTCGTTTCACATACCACATATGGATCCACTAGTGTCATTGCATTTGTGATCTTTTCACAATCCACCTATGGATCCACCGGTGTCATTGCATGTGTGTTCTTTTCACAATCCACCTATGGATCCAACGGTGTCATTGCATGTGTGTTCTTTTTACTAACAACAATGAGAGTCATTTCATGACTGTTCTTCTCACATACCACCTATGGATCCACCAGCGTCTTTGAATTTGTGTTCTTTTTAGTAACAACAACTGGAGTCATTGCATGTGTGTTCTTTTCACATACCACATATGGATCCACCGGTGTCATTGAAATGTGTGTTCTCTTCAGAGACCACACATGGATCCACTAGTGTCATTGCATGTATGTTCTTTTCACTAACAACAACTGGAGTCATTGCATGTGTGTTCTTTTCACATACCACATATGGATCCACCAGTGTCATTGCATGTGTGCTCTTTTCACAATCCACCTATGGATCCCCCAGTGACATTGCATGTGTTATCTTTTTACTAACAACAACCAGAGTCATTTCATGACTGTTCTTCTCACATACCACCTATGGATCCACCAGTGTCATTGCATGTGTGTTCTCTTCACAATCCACACATGAATCCACCAGTGTCATTGCATGTGTGTTCTATTTAGCAACAACAACCAGAGTCATTGCATGTGTGTTCTCTCCATAGACCACACGTGGATCCACAAGTGTCATTGCATGTATGTTCTTTTTACCAACAACAACCAGAGTCATTGAAATGTGTGCTCTCTTCGGAGACCACACATGGATCCACCAGTGTCAGTGCATGTATGTTCTTTTCACTAACAGCAACTGGAGTCATTGCATGTGTGTTCTTTTCACATACCACATATGGATCCACCAGTGTCATTGCATGTGTGCTCTTTTCTTAATCCACCTATGGATCCACCAGTGTCATTGCATGTGTGTTCTTTTTACTAACAACAACCAGAGTCATTTCATGTCTGTTCTTCTCACATACCACCTATGGATCCACCAGTGTCATTGCTTGTGTCATCTCTTCAATATCTACACATGGATCCACCAGTGTCATTGCATGTGTGTTCTTTTTAGTAACCACAACCAGAGTCATTGCATGTGTGTTCTCTTCAGAGACCACACATGGATCCACCAGCGTCATTGCATTTGTGTTCTTTTTAGTAACAACAACTGGAGTCATTGCATGTGTGCTCTTTTCACATACCACATATGGATCCACCGGTGTCATTGAAATGTGTGTTCTCTTCAGAGACCACACATGGATCCACTAGTGTCATTGCATGTATGTTCTTTTCACTAACAACAACTGGAGTCATTGCATGTGTGTTCTTTTCACATACCACATATGGATCCACCAGTGTCATTGCATGTGTGCTCTTTTCACAATCCACCTATGGATCCACCAGTGACATTGCATGTGTGTTCTTTTTACTAACAACAACGAGAGTCATTTCATGACTGTTCTTCTCACATACCACCTATGGATCCACCAGTGTCATTGCATGTGTGTTCTCTTCACAATCCACACATGAATCCACCAGTGTCATTGCATGTGTGTTCTTTTTAGTAACAACAACCAGAGTCATTGCATGTGTGTTCTCTTCATAGACCACACGTGGATCCACAAGTGTCATTGCATGTATGTTCTTTTCACTAACGACAACAAGAGTCATTGAAATGTGTGCTCTCTTCGGAAACCACACATGGATCCACTAGTGTCATTGCATGTGTGTTCTTTTCACATACCACATATGGATCCACCAGTGTCATTGCATGTGTGCTCTTTTCTTAATCCACATGTGGATCCACCAGTGTCATTGCATGTGTGTTCTTTTTACTAACAACAACCAGAGTCATTTCATGTCTGTTCTTCTCACATACCACCTATGGATCCACCAGTGTCATTGCATGTGTCATCTCTTCACAATCTACACATGGATCCACCAGTGTCATTGCATGTGTGTTCTTTTTAGTAACAACAACCAGAGTCATTGCATGTGTGTTCTCTTCAGAGACCACACATGGATCCACCAGTGTCATTGCATGTGTGTTCTTTTTACTAACCAGAGTCATTGAAATGTGTGCTCTCTTCAGAGACCACACATGGATCCACCAGTGTCATTGCATGTATGTTCTTTTCACTAACAACAACTGGAGTCATTGCATGTGTGTTCTTTTCACATACCACATATGGATCCACCAGTGTCATTGAAATGTGTGTTCTCTTCAGAGACCACACATGGATCCACTAGTGTCATTGCATGTATGTTCTTTTCACTAACAACAACTGGAGTCATTGCATGTGTGTTCTTTTCACATACCACATATGGATCCACCAGTGTGATTGCATGTGTGCTCTTTTCACAATCCACCTATGGCTCCATCAGTGACATTGCATGTGGGTTCTTTTTACTAATAACAACCAGAGTCATTTCATGACTATTCTTCTCACATACCACCTATGCATCCACCAGTCTCATTGCATGTGTGTTCTCTTCACAATCCACACATGGATCCACCAGTGTCATTGCATGTGTGTTCTTTTTAGTAACAACAACCAGAGTCATTGCATGTGTGTTCTCTTCATAGACCACACGTGGATCCACAAGTGTCATTGCATGTATGTTCTTTTTACTAACAACAACTAGAGTCATTGAAATGTGTGCTCTCTTCAGAGACCACACATGGATCCACTAGTGTTAGTGCATGTATGTTCTTTTCACTAACAACAACTTGAGTCATTGCATGTGTGTTCTTTTCACATACCACATTTGGATCCACCAGTGTCATTGCATGTGTGCTCTTTTCTTAATCCACCTATGGATCCACCAATGTCATTGCATGTGTGTTCTTTTTACTAACAACAACCAGAGTCATTTCATGTCTGTTATTCTCACATACCACCTATGGATCCACCAGTGTCATTGCATGTGTCATCTCTTCACAATATACACATGGATCCACCAGTGTCATTGCATGTGTGTTCTTTTTAGTAACAACAACCAGAGTCATTGCATGTGTGTTCTCTTCAGAGACCACACATGGATCCACCAGTGTCATTGCATGCGTGTTCTTTTTACTAACCAGAGTCATTGAAATGTGTGCTCTCTTCAGATACCACACATGGATCCACCAGTGTCATTGCATGTATGTTCTTTTCACTAACAACAACTGGAGTCATTGCATGTGTGTTCTTTTCACATACCACATATGGATCCACCAGTGTCATTGAAATGTGTGTTCTCTTTAGAGACCACACATGGATCCACCAGTGTCATTGCATGTCTGTTCTTTTCACTAACAACAACTGGAGTCATTGCATGTGTGTTCTTGTCACATACCACATATGGATCCACCAGTGTGATTGCATGTGTGCTCTTTTCACAATCCACCTATGGCTCCATCAGTGACATTGCATGTGGGTTCTTTTTACTAATAACAACCAGAGTCATTTCATGACTATTCTTCTCACATACCACCTATGGATCCACCAGTGTCATTGCATGTGTGTTCTCTTCAGAAGCCATGACTGGACTAGTGATGCATAAATACATTGTAGTTGACATGATTATGTTTCTTGAGATGATGTACTGTACTTGTTTCTGTTATTTTGTTTGTTGAGAGACTGTAATGTAATGTTTTGCGAAACCATGATAGGACAAGTGATGTGTAAGTACCTTGTAGTCGACATGATTTTGTTTCTTGTGTTGATGTAATATACTTGTTTCTGTGATTACGTTTGTTGAGAGATTGTAGTGTGATATTTTGTGAAACCATGTTGTGGTTATATTTGTTGAGAGATTATATTGTAATGTTTTGTGAAACCATGACTAAAGAAGTGATGCATAAGTACCTTGTAGTTGACATGATTTTGTTTCTTTGGATGATGTAATATACTGGTATGTTTTCGTTAGGCAATGAAATTGGGATGGAGGGAGTGCAGGTTTAATATTTGAAATGAGAATGTGTGAAGAGAATCCATATCAGGCAGGAGACAGTAATCTAGGGAAAGGGAATGGTATCCATTAAACTATTGTAACATGCCAATTTAGTCATTGTTGCAGCGGTAGAAGGGCTGATCTCTCTCTCTCTCTCTCTCTCTCTCTCTCTCTCTCTCTCTCTCTCTCTCTCTCTCTCTCTCTCTCGCGGACGCCGACACCGTCGCTGTCGCCTGCGACGACACATTCACCATGCTGTCCTTGAATGGCGAGGACGACCAGTCGAGCAGCGATAGCCTTCTCTCCGACATCGAGTATTCCTTCCATGATGTGAGTTCCTCTGTTTTCTCGGGCTAGGGTTAGGCAATGGTAAATCTCTCGATCTGAGCTCCATATGTGCATGCAATCATGTTCGATTTCAGCTTTGCGTTTACCTATAGGTACCAAGGACGATCTACGACTCCGAATGGGAGGGCCTAGATATCGATGGAGAAGTGACATGTGACCATGGGCTAAAACTGAGGAGATATGTTGCATTCGAAGGCAGTAACACTGGGAGAAGGTTTTTGGGCTGTACAAATCAGGTTAGTTTACATTATGTGCAACTGTGACATGAAATAAAATGTATCGTGCATGTTCATAACACTATAGTGTGTGTGTTTTTAGATTGGCCCGGTGTGTAAAGCAGTGGAGTGGGTGGATCTTGAGTGGCCAGATGCACTTAAGAAATGTTTGGCACAATTATGGGAGATGTATGAGTTGGAAAGGTCGGGGAGATTTACTGATGTAAGTGATCCAGCTGAAAACAATTACAAGCTGTCGGTACGAAATAAGGAGCTGTAACAAGAAATCGAGAATTTGCAGTCAGAGCTAACTGACGGAATTGATGGGAGCTTGGTTGTTGGAACTGCAAAGAAGCTTCAGGATAGTCACAGGTTGCTGATTCATAATGTAGAAAAGGAGAGGGATCAACTCAGGGAAGACAAGAAGAAGCTAGAGTACTGCATTGCGGATCTGTTGAAAGAACTGAAGAAGGCGCGCGAGGGTGAATAAGGATAGACTATAGAGGATAAAGGAAATTCGAGATGAATAATTTATGTTGTGAAACTAGTTAATTGTAAGACTTGCAGTTGCGCTTTCCGAACTAAGCCAAACTCAATCCTCGAACAAACTAATTTCAGACGAACACACATATCGTGCATAGAGTTAAGTTCACGCTTACAAAATCACCACTTCAGAGGATAAACCAGGCAATTCAGTACTAAATAGACATATGTTGTGTTCAAGCGAGCCTGGCCCAGAGGTGCCTCTTTTCCTCCCTAAGATTGGCCAGCTCCTTCAGTACTATGTCGTGCTTCAGCTGTAGATTCCAGCGCTCCGTCACGGATTGGAGAATTTTGTCCGTAGCCATACGATTTCCTTCAAGATCCTTTGATGATCTCCGTCTGCTTCCTAGCCGAGGCACGACATTCACTGTGTAGCTTCGCCCAGTCGGTGTTTAACTCCTTTAGTTTCTGGCACTTGTTAGAAAGGACCGCGACTTCAGCGCACAGTTGGTCAAAGGCCAGTTTCTGGGAATTCTGCTTCTCCCTTTGGATTGCTACCTTGTCATTTAGCTAGGTCACCAGGTCCCGGTCGATCTTTCGCCTCTTTCCCTGCAAAAAAAATACATAGTATGGTTTATTCAGTTCACCAGGACAAGTTGGTTAGTTTCCATAATTAACTGAATCGACTAGTGGCACTGTCATAATTTCAAGGAAGAAGCAATCTAGGACTAATCAACATTTTATGAATCGACTAGTGGCACTGTCATAATTTCAATTTCGAAGACAAATAAGATTTATCAGCAGTTTAGTGTGCTATGGGTTTTTCCCAATATCACCAAATAGTAGTGGGAGAGTGGCAAACTCATAATGCAGAAACCCATGTCCAGATACATAATGGAAAGAGAACATGGTGTCCATTCATGAACATGAACACCAACACATGTCTAGATAGATAAGGAGTTGCCCTAGGATTCTTATTGCACCCTATAATAGGAAGCAGACATGGGCATTGCTCCCTGAACCCTAAACATTACAAAAGGAGAGGAGGACGAACTGGTATTCGTGTCCCTGCTAACCGGAATCAGACTTGGGCATTGCTCCGATACGCCTCCAGACATGCCCTTAGCTCCTCGTTCTCTTTCCGAACACCCTTGAGTACGGTGATCCCTCTGCTCATGTCCTCCTTCATATCCTTGACTGCATCTAGGCAACGGTTCCTATCATGCTAGGCTCGGATGGTAGCCTTGGTTTCCTCGACACGTCCTCTGAGTGCCTCGCTGACTTCATCCTGCAGGAGAATGCACCTTTCCACGAGATTCTTCTTCTCCTCCGTGAGATCGTTGATTATCTTGATGGCCTGTTCTTGCCTGTTCAAGTTACGGTCGAGCACTTTCAGCAGCCTAACGACATCACGTGCAAAATCTAGCGAGATCTCCTTCTGCACAGATAATTGCTTGCGTAGGCTCTCATTAGCTTGTGTGAGGGAGCGTGCAAGCTCATGTTGGTTGGCAATCTTGGAACTGATCGCGGCCACCTTCTCATGATACTCGGCCTTCGATCGCTGCATCGTTGATGTTAATTGAAATAGGAATACTACAATTACACTCCAGGTCCCAGGTGAATACTAATACAGATAAAAAAACCCGTTGAATCTATTGGCCGCAGTGTTAAAAAATGGACCTGGAGATCTATTCATGACCACGATAAACTAATCCTAATCACAAAAAATCCATAGTGAATCTATGAACAACGGTATTAAGGAAAGACCATCTAGTCATATTCATGAAAACTAATACAACTCACACATGGATCCACCAGCGTCATTGCATGTTTGTTCTTTTTAGTAACAACAACCAGAGTCATTGCATGTGTGTTCTCTTTAGAGACCACACGTGGATCCACCAGTGTCATTGCATGTGTGTTCTTTTTACTAACAACAACTAGAGTCCTTTCATGACTGTTCTTCTCACATACCACCTATGGATCCAACAGTGTCATTGCATGTGTGTTCTCTTCACAATCCACACATGGATCCACCAGTGTCATTGCATGTGTGTTCTTTTTAGCAACAACAACCAGAGTCATTGCATGTGTGCTCTTTTTACTAACAACAACCAGAGTCATTGAAATGTGTGTTCTCTTTAGAGACCACACATGGATCCACCAGTGTCATTGCATGTGTGTTCTTTTCACTAACAACAACTGGAGTCATTGCATGTGTGTTCTTTTCACATACCACATATGGATCCACCAGTGTCATTGCATGTGTGCTCTTTTCACAATCCACCTATGGTTCCACCAGTGTCATTGCATGTGTGTTCTTTTTACTAACAACAACCAGAGTCATTTCATGACTGTTCTTCTCACATACCACCTATGGATCCACCAGTGTCATTGCATGTGTGTTCTCTTCACAATCCACACATGAATCCACCAGTGTCATTGCATGTGTGTTCTTTTTAGTAACAACAACCAGAGTCATTGCATGTGTGCTCTCTTCATAGACCACACGTGGATCCACTAATGTCATTGCATGTATGTTCTTTTTACTAACAACAACCAGAGTCATTGAAATGTGTGCTCTCTTCAGAGACCACACATGGATCCACTAGTGTCAGTGCATGTATGTTCTTTTCACTAACAACAACTTGAGTCATTGCATGTGTGTTCTTTTCACATACCACATTTGGATCCACCAGTGTCATTGCATGTGTGCTCTTTTCTTAATCCACCTATGGATCCACCAGTGTTATTGCATGTGTGTTCTTTTTACTAACAACAACCAGAGTCATTTCATGTCTGTTCTTCTCACATACCACCTATGGATCCACCAGTGTCATTGCATGTGTCATCTCTTCACAATCTACACATGGATCCACCAGTGTCATTGCATGTGTGTTCTTTTTAGTAACAACAACCAGAGTCATTGCATGTGTGTTCTCTTCAGAGACCACACATGGATCCACCAGTGTCATTGCATGTGTGTTCTTTTTACTAACCAGAGTCATTGAAATGTGTGCTCTCTTCAGATACCACACATGGATCCACCAGTGTCATTGCATGTATGTTCTTTTCACTAACAACAACTGGAGTCATTGCATGTGTGTTCTTTTCACATACCACGTATGGATCCACCAGTGTGATTGAAATGTGTGTTCTCTTCAGAGACCACACATGGATCCACTAGTGTCATTGCATGTATGTTCTTTTCACTAACAACAACTGGAGTCATTGCATGTGTGTTCTTTTCACATACCACATATGGATCCACCAGTGTGATTGCATGTGTGCTCTTTTCACAATCCACCTATGGCTCCATCAGTGACATTGCATGTGGGTTCTTTTTACTAATAACAACCAGAGTCATTTCATGACTATTCTTGTCACATACCACCTATGGATCCACCAGTGTCATTGCATGTGTGTTCTCTTCAGAAACCATGACTAGACTAGTGATGCATAAATACATTGTAGTTGACATGATTATGTTTCTTGAGTTGATGTACTGTACTTGTTTCTATTATTTTGTTTGTTAAGAGACTGTAATGTAATGTTTTGCGAAACCATGATAGGATAAGTGATGTGTAAGTACCTTGTAGTCGACATGATTTTGTTTCTTGAGTTGATGTAATATACTTGTTTCTGTGATTACGTTTGTTGAGAGATTGTAGTGTGATATTTTGTGAAACCATGTTGTGGTTATGTTTGTTGAGAGATTATATTGTAATGTTTTGTGAAACGATGACTAAAGAAGTGATGCATAAGTACCTTGTAGTTGACATGATTTTGTTTCTTTGGATGATGTAATATGCTGGTATGTTTTCGTTAGGCAATGAAATTGGCATGGAGGGAGTGCAGGTTTAATATTTGAAATGAGAATGTGTGAAGAGAATCCATATCAGGCAGGAGACAGTAATCTAGGGAAAGGGAATGGTATCCATTAAACTATTGTAACATGCCAATTTAGTCATTGTTGCAGCGGTAGAAGGGCTGCTCTCTCTCTCTCTCTCTCTCTCTCTCGCGGATGCCGACACCGTCGTTGTCGCCTGCGACGACACATTCGCCATGCTGTCCTTGAATGGCGAGGACGACCAGTCGAGCAGCGATAGCCTTCTCTCCGACATCGAGTATTCCTTCCATGATGTGAGTTCCTCTGTTTTCTCGGGCTAGGGTTAGGCAATGGTAAATCTCTCGATCTGAGCTCCATATGTGCATGCAATCATGTTCGATTTCAGCTTTGCGTTTACCTATAGGTACCAAGGACGATCTACGACTCTGAATGGGAGGGCCTAGATATCGATGGAGAAGTGACATGTGACCATGGGCTAAAACTGAGGAGATATGTTGCATTCGAAGGCAGTAACACTGGGAGAAGGTTTTTGGGCTGTACAAATCAGGTTAGTTTACATTATGTGCAACTGTGACATGAAATAAAATGTATCGTGCATGTTCATAACACTATAGTGTGTGTGTTTTTAGATTGGCCCGGTGTGTAAAGCAGTAGAGTGGGTGGATCTTGAGTGGCCAGATGCACTTAAGAAATGTTTGGCACAATTATGGGAGATGTATGAGTTGGAAAGGTCGGGGAGATTTACTGATGTAAGTGATCCAGCTGAAAAAAATTACAAGCTGTCGGTACGAAATAAGGAGCTGTAACAAGAAATCGAGAATTTGCAGTCAGAGCTAACTGACGGAATTGATGGGAGCTTGGTTGTTGGAACTGCAAAGAAGCTTCAGGATAGTCACAGGTTGCTGATTCATAATGTAGAAAAGGAGAGGGATCAACTCAGGGAAGACAAGAAGAAGCTAGAGTACTGCATTGCGGATCTGTTGAAAGAACTGAAGAAGGCGCGCGAGGGTGAATAAGGACAGACTATAGAGGATAAAGGAAATTCGAGATGAATAATTTATGTTGTGAAACTAGTTAATTGTAAGACTTGCAGTTGCGCTTTCCGAACTGAGCCAAACTCAATCCTCGAGCAAACTAATTTCAGACGAACACACATATCGTGCATAGAGTTAAGTTCACGCTTACAAAATCACCACTTCAGAGGATAAACCAGGCAATTCAGTACTAAATAGACATATGTTGTGTTCAAGCGAGCCTGGCCCAGAGGTGCCTGTTTTCCTCCCTAAGATTGGCCAGCTCCTTCAGTACTATGTCGTGCTTCAGCTGTAGATTCCAGCGCTCCGTCACGGATTGGAGAATTTTGTCCGTAGTCATACGATTTTCCTTCAAGATCCTTTGATGATCTCCATCTGCTTCCTAGCCGAGGCACGACCTTCACTATGTAGCTTCGCCCAGTCGGTGTTTAACTCCTTCAGTTTCTGGCACTTGTCAGAAAGGACCGCGACTTCAGCGCACAGTTGGTCAAAGGTCAGTTTCTGGGAATTCTGCTTCTCCCTTTGGATTGCTACCTTGTCATTTAGCCAGGTCACCAGGTCCCGGTCGATCTTTCGCCTCTTTCCCTGCAAAAAAAATACATAGTATGGTTTGGTCAGTTCACCAGGACAAGTTGGTTAGTTTCCATAATTAACTGAATCGACTAGTGGCACTGTCATAATTTCAAGGAAGAAGCAATCTAGGACTAATCAACATTTTATGAATCGACTAGTGGCACTGTCATAATTTCAATTTCGAAGACAAATAAGATTTATCAGCAGTTTAGTGTGCTATGGGTTTTTCCCAATATCACCAAATAGTAGTGGGAGAGTGGAAAACTCATAATGCAGAAACCCATGTCCAGATACATAATGGAAAGAGAACATGGTGTCCATTCATGAACATGAACACCAACACATGTCCAGATAGATAAGGAGTTGCCCTAGGATTCTTATTGCACCCTATAATAGGAAGCAGACATGGGCATTGCTCCCTAAACCCTAAACATTACAAAAGGAGAGGAGGACGAACTGGTATTCGTGTCCCCGCTAACCGGAATCAGACTTGGGCATTGCTCCGATACGCCTCCAGACATGCCCTTAGCTCCTCGTTCTCTTTCCGAACACCCTCGAGTACGGTGATCCCTCTGCTCATGTCCGCCTTCATATCCTTGACTGCATCTAGGCAACGGTTCCTATCATGCTAGGCTCGGATGGTAGCCTTGGTTTCCTCGACGCGTCCTCTGAGTGCCTCGCTGACTTCGTCCTGCAGGAGAATGCACCTTTCCACGAGATTCTTCTTCTCCTTCGTGAGCTTGTTGATTATCTTGATGGCCTGTTCTTGCCTGTTCAAGTTACGGTCGAGCACTTTCAGCAGCCTAACGACATCACGTGCAAAATCTAGCGAGATCTCCTTCTGCACAGATAATTGCTTGTGTAGGCTCTCATTAGCTTGGGTGAGGGAGCGTGCAAGCTCATGTTGGTTGGCAATCTTGGAACTGATTGTGGCCACCTTCTCATGATACTCGGCCTTCGATCGCTGCATCGTTGATGTTAATTGAAATAGGAATACTACAATTACACTCCAGGTCCCAGGTGAATACTAATACAGATAAAAAAAACCCGTTGAATCTATTGGCCGCAGTGTTAAAAAATGGACCTGGAGATCTATTCATGACCACGATAAACTAATCCTAATCACAAAAAATCCATAGTGAATCTATGAACAACGGTATTAAGGAAAGACCATCTAGTCATATTCATGAAAACTAATACAACTCACACATGGATCCACCAGTGTCATTGCATGTTTGTTCTTTTTAGTAACAACAACCAGAGTCATTGCATGCGTGTTCTCTTCAGAGACCACACGTGGATCCACCAGTGTCATTGCATGTGTGTTCTTTTTACTAACAACAACTAGAGTCCTTTCATGACTGTTCTTCTCACATACCACCTATGGATCCAACAGTGTCATTGCATGTGTGTTCTCTTCACAATCCACACATGGATCCACCAGTGTCATTGCATGTGTGTTCTTTTTAGTAACAACAACCAGAGTCATTGCATGTGTGCCCTTTTTACTAACAACAACCAGAGTCATTGAAATGTGTGTTCTCTTCAGAGACCACACATGGATCCACCAGTGTCATTGCATTTGTGTTCTTTTCACTAACAACAACTGGAGTCACTGCATGTGTGTTCTTTTCACATACCACATATGGATCCACTAGTGTCATTGCATGTGTGCTCTTTTCACAATCCACCTATGGTTCCACCAGTGTCATTGCATGTGTGTTCTTTTTACTAACAACAACCATAGTCATTTCATGACTGTTCTTCTCACATACCACCTATGGATCCACCAGTGTCATTGCATGTGTGTTCTCTTCACAATCCACACATGGATCCACCAGTGTCATTGCATGTGTGTTCTTTTTAGTAACAACAACCAGTGTCATTGCATGTGTGTTCTCTTCAGGGACCACACATGGATCCACCAGTGTCATTGCATGTGTGTTCTTTTTACTAACAACAACCAGAGTCATTGAAATGTGTGGTCTCTTCAAAGACCACACATGGATCCACTAGTGTCATTGCATGTATGTTCTTTTCACTAACAACAACTGGAGTCATTGCATGTGTGTTTCACATACCACATATGGATCCACCAGTGTCATTGCATGTGTGCTCTTTTCTTAATCCACCTATGGATCCACCAGTGTCATTGCATGTGCGTTCTTTTTACTAACAACAACCAGAGTCATTTCATGACTGTTCTTCTCACATACCACCTATGGATCCACCAGTGTCATTGCATGTGTGTTCTCTTCACAATCCACACATGGATCCACCAGTGTCATTACATGTGTGTTCTTTTTAGTAACAACAACCAGTGTCATTGCATGTGTGTTCTCTTCAAGGACCACACATGGATCCACCAGTGTCATTGCATGTGTGTTATTTTTACTAACAACAACCAGAGTCATTGAAATGTCTGCTCTCTTCAGAGACCACACATGGATCCACCAGTATCATTGCATGTATGTTCTTTTCACTAACAATATTTGGAATCATTGCATGTGTGTTCTTTTCACATACCACATATGGATCCACCAGTGTCATTGCGTGTGTGCTCTTTTCACAATCCACCTATGGATCCACCAGTGTCATTGCATGTGTGTTCTTTTCACTAACAACAACTGGAGTCATTGCATGTCAGTTCTTTTCACATACCACATATGGATCCACTAGTGTCATTGCATTTGTGCTCTTTTCACAATCCACCTATGGGTCCACCGGTGTCATTGCATGTGTGTTCTTTTCACAATCCACCTATGGATCCACCGGTGTCATTGGATGTGTGTTCTTTTAACTAACAACAACCAGAGTCATTTCATGACTGTTCTTCTCACATACCACCTATGGATCCACCAGCGTCATTGCATTTGTGTTCTTTTTAGTAACAACAACTGGAGTCATTGCATGTGTGCTCTTTTCACATACCACATATGGATCCACCAGTGTCATTGAAATGTGTGTTCTCTTCAGAGACCACACATGGATCCACTAGTGTCATTGCATGTATGTTCTTTTCACTAACAACAACTGGAGTCATTGCATGTGTGTTCTTTTCACATAACACATATGGATCCACCAGTGTCATTCCATGTGTGCTCTTTTCACAATCCACCTATGGATCCGCTAGTGACATTGCATGTGTGTTCTTTTTACTAACAACAACCAGAGTCATTTCATGACTGTTCTTCTCACATAACACCTATGGATCCACCAGTGTCATTGCATGTGTGTTCTCTTCACAATCCGCACATGAATCCACAAGTGTCATTGCATGTGTGTTCTTTTTAGTAACAACAACCAGAGTCATTGCATGTGTGTTCTCTTCAGAGACCTCACGTGGATCCACAAGTGTCATTGCATGTGTGTTCTTTTTACTAACAACAACCAGAGTCATTGAAATGTGTGTTCTCTTCAGAGACCACACATGGATCCACCAGTGTCATTGCATGTATGTTCTTTTCACTAACAACAGCTGGAGTCATTGCTTGTGTGTTCTTTTCACATACCACATATGGATCCACCAGTGTCATTGCATGTGTGATCTTTTCTTAATCCACCTATGGATCCACCAGTGTCATTGCATGTGTGTTCTTGTTACTAACAACAACCAGAGTCATTTCATGACTGTTCTTCTCACATACCACATATGGATCCACCAGTGTCATTGCATGTGTGTTCTCTTCAAAATCCACACATGGATCCACCAGTGTCATTGCATGTGTGCTATTTTTACTAACAACAACCAGAGTCATTGCATGTGTTCTATTTTCACAATCCACCTATGGATCCACCAGTGTCATTGCATGTGTGTTCTTGTTACTAACAGCAACCAGAGCATTGAAATGTGTGCTCTTTTCACAATCCACCTATGGATCCACCAGTGTCATTGCATGTGTGTTCTTTTTACTAACAACAACCAGAGTCATTGAAATGTGTGTTCTTTTCACATACCACCTATGGATCCACCAGTGTCATTGCATGTGTGTTCTTTTCACATACCACATATGGATCCACCAGTGTCATTGAAATGTGTGTTCTCTTCAGAGACCACACATGGATCCACGAGTGTCATTGCATGTATGTTCTTTTCACTAACACTAACTGGAGTCATTGCATGTGTGTTCTTTTCACATACCACATATGGATCCACCAGTGTCATTGCATGTGTGCTCTTTTCACAATCCACCTATGGATCCACCAGTGTCATTGCATGTGTGTTCTTTTTACTAACAACAACCAGAGTCCTTTCATGACTGTTCTTCTCACATACCACCTATGGATCCAACAGTGTCATTGCATGTGTGTTCTCTTCACAATCCACACATGGATCCACCAGTGTCATTGCATGTGTGTTCTTTTTAGTAACAACAACCAGAGTCATTGCACGTGTGCTCTTTTTACTAACAACAACCAGAGTCATTGAAATGTGTGTTCTCTTCAGAGACCACACATGGATCCACCAGTGTTATTGCATGTGTGTTCTTTTCACTAACAACAACTGCAGTCATTGCATGTGTGTTCTTTTCACATACTACATATGGATCCACCGGTGTCATTGCATGTCTGCTATTTTCACAATCCACCTATGGATCCACCAGTGTCATTGCATGTGTGTTCTTTTTACTAACAACAACCAGAGTCATTTCATGACTATTCTTCTCACATACCACCTATGGATCCACCAGTGTCATTGCATGTGTGTTCTCTTCACAATCCACACATGGATCCACCAGTGTCATTGCATGTGTTCTTTTTAGTAACAACAACCAGTGTCATTGCATGTGTGTTCTCTTCAGGGACCACACATGGATCCACCAGTGTCAGTGCATGTGTGTTCTTTTTACTAACAATAACCAGAGTCATTGAAATGTCTGCTCTCTTCAAAGACCACACATGGATCCACTAGTGTCATTGCATGTATGTTCTTTTCACTAACAACAACTGGAGTCATTGCATGTGTGTTCTTTTCACATACCACATATGGATCCACCAGTTTCATTGCATGTGTGCTCTTTTCTTAATCCACCTATGGATCCACCAGTGTCATTGCATGTGCGTTCTTTTTACTAACAACAACCAGAGTCATTTCATGACTGTTCTTCTCACATACCACCTATGGATCCACCAGTGTCATTGCATGTGTGTTCTCTTCACAATCCACACATGGATCCACCAGTGTCATTGCATGTGTGTTCTTTTTAGTAACAACAACCAGAGTCATTGCACGTGTGCTCTTTTTACTAACAACAACCAGAGTCATTGAAATGTGTGTTCTCTTCAGAGACCACACATGGATCCACCAGTGTTATTGCATGTGTGTTCTTTTCACTAACAACAACTGCAGTCATTGCATGTGTGTTCTTTTCACATACTACATATGGATCCACCGGTGTCATTGCATGTCTGCTCTTTTCACAATCCACCTATGGATCCACCAGTGTCATTGCATGTGTGTTCTTTTTACTAACAACAACCAGAGTCATTTCATGACTATTCTTCTCACATACCACCTATGGATCCACCAGTGTCATTGCATGTGTGTTCTCTTCACAATCCACACATGGATCCACCAGTGTCATTGCATGTGTGTTCTTTTTAGTAACAACAACCAGTGTCATTGCATGTGTGTTCTCTTCAGGAACCACACATGGATCCACCAGTGTCATTGCATGTGTGTTCTTTTTACTAACAATAACCAGAGTCATTGAAATGTCTGCTCTCTTCAAAGACCACACATGGATCCACTAGTGTCATTGCATGTATGTTCTTTTCACTAACAACAACTGGAGTCATTGCATGTGTGTTCTTTTCACATACCACATATGGATCCACCAGTGTCATTGCATGTGTGCTCTTTTCTTAATCCACCTATGGATCCACCAGTGTCATTGCATGTGCGTTCTTTTTACTAACAACAACCAGAGTCATTTCATGACTGTTCTTCTCACATACCACCTATGGATCCACCAGTGTCATTGCATGTGTGTTCTCTTCACAATCCACACATGGATCCACCAGTGTCATTGCATGTGTGTTCTTTTTAGTAACAACAACCAGAGTCATTGCACGTGTGCTCTTTTTACTAACAACAACCAGAGTCATTGAAATGTGTGTTCTCTTCAGAGACCACACATGGATCCACCAGTGTTATTGCATGTGTGTTCTTTTCACTAACAACAACTGCAGTCATTGCATGTGTGTTCTTTTCACATACTACATATGGATCCACCGGTGTCATTGCATGTCTGCTCTTTTCACAATCCACCTATGGATCCACCAGTGTCATTGCATGTGTGTTCTTTTTACTAACAACAACCAGAGTCATTTCATGACTATTCTTCTCACATACCACCTATGGATCCACCAGTGTCATTGCATGTGTGTTCTCTTCACAATCCACACATGGATCCACCAGTGTCATTGCATGTGTGTTCTTTTTAGTAACAACAACCAGTGTCATTGCATGTGTGTTCTCTTCAGGAACCACACATGGATCCACCAGTGTCATTGCATGTGTGTTCTTTTTACTAACAATAACCAGAGTCATTGAAATGTCTGCTCTCTTCAAAGACCACACATGGATCCACTAGTGTCATTGCATGTATGTTCTTTTCACTAACAACAACTGGAGTCATTGCATGTGTGTTCTTTTCACATACCACATATGGATCCACCAGTGTCATTGCATGTGTGCTCTTTTCTTAATCCACCTATGGATCCACCAGTGTCATTGCATGTGCGTTCTTTTTACTAACAACAACCAGAGTCATTTCATGACTGTTCTTCTCACATACCACCTATGGATCCACCAGTGTCATTGCATGTGTGTTCTCTTCACAATCCACACATGGATCCACCAGTGTCATTGCATGTGTGTTCTTTTTAGTAACAACAACCAGTGTCATTGCATGTGTGTTCTCTTCAGGGACCACACATGGATCCACCAGTGTCATTGCATGTGTGTTCTTTTTACTAACAACAACCAGAGTCATTGAAATGTGTGCTCTATTCAGAGACCACACATGGATCCACCAGTGTCATTGCATGTATGTTCTTCTCACTAACAACATTTGGAATCATAGCATGTGTGTTCTTTTCACAGACCACATATGGATCCACCAGTGTCATTGCGTGTGTGCTCTTTTCACAATCCACCTATGGATCCACCAGTGTCATTGCATGTGTGTTCTTTTCAGTAACAACAACTGGAGTCATTGCATGTGAGTTCTTTTCACATACCACATATGGATCCACTAGTGTCATTGCATTTGTGCTCTTTTCACAATCCACCTGTGGATCCACCGGTGTCATTGCATGTGTGTTCTTTTCACAATCCACCTATGGATCCACCGGTGTCATTGCATGTGTCTTCTTTTTACTAACAACAACCAGAGTCATTTCATGACTGTTCTTCTCACATACCACCTATGGATCCACCAGCGTCATTGCATTTGTGTTCTTTTTAGTAATAACAACTGGAGTCATTGCATGTGTGTTCTTTTCACATACCACATATGGATCCACCGGTGTCATTGAAATGTGTGTTCTCTTCAGAGACCACACATGGATCCACTAGTGTCATTGCATGTATGTTCTTTTCACTAACAACAACTGGAGTCATTGCATGTGTGTTCTTTTCACATACCACATATGGATCCACCAGTGTTATTGCACGTGTGCTCTTCTCACAATCCACTTATGGATCCACCAGTGACATTGCATGTGTGTTCTTTTTACTAACAACAACCAGAGTCATTTCATGACCGTTCTTCTCACATACCACCTATGGATCCACCAGTGTCATTGCATGTGTGTTCTCTTCACAATCCACACATGAATCCACCAGTGTCATTGCATGTGTGTTCTTTTTAGTAACAACAACTAGAGTCATTGCATGTGTGTTCTCTTCAGAGACCACACACGGATCCACCAATGTCATTGCATGTGTGTTCTTTTTACTAACAACAACCAGAGTCATTGAAATGTGTGCTCTCTTTAGAGACCACACATGGATCCACCAGTGTCATTGCATGTATGTTCTTTTTACTAAAAACATTTGGAATCATTGGATGTGTGTTCTTTTCACATACCACATATGGATCCACAAGTGTCATTGCGTGTGTGCTCTTTTCACAATCCACCTATGGATCCACCAGTGTCATTGCATGTGTGTTCTTTTCACTAACAACAACTGGAGTCATTGCATGTGTGTTCTTTTCACATACCACATATGGATCCACTAGTGTCAGTGCATTTGTGCTCTTTTCACAATCCACTTACGGGTCCACCGGTGTCATTGCATGTGTGTTCTTTTCACAATCCACCTATGGATCCACCGGTGTCATTGCATGTGTGTTCTTTTTACTAACAACAACCAGAGTCATTTCATGTCTGTTCTTCTCAAATACCACCTATGGATCCACCAGCATCATTGCATTTGTGTTCTTTTTAGTAACAACAACTGGAGTCATTGCATGTGTGTTCTTTTTACATACCGCATATGGATCCACCAGTGTCATTGAAATGTGTGTTCTCTTCAGAGACCACACATGGATCCACTAGTGTCATTGCATGTATGTTCTTTTCACTAACAACAACTGGAGTCATTGCATTTGTGTTCTTTTCACATAACACATATGGATCCACCAGTGTCATTGCATGTGTGCTCTTTTCACAATCCACCTATGGATCCACCAGTGAGATTGCATGTGTGTTCTTTTTACTAACAACAACCAGAGTCATTTCGTGACTGTTCTTCTCACATACCACCTATGGATCCACCAGTGTCATTGCATGTGTGTTCTCTTCACAATCCACACATGAATCCACAAGTGTCATTGCATGTGTGTTCTTTTTAGTAACAACAACCAGAGTCATTGCATGTGTGTTCTCTTCAAAGACCACACATGTATCCACAAGTGTCATTGCATGTGTGTTCTTTTTACTAACAACAACCAGAGTCATTGAAATGTGTGCTCTCTTCAGAGACCACACATGGATCCACTAGTGTCATTGCATGTATGTCCTTTTCACTAACAACAACTGGAGTCATTGCGTGTGTGTTCTTTTCACATACCACATATGGATCCACCAGTGTCATTGCATGTGTGCTCTTTTCACAATCCACCTATGGATCCACCAGTGACATTGCATGTGTGTTCTTTTTACTAACACCAACCAGAGTCATTTCATAACTGTTCTTCTCACATACCACCTATGGATCCACCAGTTTCATTGCATGTGTGTTCTCTTCACAATCCACACATGAATCCACCAGTGTCATTGCATGTGTGTTCTTTTTAGTAACAACAACCAGAGTCATTGCATGTGTGTTCTATTCAGGGACCACACGTGGATCCACCAGTGTCATTGCATGTGTGTTCTTTTTACTAACAACAACCAGAGTCATTGAAATGTGTGCTCTCTTTAGAGACCACACATGGATCCACCAGTGTCATTGCATGTATGTTATTTTCACTAACAACATTTGGAATCCTTGCATATGTGTTCTTTTCACATACCACATATGGATCCACCAGTGTCATTGCGTGTGTGCACTTTTCACAATCCACCTATGTATCCACCAGTGTCATTACATGTGTGTTGTTTTCACTAACAACAACTGGAGTCATTGCATGTGTGTTCTTTTCACATACCACATATGGATCCACTAGTGACAGTGCATTTGTGCTGTTTTCACAATCCACCTATGGGTCCACCGGTGTCATTACATGTGTGTTCTTTTCACAATCCACCTATCGATCCACCGGTGTCATTGCATGTGTGTTCTTTTTACTAACAACAACCAGAGTCATTTCATGTCTGTTCTTCTCACATACCACCTATGGATCCACCAGAGTCATTGCATTTGTGTTCTTTTTAGTAACAACAACTGGAGTCATTGCATGTGTGCTCTTTTCACATACCACATATGGATCCACCGGTGTCATTGAAATGTGTGTTCTCTTCAGAGACCACACATGGATCCACGAGTGTCATTGCATGTATGTTCTTTTCACTAACAACAACTGGAGTCATTGCATGTGTGTTCTTTTCACATACCACATATGGATCCACCAGTGTCATTGCATGTGTGCTCTTTTCACAATCCACCTATGGATCCACCAGTGACATTGCATGTGTGTTCTTTTTACTAACAACAACCAGAGTCATTTCATGACTGTTCTTCTCACATACCACCTATGGATCCACCAGTTTCATTGCATGTGTGTTCTCTTCACAATCCACACATGAATCCACCAATGTCATTGCATGTGTGTTCTTTTTAGTAACAACAACCAGAGTCATTGCATGTGTGTTCTCTTTAGAGACCACACATGGATCCACCAGTGTCATTGCATGTGTGTTGTTTTTACTAACAACAACCAGAGTCATTGAAATGTGTGCTCTGTTCAGAGACCACACATGGATCCACCAGTGTCATTGCATGTATGTTCTTTTCACTAACAACATTTGGAATCATTGCACGTGTATTCTTTTCACATACCACATATGGATCCACTAGTGTCATTGCGTGTGTGCTCTTTTCACAATCCACCTACGGATCCACCAGTGTTATTGCATGTGTGTTCTTTTCACTAACAACAACCAGAGTCATTTCATGACTGTTATTCTCACATACCACATATGGGTCCACTAGTGTCATTGCATTTGTGCTCTTTTCACAATCCACCTATGGGTCCACCGGTGTCATTGCACGTGTGTTCTTTTCACAATCCACCTATGGATCCACCGGTGTCATTGCACGTGTGTTCTTTTTACTAACAACAACCAGAGTCGTTTCATCACTATTCTTCTCACATACCACCTATGGATCCACCAGCGTCATTGCATTTGTGTTCTTTTTAGTAACAACAACTGGAGTCATTGCATGTGTGTTCTTTTCAGATACCACATATGGATCCACCAGTGTCATTGAAATGTGTGTTCTCTTCAGAGACCACACATGGATCCACTAGTGTCATTGCATGTATGTTCTTTTCACTAACAACAACTAGAGTCATTGCATGTGAGTTCTTTTCACATACCACATATGGATCCACCAGTGTCATTGCATGTGTGCTCTTTTCACAATCCACCTATGGATCCACCAGTGACATTGCATGTCTGTTCTTTTTACTAACAACAACCAGAGTCATTTCATGACTGTTCTTCTCACATACCACCTATGGATCCACCAGTGTCATTGCATGTGTGTTCTCTTCACAATCCACACATGAATCCACCAGTGTCATTGCATGTGTGTTCTTTTTAGTAACAACAACTAGAGTCATTGCATGTGTGTTCTCTTCAGAGACCACACGTGGATCCACAAGTGTCATTGCATGTGTGTTCTTTTTACTAACAACAACCAGAGTCATTGAAATGTGTGCTCTCTTTAGAGACCACACATGGATCCACTAGTGTCAGTGCATGCATGTTCTTTTCACTAACAACAACTGGAGTCATTGCATGTGTGTTCTTTTCACATACCACATATGGATCCACCAGTGTCATTGCATGTGTGCTCTTTTATTAATCCACCTATGGATCCACCAGTGTCATTGCATGTGTGTTCTTTT
Source organism: Avena sativa (assembly GCA_916181665.1). Taxonomy (NCBI): domain Eukaryota; kingdom Viridiplantae; phylum Streptophyta; class Magnoliopsida; order Poales; family Poaceae; genus Avena; species Avena sativa. The sequence goes on from OV702295.1 coordinate 432,664,149, forward strand.
TACTAACAACAACCAGAGTCATTTCATGTCTGTTCTTCTCACATACCACCTATGGATCCACCAGTGTCATTGCATGTGTCATCTCTACACAATCTACACATGGATCCACAAGTGTCATTGCATGTGTGTTCTTTTTAGTAACAACAACCAGTGTCATTGCATGTGCACTAGTGTCATTGCATGTGTGTTCTTTTTTACTAACCAGAGTCATTGAAATGTGTGCTCTCTTCAGAGACCACACATGGATCCACCAGTGTCATTGCATGTATGTTCTTTTCACTAACAACAAATGGAGTCATTGCATGTGTGTTCTTTTCACATACCACCTATGGATCCACCAGTGTCATTGCATGTGTGCTCTTTTCACAATCCACCTATGGATCCACCAGTGACATTGCATGTGTGTTCTTTTTACTAACAACAACCAGAGTCATTTCATAACTGTTCTTCTCACATACCACCTATGGATCCACCAGCGTCATTGCATTTGTGTTCTTTTTAGTAACAACAACTGGAGTCATTGAATGTGTGTTCTTTTCACATAGCACATATGGATCCACCGGTGTCATTGAAATGTGTGTTCTCTTCAGAGACCACACATGGATCCGCTAGTGTCATTGCATGTATGTTCTTTTCACTAACAACATTTGGAATCTTTGTATCTGTGTTCTTTTCACATACCACATATGGATCCACCAGTGTAATTGCATGTGTGCTCTTTTCACAATCCACCTATGGATCCATCAGTGACATTGCATGTGTGTTCTTTTTACTAATAACAACCAGAGTCATTTCATGACTATTCTTCTCACATACCACCTATGGATCCACCAGTGTCATTGCATGTGTGTTCTCTTCACAATCCACACATGGATCCACCAGTGTCATTGCATGTGTGTTCTTTTTAGTAACAACAACCAGAGTCATTGCATGTGTGTTCTCTTCAGAGACCACACATGGATCCACCAGTGGCATTGCATGTGTGTTCTTTTTACTAACAACAAGCAGAGTCATTGAAAAGTGTGCTCTCTTTAGATACCACACATGGATCCACCAGTGTTATTGTATGTATGTTCTTTTCACTAACAACAACTGGAGTCATTGCATCTGTGTTCTTTTCACATACCACATATGGATCCACCAGTATCATTGCGTGTGTGCTCTTTTCACAATCCACCTATGGATCCACCAGTGTCATTGCATGTGTGTTCTTTTCACTAACAACAACTAGAGTCATTGCATGTGTGTTCATTTCACATACCACATATGGATCCACTAGTGTCATTGCATTTGTGCTCTTTTCATAATCCACCTATGGATCCACCGGTGTCATTGCATGTGTGTTCTTTTCACAATCCACCTATGGATGCACCGATGTCATTGCATGTGTGTTCTTTTTACTAACAACAACTAGAGTCATTGAAAAGTGTGCTCTCTTCAGATACCACACATGGATCCACCAGTGTCATTGCATGTATGTTCTTTGCGCTAACAACAACTGGAGTCATTGCATGTGTGTTCTTTTCACATACCACATATGGATCCACTAGTGTCATTGCGTGTGTGCACTTTTCACAATCCACCTATGGATCCACCAGTGTCATTGCATTTGCGTTCTTTTCACTAATAACAACTGGAGTGATTGCATGTGTGTTCTTTTCACATACCACATATGGATCCACTAGTGTCATCGCATTTGTGCTCTTTTCACAATCCACCTATGGATCCACCGGTGTCATTGCATGTGTGTTCTTTTCACAATCCACCTATGGATCCACCGGTGTCATTGCATGTGTGTTCTTTTTACTAACAACAAACAGAGTCATTTCATGACTGTTCTTCTCACATACGACCTATGGATCCACCAGCGTCATTGCATTTGTGTTCTTTTTAGTAATAATAACTGGAGTCATTGCATGTGTGTTCTTTTCACATACCACATATGGATCCACCGGTGTCATTGAAATGTGTGTTCTCTTCAGATACCACACATGGATCCACTAGTGTCATTGAATGTATGTTCTTTTCACTAACAACAACTGGAGTCATTGCATGTGTGTTCTTTTCACATACCACATATGGATCCACCAGTGTCATTGCACGTGTGCTCTTTTCACAATCCACCTATGGATCCACCGGTGTCATTGCATGTGTGTTCTTTTTACTAACAACAACCAGAGTCATTTCATGACTGTTCTTCTCACATACCACCTATGGATCCACCAGTGTCATTGCATGTGTGTTCTCTTCACAATCCACACATGAATCCACCAGTGTCATTGCATGTGTGTTCTTTTTAGTAACAACAACCAGAGTCATTGCATGTGTGTTCTCTTCAGAGACCACACGTGGATCCACAAGTGTCATTGCATGTGTGTTCTTTTTACTAACAACAACCAGAGTCATTGAAATGTGTGCTCTCTTTAGAGACCACACATGGATCCACTAGTGTCAGTGCATGTATGTTCTTTTCACTAACAACAACTGGAGTCATTGCATGTGTGTTGTTTTCACATACCACATATGGATCCACCAGTGTCATTGCATGTGTGCTCTTTTATTAATCCACCTATGGATCCACCAGTGTCATTGCATGTGTGTTCTTTTTACTAACAACAACCAGAGTCATTTCATGTCTGTTCTTCTCACATACCACCTATGGATCCACCAGTGTCATTGCATGTGTCATCTCTACACAATCTACACATGGATCCACAAGTGTCATTGCATGTGTGTTCTTTTTAGTAACAACAACCAGTGTCATTGCATGTGCACCAGTGTCATTGCATGTGTGTTCTTTTTACTAACCAGAGTCATTGAAATGTGTGCTCTCTTCAGAGACCACACATGGATCCATCAGTGTCATTGCATGTATGTTCTTTTCACTAACAACAACTGGAGTCATTGCATGTGTGTTCTTTTCACATACCACCTATGGATCCACCAGTGTCATTGCATGTGTGCTCTTTTCACAATCCACCTATGGATCCACCAGTGACATTGCATGTGTGTTCTTTTTACTAACAACAACCAGAGTCATTTCATGACTGTTCTTCTCACATACCACCTATGGATCCACCAGCGTCATTGCATTTGTGTTCTTTTTAGTAACAACAACTGGAGTCATTGAATGTGTGTTCTTTCCACATAGCACATATGGATCCACCGGTGTCATTGAAATGTGTGTTCTCTTTAGAGACCACACATGGATACACTAGTGTCATTGCATGTATGTTCTTTTCACTAACAACATTTGGAATCTTTGTATCTGTGTTCTTTTCACATACCACATATGGATCCACCAGTGTAATTGCATGTGTGCTCTTTTCACAATCCACCTATGGATCCATCAGTGACATTGCATGTGTGTTCTTTTTACTAATAACAACCAGAGTCATTTCATGACTATTCTTCTCACATACCACCTATGGATCCACCAGTGTCATTGCATGTGTGTTCTCTTCACAATCCACACATGGATCCACCAGTGTCATTGCATGTGTGTTCTTTTTAGTAACAACAACCAGAGTCATTGCATGTGTGTTCTCTTCAGAGACCACACATGGATCCACCAGTGGCATTGCATGTGTGATCTTTTTTCTAACAACAAGCAGAGTCATTGAAAAGTGTGCTCTCTTTAGATACCACACATGGATCCACCAGTGTTATTGTATGTATGTTCTTTTCACTAACAACAACTGGAGTCATTGCATGTGTGTTCTTTTCACATACCACATATGGATCCACCAGTATCATTGCGTGTGTGCTCTTTTCACAATCCACCTATGGATCCACCAGTGTCATTGCATGTGTGTTATTTTCACTAACAAAAACTAGAGTCATTGCATGTGTGTTCATTTCACATACCACATATGGATCCACTAGTGTCATTGCATTTGTGCTCTTTTCATAATCCACCTATGGATCCACCGGTGTCATTGCATGTGTGTTCTTTTCACAATCCACCTATGGATGCACCGATGTCATTGCATGTGTGTTCTTTTTACTAACAACAACTAGAGTCATTGAAAAGTGTGCTCTCTTCAGATACCACACATGGATCCACCAGTGTCATTGCATGTATGTTCTTTGCGCTAACAACAACTGGAGTCATTGCATGTGTGTTCTTTTCACATACCACATATGGATCCACTAGTGTCATTGCGTGTGTGCACTTTTCACAATCCACCTATGGATCCACCAGTGTCATTGCATTTGCGTTCTTTTCACTAATAACAACTGGAGTGATTGCATGTGTGTTCTTTTCACATACCACATATGGATCCACTAGTGTCATCGCATTTGTGCTCTTTTCACAATCCACCTATGGATCCACCGGTGTCATTGCATGTGTGTTCTTTTCACAATCCACCTATGGATCCACCGGTGTCATTGCATGTGTGTTCTTTTTACTAACAACAAACAGAGTCATTTCATGACTGTTCTTCTCACATACGACCTATGGATCCACCAGCGTCATTGCATTTGTGTTCTTTTTAGTAATAATAACTGGAGTCATTGCATGTGTGTTCTTTTCACATACCACATATGGATCCACCGGTGTCATTGAAATGTGTGTTCTCTTCAGATACCACACATGGATCCACTAGTGTCATTGAATGTATGTTCTTTTCACTAACAACAACTGGAGTCATTGCATGTGTGTTCTTTTCACATACCACATATGGATCCACCAGTGTCATTGCACGTGTGCTCTTTTCACAATCCACCTATGGATCCACCGGTGTCATTGCATGTGTGTTCTTTTTACTAACAACAACCAGAGTCATTTCATGACTGTTCTTCTCACATACCACCTATGGATCCACCAGTGTCATTGCATGTGTGTTCTCTTCACAATCCACACATGAATCCACCAGTGTCATTGCATGTGTGTTCTTTTTAGTAACAACAACCAGAGTCATTGCATGTGTGTTCTCTTCAGAGACCACACGTGGATCCACAAGTGTCATTGCATGTGTGTTCTTTTTACTAACAACAACCAGAGTCATTGAAATGTGTGCTCTCTTTAGAGACCACACATGGATCCACTAGTGTCAGTGCATGTATGTTCTTTTCACTAACAACAACTGGAGTCATTGCATGTGTGTTGTTTTCACATACCACATATGGATCCACCAGTGTCATTGCATGTGTGCTCTTTTATTAATCCACCTATGGATCCACCAGTGTCATTGCATGTGTGTTCTTTTTACTAACAACAACCAGAGTCATTTCATGTCTGTTCTTCTCACATACCACCTATGGATCCACCAGTGTCATTGCATGTGTCATCTCTACACAATCTACACATGGATCCACAAGTGTCATTGCATGTGTGTTCTTTTTAGTAACAACAACCAGTGTCATTGCATGTGCACCAGTGTCATTGCATGTGTGTTCTTTTTACTAACCAGAGTCATTGAAATGTGTGCTCTCTTCAGAGACCACACATGGATCCATCAGTGTCATTGCATGTATGTTCTTTTCACTAACAACAACTGGAGTCATTGCATGTGTGTTCTTTTCACATACCACCTATGGATCCACCAGTGTCATTGCATGTGTGCTCTTTTCACAATCCACCTATGGATCCACCAGTGACATTGCATGTGTGTTCTTTTTACTAACAACAACCAGAGTCATTTCATGACTGTTCTTCTCACATACCACCTATGGATCCACCAGCGTCATTGCATTTGTGTTCTTTTTAGTAACAACAACTGGAGTCATTGAATGTGTGTTCTTTCCACATAGCACATATGGATCCACCGGTGTCATTGAAATGTGTGTTCTCTTTAGAGACCACACATGGATACACTAGTGTCATTGCATGTATGTTCTTTTCACTAACAACATTTGGAATCTTTGTATCTGTGTTCTTTTCACATACCACATATGGATCCACCAGTGTAATTGCATGTGTGCTCTTTTCACAATCCACCTATGGATCCATCAGTGACATTGCATGTGTGTTCTTTTTACTAATAACAACCAGAGTCATTTCATGACTATTCTTCTCACATACCACCTATGGATCCACCAGTGTCATTGCATGTGTGTTCTCTTCACAATCCACACATGGATCCACCAGTGTCATTGCATGTGTGTTCTTTTTAGTAACAACAACCAGAGTCATTGCATGTGTGTTCTCTTCAGAGACCACACATGGATCCACCAGTGGCATTGCATGTGTGATCTTTTTACTAACAACAAGCAGAGTCATTGAAAAGTGTGCTCTCTTTAGATACCACACATGGATCCACCAGTGTTATTGTATGTATGTTTTTTTCACTAACAACAACTGGAGTCATTGCATGTGTGTTCTTTTCACATACCACATATGGATCCACCAGTATCATTGCGTGTGTGCTCTTTTCACAATCCACCTATGGATCCACCAGTGTCATTGCATGTGTGTTATTTTCACTAACAACAACTAGAGTCATTGCATGTGTGTTCATTTCACATACCACATATGGATCCACTAGTGTCATTGCATTTGTGCTCTTTTCATAATCCACCTATGGATCCACCGGTGTCATTGCATGTGTGTTCTTTTCACAATCCACCTATGGATGCACCGATGTCATTGCATGTGTGTTCTTTTTACTAACAACAACTAGAGTCATTGAAAAGTGTGCTCTCTTCAGATACCACACATGGATCCACCAGTGTCATTGCATGTATGTTCTTTGCGCTAACAACAACTGGAGTCATTGCATGTGTGTTCTTTTCACATACCACATATGGATCCACTAGTGTCATTGCGTGTGTGCACTTTTCACAATCCACCTATGGATCCACCAGTGTCATTGCATTTGCGTTCTTTTCACTAATAACAACTGGAGTGATTGCATGTGTGTTCTTTTCACATACCACATATGGATCCACTAGTGTCATCGCATTTGTGCTCTTTTCACAATCCACCTATGGATCCACCGGTGTCATTGCATGTGTGTTCTTTTCACAATCCACCTATGGATCCACCGGTGTCATTGCATGTGTGTTCTTTTTACTAACAACAAACAGAGTCATTTCATGACTGTTCTTCTCACATACGACCTATGGATCCACCAGCGTCATTGCATTTGTGTTCTTTTTAGTAATAATAACTGGAGTCATTGCATGTGTGTTCTTTTCACATACCACATATGGATCCACCGGTGTCATTGAAATGTGTGTTCTCTTCAGATACCACACATGGATCCACTAGTGTCATTGAATGTATGTTCTTTTCACTAACAACAACTGGAGTCATTGCATGTGTGTTCTTTTCACATACCACATATGGATCCACCAGTGTCATTGCACGTGTGCTCTTTTCACAATCCACCTATGGATCCACCGGTGTCATTGCATGTGTGTTCTTTTTACTAACAACAACCAGAGTCATTTCATGACTGTTCTTCTCACATACCACCTATGGATCCACCAGTGTCATTGCATGTGTGTTCTCTTCACAATCCACACATGAATCCACCAGTGTCATTGCATGTGTGTTCTTTTTAGTAACAACAACCAGAGTCATTGCATGTGTGTTCTCTTCAGAGACCACACGTGGATCCACAAGTGTCATTGCATGTGTGTTCTTTTTACTAACAACAACCAGAGTCATTGAAATGTGTGCTCTCTTTAGAGACCACACATGGATCCACTAGTGTCAGTGCATGTATGTTCTTTTCACTAACAACAACTGGAGTCATTGCATGTGTGTTGTTTTCACATACCACATATGGATCCACCAGTGTCATTGCATGTGTGCTCTTTTATTAATCCACCTATGGATCCACCAGTGTCATTACATGTGTGTTCTTTTTACTAACAACAACCAGAGTCATTTCATGTCTGTTCTTCTCACATACCACCTATGGATCCACCAGTGTCATTGCATGTGTCATCTCTACACAATCTACACATGGATCCACAAGTGTCATTGCATGTGTGTTCTTTTTAGTAACAACAACCAGTGTCATTGCATGTGCACCAGTGTCATTGCATGTGTGTTCTTTTTACTAACCAGAGTCATTGAAATGTGTGCTCTCTTCAGAGACCACACATGGATCCATCAGTGTCATTGCATGTATGTTCTTTTCACTAACAACAACTGGAGTCATTGCATGTGTGTTCTTTTCACATACCACCTATGGATCCACCAGTGTCATTGCATGTGTGCTCTTTTCACAATCCACCTATGGATCCACCAGTGACATTGCATGTGTGTTCTTTTTACTAACAACAACCAGAGTCATTTCATGACTGTTCTTCTCACATACCACCTATGGATCCACCAGCGTCATTGCATTTGTGTTCTTTTTAGTAACAACAACTGGAGTCATTGAATGTGTGTTCTTTCCACATAGCACATATGGATCCACCGGTGTCATTGAAATGTGTGTTCTCTTTAGAGACCACACATGGATACACTAGTGTCATTGCATGTATGTTCTTTTCACTAACAACATTTGGAATCTTTGTATCTGTGTTCTTTTCACATACCACATATGGATCCACCAGTGTAATTGCATGTGTGCTCTTTTCACAATCCACCTATGGATCCATCAGTGACATTGCATGTGTGTTCTTTTTACTAATAACAACCAGAGTCATTTCATGACTATTCTTCTCACATACCACCTATGGATCCACCAGTGTCATTGCATGTGTGTTCTCTTCACAATCCACACATGGATCCACCAGTGTCATTGCATGTTTGTTCTTTTTAGTAACAACAACCAGAGTCATTGCATGTGTGTTCTCTTCAGAGACCACACATGGATCCACCAGTGGCATTGCATGTGTGTTCTTTTTACTAACAACAACCAGAGTCATTGAAAAGTGTGCTCTCTTTAGATACCACACATGGATCCACCAGTGTCATTGTATGTATGTTCATTTCACTAACAACAACTGGAGTCATTGCATGTGTGTTCTTTTCACATACCACATATGGATCCACCAGTATCATTGCATGTGTGCTCTTTTCACAATCCACCTATGGATCCACCAGTGTCATTGCATGTGTGTTCTTTTCACTAACAACAACTAGAGTCATTGCATGTGTGTTCATTTCACATACCACATATGGATCCACTAGTGTCATTCCATTTGTGCTCTTTTCATAATCCACCTATGGATCCACCGGTGTCATTGCATGTGTGTTCTTTTCACAATCCACCTATGGATGCACCGATGTCATTGCATGTGTGTTCTTTTTACTAACAACAACTAGAGTCATTGAAAAGTGTGCTCTCTTCAGATACCACACATGGATCCACCAGTGTCATTGCATGTATGTTCTTTGCGCTAACAATAACTGGAGTCATTGCATGTGTGTTCTTTTCACATACCACATATGGATCCACTAGTGTCATTGCGTGTGTGCACTTTTCACAATCCACCTATGGATCCACAAGTGTCATTGCATTTGCGTTCTTTTCACTAATAACAACTGGAGTGGTTGCATGTGTGTTCTTTTCACATACCACATATGGATCCACTAGTGTCATCGCATTTGTGCTCTTTTCACAATCCACCTATGGATCCACCGGTGTCATTGCATGTGTGTTCTTTTCACAATCCACCTATGGATCCACCGGTGTCATTGCATGTGTGTTCTTTTTACTAACAACAAACAGAGTCATTTCATGACTGTTCTTCTCACATACGACCTATGGATCCACCAGCGTCATTGCATTTGTGTTCTTTTTAGTAATAATAACTGGAGTCATTGCATGTGTGTTCTTTTCACATACCACATATGGATCCACCGGTGTCATTGAAATGTGTGTTCTCTTCAGAGACCACACATGGATCCACTAGTGTCATTGAATGTATGTTCTTTTCACTAACAACAACTGGAGTCATTGCATGTGTGTTCTTTTCACATACCACATATGGATCCACCAGTGTCATTGCACGTGTGCTCTTTTCACAATCCACCTATAGATCCACCAGTGACATTGCATGTGTGTTCTTTTTACTAACAACAACCAGAGTCATTTCATGACTGTTCTTCTCACATACCACCTATGGATCCACCAGTGTCATTGCATGTGTGTTCTCTTCACAATCCACACATGAATCCACCAGTGTCATTGCATGTGTGTTCTTTTTACTAACAACAACCAGAGTCATTGCATGTGTGTTCTCTTCAGAGACCACACGTGGATCCACAAGTGTCATTGCATGTGTGTTCTTTTTACTAACAACAACCAGAGTCATTGAAATGTGTGCTCTCTTTAGAGACCACACATGGATCCACTAGTGTCAGTGCATGTATGTTCTTTTCACTAACAACAACTGGAGTCATTGCATGTGTGTTGTTTTCACATACCACACATGGATCCACCAGTGTCATTGCATGTGTGCTCTTTTATTAATCCACCTATGGATCCACTAGTGTCATTGCATGTGTGTTCTTTTTACTAACAACAACCAGAGTCATTTCATGTCTGTTCTTCTCCCATACCACCTATGGATCCACCAGTGTCATTGCATGTGTCATCTCTACACAATCTACACATGGATCCACAAGTGTCATTGCATGTGTGTTCTTTTTAGTAACAACAACCAGTGTCATTGCATGTGCACCAGTGTCATTGCATGTGTGTTCTTTTTACTAACCAGAGTCATTGAAATGTGTGCTCTCTTCAGAGACCACACATGGATCCACCAGTGTCATTGCATGTATGTTCTTTTCACTAACAACAACTGGAGTCATTGCATGTGTGTTCTTTTCACATAACACCTATGTATCCACCAGTGTCATTGCATGTGTGCTCTTTTCACAATCCACCTATGGATCCACTAGTGACATTGCATGTGTGTTCTTTTTACTAACAACAACCAGAGTCATTTCATGACTGTTCTTCTCACATACCACCTATGGATCCACCAGCGTCATTGCATTTGTGTTCTTTTTAGTAACAACAACTGGAGTCATTGCATGTGTGTTCTTTTCACATACCACATATGGATCCACCGGTGTCATTGAAATGTGTGTTCTCTTCAGAGACCACACATGGATCCACTAGTGTCATTGCATGTATGTTCTTTTCACTAACAACATTTGGAATCTTTGTATGTGTGTTCTTTTCACATACCACATATGGATCCACCAGTGTAATTGCATGTGTGCTCTTTTCACAATCCACCTATGGATCCATCAGTGACATTGCATGTGTGTTCTTTTTACTAATAACAACCAGAGTCATTTCATGACTATTCTTCTCACATACCACCTATGGATCCACCAGTGTCATTGCATGTGTGTTCTCTTCACAATCCACACATGGATCCACCAGTGTCATTGCATGTGTGTTCTTTTTAGTAACAACAACCAGAGTCATTGCATGTGTGTTCTCTTCAGAGACCACACATGGATCCACCAGTGGCATTGCATGTGTGTTCTTTTTACTAACAACAACCAGAGTCATTGAAAAGTGTGCTCTCTTCAGATACCACGCATGGATCCACCAGTGTCATTGTATGTATGTTATTTTCACTAACAACAACTGGAGTCATTGCATGTGTGTTCTTTTCACATACCACATATGGATCCACCAGTATCATTGCGTGTGTGCTCTTTTCACAATCCACCTATGGATCCACCAGTGTCATTGCATGTGTGTTCTTTTCACTAACAACAACTAGAGTCATTGCATGTGTGTTCATTTCACATACCACATATGGATCCACTAGTATCATTGCATTTGTGCTCTTTTCATAATCCACCTATGGATCCACCGGTGTCATTGCATGTGTGTTCTTTTCACAATCCACCTATGGATGCACCGATGTCATTGCATGTGTGTTCTTTTTACTAACAACAACCAGAGTCATTGAAAAGTGTGCTCTCTTCAGATACCACACATGGATCCACCAGTGTCATTGCATGTATGTTCTTTGCGCTAACAACAACTGGAGTCATTGCATGTGTGTTCTTTTCACATACCACATATGGATCCACTAGTGTCATTGCGTGTGTGCTCTTTTCACAATCCACCTATGGATCCACCAGTGTCATTGCATTTGCGTTCTTTTCACTAATAACAACTGGAGTGATTGCATGTGTGTTCTTTTCACATACCACATATGGATCCACTAGTGTCATCGCATTTGTGCTCTTTTCACAATCCACCTATGGATCCACCGGTGTCATTGCATGTGTGTTCTTTTCACATTCCACCTATGGATCCACCGGTGTCATTGCATGTGTGTTCTTTTTACTAACAACAACCAGAGTCATTTCATGACTGTTCTTCTCACATACGACCTATGGATCCACCAGCGTCATTGCATTTGTGTTCTTTTTAGTAATAACAACTGGAGTCATTGCATGTGTGTTCTTTTCACATACCACATATGGATCCACCGGTGTCATTGAAATGTGTGTTCTCTTCAGAGACCACACATGGATCCATTAGTGTCATTGCATGTATGTTCTTTTCACTAACAACAACTGGAGTCATTGCATGTGTGTTCTTTTCACATACCACATATGGATCCACCAGTGTCATTGCACGTGTGCTCTTTTCATAATCCACCTATGGATCCACTAGTGACATTGCATGTGTGTTCTTTTTACTAACAACAACCAGAGTCATTTCATGACTGTTCTTCTCACATACCACCTATGGATCCACCAGTGTCATTGCATGTGTGTTCTCTTCACAATCCACACATGAATCCACCAGTGTCATTGCATGTGTGTTCTTTTTAGTAACAACAACCAGAGTCATTGCATGTGTGTTCTTTTCACAATCCACCTATGGATGCACCGATGTCATTGCATGTGTGTTCTTTTTACTAACAACAACCAGAGTCATTGAAAAGTGTGCTCTCTTCAGATACCACACATGGATCCACCAGTGTCATTGCATGTATGTTCTTTGGGCTAACAACAACTGGAGTCATTGCATGTGTGTTCTTTTCACATACCACATATGGATCCACTAGTGTCATTGCGTGTGTGCTCTTTTCACAATCCACCTATGGATCCACCAGTGTCATTGCATTTGCGTTCTTTTCACTAATAACAACTGGAGTGATTGCATGTGTGTTCTTTTCACATACCACATATGGATCCACTAGTGTCATCGCATTTGTGCTCTTTTCACCATCCACCTATGGATCCACCGGTGTCATTGCATGTGTGTTCTTTTCACAATCCACCTATGGATCCACCGGTGTCATTGCATGTGTGTTATTTTTACTAACAACAACCAGAGTCATTTCATGACTGTTCTTCTCACATACAACCTATGGATCCACCAGCGTCATTGCATTTGTGTTCTTTTTAGTAATAACAACTGGAGTCATTGCATGTGTGTTCTTTTCACATATCACATATGGATCCACCGGTGTCATTGAAATGTGTGTTCTCTTCAGAGACCACACATGGATCCATTAGTGTCATTGCATGTATGTTCTTTTCACTAACAACAACTGGAGTCATTGCATGTGTGTTCTTTTCACATACCACATATGGATCCACCAGTGTCATTGCACGTGTGCTCTTTTCACAATCCACCTATGGATCCACCAGTGACATTGCATGTGTGTTCTTTTTACTAACAACAACCAGAGTCATTTCATGACTGTTCTTCTCACATACCACCTATGGATCCACCAGTGTCATTGCATGTGTGTTCTCTTCACAATCCACACATGAATCCACCAGTGTCATTGCATGTGTGTTCTTTTTACTAACAACAACCAGAGTCATTGCATGTGTGTTCTCTTCAGAGACCACACGTGGATCCACAAGTGTCATTGCATGTGTGTTCTTTTTACTAACAACAACCAGAGTCATTGAAATGTGTGCTCTCTTTAGAGACCACACATGGATCCACTAGTGTCAGTGCATGTATGTTCTTTTCACTAACAACAACTGGAGTCATTGCATGTGTGTTGTTTTCACATACCACACATGGATCCACCAGTGTCATTGCATGTGTGCTCTTTTATTAATCCACCTATGGATCCACTAGTGTCATTGCATGTGTGTTCTTTTTACTAACAACAACCAGAGTCATTTCATGTCTGTTCTTCTCCCATACCACCTATGGATCCACCAGTGTCATTGCATGTGTCATCTCTACACAATCTACACATAGATCCACAAGTGTCATTGCATGTGTGTTCTTTTTAGTAACAACAACCAGTGTCATTGCATGTGCACCAGTGTCATTGCATGTGTGTTCTTTTTACTAACCAGAGTCATTGAAATGTGTGCTCTCTTCAGAGACCACACATGGATCCACCAGTGTCATTGCATGTATGTTCTTTTCACTAACAACAACTGGAGTCATTGCATGTGTGTTCTTTTCACATACCACCTATGTATCCACCAGTGTCATTGCATGTGTGCTCTTTTCACAATCCACCTATGGATCCACTAGTGACATTGCATGTGTGTTGTTTTTACTAACAACAACCAGAGTCATTTCATGACTGTTCTTCTCACATACCACCTATGGATCCACCAGCGTCATTGCATTTGTGTTCTTTTTAGTAACAACAACTGGAGTCATTGCATGTGTGTTCTTTTCACATACCACATATGGATCCACCGGTGTCATTGAAATGTGTGTTCTCTTCAGAGACCACACATGGATCCACTAGTGTCATTGCATGTATGTTCTTTTCACTAACAACATTTGGAATCTTTGTATGTGTGTTCTTTACACATACCACATATGGATCCACCAGTGTAATTGCATGTGTGCTCTTTTCACAATCCACCTATGGATCCATCAGTGACATTGCATGTGTGTTCTTTTTACTAATAACAACCAGAGTCATTTCATGACTATTCTTCTCACATACCACCTATGGATCCACCAGTGTCATTGCATGTGTGTTCTCTTCACAATCCACACATGGATCCACCAGTGTCATTGCATGTGTGTTCTTTTTAGTAACAACAACCAGAGTCATTGCATGTGTGTTCTCTTCAGAGACCACACATGGATCCACCAGTGGCATTGCATGTGTGTTCTTTTTACTAACAACAACCAGAGTCATTGAAAAGTGTGCTCTCTTCAGATACCACGCATGGATCCACCAGTGTCATTGTATGTATGTTATTTTCACTAACAACAACTGGAGTCATTGCATGTGTGTTCTTTTCACATACCACATATGGATCCACCAGTATCATTGCGTGTGTGCTCTTTTCACAATCCACCTATGGATCCACCAGTGTCATTGCATGTGTGTTCTTTTCACTAACAACAACTAGAGTCATTGCATGTGTGTTCATTTCACATACCACATATGGATCCACTAGTATCATTGCATTTGTGCTCTTTTCATAATCCACCTATGGATCCACCGGTGTCATTGCATGTGTGTTCTTTTCACAATCCACCTATGGATGCACCGATGTCATTGCATGTGTGTTCTTTTTACTAACAACAACCAGAGTCATTGAAAAGTGTGCTCTCTTCAGATACCACACATGGATCCACCAGTGTCATTGCATGTATGTTCTTTGCGCTAACAACAACTGGAGTCATTGCATGTGTGTTCTTTTCACATACCACATATGGATCCACTAGTGTCATTGCGTGTGTGCTCTTTTCACAATCCACCTATGGATCCACCAGTGTCATTGCATTTGCGTTCTTTTCACTAATAACAACTGGAGTGATTGCATGTGTGTTCTTTTCACATACCACATATGGATCCACTAGTGTCATCGCATTTGTGCTCTTTTCACAATCCACCTATGGATCCACCGGTGTCATTGCATGTGTGTTCTTTTCACAATCCACCTATGGATCCACCGGTGTCATTGCATGTGTGTTCTTTTTACTAACAACAACCAGAGTCATTTCATGACTGTTCTTCTCACATACGACCTATGGATCCACCAGCGTCATTGCATTTGTGTTCTTTTTAGTAATAACAACTGGAGTCATTGCATGTGTGTTCTTTTCACATACCACATATGGATCCACCGGTGTCATTGAAATGTGTGTTCTCTTCAGAGACCACACATGGATCCATTAGTGTCATTGCATGTATGTTCTTTTCACTAACAACAACTGGAGTCATTGCATGTGTGTTCTTTTCACATACCACATATAGATCCACCAGTGTCATTGCACGTGTGCTCTTTTCATAATCCACCTATGGATCCACTAGTGACATTGCATGTGTGTTCTTTTTACTAACAACAACCAGAGTCATTTCATGACTGTTCTTCTCACATACCACCTATGGATCCACCAGTGTCATTGCATGTGTGTTCTCTTCACAATCCACACATGAATCCACCAGTGTCATTGCATGTGTGTTCTTTTTAGTAACAACAACCAGAGTCATTGCATGTGTGTTCTTTTCACAATCCACCTATGGATGCACCGATGTCATTGCATGTGTGTTCTTTTTACTAACAACAACCAGAGTCATTGAAAAGTGTGCTCTCTTCAGATACCACACATGGATCCACCAGTGTCATTGCATGTATGTTCTTTGCGCTAACAACAACTGGAGTCATTGCATGTGTGTTCTTTTCACATACCACATATGGATCCACTAGTGTCATTGCGTGTGTGCTCTTTTATTAATCCACCTATGGATCCACTAGTGTCATTGCATTTGCGTTCTTTTCACTAATAACAACTGGAGTGATTGCATGTGTGTTCTTTTCACATACCACATATGGATCCACTAGTGTCATCGCATTTGTGCTCTTTTCACAATCCACCTATGGATCCACCGGTGTCATTGCATGTGTGTTCTTTTCACAATCCACCTATGGATCCACAGGTGTCATTGCATGTGTGTTCTTTTTACTAACAACAACCAGAGTCATTTTATGACTGTTCTTCTCACATACAACCTATGGATCCACCAGCGTCATTGCATTTGTGTTCTTTTTAGTAATAACAACTGGAGTCATTGCATGTGTGTTCTTTTCACATACCACATATGGATCCACCGGTGTCATTGAAATGTGTGTTCTCTTCAGAGACCACACATGGATCCATTAGTGTCATTGCATGTATGTTCTTTTCACTAACAACAACTGGAGTCATTGCATGTGTGTTCTTTTCACATACCACATATGGATCCACCAGTGTCATTGCACGTGTGCTCTTTTCACAATCCACCTATGGATCCACCAGTGACATTGCATGTGTGTTCTTTTTACTAACAACAACCAGAGTCATTTCATGACTGTTCTTCTCACATACCACCTATGGATCCACCAGTGTCATTGCATGTGTGTTCTCTTCACAATCCACACATGAATCCACCAGTGTCATTGCATGTGTGTTCTTTTTAGTAACAACAACCAGAGTCATTGCATGTGTGTTCTCTTCAGAGACCACACATGGATCCACCAATGTCATTGCATGTGTGTTTTTTTACTAACAACAACCAGAGTCATTGAAATGTGTGCTCTCTTTAGAGACCACACATGGATCCACCAGTGTCATTGCATGTATGTACTTTTTACTAACAACATTTGCAATCATTGCATGTGTGTTCTTTTCACATACCACATATGGATCCACTAGTGTCATTGCGTGTGTGCTCTTTTCACAATCCACCTATGGATCCACCAGTGTCATTGCATGTGTGTTCTTTTCACTAACAACAACTGGAGTCATTGCATGTGTGTTCTTTTCACATACCACATATGGATCCACTAGTGTCAGTGCATTTGTGCTCTTTTCACAATCCACCTATGGGTCCACCGGTGTCATTGCATGTGTGTTCTTTTCACAATCCACCTATGGATCCACCGGTGTCATTGCATGTGTGTTCTTTTTACTAATAACAACCAGAGTCATTTCATGTCTATTCTTCTCACATACCACCTATGGATCAACCAGCGTCATTGCATTTGTGTTCTTTTTAGTAACAACAACTGGAGTCATTGCATGTGTGTTCTTTTCACATACCACATATGGATCCACCAGTGTCATTGAAATGTGAGTTCTCTTCAGAGACCACACATGGATCCACTAGTGTCATTGCATGTATGTTCTTTTCACTAACAACAACTGGAGTCATTGCATGTGTGTTCTTTTCACATACCACATATGGATCCACCAGTGTCATTGCATGTGTGCTCTTTTCACAATCCACCTATGGATCCACCAGTGACATTGCATGTGTGTTCTTTTTACTAACAACAACCAGAGTCATTTCATGACTGTTCTTCTCACATACCACCTATGGATCCACCAGTGTCATTGCATGTGTGTTCTCTTCACAATCCACACATGAATCCACCAGTATCATTGCATGTGTGTTCTTTTTAGTAACAACAACCAGAGTCATTGCATGTGTGTTCTCTTCAGAGACCACACGTGGATCCACAAGTGTCATTGCCTGTGTGTTCTTTTTACTAACAACAACCAGAGTCATTGAAATGTGTGCTCTCTTTAGAGACCACACATGGATCCACTAGTGTCAGTGCATGTATGTTCTTTTCACTAACAACAACTGGAGTCATTGCATGTGTGTTGTTTTCACATACCACATATGGATCCACCAGTGTCATTGCATGTGTTCTCTTTTATTAATCCACCTATGGATCCACCAGTGTCATTGCATGTGTGTTCTTTTTACTAACAACAACCAGAGTCATTTCATGTCTGTTCTTCTCCCATACCACCTATGGATCCACCAGTGTCATTGCATGTGTCATCCCTACACAATCTACACATGGATCCACAAGTGTCATTGCATGTGTGTTCTTTTTAGTAACAACAACCAGTGTCATTGCATGTGCACCAGTGTGATTGCATATGTGTTCTTTTTACTAACCAGAGTCATTGAAATGTGTGCTCTCTTCAGAGACCACACATGGATCCACCAGTGTCATTGCATGTATGTTCTTTTCACTAACAACAACTGGAGTCATTGCATGTGTGTTCTTTTCACATACCACCTATGGATCCACCAGTGTCATTGCATGTGTGTTCTTTTCACATACCACCTATGGATCCACCAGTGTCATTGCATGTGTGTTCTTTTTACTAACAACAACCAGAGTCATTTCATGACTGTTCTTCTCACATACCACCTATGGATCCACCAGCGTCATTGCATTTGTGTTCTTTTTAGTAACAACAACTGGAGTCATTGCATGTGTGTTCTTTTCACATACCACATATGGATCCACCGGTGTCATTGAAATATGTGTTCTCTTCAGAGACCACACATGGATCCACTAGTGTCATTGCATGTATGTTCTTTTCACTAACAACATTTGGAATCTTTGTATGTGTGTTCTTTTCACATACCACATATGGATCCACCAGTGTAATTGCATGTGTGCTCTTTTCACAATCCACCTATGGATCCACCAGTGTCATTGCATGTGTGTTCTTTTTACTAACAACAACCAGAGTCATTTCATGACTATTCTTCTCACATACCACCTATGGATCCACCAGTGTCATTGCATGTGTGTTCTTTTCACAATCCACACATGGATCCACCAGT
Organism: Avena sativa; assembly: GCA_916181665.1. Taxonomy (NCBI): domain Eukaryota; kingdom Viridiplantae; phylum Streptophyta; class Magnoliopsida; order Poales; family Poaceae; genus Avena; species Avena sativa. The sequence continues at coordinate 432,683,625 of OV702295.1, forward strand.
GTCATTGCATGTGTGTTCTTTTTAGTAACAACAACCAGAGTCATTGCATGTGTGTTCTCTTCAGAGACCACACATGGATCCACCAGTGGCATTGCATGTGTGTTCTTTTTACTAACAACAACCAGAGTCATTGAAAAGTGTGCTCTCTTCAGATACCACGCATGGATCCACCAGTGTCATTGTATGTATGTTCTTTTCACTAACAACAACTGGAGTCATTGCATGTGTGTTCTTTTCACATACCACATATGGATCCACCAGTATCATTGCGTGTGTGCTCTTTTCACAATCCACCTATGGATCCACCAGTGTCATTGCATGTGTGTTCTTTTCACTAACAACAACTAGATTCATTGCATGTGTGTTCATTTCACATACCACATATGGATCCACTAGTGTCAATGCATTTTGTGCTCTTTTCATAATCCACCTATGGATCCACCGGTGTCATTGCATGTGTGTTCTTTTTACAATCCACCTATGGATGCACCGATGTCATTGCATGTGTGTTCTTTTTACTAACAACAACTAGAGTCATTGAAAAGTGTGCTCTCTTCAGATACCACACATGGATCCACCAGTGTCATTGCATGTATGTTCTTTGCGCTAACAACAACTGGAGTCATTGCATGTGTGTTCTTTTCACATACCACATATGGATCCACTAGTGTCATTGCATGTGTGCTCTTTTCACAATCCACCTATGGATCCACCAGTGTCATTGCATTTGCGTTCTTTTCACTAATAACAACTGGAGTGATTGCATGTGTGTTCTTTTCACATACCACATATGGATCCACTAGTGTCATCGCATTTGTGCTCTTTTCACAATCCACCTATGGATCCACCGGTGTCATTGCATGTGTGTTCTTTTCACAATCCACCTATGGATCCACCGGTGTCATTGCATGTGTGTTCTTTTTACTAACAACAACCAGAGTCATTTCATGACTGTTCTTCTCACATACAACCTATGGATCCACTAGCGTCATTGCATTTGTGTTCTTTTTAGTAATAACAACTGGAGTCATTGCATGTGTGTTCTTTTCACATACCACATATGGATCCACCGGTGTCATTGAAATGTGTGTTCTCTTCAGAGACCACACATGGATCCATTAGTGTCATTGCATGTATGTTCTTTTCACTAACAACAACTGGAGTCATTGCATGTGTGTTCTTTTCACATACCACATATGGATCCACTAGTGTCATCGCATTTGTGCTCTTTTCACAATCCACCTATGGATCCACCGGTGTCATTGCATGTGTGTTCTTTTTACTAACAACAACCAGAGTCATTTCATGACTGTTCTTCTCACATACCACCTATGGATCCACCAGTGTCATTGCATGTGTGTTCTCTTCACAATCCACACATGAATCCACCAGTGTCATTGCATGTGTGTTCTTTTTAGTAACAACAACCAGAGCCATTGCATGTGTGTTCTCTTCAGAGACCACACATGGATCCACCAATGTCATTGCATGTGTGTTTTTTTACTAACAACAACCAGAGTCATTGAAATGTGTGCTCTCTTCAGAGACCACACATGGATCCACCAGTGTCATTGCATGTATGTTCTTTTCACTAACAACAACTGGAGTCATTGCATGTGTGTTCTTTTCACATACCACCTATGGATCCACCAGTGTCATTGCATGTGTGTTCTTTTCACATACCACCTATGGATCCACCAGTGTCATTGCATGTGTGTTCTTTTTACTAACAACAACCAGAGTCATTTCATGACTGTTCTTCTCACATACCACCTATGGATCCACCAGCGTCATTGCATTTGTGTTCTTTTTAGTAACAACAACTGGAGTCATTGCATGTGTGTTCTTTTCACATACCACATATGGATCCACCGGTGTCATTGAAATATGTGTTCTCTTCAGAGACCACACATGGATCCACTAGTGTCATTGCATGTATGTTCTTTTCACTAACAACATTTGGAATCTTTGTATGTGTGTTCTTTTCACATACCACATATGGATCCACCAGTGTAATTGCATGTGTGCTCTTTTCACAATCCACCTATGGATCCACCAGTGTCATTGCATGTGTGTTCTTTTTACTAACAACAACCAGAGTCATTTCATGACTATTCTTCTCACATACCACCTATGGATCCACCAGTGTCATTGCATGTGTGTTCTTTTCACAATCCACACATGGATCCACCAGTGTCATTGCATGTGTGTTCTTTTTAGTAACAACAACCAGAGTCATTGCATGTGTGTTCTCTTCAGAGACCACACATGGATCCACCAGTGGCATTGCATGTGTGTTCTTTTTACTAACAACAACCAGAGTCATTGAAAAGTGTGCTCTCTTCAGATACCACGCATGGATCCACCAGTGTCATTGTATGTATGTTCTTTTCACTAACAACAACTGGAGTCATTGCATGTGTGTTCTTTTCACATACCACATATGGATCCACCAGTATCATTGCGTGTGTGCTCTTTTCACAATCCACCTATGGATCCACCAGTGTCATTGCATGTGTGTTCTTTTCACTAACAACAACTAGATTCATTGCATGTGTGTTCATTTCACATACCATATATGGATCCACTAGTGTCAATGCATTTTGTGCTCTTTTCATAATCCACCTATGGATCCACCGGTGTCATTGCATGTGTGTTCTTTTTACAATCCACCTATGGATGCACCGATGTCATTGCATGTGTGTTCTTTTTACTAACAACAACTAGAGTCATTGAAAAGTGTGCTCTCTTCAGATACCACACATGGATCCACCAGTGTCATTGCATGTATGTTCTTTGCGCTAACAACAACTGGAGTCATTGCATGTGTGTTCTTTTCACATACCACATATGGATCCACTAGTGTCATTGCATGTGTGCTCTTTTCACAATCCACCTATGGATCCACCAGTGTCATTGCATTTGCGTTCTTTTCACTAATAACAACTGGAGTGATTGCATGTGTGTTCTTTTCACATACCACATATGGATCCACTAGTGTCATCGCATTTGTGCTCTTTTCACAATCCACCTATGGATCCACCGGTGTCATTGCATGTGTGTTCTTTTCACAATCCACCTATGGATCCACCGGTGTCATTGCATGTGTGTTCTTTTTACTAACAACAACCAGAGTCATTTCATGACTGTTCTTCTCACATACAACCTATGGATCCACTAGCGTCATTGCATTTGTGTTCTTTTTAGTAATAACAACTGGAGTCATTGCATGTGTGTTCTTTTCACATACCACATATGGATCCACCGGTGTCATTGAAATGTGTGTTCTCTTCAGAGACCACACATGGATCCATTAGTGTCATTGCATGTATGTTCTTTTCACTAACAACAACTGGAGTCATTGCATGTGTGTTCTTTTCACATACCACATATGGATCCACTAGTGTCATCGCATTTGTGCTCTTTTCACAATCCACCTATGGATCCACCGGTGTCATTGCATGTGTGTTCTTTTTACTAACAACAACCAGAGTCATTTCATGACTGTTCTTCTCACATACCACCTATGGATCCACCAGTGTCATTGCATGTGTGTTCTCTTCACAATCCACACATGAATCCACCAGTGTCATTGCATGTGTGTTCTTTTTAGTAACAACAACCAGAGCCATTGCATGTGTGTTCTCTTCAGAGACCACACATGGATCCACCAATGTCATTGCATGTGTGTTTTTTTACTAACAACAACCAGAGTCATTGAAATGTGTGCTCTCTTTAGGGACCACACATGGATCCACCAGTGTCATTGCATGTATGTTCTTTTTACTAACAACATTTGGAATCATTGCATGTGTGTTCTTTTCACATACCACATATGGATCCACCAGTGTCATTGCGTGTGTGCTCTTTTCACAATCCACCTATGGATCCACCAGTGTCATTGCATGTGTGTTCTTTTCACTAACAACAACTGGAGTCATTGCATGTGTGTTCTTTTCACATACCACATATGGATCCACTAGTGTCAGTGCATTTGTGCTCTTTTCACAATCCACCTATGGGTCCACCGGTGTCATTGCATGTGTGTTCTTTTCACAATCCACCTATGGATCCACTGGTGTCATTGCATGTGTGTTCTTTTTACTAATAACAACCAGAGTCATTTCATGTCTGTTCTTCTCACATACCACCTATGGATCAACCAGCGTCATTGCATTTCTGTTCTTTTTAGTAACAACAACTGGAGTCATTGCATGTGTGTTCTTTTCACATACCACATATGGATCCACCAGTGTCATTGAAATGTGTGTTCTCTTCAGAGACCACACATGGATCCACTAGTGTCATTGCATGTATGTTCTTTTCACTAACAACAACTGGAGTCATTGCATGTGTGTTCTTTTCACATACCACATATGGATCCACCAGCGTCATTGCATGTGTGCTCTTTTCACAATCCACCTATGGATCCACCAGTGACATTGCATGTGTGTTCTTTTTACTAACAACAACCAGAGTCATTTCATGACTGTTCTTCTCACATACCACCTATGGATCCACTAGTGTCATTGCATGTGTGTTCTCTTCACAATCCACACATGAATCCACAAGTGTCATTGCATGTGTGTTCTTTTTAGTAACAACAACAAGAGTCATTGCATGTGTGTTCTCTTCAGAGACCACACGTGGATCCACAAGTGTCATTGCATGTGTGTTCTTTTTACTAACAACAACTAGAGTCATTGAAATGTGTGCTCTCTTCAGAGACCACACATGGATCCACTAGTGTCATTGCATGTATGTTCTTTTCACTAACAACAACTGGAGTCATTGCATGTGTGTTCTTTTCACATACCACATATGGATCCACCAGTGTCATTGCATGTGTGCTCTTTTCACAATCCACCTATGGATCCACCAGTGACATTGCATGTGTGTTCTTTTTACTAACAACAACCAGAGTCATTTCATGACTGTTCTTCTCACATATGACCTATGGATCCACCAGTTTCATTGCATGTGTGTTCTCTTCACAATCCACACATGAATCCACCAGTGTCATTGCATGTGTGTTCTTTTTAGTAACAACAACCAGAGTCATTGCATGTGTGTTCTATTCAGGGACCACACGTGGATCCACCAGTGTCATTGCATGTGTGTTCTTTTTACTAACAACAACCAGAGTCATTGAAATGTGTGCTCTCTTTAGAGACCACACATGGATCCACCAGTGTCATTGCATGTATGTTATTTTCACTAACAACATTTGGAATCATTGCATGTGTGTTCTTTTCACATACCACATATGGATCCACCAGTGTCATTGCGTCTGTGCACTTTTCACAATCCACCTATGGATCCACCAGTGTCATTGCATGTGTGTTCTTTTCACTAACAACAACTGGAGTCATTGCATGTGTGTTCTTTTCACATAACACATATGGATCCACTAGTGTTAGTGCATTTGTGCTCTTTTCACAATCCACCTATGGGTCCACCGGTGTCATTGCATGTGTGTTCTTTTCACAATCCACCTATGGATCCACCGGTGTCATTGCATGTGTGTTCTTTTTACTAACAACAACTAGAGTCATTTCATGTCTGTTCTTCTCACATACCACCTATGGATCCACCAGCGTCATTGCATTTGTGTTCTTTTTAGTAACAACAACTGGAGTCATTGCATGTGTGTTCTTTTCACATACCACATATGGATCCACCGGTGTCATTGAAATGTGTGTTCTCTTCAGAGACCACACATGGATCCACTAGTGTCATTGCATGTATGTTCTTTTCACTAACAACAACTGGAGTCATTGCATGTGTGTTCTTTTCACATACCACATATGGATCCACCAGTGTCATTGCATGTGTGCTCTTTTCACAATCCACCTATGGATCCACCAGTGACATTGCATGTGTGTTCTTTTTACTAACAACAACCAGAGTCATTTCATGACTGTTCTTCTCACATACCACCTATGGATCCACCAGTGTCATTGCATGTGTGTTCTCTTCACAATCCACACATGAATCCACAAGTGTCATTGCATGTGTGTTCTTTTTAGTAACAACAACAAGAGTCATTGCATGTGTGTTCTCTTCAGAGACCACACGTGGATCCACAAGTGTCATTGCATGTGTGTTCTTTTTACTAACAACAACCAGAGTCATTGAAATGTGTGCTCTCTTCAGAGACCACACATGGATCCACTAGTGTCATTGCATGTATGTTCTTTTCACTAACAACAACTGGAGTCATTGCATGTGTGTTCTTTTCACATACCACATATGGATCCACCAGTGTCATTGCATGTGTGCTCTTTTCACAATCCACCTATGGATCCACCAGTGACATTGCATGTGTGTTCTTTTTACTAACAACAACCAGAGTCATTTCATGACTGTTCTTCTCACATACCACCTATGGATCCACCAGTTTCATTGCATGTGTGTTCTCTTCACAATCCACACATGAATCCACCAGTGTCATTGCATGTGTGTTCTTTTTAGTAACAACAACCAGAGTCATTGCATGTGTGTTCTATTCAGGGACCACACGTGGATCCACCAGTGTCATTGCATGTGTGTTCTTGTTACTAACAACAACCAGAGTCATTGAAATGTGTGCTCTCTTTAGAGACCACACATGGATCCACCAGTTTCATTGCATGTATGTTATTTTCACTAACAACATTTGGAATCATTGCATGTGTGTTCTTTTCACATACCACATATGGATCCACCAGTGTCATTGCGTGTGTGCACTTTTCACAATCCACCTATGGATCCACCAGTGTCATTGCATGTGTGTTCTTTTCACTAACAACAACTGGAGTCATTGCATGTGTGTTCTTTTCACATAACACATATGGATCCACTAGTGTTAGTGCATTTGTGCTCTTTTCACAATCCACCTATGGGTCCACCGGTGTCATTGCATGTGTGTTCTTTTCACAATCCACCTATGGATCCACCGGTGTCATTGCATGTGTGTTCTTTTTACTAACAACAACCAGAGTCATTTCATGTCTGTTCTTCTCACATACCACCTACGGATCCACCAGCGTCATTGCATTTGTGTTGTTTTTAGTAACAACAACTGGAGTCATTGCATGTGTGTTCTTTTCACATACCACATATGGATCCACCGGTGTCATTGAAATGTGTGTTCTCTTCAGAGACCACACATGGATCCACTAGTGTCATTGCATGTATGTTCTTTTCACTAACAACAACTGGAGTCATTGCATGTGTGTTATTTTCACATACCACATATGGATCCACCAGTGTCATTGCATGTGTGCTCTTTTCACAATCCACCTATGGATCCACCAGTGACATTGCATGTGTGTTCTTTTTACTAACAACAACCAGAGTCATTTCATGTATGTTCTTCTCACATACCACCTATGGATCCACCAGTTTCATTGCATGTGTGTTCTCTTCACAATACACACATGAATCCACCAGTGTCATTGCATGTGTGTTCTTTTTAGTAACAACAACCAGAGTCATTGCATGTGTGTTCTATTCAGGGACCACACGTGGATCGACCAGTGTCATTGCATGTGTGTTCTTTTTACTAACAACAACCAGAGTCATTGAAATGTGTGCTCTCTTTAGAGACCACACATGGATCCACCAGTGTCATTGCATGTATGTTATTTGCACTAACAACATTTGGAATCATTGCATGTGTGTTCTTTTCACATACCACATATGGATCCACCAGTGTCATTGCGTGTGTGCACTTTTCACAATCCACCTATGGATCCACCAGTGTCATTGCATGTGTGTTCTTTTCACTAACAACAACTGGAGTCATTGCATGTGTGTTCTTTTCACATAACACATATGGATCCACTAGTGTTAGTGCATTTGTGCTCTTTTCACAATCCACCTATGGGTCCACCGGTGTCATTGCATGTGTGTTCTTTTCACAATCCACCTATGGATCCACCGGTGTCATTGCATGTGTGTTCTTTTTACTAACAACAACCAGAGTCATTTCATGTCTGTTCTTCTCACATACCACCTATGGATCCACCAGCGTCATTGCATTTGTGTTCTTTTTAGTAACAACAACTGGAGTCATTGCATGTGTGTTCTTTTCACATACCACATATGGATCCACCGGTGTCATTGAAATGTGTGTTCTCTTCAGAGACCACACATGGATCCACCAGTGTCATTGCATGTATGTTCTTTTCACTAACAACAACTGGAGTCATTTCATGTGTGTTCTTTTCACATACCACATATGGATCCACCAGTGTCATTGCATGTGTGCTCTTTTCACAATCCACCTATGGATCCACCAGTGACATTGCATGTGTGTTCTTTTTACTAATAACAACGAGAGTCATTTCATGACTGTTCTTCTCACATACCACCTGTGGATCCACCAGTGTCATTGCATGTGTGTTCTCTTCACAATCCACACATGAATCCACCAGTGTCATTGCATGTGTGTTCTTTTTAGTAACAACAACCAGAGTCATTGCATGTGTGTTCTCTTCAGAGACCACACGTGGATCCACAAGTGTCATTGCATGTGTGTTCTTTTTACTAACAACAACCAGAGTCATTGAAATGTGTGCTCTCTTCAGAGACCACACATGGATCCACCAGTGTCATTGCATGTATGTTCTTTTCACTAACAACATTTGGAATCATTGCACGTGTGTTCTTTTCACATACCACATATGGATCCAGTAGTGTCATTGCATTTGTGCTCTTTTCACAATCCACCTATGGGTCCACCGGTGTCATTGCATGTGTGTTTTTTCACAATCCACCTATGGATCCACCGGTGTCATTGCATGTGTGTTCTTCTTACTAACAACAACCAGAGTCATTTCATCACTATTCTTCTCACATACCACCTATGGATCCACCAGCGTCATTGCATTTGTGTTCTTTTTAGTAACAACAACTAGAGTCATTGCATGTGTGTTCTTTTCAGATACCACATATTGATCCACCAGTGTCATTGAAATGTGTGTTCTCTTCAGAGACCACACATGGATCCACTAGTGTCATTGCATGTATGTACTTTTCACTAACAACAACTAGAGTCATTGCATGTGTGTTCTTTTCACATACCACATATGGATCCACCAGTGTCATTGCATGTGTGCTCTTTTCACAATCCACCTATGGATCCACCAGTGACATTGCATGTGTGTTCTTTTTACTAACAACAACCAGAGTCATTTCATGACTGTTCTTCTCACATACCACCTATGGATCCACCAGTGTCATTGCATGTGTGTTCTCTTCACAATCCACACATGAATCCACCAGTGTCATTGCATGTGTGTTCTTTTTAGTAACAACAACCAGAGTCATTGCATGTGTGTTCTCTTCAGAGACCACACGTGGATCCACAAGTGTCATTGCATGTGTGTTCTTTTTACTAACAACATGAAATGTGTGCTCTCTTTAGAGACCACACATGGATCCACTAGTGTCAGTGCATGTATGTTCTTTTCACTAACAACAACTGGAGTCATTGCATGTGTGTCCTTTTCACATACCACATATGGATCCACCAGTGTCATTGCATGTGTGCTCTTTTCTTAATCCACCTGTGGATCCACCAGTGTCATTGCATGTGTGTTCTTTTTACTAACAACAACCAGAGTCATTTCATGTCTGTTCTTCTCACATACCACCTATGGATCCACCAATGTCATTGCATGTGTCATCTCTACACAATCTATACATGGATCCACCAGTGTCTTTGCATGTGTGTTCTTTTTAGTAACAACAACCAGTGTCATTGCATGTGCACCAGTGTCATTGCATGTGTGTTCTTTTTACTAACCAGAGTCATTGAAATGTGTGCTCTCTTTAGAGACCACACATGGATCCACCAGTGTCATTGCATGTATGTTCTTTTCACGAACAACAACTGGAGTCATTGCATGTGTGTTCTTTTCACATACCACCTATGGATCCTCCAGTGTCATTGCATGTGTGCTCTTTTCACAATCCACCTATGGATCCACCAGTGACATTGCATGTGTGTTCTTTTTACTAACAACAACCGGAGTCATTTCATGACTGTTCTTCTCACATACCACCTATGGATCCACCAGCGTCATTGCATTTGTATTCTTTTTAGTAACAACAACTGGAGTCATTGCATGTGTGTTCTTTTCACATACCACATATGGATCCACCGGTGTCATTGAAATGTGTGTTCTCTTTAGAGACCACACATGGATTCACACGTGTCATTGCAGGTATGTTCTTTTCACTAACAACATTTGGAATCTTTGTATGTGTGTTCTTTTCACATACCACATATGGATCCACCAGTGTAATTGCATGTGTGCTCTTTTCACAATCCACCTATGGATCCATCAGTGACATTGCATGTGTGTTCTTTTTACTAATAACAACCAGAGTCATTTCATGACTATTCTTCTCACATACCACCTATGGATCCACCAGTGTCATTGCATGAGTGTTCTCTTCACAATCCACACATGGATCCACCAGTGTCATTGCATGTGTGTTCTTTTTAGTAACAACAACCAGAGTAATTGCATGTGTGTTCTCTTCAGAGACCACACATGGATCCACCAGTGGCATTGCATGTGTGTTCTTTTTACTAATAACAACCAGAGTCATTGAAAAGTGTGCTCTCTTCAGATACCACACATGGATCCACCAATGTCATTGTATGTATGTTCTTTTCACTAACAACAACTGGAGTCATTGCATGTGTGTTCTTTTCACATACCACATATGGATCCACCAGTATCATTGCGTGTGTGCTCTTTTTACAATCCACCTATGGATCCACCAGTGTCATTGCATGTGTGTTCTTTTCACTAACAACAACTAGAGTCATTGCATGTGTGTTCATTTCACATACCACATATGGATCCACTAGTGTCATTGCATTTGTGCTCTTTTCATAATCCACCTATGGGTCCACCGGTGTCATTGCATGTGTGTTCTTTTCACAATCCACCTATGGATGCACCGGTGTCATTGCATGTGTGTTCTTTTTACTAACAACAACCAGAGTCACTTCATGACTGTTCTTCTCACATACCACCTATGGATCCACCAGCGTCATTGCATTTTTGTTCTTTTTAGTAATAACAACTGGAGTCATTGCATGTGTGTTCTTTTCACATACCACATATGGATCCACCGGTGTCATTGAAATGTGTGTTCTCTTCACAGACCACACATGGATCCACTAGTGTCATAGCATGTATGTTCTTTTCACTAACAACAACTGGAGTCATTGCATGTGTGTTCTTTTCACATACCACATATGGATCCACCAGTGTCATTGCATGTGTGCTCTTTTCACAATCCACCTATGGATCCACCAGTGACATTGCATGTGTGTTCTTTTTTCTAAAAACAACCAGAGTCATTTCATGACTGTTCTTCTCACATACCACCTATGGATCCACCAGTGTCATTGCATGTGTCATCTCTTCACAATCTACACATGGATCCACCAGTGTCATTGCATGTGTGTTCTCTTCAGAGACCACACATGGATCCACCAGTGTCATTGCATGTGTGTTCTTTTTACTAACAACAACTAGAGTCATTGAAATGTGTGCTCTCTTCAGAGACCACACCTGGATCCACCAGTGTCATTGCATGCATGTTCTTTTCACTAACAACAACTGGAGTCATTGCATGTGTGTTCTTTTCACATACCACATAAGGATCCACCAGTGTCATTGAAATGGGTGTTCTCTTCAGAGACCACACATGGATCCACCAGTGTCATTGCATGTATGTTCTTTTCACTAACAACAACTGGAGTCATTGCATGTGTGTTCTTTTCACATACCACATATGGATCCACCAGTGTAATTGCATGTGTGCTCTTTTCACAATCCACCTATGGATCCATCAGTGACATTGCATGTGTGTTCTTTTTACTAATAACAACCAGAGTCATTTCATGACTATTATTCTCACATACCACCTATGGATCCACCAGTGTCATTGCATGTGTGTTCTCTTCACAATCCACACATGGATCCACCAGTGTCATTGCATGTGTGTTCTTTTTAGTAACAACAACCAGAGTCATTGCATGTGTGTTCTCTTCAAAGACCACACATGGATCCACCAGTGGCATTGCATGTGTGTTCTTTTTACTAACAACAACGAGAGTCATTGAAATGTGTGCTCTCTTCAGATACCACACATGGATCCACCAGTGTCATTGCATGTATGTTCTTTTCACTAACAACAACTAGAGTCATTGCATGTGTGTTCTTTTCACATACCACATATGGATCCACCAGTGTCATTGCGTGTGTGCTCTTTCCACAATCCACCTATGGATCCACCAGTGTCATTGCATGTGTGTTCTTTTCACTAACAACAACTGGAGTGATTACATGTGTGTTCTTTTCACATACCACATATGGATCCACTAGTGTCATTGCATTTGTGCTCTTTTCACAATCCACCTATGGATCCACCGGTGTCATTGCATGTGTGTTCTTTTCACAATCCACCTATGGATCCACCGGTGTCATTGCACGTGTGTTCTTTTTACTAACAACAACCAGAGTCATTTCATGACTGTTCTTCTCACATACCACCTATGGATCCACCAGCGTCATTGCATTTGTGTTCTTTTTAGTAATAACAACTGGAGTCATTGCATGTGTGCTCTTTTTACATACCACATATGGATCCACCGGTGTCATTAAAATGTGTGTTCTCTTCAGAGACCACACATGGATCCACTAGTGTCATTGCATGTATGTTCTTTTCACTAACAACAACTGGAATCATTCCATGTGTGTTCTTTTCACATACCACATAGGGATCCACCAGTGTCATTGCATGTGTGCTCTTTTCATAATCCACCTATGGATCCACCAGTGACATTGCATGTGTGTTCTTTTTACTAACAACAACCAGAGTCATTTCACGACTGTTCTTCTCACATACCACTTATGGATCCACCAGTGTCATTGCATGTGTGTTCTCTTCACAATCCACACATGAATCCACCAGTGTCATTGCATGTGTGTTCTTTTTAGTAACAACAACCAGAGTCATTGCATGTGTGTTCTCTTCAGAGACCACACGTGGAACTACCAGTGTCATTGCATGTGTGTTCTTTTTACTAACAACAACCAGAGTCATTGAAATGTGTGCTCTCTTCAGAGACCACACATGGATCCACCAGTGTCATTGCATGTATGTTCTTTTCACTAACAACATTTGGAATCATTGCACGTGTGTTCTTTTCACATACAACATATGGATCCAGTAGTGTCATTGCATTTGTGCTCTTTTCACAATCCACCTATGGGTCCACCGGTGTCGTTGCATGTGTGTTCTTTTTACTAACAACGACCAGAGTCGTCAGAGGAGGGCACCGACGGCGGTGATGGCAGGGACCATGGTGTTGACGAAGACAAGGACGAACCGGAAGACGAAGACGATGGCTACTTCAAAATATGATCATTTATTTTATTTATTTTAGTTAGATAGATGGATTTTCACTTGTTTATGGGAGTAAAGTATCGGTGGCATGGATAGAGAGGTGGCACGGATTGACCATGCATAAAAAAAGTGGAGAAGGGAGGGGTTATCCTACATGTTGGCTCACATGGGATCAACGGTTGGTGGAGACGATCCGCGTGACACCTGTGTCAGCCAATCAGGGCATAGCACCCAGAGTGAGAACATGTTTGGGATCTGCACACGTTTGGGCTTTTGTTAGATTTGTGACCGAGAGAGAGGGAAAATCTGTTTTCACAATCCGCCTATGGATCCACCAGTACCATTCAAATGTCATTGCATGTGTGCTCTTTTCACAATCCACCTATGGATCCACCAGTGTCATTGCATGTGTGTTCTTTTTACTAACAACAACCAGAGTCATTAAAATGTGTGCTCTTTTCACAATCCACCTATGGATCCACCAGTGTCATTGCATGTGTGTTATTTTTACTAACAACAACCAGAGTCATTGAAATGTGTGTTCTTTTCATAGACCACCTATGGATCCACCAGTGTCATTGCATGTGTGTTCTTTTTAGTAACAACAACTGGAGTCATTGCATGTGTGTTCTTTTCACATACCACATATGGATCCACCTGTGTCATTGCAATGTATGTTCTCTTCAGATACCACACATGGATCCACCAGTGTCATTGCATGTATGTCATTTTCACTAACAACAACTAGAGTCATTGCATGTGTGTTCTTTTCACATACCACATATGGATCCACCAGTGTCATTACATGTGTGCTCTTTTCACAATCCACCTATGGATCCACCAGTGACATTGGATGTGTCTTCTTTTTACTAACAACAACCAGAGTCATTTCATGGTTGTTCTTCTCACATACCACCTATGGATCCACCAGTGCCATTGCATGTGTGTTCTCTTCATAATCCACACATGGATCCACCAGTGTCATTGCATGTGTGTTCTTTTTAGTAATAACAACCAGAGTCATTGCATGTGTGTTCTCTTCAGAGACCACACATGGATCCACCAGTTTCATTGCATGTGTGTTCTTTTTACTAACAACAAATGGAGGCATTGAAATGTGTGCTCTCTTCAGAGACCACACATGGATCCACCAGTGTCATTGCATGTCTGTTCTTTTCACTAACAACAACTGGAGTAATTGCATGTGTGTTCTTTTCACATACCACATATGGATCCACCAGTGTTATTGCATGTGTGCTCTTTTCAAAATCCACCTATGGATCCACCAGTGTCATTGCATGTGCGTTCTTTTTACTAACAGCAACCAGAGTCATTTCATGACTGTTCTTCTCACATACCACATATGGATCCACCAGTGTCATTACATGTGTGTTCTCTTCAAAATCCACACATGGATCCACCAGTGTCATTGCATGTTTACTCTTTTTACTAACAACAACCAGAGTCATTGCATGTTTGCACTTTTCACAATCCACCTATGGATCCACCAGTGTCATTGCATGTGTGTTCTTTTTACTAACAACAACCAGAGTCATTGAAATGTGTGCTCTTTTTACAATCCACCCATTGATCCACCAGTGTCATTGCATATATGTTCTTTTAACTAACAACAACTAGAGTCATTGAAATGTGTGTTCTTTTCACATACCACCTATGGATCCACCAGTGTCATTGCATGTGTGTTATTTTTTTGTAACAACAACCAGAGTCATTGCATGTGTGTTCTTTTCACTTACCACATATGGATCCACTAGTGCCATTGAAATGTGTGTTCTCCTCAGAGACCAAACATGGATCCACCAGTGACACTGCATGTGTGTTCTTTTTACTAACAACAACCAGAGTCATTTCATGGCTGTTCTTCTCATATACCACCTATGGATCCACCGGTGTCATTGCATGTGTGTTCTCTTCACAATCCACACATGGATCCACCAGTGTCATTGCATGTTTGTTCTTTTTAGTAACAACAACCAGAGTCATTGCATGTGTGTTCTCTTCAGAGACCACATGGATCTACCAGTGTCATTGCATGTGTGTTCTTTTTACTAACAACAACCAGAGTCATTGAAATGTGTTCTCTCTTCAGAGACCACACATGGATCCACCAGTGTCATTGCATGTATGTTCTTTTCACTAACAACAACTGGAGTCATTGCATGTGTGTTCTTTTCACATACCGCATATGGATCCACCAGTGTCATTGCATGTGTGCTCTTTTCACAATCCACCTATGGATCCACCAGTGTTGTTGCATGTGTGTTCTTTTTACTAACAACAACCAGAGTCATTGAATGAGTGTTCTTCTCACATACCACATATGGATCCACCAGTGTCATTGCATGTGTGTTCTCTTCACAATCCACACATGGATCCACCAGTGTCATTGCATGTGTGCTCTTTTTACTAACAACAACCAGAGTCATTGCATGTGTGCTATTTTCACAATCCACCTATGGATCCACCAGTGTCATTGCATGTGTGTTCTTGTTACTAACAACAACCAGAGCATTGAAATGTGTGCTCTTTTCACAATCCACCTATGGATCCACTAGTGTCATTGCATGTGTGTTCATTTTACTAACAACAACCAGAGTCATTGAAATGTGTGTTCTTTTCACATACCACCTATAGATCCACTAGTGTCATTGCATGTGTGTTCTTTTTAGTAACAACAACTGGAGTCATTGCATGTGTGTTCTTTTCACATACCACATATGGATCCACCAGTGTCATTGAAATGTGTGTTCTCTTCAGAGACCACACATGGATCCACTAGTGTCATTGCATGTATGTTCTTTTCACTAACACTAACTGGAGTCATTGCATGTGTGTTCTTTTCACATACCACATATGGATCCACCAGTGTCATTGCATGTGTGCTCTTTTCATAATCCACCTATGGATCCACCAGTGTCATTGCATGTGTGTTCTTTTTACTAACAACAACCAGAGTCCTTTCATGATTGTTCTTCTCACATACCACCTATGGATCCAATAGTGTCATTGCATGTGTCTTCTCTTCACAATCCACACATGGATCCACCAGTGTCATTGCATGTGTGTTCTTTTTAGTAACAACAACGAGAGTCATTGCATGTGTGCTCTTTTTACTAACAACAACCAGAGTCATTGAAATGTGTGCTCTCTTCAGAGACCACACATGGATCCACCAGTGTCATTGCATGTATGTTCTTTTCAATAACAACAACTGGAGTCATTGCATGTGTGTTCTTTTCACATACCGCATATGGATCCACCAGTGTCATTGCATGTGTGCTCTTTTCACAATCCACCTATGGATCCACCAGTGTCGTTGCATGTGTGTTCTTTTTACTAACAACAACCAGAGTCATTGAATGAGTGTTCTTCTCACATACCACATATGGATCCACCAGTGTCATTGCATGTGTGTTCTCTTCACAATCCACACATGGATCCACCAGTGTCATTGCATATGTGCTCTTTTTACTAAAAACAACCAGAGTCATTGCATGTGTGCTATTTTCACAATCCACCTATGGATCCACCAGTGTCATTGCATGTGTGTTCTTGTTACTAACAACAACTAGAGCATTTAAATGTGTGCTCTTTTCACAATCCACCTATGGATCCACCAGTGTCATTGCATGTGTGTTCATTTTACTAACAACAACCAGAGTCATTGAAATGTGTGTTTTTTTCACATACCACCTATGGATCCACCAGTTTCATTGCATGTGTGTTCTTTTTAGTAACAACAACTGGAGTCATTGCATGTGTGTTCTTTTCACATACCACATATGGATCCACCAGTGTCATTGAAATGTGTGTTCTCTTCAGAGACCACACATGGATCCACTAGTGTCATTGCATGTATGTTCTTTTCACTAACACTAACTGGAGTCATTGCATGTGTGTTCTTTTCACATACCACATATGGATCCACCAGTGTCATTGCATGTGTTATCTTTTCACAATCCACCTATGGATCCACCAGTGTCATTGCATGTGTGTTCTTTTTACTAACAACAACCAGAGTCCTTTCATGACTGTTCTTCTCACATACCACCTATGGATCCAATAGTGTCATTGCATGTGTGTTCTCTTCACAATCCACACATGGATCCACCAGTGTCATTGCATGTGTGTTCTTTTTAGTAACAACAACCAGAGTCATTGCATGTGTGCTCTTTTTACTAACAACAACCAGAGTCATTGAAATGTGTGTTCTCTTTAGAGACCACACATGGATCCACCAGTGTCATTGCATGTGTGTTCTTTTCACTAACAACAACTGGAGTAATTGCATATGTGTTCTTTTCACATACCACATATGGATCCACCAGTGTCATTGCATGTGTGCTCTTTTCACAATCCACCTATGGATCCACCAGTGTCATTGCATGTGTGTTCTTTTTACTAACAACAACTAGAGTCATTTCATGACTGTTCTTCTCACATACCACCTATGGATCCACCAGTGTCATTGCATGTGTGTTCTCTTCACAATCCACACATGGATCCACTAGTGTCATTGCATGTGTGTTCTTTTTAGTAACAACAACCAGTGTCATTGCATGTGTGTTCTCTTCAGGGACCACACATGGATCCACCAGTGTCATTGCATGTGTGTTCTTTTTACTAACAACCAGAGTCATTGAAATGTGTGCTCTCTTCAAAGACCACACATGGATCCACTAGTGTCCTTGCATGTATGTTCTTTTCACTAACAACAACTGGAGTCATTGCATGTGTGTTCTTTTCACATACCACATATGGATCCACCAGCGTCATTGCATGTGTGCTCTTTTCCTAATCCACCTATGGATCCACAAGTGTCATTGCATGTGCGTTCTTTTTACTAACAACAACCAGAGTGATTTCATGACTGTTCTTCTCACATACCACCTATGGATCCACCAGTGTCATTGCATGTGTGTTCTCTTCACAATCCACACATGATCCACCAGTGTCATTGCATGTGTGTTCTTTTTAGTAACAACAACCAGTGTCATTGCATGTGTGTTCTCTTCAGGGACCACACATGGATCCACCAGTGTCATTGCATGTGTGTTCTTTTTACTAACAACAACCAGAGTCATTGAAATGTCTGCTCTCTTCAGAGACCACACATGGATCCACCAGTGTCATTGCATGTATGTTCTTTTCACTAACAATATTTGGAATCATTGCATGTGTGTTCTTTTCACATACCACATATGGATCCACCAGTGTCATTGCGTGTGTGCTCTTTTCACAATCCACCTATGGATCCACCAGTGTCATTGCATGTGTGTTCTTTTCACTAACAACAACTGGAGTCATTGCATGTGAGTTCTTTTCACATACCACATATGGATCCACTAGTGTCATTGCATTTGTGCTCTTTTCACAATCCACCTATGGGTCCACCGGTGTCATTGCATGTGTGTTCTTTTCACAATCCACCTATGGATCCACCGGTGTCATTGCTGTGTGTTCTTTTAACTAACAACAACCAGAGTCATTTCATGACTGTTCTTCTCACATACCACCTATGGATCCACCAGCGTCATTGCATTTGTGTTCTTTTTAGTAACAACAACTGGAGTCATTGCATGTGTGTTCTTTTCACATACCACATATGGATCCACCAGTGTCATTGAAATGTGTGTTCTCTTCAGAGACCACACATGGATCCACTAGTGTCATTGCATGCATGTTCTTTTCACTAACAACAACTGGAGTCGTTGCATGTGTGTTATTTTCACATACCACGTATGGATCCACCAGTGTCATTCCATGTGTGCTCTTTTCACAATCCACCTATGGATCCGCCAGTGACATTGCATGTGTGTTCTTTTTACTAACAACAACCAGAGTCATTTCATGATTGTTCTTCTCACATACCACCTATGGATCCACCAGTGTCATTGCATGTGTCATCTCTTCACAATCTACACATGGATCCACCAGTGTCATTGCATGTGTGTTCTTTTTAGTAACAACAACCAGAGTCATTGCATGTGTGTTCTCTTCAGAGACCACACGTGGATCCACAAGTGTCATTGCATGTGTGTTCTTTTTACTAACAACAACCAGAGTCATTGAAATGTGTGCGCTCTTCAGAGACCACACATGGATCCACTAGTGTCATTGCATGTATGTTCTTTTCACTAACAACAACTGGAGTCATTGCATGTCTGTTCTTTTCACATACCACATATGGATCCACCAGTGTCATTGCATGTGTGCTCTTTTCTTAATCCACCTATGGATCCACTAGTGTCATTGCATGTGTGTTCTTTTTACTAACAACAACCAGAGTCATATCATGACTGTTCTTCTCACATACCACCTATGGATCCACCAGTGACATTGCATGTGTGTTCTCTCCAAAATCCACACATGGATCCACCAGTGTCATTGCATGTTTGCTCTTTTTACTAACAACAACCAGAGTCATTGCATGTGTGCTCTTTTCACAATCCACCTATGGATCCACCAGTGTCATTGCATGTGTGTTCTTTTTACTAACAACAACCAGAGTCATTGAAATGTGTGCTCTTTTCACAATCCACCTATTGATCCACCAGTGTCATTGCATGTGTGTTCTTTTTACTAACAACAACTAGAGTCATTGAAATGTGTGTTCTTTTCACATACCACCTATGGATCCACCAGTGTCATTGCATGTGTGTTCTTTTTTTGTAACAACAACCAGAGTCATTGCATGTGTGTTCTTTTCACATACCACATATGGATCCACTAGTGCCATTGAAATGTGTGTTCTCTTCAGAGACCACACATGGATCCACCAGTGACATTGCATGTGTGTTCTTTTTACTAACAACAACTAGAGTCATTTCATGTGTGTTCTTTTCACATACCACATATGGATCCACCAGTGTAATTGCATGTGTGCTCTTTTCACAATCCACCTATGGATCCATCCGTGACATTGCATGTGTGTTCTTTTTACTAATAACAACCAGAGTCATTTCATGACTATTCTTCTCACATACCACCTATGGATCCACCAGTGTCATTGCATGTGTGTTCTCTTCACAATCCACACATGGATCCACCAGTGTCATTGCATGTGTGTTCTTTTCAGTAACAACAACCAGAGTCATTGCATGTGTGTTCTCTTCAGAGACCACACATGGATCCACCAGTGGCATTGCATGTGTGTTCTTTTTACTAACAACAACCGGAGTCATTGAAAAGTGTGCTCTCTTCAGATACCACACATGGATCCACCAGTGTCATTGCATGTATGTTCTTTTCACTAACAACAACTGGAGTCATTGCATGTGTGTTCTTTTCACATACCACATATGGATCCACTAGTGTCATTGCGTGTGTTCTCTTTTCGCAATCCACCTATGGATCCACCAGTGTCATTGCATGTGCGTTCTTTTCACTAACAACAACTGGAGTGATTGCATGTGTGTTCTTTTCACATACCACATATGGATCCACTAGTGTCATTGCATTTGTGCTCTTTTCACAATCCACCTATGGGTCCACCGGTGTCATTGCATGTGTGTTATTTTCACAATCCACCTATGGATCCACCGGTGTCATTGCATGTGTGTTCTTTTAACTAACAACAACCAGAGTCGTTTCATGACTATTCTTCTCACATACCACCTATGGATCCACCAGCGTCATTGCATTTGTGTTCTTTTTAGTAACAACAACTGGAGTCATTGCATGTTTGTTCTTTTCACATACCACATATGGATCCACCAGTGTCATTGAAATGTGTGTTCTCTTCAGAGACCACACATGGATCCACTAGTGTCATTGCATGTATGTTCTTTTCACTAACAACAACTGGAGTCATTGCATGTGTGTTCTTTTCACATACCACATATGGATCCACCAGTGTCATTCCATGTGTGCTCTTTTCACAATCCACCTATGGATCCGCCAGTGACATTGCATGTGTGTTCTTTTTACTAACAACAACCAGAGTCATTTCATGATTGTTCTTCTCACATACCACCTATGGATCCACTAGTGTCATTGCATGTGTCATCTCTTCACAATCTACACATGGATCCACCAGTGTCATTGCGTGTGTGTTCTTTTTAGTAACAACAACCAGAGTCATTGCATGTGTGTTCTCTTCAGAGACCACACGTGGATCCACAAGTGTCATTGCATGTGTGTTCTTTTTACTAACAACAACCAGAGTCATTGAAATGTGTGCTCTCTTCAGAGACCACACATGGATCCACTAGTGTTATTGCATGTATGTTCTTTTCACTAACAACAACTGGAGTAATTGCATGTGTGTTATTTTCACATACCACAAATGGATCCACCAGTGTCATTGCATGTGTGCTCTTTTCTTAATCCACCTATGGATCCACTAGTGTCATTGCATGTGTGTTCTTTTTACTAACAACAACCAGAGTCATTTCATGACTGTTCTTCTCACATACCACCTATGGATCCACCAGTGACATTGCATGTGTGTTCTCTTCAAAATCCACACATGGATCCACCAGTGTCATTGCATGTTTGCTCTTTTTACTAACAACAACCAGAGTCATTGCATGTGTGCTCTTTTCACAATCCACCTATGGATCCACCAGTGTCATTGCATGTGTGTTCTTTTTACTAACAACAACTAGAGTCATTGAAATGTGTGCTCTTTTCACAATCCACCTATTGATCCACCAGTGTCATTGCATTTGTGTTCTTTTTATTAACAACAACTAGAGTCATTGAAATGTGTGTTCTTTTCTCATACCACCTATGGATCCACCAGTGTCATTGCATGTGTGTTCTTTTTTTGTAACAACAACCAGAGTCATTGCATGTGTATTCTTTTCACATACCACATATGGATCCACTAGTGCCTTTGAAATGTGTGTTCTCTTCAGAGACCACACATGGATCCACCAGTGACATTGCATGTGTGTTCGTTTCACAATCCACCTATGGATCCATTAGTGACATTGCATGTGTGTTCTTTTTACTAATAACAACCAGAGTCATTTCATGACTATTCTTCTCACATAGCACCTATGGATCCACCAGTGTCATTGCATGTGTGTTCTCTTCACAATCCACACATGGATCCACCAGTGTCATTGCATGTGTGTTCTTTTTAGTAACAACAACCAGAGTCATTGCATGTGTGTTCTCTTCAGAGACCACACATGGATCCACCAGTGGCATTGCATGTGTGTTCTTTTTACTAACAACAACCAGAGTCATTGAAATGTGTGCTCTCTTCAGAGGCCACACATGGATCCACTAGTGTCATTGCATGTATGTTCTTTTCACTAACAACAACTAGAGTCATTGCATGTGTGTTCTTTTCACATACCACATATGGATCCACCAGTGTCATTGCATGTGTGCTCTTTTCACAATCCACCTATGGATCCACCAGTGACATTGCATGTGTGTTCTTTTTACTAACAACAACCAGAGTCATTTCATGACTGTTCTTCTCACATACCACCTATGGATCCACCAGTTTCATTGCATGTGTGTTCTCTTCACAATCCACACATGAATCCACCAGTGTCATTGCATGTGTGTTCTTTTTAGTAACAACAACCAGAGTCATTGCATGTGTGTTCTCTTCAGGGACCACACGTGGACCCACCAGTGTCATTGCATGTGTGTTCTTATTACTAACAACAACAGGAGTCATTGAAATGTGTGCTCTCTTCAGAGAGCACACATGGATCCACCAGTGTCATTGCATGTATCTTCTTTTCACTAACAACATTTGGAATCATTGCATGTGTGTTCTTTTCACATACCACATATGGATCCACCAGTGTCATTGCGTGTGTGCACTTTTCACAATCCACCATGGATCCACCAGGATCATTGCATGTGTGTTCTTTTCACATATGGATCCACTAGTGTCAGTGCATTTGTTCTCTTTTCACAATCCACCTATGGGTCCACCGGTGTCATTGCATGTGTGTTCTTTTCACAATCCACCTATGGATCCACCGGTGTCATTGCATGTGTGTTCTTTTTACTAACAACAACTAGAGTCATTTCATGTCTGTTCTTCTCACATACCACCTATGGATCCACCAGCGTCATTGCATTTGTGTTCTTTTTAGTAACAACAACTGGAGTCATTGCATGTGTGTTCTTTTCACATACCACATATGGATCCACCGGTGTCATTGAAATGTGTGTTCTCTTTAGAGACCACACATGGATCCACTAGTGTCCTTGCATGTATGTTCTTTTCACTAACAACAACTAGAGTCATTGCACGTGTATTCTTTTCACATACCACATATGGATCCACCAGTGTCATTGCATGTGTGTTCTTTTTACTAACAACAACCAGAGTCATTTCATGACTGTTCTTCTCACATACCACCTATGGATCCACCAGTGTCATTGCATGTGTGTTCTCTTCACAATCCACACATGAACCCACCAGTGTCATTGCATGTGTGTTCTTTTTAGTAACAACAACCAGAGTCATTGCATGTGTGTTCTCTTCAGAGACCACACGTGGATCCACCAGTGTCATTGCATGTGTGTTCTTTTTACTAACAACAACCAGAGTCATTGAAATGTGTGCTCTCTTCAGAGACCACACATGGATCCAACAGTGTCATTGCATGTATGTTCTTTTCACTAACAACATTTGGAATCATTGCACGTGTGTTCTTTTCACATACCACATATGGATCCACTAGTGTCATTGCGTGTGTGCTCTTTTCACAATCCACCTATGGATCCACCAGTGTCATTGCATGTGTGTTCTTTTCACTAACAACAACCAGAGTCATTTCATGACTGTTATTCTCACATACCACATATGGATCCACTAGAGCCATTGCATTTGTGCTCTTTTCACAATCCACCTGTGGGTCCACCGGTGTCATTGCATGTGTGTTCTTTTCACAATCCACCTATGGATCCACCGGTGTCATTGCATGTGTGTTCCTTTTACTAACAACAACCAGAGTCGTTTCATCACAGTTCTTCTCACATACCACCAATGGATCCACCAACGTCATTGCATGTGTGTTCTTTTTAGTAACAACAACTGGAGTCATTGCATGTGTGTTCTTTTCAGATACCACATATGGATCCACCAGTGTCATTGAAATGTGTGTTCTCTTCAGAGACCACACATGGATCCACTAGTGTCATTGCATGTATGTTCTTTTCACTAACAACAACTAGAGTCATTGCATGTGTGTTCTTTTCACATACCACATATGGATCCACCAGTGTCATTGCATGTGTGCTCTTTTCACAATCCACCTATGGATCCACCAGTGACATTGCATGTGTGTTCTTTTTACTAACAACAACCAGAGTCATTTCATGACTGTTCTTCTCACATACCACCTATGAATCCACCAGTGTCATTGCATGTGTGTTCTTTTTAGTAACAACAACCAGAGTCATTGCATGTGTGTTCTCTTCAGAGACCACACGTGGATCCACAAGTGTCATTGCATGTGTGTTATTTTTACTAACAACAACCAGTCATTGAAATGTGTGCTCTCTTTAGAGACCACACATGGATCCACTAGTGTCAGTGCATGTATGTTCTTTTCACTAACAACAACTGGAGTCATTGCATGTGTGTTCTTTTCACATACCACATATGGATCCACCAATGTCATTGCATGTGTGCTCTTTTCTTAATCCACCTATGGATCCACCAGTGTCATTGCATGTGTGTTCTTTTTACTAACAACAACCAGAGTCATTTCATGTCTGTTCTTACCACATACCACCTATGGATCCACCGGTATCATTGCATGTGTCATCTCTACACAATCTACACATGGATCCACCAGTGTCATTGCATGTGTGTTCTTTTTAGTAACAACAACCAG
Source organism: Avena sativa (assembly GCA_916181665.1). Lineage (NCBI taxonomy): Eukaryota > Viridiplantae > Streptophyta > Magnoliopsida > Poales > Poaceae > Avena > Avena sativa. The sequence continues at coordinate 432,708,890 of OV702295.1, forward strand.
AGTCATTGCATGTGCGCCAGTGTCATTGCATGTGTGTTCTTTTTACTAACCAGAGTCATTGAAGTGTGTGCTCTCTTCAGAGACCACACATGGATCCACCAGTGTCATTGCATGTATGTTCTTTTCACTAACAACAACTGGAGTCATTGGATGTGTGTTCTTTTCACATACCAGATATGGATCCACCAGTGTCATTGAAATGTGTGTTCTCTTCAGAGACCACACATGGATCCACTAGTGTCGTTGCATGTATGTTCTTTTAACTAACAACAACTGGAGTCATTGCATGTGTGTTCTTTTCACATACCACATATGGATCGACAAGTGTGATTGCATGTGTGCTCTTTTCACAATCCACCTATGGATCCATCAGTGACATTGCATGTGTGTTGTTTTTACTAATAACAACCAAAGTCATTTCATGACTATTCTTCTCACATACCACCTATGGATCCACCAGTGTCATTGCATGTGTGTTCTCTTCACAATCCACACATGGATCCACCAGTGTCGTTGCATGTGTGTTCTTTTTAGTAACAACAACCAGAGTCATTGCATGTGTGTTCTCTTCGGAGACCACACATGGATCCACCAGTGGCATTGCATGTGTGTTCTTTTTACTAACAACAACCAGAGTCATTGAAAAGTGTGCTCTCTTCAGATACCACACATGGATCCACCAGTGTCATTGCATGTATGTTCTTTTCAGTAACAACAACTGGAGTCATTGCATGTGTGTTCTTTTCACATACCAGATATGGAACCACCAGTATCATTGCGTGTGTGCTCTTTTCACAATCCACCTATGGATCCACCAGTGTCATTGCATGTGTGTTCATTTCACTAACAACAACTAGAGTCATTGCATGTGTGTTCATTTCACATACCACATATGGATACACTAGTGTCATTGCATTTGTGCTCTTTTCACAATCCACCTATGGATCCACCGGTGTCATTGCATGTGTGTTCTTTTCACAATCCACCTATGGATGCACCGGTGCCATTGCATGTGTGTTCTGTTTACTAACAACAACCAGAGTCACTTCATGACTGTTCTTCTCACATACCACCTATGGATCCACCAGCGTCATTGCATTTGTGTTCTTTTTAGTAATAACAACTGGAGTCATTGCATGTGTGTTCTTTTCACATACCACATATGGATCCACCGGTGTCATTGAAATGTGTGTTCTCTTCACAGACCACACATGGATCCACTAGTGTCATTGCATGTATGTTCTTTTCACTAACAACAACTGGAGTCATTGCATGTATGTTCTTTTCACATACCACATATGGATCCACCAGTGTCATTGCATGTGTGCTCTTTTCACAATCCACCTATGGATCCACCAGCGACATTGCATGTGTGTTCTTTTTACTAAAAACAACCAGAGTCATTTCATGACTGTTCTTCTCACATACCACCTATGGATCCACCAGTGTCATTGCATGTGTCATCTCTTCACAATCTACACATGGATCCACCAGTGTCATTGCATGTGTGTTCTCTTCAAAGACCACACATGGATCCACCAGTGTCATTGCATGTGTGTTCTTTTTACTAACAACAACCAGAGTCATTTAAATGTGTGCTCTCTTCAGAGACCACACATGGATCCACCAGTGTCATTGCTTGTATGTTCTTTTCACTAACAACAACTGGAGTCATTACATGTGTGTTCTTTTCACATACCACATATGGATCCACCAGTGTCATTGAAATGTGTGTTCTCTTCAGAGACCACACATGGATCCACTAGTGTCATTGCATGTATGTTCTTTTCACTAACAACAACTGGAGTCATTGCATGTGTGTTCTTTTCACATACCACATATGGATCCACCAGTGTAATTGCATGTGTGCTCTTTTCACAATCCACCTATGGATCCATCAGTGACATTGCATGTGTGTTCTTTTTACTAATAACAACCAGAGTCATTTCATGACTATTATTCTCACATACCACCTATGGATCCACTAGTGTCATTGCATGTGTGTTCTCTTCACAATCCACACATGGATCCACCAGTGTCATTGCATGTGTGTTCTTTTTAGTAACAACAACCAGAGTCATTGCATGTGTGTTCTCTTCAGGGACCACACATGGATCCACCAGTGGCATTGCATGTGTGTTCTTTTTACTAACAACAACCAGAGTCATTGAAATGTGTGCTCTCTTAAGATACCACACATGGATCCACCAGTGTCATTGCATGTATGTTCTTTTCTCTAACAACAACTGGATTCATTGCATGTGTGTTCTTTTCACATACCACATATGGATCCACCAGTGTCATTGCGTTTGTGCTCTTTTCACAATCCACCTATGGATCCACCAGTGTCATTGCATGTGTCTTCTTTTCACTAACAACAACTGGAGTGATTACATGTGTGTTCTTTTCACATACCACATATGGATCCACTAGTGTCATTGCATTTGTGCTCTTTTCACAATCCACCTATGGATCCACCCGTGTCATTGCATGTGTGTTCTTTTCATAATCCACCTATGGATCCACCGGTGTCATTGCATGTGTGTTCTTTTTACTAACAACAACTAGAGTCATTTCATGACTGTTCTTCTCACATACCACCTATGGATCCACCAGCGTCATTGCATTTGTGTTCTTTTTAGTAATAACAACTGGAGTCATTGCATGTGTGTTCTTTTCACATACCACATATGGATCCACCGGTGTCATTGAAATGTGTGTTCTCTTTAGAGACCACACATGGATCCACTAGTGTCATTGCATGTATGTTCTTTTCACTAACAACAACTGGAATCATTGCATGTGTGTTCTTTTCACATACCACATATGGATCCACCAGTGTCATTGCATGTGTGCTCTTTTCACAATCCAGCTATGGATCCACCAGTGCCATTGCATGTGTGTTCTTTTTACTAACAACAACCAGAGTCATTTCACGACTGTTCTTCTCACATACCACCTATGGATCCACCAGTGTCATTGCATGTGTGTTCTCTTCACAATCCACACATGAATCCACCAGTGTCATTGCATGTTTGTTCTTTTTAGTAACAACAACCAGAGTCATTGCATGTGTGTTCTCTTCAGAGACCGCACGTGGATCTACCAGTGTCATTGCATGTGTGTTCTTTTTACTAACAACAACCAGAGTCATTGAAATGTGTGCTCTCTTTAGAGACCACACATGGATCCACCAGTGTCATTGCATGTATGTTCTTTTCACTAACAACATTTGGAATCATTGCATGTGTGTTATTTTCACATACCACATATGGATCCACTAGTGTCATTGCGTGTGTGCTCTTTTCACAATCCACCTATGGATCCACCAGTGTCATTGCATGTGTGTTCTTTTCACTAACAACAACTAGAGTCATTTCATGACTGTTATTCTCACATACCGCATATGGATCCACTAGTGTCATTGCATTTGTGCTCTTTTCACAATCCACCTATGGGTCCACCGGTGTCATTGCATGTGTGTTCTTTTCACAATCCACCTATGGATCCACCGGTGTCATTGCATGTGTGTTCTTTTTACTAACAACAACCAGAGTCGTTTCATGTCTGTTCTTCTCACATACCACCTATGGATCCACCAGCGTCACTGCATTTGTGTTCTTTTTAGTAACAACAACTGGAGTCATTGCATGTGTGTTCTTTTCAGATACCACATATGGATCCACCGGTGTCATTGAAATGTGTGTTCTCTTCAGAGACCACACATGGATCCACTAGTGTCATTGCATGTATGTTCTTTTCACTAACAACAACTAGAGTCATTGCATGTGTGTTCTTTTCACATACCACATATGGATCCACCATTGTCATTGCATGTGTGCTCTTTTCACAATCCACCTATGGATCCACCAGTGACATTGCATGTGTGTTCTTTTTACTAACAACAACCAGAGTCATTTCATGACTGTTCTTCTCACGTACCACCTATGGATCCACCAGTGTCATTGCATGTGTCATCTCTTCACAATCCACACATGAATCCACCAGTGTCATTGCATGTGTGTTCTTTTTAGTAACAACAACCAGAGTCATTGCATGTGTGTTCTCTTCAGAGACCACACGTGGATCCACAAGTGTCATTGCATGTATGTTCTTTTTACTAACAACAACCAGAGTCATTGAAATGTGTGCTCTCTTCAGAGACCACACATGGATCCACTAGTGTCAGTGCATGTATGTTGTTTTCACTAACAACAACTGGAGTCATTTCATGTGTGTTCTTTTCACATACCACATATGGATCCACCAGTGTCATTGCATGTGTGCTCTTTTCTTAATCCACCTATGGATCCACCAGTGTCATTGCATGTGTGTTCTTTTTACTAACAACAACCAGAGTCATTTCATGTCTGTTCTTCTCACGTACCACCTATGGATCCACCAGTGTCATTGCATGTGTCATCTCTTCACAATCCACACATGAATCCACCAGTGTCATTGAATGTGTGTTCTTTTTAGTAACAACAACCAGAGTCATTGCATGTGTGTTCTGTTCAGGGACCACACGTGGACCCACCAGTGTCATTGCATGTGTGTTCTTTTTACTAACAACAACAGGAGTCATTGAAATGTGTGCTCTCTTCAGAGACCACACATGGATCCACCAGTGTCATTGCATGTATCTTCTTTTCACTAACAACGTTTGGAATCATTGCAGTGTGTTCTTTTCACATACCACATATGGATCCACCAGTGTCATTGCGTGTGTGCACTTTTCACAATCCACCTATGGATCCACCAGGATCATTGCATGTGTGTTCTTTTCACTAACAACAACTGGTGTCATTGCATGTGTGTTCTTTTCACATACCACATATGGATCCACTAGTGTCAGTTCATTTGTTCTCTTTTCACAATCCACCTATGGGTCCACCGGTGTCATTGCATGTGTGTTCTTTTCAGAATCCACCTATGGATCCACCGGTGTCATTGCATGTGTGTTCTTTTTACTAACAACAACCAGAGTCATTTCATGTCTGTTCTTCTCACATACCACCTATGGATCCACCAGCGTCATTGCATTTGTGTTCTTTTTAGTAACAACTACTGGAGTCATTGCATGTGTGTTCTTTTCACATACCACATATGGATCCACCGGTGTCATTGAAATGTGTGTTCTCTTTAGAGACCACACATGGATCCACTAGTGTCATTGCATGTATGTTCTTTTCACTAACAACAACTGGAGTCATTGCATGTGTGTTCTTTTCACATACCACATATGGATCCACCAGTGTCATTGCATGTGTGCTCTTTTCACAATCCACCTATGGATCCACCAGTGACATTGCATGTGTGTTCTTTTTACTAACAACAACCAGAGTCACTTCATGACTGTTCTTCTCACATACCACCTATGGATCCACCAGCGTCATTGCATTTGTGTTCTTTTTAGTAATAACAACTGGAGTCATTGCATGTGTGTTCTTTTCACATACCACATATGGATCCACCGGTGTCATTGAAATGTGTGTTCTCTTCACAGACCACACATGGATCCACTAGTGTCATTGCATGTATGTTCTTTTCACTAACAACAACTGGAGTCATTGCATGTGTGTTCTTTTCTCATACCACATATGGATCCACCAGTGTCATTGCATGTGTGCTCTTTTCACAATCCACCTATGGATCCACCAGCGACATTGCATGTGTGTTCTTTTTACTAAAAACAACCAGAGTCATTTCATGACTGTTCTTCTCACATACCACCTATGGATCCACCAGTGTCATTGCATGTGTCATCTCTTCACAATCTACACATGGATCCACCAGTGTCATTGCATGTGTGTTCTCTTCAAAGACCACACATGGATCCACCAGTGTCATTGCATGTGTGTTCTTTTTACTAACAACAACCAGAGTCATTTAAATGTGTGCTCTCTTCAGAGACCACACATGGATCCACCAGTGTCATTGCTTGTATGTTCTTTTCACTAACAACAACTGGAGTCATTGCATGTGTGTTCTTTTCACATACCACATATGGATCCACCAGTGTCATTCAAATGTGTGTTCTCTTCAGAGACCACACATGGATCCACTAGTGTCATTGCATGTATGTTCTTTTCACTAACAACAACTGGAGTTATTGCATGTGTGTTCTTTTCACATACCACATATGGATCCACAAGTGTAATTGCATGTGTGCTCTTTTCACAATCCACCTATGGATCCATCAGTGACATTGCATGTGTGTTCTTTTTACTAATAACAACCAGAGTCATTTCATGACTATTATTCTCACATACCACCTATGGATCCACTAGTGTCATTGCATGTGTGTTCTCTTCACAATCCACACATGGATCCACCAGTGTCATTGCATGTGTGTTCTTTTTAGTAACAACAACCAGAGTCATTGCATGTGTGTTCTCTTCAGGGACCACACATGGATCCACCAGTGGCATTGCATGTGTGTTCTTTTTACTAACAACAACCAGAGTCATTGAAATGTTTGCTCTCTTAAGATACCACACATGGATCCACCAGTGTCATTGCATGTATGTTCTTTTCACTAACAACAACTGGATTCATTGCATGTGTGTTCTTTTCACATACCACATATGGATCCACCAGTGTCATTGCGTGTGTGCTCTTTTCACAATCCACCTATGGATCCACCAGTGTCATTGCATGTGTGTTCTTTTCACTAACAACAACTGGAGTGATTACATGTGTGTTCTTTTCACATACCACATATGGATCCACTAGTGTCATTGCATTTGTTCTCTTTTCACAATCCACCTATGGATCCACCCGTGTCATTGCATGTGTGTTCTTTTCACAATCCACCTATGGATCCACTGGTGTCATTGCATGTGTGTTCTTTTTACTAACAACAACCAGAGTCATTTCATGATTGTTCTTCTCACATACCACCTATGGATCCACCAGCGTCATTGCATTTGTGTTCTTTTTAGTAACAACAACTGGAGTCATTGCATGTGTGTTCTTTTCACATACCACATATGGATCCACCGGTGTCATTGAAATGTGTGTTCTCTTTAGAGACCACACATGGATCCACTAGTGTCATTGCATGTATGTTCTTTTCACTAACAACAACTGGAGTCATTGCATGTGTGTTCTTTTCACATACCACATATGGATCCACCAGTGTTATTGCATGTGTGCTCTTTTCTTAATCCACCTATGGATCCACCAGTGTCATTGCATGTGTGTTCTTTTTACTAACAACAACCAGAGTCATTTCATGTCTGTTCTTCTCACGTACCACCTATGGATCCACCAGTGTCATTGCATGTGTCATCTCTTCACAATCCACACATGAATCCACCAGTGTCATTGAATGTGTGTTCTTTTTAGTAACAACAACCAGAGTCATTGCATGTGTGTTCTCTTCAGGGACCACACGTGGACCCACCAGTGTCATTGCATGTGTGTTCTTTTTACTAACAACAACAGGAGTCATTGAAATGTGTGCTCTCTTCAGAGACCACACATGGATCCACCAGTGTCATTGCATGTATCTTGTTTTCACTAACAACATTTGGAATCATTGCATGTGTGTTCTTTTCACATACCACATATGGATCCACCAGTGTCATTGCGTGTGTGCACTTTTCACAATCCAGCTATGGATCCACCAGGATCATTGCATGTTTGTTCTTTTCACTAACAACAACTGGTGTCATTGCATGTGTGTTCTTTTCACATACCACATATGGATCCACTAGTGTCAGTGCATTTGTTCTCTTTTCACAATCCACCTATGGGTCCACCGGTGTCATTGCATGTGTGTTCTTTTCACAATCCACCTATGGATCCACCGGTGTCATTGCATGTGTGTTCTTTTTACTAATAACAACCAGAGTCATTTCATGTCTGTTCTTCTCACATACCACCTATGGATCCACCAGCGTCATTGCATTTGTGTTCTTTTTAGTAACAACAACTGGAGTCATTGCATGTGTGTTCTTTTCACATACCACATATGGATCCACCGGTGTAATTGAAATGTGTGTTCTCTTTAGAGACCACACATGGATCCACTAGTGTCATTGCATGTATGTTCTTTTCACTAACAACAACTGGAGTCATTGCATGTGTGTTCTTTTCACATACCACATATGGATCCACCAGTGTCATTGCATGTGTGCTCTTTTCACAATCCACCTATGGATCCACCAGTGACATTGCATGTGTGTTCTTTTTACTAACAACCAGAGTCATTTCATGACTGTTCTTCTCACATACCACCTATGGATCCACCAGTGTCATTGCATGTGTGTTCTCTTCACAATCCACACATGAATCTACCAGTGTCATTGCATGTGTGTTCTTTTTAGTAACAACAACCAGAGTCATTGCATGTGTGTTATCTTCAGAGACCACACATGGATCCACCAGTGGCATTGCATGTGTGTTCTTTTTACTAACAACAACCAGAGTCATTGAAAAGTGTGCTCTCTTCAGATACCACACTTGGATCCACCAGTGTCATTGCATGTATGTTCTTTTCACTAACAACAACTGGAGTCATTGCATGTGTGTTCTTTTCAAATACCACATATGGATCCACTAGTGTCATTGCGTGTGTCCTCTTTTCACAATCCACCTATGGATCCACCAGTGTCATTGCATGTGTGTTCTTTTCACTAACAACAACTGGAGTCATTGCATGTGTGTTCATTTCACATACCATATATGGATCCACTAGTGTCATTGCATTTGTGCTCTTTTCACAATCCACCTATGGATCCACCGGTGTCATTGCATGTGTGTTTTTTTCACAATCCACCTATGGATCCAACGGTGTCATTGCATGTGTGTTCTTTTTACTAACAACAACCAGAGTCATTTCATGACTGTTCTTCTCACATACCACCAATGGATCCACCATCGTCATTGCATTTGTGTTCTTTTTAGTAACAACAACTGGAGTCATTGCATGTGTGTTCTTTTCACATACCACATATGGATCCACCGGTGTCATTGAAATGTGTGTTCTTTTCAGAGACCACACATGGATCCACTAGTGTCATTGCATGTATGTTCTTTTCACTAACAACAACTGGAGTCATTGCATGTGTGTTCTTTTCACATACCACATATGGATCCACCAGTGTCATTGCATGTGTGCTCTTTTCACAATCCACCTATGGATCCACCAGTGACATTGCATGTGTGTTCTTTTTACTAACAACAACCAGAGTCATTTCATGACTGTTCTTCTCACATACCACCTATGGATCCACCAGTGTCATTGCATGTGTGTTCTCTTCACAATCCACACATGAATCCACCAGTGTCATTGCATGTGTGTTCTTTTTAGTAACAACAACCAGAGTCATTGCATGTGTGTTCTCTTCATAGACCACACGTGGATCCACAAGTGTCATTGCATGTATGTTCTTTTTACTAACAACAACCAGAGTCATTGAAATGTGTGCTCTCTTCAGAGACCACACATGGATCCACCAGTGTCAGTGCAAGTATGTTCTTTTCACTAACCACAACTGGAGTCATTGCATGTGTGTTCTTTTCACATACCACATATGGATCCACCAGTGTCATTGCATGTGTGCTCTTTTCTTAATCCACCTATGGATCCACCAGTGTCATTGCATGTGTGTTCTTTTTACTAACAACAACCAGAGTCATTTCTTGTCTGTTCTTCTCACATACCACCTATGGATCCACCAGTGTCATTGCATGTGTCATCTCTTCACAATCTACACATGGATCCACCAGTGTCATTGCATGTGTGTTCTTTTTAGTAACAAGAACCAGAGTCATTGCATGTGTGTTCTCTTCAGAGACCACACATGGATCCACCAGTGTCATTGCATGTGTGTTCTTTTTACTAACCAGAGTCATTGAAATGTGTGCTCTCTTCAGAGACCACACATGGATCCACCAGTGTCATTGCATGTATGTTTCACTAACAACAACTGGAGTCATTGCATGTGTCTTCTTTTCACATACCACATATGGATCCACCAGTGTCATTGAAATGTGTGTTCTCTTCAGAGACCACACATGGATCCACTAGTGTCATTGCATGTATGTTCTTTTCACTAACAACAACTGGAGTCATTGCATGTGTGTTATTTTCACATACCACATATGGATCCACCAGTGTGATTGCATGTGTGCTCTTTTCACAATCCACCTATGGCTCCATCAGTGACATTGCATGTGGGTTCTTTTTACTAATAACAACTAGAGTCATTTCATGACTATTCTTCATACATACCAGCTATTGATCCACCAGTGTCATTGCATGTGTGTTCTCTCCACAATCCACACATGGATCCACCAGTGTCATTGCATGTGTGTTCTTTTTAGTAACAACAACCAGAGTCATTGCATGTGTGTTCTCTTTAGAGACCACACATGGATCCACGAGTGGCATTGCATGTGTGTTCTTTTTACTAACAACAACTAGATTCATTGAAAAGTGTGCTCTCTTCAAATACCACACATGGATCCACCAGTGTCATTGCATGTATGTTCTTTTCACTAACAACAACTGGAGTCATTGCATGTGTGTTCTTTTCACATACCACATATGGATCCACTAGTGTCATTGCGTGTGTGCTCTTTTCCCAATCCTCCTATGGATCCACCAGTGTCATTGCATGTGTGTTCTTTTCACTAACAACAACTGGAGTCATTGCATGTGTGTTCGTTTCACATACCACATATGGATCCACTAGTGTCATTGCATTTGTGCTCTTTTTACATTCCACCTATGGATCCACCGGTGTCATTGCATGTGTGTTCTTTTCACAATCCACATATGGATCCAACGGTGTCATTGCATGTGTGTTCTTTTTACTAACAACAACCAGAGTCATTTTATGACTGTTCTTCTCACATACCACCTATGGATCCACCAGCGTCATTGCATTTGTGTTCTTTTTAGTAACAACAACTGGAGTCATTGCATGTGTGTTCTTTTCACATACCACATATGGATCCACCGGTGTCATTGAAATGTGTGTTCTCTTCAGAGACCACACATGGATCCACTAGTGTCATTGCATGTATGTTCTTTTCACTAACAACAACTGGAGTCATTGCATGTGTGTTCTTTTCACATACCACATATGGATCCACCAGTGTCTTTGCATGTGTGCTCTTTTCACAATCCACCTACGGATCCACCAGTGACATTGCATGTGTGTTCTTTTTACTAACAACAACCAGAGTCATTTCATGACTGTTCTTCTCACATACCACCTATGGATCCACCAGTGTCATTGCATGTGTGTTCTTTTCACAATCCACACATGAATCCACCAGTGTCATTGCATGTATGTTCTTTTTACTAACAACAACCAGAGTCATTGAAATGTGTGCTCTCTTCAGAGACCACACATGGATCCACCAGTGTCAGTGCATGTATGTTGTTTTCACTAACCACAACTGGAGTCATTGCATGTGTGTTCTTTTCACATACCACATATGGATCCACCAGTGTCATGGCATGTGTGCTCTTTTCTTAATCCACCTATGGATCCACCAGTTTCATTGCATGTGTGTTCTTTTTACTAACAACAACCAGAGTCATTTCTTGTCTGTTCTTCTTACATACCACCTATGGATCCACCAGTGTCATTGCATGTGTCATCTCTTCACAATCTACACATGGATCCACCAGTGTCATTGCATGTGTGTTCTTTTTAGTAACAACAACCAGAGTCATTGCATGTGTGTTCTCTTCAGAGACCACACATGGATCCACCAGTGTCATTGCATGTGTGTTATTTTTACTAACCAGAGTCATTGAAATGTGTGCTCTCTTCAGAGACCACACATGGATCCACCAGTGTCATTGCATGTATGTTCTTTTCACTAACAACAACTGGAGTCGTTGCATGTGTGTTCTTTTCACATACCACATATGGATCCACCAGTGTCATTGAAATGTGTGTTCTCTTCAGAGACCACACATGGATCCACTAGTGTCATTGCATGTATGTTCTTTTCACTAACAACAACTGGAGTCATTGCATGTGTGTTCTTTTCACATACCACATATGGATCCACCAGTGTGATTGCATGTGTGCTCTTTTCACAATCCACCTATGGCTCCATCAGTGACATTGCATGTGGGTTCTTTTTACTAATAACAACCAGAGTCATTTCATGACTATTCTTCTCACATACCACCTATGGATCCACCAGTGTCATTGCATGTGTGTTCTCTTCATTATCCACACATGGATCCACCAGTGTCATTGCATGTGTGTTCTTTTCAGTAACAACAACCAGAGTCATTGCATGTGTGTTCTCTTCAGAGACCACACATGGATCCACCAGTGGCATTGCATGTGTGTTCTTTTTACTAACAACAACCAGAGTCATTGAAAAGTGTGCTCTCTTCAGATACCACACATGGATCCACCAGTGTCATTGCATGTATGTTCTTTTCACTAACAACAACAGGAGTCATTGCATGTGTGTTCTTTTCACATACCACAATTGGATCCACTAGTGTCATTGCGTGTGTGATCTTTTCACAATCCACCTATGGATCCACCAGTGTCATTGCATGTGTGTTCTTTTCACTAACAACAACTGGAGTCATTGCATGTGTGTTCGTTTCACATACCACATATGGATCCACTAGTGTCATTGCATTTGTGCTGTTTTCACAATCCACCTATGGATCCACCAGTGTCATTGCATGTGTGTTCTTTTCACTAACAACAACTGGAGTCATTGCATGTGTGTTCGTTTCACATACCACATATGGATCCACCGGTGTCATTGAAATGTGTGTCCTCTTTAGAGACCACACATGGATCCACTAGTGTCATTGCATGTATGTTCTTTTCACTAACAACAACTGGAGTCATTGCATGTGTGTTCTTTTCACATACCACATATGGATCCACCAGTGTCATTGCATGTGTGCTCTTTTCACAATCCACCTATGGATCCACCAGTGACATTGCATGTGTGTTCTTTTTACTAACAACAACCAGAGTCATTTCATGACTGTTCTTCTCACATACCACCTATGGATCCACCAGTGTCATTGCATGTGTGTTCTCTTTACAATCCACACATGAATCCACCAGTGTCATTGCATGTATGTTCTTTTTACTAACAACAACCAGAGTCATTGAAATGTGTGCTCTCTTCAGAGACCACACATGGATCCACCAGTGTCAGTGCATGTATGTTGTTTTCACTAACCACAACTGGAGTCATTGCATGTGTGTTCTTTTCACATACCACATATGGATCCACCAGTGTCATGGCATGTGTGCTCTTTTCTTAATCCACCTATGGATCCACCAGTTTCATTGCATGTGTGTTCTTTTTACTAACAACAACCAGAGTCATTTCTTGTCTGTTCTTCTTACATACCACCTATGGATCCACCAGTGTCATTGCATGTGTCATCTCTTCACAATCTACACATGGATCCACCAGTGTCATTGCATGTGTGTTCTTTTTAGTAACAACAACCAGAGTCATTGCATGTGTGTTCTCTTCAGAGACCACACATGGATCCACCAGTGTCATTGCATGTGTGTTATTTTTACTAACCAGAGTCATTGAAATGTGTACTCTCTTCAGAGACCACACATGGATCCACCAGTGTCATTGCATGTATGTTCTTTTCACTAACAACAACTGGAGTCATTGCATGTGTGTTCTTTTCACATACCACATATGGATCCACCAGTGTCATTGAAATGTGTGTTCTCTTCAGAGACCACACATGGATCCACTAGTGTCATTGCATGTATGTTCTTTTCACTAACAACAACTGGAGTCATTGCATGTGTGTTCTTTTCACATACCACATATGGATCCACCAGTGTGATTGCATGTGTGCTCTTTTCACAATCCACCTATGGCTCCATCAGTGACATTGCATGTGGGTTCTTTTTACTAATAACAACCAGAGTCATTTCATGACTATTCTTCTCACATACCACCTATGGATCCACCAGTGTCATTGCATGTGTGTTCTCTTCATTATCCACACATGGATCCACCAGTGTCATTGCATGTGTGTTCTTTTCAGTAACAACAACCAGAGTCATTGCATGTGTGTTCTCTTCAGAGACCACACATGGATCCACCAGTGGCATTGCATGTGTGTTCTTTTTACTAACAACAACCAGAGTCATTGAAAAGTGTGCTCTCTTCAGATACCACACATGGATCCACCAGTGTCATTGCATGTATGTTCTTTTCACTAACAACAACAGGAGTCATTGCATGTGTGTTCTTTTCACATACCACAATTGGATCCACTAGTGTCATTGCGTGTGTGCTCTTTTCACAATCCACCTATGGATCCACCAGTGTCATTGCATGTGTGTTCTTTTCACTAACAACAACTGGAGTCATTGCATGTGTGTTCGTTTCACATACCACATATGGATCCACTAGTGTCATTGCATTTGTGCTGTTTTCACAATCCACCTATGGATGCACCAGTGTCACTACATGTGTGTTGTTTTCACAATCCACCTATGGATCCAACGGTGTCATTGCATGTGTGTTATTTTTACAAACAACAACCAGAGTCATTTCATGACTGTTCTTCTCACATACCACCTTTGGATCCACCAGCGTCATTGCATTTGTGTTCTTTTTAGTAACAACAACTGGAGTCATTGCATGTGTGTTCTTTTCACATACCACATATGGATCCAATGGTGTCATTGAAATGTGTGTTCTCTTTAGAGACCACACATGGATCCACTAGTGTCATTGCATGTATGTTCTTTTCACTAACAACAACTGGAGTCATTGCATGCGTGTTCTTTTCACATACCACATATGGATCCACCAGTGTCATTGCATGTGTGCTCTTTTCACAATCCACCTACGGATCCACCAGTGAGATTGCATGTGTGTTCTTTTTACCAACAACAACCAAAGTTATTTCATGGCTGTTCTTCTCACATACCACCTATGGATCCACCAGTGTCATTGCATGTGTGTTCTCTTCACAATCCACACATGAATCCACCAGTGTCATTGCATGTGTGTTCTTTTTAGTAACAACAACCAGAGTCATTGCATGTGTGTTCTGTTCAGAGACCACACATGGATACACCAGTGGCATTGCATGTGTGTTCTTTTTACTAACAACAACCAGAGTCATTGAAAAGTGTGCTCTCTTTAGATACCACGCATGGATCCACCAGTGTCATTGCATGTATGTTCTTTTCACTAACAACAACTGGAGTCATTGCATGTGTGTTCTTTTCACATACCACATATGGATCCACTAGTGTCATTGCGTGTGTCCTCTTTTCACAATCCACCTATGGACCCACCAGTGTCATTGCATGTGTGTTCTTTTCACTAACAACAACTGGAGTCATTGCATGTGTGTTCATTTCACATACCACATATGGATCCACTAGTGTCATAGCATTTGTGCTCTTTTCACAATCCACCTATGGATCCACCGGTGTCACTGCATGTGTGTTCTTTTCACAATGCACTTATGGATCCAACGGTGTCATTGCATGTGTGTTCTTTTTACTAACAACAACCAGAGTCATTTCATGACTGTTCTTCTCACATACCACCTATGGATCCACCAGCGTCATTGCATTTGTGTTCTTTTTAGTAACAACAACTGGAGTCATTGCATGTGTGTTCTTTTCACATACCACATATGGATCCACCGGTGTCATTGAAATGTGTGTTCTCTTTAGAGACCACACATGGATCCACTAGTGTCATTGGATGTATGTTCTATTCACTAACAACAATTGGAGTCATTGCATGCGTGTTCTTTTCACATACCACATATGGATCCACCAGTGTCATTGCATGTGTGCTCTTATCACAATCCACCTATGGATCCACCAGTGACATTGCATGTGTGTTCTTTTTACTAACAACCAGAGTCATTTCATGACTGTTCTTCTCACATACCACCTATGGATCCACCAGTGTCATTGCATGTGTGTTCTCTTCACAATCCACACATGAATCCACCAGTGTCATTGCATGTGTGTTCTTTTTAGTAACAACAACCAGAGTCATTGCATGTGTGTTCTCTTCAGAGACCACACATGGATCCACCAGTGACATTGCATGTGTGTTCTTTTTACTAACAACAACCAGAGTCATTGAAATGTGTGCTCTCTTCAGATACCACACATGGATCCACCAGTGTCATTGCATGTATGTTCTTTTCACTAACAACAACTGGAGTCATTGCATGTGTGTTCTTTTCACATACCACATATGGATCCACCAGTGTCCTTGCGTGTGTGCTCTTTTCTTAATCCACCTATGGATCCACCAGTGTCATTGCATGTGTGTTCTTTTCACTAACAACAACTGGAGTCATTGGATGTGTGTTCGTTTCACATACCACATATGGATCCACTAGTGTCATTGCATTTGTGATCTTTTCACAATCCACCTATGGATCCACCGGTGTCATTGCATGTGTGTTCTTTTCACAATCCACCAATGGATCCAACGGTGTCATTGCATGTGTGTTCTTTTTACTAACAACAACCAAAGTCATTTCATGACTGTTCTTCTCACATACCACCTATGGATCCACCAGCGTCATTGCATTTGTGTTCTTTTTAGTAACAACAACTGGAGTCATTGCATGTGTGTTCTTTTCACAGACCACATATGGATCCACCGGTGTCATTGAAATGTGTGTTCTCTTCAGAGACCACACATGGATCCACTAGTGTCATTGCATGTATGTTCTTTTCACTAACAACAACTGGAGTCATTGCATGTGTGTCCTTTTCACATACCACATATGGATCCACCAGTGTCATTGCATGTGTGCTCTTTTCACAATCCACCTATGGATCCACCAGTGACATTGCATGTGTGTTCTTTTTACTAACAACAACCAGAGTCATTTCATGACTGTTCTTCTCACATACCACCTATGGATCCACCAGTGTCATTGCATGTGTGTTCTCTTCACAATCCCCACATGAATCCACCAGTGTCATTGCATGTGTGTTCTTTTTAGTAACAACAACCAGAGTCATTGCATGTGTGTTCTCTTCAGAGACCACACGTGGATCCACCAGTGTCATTGCATGTGTGTTCTTTTTACTAACAACAACCAGAGTCATTGAAATGTATGCTCTCTTCAGAGACCACACATGGATCCACCAGTGTCATTGCATGTATGTTCTTTTCACTAACAACATTTGGAATCATTGCATGTGTGTTATTTTCACATACCACATATGGATCCACTAATGTCATTGCGTGTGTCCTCTTTTCACAATCCACCTATGGATCCACCAGTGTCATTTCATGTGTGTTCTTTTCACTAACAACAACCAGAGTCATTTCATGACTGTTATTCTCACATACCACATATGGATCCACTAGTGTCATTGCATTTGTGCTCTTTTCACAATCCACCTATGGGTCCACCGGTGTCATTGCATGTGTGTTCTTTTCACAATCCACCTATGGATCCACCGGTGTCATTGCATGTGTGTTCTTTTTACTAACAACAACCAGAGTCGTTTCATCACTGTTCTTCTCACATACCACCGATGGATCCACTAGAGTCATTGCATTTGTGTTCTTTTTAGTAACAACAACTGGAGTCATTGCATGTGTGTTCTTTTCAGATACCACATATGGATCCACCAGTGTCATTGAAATGTGTGTTCTCTTCGGAGACCACACATGGATCCACTAGTGTCATTGCATGTATGTTCTTTTCACTAACAACAACTGGAGTCATTGCATGCGTGTTCTTTTCACATACCACATATGGATCCACCAATGTCATTGCATGTGTGCTCTTTTCACAATCCACCTATGGATCCACCAGTGACATTGCATGTGTGTTCTTTTTACTAACAACAACCAGAGTCATTTCATGATTGTTCTTCTCACATACCACCTATGGATCCACCAGTTTCATTGCATGTGTGTTCTCTTCACAATCCACACATGAATCCACCAGGGTCATTGCATGTGTGTTCTTTTTAGTAACAACAACCAGAGTCATTGCATGAGTGTTATCTTCAGAGACCACACATGGATCCACCAGTGGCATTGCATGTGTGTTCTTTTTACTAACAACAACCAGAGTCATTGAAAAGTGTGCTCTCTTCAGATACCACACATGGATCCACCAGTGTCATTGCATGTATGTTCTTTTCACTAACAACAACTGGAGTCATTGCATGTGTGTTCTTTTCACATACCACATATGGATCCACTAGTGTCATTGCGTGTGTCCTCTTTTCACAATCCACCTATGGATCCACCAGTGTCATTGCATGTGTGTTCTTTTCACTAACAACAACTGGAATCATTGCATGTGTGTTCATTTCACATACCATATATGGATCCACTAGTGTCATTGCATTTGTGCTCTTTTCACAATCCACCTATGGATCCACCGGTGTCATTGCATGTGTGTTTTTTTCACAATCCACCTATGGATCCAACGGTGTCATTGCATGTGTGTTCTTTTTACTAACAACAACCAGAGTCATTTCATGACTGTTCTTCTCACATACCACCTATGGATCCACCATCGTCATTGCATTTGTGTTCTTTTTAGTAACAACAACTGGAGTCATTGCATGTGCGTTCTTTTCACATACCACATATGGATCCACCGGTGTCATTGAAATGTGTGTTCTTTTCAGAGACCACACATGGATCCACTAGTGTCATTGCATGTATGTTCTTTTCACTAACAACAACTGGAGTCATTGCATGTGTGTTCTTTTCACATACCACATATGGATCCACCAGTGTCATTGCATGTGTGCTCTTTTCACAATCCACCTATGGATCCACCAGTGACATTGCATGTGTGTTCTTTTTACTAACAACAACCAGAGTCATTTCATGACTGTTCTTCTCACATACCACCTATGGATCCACCAGTGTCATTGCATGTGTGTTCTCTTCACCATCCACACATTAATCCACCAGTGTCATTGCATGTGTGTTCTTTTTAGTAACAACAACCAGAGTCATTGCATGTGTGTTCTCTTCATAGACCACACGTGGATCCACAAGTGTCATTGCATGTATGTTATTTTTACTAACAACAACCAGAGTCATTGAAATGTGTGCTCTCTTCAGAGACCACACATGGATCCACCAGTGTCAGTGCAAGTATGTTCTTTTCACTAACCACAACTGGAGTCATTGCATGTGTGTTCTTTTCACATACCACATATGGATCCACCAGTGTCATTGCATGTGTGCTCTTTTCTTAATCCACCTATGGATCCACTAGTGTCATTGCATGTGTGTTCTTTTTACTAACAACAACCAGAGTCATTTCTTGTCTGTTCTTCTCACATACCACCTATGGATCCACCAGTGTCATTGCATGTGTCATCTCTTCACAATCTACACATGGATCCACCAGTGTCATTGCATGTGTGTTCTTTTTAGTAACAAGAACCAGAGTCATTGCATGTGTGTTCTTTTTACTAACCAGAGTCATTGAAATGTGTGCTCTCTTCAGAGACCACACATGGATCCACCAGTGTCATTGCATGTATGTTCTTTTCACTAACAACAACTGGAGTCATTGCATGTGTCTTCTTTTCACATACCACATATGGATCCACCAGTGTCATTGAAATGTGTGTTCTCTTTAGAGACCACACATGGATCCACTAGTGTCATTGCATGTATGTTCTTTTCACTAACAACAACTGGAGTCATTGCATGTGTGTTATTTTCACATACCATATATGGATCCACCAGTGTGATTGCATGTGTGCTCTTTTCACAATCCACCTATGGATCCACCCGTGTCATTGCATGTGTGTTCTTTTCACAATCCACCTATGGATCCACCGGTGTCATTGCATGTGTGTTCTTTTTACTAACAACAACCAGAGTCATTTCATGACTGTTCTTCTCACATACCACCTATGGATCCACCAGCGTCATTGCATTTGTGTTCTTTTTAGTAACAACAACTGGAGTCATTGCATGTGTGTTCTTTTCACATACCACATATGGATCCACCAGTGTCATTGAAATGTGTGTTCTCTTCAGAGACCACACATGGATCCACTAGTGTCATTGCATGTATGTTCTTTTCACTAACAACAACTGGAGTCATTGCATGCGTGTTCTTTTCACATACCACATATGGATCCACCAGTGTCATTGCATGTGTGCTCTTTTCACAATCCACCTATGGATCCACCAGTGACATTGCATGTGTGTTCTTTTTACTAACAACAACCAGAGTCATTTCATGACTGTTCTTCTCACATACCACCTATGGATCCACCAGTGTCATTGCATGTGTGTTCTCTTCACAATCCACACATGAATCCACCAGTGTCATTGCATGTGTGTTATTTTTAGTAACAACAACTAGAGTCATTGCATGTGTGTTATCTTCAGAGACCACACATGGATCCACCAGTGGCATTGCATGTGTGTTCTTTTTACTAACAACAACCAGAGTCATTGAAAAGTGTGCTCTCTTCAGATACCACACATGGATCCACCAGTGTCATTGCATGTATGTTCTTTTCACTAACAACAACTGGAGTCATTGCATGTGTGTTCTTTTCACATACCACATATGGATCCACTAGTGTCATTGCGTGTGTCCTCTTTTCACAATCCACCTATGGATCCACCAGTGTCATTGCATGTGTGTTCTTTTCACTAACAACAACTGGAATCATTGCATGTGTGTTCATTTCACATACCATATATGGATCCACTAGTGTCATTGCATTTGTGCTCTTTTCACAATCCACCTATGGATCCACCGGTGTCATTGCATGTGTGTTCTTTTCACAATCCACCTATGCATCCAACGGTGTCATTGGATGTGTGTTCTTTTTACTAACAACAACCAGAGTCATTTCATGACTGTTCTTCTCACATACCACCTATGGATCCACCATCGTCATTGCATTTGTGTTGTTTTTAGTAACAACAACTGGAGTCATTGCATGTGTGTTCTTTTCACATACCACATATGGATCCACCGGTGTCATTGAAATGTGTGTTCTCTTCAGAGACCACACATGGATCCACTAGTGTCATTGCATGTATGTTCTTTTCACTAACAACAACTAGAGTCATTGCATGTGTGTTCTTTTCACATACCACATATGGATCCACCAGTGTCATTGCATGTGTGCTCTTTTCACAATCCACCTATGGATCCACCAGTGACATTGCATGTGTGTTCTTTTTACTAACAACAACCAGAGTCATTTCATGACTGTTCTTCTCACATACCACCTATGGATCCACCAGTGTCATTGCATGTGTGTTCTCTTCACAATCCACACATGAATCCACCAGTGTCATTGCATGTGTGTTCTTTTTAGTAACAACAACCAGAGTCATTGCATGTGTGTTCTCTTCATAGACCACACGTGGATCCACAAGTGTCATTGCATGTATGTTCTTTTTACTAACAACAACCAGAGTCATTGAAATGTGTGCTCTCTTTAGAGACCACACATGGATCCACCAGTGTTAGTGCAAGTATGTTCTTTTCACTAACCACAACTGGAGTCATTGCATGTGTGTTCTTTTCACATACCACATATGGATCCACCAGTGTCATTGCATGTGTGCTCTTTTCTTCATCCACCTATGGATCCACCAGTGTCATTGCATGTGTGTTCTTTTTACTAACAACAACCAGACTCATTTCTTGTCTGTTCTTCTCACATGCCACCTATGGATCCACCAGTGTCATTGCATGTGTCATCTCTTCACAATCTACACATGGATCTACCAGTGTCATTGCATGTGTGTTCTTTTTAGTAACAAGAACCAGAGTCATTGCATGTGTGTTCTCTTCAGAGACCACACATGGATCCACCAGTGTCATTGCATGTGTGTTCTTTTTACTAACCAGAGTCATTGAAATGTGTGCTCTCTTCAGAGACCACACATGGATCCACCAGTGTCATTGCATGTATGTTCTTTTCACTAACAACAACTGGAGTCATTGCATGTGTCTTATTTTCACATACCACATATGGATCCACCAGTGTCATTGAAATGTGTGTTCTCTTCAGAGACCACACATGGATCCACTAGTGTCATTGCATGTATGTTCTTTTCACTAACAACAACTGGAGTCATTGCATGTGTGTTATTTTCACATACCACATATGGATCCACCAGTGTGATTGCATGTGTGCTCTTTTCACAATCCACCTATGGCTCCATCAGTGACATTGCATGTGGGTTCTTTTTACTAATAACAACGAGAGTCATTTCATGACTATTCTTCATACATACCAGCTATGGATCCACCAGTGTCATTGCATGTGTGTACTCTCCACAATCCACACATGGATCCACCAGTGTCATTGCATGTGTGTTCCTTTTAGTAACAACAACCAGAGTCATTGCATGTGTGTTCTCTTCAGAGACCACACATGGATCCACGAGTGGCATTGCATGTGTGTTCTTTTTACTAACAACAACCAGATTCATTGAAAAGTGTGCTCTCTTCAAATACCACACATGGATCCACCAGTGTCATTGCATGTATGTTCTTTTCACTAACAACAACAGGAGTCATTGCATGTGTGTTCTTTTCACATACCACAATTGGATCCACTAGTGTCATTGCGTGTGTGCTCTTTTCACAATCCACCTATGGATCCACCAGTGTCATTGCATGTGTGTTCTTTTCACTAACAACAACTGGAGTCATTGCATGTGTGTTCGTTTCACATACCACATATGGATCCACTAGTGTCATTGCATTTGTGCTGTTTTCACAATCCACCTATGGATCCACCGGTGTCACTGCATGTGTGTTCTTTTCACAATCCACCTATGGATCCAACGGTGTCATTGCATGTGTGTTCTTTTTACTAACAACAACCAGAGTCATTTCATGACTGTTCTTCTCACATACCACCTTTGGATCCACCATCGTCATTGCATTTGTGTTCTTTTTAGTAACAACAACTGGAGTCATTGCATGTGTGTTCTTTTCACATACCACATATGGATCCAACGGTGTCATTGAAATGTGTGTTCTCTTCAGAGACCACACATGGATCCACTAGTGTCATTGCATGTATGTTCTTTTCACTAACAACAACTGGAGTCATTGCATGCGTGTTCTTTTCACATACCACATATGGATCCACCAGTGTCATTGCATGTGTGCTCTTTTCACAGTCCACCTATGGATCCACCAGTGAGATTGCATGTGTGTTCTTTTTACCAACAACAACCAAAGTCATTTCATGACTGTTCTTCTCACATACCACCTATGGATCCACCAGTGTCATTGCATGTGTGTTCTCTTCACAATCCA
Source organism: Avena sativa (assembly GCA_916181665.1). Taxonomy (NCBI): domain Eukaryota; kingdom Viridiplantae; phylum Streptophyta; class Magnoliopsida; order Poales; family Poaceae; genus Avena; species Avena sativa. Next base: position 432,732,183 of record OV702295.1, read on the forward strand.
CACATGAATTCACCAGTGTCATAGCATGTGTGTTCTTTTTAGTAACAACAACCAGAGTCATTGCATGTGTGTTCTGTTCAGAGACCACACATGGATACACCAGTGGCATAGCATGTGTGTTCTTTTTACTAACAACAACCAGAGTCATTGAAAAGTGTGCTCTCTTCAGATACCACGCATGGATCCACCAGTGTCATTGCATGTATGTTCTTTTCACTAACAACAACTGGAGTCATTGCATGTGTGTTCTTTTCACATACCACATATGGATCCACTAGTGTCATTGCGTGTGTCCTCTTTTCACAATCCACCTATGGACCCACCAGTGTCATTGCATGTGTGTTCTTTTCACTAACAACAACTGGAGTCATTGCATGTGTGTTCATTTCACATACCACATATGGATCCACTAGTGTCATTGCATTTGTGCTCTTTTCACAATCCACCTATGGATCCACCGGTGTCACTGCATGTGTGTTCTTTTCACAATCCACCTATGGATCCAACGGTGTCATTGCATGTGTGTTCTTTTTACTAACAACAACCAGAGTCATTTCATGACTGTTCTTCTCACATACCACCTATGGATCCACCAGCGTCATTGCATTTGTGTTCTTTTTAGTAACAACAACTGGAGTCATTGCATGTGTGTTCTTTTCACATACCACATATGGATCCACCGGTGTCATTGAAATGTGTGTTCTCTTCAGAGACCACACATGGATCCACTAGTGTCATTGGATATATGTTCTTTTCACTAACAACAATTGGAGTCATTGCATGCGTGTTCTTTTCACATACCACATATGGATCCACCAGTGTCATTGCATGTGTGCTCTTATCACAATCCACCTATGGATCCACCAGTGACATTGCATGTGTGTTCTTTTTACTAACAACAACCAGAGTCATTTCATGACTGTTCTTCTCACATACCACCTATGGATCCACCAGTGTCATTGCATGTGTGTTCTCTTCACAATCCACACATGAATCCACCAGTGTCATTGCATGTGTGTTCTTTTTAGTAACAACAACCAGAGTCATTGCATGTGTGTTCTCTTAAGAGACCACACATGGATCCACCAGTGACATTGCATGTGTGTTCTTTTTACTAACAACAACCAGAGTCATTGAAATGTGTGCTCTCTTCAGATACCACACATGGATCCACCAGTGTCATTGCATGTATGTTCTTTTCACTAACAACAACTAGAGTCATTGCATGTGTGTTCTTTTCACATACCACATATGGATCCACCAGTGTCATTGCGTGTGTGCTCTTTTCTTAATCCACCTATGGATCCACCAGTGTCATTGCATGTGTGTTCTTTTCACTAACAACAACTGGAGTCATTGGATGTGTGTTCGTTTCACATACCACATATGGATCCACTAGTGTCATTGCATTTGTGATCTTTTCACAATCCACCTATGGATCCACCGGTGTCATTGCATGTGTGTTCTTTTCACAATCCACCAATGGATCCAACGGTGTCATTACATGTGTGTTCTTTTTACTAACAACAACCAAAGTCATTTCATGACTGTTCTTCTCACATACCACCTATGGATCCACCAGCGTCATTGCATTTGTGTTCTTTTTAGTAACAACAACTGGAGTCATTGCATGTGTGTTCTTTTCACAGACCACATATGGATCCACCGGTGTCATTGAAATGTGTGTTCTCTTCAGAGACCACACATGGATCCACTAGTGTCATTGCATGTATGTTCTTTTCACTAACAACAACTGGAGTCATTGCATGTGTGTCCTTTTCACATACCACATATGGATCCACCAGTGTCATTGCATGTGTGCTCTTTTCACCATCCACCTATGGATCCACCAGTGACATTGCATGTGTGTTCTTTTTACTAACAACAACCAGAGTCATTTCATGACTGTTCTTCTCACATACCACCTATGGATCCACCAGTGTCATTGCATGTGTGTTCTCTTCACAATCCCCACATGAATCCACCAGTGTCATTGCATGTGTGTTCTTTTTAGTAACAACAACCAGAGTCATTGCATGTGTGTTCTCTTCAGAGACCACACGTGGATCCACCAGTGTCATTGCATGTGTGTTCTTTTTACTAACAACAACCAGAGTCATTGAAATGTATGCTCTCTTCAGAGACCACACATGGATCCACCAGTGTCATTGCATGTATGTTCTTTTCACTAACAACATTTGGAATCATTGCATGTGTGTTCTTTTCACATACAACATATGGATCCACTAATGTCATTGCGTGTGTCCTCTTTTCACAATCCACCTATGGATCCACCAGTGTCATTTCATGTGTGTTCTTTTCACTAACAACAACCAGAGTCATTTCATGACTGTTATTCTCACATACCACATATGGATCCACTAGTGTCATTGCATTTGTGCTCTTTTCACAATCCACCTATGGGTCCACCGGTGTCATTGCATGTGTGTTATTTTCACAATCCACCTATGGATCCACCGGTGTCATTGCATGTGTGTTCTTTTTACTAACAACAACCAGAGTCGTTTCATCACTGTTCTTCTCACATACCACCTATGGATCCACCAGAGTCATTGCATTTGTGTTCTTTTTAGTAACAACAACTGGAGTCATTGCATGTGTGTTCTTTTCAGATACCACATATGGATCCACCAGTGTCATTGAAATGTGTGTTCTCTTCAGAGACCACACATGGATCCACTAGTGTCATTGCATGTATGTTCTTTTCACTAACAGCAACTGGAGTCATTGCATGTGTGTTCTTTTCACATACCACATATGGATCCACCAGTGTCATTGCATGTGTGCTCTTTTCACAATGTACCTATGGATCCACCAGTGACATTGCATGTGTGTTCTTTTTACTAACAACAACCAGAGTCATTTCATGACTGTTCTTCTCACATACCACCTATGGATCCACCAGTGTCATTGCATGTGTGTTCTCTTCACAATCCACACATGAATCCACCAGTGTCATTGCATGTGTGTTCTTTTTAGTAACAACAACCAGAGTCATTGCATGTGTGTTCTCTTCATAGAACACATGTGGATCCACAAGTGTCATTGCATGTATTTTCTTTTTACTAACAACAACCAGAGTCATTGAAAGGTGTGCTATCTTCAGAGACCACACATGGATCCACTTGTGTCAGTGCATGTATGTTCTTTTCACTAACAACAACTGGAGTCATTGCATGTGTGTTCTTTTCACATACCACATATGGATCCACCAGTGTCATTGCATGTGTGCTCTTTTCTTAATCCACCTATGGATCCACCAGTGTCATTGCATGTGTGTTCTTTTTACTCACAACAACCAGAGTCATTTCATGTCTTTTCTTCTCACATACCACCTATGGATCCACCAGTGTCATTGCATGTGTCATCTCTTCACAATCTACACATGGATCCACCAGTGTCATTGCATGTGTGTTCTTTTTAGTAACAACAACCAGAGTCATTGCATGTGTGTTCTCTTCAGAGACCACACATGGATCCATCAGTGTCATTGCATGTGTGTTCTTTTTACAAACCAGAGACATTGAAATGTGTGCTCTCTTCAGAGACCACACATGGATCCACCAGTGTCATTGCATGTATGTTCTTTTCACTAACAACAACTGGAGTCATTGCATGTGTGTTCTTTTCACATACCACATATGGATCCACTAGTGTCATTGCGTGTGTGCTCTTTTCACAATCCACCTATGGATCCACCAGTGTCATTGCATGTGTGTTCTTTTCACTAACAACAACTGGAGTCATTGCATGTGTGTTCGTTTCACATACCACATATGGATGCACTAGTGTCATTGCATTTGTGCTCTTTTCACAATCCACCTATGGATCCACCGGTGTCATTGCATGTGTGTTCTTTTCACAATCCACCTATGGATCCAACGGTGTCATTGCATGTGTGTTCTTTTTACTAACAACAACCAGAGTCATTTCATGACTGTTCGTCTCACATACCACCTATGGATCCACCAGCGTCATTGCATTTGTGTTCTTTTTAGTAACAACAACTGGAGTCATTGCATGTGTGTTCTTTTCACATACCACATATGGATCCACTGGTGTCATTGAAATGTGTGTTCTCTTCAGAGACCACACATGGATCCACTAGTGTCATTGCATGTATGTTCTTTTCACTAGCAACAACTGGAGTCATTGCATGTGTGTTCTTTTCACATACCACATATGGATCCACCAGTGTCATTGCATGTGTTCTCTTTTCACAATCCACCTATGGATCCACCAGTGACATTGCATGTGTGTTCTTTTTACTAACAACAACCAGAGTCATTTCATGACTGTTCTTCTCACATACCACCTATGGATCCACCAGTGTCATTCCATGTGTGTTCTCTTCACAATCCACACATGAATCCACCAGTGTCATTGCATGTGTGTTCTTTTTAGTAACAACAACCAGAGTCATTGCATGTGTGTTCTCTTCAGAGACCAGACGTGGATCCACCAGTGTCATTGCATGTGTGTTCTTTTTACTAACAACAACCAGAGTCATTGAAATGTATGCTCTCTTCAGGGACCACACATGGATCCACCAGTGTCATTGCATGTATGTTCTTTTCACTAACAACATTTGGAATCATTGCATGTGTGTTCTTTTCACATACCACATATGGATCCACTAGTTGTTGGAATTATGCCCTAGAGGCAATAATAAAGATGTTATTATTATAATTTTTGTTCATGATAAAGTTTATATTCCATGCTAGAATTGTATTAAGCGGAAACATTAATACTTGTGTGGTTTGTGAACAACACCATGTCCCTAGTACGCCTCTATGGACTAGCTCATTGATCAATGATGGTTAAGGTTTCCTAACCATAGACATGAGTTGTCAATTGATAATGAGATCATATCATTGGGAGAATGATATGGTGGACAGACCCAAACTAAGCGAAGCAATTAGATCGTGTCATCGTGTTCGTCATTGCGAAGCTTTTCTTATGTCAAATATTGTATTCCTTAGACCATGAGATAATACAACTCCCTGGTATCGGAAGAAAGCTTTGAGGTCATCAAACGTCATCCTATGAGAGGGTGATTATAAAGGTGTCTCTCAGGTGATCGGAAAGTATCTATTGGGTTGTATGTATCGAGATGGAATTTGTCCCTCCCAAGTCGGAGAGATATACTTCGGGCCCACTCGGTAATCGATATCAACACCGCTTGCAAGCATGTGGTTAACGAGTTTATCACAAAGTGATATTGGATTACGGAACGAGTAAAGTACTTGCTGTGAACGAGATTGAACTAGGTATGACGATACCGACGATCGAATCTCGGGCAAGTAAAATATCACGAGACGAAGGGAATATATATATGGGATTGATTGAATCCTGGCATCGTGGTTCATCCGATATGATCATCGATGAATGTGTGGGAGTCAATATGGGTGCCCAGACCCCGCTGTTGATTATTGATAGAAGATCATGTTTGCATATTCTCGAACCCGCAGGGTCACACACTTAACGTGTCTCGACGCTAGGGTAGATTGGATACTTGGTTTATGAATTTTTGTTTGGAGTCTCGGATGGGATCCGGGACATCACGAGAGGTTCCGGAATGGTCCATAGAATAAGATTCATATAAGGCAGTGCAGTTTTTGGAGTTCGGAATTGTTCCAGATTAATCGGTATTGTATCGGAAGCTTCTAGAACCTTCCGGAAGGGGGCCAACGTGGTCCCACCTTCCGGGAGGGGGCATGGGCCTATGAGGGAGTGTCCTGGCCGCATTGGGCCAGGGGCACAAGGCCCCATAGGGCCCATCCGATCCTAGATAAGTTTAAATCGTTTAAACTAGAGATAAGATAGGGTTTCTAGAAGGGAGAGTTTAAATCATTTAAACTAGAGATAGGCTTGGAGGATGGGCAAGGGCTGGCCGCACCCCCCTCTATATATAGAGGGCTGGTGCGCCCCCTCCCCCCCAACACACACACCTTCCTCCAAACCCTAGTTGCCCTGCTGCCCTCCTCTCTCCCTCCCGACTGTTTGTAGGCGAAACCCTACTGCAGAAATTCTCCACCATATACACCACGCCGTCGTGTTGTAGATCCAATCCATCTCTCCACCATTCTTGCTGGTCCGAGGAAGGAGGAGACGTCGAGGTGTTGCACGTGTGCATCTCACCGAGGCACCGCCACTTGTGGTGCTAGACCGGATCGGATCGCGAGGAGGAGAAGCGAGTACGACTACATCACCCACGTTCCGACGAACGTTCCGCTGTGCGAATCTTCAAGGGTATGAAGATCTAATCCAATCTCTCTCGTTGTTTGCATCTCCTAGATTAGATCTTGGCTTTCCTTCTGTTCGCTTCCGTAGAAAATTTTGATTTACTATGCTGCGAAACCCTTCAGTGGTATCAGAGCTAGATCTATGCGTAGATGTGATTCACGAGTAGAACGCAACATGGTTGTTGCGAGCGTTGATGTTTTCTGTTGCAAGCCTCTTGTTTGTGTTCTTCTTATGACGCGGGATAGTGAGATTGAAGCGGTCCAGGCCAACCTTACGCGACGTCGTTCGTGAGACCGGCTCCGCACTTGACGTGTGGCTTGTTCCATACATGCGGCTGGTGGATGTCAGTTTCTCTCACTATAGTTGTCATGGGATTAACACCGGAGTTTGGCAACCATAATATCACCGTTGCGGCTTTCCGTAGGTAAGAATCGTTCTTAGCATCTACTCCCATAAGCCACGTAAAACATGCAACAACAAAGTAGAGGCGTCTAACTTGGTTTTGCAGGGAGTGTTTTCTGTGATATGGTATGGCCCAAGATGTGATGTGTATAATGTATGCGATGATCATGTTTTGTAATGTTTCACGACTTGCATGTCGATGAGTTCACAACCGGCAGGAGCCATATGGTTGTCTTTATAATTGTGTATGACCTACGAGTCAACTTCCTATACGCCATGTAATAGCTTTACTTTATCGCTAAGTAGTTAGCAATAGTTGTAGTTGCTATTCGTGGTGGAGGCAATCATGGTGGAGTGATGGAGATCATGCCGGAACGCACAAGATGGAGATCATTGCGCGAAGATTGGCTATACCATGTCACATAAAGTTATATGCATGTGATGTTTATCCTTTATGTATCTTATTATGCTTAGATCGCGACGGTAGCATTATAAGATGATTCCTCACTTAAAGATCAAGATAAAAACTGTGTTCTCCCCAAGTATGCACCATTGCGAAAGTTCGTCGTGTCCAAGCATCACGTGATGATCGGGTGCTATAGACTCTACGCTCACATACAACGGGTGCAAGCCAGTTTTGCACACGCGGAAATACTTGGGTCTAACTTGACGAGCCTAGCATGTACAGACATGGCCTCGGAACACATGAACCGAAAGGTTAAGCATGAGTCATATGAATGATATGATCGACACTTCGTTGTCCACCATTGAAACCACATCTCTTCTCGTGAAGATCGGATTAGGTGTGGTGAATTTGGATCGTGTTCACTAAACAACTTGAGGGATGTTGAATTTAGTGAGAGTTCATCTAGTAATTTGATTAAGTTGAACTATTTATCATGAACATAGTCTAAATTGTACTTGCAAATACTGTAGATCACATGGCCAAGTCCAACTTCAACTTCAACGTTTTTGCTGAGAAAGAAAAGCTTAGAAACAATGGGTCTAACTTCACCAACTGGTTCCGCAATCTTAGAATCATTTTGTCTGGCGGACAAAAGGACTATGTCCTTGGGAAAGCGTTAGGTGACCCCCCTGCTGCAACTGCGTCGGCTGATGAGAAAGTTGTCTATCAGTCGCGCAAAGATGATTATGGTGTGATTAAGAGCACCATGTTGTTTGCTATGGAACCGGAACTTCAAAATCGTTTTGAAAACTATCCCGGGCCCTTTGAGATTCTCGAGGAGCTGAAAACCATGTTTCAGACTCAGGCCCGTTCTGAGAGATATGAGATCTCCGAGAAGTTCTTTAACTGCAAGATGGAGGAAGGGAGTTCCGTTAGTGAGCACGCCATTAAGATGTCGGGCTACACTCAACGCCTTGAGCAACTGGACTGCAAGATTCCAGAGGAGCTCAAGATTGACAGGGTTCTGCAATCACTCCCTCCCAGCTACAAAAGTTTTGTAGTGACTCACAATCAGATTGGTTCCACTGATACGATCACCGAGCTCTTCGCAAAGCTGAAGGCTGCGGAGGTGGACATCAAAAAGGATAATCATGTGTTGATGGTCAACAAGCCCTCCTTTAAGAAAGGTAAAGGTGCAAAGAAGCCCTTCAAGAAAAGCGGCGGCAAGCGCGTTGCCCCTGCTGAGAAGAAGCTCAAATATGGACCTAAGCCGGACACTGAGTGCTTCTATTGCAAGGACAAGGGTCACTGGAAGCGCAACTGTTCGAAGTACTTAGCGGACAAGAAGGCTGGCACCATCAAAGGTATATTTGATATACATGTTATTGATGTTTTCCTTACTAGCCCTCGTTGTAGTGCCTGGGTATTTGATACTGGTTCAGTTGCTAATATTTGTAACTCGAAACAGGAGCTACGGAATAGACGACGGCTTGCGAGGGATGAGGTGACGATGCGCGTTGGCAACGGATCAAGAGTTGATGTGATGGCCGTCGGCACGCTCTCCTTAGTTTTACCTTCGGGATTAGTTTTAAACCTTAATAAATGTTATTATGTGCCTGCGTTGAGCATGAACATTATTTCTGGGTCGTGTTTATTGCAAGACGGTTATTCATTTAAATCGGAGAATAATGGGTGTTCTATTTATATGAGTAACATCTTTTATGGTCATGCACCCCTTGTGAATGGTTTATATCTTCTAAATCTCGAAAGGGATGAAACACACATCCATAACATTGAGGCTAAGAGATGCAAAGTAGATAGTGATAATACTACTTATTTGTGGCACTGTCGTCTAGGTCATATTGGTGTAAAGCGCTTGAATAAACTCCATTCTGATGGACTTTTGGAGTCTCTTGATTTTGAATCATTTGACACATGCGAACCATGCCTCATGGGCAAGATGATCAAAACCCCGTTCTCCGGTATGATGGAGCGAGCAACGGACTTGTTGGAAATCATACATACCGATGTATGCGGACCGATGAGTGTTTCGATGCGCGGTGGATATCGCTACTTTCTCACTTTTACCGATGACTTAAGTAGATATGGGTATATCTATTTAATGAAACATAAATCTGAAACGTTTGAAAATTTCAAAGAATTTCAGAATGAAGTGGAGAACCATCGTAACAGAAAGATTAAGTTTCTACGATCCGATCGTGGGGGCGAATATTTGAGTTATGATTTTCTCACGCATCTCAAAGCAAGTGGAATCGTTTCACAACTCACGCCACCCGGAACACCACAGCGCAATGGTGTGTCTGAACGCCGGAATCGAACCCTATTAGATATGGTCCGATCGATGATGTCTCTTACTGATTTGCCGTTATCATTTTGGGGTTATGCATTAGAAACCGCTGCATTCACTTTAAATAGGGCTCCGTCTAAATCCGTTGAGACGACACCGTATGAACTATGGTTTGGTGCTAAACCTAAGTTGTCGTTTCTTAAAGTTTGGGGATGCGAAGCTTACGTCAAGAAGTTGATGCCGGACAAGCTCGAACCCAAAGCGGAGAAATGCGTCTTCATAGGATACCCTAAGGAAACTATTGGGTATACCTTCTATCACAGAACCGAAGGCAAAGTGTTTGTCGCAAAGAACGGTTCCTTTCTTGAGAAGGAGTTTCTCTCGAAAGAAGTGAGTGGGAGGAAAGTAGAGCTAGACGAGGTTATTGAACCTTCTCTTGAATTGGAGAGTAGCGCAACACCTGAAATTGTTCCAGTGCCGCCTGCACCAACAATAGAGGAAGCTAATGACAAGGATCATGAAGCTTCGGACGATGCTGCTACTGAACGTCGCAGGTCGACAAGGTCGCGTGCCCCTCCTGAGTGGTACGGCAACCCTGTCTTGACTGTCTTATTAGTAGAAGACAGCGAACCTACGAACTATGAGGAAGCGATGATGAGCCCAGACTCTGAGAAATGGCTAGAAGCCATGAAATCCGAATTAGGATCCATGAGCGAAAACCAAGTATGGACTTTGGTGGACCCTCCTAGCGACCGAAAGGCCGTTGAGTGCAAATGGATCTCCAAGAAGAAAATGGACGCGGATGGTAATGTTACCGTCTATAAAGCACGGCTTGTTGCGAAAGGTTTTCGACAAGTTCAAGGTGTTGACTACGATGAGACTTTCTCTCCCGTAGCGATGTTTAAGTCCATTCGGATTTTATTAGCAATTGCTGCGTTTCATGATTATGAAATATGGCAAATGGATGTCAAGACTGCTTTCCTCAATGGCAACATTGATGAAGAGTTGTATATGATGCAACCCGAAGGTTTTGTCGATCCTAATGATGCTGATAAAGTATGCAAACTTCAGCGTTCCATTTATGGACTGAAGCAAGCGTCTCGGAGTTGGAACCTTCGTTTTGATCAAGTGATCAAGAGCTTTGGATTTGTTCCAAATTGCTACGAAGCTTGCATCTACAAGAAAGTGAGTGGGAGCTCGGTGACGTTTCTGGTACTATATGTGGATGACATATTGATTATTGGAAATGACATCAACATGCTTAACGATGTGAAGAGTTATTTGAACAAGTGTTTTTCAATGAAAGACCTAGGTGAAGCTGCTTATATATTGGGCATCAAAATCTATAGAGATAGACAAAGACGCCTGATAGCTTTAAGCCAGAGTACATACCTAGACAAAGTTCTGAAAAGGTTCAGGATGGATAAGGCATTGAAAGGTTCAGTGCCTATGTTGTCAGGTAAGATATTGAGCAAGGCTCAGTGTCCAGCTACGGTAAATGATAGGGAAGCTATGAGAAAAGTGCCTTATGCCTCGGCCATAGGTTCCATCATGTATGCCATGCTGTGTACTAGACCGGATGTGTCCAATGCTCTTAGTTTGACGAGCAGATATCAAAGTGATCCAGGAGTGGAACACTGGACAGCCGTGAAGAACATCCTAAGGTACCTAAATAGGAATAAAGAAATGTTCTTAGTCTATGGGGGTGATGAACAGCTCGTCGTAAAAGGTTACGTCGATGCTAGTTTCGACACCGACAAGGATGATTCTAAATCTCAGACAGGATACGTGTATATTTTGAATGGAGGAGCTGTGAGCTGGAGAAGCTGCAAGCAAAGCGTGATCGCGGGATCTACAGTAGAAGCGGAATACATGGCTGCTGCAGAAGCGTCAAGTGAAGGAGTTTGGATCAGGAACTTCATCACTGAGCTTGGCGTGGTTCCAAGTGCATTGGACCCACTGGAGATATTATGTGACAACACTGGCGCCATAGCACTCGCTAACGAACCAAGATATCATCCAAAGACCAAGCATATCAACCGCAAGTTTCATATAATCCGAGATTATATAGCAGATGGAGATCTGAAGATTAGCAAAGTACATACAGATCTGAATGTTGCAGATCCATTGACTAAACCTCTTCCACGTGTAAAACATGATCAGCACCTCAGTGCCATGGGTGTGAGATTGTTGCCAAATGTAAACTAGATTATTGACTCTAGTGCAAGTGGGAGACTGTTGGAATTATGCCCTAGAGGCAATAATAAAGATGTTATTATTATAATTCTTGTTCATGATAAAGTTTATATTCCATGCTAGAATTGTATTAAGCGGAAACATTAATACTTGTGTGGTTGGTGAACAACACCGTGTCCCTAGTACGCCTCTATGGACTAGCTCATTGATCAATGATGGTTAAGGTTTCCTAACCATAGACATGAGTTGTCAATTGATAATGAGATCATATCATTAGGAGAATGATATGGTGGACAGACCCAAACTAAGCGAAGCAATTAGATCGTGTCATCGTGTTCGTCATTGCGAAGCTTTTCTTATGTCAAATATTGTATTCCTTAGACCATGAGATAATACAACTCCCTGGTATCGGAAGAAAGCTTTGAGGTCATCAAACGTCATCCTATGAGAGGGTGATTATAAAGGTGTCTCTCAGGTGATCGGAAAGTATCTGTTGGGTTGTATGTATCGAGATGGAATTTGTCCCTCCCAAGTCGGAGAGATATACTTAGGGCCCACTCGGTAATCGATATCAACACCGCTTGCAAGCATGTGGTTAAGGAGTTGATCACAAAGTGATATTGGATTACGGAACGAGTAAAGTACTTGCTGTGAACGAGATTGAACTAGGTATGACGATACCGACGATCGAATCTCGGGCAAGTAAAATATCGCGAGACGAAGGGAATATATATATGGGATTGATTGAATCCTGGCATCGTGGTTCATCCGATATGATCATCGATGAATGTGTGGGAGTCAATATGGGTGCCCAGACCCCGCTGTTGATTATTGATAGAAGATCATGTCTGCATATTCTCGAACCCGCAGGGTCACACACTTAACGTGTCTCGACGCTAGGGTAGATTGGATACTTGGTTTATGAATTTTTGTTCGGAGTCTCAGATGGGATCTGGGACATCACGAGAGGTTCCGGAATGGTCCAGAGAATAAGATTCATATAAGGCAGTGCAGTTTTTGGAGTTTGGAATTGTTCCGGATTAATCAGTATTGTACCGGAAGCTTCTAGAACCTTCCGGAAGGGGGCCAACGTGGTCCCACCTTCCAGGAGGGGGCATGGGCCTATGAGGGAGTGTCCTGGCCGCATTGGGCCAGGGGCACAAGGCCCCATAGGGCCCAGCCGATCCTAGATAAGTTTAAATTGTTTAAACTAGAGATAAGATAGGGTTTCTAGAAGGGAGAGTTTAAATCGTTTAAACTAGAGATAGGCTTGGAGGATGGGCAAGGGCTGGCCGCACCCCCCTCTATATATAGAGGGCTGGTGCGCCCCCTCCCCCCCAACACACACACCTTCCTCCAAACCCTAGTTGCCCTGCTGCCCTCCTCTCTCCCTCCCGACTGTTTGTAGGCGAAGCCCTGCTGCAGAAATTCTCCACCATATACACCACGCCGTCGTGTTGTAGATCCAATCCATCTCTCCACCATACTTGCTGGTCCGAGGAAGGAGGAGACGTCGAGGTGCTGCACGTGTGCATCTCACGGAGGCACCGCCACTTGTGGTGCTAGATCGGATCGGATCGCGAGGAGGAGAAGCGAGTACGACTACATCACCCACGTTCCGACGAACGTTCCGCTGTGCGAATCTTCAAGGGTATGAAGATCTAATCCAATCTCTCTCGTTGTTTGCATCTCCTAGATTAGATCTTGGCTTTCCTTCTGTTCGCTTCCGTAGAAAATTTTGATTTACTATGCTGCGAAACCCTTCACTAGTGTCATTGCATGTGTGCTCTTTTCACAATCAACCTATGGATCCACCAGTGTCATTGCATGTGTGTTCTTTTCACTAACAACAACTGGAGTCATTGCATGTGTGTTCGTTTCACATACCACATATGGATCCACTAGTGTCATTGCAATTGTGCTCTTTTCACAATCCACCTATGGATCCACCAGTGTCATTGCATGTGTGTTCTTTTCACAATCCACCTATTGATCCAACGGTGTCATTGCATGTGTGTTCTTTTTACTAACAACAACCAGAGTCATTTCATGACTGTTCGTCTCACATACCACCTATGGATCCACCAGTGTCATTGCATTTGTGTTCTTCTTAGTAACAACAACTGGAGTCATTGCATGTGTGTTCTTTTCACATACAACATATAGATCCACCGGTGTCATTGAAATGTGTGTTCTCTTCAGAGACCACACATGGATCCACTAGTGTCATTGCATGTATGTTCTTTTCACTAGCAACAACTGGAGTCATTGCATGTGTGTTCTTTTCACATACCACATATGGATCCACCAGTGTCATTGCATGTGTGCTCTTTTCACAATCCACCTATGGATCCACCAGTGACATTGCATGTGTGTTATTTTTACTAACAACAACCAGAGTCATTTCATGACTGTTCTTCTCACATACCACCTATGGATCCACCAGTGTCATTGCATGTGTGTTCTCTTCACAATCCACACATGAATCCACCAGTGTCATTGCATGTGTGTTCTTTTTAGTAACAACAACCAGAGTCATTGCATGTGTGTTCTCTTCATAGACCACACGTGGATCCACAAGTGTCATTGCATGTATGTTCTTTTTACTAACCAGAGTCATTGAAATGTGTGCTCTCTTTAGAGACCACACATGGATCCACCTGTGTCATTGCATGTATGTTCTTTTCACTAACAACAACTGGAGTCATTGCATGTGTGTTCTTTTCACATACCACATATGGATCCACCAGTGTCATTGAAATGTGTGTTCTCTTCAGAGACCACAGATGGATCCACCAGTGTCATTTCATGTATGTTCTTTTCACTAACAACAACTGGAGTCATTGCATGTGTGTTCTTTTCACATACCACATATGGATCCACCAGTGTGATTGCATGTGTGCTCTTTTCACAATCCACCTATGGCTCCATCAGTGACATTGCATGTGGGTTCCTTTTACTAATAACAACCAGAGTCATTTCATGACTATTCTTCTCACATACCACCTATGGATCCACCAGTGTCATAGCATGTGTGTTCTCTTCACAATCCACACATGGATCCACCAGTGTCATTGTATGTGTGTTCTTTTTAGTAACAACAACCAGAGTCATTGCATGTGTGTTCTCTTCAGAGACCACACATGGATCCACCAGTGGCATTGCATGTGTGTTCTTTTGACTAACAACAACCATAGTCATTGAAAAGTGTGCTCTCTTCAGATACCACACATGGATCCACCAGTGTCATTGCATGTATGATCTTTTCACTAACAACAACTGGAGTCATTGCATGTGTGTTCTTTTCACATACCACATATGGATCCACTAGTGTCATTGCGTGTGTGCTCTTTTCACAATCAACCTATGGATCCACCAGTGTCATTGCATGTGTGTTCTTTTCACTAACAACAACTGGAGTCATTGCATGTGTGTTCGTTTCACATACCACATATGGATCCACTAGTGTCATTGCATTTGTGCTCTTTTCACAATCCACCTATGGATCCACCGGTGTCATTGCATGTGTGTTCTTTTCACAATCCACCTATTGATCCAACGGTGTCATTGCATGTGTGTTCTTTTTACTAACAACAACCAGAGTCATTTCATGACTGTTCGTCTCACATACCACCTATGGATCCACCAGTGTCATTGCATTTGTGTTCTTCTTAGTAACAACAACTGGAGTCATTGCATGTGTGTTCTTTTCACATACAACATATGGATCCACCGGTGTCATTGAAATGTGTGTTCTCTTCAGAGACCACACATGGATCCACTAGTGTCATTGCATGTATGTTCTTTTCACTAGCAACAACTGGAGTCATTGCATGTGTGTTCTTTTCACATACCACATATGGATCCACCAGTGTCATTGCATGTGTGCTCTTTTCACAATCCACCTATGGATCCACCAGTGACATTGCATGTGTGTTCTTTTTACTAACAACAACCAGAGTCATTTCATGACTGTTCTTCTCACATACCACCTATGGATCCACCAGTGTCATTGCATGTGTGTTCTCTTCACAATCCACACATGAATCCACCAGTGTCATTGCATGTGTGTTCTTTTTAGTAACAACAACCAGAGTCATTGCATGTGTGTTCTCTTCATAGACCACACGTGGATCCACAAGTGTCATTGCATGTATGTTCTTTTTACTAACAACAACCAGAGTCATTGAAAGGTGTGCTATCTTCAGAGACCACACATGGATCCACTTGTGTCAGTGCATGTATGTTCTTTTCACTAACAACAACTGGAGTCATTGCATGTGTGTTCTTTTCACATACCACATAAGGATCCACCAGTGTCATTCCATGTGTGCTCTTTTCTTAATCCACCTATGGATCCACCAGTGTCATTGCATGTGTGTTCTTTTTACTAACAACAACCAGAGTCATTTCTTGTCTGTTCTTCTCACATACCACCTATGGATCCACCAGTGTCATTGCATGTGTCATCTCTTCACAATCTACACATGGATCCACCAGTGTCATTGCATGTCTATTCTTTTTAGTAACAACAACCAGAGTCATTGCATGTGTGTTCTCTTCATAGACCACACATGGATCCACCAGTGTCATTGCATGTGTGTTCTTTTTACTAACCAGAGTCATTGAAATGTGTGCTCTCTTCAGAGACCACACATGGATCCACCAGTGTCATTGCATGTATGTTCTTTTCACTAACAACAACTGGAGTCATTGCATGTGTGTTCTTTTCACATACCACATATGGATCCACCAGTGTCATTGAAATGTGTGTTCTCTTCAGAGACCACACATGGATCCACCAGTGTCATTGCATATATGTTCTTTTCACTAACAACAACTGGAGTCATTGCATGTGTGTTCTTTTCACATACCACATATGGATCCACCAGTGTGATTGCATGTGTGCTCTTTTCACAATCCACCTATGGCTCCATCAGTGACATTGCATGTGGGTTCCTTTTACTAATAACAACCAGAGTCATTTCATGACTATTCTTCTCACATACCACCTATGGATCCACCAGTGTCATAGCATGTGTGTTCTCTTCACAATCCACACATGGATCCACCAGTGTCATTGTATGTATGTTCTTTTTAGTAACAACAACCAGAGTCATTGCATGTGTGTTCTCTTTAGAGACGACACATGGATCCACCAGTGGCATTGCATGTGTGTTCTTTTTACTAACAACAACCAGAGTCATTGAAAAGTGTGCTCTCTTCAGATACCACACATGGATCCACCAGTGTCATTGCATGTATGTTCTTTTCACTAACAACAACTGGAGTCATTGCATGTGTGTTCTTTTCACATACCACATATGGATCCACTAGTGTCATTGCGTCTGTGCTCTTTTCACAATCCACCTGTGGATCCACCAGTGTCATTGCATGTGTGTTCTTTTCACTAACAACAACTGGAGTCATTGCATGTGTGTTCGTTTCACATACCACATATGGATCCACTAGTGTCATTGCATTTGTGCTCTTTTCACAATCCACCTATGGATCCACCGGTGTCATTGCATGTGTGTTCTTTTCACAATCCACCTATGGATCCAACGGTGTCATTGCATGTGTGTTCTTTTTACTAACAACAACTAGAGTCATTTCATGAGTGTTCGTCTCACATACCACCTATGGATCCACCAGCGTCATTGCATTTGTGCTCTTTTTAGTAACAACAACTGGAGTCATTGCATGTGTGTTCTTTTCACATACCACATATGGATCCACCGGTGTCATTGAAATGTGTGTTCTCTTCAGAGACCACACATGGATCCACTAGTGTCATTGCATGTATGTTCTTTTCACTAGCAACAACTGGAGTCATTGCATGTGTGTTCTTTTCATATACCACATATGGATCCACCAGTGTCATTGCATGTTTGCTCTTTCCACAATCCACCTATGGATCCACCAGTTAAATTGCATGTGTGTTCTTTTTACTAACAACAACCAGAGTCATTTCATGACTGTTCTTCTCACATACCACCTATGGATCCACCAGTGTCATTGCATGTGTGTTCTCTTCACAATCCACACATGAATCCACCAGTGTCATTGCATGTGTGTTCTTTTTAGTAACAACAACCAGAGTCATTGCATGTGTGTTCTCTTCAGAGATCACACGTGGATCCACCAGTGTCATTGCATGTGTGTTCTTTTTACTAACAACAACCAGAGTCATTGAAATGTGTGCTCTCTTCAGAGACCACACATGGATCCACCAGTGTCATTGCATGTATGTTCTTTTCACTAACAACATTTGGAATCATTGCATGTGTGTTCTTTTCACATACCCCATATGGATCCACTAGTGTCATTGCGTGTGTCCTCTTTTCACAATCCACCTATGGATCCACCAGTGTCATTTCATGTGTGTTCTTTTCACTAACAATAAACAGAGTCATTTCATGACTGTTATTCTCACATACCACATATGGATCCACTAGTGTCATTGTATTTCTGCCCTTTTCACAATCCACCTATGGGTCCACCGGTGTCATTGCATGTGTGTTCTTTTCACAATCCACCTATGGATCCACCGGTGTCATTGCATGTGTGTTCTTTTTACTAACAACAACCAGAGTCGTTTCATCACTGTTCTTCTCACATACCACCTATGGATCCACCAGCATCATTGCATTTGTGTTCTTTTTAGTAACAACAACTGGAGTCATTGCATGTGTGTTCTTTTCAGATACCACATATGGATCCACCAGTGTCATTGAAATGTGTGTTCTCTTCAGAGACCACACATGGATCCACTAGTGTCATTGCATGTATGTTCTTTTCACTAACAACAACTGGAGTCATTGCATGTGTGTTCTTTTCACATACCACATATGGATTCCCCAGTGTCATTGCATGTGTGCTCTTTTCACAATCCACCTATGGATCCACCAGTGACATTGCATGTGTGTTCTTTTTACTAACAACAACCAGAGTCATTTCATGACTGTTCTTCTCACATACCACCTATGGATCCACCAGTGTCATTGCATGTGTGTTCTCTTCACAATCCACACATGAATCCACCAGTGTCATTGCATGTGTGTTCTTTTTAGTAACAACCAGAGTCATTGCATGTGTGTTCTCTTCAGAGACCACACGTGGATCCACCAGTGTCATTGCATGTGTGTTCTTTTTACTAACAACAACCAGAGTCATTGAAATGTGTGCTCTCTTCAGAGACCACACATGGATCCACCAGTGTCATTGCATGTATGTTCTTTTCACTAACAACATTTGGAATCATTGCATGTGTGTTCTTTTCACATACCACATATGGATCCACTAGTGTCATTGCATGTGTCCTCTTTTCACAATCCACCTATGGATCCACCAGTGTCATTTCATGTGTGTTCTTTTCACTAACAATAACCAGAGTCATTTCATGACTGTTATTCTCACATACCACATATGGATCCACTAGTGTCATTGCATTTGTGCTCTTTTCACAATCCACCTATGGGTCCACCGGTGTCATTGCATGTGTGTTCTTTTCACAATCCACCTATGGAACCACCGGTGTCATTGCATGTGTGTTCTTTTTACTAACAACAACTAGAGTCGTTTCATCACTGTTCTTCTCACATACCACCTATGGATCCACCAGCGTCATTGCATTTGTGTTCTTTTTAGTGACAACAACTGGAGTCATTGCATGTGTGTTCTTTTCAGATACCACATATGGATCCACCAGTGTCATTGAAATGTGTGTTCTCTTCAGAGACCACACATGGATCCACTAGTGTCATTGCATGTATGTTCTTTTCACTAAAAACAACTGGAGTCATTGCATGTGTGTTCTTTTCACATACCACATATGGATCCCCCAGTGTCATTGCATGTGTGCTCTTTTCACAATCCACCTATGGATCCACCAGTGACATTGCATGTGTGTTCTTTTTACTAACAACAACCAGAGTCATTTCATGACTGTTCTTCTCACATACCACCTATGGATCCACCAGTGTCATTGCATGTGTGTTCTCTTCACAATCCACACATGAATCCACCAGTGTCATTGCATGTGTGTTCTTTTTAGTAACAACCAGAGTCATTGCATGTGTGTTCTCTTCAGAGACCACACGTGGATCCACCAGTGTCATTGCATGTGTGTTCTTTTTACTAACAACAACCAGAGTCATTGAAATGTGTGCTCTCTTCAGAGACCACACATGGATCCACCAGTGTCATTGCATGTATGTTCTTTTCACTAACAACATTTGGAATCATTGCATGTGTGTTCTTTTCACATACCACATATGGATCCACTAGTGTCATTGCATGTGTCCTCTTTTCACAATCCACCTATGGATCCACCAGTGTCATTTCATGTGTGTTCTTTTCACTAACAATAACCAGAGTCATTTCATGACTGTTATTCTCACATACCACATATGGATCCACTAGTGTCATTGCATTTGTGCTCTTTTCACAATCCACCTATGGGTCCACCGGTGTCATTGCATGTGTGTTCTTTTCACAATCCACCTATGGATCCACCGGTGTCATTGCATGTGTGTTCTTTTTACTAACAACAACTAGAGTCGTTTCATCACTGTTCTTCTCACATACCACCTATGGATCCACCAGCGTCATTGCATTTGTGTTCTTTTTAGTGACAACAACTGGAGTCATTGCATGTGTGTTCTTTTCAGATACCACATATGGATCCACCAGTGTCATTGAAATGTGTGTTCTCTTCAGAGACCACACATGGATCCACTAGTGTCATTGCATGTATGTTCTTTTCACTAACAACAACTGGAGTCATTGCATGTGTGTTCTTTTCACATACCACATATGGATCCCCCAGTGTCATTGCATGTGTGCTCTTTTCACAATCCACCTATGGATCCACCAGTGACATTGCATGTGTGTTCTTTTTACTAACAACAACCAGAGTCATTTCATGACTGTTTTCTCGCATACCACCTATGGATCCACCAGTGTCATTGCATGTGTGTTCTCTTCACAATCCACACATGAATCCACAAGTGTCATTGCATGTGTGTTCTTTTTAGTAACAACAACCAGAGTCATTGCATGTGTGTTCTCTTCATAGACCACACGTGGATCCACAAGTGTCATTGCATGTATGTTCTTTTTACTAACAACAACCAGAGTCATTGAAATGTGTGCTCTCTTCAGATACCACACATGGATCCACTAGTGTCAGTGCATGTATGTTCTTTTCACTAACAACAACTGCAGTCATTGCATGTGTGTTCTTTTCACATACCACATATGGATCCACCAGTGTCATTGCATGTGTGCTCTTTTATTAATCCACCTATGGATCCACCCACCAGTGTCATTGCATGTGTGTTCTTTTTACTAACAACAACCAGAGTCATTTCATGTCTGTTCTTCTCACATACCACCTATGGATCCACCAGTGTCATTGCATGTGTCATCTCTTCACAATATACACATGGATCCACCAGTGTCATTGCATGTGTGTTCTTTTTAGTAACCAGAGTCATTGAAATGTGTGTTCTCTTCAGAGACCACACATGGATCCACCAGTGTCATTGCATGTGTGTTCTTTTTAATAACCAGAGTCATTGAAATGTGTGCTCTCTTTAGAGACCACACATGGATCCACCAGTGTCATTGCATGTATGTTCTTTTTACTAACAACAACTGGAGTCATTGCATGTGTGTTCTTTTCACATACCACATATGGATCCACCAGTGTCATTGAAATGTGTGTTATCTTCAGAGACCACACATGGATCCACCAGTGTCATTGCATGTATGTTCTTTTCACTAACAACAACTGGAGTCATTGCATGTGTGTTCTTTTCACATACCACATATGGATCCTCCAGTGTGATTGCATGTGTGCTCTTTTCACAATCCACCTATGGCTCCATCAGTGACATTGCATGTGGGTTCCTTTTACTAATAACAACCAGAGTCATTTCATGACTATTCTTCTCACATACCACCTATGGATCCACCAGTGTCATAGCATGTGTGTTCTCTTCACAATCCACACATGGATCCACCAGTGTCATTGTATGTGTGTTCTTTTTAGTAACAACAACCAGAGTCATTGCATGTGTGTTCTCTTTAGAGACCACACATGGATCCACCAGTGGCATTGCATGTGTGTTCTTTTTACTAACAACAACCAGAGTCATTGAAAAGTGTGCTCTCTTCAGATACCACACATGGATCCACCAGTGTCATTGCATGTATGTTCTTTTCACTAAGAACAACTGGAGTCATTGCATGTGTGTTGTTTTCACATACCACATATGGATCCACTAGTGTCATTGCGTGTGTGCTCTTTTCACAATCCACCTATGGATCCACCAGTGTCATTGCATGTGTGTTCTTTTCACTAACAACAACTGGAGTCATTGCATGTGTGTTCATTTCACATACCACATATGGATCCACTAGTGTCATTGCATTTGTGCTCTTTTCACAATCCACCTATGGATCCACCGGTGTCATTGCATGTGTGTTCTTTTCACAATCCACCTATGGATCCAACGGTGTCATTGCATGTGTGTTCTTTTTACTAAGAACAACCAGAGTCATTTCATGACTGTTCTTCTCACATACCACCTATGGATCCACCAGCGTCATTGCATTTGTATTCTTTTTAGTAACAACAATTGGAGTCATTGCATGTGTGTTCTTTTCACATACCACATATGGATCCACCGGTGTCATTGAAATGTGTGTTCTCTTCAGAGACCACACATGGATCCACTAGTGTCATTGCATGTATGTTCTTTTCACTAACAACAACTGGAGTCATTGCATGTGTGTTCTTTTCACATACCACATATGGATCCCCCAGTGTCATTGCATGTGTGCTCTTTTCACAATCCACCTATGGATCCACCAGTGACATTGCATGTGTGTTCTTTTTACTAACAACAACCAGAGTCATTTCATGACTGTTCTTCTCACATACCACCTATGGATCCACCAGTGTCATTGCATGTGTGTTCTCTTCACAATCCACACATGAATCCACCAGTGTCATTGCATGTGTGTTCTTTTTAGTAACAACCAGAGTCATTGCATGTGTGTTCTCTTCAGAGACCACACGTGGATCCACCAGTGTCATTGCATGTGTGTTCTTTTTACTAACAACAACCAGAGTCATTGAAATGTGTGCTCTCTTCAGAGACCACACATGGATCCACCAGTGTCATTGCATGTATGTTCTTTTCACTAACAACATTTGGAATCATTGCATGTGTGTTCTTTTCAGATACCACATATGGATCCACCAGTGTCATTGAAATGTGTGTTCTCTTCAGAGACCACACATGGATCCACTAGTGTCATTGCATGTATGTTCTTTTCACTAACAACAACTGGAGTCATTGCATGTGTGTTCTTTTCACATACCACATATGGATCCACCAGTGTCATTGCATGTGTGCTCTTTTCACAATCCACCTATGGATCCACCAGTGACATTGCATGTGTGTTCTTTTTACTAACAACAACCAGAGTCATTTCATGACTGTTCTTCTCACATACCACCTATGGATCCACCAGTGTCATTGCATGTGTCTTCTCTTCACAATCCACACATGAATCCACCAGTGTCATTGCATGTGTGTTCTTTTTAGTAACAACAACCAGAGTCATTGCATGTGTGTTCTCTTCAGAGACCACACGTGGATCCACCAGTGTCACTGCATGTGTGTTCTTTTTACTAACAACAACCAGAGTCATTGAAATGTGTGCTCTCTTCAGAGACCACACATGGATCCACCAGTGTCATTGCATGTATGTTCTTTTCACTAACAACATTTGGAATCATTGCATGTGTGTTCTTTTCCCATACCACATATGGATCCACTAGTGTCATTGCGTGTGTCCTCTTTTCACAATCCACCTATGGATCCACCAGTGTCATTTCATGTGTGTTCTTTTCACTAACAACAACCAGAGTCATTTCATGACTGTTATTCTCACATACCACATATGGATCCACTAGTGTCGTTGCATTTGTGCTCTTTTCACAATCCACCTATGGGTCGACAGGTGTCATTGCATGTGTGTTCTTTTCACAATCCACCCATGGATCCACCGGTGTCATTGCATGTGTGTTCTTTTTACTAAAAACCAGAGTCGTTTCATCACTGTTCTTCTCACATACCACCTATGGATCCACCAGCGTCATTGCATTTGTGTTCTTTTTAGTAACAACAACTGGAGTCACTGCATGTGTGTTCTTTTCAGATACAACATATGGATCCACCAGTGTCATTGAAATGTGTGTTCTCTTCAGAGACCACACATGGATCCACTAGTGTCATTGCATGTATGTTCTTTTCAATAACAACAACTAGAGTCATTGCATGTGTGTTCTTTTCACATACCACATATGGATCCACCAGTGTCATTACATGTGTGCTCTTTTCGCAATCCACCTATGGATCCACCAGTGACATTGCATGTGTGTTCTTTTTACTAACAACAACCCGAGTCATTTCATGACTGTTCTTCTCACATACCACCTATGGATCCACCAGTGTCATTGCATGTGTGTTCTCTTCACAATCCACACATGAATCCACCAGTGTCATTGCATGTGTGTTCTTTTTAGTAACAACAACCAGAGTCATTGCATGTGTGTTCTCTTCAGAGACCACACGTGGATCCACCAGTGTTATTGCATGTATGTTCTTTTTACTAACAAGAACCAGAGTCATTGAAATGTGTGCTCTCTTCAGAGACCACACATGGATCCACCAGTGTCATTGCATGTATGTTCTTTTCACTAACAACATTTGGAATCATTGCATGTGTGTTCTTTTCACATACCACATATGGATCCACCAGTGTCATTGCATGCGTGCTCTTTTCTTAATCCACCTATGGATCCACCAGTGTCATTGCATGTGTGTTCTTTTTACTAACAACAACCAGAGTCATTTCATGACTGTTATTCTCACATACCACATATGGATCCACTAGTGTCATTTCATTTGTGCTCTTTTCACAATCCACCTATGGGTCCACCGGTGTCATTGCATGTGTGTTCTTTTAACAATCCACCTATGGATCCACCGGTGTCATTGCATGGGTGTTCTTTTTACTAACAACAACAACCAAAGTCGTTTCATCACTGTTCTTCTCACATACCACCTATGGATCCACCAGCATCATTGCATTTGTGTTCTTTTTAGTAATAACAACTGGAGTCATTGCATGTGTGTTCTTTTCACATACCACATATGGATCCACCGGTGTCATTGAAATGTGTGTTCTCTTCAGAGACCACACATGGATCCACTAGTGTCATTGCATGTATGTTCTTTTCACTAACAACAACTATAGTCATTGCATGTGTGTTCTTTTCACATACCACATATGGATCCACCAGTGTCATTGCATGTGTGCTCTTTTCACAATCCACCTATGGATCCACCAGTGACATTGCATGTGTGTTCTTTTTACTAACAACAACCAGAGTAATTTCATGACTGTTCTTCTCACATACCACCTATGGATACACCAGTGTCATTGCATGTGTGTTCTCTTCACAATCCACACATGAATCCACCAGTGTCACTGCATGTGTGTTCTTTTTAGTAACAACAACCAAAGTCATTGCATGTGTGTTCTCTTCAGAGACCACACATGGATCCACCAGTGTTATTGCATGTGTGTTCTTTTTACTAACAACAACCAGAGTCATTGAAATGTGTGCTCTCTTCAGAGACCACACATGGATCCACTAGTGTCATTGCATATATGTTCTTTTCACTAACAACAATTGGAGTCATTGCATGTGTGTTCTTTTCACATACCACATATGGATCCACCAGTGTCATTGCATGTGTGCTCTTTTCTTAATCCACCTATGGATCCACCAGTGTCATTGCATGTTTGTTCTTTTTACTAACAACAACCAGAGTCATTTCATGACTGTTATTCTCACATACCACATATGGATCCACTAGTGTCATTTCATTTGTGCTCTTTTGACAATCCACCTATGGGTCCACCAGTGTCATTGCATGTGTGTTCTTTTAGCAATCCACCTATGGATCCACCGGTGTCATTGCATGGGTGTTCTTTTTACTAACAACAACAACCAAAGTCGTTTCATCACTGTTCTTCTCACATACCACCTATGGATCCACCAGCGTCATTGCATTTGTGTTCTTTTTAGTAATAACAACTGGAGTCATTGCATGTGTGTTCTTTTCACATACCACATATGGATCCACCTGTGTCATTGAAATGTGTGTTCTCTTCAGAGACCACACATGGATCCACTAGTGTCATTGCATGTATGTTCTTTTCACTAACAACAACTATAGTCATTGCATGTGTGTTCTTTTCACATACCACATATGGATCCACCAGTGTCATTGCATGTGTGCTCTTTTCACAATCCACCTATGGATCCACCAGTGACATTGCATGTGTGTTCTTTTTACTAACAACAACCAGAGTCATTTCATGACTGTTCTTCTCACATACCACCTATGGATCCACCAGTGTCATTGCATGTGTGTTCTCTTCACAATCCACACATGAATCCACCAGTGTCACTGCATGTGTGTTCTTTTTAGTAACAACAACCAGAGTCATTGCATGTGTGTTCTCTTCAGAGACCACACGTGGATCCACCAATGTTATTTCATGTGTGCTCTTTTTACTAACAACAACCAGAGTCATTGAAATATGTGCTCTCTTCAGAGACCACACATGGATCCACCAGTGTCATAGCATGTGTGTTCTCTTCACAATCCACACATGGATCCACCAGTGTCATTGTATGTGTGTTCTTTTTAGTAACAACAACCAGAGTCATTGCATGTGTGTTCTCTTTAGAGACCACACATGGATCCACCAGTGGCATTGCATGTGTGTTCTTTTTACTAACAACAACCAGAGTCATTGAAAATTGTGCTCTCTTCAGATACCACACATGGATCCACCAATGTCATTGCATGTATGTTCTTTTCACTAACAACAACTGGAGTCATTGCATGTGTGTTCTTTTCACATACCACATATGGATCCACTAGTGTCATTGCGTGTGTGCTCTTTTCACAATCCACCTATGGATCCACCAGTGTCATTGCATGTGTGTTCTTTTCACTAACAACAACTGGAGTCATTGCATGTGTGTTAATTTCACATACCACATCTGGATCCACTAGTGTCATTGCATTTGTGCTCTTTTCACAATCCACCTATGGATCCACCGGTGTCATTGCATGTGTGTTCTTTTCACAATCCACCTATGGATCCAACGGTGTCATTGCATGTGTGTTCTTTTTAGTAACAACAACTAGAGTCATTGCATGTGTGTTCTCTTCAGAGACCACACATGGATCCACCAGTGTCATTGCATGTGTGTTCTTTTTACTAACAACAACCAGAGTCATTGAAATGTGTGCTCTCTTCAGAGACCGCACATGGATCCACCAGTGTCATTGCATGTATATTCTTGTCACTAACAACAACTAGAGTCATTGCATGTGTGTTCTTTTCACATACCACAAATGGATCCACCAGTGTCATTGAAATGTGTGTTCCTTCAGAGACCACACATGGATCCACCAGTGTCATTACATGTATGTTCATTTCACTAACAACAACGGGAGTCATTGCATGTGTGTTCTTTTCACATACCACATATGGATCCACCAGTGTGATTGCATGTGTGCTCTTTTCACAATCCACCTATGGATCCATCAGTGACATTGCATGTGTGTTCTTTTTACTCATAACAACCAGAGTCATTTCATGACTATTCTTCTCACATACCACCTATGGATCCACCAGTGTCATTGCATGTGTGTTCTCTTCACAATCCACACATCGATCCACCAATGTCATTGCGTGTGTGTTCTTTTTAGTAACAACATCCAGAGTCATTGCATTTGTGTTCTCTTCAGAGACCACAGATGGATCCACCAGTGGCATTGCATGTGTGTTCTTTTTACTAACAAAAACCAGAGTCATTGAAATGTGTGCTCTCTTCAGATACCATACATGGATCCACCAGTGTCATTGCATGTATGTTCTTTTCACTAACAACAACTGGAGTCATTGCATGTGTGTTCTTTTCACATACCACATATGGATCCACCAATATCATTGCATGTGTGCTCTTTTCACAATCCACCTATGGATCCACTAGTGTCATTGCATGTGTGTTCTTCTTACTAAAAACAACCAGAGTCATTTCATGACTGTTCTTCTCACATACCACCTATGGATCCACCACTGTCATTGCACGTGTGTTCTTTTTAGTAACAACAACTGGAGTCATTGCATGCGTGTTCTTTTCACGTACCACATATGGATCCACCAGTGACACTGCATGTGTGTTCTTTTTACTACTAACAACCAGAGTCATTTCATGACTGTTCTTCTCACATACCACCTATGGATCCACCAGTGTCATTGCATGTGTGTTCT
Source organism: Avena sativa (assembly GCA_916181665.1). NCBI lineage: Eukaryota > Viridiplantae > Streptophyta > Magnoliopsida > Poales > Poaceae > Avena > Avena sativa. Next base: position 432,760,205 of record OV702295.1, read on the forward strand.
CTTCACAATCCACACATGAATCCACCAGTGTCATTGCATGTGTGTTCTTTTTAGTAACAACAACCAGAGTCATTGCATGTGTGTTCTCTTAGAGACCACACAAGGATCCACCAGTGTCATTGCATGTGTGTTATTTTACTAAGAACAACCAGAGTCATTGAAATGTGTGCTCTCTTCAGAGACCACACATGGATCCACTAGTGTCATTGCATGTATGTTCTTTTCACTAACAACAACTGGAGTCATTGCATGTGTGTTCTTTTCACATACCACATATGGATCCACCAGTGTCATTGCATGTGTGCTCTTTTCACAATCCACCTATGGATCCACCAGTGTCATTGCATGTGTGTTCTTTTTACTAACAACAACCAGAGTCATTTCACGACTGTTCTTCTCACATACCACCTATGGATCCACCAGTGTCATTGCATGTGTCTTCTCTTCACAATCTACACATGGATCCACCAGTGTCATTGGATGTGTGTTCTTTTTAGTAACAACAACCAGAGTCATTGAATGTGTGTTCTCTTCAGAGACCACACATGGATCCACCAGTGTCATTGCATGTGTGTTCTTTTTACTAACAACAACCAGAGTCATTGAAATGTGTGCTCTCTTTAGAGACCGCACATGGATCCACCAGTGTCATTGCATGTATGTTCTTTTCACTAACAACAACTAGAGTCATTGCATGTGTGTTCTTTTCACATACCACAAATGGATCCACCAGTGTCATTGAAATGTGTGTTCCTTCAGAGACCACACATGGATCCACCAGTGTCATTGCATGTATGTTCATTTCACTAACAACAACTGGAGTCATTGCATGTGTGTTCTTTTCACATACCACATATGGATCCACCAGTGTGATTGCATGTGTGCTCTTTTCACAATCCACCTATGGATCCATCAGTGACATTGCATGTGTGTTCTTTTTACTAATAATAACCAGAGTCATTTCATGACTATTCTTCTCACATACCACCTATGGATCCACCAGTGTCATTGCATGTGTGTTCTCTTCACAATCCACACATGGATCCACCAATGTCATTGCATGTGTGTTCTTTTTAGTAACAACAACCAGAGTCATTGCATTTGTGTTCTCTTCAGAGACCACACATGGATCCACCAGTGGCATTGCATGTGTGTTCTTTTTACTAACAAAAACCAGAGTCATTGAAATGTGTGCTCTCTTCAGATACCACACATGGATCCACCAGTGTCATTGCATGTATGTTCTTTTCACTAACAACAACTGGAGTCATTGCATGTGTGTTCTTTTCACATACCACATATGGATCCACCAGTGTCATTGCGTGTGTGCTCTTTTCACAATCCACCTATGGATCGACCAGTGTCATTGCATGTGCGTTCTTTTCACTAACAACAACTGGAGTCCTTGCATGTGTGTTCGTTTCACATACCACATATGGATCCACTAGTGTCATTGCATTTGTGCACTTTTCACAATCCACCTATGGATCCACCAGTGTCATTGCATTTGTGTTCTTTTTACTAACAACAACCAGAGTCATTTCATGACTGTTCTTCTCTCATACCACCTATGGATCCACCGGCGTCATTGCATTTGTGTTCTTTTTAGTAATAACAACTGGAGTCATTGCATGTGGGTTCTTTTCACATACCACATATGGATCCACCGGTGTCATTGAAATGTGTGTTCTCTTCAGAGACCACACATGGATCCACTAGTGTCATTGCATGTATGTTCTTTTCACTAACAACAACTGGAATCATTGCATGTGTGTTGTTTTCACATACCACATATGGATCCACCAGGGTCATTGCATGTGTGCCCTTTTCACAATCCACCTATGGATCCACCAGTGACATTGCATGTGTGTTCTTTTTACTAACAACAACCAGAGTCATTTCATGACTGTTCTTCTCACATACCACCTACGGATCCACCAGTGTCATTGCATGTGTGTTCTCTTCACAATCCATCGATGGATCCACCAGTGACATTGCATGTGTGTTCTTTTTACTAACAACAACCAGAGTCATTTCATGACTGTTCTTCTAACATACCACCTATGGATCCACCAGTGTCATTGCATGTGTGTTCTCTTCACAATCCACACATGAATCCACCAGTGTCATTGCATGTGTGTTCTTTTTAGTAACAACAACCAGAGTCATTGAATGCGTGTTCTCTTTAGAGACCACACGTGGATCCACCAGTGTCATTGCATGTGTGTTCTTTTTACTAACAACAACCAGAGTCATTGAAATGTGTGCTCTCTTCAGATACCACACATGGATTCACCAGTGTCATTGCATGTATGTTCTTTTCACTAACAACAACTGGAGTCATTGCATGTGTGTTCTTTTCACATACCACATATGGATCCACCAGTGTCATTGCGTGTGTGCTCTTTTCACAATCCACCTACGGATCCACCAGTGTCATTGCATGTGTGTTCTTTTCACTAACAACAACTGGAGTCATTGCATGTGTGTTGTTTTCACATAACACATATGGATCCACTAGTGTCATTGCATTTGTGCTCTTTTCACAATCCACCTATGGATCCACCGGTGTCATTGCACGTGTGTTCTTTTTAGAATCCACCTATGGATCCACCGGTATCATTGCATGTGTGTTATTTTTACTAACAACAACCAGAGTCATTTCATGACTATTCTTCTCACATACCACCTATGGATCCACCAGTGTCATTGCATTTGTGTTCTTTTTAGTAATAACAACTAGAGTCATTGCATGTGTGTTCTTTTCACATACCACATATGGATCCACCGGTGCCATTGAAATGTGTGTTCTCTTCAAAGACCACACATGGATCCACTAGTGTCATTGCATGTATGTTCTTTTCACTAACAACAACTGAGTCATTGCATGTGTGTTCTTTTCACATACCACATATGGATCCACTAGTGTCATTGCATGTGTGCTCTTTTCACAATCCACCTATGGATCCACCAGTGACATTGCATGTGTGTTCTTTTTACTAACAACAACCAGAGTCATTTCATGACTGTTCTTCTCACATACCACCTATGGATCCACCGGTTTCATTGCATGTGTGTTCTCTTCACAATCCACACATGAATCCACTAGTGTCATTGCATGTGTGTTCTTTTTAGTAACAACAACCAGAGTCATTGCATGTGTGTTCTCTTTAGAGACCACACGTGGATCCACCAGTGTCATTGCATGTGTGTTCTTTTTACTAACAACAACCAGAGTCATTGAAATGTGTGCTCTCCTCAGATACCACACATGGATCCACCAGTGTCATTGCATGTATGTTCTTTTCACTAACAACAACTGGAGTCATTGCATGTGTGTTCTTTTCACATACCACATATGGATCCACCAGTGTCATTGCGTGTGTGCTCTTTTCACAATCCACCTACGGATCCACCAGTGTCATTGCATGTGTGTTCTTTTCACTAACAACAACTAGAGTCATTGCATGTGTGTTGTTTTCACATAACACATATGGACCCACTAGTGTCATTGCATTTGTGCTCTTTTCACAATCCACCTATGGATCCACCGGTGTCATTTCATGTGTGTTCTTTTCACAATCCACCTATGGATCCACCGGTGTCATTGCATGTGTGTTCTTTTTACTAACAACAACCAGAGTCATTTCATGACTGTTCTTCTCACATACCACCTATGGATCCACCAGTGTCATTGCATTTGTGTTCTTTTTAGTAATAACAACTTGAGTCATTGCATGTGTGTTCTTTTCACATACCACATATGGATCCACCGGTGTCATTGAAATGTGTGTTCTCTTCAAAGACCACACATGGATCCACTAGTGTCATTGCATGTATGTTCTTTTCACTAACAACAACTGAGTCATTGCATGTGTGTTCTTTTCACATACCACATATGGATCCACCAGTGTCATTGCATGTGTGCTCTTTTCACAATCCACCTATGGATCCACCAGTGACATTGCATGTGTGTTCTTTTTACTAACAACAACCAGAGTCATTTCATGACATTTTTCTCTCACATACCACCTATGGATCCACCAGTGGCATTGCATGTGTGTTCTCTTCACAATCCACACATGAATCCACCAGTGTCATTGCATGTGTGTTCTTTTTAGTATCAACAACCAGAGTCCTTGCATGTGTGTTCTCTTTAGGGACCACACATGGATCCACCCGTGTCATTGCATGTATATTCTTTTCACTAACAACAACTAGAGTCATTGCATGTGTGTTCTTTTCACATACCACATATGGATCCACTAGTGTCATTGAAATGTGTGTTCTCTTTATAGACCACACATGCATCCACCAGTGTCATTGCATGTATGTTCTTTTCACTAACAACTGGAGTCATTGCATGTGTGCTCTTTTCTTAATCCACCTATGGATCCACCAGTGTCATTGCATGTGTGTTCTTTTTACTAATAACCGGAGTCATTTCATGACTGTTATTCTCCCATACCACATATGGATCCACTAGTGTCATTTCATTTGTGCTCTTTCCACAATCCACCTATGGGTCCACCGGTGTCATTGCATGTGTGTTATTTTAGCAATCCACCTATGGATCCACCGGTGTCATTGTATGGGTGTTCTTTTTACTAACAACAACAACCAGAGTCGTTTCATCACTGTTCTTCTCACATACCACCTATGGATCCACCAGCGTCATTGCATTTGTGTTCGTTTTAGTAATAACAACTAGAGTCATTGCATGTGTGTTCTTTTCACATACCACATATGGATCCACCGGTGTCATTGAAATAAGTGTTCTCTTCAGAGACCACACATGGATCCACTAGTGTCATTGCATGTATTTTCTTTTCAATAACAACAACTAGAGTCATTGCATGTGTGTTCTTTTCACATACCGCATATGGATCCACCAGTGTCATTGCATGTGTGCTCTTTTCACAATCCACCTATGGATCCACCAGTGACATTGCATGTGTGTTCTTTTTACTAACAACAACTAGAGTCATTTCATGACTGTTCTTCTCACATACCACCTATGGATCCACCAGTGTCATTGCATGTGTGTTCTCTTCACAATCCACACATGAATCCACCAGTGTCATTTCATGTGTGTTCTTTTTAGTAACAACAACCAGAGTCATTGCATGTGTGTTCTCTTCAGAGACCACACGTGGATCCACCAGTGTTATTGCATGTGTGTTCTTTTTACTAACAACAACCAGAGTCATTGAAATGTGTGCTCTCTTCAGAGACCACACATGGATCCACCAGTGTCATTGCGTGTATGTTCTTTTCACTAACAACATTTGGAATCATTGCATGTGTGTTCTTTTCACATACCACATATGGATCCACTAGTGTCATTGCGTTTGTGCTCTTTTCACATTCCACCTATGGATCCACCAGTGTCATTGCATGTGTGTTCTTTTCACTAACAACAACCAGAGTCATTACATGACTGTTATTCTCACATACCACATATGGATCCACTAGTGTCATTGCATTTGTGCTCTTTTCACAATCCACCTATGGGTCCACCGGTGTCATTGCAGGTGTGTTCTTTTCACAATCCACCTATGGATCCACCGGTGTCATTGCATGGGTGTTCTTTTTACTAACATCAACAACCAGAGTCGTTTCATCACTGTTCTTTTTAGTAATAACAACTGGAGTCATTGCATGTGTGTTCTTTTCACATACCACATATGGATCCACCGGTGTCATTGAAATGTGTGTTCTCTTCAGAGACCACACATGGATCCACTAGTGTCATTGCATGTATGTTCTTTTCACTAACAACAACTACAGTCATTGCATGTGTGTTCTTTTCACATACCACATATGGATCCACCAGTGTCATTGCATCTGTGCTCTTTTCACAATCCACCTATGGATCCACCAGTGACATTGCATGTGTGTTCCTTTTACTAACAACAACCAGAGTCACTTCATGACTGTTCTTCTCCCATACCACCTATGGATCCACCAGCGTTATTGCATTTGTGTTCTTTTTAGTAATAACAACTGGAGTCATTGCATGTGTGTTCTTTTCACATACCACATGGATCCACCGGTGTCATTGAAATGTGTGTTCTCTTCAGAGAGCACACATGGATCCACTAGTGTCATTGCATGTATGTTCTTTTCACTACCAACAACTGGAGTCATTGCATGTGTGTTCTTTTCACATACCACATATGGATCCACCAGTGTCATTGCATGTGTTCTCTTTTCACAATCGACCTATGGATCCACAAGTGACATTGCATGTGTGTTCTTTTTACTAACAACAACCAGAGTCATTTCATGATTGTTCTTCTGACATACCACCTATGGATCCACCAGTGTCATTGCATGTGTGTTCTCTTCACAATCCACACATAAATCCACCAGTGTCATTGCATGTGCGTTCTTTTTAGTAACAACAACCAGAGTCATTGCATGTGTGTTCGCTTCAGAGACCACACGTGGATCCACTAGTGTCATTGCATGTGTGTTCTTTTTACTAACAACAACCAGAGTCATTGAAATGTGTGCTCTCTTTAGAGACCACACATGGATCCACTAGTGTCATTGCATGTATGTTCTTTTCATTAACAACAACTGGAGTCATTTCATGTGTGTTCTTTTCACATACAACATATGGATCCACCAGTGTCATTGCATGTGTGCTCTTTTCACAATCCACCTATGGATCCACCAGTGTCGTTGCATGTGTGATCTTTTTACTAACAACAACTAGAGTCATTTCATGACTGTTCTTCTCACATACCACCTATGGATCCACCAGTGTCATTGCATGTGTCTTCTCTTCACAATCTACACATGGATCCACCAGTGTCATTGCATGTATGTTCTTTTTAGTAACAACAGTCAGAGTCATTGCATGTGTGTTCTCTTCAGAGACCACACATGGATCCACCAGTGTCACTGCATGTGTGTTCTTTTTACTAACAACAACCAGAGTCATTGAAATGTGTGCTCTCTTCAGAGACCACACATGGATCCACTAGTGTCATTGCATATATGTTCTTTTCACTAACAACAATTGGAGTCATTGCATGTGTGTTCTTTTCACATACCACATATGGATCCACCAGTGTCATTGCATGTGTGCTCTTTTCTTAATCCACCTATGGATCCACTAGTGTCATTGCATTGTGTTCTTTTTACTAACAACAACTAGAGTCATTTCATGACTGTTCTTCTCACATACCACCTATGGATCCACCAGTGTCATTGCATGTGTCTTCTCTTCACAATCTGCACATGGATCCACCAGTGTCATTGCATGTGTGTTCTTTTTAGTAACAACAACCAGAGTCATTGCATGTGTGTTCTCTTTAGAGACCACACATGATTCCACCAGTGTCATTGCATGTGTGTTCTTTTTACTAATAACAACCAGAGTCATTGAAATGTGTGCTCTCTTCAAAGACCACACATGGATCCACCAGTGTCATTGCATGTATGTTCTTTTCACTAACAACAACTGGAGTCATTGCATGTGTGTTCTTTTCACATACCACATATGGATCCACCAGTGTCATTTAAATGTGTGTTCTCTTCAGAGACCACACATGGATCCACCAGTGTCATTGCATGTATGTTCTTTTCACTAACAACAACTGGAGTCATTGCATGTGTGTTCTTTTCACATAGCACATATGGATCCACCAATATCATTGCATGTGTGCTCTTTTCACAATCCACCTATGGATCCACTAGTGTCATTGCATGTGTGTTCTTCTTACTAAAAACAACCAGAGTCATTTCATGACTGTTCTTCTCACATACCACCTATGGATCCACCACTGTCATTGCATGTGTGTTCTTTTTAGTAACAACAACTGGAGTCATTGCATGCGTGTTCTTTTCACGTACCACATATGGATCCACCAGTGACACTGCATGTGTGTTCTTTTTACTAACAACAACCAGAGTCATTTCATGACTGTTCTTCTCACATACCACCTATGGATCCACCAGTGTCATTGCATGTGTGTTCTCTTCACAATCCACACATGAATCCACCAGTGTCATTGCATGTGTGTTCTTTTTAGTAACAACAACCAGAGTCATTGCATGTGTGTTCTCTTAGAGACCACACAAGGATCCACCAGTGTCATTGCATGTGTGTTATTTTACTAACAACAACCAGAGTCATTGAAATGTGTTCTCTCTTTAGAGACCACACATGGATCCACTAGTGTCATTGCATGTATGTTCTTTTCACTAACAACAACTGGAGTCATTGCATGTGTGTTCTTTTCACATACCACATATGGATCCACCAGTGTCATTGCATGTGTGCTCTTTTCACAATCCACCTATGGATCCCCCAGTGTCATTGCATGTGTGTTCTTTTTACTAACAACAACCAGAGTCATTTCACGACTGTTCTTCTCACATACCACCTATGGATCCACCAGTGTCATTGCATGTGTCTTCTCTTCACAATCTACACATGGATCCACCCGTGTCATTGCATGTGTGTTCTTTTTAGTAACAACAACCAGAGTCATTGCATGTGTGTTCTCTTCAGAGACCACACATGGATCCACCAGTGTCATTGCATGTGTGTTCTTTTTACTAACAACAACCAGAGTCATTGAAATGTGTGCTCTCTTCAGAGACCGCACATGGATCCACCAGTGTCATTGCATGTATGTTCTTTTCACTAACAACAACTAGAGTCATTGCATGTGTGTTCTTTTCACATTCCACAAATGGATCCACCAGTGTCATTGAAATGTGTGTTCCTTCAGAGACCACACATGGATCCACCAGTGTCATTGCATGTATGTTCATTTCACTAACAACAACTGGAGTCATTGCATGTGTGTTCTTTTCACATACCACATATGGATCCACCAGTGTGATTGCATGTGTGCTCTTTTCACCATCCACCTATGGATCCATCAGTGACATTGCATGTGTGTTCTTTTTACTAATAACAACCAGAGTCATTTCATGACTATTCTTCTCACATACCACCTATGGATCCACCAGTGTCATTGCATGTGTGTTCTCTTCACAATCCACACATGGATCCACCAATGTCATTCCGTGTGTGTTCTTTTTAGTAACAACATCCAGAGTCATTGCATTTGTGTTCTCTTCCGAGACCACACATGGATCCACCAGTGGCATTGCATGTGTGTTCTTTTTACTAACAAAAACCAGAGTCATTGAAACGTGTGCTCTCTTTAGATACCACACATGGATCCACCAGTGTCATTGCATGTATGTTCTTTTCACTAACAACAACTGGAGTCATTGCATGTGTGTTCTTTTCACATACCACATATGGATCCACCAGTGTCATTGCGTGTGTGCTCTTTTCACAATCCACCTATGGATCGACCAGTGTCATTGCATGTGTGTTCTTTTCACTAACAATAACTGGTGTCCTTGCATGTGTGTTCGTTTCACATACCACATATGGATCCACTAGTGTCATTGCATTTGTGCACTTTTCACAATCCACCTATGGATCCACCAGTGTCATTGCATGTGTGTCTTTTTACTAACAACAACCAGAGTCATTTCATGACTGTTCTTCTCTCATACCACCTATGGATCCACCGGCGTCATTGAATTTGTGTTCTTTTTAGTAATAACAACTGGAGTCATTGCATGTGGGTTCTTTTCACATACCACATATGGATCCACCGGTGTCATTGAAATGTGTGTTCTCTTCAGAGACCACACATGGATCCACTAGTGTCATTGCATGTATGTTCTTTTCACTAACAACAACTAGAATCATTGCATGTGTGTTGTTTTCACATACCACATATGGATCCACCAGGGTCATTGCATGTGTGCTCTTTTCACAATCCACCTATGGATCCACCAGTGACATTGCATGTGTGTTCTTTTTACTAACAACAACCAGAGTCATTTCATGACTGTTCTTCTCACATACCACCTACGGATCCACCAGTGTCATTGCATGTGTGTTCTCTTCACAATCCACACATGAATCCACCAGTGTCATTGCATGTGTGTTCTTTTTAGTAACAACAACCAGAGTCATTGCATGTGTGTTCTCTTTAGAGACCACACGTGGATCCACCAGTGTCATTGCATGTGTGTTCTTTTTACTAACAACAACCAGAGTCATTGAAATGTGTGCTCTCTTCAGATACCGCACATGGATCCACTAGTGTCATTGCATGTATGTTCTTTTCACTAACAACAACTAGAGTCATTGCATGTGTGTTCTTTTCACATACAACATATGGATCCACCAGTGTCATTGCATGTGTGCCCTTTGCACAATCCACCTATGGATCTACCAGTGTCATTGCATGTGTGTTCTTTTTACTAACAACAACCAGAGTCATTGCATGTGTGTTCTTTTCACATACCACATATGGATCCACCAGTGTCATTGAAATGTGTGTTCTCTTCAGAGACCACACATGGATCCACTAGTGTCATTGCATGTATGTTCTTTTCACTAACAACAACTAGAATCATTGCATGTGTGTTGTTTTCACATACCACATATGGATCCACCAGGGTCATTGCATGTGTGCTCTTTTCACAATCCACCTATGGATCCACCAGTGACATTGCATGTGTGTTCTTTTTACTAACAACAACCAGAGTCATTTCATGACTGTTCTTCTCACATACCACCTACGGATCCACCAGTGTCATTGCATGTGTGTTCTCTTCACAATCCACACATGAATCCACCAGTGTCATTGCATGTGTGTTCTTTTTAGTAACAACAACCAGAGTCATTGCATGTGTGTTCTCTTTAGAGACCACACGTGGATCCACCAGTGTCATTGCATGTGTGTTCTTTTTACTAACAACAACCAGAGTCATTGAAATGTGTGCTCTCTTCAGAGACCACACATGGATCCACTAGTGTCATTGCATGTATGTTCTTTTCACTAACAACAACTAGAGTCATTGCATGTGTGTTCTTTTCACATACAACATATGGATCCAGCAGTGTCATTGCATGTGTGCCCTTTGCACAATCCACCTATGGATCTACCAGTGTCATTGCATGTGTGTTCTTTTTATTAACAACAACCAGAGTCATTGCATGTGTGTTCTTTTCACATACCACATATGGATCCACCAGTGTCATTGAAATATGTGTTCTCTTCAGAGACCACACATGGATCCACCAGTGTCATTGCATGTATGTTCTTTTCACTAACAACAACTGGAGTCATTGCATGTGTGTTCTTTTCACATAGCACATATGGATCCACCAATGTCATGGCATGTGTGCTCTTTTCACAATCCACCTATGGATCCAGTAGTGTCATTGCATGTGTGTTCTTTTTACTAAAAACAACAAGAGTCATTTCATGACTGTTCTTCTCACATACCACCTATGGATCCATCAGTGTCATTGCATGTGTGTTATTTTTAGTAACAACAACTAGAGTCATTGCATGCGTGTTCTTTTCACATACCACATATGGATCCACCAGTGACATTGCATGTGTGTTGTTTTTACTAACAACAACCAGTGTCATTTCATGATTGTTCTTCTCACATACCACCTATGGATCCACCGGTGTTATTGCATGTGTGTTCTCTTCACAATCCACACATGAATCCACCAGTGTCATTGCATGTGTGTTCTTTTTAGTAACAACAACCAGAGTCATTGCATACGTGTTCTCTTTAGAGACGACACATGGATTCACCAGTGTCATTGCATGTATGTTCTTTTCACTAACAACAACTGGAGTCATTGCATGTGTGTTCTTTTCACATACCACATATGGATCCACCAGTGTCATTGCGTGTGTGCTCTTTTCACAATCCACCTACGGATCCACCAGTGTCATTGCATGTGTGTTCTTTTCACTAACAACAACTGGAGTCATTGCATGTGTGTTGTTTTCACATAACACATATGGATCCACTAGTGTCATTGCATTTGTGCTCTTTTCACAATCCACCTATGGATCCACCGGTGTCATTGCAAGTGTGTTCTTTTTACAATCCACATATGGATCCACCGCTATCATTGCATGTGTGTTCTTTTTACTAACAACGACCAGAGTCATTTCATGACTGTTCTTCTCACATACCACCTATGGATCCACCAGCGTCATTGCATTTGTGTTCTTTTTAGTAATAACAACTAGAGTCATTGCATGTGTGTTCTTTTCACATACCACATATGGATCCACCGGTGCCATTGAAATGTGTGTTCTCTTCAAAGACCACACATGGATCCACTAGTGTCATTGCATGTATGTTCTTTTCACTAACAACAACTGAGTCATTGCATGTGTGTTCTTTTCACATACCACATATGGATCCACCAGTGTCATTGCATGTGTGCTCTTTTCACAATCCACCTATGGATCCACCAGTGACATTGCATGTGTGTTCTTTTTACTAACAACAACCAGAGTCATTTCATGACTGTTCTTCTCACATACCACCTATGGATCCACCGGTGTCATTGCATGTGTGTTCTCTTCACAATCCACACATGAATCCACTAGTGTCATTGCATGTGTGTTCTTTTTAGTAACAACAACCAGAGTCATTGCATGTGTGTTCTCTTTAGAGACCACACGTGGATCCACCAGTGTCATTGCATGTGTGTTCTTTTTACTAACAACAACCAGAGTCATTGAAATGTGTGCTCTCTTCAGATACCACACATGGATCCACCAGTGTCATTGCATGTATGTTCTTTTCACTAACAACAACTGGAGTCATTGCATGTGTGTTCTTTTCACATACCACATATGGATCCACCAGTGTCATTGCGTGTGTGCTCTTTTCACAATCCACCTACGGATCCACCAGTGTCATTGCATGTGTGTTCTTTTCACTGACAACAACTAGAGTCATTGCATGTGTGTTGTTTTCACATAACACATATGGACCCACTAGTGTCATTGCATTTGTGCTCTTTTCACAATCCACCTATGGATCCACCATTGTCATTTCATGTGTGTTCTTTTCACAATCCACCTATGGATCCACCGGTGTCATTGCATGTGTGTTCTTTTTACTAACAACAACCAGAGTCATTTCATGACTGTTCTTCTCACATACCACCTATGGATGCACCAGTGTCATTGCATTTGTGTTCTTTTTAGTAATAACAACTTGAGTCATTGCATGTGTGTTCTTTTCACATACCACATATGGATCCACCGGTGTCATTGAAATGTGTGTTCTCTTCAAAGACCACACATGGATCCACTAGTGTCATTGCATGTATGTTCTTTTCACTAACAACAACTGAGTCACTGCATGTGTGTTCTTTTCACATACCACATATGGATCCACCAGTGTCATTGCATGTGTGCTCTTTTCACAATCCACCTATGGATCCACCAGTGACATTGCATGTGTTTTCTTTTGACTAAATCCAACCAGAGTCATTTCATGACATTTTTCTCTCACATACCACCTATGGATCCACCAGTGTCATTGCATGTGTGTTCTCTTCACAGTCCACACATGAATCCACCAGTGTCATTGCATGTGTGTTCTTTTTAGTAACAACAACCAGAGTCATTGCATGTGTGTTCTCTTTAGAGACCACACGTGGATCCACCACTATCATTGCATGTGTGTTCTTTTTACTAACAACAACCAGAGTCATTGAAATGTGTGCTCTCCTTAGAGACCACACATGGATCCACTAGTGTCATTGCATGTATGTTCTTTTCACTAACAACAACTGGAGTCATTGCATGTGTGTTCTTTTCACATACAACATATGGATCCACCAACATCATTGCATGTGTGTTCTTTTCACATACCACATATGGATCCACCAGTGTCATTGCATGTGTGCTCTTTTCACAATCCACCTATGGATCCACCAGTGACATTGCATGTGTGTTCTTTTTACTAACAACAACCAGAGTCATTTCATGACCGTTCTTATCACACACCACCTATGGATCCACCAGTGTCATTGCATGTGTGTTCTCTTCACAATCCACACCTGAATCCACCAGTGTCACTGCATGTGTGTTCTTTTTACTAACAACAACCAGAGTCATTTCATGACTGTTCTTCTCACATACCACCTATGGATCCACCAGTGTCATTGCATGTGTCTTCTGTTCACAATCTACACATGGATCCACCAGTGTCATTGCATGTGTGTTCTTTTTAGTAACAACAGCCAGAGTCATTGCATGTGTGTTCTCTTTAGAGACCACACATGGATCCACCCGTGTCATTACATGTGTGTTCTTTTTACTAATAACAACCAGAGTCATTGAAATGTGTGCTAACTTTAGAGACCACACATGGATCCACCAGTGTCATTGCATGTATATTCTTTTCACTAACAACAACTAGAGTCATTGCATGTGTGTTCTTTTCACATACCACATATGGATCGACCAGTGTCATTGAAATGTGTGTTCTCTTTATAGACCACACATGGATCCACCAATGTCATTGCATGTATGTTCTTTTCACTAACAACTGGAATCATTGCATGTGTGTTCTTTTCACATAGAAAGTATGGATCCACCAATGTCATTGCATGCATGCTTTTTTCACAGTCCACCTATGGATCCACTAGTGTCATTGCATGTGTGTTCTTTTTACTAAAAACAACCAGAGTTATTTCATGACTGTTCTTCTCACATACCACCTATGGAGCCACCAGTGTCATTGCATGTGTGTTCTTTTTAGTAACAACAACCGGAGTCATTGCATGTGTGTTCTCTTCACATACCACATATGGATCCACCAGTGTCATTGCATGTGTGATGTTTTTACTAACAACAACCAGAGTCATTTCATGACTGTTCTTCTCACATACCACCTTTGGATCCACCAGTGTCGTTGCATGTGTGTTCTCTTCACAATCCACACATGAATCCACAAGTGTCATTGCATGTGTGTTCTTTTTAGTAACAACAACCAGAGTCATTACATGTGTGTTCTCTTCAGAGACCACACGTGGATCCACAGGTGTCATTGCATGTGTGTTCTTTTTACTAACAACAACCAGAGTCACTGAAATGTGTGCTCTCTTCAGAGACCACACATGGATCCACTAGTGTCATTGCATATATGTTCTTTTCACTAACAACAACTGGAGTCATTGGATGTGTGTTCTTTTCACATACCACATATGGATCCACCAGTGTCATTGCATGTGTGCTCTTTTCTTAATCCACCTATGGATCCACTAGTGTCATTGCATGTGTGTTCTTTTCACTAACAACAACCAGAGTCATTTCATGATTGTTCTTCTCACATACCACCTATGGATCCACCAGTGTCATTGCATGTGTCTTCTCTTCACAATCTACACATGGATCCACCAGTGTCATTGCATGTGTGTTCTTTTTAGTAACAACAACCAGAGTCATTGCATGTGTGTTCTCTTCAGAGACCACACATGGATCCACTAGTGTCATTGCATGTGTGTTCTTTTTACTAACAACAACCAGAGTCATTGGAATGTGTGCTCTCTTCAGAGACCACACATGGATCCACCAGTGTCATTGCATGTATGTTCTTTTCACTAACAACAACTGGAGTCATTGCATGTGTGTTCTTTTCACATACCACATATGGATCCACCAGTGTCATTGAAATGTGTGTTCTCTTCAGAGAGCACACATGGATCCACCAGTGTCATTGCATGTATGTTCTTTTCACTAACAACAACTAGAGTCATTGCATGTGTGTTCTTTTCACATACCATATATGGATCCACCAGTGTGATTGCATGTGTGCTCTTTTCACAATCCACCTATGGATCCATCAGTGACATTGCATGTGTGTACTTTTTACTAATAACAACCAGAGTCATTTCATGACTATTCTTCTCACATACCACCTATGGATCCACCAGTGTCATTGCATGTGTCTTCTCTTCACAATCCACACATGGATGCACCAGTGTCCTTGCATGTGTGTTCTTTTTAGTAATAACAACAAGAGTCATTGCATGTGTGTTATCTTCAGAGACCACACATGGATCCACCAGTGGCATTGCATGTATGTTCTTTTTACTAACAACAACCAGAGTCATTGAAATGTGTGCACTCTTCAGATACCACACATGGATCCACCAGTGTCATTGCATGTATGTTCTTTTCACTAAAAACAACTGGAGTCATTGCATGTGTGTTCTTTTCACATACCACATATGGATCCACCAGTGTCATTGAAATGTGTGTTCTCTTTAGAGAGCACACATGGATCCACCAGTGTCATTGCATGTATGTTCTTTTCACTAACAACAACTGGAGTCATTGCATGTGTGTTCTTTTCACATACCACATATGGATCCACCAATGTCATTGCATGTGTGCTCTTTTCACAATCCACCTATGGATCCACTAGTGTCATTGCATGTGTGTTCTTTTTACTAACAACAACCAGAGTCATTTCATGACTGTTCTTCTCACATACCACCTATGGATCCACAAGTGTCATTGCATGTGTGTTCTTTTTAGTAACAACAACTGGAGTCCTTGCATGCATGTTCTTTTCGCATACCACATATGGATCCACCAGTGTCATTGAAATGTGTGTTCTCTTTAGAGACCACACATGGATCCACCAGTGTCATTGCATGTGTGTTCTTTTCACTAACAACAACTGGAGTCATTGCATGTATTTTTTATATATACCACATATGGATCCACCAGTGTCATTGCGTGTGTGCTCTTTTCACAATCCACCTATGGATCCACCAGTGTCATTGCATGTGTGCTCTTTTCACAATCCACCTATGGATCCACCAGTGACATTGCATGTGTGTTCTTTTCACTAACAACAACCAGAGTCATTTCATGACTGTTCTTCTCACATACCACCTATGGATCCACCAGTGTCATTGCATGTGTGTTCTCTTCACAATCCACACATGAATCCACCAGTGTCATTGCATGTGTGTTCTTTTTAGTAACAACAACCAGAGTCATTGCATGTGTGTTCTCTTTACAGACCACACGTGGATCCACCAGTGTCATTGCATGTGTGTTCTTTTTACTAACAACAACCAGAGTCATTGAAATGTGTGCTCTCTTCAGATACCACACATGGATCCACCAGTGTCATTGCATGTATGTTCTTTTCACTAACAACAACTAGAGTCATTGCATGTGTGTTCTTTTCACATACCACACATGGATCCACCAGTGTCATTGCGTGTGTGCTATTTTCACAATCCACCTATGGATCCACCAGTGTCATTGCATGTGTGTTCTTTTCACTAACAACAACTGGAGTCATTGCATGTGTGTTGTTTTCACATAACACATATGGACCCACTAGTGTCATTGCACTTGTGCTCTTTTCACAATCCACCTATGGATCCACCGGTGTCATTTCATGTGTGTTCTTTTCACAATCCACCTATGGATCCACCGGTGGCATTGCATGTGTGTTCTTTTTACTAACAACTAGAGTCATTTCATGACTGTTCTTCTCACATACCACCTATGGATCCACCAGCGTCATTGCATTTGTGTTCTTTTTAGTAATAACAACTTGAGTCATTGCATGTGTGTTCTTTTCACATACCACATATGGATCCACCGGTGTCATTGAAATGTGTGTTCTCTTCAAAGACCACACATGGATCCACTAGTGTCATTTCATGTATGTTCTTTTCACTAACAACAACTGAGTCATTGCATGTGTGTTCTTTTCACATACCACATATGGATCCACCAGTGTCATTGCATGTGTGCTCTTTTCACAATCCACCTATGGATCCACCAGTGACATTGCATGTGTGTTCTTTTTACTAACAACAACCAGAGTCATTTCATGACTTTTCTTCTCACATACCACCTATGGATCCACCAGTGTCATTGCATGTGTGTTCTTCACAATCCACACATGAATCCACCAGTGTCATTGCATGTGTGTTCTTTTTAGTAACAACAACCAGAGTCATTGCATGTGTGTTCTCTTTAGAGACCACACGTGGATCCACCAGTGTCATTGCATGTGTGTTCTTTTAACTAACAACAACCAGAGTCATTGAAATGTGTGCTCTCCTCAGAGACCACACATGGATCCACTAGTGTCATTGCATGTATGTTCTTTTCACTAACAACAACTGGAGTCATTGCATGTGAGTTCTTTTCACATACAACATATGGATCCACCAATATCATTGCATGTGTGCTCTTTTCACAATCCACCTATGGATCCACCAGTGTCATTGCATGTGTGTTCTTTTTACTAACAACAACCAGAGTCATTTCATGACTGTTCTTCTCACATACCACCTATGGATCCACCAGTGTCATTGCATGTGTCTTTTGTTCACAATCTACACATGGATCCACCAGTGTCATTGCATGTGTGTTCTTTTTAGTAACAACAGCCAGAGTCATTGCACGTGTGTTCTCTTTAGAGACCACACATGGATCCACCCGTGTCATTGCATGTGTGTTCTTTTTACTAATAACAACCAGAGTCATTGAAATGTGTGCTAACTTTAGAGACCACACATGGATCCACCAGTGTCATTGAATGTATGTTCTTTTCACTAACAACAACTAGAGTCATTGCATGTGTGTTCTTTTCACATACCACATGTAACTACCTCGGTGAATTACGCTCCTAGTTACAAGCCTGGATGAGCAGAAATGGTTGAAATAGTATGGTGGGGCCCAAATGCCACTCAAAGGTAGACCTTTCGGCCGTCCCAACCATTTCTAAACATAAGGGACAAGAACGGGCGGCGTAATCGGCAGGCGAAGGGATCAACTACATACACAAATGAGTATGTATGCAAGCCACCATACAACAGTACACCAGAGCCATTCCATCTAAAAGAAAGGAAATATAGCAACGCCATACGGCAAGATCCAAATATCCTAGATAGATATAATAGTTTAGGATAACTCCTCATACATCAAACAACAGAGTATCAAGCGGAAGCGGAAGACAGAATCCGAGTACGGATAACAAGCAAATCGGCATAAGATGCCCCATAAATAAACACATCCCGCCCACCGATCTCACGGATCCCCGTTCCCGGAATCTCTACACCGAATGATCGTTGCCCACATCGTCCGTCTCTTCCACCTAGTATCCCTCTTGCGAGTGTACCTGTTCATCTGAACCAATAATTTATCGTGTGAGACCCTAGGGGTACTCAGCAAGTCTTTATGCCTCTAAAGGGGACACAACCTGGGGTGACGCAAGTGCAGCAAAAGATAAACCCTAGCAATTCTATAGATACTCGCTAACCATCCGCCTAACCAGAGATAGACGGATGTCCGTGAATTAATAACAACAGTTATAACAGATATAACGGTAATATCCACAGATCCATCCTCCTCCTCGCTTACCGACGAGGAAGCGGACGAACAACCCCCCATCCGTTGGCAGTTTTATTATCCATTCCATGAGTGTTGCACTATTTACTAGTCAGGTACCTAGTCTAGTCAAATTAAAAGCGGTACTTTAGTTATGCTTGTCTATGATCGAGAAACTGTGCTCCAAGTCGTCCATAACCGCGGACACGGCTTTCAGAAAGTTTTACCCTGCAGGGGTGCACAAATAGCAACACACACTCGATATGCCTCGGAAAAACCAAATCAAAACCCAACAAGGCAGTCACGACAAAGCGATCACAGGATTCAGAAATATTTCAGGGGGCCACCCCATTGAGCTACCCGCAACGAAGTTAGCTGACTCCAAGACGGCCTCAAGGTTTGCGTCAGTGGCTGTAAACGACTAGGGACCCGAAAATGTGACTGGGCTTGTCGATACCGCGAAAACACTCCGCTTACCTAAATAGTACAGTGTGCAGTACCTCGCACAATTTAAATAAAGCAGTAAAGCATGGCATAAGTACAAGATAGTAAATAAAACCTCAAACTAGTTTGTGGCCCCAAGAAATAAGAATGAATCAAGCTCTGGCTCAGGGGGGTTCATAAGCCTCCCGGATGTGGATAGCGCGAATATTCAAGGAACAGGAATCAAGTACTCGGGGTCCTACGAGACACAAGTGAGCCTGAAAAACCAAATAGCGAATATGGCTCACTGATGCCACTTTCATTAGTTATCCCATTACTACTCAGGTTAAGTTGTATAGGTACCTCGTTATCCATCAGACACTCACATACCCTACACATGCTGTTCTACGACTCGCATGGCTCAAGCAACTCCTGTAGTATTGGCTCATGGGATGGAGGAACAAGCTTCGGTGGGGTTTAAAAGTAAAGGCTATGCAATACTTGGGATTCAGTTTAATGCAAACGCGACTCAATGATGCAAGAATAAGAAAGAGGCAATAGGTACTATATGTATGCTTGCCTGGCAGCCCAGTTGAAGCGAGAGAAGGATCTGGGTAGTGCTCCTGGTTCTCTTGGTATATCCCCTGCTCAGCGTCTATTCGAAGAAGAACCAAACAAACAAGGGCCAACATAAATAAAGTGTGCAAGCATATGAATTAAATGCGACAAGCAAACAATCATGCCATGATGAATGATGCACAATTTGCATGGCAATAAAGTAGCATGGCATGGGTGAGGTGTGGAATACAAGAATAACATTTTATTGAGTTTTGGGGCCATTTTATTCTCATATTAGTTGCTGTTCACTTTATATTTATATGATGCATGCTTCAAAACAAACCAAGGAATGCATAAACAGAAAGGTCTCGTCGAGCTAATCATTTTAGACATATCATTTGTTAAATTTGGAGTTATAAAACAAAAGTTATTAATTAATTAAGGAAAAAGGGCATTTTATTGTAATTTTAAACAACTTGGAAATTAAAGTGTTCAAAATATATTTTGAAGGGCATATTTGAATTCCTCACATTTTTCTGATTTCAAAACATATATTATTTATTTAAATTGGGTTTATATTTTAAAAGATATATTAAAACAGATTTGAATTTGGAATTTGAATTAATTTTAAAAAGATTTGAATTAAAACAGAAATAGACAGAAGCTTTTCTCACCCAGCCCGGACCTAGCCAGAGTCACTGTCGGGTGGGCTAGGCGCTGACTGGGCGGAACTGCGCGCGAAAAGCTTTTTACACCGCTACGCTTCCTAGCCACGGAGACAGACAGGTGGGCTCCGCGGCTCTGCGGTCCCACACGCCAGAGGGCGGTTGAGAGGCTCCCACGCGGCACAGCGGGGGACTGCGGGTTGAGGAGTACAAACTCCGGGATCCTTTTTGCAAAACGCCACGGAGTCAGACAAGTGGGCCTAGTGGAGCGCGGGTTGATGCAACAAAAAGTGCAGGGGGTATCAGCAAAACAGCGCCCGCGGTACTGTTTCTCTTCCTCTGTCTCGAATGACAGTTCGGTGCGCGGCGCGGCGCGGGCAGGGATTCGAACCTGGGACGTGCGGGTGCGCGCTGCGGGGCGTAACCGGTGCGGTGGCTTCTAGGGTGGTGACAGAGGAGCGGACGCAGGCTAGCTAAGCCTCTGCGAGGCGTAGCGGTGAGCAGACGAAAGCTCCGCTGGCGCACGCAGCGTGCTCGCCGAAATGAACGGTGAGGCCCGAGGGGGTTGGCAAGGGAGAGGATGTCAGAGAGAGTCAGGAGCTCACCGCGGGGCTCTCGGTGGTGGTGGATCGGGCAGGCGTGCAGCGGATCGTTGACGAGGCTCACGTCCGGGGAATTAGGGTTTGGGCTCGGTCTCGGCGGTGATCCTCGGCTCCGGTGCTCCTCCTCGGCGACGGCGCGTACAGGGTGATGCGGGGGACCCTCCTCGATCTTCCAGGGCACTCCACCGACGCGCTGCACGACTGGATCCACGGGACGGAGTAGAGGCTGACGGTGGCCGGCTAGAGGGGGTGGTTGATGGTGGAGAGGAAGGGGAGGAGAGGGCAGGTTCTGGGGTAGATCTGGGCGAGGCAGGAGGAGCCGTGAGGTGGTGGTAAAGCAGAGAGGGGAGAGGAGGTGCCGTGGGGAGGGTAGATGGAAAAAGGTGGCCTCGGTGCCACCTTTCCCTACTTCCTCCTTCACGTGCGCGGTCGGGCAGGGGCAGGGCAGGCAGGGGGTGGCTACCAGGTGGGACCAGAGGGCGAGGCCAAGGGCAGGGGCAGGCTCGGGTGCCCCTTGTGGTAGAGAGAAAGTAGAGGGAGGGAGGTAGGCTCGGGTTTAGGGTTTGGGGGAGCCTCGGTTTAGGGTTGGTACTAGGGTTGGGGTGGTCAGCTAGGTGAGAGAGAGAGAGGCCGAGAGAGAGGGGGGGTACTTAGGGTTTGGTTTAGATTAGGTATAGATTAGGGTTTAGGAGAGAGGGGGTATGGGTAGATTAGAGGAGATGGAGAGGTAGGTTTAGGGTGAGCTTAGGGTTTAGAGAGAGATGGAGATGGGTTAGGGCTTAAGAAGCTTGCATGCTCCACACTTGATCAAGCAAGAAAGGTGGTAAAAGAGAAAGAGAGGGAGGTGGTAAGGTAGCTAGGTTTTTTTTTGTCAAGATCAAGACAAGCCAAGCCAAGCTCCAACAAGCTCAAGACAAGAAAAGAGGGGATGTGGTGATGTGGTTTAAGCATGATCAAATAAGATCAAGCTAAAAGGAGAGATAGAGAGAGTGAGATGATCCACTCAAAAATCAAATAAAAACCAAAATCTAGAATGGGTGGTACTTGCATGGCCCATGCAAAATATTTAATACCATGTTGATTCTTGTGAAAACAATAATATTAAACATGGCATTGTTCATTTGCATTTCCAAAGGTGTAATAAAGCCAAGCAAAAGAAATAAAAGGATGCCCCATGTGGAGTAGTTTGAGATGGCCATGTTAGAAATAAAATGGAACATGCTAGTGTGTATGTTCCACTAGATGATTACTAGTCCCAAAATATTCCCACATGAGCATAAATCCATAATAATCCATATGGAAGCTAGGAAAAAGGGTTCCACTCACAAGGCATGCAAAGGTGGCCAGGTGGCTCTCATTTATCACTAATGTGAAAACAACATGATGCTAAGATGAGAGCATGTGGAATAGAATTGGATCCATCCCAACCCATATGAGCTAGAGGTAAAACCCAATAAAGTGCAAAGCTCATATTTAGTTGGATGGTGGAATTATAAGGTGGTGACAGAGAAAGAAGATGGAGTTAGTAAAAGACATGCCCCCCAACTCAACTTGGGCATTTAAACAATATATCAACAACCAAATACAATATCAAGAGGCAAATACAATTAACAATGCATATGAGAGAAGAACCAAATCAAAAGGGTTTTATATGATGCTCAAATGCAAGGAGGCATGATGACATGAGCATGATATAATGATGATGCAACAATTATATATAAGAAGGTAGCATTATATAGACTAGGCTAGTAGCATTGCAATTGTTAGACAATTGGGATGCTACACCACATATGGATCCACCAGTGTCATTGAAATGTGTGTTCTGTTTATAGACCACACATGGATCCACTAGTGTCATTGCATGTATGTTCTTTTCACTAACAACTAGAGTCATTGCATGTATGTTCTTTTCACTAACAACTAGAGTCACGGCATGTGTGTTCTTTTCACATAGCACGTATGGATCCACCAATGTCATTGCATGTGTGCTCTTTTCACAATCCACCTATGGATCCACTAGTGTCATTGCATGTGTGTTCTTTTTACTAAAAACAACCAGAGTCATTTCATGACTGTTCTTCTCACATACCACCTATGGAGCCACCAGTGTCATTGCATGTGTGTTCTTTTTAGTAACAACAACCGGAGTCATTGCATGCGTGTTCTTTTCACATACCACATATGGATCCACCAGTGACATTGCATGTGTGTTGTTTTTACTAACAACAACCAGAGTCATTTCATGACTGTTCTTCTCACATACCACCTTTGGATCCACCAGTGTCATTGCATGTGTGTTCTCTTCACAATCCACACATGAATCCACAAGTGTCATTGCTTGTGTGTTCTTTTTAGTAACAACAACCAGAGTCATTGCATGTGTGTTCTCTTCAGAGACCACACGTGGATCCACAGGTGTCATTGCATGTGTTCTTTTTACTAACAACAACCAGAGTCATTGAAATGTGTGCTCTCTTCAGAGACCACACATGGATCCACTAGTGTCATTGCATATATGTTCTTTTCGCTAACAACAACTGGATTCATTGCATGTGTGTTCTTTTCACATACCACATATGGATCCACCAGTGTCATTGCATGTGTGCTCTTTTCTTAATCCACCTATGGATCCACTAGTGTCATTGCATGTGTGTTCTTTTTACTAATAACAACCAGAGTCATTTCATGACTATTCTTCTCACATACCACCTATGGATCCACCAGTGTCATTGCATGTGTCTTCTCTTCACAATCCACACATGGATTCACCAGTGTCCTTGCATGTGTGTTGTTTTTAGTAACAACAACAAGAGTCATTGCATGTGTGTTCTCTTTAGAGACCACATATGGATCCACCAGTGGCATTGCATGTGTGTTCTTTTTACTAACAACAACCAGAGTCATTGAAATGTGTGCTCTCTTCAGATACCACACATGGATCCACCAGTGTCATTGCATGTATGTTCTTTTCACTAACAACAACTGGAGTCATTGCATGTGTGTTCTTTTCACATACCACATATGGATCCACCAGTGTCATTGCCTGTGTGTCTTTTCACAATCCACCTATGGATCCACCAGTGTCATTGCATGTGTGTTCTTTTCACTAACAACAACTGGAGTCATTGCATGTGTGTTCTTTTCACATACCACATATGGATCCACCAATGTCATTGCATGTGTGCTCTTTTCACAATCCACCTATGGATCCACTAGTGTCATTGCATGTGTGTTCTTTTTACTAACAACAACCAGAGTCATTTCATGACTGTTCTTCTCACATACCACCTATGGATCCACAAGTGTCATTGCATGTGTGTTCTTTTTAGTAACAACAACTGGAGTCATTGCATGCATGTTCTTTTCGCATACCACATATGGATCCACTAGTGTCATTGAAATCTGTGTTCTCTTCAGAGACCACACATGGATCCACCAGTGTCATTGCATGTGTGTTCTTTTCACTAACAACAACTGGAGTCATTGCATGTATGTTCTTTTCACATACCACATATGGATCCACCAGTGTCATTGCGTGTGTGCTCTTTTCACAATCCACCTATGGATCCACCAGTGTCATTGCATGTGTGCTCTTTTCACAATCCACCTATGGATCCACCAGTGACATTGCATGTGTGTTCTTTTTACTAACAACAACCAGAGTCATTTCATGACTGTTCTTCTCACATACCACCTATGGATCCACCGGTGTCATTGCATGTGTGTTCTCTTCACAATCCACACATGAATCCACCAGTGTCATTGCATGTGTGTTCTTTTTAGTAACAACAACCAGAGTCATTGCATGTGTGTTCTCTTTAGAGACCACACGTGGATCCACCAGTGTCATTGCATGTGTGTTCTCTTTAGAGACCACACGTGGATCCAACAGTGTCATTGCATGTGTGTTCTTTTCACTAACAACAACTAGAGTCATTGCATGTGTGTTCTTTTCACATACCACATATGGATCCACCAATGTCATTGAAATGTGTGTTCTGTTTATAGACCACTCATGGATCCACCAGTGTCATTGCATGTATGTTATTTTCACTAACAACTGGAGTCATTGCATGTGTGTTCTTTTCACATAGCACGTATGGATCCACCAATGTCATTGCATGTGTGCTCTTTTCACAATCCACCTATGGATCCACTAGTGTCATTGCATGTGTGTTCTTTTTACTAAAAACAACCAGAGTCATTTCATGACTGTTCTTCTCACATACCACCTATGGAGCCACCAGTGTCATTGCATGTGTGTTCTTTTTAGTAACAACAACCGGAGTCATTGCATGCGTGTTCTTTTCACATACCACATATGGATCCACCAGTGTCATTGCGTGTGTGCTCTTTTCATAATCCACCTATGGATCCACCAGTGTCATTGCATGTGTGTTCTTTTCACTAACAACAACTGGAGTCATTGCATGTGTGTTGCTTTCACATAACACATATGGACCCACTAGTATCATTGCATTTGTGCTCTTTTCACAATCCACCTATGGATCCACCGGTGTCATTTCATGTGTGTTCTTTTCACAATCCACCTATGGATCCACCGGTGGCATTGCATGTGTGTTCTTTTTACTAACAACAACTAGAGTCATTTCATGACTGTTCTTCTCACATACCACCTATGGATCCATCAGCGTCATTGCATTTGTGTTCTTTTTAGTAATAACAACTTGAGTCATTGCATGTGTGTTCTTTTCACATACCACATATGGATCCACCGGTGTCATTGAAATGTGTGTTCTCTTCAAAGACCACGCATGGATCCACTAGTGTCATTGCATGTATGTTCTTTTCACTAACAACAACTGAGTCATTGCATGTGTGTTCTTTTCACATACCACATATGGATCCACCAGTGTCATTGCATGTGTGCTCTTTTCACAATCCACCTACGGATCCACCAGTGACATTGCATGTGTGTTCTTTTTACTAACAACAACCAGAGTCATTTCATGAATTTTCTTCTCACATACCACCTATGGATCCACCAGTGTCATTGCATGTGTGTTCTCTTCACAATCCACACATGAATCCACCAGTGTCATTGCACGTGTGTTCTTTTTAGTAACAACAACCAGAGTCATTGCATGTGTGTTCTGTTTAGAGACCACACGTGGATCCACCAGTGTCATTGCATGTGTGTTCTTTTTACTAACAACAACCAGAATCATTGAAATGTGTGCTCTCCTCAGAGACCACACATGGATCCACTAGTGACATTGCATGTATGTTCTTTTCACTAACAACAACTGGAGTCATTGCATGTGTGTTCTTTTCACATACAACATATGGATCCACCAATATCATTGCATTTGTGCTCTTTTCACAATCCACCTATGGATCCACCAGTGTCATTGCATGTGTGTTCTTTTTACTAACAACAACCAGAGTCATTTCATGACTGCTCTTCTCACATACCACCTATGGATCCACCAGTGTCATTGCATGTGTCTTCTGTTCACAATCTACACATGGATCCACCAGTGTCATTGCATGTCTGTTCTTTTTAGTAACAACAGCCAGAGTCATTGCATGTGTGTTCTCTTCGGAGACCACACATGGATCCACCCGTGTCATTGCATGTGTGTTCTTTTTACTAATAACAACCAGAGTCATTGAAATGTGTGCTAACTTCAGAGACCACACATGGATCCACCAGTGTCATTGCATGTATGTTCTTTTCACTAACAACAACTAGAGTCATTGCATGTGTGTTCTTTTCACATACCACATATGGATCCACCAATGTCATTGAAATGTGTGTTCTGTTTATAGACCACTCATGGATCCACCAGTGTCATTGCATGTATGTTATTTTCACTAACAACTGGAGTCATTGCATGTGTGTTCTTTTCACATAGCACGTATGGATCCACCAATGTCATTGCATGTGTGCTCTTTTCACAATCCACCTATGGATCCACTAGTGTCATTGCATGTGTGTTCTTTTTACTAAAAACAACCAGAGTCATTTCATGACTGTTCTTCTCACATACCACCTATGGAGCCACCAGTGTCATTGCATGTGTGTTCTTTTTAGTAACAACAACCGGAGTCATTGCATGCGTGTTCTTTTCACATACCACATATGGATCCACCAGTGTCATTGCGTGTGTGCTCTTTTCATAATCCACCTATGGATCCACCAGTGTCATTGCATGTGTGTTCTTTTCACTAACAACAACTGGAGTCATTGCATGTGTGTTGCTTTCACATAACACATATGGACCCACTAGTATCATTGCATTTGTGCTCTTTTCACAATCCACCTATGGATCCACCGGTGTCATTTCATGTGTGTTCTTTTCACAATCCACCTATGGATCCACCGGTGGCATTGCATGTGTGTTCTTTTTACTAACAACAACTAGAGTCATTTCATGACTGTTCTTCTCACATACCACCTATGGATCCATCAGCGTCATTGCATTTGTGTTCTTTTTAGTAATAACAACTTGAGTCATTGCATGTGTGTTCTTTTCACATACCACATATGGATCCACCGGTGTCATTGAAATGTGTGTTCTCTTCAAAGACCACGCATGGATCCACTAGTGTCATTGCATGTATGTTCTTTTCACTAACAACAACTGAGTCATTGCATGTGTGTTCTTTTCACATACCACATATGGATCCACCAGTGTCATTGCATGTGTGCTCTTTTCACAATCCACCTACGGATCCACCAGTGACATTGCATGTGTGTTCTTTTTACTAACAACAACCAGAGTCATTTCATGACTTTTCTTCTCACATACCACCTATGGATCCACCAGTGTCATTGCATGTGTGTTCTCTTCACAATCCACACATGAATCCACCAGTGTCATTGCACGTGTGTTCTTTTTAGTAACAACAACCAGAGTCATTGCATGTGTGTTCTGTTTAGAGACCACACGTGGATCCACCAGTGTCATTGCATGTGTGTTCTTTTTACTAACAACAACCAGAATCATTGAAATGTGTGCTCTCCTCAGAGACCACACATGGATCCACTAGTGACATTGCATGTATGTTCTTTTCACTAACAACAACTGGAGTCATTGCATGTGTGTTCTTTTCACATACAACATATGGATCCACCAATATCATTGCATTTGTGCTCTTTTCACAATCCACCTATGGATCCACCAGTGTCATTGCATGTGTGTTCTTTTTACTAACAACAACCAGAGTCATTTCATGACTGCTCTTCTCACATACCACCTATGGATCCACCAGTGTCATTGCATGTGTCTTCTGTTCACAATCTACACATGGATCCACCAGTGTCATTGCATGTCTGTTCTTTTTAGTAACAACAGCCAGAGTCATTGCATGTGTGTTCTCTTCGGAGACCACACATGGATCCACCCGTGTCATTGCATGTGTGTTCTTTTTACTAATAACAACCAGAGTCATTGAAATGTGTGCTAACTTCAGAGACCACACATGGATCCACCAGTGTCATTGCATGTATGTTCTTTTCACTAACAACAACTAGAGTCATTGCATGTGTGTTCTTTTCACATACCACATATGGATCCACCAATGTCATTGAAATGTGTGTTCTGTTTATAGACCACACATGGATCCACCAGTGTCATTGCATGTATGTTATTTTCACTAACAACTGGAGTCATTGCATGTGTGTTCTTTTCACATAGCACGTATGGATCCACCAATGTCATTGCATGTGTGCTCTTTTCACAATCCACCTATGGATCCACTAGTGTCATTGCATGTGTGTTCTTTTTACTAAAAACAACCAGAGTCATTTCATGACTGTTCTTCTCACATACCACCTATGGAGCCACCAGTGTCATTGCATGTGTGTTCTTTTTAGTAACAACAACCGGAGTCATTGCATGCGTGTTCTTTTCACATACCACATATGGATCCACCAGTGTCATTGCGTGTGTGCTCTTTTCATAATCCACCTATGGATCCACCAGTGTCATTGCATGTGTGTTCTTTTCACTAACAACAACTGGAGTCATTGCATGTGTGTTGCTTTCACATAACACATATGGACCCACTAGTATCATTGCATTTGTGCTCTTTTCACAATCCACCTATGGATCCACCGGTGTCATTTCATGTGTGTTCTTTTCACAATCCACCTATGGATCCACCGGTGGCATTGCATGTGTGTTCTTTTTACTAACAACAACTAGAGTCATTTCATGACTGTTCTTCTCACATACCACCTATGGATCCATCAGCGTCATTGCATTTGTGTTCTTTTTAGTAATAACAACTTGAGTCATTGCATGTGTGTTCTTTTCACATACCACATATGGATCCACCGGTGTCATTGAAATGTGTGTTCTCTTCAAAGACCACGCATGGATCCACTAGTGTCATTGCATGTATGTTCTTTTCACTAACAACAACTGAGTCATTGCATGTGTGTTCTTTTCACATACCACATATGGATCCACCAGTGTCATTGCATGTGTGCTCTTTTCACAATCCACCTATGGATCCACTAGTGACATTGCATGTGTGTTCTTTTTACTAACAACAACCAGAGTCATTTCATGACTTTTCTTCTCACATACCACCTATGGATCCACCAGTGTCATTGCATGTGTGTTCTCTTCACAATCCACACATGAATCCACCAGTGTCATTGCATGTGTGTTCTTTTTAGTAACAACAACCAGAGTCATTGCATGTGTGTTCTGTTTAGAGACCACACGTGGATCCACCAGTGTCATTGCATGTGTGTTCTTTTTACTAACAACAACCAGAGTCATTGAAATGTGTGCTCTCCTCAGAGACCACACATGGATCCACTAGTGACATTGCATGTATGTTCTTTTCACTAACAACAACTGGAGTCATTGCATGTGTGTTCTTTTCACATACAACATATGGATCCACCAATATCATTGCATGTGTGCTCTTTTCACAATCCACCTATGGATCCACCAGTGTCATTGCATGTGTGTTCTTTTTACTAACAACAACCAGAGTCATTTCATAACTGCTCTTCTCACATACCACCTATGGATCCACCAGTGTCATTGCATGTGTCTTCTGTTCACAATCTACACATGGATCCACCAGTGTCATTGCATGTCTGTTCTTTTTAGTAACAACAGCCAGAGTCATTGCATGTGTGTTCTCTTCGGAGACCACACATGGATCCACCCGTGTCATTGCATGTGTGTTCTTTTTACTAATAACAACCAGAGTCATTGAAATGTGTGCTAACTTCAGAGACCACACATGGATCCACCAGTGTCATTGCATGTATGTTCTTTTCACTAACAACAACTAGAGTCATTGCATGTGTGTTCTTTTCACATACCACATATGGATCCACCAATGTCATTGAAATGTGTGTTCTGTTTATAGACCACACATGGATCCACCAGTGTCATTGCATGTATGTTATTTTCACTAACAACTGGAGTCATTGCATGTGTGTTCTTTTCACATAGCACGTATGGATCCACCAATGTCATTGCATGTGTGCTCTTTTCACAATCCACCTATGGATCCACTAGTGTCATTGCATGTGTGTTCTTTTTACTAAAAACAACCAGAGTCATTTCATGACTGTTCTTATCACATACCACCTATGGAGCCACCAGTGTCATTGCATGTGTGTTCTTTTTAGTAACAACAACCGGAGTCATTGCATGCGTGTTCTTTGCACATACCACATATGGATCCACCAGTGACATTGCATGTGTGTTGTTTTTACTAACAACAACCAGAGTCATTTCATGGCTGTTCTTCTCACATACCACCTTTGGATCCACCAGTGTCATTGCATGTGTGTTCTCTTCACAATCCACACATGAATCCACAAGTGTCATTGCATGTGTGTTCTTTTTAGTAACAACAACTAGAGGCATTGCATGTGTGTTCTCTTCAGAGACCACACGTGGATCCACAGGTGTCATTGCAAGTGTGTTCTTTTTACTAACAACAACCAGAGTCATTGAAATGTGTGCTCTCTTCAGAGACCACACATGGATCCACTAGTGTCATTGCATATATGTTCTTTTCGCTAACAACAACTGGAGTCATTGCATGTGTGTTCTTTTCACAAACCACATATGGATCCACCAGTGTCATTGCATGTGTGCTCTTTTCTTAATACACCTATGGATCCACCAGTGTTATTGCATGTGTGTTCTTTTCACTAACAACAACCAGAGTCATTTCATGACTGTTCTTCTCACATACCACCTATGGATCCACCAGTGTCATTGCATGTGTCTTCTCTTCACAATCTACACATGGATCCACCAGTGTAATTGCATGTGTGTTCTTTTTAGTAACAACAACCGGAGTCATTGCATGTGTGTTCTCTTCAGAGACCACACATGGATCCACCAGTGTCATTGCATGTGTGTCCTTTTTACTAACAACAACCAGAGTCATTGAAATGTGTGCTCTCTTTAGAGACCACACATGGATCCACCAGTGTCATTGCATGTATGTTCTTTTCACTAACAACAACTGGAGTCATTGCATGTGTGTTCTTTTCACATACCACATATGGATCCACCAGTGTCATTGAAATGTGTGTTCTCTTCAGAGACCACACATGGATCCTCTAGTGTCATTGCATGTATGTTCTTTTCACTAACAACAACTGGAATCATTGCATGTGTGTTCTTTTCACATACCACATATGGATCCACCAGTGTGATTGCATGTGTGCTCTTTTCACAATCCACCTATGGATCCATCAGTGACATTGCATGTGTGTTCTTTTTACTAATAACAACCAGAGTCATTTCATGACTATTCTTCTCACATACCACCTATGGATCCAGCAGTGTCATTGCATGTGTCTTCTCTTCACAATCCACACATGGATCCACCAGTGTCCTTGCATGTGTGTTCTTTTTAGTAACAACAACAAGAGTCATTTCATGTGTGTTCTCTTCAGAGACCACACATGGATCCACCAGTGGCATTGCATGTGTGTTCTTTTTACTAACAACAACCAGAGTCATTGAAATGTGTGCTCTCTTCAGATACCACACATGGATCCACCAGTGTCATTGCATGTATGTTCTTTTCACTAACAACAACTGGAGTCATTGCATGTATGTTCTTTTCACATACCACATATGGATCCACCAGTGTCATTGCCTGTGTGCTCTTTTCACAATCCACCTATGGATCCACCAGTGTCATTGCATGTGTGTTCTTTTCACTAACAACAACTGGAGTCATTGTATGTGTGTTCTTTTCACATACCACATATGGATCCACCAATGTCATTGCATGTGTGCTCTTTTCACAATCCACCTATGGATCCACTAGTGTCATTGCATGTGTGTTCTTTTTACTAACAACAACCAGAGTCATTTCATGACTGTTCTTCTCACATACCACCTATGGATCCACCAGTGTCATTGCATGTGTCTTCTCTTCACAATCTACACATGGATCCACCAGTGTCACTGCATGTGTGTTCTTTTTAGTAACAACAACCAGAGTCATTGGATGTGTGTTCTCTTCAGAGACCTCACATGGATCCACCAGTGTCATTGCATGTGTGTTCTTTTTACTAACAACAACCAGAGTCATTGAAATGTGTGCTCTCTTCAGAGTCCACACATGGATCCACCAGTGTCATTGCATGTATGTTCTTTTCACTAACAACAACTAGAGTCATTGCATGTGTGTTCTTTTCACATACCACATATGGATCCACCAGTGTCATTGAAATGTGTGTTCTCTTCAGAGACCACACATGGATCCACCAGTGTCATTGCATGTATGTTGTTTTCACTAACAACAAGTGGAGTCATTGCATGTGTGTTCTTTTCACATACCACATATGGATCCACCAGTATGATTGCATGTGTGCTCTTTTCACAATCCACCTATGGATCCATCAGTGACATTGCATGTGTGTTATTTTTACTAATAACAACCAGAGTCATTTCATGACTATTCTTCTCAAATACCACCTATGGATCCACCAGTGTCATTGCATGTGTCTTCTCTTCACAATCCACACATGGATCCACCAGTGTCCTTGCATTTGTGTTCTTTTTAGTAACAACAACAAGAGTCATTGCATGTATGTTCTCTTCAGAGACCACACATGGATCCACCAGTGGAATTGCATGTGTGTTCTCTTTACTAACAACAACCAGAGTCATCGAAATGTGTGCTCTCTTTAGATACCACACATGGATCAACCAGTGTCATTCCATGTATGTTCTTTTCACTAACAACAACCGGAGTCATTGCATGTGTGTTCTTTTCACATACCACATATGGATCCACCAGTGTCATTGCCTGTGTGCTCTTTTCACAATCCACCTATGGATCCACCAGTGTCATTGCATGTGTGTTCTTTTCACTAACAACAACTGGAGTCATTGTATGTGTGTTCTTTTCACAATGTCATTGCATGTGTGCTCTTTTCACAATCCACCTATGGATCCACTAGTGTCATTGCATGTGTGTTCTTTTTACTAACAACAACCAGAGTCATTTCATGACTGTTCTTCTCACATACCACCTATGGATCCCCAAGTGTCATTGCATGTGTGTTCTTTTTAGTAACAACAACTGGAGTCATTGCATGCATGTTCTTTTCACATACCACATATGGATCCACCAGTGTCATTGAAATGTGTGTTCTCTTCAGAGACCACACATGGATCCACCACTGTCATTGCATGTATGTTCTTTTCACTAACAACAACTGGAGTCATTGCATGTGTGTTCTTTTCACATACCACATATGGGTCCACCAGTGTCATTGAAATGTGTGTTCTCTTCAGAGACCAGACATGGATCCACCAGTGTCATTGCATGTATGTTCTTTTCACTAACAACAACTGGAGTCATTGCATGTGTGTTCTTTTCACATACCACATATGGATCCACCAGTGTGATTGCATGTGTGCTCTTTTCACAATCCACCTATGGATCCATCAGTGACATTGCATGTGTGTTCTTTTTACTAATAACAACCAGAGTCATTTCATGACTATTCTTCTCACATACCACCTTTGGATCCACCAGTGTCATTGCATGTGTCTTCTCTTCACAATCCACACATGGATCCACCAGTGTCCTTGCATGTGTGTTCTTTTTAGTAAAAACAACAAGAGTCATTGCATGTGTGTTCTCTTCAGAGACCACACATGGATCCACCAGTGGCATTGCATGTGTGTTCTTTTTACTAACAACAACCAGAGTCATTGAAATGTGTGCTCTCTTCAGATACCACACATGGATCCACCAGTGTCATTGCATGTATGTTCTTTTCACTAACAACTACTGGAGTCATAGCATGTGTGTTCTTTTCACATACCACATATGGATCCACCAGTGTCATTGCCTGTGTGCTGTTTTCACAATCCACCTATGGATCCACCAGTGTCATTGCATGTGTGTTCTTTTCACTAACAACAACTGGAGTCATTGTATGCGTGTTCTTTTCACATACCACATATGGATCCACCAATGTCATTGCATGTGTGCTCTTTTCACAATGCACCTATGGATCCACTAGTGTCATTGCATGTGTGTTCTTTTTACTAACAACAACCAGAGTCATTTCATGACTGTTCTTCTCACATACCACCTATGGATCCACCAGTGTCATTGCATGTGTCTTCTCTTCACAATCTACACATGGATCCACCAGTGTCATTGCAGGTGTTTTTTTTTAGTAACAACAACCAGAGTCATTGGATGTGTGTTCTCTTTAGAGACCTCACATGGATCCACCAGTGTCATTGCATGTGTGTTCTTTTTACTAACAACAACCAGAGTCATTGAAATGTGTGCTCTCTTCAGATACCACACATGGATCCACCAGTGTCATTGCATGTATGTTCTTTTCACTAACAACAACTAGAGTCATTGCATGTGTGTTGTTTTCACATACCACATATGGATCCACCAGTGTCATTGAAATGTGTGTTCTCTTCAGAGACCACACATGGATCCACCAGTGTCATTGCATGTATGTTCTTTTCACTAACAACAACTGGAGTCATTGCATGTGTGTTCTTTTCACATACCACATATGGATCCACCAGTGTCATTGCCTGTGTGCTCTTTTCACAATCCACCTATGGATCCACCAGTGTCATTGCATGTGTGTTCTTTTCACTAAAAACAACTGGAGTCATTGCATGTGTGTTCTTTTCACATACCACATATGGATCCACCAATGTCATTGCATGTGTGCTCTTTTCACAATCCACCTATGGATCCACTAGTGTCATTGCATGTGTGTTCTTTTTACTAACAACAACCATAGTCATTTCATGACTGTTCTTCTCACATACCACCTATGGATCCACAAGTGTCATTGCATGTGTGTTATTTTTAGTAACAACAACTGGAGTCATTGCATGCATGTTCTTTTCGCATACCACATATGGATCCACCAGTGTCATTGAAATGTGTGTTCTCTTCAGAGACCACACATGGATCCACCAGTGTCATTGCATGTATGTTCTTTTCACTAACAACAACTGGAGTCATTGCATGTGTGTTCTTTTCACATACCACATATGGATCCACCAGTGCCATTGCATGTGTGCTCTTCACAATCCACCTATGGATCCACCAGTGTCATTGCATATGTGTTCTTTTTACTAATAACAACCAGAGTCATTGAAATGTGTGTTATTTTCACATACCACCTATGGATCCACCGGTGTCATTGCACGTGTGTTCTTTTCACTAACAACAACTAGAGTCATTGCATGTGTGTTCTTTTCACATACCACATATGGATCCACCAGTGTCATTGCATGTGTGCTCTTTTCCCAATCCACCTTTGGATCCACCAGTGTCATTGCATGTGTGTTCTTTTTACTAACAACCAGAGTCATTGAAATGTGTGCTCTCTTCAGAGGCCACCTATGGAACCATCGGTGTCATTGCATGTGTGTTATTTTCACTAACAACAACTAGAGTCATTGCATGTGTGTTCTTTTCACATAACACATATGGATCCACTAGTGTCATTTGCATGTGTGCTCTTTTCACAATCCACCTATGGATCCACCGGTGTCATTGCATGTGTGTTCTTTTCACTAACAACAACTGGAGTCATTGCATGTGTGTTGTTTTCACATACCACATATGGATCGACCAGTGTCATGGCATGTGTGCTCTTTTCACAATCCACCTATGGATCCACCAGTGCCATTGCATGTGTGTTCTTTTTTAGTAACAACAACCAGAGTCATTGAAATGTGTGTTCTTTTCACATACCACCTATGGATCCACTAGTGTCATTGCATGTGTGTTTTTTTCACTCACAACAACTGGAGTCATTGCATGTGTGTTCTTTTCACATACCACATATGGATCCACCAGTGTTATTGCATAAGTGCTCTTTTCACAATCCACCTATGGATCCACCAATGTCATTGCATGTGTGTTCTTTTTAGTAACAACAACCAGAGTCATAGAAATGTGTGTTCTTTTCACATACCACCTATGGATCCACCAGTGTCATTGCATGTGTGTTCTTTTCACTAACAACAACTAGAGTCATTGCATGTGTGTTCTTTTCACATATCCCCCACATATGGATCCACCAGTGTCATTGAAATGTGTGTTCTCTACAGAGACCACACATGGATCCACCAGTGTCATTGCATGTATGTTCTTTTCCCTAGCAACAACTGGAGTCATTGCATGTGTGTTCTTTTCACATACGACATATGGATCCACCAG
This sequence comes from Avena sativa, assembly GCA_916181665.1. Taxonomy (NCBI): domain Eukaryota; kingdom Viridiplantae; phylum Streptophyta; class Magnoliopsida; order Poales; family Poaceae; genus Avena; species Avena sativa. The sequence continues at coordinate 432,797,411 of OV702295.1, forward strand.
TGTCATTGCATGTGTGCTCTTTTCATAATCCACCTATGGATCCACAAGTGTCATTGCATGTGTGTTCTGTTTACTAACAACAACTGAGTCATTTCATGACCGTTCTTTTCACATACCACATATGGATCCGCCAGTGTCATTGAAATGTGTGTTCTCTTTAGAGACCACACATGGATCCACCGGTGCCATTGCAAGTGTGTTCTTTTCACTAACAACAACTGGAGTCATTGCATGTGTGTTCTTTTCACATACCACATATGGATCCACCAGTGTCATTGCATGTGTGTTCTTTTCACTAACAACAACTGGAGTCATTGCATGTGTGTTCTTTTCACATACCACATATGGATCGACCCGTGTCATTGAAATGTGTGTTCTCTACAGAGACCACACATGGATCCACTAGTGTCATTGCATGTATGTTCTTTGCACTAACAACAACTGGAGTCATTGCATGTGTGTTCTTTTCACATACCACATATGGATCCACCAGTGTCATTGCATGTGTGCTCTTTTCATAATCTACCTATGGATCCACCAGTGTCATTGCATGTGTGTTCGTTTTACTAACAACAACTAAGTCATTTCATGACTGTTCTTTTCACATACCACATATGGATCCACCAGTGTCATTGAAATGTGTGTTATCTTTAGAGACCACACATGGATCCACCAGTGTCATTGCATGTGTGTTCTTTTCACTAACAACAACTGGAGTTATTGCATGTGTGTTCTTTTCATATACCACATATGGATCCACCAGTGTCATTGCATGTGTGTTATTTTCACTACCAACAACTGGAGTCGTTGCATGTGTGTTCTTTTCACATACCACATATGGATCCACCAGTGTCATTGAAATGTGTGTTCTCTACATAGACCACACATGGATCCACCAGTTTCATTGCATGTATGTTCTTTTCGCTAACAACAACTGGAGTCACTGCATGTGTGTTCTTTTCACATACCACATATGGATCCACCAATGTCATTGCATGTGTGCTCTTTTCATAATCCACCTATGGATCCACCAGTGTCATTGCATGTGTGTTGCTTTTACTAACAAAAACTGGGTCATTTCATGACTGTTCTTTTCACATACCACATATGGATCCACCAGTGTCATTGAAATGTGTGGTCTCTAAAAGAGACCACACATGGATCTACCAGTGTCATTGCATGTGTGTTCTTTTCACTAACAACAACTGGAGTCATTACATGTGTGTTATTTTCACATACCACATATGGATCCACCAGTGTCATTGCATGTGTGCTCTTTTTACTAACAACAACCAGAGTCATTGGATGTGTGTTCTCTTTAGAGACCACACATGGATCCACAAGTGTCATTGAAATGTGTATTATTTTCAACTACCGCTGTTGGACATAAACAATCGGGACGCAGAACTAACCGGCAACCGCTCTGGGCTTCTAGAAGACCCGATCCCCGATTGTTAGGCGCCGTTGGATCGGGGTGCGTGGACGATAGTGATGTTTTTCGCGAGGGCGATCCGCGAGAAGTCTGTTCTGCGAACTGATTTGCCATGGCAACTACGTTGGGCCTATGTCCTTGCCCTTATCCCCTTAACCTCGGGGCCAAAAATCAGATCGTGTTCCTTCATCGCCATGGAGAGGGAGAGGCCCAAACTCAGCTTGCACGAGGCTCACATGTTCACCCACTACGACATACTCGCGCCGCCGTTAGCGAGGCTTCCGGCCAGCTTCGAGCTTAGCTACGCCGGGGTTCCTATCGCGTCGCTCTTGCGCGACAACGCGTTGGCGAGGCAGATCGAGGAGCGCCACCGCCAGCTGTCGGAGCGGAAGAGGGCAATGGCGCGGTACTCGCGTACGAGCGCGTACTGGCGAAAGTTGTTCAAGAAGGAGCGGGCTGCGTTGATTGAGCTGTGAGGAACCCACCGGCGGGAGATCCACCCGGATCTGCGCAACCCCGAAGGGAGGCAGCGCTTCTGGGCAGTGCCTGGGCGTACGACCTCCACCGTTATCGATGCAGTGCACCGTGAAGAATCCATGAGGAGGAGGAACGCTACCGGGAACGTCGGCATCGATTTCGACGCGGAGGAGGCTGGTGGCGACACGGACAACGTCGTCAATGATGGAGACGGCGGGAGCGTCATAGTCGATTAGGGCCGCTTAAGCATAAATTAAATCTATGTACGGTATCTTAATGCGCTCTTTGGATCTGGGTCACCTGAGTCATGGTCAATTATCTTCATAATCTATATATGTTGGCCATGTTTTAGTTGTCTTTGAAACTAGTCGATCGAAACTCGTCCGATCCTGAAAATAAAGTTCGCGCGTTCCCTGGCATATCTGATGGGACAATACGCTGACTCTGCTCCTAGCACTTGATGGCACAACCGTAATTTGGAGTGCGCCTGAGGAGAAGGGATCGAGCGTGTTGTAATAGTGTACTACTCCTGTCTAGATATAACTGACTTAGTTTTTTTAGATATTTAATAAATGTGTCTATACCCAAAACATGTCTAGATACATGTTTTAGGTTTCTCTGTCTTTCAAACTAATCAAAAGTCGTCAAATTCTGAATAAACAAAGTCATTGTGTTCACACCTGATGGGACAATAAGATGACTCTACTACTTGATGGCACAACCATAATTCTGGAGTGCGCTAGAGGAGATGGGAATGCAAGGGAGATGGGAACTAGTAGCCGTGTCCAAATGCAGGTAAAAAATTAATGTAATAATATTTAAAAAAATGTAATCTTGTCCACATGACCCCATCACAGACACGTTGCACGCGCCAGATATAAATAAAGATGACACAGATAGTTTAGTTTCAATGATATAATTCAACATACGACGTTACTGTGCCTGCATCATTCTGCTCCACTTATTAGTCTGCTAGCCCACGCTGCATTAGGCATCAGTTGATGAGGATAAAGAAAATGATAAAATGGCAAATAAAACAATTTTTAAGCTTACCTTTCATCCGGAGAATCGTATAAAGATGAAATTGGCAGGGATTTATTATTTCTCCTGCAGTTAGCTGAAAGATCCTCAAGAACATCCTCAATCACCCCTGCAACTTCTTCATATTCTAATACACGTCCATTATTTGCCCTTTCCTCCCCGTTCCGCTTACTCTTTTGTTTCTTTTCACACCTTTTTCTCGTCGGCACCTCCACTTCTTCATAAATTGGCTGCTTACGTACGTTTTCCTCCGAGTGCTCATCACCGTCTTCGCGTTGCTCTTCCGCCAATTCTGGCTGAGAAGCCTCATTTTCTGCCACCGGGTTGTGAACAAGGACAATAGCATGTGTAACTGGGTTTTTGCACAACCTCTTGATATGGCCAAATCCGCCACAATATCCGCATTTCCTTTTCCTAGCTCCCAGCCTTGGACCTTTATCGGTGGAGGCTTCGATCCTTAGCTTTCTAGGCGTCCTAGGTGGCCTCCTAAGAACTAGTGGTTGAAGTTTGAACCCTGGATCGACAATCTCCCAATCATTTTCATCAGCCATAGGTGGTACGTTTTCTGCATAAGTTGCAGCAAACTTGTCCACGGAGAAATAGTTGTCGACATAGTTCTCTATTTCAGCTCCGTTACCTCTAAGCTTTAAGATGAAGTAAATTGCATGGTGACATGACAAACCAGTAATCTGCCACTTCCTGCATGAACAAGTCTTGTTTCCAATGTCTACAGTGTACCTCCGTTCACTTCCACGCTTGTATTCTACATAAACCTCAGCCAATGTTCTGGAACTTCTGACCACCCTCATCTTTATCATTCTCATTGCCCTTGTTCTTCCATTCAGTAACATAACCACCTTTGGAACTATTTTATGGCCTAAAAATTTTCTTGCACAAATTCTTTGCCTTAAATCTATCTTCACCATTATGCACTGTCTTATTGCATCCAACAAAATAACAATTCCAAGTGTCTTCATGCCCAAAATCTTATTATTGAAACTCTCTGCCAAATTATTGCATACAAAATCCACCTTGCTTAACTCACCAAACTTGCTTCTGGCCCATAGCTTGGTGTGATGTTCCTCAAGGTATTTTTTCACCTTTGGCACTACATACATGTTCTGGAAGTAAGTAGCATGCGTGCTTGGGATGTATGTGTATGCTGATCGCCACAAGTCCTCTTCAAAGATCTTTCCTTTGAACTTCTTCGTGAAGTTAGTAGCGAGGTGCCGCATGCATTCCCTATGCTCAACCCCAGGAAACATAGCATCAACAACATTCTCAAGACCCTCAAATGCACCTGTGTGTATCACCAAGCCTTCAGGGTGACCAATTACTTCCCTTAGTCTCTGCTTGAACCATGTCCAGCTTTCATTTGATTCACCCTCAAGAACAGCATAAGCTACGGGTAAAAGCCAATTATGCGCGTCCAAAGAACAAGCAGAAGCAACATGTCCCCTGAACTTCCATGTTAAAGAAGTTGCGCCTATTGCCAAGTATGGCCTGCAACCGTCTAGGAACCCCTTCCAGCATGCCTTCAGGCAGACAAAACATCTCTTGAAGCATATCTTATCTGCCTGCTTATACCTGACCCCCCTCGAGACCTTTTCTCTCACTTTCACAACCTCGTAATCAATGTCAACAACACTACCAGGTGATGTTTTCTCTACCTGAGCTTTGAAACTATACAAGATATGCAAACTATCATTCCACTTGCCTTGAATGAAGTCTAGAGCCATCTCCTTCCCATCAAAGACAATGTGATAAGGAATCAGAACGTTAAACTTTTTGCTAATCTTTGCTCTAAGTTCAGCAGGTCCAATGTTATGATCCTGCCTCACCCAGTCAAGTACAGTAGCAACAATCCACTTGGCAGTCGCCGGTCTAATTTTACCACTCAAAGAAGTATTAGGGAAGTTGTGTTTCTTCGTGTTTACTTTGATCTGCATTCGATAAGAATCAAAATAATTTAGAGCTAGTTATCAGCAAAATAAATATGAGAAAGACTGAAACTAAATGTAGCTATTGCAACCTGAAATGGGTGTCCACCCCGCATTGGAGATGCATGTAATCTCCATTTACACACATTACTTTCCCTACAGTGCATGGAAAATTCAAATCCAACTCTGATTGCATAGGTTGCAACTGCATATCTGCAGTCCTCCACATTATCAAAGACAGTCCCCTCATCAATTGTAGGATTGTCCCTGTCAAAGTGTATCACTGGCCTGTCCACGTCTTCATCGTCGTATCTACATCCCATTTCCACATCTTCACATTCCTCTTCCTCATCAGTCCCATAGTCAGGCTCAAAGTTCGAATCAACCAAATATTCCCTACTCTCCATCCTATCAGGGTCAGCAGCCACATCTGGATATGCTTTCTCATCATCATCCGCACCGCCACACGTTTCATTGCCTTCATGCTCGCTTGACAAAGCATCATGCTCCAGGACAAGCTGTACAGACGTCCTGCGGTTACCAACACATATCCTTGCCATCACCACGGGACTAGAAACGCTAATTGGGGTATGCAGATAAGGAATCGTAGTTCTTACCCTTCAATGTGGACGCACGACACCTTCTCCGGGCTCCATACCTCCAAAGCTCTGCACCCCGCTTCCTCTCCCCCCGTTTTGTTATCCTCTGTGCTCTCCAGACTTGAAGGAGATTCCGTGCTCTCCAGCCGTGCAGGACCCATATCTGTGCTCTCAAGCCTCGCAGGATCCATCTCCGAGCGGGATCCGGATCACCAGCGTCGTTGGGGCCCTAACCCAACGGCCGACTCTCGGTTTTCATTTCTAGACGCGCCTGGGTGGTGGGCGGCGGCAAGGAGACAGGGTAGGGAGGGGAGGGGACGTGAGGGGATGGCAGGGAGGGGAGGGCGAGAGGACGACGACCCAAGGGGACGACGAGAGCGGTGCACAACTGAGCGGAGTGGCGGCGACAGGAGCATAGGAGAGGAGCGGAGCGGAGCTGGTTGCGATAAAGCATGGAAAGTTGCACAATAATGTGTTGGTGGGCGGCACCAGCCCTGGAACCTGGGACGCACGCCATCGTAGGTGGAGGAGGAGGGCCCGCCTGTCAAAAAACATGCCACCTGTCAGCGCACTATGCACGGGGAGCACTTCACGGAATTTTGTAGCAGGTCCCACGTGTCAGTCTGTTTGATCAAAACTTGCATGCAGTGCATGGCTGGTTCACGCGCTAGTTCCGAAAAAAGCCCGTTGATCCAAACTTGAATTGGCAGTTCCCCTTCTTCTCCCCCGTCTCCTCGTCTCCTTGCAGTGGCAGTTCCGCTTCGTCTCCCTCGTCTATTATCCTCTTCTTCTTCTCCTCGCAGTGGTAGTTCTTCTTTCTTCCTCGATCAAAACATTCCCGCACATAAGCCATGGCCAGTAGCCGGATGAAGAGGAACTGGGCCGATCTCCCGGCCGACCCACTTTGCAAGATCGCCGACTATTTGCTGGAGAAAGAGGAGTACGTCGACACCTATGCTGCTTGTCGGGAAGTCTACACCGATTGGCACCGCACTTTAAAGGTGCCCGAATTCCATCTCAACAACCGTATCATGATAGATCACACACTTCTAGATGTTGGCGACTTCACCTTCTCAACCTCGCCACTGGTCGTTGCTTCAGGACAAATGTAATGGACGTCCATCGCAGGTTCACATTCACATCCGATATTTATTGGTATTTTCTATTGTAAACATCTTAGTGCTAACTGATGCCCTCTTCTTCCAAAAGATTCTACTTCGTCGGTGTTTCTCGTGGCGTCATCGTGCTTGCTCAGAGGGTGGAGCCGTACTAGATTCGGCTTCTGAACCCAATCACTCATAAGTCTGACACTGAGTTTCAAGCACACATACCATCTGATCCTCTGCAATCTGTCGTCGTGACGAAGTCCCCGACGATGGTGTTCGTTTGCACCAATTATCCAGATCGTATTGCATGGGCCGATGAGAGCACCCCGATGGAGCAAATCAATGAATCATTTGGAGAAGGATTGTATTCGCCACCTCCTTCTATGCTTCTGGACTGCATGACGACATTCCGAGGGGAAGTATATGCATTACTTGAGAATGGAAACATCTTGTCGACTAACATCAAGTTAGAGCAGCGCGCGAGCACTGTCATGATGGCCAAAATAATTTCGGCCCCAGTCTTTGAACAGGTACGCGGAACTTACAAATTTTACCTTGTGGAGTCAAATGGTGATCTGCTTCTTGTGTTGAACGGGGATTTCGCCAAAGGGCAAGCGGTGTTGTACCGGGTGGACACGGAGAACCGCTCTCTCGAGTCCGTCGGTGACATTGGAAGTCGTGCCCTCTTTGTTGACCTTGCGCAGCTCCTCCGTGCTGCACCAACTAGGGTAACATGGCCCCGCCTAAGCCGCCGCTACCGCGACAACCGCCGAAACTGGGGTATTTAGCCCCTCTAAGGCAGGCCATGAAGATCTACTTCAAGGCCGGTCTCCCATTTCCCTGCCAGGCGGATGATTTCCCCGAATGTGCCGAATCGGCCGTGGCGGCGACTGCGCCGTCGTCGGTGCCAGATGCGGCAAGCAGGGCCAAGAGAGCAATGTGGAGAAATCGCGTGGCGGCATTACGGCATGCTCTAGGCAGTGGGAACAAGGTATGTATCAAATCATTCATGAGAGCATGCCGCTGCCGAGGGTACACACCCTCGAACAGGGCAGCGCCAAGGTCTAGGAACTCTCGCGTCCATGCTTCGGCGCGGACTACCTTACCTCAGTAGGGTAGGCTGGGAGCACTCCATCTGTACCAAAAACGCTCCATCCTACGCACCGTCGAAGGCCGTACCGTGGCGGCGACCAAGCGTCTACACTCAGCATGCTGGATTGTTCGACAGCCGGAGCCGGCGGCAGGCATCAGCTCAGCCCCGGAATTCAGGTTCGAGTTCACACGGACCTACGATCCTGAGAAGGAGATGTCGAATTTCAGCTTCGAAGAAATCGTTGTGGCGGCGCAGATGGTCCAACTGAACCGGGACTGGCACACGCAAATCCCTCGTGCATGAACGATGCAAATTTCTTGTAGTTTGGTGGGAAGGCAATAGATCAGTTTGGGTTAAATGACCAAAGAACTTATGTCCTCTCAAGGCAATTGGCCAGCCAACTTTTCTGGTGGAGATCTGTAGTTTCTTCAGTGTAGAATAGTTAAATTCAGACTGAAGAATGGCTTTTGTAGATGAAATGCTGACGAATTGTTCTATAAACTAGTAGGAAGTTTAGCCCACTTTTGTGCAGGTATAAGACCCTTTTGTATGAAAGTACTACTGTTGTAAGCAAATACTATCAAGTATCTATTTCCTTCAATTACTAGTCGTGGGTCAATCCAGTTAACTGGCATCTTTTTATCCGAGACTACAAATTTTGCGTCTGCTCTCTGTGTTGTAAACCATTTTTTCCTTTGTCTTGTGTTGCCTGCAAAATGGTCTAGCAGTTCAACGTGTTACAAATGTAGCTACCTTGTACTTGAAGAGGAGATGTACTACATTTTCCTAGCATCCACAGAATTGACATTGCTCATTGCCAGACCACCCTCGTTTCATGAGGTTGTCCTTGGTTATTCACAGAAATTATAAAGCACGGTGTTCAACTACATCGATTCAAATTATTACACACACACACTACATCAAATTCATTACCCACACATACTACATCGAATCAAACTATTACACACACATACTACTTCAAACTATTACACACACGTACTACATCGATTCAAACTATTACACATTTTTAGTCGATGCTAACTTCCTGCTACGCTCTCCATACTACAGATTCATTAGCCACACATACCACGGCAATTCACTAGAGCTCTGTCTTCACTCGAGGGAAATCAGAACCACCAGCTCGTCCAAGCCCGGTTCCCCCCACCGAAACTGTGTGCGCCGTCGCGAAACGGTGGTGGTCCTATGCCATCGATCCTTCTAGGCCAACACTGCAGGCGACGAGGACGCTTTCTGGCAGCCTCTTCAGGGCCCTGAATGCCATGTACCGATTCCAGAACCTCCTCCAGGTGGATGATGACCGGGTGCTTCCAGCAAAGTTGTCGCCCTGCCCTGCTTGGAATCTGCACCTCGTACATCTTAGGAATGACGTCAGGATCTTTCAGCCACGCCTTTACCTCAATGACCCATCTGTCGCTCGGTGGCACGATTTCCACCAGCTCTCCGCCAAGGCTACTGATGACCTGCTTGAGGGCCTCCGGCTCCCAAGAATCCAATGGGAGGCCGTCAAAGCCGAGTTTGGAGAAGAAACGAAGCTGCCCCAAGCAATCATCCCACCCACAGGCGTGATGCCAACGCATGAAGCTCATTTTCTCCCCGCAGCACTCGAAAGAATGGGAAGAATGCGGGACACGCTCGGTGTCTGAGCTGTGCTCGAACCAGACGAAAAAATCGAATGGCGGCACGCATACCTCAATGTTGACCTCATTTCGTCTGATCCCAAAACGAGACCTGAAAGCCGACAGCAACTCTGCCGGCAACACGGCGGGACGGACGCCCAGCACGGTGGCCATGAGAGCATGGTCGTCGAACTGCTGTGCCAGGGCTACCATGCCTGGGGTGCGCGACAACACGCAACTTCCCGAGGCTGGTCGCCGACCTAGATCACCCGACGGGACGTGCTCCGCCGTGCGAGAAGGACTAGCCAGAGGCGAGATATTAGTCCGGGGATGCGAAGCTCCAATACAGGGGATGATGCAACGGCGACGGCTGCGAGCTTCGATTAGAGGTGTGGGAGGTTGACTGGACATGGCAGGGACGCAAATTAGAGCAAGTGCGAGCTCTGATCTAAGACGAGCAGCTGAAGCTGAGCAAATGTTATGGGGAGGGGAGTAGGGGAGAAGACCAGAGCAGAGCAAAGAAATAGATCTGGGCCACTCAGGGATCTGGTCCACGCAGGGTAAGCTAGTCCACGACCGCAAAAGATAATGGGGAATACTGACATGGCAGGCCAAGAAGAGTTGACCTAACGGCGGTATTTGAGTTCAACCGTTTTTTGTCTGGTTCAAACGATCGTTTGGCCGTTAGATTTGTATTCACCCCCATTTGGCCCTTCTGGAAATTGGCGAATATACTATGGCCCCTCCGCACGATTGATGGCAACTCCGGTACCGCGGTGCGCTCACCCCCCAAGTTTGGTACCGCAAACGAACATTCCCCCAAGGCCTATATAAAGGAGGGAGAACCCAAGAGAGAGCCACCAAACCATAGCCCTTTAGGGCGGAGCCCTGCCACTGCCACCCATCCAATCTCCACGGTAGTGGAGCTCTGCCTCCACCACACCTCCGAGATCTAGATCTCCCTCAACACCATCACCATCAAGGCATCCAAGCAAGAAGAAGAGGAGGAGAAGGAAGACATCACCACCACCACGCATTGATCTCCATCTTCATCATCATGTCCATCTCCCTCTCTCTCTTGTGTTTAGTAATTGTAAGATTGAACACGGTTGTGACATCATTATATATTTATATATGTTTTGGTGTTCATACATGTGTGAGTGATTGATTCAATTCTATGTTGAGGTATGATCTAGTGCGCTAAGTTAGAATTTATTGTGATCTAAGATGAGTATATGTGATCCTTTGGTCCGTAAGTGCCTTTTGCCTTGCGGTGACGTGCGAGAATCATGCATAGTGCACACAGAGTGACAGCCCGGTAATCAAATGGGGAATGTTTATTTGTCTGAGGAATCTCTTATAGATCACACATATATTTGCCCATCTAGTTCTAGTGAGTCCGAAGCCTAGAAGCCCTCTCTCATTCCATTCAATCCTACAACTATAATCTCTTTAATTCAGTTCATATTCATGTTTACCTTCCGTCTTAGTTTATTTTGTTCTTGTTAAAACTCTTTGTTATTAGATATTTTAAACCTCTCTGAATTATCGCTAGTAACTTATAGAATAGGCTATTTTCAAACCACGGTTTGGGTGTGAAACATGGCCGCATTGACAACATGGCTGCGGGGTCGTGTTGTTTATGTTCGTCAATCTCCCATCAGGACAAACTCTTAAATATTTGGTGCTACAAGTACTGCAATAACCCTATTGTTGGTGTAGGAATCTAGTCATCAAATAGGCGCCATTGCCGGGGAGCTAAGCGTTCGATTATTACCTTCCTACTCGCACATAGTTTATTTCCATGTGTTGCTATTTATGTTACTGCTTTTGATTATTTGAAAAGAACAAAAAAAATAGTTTACATTTTGTTAATAGTCTTATTATTTATTTTAGTTATAGGAAATTCTAAAACATAGGAACTATAGAAAGTAAAAGTCTTGTGGAGTATGGTGCTCCGAGTGTTGATCATTTACATGCTCCTATTGTTCAGCCCGCTATTGATGTGGATGGATATGAGATTAATCCTATGTGGATAAATATGATCATGGAAATAGCTTTTGTAGGAGATCTGAACAATGATCCATATGATCATATTGACAAATTTATTTGATTGTGTTCTACGGTGAAGGCAAATGGATGGTCAAATGATAAGCTGAAGTTATATCTGTTCCGGTTCTCGCTGAAAGGAAAAGCTAAAGATTGGCTAAAATCGCATCCCACGGGACACTTCAATTCATGGAAAGGTATCTCCGAAGCTTTTCTCGGTAAGTATTTCTCACAAAAGAAAACTTATGAGCATAGGCTTCATATCCTGAATTTCAAGCAGAGCAACAATGAGGATTTAATACAAGCTTATAGTAGGTTCTCAAAATTGATGCATGATTGTCCATATCATAATTTACCGATTGGTTATTGTTGAATCACTTTTATGGAGGCTTAAACCACTCTTCTAAGGATAAGCTAGATATGATGTGTGATGGTGCATTTCTTGGAAAAACTTTGAAAGAAGCTTGGCAACTCTTAAGTGATATACATAATAATTTTTAGCAATGGCAATGTGAAATTGTGCATGAAGAAAAACCTCTCCCTACTGATCTAGAGAACTTGGTCAATGAGTTTCTTAAAGATGAAAATAGAAGAGGAAAAATTCCTTATGATGATACCTTAGTTAGAGATGTTCTTTCTAAAGCAATGCCTTTCATAGCTAATTATTTTAATCATATTAGAATTGCTGCTACTAACGATGGAGAACAACCCTCTACTATTACTCCCATATCTTCCACTTGTTGCATCATTGAAGCAGGAAAGAAGGTTAAATCCATGAAGCCTAAAACCAGGAAAAATAAAAATAAGAAGCCTCGTGTTGAATATCCCACACATTTGACATCTGCAGATGAAGTGAAACAAATTTATGAAGAGTATTAGAGAAATAAAAGACGCATCAAGAAGAAAGAAGAAAAGGAAATCAAGGAATGGAATAAATTGAAAGCCGCTCTCAAACCTTATCCCCCACCTATTCCTGATCTTTATTATTCTTCTGACTTTAGTGATGATGAGGACTTAAATTATTCTAGAATCCCTGATACTCCCTCCGTCCCAGTTTATTAGGCACGCACGTAGTTTAAGAACAATTTTGACCATTAATTTTTGTCAAGAAATTTTGCATAATATGTCACAAAAATTATACCATCGGATTCATCTTCAAAATAAGATTCCAATGGTATATTTTTTGAGACACACATTGTATATTTTATTGACTAAAATTGATGGTCAAACATTTTCTTAAACTATGTGCGCGCCTAATAAACCGGGACGGAGGGAGTAATTGCCCTGAAGAAGTTTTTAATGATTCTAGTAGTGTTTGTTTAAATACTCTTTTTGGGGAAATCAATTATGATGAGCCAAATACGGAACCCTGTGTGCCTCCCATATCTGTTTTCTATGGCTTTTGTTTACTAATGAGGTGTAGGAAAGTCCGGTGGCAAAGACCAAGCTACTAGATCCAAAAGGACATTATGAGATGCACCCTCAAAATAGTAATCAAGGTAAAGATTCAAAGTTTGATAATAAATCTTTAACACCCTCTATGTAGGAAGGAAAGAATACATATTTATCGTGCTTGGTGCATCCATCCTAATGTGGCAACGAGAACACTTACAAGATACCGATGCACCGCAAGCGGGTACGTCTTAGAGCAAACTATGTGTTGGGGGGATAACCCCGGGTAGGGTCACTTCGGGGTATAAGGGCCGAATTAGCCGAGGTTCGGCAAGGTCAAAGCGGATGCTGGCCGAGTCACCTCAAGGCAGGCCGGATCACGGGAGTAACCCGGACCAGTGGGGTCGCCTAACATTGTCTTGTCCGACTCAAGGAGTAAGTCGGAGATACTTGTCTAGCTTATATGCAGGAACAGGTGTGGCCGGATCAACTGTGATCCGGATCCTCGTTTGGCTTCTATGGGAAGGAAGGAATCTCTCTGGTCAAAAAGAAGGCCCGGTGCGTACTGGATGAGCGAACAAAGCAAGGGAAGGACCACCGGATCATAGACGACAAGGGTGACGGCGCTCACGTCGGCTGACGCAGGCGCTGCAGAGGCTATGTTGCTAAAGCAAGAGTGATGCGGGGGAAAAGCACACCTGTCGGGTTACTACTTTGGGAGGGGGCATATTCTTAGGAATATGCCTCCACGTATGCCCTAGGCCAGGACCGAACCACCTCTATATAAGGGGGGGTTGGGGTTCTGGTAAGGGGGTTGGGTCTTTTCAAATACATAGCAAGGAAAACACTAGTGGATCTAGGGTTCTTGGGCTAGTTAGTAGGCAAGAGTAAGAGAGTTTCTTCTTCCTCCTCTTGTCAATACAGCTCGAGGAGCCCTTGTAATCTTGGAGACTGAACATCAATACAAAGCTTCTGTATAGAGAATCACTCTACTATCCCTCCCTGGATTCCCCTAGCGCGTATTAGTCCCCACCTTTAGCCTATCCATGGCATCTACCGTGACACCACCACGACACTATGATATAAATCCTACAGACACTCGTTGGAGGTAATAAAAACTACTCCTATAGCTGCCTCCATTGCTGAATAAATGTGGAGTATAAAAGCCTGGCTAGTTAGTTATAAGAAAGCGCTTCCCGGGATGCAACTCGGAAGTCATTAGGTGTATTTCTTAGTTTTATGTCTTGAGTCTTGATGCGTTCATGTTGCATTGGCATTTTTATTCTTTGCATGATTTTCTATTAGAGTTATCTTGTTGTAGTTTTCAAAAGGTAGAATTTATTGTTACTATGTGTTGCATAACTCGGTTGTACTTAAATCACGTTTTATACATGCTATTGTTGGTCGAAAATTAAAGTTGTTATTTTACTGCCAAAACAAGGTGTTTCGCTAAGTTTTAGGATAAGAAAGAATTCTCAAAGAAATAGAAACTTTTTGATGTCTACTAAAGGTTTAACGACCAACTATACGGCGAGAAGAAAAAATTCCAGCCGTATAATTTGGCCGTATAGATATCTTTGCCATCGACAAATTTTCTTTCTTAGGTATAGAAGGTTTAACAACCAATTATATGACAGGAATAAAAATCCAGCCGTATAGTTATCGATGCCTTTGTCAAAATTCTTTTCCAGGATACTGAACGTTTAACGACCAACTATACGGTTCTGGTAAGGGGGTTGGGTCTTTTCAGATACATAGCAAGGAAAACACTAGTGGATCTAGGGTTCTTGGGCTAGTTAGTAGGCAAGAGTAAGAGAGTTTCTTCTTCCTCCTCTTGTCAATACAGCTCGAGGAGCCCTTGTAATCTTGGAGACTGAACATCAATACAAAGCTTCTGTGTAGAGAATCACTCTACTATCCCTCCCTGGATTCCCCTAGCGCGTATTAGTCCCCACCTTTAGCCTATCCATGGCATCTGCCGTGACACCACCAGGACAGTTGGCGCCCACCGTGGGGCTAGCTGCGCTAGCAGGGGTGAAGATCCGGACAGGAAACCTCATCGGCACCGGCGAACGCATTGTCTCCGTGCTTGTTCAGCGCTTTGGAGCGTTGGACTACGTCAGCGACAACGCTGGCTGCTTCGGCACGCGCCCCCTTCCGTGCAACGGCATCTTCGTCAAGCTCGGCGCGCACAAGGTCTACGTCGCCGTGGATGTGTCCTGCGTCCATCTGCGTCACGTCGTCGATGCGGGGGAACCGCCCCTCACTATGGCTCGCGGGGCGCGTATCGCTCGCTCCCCGGACCATGCAGAGGTGATGATGACTGCGCCAGGCACGGGCATGAGCAAGGATCCAGTGCCAGACCCGGAGGTAACACCCAAGGCACCGAGGAAAGCTAGAGGTCCTCCACTAGAGAGGCCTGAGAACGTGCCGAGGGAAGCTATGGATAGCTTGGCTAACCCGGTGGCAGCAGTGGTAGATCCGGCTCAGGCACAGGCCGAGCTAGAGGAGACCCGGCGAAAGATACTGGAGGGCACAAAGAAAATAGCAGCGGCTCAGCAGTCGTTGAACATGACGCTGCGTGAGTACGCGAAAGCGAACAAGGTTGATGCAGTGAGAATAAAAGGGAAAAATCTCATAAGTGAGATGAACAGAGAAGGTGATGAAGGATCAGGAGGGTCGGAAAACTATCTGTCTGTGGGGTTGCGGAAGTATAGTACCCCGGCGATGAACCTGAGAGCAGCAGATGCCACGACGTCCGAGCTAGAGGTTCTGATGGGTGAAGCCCGCCAAAGACAGCAAGACCGGGTTAACGAGCTGGTTTGGATCGCGAACAGGCAGAATGAGGAGCTGTTGAGAGGTAACCCGGAGAGAGTTGGAGCTTCTAAGATTGTCCATTCGGTGATGGGTAACCCGGATAAATCCACTGGAGCCGCATCATCGCCTCATGGTGGCCCTAGAAGAGAAGAGGTAGTAACCTCGGCCAGACGGAACAAGCAGATCGTTCCGTATGACCCAACGCGTGCGGGAAAAGAAAAAGAGATGCGAAAAAACGATGATAGACGAAGTGTGAGCCAAGGTGAAGTTGGCCAAGGTAACCACGACCAAGGCAATGCCGGTCAAGGGAATGCTGCCAACGGCAATGTCGGACAGAAAAACTCGGTCGGAGCGGGTCAGCCGCAGCAGCGGAATGCACCAAGGCAAGAGCAAAGTGCCGGCCGAGGAATGCAATAGAGAGGAGCACAACGAGAGCAAGACCGATACAATGATGGAGACTCGGAGATGATGAATGCGGGATACGCAAGACCAGACTATCATGTGATAGGATCAAGATTGGGAAGCAGAGATTTGATGCCGGATGATGCCAGGCTAAAACTGGATCGCCTGTATAGGTCGGAACAGATCGAATGTCAAGGTCCTCCAGGTCCAGCGTGCTTTGGACCCCGGATCATGAAGGAACCGCCAGTACCCAATTTCCAATTACCCAGGGGCACGAAGACGTATGACGGCAGTACAAAGCCGGAGGATTGGCTAATAAACTATGCGACAGCTGTGAAAATTGCAACTGACAACTTGAGGTGGGCTGTACGATATGTACCCCAAATGTTGGAAGGTCCATCTAGGGTTTGGCTGAATAATTTGCCACCCGGAAGCATCAATTGCTGGATAGATTTTGAAGAAATGTTCATCAGCAACTTCTCAAGTACGTATCAGAGACCGAATAGACCGCAGACCCTGGCAATGTGCAGGCAGAGATTTAACGAAACGGACAGTGAATTCTTGACCCGATGGTGTACCGTGAGAAACTCGTGTGAGGGAGTCATAGAGTCACATGCTATAGCATGGTTCGCACAAGGATGTAGATATGGCAGCGAGTTGTGGATGAAATTGCAAAGGAAAATGCCAGTCACCTTGGCAGAGATGATCCGGATCGCGGATTCTTATGCTTTGGGTGATCCGACTCAACCTAGGATCGCGTCGAACGAGTCAAATGAGGAGTACTATCCGAGGGACGGATCCGGGTCATCCCGGAGGAACAATTACAGGGGAAAAAGGAGAGACGATAGACCGGACCATCGATATGGTTCGCAACAAGTTGCGGCCGTGAATCAAGATCAGCCCGGCGCAGGGAGCAACCAACGCCAGAGAACGGGAGGGAAATGGACTCCTCGAAACGATGGCAAGAAAACGTGGACTCCGGAGCAGAAGAAGCAATGGCAAGAAAAGAAAGATCGTCCGAGGTATACCTACGAGTCAATGTTGGACCGGCCGTGCAAGTTTCACACGCCAAATCCGAACAGCCCGGCGGGTCACACGACGAGACAATGTGAGTGGATGCGCAAGATAGAACAAGGTGGTTCGGGGAATGCTCAGGCATCCCGGAATGATCAACCTCAGCAGGAGTTACCCCGGCAGCAATTGCTTTCCGGAGCAAACACGCAGCAACTAATGTTGCCTCCTCCTCCGCCGAGGTATGACAACAGTGAGAGAAGGGATGCAGTGCATCAGGTGGAAAACCAGCAACAACCGGATCAGAGGTACTCCGGAAACAAGGGAAGGAATGAGTACAGGGAACATCATCAGAAGTATTGTGTGTTCACAACAGAGGAATTAGATAGGAAGAGCTTGCAGCGCCGACATATGGAGGTTAACGCGGTTATTCCTGCAGTAACGAGGTACATGTCTTGGTCGGACCAGGAAATTACCTGGAGCGTCAAAGATCATCCCAAGCTTATGGCAAGTCCGGGCTCATATGCACTAGTGTTAGATCCGACGTTCATTGGACCAAACATTAATGTGAGGTTCTCCAAGGTACTGATCGACAATGGCAGTAGCATTAACATCATGTACATGGATACGATGCGCAAGTTGGGCATCTCGGAGAACATGCTCCAGGCTACAAGAACAACTTTTCACGGTATCGTGCCAGGCATATCCTGCGAACCCATAGGCAAAGTCTGGGTCGACGTGCTATTCGGTACGAGGGATAACTGCCGAACCGAAAATCTGGAGTTTGAGGTGGTAAACTTGGAGAGCGCGTATCATGCATTACTCGGGAGACCAGCACTGAGTAAATTCATGGCAAGTTGCCACGTTAGTTATCTGAAGATGAAGTTGCCCGGGCCAAATGGAGCAATTACTATCGCTGGGGATTTCCGACGTTCTATTGAGTGCGCTTCAGCCGGGTCTAACCTAGCCGAGTCACTCGTAATTGCCCAAGAGAAAAGAAAAATTCAAGAGGTGGCGGCGTTAGCTCAGTCCGCGCAGCAGTATATGCCGGCGTTAAGCAACCCGCATGGAAGTGTTTCGTTTCAAGCCGCGAAGGACACCAAGAAAATTCCAGTGGATAACATGTTTCCAGAGCGTACCGTGACAATTGGGACCGGGTTAACTGACAAATAGGAAAGCGAGCTCGTCAACTTCCTCCGTGAGAATCGGGATATTTTTGCTTGGTCCACATAGGACTTGCAAGGTGTTTCGAGGGAGTTGGCCAAGCACTCTTTGAATGTAAGACCCAGAGCAAGGCCGGTGAAGCAGCCTCTCCGATGCTTCGCCGAGGATAGGAGAAAGGTCATTGGTGACGAGATAGCTCGGTTGCTAGCAGCAGGATTTATCATGGAAGTGCTATATCTGGATTGGCTCTCTAATCCGATGCTGGTAGAAAAGAAGAAGGATGGTCCGAACTTGGCAGTGGTTTGGCGTATGTGTATCGATTACATGAACCTTAACAAGGCATGTCCAAAAGATCCATTTCCACTGCCGAGGATAGATCAGGTCATCGACTCTACCGCGGGATGTGAACTATTGTCATTTATTGACGCTTATTCTGGTTTCCACCAGATACCTCTGAACCCGGATGATCAAATAAAAACTGCCTTTATTACCACGTACGGGGCTTATTGCTATCGCACTATGCCGTTTGGTTTACAAAACGCAGGAGCAACGTACCAAAGATGTATGCAAAGATGTTTGCACGATCAAATAGGTCAAAATGTACAAGTCTACGTGGATGATGTGGTTATCAAGACCAAGGAAAGCGCAACGCTCCTTGACGACATAAGGCAAACATTCGCGAACTTGAGGAGATTCCGGATGAAGCTTAACCCGGAGAAATGTACCTTCGGTGTCCCGGCTGGGAAATTACTCGGATTTCTTGTCTCCAGCCGAGGCATCGAGGTTAATCCAACTAAGATCCGAGCCATCAAACGAATGGAGCAGCCGAAGTGTCTCAACGACGTCCAGAAGTTCACTGGATGCCTGGCATCGTTGAGTCGGTTTGTATGTCGGTTAGGGGAAAAGGCACTGCCTCTCTACCAACTCATGAAAAAATCAGATAAATTCGTTTGGACGCCGCAGGCCAATGAAGCTTTTGCCCACTTGAAAAAGATGTTGGCCACTGCACCAGTGTTAGCTTCTCCACTGTCGAAGGAGCCAATGTTGCTCTACATAGCCGCAACCAACCGAGTTGTAAGTGCAGTGATTGTAGTGGAACGAGATGAAGAGGGTAAGTCGGTGCAGAGGCCAGTGTATTACTGGAGCAAGGTATTGTCTGCCTCAAAACAGAACTACCCGCATTTTCAAAAGGTGGCATACGGAGTTTATATGGCGGCAAAGAAGTTAAAGCACTACTTTGAGGAGCATCCCATCAAAGTGATATGCGAAGCCCCCATATCTGAGATAATGGGTAACAAAGATGCGAATTGCAGAATTGTGAAATGGGCAATTGAGCTAGCACCATACGCGCCCCAGTACGATAGAAGAGAAGCGATCAAGTCCCAGGTTGTGGCGGATTTTTTCGTGGACTGGGCCGAGGTACGATATGAACCACCGCCACCGGATCCGAACTAATGGAGGATGCACTTTGACGGATCGAAGACCAAAACCGGATTAGGTGTCGGGGTTGTGCTTACCTCGCCAAAGAAGGATCAGCTCAAGTACGTATTGCAGATCCATTTCGCGGCATCGAACAATGTCGCTGAGTACGAGGCTCTTGTGCATGGTCTCAAAGTGGCAAAGGAAATTGGCATACGTCGGATAATCTGCTTTGGCGACTCGGATCTAGTAATACAGCAAGTGTCCGGAGTGTGGGACGCCCTGGATCCAAACATGGCACTATACAGATTTCATGTGCAGAAAATCTCGGGTTACTTTGAGGGATGCGAATTTCATCATGTACCTCACGTGGAAAACGAAGTTGCCGACATGCTATCGAAGCTCGGATCGACCCGAAAGGCAATTCCACCGGGTGTTGCATTGGAGCACCTCAGAAAGCCATCTATCAGGCCGTCCCCAGGAACCGATTCAATCTATGTCCCGGAAAACGCGAAATCCGGAGCTGAGCCCATGGACATTGACATGGGAGGTAATGCGCCGAACCCGGGGACTGTTCAGTGTGATCCGGCTGAAGTTATGCCAGTGGATCGGATGGAAATTGATGAGGAGATGTTCCCTGTGCGAGCAGTACCAGCTTGTGCACTGCCTATATACCAGTTCTTGAAAGATGGAACGTTACCCACTGAGGAAGTGCTATCCAGGAAAACTCAGAGGAGAGCCAAAGCTTACACAATCATCAATTCCGAGCTGTACAAACGGAGTGTAACCAATGTCCTCCAGTGGTTTGTTGATCCGGAAGAAGGACTTGACATCCTCCGAGATATACACTAAGGAGAATGCGGGCATCACGCCTCACCCCGGGCCTTAGTGGCAAAGGCATTCCGGCATGGATTTTACTAGCCAAGCGCCTTGGAGCAAGCAGAAGATATGGTGAGAAAATGCAATGGTTGGCAAAGATACGCCACCAAGACACATATGCCTATGTCGGAACTCAAAACCATACCAATTACATGGCCATTTGCTGTGTGGTGCTTGGATATGGTTGGCCCGTTCAAACTAGCAAAAGGGAACATGACACACATTCTGGTCATGGTGGACAAGTTTACAAAATGGATCGAAGTGAAGCCTATAAGAAAATGTGATGGAGCTACAGCTGTGACATTTCTCGAAGACATCATCTTGATATACGGTTATCCTCATAGTATCATCTGATAACGACACCAATTTTGCTGAAGGAGCATTTGCACGATTCTGCCGAGATAAGAAAATCCGACTCGACATATCCTCGGTAGCCCACCCCGCATCGAACGGACAAGTGGAAAGATCCAACGGATTAGTGCTATCCGGGATAAAACCCCGGCTCATTGAGCCGCTGCATAGATCAGCGGGGTGCTGGATAGAAGAACTACCAGCGGTATTGTGGAGTTTAAGAACAACTCTGAATCGATCAACAGGCTACACGCCGTTCTTTTTGGTATATGGGGCAGAAGCTGTATTACCAGCCGACATAGAGCATGATTCGCCTAGGGTCACCCAATATACAGAAGCCAAAGTGCAAGAAGCCCGGCAAAATGATGTTGATCTGCTGGAAGAAGCGAGAGAACTGGCACTGTCCAGATCCACCATATATCAGCAAAATCTCCGACGCTATCATAGCCGGAAAGTCAGCACTCGAGTCTTCCGGGAAGGCGATCTGGTGCTCCGGTTGGTACAGCGTACCACTGGCATGCATAAATTATCGCCCCATGGGAAGGACCATTTATTGTGAGCAAAGAATTGCACAATGATTCTTATTATCTCATAGATGCAAAGCCACAGGAAAAGAACAAGGCGAACAGGTCCGGAGAGGAATCCAAGCGACCATGGAATGTAGCACTACTTCGTCCCTTCTACACTTAGCTAAAGAGGGTGTGTACCCGAGTCATCCTCATATGTCGGTATGTATGTCGGCAATGAGCTTATCAATGAAATAGCGGAGCCTCGAGCAGTAACTCGGGGACTGCCTTAATAAATGATTGTTGTTACTTTTTATGCGTTAGCTGGAATGACTCGTTTCGCTTAACCTGGATTAGTAATGTATGAGCGCCAAAAACCCAACCCTTCGACTTGCTGCTGTCCAACAAGAATTGGCTTCATGGCGAGCAAGGGAACAAGTTTGGAATTGCGTAGCACATGAAAAACTACTAAGGAAACGATCCTATTCCAGCTAACGTTTGTTTTTTCGAACTAACCCCGTATTTACTTTCAAGCTATTATGTTGAATTATTTTGAGCCAATCCTCAAAGTTTCTTAGTATTGTTAAAACGATTCTTGAGGCTCGGGTTCGTAAGTCGTAAAACCGAATCAAGGTCAACACGGATCGAGCCAGAGAATTGGACGAACAAGAAAATGAAACTCGGGGACTACGCCCAAGTTAATCCGGCATACAAGCATAGTAGCAAAATATTATGTATTCAACATACAATTGCACCCGGCATACCGGGGATTTGATAAATTTTCAAGTTTTTTCAACTAAGGAGTGGCAGGAGGAGGAAGTTCGGCGTCATCATCACTGTCTTCAATATCTGAAGTAGCATCTTCTCCATCATCGCCCGACCCATCCTCCACGTTCTCCATCTGCTCCTCCTCATCGGATTCCAGAAAGCTCGACCCCTCAACCCAGTCAGGGACTGGAGAATACTCAATGAGACTGTAGGCGCAAGCCTGGCGCCGAGCTACCCACTCCGGATCATCGGTCCATTTGGATCCGGTGTGCCGACGAGTGAGGAGGCTCAGATCAATTTTCTCGTACCATGTAAGGATATGATGGAGAAGGGTATCTGCTGTGGCACGCCCGACGGATTCCCTCCAGAGGTCAAGTTGCGTCTCAATCTCCATCAGTTTTTCGGAAAGGAGCGTGATCCTTTCTGGAGCGTCCTCGCTTGGCCAGAATGTGTTGAAGATCCGGACCGCAACATCGAGGAGATCTTTTCCATAGTTCTTGATAATTTCCACCCGAGCTGACACGCTGACCAACAGATCCTCCATGTCTAAGGGGATGCTCTCACCATCAGGAGCGATGGGAGTACCCCTCTCTTGGAGGAATTTGGCAACGGCAGCACTGGCGATGGCGGTACCCTCCGGAAAGTTATCTGAACATGAGAAAAGGGAGGACGCTGAAGCAAAGGCATATGAGCTAACCCAGAAAACTATGTCGGATAAGGAGAAGAAACTTACGTGAGATATGGCGATGGATCCGGGTCAACTCCTTGATACAACTGTCGCGTCTCTGACGAAGTTGTTCAAGCTCGGCGAGCGCCGACCCAAGCTGGACCTCGGATTCCTTGAGGAGGTCCTGATCCTTGGAGATCTAGAGGGTAAAGCGCTCACGCTCTTCGGTGAAGTTCTGGCCAACTTTTTGGAGCTCGGTTTTATGTTGGGCCTTCATCTTCTCCATCTCGGCCTTGAGTTTGGCTATTTTGTCGTCCTTGGTCCGGAGGAGGGCGAGCTCATCGTTCTTCTTCTTCAGCTCGGCTTGATGTTGTCCTGCTTGTTCGAGAAAATGCAGCATCATATCAGGCACGGGCACACTATCCTCAAGCCATACTGAAATAGTGTGTTGACCCGGCAAAGCCAAGGAGTAAATGTTTGCCGAGCCAAGGAGAAGAAAGAATGGAAAACACAACGATGCTGGCCGAAAGAAGACATACCTTGGATTTCCTCCAACTTCTTCCGCATAATCTTGTTTTCAGCCTCCACCCCAGCTGCAAAAAACCGAAGAAGGAGGTTAGTCCGGCAGAAACACACGAAACGGTGAGGTGTTAAGAGAGGAAATTACCCCTCTTTTCATGCTCCGCGCCAAGTGCAACGTGTTTTGCACGCAAGATCTTGTGGGTATCAAGCAGGCGTTGAAACTCGGCGCTCTGACGATTGGTGGTTACCTGACAAAGGCATAGGTGTGTAAAGTTAGCTCGGTGCATATTCGAAGTGTACAAGATCCGGGCCAAGCGGAACTTAACCCGGCTCTAGGTGTGTGCATATTCGAAGTGTACAAGATCCGGGCCAAGCGGAACTTAACCCGGCTCTAGGTGTGTGCATATTCGAAGTGTACAAGATCCGGGCCAAGCGGAACTTAACCCGGCTCTAGGTACGTGCATATTCGAAGTGTACAAGATCCGGGCCAAGTGGAACTTAACCCGGCTCTAGGTGTGTGCATATTCGAAGTGTACAAGATCCGGGCCAAGCGGAACATAACCCGGCTCTAGGTACGTGCATATTCGAAGTGTACAAGATCCGGGCCAAGCGGAACTTAACCCGGCTCTAGGTGTGTGCATATTCGAAGTGTACAAGATCCGGGCCAAGCGGAACTTAACCCGGCTCTAGGTGTGTGCATATTCGAAGTGTACAAGATCCGGGCCAAGCGGAACTTAACACGGCTCTAGGTGTGTGCATATTCGAAGTATATGAGATCCGGGCCAAACGGAACATAACTCGGCTCTAGGTGTGTGCATATTTGAAGTTTACATGCAGCTACATTGATCTTCTAAGGAGCATCCGGCCGGGTAACAAGTTACCCCGCCAGAGGCTCGGGGACTGATGGTTATTAGCTACAGCATGTAAAAAAAAGAAGCAACGTACCTCCATCATACGCCCAGCGAGGTTAATGGCCTTGGCGGCAGTATTCATCTGAGCGGAAAATTCAGCTGGGCTGAACTTTTCCGGGAGATCGTCGTTGTAGACAAACTCCGCCTTATTCCAGTTCATGACGAACTCAATGAGGCTCGGATGGTACCGTTCGCCAGTGGGCATGTGGGGCGCCACCAAGCCCTTGGCGTGAGCTTCTTTCCTTTCAATCAGGGCAAGAGCTCGGCTAGTGTGAAGAACCATCTGCTGCGAATCGGCTGGCTCGGCAGGAGGATCCGTCATTGCTGGTGATTTCTTTGGAAGCATTGATGACAAAGTTTGCTGCCCAGCCTCGACGGACGTAGACTTGCCTTTGGCTTGCTGGGAGGAAGTGACCACAGTGGATTTGCCCTTGGAAGCCGCTGGAGTGGGTCCTCGCCGAGCATGAGATGACTCGGACGAGGCAGATGAGCTTGGTGCGGGAGCTTTGGTGGCTGGCGTTGGAGCTGCTGCTGGTTTCTTCGGAGCCGAGACAGGCGCTGGTTCGGTGGCTGGTGCTAGAGCTGCTGCTGGTGCTGGAGTTGCGGTGGACTTGGTAGTTGCTGGTTGCAGCAATGCCGAAGTGCCGGACGCCGGTGCCTCGGACGATCGGACCCCTCCTGATCCGAGGTCGCGTCCCTCTGAAGGAGGTACTGCGGAACCCGGAGCGGCCGCAGAGCCCTCCGAAATAGGGCTCAGCGGGCGTGACTCGTCGTCACGGGGAGGGGAAGGACTAGACCGAAGAGGAGAGGAGATGCTCGATCCGCTCTGAGGGACCTCCACAGGAGCCCTGCAAGAGAAAACAATGTCAGGAGTGAAGTTACCCCGATGCAGGGAGAAGTGTGTTGTGCAGTGAAAAAGAACTTACGCATCCGAGGTCTCGGCCTCCTTAGGTTTCCGGGCCCTCCATGCCGGGGCTTTGCCTGCCCGTTTGGAGGCACTCTTGTCTCCGGCCTTCTTTTGCCTTTTGGAAGGCTGAGAAGGTCCAGAAGAAGAACTCGACGCGGATCCACGCTTCTTCTTTGACGCCACCGGAACAGGCTCGCCCGTGGCAAGTGGAGAATCCTCGTGGATGTGCCCACCAGGGTTAGCTGATGCCGGGAAGGCAAAAGAAAGAGGGACAGCCTCAACGGGTTCAATCACATCGATATCCGAGTCATCCTGATCGTCGGGCCAATCTCTAAGAGAAGAGAATTTACCGCTGGGTCGTTTGGTGGCATCGGGTGTGGGGAGGAACATCTCCTGGTCCGGCTCCTCCTCATCCGGAATTTCTCGGTCCGGGGCCCACTTAAGGGTCGGATCCGGGCCATCCTCGAGGGTTTGCTGGAGAAACAGCTGAGAAAAAAGCACAAGGAGCAAAGTCAAAAATATGATAAGAACCGACATGAAATTGATCCGAAATAAGTTTACCCCGTGAAGCTTACCGCGGGAGGGAGCCTGTCACGGCAGTAATGCTCGATTCCCCATGTCCATTCGGCGGAGAAGTCCTTATGGGTGGTGAAAAGAGCCTTGACCCGGCGGAAGATCTCCGTATTGCTCAACTCGAACGAGGAGGTTCGGTTGGGGTCGCGACTGAAGCTCATATGGCACAACTTGTGAGTGCGCCGCTGAAGGGGAGAGATTCGGTTGCGCACGAATGTGATCATGGCATCCTCGTTGCGCAATCCGAGCTTCTTCAGCTCCGCAAACCTTTTGTTCACTTGATTGGCCAGAGACGTAGGTTTCTTGGCAACCTCCTCCCAGAAGTCCGTGTCAGGGGGACCCGGAGCGTAGGGCAGCAACCGGATCAAATCTTCCGTGCCTTCATTCCGGACGTAGAAGAAGGTCTGGGCCCATCCTTTGCAGGAGTCAAGCCCGGTGACCCGGGGAAAGATTGAGTACCTCCGAGGCGAGATCGAGGCAGCTCCAAACTGAGTGAGCTACTTGTCCTCCGACTCGACGTGGATGTTGGGGACGACGTTGCGGCGGAGGCCGAAGAACCGGATCCACAGCTCCTTCCTGGGCCATAGCCCGGTGTAGCCCTCGATCGAAGAAACGAAAGCCGACAGAGAAGTGATGGCGTTCGCCGGGAGATGATGTGGTTGCAGGTGATAGGTCCGGACCCAGTCCCGGAAGAAGTCGCTCACCGGAAGGCCAAATCTCCGTTGGAAATGGGATAGGAAAACAACGAACTCACCCGGATTAGGTGAGGGGGCCAACTCCGAGGAGGGGAGACGAGCGGCGATGCCGGCGGGAATACGCCGGGTCCGGTAGAGCCAGTCGATGTCGTCCTCGCAGACCCAAGAGCCGGCCCACACGCCGCGGTCCTCCGCGCCGGCGTCCTCCTCCATCTCCTGCTCGACGACGATGAGCTCCTCCTCCGTCATCTCGATTCCACTGTCTTCGCTGGAGCTGGCAGCGGCGGGGCTCAGCGGTCTAGATTGACGAGGACCCGTGGCTAAACAGAGGTGCAGCGGTGACTGCGGTGCGGAGGCACGGAGAAGGTGCGGCGGCGGCGCTGCTGCAACGGGCACCGGCAGCGGCACGGTTGCGAGGAAGAAGAAGAGGAACAGGCAAGGGGGCACGGAGATGGAAAAGTTCTAAGGAGCATGCCCCTCCCCTATTTAACCGCCCCCAGTCATTAACGAGTGGGATCGTGATGCGTTGGAAAACCACACGGTGTGGCCGTGTATCACCAGCATCGACCAATCAGAGAGAAGCCACACCGGGGCCCGCAGAGTAAAAGTGATCCCATGACATGACATGCAGTTGCGGTAAACGAGGAGACAGACGTGACGTAACCCCCGCACAGTAAACACTGACATTTACTGCGGCGGTTACTGTGCAGGCCCTTAAAATAAGGCAACGCAATGATTAACCGTTACGTGGGTTGGCGTACGAGAGAAGGAAGAAAGGCCCAGATCCGAGCCACGATGGTAACCCGGCCGGCAAGTGAAAACTTGAACTGTGTAGAGGGAAAGTAAAACCATAGGATCCGAGCCAAAGTGGTGACTCGGCCGGCAAGTGAAAACTTGGAGCGTGCAAAGGGAACGTAAATCCATATAATCCGAGATAAAAGGTTAACTCGGAACTAAACGTCTGAAGCTTAGATACGAATGAACCTGATGTGGCCTTAGCGACCAAGGCCGCTAAGGCCGCACCAGCTTTGGGGACTAATGTTGGGGGGATAACCCCGGTAGGGTCACTCCGGGGTATAAGGGCCGAGTTAGCCGAGGTTCGGCAAGGTCAAAGCGGATGCTGGCCGAGTCACCTCAAGGCAGGCCGGATCACGGGAGTAACCCAGACCAGGGGTGTCACCTAACATTGTCTCGTCCGACTCAAGGAGTAAGTCGGAGATACTTGTCTAGCTTATATGCAGGAACAGGTGTGGCCGGATCAACTGTGATCCGGATCCTCGTTTGGCTTCTAGGAGAAGGAAGGAATCTCTCTGGTCAAAAAGAAGGCCCGGTGCGTACTGGATGAGCGAACAAAGCAAGGGCAGGACCACCGGATCGTGGCCGACAAGGGTGACGACGCTCACGTCGGCTGACACAGGCGCCGCAGAGGCTACGTTGCTAAAGCAAGAGTGACGCGGGAGAAAAGCACCCCTGTCGGGTTACTACTTTGGGAGTGGGCATATTCTTAGGAATATGCCTCCACGTATGCCCTAGGCCAGGACCGAACCACCTCTATATAAGGGGGGGTTGGGGTTCTGGTAAGGGGGTTGGGTCTTTTCAAATACATAGCAAGGAAAACACTAGTGGAACTAGGGTTCTTGGGCTAGTTAGTAGGCAAGAGTAAGAGAGTTTCTTCTTCCTCCTCTTGTCAATACAGCTCGAGGAGCCCTTGTAATCTTGGAGACTGAACATCAATACAAAGCTTCTGTATAGAGAATCACTCTACTATCCCTCCCTGGATTCCCCTAGCGCGTATTAGTCCCCACCTTTAGCCTATCCATGGCATCTACCGTGACACCACCACGACACTATGATATAAATCCTACAGACACTCGTTGGAGGTAATAAAAACTACTCCTATAGCTGCCTCCATTGCTGAATAAATGTGGAGTATAAAAGTCTGGCTAGTTAGTTATAAGAAAGCGCTTCCCGGGATGCAACTCGGAAGTCATTAGGTGTCTTTCTTAGTTTTATGTCTTGAGTCTTGATGCGTTCATGTTGCATTGGCATTTTTATTCTTTGCATGATTTTCTATTAGAGTTATCTTGTTGTAGTTTTCAAAAGGTAGAATTTATTGTTACTATGTGTTGCATAACTC
Organism: Avena sativa; assembly: GCA_916181665.1. Classification (NCBI taxonomy): domain Eukaryota; kingdom Viridiplantae; phylum Streptophyta; class Magnoliopsida; order Poales; family Poaceae; genus Avena; species Avena sativa. Next base: position 432,825,906 of record OV702295.1, read on the forward strand.
GGTTGTACTTAAATCACGTTTTATACATGCTATTGTTGGTCGAAAATTAAAGTTGTTATTTTACTGCCAAAACAAGGTGTTTCGCTAAGTTTTAGGATAAGAAAGAATTCTCAAAGAAATAGAAACTTTTTGATGTCTACTAAAGGTTTAACGACCAACTATACGGCGAGAAGAAAAATTCCAGCCGTATAATTTGGCCGTATAGATATCTTTGCCATCGACAAATTTTCTTTCTTAGGTATAGAAGGTTTAACAACCAATTATATGACAGGAATAAAAATTCCAGCCGTATAGTTATCGATGCCTTTGTCAAAATTCTTTTCCAGGATACTGAACGTTTAACGACCAACTATACTGTGGGAATAAAAATTTCGGCCTTATAGTTCCGGCCGTATAGATATTGATGCCTTCGTCAAAATTCCTTTCCAAGGTACAGTAAGTTTAATGACCAACTATATGGTGGGACCCTTTTGGTCCGGACGTATAGTTGCGCCCGTATAGTTGAGAAAACCCCTCAAACGCCAACTGGAAGATAATCATTGCTCAAAATTTTATTCTTTCTTCTTCTTTCGTCTACTAAAAACCTCGAAACACCACATGGGAGCTTCTCCCATGATCTAGAGAAGCCGAGCATATGTGAGCAATAAATTTCTACCTAAGAAACCTCCTAGACTGTAATTCTCTATAGAAGTTCATGTTTTCATTTTACTTTCCTTTTATCGGTGGGGTAAACGAACTATGTTGTTATACCAAACCGATGCATTTTAGTTTGTGTGTTATTTTTGCAGGGACTCGAACCTTGAGTAATGACGTGTACGGTAGTGCCGACCGTGCAAACACTCACATGAGCCACTTGGTTGCTTCAATTCAACGCTTCGACAATCAGTGTCTGTTTTTAAGCAGGTCCTCAAGGAAGGCACACTGGGCCATATCAAGAAATACATGTTGAAGCAAAGGTTCTTTGTCCATCAAAAGAGAGGTTACTTGTACCTCAACGGTAAAGTGTGGCACCCTTGTTTTCATCTAAGCTTGGGGAGGTAACCACTTATCACACTCTCTTTTGGAAACTGTATTTTCTCTTTTCTTTTGGTGATATACTCAATTTTAGTTCTTGCAAAGTTCTAAACTTGGGGAGGTTACTTCTGCATGTGTAGATTCTTGGGCAATGTTCGTATTTGATGAAAGTTTAATGCAATCATGTATCCTGCTATTTTTGAATGCTTGTTTAATTGAGTCTAGTTCTGTATTCATATGGGGATACACTTGCTCATGATAGGCACCATAGGAGTTGACTTAGAGCTTGTATGCATCTTGCCAAATTGTTTATCAAGCTTGTGACACTATTTGTGATCCTCTAGAAAACATTGCCACAACCTGTACACTTGGAAAGAATGAATACTTGATCAAGATCTTTTGAAATTTGTTGGTTGTCACTAAATAGCTTTGTCTTAAATGAATAGGTTATGCTCGACCCCATAATGTAAAAACAATAGACTTGATAGTTTGCTTATGGATGGAGTTGTCAATTGGAAATGATATTTCAAAGTTTTGAGTTCTATGCTAAATAAGGTGTTGTTTAATTTTCTTAAGAGTTTAGCCTTAAAGATACTCAACACCATAGATGTGATGATCAGCTTGATAGTACTCTTTGAAAATATTTGTTCGAAGAAACTAATATTTAGCGGTAATTGAGATGCATGCCAAATCTTGACCTGTTGATTAAAGTATGATATTGCTTTATGCGTGTCTGCACCACTGTCGCACAACATGGGATGCTAACAACTCCGCTGGCCTTTGAACAATACAAAAAGAGGAAACTCTTGGAGTTTGGCTATGAGTTTCCCAACATATGTAGCAGGAATGCTTTATTTGGGTATGCATTGATATTTGCATGGGCCTGCATTCAATGCAAAAGAGGGAATACCCCTCTGATCATTATGAGAAATCATTATACTAAAAAGGGAAACCTTGGTAATGGTCACGAGTATCCATTCTTAGCCTTCACAGTCTAAATAAACACACTAAGTTTTGGCATGATCTCATTACTGATGAATTGAAGTTTTAGAAAGACAAAGAATAGAAAATGAGTGTTTGATAGCCATGATTCATTGTTGTGGATGATCAAAAGAGAGACTATAATGCTATGCCTCTTTTGACATGTTCTCGCATTTCCTTTTGGCATAAATCTTGTTACTAAGAGATAAATTTCTAAAACTCAATAACTGATGTTTCCACTTGAGAGCCTTAACTAGATGAAATGATAGGGTAGAGTCGATAAACTTTATTCCTATTTATGCTTGACATCTATTTGTGACTAAGTTTTGCCTCTAAAAAAATAATGCTATGAAAAGTTATACAAAAGGTGCAATATGAGGGTCACAAGTTTGTCTGCAAGTAGATTCACTGTTGACATGGAGCATATAAGTTTTGATGAATCTTTAGTGGTCTTTATAACTGAGCTTGTGTTTACTTGTATGAATACATGTTTTCTCTCTTCGAGCTTGTAGAAGAAACAAGGATGCAAGGCAATGATTTACAATGATAAGCTATTTTACAACCATTAATTTATTATCGACCCTTCCTGCTTGAGGACGAGCAAGGTCTAGCTTCGCGAAGTTGATGACTGTGAAATACCACCTCTTTTAGCCATATAAAATGTGCCATTTAGCTCTCATATCTTGTTTCTTCTAGCTATAACTATGCCTTATATGCATGACTTCTAGTTCTGATTTACTTTCATATGAGCTTTGTACATTTGGTAGTTTAGGTAGAATTTTATCACTTTCCTTGTCTATGACATGTGTGTAGGTGTTGGTGAAGATTATGGATAAAAAAGGAACAAAGAGAGCATAGTATGGAGGAGCTGCAGGGACCAGACTTAGCCATTTGAGAGGTTGGAAAAGTGATTTTTCCAACTTCTCAAAATAAATATCCAAGACCATGGAGTTATAGCCCTCGATGAGATGACAGGATTTCGCTCCAAACAAGCTCCAGAACCTTCCCTGAGTCATATGACGGTATTGGGGGAACCCTAGGGCACCCGCAAGGCGTATATAAAGGAGGGTGGACCCAAGAGAGAGCCACCAAACCATAGCCCTTCAAGGGCAGAGCCCTGCCGTCGCCACCACCCATCCGATCTCCACAGCGGTAGAGCTCTGCCTTAACCACACCTCTGAGATCTAGATCTCCCTCAACACCATCACCATCAATGCATCCAAGCAAGAAGAAGAGCAGGAGAAGGAAGACATCACCACCACCACGCATCGATCTCCATCTACATCATCATCTCCATCTCCCTCTCTCTTGTGTTTAGTAATTGTAAGATTGAACACGGTTTTGAAATCATTATATATTTATATATGTTTTGTTGTTCATCTATGTGTGAGTGATTGATTCAATTCTAGGTTGAGGTATGATCTAGTGTGCTAAGTTATAATTTATTGTAATCTAAGATGAGTTTCTGTGATCCTTTGGTCCGGAAGTGCCTTTTGCCTTGCGGTGACTGATGTTAGCAAGTGCACAGATCGTTTGTAGATAGTTTCAAAGTATAGATATCGATCCCACAGGGAGCCCAAAGGTAAGTGTTTATGAGTGAAGTCTTTATCACACTCAAAGTTGTCATAGGCCTTCGAGTGAATTGACTGCAAGTGTGGAAATAAGAATGAAATTTGGATTAAACTGGATGTATTTAAAAAAGACTAAAATGTAAACTTCAGAAATAAAAAGCATAAAAGTAAAGAACGATTCAATTGTTTGTTGTTTTCTGCAGATGACTAAGAAGGCGAGGGGTGATACAGTTCATGGTGATAGTTACTGTGCAAGGTGGACGAATGATAAGTGTAACAATTGTAATCTTATAAATATATGTGTAGGCATGCAACCCATAATTAGCCAAAACTCTTCTTGGTAGATTTCATCCCAACTTCAATAATCCTACCAGTATGTTACCAAAACCATGGTCAGACACTAGACGATTAAGATCCTTTAGGTTGCTTAGCAATTAAGCTCCTTGGATCGGACTAATGCAATAAGCATAGTGGTTCCTCGTTATCCTCGAGTCAACTAGTTTTCTATTGATATCCCCGTGTCACTCGGGGGTCGCCGGTCCGCTAGCAAACAAGATCCTATCTAACAAAGTATCATATTGTCTGGGGCCTTAATTGGACAACAAGCATTAGGCATCCCTTAGATAGTCAAGCACACATAATATAGTAATTAAAATCAATCACAAACTAATGGAAAATATATGGAGGCACATCACATCTCACCAATCCCTTACATCTCCCATACCCAAGGAACTTACTCACACATGAGAGAACAAAGCATCATCAATATAATTAAATAAAGGGAGTTCTTCTTGATATTACTGTGGAGATCCACAATAAGAATAGAAAATTAATCCAACACAATTCAAGATAAGAAGAAACAAATCTCAAACCCTAATCTTGCAAAATGATGATCTCTCTCTCTCAAGTACAAGTAATGGCTATGAGGGTGTGATGGTTAGGAGGTCGAAGATCGTGGAGCGAGATGAAGAATGTCTCCCCCTTCTTCTCCGGATCTCTTCTTTCTCCTTTCTGGATGGGATGGCGGCTGCTGTGTTATGATTTCGTGTCTGGCCTCTTCACGGAAGTTGTCCCTATTGACAATACGGAGGCGATGGCAGCTATACAGCGGGAACTATATGTCCGGAAGAATGTTCCTGCTGTATAGTTGCTTGTTAAAGCCTTTGTATGCCTTCCTCGATTTCTTCCAAAAATAGACTTGCTTGTTTTATCCTGAATATTGTGTTTCTCTTGTTAAAACCTTCTGTTGACATTTAGAACCTGAAACACATTAAAAACCAAGTTTTCTTCGCTACCAAAGTATTAACATTAGGTAAAGCTAGAAAATGATCAAATCCAGAAGAAAACCATCATTAAAAACCATAAAAATGTGTCGAATCTCACAGTTATCAACTCCCCCAAGCATAGATGTTGCTCGCCCTCGAGTGACAAGGAAATAAGGAAGAATAGCGGAGATTCGAGACTGAAATAAAAGAACTTACAAGCTTGAATTGGTGTCAAATTATTTTCTTCACAATTCCTGCAATCTTAAACATGATCATACAAGTATTCAAAAGATTGCACTGAGTCCACCTCCTAACCACGTATATCATGCTAGCAAATAAATTATATGCCCGAGCAAGTGTCAAAAGTTTAGCTAGGAATGTGAGACAAATTCTTTTGGTGTCTCTCTTTGTTGAGAGATGAAAACTTTTTGCTCTTGTTTCTTTAATCAATTAAGAGTACTCAAGTTGGCACCAAATCATTCAATTTAAGAACAACTCATCTATTCCATGTCAAAATTTCAAGACTCTCAAAGCACCTTTTTCCTTACCTTGCCTTTCAAAAACTTCAACTCTTTCATAGAGAAATCATGCCACTGTTTTTGACATGTTAATTGGGATTGTGTTGTGCACTCGTGACCATGACAATAAATAATTGTTGAGCAATAGTGGGTCATAGGAGTACTACAACTTCACTTGGAACATGAAACCACGAGGAGACTAAAATTTTACCCGTGATATCATTGCTGTTACAAACGTTTACATAACTCAATAGCCAAAATCAAGTGGTTTCCCACATTTAGATTGTTCGTCGGCTAGCGGAGTTAATAGTTCCCATGGAGCATGACAGTGTTGTAATGATACGCGTAAAGCAATATCTTATGATAATTATTAGAAAAAGCTATGGCATAATCTCTACTACTTTGAAGCATCAATTTTATCAAACAATTTAATTCAAGGGTGTTATCGATTCTATTTATATTAAGCTCAAATGGTATGGAGTAGTTCTAAAATCAAATCCTTTGGGTTAAACATGGACTCAAGTCATCTTTTGGATGATTTTTCTTGTTGTAAAAATGTAGGAAATATTTTCAACCAAGTTCATTGCTCATTGTTTCAAAGCTAAAAAGGAGACACTAGCAAATTAATAGAATTTATAGGATAGCAAGCTAAGTGGGGAGTGACTCCAATGCAAGCGAGTAAATAATTGTAGGGTCAATTTAAGGTTGCAGAAAAGGAGATGAAAGGAATGTGATACCTCCTCTTGCTTGCTTCGTTATCGTACTTGAGTCGAACCCCCCTCTATATTTCCCTATTGCCAAGTCACCTGAAATTGAGCAATCTCCGAGAGGAACAAAGAAACAAACTTGCAATAAAAGTTAGAACTATTTTTTTTGTATTTTTGGTTTAGGAATGCAAACTCAAAGTAAACATGAAATTTTGAAGAAGTAAAATAAATCAAAAGAAGAAATAAAAATATGAATGCAAGGTTTGGAGATTTTCAAACCTCCCCCAAGCTTAGGCTATTGCCAGGCTCAGTTGTTTCCGTCATTCGGTGGCTGGTGCGAACACTACTGGTAGTAGTTGCAGAAGTTGGTTATTAAGTGACTGAAGTTTTGAGTTCAGGCACTCACATCTTCATTCATTTCTTTTAGTGTGTGGTCAATCTCCCCAACGTACTGGTTGAACTGCTGAAATTCTTGATAGGGGACGTAGTTGAACCCGTGATGTGGCTAATTGGACCATGGGTCCCAGGGCCCCCTGCTGCTATTGTGCCTCGCAAGCAAGATTGTATTCCTGCTCCTCGTCATCCTACTGCTCTCCTTCTTCATCTTCCTCTTGATCAGGCTGGAGTTCAGCCATGATCTCCACCACCTGATCCTTGGTGAGGATCCAGGTGTCCTTCTCCACAATCGAGAAGGCTTAGGGACAAGGCAATAGAACCTTCTCAACCTGTGTATCACCTGGATAACCAAACTAATATGCTCGGAGCCTCCTATTAGCTTGGTAAAGACCGAGGAAGCCTCAAGTAGTCAAATATTTGACATCCATAAGTTTGGAGCCATCAACAGGTTGCATCATAGGTAAGATAATGTTTAATTTATGAGCAAGGTGGGGTACCAATCCACCAATGCAAATTTCACCTTTCGTCTTGTTACTCTAGTGACGAAAGTGCTGGATGAGTAGAGCCCCGGGATTGGGACTTTACGGTGCATTGGGGAAGAGTGCCTTGGTGATCATTGCCATGTCCGCATTGGCCATGGAACCAGTATCTCCTCTTCCCAGCTATGTGTTGGCGAGGAACAAGGCGTAGTAGCAAATTGTTGGGTTCTGAATGGTGGACATCTTCTTCTGGTAGAAGTCCCTACTACCGTTAACAGAAACAACTCCCAAGTTTCTCCACTTGTGACGTTGTATAGGTTAGTAACATTTGACTCCCCATCACGAGGGAAGCAGAAAGCATTGCAAAATTGTTCAAAAGTTATTTCATATGGCTGCTGGTTCATGGTGAAGCTTACCGTGCAAGCATTACCTTTCGCCTTGTGGTCATCATAGAAGGAGGCAAGAAACTCATATGTGAGCTTGGCGTAGGTATTGTGGCTTGCATAGGCGAGTACTGCAGGTCTTGAATTTGCACACATGAGGTCGAAGTCCGCCCTCAACCCTGCCATGGCGAGAAAGCTATCATCGGCCCAACATGTGGGCAGCATCCTCCTTGATGAAACTACGGCCAACTTGGGGTTGAGCTCGGTCCGGTGCCCCGAACTCTCGCCATGCTGGCGCTTGCCCTTGCGAAAAATGCTACCAATTTTGTTCATCTTGATGCACTAAAAAATTGCACCATGAAACCTTAGGCATATAGTTTCTACATGATATACGAACAATTCTAAATTTAATTCTAACATGAGAAATTAAGAGGAAAAACAAAATAAGCTTGAGTTCATCCACTAGATCAATGTGAGAGTTTCAACCATGGAAATCTAAAAATAAAGCATGGATAGGGAGAGAAACATACCGATCTGTTGATTCCCCCACTCAAACGAACGAAATCCACGAAGAATCAAGAGGTCTAGGTGGGTTTTGAGAGGTTTGGAGAGAGAATACAAGAGAAAAGTGAGGAGGGAGAAGAAACCTAGCCGCCCCAGTGCGATTATGAGGTCGCGCCGAACTATACGGCCGCAACTATACGGGCGGGATATCTTGTTATTGCCATATAGTTGCGGCGGTGCCGCCAATTAGGGTTTCTTTACGCAGAACACAGCTATATGGACACAACTATACGGACGAATCATAATGATCCCGCCGTATAGTTAACCGTCAAACTGTATGTACCCTCAATATAAATTTTCTAAACCATGGATCGATATCTATACGACTGGAACTATACGGCCGGAATTTTTATTCCCGTCATATAGTTGGTCGTTAAACCATCAGTACCTTTGGAAGAAAATTGTACGAAGCCACCGGTATCTATACGACCGGATCTATATGGCCGGAATTTTTATTTCTGCCGTATAGTTGGTCGTTAAATCCTATGTGCCTACGCAAGAAAATTTGTTGATGGCAAAGATATCTATACGGCCAAACTATACGGCCGAAATTTTTATTCTCGACGTATACTTGGTCGTTATACCTTCAGTAATCATCAAAAAAATTCTATTTCTTCGAGAATAACTTCTTATCCTAAAACTTAGCAAAACACCTTGTTTTTGATAGAATAAAGATAGTTGAAATTATTGACCAAAAGCAGCATGTAAAGAGCAGGACATCTAGCTCTACCTATCTTCTTCTCCTCAACTGGAGGTTCACTTTTTGATCTGGACAAAAATGCTTAAGCTAGTTTTTGTAGATAAAACTCAAACTTTTATTTTGATACTTATTCTACACTTGGTCAATCGATATTTCTACTACTTTTTGACAGCTGCATATTCACAGGCGCGCATCCGCAAGAACGTCTATTGAAAAGTTGTAGGAATGCGATGAACACTTTATTCTTTAGTTTATTTTATTAATGTGATGGGTTGACTCCCATTAAGAATTTTATTAAGGATGGTTGAATAACTCAACCCCTTCTCTGTTCTCGAATTCTTACCTTGGGTTGTGATGACCCACAAGTATAGGGGGTGTATCGCAGTATTTTTGATAAGTAAGAGTGTCGAACCCAACGAGGAGCAGAAGGTGCTAGCTAGTGGTATGGATCAGGAATTCTCTACAAATACTTAGCAAACGGATTTTTAGGGTAACAAGGGTTTAACTCATCAATGCCCATTGTTATGGACTTGGGTTTTGGAGAAGGAGGGAGCGCTGGAGACATCTATCGGCTAGCAAACAAGCACACAGGGGACAAAGATTAACCCAGGTTCAGGCCTCGTAGAGGTCCCTACTCCTGCTTGTCTGCTCGTGGAATTATTGAAGGAATCGAAGGTTACAATGGTGCGCAGATGTGATCTGGCGAGGGTGGTGAAACTAGGGTTGCGTGTGTCCTCCTCGCCGCCCCTCCTAGCCCTTATATAGATAGGCTAGGTCTCAGGTAGTAGGTCGAGTTGGTTATAAGTTAGGGTTTTCCCCTTCAAACTTTCTATCTTTTAACTTCTTCTTGTTCTTCAAGCAATCGAGAGTCCGTAGGTTACTAGAGTCCTTCGTTTGGGCCTTGGCGACACCGTGGGCCTGTATGGTTTTGGACCGTATATACCAAGCTCGAGTACCTGTAGGGTATACCCATGTCAGTAGCCCCCGAGTGTCCAGTGGAATCGCAGATTCGACTCAGGACTTTTGAAGTCTTTCGAGTGCCTGAATGAGTATATATTTCGTCTGCTTTTAATTGTGTCATAGGGATTGTTGATATACGTGCCTGATATAACCGAAGTATCGGTATCAGTTAACCACCTTAGGGTGAAACAACACAATCTACTCGAACTCGAGTCCCCGGACTCAAATCCGGAAAAGTGCTGGTGTAATTCGACTCAAGCCGCGGAGGTCTTACAGGAGTCGAATTCCAGTTATATGGGTGTGAGCACTCGACGCGTCCGTCAAGGCATATTCATCGTACCTGCAGGGACGGATATGTTTCTGGTAGTGCGCAGCTAATGTGTTGCTAGGCCTTGTTCAGGTCTTACCTTCATGCTGTAAGCGCGACATCTGAATTTTATCACCGCGGAGACGATTCGGGTGACCCAGGAGACGCAATCTCTTTGTAGGGAAAAATTATGAGGCGGTGTCGCCATGAGTTTCGAGTGTGGATGTTATCGACACACAGTTTTTGCATAAATAATCATAGGGTGCGCGACCAGCTCTCCCTATGGGAGTAGCCCCCGAGTGCCTGGTTGAGTCGAAGACTCAAGCAGGGACTAAAGAATCATTTTGCGACTGCTGTCGTATTTTGCTTGCTTGTTTCAGTCGAATTTTTTCCAGCGCTCCCTATGGGAGTAACCCATGTCCATAGTCGAATCATGTTTCGAGTGGTTTGGGTTTGCTTCTGATTGTCCGTGTTCCTGAAAAAAGAAAAGAAAAATCTTAGGGTGTGCGGCCAGCGCTCCCTATGGGAGTAGCCCCTGAGTGCTTGGTGGAGTCGAAGACTCCAGCAAGGACTAAAGTAGTCGAAGTTTTCCGTTGCGTAGCTTTGATGACGTTAGTGCTGGCGCTTGTATGACCTCAGTTGCCCGCGTGAGCGAGTTTGACGGGACGTGACGAGCAGTGGGTCCCACTTTCTAACTTTGATTTGACTGGGCGTGCGTAATCTTTATTTTAACTGTGTATCCTCAATTTCCGTGCGTAATGGGAGTATTGGAGGGACGGTTCGCGCTTTTCCTTCTCCACGTGTCCAACACGATGTGTGCCACGCGTTCAGTAGGGTTTTTCTGATCCGTTGGATTGCATCTTCCAGGGGTTAAGTAGCAGCGATGCGACGGTAATTTTCCCATATGTTCTCATTCATCCTTGATGCCATCGCCATTGCCGCTGCTCCTCTGCTTTTCTCTGCGCCCGTTTCCTCCACGACGCTGGACCAGCTCCGCTCGTTTCCGAGCTACTTTCTTCGCTCGCATCGCCGTCATGCAATGGGGAAGAAGATGGGAGGCGCTGTTGCTGATTCCGCGGCTACTGTTGCCGCGGCGAAGAAGAAGGGCGGCTCCGCTGCTACAGGAACCAGCACCACCGCCGGCGGGAAGAAGAAGGTCGCGGGCACCCGCGTCACGAATGGTGCATGGCGTCCTTCCATCATCAAGGCGTCCGATCTCCGTCTTATTCGCCAAGATGGAGTATTGTCTGCCGCAGTCGCAGACGCGCGTGTCCCCTGCGGTGAGACCACTCCTGCTCCACCCGTTGGTTTTCGAGTGATGTTTCTAGCATTCATCATTCGTGGTCTCTCCTTGCCTCTTCACCCCTTCTTTAGGGGTCTTCTTTGGTTTTACGGGCTCCAGCTCCATCAACTGTCCCCAAATTCGATCCTAAATATTTCTTGCTTCATCACGCTCTGCGAGTGCTGGCTCGGAATCGAGCCACACTTCGGCCTTTTCAAGCGCATCTTCAAATTGAAGCACCAGTCTGCGTCTAGCTCTTTAGTTTACGATGTAGGTGGTTGCGGAATCCACGTCGACCCATCCGCCACCTACTTCGACATCAAGCTCACGGCGTCCGTCCAAGGGTGGAGGGACAAATGGTTCTATATCCGTGATCAGAAGGCCAATGGTGAGCTCTTTGGACTCGCGCCCTTCGATCCCGCGACACCGTGCAGGAGGATGCGCTCCTAGAAGAACGTAGTCATACCTGGCGAGCTCACGGAGATAGACGTGCTGTATCAGCGTGTCTACAACCTCGAGAGTCGCATAGGAAAAGATGAGGGAGGTTGCGCTCTCATCCGTACTTGGCTGTGCCGTCGCGTCCAGCCCCTGCAAGCCAAAGTCCATCCCATGTTTCAGTGGGCTGGCGCTGATGATGCCACTCGCGTGTCTGCCGATGGCATGTCCGCGAGTGAGGTGGACAAGAGAGTTCGACTGGTCACCAAGTACACCATCAAGGATGTGCTTCCCAGTGAGCCAGTTGTTCCTCCCTTTGATGCTTCGAACCCTCCTCTAGAGGTATAGTTGTGCTACGCAGTAACTGATTTTGTCGATTGCTTTTCTGTTGCTTACTTGCTTTTTGCTGAATTTCGTTGTCTGTATGCAGGATTGGGCGGTGTCGCCTTGCATGCCTCCTCTTCCCGAGGGGATTATTCCTCGCGAAGCCTTGGAAGAGGATGAGTCTGAGTCGACCGTCCCTTCTGATGTGGAGGAGGAAGCCCCCGAGTCCGATAGTTCAGACACTCGCAAGCGTTCGTGCAGCGAGGATTCCGACGTGTCATTTCCTTCGACTCCGGAAGGTACGGACGTTGGTGCAGAGTCGCCAATTCCTGCTGTTCCCGTGAGCGTTGTGGCACCATCTTCTCGCAAGAAGATGCGATTGCCCAAGGAGTCTTCGTTGAAGTCGAAGGAGGCTACATTTGATTTTGACAAGTTTGACTGGTAAGTTTGCTAGCTTACTTGTCCTTTTCTGTTTTGCCCTTGTTGGCCTGTCTTTGGGTTTGCCATTTTCTTGATATGGTTTTTTTCTTGCAGTCAAGAGGCGTCGTCATCTTCTGGCGACGTCCACTTTTTGAAAGAATCAGGAGTCGCGACCTCGAAGGCCAAGGAAAAGGTCGAGCGTGCTCCTTCCCCTCCAGTGGTGGCCCACTCCGGGCACAACTCTTCCAGTTCTCCTCATGCAGGGGAGCATCGAATGGTTGCCCGGATGACGGTACATCAGACATCTTCGGAGTCACTAGAGGACCATGTCAGTGTAACTTTTCTCCTTTGTAGTGTTGCAGTCGATGTTATTTATTGCTTCTGATGATTCTTTGTTGTGCGACAGCTCCTTGTGAAGGAAGCCGCGCACTTGGCCGAACAAGTGATGGCGATGGGCCGCCAGCATGCAATGCTGGAGACGCGTCACCGCATGGTTGAAAGTGAGTGTTCTACACTTATTTTTCTTCGTCTTCTCCTTTTGATATAGTCGACTGATAATCAACTTTTGTTTGTCGTGTAGCTAAACATAATGCCTTATTGCGTAACGCCGCCACCTTGGAGAAGACACTTGCCGCTGCTGTGAAGGGTCGCGATGAGGCAATCGCAGCGCGTGACGAGGCGCGGAAGCGTGAAGAGGATCTGTGTGCCTCCTTCGCGGCCAGGGAAAAGTTGTTCGAAGAACACCTGTTCTCAATCGCCAAGGCTCTCTCAGGTACTTTTGCTTGTGGATATTGTTATCCTTCTCTGCTTCTAATGTTTTCACCGGTGGCGTTGATGTTTTTGTCCATGTGTGGGTTTATGTACAGATGCTGGCGATTTGAGCTTCGACCCGCAGGCCCTTCGTCATGATGACGCTATGGCGGGTGCGCTGTCGGCAGTCGACGACCGTAGCGCCGCCGTCCAGGATACACTTTCCAAGGCCAAGGGTGCCCTCAGTCATCTCCGGGAGGAGTTGATGCCCAAGGCGGAGCTGATCGATAATATAGACGAGCTGATGGAGTCACTCGCCGGGGGTGTGCCCTCCAGTTACAAGAAGTCACTCCGCGCGGCTGGCGCGTCCATGTCGCTTGCCATGGTGCAGGCCCACGGAGTCGAGATCGATCCTGCCGCTGTGTCGAAGGCGATGCCTATTGGTGCGGACGGTCAGCATGTAGTCTTCACTCCTTTCACAACTGCTTGTGGCAAATATGGGCATCCTTTGATAAATACTGTTGCGGAGTACTCTGAGGAGCTCCAACGTGCCAAGAAGGCGGCGAAAGCTTCGGCGTCAGGGGCCGGTGGAAAGTCAGTGGTGTCTGACACTGCCACGGACTTGATGAAGCCCCCGAAGCCGTCGAAGTCAAAGAAGCCAGCTGCTCCTTAGCTAGTTTTGTAATAGTTAGTTTAGATTGTGCCCTTTTGTTTTAGAATATGCCTGCTGGCGAGTGTATCTGCTGATACTTTTGCTAGTCTTGAATGCATCTGATCCTTTTGTCTTTGTGTTGATTTGGTCGTCTTATTTGCTTCTATCTTGACTTGTGGTAGGGTACATCGAGTGATCCTTTGAGGGAAACTCAGGATTCGCCGACCCTTGATGATACCGTGGCGCCGCCGCGCTCTAGGGTAGATGAGTTGTCCTTGCTTTCACGACTGCGTGACCGCGTGAAGCAGTTGGAGCGTGAGTTGCCCGTGCTCCGCGGTAACGAAGACGTGTGGAAGTCGAAGGCGGAGAAAGCCGCCGCTCTAGAGCAATATTTGCTTGGTGAGGTGATGCAGTTAGGCGACCAATTCAAGTGTTAGTTTGCTTGTTCTCATCTTTTCCTTGTAGTTACTCACCATTGGTACGTTGTACTCATGCTGTTGTTTGCTGCTTCGTGTAGTTGTCAGCGCACGTCATCCGTAGGAGGAGAAGGATAAGATTGCCATTCGCCTGCATGATCTTACCCAAGAGCAACTTCAAGAGAGTGGATACTTCTGGGTAGATCATGATCATGCGACTGCGCTGACGACCCTGCAGGATCATGCGTCGCGAGTGCTACTTTTTCTGAAGAAGTCGCAGTCATGCTTGAAGAACATTTATCGGTCGATGTTCCCGCTGGATGATACTCCATCAAGCTTGCTGGCCCTTCTTGCCAAGTTTCAAGATCTTTCCGCGGTTCGCGAATGCGTGAGGCAATAGTTGGTGGCTGGTGCCAAGGCTGCCCTGTCAATGGTGCGACTGCATAGGCCTGACGTAGATGTTGCGGCGATTGCGTCTAGGATGCCTGCCCCACCAGCAGGTTCTACTTGGAATATTGTGCCGCATTACCAGGCGGTGGATCGCCCAACAGAAGAGACCGTCGACTTCTTTGAGGAACAAACCGACGTTCTCCTGCTGCAGTAGTAGCCTAGTTTGTATCCTTCACATAAGTGTACTTGTGTTGTAAAGTTCGTATAGGTCTTGTAAATAATTTATTGTCGAATGTGCATAAAGAGCTTTGTTAGCATGGAGTGCGTTGCACTATGCGAGTCCTTTTCGTTAGCCCGGCCATGTTTTATCTCAGTCCCTTGTCAACCTATTAGGTGCATTGCAGCTGGATTAAGGTTGTGTTTAAGGGTTTCGATTGATGTACCAGCTACTCAGGATATCGCGTTTTGGTTCGAAGAACATATATGTATAGGGTGGCGCAGCCCCCGAGTAGGTAAATTTAAAAAGTAAAGGAGAACACAGAGTTTTGGGGCACTTAGCTTTTATTTATTCGAAGAAAGGTGCGAGGTACAATGTGTGGCTAAGTAGCCTTGGCTGAGTAGCCTTATTTGTAATGAAAAGTAAAAACGACTAAGGGTAGAAGCGTCGCAGTTGTGCGACGTTCTAGGGGTTGGAGTATGCGACTCCTGTCTCTAAATCTTGAAGGCGATAGGCGCCACCTGGGATTACTTCTGTAATCACGTACGGTCCTTCCTAGGGGGACTCGAGCTTTAGATGCCCCTACTGCTTCAGTCGCAGGACCAGGTCACCTTCGACGAAGGATCTGGGGCGAAGCCTCCTACTGTGGTAGTTGTGCAGGTTCTGTTGGTAGATCGTGGACCTTTCCGCGGCGATTTCCCTTGCCTCGTCAAGAAGGTCGACGGAGTCTTCGAGTGCGAGGGATGAATCTTGCTCGCTATAAGCGACCACGCGCGGTGCCTTGTACCGTACCTCGGCGGGTAGCACTGCTTCAGCTCCGTGCACCATAAAGAATGGCGTGTAGCCCGTGGCGATGTTTGGAGTTGTACGTAGGCTCTAGAGCACAGATTGCATCTCGTCCGGCCAGCAACCCACGGCTTATTCGAGTGGCCGGAGGAGTCGCTTCTTGATGCCGCTACAGACGAGCCGGTTTTCTTTTTCCACCTGACCGTTGGTCTGTGGATGCGCTACTGAGGTGTAGCTGATGTTGATCCCCAAGTTCTCGTAGAATTCTTGGAACTCCTTGGATGTGAAGTTCGTCCCTTTGCCGGTGATGATGCTGTGTGGTACCCCGAAGCGGTAGACGATGGACTCGAAGAACTTGACTGCACTATGTCCTGATTGGTTGGTCATTGTCATGGCCTCAATCCACTTGGTGAATTTGTCGACTGCGACTAGGAGGTAGACGTAGCCTCCTCGTGAAGACCTTGGAAGTTTGCCGACCATGTCGAGCCCCCATTGTGCGAAGGGCCAGGCCAATGGGATTGGTCGTAGCTCTATGCCTGGTGCGTGTGGATTGTCCGTGAATCACTGGCAAGCGTTGCATTTTTGGACTATGTCCTTGGCGTCGCGCATGGTCGTAGGCCAGTAAAATCCAGCTCGTAGAGCTTTGGCAACAAGGGCGCGACTGCCGGCATGGTGCCCGCAGGTCCCTTCGTGGATGTCTAGGAGAACTGCTTTTCCATCGGCGATGGAGACGCATCATTGGACTACTCCCGTGATGCTGCGTTTATATAGTTCGCCGTTGATAACAGTGAATGCCTTGGATTGGCGCGTGATGTGCCGTGCATATGTCGGATTGTCTGGTAGCCTCTTGCTAAGGAGGTACGTGATGTATGGCTGCGTCCAGGATTGCTCGATCATCATGACGCTCATTGGTCCCTCGAGTCCTGTGTCTATCTCAAAGTCATCGAGTGCCCTTGGCTCATTGGGTGGCATAGCCCCCGAGTCTGTTGCTATGCTTGTTTTCTTCTCTACGGCCTTTGGCTTGATGGAGCGTTCGCAGATGCGCTCGAGAAATACCCCAGGCGGTATGGGGGCGCAGGTAGAGCCTATGTTGGCGAGTGCGTCCGCCTCCTCGTTGCTTTCGCGACCTACGTGTCACAGCTCGCAACCGTCGAAGTCTCCTTCGAGTGTGTCATAGAGGCCGCGGTACGCGATCATGTTATCATTCAGTGTGTCGCACTCATGCATTGTTTGGTTGACGACCAACTTGGAGTCGCCGTATATGATGAGCCTCTTGGCGCCGCAGGCTTTTGCCATCCTCATCCCGTGCAACAGGGCCTCGTATTCAGCCTCGTTGTTTGAGGCTATGAACTGCATTCGCAGGATATATTTCAGCTTGTCCCCTTGAGGTGATGTCAGTATGACACCTGCGCCTGCTCCGTCTTTCCGCTTGGACCCATCGAAGTGCATTGTCCAGAGGTAGGACATATCTGGCTTGTTCGGGAGATGGTTTTCCATCTAGTGCATGAGGAAGTCCGGGAGAACTTGCGACTTGATTGCGTCGTGCTTTTCGTAAGTGATGTCTCATGGAGGCAATTCTATTCCCAAAAGCGCGACTCGTCCCGTGGCGCCGGGGTTATTGAGTATATGCCCCAAGGGGGCATCGTTGACTACCACGATTGGGTGTTCCTGGAAGTAGTGGCGCAGTCGCCGGGCAGTCATCAAGACGCCGTATACCAGCTTCTGGTAGTGCGGGTACCGTTGTTTTGTTGGCGTGAGGACCTCGCTGAGGTAGTATACTGGGCGTTGTACGCCGTGGGCCTTGTTTTCCTCAGATCGCTCGACGACAAGCACTGTGCTGACTACCTGGTTGGTGGCGGAGATATATAGCAACAGTGGTTTCCTTTCTCGTGGGGTCACCAGTACTGGCGAAGTGGATAGCAAGCGCTTGAGGTATTCGAATGCTTCTTGCGCTTCGGTGGTCCACTCGAATTTTTCAGTTTTGCAGAGGTGCTGGTAGAAGGGCAGCGCCTTTTCGCCCATTCGACTGATGAATCGACTGAGGGCCGCGATTTGTCCAGCCAGCTGCTGGACGCCCCTTATGTTTTTCGGTTTCTCCATGGCCAGTATGGCTTTTATCTTCTTCGGGTTCGCCTCGATTCCTCTTGCGGAGATGAGGTACCCGAGCAGCTGCCTAGATGGTACGCCGTAGGCGCATTTGTCCAGATTGAGCTTGATCCGGTAGCAGTCAAGGTTGGCGAAGGTTTCACGCAAATCGTTGATTAGAGAGGCTTCCTCCTTGGTCTTGATTACTATGTCGTCAACATAGACTTGAATGTTGCGACCCAGTTGTTCCTTGAGGCAAGCCTGCATGCACCGCTGGTAGGTGGCTCCCGTGTTCTTTGGCCCGAAGGGCATTGTGTTGTAGCAGAACACACCAAAGTGCGTTGTAAACGCTGTTTTCTCTTGATCTTCCTCCTTCATTCGAATTTGATTATAGCCTGAGTAGGCGTCGAGGAAGCAGAGGCACTCGCATCCTGCGGTGGAATCGATGATCTGGTCGATCCGCGGCAACGGGAAGTGATCCTTTGGGCAGTGCTTGTTCAGAGAGGTGAAGTCCACGCACATCCACAGGATATCCATGTCCTTTTTCGGTTCCAACACCGTGTTGGCGAGCCAAGTGCTTTCCTTGATCTCGTGTATGAACTTGGACTCGAGGAGTCTGTTGATCTCCATTCCGACTGCCTGCGCTCTTGGCTCAGACAATCGCCGAATTGTTTGCTTGACTGGCCGTGCGTCGGGGTTGATGTTGAGTGCGTGCTCGGCAAATTCCCTGGGAACTCCTGGCATGTCCAAAGGACACCAGGCGAAAATTTCCCAGTGCTCACGGAGGAATTCGATGAGCGCGAGTTCCTATGCGGGACTCAAATTGTTGGCGATGAGGGCCATCTTGGCGGGATCCGATGGGTGGACCTGCACTTTCTTTGTGTGCACAGATGAGTCGAAGGAGAGATCAAGTGAGCTTGGCCTGCTTAAGGGAGGCAGACTGTTGTTTGTCGTCTCCTTCAGTCTTGCGAGTTCCTCCTACATGCCGAAGGACTGGGAGATTCTGTTGAATTCCCTGTCGCAACTGTCAGATCGCTTGAAGCTCCTATTTATCGTGATGACGCCATTGGGACCTGGCATTTTCATCTGCAGGTAGGCATAGTGGGGTACTGCCATGAACCTAGCGAACGGGACACGCCCGAGGATGCAGTGGTACTGTGAGGGCCAGTCGACGACCTCAAAGTCGATGCGCTCGTGCCGGAAGTTCTTCGGCGTACCGAAGATGACGTCGAGGTTGATTTTGCCTAGGGGGTATACACCTTTCCCTGGGATGATGCCGTGGAACATTGTGTCCGATGCCTCCAGGCAGGTTAGAGGGATTCTCATTGCTCGCAAGGTACTCGTGAATATGAGGTTGATGCCGCTTCCACCATCCATGAAGACGCGGCTCATGTCGAAGCCTCTGATTTGCGCCTCGAGTACGAGGGGCAATGGCCTGGACGGTGTACCTGAGGCGGATGGTCGCGTTTGTCGAAGGTGATGCAGGACTCGCTTCCACTGAGGTACTCAGTGGCGGATGGTGGCGAGTGTGTGGCCAAGTTGACTTGGCGAGTGATGGCCTTCTGCACCCTATTGGAGGGGCGTCCCTTTTGGATCATCATGGTGCCCATGGCTCGTGGGTACGGCTCGCCTCCATGGTGTTGGTCCGGTGGAGCTGCATTCGGGGGTGGCCCAGGTGGAGGTGGCGGAGCGCCATGTGCCACGGCGCCTAGAGCGGCTCCATAGCCTCTTTCGACTGCATTGCGGTTCATTCGAACCAGTCCCTCATGTAGCTTGAGGAATTCGCTGCAATCCTCGAGGAGGTGGCTGGACTTCTTCTTGCCATCATGCTTGTCGATGTAGAAGTGCACTGTACATGGCCCGGACAGTTTATCCTAAATGGAGCTTGCGGGTGCCTCGTCGCGAGTGCGGCGTTGCCACACTTGCGTGGTTTCCCCGGAGTCACGGTATCCGCCGCTACGGTATCCGCTGTTGCGGTTGTCGTCGCGTCTTTCGGCGTAGCCAGCCGCGACCATATTGACGTCATCGCGGTCGTCATAAATGCACATGCGACGCTTGCCTCGGCGATCACGTCTGCGCTCGAGCTCCGCCTCCTTGTCGGAGTGAACGCGATTCTTCACTAAGTCTTCTCCATCGTCCCACCGATTCGCGATCTCCATCAGGTGGTCGATGGTCTTGGGATTCGAGCGGCCCAGCTCCTCTTTGAGTTCTAAACGGCGGACGCCACCGTTGAATGCATCAATCGCGCGATCCTCCGAGATGTTTTCTGCGGAGTTCTTGATGATGGACCACCTTTGGATGTAGGAGCGCAGCGATTCGCCAGATCTTTGCTGGCAGCATCTCAGCTCTTCGATTGATGCAGGCCGCTTGTATGTGCCTTTAAAATTGCGCACGAAGCTGTAAACCAGCTCATCCCAACTGCGAATGGATCTGCGTGGGAGGTTGTTGAGCCACGCTCGGGCGGCGCCCTGCAACTGTAGCTGCAACAATTGCATGGCCGTGCTTCGACTTCCTCCGTGGAGTCTGACGGAGGAGATGTGGTCCTCCAGCCAGATCTTCGGGTTCTGTAGGCCGTCAAACTTCGAGTTCTCCGACGGGAGTTTAAACCCTTTAGGCATTCGCTTCTTCCTAATGGATCTGCTGAAGCATCTGGCGCCGCAGAGCTCCACGTCCTCCTCTTCTGAGTCAGTCGACCGAGCACGTCGTGCTCTTGATTTGTCGATCTTGCGTTGCGTCATGTCATCACGTGCGTCGTAGTCGTGGTCGTGTCGTCGTGAGCGGCGACATCGAGACAAGTCGTGACTGTCATTGCTGGATGAGGGCGAGGAGTAACGCTTTGCTAGCGCTTTGCCCTTCTTTGGTTCCGGTGTCGGCTCCTTGTCGAGGGCGGCCTCGATTAATCCCAAGACCGCGATCGTAGATCGGTGCATGGCGGCTCGGGGGTCTCCAGCTGGTGGTTGGTTGTTCAGGAGGTACATGGTGGCCGCTGTCACTGCAGCCTGTGGCGTCTTGGGGACCACATTGCCCCTAGTGTCGACTGTCATAGAGCCGAAGTCGAGGAACTTTGCGGCCTCTATGCGTTCCTGCTCGGTGAGATGGGCCATCCGAGACTGCCTCTTCTTGGCGAGGTGCTCATTGCCCTTTGAGGAGGATCCTCCGTAGGAGGAGAGTCCAGCACGACGAAGGCTCGACTCGTCTGCCGCCTTTTTGCGCGCCTCGAGTTGCACGATTGTTTGTACTTGGCGCTTGAATTCTTCCTTCAGGAGCCAGTGATAACCCATTAGCAGCTCCTGCGGGGATCCGAAGGGTAGAGGTGTGCCTCGTAGGGCCTCGCGACAGCGAGCCCATTCTTGCTCGTTGAGCTTGATTACGACGCGTTCGCCGGTTAACTCATTTACTATGGTTGGAGGTTCGACTGCCCCTCCGTTGTCAACGGGGACGCGATTGCCACCGTTACCGCAATTGCCACCGTTGCCGCCGTTAGGCGGGTCGGTACCGTTGCCACGATTGCCGCCGTTGTCACGGTTGGCAGAGGTGTCGCCTGCATTGATGACGGCGCACATGAAGTGATTGGGGAAGCTGTTGCTTCCACAACTCTCAGATCCAGAACCGTAGGTTCCATCTTCAGTGGCCAGATCACTCAGATCGGAGTCGCGACTGCTGTCGCTGACCGTGTTCTCGACTGTTGTTGGGGTGTTGAGCTCGCTGAGGGTGCCGATCGATGGAGGAAACCATGATGTTGGGGCAATTGCTGGTACTGTCGGCTGATCAGGCATGCAAAGCGTGCCCGTCTGACCAACTTGGAAGCGGAAGCTCCCGATCGCCAGGCTAATTCTATCACCCACGGACTCGAAGGCCGGGCGAGTGGTTGGCGTGTGGACGGTGAAGTCGAACGCGCCGAAGAGCTGGCAAATCTCCGCTGTTGTGGAGTTGTAAATAGCGATTGATGGGGCCGAAGAAGCCGCAACATCAGCACTCCCAATTCCCACAGACGGCGCCAATTGACGAGGGTTTAACTCATCAATGCCCATTGTTATGGACTTGGGTTTTGGAGAAGGAGGGAGCGCTAGAAACATCTATCAGCTAGCAAACAAGCACACAGGGGACACAGATTTACCCAGGTTCAGGCCTCGTAGAGGTCCCTACTCCTGCTTGTCTGCTCATGGAATTATCGAAGGAACCGAAGGTTACAATGGTGCGCAGATGTGATCTGGCGAGGGTGGTGAAACTAGGGTTGCATGTGTCCTCCTCGCCGTCCCCTCCTAGCCCTTATATAGATAGGCTAGGTCTCGGGTAGCAGGTCGAGTCGGTTACAAGTTAGGGTTTTTCCCTTCAAACTTTCCATCTTTTCACTTCTTCTTGTTCTTCAAGCAATCGAGAGTCCGTAGGTTACTCGAGTCCTTTGTTTGGGCCTTGGCGACACCGTGGGCCTGTACGTTTTTGGACCATATATACGAAGCTCGAGTACCTGTAGGGTATACCCATGTCATAGGGGTTTTTGATAAAGCAAGTAAACAAAGTACGAGTAAATAAAAGACAGTAGGAATAAATGCAGCAAGTGTCCCAATCCTTTATGCAGCAAAGGACAAGCCAGTTGTATTACTTAAGATAACCAAACGTTCTCGTGGACACATGGGAAGACTGTCAAGTGCTTTCGCTTCACATAGTTGATTAATCTTCTTTAGCTTTCTAAGTGTTGTGTGGGTGAACCTGTGCTAATGTACCGACCTTCCTAGGACTAATACATACTTGTGATTATACCCCTTGCAAACATCCATAAGTACAAGAAAGTAATTAAGGTAGAAACCTAACCACAGCTTTAAACTTGACGACCCTTATGTCCCTTGTGCAATGGTTTCCTAACGGGGGTTCAGGTTTATGTCACTCTGGCAACCCCTACGATTAGTAGCCAAATATGTAATGCATTCCCCTAGGCCCATATAGGTGAAGTGTCATGTAGCCGACGTTCACATGACACCACTAGAAGAAGTACGCCACAACTTAAATATCAAACTATTGAATCTTTCTCAACACAACTCCACTACTAACAACATGAATTCTCCCATGTCCTCAAGAACAAAACGAACTACTCACAAGACATCATATGGATCATGATCAGAGATGGAATAATGATGTATAACAATCTGAACATAAACAATAATTCAATGGTTCACTCAATAGCATCAACTACAAAGAGTAATCAACACCGGGAAAGTTTCCCCTATGAACTATGCAAGATTCAACTCAATTGTTACAGCAATATGGAGATGGTGATGAGGGTGCTGATGGTGATGATGGTGGTGATGATGATGATTATCCCGATGAATTCCAGCTTGATGGTGGTGTTGATGGCGATGATCTCCCCTCTCCGAGAAGGAATTCCCCCGGCAGAAATCTGTCTGCAGGAGAGATCTTTCTCTCTCGGTGTTTTCCGCCCCACAGAGGCGGCGGAATCTTTCTATGGTCACTCCCCGAGTCTTAGGGTTTTGGGAGGATAATATACGCCAGAGGGGAGTGCCAGGGGTGGACCAGGGCGGCCACACCACCTGGTGGCGTGGCCTAGGCTGGCCCGTGCTAAGGGGTGGTGTGGGCCCCCTGTGGCCCATCTCCAGCCCCCTTCTGGCTTCCTTCGCCTTCTGGAAAAATAGGATTTTCCGTATATTTTCCCGTATTTTCTGATCTTCACGAATTTTTCCTCCAAACAGCACCTTTTCCATCAGAATCCTGACTGCAGTGGTCCATGCTCCAAAAGTCATCAACCATGGAAAAACAGATGAAATAACATAAGTATCACCTCTCAATACGAAATATATCAATGAATAACAGTGAATTATGACATAGAATAGTGATGCAAAATGGACGTATCAACTCCCCCAAGCTTAGACTTCGCTTGTCCCCAAGCGAAACTGAGCTCAATAAACATGGCCTCGGGTTTATGGAGCGAAGAGTCGATAAAAGAATACGAACAAGAAGCATCACATTTATCAAATACATATATCATAATAGAAGACAACTCACTATTATATAACTCAACTTGCAATGAGTAAAGGAAACACAATAAAGATACATAAAGTGATTCATAATTGGTAATGGCAAACTTAGCTCTTGGTCAAAGAATAGTTGATAATTTGCTGGAGTTCACAAATAACTGGTTTTCAATGATAGCTTTCAAAGTAGTAAACATCAAGATAAGAGCAATGTGCAAAACAAGGAACATAAGAAACATGATTGAATAAATCATCATATGAATGAATGAAACACAACAACTCAAAATACTTGCTGAGATAGAAGGGAATAGGTTTACTGACTCAACTACAAAGTAAAAGAAAGGCCCTTCGCAGAGGGAAGCAGGGATTGCAAGCCTCATAAAGAGCTCCCAAAAATTATGATACTTACTATCTTTCAGCTCTCATTGCCCCTATCATAGGCATCTTTAGGTGATTAAGGTTAAAGTGATCAAATATGAGGATATGCGTTGACAAGTTGTAAATTGAGAATCTCATGTCCCTTGAATACGAGGGCCGCTCCTCATGCTACTCAAGTTTACTCACCGGTAAGTTCTTGTCACCGTAAGCATATGTGTATCATAGAGAACCGCCAATGGGGTACCCCTTGCCCGATGATACGGAAGAATCCCCATATCAAAATGACAAGGCAAGCACACAACAAGCATCTCAGCAATCTTCTTATTTACCATGGGAATATGGTGCTTTTTTCTCTCTTTCCTCTTTTCATAATATCTTTTTTTTATTTTTTGCAATATTAGACTCTTTTTTTATAAGAAGAATGCTTCATAGATACTCGTTATGGTTACGCTGCAGGTTTCCACCATGTCAGCATGGATTAGACCAGCGGCCCAGGCATTTCTCTAACACACATGCATAACTCCATGGACTTACAAGATCCCCTTTCATTTCACACTGACGACATACATAGACAAAAGAACATGATATCAACTTGGTACAAAGTACCAGTGCAATGTTGAAAGCGTTCCCCATGACAGCATGGTTCTGCTAATTCACAACTCACAAAGCGCAAGCATATACGCAACATAGGTGAGCACAATGGTTCAAGTTTATTAAATGCAAGAAAGTAAAGTGTGCCATCAAGTTCATGAGAGCTTTAATCACTAAGTTTCACATAACAAGTTTAATTTAGGAGGTAGATAAAACAAGAATTTACTTGGAATAGCAATAATGCTAATAGGTAGGTATGGTGGACGCAAATGGCAAAGGTTTTGGTTTTAAAGGAGTGGATGCACGAGAAGTATTCCCTCTCAGTACAGGTTTTTGGCTAGCAAGGCTGGGTAGCAAGTACAAGAGTTGAAGGAAACAAACAAACATACAAGTGATAAATACAAACATGCAATCTTCCTTGGAAGCACAAAAGATCTTAACTAGAGAATACTGGACTTATGAGCAAATCAAGAAAGAAAGATGATGAAATTATTTTTCTTTAGAGTACTTTTATCTTTTTCAGTCAACTCTCAAAAAGTATTGCTACTGACCGAGCCAGGTTTGCCAAAACCAACTAAATTAACTCAATGATACCAATACTAACAACAAGATCAATCATATAACCACGAATTGAAAACTAATATAAGCTATGAAAAAGAGTGAATGATAGAACTTCTCATTAATATTCCATAACGGCAACTCACACCAAGGGATACATATCTAACGAGAGAGGGGACACTTCCATAATGCAAACCATCCTACATAATAACTTCTCTATTCATGATATGACTCTACTAATAAGGTAAAAAGATAGAAGGTAGTGTTGTGATACCGCGGCACTCCCCCAAGCTTGGAACAAACCAAGGGGATGCCAAAACTGATGACGAATTACTCCTTCGGTGGTGGTGGTATCCTCTCGATGAGTTGTCTGATAAGTTTCCCCAAGTCCTCAATCTCAAAGGTGAGATTACGAATCAGCTGTGAGTTTTGCTCAATGCGGCTCATGATCATGTCGGGTTGAGAATTCATCGATATCTTCATCTTCATACACTTATTACTTGAGTCATAAAACCCTTCTCTTCCTTATTACACCATTATCTCCACTCCCTGGGAATTTCTTTCACACAAAACTTCACACAGTTCTCATTAGCAACATTAGTATAAGTGAAGTGGTAAAACCTTTTGAGTTCAACTTCAACTGAAAACCATCAAAACATAATCTACTTTAGCAACTCCTTCTGAAAAAACCCAAAAAGAATTCAAAAAGGAAATCGAATAAAGAAGCAAATGCAAGAGTGGCAAAATCTGTCAAAACAGACCAGCAGGTAAAGATAAATTTTTTCGAAAATCGCCTGTTGCTCAAATCAAAAAGTTCAAAACTAAAAAAAGTTAAATAACAACCTGGGGCAGAAGCACAAAAAATTACAGCTCAATACGACATTCAGAGATCTCTCACGAATTTTTACGGTGACGCACAAAAATCTGTTTCGGGACAGCAACTTCCCCAAATATTACTTCTCTCTCATTAGAGGTTGATCTTGACACTAAAACCAAACAAAACGGATAAGGAGAGGTTACTACCAAAGTAATAACTTCCAAGAATCAAAGAAACACAAACAAACTGAAAGCAAAAACAAATTGGGTTGTCTCCCATAAAGCTCTTTCTTTATAGCCATTAAGATGGGCATGATAATTTTGATGATGCTCACATAGGAATATGAATTGAAGTGAAAGAGAGCATTAAGAAGCAAAAATACACACGTTTAAGTCTAACCAACTTCCTATGCAAGGGAATTTTGTAAACAAACAAGCTATTGAAGCTAGAGGCTACTTGCATAAGAAGGCAAAAGAAGTGCAACATAAAAACTTTCAGCATAAAACGACGAAACTTGATATTATTGAGATACATAAGAACACTTTTCCCTCTCTCATAATAACTTTCAGTATCATGCATAAACTTAACAATATAGCTATCACAAGGGCCATCGTAACAATGATCACTTATTCTAACAGAAAACACAGGAATACTAGCTCTCATAACACTACTTTGTGAAACAATATTAGGGATATCCTCACAAAGGATAGTGTGTCCCTCTTTTTCATATTTAGTAACAAAGTCTTTCACATTTGCTATTATAGGTTCATCAACCATTTGTTTATCAGATTCAACAGCTTTATTTGTACTTTCATTAACCATCCTAGCTATCATAGAATGTTCCTTTATCTTAACTGGGAAAGGCATTTTCTCAATATAAGGTTTAGGTAAAACATGATTAGCAGTATAAACTTCAGTATTTCTTGCAGGAACACTCTTAGCAACATCTTTATAAGGTTCATCATACTTATTCAACATCTTTTTAGGCACTTCAATGTAGGAAGCAAAAGCCTTAAAATAAGAAGCAATAGCTTGAGAGTCTAGACCATAAGCAATTTTAATATTTTGAAAGTCATCAATTCCCATAAAAGATTCAATGCATTCATAATCATAATTTATACCTGACTTTCTACCTTTGTCATTCTCCCAAGCTTCAGCATTGTCTTGAATACGGTCCAGAAGATCCCATTTAGCTTCTTCTTCCATGCGAGTGAATGATCCAGCACAAGAAGCATCCAATAAATCCTTGTCATGTAGAGGGGGCCTTGCATAAAAGTTATTGATAATAATATTGTTGGGGAGCTCATGAATGGGACATTTGAGCATTAGTAACTTCAATCTCCCCCAAGCTTGAGTTGTACTCTCTTCATCAAGAGGCCAAAAGTTTTATATTTGATTCCGATCTTTATGAATCTCACTAGGAGGATAAAACTTTGAAGAAAAGAGAGGCACTATTTCCTCCCATTCAAGAGCTTGACCATTCTTCAGCAGTTTATACCATTCCCCAACTCTTCCTTTCAGTGATAATGAGAATAACTTCTTCTTAACTTGATCTGTAGTGATACTTGCACACTTGAACAACCCGCATAATTCGTGTATAAAGAGCAAATGATCACCGGGATGGACAGTTCCATCCCCAACATAATAGTTATCCATAACACGATCAATAATTCTTGTAGGTATTTTAAAAACATCATTCTCAGCAGGTGGTGGCTTATCTACTACCTTAGCAGTGGCATTACCAAATAAGAAACTCAGCGAATTATCCATAACAAAAATAAAGCAACTAGCAGAAGTAAACAATACTCACAGTAGAAGTTTCCTTTACCAGTTCCACTCTCCAATAGCGCTTCACTCCCCGGCAACGGCGCCAGAAAATAGTCTTGATGACCCCTAAGTATAGGGGGTGTATCGCAGTATTTTCGATAAGTAAGAGTGTCGAACCCAACAAGGAGAAGAAGGTGCTGGCTAGTGGTATGTATCATGAATTCTCTGCAAATACTTAGCAAACAGATTTTTAGGGGGTTTTGATAAAGAAAGTAAATAAAGTACGAGTAAATAAAAGACAGTAGGAATAAATGCAGCAGGTGGCCCAATCCTTTATGCAGCAAAGGACATGCCAGTTGTATTACTTAAGATAACCAAACGTTCTCGAGGACACATGGGAAGACTGTCAAGTGCTTTCGCTTCAGATAGTTGATTAATCTTCTTTAGCTTGCTAAGTGTTGTGTGGGTGAACCTGTGCTAATGTACCGACCTTCCTAGTACTAATACATACTTGTGATTATACCCATTGTAAACATCCGTAAGTATTAAAAAGTAATTAAGGTAGAAACCCAACCACAACTTTAAACTCTAAGACCCTTACGTCCCTTATGCAATGGTTTCCTAATGGGGGTTCAAGTTTCTGTCACTCCGGCAACCCCTACGATTAGTAGCCAAATACACAATGCATTCCCCTAGGCCCATATAGGTGAAGTGTCATGTAGTCGACGTTCACATGACACCACTAGAAGAAGTACAGCACAACTTAAATATCAAACTATTGAATCTTTCTCAACACAACTCCAATACTAACAACATGACTTCTCCCATGTCCTCAAGAACAAAACAAACTACTCACAAGACATCATATGGATCATGATCAGAGATGGAATAATGATGTATAACAATCTGAACATAAACAATAATTCAATGGTTCACTCAATAGCATCAACTACAAAGAGTAATCAACACCGGGAAAGTTTCCCCTATGAACTATGCAAGATTCAACTCAATTGTTACAGCAATATGGAGATGGTGATGAGGGTGCTGATGGTGATGATGGTGGTGATGATGATGATCCCGATGAAGTCCAGCTTGATGGTGGTGTTGATGGCGACGATCTCCCCTCTCAGGGAAGGAATTCCCCCCGCAGAAATCTGTCTGCTGGAGAGATCTTTCTCTCTTAGTGTTTTCCGCCCTGTAGAGGCGGCGAAATCTTTCTGTGGTCGCTCCCCGAGTCTTAGGGTTTCGGGAGGATAATATACGCCAGAGGGGAGTGCCAGGGGTGGACCAGGGTAGCCACACCACTTGGTGGCGCGGCCTAGGCTGGCCCGCGCCAGGGGGTGGTGTGGGCCCCTTGTGGCCCATCTCCAACCCTCCTTCTGGCTTCCTTCGTCTTCTAGAAAAATAGGATTTTTCGTATATTTTCCCGGATTTTCTGATCTTCGCGAATTTTGCCTCCAAACAACACCTTTTCCATTAGAATCCTGACTGCAGCCGTCCATGCTCCAAAAGTCATCAACCATGCAAAAACAGATGAAATAACATAAGTATCACCTCTCAATACGAAATATATCAATGAATAACCGTGAATTATGACATAGAATAGTGATGCAAAATGGACGTACCAGGTTGCCCCTTATCAAAGGCACTTACCACATGAACTCGTTTTGTCGGTGGAATATATCTTTCTCCTGCTTCTAGCTTCTTTGGAAAATATCGAATGATTTCAGCATCATAAACATTGAAGATTATTTTTCCTTTAGCACAATCAACTGATGCTCTTGCAGTACTAAGGAAGGGTCTTCCAAGTATTATAGATAATTTTTCATCCTGTGGCATTTCAAGAATAATAAAATTAGTGGGAGTAACATGCTCATCTATTCTAAGTAGAACATCCTCAATCATACCAATGGGTTGTTTAGTGGACTTGTCGGCCATCTGTAAAGTGATGGTAGTAGGGGAGTACTCCCCTAATCCAAACCTTTTATAGAGGGAATATGGCATTACACTAACTCTTGCACCTAAATCACACAAGGGATTGTGAATATCAGTTTTGCCAATTGAGCATGAAATAGTTGGTATTCCGGGATCTCCCGATTTAGACAATAGCTTCCCATTACCAGGATAACTAGTCACCATGGCAACGGTTTCATTTCTTTCTTTCTTTCTACTAAGAATATCATGGAGGAATTTAGAATAGGTGGGAACTTTAATTGCATCCACAAATGGAATTTCTAGACGAAGATCACCAAGTGCCTTTTTGAAAGAATCATAGATTGCCTGATCTGGTGCTTTCTTTTTTCGATCTGGATAAGGAAGCTTTTGCTCACCTCTCTTATTCTTGTCTTTTCCCTTTTGTGGGGGATCAGGCTCTTTTGTCACTTTCTTTTGTTGTTGCTTATCACTTTTCTTATTTTCTACTACAACAACTTCATCTTCATTGCTTGTCTCTTTCTCTTCTCTTGGATCAACCATCTCTGCATCGGAGTCATAACGGTCATCTTGTGCATCATTTTGGTCCTCCTTTATTTTATATTGTGTTTCTTGAGTAGTTTCACCTTGAGGATCCACTAGTGTATCATCTTATTGGCTTGTTTGGAGCAAGGATTTTTCTTTTCGCTCTTTCTCAGCTTCATATTCGGGTAGCCCTAATGGTCCTGTAACCACTGCACCTCTTCTTGTAAAAACTTTAGTAGAAATAGGAATATCTATATCATCTCGAAGAAAAATTTGATAACCAGATGCTATTTGTTCACATTGGGTTTCAATCACACTAAGATACTTGTGAAATAATTTTATTTCTTGGCCAATCTCATCATAGTTTTCCGTGAGTTCTGCCAAAATCTTTTTATGTTTTTGAAAATGCTTATGTAGGTTATTATGAGATTTTGCTTGTCGATATTTTAATTCTTGAAAAACTTTTCTCGTTTCATCTGCTTCAGTAAAAACTTGTAACAAATCTACTTTGTTTTCCTTAACAAGTTTAGAAGGTATACCTTTTTCTTTCATTTTTTGCATACTTCAGGCATAAGATCAGGATTTATACGAAGTATCCTTTTTTCAGCTTAGTGTCGAAATCAGGATTGTATATAGAATCATTCTTATCCCTAGTAGACATCAATTCCAGACATGCTTTAATAGTTAAAGTATTTATTGATCCTCCTGCTGATAAGTCAAGCAACTCTCTGCTTTGAGTATTAAGACTGTGGTAAAATAAATGGCAAATAGTTGATTTAGAATAGCCATGATTAGGAATTCTATTGATCATTCTAAAGAATCTATCCCAGGCTTGTGGGTAAATTTCTCCCACGTTCTGACTAAGGTTGCCTATATTCTTTCTAGTTTCAGTTACCTTTTTAAAAGGATTAAACCTATTTATGAATTTGACAATACAGTTTTCCCAACATTTAATGTAATGACGAGGGAGAGAATATAACCAGTCTAGATCTTTACCTTTAAGAGACAAATGAAACAAATAGACGAGAGAAGTCTCTCGGCAAACCTTTTGGTCCAAGTGTTATCATCAAATTGCCAAACTCTCTAATGTGTCTTCCTAGGTCTTCATCTCCCCTTCCACTAAAAGCTTTTTCCTGCAAAAATTTAATAATTCCACCATTAATTCGATATTCTCTAACTCCAGGGTTAGGAAATTCTATTGGTTATTTAAGGAAAGCAGAGTTTGGAGCACTGTATTCTCTGAGAGTTTTCTCAGGTTTCTTGGGAGTTATCCTGTAAATAGACATGATTTCCATAAAATCACCCAGGTTTTCAACTTCAACCTTGTCTGATCCTAAAAGTTTTTCAATAATTTCTTCACGCCTTTGAATAGGCACGCGCTCAAAATAAGCTGGTAAATAGGTCCTACTAGAGCGTGTAGACCCTTTGTCTCCTAGGGAGACCATTTTGTGTAGTAACACCTAAAATGTCAAGAGACAAACACTTAGCGCTTAGCTCCCCGACAATGGTGCCAGAAAATAGCTGGATGTCTACAAGTGCACATATCGTTTGTAGCTAGTTTTGAAGTTTAAATATCGATCCCACAGGGAGCCCAAAGTGAAGTCTCTACCACACTCAAAGTTGTCACAGGTCTTCGAGTGAATTGAGTGCAAGTGTGTAAATAAGAATGAAATTTGGATTAAATTGGATGTATTTAGAAAAGTCTAAAATGTAAACTTCAGAAATAAAAAGCATAAAAGTAAAGAATGATTCGGTTGCTTATTGTTTTCTATAGATGACTAAGAAGGCGCGGGGAGATACAGTTCATGGTGATGGTGACTATGCCAGGTGGACGAATGATAAGTGTAACAATTGCAATCTTATAAATATATGTGTAGGCGAGCAACCCATAAGTAGCTGGAACACCTCTTTGTAGATTTCATCCCAACTTCAATAATCCTACTAGTATGTTACCAAAACCATGGTCAGACACTAGACGATTAAGATCCTTCAGGTTTCTTATAAATTAAGCTCCTTGGATCGGACTATTGTAATAAGCACAGTGGTTCCTCGTTATCCTCGAGTCAACTAGTTTTCCATTGATATCCCCGTGTCACTCGGGGGTCACCGGTCTGCTAGCGAACAAGATCCTATCTATGTAGAACAAAGTATCATGTTGTGTGGGCCCTTAATTGGACAACAAGCATTAGGAATCCCATACATAGTCAAGCACACATAATATAGTAATTAAAATAAGTCATAAACTAATGGAAAATATATGGAGGCACATCACATCTCACCAATCCCTTACATCTCCCACGCCCAAGGAACTTACTCACACATGAGAGAAGAAAGCATCATCGATATAATTAAATAAAGGGAGTTCTTCTCGATATTACCATGGAGATCCTCAATAAGAATAGAAAAGTAATCCAACACAATTCAAGATAGGAAGAAACAATCTCAAACCCTAATCTTGCAAATTGATGATCTCTCTCTCTCAAGTACAAGTAATGGCTATGAGGGTGTGATGGCTAGGAGGCCGAAGATCGTGGAGCAAGATGAAGAATGTCTCCCCCTTCTTCTCTGGATCTCTTCTTTCTCCTTTCTGGATGGGATGGTGACTGTTGTGTTATGATTTTGTGTCTGGCCTCTTCACAGAAGTTGTCTCTTTTGACAAGACGGAGGCGGCGAAAGCTATATGGCAAGAACTATACGGTCGAAAAAATGTTCCCGCTGTATAGTTGCTCATTAAAGCCTCTAGATGCCTCCCTCGATTGCTTCCAAAAAGAGACTTGCTTGTTTTCGCCTGAATATTGTGTTTCTCTTGTTAAAACCTTTTGTTGATGTTCAGAACCTGAAACACACATAAAAAACCAAGTTTTCTTCGCTACCGAAGTATTAGCATTAGGTAAAGCTAGAAAACGATCAAATCCAGAAGAAAACCATCAATAAAAACCATCAAAAATGTGTCGAATCTCATAGCTATCTGTGACGCGCGAGAATCATGCATAGTGCACACAGAGTGACAGCTCGGTAATCAAATGGGGAACGTTTATTTGTTTGAGGAATCTCTTATAGATCACACATATATTTGCCCATCTAGTACTACTGAGACCGAAGCCTAGAAGCCCTCTCTCATTCCATTCAATCCTACAACTATTATCTCTTTAATTCAGTTCATATTCCTGTTTACTTTCCGTCTTAGTTTATTTTGTTCTTGTTAAAAGTTCTTTGTTATTAGATATTTTAAACCTCTCTCAATTATCGATGTTGTAGTAACTTATAGAATAGGCTATTTCCAAACCGCGCTTTGGGTGCAAAACGTGGCTGCATTGACAACGTGGCTGCGGGGTCGTGTTGTTTCCGTTCGTCGATCTCCCATCGGGAAAAACTCTTAAATATTTGCTCCAACAAGTACTGCAATAATCCTATTGTTGGTGCAGGAATCCAGTCATCAAACCCCCAAATGATAAAGGTAGATCTTTCTGACTTATCATTCTTTGTACCAAGTCCAACAAAGTCCGATGCCGCCTTTCGGACACTCCGTTTCTCTGCAGTGTTCCTGGTGGAGTGAGCTAGGGAACTATTCCACAACTCTTCAGATGGTCATCAAACTCAATGGCTTGTGTACTCACCTCCTCGGTCCGACCGAAGAAAACTTTATTTTCTCGTGTACCTCATTCTGGAATTCCTTAAACTTTTCAAAGGCTTCCAACTTATGTTTCATCAAGTAGATATATCCATACATACTCAAATCATCAGTGAAGGTAATGAAGTACTCAAAACCACCTCTGGTTGCCGTGCTCATTGGGACACATACATCACTATTTACTAGTCCCACTATGTCGGTCACTGATGGCTCAGTGTTGATGTAGAGCTTGTTGGGAACCCCAAGAGGAAGGTATGATGAGCACAACAGCAAGTTTCCCTCAGTTATGAAACCAAGGTTTAATCGAACCAGTAGGAGCAAGGAAACACCCCAAAGGTGTTGCTAGCTGAGCCTTGGCAGGGCGCACTACCGGTGCTAGTAGCAATGTGGAGACCTGCACAACACAACCACAGAACTTTGTCCCCAACTTGCGATGAGGTTGTCAATCTCACCGGTTTTGCTGAAAACAAAGGATTAAACGTATCGAATGGAAAGAAGTAAAAGTTTGCAGAAAGTAAACAAAAAGCAGTAAACAGTTTGCAGATTGTATGTAAAAGAAAGGATCGGGATCCATAATTCACTAATGGTGGCTCTCCTTAAGATAGATAAAATGCTGGGTGAACAAATTACAGCAGGGCAATT
Organism: Avena sativa; assembly: GCA_916181665.1. Lineage (NCBI taxonomy): Eukaryota > Viridiplantae > Streptophyta > Magnoliopsida > Poales > Poaceae > Avena > Avena sativa. Next base: position 432,860,336 of record OV702295.1, read on the forward strand.
GACAAACATCGAGAAAGCAATACATGCATATACTAATAATCTTGACTCCTTTGGAACTTGATTGGGCATTACAACATTATACATAGACCGCCATCCAACTGCATCTATGACTAATAATCCACCTTCAGGTTATCATCCGAACCCCCTCCAGTATTAAGTTGCAAACAACAACTTATTGCTTTACAAACTACGTGTAATGTAAACAATACGATTGTTCTATGAACAAAGGATTGTTGTTTTCTCCCTAGTAGCAACAACACATCTAGTACCTTAAAGATTTCTGTCACTTTCCCAGATTACCAGAGGCATGAACCCACTATCGAGCATAAATACTAACTCTTGGAGTTGCTAGCATCTAGTTGGTGAAGATAGCTACTAACAACAGAAAGCATGCAAGATCACAAATAACAAAGACACGATAGAATCAATAATCAATCTGAAATAGCATCTCAATATCCATCGGATCCCCGCAAACACAACATGCAGAATTACAAATAGGTGATCTTGATCATGAATGGAGCTCACAAGATCTAAATATGAAAGCACAATGGAGGAGAACCAGCCATCTAGCTACTACATGGATCCGTAGTCCAAGGATGAACTACTCACGCATCACACCGGAGGCTTGCATGGTGATGAAGAAGGCCTCCAGGGTGAATTACCCTCTCCGGCAGGGTGCCGGGAAGAGCTTCAGATCCCTCCTGATCTAGGGATGGAGATGACGACGGCTACAGACTCTTTCATGTATCTTTGATCGAGTACTTAGGGTTTTCGTCTCGAGGGCAATATATAGGCGGAAAGGAGAGTCCAAGGGGGTGTTGGGGTCGGCCAGACCACCCCCTGGTGCGGGTCAGGCCTGGCCGCGTGGCCAGGTGGTGTGGCCGGCCCCCAGCCCTTCTCCGTCTCGTATTCTGGCATCTGATGACTTTCGGAAAAATAGGCACTTTTGCTTTTGTCCCGTCCAGTTCCGAGAATATTCATTTTCTGACTTTCCTGGAACCAAAAACAGCAGAAAACAGGCAGCTGGCACTGTGGCTCTTGTTAATAGGTTAGTACAAGAAATCATATGAAAAGTACTCCAAAGTGTGGACAAAACACAAGAAAGTGGATAAAACCAAGCATGGAACATCAAAAATTATAGATACATTTGCAATGTATCAGTCACCCTTTCACAACTCTTTGGAAAAGGTTTATTGGTCATTTTGCGGAGTAGGCAAGATTCGCATGTCTCCAACAACTCCAAGTCGAATGAAGTTAGGATAATATCATCATGGAGTTTCTTCATGCATTTCCAACTCACATGACCAAGCCGACATTGTCAATAGTAAGTCATATTCAGATCATTTGGTTTCAACATTTTCACATTTATGTTATAGACCGACTCACCATCAAGATTCACAATAAATAACCGTTCTGGATGGGTGTGAAGCCGTGAAACATATCATTTAAGTACAAAGAACAACCATTATTCTTAATATTCGACTCATAGCCTTGTCTCATCAAACATGAGGTAGAAATTATGTTTTGACTAAGCACTGGAACATAATAATAGTTATTCAGTTCCATTAAGAATCCCAAAGGTAAATGAAGTTGCATCGTGCCAACTTCTAACACAATGACTGTCACTTTGTTGTCGACTCGAATGTCAACCTCGCCTCTCGCCACGCTCCTAGTTCTTACCAGTCCCTGCAGCGAGTTGCATATGTGAATCACTGATCCAATATCAAGAACTATTTGGTGCATCAACAAGATAAATGTCTATAATATTGCAAACAAGCGTACCTGAGTTGGAAGTCCCACCTCCACTCCTGGCTTTGTTAGCCAAATACTTGCTACAATTCCTCTTCTAGTGTCCATTCACCTTGCAATAGTAGTGGGTGGATCCGACTGAAGGAGATGGCTTCGACCCTGAGGAAGCGCTTGGGACTGGGTCCTAAGCCTTGCCTCCTGACTTTGCCTTTTTCTTCTTAGTATAAGAACTTTTCTTGAACTTAGCCTTATTATGCACCACCAACACATGACTGACGCCTTTCTTGAGATCCGCCCCTGCCTGCTTGAGCATCCCATGTAATTCAGTGAGCTTATTATCCAAAATATGCATGTGGTAGTTCGATATGAACTGACCATATGCACTAGAAAGAGAGTTAGAATTATATCCATAGCAAACTCTTCACTAATGGGGTAGCCCTGCCTTCTTAGAGACTACACGTAACCAACCATCTTCATCACATGCGTACTCATCAAATCACCATCTTTTAGTTTGCAGCCGAACAAAGCCTAAGAGACGTGATACCTCTTGGTCTTTTCCTAAGCCTAGAACATACTTTTGAGGCTTTACATCATATAGTAGGCCTCAACATTCTCAAACTATTTCTACAAGTACGGTTCCATGTAAGCAAGCATAAGACAACTAATTTCTGGGGACTCATCCCGAGTCCTACGATACACATTGGTGGCTGCGACAGTCGCATTCTCATTTGTCTCATCTGGAAGTCGGTTGTCTAGGACATGGTACCTCCTTTTCTTGTTTGAGAACAATTCTCAAAATACGATACCAGTTGGTGAAATTAGTTCCATTAAGCTTATCTTTCTCTCGAATCATTCTCAACGCAAAACTGGACATCTGAGGGAGACTGCTATTAGGTGTCATTGATCTACAACAGAAAATATGCAAAACACTTAAGACATATATATCCATAAAAAGAGGAAGCATGTTAAACATTTTAATACTTAGGCTCCCACTAGAACCAACACCCCTCTAATGGTTACTAAGTGATTCAGGATCCTAAATAAGCAAGCTGTCTAGTGAGAATTAGCATCACCGCTAGCCGTCAAGTGATCTATGTAGACAACTCCTTGTCAATCGCATATCATATGACTCATGTTGGTTGGGTGGCATCACATGCCCCAACTCTCGTCTGACCTTTCCCCGAGTCCTACAACCGTTGTGATAGACCCATCTAGCTTACCGAGTGCTTATGCTGTAAGAGTTCGACTCGAAACCATCTAGTCAGAAAGAAATGGTAGCATCTCAATTTTATGTGCCCACTACCAAAAAAATCCTACTTGTGATGGTGCAGCACTAGCAGGGAAACCGACTAGACCTTCTTTGAGGGATTACTTTCTATCAACTATGTAATAGAGGTAAACAGAGACATAACAATAACACAAATAAAGAAATTATAATGTGAAATGGTATGGCTCTCTTCATGGTGATCTCCATCTCCAAAAAACCTATAATTCGACTCGTGCCAACTCTTATCACGTGCCATCTTACTCAATGTCACCGACTTGTACATCAACTTGCATGCTATACGGGTTCTCCAAATAGCTACACTGGCTAGTAAATTAAGTTACACACAGGATCTGACATGTACGTAAAGTAAATTACATAGAGAATCTGATAGGCGGGCTGTAATACAATTAAATGACAGCCCCTAGGATCCAATCGTATGACAAAACTGTGATTCGCAGATCACGTATGGATTATACATATCTCATGCACATAAGCCATACCATTAACAACATCATCCTGTAAAAACAAGTTATACATAGATATGATATCTACCGGCATTGTGAAACTCGCAATGACATCTAAGGCACTACAACAGTGCGAATCTGGCGGTCCAGATGATTTTCTTAAAAACGCAGATATCATCTACATTCTAAACATGTACTTCTTCATCGAATAAAACAATTTTACCCAAATCCGATCTGTACTCCAATTCAATCAAACTCCTTTGATCTCTGATCGCCGCATCTGGATTTACGTATCACAGTCTACCCCGATGGCGGAAACAAACCGATAGGGGTATGTCGTTCCAAGACCTCACCAGTAGGATCATGGAAACTAGATCATCCATTTCCCCGAGTAGAGTTGATCCAATAAACTTCATACAAAACTGATTTATCTCAAAGATCGACCACCCAAACAACAACTAGATCCAATCTAATGCCAACTGCATATCACATATGATCTCAAGCCTAAAACCAGAAGCTATCGCTTTGATACCACAGTTGGGTTACATAGAGATAAAATAAAAAAAATCCCTATGTAGTACAGCCAAGATCTTAGCCAAGGTAGAAGGCCACGAGGATTATCACAAGACATGCGGTTGAGGATTACCGATGATGCGCGTCAATTGAAAGAGAGTAGTCCTCACGATCTGATCCAATCCATGTTCGTCGAAGTGCTGAATGTATAACACCTCTGTTGGTATCCACACGTACAAATAGGAACGTCAGCGGTGGACTGCTACGTCCGGTATGGCGACTGGACTAAAATGGAGCTACGGTTTCCAATGCATGGAGTGATTGAAGGGTTTTCACAACAGATAACAAAGAAATTTCTACGTTAGAACACCCTAACACTTAGGATCTATCTAGTAAGTAATGTAGTAATGGAGGAAGATAGTGGTAACATACCCTTGAAGACCAAGGAAGCGTTACGCTCATGCAAGAGCGTGGATGATGTAGTCATACCCGTCCGACCTCAAGGTCGTGAGGCTCCTCACATGTCACCTCTTGTCCAGGTCCTTGCACGACGGCCAGGTTGCTATCAACGGTAGCTCCCCCAAGTTATCACACACATATGGTGCAATATGACGACTCTCAGGATCTAATCCCTATAGAGGTTGTGGAAGTAGACCTCTTGGCTGGAATCCCTGCAGCACAACAACATACCGTAGTGGTGTTGACTTTGCGTGTACAATTGATGGCTCAGTGTTGATGTAGAGCTCGTTGGGAACCCCAAGAGGAAGGTATGATGAGCACAGCAGCAAGTTTCCCTCAGTTATGAAACCAAGGTTTAATCGAACCAGTAGGAGCAAGGAAACACCCCAAAGGTGTGGCTAGCTGAGCCTTCGCAGGGCGCACTACCGGTGCTAGTAGCAACGTGGAGACCTGCACAACACAACCACAGAACTCTGTCCCCAACTTGCGATGAGGTAGCCAATCTCACCGTGTTTTGCTGAAAACAAAGAATTAAACGTATCGAATGGAAGGCAGTAAAAGTTTGCAGAAAGTAAACACAAAGCAGTAAACAGTTTGTAGATTGTATGTAAAAGAAAAGAGGACCGGGATCCATAGTTCACTAGAGGTGGCTCTCCTTGATAGATAACATGCTGGGTGAACAAATTACAGCGGGGCAATTGACAAACATCGAGAAAGCAATACATTTATATACTAATCATATTGACTCCTTTGGAACTTGATTGGGCATTACAACATTATACATAGACCGCTATCCAACTGCATCTATGACTAATAATCCACCTTCAGGTTATCATCCAAACCCCCTCCAGTATTAAGTTGCAAACAACAACTTATTTCTTTACGAACTACGTGTAATGTAAACAATACAATTGTTGTATGAACAAAGGATTGTTGTTTTCTCCCTAGTAGTAACAACACATCTAGTACCTTAAAGATTTCTGTCACTTCCCCAGATTACCAGAGGCATGAACCCACTATCGAGCATAAATACTAACTCTTGGAGTTGCTAGCATCTACTTGGCCAAGATAGCTACTAACAACAGAAAGCATGCAAGATCACAAATAACAAAGACACGATAGAATCAATAATCAATCTGAAATAGCATCTCAATATCCATCGGATCCCCGTAAACACAACATGCAGAATTACAAATAGGTGATCTTGATCATGAACGGAGCTCACAAGATCTAAACATGAAAGCACAAAGGAGGAGAACCAGCCATCTAGCTACTACATGGATCCGTAGTCCAAGGATGAACTACTCACGCATCACACCGGAGGCTTGCATGGTGATGAAGAAGGCCTCTAGGGTGAATTTCCCTCTCCGGCCGGGTGCCGGGAAGAGCTTCAGATCCCTCCCGATCTAGGGATGGAGATGACGGCGGCTACAGACTCTTTCCTCGATTTTTGATCGGGTACTTAGGGTTTTCGTCCCGAGGGCATCTTATAGGCGGAAGGAGAGGCCGAGGGGGTGCCGGAGGCGGCCAGACCACCCCCTGGCGCAGGCCAGGCTGGGCCGTGCAACCAGGTAGTGTGGTGGCCCCTGGCCCCTCTCCGTCTCGTATTCTGGCATCTGATGACTTCTGGAAAAATAGGCACTTTGGCTTTTGTCCCGTCTAGTTCCGAGAATATTCATTTTTTGACTTTCCTGGAACCAAAAACAGCAGAAAACAGGCAGCTGGCACTGTGGCTCTTGTTAATAGGTTAGTCCAAGAAATCATATGGAAAGTACACCAAAGTGTGGACAAAACACAAGAAAGTGGATAAAACCAAGCATGGAACATCAAAAATTATAGATACATTTGCAATGTATCAACATCCCCAAGCTTAACTCCTGCTCGTCCTTGAGTAGGTAAGTGATAAAAAGGAAGAATAATTTTTGAGGTGACATGCACCATCAAAGACTTGATCAATGTATTTGTAAAACATTCAAAGCTGGGATCATAGTACTTCAATCATAACATGAAAGACAAAGTTCTAGCAATAAGACAAAGAAACTATGATGCAACATGAAAAGGCACAAACAAAAGATTCATGAATAACAATGCTTTACAATACGTTTGTTTGTTTCACATAAAGAAAACATAGCATAATAGTATTCAGATTGTCCCTCATAGAGTAGAAAATATAAATGCATAGGACACCTTCAAATTTCATAAGAGTGACTAGATACAAATAGTTTAAAACAAGCAATATCAAGTTATGCATCAATCAACTAGTCTTGGGACAATGCACATAGAACTAAGAATGGCCACTATGCTCTCAAAGTAGGTGCATAAAGATAGAAGGTGGAGACTCAATATATAATGGTGGAAGAAGGGCCTTCATAGAAGGAAGTAGGGATTCAAGTCTCATAAAGAGCTTCCAAAAATTATGGTACTTATAGCTTTCAGCTCTCATTGCCCCTATCATAAGCATCTTGAAGTGATTAAGGTTAAAGTGAACACACTATGGTGTACATGCTTGACGAAGTATAAGTTAGGAATCTCATGTCCCTTGTATACGAGGGCCGCTCTTCATGCTACTCAAGTTTATTCACTGGTAAGTTCTTTTCATCGTAAGTACATGTGTATCATTGAGAACCGCCAACGGGGTACCCCTTGCCCGATGATACGGAAGAATCCCCATATCAAAATGACAAGGCAAGAAGACAATGAGCATCTCAGCAATCTTCTTATTTACCATGGGAATATGATGCTTTTTTATCTCTTTCCTCTTTTCATAGTATCTCTTTTTTTTCTCTTTTTTTCTCAATATAGGACTCTTTTTTTATAAGAAGAATGCTTCATAGACAGCTCATTATGGTTACGCTGCAGGTTTCCACCATGTTAGCATGGAAGCGTTCCCCATGACAACCTGGTTCTGCTAATCCCCAACAAATAAGTGCAAGCATATACAACATAGACGACACAATGGTTCAAGTTTATTAAGGGCATGAAAAGTAAAGTGTGCCATCAAGTTTGTGAGAGCTTTAATCACTAGTTTTCTCATAACAAGTTTAATTTGGAAGGTAAACAAAAGCATGAATATACTTGGAATAGCATAAGCTAGTAGGTAGGTATGGTGGACTCTTTGGAATAACTTGGTTTAAGGAGTTGGATGCATGAGTGGAACTCATACTTGGTTGTGCAGGCTAGCAAAAGACTGGGAGCGACAAACTAAGAGAGCAATAATGGCCATAATCATGAAGAGCGACAAAACATCATTGATCAAAGCATAGAGTGATACTACAAGTTGAAAACTAAAGGATCATAAAGGCTTATGGTGACTTGAGATAGTCATAACTGGTTTGAGCATGTGCCAAGTCAACCCAAATAAAGCATCAAAGGAGAATACCACTATACTATGCTTTAATATGCTAAAACAACGCATGATTCATCTAAGGCACATTAAGCAATCTTAATTGTTTATAACAAGTCATGCTACAGCGAAGAATACTAAGCATAAAGCCAAAACAATATCAATCATGGCATGACAGAGCATAGGCCACAGTCAAAAACAAGCTCTTTTTACCACATAACTATGAACTTTCCTACTCTTTTCCAAACCAAACCAAACTATTTGCAAACCAATGTATGAAAGTGGGGGTCCAACCAATTTATTCAGAAAACTAAGCAAACAAAAGCAAACGAAAAACCAAAACGAAAACGAAAAAGAAGACGCTCCTAGAACAACGAGAATATCATTTTGCGGCCCGAAAGTTGGGGTGGCCAGGCAACGCGGTACCCGAGTTCCCTGATATCATCCGCGATGACTATAGTTGGTGTGCCAAATACTCAGAGGGTCCTTTTCGGCACGAATTCAACTTTACGTTTCAATACAAAAAATTCAGGCTAACGGCCGTCAAGTTGGGTCCCCCTTGTCAGCTTTCACTGTTATGTCGCTGCCATGTAGGCTGCCATGTAGGCTTGCAGCGTTGGCGCATGCATCCTTTACACGTCTGCTTCTTCCTCCGGGGCGGCAATCTGTGGTCGCGGCCATGGCACAGAGCTAGGACTTGGACAAACCTGCTCGGCCCGTTCTCCTCCCCATCCCGAATCGGAGCTCGCCCTCACCATGACCGTACCATTGGCATGGCGCGGGGACGGGAATTCATTCCCGGGTGAGATCTGTACCCATTCCGACCATGCTCGGTCTTGTTGGTCTCCTCTAGAATCCGAGCTCACCGTCGCCATGGTCGCACACGCACCAGCCACGGCGCCTTCCTCTCTGAACCCCAAAGCCACATCCACCCAGTTCGGCACAACGCCAACAAGGTGAAAATGCATCAAGTTTTCTTCTTGTGATTGTAGAAAAACATGTATGTACCGTGGCCGTAGCAGACTCTAACAATGTACACATATATTGTTTACTAGATTTTAATTTGTTGGGGGGATACCCCCGGGTAGGGTCACGTCGGGTTATAAAGGCCGAGTTAGCCGAGGTTCAGAAAGGCTAAAGCGGATGCTGGCCGGGTATCCTCAAGGCAGGCCGAATCACGGGGGTAACCCAGACCAGGGGGCGTCCACCTAACTAGGTCTCAACCGACCTAAGCCGTAAGTCGGAAAGGCGTATTTAACTTGTGTGCAGGAATGGGTGTGGCCGGATCAACTATGATCCGGGTCATAGCAAGCTTCTAGGAGAAGGAAGGAATCTCGCTGGTCAAAAGTAGCCCCGGTACACACTGCATGAGCAAAGCGAACAAGGGCAGGACCACCGAGGCGTGGCTGACAGAGGTGACGATGCCCGTGTCGGCTGACGCAGGCGACGCAGAGGCTCACGTAACCTCTGCATGGGTGGCGTGGGGGAAAGCACCCCGGTCGGTTTGCTATTTTGGGAGGAGGCATATTCCTTGGAATATGCCTCCACGTATGCCCTAAGGGGAGACCTAGCCACCCCTATATAAGGAGGGCTAGGGCCTCTATAGAAGGGGTTGGGCTATTCTGATTGGTTTTAGGTTCTAAGGGTTGATCTCTAGTTGGTCTTGTACGGGTTAACTGTGGGCGAGAGTAAGAGAGTTCCTTCTTCCTCCTCTCGCCAATACAGCTCTAGGAGCACTTGTAACCTTGGAAGTGAATCGAATACGAGCATTCTGTGTGGGGAATCACCTCACTATCCCTCCCTGGATTCCCCTAGTGCTATTAGTCCCCACCTTTAGCCTATCCATGGCATCTGTCGTGACACCACCACGATAGTTGGCGCCCACCGTGGGGCTAGCGGCGCTAGTAGGGGTCAAGATCCGGACGGGAAACCTCATCGGCATCGGCGAACGCATCGTCCCCGGGCTCGTTCAGCGCTTTGGAGCACTGGACTTTGTCAGCGACAACGCTGGTTGCTTTGGCACGCGCCCACTTCCGCGCAACATCCTCTTCGTCAAGCTTGGTGCACACAAGGTCTACGTTGCTGTGGACATATCATGCATTCATCCGCGGCACGTCGTCGAGGTAGGGGAGCCACCCCTTAGCGTGGTTCACGGGGCGCGTATCACTCGCTCCCCGGACCGTGCTGAGGTGATGATGATTGCGCCAGGTGTAGGCGCAAGCAAGGATCCGACACCAGATCCGGAGGTAACACCTATGGCACCGAGGAAAAGTAGAGGTCCTCCACTAGAGAGGCCTGAGAATGTACTGAGAGAAGCTATGGATAGCTTGGCAAACCCGGTAGCAGCAGTGGTAGATCCGGCTCAGGCACAGGCCGAGCTAGATGAAACTAGGCAGAAAATTCTAGAGGGAGCGAAAAAGATTGATGTGGCTCAGCAGTCGTTGAACATGACGCTGCGTGAGTACGCAAAGGCAAATAAAGTAGATGCTGTAAAAGTGAAGGGGAGAAATCTCATGAGTGAAATGAACAAACAAGGTGATACTAGGATTGAGGAGTCAGAGAACTGTTTGTGCGTGGGGCTGCCGAAGTACAGTACCCCGGCAAAAAACCTCAGAGCAGCGGATGCAGCTGCGTCCGAGTTAGAGGGTCTAACGGGTGAAGCCCGTCAGAGACAGCAAGATAGGGTCAATGAGTTGGTTCAGATCGTGAACAGGCAAAATGAGGAGTTGCTCAGGGCTAAACCGGAGAGAGCTGGGGCCTCCAAGATCGTTCATTCGGCTGTGGGTAACCCGGAGAAATCCGCTAGAGCCGCATCGTCTCCTCGTGGTGGTCCTAGGAGAGAAGAGGTAGTAACCTCGGCCAGGAGAAACAAGCAGATTGTTCTGTATGACCCGACAAGGGCAGGAAAGGCAAAAGAGGTACAAAGAAATGACGATCGATGGAGTGTAAGCCGAGGTGAAGCTGGCCGAGGTAACCGTGACCAAGGCAATGCCGGTCAAGGAAACGCTGTTAATGGCAATGCCGGACAGCGCAACTCGGCAGGGAAACCGCAGCAGCGGAATATACCAAGGCAAGAGCAAAGTGTCGGCCGAGGTATATAACAGAGGGATGCGCCACGAGAGCGAGACCAGTACAATGATGGAGATTCGGAAATGGTGAATGCAGGATACCCAAGGCCGGACTATCATGTGATAGGCTCGAGATTGGGAAGCAGGGATCTGATGCCGGACGACGCCAGGTTGAAACTGGATCGATTGTATAGGTCGGAGCAGATTGAAAGTCGAGGTCCTCCGGGTCCTGCGTGTTTTGGACCCCGGATCATGAAGGAGCCACCGGTACCTAACTTCCAGTTACCCAGAGGCACAAAGACGTATGATGGCAACACTAAGCCGGAGGATTGGTTGATAAACTATGCTACGGCTGTGAAAATTGCTACAGGTAACTTGCGATGGGCTGTGAGATACGTACCCCAGATGTTGGAGGGGTCGGCTAGGGTATGGTAGAACAATTTGCCGCCCAGAAGTATTAACTGCTGGATCGATTTTGAGGAAATGTTTATCAACAATTTCTCAAGCATGTATCAGAGGCCAAATAGGCCACAGACCCTAGCTATGTGTAAGCAAAGACCGAATGAGACGGACCGGGAGTTCTTAACCCGGTGGTGTACCGTGTGAAACTCGTGTGAGGGTGTGATAGAGTCATAGGCCATAGCATGGTTTTTGCAGGGGTGCAGGTATGCGAGCGAACTGTGGCAGAAGTTGCAAAGGAAAATGCCAACCACTTTGGCAGAAATGATCTGGATCGCTGATTCGTATGCTCTGGGTGATCCAACTCAACCTAGGCTCGTATCAAACGAGTCGAATGAGGATTACTACCAGAGAGATGGAGCCGGATCATCCCGAAGGAATGATTACAGAGGTAAAAGAAGAGACGACAGACCGGATCACCGGTACAGTTCGCAACAAGTTGCAGCTGTGAATCAAGATTAGCCCGGAACAGGGAGCAATCAACGTCAGAAAACTGGAGGGCAACAATGGACACCAAGGAATGATGGCAAGAAAACTTGGACGCCAGAGTAGAAGAAACAGTGGCAAGAAAAGAAGGACCATTCGAGGTACACTTATGAGTCGATGTTGGATCAACCGTGTAAATTTCACACGCCGAATCCGAGTAACCCAGCGGGTCATACAATGAGGCAATGTGAGTGGATGCGTAAGATAGAACAAGGTGGTTCGGGGAATGCTCAGGCACCCCGGAATGATCAATCTCGGCAGGAGTTACCCCGGCAGCAATTGCTCTCTCGAGCGAACACACAACAGCTAATGTTGCCTCCCCCTCCGCCGAGGTATGATAATCATGAGAGAAGGGATGCAGTGCATCAAGTAGAGAACCAGAATCAACCGGATCATAGGTACCTCGGAAATGGGGGGAGAAATGAGTACAGGGAGCATCATTAGAGTTACTGTGTGTTTACCACTGAGGAAACCGATAGAAAGAGCTTGCAGTGCCGACATATGGAGGTCAATGCGGTAATGCCAGCAGTGACGAGATATATGCCTTGGTCGGACCAGGAAATCACCTGGAACATCAAAGATCATCCCAAGCTTATGCCGAGTCCTGGCTCATATGCGTTAGTGCTGGACCCGACATTCATTGGGCCAAACATCAATGTGAGGTTCTCCAAGGTACTTATTGACAATGGCAGTAGCATTAACATCATGTATGCGGATACAATGCGCAAGTTGGGTATCTCGGAGAACATGCTCCAGGCTACAAGGACAACTTTCCATGGTATTGTACAAGGCATTTCTTGTGAGCCCATAGGCAAGGTCCGGGTTGACGTATTATTCGGCACAAGAGATAACTGCCAAACTGAGAATCTGGAGTTTGAGGTGGTGAACTTGTAAAGTGCGTACCACACGTTACTCGGAAGACCAGCACTGAACAAGTTCATGGCAAGTTGCCACATCAATTACTTGAAGATGAAGTTGCCCAGGCCAAACAGAGTGATTACCATTGCTGGAGATTTCCGACGTTCCATTGAGTGTGCCTCAGCCGGGTCTAACCTAGCCGAGTCACTTGTGATTGCACAAGAGAAAAGAAAAATCCAAGAGGTGGCGGCATTAGCTCAGTCCGTGCAGCAGTATATGTCGGCGCTCAGTAACCCGCATGGTAGCGTTTCGTTCCAAGCCACAAAGGATACTAAGAAAGTGCATGTTGATGATATGTTCCTAGAGCGCACCGTAACAATTGGTGCCGGGTTGAATGATAAATAGGAAAGCGAGCTCGTCAACTTCCTCCGTGAGAATCAGGATATTTTTGCTTGGTCCACACAGGACTTGCAAGGTGTTCCGAGGGAGTTGGCCGAGCACTCTTTGAACTTGAGACCCGGAGAAAGTCCGATGAAGCAACCTCTCCGCCGCTTCGCCGAAGATAGGAGAAAAGTCATTGGAGACGAGATAGCCCGATTACTAGCAGCAGGATTTATCATGGAAGTACTCTATCCGGATTGGCTCTCTAATCCGGTGCTGGTGGAGAAGAAGAAAGATGATCCGAATGTGGAAGTGGTTTGGCGTATGTGTATCGATTACACGAACCTGAACAAGGCGTGTCCAAAAGATCCATTTCCACTGCCGAGGATAGATCAGGTCATAGACTCAACTGCTGGATGTGAACTGTTGTCATTCATTGATGCATATTCTGGTTTCCACCAGATACCTCTGAATCCGGATGATCAAATAAAGACTGCATTTATCACCTCGTATGGGGCTTATTTCTATCGCACCATGCCGTTTGGTTTACGTAATGCAGGGGCAACGTACCAAAGATGTATGCAAAAATGTTTGCATGACCAAATTGGTCAAAATGTACAAGTGTATGTGGATGATGTGGTTATCAAGACCAAGGAAAGCAAAACGCTCCTTGACGACATCAGGAAGACATTCGCAAACTTAAGAAGGTTCCGAATGAAGCTTAATCCGGAAAAATGTACCTTTGGTGTCCCGGCTGGAAAATTACTCGGATTTCTCGTCTCCAGCCGAGGTATCGAGGTTAATCCAACTAAGATCCGGGCTATTGAACGAATGGAACTGCCGAAGTGTCTTAACGATGTCCAGAAGTTCACTAGTTGCCTGGCATCGTTAAGTCGGTTTGTATGTCGGTTGGGAGAAAAGGCATTGCCTCTCTACCAACTCATGAAAAAGTCGGATAAATTCGTTTGGACGCCACAGGCCGATGAAGCCTTTGCCCACTTAAAAAAGATGTTAGCCACTGCACCAGTGTTAGCCTCTCCACTATCAAAGGAGCCAATGTTGCTCTATATAGCCGCAACCAACCGAGTTGTAAGTGCAGTGATTGTGGTAGAGCGTGACGAAGAGGGTAAGTCGATGCAAAGGCTAGTGTATTACTTGAGCGAGGTATTGTCTGCCTCAAAGCAGAACTACCCACACTATCAAAAGGTGGCATATGGTGTCTATATGGCAGCTAAGAAGTTAAAGCATTACTTTGAGGAACATCCCATCAAAGTTATATGTGAAGCTCCCATATCCGAGATAATGAGCAACAAAGATGTGAGTGGCAGAATTGCAAAATGGGCAATTGAACTAGCTCCTTATGCGCCACAATATGACAGAAGAGAAGCAATCAAGTCTCAAGCTGTGGCGGACTTTTTTTGGACTAGGCCGAGGTACAATATAAACCACCGCCACCAGATCTGAACTACTAGAGGATGCATTTTGACGGGTCAAAATCAAAAACCGGGCTAGGTGCAGGAGTTGTGCTTACCTCGCCAAAGAAGGACCAGCTGAAATATGTGCTGCAGATCCATTTCGTGGCATCAAACAATGTCGCTGAGTATGAAGCACTTGTGCATGGGCTCAAAGTGGCAAAAGAGATTGGGATACGTCGGATCCTATGCTTTGGCGACTCGGATTTGGTAGTACAGCAAGTGTCGGGATTGTGGGACGCCCTTGATCCAAACATGGCTCTGTATAGATTTCATGTGCAGAAGATATCTGGTTACTTTGAGGGATGTGAATTTCACCATGTACCCTGGGTGGAAAATGAGGCTGCCGACATGCTGTCGAAGCTCGGATCAACCCGACAAGCAATTCCACCGGGTGTAGCATTGGAACACCTCAGAAAACCGTCCATCAGGCCGTCCCCAGGAACCGACTCAATTATATCCCGGAAGATACAGAATCCGGAGTTGTGCCCATGGACATTGACATAGGAGGTAGTGCGTGAAACCCGGGGACTGCATCAGCAGACCTGGGGACTGCCTCAGTGAACCCGGGGACTGCCTCGCAGGACCCGGGGACTGCTCAGCATGATCCGGTTGAAGTTATGCTGGTGGATCAGATGGAAATTGATGAGGATGTGTTCCCTGTGCGAGCAATACCAGCTTGGGCACTGCCTATATTTCAATTCCTGAAAGATGGAACATTACCCACTGAGGAGGTGTTATCCAGGCAAACTCAGAGGAGAGCAAAGGAATACACAATCATCAATTCCGAGCTATACAAACGGAGTGTGACCAATGTCCTCCAGCGATGCGTTGACTCGGAAGAAGGGCTTGACATCCTCCGAGATATACATCAAGGAGAGTGCGGGCATCATGCCTCGTCCCGAGCCTTGGTGGAGAAAGCTTTCCGGGATGGATTCTACTGGCCAAGTGCCTTAGAACAAGCAGAAGATCTGGTGAGAAAATGCAATGGTTGTCAGAGGTATGCTACCAAGACACATATGCCTATGTCAGAACTCAAGACCATACCAATCACATGGCCATTTGCCGTATGGTGTTTGGATATGGTTGGCCCGTTCAAACTAGCAAGGGGGAATATGACTCACATTTTGGTCATGGTGGATAAGTTTACAAAATGGATTGAAGTAAAGACTATAAGAAAATGTGATGGAGCTACGGCCGTAACATTTCTCAAAGACATTATCTTGAGATACGGTTATCCTCGCAGTATCATAACTGATAATGGCACAAATTTTGCTGAAGGAGCATTCACGCGATTCTGCCAGGATAAGAAGATCTGGCTGGACGTTGCCTTGGTAGCCCACCCCGCATCGAACGGACAAGTGGAAAGATCCAATGGATTAGTGTTATCTGGGATAAAACCCCGGCTCAATGAGCCGCTACAAAGATCAGCGGGGTGCTAGATAGAAGAACTACCAGCGGTACTATGGAGTTTAAGAACAACTCCGAATCGATCAACAGGCTATACGCCATTTTTTCTGGTATATGGGGCAGAAGCTACATTACCAGCCGACATAGAGCACGATTCGCCTAGGGTCACCCAATACACAGAAGCCGAAGTGCAAGAAGCCCGGCAAAATGATGTTGATCTGCTGGAAGAAGCGAGAGAATTGGCATTGTCTAGATCCGCCATATATCAGCAAAATCTCCGACGCTATCATAGCCGGAAAGTGAGCCCCCAGTCTTTCGGGAAGGCGATCTGGTGCTCCGGTTGGCACAACGTACTGCTGGCATGCATAAGTTATCCCCCCCATGGGAATGGTCATTCATTGTGAGCAAAGCATTGCACAATGATTCTTATTATCTTATCGATGCAAAGCCACAGGAAAAGAACAAGGTGGACAGGTCCGGCGAGGAATCTAAGCGTCCATGGAATGTAGCTCTACTTCGTCCTTTCTACACTTAGCAGAGAAGTGTATGTATCCGAGTCTTCTCATATGTCGGTATGTATGCCAGCAATGAGCCTATCAATTAAATGTTGGCACCTCGAGCAGTAACTCGGGGACTGCCTTAATAATATTTGTTGTTTTTCATTATATATATGTCAGCTGGAGTAAGTTGTTCTACTTAACTCGGATTAGTAGTGTGTGAGCACCAAAAACCCAACTCTTCGACTTGCTGATGTCCAACAAGAATTGGCTTCATGGCAAGCAAGAGAACAAGTTTGGAATTGCGTAGCACATGAAAAACGACTAAGGAAAAGAACTTAATCGGGCCAGCGTTTGTTTTTTGGACTAACCTTGTATTTACTTTCAAATTATTATGCTGAATT
Source organism: Avena sativa (assembly GCA_916181665.1). Classification (NCBI taxonomy): domain Eukaryota; kingdom Viridiplantae; phylum Streptophyta; class Magnoliopsida; order Poales; family Poaceae; genus Avena; species Avena sativa. The sequence continues at coordinate 432,877,166 of OV702295.1, forward strand.
ATTTTGAGCTAAGCCTAAAGTTTCTAAGTATTGTTAAAACAATTTTTGAAGCTCGGATTCGTAAGTCGTAAAACTGAATCAAGGTACACACGAACTGAGCCAGAAGATTGGACGAACAAGAAAATGAAACTCGGGGGCTACGCCCAAGTTGATCCGGCATAGAAACTTAGTAGCAAAATATCACATGTGTACTGGATACAATTCCACCCGGCATACTGGGGATCTGATAAATTTTAAAGTGTTTTCACTCAAGGAGCAGCAGGAGGAGGAAGTTTGGCGTCATCTTCGCCTTCTTCGATATCCGAGGCATCGTCCTCTTCACCCTCGTCTGAACCATCTTCTACGTTCTCAGCTTTTTCGTCACCAGCGGCTTCCAGGAAGCTCGGACCCTCAGTCCATTCATGAATGGGAGCATATTCAATGAGGCTATGGGCGCAAGCCTGGCGCCGAGCTACCCACTCTAGGTCATTGGTCCATTTGGATCCGATGCACAGGCGCGTCAGGAGGTTGAGGTCGATCTTCTCATACCACGTGAGTATGTGGTGAAGAATGGTCTCAGCTGCGGCACGTCCAGCGGACTCCCTCCAAAGGTCGAGCTGGGTCTCGATTTTCATCAGCTTTTCACCAAGAATTGCGATTCTCTCTGGAGTGTCTTCGCCAGGCCAGAATGTGTTGAAGATTCGGACTGCAACGTCAAGGAGATCCTCGCCGTAGTTCTTGATGATTTCCACGCGAGATGACAGGCTGACCAACAGGTCCTCCATGTCATAGGGAATGTCTTCACCGTCAGGAGTGACGGGAGTACCCCTATCTCGGCAGAAATTGGCAACGGCGACGCTCGCAATGGGAGTACCCTCTGGAAATTTGCCTAAAAACGGGACAAGATAAGCAAGTAATGAAAAGACATGTGAATTAACCCGGAGAAACATGCCGGATAAGGAAAAGGAACTTACGTAAAATGTGGCTGTGGATCCGGGTCAATTCCTGGGTACAATCATCGCGTCTTTTGCGGAGCTGCACCAGTTCAGCGTTCGCCGACTCAAGCTTGACGTCGGCCTCCTGGAGAAGTTCTCGATCCTTGGAAATTTGGAGATTGAGGCGCTCGCGCTCTTCGGTGTAGTCCTGGCCAGCCTTTTCAAGCTCGGTTTGGTGCTGTGCTTTCATCTTCTTGATTCTGCCTTTAACTTGGCAATCTCGTTATCCTTGGTTCAGAGGAGGGCAAGCTCATCGTCTTTCTTCTTGAGCTTGGCCTGATGCTGCCTGCTTGTTCGAGAAAATGCAGCAGCATATCAGGCACGGGCACACTATCTTCCAGCGATACTGAAATAGTTTGTTAACCCGGCAAAGCTGAGGTATGAATGTTCGCCGAGCCAAGGAGAAAAGGAGATAGAAAGCAAAGCAAGGTCGTACAAAAGTAGCTTACCCTTAATCTGATCCAGATTCTTCCTCATAAGCTTGTTCTCAGCCTCCACCCCAGTTGCGAAAACAGAATGACAGATTAGTTCGGCAGAAAAAGATGAAGGAAAACAGAAAAATGTGAAGAAGAGAACTTACCCCTTTTCTCGTGCTCAGCGAGATGTGCATTATGCTTTGCGAGCAGCATTTTACGAGTGTCCAGGAGACGCTGGAACTCAGCGCTCCGGTGGTTGGTGGTCACCTGAGAAGAGTACAAAATTTTAGCTTAATCCTTGTACACATTCGAAGTGTACAAGATCCGGCCCATGTGGAACTTAACCCGGCTCTAGGTGTGTGCATATTCAAAGTGTACAAGATCCGGGCCAAGTGGAACTTAACCCGGCTCTAGGTGTGTGCATATTCGAAGTGTATAAGATCCGGGCCAAGTGGAACTTAACCCGGCTCTAGGTGTGTGCATATTCGAAGTGTACAAGATCCGGGCCAAGTGGAACTTAACCCGGCTCTAGGTGTGTGCATATTCGAAGTGTACAAGATCCGGGCCAAGTGGAACTTAACCCAGCTCTAGGTGTGTGCATATTCGAAGTGTACAAGATCCGGTCCAAGTGGAACTTAACCCGGCTCTAGGTGTGTGCATATTCAAAGTGTACAAGATCCGGGCCAAGTGGAACTTAACCCGGCTCTCAACCTGAGCAAGGGCCGGGCTGGTGGGCAGAACAAGTTGTTGCGCATTAGTTGGCTCGGCAGGGGCGTCCTTCGATGCTGGAGGCTTCTTGGCAAGCATTTACGCGAGGGTGCACTGTCCAGACTCGACGGACGCTACCCTGGTGGCATCAGGGGCTTTCTTGCCTTTGAGCTGCTGAGAGGAGGAAGTGGTTGCGGCAGATTTTCCCTTGGGAGCTGCCCGGGTACTTCCTTTCCGAACTAAGAAGACTCGGACGAGGCGGAGGAGCTTGGAGATGGTGCTCTTGTTGCTGGACTTGGTGCTGCTGCTGATGTTCTTGCTGCCGGAGTTGGTGCTGGTGCCGGAGTTGGTGCTGGAGTGGTGGTTGGTGCTGGTGCTGGAGCTGGTGCTGGTGCTGAGGTAGTCTCGGTAGTTGCTGGTTGCGGTGAAGCCAAAGTTGTGTATGCCGCCGCCTCGGCTGGGCCCGTCTCCCCCGCTCCGAGGTTGCCTCCCTCTTGACGAGGTGGAATAGAACCCGGAGCAGCCGCAGAACCCTCTAGAATAGGGCTCAGCGGGCATGACTCGTCGTCACGAGGGGGAGAAGGGCTAAGTCGGAGCGGCAAAGAGATGCTAGATCCACTCTGGGGTCCTCCACCGCAGCACTGCCAAATCAAATAATGTCAGAAGAGAAACTAAAACAATGCAACGAAGAATAAGTTGCAATGGGAAAAGAGGCTTACGCATCCGAGGTCAGGGGCTCCTTGGGTTTTCGACCCCTTCGTGCTGGGGCCTTGCCTGCTGGCTTGGAGGCGGTTTTGTCTCCGGACTTCTTTCGCCTTTTGGCGGGCTGAGAAGGTCCGGAGGAGGAACTTGATGCAGCTCCACGCCTCTTCTTCGGCGCTACCGGAACAGGTTCACCCTGAAGGAAATATGCCCTGAGAGGCAATAATAAAGTTGTTATTATATATTCCTTATACATGATAGATGTTTATTTTACATGCTAGAAATGTATTGATTCGGAAACATCAATACATGTGTGTTTAATAAATAAAAAGGGTTCCTAGTCATGCCTCTCTTATAGACTAGCTTGTTGATTAACAGGATGATCAAGGTTTCCTGATCATGGACATTGGATGTTGTTAATAACAAGGTCACACCATTGGTGGAATGATGTGATGAACATTCATCCGAAGTATAGCATTACGATCAAGTCATTATGTTTATATTGCTATAACATCATACGAAGTAATCTTTATCCTTAGACCATGAGATCATGTTAATTGCTAACACCGGAAGAGTATCTTGATAACATCAAACGTCACACCGTAACAGGGTGACTATAAAGATGGGTTCAGTACTATGAAGGTGTTATGTTGAGGCTCATGGATCAAGAGTGGAATTTGTCAATCCAGATGACGGATAGATATACTCTGGGCCCTCTCGGTGATATCACATTAGGATAGCTTGCAAGCAAGTGATGTGATCACTAGAATGTTATATCACGGGAACGAGAAAAGAGTGCATGTCGGTAATGAGATCAAACTAGGTATGGAGATACCGATGATCGAATCTTGGACATGTAATATATCGAGAGACAAAGGGATTTAGTTACAAGCGTTAAAGGTTCTCATGATCACAGGAGTCATCGTTGAATGTGTAGGAGTCAGTACGGATCTCCAGGTCCCGCTGCTGATTATTGATCGGAGAAGGGTCTCGATCATGTCTGCATTATTCGTGAACCGTAGGGTGGCACACTTAAGAGTTACCGGACACCATTTTGGAGCACATATGTTTCAGACGAAAGAATTGCAAAGCGCAGGAATTGTTTCAATAGAAATCGGAAATTGTTTCGGGTGAAATTGCAGAAGGTGGTTCTGCATGTGATATTGAAATATTGCAAGGGGTTATATGTGAATGTTTGTTAATTAAAGTAATTAACAAAATTCTGAATAAATTTAATAAAAAGAGTTTTATTAAATGAGAGAGCATTAAATTTGGAGAAATTTAATGCATTTAAAGTGGAGACTTTAAAAGGGAATGTGAAGAGGCATTTTAATGTGGAGGAGTTACCACCACATGAATGGGGGAGGTGAGGGGTCACCCCCCCATGCGCCGGCCATGGAGAGAGGGGGCACCCCCCCTCCTCCTATAAAAGGCCACCCATTCCCTCCTTCATCCTCACACCTCCTTGTGAAGGATCTCTCTCCCCCTCTAGAATTATTCCCCCATGGTCTCGGATTAGCGAGATACATGTTCCTGGTGGCATTTCGTCTGGAAGGAGTTGCCGCTTCCGCTAGATCGCTGGAGCAAGGAGGTGGAGGTTGTCCGGTGGCTTGAATGTGTGTGCGAGTGTGGATGCGCTGCTGAGTTACGACGCTCAGACTTCCTCACGATCTTGAGATCGGCAAGTGTACGGCTACATCAACCACGAGTTCCTACTCGTTAACAAAGCTTGTTGTCTACGAGGGTAAGTTCTCATTGGATGTATGTCCACCCGTTGCTTTGTACCTAGTAGATAGATCTTGGCGTGTAGTTCACACCGTAGGAAAATTTTTGTTTTCTATGCTGCGGACCCAACCGTGGTATCAGAGCCTGATCTATGCGTAGGTGCTTAGCACGAGTAGTACACATATGGTTGATATGTGGGCGATGATGATCATGTTATTGCATCTTCTATGTATTTTGGATATTGGTGGCATAGTGGGATGAAGCGGCCCGGACCAACCTTACATGCAACTTGTTTTGCATAAGTGGCTAGCGGGTGTCTGTCTCTCCTACTATAGTCAATATCTGATTTACAACGAGTTGCTAATAACTTAGTTATCCTTGTTGTGGTTCATGTTCATAGGTAATAACGGTTCTATCTCCAAAAGCCCTAAGCCACGTAAAACTTGCAATTGATAAATTAGAGGCGTCTAGTTTAGATCGTTGTTGGGCTAGTGTGGTGATATGGTATTGTTGTAAGTAGATGTATGGTGGATACTCTTACAACACACTCAATGTGTAAGTTCAATAGACCTTGGCCTTACACACAAAGGAATGATAGAGATCATACCACGATGCAAGTGATAGAGATCAAATGCATGGACCATATCATCTCACTTTACACATTAGATGTTAGCATCTTATACTGCTAGTTTGGCGCGTTTGATAGCATTATAAGATGATCCCTCTTTTATATATCAAGATAAAAATGTGTTCTTCCTTGAGTATGCACCGTTCTATGGATCGTGTTTCAAGACATCACGTGATGATCGGGTGTACTCGAATCTACGCTTTCATAGGAATGGGTGTAAGATAGTTTTACACACGCGAATACTAAGGTTCTTACTTGGCGAGCCTAGCATGTACAGACATGGCCTCGGAACACGGACCAAAAGGTTAAGCATGAGTCATATGGTCGATATGATGCCCATATAGATGCTCGCCTTTGAAGCTATATCAACTCACGTGATGATCAGACTTGGTATAGTGGATTTGGTTCATGTAATCACCAAAAGGACATGAGGGATGTCGTTTTTGAGTGAGAGTTCATTAGTAATTTGGATTAGTTGAACTAAATCTATCATAAACTTAGTCTAAATAAACTTTACAAATTCTGTTGTAGATGGCACCACCTGCTTTTAATTTCAATGTGTTCATGGAGAAAGAGAAACTTGCTGCAAATGGTAGCAACTTCACCAACTAGGCTATGAATTTGAGGATTCTACTCACTCCTGCACAAAAGCAATATGTCCTAGATGCGCCGCTAGGCCCCCCACCAACTCCTGATGCCCCTGACGAGGAAAAGAATGTCTATGTGACTCGTCAGGAGGACCACAACTTAGTCCATTGCGGCATACTGTATGGGCTAGAGCCAGAACTTCGAAAGCGTTTCGAAAATGGCAATGCCTTTGATATCATGGGAGAATTGAAAATGATTTTCGATACCCATGCTGTCGTAGAGAGTTATAATGCTACAGAAAAGTTCTTTAGCTGCATGATGGAGTAAAACAGCTCCGTTAAGCTTGTGTCCTTGGGAATAATGATTCCCATTGACTTAGGCATACATCGTGTTCTCCAATCTCTACCACCTAGCTACAAGAGCTTCGTGATGAACTATAATATGCAGGGCATGAAGAAGTCTCTTCCCGAGCTTCTGTCAATGCTTAAGACTGCAGAAGTGGAGATTAGGAAAGAACATCAAGTGTTGATGATCAATAGGACCACCGATTTCAAGAAGGGCAAGAAAGGCAAGCACAAGGGAAAGAAGGGTGGCAAGCCTGTTGCCACGCCTGAAAAGAAACCCCGGGCTGGCCATTGGAAGCGCAACTGCCCCAAGTATTTGGCGGACAAGAAGTCCAGCAAGGCAAACAAAGGTATATGTGATATACATGTTATTGATGTGTACTTGACTAGTACTCGCAGTAGCACCTGGGTATTTGATACCGGATCGGTTGCTAATATATGTAACTCGGTTCAGGGGCTACGGAACAAGCGATAGGTAGCAAGGGATGAGGTCAGGATGCGGGTCGGCAATGGATCAAGAGTTGATGTGATCGTCGTTGAGACGCTGCCTCTCCATTTGCCATCGGGATTAGTTATAAACCTAAATAATTGTTATTTGGTGCCTACACTGAGCATGAACATTGTATCTGGATCGTGTTTCATGCAAAGTGGCCATTCCTTTAAATCTGAGAACAATGGTTGTTCGATTTATAAGAATGATATCTTTTATGGTCATGCACCTATGTTGAATGGTTTATTTCTATTGGATCTCGATAGTAATATTACGCACATTCATATTGTTAATGCTAAAAAGATTAAACTTGATGATGATATGTCTACATATATGTGGCACTGCCATCTAGGTCATATTGGCGTTAAACGCATGAAGAAACTCCATTCTGATGGACTTTTGGAATCACTTGATTTTGAATCATTTGATACATGTGAGCCATGCCTTATGGGCAAGATGACTAGAACGCCATTTTCCGGTTCAATGGAACGGGCGACAGATCTATTGGAAATCATACATACTGATGTGTGTGGACCAATGAGTGTGTCGGCGCGAGGTGGATATCGTTATTTTGTTACTTTCACGGATGATTTGAGTAGATATGCGTATATCTATTTGATGAAACACAAGTCTGAAACTTTTGAAAAGTTCAAGGAATTTCAGAATGAAGTGGAAAATCATCATAATAGAAAGATCAAGTTTCTACGGTCTGACCGTGGAGGAGAGTATCTAAGTTACGAGTTTAGCACACACATGAAAGAGTGTGGAATAGTTTCACAACTCACGCCTGCCAGAACACCACAACGTAATGGTGTGTCGGAACGTCGTAATCGTACCTTATTGGATATGGTTCGATCTATGATGTCTCTGACTGACTTACCTCTGTCATTTTGGGGTTATGCACTGGAAACAACTGCATTCACTTTAAATCGGGCACCATCTAAATCCGTTGAAACGACACCATATGAATTATGGTTTGGAAACAAACCTAAGCTGTCATTTCTTAAGGTTTGGGGATGCGATGTTTATGTGAAGAAACTTCAACCGGATAAACTCGAACCCAAAGCGGAAAAATGCGTCTTCATAGGATACCCTAAGGAAACAATTGGGTATACCTTCTATCACAGATCCGAGGGCAAGGTTTTTGTTGCCAAGAATGGATCCTTTCTTGAGAAGGAGTTTCTCGCGGAAGGTGTGAGTAGTCGGAAGGTAGAACTCGAAGAGGTTATTGAACCTTCTCTTCATGGAATGGCGAGTGGCGCAGCAATGGAAGTTGTTTTGGAGTTGACTTCACCTGATGAAGAGAGAGCTAATGATCATGAAACTCCGAAAGAGGACACTACCGAACCTCGCAGGTCAAGTAGGACATGTGCAGCTCCTGAACTGTACGGCAATCCTGTTGTGAATTTCATGGTTGATGAAATGGATGACCCTACGACGTATGAAGAAGCGATGATGAGCCCGGATTCCAACAAATGTCTAGAAGCCATGAAATCCGAGATGGAATCCATGTATGAGAACCAAGTTTGGAACTTGGTGGACTTACCTCACGACCGAAAGGCCGTTGAGAATAAATGGATTTTCAAAAGGAAAACTGATGCTGATGGTAATGTGACCATCTATAAGGCTCGACTTGTCGCAAAGGGGTTTCGACAAATTCAAGGAGTTGACTACGATGAGACATTCTCTCCCGTAGAGATGCTTAAATCGGTTAGGATTATGTTAGCAATTGCTACATATTTCGATTATGAAATATGGCAGATGGCTGTCAAAACTGCGTTCCTCAATGGTAAGATTGAATAAGAGTTGTATATGATACAACCTAAGGGTTTTGTCGATCCTAAGGATGCTAATAAGGTGTGCAAAGTTCAGCGATCCATCTATGGACTAAAGCAAGCATCACGGAGTTGGAATCTCCGCTTTGATGAGGTGATCAAAGAGTTTGGATTTGTCCAAACTTATGGAGAGGCTTGTATTTACAAGAAAGTGAGTGGGAGCAATGTGGCATTTCTGATATTATATGTGGATGACATATTATTGATTGGAAATGATATAGATCTTTTAAACAGTGTTAAAAGTTATCTAAACAGCAAATTTTCGATGAAAGACCTTGGTCAAGCGTCATATATATTAGGCATTAAAATCTATAGAGATAGATCAAGGCGCCTAATTGGGCTATCGCAGAGTACATACCTTGATAAGATATTAAAGAAGTTTAATATGGACGAAAGTAAGAAGAGGTTCTTACCTATGTTGCAAGGCAAGACATTGAGTAAGACTCAAAGTCCGGCTACGGCAGAAGAAAGAGATATGATGGATAAGATCCCCTATGCCTCGGCCATAGGCTCTATTATGTATGCCATGCTATGTACAAGACCGGATATGGGACATGCTATTAGTTTGACTAGTAGGTACCAATCTGATCCAGGTTCGGAACACTGGATAGCGGTAAAAAACATCCTCAAGTACTTGAGAAGAACTAAGGATATGTTTCAAACAACCTGTGGGGCTGGATCAACAACGGAGGCGGAATATGTTGCTGCTTCAGAAGCGGCGCAGGAGGCAGTTTGGATGAAAGAGTTCATTACGGAACTGGGTGTGGTTCCTAGTGCGTTGGACCCGATGGTGATCTATTGTGACAACAATGGAGCCATAGCCAACGCAAAGGAACCAAGGTCTCACAAGAATTCCAAACATATTAAGCGCCGGTTTCACTCCATCCGCGAGCATGTCAAGGATGGAGATATAAAGATTTGTAAAGTACACACGGACCTAAACGTAGCAGATCCGTTGACTAAAGTTCTCCCTAGGGCAAAACATGATCAACACCAGAACTCCATGGGTGTCAGATTTATCACTATGTGAACTAGATTATTGTCTCTAGTGCAAGTGGGAGACTGAAGGAAATATGCCATGAGAGGCAATAATAAAGTTGTTATTATATATTTCTTATACATGATAGATGTTTATTTTACATGTTATAAATGTATTGATTCGGAAACATCAATACATGTGTGTTTAATAAACAAAAAGGGTTCCTAGTCATGCCTCTCTTATAGACTAGCTTGTTGATTAACAGGATGATCAAGGTTTCTTGATCATGGACATTGGATGTTGTTAATAACAAGGTCACACCATTGGTGGAATGATGTGATGAACATTCATCCGAAGTATAGCATTACGATCAAGTCATTATGTTTATATTGCTATAACATCATACGAAGTAATCTTTATCCTTAGACCATGAGATCATGTTAATTGCTAACACCGGAAGAGTATCTTGATAACATCAAACGTCACACCGTAACAGGGTGACTATAAAGATGGGTTTAGTACTACGAAGGTGTTATGTTGAGGCTCATGGATCAAGAGTGGAATTTGTCAATCCAGATGACGGATAGATATACTCTGCGCCCTCTCGGTGATATCACATTAGGATAGCTTGCAAGCAAGTGATGTGATCACTAGAATGTTATATCACGGGAACAAGAAAAGAGTGCATGTCGGTAACGATATCAAACTAGGTATGGAGATACTGATGATCGAATCTCGGACATGTAATATATCGAGAGACAAAGGGATTTAGTTACAAGCATTAAAGGTTCTCATGATCACAGGAGTCATCGTTGAATGTGTAGGAGTCAGTACGGATCTCCAAGTCCCGCTGCTGATTATTGATCGGAGAAGGGTCTCGATCATGTCTGCATTATTCGCGAACCGTAGGGTGGCACACTTAAGAGTTACCGGACACCATTTTGGAGCACATATGCTTCAGACGAAAGAATTGCAAAGCGCAGGAATTATTTCAATAGAAACCAGAAATTGTTTCGGGTGAAATTGCAGAAGGTGGTTCTGCATGTGATATTGAAATATTGCAAGGGGCTATATGTGAATATTTTTTAATTAAAGTAATTAACAAAATTCTGAATAAATTTAATAAAAAGAGTTTTATTAAATGAGAGAGCATTAAATTTGGAGAAATTTAATGCATTTAAAGTGGAGACTTTAAAAGGGAATGTGAAGAGGCATTTTAATGTGGAGGGGTTACCACCACATGAATGGGGGAGGTGAGGGGTCACCCCCCCATGCGCCGTCCATGGAGAGAGGGGGAACCCCCCCCCTCCTCCTATAAAAGGCCACCCATTCCGTCCTTCATCCTCACACCTCCTTGTGAAGGATCTCTCTCCCCCTCTAGAATTATTCCCCCATGGTCTCGGATTAGCGAGATACATGTTCCTGGTGGCATTTCGTCTGGAAGGAGTTGCTGCTTCCGCTGGATCGCTGGAGCGAGGAGGTGGAGGTTGTCTGGTGGCTTGAACGTGTGTGCGAGTGTCGATGCGCTGCTGAGTTGCGGCGCTCGGACTTCCTCACGATCTTGAGATCGGCAAGTGTACGACTACATAAACCACGAGTTCCTACTCGTTAACAAAGCCCGTTGTCTACGAGGGTAAGTTCTCGTTGGATGTATGTCCACCCGTTGCTTTGTAGCTAGTAGATAGATCTTGGTGTGTAGTTCACACCATAGGAAAAATTTTGTTTTCTATGCTGCGGACCCAACACACCCGTAGCAAGGGGAGGGTCCTCGTGGATCTGCCCACCGGGGTTAGCTGATGCCGGAAAAGCATAAGAAAGGGGGACAGCGTCAATAGCTTCCATCACCTTGATATCCGAGTCATCTTCATCATCGGGCCAATCTCTAATAGAAGAGAGTTTACCGGTGGGTCGCTTAGTCACGTCGGCTATTGGGAGGAACATCTCCTGGTCCGGTTCTTCCTCGTCCGAGCTTTCCCAGTGAGGCACACATTTGAGGGTGGGATCGGTACCATCCTCGATAGTTTGCTGAAGGAATTCTAAGGGAGAAAAAAGACAACTGAGTTAAAAATACAACTGCAACCGACATAAGGTTTAATTCGGAGAAAGTTGGTGGCATGAAGCTTACCACGGGAGGAAGCCTATCCCGGCAATAATGCTCAATTCCCCATGTCCACTCAGAGGAGAAGTCCTTATGGGTGGTGAAGAGCGCCTTGACCCGGTGGTAGATTTCTGTGTTGCTAAGCTCGAAGGACGAGGTCCGGTTGGGGTCGCGGCCCCAGCTCATGTGGCACACCTTATGAGTTGCACTTCTGGAGAGGGGAGATCCGGTTGCGGACGAATGTGATCATGGCGTCCTCGTTGCGCAACCCGAGCTCCTTCAGCTCCTTGAACCTTTTATTGACCTGGTTGGCCAAGACTGTGGGCTTCTTGGGGACAACGTCCCATAACTCCGGGTTAGGAGGACCCGGAGCATAGGGGCGAAGCCGGATCAAATCTTCAGTGCCTTCATTCCGAACATAGAAGAAGGTCCGGGCCCATCCTTTGCAGGAATCCAGCCCGGTAACCCGGGGAAAGACAGAGAACCTCCGGGGTGAGATGGACGCAGCTCCGAATTGAGTGAGATGCTTGTCCTCCGGATCAAGTTGAATGTTTGGAATGACATTGCGACGAAGGACGAAAAACCGGATCCATAGCTCCTTCGTGGGCCATAGTCCGGCATAGCCTTCGATCGTGGAGGCGAAAGTAGAAAGAGAAGTAATTGCGTTGGCAGGAAGGTGGTGCGGCTGGAGTTCATAGTTATTCAACCAATCGTGGAAAAAGTCGCTAACTGGTAAACCGAACCCCCGCTAGAAGTGTGACAAGAACACCACAAACTCACCCGGATTGGGTGAGGGGGCGAGTTCGGCAGAGGCAAGGCACGCAGTGACTCCGGCGGGGATGCGCCTGGTGCGGTAGAGCCAGCCCAGGTCGTCCTGGCAGACCCAGGAGCCAGCCCACACACCACGGTCCGCCATCGCAGTGTCCTCCTCCATCTCCTGCTCAGCAACGACGAGCTCCTCTTCTGTCATCTCCAGTTCGTTGCCCTCATTGTCGCTAGCAGCGGTGGGGGGCAGTGGCCTAGATTGACAGCGACCCATGGTGGAGAAGGTGCGCAGCGGCGACGGCGAAGAAGAGGCGTGGGGAAGCAGTGCAGCGGCGGTGCTGCTACCTAGAAGCAGTGGCGGCGGCGCTGTTGCAGGGAAGATGAAGAAGAAGAAGAGCTAGAGGCAGAGGGGCGCGGAAGGGGGAAAAGACCTAAGGGGTGCACCCCTCCCCTATTTAACCACTCCCTCGAGGGGGAAGTGGGATCGTGTCATGCGGGTACGCCACACGGTGTGGCCATGTATAGCCCGCATCGACCAATCAGCAGCGAGCCACATGGAAGGCCACAAGGTGTAGCTGATCCCATGACATGACGCATTGATGCGGTTAACAAGGAGGCAGGCGTGACGTGACCCGCGCGCAGTGATAACTGGCAATTACTGCGGCGGTTACTGTGGCTGGCCCTTAAAATGAGGCAACATGATGATTAGCCTCCACGTGGGTTAGCGTACGAGAAAAGTAAAAAAGACCCGGATGAGACCACGGTAACCTGGCCAGCAAGTGAAAACTTGGAATGTGCCAAGGGAAAGTAAACCCATGGGATCCGAGATAAGGTGGTAACCCGACCAGCGAGAGAAAACTTGGAATGTGCCAAGGGAAAGTAAATCCAAAGAATCCGAGATAACGAGGAAACTCGGAGAAGGAGCACAAAGCTCGGTGGAATTGAACCTGCTGTGGCCTTAGCGGATAAGGCAACTAAGACCGCACCAGCTTTAGGGACTAATTTTGGGGGGATACCCCCGGGTAGGGTCACGCCGGGGTATAAAGGCTGAGTTAGCCGAGGTTCGGCAAGGCTAAAGCGGATGCTGGCCGAGTCGCCTCAAGGCAGGCCGAATCACGGGGTAACCCGGACCAGGGGGCGTTCACCTAACTAGGTCTCAACCGACCTAAGCCGTAAGTCGGAAAGGCGTATTTAACTTGTGTGCAGGAACGGGTGTGGCCGGATCAACTATGATCTGGGTCATAGCAAGCTTCTAGGAAAAGGAAGGAATCTCGCTGGTCAAAAGTAGCCCCGGTACGCACTGCATGAGCGAAGCGAACAAGGGTAGGACCACCGAGGCGTGGCCGATAGAGGTGACGACGCCCGTGTCGGCTGACGCAGGCGCCGCAGAGGCTCACGTAGCCTCTGCATGGGTGACGCGGGGGAAAAGCATCCCGGTCGGTTTGCTATTTTGGGAGGAGGCATATTCCCTGGAATATGCCTCCACGTATGCCCTAAGGGGAGACCTAGCCACCCCTATATAAGGAGGGCTAGGGCCTCTGTAGAAGGGGCTGGGCTATTCTGATTGGTTTTAGGTTCTAAGGGTTGATATCTAGTTGGTCTTGTACGGGTTAACTGTGGGTGAGAGTAAGAGAGTTCCTTCTTCCTCATCTTGCCAATACAGCTCTAGGAGCACTTGTAACCTTGGAAGTGAATCGAATACGAGCATTCTGTGTGGGGAATCACCTCACTATCCCTCCCTGGATTCCCCTAGTGCTATTAGTCCCCACCTTTAGTCTATCCATGGCATCTGCCGTGACACCACCACGACATCATTTGAAATTAGTAACTCCGTGATGAAGAAACATAGAGAACCTAAATGGAATGACGATGATGACCATGTTTTGTACTTTGCATTGCATCAACAAGTGCTCGCTGACGAAGCAAGTTACCAAGAGAGTGGAGTTCATCAGCCATTGCCAAAAAATATGTGAACAAATCAATGAGCGATTCAATGCAAATAAGCGCAGAAAACCTAGATCCATGTCATCAATCATCAATAGGTGGCACATTCTAGTGATGCGTTCAAATGCGTACACGATGCACATTACATTTGTATGTTCTATGGTGCAATTCTGTTGTTATGGGCGTGGAAAGAAAAGCTGGGCTTCACTAAATATTATGCAGTTAGGCCTAACTTAGTCTTACACAAATAAGCACAGCTTAGTCTTTACACACATAAGCGTAACTAATGATAAAGATAAAGAACAATGGTTCATCGGATCTGCCAGTATGAGCACTAGGTCCCTGGAGCTGGTGGTATCGTCGGAACGAACCAGAATGCTGCGTTTGGACGTCTTTCATTCTCCTTCAAATAGTATGACCCCACTGATGAGCCAATTGTAGGCCCCCTCCCTCGACGTGGATTCGACTCTAGGTCAGATCTGGAGTGTCAACATGATAGGCGCGTGAGTGTGCAGCAAACACACAGTCTGCTATCAACACTAGAAGTGCTGGCACCTCAGCAACAACACCAGCATGTTCTTCCTGGACTCCGGCAGCAGCCTCAGCAGGTATTTTGTCAGCTTCACCAGCAGCAGCATTAGCAAGTATTTCGTCAGCTTCACCAGCAGCAGCATCACCAAGTATTTCGTCAGCTTCACCAGGAGCAGCAGCAGCTAGTTCTTCGTCAGCTCCACCACCACCAACACCACCACCACCAGCAGCAGCAGCAGCATCAGGGGCCAAGGCTGCCTGAGCAATTACAGGTTCAACAGCTCCAGGGGCTCTGACAAAGAAAGGGTAGTTGATCCCAAGAAACACAGATTGTCCCTTCAAATTGTTGACTCTGCTCCAGACTTGCTCTACTGGGTCTTCGGATGGGCATGCGGACCTCGAGAAAACGTGACACCGCAGCGATGGGTATGAAGAAAGTTGTGTCCCCATATGTTCTATTGTATCACCAATGCTGTTTAGTGCTCCCCTGATATAAATCCACAAGAGTTCATCATGATGTTCCGTGTTGTCTCTGAGAGGTGCCAGGAACCAGCACTGTGTCCCAAGTTTAGCATCTGCTACTGCATCTTCGATGACCGGAGCTGGAATTATGCGCGGGGCTGCGTGGGTACCTGCGTGTTACTAACGGTCAGTAAGCAGAATTTTGAATGGGATTTTACATGCTATATGACACCATGACTCACCCCAAATGGACGGCTCCCAAACACGCACGTCGCTGCTAGGTTCAGTGACCGCATAAATGTGTTGCGGTCTGTACGAAGGGCAGCCGTAGGTGAAGACGGCGTCGACATACTTCTCCGGCCGCAGGAAGTCGTCGCGCAAGACTGTCCATTCATTGTCTTCTGCGCATCTAATGAATGCGATTGCCTTGTCGAACACCGCCAAGAGGTCATACTCCCAGTTCTTCCACGCCCCCTCCCGTGGTCTATGTGGGAGCTGTACCTTCATGAGCTCAAGTTCTGCCATGTTGAACCTGTAAGCGAATTCGAAAATGGGCGGCGGCCACCCGTTGTTGAATGCAGTAATGCCGACACCCTTCAAAGATGGCACTGCTAGCCTCTCCGATCTGTAGCAATTTTATAGAGTCCAAGTACTCCCACCCTGGGATAAAAGGACCAGCCACTCGCCATTGCCACCCACCCAGTTCTGGTCATCTCTCATTTCCGTCTCTTATTCTTCCTTAATATTCACCACTACTGATTCCGACCACTTATCCAGCAGCATCAGTTTTGCATGAATATTCTATAGAGTTTGTTGTCAGTTGGTACAATCACCTAGCATGGATTCCATTGCAGATACAATTTGACAACTGGACCTTTATATTAAAGTACACAAAATATCGCCTAAATACAAGTGTCTCCTCAGATATCGCCTAAATTGTGCTTGTGTCACTACGAAGATACTCAATATATGGAGTAGGAGCAGAGCCCCCCAGAACAAACTCCTGACGATGATCATAATTAAACAGCTCGGGGCATAACAGCCTTAAATCGTCTAATCTGTTTGTTTTTATTTTAGGAAATAGAATATCACCTAGGAGGCATTCCATTGCAAAATCGAAATTGACAACTCGTCTATCTCCAAGAGTAAGACTGTGTCACTACGAAAATACCAGAATATCAGGTATGAGTAGAGCTTCCGCTGTACAGAATAGTCTTAAATGGTTCGATTTGTTCAAACCACGCGTGCACACAACACGTTCGACGAAAGGAACATAGGATTCCGATGTGAGTTCAGCACATATGAATCAACGATATGACTGAACGAATAAGCTAGATATTGGAACTTACGTGGCCATCGCGGTCGTCTGGCCATTTGCTGTTATTGGGGTAAAGAAGGCCTGGCGTGCCGAACGGTTGTTCATCCATGTCCCGCATCGTCACGCGGTAGCCAGGGATGCAGCGAGCGAGGCGGCCGGCTGAGATGATGTCCAACTCCGAGGCGATCATGTTCACGTTCGCGGCGCCGAGGTTCGGTCATCCCCAATCCTCGCGGTAGCGGTTGCCCTGGCCATCCGCGTCGTCGTCGCATGCCTTTCGCTTCAGCCTGCTACTACCCCCAAGCTCTACCCATAGTGGCAAATGGAGTCTGGAATCCAGTGGATTAATGGAGGCATTGCGATGAGGAGGCGGATGGATTCGAGAGGGGGTGGAATCAGAGATAGGGGCAGTTGTTCAAGTGGGGAGCGAATCTGCAAGGAACCGCCGCCGCCGGTTCTCGTCCACGTGGAAGAAAAGAACGGGGGGCATAATTATTGAGGGCGGGCACCGGAACCGCCTAAGGAAGTGAAAAAATAAATCGTAAAAGGGAAATGTGTGGCCCGCCTGTCAGTGAGTGAAGGTCGGCACGCGTAAACGTGCCTACGTTTGAATTGATTCCACCGCATGCAAGTGGCGCAGAACAAATTTTAGGAAGTGCTAGCGTCGACGTGTAAAAGTAACCGCCGTTTTTCGCCACCTTCACCCTACTACGAACGGGCGTGCATCATTCCAGATATTGGTAAGGGCGGTTCCAATCTTTCACTTCTCCGTCTCATTTCCTCCTCCACGGCCTCATCGTCTTTCTCCTCCATGGCCTCATCCATTTCCTCCACCACCGCATCACCCTCTTCCTCCGTATCCTTTCCCTCTTGCCTGTAGTCATGGACGCTCCGGACGTCCGAAACGACGGCAGGCAAGAAACTGTGCACTTCAACATCGAAGTACATGGCGGGAAGAAGATCGATGTCATCTACACCACCGACCCTCGGATGGTGGGGAACACTCTGAATAATTTCACGAGTTGGCTGCAGTTCAAAGAAAACAGGTTCGTAGGTCTCGACCTCGAGTACAGCCGCGATTGCCGTAGGATTTCCATGGTGCAACTCTCCATGAAGGGGCACGTCCTCGTATACCAGCCTTTTTGCGAGAAGGGGGCTGACGGGATCTGGTAGACTTTGCTGTCTTTTTGTTCCTGAACCGTCTGTTTGCAGAAGTTATTGCTATATTATTTGTCTGAATTCATTTTCATGCAGGTGGGGCGAAAGCATTAGGGATCTGTTTCATGACTTTCTCGTGAACCAGCACATAACATTTACCAGTGTTAACATCACGAATGATAGTAAACTGCTTGAAAGCCCGACTATCAACATTAGAATCCCAAAGGAGTGCAGAGTGGACATCCAGGAAATTTACTGGATCCTAGGGACGAAGGGCAGCAAGACCGGGATGGCCGCTCTTGCCTCCGAACTCATAGACCCGTGGTACGCTGACATGAAGGACAGATTACCGAGATGTTCGTGGAGGCGTTTAGAGCACGATTACTGGGAGGATAAGCCACTTTCTGAACCTAATCTGAAGTACGCTGCAATTAACGGGTATGTAAGCCACAAGCTGTACTGCCAGATTGTAAAATCTCGTTCCAGGCATCGCATCATTGAACCACCACCAAGGCAGGTTGTTTGCCCCAGATGCCGGATCGTAGATGAATCTACAAACCAGGGTAAGCGATCGAAGGCATCCTGGGATTGGTTGCCTTCTCCAACAGGCTGGGATGTAGACTATTAGTGCATGATTGTTGTGTTTATGAAAACATGTTATTTCATAAGTACACTATGTGAGCAATTACGAACTGCTGTGTATTAACTTTGTCAAACTACAATCTGGTTTATGACTGTATCCTTCTCTATAATCTGGGTTTGGTTATGACTTATGACTGTATCACACCTTATGCATGTCAGTCCTGGATTCTGCCGCATGCAAATGGCACAGACAAAATTTGTAAGAATGAATGTTGAGCATACAAAAGGGGGAATGTAATTCATACAGGTTAAGTAGCTAATGGCATAGGGATCATACGAGCTTGGTTCTTACGCACAGAATGCTTAGAAAATACAGGCGAGATAAAACTAGGAACGAAATGCGAAACTAGTAGTGGTAAACAGCACACTCACCCACCCGCCAGATCCTGTTGAGCATCTCGTAGCAGACATACACGTCCCTGGCTGCGTACTTGATCGCATCGTAATCCAGGTGCCTCCACTCCCATCGCTCGTGCAGGTGCTTCGGGAACTCGATTTTCATGCCGGCGTACTCGCGGTCGATGATGTCGGAAGCGAGTCTAGCCATGCCGGCTTTCCCCGTACCGCCATCCGGGTACCTCCACAAACGCTGTAGATCGACGTGATTGACGACATGAACGAGGAGATCCCGTTCTAGCTTTGGAGTGTCGTTCTTGATGTCAACGCTGGCGAAGTAGATCTCCCTCCTGTGTAGGAACTCACGAAGCTCCCATATAGATTTGGTCCTACATACATGATATAGTAGGCAGTGGTTGCGCATGGACAACTACAAAAGCGTCGTCCTCTTCCTATCTCTGGTATACTCGAGGTCAAGGCCGATGATCTTGTACCTGTCCATCGGATCTTGTAGCCACAGCTCGTACATTGTGATGACCTTGGCCACCTGTGGACAACCATCAGCTTGGTGGTGCCATGGGCGGTGACGGTGTACTCGTCGGTGTAGTCGCTCCCGTCGCCGAACACGCTGTACTCTGCGCCCATGGCAGCAGCTAATGTGGCGGCGGTGGCCTAGTTTCGGTAGCGGTGGCTGGGACTAGGCATGGAGGTGGAGTGATCTGTTGTGGTGGTATGGCCAGGCGGAGGCGGTGCCTGCGGCAGCGTCGATGGTTCTTGCGGTGGCGGCGCCGACGGAAGGAATGAGTTGGGGATTTTTGCAAAGTGATGTGCTGAGGAGACAGAAGGCGATGCTTAAATTCCGTTTACCAATATTCCGGCCATACCCATGCGGAAGCAAGTTCGACCGGGCGAGCACCGATGGTTTCCAATCCTAGCGATTAAATTCGGCGTCCGTCCCGGTAGGCGATGGGACGGGTGTGCGACGTGGCTTTGGCGTGGCAGAGACCGGTCACGTAGACCACCGTCCCGTTGCCGATCTACAGCGGGTGCACGGTGCTGACACGACATAACGTGATAGGACAGAAAGAAGTGTACAAGTTTAAGAAGTGGAAGCATAGACATGGACCTAGCATCCCTGCACCCTGGGGCAGCCGATCAGGCCTGCCGATTGCACAAAGCTTGTCCCGAATTTGCCAAAATGAAGCTCGTTTGCCCATGCTTCTATAAGTTTCTTTGTAGGCCACTTGTGTAAGCATGCACGATCAAGAAACTTTGCAACACACGTGTCGGTGGAAAAGCATTAGGTTTCAACGCACCACATAGTTTAGGGATTTAGAATAGCTACATTGTGGAGCTCTAGCCAAATTGCATGGTAAAGCCAAATTCAGCTTTTTCTCAGATTTAGCTATAGCAACATTGTGTCTCGTTTGTCCTCACTTTTGCCCTCCCGATATTCCGAAGCCCTCACATGCGCTCGGAGGGTGGTGCCGTCTGGTCAAAGGCTTGGCCGTTACGTGCGCCATGACGCCTAAAGTGGCCTTTTTAAAGAGCGCCTTTTCCCCTCTCTCTCTAACAGTTGTGTTTTTTTTGCCCAAAAAGGTAGGGAATCTAGAGCAGCTTCTCTCTTCATTCATTGTTCTTTTTGCGATCGTTTTACCCCAATCTAGTAGCAAATCTAGAGCAGCAAAACAAACCAGCACCATAAATAAATTCAATAAATAGAGCAGATGTAGATAAATCAGCTAATATAGGTTATATAGTACGGTACTTAATGAGGTTCGACAATTAGGCTGCTCAGCAGCAGCAGCGGACTGCTTCAACACAGACAAGACAAAAGAAGCTACTTTACAGCAGCAGCTAATCAGTGGCCCCGCGTGGCCTGTGTTAGGAGGGCATCCGCCTCCTCCCTCTGGCACCTCCTCCACTTCTTGCTGCCTAGCCCCTTGACCTTGGGCACCTTGGGTCTGATCGGGGGCATGCGACCCTCCTCATAGCCACCTTCTGGAGGTTGCGGAGGTGAAGACCGAGCGCCTGCTGCTTGGTCCTGAAGCCGTGGATGTTCACGGACTCGCCGTAGGTCCTCACGTCCTCGGCATGCTTCACGAGGGAGTTGAAGTCCGTGCCGCGGAGCCTCTTGGTGGGGCAGAAGGGGCACCTGTACACGTCGTCGGCGAAGAAGTTGTTGTACTGACCGGACTTCAGCCTCCTCAGCACATGACGAGTCTTGGTGTCCTGCGACTCGTCGTCGCTGCGGAGGTCGCTGCTATCCTCCTGTTGGAAAAAACAGAAGAGTGAAATAAGGACATGATTGAGATACTTTGATTATCAGGATTGATTTTTGCATAAATTAACCGAATGAGATCTCCCGATTATTCCCCAGATCTCAAACCAAATCGAAAACCGATCCCAACTACGAACAGGGGGATTCATCGAAAATCGAGATCTAACACAATAGGAGTAGATACTATAAAAAATACGAACAGCCGAGCCCTAATAACATACGATCTAGCATCCAACGATGGGAATGGGGGAAGAACAAGGGAAGGGGAGAAAACCCTAGTTACCTCAGACCACGGGTCGGCGATGCTGGTGTCGTAGGGGTTCTCCGGCCTTATGTAGACAACCTCCTCGTAGGGGTCCTAGCCGAGCGGGATCTATCCGAGACCGGCGGGGGCCTCCTCGCCGGAGGCTACGGCGGATGCGGGGACGGGGACGGGGGCTCCTCGCCGGCTGCCTTGGAGGCGCCGATGGCCACCGCGCCAATCTTCTCCATCGCCGGCATGGTTGGGGTCTAGTTGGGCGTTTGCAGAAGGTGATGGGACAGTGGAAACGGTTGAGTGAGCGAGTGCATGATGAGTGGGAGTGGGAGTGGGGAGGCCTCTATTAAAGGAGAAGGGAAGCGGCATTTCGTTGCACTATCGTGCACCACATAGGCTAATGCACCGTGCACGGCCACACGTGTCCGCTACCGCCCCGTGCACCGCACACGTGTACCGTGAGTCACGTTTTTTTCCCTCGTGTCTAACCATGGCGATTCAGTTGTACTCAGTTTTGCCCACCAACGATCTAGCAGACAGGATAACCCTTATATCTGTCGGGGCACCCCTCTATCCATGCAAAATAACGAGTATGCCACCGGAACTTTAACAACATAAACAGGTGAACTTGAATATATTTTGAAGGGTACGAAAATAGAAATCCACATAGTTTAAGGGTCTAGATACGGTAAGAGAACTAAATATTATTAGTGGCCGGGCCAACACAGTGACGGGGTTGGTCGGCTAGGAGTTGCTGATTCCTAAGTAAGGGGTCACTAGGCCATTCTTGACATACTCCCCCAGGAACTTGCCATAAGCAGCGTGCTTAGCCTTGGTCGCCGACTTGTGTTTACTAGCCGGGCTTTTACCGATGCCAACCGCATGCGGAATCAAGCTGGCAATCCTCGGGTTGACTCCTTTCTTATAGAAAGGGCACTTGAGCTCCCCAAGTCGAGTGTGGAAAGGGATTATCCCGCTCTTGAGCTTCTTCATGACATGGCGGCTCTTGTTGTCCCTGGTCTCCTTATCAGAGTCCATCTCACTTGAATACACCTGTAATGTATGGAATACAAACCGAAATGAGCAAAATAATAAATATATATTCCTTCCACCATTCCAAGTTACTTTCGATGCAATAACATGTCTATACAGGTTCAGCAGTTCATTACGGCCGTCTCCCCAGCTCGCTCCTAAATTAATGTGGTTTGTGTTCTTAGCAACTTATTAATAAATAAATAATGTGGATTCATTCAGAACAGACTAGATCTCTCCATGTACCGGTTCGTACATTGCATCTAATCATTAGGACTACATTTTTTTATGACGCTTGGATAGATTAAGCTCGAGCAGAAAATATGAAACATGTAGAAATAGATGTACCTCCGGGTACATGAGCGGAGCGTGTTCGTCGAACTCCACGCCCTCATCGGTGCCTCCGAAGTCGTCAGCACCGGCGTGCACATGGTCCCCCAAGGGGTTGAACTGCACGTCCTCCTCGGCATGTGCTACGTGATGCTCCTCCAGATCTGCCGCGTGAAGCACCACCCCGGCGGCGATGCCCGGACACTCACCCCCATGCACTGGTTTCATGGAGAAGGTTCATGCAAGTACGTTCAAGATTGTGGTGTTTTGCTGGATAGGGAAGAGAGAGTAGTGGATGAGTGCGAATGGAGGACCCGATGGGCTGGGTTTTTAATGCGGAGACGTTTAGGCCTCCTCGAGGGCCCCGGTTGATAGCTCTTCCGGCTGCGGCTGCCACATGGAAGGTTTGTGTGGTGGGGGCCTGACGGAAGTGAGAGTGCGGGCACGCTGCATAGTAAAAATGGTATAGCCGGTGGTCCGTGGATGACCAGTTGTCATGTAGTATACTTGTAGCGTTTGCAGACTAGATTAAACATGAAATGACCACTCGACCACTTTTTCCATGGACGGCATCGTGTTCCTTCTTGTAGAAGTCTCGTTGAGGGAGACGTCTATGCTATCTCGCGCTGTCCTGTGAAGGGCACGACGTGTGCAACGAGCCTCGTTGGATCACACAGGATCAACAGTTGGTGCACACGATCCGCGTGACAGCTGTGACAACCAATCAGGGCGTAACAGACACAGTGGGCACAGGTTTAGGCTTCTACGAGAGAGAGAGAGAGAGAGAGAGGATGTTTGTTCTTATACTAAAACCACAAACAAACATGGATCAACCACTAGAGTCATTGCATGTGTGTTCTTATACTAAAACCAACATGGATCCACCAGTGGTCATTGCATGTGTGTTCTTTCCACAAACCACACATGGATCCACCAGTGGTCATTGCATGTGTGTTCTTTAAACAAACCACATATGGATCAACCAGAGTAATTGCACGTGTTTTCTTTCCACAAACCACACATGGATCAACCACTAGAGTCATTGCATGTTTGTTCCTACACTAAAACCAAAAACCAACACTAGAGTCATTACATGTGTGTTCTTTCCCACAAACCACACATGGATCCACCAGTGGTCATTGCATGTGTGTTCTTTCCACAAACCACATATGGATCAACCACTAGTCATTGCATGTGTGTTCTTTCCACAAACCACACATGGATCAACCACTAGAGTCATTGCATGTTTGTTCTTATACTAAAACCACAAACCAGCACTAGTCATTGCATGTGTGTTCTTTTCCACAAACCACACATGGATCCACCACTAGAGTCATTGCATGTGTGTTCTTTCCACAAACCACATATGGATCAACCAGAGTCATTGCATGTGTGTTCTTTCCACAAACCACACATGTGGACCCACCAGGGGTCATTGCATGTGTGTTATTTCCACAAACCACACATGGATCAACCACTAGAGTCATTGCATGTGTGTTCTTTCCACAAACCACATATGGATCAACCACTAGAGTCATTGCATGTGTGTTCTTATACTAAAACCAACACTAGAGTCATTGCATGTGTGTTATTTTCACAAACCACACATGGATCAACCACTAGAGTCATTGCATGTGTGTTATTTCCACAACCAAACATGGATTAACCACTAGAGTCATTGCATGTGTGTTCTTATACTTAAACCAACATGGATCCACCAGTGGTCATTGCATGTGTGTTCTTTCCATAAACCACACATAGATCAAACACTAGAGTCATTGCATGTGTGTTCTTTCCACAAATCACATATGGATCAACCACTAGAGTCATTGCATGTGTGTTATTTCCATAAACCACACAAGGATTAACCACAAGAGTCATTGCATGTGTGTTCTTATACTAAAACCAACATGGATCCACCAGTGGTCATTGCATGTGTGTTCTTTCCACAAACCACACATGGATCAACCACTAGAGTCATTGCATGTGTGTTATTTCCACAAACCACACATGGATCAACCACTAGAGTCATTGCATGTGTGTTCTTATACTAAAACAACAAACAAGTCCTAGAGTCATTGCATGTTTGTTCTTACACTAAAACCACAAACCAGTACTAGAGTCATTGCATGTGTGTTCTTTTCCACAAACTAAACATGGATCCACCAGTGGTCATTGCATGTGTGTTCTTTCCACAAACCACATATGGATCAACCAGAGTCATTGCATGTGTGTTCTTTCCACAACCACACATGGATCAACCACTAGAGTCATTGCATGTTTTTTCTTATACTAAAACCACAAACCAGCACTAGAGTCATTGCATGTGTGTTCTTTTCCACAAACCACACATGGATCCACCAGTGGTAATTGCATGTGTGTTATTTCCACAAACCACACATGGATCAACCACTAGAGTCATTGCATGTGTGTTCTTTCCACAAACCACATATGGATCAACCACTAGAGTCATTGCAAGTGTGTTCTTATACTAAAACGAACACTAGAGTCATTGCATGTGTGTTCTTTTCACAAACCACACATGGATCAACCACTAGAGTCATTGCATGTGGGTTATTTCCACAAACAAACATGGATCAACTACTAGAGTCATTGCATGTGTGTTCTTTTCCACAAACCACACATGGATCCGCCAGTGGTCATTGCATGTCTATTCTTTTCCACAAACCACACATGGATCCACCAGTGGTCATTGCATGTGTGTTCTTTCCACAAACCACATATGGATCAACCACTAGAGTCATTGCATGTGTGTTCTTTTCCACAAATAACTTATGGATCAACCAGTGGTCATTGCATGTGTGTTCTTCCACAAACCACATGTGGACCCATTACAGTCATTGCATGTGTGTTATTTCCACAAATCACACATGGATCAACCACTAGAGTCATTGCATATGTGTTATTTTCACAAACCACACATGGATCAACCACTAGAGTCATTGCATGTGTGTTCTTATACTAAAACCAACACTAGAGTCATTGCATGTGTGTTCTTTTTACAAACCACACATGGATCAACCACTAGAGTCATTGCATGTGTGTTATTTCCACAAACAAACATGGATCAACCACTAGAGTCATTACATGTGTGTTCTTTTCCACAAACCACACATGGATCCACCAGTGGTCATTGCATGTGTGTTCTTTCCACAAATCACACATGGATCAACCACTAGAGTCAATGCATGTGTGTTCTTTCCACAAACCACACATGGATCAACCACTAGAGTCATTGCATGTTTGTTCTTATACTAAAACCACAAACCAGCACTAGAGTCATTGCATGTGTGTTCTTTTCCACAAACCACACATGGATCTACCAGTGGTCATTGCATGTGTGTTCTTTCCACAAACCACATATGGATCAACCACTAGTCATTCCATGTGTGTTCTTTCCACAAACCACACATGGATCAACCACTAGAGTCATTGCATGTATGTTCCTATACTAAAACCACAAACCAGCACTAGAGTCATTGCATGTGTGTTCTTTTCCACAAACCACACATGGATCCACCACTAGAGTCATTGCATGTGTGTTCTTTCCATAAACCACATATGGATCAACCAGAGTCATTGCATGTGTGTTCTTTCCACAAACCACACATGTGGACCCACCAGTGGTCATTGCATGTGTGTTATGTCCACAAACCACACATGTATCAACCACTAGAGTCATTGCATGTGTGTTCTTTCCACAAACCACAGATGGATCAACCACTAGAGTCATTGCATGTGTGTTCTTATTATACGAAAACCAACACTAGAGTCATTGCATGTGTGTTCTTATTATACGAAAACCAACACTAGAGTCATTGCAATGTGTTCTTTCCACAAACCACATATGGATCAACCACTAGTCATTCCATGTGTGTTCTTTCCACAAACCACACATGGATCAACCACTAGAGTCATTGCATGTTCGTTCTTATACTAAAACCATAAACCAACACTAGAGTCATTACATGTGTGTTCTTTTCCACAAACCACACATGGATCGACCAGTGGTCATTGCATGTGTGTTCTTTCCACAAGCACATATGGATCAACCACTAGTCATTGCATGTGTGCTCTTTCCACAAACCACACATGGATCAACCACTAGAGTCATTGCATGTTTGTTTTTATACTAAAACCACAAACCAGCACTAGTCATTGCATGTGTGTTCTTTTCCACAAACCACACATGGATCCACCACTAGAGTCATTGCATGTGTGTTCTTTCCACAAACCACATATGGATTAACCAGAGTCATTGCATGTGTCTTGTTTCCACAAACCACACATGTGGACCCACCAGTGGTCATTGCATGTGTGTTATTTCCACAAACTACACATGGATCAACCACTAGAGTCATTGCATGTGTGTTCTTTCCACAAACCACATATGGATCAACCACTAAAGCCATTGCACGTGTGTTCGTATACTAAAACGAACACTAGAGTCATTGCATGTGTGTTCTTTTCACAGACCACACATGGATCAACCACTAGAGTCATTGCATGTGTGTTATTTCCACAAACAAACATGGATCAACCACTAGAGTCATTACATGTGTGTTCTTTTCCACAAACCACGCATGGATCCACCAGTGGTGATTGCATGTGTGTTCTTTTCCACAAACCACACATGGATCCACCAGTGGTCATTGCATGTGTGTTCTTTCCACAAACCACATATGGATCAACCACTAGAGTCATTGCATGTGTGTTTTTTTCCACAAATAACTTATGGATCAACCAGTGGTCATTGCATGTGTATTCTTCCACAAACCACACATGGATCCACCACTAGAGTCATTGCATGTGTGTTATTTCCACAAACCACACATGGATCAACCACTATAGACATTGCATATGTGTTATTTCCACAAACCACACATGGATCAACCACTAGAGTCATTGCATGTGTGTTCTTATTCTAAAACCAACACTAGAGTCATTGCATGTGTGTTCTTTTCACAAACCACACATGGATCAACCACTAGAGTCATTGCATGTGTGTTATTTCCACAAACAAACATGGATCAACCACTAGAGTCATTGCATGTGTGTTCTTTTCCACAAACCACACATGGATCCACTAGTGGTCATTCCATGTGTGTTCTTTCCACAAATCACACATGGATCAACCACTAGAGTCATTGCATGTGTGTTCTTTCCACAAACCACACATGGATCAACCACTAGAGTCATTGCATGTTTGTTCTTATACTAAAACCACAAACCAGCACTAGAGTCATTGCATGTGTGTTCTTTTCCACAAACCACACATGGATCTACCAGTGGTCATTGCATGTGTGTTCTTTCCACAAACCACATATGGATCAACCACTAGTGATTGCATGTGTGTTCTTTCCACAAACCACACATGGATCAACCACTAGAGTCATTGCATGTTTGTTCTTATACTAAAACCACAAACCAGCACTAGAGTCATGGCATGTGTGTTCTTTTCTAAAAACCACACATGGATCCACCACTAGAGTCATTGCATGTGTGTTCTTTCCACAAAACACATATGGAACAACCAGAGTCATTGCATGTGTGTTATTTTCACAAACCACACATGGATCAACCACTAGAGTCATTGCATGTGTGTTATTTCCACAAACAAACATGGATCAACCACTAGAGTCATTGCATGTGTGTTCTTTTCCACAAACCACACATGGATCCACGAGTGGTCATTGCATGTGTGTTCTTTCCACAAACCACACATGGATCCACCACTAGAGTCATTGAATGTGTGTTATTTCCACAAACCACACATGGATCAACCAGTAGAGTCATTGCATGTTTGTTCTTATACTAAAACCACAAACCAGCACTAGAGTCATTACATGTGTGTTCTTTTCCACAAACCAAACATGGATCCACCAGTGGTCATTGCATGTGTGTTATTTCCACAAACCACATATGGATCAACCACTAGTCATTGCATGTGTGTTGTTTCCACAAACCACACATGGATCAACCACTAGAGTCATTGCATGTTTGTTCTTATACTAAAACCACAAACCAGCACTAGAGTCATTGCATGTGTGTTCTTTTCCACAAACCACACATGGATCCACCACTAGAGTCATTGCATGCGTGTTCTTTCCACAAACCACATATGGATCAACCAGAGTCATTGCATGTGTGTTATTTCCACAAACCACACATGTGGACCCACCAGTGGTCATTGCATGTGTGTTATTTCCACAAACCACACATGGATCAACCACTAGAGTCATTGCATGTGTGTTCTTTCCACAAACCACATATGGATCAACCACTAGAGTCATTGCATGTGTGTTCTTTCCACAAACCACATATGGATCAACCACTAGAGTCATTGCATGTGTGTTCTTTTCACGAACCACACATGGATCAACCACTAGAGTCATTGCATGTGTGTTATTTCCAGAAACAAACATGGATCAACCACTAGAGTCATGGCATGTGTATTCTTTTCCACAAACCACACATGGATCCACTAGTGGTCTTTGCATGTGTGTTCTTTCCACAAACCACACATGGATCAACCACTAGAGTCATTGCATGTGTGTTCTTTCCACAAACCACACATGGATCAACCACTAGAGTCATTGCATGTTTGTTCTTATACTAAAACAACAAACCAGCACTAGAGTCATTGCATGTGTGTTCTTTTCCACAAACCACACATGGATCCACCAGTGGTCATTGCATGTGTGTTCTTTCCACAAATCACATATGGATCAACCACTAGTCATTGCATGTGTGTTCTTTTCCACAAACCACAAATGGATCCACCAGTGGTCATTGCATGTGTGTTCTTTCCACAAACCACATATGGATCAACCACTAGAGTCATTGCATGTGTGTTCTTTTCCACAAACAACTTATCGATCAACCAGTGGTCATTGCATGTGTGTTCTTTCCACAAACCACATGTGGACCCACTACAGTCATTGCATGTGTGTTATTTCCACAAACCACACATGGATCAACCACTAGAGTCATTGCATATGTGTTATTTCCACAAACCACACATGGATCAACCACTAGAGTCATTGCCTGTGTGTTATTATACTAAAACCAACACTAGAGTCGTTGCATGTGTGTTCTTTTCACAAACCACACATGGATCAACCACTAGAGTCATTGCATGTGTGTTATTTCCACAAACAAACATGGATCAACCACTAGAGTCATTGCATGTGTGTTCTTTCCACAAACCACACATGGATCAACCACTAGAGTCATTGCGTGTTTGTTCTTATACTAAAACCACAAACCAGCACTAGAGTCATTGCATGTGTGTTCTTTTCCACAAACCACACATGGATCCACCAGTGGTCATTGCATGTGTGTTCTTTCCACAAATCACATATGGATCAACCACTAGAGTCATTGCATGTGTGTTATTTCCATAAACCACACAAGGATTAACCACTAGAGTCATTGCATGTGTGTTCTTATACTAACACCAACATGGATCCACCAGTGGTCATTGCATGTGTGTTCTTTCCACAAACCACACATGGATCAACCACTAGAGTCATTGCATGTGTGTTATTTCCACAAACCACACATGGATCAACCACTAGAGTCATTGCATGTGTGTTCTTATACTAAAACAACAAACCAGTCCTAGAGTCATTGCATGTTTGTTCTTACACTAAAACCACAAACCAGTACTACAGTCATTGCATGTGTGTTGTTTTCCACAAACTAAACATGGATCCACCAGTGGTCATTGCATGTGTGTTCTTTCCACAAACCACATATGGATCAACCAGAGTCATTGCATGTGTGTTCTTTCCACAACCACACATGGATCAACCACTAGAGTCATTGCATGTTTTTTCTTATACTAAAACCACAAACCAGCACTAGAGTCATTGCATGTGTGTTCTTTTCCACAAACCACACATGGATCCACCAGTGGTCATTGCATGTGTGTTATTTCCACAAACCACACATGGATCAACCACTAGAGTCATTGCATGTGTGTTCTTTCCACAAAACACATATGGATCAACCACTAGAGTCATTGCAAGTGTGTTCTTATACTAAAACGAACACTAGAGTCATTGCATGTGTGTTCTTTTCACAAACCACACATGGATCAACCACTAGAGTCATTGCATGTGGGTTATTTCCACAAACAAACATGGATCAACTACTAGAGTCATTGCATGTGTGTTCTTTTCCACAAACCACACATGGATCCGCCAGTGGTCATTGCATGTCTGTTCTTTTCCACAAACCACACATGGATCCACCAGTGGTCATTGCATTTGTGTTCTTTCCACAAACCACATATGGATCAACCACTAGAGTCATTGCATGTGTGTTCTTTTCCACAAATAACTTATGGATCAACCAGTGGTCATTGCATGTGTGTTCTTCCACAAACCACATGTGGACCCATTACAGTCATTGCATGTGTGTTCTTTCCACAAACCACACATGGATCAACCACTAGAGTCATTGCATGTTTGTTCTTATACTAAAACCACAAACCAGCACTAGAGTCATGGCATGTGTGTTCTTTTCTAAAAACCACACATGGATCCACCACTAGAGTCATTGCATGTGTGTTCTTTCCACAAAACACATATGGAACAACCAGAGTCATTGCATGTGTGTTATTTTCACAAACCACACATGGATCAACCACTAGAGTCATTGCATGTGTGTTATTTCCACAAACAAACATGGATCAACCACTAGAGTCATTGCATGTGTGTTCTTTTCCACAAACCACACATGGATCCACGAGTGGTCATTGCATGTGTGTTCTTTCCACAAACCACACATGGATCCACCACTAGAGTCATTGCATGTGTGTTATTTCCACAAACCACACATGGATCAACCAGTAGAGTCATTGCATGTTTGTTCTTATACTAAAACCACAAACCAGCACTAGAGTCATTACATGTGTGTTCTTTTCCACAAACCAAACATGGATCCACCAGTGGTCATTGCATGTGTGTTATTTCCACAAACCACATATGGATCAACCACTAGTCATTGCATGTGTGTTGTTTCCACAAACCACACATGGATCAACCACTAGAGTCATTGCATGTTTGTTCTTATACTAAAACCACAAACCAGCACTAGAGTCATTGCATGTGTGTTCTTTTCCACAAACCACACATGGATCCACCACTAGAGTCATTGCATGCGTGTTCTTTCCACAAACCACATATGGATCAACCAGAGTCATTGCATGTGTGTTATTTCCACAAACCACACATGTGGACCCACCAGTGGTCATTGCATGTGTGTTATTTCCACAAACCACACATGGATCAACCACTAGAGTCATTGCATGTGTGTTCTTTCCACAAACCACATATGGATCAACCACTAGAGTCATTGCATGTGTGTTCTTTCCACAAACCACATATGGATCAACCACTAGAGTCATTGCATGTGTGTTCTTTTCACGAACCACACATGGATCAACCACTAGAGTCATTGCATGTGTGTTATTTCCAGAAACAAACATGGATCAACCACTAGAGTCATGGCATGTGTATTCTTTTCCACAAACCACACATGGATCCACTAGTGGTCTTTGCATGTGTGTTCTTTCCACAAACCACACATGGATCAACCACTAGAGTCATTGCATGTGTGTTCTTTCCACAAACCACACATGGATCAACCACTAGAGTCATTGCATGTTTGTTCTTATACTAAAACAACAAACCAGCACTAGAGTCATTGCATGTGTGTTCTTTTCCACAAACCACACATGGATCCACCAGTGGTCATTGCATGTGTGTTCTTTCCACAAATCACATATGGATCAACCACTAGTCATTGCATGTGTGTTCTTTTCCACAAACCACAAATGGATCCACCAGTGGTCATTGCATGTGTGTTCTTTCCACAAACCACATATGGATCAACCACTAGAGTCATTGCATGTGTGTTCTTTTCCACAAACAACTTATCGATCAACCAGTGGTCATTGCATGTGTGTTCTTTCCACAAACCACATGTGGACCCACTACAGTCATTGCATGTGTGTTATTTCCACAAACCACACATGGATCAACCACTAGAGTCATTGCATATGTGTTATTTCCACAAACCACACATGGATCAACCACTAGAGTCATTGCCTGTGTGTTATTATACTAAAACCAACACTAGAGTCGTTGCATGTGTGTTCTTTTCACAAACCACACATGGATCAACCACTAGAGTCATTGCATGTGTGTTATTTCCACAAACAAACATGGATCAACCACTAGAGTCATTGCATGTGTGTTCTTTCCACAAACCACACATGGATCAACCACTAGAGTCATTGCGTGTTTGTTCTTATACTAAAACCACAAACCAGCACTAGAGTCATTGCATGTGTGTTCTTTTCCACAAACCACACATGGATCCACCAGTGGTCATTGCATGTGTGTTCTTTCCACAAATCACATATGGATCAACCACTAGAGTCATTGCATGTGTGTTATTTCCATAAACCACACAAGGATTAACCACTAGAGTCATTGCATGTGTGTTCTTATACTAACACCAACATGGATCCACCAGTGGTCATTGCATGTGTGTTCTTTCCACAAACCACACATGGATCAACCACTAGAGTCATTGCATGTGTGTTATTTCCACAAACCACACATGGATCAACCACTAGAGTCATTGCATGTGTGTTCTTATACTAAAACAACAAACCAGTCCTAGAGTCATTGCATGTTTGTTCTTACACTAAAACCACAAACCAGTACTACAGTCATTGCATGTGTGTTGTTTTCCACAAACTAAACATGGATCCACCAGTGGTCATTGCATGTGTGTTCTTTCCACAAACCACATATGGATCAACCAGAGTCATTGCATGTGTGTTCTTTCCACAACCACACATGGATCAACCACTAGAGTCATTGCATGTTTTTTCTTATACTAAAACCACAAACCAGCACTAGAGTCATTGCATGTGTGTTCTTTTCCACAAACCACACATGGATCCACCAGTGGTCATTGCATGTGTGTTATTTCCACAAACCACACATGGATCAACCACTAGAGTCATTGCATGTGTGTTCTTTCCACAAAACACATATGGATCAACCACTAGAGTCATTGCAAGTGTGTTCTTATACTAAAACGAACACTAGAGTCATTGCATGTGTGTTCTTTTCACAAACCACACATGGATCAACCACTAGAGTCATTGCATGTGGGTTATTTCCACAAACAAACATGGATCAACTACTAGAGTCATTGCATGTGTGTTCTTTTCCACAAACCACACATGGATCCGCCAGTGGTCATTGCATGTCTGTTCTTTTCCACAAACCACACATGGATCCACCAGTGGTCATTGCATTTGTGTTCTTTCCACAAACCACATATGGATCAACCACTAGAGTCATTGCATGTGTGTTCTTTTCCACAAATAACTTATGGATCAACCAGTGGTCATTGCATGTGTGTTCTTCCACAAACCACATGTGGACCCATTACAGTCATTGCATGTGTGTTCTTTCCACAAACCACACATGGATCAACCACTAGAGTCATTGCATGTTTGTTCTTATACTAAAACCACAAACCAGCACTAGAGTCATGGCATGTGTGTTCTTTTCTAAAAACCACACATGGATCCACCACTAGAGTCATTGCATGTGTGTTCTTTCCACAAAACACATATGGAACAACCAGAGTCATTGCATGTGTGTTATTTTCACAAACCACACATGGATCAACCACTAGAGTCATTGCATGTGTGTTATTTCCACAAACAAACATGGATCAACCACTAGAGTCATTGCATGTGTGTTCTTTTCCACAAACCACACATGGATCCACGAGTGGTCATTGCATGTGTGTTCTTTCCACAAACCACA
Source organism: Avena sativa (assembly GCA_916181665.1). Lineage (NCBI taxonomy): Eukaryota > Viridiplantae > Streptophyta > Magnoliopsida > Poales > Poaceae > Avena > Avena sativa. Next base: position 432,911,593 of record OV702295.1, read on the forward strand.
CATGGATCCACCACTAGAGTCATTGCATGTGTGTTATTTCCACAAACCACACATGGATCAACCAGTAGAGTCATTGCATGTTTGTTCTTATACTAAAACCACAAACCAGCACTAGAGTCATTACATGTGTGTTCTTTTCCACAAACCAAACATGGATCCACCAGTGGTCATTGCATGTGTGTTATTTCCACAAACCACATATGGATCAACCACTAGTCATTGCATGTGTGTTGTTTCCACAAACCACACATGGATCAACCACTAGAGTCATTGCATGTTTGTTCTTATACTAAAACCACAAACCAGCACTAGAGTCATTGCATGTGTGTTCTTTTCCACAAACCACACATGGATCCACCACTAGAGTCATTGCATGCGTGTTCTTTCCACAAACCACATATGGATCAACCAGAGTCATTGCATGTGTGTTATTTCCACAAACCACACATGTGGACCCACCAGTGGTCATTGCATGTGTGTTATTTCCACAAACCACACATGGATCAACCACTAGAGTCATTGCATGTGTGTTCTTTCCACAAACCACATATGGATCAACCACTAGAGTCATTGCATGTGTGTTCTTTCCACAAACCACATATGGATCAACCACTAGAGTCATTGCATGTGTGTTCTTTTCACGAACCACACATGGATCAACCACTAGAGTCATTGCATGTGTGTTATTTCCAGAAACAAACATGGATCAACCACTAGAGTCATGGCATGTGTATTCTTTTCCACAAACCACACATGGATCCACTAGTGGTCTTTGCATGTGTGTTCTTTCCACAAACCACACATGGATCAACCACTAGAGTCATTGCATGTGTGTTCTTTCCACAAACCACACATGGATCAACCACTAGAGTCATTGCATGTTTGTTCTTATACTAAAACAACAAACCAGCACTAGAGTCATTGCATGTGTGTTCTTTTCCACAAACCACACATGGATCCACCAGTGGTCATTGCATGTGTGTTCTTTCCACAAATCACATATGGATCAACCACTAGTCATTGCATGTGTGTTCTTTTCCACAAACCACAAATGGATCCACCAGTGGTCATTGCATGTGTGTTCTTTCCACAAACCACATATGGATCAACCACTAGAGTCATTGCATGTGTGTTCTTTTCCACAAACAACTTATCGATCAACCAGTGGTCATTGCATGTGTGTTCTTTCCACAAACCACATGTGGACCCACTACAGTCATTGCATGTGTGTTATTTCCACAAACCACACATGGATCAACCACTAGAGTCATTGCATATGTGTTATTTCCACAAACCACACATGGATCAACCACTAGAGTCATTGCCTGTGTGTTATTATACTAAAACCAACACTAGAGTCGTTGCATGTGTGTTCTTTTCACAAACCACACATGGATCAACCACTAGAGTCATTGCATGTGTGTTATTTCCACAAACAAACATGGATCAACCACTAGAGTCATTGCATGTGTGTTCTTTCCACAAACCACACATGGATCAACCACTAGAGTCATTGCGTGTTTGTTCTTATACTAAAACCACAAACCAGCACTAGAGTCATTGCATGTGTGTTCTTTTCCACAAACCACACATGGATCCACCAGTGGTCATTGCATGTGTGTTCTTTCCACAAATCACATATGGATCAACCACTAGAGTCATTGCATGTGTGTTATTTCCATAAACCACACAAGGATTAACCACTAGAGTCATTGCATGTGTGTTCTTATACTAACACCAACATGGATCCACCAGTGGTCATTGCATGTGTGTTCTTTCCACAAACCACACATGGATCAACCACTAGAGTCATTGCATGTGTGTTATTTCCACAAACCACACATGGATCAACCACTAGAGTCATTGCATGTGTGTTCTTATACTAAAACAACAAACCAGTCCTAGAGTCATTGCATGTTTGTTCTTACACTAAAACCACAAACCAGTACTACAGTCATTGCATGTGTGTTGTTTTCCACAAACTAAACATGGATCCACCAGTGGTCATTGCATGTGTGTTCTTTCCACAAACCACATATGGATCAACCAGAGTCATTGCATGTGTGTTCTTTCCACAACCACACATGGATCAACCACTAGAGTCATTGCATGTTTTTTCTTATACTAAAACCACAAACCAGCACTAGAGTCATTGCATGTGTGTTCTTTTCCACAAACCACACATGGATCCACCAGTGGTCATTGCATGTGTGTTATTTCCACAAACCACACATGGATCAACCACTAGAGTCATTGCATGTGTGTTCTTTCCACAAAACACATATGGATCAACCACTAGAGTCATTGCAAGTGTGTTCTTATACTAAAACGAACACTAGAGTCATTGCATGTGTGTTCTTTTCACAAACCACACATGGATCAACCACTAGAGTCATTGCATGTGGGTTATTTCCACAAACAAACATGGATCAACTACTAGAGTCATTGCATGTGTGTTCTTTTCCACAAACCACACATGGATCCGCCAGTGGTCATTGCATGTCTGTTCTTTTCCACAAACCACACATGGATCCACCAGTGGTCATTGCATTTGTGTTCTTTCCACAAACCACATATGGATCAACCACTAGAGTCATTGCATGTGTGTTCTTTTCCACAAATAACTTATGGATCAACCAGTGGTCATTGCATGTGTGTTCTTCCACAAACCACATGTGGACCCATTACAGTCATTGCATGTGTGTTATTTCCACAAATCACACATGGATCAACCACTAGAGTCATTGCATATGTGTTATTTCCACAAACCACACATGGATCAACCACTAGAGTCATTGCATGTGTGTTCTTATACTAAAACCAACACTAGAGTCATTGCAAGTGTGTTCTTTTTACAAACCACACATGGATCAACCACTAGAGTCATTGCATGTGTGTTATTTCCACAAACAAACATGGATCAACCACTAGAGTCATTGCATGTGTGTTCTTTTCCACAAACCACACATGGATCCACCAGTGGTCATTGCATGTGTGTTGTTTCCACAAATCACACATGGATCAACCACTAGAGTCATTGCATGTCTGTTCTTTCCACGAACCACACATGGATCAACCACTAGAGTCATTGCATGTTTGTTCTTATACTAAAACCACAAACCAGCACTAGAGTCATTGCATGTGTGTTCTTTTCCACAAACCACACATGGATCTACCAGTGGTCATTGCATGTGTGTTCTTTCTACAAACCACATATGGATCAACCACTAGTCATTCCATGTGTGTTCTTTCCACAAACCACACATGGATCAACCACAAGAGTCATTGCATGTATGTTCCTATACTAAAACCACAAACCAGCACTAGAGTCATTGCATGTGTGTTCTTTTCCACAAACCACACATGGATCCACCACTAGAGTCATTGCATGTGTGTTCTTTCCATAAACCACATATGGATCAACCAGAGTCATTGCATGTGTGTTCTTTCCACAAACCACACATGTGGACCCACCAGTGGTCATTGCATGTGTGTTATTTCCACAAACCACACATGTATCAACCACTAGAGTCATTGCATGTGTGTTCTTTCCACAAACCACAGATGGATCAACCACTAGAGTCATTGCATGTGTGTTCTTATTATACGAAAACCAACACTAGTGTCATTGCATGTGTGTTCTTATTATATGAAAATCAACACTAGAGTCATTGCATGTGTGTTCTTTTCACAAACCACACATGGATCAACCATTAGAGTCATTGCATGTGTGTTATTTCCATAAATAAACATGGATCAACCACTAGAGTCATTGCGTGTGTGTTCTTATACTAAAACCAACATGGATCCACCAGTGGTCATTACATGTGTGTTCTTCCCACAAACCACACATGGATCAACCACTAGAGTCATTGCATGTGTGTTATTTCCACAAACCACATATGGATCAACCAGAGTCATTGCACGTGTGTTCTTTCCACAAACCACACATGGATCAACCACTAGAGTCATTGCATGTTCGTTCTTATACTAAAACCATAAACCAACACTAGAGTCATTACATGTGTGTTCTTTTCCACAAACCACACATGGATCGACCAGTGGTCATTGCATGTGTGTTCTTTCCACAAGCACATATGGATCAATCACTAGTCATTGCATGTGTGTTCTTTCCACAAACCACACATGGATCAACCACTAGAGTCATTGCATGTTTGTTTTTATACTAAAACCACAAACCAGCACTAGTCATTGCATGTGTGTTCTTTTCCACAAACAACACATGGATCCACCACTAGAGTCATAGCATGTGTGTTCTTTCCACAAACCACATATGGATTAACCAGAGTCATTGCGTGTGTCTTCTTTCCACAAACCACACATGTGGACCCACCAGTGGTCATTGCATGTGTGTTATTTCCACAAACCACACATGGATCAGCCACTAGAGTCATTGCATGTGTGTTCTTTCCTCAAACCACATATGGATCAAGCACTAGAGTCATTGCATGTGTGTTCTTATACTAAAACCAACACTAGAGTCATTGCATGTGTGTTCTTTTCACAAACCACACATGGATCAACCACTAGAGTCATTGCATGTGTGTTATTTCCATGACCAAACATGGATTAACCACTAGAGTCATTGCATGTGTGTTCTTATACTAAAACCAACATGGATCCAGCAGTGGTCATTGCATGTGTGTTCTTTCCACAAACCACACATGGATCAACCATTAGAGTCATTGCATGTGTGTTATTTCCACAAACCACACATGGATCAACCACTAGAGTCATTGCATGTGTGTTCTTATACTAAAACAACAAACCAGTACTAGAGTCATTGCATGTGTGTTCTTATACTAAAACCACAAACCAGTACTAGAGTCATTGCATGTGTGTTCTTTTCCACAAACCACACATGGATCCACCAGTGGTCATTGCATGTGTGTTCTTTCCACAAACCACATATGGATCAACCAGAGTCATTGCATGTGTGTTCTTTCCACAACCACACATGGATCAACTACTAGAGTCATTGCATGTTTTTTCTTATACTAAAACCACAAACCAGCACTAGAGTCATTGCAGGTGTGTTCTTTTCCACAAACCACACATGGATCCACCAGTGGTCATTGCATGTGTGTTATTTCCACAAACCACACATGGATCAACCACTAGAGTCATTCCATGTGTGTTCTTTCCACAAACCACATATGGATCAACCACTAAAGTCATTGCACGTGTGTTCTTATACTAAAACGAACACTAGAGTCATTGCATGTGTGTTCTTTTCACAAACCACACATGGATCAACCACTAGAGTCATTGCATGTGTGTTATTTCCACAAACAAACATGGATCAACCACTAGAGTCATTACATGTGTGTTCTTTTCCACAAACCACGCATGGATCCACCAGTGGTGATTGCATGTGTGTTCTTTTCCACAAACCACACATGGATCCACCAGTGGTCATTGCATGTGTGTTCTTTCCACAAACCACATATGGATCAACCACTAGAGTCATTGCATGTCTGTTCTTTTCCACAAATAACTTATGGATCAACCAGTGGTCATTGCATGTGTGTTCTTCCACAAACCACACATGGATCCACCACTAGAGTCATTGCATGTGTGTTATTTCCACAAACCACACATGGATCAACCACTAGAGTCATTGCATATGTGTTATTTCCACAAACCACACATGGATCAACCACTAGAGTCATTGCATGTGTGTTCTTATTCTAAAACCAACACTAGAGTCATTGCATGTGTGTTCTTTTCACAAACCACACATGGATCAACCACTAGAGTCATTGCATGTGTGTTATTTCCACAAACAAACATGGATCAACCACTAGAGTCATTGCATGTGTGTTCTTTTCCACAAACCACACATGGATCCACCAGTGGTCATTGCATGTGTGTTCTTTCCACAAACCACATATGGATCAACCAGAGTCATTGCATGTGTGTTCTTTCCACAACCACACATGGATCAACCACTAGAGTCATTGCATGTTTTTTCTTATACTAAAACCACAAACCAGCACTAGAGTCATTGCAGGTGTGTTCTTTTCCACAAACCACACATGGATCCACCAGTGGTCATTGCATGTGTGTTATTTCCACAAACCACACATGGATCAACCACTAGAGTCATTCCATGTGTGTTCTTTCCACAAACCACATATGGATCAACCACTAAAGTCATTGCACGTGTGTTCTTATACTAAAACGAACACTAGAGTCATTGCATGTGTGTTCTTTTCACAAATCACACATGGATCAACCACTAGATTCATTGCATGTGTGTTATTTCCACAAACAAACATCGATCAACCACTAGAGTCATTACATATGTGTTCTTTTCCACAAACCACGCATGGATCCACCAGTGGTGATTGCATTTGTGTTCTTTTCCACAAACCACACATGGATCCACCAGTGGTCATTGCATGTGTGTTCTTTCCACAAACCACATATGGATCAACCACTAGAGTCATTGCATGTGTGTTCTTTTCCACAAATAACTTATGGATCAACCAGTGGTCATTGCATGTGTGTTCTTCCACAAACCACACATGGATCCACCACTAGAGTCATTGCATGTGTGTTATTTCCACAAACCACACATGGATCAACCACTAGAGTCATTGCATATGTGTTATTTCCACAAACCACACATGGATCAACCACTAGAGTCATTGCATGTGTGTTCTTATTCTAAAACCAACACTAGAGTCATTGCATGTGTGTTCTTTTCACAAACCACACATGGATCAACCACTAGAGTCATTGCATGTGTGTTATTTCCACAAACAAACATGGATCATACACTAGAGTCATTGCATGTGTGTTCTTTTCCACAAACCACACATGGATCCACCAGTGGTCATTGCATGTGTGTTCTTTCCACAAATCACACATGGATCAACCACTAGAGTCATTGCATGTGTGTTCTTTGCACAAACCACACATGGATCAACCACTAGAGTCATTGCATGTTTGTTCTTATACTAAAACCACAAACCAGCACTAGAGTCATTGCATGTGTGTTCTTTTCCACAAACCACACATGGATCTACCAGTGGTCATTGCATGTGTGTTCTTTCCACAAACCACATATGGATCAACCACTAGTGATTGCATGTGTGTTCTTTCCACAAACCACACATGGATCAACCACTAGAGTCATTGCATGTTTGTTCTTATACTAAAACCACAAACCATCACTAGAGTCATTGCATGTGTGTTCTTTTCTAAAAACCACACATGGATCCACCACTAGAGTCATTGCATGTGTGTTCTTTCCACAAACCACATATGGAACAACCAGAGTCATTGCATGTGTGTTCTTTTGACAAACCACACATGGATCAACCACTAGAGTCATTGCATGTGTGTTATTTCCACAAACAAACATGGATCAACCACTAGAGTCATTGCATGTGTGTTCTTTTCCACAAACCACACATGGAATAACGAGTGGTCATTGCATGTGTGTTCTTTCCACAAACCACACATGGATGAACCACTAGAGTCATTGCATGTGTGTTATTTCCACAAACCACACATGGATCAACTAGTAGAGTCATTGCATGTTTGTTCTTATACTAAAACCACAAACCAGCACTAGAGTCATTGCATGTGTGTTCTTTTCCACAAACCAAACATGGATCCACCAGTGGTCATTGCATGTGTGTTCTTTCCACAAACCACATATGGATCAAGCACTAGTCATTGCTTGTGTGTTCTTTCCACAAACCACACATGGATCAACCACTAGAGTCATTGCATGTTTGTTCTTATACTAAAACCACAAACCAGCACTAGAGTCATTGCATGTGTGTTCTTTTGCACAAACCACACATGGATCCACCACTAGAGTCATTGCATGCGTGTTCTTTCCACAAACCACATATGGATCAACCAGAGTCATTGCATGTGTGTTATTTCCACAAACCACACATGTGGACCCACCAGTGGTCATTGCATTTGTGTTATTTCCAAAAACCACACGTGGATCAACCACTACAGTCATTGCATGTGTGTTCTTTCCACAAACAACATATGGATCAACCACTAGAGTCATTGCATGTGTGTTCTTTCCACAAACCACATATGGATCAACCACTAGAGTCATTGCATGTGTGCTCTTTTCACGAACCACACATGGATCAACCACTAGAGTCATTGCATGTGTCTTATTTCCACAAATAAACATGGATCAACCACTAGTCATTACATGTGTATTCTTTTCCACAAACCACACATGGATCCACTAGTGGTCTTTGCATGTGTGTTCTTTCCACAAACCACACATGGATCAACCACTAGAGTCATTGCATGTGTGTTCTTTCCACAAACCACACATGGATCAACCACTAGAGTCATTGCATGTTTGTTCTTATACTAAGAACCACAAACCAGCACTAGAGTCATTGCATGTGTGTTCTTTTCCACAAACCACACATGGATCCACCAGTGGTCATTGCATGTGTGTTCTTTCCACAAATCACATATGGATCAACCACTAGTCATTGCATGTGTGTTCTTTTCCACAAACCACAAATGGATCCACCAGTGGTCATTACATGTGTGTTCTTTCCACAAACCACATATGGATCAACCACTAGAGTCATTGCATGTGTGTTCTTTTCCACAAACAACTCATGGATCAACCAGTGGTCATTGCATGTGTGGTCTTTCCACAAACCACATGTGGACCCACTACAGTCATTGCATGTTTGTTATTTCCACAAACCACACATGGAGCAACCACTAGAGTCATTGCATATGTGTTATTTCCACAAACCATACATGGATCAACCACTAGAGTCATTGCATGTGTGTTCTTATACTAAAACCAACACTAGAGTCATTGCATGTGTGTTCTTTTCACAAACCACACATGGATCAACCACTAGAGTCATTGCATGTGTGTTATTTCCACAAACAAACATGGATCAACCACTAGAGTCATTGCATGTGTGTTCTTTCCACAAACCACACATGGATCAACCACTAGAGTTATTGCATGTTTGTTCTTATACTAAAACCACAAACCAGCACTAGAGTCATTGCATGTGTGTTCTTTTCCACAAACCACACATGGATCCACCAGTGGTCATTGCATGTGTGTTCTTTCCACAAATCACATATGGATCAACCACTAGTCATTGCATGTGTGTTCTTTTCCACAAACCACAAATGGATCCACCAGTGGTCATTGCATGTGTGTTCTTTCCACAAACCACAAATGGATCAACCAATAGAGTCATTGCATGTGTGTTCTTTTCCACAAACAACTTATGGATCAACCAGTGGTCATTGCATGTGTGTTCTTTCCACAAACCACATGTGGACCCTTTACAGTCATTGCATGTGTGTTATTTCCACAAACCACAAATGCATCGACCACTAGAGTCATTGCATATGTGTTATTTCCACAAACCACACATGGATCAACTACTAGAGTCATTGCATGTGTGTTCTTATACTAAAACCAACACTAGAGTCATTGCATGTGTGTTCTTTTCACAAACCACACATGGATCAACCACTAGAGTCATTGCATGTGTGTTATTTCCACAAACAAACATGGATCAACCACTAGAGTCATTGCATGTGTGTTCTTTTCCACAAACCACACATGGATCCACGAGTGGTCATTGCATGTGTGTTCTTTCCACAAACCACACATGGATCAACCACTAGAGTCATTGCATGTGTGTTATTTCCACAAACCACACATGGATCAACCAGTAGAGTCATTGCATGTTTGTTCTTATACTAAAACCACAAACCAGCACTAGAGTCATTGCATGTGTGTTCTTTTTCACAAACCAAACATGGATCCACCAGTGGTCATTGCATGTGTGTTCTTTCCACAAACCACATATGTATCAACCACTAGTCATTGCATGTGTGTTCTTTCCACAAACCAGACATGGATCAACCACTAGAGTCATTGCATGTTTGTTCTTATACTAAAACCACAAACCAGCACTAGAGTCATTGCATGTGTGTTATTTTCCACAAACCACAAATGGATCCACCACTAGAGTCATTGCATGTGTGTTCTTTCCACAAACCACATATGGAACAACCAGACTCATTGCATGTGTGTTCTTTCCACAAACCACACATGTGGACCCACCAGTGGTCATTGCATGTGTGTTATTTCCACAAACCACACATGGATCAACCACTAGAGTCATTGTATGTGTGTTCTTTCACAAACCACATATGGATCAACCACTAGAGTCATTGCATGTGTGTTCTTATTATACTAAAACCAACACTAGAGTAATTGCATGTGTGTTCTTTTCACAAACCACACATGGATCAACCACTAGAGTCATTGCATGTGTGTTATTTCCACAAACAAACATGGATCAACCACTAGAGTTATTGCATGTGTGTTCTTATACTAAAACCAACATGGATCCACCAGTGGTCATTGCATGTGTGTTCTTTCCACAAACCACACATGGATTAACCACTAGAGTCATTGCATGTGTGTTATTTCCACAAACCACACATGGATCAACCACTAGAGTCATTGCATGTGTGTTCTTATACTAAAACCACAAACCAGTACTAGAGTCATTGCATGTGTGTTCTTATCCACAAACCACAAACAAGTACTAGAGTCATTGCATGTGTGTTCTTTTCCACAAACCACACATGGATCCACCAGTGGTCATTGCATGTGTGTTCTTTCCACAAACCACATATGGATCAACCAGAGTCATTGCATGTGTGTTCTTTCCACAAACCACACATGGATCAACCACTAGAGTCATTGCATGTTTGTTCTTATACTAAAACCACAAACCAGCACTAGAGTCATTGCATGTGTGTTCTTTTCCACAAACCACACATGGATCCACCAGTGGTCATTGCATGTGTGTTATTTCCACAAACCACACATGGATCAACCACTAGAGTTATTGCATGTGTGTTCTTTCCACAAACCACATATGGATCAACCACTAGAGTCATTGCATGTGTATTCTTATACTAAAACCAACAGTAGAGTCATTGCATGTGTGTTCTTTTCACAAACCACACATGGATCAACCACTAGAGTCATTGCATGTGTGTTATTTCCACGAACAAACATGGATCAACCACTAGAGTCATTGCATGTGTGTTCTTTTCCACAAACCACACATGGATCCACCAGTGGTCATTGCATGTGTGTTTGATACAGTACAAATGTATCTATAATTTTTGATGCTCCATGCTTGGTTTTATCCACTTTCTTGTGTTTTGTCCACATTTTGGAGTACTTTTCATATGATTTCTTGGACTAACCTATTAACAAGAGCCATAGTGCCAGCTGCCTGTTTTCTGCTGCTTTTTGGTTCCAGGAAAGTCAGAAAATGAATATTCTCGGAATTGGACGGGACAAAAGCCAAAGTGCCTATTTTTCCAGAAGACTCCAGGAGCCAGAATACGAGACGGAGGAGGGCCAGGGGCTGGCCACACCCCCCTAGGCGCGGGCTAGGCCTGGCCGCGCCATGGCATGGTGTGGTGGCCCCAGGCACCCCCTCGGTCTCCCTCTTCGCCTATAAGAAGCCTTCTGACCTAAAAACTCTGGGGGGGTCGACGTTTTTCCAGAAAAAGTTCCGCAACGCCGCCACCACTGAAGGGGAGATTCGGGGGATAGAAAGTCTATGTTCCGGCACCCTGTTAGGACGGGGAAGTGTCCCCGGATCCATCTCCATCGATCTCCACCATCATCTCCATCGACCATCCATGTTTCCCCCATCTATGAGTGAGTAATCACCCGCTATAGGCTATGGGGATGGTAGGGATTGGATGCGATCGTTCATGTAATGGCATCATATTCTTAGGGCATGATGCCTAGTATCTTTTATTAGTTCTTTATGACTTTGTTGCGACTTGTTGTGCTTAATACTTGTCACTAGGGCCCGAGTGCCATGATTTCAGATCTAAACATGTTATTGATTCATTATGATAGTATTGTTTTTGGTCTTATCTGCAAGTTGTATACACACGTTGTTGCCCAGAACCTATGGCCCCTAAGTGACAGAAACTGGGATAACCGAAAGGGAAAGGCTTTGATGTGAGGATCACATGTGTTCACGAAGTGTTAATGCTTTGCTCCGGTGCTCTATTAAAAGGAGCACCTTAATTGCCAGTAGTTCCCTAGAGGCCCCACTGCAAACGGGCTGGCGGGACAAAAGATGTTGTGCAAGTTCTCATTGCGAGCACGTATGACTATATATGGAACACATGCCTAGGATTGTCTAGTACTTGGATGCTTTATCTTATTTATCTGCAATTGCCCTATGTTTTGATTGCTATGTGAATTGTCTTGTCCATGCAACGCCTGTCCATCCATCCCTATGCCTACAGCACTCGAATCCCACTGTTTACTGCTATTGTTACTACTGTCTTTGCTTTACTTCTGCTGTTACTTTACTATTCTTACTACAAAACTGTTGCTACTGATAAACTGCTGTGAGCAATATTGTTTCTAGGTGCAGCTAAATTAAAAACTCAGTTGTTAAGGCTGATAAATATTCTTTGGCTCCCCTTGTGTCGAATCAATAAATTGGGTTTCACTTCCCTCGAAAATACTGCGATACACCCCCTATACTTGTGGGTCATGAAGACTATTTTTTGGCGCCATTGCCTAGGAGCATAGCTTTATTTATAAAGTCCACTTGGATTCACTATTGTTCAAGCTAAGTTTATTATCTCCTTGTTTGCTTGTTTCTTTATCAAAAATACAAAAAAAAATTAGTTCCTACTCTAGTTGTTATTTTCGTTAGTTTGTTATTGTCTTGCTTTATCATGCTTGTTGGCAATGGTTGGTTTCTTTGAAACTGAAGCTTATTGGCAAGGTGGGTTCACGGAAGATCAAAAATATTATTATAAGGAACACCGCTTGTCACAAAAAGGGAAACATTTATGGAAACAAATTGATAGATTGTATACCATTGCTAGGAACGTGTGCTCTACTTATAATGTTACTTATTGCTGTGATGAGTCTTGTTGCATAAAGAGGTATAAACACCTCCCTTTTCAATGCGAGTATAGTGATAATGATACCATATCTTCCTATGCTAAAGGAATTTATGACTTTTATGATGCGGAACAAATTGAAGAATTTATTGCTTGGAAGGGTGCTTTTGAACTTGCTAGTTTCCTTGAAAATATTGATGATTCACCTTATAAGTATGAGGTTTATGGTATACTTAAATTTTGCTTTGATAATTACAAGGATGAAAGTAGCCATATCCTTGAATATTTTAATAGATGCTTTCCACAAATGGAAGAGACTAATGCCTTGCAGGATCCTATGGAAGAGACTAATGCCTTGCAGGCTCCTATGGAAGAAGAAATTGATGAACCTGAAATCTCATTAGATGAAAAAGAGGAGGAGAGTGATGAACAAAAGGAGGAAGAATGGATTAGCTAACCATGCCTACCTTCTAATCAGACTAACTCTTTATCTCTTACATTATTTGATTGTCCTCCATGCTTACTAAAGGAGGATGAATGTTATGTTCCTGAGGATTCTTTTGAAAGTGTTTATAATAAAGCTCTAGTGCTTGTAGATCATGAAAAGCATGCTTTATGTGATAGTTATATTGTTGAGTTTCTTCGTGAGGCTACTGAAAATTATTATGAGAGAGGAAAATATGGTTGTGGAAGTTTTCATGGTATTGAAACACCTCTATATGTGTTGAAAGTTTTGAAATTACTCTTGTTTTATCTTCCAATGCTTGTCACTTTGTTCTTTGTGAATTTATTTGCATACACGATTCCTATGCATAGGAAGTGGGTTAGACTTAAATGTTTTCTGAATTTGCTTCTTGATGCTCTCTTTTACTTCAACTCATGTTTCTTATGAGAGCATCCTCTCAAACTTTTATGCCTGAAGATGATAATATGTCTACTATTCTTGGGAGACCTTTTCTTAAATACTGCAGAAGCTGTTATTAATTGTAATCAAGGGAAGGTGAACTTCAATGTCAATGACAAGGAACAAACTATCTATTTCCCCAAGAAGATTGATAGTCTTATGGTTTTGAATTCAATTGAACATGTTGAGGGCATTCAAGTTGGAGAAATATATTGTCCCATACCAAGAGAAAAATTTGAAACTATTATGATTGGGACTATTGCTATCAAGGTTGAGGTAACATAATAATTAGTGGAATACAAAGTTTTGTATCATATGAAATTGTTTTGGTAACAAGACCTGATCAACCTTGTTAACAAAAGGATTTCATTGAACAAAACAATGTTTTCACCATGATTATCTCCGCTTACTTCTATTTTTATCCATTTTCAGTTTTTCCTTAAGCCTAACTTAAAGGCGTTAAAGAAAAGTACTTTTTGGGAGATAACCCAAAAGTTTTAGATGAGTCTTGGAGTAATAACCGCTCCTTATCCTTTTTATTTGCTTTTTGTGCCAAGAGTAACCTCTAATGAGAGAGAAGTAATGATTGGGAAAGTTGCTGTCCCAAAACAGATTTTTGTGCTTCACCGTAAAAATTCGTGAGAGAGCTCTGTATGTCGGATTGAGCTGTAATGTTTTGTGCTTCTGCCCAGGTTTTTTCCTAACTTTCGTTAGTTCAACACTTTTTAATTTGAGCAACAGAAGGTCTTCGAAAAAATTCGTGTTTACCTACTGGTCTGTTTTGACAGATTTCTGCCATTTTCTGCATTTGCTTCTTGTTGGTTCCTTTTTGAGTTCTTTTGGGGAATTGAGCTTTTTGAGGGAAGTGCTACAGTAGCTAGTGTTCTAATGGAAGTTTATTTGGTGTTATAACTGAACCTTAAGACCTATTATCTTGAGTGCACTGATGTTGCTAATAAAGATTGTGTGAAGTTTTGTATGAAGGAAAAATTTCAGGCGTATGGAAGTAATGAGTAATGAGATGAAGGATGGACTAAAGCTCAAGATTGGGGATGCCACGCGTGTCACCCCAAGAAATATCCAAGAAGTACAAGCGTCAAAGCTTGGGGATTCCCAAGGCACCCCCTTCTTCTGTTGGAGATATGCCCAAGAGGCAATAATAAAAGTGGTTATTATTATATCTTTGTGTTTATGATGAATGTTTGCATCCCATGCTATAATTGTATTATAAGGAAACACTAATACATGTGTGTTTTGTAAACATAAAAGAGTCCCTAGTAAGCCTCTTGTTGAACTAGCTTGTTGGTTAATTGATGATCATGGTTTCCTGATCATGGACATTGGATGTCATTAATAACAAGGTTATATCATTAGGAGAATGATGTGATGGACACACACACCCATAGTAAGCGTAGCATAAGATCAAGTCATTAAGTTCGTATTGCTACAAGCTTTCAAATGCATAGTAACCTAATCCTTCGACCATGAGGTTGTGTTAATCACCATCACCGGATGGGTACTTTGATGACATCAAACACCGCTTCGTAACTGGGTGGTTATAAAGGTGTCATTGGGTATTCTGAAAGTATGTGTTGAAGCGCATGGACCAAGATTGGGATTTGTCCATCCATATGACGGATAGATATGCTCTAGGCCCTCTCGGTGGAATGTCATCTAGTTAGCTTGCAAGCATGTGACTAGGTCACAGGGGATGACATAACATGGAACGAGTAAAGAGTACTTATCAGTAACAAGGTGGAACTAGGTATGGAGATACCGACGATCAAACCTCGGATAAGTAGAGTATCGCGTGACAAAGGGAATTGGTTTCGTATGTTAATGGTTCTATCGATCACGAAGTCATCGTTGAGTATGTGGGAGCCTTTATGGATCTCCAGATCCCGCTGATGGTTATTGATCGGAGAGGTGTCTCCATCATTTCTACATATTCACGAACCATAGGGTGACACACTTAAGGTTCGAAGTTGTTTTAAGTAGATATTGAATGTGCGTTGGAGACCGAATGTTGTTCGGAGTCTCGGATTGGATCCGGGACATCACGAGGAGATCCGGAATTGTCCGGGGAATAAGATTCATATAATGGGGATCATTTTCTAAGTTAGGAAATGTTCCAGAGTGTTTGTATGGGGATTCTAGAAGGTTTCGGAATGTTCCGGAAGGTTCTAGAAGATATTTTGGAGTTTACTTGAAAACCAAGATAGGATAAGGGAAACCTTAAAGGGTAAGTAAAGGAAACTTGGGGGGAAGGACTCTCCCCCCAAGCTCCTTGGTGCGCCGGCCCTAAGGGGTGGGCCTAGGGGTGGGAACCCTAGGCCGCACCCCTCCCTCTATATATAGAGGGGTGGAGGCGCCACCCCCCTTGCCCCTTCCCACTCCAAACCCTAGCCGCCTCTCTCCTCCTCCTTCCATCTGCTCTGGCTTAGACGAAGCCTTGCAGAATTCTCTACTCCACCACCACCACCACGCCGTCGTGCTGCTAGGATTCCGTGGAGAGATCTACTACCTCCGCTGCTCGCTGGAATGGGGAGAGGAAGGTCTGCTTCGACTCCGCACATGTGACCGACTGCGGAAGCGCTGCCGGAACGCGACGCAGGAAGGATCGTCTACTCGATCTTGATATCGGCAAGTGATCGACTACATCAACCACGAGATCTGATCTCGAACAAGGCTTTCGAAACTACACGGGTTAGTACAGATCTATCTCGTTGCACATGTCTAATAGATTAGATCTTGGCTTTTATCTAGATTAGATCTGGGTTTTCTTTGTTCTTGCGGTAGAAATTTTTTGTTTTCCATGCTACGAACCCATCAGTGGTATCAGAGCCTTGTCTATGCATAGATCTGTTGCACGAGTAGAACACAATGGTTTTGTGGGCGTTGGTGCTCGTGCCGTCTTTTGCTTTGTGTACTTTGCATCTTGCGGTATGGTGGGATGAAGCGGCTCGGGCTAACCTTACATGTCATCGCACATGAGACTTGCTCCATGCTTGACGTGTAACTTGCTTTGCACAAGTGGCTTTGCGGGTGTCTGTCTCTCCCACCATAGTATAGATCCAATCTACACTTTGCACTTGATAGCACTTGTATCAACGTTGTGGTTCAGTTTCATAGGTAAGATCCGTTCTTATTCGAAAGCCCCAAACCACGTAAAACATGCAAAGAAAATTAGAGGCGTCTAACTTGTTTTTGCAGGGGTTTTGTGATGTGATATGTCCATCATGTGATTGTGATTATATTTGATGTATGCAATGATCCTTGTTGTAATATGGCAACCGGCAGGAGCCTAATGGTTGTCTTTAATTCTATTAAGACCTGCGTGTCTATTCATCTTGTAATAGCTTTATTCCAAGTAGTTGTAATAGTTGCTAGTGATGATGGACAACCATGAAGCGGCGCCACTGACCTTGACGCAATGCTGGTGATGATGGAGATCATGTTCGTGCTTTGGAGATGGAGATCAAAGGCATAAGCAGAAAGGGCCATATCATATCACACTAATTATGAATTGCCTGTGATGTTAATCCTTCATGCATCTTGTATTGCTTAGATCGCGATGGTAGCATTATAAGATGATCCCTCTCACTAAATATCAAGTAATAAAGTGTTCGTCCTTAGTTGGCACCGTTGCTAAGACTCGTCGTTTCGAAGCATCTCGTGATGATCGGATGTGATAGATTCTACGTGTGCATACAACGGGTGCAAGCCAGATTTGCACATGCGGAAACTAAGGTTAATCTTGACGAGCCTAGCATGTACAGACATGGTCTCGGAACACGGAATACCAAAAGGTAGAGCATGAGTCATATAAATGATATGATGAACATGAAGATTGTTCACCGATGAAACTACATCTTCTCTCGTGAAGATCGGACTTGGTGTAGTGGACTTGGTTCGTGTAATCACTAAGACAATGTGAGGGATGTTGTTTTGAGTGGGAGTTCACCTAGTTAATTTAAGAATTAAAATTGAACTCAATTTATCATAAACTTAGTCTAAACTACTTGCAAATTTGTTGTAGATTATGGCGAACCTCTCCATCAATTTCAATGCGTTCCTAGAGAAAGAAAAGCTTAAGAACAATGGAAGCAACTTCACGGACTGGCTCCGCGGACTGAAGATTGTCCTCAGGGCTGGTCAGTTGACCTATGTGCTCGAAGCACCGCTAGGTGACCCACCTGCAGAAGATGCCACCGAGCCACTCGGAAAAATCATTACTCCACAGTTCAGTGTGCCATCCTGTATGGTTTAGAAACGGAGCTTCAGAAGCGCTTTGAGCACCACGACCCGTTCGAGATCATTAAGGAGCTCAAGCTCATTTTTGAGACTCACGCGACTGTGGAGAGCTATGAGGCCTCCGAAAAGTTCTTTAACTGTAAGATGGAAGAGGGTAGCTCCGTTAGCGAGCACGTGCTCACCATGTCTGGGCATGCAAACAAGCTCCAAGAGTTGGGGATAACGATTCCTAATGAGTTAGGGATTCACCGTGTCCTCCAATCACTGCCACCAAGTTATAAGAACTTTGTGATGAACTACAATATGAACTGCATGAACAAGATATTGCCTGAACTATAGTCCATGCTAAAAACTGCTGAAGTGGAGATCAAGAAGGAGCACCAAGTGTTGATGGTCAATAAGACCACCAATCTCAAGAAACAGGGCAAGCCTAAGAACAAGGGCAACTTCAAGAAGGACGGCAAGAAAGCTGCCGCACCTGCTAAGAAGCCCAAGGCTGGTCCTAAGCCTGAAACTGAATGCTTCTACTGCAAGGGTGCTGGTCACTGGAAGCGTAACTGCCCCAAGTACCTGGCAGATCTGAAGAACGGCAACATCAAGAAGAAAGGTATATTCGATATACATGTTATTGATGTGTATCTTACTAGTAATCGTAGTAGTGCGTGGGTATTTGATACTTGTTCGGTTGCTCATATTTGTAACTCGAAACAGGAGCTGCGGAATAAACGAAGACTGGCGAGCGATGAGGTGACGATGCGCGTTGGAAATGGCTCCAAGGTTGATGTGATCGTCGTCGGCACGCTCCCTCTACATCTACCTTCAGGATTAGTTTTAAATTTAAATAATTGTTATTTGGTGCCTACGTTAAGCATGAACATTATATCTGGATCTTGTTTATTGTGAGACGGTTACTCTTTTAAGTCCGAGAATAAAGGTTGTTCGATTTATATGAGTAATATCTTTTATGGTAATGCACCTGAGATGAATGGTTTATTCTTACTGAATCTCGATAGTAGTGATACACATGTTCACAACATAGATGCTAAATGAACAAAATTGAATGATAATTCTACATACATGTGGCACTGTCGTCTTGGTCACATTGGAGTGAAGCGTATGAAGAAACTCCATTCTGATGGACTTCTTGAATCACTTGATTTTGAATCACTTGAAAGATGCGAAGCATGTCTAATGGGAAAAATGACTAAGACTCCATTCTCTGGAATAATGGAGCGAGCTACAGACTTATTGGAAATAATACATACCGATGTGTGCGGTCCAATGAGTGTAGCGTCGCGTGGTGGATATCGTTATGTTCTCACTTTCGCGGATGACTTAAGTAGATATGGGTATGTCTACTTTATGAAACATAAGTCCGAAACTTTCGAGAAGTTTAAGGAATTTCAAAGTGAAGTGGAATATCATCGTAACAAGAAGATTAAGTTTCTGCGTTCTAACCGTGGAGGTGAATATCTAAGTTACGAGTTTGGCATGCATTTAAATAAATGTGGAATACTTTCGCAGTTGACACCACCGGGAACACCACAGCGTAATGGTGTGTTCGAATGTCGTAATCGAACTCTCTTAGATATGGTTCGGTCTATGATGTCTCTTACAGATTTACCGCTATCGTTTTGGGGCTATGCATTAGAGACAGCCGCATTCACTTTAAATAGGGCACCATCTAAATCCGTTGAAATGACACCGTATGAATTGTGGTTTGGAAAGAAACCTAAGTTGTCGTTCCTTAAAGTTTGGGGTTGCGAAGCGTATGTAAAGAAGTTACAACCTGATAAGCTTGAACCCAAAGCGGAGAAATGCGTCTTCATAGGATACCCTAAAGAAACAATTGGGTATACCTTCTATCATAGATCCGAAGGCAAAGTTTTCGTTGCCAAGAATGGATCCTTTCTTGAGAAGGAGTTTCTCTCGAAGGAATTGACTGGAAGGAAAGTAGAACTCGACGAGGTTATTGAACCTTCTCTCGGAGTTGAGAGTAGCGCAGCACCGTAAGATGTTTTTGTGACGCCTACACCAATTGGAGAGGAAGCTCATGATGGTGATCATGAAACTTCAAACGAAGTTGTTGCTAAACCTCGCAGGTCAACGAGGGTTCGTACCACTCCTGATTGGTATGACTCTGCCTTGAACGTCATGTTGGTGGACAACACTGATGACCCTGCGACATATGAAGAAGCTATGGTGAGCCCAGATTCCGACAAATGGCTAGAAGCCATGAAATCCGAAATGGGATCCATGTACGAAAACCAAGTATGGACTTTGGTGGACTTACCGGATGGCCGTAAGGCTGTCGAGAACAAATGGATTTTCAAAAGAAAAACAGATGCTGATGGTAATGTTACCATCTATAAAGCTCGACTTGTTGCGAAAGGGTTCCGACAAATTCAAGGAGTTGACTACGATGAGACTTTCTCACCAGTAGCAAAGCTAAAGTCTGTAAGGATTTTGTTAGCAATAGCTGCATATTTCGATTATGAGATTTGGCAGATGGATGTCAAAACGGTGTTCCTTAATGGTGACATTGAGGAAGAGTTGTATATGGTACAACCCAAGGGTTTTGTCGATCCTAAAGATGCTGACAAGGTATGCAAACTTCAGCGCTCCATTTATGGACTGAAGCAAGCATCCCGGAGTTGGAATCAACGTTTTGATAAAGTAATCAAAAACTTTGGATTTATACAAACTTATGGAGAAGCTTGTATTTACAAGAAAGTGAGTGGGAGCTCTGTGGCATTCCTAGTACTATATGTAGATGACATATTGTTGATTGGGAATGATATAGAACTTCTTAATAGTGTCAAAGCCTATTTGAATAATAGTTTTTCAATGAAGGATCTTTGCGAAGCGGCATATATTCTAGGCATCAAGATTTATAGAGATAGATCAAGACGCCTAATAGCGCTTTCACAAAGTACATACTTGGACAAAGTTCTAAAGAAGTTTAGAATGGAAGAGAGCAAGAAATGGTTCGTGCCCATGTTGTCAGGTAAGACCTTGAGTAAGACTCAAAGTCCAGCTACGGCAGAAGATAGAGAGAAGATGAATAATATTCCCTATGCTTCGGCCATAGGTTCTATCATGTATGCCATGTTATGTACAAGACCGGATATAGCACATGCTATTAGTTTGACTAGCAGATATCAAAGTGATCCCGGAATGGAGCACTGGACAGCGGACAAGAATATCCTGAAGTGCCTACATAGGACTAAGGATATGGTTCTTTCTTATGGAGGTGATGAACAGCTTGTTGTAAACAGTTACACTGATGCTAGTTGGAACACCGATCCAGATGACTCGAAGTCACAGTCTGGATACGTATTTATTTTGAATGGTGCTGCAGTAAGCTAGAGGAGTGCCAAACAAAGCGTTGTGGCGAAATCTTCAACTGAATCAGAATACATAGCTGCTTCGGAGGCTGCACAAGAAGCCATATGGATGAAGGAGTTCATTACTGAACTTGGTGTGGTTCCTAGTGCATTGGACCCGATGGCCATCTACTGTGACAACACAGGTGCCATAGCTAATGCACAGGAGCCAAGGTCACATAGCAAGCTGAAGCACATCAAGCTACGTTTCCATGCTATTCGCGAGTATGTCCGAGATGGTGACATAAAGATTTGCAAAGTACACATTGATCTGAATGTGCCAGATCCGTTGACTAAACCTCTCCCTAGAGCAAAGCATGACCAACACCAGAACGCCATGGGTGTTAGGTATATTACCATGTAATCTAGATTATTGACTCTAGTGCAAGTGGGAGACTGTTGGAGATATGGCCAAGAGGCAATAATAAAAGTGGTTATTATTATATCTTTGTGTTTATGATGAATGTTTGCATCCCATGCTATAATTGTATTATAAGGAAACACTAATACATGTGTGTTTTGTAAACATAAAAGAGTCCCTAGTAAGACTCTTGTTTAACTAGCTTGTTGGTTAATTGATGATCATGGTTTCCTGATCATGGACATTGGATGTCATTAATAACAAGGTTATATCATTAGGAGAATGATGTGATGGACACACACACCCATAGTAAGTGTAGCATAAGATCAAGTCATTAAGTTTGTATTGCTACAATCTTTCAAATGCATAGTAACCTAATCCTTCGACCATGAGGTTGTGTTAATCACCATCACCGTATGGGTACTTTGATGACATCAAACACCGCTTCGTAACTGGGTGGTTATAAAGGTGTCATTGGGTATTCTGAAAGTATGTGTTCAAGCGCATGGACCAAGATTGGGATTTGTCCATCCATATGATGGATAGATATGCTCTAGGCCCTCTCGATGGAATGTCATCTAGTTAGCTTGCAAGCATGTGACTAGGTCACAGGGGATGACATAACATGGAACGAGTAAAGAGTACTTATCAGTAACGAGGTGGAACTAGGTATGGAGATACCGACGATCAAACCTCGGATAAGTAGAGTATCGCGTGACAAAGGGAATTGGTTTCGTATGTTAATG
Organism: Avena sativa; assembly: GCA_916181665.1. Lineage (NCBI taxonomy): Eukaryota > Viridiplantae > Streptophyta > Magnoliopsida > Poales > Poaceae > Avena > Avena sativa. Next base: position 432,934,216 of record OV702295.1, read on the forward strand.
GTTCTATCGATCACGAAGTCATCGTTGAGTATGTGGGAGCCTTTATGGATCTCCAGATCCCGCTGATGGTTATTGATCGGAGAGGTGTCTCCATCATGTCTACATATTCATGAACCGTAGGGTGACACACTTAAGGTTCGAAGTTGTTTTAAGTAGATATTGAATGTGCGTTGGAGACCGAATGTTGTTCGGAGTCTCGGATTGGATCCGGGACATCACGAGGAGATCCGGAATTGTCCGGGGAATAAGATTCATATAATGGGGATCATTTTCTAAGTTAGGAAATGTCCCAGAGTGTTTGTATGGGGATTCTAGAAGGTTTCGGAATGTTCCGGAAGGTTCTAGAAGATATTTTGGAGTTTACTTGAAAACCAAGATAGGATAAGGGAAAACTTAAAGGGTAAGTAAAGGAAACTTGGGGGGAAGGACTCTCCCCCCAAGCTCCTTGGTGCGCTAGCCCTAAGGGGTGGGCCTAGGGGTGGGAACCCTAGGCCGCACCCCTCCCTCTATATATAGAGGGGTGGAGGCGCCACCCCCCTTGCCCCTTCCCACTCCAAACCCTAGCCACCTCTCTCCTCCTCCTTCCATCTGCTCTGGCTTAGGCGAAGCCCTGCAGAATTATCTACTCCACCACCACCACCACGCCGTCATGCTGCTGGGATTCCGTGGAGAGATCTACTACCTCCGCTGCTCGCTGGAACGGGGAGAGGAAGGTCTGCTTCGACTCCGCACGTGTGACCGACTGCGTAAGCGCTGCCGGAACGCGGCGCCGGAAGGATCGTCTACTCGATCTTGAGATCGGCAAGTGATCGACTACATCAACCACGAGATCCGATCTCGAACAAGGCTTTCGAAACTACAAGGGTTAGTACAGATCTATCTCGTTGCACATGTCTAATAGATTAGATCTTGGCTTTTATCTAGATTAGATATGGGTTTTGTTCATTCTTGCGGTAGAAAATTTTTGTTTTCCATGATACGAACCCATCATCTTCATCAATAAAAATCCTAGGTTTCTTCCAAACACTTCATTTTTATTGTTTCATGCATAGTTGTGTTGTTCTTGGAGCGTCTTCTTTTTCGTTTTCGTTTTGGTTTTTAGTTTGCGTGGTTTGCTTAGTTTGCTGAATAAATTGGTTGGACCCCCTCTTTCATACATTGGTGTTTGCATAGTCTGGTTTGGATTGGAAAAGAGTAGGAAAGATCATGCTTAAGTGGTAAAGAGAGCTTGTTTTTGACTGTTGCCTATGCTTTGTCATGCCATGCTTGATATTGTTTTGGCTTTATGCTTAGTATTCTTTGTTGTAGCATGACTTGTTATAAACAATTGAGATTGCTTAATGTGCCTTGGATGAATCATGCATTGTTTTAGCATATTAAAGCATAGTATTGTGGTATTCTCCTTTGATGCTTTATTTGGGTTGACTTGGCACATGCTCACACCATGTTATGACTATCTCAAGTCACCATAAGACTTTATGATCCTTTAGTTTTCAACTTGTAGTATCACTTTATGCTTTGATCAATGATGTTTTGTCGCTCTGCATGATTATGGACATTATTGCTCTCTCGTTTGTCGCTCCCTTACTATTGCTAGCCTTCACTTACACTGAGTATGTTTTACTCAAGTTTCCAACTCCTTAAACCAAATATTGCCAAAGTGTCCACCATACCTACCTATTAGCATCATTTGCTACTTCCGTGCATATTCAATATTCCTTGTTTTCTTCCGAATAAAATGTTTGCTTGTTATGAGAAAGTTAGTTAGTAAAGCTCTCACGAACTTGATGGCACACTTTATTTCATGCACTTAATAAACCTGAACCATTGTGAACTCTCCATGAAAGTTATATGCTTGCTAATTATAGGCTGGGAATTAGCAGAACCGTGCTGTCACGGGGAACGCTTTCAACACTTGTAAATATATACCCAGTTGGTACCTTGCTCTTTTGTTTGCGGATGTCGTCGGTGTGAAATAAAAGGGGAGCTTGTAAGTCCATGGAGTTATGTATGTGTGTTAGAGAAATGCCTGGGCCGCTGGTCTAATCCATGCTAACATGGTGGAAACCTGCAGCGTAACCATAATGATATCTATGAAGCATTCTTCTTATAAAAAAAGAGAGATAGCTATTGAGAAAAAGAAAAAAAAGAGACTTATGAAAAGAGGAAAGAGAGAAAAAAGCACCATTTTCCCATGGTAAATAAGAAGATTGCTGAGATACTCATTGTCTGCTTGCCTTGTCATTTTGATATGGGGATTCTTTCGTATCATCAGGCAAGGGGTACACCGTTGGCGGTTCTCTATGATACGCACATACTTACGATGACAAGAACTTACTAAAACTAAAGTTGAGTAGCATGAGGAGCGGCCCTCGTACTCAAGGGACTTGGGATTTTCAGTTTATAGTCTGTCAAGCATATAAATCAGATTGGACCTCACTTTCACCTTAACCACATTAAAGATGCTTATGACAGGGGCAATGAGAGCTCAAAGCTAATGATTACCATACTTTCAGCATTTGGAAGCCTTTCAAACTATTCAAAACCTTTTCATTTCCTTGTTGAGTCTCCACACATTCTATGAGCACTTTCTTGAGAGCATACTGGCCATTCTTAGTTCTATGTGCATTGTCCCAAGACTTGTTGATTGATGCATACCTTGATATTGCTTGTTTTAAACTATTTGTATCTAGTCACTCTTGTAAACTTTGAAGGTGTCATATGCATTTATGTTTGCTACTCTATGAGGGACAAGTTGAATGCCACTATGCTATGTTTTCTTTAGGAGAAACAAACAAACGTCTTGCAAAGCATTGTTATTCATGAATCTTTTGTTTGTGCCTTTTCATGTTGCATCATAGTTTCTATTTCTTCTTGCTAGAACTTCGTCTTTCATGTTATGATTGAAGTACTATGATCCCAGCTTTGAATGTTTTACAAGTACTTTGGTCAAGTCTTTGATGCTGCATGTCACCTCAAAAATTATTCTTTATTTTTATCACTTACCTACTCGAGGACGAGCAGGATTTAAGCTTGGGGATGTTGATACATTGCAAATGTATCTATAAATGCTTGGTTTTATCCACTTTCTTGTGTTTTGTCCACACTTTGGAGTACTTTTCATATGATTTCTTAGACTAACATATTAACAAGAGCCACAGTGCCAGTTGCCTGTTTTCTGCTATTTTTGGTTCCAGGAAAGTCAGAAAATGAATATTCTCGGAATTGGACGGGACAAAAGCCAAAGTGCCTATTTTTTCAGAAGACTCCAGGAGCCAGAATACGAGACGGAGGAGGGCCAGGGGCTGGCCACACCCCCCCCCCAGGCGCGGGCTAGGCCTGGCCGTGCTAGGGCATGGTGTGGTGGCCCTAGGCACCCACTCGGTCTCCCTCTTCGCCTATAAGAAGCCTTCTAACCTAAAAACTCCGGGGGGTTCAACGTTTTTCCAGAAAAAGTTCTGCAGCGCCGCCACCACCGAAGGGGAGATTCGGGGGACAGAAAGTCTCTGTTCTGGCACCCTGCCGGGACAGGGAAGTGCCCCCGGAGCCATCTCCATCGATCTCCACCATCATCTCCATCGACCATCCATGTTTCCCCCATCTATGAGTGATTAATCCCCCGCTATAGGCTATGGGGATGGTAGGGATTGGATGAGATCGTTCATGTAATGGCATCAGATTGTTAGGGCATGGTGCCTAGTATCTTTTATTAGTGCTTTATGACTTTGTTGCGACTTGTTGTGCTTAATGCTTGTCACTAGGGCCCGAGTGCCATGATTTCATATCTGAACATGTTATTGATTCATTATGATAGTATTGTTTTTGGTCTTATCTGCAAGTTGTATACACACGTTGTTTTCCGGAACCTATGGCCCCGAAGTGACAGAAATCAGGATAACCGGAAGGGAAAGGCTTTGATGTGAGGATCACATGTGTTCATGGAGTGTTAATTGCCAGTAGTTCCCTAGAGGCCCCGCTGCAAACGGGCTGGCAGGACAAAAGATGTTGTACAAGTTCTCATTGCGACCACGTATGACTATATATGGAACACATGCCTAGGATTGTCTAGTACTTGGATGCTTTATTTTATTTATCTGCAATTGCCCTATGTTCTGATTGCTATGTGAATTGTCTTGTCCATGCAACGCCCGTCCATCCATCCCTATGCCTACAGCACTCGAATCCCACTGTTTACTGCTATTGTTACTACTGTCTTTGCTTTACTACTGCTGTTACTTTACTATTCTTACTACAAAATTGTTGCTACTGATAAACTACTATGAGCAAGATTGTTTCCAGGTGCAGCTGAATTGACAACTCAATTGTTAAGGCTGATAAATATTCTTTGGCTCCCCTTGTGTCAAATCAATAAATTGGGTTTCACTTCCCTCGAAAATACTGCGATACACCCCCTATACTTGTGGTTCATCAGTGTTCTTTTCCACAAACCACACATGGATCCACCAGTGGTCATTGCATGTGTGTTCTTTCCACAAACCACATATGGATCAACCACTAGTAGTTGCATGTGTGTTCTTTTCCACAAACCACACATGGATCCACCAGTGGTCATTGCATGTGTGTTCTTTCCACAAACCACATATGGATCAACCACTAGAGTCATTGCATGTGTGTTCTTTTCCACAACAACTTATGGATCAACCAGTGGTCATTGCATGTGTGTTCTTTCCATAAACCACATGTGGACCCATTACAGTCATTGCATGTGTGTTATTTCCACAAACCACACATCGATCAACCACTAGAATCATTGCATATGTGTTATTTCCACAAACCACACATGGATCAACCACTAGAGTCATTGCATGTGTGTTCTTATACTAAAACCAACACTAGAGTCATTGCATGTGAGTTCTTTTCACAAACCACACATGGATCAACCACTAGAGTCATTGCATGTGTTTTATTTCCACAAACAAACATGGATCAACCACTAGAGTCATTGCATGTGTGTTCTTTTCCACAAACCACACATGGATCCACCAGTGGTCATTGCATGTGTGTTCTTTCCACAAACCACACATGGATCAACCACTAGAGTCATTGCATGTGTGTTCTTTCCACAAACCACACATGGATCAACCACTAGAGTCATTCCATGTTTGTTCTTATACTAAAACCACAAACCAGCACTAGAGTCATTGCATGTGTGTTCTTTTCCACAAACCACACATGGATCCACCAGTGGTCATTGCATGTGTGTTCTTTCCACAAACCACATATGGATCAACCACTAGTCATTGCATGTGTGTTCTTTTCCACAAACGACACATGGATCCACCAGTGGCCATTGCATGTGTGTTCTTTCCACAAACCACATATGGATCAACCACTAGAGTCATTGCATGTGTGTTCTTTTCCACAAACAACTTATGGATCAACCAGTGGTCATTGCATGTGTGTTCTTTGCACAAACCACATGTGGACCCATTACAGTCATTGCTGTGTGTTATTTCCACAAACCACACATGGATCAACCACTACAATCATTAAATATGTGTTATTTCCACAAACCACACATGGATCAGCCACTAGAGTCAATGCATGTGTGTTCTTATACTAAACCAACACTAGAGTCATTGCATGTGTGTTCTTTTCACAAACCACACATGGATCAATCACTAGAGTCATTGCATGTGTGTTATTTCCACAAACAAACATGGATCAACCACTAGAGTCATTGCATGTGTGTTCTTTTCCACATACCACACATGGATCCACCAGTGGTCATTGCATGTGTGTTCTTTCCACAAACCACACATGGATCAACCACTAGAGTCATTGCATGTGTGTCCTTTCCACAAACCACACATGGATCAACCACTAGAGTCATTGCATGTTTGTTCTTATACTGAAACCACAAACCAACACTAGAGTCATTGCATGTGTGTTATTTTCCACAAACCACACATGGATCCACCAGTGGTCCTTGCATGTGTGTTCTTTCCACAAACCACATATGGATCAACTACTAGTCATTGCATGTGTGTTATTTCCACAAACCACACATGGATCAACCATTAGAGTCATTGCATGTTTATTCTTATACTAAAACCACAAACCAGCACTAGAGTCATTGCATGTGTGTTCTTTTCCACAAACCACACATGGATCCACCACTAGAGTCATTGCATGTGTGTTCTTTCCACAAACCACATATGGAACAACCAGAGTCATTGCATGTGTGTTCTTTCCACAAACCACACATGTGGACCCACCAGTGGTCATTGCATGTGTGTTATTTCCACAAACCACACATGGATCAACCACTAGAGTCATTGCATGTGTGTTCTTTCCACAAACCACATATGGATCAACCACTAGAGTCATTGCATGTGTGTTCTTATACTAAAACCAACATGGATCCACCAGTGGTCATTACATGTGTGTTCTTTCCACAAACCACACATGGATCAACCACTAGAGTCATTGCATGTGTGTTATTTCCACAAACCACACATGGATCAACCACTAGAGTCATTGCATGTGTGTTCTTATACTAAAACCACAAACCAGTACTAGAGTCATTGCATGTATGTTCTTATACCACACATGGATCAACCACTAGAGTCATTGCATATGTGTTATTTCGACAATCCACATGTGGACCCATTATAGTCATTCCATGTGTGTTATTTCCACAAACCACACATGGATCAACCACTAGAGTCATTGCATATATTTTATTTCCACAAACCACGCATGGATCAACCACTAGAGTCATTGCATGTGTGTTCTTGTACTAAAACCACAAACCAGTACTAGAGTCATTGCATGTGTGTTCTTTTCCACAAACCACACATGGATCCACCAGTGGTCATTGCATGTGTGTTCTTTCCACAAACCACACATGGATCAACCAGAGTCATTGCATGTCTATTATTTCCACAAACCACACATGGATCAACCACTAGAGTCATTGCATGTGTGTTATTTCCACAAACCACACATGTATCAACCACTAGAGTCATTGCATGTGTGTTATTTCGACAAACCACACATGTATCCATTTGAGTTATTTCATGGTTGTTCTTATACTAAAACTAGCACTGCCCCTCAATGGATCCACCATTAGACCGAGTCTTCTAGAAGGCACGCCATAGCATAGTTGTTCTGCTTGACGATTGTTACATACCGTTCGATTGGGGCGCTTGGACGATTGGGATGGTCTTCATGAGAGCGATCCTCGAGTAGGTTGTTCTGCGGCATGATTGGCCATGCTTGCTCTAGACAAACTAGCATGTTTCAAGTGTTATGACTCACGAGTTCAGTGGGCCATATCCCAGTGTCACGTCCCCGTTACTTCTCTTCCTCCCCGTACTTCTCTTCCTTCCCCTCGAAGCCACTTTCCCCACGTCACTTCCATCCTACCGTAGCCGCAAGCCGACGACATCCGCCAATTCTCCGGTCGCTACCTTCATGCTAAGAAATCATTTTACAAGCTTTTGAACTTATCCTACACATTCCTGCTATTCGCCAATCTAACTGCTGATCTTTTTTCTGATTTCTCGACGAACTTCAGTTGTGGCAGATGTGGGAGCCCAAGAATCTGGAGACCCTCACGCGCAACTTCGCAGCGGCGTTCCCACTCGTGTGCTCCCACCCAGGATGCTTTCGTCATTACTCCTACCGCGAGCTCCCGCTCCACGAGCTCGCGTGCCCGCACGGCGCGTGTGCCTGCATGGAGCCGGGCTGCAACTACACTGGCCTGCCGGCAGAGCTCGTCGTCCACCTTGCAAATGGGCACTTGATTGAAGTGATTAGGATCTCGTACGGGCAAGCCCAACTTCTCCAAGAGCAGGTGTCGTTCACTGACTCGGCATGCCGCCTGCTAATTTTCCAGGGGGGGGACGGCTCTATTTTCGTCCTGACCATCACCGCCGGTGTTCTAGGAACCAGAGCCGGGCCCACCGGCGTGGGTGCCGTATGCGTCAGGTCGGTCTCGTGCGCCTGGCCCGTATACACAGTGCGCATGTGGGCGAACGCCCAGCCACCATCGTCGGATAGCATTCTTGTGCTAGCCGAGGCGCCAAGCTGCCCGACGCCGCGGGAGGTGGAGTATGTGGACCTAAGGTTGATCCTATGCGTGCCATCTCAGTACCTTGTCAGTGTTGGCCGAACAGGCAGATGCATTTCTGCATTTGTATCAAGAAGACCGACAGACAAATGTAGTACTTGTGCTGTCGTTACTGTTAGACTTAAGCGATGCTTCTCACGTGCTTAGAGCATACGTGTTGTGCAAATGTACCCCAGTTGTAGTTTTCAGTACTCCTTAATACTTCGACGAGTTATTATATTGGTCCAATCAGCTTGTTGTTGTCACGTTGTAAAGTCCGCTTGCTCTGGACAGACCGGCAATACCGTGTGCTCCCGCTCCCGCATGTCGGTGTCACGTGTTCTGAGGGCCCACCTGCCAGTGTCCTTCCCCTCGAAGCCATTGTCCCAACTTCTCTTCCATCCTGCCACTCCCGTCCGATGGTTGTAATCTGATGATTTTCGTTGGATTGTTTACAAGTAATCTACGTTGATAATGCAACATGCAAATGGCACAGACACAATTTCTAAAGTGGAAGCACTCACCGGCTGCTATTGCACACATTTCTTAATATAGCTCGACAAACACATTACAATAATTATACTCGCATTAAACACAACCGAAATTGCAACCATCCTAAACAACATCTAAACCCACATCACACAGCTGTCGTCAGAGTCCACCTCGATTGGTGACACCGCCGTGCCCTTCCCGGCGACATCCACTCCCGCCCGTGGCTTGCCCTTCGCCAAGGAGGCAACAATGGCGTTCTGCACAGCTTCGTCCTCGTCGCCCTCCTCATCGGATTCGACAATGACGAAGGTGACGGGGTTGGCGTGGATCGAGCGCTGTCGCGCCTGGCGGCTCCTGCTCGAGCTCGACGCTGCATCAGCCCTTCTACAGGTAGGAGGGGCCGAGCTCGCATACATAGCATCGTCGCTCCTCTCAAGAAACCATGGCCATTTGATACTACGACGATAGGATCTTGGGGTGGATCCGCCGCGGAGAGCCCTACCGGAAGCGGTGGAGCGGATGGATCTGCCGGCGCGAGCCATGACAAGTTCCTAGGAGGGAGTAAGATTGTGGGCCAGGCGTGTCTGGTTCCTAAGCAAGACCTCCCAGTGATATGTACGCGGGCAAGTTACCAAAAAATTCCGTCCAATGCGCGCGACAGGGCTTTTGAACCACGAAGGCGCGAGTTTCTTTTGACAAGTCCACAGGCTAGGTCCCCCACCTGTCAGCCGAATGTGGACGGTAGGATTCTGCCCGAGTTATTAAGTAGGGATAAATCACGCTTCACCACTACCCTGACATCCAAAGGCTCCTCTTTCTTGTGCCCTCGCTCCCCTCGCTCATGGCTCGCAGCTCGTGCAGTTCGTCTCGGGCGGAATCAGGGTCGGCTCAACACCGTCAGGCGGGTGCCCCCATCAGGTACCAAAGGGTGCCCTACGATTACTACCCCGATATGCTGTGTTTGTGTGGTGAGAAGATGCCGAGATGGATTTCATGGACCGACGAAAATACTGCAGGAAAATTCAGCAACTACAGCATCAGAGCGGTAAGTTCCTACTGTAGGTACAATGGTAACCCGGATCCGGAAAGCGTAATGTAATTCTTTTTTTGTTTCCTTCGATCTACTACACAGGAAGGGAGGGGGACTGGCTGTGAAAAGTTTGTGTGGATCGAAAAGCCACTGACAGGTTTTCACAAAGAGCTTGTTCAGGATCTGCGTGATGCTGTGTGGGACAAGAAAGAGGAGATTCGTGCGATGGAGCGAGAGATCTGGGAGCTTCGCCAGGTGCAGGGAGGCAGGGGCAGGGAGGTGGTGAGACAGACGGGCTCAAGATTAGGCTAGATAGTGGACACAATTTCCTCATTATCTAGGCATTATCTGTTGCATTTGCAGTTTATGTTGCCATGTTGTTATCCAGCAGCTGAAATAAGTTGCTGCTTCGTGGAGTGTAGCGGCCAGCTTAAGAAATTGTTTTCCATCCCAGAAACTTATCATAAGTGTAATGCCAACAGCAGGGATTTATTAAGCGCCTATAAATAAATCATGTCTGTGGCACTAACACCCATCAATTTTGGAGAGGATTTAACCGCTTAGCTATCGCGATTGTTCAGATAGTAGTGGCACAGTCACAGTTTTGGATTCAACTAGTGGCCTCAGCCGTATCAAATCCTAAAGCCGCGATACATTTTACTGCTAGTACGAGAGGAAGATTGTTTCGCCCGACAAGTTCCACGCACACAACTCCAGAGTTTAACCGAACTACATATATAGGTTCAAGTTCAATACATCATTAGGCTACTACACTGCTAGCCCTCTTTCTCTGCTTGGGTGCCAACTTTCTTCCTCTTTCCTTCATGTACACTGGCTTCTTCATCTCTTGCCTTCTTCCTCTTCCTGGATGCCAATTTTCTTACCTTCACGTACCCTGCATCTCCGGGCCGAGGGAAGTCAGGCCAATCAGCACCAGAATCTTGTCCGGCATCATCACTCCACTCGTTTTGGTTTTCTTCCCGCAGCAAAATCACTAAGTCGGCTGTCTTGTTTCTTACCTTGCGCTTCCTGTAAAAAAACAATACATGGATTACTACCTTATATCTACAGACTATAAACAATTTTTTTGTGTGAATGTACCATCTCATACCTAGGTTTGGGAGCATTAAGGGGACATCTAGCTGCTCTATGGCTTATAAGATGGCAGGTCTTGCATCTGTTTTTGCCCTTCTTTGTAGCACAGAAAGCCGAACCGTTCTTCTCGAGAAAATTATTAAACCTATTCACCTGGGGTCTTTCTCTGCCCCTTTTTGTAACTGGCTGGCAAAGGTCGAAAGACAGTTGGACTTGAGGCCACTGAGATGGGTCTGTACATGGCTCGACGGATCCAGCGTACGCAGCTCTGAACTTTTCCATAGAGTAGTAGTCTGACAAATACTGATCCAAATGTGGTAGAGTTCTTTTCTTCACCAAGAAGGCCAAGGCGTGGTCGCAAGGTTTCCTGGTATGCTGCCACTCTAAGCAGGTGCATTCTCGTAGCTGGATGTTCACAACATCCCTTTTGCCACTCTTGGACATATCGACCACCTCACAGCTTCTGTTGGTTGACGGGAGAACCTTAAGATGAGCAAGTCCTCGGCTTCTCTTGTGCAGTTGCTGTACAACTGGCGGTAACATATGTCCTCTAAGTCTCCTACCGATCTCTCCTTATATTTAACAGCTTCATGATCATACCATGTATGTTGTCCATCAAGATATGAACAGGCGCACTTTTATGTCCTTCACCCAGTTATTCAGGCATTCTGCAAGGTTGTTGTTTATGTAATCAACTTTGATGTCAGGGTTGAATTGACTCCTCTTCCATATCTGCGAATGATGGATGGCTAAGTACTCTGGAAGTTCAGGGGCTTCGGCAAAAATCTTGCTCATGAAATAATCGCTGCTACTAGGTTTGTAAACTCTAGCAGCAGGAAACATATAACGAAATACGTTGCCTGCGTAGTGTGAGAACAAGTTGAGCATCATATGGGCATGGCATTCTCTACCTTCAGCTCGCGGGAACACCTCCTTCACTGCATTCCTCAGCCCTTTGCATGCATCCGTGGATATAGCCAATGGATCCATGTGGCCTATTGATCTCTTGAGCTGCCTCATAAACCAGACCCAGTTTTCCTCCGTTTCTATTTCAAACAGCCTGAATGCCACTGGGAACATCCAGTTGTGACCATCAAGTGCTGCGGCAGATGGCAGGTAGCCTTTCCATTTGCCAGTTAGGACAGTGTTGTCTACAGTCAGATATGGCCTACAGCCGCCCTTGAATCCATCGATTCAAGGTTTAAGCGCCATGAAAAATCTTTTGAAATATACTTTACCACCTTCTGATTCGGTGTCAATCTCCACAACACTCCCCGAACACCTAGCTTGTACCTCCGCCTTGAAGTTGTAGAGCATCCTGAAGCTATTGGTCCAATCCCCGTGCAAGACCCCCAGAGCTTTCTCTTTACCTTTCCAAACTGTGTAATACAAAAGGACAATGTTGTATTTAGAACCAAGGCTAGTCTGAATATTCTTCGCGGTCTCCTTAGGGTTATCCTTTAGTATGGACATAGATTGCATAGCCACCCACTCCGTATCAGCCATTGAGGATTTCAGTTTGCTTCCTGTCGGACACATGTGTGCAGGGCCCATTCTGTTCACCTGCAACACAGATTCATTTAAAAGATAAGCGGAGTCGACTAGTTGCCAGAAAGATATCGCACATCAATTGTAGTTATAGAGTGAAAAGAGAGAGAGAGAGAGTTCTAATGGTTTGCTGCAATCATTGCCCCAATACCCTAATTGCAGTCGACGCAGGTAAGGATCTTGCTGTGAACCTCCATGGACAATGTACCTCGGCCCGTCCATTCATCCACGTTAACTTGCAAACGGCATCATACCTCTCGGCAGAGTTCTTCAGTCAATAAACATCGAACTCCCCCTTGATACAAAAATGCCGGAACGACATCCTGAACTCATGCATGCTCCTGAACTCGGTGCCGACCGAAATTATAGGATACTCGTGGTCATGTTTCATTTCTTCTACTTCAACACCCAAATCATCGACTGGAATACCAGCCTCATCGTTAAGTTCCTCGTCTATTTCATCATCACCAGATTCTTGATCCTCTATAGTGCCTGCTTCTTCATCTGAATCAGAATCTTCGCCATCGTCTCTAATGCCTAGTACTGCACACATCATATTGACTCCCATGGGTGGGGCTGCACCATCGTCTCCACTGGATGGACAGGAACATTGCCCTAGTCCACCTCACCGGCAACTCTGTTTTCTCCAAGACACTCGGTTGGTTGTGCTGCAACCACATGGGGTGGTCTTATGTTTGCACGCATCCCAGGTTCTTCAGTGGACAAATAGCAGTCAGAATCAATTTCATCTTGAGTGTACAGAACCCTCTTGCTCTTCCTGTGTACATCCTCCTTCGTGATGTAATCTTTCCTGATGGTATCAGTAGGGCTTGACATCCGCGTTCCATTCCCCATCGAACTAGGCCTTTTGCTGCCGCTCTTGGGTGTGATCTCCTTATTGCCTCCCCTCACGGGTGTTGGCTCCAGGGTGCTGGCATTATTGCCCGACCTCTGTGGCGTGTTCTTCTTCGAATTAGCCCTTTTGCTGCTACTATTGGGCGTGTTCTCCTTCGTGCTGGCATTATTGCCTGACCCCAGCGGCGTGTTCCGCTCCAAATTAGCCCTTTTGCTTCTACTATTGGGCATCTTCTCCTTCATGCTGGCATTATTGCCTGACCTCAGTGGCATGTTCCGCTCCAAATTAGCCCTTTTGCTGCTACTATTGGGCGTGTTCTCCTTTGTGCTTGCATAATTCCCTGACAGTGGCGTGTTCCGCTCCAAATTAGTGTTTTTTTGCTCCCATAGGGTGTGGTAGCCTCTGTGTTGGCCATCTTAGCCTCTTTGCTACCACTCCTGGGAGTGTTCACCACCGTGCTAGCCCTCTTAGTGTTTTTGCTGCTACCGTTCGGTGTGGCATTTTGACTGGATCTAAGGGGTGTACTCTACGGCATGGTGCCTTTTGTCGTGCGACTCTTGGGCGTCCTCTTCTCTGGCATGGTCTCCTTGGTGACGTTCGTCTTCGGGGTGCCCTTTCTGGGGATGCTCTTCCTGCTCCTCTTTATGACGCTCCTCTGTAAGACTCTCCTCTGTTCGAAGCCACCCTCAGTCACACCAGCCCTAGTGATGCCATGGATCAGGTCATGCATGCCTTCTAAAAGTCCATCTCTATTGTCGAGTTCCAATTCCTCTCGAACCGTGAGCACTACCAAGTGGAAGTAAACTTCACCTCTATAATGTTTCCTTGTAAACGGTACGACTAAATCCCTAGTATCTTTCACTTCGATAGCCTTTTTGCTCCTGTAACCATAATATAACAAACGTGCTTCCTGGGAGGACCCCCACAGCACCTTCACACGTAACGATGCCATCAGGTCAGATAACTCTACCACTTTAGGGTCGTATCTGCCAAGGATTACATCAAACTCGTCATAGAATTTTTCTGTAACATCATCTAATTTTGCAGTATAATCCGCGACACTGATACGAATGATTACTTTGCCATCATCAGGTTCTTCCAGATAGAAACCTTCAAGAGGTTCGAGAGATGGAGCGGCACCATCAGACCCAGCCCCAATGCCACCGCCGCCATCACTAGCGTCATCGTTAGCTGGATCAACCTCAGTGGAAGTACCATGACCAGGAGCAAGGCGAGGGCCCCTTTTAACGGCAGCCACAATAGGATCAGCTGCTGCCATGCCACCTTGATGATCAGGAGCAGTTCCCACAACAGAAGTGTTTCGAGTGCTAGCAGAGTCCAGACCATGAGCTGGCTTCAGACCAGCAGCTCGCTGAACCCGAGCATGGGTTCGAGGAGGAGAGAATGGTTCAGTCTTTGCAACAACAGTGGGGCAGCCTCCGGAAGCCTTAGTTTGCTCAACAGCGGCAGGGATTGGGTCAACAGCGTCCAGATCAACAACAACACGAGGATGACCAGTACCAGCAGATTCTAGAGCACGGGTTCGCACAACTTGAGGACGGTTTCGAGGAGGAGCAGCACACAAGGTGGCGGTCTTGGCAACAACAGCGGGGCAGCCTCCAGACGCCTTAGTTTTCTCAACAGCGGCATGGATTGGGTGAGCAGCAGCCGCAGCAACACGGGCACGGGGACGGGGACGACCAGTACCAGCAGATTCCAGAGCAGAGTTTTCCACAACGGCAATACGGGGACTCCTACGAGGAGGTTGCCTGACAGAAGCATGTCACGGATGAGGAACCACATTTTGCTCAACAGTAGGGGTTCGAGTTAGACCTCCCTGTCCAATAATAGCTGGGCGACTCCCAGTAGCAGGAGCTTCCTCATCCACTATGTTATACACCAGCGTAACCACGCGAAGCCTAACATGCTGTTTCATCAACCCAATTAGCTGACTGTCACGCGCTACAGGCACCTTGAAGCCTCAGTCATCAACGAGGCTGAACCGTGCAGTCTGCTCTAGCCTCATTTCAGCAAGTTCACGCACAGCAGCAACCAAACTAGGGATAGTGCATAACTACATAGGCGCCACTTCCATCTTCAGACTCTGAGCCTCTTTCCACGTGCTCTTCCCATGTGCTAATTTAATGAGGTGGCCGCAGATGCTCACCACAACTGTGTAGCTGGGTTCAGCGGAGATCCTAGTTGACAGAAAATTGTAGACAAAAGATAAGAATTGTTTGTCAGCGTCGTGCTAGCAAACAATTCTATGTTCGATATATCTCTGTAATGCCAATAGCTAGCTAGCAGTTATAGGTAGTGCGAATAGCAAAGAGAAGAGTAGCTCACCCAAAATTAGCCAGAAGTACTTCTTCCTCGACAAATGGATCTGCCATCCTCCACGCTGCTCAGCTCGTCGACGGTAGAGGCGGGCTAGATCGTCGCAACGGTTGGCACGGCATTCCACATTAGAGCTCGGTAGCAGCGAGTAGGTGCAGCAACTTGCCGCCGGAAGTCAAATGCCCGACGAGATCTTTCTGGTTGGAGAGGGCATTTCGACGCTGCCGGTGCTAGGGTTCATGCGAAAGGAGGGAGGGGTGGATTTGTGAATTTGGTCAACGCACGATGCTCCTTTAGTATCTCATTTCGCCTACGTGGTTTCCGCGTTGGCGCTCGCGTCACGGAAATATTACTGACATGAGGGTCCCGACCGTCTACTTCACGGGGCAGTTTCACGGCATGTTTGGATTTGGTAGGGGTGAGACGAGTTTGCATCGAAATGGCCCCTCTCAGTAGTTGGCGGCCCAACTTTTCGAAACGCGGTGATTTCAGGCAACTTAGGTACCGCCATGCGCTGGCCTGCCAACTTTGGTACCGCAAACGAACAAGCCCCAGAACAACACAACTGTGCATGAAACAATAAAAATGAAGTGTTTGGAAGAAACCTGTGATTTTTATTGATGAAGAAGGGGATGCCTTGGGCATCCCCAAGCTTTGACGCTTGTACTTCTTGGATATATTTCTTGGGGTGACACGCGTGGCATCCCCAAGCTTGATCTTTAGTCCATCCTTCATCTCATTACTCATTCCTTCCATACACCTGAAATTTTTCCTTCATACAAAACTTCACACAATCTTTATTAGCAACATTAGTGCACTCAAGATAAACAAGTCTTAAGGTTCAGTTCTAACACCAAATAAACTTCCAATAGAACACTAGCTACTGTAGCACTTCCCTCAAAAAGCTCAATTCCCAAAAGAACTCAAAAAGGAACCAACAAGAAACAAATGCAGAAAATGGCAGAAATCTGTCAAAACAGACCAGAAGGTAAAGACGAATTTTTTCGAAGACCTTATGTTGCTCAAATCAAAAAGTGTTGAACTAACAAAAGTTAGATAACAACCTGGGGCAGAAGCATAAAAATTCACGCCTCAAAACAACGTACAAAGATTTTACACGAATTTTTACGGTGAAGCACAGAAATCTGTTTTGGGACAGCAACTTTCCCAATCATTACTTCTCTCTCATTAGAGGTTACTCTTGGCACAAAAAGCAAATAAAAAGGATAAGGAGAGGTTATTACTGAAGTAATAACTTTCAAGACTCATCTAAAACTTTTGGGTTATCTCCCAATAAGTACTTTTCTTTAACGCCTTTAAGTTAGGCATAAGAAGCAAGAAAGAATCAAGTGTTCTCAAATGAAGAAGCATCAAGACCAAATTTCTCGCCCTTACCTCTCTTACTTTTATTCTTAACCTTGGGGAAAATATGATTGTTTGGTGGAGAAGAAAGGTGCATGGTCCCCTTTCCCACATCTATTATTGCTCGAAGAAGTTCTAATAGGGACCTTCCAAGTGTAATTTGTCCTTTTCCTGCACATTCAATAACAAGATAATCAGTAGAAATCATTTTCCCAAGGATCTTTGTAAACACTCCTTCAGCTATTCCAATAGGTAATATGGTAGCATTATTAGCAAGAGATATTTCTTTTCCTCCTTCAGTAAGCCCCCAAAGATTCAAAGATTCATAAATATCTTTGGGCATAAGACAAAATTCAGACATGATATCACAGCGAGCTTGAAAAGCTTCAGTGTTTATCTCAATCTTTACTATAGGGAGACACTTTGATGGTTCAGAATTTATTGGAACATAATTGTGATGCTCCCTAAGCGTATTATAGCAATCTTTTAAGCTAGCAGTGTCAGTCTCAAGAGTGTTCAATCTAGCAAATATTCTTGCGAAAGAAATATCAGTTTGGCTAGGCAAGTTGTAAGTAAGGATCAATTTCTTTATAGCATTAATAGCATCATCCTCATTACATTGGAGGAAATCTCCTCCCACAACAGCATCTAAAGCATATCTATAGAAAAGAGCAATTCCAAGGTAAAAACTGCTAAGGAACAAGCTTTGAGTCATTTTAGGCTTAGTTTTTTCATGTAGATCAGAGATTCTAGACCAAGCTTCTTTAAAACTTTCCTCAATTCCTTGTTTAAAAGTGAAAATCATTTCCTCAGGTGACATAGTGATTGGAGCAAGGCTAGACATAGTGGCAACTTAAGAAAGGAACTAATTTTTTTGTGTTTTTGAAATAAGAAAGCAAACTAGTAAAACTAATTTTTTTGTGTTTTTGATAAAGAAACAAGCAAACAAAGCAAAAAGAAACTAAGAAAAACAAAAATAACAAAGTAAAGAGATTGGTTATGAGAGACTCCCCTTGTGAAGATGTCCTTGACTCCCCGGCAACGGCGCTAGAAAAATGCTTGATGGCTCAGTGTTGATGTAGAGCTCGTTGGGAACCCCAAGAGGAAGGTATGATGAGCACATCAGCAAGTTTCCCTCAGTTATGAAACCAAGGTTTAATCGAACCAGTAGGAGCAAGGAAACACCCCAAAGGTGTTGCTAGCTGAGCCTTGATAGGGCGCACTACCGGTGCTAGTAGCAACATGGAGACCTGCACAACACAACCACAGAACTTTGTCCCCAACTTGCGATGAGGTTGTCAATCTCACCAAGTTTTGCTGAAAACAAAGGATTAAACGTATCGAATTGAAGGAAGTAAAAGTTTGTAGAAAGTAAACACAAAGCAGTAAACAGTTTATAGATTGTATGTAAAAGAAAAGAGGATCGGGATCCATAGTTCTCTAGAGGTGGCTCTCCTTGATAGATAACATGCTGGGTGAACAAATTACAGCGGGGCAATTGACAAATATCGAGAAAGCAATACATGAATATACTAATCATCTTGACTCCTTTGGAACTTGATTGGGCATTACAACATTATACATAGACCGCCATCCAACTGCATCTATGACTAATAATCCACCTTCAGGTTATCATCCGAACCACCTCCAGTATTAAGTTGCAAGCAACAGATTATTGCTTTACGAACTGCGTGTAATGTAAACAATACGATTGTTCTATGAACAAAGGATTGTTGTTTTCTCCCTAGTAGCAACAACACATCTAGTACCTTAGAGATTTCTGTCACTTCCCCAGATTACCAGAGGCATGAACCCACTATCGAGCATAAATACTAACTCTTGGAGTTGCTAGCATCTACTTGGCCAAGATAGCTACTAACAACGGAAAGCATGCAAGATCACAAATAACAAAGACATGATAGAATCAATAATCAATCTGAAATAGCATCTCAATATCCATCGGATCCCCGCAAACACAACATGCAGAATTACAAATAGATGATCTTGATCATGAACGGAGCTCACAAGATCTAAACATGAAAGCACAAAGGAGGAGAACCAGCCATCTAGCTACTACATGGATCCGTAGTCCAAGGATGAACTACTCACGCATCACACCGGAGGCTTGCATGGTGATGAAGAAGGCCTCCAGGGTGAATTCCCCTCTTCGGCAGGGTGCCGAGAAGAGCTTCAGATCCCTCCCGGTCTAGGGATGGAGATGACATCGGCTATAGACTCTTTTGTGGATTTTTGATCGGGTACTTAGGGTTTTCGTCCTGAGGGCATCTTATAGGCAGAAGGAGAGGCCGAGGGGGTGCCAGAGGCGGCCAGACCACCCCCTGGCGCGGGCCAGGCTGGGTCGCGTGGCCAGGTGGTGTGGTGGCCCCCTGGCCCCTCTCCGACTCGTATTCTAGCATCTGATGACTTCCGGAAAAATAGGCACTTTGGCTTTTGTCCCGTCCAATTCCGAGAATATTCATTTTCTGACTTTCCTAGAACCAAAAACAGCAGAAAACAGGCAGCTGGCACTGTGGCTCTTGTTAATAGGTCAGTCCAAGAAATCATATGGAAAGTACTCCAAAGTGTGGACAAAACACAAGAAAGTGGATAAAACCAAGCATGGAACATCAAAAATTATAGATAAATTTGCAATGTATCAACAATCCTTCTCGGGGACCATGCCACCACAAAGGCAACTGAGAGAGAGGGGGAATTTTCTCCAAGGAAAAGTGCCTTAGAGAATATCTTATTGGTGTTTCTAACCCCACCCATGGGCACCCCCTTATATAGGCGGATGAGGGGTACTCCCTCCATTGGGTGCCCCATGTGGGACTAAAGAAACAAAGAAAAAACTAGGAAATACGGGGGCTGGCCGGCTGGGCTGAAGGCGATGGCCGGGTGGGACACCAGTTGCACCAACCCAACACAGTACATTAGCATCGGGAGCAGGCAGCGAAGTAGCTGCGGTGGCCAGCAACCGATCGGGCCAGACTTGCATGCGCTCGCGGCCTGGCTAAGGCAGTGGCAGCAGCACTACACCCGGGTGGGCCGGTTGTTGTGCGCGGCCCAGCCGCGTGCCCTCCCCAGCGCCTCAGCGCCCTCCGCCCGATGGGCTAGTAGCGGCCACGGCCCATTGTCAAACATAACCTTCGTGAGATTTTACACTATACATTCAACCATGCAAAACATAATAAATATGAAATGCATGAAAGGCAAACACTTAAGAACAAACTAATCGTAAGTATAAAACCATTTCCCTTAAAACCTCTAAACTTCTCCCCTATTGACAACAAGTGCCAAAATGGATGACAAAGTTAGAAAGCCAATATAGTATGAGTTCCCCCCCAAGGTGTGCATTTCTCATAATATGAGTGAAATCAAATGCACATATCCAATGATGAATACTTGGAGGAAATCAAACTATATTGAGGATCAAAGATTGCTAAAAGGATAACAAGGTGAAGAAACTTCAACGAATAAAGCAAGCAATCAACAGATCCAAAATACTAATTGGATGAATATGCTCTAAATGAAATAAGGAAAGCTCCCTAAGGTTTGTTCATAAATTATAATTGTTGCATTTGAATACAATATTCACAAACATAGAATCCTTGTTCCCTCAATATCATTTAGAACATAACCAAGATACAAAGAGTATAGATATAAATCAATACGCTTGTCAAGACAAGTTTAAGTCAAAAAGAAACCAATTATGAGATATGAGTGCATGAAGATGCGGTAAGGCTAAACCAAACACTCATAAATCATCTTCTTACCAACACCACTAAAAATCAAGAGAATAAGAAAGATGGTTAACAAAGAAAGAGGATATCAAGGTGAGCGACTAACACTCTCGTGTATATAAGTTTCTAAGTAGAAAAAAATAATCCATAAAGAAACATCTACACACAAGAGTTTGAGTAAATACATGATTTCCAAGAGGAAGTCATAATATATACCAAAAGGATTTTTTGCTTAAAAGCATATATAGCCATGAATCCATTTTCTCTCTTATGGTATATTAATGAACTTCGACAAATAAAAACCTCAAAATCATCACAACTCACACTAAGGGAACTAATGCTAGTTGGAATATTTTGAGAAAGGAAACAAGTATCAAAAAGAAGGATTCATTGCAATTCCATCAATATTGCACATGAGAGCACCTTGAGGGATTGATATGAAATAAATTGCTAAAGGGCATATTTGGGATTGTGAATCATCAACAAGACTTTATATACTCCCCATTATATGCATCATCTCAAATTACTCATATAAGCAATAAGGAGTTTTCTTAGAAAGATCTTTGCAAGAACCGCAACATTTGCAAATAAATAAATCCATGCCAAGGCTCAACCTACAATAGGTTGGAAGGAAGAAAAAATTATGCATGAATAAGATACTTATTATCGAGATAGCAATGGTATGATGTAGTAGATAATAACTCTTTGATCATCCTAGGCCAGCTCCAATTATCATGTGGTGAGAACACATTTCTTATAGACGAGACAAGCATCCATTACATCTCCAATGTACCTAAAACACATTCAAGTACACCTTGGTACCCAAACTAATTGGGTCCAAAGTGGTTAGACTAGCCACCATATAGATGACACACTCCATATAAATATGTACGTATTTAGAGATGAAATTTGAATTTCATGGATACCTTAGCCATTAAGGATTTGATGGAGTATACCCTATATATCGGATCAAAGAAAGAAGAACATGGTATAAGATATAAATTTAGTAAAGATGCATGTACGAGGCTTTCAAGATCTAAAGAAGATATAATTTGGACAAAACACTGAAATATTCAAGAAGGCATACAAGGTGTGACAAAACACATTTGTTATCCAAAGTATATCAAAGAATCAAATCAACACAAGATTTGTTCAACAAAGTTCAACAAATGAACTAAGCAAAAACTATTGAGAAAAAACACATATTCTCAAAGATTTATCTCATTCAAGCAAATAAAATATGTAAGAAGGAATGAGATAACACACTCCCAAAAGAGCAAGGTTTCAACAAATAAACCAAACCATTTATGCTTTTCACAATGGCACAAGGTACCCAAAAGGATAGGGTTGTCTTCCACCAAACCACATTTGATAGAAATGCAAAGCTTGAGCAAAGAGATTTTCAGAAGGCAAGGAAGACAATGGGATCCACCACAATTCTAGGAAATAGATAAGGTGATAAGAAGCAAAATCCAAGGAGAAGATGATTTACATATGTGACCACAAACATGGATATCAATTGTCAAAGACAATGAGGGAATTTGAATTAATTTCCAGTGGTATGTTGCAAGGATTTTTAAAGATCAAATTCACAATAAAAAGCACAGGATAGAAATATAAAGATTAAGTACTATGCACAAATAGGGATTCTTGATATCTTAAACTAGTCAGACAACCATGCAAAGCAATGATTAGAATAATTTGAAGCAAATGATCTCCCAAGTAAGATATAGAGATATTTATTTGAGGAAGGCTGCAGCAAGAATTTCTTTCTCAAACAAAGACAAAAAAGATGGTCAATAAAAGCTTCTGACAAAATAGGATCTTCTTTGATCTAACATGCCACCTAGGAACAAGATAATTAACAATATCAATTCTAAGTGGCAATACCTCATATGTTCACATTTTCTAGGCTTGTGATATGCAAAAGCATATTACTCCCTCATAATGTGATATTCGGTCCTTTTCAATAAAAGGCAAATAAATCTCGATAGGAGATAATTAATGGACATTAGAATTTGAATTTCTCATGAGTATGCACACCACATAGTGACTAGATAATCTTGCAATATCAATAATAAGTGGTAGTACTCATGTACATACATTTTAAGGGTTGAGAGATGCGCGAGGCATATCACTCCCCTAAATTGGGACGTTCCATTAACCACTCAAAAAGAGCCAAATAAGATATCATAAATATGCATTAGAGGCTCAAAACAAAATACACAAGTAAATGATGTGCCAAACACCTAGACATACTTAAATACACAAAATAAGCAAGCATAATGCACACCAAATACAAACACATAGTTGGTACAAAACCAAAACATGTAAAGGGGCAAGTAACTTACAATATAAAGGAGTTAAGTACAAGTTACTGTGGGGCCCCCGGATTAATCCTCCGAGAATCCCTATTATGCATACAACCATGATCCCATGATCAGTTAGTCGTGGCACATAACAGACAAGTATCAAAGTAGACATCCAATACATAACGAATACATGTCATACCTTTGTTGCCATTATGGCTACATCGATCAACAACATCGGAACTTCATTAAGCGTAGAGCCCGAGCCATGCCTTAACCTACAGGCAGCTGACTGGGAGAACATCCTAGCCTGCGTAGTCGCCAACACCATCTTCTTCTTGATATCTGACCAAGTTAATAGCCAGGGACAATGCCAGTGAGTACTTGGAATGTACTTGCAAACCACCTTAATAGAATAATAAAACAAGAGGATATGCAATATGGTTGTGGTAGTAGGAGGGCTCCAAGAGAGGTTCTTTTCTCAATTAGTTTCTCTTGTAGATATAGCATCTACGTATCTTTGTTGAAAACTTTTGTAAACCATTTTGGAAATCTTTTGAAAAGTTTTGTAAACACTAGGATTGGGGTACCCATTTGATCCCATCTTTAGGTCGTCCCACGACCAAACTCCTTTCTCCTCCTTCCGACCATCCCATGGTCAAAACCTTTCTCCTTTCCGACCATCCCATGGTCAAAACATTCCCAAAGCCTTTGCTTTTCCAAAATCCTTTTTGAAAACAAAACCAGCACCGATCTACAGAAGTTTGTCCAACCCGTCCATAACCACGGACACGGCTATTCGAATAGATTTACGCTCTGCAGAGGTTGTACACTTTACCCACACCATCCGGGTACACTACCCTAATCTACACCGATCGTGGGTCGAGTAACCGATCAAGACTCTCCGGATGTCCACCCCAATATAAGTGCCTACCCTATGAGTGTTGTTCCCCTCAACGCCGGGACACCCTATATAGTTCACAACCAACCAGAGCGCTTTTTCCACTTCCCGAGTGTGCGCTTTCAATGAGGGGCTCATAGTAACGCGTGGAGGTCCGTAGACCCTTCGTTCCTTCTCACGGTCGATGTTTCACATGGACCGTTTGTCCAGAGAAGGACCACCCTCCAAGGAGTTTCATCCCATGTAGTAGTTGCGAGGCAGCTTATACCAGGATAGACAAACATCAAATCCAGCCATGTCCCATTCCAGAGTAATGTGGTTGCACAGGTTAAGTTGTTATAGCTAAACTGCAAAGAACTGGGTGCATTTTCATAAACCTTTTTCCTCCATCTTTCCTTCAGCATTTTGTAAAACAGAACCTTTTTCTTTCTCAACATCTCTTGGGAGGTCCCACATCACCAAGGTTTTATCAGAAAACATTTGGTAAAACCTTTTTCCGGGGTCTTCCCATCCTCTAGTTTTTACTTCGGCTAAAACGGGGTTTCCAAAGGGTATGGTGTAATACACCATCTATTCTACTAGGGACAAGTAGGTGTCACCAAGGGGGTTGTACTTAATAGTACAAAGTGTAATAGTTCGGAGGAGCCAAACCACTACCATATATACATCAACATATAGTAAAACAGTGCAATTTTCATAAACAGTAGGTAAAATATGCATAAGTAAAACAGTAGGACAAGGCTTATGAGCAAGAATGTGGCTTGCCTGAGGATCAGCAATATGGCATAATTGTCCCTGGACTTCTTCTCTGAATACCCAAAAATACCAATAGTAAATACCACTTCTTCTGCTCTCCGATTTCATCGCAACTATCGTTGTCCAAACAGCACATGCAAACAGACCAAGCCACAATCAACACAAGGCATGCAATCACCAATACATATGGAAAGCAATGAAAAATACATGTTTACAAATCAGTAGGTCTTAGGAAGAACGAATTTAATAAGATTGGTCTTGTCTTGGAAACATGGAAGAAATTCCCTTAGTATTTATAGCCGGGGGAGCTACCTAAGAGGGGTTTTGGACCAAAGAAATATTCTGTATGATACCATTGTGTAAAAATGATACCAATAGATATATTTTGACACAATAAAACCAACAAAAGTGGTTTCAAGATTTTATCACTTTTCCTTAATTTCTTATGAATATTCTAGTGAAATAAACCCCAGTTTTAGGAGATAAATCACCAGAAAATTTCTGGAGCTCCAAAAATTATTTCCTTGGATGGTTAGGTAAGGATTGAGGTACTGATTCACTGAGAGTTGGAATCATGTCAAAATATTTACCAGAATGCCCTTAGGAAATTCCTAAAGGCAGTTCTGGATCTGTTTTGTCTTTTTCATCAATTTAAATCTACAGAAGCTTTTGATTTCAGACCAATGCCACAAGGTAGGTACTTTGAATACCTTTCTGTAGGAATTGTATTCACTCTTTTTGGAGTTGTGGAACTACTGTGAGGATTCATCTAGTGATAAAACCATAGACATAAATGTTTAATTCATTAAATTTGAACCAGAGCTCAATAAAACTTGAGCTGTTGGGGTTTGATAGATGTTGATATGGAGTTTTACTGGGAGTTGTAAATGGGCCAATACCTCTGTTGATTTGACCTAGAGAAATTACCTAAGGCAGAAACTAATAGTTTTGTTATTTTTACTATAGACAAACTATTGTTCACCTTGGCCTGAGGCCTATGCTAATTGAATGGTATAGTAATTACCTTCCAGGATAACTTTGATTCATCCCAATTGGGTATGTACAATTCACAGATAAATTTATTTGCTAAATAGGATAGTTTCTAGTATAATTACCCTAACACAATAAATGCTAATCTGGCCATAGGAGTTGGTCTGCATGCTAGGGAAGTTATCAAGGAGCAGGTACAAAAATAGATCTAGGATGAAAGTTGTATTTTTCATTTTCCATTTGATTTAATTTGAGATGTAAGAAAACATGCAGGAAAAATAAATGAATAAGAATTTAGTAGGGGAGGGGGAAAAGGAGCCCAACTCACCAGATCTAGGCGGATCCACAACGGGCCGGCCCAACTACTGCTGCGCACAGGCGGGAGATGAAATTTCGAAGCACCGGGGTGGGGCCCGCCTGTAGGTGACCGAGGGGAGTGAAGGGGTACCGAGGAAAGGTGGTCGTCAGATGAAATCGCGATGGACGGCCTAGGGTGCTTCTTCTACCTCTAGCGACGGCATGACAGAGGGAAACCCTAGCGGCAGCAGGGACCGGTTGGGGAGGGCTTGTCGAGGCACGCTGGCACCAGGAAGGGGCGAAGGAGACGCGGTAGTTCACGCCGCACGGATAGAGGGGCAGCATGGCATGTTTCGCTTCTGGATAAAAGGGCCCGCGCGAGATGACCGAGAGGGACCTCGTCGGAGCTCAGAGGTGGCGCCAATGGAGCCGGTCCTGAGCAAAAAGAAGAGGGGGATTAGATGCATTAGCACACGGGGGTTTCAAGATACCGCATGCAACAAGAGAGGGGCAGAGGAGAAGGAGCTTAGCTCGATTTGAGGAGAAGGCCGAAGCTCTGCTCTCTCTCGCGCGCGTGCGCACAAGATGCACAGGGCAGGGGAGAGGGAGAGGGTGCTTTGGGGAGGTAGGTGAGTGGGATAGGAGGCAAATGAGGGCCTGAGAGGCTCGGGAGTGGTCTTGGCCTATTTAATTGAGAGGTTCAAGGTCTATGGTGGACTATGCTCATGTGAGAGCTTGGGCTGGTCCATGGCCCTCCTATTGGTGGCTAGGGGCAGTGGAGAGGTCCTGGTTCGTGGCAGGGGAGCAGAGAGGGAGTGGTGCTGCTGTTGCAAGAGTTTTTAAGGGACTTTGGCAAGATGTGGGTGTCCCTTCCTTTGGTTTGCTTCCAAGAACAAAAGACAAGTAGCTAGGGTTTGCTATAGTCCTTGCTACAGTGGTATGGTCGACCAGGAGAGAGGGTTGGTTTCTGTGGAGAAGTGTGATGCCAGCCTTGGTGATGATTTGGTATTTGTTTAGTTCAAGTTTTGATTGCTTTGCATAATTTGATCACAAGAGTGCTTGTGAAGGAGTTCACTAAATTGCATTGGAAAAAGTGGGGGAGATGGTACTGGTAGATGGGTATGGTCAAGGTACATTCCTAGGATTTATTTGGGATTTTTATAAGGGGTGTTAGTCCTCTTAAATCCATTTATTCAAAAAGGGCAGAAGTAGATTCTAGAAGATCATTTGATATTTTTGAATTGGACATGTGGAGTTTTTGATGTGATATGGTCCCAAATGTGAATACACACTTAGGGGAATTTCCCAAGATTTATTGAGGCTTAATAGTATTTAAAACTAGTATTATTCAATTTCTGCCATTTAAGAAAATAGGCAAAAAGAAATAATAAAGTTATTCAAAAATATTTATTTTTGAGATGGGAAGGCAGGTTATGATATATGGATCTCAATTGAGCCAAAAGTTGGGGAAGTGCTTTGGTAAAAACCAAACTTGCCTTTAGGAAAGGAGCTTTGGGGATTTGGCTATTAAAGAGATTAATTAGATTTGGAGCCATAATAATTATGGATAATTATTGATAAATCTTGATGATCAAGGTAGATGATGTAGACAAGGTGTAGCAAGCATTTGCTACCTTGGGAATTGGAAATCCAACTTGAAATAGATGGAAAACAAGGAGTTGTGGATCTAGGGTGATGTTATTTTTATACTACCAAAACCTAGTTGGATCTTGGAGCTCAGAGCTCACCTTGATGCAAGGGATAGATTGATAGTTAGAGCAAGTCATATATATGATCATGGCAGAAGGAGTTTGGATTGGTTACATTTGAGGTGGTCTGGGAGTGGTGGCAAACTTTGTTGAAAATAAGGCTGCCATACCAAATGAGTCATGATGCCTTATAAACCATGTGGGTTTAAGAATCACAAGGATCCACTTGGAACAAGTGAAGTAGATGTTGATAGACCTATATGAGTAGAACACAACCATGCAAATAGTTGGTCCATAGAAGGTTGGATGGTGGTGTGAGCTTCTATCAAAGTAGGCATGTTGACTAGATTTGCAGGAAAAGTTAATTTCTTGCCTGCAAAACCATCAAGAACAAGTGGGTTGGAGGATGATCTAACCAAGGGAAAGAGTGGGCCTTGGTAGTACTTAGGATGGTTTACACTATGGTTCAAGTGCATTTCAAAAAATGCACAAGGGTTGGGAAAAGGAGGCATTCAGAAAGGTGATGTTGGAAATAGTTTTCCAGACAGCCAAATTTGGCAGATTTAGGGTTTTTTACTAGATTATGAGAGGGAAGGCTTTTGATGGATAGCATGATACCAAAGCATCATCAAGTGGATGGGGTTGAAGTGTAGATTGAGTAGGAAGGATCCTTGCTTGATACTGGTCTTCATTGACTTGGAAGCTTCTGGAAGGGATCACTTCAGAAAGGGTCTGATTAGGGGTTTTAGATGATCACCTAATGGCTAGAGATCAGATCCATCTTGTATTCTAGCTTAGGGTGTGGTGATTTGGAAACCTCTTGATTCTAGTGATGAGCTCCTAGAGTAGCCTCACACTAACTCCTAATTAGGCAAATCAATAGCATATCAAGTCAATTCATCAGACAACAGATCAAGGCAACTCATCTTATAAACAAATCAACTACTACTAGGGTTACCATCAAGCTTAGCTTGAGGTAAGGATGGGAAATTTTGAAAGGTTGGAGTTTGAGTAAGGTAAGAGTCCTTGGTATCCCTTACAAGAGTAGAATTCAAAAGTTTTATACAAGGTTTTGAGAATCCTAGAGGTAGGAGTAGTTGAAGGTTCTGTCTTGAAAACATAAGGAGATTATATTATATATCTCTCCATAGCTTTGTCAATAGAATCTACTAAAAGAGTTTTGGTTACATAAGCCTCTTGGCTCATGTTTTGAAATGCTAGAACATTTGAGAATATATAAAATGAGCCAGGATAGTTTTGTTAAATAGCTTTTTGACAACAGATGTTGAGGTAAGGAGTATATCTTGTAATACACAATCATAAGCATAAACACAGTCAAACAACAGGCAAACACTTCATCACTAAACAAGAAAAAGTTTTTGTTCCCCCTGATTTTTGCATTCTGGACAACTAATCAGGGTTGCTGAAATTGGGATGTTACAGTTATCGCAAAGAGGAGCACTGGATATACGATAGGGAGATGATAACCCTGATGACTTGGCTTGATCAAATATACTATATGAAGATCCCTTAATTCTTCATGAGTTATCCATGTCTCCAATGCCCTCAACAACCACCTATTGATCAAGTTTGATCTTGTTGGTCCCCAACCAAGTTGGGTACTAAGAGGTTAGTCACAATAGTCTTAGCAACCCAAATATTTCTTTTCTTGACACCACTTGAGTCCCAACAAACTTGGCAAACACATTGCCATCCTTATCCTTCCCAAGGGAATAATCATCATCAACAATGATAGGGTTAGATAACGTACTGGTTGAACATGAAGAGGCAAAGTGCCCCTTCTCACGACATATGTAGCAACAAGTGCTTACCTTTCTCTTCTTCATTATTTTTTTTGGCTTGGGAAGATTTATATTTATTCTTGTTGGGAAGTGGCCTAACTTAAAATTAACCTTGAGCTCGAACTTACACTTTGAAGTTGATCAACATATGACACGTTTTCTTCTGTATTTCACTATTAACAATATTTTAGTGTGATGAAAAAATCACTCACACTCTTTATCCATCCCATCATGAAAACTCCATGATGAAGCTACCATGGCTTAATCGGATTAGATATGTGAATACTATTAGTGTCCAACTGTTTGGAGAATCGAGACATCTAGTGTTTTTACCCTTCATACACACTCATACATTTATGAGTCAATGTAGTCTCACTAAATTATATTCCATCATCTTGCAACAAAAACAGTCTTAGATATCACATATATTAGTGTCCATCCCATCATGACAACTCCATGATGAATCTACCATGGCTTAATCGGATTAGATATGTGAATACTATTAGTGTCCAATTGTTTGGAGAATCGAGACATCTAGTGTTTTTACCCTTCATACACACTCATACATTTATGAGTCGATGTAGTCTCACTAAATTATATTCCATCATCTTGCAACAAAAACAAAGTCTTAGATATCACATATATCTCGTACTTTGCTTGTTTTTCAAAACAACCTTTTCAACTCCTTATATCACCTTTTTTCTCAAACAAATTTGTAGAAAATAGGCTTAATGGAGACAATTATGATTTGAGATGCTAATTAAAATTACAACTCTTTATATTTGAATCACTTAGAGCAATCTGAGGTTTACCGAAAGTTTGCAATAGGACTTTCTCTTTTCTCAACTTTCTTTAACAATACGGTACTAGTCCGTAGTGCAAATATCAGTTTTAATAATTTTCAATCTCATCTAATAGGCCCAGTGTAAGGTAGAATAACAAATGTTGTTTCTACAATGATTCATGTAGATACAATCTAGACTATGTTCATGATAAATTGAGTTCAAGTTAATTTAAAATTACTATGAGAACTCTCACTTAAAAACAACATCCATCAAGTTGTTTTGGTGATTACGTGAACCAAATTCACTACACCAAGATCGATCATCACGTGAATTGGTGTAGCTACAAGGGCGAGCATCGATATGGTTATCATATCAATCATATGACTCATGCTTTACCTTTCAGTACGTGTTCCGAGGCCGTGTCTGTACATGCTAGGTTCACCAAGTAAGACCTAAGTATCCGTGTGTGTAAATATGGCTTAAACCCGTTGTATGTGAATGTACAGTCTATCACACCCGATCATCACGTGGTGTCTCAAAATGACGAACTTTCTTAATGGTGCATACTAAAGAAAGAACACATTTTTATCTTGATATTTGAAATGAGGGATCATCTTATAATGCTACTAAGCATTATCTAAGCAAAATAATATGCATACAAATATCACATGTAAAAACGATATTATATGGTTCTTGCACTTGATCTCCATCTTGTGCATCTTGGTATGATCTTCATCATTCCACTGGTGTAGCGCCAAGGTCTATGGTGCTTCCAGCTTGGTTTGTTATAATTTTCCAAGAGTATCATATCATACTTAAAATTCTAACATTTACCATATCATAACACATGCCCAACAAAAACAAATTCAGACGCTTCTAATTTACCGTAGCATATTTTATGTGTCTTAGGGCTTTCAAATAAATAATCGTTCTTACATACGAACATGGGAATACGACGGTGATAATCAAATTATTAGCAATCCGTTATAAATCAGATATTAACTATAGTGGGAGAGATAGACACCCGCTAGTCACTTATGCAAAACTAGTTGCATGTCAATCATGAAACATGTTTCATGTGCGAGGACATGTAAGATTAGTCCCGGCCGCTTCATCCTACTATACCACTAATATCCAAAATACACAAGAGGATGCAATAACATGATCATCAATACCCACATACTCATATGTGTTCTACCCATACAGAATATCTACGTATAGATCTGGCTCTGATACCACTGATGGGTTCACAACATAGAAAACAAAAAAATCTACGATATGAACAACTAAGTACCAAACTCTATATATTAGATGCAAGCAACGGGTGGATATACATCCATAGAGAACTTATCCTCGAAGACTGAAAATCTTTACGACAATTAATCTCGGGGATGATGTAGACGAACTCTTGCCGGTCTCAAGATCGAGTTGTAGAGCGTCGCAAACCAGCAACGCATCCGTGCTCGGGCACACATTCGTCCTGCTGACCAACAGAAGTAGCAAATCCCTACCAGAGAAACTATCAGAACATGTTCATCGCTAGTTCGACGAACATGGGAACCACTAGAAGGAGAGAGGAGAAATCCTTCACAATGATGGTGTGAGATGAGAGGAGGACCACTCCTCCTATTATAGGGGAGGGGCAGCCCCAAGGGGCATGGAAGACGCCCATGGTGGTGCCCCCACCTCTCCCTTTATTCATGTGAGTAGAGGTTCCACTCATCCCACACACACATGAATTTCCATTCCAGTCACATCCATTTAATTTTCACTAGATTAAATGCAATCTCTCGTTAAATAAAAACATATTTTATTTCTTTATATTAATATTTGTTAATTACTTTAATTAAAAAATATTTACATAAACCCCTTGCATTATTCTGATATTACATCTGAAACCAATTTCAGTAATTTGCTCTAAAACAATTCCGATACTCATCGAAATAATTCTAGTGCTTTTAAAATCTTTCTCTGATATAATATATATGCCCATTAGTGTCGGCGTACCTTAAGTATGTCACCCTACGGTTAACGAATAATGCAGACATGATCGAGACACCCCTCTTATCAATAATCAACAACGAGATCTAGAGATCCGTACTGACTCCCATACATTCAATGATGACTCTTGTGATCGTGAGAACCATAAACGTCATAACTAAATCGCTTTCTCTCACGATATATTACTGGTCCGAGATTCGATCATCGGTATCAACCATATGTAGTTTGATCTCGTTACCAACAAGTATTTTTTACTCGTTACGTAATAAGACATTCTTTGTGACCTAGTCACATGCTTGCAAGCTGTGTCAATGTGATATCACCGAGAGGGCTCATAGTATATCTCTCCGTCATCTGTAGACAAATCCACTCTTGATTCATGAGCCTCTACATAACACCTTTGGAGTACATGGATCCACCTTTATAGTCACCATGTTACGGTGTCACGTTTGATGTCATCAAAGTACTCTTCTGATGTTAGTGATTGACATGATCTCATGGTGTAAGGATTAGGGTTACATCATATGAGATATTATATCAATTTAAACATAATTACTTGATCGTATTGCTATACTTTGGGTGCATGTTTATCACATCTTTCCTCTAATATTGTGATCCTATTATTAACAACATCCAATGTTCATGATCAGGAAACCTTGATGATCAGTTAATTAATGAGCTAGTTAAATGGGAGACATAACTAGGAACTCTTGTTTTGTTCATTAAACACACAAGTATTAATGTTTCTGATTAATACAATTATAGCATGAGAAATAAACTTTTATCATAAACATGGAATATGATAATAACCATTTTATTATTGCCTCTCAGACATATTCCCTTCATCAAGACGACTCTCTAGAGATCCCGAAGACTAGGCACGCATATAAGGGAGATAGAAGATCAAGATTACGTGCAAGACAAGATGAAGACCTAACATGACTAGGGAAGACTTTTCTACCATCGACACCTATAAGTACTCAAGGACATTCACCTAAAGAGGACACACCATAATCGCCCGAGTCTTCGCCATTAGCCTTAGTCATAGAACTATAGATTCTTCTCTCTCGTCAGGTGTCATTATAAACCCATCTATATCATCTTGTAGACACTTTGTACGATCTCTCGATCACCTTATAAATAAAGTCCGAGGGAATCCGCGTAATTACACATATACCTTCGTCTTTGTCTTTGGAGATCCAAACATGCTGACCCGAGTGAACCGCTGGACAAATAAAATATTTTTCGTTCCTTAGAAGTGAGACCACGGAGGGATCGTGAAAATTGTCCTTCATCAATATTGCTCTTACCAGTGGCGAAGGCGAGTGTTGAAAGAGTTTTTTCTTCAATGAGTCTAGTGAAAAATAAGTTGAGAAATAGTATGGATGATGAGCTCTTGAACCATTGCTTAGTGACATTTATTGAGCGAGATGTGTTCTTGAAAGTAAGTAAAGATGATATTGTTTAAATCTTCATGTGGATGAAAGAGCGTAGAATTAGCAAATCCTAGTGATGTAATTTCTATTTATACTATATTTTGTAATGTAAGACTTTGTTTATGTTTTGAGTACTAGGATCATGCATAATTAAAACATACTTTGTTCATGTTTTGAGTATTGGGATCATGCACAATTAAAACATATGTACTGAAGTAAAATGTGAGTAATCAATTAACTATGCATATTACTCATTGATAAATTTGTATCGCACATA
Source organism: Avena sativa (assembly GCA_916181665.1). Taxonomy (NCBI): domain Eukaryota; kingdom Viridiplantae; phylum Streptophyta; class Magnoliopsida; order Poales; family Poaceae; genus Avena; species Avena sativa. The sequence goes on from OV702295.1 coordinate 432,968,019, forward strand.
TAGTTGTGCGGAAAAAATAATTAGGAGCAAACCTTCCAATTTTTTCTGGATCCGCTGCTGCGGTCTATCAAATGATATGATCAACACACTAGTGCAAAACCACCCCTTTCATCCCGATTCATGTAGGCCATCGGTCCCGGTTGCCGAACCGGGATCAATTACTCGGGACAAATGTCGGTCCCGGTTCTAGCACGAACCGGGACCGATGGGCCTCCACGTGGGCGCGCGCGCAACGAGGGGGGTGGATCATTGGTCCCGGTTCATGGCACGAACCGGGATCGTTGGTCTCTGCATTTCGGGCTATTTTTGTACCGCGGCAGGGTTTTGTGTTTTTTTCCATTTATTTATTTGGTGTTTTGTATTAAATTTAATGGTACTACAAATATACATCAATAATGAAGGAACCACGATATATATATTACACATCATGGTCACAAATATATTATACACCGTCTCATCCCTGGTGCTTGGTTGAAACATATTACAAATGATACTCACACGAATTTGATCTAATTTACATCTTCTTTTTTACACTTCACCCTTCCAAATGAACCGGGTAATAGTATTCTCCTTTCGGATCTATGACATGTTCTAATAAGAATCCGACAATTTCCTCTTGAATTGCTTGCACGCGTTCTTGTGATAGAAGATCTTCCCGTATCCGTTCGATCTAATTTAAAGAAGGGGAGCAATATATATGAATGAAACTAAACACAATTGGTGGTAATAAAATAAAGTTGTGATTATTGTTTATCGTACTTCAATTTTTTTGAAGTTCCGGTTTGCGCCCTTCTCTTTGGTCGTCTGGCGAATGAACTCGCAAACATAGTATCCACATAAGTTATTCCCGGCTTCCTGCCTCAAGCACTTTACGAGAACAGAGTTCAATCAAAATAATAATCAAGCATGATAATGGTATTGAAACTAGAATCAAAGAGATGCGTGGATATAGCAAGTAGTACTTATAGTCAATGGTTGAAATATAAGCTCTGGCTTCCAAACACCCCTAGTGTTGGCGGTGAACCGTTTCCAAGCCTTCTGAAGGCATTCCTGCATGTTTGCCCACTTTTCTAAAGGTGTGCGTTTCGAGTCCATGACTTTTACTACTCCTTGGTCAACAACAATAATTAATAGAATATAGTGAAAGCTGGACACACTAACAGAATATAATATGAGTCAATTATACGCTTAACATTGAGTAAGCAAAAATAGAATGTGTACAAGACAGTAACACTCACCCAGCATTGTAAGGAAATAGTATTTCCCTTCTGTTGCCGAAATACGTCAACACTTGTATCAAGTTATCCTCTGACTCTTTGGGTATTGTTTTTAGAGTAACTTCATGAACAAAATTGCAGTCAACAAACCCAAGGTCATAGATTTTTCCTTTGTTGCATTCGAGAATCTTTATTCCGCATATATAATTAGTATAGTGATGAGTAAGATTATACAAGCAATGAATGAGCTGAGCTAGAAAAACTTAATTACAGAAATTAATAATACTTACAAACAATAGGCACTGATGATAGTTTTGTCGAGGGCGTCTTATTGGTAAAACTGAAATAATTCTGAAAATTCAATCAGTAGGAAGTCATCTCCATGATCGTAATGGTGGTGTTTATATCCAACATAGATCTAGTTTTTGGATTCAGCAGAGGCTTGCATGTACCAGTTATGCAATCTTCACATTTTTGTTGGTAGATCTTTGACTAACTCGGGTTTAACGAGAGAAGCCCTGTGCCGGTATACGTATGTTATTTGTTGGTACCCCTCGAACTCATCCATACGGCTCATGTACTCAGTAATAGACAGTCCATATAATTTGGCCTTTTCTTTGTACTGTTGAATAAACTCCAGATCAATGTTCGGATCATGCCGCTCCTAGGCTCTCCACTCATTAGTATCGTACACTTTGAGCGGTTCAATCAATTGATTTTTCTGTTGTCCGAGCTGGGCAACTTCTTTCCCGACTCTCCCGCTCTTTTGCCTCAGCCGACTTGGTAATAGAGCGGTTATAGTCTGATGTGAGCGCTATGGGTTGGTGAAGCTAAATCTTAAGCGCGGCTGCTTTAGCTTTATCTTCTACAGTGACCGGGAAGAATGGCTCTATCGGCTTTTTCTTGTTAGCCATGTCAATCTTCCACTTTTCATAATGGGTATCTGCGGCCGCAACAATTTTCTCATCTGTCTTCTCGTAAGGTAGCTTCTTCATATTCTTATGAGGTACTCTTGTGAGGGGCGATAGCTTATGTTTCGGTGATCGGAATGTGCTCTTGCTGCTGCTGGTGCTGCCCCTCTTAGTATACTTCCGCTTTTGTCTCTGAGGCTCAGAGGACGGAGATGGCTAATGCGGAGGTGGAGACGGCTGACGCGGTGGTGGAGACTGCTGCGCTGAGTGGTGAGGCGGTGAAGGCGACGGTTGCGCTGGAGAATGGTGATGTGGCAGCGAAGGTGGATTACTGCTCTGAGGAGTGGGTGGTCTTGGCGGCACATAATTTGGAAGCAAGATGTGCTCCTTTGGCCATACAATAGTCCCTCCTTTGGCTTCTCCTAGTTCAGTCAGCTCCATATCTTCCCCTGCAGGGTGGTCCAGCTTTAGCTCCTCAAAATCTTGCTTCACATCATCCACCGTGACGACAGCGTACCCTTTTGGAACCGGTCTGCCATGCCAAGTTGGGTTAGGCGCAATTGGTACGGCCATGCCGACCGCCGCCGTCACCCTTAAGTTCATAAGTTGCACCTTTAGCTCACAAGCTGTGCTCTCCGTGATATCATCCACTGGGTAGTGTTTAGGAGGAGCCGTCGTTAGTGCATCATCATCAACATCCTGGATCTGCGTGGAAGCGATGTTGTTTTCTTATTTGATAGGGCGCCGGTACCATCGAATGCAGTTTCTACCATGTGTCGCTGAGATTGGCCGCTAATACCTTGCTGGCTAAGTCTGTCGAGTTGATCCTGATGCCGCTTTAATGCTTCTTCTACATTACGCAGCCGGTCTGCAGCAGCCGCTTTCTCAGCTGCCTTCCTTTCCTTTCTCCTCTGATGGATTTTATCGGGATATCTCTTCATTTCCGCGGGGAAGACAACATTCCACGACTTGGAGCCTGGTGTGCCTCGTGCTCGTCCTTTGTGTTCAGGATTTTTAAGGGCGTGTGTGAGCTCGTTGTTCTCTCTATCGGGAATGAACCGTCCCGCTGCAACATCATGTACTGCATTTCTAATATCGTCGATGGGCAGTAGGAGATGATCTTTGTGTTTCTGATTATATATTGTCCTCCCTTCTTCGTCCAACGTGCCCCCATGGCCGTAAAACAGTTTCTCGCTCGTGGTGTCCATGTTGTGGGCTCTGGTCTGATCCCGGTAGCAATATACTTGACCTCAAGTGCATCCCACTTAGGCATGCAACCGTCATAGCCAACAGACCCCATATTATGATGGTACACTTTCTTAGCAGCGTTCTCCGTATTTATTCTAGACCTTTCCAAAGCTTTATCCGATGTCTTGTACTTCACAAAATCAGCCCACTAGTGTCTTAACTTAGCATAGCCACCTTGATTGAAATCTGGAGTCTTCTCTACCTTGACAAAGTTATTGTACAGTTTCTTCTTCCAGTTCTTGAATGCCTCGGCCATCTTGATGAGAGCAAACTTCTTGACAAATTTGCTCTCTCCTCCTCATCTGGATTCACATCTGGCCTCGACAGGAGGAAATTAATCATGAGCTTGGCAAAAAGCTTATCTTTGGCGATGTCGCCAACATACGGGACTCCACCGCCGCTTGGCCGATTCCATTCTTGAACAGTGATCGGGATGTACTCCCTCACAAGAACTCCGCATTGCTTGACAAATTTTTTTGCGAAATCGTCGGGAGCTTGCGGTTCGCCGTCTACACCGACCACTTCGATCCTATACCTCATAGTGTCATCCAACTTTTTTATTGGGCCTCGTTTTGTTCTTACGGAAGAAGTTCTCGATTCGGAGGGCTAAAAGAAGAAAGAGTGTTAATATATGCATGTATATATATAGACAACAACATTTTAATTACAAAAATACATATATACACCTCGCCGGAGTTTGCGAGATTTAAGGTTTCGCCGGAGCCGTCGCCTTCTCCCTCGTCGGCTTCTCCCCCATCCCAGGCTTCACCTTCTACCTCATCGGATCGGTCTCCTCGGTTGAGAGACTTATCTTCCTCACCGGATTCGTTCAGAAACATCTTGGTGACATCGACATTGATAAATTCATTTTCGCAGATCATTCCGTGGAGGATGTTTTCCTGATGTTCTGGATTCATAGTATCTTGGTGTGTTGGATCCATAGTATCTGCAAATTAAGATTTGCAATTTACTATAATGCAAATAATACAAAACACTATGCACTTATTTTCTAAAATGCAATAGTTTTATACAAGAATAAAATGCAATATTTTCCTTCTTTTTGAGAGGCGGCGCGGCGTCGGGAGGGGTTCGCAACATGGGCCGCGATATGTCAATACCTAAAATTTCGATTTATCGATATATCGATAATGTGTTGGATCCATAGTATCATAGCCGCGATATGTCGATATGTCAAAACCTAAAATTTCTACTAATTCGTATCCTTAGTATTTTTACAACTCATCTTATCACATGACATCACATGCTACACCGAGCAAAAAATCACATCCTTCACATATGCTACACTTAGAAACAAATTGCAATTCATCTATCACATGAAACATTTACAAATTCATTTTGCGCGTGTATATTTCAAACATTAATTTGCGTGTACACATATTTTCAAAGTTTGTGTGTACATATTTCAAACATTTGCGTTTATATTTGCATGTATCTGCAGGTAATTAAACATTAGATCATTTAAAAAAATTGGAATAGCCGGCCCAACTACTCCAACACAAACAGAGAACGCCCCTCTCTCTCCTTTCTCTCTAGTAAAAAGGGCGTCCTGGGAGGAGACCTCCGTTCTGGCGGCGGCTCCGGTGCCTCCTCTCTCCCATGGGCCTCATGCTCATCGGCGGGTTGAGAGTTGCCGGATCTTCCGCTCGGAGATGTATAGCTGTAGACTAGGGTTAGTCTCCGTAGCTAGGTTTGGCCCATGTAACTACCTCCGTGAATTACGCTCCTAGTTACAAGCCTGGATGAATGGAAATGGTTGAAATAGTACGGTGGGGCCCAAATGCCACTCACAGGTAGACCTTTCGGCCGTCCCAACCATTTCCAAACATCGGGACAAGAACGGGCGGCGTAATCGGCAGGCGAAGGGATCAACTACATACACAAATGAGTATGTATGCAAGCCACCATACAACAGTACATCAGAGCCATTCCATCTAAAAAGAAAGGAAATATAGCAACGTCATACGGCAAGATCCAAATATCCTAGATAGATATAATAGTTTAGGATATCTCCTCATACATCAAACATCAGAGTATCAGGCGGAAGCGGAAGACAAAATCCGAGTACGGATAAGAAGCAAATCGGCATAAGATGCCCCATAAATAAGCAGATCCCGCCCACAGATCTCACGGATTCCCATTCCCGGAATCTCTACACCGAATGATTGTTGCCCACATCGTCCGTCTCTTCCACCCAGTATCCATCTTGCGAGGGTACCTGTTCATCTGAACCAATAATTTATTGTGTGAGACCCTAGGGGTACTCAGCAAGTCTTTATGCCGCTAAAGGGGACACAACCTGGGGTGACGCAATTGCAGCAAAAGATAAACCCTAGCAATTCTATAGATACTCGCTAACCATCCGCCTAACCAGAGATAGACGGATGTCCGTGAATTAATAACAAAAGTTATAATGGTAAACTTAACAGATCCATCCTCCTCCTCGCTTACCGACGAGGAAGCGGACGAACAACCCCCATCCGTTGGCAGTTTTATTATTCATTCCGTGAGTGTTGCACTATTTACTAGTCAGGTACCTAGTCTAGTCAAATTAAAAGCGGTACTTTAGTTATTCTTGTCTATGATCGAGAAATTGTGCTCCAAGTCGTCCATAACCGCGGACACGGCTTTCAGAAAGTTTTACCCTGCAGGGGTGCACAAATAGCAACACACACTCGATATGCCTCGGAAAAACCAAATCAAAACCCAACGAGGCAGTTACGATAAAGCAATTACAGGATTCAGAAATATTTCAGGGGGCCACCCCATTGAGCTACCCGCAACGAAGTTAGCTGACTCCGAGACGGCCTCAAGGTTTGCGTCAGTGGCTGTGAATGACTGGGAACCCGAAAATGTGACTGGGCTTGTCGACACCGTGGAAACACTCCGCTTTCCTAAACAGTACAGTGTGCAGTACCTCGCACAATTTAAATAAAGCAGTAAAGCATGGCATAAGTACAGGATAGTAAATAAAACCTCAAACTAGTTTGTGGCCCCAAGAAATAAGAATGAATCAAGCTCTGGCTCAGGGGGGTTCATAAGCCTCCCGGATGTGGATAGCGCGAATATTCAAGGAACAGGAATCAAGTACTCGGGGTCCTACGGGACACAAGTGAGCCTGAAAAACCAAATAGCAAATATGGCTCACCGATGCCACTTTCATTAGTTATCCCATTACTACTCAGATTAAGTTGTATAGGTACCTCGTTCTCCATCAAACACTCACATACCCTACACATGCTGTTCTACGACTCGCATGGCTCAAACAACTCCTGTAGTAATGGCTCATGGGATGGAGGAACAAGCTTCGGTGGGGTTTAAAAGTAAAGGCTATGCAATACTTGGGATTCAGTTTAATGCAATCGCGACTCAATGATCCAAGAGTAAGATAGAGGCAATAGGTACTATATGTATGCAATCATGTGGTAGTGCTTGCCTGGCAGCTCAGTTGAAGCGAGAGAAGGATCTGGGTAGTGCTCCTGGTTCTCTTGATATATCCCCTGCTCAGCGTCTATTCGGAGAAGAACCAAACAAACAAGGGCCAACATAAATAAAGTGCGCAAGCATATGAATAAAATGCGACAAGAAAACAATCATGCCATGATGAATGATGCACAATTTGCATGGCAATAAGGTAGCATGGCATGGGTGAGGTGTGGAAAACAATAATAAAGCATTTTATTGAGTTTTTAATCCCATTTTATCCTCATATTAAGTTGCTGTATACATTATATTTATATGATGCATGCTGCAAAACAGAACATGGAATGCATAAACAGAAAGGTCTCGTCGAGCTAATCATTTTAGACATATTATTTGTTAAATTTGGAGTTATAAAACAAAAGATATTAATATATTAAGGGAAAAGGGCATTTTGTTGTAATTTAAATTAACTTGGAAATTAAAGTGGTCAAAATATGTCTTGAATGGCATAATTGAACTCCTCACATTTTTCTGATCTCAAAACATATATTATTTGTATTATTTGGAATTATAATTTAAAAGTTATATTAAAACAGATTTAAATTTGAATTTGAAATAATTTGAAAAAGATTTGAATTAAAACAGATTACAGACATACTTTTGTTACCTAGCTCAGCTCTAGCCACAGACGCTTACAGGTGGGGCCAGGCTGACTGGGTGTCACTGCGCGCAGAAAAACGTTTTACACCGCGGCAGTGCCCAGCCCGTGTCGCTGACAGATGGGACCCGCTGGCTCGCAGGCCCACTTGACAGAGAGAGGGGTGGAACGGACCACGTGGCGCTGAGAGGGAGCGCGGGTTGAGGTTTACGAAAACCTGGGTACCTTTTTGCAAAAAGGCTGGGGGGCTGGCAGGTGGGACTGGTGGACCGCGGGTTGATGCATAAGGAAAGGCAGGGGGTTTTCGGCAAAACGACGCAGCCGTACTGTTCCTCTTCTTCGCGGTGGCGACCGATCGGTGCGCGACAGAGCAACACGGCGCGAGGGGGAATCGAACCCGCGACCTGGGCGCGCGCGCAGAGGGACGGAGCCGCTGCGGTAGGTGGGGGTTGCTGTAGGAAGGCTGGACGCAGGCTAGATAGGGCTTACGCGACGCCGAGAGCGTGCAGACGCACGCGCTCGTCGGTGCACCGAGGGTGCTCGACGGTTGGTCCGCCGAATCTAGGGCGGCACGGCGAAGGGGACCATGTCAAGGGGGTAGAGGAGCTCACCGCGAGGCTGCTGACGGGCTCGGATCGGGCAGGCGAGCAGTCGATCGGCGACGAGGCAGACGCCGGGCGGATTAGGGTTTGGGCTCGGTCTCGGCGGTGATCCTCGGCTCCGGTGCTCCTCCTCGGCGACGGCGCGTACAGGGTGATGCAGGGGACCCTCCTCGATCTTCCAGGGCACTCCACCGATGCGCTGCACGACTGGATCCACGGGACGGAGTAGAGACCGACGGTGGCCGGCTAGAGGGGGGTGGTTGATGGTGGAGAGGAAGGGGAGGAGAGGGAAGGTCCTGGGGTAGATCTGGGCGAGGCAGGAGGAGCCGTGAGGTGGTGGTAAAGCAGAGAGGGGAGAGGAGGTGCCGTGGGGAGGGTAGATGGAAAAAGGTGGCCTCGGTGCCACCTTTCCCTACTTCCTCCTTCACGTGCGCGGTCGGGCAGGGGCAGGGCAGGCAGGGGGTGGCTACCAGGTGGGACCAGAGGGCGAGGCCAAGGGCAGGGGCAGGCTCGGGTGGGGCGGCATTGCAGAGAGAGAGCTAGAGCGAGGAGGGGGTAGCCTCGGGTAGATAGCTAGGGTTGGGAGCTAGGCTCGGTTAGGGTTAGGTTTGGTAGCTAGGGTTGGGGTAGATGGTTCAGGGAGAGAGGGTGGCCGGTGGGGCCAGCTAGGTGAGAGAGAGAGAGGCCGAGAGAGAGAGAGAGAGGTAGGTTTAGGGTTTGGTTTGGATTAGGTAAGATTAGGGTTTAGGAGAGAGGGGGTATGGTTAGATTAGAGGAGATGGACATGGGGATGGTGAAGAGGGGAGATTAGGTGTATGGTTTTCTTTTGACAAGACCAAGCAAACACAAGCCAAGCTCACACAAGATCTAGTCAAAAGAGAGGAATGTGGTGAGGTGGTTTAAGCATGATCAAATAAGATCAAGCTAAAAGGAGGAAGAGGGAGAGAGAGAGAGAGATGATCCACTCCAAATGCAAATAAAAACCAAAGCTAGTAAAAGATGGTTCTTGCATGGCCCATGCAAAACAATTAATGCCTTGCTTATTTTGTGAAAACAAGATTATCACATGGCATTAAACTTAGGCATTCCCACAAGTGGAATAAAGCCAAGCCAAGAATTTAAAAGAAGGTCCCAAGTGGATTAAATGGAGATGATCATGTTTGAGTAACATTGGGGACTTGCTAGTGTATATGTGCCACTAGGCATTTAGTAGGCCCAAAATATCCAAACATGAAAATAACCCCAAAACACACATATGGAAGCTAGGAAAAAGGGTTCCACCCACAAGGCGTGCAAAGGTGGCCATGTGGCTCCCCACATATCCATATTGTGAAAACAACATGGTGCTAATATGAGAGCATGTGGAAAAAGAATTGGATCCATCCCAACCCACATGAGCTAGAAGTAAAACCAATAAATGCCAAGCTCATATTTAGTTGGATGGTGGAATTATAAGGTGGTGAAAGAAAAAGGTGGTGGAGTTAATAAGAGATATGCCCCCAACTCAACTTGGGCATTAAACAATATATCAATAACCAAATACAATATCAAGAGGTAAATACAATTAATAATGCATATGAGATAAGAACCAAATCAAAAAGGATTTTATATGATGCTCAAATGCAAGGTGGCATGATGACATGAGCATGATATAATGATGATGCAACAATTATATATTTGAAGTAGCCATTATATTACTAGACCAAGTAGCATTACAATTGTTAGACAATTGGGATGCTACAGCCCAGCTCTCGTTTCGTTCCTGGCGACGAGGGTGGTGGTTCTCAATAAATTGCCTCTAGATCCTGATCAATCGCGACGCTCTAGGTTGTGCTTGGGGTCGGATCTATGGGCTAGGCTTCCTGGTGGATTTGTCGTGGCGGCGACGGCGAGTATACTGTGGCTTTCGTCCTCCGGCTTCGCCATTGTAGCCATGCTCGTTCCTGTGGTGCTACGGAGTCTGGGAGGTATTGTACAGGAGCGGGGCTGGTGGCCGACTTCCTTTCTGGCGTCACCATCGGTGGACTCGAGGAGCTGGTATATCCGATGCTGGGTTAGCGGTCGAAGGTGGGCGACGCTGTCTTCCTCAGTCGACTTCATCGATTGTTCAAGGTGGAGCTGCGATCTGGACAAGCTCAAGGTTTCCCCCGGTCGATGTTCTCCAGTGATAGCGATCTTGCCGCTCGCGGCTGGTCCCAATAGAGGTCCACAAAGCAGCTTGTCTGCAAGGAAGCTTCTCCGGGTCTCAGTTCAGTGGAATCTCGTCTCCATCTTCAGCGTCGTCTTCGGCGGCGGTGGATCCAGGAGTCAGAAGCTGGTGCTCTACGCAAAGGATCCTAGGGTGTTATTTGTATTTTCTTGTTTTATGGGGGTCGTTTGTGTAAAGTGTCGTGTTGTGCTGGCGGTTCTCGAGTGTTCCGTGCGTTGCGACATGTCTGTAACCTCTTGTTTATTTGAATGAACACGTGGTGACTTCTCAAAAAAACACAAACAGAGCACGTCCGGGAGGTTTCCTCACCGGAAAAACGGCCGGCGGCGAGCGACTGTGCGAGAAACAACCGGCAGAGGGCACCAGCGGTTTCAGGGCGACGAGACGAAGCTGCCGGCGTAGTCCACGTTCGATGGCAGAAGCGAGAACTTCAGGCTCGACGGTGACTGCGCGCGGCCGGCCCGGGAGTTCGTCGTCGGTGCAGCTCCGACGGGTCCTAGACAAATTGAAGGGGTGGGGGTTAACTAGGGTCCTGGAGATGCCCTGGGGCAAGGTGAGAGCGGCGGGGAGGTTCCTACCATCGGGGGAGGTTCCACGGGCGCGCGTGGTCGCGGCGACAGTCTCCTCCTCCACGGGAATCTGACGCGGGCAGCGGTTGCACGGCGAACGTCGACGGTGGTGGCGTGGCAGCGGCGGGCGTCGACGGCGTGAAGTGGCTCTGGATTTGGGTAGCCTGACGGCGTGAATTTGCTCCGCCGCAATTTTTTCCTTAGCCGCGTCGATGTGCTCTATGATTTGGGGGAGTTAGGGAGGAAGAAGGGTCGGCGCTGTATATAGTACAGGCCATCGGTCCCGGTTCATCGTATCAACCGGGACCTTTGATGCATCGGTCCCGGTTGATTTGATGGACTGGGACCAATGGCCTGGGGGTGGAGCGTTTCTGGGGTCGCCACATGTGCGCGCACACCCAGGGTCATTGGTCCCGGCTGGGAGGACGAACCGGTACCGATGACCCCCTTTTCAGCTTTTTGGCAAACTTTTGGTGTTCCCGCCCTTTACAAATTTCTTTTCTTCTTTAATTAATAAGATGTTTCAATTTAAAATGATTATTTATTTGGAATTTCAAAAAACTTTTAACGGGAAAAGTGCTTCAATTTAAATAACTAATCAAAAACCATTTTTCTGTTTTCAAATATTTTTATTTTAACTATACAATTTTACTACTTTCAATAAAAATTGCATTAACAAATATTTATTGCATAATTTGGAATTTAAAAAAACTTTTAACAGGAAAGTGCATCTATTTAAATAACTAATCCAAAATCATTTTCTGTTTTCAAAAATATTTATTCTAAATATTCAAACTATTAACAATTTTACCATTTTCAATTAAAAATGCACTAACTCGATTGAAACGGGCATAAGAAATTCAAAAATGATCCAAACAATGTGAAACCTTCGCGTGGTGTCATATTATGTGTTATAGTTGCAAGGAAAAATATTGAACTTGCAAAATTGCAAACATCATAAAAAATCCTTCATAAAATAACCTATCATGATCGAGGTTTCATGGCATTTAGGTCAAACCACCAATGTTATGGCTAGAATCAGGACATAGTTTGTGATAATGTGCCTATATTATGCACACATGTGCATCTTGGGATGACTTACGATGTTGCAGGAGGAAGTTTTCCTTTTCATCGCACGAAATAGCCAATTTCCATTTTTAAGGTACCGAAATCGGGGTGTTCTATGAAGCAACCACCAAATTAAAGTTTGCCATTGGTACCAACCCATTTTTCAAAAATACTAGACCACCTTAGATGGAAAAATTCCCAACCGGTGTATCTGGAACCTTTCCATCCACCCCTCATGAAAAAGACAAATTCCTGCCGAATCGGTTGGAGGGTGCCCAGATTTGAACTACAGGTACATATATAATGCTTATGATTTTTTTAAAATCATATATAGGTACACAACATGTTGTTTCATCAGATATCCACTTCAAGTTTAGCGAGGCTCAGCCCCGGGATAAAAAGCTCCATGCCCGCCGTTTTGAATATAGTTTGAAACGGGCATAAAAAATTCAAAAATGATCCAAACAATGTGAAACCTTCGCGTGGTGTCATATTATGTGTCATAGTTGCAAGGAAAAATATTGAACTTGAAAAATTGCAAACATCATAAAAAATCCTTCACAAAATGACCTATCATGATAGAGGTTTCATGGCATTTAGGTCAAACCACTAATGTTATGGCTAGAATCAGGGCATAGTTTGTGATAATGTGCCCATATTGTGCACACATGTGCATCTTGGGATGGCTTACGATGTTGCAGGAGGAAGTTTTCCTTTTCGACGCACGAAATAGCAAATTTCCATTTTTGAGGTGCCGAAATCGGGGTGTTCTGTGAAGCAACCACCAAATTAAAGTTTGCCATTGGTACTGATGTCTACGCACTTCTATTCTTGTAGACAGTTGTTGGGCCTCCAAGTGCAGAGGTTTGTAGAACAGCATCAAGTTTTCCCTTAAGTGGATTACCCAAGGTTTATCGAATTCGGGGAGGAAGTGGTCAAAGGTATCCCCTCTCAAGCAATCCTGCAATCAAGATACAAGAAGTCTCTTGTGTCCCCAACACACCCAATACACTTGTCAGGTGTATAGGTGCACTAGTTCGGCGAAGAGATAGTAAAATACAGGTGGTATGGATATAAGACAATGGTGCTAGAAAATAGCTTGATGGCATGGAAGAGACTAAGGTAAAACTGAAATAAATATAGAAGCAAGCAAACATGTAATAGATCTAATAGCAAGCGGTGTTTCAGTTCTTAGAAACAAGTCCTAGGGATCATACTTTCACTAGTGAACACTCCCATATAAATATCTTCTCTTTATGATACTACTCTGAACTACTCTCCGGTTGGACACTCTAATCCATGGTAGGGCTATAACAGCACACCTCAAAGTAAGCCTTTCCCATCTAGAAAACCCCACACTGTCACCTTGAGCACTAGATGGTTCCAACAAACACCACGATTTCATAGAGACATCCAACTCCAAATATAACTCATAACAAGTATTTGCAATCTCTAGCCTAAGTGCCACCATGGTGTGCACGCTGTCACTTTCACACACATGGGGAGAGCAGAGATCTATTAAAGCACTTGAGTAGCAAGGTAGATCTACTTGATTACAAAGCTCATGATCTCATAAGATCACGCATAGAGAGAGAGATGAACACATAGCTACCGGTAGAACCCTTAGACTCGAGGAAGAACTACTCCCTCATCATCATGGGAATCAGCAACGGCGATGGAGATGGTGGTGGAGATCGATGGAGATGGCTCCGGGGGCACTTCCCCGTCCCGGCAGGGTGCCGAAATAGAGACTTTCTGTCCCCCGAATCTCCCCTTTGGTGGCGGCGGTGCTGCGGAACTTTTCGTGGATTTCTGATTGACTCCTTAGGGTTTTCGCATCGGGAGGCATCTTATAGGCGAAGAGGCAAGGTCGGTTGGCGGCCAGGGGGGGCACACCACCTGGTGGCGTAGCTAGGGCTAGCCCGCGCCACCACATGGTGTGGCAGCCCTATGGCCCCTCTCCGTCTCGTCTACTGGCTCCGTGAGTCTTCCGGTAAAATATCAACTATGGCTTTTGTCCCGTCCAGTTCTGAGAATATTCATTTTCTGACTTTCCTGGAACCAAAAACAGCAGAAAACAGGCAGCTGGCACTATGGCATCTTGTTAATAGGTTAGTCCACGAAAGTGTATAAAAAGTACTCCAAAGTTGGAACAAAACATAAGAAAGTAGATAAAACCAAGCATGGAACATCAAAAATTATAGATACATTAGCAACGTATCAACATCCCCAAGCTTAACTCCTGCTCGTCCTCGAGTAGGTAAGTGATAAAAAGAAAGAATGATTTTTGAGGTGACATGCACCATCATAAACTTGATCAAAGTATTTGTAAAACATTGAAAGCTGGGATAAAAGTACTTCAACATAGCATGAAAGATAAAGTTCTAGCAATAAGACATAACAACTATGTTGCAACATGAAAAGGCACAAAAAAAAGATTCATGAATAACAATATTTTGCAAGACGTTTGTTTTATTCACATAAAGAAAACATAGCATAGTGGCATTCAGCTTGTCCCTCATAGAGTAGCAAACATAAGTGCATAGGAAACCTTCAAAGTTCATAAGAGTGACTAGATACAAATAGTTTATAACAAGCAATATCAAAGTTATGCATCAATCAACAAGTCTTGGGACAATGCACATAAAACTAAGAATGGCCACTATGCTCTCAAAGTAGGTGCATAAAAATAGAAGGTGGAGACTCAACATAAAAGTAAAAGAAAGGCCTTCATAGAAGGAAGTAGGGATTCAAGTTTCATAAAGAGCTTCCAAAAATTATGGTACTTACTAGCTTTCAGCTCTCATTGCCCTATCATAAGCATCTTTAAGGTGATTAAGGTTAAAGTGACACAACTAAGAGGATATGCTTGACAAGTTATAGGCCAAAATCTCATGCCCCTTACTTACGAAGACCGAACCTCATTCTACTCAACTTTAGTCACGAGTAAGCTCTTGTCATTGTAAGTACATATGTATCATAAAGAACCGCCAACAGGGTACCCCTTGCACATGATACAGGAGTTATCCCATAACCAAAATGACAAGGCAAGCAGACAATGAGCATCTCAACGATCTTTTTATTTGCTATTTGCATAGGTTTTTATTGAGGATGCTTCATAGAGTGCTCATTATGGTTATGTTGCAAGTTTCCACCATGATTAGGCATGGCTTAGACTAGCGGCCCAGACGTTTCTCTAACACACATACAAACTCCATGATCTTACAAGTTCCACTTTTATTTCACACCGCCGGGATCCATAAGCAAAAGAACATGATATCAATGGGGTACAAAGTACAAGTGCAATGTTGAAAGCGTTCCCCATGATACATGGTTCTGCTAATTTCAACTTATAAAGCGCAAGCATATACGCAACAAAGATGGACACAATGGTTCAAGTTTATTAAGGGCAAGAAAAGCAAAGTGTGCCATCAAGTTCGTGAGAGCTTTAATCACTAATTTTCACATAACAAGTTTAATTCGGAAGGTAGATAAAAACATGAATTTACTTGGAATAGCGAATGCTAATAGGTAGGTATGGTGGACTCTTTGGAATAACTTGGTTTTAGGAGTTGGATGCATGAGTGGAACTCATACTTGGTTACGGAGGCTAGCAAAAGACTAGGAGCGACAAACTAAGAGAGCAATAATGGCCATAATCATGCAAAGCGACAAAAAATCATTAATTAAAGCATAAAGTGATATTACAAGTCGAAAACTAAAGGATCATAAAGGCTATGGTGACTTGGGATAGTCATAACATGGTGTGAGCATGCGCCAAGTCAACCCAAATAAAGCATCAAAGGAGAATACCACAATAATATGCTTTAATATGCTAAAACAATGCATGATTCTTTCAAGGCACATTAAGCACTCTCAATTATTTGTAAAAAGTCATGCTATAGCAAAAATCACTAAGCATAAGGTAAAAGCAACATCTAGCATGACATGATAAAGTCTAACCCACAGTCAAAACAAGCTCCCTTTTGTACCACTAAAGCATGAAGCTTTCTACTCTTTTCCAATCCAAACCAATTTATTTGAAAGAACTCACAAAGATAATAATAAATAAAGATCAGTGAGCTTGTCTCACAAATCCAAAAAGGAAGAACTAAAAAGTTTTAAGCTGAAAGCACAAGAAAACTAAGGCTAAACCCAATGCTAGCAAAAGAGAAGACCCATAAAACAATAACATTGAAACTAGAGTGTTCTAGGCAATGAATAACGGGGTGTGTCTCTCCCCAAAAGAAGTGGGTTGGGATCCAACCAACTTATTCAAGCAAACTAAGCAAACCAAGCAAAAGAAAAAAACAAAAACAAAAACGAAGAAGAAGACGCTCCAAGAACAACACAATTGTTCATGAAACAATAAAAATGAAGTGTTTGGAAGAAACCTGGGATTTTTATTGATGAAGAAGGGGATGCCTTAGGCATGACCAAGTTTTGATGCTTATACTGATTGGATATTTCTTGGGGTGACACGCGTGCCATCCCCAAGCTTTAGCTTTAGTCCATTCTTCATCTCATTACTCGTTCCTTCCATACACCTGAAATTTTTCCTTCATACAAAACTTCACACAATCTTTATTAGCAACATTAGTGCACTCAAGATAATAAGTATTTGGGTTAAGTTTCAACACCAATAAAACTTCCATTAAAACACAAGCTATTGTAGCACTTCCCTCAAAAATCTCAATTCCCCTAAGAGAACCCAAAAAGGAACCAACAAGAAGCAAATGCAAATAATGGCAGAAATATGTCAAAACAGACCAGCAGGTAAAAACCAATTTTTTTAAAGACCTTTTGTTGCTCAAATCGAAAAGTGTTGAACTAACGGAAGTTACATAACAACCTGGGGAAGAAGCATAAAATTTTATGCCTCAAAACGACATACAGAGATTTTACACGAATTTTTACAGTGAAGCACAAAAATCTGTTTCGGGACATCAACTTTCCCAAGCATTACTTCTCTCTCATTAGAGGTTACTCTTGGCACAAGAAGCAAACAAAAAGGATAAGGAGCGGTTATTACAGAGGTAATAACTTCCAAGACTCATCTAAAACTTTTTGGTTATCTCACAATAAGTACTTTTCTTTAACGCCTTTAAGTTAGGCATGATAATTTCAACGATGCTCACATAAGAAATATGAATTTAGAGTAAAAGAGAGCATCAAGAAGCAAATATAAAACACATTTGAGTCTAACCCACTTCCTATGAATAGGAATCTTGTAAAGAAACAAGTCATGAAAGCACAAAGCAACAAGCATAGGAAAGAAAAACAAGTGCAACTTCAAGACTTTCAACATAAAGAGGGGAAACTTAATATTATTGAGATGCATAAAACCATGTTTCCCTCTCTCATAATAACTTTCAGTAGCATCATGAATAAAATTAACAATATAATTATCACATAAAACATTCTTATCATGAGCCACATGCATAAAAGAATTAATACTCTCCTCATAAACATAGTCATTCTTATTAATCATAGTGGGAGCAAATTCAACAAAATAGCTATCATTATTATTCTCATCAACATAATCATTAAATACATGAGGTATATTGTAATCATAATTAATTTTCTCCTCAATAGTAGGTGGACTGAAAATATCATATTCATCATTGTAATCATCATATATTGGAGGCATAGTATCATCAAAGTAAATTTTCTCCTCCGTGGTTGGGGTCCTAAAAAGATCATTTTCATCAAAACTAGCTTCCCCAAGCTTAGACTTTTCCATAGAATTAGCAACAATGGTGTCCAAAGAATTCATACTAACAACATTTCTATTAGCATGCAAATAAAGTTCCATAGGTTTTTTAATTTTCTCTTCAAACACTTCATATCCTAACTCAAGATAAATACTATAAAGCTCTCTAATTTTTTTACTGTTTTCCATTAAGCCTAACTAGTGAAAACAAGAAACAAAAAGTCAAAATTGCAGAATCTAAACGAAATAACTTCGAGCACTCACACCGGAAGATGTGAGTACCTTTTACCTTACCTCCCCGGCAACGGCGCTAGAAAATAGCTTGATGTCTACGCACTTCTATTCTTATAGACAGTTGTTGGGCCTCCAAGTGTGGAGGTTTGTAGAACAGCAGCAAGTTTTCCCTTAAGTGGATTACCCAAGGTTTATCGAACTCAGGTAGGATGTGGTTAAAGGTATCCCCTCTCAAGAAATCCCGCAATCAAGATACAAGAAGCCTCTTGTGTCCCCAACACACCCAATACACTTGTCAGGTGTATAGGTGCACTAGTTCGACGAAGAGATAGTAAAATACAAGTGGTATGAATATAAGACAATGGTGATAGAAAATAGCTTGATGGCATGGAAGAGATTAAAGTAAAACTGAAATAAAGATAGAAGCAAGCAAACATGTAATAGATCTAATAGCAAACGGTGTTTCAGTGCTTAGAAACAAGGCCTAGGGATCATACTTTCACTAGTGAACACTCTCATATAAATATCTTCTCTTTATAATACTACTCTGAACTACTCTCCGGTTGGACACTCTAATCCATGGTAGGGCTATAACAGCACACCTCAAAGTAAGCCTTTCTCATCTAGAAAACCCCACACTATCACCTTGAGCACTAGATGGTTCCAACAAACACCACAATTTCATAGAGACATCCAACTCCAAATATAACTCATAACAAGTATTTGCAATCTCTAGCCTAAGTGCCACCATGGTGTGCACGCTGTCACTTTCACACACATGGGGAGAGCAGAGATCTATTAAAGCACTTGAGTAGCAAGGTACATCTACTTGATTACAAAGCTCATGATCTCATAAGATCACGCATAGAGAGAGATATGAACACATAGCTACCGGTAGAACCCTTAGCCTCGAGGAAGAACTACTCCCTCATCATCATGAGAATCAGCAACGGCGATGGAGATGGTGGTGGAGATTGATGGAGATGGCTCGGGGGGCACTTCCCCGTCCCGGCAAGGTGCCGGAACAGAGACTTTCTGTCCCCCGAAACCCCCCTTCGGTGGCGGCGGTGCTGTGGAACTTTTCGTGGTTTTCTGATTGACTCCTTAGGGTTTTCGCATCGGGAGGCATCTTATAGGCGAAGAGGCAAGGTCGGTGGGCGGCCAGGGGGGCCACACCACCTGGTGGTGCAAACAGGGCTAGCCCGCGCCACCACATGGTGTGCCGCCCTGTGGCCCCTCTCCGTCTTGGCTTCTGGCTCTGTGAGTCTTCCGGTAAAATATCAACTTTGGCTTTTGTCCTGTCCAATTCCGAGAATATTCATTTTCGAACTTTCCTGGAACCAAAAACAGCAGAAAACAGGCAGCTGGCACTGTGGCATCTTGTTAATAGGTTAGTCCAAGAAAGTGTATAAAAAGTACTCCAAAGTTGGAACAAAACATAAGAAAGTAGATAAAACCAAGCATGGAACATCAAAAATTATAGATACGTTAGCAACATATCAGGTACCAACCCATTTTTCAAAAATACTAGACCACCTTAAATGGACAATTTCCCAACCGGGGTATCTGGAACCTTTCCGTCCATCCCTCACAAAAAAGACAAATTCCTGCCGAATCGGTAGGAGGTTGCCTAGATTTGAACTACAAGTACATGATATAATGCTTGTGATTTTTTTAAAATCATTTATAGGTTCACAACATGCTATTTCATCAGAGATCCACTTCAAGTTCAGCGAGGCTCAGCCCCGGGCTAAGAAGCTTCATGCCCGCCGTTTTGAATATAGTTTGAAACAGGCATAAGAAATTCAAAAATGATCCAAACAATGTGAAACCTTCGTGTGGTGTCATATTATGTGTCATAGTTAAGGAAAAATATTGAACTTGAAAAATTGCAAACATCATAAAAACTCCTTCACAAAATGACCTATCACGATCGAGGTTTCATGGTATTTAGGTCAAACCACCAATGTTATGGCTAGAATCAGGGCATAGTTTGTGATAATGTGCCCATATTGTGCACACATGTGCATCTTGGGATGGATTACGATGTTGCAGGAGGTAGTTTTCCTTTTCGACGCACGAAATAGCCAATTTCCATGTTTGAGGTGCCGAAATCGGGGTGTTCTTTGAAGCAACCACAAAATTA
Organism: Avena sativa; assembly: GCA_916181665.1. Taxonomy (NCBI): domain Eukaryota; kingdom Viridiplantae; phylum Streptophyta; class Magnoliopsida; order Poales; family Poaceae; genus Avena; species Avena sativa. The sequence continues at coordinate 432,988,035 of OV702295.1, forward strand.
AAGTTTGGCATTGGTACCAACCCATTTTTAAAAAATACTAGACCACCTTAGATGGACAATTTCCCAACCGGTGTCTCTGGAATCTTTCCGTCCATCCCTCATGAAAAAGACAAATTCCTACCGAATCAGTAGGAGGTTGGCCATATTTGAACTACAAGTACATGATATAATGCTTGTGATTTTTTAAATCATTTATAGGTTCACAACATGCTATTTCATCAGAGATCCACTTCAAGTTTAATGATCCAAACAATGTGAAACCTTCGTGTGGTCTCATATAAAGATTTCATACATCACATAAAGTTTTCATACATTACATAGATTTACATAGGGTTTAGGGTTTAGGGTATGAATCCTTCATCGCGTATGTCGATCCCTTGCCTCTGATTGCTTCTTAGGACGTAACCATGGAGCATCTTCTTTGCTTAACGGGATGCTTGGGTTAGTTTTCATGGTGAAGGGCGGAATTTCATCAAACTTATCATAATCTGCTGACATGTCTGTCTTGTCCTCGACTCCTATGATGTTTCTTTTCCCTGAAAGAACTATGTGACGCCTGGGCTCATCGTCTGATGTATTTGTTTCCTTATTTTTTCTTTTTTTTTCGGTCTAGAGGACATGTCCTTCACATAGAAAACCTGAGCCACATCATTGGCTAGGACGAATGGTTCGTCTCTATAACCAAGATTCTTGAGATCCACTGTTGTCATTCCATACAGCTGGTCTACCTTTACCCCTTCTCCATTCATGTTGACCCAACTGCACCGAAACAAAGGGACCTTAAAAGTAGGTCCATAGTCCATATCTCCTCTATGTAACCATAGTATGTGTCCTTTTTCCCATTCTCGCATGTTGCATCAAAGAGGACACCACTGGTTTGGTTGGTGATCTTTTTATCTTGGGCAATCGTGTAAAATGTATTCCCATTTATCTCGTACCCTTGGAAAGTCAATACAGTCGCATATGGTGTCGCGACCAACAAGTAGAGCTGATCTCCAATAGTGGTGTCATTCATGATATGTAATTGCAACCAAGTGCCGAAAGTCTCCATGTGATTTTCTTTAATCCAGTAGTCATCCTTCCTCAGGAACTTGGAGCGTACAACATTCATGTGTTCCTCGATATACGGAGCCACGAAGGTAGAACTTTGTATAACTGTGTAGTGTGCTTGATTCAAAGAATGTCCGTCCCTAAATATCATTGCTTTCTTTCCTAGAGTGCCTTTTCCACTCAGTCTCCCCTCATACCGTGATTCAGGAACACCAATCGGCTTAAGGTCAGGAAGAAAGTCTACACAGAACCCAATGACCTCCTCTGTTCCATAGCCCTTGGAGATGCTTCCTTCTAGCCTAGCACGGTTACGAACATATTTATTTAAGACTCCCATGAACCTCTCGAAGGGGAACATATTATGCAGAAATACAGGACCAAGAATGGAAATCTCTTCGACTAGGTGAACTAAGAGATGCGTCATAATATTGAAGAAGGACGGGGGGGAACACCAACTCAAAACTGACAAGTCATTGGACCACATCCTTCTATAGCCTTTCTAGACTTTCTCGATCGATTACCTTCTGAGATATTGCATTGAGGAATGTACATAGCTTCATAATGGGTACTCAAACATTTTCCGGTAGAAGCCCCCTCAATGCAACCGGAAGCAACTGCGTCATAATCACGTGGCAATCATGAGACTTCAGGTTCTGGAATTTTTCTCTGCCATATTTATTATTCCCTTTATATTTGACGAGAAGCCAGCCGGGACCTTGATACTGCTCAGGCATTCAAAAAAGATTTCCTTCTCTGCTTTGGTAAGAGCGTAGCTGCTTAAGTATTGACGACCTTTATCAGTATGCTTGTTGTATGGGTCTTTGATACGTTGCTGGTCCTCCCGTGCTTTTGGTGTATCTTTTGTCTTCCCATACACGCCCAGGAAGCCTAGCAGGTTCACGCAAAGATTCTTCGTCACGTGCATCACGTCGATTGAAGAACGGACCTCTAGGTCTTTCCAATACTCAAGCTCCCAAAATATAGATTTCTTCTTCCACATGGCCGTGTGTCCGGTAATGGGGTCTTTCGGAATAGATTGACCGCCAGGATCCTTTCCAAAGATTACTTCTGGGTCCTTCACCATATCAAATACATTAGCACCTTTAGGGAGCTTAGGCTTCTTCCGGTAATCTGCCTCACCATTGAAATGGTTGCCTTTCTTTCTTACTTGATGATTGGTCGGAAGAAATTTACGACACCCCAGGTACACAACCTTCTTATATTTATCCAAATATGTACCTTTAGTCTTATCTAAACAGTGCGTGCATGCATTGTATCCCTTGTTTGACTGTCCTGAAATGTTACTAAGAGCAGGCCAATCATTGATGGTTACAAACAACAACGCTCGTAGGTAAAATGCCTCATGTTTGTGCTCATCCCACACCTTTACACCTGGTTCTGCCCACAACTGCAAAAGTTCATCGACTAATGGCCTTAGGTACACATCAATGTCGTTGCCGGGTTGCTTCGGTCCTTGGATGAGCACTGGCATCATAATAAACTTCCGCTTCATGCACAACCAAGGAGGAAGGTTGTAGATACATAGAGTCACTGGCCAAATGCTGTGACTGCAGCTCTGCTCCCCAAAAGGATTCATGTCGTCTGTGCTTAGACCAAACCATAAGTTCCTCGCGTCGCCTGCAAAGTTCGAGTACTTTCTCTCGATTTTTCTCCACTACGGCCCATCGGTGGGGTGTCTCAGTTACCGTCTTTCTTACGCTCTTCTTTGTGCCATCGCAACAACCTGACATGCTCTTTGTTTCTAAACAGACGTTTCAACCGTGGTATTATAGGAGCATACCACATAACCTTAGCAGGAACCCTCTTCCTGGGGGGCTCGTCATCGCCCTCAACATCACCAGGGTCATCTTGTCTGATCTTGTACCGACATGCAGTGCATACCAGGCATTTATCCATATTCTCGTACTTCTCACCGTGGTATAGGATGCAGTCATTAATGCATGCATGTATCTTCTCCACATCTAATCCTAGAGGGCAGATAGTCTTCTTTGCTTCGTAAGTTGTCTCGGGCAGCTCGTTATCCTTTGGAAGCTTCGGCTCTATTATCTTCAGTAACTTCTCAAATCCCTTGTCAGATAAACCAGCCTCTGCCTTCCATTTCAATAGTTCAAGTGTGGTACCGAGCTTTGTGATGCCATCTTCGCAATTTGGGTACAACAACTTTTTGTGATCCTTTTGCATGGCCTCCAACTTAAACTTCTCCCTTTCTGTATCGCATTGTTGCTTTGCATCAGAAATGACTCGACCAAGTCCATCAGCAGGCTCATCCGATGCCCGTTGTTCTTCTTCATTGCCGCCTCCCTCTTCTTCATTGTCATCTATTGCAGTATCACCGTATTCTTTAGGGGACATAGGATAGCTGTCATCATCCTCCTCTTCTTCATTTTCTTCCAGCCTAACCCCTCTTTCTCCATGCATGGCCCAACAATAATATCCGGGCATGAAACCTCTCCAGAGCAGATGGTTTTGAAGGATTCTCGGGGTAGAGTGCTCTGCCACGTTCTGACAGTCGATGCAGGGACAAGACATAAAATTATCCACTTTCTTTGCCTTAGCCACATTGATAAATTTATGCAGGCCTGCAATAAAATCAGAATCGCGTCGGTCGCCGTACATCCATCGCATCCGCGCATTGATCTGCGTCATAATAATTAACCATTATAATAACATCGTGAATAGTGAAATGACCACCCTACATGGACACATGCAATATTTTTGTATCAGTTACAGATAAAAAAGATAAGGTTGCTAACCTCGGCCGAGGATACCGTGTTGTGCGAACTTAAGTGTGACTCGAATATTTCGTCGAACACCTTGTGTGCAATCAAAGAAAAAAAGCTAGCACCCACACCTCACACACAATCCAGCAAATTTTGGTGGCAAAGGGCAAAGGACTGGGCTTATTTATAGCCAAGGGAGGGTCTTTGATCCCGGTTCGTGGCATGAACCGGGACCAATGTTCCGCGGAACGCCACGTGCCACGCGCGGGGGCATTGGTCCTGGTTCATGCCACGAACCGGGACGGATGCTCCGAAATGAACCGGGACCGAGACCTGTCATTGATCCCGATTTGCGAGCCGGGACAGATGGAATTTGGGTGTTGGACCAAAGACCTTTTTTTACTAGTGACACTTGTCTTTTAACATATCTTTTATTGAGCATGGCCCAATTTCTTAGAGTTTTGTCAAAACTCTTTTGAGGTTTTTAAATAATTTATTATGTCAAATAGAATGCGCCAAAATCTTAGGGATACAAGATAGTGGCTCTAAAAGTTCTATGGAGACATTCGACAAAATTTCTCGATTGTAAAACAATCATCAAACATAAGTTTCTTCTCTCTATTTTCCTCTGGTCTTTTTACATTATTATTTGGAGACGAGCTCATTCCGGGCCCCACGGGAAAAAGAAGTCCTGTCCTTTTCATCAGATCTCGCAGCCGTCAGAGAAAGTCTTTCTGTTCCAAACTATAGAGAAAAAGATCACTCTGTTGTCTGTTTTAAGAGATATTTTATTATTTATCTTATTTTACTCTGAAATTTAATCATTTGCCACACCCTCTTGTGAGTGTGGCGAATGATCAAATTGCAAAGTAAAATGGGGCAAATCGTCAACGGTGTTTCACTTTCCATACCTACCTCCAGAGCACAGTTCCCTGGGCGAGCCCCCGCGTCCGGCCACCTGCGCCGCCAGCCATCCGGCCACGGCCCAGTCGAGGGCCTCGTTCCACTGATCCACAAGCAAGGGAGTGGGCAATGCAGCCCGGAGGAGGGAGATGTGGGGCAGATGGCTGCAAGGACCAGGGCCACCCGCTGGCGACCGGCCACCGAGGCTGCGACAGGGACGACCCTCCATCCCATTCGTCGCCGACGCCCCCCCTCCCACGAGATATCGTCGTCCGAGGTTTGCTCCGCTGCTCTTTCTTTTCTCGATCTGCGATCTACTAACTAAAGGGTACGGGGAACCTGAACTCAACCGCCCTCTGTAGAAGAAGCTCGAGGACGAGCAGCAGAAGGAGGAGGAGCAGCAGCCTCTGGCGAGCCTCCCGGAGGACGCCCTGGTCGAGATCCTGTTGCGGGTGCGTGTCCAAGCCGTGGCTTGCCCTCTGCTCCGCCACGGACATCCGCAGGAGGCCGCCGCAGACCCTCTCTGGCTTCTTCCACTTCGACGTCGACGCCCTCAAGTTCCGCAATCTCTCCGGGAGAGGCTCGCCTACGGTCGACCCCTCTCTGCCTTTCCTGCGTGAGAGGTACACACACGTCACGGTCGAGCAATGCTGCAGCAGCCTTCTCCTTTGCCAATGCTGGAGACCGACTCCAGAGGGAGACAAACGTGATTACGTTGTGTGCAATCCAGCAACTGAGAAGTGGACTGTGTTGCCTCCTATAGTATTGCCGGAATGCCAGCCTTTTAATCTGGTCCAGAACAATGTCTTCTTAGGTTTCGACGTGGCTGCTCCGTCCCGCTTTCTGGTGTTTGTGCCCCTGAGCAGCTATTTGCGTCGAATCTGCAGAGATAGCAATCTACTCGTCGGAAACTGGACGATGGGCTTTCGCGCAGAGCAAATGGTGTGCCAATACTATTCTGGTTGGTAATTCGGAATGTGTCTTCCTGAATGGGACCATGCATTTGACTACCATTCATTCCTTGGTAGTCACGGTCGACGCCGAGGGTAAAGTTTGGAGGAAGATTAGATTTCCAGACATTGCGCAAAGCAGCTATCAAAATGCTATGGCTTCCATTGGCCAGTCTCAGGGACGCTTGCATGTGTGGAGGACAGATTATTGTCATGGTTGCCAACTCTATATTTGGGTTCTTGAGGATTATGACAGTGCAAAGTGGACCCTGAAGAACACTGTTGACGTTTTGGAGCTATTCAGAAGGCATTGCCGCAAAGATGTTCAGTCCTATACAATGTTCGCAATTCATCCGGAATGCAATTTGATTTTCCTGACTGATGGTGAGGAGATGGCAATTTCATATGATATGGATAATCAGAATGTGAATGTTATCTGCACTTCTAAAGAATTCTTGGGTGGCCTACCTTATACTCCCTGTTTTGCGGAATGACCGTCAGTGCAGCTTCACAATCTTAGCATGGCAACAAGAATAAGTGGTTGGTATGGACCCAGTCTTCTAGTTTTATGGCACCGTCTTGGATATGTCTCAGTAACTCAGTTCCTATGTCTACCATTTGGTATTCCTATCTGTTTTTGTTTGGATTCATGCCTTTTTGTGGCTTTGAACAATGTTAGTTAGCGAAGGCTTTGTAAGAGTAATGCTTATTTGTATCGCTGAATCTGGCAATTTGATTTATTTGCTGTCATGTTGTACTTATTATTGCGACCACTTGTTGGATCTGCATTATCTATGTTTGAAATTGTTGTTTGAATTTTCACCTCTTTATTTACATGTATTTAATGCCTGTAAATATCTTCCGTGCACAGCTTGTAATCCAACAATCCTAAATGTTGATGCTAAATACATTGAGGATAAAGAACTATTATTGTTTTTTAACCTGCGTGGCCTTCCATTGATGGTTTTAAAAATTATGCAGCTTCACAAACCTAGAAAACATATTCTCCTTGTTTTTAGTTCTTTTTTATTGAGATGTTCATGACAATTCTCCTATTTGAATTCTGTCCAGACTGATAGGTTGTTGTTCCTGTAAATCTATTTGTGAGCATCTTATGATTTTCTTGATCCTAATATTATCTTACAGAACTTTTTTATCCACTACAGATAATTTCAAATTCTGCATTAAGTTTGAGTTCCTAAATATACAAATTGAGTTATTTTCTAATTGTTAAGTTTTATCAAACGGTTCTCCTATTCTGATTCAAGTGTAACAGTGGAAGATCTGAGCACAGATACTGTATTGTATGTGGCTGCTGAAGCAGGTATGCATCTCACTCTAGCATTGCTAATTTTCTAGACTTGTAAAGTTAAATAAAAAAAGGGAAATCAATGCTAAGTCTGATGTGGGCATGACATTTAAATCATGCAAGTTCTTGCGGGAAACTTCATTGTTAACTTACTGCTATTCATTATATGATTTTCAGCCTGCTCTTTACTAGAACCTAAGCAGGGCAACAGTTTTGGCATTATGACCGGTTCCATTACTAGTATTACCTTTAGCTCTGCATTCAGTCAAATCCTAGAAGTTCTAAGTAATCTTACCTGGTGCTCTGGCCTGTGTATTGCACTGGACAACTGAAAGTCTCAAATTCCTATTGAGTCAACCATTCTTTCAAGAGGTAACCGTCTGCTAAATTGCATGACCCCTGTTGCTAAAATAACCCTACTTACTCATCAATGGCTGAAATGCAGAGATAAGCTTAGATCGACTGACCTGGTTGTCAGTGTTTTTTCTTAGCTGGCCTGTTAGTTAAATTGTATAACCCCCTATTTCCGAAAGAAGCTCACTTACCGCTTTTGTTGGGGCGCATTTTGGCACACCTCTATTTTGTTTCAGTAACAATTTGAACGTGTGCACCCCCTGTAAATTTACAAACTGGGGTAATAAACCTTCTATTTCCTGAAGGAAATTATTTCAAATTTTGAATTTGAAGTTAAGGGCAAGGCAAGAAAAAATTGCTAGATATGACATTTTACAGGTCAGTGTGGTGCCCCCCATATACTACCTCCTCAAACCTTTGTAGACGGTTCATGTGATTAAACAACTAGGCTCGATTGTTTCTTCGAGAAAAGGCTACATTGGATCCACCCACAAGACACTTGGCTCGTGCTCATCCAGCTCCATGGTTAATCAACTAGGATTTTGGATTTTTCCTTGGTTGGAGAGGTAAAAACTGATACCACCTCTCTGCGTAGAGCGACCTGTCCTGTTGTTTCTTCAGTTATTACCGCTGAAGCATTAGCGATAACGTGTAATCCAAAACAGAGCTCATCTCTACTCCAATTCAGTTGTCTTCCACGCATGTTCCAACACAGCCATTTTAATTAGGCCTGTATCGAGCATACCGACCGAGAGAGTATCTTACTCAGGAAAATAGTCCTCGTACTCATCTCACATGTACAATTATCTAATTTGGAAGCCTTGACAGAATCACACAAGTGCATGTGGTTCTGTACTGTATATTCCAAGCTTGGCCTGTAGCTAGCTATATGTGCCTATATAAAGGAATTCCTCGAACCAGCAAGTGTACCCAGGGCAAGTCAAGTGCAAGGCTATCAGTATGGCGAACGCCAAGCTTGTAGCAGTCGTTGCCTGCACGCTCGTGATCCTCCTGGAGGTGTCAACGTGTGCCGTGGCCCGGCACCATGCCAATCCTGACCCGTGCAGCAGCGAGGATGACGGCTCCGCGCTGGGCACGATGCACAAGCACAAGAAGCCAGGCCACTGCCCGTCTCCAGGTGGCAACGGTGGCGGAACTGCTGGCATCATGACGGTGAACGGGTTCGAGAAGGGTGAGGATGGTGGCGGGCCGGCGGAATGTGACGGTAAGTACCACAGCGACAAGGACATGATCGTGGCGCTGTCGACCCGGTGGTACGCGGGCGGACGCCGGTGCCACAAGCCGATCCGCATCACGAGCAAGCACAACGGGCGCACCGTGGTAGCCCGAGTGGTGGACGAGTGTGACTCCAACCACGGCTGCAAGAACAATATCGTGGACACCTCCCAGGCCGTGTGGGACGCGCTCGGACTCGACAGCAACATCGGTGAGGTGCCTGTCACATGGTCCGATGCATGAAGCCCACAACGAGCGCTGGACGGCGTTGGGATGCATGAAGTCAAGTGTTAGTGTCGTTGCTATTCTTGATGGGTATTAGGTACTTCGTCGAGCAACAGAATAAATAAACTACCTGTATGGATGGTAGTGCGAGTTTATATATTATGTTGTAAGAGTGTCACACTCACACGTATTTAACATACTTGTCTCTGTTGGTCTCAGTTTTATTTGTTCGTTTGAATATGACTGATCAGACGTTGTTTTGGTTTGGACCAAAGAGCTTTAGATGCCAGCCTGGACATTTATCACAATATGGCTATTAAATTTGACAGTGTTTTGGCTATATATATGGTTCCAAGCCTCCAATCTACATGGCATATACTGGGAAACCTTTACTATCGTGACTTAGCTCCGTTATTGAAACCAATCCTGGAATTTTCATAATTGCAGAATTCTGATTGATGAACTCGAGAGAAGCATATATATGAAATAGTAACCACCCATGTACGCTTTAAGATCATTAGTTGATTATCTGTACTCATCATCATCATGATTGCCAGCTCTATGTTTGGGTTCTTGAAGATTATGACGGTGGAAAGTGAACCCTAAAGCACACTGTTATCGTTTTGGAACTATTCGGAAGGCATTGTCGCAAGGTTGTTCGGTCTTATACAATGTTTGCAATTCATCCGGAATGTAATTGATTTTCCTGACTGATGGGGAGGAGATGCCAATTTCATATGATATTGACAATCAGAATATGCATGTTATCTGCTTTTCTGAAAGAACTCTTGGGTGATCTACCTTATACTCCCTGTTTTGCGGAATGACCGTCACTGCAGCTTCACAATCTTAGCATGGCAACAAGAATAAGTGGTCGGTATGTACCTGATCTTCTAGTTTTATGGCACTGGCTTGGATATGTCCAAATTCCTATGTCTACGGTTTGGTATTTCTATCTGTTGTTGTTTGGGTACATGCCTTTTTGTGGCTTTGAACAATGTTAGTTAGCAAAGACTTTGTAAGAGTAATGTTTGTTTGTGTTTCTGAATCTAGCCTTTTGATTTACTTGCTGTCGTGTTGTACTAATTATTGTGACCACTTGTGTGCTCTACATTATCTATGTTTGATTTTTTTTTGTATTTTCACCTCTTTATTTCCATTTATTTTATGCCAGTAAATATCTTCTATGTACAGCTTGTAGTCCAACAATGCTAAATGTTGATGTTACCCTGTTTTTATGCATTTTCAAGATTTGCAGCATATGAATAGAGGATAAAGAAGTTATTTTTTTAATCCTTCATGGCCTTCCGTTGATGGTTTCAAAAATTATCCAGCTTGACGAACCTGGAAAACATATTCTCCACTGTATTTTTATGTTCTTGTTTTTATTGAGTTGTCCATGTCTCCATGACAATTATCCTACCTGATTTCTGTCCAGACTGCTTATTTTGTAGGTTGGTGTTCTTGTAAATCTATTTGTGAGCATCTTGTGATTTTTTTTGACTGTATTGTTATCTTACAGAAATTTCTTGCCTATTACAGAGAGTTTCAGATTGTGTATTGAGTTTGAGTTCCTAAGTTTGTGTATTGAGTTCCTAAGTATGCAAATTCAAGTGTAGTAGTGGAAGATCGGAGAACTTGGACTATTGTATCTGGCATCTAAAGCAGGTATGAGTTTCACTCGAGCGTCGCTAATGTTCTAGACTCGTAAAGTTAAATAAAAAAAGAGTGAGGCTGAAACCAATGTTAAGTCTGATGTGGTCATGGCATCTAAATCATGCAAGTGCTTGTGGCAACTCCCTAACTTACTACTATTCATTATTTGATTGCATCCCTGCTCTTTACAGCAACAGTTTTGGCATTATGACAGATTCCATTACGGAGTGCTACCTTTAGCTCTGCATTCAGTCAAATCGTGGAAGTTGAATACTATCTTACAACTTCTAAAATTGCTTTCAAGTCGACCATTCTTTCAAGAGGTATCCGTCTGCTAGAAACTCCCACTTACTCATTAATGGCTGAAATGGATGAGATCTGGTGCCCAAACCTTTCTAGATGGTTCGGTGTGATTAAACAACTTTAAGTGTATGACTAATCAGCCTGGGTTAATCAGCTTAGATTTTGGATTTTCCTTACTTGGAGAGGTAAAAACTGATACCATCTCTCTGGGTAGAGTGACCTGTCCAGTTGTCTCTTCAGTTATTACCGCTGAAGCATTAGCAACAACGTGTAATCCAAGGCAAAGCTCATCTCTACTCCAATTCAGTTGCCTTCCATGAATGTTCCAACACAACCATTTTAATTAGGCCAGTATCGAGGATACCGACCGAGAGAGTATATTACTCAGGGCAAGATTCCTCATACTCATCTAACAAGGGATTAATTTGGTAGCCCTGACGGAATCACGCCAGAGGTCAGGAGCCACACAAGTGCACATGTGGCTAGGCCTGAAACTAGCTACGCGCGCCTATATAAAGAAGCTCACTGGACGAGCAAATATACCCAGAGCAAGTCAAGTGCAAGGTTATCAGTATGGCGAACGCCAAGCTTGTAGCAGTCGTGGCCACGCTCGTGATCCTCCTGGAGGCGTCGACGTGTGCCGTGGCCCGGCACCATGGCAAGCCCGACCCGTGCAGCGGCGAGGATGACGTCTCTGTGCCGGGCACGCTGCACAAGCACAAGAAGCCAGGCCACTGCCCATCACCGGGCGGTGGCGGTGGCGGCACCCCTGGCATCATGACGGTGAACGGGTTCGAGAAGGGTGAGGACGGCGGCGGGCCATCAGAATGTGACGGTAAGTACCACAGCGACAAGGACATGATCGTGGCGTTGTCGACACGGTGGTACGCGGGCGGGCGCCGGTGCCACAAGCCGATCCGCATCACGAGCAAGCACAATGGGCGCACCGTGGTGGCCCGAGTGGTGGACGAGTGTGACTCCAACCACGGTTGCAAGGATAATATTGTGGACACCTCCCAGGCCGTGTGGGACGCGCTTGGACTTGACAGCAACATCGGCGAGGTGCCTGTCACCTGGTCCGACGCATGAAGCCAATGGCGAGCGCTGGACGGCATTGGGACATGTCAATTGCGAGTCAAGTGTTAGTGTCGTTGCTATTCTCGATGGGTATAAGGTACTTGGTCGAGCAACATAAATAAACTACCTGTATGGATGGTAGTGCGAGTTTATATATTATCTTGTAAGAGTGTCACACTCACACTTATTTAACGTACTTGTCACTGTCAGTCTCAGTTTTATTTGTTCGTTTCAATATGACTGATCAGGCGTTGTTTTGGTTCGGACCAAAGAGTTTTAGACGCCAGCCTGGACATTTATGACAGTATATGGAAATCAAAGTTAACCATGGCTATATGTATGGTTCCAAGCCTCCAGTCTACATGACATATACCGGGAAACCTTGACTGATCGTGACTTAGCTCTGTTATTAAACTCTATTTATAAACCAATCATGGAAAATTGCAGACTTCTGATTGATGAACTCGAGAGAAGCATATGTATGAAATAGTAACCACCCATGTACGCTTTAAGATCATTAGTTGATTATCTGTACTCGTCATCATCATGATTGCCAACTCTATGTTTGGGTTCTTGAAGATTATGACAGTGGAAAGTGAACCCTAAAGCACATTGTTACTGTTTTGGAACTATTCAGAAGGCAATGTCGGAAGGACGTTCGGTCCTATACAATGTTTGCAATTTATCCGGAATGTAATATGATTTTACTGACTGGTGGGGAGGAGATGATAATTTCATATGATATGGACAATCAGAATGTGCATGTTATCTGCACTTCTGAAAGAATTCTTGGGTTGTCTACCTTATACTCCCTGTTTTGCGGAATGACAGTCAGTGCAGCTTCACAATGTTAGCAGGGCAACAAGAATAAGTGGTCAGTATGGACCTAATCCTCTAGTTTTATGGCACTGGCTTGGATATGTCCAAATTCCTATGTCTACGGTTTGGTATTCCTATCTGCTGTTGTTTGGGTACATGCCTTTTTTGTAGCTTTGAACAATGTTTGTTTGTGAAGACGTTGTAAGAGTAATGCTTATCTGTGTTGATGAATTTAGTCATTTGATTTATTTGCTGTCATGTTGTACTAATTATTGTGACCACTTGTCGCCTCTACATTATCTATGTTTGAAATTGTTTGTATTTTCACCTCTTTATTTCCATTTATTTTATGCCAGTAAATACCTTCTATGTGCAGCTTTTAATCCAACAATTCTAAATGTTTATGTTGCCCTGTTTTCATGCATTTTCAAGATTTCTAGCATATACAGAGAGGATAAAGAAGTATTACTATTGTTTTTCTTAATCCTGCATTGCCTTCCGTTGATGGTTTCAAAAATTATGCAGCTTGACAAACCTAGAAAACATATTCTCCAGTGTATTTGTAGTTCTTATTTTAATTGAGTTGTCCATGACAATTCTCCTATTTGATTTCTGTACAGACTGATAATTTTCTAGATTGTTTGTTCCTTCAAATCTATTTGTGTGCATCTTAAGATCTTTTTTGACTGTATTGTTATCTTACAGAAATTTCTTGCCTATTACAGAGAGTTTCAAATTGTGTATCGAGTTTGAGTTCCTAAGTATGCAAATTGAGTTATCTTCTAATTTTTATTTTTTTATCAAATGGTTCTTCTCCTGTTCTGATTCAAGTGTAGCAGGTAGAAGATAGGAGAACTCAGACTGTATTGTATTTGTATCTGGCTTCTAAAGCAGGTATGAGTTTCACTCCAGGTCGCTAATGTTCTAGACTCGTAAAGTTAAATAAAAGAAGAGTGAGACTGGAATCAATGTTAAGCCTGATGTGTCATGACATCTAAATCATGCATATTCTTGTGGCAATTCTCTCTGTTAACTTACTACTATTCATAAATTGATTGCATCCCTGCTCTTTACTAGAACCTGAGTACAGCACCAGTTTTGGTATTATGATAGATTCCATTACTAGTAGCACTACCTTTAGCTCTGCATTCAGTCAAATCCTAGAAGTTGTAACCTGTCTTACAACTTGTAAAATTGCTTTTGAGTCGACCATTCTTTCAAGAGTTATCCATCTGCTAAATTCTATGGCCCCAGCTGCCAAACCCCCCACTTACTCATCAATGGCTGAAATGGACAGATAGGCTTAGATCAACCAGCCTGCCTCTCTTTTCGAAAAAAAGAAAAACACCAGCCTCCTGTCAGTATTTTTTCTTTTCTTAGCTGGCCTGTTAGTTAAATTTTATAATCCAGCGGGGGCGGCATAGTTACTCGGAGAGTAGCAATTTGAAATGAAGGGCAAGGCAAGAAAAACAATGCTACTCAGAATAAAACTGTCTTTCTGTTTTGTTCTGTTCTTTTAAAGTCTAGGTGTGAAATGTTATCTATATACTACCTCACTGTTTTAAGCGTATGACTCATCAGCCTGGGTTAATCAGCCTCCATGTGATTAAACAACTTTAAGCGTACGACTAATCAGCCTGGGTTAATCAGCTTAGATTTTATACTTTCCTTACTTGGAGAGGTAAAAACTGATACCATCTCTCTGCCAAAAGCGACCTCTCTCCAGTTATTACCGCTGGAACATTGGCGACAACATGTAATCCAAAAGATCTCATCTCTATCTCCAAATCAGTTGTCCTCCATCCATGTTCCAACACGGCCATTTTAATTAGGCCTGTATCGAGGATACCGAGCGAGAGAGTATCTTACTCAGGGAAAAATTCCTTGTACTCATCTAACAAGTCATTAATTTGGTAGCCTTGACGGAATCACGCCAGAGGTCAGGAGCCACACAAGTGTACACATGCTCCAAGCTTGTCCTGCAGCTAGCTATGTGCCTATATAAAGAAACTCACCGCACCAGCAAATGTACCCACGGCAAGTCAAGTGCAAGGCTAGCAATATGGCGAACGCTAAACTTGTAGCAGTTGTTGCCTGCACGCTCGTCATCCTCCTGGAGGCGTCGACGTGCGCCGTGGCCCGGCACCATGGCAAGCCGGACCCGTGTAGCGGCGAGGACGATGACTCTATGGCCGGAGTGCTGCACAAGCACAAGAAGCCAGGCCACTGCCCGTCACCGGGCGGTGGCGGCGGCGGTGGCGGAGACACCCCTGGCATCATGACGGTGAATGGGTTCGAGAAAGGTGAAGATGGTGGTGGGCCTGCGGAGTGTGACGGCAAGTTCCACAGCGACAAGGACATGATCGTCGCCCTGTCGACGCGGTGGTACGCGGGCGGACGCCGGTGCCACAAGCCGATCCGCATCACGAGCAAGCACAACGGACGCACCGTTGTGGCCCGAGTGGTGGACGAGTGCGACTCCAACCATGGCTGCAAGACCAATATCGTGGACACCTCCCAGGCCGTGTGGGATGCCCTCGGACTCGACAGCAACATCGGCGAGGTGCCCGTCACCTGGTCCGACGCATGAAACCCATGTATCCAAACCGAGCGCCACACGAACGGCATCAGGACATATCGGTCGAGATTCAAGTGTCGGAGTCGTTGCTAACCTTGATGGGTATAAGGTACTTGGTCGAGCAACAGAATAAAAATATAAACTACCTGTACGGATGGTAGTGCGAGTTTATTATATGTCTTGTAAGAGTGTCACGCGTATGTAGCGTACTTGTCACTGTCGGTCTAAGTTTTATTTGTGATGGTGTTAATTATGTTGTGTTGTGCACTCTTGGTTGTTCATACTATGACTGATCAGGTGTCGTTTGGTTCGTTCCAAACCTCCAATCAACATGCCATATAGTGGAAAACCTTGACTGATCGTGACCTACCTCAGTTAAACAAACTCTACTTATAAACCAAGCGTGGAATTTTCACAAGGGCCGAATTCTGATCGATGAACTCAACAGCTAGAAGCATATATGAATTAGTAACCACCAATGTACTTTTAAGACACTTTGATCATTAATTGATTATCTGTACTTATACCGGCCTCAAACTTTTTCCAACTGGGTTTATCACATTTTTTTTCCATTTCTCAACAAATAATCAAAGATTAGTATCTGAATTTGGAGTGTTCCATTGAAAGACAAAATCATAACATGGGATGTGTGATGACACGAGAAGTATATTCTCCAAGGATTGGCTTTAATTTGCTTATCATCTGAAGCTAGAAGTAAGAACCAAGACGGGGCATTTATTCTCTTTCGTTTACCTTGAGTTGTCATTATGGTGGCTGGAGAGAGAATCAAATTATCCAGGATGCGCTTACTAATGTACTAACCCAGCAGGAACTCTAAGTATTCACTGGTAGAAAACGGACCTTTGGTCTAGAGCATTAGTCCCGGTATGTCCTGGTCCCAACGGCTAAAAATGGCCGCAATGCCCAGAAGACATTAGTCCCGGTTCGTAGGTAGTCCTGGTTTGTTAAACGAATCAGAACTAAAGGGCCCGACTATATCTTCTTCCTCCCCCTGCCCGAGCCATTTCAAGCTCACACAAGCATCTCCCTCAAATTTCTTCCCTCAAGCTCGAGTTCTTGCCGATTTTTCTCAAGATTGTGAAGATTTTTTGGCTCCACATCTGTCTAAGGGTCCTAAGAGGTTAGCAACTTCATTCTTTCATATTTTATTGCTAGTTTTAGCCCATTTCATGCTCTAGAAATGGAGGGATTTGTGTGGATTCTATCTCTATATATCTAGTTAATTTGGTACATATAGTCCTCGAAATTCATTTGATTCATCGAAGCACATAGATACATGAGTTCATCCTATCTATATATCTTGGTTTGGCACATAATCTCGAAATTCAGATACAGATGCATCATGCCACCGTCGAGCAACAAAGTATCCTTCTTCTTCTACCTGCCGTCACAAAATCCATTGCAACAAAAATAAGAACCAAAACTATGAAGGCATACATATATATAGTGGCTCCCTAGCATTTTAATCATCGACCGTTTAAGCAAACCAAAAACATGAACACGCCGGGGAGCTACCAAATTAAATTAAGGAGTGCCTCTATGGCGAGCTCCTCGAAGATGTCTGAGGACGGAATCCTAAGACATCTTCGAGAAGCTCTGCCGTAGTGGTGTCCCTACTCTCGCACACCATCTTTCAGTTTATATCTTCTCTAGCTAGATCAGTATGATGGTGGAGCTAACTAATTTCACATATTAGGGAGTGCCTCTATGGCGAGCTCCTCGAAGATGTCTGAGGACGAGGTCCTAAGACATCTTCGAGAAGCTCCGCCATAGTGGTGTCCCTGGTCTCGTTCCTTGCAGTTGATATTTCACAAGGAAGCCTATTTATAGATTAAGTAGCAAAACCTAGTGTCGACACTCATGACATAATGTTGACACTCACCCCTGTCATAGTGTCTCCACCCACTGAAATAGTGTCGCCACTCATTGGCATAGTGTCTCCACTCACGACATATAGTGTCGTCACCAACTTTTAGTCCCGGTTAGAGTCTCCTTTAGTTCCAGTTGGAGACACCATCCGGGGCTAAACGGGCTCACGTCGGCCCCAGCCTGCCGCAACCCCTTTAGTCCTGGTTGGTGTGTCCAACCGGGACTAAAGATGGTGTAGAAAGTTTTTAAATCAGTGCATAGTTGTTTGATGTATACGCTGTGTGCTTTTATTTTTAGACCAGTATTAATCTTAGCATTGTGATTTTGTTTGATGTACTTATATAATGCAAATGAGACGACAATGGATGTACGCTGACTGAATCTCTGGCGAGTTCATTAAAGGCGTACGTTCTTTTCTCGTTGTGGCAGAGTCAAACAAGCGAAATGGTTTTATGTGTTGTCCATGTGGTGAGTGTCGGAATATGAAGGAATACTCTTCCTCAAGAGTCCTTCACGGCCATCTGTTTCGGTTCGGTTTCATATCTGGCTATAATTGTTGGACCAAGCACGAAGAAAGAGGGGTTATGATGGAAGACAACGAAGATGAAGAGAATGATGACAACTATCCTATGTCCCCTAAATACGGTGGTACTACAATGGAAGACAATGATGAAGAAGCAGAAGAACATGCATCATATGAGCCAGCTGATGATCTTGGTTGGGCCATTGCTGATGCAAAGGGAGAATGTGATAGCGAAAGGGAGAGGTTGAAATTTGAGCAGATGTTAGAGGATCACAACAAATTGTTATACCCGAATTGCGAAGATGGCCACAAAAATCTAGGTAGCACACTGGAATTGCTGCAATGGAAAGCAGAGGTCGGTGTGCCTGACAAGGGATTTGAAAAGTTGTTGAAGATAATGAAGAAGCTGCTTCCAAAGGATAACAAACTGCCCGCCAGTACTTACGAAGCAAAGAAGGTTGTTTGCCCTCTAGGATTAGAGGTATAGAAGATACATGCATGCATTAATGACTACATCCTCTACCGCGGTGAGCAGTACGAGAATTTGGATGCATGCCCAATATGCATTGCATTGCGGTATAAGATCCGACGAGATGACCCTGGTGATGTTGAGGTGGAGCACCCCAGGAAGAGGGTTCCCGCCAAGGTGATGTGGTATGCTCCTATAATACCATAGTTGAAACGTTTGTTCAGAAACGAAGAGCATGCCAAGTTGTTGCGATGGCACAAAGAAGACCGTAAGAAAGACGAGATGTTGAGACACCCCGCTGATGGGTCGCAGTGGAGAAAAATTGAGAGAGACTACCCGGACTTTGCAGGTGACGCGAGGAACTTATGGTTTGGTCTAAGTACAGATGGCATGAATCCTTTTGGGGAGCAAAGTTGCAGTCATAGCACATGGCCCGTGACTTTTTGTATCTATAACCTTCCTCCTTGGTTGTGCATGAAGCAGAAGTTCATTATGATGCCAGTGCTCATCCAAGGCCCGAAGCAACCAGTAACGACATTGATGTGTACCTAAGGCCATTAGTTGAAGAACTTTTACAGCTGTGGCACGGACAAGGTGTATGTATGTGGGATGAGCACAAACATGAGGAATTCAACCTACGCGCA
Source organism: Avena sativa (assembly GCA_916181665.1). Classification (NCBI taxonomy): domain Eukaryota; kingdom Viridiplantae; phylum Streptophyta; class Magnoliopsida; order Poales; family Poaceae; genus Avena; species Avena sativa. The sequence continues at coordinate 433,006,762 of OV702295.1, forward strand.
TTGTTGTTCGTAACCATCAATGATTGGCCTGCTCTTAGTAACATTTCAGGACAAACAAACAAGGGATACAATGCATGCACACACTATTTAGATAACACTGAATGTATTTATTTGGATAAGTGTAAGAAGAATGTGTACCTAGGGAATCGTCGTTTTCTTCCGCCCACGCATTCCCTAAGAAAGAAAGGCAATCATTTGAATGGTGAAGCAGATCACCGGAGTAAGCCTATCCATCATACTGGTGATGATGTATTTGATATGGTGAAGGATTTAAAAGTAATCTTTGGAAAGGGTCCTGGCGGATAGTCCGTTCCGAAGGACGCTGGTGGACATGCACCCATGTGGAAGAAGAAATCTATATCTTGGGAGCTACCCTATTGGAAAGTCTTAGAGGTCCCGCTCTGCAATCGACGTGATGCACTTGCCGAAGAATCTTTGTGTGATACTGCTAGGCTTCTTGGGCGTGTATGGAAAGAATAAAGATACACCAGAAGCATGGCAGGATCAACAACGTATGAAGACCGAGATGACAGGCATCCAGAGCTGTTTCAAGGTACTGCCAGCTACGCTCTTACCAAAGAAGAGAAGGAAATCTTTTTTGAATGCCTGAGTAGTATCAAGGTCCCCTCTGGCTTCTCGTCCAATATAAAAGGAATAATAAATATGGCAGAGAAAAAATTCCAGAACCTGAAGTCTCATGACTGCCACGTAGGGGGCTTCTGCCAGAAAATGTTAGAGTACCCATTGTGAAGCTATGTGCGTTCCTCAATGCAATTTCTCAGAAGGTAATCGATCCAGAAAGTCTACCAGGGTTACAGAAAGATGTGGTCCAGTGTCTTATCAGTTTTGAGTTGGTGTTCCCACCATCCTTCTGCAACATAATGACGCACCTCCTAGTTCACCTAGTCGAAGAGATTACCATTCTCGGTCCTGTATTTCTACACAATTGTTCCCCTTTAAGAGATTCATGGGAGTCTTAAAGAAATATGTCCGTAGCCGTGCTAGGCCAGAAGGAAGCATCTTCAAGGGCTATGGAATAGACGAGGTCATTGAGTTTTGTGTTGACTTTATTCCTAACCTTAAGCCAATCGGTGTACCTGAATCACGGCATGAGGGGAGACTTAGTGAAAAAGGCACGCTAGGAAAGAAAGCAAAGATATGTATGGATGTGCATTCTTTCACTAAAGCATACTATACAGTTCTACAAAGTTCCACCTTGGTGGCTCCATATATCGAGGTACACAAGAATATTGTACGCTCCAACTACCCGGGGCAGTCTTACTCTTGGATTAGAGATGAACACATGAAGACTTTTGGCGGTTGGTTGCAGACACATCTCATGAATGACACCACTATTGGAGATCAGTTGTACTTGTTGGCCAGGTCTCCATCTTCAACTATATTGACTTTCCAAGGGTACGAGATAAATGGGAATATATTTTACACGCACGCCCAAGATAAAAAGAGCACCAACCAAAACAGTGGTGTCCAATTTAACGCATCAGATGACAATGGGCATAAGGACACATATTATGGTTACATAGAGGACATATGGGAACTTGACTATGGTCCTAATTTCAAGATCCCATTGTTTCGATGCAAATGGGTCAAGATGACAGGAAGCGGGGTAACGGTAGACCAGCAGTACGGAATGACAACAGTGGATCTCAATAATCTTGCATACGGAGACGAACCATTCGTCCTTGCCAATGATGTGGCTCAAGTTTTCTATGTGAAGGACATGTCTACTAGACCGAGATAAATGAAAGATAAGCAAAAGAATACAATATCATACGATGAGCCAAAGCGCCACATAGTTCTTTTAGGGAAAAGAAACATGGTGGGAGTTGAGGACAGGACAGACATGTCAGAAGATTATAACAAATTTCATGCAATTCCGCCATTCAAAGTGAAAACTGACCCAAGCATACCGCTAAACAAGGAAGATGCTCCATGGCTATGGACTAGAAGAGAACCAAAACACTAGATGTGGATGTTGGTGATGTAATAATGGATTAAACCTTTTGTGAATTAACCCTTTTTTTACAATTTTAGAGATTACTGAAGGCAGGTAGAAAAAAGAGCATTTGATCACTTGAGCAAACTCACAAGAATACAACAACATCTTCATATTTAGTCCCGGTCCAGCCACAAACCGGGACTAGCTAACACTCAAGACATTTATTAATATTAAAAAACCGGGACTACGGAATCAGGAATAAAGCCGCCCCCTTTAGTCATAATCATGCCTAGTCCTATAGTACGCAGCTTCAGGGTCTTCTTCGTCATTGTCATTATCGTCATCATCGTCGTCGTGGCTAGGCGCACGTGGTTGGATCCTCAACCCAGCCATGGTATATACCAGGGGCACCTGCCACTCCGGCCTCGGATTCACGACGGGTGGGGGAGGGGTCTCCTAGATGACGATGCCGCTACCGCCATCCTTATTGTGGCTCTTGGAGGGATAGGTGGGCACGGCAGGCAAGGATGGTCTCCCCTGACGATGTAGCGCAGCACACCGATGATAGTACGGTTCGCCCACCATAGACGGCGGCCGGCTTCGTTGTGGTTCACCGGGGCAGGCCATCACCCTCGTACCCGGCGAGCTTCCTTTCTAGCTGGTTAGCAAAGAAGGCATTCCAGGTGTCGTAGTTGTCGGGATCCCACTGGGGATCCATCTGCTGCTCCGGCGTGAGCTCGAGGTAGAAGTGGTTCGTGATGGCCGCCTGTCGGGCAGAACCTTGAGGCACATGAGGGATAGGAACCCCTCCAGCGCTCAGCATCCAGCCGGTGGGTGGCCGGTAGCCCGACGGGCATGGGTAGCTAGAGGCACACAGCGTCTTAGCCTCCTCGAGGGTCAGAATGGCTTAGTAGGCGCTATCTATTGTTGTGAGAGCGGAAGGTGTGGATGTGTGGATTGCCATGGTATGGTCGGCCTATATATAGATGGAAAGAGCGGGAAAACTTGGCGGGAAGCGGTGGGAAATAGTGGGAAATATCTTTAGTCGCGGTTAGTGGCTACAACCGAGACTAAAAGGTCCGTTCAGAGGCAAAGAGCGGGAAAATTGGCGGGAAGCGGTGGGAAATAGCGGGAAATATCTTTAGTCCCGGTTAGTGGCTACAACCGGGACTAAAAGGTCCGTTTAGAGGGAAAACTTGGCGGGAAGCGGTGAGAAATGGTAGGAAATATCTAAACCCTAAACCCTAACCCTAAACGCCCCTAAACCCTAAACCCCTAACCCTAAACCCGTAAACCCTAAACCATCAACAATAAACAATAAACCTGAGGATAATTAACAAAGTAGAATATATAAAGAATAAATTATATCTTTCAAAGTCACCTTTAGTCCCGCTTTATGTTACAAACCGGGACTAAAGGGGTGCGGCCCTGCGGGCGAAACGTGGGGCGCCGAAAACCCTTTAGTCCCGATTTGTAACATAAACCGGGACTAAAGGTTGGGCTAAAGGGGGGGGGGGTATATAAATATCACCCCGTCCACCCCGGTTCGAGCATCAAACCGGAGCACACATCTTCTTCCCAATCTCGATGCCACCGCCGGTCGCGCCCCAGCGCCGTCCACCGCCCGCGCCCGTGCGCCGTCCGCACCGCCCCGGCGACCCGCCGCCCGCGCCCGTATGTGCCGCCCGTACCGCCCTGGCGACCCACCGTCGCTCGCCCCGCCCACGTCTCCCTGCCCCGCAGGTGAGCTCTCCGGTGTTTTTTGTTATAATTTTGTGTTAATTAGTGTAAATTAGTTAGTTAGTATTTTAGGGTTAATTAGTTAGTTAGTATTTTAGGGTTATGTTAGGATTTAGGGTTAATTAGGTAGTTAGTTCAAAGTTTAGGGTTATTTAGTTAGTTAGTTATAATTTAGTTGATGAATTTTTGTTAGTTAGTTTATTAGAGATTTTAGTTAGAGATTTTTGTTAGTGTAATTTTGTATAGAGATTTTAGGTAGTTAGTGTTTAATATAGTTTATTTTAGTTGATACTATTTACTATCGTCATGTTTAAAGTGTATAGGTTTAATTTAGTGTTTAGGATTATGCCGCGTCCTCATCCTCATTCACTCGGCTGGAACAACGGAGGACTACTAGGCTCTGACACCGGGCATCCACGGGACTGGGCTCCGTCGGGCTGGCACTGGGAGGTGCTACCAGCCGGGAGGCATACTTTGCTGAGGAATCCGGGTGTCGTTATCGACCCGGATCTTCTTTGGTGGTGGCTGAGTGGTCCAGGCGCGGTGCAGAGGGAGCCGGCCCCTGACGAGGTGGTACATCGTCATGTCAGGAAGGAGGATGAGCACGTCCGACGTTACATGTACATTTTGGAAGTCATGGTCTCCGATACCTGGCTGGTTCTTCAGGCACCTTACCCGAGATATTCTCCGGTGATGGTTCCTACTCTTTGGGTGCACACCTCCTGCGAGGGTCGACGTCTTGGTTGAGCTAGATGTGTAATAGGGATCTTTTATTATTGTTGTACTATCTGGATTATTCGAGATGTATTATTGTTTAATTGGTACTTTATCTTTCTTCATCATATTGTTTAATTGGTACTTTAATGTGTAATATGGTTTATTAAGCTGAATTACTTTATCTTCCTTTATTTATCGCATTAAGCAAAATGATTTTATCTTTCTTCTGTATTAGTTAAGTTATGGATGGTAGAGACGATGAAGAGCGCATGTACAAGATGATAGATGAGGGTACAGGAGGTTACCATCACGATGGAGCAGACGATGATGGAGATGATGATGGCTCCCAATACCTCAACTTGGATGAAGTCGACTGTACAAACAACTATGATGATTTCTTTGGTGGAGACGATGATGGAGACGACGGTGGAGACACCATAGCAAAGTCCGGCGAGGTATATAAAGCCTCTGCTGATCACGAGCTAGTAGATGCATTAGTTGATTCATATATATATATATACTAACGACTATTTCTTCTCTAAGACCTCCGCATCGGGCCAATCTTCTGCAAGGAAACGAGGGTCGACCAAAAAGTTGGTCGATGGTGCGCGTTTCACTATTGATCTAGTTTCTGAGCTGGGCGAACCTTTGGAGCCGACAGAGGCCGCAAGTTTATTTGTATATCAATGCAGAGTGATAGTTAGGGACACCATCCCGATTGTCGTGGAAATGGCCACGGCAGTCGCTGCAGTAGGCACCGATTGATTGAATCAGGGGCGAGAGCCGACGGCTATCTGCGGTGCGAGATGGGGGCGGATGCACATGGGTTTACCCAGGTTCGCCCCCCCGGAGGGTAAAGACCTACTCCTGCTAGATTAGATTATTGGAGAGTGAGTTATAGGGGTGGCGAGCTTGGTGTTTAAGCAGCGAGTCGCTTGAAGGGGTGTATGATGGAACGTGAGTCCTCAGGATACCCTAGGGAGGTTTATATATGAGGAACCTCGCTACGGTTTACAAGTTACAACCGAACAGGATATGGATTCAGAGGTTTTGACCTAATCCGACTAGGCTTCTGGTACGCTTCTGGGACTCCAGTCTCCAGTCGCCAGGCCTTCTCCTGGGTCGCATTCCAGTCGCCGTCCTCCAGGCCCACTCATGAGACCTTTGGCCCAATCGGAACGTCCTGCTGGGCATACCCCATTTGGCATATCGCCATTAGTAGTCCCCGAGGCCATCGTTGATTCAGACGCAGGTGGTCATTTGGCAGTCAGAGTAGGCGAGTCCAATTTGGACGCCTAGTCGAATCGGCGATGGACTCCACTGAAACCAAGGAAATTTTCCCTAGGCTCCCAGTCGCTGCTCCGGCGAATGTCACGGCCGCCAAGTCGCTGCTTCGGCGAATGGACAGGGTTAGTTACCAGTGAGTGGAATGGAGGAGTTGGGCCGTCAACCTGGTCAAACTATTCGTTGGATATTCCAACGGATACTTTAGCATAATTACCGCAGGTAACGGCTACCCCGAATCTGGCGGGTAGCGCCCCCTTATAAGGGGAGTAACGAATCAGCCTTGCAGATCCTTCCTCGCGTTCTTCATTCTCAAGCATTCATTTCTCCTGTCTTCCTTCGACTCGATCCTTTCACACCGAGCGACTTCACATCCTCTCCAATGGCGCCTCCAAAAGGTTCATGGGGGAATCCAAGTGTACCACGGCCCAACTCAAATCCTCCGAGGATGCCGGAGTCCTCCGCAAGGGGAACTGGCGGGTTCCTGCTCCCTCCGAGATCGAGCCGAAGCCACGAGCCAGCGAGTTCATTTGCTTCCCCAGCCACCTAGAGAGGGGTTTGGGGTTCCCCACCTCACTCTTCTTCCGACACTTCTGTGCGTGTTACGCAATCAAGCCGTCGGATCTTGGTCCGCACATCATCGAGCAGCTGGCGATCTTCTTCGCCTTCTGCGAATGCTATCTTGGCTGCAGGCCGTATTTCCCGCTGTGGCTGGATCTCTTCCATGGCTGCATCGGGCGCGAGGCGTCCGGCGGCTTGATGTTGGCGGCCGGCATCGTCACATTCCAATTGAAGCTAAAGGCCAACTTTTTCAAGCTCCTACTGCCGAAGAAGGCCGCGAGCGAGTGGAAGAAGAGCTGGTTCTACGTAAAGGAATCCACTCCCTCCGACGAAGTAGCGCTTCCCGAGTTCATCGCCGAAAGGAGTGAGCCTCGCCGGCTGGTGACGAAGAAACTCCCTAAAGACCAGAGGATGGCCGTCGCAGAGATGATGGACTAGATCCAGAGGTTGAAGGATCAGGGGTTGTATTTGATCAACCTCTACAATTGCTAGCTCGGGCGGCGTCTGGTTCCGGTAGCGGCTCGGCCGCATTGGATGTATGAGTACAACGGGAAACACGATCCCTCCCGGACCAGCAAAGAGTCATGGGAGACCAAGGATTACATGGCCGCCCTAAAGAAGATCACCAATGCGGAGTTCATGACCGCATCGGTCGGGCTCACCCCGCACACTCCCGTGAAGAACGAAGCCCCCATAGTAAGTTCTCCTTCTAGTAACAATCTCTGTAATGTAACTCGCAGTCGCGTCATTCGATACTCATTGGTGGTTGTTCTCAGTTGTTCCAGGTGTTGGCGGGTTGGCTCCCTCCGCTTGACGAAGAGGTCCCCCGGGAGCTCGAGAAGGCCTCCGAGGGAGATTCCTTCGAAAGCGACGAGGAGGAGGAGGTTCCTCCCCCAGCGCCTACGGCTCGTAAGACTCGCATGCAAAAGCAGCGCGAGTTCGAGGCGAGTCGCAGCCTTGATGAACATGAAGGGGGCGACGAGATCGTGCAAGAGCACACGTCTCGGTGCACGGCCACGCCGGCGAAGCCTACGCGCCGACCTAAGTCGCCAGCAAAGAAGCTAGCATTGCTGCCAAGGTCGGTGGTGGTGTTTGAGTCTGATGACGACTCCGATGATGATGACGCCCCCGATTCTTCGCACAAGATCCTGGAGGATGCGAATCCAATGAAGGGATTGGAGGACGAGGACACCGAGGTGGCGGTAGAATTTCCTCTAGCGGTGATTGCGCCAAAGGCTTCGAGGGTGCCAAGCCATGAGGCGGCTGAGGCCACGGCGTCGAAATTGCCACAACCTTCAAGAGAGGCCGCGTCTTTGGAGCCGGAAATTCCGGCGACCGCGACTTTGTCATCAAGGAAGCCCATGGTGTCATGGGCTTCAGATGTCCTCGATAGGGGTCTCACGTGCAAGCTGGGCCGGAATTAGACAAGTCCGCCCACATCAGCACCAGGCTACGTGTTCTCCCAATCGCCAAGTAAGATTTGACTTCTCCATTCCAAGTTGCGTTCTGTTTTTGTGCTGTCCCTGTGTGGACTTTGGAGGTTTCGGCAGGTCTGGAGTCAAGAAGATTGGTCGCCCTTCAGTGGCGAAGATTCCGCTGGTCGCTACCACGAGAGAGGGCGACCTCCCCAAGAATAGGAAATCTGCTGAAGATGTGGCGACTGTGGTGAGCGCGAAGAGGCAGAAGGGTGGTGCCGACAATGTCGTGGCGATGGATAGCGCTAAGGAGTGTGATCTCGCTGCAGTCATCGAAGAAGTGGCGGCGGCGCGGTCAGAGCCAGTCACGGTCGCTCCTGTGATGGAAGCGCTGGCTCCGGCGACCAGTGCCCCGGCTAGAGCGTCAGCAACGTTCCCACGCTTCATGGCGAGGGGGTTTCCAGGCGTGGTGGACAACCAGTCTCCATAGAGCCCGGAGATCGTTGATGAAGACGTTGGGTCTCGTCGTGGGCGCACCTCCTTACGGTCCCGTCGACTGACGCCGGAGAGCTTCACAAGATGCTTGGCGCCGCCATTCAGGTACGTCCAGTCCCCGAGTGTCTAGCTGCTGAATTTCAGCGGCTAGGCACTGAGTTGCTTCTACTCTCCAGCCCCCGAGTTCCTAGTCGCTGAATTTCAGCGGCTAGGGACTGAATTTCTTCTACTCTCCAGTTCCCGAGTTCCTAGTCGCTGAATTTCAGCGGCTAGGAACTGAATATTATTTTTGGTAAGTACTAAGTTTTGTTACTCTTGCAGGGTTTGCAGAGGGAGTCGACAGATCGACAGGCTGCGAAGGAGCGTCTGGAGCGGGATCTGCATCTGGCGCAGGAAGCAAACCGGCAACTCCAGGAGATTGTTGGTAAGTACTTGATTCGTTTTTTGGCTATGAACTGTTGGTGTGCTAGCGTGTTGACAATTTGTCTCTTTTCTTTTCAGATGGTCTTCCGGCTGCGATTTTCAAGGCCCGTGAAGGGTACGTCCCAGTTGCCGAGCTGGACGCGGCGAATGGGTGAATCGCCTCGCTAATCCAGGAGTTGGAGGAGGCGAAAGCAGCCTCAATTTCTTCTGAGGATCGAGCGAAGGCTGCAGTCGTTACGACTGAAGAGGAGCACAAGGCCACGAACTCGATCATCCTGGGGCTGCAGAACGATCACGCCGCCCTGGAGAAGCGCGTCACCGAGAACTGCCGCAAGATTCTTGGTGAGTCTCTGTTCTTTGCTTAACATGTTTGGCGAGTCCCTGAGTGGGGAGATCCATAGTGTCACTGACGTCTGATGTTGCAGCTGTGATAGGGCAAAGCGACCCGGTGGTTCAGACCTTCAACACCTCGCAGTGTGTGACTGTCGTGGTGAACGCGACCACTGCCTCGGCATTGTGCATCCAAGCAGTCCTTCAGGGGATGTCCCCCACCGAGGTTATTCCTGGGGGACTTACAGAAGTGTGGCGCTATCTGGAGGAGGTGCCCGGTGTCGTGGAGTGGATGGAACGCTCAACTTTCAGGCTCGGGGCCACCACGACATTGAGCCTGGGTCTCGCCCACTTCCCCGACGATTTCGACCTCGACGACATCACCAGCGGCTACCCTTCGGCGACTGGTACGATGGAGATGTCGGAGGTGCTGAAGCTGACTGCCAAGGCCGCCCCTTTTGCTGATAGGGTGTTGGCGATGGGGGACCTTTTGCCATACCAGGAGACGGTATTGGCGCCTAGCGACCCCGAGCCAGAGCATCACGACATGAAGTCGGAGCAACCCTTCTGGTCAGTGTTGTCGAAGTTGCTGACGACCTACCCGACAAACCCATGTCAACCTTTCGTTCGTGTCAAGGGTGGTGGGGATGCTTCTTTGTCAGGGCCTGCGAAATAGATAGTATCGCTGAGAAGTTTGTAATATATGCCAAGTGGCGACTTTTGTAATATGAACAATATTTTGAGTAAGAGGAGTCAACCGACTCGCAATGCGACCATGATTGTGTGGTGTGTTTATTTTTGTTTGAGCGAGTCCCCGAGCGCGTCCGCCCTTTAATGGGGTATAACTCGATTGTATACATATGTGTTTTCTTTTATGGTGCATTGTTTGTCCCTTGCGTCTCCTGAAGGGGCGAGTCCCCGAGCGTGAGTGGGTTTGTTTGTAGGCGAGTCCCCGAGCGTAGTACTTAGCCGTTTTGGGCGCGTGCCTGTTGCAAGTTGCTAATGCGTTGTTTGTAACGTGTCTCCTCCCCTGGCTCGGAGAGCCAGTCGCTGGGCGAGTCCAAGGTAGCTCTCTTACTTGGTGTGTTCCCGAGCCGCGTGAGAGTTCCATTTTTCCGGAGTCCCTGTGCGTGGTACTTAACCGTTTGAGTCGCTTTGCGCGAGGATGGGAAGGACAGGTCGCTGTGAGAAGCGTATACAAGTCGTCTTGGCCCGGTGGGCTAGTCGAGCTAGGCGACTCCGATGGTGGCTCCGGGTTGGCGTATTCGTGGACGTCCCAAGGACCGAGTATTTTCGGTGCCCTTGGGCCGCACTACTTAGCCGTGCCAGTCGCTCGACCAAAGGTTGACTTCTGTGGGTAGCGTATTGCTAATTGTACGAGTGCGAGTGGCACAAGGATATGGTGAGTAGACACAATTTTGTGAACCGAATGAATTTCATTATATATGTCAACTGACTACATGTTTCAGTTCTATGCATAGAACTTTCGGAGGAGGTTTACATTCCATGGCCTCCCAACCTCGAGCTAGCCATCGCCTCGTATGTTGATGAGGTAGTAGGCATCATTACCGAGGACTCACCCTATGGCGAATGGTCCCTCCCATGGGGGGAGAGCTTGTGCATGCCCTTCTTGTCTTGAGCCAGTCGTAGGACCAGGTCGCCCTCCTGGAAGGTGCGAGTCCGGACTCGGCGGCTATGGTAGCGGCAGAGTCCCTGCTGGTAGATGGCTGTGCGGGAGCAAGCCAGGCCGCGTGCCTCATCGATTTGGTTGATGCTGTCTTGGCAGGCGGTCTCATTTGTCGCCTCGATGTAATTGGCGACTCGAGGTGAGTCGTGCTCCAGGTCTGTTGGCATTACGGCTTCGGCGCCGTACACCATGAAGAAGGGTGTGAACCCAGTGGAGCGATTGACAGACGTGCGGATCCCCCATATGACGGAAGGGAGCTCTTTGACCCAGCATCCGGGGGTGCGCTTGAGGGGCAGCTAGAGTCGTGGATTGAGCCTATGGAGGACGCTCTGGTTGGCGTGTTCTGCTTGGCCATTCGACTCCGGGTGGGCGACTGAGGCGAGGTCGAGTCATATGCCGTGCTCTTCGCAGAATTCCGGCATGGCCCCTTTGGTGAAGTTGGTGCCGTTGTCCGTTATGATGTTGTGCGGGTAGCCGTACTGGTAGATGAGCTCGCGTAAGAACTTGGTGGCCGTCTTGCCGTCGCACCTTTTGATCGGCTTGGGCTTGACCCATTTGGTGAACTTGTCGACCGTGACCAGGAGGTGGGTGAAGCCGGATGGGGCCTTCTTGAACGGGCCTACCATATCCATGCCCCATACATCGAATGGCCATGTGATGGGGATGGTCTTGAGTGCCTAACCAGGGAGGTGCGTCTGGTTGGTGTACTTATGGCACCCGACACATCGTTGGACGATGTTGGTGGCGTCGGCGTGCGCGATGAGCCAGTAGAAGCCGTGCCACATGGCCTTGGCGACCAACGACTTGGCACCGGCGTGATGGCCACAGTCGCTGGCATGAATGTCCTAGAGGATCTTGCGGCCTTCTTCTGGCTGTACGCAGCGCTGGAACATGCCAGTCATGCTGCGTTTGTGGAGCTCGCCGTTGATGATGACGAAGGATTTGCAGCGGCGCACGATCATTCACGTCTCCGTCTCGTTGCTTGGGAGGATCTTGTGCTCGAGGAAGGCGACGTATGGTGCCATCCAGTCACTGGGCTCCACAACCATGGCGACTAGGGCCGGCTCTGGTTGCAGTGGTATCCCGACATCAATCTCCTTCGGAGGGCAGATCGAAGGTTTATGGATGATGTCGAGGAAGACACCTGTTGGTGGTGTTTGTCGGGCCGACCCGATGCGGGAAAGGGCGTCCGCCTCCTCATTCTTGCGTCTATCGATCCACTCGACGGAATAGCCGTCGAAGTGTCCTCCCAGCTGGTGTACCGCTTGGCGATACGCGATCATTGTTGGAGAGACGACGTCGCATGTTCCGGCGACCTGGCCGGCGACTACGTCGGAGTCGCCGTAGCACCATAGGTGGTTGATGTTCATTTCCTTGGCGTCCCGCATGTCGTGGAGGAGGGCCTCGTATTCTGCCATGTTGTTGGTGCAGGGCTTGAAGTTGAGGTGGAGCACATATCGGAGCTTGTCCCCTTTGGGGGAGGTCAGTATGATCCCGGCCCCTGCACCGTCGGTGTTCTTGGAGCCGTCGAAGTGTAGCGACCAGTAGTGGAGATATGGTAGCTTCTCCGGCTGCTGCGCTTCTTCCCAATTTGCGAGTAAATCAACTAGGGCTTGTGATTTGATTGCTTTGCCGGGCTCGTATTTGATGTTGTGGATGCCGATTTTGATGGCCCACTTGGCAACTCGCGTAGTCGCCTCACAATTGCGTATTATGTCCTACAGCGGTGCGGATGAGACCATCGTGATGGGGTGCTCTTGGAAATAATGGGGGAGTCGCCGCTGAGCTCGGAATACCGCATACACCAGTTTCTGGTACTGCGGGTAGCGCTGTCGTGAGTCCGTCAGGACTTCGCTGATGTAGTAGACGGGACGCTGTATGGGGCGCTCCTTGCCCTCCTCTAGCCGTTCGACGACCATCACGATGCTGACGACTCGATTGGAGGCCGCCACGTAGACGAGCATTGGCTCTTTGTCGATTGGGGCGGCAAGTAGTGGAGCCGCGAGTAACACTTCTTTGAGTGCTTTGAGTGCGTCATCCGCCTCCGCGTCCCATTGGAACGTGGGGTTCTTGCGCATCAGGCGATAGAGGGGCATGGCCTTCTCGCCTAGTCGGGGGATGAAGCGACTGAGAGCCGCGACTCGCCCAGCCAACTTCTGGATGTCGCGTAGGCACTCGGGTTTTCCAAGTCGTGCGATGGTGTCGATCTTGGTGGGGTTAGCCTCGATGCCTTGCTTGGAGACTACGTATACCAGTAGCTGTCCTGTGGGGACACCGAAGGTGCACTTTCCTGGGTTCAGCTTGATGTTGTACCTCCGCAGATTTGCGAAGGTTTCGGCCAGGTCGGCGAGCAGGTCGTCCTGGCGGGTGGATTTTACCACCATGTCGTCGATGTAGACATGAATGTTGCAGCCAATTTGGCTTGCAAGGCACTCCTGCATGCACCTTTGGTATGTGGCACCGGCGTTCTTGAGGCCGAACGTCATGGCCGTGTAGCAGAAGGCGCCGAATGGCATGATGAACGTCGTCTTCTCCTCATCCTCGACCGCCATTTTGATCTGGTTGTTGTTGGGTTCGCAGCATAGAAAACAAAAATTTTCCTACGATGGGAACTATACGCCAAGATCTATCTACTAGATACAAGCAACGGGTGGATATACATCCATAGAGAACTTACCCTCGAAGACAACAAAGCTTTGTTAATGAGATGGAACTCATGGATGATGTAGTCGTACACTTGCCGATCTCAAGATCGTGATGAAGTCCTTCAGGTCCGGCTCTAGCACGTCCATCAGATCCAGCTCTAGCAAGTCCAGCACCACCAAGTCCAGCACCGCAAAGCAGCGGTGCATCCGTGATCGCACACATGTCCGGTACCCCGACAACCTCCATACCTCGCTCCAGCAAAGTAGCGGAAGCAGCAACTCCTTTCCAGATAAAGCCACCGGGAACATGTAGCTCGCTAATCCGAGACCATGGGGAATAACTAGAGGGGGAGAGAGATCCTTCACGAGGAGGTGGTGCAAGAGGAGAGGAGGAGTAGGTGCTCCTTATATAGGGGAGGGGGGCAGCCCAAGGGGGCATGGCGCCGGCCATGGTGGGTGCCCCCACCTCTCCCTCATTCATGTGGGTGGAGCTCCCACTCACATAAACACACACCTCCACTCATGTCCACTCACATGCATTAAATTTCCACCAAATTTAATGCAAGCTCTCATTAAATAAAACACTTTTATCTATTTTATTCAGAATTTTGTTAATTACTTTAATTAACAAACATTCACATAAAACTCCCTGCAACATTTCATTATCACATGCAGAACCAGTTTCAGCAATTTCACCCGAAACAATTCCGGTTTCCATCGAAATGATTCCAGCGTTTTCTTAATCTTTATCTCAAACATATTTGCTCCTAAATGGTGTCGGTATCCCTTAAGTGTGTCACCCTACGGTTCGCGAATAATGTAGACATGATCGAGACCCCTCTCCGATCAATAATCAGCAGCGGGAACTGGAGATCCGTACTTACTCCCACATATTCAACGATGACCCTTGTGATCGTGTGAACCTTTAACGTCGTAACTAAATCCCTTTGTATCGCGATATATTACATGTCCGAGATTCGACCATTGGCATCCAAATACCTAGTTTGATATCATTACTGACATGCACTCTTTTCTCGTTCCCATGATATAACATTCTAGTGATCACATCACTTGCTTGCAAGCTATTCCAATGTGATATCACCGAGAGGGCCTAGAGTATATCTATCCGTCATCGGGATGGACAAATCCCACTCGTGATCCATGAGCCTCAACATAACACCTTCGTAGCACTGAACCCACCTTTATAGTCACCCTGTTACAGTGTGACGTTTGATGTTATCAAGATACTCTTCTGGTGTTAGCAATTAACATGATCTCATGGTCTAAGGACTAAGATTACTTCGTATGATGTTATAGCAATATAAACATAATGACTCTGATCGTAATGCTATACTTCGGATGAATGTTCATCACATCATTCCACCAATGTTGTGACCTCGTTATTAACAACATCCAATGTCCATGATCAGGAAACCTTGATCATCTTGTTAATCAACGAGCTAGTTTATATGAGAGGCATTAATAGGAACTTTGTATTTTGTTTATTAAACACACATGTATTAACATTTCCAATTAATACAATTATAGCATGCAAAATAAACATTTATCATAAACATGGAATAAGATAATAACCACTTTATTATTGCCTCTCGGGCATATTCCCTTTAGTCTCCCACTTGCACTAGAGTCAATAATCTAGTTTAAAAAACTTTGCGTATTGAACACCTATGGCTTTCTGGTGTTGCATATACGCGATTTCTAGTGGTTAACATAATCTCCGGATCTGACAGTTTCAGGTCCATGTGTATTGCATGTATTTGTGTCTCTATGCATCAGTCATTCTCAAATGAGATGGCATTGTATAAATTTGGTCCTTTGGTGAGACCTTTAGTTCATTCGGGTTAAAATATGTTGATATTATTGTCATACAATATATCTTCATAGTATTATCCCACTTCGAACCACACCTAGTTTGATAACAAACTACTTAACACAAATGCCCTCCTTTGATGATACTATAGCAGTCATATACTTAACCTTTTTGTTGTAGTATTTGTCACAATGCCTTAACTTTGGAACTCATCCAAATCCATCATGGAACATCCTTTCCATTACATTGTGCCACCCATAGTCTAAATTGAGATAAATTTAATTTGTATCTTGTGACAAAACTAGTATCAATGTAACACTTTACAATGAACTACCTTTAACTATTTGTCACTTATACATGATATATTCTTAGTTCTTCCAAAGCTCATAAGAATATCTTTACTATCGTCCAATGATCATCTTATGAATAATTCTGGTATGTGCTCATAACATTTAGAGAATAGGACAAATCTATATATATGCATATCACGGTATAATCGATCAAAATATTCATGTGATTTTACTCACCAAGTGTTGAAACACTTGAATCATGATACAATCCTTTCCATGCAGCAAGAACCTTTCTTGTTGTTTCCATATTGAACCCTTTCAATATCTCATATATGTACGTCTGGCATAACCATATTAGCGCCTCAATCTATCCATATTGACATTGATGCCAAATATTCCGGTTTTGCCCAAGTCTTTCATCGAAATCCTATTTTAATGAAATTCTTAACTTATGTCAATACAAGATACATCATTTCCAATCAACACCATGTCCTCTACATAATGTATTAGAAATATGTCTCAGTGCTCCCACTTAATTTCTTGCAAATGCAAGCATCTTCATCATATCCGATGAAATTAAACTCCTTTAACATTTTCATCATGGTGAAGATTCCAACTCCGCTATGCTCACTTCAACTATTGAAGTTTGCATGCCCTTTTAGCACCCTTTGAATTAACAAAACCCTTCGGACCGTGTCATGTACACGTCCTAGGTAACCATTCTATTAGAAGAACCTTGTTTTGTTTATTCAACTACCATATACCAAATTATATGTAGTGGTTGCTACATTAATCTGTCAAGACTAAATATCGCTATGAAAGATCAAATCTTGTCATAGTCAACTCCTTGAACATTGCCGTAAACTTCTTTCTAACATGTCGAGTATTTCATAGATGTTAAACATCCATGTCTATTTCTTTATAGATCAAAACACGACCGATAGGCTTCACGCCTTTCCGGAGGGTCTTCCAAGTTTAGAAACTTGATTTCTCGTGTATGGATACTATCATGGATTCTATGACTTCTATTCAATTTTATGGAGTTAGGGCCCATCATCTCTTCTTTGAATGCAGTCGGTTCATCATTGTCAAAACAATAATGACTTCTGTTTCAAATCTTACTATTTGATTCTTACCGACCCACATGGTTCAATAAGAACTCTAATCTCCAAGATCACACCCTTTGTAATCACGGGAGCCATGAGCATTGTGGCCACCACCAGGACACTTTCCGGTGCTGCAATACTTAGCACATATATCTGAGGTTTAACAGCCTTATCAAAGTTCTATTGTCCTCCCACTTAACTTTTCACGGAAAATTCCTTCTCAAGAAACTTGATGTTCCAAGCGACAAACTCTTTTGTCCTTGGTGTTATGGAGGATTTCCCAACAAATTCTTTGGGATAACCTACAAAGACGTGCATATCCGACTTTGGTTGTAAACATTTTTACTTATGCATAGCATACCAAAATTTAAGAAAAGACAATTTGGGTTTTATCCCAAACCATAACTCATATGGTGTCATTTCAACGGATCACGATGGTGCTCTTTTCAGTGTAAAAGCGGTAGTCTCTGAAGCTTTAATCCTTAAAACATAATGGCAGTTTTATAAATGACACCTTTGATCTTACCATGTCAAACAAGGTTTGATTTGATCTCTCGAACATACCATACTCCTGTGGTTTATCGGGAAATGCAAATTCATGGAACAATTCCTGAAATCTTAGGAGTTTTGCTAAACCTGTAACTCAAATATCTTCCTTTATGATCAAATCATAAACTATTTTATTTTCTTGTTACAATGATTTTTACTTCATCTTGAAAGTCTTTGAACATTTTTCAAATGTTTCATACTTCTTCCTTATTAAGTAAATATATAGATATATTCACTTAAATTTCTGAAGAAAGCATATGAAGCAAAAAGATGCATCGCATATGGCTACACATAATGGACTATATACATCAACATGCATAATATCCAATAAGTTAGTCATCCGTTCCTCTTTGGCCTATGGACGGAGTTTCAATTATCTCGAGGAAAGTTTCACAAGCGTCAATTGATCAGAATCAAAAGACTCCAAAAATCCATCAACATGGAGTTTCTTCATGTTTACTTTTCAATATAATTCAAACAGCGATGTCGCTTCATAAGTGATCTTCCAATCTTTTGTCTTACGACATTTTAGCAATAATGTTTATGGATGTGATTTCTCCAACTAGACTTGTAAAAGTTCATCCATCCATTATGGAATACGGTAATTATTTGAACAACCATTGTTCTCGTAATACCGGAACAAAATAACAATTATTAAAACAAAATCTTGAAGGCTAGGTTTGACGACAACAAAAACACAATAACACTTTATTTGTTTTTGATGAACATCATCACTTATTCTCTTGCCAGTTACTTAGGCTGTTGCAGTTCATGAATTGTGTTGTTCTGTATGACACTTCACACCAACCAATTAGGTATCCAATACCTCAGAACCACATTGTTCAACAAGCAAGGAATACAGCCATAACATGCATATCTTCTATATACCTAAGTTGGACATCTCCAACCTTTTCTTTTCTGCCAAATATTTTATAGATTCTCTTTCAACAATTCCTTTTCTTTTAAAAGAATCCATCAACATCAATAGTGGTGTCATTCATATGACATAGTACAAAGTGTATATAGTCAAATACTAATACCTTTGGACTTGCACTTTGAAGTGGATCACCATCATCAAATGTTTGGTGTTCTTTCAAAAATCCATTCTTTAGTAATCTATTAGTGTAGTAAATATTTTACATACATCTTCTATTCATCCTTATCATGACAACTTTCATGATCAAGCTACTATAGCCTATAAGGAAGAATCACGAGTATAATGTTAGTTCCCAAAACCTTTTTGGGAGATCCGGATGCCTAGCATCTCCATCCTTCACAAATTCTCATACAATATGAGAACATGTATTTTGCTAAATCATACTCTATCATAATGCAGCCAAAAACATTGTTTCACATATCACAATATCTTTCACACATGATGGTTTCTGAAACAATTTTTAGCTCCTAGATAATCTCGATATTAAAACAACTTTTGAATATCAATAATCATGGAGGCAAACATGATACTTTAGATACTAACATTGGAATTCTTACTCTTGATTTAATACTACTTATTAAACTTCATGGAGTAAATAGAGTTTGCTGAAAGTTTGCAATAGGACTTCTAAACTTTAGATTGACATTCAAAACAATACGATACCAGTTCGTAAAGTAAATATCCAGAATTCTATAGTTCTATTATCTCAATTAAAACTAAGCATAAGGTAGTGAACAAACGCCAATGACTACAACAAATTATGCAAATTCACTTCGATTTAGTTTATGACAAATTGAGTTCGACTAATCCAAATTAGAAATGAACTGCCACTCAAAAACAACATCCCTCGTGCCTTTTTGGTGATTACATGAACCAAATCCACTACACCAAGTCTGATCATCACGTGAGTCGGTGTAGCTTCAAAAGCGAGCATCTATATGGGCATCATATCAACTATATGACTCATGCTTAACCTTTCGGTCCGTGTTCCGAGGCCATGTCTGTACATGCTAGGCTCGTCAAGTAAGAACCTTAGTATCCGCGTGTGTAAAACTGTCTTACACCCGTTGTATGAAAACGTGGAGTCGAGTACACCCGATCATCACGTGATGTCTCGAAACACGATCCATAGAATGGTGCATAGTCAAGGAAGAACACATTTTATATTGATATCTAAATGAGGGATCATCTTACAATGCTACTAAAAGCGCCAAACTAGCAGTATAAGATGTAAACATCTAATGTTTAAAGTGAGATGATATGGTCCATGCATTTGATCTCTATCATTTGCATCGTGGTATGATCTCTATCATTCCTTTGTGTGTAAGGCCAAGGTCTATGGAACTTACACGTTAAGTGTGTTGTAAGAGTATCTATCATACATCTACTTACAACAATACCATATCAAGACATTATCCCAGCAACGATCTAAACTAGACGCCTCTAATTTATCAATTGCAAGTTTTACATGGCTTAGGGATTTCGGAGATAGAACCGGTCTTACCTACGAACATGAACCACAACAAGGATAACCAAGTTATTAGCAACTCGTTGTAAATCAGATATTGACTATAGTAGGAGAGACAGACACCCGCCAGCCACTTATGCAAAACTAGTTGCATGTCAGTCGTGGAACCGGTCTCATGTGCGATGACCTGTAAGGTTGGTCCAGGCCGCTTCATCCCACTATGCCACCAATATCCAAAATACATAGAATATAAAATAACATGATCATCATCGCCCACATATAAACATATGTGTACTACCCGTGCAAAGCACCTACGCATAGATCAGGCTCTGATACCACTGTTGGGTTCGCAGCA
Source organism: Avena sativa (assembly GCA_916181665.1). Lineage (NCBI taxonomy): Eukaryota > Viridiplantae > Streptophyta > Magnoliopsida > Poales > Poaceae > Avena > Avena sativa. Next base: position 433,026,555 of record OV702295.1, read on the forward strand.
TAGAAAACAAAAATTTTCCTACGATGGGAACTATACGCCAAGATCTATCTACTAGATACAAGCAATGGGTGGATATACATCCATAGAGAACTTACCCTCAAAGACAACAAAGCTTTGTTAACAAGATGGAACTCGTGGATGATGTAGTCGTACACTTGCCGATCTCAAGATCGTGATGAAGTCCTTAGGTCTGGCTCCAGCACGTCCATCAGATCCAGCTCCAGAGGGTCCAGCACCACCAAGTCCAGCACCACAAAGCAGCGGTGCATCTGTGATCGCACACACGTCCGGTACCCCAACAACCTCCATCCCTCGCTCGAGCAAAGCAGCGGAAGCAGCAACTCCTTTCCAGATAAAGCCACCGGGAACATGTATCTCGCTAATCCAAGACCATGGGGAATAACTAGAGGGGGAGAGAGATCCTTCACGAGGAGGTGGTGCAAGAGGAGAGGAGGAGGAGGAGGAGGTGCTCCTTATATAGGGGAGGGGGGCAGCCCAAGGGGGCATGGCGGCGGCCATGGTGGGTTCCCCCACCTCTCCCTCATTCATGTGGGTGGAGCTCCCACTCACATAAACACACACCTCCACTCATGCCCACTCACATGCATTAAATTTCCACCAAATTTAATGCAAGCTCTCATTAAATAAAACACTTTTATTTACTTTATTCAGAATTTTGTTAATTACTTTAATTAACAAACATTCACATAAAACTCCCTGCAACATTTCATTATCACATGCAGAACCAGTTTCAGCAATTTCACCCGAAACAATTCTGGTTTCCATCAAAATAATTCCAGCGCTTTCTTAATATTTATCTGAAACATATTTGCTCCTAAATGGTGTTGGTATCCCTTAAGTGTGTCGCCCTATGGTTCGTGAATAATGCAGACATGATCGAGACCCCTCTCCGATCAATAATCAGCAGCGGGACCTGGAGATCCGTACTGACTCCCACATATTCAACGATGACCCTTGTGATCGCTTGAACCTTTAACGTCATAACTAAATCCTTTTGTCTCGTGATATATTACATGTTTGAGATTCGATCATTGGCATCCAAATACCTAGTTTGATCTCGTTATCGACATGCACTCTTTTCTCGTTCCCGTGATATAACATTCTAGTGATCAAATCACTTGCTTGCAAGCTATTCCAATGTGATATCATCGAGAGGGCCCAGAGTATATCTATCCGTCATCGGGATGGACAAATCCCACTCTTGATCCATGAGCCTCAACATAACACCTTCGTAGCACTGAACCCACCTTTATAGTCACCCTGTTACGGTGTGACGTTTGATATTATCAAGATACTCTTCCGGTGTTAGCAATTAACATGATCTCATGGTCTAAGGACTAAGATTACTTCGTATGATGTTATAGAAATATAAAAATAATGACTCTGATCGTAATTCTATACTTCGGATGAATGTTCATCACATCATTCCACCAATGTTGTGACCTCATTATTACCAACATCTAATGTCCATGATCAGGAAACCTTGATCATCTTGTTAATAAACAAGCTAGTTTATTTGAGAGGCATTAATAGGAACTTTGTATTTTGTTTATTAAACACACATGTATTAACGTTTCCAATTAATACAATTATAGCATGCAAAATAAACATTTATCATAAACATGGAATAAGATAATAACCACTTTATTATTGCCTCTCGGGCATATTCCCTTCAGTTGTAACCAGAGTAAGCGTCGAGGAAGCACAGCGACTCCGATCCCGCGGTCGAGTGGATGATCTGATTGATGCACGGTAGGACGAACTCCTCCTTCGGGCAGGCGCTGTTGAGGTTGGTGTAGTCGATACACATTCTCCATGTGTTGTTTTTTTCAGGACTAGGACTGGGTTCGCCAGCCACTTGGAGTATTTTATTGGCCGAATGAATCCTGCGGCCAACAAGCGTTGCACTTCTTCAGCGATTGCTCGGTGGCGCTCTTCATTGAAGGGCCGTAGCGACAACTTTACTGGTCGCACTTTGGGGTCGGCGAGTAGTTTGTGCTCAGCGAGTTCCCTGGGGACACCTGGCATGTCGGAAGGTTTCCATGCGAAGATGTCGTGGTTCTCATGGAGGAACTTGATGAGCGTGCTTTCCTATGTGGGGCTCATATGCGCCCCAATGGTGACCGTCTGGTTAGAGTCGCACGGGATGAGCTCGACAGTGCGGGTATGCGTGGTTGCCTTGAACATGGAGTTCGTGGCGGTTGGCTTCTTCAGTATTGTGGGGTCGTCCTTGTTGATGCTGCCCACGTATTTTGCGAGCTCCTCCGCGTGGTCAGTCTCCGCGGCGATGATGGTGTTGGCGAGCTCAGCGCCTTTGTCCTCTCATTCACGGCCATATCGGGGTCGCTGTGGATGGTGATGATGCCGGGCCCTGGGAGCTTCATCATGTTGTATGCGTAGTGGGGGGTCGCCATAAATTTGGCAAACGTTTGGCGTCCTAGGACGCAGTGGTAGGGGCTACGGAAATTCACCATCTCAAACTCGATTCGCTCGGTGCGGTAGTTTGCTGGTGTGCCAAACATGACTGGTAATGTCACTTTTCCGATCGGGTATGCCTTCCGACCGGGGACGATGTCGTGGAAGGTTATCAGGGTCGGCTGGATTGCCGACTCCGGGAGTTGGAGCCTTTTGGACGTGTCCAGATACATGATGTTGATGGAGCTCCCACCGTCCATCAGTGTCTTGGGCAGCCAATAGTCGGCCACTTTGGGCCTGACCACCAGGGCAACTTGCCCTGGGTACTCGATCTTGGGAGCATGGTCCTGGCGACTCCAGGTGATGCTCTGCTCGGACCAGTTGAGGAAGCATGGGATGTCGACCTGTGTCACCGCATTGATGGCGACTGCGCTGGCGAGCACCTTCCTCTCGCGCTTGGTGCCGAGGCCGGTGAAGGTGTGTAGCGAGACGGCGGTGTTGCCGAAGCCGCTGACGTTTCTGTTGTACCGAGGTGGGTTGTTGTTGGGGTCATCCCTTGCTCGCCTTGCCTTTTCGATCTCTTTGAGAGAGTGGCAATCCGCGGTGGTGTGGGTGGCGGGTTTCCCCTCCCTGCTGTGGTAGATGCAGGGCTGGTTGAGCAGGGCGGCAGGGTCGAATTTCGGCCTTGCCGCGTTGTTGGTGCGGTAGTTTCCGCTGTCGCGGTAATTTCCTCCATCGCGGCGGTAGCTTTTCGGGTCGCATTGGCCATAGCCGGCATTGGCGACAAAGTCGACTCGCCCGTCCGTGTGGCGCTTGCCGGTGATGCGGGTGTTGCTGTAGCGCATGTCGTGCTGTTGCCCGCTATCATTGCCGCTGGTGCGGCATCTTCCTCCCGACTCGTCGTCGGAGTCTTGGTTGGGGTCCTCCTCCGCGTAGTGCTTGGCGATCTCGAGAAGGTCGGGGATGTTGTCGAGCGTCCGGTGGACCCACTTGATCTTAGCGACCAGGGGTTCATACCGGCACATGTTCTTGAAATAATGTATCACCGTGTCCGGGTGGATGCCGGAAGCATTGATCCATAGTTCTTGCCACCTTTGAATCCAGTGGCGGGTCGACACGCATTGCCCCTGGATGCACCATTCCAGGTCTTTGATGGTGGTGGCGCGGGTGTAGGAGCCCTCGAAGTGCCTGACAAAGGCATCCCACATTTCCTCCCAGGAGTTGATGCTGTCAACAGGGAAGGTGTTTATCCATTGCTGGGCCGCACTCTCCATCATTAGGGGGAGGTAGCAGGCGGCGAGCAGGTCGGTGTGGACGGCGATTCCCATCGCCATGAGGTATGTGTCCAGCCACACTACTGGGTCGTACGTTGGATCATACTTTTTGATGTCTTTGGGCGCCTTGAAGTTGGCGGGGTACTTTTCCCCTCTGATCATAGGCCCGAAGCATTGGGGGCCGACTCGGCTGAGCGAGCCCCTGGGTTCGGGGTCGCTGCGATTACTGAGGGTGTGCCTCAAGTCGTTGGGCTGGCGTGCCCACCAGGCCTGGTTGTTGACGATGTGCGTGCGGGTGTCGATGGGCTACCCATTGACGAGAGTGCGGGGTTGGCGACCCGCGGCTGGTTCGCCAGTGGTTGCGGTGGTGGGCAGGTCACGGCGTTGGCGATGGTGGGGTGGCCGCTTGAGGCCGCCCTGCTTGCTGAGGAGAGGGAATACATCCGACCCCGCGGGTCGACTCTCGTGGGTTGTTACTCGATGGCCCTGGCGAGTAGGGCCTTGGCATACTGGATCTGCAGCGGCCGTGTCCCTAGACGTCGAGGTTGGCGACGACATTGTCCATTGGGGTGGAGTAGAGTGGGAGTCCGTTGGCATCACGGGCTTGTGGCAAGATGATGATCCGTGGCTGGTCTGGCGGGGGCGCACGGCCAATGGGTGGTGGAGGGGCTCTAGTCGCCGGTGCGCCGGGTGGTGGTCGGTTGCTTCCACCTGGTGGCGCGTTCTCGCAGTACTCGCGCTCGGCCGCGCGTGCAAGGTCGCTTTCGTTGTTGAAGTTTAGGACGCGGCCCTGGATGTTGGAGTTTAGGCGGGTCCTGATGTGGCGCTGGTGATAGAGCCATAGCTCCCGCGCTGTTTCCAGCTCGAGGCGGTATTTCTCGCGCTCGGTGAGCTCATTGCGTTGCGCCTCCGTGAGTCGCATGAGGGCCTCCTCCACCTTTGTGGCTGTGGCACTCGGCGGGATCGGTGTGGAGAACGGATCTGGTAGGGAGGCCGTGCTGCCCGCCATGTAGATCGCGTTAAAGTGATTGGATCTGGCGCGGAAGTCTTCAGGCGACTCCGAGCCAGAATCGCAATCGAATATCCCAAGGATGGAGGACTCCTCAAAATCCTCAGGGTTGTTGACCCGCATGATGGAGTCCTCTCGTGATGCCGCGGTGATAGATCCGTCGACCGAGGCAGGGGTCGCGGAGTCGGAATCGTTGTTTAGGGCCTCGTCATTCGTGGCGGCGTTGGTCTCGACCGCGTTGATGGCAGCCGAGTCGTACTCATGACGAGGCTCCTAATGGAGCAGACCTGCTCCTCTGAGAGAAGATCGTGGTGCGGTGGCAACCCGCCAACGATCACCGTGGCCGCTGGGTGGACTGCACCGGTGAAGCCGACGAAGAGGTTGATGGAGCCGACCGGCATCACCACGCCGTGGGTGACCGGGAGTGACGCCGGGATGTAGCTGCTGGGCAGGATCTGTAAGATCCCGCCGATGGTGATCATGCGGCCGGTGGCGAGCGGCTGATCGATCAGCGCGCCACAGAACTTAGGCCAGTCCTGCTAGGCCCCACGGTGGGCCCCACTGTCATGGAAATGGCCACGGCAGTCGCTGCAGTAGGCAGCGATTGATTGAATTAGGGGAGAGAGCCGGCGGCCATCTGCGGTGCGAGATGGGGGCGGATGCACATGGGTATACCCAGGTTCGCCCCCCGGAGGGTAAAGACCTACTCCTACTAGATTAGATTATTGGAGAGCGAGTTACAAGGGTGGCAAGCTCGGCGTTTAAGCAGCGAGTCGCTTGAAGGGGTGTATGATGGAACGTGAGTCCTCAGGATACCCTAGGGAGGTTTATATATGAGGCACCTCGCTAGGGTTTAAAAGTTACAATCGACCAGGATATGGATTGGTTTTGACCTAATCCGACTAGGCTTCTGGTACGCTTATGGGCCTCCAGTTTCCAGTCGCCGCGCCTTGTCCTGGGTCGCATTCCTGTCGCCGTCCTGCAGGCCCACTTGTGAGACCTTCGGCCAAATCGGAACGTCCTGCTAGGTATACCCCATTCGGCATATCCCCATCACCGATCACCACTTACAAGTGGAATAAGCCAGGAAAGAAAAGCGAGCAAGTTGGAGCAACTTTTGTCGATGACAGAGCCGAAGAGTGTCTTTGGAATTCGCTCATGACACACTTCTCTATACCTGCATTGGACACTCCTGAACTGAATGAGGCATTGAGGTTGACAGTCAGAAAGTGGGCCCTTAAGTAGATGGGCGAACAATTCAAGGACTCGAAGAAAAGATTGTACAACAACTTTGTCAAGAAGAAGCTGACTCTGCCATTCACTAGCACGCTGGAGATACAACGGGATAACTGGGTCGCATTTGTGGCATACAAGTGCTCAAAAGAAGCTAAGGAAAGGTCGGCAAAGAATCAGGAAAATGCAGCCAAAAAGAAATATCACCATACTATGGGGACATGTGGCTACAAGACGGCCATGCCTAAGTGGGCAAAAACTGAGAAAGCCATGCATGATAAAGGGGTCATTCCAACTACAAATCAGTGGCCCGTGAGGTCAAAAAATTGGTTACTTGGGCATTGGGGATCGTATGACACTGAAACTGGGGAGATTATTGTTACAAATAAAGCCATTATTAAACCCAAAGATGAACTTGTTAAAGTGATAAAAGGGAGACCGAATGGAAAGTTCGTTCCTGATAGAGAGAACGATGAGCTGACATATGCCCTCAGGAATCCTAAAAAAGTCAGACGAACACAAGGCTTTGGACCATCTGTTCCATGGAAGACTGGGTTTCCCCAGGACATTGACACTTATAGAAGCCGGTCCAAAAAAACGAACCGATTGGAGGCAGCACGGTTGGAGGCGGTTGAAAAAAGGAACAAGGAATTTCAAGCCATGTTCAAGTGCAGCAGGAGCAGATTAATGAACTTAGAGTACTGGCCCGACAGCAAGATCCTGCATTCGACAGTCCGTTGGGCCCATTTTAGCGGAGAAGCAGCGTGGCTTCCATGGAGGTACCAGCTAATAATCAACTGCTGATGGATAATAATGCATCGATGATAGATGATACGGCCGGTGCAACGATGGTTCGCTACCCTGTGGATCAAGTCGAGGGAAGGACAGCTTGTGAGCTACATGTGACAATGAAGAACATTTCTATGAAGGTGGCGCTCGGCTTTGCTTTACCTTGTCCACCGGAAGTGACCTACCATGGAAGTTAGATTCCAGCTGGCTATGCTGGTGTCGGTGTGGATGAAGTTGAACCGACATGTCGATCACTAGAGCTTGACATCCCTGCAGGTGAAGGGGAGAAAACACTGGGAGAAGTGGAGGGTGGGATCATTCTTTGGAAAAAGCAGCACATCATGTTTCCAGGCTAGGCGCCAAGGCAATCTTATCCTCCGAGAAGCAATCCATCACCTCCGAGGCCACCATCGGCTCCGAGTCCACCGTATCCACCAAGAAACAATAGCCCACCCCTTCCTGAGAGGGACCGCAGCACGAGTGCATCTCCATCTCCGGCGCCTCCGCCTCCACCCACTGAATCAAAGGGAAGAAAGCGGAAGAATAGCACCGCTACATCGAGGGATAACCAATGCCGAAAATGACAAGAGCCCCTCCCAAGAGTACCACAATCTCCTCCCAAGTTAGACTATCACCGGACTGATGAGGAAAGCATGATGATCTCCCAAGCCAAAGTGAAGGCCCATTTTGCACGAAAACAACCTGAGCCATAGGTGCAAGTTGATCCAAAAGTCAAGAAGAACTTCAAGGCATTCCTTGCACAACCACCCCAACATGTGTTAAATAGGAAAGATGACTATACACGCTGTCTTATGAAGACACTAAAATAGAAGTCATCAAGCAGTACTACAAGCGGGAGAAGATCAAAAGAAGTTGCCCAGCTCATCAAACAAGCAAAAAAATCTACCGCCCCGCTCGAGGTGTTACCCAGCTAGCTCAAAGTGCAAAAGTTATGGAAGACGCTATTAAATTAGCCAAGGAGTGTAACGTGCCCGTCTAACTAAGTCTATGTGGCGGAGATATCTCCAAGGCACCAATAGCACGGAAATTTGTCTACGGGGAGCCTCTAGTCAGCACATATGTGAGTTTTTCACGTCTGGTACTTGAAAGTCACAAAGGAAGAGCGATAATTTATCCTATGTAAAGTTGGAGAGGAGTACTTCCGTCCAGACATGATCTCTATTGAACTTTCTGAATTATTTTAGTTATTCAACCTAGACGCCCTCGACAAGTTCCTCCTCAGCTGCTATTGTTTGTAAGTAATTAAATCTCTAACTCAGCTCGTTCAATTCATTGCCTGTAGTTATCCTCACTATATCTCCTTTTGTATGCTATTATATATGCAGAATGAAGATTCAGGAATGTAGAATAAAGTCAATCTACAACATCGGGTTCGTTGACCCAAACAGAGTTAATGGACATACGCTAAAGGAGTACCTCGAGGATACGGAGGATAACTTGCTAATGTTTTTAACAGAGCAACATTACAAGACGCAAATACTATTTACTTACCACTACGTGTGAGAGTCTTAATGTCTTGTATACATTCACTTTTTGTTTACTCGATGTTAAGTGTATATAAACGTGCGCAACTACCACTGGATTCTTCTAAACATTGAAGTTGATCGTGCAAAAGTTGAGATCTCAGATTTGTTAAAGAAGTCGATAGAAGACTACCACATAATACTTGATATGCTCCAAAAGTAATTTCAATCATTATCATACTATATCTGTCTCTTTCGTTCATTCTCTGAGATGTCAAGTAATTAATAACTCATTCATTTCTTTTTTGTCAGACAGGGTTTGGAAAAGGTTCACGAAGGAGGTTCAGGGTGGTTGGCGTGAAGATCTGACTTTTTGTCTGATCCCGGTAAGTAGTACGAGAGCTAGGTCCTCGCATCTATTCAATTCTAGTCTCCATACAATTAGCATGCTTGATTATTATTTGATTGAATTATATTCTCGAACAGTGTGCGACACAGCCACAGGGGATTAATTTATATGGATATTACGTATGCGAGTTCATTTGTGGGTGTATAGAGCAGGGCACATACTTTCTTCGTGTACATAAACAATATATTTACAATTTATTTTATACCATAATTTTTGTTGTACACATTTATAATGATCAACTTCTTTATATATAGTTGGATGCGATACGGGATAAGCTCCTACCACATGAACGCCTACTAGCAATTCAAGAGGAGCTGTCAGGATTTTTGCTCAAGGACGTCATAAACACAAAAGGACAGTACAATGTGGATAGACCTTAAAGTATCCATGTAATATAATGATCTTCATGTAAATCAAATAGATGAGCTCTAGTCTCGGTTGGCACTCGAATGCCAAGTTGTGTATATATATGTCTATATGTAATCGTGAGAGAAATGATATTATATATGCATCAACGTATACAACATGTACAAAATGATAGATGAGGGTACAGGAGGTTACCATCACGATGGAGCAGACGATCATGGAGATGATAATGACTCCCAATACCTCAACTTGGATGAAGCCGACGGTACAAACAACTATGATGAATTCTTTGGTGGAGACGACGGTGGAGACACCATAGCAAAGTCCAGCGAGGTATATAAATCTTCTGCTGATCACGAGCTAGTAGATGCATAAGTTGATTCATATATATACTAACGACTGTTTCTTCTCTTAGACCTTCGCATCGGGCCAATCTTCTGCAAGGAAACGAGGCCCGACCAAAAAGTTGGCCGATGGTGCGCGTTTCACTATTGATCTAGTTTCTGAGCTGGGCGAACCTTTGGAGCCGACAGAGGCTGCAAGTGTATTTGTATACCAATGCAGAGTGATAGTCAGGGACACCATCCCGATCACCACTCGGAAGTGGAATAAGCTAGGAAAGAAAAGCGATCAAGTTGGAGCAACTTTTGTCGATGACAGAGCTAAAGAGTGTCTTTGGAATTTGCTCATGACACACTTCTCTCTACCTGAATTGGACACTCCTGAACTCAATGAGGCATTGAGGTTGACAGTCAGAAAGTGGGCCCTTAAGAATATGGGCGAACAATTCAAGGGATGGAAGAAAAGATTGTACAACAACTTTTTCAAGAAGAAGCTAACTCCGCCATTCACTAGACCGCTGGAGATGCAGCGGGATAACTGGGCCACATTTTTGGCGTACAAGTACTCAGAAGAAGCTAAGGCACGGTCGGCAAAGAATCAAGAAAATGCGGCCAAAAAGAAATATCACCATACTATGGGGACAGGTGGCTACAAGACGGCCATGCCTAAGTGGGCAAAACTGAGAAAGCCATGCGTGATAAAGGGGTCATTCCAGCTACAAATTAGTGCCCGTGAGGTCAAAAAATTGGTTACTTGGGCATGGGGGATCGTATGACACTGAAACCGGGGAGATTATTGTTACAAAGAAGGCCATTATTAAACCCAAAGGTGCACTTGTTAAAGTGATAAAAGAGTGACAAGATGGAAAGTTCGTTCTTGACAGAGAGAATGATGAGCTGACATATGCCCTCGGGAATCCTAAAAAAGTCGGACGAACACGAGGCTTTGGACCATCTGTTCCATGGAAGACTAGGTTTCCCCCGGACATTGACACTTAGAGATGCCGATCCAAAAAACGAACCGGTTGGAGGTAGCACGGTTGGAGGCGGTTGAAAAAAGGAACACGGAATTTCAAGCCATGTTCAAGCTGCAGCAGGAGAAGATTAATGAACTTAGAGTATTGGCCCGATAGCAAGATCCTACATTCGTCAGTCTGGTGGGCCCATCTCAGCGGAGAAGCAGTGTGGCTTCCACGGAGGTACCAGCTAATAATCAACTACTGATGGAGAATAATGCACCGGTGATAGATGATACGGCCGGTGCAACAATGGTTCGCTACCCCGTGGATCAAGTCGAGGCAAGGAAAGCTTGTGAGCTACATGTGACAATGAAAAACATTTCTATGAAGGTGGAGCTCAACTTTGGTTTACCTTGTCCACCAGAAGCGACCCACCATGGAAGTCAGATTCCAGCTGTCTATGCTCGTGTCGGTGTGGATGAAGTTGAACCGACATGTCGATCGCTAGAGCTTGACATCCCTGCAGGTGAAGGGGAGAAAACACTGGGAGAAGTGGAGGGTGGGATCATTCTTTGGAAAAAGCAGCACATCGTGTTTCCAGGCTGGGCGCCAAGGAAATCTTCTCCTCCGAGAAACAATCCATCACCTCCGAGGCTACCATCAGCTCCGAGTCCACCGTATCCACCAACAAACAATAGCCCACCCTCCCTGAGAGGGACCACAGCGCAAGTGCATCTCCATCTCCTGCTCCTCTGCCTCCGCCCACTGAATCAAAGGGAAGAAAGCGGAAGAATAACACCGCTATGTCGAGGGATAACCAATGCCGAAAACGACACGAGCCCCTCCCAAGAGTACCACCGTCTCCTCCCAAGTTAGCATATCACCGGACTGATGAGGAAAGCATGATGATCTCCCAAGCCGAAGTGAAGGCCCATTTTGCACCAAAACAACCCGAGCCACAGGTGCAAGTTGATCCAAAAGTCAAGAAGAAAATCAAGGCATTCCTTGCACAACCACCCCAACATGTGTTAAATAGGAAAGATGACTATACACGCTGTCTTATGAAGACACTAAAAGAGAAGTCATCAAGAAGTACTACAAGCGGGAGAAGATCAAAAGGAGTTGCCCAGCTCGGCAAACAGGCAAAACAATCTATCGCCCCGCTCGAGGTGTTACCCCAGCCCGCTCAAGGTGCAAAAGTTATGGAATACGCTATTAAATTTGCCAAGGAGTGTAACATGCCCGTCGAACTAATTCTACGCGGCAGATATGTCGCCAAGGCACCAATAACACAGAAATTTGTCTACAGGGAGCCTCTGGTCAGCGATGAGGTATTCGATGATCTGCCAACACATATGCGAGTTTTGCACGACTAGTACTTGAAAGTCACAAAGGAAGAGCGACAATTTATCCTATGTAAAGTTGGAGAGGAGTACTTCCGTCCAGACATGATCTCTATTGAACTTTCTGAATTATTTCAGTTATTCAACCTAGACGCCCTCGACAAGTCCCTCCTCAGCTGCTATTGTCTGTAAGTAATTAAATCTCTAACTCAGCTCATTCAATTCATTGCATGTAGTTATCCTCACTATATCTCCTTTTGTATGCTATTATATATGCATAATGAAGATTCAGGAATGTAGAATAAAGTCAATCTACAACATTGGGTTTGTTGACCCAAACAGAGTTAATGGACATACGCTAAAGGAGCACCCCGAAGATACGGAGGATAACTTGCTAATGTTTTTAATGTATCAACATTATAAGACGCAAATACTATTTCCTTACCACTACAAATGAGAGTCTTACTGTCTTGTACACATTCACTTTTTGTTTACTCGATGTTAAGTGTATATAAACGTGCGTAGCTTCCACTGGATTCTTCTAAACAGTAATGTTGACCGTGCAAAAGTTGAAATCTCAGTCTCGTTAAAGAAGCCGATGGAAGACTACTGCAACATACTTGATATGCTACAAAAGTAATTTCAATCATTATTGCACTATATATGTTTCTTTCGTTCATTCTCTGAGATGTCAAGTAATTAATAACTCATTCATTTCTTTTTTGTCGGACAGGGTTTGGAAAAGGTTCACGAAGGAGGTCCAGGGTGATTGGCGTAAAGAGCTGACTTTTCGTCTTATCCCGGTACGTAGTACGGGAGCTAGATCCTCGCATCTCTTCAATTCTAGTCTCCATACTGTTGGGTCCGCAACATAGAAAACAAAAAAATTCCTATGATGAGAACTACACGCCAAGATCTATCTACTAGGTACAAAGCAACAGGTGGACATACATCCAACAAGAACTTACCCTCGAAGACAACGAGTTTTGCTAACGAGTAGGAACTCGTGGTTGATGTAGTCGTACACTTGCTGATCTCAAGATCGTGAGGAAGTCCGAGCGCCACAACTCAGCAGTGCATCCGTACTCGCACACACGTTCAAGCCACCGGACAACCTCCACCTCCTCTCTCCAGTGATCTAGCGGAAGCAACAACTCCTTCCAGACGAAATGCCACCGAGAACATGTATCTCGCTAATCCGAGACCATGGGGGAATAATTCTAGAGGGGGAGAGAGATCCTTCACAAGGAGGTGTGAGGAAGAGGGTGGCCTTTTATAGGAGGAGGGGGGGGTGCCCCTCCTTCATGGCCGGCGCATGGGGGGTGACTCCTCACCTCCCCCATTCATGTGGTGGTAACCCCTCCACATTAAGATGCCTCTTCACATTCCCCTTTAAAGTCCCTACTTTAAATGCATTAAAATTCTCCAAGTTTAATGCTCTCTCATTTAATAAAACTCTTTTATTAAATTTATTCCGAATTTTGTTAATTACTTTAATTAACAAACATTCACATATAACCCTTTGCAATATTTCAATATCACATGCAGAACCATTTCTGCAGTTTCACCCGAAACAATTTCCGGTTTCTATCAAAACAATTCCTGCGCTTTGCAATTCTTTCGTCTGAAACATATGTGCTCCAAAATGGTGTCCGGTAACTCTTAAGTGTGTCACCCTACGGTTCATGAATAATGCAGACATGATTGAGACTGCTCTCAGATCAATAATTAGAAGCGGGACCTGGAGATCCATACTGACTCCTACATATTCAACGATGACTTCTGTGATCGTGAGAACCTTTAATGCTTGTAACTAAATCCCTTTGTCTCACGATATATTACATGTCCGAGATTCGATCATCGGTATCTCCATACCTAGTTTGATCTCGTTTCTGACATGCACTCTTTTCTCGTTCCCGTGATATAACATTCTAGTGATCACATCACTTGCTTGCAAGCTATCTTAATGTGATATCACCGAGAGGGCCCAGAGTATATCTATCCGTCATAGGGATTGACAAATTCCACTCTTGATCCATGAGCCTCAACATAACACCTTCGTAGCACTGAACCCATCTTTATAGTCACCCTGTTACGGTGTGACGTTTGATGTTATCAAGATACTCTTCAGGTGTTAGCAATTAACATGATCTCATGGTCTAAGGATAAAGATTACTTCGTATGATGTTATAGCAATATAAACACATTGACTTGATCGTAATGCTATACTTCGGATGAATGTTCAACACATCATTCAACTAATGTTGTGACCTTGTTATTAACAACATCCAATGTCCATGATCAGGAAACCTTGATCATCTTGTTAATCAACAAGCTAGTCTATAAGAGAGGCATGACTAGGAACCCTTTTTGTTTATTAAACACACATGTATTGATGTTTCCGATCAATACAATTATAGCATGCAAAATAAACATTTATCATAAACATGGAATAAGATAATAACCACTTTAATATTGCCTCTCGGGTATATTCCCTTCAGTCTCCCACTTGCACTAGAGTCAATAATCTAGTTTGAAAAACTTTGCGTATTGAGCACCTATGGCTTTCTGCTGTTGCATATACGCGAGTGCTAGTGGTTAACATAATCTCCGGATCTAACAATTTCAGGTCCGTGTGTATTTGCATGTCTTTGCGTCTCTACGCATCACTCATTCTCAAATGAGATGGCATTGTATAAATTTGGTCCTTTGGTGAGACCTTTAGTTCGTTCGGGTTAAAATATGTTGATATTATTTTCACACAATATATCTTCATAGTATTAGCCCACTTTGAACCACACCTAGTTTGATAACAAACTACTTAACACAAATGCCCTCCTTTGCTCCTACTATAGCAGTTATATACTTAGCCTTTTGTTGCAGTATCCGTCACAATGTCTCAACTTTGAAACTCATCCAAATCCATCATGGAACATCCTTTCCATTACATTGTGCCACCCATAGTCTAAATTGATATAAATTTAATTTGTATCTTGTGACAAAACTAGTATCAATGTAACACTTTACAATGGACTACCTTTAATTATTTGTCACTTACACATGCTATATTCTTAGTTCTTCCAAAGCTCATAAGAATATCTTTACCATCGTCCAATGATCATCTTATGAATCATTCTGGTGTGTGCTCATAACATTTAGAGCATAGGACATTCTGGATATATACATGTCATGGTATAATCGATCAAAATATTCATGTGATTTTACTCACCAAGTGTTGAAACACTTGAATTTTGATACAATCCTTTCCATGCAGCAAGAACCTTTCTTGTTGTTTCCATATTGAACCCTTTCAATATCTCATATATGTATGTCTGGCACCATCATATTAGCACCTCAATCTATCCTTATAGATAGTGATGCCAAATATTCCAGGTTTGCCCAAGTCTTTCATCGAAATCTCATTTTAATGAAATTCTTAACTTGTGTCAATACAAGATACATCATTTCCAATCAACAATATGTCCTCTACATAATGTATTAGAAATATGTCTCAGCGCTCCCACTTAATTTCTTGCAAATGCAAGCATCTTCATCATCTCCGATGAATTTAAACTCTTTTAACAATTTCATCATGGTGAAGATTCCAACTCCGCTATGCTTACTTCAACTATTGAAGTTTGCATGCCCTTTTAGCATCCTTTGAATTAACAAAACCCTTCGGACCGTGTCATGTACACATCCTAGGTAACCATGCTATTAGAAGAACCTTGTTTTGTTTATTCAACTACCAAATACCAAATTATATGTAGTGGTTGCTACATTAATCCGTCAAGACTAAATATCGCTATGAAAGATCAAATCTTGTCATAGTCAACTCCTTGAACATTGCCATAAACTTCTTTCCGACATGTCGACTATTTCATAGATGTTAAACATCCATGTCTATTTCTTTATAGATCCAAACACGACCGACAGGCTTCACGCCTTTCCAGAGGGTCTTCCAAGTTCAGAAACTTGATTTCTCGTGTATGGATACTATCACGGATTCTTTGACTTCTAGTCATTTTATGGAGTCAGGGCCCATCGTCGCTTCTTTGCATGTAATCGGTTAATCATTGTCAAAACAATAATGACTTGCTTATCAAATCACACTATTTGATTCTTACCGACCCACACGGTTCAATAGGAACTCTAATCTCCGAGATCACACCCTTTGTAATCACGGGAGCCATGAGCATTGTGGCTGCCACCGGGACACTTTCCGGCGCTGCGCTACTTAGCACATATAGCTAAGGTTCAACAACCTTATCAAAGTTCTATTGTCCTCCCACTTAACTTTTCACGAGAAATTCCTTCTCAAGAAACTTGACGTTCCAAGTAACAAACTCTTTTGTCCTCGGTGTTATGGAGGAATTCGCAACAAATTCTTTGGGATAACCTACAAAGACGTGCTTATCTGACTTTGGTTGTAAACATTTTACTTATGCATAGCATACCAAAATTTAAGAAAATACAATTCGGGTTTTATCCCAAACCATAACTTATATGGTGTCATTTCAACGGATCACGATGGTGCTCTTTTCAGTGTAAAAGCGGTAGTCTCTAAAGCTTTAATCCTTAAAACATAATGGCAGTTTTATAAATGACACCTTTGATCTTACCACGTCAAACATGGTTTGATTTCATCTCTCGAATATGACATACTCCTATGGTTTATCGGGAAACATAAATCATGGAACAATTCCTCAAATCTTAGGTGTTTTTGCTAAACACGTAACTCAAATATCTGCCTTTATGATCGAATCATAAACTCTTTATTTTCTTGTTACAATGATTTTACACTTCATCTTGAAAGTCTTTGAACAATTTTCAAATGTTTCGTACTTCTTCCTTATTAAGTAAATATACAGATATATTCACTCAAATTTTCAGAGAAAGCATATGAAGCAAAAAGATCCATCGCAGATGGCTACACATAATGGACTATGCACATCAGCATGCACAATTTCCAGTAAGCCAGTCATCCGTTCCTCTTTGGCCTATGAACGGAGTTTCAATTATCTCGAGAAAAGTCTCACAAGCGTCAATTGATCAAAATCAAAGACTCCAAAAATTCCATTAACATGGAGTTTCTTCATGTTTTCTTTCCAATATAATTTAAAACAGCGATGCCACTTCATAAGTGATATTTTAATCATTTGTCTTGCAACATTTTAGCAATAGTGTTTATGGATGTGATTTCTCCCACTAGACTTGTAAAAATTCATCCATCCTTTATGGAATACAGTAATTATTTGAACAACCATTGTTCTCGTAATACCGGAACAAAATAACAATTATTAAAACAAATCTTGAAGGCTAGGTTTGACGACAACGAAAAACACAATAACACTTTATTTGTTTTCGATGAACATCATCACTTATTCTCTTGCTAGTTACTTAGGCCATTGTAGTTCATGAATTGCGTTGTCCTGTATGACAGTTCATACCAACCAATTCGGTATCCAATACCGGTATCCAATACCTCAGAACCACATTGTTTAACAAGCAAGGAATACAACCATAACATGTATATCTTCTATATACCTAAGTTGGACATCTCCAACTTTTTCTTTTTTGCCAAATATTTTATAGATTCTCTTTCAGCAATTCCTTTTCCTTTTAAAAGAATCTATCAACATCAATAGTGGTGTCATTCACATGACACATAGTACAAAGCGTATATAGTCAAATACTAATACCTTAGGACTTGCACTTTGAAGTGGATCACCATCATCAAATGTTTGGTATTCTTTCAAAAAATCCATTCTTTAGTAATCTATTAGTGTAGTAAACATTTTACTTACATCTTCTATTCATCCTTATCATGACAACTTTCATGATCAAGCTACTATAGCCTATAAGGAAGAATAACGAGTATAATTTTAGTTCCCAAAAACCTTTTTGGGAGATTCGGATGCCTAGCATCTCCATCCTTCACAAATTCTCATACAATGTGAGAACATGTATTTTGCTAAATTATACTCTATCATAATGCAACCAAAAACATTATTTTAGATATCACAATATCTTTCACACATGATGGTTTCTGAAACAATTTCCAGCTCCTATATAATCTTGATATTAAAACAACTTTTGAATATCAATAATCATGGAGGCAAACATGATACTTTAGATACTAACATTGGAATTCTTACTCTTGATTTAATACTACTTATTAAACTTTATGGAGCAAATAGAGTTTGCTGAAAGTTTGCAATAGGACTTATAAACTTTAAATTTACATTCAAAACAATACGATACTAGTTCGTAAAGTAAATATCGAGAATTCTATAGTTCTATTATCTCAATTAAAACTAAGCATAAGGTAGTGAACAGATGCCAATGACTACAACAAATTATGCAAATTCACTTGATTTAGTTTATGACAAATTTAGTTCGACTAATCCAAATTAGAAATGAACATCCCTCGTGCCTTTTTGGTGATTACATGAACCAAATCCACTACACCAAGTCCGATCATCACGTGAGTCGGTGTAGCTTCAAAGACGAGCATCAATATGGGCATCATATCAACTATATGACTCATGCTTAACCTTTTGGTCCGTGTTCCGAGGCCATGTCTATACATGCTAGGCTCGCCAAGTAAGAGCCTTAGTACTCGCGTGTGTAAAACTGTCTTACAGCCGTTGTATGAAAGCATAGAGTCGAGTACACCCGATCATCACGTGATGCCTCGAAACACGATCCATAGAACGGTGCATACTAAAGGAAGAACACCTTTTATCTTGATATCTAAATGAGGAATCATCTTACAATGCTACCAAAAGCGCCAAACTAGCAGTATAAGATGCTAACATCTAATGTGTAAAGTGAGATGATATGGTCCATGCATTTGATCTGCATCATGGTATGATCTCTATCATTCCTTTATGTGTAAGGCCAAGGTCTATGGAACTTACACGTTGAATGTGTTGTAAGAGTATCTATCATACATCTACTTACAACAATACCATATCAATACACTAGCCCAGCAACGATCTAAACTAGACGCCTCTAATTTATCAATTGCAAGTTTTACGTGGCTTAGGGCTTTCGGAGATAGAACCGTTCTCACCTACGAACATGAACCACAACGAGGATAACCAAGTTATTAGCAAATCGTTGTAAATCAGATATTGACTATAGTAGGAGAGACAGACACCTGCCAGCCACTTATGCAAAATAGGTCGCATGTCAGTCGTGGAACCGATCTCATGTACGATGACATGTAAGGTTGGTCCGGGCCGCTTCATCCCACTATGCCACCAATATCCAAAGTACATAGAAGATGCAATAACATGATCATCATCGCCCACATATAAACATATGTGTACTACCCGTGCAAAGCACCTATGCATAGATCAGGCTCTGATACCACTGTTGGGTCCGCAGCATAGAAAACAAAAAATTTCCTACGATGAGAACTACACGCCAAGATCTATCTACTAGATACAAAGTAACGGGTGGACATACATCCAACGAGAACTTACCCTCAAAGACAACGAGTTTTGTTAACGAGTAGGAACTCGTGGTTGATGTAGTCGTACACTTGCCGATCTCAAGATCGTGAGGAAGTCCGAGCGCCGCAACTCAGCAGCGCATCCGTACTCGCACACACGTTCAAGCCACCGGATAACCTCCACCTCCTCGCTCTGACGATCTAGCGGAAGCAGCAACTCCTTCCATACAAAATGCCACCGGGAACATGTATCTCGCTAATCCGAGACCATGGGGGAATAATTCTAGAGGGGGAGAGATCCTTCACAAGGAGGTGTGAGGAAGAAGGAGGAAGAGGGTGGCCTTTTATAGGAGGAGGGGGATGCCCCTCCTTCATGGCCGACGCATGGGGGGGTGACTCCTCACCTCCCCCATTCATGTGCTGGCAACCCCTCCACATTAAAATGCCTCTTCACATTCCCCTTTAAAGTCCCTACTTTAAATGCATTAAAATTCTCCAAGTTTTAATGCTATCTCATTTAATAAAACTCTTTTATTAAATTTATTCAGAATTTTGTTAATTACTTTAATTAACAAACATTCACATATAACCCCTTGCAATATTTCAACATCACATGCAAAACCATTTTCTGCAGTTTCACCCGAAACAATTTCCGGTTTCTACCGAAACAATTCCTGTGCTTTGCAATTCTTTTGTCTGAAACATATGTGCTCCAAAATGGTGTCCGGTAACACTTAAGTGTGTCACCCTATGGTTCGCGAATAATGCAGACATGATTGAGACTCCTCTCAGATCAATAATCAGAAGCGGGACCTAGAGATCTATACTTACTCCTGCATATTCAACGGTGACTTCTGTGATCGTGCGAACCTTTAACTCTTGTAACTAAATCCCTTTATCTCGCGATATATTACATGTCCGAGATTCTATCATCGGTATCTCCATACCTAGTTTGATCTCGTTGCCGACATGCACTCTTTTCTCGTTCCCGTGATATAACATTCTAGTGATCACATCACTTGCTTGCAAGCTATCTTAATGTGATATCATAGAGAGGGCCCAGAGTATATCTATCCGTCATTAGGATTGACAAATTCCACTCTTGATCCATGAGCCTCAACATAACACCTTCGTAGCACTGAACCCATCTATATAGTCACCCTGTTACGGTGTGACGTTTGATGTAATCAAGATACTCTTCAGGTGTTAGCATTTATCATGATCTCATGGTCTAAGGATCAAGATTACTTCGTATGATTTTATAGCAATATAAACATAATGACTTGATCATAATGCTATACTTCGGATGAATGTTCATCACATCATTCAACTAATGTTGTGACCTTGTTATTAACAACATCCAATGTCCATGATCAGGAAACCTTGATCATCTTGTTAATCAACAAGCTAGTCTATAAGAGAGGTATAACTAGGAACCCTTTTTGTTTATTAAACACACATGTATTGATGTTTCTGATCAATACAATTATAGCATGCAAAATAAACATTTATCATAAACATGGAATAAGATAATAACCACTTTATTATTGCCTCTCGGGCATATTCCCTTCACATACAATTATCATGCTTGATTATTATTTGATTGAATTATATTCTCGAATAGTGTGCAACATAGCCATAGGGGACTAATTTATGTGGATATTACGTATGCGAGTTCATTCGTGGGTGTATGGAGCAGGGCACAGACTTTCTTCGTGTACATATACAATATATTCACAATTTATTTTATACCATAATTTTTGTTGTACACATTTATAATGATCAACTTCTTTATATATAGTTGGATGCGATACGGGATAAGCTCCTACCACATGAATGGCTACTAGCAATTCAAGAGGAGTTGTCAGGATTTTTGCTCAGGGAGGTCATAAACACAAAAGGACCGTACAACATGGATAGACCTTAAAGTATCCATGTAATGTAATGATCTTCGTGTAAATCAAATAGACGAGCTCTAGTCTCGGTTGGCACTCGTATATCAAGTTGTGTATATATATATGTCTGTATGTAACCGTGAGAGAAATGATATTACATATGCATCAACGTATACAACATGTAGTAGCATAGAATAATATGTATATGAAAACACAAAATGAAAAATAATTGAACACAAAAAAAGAAAAAAAGAAAAACCTAAAACCCCATCTCCTGCCGCGACAGCAGGTTGCCGCAAAACACTGCCCAGAACAACTATAGTCCCAGTTCGTGTTACGAACCGGGACTAAAGATCCTCCAGCCTAGTGCACCGAGTGGGGTGATGTCTACGCACTTCTATTCTTGTAGACAGTTGTTGGGCCTCCAAGTGTAGAGGTTTGTAGAACAGCAGCAAGTTTCCCATAAGTGGATTACCCAAGGTTTATCAAACTCATGGAGGAAGTGGTCAAAGGTATCCCTCTCAAGCAACCCTGCAATCAAGATACAAGAAGTCTCTTGTGTCCCCAACACACCCAATACACATTTAAGGTGTATAGGTGCACTAGTTCAGCGAAGAGATAGTGAAATACAAGTGGTATGGATAATTATAAGTGGTAACAGTGCCAGAAAATAGCTTTGATGACGTGGAAGAGACTAAAGGCAAACTGAAATAAAGATGGCAACAAGCAAACATGTAACAGATCTAGTTGCAATCGGTGTTTCAATGCTTAGAAACAAGGCCTAGGGATCATACTTTCACTAGTGAACACTCTCATATAAATATCTTCTCTTCATGATACTACTCTGAACTACTCTCCGGTTGGACACTCTAATCCATGGTAGGGCTATAACAACACTCCTCAAAGTTCGCTTTCCCCATCTAGATAACCCCACACTGTCAGCTTGAGCACTAGATGGTTCCAACAAACACCACAATTTCATAGTGACGAGGGTTTAACTCGTCAATGCCCATTGTTATGGACTTGGGTTTTGGAGAAGGAGGGAGCGTTGGAGACATCTATCGGCTAGCAAACAAGCACACAGGGGACAAAGGATTTACACAGGTTCATGCCTCGTAGAGGTCCCTACTCCTGCTTGTCTGCTCGTGGAATTATCGAGGGAGTCGAAAGTTACAAGGGTGCACAGATGCAATCTGGCGAAGGTTGTGGGAACTAGGGTTGCGTGTGTCCTCCTCGCTGCCCCTCCTAGCCTTTATATAGATAGGCTAGGTCTCGGGTGTCACATCCCAAGATTTTCCAAATCTTGTAATGTGAAAAATAAATAAATAAAATAAATTTTTGTTGAAAATCAGGGTGAAAAGAAACTTTTGTTTCTAAAAGGAAACTTAAAATCCCATCTTGAACAAACTTTGGCTAAAGTTTGAATTCAACAAAATCCAAATCAAGGGAAATGCATTCCTCAACGAATGTATCTGGAAATTTAAACATTTGGAAAATAAATCCAAAACCCTAGACCCTAATGGAAGAAAAATCATTTCCAAGATATCTCCAAATCCATGGATTTGATCCATACCAAATTTGATCAACAAACATTCACAAATGATCAAGAAATAAAAATAGAGATAATATAAGACCATAGAAGTTGGTTTCACTCAAATTGGAACCATAAACAAAATCTTAGGAATATAATGAGATAAAGGAATTGAGTTTCCAAAGCCATTAAAGCCCTCATCTAAAATCCATACCAAGTGGTGAACAATAGATCCTAAAAGGATTCAAAAGGTTAAACAAATAATAAATAAGATTTCACAAAATTGGAATCACCAAGTTTGGATCTATAAATAAAAAGATATGGATTTTATAAGACAAAGATAAAAATATTAAATAAAGATTATATTTTAAAGAGCCAAATTAATTTTGGCCAAGCTTTTATAATAAAACATTTTGTTTTGATAAAATGAGTAAAGGTTTATTTAAATAAAATGTTAAGGATTCCAATATCCAATTTTATTTAAGTAAAGGCTTTTCCCATTTTAATTAAACATCAAATAAGATTTCCAAGTATCCTTTATTTTCAAATAAAACCTACTGATTTGGTTTTGAAAATATTTGGATTTCAAATGGAAATTTTATTAATTAAATCAAACCCTATTTTATTAAATAACTAAAGATCCATTTTATTTAATTATTGAATGGATCCTAAAATAAATAAAAATATTATTTTATTTTGAATTTGGATTATGTTGATAAACAGAACCAAATTCAAAGTACAAAGTTGTTTGAATTGTTTGAATTGTTTGAGTTATTTGATTGCTTGAATAGTTGGGTGAAATTCAAAACAGGAAATAAAATTAGAAAAGGAAAAAGAAATTAGACAAAAAAATAGTGAAAACAGACCCAGCCCAACAAAGTGGCCCAACAGCAGCCCAGTCTAGTCCAGCCCACTCACCCGCATCGAACCGTTTTGCACCACGAAAGAAACCCACACAGCGAATGACAGATGGACCCCGTTCCCTTCCCCTTTCCCACTGACCAGAGGACCCCACTGCCACGTCCCTCTTCTTCCCCACCCCCACGACCTGTTCTTCCTCCCTCGCCGGCCGTTGCAGGCTTTGATTCGCGGCTTGAATTTGCCTTAACTCGGCCACCTTAACTCGCAGCGACAGGCACCTTTAAACGCCAGTGAATCCTCTCTCATTCCCCTCTGTCTTCTCCCCCAATTCCGCCCCCAGGTCGTCGAATTTTATTCGAACACCGCCTCTGTCCGACGACGCTCCGGCGAGAATTCCGGCCGTGTTCCGCCACTCCTTGCCTCCCCAAGCACGCAGGCACATTCCCCACTCTTAGGCGCATCAGTCCATACCACCCATCCACCTGCGGGCGCCCCAGACCGTCGACTCGGACCACTACTGAGCGCCGCCGTCTACTGCCGTACTCCGTCGAGTTCTTCCGGTAAGACCAGACTTCCCCTCGCCCCCTTTCTGATGCTGCCTTACTCGCGACCCAACGACGACAACCCGAGAGCACTGCCGCCCGCAGCAACTCCGACGAGCAATCCATCCCGTTCTAGTGCGCCCCTCGACGAACTGATCACGTCTTGAGCTTCACTGCACTTCGGCGAGCACGGTGAGCATCCTACCCCTCTCCCGCGTGACCTAACTCGCCGGCAAGCTCACTGGCCGAGCCCGCACCGCCGTCCGCCGCCGCTAGCGCCGCCCAGTTATTGTCTGGCTGTTGTGAACCGTTGGATCTCGATCCGTTGGCTAGGATCTCGATCCCTTGGCTAGGATAGATTCATTAAAACGAAGGGGTATGTTTGATCTGAGCCACACATGCCCCTTTTAATCCTATGGTCCGTGTCACTCGATCCACGCGAACCGTTTTCGGCCAATCAAATCTTTCCACGTGGCACAGACATCGTTTTAAAAACAGATAGAAACCAGATTTGTATTGCAAATTGAAAACACTATAACTTTAGATCCACACGTCCAAAAATTACAAACTTTATACCGTTGGAATCAGTGGAACAAACCCTAGCCAACCATGCCTTTGGTTTAGCAAATAGTACTTGATAGATTGGTAGATTATGCAGAAACATTTGATTGCTTATTTAGATTAGAAAAATTGTTTAAAAATGTTTTTAAGGTTAAAACCTTTGCAAAATGGATTGTTGTGACCTTACTGACCCTAGGAACTAACCCATAGTTTGGAAAATGGATTTGGCAAAGTTTAGGATGGAAAACTTGATTTAGCCCATTTCTAGCCAAATGGAAATAAAGATTTTGGTTATGAAAATACTTTTATAAAGAAAACTTTGGAGAAAATGTTTTGGACCAAACCTACTGACCCTAGGAAACACTTTGTGGATTCAAAAATGTTTTGGTGAAACAAAAGATTGATTCTTTGATTTAAAACCATTTCTAGTCAAATAGAAATGTGGTTTATTTACTAAAATTGTTTTTGAAGGAAAACCTTTGAGAAATGTTTTGTTTTAAACTCACTAACACCAAACCCCAAGTTTTGTGATTGAAAACTTATTTGGTGAACCCTATATGTTAATGCCTTAGTAAAAAAATGTTTCTACACCACATAAAATGATACTTTGTTTTGAAAGAGGTTTTTGTAGTAAAACCCATTTGCAAATGACTTTGCCATTTTGGTAAATGACCAATTTGGAACTTACAAATTTTAGAAGCCTAGTGGAGACCATCCTTACAATAGAATCAACCTTTGCATGCTTATGCATGACTTAGATTCCAATGTCTTGTGTGTGTGAATTTGTTTGAGTGATTCTTGGTATGGAATGTTAGTTGATCTGGTGTTTGCTTGATTGACTTGTAGTGAAGTTAGAGAAGTGTGAGACTAGCAAGATCAAGGAGTGAACCACCATTCCCTACCAAAAAGGCAAGTTACACTATCATACAAAAGTCCTACTATTTTCATTATACTTAGTGGATTTTGAAAACATGCATGAAAATAATTTCTATACTTATGCTATGCTAAATCCTAATAGGATTCCCTATACACTCCTTAGTGAAAATATTGTAGTTGTTACATGCTTAGCCATGCTATATTTTGAAAAGAGATACATGTTGAGATTTTACAAAGTTGAGAAAAGGACTTGTGTTTTATATAATAAAACAAGGACTCAATGAACCACCTAGGTGGAGGATACTTTAAGTTTTGGAGAAGGTGGCAACAAAAGGAACCATGACTATGGTAATCTCTTTGTGTTGTGCTCCAAAAGAAAACCCACCTAGGAAACTTAGAGATTGAACATGCTTCTCCAATTGTGGCTTTCGTGTGCAACCACATGCTATTATGGCTCTGGCTTAGTCAATTACATTAGGAAGACCCATACATTGTCTTTAGTTACCAGACATGGGGATCTGGAATGCTTCATGGGGGCTGAAGACAAGCTAGCAATGGTGTATGGGAGGACCTTTTGGAAAGACTTCGTCACACTCTCAATCTGCCAGTATTCCATCTTGGTGAGTACTAATCCAGCGGCCACTGGTGGCAACAAGATGAGAGTGGGACATGTGGGTAAAGTGTACAACTTCTGCAGAAGATAATAAAATCTAAGTACTTAGCCGTGTCCCCGGTTATGGACAATACTGAGCAACTAAGGCCTGAAGCTATGGAAGATCTCGACACTCTAATTTCTAAAAGAAAACTTTTAAAACTTGATGCACTTGGAGTTACCAAGGAGCTCAAGAGATTTTGACAAAATTTGATGCACTTGGAGTTACCAAGGAGCTCAAGAGATTTTGACAAAACTTGATGCACTTGGAGTTACCAAGGAGCTCAAGAGATTTTGACAAAACTTGATGCACTTGGAGTTACCAAGGAGCTCAAGAGATTTTGACAAAACTTGATGCACTTGGAGTTACCAAGGAACTCAAGAGATTTTGACAAAACTTGATGCACTTGGAGTTACCAAGGTGCTCAAGACATTTTGACAAAGGACCAAAAAAACCATTTTTGAAAAGATAGGATAAAATATTGCTTTATGCAAAAGAGCCTGAAACTCTACTTATCCAATTATGCATGTAATGATAGGATCCACTCATCTTATATATAGAAGTGAAGCTTGCCAATACAATTCAAATGTATTGACCCTTGTGGCTGTAACTTATTATGTTGTAGGTTTGATTGTTTTTAGTGAAGATTGATTGATTAGGATTACAAAGTCTACAACCAACATCTGCCTGTGGCACTTTGAAGATGAAGGACCCATGACTATAGTTATTCCGCTGCAATGTAATGTAATAGCCAAATGAGCTATGTATTGATGTAACAAAATTATGTTTTTTTTCCTGGTTATAAAGTTGAATTATGACCTTTGTTTCTTGATATTACATCTGAACTGTGGATGCTAGCTATTGATCCAGGGACTAGCATTGTAAACACAGGGGATTCTACCTACCTTATAATTTAACAAGGTTGGGGACCTTACATCGGGTAGCAGGTCGAGTCGGTTACAAGTTAGGGTTTTCCCCTTCAAACTTTCTATCTTTAGCTTCTTCTTGTTCTTCAAGCAATCGAGAGTCCGCAGGTTACTCGAGTCCTTTCATCCGGGCCTTGGCGACACCGTGGGCCTGTGCGTATTTGGACCGTATATACCAAGCTCGAGTACCTGTAGGGTATACCCATGTCAGTAGCCCCCGAGTGTCTAGTGGAATCGTAGATTCGACTGGGGAATTTTTTGAAGTCTCCGAGTGCCTAAATGAGTACATTTCGACTGCTTTTATTTGTGTCATAGGGATTGTCAATATACGTGCCTGATGTAACCGAAGTATTGGTATCAGTTAACCACCTTAGGGTGAGACAACACAATCTACTCGAACTCGAGTCCCCGGACTCGAATCCGGAAAAGTGTTGGCGTAATTTGACTCAAGCCGCGGAGGTCTTACTGGAGTCGAATTCCAGTTATATGGGTGTGAGCACTCGACGCGTCCGTCAAGGCATGTTCATCGTGCCTGTAGGCACGGATATATTTCTAGTAGTGCGCAGCTAGATGTGTTGCCAGGCCTTATTCATGTCTTACCTTCACGCTGTAAGCACGACATCCGAATTTTATCATCGCGGAGACGATTCGGGCGACCCAGGAGACGTAGTCTCTTTGTAGGGAAAATTATGAGGCGGTGTTGCCATGAACTGCGAGTGCGTATGTTACCAACACATAGTTTTTGTGCAAATAATCATAGGGTGCGTGACCAGCGCTCCCTATGGGAGTAGCCCCCGAGTGCCTGGTTGAGTTGAAGACTCAGGCAGGGACTAAAGAACTTTTGCGACTGCTGTCGTCTTTTGCTTGCTTGTTTCAGTCGAAGACTCGGGCAGGGACTAAAACACTTTTGCGACTGCTATCGTCTTTTGCTTGCTTGTTTCAGTCGAAATTGTTTCCGGTGCTCCCTATGGGAGTAACCCATGTCCGTAACCGAACCGTGTTTCGAGTGGTTGGGTTTGATTGTGATTGTCCTCATTCCTGCAACAAGAAAAGAAAAATCGTAGGGTGCATGGCCAGCGCTCCCTATGGGAGTAGCCCCCGAGTGCTTGGTGGAGTCGAAGACTCCAGCAAGGACTAAAGTAGCCGAATGTTTCCACTGTGTAGCTTTGATGACGTCAGTGCTGGCGCTTGTATGACCTTAGTTGCCTGCATGAGCGAGTTTGATGGGACGTGACGAGCGGTGGGTCCCACTTCCTGACTTTGATTTGACTGGTCATGTGTAATCTTATTTTTAACTGCGCCTCCTCGATTTCCGCGCGTAATGGGAGTAGTGGAGGGACGGTTCGCGCTTCCCCTTCTCCACGTGTCCAACATGATGCGTGCCACGCATCTAATAGGGTTTTGATGAGCCATTGTATTGCATCTCCTAGGGGTTAAGTAGCGGCGCTATGGCGGTAATTTTCCATCTGCGCTCTTTTCTTCCTCGTTGCCATCGCCATTGCTGCTGCTCTTATGCTTTTCCCTGCGCTCGTCTTCTGCACAGCGCTGGACCATCTCCGCTCGTTTCCAAGCTACTTTCTGCGCTCTCATCGCCGCCGCGCAATGGGGAAGAAGAAAGGAGGCGCTGCCGCTGATTCCGCGGCCACCATCGCCGTAACGAAGAAGAAGGGTGGCTCCGCTGCTGCAGGCACTAGCGCCGCCACCGGCGAGAAGAAGAAAGTCGCGGGCACCCGCATGACAAATGGTGCATGGCGCCTTTCCATCATCAAGGCATCGGATCTCCGTCTTCTTCGTCAAGACGGAGTTATCTCCGCAGCAGTCGCCGATGCACGCGTCCCCAGCGGCAAGACCATTCCTGCTCCTCCCGCTGGTTTTCGAGTGATGTTTCTTGCATTTGTCATTCGCGGCCTTTCTTTGCCCCTCCACCCCTTTCTTAGGGGTCTTCTTTGTTTCTACGGGCTCCAGCTCCATCAGCTGTCCCCAAATTCTATCCTCCACATCACCTGCTTCATCACTCTTTGCGAGTGCTGGCTCGGAATCGAGCCACACTTTGGTCTTTTCAAACGCTTATTTAAACTGAAGCGCCAGGCCGCATCTGGCTCTTTAGTTTATGACGTAGGTGGTTGCGGAATCCACGTCGACCCATCCACCACCTACTTCGACATCAAGCTCACCAAGTCCGTCCAGGGATGGAGGGACAAATGGTTCTATGTCCGCGATCATAAGGCCAAAGATGAGCGCTTTAGACTCACGCCCTTTGATCCTGTGACTCCCTGCAAGAAGATGCATTCTTGGAAGAATGTAGTTATCCCTGGCGAGCTTGCGGAGACAGACGTGCTGTATCAACACGTCTGCGACCTCAAGAGTCACATAGGTGCAGAAGAGGGAGGCTGCGCCCTAATCCGAACTTGGTTGCGCCGTCGCGTCCAGCCTCTCCAAGCCAGAGTCCATCCCATGTTTCAATGGGGTGGCGCTGATGATGCCACTCGCGTGTCTGCCGATGGCATGTCCGCGAGTGAGGTGGATAAGAGGGTTCGACAGGTCACGAAGTACACTGGCAAGGATGTGCTTCCGAATGAGCCAGTCGTTCCTCCTTTTGATGCTTCGAACCCTCCTCCTGAGGTATAGTTGTGCTACGCAGTAGCTTGTTTTCGCGATTGCTTTTCTGCTGCTTACTTGTTCTCTTTGCTAATCTTCACTGTCTGTGTGCAGGATTGAGCGATGTCGCCTTGTATGCCTCCTCTCCATGAGGGGATTATTCCTCGTGAAGCTTTGGAAGAGGACGAGTCTAAGTCGACTGTCCCTTCTGATGTGGAGGAGGAATCCCCCGAGTTCGAGAGTCCGGATACTCGCAAGCGTTCACGAAGCGAGGATTCTGATGCGTCGTCTCCGTCGACTCTAGAAGGCACGGCTGTTGGTGCAGAGTCGCCAATTCCTGCCATTCCTGTGAGAGCTGTGGCACCATCTTCGCGCAAGAAGATGCGATTGCCTAAGAAGTCTTCATCGGAGTCGGTAAGTTTTCAAGAAGATGCCACGTTTGATTTTGACAATTTTGACTGGTAAGTTTTCAAGTTCATTTGTTCTTCTCTATTTTCTTCTTATTGGCTTTGCCCTGGAGTTTTGCCCTTTCTCAATGTGGAATTTGTCTTGTAGTCAAGAGGCGTCGTCATCTTCTGGCGACATCGATTTTTTGAAGGAATCAGGAGTCGTGACCTCAAGGGCCAAGGAAGAGGTCGAGTGCGCTCCTTCCCCTCCGGTCGCGGCCCACTCCGGGCACAATTCTTCGAGCTCTCCTCACGTAGGGGAGCATCGAATGGTTGCTTGGATGACGGTACACCAAACTTCTTCGGAGTCATTGGAGGACCATGTAAGTATATCTTTCCTTCTTTTTAATGTGGCAGTCGACGTTATCTGTTGCTTTCACTGATTCCTTGTTTGTGCGACAACTCCTTGTAAAGGAAGCCGCGCAAGTGGCAGAACAGGTGATGGCGATGGGTCGCCAGCATGCAATGCTGGAGACGCATCACCGCGTGGTTGAAAGTGAGTGTTCTGCACTTATTCTTTTTCGTCTTCTCCTTCTTTGGTATAGTCGACTGATAGTCAACTTTTGATTGCTAAGCAGCTGAACATAATGCCTTGCTCCGTAACGTCGCCACCTTGGAGAAGACATTGGCCGCAGCTGTGAAGGGGCGCGACGAGGCAACCGCAGCTCGTGACGAGGCACAGAGGCGCGAAGAGGATCTATGTGCCTCCTTTGCGGCTAGGGAAAAGTTGTTCGAAGAGCAACTGTTCTCAGTCGCCAAGGCCCTCTTAGGTACCTTTGCTAGTAGATATTTATTGTTTTCCTTCTCTGCATCTAGAGTTTTTGCTGGTGGCGCTAAAGGTTTGATCCATGTGTGGGTTTTCTGTGCAGATGCTGGCGATTTGAACTTTGACCCGCAGGCCCTTCGTCGCGATGACGCTCTGACAGGCGCAGTGTCTGCAGTCGAGGACCGTAGCGCCATCATCCAAGATACATTGTCCAAGGCCAAGGTCACCCTCAGTCGACTCCGGGAGGAGCTGATGCCGAAGGCGAAGCTGATCGATAACGTGGACGAGCTGGTGGAATCACTCGCCGGTGGTGTGCCTTCCACCTGCAAGAACTCCCTCCGCGCGGCCGGCGCGTCTATGTCACTCACGATGGTGCAAGCCCACGGAGCTGATATCGATCCTTCCACGGTGTCGAAGGTGATGCCTGTTGGCGCGGATGGTCAGCAGGTAGTCTTCACTCCCTTTGCGACTGCCTGTGCCAAATATGGCCATTCCTTGATAAATACCATCGCCAAGTATTCGGAGGAGCTCCAACGTGCCAAGAAGGCGGCGAAAGATTTGGCCTCAGGGGCCGGCGGAAAGTCAGTGGCGTCTGATACTGCCATGGACTTTATGAAGCCCCCGAAGCCGTCGAAGTCAAAGAAGCCAGCTGCTCCGTAGTTAGCCTTTTGTACTAGTTGATGAATTGTCCTTTTGGTCTAAGAACATGCCTGCTAGCGAGTGTGTTTGTGAATACTTATGTTGATCCTGAATGCATCTGTTCCTTTTGCCTTTGTGTTAAGTTGGTCGCCTTATTTGCTTCTGTCTTGGCTTGTGGTAGGGTACATCAAGTGATCCCGTGGGGGGAACCTAGGACTCGCCATCTCTTGATGATACAGTGGCACCACCACACTCCAGGGTAGAGGAGCTATCCTTGCTTTCGCGACTTCGTGATCGCGTGAAGCAGCTGGAGCGTGAGTTTCCCGTGATCTGCGGTAGCGCAGACGTGTGGAAGTCGAAGGCTGAAAAAGCCGCCGCATGTGAGCAATATCTGCTTGGCGAGGTGACGCAGCTGGGAAACCAGTTTAAGTGTTAGTTTGCTTATTCTCATCTTTTCCTTTGTAGTTACTCGCAGAGGTACGTTGTACTCATGCTATTGATGCTGCTTCGTGTAGTTGTTAGCGCGTGCCATCCACGGGAGGAGAAGGATAGAATTGCCATTCGCCTTCATGATCTCACCCAGGAACAACTTTAAGAGAGTGGATACTTCTGGGTAGATCATGATCGTGCGACTGCGTTGGTGACCCTGCAGGATCGCGCATCGTGAGTGCTGCTCTTCCTGAAGAAGTCGCAGTCGTGCTTGAAAAGCATTTATCGGGTGATGTTCCCGCTGGACGACGCTCCATCAAGCCTGCTAGCTCTTCTTGCCAAATTTCAAGATCTATCCATGGTTCGCGAGTGCGTGAGGCAGCAGTTGGTGGCTAGTGCCAAGGCTGCCCTCTCGATGGTGCGATTGCACAGGCCTGACGTGGATATTGCCGCCATTACCTCTGGGCCGCCAGCGCCACCAGCAGGATCTGCCTGGAATATGGTGCCGCACTATCAGGCGGTGGACCGCCCAGCCGAGGAGATCGTCAACTTCTTCGAGGAACAAACCAATGTTCTTCTGTTGCAAGATTAGCCAAATATGTATCCTGCACATAAGTGTACTTGTGTTTTAAAGTTCGTATAGATATTGTAGATAATTTATTGTTGAATGTGTATAAGGAGCTTTGTGAGCGTGAGGTGCGTTGCACTATGCGAGTCCTTTTCGTTAGCCTGGCCATCCTTTATCTCGTTCCCTTGTCAACCTGTCAGGTGCGTTGCAGCTGGGTTGAGTTTGTGTTAAGGGGTTCGATTGATGTGCCAGCTACTCAGGATATCGCGTTTTCGTTCGAAGAACATATGTGTATAGGGTGGCGCAGCCCCGAGTATGAAAATTGACAAAGTAAAGGAGAACACAGAGTTTTGGGGCACTTAGCTTTTATTTATTCGAAGAACAGTACGAAGTACAATGTGTGGCTAAGTAGCCTTGGATGAGTAGCCTTATTTGCGATGTAAAAGTAAAAACGACTAGGGGTAGAAGCGTCGTAGTTGTGCGACGTTCCAAGGGTTGGAGTATGCGACTCCTGTCTCTAAATCTTGAAGGCGATAGGCGCCACCTGGAATTACTTCTATAATCATGTACGGTCCTTCCCAGGGGGACTCGAGCTTGAGATGCCCCTGCTGCTTCAGTCGCAAGACCAGGTCACCTTCGACGAAGGATCTGGGGCGAAGCCTTCTACTGTGGTAGTTGCGCAGGTTCTGCTGGTAGATCGTGGATCTTTCTGCAGTGATTTATCTTGCTTCGTTAAGGAGGTCGATGGAGTCTTCGAGTGCAAGGGATGACTCTTGCTCGCTGTAAGAGACCACGCGCGGTGCCTTGTACCGTACTTCGGCGGGTAGTACTGTCTCTGCTCCGTGCACCATAAAGAATGACATGTAGCTCGTGGCGCTGTTTGGAGTTGTACGTAGGCTCCAAAGTACGGATTGTAGTTCATCTGGCCAGCAACCCGCAGCTTGTTCGAGTGGCCGAAGGAGTCGCTTCTTGTTGCCGCTACAGACGAGCCCGTTTGCTTTTTCCACCTGGCTGTTGGTCTGTGGATGCGCTACTGAGGCGTAGCTGATGTTGATCCCTAGGTTCTCGCAGAATTCTTGGAACTCCTTGGATGTGAAGTTCGTCCCGTTGTCGGTGATGATGCTGTGCGGCACGCTAAAGTGGTAGACGATGGACTCGAAGAATTTGACTGCGCTGTGCCCTGATTGGTTGGTCACCAACATGGCTTCGATCCACTTGGTGAATTTGTCGACTGCAACCAAGAGGTAGACAGAACCTCCGCGCGAGGACCTTGGAAGCTTGCCAACCATGTCGAGCCCCCACTGTGCGAAGGGCCAGGCCAATGGAATAGGCTGTAGTTTTACGCCTGGTGCGTGTGGCTTGTCTGCGAATCGCTGGCAAGCATTGCATTTTTGGACTATGTCCTTGGCGTCGCGCATGGCCGTGGGCCAGTAAAATCCAGCTCGTAGAGCTTTGGCAACGAGAGCGCGACTGCCGGCGTGGTGCCCGCAGGTCCCTTCATGGATGTCGAGGAGAACTGCTCTTCCATCGGCCATGGAGACACATCGTTGTAGCACTCCTGTGATGCTGCGTTTATATAGTTCGCCGTTGATAACGACAAATGCCTTGGAGCGCCACGCGATGTGCCATGCATCTGTCAGGTCGTCCGGTAGTCTCTTGCTGAGGAGGTACGTAATGTACGGCTGCGTCCAAGATTGCTCGATCATCATGACGCTCATTGGTCCCTCGAGTCCTGTGTCCAGCTCCAAGTCATCGAGTGCCATTGGCTCATTAGGTGGTGTAGCCCCCGAGTCCATGGCTGTGCTTGTTTTCTTCTCTACGGCCTTTGGCTTGATGGAGCGTTTGCATATGCGCTCGAGAAATACCCAGGTGGTATGGGGGCGCAGGTAGAGCCTATGTTGGCGAGTGCGTCCGCCTCCTCGTTTCTTTCGCGACCGACATGTCGCAACTCGCAACCATCGAAGTCTCCTTCGAGTGTATCGTAGAGGTCGTGGTACGCGATCATGTTGTCGTTCAGTGCGTCGCACTCGTGCATTGTTTGGTTGATGACCAACTTGGAGTTGCCATATATGATGAGCCTCTTGGCTCCGCAAGCTTTTGCCATCCTCATCCCGTGCAACAGGGCCTCATATTCAGCCTCGTTGTTTGAGGCTATGAACTGCATTCGTAGGATATACTTCAGCTTGTCCCCTTGAGGTGATGTTAGTATGACACCTGCGCCTGCTCCGTCTTTCCGC
Source organism: Avena sativa (assembly GCA_916181665.1). Classification (NCBI taxonomy): domain Eukaryota; kingdom Viridiplantae; phylum Streptophyta; class Magnoliopsida; order Poales; family Poaceae; genus Avena; species Avena sativa. The sequence continues at coordinate 433,061,188 of OV702295.1, forward strand.
TTGGACCCATCGAAGTGCATTGTCCAGAGGTAGGACATATCTGGCTTGTCCGGGAGCTGGTTCTCCATCCAGTGCACGAGAAAGTCAGGGAGCACTTGCGACTTGATGGCGTCGTGTTTTTCGTATGTGATGTCTCATGGAGATAGCTCTATTCCCCAAAGCGCGACTCGCCCCGTGGCGTCGGGGTTATTGAGGATATGTCCCAATGGGGCGTCGTTGACTACCACATTTGGGTGTTCCTGGAAGTAGTGGCGCAGTTGCCGGGCGGTCATAAAGACGCCGTACGCTAGCTTCTGGTAGTGCGGGTACCGCTGTTTTGTTGGCGTGAGGACCTCCCTGAGGTAGTATACCAGGCGTTGTACGCCGTGGACCTTGTTTTCCTCAGCTCGCTCGACAACAAGCACTGTGCTGACCACCTGGTTGGTGGCGGAGATGTACAGCAACAGTGGTTCCCTTTCTCGTGGAGTCACCAGTACTGGCGAAGTGGATAGCAGGCGCTTGAGATCTTTGAATGCTTCTTGCGCTTCATTGGTCCACTCGAATTTTTCGGCTTTGCAGAGGAGCTGGTACAAGGGCAGTGCCTTTTCACCCATCCGACTGATAAATCGACTGAGGGCCGCGATTCGTCCGGGCAGTTGCTAGACGCCTCTTATGTTCTTCGGCTTCTCCATGGCCAGTATGGCCTTTATCTTCTTCGGGTCGCCTCGATTCCCCTTGCGGAGATGAGATATCCGAGTAGCTGCCCAGATGGTACGCCGAAGGCGCATTTGTCCGGATTGAGCTTGATCCGGTAGCGATCGAGGTTGACAAAGGTTTCGTGCAAATCGTCGATTAGAGAGGCTTCCTCCTTGGTCTTGATTACTATGTCGTCGACATAGACTTGGATGTTGCGACCTAGTTGTTCCTTGAGGCAAGCCTACATGCATTGCTGGTAGGTGGCTCTCGCGTTTTTTAGCCCGAAGGGCATTGTGTTGTAGCAGAACACACCAAAGGGCGTTGTAAACGTTGTTTTCTCCTGATCTTCCTCCTTCATTCAAATTTGATTATAGCCTGAGTAGGCGTCGAGGAAGCAGAGGCGCTCGCATCCCGCGGTGGAGTCGATGATCTGGTCGATCCGTGGCAGCGGAAAGTGATCTTTTGGGTAGTGCTTGTTTAAAGAAGTGAAGTCCACACACATCCGTAGGATATCCGTGTCCTTTTTTGGTACCAGCACCATATTGGCGAGCCAAGTGCTTTCCTTTATCTTGCGTATGAACTTGGCCTTGAGGAGTCTATTGATCTCCATTCCGACTGCCTGCGCTCGTGGCTCAGACAGTCGCCTAATTGTTTGCTTGGCTGGCCTTGCGTCGGGGTTGACGTTGAGTGCGTGCTCGGCGAATTCCTTGGGAACTCCTAGCATGTCCGCAGGACACCAGGCAAAAATTTCCCAGTGCTCATAGAGGAATTTGACGAGCGCGAGTTCCTATGCGGGACTCAAGTTGTTGGCGATGAGGGCCGTCTTGGCGTGATCTGATGGATGGACCTGCACTTTCTTTGTGTGCACAGATGAGTCGAAGGAGAGGTCAGGTGAGCTTGGCCTACTCAGAGGAGGCAGACTGTTGTCTGTCGTCTCTTTTAGTCTTGCGAGTTCCTCCTACATGCCAAAGGACTGGGAGATTCTGTTGAATTCCCTGTCGCAACTGTCAGATCGCTCGAAACTCCCATTGATCATTATGACGCCGTTGGGTCCTGGCATTTTCATCTGCAGGTAGGCGTAGTGGAGCACTGCAATGAACCTGGCATATGCGACGTGCCCAAGGATGCAATGGTATTGTGAGGGCTAGTCGACGACCTCAAAGTCGATGCGCTCGCGCCGGAAGTTCTTCGGCGTGCCGAAGATGACGTCGAGGTTGATTTTGCCCAGGGGGTATACGCCCTTCCCTGGGACGATGCCGTGGAATGTTGTGTCCGATGCCTCCAGGCAAGTTAGCGGGATCCTCATTGCTCGCAAGGTACTCGCGAATATGAGGTTGATGCCACTTTCGCCATCCATGAAGACGTGACTCATGTCGAAACCTCCAATTTGCGCCGCGAGTACGAGGGGGCAATGACCTGGGCGAGGTATCTGAGGCGGGTGGTCGCTTTTGTCGAAGGTGATGCACGACTCGCTGCCGCTGAGGTACTCAGTGGTGGATGGTGGCGAGTGCATGGCCAAGTTGACTTGGCGAGTGATGGCCTTCTACACCCTGTTGGAGGGGCACCCCTTTTGGATCATCATGGTACCCATGACCCGTGGATACGGTTCGCCCCCGTGGTGCTGGTCCGGTGCGGCTCCGTTTGGGGGTGGCCCAGGTGGTGGTGGTGGTGCGCCATGTGCCACGGCGCCTGGAGCGGCTCCGTAGCCTCTTTCGACTACATTGCGGTTCATCCGAACCAATCCCTCATGTAGCTTGAGGAACTCGCGGCAGTCCTTGAGGAGGTGGCTGGACTTTCTCTTGCCATCATGCTTGTCGATGTAGAAGTGTACCGTGCATGGCCCGGACAGTTTGTCCTCGATGGAGGTCGCGGGTGCCTCATCGCGAGTGCGGCGTTGCCACACTTGCGTGGTTTTCCCAGAGTCGCGGTATCCGTCGCTACGGTATTCGCTGTTGCGGTTATCGTCGCGTCTATCGGCGTAGCCGGCCGCGACCAGGTTGACATCGTCACGATCATCGTAGATGCGCATGCGGCGTTTGCCTCGGCGGCCGCACCTGCGCTCGAGTTCTGCCTCCTCGTCGGAGTGGGCGCGGTTCTTCACCGAATCTTCTCCATCGGCCCACCGATTCGCGATCTCCATTAGGTGGTTGATGGTCTGGGGCTTTGAGTGGCCTAGCTCCTCCCTGAGTTCCATGCGGCAGACACCACCGTTGAATGCATCAATCGCGCGGTCTTCCGAGATGTTCTCCATAGAGTTCTTGATGATGGACCACCTTTGAATGTAAGAGCGCAGCGATTCGCCAGATCTTTGCTGGCAGCATCTCAGCTCTTCGATTGATGCGAGCCGCTTGTACGTGCCCTTAAAGTTGCGCACGAAGCTGTAAACCAGCTCATCCCAGCTGCGAATGGATCCGCGTGGGAGGTTATTGAGCCATGCTCGGGCGGCGCCCTGCAGCTGTAGCTTCAAGCATTGCATGGCAGTGCTTCGACTGCCTCCATGGAGTCTGACGGAGGAGATGTGGTCCTCCAGCCAGATCTTGGGGTCCTGTAGACCGTCAAACTTCGGGTTCTCTGACGGGAGTTTGAACCCCTTAGGCATTCGCTTTTGCCTAATGGATCTGCTGCAACATCTGGCGCCACAAAGCTCCACGTCCTCCTCTTCTGAGTCAGTCGACCGAGAACGTCGTGCTCTTGATTTGTCGATCTTGCGCTGTGTGATGTCATCACGTGTGTCGTAGTCGTGGTCGTGTCGTCGTGAGCGGCAATGTCGAGACAAGCCACGGCTGTCATCGCTGGATGAGGGCGAGGAATAACGCTTTGCTAGCGCTTTGCCCTTCTTTGGCTCCGGTGTCAGCTCCTTGTCGAGGGCGGCCTCGATTAATCCTAAGCCCGCGATCATGGATCGGTGCATGGCGGCTTGGGGGTCTCCAGATGGTGGTTGGTTGTTCAAGAGGTACATGGTGGCCGCTGTCACCGCAGCCTGTGGCGTTTTGGGGACCACGTTGCCCCTGGTGTCGACTGTCATAGAGCCGAAGTCGAGGACCTTTGCGGCCTCTATGCGTTTCTGCTCGGTGAGGTGAGCCATCCGAGACTGCGTCTTCTTAGCGAGGTGCTCGTTGCCCTTTGAGGAGGATCCTCCGTAGGAGGAGAGTCCAGCACGACGAAGGCTCGACTCGTCTGCCGCCTTTTTGCGCGCCTCGAGTTGCGCGATTGTTTGTACCTGGCGCTTGAATTCTTCCTTCAGGAGCCAGTGATAGCCCATCAGCAGCTCCTGCGGGGATCCGAAGGGTAGAGGGGTGCCTCTCAGGGCCTCGCGGCAGCGAGCCCATTCTTGCTCGTTGAGCTTGATTACGACGCGTTCGCCGGTTTGCTCATTTACTATGGTTGGAGGTTCGACTGCCCGTCCGTTGTCAATGGGGACACGATTGCCACCATTACCGCCGTTGCCGCCATTGCCACTGTTACCGCTGTTAGGCGGGTCGGTTCCGTTGCCGCGATTGCTCGTCGTTGTCGCGGTTGGCAGAGGTGTCGCCCGCGTTGATGACGACACACATGAAGTGATTGGGGAAGCTGCTGCTTCCACAGCTCTCAGATCCGGAACCGTAGGTTCCATCTTCAGTGGCCAGATCGCTCAGATCGAAGTCACGACTGCTGTTGCTGATGGTGTTCTCGACTGTTGTCGGGGTGTTGAGCTTGCTGAGGGTGCCGATCGGCGGAGGGAACCATGATGCCGGGGCAATTGCCGGTGCTGTCGGCTGATCAGGCATGCGAAGCGTGCCCATCTGACCGACTTGGAAGCGGAAACTCCCAATCGCCAGCCTGACTCCGTCGCCCATAGACTCGAAGGCCGGGCGGGTGGCCGGCGTGTGGACGGTGAAGTCGAAGGCGCCGAAGAGCTGGCGAATCTCCGCTGTTGCGGAGTTGTAGATCGCAGTTGATGGGGCCGAAGAAGCCGTAACATCAGCACTCCCAATTCCCATAGACGGCGCCAATTGACGAGGGTTTAACTCATCAATGCCCATTGTTATGGACTTGGATTTTGGAGAAGGAGGGAGCGCTAGAGACATCTATCGGCTAGCAAACAAGCACACAGGGGACAAAGGATTTACCTAGGTTCAGGCCTCGTAGAGGTCCCTACTCCTACTTGTCTGCTCGTGGAATTATCGAGGGAGTCGAAAGTTACAAGGGTACGCAGATGCAATCTGGCGAAGGTTGTGGAAACTAGGGTTGCATGTGTCCTCCTCGCCGCCCCTCCTAGCCTTTATATAGATAGGCTAGGTCTCGGGTAGCAGGTCGAGTCGGTTACAAGTTAGGGTTTTCCCCTTCAAACTTTTTATCTTTAGCTTCTTCTTGTTCTTCAAGCAATCGAAAGTCTGCAGGTTACTTGAGTCCTTTCATCCGGGCCTTGGCAACACCGTGGGCCTGTGCGTATTTGGACCGTATATACTAAGTTCGAGTACCTGTAGGGTATACCCACGTCACATAGAAACATCCAACTCCAAATATAACTCATAACAAGTATTTGTATCTCTAGCCTAAGTGCCACCATGGTGTGCACGCTGTCACTTTCACACACATGGGCAGATCAGAGATCTATTAAAGAACTTGAGTAGCAAAGTAGATCTACTCGATTACAAAGCTCATGATCACAATATGATCATGCATAGAGGGAGAGATGAACACATAGCTACCGGTAGAACCCTTAGCCTCGAGGAAGAACTACTTCCTCATCATCATGGGAATCAGCAACGGCGATGGAGATGGTGGTGGAGATCGATGGAGATGGCTCCGGGGGCACTTCCCCGTCCCGGCAGGGTGCCGAAACAGAGACTTTCTGTCCCCCGAATATCCCCTTCAGTGGAGGCGGCGCTACAGAACTTTTCGTTGCTAGAGGCTGGATTTTTTAGGGTTTCTGCATCGGGAGGCTTCTTATAGGTGAAGAGGCAAGGTCGGTGGGCGCCCGAGGGACCCACACCACCTGGTGGCATGGCCAGGGGGGACCCGCGCCACCCTATGGTGTGGCCAGCCCCTGACCCCTCTCTGTCTCGTCTTCTGGCTCCGTGAGTCTTCTGGTAAAATATCAACTTTGGCTTTTGTCCCATCCAATTCCGAGAATAGTCATTTTCTGACTTTTCTGGAACCAAAAACAGCAGAAAACAGGCAACTGGCACTATGGCATCTTGTTAATAGGTTAGTCCCAGAAAGTGTATAAAAATACTCCAAAATATGGACAAAACATAAGAAAGTAGATATAAAACAAGCATGGAACATCAAAAATTATAGATACGTTTGCAACGTATCACGCGGCCATGTGGAGACAATCTAGTCCCGGTTAGTAACAGAACTGGGACTAAAGCCTTAACATTTAGTCCCAATACGTTAGTCCCAGATTGCAATCCGGGACTAAAGCCCCTTACAAACTAGGAGTAGAGGCCTGTTTTGTACTAGTGTATTGCTAATGGCTTAATAAAAAGTCTAAGAAGGGTATATTAAGGGACACACCTAGATGAAGGGTATATTAAGGGACACACCTAGAACTTGAAAAACTAGCAAAAACAATAAAACCCAAATGGCACACGTCAGCCCCGAGGCCACACACCACACTCAGTCGACGACACTTCTGCGCAAGTAAGAAGGGATGACACTCAAAAAACGACAGTTCCACCATTCGGACATCCACACTTGTCATTTCTTGTGAATTTTCCCGCCCCTCTGACTTAAAAGCACACGCACTAGTAGGAAAATGCTTATCCACATGGTACTTATCAGTGGCGCACATGAAATGTGTGCCCCACGGATAGTTACCCATGGCGCACAGGCTCGACCGTGCGCCACCGACCTTCCCTTACCCGTGGCGCACGGTCCAAACGGTGCACCACCATAACATGGGCCCCAGCGTTGGCGGCTGACCCCGTCCATGGGTAGCACATCCGTGGCGCACGGAATCAACGTGCGCCACGCATAGAAGGGTCATCAGTGGCGCACAGCCTTCTTGTGCGCTAGGGTGTTCGTGGGCCCAAGCATATGAAAAAGTGACAGATCACCTGCGACACACGGCTTGGAGGTGCGCCACGGGTATATTTCGTCAGTGGCGTACGGTCTAGCTGGTGCGCCACGGATGTGTCGTGCTAGCCACACAAAAAGGTGGCACTTTCCCCTACCTCCACTAGATCTAACTTGAGTTGCTCCTCCTCCTCACCTTATTTTCTCCAACAATTTCTCCATTTTAAGTTGCCAAAACCTCTTTTGGTTGGATGGATCTACAAAGGAAACTCCTCTCCACCGTATAGATCCACTAAAGTAAGCGCACACACCTTTTCTCTCCTCTCCTCCACATCAAGTTTGACAAACCACACCACACGCTCTCTTGCGCGGCCTCTCTTGTCTCGGTGTAACTTGTGCTTGTTTTGTGTGTGTGGACGACGATGTTGGCGGTATATATGCTTGTGTTTTTGTGTACATGGATATATGCTTGTGTTCTTGTGTACATGGATATATGCTTGTGTTCTTGTGTGTGGACGACGGTGTTGGCTCGGGAGACGATGTTTACATGGATATATGCTTGTGTTCTTGTGTATGCTTGGTGTTGTGCAGGTGCCGGTGTGTGTGGTGCAATGAATGTTTGCCGAAATGTTGATTCATTTCTATTTTGGCAAAACTTTGCACTACTCATATGTCCTATTTATAGGGAAGGTCATACCGAATTTTTGCATGCATGGTTCTAAATATTCCCTTTTGCTCCATACCACCGCACAGGAAACCATGGTGCGTTAGATGAGCAAAGCTATGTTTGCTAGATATAAGGCACGCGCAACGGCCGTCATGATTCAGAACAACATGACCGAGATAAGATGTCCTTGTAAGATATGCAAACTTGGTACCCTAATCAAACCCGATTCTGGGACATTGGAGAAGCACTTGCTCATGGGTGGTTTCATGCCCGACTACATTGACGAGGACGTCAACAACGGGCGCCGGTAGGAAATGGTGCTCATGAAGATGCCGAACATGATTATGATGAAGAATATGTTGGTGGACATGATCATCATGAAGGAGATGCCGGATCTGATGGTGGTGGACAAGATGCGGACACACAGATGCCGCTAACTTTAGCTTTACAGGAAACTGATTTTCAAGAACTGCTCCTCAAGGAGACGAGCAATGACAAAGCTGTTGCCAGAGAGAAAGCCAAGCTGGCGCAAATGGATAAAGACAGGGTTACTCCATTGTATCCTGGGTGTCGGCCCAAGTATACACGCCTGAATGTAACCCTCAAGGCTCTGGAGATGAAGGTGCAACACAAATGGACCGACGTGAGCTTCAACCATATCATGGAATTCTCGCATGATATACTTCCTAAGGGGAACATATTGCCAAGAGGTATCGACGAGGCCAAGAAAGTCGTGTGCCCTCTCGATCTACCATACGTCAAATACCATGCCTGCCTCAACGACTGTGCAGTTTATCCGGGCGAGTATTGTTGGGTCCGCAACATAGAAAACAAAAAATTTCCTACGATGAGAACTATACGCCAAGATCTATCTACTAGATACAGAGCAACGGGTGGACATACATCCATGGAGAACTTACCCTCGAAGACAACAAGTTTTGTTAACGAGTAGGAACTCGTGGTTGATGTAGTCGTACGCTTGCCGATCTCAAGATCGTGTGGAAGTCCGAGCGCCGCAAATCAGCAGCGCATCCGTCCTCGCACACACGTTCAAGCTACCGGACAACCTCCACCTCCTCGCTCCAGTGAATCAGCAGAAGCAGCAACTCCTTCCAGACGCAAGGCCACCGGGAACATGTATCTCGCTAATCCAAGACCATGGGGAAATATCTAGAGGGGGAGAGAGATCCTTCACGAGGAGGTGTAGTTTGTGAGAGGGGAGAGGGGGGCTTTATATAGGAGGGAGGGAGACCCCTCCCATAGCCGGCGCATGAGGGGGGGGGACTCCTCCCCTCCTTCATTCATGTGGTGAACCTCCACTCACATAAACATGGCCTCCACCCAAAATCTGACTCACATGTATTTAATTTCCACCAAATTAAATGCAACTCTCAATTTAATAAAACTCTTTTATTTATTTTATTCAGAATTTTGTTAATTACTTTAATTAACAAACATTCACATAAAACCCCTTGCAACATTTCAATATCACATGCAGAACCACTTTCTGCAATTTCACCCGAAACAATTCCGGTTTCTATCGAAACAATTCATGTTTCTATCGAAACATTTCCTGCGCTTTGCAAACCTCTCGTTTGAAACATATGTGCTCCTAAATGGTGTCCAGCAACCCTTAAGTGTGTCACCCTATGGTTCGCGAATAATGCAGACATGATTGAGACTCCTCTCAGATCAATAATCAAAAGCGGAACCTAGAGATCCATACTAACTCATGCACATTCAACGATGACTTCTGTGATCGTGAGAACCTTTAATGCTAGTAATTTAGTCCCTTTGTCTCATGATATAATACATGTCCGAGATTCGACCATCGGTATCCAAATATCTAGTTTAATCTCGTTACCGACATGCACTCTTTTCTCGTTCCCGTGATATAACATTCTAGTGATCACATCACTTGCTTGCAAGCTATCTTAATGTGATATCACCAAGAGGGCCCAGAGTATATCTATCCGTCATCGGGATTGAAAACTTCCACTCTTGATCCATGAGCCTCAACATAACACCTTCATAGCACTGAACCCACCTTTATAGTCACCCTGTTACGGTGTGATGTTTGATGTTATCAAGATACTCTTCCGGTGTTAGCAATTAACATGATCTCATGGTCTAAGGACTAAGACTACTTTGTATGAAGTTATAGCAATATAAACATAATTAATTGATCGTAATGCTATACTTTAGATGAATGTTCATCACATCATTTCACAAATGCTGTGACCTTGTTATTAACAACATCCAATGTCCATGATCAGGAAACCTTGATCATCTTGTTAATCAACAAGCTAGTCTATAAGAGAGGCATAACTAGGAACCCTTTTTGTTTATTAAACACACATGTATTGACATTTCCTATCAATACAATTATAGCATGAAAAATAAACATCTATCATATACAAGGAATACATAATAACAACTTTATTATTGCCTCGCAAGGCATATTTCCTTCAGTCTCCCACTTGCACTAGAGACAATAATCTAGTTTACATAGTGATAAATCTAACACCCATGGAGTTCTGGTGTTGATCATGTTTTGCCCTAGAGAGTACTTTAGTCAACGGATCTGCTACATTCAGGTCCGTGTGCACTTTACAAATCTTTATATCTCCATCCTTGACATGCTCGCGGATGGAGTGAAACCGGCGCTTAATATGCTTGGAATTCTTGTGAGACCTTGGTTCCTTGCCGTTGGATATGGCTCCATTGTTGTCACAATAGATTACCATTGGGTCCAACGCACTAGGAACCACACCTAGTTCCGTTATGAACTCCTTCATCCAAACCGCTTCCTGCGCCGCTTCTGAAGCAGCAACATATTCCGCCTCCGTCGTTGTCCAGCCACCACAGGTTGTTTGGAACTCCTCTAACTAACTGCTGCTTCGTTCAAGAGAAATACGTATCCGGATTGAGACTTCGAGTCATCCGGATCAGTGTCAAAGCTAGCATCGACATAACACTTAGCGACTAGCTCTTCTTCACCTCCGTATATAAGAAACATATCCCTAGTTCTTCTCAAGTACTTAAGGATATTCTTGACCGCTATCCAGTGTTCCGAACCTGGATCAGATTGGTACCTACTAGTCAAACTAATAGCATGTGCCACATCCGGTCTTGTACATAGCATGGCATACATTATAGAGCCTATGGCTGAGGCATAGGGGATCTTATCCATTATCTCTCTTTCTTCCGTCGTAGCCGGACTTTGAGTCTTACTCAATTCTTGCCTTGCAACATAGGTAAGAACCCCTTCTTACTCCCGTCCATATTAAACTTCTTTAATATCTTATCAAGGTATGTACTCTGCGATAGCCCAATTAGGCGTCTTGATCTATCTCTATAGATTTTAATGCCTAATATATATGAAGCTTCACCAAGGTCTTTCATCGAAAATTTGCTGTTTAGATAACTTTTAACACTGTTTAAAAGATCTATATCATTTCCAATCAGTAATATGTCATCCACATATAATATTAGAAATGCCACATTGCTCCCACTCACTCCATAAGTTTGGACAAATCCAAACTCTTTGATCACCTCATCAAAGCGGAGATTCCAACTCCGGGATGCTTGCTTTAGTCCATAGATGGATCGCTGAAGCTTGCATACCTTATCAGCATCCCTAGGATCGACAAAACCCTTAGGTTGTATCATATACAACTCTTCTTCAATATTACCATTGAGGAACGCAGTCTTGACATCCATCTGCCATATTTCATAATCGAAATATGCAACAATTGCTAACATAATCCTAACCGACTTAAGCATCGCTACGGGAGAGAATGTCTCATCGTAGTCAACTCCTTGAATTTATAGAAACCCCTTTGCGACAAGTTGAGCCTTATAGATGGTCACATTACCATCAACATCAGTTTTTCTTTTGAAAATCCATTTATTCTCAACGGCCTTTCGATCGTGAGGTAAGTCTACCAAAGTCCAAACCTAGTTTTCGTACATGGATTCCATCTCGGATTTCATGACTTCTAGCCATTTGTTGGAATCAGGGCTCATCATCGCTTCTTCATACGTCGCAGGGTCATCTATTTCATCAATCATGAAATTCATAAAAGGATTGCCGTACAGTTCAGGAGCTGCACGTGTCCTGCTTGACTTGCGAGGTTCGGTAGTGTCCTCTTTCGGAGTTTCATGATCAATATCATTAGCTCTCTCTTCATTAGGTGAAGTCAACTCCGAAACAACTTCCGGTGCTGCGCTACTCACCATTTCATGAAGAGAAGGTTCAATAACCTCTTCGAGTTCTACCTTCTGACTACTCACACCTTTCGCGAGAAACTCCTTCTCAAGAAAGGATCCATTCTTGGCAACAAAAACCTTGCCCTTGGATCTGTGATAGAAGGTATACCTGATGACCCACAAGTATAGGGGGTGTATCGCAGTATTTTCGATAAGTAAGAGTGTCGAACCCAACCAGGAGCAGAAGGTGCTGGCTAGTGGTATGGATCAGGAATTCTCTGCAAATACTTAGCAAACGGATTTTTAGGGTTTTCGATAAAGCAAGTAAACAAAGTACGAGTAAACAAAAGACAGTAGGAATAAATGCAGCAAGTGGCCCAATCCTTTATGAAGCAACGGACAAGCCGGTTGTATTTCTAAAGATGACCAAACGTTCTCGAGGACACATGGGAAGACTGTCAAGTGCTTTCGCTTCATATAGTCGATTAATCTTCTCTAGCTTGCTAAGTGTTGTGTGGGTGAACCTGTGCTAATGTACCTCCCCATCAAAGACTAATACATACTTGTGATTAAACCCCCTTGCAAACATCCGTAAGTACAAGAAAGTAATTAAGGTAGAAACCTAACCACAACTTTAAACTCTAAGACCCTTACGTCCCTTGTGCAATGGTTTCCTAACGGGGGTTCAGGTTTCTGTCACTCCAGCAACCCCTACGATTAGTAGCCAAATACAGAATGCATTCCCCTAGGCCCATATAGGTGAAGTGTCATGTAGTCGACGTTCACATGACACCACTAGAAGAAGTACACCACAACTTAAATAACAATCTATTGAATCTTTCTCAACGCAACTCCACAACAAGACTTCTCCCATGTCCTCAAGAATAAAACGAACTACTCACGAGACATCATATGGATCATGATTAGAGATGGAATAATGATGTATAACAATCTGAACATAAACAATAATTCAATGGTTCACTCAATAGCATCAACTACAAAGAGTAATCAACACCAGGAAAGTTCCCCCTATGAATTATGCAATATTCAACTCAATTGTTACAGCAATATGGAGATGGTGATAAGGGTGCTGATGTTAATGATGGTGGTGATGATGATGATGATGATCCCGATGAAGTCCATCTTGATGGTGGTGTTGATGGCGACGATCTCCCCTCTCCAGGAAGGAATTCCCCTGGCAGAAATCTGTCAGCCGGAGAGATCTTTCTCTCTCGGTGTTTTCCGCCCCGCAGAGGTGGCGGAATCTTTCGGTGGTCGCTCCCCGAGTCTTAGGGTTTCGTGGGGATGATATATGTTAGAGGGGAGAGGCGGGAGTGGGCCAGGGTGGCCACACCACTCCCTGGCGCGGCCTAGGCCTGCCCGCGCCATGGGGTGGTGTGGGCCCCTTGTGGCCCACCTCCACTCCATCTTCTAGCATCCCGAGTCTTCTGGAAAAATAGAATTTTCCGTATATTTTCCCGGATTTTCTGATCTTCGCGAATTTTGCCTCCAAACAGCACCTTTTCCATCAGAATCCTGACTGCAGCGGTCCATGCTCCAAAAGTCATCAACCATGCAAAAACAGGTGAAATAACATAAGTATCACCTCTCAATACAAAATATATCAATGAATAATAGTGAATTAAGACATATAATAGTGATGCAAAATGGACGTATCACCTCCCCCCAAGCTTAGACTTCGCTTGTCCCCAAGCGAAACTGAGCTCAATAAACATGACCTCAAGTTTATGGAGTGAAGAGTCGATAAAAGAATACAGACAGGAAGCATCACATTCATCAAATACATAGATCATAATAGAAGACAACTCACTATTATATAACTCAACTTGTAATGAGTAAAGGAAACACAATAAAGATACAAAGTGAATCATAATTGGTTATGGCAAACTTAGCTCTTGGTCGAAGAATAGTTGATAATTTGCTGGAGTTCACAAATAGCTGGTTTTTTCAATGAGAGATTTCAAAGTAGTAAACTTCAAGATAAGAGCAATGTGCAAAAAAAGGAACATAAGAAACATGAATGCATAAATCATCATATGAATGAATGAAACACATCAACTCAAAATACTTGCTAAGATAGAGGGGAGTAGGTTTACTGACTCAACTACAAAGTAAAATAAAGGCCCTTCGCAGAGGGAAGCAGGGATTACAAGTCTCATAAAGAGCTCCCAAAAATTATGATACTTACTAGCTTTCAGCTCTCATTGCCCCTATCATAGGCATCTTTAGGTGATTAAGGTTAAAGTGACACAACTAAGAGGATATGCTTGACAAGTTATAAGTTGAAATATCAAGCCCCTTACTTATGAGTACCGATCCTCATGCTACTCAACTTCAGTCACGAGCAAGCTCTTGTCATTGTAAATACATGCGTATCATTGAGAACCGCCAACGGGGTACCCCTTGCACATGACACAGGAGCTATCCCATAATCAAAATGACAAGACAAGCAGACAGTGAGCATCTCAGCGATCTTTTTATTTGCTATTTGCATAGGTTTTTATTGAGGATGCTTCATAGAATACTCACTATAGTTATGTTGCAAGTTTCCACCATGATTAGGCATGGCTTAGGCTAGCAGCCTAGGTGTTTTTCTAACACACATATAAACTCCATGATCTTACAAGTTCCACTTTTATTTCACACCACCGGGATCCATAAGCAAAAGAACATGATATCAACTAGGTACAAGTACCAATGAAGTGCTGAAAGCGGTCCCCATGATACATGGTTCTGCTAACTTCAACTCATAAAGCGCAAGCATATACGCAACAAAGAAGGACCCAATGGTTCAAGTTTATTAAATGCAAGAAAGTAAAGTGTGCCTTCAAGTTCGTGAGAGCTTTAATCACTAATTTTCGCATAACAAGTTTAATTTGGGAGGTAGATAAAACAAGAATTTACTTGGAATAGTAATAATGCTAATAGGTAGGTATGGTGGACACAAATGGCAAAGGTTTTGGTTTAAAGGAGGTGGATGCATGAGAAGAATACCCTCTCAGTATAGGTTTTTGGCTAGCAAGGCTGGGTAGCAAGTACAAGAGTTGAAGGAAACAACCAAACATACAAATGATAAAGGCAAACATGCAATCTTCCTTGGAAGCACAAAAGATCTTAACTAGAGAATACTAAACTTATGAGCAAATCAAGTAAGAAAGATGATGAAATTATTTTTCTCTAGAGTACTTATATCTTTTTCTTTTCATCTCTCAAAAAGGTGTTGCTACTGACCGAGCCAGGTTTGCCAAAACCAACTAAATTAACTCAATGATCCCAAAGTGATACCAATACTAACAACAAGATCAATCATATAACCACGAATTGAAAACTAACATAAGCTATGCAAAAGAGTGAACGATAGAACTTCTCATTAATATTCCATAACGGCAACTCACACCAAGGGATACATATCTAACGAGAGAGGGGACACTTCCTTAATGCAAACCATACTACATAATAACTCCTCTATTCATGATATGACTCTATTAATAAGGTAAAAATATAGAAGATAGTGATATGATACCGCGGCACTCCCCCAAGCTTGGAACAAACCAAGGGGATGCCAAACCTGATGACGAATTACTCCTTTGGTGATGGTGGTATCTTCTCATCTTCGTCCGTCTTCCAGGGTAAGGGCTTCTCGTCAACAAAGGACATCATGGTTTCCAACATCCTGAAACTTGCAACAGCACTTATGCGTTTAAATCTAGCCTCATACTCACAGTTTTGATTTTGCACATCATAGAACTGTGCTTGCAGTTTGTTGGTTGTTTGGCGGAGTGAAAAGACTTCATCTTTGAGTTCAGCAGTCTCCTTTTGGTGCTCGGCTATGAGTTCGGAACAAATCTTATGGATGATGTCCACTTCGCGCTCTGCTATCTTCCTATACCTAAAGACTTCATGCTCCAGTGCTTCCATCCTGTCCTCTAGACTTCCTTCACCTTTAGGGCCTTGAACCTCTTTAATCCGGACCTCCCCACCTTCGAGCAATAACTCCTTGGGTGAATCTTCAATTCTCTCATGTATGGATTGATGATATCTTCTAAGGAATGTCCCTTGGATGATCCAGAGGAAGACATTGTGGCTCCAAATCTGGGATTTTACCTGGCAGAAACAGATCAAAACAAAAACACGACGAAAACACGATATACGAACCTCGGGGGATCGGGGGGGTTATATATTACGAAGTTTCACATCAAAAGGAAGGTACTGGGAGAAAACGAGTCGGAGGCGGACTCCTGGGTGGCCTCACCACCTGGTGGTGCAGCCAGGGGTGGGCCCGCGCCATGGGGTGATGTGGGCCACCCCGGCTCCGGTTCCATCCCTCTTTCGCTTCGTAACTTTCCTTATTGACTAAAAACTGCAAAAATATAGTTGGATTGTATTTTTGCGGAACTTTTCTTACCAGAACTGTTACCTAGTTGGAAACGGACTCTGCAGGTCTCTGAATTCAGTATCTAGTAGATTCTTTCGGAGTCATCTCTTGAATATCATCAATATCTTTACCTTCATACACTTATTACTTGAGTCATAAAACCCTTCTCTTCCTTATTACACCATTATCTCCACTTCCTGGAAATTTCTTTCACACAAAACTTCACACAGTTCTTATTAGCAACATTAGTATAAGTGAAGTGATAGAACCTTTTGAGTCCAACTTCTACTGAAAACCATCAAAACATAAACCACTTAAGCAACTCCTTCTGAAAACCCAAAAAGAATTCAAAAAGGAAATCGAATATAGAAGCAAATGCAAGAGTGGCTAAATCTGTCAAAACAGACCAGCAGGTAAAGATCAATTTTTTCGAAAATCTTCTGTTGCTCCAATCAAAAAGTGCAAAACTAACAAAAGTTAAATAAAAACCTGGGGCAGAAGCACAAAAAATTACAGCTCAATCCGACAGACAGAGTTCTCTCACGAATGTTTACGGTGAAGCACAAAAATCTGTTTTGGGACAGCAACTTCCCCAAATCTTACTTCTCTCTCATTAGAGGTTGATCTTGACAGAAAAACCAAACAAAACGGGTAAGGAGCGGTTATTACTGAAGTAATAACTTCCAAGACTCAAAGAAACAAAAACAAACTGAAAGCAAAAACAAATTGGGTTGTCTCCCAAAAAGATCTTTCTTTATAGCCATTAAGATGGGCATGATAATTGTGAAGATGCTCACTCAGGAATATGAATTGAAGTGAAAGAGAGCATTAAGAAGCAAAAACACACACACACATTTAAGTCTAACCCACTTCCTATGCAAGGGAATTTTGTAAACAAACAAGTTGTTGAAACGAGAGGCAAGTTGCATAAGAAGGCAAAAGAAGTGCAACATAAAAACTTTCAGCATAAAACAAGGAAACTTGATATTATTGAGATGCATAAGAACACTTTTCCCTCTCTCATAATAACTTTCAGTATCATGCATAAACTTAACAATATAGCTATCACAAGGACTATCATAGCAATGATCACTTATTCTAACAGAAAACACAGGAATACTAGCTCTCATAACACTACTATGTGAAACAATATTAGGGGTATCCTTACAAAGGATAGGGTGTCCCTCTTCCTCATACTTAGTGACAAAGTCTTTCACACTTGCTATTATAGGTTCATCAACCATTTGTTTATCAGGTTCAACAGCCTTATTCATACTTTCATTAACCACACTAGCTATCATAGAATGTTCCTTTACCTTAACTGGAAAAGGCATTTTCTCAATATAAGGTTCAGGTAAAACATGATTAGCAGTATAAACTTCAGTATTTCTTGCAGGAACGCTCTTAGCAACATCTTTATAAGGTTCGTGATACTTATTCCACTTATTTTTAGGCACTTCAATATAAGAAGAAAAAGCCTTAAAATAAGAAGCAATAGCTTGAGAGTCTAGACCATAAGCATTTTTAATATTTTGAAAGTCATCAGTTCCCATAAAATATTCAATGCATTCATAATCATAATTTATACCTAACTTTCTACCTTTGTCATTCTCCCAAGCTTTAGCATTGTCTTGAATACGATCCAGAATGTCCCATTTGGCTTCTTCTTCCATACGAGTGAATGATCCAGCACAAGAAGCATCCAATAAATCTTTATCATGTAGAGGGAGCCTTGCATAAAAGTTGTTGGTAATAATATTGTTGGGGAGCTCATGAATGGGACATTTGAGCATTAATAACTTCAATCTCCCCCAATCTTGAGCTGTACTCTCTCCATCAAGAGGCCAAAAGTTGTATATTTGATTCCGATCTTTATGAATCTCACTAGGAGGATAAAACTTTGAATAAAAGAGAGGCACTATTTCCTCCCATTCTAGAGCTTGACCATTCTTCAGCAGCTTATATCATTCCTCAGCTCTTCCTTTCAGTGATAATGAGAATAACTTCTTCTTAACTTGATCTATAGTAATACCTGCACACTTGAACAACCCGCATAATTCGTGTATGAAGAGTAAATGATCACCGGGATGGACAGTTCCATCCCCAACATAGTAGTTATCCATAACACGATCAATAATTCTTGTAGGTATTTTGAAAACATCATTCTCAGCAGGTGGTGGTTTATCTACTACCTTAGCAGTGGTAGTAGCATTACCAAATAAGAAACTCAGCGAATTATCCATAACGAAAATAAAGCAACTAGCAGAAGTAAACAATACTCACAGTAGAAGTTTCATTTACCAGTTCCACTCTCCAATAGCGCTTCACTCCCCGGCAATGGTGCCAGAAAATAGTCTTGATGACCCACAAGTATAGGGGGTGTATCGCAATATTTTAGATAAGTAAGAGCGTCAAACCCAACGAGGAGCAGAAGGTGCTGGCTAGTGGTATGGATCAGGAATTCTCTGCAAATACTTAGCAAACGGATTTTTAGGGGTTTTCGATAAAGCAAGTAAGCAAAGTACGAGTAAACAAAAGACAGTAGGAATAAATGCAGCAAGTGGCCCAATCCTTTATGCAGCAAAGGACAAGCCGGTTGTATTTCTAAAGATGACCAAACGTTCTCGAGGACACATGGGAAGACTGTCAAGTGCTTTCGCTTCATATAGTCGATGAATCTTCTCTAGCTTGCTAAGTGTTGTGTGGGTGAACCTGTGCTAATGTACCGCCCCATCCAAGACTAATACATACTTGTGATTAAACCCCCTTGCAAACATCCGTAAGTACAAGAAAGTAATTAAGGTAGAAACCTAACCACACCTTTAAACTCTAAGACCCTTACGTCCCTTGTGCAATGGTTTCCTAACGGGGGTTCAGGTTTCTGTCACTCCGGCAACCCCTACGATTAGTAGCCAAATACACAATGCATTCCCCTAGGCCCATATAGGTGAAGTGTCATGTAGTCGACGTTCACATGACACCAGTAGAAGAAGTACACTACAACTTAAATAACAATCTATTGAATCTTTCTCAACGCAACTCCACAACAAGACTTCTCCCATGTCCTCAAGAATAAAACGAACTACTCACGAGACATCATATGGATCATGATTAGAGATGGAATAATGATGTATAACAATATGAACATAAACAATAATTCAATGGTTCACTCAATAGCATCAACTACAAAGAGTAATCAACACCAGGAAAGTTCCCCCTATGAATTATGCAAGATTCAACTCAATTGTTACAGCAATATGGAGATGGTGATAAGGGTGCTGATGTTAATGATGGTGGTGATGATGATGATGATGATCCCGATGAAGTCCATCTTGATGGTGGTGTTGATGGCGACGATCTCCCCTCTCCAGGAAGGAATTCCCCTGGCAGAAATCTGTCAGCCGGAGAGATCTTTCTCTCTCGGTGTTTTCCGCCCCGCAGAGGTGGCGGAATCTTTCGGTGGTCGCTCCCCGAGTCTTAGGGTTTCGTGGGGATGATATATGTTAGAGGGGAGAGGCGGGAGTGGGCCAGGGTGGCCACACCACTCCCTGGTGCGGCCTAGGCCTGCCCGCGCCATGGGGTGGTGTGGGCCCCCTGTGGCCCACCTCCACTCCATCTTCTAGCATCCCGAGTCTTCTAGAAAAATAGAATTTTCCGTATATTTTCCCGGATTTTCTGATCTTCGCGAATTTTGCCTCCAAACAGCACCTTTTCCATCAGAATCCTGACTGCAGCGGTCCATGCTCCAAAAGTCATCAACCATGCAAAAACAGGTGAAATAACATAAGTATCACCTCTCAATACAAAATATATCAATGAATAATAGTGAATTAAGACATAGAATAGTGATGAAAAATGGACGTATCAATAACCAATCGTTTCCTTAGGGTATCCTATGAAGACGCATTTTTTCGCTTTGGGTTCGAGTTTATCCGGTTGAAGTTTCTTCACATAAAAATCGCATCCCCAAACTTTAAAAAATGACAGCTTAGGTTTGTTTCCAAACCATAATTCATACAGTGTCTTTTCAACGGATTTAGATGGTGCCCTATTTAAAGTGAATGCAGCGGTTTCTAGTGCATAACCCCAAAATGACAGTGGCAAGTCAGTCAGAGACATCATAGATCGAACCATATCCAATAAAGTACGATTACGACATTCTGACACACCATTACGTTGTGGTGGTCCTGCAGGCGTAAGTTGTGAAACTATTCCACAGTCTTTCATATGTGTGCTAAACTCGTAACTAAGATACTCTCCTCCACGGTCGGACCGCAGAAATTTGATCATTCTGCTATGATGATTTTCCACTTCATTTTGAAATTCTTTGAACTTTTCAAAGGTTTCAGACTTATGTTTCATCAAATATATATACCCGTATCTACTCAAATCATCCGTGAAAGTAACAAAATAACGATATCCACCTCGCACCGACACACTCATTGGTCCACAGACATCACTATGTATGATTTCCAATAAATCTGTCGCCCATTCCATTGAACTGGAAAACAGTGTTCTAGTCATCTTGCCCATAAGGCATGGCTCACATGTATCAAATGATTCAAAATCAAGTGATTCCAAAAGTCCATTAGAATAGAGTTTCTTCATGTGTTTAACGCCAATATGACCTAGACGGCAGTGCCACATATATGCAGATATATCATTATCAAGTTTAATCCTTTTAGCATCAACATTATGAATATGCGTAATACTACTATCGAGATCCAACAGAATTAAACCATTCAACATAGGTGCATGACCATAAAAGATATTATTCATATAAATTGAACAACCATTGTTTTCAGACTTAAACGAATAACCACTTTGCATCAAACACGATCTGGATACAATGTTCATGCTTAGTGCAGGCACGAAATAACAATTATTCAGGTTTATAACTAATCCCGACGGCATATGGAGAGGCAGTGTTCCGATGGTAATCACATCAACTCTTGATCCATTGCCGACCCGCATCATGACCTCATCCCTTGCTAGTTGTCGCTTGTTTCGCAGCCCCTAGACCGAGTTACATATATTAGCAACCGATCCCGTTGTTGGGTCCGCAGCATAGAAAACTAAAATTTTCCTACGGTGTGAACTACACGCCAAGATCTATCTACTAGGTACAAAGCAAACGGGTGGACATACATCCATAGAGAACTTACCCTCGTAGACAACGAGCTTTGTTAACGAGTAGGAACTCGTGGTTGATGTAGTCATACACTTACCGATCTCAAGATCGTGAGGAAGTCCGAGCGCCGCAACTCAGCAGCGCATCCGCACTCGCACACACGTTCAAGCCACCGGACAACCTCCACCTCCTCGCTCCAGCGATCGAGCGGAAGCAGCAACTCCTTCCAGACGAAATGCCACCGGGAACATGTATCTCGCTAATCCGAGACCATGGGGAAATAATTCTAGAGGGGGAGAGATATCCTTCACAAGGAGGCGTGTGGATGAAGGAGGGAATGGGTGGCCTTTTATAGGAGGAGGGGGGGGGGTGCCCCCTCTCTCCATGGCTGGCACATGGGGGGGTGACCCCTCACCTCCCCCATTCATGTGGTGGTAACTCCTCCACATTAAAATGCCTCTTCACATTCCCTTTTAAAGTCTCCACTTTAAATGCATTAAGTTTCTCCAAATTTAATGCTCTCTCATTTAATAAAACTATTTTTATTAAATTTATTCAGAATTTTGTTAATTACTTTAATTAACAAAGATTCACATATAGCCCCTTGCAATATTTCAATATCACATGTAGAACCACCTTCTGCAATTTCACCCGAAACAATTTCCGGTTTCTATTGAAACAATTCCTGCGCTTTGCAATTCTTTCGTCTGAAACATATGTGCTCCAAAATGGTGTCCGGTAACTCTTAAGTGTGCCACCCTATGGTTCGCGAATAATGCAGACATGATCGAGACCCTTCTCCGATCAATAATCAGTAGCGGGACCTGGAGATCCGTACTGACTCCTACACATTCAACGATGACTCCTGTGATCGTGAGAACCTTTAACGCTTGTAACTAAATCCCTTTGTCTCTCGATATATTACATGTCCGAGATTCGATCATCGGTATCTCCATACCTAGTTTGATCTTGTTACCGACATGCACTCTTTTCTTGTTCCCATGATATAACATTCTAGTGATCACATCACTTACTTGCAAGCTATCCCAATGTGATATCACCGAGAGGGCCCAGAGTATATCTATCCGTCATATGGATTGACAAATTCCACTCTTGATCCATGAGCCTCAACATAAAACCTTCGTAGCACTGAACCCATCTTTATAGTCACCCTGTTACGGTGTGACGTTTGATGTTATCAAGATTCTCTTCCGGTGTTAGCAATTAACATGATCTCATGGTCTAAGGATAAAGATTACTTCGTATGATGTTATAGCAATATAAACACAATGACTTGATCGTAATGCTATACTTCGGATGAATGTTCATCACATCATTCCACCAATGGTGTGACCTTGTTGTTAACAACATCCAATGTCCATGATCAGGAAACCTTGATCATCCTGTTAAGCAACAAGCTAGTCTATAAGAGAGGCATGACTAGGAACCCTTTTTGTTTATTAAATAGACATGTATTGATGTTTCCTATCAATACAATTATAGCATGCAAAATAAACATCTATCATATACAAGGAATACATAATAACAACTTTATTATTGCCTCTCAGGGCATATTTCCTTCAGTCTCCCACTTGCACTAGAGACAATAATCTAGTTCACATAGTGATAAATCTAACACCCATGGAGTTCTGGTGTTGATCATGTTTTGCCCTAGGGAGTACTTTAGTCAACGGATCTGCTACATTCAGGTCTGTGTGCACTTTACAAATCTTTATATCTCCATCCTTGACATGCTCACGGATGGAGTGAAACCGGTGCTTAATATGCTTGGAATTCTTGTGAGACCTTGGTTCCTTTGCATTGGCTATGGCTCCATTGTTGTCACAATCGATCACCATCGGGTCCAACGCACTGGGAACCACACCCAGTTCCGTAATGAACTCTTTCATCCAAACCGCTTCCTGTGCTGCTTCTGAAGCAGCAACATATTCCGCCTCCGTTGTTGATCCAGCCACCACAGGTTGTTTGGAGCTCCTCCAACTAACTGCTGCTCCGTTCAAGAGAAATACGTATCCGGATTGAGACTTAGAGTCATCCGGATTAGTGTCAAAGCTAGCATCGACATAACACTTAGCGATTAGCTCTTCTTCACCTCCGTATATAAGAAACATATCCTTAGTTCTTCTCAAGTACTTAAGGATATTCTTGACCGCTATCCAGTGTTTCGAACCTGGATCAGATTGGTACCTACTAGTCAAACTAATAGCATGTGCCACATCCGGTCTTGTACATAGCATGCCATACATTATAGAGCCTATGGCTGAGGCATAGGGGATCTTATCCATTATCTCTCTTTCTTCCGCCGTAGCCGGACTTTGAGTCTTACTCAATGTCTTGCCTTGCAACATAGGTAAGAACCCCTTCTTACTTCCGTCCATATTAAACTTCTTTAATATATTATCAAGGTATGTACTCTGCGATAACCCAATTAGGCGTCTTGATCTATCTCTATAGATTTTAATGCCTAATATATATGAAGCTTCACCAAGGTCCTTCATCGAAAATTTGCTGTTTAGATAACTTTTAACACTGTTTAAAAGATCTAAATCATTTCCAATCAATAATATGTCATCCACATATAATATCAGAAATGCCACATTGCTCCCACTCACTTTCTTGTAAATACAAGCCTCTCCATAAATTTGGACAAATCCAAACTCTTTTATCACCTCATCAAAGCGGAGATTCCAACTTCGTGATGCTTGCTTCAATCCATAGATGGATCGCTGAACTTTGCACACCTTATTAGCATCCTTAGGATCGACAAAACCCTTAGGTTGTATCATATACAACTCTTCTTCAATCTTACCATTGAGGAACACAGTTTTGACATCCATCTGCCATATTTCATAATCGAAATATGCAACAATTGCTAACATAATCCTAACCGACTTAAGCATCGCTACGGGAGAGAATGTCTCATCGTAGTCAACTCCTTGAATTTGTCGAAACCCCTTTGCGACAAGTCGAGCCTTATAGATGGTCACATTACCATCAGCATCAGTTTTCCTTTTCAAAATCCATTTATTCTCAACGGCCTTTCGGTCGTGAGGTAAGTCCACCAAGTTCCAAACTTGGTTCTCGTACATGGATTCCATCTCGGATTTCATGGCTTCTAGCCATTTGTTGGAATCCTGGCTCATCATCGCTTCTTCATACGTCGCAGAGTCATCCATTTCATCAACCATGAAATTCACAACAGGATTGCCGTATAGTTCAGGAGCTGCACGTGTCCTGCTTGACCTGCGAGGTTCGGTAGTGTCCTCTTTCGGAGTTTCATGATCAATATCATTAGCTCTCTCTTCATTAGGTGAAGTCAACTCCGAAACAACTTCTAGAGCTGTGCTACTCGCCATTTCATGAAGAGAAGGTTCAATAACCTCTTCGAGTTCTACCTTCCGACTACTCACACCTTTCGCGAGAAACTCCTTTTCAAGAAAAGGATCCATTCTTGGCAACAAAAACCTTGCCCTCGGATCTGTGATAGAAGGTATACCCAATCGTTTCCTTAGGGTATCCTATGAAGATGCATTTTTCCGCTTTGGTTTGGAGTTTATCCGGTTGAAGTTTCTTCACATAAACATCGCATCCCCAAACCTTAAGAAATGACAGCTTAGGTTTGTTTCCAAACCATAATTCATACAGTGTCTTTTCAACGGATTTAGATGGTGCCCGATTTAAAGTGAATGCAGCTGTTTCTAGTGCATAACCCCAAAATGACAGTGGCAAGTCAGTCAGAGACATCATAGATCGAACCATATCCAATAAAGTATGATTACAACGTTCTGACGCACCATTAAGTTGTGGTGTTCCGGCAGGCGTGAGTTGTGAAACTATTCCACAATCTTTCATATGTGTGCTAAACTCGTAACTAAGATACTCTCCTCCACGGTCGGACCACAGAAATTTGATCTTTCTGTTATGATGATTTTCCACTTCATTCTGAAATTCTTTGAACTTTTCAAAAGTTTCAGACTTGTGTTTCATCAAATAGATATACCCATATCTACTCAAATCATCCGTGAAATTAACAAAATAACGATATCCACCTCGCGCTGACACACTCATTGGTCCACACACATCAGTATGTATGATTTCCAATAGATCTGTCGCCCGTTCCATTGAACCGGAAAACGACGTTCTAGTCATCTTGCCCATAAGGCATGGCTCACATGTATCAAATGATTCAAAATCAAGTGATTCCAAAAGTCCATCAGAATGGAGTTTCTTCATGCATTTAACACCAATATGACCTAGACGGCAGTGCCACATATATGTAGACATATCATCATCAAGTTTAATCTTTTTAGCATTAACATTATGAATGTGCGTAATACTGCTATCGAGATCCAACAGAAATA
This sequence comes from Avena sativa, assembly GCA_916181665.1. Taxonomy (NCBI): domain Eukaryota; kingdom Viridiplantae; phylum Streptophyta; class Magnoliopsida; order Poales; family Poaceae; genus Avena; species Avena sativa. Next base: position 433,086,654 of record OV702295.1, read on the forward strand.
AACCATTCAACATAGGTGCATGACCATAAAAGATATTATTCATATAAATCGAACAACCATTGTTTTCAGACTTAAATGAATAACCACTTTGCATCAAACACGATCCAGATACAATGTTCATGCTCAGTGCAGGCACCAAATAACAATTATTTAGGTTTATAACTAATCCCGATGGCATATGGAGAGGCAGCGCTCCGACGGCGATCACATCAACTCTTGATCCATTGCCGACCCGCATCGAGACCTCATCCCTTGCTAGTTGTCGCTTGTTCCGCAGCCCCTGAACCGAGTTACATATATTAGCAACCGATCCCGTATCAAATACCCAGGTGCTACTGCGAGTACTAGTCAAGTACACATCAATAACATGTATATCATATATACCTTTGTTTGCCTTGCCGGACTTCTTGTCCGCCAAATACTTGGGGCAGTTGCGCTTCCAATGGCCAGTCTCCTTGCAATAGTAGCACTCGGTGTCAGACTTAGGGCCATCTCGGGGTTTCTTTTCAGGCGTGGCAACAGACTTGCCACCTTTCTTTCCCTTGTGCTTGCCTTTCTTGTCCTTCTTGAAACCGGTGGTCCTATTGATCATCAACACTTGATGTTCTTTCCTAATCTCCACTTCTGCAGTCTTAAGCATTGACAGAAGCTCGGGAAGAGACTTCTTCATGCCCTGCATATTATAGTTCATCACGAAGCTCTTGTAGCTAGGTGGCAGAGATTGGAGAACACGATGTTTGCCTAAGTCAATGGGAATCGTTATTCCCAAGGACACAAGCTTATCGGTGTACCCAGAAATTTTGAGTACGTGCTCACTAACGGAGTTGTTCTCCTCCATCATGCAGCTAAAGAACTTTTCAGAAGCATTATAACTCTCTACGGCAGCATGGGTATCGAAAATCATTTTCAATTCTCCCATGGTATCAAAAGGCATTGCCATTTTAGAAATGTTTTCAAAGTTCTGACTCTAGCCCATACAGTATGCCGCAATGAACTAAGTTGTGGTCCTCCTGACGAGTTATATAGACATTCTTTTCCTCGTCAGGGGCATCAGGAGCTGGTGGGGGGCCTAGCGGCGCCTCTAGCACATATTGCTTTTGTGCAGCAGTGAGGAGAATCCTCAAATTCATAGCCCAGTTGGTGAAGTTGCTACCATTCGCATCAAGCTTCTCCTTCTCCATGAACACATTGAAATTAAAAGTAGGTGGTGCCATCTACAACAGAATTGTAAACTATATTTAGACTAAGTTTATGATAGATTGAGTTCAACTAATCCAAATTACTAATGAACTCCCACTCAAAAACAACATCCCTCGTGTCCTTTTGGATGATTACATGAACCAAATCCACTACACCAAGTCCGATCATCACGTGAGTCGGTGTAGCTTCAAAGGCGAGCATCTATATGGGCATCATATCAACTATATGACTCAAGCTTAACCTTTCGGTCCGTGTTCCGAGGCCATGTCTATACATGCTAGGCTCGTCAAGTAAGAACCTTAGTATTTGCGTGTGTAAAACTGTCTTACACCCGTTGTATGAAAGCGTAGAGTTGAAAACACCCGATCATCACGTGATGCCTCAAAACACGATCCACAAACGGTGCATACTTAAGGAAGAACACATTTTATCTTGATATCTAAATGAGGGATCATATTATAATGCTACCAAACGCGCCAAACTAGCAGTATAAGATGCTAACATCTAATGTGTGAAGTGAGGTGATATGGTCCATGCATTTGATCTCTATCATTTGCATCGTGGTATGATCTCTATCATTCCTTTGTGTGTAAGGCCAAGGTCTGTGGAACTTACACGTTAAGTGAGTTGTAAGAGTATCTATCATACATCTACTTACAACAATACCATATCAAAACACTAGCCCAGCAACGATCTAAACTAGACGCCTCTAATTTATCAATTGCAAGTTTTACGTGGCTTAGGGCTTTCGGAGATAGAACCTGTCTAACCTACGAACATGAACCACAACGAGGATTACCAAGTTATTAGCAACTCGTTGTAAATCAGATATTGACTATAGTAGGAGAGACAGACACCCGCCATCCACTTATGCAAAACAAGTTGCATGTCAGTCGTGGAACCGGTCTCATGTACGATGACATGTAAGGTTGGTCCGGGCCGCTTCATCCCACTATGCCACCAATATCCAAAATACATAGAAGATGCAATAACATGATCATCATCGCCCACATATAAACATATGTGTACTACCCGTGCAAAGCACCTACGCATAGATCAGGCTCTGATACCACTGTTGGGTCCGCACCATAGAAAACTAAAATTTTCCTACGGTGTGAACTACACGCCAAGATCTATCTACTAGGTACAAAGCAAACGGGTGGACATACATCCATAGAGAACTTACCCTCGTAGACAACGAGCTTTGTTAATGAGTAGGAACTCATGGTTGATGTAGTCGTACACTTGCCGATCTCAAGATCGTGAGGAAGTCCGAGCGCCGCAACTCAGCACCGCATCCGCACTCGCACACACGTTCAAGCCACCGGACAACATCCACCACCTGGCTCCAGCGATCCAGCGGAAGCAGCAACTCCTTCCAGACGAAATGCCACCGGGAACATGTATCTCGCTAATCCGAGACCATAGGGAAATAATTCTAGAGGGGGAGAGAGATCCTTCACAAGGAGGTGTGTGGATGAAGGAGGGAATGGGTGGCCTTTTATAGGAGGAGGGGGTGCCCCCTCTCTCCATGGCCGACGCATGGGGGGGTGACCCCTCACCTCCCCCATTCATGTGGTGGTAACTCCTCCACATTAAAATGCCTCTTCACATTCCCTTTTAAAGTCTCCACTTTAAATGCATTAAGTTTCTCCAAATTTAATGCTCTCTCATTTAATAAAACTCTTTTTATTAAATTTATTCAGAATTTTGTTAATTACTTTAATTAACAAACATTCACATATAGCACCTTGCAATATTTCAATATCACATGCAGAACCACCTTCTGCAATTTCACCCGAAACAATTTCCGGTTTCTATTGAAACAATTCCTGCGCTTTGCAATTCTTTCGTCTGAAACATATGTGCTCCAAAATGGTGTCCGGTAACTCTTAAGTGTGCCACCCTACGATTCGCGAATAATGCAGACATGATCGAGACCCTTCTACGATCAATAATCAGCAGCGGGACCTGGAGATCCGTACTGACTCCTACACATTCAACGATGACTCCTGTGATCGTGAGAACCTTTAACGCTTGTAACTAAATCCCTTTGTCTCTCGATATATTACATGTCCGAGATTCGATCATCGGTATCTCCATACCTAGTTTGATCTCGTTACCGACATGCACTCTTTTCTCGTTCCCGTGATATAACATTCTAGTGATCACATCACTTGCTTGCAAGCTATCCTAATGTGATATCACCGAGAGGGCCCAGAGTATATCTATCCGTCATCTGGATTGACAAATTCCACTCTTGATCCATGAGCCTCAACATAACACCTTCGTAGCACTGAACCCATCTTTATAGTCACCCTGTTACGGTGTGACGTTTGATGTTATCAAGATACTCTTCCGGTGTTAGCAATTAACATGATCTCATGGTCTAAGGATAAAGATTACTTCATATGATGTTATAGCAATATAAATACAATGACTTGATCGTAATGCTATACTTCGGATGAATGTTCATCACATCATTCCACCAATGGTGTGACCTTGTTATTAACAACATCCAATGTCCATGATCAGGAAACCTTGATCATCCTGTTAATCAACAAGCTAGTCTATAAGAGAGGCATGACTAGGAACCCTTTTTGTTTATTAAACACACATGTATTGATGTTTCCTATCAATACAATTATAGCATGCAAAATAAACATCTATAATATACAAGGAATACATAATAACAACTTTATTATTGCCTCTCAGGGCATATTTCCTTCACCCGTATCAAATACCCAGGTGCTACTGCGAGTACTAGTCAAGTACACATCAATAACATGTATATCACATATACCTTTGTTTGCCTTGCCGGCCTTCTTGTCCGCCAAATACTTGGGGTAGTTGCACTTCCAATGGCCAGTCCCCTTGCAATAGTAACACTCGGTGTCAGACTTAGGGCCAGCTCGGGGTTTCTTTTCAGGTGCGGCAACAGATTTGCCGCCCTTCTTTCCCTTCTTCTTTCCTTTCTTGTCCTTCTTGAAACCGGTGGTCTTATTGATCATCAACACTTGATGTTCTTTCCTAATCTCCACTTCTGCAGTCTTAAGCATTGACAGAAGCTCGGGAAGAGACTTCTTCATGGCCTGCATATTATAGTTCATCACGAAGCTCTTGTAGCTAGGTGTCAGAGATTGGAGAACACGATGTTTGCCTAAGTCAATGGGAATCGTTATTCCCAAGGACACAAGCTTATCGGTGTACCCAGACATTTTGAGTACGTGCTCACTAACGGAGCTGTTCTCCTCCATCATGCAGCTAAAGAACTTTTCAGAAGCATTATAACTCTCTATGGCTGCATGGGTATCGAAAATCATTTTCAATTATCCCATGGTATCAAAGGCATTTCCATTTTAGAAATGTTTTCAAAGTTCTGGCTCTAGCCCATACAGTATGCCGCAATGAACTAAGTTGTGGTCCTCCTGACGAGTTATATAGACATTCTTTTCCTCGTCAGGGGCATCATGAGCTGGTGGGGGGCCTAGCGGCGCCTCTAGCATATATTGCTTTTGTGCAGCAGTGAGGAGAATCCTCAAATTCATAGCCCAGTTGGTGAAGTTGCTACCATTCGCATCAAGCTTCTCCTTCTCCATGAACACATTGAAATTAAAAGTAGGTGGTGCCATCTACAACAGAATTGTAAACTATATTTAGACTAAGTTTATGATAGATTGAGTTCAACTAATCCAAATTACTAATGAACGCCCACTCAAAAACGACATCCCTTGTGTCCTTTTGGATGATTACATGAACCAAATCCACTACACCAAGTCCGATCATCACGTGAGTCGGTGTAGCTTCAAAGGCGAGCATCTATATGGGCAACATATCAACTATATGACTCATGCATAACCTTTTGGTCCGTGTTCCGAGGCCATGTTTGTAAATGCTAGGCTCGCAAAGTAAGAACCTTAGTATTCGCGTGTGTAAAACTGTCTTACACCCGTTGTATGAAAGTGTAGAGTCGAGAACACCCGATCATCACGTGATGCCTCAAAACACGATCCACAAAACGGTGCATACTTAAGGAAGAATACATTTTATCTTGATATCTAAATGAGGGATCATCTTATAATGCTAACAAAAATGCCAAACTAGCAATATAAGATGCTAACATCTAATGTTTGAAGTGAGATGATACGGTCCATGCATTTGATCTCTACCATTTGCATCGTGGTATGATCTCTATCATTCCTTTGTGTGTAAGGCCAAGGTCTATGGAAATTACACGTTAAGTGAGTTATAAGAGTATCTATCATACATCTACTTACAACAATACCATATCAAGACACTAGCCGAGCAACGATCTAAACTAGATGCCTCTAATTTATCAATTGCAAGTTTTACGTGGCTTAGGGCTTTCGGAGAAAGAACCGGTCTTACCTACGAACATGAACCACAACAAGGATAACCAAGTTATTAGCAACTCGTTGTAAATCAGATATTGACTATAATAGGAGAGACAGACACCCGCTAGCCACTTATGCAAAACTAGTTGCATGTCAGTCGTGGAACCGGTCTCATGTACGATAACATGTAAGGTTGGTCCAGGCCGCTTCATCCCACTATGCCACCAATATCCAAAATACATAGAAGATGCAATAACATGATCATCATCGCCCACATATAAACATATATGTACTACCCGTGCAAAGCACCTACGCATAGATCAGGATCTGATACCACTATTGGGTCCGCAGCATAGAAAACAAAAAATTTCCTACGATGAGAACTATACGCCAAGATCTATCTACTAGATACAAAGCAACGGGTGGACATACATCCATGGAGAACTTACCCTCGAAGACAACAAGTTTTGTTAACGAGTAGGAACTCGTGGTTGATGTAGTCGTACACTTGCCGATCTCAAGACCGTGTGGAAGTCCGAGCGCTGCAAATCAAAGCTACCGGACAACCTCCACCTCCTCGCTCAAGCGAATCAGCAGAAGCAGCAACTCCTTCCAGACGCAAGGCCACCCGGAACATGTATCTCGCTAATCCGAGACCATGGGGGAATATCTAGACACTACAAGAGAAAAGAGTTGTTGTGACAAATCACTTTCGTCACCGAAAATGCCATTTCCGTCACTAAGTACTCCCTCGTGACAAAAATGTGGCATCACCAAGGTCATCACGGAAGCTCCGTCACAAATTCTTTTATAGTGACGGAATACAAGTTTTCGTCACGCAAGATTGTGCTTCGGTGACGGTCCTTATGGCGTCACCTAAGATAGGTTATCCGTGACGGACCTTCTACGTCACCTAAAATAGGAAAATCTGTCACCGTTTAGCATATTCGTTGATGAAATATGCTGTCACAAATATGACAAAATATGCCGTCATGACGATTCTGGCAGGTGAGACCTGCAATGCTGACGTGGCAGCTGGCAGGTGGGTCCCATCACGATGACGTGGCATCTGATAGGTGGGTCCGATGATGATGACGTGGCAGCTGGCAGGTGGGTCCGACGATGATGACGTGGTAGCTGGCAGGTGGGTCCGACGATGCTGACATGGTAGCTGGCAGGTGGGTTCGACGATGCTGACGTGGCAGCTGGCAGGTGGGTCCGACGATGATGACGTGGCAGCTGGCAGGTGGGTCCCACCACGATGACGTGGCATCTGACAGGTGGGGCCAATGCGATGACGTGTCACCTTCATGTGGGGCCCGCGGAGATGACGTGGCAGCTGGCAGGTAGGTCCAGCGACGCTGACGTGGCAGCATGTAGGTAGGGCCGTCAACGATGACGTGGCGTCTGCATGTGGGGCCCGTGATGATGACATGTCATTTTTTGGGCCGGCCCATTCGGAACTGCCTTGTGGGCCGGGAGGAATGTGACGCCGTCACCAATTTTTTTGAACGGACAAATTTGATTAAAAATTGAAATTCCACGCAAATTACGAAACAAAATTAAATGTAAGCAAATATTTGAAATTTTAGAAAATTTATAAATATGAATTGTATCACACGCAAACTTTAAAATTCTGGTAGACTGAAATTCCTGTATCAAACTCGAATGACTAAAGGAATAAAAAAAATGTTTCAGCCCACCCGGCCCATTAGCGCGCAGAGATTTTTGGCCCAAGTCACGGGGACTGGGACTGGAAGTTCTGCGACATCCTCAACAGGTAACTAAGCATGCCATCCATTTCCTTCTACCTCTTCTCAAATGCCATACGATTCTCTTCGCTGGACTTTTTCACTTCTTCAAGTTCATCATCCTGCTTCTATCTCATCTCTTCAAATCTCCTTTCCTGCTCTTGCATCCGTTCCTCCATCTCGCGTCGAACCCTTTCAGCTGCATTCAACGAATCTTGCTCCTGACTTGATAACTTTTCTTCTAAATCACGGATGCGCCCAGCTGAGACGCTAGACCTCTTGGAAGCAGATGAAACTCCGATGCTGGAAAGGAAAGTAATTGATCTTGAATTGTTCTGGTCTCTCAGGACTTCTTCAACAATCTCCAGATCAATTTTGGGAATCGAATCTTCTGGGTGTGGTCCCATTTTCTGAAGCACCATCTTAGTCTGCAATAGGATAAAAAAATAGCAAGTCTAGAGTTAGAAGAAATCAAATAATTAGACAAACTAATGAGAAATGCGTAGCACATAAAATAATTTACTTACATAAGCTTCTGCTGATTTCTGGGACATCATACCATCCTTGTTAGTGTGTCTTGCTTTAAAGAAAGCAATCGGGGAGGTATCGACGTCCTCGGTCTTCTGAGATTTCTACAAGAATTATGATACGATGAATTATAAGTGTGTATGGCATGTTCACAAAAAGAAGTAGGTGTTGCATCCGAAGAGTTCGAATACTCACAAGTGCATGGTAATGTGCAACAAAGCTTCTTGAGCCAGTGGTGTGTTTCTTCGTCACAACATCTCTCTTCTTCTTGTTACTCTCGCAGATTGCCTATGTACAGATGCATGAATTTAGTATTCCACAGTACAGTAGTATGTCTGCAATAGATGTAGCTGAAACAACAGGAATCGTGTACCTTGTAGTGCTCATCATGCCATATATCAAGAAGCTCTGCCCAGCTTTCCTCGTCTACCTCTTTTGGTTTCAACAATAAAGCTTGCTCGGGGGTTATATCTTTAACATCTTTCCAATAGACCTTTTTCAGCCTCCAACGTTGTTGGCGAATACCTTTCTGTAAAATGTCGGTGCAAATGTCTATGCCAAGGTCACCACTGCTGTCCATTGCAAATTTTCCCTACAGATAACATGGAACACAAATTCATATCAGCATCGAATGACAGAATTGTTAAAAAATCATCCACCAATGAGACATTTTATATGGAAAATGAATAAGAGGTTAACAGACTTACAGTTATAGACTTAATGGTTTCCGGAATAGTATCTTTCAGACGACTTTCCTTGTCACCATACTGCTTCCAGTGGGTTGCCAGTGGCATCTTGCTGCGTATGTGAATGCCACACTCTAAACTCAGTTTTGCTGCTTGCACAGGATCAGTGGGTCTCCTCATGCCAGGAGTGAAGTTGATCTGCATCTTAGCCCCCCCATTCCTTCTAGACCACTTGTGTACCCCATGCCCCATAGTAGGTTTGCGTACATTACGTTTTTCCTTTAGAGCACTCGTGTCTACAATTGCAACTGAAACCAGTGACAAAACGAGAGTCAAGACTTCAATTGAAAATTTTGCAACTAAACCAGTGAATAAATTGTAAGACGTGCTATCAATACCTTCCCGTTCGCTGCGGACAAGTACATTCTCCTCAGGTGAGTTGCTGCCTCTAGAGGTTTGAATTAGCATGGGCGAGGATTCATTTCCATTAGTACCCCATTCCCCTGCTTTCTGGGTAGGGGTCTCTGTTTCACCATCATCTTGAGTCTCTGCATTTGCTGCTGACCTTGTTACAACATTTGGAGGCACAACGGTTTTTGAGCGCTTCTGCTTCTTTTCTTTTGTAGAACCTTCCGTTACCTGCATTTTAATAGATAAGGCCATAAATATTAAAGCAATATGCACATATCCTACATGTGAAGGCAGGAGAATGCTGCATTTCTTCACCTTAGAGGAAGATTTAACAACATCATGGTCCTCTTCATCCGGAACAAACACATCATCATCAATGGGCTCGTCAGCAGGATCAGGTTCATAATTAGGGTCCTCGGTGATATCCTTCTCCTGCGGCTGTGCCTCTTTCCGTGTTGTCACTGCCACCGGTTTCTTAGCAGTACCAAAGACAAATTCACGCGCCATTGCCGTGAAATCCTCCATTGGCTTGACATGTTCAATAGCATTCTGCTTCAGTGCTTCAGACATACGAGACACGTTCTCCTCCATCACTTGTTTCCTAACATTTCGATATGCGTCTGTTGTTTTGACTTGAGTAACTGAAAACAATCAAGCAAAGGCAAGTCATGATCATACTCATTAGTACAAACAGAGTAGACAAGATCATTAAAGCAAAAATTATGTGATCCATACTGTAAAATTAACATGCTCACAAAACATTATTCTATTGCCTCCAAATCTCGTATCGTCATTCAGTTAACTGTCTAAACCCTACTGTCAACAAGTTCAGTTATGTGTCAGCTTCAGTGTATTAGGTATCAAGTTGTTCAGTTGCGTTAGTTAAGACGCCAAGAAGCAGGGTTTATCCAACAAGTTGTGCCCTATTACCTGAACCATTATGTAGGAACAGAAACCTAAATCTAACACATAGATATAAGATCGGATCATAGGGTGTCATGCTCAACACATTCATGGCATCTGGAACCATGATCTACGAAATTAAAACCCAAGACAAGCACATTGTCGAAGGATTCGGATCATAGGGTGTCACGTTCAACACGTGCTAGGCATCTCGAACCATGTCTATGATCTAAAACCTAGATCTTGCACATAAGCTGCAGCATCTTGAACAACGATCTACACATGTTGATCTACTAGAACTCATGCTTGACTGATCTAGAAAGAGGCATAGACCTAGGGCGGCAGAAAAATGACCTAGGCGTTTACGCTTTTGCTTCGGTGTCGGTGGTAGCACATTCCAGCGTGGTGTGCCGCTTCGAAGACTGCCGGACATGTCGCCCGACGCAGAGGGGAAATCCGCCGGCAACCAACGCCTTGCTTGATGGATCTGGGGTCGAGGAAAGTGGCGATGGGGTTCTAGGTGGGCGGTGAACAAGGAACAGAATTAGCGGATGGGTATGCAGGAGGTGGGGGCACGCCGTTTTTAAAGTGTCGTGGGGGCGGCAAATTGTTAGCGCCAAAATGGGCGGGCGGGTGGAAAACAAAAGAGGTGGGAACGAAATTTTTCGGTACACAAGTGGAGGGAACGAAAACCATTCATTGTAAATTTGATTGGAAAAAACAGAGGGAACGGAACGGGAGGTTTACAAGCGGGGATTATCTCTAATTACATATTGTAATTAAATAAATCCTAACACATGCAACGGTTTAGGTTTTGCCACTACTTAGACCTCCCGTGCGGAATTTGTAATATGGTTTACAAGCCGGGATTATCTCTAATTCATTGTACTATAAATTTATTTGGCCATGAACCATATTAAATTATTTGAATAAGTCATTTGTTTATATATCAAAAGGAAAACAAAATATGTTCATTCACGTACAACAGTTGGATTACTGAGCAAACAATACCATTAGTTTCCTTCATTCCACAACTCCAACTTGAAAGCTGAAGCACAATATCACTTAAACAAGTAAACCTCATTGATTCGAAAAACAAACAGAAGAGCAGAATTATTTCACATATTAGATATGTAGCCAGCAAAGTTTTCTAACATCCACCAAAAGGTAGGTGATCTCATTAGACGTTACACCCAGAAACTCGGCAAATAGTTTTGCAACTAGGAACAGGGGCGGATCTGCTTGGTCACACCCTGATGCACATGCAACAGGGTAGAAAAAGCATTTTTAGTCTTACATATTAGACTTAAGCATAGTGTATCAGGAAAACTTAAACAGAGTGCATCAGGGTAAGTTTAATCCTAGATCCTCTTCCTAGTCTAGGAAGAGGCAGACATGGAAATCTGATAGGGTCAGGACACGGTCTGGACGTCCGTACTAGCCCTCTGACATCTCCTCCTCCTCGACGGGCATGGTCTGTGTGTCCCTGTCACCGCCACTGCCATCATCGTCGTTGTCATCGTCGCTGCTGGTGGCGTACTCCTGGAAGGAGAGCCTACCGCCGTAGATTGTGACGACCAGCTCCCTGTTGCCAGCATAGTAGTCGAATGCCAGGATGTTGGCTAGCGAAATAGTGTAGCACTTGACGAACTTGGGCCAGCCCCTGCGGAGGTACAAGTGGCCGTCTCGATGATCGAAATACATCTCCACATCGAAGGTCGGCCTGCTGTTACGCTCCTGGACGCGCACAGTGTTGGGCTGGTCGCTGCTGATGTAATCTTTGAAAGCATGGCAGAGGGAGAGCTTGTCCCACTTGTCCTTGTGAAGGATGCGGATGAACATAAAGTCGGGGTTCGGATACAACGACATATGGGGTGGTGGAGACGGTGACGGCGACGGCGATGGCGATGGCGACAGAGAAGTGTCCCTGCCCTTGCCGCTGCCCCTGCCCGTACGACGGCGCCTCTTCTTGAGAACATGTGTTGCCGGCGTATGCGTCTGTCCTTCACGTCCCATGCCCGTCGTCGCCTTGGCACCCCTGAGCATGGACACCGGCGTAGGCGCAAATCATGTATTCTTCTAAATATGAAGACGAAACCGTCTCGGTTATGCCACCCTTCTGAATGCGCTTTCTTCGAGTATATGAGAACAACTTGTCCCTCTTCTAGATCTGTGCTCTGTACGAAACACTTCCACCCATCTGGATCGAAGAAGAGGTGATCATCCTTTTCTATCTTGAAGTCGATGGGGGTGATCTCCTCTTTAGAAAGACACACTCCAGTTGAGCCTCCCTCACAGATTTGTAGAGCATTAACAACCTTCTTACGCAATTTCTGATCAATACAAAACAAGATATATAAGTTAGTAAGTCGATGTCATAAACCACATAGACAAATTGCATACACGCATGGCAACAAAAAAGAATTAAAAGAAAGTTATATGAATGTACCATGTGGTACAGCTTAAGATTCATTTTGTTCAAGCGGGTTACGAATGGTAACCCGACAATTTTGCCCATGTTCGATTGAAGTTCCAGCAGATGCTCTTGCTCACTCTCAGTAAGCCGGCATCTTTGGGCGATGAGTGGTCCGAGATCACGCTTCTGTGAAGATGCTCCTGCCATGTTAAAGAATGGGCTGCGCATACAAATTTAGCACACATTAACAAATGGTAAAAGTGTAGGAAACACATTATAGGTATTACAGCGTCACAGCAACGTATTTCATCACAACAATACAAATATTGTTTCTGCAAATACTTGCAAGTTATTTCAATGCTACAAGCACTAGTCATAGCATAGGAAAGCTCTAGACTCCTATTCTGTCAGATATAAGTTCTCTAAGAACTACCTTTGCTGTGTTGGATTTTAGAAACATCGTAAGTACTACATTAGTTCTTGCCATATATAGTAGCTAGATGGCCCCTCTTTTTTGGGAGACTAGGAAGTTTAGGCCTATTTCTTATAGAAACAGATCATAGCTAGTAATTATGTTCTGTTTTAGTCACTAGAATATAATGCTTCAGCGATTTAGCACATCAGAGATGGCAAGTTAGTGTAGGTTCTTCCATTTCCGATGTTGTGGTTGCATGTGGTACAGCCGACCCCAAAACTGTCCCTCTATGCATCATGTGGTTGTACTTTCTAGGCATGTGTTTCTGGTTCATTGTCATTCATGCTCTGGACCTTGCTTACCGCGAGTTGTTTCCTTGCAACAAGGAAAACAGCCAGGTGGTATTTTCTACACATGAACATCCATCCATAATTCCGGCATCGACAATTTCTTAAGACATGTCATGCCTAACTAATTTATCATCTATATATGTGTGTGTCCAAACAAGTTCCATTTTTCATATCGAGATGTAGCTAGCTAAACTTGTTATGTTTGATGGAGAGAATGAATGTGATCTGGTCATCTTGGTCATGGCAGAATGATGCATTATTGTGCACCAAGGAAATGGACCACCACCAAACTTCACTTTGAATCTCTGGCTTGTCAGTATTGTACATTAGATTTACTTTTTCATGCCTGACGTGCTAAGTTATAGCTATAGTGTATTCCTACCTATTAGGAAAACATTTATTCACAAGTGTTATCTGTTGCTCACCCTTGGCTAAGATTTTCAAGAAGTGGCACATGTTCTAACATGTTCTAGTTTCTCTTATTTGCAGGCACACAACGATACAACTTCCTATAAGTACAAGGTTATCAAGTATTGTGATATAATTAGCACACTTTACTCAAGGGATCGAGCTACTGAGCGGGAGCTAGGACTACAGCTGAAAGCCGTGCGGAAATGGCGGACGAGAACGCTAACAATGACAACATCATTAATCAAGTTGTGTTGATATAATGAGCAGACAAGTGTATTTGTGGATACATTGATCTTTATTCATGTTGTAGTTGATTTTTATTTTGAAAATATCATATTTTATTTACATTATGTAATTGAATTTTGAAGCCAAATGTGTTGTTGATTTCACAATTGGCTTAAAATGGCAGCCAAACAGAAGCTGTAAATCATTTCATTTCAGAATTCCAGGTGGCAGCCAAACAATAAAATTCATTAAGGAGTTTAAATTCCATCCAAATGAAGTGACATGGGGATTTCATTTCATTTCATTTCAACCAAATGAAATGAATGCATAGGAGCCAAACGAGCCCTAATATATTTTCCTACACATGCATTGTAGAGTTCAGACCTTATGCAATGTTTCCTTCCAGTAGTGTTTGATTCATGGGATTGTAATGTGCAGGAATTATTCTAGTAGGTACACTAGTGTATTTTCATGGGAAATCTAGCTTCAGAACATAGCTCGTGGAAAACCCTACTGGAAAAACAATGCAGACATGATTTCAGTGGGCAGCACAAGTAAATCCAACATGATTGGGCTCACCTTCAGCGCAGAGCAAGGTTGCGGTGATGCAGTCAACGCCGACGGGCCGGCGTCGCGGTGGTGTGGCCAGAGTCGATGCGGACGTGCACGTCGTTACGAGCGGAGGATGCATTGCGGAGATGCGCGGCGGCATGGCTGTGGAGAAGCGCGGTGGCGGGGTTGCAGAAATACGGTCGTTGGTGGCTGGACGATCCTGACGGAGGCGATGCGGACGGCCACGGCGGTGCGGAGATGCGGCGGCGATGCAGATGGAGAGGAGAAGTTTGGGGAAAGTACGAGAAGGGGCTAGGATATCTGCAGGGATAGATTTTTTCCCCAATTAGGTAAACTATTATTTGTACTAACATTGGTGCATGTTGGACCCACTTATACTAACATTGGTGCATGTGGGACCCACTTATCAATGTTTAAAATAGTGGGCTATTTGATTTAGCGGCGCCGATTTTAAAAGCTATCAAAAGCTATAGCATGCTATGCCCATTTAGTGGGTTTGCTAAATAATGATTTTTTTTTAAAAAAGAGCAGTACATATTGGTATATATATCAATAATTTACAAATATTTGACAGTTTTACAGATCAATGCTCTGATCAACTCACTTATAACTGGTTTCACAGTGCATAGTGCATATTACATAGTAAAATTTGAAACAGAGCCACTTATACTAGCATTGGTGCATGTGGGACCCAATGGCATCCGTGATTCCTGTTTGGCTGAGTTTGGGCAAAATTTGACCCTGATGACACATGTGGGTCTAGTTACACTAGCATCGGTGCATGCGAGTACCGATGGCATTTGTGGTTATAGTCTAAGTGAGTTTGGGCAAAAGTTTGACTGAAATTGTGCAAAAGTTGACCCCGATGACACACGTGGGCCCACTTACACTAGCAATGGTGCATGTGAGACCTAATGGCATATGTGGTTTCAGTTTGACTGAGATTGGGCAAAAGTTGATCCCGATGACAAATGTGGGTCCAATAACACTAGCTTAAAATAACTTTGTAACGCTTGTGTTTACAATTCTAGACTTTCATCAAGGCAAGTTTATATCTGTTGACAATCATATTCCTTTGAACTAGTATATCCAGTGCACAAACACAACTGAACACACATATAACATTACATAGATATGTTTGCTAGCTCACGGTACTTTAAGAAACAAGCATACTAAAGTAGTTCAACTTAGAAAGTAAACAACAACAAAGTACCACGATTTGTACTACATAAACAACATACAACATCACGAATATAACTGGCTATAGTCTAGTAACGTGCATTAATTCCAGCCGGTGGCGTTGGAGGCGGTGGGGTCGGTGGCTTTGTTGCCCCAGGCAGTGGTGGTGGTGTCGCCCCAGCAAGCGGTGGTGGAGTTGCCCCAGCTAGTGGTGTCGTTCTGCTCGCCGTCCTGGTCATCTTCGCCCGCTTCCCGTGAGCGTTTGGCAACATGCACCACCTCTCCATCTACATCTTCCGCTCCCCAGACCGCCTGCTGCTCTTCCCAGATCGCCCTCGCCTGTTCCCTTTCAGCCTGCTCCGTTGCATCATCCTGCTCGTCATCTGCATCACTCTGGTCTGCAGCAGCTACCGCCTCGGCCTTAGCTACTGCCGCCTTTTCTGCTGCATTAATTGCAGCCTTGTGAGTCCCCTGGTCTAGCCCGTCCCTTGCGGTAATGAGCCTATGATACAGCTCGTAGGCAACATACCCGTCTCTTGCTGCATACTCTAGGTTCATCGCGGAAAGTGGCTTGTTCTCCCATACTTCGTGGCCATCATCCGAGAGTGCCTTGCAATTCCTGAGATCTCTGTCAATGATGATCACTGCTAGAGATAACATCCCATCCCTATCATATGGCTGATTCCAATGGAACCGTTCTTTGGTCTTAAACATGTCTTGGATGTCGATGTGGTACTGTTCTGGAATGGTGATATCCTCATGTGCAAGCTTCTCTTTATCACTCCTGATGTCCACGCTAGCGAAAGTGATCCCCTTTTCCTGAAGGAACTCTGCTAGTTTCGGACAAGTCTCCCTTCTCCTGTAGTATAAATGCAAATTAAGACATGAAAATAATTTGGATGATGTACAATTATTTGATGATAATGTTAAACAAGGTAATTTCATAACCGTACCATTAGGCCATGTATAACACCCACAGATCATGCATAATACTTGAACTAACATGTCTAAGTATTTGAAATAAATGAGTGCAAGCAATGTATTTGCATTGGCTAATTATACATGATCTCAAATGGAAAATAAAAATATGCACATAACCAGTTTCGGACAAGGCTCCCTTCTCCTGCAGTATAGATGCAAACTATGACATGACAATAATTTGGATGGTGTACAATTATTTGATGACAACGTTGAACAAGGAAATTGCAAAACCGTGCTATTAGGCCACGTACAACGCCCATAGATCATGCATAATACTTGATCTAACAAAATCCACAAGGACTTAAACCTATAGGAATTAAACAATGCACATAGGAAAAATTTCTAAGGATCAAAATCCTCCAAAATTCATATGAGATTCCTTTGAATCAAACAAGCCCTGCATCAAAGGAGGCCTGATGTGAAAACGTTCGTACAGGGTACAATCCTATGGATCAAACATGTGCTGATGGAAAAAACATAGGGATTGAATCCTGTACAAACCCATAGGAAATCCTTTGAATCAAAGGAGGCCTGAAATAGAAATGCCCATCCTTAGTACGTATATTAGCTGCAGTAGTGGAACACGAGGACAGTCTCCTTCAGGGCGATCTGGACGACGCGAGCTTTTGTGACGGAGCTTCGTCCCGCCTATTCCTTGTGTACTCGAGGTCGAGTCCGAGGAACTTGTAAGTCTCTTTCTCGAGCAATTGCTCGAACTTCTCCAGCATGTGATTCAAGTAGTTCACATTGTTGGTGTACACCATCTCCATAATCTCCGTGCCATAGGCACAGATGGGCTTGATGTCAACCGTGGTTTTCCCGTCATCGAGGATGTCTCCATAGGGATTCATGGATGCTGAGTTCCCCGTCGTGTGGAGGAGGAAGACGCGAGAGGAAGAAGAACAGACGAGAAGCGGACGTGTTGCGGTTATTGTGGTGTTACGGCGGTGGTGGAGTCGAGGCGGAGGGCCCGTACATTGATGTAGTCGACCCGTTATGGTGCGATGCGGTTAGTACGGTGCAGTGCGGTCAGTTTTGTTACGGTGCGACGCGTTTAGGAGTGGTGCGATGTGGTTATTGCGGTGTAGTGGGGTAAGTTTTAATTTGTTACGGTGCGACGTATTTAGGTGTGGTGCATGTGATGCGGTTATTGCGGTGCAGCAGTGGGATCAGTTTTGTTACGATGCGACGCGTGTAGGTGTGGTGCGGTCCGGTCATGGCTGCAAACTTTCAACAATTGAACGCACGGGGCTTTCACCAATCGTCTGGTCGTGGCTGCAACTTAATTTCAAAAATTGAACCCACGGCTTTCCTACAACTTTCAACTCAAGTTTGACCAAAGCTTGTACAGTGCATAACTAATTCAAAATATCTCATAAAAATTGAAAACCTACACACTGATAAATTTTACGTGAACTAGTTGACACGAATTTTTTTAAACTTGAAACATTTCATTCTCATCAAAATAACAATCCCGCATATGAGCTTCCACATAGAATGTACCATGACTCACGTGGGTCCACATACACAAGCATTGGTGCAAGTGGGCCCAATAGCATATGTGGGTCCAATTTGACTAAGATTGGGCTTAAGTTGACCCTGATGACACATGTGGGCCCACATAGCTAGCAGTGGTGCATGTGGGACCCTATGGCATCTGTGGGTCCAGTTTGACTAAGATTGGGCTTAAGTTGACCCTGATGACACATGCGGGCCCACATAGCTAGCAGCGGTGCATGGGGGACCCTATGGCATCTGTGGGTCAGTTTGACTAAGATTGGGCTTAAGTTGACCCTGATGACACATGTGGGCCCACATAGCTAGCAGCGGTGCATGTGGGACCCTATGGCATCTGTGGGTCCAGTTTGACTAAGATTGGGCTTAAGTTTACCCTGATGACACACGTGGGCCCAGTTTGACTAAGATTGGGCTTAAGTTGACCCTGATGACACACGTGGGTCCACATACACTAGCATTGGTGCATGTGGGCCCAATGGCATCTATGGGTTCTATGTTGACTCATATCGCCGCAAAAGTTGACCCTGATGACACATGTGGGTCCACTTAGCTAACATTGGTGCATGTGGGACCCTATGGCATCTGTGGGTCCAGTTTGACTAAGATTGGGCTTAAGCTGACCTTGATGACACATGTGGGCCCACATAGCTAGCAGCGGTGCATGTGGGACCCTATGGCATCTGTGGGTCCAGTTTGACTAAGATTGGGCTTAAGTTGACCCTGATGACACATGTGGGCCCACATAGCTAGCAGCGGTGCATGTGGGACCCTATGGCATCTGTGGGTCCAGTTTGACTAAGATTGGGCTTAAGTTGACCCTGATGACACACGTGGGTCCAGTTTGACTAAGATTGGGCTTAAGTTGACCCTGATGACACACGTGGGTCCACATACACTAACATTGGTGCATGTGGGCCCAATGGCATCCGTGGGTTCTATGTTGACTCATATCGCCGCAAAAGTTGACCCTGATGACACATGTGGGTCCACTTAGCTAACATTGGTGCATGTGGGACCCTATGGCATATGTGGGTCCAGTTTGACTAAGATTGGGCTTAAGTTGACCCTGATGACACATGTGGGCCCACATAGCTAGCAGCGGTGCATGTGGGACCCTATGGCATCTGTGGGTCCAATTTGACTAAGATTGGGCTTAATTTGACCCTGATGACACATGTTGGCCCACATAGCTAGAAGCGGTGCATGTGGGACCCTATGGCATCTGTGGGTCCAGTTTGACTAAGATTGGGCTTAAGTTGACCCTGATGACACACGTGGGTCCACTAACACTGGCATTGGTGCAAGTGTTCCCAATAGCATCTGTGGGTCTAGTTTGACTAAGATTGGGCTTAAGTTGACCTGATGACACATGTGGGTCCAGTTACACTAGCATCGGTGCATGCGGGTACCAATGGCAACTGTGGGTCTAGTTTGACTGAGATTGGACAAAAGTTGACCTGATGACACACGTGGGTCCACTTACACTAGCATTGGTGCAAGTGGGCCCAATGGCGTCTATGGGTTTTATGTGGACTGAGATTGGGCAAAAGTTCACCATGATGACACATGTGGGTCCAGTTACACTGATGACCCATTGGCATCTGTGTGTTCCAGTTTGATCGAGATTGGTTCCAATTTAATTTAGGATTCCAACTAATTTGAACAAATTGAATATTTCTCTATAAAATCTTTTAGAAAACTTATTGTTTTATACACAATATACTTTTTTTACTTATATAATATAGATTTTTTTAACAATTTATATAATATAGAATTTGTAGAGATTTCCGCTGCAACGCGCCACTCTCCCAAATGTCATGTGTGGGTCCAATGTGAAAGCAATGGGAAAGTGGACTACATGCAGGACTACACGATTCCACACCCACGCGTGCACCAGAGGAAACCAAACCGCCAACATCTATATAACACATCGGTCTCATCGTCTCTCCCACCATCGTCCACTTCTTCCCCAATCTGCCGAAAACCCCAATCCGCTCCCACCAACGCACCACCAATCTCATCCCTTAGTGAATCTGCAAGATGAAGCACGCTCGCGAAGACGAGCCGGAGTCGAAGGCGGTCGGCAGCTCTGGCGATGGACCCGCGGTCGTCGCCGCGGTGGTGGGCGAGGAGTCTTCTTTGGGAGCACCAACCGCTCGTCGGTGTGCCGTGACCGTTGCGGACTCCACCGTACCGGTCGTGGTCGTCGTCGATGATGAGAAGAAGGAGGACGTCGTGGCTCCCGCGGCAGATCTACAAAACCCGCATGCAGGCCGCCAGGTCATCGTCGTGCCGGACGATGAGTACTACGACGGCGAAGACCCTGACTCCATCGAGTACCTCTATGAACAAGCCCGCAAAGAAGATATACCGTTCAAGGAGGAGGCCTCCGACGACGGCACCGAGGTTCTGAGCTGTTCTATTCGATCTCCTCTGTTCATCTTACTGTTCACATAGGGTTTGTTCGTAGAGTAGATTGATCTGTGTTGTCTAGGTGGTCTTCTAGATATTCTTGATTCTAGGGTTCGTACGGTTCCTTTGTAGTTGACTTTGATTTGATCTGCCATATAGTATTCTTACTCATATGATATATATGGGTTCATGGTTATCAGATTAATTTCTGAATGTTGTGCCTTAAATTCATCCGAGTCTGATTTGATTGTAGAGATTATGATAACAAAGATTTTTGTTTGGGAAGAAAAGATTGATCTGATGCATAGAATTTATAATTACCATTTTCTTAATTTGCTGCTTATTAATGTGTTGATTCCATAGTGTGTATCAATTAGTATCCTGTTAAGTGTAATGATCAATGCGTTTGAAACTTAAATTCATCCGAGTCTTGTTTCATTCTAGTGATTATAATTGCTCATATGATATCTATCAGTTAATAGTTATCAGATTACATTCTGAATGTGTTAAAGTAGTTACCTTGCACATGATTGATCAACACAAGCGACTTAAATTTATTTGAGTCTAATTTGATTGTAGAGATTATGATAGCAAGAATTTTGTTTGGGAATAAAGGATTGATCTGATGCATGGAATTCATCATTACCATTATCTAAATTTGCTGCTTATTAATGTGATGATTCCATAGTGTGTTTGAATCAGTATTCCAAGCCTTCTCTAATTCTACTTATTATGATTGCTCATATGATATTTATCGGTTCATAGTTATCAGATAACTTTCTGAATGTGTTAAGGTAGTTAACTTGTAAATGATTCATCATTAAGTGCCTTAAATTCATCTGAGTCTAATTTGATTGTAGAGATTATGATAACAAGAATTTTATTTGGGAAGAAATGATTGATCTGATGAATGGAATTTAATGTGTAATGATCAATGCGTTTGAAACTTAAATTCATCCGAGTCTTCTTTCATTCTAGTGATTATGATTGCAAGAATTTTATTTAGGCAAAATTGGTTATTTGCCCCTAAAGTTCACATGCCTTGAATTATGTCCCCAAAGAATATTGTTCTTTAATAAATTATCCATTATGGACTTTGAAGCAGATAGAAATGAACTGATAGAAATGAACGCTCAGGCGTTCCAGCGCGCACTAGACATGATAAGACAAAACTGTCCTCGATTCATCAAATATTGGTCACACAACATTATCCTCGATTCATCAAATGTTAGTACTATCACCGCAACACAAAATTATCCTCGATTCATCAAATGTTAGTACTATCACCGCAACAATTTAGAATAATTTTGGCAGCATTGTTAATTTTTTACAGCTTATTTCGTTTGATCGTTGTTGTGCTCCTGTTTATCTCACTTCTTACGTATTTAAAAATTCACAGGAAGACTCTGACGACGTGGGCCACGACAAGGACGACATGGAACGCAAGAGCCGCTTTGTTCTTAAGCGGCTGGTGAGTGGCCAGATACCTTTCCGCAGCCGCGGGGAGCTATCTTGCCCATTCTGCGGCAGGGTCATCACCAAGAACTTAGAGAGCATGATCCAGCACGCGGATGGTGTTGGCGTAGGCAGCAGGCAGAAGCACAAGGGCCACATCCTGGCGAAGCATGCCGCCTTTGGCAGATTCGTCGACAAGTACGTCAAGGGTGGCCTCATCCCGGTTATCGGTCCTGCTGTTGACCCTCATGTTCTGTTTCCACAAGTTTAGTTTATGTTTGTGTTGTCCCCCTGGAGATGAAGAGAAACTGTGTGTTGTTTGAAGACTAAGTTTTTATTATGTATAGTGGAAGCTGGGGAATCATACCCAGTTGTTTAAGACTATGTTAATGTGTATGGAGTTTGCTGTTGCATTACTGGTGCACTTGTTATCTGAATTCTCATGTTGATGCACACTGCATTTGTTTACTAAATTAGATGGTTTGATTCTTTATTTTGTAGCTAAGAAAGTTTGAAGTAAGTTTGGACTACAAAAAGTTTTTGAAACCAATCTCAAACCAGAAACATATGTACTTTACATACTGATGATCCTTCAGAATGTCTAAAAACAACCACAAACATGAAAGGCAAACTCCTTATTTCCAATACTTTTCATAAAATTTGCAAAATATTCTAAGTAAAGGATTTAATTAATATAGCTAATTCTTTCCTTGTTAGTCTCAAGATTCTATTTTAGAGGATCTTACAGGACCTAACTATGACGACTAAGTTAGAGCAATAAAAACCAAATCAATTTCCTTGCTCTGCGCACTAAATGTATTCAATATATTTCCTTGTTTTGCCTAACGGCTAAAGCTAATCACGTCGAGCCCACAAATTAAGCTTACAACTGGGTCCAGGCCCGGCATGCAAGCATAGTCGGACCACATATATATACACTCTCCCTCCAACAAACCCTAAAGGCATAGTTGGAGTCAGCGCCGCCATCTAAACCACCTTTGCCTAGGCCACAGATCTGTCGAGAGAGAGGGATGGCGAAGGGCAAGATCGTTGCGGTAAAAATCTAACCTATCTAGTTTGCATGTACTGGATCTATTTGGACAAAAATGTACGGCCAATGATCTTTAAATTTTCTTTTTTTGATTCGTAGTGTCCTTGGTGTTTTGACACCAAGGGTCTGTGCGGCCTGGGCGACAAGATCAAGTCCTTTTTCGTTCTCACCCTTGTAGAGAATTTTGAAGAAATGACGGTACTGGTTTTATTTTTTGTATTATCATCAGTCTTTCCTGTTCCACCCTTTTGTCATGAATTATAGCATCTGTTAGTTTGTCATGTAGTAAACATGTTCCATTTTTCTTTAGTTAATACCCTGCTATGCTAGAGCAAATTTCCTTAAGAAGTTTGCCATCGACTCTATTGACCACGAGAATGATTTTGTGGTCGAGGTGGTTATGGAAGAAGGGTTCGAATTCAACGTTGATTGTATCAACAAGGATGGCAGAACTTATCTTGAAGGCCAATATTGGAGATAATTTGCTAGAGTCTACAATCTGGATGTTGGAACGGAGCTTGTCTTCTCTACCGACACACAAGGTCCATCTACCCCTGTGACGTCGATCAACCTACCGATCACCCACCCATGTAAGTAACTGCTTATTTGAAGTAATCCCTCCGTTTACAAATATACGATGTTTACGAGTTTGTATAAAATGGATGTATATATGTAGATACACTAAAATATTTAGGTTCACCCATTTTGCTCGGTTTCTAGTCTACTTTGTAATGTGTAGAATGTCACCGATGGAATTGTCTCTAGTTTTTTCCTTATGAAAAAAGAAGTAGTTGCTTTGTGTTTAGTACGATATTTTTTCCTTGTTCCTAAACAATCTTAATGTTGACGTACCTACCATGCATTAATCTTAATTTTGATTTAGTAATATTCATTTAATTAAGTATTTGAACTTGTACAGCATATTACAATCTGACCCAGGATAAGAAAGACATACTTGACGCTATGCATGCCACTGATGGAACCATAATTAGCTGGAGAATGATGGAGTCAGTGGTCAGCAATGTTGACATCATTGACATGCTGGTTGATGAACATGGAGCTGGGCCTTATCAAGTTGGAAAATGTGAGTCTCTGATCCACACATTAAGCTAGACAAATTGCGTGAAGAAAGAGCTGGTAAGTATGAGTGATCTACTTTGTTGTGCCTGTAATTTTCCGATTAACAAATGTTCACATTGTGCATGTGGACCAAGAACAGAAACTCCCGCGACGCCTTGTCCCTAAAGACATGGCTGAATATGGTGATATCACAATTGTGTGTGATAAATACACAAAGGTCAAAGGGTCGTACTCAATTTTTCCTGAGGATGGCCGAGTATGCTGCGCTGGGTGGAGGGAAGTGATATCACAGGAGGAGGATTTTAGCGAATTGGAGACAAGATGTTTTTCATGCTGTACATGGGACGTAAGGGGGCTTTCCTATTTGCCTTCTATGTTCCAAATGTGGAACTTTAGTAGCCTTGATCATTTTCACTATGATGGTCATGGGTCATTTGTCGACCTAACAATATTTTACGGTCCTTTCATTATGTGGCATTAGTATGTCTGAAGACATGGTTAATTGTAATGGTATTATTAAATTTTTTATGAGCTGAAATATATTATGCCTGTCGTTGCTGCCAATTATAGTGAAATCGTGTTAATTGAGTTCATTTCATCGGTATCTATGAATATTTTATGAGCTACAAATTTTACGCGTGCACAACTTACTAGACGGACATGTCTGTCGCGTAGGTTGTGTCACGTAAAGAAGTATCTATCTCCGGTAAATCTATTTTGCTGCTCGAAGTAAGTATGACAAAAACAAGCAAAACCATCTAGGTACGACCATATATATCATTGTAATTAATAATTTTGTGTATAACATGGTTACTGGGAATTAAATGCAACAGTCTCCATAACTAGTATCAAACAGTACAACTGTGTGCTGGTATATTAGTAACGCATTTTCACAAGGTACTAGTCAATATCACTATCAACATCTGAAATGCTCCTCCCAAATTCATCGACAACCGGTTCCAAGTCTTCTTGTTCTTCATCGCTCAGGTCCATATCATTGCTTACACCATTTTTCCCTGCTAGTTGTCTAACAGTCTGAGAGTCAACAGATATCACATCATCAGAGCGATCATCCATGTCGTCTTCATGATCATCAACATATTCATCTTCCTCGTCCTCAATTTGGTGAACAATGGGATCTTCCGAGCCTAGGTCTTCCTGGTATGCACCTGCATTGCCTTCATCATATTTTTCTGGAACATCGTATACATTCCTGTGCTTGACAGTTTGCACCACCTTCCAAGGATCACCAAATTTTGTGTCTTCCAAGTAAAAACAAGTTTCTTCTTGGTGAGCTAATATGAAAGGGGCGTTCTTGTACCACAATACAGACGTATTGATGCTTTTAAAGTATCCATCATCCTTCATCTCCATGGTTTTTCTACTTCCAAGGTCAAACCAATCACAATGGAACAAGAACACGGATCTGTCGCCGTGCTTGTTTCTCGGGTACTGTAACTCAAGAACCTCCTTCATCACACCGTAGTATTCTTGATCTTGTTCGTCAGAAACGGATCCCCTTGTCATTATGCCTGAGTTTTGAGTCCTCATGTTCTTCTCACGCTCGATGGAACGGAACCTAGTGCCATTTACATTGCACATAGGGTGTACAACTACACGAGCATCTGGACCAAGTGCTAGTGATTTTAAATCTTCTGGAGCATTGTTCAAATTACTGACATGTTTTTTAAACCATACAGGGAATTTTTTCTCTAGTTCCGCCTCAATGTTGTTCACACCCCTGTTCTATAGTTGTTGTCGGAAATTCCTAAAAATCAAAAACAAATTAGTAATGGTACTGCTATAACACAAAATATTACTGAAAATTTTGAATGATTAATAAAAAGGTAAATAGACCTACCGAATATAATTTTGTGCCTCATCACAGTTCTGAAGTACATACCAAACCATACTGTCAAATTCTTTGGGAAAATACTTCAACTTGGATAGTCCTAAACCTCTATCTCCATCTGAAAAAATATCAAACTCTAGCGGATCAACTCTTTGTTTCTTATCTTGGTTCCTCTCAGGCTTGTTATGTCTGGTTTCTATGACATCGCCCAAAAATTTAGAGCAATGATGCCAGCACTCATCCACGATATATCCCTCAGCAATTGAACCTTCAGGCCTTGATTTGCTACGCACAGTTGATTTCAGGTACCCGAGCCTTCTTTCAACTGGATACATCCAACCATATTGAACATGCCCCATCTGAAGTGCCTCATCAGGTAGATGAATAGCCAGGTGCACCATTACATCAAATAATGATGGGGGAAATAGCAGCTCAAGCTTGCAAAGAATTATGACAATTTCAACCTTCATTCGACGCAACACAGATGCTCTTAGAGTTTTGGCACACAACTCCCTGAAAAAGTTTCCCAGTTTAGCAATGGTCTCATACATCGCCTTTGATGCAATCCCTCTCAGACCAGCTAGTAACACACGCTGCATAAGTATGTGGTAGTCATGCGTCTTTAGACCGTGCACTTTACCCCCTGGGATGTCCACACATCTTGCTAAGTTTCCAGCAAAACCATCTGTGAACCTAGTGTTGGCCAAATACTTGCACAATTTTTGTTTGCCTTCCTTTTGAAGCGTCCACAGTGCTTTCTCCTTTGAAAAACTTTCTCCAAATCCATTCTACCACCAACAGTGTCCTTGTTCTTTCCATCAAGCTCAAGAAGGATACCAAGGATATTGTCCAATATGTTCTTCTCAATGTGCATCACATCTAGGTTGTGAACAAACTTCAATCTTGACCAGTATGGCAGATCATATAAGATGATCTTGAGGTGCCAGGTTGGCTCACCAGTCATGCCACACTTTCTCTTCCTAGTTGATGGATTTTTCCCTGGCCTGTAATCCTGAACTCTCTGTACCCTCTCCTCTCTTTCTGCAAGTGTGAAACTTGTTGGTGCATCCTTAGGTTCAGGTTTTCCATTGAAGGCTCTGCTACTCCTCCACTTGTGATCGTGAGGCAGAAATCGACGATGACCAATATAACCAATTTTATTATGCAAAGACTCGTAGCAAGGATCCTTATCGAAGTGAGCACATGCGAAAAACCCTCTTGTGCTACGGCCAGACATCGTGGCATATCCAGGATAGTCATGAATCGACCAAAGAAACATAACATGCAACGGAAACTCTTTACCTGTGCATGCATCATATGTGCCCACGCCACTCCATAGATTCATCATATCTTTTATCAATGGCTGCATAAATACATGAAAATCCTTTCCTGGTGAATTTTTTCCAGGGATTAGCAATGACATCATGAAGTTGGATTGATCCACGCACATCCATGGTGGGAAGTTGTATGGAATGACAAAAACTGGCCACATACTGTATGAACTACTCATGTTTCCGTATGGGTTGAATCCATCTATCGCAATACCAAGCCTTATGTTACCGGCATCTGAAGCAAACCATCCAAACTCCTTGTCAAAGTGCTTCCATGCTTCACCATTAGCCGGGGGCCTCAAAATACCCGTTTGTGCAACCCTCTTCTCCTTGTGCCACTTGGTGTTCATCGATGCTTCCTTGGAAACAAAAAATCTCTGTAACCTTGGGATTATAGGAAAGTATCGAAGCACCTTGTGGGGAATCTTTCTCTTTGCTTCTGGGTCTTTCCACCTTGAAAATCCACACTCGGGACAATGAGTTTTTTTGGCATGGTCTCCCCAAAACAGAGCACAGTCATACTTGCAAACATGAATTGTGTCATAACCAAGCCCAACCTCAGAAAGAACACTCTTAGCTTCAGCATAGGACTTGGGAAAATTCACTTTTGGCAAACTAGCACATAAGACAGCCATAAATTGATCAAAAGCTCTATTTGTGACCCGGTTGTATGATTTCACGTAAAGCATCTTCATAATGAATGACAACCTCGTATCAGTGGTGCATCCCTCGTGAAGCTCTTTCTTAGCTTCTTCGATGAGGTTCGCATAGAAATCAGTGTCACTTGGGCCTCTGTCACCAGAATCATTCAGCTCATCTAACATCTTGTCAACATGATCATTATGATTCTCATTTCCATCATCATGATCATCATCGTCATCGCTTTGATACAAACTATGATCATAGTTTTCATCAGGACCATCATCTTCTCCATGAAAACACCACTTTGTGTACGAAACGTCCATACCATTGACGTGTAAGTGATACTCAACAGTGTCCTGAGTCTGCTGCATAATATTAAGGCATTTTTGGCATGGGCACAATATTGATGCACCTTCGTTGCAGTTTGCGCGCGCAAACTCCATAAACTCGCGGACACCTTGTATGTAAAAGGGGGTGAACTTGCGCCCATGAGTAATCCACTGTCGATACATCGCCTACAAAAATATATATAATGTGTTCCACTCGAGTCATGATGCCATTCAATTTGTACTAATCGATGTGAAAATTGTTTACCAAAGTCCAAATAAATCACAATGTGTAACATAAACACCAATCCAAATCAATTTCATAACAGATCTCAAAGGAACTCACATGTGCTTCCTATCGCCGTGCGTCGGCCTGCCGCGGAGCCTCGCTAGCTAGGATCGTGATCGATCGTCGTGATCACGTAGGCGCAAGTCACCGGGACTGGTAGATGAAGGGTCAGCGAATGTCGTGATCGCATGGACAAGGGATACCCTTGACGGCGCTCATTCGCAAGAACCGAGAAGAAAACTCTTTGGAAGATCGCACAAGTTCTAACTATAATGATTCGTGTTTGTACATGCCACGTACTGCACATAGAGTTTACAAAATGGTAGGCCAATCAAACAATTCAACAACCGAACGGTAGCCCAGCGATAACGAAACATTTTACTTTGTACTATGTCCTCGGTTCGAAACCCATCTTTGCCCTTTTATCATTTTTAACACAATTGCTAACTTGTTGGTCCCACGAAAAATCGGTGACGGATTAATCTATGACGCTCTAAAAATCCGTCGTGTGGATAATCGGTGACGGTTTGCCGTGACGCGAAACGCGACCATCACGCATTATCAAGCATACGTGACGCCCAAAACTAATATGTCACCTATGGTTACTTTCGGTGACGGTTCTGAATTTTGTCACCAGGCAATTCGTCACCGATTCTAGGATTTGTTGTAGTGAGAGGGGGAAAGAGATCCTTCACGAGGAGGTGTAGTTTCTGAGAGGGGAGAGGGGGGCTTTATATAGGAGGGAGGGAGACCCCTCCCCTCCCATAGCCGGTGCATGAGGGGGGGGGGACTCCTCCCCTCCTTCATTCATGTGGTGAACCTCCACTCACATAAACATGGCCTCCACCCAAAATCCCACTCACATGTATTTAATTTCCACCAAATTAAATGCAACTCTCAATTTAATAAAACTCTTTTTTTATTTTATTCAGAATTTTGTTAATTACTTTAATTAACAAACATTCACATAAAACCCCTTGCAACATTTCAATATCACATGCAGAACCACTTTCTGCAATTTCACCCGAAACAATTCCGGTTTCTATCGAAACAATTCCTGTTTTTATCGAAACATTTCCTGCGCTTTGCAAACCTTTTGTCTGAAACATATGTGCTCCTAAATGGTTTCTGCCAACCCTTAAGTGTGTCACCCTACGGTTCACGAATAATGCAGACATGATTGAGACTCCTCTTAGATCAATAATCAGAAGCGGGACCTGGAGATCCATACTGACTCCTGCACATTCAACGATGACTTTTGTGATCATGAGAACCTTTAACGCTAGTAATTTAATCCCTTTGTCTCATGATATAATACATGTCCAAGATTCGATCATCGCTATCCAAATACTTAGTTTGATCTCGTTACCGACATGCACTCTTTTCTCGTTCCTGTGATATAACATTCTAGTGATCACATCACTTGCTTGTAAGCTATCTTAATGTGATATCACCGAGAGGGCTCAGAGTATATCTATCCGTCATCGGGATTGACAAATTCCACCCTTGATCCATGAGCCTCAACATAACACCTTCATAGCACTGAACCCACCTTTATAGTCACCCTGTTACGATGTGACGTTCGATGTTATCAAG
Source organism: Avena sativa (assembly GCA_916181665.1). Classification (NCBI taxonomy): domain Eukaryota; kingdom Viridiplantae; phylum Streptophyta; class Magnoliopsida; order Poales; family Poaceae; genus Avena; species Avena sativa. The sequence goes on from OV702295.1 coordinate 433,116,590, forward strand.
ATACTCTCCCGGTGTTAGCAATTAACATGATCTCATGGTCTAAGGACTAAGACTACTTCGTATGATGTTATAGCAATATAAACATAATGACTTGATCGTAATGCTATACTTCGGATGAATGTTCATCACATCATTTCACAAATGTTGTGACCTTGTTATTAACAACATCCAATGTCCATGATCAGGAAACCTTGATCATCTTGTTAATCAACAAGCTAGTCTATAAGAGAGGCATAACTAGGAACCCTTTTTGTTTATTAAACACACATGTATTGACGTTTCCTTCCAATACAATTATAGCATGCAAAATAAACATCTATCATATACAAGGAATACATAATAACAACTTTATTATTGCCTCTTAGGGCATATTTCCTTCAAGTATAAGGATAGAACCACATGTCCGGTGTACGGCCATGCACGATACAAGAGAGGGAACAAGAAAGTTCCTCAAAAAGTGGTATGGTACTTTCCTATGACTCCTCGTCTATAGCGGTATTTTGTAGATCCTAAGGAAGCGAAGCTCATGCAATGGCATGCGGAAAGGGAGAAGCCCGAAGATGATCTGGAGAAGGGCAAGATCATGACACACCCTGCAGACGCTAGCTAGTGGGACGCATTGGATATGGAGTTCGAAGAGGAGTTCGGGGATGATGCCAGGAACGTTAGGCTGGGTATGAGCACCGATGGACTCAATCCCTTTCGAAACCAGAGTAGCACGCATAACACCTGGCCTATGTTTGTATGGCCATACAATCTCCCCCTGGATATGCACGAAGCAAAGGTACGCACACATGAGTATTCTTATTCAGGGGCCGAAACAACCGGGTATCGACATGCATCTGTATCTCGGGTTGTTGAAAGAGGAGTTAGCCAAACTATGGGAGACGCCAGCCCATACGTGGGACGCCTACATAGGAGAATATTTCCCTCCGAGAGCCATGTTGATCACGACGGTGTAGGACTATATTGGTCTAGGATATGTATCGTGCCAGGTGAACCACGAACACGGTGCATTCGTCAGGTGCATGGAGAAAACCCCGCATATGCAGCTACTGAGGGATCCTGGCTCTTCGAAAACCGTGTTCCCAGGGATTCAAAAGTGGCTCCCCGCGGATCACCCATGGAGAAAACACGGAGATCTGTTCAATGATGAGGACGAGCTTGAAACAGCCCCACATAGGAGGAGTAGCAAGGATATCAACGACTTGCTAGAAAATGGAAAGTGTGCCCCACGCCAGGATAGAAGCTTCTGAGGACAAAGCCGCAGCTAGGTGTATGGAAAGCAAGGTCTGTTTTCTGGGACCTTCCGTACTAGAAATACCTCCACACGCCACATATCCTTGACCTCATGCACATCACGAAGAACATGTGCGAGAGTCTGATTGGCATTCTTGTCAACATGCTGGAGAGGACCAAAGATGATCCAAAGGGAAGAAACGACCTGGTCAAGCTGGGCATAAAGGAAGAATTTCATGGAGGACGCCTCGATGATGATGATGACGATGATGACGCTCAGACGCAAGATACTCAAGGTCGTCGGCACTAAGAGGAACGACTACTAATTCCCCTTCCTGCTTCACTATGAGTGTGGAGGAGCTCCAGTAGTTTTTCAACATTCTCGTTGGAACCAAACTTCCTATTGGTTACGGAGGGAAGATATCCTGATATCTAGACAAAATGAAGAAGAGGTTCTCTGGGATGAAATCTCACGACTGCCACATGCTGATGACGCAGATACTTCTGGTTGCTATCTGAGGGATAATGGATGAGCACGTACATGAGATGCTGTTTGGGCTCTATAACTTTTTCGACGTAATCCCTAGGAAGTCGATCGATGTGAAGCAGCTCGATAGGCTACAAGAAGATATCGTATTGATACTATGCGAGCTCGAGATTTACTCCCCCCCTCCCCCCCCGTGTTCCATGACATCATGGTGCATCTGCTAGTCCACCTCATGGATGATATCATCCACCTCAGGCCGCTATTCCTACACAACATGATGCCGTTTGAAAGACTAAACGACATTCTCAAAGGATTCGTTCACAACAAGAACCGTCCAGATGGAAGCATAGCCAAGGGCTTTCTATCGTACAAGTCCATATCGTTCTACCAGAATTATCTACGAAATGAGGATGACAACGACCCGGTTGGTCTGCCAATCAGGAGGCACCTCGGGAGGGTCACGCCCCAATGCATATCGTCCACTGGTCGGCACACAGACTATGACAGGGCACATCGAGTCGCGCTACAACACATAGAGTTGGTCGAACCATGGGTGCTAGAGCACAAAAGCTTAATTGAGAAGATGTTTAGGGACACAGGCTGATGACGGACTAAGGGAGACATGACTAGAGAGCACAACTCCAGCTTCACGCATTGGTTCAAGAAAGAGCTACTCCAGATTTATCATGGTAATAAGCCTTCTACGGATGAGGAAAAACTCATATTCACCTTGTCACAGGGCCCCACGATGAATATGAGGACCTATCAGGCGTACGACATCAACGGTTACACCGAGGAAAAGGACAAGAATAGCGAAGATCAGAACTCGGGAGTCACGATGCTATACTACACAGACGAGGAATCCACTGTCAAGGAGAGATTCTTTGGTAGGATCGAGGAGATCTAGGAACTCGACTAGTGTGGAGACAATATGCCGATGTTCTGGGTCAGATGGGCCAAGAACATCGAAAAAGAAGGCCGGTATTTCACCGTGATGGTTATACCCGAAGCCAAATCATCAAAGGCATCTGGCACGAATGTCTAGGCCAAAAATGAGCCATGGGTACTAGCTTGCCAGGTGGATCAATGCGTCTACATTACCGACTATGTAAGGCCTAGCCGCGTTGTTGTCCTGAGGGGGAAAAGGAGCATCATCGGAATGGAGAGAGCGGCCACCGAACAAGATTTCGACAAGTACGGTGATCCGAAGATATAAGAGGAATTCGACAAGTACTTCAACATACCTAGTTCTGCATCAGGAAGAAGGAAGACCACCCTACCCGCTAAAGGATGTCCGTACACGAGAAGAAATCCCCATGTTCCCGGGCTAAATTATTCAACCACGATGAAGAAGGGCAAGAAGATCGCCATGATGAGACATTGTAAGAAGTGACTTTTTTGTGTGTGATGTGTGTGCGCGTGGATCAAGTCGACAAAACTATACATGATACATACATATGGTTTTTTGGAACAATAATCATATACATGATTCGTGTTTTTTGGAACAATAATCATATACATGATTCGTGGTTTTTTGGAATAAATTATTTGTCTACTTGCAATTGTATACATGTGTTTTTTGCTTTTATATTTCTAAATGTTGAATTGTCCATATTTTAAAAATACTAAACAATTGTTTTCTAAATGAGTAAATATTACTAGGCCAAACAGTAATTCCAAATTACTTTGTTAAATATATTTTTAAATTAAAGGAAAAAAAGTGGGGGTGTAGGATTCGAACCTGGCACCTAAGGTGTTATAACTAACCAAACCTTGCTAACCAATATGACATGCTAGTGTTGTTGTCAACACTGCACCGCGTGCCTTTTTGAGCTAACCGTGGAAACTCAGTGGCGCATCCCTAATCGGTGCGCCACGGAATCTGTGGCGCACATATTAGGGAATATCCATGGCGCACCGATTAGGGATGCGCCACTGAGTTTCTACACTTAGCCGAAATAACGCGTCCCTTCTCCCCTTGCTGCTCTCTGTTTGATCCCCACCGCCACACCGTCCACCACTGTTCCCTGTTGGTCTGTTCGATTAGAGAGAAGAAGAAAGCCCGCCACCAAAGAGAAGGGCACCCGTGCCACCAGAGAGAAGTACGCCCGCCACCGGAGAGAAGGACGCCTGCGCCACTAGAGAGAAGGACGCCTCCACCACCAGAGAAAAGAAGACGCCCCCGCCACCGGATAAAGTCGCCCCTGCCGCCGCCGTCCTCCACCGAAGAGAAGAAGACGCCCACCTGCCTCCATCTGGAGAGTATCATTTTGTGGCCCGAAAGTTGGGGTGGCCAGGCAACACGGTACCCGAGTTCCTTGATATCAGCCGCGATGACTACAGTTGGCGTGCCAAATACTCAGAGGGTCTTTTTCGGCACGAATTCAACTTTACGTTTCAATACAAAAAATCAGGCTAACGGCCGTCAAGTTGGGCCCTCCTGTCAGCTTTCGCCGTTATGTCGCTGCCGTCGTCGCTGCCATGTAGGCTGCCATGTAGGCTTGCAGCATTGGCGCATTCATCCTTTACGCGTCTTCTTCTTCCTCCGGGGTGGCAATCTGTGGTCGCGGCCATGGCGCGGAGCTAGGACTTGGAGAAACCTGCTCGGCCCGTTCTCCTCCCCATCCCGAATCGGAGCTCGCCCTCACCATGACCGCACCATTGGCACGACACGGGGACGGGAATTCATTCCCGGGTGAGATCTGTCACCATGCTGACCATGATCGGTCCTGTTGGTCTCCTCCAGAATCCGAGCTCGCCGTCGCCGTGGTCGCACACGCACCAGCCACGGCGCCTTCCTCTCCGAACCCCAAAGCCACATCCACCTAGTTCGGCACAATGCCAACAAGGTGAAAATGCATCAAGTTTTCTTCTTGTGATTATAGAAAAACATGTATGTACCATGGCCGTAGCATACTCTAATAATGTACACATATATTGTTTACTAGATTTTCATTTGAAATTAGTAGCTCCGTGATGACGAAACATAGAGAACCTAAATGGAATGACGATGACGACCATGTTCTGTACTTTGCATTGCATCAACAAGTGCTCACTGACGAAGCAAGTTACCAAGAGAGTGGAGTTCATCATCCATTGCCAAAAAATATGTGAACAAATCAATGAGCGATTCAATGCAAATAAGTGCAGAAAGCTAGATCCATGTCATCAATCATCAATAGGTGGCACATTCTAGTGATGCGTTCAAATGCGTACATGATGTATCATTTGCTTGAAGTGGTTGTTATCCTGAGCAAAAATTCCTGGTATGCACATTACATTTGTATGTTCTATGCTACAATTCTGTTGTTATGGACATAGAAAGAAAAGCTGGGATTCACTGAATATTACACAGTTAGGCCTAACTTAGTCTTACACAAATAAGCACATCTTAGTCTTTACACACATAAGCATAACTAATGATAAAGATAAAGACAAATGGTTCATCGGATCTGCCAGTATGAGCACTAGGTCCCTAGAGCTGGTGGTATCGTCGGAACGAACCAGAATGCTGCGTTTGGCTGTCTTTCATTCTCCTTCAAATAGTATGACACCACTGATGAGCCAATTGTAGGCCCCCTCCCCCTGACGTGGATTCGGCTCCAGGTCGGATCTGGAGTGTCAACATGATAGGCGCATGAGTGTGCACCAAACACATAGTCTGCTATCAACACTGGAAGTGCTGGCACCTCAGTAACAACACCAGCATGTTCTTCCTAGACTCCAGCAGCAGCCTCAGCAGGTATTCCGTCAGCTTCACCAGCAGCAGCATTAGCAAGTATTTCATCAGCTTCGCCAGCAGTAGCATGACCAAGTATTTCATCAGCTTCACCAGGAGCAGCAGCAGCTAGTTCTTCATCAGCTCCACCACCACCAACACCACCACCACCACCACCACCAGCAGTAGCATCATCAGGGGCCAGGGTTACCTGAGCAATTACAGGTTCAATAGCTCTAGGGGCTCCGACAAAGAAAGGGTAGTTGATCCCAAGAAACATAGATTGTCCCTTCAGATTGTTGACTCTGCTCCAGACTTGCTCTACTGGGTCTTCAGATGGGCATGCGTACCTCGAGAAAACGTGACACCGCAGTGATGGGTATGAAGAAAGTTGTGTCCCCATATGTTCTATTGTATCACCAACGTTGTTTAGTGCTCCCCTGATATGAATCCACAAGAGTTCATCATCCTGTTCCGTGTTGTCTCCGAGAGGTGCCAGGAACCAGCGTCGTGTCCCAAGTTCACATTCTATTACTGCATGTTCGATTACCGGAGCTGGAATGATGCGCGGGGCTGCGTGGGTACCTGCGTGTTACTAACAGTCAGTAAGCAGAATTTTGAATGGGATTTTACATGCTATATGAAACCATGACTCACCCCAAATGGATGGCTCCCAAACACGCACGTCGCCGCTAGGTTCAGTGACCGCATAAATGCGTTGCGGTCTGTACGAAGAGTAGCCATAGGTGAAGACGGTATCGACATACTTCTATGGCCACAAGAAGTCTTCACGCAAGACTGTCCATTCCTTGTCTTCTGGGCATCTAATGAATGTGATTGCCTTGTCGAACACCGCTAAGAGATCGTACTCCCAGTTCTTCCACGCCCCCTCCCGCGGTCTATGTGGGAGTTGTACCTTCACGAGGCCAAGTTCTGCCATGTTGAACCTGTAAAAAAATTCGGAAATGGGCGGCGACCACCTGCTGTTGAATGCAGTAATGCTGACACCCTTCAAAGATGGCACTGCAAGTATCTTCGATCTGTAGCCATTTTTTAGAGTCCAAATACTACCATCCTGTGATAAAAGGACCAACCACTCGCTGTTGCCACCCACCCAATTCTGGTCATCTTCCATTTCCGTCTCTTCTTCTTCCTTGATATTCTCTGATTCGGACCACTTATCCAGCAGCATCAGTTTTGCATGAATCTTCAAAGAGTTTGTTGTCAGTTAGTACAATAAACTAGCATGGATGCCATTGCAGATACAATTTGACAACTAGGCCTTCAGATTAAAGTACACAAAATATCGCCTAAATACGAGTGTCTCCTCAGATATCGCCTAAATTGTGCCTGTGTCACTACGAAGATACTCAATATATGGAGTGCTAGCAGAGCCCCCAGAACAAACTCTTGGTGATGATCATAATTAAACAGCTTAGGGCATAACAGCCTTAAATCGTCTAATTTGTTTGTTTTTATTTTAGGAAACAGAATATCACCTAGCAGGCATTCCATTGCAAAATCGAAAATGACAACTCGTCTATCACCTACAGTAAGACTGTCTCACTACGAAAATACTAGAATATCAGGTACGAGCAGAGCTTCCGCTGTACAGAATAGTCTTAAATGGTTCGATTTGTTCAAACTGCGTGTGCACACAACACGTTCAACAAAAGGAACATAGGATTCCGATGAGAGTTCAGCACATATGAATCAAGGATATGACTGAACGAATAAGCTAGATACTGGAACTTATGTGGCCATCGCGGTCGTCTGGCCATTTGCTGTTATCGGGGTAAAGAAGGCTTGTCGTGCCGAACGGTTGTTCGTCCATGTTCCGCATCATCACGCGGTAGCCAGGGATGCAGCGAGCGAGGCGGCCGGCTGAGATGATGTCCAACTCCGAGGCGATCCTGTGCATGTTCGCGGTGCTGAGGTTCGGCCATCCCCAATCCTCGCGGTAGCGGTCGCCCTGGCCATCCGCGTCATCATCGCATGCCTTTCGCTTCAGCCTACTGCTACCCCAAGCTCTACCCATAGCGGCAAATGGAGTCTGGAATCCGGTAGATTAATGGAGGCGTTGTGATAAGGAGGCGGATGGATTCGAGAGGGGGTGGAATCAGGGATGGGGGCAGTTGTTCGAGTGGGGAGAGAATCTGCAAGGAACCGCCGCCGCCGGTTCTCGTCCGCGTGGAAGAAAAGAAGGGGGGCGTAATTATTGAGGGCGGGCGCCGGAACCATCTAGAGGAAGTGAAAAAATAAATCATAAAAGGGAAATGTCCGGCCCGCCTATCAGTGAGTGAAGGTCGGCACGCGCAAACGTGCCTACGTTTGAATTGATTCCACCACATGCAAGTGGCACAGAACAAATTTTAGGAAGTGCTAGCGTCGACGTGTAAAACCGCCGTTTTTTGCCACCTTCACCCTACTAAAAACGGTCGTGCACCATTCTAGATATTGGTAAGGGCGGTTCCAATCTTTCACTTCCCCGTCTCATTTCCTCCTCCACGGTCTCATCGTCTTTCTCCTCCACGGACTCATCCATTTCCTCCACCACCGCATCACCCTCTTCCTCCGTATCCTTTCCCTCTTGCTTGTAGTCATGGACACTCCGGACGTCCGAAACGAGGCAGGCAAGAAACTGCGCACTTCGACATCGAAGTACATGGCGGGAAGAAGATCGATGTCGTCTAGACCACCAACCATCGGACGGTGAGGAACACTCTGAATAATTACACGAGTTGGCTGCAGTTCAAAGAAAACAGGTTCGTAGGACTAGACCTCGAGTATAGCCGCGATCACCATAGGATCGCCGTGGTGCAACTCTCCATGAAGGGGCACGTCCTCGTATACCAGCCTTTTTGCGAGAAGGGGGCTAACGGGATATGGTAGACTTTGCTGTCTTTTTGTTCCTGAACCGTCTGTTTGCAAAAGTTATTGCTATATTATTTGTCTGAATTCATTTTCATGCAGGTGGGGCGAAAGCATTAGGGATCTATTTCATGACTTTCTCGTGAACCAACACATAACATTTACCAGTGTTAACATCACGAATGACAATAAACTGCTTGAAAGGCCGATTGTCAACATTAGAATCCCAAAGGAGTGCAGAGTGGACATCCAGGAAATTTACTGGATCCCAGGGATGAAGGGCGGCAAGACCGGGATGGCCGCTCTTGCCTCCGAACTCATAGACCCATGGTATGCTGACATGAAGGACAGATTGCCGAGATGTTCGTGGAGGCATTTAGGGCACGATTACTGGGAGGATAAGCCACTTTCTGAACCTAATCTGAATTACGCTACAATTGACGGGTATGTTAGCCACGAGCTGTACTGCCAGATTTTAAAATCCCGTTCTAGGTATCGCATGATTGAACCACCACCAAGGCAGGTTGTTTGTCCTAGATGTCGGAGTGTAGATGAATCTACAAACCGGGGCAAGCGACCGAAGGCATCCTGAGATCGGTTGCCTTCTCCAACAGACTGGGATGTAGACTATTAGTGCATGATTGTTGTGTTTATGAAAACATGTTATTTCATAAGTACACTATGTGAGAAATTACGAACTGCTGTGTATTACCTTTGTCAAACTATAATCTGGTTTATGACTGTATCCTTCTCTATAATCTGGGTTTGGTTATGACTTATGACTGTATCACACCTTATGCATGTCAGTCCTAGATTCTGCCACATGCAAATGACACAGACAGAATTTGTAAGAATGAATGTTGAGCATACAAAAGGGGGAATGTAATTCATACAGGTTAAGTAGCTAATAGCACAGGGATCATACGAGCTTGGTTCTTACACACAGAATGCTTAGAAAATACATGCGAGATAAAACTAGGAACGAAATGCAAAACTAGTAGTGGTAAACATCACACTCACCCACCCGCCAGATCCTGTTGAGCATCTCATAGCAGACATACGTGTCCCTGGCTGCGTACTTGATCGCATCGTAATCCAGGTGCCTCCACTCCCATTGCTCGTGCAGGTGCTTCGGGAACTTGATTTTCATGCCGGCGTACTCACGGTCAATGATGTCGGAAGCGAGTCTAGCCATGCCGGCTTTCCCCATACCGCCATCTGGGTACCTCCACAAACATTGGAGATCGACATGATTGACGACATGAACGAGGAGATCCCGTTCTAGGTTCGGAGTGTCGTTCTTGATGTCGACGCTAGAGAAGTAGATCTCCCTCCTATGTAGGAACTCACGAAGCTCCGGGCATACAGATTTGGCCCTACATACATGATATAGTAGGCAGTGGTTGCGCATGGATAGCTGCAAAAGTGTCGTCCTCTTCCTATCTCTGGTATACTCGAGGTCAAGGCCGACGATCGTGTACCTGTCCATCGGCTCCTGTAGCCACCGCTCATACATTGCGATGACCTTGGCCACCTCCGCTGACGCATTTGTGTTGACGATCGTCAGCTTGGTGGTGCCATGGGCGGTGACGGTGTACTCGTCGGTGTAGTCGCTCCCGTCGCCGAACACGTCGTACTCTGCATCCATGGCAGCAGCTAATGCGGCAGTGGTGGCCTAGGGTCGATAGCGGTGGCTGGTACTAGGCGTGGAGGTGGAGTGATCTGTTGCGGTGGTATGGCCAGGCGGAGGCGGTGCCTGCGGTAGCGTCGATTGTTCTTGCAGTGGCGGCGCCGGCGGAAGGAATGAGTTGGGGATTTTTGCACAGTGATGTGCTGAGGAGACAGAAGGCGATTGTTAAATTACGTTTACCAATATTCTGGTCATACCCATGCGGAAGCAAGTTTGACCGGGCGAGCACCGATGGTTTCCAATCCTAGCGATTAAATTCGGCGTCCGTCCTGGTAGGCGATGGGACGGGTGTGCGACGTGGCTTTGGCATGGCAGAGACCGGTCACGTAGACCACCGTCCCGTTGCCGATCCGCAGCGGGTGCGCGGTGCTGACACGACGTAATGTGACAGGACAGAAGGAAGTGTAGAGTTATTATTAATTCCTAACAAGTTTAAGAAGTGTAAGCATAGACATGGACCTAGCATCCCTGCACCCCGGGGCAGCCGCCCAGCCGATCAGGCTTGCCGATTACGCAAAGCTTGTCTTGAATTTGCCAAAATGAAGCTCGTTTGCCCATGCTTCTATAAGTTTCTCTGTAGGCCACTTGTGTAGGCATGCACGATCAAGCAACTTTGCAACACACGTGTCGGTGGAAAAGCATTAGGTTTCAACGCACCACATAGTTTAGGGATTTAGAATAGCTACATTGTGGAGCTCTAGCCAAATTGCATGGTAAAGCCAAATTCAGCTTTTTGTCAGATTTAGCTATAGCAACATTGTGTCTCGTTTGTCCTCACTTTTTCCCTCCCGATATTCCGAAGCCCTCACATGCGCTCGGAGGGGGGTGTCGTCTGGTCAAAGGTTTGGCCGTTACGTGCGCCATGACGCCTAAAGTGGAAGTTTTTTTTGTTATTTGGCCTTTCTAAGAGCGCCTTTTCCCCTCTCTCTCTAACAGTTGTGTTTTTTTTGCCCAAAAAGGTAGGGAATCTAGAGCATCTTCTCTCTTCATTCATTGTTCCTTTTGCGATCGTTTTTCCCCAATCCGGTAGCAAATCTAGAGCAGCAAAACAAACCAGCACCATAAATAAATTTAGTAAACAAAGTAGATGTAGATAAAGTAGCTAATATAGGTTATATAGTACAGTACTTAACGAGGTTCGACAATTAGGCTGCTTAGCAGCAGCGGACTGCTTCAACATAGACAAGACAAAATAAGCTGCTTTACAGCAGTAGCAGCAGCAGCTAATTAGTGGCCCCTCGTGGCCTCTGCCAAGAGGGCATCCGCCTCCTCCCTCTGGCGCCTCCTCCACTTCTTACTACCTAGCCCCTTGACCTTGGGCACCTTGGGTCTGATCGGGGGCATGCGACCCTTCTCGATAGCCACCTTCTGGAGGTTGCGGAGGTGAAGACCGAGCGCCTGGTGCTTGGCCCTGAAGCCGTGGATGTTCACGGACTCGCCGCAGGTCCTCACGTCCTCGGCATGCTTCACGAGGGAGTTGAAGTCCGTGCCGCGGAGCCTCCTGGTGGGGCAGAATGGGCACCTGTACACGTCGCCGGTGAAGAAGTTGTTGTACTGACCGGACTTTAGCCTCCTCAGCACATGACGAGTCTTGGTGTCCTGCGACTCGTCGTCGCTGTGGAGGTCGCTGCTATCCTCCTGTTGGAAAAAAATAGTAGAGTGAAATAAGGACATGATTGAGATACTTCGATTATCGGGCTTGATTTTTTGCATAAATTAACCGAATGAGATCTCCCGATTATTCCCCAAATCTCAAACCAAATCGAATACTGATCCCAACTACGAACAGGGGGATTCATCGAAAATCGAGATCTAACACAATAGGATTAGCTACTATAAAAAATACGAACAGCCGAGCCCTAATAACATATGATCTAGCATCCAACGATGGGAACAGGGGAAGAACAAGGGAAGGGGAGAAAACCCTGGTTACCTCAAATCACGGGTCGGCGATGCTGGTGTCGTAGGGGTTCTTCGGCCTTATGTAGACAACCTCCTCGTAGGGGTCCCAGCCAAGCGGGATCTGTCCGAGACTGGCGGGGGCCTCCTCGCCGGCGGCTATGGTGGATGCGGGGACGAGGAAGGGGGGCTCCTCGCCGGCGGCCTTGGAGGCGCCGATGGCCACCGCGCCGATCTTCTCCATCACCGGCGTGGTTGGGGTTTTGTTGGGCGTTTGCAGAAGGTGATGGGGCAGTGGAGACGGTTGAGTGAGCGGAGTCCGTGATGAGTGGGAGTGGGGAGGCCTCTATTAAAGGAGAAGGGAAGCGGCGTTTCGTTGCACTACCGTGCACCGCGTATGCTAATGCACCGTGCATGGCCACACGTGTCCGCTACCGCCCCGTGCGCCGCACACGCGTACCGTGAGTCACGTTTTTTTCCCTCGTGTCTAACCATGGCGATTCAGTTGTACTCAGTTTTGCCCACCAACCGTTGATCCTTTGTGATCTAGCGGACATGATAACCCTTATATCTGTCGGGGGCACCCCTCTATCCATGAAAAATAACGAGTATGCCACCGGAACTTTAACAACATAAATAGATGAACTTGAATATATTTTGAAGGGTACGAAAATAGAAATCCCCATAGTTTAAGGGTCTAGATACGGTAAGAGAACTAAATATTATTAGTGGCCGGGCCAGCACAGTGACGGGGTTGGTTAGCTAGAACTTGCTGATTCCTAAGTAAGGGGACACTAGGCCGGTCTTGACATACTCCCTCAGGAACTTGCCATAAGCAGCGTGCTTAGCCTTGGTCGCCGACTTGTGTTTACTAGCCGGGCTTTTACCGATGCCAACCGCATGCGGAATCAAGCTGGCAATCCTCGAGTTGACACCTTTCTTATAGAAAGGGCACCTGAGCTCCCCAAGTCGAGTGCGGAAAGGGATTATCCCGCTCTTGAGCTTTTTTGTGGAAAGAACACACATGTAATGACCACTGGTTGATCCATATGTGGTTTGTGGAAAAGAACACACATGCAATGACCACTGGTTGATCCATATGTGGTTTGTGGAAAGAACACACATGCAATGACTCTAGTGCTAGTTTTAGTATAATTACACACATATAATGACTCTAGTGGGTCCACATGTAGTTTGTGAAAAGAACACACATGCAATGAGTCTAGTGGATCCATGTGTGGTTTGTGGAAAAGAAAACACATGCAATGGCTCTAGTGTTGGTTTGTGGTTTTAGTATAAGAACAAACATGCAATTCCTCAAATGGATCCATATGTGGTTTGTGGAAAGAACACACATGCAATGACTCTGGTTGATCCATATGTGGTTTGTGGAAGAACACACATGCAATGACCACTGGTTGATCCATATGTTGTTTGTGGAAAAGAACACACATGCAATGACCACTGGTTGATCCATGTGTGGTTTGTGGAAAAAACACACATGCAATGACAGTGGTGGATCCATGTGTGGTTTGTGAAAAGAACACACATGCAATGACTCTAGTGTTGGTTTTAGTATAAGAACACACATTCAAGGACTCTACTAGGTTCACATGTGGTTTGTGAAAAGAACACACATGCAATGACCACCGGTTGATCCATATGTGGTTTGTGGAAAGAACACGCATGCAATGACACTGCTTGATCCATGTGTGGTTTGTGGAAAAGAACACACATGCAATGACCACTGGTTGATCCATGTGTGGTTTGTGGAAAGAACACACATGCAATGACCACTGGTTGATCCATATGTGGTTTGTGGAAAAGAACACACATGCAATGACTCTAATGGATCCATATGTGGTTTGTGGAAAGAACACACATGCAATGACTCTAGTGCTAGTTTTAGTATAAGAACACACATACAATGACTCTAGTGGGTCCACATGTAGTTTGTGAAAAGAACACACATGCAATGACCACTAGTTGATCCATAAGTTGTTTGTGGAAAAGAACACACATGCAATGAGTCTAGTGGATCCATGTGTGGTTTGTGGAAAAGAACACACATGCAATGTCTCTAGTGTTGGTTTATGGTTTTAGTATAAGAACAAACATGCAATTACTCAAATGGATCTATATGTGGTTTGTGGAAAGAACACACATGCAATGACTCTAGTTGATCCATATGTGGTTTGTGGAAAGAACACACATGCAATGACCACTGGTTGATCCATATGTGGTTTGTGGAAAAGAACACACATGTAATAACCATTGGTTGATCCATGTGTGGTTTGTGGAAAGAACACACATGCAATGTCAGTGGTGGATCCATGTGTGGTTTGTGAAAAGAACAAACATGCAATGACTCTAGTGTTGGTTTTAGTATAAGAACACACATGCACTGACTCTAGTGGGTTCACATGTGGTTTGTGAAAAGAACACACATGCAATGACCACTGGCTGATCCATATGTGGTTTTTGGAAAGAACAAACATACAATGACTCAAATGGATCCATATGTGGTTTGTGGAAAGAACACACATGCAATGACTCTAGTGGTTGATCCATGTGTGGTTTGTGGAAATAACACACATGCAATGACTCTATTGGTTGATCCATGTGTGGTTTGTGGAAGTAACACACATGCAATGACTCTAATGGATCCATAAGTGGTTTATGGAAAGAACACACATGCAATGACTCTAGTGCTAGTTTTAGTATAAGAACACACATACAATGACTCTAGTGGGTCCACATGTAGTTTGTGAAAAGAACACACATGCGATGACCACTGGTTGATCCATAAGTTCTTTCTAGAAAAGAACACACATGCAATGAGTCTGGTGGATCCATGTGTGGTTTGTGGAAAAGAACACACATGCAAAGACTCTAGTGCTGGTTTGTGGTTTTAGTATAAGAACAAACATGCAATGACTCAAATGGACCATATGTGGTTTGTGGAAAGAACGCACATGCAATGACACTGGTTGATCCATATGTGGTTTGTGGAAAGAACACACATGCAATGACCACTGGTTGATCCATATGTGGTTTGTTGAAAAGAACACACATGCAATGACCACTGGTTGATCCATGTGTGGTTTGTGGAAAGAACACACATGCAATGACAGTGGTGGATCCATGTGTGGTTTGTGAAAAGAACACACATGCAATGACTCTAGTGTTGGTTTTAGTATAAGAACACACATGCAATGAATCTACTAGGTTCACATGTGGTTTGTGAAAAGAACAAACATGCAATGACCACTAGATGATCCATATGTGGTTTGTGGAAAGAACACGCATGCAATGACACTGCTTGATACATGTGTGGTTTGTGGAAAAGAACACACATGCAATGAGCACTGGTTGATCCATGTGTGGTTTGTGGAAAGAACACACATGTAATGACCACTGGTTGATCCATATGTAGTTTGTGGAAAAGAACACACATGCAATGACCACTGGTTGATCCATATGTGGTTTGTGGAAAGAACACACATGCAATGACTCTAGTGCTAGTTTTAGTATAAGAACATACATATAATGACTGTAGTGTGTCCACATGTAGTTCGTGAAAAGAACACACATGCAATGACCACTGGTTGATCCATAAGTTGTTTGCGGAAAAGAACACACATGCAATGAGTCTAGTGGATCCATAAGTTGTTTGTGGAAAAGAAAACACATGCAATGACTCTAGTGTTGGTTTGTGGTTTTAGTATAAAAACAAACATGCAATTCCTCAAATGGATCCATATGTGGTTTGTGGAATGAACACACATGCAATGACACTGGTTGATCCATATGTGGTTTGTGGAAAGAACACACATGCAATGACCACTGGTTGATCCATATGTGGTTTGTGGAAAGAACACGCATGCAATGACACTGCTTGATCCATGTGTGGTTTGTGGAAAAGAACACACATGCAATGAGCACTGGTTGATCCATGTGTGGTTTGTGGAAAGAACACACATGTAATGAACACTGGTTGATCCATATGTGGTTAGTGGAAAAGAACACACATGCAATGACCACTGGTTGATCCATATGTGGTTTGTAGAAAGAACACACATGCAATGACTCTAGTGCTAGTTTTAGTATAAGAAAACACATATAATGACTGTAGTGGGTCCACATGTAGTTTGTGAAATGAACACACATGCAATGACCACTGGTTGATCCATAAGTTGTTTGCGGAAAAGAACACACATGCAATGAGTCTAGTGGATCCATAAGTTGTTTGTGGAAAAGAAAACACATGCAATAACTCTAGTGTTGGTTTGTGGTTTTAGTATAAGAATAAACATGCAATTCCTCAAATGGATCCATATGTGGTTTGTGGAAAGAACACACATGCAATGACTCTGGTTGATCCATATGTGGTTTGTGGAAAGAACACACATGCAATGACCACTGGTTGATCCATATGCGGTTTGTGGAAAAGAACACACATGGAATGACCACTGGTTGATCCATGTGTGGTTTGTGGAAAGAACACACATGCAATGACAGTGGTGGATCTATGTGTGGTTTGTGAAAAGAACACACATGCAATGACTCTAGTGTTGGTTTTAGTATAAGAACACACAGGCAATGACTCTAGTGGGTTCACATGTGGTTTGTGAAAAGAACACACATGCAATGACTCTAGTGCTGGTTTGTGGTTTTAGTATAAGAACAAACATGCAATGACTCAAATGGATCCATATGTGGTTTGTGGAAAGAACACACATCCAATGAAACTGGTTGATCCATATGTGGTTTGTGGAAAGAACACACATGCAATGACCATTGGTTGATCCATATGTGGTTTGTGGAAAAGAACACACATGCAATGACCAGTGGTTGATCCATGTGTGGTTTGTGGAAAGAACACACATGCAATGACAGTGGTGGATCCATGTGTGGTTTGTGAAAAGAACACACATGCAATGACTCTAGTGTTGGTTTTAGTAAAAAAACACACATGCAATGACTCTACTAGGTTCACATGTGGTTTGTGAAAAGAACACACATGCAATGAGCACTGGTTGATCCATATGTGGTTTGTGGGCATGCAATGACCACTGGTTGATCCATGTGTGGTTTGTGGAAAGAACACACATGCAATGACAGTGGTGGATCCATGTGTGGTTTGTGAAAAGAACACACATGCAATGACTCTAGTGTTGGTTTTAGTATAAGAACACACATGCAATGACTCTACTAGGTTCACATGTGGTTTGTGAAAAGAACACACATGCAATGACTCTAGTGTTGGTTTTAGTATAAGAACACACATGCAATGACTCTAGTGGGTTCACATGTGGTTTGTGAAAAGAACACACATGTAATGACCACTGGTTGATCCATATGTGGTTTGTGGAAAGAACAAATATACAATGACTCAAATGGATCCATATGTGGTTTGTGGAAGGAACACAGATGCAATGACTCTAGTGGTTGATCCATGTGTGGTTTGTGGAAATAACACACATGCAATGACTCTATTGCTTGATCCATGTGTGGTTTGTGGAAATAACACACATGTAATGACTCTAATGGATCCATAAGTGGTTTATGGAAAGAACACACATGCAATGACTCTAGTGCTAGTTTTAGTATAAGAACACACATACAATGACTCTAGTGGGTCCACATGTGGTTTGTGAAAAGAACACACATGCAATGACCACTGGCTGATCCATATGTGGTTTTTGGGAAGAACAAACATACAATGACTCAAATGGATCCATATGTGGTTTGTGGAAAGAACACACATGCAATGACTCTAGTGGTTGATCCATGTGTGGTTTGTGGAAATAACACACATGCAATGACTCTATTGGTTGATCCATGTGTGGTTTGTGGAAGTAACACACATGCAATGACTCTAATGGATCCATAAGTGGTTTATGGAAAGAACACACATGCAATGACTCTAGTGCTAGTTTTAGTATAAGAACACACATACAATGACTCTAGTGGGTCCACATGTAGTTTGTGAAAAGAACACACATGCGATGACCACTGGTTGATCCATAAGTTCTTTCTAGAAAAGAACACACATGCAATGAGTCTGGTGGATCCATGTGTGGTTTGTGGAAAAGAACACACATGCAAAGACTCTAGTGATGGTTTGTGGTTTTAGTATAAGAACAAACATGCAATGACTCAAATGGACCATATGTGGTTTGTGGAAAGAACGCACATGCAATGACACTGGTTGATCCATATGTGGTTTGTGGAAAGAACACACATGCAATGACCACTGGTTGATCCATATGTGGTTTGTGGAAAAGAACACACATGCAATGACCACTGGTTGATCCATGTGTGGTTTGTGGAAAGAACACACATGCAATGACAGTGGTGGATCCATGTGTGGTTTGTGAAAAGAACACACATGCAATGACTCTAGTGTTGGTTTTAGTATAAGAACACACATGCAATAAATCTACTAGGTTCACATGTGGTTTGTGAAAAGAACAAACATGCAATGACCACTGGATGATCCATATGTGGTTTGTGGAAAGAACACGCATGCAATGACACTGCTTGATACATGTGTGGTTTGTGGAAAAGAACACACATGCAATGAGCACTGGTTGATCCATGTGTGGTTTGTGGAAAGAACACACATGTAATGACCACTGGTTGATCCATATGTAGTTTGTGGAAAAGAACACACATGCAATGACCACTGGTTGATCCATATGTGGTTTGTGGAAAGAACACACATGCAATGACTCTAGTGCTAGTTTTAGTATAAGAACATACATATAATGACTGTAGTGGGTCCACATGTAGTTTGTGAAAAGAACACACATGCAATGACCACTGGTTGATCCATAAGTTGTTTGCGGAAAAGAACACACATGCAATGAGTCTAGTGGATCCATAAGTTGTTTGTGGAAAAGAAAACACATGCAATGACTCTAGTGTTGGTTTGTGGTTTTAGTATAAGAACAAACATGCAATTCCTCAAATGGATCCATATGTGGTTTGTGGAAAGAACACACATGCAATGACACTGGTTGATCCATATGTGGTTTGTGGAAAGAACACACATGCAATGACCACTGGTTGATCCATATGTGGTTTGTGGAAAGAACACGCATGCAATGACACTGCTTGATCCATGTGTGGTTTGTGGAAAAGAACACACATGCAATGAGCACTGGTTGATCCATGTGTGGTTTGTGGAAAGAACACACATGCAATGACCACTGGTTGATCCATATGTGGTTTGTAGAAAGAACACACATGCAATGACTCTAGTGCTAGTTTTAGTATAAGAAAACACATATAATGACTGTAGTGGGTCCACATGTAGTTTGTGAAATGAACACACATGCAATGACCACTGGTTGATCCATAAGTTGTTTGCGGAAAAGAACACACATCCAATGAGTCTAGTGGATCCATAAGTTGTTTGTGGAAAAGAAAACACATGCAATAACTCTTGTGTTGGTTTGTGGTTTTAGTATAAGAACAAACATGCAATTCCTCAAATGGATCCATATGTGGTTTGTGGAAAGAACACACATGCAATGACTCTGGTTGATCCATATGTGGTTTGTGGAAAGAACACACATGCAATGACCACTGGTTGATCCATATGCGGTTTGTGGAAAAGAACACACATGCAATGACCACTGGTTGATCCATGTGTGGTTTGTGGAAAGAACACACATGCAATGACAGTGGTGGATCCATGTGTGGTTTGTGAAAAGAACACACATGCAATGACTCTAGTGTTGGTTTTAGTATAAGAACACACAGGCAATGACTCTAGTGGGTTCACATGTGGTTTGTGAAAAGAACACACATGCAATGACTCTAGTGCTGGTTTGTGGTTTTAGTATAAGAACAAACATGCAATGACTCAAATGGATCCATATGTGGTTTGTGGAAAGAACACACATCCAATGAAACTGGTTGATCCATATGTGGTTTGTGGAAAGAACACACATGCAATGACCATTGGTTGATCCATATGTGGTTTGTGGAAAAGAACACACATGCAATGACCAGTGGTTGATCCATGTGTGGTTTGTGGAAAGAACACACATGCAATGACAGTGGTGGATCCATGTGTGGTTTGTGAAAAGAACACACATGCAATGACTCTAGTGTTGGTTTTAGTAAAAAAAACACATGCAATGACTCTACTAGGTTCACATGTGGTTTGTGAAAAGAACACACATGCAATGAGCACTAGTTGATCCATATGTGGTTTGTGGGCATGCAATGACCACTGGTTGATCCATGTGTGGTTTGTGGAAAGAACACACATGCAATGACAGTGGTGGATCCATGTGTGGTTTGTGAAAAGAACACACATGCAATGACTCTAGTGTTGGTTTTAGTATAAGAACACACATGCAATGACTCTACTAGGTTCACATGTGGTTTGTGAAAAGAACATACATGCAATGACTCTAGTGTTGGTTTTAGTATAAGAACACACATGCAATGACTCTAGTGGGTTCACATGTGGTTTGTGAAAAGAACACACATGTAATGACCACTGGTTGATCCATATGTGGTTTGTGGAAAGAACAAATATACAATGACTCAAATGGATCCATATGTGGTTTGTGGAAAGAACACACATGCAATGACTCTAGTGGTTGATCCATGTGTGGTTTGTGGAAATAACACACATGCAATGACTCTATTGGTTGATCCATGTGTGGTTTGTGGAAATAACACAGATGTAATGACTCTAATGGATCCATAAGTGGTTTATGGAAAGAACACACATGCAATGACTCTAGTGCTAGTTTTAGTATAAGAACACACATACAATGACTCTAGTGGGTCCACATGTGGTTTGTGAAAAGAACACACATGCAATGACCACTGGCTGATCCATATGTGGTTTTTGGAAAGAACAAACATACAATGACTCAAATGGATCCATATGTGGTTTGTGGAAAGAACACACATGCAATGACTCTAGTGGTTGATCCATGTGTGGTTTGTGGAAATAACACACATGCAATGACTCTATTGGTTGATCCATGTGTGGTTTGTGGAAGTAACACACATGCAATGACTCTAATGGATCCATAAGTGGTTTATGGAAAGAACACACATGCAATGACTCTAGTGCTAGTTTTAGTATAAGAACACACATACAATGACTCTAGTGGGTCCACATGTAGTTTGTGAAAAGAACACACATGCGATGACCACTGGTTGATCCATAAGTTCTTTCTAGAAAAGAACACACATGCAATGAGTCTGGTGGATCCATGTGTGGTTTGTGGAAAAGAACACACATGCAAAGACTCTAGTGATGGTTTGTGGTTTTAGTATAAGAACAAACATGCAATGACTCAAATGGACCATATGTGGTTTGTGGAAAGAACGCACATGCAATGACACTGGTTGATCCATATGTGGTTTGTGGAAAGAACACACATGCAATGACCACTGGTTGATCCATATGTGGTTTGTGGAAAAGAACACACATGCAATGACCACTGGTTGATCCATGTGTGGTTTGTGGAAAGAACACACATGCAATGACAGTGGTGGATCCATGTGTGGTTTGTGAAAAGAACACACATGCAATGACTCTAGTGTTGGTTTTAGTATAAGAACACACATGCAATGAATCTACTAGGTTCACATGTGGTTTGTGAAAAGAACAAACATGCAATGACCACTGGATGATCCATATGTGGTTTGTGGAAAGAACACGCATGCAATGACACTGCTTGATACATGTGTGGTTTGTGCAAAAGAACACACATGCAATGAGCACTGGTTGATCCATGTGTGGTTTGTGGAAAGAACACACATGTAATGACCACTGGTTGATCCATATGTAGTTTGTGGAAAAGAACACACATGCAATGACCACTGGTTGATCCATATGTGGTTTGTGGAAAGAACACACATGCAATGACTCTAGTGCTAGTTTTAGTATAAGAACATACATATAATGACTGTAGTGGGTCCACATGTAGTTTGTGAAAAGAACACACATGCAATGACCACTGGTTGATCCATAAGTTGTTTGCGGAAAAGAACACACATGCAATGAGTCTAGTGGATCCATAAGTTGTTTGTGGAAAAGAAAACACATGCAATGACTCTAGTGTTGGTTTGTGGTTTTAGTATAAGAACAAACATGCAATTCCTCAAATGGATCCATATGTGGTTTGTGGAAAGAACACACATGCAATGACACTGGTTGATCCATATGTGGTTTGTGGAAAGAACACACATGCAATGACCACTGGTTGATCCATATGTGGTTTGTGGAAAGAACACGCATGCAATGACACTGCTTGATCCATGTGTGGTTTGTGGAAAAGAACACACATGCAATGAGCACTGGTTGATCCATGTGTGGTTTGTGGAAAGAACACACATGTAATGACCACTGGTTGATCCATATGTGGTTAGTGGAAAAGAACACACATGCAATGACCACTGGTTGATCCATATGTGGTTTGTAGAAAGAACACACATGCAATGACTCTAGTGCTAGTTTTAGTATAAGAAAACACATATAATGACTGTAGTGGGTCCACATGTAGTTTGTGAAATGAACACACATGCAATGACCACTGGTTGATCCATAAGTTGTTTGCGGAAAAGAACACACATGCAATGAGTCTAGTGGATCCATAAGTTGTTTGTGGAAAAGAAAACACATGCAATAACTCTAGTGTTGGTTTGTGGTTTTAGTATAAGAACAAACATGCAATTCCTCAAATGGATCCATATGTGGTTTGTGGAAAGAACACACATGCAATGACTCTGGTTGATCCATATGTGGTTTGTGGAAAGAACACACATGCAATGACCACTGGTTGATCCATATGCGGTTTGTGGAAAAGAACACACATTAAATGACCACTGGTTGATCCATGTGTAGTTTGTGGAAAGAACACACATGCAATGACAGTGGTGGATCTATGTGTGGTTTGTGAAAAGAACACACATGCAATGACTCTAGTGTTGGTTTTAGTATAAGAACACACAGGCAATGACTCTAGTGGGTTCACATGTGGTTTGTGAAAAGAACACACATGCAATGACTCTAGTGCTGGTTTGTGGTTTTAGTATAAGAACAAACATGCAATGACTCAAATGGATCCATATGTGGTTTGTGGAAAGAACACACATCCAATGAAACTGGTTGATCCATATGTGGTTTGTGGAAAGAACACACATGCAATGACCATTGGTTGATCCATATGTGGTTTGTGGAAAAGAACACACATGCAATGACCAGTGGTTGATCCATGTGTGGTTTGTGGAAAGAACACACATGCAATGACAGTGGTGGATCCATGTGTGGTTTGTGAAAAGAACACACATGCAATGACTCTAGTGTTGGTTTTAGTAAAAAAACACACATGCAATGAGTCTACTAGGTTCACATGTGGTTTGTGAAAAGAACACACATGCAATGAGCACTGGTTGATCCATATGTGGTTTGTGGGCATGCAATGACCACTGGTTGATCCATGTGTGGTTTGTGGAAAGAACACACATGCAATGACAGTGGTGGATCCATGTGTGGTTTGTGAAAAGAACACACATGCAATGACTCTAGTGTTGGTTTTAGTATAAGAACACACATGCAATGACTCTACTAGGTTCACATGTGGTTTGTGAAAAGAACACACATGCAATGACTCTAGTGTTGGTTTTAGTATAAGAACACACATGCAATGACTCTAGTGGGTTCACATGTGGTTTGTGAAAAGAACACACATGCAATGACCACTGGTTGATCCATATGTGGTTTGTGGAAAGAACAAATATACAATGACTCAAATGGATCCATATGTGGTTCGTGGAAAGAACACACATGCAATGACTCTAGTGGTTGATCCATGTGTGGTTTGTGGAAATAACACACATGCAATGACTCTATTGGTTGATCCATGTGTGGTTTGTGGAAATAACACACATGTAATGACTCTAATGGATCCATAAGTGGTTTATGGAAAGAACACACATGCAATGACTCTAGTGCTAGTTTTAGTATAAGAACACACATACAATGACTCTAGTGGGTCCACATGTGGTTTGTGAAAAGAACACACATGCAATGACCACTGGCTGATCCATATGTGGTTTTTGGAAAGAACAAACATTCAATGACTCAAATGGATCCATATGTGGTTTGTGGAAAGAACACACATGCAATGACCACTGGTTGATCCATAAGTTCTTTGTGGTAAAGAACACAATGCAATGAGTCTAGTGGATCCATGTGTGATTTGTGGAAAAGAACACACATGCAATGACTCTAGTGCTGGTTTGTGGTTTTAGTATAAGAACAAACATGCAATGACTCAAATGGATCCATATGTGGTTTGTGGAAGGAACACACATCCAATGACACAGGTTCATCTATATGTGGTTTGTGGAAAGAACACACATGTAATGACCACCGGTTGATCCATGTGTGGTTTGTGGAAAGAACACACATGCAATGACCGTGGTGGATCCATGTGTGGTTTGTGAAAAGAACACACATGCAATGACTCTAGTGTTGGTTTTAGTATAAGAACACACATGCAATGACTCTTGTGGGTTCACATGTGGTTTGTGAAAAGAACACACATGCAATGACCACTGGTTGATCCATATGTGGTTTGTGGAAAGAACAAACATACAATGACTCAAATGGATCCATATGTGGTTTGTGGAAGGAACACACATGCAATGACTCTAGTGGTTGATCCATGTGTGGTTTGTGGAAATAACACATATGCAATGACTCTATTGGTTAATACATGTGTGGTTTGTGGAAGTAACACACATGCAATGACTCTAATGGATCCGTAAGTGGTTTATGGAAAGAACACACATGCAATGACTCTAGTGCTAGTTTTAGTATACGAACACACATACAATGACTCTAGTGAGTCCACATGTAGTTTGTGAAAAGAACACACATGCGATGACCACTGGTTGATCCATAAGTTCTTTGTGGAAAAGAACACACATGCAATGAGTCTGGTGGATCCATGTGTGGTTTGTGGAAAAGAACACACATGCAAAGACTCTAGTGCTGGTTTGTGGTTTTAGTATAAGAACAAACATGCAATGACTCAAATGGACCATATGTGGTTTGTGGAAAGAACACACATGCAATGACACTGGTTGATCCATATGTGGTTTGTGGAAAGAACACACATGCAATGACCACTGGTTGATCCATATGTGTTTTGTGGAAAAGAACACACATGCAATGACCACTGGTTGATCCATGTGTGGTTTGTGGAAAGAACACACATGCAATGACAGTGGTGGATCCATGTGTGGTTTGTGAAAAGAACACACATGCAATGACTCTAGTGTTGGTTTTAGTATAAGAACACACATGCAATGAATCTACTAGGTACACATGTGGTTTGTGAAAAGAACACACATGCAATGACCACTGGTTGATCCATATGTGGTTTGTGGAAAGAACACGCATGCAATGACACTGCTTGATCCATGTGTGGGTTGTGGAAAAGGACACAAATGCAATGAGCACTGGTTGATCCATGTGTGGTTTATGGAAAGAACACACATGTAATGACCACTGGTTGATCCATATGTGGTTTGTGGAAAAGAACACACATGCAATGACCACTGGTTGATCCATGTGTGGTTTGTGGAAAGAACACACATGCAATGACAGTGGTGGATCCATGTGTGGTTTGTGAAAAGAACACACATGCAATGACTCTAGTGTTGGTTTTAGTATAAAAACACACATGCAATGACTCTACTAGGTTCACATGTGGTTTGTGAAAAGAACACACATGCAATGACCACTGGTTGATCCATATGTGGTTTGTGGGCATGCAATGACCACTGGTTGATCCATGTGTGGTTTGTGGAATAAACACACATGCAATGACAGTGGTGGATCCATGTGTGGTTTGTGAAAAGAACACACATGCAATGACTCTAGCGTTGGTTTTAGTATAAGAACACACATGCAATGACTCTACTAGGTTCACATGTGGTTTGTGAAAAGAACACACATGCAATGACTCTAGTGTTGGTTTTAGTATAAGAACACACATGCAATGACTCTACTAGGTTCACATGTGGTTTGTGAAAAGAACACACATGCAATGACCACTGGTTGATCCATGTGTGGTTTGTGGAAAAAACACACATGCAATGACCACTTGTTAATCCATATGTGGTTTGTGGAAAAGAACACACATGCAATGACTCTAATGGATCCATAAGTGGTTTGTGGAAAGAACACACATGCAATGACTCTAGTGCTAGTTTTAGTATAAGAACACACGTACAATGACTCTAGTGGGTCCACATGTAGTTTGTGAAAAGAACACACATGCAATGACCACTGTTTGATCCATAAGTTGTTTGTGGAAAAGAACACACATGCAATGAGTCTAGTGGATCCATGTGTGGTTTGTGGAAAAGAACACACATGTAATGACTCTAGTGCTGGTTCGTGGTTTTAGTATAAGAACAAACATGCAATGACTCAAATGGATCCATATGTGGTTTGTGGAAAGAACACACATGCAATGAAACTGGTTGATCCATATGTGGTTTGTGGAAAGAACACACATGCAATGACCACTGGTTGATCCATATGTGGTTTGTAGAAAAGAACACACATGCAATGACCACCGGTTGATCCATGTGTGGTTTGTGGAAAGAACACACATGCAATGACCGTGGTGGATCCATGTGTGGTTTGTGAAAAGAACACACATGCAATGACTCTAGTGTTGGTTTTAGTATAAGAACACACATGCAATGACTCTTGTGGGTTCACATGTGGTTTGTGAAAAGAACACACATGCAATGACCACTAGTTGATCCATATGTGGTTTGTGGAAAGAACACACATGCAATGACACTCCTTGATCTATGTGTGGTTTGTGGAAAAGAACACACATGCAATGACCACTGCTTGATCCATGTGTGGTTTGTGGAAAGAACACACATGCAATGACCACTGGTTGATCCATATGTGGTTTGTGGAAAAGAACACACATGCAATGACTCTAATGGATCCATAAGTGGTTTGTGGAAAGAATACACATTGAATGACTCTAGTGCTAGTTTTAGTAGTTTTAGTATAAGAACACACGTACAATGACTCTAGTGGGTCCACATGTAGTTTGTGAAAAGAACACACCTGCGATGACCACTGGTTGATCCATAAGTTCTCTGTGGAAAAGAATACACATGCAATGAGTCTAGTGGATCTATGTGTGGTTTGTGAAAAAGAACACACATGCAATGACTCTAGTGCTGGTTTGTTGTTTTAGTATAAGAACAAACATGCAATGACTCAAATGGATCCATATGTGGTTTGTGGAAAGAACACACATGCAATGAATCTGGTTGATCCATATGTGGTTTGTGGAAAGAACACACATGCAATGACCACTGGTTGATCCATATGTGGTTTGTGGAAAAGAACACACATGCAATGACTCTAGTGGTTGATCCATGTGTGGTTTGTGGAAATAACACACATGCAATGACTCTATTGGTTGATCCATGTGTGGTTTGTGGAAATAACACACATGCAATGACTCTAATGGATCAATAAGTGGTTTATGGAAAGAACACACATGCAATGACTCTAGTGCTAGTTTTAGTATAAGAACACACATACAATGACTCTAGTGGGTCCACATGTAGTTTGTGTAAAGAACACACATGCGATGACCACTGGTTGATCCATAAGTTCTTTTTGGTAAAGAACACAATGCAATGAGTCTAGTGGATCCATGTGTGGTTTGTGGAAAAGAACACACATCCAATGACTCTAGTGCTGGTTTGTGGTTTTAGTATAAGAACAAACATGCAATGACTCAAATGGATCCATATGTGGTTTGTGGAAAGAACACACATCCAATGACACTGGTTGATCCATATGTGGTTTGTGGAAACAACACACATGCAATGACCACTGGTTGATCCATATGTGGTTTGTGGAAAAGAACACACATGCAATGACCACCGGTTGATCCATGTGTGGTTTGTGGAAAGAACACACATGCAATGTCAGTGGTGGATCCATGTGTGGTTTGTGAAAAGAACACACATGCAATGACAGTGGTGGATCCATGTGTGGCTTGTGAAAAGAACACACATGCAATGACTCTAGTGTTGGTTTTAGTATAAGAACACACATGCAATGACTCTTGTGGGTTCACATGTGGTTTGTGAAAAGAACACACATGCAATGACTCTTGTGGGTTCACATGTGGTTTGTGAAAAGAACACACATGCAATGACCACTAGTTGATCCATATGTGGTTTGTGGAAAGAACACACATGCAATGACACTGCTTGATCCATGTGTGGTTTGTGGAAAACAACACACATGCAATGACCACTGGTTGATCCATGTGTGGTTTGTGGAAAGAACATACATGCAATGACCAATGGTTGATCCATATGTGGTTTGTGCAAAATAACACACATGCAATGACCACTGGTTAATCCATATGTGGTTTGTGGAAAGAACACACATGCAATGTGTAGCGTCCCCAATCTTAAATAAGATTGAGTCCCCTGTGTTTACAATGCTAGTCCCTGGATCAATAGCTAGCATCCACTGTTCAGATGTAATATCAAGAAACAAAGGTCATAATACAACTTTATAACCAGGAATAAAATAGTTTTATTACATCAAACATAGCTCATTGGCTATTTACATTACATTGCAGCGGAATAACTATAGTCATGGGTCCTTCATCTTCAAAGTGCCACAGGCAGATGTTGGTTGTAGACTTTGTAATCCTAATCAATCAATCCTCACTAAAACAATCAAACCTGCAACATAACAAGTTATAGCCACAAGGGTCAATACATTTGAATTGTATTGGCAAGTGATACTTTGGTAGTATAGTGGAGTCTATCATCTATATGCATTTGGCTAAGTGGAGTTGAGGCTTGCATTTCTCAAAATAGATTTTTCCCTAACATTTTGAAAATAAGTTTTGTTTGGCAAAAACAAATTCCAAGGCATCTATCAATCAAAGACTGAAGATCCACTCTGGGCATCTATCAATCAAAGACTGAAGATTTGCTTGGCAAAAACAATTTTCTTAACCAAAGATTGAAGATACTATCAAGGCATCTACCAATCAAAGACTGAAGATCCACTCAGGGCATCTACCAATCAGAGACTGAAGATTTTAAGTTCCTTTCAAGGCATCTTCCAATCAAAGATTGAAGAATTTCACACAACCCTTGTTCACCCACAAATTTTTATTTTAGAAATTGGAGTGATGAGATTCTTGATTGCTTCCATGTCTTGATGCTCAAATTGTCCTTTACCAGGGACATGGCTAAGTACTTAGGTTTTACACTCTGCAGAGGTGGTGCACTTTCCCCACAAGACTTGGTTTCCCAAGACAAAATCTTTCAGAAGCCTTCCCTTAGACCAACATGGACGCGCTCCAACCTATCAAACACTACCACCCACTGTCCATGTGGCTAAGTTCTTGCAACCTATATGATCATGGCAGAGCCCATATTGCCAAGTGGTTGCACTTGAAGCTTCTCAACATTTGACATCTCAAATCTCTTTGTTTCCTGGGTGGCCATCCACAAGTGAGATACACAAGGTTCACCAGTACCCCCTGGCCTTGTGTAACCACTCAACATAACCCATTCTTTCCATTCCACCCAGGTGATTCATTAACTTAGTTGTTTTGTTAAACAAAACATAAGTCCTCAGACTTAGAATATTTTTCTCATAGTGTGAATATATTCCACCCAAGTTTTCTATTAGCTAGGCTAAGCTTGGTAGTAATAGGATTCTTAACTAAGGAGAATCCTTCTAAGGATTCATTCTACTAGTTTTCCTATAGTAAGGTATATACTTAGCAAAATAAAAACCATGCAAATTTTACTTAGTAAAAACACTAATGCATAGTGAAAATAATGGGACATAAAATATGAAGCATCACTTGCCTTTTTGGTAGAGGGTATAAGTTCACTCCTTGTCCTTGCAACACTCACACTCTTCAAGTCACTACAATCAATCAAGCAAGGCACAAACTCAATCTACCAATCAAGCAAAACAACACACACATAAAATAACAAAGTCAAAGAAATGCATGCAAGCATGCCAAGCTTTGCTTTGTTTACAAAAGTGGTTCCTAGTGGGTCATAGACATTTGGGTACATCTAAGTCATACATAAGCATGCAAAGGTTGGTTCTAATGTAGGGATGGTCTTCACTAGGCTTCTAACTTTGTAAGTTCCAAATTGGTCATTTACCAAAATGGCAAAGTCATTTGCAAATAGGGTCTCTATTAGATTCCTAAACTTTGTAAGATCCCAATTGGTCATTTACTAAAGTGGCAAAGTTGTTAGCAAAAGGTTTCACCTCAAAACCATTTCCATGACAAAGTGTCATTTTATGTGGTGTAGAAATATTTCTACTAGGGTATTAACCGAGAGGTTTCACCAAATGAGTTGCTATTGCAAAACTTGGTGTTTTGGGTCAGTAGGTTTGGTTCAAAACATTTTCTCCAAAGTTTTCTTTATGAAAGCATTTTCATAAACAAAACAAATAGTTTTAGTTAGCTAGAAATGGACTAAACTAATTAATCCATCCTATTTTTCTAAATCACTTTCCAAACTATGGGTTGGTTCCTAGGGTCAGTAAGGTCACAACAAACTAATTTGCAAAGGTTTTAACCCTAAAAACATTTTTAAATGATTTTTCTAATGTTAGTAAGCACACAAAAGAATCTACAAAATCAAACAAGTTAACAGATACTATTTGCTAAACTAAGGGCAGGGTTGGTTAGAGCTTGTCTTGCTGAATCCAACGACATCAAATTTGTAAAATTTGGACGTGTGGATCAAAAGATACATAGGTTTGAAAATGGCAAATAAATCTGTTTTCAAATTTCTTTTAAACAGATCTAGTGCCACGCGTCATGTTCCTATTGGTCCATACCGGTTCAGTTGGATCGCGGCTGTGGGGCGTTGGATCTAGTTAGATCGAGTGGTCTAGAGAGCGTACCCATTCGCGTTTAAGTGATCTATCGTGAGTGTCTGATCCAGATCCTACGGCTGCTATCAATCAGACCTCTAACTGGCGGCGCTGCGGTGGCTACCGGCGGCGGCGGGGTCTGTCAGCGGCGGAGCCGGTGATACAAGAAGCTAGAGGGGACGTGGTAAGGCTCACCGAGATCGTTGACGCTTGCTGATGCTCAACGCGGTCTGTGTTGGCCAAGGGGCGCTCGGGGTCAGGCGTAATTTCTCGCCGGAGTTGGGAACAGCGGCGGACGGCTCTGCTCGTAGTCGAAGACGGTGCTGCGGACCACGAGAAGACAAACGGAGGACTGGGTTATACGCAGGTGATCATGTCGGAGCTATGAGCGTGAACAAGAGGGCTCGGGGCGGTCGAGGTTTACCGGGAAACTTGTCGGAGGCGAGACGGACGGCGGTGCTCACTGTCGACGATGGAGGCGATGCTACGGTGCGAGCTAGGTCACGAGAACGACGGCGTTAGTTGCGGAAGGAATCACTGGTCTTAGGCGCATCATCGAAAAGAAGAGGGGTGGCTGGAAGCTACCTGTGGACTTCACCGGAGTTGAAGCAGACGGTGGCGACGGTGGTCGTTGTCGAAGACGAGGTTACAGGGTACCCGCGTCTGAATGGAGGGCACGGACAGAAGCGCCAGTGAGTGTGGACTATGTGTGCGTGGTCAATGAGGCAAGGGGAGGTCTGGTTTCGCCGGAATCATCACCGGAACATCGTCGGACAGAGGTGGCTCGGGGAGAAATTGAGGGCGGTCTAGGGCGTGCCAGCTCGGGGTGTCCGAGGGGATTTATAGAGGAGAGGGAGGCATTTCCATCTGCGTTATCAAGGCGAGGTAAAGGCTCGGTGTTAAGACGAATTACGCTGGAAAATCAACGACAGAAAGGGGGAGAAAAACTGGTCGCTGCGGGGTTGAAGACGATGAGCAGTAATAGTGGGGTCCTCTGGTCAGTGGGAAAGGGGAAGGGAACGGGGTCCACCAGTCGGTGTCTCAGTGGGTTGTCTAAGAGGTGCAGAAAACGGTTCGGGAAGGGAATAAGTGGAGGTGGGGTCGTCTCGTCAGCGAGTGAGGGAGAGGGAGAAGTGGGTCCTGGTTGTCTGTCTCTGTGTGGGTAGATTTCTTAGTGAGAAGAGATTTCTTCGGGGGAGATAGTACTGGGCTGGACTGGGCCTATTGGGCTGGGTCTGTTTCTTATTTTTTTCTATCTAATCTCTTTTTCTTTTTCTAATTCTTTTCTGTTTAAATTTTCAAACAAATATTCAAGCAATTCAATCAAGGTTCAAACTTTCAAACAAGCACTCAACTTTTCATTTGAATTTGGTTCTGTTTAGAAACATAATCCAAATCTCAAAATGAAATATTATTTAATTTAAGATCCATTTATTAATTAAATAAAAAGGATCTAGTGTTTGATTTATTTAAATAAAATTTCCATTTGAATTTCAATTATTTTCAAAACCAAACCAGAAGGTTTTATTTGAAAAATAAAAGAATACTTGGAAACTTATTTAAATAAATAAGTTTTGGTGTTTAATTAAAATGGGAAAGCCTTTACTTAAATAAAATTGGATATTTAAATCCTTTATTATTTAAATAATCCTTTACTCATTTTAATCAAAGCAAAACCTTTTAATAAAAGATTTCAAAGTAGTTATAAAATACTTGGTGTTCATTTAAAATGGGAAAAGCCTTTTACTTAAATAAAATTGGATATTTAAATCCTTATTATTTTATTTAAATAAACCTTTACTCATTTTATCAAAACAAAATATTTTATTACAAAAGCTTGGCCAAAATTAATTTGGCTCACCTTTTCATTTGAAAACAAAGTCTTTTATTAAAAGATCCAAATAGTATTTCCAAAACAATTTATTTTCCCTTTATTAAATGTTTATCTTTTTAATCCCTTTAGGATTATTTGATCACCAATTGGTATGGGCTTTATTGGCTTTGGAAATTCAATTTCCTTAACTTAA
Organism: Avena sativa; assembly: GCA_916181665.1. Taxonomy (NCBI): domain Eukaryota; kingdom Viridiplantae; phylum Streptophyta; class Magnoliopsida; order Poales; family Poaceae; genus Avena; species Avena sativa. The sequence continues at coordinate 433,149,503 of OV702295.1, forward strand.
TATATTCATAAGATTTTGTCTATGGTTCCAAACTAAGTGAAACCAATCTCTATGGTCTTTCTTGATCCTTTGTGATTATTTGTTGATCAAACTTTGTATGGATCAAATCCATGGATTGGGAGATACTTTGGAAAATGATTTCCTTCCATTAGGGTTTAGGGTTTTGGATTACTTTCCAAATGTTCAAATTTCCAGATACATTCATTGAGGAATGCTTTTCCCTTGATTTGGATTTTTGTTGAATTCAAATTTTTACCAAAGTTTGTTCAAGATGGGATTTTAAGTCTCCTTTTAGAAACAAAAGTTTCTTTTCACCCTGATTCTCAACAAAGATTTATTTTGTTTAATTTATTTTTCACATTACAAGATTTGGAAAATCTTGGGATGTGACACAATGACTCTAGTGCTAGTTTTAGTATAAGAACACACATACAATGACTCTAGTGGGTCCACATGTAGTTTGTGAAAAGAACACACATGAAATAACCACTAGTTGATCCATAAGTTGTTTGTGGAAAAGAACACACATGCAATGAGTCTAGTGGATCCATATGTGCTTTGTGGAAAGAACACACATCCAATGACACTGGTTGATCCATATGTGGTTTGTGGAAAGAACACACATGCAATGACCACTGGTTGATCCATATGTGGTTTGTGGAAAAGAACACACATGCAATGACTACTGGTTGATCCATGTGTGGTTTGTGGAAAGAATACGCATGCAATGACAGTGGTGGATCCATGTGTGGTTTGTGAAAAGAACACACATGCAATGACTCTAGTGTTGGTTTTAGTATAAAAACACACATGCAATGACTCTACTAGGTTCACATGTGGTTTGTGAAAAGAACACACATGCAATGACCACTGGTTGATCCATATGTGGTTTGTGGAAAGAACACGCATGCAATGACACTGCTTGATCCATGTGTGGTTTGTGGAAAAGAACACACATGCAATGACTACTGGTTGATCCATGTGTGGTTTGTGGAAAGAAAACACATGCAATGACCACTGGTTGATCCATATGTGGTTTGTGGAAAAGAACACACATGCAATGACTCTAATGGATCCATAAGTGGTTTGTGGAAAGAACACACATGCAATGTCTCTAGTGCTAGTTTTAGTATAAGAACACACGTACAATGACTCTAGTGGGTCCACATGTAGTTTGTGAAAAGAACACACATGCAATGACCACTGGTTGATCCATAAGTTGTTTGTGGAAAAGAACACACATGCAATGAGTATAGTGGATCCATGTGTGGTTTGTGGAAAAGAACACACATGTAATGACTCTGGTGCTGGTTTGTGGTTTTAGTATAAGAACAAACATGCAATGACTCAAATGGATCCATATGTAGTTTGTGGAAAGAACACACATCCAATGACACTGGTTGATCCATATGTGGTTTGTGGTAAGAACACACATGCAATTACCACTGGTTGATCCATATGTGGTTTGTGGAAAAGAACACACATGCAATGACCACCGGTTGATCCATGTGTGGTTTGTGGAAAGAACACACATGCAATGTCAGTGGTGGATCCATGTGTGGTTTGTGAAAAGAACACACGTGCAATGACAGTGGTGGATCCATGTGTGGTTTGTGAAAAGAACACACATGCAATGACTCTAGTGTTGGTTTTAGTATAAGAACACACATGTAATGACTCTTGTGGGTTCACATGTGGTTTGTGAAAAGAACACACATGCAATGACCACTGGTTGATCCATATGTGGTTTGTGGAAAGAACACACATGCAATGACACTGCTTGATCCATGTGTGGTTTGTGGAAAACAACACACATGCAATGACCACTGGTTGATCCATGTGTGGTTTGTGGAAAGAACATACATGCAATGACCACTGGTTGATCCATATGTGGTTTGTGGAAAATAACAGACATGCAATGACCACTGGTTAATCCATATGTGGATTGTGGAAAGAACACACATGCAATGACTCTAGTGCTAGTTTTAGTATAAGAACACACATACAATGACTCTAGTGGGTCCACATGTAGTTTGTGAAAAGAACACACATGCAATAACCACTGGTTGATCCATAAGTTGTTTGTGGAAAAGAACACACATGCAATGAGTCTAGTGGATCCATGTGTGGTTTGTGAAAAAGAACACACATGCAATGACTGTAGTGCTGGTTTGTGGTTTTAGTATAAGAACAAACATGCAATGATTCAAATGGATCCATATGTGGTTTGTGGAAAGAACACACATGCAATGACTCTGGTTGATCCATATGTGGTTTCTGGAAAGAACACACATGCAATGACCACTGGTTGATCCATACGTGGTTGGTGGAAAAGAACACACATGCAATGACCACTGGTTGATCCATATGTGGTTTGTGGAAAGAACAAACATACAATGACTCAAATGGATCCATATGTGGTTTGTGGAAAGAACACACATGCAATGACTCTAGTGGTTCATCCATGTGTGGTTTGTGGAAATAACACACATGCAATGACTCTATTGGTTGATCCATGTGTGGTTTGTGGAAATAACACACATGCAATGACAGTGGTGGATCTATGTGTGGTTTGTGAAAAGAACACACATGCAATGACTCTAGTGTTGGTTTTAGTATAAGAACACACATGCAATGACTCTACTAGGTTCACATGTGGTTTGTGAAAATAACACACATGCAATGACCACTGGTTGATCCATATGTGGTTTGTGGAAAGAACACGCATGCAATGACACTGCTTGATCCATGTGTGGTTTGTGGAAAAGAACACACATGCAATGACCACTGGTTGATCCATGTGTGGTTTGTGGAAAGAACACACATGCAATGACCACTGGTTGATCCATATCTGGTTTGTGGAAAAGAACACACATGCAATGACTCTAATGGATCCATAAGTGGTTTGTGGAAAGAACACACATGCAATGACTCTAGTGCTAGTTTTAGTATAAGAACACACCTACAATGACTCTAGTGGGTCCACATGTAGTTTGTGAAAAGAACACACATGCGATGACCACTGGTTGATCCATAAGTTCTTTGTGGAAAAGAACACACATGCAATGAGTCTAGTGGATCCATGTGTGGTTTGTGGAAAAGAACACACAAGCAATGACTCTAGTGTTGGTTTGTCGTTTTAGTATAAGAACAAACATGCAATGACTCAAATGGATCCATATGTGGTTTGTGGAAAGAACACACATGCAATGACACTGGTTGATCCATATGTGGTTTGTGGAAAGAACACACATGCAATGACCACTGGTTGTTCCGTATGTGGTTTGTGGAAAAGAACACACATGCAATGACCACTGGTTGATCCATGTGTGGTTTGTGGAACGTACACACATGCAATGACAGTGGTGGATCGATGTGTGGTTTGTGAAAAGAACACACATGCAATGACTCTAGTGTTGGTTTTAGTATAAGAACACGCATGCAATGAATCTACTAGGTTCACATGTGGTTTGTGAAAAGAACACACATGCAATGACCACTGGTTGATCCATATGTGGTTTGTGGAAAGAACACGCATGCAATGACACTGCTTGATCCATGCGTGGTTTGTGGAAAAGAACACACATGCAATGACCACTGGTTGATCCATGTGTGGTTTGTGGAAAGAAAACACATGCAATGTCCACTGGTTGATCCATATGTGGTTTGTGGAAAAGAACACACATGCAATGACTCTAATGGATCCATAAGTGGTTTGTGGAAAGAACACACATGCAATGACTCTAGTGCTAGTTTTAGTATAAGAACACACGTACAATGACTCTAGTGGGTCCACATGTAGTTTGTGAAAAGAACACACATGCAATGACCACTGGTTGATCCATAAGTTGTTTGTGGAAAAGAACAGACATGCAATGAGTCTGGTGGATCCATGTGTGGTTTGTGGAAAAGAACACACATGTAATGACTCTAGTGCTGGTTTATGGTTTTAGTATAAGAACAAACATGCAATGACTCAAATGGATTAATATGTAGTTTGTGGAAAGAACACACATGCAATGACACTGGTTGATCCATATGTGGTTTGTGGAAAGAACACACATGCAATGACCACTGGTTGATCCATATGTGGTTTGTGGAAAAGAACACACATGCAATGACCACTGGTTGATCCATGTGTGGTTTGTGGAAAGAACACACATGCAATGACAGTGGTGGATCCATGTGTGGTTTGTGAAAAGAACACACATGCAATGCCTCTAGTGTTGGTTTTAGTATAAGAACACACATGCAATGACTCTTGTGGGTTCACATGTGGTTTGTGAAAAGAACACACATGCAATGACCACTGGTTGATCCATATGTGGTTTGTGGAAAGAACACACATGCAATGACACTGCTTGATCCATGTGTGGTTTGTGGAAAAGAACACACATGTTATGACCACTGGTTGATCCATGTGTGGTTTGTGGAAAGAACATACATGCAATGACCACTGGTTGATCCATTTGTGGTTTGTGGAAAATAACACACATGCAATGACCACTGGTTAATCCATGTGGTTTGTGGAAAGAACACACATGCAATGACTCTAGTGCTAGTTTTAGTATAAGAACACACATACAATGACTGTAGTGGGTCCACATGTAGTTTGTGAAAAGAACACACATGCAATGACCACTTGTTGATGCATAAGTTGTTTGTGGAAAAGAACACACATGCAATGAGTCTAGTGGATCCATGTGTGGTTTGTGAAAAAGAACACACATGCAATGACACTAGTGCTGGTTTGTGGTTTTAGTATAAGAACAAACATACAATGACTCAAATGGATCCATATGTGGTTTGTGGAAAGAACACACATGCAATGACTTTGGTTGATCCATATGTGGTTTGTGGAAAGAACACACATGCAATGACCACTGGTTGATCCATATGTGGTTTGTGGAAAAGAACACACATGCAATGACCACTGGTTGATCCATGTGTGGTTTGTGGAAAGAACACACATGCAATGTCAGTGGTGCATCCATGTGTGGTTTGTGAAAAGAACACACATGCAATGACTCTAGTGTTGGTTTTAGTATAAGAACACACATGCAATGACTCTAGTGGGTTCACATGTGGTTTGTGAAAAGAACACACATGCAATGACCACTGGTTGATCCATATGTGGTTTGTTGAAAGAACACACATACAATTACACTGCTTGATCCACGTGTGGTTTTGGAAAAGAACACACATGCAATGACCACTGGTTGATCCATGTGTGGTTTGTGGAAAGAACACACATGCAGTGACCACTGGTTGATCCATATGTGGTTTGTGGAAAAGAACACACATGCAATGACCACTGGTTGATCCATATGTGGTTTGTGGAAAGAACACACATGCAATGACTCTAGTGTTAGTTTTAGTATAAGTACACACATACAATGACTCTAGTGGGTCCACATGTAGTTTGTGAAAAGAACACACATGCAATGACCACCGGTTGATCCATAAGTTGTTTGTGGAAAAGAACACACATGCAATGAGTCTAGTGGATCCATGTGTGGTTTGTGGAAAAGAACACACATGCAATGACTCTAGTGCTGGTTTGTGGTTTTAGTATAAGAACAAACATGCAATTACTCAAATGGATCCATATGTGGTTTGTGGAAAGAACACACATGCAATGACTCTGGTTGATCCATATGTGGTTTGTGGAAAGAACACACGTGCAATGACCACTGGTTGATCCATATGTGGTTTGTGGAAAAGAACACACATGCAATGACCACTGCTTGATCCATGTGTGGTTTGTGGAAAGAACACACATGCAATGACAGTGGTGGATCCATGTGTGGTTTGCGAAAAGAACACACATGCAATAACTCTAGTGTTGGTTTTAGTATAAGAACACACATGAAATGACTCTGCTGGGTTCACATGTGGTTTGTGAAAAGAACACACATGCAATGACCACTGGTTGATCCATATGTGGTTTGTGGAAAGAACAAACATACAATGACTCAAATGGATCCATATGTGGTTTGTGGAAAGAACACACATGCAATGACTCTAGTGGTTGATCCATGTGTGGTTTGTGAAAATAACACACATGCAATGACTCTATTGGTTGACCCATGTGTGGTTTGTGGAAATAACACACATGCAATGACTCCAATGGATCCACAAGTGGTTTATGGAAAGAACACACATGCAATGACTCTAGTGCTAGTTTTAGTATAAGAACACACATACAATGACTCTAGTGGGTCCACATGTAGTTTGTGAAAAGAACACACATGCGATGACCACTGGTTGATCCATAAGTTCTTTGTGGAAAAGAACACACATGCAATGAGTCTGGTGGATCCATGTGTGGTTTGTGGAAAAGAACACACATGCAATGAATCTAGTGCTGGTTTATGGTTTTAGTATAAGAACAAACATGCAATGACTCAAATGGATCCATATGTGGTTTGTGTAAAGAACACACATGCAATGACAGTGGTTGATCCATATGTGGTTTGTGGAAAGAACACACATGCAATGACCACTGGTTGATCCATATGTGGTTTGTGGAAAAGAACACACATGCAATGACCACTGGTTGATCCATGTGTGGTTTCTGGAAAGAACACACATGCAATGACAGTGGTGGATCCACGTGTGGTTTGTGAAAAGAACACACCTGCAATGACTCTAGTGTTGGTTTTAATATAAGAACACACATGCAATAACTCTACTAGGTTCACATGTGGTTTGTGAAAAGAACCCACATGCAATGACCACTGGTTGATCCATATGTGGTTTGTGGAAAGAACACGTATGCAATGACACTCCTTGATCCATGTGTGGTTTGTGGAAAAGAACACACATGCAATGACCACTGGTTGATCCATGTGTGGTTTGTGGAAAGAACACACATGTAGTGACCACTGGTTGATCCATATGTGGTTTGTGGAAAAGAACACACATGCAATGACCACTGGTTGATCCATATGTGGTTTTTGGAAAGAACACACATGCAATGACTCTAGTGTTAGTTTTAGTATAAGAACACACATACAATGACTCTAGTGGGTCCACATGTAGTTTGTGAAAAGAACACACATGCAATGACCACTGGTTGATCCATAAGTTGTTTGTGGAAAAGAACACACATGCAATTAGTCTAGTGGATCAATGTGTGGTTTGTGGAAATAACACACATGCAATGACTCTAATGGATCCATAAGTGGTTTATGGAAAGAACACACATGCAATGCCTCTAGTGCTAGTTTTAGTATAAGAACACACATACAATGACTCTAGTGGGTCCACATGTAGTTTGTGAAAAGAACACACATGCAATGACCACTAGTTGATCCATAAGTTGTTTGTGGAAAAGAACACACATGCAATGAGTCTAGTGGATCCATGTGTGGTTTGTGGAAAAGAACACACATGCAATGACTCTAGTGCTGGTTTGTGGTTTTAGTATAAGAACAAACATGCAATTACTCAAATGGATCCATATGTGGTTTGTGGAAAGAACACACATGCAATGACTCTGGTTGATCCATATGTGGTTTGTGGAAAGAACACACGTGCAATGACCACCGGTTGATCCATATGTGGTTTGTGGAAAAGAACACACATGCAATTACCACTACTTGATCCATGTGTGGTTTGTGGAAAGAACACACATGCAATGACAGTGGTGGATCCATGTGTGGTTTGTGAAAAGAACACACATGCAATGACTCTAGTGTTGGTTTTAGTATAAGAACACACATGAAATGACTCTACTGGGTTCACATGTGGTTTGTGAAAAGAACACACATGCAATGACCACTGGTTGATCCATATGTGGTTTGTGGAAAGAACAAACATACAATGACTCAAATGGATCAATATGTGGTTTGTGGAAAGAACACACATGCAATGACTCTAGTGGTTGATCCATGTGTGGTTTGTGAAAATAACACACATGCAATGACTCTATTGGTTGACCCATGTGTGGTTTGTGGAAATAACACACATGCAATGACTCCAATGGATCCACAAGTGGTTTATGGAAAGAACACACATGCAATGACTCTAGTGCTAGTTTTAGTATAAGAACACACATACAATGACTCTAGTGGGTCCACATGTAGTTTGTGAAAAGAACACACATGCGATGACCACTGGTTGATCCATAAGTTCTTTGTGGAAAAGAACACACATGCAATGAGTCTGGTGGATCCATGTGTGGTTTGTGGAAAAGAACACACATGCAATGAATCTAGTGCTGGTTTATGGTTTTAGTATAAGAACAAACATGCAATGACTCAAATGGATCCATATGTGGTTTGTGTAAAGAACACACATGCAATGACAGTGGTTGATCCATATGTGGTTTGTGGAAAGAACACACATGCAATGACCACTGGTTGATCCATATGTGGTTTGTGGAAAAGAACACACATGCAATGACCACTGGTTGATCCATGTGTGGTTTCTGGAAAGAACACACATGCAATGACAGTGGTGGATCCACGTGTGGTTTGTGAAAAGAACACACCTGCAATGACTCTAGTGTTGGTTTTAATATAAGAACACACATGCAATAACTCTACTAGGTTCACATGTGGTTTGTGAAAAGAACCCACATGCAATGACCACTGGTTGATCCATATGTGGTTTGTGGAAAGAACACGTATGCAATGACACTCCTTGATCCATGTGTGGTTTGTGGAAAAGAACACACATGCAATGACCACTGGTTGATCCATGTGTGGTTTGTGGAAAGAACACACATGTAGTGACCACTGGTTGATCCATATGTGGTTTGTGGAAAAGAACACACATGCAATGACCACTGGTTGATCCATATGTGGTTTTTGGAAAGAACACACATGCAATGACTCTAGTGTTAGTTTTAGTATAAGAACACACATACAATGACTCTAGTGGGTCCACATGTAGTTTGTGAAAAGAACACACATGCAATGACCACTGGTTGATCCATAAGTTGTTTGTGGAAAAGAACACACATGCAATTAGTCTAGTGGATCAATGTGTGGTTTGTGGAAATAACACACATGCAATGACTCTAATGGATCCATAAGTGGTTTATGGAAAGAACACACATGCAATGCCTCTAGTGCTAGTTTTAGTATAAGAACACACATACAATGACTCTAGTGGGTCCACATGTAGTTTGTGAAAAGAACACACATGCAATGACCACTAGTTGATCCATAAGTTGTTTGTGGAAAAGAACACACATGCAATGAGTCTAGTGGATCCATGTGTGGTTTGTGGAAAAGAACACACATGCAATGACTCTAGTGCTGGTTTGTGGTTTTAGTATAAGAACAAACATGCAATTACTCAAATGGATCCATATGTGGTTTGTGGAAAGAACACACATGCAATGACTCTGGTTGATCCATATGTGGTTTGTGGAAAGAACACACGTGCAATGACCACCGGTTGATCCATATGTGGTTTGTGGAAAAGAACACACATGCAATTACCACTACTTGATCCATGTGTGGTTTGTGGAAAGAACACACATGCAATGACAGTGGTGGATCCATGTGTGGTTTGTGAAAAGAACACACATGCAATGACTCTAGTGTTGGTTTTAGTATAAGAACACACATGAAATGACTCTACTGGGTTCACATGTGGTTTGTGAAAAGAACACACATGCAATGACCACTGGTTGATCCATATGTGGTTTGTGGAAAGAACAAACATACAATGACTCAAATGGATCAATATGTGGTTTGTGGAAAGAACACACATGCAATGACTCTAGTGGTTGATCCATGTGTGGTTTGTGAAAATAACACACATGCAATGACTCTATTGGTTGACCCATGTGTGGTTTGTGGAAATAACACACATGCAATGACTCTAATGGATCCACAAGTGGTTTATGGAAAGAACACACATGCAATGACTCTAGTGCTAGTTTTAGTATAAGAACACACATGCAATAACTCTACTAGGTTCACATGTGGTTTGTGAAAAGAACACACATGCAATGACCACTGGTTGATTAATATGTGGGTTGTGGAAAGAACACGCATGCAATGACACTGCTTGATCCATGTGTGGTTTGTGGAAAAGAACACACATCCAATGACCACTGGTTGATCCATGTGTGGTTTGTGGAAAGAACACACATGCAATGACACTGGTTGATCCATATGTGGTTTGTGGAAAGAACACACATGCAATGACCACTGGTTGATCCATATGTGGTTTGTGGAAAAGAACACACATGCAATGACCTCTAGTTGATCCATATGTGGTTTGTGGAAAGAACACACATGCAATGACTCTAGTGTTATTATAGTATAAGAACACACATACAATGACTCTAGTGGGTCCACATGTAGTTTGTGAAAAGAACACACATGCAATGACCACTGGTTGATCCATAAGTTGTTTGTGGAAAAGAACACACATGCAATGAGTCTAGTGGATCCATGTGTGGTTTGTGGAAAAGAACACACATGCAATGACTCTAGTGCTGGTTTGTGGTTTTAGTATAAGAACAAACATGCAATTACGCAATTGGATCCATATGTGGTTTGTGGAAAGAACACACATGCAATGACTCTGGTTGATCCATATGTGGTTTGTGGAAAGAACACACATGCAATGACCACTGGTTGATCCATATGTGGTTTGTGGAAAAGAACACACATGCAATGACCATTGGTTGATCCATGTGTGGTTTGTGGAAAGAACACACATGCAATGACAGTGGTGGATCCATGTGTGGTTTGTGAAAAGAACACACATGCAATGACTCTAGTGTTGGTTTTAGTATAAGAACACACATGCAATGACTCTACTGGGTTCACATGTGGTTTGTGAAAAGAACACACATGCAATGACCACTGGTTGATCCATATGTGGTTTGTGGAAAGAACAAACATACAATGACTCAAATGGATCCATATGTGGTTTGTGGAAAGAACACACATGCAATGACTCTAGTGTTGGTTTGTCGTTTTAGTATAAGAACAAACATGCAATGACTCAAATGGATCCATATGTGGTTTGTGGAAATAACACACATGCAATGACACTGGTTGATCCATATGTGGTTTGTGGAAAGAACACACATGAAATGACCACTGGTTGTTCCGTATGTGGTTTGTGGAAAAGAACACACATGCAATGACCACTGGTTGATCCATGTGTGGTTTGTGGAACGTACACACATGCAATGACAGTGGTGGATCGATGTGTGGTTTGTGAAAAGAACACACATGCAATGACTCTAGTGTTGGTTTTAGTATAAGAACAAGCATGCAATGAATCTACTAGGTTCACATGTGGTTTGTGAAAAGAACACACATGCAATGACCACTGGTTGATCCATATGTGGTTTGTGGAAAGAACACGCATGCAATGACACTGCTTGATCCATGCGTGGTTTGTGGAAAAGAACACACATGCAATGACCACTGGTTGATCCATGTGTGGTTTGTGGAAAGAAAACACATGCAATGTCCACTGGTTGATCCATATGTGGTTTGTGGAAAAGAACACACATGCAATGACTCTAATGGATCCATAAGTGGTTTGTGGAAATAACACACATGCAATGACTCTAGTGCTAGTTTTAGTATAAGAACACACGTACAATGACTCTAGTGGGTCCACATGTAGTTTGTGAAAAGAACACACATGCAATGACCACTGGTTGATCCATAAGTTGTTTGTGGAAAAGAACACACATGCAATGAGTCTGGTGGATCCATGTGTGGTTTGTGGAAAAGAACACACATGTAATGACTCTAGTGCTGGTTTATGGTTTTAGTATAAGAACAAACATGCAATGACTCAAATGGATAAATATGTAGTTTGTGGAAAGAACACACATGCAATGACACTGGTTGATCCATATGTGGTTTGTGGAAAGAACACACATGCAATGACCACTGGTTGATCCATATGTGGTTTGTGGAAAAGAACACACATGCAATGACCACTGGTTGATCCATGTGTGGTTTGTGGAAAGAACACACATGCAATGACTCTAGTGCTGGTTTGTGGTTTTAGTATAAGAACAAACATGCAATTACTCAAATGGATCCATATGTGGTTTGTGGAAAGAACACACATGCAATGACTCTGGTTGATCCATATGTGGTTTGTGGAAAGAACACACGTGCAATGACCACTGGTTGATCCATATGTGGTTTGTGGAAAAGAACACACATGCAATGACCACTGCTTGATCCATGTGTGGTTTGTGGAAAGAACACACATGCAATGAAAGTGGTGGATCCATGTGTGGTTTGCGAAAAGAACACACATGCAATAACTCTAGTGTTGGTTTTAGTATAAGAACACACATGAAATGACTCTGCTGGGTTCACATGTGGTTTGTGAAAAGAACACACATGCAATGACCACTGGTTGATCCATATGTGGTTTGTGGAAAGAACAAACATACAATGACTCAAATGGATCCATATGTGGTTTGTGGAAAGAACACACATGCAATGACTCTAGTGGTTGATCCATGTGTGGTTTGTGAAAATAACACACATGCAATGACTCTATTGGTTGACCCATGTGTGGTTTGTGGAAATAACACACATGCAATGACTCCAATGGATCCACAAGTGGTTTATGGAAAGAACACACATGCAATGACTCTAGTGCTAGTTTTAGTATAAGAACACACATACAATGACTCTATTGGGTCCACATGTAGTTTGTGAAAAGAACACACATGCGATGACCACTGGTTGATCCATAAGTTCTTTGTGGAAAAGAACACACATGCAATGAGTCTGGTGGATCCATGTGTGGTTTGTGGAAAAGAACACACATGCAATGAATCTAGTGCTGGTTTATGGTTTTAGTATAAGAACAAACATGCAATGATTCAAATGGATCCATATGTGGTTTGTGTAAAGAACACACATGCAATGACAGTGGTTGATCCATATGTGGTTTGTGGAAAGAACACACATGCAATGACCACTGGTTGATCCATATGTGGTTTGTGGAAAAGAACACACATGCAATGACCACTGGTTGATCCATGTGTGGTTTGTGGAAAGAACACACATGCAATGACAGTGGTGGATCCATGTGTGGTTTGTGAAAAGAACACACATGCAATGACTCTAGTGTTGGTTTTAATATAAGAACACACATGCAATAACTCTACTAGGTTCACATGTGGTTTGTGAAAAGAACCCACATGCAATGACCACTGGTTGATCCATATGTGGTTTGTGGAAAGAACACGTATGCAATGACACTCCTTGATCCATGTGTGGTTTGTGGAAAAGAACACACATGCAATGACCACTGGTTGATCCATGTGTGGTTTGTGGAAAGAACACACATGTAGTGACCACTGGTTGATCCATATGTGGTTTGTGGAAAAGAACACACATGCAATGACCACTGGTTGATCCATATGTGGTTTTTGGAAAGAACACACATGCAATGACTCTAGTGTTAGTTTTAGTATAAGAACACACATACAATGACTCTAGTGGGTCCACATGTAGTTTGTGAAAAGAACACACATGCAATGACCACTGGTTGATCCATAAGTTGTTTGTGGAAAAGAACACACATGCAATTAGTCTAGTGGATCAATGTGTGGTTTGTGGAAATAACACACATGCAATGACTCTAATGGATCCATAAGTGGTTTATGGAAAGAACACACATGCAATGCCTCTAGTGCTAGTTTTAGTATAAGAACACACATACAATGACTCTAGTGGGTCCACATGTAGTTTGTGAAAAGAACACACATGCAATGACCACCGGTTGATCCATAAGTTGTTTGTGGAAAAGAACACACATGCAATGAGTCTAGTGGATCCATGTGTGGTTTGTGGAAAAGAACACACATGCAATGACTCTAGTGCTGGTTTGTGGTTTTAGTATAAGAACAAACATGCAATTACTCAAATGGATCCATATGTGGTTTGTGGAAAGAACACACATGCAATGACTCTGGTTGATCCATATGTGGTTTGTGGAAAGAACACACGTGCAATGACCACCGGTTGATCCATATGTGGTTTGTGGAAAAGAACACACATGCAATTACCACTACTTGATCCATGTGTGGTTTGTGGAAAGAACACACATGCAATGACAGTGGTGGATCCATGTGTGGTTTGTGAAAAGAACACACATGCAATGACTCTAGTGTTGGTTTTAGTATAAGAACACACATGAAATGACTCTACTGGGTTCACATGTGGTTTGTGAAAAGAACACACATGCAATGACCACTGGTTGATCCATATGTGGTTTGTGGAAAGAACAAACATACAATGACTGAAATGGATCAATATGTGGTTTGTGGAAAGAACACACATGCAATGACTCTAGTGGTTGATCCATGTGTGGTTTGTGAAAATAACACACATGCAATGACTCTATTGGTTGACCCATGTGTGGTTTGTGGAAATAACACACATGCAATGACTCTAATGGATCCACAAGTGGTTTATGGAAAGAACACACATGCAATGACTCTAGTGCTAGTTTTAGTATAAGAACACACATGCAATAACTCTACTAGGTTCACATGTGGTTTGTGAAAAGAACACACATGCAATGACCACTGGTTGATTAATATGTGGGTTGTGGAAAGAACACGCATGCAATGACACTGCTTGATCCATGTGTGGTTTGTGGAAAAGAACACACATCCAATGACCACTGGTTGATCCATGTGTGGTTTGTGGAAAGAACACACATGCAATGACACTGGTTGATCCATATGTGGTTTGTGGAAAGAACACACATGCAATGACCACTGGTTGATCCATATGTGGTTTGTGGAAAAGAACACACATGCAATGACCTCTAGTTGATCCATATGTGGTTTGTGGAAAGAACACACATGCAATGACTCTAGTGTTAGTTTTAGTATAAGAACACACATACAATGACTCTAGTGGGTCCACATGTAGTTTGTGAAAAGAACACACATGCAATGACCACTGGTTGATCCATAAGTTGTTTGTGGAAAAGAACACACATGCAATGAGTCTAGTGGATCCATGTGTGGTTTGTGGAAAAGAACACACATGCAATGACTCTAGTGCTGGTTTGTGGTTTTAGTATAAGAACAAACATGCAATTACGCAATTGGATCCATATGTGGTTTGTGGAAAGAACACACATGCAATGACTCTGGTTGATCCATATGTGGTTTGTGGAAAGAACACACATGCAATGACCACTGGTTGATCCATATGTGGTTTGTGGAAAAGAACACACATGCAATGACCATTGGTTGATCCATGTGTGGTTTGTGGAAAGAACACACATGCAATGACAGTGGTGGATCCATGTGTGGTTTGTGAAAAGAACACACATGCAATGACTCTAGTGTTGGTTTTAGTATAAGAACACACATGCAATCACTCTACTGGGTTCACATGTGGTTTGTGAAAAGAACACACATGCAATGACCACTGGTTGATCCATATGTGGTTTGTGGAAAGAACAAACATACAATGACTCAAATGGATCCATATGTGGTTTGTGGAAAGAACACACATGCAATGACTCTAGTGGTTGATCCATGTGTGGTTTGTGGAAATAACACACATGCAACGACTCTATTGGTTGACCCATTTGTGGTTTATGGAAATAACACACATGCAATGACTCTATTGGATCCATAAGTGGTTTATGGAAAGAACACACATGCAATGACTCTAGTGCTAGTTTTAGTATAAGAACACACATACAATGACTCTAGTGGGTCCACATGTAGTTTGTGAAAAGAACACACATGCGATGACCACTGGTTGATCCATAAGTTCTTTGTGGAAAAGAACACACATGCAATGAGTCTAGTGGATCCATGTGTGGTTTGTGGAAAAGAACACACATGCAATGACTCTAGTGCTGATTTGTGGTTTTAGTATAAGAACAAACATGCAATGACTCAAATGGATCCATATGTGGTTTGTGGAAAGAACACACATGCAATGACACTGGTTGATCCATATGTGGTTTGTGGAAAGAACACACATGCAATGACCACTAGTTGATCCATATGTGGTTTGTGGAAAAGAACACACATGCAATGACCACTGGTTGATCCATGTGTGGTTTGTGGAAAGAACACACATGCAATGACAATGGTGGATCCATGTGTGGTTTGTGAAAAGAACACACATGCAATGACTCTAGTGTTGGTTTTAGTATAAGAACACACATGCAATAACTCTACTAGGTTCACATGTGGTTTGTGAAAAGAACACACATGCAATGACCACTGGTTGATCCATATGTGGTTTGTGGAAAGAACACGCATGCAATGACACTGCTTGATCCATGTGTGGTTTGTGGAAAAGAACACACATGCAATGACCACTGGATGATCCATGTGTGGTTTGTGGAAAGAACACACATGCAATGACCACTGGTTGATCCATATGTGGTTTGTGGAAAAGAACACACATGCAATGACCACTGGTTGATCCATGTGTGGTTTGTGGAAAGAATACACATGCAATGACAGTGGTGGATCCATGTGTGGTTTGTGAAAAGAACACACATGCAATGACTCTAGTGCTAGTTTTAGTATAAGAACACACATACAATGACTCTAGTGGGCCCACATGTAGTTTGTGAAAAGAACACACATGCGATGACCACTGGTTGATCCATAAGTTCTTTGTGGAAAAGAACACACATGCAATGAGTCTAGTGGATCCATGTTTGGTTTGTGGAAAAGAACACACATGCAATGACTCTAGTGCTGATTTGTGGTTTTAGTATAAGAACAAACATGCAATGACTCAAATGGATCCATATGTGGTTTGTGGAAAGAACACACATGCAATGACATTGGTTGATCCATATGTGGTTTGTGGAAAGAACACACATTCAATGACCACTCGTTGATCCATATGTGGTTTGTGGAAAAGAACACACATGCAATGACCACTGGTTGATCCATGTGTGGTTTGTGGAAAGAACACACATGCAATGACAGTGGTGGATCCATGTGTGGTTTGTGAAAAGAACACACATGCAATGACTCTAGTGTTGGTTTTAGTATAAGAACACACATGCAATAACTCTACTAGGTTCACATGTGGTTTGTGAAAAGAACACACATGCAATGACCACTGGTTGATCCATATGTGGTTTGTGGAAAGAACACGCATGCAATGAGACTGCTTGATCCATGTGTGGTTTGTGGAAAAGAACACACATGCAATGACCACTGGTTGATCCATGTGTGGTTTGTGGAAAGAACACACATGCAATGACCACTGGTTGATCCATATGTGGTTTGTGGAAAAGAACACACATGCAATGACTCTAATGGATCCATATGTGGTTTGTGGAAACAACACACATGCAATGACTCTAGTGCTAGTTTTAGTATAAGAACACACATACAATGACTCTAGTTGGTCCACATGTAGTTTGTGAAAAGAACACACATGCAATGACCACTGGTTGATCCATAAGTTGTTTGTGGAAAAGAACACTCATGCAATGAGTCTAGTGGATCCATGTGTGCTTTGTGGAAAAGAACACACATGCAATGACTTTAGTGCTGGTTTGTGGTTTTAGTATAAGAACAAACATGCAATTACACAAATGGATCCATATGTTGTTTGTGGAAAGAACACACGTGCAATGACTCTGGTTGATCCATATGTGGTTTGTGGAAAGAACACACATGCAATGACCACTGGTTGATCCATATGTGGTTTGTGGAAAAGAACACACATGCAATGACCACTGGTTAATCCATGTGTGGTTTGTGGAAAGAACACACATGCAATGACAGTGGTGGATCCATGTGTGGTTTGTGAAAAGAACACACATGCAATGACTCTAGTGTTGGTTTTAGTATAAGAACACACGTGCAATGACTCTAGTGGGTTCACATGTGGTTTGTGAAAAGAACACACATGTAATGACCACTGGTTGATCCATATGTGGTTTGTGGAAAGAACACACATGCAATGACACTGGTTGATCCATGTGTGGTTTGTGGAAAAGAACACACATGTAATGACCACTGGTTGATCCATATGTGGTTTGTGGAAAAGAACACACATGCAATGACCACTGGTTGATCCATGTGTGGTTTGTAGAAAGAACACACATGCAATGACTCTAGTGTTAGTTTTAGTATAAGAACACACATACAATGACTCTAGTGGGTCCACATGTAGTTTGTGAAAAGAACACACATGCAATGACCACTGGTTGATCCATAAGTTGTTTGTGGAAAAGAACACACATGCAATGAGTCTAGTGGATCCATGTGTGGTTTGTGGAAATGAACACACATGCAATGACTCTAGTGCTGGTTTGTGGTTTTAGTATAAGAACAAACATGCAATTACTCAATTGGATCCATATGTGGTTTGTGGAAAGAACACACATGCAATGACTCTGGTTGATCCATATGTGGTTTGTGGAAAGAACACACATGCAATGACCATTAGTTGATCCATATGTGGTTTGTGGAAAAGAACACACATGCAATGACCATCGGTTGATCCATGTGTGGTTTGTGGAAACAACACACATGCAATGACAGTGGTGGATCCATGTGTGGTTTGTGAAAAGAACACACATGCAATGACTCTAGTGTTGGTTTTAGTATAAGAACACACATGCAATGACTCTACTGGGTTCACATGTGGTTTGTGAAAAGAACACACATGCAATGACCACTGGTTGATCCATATGTGGTTTGTGGAAAGAACAAACATACAATGACTCAAATGGATCCATATGTGGTTTGTGGAAAGAACACACATGCAATGACTCTAGTGGTTGATCCATGTGTGGTTTGTGGAAATAACACACATGCAACGACTCTATTGGTTGACCCATTTGTGGTTTATGGAAATAACACACATGCAATGACTCTAATGGATCCATAAGTGGTTTATGGAAAGAACACACATGCAATGACTCTAGTGCTAGTTTTAGTATAAGAACACACATACAATGACTCTAGTGGGTCCACATGTAGTTTGTGAAAAGAACACACATGCGATGACCACTGGTTGATCCATAAGTTTTTGTGGAAAAGAACACACATGCAATGAGTCTAGTGGATCCATGTGTGGTTTGTGGAAAAGAACACACATGCAATGACTCTAGTGCTGATTTGTGGTTTTAGTATAAGAACAAACATGCAATGACTCAAATGGATCCATATGTGGTTTGTGGAAAGAACACACATGCAATGACACTGGTTGATCCATATGTGGTTTGTGGAAACAACACACATGCAATGACCACTAGTTGATCCATATGTGGTTTGTGGAAAAGAACACACATGCAATGACCACTGGTTGATCCATGTGTGGTTTGTGGAAAGAACACACATGCAATGACAGTGGTGGATCCATGTGTGGTTTGTGAAAAGAACACACATGCAATGACTCTAGTGTTGGTTTTAGTATAAGAACACACATGCAATAACTCTACTAGGTTCACATGTGGTTTGTGAAAAGAACACACATGCAATGACCACTGGTTGATCCATATGTGGTTTGTGGAAAGAACACGCATGCAATGACACTGCTTGATCCATGTGTGGTTTGTGGAAAAGAACACACATGCAATGACCACTGGTTGATCCATGTGTGGTTTGTGGAAAGAACACACATGCAATGACCACTGGTTGATCCATATGTGGTTTGTGGAAAAGAACACACATGCAATGACTCTAATGGATCCATATGTGGTTTGTGGAAAGAACACACATGCAATGACTCTAGTGCTAGTTTTAGTATAAGAACACACATACAATGACTCTAGTTGGTCCACATGTAGTTTGTGAAAAGAACACACATGCAATGACCACTGGTTGATCCATAAGTTGTTTGTGGAAAAGAACACTCATGCAATGAGTCTAGTGGATCCATGTGTGCTTTGTGGAAAAGAACACACATGCAATGACTCTAGTGCTGGTTTGTGGTTTTAGTATAAGAACAAACATGCAATTACTCAAATGGATCCATATGTGGTTTGTGGAAAGAACACTCGTGCAATGACTCTGGTTGATCCATATGTGGTTTGTGGAAAGAACACACATGCAATGACCACTGGTTGATCCATATGTGGTTTGTGGAAAAGAACACACATGCAATGACCACTGGTTGATCCATGTGTGGTTTGTGGAAAGAACACACATGCAATGACAGTGGTGGATCCATGTGTGGTTTGTGAAAAGAACACACATGCAATGACTCTAGTGTTGGTTTTAGTATAAGAACACACGTGCAATGACTCTAGTGGGTTCACATGTGGTTTGTGAAAAGAACACACATGTAATGACCACTGGTTGATCCATATGTAGTTTGTGGAAAGAACACACATGCAATGACACTGGTTGATCCATGTGTGGTTTGTGGAAAAGAACACACATGTAATGACCACTGGTTGATCCATATGTGGTTTGTGGAAAAGAACACACATGCAATGACCACTGGTTGATCCATGTGTGGTTTGTAGAAAGAACACACATGCAATGACTCTAGTGTTAGTTTTAGTATAAGAACACACATACAATGACTCTAGTGGGTCCACATGTAGTTTGTGAAAAGAACACACATGCAATGACCACTGGTTGATCCATAAGTTGTTTGGGGAAAAGAACACACATGCAATGAGTCTAGTGGATCCATGTGTGGTTTGTGGAAATGAACACACATGCAATGACTCTAGTGCTGGTTTGTGGTTTTAGTATAAGAACAAACATGCAATTACTCAATTGGATCCATATGTGGTTTGTGGAAAGAACACACATGCAATGACTCTGGTTGATCCATATGTGGTTTGTGGAAAGAACACACATGCAATGACCACTAGTTGATCCATATGTGGTTTGTGGAAAAGAACACACATGCAATGACCATCGGTTGATCCATGTGTGGTTTGTGGAAACAACACACATGCAATGACAGTGGTGGATCCATGTGTGGTTTGTGAAAAGAACACACATGCAATGACTCTAGTGTTGGTTTTAGTATAAGAACACACATGCAATGACTCTACTGGGTTCACATGTGGTTTGTGAAAAGAACACACATGCAATGACCACTGGTTGATCCATATGTGGTTTGTTTAAAGAACAAACATACAATGACTCAAATGGATCCATATGTGGTTTGTGGAAAGAACACACATGCAATGACTCTAGTGGTTGATCCATGTGTGGTTTGTGGAAATAACACACATGCAACGACTCTATTGGTTGACCCATTTGTGGTTTGTGGAAATAACACACATGCAATGACTCTAATGGATCCATAAGTGGTTTATGGAAAGAACACACATGCCATGACTCTAGTGCTTCTTTTAGTATAAGAACACACATACAATGACTCTAGTGGGTCCACATGTAGCTTGTGAAAAGAACACACATGCGATGACCACTGGTTGATCCATAAGTTCTTTGTGGAAAAGAACACACATGCAATGAGTCTAGTGGATCCATGTGTGGTTTGTGGAAAAGAACACACATGCAATGACTCTAGTGCTGATTTGTGGTTTTAGTATAAGAACAAACATCCAATGACTCAAATGGATCCATATGTGGTTTGTGGAAAGAACACACATGCAATGACACTGGTTGATCCATATGTGGTTTGTGGAAACAACACACATGCAATGACCACTAGTTGATCCATATGTGGTTTGTGGAAAAGAACACACATGCAATGACCACTGGTTGATCCATGTGTGGTTTGTGGAAAGAACACACATGCAATGACAGTGGTGGATCCATGTGTGGTTTGTGAAAAGAACACACATGCAATGACTCTAGTGTTGGTTTTAGTATAAGAACACACATGCAATAACTCTACTAGGTTCACATGTGGTTTGTGAAAAGAACACACATGCAATGACCACTGGTTGATCCATATGTGGTTTGTGGAAAGAACACGCATGCAATGACACTGCTTGATCCATGTGTGGTTTGTGGAAAAGAACACACATGCAATGACCACTGGTTGATCCATGTGTGGTTTGTGGAAAGAACACACATGCAATGACCACTGGTTGATCCATATGTGGTTTGTGAAAAAGAACACACATGCAATGACTCTAATGGATCCATATGTGGTTTGTGGAAAGAACACACATGCAATGACTCTAGTGCTAGTTTTAGTATAAGAACACACATACAATGACTCTAGTGGGTCCACATGTAGTTTGTGAAAAGAACACACATGCAATGACCACTGGTTGATCCATAAGTTCTTTGTGGAAAAGAACACACATGCAATGAGTCTAGTGGATCCATGTGTGGTTTGTGGAAAAGAACACACATGCAATGACTCTAGTGCTGGTTTGTGGTTTTAGTATAAGAAAAAACATGCAATTACTCAAATGGATCCATATGTGGTTTGTGGAAAGAACACACGTGCAATGACTCTGGTTGATCCATATGTGGTTTGTGGAAAGAACACACATGCAATGACCACTGGTTGAACCATATGTGGTTTGTGGAAAAGAACACACATGCAATGACCACTGGTTGATCCATATGTGGTTTGTGGAAAGAACACACATGCAATGACAGTGGTGGATCCATGTGTGGTTTGTGAAAAGAACACACATGCAATGACTCTAGTGTTGGTTTTAGTATAAGAACACACGTGCAATGACTCTAGTGGGTTCACATGTGGTTTGTGAAAAGAACACACATGTAATGACCACTGGTTGATCCATATGTGGTTTGTGGAAAGAACATGCATGCAATGAGACTGCTTGATCCATGTGTGGTTTGTGGAAAAGAACACACATGCAATGCCACTGGTTGATCCATGTCTGGTTTGTGGAAAGAACACACATGCAATGACCACTGGTTGATCCATATGTGGTTTGTGGAAAAGAACACACATGCAATGACTCTAATGGATCCATATGTGGTTTGTGGAAAGAACACACATGCAATGACCACTGGTTGATCCATCTGTGGTTTGTGGAAAAGAACACACATGTAATGACCACTGGTTGATCCATATGTGGTTTGTGGAAAGAACACACATGCAATGACCCTAGTGCTAGTTTTAGTATAAGAACACACATACAATGACTCTAGTTGGTCCACATGTAGTTTGTGAAAAGAACACACATGCAATGACCACTGGTTGATCCATAAGTTGTTTGTGGAAAAGAACACACATGCAATGAGTCTAGTGGATCCATGTGTGGTTTGTGGAAAAGAACACACATGCAATGACTCTAGTGCTGGTTTGTGGTTTTAGTATAAGAAAAAACATGCAATTACTCAAATGGATCCATATGTGGTTTGTGGAAAGAACACACGTGCAATGACTCTGGTTGATCCATATGTGGTTTGTGGAAAGAACAGACATGCAATGACCACTGGTTGAACCATATGTGGTTTGTGGAAAAGAACACACATGCAATGACCACTGGTTGATCCATATGTGGTTTGTGGAAAGAACACACATGCAATGACAGTGGTGGATCCATGTGTGGTTTGTGAAAAGAACACACATGCAATGACTCTAGTGTTGGTTTTAGTATAAGAACACACGTGCAATGACTCTAGTGGGTTCACATGTGGTTTGTGAAAAGAACACACATGTAATGACCACTGGTTGATCCAGATGTGGTTTGTGGAAAGAACACACATGCAATGACACTCGTTGATCCATGTGTGGTTTGTGGAAAAGAACACACATTCAATGGCCACTGGTTGATCCATGTGTGGTTTGTGGAAAGAACACACATCTAATGACCACTGGTTGATCCATATGTGGTTTGTGGAAAAGAACACACATGCAATGACCACTGGTTGATCCATGTGTGGTTTGTGGAAAGAACACACATGCAATGACTCTAGTGGTAGTTTTAGTATAAGAACACACATACAATGACTCTAGTGGGTCCACATGTAGTTTGTGAAAAGAACACACATGCAATGACCACTGGTTGATCCATAAGTTGTTTGTGGAAAAGAACACACATGCAATGAGTCTAGTGGATCCATGTGTGGTTTGTGGAAAAGAACACACATGCAATGACTCTAGTGCTGGTTTGTGGTTTTAGTATAAGAACAAACATGCAATTACTCAATTGGATCCATATGTGGTTTGTGGAAAGAACACACATGCAATGACTCTGGTTGATCCATATGTGGTTTGTGGAAAGAACACACATGCAATGACCACTGGTTGATCCATATGTGGTTTGTGGAAAAGAACACACATGCAATGACCATTGGTTGATCCATGTGTGGTTTGTGGAAACAACACACATGCAATGACAGTGGTGGATCCATGTGTGGTTTGTGAAAAGAACACACATGCAATGACTCCAATGTTGGTTTTAGTATAAGAACACACATGCAATGACTCTACTGGGTTCACATGTGGTTTGTGAAAAGAACACACATGCAATGACCACTGGTTGATCCATATGTGGTTTGTGGAAAGAACAAACATACAATGACTCAAATGGATCCATATGTGATTTGTGGAAAGAACACACATGCAATGACTCTAGTGGTTGATCCATGTGTGGTTTGTGGAAATAACACACATGCAATGACTCTATTGGTTGACCCATTTGTGGTTTGTGGAAATAACACACATGCAATGACTCTAATGGATCCATAAGTGGTTTATGGAAAGAACACACATGCAATGACTCTAGTGCTAGTTTTAGTATAAGAACACTCATACAGTGACTCTAGTGGGTCCACATGTAGTTTGTGAAAAGAACACACATGCGATGACCACTGGTTGATCCATAAGTTCTTTGTGGAAAAGAACACACATGCAATGAGTCTAGTGGATCCATGTGTGGTTTGTGGAAAGAACACACTTGCAATGACCACTGGTTGATCCATATGTGGTTTGTGGAAAAGAACACACATGCAATGACCACTGGTTGATCCATGTGTGGTTTGTGGAAAGAACACACATGCAATGACAGTGGTGGATCCATGTGTGGTTTGTGAAAAGAACACACATGCAATGACTCTAGTGTTGGTTTTATTATAAGAACACACGCGCAATGACTCTAGTGGGTTCACATGTGGTTTGTGAAAAGAACACACATGTAATGACCACTGGTTGATCCATATGTGGTTTGTGGAAAGAACACACATGCAATGACACTGGTTGATCCATGTGTGGTTTGTGGAAAAGAACACACATGTAATGGCCACTGGTTGATCCATGTGTGTTTCGTGGAAAGAACACACATGTAATGACCACTGGTTGATCCATATGTGGTTTGTGGAAAAGAACACACACGCAATGACCACTGGTTGATCCATATGTGGTTTGTGGAAAGAACACACATGCAATGACTCTAGTGCTAGTTTTAGTATAAGAACACACATATAATGACTCTAGTGGGTCCACATGTAGTTTGTGAAAAGAACACACATGTAATGACCACTGGTTGATCCATAAGTTGTTTGTGGAAAGGAACACACATGCAATGAGTCTAGTGGATCCATGTGTGGTTTGTGGAAAAGAAAACACATGCAATGACTCTAGTGTTGGTTTGTGGTTTTAGTATAAGAACAAACATGCAATTACTCAAATGGATCCATATGTGGTTTGTGGAAAGAACACACATGCAATGACTCTGGTTGATCCATATGTGGTTTGTGGAAAGAACACACATGCAATGACCACTGGTTGATCCATATGTTTTTGTGGAAAAGAACACACATGCAATGACCTCTGGTTGATCCATGTGTGGTTTGTGGAAAGAACAAACATGCAATAACAGTGGTGGATCCATGTGTGGTTTGTGAAAAGAACACACATGCAATGACTCTAGTGTTGGTTTTAGTATAAGAACACACATGCAATGACTCTAGTGGGTTCACATGTAGTTTGTGAAAAGAACACACATGCAATGACCACTGGTTGATCCATATGTGGTTTGTGGAAAGAACACACATGCAATGACTCTGGTTGATCCATATGTGGTTTGTGGAAAGAACACACATGCAATGACCACTGGTTGATCCATATGTTTTTGTGGAAAAGAACACACATGCAATGACCTCTGGTTGATCCATGTGTGGTTTGTGGAAAGAACAAACATGCAATAACAGTGGTGGATCCATGTGTGGTTTGTGAAAAGAACACACATGCAATGACTCTAGTGTTGGTTTTAGTATAAGAACACACATGCAATGACTCTAGTGGGTTCACATGTAGTTTGTGAAAAGAACACACATGCAATGACCACTGGTTGATCCATATGTGGTTTGTGGAATGAACACACATGCAATGACACTGCTTGATCCATGTGTGGTTTGTGGAAAAGAACACACATGCAATGACCACTGGTTGATCCATATGTGGTTTGTGGAAAGAGCACACATGCAATGACTCTAGTGCTAGTTTAAGTATAAGAACACACATACAATTACTCTAGTGGGTCCACATGTAGTTTGTGAAAAGAACACACATGCAATGACCACTGTTGATCCATGAGTTGTTTGTGGAAAAGAACACACATGGAATGAGTCTAGTGGATCCATGTGTGGTTTGTGGAAAAGAACACACATGTAATGACTCTAGTGCTGGTTTGTGGTTTTAGTATAAGAACAAACATGCAATGACTCAAATGGATCCATATGTGGTTTGTGGAAAGAACACACATGCAATGACACTGGTTGATCCATATGTGGTTTGTGGAAAGAACACACATGCAATGACCACTGGTTGATCCATATGTGGTTTGTGGAAAAGAACACACATGAAATGACCACTGGTTGATCCATGTGTGGTTTGTGGAAAGAACACACATGCGATGACAGTGGTGGATCCATGTGTGTTTTGTGAAAAGAACACACATGCAATGACTCTAGTGTTGGTTTTAGTATAAGAACACACATGCAATGACTCTAGTGGGTTCACATGTGGTTTGTGAAAAGAACACACATGCAATAACCACTGGTTGATCCATATGTGGTTTGTGGAATGAACACACATGCAATGACACTGCTTGATCCATGTGTGGTTTGTGTAAAAGAACACACGTGCAGTGACCACTGGTTGATCCATGTGTGGGTTGTGGAAAGAACACACATGCAATGACCCCTGGTTGATCCATATGTGGTTTGTGGAAAAGAACACACATGCAATGAACACTTGTTGATCCATATGTGGTTTGTGGAAAGAATACACATGCAATGACTCTAGTGCTAGTTTTAGTATAAGAACACACATACAATGACTCTAGTGGGTCGACATGTAATTTGTGAAAAGAACACACATGCAATGACCACTGGTTGATCCATAAGTTGTTTGTGGAAAAGAACACACATGGAATGAGTCGGGTGGATCCATGTGTGGTTTGTGGAAAACAACACACATGTAATGACTCTAGTGCTGGTTTGTGGTTTTAGTATAAGAACAAACATGCAATGACTCAAATGGATCCATATGTGGTTTGTGGAAAGAACACACATGCAATGACACTGGTTGATCCATATGTGGTTTGTGGAAAGAACACACTTGCAATGACCACTGGTTGATCCATATGTGGTTTGTGGAAAAGAACACACATGCAATGACCACTGGTTGATCCATGTGTGGTTTGTGGAAAGAACACACATGCAATGATAGTGGTGGATCCATGTGTGGTTTGTGAAAAGAACACACATGCAATGACTCTAGTGTTGGTTTTAGTATAAGAATACACAAGCAATGACTCTTGTGGGTTCACATGTGGTTTGTTAAAAGAACACACAAGCAATGACCACTGGTTGATCCATATGTGGTTTGTGGAATGAACACACATGCAATGACACTGCTTGATCCATGTGTGGTTTGTGTAAAAGAACACACATGCAATGACCACTGGTTGATCCATGTGTGGTTTGTGGAAAGAACACACATGCAATGACCCCTGGTTGGTCCATATGTGGTTTGTGGAAAAGAACACACATGCAATGACCACTGGTTGATCCATATGTGGTTTGTGGAAAGAACACACATTCAATGACTCTAGTGCTAGTTTTAGTATAAGAACAGACATACAATGACTCTAGTGGGTCCACATTAGTTTGTGAAAAGAACACACATGCAATGACCACTGGTTGATCCATATGTGGTTTGTGGAAAAGAACACAAATGGAATGAGTCTGGTGGATCCATGTGTGGTTTGTGGAAAAGAACACACATGTAATGACTCTAGTGCTGGTTTGTGGTTTTAGTATAAGAACAAACATGCAATGACTCAAATGGATCCATATGTGGTTTGTGGAAAGAACACACATGCAATGACACTGGTTGATCCATATGTGGTTTGTGGAAAGAACACACATGCAATGACCACTGGTTGATCCATATGTGGTTTGTGGAAAAGAACACACATGCCATGACCACTGGTTGATCCATGTGTGGTTTGTGGAAAGAACACACATACAATGACAGTGGTGGATCCATGTGTGGTTTGTGAAAAGAACACACATGCAATGACTCTAGTGTTTGTTTTAGAATAAGAACACACATGCAATGACTCTTGTGGGTTCACATGTGGTTTGTGAAAAGAACACACATGCAATAACCACTGGTTGATCCATATGTGGTTTGTGGAAAGAACACACATGCAATGACACTACTTGATCCATGTGTGGTTTGTGGAAATGAACACACATGTAATGACCACTGGTTGATCCATGTGTGGTTTGTGGAAAGAACACACATGCAATGACCTCTGGTTGATCCATATGTGGTTTATGGAAAAGAACACACATGCAATGACCACTGGTTGATCCATATGTGGTTTCTGGAAAGAACACACATGCAATGACTCTAGTGCTAGTTTTAGTATAAGAACACACATACAATGACTCTAGTGGGTCCACATGTAGTTTGTGAAAAGAACACACATGCAATGATCACTGGTTGATCCATAAGTTGTTTGTGGAAAAGAACACACATGCAATGAGTCTAGTGAATCCATGTGTGGTTTGTGGAAAATAACACACATGCAATAACTGTAGTGCTGGTTTGTGGTTTTAGTATAAGAACAAACATGCAATTACTCAAATGGATCCATATGTGGTTTGTGGAAAGAACACACCGGCAATGACTCTGGTTGATCCATATGTGGTTTGTGGAAAGAACACACCGGCAATGACTCTGGTTGATCCATATGTGGTTTGTGGAAAGAACACACATGCAACGACCACTTGTTGATCTATATGTGGTTTGTGGAAAAGAATACACATGCAATGACCACTAGTTGATCCATGTGTGGTTTGTGGAAAGAACACTCATGCAATGATAGTGGTGGATCCATTTGTAGTTTGTGAAAAGAACACACATACAATGAATCTAGTGTTGGTTTTAGTATAAGAACACACATGCAATGACTCTACTGGGTTCACATGTGGTTTGTGAAAAGAACACACATGCAATGACCACTGGTTGATCCATATGTGGTTTGTGGAAAGCACACACATGCAATGACACTGCTGATCCATGTGTGGTTTGTGGAAAAGAACACACATGCAATTACCACTGGTTGATTCATATGTGGTTTGTGGAAAGAACACACATGCAATGACCACTGGTTGATCCATATGTGGTTTGTGGAAAAGAACACACATGCAATGACCACTGGTTGATCCATATGTGGTTTGTGGAAAGAACACACATGTAATGACTCTAGTGCTAGTTTTAGTATAAGAACACACATACAATGACTCTAGTGGGTCCACAGGTAGTTTGTTAAAAGAACACACATGCAATGACCTCTGGTTGATCCATAAGTTGTTTGTGGAAAAGAACACAGATGCAATGTGTCTAGTGGATCCATGTGTGGTTTGTGGAAAAGAACACACATGCAATGACTCTAGTGCTGGTTTGTGGTTTTAGTATTAGAATAAACATGAAATGACCCAAATGGATCCATATGTGGTTTGTGGAAAGAACACACATGCAATGACACTGGTTGATCCATATGTGGTTTGTGGAAATAACACACATGCAATGACCACTGGTTGATCCATATGTGGTTTGTCGAAAATAACACACATGCAATGACCACTGGTTGATCCACGTGTGGTTTGTGGAAAGAACACACATGCAATGACAGTGATGGATCCATGTGTGGTTTGTGAAAAGAACACACATGCAATGACTCTAGTGTTGGTTTTAGTATAAGAACACACATGCAATGACTCTAGTGGGTTCACATGGGGTTTGTGAAAAGAACACACATGTAATGACCTCTGGTTAATCCATATGTGGTTTGTGGAAAGAACATACATGCAATGACACTACTTGATCCATGTGTGGTTTGTGGAAAAGAAGACACATGCAATGACCACTGGTTGATCCATGTGTGGTTTGTGGAAAGAACACACATGCAATGACCACTGGTTGATCCATATGTGGTTTGTGGAAAATAACACACATGCAATGACCACTGGTTGATCCATATGTGGTTTGTGGAAAGAACACACATGCAATGACCACTGGTTGATACATGTGTGGTTTGTGAAAAGAACACACATGTTATGCCACCGGTTGATCCATAAGTGGTTTGTGGAAAAGAACACACATGTAATGACCACTGGTTTATGCATAAGTGGTTTGTGGAAAGAACACACATGCAATGAACACTGGTGGATCCATAAGTGGTTTGTGGAAAGAACACGCATGCAATGACTCTAGTGATGGTTTGTGGTTTTAGTATAAGAACAAACATGCAATGCCACAAATGGATCCATATGTGGTTTGTGGAAAGAACACACATGCAATGACACTGGTTGATCCATGTGTGGTTTGTGGAAAGAACACACATGCAATGACTCTAGTGGTTGATCCATGTGTGGTTTGTGGAAATAACACACATGCGATGACTCTAATGCTGGTTTTAGTTTAAGAACACATATGGATCCATATGTGGTTTGTGGAAAGAACACACCTGCAATGACACTGGTTGATCCATATGTGGTTTGTGGAAAGAACACACATGCAATGACCACTGGTTGATCCATATGTGGTTTGTGGAAAAGAACACACATGCAATGACCACTGATTGATCCATAAGTGGTTTGTGGAAAGAACACACCTGTAGTGAACACTGGTTGATCCATGTGTGGTTTGTGAAAAAGAACACACATGCAATGCCATTGGTTGGTCTATATGTGGTTCGTGGAAGGAACACACATGCAATGACACTAGTTGATCCAAATGTGGTTCATGACAAGAACACACATGCAATAACTCTTGTGGATACATATGTGGTTTGTGGAAAGAACACACATGCAATGAACTCTAGTGGATCTATCTTGGAATAATTTGATGTATGCCACGATGCATTTCATTGTAAAAGACACCCACTTTCCATTTTTATACTACTCAGCTTTGCCCCCTCCCCCCTCTCTCTCTCTCTCTTTCATAGAAGCCCAAACCTATGCCCACTCTGTCTGCTACACCCTGATTGGTTGTCACAGTTGTCACGCAGATCGTGTGCACCAACCGTTGATCCTGTGTGATCCAACGAGGCTCGTTGCACATGTTGTGCCCTTCACAGGACAGCGCGCGCCAGCACGAACGTCTCCCTCAATGAGACTTCTACAAGAAGGAACACGATGCCATCCATGGAAAAAGTCGTCGAGTGGTCATGTCATGTTTAATCTAGTCTGCAAAGGCTACAAGTCTACTGCACGGCAACTGGTCATCCACGGACCATCGGCTATACCATTTTTACTATGCAGCGCGCCTGCGCTCTCACTTCTGTCAGGCCCCCACCTCACGAATCTTCCACGCGGCAGCCGCAGCCGGAAGAGCTGTCAACCGGGGCTCTCGAGGATTCCTAAACGTCCCCGCATTAAAAACCTAGCCTATTGGGTCCTCCATTCGCACACATACACTACTCTCCCTTCCCTATCCAGCTAAACCCCACAATCTTGAACGTACTTGCACGAACCTTCTCCATGAAACCAGTGCGTGGGGGTGAGTGTCCAGGCATCGCCGCCGGGGTGGTGCTTCACGCGGCAGATCTGGAGGAGCATCACGCAGCACAGGCCGAGGAGGACGTGCAGTTCAACCCCTTAGGGGACCATGTGCATGCCGGTGCTAACGACTTCGGAGGCGCCGATGAGGGCGTGGAGTTCGACGAACACGCTCCGCTCGTGTACCCGGAGGTACATCTATTCTACATGTTTCATATTTTCTGCTCGAGCTTAATCTATCCAGGCTTCATAAAAAAATCTAGTCCTAATGATTAGATGCAATGTACGAACCGGTACATGGAGAGATCTAGTCTGTTCTGAATGAATCCACATTATTTATTTATTAATAAGTTACCAAGAACACAAACCACATTAATTTAGGAGCGAGCTAGGGAGACGGCCGTAATGAACTGCTGAACCTGTATAGACATGTTATTGCATCGAAAGTAACTTGGAATGGTGGAAGGAATATATATTTATTACTTTGCTCATTTCGGTTTGTATTCCATACATTACAGGTGTATTCAAGTGAGATGGACTCTGACAAGGAGACCAGGGGCAACAAGAGCCGCCATGTCATGAACCACACATGGATCAACCAGTGGTCATTGCATGTGTGTTCTTTTCCACAAACCACACATGGATCAAGCGGTGTCATTGCATGTGTGTTCTTTCCACAAACCACATATGGATCAACCAGTGGTCATTACATGTGTGTTCTTTTCACAAACCACATGTGAACCCACTAGAGTCATTGCATCTGTGTTCTTATACTAAAACCAACACTAGATTCATTGCATGTGTGTTCTTTTCACAAACCACACATGGATCCACCACTGTCATTGCATGTGTGTTCTTTCCACAAACCACACATGGATCAACCAGTGGTCATTGCATGTGTGTTCTTTTCCACAAACCACATATGGATCAACCAGTGGTCATTGCATGTGTGTTCTTTCCACAAACCACATATGGATCAACCAGAGTCATTGCATGTGTGTTCTTTCCACAAACCACATATGGATCCATTTGAGTAATTGCATGTTTGTTCTTATACTAAAACCACAAACCAGCACTAGAGTCATTGCATGTGAGTTCATTTCCACAAACCACACATGGATCCACTAGACTCATTGCATGTGTGTTCTTTTCCACAAACAACTTATGGATCAACCAGTGGTCATTGCATGTGTGTTCTTTTCACAAACTACATGTGGACCCACTAGAGTCATTGTATGTGTGTTCTTATACTAAAACTAGCACTAGAGTCATTGCATGTGTGTTCTTTCCACAAACCACTTATGGATCCATTAGAGTCATTGCATGTGTGTTCTTTTCCACAAACCACATATGGATCAACCAGTGGTCATTGCATGTGTTTTCTTTCCACAAACCACACATGGATCAACCAGTGGTCATTGCATGTGTGTTCTTTTCCACAAACCACACATGGATCAAGCAGTGTCATTGCATGCGTGTTCTTTCCACAAACCACATATGGATCAACCAGTGGTCATTGCATGTGTGTTCCTTTCACAAACCACATGTGAACCTAGTAGATTCATTGCATGTGTGTTCTTATACTAAAACCAACACTAGAGTCATTGCATGTGTTTTCTTTTCACAAAACACACATGGATCCACCACTGTCATTGCATGTGTGTTCTTTCCACAAACCACACATGGATCAACCAGTGGTCATTGCATGTGTGTTATTTTCGACAAACCACATATGGATCAACCAGTGGTTTGCATGTGTGTTCTTTCCACAAACCACATATGGATCAACCAGTGGTCATTGCATGTGTGTTCTTTCCACAAACCACATATGGATCAACCAGTGTTATTGCATGTGTGTTCTTTCCACAAACCACATATGGATCCATTTGAGTCATTGCATGTTTGTTCTTATACTAAAACCACAAACCAGCACTAGAGTCATTGCATGTGTCTTCTTTTCCACAAACCACACATGGATCCACTAGACTCATTGCATGTGTGTTCTTTTCCACAAAGAACTTATGGATCAACCAGTGGTCATCGCATGTGTGTTCTTTTCACAAACTACATGTGGACCCACTAGATTCATTGTATGTGTGTTCTTATACTAAAACTAGCACTAGAGTCATTGCATGTGTGTTATTTCCATAAACCACTTATGGATCCATTAGAGTCATTGCATGTGTGTTATTTCCACAAACCACACATGGATCAACCAATAGAGTCATTGCATGTGTGTTATTTCCACAAACCACACATGGATCAACCACTAGAGTCATTGCATGTGTGTTCTTTCCACAAACCACATATGGATCCATTTGAGTTATTGTATGTTTGTTCTTTCCACAAACCACATATGGATCAACCAGTGGTCATTGCATGTGTGTTCTTTTCACAAACCACATGTGAACCCAGTAGAGTCATTGCATGTGTGTTCTTATACTAAAACCAACACTAGAGTCATTGCATGTGTGTTATTTTCACAAACCACACATGGATCCACCACTGTCATTGCTTGTGTGTTCTTTCCACAAACCACACATGGATCAACCAGTGGTCATTGCATGTGTGTTCTTTTCCACAAACCACATATGGATCAACCAGTGGTCATTGCATGTGTGTTCGTTCCACGAACCACATATGGATCAAGCAGTGTCATTGGATGTGTGTTCTTTCCAAAAACCACATATGGATCCATTTGAGTCATTGCACGTTTGTTCTTATACTAAAACCACAAACCAGCACTAGAGTCATTGCATGTGTGTTCTTTTCCACAAACCACACATGGATCCACTAGACTCATTGCATTGTGTTCTTTTCCACAAAGAACTTATGGATCAACCAGTGGTCATCGCATGTGTGTTCTTTACACAAACTACATGTGGACCCACTAGAGTCATTGTATGTGTGTTCTTATACTAAAACTAGCACTAGAGTCATTGCATGTGTGTTCTTTCCATAAACCACTTATGGATCCATTAGAGTAATTGCATGTGTGTTATTTCCACAAACCACACATGGATCAACCAATAGAGTCATTGCATGTGTGTTATTTCCACAAACCACACATGGATCAACCACTAGAGTCATTGCATGTCTGTTATTTCCACAAACCACATATGGATCCATTTGAGTCATTCTATGTTTGTTCTTTCCACAAACCACATATGGATCAACCAGTGGTCAGTGCATGTGTGTTCTTTTCACAAACCACATGTGAACCCACTAGAGTAATTGCATGTGTGTTCTTATACTAAAACCAACACTAGAGTCATTGCATGTGTGTTCTTTTCACAAACCACACATGGATCCACCACTGTCATTGCATGTGTGTTCTTTCCACAAACCACACATGGATCAACCAGTGGTCATTGCATGTGTGTTCTTTTCCACAAACCACATATGGATCAACCAGTGGTCATTGCATGTGTGTTCTTTCCACAAACCACATATGGATCAACCAGAGTCATTGCATGTGTGTTCTTTCCACAAACCACATATGGATCCATTTGAGTAATTGCATGTTTGTTCTTATACTAAAACCGCAAACCAGCACTACAGTCATTGTATGTGTGTTGTTTTCCACAAACCACATATGGATCCACTAGACTCATTGCATGTGTGTTCTTTTCCACAAACAACTTATGGATCAACCAGTGGTCATTGCATGTTTGTTCTTTTCACAAACTACATGTGGACCCACTAGAGTCATTGTACGTGTGTTCTTATACTAAAACTAGCACTAGAGTCATTGCATGTGTGTTCTTTCCACAAACCACTTATGGATCCATTAGAGTCATTGCATGTGTGTTATTTTCCACAAACCACATATGGATCAACTAGTGGTCATTGCATGTGTGTTCTTTCCACAAACCACACATGGATCAACCAGTGGTCATTGCATGTGTGTTCTTTTCCACAAACCACACATGGATCAAGCAGTGTCATTGCATGTGTGTTCTTTCCACAAACCACATATGGATCAACCAGTGGTCATTGCATGTGTGTTCTTTTCACAAACCACATGTGAACCTAGTAGATTCATTGCATGTGTGTTCTTATACTAAAACCAACACTAGAGTCATTGCATGTGTGTTCTTTTCACAAACCACACATGGATCCACCACTGTCATTGCATGTGTGTTCTTTCCACAAACAACACATGGATCAACGAGAGGTCATTGCATGTGTGTTCTTTTCCACAAACCACGTATGGATCAACCAGTGGTCATTGCATGTGTGTTCTTTCCACAAACCACACATGGATCCACCACTGTCATTGCATGTGTGTTCTTTCCACAAACCACACATGGATCAACCAGTGGTCATTGCATGTGTGTTCTTTTCCACAAACCACATATGGATCAACCAGTGGTCATTGCATGTGTGTTCTTTCCACAAACCACATATGGATCAACCAGTGTCATTGCATGTGTGTTCTTTCCACAAACCACATATGGATCCATTTGAGTAATTGCATGTTTGTTCTTATACTAAAACCACAAACCAGCACTAGAGTCATTGCATGTATGTTCATTTCCACAAACCACAAATGGCTCCACTAGACTCATTGCATGTGTGTTCTTTTCCACAAACAACTTATGGATCAACCTGTGGTCATTGCATGTATGTTCTTTTCACAAACTACATATGGACCCACTAGAGTCATTGTACGTGTGTTCTTATACTAAAACTAGCACTAGAGTTATTGCATGTGTGTTCTTTCCAAAAAACCACTTATGGATCCATTAGAGTCATTGCATGTGTGTTGTTTTCCACAAACCACATATGGATCAACCAGTGGTCATTGCATGTGTGTTCTTTCCACAAACCACACATGGATCAACGAGTGGTCATTGCATGTGTGTTCATTTCCACAAACCACATATGGATCAACCAGTGGTCATTGCATGTGTGTTCTTTCCACAAACCACATATGGATCAACCAGTGGTCAGTGCATGTGTGTTCTTTTCACAAACCACATGTGAACCCACTAGAGTCATTGCATGTGTGTTCTTATACTAAAACCAACACTAGAGTCATTGCATGTGTGTTCTTTTCACAAACCAGACATGGATCCACCACTGTCATTGCATGTGTGTTCTTTCCACAAACCACACATGGATCAACCAGTGGTCATTGCATGTGTGTTCTTTTCCACAAACCACATACGGATCAACCAGTGGTCATTGCATGTGTGTTCTTTCCACAAACCACATATGGATCAACCAGAGTCATTGCATGTGTGTTCTTTCCACAAACCACATATGGATCCATTTGAGTAATTGCATGTTTGTTATTATACTAAAACCACAAACCAGCACTACAGTCATTGCATGTGTGTTGTTTGCCACAAACCACATATGGATCCACTAGACTCATTGCATGTGTGTTCTTTTCCACAAACAACTTATGGATCAACCAGTGGTCATTGCATGTGTGTTCTTTTCACAAACTACATGTGGACCCACTAGAGTCATTGTACGTGTGTTCTTATACTAAAACTAGCACTAGAGTCATTGCATGTGTGCTCTTTCCACAAACCACTTATGGATCCATTAGAGTCATTGCATGTGTGTTCTTTTCCACAAACCACATATGGATCAACCAGTGGTCATTGCATGTGTGTTCTTTCCACAAACCACACATGGATCATCCAGTGCTCATTGCATGTGTGTTCTTTTCCACAAACCACACATGGATCAAGCAGTGTCATTGCATGTGTGTTCTTTCCACAAACCACATATGGATCAACCAGTGGTCATTGCATGTGTGTTCTTTTCACAAACCACATGTGAACCTAGTAGATTCATTGCATGTGTGTTCTTATACTAAAACCAACACTAGAGTCATTGCATGTGTGTTCTTTTCACAAACCACACATGGATCCACCACTGTCATTCCATGTGTGTTCTTTCCACAAACAACACATGGATCAACGAGTGGTCATTGCATGTGTGTTCTTTTCCACAAACCACGTATGGATCAACCAGTGGTCATTGCATGTGTGTTATTTCCACAAACCACACATGGATCCACCACTGTCATTGCATGTGTGTTCTTCCCGCAAACCACACATGGATCAACCAGTGGTCATTGCATGTGTGTTCTTTTCCACAAACCACATATGGATCAACCCGTGGTCATTGCATGTTTGTTCTTTCCACAATCCACATATGGATCAACCAGTGTCATTGCATATGTGTTCTTTCCATAAACCACATATGGATCCATTTGAGTAATTGCATGTTTGTTCTTATACTAAAACCACAAACCAGCACTAGAGTCATTGCATGTGTGTTCTTTTCCACCAACCACAAATGGATCCACTAGACTCATTGAATGTGTGTTCTTTTCCACAAACAACTTATGGATCAACCAGTGGTCATTGCATGTGTGTTCTTTTCACAAACTACATATGGACCCACTAGAGTCATTGTACGTGTGTTCT
The DNA here is from genome assembly GCA_916181665.1 of Avena sativa. Classification (NCBI taxonomy): domain Eukaryota; kingdom Viridiplantae; phylum Streptophyta; class Magnoliopsida; order Poales; family Poaceae; genus Avena; species Avena sativa. Next base: position 433,187,876 of record OV702295.1, read on the forward strand.
TATACTAAAACTAGCACTAGAGTTATTGCATGTGTGTTCTTTCCACAAACCACTTATGGATCCATTAGAGTCATTGCATGTGTGTTGTTTTCCACAAACCACATATGGATCAACCAGTGGTCATTGCATGTGTGTTCTTTCCACAAACCACACATGGATCAACGAGTGGTCATTGCATGTGTGTTCATTTCCACAAACCACATATGGATCAACCAGTGGTCATTGCATGTGTGTTCTTTCCACAAACCACATATGGATCAACCAGTGGTCAGTGCATGTGTGTTCTTTTCACAAACCACATGTGAACCCACTAGAGTCATTGCATGTGTGTTCTTATACTAAAACCAACACTAGAGTCATTGCATGTGTGTTCTTTTCACAAACCAGACATGGATCCACCACTGTCATTGCATGTGTGTTCTTTCCACAAACCACACATGGATCAAACAGTGGTCATTGCATGTGTGTTCTTTTCCACAAACCACATACGGATCAACCAGTGGTCATTGCATGTGTGTTCTTTCCACAAACCACATATGGATCAACCAGAGTCATTGCATGTGTGTTCTTTCCACAAACCACATATGGATCCATTTGAGTAATTGCATGTTTGTTATTATACTAAAACCACAAACCAGCACTACAGTCATTGCATGTGTGTTGTTTTCCACAAACCACATATGGATCCACTAGACTCATTGCATGTGTGTTCTTTTCCACAAACAACTTATGGATCAACCAGTGGTCATTGCATGTGTGTTCTTTTCACAAACTACATGTGGACCCACTAGAGTCATTGTACGTGTGTTCTTATACTAAAACTAGCACTAGAGTCATTGCATGTGTGCTCTTTCCACAAACCACTTATGGATCCATTAGAGTCATTGCATGTGTGTTCTTTTCCACAAACCACATATGGATCAACCAGTGGTCATTGCATGTGTGTTCTTTCCACAAACCACACATGGATCATCCAGTGCTCATTGCATGTGTGTTCTTTTCCACAAACCACACATGGATCAAGCAGTGTCATTGCATGTGTGTTCTTTCCACAAACCACATATGGATCAACCAGTGGTCATTGCATGTGTGTTCTTTTCACAAACCACATGTGAACCTAGTAGATTCATTGCATGTGTGTTCTTATACTAAAACCAACACTAGAGTCATTGCATGTGTGTTCTTTTCACAAACCACACATGGATCCACCACTGTCATTCCATGTGTGTTCTTTCCACAAACAACACATGGATCAACGAGTGGTCATTGCATGTGTGTTCTTTTCCACAAACCACGTATGGATCAACCAGTGGTCATTGCATGTGTGTTATTTCCACAAACCACACATGGATCCACCACTGTCATTGCATGTGTGTTCTTCCCGCAAACCACACATGGATCAACCAGTGGTCATTGCATGTGTGTTCTTTTCCACAAACCACATATGGATCAACCCGTGGTCATTGCATGTTTGTTCTTTCCACAATCCACATATGGATCAACCAGTGTCATTGCATATGTGTTCTTTCCATAAACCACATATGGATCCATTTGAGTAATTGCATGTTTGTTCTTATACTAAAACCACAAACCAGCACTAGAGTCATTGCATGTGTGTTCTTTTCCACCAACCACAAATGGATCCACTAGACTCATTGAATGTGTGTTCTTTTCCACAAACAACTTATGGATCAACCAGTGGTCATTGCATGTGTGTTCTTTTCACAAACTACATATGGACCCACTAGAGTCATTGTACGTGTGTTCTTATACTAAAACTAGCACTAGAGTTATTGCATGTGTGTTCTTTCCACAAACCACTTATGGATCCATTAGAGTCATTGCATGTGTGTTCTTTTCCACAAACCACATATGGATCAACCAGTGGTCATTGCATGTGTGTTCTTTCCACAAACCACACATGGATCAACGAGTGGTCATTGCATGTGTGTTCTTTTCCACAAACCACATATGGATCAACCAGTGGTCATTGCATGTGTGTTCTTTCCACAAACCTCATATGGATCAACCAGTGTCATTGCATGTGTGTTCTTTCCACAAACCACATATGGATCCATTTGAATCATTGCATAATTCTTCTTATACTAAAACCACCAACCAGCACTAGAGTCATTGCAGGTGTGTTCTTTGCCACAAACCACACATGGATCCACTAGACTCATTGGATGTGTGTTCTTTTCCGCAAAAAACTTATGGATCAACCAGTGGTCATTGCATGTGTGTTCTTTTCACAAACTACATGTGGACCCGCTAGAGTCATTGTATGTGTGTTCTTATACTAAAACTAGCACTAGAGTCATTGCATGTGTGTTCTTTCTATAAACCACTTATGGATCCATTAGAGTCATTGCATGTGTGTTATTTCCACAAACCACACATGGATCAACCAATAGAGTCATTGCATGTGTGTTATTTCCACAAACCACACATGGATCAACCACTAGAGTCATTACATGTGTGTTCTTTCCACAAACCACATATGGATCCATTTGAGTCATTGCATGTTTGTTCTTTCCAAAAACCACATATGGATCAACCAGTGGTCATTGCATGTTTGTTCTTTTCACAAACCACATGTGAACCCACTAGAGTCATTGCATGTGTGTTCTTATACTAAAACCAACACTAGAGTCATTGCATGTGTGTTCTTTTCACAAACCACACATGGATCCACCACTGTCATTGCATATGTGTTCTTTCCACAAACCACACATGGATCAACCAGTGGTCATTTCATGTGTGTTCTTTTCCACAAACCACATATGGATCAACGAGTGGTCATTGCATGTGTGTTCTTTCCACAAACCACATATGGATCAACCAGTGTCATTGCATGTGTGTTCTTTCCACAAACAACATATGGATCCATTTGAGTCATTGCATAATTCTTCTTATACTAAAACCACAAACCAGCACTAGAGTCATTGCATGTGTGTTCTTTTCCACAAACCACACATGGATCCAAGAGACTCATTGCATGTGTGTTCTTTTCCACAAACAACTTATGGATCAACCAGTGGTCATTGCATGTGTGTTCTTTTCACAAACTACATGTGGACCCACTAGATTCATTGTATGTGTGTTCTTATACTAAAACTAGCACTAGAGGCATTGCATGTGTGTTCTTTCCATAAACCACTTATGGATCCATTAGAGTCATTGCATGTGTGTTATTTCCACAAACCACACATGGATCAACCAATAGAGTCATTGCATGTGTGTTATTTCCACAAACCACACATGGATCAACCACTAGAGTCATTGCATGTGTGTGTTCCACAAACCACATATGGATCCATTTGAGTCATTGCATGTTTGTTCTTTCCAAAAACCACATATGGATCAACCAGTGGTCATTGCATGTTTGTTCTTTTCACAAACCACATGTGAACCCACTAGAGTCATTGCATGTGTGTTCTTATACTAAAACCAACACTAGAGTCATTGCATGTGTGTTCTTTTCACAATCCACACATGGATCCACCATTGTCATTGCATATGTGTTCTTTCCAAAACCACACATGGATCAACCAGTGGTCATTGCACGGGTGTTCTTTTCCATAAACCACATATGGATCAACCAGTGGTCATTGCATGTGTGTTCTTTCCACAAACCACATATGGATCAACCAGAGTCATTGCATGTGTGTTCTTTCCACAAACCACATATGGATCCATTTGAGTAATTGCATGTTTGTTCTTATACTAAAACCACAAACCAGCACTAGAGTCATTGCATGTGTGTTCTTTGCCACAAACCACACATGGATCCACTAGACTCATTGCATGTGTGTTCTTTTCCACAAACAACTTATGGATCAACCAGTGGTCATTGCATGTGTGTTCTTTTCAGAAACTACATGTGGACCCACTAGAGTCATTGTACGTGTGTTCTTATACTAAAACTAGCACTAGAGTCATTGCATGTGTGTTCTTTCCATAAACCACTTATGGATCCATTAGAGTAATTGCATGTGTGTTATTTCCACAAACCACACATGGATCAACCAATAGAGTCATTGCATGTGTGTTATTTCCACAAACCACACATGGATCAACCACTAGAGTCATTGCATGTGTGTTCTTTCCAGAAACCACATATGGATCCATTTGAGTAATTGCATGTTTGTTCTTATACTAAAACCACAAACCAGCACTATAGTCATTGCATGTGTGTTCTTTTCCACAAACCACACATGGATCCACTAGACTAATTACATGTGTGTTCTTTTCCACAAACAACTTATGATCAACCAATGGTCATTGGATGTGTGTTCTTTTCACAAACTACATGTGGACCCAACTAGAGTCATTGTATGTGTGTTCTTATACTAAAACTCGCACTAGATTCATTGCATGTGTGTTCTTTCCATAAACCACTTATGGATCCATTAGAGTCATTGCATGTGTGTTATTTCCAGAAACCACACATGGATCAACCAATAGAGTCATTGCATGTGTGTTATTTCCACAAACCACACATGGATCAACAACTAGAGTCATTGCATGTGTGTTCTTTCCACAAACGATATATGGATCCATTGGAGTCATTGCATGTTTATTCTTTCCACAAACCACATATGGATCAACCAGTGGTCATTGCATGTGTGTTCTTTTCACAAACCACATGTGATCCCACTAGAGTCATTGCATGTGTGTTCTTATACTAAAACCAACACTAGAGTCATTGCATGTGTGTTCTTTTCACAAACCACACATGAATCCACCACTGTCAGTGCATGTGTGTTTTTCCACAAACCACACATGGATCAACTAGTGGTCATTTCATGTGTGTTCTTTTCCATAAACCACGTATGGTTCAACCAGTGGTCATTGCATGTGTGTTCTTTCCACAAACCACATATGGATCAACCAGAGTCATTGCATGTGTGTTTTTTCTACAAACCACATATGGATCCATTTGAGTCATTGCATGTTTGTTCTTATACTAAAACCACAAACCAGCACTAGAGTCATTTCATGTGTGTTATTTTCCACAAACCACACATGGATCCACTAGACTCATTGCATGTGTGTTCTTTTCCACAAACAACTTATGTATCAACCAATGGTCATTGCATGTGTGTTCTTTTCACAAACTACATGTGGACCCACTAGAGTCATTGTATGTGTGTTCTTATACTAAAACTAGCACTAGGGTCATTGCATGTGTGTTCTTTCCACAAACCACATATGGATCAACCAGTGGTCATTACATGTGTGTTCTTTTCCACAAACCACAGATGGATCAACCAGTGGTCATTGCATGTGTGTTCTTTCCACAAACCACACATGGATCAACCAGTGGTCATTGCATGTGTGTTGTTTTCCACAAACCACACATGGATCAAGCAGTGTCATTGCATGTGTGTTCTTTCCACAAACCACATATGGATCAACCAGTGGTCATTGCATGTGTGTTCTTTTCACAAACCACATGTGAACCCACTAGAGTAATTGCATGTGTGTTCTTTTCACAAACCACATGTGAACCCACTAGAGTCATTGCATGTGTGTTCTTATACTAAAACCAACACTAGAGTCATTGCATGTGTCTTCTTTTCACAAACCACACATGGATCCACCACTGTCATTGCATGTGTGTTATTTCCACAAACCACACATGGATCAACCATTGGTCATTGCATGTGTGTTCTTTTCCACAAACCACATATGGATCAACCAGTGGTCATTGCATGTGTGTTCTTTCCACAAACCACATATGGATCAACCAGAGTCATTGCATGAGTGTTCTTTCCACAAACCACATATGGATCCATTTGAGTAATTACATGTTTGTTCTTATACTAAAACCACAAACCAGCATTAGAGTCATTGCATGTGTGTTCTTTTCCACAAACCACACATGGATCCACTAGACTCAATGCATGTGTGTTCTTTTCCACAAACAACTTATGGGTCAACCAATAGTCATTGCATCTGTGTTCTTTTCACAAACTACATGTGGACCCACTACTGTCATTGTATGTGTGTCCTTAAACTAAAACTAGCACTAGAGTCATTGCATGTGTGTTCTTTCCATAAACCACTTATGGATCCATTAGAGTAATTGCATGTGTGTTATTTCCACAAACCACACATGGATCAACCAATAGAGTCATTGCATGTGTGTTATTTCCACAAACCACACATGGATCAACCACTAGAGTCATTGCATGTGTGTTCTTTCCAGAAACCACATATGGATCCATTTGAGTAATTGCATGTTTGTTCTTATACTAAAACCACAAACCAGCACTATAGTCATTGCATGTGTGTTCTTTTCCACAAACCACACATGGATCCACTAGACTAATTACATGTGTGTTCTTTTCCACAAACAACTTATGATCAACCAATGGTCATTGGATGTGTGTTCTTTTCACAAACTACATGTGGACCCAACTAGAGTCATTGTATGTGTGTTCTTATACTAAAACTCGCACTAGATTCATTGCATGTGTGTTCTTTCCATAAACCACTTATGGATCCATTAGAGTCATTGCATGTGTGTTATTTCCAGAAACCACACATGGATCAACCAATAGAGTCATTGCATGTGTGTTATTTCCACAAACCACACATGGATCAACAACTAGAGTCATTGCATGTGTGTTCTTTCCACAAACGATATATGGATCCATTGGAGTCATTGCATGTTTATTCTTTCCACAAACCACATATGGATCAACCAGTGGTCATTGCATGTGTGTTCTTTTCACAAACCACATGTGATCCCACTAGAGTCATTGCATGTGTGTTCTTATACTAAAACCAACACTAGAGTCATTGCATGTGTGTTCTTTTCACAAACCACACATGGATCCACCACTGTCAGTGCATGTGTGTTTTTCCACAAACCACACATGGATCAACTAGTGGTCATTTCATGTGTGTTCTTTTCCATAAACCACGTATGGTTCAACCAGTGGTCATTGCATGTGTGTTCTTTCCACAAACCACATATGGATCAACCAGAGTCATTGCATGTGTGTTTTTTCTACAAACCACATATGGATCCATTTGAGTCATTGCATGTTTGTTCTTATACTAAAACCACAAACCAGCACTAGAGTCATTTCATGTGTGTTATTTTCCACAAACCACACATGGATCCACTAGACTCATTGCATGTGTGTTCTTTTCCACAAACAACTTATGTATCAACCAATGGTCATTGCATGTGTGTTCTTTTCACAAACTACATGTGGACCCACTAGAGTCATTGTATGTGTGTTCTTATACTAAAACTAGCACTAGGGTCATTGCATGTGTGTTCTTTCCACAAACCACATATGGATCAACCAGTGGTCATTACATGTGTGTTCTTTTCCACAAACCACAGATGGATCAACCAGTGGTCATTGCATGTGTGTTCTTTCCACAAACCACACATGGATCAACCAGTGGTCATTGCATGTGTGTTGTTTTCCACAAACCACACATGGATCAAGCAGTGTCATTGCATGTGTGTTCTTTCCACAAACCACATATGGATCAACCAGTGGTCATTGCATGTGTGTTCTTTTCACAAACCACATGTGAACCCACTAGAGTAATTGCATGTGTGTTCTTTTCACAAACCACATGTGAACCCACTAGAGTCATTGCATGTGTGTTCTTATACTAAAACCAACACTAGAGTCATTGCATGTGTCTTCTTTTCACAAACCACACATGGATCCACCACTGTCATTGCATGTGTGTTATTTCCACAAACCACACATGGATCAACCATTGGTCATTGCATGTGTGTTCTTTTCCACAAACCACATATGGATCAACCAGTGGTCATTGCATGTGTGTTCTTTCCACAAACCACATATGGATCAACCAGAGTCATTGCATGAGTGTTCTTTCCACAAACCACATATGGATCCATTTGAGTAATTACATGTTTGTTCTTATACTAAAACCACAAACCAGCATTAGAGTCATTGCATGTGTGTTCTTTTCCACAAACCACACATGGATCCACTAGACTCAATGCATGTGTGTTCTTTTCCACAAACAACTTATGGGTCAACCAATAGTCATTGCATCTGTGTTCTTTTCACAAACTACATGTGGACCCACTACTGTCATTGTATGTGTGTCCTTAAACTAAAACTAGCACTAGAGTCATTGCATGTGTATTGTTTTCCATAAACAACTTATGGATCCATTAGAGCCATTGCATGTGTGTTAGTTCCACAAACCATACATGGATCAACTAATAGAGTCATTGCATGTGTGTTATTTCCACAAAACACACATGGATCAACCACTAGAGTCATTGCATGTGTGTTCTTTCCACAAACCACACATGGATCAACCAGTGTCATTGCATGTGTGTTCTTTCCACAAACCACACATGGATCAACCAGTGGTCATTGCATGTGTGTTCTTTTCACAAACCACATATGGATCAACCAGTGGTCATTGCATGTGTGTTCTTTTCCACAAACCACATGTGAACCCACTAGAGTCATTGCATGTGTGTTCTTTTCACAAACCACATATGGATCAACCAGTGGTCATTGCATGTGTGTTCTTTCCACAAACCACACATGGATCAACCAGTGGTCATTGCATGTGTGTTCTTTTCACAAACCACTTATGGATCAACCAGTGGTCATTGCATGTGTGTTCTTTCCACAAACCACACATGGATCAACCAGTGGTCATTGCATGTGTGTTCTTTTCCACAAACCACATATGGATCAACCAGTGGTCATTGCATGTGTGTTCTTTCCACAAACCACTTATGGATCAACCAGTGTCATTGCATGTGTGTTATTTCCACAAACCACATATGGATCCATTTGAGTCATTTCATGTTTGTTCTTATACTAAAACCACAAACCAGCACTACAGTCATTGCATGTGTGTTCTTTTCACAAACCACACATGGATCCACCACTGTCATTGCATGTGTGTTCTTTTCCACAAACCACACATGGATCCACTAGACTCATTGCATGTGTGTTCTTTTTGACAAACCACATATGGATAAACCAGTGGTCATTTCATGTGTGTTCTTTCCACAAACCACATATGGATCAACCAGTGTCATTGCATGTGTGTTCTTTCCACAAACCACATATGGATCCATTTGAGTCATTACATGTTTATTCTTATACTAAAACCACAAACCAGCACTAGAGTCATTGCATGTGTGTTCTTTTCCACAAACCACACATGGATCCACTAGACTCATTGCATGTGTGTTCGTTTCCACAAACGACTTATGGATCAACTAGTGGTCTTTGCATGTGTGTTCTTTTCCACAAACCACATATGGATCAACCAATGGTAATTGCATGTGTGTTCTTTCCACAAACCACATATGGATCCATTTGAGTCATTGCATGTTTGTTCTAATACTAAAACCACAAACCAGCACTACAGTCATTGCATGTGTGTTCTTTTCACAAACGACACATGGATCCACCACTGTCATTGCATGTGTGTTCTTTTCCACAAACCACACATGGATCCACTAGACTCATTGCATGTGTGTTCTTTTTGACAAACCACATATGGATAAACCAGTGGTCATTTCATGTGTGTTCTTTCCACAAACCACATATGGATCAACCAGTGTCATTGCATGTGTGTTCTTTCCACAAACCACATATGGATCCATTTGAGCCATTGCATGTTTGTTCTTATACTAAAACCACAAACCAGCACTAGAGTCATTGCATGTGTGTTCTTTTCCACAAACCACACATGGATCCACTAGACTCATTGCTTGTGTGGTCTTTTCCACAAACAACTTATGGATCAACCGGTGGTCATTGCATGTGTGTTCTTTTCACAAACTACATGTGGACCCACTAGAGTCATTGTATGTGTGTTCTTATACTAAAACTAGCACTAGAGTCATTGCATGTGTGTTATTTTCCATAAACCACTTATGGATCCATTAGAGTCATTGCATGTGTGTTATTTCCCCAAACCACACATGGATCAACCAATAGAGTCATTGCATGTGTGTTATTTCCACAAACCACACATGGATCAACCACTAGAGTCATTGCATGTGTGTTCTTTCCACAAACCACAAATGGATCAACTAGTGTCATTGCATGTTTGTTCTTTCCACAAACCACACATGGATCAACCAGTGGTCATTGCATGTGTGTTCTTTTCACAAACCACATATGGATCAACCAGTGGTTATTGCATGTGTGTACTTTCCAACAAACCACATTGAACCCACTAGAGTCATTGCATGTGTGTTCTTTTCACAAACCACATATGGATCAACCAGTGGTCATTACATGTGTGTTCTTTCCACAAACCACACATGGATCAACCAGTGGTCATTACATGTGTGTTCTTTTCCACAAACCACTTATGGATCAACCAGTGGTCATTGCATGTGTGTTCTTTCAACAAACCACACATGGATCAACCAGTGGTCATTACATGTGTGTACTTTTCCACAAACCACATGTGAACCCACTAGAGTCATTGCATGTGTGTTCTTTTCACAAACCACACATGGATTAACCAGTGGTCATTGCATGTGTGTTCTTTTCACAAACCACATATGGATCAACCAGTGGTCATTGCATGTGTGTACTTTTCCACAAACCACATGTGAACCCACTAGAGTCATTGCATGTGTGTTCTTTTCACAAACCACATATGGATCAACCAGTGGTCATTACATGTGTGTTCTTTCCACAAACCACACATGGATCAACCAGTGGTCATTACATGTGTGTTCTTTTCCACAAACCACTTATGGATCAACCAGTGGTCATTGCATGTGTGTTCTTTCAACAAACCACACATGGATCAACCAGTGGTCATTACATGTGTGTACTTTTCCACAAACCACATGTGAACCACTAGAGTCATTGCATGTGTGTTCTTTTCACAAACCACATATGGATCAACCAGTGGTCATTACATGTGTGTTCTTTCCACAAACCACACATGGATCAACCAGTGGTCATTACATGTGTGTTCTTTTCCACAAACCACTTATGGATCAACCAATTGTCATTGCATGTGTGTTCTTTCAACAAACCACACATGGATCAACCAGTGGTCATTGCATTTGTGTACTTTTCGACAACCAAGATATGGATCAACCAGTGGTCATTGCATGTGTGTTCTTTCCACACACCACTTATGGATCAACCAGTGTCATTGCATGTGTGTTTTTCCACAAACCACATATGGATCCATTTGAGTCATTGCATGTTTGTTCTTATACTAGAACCACAAACCAGCACTGGACTCATTGCATGTGTGTTCTTTTCCACAAACCACACATGGATCCACTAGACTCATTGCATGTGTGTGCTCTTTTCCACAAACAACTTATGGATCAACCAGTGGTCATTGCATGTGTGTTCTTTTCACAAACTACATGTGGACCCACTAGAGTCATTGTATGTGTGTTCTTATACTAAAACTAGAACTAGAGTCATTGCATGTGTGTTATTTTCCATAAACCACTTATGGATCCATTAGAGTCATTGCATGTGTGTTATTTCCACAAACCACACATGGATCAACCAATAGAGTCATTGCATGTGTGTTATTTCCACAAACCACACATGGATCAACCACTAGAGTCATTGCATGTGTGTTCTTTTCACAAACCACACATGGATCTACTAGTGTCATTGCATGTTTGTTCTTTCCACAAACCACACATGGATCAACCAGTGGTCATTGCATGTGTGTTCTTTTCACAAACCACATATGGATCAACCAGTGGTCATTGCATGTGTGTACTTTTCCACAAACCACATGTGAACCCACTAGAGTCATTGCATGTGTGTTCTTTTCACAAACCACATATGGATCAACCAGTGGTCATTGCATGTGTGTTCTTTCCACAAACCACACATGGATCAACCAGTGGTCATTGCATGTGTGTTCTTTCCACGAACCACATATGGATCCATTTGAGTCATTGCATGTTTATTCTTATACTAAAACCACAAACCAGCACTAGAGTCATTTCAAGTGTGTTCTTTTCCACAAACCACACATGGATCCACTAGACTCATTGCATGTGTGTTCTTTTCCACAAACAACTTATGGATCAACTAGTGGTCTTTGCATGTGTGTTCTTTTACACAAACCACATATGGATCAACCAATGGTAATTGCATGTGTGTTCTTTCCACAAACCACATATGGATCCATTTGAGTCATTGCATGTTTGTTCTTATACTAAAACCACAAACCAGCACTAGAGTCATTTCATGTGTGTTCTTTTCACAAACCACACATGGATCCACCACTGTCATTGCATGTGTGTTCTTTCCACAAACCACACATGGATCAACTAGTGGTCATTGCATGTGTGTTCTTTTCGACAAACCACATATGGATAAACCAGTGGTCATTTCATGTGTGTTCTTTCCACAAACCACATATGGATCAAGCAGTGTCATTGCATGTGTGTTCTTTCCACAAACCACATATGGATCAACCAGTGTCATTGATTGTGTGTTCTTTCCACAAACCACATATGGATCCATTTGAGTCATTGCATGTTTGTTCTTATACTAGAACCACAAACCAGAACTGGACTCATTGCAGGTGTGTTCTTTTCCACAAACCACACATGGATCCACTCGACTCATTGCATGTGTGTTCTTTTCCACAAACAACTTATGGATCAACCAGTGGTCATTGCATGTGTGTTCTTTTCACAAACAACATGTGGACCCACTAGAGTCATTGTATGTGTGTTCTTATACTAAAACTAGCACTAGAGTCATTGCATGTGTGTTATTTTCCACAAACCACACATGGATCAACCAATAGAGTCATTGCATGTGTGTTATTTCCACAAACCACACATGGATCAACCAATAGAGTCATTGCATGTGTGTTATTTCCACAAACCACACATGGATCAACCACTAGAGTCATTGCATGTGTGTTCTTTTCACAAACCACACATGGATCTACTAGTGACATTGCATGTTTGTTCTTTCCACAAACCACACATGGATCAACCAGTGATCATTGCATGTGTGTTCTTTTCACAAACCACATATGGATGAACCAGTGGTCATTGCATGTGTGTACTTTTCCACAAACCACATGTGAACCCACTAGAGTCATTGCATGTGTGTTCTTTTCACAAACCACATATGGATCAACCAGTGGTCATTGCATGTGTGTTCTTTCCACAAACCACACATGGATCAACCAGTGGTCATTGCATGTGTGTTATTTTCCACAAACCACTTATGGATCAACCAGTGGTCATTGCATGTGTGTTCTTTCCACAAACCACACATGGATCAACCAGTGGTCATTGCATGTGTGTTCTTTTCCACAAACCAGATATGGATCGACCAGTGGGAATTGCATGTGTGTTCTTTACACAAACCACACATGGATCAACCACTAGAGTCATTACATGTGTGTTCTTTCCACAAACCACATATGGATCCATTTGAGTCATTGCATGTTTGTTCTTATACTAGAACCACAAACCAGCACTGGACTCATTGCATGTGTGTTCTTTTCCACAAACCACACATGGATCCACTAGACTCATTACATGTGTGTTCTTTTCCACAAACAACTTATGGATCAACCAGTGGTCTTTGCATGTGTGTTCTTTTCCACAAACCACATATGGATCAACCAGAGTCATTGCATGTGTGTTCTTTCCACAAACCACATATGGATCCAATTGCGTAATTGCATGTTTGTTCTTATACTAAAACCACAAACCAGCACTAGAGTCATTGCATGTGTCTTCTTTTCCACAAACCACACATGGATCCACTAGACTCATTGCATGTGTGTTCTTTTCCACAAAGAACTTATGGATCAACCAGTGGTCATCGCATGTGTGTTCTTTTCACAAACTACATGTGGACCCACTAGATTCATTGTATGTGTGTTCTTATACTAAAACTAGCACTAGAGTCATTGCATGTGTGTTATTTCCATAAACCACTTATGGATCCATTAGAGTCATTGCATGTGTGTTATTTCCACAAACCACACATGGATCAACCAATAGAGTCATTGCATGTGTGTTATTTCCACAAACCACACATGGATCAACCACTAGAGTCATTGCATGTGTGTTATTTCCACAAACCACATATGGATCCATTTGAGTTATTGTATGTTTGTTCTTTCCACAAACCACATATGGATCAACCAGTGGTCATTGCATGTGTGTTCTTTTCACAAACCACATGTGAACCCAGTAGAGTCATTGCATGTGTGTTCTTATACTAAAACCAACACTAGAGTCATTGCATGTGTGTTATTTTCACAAACCACACATGGATCCACCACTGTCATTGCATGTGTGTTCTTTCCACAAACCACACATGGATCAACCAGTGGTCATTGCATGTGTGTTCTTTTCCACAAACCACATATGGATCAACCAGTGGTCATTGCATGTGTGTTCGTTCCACGAACCACATATGGATCAAGCAGTGTCATTGGATGTGTGTTCTTTCCAAAAACCACATATGGATCCATTTGAGTCATTGCACGTTTGTTCTTATACTAAAACCACAAACCAGCACTAGAGTCATTGCATGTGTGTTCTTTTCCACAAACCACACATGGATCCACTAGACTCATTGCATTGTGTTCTTTTCCACAAAGAACTTATGGATCAACCAGTGGTCATCGCATGTGTGTTCTTTACACAAACTACATGTGGACCCACTAGAGTCATTGTATGTGTGTTCTTATACTAAAACTAGCACTAGAGTCATTGCATGTGTGTTCTTTCCATAAACCACTTATGGATCCATTAGAGTACTTGCATGTGTGTTATTTCCACAAACCACACATGGATCAACCAATAGAGTCATTGCATGTGTGTTATTTCCACAAACCACACATGGATCAACCACTAGAGTCATTGCATGTCTGTTATTTCCACAAACCACATATGGATCCATTTGAGTCATTCTATGTTTGTTCTTTCCACAAACCACATATGGATCAACCAGTGGTCAGTGCATGTGTGTTCTTTTCACAAACCACATGTGAACCCACTAGAGTAATTGCATGTGTGTTCTTATACTAAAACCAACACTAGAGTCATTGCATGTGTGTTCTTTTCACAAACCACACATGGATCCACCACTGTCATTGCATGTGTGTTCTTTCCACAAACCACACATGGATCAACCAGTGGTCATTGCATGTGTGTTCTTTTCCACAAACCACATATGGATCAACCAGTGGTCATTGCATGTGTGTTCTTTCCACAAACCACATATGGATCAACCAGAGTCATTGCATGTGTGTTCTTTCCACAAACCACATATGGATCCATTTGAGTAATTGCATGTTTGTTCTTATACTAAAACCGCAAACCAGCACTACAGTCATTGTATGTGTGTTGTTTTCCACAAACCACATATGGATCCACTAGACTCATTGCATGTGTGTTCTTTTCCACAAACAACTTATGGATCAACCAGTGGTCATTGCATGTTTGTTCTTTTCACAAACTACATGTGGACCCACTAGAGTCATTGTACGTGTGTTCTTATACTAAAACTAGCACTAGAGTCATTGCATGTGTGTTCTTTCCACAAACCACATATGGATCAACCCGTGGTCATTGCATGTTTGTTCTTTCCACAATCCACATATGGATCAACCAGTGTCATTGCATATGTGTTCTTTCCATAAACCACATATGGATCCATTTGAGTAATTGCATGTTTGTTCTTATACTAAAACCACAAACCAGCACTAGAGTCATTGCAAGTGTGTTCTTTTCCACCAACCACAAATGGATCCACTAGACTCATTGAATGTGTGTTCTTTTCCACAAACAACTTATGGATCAACCAGTGGTCATTGCATGTGTGTTCTTTTCACAAACTACATATGGACCCACTAGAGTCATTGTACGTGTGTTCTTATACTAAAACTAGCACTAGAGTTATTGCATGTGTGTTCTTTCCACAAACCACTTATGGATCCATTAGAGTCATTGCATGTGTGTTGTTTTCCACAAACCACATATGGATCAACCAGTGGTCATTGCATGTGTGTTCTTTCCACAAACCACACATGGATCAACGAGTGGTCATTGCATGTGTGTTCATTTCCACAAACCACATATGGATCAACTAGTGGTCATTGCATGTGTGTTCTTTTCACAAACCACATATGGATCAACCAGTGGTCAGTGCATGTGTGTTCTTTTCACAAACCACATGTGAACCCACTAGAGTCATTGAATGTGTGTTCTTATACTAAAACCAACACTAGAGTCATTGCATGTGTGTTCTTTTCACAAACCAGACATGGATCCACCACTGTCATTGCATGTGTGTTCTTTCCACAAACCACATATGGATCAACCAGTGGTCATTGCATGTGTGTTCGTTCCACGAACCACATATGGATCAAGCAGTGTCATTGGATGTGTGTTCTTTCCAAAAACCACATATGGATCCATTTGAGTCATTGCACGTTTGTTCTTATACTAAAACCACAAACCAGCACTAGAGTCATTGCATGTGTGTTCTTTTCCACAAACCACACATGGATCCACTAGACTCATTGCATTGTGTTCTTTTCCACAAAGAACTTATGGATCAACCAGTGGTCATCGCATGTGTGTTCTTTACACAAACTACATGTGGACCCACTAGAGTCATTGTATGTGTGTTCTTATACTAAAACTAGCACTAGAGTCATTGCATGTGTGTTCTTTCCATAAACCACTTATGGATCCATTAGAGTAATTGCATGTGTGTTATTTCCACAAACCACACATGGATCAACCAATAGAGTCATTGCATGTGTGTTATTTCCACAAACCACACATGGATCAACCACTAGAGTCATTGCATGTCTGTTATTTCCACAAACCACATATGGATCCATTTGAGTCATTCTATGTTTGTTCTTTCCACAAACCACATATGGATCAACCAGTGGTCAGTGCATGTGTGTTCTTTTCACAAACCACATGTGAACCCACTAGAGTAATTGCATGTGTGTTCTTATACTAAAACCAACACTAGAGTCATTGCATGTGTGTTCTTTTCACAAACCACACATGGATCCACCACTGTCATTGCATGTGTGTTCTTTCCACAAACCACACATGGATCAACCAGTGGTCATTGCATGTGTGTTCTTTTCCACAAACCACATATGGATCAACCAGTGGTCATTGCATGTGTGTTCTTTCCACAAACCACATATGGATCAACCAGAGTCATTGCATGTGTGTTCTTTCCACAAACCACATATGGATCCATTTGAGTAATTGCATGTTTGTTCTTATACTAAAACCGCAAACCAGCACTACAGTCATTGTATGTGTGTTGTTTTCCACAAACCACATATGGATCCACTAGACTCATTGCATGTGTGTTCTTTTCCACAAACAACTTATGGATCAACCAGTGGTCATTGCATGTTTGTTCTTTTCACAAACTACATGTGGACCCACTAGAGTCATTGTACGTGTGTTCTTATACTAAAACTAGCACTAGAGTCATTGCATGTGTGTTCTTTCCACAAACCACTTATGGATCCATTAGAGTCATTGCATGTGTGTTATTTTCCACAAACCACATATGGATCAACTGTTGGAGATATGCCCAAGAGGCAATAATAAAGTGGTTATTATCATATCTTCACACTTATGATAAATGTTTACATACCATGCTATAATTGTATTAACCGGAAACATTAATACTTGTGTGATTTGTAAACTAAAATAAGAGTCCCTAGTAAAGCCTCTTGTTAAACTAGCTTGTTGGTTAATATATGATCATGGTTTCCTGATCATGAACATAGAGATGTTATTAACAACAGGATCATATCATTAGGAGAATGATGTGATGGACATACTCCTATAGATAAGCGTAGCATAAAGATCAAGTCATTTCAATAGTTCAATTGCTATATGCTTTCTGATACATAGTAACCTAATTCCTTCGACCATGAGATCATGCATATTGCCTTTACTGGATGGATGCTTTGATGTCATCAAACACCACACCGTAACAGGGTGGCTATAAAAGTGGCATTGGGTGTTCAGAAAGTATTGGTTGAAACACATGGATCAAGAGTGGGATTTGTCCATCCACATGACGGATAGATATTCTCTGGGCCCTCTCGGTGAAATGTCATCCAATTAGCTTGCAAGCATGTGACTTGGTCACAAGGGATCACATATCACGGGAACGAGAAAAGAGTACTTATCAGTAACGAGGTTGAACTAGGTATGCAGAGATACCGACGATCATAACCTCGGATAAGTAACATATCGTGAGACAAAGGGAAATTGGTATCGTATGTAAGTGGTTCATTCGATCGCAAAGTAATCGTAGAAATATGTGGGAGCCATATGAATTTCCAGATTCCTCTATTGGTTATTGTTCGGAGAAGTGTCTCGATCATGTCCGCATAATTCACGAACCGTAGGGAGACACACTTAAGGATTCGACATTGTTTGAGTAGTTATGGTATTATGAGAAAGAGACCGAATGTTGTTCGGAGTCTCGGATGGGATCCGGGATATCACGAGGTGATCCGGAATGGTCCGGAGAATAAGATTCATATAAGGAAAGTCCCATTTCGGAGTTGGGGAATGGTTCCGGTGTTTTCATCGGGAACATTCTAGAAGTTCCCGGAATGTCCGGCACTCCGGAGGGGAAGGGGTACATGAATGTGTCATTGCATGTTGGAATGATTGCATCATGTACTAAGTGTTCTTGCTGTCCCAAATAAAGGATTAAATTGAATCCTAAATTGAAAAAGTCAAACGGCTAGTTTGAAAGTCAAACGGCAGTTTTTGGGAAGTGGGAGGAGAGGAGGAAACCGAATTGGGGGAGGAGTCCTCCTCCCCAAGCCGGCGGCCAGCCCTAGGCCGAGTTGGGGAGGGACTCCCTCCCTCCCCTAGCGCGCCAGCCCTCCCACCTATAAAGGGAGGGGCAGGGCTCCCCTCCCAAAACAACACAAGACACACAAGTTTCCTATCCTCTAAACTAAACCCTAGATCTAGACCCCGGTTTAGAGCTATTCGGTTTAGAGCCTTCTAATTGGTTTAGAGCCCTCTAATTGGTGTGTCTAATTACTAGACCACTAATAGCCTCTCTCATAAGCTCCACCATACTCGCACCGGCTTAAGGCGAAGCCCTGCGGGATCTCCCCTCTACTTCCGGTACCACGCCGTTGTGCTGCCGGAATCGCGAGGAGAGTGCTACAACCTCCGCTGCCTGCTGGAACAAGGGAGAGGAAGGTCTTCGTCGAGTACCGAACGTGTGACCGACTGCGGGAGCGCTGCTGGAACGTGGCGCTGGAAGGATCGTCTACGCGATCTTGAGATCGGAAAGAGTACGACTACATCACCCACGAGAATCTGCTCTCGTTAAACACTTTGGAATCTTCGAGGGTGAGTTATTCCATCGACTCGTTGCTACAATCTAGTAGATAGATCTTGGCTTGTTTGTTTGTATGCGATAGAAAATTTTTGTTTTCCATGCTGCGAACCCCTACAGTGGTATCAGAGCCGTGTCTATATGTAGATCTGTTGCACGAGTAGAACACAATGGTCATTGTGGGCGTTGATGCTTTTATTGTCGATTGCTTTTTGTGTACTTTGCATCTTGCGGTATGTTGGGATGAAGCGGCCCGGGCTAACCTTACATGACATCGTTCATGAGACTTGCTCCACGCTTAACATGCAACTTGTATTGCATAAGTGGCTTTGCGGGTGCCTGTTTCTCCTAGCATAGTAAAGATCCAATTTACAACGGGTGATCAACAATGCTAGTATCAATGTTGTGGTTCTTGTTCGTAAGTTAGAACGACACTTATTGAAAGCCCCAAACCACGTAAAATATGCAAAGAAAGTAGAGGCGTCTAACTTTGTTTTGCAGGGGTGTGCAGTGATGTGATATGGCCATGATTGTGATTATATTTGATGTATGCAATGTTCCTTATTGTAAGCTGGCAACCGGCAGGAGCCATATGGTTGTCTTTAATTTCTGTTAAGACCTGCGTGTCTATTCAAAATAGTTGTAATAGTTGAAGCTGGTGGACGACAACCATGAAGAAGCGTCATTGACCTTGATGCTATGCCGGTGATGATGGAGATCATGTTCGTGCTTGAAGATGGAGATCGGAAGCACAAAGAAGAAAGGCCATATCATATCACATATTATGAATTGCATGTGATGTTAATCCTTTATGCATCTTGTATTGCTTAGTAGACAACGGTAGCATTATAAGATGATCCCTCATACACATAAATTTCAAGTTCTAAAGTGTTCACCCTTAGTATGCACCGTTGCCAAAGCTTGCTGCTTCGAAACACCACGTGATGATCGGGTGTCTTTGATTCCGCGGGTGACTACAACGTAAGCAAGCCAGATTTGCTTATGCGGAAGCTAAGGTTTGTCTTGACGAGCCTAGCATGTACAGACATGGCCTCAGGAACACGGATCGCCGAAAGGTAAAGCATGAATCATATAGTAGATATGATGAACATGTCGATTGTTCGCCATTGAAACTATATCAACTCTCGTGATGATCGGTTTTGATGTGGTGGATTTGGTTCGTGTGATCACTAAAACAATGTGAGGGATATTGTTTTGAGTGGGAGTTCACCTAGATTAATTTAATTATTAATTAGAACTCAATTTATCATAAACTAAATCAAAGTGAATTTGCATAGTTGTTGTAGTCATTGGCATCCGTTTACCACCTTGCGCTTAGTTATAATTGAGATAATAGAACTATAGAATTCTGGTTAGTTACTTTACGAACTGGTATCGTATTGTTTTAAGTGTTAATCTAAAGTTTAAAAGTCCTATTGCAAACTTTCAGTAAGTTCCGGTTACTCCATGAAGTTTAATAATTAGTATTAAATCAAGAGTAACAATTCCAAGTGTTAGTATATAAGTATCATGTTTGTATCCATGATTCTTGATATTCAAAGGATTCCCTTAATATCAAGGTTATCTAGGATCTGAAAGAGTTGTTTCAGAAACCATGATGTGTGGAAGATATTGTGATATCTGAAACGAAGTTTTGGTTGCAACATGATAGAGTATAATATGGCAAAAGTCATGTTCTCATATTTGATGAGAATTTGCAAAAAGGTTGGAGACACTTGTTGTCCTAATCCTCCAAAAGGTTTTGGATAGCAACATTATACTCATAATTCATCGTTATAAGCTAAAAGTAGCTTGATCATGGACGATTCCATGATAAGGGTGAATATTTGATGTAGGTAAAATGTTTACTACACCAAGAGATTACTAATGAAAGGAATTTGAAAGAACACCAAACATTTGATGATGGTGATCTACTTCAAAGTGCAAGTCCAAAGACATTGGTATTTAATTATACACGCTTTGGACTATATGTCATATGTATGACTCCACTATTGATGTTAATAGATTCTTTCAAACTGAAAAGGAAATACTGAAAGGGAATCTCATAAATATATGGCAGAAAAGAAAAACTAGAATTGTTCAGTTTAAGTATATAGATGATGTACATGTTGTGGCTATATTCTTTGCTTATTAAAATGTGGTTCTTAAGTATTTGATACTGAATTTGTTGGTATGAATCGTCATACGAAACAACAGAATTCATGAACTACAATGGCCTAAGTAACTAGCAAAAGAATATGTGATGATGTTCATCGAGAACAAATAAAGGGTTATTATGTTGCTCGTTAAAACATCAAAGCTTGCCTTCAAGATTTGTTTTATCAGGTATTATGAGAACAAAAGGGTTGTTCAAATAATTGCCGTAATCCATAAAAGATGGATGATTCGCAAATCTCGTTAGAGAAATCACATCCATAAAACTAGTGCTAAAATGTCAAAAGACAAATTGATTGAAAGATCACTTAGGAAGTGACATCGCTGTTTGAATTATATTGGAAAGAAAACATGAAGAAACTCCATGTTGATGGAATTTTGGAGTCTTCTGATTTTTGATCATATGACGCTTGTGAAACTTTCCTAGAGATAATTAAAACTTCGTTCATAGGCCAAAAGGGAACGAATGACTAGCTAATTGGAACTTGTACATATTGTTGTATGAAGTCCATTATGTGTAGTCAAGAGCGATGGATTTCAACTTCATATGCTTTCTCCAAAAATTTGAGTGAATATATGAATATTTACTTAATAAGGATGAAGTATGAAACATTTGAAAAGTTCAAAGACTTTCAAGATGAAGTGCAAAATCATTGTAACAAGAATATAAACAGTTTATGATAAAGATCATAAAGGAAGATATTTGAGTTACAAGTTTAGCATAATACCTAAGATTTAAAGAATCGTTCCGTGGATTTGCATTTCCCGAAACACCATAAGAGTATGGAGCGTTCGAGATATGTAATTAAACCTTGTTTGACATGGTAAGATCGAAAGGTGTAATTCATAAAACTGCCATTGCATTTTAAAGATTAAAAGCTTTAGAGATTACCGTTTTTCCACTGAAAAGAGCTCCATCATAATCCGTTGAAATGACACCATATAAGGTTATGGTTTGGGATAAAACCCAAGTTGTCCTTTCTTAAACATTGGTATGCTATGCATAAGAAAGATGTTTGCAACCAAAGTCGGATGAACCTGTCTTTGTATGACTATTAAGTATTTCTCCATAAACACCGGAGACAAAAGTGTTTGTTGCTTAGAACGTCAAGTTTCTTTTGGAAGGAATTTTTCGTGAAAAGTTAAGTGGGAGGACAATAGAACTTTGATAAGGTTAAAAGAACCTTAGCTGTATGTGCAAAGTTGCGCAGCGCCGAAAAGTGTTCCGGAGGCGGCAACAATGCTCATGGCTCACGTGCCTCAAAGGTTGTGGTCACGGAGATCTAAGTTCCTATTGAAACAAGTAGATCGGGTAAACAATCAAATACCAAGATTTGAGGGTTGAATCATTATTTGAGAATAATGAACCGACTACATGCAGAGAAGCGATGATGGGCCCTGACTCCGTAAAATGGCTTGAAGCCATAAAATCCGTGATAGTTCCATACACGAGAAATCAAGTTTTGAACTTGAAGGACCCTCGAGAAAGGTGTAAGACCTTATAGTTGTGTCTGGATCTATAAAGAAATAGACATGGATGTTTCACATCTAGTCGACATGTTGGGAAAGAGTTCACAACAATGTTCAAAGGTTGACTATGACAAGATTTGATCTTTCATAGTGATATTTAGTCTAGACGGATTAATGTAGCAACCACTACATATAATTTGTTATATGGTAGTTGAATAAACAAAACAAGTTCTTCTAATAGAATCGTTACCTAGGACATGTGCATAAACACGGTCCATAGGGTTTTGTCAATTCAAAGGATGCTAAAAGCATATGCAAACTTCAATGGTTAGAGTGAGCATAGCGGAGTTGGAATCTTCACTATGATGAAACTGTTAAGAGAGTTTAATTTCATCAGAGACAATGAAGATGCTTGCGTTTGCAAGAAATTAAGTGGGAGCGCTAAGACATGTTTCTAATACATTATGTGGAAGACATATTGTTGATTGGAAATAATGTATCTTTTATTAACACATATTAAGAATTTCATCCCGATGAAAGACTTAGGCAAAACCCAAATATTTGGCATCAATAGACGCTAATATGGTTGTGCCAGAAGTACATAGATAAGATATTGAATGAGTTCAATATAGAAACTACAAGAGAAGGTTCTTGTTGCACAGAAAGGATTGAATGAGTTCAATGTTGATGATATATTCAAGTGTATTGACATTTGGTAAAGTGAAACAAATAATCAAGTATAGATTGATACTTGATGTATGAAATCACAAAGAGTATTTATATCAATCATACTGTGATATGTACAAATCCAGATATGTCCTATGCTCTAAATGTTGTGAGCATATACCAGAATGATTCGTAAGATGATCATTGGACAATAGTAAGGATATTCTTATGATCTTTTGGAAGAACTAAGAGTATATTATTTGTAGAAGTGACAAATAGATGGTTAGTTCATTGTAAAAGTACTACATTGATACTAGCTTTGTCACAAAGTACAGATTAAGTTTATCTCAATCTAAACTAAGGGTGGCACAATATAATGGAAAGTGAGTTCCATAATGGATTTGGATGATTTCCAAAGTTAAGACATTGTGACAGATACTACAACAAAAGGCTAAGTATATGACTGCTATTATAGCAGCAAAAGAGGGCATTTGTGTCAAGAAGTTTGTTATCAAACTAGGTGTAGTTCTCAGTGGGATAATACTATGAAGATATATTGTGCGACAATATTATCAACATGTTTTAACCCTAAAGAGCTAAAGGTCACACCGAAATACCAAATTTATACAAAGCCATCTCATTAGAGAATGAGTGATGCATAGAGACGCAAAGACATGCAATTACACACGGACCTGGAAGTGTCAGATCCGGAGATCAGTTGACCACTAGCAATCGTGTACATACAACACTGGAAAGCCATAGGTGTTATATACACAAAGGTTCGAAACTAGATTATTGACTCTAGTGCAAGTGGGAGACTGTTGGAGATATGCCCAAGAGGCAATAATAAAGTGGTTATTATCATATCTTCACACTTATGATAAATGTTTACATACCATGCTATAATTGTATTAACCGGAAACATTAATACTTGTGTGATTTGTAAACTAAAATAAGAGTCCCTAGTAAAGCCTCTTGTTAAACTAGCTTGTTGGTTAATATATGATCATGGTTTCCTGATCATGAACATAGAGATGTTATTAACAACAGGATCATATCATTAGGAGAATGATGTGATGGACATACTCCTATAGATAAGCGTAGCATAAAGATCAAGTCATTTCAATAGTTCAATTGCTATATGCTTTCTGATACATAGTAACCTAATTCCTTCGACCATGAGATCATGCATATTGCCTTTACTGGATGGATGCTTTGATGTCATCAAACACCACACCGTAACAGGGTGGCTATAAAAGTGGCATTGGGTGTTCAGAAAGTATTGGTTGAAACACATGGATCAAGAGTGGGATTTGTCCATCCACATGACGGATAGATATTCTCTGGGCCCTCTCGGTGAAATGTCATCCAATTAGCTTGCAAGCATGTGACTTGGTCACAAGGGATCACATATCACGGGAACGAGAAAAGAGTACTTATCAGTAACGAGGTTGAACTAGGTATGCAGAGATACCGACGATCATAACCTCGGATAAGTAACATATCGTGAGACAAAGGGAAATTGGTATCGTATGTAAGTGGTTCATTCGATCGCAAAGTAATCGTAGAAATATGTGGGAGCCATATGAATTTCCAGATTCCTCTATTGGTTATTGTTCGGAGAAGTGTCTCGATCATGTCCGCATAATTCACGAACCGTAGGGAGACACACTTAAGGATTCGACATTGTTTGAGTAGTTATGGTATTATGAGAAAGAGACCGAATGTTGTTCGGAGTCTCGGATGGGATCCGGGATATCACGAGGTGATCCGGAATGGTCCGGAGAATAAGATTCATATAAGGAAAGTCCCATTTCGGAGTTGGGGAATGGTTCCGGTGTTTTCATCGGGAACATTCTAGAAGTTCCCGGAATGTCCGGCACTCCGGAGGGGAAGGGGTACATGAATGTGTCATTGCATGTTGGAATGATTGCATCATGTACTAAGTGTTCTTGCTGTCCCAAATAAAGGATTAAATTGAATCCTAAATTGAAAAAGTCAAACGGCTAGTTTGAAAGTCAAACGGCAGTTTTTGGGAAGTGGGAGGAGAGGAGGAAACCGAATTGGGGGAGGAGTCCTCCTCCCCAAGCCGGCGGCCAGCCCTAGGCCGAGTTGGGGAGGGACTCCCTCCCTCCCCTAGCGCGCCAGCCCTCCCACCTATAAAGGGAGGGGCAGGGCTCCCCTCCCAAAACAACACAAGACACACAAGTTTCCTATCCTCTAAACTAAACCCTAGATCTAGACCCCGGTTTAGAGCTATTCGGTTTAGAGCCTTCTAATTGGTTTAGAGCCCTCTAATTGGTGTGTCTAATTACTAGACCACTAATAGCCTCTCTCATAAGCTCCACCATACTCGCACCGGCTTAAGGCGAAGCCCTGCGGGATCTCCCCTCTACTTCCGGTACCACGCCGTTGTGCTGCCGGAATCGCGAGGAGAGTGCTACAACCTCCGCTGCCTGCTGGAACAAGGGAGAGGAAGGTCTTCGTCGAGTACCGAACGTGTGACCGACTGCGGGAGCGCTGCTGGAACGTGGCGCTGGAAGGATCGTCTACGCGATCTTGAGATCGGAAAGAGTACGACTACATCACCCACGAGAATCTGCTCTCGTTAAACACTTTGGAATCTTCGAGGGTGAGTTATTCCATCGACTCGTTGCTACAATCTAGTAGATAGATCTTGGCTTGTTTGTTTGTATGCGATAGAAAATTTTTGTTTTCCATGCTGCGAACCCCTACATCAACTAGTGGTCATTGCATGTGTGTTCTTTCCACAAACCACACATGGATCAACCAGTGGTCATTGCATGTGTGTTCTTTTCCACAAACCACACATGGATCAAGCAGTGTCATTGCATGTGTGTTCTTTCCACAAACCACATATGGATCAACCAGTGGTCATTGCATGTGTGTTCTTTTCACAAACCACATGTGAACCTAGTAGATTCATTGCATGTGTGTTCTTATACTAAAACCAACACTAGAGTCATTGCATGTGTGTTCTTTTCACAAACCACACATGGATCCACCACTGTCATTGCATGTGTGTTCTTTCCACAAACAACACATGGATCAACGAGAGGTCATTGCATGTGTGTTCTTTTCCACAAACCACGTATGGATCAACCAGTGGTCATTGCATGTGTGTTCTTTCCACAAACCACACATGGATCCACCACTGTCATTGCATGTGTGTTCTTTCCACAAACCACACATGGATCAACCAGTGGTCATTGCATGTGTGTTCTTTTCCACAAACCACATATGGATCAACCAGTGGTCATTGCATGTGTGTTCTTTCCACAAACCACATATGGATCAACCAGTGTCATTGCATGTGTGTTCTTTCCACAAACCACATATGGATCCATTTGAGTAATTGCATGTTTGTTCTTATACTAAAACCACAAACCAGCACTAGAGTCATTGCATGTATGTTCATTTCCACAAACCACACATGGATCCACTAGACTCATTGCATGTGTGTTCTTTTCCACAAACAACTTATGGATCAACCAGTGGTCATTGCATGTATGTTCTTTTCACAAACTACATATGGACCCACTAGAGTCATTGTACGTGTGTTCTTATACTAAAACTAGCACTAGAGTTATTGCATGTGTGTTCTTTCCAAAAAACCACTTATGGATCCATTAGAGTCATTGCATGTGTGTTGTTTTCCACAAACCACATATGGATCAACCAGTGGTCATTGCATGTGTGTTCTTTCCACAAACCACACATGGATCAACGAGTGGTCATTGCATGTGTGTTCATTTCCACAAACCACATATGGATCAACCAGTGGTCATTGCATGTGTGTTCTTTCCACAAACCACATATGGATCAACCAGTGGTCAGTGCATGTGTGTTCTTTTCACAAACCACATGTGAACCCACTAGAGTCATTGCATGTGTGTTCTTATACTAAAACCAACACTAGAGTCATTGCATGTGTGTTCTTTTCACAAACCAGACATGGATCCACCACTGTCATTGCATGTGTGTTCTTTCCACAAACCACACATGGATCAACCAGTGGTCATTGCATGTGTGTTCTTTTCCACAAACCACATACGGATCAACCAGTGGTCATTGCATGTGTGTTCTTTCCACAAACCACATATGGATCAACCAGAGTCATTGCATGTGTGTTCTTTCCACAAACCACATATGGATCCATTTGAGTAATTGCATGTTTGTTATTATACTAAAACCACAAACCAGCACTACAGTCATTGCATGTGTGTTGTTTTCCACAAACCACATATGGATCCACTAGACTCATTGCATGTGTGTTCTTTTCCACAAACAACTTATGGATCAACCAGTGGTCATTGCATGTGTGTTCTTTTCACAAACTACATGTGGACCCACTAGAGTCATTGTACGTGTGTTCTTATACTAAAACTAGCACTAGAGTCATTGCATGTGTGCTCTTTCCACAAACCACTTATGGATCCATTAGAGTCATTGCATGTGTGTTCTTTTCCACAAACCACATATGGATCAACCAGTGGTCATTGCATGTGTGTTCTTTCCACAAACCACACATGGATCATCCAGTGCTCATTGCATGTGTGTTCTTTTCCACAAACCACACATGGATCAAGCAGTGTCATTGCATGTGTGTTCTTTCCACAAACCACATATGGATCAACCAGTGGTCATTGCATGTGTGTTCTTTTCACAAACCACATGTGAACCTAGTAGATTCATTGCATGTGTGTTCTTATACTAAAACCAACACTAGAGTCATTGCATGTGTGTTCTTTTCACAAACCACACATGGATCCACCACTGTCATTCCATGTGTGTTCTTTCCACAAACAACACATGGATCAACGAGTGGTCATTGCATGTGTGTTCTTTTCCACAAACCACGTATGGATCAACCAGTGGTCATTGCATGTGTGTTATTTCCACAAACCACACATGGATCCACCATTGTCATTGCATGTGTGTTCTTCCCGCAAACCACACATGGATCAACCAGTGGTCATTGCATGTGTGTTCTTTTCCACAAACCACATATGGATCAACCCGTGGTCATTGCATGTTTGTTCTTTCCACAATCCACATATGGATCAACCAGTGTCATTGCATATGTGTTCTTTCCATAAACCACATATGGATCCATTTGAGTAATTGCATGTTTGTTCTTATACTAAAACCACAAACCAGCACTAGAGTCATTGCAAGTGTGTTCTTTTCCACCAACCACAAATGGATCCACTAGACTCATTGAATGTGTGTTCTTTTCCACAAACAACTTATGGATCAACCAGTGGTCATTGCATGTGTGTTCTTTTCACAAACTACATATGGACCCACTAGAGTCATTGTACGTGTGTTCTTATACTAAAACTAGCACTAGAGTTATTGCATGTGTGTTCTTTCCACAAACCACTTATGGATCCATTAGAGTCATTGCATGTGTGTTGTTTTCCACAAACCACATATGGATCAACCAGTGGTCATTGCATGTGTGTTCTTTCCACAAACCACACATGGATCAACGAGTGGTCATTGCATGTGTGTTCATTTCCACAAACCACATATGGATCAACCAGTGGTCATTGCATGTGTGTTCTTTTCACAAACCACATATGGATCAACCAGTGGTCAGTGCATGTGTGTTCTTTTCACAAACCACATGTGAACCCACTAGAGTCATTGAATGTGTGTTCTTATACTAAAACCAACACTAGAGTCATTGCATGTGTGTTCTTTTCACAAACCAGACATGGATCCACCACTGTCATTGCATGTGTGTTCTTTCCACAAACCACACATGGATCAACCAGTGGTCATTGCATGTGTGTTCTTTTCCACAAACCACATACGGATCAACCAGTGGTCATTGCATGTGTGTTCTTTCCACAAACCACATATGGATCAACCAGAGTCATTGCATGTGTGTTCTTTCCACAAACCACATATGGATCCATTTGAGTAATTGCATGTTTGTTATTATACTAAAACCACAAACCAGCACTACAGTCATTGCATGTGTGTTGTTTTCCACAAACCACATATGGATCCACTAGACTCATTGCATGTGTGTTCTTTTCCACAAACAACTTATGGATCAACCAGTGGTCATTGCATGTGTGTTCTTTTCACAAACTACATGTGGACCCACTAGAGTCATTGTACGTGTGTTCTTATACTAAAACTAGCACTAGAGTCATTGCATGTGTGCTCTTTCCACAAACCACTTATGGATCCATTAGAGTCATTGCATGTGTGTTCTTTTCCACAAACCACATATGGATCAACCAGTGGTCATTGCATGTGTGTTCTTTCCACAAACCACACATGGATCATCCAGTGCTCATTGCATGTGTGTTCTTTTCCACAAACCACACATGGATCAAGCAGTGTCATTGCATGTGTGTTCTTTCCACAAACCACATATGGATCAACCAGTGGTCATTGCATGTGTGTTCTTTTCACAAACCACATGTGAACCTAGTAGATTCATTGCATGTGTGTTCTTATACTAAAACCAACACTAGAGTCATTGCATGTGTGTTCTTTTCACAAACCACACATGGATCCACCACTGTCATTCCATGTGTGTTCTTTCCACAAACAACACATGGATCAACGAGTGGTCATTGCATGTGTGTTCTTTTCCACAAACCACGTATGGATCAACCAGTGGTCATTGCATGTGTGTTATTTCCACAAACCACACATGGATCCACCACTGTCATTGCATGTGTGTTCTTCCCGCAAACCACACATGGATCAACCAGTGGTCATTGCATGTGTGTTCTTTTCCACAAACCACATATGGATCAACCCGTGGTCATTGCATGTTTGTTCTTTCCACAATCCACATATGGATCAACCAGTGTCATTGCATATGTGTTCTTTCCATAAACCACATATGGATCCATTTGAGTAATTGCATGTTTGTTCTTATACTAAAACCACAAACCAGCACTAGAGTCATTGCATGTGTGTTCTTTTCCACCAACCACAAATGGATCCACTAGACTCATTGAATGTGTGTTCTTTTCCACAAACAACTTATGGATCAACCAGTGGTCATTGCATGTGTGTTCTTTTCACAAACTACATATGGACCCACTAGAGTCATTGTACGTGTGTTCTTATACTAAAACTAGCACTAGAGTTATTGCATGTGTGTTCTTTCCACAAACCACTTATGGATCCATTAGAGTCATTGCATGTGTGTTCTTTTCCACAAACCACATATGGATCAACCAGTGGTCATTGCATGTGTGTTCTTTCCACAAACCACACATGGATCAACGAGTGGTCATTGCATGTGTGTTCTTTTCCACAAACCACATATGGATCAACCAGTGGTCATTGCATGTGTGTTCTTTCCACAAACCTCATATGGATCAACCAGTGTCATTGCATGTGTGTTCTTTCCACAAACCACATGTGGATCCATTTGAGTCATTGCATAATTCTTCTTATACTAAAACCACCAACCAGCACTAGAGTCATTGCAGGTGTGTTCTTTGCCACAAACCACACATGGATCCACTAGACTCATTGGATGTGTGTTCTTTTCCGCAAAAAACTTATGGATCAACCAGTGGTCATTGCATGTGTGTTCTTTTCACAAACTACATGTGGACCCGCTAGAGTCATTGTATGTGTGTTCTTATACTAAAACTAGCACTAGAGTCATTGCATGTGTGTTCTTTCTATAAACCACTTATGGATCCATTAGAGTCATTGCATGTGTGTTATTTCCACAAACCACACATGGATCAACCAATAGAGTCATTGCATGTGTGTTATTTCCACAAACCACACATGGATCAACCACTAGAGTCATTACATGTGTGTTCTTTCCACAAACCACATATGGATCCATTTGAGTCATTGCATGTTTGTTCTTTCCAAAAACCACATATGGATCAACCAGTGGTCATTGCATGTTTGTTCTTTTCACAAACCACATGTGAACCCACTAGAGTCATTGCATGTGTGTTCTTATACTAAAACCAACACTAGAGTCATTGCATGTGTGTTCTTTTCACAAACCACACATGGATCCACCACTGTCATTGCATATGTGTTCTTTCCACAAACCACACATGGATCAACCAGTGGTCATTTCATGTGTGTTCTTTTCCACAAACCACATATGGATCAACGAGTGGTCATTGCATGTGTGTTCTTTCCACAAACCACATATGGATCAACCAGTGTCATTGCATGTGTGTTCTTTCCACAAACAACATATGGATCCATTTGAGTCATTGCATAATTCTTCTTATACTAAAACCACAAACCAGCACTAGAGTCATTGCATGTGTGTTCTTTTCCACAAACCACACATGGATCCAAGAGACTCATTGCATGTGTGTTCTTTTCCACAAACAACTTATGGATCAACCAGTGGTCATTGCATGTGTGTTCTTTTCACAAACTACATGTGGACCCACTAGATTCATTGTATGTGTGTTCTTATACTAAAACTAGCACTAGAGGCATTGCATGTGTGTTCTTTCCATAAACCACTTATGGATCCATTAGAGTCATTGCATGTGTGTTATTTCCACAAACCACACATGGATCAACCAATAGAGTCATTGCATGTGTGTTATTTCCACAAACCACACATGGATCAACCACTAGAGTCATTGCATGTGTGTGTTCCACAAACCACATATGGATCCATTTGAGTCATTGCATGTTTGTTCTTTCCAAAAACCACATATGGATCAACCAGTGGTCATTGCATGTTTGTTCTTTTCACAAACCACATGTGAACCCACTAGAGTCATTGCATGTGTGTTCTTATACTAAAACCAACACTAGAGTCATTGCATGTGTGTTCTTTTCACAATCCACACATGGATCCACCATTGTCATTGCATATGTGTTCTTTCCAAAACCACACATGGATCAACCAGTGGTCATTGCACGGGTGT
This sequence comes from Avena sativa, assembly GCA_916181665.1. Lineage (NCBI taxonomy): Eukaryota > Viridiplantae > Streptophyta > Magnoliopsida > Poales > Poaceae > Avena > Avena sativa. The sequence goes on from OV702295.1 coordinate 433,220,508, forward strand.
TCTTTTCCATAAACCACATATGGATCAACCAGTGGTCATTGCATGTGTGTTCTTTCCACAAACCACATATGGATCAACCAGAGTCATTGCATGTGTGTTCTTTCCACAAACCACATATGGATCCATTTGAGTAATTGCATGTTTGTTCTTATACTAAAACCACAAACCAGCACTAGAGTCATTGCATGTGTGTTCTTTGCCACAAACCACACATGGATCCACTAGACTCATTGCATGTGTGTTCTTTTCCACAAACAACTTATGGATCAACCAGTGGTCATTGCATGTGTGTTCTTTTCAGAAACTACATGTGGACCCACTAGAGTCATTGTACGTGTGTTCTTATACTAAAACTAGCACTAGAGTCATTGCATGTGTGTTCTTTCCATAAACCACTTATGGATCCATTAGAGTAATTGCATGTGTGTTATTTCCACAAACCACACATGGATCAACCAATAGAGTCATTGCATGTGTGTTATTTCCACAAACCACACATGGATCAACCACTAGAGTCATTGCATGTGTGTTCTTTCCAGAAACCACATATGGATCCATTTGAGTAATTGCATGTTTGTTCTTATACTAAAACCACAAACCAGCACTATAGTCATTGCATGTGTGTTCTTTTCCACAAACCACACATGGATCCACTAGACTAAATACATGTGTGTTCTTTTCCACAAACAACTTATGATCAACCAATGGTCATTGGATGTGTGTTCTTTTCACAAACTACATGTGGACCCAACTAGAGTCATTGTATGTGTGTTCCTATTCTAAAACTCGCACTAGATTCATTGCATGTGTGTTCTTTCCATAAACCACTTATGGATCCATTAGAGTCATTGCATGTGTGTTATTTCCAGAAACCACACATGGATCAACCAATAGAGTCATTGCATGTGTGTTATTTCCACAAACCACACATGGATCAACAACTAGAGTCATTGCATGTGTGTTCTTTCCACAAACGATATATGGATCCATTGGAGTCATTGCATGTTTATTCTTTCCACAAACCACATATGGATCAACCAGTGGTCATTGCATGTGTGTTCTTTTCACAAACCACATGTGATCCCACTAGAGTCATTTCATGTGTGTTCTTATACTAAAACCAACACTAGAGTCATTGCATGTGTGTTCTTTTCACAAACCACACATGAATCCACCACTGTCAGTGCATGTGTGTTTTTCCACAAACCACACATGGATCAACTAGTGGTCATTTCATGTGTGTTCTTTTCCATAAACCACGTATGGTTCAACCAGTGGTCATTGCATGTGTGTTCTTTCCACAAACCACATATGGATCAACCAGAGTCATTGCATGTGTGTTTTTTCTACAAACCACATATGGATCCATTTGAGTCATTGCATGTTTGTTCTTATACTAAAACCACAAACCAGCACTAGAGTCATTTCATGTGTGTTATTTTCCACAAACCACACATGGATCCACTAGACTCATTGCATGTGTGTTCTTTTCCACAAACAACTTATGTATCAACCAATGGTCATTGCATGTGTGTTCTTTTCACAAACTACATGTGGACCCACTAGAGTCATTGTATGTGTGTTCTTATACTAAAACTAGCACTAGGGTCATTGCATGTGTGTTCTTTCCACAAACCACATATGGATCAACCAGTGGTCATTACATGTGTGTTCTTTTCCACAAACCACAGATGGATCAACCAGTGGTCATTGCATGTGTGTTCTTTCCACAAACCACACATGGATCAACCAGTGGTCATTGCATGTGTGTTGTTTTCCACAAACCACACATGGATCAAGCAGTGTCATTGCATGTGTGTTCTTTCCACAAACCACATATGGATCAACCAGTGGTCATTGCATGTGTGTTCTTTTCACAAACCACATGTGAACCCACTAGAGTAATTGCATGTGTGTTCTTTTCACAAACCACATGTGAACCCACTAGAGTCATTGCATGTGTGTTCTTATACTAAAACCAACACTAGAGTCATTGCATGTGTCTTCTTTTCACAAACCACACATGGATCCACCACTGTCATTGCATGTGTGTTATTTCCACAAACCACACATGGATCAACCATTGGTCATTGCATGTGTGTTCTTTTCCACAAACCACATATGGATCAACCAGTGGTCATTGCATGTGTGTTCTTTCCACAAACCACATATGGATCAACCAGAGTCATTGCATGAGTGTTCTTTCCACAAACCACATATGGATCCATTTGAGTAATTACATGTTTGTTCTTATACTAAAACCACAAACCAGCATTAGAGTCATTGCATGTGTGTTCTTTTCCACAAACCACACATGGATCCACTAGACTCAATGCATGTGTGTTCTTTTCCACAAACAACTTATGGGTCAACCAATAGTCATTGCATCTGTGTTCTTTTCACAAACTACATGTGGACCCACTACTGTCATTGTATGTGTGTCCTTAAACTAAAACTAGCACTAGAGTCATTGCATGTGTGTTCTTTCCATAAACCACTTATGGATCCATTAGAGTAATTGCATGTGTGTTATTTCCACAAACCACACATGGATCAACCAATAGAGTCATTGCATGTGTGTTATTTCCACAAACCACACATGGATCAACCACTAGAGTCATTGCATGTGTGTTCTTTCCAGAAACCACATATGGATCCATTTGAGTAATTGCATGTTTGTTCTTATACTAAAACCACAAACCAGCACTATAGTCATTGCATGTGTGTTCTTTTCCACAAACCACACATGGATCCACTAGACTAATTACATGTGTGTTCTTTTCCACAAACAACTTATGATCAACCAATGGTCATTGGATGTGTGTTCTTTTCACAAACTACATGTGGACCCAACTAGAGTCATTGTATGTGTGTTCTTATACTAAAACTCGCAGTAGATTCATTGCATGTGTGTTCTTTCCATAAACCACTTATGGATCCATTAGAGTCATTGCATGTGTGTTATTTCCAGAAACCACACATGGATCAACCAATAGAGTCATTGCATGTGTGTTATTTCCACAAACCACACATGGATCAACAACTAGAGTCATTGCATGTGTGTTCTTTCCACAAACGATATATGGATCCATTGGAGTCATTGCATGTTTATTCTTTCCACAAACCACATATGGATCAACCAGTGGTCATTGCATGTGTGTTCTTTTCACAAACCACATGTGATCCCACTAGAGTCATTGCATGTGTGTTCTTATACTAAAACCAACACTAGAGTCATTGCATGTGTGTTCTTTTCACAAACCACACATGGATCCACCACTGTCAGTGCATGTGTGTTTTTCCACAAACCACACATGGATCAACTAGTGGTCATTTCATGTGTGTTCTTTTCCATAAACCACGTATGGTTCAACCAGTGGTCATTGCATGTGTGTTCTTTCCACAAACCACATATGGATCAACCAGAGTCATTGCATGTGTGTTTTTTCTACAAACCACATATGGATCCATTTGAGTCATTGCATGTTTGTTCTTATACTAAAACCACAAACCAGCACTAGAGTCATTTCATGTGTGTTATTTTCCACAAACCACACATGGATCCACTAGACTCATTGCATGTGTGTTCTTTTCCACAAACAACTTATGTATCAACCAATGGTCATTGCATGTGTGTTCTTTTCACAAACTACATGTGGACCCACTAGAGTCATTGTATGTGTGTTCTTATACTAAAACTAGCACTAGGGTCATTGCATGTGTGTTCTTTCCACAAACCACATATGGATCAACCAGTGGTCATTACATGTGTGTTCTTTTCCACAAACCACAGATGGATCAACCAGTGGTCATTGCATGTGTGTTCTTTCCACAAACCACACATGGATCAACCAGTGGTCATTGCATGTGTGTTGTTTTCCACAAACCACACATGGATCAAGCAGTGTCATTGCATGTGTGTTCTTTCCACAAACCACATATGGATCAACCAGTGGTCATTGCATGTGTGTTCTTTTCACAAACCACATGTGAACCCACTAGAGTAATTGCATGTGTGTTCTTTTCACAAACCACATGTGAACCCACTAGAGTCATTGCATGTGTGTTCTTATACTAAAACCAACACTAGAGTCATTGCATGTGTCTTCTTTTCACAAACCACACATGGATCCACCACTGTCATTGCATGTGTGTTATTTCCACAAACCACACATGGATCAACCATTGGTCATTGCATGTGTGTTCTTTTCCACAAACCACATATGGATCAACCAGTGGTCATTGCATGTGTGTTCTTTCCACAAACCACATATGGATCAACCAGAGTCATTGCATGAGTGTTCTTTCCACAAACCACATATGGATCCATTTGAGTAATTACATGTTTGTTCTTATACTAAAACCACAAACCAGCATTAGAGTCATTGCATGTGTGTTCTTTTCCACAAACCACACATGGATCCACTAGACTCAATGCATGTGTGTTCTTTTCCACAAACAACTTATGGGTCAACCAATAGTCATTGCATATGTGTTCTTTTCACAAACTACATGTGGACCCACTACTGTCATTGTATGTGTGTCCTTAAACTAAAACTAGCACTAGAGTCATTGCATGTGTATTCTTTTCCATAAACAACTTATGGATCCATTAGAGCCATTGCATGTGTGTTAGTTCCACAAACCATACATGGATCAACTAATAGAGTCATTGCATGTGTGTTATTTCCACAAAACACACATGGATCAACCACTAGAGTCATTGCATGTGTGTTCTTTCCACAAACCACACATGGATCAACCAGTGTCATTGCATGTGTGTTCTTTCCACAAACCACACATGGATCAACCAGTGGTCATTGCATGTGTGTTCTTTTCACAAACCACATATGGATCAACCAGTGGTCATTGCATGTGTGTTCTTTTCCACAAACCACATGTGAACCCACTAGAGTCATTGCATGTGTGTTCTTTTCACAAACCACATATGGATCAACCAGTGGTCATTGCATGTGTGTTCTTTCCACAAACCACACATGGATCAACCAGTGGTCATTGCATGTGTGTTCTTTTCACAAACCACTTATGGATCAACCAGTGGTCATTGCATGTGTGTTCTTTCCACAAACCACACATGGATCAACCAGTGGTCATTGCATGTGTGTTCTTTTCCACAAACCACATATGGATCAACCAGTGGTCATTGCATGTGTGTTCTTTCCACAAACCACTTATGGATCAACCAGTGTCATTGCATGTGTGTTATTTCCACAAACCACATATGTATCCATTTGAGTCATTTCATGTTTGTTCTTATACTAAAACCACAAACCAGCACTACAGTCATTGCATGTGTGTTCTTTTCACAAACCACACATGGATCCACCACTGTCATTGCATGTGTGTTCTTTTCCACAAACCACACATGGATCCACTAGACTCATTGCATGTGTGTTCTTTTTGACAAACCACATATGGATAAACCAGTGGTCATTTCATGTGTGTTCTTTCCACAAACCACATATGGATCAACCAGTGTCATTGCATGTGTGTTCTTTCCACAAACCACATATGGATCCATTTGAGTCATTGCATGTTTATTCTTATACTAAAACCACAAACCAGCACTAGAGTCATTGCATGTGTGTTCTTTTCCACAAACCACACATGGATCCACTAGACTCATTGCATGTGTGTTCGTTTCCACAAACAACTTATGGATCAACTAGTGGTCTTTGCATGTGTGTTCTTTTCCACAAACCACATATGGATCAACCAATGGTAATTGCATGTGTGTTCTTTCCACAAACCACATATGGATCCATTTGAGTCATTGCATGTTTGTTCTTATACTAAAACCACAAACCAGCACTACAGTCATTGCATGTGTGTTCTTTTCACAAACGACACATGGATCCACCACTGTCATTGCATGTGTGTTCTTTTCCACAAACCACATATGGATAAACCAGTGGTCATTTCATGTGTGTTCTTTCCACAAACCACATATGGATCAACCAGTGTCATTGCATGTGTGTTCTTTCCACAAACCACATATGGATCCATTTGAGCCATTGCATGTTTGTTCTTATACTAAAACCACAAACCAGCACTAGAGTCATTGCATGTGTGTTCTTTTCCACAAACCACACATGGATCCACTAGACTCATTGCTTGTGTGGTCTTTTCCACAAACAACTTATGGATCAACCGGTGGTCATTGCATGTGTGTTCTTTTCACAAACTACATGTGGACCCACTAGAGTCATTGTATGTGTGTTCTTATACTAAAACTAGCACTAGAGTCATTGCATGTGTGTTATTTTCCATAAACCACTTATGGATCCATTAGAGTCATTGCATGTGTGTTATTTCCCCAAACCACACATGGATCAACCAATAGAGTCATTGCATGTGTGTTATTTCCACAAACCACACATGGATCAACCACTAGAGTCATTGCATGTGTGTTCTTTCCACAAACCACAAATGGATCAACTAGTGTCATTGCATGTTTGTTCTTTCCACAAACCACACATGGATCAACCAGTGGTCATTGCATGTGTGTTCTTTTCACAAACCACATATGGATCAACCAGTGGTTATTGCATGTGTGTACTTTTCCACAAACTACATTGAACCCACTAGAGTCATTGCATGTGTGTTCTTTTCACAAACCACATATGGATCAACCAGTGGTCATTACATGTGTGTTCTTTCCACAAACCACACATGGATCAACCAGTGGTCATTACATGTGTGTTCTTTTCCACAAACCACTTATGGATCAACCAGTGGTCATTGCATGTGTGTTCTTTCAACAAACCACACATGGATCAACCAGTGGTCATTACATGTGTGTACTTTTCCACAAACCACATGTGAACCCACTAGAGTCATTGCATGTGTGTTCTTTTCACAAACCACACATGGATTAACCAGTGGTCATTGCATGTGTGTTCTTTTCACAAACCACATATGGATCAACCAGTGGTCATTGCATGTGTGTACTTTTCCACAAACCACATGTGAACCCACTAGAGTCATTGCATGTGTGTTCTTTTCACAAACCACATATGGATCAACCAGTGGTCATTACATGTGTGTTCTTTCCACAAACCACACATGGATCAACCAGTGGTCATTACATGTGTGTTCTTTTCCACAAACCACTTATGGATCAACCAGTGGTCATTGCATGTGTGTTCTTTCAACAAACCACACATGGATCAACCAGTGGTCATTACATGTGTGTACTTTTCCACAAACCACATGTGAACCACTAGAGTCATTGCATGTGTGTTCTTTTCACAAACCACATATGGATCAACCAGTGGTCATTACATGTGTGTTCTTTCCACAAACCACACATGGATCAACCAGTGGTCATTACATGTGTGTTCTTTTCCACAAACCACTTATGGATCAACCAATTGTCATTGCATGTGTGTTCTTTCAACAAACCACACATGGATCAACCAGTGGTCATTGCATTTGTGTACTTTTCGACAACCAAGATATGGATCAACCAGTGGTCATTGCATGTGTGTTCTTTCCACACACCACTTATGGATCAACCAGTGTCATTGCATGTGTGTTTTTCCACAAACCACATATGGATCCATTTGAGTCATTGCATGTTTGTTCTTATACTAGAACCACAAACCAGCACTGGACTCATTGCATGTGTGTTCTTTTCCACAAACCACACATGGATCCACTAGACTCATTGCATGTGTGTGCTCTTTTCCACAAACAACTTATGGATCAACCAGTGGTCATTGCATGTGTGTTCTTTTCACAAACTACATGTGGACCCACTAGAGTCATTGTATGTGTGTTCTTATACTAAAACTAGAACTAGAGTCATTGCATGTGTGTTATTTTCCATAAACCACTTATGGATCCATTAGAGTCATTGCATGTGTGTTATTTCCACAAACCACACATGGATCAACCAATAGAGTCATTGCATGTGTGTTATTTCCACAAACCACACATGGATCAACCACTAGAGTCATTGCATGTGTGTTCTTTTCACAAACCACACATGGATCTACTAGTGTCATTGCATGTTTGTTCTTTCCACAAACCACACATGGATCAACCAGTGGTCATTGCATGTGTGTTCTTTTCACAAACCACATATGGATCAACCAGTGGTCATTGCATGTGTGTACTTTTCCACAAACCACATGTGAACCCACTAGAGTCATTGCATGTGTGTTCTTTTCACAAACCACATATGGATCAACCAGTGGTCATTGCATGTGTGTTCTTTCCACAAACCACACATGGATCAACCAGTGGTCATTGCATGTGTGTTCTTTCCACGAACCACATATGGATCCATTTGAGTCATTGCATGTTTATTCTTATACTAAAACCACAAACCAGCACTAGAGTCATTTCAAGTGTGTTCTTTTCCACAAACCACACATGGATCCACTAGACTCATTGCATGTGTGTTCTTTTCCACAAACAACTTATGGATCAACTAGTGGTCTTTGCATGTGTGTTCTTTTACACAAACCACATATGGATCAACCAATGGTAATTGCATGTGTGTTCTTTCCACAAACCACATATGGATCCATTTGAGTCATTGCATGTTTGTTCTTATACTAAAACCACAAACCAGCACTAGAGTCATTTCATGTGTGTTCTTTTCACAAACCACACATGGATCCACCACTGTCATTGCATGTGTGTTCTTTCCACAAACCACACATGGATCAACTAGTGGTCATTGCATGTGTGTTCTTTTCGACAAACCACATATGGATAAACCAGTGGTCATTTCATGTGTGTTCTTTCCACAAACCACATATGGATCAAGCAGTGTCATTGCATGTGTGTTCTTTCCACAAACCACATATGGATCAACCAGTGTCATTGATTGTGTGTTCTTTCCACAAACCACATATGGATCCATTTGAGTCATTGCATGTTTGTTCTTATACTAGAACCACAAACCAGAACTGGACTCATTGCAGGTGTGTTCTTTTCCACAAACCACACATGGATCCACTCGACTCATTGCATGTGTGTTCTTTTCCACAAACAACTTATGGATCAACCAGTGGTCATTGCATGTGTGTTCTTTTCACAAACAACATGTGGACCCACTAGAGTCATTGTATGTGTGTTCTTATACTAAAACTAGCACTAGAGTCATTGCATGTGTGTTATTTTCCACAAACCACACATGGATCAACCAATAGAGTCATTGCATGTGTGTTATTTCCACAAACCACACATGGATCAACCAATAGAGTCATTGCATGTGTGTTATTTCCACAAACCACACATGGATCAACCACTAGAGTCATTGCATGTGTGTTCTTTTCACAAACCACACATGGATCTACTAGTGACATTGCATGTTTGTTCTTTCCACAAACCACACATGGATCAACCAGTGATCATTGCATGTGTGTTCTTTTCACAAACCACATATGGATGAACCAGTGGTCATTGCATGTGTGTACTTTTCCACAAACCACATGTGAACCCACTAGAGTCATTGCATGTGTGTTCTTTTCACAAACCACATATGGATCAACCAGTGGTCATTGCATGTGTGTTCTTTCCACAAACCACACATGGATCAACCAGTGGTCATTGCATGTGTGTTATTTTCCACAAACCACTTATGGATCAACCAGTGGTCATTGCATGTGTGTTCTTTCCACAAACCACACATGGATCAACCAGTGGTCATTGCATGTGTGTTCTTTTCCACAAACCAGATATGGATCGACCAGTGGGAATTGCATGTGTGTTCTTTACACAAACCACACATGGATCAACCACTAGAGTCATTACATGTGTGTTCTTTCCACAAACCACATATGGATCCATTTGAGTCATTGCATGTTTGTTCTTATACTAGAACCACAAACCAGCACTGGACTCATTGCATGTGTGTTCTTTTCCACAAACCACACATGGATCCACTAGACTCATTACATGTGTGTTCTTTTCCACAAACAACTTATGGATCAACCAGTGGTCTTTGCATGTGTGTTCTTTTCCACAAACCACATATGGATCAACCAGTGGTCATTGCATGTGTGTTCTTTCCACAAACCACACATGGATCCATTTGAGTCTTTGCATGTTTGTTCTTATACTAAAACCACAAACCAGCACTAGAGTCATTACATGTGTGTTCTTTTCCACAAACCACACATGGATCCACTAGACTCATTGCATGTGTGTTATTTTCCACAAGCAACTTCTGGATCAGCCAGTGGTCTTTGCATGTGTGTTCTTTTCCACAAACCACATATGGATCAACCAGTGGTCATTGCATGTGTGTTCTTTTCCACAAACCACATATGGATCAACCAGTGGTCATTGCATGCATGTTCTTTCCACAAACCACATATGGATCAACCAGTGTCATTGCATGTGTGTTCTTTCCACAAACCACATATGGATCCATTTGAGTCATTGCATGTTTGTTCTTATACTAAAACCAACACTAGAGTCATTGCATGTGTGTTATTTCCACAAACCACACATGGATCAACCACTAGAGTCATTGCATGTGTGTTCTTTCCACAAACCACACATGGATCAACCAGTGTCATTGCATGTGTGTTCTTTCCACAAACCACAAATGGATCCATTTGAGTCATTTCATGTTTGTTCTTATACTAAAACTACCACTTCCACCGTTAGACCGAGTCTTCTAGAAGGCACGCAATAACACAGTTGTTCTGCTTGACGATTGTTACATACCGTTCGATTGGGGCGCTTGGACGATTGGGATGGTCTTCGCAAGAGCGATCCTCGAGTAGGCTGTTCTGCGGCATGATTGGCCACGCTTGCTCTGGACAAACTGTCATGTTGCGAGTGTTACGACTCACGAGTTTAGTGCACCATATCCCAGTGTCACATCCCCGTTACTTCTCTTCCTCCCCATACTTCTCTTCCTTCCCCTCGAAGCCACTTTCCCCACTTCACTTCCATCCTACCGTAGCCGCAAGCCGACGACATACGCCAATTCTCCGGTCACTATTTTCATGGTAAGAAATCATTTTACATGCTTTTGAACCTATCCTACATATTCCTGCTATTTGCCAATCTAACTGCTGACCTTTTTTCCGATTTCTCGACAAACTTTAGATGTGGCAAATGTTGCAGCCCAAGAATCTGGAGATCCTCACGTGCAACTTCGCAGTGGCGTTCCCGCTCGTGTGCTCCCACGCAGGATGCTTTTGCCGTTACTCCTACCACGAGCTCCCGCTCCACGAGATCGCGTGCCCGCATGGCGCGTGCTCCTGCACGGAGCTGGGCTGCAACTACACCGTCCCTCCGGCAGTGCTCGTTGTCCACCTTGCAGATGGGCACTTGATCGAAGTGATTAGGATCTCGTATGGGCAAGCCCAACTTCTCCAAGAGCAGGTGTTGTTCACTGACTCGGCACGCCGCCTGCTAATTTTCTAGGGGGGCGGCTATGTTTTCGTCCCTACCATCACCGCCGGTGTTCCGGGAACCAGAGCCGGGCCCACCGTCGTGGGTGCCGTATGCGTCAGGTCGGTCTCGTGCGCCTGGCCCGTATACACGGTGCGCATGTGGGCGAACGCCCAGCCGCCGTCGTCGGATAGCATTCTTGTGCTAGCCGAGGCGCCGAGCTGCCCGACGCTGCGGGAGGTGGAGTATGTGGACCTAAGGTCGATCCTATGCGTGCCATCTCAGTACCTTGTCGGTGCTGGACCGAACAGGCAGATGCATTTCTACATTTGTATCAAGAAGACCAACAGGCAAATGTAGTACTTGTGATGTCGTTACTGTTAGACTTAAGCGATGCTTCTCAGGTGCTTAGAGCATACGTGTTGTGTGAATGTACCCCAGTTGTAGTTTTTAGTACTCCTTAATACTTCGACGAGTTATTATATTGGTCCAATCAGCTTGTTGTTGTCACGTTGCAAAGTCCGCTTGCTCTGGACAGACCGACAATACCGTGTGCTCCTGCTCCCGCATGTCAGTGTCACGTGTTCCGAGGGCCCACCTGCTAGTGTCACGCCCCCCTCTTCCTTCCCCTCGAAGCCACTGTCCCAACTTCTCTTCCATCCCACCACTCCTATCCGATGGTTGTAATCTGATGATTTTCGTTGGATTGTTTACAAGTAATCTACGTTGATAATGCAACATGCAAATGGCACAGACACAATTTCTAAAGTGGAAGAACTCACACGCTGCTATTGCACATATTTCTCAATATAGCTCTATAAACACATTACAATAATTGTACTCGCATTAAACACAACCGAAATTGCAAACATCCTAAACAACATCTAAACCCACATCACACCGTTGTCGTCAGAGTACACCTCGATTGGTGACACCGCTGTGCCCTTCCCGGCGACATCCACTCCCACCCGTGGCTTGCCCTTCGCCAAGGAGGCAACAATGGCGTTCTGCACATCTTTGTCCCTGTCATCCTCCACATCGGAATTGACAATGACGAAGGTGACGGGGTTGGCATGGACCGAGCGCCATCGCGCCTGGCGGCTCCTACTCGAGCTCAGCGCAGCATCAGTCCTTCTACAGGTAGGAGGGGCCGAGCTCGCATACATAGCGTCGTCGCTCCTCTCAAGAAACCATAGCCATTTGATACTGCGATGGTAGGATCTTAGGGTGGATCCACCGCGGCGAGCCCTACCGGAAGCGGTAGAGCGGATGGATCTGCCGGCGCGAGCCATGACACGTTCCTAGGAGGGAGTAAGATTGTGGGCCAGGCGTGTCTGGTTCCTGAGCAAGACCTCCCAGTGATATGTACGCGGGCAAGGTACCAAACAATTTCGTCCAATGCGCGTGACAGGGCTTTTGAACCACGAAGGCGGGATTTTTTTTTGACAAGTCCACACGCTAGGTCCCCCACCTGTCAGCCGAATGTGGACGGTAGGATTCTGCCCGAGTTATTAAGTAGGGATAAATCATGCTTCACGACTACCCTGACATCCAAAGGCTCCTCTTTCCTCTGCCCTCGCTCCCCTCGCTCATGGCTCGCAGCTCATGCAGTTCGCTCGGGCAGAATCAAGGTCGGCTCAACGCCGTCAGGCGGGTTCCCCCATCAGGTACCGGAGGGCGCCCTACGATTACTACCCCGATATGCTGTGTTTGTGCGGTGAGAAGATGCCGAGATGGATTTCATGGACCGACGAAAATACTGCAGGAAAATTTAACAACTGCAGCATTAGAGCGGTAAGTTCCTACTGTAGGTACAATGGTAACCCGGATCCGGAAAGCATAATGTAATTCTTTTTTTGTTTCCTTTGATCTACTACGCAGGAAGGGAGGGGGACTGGCTATGACAAGTTTGTGTGGATGGAAAAGCCACTGACAGGTTTTCACAGAGAGCTTGTTCAGGATCTGCGTGATGCTGTGTGGGACAAGAAAGAGGAGATTCGTGTGATGGAGAGAGAGATCTGGGAGCTTCACCAGGTGTAGGGGAGGCAGGGCAGGGAGGTGGTGAGACAGAAGGGCTCAAGATTAGGCCAGATAGTGGACACAATTTCCTCATTATCTGGGAATTATCTATTGCATTTGCAGTTTATGTTGCCATGTCGTTGTCGAGCAGCTGACATAAGTTGTTGCTTCGTGGAGTGTGGCAGCCAGCTTAAGAAATTGTTTTCCAGCCCAGAAACTTATCATAAGTGTAATGCCAACAGCAGGGATTTATTAAGCGCCTATAAATAAATCATGTCTCTGCCACTAACACCCATCGATTTTGGAGAGGATTTAACCGCTCAGCTATCGCGATTGTTCAGATAGTAGTGGCATAGTCATAGTTTTGGATTCAACTAGTGGCCTCGGCCGTATCAAATCCTAAAGTTGTGATACATTTTACTCCGAGTACAGGAGGCAGATTGTTTCGCCTGACAAGTTCCACGCAAACAGCTCCAGAGTTTAACCGAACTACATATATAGGTTCAAGTACAATGCATCATTAGGCTGCTACACTGCTAGCCCTCTTTCTCTTCTTGGGTGCCAACTTTCTTCCTCTTTCCTTCATGTCCACTGGCTTCTTCATCTCCTGCCTTCTTCCTCTTCCTGGGTGCCAATTTTCTTACCTTCACGTACCCTGCATCTCCAGGCCGAGGGAAGTCAGGCCAATCAGCACCAGAATCTTGTCCGGCATCATCACTCCACTCGTTTTGGTTTTCTTCCCGCAGCAAAATCACTGAGTCAGCTGTCTTGTTTCTTACCTTGCACTTCCTGTAAAAGAACAGTACATGGATTACTACCTTATATCTACAGACTATAAACAATTTTTGTGTGTGAATGTACCATCTCATACCTAGGTTTGGGAGCATTAAGGGGACATCCAGCTACTCTATGGCCTATAAGATGGCAGGTCTTGCATCTGTTTTTGCCCTTCTTTGTAGCACAGAAAGCCGAACCCTTCTTCTCGGGAAATTCTTAAACCTATTCACCTGGGGTCTTCCTCTGCCCCTTTTTGTAACTGGCTGGCAAAGCTCGAAAGACAGTTGGACTTGAGGCCACTGAGATGGGTCTGTACATGGCTCGACGGATCCAGCGTACGCATCTCTGAACTTTTCCATAGAGTAGTAGTCTGACAAATACTAATCCAAATGTGGTAGAGTTCTTTTCTTCACCAAGAAGGCCAAGGCGTGGTCGCAAGGTTTCCCGGTATGCTGCCACTCTAAGCAGGTGCATTCTCGCAGCTAGATGTTCACAACATCCCTTTTGCCACTCTTGGACATATCGACCACCTCACAGCTTATGCTAGTTGACGGGAGAACCTTAAGATGAGCAAGTCCTCGGCTTCTCTTGTGCAGTTGCTATACAACTGGTGGTAGCATATGTCCTCTAAGTCTCCTACTGATCTCTCTCCTTATATTTAATAACTTCATGATCATACCATGTATGTTGTCCATCAAGATATGAACAAGACGCACTTTTATGTCCTTCACCCAGTTATTCAGGCATTCTGCAAGGTTTTTGTTTATGTAATCAACTTTGATGTCAGGGTTGAATTGACTCCTCTTCCATAGCTGCGAATGATGGATGGCTAAGTACTCTGGAAGTTCAGGGGCTTCGGCAAAAATCTTGCTCATGAAATAATCGCTGCTACTAGGTTGGTAAACTCTAGCAGTAGGAAATATGTAACGAAATACGCTGCCTGCATAGTGTGAGTACAAGTTGAGCATCATATGGGCATGGCATTCTCTACCTTCAGTTTGCGGGAACACCTCCTTCACTGCATTCGTCAGCCCTTTGCATGCATCCGTGGATATAGCCAATGGATCCATGTGGCCTATTGATCTCCTAAGCTGCCTCATAAACCAGACCCAGTTTTCCTCCGTTTCTGTTTCAAATAGCCCAAATGCCACTGGGAACATCCAGTTGTGACCATCAAGTGTTGTGGCAGATGGCAGGCAGCCATTCCATTTGCCAGTTAGGACAGTGTTGTCTACACTCAGATATGGCCTACAATCGTCCTTGAATCCCTCGATGCAAGGTTTAAGCGCCATGAAAAACCTTTTGAAATATATTTTACCACCTTCTGATTCGGTGTCAATCTCCACAACACTCCCGGACACCTAGCTTGTACCTCCGCCTTGAAGTTGTACAGCATCCTGAAGCTATTGGTCCAATCCCCGTGCAAGAGCCCCAGAGCTTTCTCTTTACCTTTCCAAACCGTGTAATACGGAAGGACAATCTTGTATTTAGAACTGAGGCTAGTCTGAATATTCTTCGCAGTCTCCTTAGGGTTATCATTTAGTATGGACATAGATTGCATAGCCACCCACTCCGTATCATCCATTGAGGATTTCAGTTTGCTGCCTGTCGGACACATGTGTGGAGGGCCCATTTTGTTCACCTGCAACACAGATGTTGGGTTCGCAGCATAGAAAACAAAAAAATTCCAATGTGAACTATACGCCAAGATCTATCTGCTAGATACAGAGCAATGGGTGGATATACATCCATGGAGAACTTACCCTCGAAGACAACGAGTTTTGTTAACGAGTTGGAACTCGTGGATGATGTAGTCGTACACTTGCCAATCTCAAGATCGTGATGAAGTCTAGCAGGTCCGGCTCCAGCACGTCCTTCAGATCCAGCTCCAGCAAGTCCAGCACCACCAAGTCCAGCACCGCAAAGCAGCGGTGCATCCGTGATCGCACACAAGTACGGTACCCCGACAACCTCCGTCCCTCGCTCCAGCAAAGCAGTGGAAGCAGCAACTCCTTTCCAGATAAAGCCACTGGGAACATGTATCTCGCTAATCCGAGACCATGGGGGAATAATACTAGAGGGGGAGAGAGATCCTTCACGAGGAGGTGTGAGGAAGAAGGAGGAAGAGGGGGGCCTTTTATAGGAGGAGGGGAGGGTACCCCTCACCATGGCCGGCGCCTCAAGGGGTGACCCTTCACCTCCTCATTCATGTGGTGGTAACTCCCTCCACATAAATTTTCCCCTTCACATTCTCTTTTAAAGTCTCCACTTTAAATGCACTAAATTTCTCCAAACTTAATGCTCTCTCATTTAATAAAACTCTTTTATTAAATTTATTCAGAATTTTGTTAATTACTTTAATTAAAAAACATTCACATAAAACCCCCTGCAACATTTCAATATTACATGTAGAACCAATTTCAACAATTTCACCCAAAACAGTTTCGGTGTCTATTGAAATAATTCCAGCGCTTTCTTAAATCTTTATCTGAAACATATTTGCTCCAAATGGTGTCGGTATCCCTTAAGTGTGTCACCCTATGGTTCGCGAATAATGCAGACATGATCGAGACCCCTCTCAGATCAATAATCAGAAGCGGGACCTAGAGATGCATACTGACTCCTACACATTCAACGATAACTTCTATGATCGTGAGAACCTTCAATGCTAGTAACTAAATCCCTTTGTCTCGCGATATATTACATGTCCAAGATTCGATCATTGGTATCTCCATGCGTAGTTTGATCTCGTTACCGACATGCACTCTTTTCTTGTTCCCGTGATATAACATTCTAGTGATCACATCACTTGCTTGCAAGCTATTTCAATGTGATATCTCCGAGAGGGCCCAGAGTATATCTATCCGTCATCGGAATGGACAAATCCCACTCTTGATCCATGAGCCTCAACATAACACCTTCGTAGCACTGAACCCACCTTTATAGTCACCCTGTTACGGTGTGACGTTTGATGTTATCAAGATACTCTTCGGGTGTTAGAAATTAACATGATCTCATGGTCTAAGGATAAAGATTACTTCGTATGATGTTATAGCAATATAAACATAATGACTTGATCGTAATGCTATACTTAGGATGAATGTTCATCACATCATTTCACAAATGCTGTGACCTTGTTATTAACAACATCCAATGTCCATGATCAGGAAACCTTGATCATCTTGTTAATCAACGAGATAGACTATAAGAGAGGCATAACTAGGAACCTTTTACTTGTTTATTAAACACACATGTATTAACGTTTCCAATCAATACAATTATAGCATGCAAAATTAACATTTATCATAAACATGGAATAAGATAATAACCACTTTATTATTGCCTCTCGGGCATATTCCCTTCAGTCTCCCACTTGCACTAGAGTCAATAATCTAGTTTGTAAAACTTTGCGTATTGAACACCTATGGCTTTCTGGTGTTGCATATACGAGATTGCTAGTGGTTAACATAATCTCCGGATCTGACAGTTTTAGGTTCGTGTGTATTTGCATGTCTTTGCGTCTCTACGCATCACTCATTCTCAAATGAGATGGCATTGTATAAATTTGGTCCTTTGGTGAGACCTTTAGTTCGTTCGGGTTAAAATATGTTGATATTATTGTCATACAATATATCTTCATAGTATTAGCTCACTTTGAACCACACCTAGTTTGATAACAAACTACTTAACACAAATGCCCTCCTTTGCTGCTACTATACAGTTATATACTTAGCCGTTTGTTGTAGTATCCGTCACAATGTCTCAACTTTGGAACTCATCCAAATCCATCATGGAACATCCTTTCCATTACATTGTGCCACCCATAGTCTAAATTGAGATAAATTTAATTTGTATCTTGTGACAAAACTAGTATCAATGTAACACTTTACAATGAACTACCTTTAACTATTTGTCACTTATATTCTTAGTTCTTCCAAAGCTCATAAGAATATATTTACTATCGTCCAATGATCATCTTATGAATCATTCTGGTATGTGCTCATAACATTTAGAGCATAGGACATATCTGGATATATACATATCATGGTATAATCGATCAAAATCTTCATGTGATTTTACTCACCAAGTGTTGAAACACTTGAATCTTGATACAATCCTTTCCATGCAGCAAGAACCTTTCTTGTTGTTTCCATATTGAACCCTTTCAATATCTCATATATGTACGTCTGGCATAACCATATTAGCGCCTCAATCCATCCATATAGATATTGATGCCAAATATTCTGGTTTTGCTCAAGTCTTTCATCGAAATCTTATTTTAATGAAATTCTTAACTTGTGTCAATACAAGATACATCATTTCCAATCAACAATATGTCCTCTACATAATGTATTAGAAATATGTCTCAGCGCTCCCACTTAATTTCTTACAAATGCAAGCATCTTCATTATCTCCGATGAACTTAAACTCTTTTAACAGTTTCATCATGGTGAAGATTCCAACTCCGCTATGCTTACTTCAAATATTGAAGTTTGCATGCCATTTTAGCACCCTTTGAGATAACAAAACCCTTCGGACCGTGTCTTGTACACGTCCTAGGTAACCATTCTATTAGAAGAACATTGTTTTGTTTGTTCAACTACCATACATCAAATTATATGTAGTGGTTGCTACATTAATCCGTCAAGACTAAATATCGCTATGAAAGATCAAATCTTGTCATAGTCAACTCCTTGAACATTGTCGTAAACTTCTTTTTGACATCTCGACTATTTCCTAGATGTTAAACATCCATGTCTATTTCTTTATAGATCAAAACACGACCGATCGGCTTCACGCCTTTCCAGAGGGTCTTCCAAGTTCAGAAACTTGATTTCTCGTGTATGGATACAATCACAGATTCTATGACTTCTAGTCATTTTATGGAGTCAGGGCCCATCATCGCTTCTTTGCATGTAGTCGGTTCATTATTGTCAAAACAATAACGACTTGCTTATCAAATCATATTATTTGATTCTTACCGACCCACACGGTTCAATAGGAACTCTAATCTCCGAGATCACACCCTTTGTAATCACTGGAGCCATGAGTATTGTGGCCGCCACCGGGACACTTTCCGGCGCTGCGCTACTTAGCACATATAACTAAGGTTCCACAACCTTATCAAAGTTCTATTGTCCTCCCACTTACTTTTCACGAAAAATTCCTTCTCAAGAAACTTGACGTTCCAAGTAACAAACTCTTTTGTCCTCGGTGTTACGGAGAAATTCCCAAGAAATTCTTTGGGATAACCTACAAAGACGTGCTTATCCGACTTTGGTTGTAAACATTTTACTTATGCATAGCATACCAAAATTTAAGAAAAGACAATTCGGGTTTTATCCCAAACCATAACTTATATGGTGTCATTTCAACGGATCACGATGGTGCTCTTTTCAGTGTAAAAGCGGTAGTCTCTAAAGCTTCAATCCTTAAAACATAATGGCAGTTTTATAAATGACACCCTTGATCTTACCATGTCAAACATGGTTAGATTTCATCTCTCGAATATGCCATACTCCTATGGTTTACCGGAAAACACAAATCATGGAACAATTCCTCAAATCTTAAGTGTTTTGCTAAACATGTAACTCAAATATCTTCCTTTATGATCAAATCATAAACTCTTTTATTTTCTTGTTACAATGATTTTTCACTTCATATTGAAAGTCTTTGAATAATTTTCAAATGTTTCATACTTCTTCCTTATTAAGTAAATATATAGATATATTCACTCAAATTTTTGGAGAAAGCATATAAAGCAAAAAGATCCATCGCATATGGCTACATATAATGGACTATATACATTAATATGTATAATATCCAATAAGTTAGTCATCCGTTCCTCTTTGGCCTATGGACGGAGTTTCAATTATCTCGAGGAAAGTTTCACAAGCGTCAATTGATCAAAATCAAAGACTCCAAAAATCCATCAACATGGAGTTTCTTCATGTTTTATTTCCAATATAATTTAAACAGCGATGTCACTTCATAAGTGATCTTTTAATCATTTGTCTTGCGACATTTTAGCAATAGTGTTTATGGAAGTGATTTCTCCCACTAGACTTGTAAAAGTTCATCCATCCTTTATGGAATATGGTAATTATTTGAACAACCATTGTTCTCATAATACCGGAACAAAATAACAGTTATTAAAACAAATATTGAAGGCTAGGTTTGGCTACAACGAAAAACACAATAATACTTTATTTGTTTTCGATGAACATCGTCACTTATTCTCTTGCTAGTTACTTAGGCCATTGCAGTTCATGAATTGCGTTGTCTTGT
Organism: Avena sativa; assembly: GCA_916181665.1. Classification (NCBI taxonomy): domain Eukaryota; kingdom Viridiplantae; phylum Streptophyta; class Magnoliopsida; order Poales; family Poaceae; genus Avena; species Avena sativa. The sequence goes on from OV702295.1 coordinate 433,240,977, forward strand.
ATGACACTTCATACCAACCAATTCGGTATCCAATACCGGTATCCAATACCTAAGAACCACATTGTTTAACAAGCAAGGAATACAACCATAACATGTATATCTTCTATATACCTAAGTTGGACATATCCAACCTTTTCTTTTCTACCAAATATTTTATAGATTCTCTTTCAGTAATTCCTTTTCCTTTTAAAAGAATCTATCAACATCAATTGTGGTGTCATTCACATGACACATAGTACAAAGCGTATATAGTCAAATACTAATACCTTTGGACTTGCACTTTGAAGTGAATCACCATCATCAAATGTTTGGTATTCTTTCAAAAATCCATTCTTTAGTAATCTATTAATGTAGTATACATTTTACTTACATCTTCTATTCATCCTTCTCATGAAAACTTTCATGATCAAGCTACTATAGCCTATAAGGAAGAATGACGAGTATAATTTTAGTTCCCGAAACCTTTTGGGAGATTCGGATGTCTAGCATCTCCATCCTTCACAAATTCTCATACAATATGAGAACATGTATTTTGCTAAATTATACTCTATCATAATGCAACCAAAAACATTGTTTCAGATATCACAATATCTTTCACACATGATGGTTTCTGAAACAATTTTTGGCTCCTATATAATCTTGATATTAAAACAACTTTTGAATATCAATAATCATGGAGGCAAACATGATACTTTAGATACTAACATTGGAATTCTTACTCTTGATTTAATACTACTTATTAAACTTCATGGAGTAAATAGAGTTTGCTGAAAGTTTGCAATAGGACTTATAAACTTTAAATTGACATTCAAAACAATACGATACCAGTTCGTAAAGTAAATATCCAGAATTCTATAGTTCTATTATCTCAACTAAAACTAAGCATAAGGTAGTGAAAAGACGCCAATTTCTACAACAAATTATGCAAATTCACTTTGATTTAGTTTATGACAAATTGAGTTCGACTAATCCAAATTAGAAATGAACTTCCACTCAAAAACGACATCCCTCGTGCCTTTTTGGTGACTACATGAACCAAATCCACTACACCAAGTCTGATCATCATGTGAGTCAGTGTAGCTTCAAAGGCGAGCATCAATATGGGCATCATATCAACTATATGACTCATGCTTAACCTTTCGGTCCGTGTTCCGAGTCCATGTTTGTACATGCTAGGATCGCCAAGTAAGAACCTTAGTACTCGCGTGTGTAAAACTGTCTTACACCCATTGTATGAAAGCGTAGAGTCGAGTACACCCGATCATCACGTGATGTCTCAAAACACGATCCATAGAACGGTGCATACTTAAGGAAGAACACATTTTTATCTTGATATCTAAATGAGGGATCATCTTAAAATGCTACTAAAACGCCAAACTAGCAATATAAGATGCGAACATCATATGTGTAAAGTGGAATGATATGGTCCATGCATTTGATCACCATCATATGCATCGTGGTATGATCTCTATCATTCCTTTGTGTGTAAGGCCAAGGTCTATGGAACTTACACGTTAGGTGTATTGTAAGAGTATCAACTATACATCAACTTACAACATTACCATATCATGACACTAGCCTAGCAACGATCTAAACTAGACGCCTCTAATTTATCCATTGCAAGTTTTACGTGGCTTAGGGCTTTCGAAGATAGAAACGGTCTTACCTACGAACATGGAACCACAACGAGGATAACCAAGTTATTAGCAACTCGTTGTAAATCAGATATTGACTATAGTAGGAGAGACAGACACCCGCCAGACACTTATGCAAAACTAGTTGCATGTCAGTCGTGGAACCAGTCTCATGTACGATGACATGTAAGGTTGGTCCGGGCCGCTTCATCCCACTATGCCACCAATATCCAAAATACATGAAAGAAGCAATAACATGATCATTATCGCCCAAATATAAACATATGTGTACTACCCGTGCAAAGTACCTACGCATAGATCAGGCTCTGATACCACTGTTGGGTTCACAGCATAGAAAACAAAAAATTTCCTACGATGTGAACTATACGCCAAGATCTATATACTAGATACAAAGCAACGGGTGGATATACATCCATGGAGAACTTACCCTCGAAGACAACGAGTTTTGTTAACGAGTTGGAACTCGTGGATGATGTAGTCATACACTTGTCGATCTCAAGATCGTGATGAAGTCCAGCAGGTTCGGCTCCAGCACGTCCTTCAGATCCAGCTCCAACAAGTCCAGAACCACCAAGTCTAGCACCGCAAAGCAGCGGTGCATCCGTGATCGCACACACATCCGGTACCCCGACAACCTCCATCCCTTGCTCCAGCAAAGCAGTGGAAGCAGCAACTCCTTTCCAGATAAAGCCACCGGGAACATGTATCTCGCTAATCCGAGACCATGGGGGAATAATACTAGAGGGGGAGAGAGATCCTCCACGAGGAGGTGTGAGGAAGAAGGAGGAAGAGGGGGGCCTTTTATAGGAGGAGGGGAGGGTACCCCTCCCCATGGCCGGCGCCTCAAGGGGTGACCCTTCACCTCCTCATTCATGTGGCGGTAACTCCCTCCTCATAAATTTGCCCCTTCACATTCTCTTTTAAAGTCTCCACTTTAAATGCATTAAATTTCTCCAAATTTAATGCTCTCTCATTTAATAAAACTCTTTTGTTAAATTTATTCAGAATTTTTTTAATTACTTTAATTAACAAACATTCACATAAAACCCCTGCAACATTTCAATATTACATGTAGAACCAATTTTAGCAATTTCACCCAAAACAGTTTCGGTGTCCATTGAAATAATTCCAGCGCTTTCTTAAATCTTTATCTGAAACATATTTGCTCCAAATGGTGTTGGTATTCCTTAAGTGTGTCACCCTACGGTTCGCGAATAACACAGACATGATCGAGACCCCTCTCAGATCAATAATCAGAAGCAGGACCTGGAGATCCATACTGACTCCTACACATTCAACGATGACTTATGTGATCGTGAGAACCTTCAACGCTAGTAACTAAATCCCTTTGTCTCGCGATATATTACATGTCCGAGATTCGATCATTGGTATCTCCATACCTATTTTGATCTCGTTACCGACATGCACTCTTTTCTCGTTCCCGTGATATAACATTCTAGTGATCACATCACTTGCTTGCAAGCTATTTCAATGTGATATCACTGAGAGGGCCCAGAGTATATCTATCCGTCATCAGGATGGACAAATCCCACTCTTGATCCATGGGCCTCAACATAACACCTTCCTAGCACTGAACCCACCATTATAGTCACCCTGTTACGGTGTGACGTTTGATGTTATCAAGATACTCTTCTGGTGTTAGCAATTAACATGATCTCATGGTCTAAGGATAAAGATTACTTCATATGATGTTATAGCAATATAAACATAATGACTTGATCGTAATGCTATACTTCGGATGAATGTTCATCACATGATTTCACAAATGCTATGACCTTGTTATTAACAACATCCAATGTCCATGATCAGGAAACCTTGATCATCTTGTTAATCAACGAGCTAGTCTATAAGAGAGGCATAACTAGGAACCTTTTATTTGTTTATTAAACACACATGTATTGGTGTTTCCAATCAATACAATTATAGCATGCAAAATAAACATTTATCATAAACATGGAATAAGATAATAACCACTTTATTATTGCCTCTCGGGCATATTCCCTTCAATAGATTCATTTAAAAGATAAGCGGAGTCGACTAGTTGCCAGAAAGATATCGCACATAAATTGTAGTTATAGAGTGAAAAGAGAGAGAGAGTTCTAATGGTTTGCTGCATTCATTGCCCTAATACCCTAATTGCAGACGACGCGGGTAAGGATCTTGCTATGATCCTCCATGGACAATGTACCTCGGCCCATCCATTCATCCACGTTAACTTGCAAACGCCCTCATACCTCTCGGCAGAGTTCTTTAGTCGATAAACGTCGAACTCCCCCTTGATAAAAAAAATGCTGGAACGACATCCTGAACTCATGCATGCTCCTGAACTCAGTGCCGACCGAAATTATAGGATACTCGTGGTCATGTTTAATTTCTTCTACTTCAACACCCAAATCATCGACTAGAATACCAGCCTCATCGTTAAGTTCCTCGTTTATTTCATCATCACCAGATTCTTAATCCTCTACAGTGCCTTCTTCTTCATCTGTTCAGAATCTTCGCCATCGTCTCTAATGCCTAGTACTGCACACATCATATTGACTCCCATGGGTGGGGCTGCACCATCGTCTCCACCCGGATGGACAGGAACATTGCCCCAGTCCACGTCACCGGCAACTCTGTTTTCTCCAAGACACTCGGTTGGTTCTGCTGCAACCACATGGGGTGGTCTTACGTTTGCACGCATCCCAGGTACTTCAGTGGACAAACAGCAGTAAGAATCAATTTCATCTTGAGTGTACAGAACCCTCTTGCTCTTCCTGTGTACATCCTCCTTCCTGATGTAATCTTTCCTAATGGTATCAGTAGGGCTTGACATCCGTGTTCCATTCCCCATCGAACTAGGCCTTTTGCTGCCGCTCTTGGGTGTGATCTCCTTACTGCCTCCCCTCACGGGTGTTGGCTCCAGGGTGCTGGCATTATTGCCTGACCTCTGTGGCGTGTTCTTCTTCGAATTAGCCCTTTTGCTGCTACTATTGGGCGTGTTCTCCTTCATGCTGGCATTATTGCCTGACCCCAGCGGCGTGTTCCGCTCCAAATTAGCCCTTTTGCTGCTACTATTGGGCGTCTTCTCCTTCGTGCTGGCATTATTGCCTGACCTCAGCGGCGTGTTCCGCTCCAAATTAGCCCTTTTGCTGCTACTATTGGGCGTGTTCTCCTTCGTGCTGGCATAATTCCCTGACAGCGGTGTGTTCCGCTCCAAATTAGTGTTTTTCTGCTCCCACTGGGTGTGGTAGCCTCCGTGCTGGCCATCTTCGCCTCTTTGCTACCACTCCTGGGAGTGTTCACCATCGTGCTAGCCCTCTTAGCGTTTTTGCTGCTACCGTTCGGTGTGGCATTTTGACTGGATCTCAGGGGTGTACTCTGCGGCGTGGTGCCTTTTGTCGTGCGACTCTTGGGCGTGCTCTTCTCTTGCGTGGTCTCCTTGGTGACGTTCTTCTTCGGGGTGCCCTTTCTGGGGATGCTCTTCCTGCTCCTCTTTATGAAACTCCTCTGTAAGACTCTCCTCTATTCGAAGCCACCCTCAGTCGCACCAGCCCTAGTGATGCCATGGATTAGGTCACGCATGCCTTCTAAAAGTCCATCATCTCTATTGTCGAGTTCCAATTCCTCTCCAACCATGAGCACTACCAAGTGGAAGTAAACTTCACCTCTATAATGTTTCCTTGTAAACGGTACGACTAAATCCCTGGTATCTTTCACTTTGATAGCCTTTTTGCTCCTGTAACCATAATATAACAAACGTGCTTCCTGGGAGGACCCCCACAGCACCTTCACACGTAACGATGCCATCAGGTCAGATAACTCTACCACTTCAGGGTCGTATCTGCCAAGGATTACATCAAACTCGTCATAGAATTTTTCTGTGCCATCATCTAATTTTGTAGTATAATCCGCGACACGGATACGAACGATTACTTTGCCATCGTCGGGTTCTTCAGGATAGAAACCTCTGAGAGGTTCGAGAGATGGAGCGGCACCATCAGACCTAGCCCCAATGCCACCGCCGCCATCACCAGCGTCATCGTTAGCTGGATCAACCTCGGTGGAAGTACCAGGACCAGGAGAAAGGCGAGGGCCCTTAGTAGCGGGAGCTACATTACATGGTGGACAGGCAGGGCCCCTTCTAACGGCAGCCACAATAGGATCAGTTGCTGACATGCCACCTCAACGATCAGGAGCAGTTCCCACAATAGCAGTGTTTCGAGTGCTAGCAGAGTCTAGACCATGAGCTGGCTTCAGACCAGAAGCTCGCTGAACCTGAGCACGGGTTCGAGGAGGAGACAAGGCATCAGTCTTTGTAATAACATTGGGGCAGCCTCCAGAAGCCTTAGTTTGCTCAACAGCGGCAGGGTTGGGTCAATAGCATCCAGATCAACAACAACACGAGGACGACCAGTACCAGCAGATTCCAGAGCACGGGTTCGCACAACTTGAGGACGGTTTCGACGAGGAGCAGCACACAAGGCGGCGGTCTTGGCAACAACAGCGGGGCAGCCTCCGGATGCCTTAGTTTGCTCAATAGCGGCATGGATTGGGTGAGCAGCAGCCGCAGAAACATGGGCACGGAGACGGGGACGACCAGTACCAGCAGATTCCAGAGCAGAGTTTTCCACAACGGCAATACGGGGACTCCTACGAGGAGGTTGCCTGACAGAAGCATGTCGCGGACGAGGAACCACATTTTGCTCAACAACAGTAGGGGTTCGAGTTAGACCTCCTTGTCCAATAATAGCTGGGCGACTCCCAGTAGCAGGAGCTTCCTCATCCACTATGTTACACACCAGCGTAACCACGCGAAGCCTAACATGCTGTTTCATCAACCCAATTAGCTGACTGTCACACGCTATAGGAACCCTGAAGCCTCGTTCATCAACGATGCTGAACCGTGCAGTCTGCTTTGGCCTCATTTCAGCAAGTTCACGCACAGCAGCAACCAAACCAGGGGCAGTGCATAACTGCACAGGCGCTACTTCCATCTTCAGACTCTGAGCCTGTCTCCACATGCTCTTCCCATGTGCTAATTTAACGAGGTAGCCGCAGATGCTCACCAGAACCGTGTATTTGGGTTCAGCGGAGATCCTAGTTGACAGAAAATTGGAGACAAAAGATAAGAATTGTTTGTCAGTGTCATGCTAGCAAACAATTCTATGTTCGATATATCTCTGTAATGCCAATAGGCAGCTAGCAGTTATAGGTAGGGCGAATAGCAAAGAGAAGAGTAGCTCACCCGAAATTAGCCAGAAGTACTTCTTCCTCGGCAAATGGATATGCCATCCTTCGCGCTGCTCAGCTCATCGGTGGTAGAGGCGGGCTAGATCGTCGCAACGGCTGGCACGGCATTCGTCATTAGAGCTCGGTAGCATCAAGTAGGCGTAGCAACTTGGCGCCAGAAGTCAAATGCCCGAAGAGATCATTCTGGTTGGAGAGGGGATTTCGACACCACCGGTGCTAGGGTTCATGCGAAAGGAGGGAGGGAGTGGATTTGTGAATTTGGTCAATGCACGATGCTCCTTTAGTATCTCGTTTCGCCTACGTGGTTGCCGCGTTGGCGCTCGCATCACGGAAATATTACTGACATGAGGGTCCCGACGGTCTACTTCACGGGGCAGTTTCACGGCATGTTTGGATTTGGTAGGGGTGAGACGAGTTTGCATCGAAATGGCCCCTCTCGGTAGTTGGCGGCCCAACTTTTCGAAACGCGGTAATTTCAGGCAACTTAGGTACCGCCATGCGCTGGCCTGCCAACTTTGGTACCCCAGACGAACAAGACCCTCCATCTGCCACCACCTGCCGCCGTCCAGGTTTGAAACGATGCGTCCCTCTCCTCCCCTCTCCCCTCTCTCTAGGTTAGGGTTCGTTCCTAGGCCAATTAGGGTTCGTTCCTAGGCCAGTTAGGGTTAGGGTTCATTCCTAAAGAGAGAGCAAGAACCAGGATTCTGCCATGTTTCCTAGGATCTGACGCCTGGTTAATGAACAATCACCCTTGCCTAGTTCCATTTTTTTGACGCGATTTCTCCAAAAATAGTAGGTGCTAGTTTGTGTACTGTGTTAACTGAACAACTCTTGTTTTTTTCCTACACTTCAGTTAGTACTCTTTCTACCACCTGTAAAGTGTCAATGGAATGATAGTACCACTCAACTGTGAATCAGATTGAAATAAGAAGAAGATATAACTGAGATCAAGGAGTTCAACTTTAATTCTAATCCCAATTGCTTGCTCAAGACACTGTAAACATTCAGTGGTACCGAAGTAGACAAATATATAGGTGATTGCATAGATAAAGGTTCAGTTACTATAGCCTTTAGTATCACTGCAAACAGAAACTTTGTTCACTATAAAGATGGCATATAGTTGAACACACACATAGGTCTATGAATCCAAGTGTAGGTCATTACCCAGTATAGGTTGCATCCATACAGTTGTCATTGCAACCTCTTGTTAACCTCACTTCTGAAATGAGGTTTATGAATCCCATAATAGGCCATGCTTGGTGTTGGGTTAGGGTTAGGGAGGTTCTGCCATGGCCTATCTGTTGATTTCCTGTCTTGTATGATGCAAGCTTTCTATAATATCACTATGCTTTCCTTTTGGTAATATGAAAACCATCCAATGATGATGAGACCTTTTGAGTTCTCTTCCTGGATTGAATATCTGGTTATCAAATGTTAAATATATTTTGATGAGTTTTAGGCCCTGTTTGGTAGCTAAGCATTTTCTATGTATTTGACAAATACTTCAATATGGAGAAGTACTAGCTTGATTTAAAACCTTTTTTGGCTGTCTTCTACAGAGTTTGTTTTGAATTATATGCTGCAGTTGGGTTGCGTGTGGTGCAAACACATCTAAGTTGACCATGCTTTTATATCTATCTATGTTTGATTAAATTTTGGATTCAGAAGTTGGGCCATTTAAGCTTACCATGATATTTGTACTAGCATAATTGCTTTGATATATGGTGTTGTCCTGATTGTGCATTGGACTTGTTATTTAACTATGATCATTGGAGCTTAACTAAAATACTACTAGTATATAAACCTGTTATTGAACTCTAATCATTGGAGCTTAACTAAAATACTACTAGTATATTCCATATTTCCATTTATCACAAATTCCACAAACATTTGATCAAACATCATCAGCTTTAGAGTCAGAAGTAACCAATCTAGTATGTAACATCATCAACTTCCTAAAATGTATGTTGCATTACTGGCTTTTGCTCCCATTACTTCTAGCCTCACCTGTACACACAATGTATTGAAAAGCTTCAACATAATGGCTGACTAGACTACATCAATTTAATAATTCTCATCACAACTTCACACTCCCATGACTCACAAGATTCAGATTTTCTGCCACATAGTGTGTCAACACATTTTGTTAGCTTAAGTTTTGATTATGTAAAGTCATGCTATAACCAATTGAAATGTATATCAATCCTTGTGGCCTAACAGCTATTAGCCTCCAATGACAAACATGTCTGTCTCTATTGAAGCAATATTAAATGCTTAATATTATAGTTTTTTATTTTTTTCTAGGTTGTCATAGTTCATAGTTGGTATTTAAAAACAATATTAAATGCTTAATATTACAGTAGTAGCATGTTAATATTAACTGCTTAATATTACAGCAGCTTAATATTAATTGTCATAGTTCACGGTTTGTATTTAGAAACAATATCAACTGCTTAATATTGTGCACAAAACTGCTTAATATTACAGCAGCTGATTGATATTGCTGCAAAGTTGCTGTCAGGTTTCTTATGTATGCTGCAAAGTTGTTGTCAGGTTTCTTGTGTATTGCTGCAAAGTTGTTGTCAGCTGATTGACATTTTGTCGACCTATGTGGTGGAAAGGCACATGTCTGCCTTTCATGTGTATGTTGTCGACACGTTGTCGACCTTCTATGGTGGAAAGAGTCACACTTTTATTTGTGCCTTTTTTCAATTGTTGCAGGGATTCCAAACTGAGTGCCCGTTACTCCTGAAATGTTGATTCATTTCTATTTGGGGAAAAATGGGCACTCCTAGGTAGCCTTTTTAGGGTAGGTCCTATCGAATTTTCTGATCGATTTCTCTTATACTAATTAGTTGCATATACTTGTTTAGTGCAAAGATGTCGACCAAACAAGTAAATGATGGGGCCGGCCCTTCGAAGCAAATGACTATCAAAGAAGAAGCCTAGAAGGCCAACATGCCGTTTTGGCGGCTTTCCCAGAGGGAGGATGAGGAGAAGGAAATAGCTGCCATGGCCGAAGATGAAGAAGACATGGAGGGTGACGACGATGCTGGAACGAGTGATGGCCACGAGGATGACACCACCGATGCCGGCGGCAAACACATTGATGGTGCCGAGGATGACACCACCGATGCCGGCAAACGCACCGACACGGGAGGATAGACGGATGGTGGTGCCGCCCTGGTAGCTAAGAAGTCCGTGAGGAAGAATCGAGACCCGCCGACGCTCGGCACAGAGCGCGACGAATTCACCGAAGTGATAGTGAGCGGTGCACCCGTGGCGCCTGCAGCCCTCGCTGCTAGGTACGAGATACAACTCGTGTGCACTGTATGGGAGACCTTGATGATCAACACGAGGAACCTTCGAGATCCCGGTAATGCGCATTTAGTCCAGATCCTCATGCGGAATCTTCATAGACGCTACAAGTTCCCCCATGATTATGACAATCTTGAGGTCAAGAACAATGCGGTGAACGAGGCAGCCCTCACGAAGATGAGCACCCTCTTGAGCAACTGGAGAACCCGGGCGAAGAAGCGGATAGCAAAAAATGAAAGCTGGGAGGAGATAAAGAAGCATGAGCCACTGCCCGAACACGACGACTATCTCCTCTTCAAGGAGGAGTTAGAGACCGATAACGCAAAAGAATGGACGACGTGGGGTAAGAAATTGCGTGACCAGAACATAGGTAACCACAAGCTTGGGAGCAACGGTTATAGAGGAATAAAGCCAATTTGGGAGAAGGAGGACGCCGATCTTAGGTGTCTTGGTAAACCAAACATGTTTGACAAATTCAAAGACGAGCAGGTGAGGAACTTTGTGCATGCCCGCTACTTCCTGTGCCCCATAACAAAGGAATTCAAAACCACAGATGAGGATGTGCTGAAATTCAAGAAACACCTGATAAGAAACTAACCATGTGGATCTCACGTCGATTGGCGATCAATAATGAAGCCAAAATTAAAAATGGGTTCACCTTCCTTTTGCAGAAAGATGAAATAGCGGCTGAGGCAAGTTCCCCCACCATGGGGTTGTCGGGGCCATGGGACACTCCTTTCAACAGGGCGGTGAACGTTGTCAAGAAGAGGCCCAAGAACATGAAGATGACGTCTGGTGGACGTGTTCCGGCTATGGGCTGACCACAAAATTCGGCGTCCACTTCAAAGAGGACTCAAAGATCAGAAAGGAGAGAAAGTAAAAGGTGGAGGCTGAGCAGAGACAGGAGATCGCAGATCTCAAGGCCCAAGTGGCCCAGTTGCCAGTGCAAATGGAGGCGCAAATGGAGGAAAAGTTGGAAGCAAGGTTGCGCCAGATCATTCCTCCTTAGCTCTAGGAGGGTCTAGCCTAGTGGAATGCAGCTGGTGGAGTTGGGCCGATACCGGTGCCCAGGGTGTTCGACAGCAAATCGGCCCAACACGTGTCGCCGAACTTCATGACCCCGCCCTCCAACACCTTGGCGCAGCCGGTCACATTGCTGAGCCCACCGGCGCCCAACACCAACATGCAGCCGGCGGCGCCCAACACCAACACGCAGTCGGTGTTGCTTCGTGATGCACCCGAGCAGGATGTGACGCAGCCCCACGTGTCCACATTAGCCGAGCTCGACGCCCTCCCCAAGGTAACTAATTATGCTTCATCGTAGGCCCGACTTCATACACCATTGTTGGTCTCGATCTAATCGACTTCCATCTGATTATGATCCCCAACATGTTTTCCCACAGGACGCTCATTGCACATTGCTGCAGTATATGGACGGCTTGTTGAAGGATGTACCCAAGGGTAGTATCGTCCAACCGAAGATGCTCATGATGCACAACAAGCCTATCCTTGCTGGCATGTTTAGGGTTACCTTGGTAAGGACGTTGAAGGATTGCGATGGCATTGACCCCCCCCCCAACCAACCTAAAGGAGACGATAAGCATAAGACCCTTGGAGGTTGCTACGGCTGGCCCTTGCTATGGACCAAGTCCCAGATCCGCCTTGCTATAGCCAAGGAAGGGCGGCGCCCCACAGCCCCAACTAATAAGACATGGCCACCGGTGTTCGTCCTCACCACAAAGAGGCATCAGCAGTTAATCGCACACACGCCATTGTCATAGCCCGAGGACGTGCATCAGGATGCACCTCACATCGCCAACGATGAGGCTGACATCGACGGCTACCTCAACACCATGGGCACCAACAGATTGTACATGCCTCCTATTGGAGAGCCAGCCTCCCGCGGTCAACAAGCCGGTCATCCCATGTCATGCATGCAGCGTCTGCACTTCAGCGGCGCTTATGATCAAGAGACGCCTCCGGGTGACGCCGCTAGTCCACAACCCAACCTGACGGTGATCATCATCCCCACCACACTCCACAATGCGGCCGAGGAGCAGTTAGGACGATCAAGTGATCTTGTTGAGGCGGCTGAGAAGCCGAAGAAGGGCCGGAAGCATAGCCGGAGCAAGAAGGCTTCGATCCAGCCGCTTCCAAAGAAGATACTCTGGTCTCGGGACAGCGTGAGACAAGAGCCCAGTGATTTCAGGGCGCACATAGCGGGTAAGCCGATTCTGACTAAGGATATGCTTGAAGTCGTGGGTGGACCCATAGCGAATATGAATTACTCAATTCTGCATCTCGAGACCACCCTTCTTAAAGAGAAGAAGCCCGGGTACCCGGTATTCACAAGCAAGGTGCCATCGGGCCATGGCTTCGTCGACCAAGCACCCATGGACATATTCTTCGTGCGGTACGAGGACATCTACAATCTCCTACACTCGAAGTGGCTAGACTATAACTTGGTCCGTCTGTACTCGCTCAATATGGTGTTGAAGGCCAAGAGGGAGAAAACCCAGGGCATCGTGATAGTGGACCCCTACTACATGCGTGAGGTTATCTTGGCAAAAACGATGGGGATCGGGCAATGGTGGCAGAGTACCTAGGGAATATCTTCCATGAGAATCAGACCATTGATTCCATTTTTCTGCCTTGCTTTCCCGAGTAAGTAAACACACATTAGGTCGTCTTCGTAACAAATTATTTTTTAGATTTTCGTTGTCCTCTTCCAATAATAATTAGTTCCGTTTCAATTGTGTTGTGCAGAGGCATATACTGCACACTCATCTCCATTTATCCAAGGTTGTCGCAAGCAACGTACTTTGACTCATCGAGTTACACAAAGCCGAAGGACTACGGCAGATTCAAGAGAGTTCTAGATGATGCTCTACAAGTCTATATAGAAATGGGAGGAAAATTCTCCAGGGGGGCAAGAACCAAGGATGGAAAACATATGTTCATGCACCACACGAAGTTCCCCTGCGCCAAGCAGCCTGCCCACAGTGTGAAGGAGGCCTTCTACGTCCTCTTTCACATCAAGGGGTTCATGCGGGATTCACGGGTCGAGGCGCTGCCAGCTAATCTTCAACACTAGGCCACACAGTTAGTGGCGATCGGTGATGCAGACCTTATGGAGGACTTCTGGCGCATCCAGACTCAGCTCTTCCAAATCATCCATGACGACGTCGAAACGAAAGGGTGGGTCATGTATGTGCCCATCGTGTTGAGTAACCTCGAGATCAAAGAATGCCTCGACATGCAGCACGACACCAGGACGTTCATGATGGGAGAGGGCATGACCCCGTTCCCGGCGAGGTCTACATGATGTGTGTGTGCCTAGGTAGCAGTGTTGGTCGTGTGTGTGGCGTGTCGTAGACTTGACTATCCTTGTGATGTGTTTCCGAACTATCGTTTGACGTGTGTGCCATAAACATTATTAACTACCCCGGGCTAGTAAACCCTTGACGGTCGATGTTGGACTTGCTTATATGATAGTCATCGTCGGTGCTATATTTTTATTTTAAGTTTATGAATCTTTGCTCATTTCTCTGATGCATGTCTTGTCTATGCATGCCTTGTCTACAGAGATGGCGAAGTGGTACATGGTACATTGGTGACACCACCGATATCGGGAGGGTGTGCGAGAGCAGGGACAATACTACGGCCAAATTCAGGGAGATCTCTGAAGCTGGCCATAGAGGAACTCCCTAATATGTGAAATTAGTTAGCTCCCCGGCATATTGATCTAGCTAGACAAGTTATAAACTCCAAGATGGTGTGCGAGAGTAGGGACAACACTACAGCCAGCTTCAGGGAGATGCCTACGGATCCAGTCCTCAGGCATCTCCCTTAAGTTGGCCATAGAGGCACTCCCTGTATAGCCGAAGGGTAGTATCGTTCAACCGAAGATGCTCATGATGCACAACAAACCGAATATGATAATCATCGGTGCTATATTGTATTTTAAGTTTATGAATCTTTGCTCATTTTTCTGATCATGCAAACATGTTTGTAGTTTTCCATGCTTTTCGTTGTATAACATATACTACATGCATGTTTTGTCTATGCATTCCTTGTCTAGAGAGATGGCGAAGTGGTACGTTCTATACAGAGGTCGGGTTCTAAGGGTCTACGATGAGTGGGAGGACTTCCAGACATAAGTGAACAACTTCAGCGGCAACAGCTACAAAGGCTACAAGACAAGAGAGCTAACAGTAGCCAAGTGGAGGAGATACATGTGGAAGAAGAACCAAATGAAGATCTTGATCATGGTCTCGGTGTTGCTCCTCCTCGTCGCCGCTATGCTCTATTCGATCATAGTCTAGGGTGATAGCTCTATGCATGTGTAATGTGATGATCGAATTTGTAATGTGATCGACCGAATTTGTACTACCACACTTTGTGTAATAATCTAATAACATTTGAATTCATATTTTATGTATTTTAGCATTTTGGATCACTATCATCTTAGATTATTTCATACTTGAATTCATATTTGGTGTATTGCTGTATATAACTGATATATATAATTGCCGTATAGATAAATAAAAATACACTCGACCAGTCAGTGGTGCACCGTTTTTGAGGTCCGTGGTACACCATGTCAGTGGCGCACCATGTGCATGTGTGCTGCTGATAATATCTGTGGCGCATATCATGGTGGTGCGACACTGACTACCTACTAACCATGGCGTGCTGGGGCGTGCGCCACTGACTACCCTACTATCTGTGGCGCACGAAATGGGCATACGCCACTGACTACCCTACTATCCGTGGCGCACGAAATGGGCGTACGCCACTGATGGTAATATCCGTGGCACACGAAATGGGCGTACGCCACTAACTACCCTACTATCCGTGGCGCACTAGGACGTGCGCCACTGACTACTCTACTATCAGTGGCGTATGCCCCGTGTGCCACTGATTTCGTTTTTGGTGCGCCACTGATAGCCCATTTTCTGCTAGTGGCTTACTAATATATATCCCATGGGTTTTCAGTTTGAAGCAAGGAACGACCATCATTTCCTAAGCATTTCTTGCGGTTTAATGAGGGTACTCACACATATAAGTATATTTTCCAAGCCTTCTCTATTGGTACTACTGTAAAAATTAGAAAAGAACCATGGTGCCTGGGCATCATATCTGTATTTTGTACACACCCAGGGTGTACATGCCTAAATTTTACATACCTAAGGTTTACATACCTAAGATATATCTATCCAAGTTATATATACCTAAGGTATCACATACCTAATGTGTACATACCTAAGTTATATATATACACGTATGCTGCGTACGTACACCTTAGGTATGTAATATGTTAGGTATATGTAACTTAGGTATGCATATCTTAGGTATGTGATACCTAGGTATGTATAACTTAAGTACGTATACTCTCAGGTATGTGTGGTTTATAGCGAAAATACGCGTATCACGTATGGTGTCTGGGCACAAAGGTGCACCAGTTATTTTACCTATATATATACACACGTGTGTTTCACGTAATTTAGACAATATCTATCATACTGGAGACTATATATAGGTAGTATGAAGTATATAAGAATATTTAGATAGTATATATACTATTTTTTGGATAGTATGTAATTTTTATTCGTACAAATATGACGGTATTTTACATATATACTAAAAACAATGGGTACATTGCAATTTTTTCACCTAACTTGCTTGGAAGTATCTTAGATATAGTATTTGAACATACTCAAACAAATAAAGTATTATAAATACATCCGTAAAGAAGTATATGAGACGTGGGTGTAGTTACACCCGGGAGTAAGAAGTATTTTTCCTATAATATATATATATATATATAGGAAAAATACTTCTTACTTTCGGGTGTAGTTACACTCATGTCTTATATATTCCCATACAAAAGTATACGTGATACTTTATTGGTTCGAGTATGTTCATATACTACATCTAAGATACTTCAAATCAAGTTACGTGGAAAAAATGAAAACGGAGCCATAGTTTGCACTATATATATATATATATATATATATATATATATATATATATATATATATATATATATATACGAAGCGGATTTGCTACACACGGGTATAGCTGTGCATAGGCCTAGGACCGTTGGATATAGAGATCATATGCATATGCTCTTATAGATCATTTTGGCTGGTTGTTTCTTTGGTAAACGGCGTGTCTAACGGTTGCTAGTAGATTATGCATGCATAGAATGCTAGGGTTTTTGACAAACCCTAAAACTTTTAGAGTGTTGTTTGGCCTAGAAAATTTTAGAAGCTAAAAGGGAATGTAATGAGAACAAGGCTTATAATGAGTTTGCATGCAAAGTTGTTGTGCTAGTATGAAAACACTATGTATCCGGCTAGAAAGTGTGGATTTTCGAAACTGGTTCAGCTCTAGTGCATAATTATAATTTCATTTAGTTTGGATGTAAAAGAATGATTATGGGATAAGAACAAAAGAATAAGATCTGTTATTAAATCTAGGCAGAGATAGTAACAATATTTTGGACGTTGCGGGAAAGGTTCCATAATTTTTTAAGTAACATAGACATCTCAAATTAGTTACAGAACGTTCAATTTAGTACTGTTTTATTACTTGTCGATATAATTTTTTTCTGTGCTTCACTGTTCCCCTAAGTTGCATACCGTACCAAAAGCATAGATCGGTGTAACAAGGACAATTATTCTTAGACGGTATAAAAATAAGCTCGCAAAAAATGTAATGGTTTTGTCAAGAAAATGGCGATGGAGGAATGACTAAGCCGGTTGTGGCTAAATGAGTAACTAGTAGGCTCGTTTTTGGTTGTTGCTACTTTAACTATAAGCAAGAACGAGTTAGGGTTTGTGTGCATGGAACTATTCTGTAGGTGCTAATTTGATGAACGACTGAATAAGGCTTGTTTGGCTTAGGGTTTTGTGCATGCAGCTATTAGCCTCGTTTTTGGTTGTTGCTACGCTAACTAAAAGGAATAACGGCTAGGGTTTGTGTGCATGCAGCTATTCTGAAGGTGCTAATTTGTTGAAAGAATGAATATAAGGCTTATTTGGCTTAGGGTTTTGTGCTTGTGCTAGTAGCCTGGTTGTTGCTACTTTGACTAAAAGGAATAACGGCTAGGGTCTAACACATGCAACTATTCTGAAGGTTCTGAAGGTGCTTGATGAAAGAAGGAATATAAGGCTTATTCGGCTTAGGATTTTGTGCATGTAGCTGGCTAATTTGGCTAACGGCGTTATACATGTAATATGGGTTCAAGTCTTTTGGGTATGGTAACATGTGCTCCCTATATCAAAAGTGGAGAGAATCAACGGTTGATACCCTATGCGCAGCTACGCCCGTGTTTAGCCGGCTATTTCCCTATATATATATATATATATATATATATATATATATATATATATATATATATATAGTGACTGTAGGAAATACAATCGCAGTTCCTCACTGCGACCTTGTAGCGAAAAATCTCGTTTATTGCTTACTCTATCATCAACCGAGAAGATAAATAGATAGGTACGTACGAAAAACAGAACAAACAGAAGAGACACATCGTGATTTACGAGCGAGTGTCCCCTCAATGTAGGCGCATCCGCGGCCCTTTATTCACTAGTAGAGATGCACGGGTTCAAGAGTCGAACCACGTGACGGGCACCTCGCCGATGTTGGCATCTAGCCCGAGCACCCTCCACACAGCGATGGTGGTGTCCACGATGTTGTTTTTGCAGCCGTGCCTCGTGCCGCACTTGTCCACCACGCGTGCCTGTATGGTGCGCCCGCTCTGGGTGGTCCTGATGCTGATCATCCTCTGGCACCGAATCCCACCCGCGTACAACTCCTTGACAATGCCGCCAACATCTCGTTGTCGTTGTGGAACTGGCCATCGCACTCCGCCGGCCCACTGCCCTCGCCACGCTGGAACCTGTTCAGCGTCATCGTCGCCGGCATTTGCTCGATCGCCATGACGCGCGTCGTGGCATGCAGCAAGATCACGACGAGCATGGCCAGGGCGGCAAGCTTAGCGTGCGCCATTGCTAGGCCCAAGTAGCTAAGCCCCTGCAGTATGACCTACTAGTTGCTTAAGCTTATCGATCGTAAAGATTTTGGTAGAAGTGGTAGTCTCATTGGACACCCCGAGTACGTGTTATATGAGGCGAGAAAAGCCCTCACCGTGGTGTTTACACGAGATGGTTGTGATCGATCGCTTACAGATAGAGGAGATATCAAACAATCTCCTACCTAGTTTAAACAACTAAGATCAATCTCTTATCTATTCTAAACAGTCGGAGTACTACTCCAACTTGTACAAGAAAACATTACATGCCATATTACAATCCATATCACATGAAATCTAACAGCGTCCCTTAATCACAACCTTCAGAAAGGTTAAGATTACGCTTAAATTCATTCAGATCTTTAACTGCCAGAGCTTTTGTAAAACCATCTGCAACTTGATCTTTGCTTGATATGAACCTGATGTCAAGCATTTTACTTGCAACCCTTTCTCGAACAAAGTGATAATCTATCTTAATATTCTTTATTCTGGCATAGAAAACGGGATTTGCAGACAAATATATAGCTCCTAAATTATCACACCATAGACATGGTTTTACCTTTAGTTTAACACCAAGTTCACCAAGTAAAGCTTCAACCCATATCAGTTCAGCTGTAGCATTAGCTAAGGCTATATATTCAGCTTCAGTGCTAGATCTTGAGACTGTTTGCTATTTTCTTGCACTCCATGAGACTAAGTTTGGTCCAAGAAAGACCGCAAATCCTCTTATAGATCTTCTATCATCTAGGCAACCTTCCCAATCTACATCTGAGAAAGCACTGAGCAAAGTAGATGAAGACTGTTGAAAGGTTAATCCAACATGTATAGTTCCCTGAAAGTATCTTAAAATCCTCTTTATAGCTATCCAATGAGCAGTTGTTGGAGCATGTAAGTACTGACATACTTTATTTACTGAGAAAGAAATGCCAGGCCTTGTAAGTGTTAAATATTGTAAGGCACCTACAATACTTCTATATTATGTACTATCATCAGGACCAAGAGTTGTTCCTTCAGTCAAGGATAATTTTTCAGTAGATGACAAGGGAGTAGGAGAAATTGTGCACTTTGTCATACCAACTTAACTATTAAATCAGCAGCATATTTTTCTTGAGTGAGTAGCAAATCATTCTGAGTTTTCTTTACCTCAATTCCCAAGAAGTGCAGATCTCCCAAGTCCTTGAGTGCAAAATCTGTATTGAGATCATGAAGAAGAGCAGAATAGTCTGATCAGATGAACTAGTGACTATGATATTATCAACATAGATTAGAACAAATACCATAACTTTTTCTTTGTTATAGAGAAAAAGTGAAGTGTCTCCTTTAGAAGTGATAAAACCAAGCTGTTGCAACTTCGCACTAAGTCTAGAGTACCATGCTTTGGGGGCTTGCTTAAGACCATAAAGAGCTTTATCAAGTTTACAAATATAGTTTGGAGTAACAAGAGACTCAAAAACCGGAGGTTGTTTCATGTACACTTCCTCTTCCAGAACGCCATAAAAAAACACGTTCTTGACATCTAGCTTCCGCAGACTCCAGCCTCTGGAGACAGCCACTACCAGTACAAGTCTGATACTTGCTGCCTTGACAACAGGACAGAAGGTATCTTCATAATCTATGCCATATATTTGCTTGAATCCTTTTGCTACCAAGCATGCCTTATACCTGTCAACTTGTACATCTGCATGTTTCTTGACACGGTATACCCACTTACAGTCAATAAGATTCTTTGTGAAGTGAGGAGGAACAAGGTGCCATGTTTTATTTTCCATCAGTGCATTGTACTCTTCCTCCATCGCCTTGCGCCAACGATCATCCCCAAGAGCTTCAGAAAGTGTTTGAGGTTCACCTGTAGACGTGAACAGGCCATAGCGAACAGTTTCATCAGTATATTGCTTCGGATTACATATACCTTTTTTAAGTCGCGTGAGAGGTTCTAGACGTGGAGGAGGATTCGGTGGTACAAGCAAAGTTGTAGTAGAGCCAGCCACAGAGGATCCTCCAGCAGGAGCATTAGTGTCAAGTGTAGGAGGAGCAAGGGAAGAAGCTTCCCTAGGGTCAGCAGACGAGACGGGAAAACGCGACTTGGGGCCTTCCCCGGTGTCAGCAGTCGAGGCAGGAGACGGGTCACGTGACAACGACCTTGCACGGGACCACGACAGCGACCTTGCAGGGGACCGCAACCACGTCCTGGAACCGTGCGAGGGCGACACAGAGTCGTCGTGTTGTTGGTGTCAAGCTGGAGATCGCGTGCGGCGTCGGGAGAATGGACGCATCATGGTCCAAACAGGGGACAGCGACCGCGGGCCAGTCCTTGGGCCATCTTGTCGTGATGCACGCGTACGCGGGAGCGGGGATCGTGACCGGGGTGACGTGGCATGAGGCTGTTGGCACGGGGGCGAAGGCGACCTTGATTGCAATGGTGTGACCCGAGGTGGGGACACGGGCCCATGAGGCACCAGCGGGTGCGCACAGGCCGGGGAGTTCGGCTGTCGTACGGAGGAATCCACCTCGGGATTGACTTCCGCGCGATCCGAGGCAGTATCAGCATGATCTTCTTCGGTACTGCTGCACGCGTCAGAATTTTCCGATGCTGATTTCTCCACCATTTCTTCAAGAATTTGAGTGGGATTTCTTACAGTTTCTTCTTGGTCATGAGCAGTACCTACTGGAACACTGTGATCTGCAATCTCTTGATGCTCATTAGTAACAACAGGCACAACGGGCACATGCATATAATCATCAACAATTGCAACCCCATTACTTGATGTTTCTTGAGGTAAAAGAAGTATATCATTACGAAGACGTGAGCCAACATTAGGATGCAACTAAACAAAGGGAAAAATATTTTTGTCAAAAACAACATCCCTAGAGATATAAAAACGACCGGTGGAAATCTCTAGACACTTAACACCTTTGTGACGAGGACTATAGCCCAAGAACACGCACCATGTAGAATGATAAGAAAGCTTTCTTTTATTGTAGGGATCGAGATTTGGCCAGCACGCATAGCCCAAAAATCTAAGAGATTCATAGTTGGGTTTTCTGTGAAGGAGGCATTCTGCAGGTGTGTCATGATCTATAACTTTGCTTGGGAGGAGATTGATAAGAAAAGTGGTAGTGAGAAAAGCATCATCCCAAAATTTAAGAGGCATAGATGAATTAGCAAGTAAGGCAAGACCAACTTCAATAATATGACGATGTTTTATTTCAGCGGAGCCATTTTGTTGATGAGCATGGGGGCACGATACATGGTGAGTGATTCCAATATTTTGGAAGAAACTATTGAGCTTTTCATATTCACCTCCCCAATCAGTTTGCATGGTGATTATTTTCCTAGCAAATTTTCTCTCAACAAGTTGCTGGAAGTTAAGGAAAACTTGATAAACATCAGAGCGCTTCTTGAGCAAATAGATCCAAGTAAATTTACTAAAATCATCGATAAAACTCACATAATATGAATGTTTGATAGCCTAAATAGGAGATGGACCCCATACATCAGAGAAAACTTGCTCTAAAGGAATAGTGGATACACTAGTACAGACAGGATATGGAAACTGATGGCTCTTAGCTAGTTGGCATGGATCACAGATGTATGGGTTTATTTCAGGAGTGTAAGAAATATTGATTTTTCTAAGTACTTTTTGAACCACAAAAGAAGAAGGATGTCCTAATCGGCGATGCCACGTAGAAGACGATGACTTTATTATGATAAAAGCTTGCTTGGATGAACCCATAGCAGAAGGAACTAGCGGGTAGAGGCAGTCATGACATGGTCCTTTAAACAGAGTTCTCCTTGTGGCATGATCCTTGATAAAAATAAATACGGGTGAAACTCAAGAAACACATTATTATCGAGTGTGAGCTTATGAACAGATAGAAAATTCTTAGATGCACTAGGAACATGCAAAATATTTTTGAGTTGTAATGTATTACATGGGGTGCATAAAGTTGAATGACCAATATGACTTGTTTGCACACTGTTTCCATTGGCTGTGTGGACATGATCACGTCCGTTGTACTTTTTGTGAGTGGTGAGCTTGTTCAACTCTGAAGTGACATGGGGGTGGCACCTGAATCAGGGTACCAGTTGGTGTCGACGCCATAGGATGCCACATGGGCACCCTTCTGCTCGCCATCATCCTCGGAGTCATTGCGATCTTGATAGCGCCACCGGCACTCATTGGTGGGGTGACCGTGGATCTTGCAGATTTGACACGTGACGTTGATGAAGGGGGTAGGGGCACGACCATGATGGCTCCCTCCATCATCGCGGTGTCGGTCATCACGGCGACTGCCACCATCATCGCGACGACCATCGCGTCCATCACCACGCCTCCCATCACGGCGACCGCCATCATCATCACATCGCCCGTCACGGCGACCTCCATTGCGGGCGCCATCACGGCGGCCTCCACCATCACGGCGCTCGCGTCCACCATGATCACCGCGGTAACCACCACGGTATGGCGATCGACCACGGTCTCCACGAGGGCGGAAGTCGCGGTTGCTATCACGTGTAGGCCGTCCAGAAAGGTTGGCGGAGGAGGTGAAGTCAGCACCCTGTCCAGAATCTTCTAGCATATCTTGCCGAAGATCGTGAGCACAAAGTTGACTATAGAGATCATCAAGGGTAGTACCGCGATTGCCGTTGACGGAGGACACGAGGTCATTGTAGATGGCGTCGAGGCCGTTGAGGATGTATCCCACCATCTCATCTTCTTCCACGGTTTTGCCCGCGGCGGCAAGTTCAGAACCGAAGCTTTTCATCTTGGCAAAGAACTGTGCCGTGGACAGGTCGAGCTTCTTTGTGTTGTTCAACGACCCCCGCAGGTGATTGATCTTCGTGCGAGAGTGGGAGGAGGACATGCCGGTGAGGGTATCCCATACCTACGTAGCGGTGTCGATCCCGACGATGTGGGGAATCATCTCCAGGGACAGGGAGTTCACGAGGAACCTGAGCACCGTTTGATCCCGAGACAACCATGCCGTGTAGGCAGGATTGGGGATGATGGTCTTCTTGTTGTTGGCGTCTTCAACCTCCAAGGTCTTCACCGGCACGGCGTCGGTCCATCGAGCAAGTCGAGGACCTGAGCACCACGAGGGGGGGTAGGACAAGGGTCTTCCAGAAGAGGAAGTTTGCCCGAGTCAGTTTTTGGGAGGGCGGTGATCCCAGCGCGGCGGAGAGCATGGACGACGACGATGATCCAGGAGTCGCCATGGCCACCAGGGGGATTGTGTCTTGGATTTCTTGGGCTTGATTGGTCTTGTTGTGGGTTTTTTTGGTTTGTGGGAGAGCAGCAGCGGCAAAGGGATGCAGCGGTGGCGGACTTGGAGCATAAGCAGCAGCAGGGGGATGCGGCGCGCAGGTTTAGATCGTAGGTTTTTTTTGGAGATTGGTTTTTGCGGCAGCAGGGTCACAGAAAAGAAGGCTCTAATACCATATCAATCGTAAATATTTTGGTAGAAGCGGTTGTCTCGTTGGAGACCCCGAGTACGTGTTATATGAGGCGATAAAAGCCCTCGCTGTGGCGTTTACACGAGATGGTTGTGATCGATCGGTTACAGATAGAGGAGATATGAAACGATCTCCTACCTAGTTTAAATAGCTAAGATCAATCTCTTATGTATCTCTACTTCTCTATCTCTATCTCTACTACTTATAAAAGAGCAAACATGAATTTGTCTAGAGGCACCCCACAAACTGTACACAAATAGACTAAAACAACACACTCAGGCCCACTAATCATATCCCGTGTGCATTTAGCAATTTACACAACACCGGACGGACTACTTATCCCCTCAAGCAAAATACAACGCCCCACGCTTGCCTACTTATACTTTTAAAAAAATTGATCACGGCAGCAAATAAGGAAACTGATCACGTCATCACCGCTCGCGATCGACATATCGTGACCTTCTACGGTGTCCTCTCCTGAGATCATATGCGCCGCCTTCCTTCACGACACCCTCTGCCCGCGCCGTCTGCCTGGGCAGCGCCCTCGCCGTGACAGCTTAACCAGGCTGCCGCCGCCGGAATACAACTTAACCAGCCCCCATCGCTGGAGTTCCTCTCCGCTGGTCGTGACAGCTTAACCAGGCTGTCGCTACCAGAATACAACCTAACCAGCCCTCATCGCTAGAGTGGAGAGATACAACCTAACAAACCCTCATCGCTGGAGTTCCTCTCCGCTGGGCACAGTCATATTGCAATCGCCCGTTGTGGCCGATTGCAATCGCCATTGTGGTGCAGGTAGGTGGCATTTAGGAAATTCGATTGATGTTTGTCTTTCCAGTTGAGTCCATTTGCTTCCTCACTGTGGCCTTGCTGCAAGTATAATTCCCTCTGTATAGTCAGACTTGTACTTTCTAGACAGAAGATTCGATTGATGCTCTTGTCCGTTCTAAATTGCTCTGGATAAATATGGAAAAGCATGTGTCAGCTATTTTGAATTACATGCATAGATTCCCATTTGTACATACGATGCACATGTTTTTTAAATAATGTTTTATAATGCATATGTAGGATGATATTGAACTGAGAAGGCGGTTTTTGGTTCATATTTTGAAGTACGAAGAAAATGAGGCTCTAAATAATATCCCGGCAATGGAGCGAAGAATTATAGAGCGTATAAAAAGATGGACTTTCAAGAGATAAACATCATCAAATAATAAATAGTAGGTAATGTTGCTTAGTTATTTTTTATATATTTTTATAACAAATTATCATGCATTTATGTGGTCGTGAATTTTATGAAGACATGTGTTTGGATTGTGAATTTTATGACAGGAGTGATCAAATTCGAGATGAAGATGGGCAAGGAATGATAAGAGCAACCAACTTCAAAGCCTAGCTACTAGCCATTGCAACACTGACCTGCTCTGTTATTCTGATTTGATCCTTAGTCAGACCACACATATCATAATCAGCTTATTTTTCTTCATCTGTGATTTCCAATGTTTTCTGGGTGAGACAGCCATCAAATCCTCCTGTATCAACCAAAAAACATAGAAAATGAGATGCAGTCGCTGTTCACCAGCTCAACTCAAAAAGTACATTGAGTAAAAGCATTTTATTTACATCGTCAAGCAAGTCCAATAGAAAACTACAAGACACGTACACACATTGACTGACAACAGGTGCATAACCAACATGATATATTTAACCCTTGAGCAACTGAATTTCCGGTTGCATAATCAACCTGCAGGCGGGGCGGACAACGGGTGCATAACCAACCTGATATATTTAACTCTAGAGTAACTGAATTTTCGGTTGCATAATCAACCTGCAGGCGGGGCGGACGCTGCAGCGCTCCTCAGCTCTTGTAGCAAGTTTAGAAAAAAAAGAGTCAGGGACAACAAATAGAAGCAGTGCAAGAAAAAATGGAATAACTGCCCATATAGCTATATTCTATAACAATATCAGAAATACACCATGAGGGTTAACAATGAAAATTTCAGTATGCTCAAATATAAGTTATGTGATCATTGGTTATCACCCAAACAGGTAGAAACAGGTAGAACACGAGATGTAGATTATAGTACTATTGGCTAATCAAACAAATAACAAACTACAGCTGTCAAAACAAAGTATGCTCCAAGCAGATACATCCACAATTTATCCAAGCACAGAATGATTTTTTCACATAATTATTTTATTTAGTGCAATAATACTTATGCCAAACCAATAAAAATGGAAAAGTGAAGGATAAGCAGAAGTCCTTAGTGAACCTGACCCAATGATCCATGTTTGGTATCACCAAATGCAAAGACCGGAGATGAAAATACTAAAGATTTTCCAGGGCGATCTAATAATGAACAAAATATGTGTAAATGTTATAGCTGCACTATCAATTGAAGACGAAATCTTTGCGAGGACAAGGAAATAGGTGAACGAGGTTTGATGCCTTATTAAGGTTAATTGATTTGCAGGAGATGAATATTTGGTAGTTGTACTAAGTTATCAGATCATACAGTAAGCTACTGAAGATTTTTTTTCTTTGCAAGAACCAGGTTAGAAAGGATAATGCAGTACTGACAGAGCTCCGAGGGCTTATACGTTAGTACAAGAAGGATTCATAGTAGACACAATATGCTGATTGAGAAAATCGCGCACAATAATATATTAGCAGAGCAATGCAGCTTTTATCTACAGATTGCAGCACAGTATACGCTGCTCCACTAAGCATCAACGACCGCACTTTGATTTGATGATAGGCAACACTACTTATACAAACGTACAGACGACAACACGATCAGAATGTAGACAGACCAATTTGTCTATAACCTACTATTCATATACGGTTCATAGTGATTGAAAGGTTGTCTCCTAGCTATTACATTGTCCATAAAGTGCCATACGATGGATAATTTGAACAGGAATTTTAGACTTCTACTGACATTTTCTACCACTAAGACAATGAAGGCAGAGTTCAGATGATATCTTGGGAATTTCCCATTCAGCTGTTGACCTGTGAAAGGAAGATCTCTAATAAAATGATCCTCCAAAGGTTAATCATGTGATCTGCACCAATCTTTTTACCTTCCTCCTATTGAACAGAGCAAGTGACTTCCGTGGAGAAGAGGACCGCGCCTCCGCCTGCGCCTCCGCCTGTGTGCCTAGCGCTGGATGCCCGCGAGCATGCCGAGCTCAACTGCCTCCTTGGGAGGCGACCGGAATCGGAGATCTGGAGAGTGAGCTGGTGAGGAGTTCCGGGACCTCGCTATGGCGGTGGGGAGACAGGGGAGGGGGCGTATTACCTCGCTGGGGCGGTAGGGAGAGGCAGGTGAGGAGGCAACTCGCTGTCGCCGGTGGGGAGGCAGGTGCGGGGCACAGGCCCTCGCCGTCTACGGAGCGGCGCGGAGACAAACAAGGGGGAGAAGGACCTTGCCGGGGGAAATAAATCAGAACTGGTGTATATTTCTTAAGGATAGACCCACCTCTATTATACATAGTGGCTAGAAAAAAGAGTAATTAACAGACGAAAAAAAACTAGAAAATTAAAAAGACAGACACGTATTAGACATAGGAAAGGGTCTATAAATAGACCGGTCTCATAAGATTTATTTCCCTTGACGGGGCAGTGGGTAGCCACTTCACAGGGATGGTTTTTTTTTTTGAGACGCGCAAGGATGAGTGTTGATGGGGAGTAGTGTAAGAGTGTGGTCGTGTGATCTTTTCGGATTTGTGTGTGAGATTGGGGGCTGGTATAAATTTCCTTTTTTGGAAGGTCGCATATGTACATCTGATGTGTCCGTGCGTGTGTTCCTCGCTTTCAATGTATTACCTGCTTTTTTTTTGAACGGAAGAGGCTCGAAGGCCCCGGAAACTTCATTAGTGACATAACACGTGGCAGGTATAAATTACAAAGAGGCCACTTACAAATCAGCTATTCAAATATAAGGCCTCTAACCTAGCACAAGAGGACAAAAAGTAATCCGGTGCCTGGGCGCCTCTTCCACCACTCGCCGGTGATCTCCAGGCGCTGTCGGCACCTAGATCTGAGAGAAGTTGCCCAGTCGTTCTCCTCCGACGAGAGATCTCTGCCGCCGGCCACCTCAAAGACTCCGGGGACGAAACCACTTGGAGAAAAAGAGGCGCTGAGCTTTGAGGCGGGATCGGATGTCTCCTCAAGGGAGGAAGATGATGGGCCTTCATGCCGGCCAAAGATCACGGCGGTCTTCTTGTCATCCACATAAATTGCTTGAAGAAGTTGATAAGGCCAGCAGAACACAAACAAACGACCCAAGCCGCCCCATACCTCATCCTCGCCGCCACGGCTGGCCAGGAGGATGGAGAGGGCTTGACACGAAGAAGAGCTCTGCTGGCCGCGCAAGATGAAGAGGGAGGTATTCGTCCACCACGTCATCGTCAGCTTCGTCCCCTCACCACCACGGCCGGTCGGTAGAAGATGGAGGAACCTGAGGGTATCCCAGACAAAGAGGCAGAGCAAGGCCAGCGGGAAGGGCAAGGAAGGGCCCCAACCGCTCACACTCGACTCTCAAAGCGGAAGAGGAGAGGAAGGGTGATAAGAACTGAGAGGTAGACCACCCATCCTACTTTTGTTTTGAGAGATGATATATTCCATGTGGAGTACATGCTTTGATCACATGTATACTTCGCGGGAAAAAATCGGGGTCTTTTTTTGGGTACTGGGGGCGAGTTAAAATGGTTTCCAAAATATGTACTATGATGATCTTATTTTTTTTTGCGGGTTAATGTAATGATCATTTGATGAGTTTGAAGACCTGTAAAACTATATAAAGATTTATTTTATAATTTTTTTACTGAATAAACTAAATGTGCACCATTCTAATTTCATAACCATGCAGGTATTTATCATATATTCCTAAGCAAGTATATTTCACTCTATATTATATTATGACTTATTCTATGTTGTATCCTTATTTGTAAACTAGATCCATTTAATATTTGATAGGTTCATATGATACATTTGGAGCAAAGTAGATGTTAGTTTAGTCGATTCAGAAATGAATGATGATGTGGTCATGTGTTCATACACACTCGCTTACATTGTTGGGCGTGTGATATCGGTAAGAAAGCTCGCTAAAGAGAAACAAGAGTCAAAATAGTGTATTATTACAGATTATCAAACGTGCATTGCAACGTGTACATTTACTAGTTCTAAACAGTTGGAGTACTACTCCAACTTGTACAAGAAAACGTTACATGCCATATTACAAACCATATCATATGAAATCTAACTAGGCTTGCATGCCCTAGATCACTTGCTCGTGGGTGGGTGCTTATGGCGTTTGATTGGACTGGTTTATATAGACGAACATCGCTGTCTCGCTGTCTCGCGTGCATCAGTTCTTGTTTCATCACTGCGATGGTAGCTAGCTAATTCTTTTTCTTAGAATGTTGCGATACACTCGATCGACCTGTCTGCTCGAGATGGGACTAGTTAACTGCTTGTTTCAGGGACACTTGTGTAGTTGTGTGTGATGTAAAAACGATGTGTTTGGATTTGATGGTGTGACTGAGTATTACAGCGGTAATACCCGAGCGAATGGCAACTGAGCAGGTCGCCTGTGCCGCCAGACTTGATAGTGCTTCTTTAATCAGTGTCAAGCTATAAACAATCCCAAGCCAGCTTGTTAAGTACGCATGTAATTTTTTTTTCTTCTACAATGAGTATCACGTCGCTAGCAGCTCCTTATTTAATACTCTCTCGTGATATCCTTACTAGTGTCTTCCAGATTTGTTTAAATTAGAATGTACTATCTAAAAACTATTTAGTATATAGATTTATTCAAATTTAAACAAACTTGTAATATCCTTTTTCAGGATTGAGGGAGTATAAACAATACTCCATACTCCAGTACGTACTCTGTATCACAACTTATTATGGCCGTGCGAAGTTCGAACCAGTAGAATTGTAATGTAGGATAACGGATAGGCAGGTCTGTCGGGACACCGGAGTAGAACTATCATGTACGACACTAATATTTTTTGAATTAAAAAAAAGGACAGTTGCTGTTTTTATTGAATTAGAAGCAATATATACATAGTATATATATTGAATTAGCCATTAATTTACCTATATATATCACAAATCTTAAATATAAAAAATAAATGAGTTTGTTCACCACATGTTATTAGCAAACAGTTTAAATCAAGAATCGCATTAGCAAGTTGCATCACTACACATGTTTTTAACAAAACATCTCGAGACAAACTTTCACTTGAAGTATGACAACGGTTGGTTATTAGGAATGATGATGTCGATGACAAACACCATCTGAAGGTTTACGGTGGAGGTGGGAGGTGGTCGTACCAGTGAGGAGAATGGCTTGACCAACATGCAGATATTCAGCTTGAAGGAAGTTTTTTCACTCATGCTTGTTGAATACGATGTGGCCATATGCATTTTTTTGTATGAAACGGCGCTATCGTCACCTCTTGCTCCAACACATACTCCAACCAAGTCTTCTTGAGAAATATGGAGATAATAAACCATTCTCGATGGTAATTTCTAAGAAGGAAAAGTTAGATATTTTAATGTTAAATAGAGCATCATCACACACTACGAATACAACAGGAAATGAATAAAGAATAGTAAGTGAAACATATCATATTGTGTAGCTCAACATGCGTCGTTGTCAAGCGAGTGACAAATGCCAGCACGATGAAGGAATCTGAGGGAGAAAAGTTATTGACGAGGTACTTCTCCTCACTATCGGTAAGGTTGCATCTTTGAGAGATAATTGCAGAATCCAATGGGCCTTGCTCCTCCTCGTCGCCGCCCTCCTCGTCACCATTGTTGAAATAAAGGACACTGATTCTCAGCCCAGGACCTCCCATTGCAAAATATAGGTACGTAGACGTGGAGATTTTGGCTAATGAACCTTCTCCATATTGAACCTGCAAGGCGAGTCATTGATCTCTCTTTGTGCACGTCAACAACATATGTTCGCCCAAGAGACTGAAATACAAGCTATCAGGAGTAAATAATAGCGCTAGATTATTTCGGATCACACTGTTATCCACGTCCTACCGATTCTTTTTGATTATGGGATGGACGCCAAGGAGGATACGCGGCGACGTCGCAACGGAGCCCTGCTGTCCCATGAGGTGGGTCCCGCTGTGGGCCAGGACGGGTGTATTGTGCGCCGTCGTACCCCGCGTCGCTATAAGTTGGGACGCGCGCGCCACGTGGGCTTGCCGTCAGCGTACGCGGGTTGGAACACGCGCGGTGAGAGGTGTTTCCTACGCGACAGCGCTCCGCATTCGCCGGGTGGCGGGGCCCGCTTAGAGCCGACGTGGCGCTGTGAGCCTGTGTTGGATGCGGTTTATCGCGGACATGGGCCTGCTAAACGCTGGTGTGGCGCCAACATGGCGCTGTGATCCCATGTTGGACGCGGTTTATCGTGGACATGGGCCCGCTAAATGTCGGCGTGGCGTCATGAGCCCATGCCGGCCTCGGGTTCTCGCAGACGTAGGTCTCGCCGAGAGGTGGTGTGGTGTCGTAGACTTTAGCCGTGAGCGGCTTATCGCGGTCGTGGGGCCTGCCGGTAGCCGACGTGGCATCCTGTACTTTTGCTGATCGCGGGTGGTTCTCGCGGTCCAGGGTCCCCCAAAAAACCGACGTGGCGCACAAGGCCTTGGGCGCCGACACCGATCGATCTGGCAGCGTAAATACTAAACATCCCAGAAGGTGAGCTGCTGTTCCTCCCTGCTTCTTCGTCGATGCCAGGTGGGCTAGCTCTAAGGTCTACGTGATAACACCTATAGTCCGCGCATTTCCTCGCGAGCTTAGAGCTTCATGCCATCTACATTGGCGAATCCTGATATTAATGGACTATGATTGTACAGCGTCTTGTAGATTTTCGCAAATTGTCGAACCACTTGCATCGCATACAATATGCGTTGTTTGACCTACGTTTTTCTTAGCTTACCTCTCTTCCTACTCTTCTCTCTACACACTTTCTACACGCTTACTCTACCGGTGAGTTCGAGCGTCCGTCGAGTGTCTCTCATCGGTTCTTCACGCTCCAATCTCTGGACGCTGGCAGTTTGTTACTTCGCTAATCCTTCCACTGCTCGCTACTGTGATGTTCCTGTGATTCTGTAGAGTTACTTTGGTAGCGTCTTCCAAGATTCTTCTACTGGGTATTGTTTTCCTTTCTTCTCTTTCTCCTATTTATGCAAATATTTTCGCCTCTTTTCTTGCTGCGCTCTCGAGTGTTCTTTCTCTGTTTACTAACTACGTTTGTTTGTCTTTCGCATGTATCTTTTTCTTTTGATGTACGCCATTGTGTTTGGTTCTCCTATCTTGATTCTCGGCACAATTAATTTCTTACTGTAGCGTCGCGTGTGTCTGTGTCTTCTACTTTCGACCGTTTGAGATTTCACCATCGTCTTTCCTCCTGCAGGTTTGCTAGGCGCGTTTCGCCAAACCTTGCTCCATCGCAGCCTTTCGCTGTCGTCTTTTTTTCATGAAGGTGTTTCCTACTCTCTGTCTGCCGCCGACTTTTACTAACGGCTGTTGTGTGGACATGCCTCTACCTATAGATGTTTTTTATATAAACATATGTTTACATCTATGTTTATTGCGTTGTCTCTGCGTTTTCTTAAAAACTATGGCGCACTGTTTGTAGGACTTTATATACGTGTGTCACCTGTATAACGCGCATGTATCGCGGCTGAGTAGGCAAGCTTTCTTTTAGGTATTTGCAGTGTTCCACGCGTTCTTTGCGGTATGTAGTACGGCTTTACATTTTTTCAATCCATGTTCTTTTTACGTGTCTGCGGCTACATATAATGTTGTCGCTTTAACTTTTTTAGCTCGCAGATGCCTAGGTTTAGTTTTCTATCGGAGCTTCGGATCGGCAACTCCGACTCTTCTACGGTTGTAAGGGTGTCTCACGCGCGATTGTTGAAATGGTGTGTTCGAAGTTCGTGTGGAAATCATCTTGATTGACTCGAAGGTAGTGTGTTTCGTTGGCTTTAAACGTCATCATTTTTTTCTAGCTTGCCACTGAGTATGGTGTTTTCAGGGTGATGGTTCTATGCTGAGATTGGAAAAAAGATGTTAGCGAGCTTAGGGCGAGGCTGATTGAAAGTTGCGTGTATGCGCTCTGGCGGTTTACAGTCTTGAGTGCTCTGGTTGCCTATCATGCTATCAAGTGCGGTCTCATGGTTCATCTCACGAGGGATACTGTCATCGACGAGGTAACTGAGTATTCTGCTGAATTTCCAAAGCTCATATGTGATCCCGTGGCATTCACCGACCTTGGTGTTTTTGTCGGGATGTGTCGCACTTTGTGGGTACATACCCATTTCTCTTTCTTTCGTTACTGTTTTAGGATTTCCTTTTGCGTGACGATCTGTTCTTATTCTCTCAGATATCGTTGGTATTGTTGTTAGCATTTCCAGTCAATGAGCGTTTTTATCGGTGTTGCGCGAGCGAAAAAGCCTTCCGTCATAACCACGCGGGAGGTCCTCCTTATAGACGTCAAGTACGTAGCTGAAGCGTTTTTAACCTTTTGGGCCTTTTCTGTTTTCTTAAGGTTAACACCTATGTATTATGTAGCGGTAACGAACTGACTGCAGTTTTTTGGGGTGACCGAGCAACCGAGTTCCCTGAAGATGAGGTGTTGGTCGCCTGTCGTGCTAGGCCAGTAGGCGTCATTTTTGTTGGCATCCTGTCATTGCAAGGCGGAGGCATTATTAGAGGGACAGATGTTTGCAAGTGGTACATCGACTCGGACGACCATCATGCCGTCTCCACGGTGGTAAGGTACGCAACCTTTTATCTCATGTGACGGTATTATTACCATGCTCGCTGTTCAATTCTGGCTTCTCTTTTCGCGACGCAACTATGTTGAATGTTATCGGTGTCATGCGCGCTATAGATACCTTCACGTTTGATAGGGCACAAGATCTTGGCGCAGCTTCAAACTATTGATCCACATAGTCCATCTGTGAGTGCTCTCTTACTTTCCGCACGCACTTTTTATTCTTCAAATATTCGATCATTTTTTCCTGTTAGAACGAGCTATACAAAGTTACAATCACGAGTCTTCTTAACAAGAGTTGTTGGTGGTTCTCCTGGTGCGTGGGGTGCCGTTGTGTCTTTCCCCATCCGGGCGCGTATGATACGAATAAGTGTACAAGATACTACAACAAACGTAGGAAATTTGCTTACAACCTTCATGCTGTTTGCACAAACTTTTCGGCTGAAGGCAAATTACTTCTCAAGGGGTGTGCCACCAAGGAGGTTGTTGGAAAATTAGTCGAGTTTCTACTTAGACATGGTCATGGTTACGAAGTGCTGGATGAAGTGCTGGATATGCTTTATAAGAATTATACATGGAACATTGAGATCTTAAGGTAGTACTCCGGCGACGGGAAGAATGTCTTCAGAGTCGACGGTATAGACGTCTGCTCAAACAGATGAACTATGGATACGTGTGCAGTGAGTCAGACTCTAAGTATACATGTATCTATTTTTCTATTGATGACTTATTTTACCTACGGTGAACTTACACTTCTATCGTCTATTTTGTGCAGCCGTGTGAGAGGACCACTCTGTCGGCCAGTATCTCAAACTCAGTCTTTCAAAGGTTCTCATAGGGTTAGGGTGTGTATGCGTGTGTTTGTAGGAGTGAGTGTGTGCACACGTCTGTGAGCATATGCATTGTACTGGTTTTAGAAGAGAGAAAAATGTCGACCGTGCTAAATAACAAGAGCATTCACGATGTGTATACGAGTGTCGTGCACCACGTCGTTCAATCATAATTTTCTTTTACGTTTAATTTTTCGTTACTGTGACCGAGACCTACTGTTGTTTTGGTATTTGTGTAGCATATGTATGTTAAAGACCCTCCAGTGTGTATGTTGCTCACGTTTTCTCAGATGATCGTGTCGATGGAATGTTACATTCGTCTGATGTGTGAGACATCTATAGCATCATTAAGTAGCAGCTGTCCTCGCCACGGCTTCACCTATATGATGCTCGATGATTTTCCATAAGAATGTTGCGTTGGTCTTTACTTGATTTCACCATTTCTATTATACTTAAATGATGCAGTGTCATTTTATCACCAAGCATTCTACCTACCGGTCGCGCCCCTAGGGGGCCGGAGAGAGAAGTCTACTGTCATATTATTCCTTTGAATTCCCTCCTTATAATAGTCTGTACATGAAAAACACAAATTAAATAAATGATAATAGCATAAAAGGAAAATTGAGTGAATTTACATATAAAATATTCTACATACCAAAGAATGCTCAAAGTGACCCTCTATGAGGCGGATACTGAATAGTGATCCTGACACACTTCCATCACTATAGTCAGTGAAAAAACTTGACAAAACACCATGCCCTCTACAAAAAATGTAGCCATTTTAGCTAACGCCATATACTCTACAAGAAAATATAGCTTATCTAACACCATACCCTCTCTACTATATGATCTATGTGGTCATTTTATCTCTACAAGAATAATCAACTATGCATATCATCTCTATTATATGAATCTACTACACATATGAATCAACATATAAATCAACTAAACATGTGTATTTTATTTCAAAAAATCCTAGGGGATCGAAGACTCACCGACGGCATACGCCGGCTAATCAACCTGTAGTTATCTAAAATTTCTACACCTAAATCATCTATAGAAAACCATATACATCATTTGCACTAAATAGACATATAAATCATATACACTAATACATCTACCTAAATAAACATATAAATCATCTACACTAAATCATCTATCTAAATAAACATATAAATCATCTACACTAAATACACCTAAATCTAAATAAAATACATCTACATACACCTAAAAAGGAGATGGTAGTTGATGCATGTAAAATGCATATATGAACTTTGTACTTTCTCATTACAAATTCCCACATATTCTTACCATATTAATAATTATTACCAATGTTCTTAATGGTTTCGGGGATTTTCTAAATAATCTCCTCTTTTTTGGTTCTAACTCCGTCTCGCAGAAAAATATATGTTTGTTTCTTTAACTTCTAGGGAGCTATGGAACTCCAAAAGGGCCAGGTCAACAGGAGCTGTTAGATAAGTTCCATACGAATCCAACGAGGTAAAGTAGGACCCGAGTGGCCAAACGAGCTAAAAATGGAGGCCTATTTACTCAAGACCGCGCTACCTATAGGATCTTAGCCGTGAAGCTCTGATGTCGTCGTTTCCATCACTATTCTCTTTGTTTTTACCTAAAGCCATTTATACAT
This sequence comes from Avena sativa, assembly GCA_916181665.1. Lineage (NCBI taxonomy): Eukaryota > Viridiplantae > Streptophyta > Magnoliopsida > Poales > Poaceae > Avena > Avena sativa. The sequence goes on from OV702295.1 coordinate 433,276,995, forward strand.
ACCCCTAGCGGCCTTCCTCGAGACGCACGGAGGCAGGGATCAAAAACCAAGTAATAGAGAGCTAGAGGGTCGCCACCTGCAGGAGTTCGGAGGGGGAACCGTTGCCGGAATCGCCTCCGATTGGCTCCACCTCCCTCCGGCATGGTCATCATCAACATATACAATAACACCCTCTCACTAGTAGGAAAATGCTTATCCACAGGGTCCTTATCTATGACGCACACAAAATGTGTGCGCCACGGATAGTTACCCGTGGAGCACAGGCTAAACCGTGCGCCACTGACCTTCCCTTACCCGTGGCGCACGGTCCAAACGGTGCGCCACCATAACGTGGGCTCCAGCGCTGGCGGCCGACCCCGTCATGGGCAGCACATCCGTCACGCACGAAATCGACGTGCGCCACGCATAGAACGGTTATCAGTGGCGCATGAACTTGTCATGCACCACGAGTGTTGGTGGGCCCAAGCATCTGAAAAAGTGATAGATCACCTGCGGCGCACGGCCTGGAGGTGCGCCATGGGTATATTTCATCAGTGGCGCACGGTCTAGCTGGTGCGCCACGGATGTGTTGTGCCAGCCACACAAAAAGGTGGCAGTTTCCCCTACCCTCCACTAGCTAGTGCAGTTTCCCCTACCTCCACTAGATCTAGCTCGAGTTGCTCCTCCTCCTCGCCCCATTTTCTCCAACAATTTCTCCATTTTAAGTTGCCAAAACCTCTTTGGATTGGATGGATCTATAAAGAAAACTCCTCTCCACCGTGTAGATCCACTAAATAAGCGCACACACCTTTTCTCTCCTCTCCTCCACAACAAGTTTGACTAACCACACCACACGCTCTCTTGCGCGGCCTCTCTCGTCTCGGTGTAACTTGTGCTTGTTTCGTGTGTGTGGATGACGATGTTGGCGGTATATATGCTCGTGTTCTTGTGTACATGGATATATGCTTGTGTTCTTGTGTACATGGATATATGCTTGTGTTTTTGTGTGTGGACGACGGTGTTGGCTCGGGAGACAATGTTTACATGGATATATGCTTGTGTTCTTGTGTATGCTTTGTGTTGTGCAGGTGCTGGTGTTTGTGGTGCAATGAATGTTTGTCGAAATGTTGATTCATTTTTGTTTTGGCAAAATTTTGCACTACTCATATGTCCTATTTATAGGGAAGGTCATGCCGAATTTTTGCATGCATGGTTCTAAATATTCCCTTTTGCTCCATACCGCCGCACATGCAACCATGGTGCGTCAGATGAGCGAAGCTATGGTGGCTAGATACAAGGCACGTATGACGACCATCATGATTCAGAACAACATGACCGAGATAAGATGTCCTTGTAAGAGATGCAAACTTGGTACCCTAATTAAACCTGATTCTGGGACATTGGAGAAGCACTTGCTCATGGGTGGTTTCATGCCCAACTAAATTGACGAGGACATCAACAACAAGGCGCTGGCAGGAAATGGTGCTCAGGAAGACGCCAAACATGATTATGATGAAGAAGATGCTGGTGGACATTGAAGGGTTCACAGCATAGAAAACAAAAATTTTCCTACGATGGGAGCTATTATACACCAAGATCTATCTATTAGATACAAGCAATAGGTGGATATACATCCATAGAGAACATACCCTCGAAGACAACAAAACTTTGTTAACGAGATGGAACTCGTGGATGATGTAGTCGTACACTTGCTGATCTCAAGATCGTGATAAAGTCCAGTAGGTCTAGCTTCAACACGTCCATTAGATCCAGCTCCAGCAAGTCCAGCACCACCAAGTCCAGCACCGCAAAGCAGCGGTGCATCCGTGATCGCACACACGTCCGGTACCCCGACAGCCTCCGTCCCTCGCTCCAGCAAAACAGCGGAAGCAACAACTCCTTTCCAGATAAAGCCACCGAGAACATGTATCTCGTTAATCCGAGACCATGGAGAAAAATACTAGAGGGGGAGAGAGATCCTTCACGAGGAGGTGTGAGTGAGAAGTAAGGAAAGGGGGGCTTTTATAGGAGGAGGGGGCAGCCCCTCCCCATGGCCGGCGCCCATGGAGGGTGCCCCTTCACCTCCCTCATTCATGTGGTGGTAACCCCCTCCATATAAATATGCCCCTTCACATTCTCTATTAAAGTCTCCACTTTAAATGCATTAAATTTCTCCAAATTTAATGTTCTCTCATTTAAGTAAAATCTTTTATTAATTTTATTCAGAATTTTTTTAATTACTTTAATTAACAAACATTCACATAAAAACCCCTGCAATATTTCAATATCACATGCAGAACTAGTTTCTGCAATTTCACCCGAAACAATTTTGGTGTCTATTGAAATAATCCCAGCGCTTTCTTAAATCTTTATCTGAAATATATTTGCTCCAAATGGTATCGGTATCCCTAAGTGTGTCACCCTACGGTTTGTGAATAATGCAGACATGATCGAGACCCCTCTCCGATCAATAATCAGCAGCGGGACCTGGAGATCCGTATTGACTCCCATATATTCAATGATGAATCTTGTGATCGTGTGAACCTTTAACATCGTAACTAAATCCCTTTGTCTCGTGATATATTACATGTCCGATATTCGATCATCGGCATACCTAGTTTGATCTCGTTACCGACATGCACTCTTTTCTCGTTCCCGTGATATAACATTCTAGTGATCACATCACTTGCTTGCAAGCTATTCTCAATGTGATATCACCGAGAGGGCCTAGAGTATATCTATTTGTCATCAGGATGGACAAATCCCACTCTTGATCTATGAGCCTCTACATAACACTTTCGTAGCACTGAACCCACCTTTATAATCACCCTTTTCACAGTGTGATGTTTGATGTTATCAAGATAGTCTTCCAGTGTTAGTGATTGACATGATCTCATGGTATAAGGACTATGATTACTTCGTATGATGTTATAGCAATATAAACACAATGACTTTGATCGTAATGCTATACTTTGGATTAATGTTCATCACATCATTTCACAAATGTTATGACCTCGTTATTAACAACATTCAATGTCCATGATCAGGAAACCTTGATCATCTTGTTAATCAACGAGCTAGTTTATAAGGGAGGCATAACTAGGAACTTTCCTTTTGTTTATTAAACACACATGTATTAACGTTTCCAAATTAATTCAATTATAGCATGCAAAATAAACATTTATCATAAACAAGGAATAAGATAATAACCACTTTATTATTGCCTCTCGGGCATATTCCCTTCAGACATGATCATCATGAAGGAGATGCCGGATCCGATGGTGGTGGAGAAGAGGTGGACACATAGACTCCGCTAACTTCAGCTTTACGGGACCCTCATTTTCAAGAGCTGCTCCTCAAGGAGACAAGCAATGACAAAGATGCTGCTAGAGAGAAAGCGAAGCTGGCGCAAATGGATAAAGACGGGATTACTCCGTTGCATCCTGGGTGTTGTCCCGAGCATACACGCCTGAATGTAACCCTCAAGGCTCTGGAGATGAAGGTGCAACACAAATGGACCGACATGAGCTTCAACCATATCAGGGAATTCTGGCACGATATACTTCCTGAGGGGAACACATTGCCAATAGGTATCGACGAGGCCAAGAAAGTCGTGTGCCCTCTCGATCTATCGTACGTCAAATACCACGCCTGCCTCAATGACTGCGCACTTTATCAGGGCGAGTACAAGGATAGAACCACATGTCCGGTGTGCGGCCATGCACGATACAAGAGAGGGAACAAGAAAGTTCCTCAAAAAGTGGTATGGTACTTTCCTATCACTCCCCGTATTCAGCGGTATTTCGTAGACCCTAAAGAAGCGAAGCTCATAAAATGGCATGCGGAAAGGGAGAAGCCTGAAGATGATCCAGAGAAGGGAAAGATCATGACACACCCTGCACACACTAGCCAGTAGCACGCATTGGACATGGAGTTCGAAGAAGAGTTCGGGGACGATGCCAGGAACTTTACACCATACGGGTAGACTCAATCCCTTTGGAAACCAGAATAGCATGCATAGCACCTGGCCCGTGTTTGTATGGCCATACAATCTCCCCCTGGATATGCACGAAGCAAAGGTACGTACACATGAGTATTCTTATTCAGGGGCCAAAACAACCGGGTATCGACATGCATATGTATCTCGGGTTGTTGAAAGAGGAGTTAGCCACACCGTGGGAGACGCCAGCCCGTACATGGGACGCCTACAAAGGAGAATATTTCCCTCTGAGAGCCGCGTTGATCATGACGGTGTAGGACTATCTTGGTCTGGGATATGTATCGTGCCAGGTGAACCACATACACGGTGCATGTGTCAGGTGCATGGAGAAAACCCCGCATATGCAGCTATCGAGCGATCCTGGGTCTTCGAAAACCGTGTTCCCAGGGATTTGAAAGTGGCTTGATGGCCCAAAATATATCAAGCTCGTTGGGGAACCCCAAGAGGAAGGTATGATGAGCACAGCAGTAAGTTTTCCCTCAGTATGAAACCAAGGTTATCAATCCAGTAGGAGCAAGGAAACACCCCAAAGGTGTAGCTAGCTGAATGTTGGCAGGACGCACTACCGGTGCCAGCAACAACGTGGAGACCTACACAACACAACCACGGAACTCTGTCCCCAACTTGCGATGAGGTTGTCAATCTCACCGGTCTGAAAACAAAAGATTAAACGTATCGAATGGAAGGAAGTAATAGTTTGCAGAAAGTAAACACAAAGCAGTAAACAATTTATAGATTGTATGTAAAAGAAAGGATCGGGATCCATATTTCACTAGTGGTGACTCTCCTTAAGATAGATAACATGCTGGGTGAACAAATTATAGCGGGGCAATTGATAAACATCGAGAAAGCAATACATGCATATAATAATCATCTTGACTCCTTTGGACTTGATTGGGCATTACAACATTATACATAGACCGCCATCTAACTGCATCTATGATTAATAATCCACCTTCAGGTTATCATCCGAACCCCCTCCAGTATTAAGTTGCAAGCAATAGATTATTTCTTTACGAATTGCGTGTAATGTAAATAATATGATTGTTCTATGAACAAAGGATTGTTGTCTTCTCCCTAGTAGCAACAACACATCTAGTACCTTAGAGATTTCTGAAATATCATGACTGCTATGTGCTGATGACGCAGATACTTCTGGTTGCTATCCGAGGCATAATGGACGAGCACGTACGTGAGACGCTGTTTGGGCTCTGTAACTTTTTTGACGTAATCTCTAGGAAGTCGATCGGTGTGAATCAGCTCGACATGCTACAAGAAGAGATCGTCGAGATACTATGCGAGCTCGAGATTTACTCCCCCCCCGCGTTCCATGACATCATGGTGCATCTGCTAGTCCACCTCATGGATGATATCATCCACATCGGGCCGCTATTCCTATACAACATGATGCCGTTTAAAAGGCTGAACGGCGTTCTCATAGAATTCGTTCGCAACAGGAACCGTTCGGATGGAAGCATAGCCAAGGGCTTTCTGACGTACGAGTCCATATCGTTTTGCCAGAATTATCAGCAAAATGAGGATGACGACGGCCCGGTTGGTCTGCCAATCAGGAGGCACCCCGGGAGGCTCGATGGATGTGGTCACCACGAGGGCCACGCCCCAATGCATATTGTCTTCATTGGTCGACACACAGACTATGACAGGACACATCGAGTCGCTCTACAACACATAGAGTTGGTTGAAACATGGGTGCTAGAACACAAAAGCTTAATTGAGAACATGTTTAGGGACACGGGCAGACGACGGACTAAGGGTGACGTGACTAGAGAGCACAACTCTAGCTTCACGTGTTGGTTCAAGAAAGAGCCACTCCAGCTTTATCATGATAAGAGGCCTTCTACGGATGAGGAAAAACTCATACTCACCTTGTCACAGGGCCCTGCGATGAATGTGAGGACCTATCACGTACAACATCAACGGTTACACATTCTACACCGAGGAAAAGGACAAGAACAACGAATATCAGAACTCAGGAGTCACGATGCTATCCTACTCAGACAAGGAATCCACTGTCAAGGAGAGATTCTTCGGTAGGATCGAGGAGATCTGGGAACTCGACTACTTTGGATACAAGATGCCGATGTTCTGGGTCAGATGGGCCAAGAACATCGAAAAAGAAGACCGATGTTTCACCACGATGGTTATACTCGAAGCCAAATCATCGAAGGCATCTGGCGCGAACGTCCAGGCGAAAAATGAGCCATGGGTACTAGCTTGCCAGGTGGATCAATGCTTATACATTACCGACCCTGTAAGGCCTAGCCGCGTTGTTGTCAGGAGGGGGAAAGGAGCATCATCGGAATGGAGTGAGCGGCCAACGAACAAGACTTTGACAAGTACGGTGGTCCGAAGATAGAAGAGGAATTCGACAATTACTTCGACAGACCTAGTGCTGCATCATTAAGAAGGAAGACCACCCTACTCGCTAAAGGATGTCTGTACACGAGAAGAAATCCCCATGTTCCCAGGATAAATTATTCAACCGCGACTAAGAAGGGCAAGAAGATCGTTGTGACGAGACATCGCAAGAAGTGACTTTTTTGTGTGTGATGTGTGTGCGCGTGCATCAAGTAGACAAAACTATACATGATACATATATATGGTTTTTTGAAATAAATTATTTGTTTTTTGAAATAAACCCTAAACAATAATCATATACATGATTCGTGGTTTTTTGAAATAAATTATTTGTTTACTTGTAATTGTATACATGTGTTTTTTTGCTTTTATATTTGTAAATGTTGAATTTTTTATATTTTAAAAATACTAAACAATTGTTTTCTAAATGAGTAAATATTACTAGGCCAAACAGTAATTCCAAATTATTTTGTTAAATATATTTTAAAATTAAAGAAAAAAAGTGGGGGTGCAGGATTTAAACCTGGCACCTAAGGTGTTCTAACTAACCAAACGTTGCAAACCAGTAGGACATGCTAGTGTTGTTGTCAACACTGCACTGCGCGCCATTTTGAGTTATGTGTAGAAACTCAGTGGCGCATCCCGAATCGGTGCGCCACGGATAATATCCGTTGTGCACCGATTCGGGATGCGCCACTGAGTTTCTACACATAACTCAAAACGGTCTGCTTTCCTCGATCGACACTTAGTCGATTTTGTTCCTCTTTGCTCCCAACCGCCACCGTGCCTCCCTCTACTACCCCACGCCACCGTGCCCCTTCTGCTCCCCACCGCCACCGGAGAAGACGAAGAAGACGCATGTGGAGAAGATGCCGGCGCCCCTCCCCCTTCCCCTGCTTCCTCCTGTTCCTCGCCAGCGGAGAAGACGCCGACACCCCTCTGCTTCCTCGTCGGCGCCCCTCACCTGCGTGCCACCACGACCTGCCTCCGTCCGCCACCACCTCCCTCCGTCCGCCACCTTTCTAGGTATGAGCCTCCCTCTCCCTTCCCCTCCCCTCCCCTCCCCTCTCTTGCTATGGTTATAACCGGCCGTTGCTGTGCGTCGTATGTTTGCCGTGTGCAGGCGCACGACAACGTTGCCGTGCAACCTTCCCCAAACACACGGCAAAGGGACAAGGCACACGGTAAAACAAAACACACGGCGAAGGGACAACAAAACACACATCAAAGGATGCCACATGGTAACGGGACCATAGTGCACACGGCAAATCACTGCGCACAGCAAACTGACAATGCACGTGGCAGCCCCAGGCGCGGTAGACGGCGTCGTCATGACGGCAAGGCTTTGCCGTGTGCCGTATATCCACGCACGGCATTTTTTTATTTTTCAATTTTTCCACCGCGCGCAAATTTCCGGCAGTTTTGTTTTTTGCGCCATTTCGCTCCAGCGCCATGGTTTTTAATTTTTTTTATTTCTTTGCCGTGCGTATATATGCCAAAAACGCATGGCAAAGGGCACCTTTGCCCTATGTATTCAGGAAGCGCACGGCAAAGACCCTGGATCGATGACATGGCACACCGCAGGCTCCGCCGCCTACCAAGTCCCACCTACCTTATTCTCTCTCGTCCTTTTTATTTCTCCACCCACCCATGACCGCACGCATCCTCTCTTCTTTTTTCTTCCTCCACCTCCCTTCATGCACATGAACGCATGGCTGTGAGCGGGCAAGCGCGAGTGGACGAGGCTGCGAGTGGCTGCAAGCACATGGCCTCGGTGGTGAGCGCGCGGCTGCAAGAACATGGCTGCGGCTGCGAGCGCGCTGTTGCGAGCGGCTGCAGGCACATGGCCATGGCAGCGAGCGCGCGGCTGCGAGCGGCTGCAAGCACATCACCGCGACGGCGAGCGCGCGGTGGCAAGGCGGACGGCTCGACGGCAGAGACACAGCGGCCGGCTCAACAGCAGCGGGTGATGTCTCGCCCGTTTCTTCCATGGGACTCATGGCCGGGAGAGGAGGCGCTGAGCCGGCGCAGCGGCCAACACATGGCGGTGAGCGCGCGGGGTGAGCGGGTCTGACCGAGCGCGGCGGCGAACACTCGGGGGTGGCGTCTCGCCAGCTACATGCGCCGCTCGCCAGCGGAAGGCGGCGTTAATTTTTTAAAATGTTGCTAGACCTCTTTAACGTGTGTCTAGTTAATACACCCGGCAAACCTCGCAACCAAGTGTTACTTTTATTTAAATTTTGTTGAGTAGCTCCCTGCAAAAGTTTGCCGTGCGCAAAGCAGGGCACACAGCAAAGCCAGCGTCGTTAGTCGTCAACCGGCGTTAACCACTTTACATTGCCGTAAACTGGGAAAAGCACACGGCAAAGACCTTTGCTATGCGTTGTTTTAGAAGCACACGGCAAAGTTTCTTTGCCGTGCCTTTCTTTGCCGTGCGACGTTTGCCGTGTGCAACCACACGGCAAAAGCTTTGCCGTGTGCATTTAGTATGTTGCCGTGTGGGATTGCCACACGGCAAAGATCTGTTTTCCCGTAGTGGAGGGTTGATCTTGCGGGCGGCCTCAGTGGCGGAGGTGGTGATCCTCGCGGAGGGCGGCGTGCTGGTGCGGGCCAAGGCGACGAGGTCGGCCGGGTGCCTCACGAGGCTGGAGGGCATACCGGAGGAGGAGGCGTCGTGGGGGCCCTACGAGTGCGGGGCCTGCGGGGAGGACTGAGAGGTGGTCGACGGGGACGGCTGCGACAGCGGTGACGAGGAGTGGAAGGAGCACGAGGTGAAGGCCATTTGCTTGATTTCTTTTTTTTCCGACGCGGCTATCTTCTTCATCTTCTCATTCACATCCACAGCAGCACCTTCCTCTTCAGACTTTGCATCAGCTGCCCCTCCATGGTCATTGCTGGAAAAGACCACTTCACCGGGCAGCACTTTAGAACCCTTCAATGTTTTCTCCTTCCTCAATTTCTTCTTTTTTGAAGTCTTGCTATCTGAGGGTACAGGAATACCGTTCTTGTCCTCGTCTGCATTCTGTTCATTAGGCTTTCTTTCAGCTGCAAAATACCAATACTAAATCTTTTAGTTTAGTATAAACGATAACACAACAAAGCATTTAACCAGACCAATACCAAATCTTTTAGTTTAATATAAACGAATACACAACAAAGCATCTATTCTATTATATACTAAAAGCAATATAAGGATATATTTCGAGGCACCACGTTGATCCACATCATCTAAATTATTCTGATAGTTAGATCTAAAATATGTGGCTATGATTTAATAAAAGATTAGTACTTATTGTAACGTAACAGTGTAATATGTGCCACATGTGTGGGTTGACACGTTCAACTTTAAAGAGAGTCCCGTACATAAACAAAAATTCTAACAGGGTTATTTGAATAGATAGATGGCCACGTTAAGAACGTACGTTGGGCTCCCGGTTATTTTTTTTTTTACTAAACAGGCTGATCGCTCAGCTCACAGTAACGTGTCAACACATAATCTTTTCTCAAGTTCATCCTGACCGATATCTACAGGAATATGTCCACTCAAGTAAAAAAAAACTAATCTGCCTACACCAACAGAAAAAAACTAATCTGCCTACACCAACCAAAACGTGGTGATATAGTTGTGTATGCTCATATACTCCATCCATTTATAAATATAAGTGTATTTCTAGACTTTATCCGTAGTCAATTTTTATAAAATTTCAAGTAAAAAAATCTGTGTAGCCGAACCAAAACCATTATGATATAGTTGTGTATATGCATATAATCCCTCGGTTCACAAATAAGTGTATATAGAATTTGTCCTAAATTAAACTTCATAAAATTAACTAATGTTAGAGAAAATATAGAAATTTTTCTAACAGTAATTTCGTATCACTAGATCCATTTTGAAACGTTGTTCTGTATATTCATATACTCCGTTTGTTTACAAATAAGTGTATTCTGGACTTTGTCCTAAGTCAAATTTCAGAAAATTCCAAGTAAAAAAACTGCCTACTGGACCCAAATATCATTATAATATATGTGTATACACATATACTCACTTCATTCACAAACAAGTGTATTTCGAGACTTTGTCCTAAATTAAACTTTATATAATTTACCAACCCTAGAGAAATATAGAAAAATTTATGACACTAATTTAGTATCACTATATCCAATTTAAAACGTAATTTCATAATAAAACATTTTGTATGCAGTGTATACTCATATACTCATGTCCAAGAGACGATAATTTCATAATATAGCATTTTGTATGTAGTGTATACTCATATACTCCTGTCCAAGAGATGTACTCCCTCCCTCCCAAAATAAGTGACGTGAGTTTGTCTAGATTTGTATGTATCTAGACATGTTTTACGACTAGATACATGCGAATCTAGACAAACCCAAATCACTTATTTTGGGATAGAGGGAGTATGCTAGCAACACATGTGCACGAGAAAAAAACAACCCATCAACCGATTAATACATGGTGTTTAGTTTAAGAACCGTGCTATACGTACGACAATTTTCCGTCCGATTTATGTACGACGACTCAAGGGAACCGTTCATCTCCTGCGTGGCACGCAACACTCTCCTTGGATCAGCTGTCGTACACAAGTCGGACTCCAGTTTTCGTACGCGTAGTAGTTTCGTTAGTTTAATTGCTTCATACCGATGGCGTATCCTAAATTATTATTATATTCCATTGTATATATATGTAAGTTTAAATAATTAATATTACAAAAAGAAAAATGTGTCATTAACAAACATGTAAATATCAGTTATTTATGAACAAAGGGAGGGTGAGTTTCAGATTTCCTCTTCGAAGCTGGTATTTTGGATGACTTCCATAAAAGCAAATGTGATGTAGTACAAAATAAGTGAACAAATAGGAAAACTAATATTTAAATACTTTTAAAATTAGGAAATTATTTTCACACATCTCCATGTGGCACAATTTACAAAAAAAATGTGAAATAGGTATTTGATTTCAACATAAAACTAAACTTTTAATACAGAACGACATTAATAATATTATCTCTATCAATAATCGCGCAATGATTATTTTTTTGACAATCAATATCATATATATTCATAGTAGCAAATCATGCATGGTAGAGATACACAAGCTTACTCTAGCCAGTAGAAAATAAAGTCTAAAAGAAACTAGCAAATCTTTAAGATCTTCAAACTCTTTCTTTGTTCAGGACACAATCTTGTACTTTTTAAAGGCAACTCAAAGCGGACAAATACCAAATCATAACCTGTAAATATCAATGAGGGTTGTGCCATAATTTTAATTTGATCCACGGTGTCCATTGTACGTGGACGCGAGCAACCATTGGAGTAATCAATCGACATCTGCAAGAGTACCAACACCAGTATTACAGGAAAAAGCAACCGAACAGCCTAATCAATATTGCTGGTAAACCGAGAGAACGAATCACCATTGTCGAGAACGTAGCAGCCAGGACACATACTACGAGGATAAATCTCCTCACAGCAACCATGAGAAAACATCCAAAACCGATCTGGCGAAGCAAGATCTAAAAGATCATACCTATAGAAACTTAATCTTACACCACCATTGCCGCCGGAAAGAAGATCACGTCATCAAATGAAGGGCAAAAGATCACTTATTGTAGATGAGGCTATCTCCATTGACGTAGAGAACAAACAGAAAATGGCCAAAACACTAACCTAATATTTTAGAAACACTACTTTTATTGAAAACTCGACCCACGGATCGGGTTCCCTACCCCTCCCGATGCTGGTGAGGCCAGTCGGAGGAGGGGGAACCGATGAGGCGGAGTGAAGGAGGCAGCTAGGTCAGAAGAGAGGCCGCGACTGAGAAAAAGTATAGAGCTAATACAACAATGGATATTATTGATAATAATTGCACAAGATGATTGCACTAGCAACTAAATGTATTGGTAACGCTTTTCCTAATGGATGCGTAGTTGCCTTTTCAAATCTCAGTCACCCAGGGTTACTCACTATGATCTCTTCAAGGTGTGAATCTTTCCTTAATATGTTATTTTAGTTTTACTTTTGTGTTTTACTTCTGATTTGATCAACCTCTCTGCCTTAAAGAATAGGAAATTGAGACCTTATATATCCCATCTATGTATTAATAGAAGATCAAAGACAATGAATGAATCTATGTCTTGATGGATGATCAATCATCAAAGATGTATAGTGAGCTTATGATGAAGAATAGAATTAGTTTTTTCCTCGGTTCATGCTAGAAAGTGCAATCGTTGGTTATATTTGTTTTGATTATGTCTAGATCATGATAAATACATTTTTAACGCTTTTAGCCAACCTTATAGGTAGGATTGTTATGATCTACTAAATCTATATATCACAATATTCGATTTGATTATGAATCGTGATCAATAAGGTTAAGGTGTTTCACGTTAAATAATAACTTTTACTGTAATGTTTTTTAAAATAATTATTTGTCGGTTCTCAGAAATACAATCATGTACAAAATTGTCAAAGTTATGCATTTGGGAATATTCTCATATCTAAAAATTCATGTATTTTCAATGATTAAGGAGTCAAATGGGTTGAAAAAAATTGTAGAAGAGAAATAATAAGAGATAAATACTTAAACATTTAAAATACTAAAAGTGATTTCCTCGCAATTGCGAGGGCCCCTATGCTAGTTTAACCAGAAAGGTAATGAATGCTCGATTGATTTTCTACGAGTCACGGCATGATTACAGTACATACATTTACTAGTAACATGAGGCTTTGTAGCATTGTCAGAAATCCCCAACTCGGCCAGAACAGCATCTAGCTCTGCAAGTTCCTTTTTCTTCAGTTCCTTCTTTGAAAGTTGCTTTTCTGTGTCTTTAGAATGGACAGGCACCGGGGCAGATTTTTTAACCTCAGGTTCAGATGGTACACCAACTTCATGTCCATCCTCAGGTTCCTCTGGTTCATCATCACCCATGTCAACATCAAGGCCATCATCTTCACTCTCAGTTTCGTGTAGTGTAAATGCAGAGCTAATCACAAAACTAAGAGTGGTGGTCTTTTAACGCACTTGTTTTTTCCATTAACAATACCAAATGTACGTGTTTAATATCTATCATCAGTTCCCTAATCTTCTCGCTTGGCATGCTAGTGCATTACATGTGCTTCTCTGAAATTATTGGAGATGGTAATGTAATTTGTGGTACTGGGAGTCAACAGTTTTGTGATTGAGTCCGGGGACAGATCACCACATACATGGATGCTGATGCAGTAGCAGTACTATTTAAATAGCTCCATGTTTGGGTTACAAGAATAGTATGGTTATTTTGCTGCAAAACTAAGTGTATTATGCTCTACTAGATGCATTCTAGTTCTGTTCTGATTTGGAGCTAGTACCATTTTTAGTTACTAATGTTGAGGACAGTATTGTTATTTGATCTTCTCTATATACATGAAACATTCACTTCTGGTTGATGCAGTATGGAATAATATGTCCCTGACTTATCACGGTGGTCAATTCATAAACCTGAAACATAGTCTTAAAAAGAGTATGTGAACTTGGACTGGTTGTTTTTTTTGCGCTCTTTCCACTTTGGGTTCATTTAATTTTTGTTGCCATAAATAGCTCCATGTTTGGGCATTGTCCTCAAGTAGTTTCTTCTAAATATATGCATTGATAAGTACAAGATTAATATGGCTATTTTACTGCAAAACATCAGTTATTTTAAGTAGCAGTGATTTTCTTCTAAAAAAGTGAACTCTGGAAGATCTGTGTACCACCATATTAAACAATGTTGTGAACAGTGCGATGGGATTATAATGAATTGGTGTTCTGTGTATGCATGCTTTTGTGAATCAGTTTTGGTGGTGGACAATTTTTTGTCAATTGTTGCAGGGATTCCAAACTAAGTGCCCGTTACTCCCGAAATGTGATTCATTTCTGTTTCGGGGAGAAATGGGCACTCCTAGGTAGCCTTTTTTAGGGTAGGTGCTGTCGAATTTTCCAATCGATTTCTCTTGTACTAATTAGTTGCATATACTTGTTTAGTGCAAAGATGTCGACCGGACAAGTAAATGATGGGGCCGGCCCTTTGAAGCAAATGACTGTCGAAGAAGAAGCCCGGAGGGCCAGCATGCCATTTTGGCGGCTTTCCCAGAGGGGGGAGGAGGAGCAGGAAATAGCTGCCATGGCCGACGACGAAGAAGACATGGAGGGTGACGACGATGCTGGAACGAGTGATGGCCACGAGGATGACACCACAGATGCCGGCGACGAACGCACCGATGGCGCCGAGGATGACACTGCCAATGCCGGCGAACACACCGATGCGGGAGGACAAACGGATGGTGGTGTCGCCCCGGCAGCTAAGAAGTCCGTGAGGAAGAATCGAGACCTGCAGACGCTCGGCACAGAGCGCGATCAATTCACCGAAGTGACAGTGAGCGGTGCACCCGTGGCGCCTGCAACCCTCACCGCTGGGTACATGATACAACTCGGGTGCATTGTACGGAAGACCTTGACGGTCAACATTGAGGAACCTCCGAGATCCTGCAATGTGCATTTAGTCCAGCTCCTCATGCAGAAGCTTCACATACGCTACAAGTTCCCCCATGATTATGACAATCTTGAGGTCAAGAACAATGCGGTGAAAAAGGAGGCCCTCATGAAGTTGAGCACCCTCTTGAGCAACTGTAGAACCTGGGTGAAGAAGCGGATAGACAAAAATGTAAGCTGGGAGGAGATAAAGAAGCACGAGCCACTACTCGAACACGACGACTATCTCCTCTTCAAGGAGGAGTTGGATACCAATAACGCAAAAGAATGGACGGCGTGGGGGAAGAAACAGCGTGACCAGAACATAGGTAACCACAGGCTAGGGAGCGGCGGTTACAGAGGAATAATGAAGCCCTCACCAAGCTAATGGGTTCACCTTCCTTTTGCAGAAAGATGAAATAGCGGCTGAGGCAAGTTCCCCCAGCACGGGGCTGTCGGAGCCGTGGGACACTCCTTTCAACAGGGCGTTGAACGTTGTCAAGAAGAGGCCCATGAACATGAAGATGACGTCCGGTGGACGTGTTCCCGGCTATGGGCTGACCATGAAAGTCGATGTTCACTTCAAAGAGGACTCAAAGATTAGAAAGGAGAGAAAGTCCAAGGTGGAGGCTGAGCAGAGACATGAGACCGCAGATCTCAAGGCCCAAGTGGCCCAGTTGCGGCGCAAATGGAAGCGCAAATGGAGGAAAAGTTGGAAGCAAGGTTGCGTCAGATCATTCCTGCTCAGCTGTGGGAGGGTCTAGCCCAGTGGAATGCTGCTGGTGGAGTTGGGATGTGACGCAGCCCCGCGTGTCCACATTAGCCGAGCTCGACGCCCTCACCAAGGTAACTAATTATGCTTCATCGTAGGCCCAACTTCATACACCATTGTTGGTCTCGATCTAATCGACTTCCATCTGATTATGATCCCCAACATGTTTTCTCGCAGGACGCTCACTACACATTACTGCAGTATGTGGACGGCTTGCTGAAGGATGTAGCCAAGGGGAGTATCGTCCAACCGAAGATGCTCATGATGCACAACAAGCCGATCCCTGCTGGCATGTTCAGGGTCACCTTGGTAAGGATGTTGAAGGATTGAGACGACATTGACCCCCCCAACCAACCTGAAGGAGCCGATGAGCATAATAACCTTGGAGGTTGCTACGGCTGGCCCTTGCTATGGCCCAAGTCCCAGATCCTCCTTGCTATAGCCAAGGAAGGGCGGAGCCCCACCTCCCCAACTAATAAGACAGGGACAGGTGTTCGTCCCCACCACCAAGAGGCATCAACAGTTAATCGCACACACGCCATTGCCACAGCCCGAGGACCTGCATTAGGATGCACCTCACGTCGCCAACGATGAGGATGACGTTGATGGCTACCTCAACACCATGGGCACTGACGGATTCTACATGCCTCCTATTGGAGAGCGAGCCTCCCGCGGTCAACAACCCGGTCGCCCCATGTCATGCACGCAGCATCTACACTTCGGCGGCGCTTATGATCAAGAGACGCCTCCAGGTGATCCCGCTGGTCCACAACCCAACCTGACAGTGATTATCAGCCCCAACGCACTCCACAAGGCGGCTGAGGAGCAGTTAGGATGATCAACTGATCCTGTCGAGGTGGCCGAGAAGCCGAAGAAGGGCCGGAATCATAGCCGGAGCAAGAAGGCTTCGAGCTAGTCGCTTCCGAAGAAGATACTCCGTGCTCGGGATGGCGTGAGACAAGAGCCTAGTGATTTTAGGGCGCACATAGCAGGTAAGCCGATTCTGACTAAGGATATGCTTGAAGTCGTGGGTGGACCCATAGAGAATATGAACTACTCAATTCTGCATCTCGAGACCACCCTTCTTAAAGAGAAGAAGCCCGGGTACCCGGTCTTCACATGCAAGGTGCCATCGGGCCATGGCTTCATCGACCAAGCACCCGCGGACATATTCTTCCAACAATAATTAGTTCCGTTTCAATTGTGTTGCGCAGAGGCATATACTGCACACTCATCTCCATTTGTCCGAGGTTGTCGCAAGCAACGTACTTCGACTCATCGAGTGACACAAAGCCGAAGGACTATGATAGATTCAAGAGAGTTCTAGATGATGCTCTACTAGTCTATGTCGAAAAGGGAGAAAAATTCTCCAAGGGGGGGGGGGTTCAAGAACCAAGGATGGCAAACATGTGTTCATGCACCACACGAAGTTCCCCTTCGCCAAGCAGCTGACCCACAGTGTGAAGGAGGCCTTCTACGTCCTCCATCACATCAAGGGGTTCATGCGGGATTCACGGGTCGAGGCGCTGCCAGCTAATCTTTGACACTAGGCAACACAGTTGGTGACGATCGATGATGTGGACCTTATGGAGGACTTCTGGCGCATCCAGACTCAGCTCTGCCAAATCATCCATGACGACATCGAAACGAAGGGGGGGGGTCATGTACGTGCCCATCACGTTGAGTAACCGCGATATCGAAGAACGCCTCGACATGCAGCGCGACACCAGCACATTCATGACGAGAGAGGGCGTGACCCCGTTCCCGGCGAGGTCTACATGATGTGTGTGTGCCTAGGTAGCAATGTTGGTCGTGTGTGTGTCGTGTCGTAGACTTGACTATCCCCGTGATGTGTTTTCTAACTATCGTTTGACGTGTGTGTCGAAAACATTATTAACTACCCTGAGCTAGCAAAACCCTTGACGGTCGATGTTGGACTTGCTTATATGATAGTCATCGTCGGTGCTATATTTTATTTTAAGTTTATGAATCTTTGCTCATTTCTCTGATGTATGTCTTGTCTACAGAGATAGCGAAGTGGTACGTGGTACATTGGTGACACCACCGATGCCGGGAGGGTGTCCGAGAGCAGGGACAACACTACGGCCAGCTTCAGGGAGATGCCTACGGATCCAGTCCTCAGGCATCTCCCTTAAGTTGGCCATAGAGGCACTCCCTGTCCAGCCGAAGGGTAGTATCGTTCAACCAAAGATGCTCATGATGCACAACAAACCGAATATGATTGTAATCGGTTCTATATTGTATTTTAAGTTTATGAATCTTTGATCATTTTTCTGATCATGCAAACATATTTGTAGTTTGCCATTGTTTTCGTTGTATAACATATACTACATGCATGTCTTGTCTATGCATGCCTTGTCTACAGCGATGGCGAAGTGGTACGTGATATACATGGGTCAGGTTCCAAGGGTCTACGACGAGTGGGAGGACTTCCAGGCACAAGTGAACAACTTCAGCAACAACAACTACAAATGCTACAAGACAAGAGAGCTGGCGGTAGCCAAGTGGAGGAGATACATGTGGAAGAAGAACCGGATGAAGATCTTGATCATGGTCTCGATGTTGCTCCTCGTCGTCGCCGCTATGCTCTATTCGATCATAGTCTAAGGTGATAGCTCTATGCATGTGTAATGTGATGATCGAATCTGTAATATGGTCGACTGAATTTGTACTACCACACTTTGTGTAATAATCTAATAACACTTCAATTCATATTTTATGTATTTCGGCACTTTGGATCACTATCATCTTAGATTATTTCATACTTGAATTCATATTTGGTGTATTGCTCTATATAACTGATGTATATAACTGCCATATAAATAAATAAAATACACTCGACCAGTCAGTGGGGCACTGTTTTTGAGGTCAGTGGCGCACCATGTCAGTGGCACAATATGTGCACGTGCGCTGCTGATAATATCCATGGCGCACGACATAGTGGGGCGCCACTGACTACCCTACTAACCGTGGCGTGCTGGTGCGTGCGTGCTGGTAATATCCGTGGTGCACGGAATGGCGTGCGCCACTGACTACCCTACTATCTGTGGCGCACCGGGACGTGCGCCACTGACTACTCTGCTATCAGTTGCGTATTATCAGTGGCACACGCCCCGTGCGCTACTGACTTCGTTTTTGGTGCGCCACTGATAGCCCATTTCCCACTAGTGTCTTCATCTCCCTACTATAATCTTTTGACAAACATTATGTGTGATGCAATATATTGTTTTCCCATGATCTATTGTGTCTCTATGTCTATGTTTGAGTAGTGATCTGTTTATGATAATTATGAAATAGTTCGTTGTTGGTTGCATATAAGTATGTTATCTTCTATGTTGGTCTTATGTAGTAATGTACGAGTGCACAAATATGTTGGATAATGCATAAGGTTGTCACGGTTGCATGTTTCTAGGAGGAGGTATGGCCAGAGACACTTGATAGAAACCGTGTCCCAAGTCTTAAATATGCATGCTATATTAATTAATGATTAACTAACAGTAGGATAAATTATGGGGAACTACAAATTTACAATGGTGGTTAGACTCTGTGTCTTAATAACTCCCTTGCTGACATGGAAACAGACTTAGGATCAATCACAAGGGGTGTAATTGCACGCTTACATGGCTGCACCTATTCATCCCTCCTTTCTAGAAGAAACAATAGAGACTATCCATGTGCTTTACTAATTGTGACAACGAAACAAATGAAATAATAACTTGCTAGAACACTTACTCTATTGAGTTACCTGCTTTTACCTTTACTTGTTTTTTACTTTGTCTGCAATAGTTTTATTTTCTATATTTATCTTTAGCACTTTATAGTTTTCTAGTTAGAAGTAAAAAAAGTACCTTGCACATTAGTTCATTGCACTACACAAAATTACATATAAGTGGGTTATACGAATTTAGATAATAGATAGTTTACCTTCATCTCCTTATAGCTTGAACACTCAAATACTTATCAAATTGTGCCAAAGTGATTTCCTCCCCTTGGGGATTATCAAGTACTTCTCTAGCACCGTTTCTGGGGAGCATATTGCTAAGATTCTATTCTTGTTTGCATTTCATACTAACACAGAACTCAAAAAATTAGAAAATGGAAAATACCAAACATACTCTTGTTATGTGCACAAGTATGCATACAAATGACACTTTTTTATGTACTTTAATGCTGCTAAAATTGCTAAGAAACATAGAGAATTAAAAGAAGGGATATTATTAGAATGTTTCATGAAAAACATAAATTCTATTGCTATTGAGTTGCTTGAATACTATGATAAAACTTGTTGCTTTAAACAATATGATAGACACTCTGAATTTCAAGGTATGTTCCATAAAGAATATGTGATAACATCTTACCATAGAGGTGATTATGCTTATTTAGGGATGGAACAAGTAGAGAAATTTGTTACTTTTATGGCACCTTATGAATTAGAAACCTTCATTAATGAACATGAAACTTGTCATGTAGCTACGAAATTTATAAGTTCGATCACTCTTATCATTAATTATTACATAACCAACTTCATGAACAATATCTATGTTATGGCTTGGGCAATTGTTAGCTGATTTGGTTGAGGTTCAGTTTGATCCCGTGACTCTCAAAATCGACAATCAATTAGCAATCTCCTTATGCAAGAATCCTGTGTTTCATGAGAGGAGCAAGCATATAGAAGTGAAGTATCATTTCATCAGGGAGAAAGTGGAAGAAGGAATCATTGATGTTGAGTACATTGGCACGAATGATCAGCTTGCTGACATCCTGACTAAACCTCTTGCAAGAATTAAATTCCAGAAATGAGGGAGAAGATATGGATGTGCCAGGTGAAGAAAGATACAATAAGACTAAGGAGGTGAGTGTTGTTTTATTCTTTATTGCAGTAGAAATAATGCAACTGTGCTGCTCTATTTTTTACTCTCTGTATTTAGGTTCAGTTAACTGTAGCTTTTTGGAGTTTGACAGTTAACTGATGAAATGATAGTTCAGTCCGTAGCGATCAGAAGCATGCATGTTCACGTTGCGATCGATTAGTTGTTTCCGTTAGCCGTTTTACTGGGTCAACACATCATGATTTTAGGACATGGGATGGCACAATCAAGATGGATCATGGCGGGTTTTCAGGGGCGAGTTGTTGAGTCTTTCCCCGGACTCCGAATAAAAGGAAGAAGAGCAAAAAAGACGCTGTTGAGCGCGTTGCCAAAATACTCTGTCCCTCTGTGTGTGTTCTTGGTTTTCTCCACTCACGTGTTCTTGTAGGGATAGACAGTAGGTTTCCAGGTGATCGCGTGCGTCTGGTGTGTGTGATCAATGGACCTGAAAATCGAGAAGCGGGGCGACATAGTTACTCGGAGAGTACAATTAAAAATGAAGGGCAAGGAAAGAAAAATATTGCTACTCGCAATAAAAATTTACCACAAAATGGACTATTAGATCCGGTGTCCAAACCTTTCTAGATGGTTCGGTGTGATTAAAAACTTTAAGCATATGACTAAACAGCCTAGATTAATCAGCTTAGATTTTGGATTTTCCTTACTTGGAGAGGTAAAAACTGATACCATCTCTCTGCATAGAGCGACCTACATCGTTATCTCTCTCCAGTTATTACCGCTGGAACATTAGCGACAACATGTAATCCATGCATCGTTCCAACACAGCCATTTTAATTAGTCAGGGCAAGATTCTTCGTAGTCATCTAACAAGTGATTAATTTGGTATGTTCCAAGCTATGTGCGCCTATATAAAGAAGCTCTCACTGGACCAGCAAATGTACCCACGGCAAGTCAAGTGCAAGGCTAGCAACATGGTGAACGTCAAGCTTGTAGCAGTTGTTGCTTGCACGCTCGTGATCCTCCTAGAGGCGTCAACGTGCGCCGTGGCCCGGCACCACACCAAGCCGGACCCGTGCAGCGCCGAGGACGATGGCTCCGTGGCTGTCACGCTGCACAAGCACAAGAAGCCAGGCCACTGCCCATCGCCAAGCGGCGGCGGTGGAGGCACCCCTGGCATCATGACGGTGAACGGGTTCGAGAAAGGTGAGGACGGTGGCGGGCCTGCAGAGTGTGACGGAAAGTTCCACAGCTGTGGACACGGTGGTACACAGGTGGGCGGCGGTGTCACAAGCCGATCCGCATCACGAACCAGCATAATGGGCGCACCGTAGTGGCTCGGGTGGTGGATGAGTGCGACTCCAACCACGGCTGCAAAAACAATATCGTGGACACCTCTCAGGCCATGTGGGACGCCCTCGGACTCGACAGCAACATCGGCGAGGTGCCTATCACCTGGTCCGACGCATGAAACCCATGTATCCAAACCGATCGCCAGGCGGACGACATCGGGACATATCGATTAAGATTCAAGTGTCGGAGTCGTTGCTAACCTCTAAGGATATAAGGTACTTGGTCGAGCAACAGAATAAAAATATAAACTACCTGTGTGGATGGTTTTTTTTAACGGACCTGTGTGGATGGTAGTGCGAGTTTATTATGTCTTGTAAGAGTGTCACGCGTATGTAGCGCACTTGTCACTGTCTGTCCAAGTTTTATTTGTGTTGGTGTTAATTATGTTGTGTTATGCACTCTTGGTTGTCCATAGTATGACTGATCAGCTGTCATTTGGTTCGGACGAAAGAGATTTAGAGGCCAACCTTGGTATTTAGTATAGTATAGCAATCAATTTTGACCGTGTATCTGGCTTTTTGTATGTTTCCAAACCTCCAATCTACATGACATATGGAAACCGTGATCGTGACCTAGCTCAGTTAAACAAATTCTACTTATAAAACAAGCATGGAATTTTCGATGAACTCGACAGAAGCATATATGAATTAGTAACCACGAATGTAACCACGAATGTACGTTTAAGGTACCTTGATCAATACGTGATTATCTGTACATATACCCTCGAAACTTTTTCGAACTGGGTTCATCCCCTTTTCCATTTCTCAACAACAAAATCAGTACTTGAATTTGAAATTTTTGACACTAGTAGAAAAGCCCCCCCTTTGGTCCCGGTTCATAAGGGCCATTGGTCCGGTTTTTGTACCGGGACCAATCACTCGAGACCAATGCTGGTCCCGGTTCTGGCACGAACCGGGACTTGGCATGAACCCGGACCGAAGGTCTTTTCTATTTTTTTAAAAAACAATTTATTTTTTCGAATTTTTTTCTATTTTTTTTGAATCTATGAATATTTGGACCGGTTAATCTCTCACCCGAGGCCTCTCAATCACACTTAGTTTTTGGTCAAATTCCAATTTTTAGTTAAACTTCCCGGTCGGTCACCCATCCTCACATTACTCTACCCCTAGCACGCAACATCTTGGTTTCTTTAGATCCCCCTTCCTATATACCACTTTAACCTTATATCTATACTATGCTATTAATGATATTAACCCATACATCTTGTGAGTCACACGTTCTTATAATTTGAGTTACAAACATGATTTTAATGTACAAAAATGACTAACTAATACTAATATTGAATAAATATAGAAATAAAATATGTTTTATTGTTATTTTTGCATTAATTCATTTAATATGGCATAATTCATATCTTTAAATCCATAAATCGAAATTCCACAAACAATATGTCCATTATTATCAGAAAAACGTGTGGAATCCAAATATGTCATTTTTTATTTTTTTTGAATTTTTTTAAAATAAAAATCTGAATTTTGACTCTTTTGGAATTTCAAAAATCTAAGAAAATTGCAAATGGCTGAAGGCTGTTGGCATCGGTATCATAATTTTTTGCCGATAATTTTGATATATTATACGATTTTTTCCGACATCGTATGCACAAATGGCGGCCATCTGAAGTTTTTATAACGTTTTCTTGCAAAATAAGTCGAAATTCAAGTTTGTTAATTTTCATGACAAGTGTATCACTAAATACAACTACAATTGAAAGGATTTTATTTTTTTTGATTCTTTTACAATTTTCTGCGACTTGTTTTTGAAACTAGAAGGCGATTCATGGGGATGTGGATTTTCTACCGCCGCGGCAAAGCAGGCGGCAGAGAATTTCTGACTTTTTTATCCTGGTTTATGTCCCGAACTGGGACTAAAGAGGAACCCTTTTGTCCCGGTTCGTGGCATGAACCGGGACCAATGCTCCGCTGACCATTGGTCCTGGTTCATGCCATGAACCGGGACCAATACCCCGAGATGAACCGGGACCGATGTCCTGACGGCATGAACCGGGACCAATACCCCGAGATGAACCGGGACCGATGTCCTGGCGGCATGAACCGGGACCGATGCCTAGCATTAGTCCTGATTTGTTATTCGAACCGGGATGAATGGCTTTGGGGGCTGGACCAAAGGCCCCTTTTCTACTAGCGTGATCATTAATTGATTATCTACAATTATCATCTCGAAACTTTTTTCGAACTGGGTTGTTCATCCCCTTTTCTCGTGACCCAGATTTGTTAGTAAACTCTACTAATAAACCAAGTGTGATTTTTTCACAATTTCCGAATCCTGATCGTATGAACCCGGCAGAAGCATATAAGAACTAGTAACCACCAATGCACCTTGATCGTTAATCGATTAACTACAATTATCATCTTGAAGCTTTTCCCGAACTGGGTTATTCATCCCCTTCTCCATTTCTCAACAATGATTAGCATCTAAAACTTGGAATGTTCTGCTGAAAGACTATATTAATTAGTAACCATCAATGTACCGTTTACGACACTTGGATCATTAATTCATTATTTGTAGTAGTTGTCATCTCGAATTATTTTTCAAACGGGGTTCATCCCCTTTTCCATTTCTCAACAAAGAATCAAAGAATAGCATCTGAAATTTGGAGTATTCCTCTGGAAGACAAAATCATAACATGGGATATATCCACAATACGCTTACTAATATATATCCTATGGATTTTCAGTTTGACGCAGCCCGTCGTTTCTAAAGTATTTGCTTGCGTCCCGTAAAGCATTTCTTGTGGTTTAATGACGGTACTCACACAAATAAGCATATCATTCTAGCCTTCTCTATTTGTATTAGGGAGTACACATGTTTATAAAAATAAGAAAGGAAAATCAACAAGCAGAGTCTTTCAATTAAGATTTGATAAATCTGAGAAAATAACCCGTATATACATTGTAGGATATACGATCGCAGTTCTCCCGTGCGACCTTGTAGAGAAAAATCTCGTTTATTGTGTACTCTATCATCGACCGAGAAGATAGATAGGTACGTACTTATATGTAGAAACAGAAGAAACGGAAGAGACACATCGTGATTTGCGAGTGCCCCCCTCAATGTAGGCGCATGCATGGCCCGTTATTCACCGGTAGACGAATGGTTTCAAGAGTCGGACCACACGACGGACACCTCGCCGATGTTGCTGTCGATCCCGAGGGCCCTCCACACGGCGATGGAGGTGTCCACGATGTTGTCC
The DNA here is from genome assembly GCA_916181665.1 of Avena sativa. NCBI lineage: Eukaryota > Viridiplantae > Streptophyta > Magnoliopsida > Poales > Poaceae > Avena > Avena sativa. The sequence goes on from OV702295.1 coordinate 433,302,063, forward strand.
TTGCAGCCGTGCCTAGTGTCACACTCGTCCACCACGCGTGCCCACACGGTGCGCGAGGCCAAGTGGACTGGCCTCCACAAGGCCATGGAGTCCGTGATGATGGCGGCTGCACTGCCGGCGGCCCCTTCTTCTCAGCTACTGATGCCTTCGCCTTTGGCCGAAAGATTATGACGGCCGCCATGCAGGTCTTCGTTGTCATCAAGGACTAAGGCGCCGGTCGCCACCGCAAGCACACCTGCTAGAGGGTGTTTATCCATATATTTTTAGTTGAACAATGTCTGTTTTGTTAATTATATTTCTATTATTTTTTCTTTGAGCAATCGGACAACGACACCGCGAGTACATGGGACTCATAGTTTTCCGCGGACCACCTCGCATGGACCAATTCAGAATAGGGGACACAGTTGGAGTTGCCCTTACCAAATTTTTTTTGGACGATTAGATCAGGTGCCCTAACCTTTGTAGATGCTTCGGTGTGATTAAACAACTTTAAAGATATGATTAATCAGCCTGGGTTAATCATCTTAGATTTTGGATTCTCCTTATTTGGAGAAATAAAAACTGATATCATCTCTCTGTCAAGAGCGACCTGCCTCGCTCTCACATTAGCGACTAATCCAAAACAGAGCTCATCTCTACTCCAATTCAGTTGCCTTCCATGAATTGCCATTTTAATTACTCAGGGCAAGATTCATCGTACTCATCTAACAAGTGATTAATTTGGTAGCCTTGACGGAATCACACCAGGGGTCAGGAGCCACACACGCAAGTGCACATGTGGCTAGGTCCGAACCAAAAGGCACTCACCGGACCAACAAACGTACCCACGGCATGTCAAGTGCAAGGCTAGCAATATGGCGAACGCCAAGCTTGTAGCAGTTGTTGCTTGCACGCTCGTGATCCTCCTGGAGGCGTCAACGTGCGCCGTGGGCCGGCACCACGCCAAGCCGGACCCATGCAGCGGCGAGGACGACGGCTCCGTGGCCGGAGTGCTGCACAAGCACAAGAAGCCAGGCCACTGCTCGTCGCAGGGCGGCGGCGGAGGTACCCCTGGCATCATGACGGTGAACGGGTTCGAGAAAGGCGAGGATGGCGGCGGGCCTGCAGAGTGTGACGGCAAGTTCCACAACGACAAGGACATGATCGTAGCGTTGTCGACGCGGTGGTATGCGGGCGGACGACGGTGCCACAAACCGATCCGCATCACGAGCAAGCACAATGGTCGCACCGTCGTGGCCCGAGTGGTGGACGAGTGCGACTCCAACGACGGCTGCAAGGACAATATCGTGGACACCTCCCAGGCCGTGTGGGACGCCCTCGGACTCGACAACAACATCAGCGAGGTGCCTGTGACCTTGTCCGACACATGAAACCCATGTATCCAAACCGAGCGCCAGACGGACGGCATCAGGACATATCGATGGAGATTGTCGGAGTCGTTGATAACCTCGATGGGTATAAGGTACTTGGTCGAGCAACAGAATAAAAATATAAACTACCTGTATGGATGGTAGTGCGAGTTTATTATATGTCTTGTAAGAGTGTCACTGTCAGTCTAATTTTTATTTGTGTTGGTGTTAATTATGTTGTGTTGTGGACTCTTGGTTGTTCATACTATGACTGATCAGGTGTCGTTTGGTTCGGACGAAAGAGATTTAGACGCCATCCTTGGCATTTAGTATAGTATAGGAATCAATTTTGACCGTGTATCTGGCTATATGTATAGTTCCAAACCTCCAATAAACATGACATATGGTGGAAAACCGTGACTGATCGTGACCAAGATCAGTTAAACAAACTCTACTTATAAAACAAGCGTGGAATTTTCACAAGTGCCGGATCTGATCGATGAACTCGACAGAAGCATATATGAATTAGTAACCACCAATGTTCGTTTAAGACACTTTGACCAATACTTGATTATCTGTACTTATACCTTCAAAACTTTTTCGAACTGGGTTCATCCCCTTTTCCATTTCTCAACAATAAAATTAGCACTTGAATTTGGGAACTTTGATCATTAATTGATTATCTACAACATCATGTCGAAACGTTTTCAAACTGGGTTGCTCATCCCCTTTTCTCGTGACCTATATTGGTTAGTAAACTCTACGTATAAACCAAGTGTGGAATTTTCACAATTTTCGAAATCTGATCTGATGAACCCTGCAGAAGCATATAAGAACTAGTAACCACAAATGTACGTTTAAGACACCTTGATCGTTAAACTATTATCTACAATTATCATCTCGAATCTTTTCCGGAACTGGGTTGTTCATCCCCTTCTCCATTTCTCAACAATGATTAGCATCTAAAACTTGGAATGTTCTGCTGAAAGACAAAATCATATATTAATTAGTAACCACCAATGACCAATGTACCATTTACGACACTTGGACCATTAATTCATTATTTGTAGTAGTTGTCATCTCGAATTATTTTTCAAACGGGGTTCATCCCCTTTTCCATTTCTCAACAAAGAATCAAAGATTAGCATCTGAAGTTTGGAGTATTCCGCTGAAAGACAAAATCATAACATGGGATATATGACTACACGAGAAGTATATTATCTCCAAGGATTGGCTTTAATTTGCACATCATTTGATGCTCGAAATAAAACCAAGACAACGGGGCATTATTTTCTTTTGTTTACCTTGAGGTGTCACTATGGTGAGCTGGACAGTGAATCGAATTATCCACGACACTTGAATCTAGACCCTTTTACTAATATACTCCCTCCGTTTCAAAATATAAACCTACACATTAAAAGGGGTCTAGGTACACTCCCTTCACCAAGTTAAAATCTTATATTTTGAAACGGAGGGAGTATATCCTGTGGATTTTTATTTTGAAGCAGCTCGTCGTTTCCTAAGTATTTGCATTGCTTGTGCCCCGTAAAGCATTTCTTGTGCTTTAATGAAGGTACTCACAGAAATAAGCATATCATTCTAGCCTTCTCTATTGGTACTAGAGAGTACACTTGTTTATAAAAATAAGAAAGGAAAATCAACAAGCCGAGTCTTTAAATTAAGATTTGATAAATCTGAGAAAATAACCCGTGTATACATTGTAGGAAATACGATCGCACAGTTCTCCCGTGCGACCTTGTAGAGAAAAATCTCGTTTATTGCGTACTCTATCATCGACCGAGAAGATAGATAGGTACGTACAACGTAGAAATAGAAGAAACAAAAGAGACACGTCGTGATTTGCGAGTGCCTCCCTCAATGTAGGGGTATGCATGGCCCGTTATTCACCGGTAGACGAACGGTTTCAAGAGTCAGACCACACGACGGGCACCTCGCCAATGTTGCTGTCGAGCCCGAGTGCCCTCCACACGGCGATGGAGGTGTCCACGATGTTGTCCTTGCAGCCGTGCCTGGTGTCGCACTCGTCCACCACTTTTGCCCGCACGGTGCGCCCGGTCTGGTCGCTTCTGATGCTGATCATCCTCTGGCACCGGATCCCATTCGCGTACCACTCGGTTGACAGTGCCACCAGCATCTCGTTGTCGTTGTGGAACTGGCCGTCGCACTCCGCCGGAGTGCCCTCGCCGCGCTGGAACCCGTTCCAGGTCATCGTCGCCGGCATTTGTTCGATCGCCACGATGCGCGTTGTGGCATGCAGCAGGATCACGACGAGCACGGCCAGGGCGACGAGCTTAGCGTACGCCATTGCTAGGCCTAATTGAGCAATTGTACAACTAAGCTTCTGCGGTCCTACTAGCTGCTTAGGATTGCATGCGCTAGATCACTTGCTAGTGGGTGCTTATGGCGTCTGATTCGAGTGGTTTATATAGAGGAACATCGCTGTCTCGCGTGCATCAATTCTTGTTTCAGAACTGCGATGGTAGCTAGCTAATTCCTTTTCTTACAATGTTGCGATACGCTCGATCGACCTATCTACTCGCTATGGGACAAGTTAACTGCTTGTTTCAGGGATACTTGTGTAGTTGTGTGTGATGTAAAAACGATGTGTTTGGATTTGATGGTGTGGCTGAGTATTACAGCGGTAATACCCGAGCGAATGGCAACTGAGAAGGTCGCCAGTGCCGCACTTGATAGTGCTTCTTTAATCACTGTCAAGCTATAAAAAATCCCAAGCCAGCTTGTTCATTACCGCATATCAAATTTGCTTTTACAATCAGTATCACGACGGTAGCAGCTCCTTTTTTAATACTCTCCTGAAAAGGACGTCGTAGATTTATCTAAATTCGAATGTATCTAGACAGTTTTTAGTATATAGATTTTCCAAATTTAGACATACTTGTGATATCCTTTGGACAGAGGGAGTATAAACAATACTCCATATTCCAGTAGGTAATATGTACCACAACTTATTATGGCCATGCGAAGTCCGAATCAGTAGAACTATAATGTAGGATCACTGGATAGACAGGTCCATCAGGACACCGGAGTAGAACTATAATGTAGGATCACTAGATAGGCAAGTATGTCATGAGGCCCGAAAGTGTCTTTGGCTCCCGAGATCCAGTGCTCCCTTGATTTAAAAAAAATAAAAATCTTATATACAAGTTTCATAACAATTTGAAAATAATTCTGGGCAGAGTCAATGTTGCATCCCACAAGTATGCAAAATCGTAATACGAAATTCTTTTTATTGTAAGCTATACAAAAATGGCAGTATCTGATAGGATTTAAGGATTTGAAATTATGCATGCATACATCCACATTTTTTATTCTTTGTATTCTTTCTTTTTTAGCTGTGTGCATCCGTATTGCCATTAGGGCACTGCGTTGAAATCGAGCCAAGCCGAGCCAGCTTGGCTCGACTCGCTAAATCTCGTTCAACTAACAAGCTACCTCGACTCGGCTCATTTACACAACAAGCTCAGATTTGAAACTCGGATCGACTCGGTAAACTCGCGAGCAGCTCACGAGTAGCTCGTTTATCTTGTGAGCATGCACATATATCAGGAAAACATGTAATTTTTCCTACTAATTCAGAACTAGAACAAAGATAGTACTTCACAATGGCAAGATCAATGAAAATATAGTATCTCTACACTATTATAGGTGCAAGAATCATTAGCAGTTTGACATTCATTTATGAAATTTTGCAAATTGTGTATTTGAAAGAGTTTAATGAGCTAAACGAGTAGCTCGCGAGTAGCTCATTTAGCTTGGTAAACAAACAAGCTCAAATCTAAAACTCGGCTCGACTCGTTAGACATCGAGTTCGAGTCGAGTCGATCCAAATCACGAGCTACACTCGTTTAGCTCGCCAGTTTCGAGTTATAATTCCAGCCCTAGCTGGGTGTAATTGGTATCTTCATGATATTAGTATTTTTTCATTTATCAAAGAAAAAAAGATCCACACTAATTGTCATTTTCATGTAGCTCAAACTACATTGTATTTGAAATTGATATTTTGCACGATTATAGTTTGTATTAATGGCTACATCTAGATATATTTTTTAACCTTTTTGAAACTCGTAAATGTGATTTTCAAATTTTACGTAACATAAGAACCGGAGCTCGGAAGCCAAAATTTTATGATTTCCAAAAAAAGATATTAAGCATCTAAAATTTGCTTTTAGAATGAGCATCACGTAGCAGCACCATTTTAGGTATATAAATAATGCTCCATACTCCACTACGGACTCCCGTTCTCAATTAAGAGTAATTCTATATTTTTAATAATTGGAATCTTTGCAAATCGCTAGATCTCAACTGTCTAAGAATTACCTTAGAGTTGTTGTCAATTTTTTTACCGTCTGATTTGTTTTGTGGGTTATGATTGATGTTTGATGTCGTCTATTGGGGTTGGCCTGTTTATGTTTTTTCTTTTGGGTGTAGGATGGTTTGGGATGTTTTATTTTGTGGGCTTATACGCGTTGTTCGGGACGTCATTGTGTTCCTGGAGGCTCGTACACAATTTCTTGTTTTGGTGGGCTGCTAGCTTTGATTCATATTTGCATTTTTTAATTTGTTTCTTTATAATTTTTGCAGTGAGTTACATGTTGCAAGGAGTCCTTTTTTATCATTTAACTAATTTTTTCAATTGCAAGTGTCTTGGAACTGAAAAATTTCCATTGCAAGTGGGTAGGTTGTCTAGCTGTAATTGAGGTCGTAACTGGGATATTTTTCTAGTTCCAAGTGGGGTTTGCAACTCAAAACTTTTTAGTTGCAAGTGGGTTGCAATCAAGACTTTCATGTTGTTAGTCAACTAAGACTTTTTAGTTGCAAATGGGTTACAACCGAGAATATCCGGTTGTAGGTGGACATGTTTTTCAGTTGTAGTTAGAGTTGTAACTAAGACTTTTACCGGTTGCAAGTAGGATTACAGCCAATACTTTTTCAATAGCAAGTGGGTTGCAATCCAGGTTTTCCAGTTGAGTTAGGTCTTTCCGGTGCAATTGAGTTTGTAACCGAGATATTTCTTCAACTGAAAGTGGTATTGCAACTAAAACTTTTTCAGTTACAAGTGCCACAACTAGGAAAGTTGCTTTCGGTGACGCGTGTTTTTTATTGGTAGTGCCCCGCACACTACAAGTGTCGCGCCACTTCTAATGCTTATTGGTAGCGTGTGGACAACACGCTACCAGTAGCATTACTTACTGGTAGCATGGGGTTTGGCATGCTACTAGTAGGACCATACTGGTACCGGTAACGTGTGGGTAGCAAGCCACAAATAATTTTTCGATTTTTTTTAGAAAATACTGTTTTTATTGAATTAGATCAATATATATCACAAATCTAAAATATTAGAAACAACTAAAAATAAACGACTTGGTTTACCACATGTTATTAATAAACAGTTTAAAACAAGAATCACACTAGCAAGTTGCATCACTATACATGTTCTTAACGAAACATCTCGAGAAAAACTATCACTCTGAGTACGACTCCAAATCTCGAGACAAAAAGAATGACAACTAAATCATGCTAGTTTTGTGGCAACTCCCTCTATTAACTTGCTACTATTCATTATTTGATTGCATCCTTGCTCTTCACTAGAACCTAAGTACAATAACAGTTTTGGAATCATGACAGATTCCATTACTAATAGTAGTACTTTTTTTAGCAACCGGCAACCTTTTCAATTAGAAGAGGAAAAATAAACTGTACACGGGGCATGTTTATATTAAGGTGGAACATGCCAAAACCACAACACTAGGTAAAATCAGAAAAAAAACCTAATCAGGCTGAGATGGGATGGCCGGCATGAAGACCGCAAAGGCGCGTTCTCTGAAGAATTTCTTCTCTAGCATGGATGCGACCTCAACATAAGTTAGACGTTTCCCCATGAAGATACTGCGATTTCTTTCTTTAAATGCATCTGATGACTCGTTTCCTGCATCCAACAACAGGGTTATTGCAGTACTCATAGCGGCAACTATTTATTAGAAAGATCGATCCCAAAGGAGCTTTGCAGGATGGAAACCACACAACCCCGCAACTGCGTTGTCAATGCAGCCACGTTCGCACCCAAAACGATGTTTGGAAATAGTCTACACTATAAGTTGCTAGAGTAATAGTAAACAAGAGAGATTTAAAGTAACTAGTAACAAGGTAAACAAAGTAGTGAAAGTAAGCTAGAACAAGAACTAAACTAAAGGGGGTTGTAGCTATAGGATTGAATGGAATGGGAGAGGGTTTCTAGGCTTCGGTCTCACTAGTACTAGATGAGCGAATATATGTGCGAATCCATTATCTACAAGAGATTCCTTCAAGAAATAAAAGTTCCCCGCTTGATTACTGGGCTGTCACACTGTGTGTAGTATGCATGATTCTCGCGTGCCACTCGCAAGGCAAACGTACACTTCCGGACCAAGAGATCACATAAACTCATCTCGTAACTCGTGTAATTGAATACTTGGATCACAAACACATTCTAACTTAGCGTACTAGATCAAATCTCAACCTAGAACCTAATCAATCACTCACACATGGATGAACAACAAAAGATAGATAAATATATTAGTGAAGTCATAACCATGATCAATCTTACAATTACAAGATCTAAAACAAAGGAGAGAGAGATAGAGACGTTGTTGGAGTTGACGATGATGATGAACGATGCACACAGTGAAGGTGGGGGCGCCTCCTTCTCCTCTTGCTTGATGGAGTGAAGATGTGGATCTTGTGTGCGGAGGCTATGGAGGTTGTGGAGCGGCAGGGCTCCGTCCCTTAGGCGTGTGTGGATTCTCCCCCTTGTTCTAGGGTTTTCCCCTCTTTAAATAGGCATTTGGAGGTCGGTTTTGCGAACCAACGGAACTAGGGTTTCCCCTCTTTAAATAGCCTTCAAAAATGTTGTTCCGTTTGACGAAACAAAGTCGTCGGAGGGCGGTACGGCCGTACGGTACGGGCGGACTCCGCCCGTACCCGTGGTCGTTACGCATACTGTACTCCCTAGTATTTTAGCCGTCATTTCTTCATATGGACTCCGATTGAGGTTTTCTATGGCTCGTTGGATTTGTATGGACGAGAGCAACAATACCATGGTATTGGATCTTCATTTGGAGTTGATTAAAAAATCCACTTTTTTCTCTCCTCAAATGGCTATGTCTGGTGCCTGCAACTCCTCCATATTGAATCCTCTTGGCTCCATTCATCCATGATTGTTCATAACACATACACGCAAATAAAAGACAAGAAAAATGTAATAAAATCCTAATAAAACTACTAATGTGCAAAGCCCATGTGGAAATGAATAAGAACTAGTATTGATACATAATAGGCATAATTGTAGATAGATGTAGCATGTGATGGGTGACAATATGAATAATTTATATAATTAAATATGCCTCAATTTTAGACTCATCAGCATTCCACCAAATGTAGAGAAGGGGTCCGTTTAGGCGTCATTGCTCTTTTTTGGGGTTTTCATCAATTAAGTCGTCCCACCAATCCAAAGTGGAGGGGAAGGTGTGGCCCTGGCTCCCCGCAGGGCCCTTGTCCCAACTCTGCATAGTGTTCCAGACCGCCATAGAGAAAGGGCATTACTTGCAGATGTGAGCGGCTTGGCGTTCCAGCAGCTCTACGTTCAGTCAAATCCTAGAAGTTGTAACTTATCTTACAATTTCTAAAATTTCTTTTGAGTCGACCATTCTTTCAAGAGGTATCAGTCTGCTAAATTGTATGGCCCCATATTCTAAAAAACCACACCTACTCATCAATGGATGAAATGGAGATAAGCTTAGATCGACCAGCCTGCCTGTTAGGGTTGTTTCTTCTCTTAGCTGGCATGTTAGTTAAATTTTATAATCCAGCGGGGCGGCATAGTTACTCGAAGTGTACAATTTGAAATGAAGGGCAAGGCAAGAAAATATTGCTATTCACAATAAAAATTTACCACAAAATGGACTATTAGATCCGGTATCGAAACCTTTCTCGATGGTTTGGTGTGATTAAACAACTTTAAGCTAGGTTTGGGGTTTAGGGCCACCCTCCACCTCGACAGTTGGATTTTAACTGGGCCGTTTGAGCACCACTATCCATCCTCTGGAGGACCTTGGATTGCCTTTATTTGAACTCGAGATAAAGGAGGAGATTGATGACATGCCTGCGGATAAGGCCCCAGGCCCTGACGGCTTCTCCATCTCCTTTGTCCGCTCTTGCTAGGAGATCATGAAGGAGGATCTTATGAGGGCCATCAACACTTTCTCGGAATTATTGGTGTCCAATTTCCACATCGTCAACACCACCAACATTGTGCTTCTGCCAAAAAGGATGGTGCGGAGTCCATCACTGATTTCGGGCCCATTAGCCTCATTCAATTGGTCCCGAAGATCATCGCCAAAGCCATGGACCGACGGCTTAGTACCAAAATGAATAAGACCGTTTCTCATAGCAAGACTGCTTTCATCAAATCTAGAACCATCCATGACAATTTTATGTACGTCAGGAACACCGCTCGCCAACTTCATCGCAGCAAAACCCCGACTGACATGGGCATACCTTATAGGTACTCGAGCTTGGTATATACGGTCCAGCTTAAAAGAAGCCCACGACGTTGCTAAGGCCCAGTCGAGATTTGGGTGACCAAGGTATCTGTCTGCTTGCGGCACACAACAAACTTAAGATAGAAGTTTAAAGGGAAAACCCTAACCTGTAACCGACTTGGCCTGCTATCCTAAGCCCTAGCCTATCTACATAAAGGCTAGCAGGGGGCAGCGAGGAGGACGATATACACAACCCTAGTTTCCACACCATCGCCAGATTGCATCTGCGCACCCCCTGTAACTTTCGACTCCTCGATAATTCCAAGAGCAGACAAGCAGGAGTAGGGTCCTCTACGAGGCCTGAACCTGGGTAAACCTTGCGTCCCTCTGTGCTTGTTTGCTAGCCGATTGATGCCTCCAGCGCTCCCCACTTCCTCGAACCTAAATCCATCTGCGATGGGTATTGATGAGTTAACCCCTCGTCAATTGGCGCCGTCTGTGGGAATCGGGAGTGCTGATGTTGCGGCTTCCTCGGCCCCATCAACTACGATCTACGACTCTGCAGCAGCGGAGATTCGCCTCATCTTCAGTGCCTTCGACTTCACCGTCCACACGCCAGCCACTCTCCAGGATTTCGAGTCCGTGGGCGATGTGATCGGCCTGGCGATCAGGAGCTTACGCTTCCAAGTTGGTCGGCTGGGTACACTTCGCCTCCCTGACCAGCCAAAGGTTCTCACGATTGCTCCCGCATCATGGTTTCCCCCGCCAATCGACACCCTGAGCAAACTCAACACCCCGACAACAGTCAGGAATACGGACAGTGACACCATTCGTGAGTCTGATCTAGGTGATCTGGCAACAGAAGATGGAGCCTATGACTGGATCGGAAAGCTGCAGAAGCAATAGCTTCCCCAGCCATTACATGTGCACCGTCATCAACACAGGCGACAACGGCGGCACTCGGGACAACACCGGTACCGACGGTGGTATCCTAGTCGCGAACAGTGGTCCCTCCAACAGAGCACCCACCAACAACGGGCCAGAAGGTCATCCGCATCTCACTGCGAATAAACATACCCAAGAGCGCGTGTTGATCAAGCTCAACGACGCCGAGTGGGCTCGCTGCCGAGAGGCCCTGCGAGGCAACCCCCTGCCACCAAACTCATCACAAGACATGCTGATGGGTTATCACTGGCTGCTCAAGGAGGAATTCAAGCGCCAGCAACAAGTAATCGCCCAGCTTGATGTGCGTAGGAAGGCATCGGATGAGTCGAGCCTTCAGCGAGCTCAAGTCTCTTCCATTGGAGGATCCTCCTCCAAGGGTAACGATCATACAGCCGCCAAGAGACGTTCTCGACTAGCTCACCTCATCGATAAGGAGTGACAAGAGGCTATGCGAGTCCTCGACTTCTCATCCATGATGGTGGATACGCGGGGCAATGTGCTCCCCAAAACACTGCAGGCAGCGGTAACAACGGCCACCATGTACCTTCTCAACAACCAGCCACCGGCTGGAAACCCGCGGGCCGCCATGCACTGATCTACGATCGCGGGCCTGGGACTAGTCGAAGCTGCCCTCATCAAGGATCTAGCGTTGGAGCCAAAGAAAAACATTAAAATCCAGCGAGTATCAAGAGGGGTACCCCCCACAAGGCACAATTCAAGAGGAATATACTAGACTATTCCAAAAGATGACTAAGCAGCAGACTATAGCTATGCATTATCACTCGGGGGATTCCTCGAGTCTGTGGTAGTCTCCGACGCCACAGCCTTCTCGGCTACAGCCTCTGATGCCATGGCTTTCGCCATCTTCAACCGCCTTAGCTCTGCAGAATACTTCGCGATTGTCTCAATAAGCCGAGGCCTATATTTATTGCAACTAGTGGCAAAGGGAGCAAACACTACCTACTGGCCATTTGTAGTGACTATCATCACCGAAGAGACCCTGCTAGGGCTCAGGTCAACACCATGATCTTGCGCCATCGCGAGTCCCATGGTCGCTCCAACCCTCCGCTGAGCATTCTTGAAGTCCATGGGCACGCCTCCAGCGAAGGACTCCACCAAGCCATCAAGATCCTCGATAAACTTGGCCTTGGGGACCATCTCCTCTCGAAGACGTCCAAGCATGCCCTTATCCTTCTCGAGTGAGTCCTTGACAGAGACGCTGCGGTCTTCGACTGCAGCCACAACATCGTCCAAAGCATCTGAGCGGGCCAAAGCCTGAGCGTCGAAGTCCACGCCAGCAGCATCTACAGAAGATGCACGTGAGCACAACGACATATAGGCAAAGTACACAACAAATAAAAAGATGCAACATCGTACCTGAGAGTGCCTTAGCAATAGAGAAAAGTTGTTCTACGAACACTTTTTCTCTGTTGGCTGCGGCAGAACGCAAGACTTCCTCCCGCTTCTTCGACTCCTCGAGGGCTTCGAGTGCCTCGTCGTGTTTCTTCTCCACCACGGCAAGACCCTTCTGGAGGGAGTCGATGTGACAAAGATCATTATGCTCACCTACAAAGAATAAATGGCAAAACTTGAGCTCGCCAGCTTTCGCACAAGTAGAACGGAGGAAAAAGTGTGAACTCACCTTCGAAGGCACGATGACGGGCCTCCAGCGAAGCATGCTGATGGCCCAAGGAGATGATCTGTTCGGTGAGGCGAGTGGATTCCTTCAAGACAGGCTATAAAAAGGTAAGCATGAGCACCAACCAATTTTCGACTGCCAAAAAACAAGAAAACTCACATGTTCCTCTAGGGACTCTAAAGTTTCCTTCTGAATCGACATACGGGCAACCATCTGGTGCCCCTCAGCATGGGGGGAACTCGAAGAATTGGCACCGAAGTGGGCCGCCACCGGGGGAGAAGGAGATCGTGCTGCTATCTCTTTGTCATTGGAGTCTATGACTCCAGACTCGTTCACAAAGCGACAGTCATCGGACGATGACAACGTAGTTTGACTACCAAAAACATCCAAAACTACTTCAGAAGAACAGATTTTTGGGACACAACGACGAACTTGGAGGAACATAAAAACATACTCATCAAAATTGTCGAGGTCGAAGGAGTCCTCAGATGCCTCCTTCGGTATCGTCAACTTCTTCCGCGAAGGAGGATCCATGGCATTCACAGGCACGGCAGGAATCGGCTCCTCTACCATAGTAGGAGGACCCTCTAGCATCGTCGGCGATGAGGCATCTGAGTCCTTGCTTCAGGAGCGCTTGCGAGTCCCGTTCTCGCCAGACTCGGGGGATTCCTGTTCTTCCTCCACAGGGACAGTGGAGCCCGACTCGTCCTCCTATTTGGCTTCACGAGGGATCACTCGCTCGGGCTGAGGAGGCAACACAATGGTCACCTTCCAGTCCTGAAACAAGGAACAAACATCAGTATACAAGGAAACAAGTAGGGAATCAAAAAACAAGACGAGATCACAAGAAATCCACCTCAGACAGAGGATGGCTCGCACAGAACAGAGGCACAACTGAGTCGCAGGGAGTCTCTCCTTGGCTGTGTACTTGGTCAGCAACCGAAACCTCTTGTCTACTTCACCCAAAGAAATGTTCTCTGATGATATGCGAGTGGCATCGTCAATGCTAGTCCAGCAGCACATTGGATGCGCCCTAGCCTGCAGCGGCTGCACTCGATGGTGCATCCAGGTGCGAATGAGGTCTATGCCACCTACTTCCTTGCCTATGCAGAGCTCAAGGTCGCAGACACGCTTGTATATAACCTCAGTTGCCTTGGCTTCGCCGGGCATCATAGTGTTCTTCCATGACCTCCTTCTCTTGCATACTGCCGTGGAATCAAAGGGCGCGAGTCCGTAGTGTTCTTCATCAACCTTCTGGTCGCGAATATAGAACCACTTCTCCCTCCACCCTTGGACAGATGCATTGAAGTTGATGGCAAAATATGTGACATTGGAGTCGACATGGACCCCGCAGTCTCCTATATCATAGACTACCGACCCAAAGCCCGACTAGCGTTTGAGTTTGAAAAGTTTTTTAAAGATCCCAAAGTGTGGCTTGATTTCGAGCACTCGTAGAGGGTAATGAAGCAAGCGATATAAAGGATCGAGTTTGGGGTCAGCTGGTGCGGCTAGAGCCCGTAGAAGCAGAGTAACCCCCTCACAAACTTGTGAAGGGGGAGAGAAAGACCGCGAATGATAAATGCGAGGAAGATCACCCGAAATCTGGCAGGGGGACTGGGGATTACCTCGTCGCTGGGAATCCGACAGTGATCTTCCGCGAAATAGAGAGCACCATCTTGGCGCCAGTCAAAGATCTCTGTGTCCTTGATGGTGGTTGGCCTCCATGATCCGTTCATGACGCGCGTGCCTAGGCCCTTCTTCTTTCTAGCAGTGGCAGTATTGGTGCCTGTGGCGGCGGCACCCTTCTTCTTGGCCGCAACAGTGGCAGCCGTAGATCCAGCAGCAGAAGCACCCTTCTTCTTCACCATCTGGCGCTTGCGGTGGGAGCGCAGGAAGTAGCTAGCAAATGTGCGGAGGCCGTCCAGTGTAGCAAGGAAGTGCGAGCAATGGAACAGCGAGGAGAAGCAATGGAGGCAGCGCGCAAGGAAGAAGATGAGTTGTGGGTAAAATTACCGCACAACACATCTTTACTTATCCTCATCGAAGATGCAATCCAACGGCCATCAGTGCAACAGCCAGACACGTGGCACATATCGATATAGACGCGTGGCTGTGTAAACTGCGAACTGTCGCTCCACTCCTCCCATTATGCGTGAGAATCGAGGATACATAGTTAAAATCGAAGATTACGCACGCTTGGTCAAATTCAAGTCAGAAATGGGGCCCCACTTTGTCATGTCCCGTCGAAACCGCTCACACGAGAAAGTGAGATCATCTCATCGTCAGCACTGACGTCATTAACTCTAGGAGGAGCACCTTCTAACTACTCTAGTCCTCACTCGAGTCTTCGACTCGACCAAGCACTCGGGGGCTACTCCTAACAGGAGCGCTGGCCGCGCACCCGATAAAACCTTATATACTTCCAAGCATTGTAACAGTGCATTTCCGCTCAAAACCCTTCACTCGAATCAATGATTCGACTGTGGACTCAGGGTTACTCCCATAGGGAGCGCTAAAAACATATTCGACTAAAACAAGCAAAATACGACAGCAGTCGCAAAATATTCTTAGTCCCTACTCGAGTCTACGACTCGAATAGGCACTCGGGGGCTACTCCCATAGGGAGCGCTGGTCGGGCACCCTATGAATTTTCTTGTACATAACTATGTGTTGACTGCGTCCACACTCGAAAGCGTCGGCGACACCGCCTTGAACTTTCCCTACAAAGAGACTACATCTCCTGGGCCACCCGAATCATCTCCGTGATGACAACATTCGGATTCCACGCTTGCGGCTCGAAGATAAGATCTAAAGAAGGCCTGGCAACGCACCTGCTACCCTCTACCAGAAATAATCTATGCCTACAGGTACAATGAAATAAGCCTTGACGGACGCGTCGAGTGCTCACACTTATATACTGGGATTCGACTCTATAAGACCTCCACGGCATGAGTCGAATTACACCAGCATTTTTCCGAATTCGAGTCTGAGAACTAGAATTTGAGTAGATTGCGTTGTTTTTCCCTAAGGCAATTAACTGATCCTGATACATTGGATGAATCAGGCACGTATATTTACAATCCCTATGATACAAACTAAAGCATTCGAAGACATGCTCAACTATGCACTCGAAGGTTGCATAATTCTCCACTCGAATCTGTGATTCAACGGGACACTCGGGGGCTACTGACATGGGCATACCTTATAGGTACTCGAGCTTGGTATATACGGTCTAGCTTAAAAGAAGCCCACGACATTGCTAAGGCCCAGTCGAGATTCGGGTGACCAAGGAGACTCCGACTGCTTGCAGCACACGACAAACTTAAGATAGAAGTTAAAGGGAAAACCCTAACCTGTAACCAACTCGGCTAGCTATCTCGAGACCTAGCATATATATATAAAGGCTAGGAGGGGGCAGCGAGGAGGAGGAGAATATCATTTTGCGGCCCGAAAGTTGGGTCGCCCAGGCAACGCGGTACCCAAGTTGATTTTTATCACCGCGATTCGAAAAGTTGGGGCGCCAATTGCTGAGAGGGGTCTTTCGAGTGAATGATGGCCAAACCAAATATTTTCAAATCGCGCTCGTTAAGTTAGGATATTTCGTTACACTAGTTCCTGCTGTGCCCCTCCTTCACCGGTCACTCTTCTTAGCCACCCTACACGTGTCGTAGGGGCAAATCCATTACTGTACTTTCCTAACTCTCGACACTGAATCTTGCTGCTGCGGCGGCGGTCCCTTTTCTTCCCTTCCCCGACCCTAAATCTGCCGATGGCGGAGGACCTTTTTTCTCCCTTCCCCGACACTGAATCTGATGGCGGCGGCCCAGCATGTCTTGCAAGGAGAAGGTTGTAGCTACATCACCGACTAAAATGGGTCCATCGGGGCCCAAGTCTAGGGCTCAACGCATAGCAGCGGTGAGGTCTTCAGCCCCGGTTAGCGAGGAGGCCAGCAAGGATTCTGCTCCCAAGGTACCTACGAGCAGCGGGTTGAAGAGAAAAGCAAGGCCAACGGCGGATTGTTCGGCTCTGGTGGGCGGATTCAGCACTCAGATCTCGAAAAAAAACCCGGGAGAAGAGCGAGAGGTGAATTTTTCTTATTTGTGCCTTATCTTGCAAGTAGATTAGTTACGGCATAATAGAATCGAATGAACTGAAATGTTCCTCTTTTTAATCAAATTATGCACAGCTTTGATACAAGGGACCTATATGAGTTCACAGTTTATGTTCGGCAGTACACTACAAAACTTGATTTTGGTTGCGAGAGGGTTGTGTTCAGGCAAGATGTGCATCTGCTTGTGAATTGCAAAGAGGTTGTGTCTGTTTCGCAGCTGGTAGATATGCTTTCCGCTAGAATTCCCTAGGGTTCTAGACAGAAGACAAAATTGGTGTGGTGCAACATGAATTATACCTATCAGCAAATTGAGCACTCCCATGAGCTTCAGATGGTTTGGGAGTGTTGTGGAGCTAATCATAAGGTGAAAGCTGAAGCGATGATTGATGATATGTATGCAGATGCTGGAGATCTTGCTGCTAGAGCTTCTGCTCCTAGAGAATACGGACCAATAGATGCTGATCTAGATAAGTTCAGTATACGCATAGAGGTGGATTCATACATGGCAAAACTTAATGAGGGAGTTAATAAGCCAGTTTCGTCATGTACTGTGGAGATCATTGTCGATTCCAAAAACATAACTCTTGATGAAATGAGAGAGATGATCGGTAAGGAAATCAGTATTGGCCCTAAGCAGATGGCAAAAATCCGGTGGTGGCATCATAAGAAGCAGCAATTCATAGATGTTTTGGATACTGAAGATCTTATGCAAATTATGCCGCGAAAGAAGCAAACCAGGAAAGTGTTCTTCCTTGGTACCATTTCTGATGTTGTTGAACAGGTTATAGTGGATGTAGATGCCCCTGTAGTGGCTAAACAGAATGAGGTGGTCGACGTTGATGAGATCTGATGAGAGCTGCTACCCTGGGCTTGTCATATGGACCGCGGGGTTCCCCTGCCTGTATTTGTAATATTGACTTCTGTTGTATTTAGAGCATGTTTCTGTGATTATGTTTGTTGAGAGATTGCGATATAATGTTGTGCGAGCTGTTGATATTTTCGGACATGTCACTCACTGAAACCATCGTTGTTGTAATAAGACATAAGTACATTGTAGTTGACATGATTATGTTTCTTAAGATGACGTACCATACTTGTTTCTATTATTATGTTTGTTGGGACATTGTAATGTAATGTTTTCTGAAACCATGACTGGACTAGTGATGCATAAATACATTTTAGTTGACATGATTATGTTTCTTGAGATGATGTAACGTACTTGTTTCTGTTATTTTGTTTGTTGAGAAACCATGACATGACAAGTGATGTGTAATTACCTTGTAGTCGACATGATTTTGTTTCTTGAGTTGATGTAATATACTTGTTTCTGTGATTATGTTTGTTGAGAGATTGTAATGTGATGTTTTGTGAAACCATGTTGTGGTTATGTTTGTTGAGAGATTGTAATGTAATGTTTTGTGAAACCATGATTGAAGAAGTGATGCATAAGTACCTTGTAGTTGACATGATTTTGTTTCTTTAGATGATGTAATATACTAGTATGTTTTTGTTAGGCAATGAAATTGGGATGGAGGGAGTGCAGGTTTAATATTTGAAATGAGAATGTGTGAAGAGAATCCATATCAGGCAGGAGACAATAATCCAGGGAAAGGGCATGGTATCCATTAAACTATTGTAATATGCCAATTTAGTCATTGTTGCAGCGGTAGAAGGGCTGCTCTCTCTCTCTCTCTCTCTCTCTCTCTCTCTCTCTCTCTCTCTCTCTCTCTCTCTCTCTCTCTCTCTCTCTCTCTCTCTCTCTCTCTCTCTCTCTCTCTCTCTCTCTCTCTCTCTCTCTCTCTCTCTCTCTCTCTCTCTCTCTCTCTCTCTCTCTCTCTCTCTCTCGCCGACGCCGACGCCGACGCCTGCGACGACGCATTCCCCATGCGGTCCTTGAACGGCGAGGACGACCACTCGAGCAGCAACAGCCTTCTCTCCGACATCGAGTATTCCTTCCATGATGTGAGTTCCTCTGTTTTCTCGGGCTAGGGTTAGGCAATGGTAAATCTCTCGATCTGAGCTCCATATGTGCATGCAATCATGTTCGATTTCAGCTTTGCGTTTACCTATAGGTACCACGGACGATCTACGACTCTAAATGGGAGGGCCTAGATCTCGATAGAGAAGTGCCATGTGACCATGGGCTAAAACTGAGGAGATATGTTGCATTCGAAGGCAGTAACACTGGGAGAAGGTTTTTGGGTTGTACAAATCAGGTTTGTTTACATTATGTGCAACTGTGACATGAAGTAAAATGTACCGTGCATGTCCATAACACTATAGTGTGTGTGTTTTTAGGTTGGTCCGGTGTGTAAAGCAGTAGAGTGGGTGGATCTTGAGTGGCCAGATGAAATGTTTGGCACAGTTATGGGAGATGTATGAGTTGGAAAGGTCGGGGAGATTTACTGATGTAAGTGATGCAGCTGAAAAAAATTAGAAGCTGTCGGTACGAAATAAGGAGTTGGAACAAGAAATCAAGAATTTGCAGTCAGAGCTAACTGACGGAATCGATGGGATCTTGGTTGTTGGAACTGCAAAGCAGCTTCAGGATAGTCACAGGTTGCTGATTCATAATGCAGAAAAGGAGAGGGATCAACTCAGGGAAGACAAGAAGAAGCTAGAGTACTGCATTGTGGATCTGTTGAAGGAACTGAAGAAGGCATGCGAGGGTGAACAAGACAGACTATAGATGATAAAGGAAATTCGAGATGAATAATTTATGTTGTGCCAATGCCCGAAACTAGTTAATTGTAAGACTTGTAGTTGCGCTTTCCGAACTAAGCCAAACTCAATCCTCGAGCAAACTAATTTCAGACGAACACACATATCGTGCATAGAGTTAAGTTCACGCTTACAAAATCACCACTGCAGAGGATAAACCAGGCAGTTCAGTACTAAATAGACATATGTTGTGTTCAAGCGAGCCTGGCCCGGAGCTGCCTGTTTTCCACCCTAAGATTGGCCAGCTCCTTCAGTACTATGTCGCGCTTCAACTGTAGGTTCTAGCGCTCCATCATAGATTGGAGAATTTTGTCCGTAGCCATACGATTTTCCTTCAAGATCCCTTTCATGATATCTGTCTGCTTCCTAGCCAAGGCGCGACCTTCACTGTGTAGCTTCGCCCAGTCGTCATTTAACTCCTTCAGTTTCTGGCACTTGTCAGAAAGGACCGTGAGTTCAGCACGTAGTTGGTCAAAGGCTAGTTTCTGGGAATTCTTCTTCTCCCTTTGGATTGCTATCTTGTCATTTAGCCAGGTCGTCAGGTCCTGGTCGATCTTTGGCCTCTTTCCCTGCAACAAAAATACATAGTATGGTTTGTTCAGTTCACCAGGACAAGATGGTTAGTTTCCATAATTAACTGAATCGACTAGTGGCACTGCCATAATTTCAAGGAAGCAATCTAGGACTAATCAACATTTTTATGAATCGACTAGTGGCACTGTCATAATTTCAATTTCAAAGACAAATAAGATTTATCTGCAGTTTAGTGTGCTGTGGGTTTTTCCCAATATCACCAAATAGTAGTGGGAGAGTGGCAAGCTCATAATGCAGAAACCCATGTCCAGATACATAATGGAAAGAGAACATGGGTGTCCATTCATGAACATGAACACCAACACATGTCCAGATAGATAAGGAGTTGCCCTAGGATTCTTATTGCACCCTATAATGGGAAGCAGACATGGGCATTGCTCCCTGAACCCTAAACATTACAAAAGTAGAGGAGGACAAACTGATATTCGTGTCCCCACTAACGAGAATCTGACTTGGGCATTGCTCCGGTACGCCTCCAGACATGCCCTTAGCTCCTCGTTCTCTTTCCAAACACCCTCGAGTATGGTGATCCCTCTGCTCATGTCCGCCTTCATCTCCTTGACTGCATCCAGGCAACGGTTCCTATCATGGTAGGCTCGGATGGTAGCCTTGGTGTCCTCGACACGTCCTCTGAGTGCCTCGCTGACTTCTTCCTGCAGGAGAATGCACCTTTCCACAAGATTCTTCTTCTCCTCCGTGAGCTCGTTGATTATCTTGATGGCATGTTCTTGCCTGTTCAAGTTACGGTCGAGCACTTTCTGCAGCCTAACGACGTCACGTGCAAAATCTAGCGAGATCTCCTTCTACACAAATAATTGCTTGCGTAGGCTCTCATTAGCTTGGGTGAGGGAGCGTGCAAGCTCATGTTGGTTGACAATCTTGGAACTGATCGTGGCCACCTTGCCACGGTACTCGGCCTTCGATCGCTGCATCGTTCATGTTAATTGAAATATGAATTCTACAATTACACTCCAGGTCCCAGGTGAATACTAATATAGATAAAAAAATCCCCGTTGAATCTATTGGCCACAGTGTTAAAAAATGGACCTAGAGATCTATTCATGACCACGATAAACTAATCCTAATCACAAAAAATCCATAGTGAATCTTTGAACATCGGTATTAAGGAAAGACCAAGAGATCCAATCATATTCATGAAAACTAATACAACTCGCAAAAGAAGATGAAAAACCAATGCGGGGCGGACATCATCTAAGAAATCCACATCATAACTCGGAGAAATAACAGCGTGGAGATTTGCTACCTCGCTGAGACATGGAATGGGTCCGAACGGGTCCTGCAACGCCTCCGTCGTGGTGGATTCGGGCTCCACGGCCGGCCTGTAATACATAGAAGAGGAAGATCCAGAAGAAGAAAAACAAGAAGAAGCTGATTAAGATCATGATGGAGAGGGAGATGGAGAAGAAGTAGAACAAGAAGACCATACCGGGAGGAGCCCTCGCCTGCTAGAACATTCGGCGTCATTGTCGGGGGAGATTGGGCCTCAATGAGAGGGTGGGCTTGAGAGGCTGGTAGAGCAAGAAGTGCCTCACGGCGATTTCTCTCCCTTTTCTCCGCGAGGATCATCGACCGGCCTCTCCCCCTCCTCAGTGGAGCCATGGCTTGCAGGGTGAGTGTGGCGGTGGCAGGAGGAAGGAGATAGTGATTAGTGTGGGAGAAGAGTCAAAGAGTACAGGCCGTGGTCCAGTAGTACTAGTACTATTATACAAGACCACCGTATACGATCTACCTTCTGAAAGAAGGCAGGGAGGCAAGGGTAGGGAATCGATGGGACTTGTCTTTATTGTGATGGACACTTCAATGGTCTTCGGTGCCGCCCAAAATCCAGTATGTAATAAGGGGAGTGCGAGCCGGGTGGTCATCACGGGAATCGGCGCGCACATCCCGCGTGTGTGCGTCACGTGTTGATGGGGCAATGACGCACGCAACTGCTGCACGATCATGTCGGCACGTCGAACTCTGTCGAACTCCACATGACAGGCACGCACGGGATATTTACGAGTCTAGAATACGCTGTGCCACTTTTGTTGTGATCAAATTATGTTCAGTACGCGAGATATTACTTTTTTTTGATAATCGACAAATGCATGCGTGGACACGACGCATGAAACCGCTGCTCGTCCTTGATCAGATCAGCACCCCACTCTGTGTACCCGCCATCGACCATTCGGAGCAACTACCTCGAGCACGATGCCCCCTCGCCATGGCAATGGCAGGTCCAAGCCTTCCACTGACCGTCCTGCGTCCCCGACTATTCGCTGCATCGTTTGCGCTTGCGAGTCGCCTGCTGAGGCAGCACGTCGTGTCCGACCGTGCCATGATCCATCGACATCGGCACTCGAGGACACCGCGATGTCGAAGCTTGTACCGGCCGCGCAGGAGGAGCGTGGGGTACCTGCAGCGTCGGACGAGCGCAAAGCAGCAGCCAGGACGGGGGCGTGTGTTGCACCGGCGAGTACGGACAAGAAGAGGAATGAGAATAAGACCAGGAAGAAGAGAGGAGATAGCTATTTGGACGAGTCCGACTCGACCAACGAGGAGGCGTTCATCGATCAGTTGGAGGCAGAAGCGGAGGAGAGTGACATGGACCCGTGGGACTACGAAGAGGAGGAGGACTCCGACGAGGAGATAGCGCGCATATTTGAAGAAAGGGGTGGTGTCGAGTCATCACAGGAGGACACCGACGGTGGCGATGGCATGGACCATAGCGTTGATGAAGACGAGGACGAACCGGAAGACGAAGACGATGGCTTCTTTGAAATATGATCATTTATTTTATTTATTTTAGTTAGATAGATGGATTTTCACTTGTTTATGGAGGTAAAGTATCGGTGGCACGGATAGAGAGGTCGCACGGATTGACCATGCATAAAAAAAGTGGAGAAGGGAGGAGTTATCCCGCCCGTTGGATCACATGGGATCAACGGTTGGTGGAGATGATCCGCGTGACATCTGTGTCAGCCAATTAGGGCATAGCACCCAGAGTGAGCACATGTTTGGTATCTCCACATGTTTGGGATTTTGTGAGATTTGTGACGGAGAGAGAGGGAAAATCTCTTTTCACAATCCGCCTATGGATCCACTAGTATCATTGAAATGTGTGCTCTTTTTACTAACAACAACCAGAGTCATTGCATGTGTGTTCTCTTTAGAGACCATACATGGATCCACCAGTGTCATTGCATGTGTGTTCCTTTTACTAACAACAACCAGAGTCATTGCATGTGGGTTCTCTTCAGAGACCACACATGGATCCACCAGTGTCATTGCATGTGTGTTCTTGTTACTAACTACAACTGGAGTCATTGCATGTGTGTTCTTTTCACATACCACATATGAATCCACCTGTGTCATTGCATGTGTGTTCTTTTTACTAACAATAACCAGAGTCATTGAAATGTGTGTTCTCTAAAGAGACCACACATGGATCCACCAGTGTCATTGCATGTGTGTTCTTTTTACTAACAACAACCAGAGTTATTGAAATGTGTGTTCTTTTCACCATCCACCTATGGATCCACCAGTGTCATTGCATGTGTGATTTTTTTACTAACAACAACCAGACTCATTGAAATGTGTGTTCTCTTCACATACCACATATGGATCCACCAATGTCATTGCATGTGTGTTCTTTTTACTAACAACAACCAGTGTCATTGCATGTGTGTTCTTTTCACAATCCACCTATGGATCCACCAGTGTCATTGCATGTGTGCTTTCTTTACTAACAACAAGCAGGGTCATTTCATGTGTGTTCTTTTCACATACCACATATGGATCCACCAGAGTCATTGAAATGTATGTTCTCTTCAGAGACCACACATGGATCCACTAGTGTTATTGCATGTGTGTTCTTGTCACTAACAACAACCAGAGTCATTGCATGTGTGTTCTTTTCACATGCCACATATGGATCCACCAGTGTCATTGCATGTGTGTTCTTTTCACAATCCACTTATGGATCCAC
This sequence comes from Avena sativa, assembly GCA_916181665.1. Taxonomy (NCBI): domain Eukaryota; kingdom Viridiplantae; phylum Streptophyta; class Magnoliopsida; order Poales; family Poaceae; genus Avena; species Avena sativa. The sequence continues at coordinate 433,325,968 of OV702295.1, forward strand.
CAGTCTCATTGCATGTGTGTTCTTTTTACTAGCAACAACTAGAGTCATTTCATGACTTCTCTTTTCACATACCACATATGGATCCACTAGTGTCATTAAAATGCGTGTTCTCTTCAAATACCACACATGGATCCACCAGTGTCATTGCATGTGTGTTCTTGTTACTAAGTACAACCAGAGTCATTGCATGTGTGTTCTTTTCACATACCACATATGGATCCACCAGTGTCATTGCATGTGTGCTCTTTTCACAATCCACCTATGGATCCACCAGTGTCATTGCATGTGTGTTCTTTTTGCTAAAGACAAACAGAGTCATTGAAATGTGTGTTCTTTTCACATACCACCTATGGATCCACCAGTGTCATTACATGTGTGTTCTTTTTACTAACAACAACCAGAGTCATTGCATGTGTGTTCTCTTCAGAGACCACACATGGATCCACTAGTGTCATTGCATATGTGTTCTTTTTACTAACAACAACCAGAGTCATTAAAATGTGTGTTCTCTTCAGAGACCACACATGGATCCACCAGTGTCATTGTATGTGTGTTCTTGTTACTAAGTATAACCAGAGTCATTGCATGTGTGTTGTTTTCACATACCACATATGGATCCACGAGTGTCATTGCATGTGTGGTCTTTTTACTAACAACAACCAGAGTCATTGCATGTGTGTTCTCTTTAGAGACCACACATGGATCCACCAGTGTCATTGCATGTGTGTTCTTTTTAGTAACAATAACCAGAGCCATTGAAATGTATGTTCTCTTCAGAGACCACACATGGATCCACCAGTGTTATTGCATGTGTGTTATTTTCACATACCACATATGGATCCACTAGTGTCAATGCATGTGTGTTCTTTTCACATACCACATATGGATCCACCAGTGTCATTGCGTGTGTGTTCTTTTCACAATCCACCTATGGATCCACCAGTGTCATTGCATGTGTGTTCTTTTTACTAACAACAACTGGAGTCATTGAAATGTGTGTTCTTTTCACATACCACATATGGATCCATAGGTGTCATTGCATGTGTGTTCTTTTCACCATCCACATATGGATCCACCAGTGTCATTGCATGTGTGTTCTTTTTACTAACAACAACCAGATTCATTGCATGTGTGTGCTTTTTCAGAGACCACACATGGATCCACCAGTGTCATTGCATGTGTGTTCTTGTTACTAAGTACAACTGGAGTCATTGCATGTGTGTTCTTTTCACATACCACATATGAATCCACCTGTGTCATTGCATGTGTGTTCTTTTTACTAACAATAACCAGAGTCATTGAAATGTGTGTTCTCTAAAGAGACCACACATGGATCCACCAGTGTCATTGCATGTGTGTTCTTTTTACTAACAACAACCAGAGTTATTGAAATGTGTGTTCTTTTCACCATCCACCTATGGATCCACCAGTGTCATTGCATGTGTGATTTTTTTACTAACAACAACCAGACTCATTGAAATGTGTGTTCTCTTCACATACCACATATGGATCCACCAGTGTCATTGCATGTGTGTTCTTTTTACTAACAGCAACCAGTGTCATTGCATGTGTGTTCTTTTCACAATCCACCTATGGATCCACCAGTGTCATTGCATGTGTGCTTTCTTTACTAACAACAAGCAGAGTCATTTCATGTGTGTTCTTTTCACATACCACATATGGATCCACCAGAGTCATTGAAATGTATGTTCTCTTCAGAGACCACACATGGATCCACTAGTGTTATTGCATGTGTGTTCTTGTCACTAACAACAACCAGAGTCATTGCATGTGTGTTCTTTTCACATGCCACATATGGATCCACCAGTGTCATTGCATGTGTGTTCTTTTCACAATCCACTTATGGATCCACAAGTCTCATTGCATGTGTGTTCTTTTTACTAGAAACAACTAGAGTCATTTCATGACTTCTCTTTTCACATACCACATATGGATCCACTAGTGTCATTAAAATGCGTGTTCTCTTCAGATACCACACATGGATCCACCAGTGTCATTGCATGTGTGTTCTTGTTACTAAGTACAACCAGAGTCATTGCATGTGTGTTCTTTTCACATACCACATATGGATCCACCAGTGTCATTGCATGTGTGCTCTTTTCACAATCCACCTATGGATCCACCAGTGTCATTGCATGTGTGTTCTTTTTGCTAAAGACAAACAGAGTCATTGAAATGTGTGTTCTTTTCACATACCACCTATGGATCCACCAGTGTCATTACATGTGTGTTCTTTTTACTAACAACAACCAGAGTCATTGCATGTGTGTTCTCTTCAGAGACCACACATGGATCCACTAGTGTCATTGCATATGTGTTCTTTTTACTAACAACAACCAGAGTCATTAAAATGTGTGTTCTCTTCAGAGACCACACATGGATCCACCAGTGTCATTGTATGTGTGTTCTTGTTACTAAGTATAACCAGAGTCATTGCATGTGTGTTGTTTTCACATACCACATATGGATCCACGAGTGTCATTGCATGTGTGGTCTTTTTACTAACAACAACCATAGTCATTGCATGTGTGTTCTCTTTAGAGACCACACATGGATCCACCAGTGTCATTGCATGTGTGTTCTTTTTAGTAACAATAACCAGAGACATTGAAATGTATGTTCTCTTCAGAGACCACACATGGATCCACTAGTGTTATTGCATGTGTGTTATTTTCACATACCACGTATGGATCCACTAGTGTCAATGCATGTGTGTTCTTTTCACATACCACATATGGATCCACCAGTGTCATTGCGTGTGTGTTCTTTTCACAATCCACCTATGGATCCACCAGTGTCATTGCATGTGTGTTCTTTTTACTAACAACAACTGGAGTCATTGAAATGTGTGTTCTTTTCACATACCACATATGGATCCATAGGTGTCATTGCATGTGTGTTCTTTTCACCATCCACATATGGATCCACCAGTGTCATTGCATGTGTGTTCTTTTTACTAACAACAACCAGATTCATTGCATGTGTGTGCTTTTTCAGAGACCACACATGGATCCACCAGTGTCATTGCATGTGTGCTCTTTTTACTAACAACAACTGCAATCATTGCATGTGTGTTCTCTTTAGAGACCACACATTGATCCACGAGTGTCATTGCATGTGTGTTCTTGTTACTAATTACAACCAGAGTCATTGCATGTGTGTTCTTTTCACATACCACATTTGGATCCACCAGTGTCATTGCATGTGTGTTCTTTTCACAATCCACCTATGGATCCACCAGTGTCATTGCATGTGTGTTCTTTTTACTAAAAACAACTGGAGTCATTTCATGACTATTCTTTTTACATACCACATATTGATCCACCGGTGTCATTGAAATGTGTGTTCTCTTCAGAGACCACACATGGACCACCAGTGTCTTTGCATGTGTGTTCTTTTTACAATCCACACATGGATCCACCAGTGTCATTGCATGTGTGTTCTTTTGACTAACAACAACCAGATTCATTGCATGTGTGTTCTTTTCACATCCCACATATGGATCCACCAGTGTCATTGCATGTGTGCTCTTTTTACAAACAACAACTGGAGTCATTTCATGTGTGTTCTTTTCACATACCACATATGGAACAACTAGAGTCATTGCATGTGTCCTCTTTTCACAATCCACCTATGGATCCACCAGTGTCATTGCACGTGTGTTCTTTTTACTAACAACAATTGGAGTCATTGCATGTGTGTTCTATTCACATACCACATATGGAACAACCAGAGGCATTGAAATGTGTGTTTTCTTCAGAGACCACACATGGATCCACCGTTGTCATTGCATGTGTGTTCTTTTTACTAACAACACCTAGAGTCATTGCATGTGTGTTCTTTTCGCATACCACATATGGAACAACCAGAGTCATTGAAATGTGTGTTCTCTTTAGAGACCACACATGGATCCACCAGTGTTATTGCATGTGTGTTCTTTTTTCTAACAACAACCAGAGTCATTGCATGTGCGTTCTTTTCACATACCACTTATGGATCCACCAGTATCATTGCATGTGTGCTCTCTTTAGAAACAACAACCAGAGTCATTGCACGTGCGTTCTCTTCAGAGACCACACATGGATCCACCAGTGCCATTGCATGTGTGTTCTCTTCAGAGACCACACATGGATCCACCAGTGTCATTGCATGTGTGTTCTTTTTCTAACAACAACCAGATTCAGTGCATGTGTGTTCTTTTCAGAGACCACACATGGATCCACCAGTGTCATTGCATGTGTGCTCTTTTTACTAACAACAACTAGAGTCATTGCATGTGTGTTCTCTTTAGAGACCACACATGGATCAACCAGTGTCATTGCATGTGTGTTCTTGTTACTAATTACAACCAGAGTCATTGCATGTGTGTTGTTTTCACATACCACATATGGATCCACCAGTGTCATTGCATGTGTGTTCTTTTCACAATCCCCCTATGGATCCACCAATGTCATTGCATGTGTGTTCTTTTTACTAGCAACAACTGGAGTCATTTCATGACTATTCATTTCTCATACCACATATGGATCCACCGGTGTCATTGAAATGTGTGTTCTCTTCAGAGACCACACATGGATCCACCAGTGTCATTGCATGTGTGTTCTCTTTACAATCCACACATGGATCCACAAGTGTCATTGCATGTGTGTTCTTTTTACTAACAACAACCAGATTCATTGCATGTGTGTTCTTTTCACATACCACATATGGATCCACCAGTGTCATTGCATGTGTGCTCTTTTTACTAATAACAACTGGAGTCATTTCATGTGTGTTCTTTTCACATACCACATATGGAACAACCAGAGTCATTGTATGTGTGCTCTTTTCACAATCCACCTATGGATCCACCAGTGTTATTGCATGTGTGTTCTTTTTACTAACAACAACTGGAGTCATTGCATGTGTGTTCTCTTCACATACCATATATGGAACAACCAGAGTCATTGAAATGTGTGTTCTCTTCAGAGACCACACATGGATCCACCAGTGTCATTGCATGTGTGTTGTTTTTACTAACAACAACTAGAGTCATTGCATGTGTATTCTTTTCACATACCACATATGGAACAACCAGAGTCATTGAAAAGTGTGTTCTTCAGAGACCACACATGGATCCACCAGTGTTATTACATGTGTGTTCTTTTTACTAACAACATCCAGAGTCATTGCATGTGTGTTATTTTCACATAGCACTTATGGATCCACCCGTGTCATTGCATACGTGCTTGTTTTACTAACAACAACCAGAGTCATTGCATGTGTGTTCACTTTAGAGACCGCACATGGATCCACCAGTGTCATTGCATGTGTGTTCTCTTCAGAGACCACACATGGATCCACCAGTGTCATTGCATGTGTGTTCTTTTTACTAACAACAACCAGATTCATTGCATGTGTGTTCTTTTCAGAGACCACACATGGATCCACCAGTGTCATTGCATGTGTGATCTTTTTACTAACAACAACTGGAGTCATTGCATGTGTGTTCTCTTTAGAGACCACACATGGATCCACCAGTGTCATTGCATGTGTGTTCTTGTTACTAATTACAACCAGAGTCATTGCATGTGTGTTGTTTTCACATACCACATATGGATCCACCAGTGTCATTGCATGTGTGTTCTTTTCACAATCCACCTCTGGATCCACCAGTGTCATTGCATGTGTGTTCTTTTGACTAACAACAACTGGAGTCATTTCATGACTATTCTTTTCACATACCATATATGGATCCACCAGTGTCATTGAAATGTGTGTTCTCTTCAGAGACCACTGATGCGCTCGACGATCAACGTAGAGCTCGTTGGGAACCCCAAGAGGAAGGTATGATGAGCACAGCAGCAAGTTTTCCCTCAGTTATGAAACCAAGGTTTAATCGAACCAGTAGGAGCAAGGAAACACCCGAAAGGTGTTACTAGCTGAGCTTTGGCAGGGCGCACTACCGGTGCTAGCAGCAACATGGAGACCCGCACAACACAACCATAGAACTTTGTCCCCAACTTGCGATGAGGTTGTCAATCTCACCGTGTTTTGCAGAAAACAAAGGATTAAACGTATCGAATGGAAAGAAGTAAAAGTTTGTAGAAAGTAAACACAAAGCAAAAACAGTTTATAGATTGTATGTAAAAGATAAGGACCGGGATCCATAGTTCACTAGAGGTGGCTCTCCTTAGATAGATAACATGCTGGGTGAACGAATTACAGCGGGGCAATTGACAAACACCGAGAAAGCAATACATGCATATACTAATCATCTTGACTCCTTTGAGACTTGATTGGGCATTACATCATAATACATAGACCGCCATCCAACTGCATCTATGACTAATAATCAACCTTCAGGTTATCATCCGAACCCCCTCTAGTATTAAGTTGCAAGCAACAGATTATTGCTTTACGAACTGCGTGCAAGGTAAACAATACGATTGTTCTATGAACAAAGGATTGTTGTTTTCTCCCTAGTAGCAACAGCACATCTAGTACCTTAGAGATTTCTGTCACTTCCCCAGATTACCAGAGGAATGAACCCACTATCGAGCATAAATACTAACTCTTGGAGTTGCTAGCATCTACTTGGCCAAGATAGCTACTAACAATGGAAAGCATGCAAGATCTCAAATAACAAACACATGATAGAATCAATAATCAATCTAAAATGGCATCTCAATATCCATCGGATTCCCGCAAACACAACATGTATGGATTACAAATAGATGATCTTGATCATGAACGGAGCTCACAAGATCTAAACATGAAAGCACAAAGGAGGAGAACCAGCCATCTAGCTACTACATGGATCCGTAGTCCAAGGATGAACTACTCACGCATCACATCGGAGGCTTCCATGGTGATGAAGAAGGCCTCCAGGGTGAATTCCCCTCTCCGGCAGGGTGCCGGGAAGAGCTTCAGATCCCTCCCGATCTAGGGATGGAGATGATGGCGGCTACAGAATCTTTCGTGGAATTTTGATCGGGTACTTGGTTTTCATCCTGAGTGCAACTTATAGGCGGAAGGAGAGGCCGAGGGGGTGCCGGGAGCCACCACACCACCCCCTGGCGCGAACCCAGCCTGGCCGCACGGCCAGGTGGTGTGGCCGGCCCCTGGCCCCTCTCCGTCTCGTATTCTGGCACTTGATCCCTTCTGGAAAAATAGGCACTTTGGCTTTTGTCCCGTCCAATTCTGAGAATATTCATTTTCTAACTTTCCTGGAACCAAAAACAGCAGAAAACAGGCAGTTAGCACTATGGCTCTCGTTAATAGGTTAGTCCAAGAAATCATATGAAAAGTACTCCAAAGTTGGAACAAAACACAAGAAAGTGGATAAAACCAAGCATGGAACATCAAAAATTATAGAAACATTTGCAATGTATCAAGATCCCAAGCTTAACTCCTGCTCGTCCTCGAGTAGGTAAGTGATAAAAAGAAATAATTTTTGAGGTGACATGCACCATCAAAGACTTGATCAAAGTATTTGCAAAACATTCAAAGCTGGGATCATAGTACTTCAATCATAACATGAAAGACAAAGTTCTAGCAATAAGCAAAGAAACTATGATGCAACATGAAAAGGCACAAAAAAAAGATTCATGAATAACAATTCTTTGCAAAACGTTTGTTTGTTTCACATAAAGAAAACATAGCATAATAGTATTCAGCTTGTCCCTCAATCGAGTAGCAAATATAAATACATAGGACACCTTCAAAGTTCATAAGAGTGACTAGATACAATAGTTTCAAACAAGCAATAGCAAGTTATGCATCAATCAACTAGTCTTGGGACAATGCACATAGAACTAAGAATGGACACTATGCTCTCAAAGTAGTGCATAAATATAGAAGGTGGAGACTCGATATAATGGTGGAAGAAAAGCCTTTTGTAAAAGGAAGTAGGGATTCAAGTCTCATAAAGAGCTTCCAAAAATTATGGTACTTATAGCTTTCAGCTCTCATTGCCCCTAACATAAGCATCTTGAAGGTGATTAAGGTTAAAGTGACACAACTAAGAGGATATGCTTGACAAGTTATAAACCGAAATCTCATGCCCCTTACTTACGAAGACCGATCCTGATGCTACTCAACTTCAGTCATGACTAAGCTCTTGTCATTGTAAGTATATGTGTATCATTAAGAACCGCCAATGGGGTACCCCTTGCACATGATACAGGAGCTTTCCCATAATCAAAATGACAAGGCAAGCAGACAATGAGCATCTCAGCGATCTTTTTATTTGCTATTTGCATAGGTTCTTATTGAGGATGCTTCATAGAGTGCTCACTATGGTGATGCTGCAAGTTTCCACCATGATTAGGCATGGCTTAGTCTAGCGGCCCAGACATTTCTCTAACATACATACAAACTCCATGATCTTACAAGTTGCACTTTTATTTCACACCGCCGGGATCCGTAAGCAAAAGAACATGATATCAACGAGGTACAAAGTACAAGTGCAATGTTGAAAGCGTTCCCCATGAAACATGGTTCTGCTAATTTCAACTTATAAAGTGCAAGCATATACGCAACAAAGAAGGACCCAATTGTTCAAGTTTATTAGAGGCAATAAAGTAAAGTGTGCCATCAAGTTCGTGAGAGCTTTAATCACTAGTTTTCTCATCACAAGTGGAAGGTAAACAAAAGCATGAATATACTTGGAATAGCATAAGCTAATAGGTAGGTATGGTGGAATCTTTAGAATAACTTGGTTTAGGGATTTGGATGCATGAGTGGAACTCATACTTGGTTGTGGAGGCTAGCAAAAGACTAAGAGCGACAAACTAAGAGAGCAATAATGGCCATAATCATGCAGAGCGACAAAACATCATTGATCAAAGCATAAAGTGATACTACAGGTTAAAAACGAAAGGATCATAAAGGCTATGGTGACTTGTGACAGTCATAACATGGTGTGAGCATGTGCCAAGTCAACCCAAATAAAGCATCAAAGGAGAATACCACTATACTATGCTTTAATATGCTAAAACAACGCATGATTCATCCAAGGCACATTAAGAAATCTCAATTGTTTATAACAAGTCATGATATAGCAAAGAATACTAAGCATAAAGACAAAACAATATCAAGCATGGCATGACAAAGCATAGGCCATAGTCAAAAACGAACTCTTTTTACCACATAAGCATGAACTTTCCTACTCTTTTCCAAACCAAACCAAACTATTTGCAAACCAATGTACGAAAGAGGGGGTCCAACCAACTTATTCAGAAAACTAAGCAAACCAAGCAAACTAAAAACCAAAACGAAAACGAAAGGAAAGACGCTCCAAGAACAACACAACTGTGCATGAAACAATAAAAATGAAGCGTTTGGAAGAAACCTGGAATTTTTATTGATGAAGAAGGGGATGCCTTGGGCATCCCCAAGCTTTGACGCTTGTACTTCTTGGATATTTCTTGGGGTGACACACGTGGCATCCCCAAGCTTGAGCTTTAGTCCATCCTTCATCTCATTACTCATTCCTTCCATACACCTGAAAATTTTCCTTCATACAAAACTTCACACAATCTTTATTAGCAACATTAGTGCACTCAAGATAAATAAGTCTTAAGGTTCATTTCTAACACCAAATAAACTTCCATTAGAACACTAGATACTGTAGCACTTCCCTCAAAAAGCTCAATTCCCCAAAAGAACTCAAAAAGTAACCCACAAGAAGCAAATACAGAAAATGGCAGAAATCTGTCAAAACAGACCAGCAGGTAAAGACGAATTTTTTCCAAGACCTTCTGTTGCTCAAATCAAAAAGTGTTGAACTAACGAAAGTTAGATAACAACCTGAGTCAGAAGCACAAACAATTACAGCTCAATCCGACATACAGAGCTCTCTCAGGAAGTTTTACGGCGAAGCACAGAAATCTGTTTCGAGATAGCAACTTTCCCAATCATTACTTCACTCTCATTAGAGGTTACTCTTGGCACAAAAAACAAATAAAAAGGATAAGGAGCGGTTATTACTGAGGTAATAACTTCCAAGACTCATCTAAAACTCTTGGGTTATCTCCCAACAAGTACTTTTCTTTAACGCCTTTAAGTTAGGCATTAGAACCAAAGAAAGAATCAAGTGTTCTCAAATGAAGAAGCATTAAGACCAACTTTCTTGCCCTTACCTCTCTTATTTTTATTCTTATCCTTTGGGAAAATGTGATTGTTTGGTGGAGAAGAAAGGTGCATGCTCCCCTTTCCCACATCTATTATTGCTCCAAGGAGTTCTATTAGGGACCTTCCAAGTGTAATTTTTCCTTTTCCTGCACATTCAATAACAAGATAATCAATAGAAATCATTTTCCTAAGGATCTTTGTAAACACTCCTTCAGCTATTCCAAGAGGTAATATGGTAGTATTATTAGCAAGATATATTTCTTTTCCTCCTTCTGTAAGCCCCCAAAGATTCAAAGATTCATAAATATCCTTGGGCATAAGGCAAAATTCAGACATGATATCATAGCGGGCTTGAAAAGTTTCAGTGTTTATCTCAATCTTTACTGTAGGGAGCCACTTTGATGGTTCAGAATTTATTGGAACATAATTGTGATGCTCCCTAAGCGTATTATAGCACCCTTCTAATCTAGTAGTGCTAGCCTCAAGAGTATCCAACCTAGCAAATATTTTTGCGAAGGAAGTATCAGTTTGGCTAGGCATGTTGTAAGTGAGGATCAATTTCTTTATAGCATTAATAGCATCATCCTCATTACATTGGAGGAAATCTCCTCCCACAATAGAATCTAGGGCATATCTATAGCAAAGAGCAATCCCAAGGTAAAAACTGCTAAGGAACAAGCTTTGAGTCATTTTAGGCTCAGTTTTTTCATGTAGATCAGAGATTCTAGACCAAGCTTCCTTAAAACTTTCCTCAATTCCTTGTTTAAAAGTGAAAATCATTTCCTTGGGTGACATAGTGATTGGAGAAAGGTAGGAACTAATTTTTTTTGTGTTTTTCCAATAAGAAAGCAAACAAGTAAAACTAATTTTTTTGTGTTTTTGAAGAACAAAACAAGCAAACAAAGCAAAAAGAAAACTAAGCAAAACAAAAACAACAAAGTAAAGAGATTGGTTATGAGGGACTCCCCTTGTGAAGATGTCCTTGACTCCCCGGCAACGGCGCCAGAAAACGTCTTGATGCGCTCGACGATCGACGTAGAGCTCGTTGGGAACCCCAAGAGGAAGGTATGATGAGCACATCAGCAAGTTTTCCCTCAGTTATGAAACCAAGGTTTAATCGAACCAGTAGGAGCAAAGAAACACCCCAAAGGTATTACTAGCTGAGCTTTGGCAGGGCGCACTACCGGTGCTAGTACCAACGTGGAGACCTGCACAACACAACCACGGAACTTTGTCCCCAACTTGCGATGAGGTTGTCAATCTCACCGTGTTTTGCGGAACACAAAGGATTAAACGTATCGAATGGAAAGAAGTAAAAGTTTGCAGAAAGTAAACACAAAGCAGAAACAGTTTATAGATTGTATGTAAAAGACAAGGACCGGGATCCATAGTTCACTAGAGGTGGCTCTCCTTAGATAGATAACATGCTGGGTGAAAAAATTACAGCGGGGCAATTGACAAACACCGAGAAAGCAATACATGCATATACTAATCATCTTGACTCCTTTGAGACTTGATTGGGTATTACAACATAATACATAGATCGCCATCCAACTGCATCTATAACTAATAATCCACCTTCAGGTTATCATCCGACCCCCCTCCAGTATTAAGTTGCAAGCAACAGATTATTGCTTTACGAACTACGTGTAAGGTAAACAATACGATTGTTCTATGAACAAAGGATTGTTGTTTTCTCCCTAGTAGCAACAACACATCTAGTACCTTAGAGATTTCTGTCACTTCCCCAGATTACCAGAGGCATGAACCCACTATCGAGCATAAATACATACTCTTGGAGTTGCTAGCATCTACTTGGCCAAGATATCTACTAACAACGGAAAGCATGCAAGATCTCAAATAACAAAGACATGATAGAATCAATAATCAATCTGAAATAGCATCTCAATATCCATCGGATCCCAACAAACCCAACATGTATGGATTACAAATAGATGATCTTGATCATGAACGGAGCTCACAAGATCTAAACATGAAAGCACAAAGGAGGAGAACCAGCCATCTGGCTACTACATGGATCCGTAGTCCAAGGATGAACTAATCACGCATCACACCGGAGGCTTGCATGGTGATGAAGAAGGCCTCCAGGGTGAATTCCCCTCTCCGGCAGGGTGCCGGGAAGAGATCCAGATCCCTCCCGATCTAGGGATGGAGATGACGGCGGCTACAGACTCTTTCGTGGATTTTTGATCGGGTACTTAGGGTTTTTGTCCCAAGGGCAACTTATAGGCGGAAGGAGAGGCCGAGGGGGTGCCGGGAGCTACCACACCACCCCCTAGCGCGGGCCCAGCCTAGCCGCGTGGCCAGGTGGTGTGGCCGGCCCCTGGCCCCTCTCCGTCTCGTATTCTGGCACTTGATCCCTTCCGAAAAAATAGGCACTTTGGCTTTTGTCCCGTCCAATTCCGAGAATATTCATTTTCTGACTTTCCTGGAACCAAAAACAGCAGAAAACATGCAGATGGCACTGTGGCTCTTGTTAATAGGTTAGTCCAAGAAATCAAATGAAAAGTACTCGAAAGTTGGAACAAAACACAAGAAAGTGGATAAAACCAACCATGGAACATAAAAATTATAGATACATTTGCAATGTATCAACCACACATGGATCCACCAGTGTCATTGCATGTGTGTTCTCTTCACAATCCACAGATGGATCCACCAGTGTCATTCCATGTGTGTTCCTTTTACTAAAAACAACCTTGCATGTGTGTTCTTTTCACATACCACATATGGATCCACCAGTGTCATTGCATGTGTGCTCTTTTTACTAACAACAACTGGAGTCATTTCATGTGTGTTCTTTTCACATACCACATATGGAACAACCAGAGTCATTGCATGTGTGCTCTTTTCACAGTCCACCTATGGATCCACCAGTTTCATTGCATGTGTGTTCTTTTTACTAACAACAACTGGAGTCATTGCATGTGTGTTCTTTTCACATACCACATATGGAACAACCAGAGTCATTGAAATGTGTTCTCTTTAGAGACCACACATGGATCCACCAGTGTCATTGCATGTGTTTTCTTTTTACAAACAACAGTTGGAGTTATTGCATGTGTGTTCTTTTCACATACCACAGATGGAACAACCAGAGTCATTGAAATGTGTGTTCTCTTCAGAGACCACACATGGATCCACCAGTGTTATTGCATGTGTGTTCTTTTAACTAACAACAACCAGAGTCATTGCATGTGTGTTATTTTAACATACCACATATGGATCCACTAGTGTCATTGCATGTGTGTTGTTTTCACATACCACATATGGATCCACTAGTGTCAATGCATGTGTGTTCTTTTCACAATCCACACATGGACCCACCAGTGTCATTGCATGTGTGCTCTTTTTACTATCAACAACCAGTCATTGCATGTGTGTTCTCTTCAGAGACCACACATGGATCCACCAGTGTCATTGCAAGTGTGTTCTTTTTACTAACAACAACCAAAGTCATTGAAATGTGTGTTCTCTTCAGAGACCACACATGGATCCACCAGTGTCATTGCATGTGTGTTTTTTTACTAACAACAACTGGAGTCATTGCACGTGTGTTCTTTTCACATACCACATATGGAACAACCAGAGTCATTGAAATGTGTGTTCTCTTCAGAGACCACACATGGATCCACCAGTGTTATTGCATGTGTGTTCTTTTTACTAACAACAACCAGAGTCATTGCATGTGTGTTCTTTTCACATACCACATATGGATCCACCAGTGTCATTGTATGTGTGCTCTTTTTACTAACAACAACCAAAGTCATTGCATGTGTGTTCTCTTCAGAGACCACACATGGATCCACTGGTGTCATTGCATGTGTGTTCTTTTTACTAACAAGAACCAGAGTCATTGAAATGTGTGTTCTCTTCAGAGACCACACTTGGATCCACCAGTGCCATTGCATGTGTGTTCTTTTTACTAACAACAACTGGAGTCATTGCATGTGTGTTCTTTTCACATACCACATATGGAACAACCAGAGTCATTGAAATGTGTGTTCTCTTCAGAGACCACACATGGATCCACCAGTGTTATTGCATGTGTGTTCTTTTACTAACAACCAGAGTCATTGCATATGTGTTCTTTTCACATACCACATATGGATCCACCAGTGTCATTGCATGTGTGTTCTTTTCACATAGTGCACCTATGGATCTACCAGTGTCATTGCATGTGTGTTCCTTTTACTAACAACAAGTAGTGTCATTTCATGTGTGTTCTTTTCACATAACACATATAGATCCACCAGTGTCATTGAAATGTGTGTTCTCTTCAGAGACCACACATGGATTTACCAGTGTCATTGCATGTGTGTTCTTTTTTCTAACAACAACTGGAGTCATTGCATGTGTGTTCTTTTCACATACCACATATGGAACAACCAGAGTCATTGCATGTGTTCTCTTTTCACAGTCCACCTATAGATCCACAAGTGTCATTGCATGTGTGTTCTTTTTACTAAAAAAAACTAGAGTCATTTCATGACTGTTCTTTTCACATACCACATATGGATCCACCAGTGTCATTACATGTGTGTTCTTTTCACATACCACATATGGATCCACCAGTGTCATTGCATGTGTCTTTTTTCACAATCCACCTACGAATCCACTAGTGTCATTGCATGTGTGTTCTTTTTACTAACAACAACTGGAGTCATTAAAATGTGTGTTCTTTTCACATACCACATACGGATCCATAGGTGTCATTGCATGTGTGTTCTTTTCACAATCCACATATGGATCCACCAGTGTCATTGCATGTGTGCTCTTTTTACTAGAAACAACTAGAGTCATTTCATGTGTGTTCTTTTCACATACCACATATGGATCCACCGGTGTCATTGAAATGTGTGCTCTCTTCAGAGACCACACATGTATCCACCAGTGTCATTGCATGTGTGTTCTTTTTACTAACAACAACCCGAGTCATTGCATGTGTGTTCTTTTCACATACCACATATGAAACAACCAGAGTCATTGAAATGTGTGTTCTTTTCACAATCCACACATGGATCCACTAGTGTCATTGCATGTGTGTTCTTTTTACTAACAACAACCAGAGTCATTGCATGTGTGTTCTCTTCACAATCCACCTATGGTCCACCAGTGTCATTGAAATGTGTCTTCTTGTTACTAACAACAACCAGAGTCGTTGCATGTGTGTTCTTTTCACATTACACATGTGGATCCTCCAGTGTCATTGCATGTGTGTTCTTTTCACAATCCACCTATGGATCCACCAGTGTCATTGCATGTGTGTTCTTTTTACTAACAACAACTGGAGTCATTTCATGACTGTTCTTTTCACATACCACATATGGATCCATGATACGTCCATTTTGCATCACTATTCTATGTCTTAATTCACTATTATTCATTTATATATTTCATATTGAGAGGTGATACTTATGTTATTTCATCTATTTTTGCATGGTTGATGACTTTTGGAGCATGGACCGCTGCAGTCAGGATTCTGATGGAAAAGGTACTGTTTGGAGGTAAAATTCGCGAAGATCAGAAAATCCGGGAAAATATACGGAAAATCCTATTTTTCCAGAAGACTCAGGATGCTAGAAGATGGAGTGGAGGTGGGCCACAGGGGGCCGGGCCGCTTCATCCCACTATGCCACCAATATCCAAAATACATAGAAGATGCAATAACATGATCATCATCGCCCACATATCAACATATGTGTACTACCCGTGCTAAGCACCTACGCATAGATCAGGCTCTGATACCACTGTTGGGTCCGCAACATAGAAAACAAAAAATTTCCTACGGTGTGAACTACACGCCAAGATCTATCTACTAGGTACAAAGCAACGGGTGGACATACATCCAACGAGAACTTACCCTCGTAGACAACGAGCTTTGTTAACGAGTAGGAACTCATGGTTGATGTAGTCGTACACTTGCTGATCTCAAGATCGTGATGAAGTCCAGCAGGTCCGGCTCCAGCACATCCATCAGATCCAGCTCCGGCACAACCAAGTCCAGCACCGCAAAGCAGCGGTGCATCCGTGATCACACACACGTCTGGTACCCCGACAACCTCCGTCCCTTTCTCCAGAAAAGCAGCGGAAGCAGAAACTCCTTTCCAGATAAAGCCACCAGGAACATGTATCTCGCTAATCCGAGACCATGGGGGAATAATACTAGAGGGGGAGAGAGATCCTTCACAAGGAGGTGTGAGTGAGAAGTGAGGAGGGGGTGGCCTTTTATAGGAGGAGGGGGGTGCCCCTCCTTCACGGCCGACGCATGGAGGGGGTGACCCTTCATCTCCTCCATTCATGTGGTGGTAACCCTTCCACATTAAAATGCCCCTTCACATTCTCTTTTAAAGTCTCCACTTTAAATGCATTAAATTTCTCCAAATTTAATGCTCTCTCATTTAATAAAACTCTTTTATTATTTTATTCAGAATTTTGTTAATTACTTTAATTAACAAACATTCACATAAAACCCCCTGTAACATTTCAATATTACATGTAGAACCAATTTCAGCATTTTCACCCGAAACAGTTTCGGTGTCTATTGAAATAATTCTAGCGCTTTATTAAATCTTTATCTGAAACATATTTGCTCCAAATGGTGTCGGTATCCCTTAAGTGTGTCACCCTACGGTTCGCGAATAATGCAGACATGATCGAGACCCCTCTCCGATCAATAATCAGCAGCGAGACCTGGAGATCCATACTAACTCCTACACATTCAACGATGACTTTTGTGATCGTGAGAACCTTTAACGCTAGTAACTAAATCCCTTTGTCCCGCGATATATTACATGTCCGATATTCGATCATCGGTATCTCCATACCTAGTTTGATCTCGTTACCGACATGCACTCTTTTCTCGTTCCCGTGATATAACATTCTAGTGATCACATCACTTGCTTGCAATCTATTTCAATGTGATATCACCGAGAGGGCCTAGAGTATATCTATCCGTCATCGGGATGGACAAATCCCACTCTTGATCCATGAGCCTCAACATAACACCTTCGTAGCACTTAACCCACCTTTATAGTCACCCTGTTATGGTGTGACGTTTGATGTTATCAAGATACTCTTCCGGTGTAAGCAATTAACATGATCTCATGGTCTAAGGATAAAGATTACTTCGTATGATATTATAGCAATATAAACATAATGAGTTTGCTCATAATGCTATACTTAGGATGAATGTTCATCACATCATTCCACCAATGGTGTGACCTTGTTATTAACAACATCCAATGTCCATGATCAGGAAACCTTGATCATCTTGTTAATCAACAAGCTAGTCTATAAGAGAGGCATAACTAGGAACCCTTTTTGTTTATTAAACACACATGTATTGATGTTTCCGATCAATACAATTCTAGCATGTAAAATAAACATTTATCATAAACATGGAATAAGATAATAACCACTTTATTATTGCCTCTCGGGCATATTCCCTTCAGTCTCCCACTTGCACTAGAGTCAATAATCTAGTTTGAAAAACTTTGCGTATTGAACACCTATGGCTTTCTGGTGTTGCATATACGCTATTGCTAGTGGTTAACATAATCTCTGGATCTGACAGTTTCAGGTCCGTGTGTATTTGCATGTCTTTGCGTCTCTACGCATCACTCATTCTCAAATGAGATGGCATTGTATAAATTTGGTCCTTTGGTGAGACCTTTAGTTCGTTCGGCTCAAAATTTGTTGATATTATTGTCACACAATATATCTTCATAGTATTAGCCCGCTTTGAACCACACCTAGTTTGATAACAAACTACTTAACACAAATGCCCTCCTTTACTGCTACTATAGCAGTTATATACTTAGCCTTTTGTTGTAGTATCCGTCATAATGCCTCAACTTTGGAACTCATCCAAATCCATCATGGAACATCCTTTCCATTACATTGTGCCACCCATAGTCTAAATTGAGATAAATTTGTATATTGTGACAAAACTAGTATCAATGTAACACTTTACAATGAACTACCTTTAACTATTTTTCACTTATACATGATATATTCTTAGTTCTTCTAAAGGTCATAAGAATATCTTTACTATTGTCCAATGATCATCTTATGAATCATTTTGGTATATGCTCATAACATTTAGAGCATAGGACATTCTGGATATATACATATCATGGTATAATCGATCAAAATCTTCATGTGATTTTACTCACCAAGTGTTGAAACACTTGAATCTTGATACAATTCTTTCCATGCAACAAGAACCTTTCTTGTTGTTTCCATATTGAAACCTTTCAATATCTCATATATGTATGTCTGGCACAACCATATTTGCGCCTTAATCTATCCATATAGATATTGATGCCAAATATTCCTGGTTTACCCAAGTCTTTCATCGAAATCTTATTTTAATGAAATTCTTAACTTGTGTCAATACAAGATACATCATTTCCAATCAAAAATATGTCCTCTACATAATGTATTAGAAATATGTCTCAGCGCTCCCACTTAATTTCTTGCAAATGCAAGCATCTTCATCATCTCTGATGAATTTAATCTCTTTTAACAGTTTCATCATGGTGAAGATTCCAACTCCGCTATGCTTACTTCAACTTATTGAAGTTTACATGCCCTTTTAGCACCCTTTGAATTAACAAAACCCTTCGAACCATGTCATGTACATGTCCTAGGTTACCGTTCTATTAGAAGAACCTTGTTTTGTTTATTCAACTACCATATACCAAATTATATGTAGTGGTTGCTACATTAATCCGTCAAGACTATATATCGCTATGAAAGATCATATCTTGTCATAGTCAACTCCTTGAACATTGCCGTAAACTTCTTTCCGACATGTCGACTATTTCATAGATGTCAAACATCCATGTCTATTTCTTTATAGATCCAAACACGACCGATAGGCTTCACACCTTTCCGGAGGGTCTTCCAAGTTCAGAAACTTGATTTCTCGTGTATGGATACTATCACGGATTCTATGAATTCTAGTCATTTTATGGAGTCAGTGCCCATCATCGCTTCTTTGCATGTAGTCGATTCATCATTGCCAAAACAATAACGACTTGCTTATCAAATCTTACTATTTGATTCTTACCGACCCACACGGTTCAATAGGAACTCTAATCTCTGAGATCACACCTTTTGTAATCACGAGAGCCATGAGCATTATGGCCGCCACGGGGACACTTTCCGGTGCTGCTCTACTTAGCACATATAGCTAAGGTTCAACAACCTTATCAAAGTTCTATTGTCCTCCCACTTAACTTTTCACAAAAAGTTCCTTCTCAAGAAACTTGATGTTCCAAGCGACAAACTCTTTTGTCCTTGGTGTTATGGAGAAATTCCCAACAAATTCTTTGGGATAACCTACAAAGATGTGCTTATCCGACTTTGGTTGTAAACATTTTACTTATGCATAGCATACCAAAATTTAAGAAAAGACAATTCGGGTTTTATCCCAAACCATAACTCATATGTTGTCATTTCAACCGATCACGATGGTGCTCTTTTCAGTGTAAAAGCGGTAGTCTCTAAAGCTTCAATCCTTAAAACATAATGGTAGTTTTATAAATGACACCTTTGATCTTACCATGTCAAACATGGTTTGATTTTATCTCTCGAATATGCCATACTCCTATGGTTTACCGGGAAATCCAAATTCATGGAACAATTCCTCAAATCTTAGGTGTTTTGCTAAACATGTAACTCAAATATCTTCCTTTATGATCGAATCATAAATTCTTTATTTTCTTGTTACAATGATTTTCCACTTCATCTTGAAAGTCTTTGAACAACTTTCAAATGTTTCATACTTCTTCCTTATTAAGTAAATATACAGATATATTCACTCAAATTTTCGGAGAAAGCATATGAAGCAAAAAGATCCATCGCATATGGCTACACATAATGGACTATGCACATCAGCATGCACAGTTTCCAATAAGCTAGTCATCCGTTCCTCTCTGGCCTATGGATGAAGTTTCAATTATCTCGAGGAAAGTCTCACATGCGTCAATTGATCAAAATCAAAGGCTCCAAAAATCCATCAACATGGAGTTTCTTCATGTTTTCTTTCAAATATAATTTAAACAACGATGTCACTTCATAAGTGATCTTTCAATCATTTGTCTTGCGACATTTTAGCAATAGTGTTTATGGATGTGATATCTCCAACTAGACTTGTAAAAGTTCATCCATCCTTTATGGAATACGGTAATTATTTGAACAGCCATTGTTCTCATGATACCGGAACAAAATAACAATTATTTAAACAAATCTTGAAGGCTTGGTTTTATGACAACGAAAAACACAATAACACTTTATTTGTTTTCGATGAAAATCATCACTCATTCTCTTGCTGGTTACTTAGGCCATTGTAGTTCATGAATTGCGTTGTCCTGTATGACACTTCATACCAACCAATTCGGTATCCAATACCGAAGAACCACATTGTTTAACAAGCAAGGAATATAGCTATAACATGTATATCTTCTATATACCTAAGTTGGACATCTCCAACCTTTTATTTTCTGCCAAATATTTTATAGATTCTCTTTCAGCAATTCCATTTCTTTTAAAAGAATCTATCAACATCAATAGTGGTGTCATCAACATGACACATGGTACAAAGCGTATATAGTCAAATACTAATACCTTTGGACTTGCACTTTGAAGTGGATCACCATCATCAAATGTTTGGTGTTCTTTCAAAAATCCATTCTTTAGTAATCTATTAGTGTAGTAAACATTTTACTTACATCTTCTATTCATCCTTATCATGACAACTTTCATGATCAAGCTACTATAGCCTATAAGGAAGAATCGCGAGTATAATATCAGTTCCCAAAACCTTTTTGGTAGATTCGGATGCCTAGCATCTCCATCCTTCACAAATTCTCATACAATATGAGAACATGTATTTTGCTAAATTATACTCTATCATAATGCAATCAAAAACATTGTTTCAGATATCACAATATCTTTCACACATGATGGTTTCTGAAACAATTTTCAGCTCCAATATAATCTTGATATTAAAACAACTTTTTGAATATCAATAATCATGGAGGCAAACATGATACTTTAGATACTAACATTGGAATTCTTACTCTTGATTTAATACTACTTATTAAACTTCATGGAGTAAATAGAGTTTGCTGAAAGTTTGCAATAGGACTTATAAACTTTAAATTGACATTCAAAACAATACAATACCAGTTCGTAAAGTAAATATCCAGAATTCTATAGTTCTATTATATCAAATAAAAACTAAGCATAAGGTAGAAAACGAATGCCAATGACTACAACAAACTATGCAAATTCACTTTGATTTAATTTATGACAAATTTGGTTCGACTAATCCAAATTAGAAATGAACTCCCACTCAAAAACGACATCCCTCGTGCCTTTTTGGTGATTACATGAACCAAATCCACTACAACAAGTCCGATCATCACGTGAGTTGATGTAGCTTCAAAGGCGAGCATCTATATGGGAATCATATCAACTATATGACTCATGCTTAACCTTTCGGTCCGTGTTCCAAGGCCATGTCTGTACATGCTAGGCTCGCCAAGTAAGAACCTTAGTACTCACATGTGTAAAACTGTCTTACACCCGTTCCTATGAAAGCGTAGATTCGAGTACACCCGATCATCACGTGATGTCTCGAAACACGATCCACAGAACGTGCATACTCAAGGAAGAACTCATTTTTATCTTGATATCTAAATGAGGGATCATCTAACAATGCTACAGAAAGCGCCAAACTAGCAGTATAAGATGCTAACATCTAATGTGTAAAGTGAGATGATATGGTCCATGCATTTGATCTCTATCATTTGCATCGTGGTATGACCTCTATCATTCCTTTGTGTGTAAGACCAAGGTCTATGGAAATTACACGTTGACTGTGTTGTAAGAGTATCTACCATACATCTACTTACAACAATACCATATCAATACACTAGCCCAACAACGATCTAAACTAGACGCCTCTAATTTATCAATTGCAAGTTTTACGTGGCTTAGGGCTTTCGGAGATAGAACCGTTCTCACCTACGAACATGAACCACAACGAGGATAATTAAGTCATTAGCAACTCGTTGTAAATCAGATATTGACTATAGTAGGAGAGACAGACATCCGCCAGCCACTTATGCAAAACAAGTTGCATGTCAGTCGTGGAACCGGTCTCATGTACGATGACATGTAAGGTTGGTCCGGGCCGCTTCATCCCACTATGCCACCAATATCCAAAATACATAGAAGATGCAATAACATGATCATCATCGCCCACATATCAACATATGTGTACTACCCGTGCTAAGCACCTACGCATAGATCAGGCTCTGATACCACTGTTGGGTCCGCAACATAGAAAACAAAAAATTTCCTACGGTGTGAACTACACGCCAAGATCTATCTACTAGGTACAAAGCAACGGGTGGACATACATCCAACGAGAACTTACCCTCGTAGACAACGAGCTTTGTTAACGAGTAGGAACTCATGGTTGATGTAGTCGTACACTTGCTGATCTCAAGATCGTGATGAAGTCCAGCAGGTCCGGCTCCAGCACATCCATCAGATCCAGCTCCGGCACAACCAAGTCCAGCACCGCAAAGCAGCGGTGCATCCGTGATCACACACACGTCCGGTACCCCGACAACCTCCGTCCCTTTCTCCAGAAAAGCAGCGGAAGCAGAAACTCCTTTCCAGATAAAGCCACCAGGAACATGTATCTCGCTAATCCGAGACCATGGGGGAATAATACTAGAGGGGGAGAGAGATCCTTCACAAGGAGGTGTGAGTGAGAAGTGAGGAGGGGGTGGCCTTTTATAGGAGGAGGGGGGTGCCCCTCCTTCATGGAGGGGGTGACCCTTCACCTCCTCCATTCATGTGGTGGTAACCCCTCCACATTAAAATGCCCCTTCACATTCTCTTTTAAACTCTCCACTTTAAATGCATTAAATTTCTCCAAATTTAATGCTCTCTCATTTAATAAAACTCTTTTATTATTTTATTCAGAATTTTGTTAATTACTTCAATTAACAAACATTCACATAAAACCCCCTACAACATTTCAATATTACATGCAGAACCAATTTCAGCATTTTCACCCGAAACAGTTTCGGTGTCTATTGAAATAATTCTAGCGCTTTCTTAAATCTTTATCCGAAACATATTTGCTCCAAATGGTGTCGGTATCCCTTAAGTGTGTCACCCTACGGTTCACGAATAATGCAGACATGATCGAGACCCCTCTCCGATCAATAATCAGCAGCGAGACCTAGAGATCCATAGTGACTCCTACACATTCAACGATGACTTCTGTGATCGTGAGAACCTTTAATGCTACTAACTAAATCCCTTTGTCCTGCGATATATTACATTTCCGAGATTCGATCATCGGTATCTCCATACCTAGTTTGGTCTCGTTACCGACATGCACTCTTTTCTCGTTCTCGTGATATAACATTCTAGTGATCACATCACTTTCTTGCAATCTATTTCAATGTGATATCACCGAGAGGGCTAGAGTATATCTATCCGTCATCGGGATGGACAAATCCCACTCTTGATCCATGAGCCTCAACATAACACCTTCGTAGCACTGAACCCACCTTTATAGTCACCCTGTTACGGTGTGACGTTTGATGTTATCAAGATACTCTTCCGGTGTTAGCAATTAACATGATCTCATGGTCTAAGGATAAAGATTACTTCGTATGCTATTATAGCAATATAAACATAATGACTTTGATCGTAATGCTATACTTTGGATGAATATTCATCACATCATTCCACCAATGGTGTGACCTTGTTATTAACAACATCCAATGTCCATGATCAGGAAACCTTGATCATCTTGTTAATCAACAAGCTAGTCTATAAGAGAGGCATAACTAGGAACCCTTTTTGTTTATTAAACACACATGTATTGATGTTTCTGATCAATACAATTCTAGCATGTAAAATAAACATTTATCATAAACATGGAATAAGATAATAACCACTTTATTATTGCCTCTCGGGCATATTCCCTTCACCACAGCCCCTGGAGAGCCCCCAGGCTCCCCAATTACCAGCTCAAACCACCGTCGTCCGAAGCTACTCCGACGATGATTCCGGTGAGCTCCGGCCATGCCACGCCCTTCTCTCTGCCTTGTCTTGTTTGCCGGGTTCTAGCGCGTGTTTTAACCCTGGCTGCGTGCCTTCTCTTGCCCCAGGTCGACGATGCGGTCAACTCCGGTGAACTCCCTCTGCCACCGCCGTCCATCGCTTTTTCCGGTGAAGGTAGGGTTTTCGCCGCCCCTTTTTGGCCTCTGCTAGATCGTGCTGATCCGGGCGTGTCTCACTGACCCCTCTCCTTGCTTGTTCGAGTCCCAGGCCGTCGTCTCCGACATAGAGCCGCGAGCTCCGCCGTCGACGCAACTCCGGCGAAGGATCGTGGCTGAGCCCGAGCACCCCCCACGTCACTGTGACCTCCATCGAGACTGCACGACCTCCTCAACCTCTGGTACGTGTCCACGGACTCCCAGCCCCTGTAGAACCGCCGGAACACCATTGTCCGACGCTCCGCCGCCGCACACAGCTGGTCAGCGCCGCCCGTCTCCGGCCAGGCCACTAGGGACCGTTAGATCTATCGTCTACGGCTATGATTAGATCGGCGACTGAAGCGGTACAGGCTAATCAGATCCGTCCGTTTGTCACTTAAGATCCAATAGTCTGTAGCAGTCGATCCGACCGAACCGGTACGGACCAATAAAGTTGCGCCATGTTGCCTAGGCTATTTGTTTAAATAGAAAAAATAGACAGATTATGTATTAAACTTAGAAATTCAATAACTTTTGATCCACAATTCAGAAAAATGCAAATTTGTTGTCTATGGATTCAGAAAAATAAGACATTTATTATAGAGGTCTTGTTTCACACTTTTGCTTCTGAAAAATTGGAATTATAAGAAGAACCTTTTTAGGAGTATTTTACCCATAAAAATTGTTTTGTAAATTATTTTTGGGTGAATCTTTTTGCTATGGATTGCAAATTGAACCCTCTGTCCAGTAAGACCAAAATATAAATTTGGTTGACTATACCTAATAGTATGGAAATTATTTTGTTGGGGGGATACCCCTGGGTAGGGTCACTCTAGGGTATAAGGGCCGAGTTAGCCGAGGTTCGGCAAGGTTAAAGTGGATGCTGGCCGAGTCACCTCGAGGCAGGCCGGATCACGGAGTAACCCGGACCAGGGGGGTCGCCTAACATTGTCTCATCCGGCTTAAGGAGTAAGTCGGAAGTACTTGTCTAACTTTTATGCAAGAACAGGTGTTGCCGGATCTACTATGATCCGGATCCTCGCTTAGCTTCGGGGAGAAGGAAGGAATCTCTCTAGTCAAAAAAGAAGGTCTAGTACGCACTGCATGAGCGAATAAAGCAAGGGCAGGACCACCGGGCCATGGACGACAAGGGTGACGACGCTCACGTCGGCTGACGCGGGCGCCACAGAGGCTTACGTCGCTAAAGAATGTGTGACGCGGGGAAAAGCACCCCGGTCGGGTTACCACTTTGGGAGGGGCATATTCTTAGGAATATGCCTCCACGTGTGCCCTAGGCCAGGACCGAACCTCCTCTATATAAGGGGGGTTAGGGTTCTGGTAGAGGGGGTTGGTTGAGCACTAGTGGGTTTGGTAGTTCCATAGCACTAGTTGATGTAGGGTTCTTGGGCAAGATAGTAGGCAAGAGTAAGAGAGCACCTTCTTCCTCCTCTCACCAATACAGCTCAAGGAGCACTTGTGATCTTGGAGATATAGCAATACAAACTTCTGTGTGGAGAATCACTCTACTATCCCTCCCTGGATTCCCCTAGCGCATATTAGTCCCCACCTTTAGCCTATCCATGGGATCTGCCGTGACACCACCACGACAGTTGGCGCCCAACGTGGGGCTAGCGGCGCTAGCAGGGGTGAAGATCCGGACGAGAAACTTCATCGGCACCGGCGAACGCATCGTCTCCGGGCTCGTTCAGCGCTTTGGAGCGCTGGATTTCGTCAGCGACAACGCTGGCTGCTTCGGCACGCGCCCACTTCCGCGCAACGGCCTCTTCGTCAAGCTCGGCGCGCACAAGGTCTACGTTGCAGTGGACGTGCCGTGCGTTCATCCGCGTCGTGTCGTCGATGCGGGGGAACCATCCCTCACTGTGGCTCGCGGGGCGCGTATCGCTCGCTCCCCGGACCATGCGGAGGTGATGATGACTGCGCCAGGTGCAGGTGCAAGAAAGGACCCAGCGCCAGACCCAGAGGTAAGACCTAAGGCACCGAGGAAAGGTAGAGGACCTCCACTAGAGAGGCCTGAGAATGTACTGAGGGGAGCTATGGATAGCTTGGCTAACCCGGTAGCAGCAGTGGTAGATCTGGCTCAGGCACAGGCCAAGCTAGAGGAAACTCGGCAAAAGATACTAGAGGGCGCAAAGAAAATAGCCGCGGCTCAGCAGTCGCTGAACATGACGCTGCATGAGTACGCGAAGGCAAACAAGGTTGATGCAGTAAAGGTAAAAGGGAGAAATCTCATAAGCGAGATGAACAGAGAAGGTGATGATGGAGCAGAAGGGTCGGAAAACTACCTGTCTGTGGGGTTGCCGAAGTATAGTACCCCGGCGAAGAACCTCAGAGCAGCAGATGTGGCTGCTTCCGAGCTAGAGGGTCTGACGGGTGAGGCCCGTCAAAGACAGCAAGATAGGGCTAACGAGCTGGTTCGGATCGCGAACAGGCAGAACGAAGAGCTGCTGAGAGCTAATCCAGATAGAGCTGGGGCTTCCAAGATCGTCCATCGGTGATGGGTAACCCGGAGAAATCCGCTGGAGCCGCATCATCGCCTCATGGCGGTCCAAGGAGAGAAGAGGTAGTAACCTCGGCCAGACGGAACAAACAGATTGTCCCGTATGACCCAACGCGTGCGGAAAAAGAAAAAGAGATGCGGAAGAATGATGATCGACGGAGTGTGAGCCGAGGTGAAGCTGGCCGAGGTAATCACGACCAAGGCAATGCCGGTCAAGGGAACGCTGCCAACGGCAATGCCGGCCAGCACAACTCCGCAGGAGCAGGACAACCGCAGTAGCGGAATATACCGAGGCAAGAGCAAAGCGCCGGCCGAGGTATGCAGCAGAAAGGTGCGCAACGAGAGCAAAACCGATACAACGACAGTGATTCGGAGATGGTGAACGCAGGGTACCCCAAAGCGGACTATCATGTGATAGGGTCTAGATTGGGAAGCAGGGATTTAATGCCGGATGACGCCAGGTTAAAACTGGATCGCCTGTATAGGTCGAAATCGATCGAATGTCAAGGTCCTCCGGGTCCAGCGTGCTTTGGACCCCGGATCATGAAGGAATCGCCGGTGCCCAACTTCCAATTACCCAGAGGCACGAAGACGTATGACGGCAGCACCAAGCCGGAGGATTGGCTGATAAACTACGCTGCGGTGGTGAAAATTGCAACTGGCAACTTGAGATGGGCTGTACTTTACGTGCCCCAGATGTTGGAAGGCCCGGCCAGAGTATGGTTGAATAATTTACCACCTGGAAGCATCAATTGCTGGATAGATTTTGAAGAAACGTTTATCAGCAACTTCTCAAGTACATACCAGAGGCCGAATAGACCGCAGACCCTGGAAATGTGCAAGCAAAGACCCAACGAGACGAATCGTGAATTCTTGACCCGGTGGTGTACCGTGAGAAACTCGTGTGAGGGCATCATTGAGTCGCAGGCCATAGTGTGGTTTTCGCAAGGGTGCAGATACGGCAGCGAGCTGTGGATGAAGCTACAAAGGAAAATGCCAGTTACGCTGGCAGAAATGATCCGGATTGCTGATTCGTATGCTTTGGGCGATCCGACTCAACCTAGGCTCGCATCAAGTGAGTCAAACAAGGAATACTATCAGAGCGATGGAGCTGGGTCATCCCGGAGGAATGATTACATAGGAAAAAAGGAGAGATGATAGACCGGATCATCGTTATGGTTTGCAACAAGTTGCACCCGTGAATCAAGATCAACCCGGATCAGGGAGTAACCAACGCCAGAGAACTGGAGGGCAGTGGACTCCAAGAAATGATGTCAAGAAAACATGGACTCCGGAGCAGAAGAAACAGTGGCAGGAAAAGAAAGACCGTCCGAGGTATACCTACCAGTCGATGCTGGACCAGCCGTGTAAGTTTCACACGCCAAATCCAAATACCCCGGCGGGTCACACGACGAGGCAACGTGAGTGGATGCGAAAGATAGAGCAAGGTGGTTCGGGGAATGCTCAGACACCCCGGAATGATCAACCTCGGCAGGAGTTGCCCCGGCAGCAATTGCTCTCCGGAGCGAACACGCAGCAGCTAATGTTGCCTCCCCCTCCGCCGAGGTATGACAACAATGAGAGAAGGGATGCAGTGCATCAGGTGGAAAATCCGCAACAACCGGATCAGAGGTACCCCGGAAACGAGGGAAGGAATGAGTACAGGGAACATCACCAGAGTTATTGTGTGTTCATGACTGAGGAAACAGATAGAAAGAGCTTGTAGCACCGACATATGGAGGTCAATGCGGTCATGCCAGCGGTGACGAGGTACATGCCTTGGTCGGACCAGGAAATCACCTGGAACATCAACGATCATCCTAAACTTATGCCGAGCCCAGGTTCGTATGCGCTAGTGCTAGATCCGACATTCATTGGACCGAACATCAATGTGAGGTTCTCCAAGGTTTTGATTGATAATGGGAGTAGCATTAACATCATGTATGCGGATACGATGCGCAAGTTGGGCATCTCGGAGAACATGCTCCAGGCTACGAGAACAACTTTCCATGGTATTGTACCAGGCATTTCGTGCGAGCCCATAGGCAAAGTCCGGGTCGACGTGCTATTCAGAACAAGGGATAACTGCCGAACTGAAAATCTGGAGTTTGAAGTGGTGAACTTGGAAAGTGCGTATCACGCGTTACTCGGAAGACCAGCATTGAACAAATTCATGGCAAGCTGTCACATCAGTTATCTGAAGATGAAGTCGCCTGGGCCAAATGGAGTGATTACCATTGCTGGAGATTTCCGACCTTCCATGGAGTGTGCTTCAGCCGGGTCTAACCTAGCCGAGTCACTCGTGATTGCGCAAGAGAAAAGAAAAATCCAAGAGGTGGCGGCATTAGCTCAGTCCGCGCAGCAATATATGCCGACATTAAGTAACCCGCATGGCAGCGTTTGGTTTCAAGCCGCAAAGGATACCAAGAAGATTCCAGTGGATAGCATGTTCTCGGAGCGCACCGTCACAATTGGTGCCAGGTTAACTGACAAATAGGAAAGCGAGCTCGTCAACTTCCTACGTGAGAATCAGGATATTTTTGCTTGGTCTACACAGGACTTGCAAGGTGTTCCGAGGGAGTTTGCCGAGCACTCTTTGAACGTAAGACCCGGAGCAAGGCCGGTGAAGCAACCTCTCCGCCGCTTCGCCGAGGATAGGAGAAAAGTCATTGGAGACGAGATAGCTCGGTTACTGGCAGCAGGATTTATCATGGAGGTACTGTATCCGGATTAGCTCTCTAATCCGGTGCTGGTAGAAAAGAAGAAGGACGATCCGAATGTGGAAGTGGTTTGGCGTATGTGTATCGATTACATGAACCTGAACAAGGCATGTCCAAAAGATCCATTTCCACTGCCGAGGATAGATCAGGTCATAGACTCGACCGCGGGATGCGAACTGTTGTCATTCATTGACGCATATTCTGGCTTCCACCAGATACCTCTAAACTCGGATGATCAAATAAAGACTGCGTTTATTACCCCGTACGGGGCTTACTGCTATCGCACTATGCCGTTTGGTTTACGTAATGCAGGTGCAACGTACCAAAGATGTATGCAAAAATGTTTGCACGACCAAATAGGTCAAAACGTACAAGTATACGTGGATGATGTGGTTATCAAGACCAAGGAAAGCGCAACGCTCCTTGACGACATAAGGCAAACATTCACGAACTTGAGAAGGTTCCGGATGAAGCTTAACCCGGAAAAATGTACCTTCGGTGTCCCGGCTGGAAAACTACTCGGGTTTCTCGTCTCCATCCGAGGTATCGAAGTTAATCCAACTAAGATCTGAGCCATCGAACGAATGGAGCTGCCGAAGTGTCTTAACGATGTCCAGAAGTTCACTGGATGACTGGCGTCGTTGAGTTGGTTTGTATGTCGGTTGGGGGAAAAGGCACTGCCTCTCTACCAACTCATGAAAAAGTCAGATAAGTTCGTTTGGACGCCACAGGCCGATGAAGCCTTTGCTCACTTAAAAAAGATGTTGGCCACCGCGCTAGTGTTAGCCTCCCCACTATCGAAGGAGCCAATGTTGCTCTACGTAGCCGCAACCAACCGAGTTTTAAGTGCAGTAATCGTAGTGGAGCGCAATGAAGAGGGTAAGTCGGTATAGAGGCCATAGTATTACCTGAGAGAGGTATTGTCTGCCTCGAAATAGAACTACCCACACTTTCAAAAGGTGGCATACGGTGTCTATATGGCGCGAAGAAGTTAAAGCATTACTTTGAGGAGCACCCCATCAAAGTAATATGTGAAGCTCCCATATCCGAGATAATGGGTAACAAGGATGCGAGTGGTAGAATCGCAAAATGGGCAATTGAGCTAGCCCCTTATGCGCCCCAATACGACAGAAGAGAAGCGATCAAATCTCAGGCTGTGGCGGAATTTTATGTGGATTGGGACGAGGTAAAATACGAACCACCTCCACCGGATCCGAATTACTGGAGGATGCACTTTGACGGATCGAAAACCAAAACCGGATTAGGCGCCGGGGTTGTGCTTACCTCGCCAAAGAAGGACCAGCTAAAGTACGTATTATAGATCCATTTCGCGGCATCGAACAATGTCGCTGAGTATGAAGCTCTTGTGCATGGGCTCAAAGTGGCAAAAGAGATTGGCATACGTCGGATAATATGCTTTGGCGACTCGGACCTGGTGGTGCAGCAGGTGTCCGGAGTGTGGGACGCCCTGGATCCAAACATGGCACTATACAAATTTCACGTGCATAAGATATCTGGTTACTTCGAGGGGTGTGAATTTCACCATGTACCCCGGGCGGAAAACGAAGCTGCCGACATGTTGTCAAAGCTCGGATCGACCAGACAGGCAATTCCACCGGGCGTAGCATTGGAACACCTCAGAAAACCATCTATCAGGCCGTCCCCAGGAACCGACTCGATCTATGTCCCGGAAAATACGGAATCCGGAGCTGAGCCCATGGACATTGACACGGGAGGTAGTCCGCGAGACCCGGGGACTGCTTCAGCAAACCCGGGGACTGCCTCGGCAAACCCGGGGACTACCTCGCTAGACCCAGGGACTGCTCAACGTGATCTAGCTGAAGTTATGCCGGTGGATCAGATGGAAATTGATGAGGAGATATTCCCTCCACGAGCCATACCAGCTTGGGCACTGCCTATATTCCAATTCCTGAAAGATGGAACGTTACCCGCCGAGGAGGTGTTAGCCAGGCAAACTCAGAGGAGAGAAAAAGCATACACAATCATCAATTCCGAGTTATACAAACGGAGTGTAACCAATGTTCTCCAAAGATGCGTTGACCCGGAAGAAGGGCTTGACATCCTCTGAGATATACACCAAGGGGAATGTGGGCATCATGCCTCATCCCGAGCCTTGGTGGCAAAGGCGTTCCGGCATGGATTCTACTGGCCAAGTGCCTTGGAACAAGCAGAAGATCTGGTGAGAAAATGCAATGGTTGTCAGAGGTACGCCACCAAGACACATATGCCTATGTCGGAACTCAAGACCATACCAATTACGTGGCCATTTTCTATATGGTGCTTGGATATGGTTGGCCCGTTCAAACCAGCAAGAGGGAACATGACACACATTTTGGTCATGATGGAAAAATTTACAAAATGGATTGAAGTGAAACCTATAAGAAAATGTGATGGAGCTATGGCCGTGACATTTCTCAAGGACATCGTATTGAGATACGGTTATCCGCACAGTATTATAACTGACAACGGAACAAATTTTGTGGAAGGAGCATTTGCGCGCTTCTGCCGAGATAAGAAGATCCGACTCGATGTCGCCTCGGTAGCCCACCCCGCATCGAACGGACAAGTGGAAAGATCCAATGGATTAGTATTATCCGGGATAAAACCCTGGCTCATTGAGCCGCTGCAAAGATCAGCGGGGTGCTGGATAGAATAATTACCAGCGGTACTGTGGATCTTAAGAACAACTCCGAATTGATCAACAGGCTATATGCCATTCTTTCTGGTATATGGGGCAGAAGCTGTATTACCAGCCGACATAGAGCATGATTCGCCTAGGGTCACCCAATACACAGAAGCCGAAGTGCAAGAAGCCCGGCAAAATGATGTTGATCTGCTGGAAGAAGCGAGAGAACTGGCACTGTCCAGATCCGCCATATATCAGCAAAACTTGCGACGTTATCATAGCCGGAAAGTGTGCCCCCGAGTCTTCCGGGAAGGCGATCTGGTGCTCCGGTTGGTACAACATACTACTGGCATGCATAAATTATCCCCCCCATGGGAAGGGCCGTTCATTGTGAGCAAAGCGTTGCACAATGATTCTTACTATCTTATAGATGCAAAGCCACAGGAAAAGAACAAGGCGGACAGGTCCGGAGAGGAATCCAAGCGACCATTTAATGTAGCACTACTTCGTCCCTTCTACACTTAGCTAAGAAATGTATGTATCCGAGTCGTCTCATATGTCGGTATGTATGTCGGCAATGAGCTTATCAATGAAATAGCAGCGCCTCGAGCAGTAACTCGGGGACTGCCTTAATAATGTTTGTCGTAATTTCTTATGCAGTAGCTAGAATAAGTCATTCTACTTAACCCGGATTAGTAATGTGTGAGCACCAAAAACCCAACCCTTCGACTTGCTGCTGTCCAACAAGAATTGGCTTCATGGCAAGCAAGGAACAAGTTTGGAATTGCGTAGCACATGAAAAACGACTAAGGAAACGAATTTATTCGAGCTAACGTTTGTTTTTTTGGACTAACCCTGTATTTATTTTCAAGTTATTATGCTGAATTATTTTGAGCCAAGCCTCAAAGTTTCTAAGTATTGTTAAAGCAATTTTTGAAGCTCGGATTCATAAGTCGTAAAACCGAATCAAGGTAGACACGGACCGAGCCAGAGAATTGGACGAACAAGAAAATGAAACTCGGGGACTACGCCCAAGTTAATCCGGCATAAAAATATAGTAGCAAAATATCACATATCCGACATACAATTGCACCTGGCATACCGGGGATCTGATAAGTTTTCAAGTTTTTTGCAACTAAGGAGCAGCAGGAGGAGCAGGTTCGGTGTCGTCGTCGATGTCTTCAATATCTGAAGCATCATATTCCCCGTCCTCATCTGACCCATCTTCAACATTCTCATTTTGCTCGTCCCCAGCGGATTCCAGGAAGCTCGGCCCTTCAATCCAGTCATGAATAGGAGAATATTCGACGAGGCTGTAGGCGCAAGCCTGGCACCGAGCTACCCACTCCGGATCATCGGTCCATCTAGATCCGGTGCGCCGGCGTGTGAGGAGGCTGAGGTCGATCTTCTCGTACCATGTGAGAATATGATGAAGGATGGTGTCAGCTGCAGCACGACCAGCAGATTCTCTCTAGAGGTCAAGCTGGGTCTCAACTTCCATTAATTTCTCGACGAGAGTTGCGATGGTCTCCGGGCTAGTCTCTCCAGGCCAGAACATATTAAAGATGCGAACTGCAACGTCGAGGATATCTTTGCCATAATTCTTGATGGTCTCCACGCGAGAGGACAAGCTGACCAATAGGTCCTCCATGTCCAAGGGAATGTTCTCACCATCAAGAGGAATGGGAGTACCCCACTCTCGGTGAAATTTGTCAACAGCAGCGCTGGCAATGGCAGTACCCTCTGGAAAGTCGTCTGGAAACAAGGCAAAGGAGGAAGGTGAAGGAAAGACATATGAGGTAATCCGGAGAGTTATGTCGGACAAGGGAAAGGAACTTACGAGAAATATGGCTATGGATCCGGGTCAACTCCTTGATGCAGGCATCGCGTCTTTTGCGAAGTTGCTCAAGCTCAGCGTTTGCCAACCCAAGCTGGACGTCGGATTCTCTGAGTAGGTCCTGGACCTTAGAGATCCGGAAAGTAAGGCGCTCACGCTCTTCGGTGAAGTTCTGGCTAACTTTTTGGAGCTCGGTTTTGTGTTGGGCCTTCATCTTCTCCATCTCAGCCTTGAGCTTGGCTATCTCGTCGTCCTTGGTCCGGAGGAGGGCAAGCTCATCATTCTTCTTCTTCTTCAGCTCATCATATCAGGCACGGGCACACTATCCTCAAGCGTTGCTGAAATAGTATGTTGACCCGGCAGAGCCGAGGAGTGAATATTTGCCGAGCCAAGGAGAAGAAGAAATGGAAAACACAACAAGGTCGAACAAAAGAGGACATACCCCGGATTTCCTCCAAGTTCTTCCGCATAATTTTCTTCTCAGCCTCCACCCTAGCTGCAGAAACCGAATGAAGAGATTAGTCCGGCAGAAGAAAGTGAAGAAAAACAGAGAGGTGCCGAGGGAGAAAATTACCTCTCTTTTCATGTTCTGCACCAAGTGCAACATGTTTTGCGTGCAGGATCTTGTGGGTATCAAGCAGACGTTGAAATTTGGCGCTCCGGCGATTGGTGGTTGCCTGAAAGAAGTACAGAAGTGTAAAATTAGCTTGGTGCATATTCGAAGTGTACAAGATCCGGGCCAAGTGGAACTTAACCCGGCTCTAGGTGTGTGCATATTCGAAGTGCGCAAGATCCGGGTCAAGTGGAACTTAA
Organism: Avena sativa; assembly: GCA_916181665.1. NCBI lineage: Eukaryota > Viridiplantae > Streptophyta > Magnoliopsida > Poales > Poaceae > Avena > Avena sativa. The sequence goes on from OV702295.1 coordinate 433,360,961, forward strand.
CCCGGCCCTAGGTGTGTGCATATTCGAAGTGCGCAAGATCCGGGCCAAGTGGAACTTAAACCGGCTCTAGGTCTGTGCATATTCGAAGTGCACAAGATCCGGGCCAAGTGGAACTTAACTCGGCTCTAGGTGTGTGCATATTCGAAGTGTGCAAGATCCGGGCCAAGTGGAACTTAACCCGGCTCTAGGTGTGTGCATATTCGAAGTGTGCAAGATCCGGGCCAAGTGGAACTTAAACCGGCTCTAGGTGTGTGCATATTTGAAGTTTGCATGCAGCTACGTTGGTTTTCTAATGAGCATCCGGCCGAGTAACAAGCTACTCCCCCAGAGGCTCGGGGACTAATGGTTATTATCTACAGCATGTAAAGGACTTTTCCCACACCCGGCTATTATCTATGTTGGTTTTGAAGTTTACATACCTCCATCATTAGCCCCGCAAGTTTAATTGCCTTGGCGGCAGTATTCATCTGGGCAGAAAATTCTGCGGGGCCGAACTTTTCTAGGAGATCGTCGTTGTGGACGAACTCCGCCTTGTTCCAGTTCATAACGAACTCGATAAGGCTCGGAGGGTACCATTTGCCAGTGGGCATGTGGGTTCCACCAAGCCCTTCGCATGAGCTTCCTTCCTCTCAACTAGGGCGAGAGCTGGGATGGTGTGCAGGACCATCTGCTGCGCATCTGTTGGCTCGACAGGAACATCCGTCGCTGCTGGTGATATCTTCGGAAGCATCGACGACAGGGTTCGCTGCCCGGCCTCGACGGATGTAGACTTGGCAGTATCCGGAGCCTTCTTGCCTTTAGCTTGCTGGGAAGAAGTAACCATGGTGGATTTCCCTTTGGAAGCTGCTGGAATGGTTCCTCGCCGAGGCTGAGATGACTCAGAAGAGGCAGAGGAACTTGGCGCTGGAGCTGTTGTTGGTTTCCTTGGTGCCGGGGCAGGTGCTGGCTCGGTTGCCGGTACTAGAGCTGCTGCTGGTGCTGGTGTTGCGGTAGACTCAGTGGTTGCTGGTTGCGGCAATGCCAAAGTGGTGGACGCCGTTGCCTCGGCCGAACCGACCCCTCCCGCTCCGAGGTCACGTTCCTCTCGATGAGGTTCTGTGGAACCCGGAGCAGCCGCAGAGTCCTCCGGAATAGGGCTCAGCAGGCGTGACTCGTCGTCACGAGGAGGAGAAGGGCCGGACCGAAGGGGAGAAGAGATGCTCGATCCGCTCTAAGGGACCTCCACAGGAGGCCTGAAAAAGAGAATAATGTCAGGAGTGAAATTACCGCGATGCAAGGAAAAATGGATTGCGCAATAAAAAATGACTTACGCATCCGAGGTTTCAGCCTCCTTGGGTTTCCGGGCCCTCCGTGCCGGGGCTTTGCCTGCACGCTTGGAGGCAGTCTTGTCTCCGGCCTTCTTTTGCCTTTTTGTAGGCTGAGAAGGTTCGGAGGAAGAACTTGATGCGGCTCCGTGCTTCTTCTTCGACGTCACCGGAACCGGCTCACCCGTAGCAAGTGGAGGATCCTCGTGGATATGCCCACCAGGGTTAGCTGATACCGGAAAGGCAAAAGAAAGAGGGACAGCCTCAACGGGTTCAATCACGTCGATATCTAAGTCATCCTCATCATCGGGCCAATCTCTAAGAGAAGAGAATTTACCGCTGGGTCGTTTGGTGGCGTCAGTCATAGGGAGGAACATCTCCTGGTCTGGCTCCTCCTCATCCGGGATTTCTCAGTCCGGCGCCCACTTAAGGGTCGGATCCGTGCCATCCTCGAGAGTTTGCTGAAGAAACTCCTGAGAAAAAGCACAAAGAGCAGAGTCAAAAATATGACAAAAACCGACACATACTTGATCCGAAATAAGTTTGCCCCATGAAGCTTACCGCGGGAGGGAGTCTGTCACGGCAGTAGTGCTCGATTCCCCACGTCCATTCGGCGGAGAAATCCTTGTGGGTGGTGAAAAGAGCTTTAACCCGGTGAAAGATCTCGGTGTTGCTCAGTTCAAAGGAGGAGGTTCGGTTGGGGTCGCGTCCGAAGCTCATGTGGCACAACTTGTGGGAGCTCTTCTGGAAGGGAGAGATTCGGTTGCGCACGAACGTGATCATAGCATCCTTGTTGCGCAATCTGAGCTTCTTCAACTCCACAAACCTCTTGTTAACTTGGTTGGCCAGAGCTGTGGGTTTCTTGGGGACCTCCTCCCAGAAATCCGTGTCAGGTAGACCCGGAGCATAGGGCAGCAACCGAATCAAGTCTTCGGTACCCTCGTTCCGGACGTAGAAGAAGGTCCGGGCCCATCCTTTGCAGGAGTCAAACCCGGTGACCCGGGGAAAGACTGAAAATCTCCGGGGCGAGATGGAGGCAGCTCCGAACTGGGTGAGCTGCTTGTCCTCCGACTCAACGTGGATATTGGGGACAATGTGCGACGGAGGCCGAAGAACCGGATCCACAGCTCCTTCGTGGGCCATAGTCCGGTGTAGCCCTCGATCGTAGAGGCAAAGGCGGAAAGAGAGGTGATTGCATTCGCTGGCAGATGGTGCGGCTGCAGGTGATACGTCCTGACCCAATCCCGGAAGAAGTCGCTCACCGGGAGACCAAATCCCCGTTGGAAGTGGGATAGGAATACGACGAACTCACCCGGATTGGGTGAGGGGGCCAGTTCGGCAGAGGGGAGACGAGCGACGACGCCAGCTGGAATACGCCTGGTCCGGTAGAGCTAGTCGATGTCGTCTTGACAGACCCACGAACCGGCCCACGCGCCGCGGTTCGCCGCGTCGGCGTCCTCCTCCATCTCCTACTCGGCAACGACGAGCTCCTCCTCTGTCATCTCGTATCCGCTATCCTCGCTGGAGCTAGCGGCAGTGGGGGTCTGAGGCCTAGATTGGCGTGGACCCGTGGCGAAGAAGCTGCACAGCGGTGGCTGCGGTGCGGAGGCACGAGGAGGTGCGGCAACGGCGCTGCTGCTAGAAAGCACCGGTGGCGGCGTGGTCGCAGGGAAGACGAAGGAGAAAACGCAACGGGCAAAGGGGCGCGGAGGTGGAAAAACGCTAAGGGACGCGCCCCTTCCCTATTTAACCACCCCAGTGATCGATGAGTGGGATCGCGCTGCACCGACGAGCCACACGGTGTGGCCGTGTATCACCGGCATCAACCAATCAGAGAAAAGCCACACAGGGGGCCACAGAGTAGATGTGATCCCATGACGCGACGTGCAGTTGCAGTAAACGAGGAGGCATGCATGACGTGACCCGCGCAAAGTGAAACTGACAATTACTGCGGTGGTTACTGTCCAGGCCATTAAAATAAGACAAGGTAATGATTAGCCTCCACGTGGGTTGGCGTATGAGAGAAGGAAACGGCGCCCGGATCAAACCATGATAACCATGGAATTCGAGCCAAAGTGGTGACCCGGCCGGCAAGTGAAAACTTGGAACGTGTGAAGGGAACGTAAATCCGTATAATCCGAGATAACGAGCTAACTCAGAATTAAACGTCCGAGGCTCGAACATAAATGAACCTGATGCGGCCTTAGCGGCCGAGGCAGCTAAGACCGCACCAGCTTCGGGGACTAATGTTGGGGGGATAACCCCGGGTAGGGTCACTCCAGGATATAAGGGCCGAGTTAGCCGAGGTTCGGCAAGGTCAAAGCGGATGCTGGCCAAGTCAACTCGAGGCAGGCCGGATCACGGAGTAACCCGGACCAGGGTGGTCACCTAACATTGTCTCATCCGGCTTAAGGAGTAAGTCGGAAGTACTTGTCTAACTTATATGCAGGAACAGGTGTTGCCAGATCTACTATGATCCGGATCCTCGCTTAGCTTCGGGGAGAAGGAAGGAATCTCTCTGGTCAAAAAAGAAGGTCCGGTACGCACTGCATGAGCGAATAAAGCAAGGGCAGGACCACCGGGCCATGGCCGACAAGGGTGATGACGCTCACGTTGGCTGACGCGGGCGCCGCAGAGGCTTACGTCGCTAAAGCATGTGTGACGCGGGGGAAAAGCACCCCGGTCGGGTTACCACTTTGGGAGGGGGCATATTCTTAGGAATATGCCTCCACGTGTGCCCTAGGCCAGGACCGAACCTCCTCTATATAAGGGGGGTTAGGGTTCTGGTAGAGGGGGTTGGTTGAGCACTAGTAATGGTTGCTAATTGTTAGTGAGTTTGGCCTTTCCAAATGATAGAAATTATTGCTAATTGTTACAATTGCACAAATGGTTGCATTTGTAATCTTGCAATTATAAAATGTTCAGAAAACGCTTAGTAATGTTCAAAACCTTGTTATAACAATTTGTACAATAAAAATTGCCATCTTGCATGCTTGCATATTTTTGCATCATTTTTGTATTGCCATTAGTGTTGATCTTTGTCCATGTTTTGTCTTTGTTGTTTTGTTTGATAGATTGTGTGGATTGTCAAGTGTGTTACCGCAAAGAGTGTACCAACACCACCAACTACTAAGGCAAGTGACACTATCATCCATGTCCTACTATTTTCATTACACTTAGTGGAATTTTGTAGTATGCATGATAGGACTACTATGTTACTATGCTATGCTATGTCCTATTAGGATATCCTTTATATATCCCTTAGTGGAAATACTGTAGTTGTAGTATGCTTAGCCCTGCTATAGATTCGGGGTAGAATATATCATGATATGATTATATGAAGTGTTGGAAAAATATATGTTTTGTATAATAAAACAAGTACTCAATGAATCACCTGGGTGGAAAGTGGATACTCAGTTGTGAATAAGGCGGCAACAAAGGGAACCATGTCTATGGCTATCTCTTTCGTGTGTGCACTAGGAGAATACCACCCAGGGACTTAGAGATTGAACATGTTTCTCGTATAGTAGCTTTCATGTACAGCCACATGCCAAATGGGCTCTGGCCTAGTCAATTACATAGTGGAAGACCCTTGCATTGGTACCTCTTCAGGTTAACTAGAATTATGTATTGAAGGTATATCCTTGCATTGGTGCTGTGGCATCCTGCAAAAACCACTACTAGAAAATCGCGTTGTTTTTGTGCTTTGCATCATCATGACCGCATGCTCATGTCATCATGCCACATTGCATTTGAGCATCGTCATCATCATGCATTTGTTTGTCTGAAACTATTTTCGAAAAACATATTTTGTTTTCTAAATACCCCGCCTTTATTTCAAAATCCAAAATCCGGGTCTCTGGAATATTTTGTTTTGTCTGCCAACGGATTTCAAAAGCCCTGTTTTAAATAATAAAATATTTTAAATTATTTTTGGGGAGGCAGCTAGCCAGGCCCGAAAGCCTAGCCGGCCACCTCCGAATTAAAACCCTACCCTGTCTATCCCCAAACCCCTTTGCTACCAAATACTCTACCCACTCTAGTCCTATCCAGCCCTCCACCTCACTCCCACCACTCACGGTTTGCCACCTCATCCTCTCCACATCACCCTGCCATTCCGGGCTCGCCACCTCACTCCTCCGGTCCCACCTCACCAGCTTGGTCACCCTGCACCTGCCCACTTCCCTTTGCAGCCTGGCCCGCCTGCCCCCTGGGTCCCACCACACCCAGCCTCCCCAGCAGCCGCCCTCCCCTCTCAACCGCGCTCTCCCCCGAGCCCCACCACGTGCACTCCACCCGACCCCCGCGGTCAACCACCACCAGCCCGATCCCCACCCCGTGAGACGCCCCTGGCCCCACCACGCGGCGCACCCCGCTCCCTCCCCGTCTCCAACCTCCTCTGCAACCTCTCCCTGCAGCGGCCTCGTCGATCCGCGACGCCGAAGCCCCCTCTGCTGCCAGCAGCCGCCACCGCTGGAGGCTCCTCTCCGCCCGACGGCACCCCCCTTCTCCTCTCTCCGCTCGACCCGCGCCCCGCCATCACCTCCCTCTGCCCCGTACCAGGCTCCGTCGCGCCCAGGCGCACCTTCCCCCCCCCCCCCCCGAGCCGGCGCCGCCCTCTCCAGCCCGGAGCCGGCCACCGCACCGCCGCGGTCCACCTCGGGACCGACCTTGCCAGGATCCTCTGCGACCTCGAGTCCCTCGCCGGCGTCCTCCTCCCGCGACCGTGCCCCCGCCGCCAGCGGACCCCGTGGTCTCGAGCCACCTCGTGTCGCCCTGTGCCACACAGCAGCGCGCGACCCGCCGGCCTCCACCAGGGCTTCTCCTCCCCAAGATCTGGCGCCGATCCCCGCTGTAGAGGCTCCTCGTGAGCGTCGCCACCCGCCTCGTCCTGCGGAGCTCGGTTTTCCTCGCCTCGCCGGTCCCGCCTCCCGGCCGCCGCCGCCGATCGAGCACCCCGGCGACCCTCCTGTTCGGCCTCTGCAGCTGCGCGGCCTGAGCCTCCTCTGCGTTACTGCCTAGTACGACCTCGACCATCTCCGGTCGTCTGTGTTCTCTGTTGAGGCTGCGCGTGTCTTGGTGTGTACCGTTGGTGATGGCTGTGCTCCGCCAATCGTTTCTGTTGTGTCATGTCGGGTACAAGTTCCACCCAGGACATGTTGGTGCCAAGATGAGCGTTGGCCGATCCGGCCTCTGAAGCATCTTCTGTGGAAAACCCCATCGCAATATTGCCAAGATCTCCTTCCGGGTACCATGACCCCGAGTCGTCAACGAGGAACCACGAACCGAACCCGGAGATCTCCGTCACGGAACCACAAGGCCTTTGGGGGTGGAACCGACAAGATCTACCTCTCGGAGCACCAAGAACTCCTTACTAGAACCCGAAGACCGATCCCACCAAACGCCAAGATCTTCAAACGGATCCGAGGACACCGAGACCCCGGTGCGACAAGTAATCCTTCCCGGATGCGATGCTCGAGAACCCGGACGCCAAGGTCACCGACACGAAACGACAAGACCTCCTTCCCGCACCGATGCCGACGACGACGCACGCCAAGTTCTTCTTCCCGAACGCCAAGACCGACCCGATACGAGGACCCGACAAGATCTTCGTGACGACAAGATCGACACCGACCAGGGCGGATCCGATGTGCCCCCGACGCCAACCAAGTTCTTCTTCTCGGATGCGACAAGATCGACTTCCATTGTCCGAGACCGATCTCGTCGAGCCGTTCTCCCGTTGAACCCTGAGACCGACCCCGAACCCCTCGGAGCCCAAGTTCGCCGAACCCTAATGTGATTCCCTATCCGAGACCCCCTATTTTTATAATATATGACATTTTACTTGTTGCATATAAACTTGTTGCATTAAATCATTCATGTCGCATACATGTGTGTGGTTTGGGGGCCTTATGCCGATTCACCTAAAATAAATATGGGATCCATATGCGGGCAAATCTAGTCTTATATCGGTCCCATTTAAATTTGTGTAGCGAACCGGTGCTATCTTTTGCCATGTTGAGACAACATTTAAATTGTGGGGTATCTAAATAACTTGAACCATCTAAATAATTGTCGGGACCCCGGTTCCGTTTAATATTGCCTAATTGCACCGCATATTTGCCATGTCATGCATTATATCATGATCATGCCGATTTTTCTGCATTAGTTGTAATTGTTGCATCGCTTGTTACTTTTAGTGTTTTGCTTCTTCCCGGATAGGACGATGAGATGTTGTGAGCTTCGCCCCGATCTTCGGATGAACCTTCGGCAATGATTTCAGGCGAGCATCTCCCCCTTTCTACCTATCTTACTTTTATAGTCTTTATTCCCTCCTGTTGATCTATTGCTATCTGTGTTGCGATGCTCTAGTTTTCGTACCCATGATATCCCTTGCAGCCCTATATTGCCTTGGACACATCCTATTACCTGTTGATTGGTAGACAGTTGGACTTGCGCGTCGTAGTCGCTTGCTCAAGTGCTGTTGCGTGTCATCAAGTACCACAGTTGTTGGAGTAATGCCGCATGTTTAATGTTGGAGGTGATCATGGCTTTAATTACTGTTTAATAACTAAAATTGAAAGTAGGTAAATGCAGAGGCACCGGTGGGTAATAGACAATATTTGGTTTTTAACCGCTCACTGGTGTCCCGTAGGACCCCGAGTTCTTGACACCTGTTCCGAGATCGAGCGCGCTAACCACAGGTGGGGTGTGTGGGCACCCCCATCGATTAGTACCTGATTTCAAAGTATTGTACCGGGGGCCACAATTAGTTTGGGGCTTTATTACTATCCTGTACTTATGCCATGCTTTACTGCTTTATTTAAATTGTGCGAGGTACTGCACCTGTACTGTTTAGGACCGTGACACGTTTTCGCTGTATCAACAAGCCCAGACACACTTTTGGGTTCCCAGTCGTTTACAGCCGTCTACACAAACCCTGAGTCCGTCTCGGAGACCGGCCGACTTCGTTGCGGGTAGCTTAGTGGGGTGGCCCCCATGTACTTGCGTTGGGTCTAGGAAACGTCATGACTTAGGCCCCGCCGACATACCGATGGGTGTATGTTAACTGATCTGGCAAAAAGGGTCGAAGTGCGTGTGGATAATTTGGTGCACCCCTGCAGGGTTAAATCTTTTCGAAAAGCCGTGTCCGCGGTTATGGACGACTTGGAGCACAGTTCTCGATCATAAACAACTATAACGAAAGTTTACTGTTATAAATTGACTTGTATCCGATATGACTAGTATTCAGCTCCACTACAACGGAATGGCTAAATAAAAGTACCAACAACTGCTGGGTTTGGGATATCTCATGCTAATCGTATCTGACTAGTAAGTGTTGCAACTACAACGGAATGGTTAACTGAAAACTGCCCACTGCTTATTATATCAGGATGACTATCTATACCTGACTAGTAATTGCTATAACGATAACCGAATAAATAAAACTGCCAACTGTGTGAGTTCCTCGGTTGACTTCCTCGTTTGGTCTCGAGGGGGAAATACCAGGAGGGGTATGTTTGGTGGTAGTATCAGGTTGGTTCCGGATAGGTCTTTCTTATCCCTCTCTGATAGCCGACAGTTATATCGAGTCTCTATAGGTTGTTTAGTGCATGCTGCGCTGCCGCTTCAGTCCACCATACCTATGTAGGCGAGGACCGCCGAATTCTAGTCTCGCCGTGTACTGGCCTCAGTACTGACTGCTCTCTTTTTCCGTTGCCCTTTGTCGGCACCCCTTTTGCTTAAGCAGGTTTGAGACCGACGTCGTTAGCAGGGTTACCCTTCCGGCTTGGCCTGGCAGGGTTATGGACGCCATTGGTTATTCTTCAGGGCTCTTAGCCCCATTTGCATCTTGTCCATAGTCGGACGCTCCATCGTTTTCCAGGTGATTTGGATCTTTGTATTGTATATCTGTATTCTTGACTCTTTGAGTCGCTGCTGTATATATATGTTTTGTGGGTTCCATCGAGGACTACTGTGTAATGATATTACTTCGTTTTCCACCCGCACGCAAGTGCCTGGTGGGCACCTTTGAATCGCTTCTATGCGGGTTTGGCGGTAAGCGCTGAAACTTGCATAGGGTCGATTCTGAGGGTGTTACAGGTGCCTGGTAGATGTCCTGGCATTATGTATGGGAGGACTTCTATGGAAAGACTTTGTCACATTCTCGATCTGCCGGTACTCCATCTTGGTGAGTACTAATCCAGCGGCCACTGGTGGCATCAAGACGAGATTGTGTCTTGTGGGTAAAGTGTACAACTTCTGCAAAATATTAAATTCTAAGTACTTAGCCGTGTCCCCGGTTATGGACAACTCTGAGCAACTAAGACTTGAAGCTATGGAAGATCTTGACATTCCAATTTCTCAAAGTAAAACTTGATGGTGTCAACAAGGGATTAGAAGAACTTGGAGTTTTGCCAAGGAGTTCAGAAAGATGTTGAAAGATCAAAACTGTTTTTCAAAGATAGGAGAAAACCATGTTGTTTTCTGCAAATAAGCCTAAGCTCTACTTAGCCAAATATGCATGTAGTGATAGTCCAACTTATTCACAAACTTGTGACACTTACCAATACATTCAAAGTATTGACCCTTTGTGGCTGCAACCTAACATGTTGCAGGTTATTCTATTGACGAGTGAGGAACGATGATAGGATTACGAGTCTGCACCCAACATGTTTGCCTGTGGCACATGAAGATGAAGGACTCCATGCTTTACTTGTATTCTGCTGCTTTGCAATAAGATAGACTATGGCTATGAGTTGGTAATAAAGTATTCATATTCTGGATCATGCGATGTAATATGACCTTTGTATCTTGATATTACATCTTAAACTGTGGGTGCTAGCTATTCGATCCAGGGACTAGCACTGTAATCACAGGGATTCGAACCAAGCCAGGTTCGGGTCTTTACAGATGGTATCAGAGCACTATGTTGCCTGTAGGTTCGTAACCCTAGGAATTGGACAAACCCCTTGTTAGGAATGAACTTATATTTTTATACTTATTAGATTTTCTCATATACCTTGATCATTCTTTACTGAATCTCTTCTGCTTCAAACATGTAGAGGACCAGCCTTTGCTTTCTCTAAGGACCTTAAGGATGGATCATGCCAACAAGGAGATCAAGATAGAAGTTGTGACAAGTCCTCGAGCTTGCAAAATATGTGGAGAAGTAGGCCACACCTCTAAGGAACATCAAGATCAATGTCCCTTTTGTGATCACAACCATCCAGTTGGAGAATGCCCCACATCTCAAGTCAGTTGTTACCTATGTGAAGGAACCAACCACATTCCTGCCAAGTGCCATCTCGACTTCATAGTGCAACAAGTGAAAGAACAAGTCAAGGATGGAATGTATCAAGCTCTTAGGAAGAAAGAAGACAACCTTAGCCATATCACCTGCTCCAAATGCAAGAAAGAAGGACACAATATCAATGAATGCCCAGAGAAGGAAGTTCAAGAAAACCACAACAACACTTCAAGAAAAAGTACTCGATACATGACAAAAGTGTTTTGCCAACGCTGCCGGAAGATAGAACACTTCACCGATGATTGCCCAACTCGAAAGAGAGCTCCCACTGATGTTATCATAGTGCAACCCATGAGACATTAGATTGCCTACCAATTATCATGTTTGAGTTATCGATATCGTGTTAGCGTATGGATCATGCCGACCTATGTGGTATGACTATACTAGGTTGCTTGTTTCAAGAAAACTTGTTGTTTTCCTTAATTAATGAGTTAAACTTAGAAGTTGCTAAGTGATTGGTTGCTTGATGAATGTTTGATTGAACTGGTTTGTTTTGGGTTGAGTGTGTTAGAACTCCCTTAGACCTATCTATCTATCTATCTATCTATTTATCATTACTTATCCCTATTAAACCAACAGATGCCTCCAAGACGCGCCAATGAACATGACAACAATGGAGACAACAACAACAATGAAAATGAGATGCAACAGATGATGACTGCACAGACTCAGCTAATGTAGATAATGACACAATTCATGACAACCATCAACAATCATAATCAGAACAACAACAATAACAATAACAATCCACCACCTCTAGATATGCTCACTAGATTTCTAAGGTTAGGACCTGCAAAGTTCTCTGGTACTTCTGATTCAATGGTAGCTGATGACTGGTTACGTTCAGTGAATAGGGATCTAGTGACTGTTGGATGCTCTGATGCTGAGAAAGTGAGATTTGCAGCACACTTGCTTGAAGGCCCTGCAGCTACATGGTGGGACAACTTTCAAGTCACTCACCCCATTGAAGAAGTGACTTGGGAAATATTTGAAGATGGTTTTCGCACTAATCATATCTCTTCAGGCGTGATGAGTCTGAGGAAGATGGAGTTTCACAACCTTAAACAGCGTCACCGCAGCATTGCTGAATATATTGAGGAATTCAACAATCTATCACGTTATGCTCCAGATGATACTGATACTGATGCTAAGAGGAAGGAAAAGTTCCTAGATGGACTAAATGATGAACTTTCCATACAATTATCAGTTGCTTATGTTCCAACTTATCAATCACGATGTGACAAAGCTAGAATTTTAGAGAGTAAGAAGGATAAAGTTGAGAACAGGAAGAGGAAGCATAGCTTTGACAAATATCACTCAGGATCATCACAGAAGATGCGTTCATTCAGAAAGGACAATGGGGGTTCTAGATCACATCAGCATGAAGGAAATGGATGTAATCACCATCATCACAAGAATCACCACATCAACAATGGAAGTGGTAGTAACAATGTGAATGTTACTAACAATGGAGATAACCTTGGTCAGAACCAACATAATGATCCCAAGAAAGACATTAGCCAGTTGTAGTGTTACAATTGTAAGCAACTTGGACACTTTGCAGCAGACTGTCCTGAGAAGAAGAATAAGAATGTTGGAGTCTCTAATGGGAGCAATTCCAATGTGACCCAGAAAGGACATGTGAACCACATTAACATGTATGGAACCCTTGAAGAACTAGATGATGTGGATGGTAAGCTTTAGATAACTCAATTCAGTGGTATAAGAATCTCAAGATGGAGAAATGTTAACAACCTTTGGATGTCAATCATTAAACCCTTAGCCAAGCGAATCATCAAATGCAACCCAACAAAGTTTCCTTTTAAGGGTGGTAGCACCCAAGTATCCTAAAACCCAACCTATTCTTTCTAGCCTTCTCGAATCTCGAGATGAGATTCCTTTTAAGGGTGGTAGTCTGTCACATCCCAAAATTTTCCAAATTTTGAAATGTGAAAATTTTAAACAAAATAAAGAAACAAGTTCTTTAAATTTCAGAAGGAACAAAAACTTTTGGAACACTTAATATAATGCCTCCAAAACCCAAGCCAAATAAAATGATTTTGTTTGTGAAGTGGTGTGCATGTTTTAAAATCCCAAATCATGAAGCATGCATGAGCATCTTGACTTGGTTGCATTTTAAAAACCTAAGAGAAGTGAAAATTATCTCAAACCCTAAAACTCTAATTATTTGTTAACACTAAGAATAACACCATACTATGGATATACTCCATATTTAATTTATACAAAAGAACTCCTATGTGAGCTAAAAAGATAAAGGGAAAAATAATAAAACAATAGAGATTGGTTTCATCCAATTTGGATCCATGGAAGATATGAATTATTTGAGAATAGAATTAAGAAAATACAATATTAGCTATTAAACCCAAAGTTAATGAATTTGATAAAAAAAATTGAGATGGAAAGTAAATGTGTTCTATAATGCCCTAAAAACCTAATTTGAGTTTTGCAAATTTTTAGAAATTTGTTTGATTCAAATTGGTTCACTAAATCAAAAGTTTTGAAGAAAACAGAAAAAGAAAAAAAACTGAAAGATTAAGCAAAGAAAAAAATCGCAGCAGCAGTCTGGCCTGCTCGGCCTAACTAAACTGGCCCAACCAGCCCACCCGGGCCTCCCTCTCCCCCTCTCTGTCTTTTCCCTCACCCCCTCTACTCACCCCCACCCACTTACCTCCTGGCCCCACGCCACGTCGACGCCACCTCAGCTTCTTCCACGCGAACGACCGGCACCCCCTCCCCTCCTCTGCCGTTACCAAGTCTGGCTAAATTCGAGCGTTACAGCGATTAAATCGCCACCACCACCGCCCCTTCTTAATACCCTCCCCCTCCCCGTTAGTTTCCCCCAAACACAGCCCCTGGAGAGCCCTTAGGCTCCTCAATTACCAGCTCAAACCACCGTTGTCCGAAGCTACTCTGGCGACAATTCCGGTGAGCTCCGGCCATGCCGCACCCTTCTCTCTGCCTTGTCTTGTTTGCCGGGTTCTGGCACGTGTTTTAACCCCGGCAGGGTGCCTTCTCTTGCCCCAGGTCAACGACATGGTCAACTCTGGTGAACTCCGTCTGCCGCCGCCGTCCATCGCTTTTTCCGGTGAAGGTAGGGTTTTTGCCGCCCCTTTTTCGCCTCTGCTAGATCGTGCTGATTCGGGCGCGTCTCACTGACCCCTCTCCTTGCTTGTTCGAGTCCCAGGCCGTCGTCTCCGACATAGAGCCGCGAGCTCTGCCGTCGACGCAACTCCGGCGAAGGATCGTGGCTGAGCCCGAGCACCTCCCACGCCACCGTGACCTCCATCGAGACCGCCACGACCTCCTCGACCTCTGGTACGTGTCAACGGACTCCCAGCCCCTGTAGAAATGTCGGAACACCATCGGTCGATGCTCCGCCACCGTGCGCAGCTGGTCAGCGCCACCCGTCTCTGGCCAGGCCACTAGGGACCGTTAGATCTATCGTCTACGGCTAGGATTAGATCGGCGACCGAAGCGGTACGGGCTAATCAGATCCGTCCATTTGTCACTTAAGATCCAACGGTCCGCAGCAGTCGATTCGACCGAACTGGTACGGACCAATAAGGTTACGCCACATTGCCTAGGCTATTTGTTTAAATAGAAAAAATAGACAGATTATGTATTAAACTTAGAAATTCAATAACTTTTGATCCACAATTCAGAAAAATGCAACTTTGGTGTCTATGGATTCATAAAAATAAGACCTTTATTATAGAGGCCTTGTTTAACACTTTTGCTTCTGAAAAATTGGAATTATAGGCAGAACCTTTTTAGGAGTATTTTACCCATAAAAATTGTTTTGTAAATTATTTTTGGGTGAATTTTTTTGCTATGGATTGCAAATTGAACCCTCTGTCCAGTAAGACCAAAATATAAATTTGGTTGACTATACCTAATAGTATGGAAATTATTTAGTGAGTTTGGCCTTTCCAAATGATAGAAATTATTGCTAATTGTTACAATTGCACAAATGGTTGAATTTGTAATCTTGCAATTATAAAATGTTCAGAAAACGCTTAGTAATGTTCAAAACCTTGTTATAACAATTTGTACAATAAAAATTGTCATCTTGCATGCTTGCATGATTTTTGTATTGCCATTAGTGTTGATCTTTGTGCATGTTTTGTCTTGGTTGTTTTGTTTGATAGATTGTGTGGATTGTCAAGTGTGTTACCGCAAAGAGTGTACCAACACCACCAACTACTAAGGCAAGTGACAGTATCATCCATGTCCTACTATTTTCATTACACTTAGTGGAATTTTGTAGTATGCATGACAAGACTACTATGTTAATATGCTATGCTATGTCCTATTAGGATATCCTTTATATATCCCTTAGTGGAAATACTGTAGTTGTAGTATGCCTAGCTCTGCTATAGATTTGGGGTAGAATATATCATGATATGATTATATGGAGTGTTGGAAAAATATATGTTTTGTATAATAAAACAAGTACTCAATGAATCATCTGGGTGGAAAGTGGATACTCAGTTGTGAATAAGGTGGCAACGAAGGGAACCATGTCTATGGCTATCTCTTTCATGTGTGCACTAGGAGAATACCACCCAGGGACTTAGAGATTGAACATGTTTCTCATATAGTGCCTTTCGTGTACAGCCACATGCTAAATGGGCTCTGGCCTAGTCAATTACATAGTGGAAGACCCTTGCATTGGTACCTCTTCAGGTTAACTAGAATTATGTATTGGAGGTATATCCTTGCATTGGTGCCCGGTAGATGTGCTGGCATTATGTATTGGGAGGACTTCTATGGAAAGACTTTGTCACATTGTCGATCTGCCGGTACTCCATCTTGGTGAGTACTAATCCAGTGGCCACTGGTGGCGTCAAGACGAGATTGTGTCTTGTGGGTCAAGTGTACAACTTCTGTAGAAGATTAAATTCTAAGTACTTAGCCGTGTCCCCGGTTATGGACAACTCTGAGCAACTAAGGCTTGAAGCTATTGAAGATCTCGACATTCCAATTTCTCAAAGTAAAACTTGATGGTGTCAACAAGGGGTTAGAAGAACTTGGATTTTTGCCAAGGAGTTCAGAAAGATGTTGAAAGATCAAAACTATTTTTCAAAGATTGGAGAAAACCATGTTGTTTTCTGCAAATAAGCCTAAGCTCTACTTAGCCAAATATGCATGTAGTGATAGTCCAACTTATTCACAAACTTGTGACACTTGCCAATACATTCAAAGTATTGACCCTTCATGGCTGCAACCTATCATGTTGTAGGTTATTCTATTGATGAGTGAGGAACGATGATAGGATTACGAGTCTGCACCCAACATGTTTGCCTGTGGCACATGAAGATGAAGGACTCCATGCTTTACTTGTATTCAGCTGCTTTGTAATAAGATAGCCTATGGCTATGAGTTGGTAATAAAGTATTCATATTCTAGATCATGTGATGTAATATGACCTTTGTATCTTGATATTACATCTTAAACTGTGGGTGCTAGCTATTCGATCCAGGGACTAGCACTGTAATCACAGGGATTCAAACCAAGCCAGGTTCGGGTCTTTACATGTAGACTCTCAAGCTATTGCTTCTTATTTTAAGGCTTTTGCTTCTTACATTGAAGTGCCTAAAAAGAAGTGGAATAAGTATCATGAACCTTATAAAGATGTTGTTAAGAGTGTTCCTGCAAGAAATACTGAAGTTTATACTGCTAATCATGTTTTACCTGAACCTTATATTGAGAAAATGCCTTTTCCAGTTAAGGTAAAGGAACATTCTATGATAGCTAGTATGGTTAATGAAAGTATGAATAAGGCTGTTGAACCTGATAAACAAATGGTTGATGAACCTATAGTAGCAAATGTGAAAGACTTTGTTGCTAAATATGAAAAAGAGGGACACACTATCCTTTGTAAGGATACCTCTAATATTATTTCACAAAGTAGTGTTATGAGAGCTAGTATTCCTGTGTTTTCTGTTAGAATAAGTGATCATTGCTATGATAGTCCTTGTGATAGCTATATTGTTAAGTTTATGCATGATACTGAAAGTTACTATGAGAGAGGGAAAAGTGTTCTTATGTATCTCAATAATATCAAGTTTCCTCGTTTTATGCTGAAAGTTTTTATGTTGCACTTCTTTTGCCTTCTTATGCAAGTTGCCTTTGGTTTCAAAAACTTGTTTGTTTACAAAATTCACTTGCATAGGAAGTGGATGAGACTTAAATATGTGTGTTTTTGCTTCTTAATGTTCTCTTTCACTTCAACTCATATCCCTATGAGAGCTTCTTCAAAATTATCATGCCCATCTTAATGGCTATAAAGAAAGAGCTTTATGGGAGACAACCCAATTTGTTTTTGCTTTCAGTTTGTTTTTGTTTCTTTGAGTCTTGGAAGTTATTACTTCGGTAATAACCGCTCCTTATCCGTTTTGTTTGGTTTTTGTGTCAAGATCAACCTCTAATGAGAGAGAAGTAATATTTGGGGAAGTTGCTATCCCGAAACAGATTTTTTTGTGCTTCACCATAAAAATTCGTGAGAGACCTCTGTCTGTCGGATGGAGCTGTAATTTTTTGTGCTTCTGCCCCAGATTGTTATTTAACTTTATTTAGTTTTGCACTTTTTTATTTGAGCAACAGAAGAGTTTCGAAAAAATTGATCTTTACCTGCTGTTCTGTTTTGACAGATTTAGCCACTCTTGCATTTGCTTCTTTATTCGATTTCCTTTTTGAATTCTTTTTGGGTTTTCGGAAGGAGATGCTACAGTAGCCTATGTTTTGATGGTTTTCAGTTAGAGCTGGACTCAAAAGGTTTTATCACTTCACTTATACCAATGTTGCTAATGAGAACTGTGTGAAGTTTTGTGTGAAAGAAATTTCCAGGAAGTGGAGATAATGGTGTAATAAGGAAGAGAAGGGTTTTATGACTCAAGTAATAACTGTATGAAGATGAAGATATTGATGATTCAAGTGATGACTCCGGAAGGATCCACTAAATACCAAATTCAGAGACCTGCAGAGTCCGTGTTCAAATAGGTAACAGTTCTGGTAAGAAAAGTTCTGCGAAAATACAATCCAACTATATTTTTGCAGTTTTTAGTCAATAAGGAAAGCTACGAAGCGAAAAAGGGATGGAACCGGAGCCAGGGTGGCCCACACCTCCCCATGGCACGGGCCCACCCCTGGCCGTGCCACCAGGTGGTGAGGCCACCCAGGACTCCGCCTCCGACTCGTTTTCTCCCAGTACCTTCCTTTTGATATGAAACTTCGTAATATATAACCCCTCGGATCCCCCGAGGTCCGTATATCGTGTTTTCGTCGTGTTTTTGTTTCAATCAGTTTCTGTCAGGACATACTCTTTGAAAGCTTAGAAGCACAATGGTTTCTGCCAAGGATAAAGGGAAGGAGCCTATGGAGGAAGATCTCCAAGACCCCAAGCAGGGGTTGGTACCTTTAGTCTCTTGCCCTGCATCAACGGAAGCCCTACGAGTCACTAAGGAGTTCTGCGATAAATATGGGAACTTGAAGAGGAAGGTGGACATGCTTCAATGGGAGAATAATAGGCATCGCAAGATGCTGGAAGATTTCCTCACGTCAACTAAGAGCATAATACCACCACCACCTAAGGAGTAATTCGTCATCAGGTTTGGCATCCCCTTGGTTTGTTCCAAGCTTGGGGGAGTGCCACGGTATCATATCACTATCTTCTATCTTTTACATTATTAGTAGAGTCATATCATGAATAGAGGAGTTATTATGTAGTATGGTTTGCATTATGGAAGTGTCCCCTCTCTCGTTAGATATGTATCCCTTGGTGTGAGTTGCCGTTATGGAATATTAATGAGAAGTCCTATCATTCACTCTTTTGCATAGCTTATATTAGTTTTCAATTCGTGGTTATATGATTGATCTTGTTGTTAGTATTGGTAGCACTTTGGGATCATTGAGTTAATTTAGTTGGTTTTGGCAAACCTGGCTCGGTCAGTAGTAACACCTTTTTGAGAGTTGAAAAGAAAAAGATAGTAGTACTCTAAAGAAAAATAATTTCATCATCTTTCTTTCTTGATTTGCTCATAAGTCTAGTATTCTCTAGTTAAGATCTTTTGTGCTTCCAAGGAAGATTGCATGTTTGTTTTTATCATTTGTATGTTTGGTTGTTTCCTTCAACTCTTGTACTTGCTACCCAGCCTTGCTAGCCAAAAACCTGTACTGAGAGGGAATTCTTCTCGTGCATCCACCTCCTTTAAACCAAAACCTTTGCCATTTGTGTCCACCATACCTACCTAGTAGCATTATTGCTATTCCAAGTAAATTCTTGTTTTGTCTACCTCCCAAATTAAACTTGTTATGTGAAAATTAGTGATTAAAGCTCTCATGAACTTGATGGCACACTTTACTTTCTTGCGATTAATAAACTTGAACCATTGTGCTCACCTATGTTGCGTATATGCTTGCGCTTTGTATGTTGTGAATTAGCAGAACCATGCTATCATGGGGAACGCTTTCAACATTGCACTAGTACTTTGTACCAAGTTGATATCATGTTCTTTTGTCTAATGGATGTCGTCGGTGTGAAATGAAAGGGGAGCTTGTAAGTCCATGGAGTTATGCATGTGTGTTAGAGAAACGCCTGGGCCGCTGGTCTAATCCATGCTGACATGGTGGAAACCTGCAGCGTAACCATAACGAGTATCTATGAAGCATTCTTCTTATAAAAAAAGAGATAGAGATAGAGATTGAGAAAGAAAAAGAAAAAAAGAGATATTATGAAAAGAGGAAAGAGAGAAAAAAGCACCATATTCACATGGTAAATAAGAACATTGCTAAGATACTTATTGTCTGCTTGCCTTGTCATTTTGATATGGGGATTCTTCCGTATCATCGGGCAAGGGGTACCCCGTTGGCGGTTCTCAATGATACACATATGTTTATGATGACAAGAACTTACCGGTGAATAAACTTGAGTAGCATGAGGAGCGGCCCTCGTATTCAAGGGACATGAGATTCTCAACTTACAACTTGTCAATGCATATCCTCATTTTTGATCACTTTAACCTTAATCACCTAAAGATGCCTATGATAGGGGCAATGAGAGCTGAAATCTAGTAAGTATCATAATTTTTGGGAGCTCTTTATGAGACTTGCAATCCCTGCTTCCCTCTGCGAAGGGCCTTTCTTTTACTTTGTAGTTGAGTCAGTAAACCTACTCCCTTCTATCTCAGCAAGTATTTTGAGTTGATGTGTTTCATTCATTCATATGATGATTTATTCAATCATGTTTCTTATGTTCCTTGTTTTGCACATTGCTCTTATCTTGAAGTTTACTACTTCGAAAGCTATCATTGAAAAACCAGCTATTTGTAAACTCCAGCAAATTATCAACTATTCTTCGACCAAGAGCTAAGTTGGCCATTACCAATTATGATTCACTTTATGTATCTTTATTGTGTTTCCTTTACTCATTGCAAGTTGAGTTGTATAATAGTGAGTTGTCTTCTATTATGATCTATGTATTTGATGAATGTGATGCTTCTTGTCCGTATTCTTTTATCGACTCTTCACTCCATAAACTTGAGGCCATGTTTATTGAGCTCAGTTTCGCTTGGGGACAACCGAAGTCTAAGCTTGGGGGGAGTTGATACGTCCATTTTGCATCACCAATCTATGTCTTAATTCACTATTATTCATTGATATATTTCGTATTGAGAGGTGATACTTATGTTATTTCATCTATTTTTGCATGGTTGATGACTTTTGGAGCATGGACCGCTATAGTCAGGATTCTGATGGAAAAGGTGCTGTTTGGAGGCAAAATTCGCGAAGATTAGAAAATCCGGGAAAATATACGGAAAATCCTATTTTTCCAGAAGACTCAGGATGCCAGAAGATGGAGTGGAGGTGGGCCACAGGGGGCCCACACCACCCCATGGCGCAGGCAGGCCTAGGCCGCGCCTGGGAGTGGTGTGGCCGCCCTGGCCCACTCCAGCCTCTCCTCTCTGGCGTATATCATCCCCACGAAACCCTAAGACTCGGGGAGTGACCACAGAAAGATTCTGCCGCCTCTGCGGGGCGGAAAACACCGAGAGAGAAAGATCTCTCCGGCAGACATATTTCTGCAGGGGGAATTCCTTCCCGGAGAGGGGAGATCGTCGCCATCAACACCACCATCAAGCTGGACTTCATCGGGATCATCATCATCATCACCACCATCATCACCATCTCCATATTGCTGTAACAATTGTGTTGAATCTTGCATAGTTCTTACTGGAAACTTTCCCGGTGTTGATTACTCTTTGTAGTTGATGCTATTGAGTTAACCATTGAATTATTGTTTATGTTCAGATTGTTATACATCATTATTCCATCTCTGATCATGATCCATATGATGTCTTGTGAGTAGTTCGTTTTGTTCTTGAGGACATGGGAGAAGTCTTGTTGTTATTAGTGGAGTTGCGTTGAGAAAGATTCAATAGATTGTTATTTAAGTTGTGGTGTACTTCTTCTAGTGGTGTCATGTGAACGTCGACTACATGACACTTCACCTATATGGGCCTAGGGGAATGCATTGTGTATTTGGCTACTAATCGTAGGGGTTGCCGGAGTGACAGAAACCTAAACCCCCGTTAGGAAACCATTGCACAAGGGACGTAAGGGTCTTAGAGTTTAAAGCTGTGGTTAGGTTTCTACCTTAATTACTTTCTTGTACTTACGTATGTTTGCAAGGGGTATAATCATAAGTATGTATTAGTCTTGGATGGGGCGGTACATTAGCACAGGTTCACCCACACAACACTTAGCAAGCTAGAGAAGATTAATCGACTATATGAAGCGAAAGCACTTGACAGTCTTCCCATGTGTCCTCGAGAACGTTTGGTCATCTATAGAAATACAACCGGCTTGTCCTTTGCAGCATAAAGGATTGGGCCACTTGCTACATTTATTCCTACTGTCTTTTGTTTACACGTACTTTGTTTACTTGCTTTATCGGAAACACCTAAAAATCCATTTGCTAAGTACTTGTAGAGAATTCCTGATATATACCACTAGCCAGCACCTTCTGCTACTCGTTGGGTTCGACACTCTTACTTATCGAAAATACTGCGATACACCCCCTATACTTGTGTCATTTCATGTGTGTTCTTTTCACAATCCACCTATGGATCCACTAGTGTCATTGCATGTGTGTTCTTTTTACTAACAACAACCAGTGTCATTTCATGTGTGTTCTTTTCATATAACAAATATGGATCCACCAGTGTCATTGAAATGTGTGTTCTCTTCAGAGACCACACATGGATCCACCAGTGTCATTGCATGTGTGTACTTTTAACTAACAAAAAATGGAGTAATTGCATGTGTGTTCTTTTCACATACCACATATGGAACAACCAGAGTCATTGCATATGTGCTCTTTTCACAATCCACTTAGGATCCACCAGTGTCATTGCATGTGTGTTCCTTTTACTAACAACAACTGGAGTCATTTCATGACTGTTCTTTTCACATACCACATATGGATCCACCAGAGTCATTGCATGTTTGTTCTCTTCACAATCCACCTATGGATCCACCAGTGTCATTGCATGCGTGTTCTTTTCACATACCACGTATGGATCCACTAGTGTCATTGCATGTGTGTTCTTTTCACAATCCACCTATGGATCCACCAGTGTCATTGTATGTGTGTTCTTTTTACTAACAACAACTAGAGTAATTGAAATGTGTGTTCTTTTCACATACCACATATGGATCCATATGTGTCATTGCATGTGTGTTCTTTTCACAATCCACATATGGATCCACCAGTGTCATTGCATGTGTGCTCTTTTTGCTAACAACAACTGGAGTCATTTCATGTGTGTTCTTTTCACATACCACGTATGGAATAACCAGAGTCATTGCATGTGTGCTCTTTTCACAATCCACCTATGGATCCACCAGTGTCATTGCATGTGTGTTCTTTTTACTAACAACAACTGGAGTCATTGCATGTGTGTTCTTTTCACATACCACATATGGAACAACCAGAGTCATTGAAATGTGTGTTCTCTTTAGAGACCACACATCGATCCACCAGTGTTATTGTATGTGTGTTCTTTTTACTAACAACAACCAGAGTCATTGCATGTGTGTTCTTTTCACATACCACGTATGGATCCACCAGTGTCATTGCATGTGTGCTCTTTTTACTAACAACAACCAGAGTCATTGCATGTGTGCTCTCTTCAGAGACCACACATGGATCCACCAGTGTCATTGCATGTGTGTTCTTTTTACTAACAACCAGAGTCTTTTAAATGTGTGTTCTCTTCAGAAACCACACATGGATCCACCAGTGTCATTGCATGTGTGTTCTTATTACTAATTACAACCAGAGTCATTGCATGTGTGTTCTTTTCACATGCCACATATGAATCCACCAGTGTCATTGCATGTGTATTCTTTTCTTAATCCACCTATGGATCCACCAGTGTCATTGCATGTGTGTTCATTTTACTAACAACAACTAGTGTCATTTCATGTGTGTTCTTTTCACATAACATATATGGATCCACCAGTGTCATTGAAATGTGTGTTTTCTTCAGAGACCACACATGGATCCACTAGTGTCATTGCATGTGTGTTCTTTTTACTAACAACAACTGGAGTCATTGCATGTGTGTTCTTTTCACATACCACATATGGAACAACCAGAGTCATTGCATGTTTGCTCTTTTCACAGTCCACCTATGGATCCACCAGTGTCATTGCGTGTGTGTTCTTTTTACTAACAACAACTGGAGTCATTTCATGACTGTTCTTTTCACATACCACATATGGATCCACCAGAGTCATTGCATGTGTGTTTTCTTCACAATCCACCAATGGATCCACCGGTGTCATTGCATGTGTGTTCTTTTCACATACCACATATGGATCCACCAGTGTCATTGCATGTGTGTTCTTTTCACAATCCACCTATGGATCCACCAGGGTCATTGCATGTGTGTTCTTTTTACTAACAACAACTTGAGTCATTGAAATGTGTGTTCTTTTCACATACGACATATGGATCCATAGGTGTCATTGCATGTGTGTTCTTTTCACAATCCACATATGGATCCACCAGTGTCATTGCATGTGTGCTCTTTTTACTAACAACAACTAGAGTCATTTCATGTGTGTTCTTTTCACATACGACGTATGGAATAACCAGAGTCATTGCATGTGTGCTCTTTTCACAATCCACCTATGGATCCACCGGTGTCATTGCATGTGTGTTCTTTTTACTACCAACAACTGGAGTCATTGCAAGTGTGTTCTTTTCACATACCACATATGGAACAACCAGAGTCATTGAAATGTGTGTTCTCTTCAGAGACCACACATGGATCCACCAGTGTTATTGCATATGTGTTCTTTTTACTAACAACAACTAGAGTCATTGCATGTGTGTTCTTTTCACATACCACATATGGATCCACCAGTGTCATTGCATGTGTGATCTTTTTACTAACAACAACCAGAGTCATTGCATGTGTGTTCTCTTCAGAGACCACACATGGATCCACCAGTGTCATTGCATGTGTGTTCTTTTTACTAACAACAACCAGAGTCATTGAAATGTGTGTTCTCTTCAGAAACCACACATGGATCCACCAATGTCATTGCATGTGTGTTCTTGTTACTAATTACAACCAGTGTCATTGCATGTGTGTTCTTTTCACATACCACATATGGATCCACTAGTGTCATTGCATGTGTGTTCTTTTCACAATCCACCTATGGATCCACCAGTGTCATTGCATGTGTGTTCTTTTTACTAA
Organism: Avena sativa; assembly: GCA_916181665.1. NCBI lineage: Eukaryota > Viridiplantae > Streptophyta > Magnoliopsida > Poales > Poaceae > Avena > Avena sativa. The sequence continues at coordinate 433,385,368 of OV702295.1, forward strand.
CAAGAACCAGTGTCATTTCATGTGTGTTCTTTTTAGTAACAACAACCAGTGTCATTTCATGTGTGTTCTTTGCACATAACACATATGGATCCACCGGTGTCATTGAAATGTGTGTTCTCTTCAGAGACCACACATGGATCCACTAGTGTCATTGCATGTATGTTCTTTTTACTAACAACAACTAGAGTCATTGCATGTGTGTTCTTTTCACATACCACATATGGAACAACCAGAGTCATTGCATGTGTGCTCTTTTCACAGTCCACCTATGGATCCACCAGTGTCATTGCATGTGTGTTCTTTTTACTAACAACAACTGGAGTCATTTCATGACTGTTCTTTTCACATACCACATATGGATCCACCAGAGGCATTGCATGTGTATTCTCTTCACAATCCACCTATGGGTCCACTGGTTTCACTGCATGTGTGTTCTTTTCACATACCACATATGGGTCCACCATGTCATTGCATGTGTGTTCTTTTCACAATCCACCTATGGATCCACCAGTGTCATTGCATGTGTGTTCTTTTTACTAACAACAACTGGATTCATTGAAATGTGTGTTCTTTTCACATACCACATATGGATCCATAGGTGTCATTGCATGTGTGTTCTTTTCACAATCCACATATGGATCCACCAGTGTCATTGCATGTGTGTTCTTTTTACTAACAACAACTGGAGTCATTTCATGTGTGTTCTTTTCACATACCACATATGGAACAACCAGAGTCATTGCATGTGTGTTATTTTCACATACCACATATGGATCCACTAGTGTCATTGCATGTGTGTTCTTTTCATAATCCACACATGGATCCACCTGTGTCATTGCATGTGTGTTCTTTTTACTAACAACAGCCAGTGTCATTTCATGTGTGTTATTTTCACATAACACATATGGATCCACAGTGTCATTGAAATGTGTGTTCTCTTCAGAGACCACACATTGATCCACCAGTGTCATTGCATGTGTGTTCTTTTTACTAACAACAACGAGTGTCATTTCATGTGTGTTCTTTTCACATAACACATATGGATCCACCAGTGTCATTGAAATGTGTGTTCTCTTTAGAGACCACACATGGATCCACCAGTGTCATTGCATGTGTGTTCTTTTACTAACAACAACTGGAGTCATTGCATGTGTGTTCTTTTCACATACCACATATGGAACAACCAGAGTCATTGCATGTGTGCTCTTTTCACAATCCACCTATGGATCCACCAGTGTCATTGCATGTCTGTTCTTTTTACTAACAACAACTAGAGTCATTTCATGACTGTTCTTTTCACATACCACATATGGATCCACCAGAGTCATTGCATGTGTGTTCTCTTCACAATCCACCTATGGATCCACCGGTGTCATTGGATGTGTGTTCTTTTCACATACCACATATGGATCCACCAGTGTCATATCATGTGTGTACTTTTCACAATCCACCTATGGATCCACCAGTGTCATTGCATGTGTGTTCTTTTTACTAACAACAACTGGAGTCATTGAAATGTGTGTTCTTTTCACATACCACATATGGATCCATAGGTGTCATTGCATGTGTGTTCTTTTCACAATCCACATATGGATCCACCAGTGTCATTGCACGTGTGTTCTTTTTACTAACAACAACTGGAGTCATTTCATGTGTGTTCTTTTCACATACCACATATGGAACAACCAGAGTCATTGCATGTGTGCTCTTTTCACAATCCACCTATGGATCCACCAGTGTCATTGCATGTGTGTTCTTTTTACTAACAACAACTGGAGTCATTGCATGTGTGTTCTTTTCACATACCACATATGGAACCACCAGAGTCATTGAAATGTGTGTTCTCTTCAGAGACCACACATGGATCCACCATTGTCATTGCATGTGTGTTCTTTTTACTAACAACAACTAAAGTCATTGCATGTGTGTTCTTTTCACATACCACATATGGAACAACCAGAGTCATTGAAATGTGTGTTCTCTTCACATGGATCCACCAGTGTTATTGCATGTGTGTTCTTTTTACTAACAACAACCAAAGTCATTGCATGTGTGTTATTTTCACATACCACATATGGATCCACGAGTGTTATTGCATGTGTGTTATTTTCACATACCACATATGGATCCACCAGTGTCAATGCATGTGTGTTCTTTTCACAATCCACACATAGATCCACTAGTGTCATTCCATGTGTGTTCTTTTTACTAACAACAATCAGTGTCATTTCATGTGTGTTCTTTTCACATAACACATATGGATCCACAAGTGTCATTGAAATGTGTGTTCTCTTCAGAGACCACACATGGATCCACCAGTGTCCTTGCATGTGTGTTCTTTTTACTAACAACAACTGGAGTCATTGCATGTGTGTTCTTTTCACATACCACATATGGAACAACCAGAGTCATTGCATGTGTGCTCTTTTCACAATCCACCTATGGCTCCACCAGTGTTATTGCATGTCTGTTCTTTTTACTAACAAAAACTAGAGTCATTTCATGACTGTTCTTTTCACATACCACATATGGATCCACCAGAGTCATTGCATGTGTGTTCTCTTCACAATCCACCTATGGATCCACCGGTGTCATTGCATGTGTGTTCTTTTCACATACCACATATGGATCCACCAGTGTCATTGCATGTGTGTTCTTTTCACAATCCACCTATGGATTCACAAGTGTCATTGCATGTGTGTTCTTTTTACGAACAACAACTGGAGTCATTGAAATGTGTGTTCTTTTCACAATCCACATATGGATCCACCAGTGTCATTGCATGTGTGTTCTTTTTACTAACAACAACTGGAGTCATTTCATGTGTGTTCTTTTCACATACCACATATGGAACAACCAGAGTCATTGCATGTGTGCTCTTTTCACAATCCACCTATGGATCCACCAGTGTCATTGCATGTGTGTTCTTTTTACTAACAACAACCAGAGTCATTGCATGTGTGTTATTTTCACATACCACATATGGATCCACTAGTGTCATTGCATGTGTGTTCTTTTCACATACCACATATGGATCCACCAGTGTCAATGCATGTGTGTTCTTTTCACAATCCACACATGGATGCACTAGTGTCATTCCATGTGTGTTCTTTTTACTAACAACAGCCAGTGTCATTTCATGTGTGTTATTTTCACATAACACATATGGATCCACCAGTGTCATTGAAATGTGTGTTCTCTTTAGAGACCACACATTGATCCACCAGTGTCATTGCATGTGTGTTCTTTTTACTAACAACAACCAGTGTCATTTCATGTGTGTTCTTTTCATATAACAAATATGGATCCACCAGTGTCATTGAAATGTGTGTTCTCTTCAGAGACCACACATGGATCCACCAGTGTCATTGCATGTGTGTACTTTTAACTAACAAAAAATGGAGTAATTGCATGTGTGTTCTTTTCACATACCACATATGGAACAACCAGAGTCATTGCATATGTGCTCTTTTCACAATCCACTTAGGATCCACCAGTGTCATTGCATGTGTGTTCCTTTTACTAACAACAACTGGAGTCATTTCATGACTGTTCTTTTCACATACCACATATGGATCCACCAGAGTCATTGCATGTTTGTTCTCTTCACAATCCACCTATGGATCCACCAGTGTCATTGCATGCGTGTTATTTTCACATACCACGTATGGATCCACTAGTGTCATTGCATGTGTGTTCTTTTCACAATCCACCTATGGATCCACCAGTGTCATTGTATGTGTGTTCTTTTTACTAACAACAACTAGAGTAATTGAAATGTGTGTTCTTTTCACATACCACATATGGATCCATATGTGTCATTGCATGTGTGTTCTTTTCACAATCCACATATGGATCCACCAGTGTCATTGCATGTGTGCTCTTTTTGCTAACAACAACTGGAGTCATTTCATGTGTGTTCTTTTCACATACCACGTATGGAATAACCAGAGTCATTGCATGTGTGCTCTTTTCACAATCCACCTATGGATCCACCAGTGTCATTGCATGTGTGTTCTTTTTACTAACAACAACTGGAGTCATTGCATGTGTGTTCTTTTCACATACCACATATGGAACAACCAGAGTCATTGAAATGTGTGTTCTCTTTAGAGACCACACATCGATCCACCAGTGTTATTGTATGTGTGTTCTTTTTACTAACAACAACCAGAGTCATTGCATGTGTGTTCTTTTCACATACCACGTATGGATCCACCAGTGTCATTGCATGTGTGCTCTCTTTACTAACAACAACCAGAGTCATTGCATGTGTGCTCTCTTCAGAGACCACACATGGATCCACCAGTGTCATTGCATGTGTGTTCTTTTTACTAACAACCAGAGTCTTTTAAATGTGTGTTCTCTTCAGAAACCACACATGGATCCACCAGTGTCATTGCATGTGTGTTCTTATTACTAATTACAACCAGAGTCATTGCATGTGTGTTCTTTTCACATGCCACATATGAATCCACCAGTGTCATTGCATGTGTATTCTTTTCTTAATCCACCTATGGATCCACCAGTGTCATTGCATGTGTGTTCATTTTACTAACAACAACTAGTGTCATTTCATGTGTGTTCTTTTCACATAACATATATGGATCCACCAGTGTCATTGAAATGTGTGTTTTCTTCAGAGACCACACATGGATCCACTAGTGTCATTGCATGTGTGTTCTTTTTACTAACAACAACTGGAGTCATTGCATGTGTGTTCTTTTCACATACCACATATGGAACAACCAGAGTCATTGCATGTTTGCTCTTTTCACAGTCCACCTATGGATCCACCAGTGTCATTGCATGTGTGTTCTTTTTACTAACAACAACTGGAGTCATTTCATGACTGTTCTTTTCACATACCACATATGGATCCACCAGAGTCATTGCATGTGTGTTTTCTTCACAATCCACCAATGGATCCACCGGTGTCATTGCATGTGTGTTCTTTTCACATACCACATATGGATCCACCAGTGTCATTGCATGTGTGTTCTTTTCACAATCCACCTATGGATCCACCAGGGTCATTGCATGTGTGTTCTTTTTACTAACAACAACTTGAGTCATTGAAATGTGTGTTCTTTTCACATACGACATATGGATCCATAGGTGTCATTGCATGTGTGTTCTTTTCACAATCCACATATGGATCCACCAGTGTCATTGCATGTGTGCTCTTTTTACTAACAACAACTAGAGTCATTTCATGTGTGTTCTTTTCACATACGACGTATGGAATAACCAGAGTCATTGCATGTGTGCTCTTTTCACAATCCACCTATGGATCCACCGGTGTCATTGCATGTGTGTTCTTTTTACTACCAACAACTGGAGTCATTGCAAGTGTGTTCTTTTCACATACCACATATGGAACAACCAGAGTCATTGAAATGTGTGTTCTCTTCAGAGACCACACATGGATCCACCAGTGTTATTGCATGTGTGTTCTTTTTACTAACAACAACTAGAGTCATTGCATGTGTGTTCTTTTCACATACCACATATGGATCCACCAGTGTCATTGCATGTGTGATCTTTTTACTAACAACAACCAGAGTCATTGCATGTGTGTTCTCTTCAGAGACCACACATGGATCCACCAGTGTCATTGCATGTGTGTTCTTTTTACTAACAACAACCAGAGTCATTGAAATGTGTGTTCTCTTCAGAAACCACACATGGATCCACCAATGTCATTGCATGTGTGTTCTTGTTACTAATTACAACCAGTGTCATTGCATGTGTGTTCTTTTCACATACCACATATGGATCCACTAGTGTCATTGCATGTGTGTTCTTTTCACAATCCACCTATGGATCCACCAGTGTCATTGCATGTGTGTTCTTTTTACTAACAAGAACCAGTGTCATTTCATGTGTGTTCTTTTTAGTAACAACAACCAGTGTCATTTCATGTGTGTTCTTTGCACATAACACATATGGATCCACCGGTGTCATTGAAATGTGTGTTCTCTTCAGAGACCACACATGGATCCACTAGTGTCATTGCATGTATGTTCTTTTTACTAACAACAACTGGAGTCATTGCATGTGTGTTCTTTTCACATACCACATATGGAACAACCAGAGTCATTGCATGTGTGCTCTTTTCACAGTCCACCTATGGATCCACCAGTGTCATTGCATGTGTGTTCTTTTTACTAACAACAACTTGAGTCATTTCATGACTGTTCTTTTCACATAACACATATGGATCCACCAGAGGCATTGCATGTGTATTCTCTTCACAATCCACCTATGGGTCCACTGGTTTCACTGCATGTGTGTTCTTTTCACATACCACATATGGGTCCACCATGTCATTGCATGTGTGTTCTTTTCACAATCCACCTATGGATCCACCAGTGTCATTGCATGTGTGTTCTTTTTACTAACAACAACTGGATTCATTGAAATGTGTGTTCTTTTCACATACCACATATGGATCCATAGGTGTCATTGCATGTGTGTTCTTTTCACAATCCACATATGGATCCACCAGTGTCATTGCATGTGTGTTCTTTTTACTAACAACAACTGGAGTCATTTCATGTGTGTTCTTTTCACATACCACATATGGAACAACCAGAGTCATTGCATGTGTGTTATTTTCACATACCACATATGGATCCACTAGTGTCATTGCATGTGTGTTCTTTTTATAATCCACACATGGATCCACCTGTGTCATTGCATGTGTGTTCTTTTTACTAACAACAACCAGTGTCATTTCATGTGTGTTATTTTCACATAACACATATGGATCCACAGTGTCATTGAAATGTGTGTTCTCTTCAGAGACCACACATTGATCCACCAGTGTCATTGCATGTGTGTTCTTTTTACTAACAACAACGAGTGTCATTTCATGTGTGTTCTTTTCACATAACACATATGGATCCACCAGTGTCATTGAAATGTGTGTTCTCTTTAGAGACCACACATGGATCCACCAGTGTCATTGCATGTGTGTTCTTTTACTAACAACAACTGGAGTCATTGCATGTGTGTTCTTTTCACATACCACATATGGAACAACCAGAGTCATTGCATATGTGCTCTTTTCACAATCCACTTAGGATCCACCAGTGTCATTGCATGTGTGTTCCTTTTACTAACAACAACTGGAGTCATTTCATGACTGTTCTTTTCACATACCACATATGGATCCACCAGAGTCATTGCATGTTTGTTCTCTTCACAATCCACCAATGGATCCACCAGTGTCATTGCATGCGTGTTCTTTTCACATACCACGTATGGATCCACTAGTGTCATTGCATGTGTGTTCTTTTCACAATCCACCTATGGATCCACCAGTGTCATTGTATGTGTGTTCTTTTTACTAACAACAACTAGAGTAATTGAAATGTGTGTTCTTTTCACATACCACATATGGATCCATATGTGTCATTGCATGTGTGTTCTTTTCACAATCCACATATGGATCCACCAGTGTCATTGCATGTGTGCTCTTTTTGCTAACAACAACTGGAGTCATTTCATGTGTGTTCTTTTCACATACCACGTATGGAATAACTAGAGTCATTGCATGTGTGCTCTTTTCACAATCCACCTATGGATCCACCAGTGTCATTGCATGTGTGTTCTTTTTACTAACAACAACTGGAGTCATTGCATGTGTGTTCTTTTCACATACCACATATGGAACAACCAGAGTCATTGAAATGTGTGTTCTCTTTAGAGACCACACATCGATCCACCAGTGTTATTGTATGTGTGTTCTTTTTACTAACAACAACCAGAGTCATTGCATGTGTGTTCTTTTCACATACCACGTATGGATCCACCAGTGTCATTGCATGTGTGCTCTTTTTACTAACAACAACCAGAGTCATTGCATGTGTGCTCTCTTCAGAGACCACACATGGATCCACCAGTGTCATTGCATGTGTGTTCTTTTTACTAACAACCAGAGTCTTTTAAATGTGTGTTCTCTTCAGAAACCACACATGGATCCACCAGTGTCATTGCATGTGTGTTCTTATTACTAATTACAACCAGAGTCATTGCATGTGTGTTCTTTTCACATGCCACATATGAATCCACCAGTGTCATTGCATGTGTATTCTTTTCTTAATCCACCTATGGATCCACCAGTGTCATTGCATGTGTGTTCATTTTACTAACAACAACTAGTGTCATTTCATGTGTGTTCTTTTCACATAACATATATGGATCCACCAGTGTCATTGAAATGTGTGTTTTCTTCAGAGACCACACATGGATCCACTAGTGTCATTGCATGTGTGTTCTTTTTACTAACAACAACTGGAGTCATTGCATGTGTGTTCTTTTCACATACCACATATGGAATAACCAGAGTCATTGCATGTTTGCTCTTTTCACAGTCCACCTATGGATCCACCAGTGTCATTGCATGTGTGTTCTTTTTACTAACAACAACTGGAGTCATTTCATGACTGTTCTTTTCACATACCACATATGGATCCACCAGAGTCATTGCATGTGTGTTTTCTTCACAATCCACCAATGGATCCACCGGTGTCATTGCATGTGTGTTCTTTTCACATACCACATATGGATCCACCAGTGTCATTGCATGTGTGTTCTTTTCACAATCCACCTATGGATCCACCAGGGTCATTGCATGTGTGTTCTTTTTACTAACAACAACTTGAGTCATTGAAATGTGTGTTCTTTTCACATACGACATATGGATCCATAGGTGTCATTGCATGTGTGTTCTTTTCACAATCCACATATGGATCCACCAGTGTCATTGCATGTGTGCTCTTTTTACTAACAACAACTAGAGTCATTTCATGTGTGTTGTTTTCACATACGACGTATGGAATAACCAGAGTCATTGCATGTGTGCTCTTTTCACAATCCACCTATGGATCCACCGGTGTCATTGCATGTGTGTTCTTTTTACTACCAACAACTGGAGTCATTGCAAGTGTGTTCTTTTCACATACCACATATGGAACAACCAGAGTCATTGAAATGTGTGTTCTCTTCAGAGACCACACATGGATCCACCAGTGTTATTGCATGTGTGTTCTTTTTACTAACAACAACTAGAGTCATTGCATGTGTGTTCTTTTCACATACCACATATGGATCCACCAGTGTCATTGCATGTGTGATCTTTTTACTAACAACAACCAGAGTCATTGCATGTGTGTTCTCTTCAGAGACCACACATGGATCCACCAGTGTCATTGCATGTGTGTTCTTTTTACTAACAACAACCAGAGTCATTGAAATGTGTGTTCTCTTCAGAAACCACACATGGATCCACCAATGTCATTGCATGTGTGTTCTTGTTACTAATTACAACCAGTGTCATTGCATGTGTGTTCTTTTCACATACCACATATGGATCCACTAGTGTCATTGCATGTGTGTTCTTTTCACAATCCACCTATGGATCCACCAGTGTCATTGCATGTGTGTTCTTTTTACTAACAAGAACCAGTGTCATTTCATGTGTGTTCTTTTTAGTAACAACAACCAGTGTCATTTCATGTGTGTTCTTTGCACATAACACATATGGATCCACCGGTGTCATTGAAATGTGTGTTCTCTTCAGAGACCACACATGGATCCACTAGTGTCATTGCATGTATGTTCTTTTTACTAACAACAACTGGAGTCATTGCATGTGTGTTCTTTTCACATACCACATATGGAACAACCAGAGTCATTGCATGTGTGCTCTTTTCACAGTCCACCTATGGATCCACCAGTGTCATTGCATGTGTGTTCTTTTTACTAACAACAACTGGAGTCATTTCATGACTGTTCTTTTCACATACCACATATGGATCCACCAGAGGCATTGCATGTGTATTCTCTTCACAATCCACCTATGGGTCCACTGGTTTCACTGCATGTGTGTTCTTTTCACATACCACATATGGGTCCACCATGTCATTGCATGTGTGTTCTTTTCACAATCCACCTATGGATCCACCAGTGTCATTGCATGTGTGTTCTTTTTACTAACAACAACTGGATTCATTGAAATGTGTGTTCTTTTCACATACCACATATGGATCCATAGGTGTCATTGCATGTGTGTTCTTTTCACAATCCACATATGGATCCACCAGTGTCATTGCATGTGTGTTCTTTTTACTAACAACAACTGGAGTCATTTCATGTGTGTTCTTTTCACATACCACATATGGAACAACCAGAGTTATTGCATGTGTGTTATTTTCACATACCACATATGGATCCACTAGTGTCATTGCATGTGTGTTCTTTTCATAATCCACACATGGATCCACCTGTGTCATTGCATGTGTGTTCTTTTTACTAACAACAGCCAGTGTCATTTCATGTGTGTTATTTTCACATAACACATATGGATCCACAGTGTCATTGAAATGTGTGTTCTCTTCAGAGACCACACATTGATCCACCAGTGTCATTGCATGTGTGTTCTTTTTACTAACAACAACGAGTGTCATTTCATGTGTGTTCTTTTCACATAACACATATGGATCCACCAGTGTCATTGAAATGTGTGTTCTCTTTAGAGACCACACATGGATCCACCAGTGTCATTGCATGTGTGTTCTTTTACTAACAACAACTGGAGTCATTGCATGTGTGTTCTTTTCACATACCACATATGGAACAACCAGAGTCATTGCATGTGTGCTCTTTTCACAATCCACCTATGGATCCACCAGTGTCATTGCATGTCTGTTCTTCTTACTAACAACAACTAGAGTCATTTCATGACTGTTCTTTTCACATACCACATATGGATCCACCAGAGTCATTGCATGTGTGTTCTCTTCACAATCCACCTATGGATCCACCGGTGTCATTGGATGTGTGTTCTTTTCACATACCACATATGGATCCACCAGTGTCATATCATGTGTGTACTTTTCACAATCCACCTATGGATCCACCAGTGTCATTGCATGTGTGTTCTTTTTACTAACAACAACTGGAGTCATTGAAATGTGTGTTCTTTTCACATACCACATATGGATCCATAGGTGTCATTGCATGTGTGTTCTTTTCACAATCCACATATGGATCCACCAGTGTCATTGCACGTGTGTTCTTTTTACTAACAACAACTGGAGTCATTTCATGTGTGTTCTTTTCACATACCACATATGGAACAACCAGAGTCATTGCATGTGTGCTCTTTTCACAATCCACCTATGGATCCACCAGTGTCATTGCATGTGTGTTCTTTTTACTAACAACAACTGGAGTCATTGCATGTGTGTTCTTTTCACATACCACATATGGAACCACCAGAGTCATTGAAATGTGTGTTCTCTTCAGAGACCACACATGGATCCACCATTGTCATTGCATGTGTGTTCTTTTTACTAACAACAACTAAAGTCATTGCATGTGTGTTCTTTTCACATACCACATATGGAACAACCAGAGTCATTAAAATGTGTGTTCTCTTCACATGGATCCACCAGTGTTATTGCATGTGTGTTCTTTTTACTAACAACAACCAAAGTCATTGCATGTGTGTTATTTTCACATACCACATATGGATCCACGAGTGTTATTGCATGTGTGTTATTTTCACATACCACATATGGATCCACCAGTGTCAATGCATGTGTGTTCTTTTCACAATCCACACATAGATCCACTAGTGTCATTCCATGTGTGTTCTTTTTACTAACAACAACCAGTGTCATTTCATGTGTGTTCTTTTCACATAACACATATGGATCCACAAGTGTCATTGAAATGTGTGTTCTCTTCAGAGACCACACATGGATCCACCAGTGTCCTTGCATGTGTGTTCTTTTTACTAACAACAACTGGAGTCATTGCATGTGTGTTCTTTTCACATACCACATATGGAACAACCAGAGTCATTGCATGTGTGCTCTTTTCACAATCCACCTATGGCTCCACCAGTGTCATTGCATGTCTGTTCTTTTTACTAACAAAAACTAGAGTCATTTCATGACTGTTCTTTTCACATACCACATATGGATCCACCAGAGTCATTGCATGTGTGTTCTCTTCACAATCCACCTATGGATCCACCGGTGTCATTGCATGTGTGTTCTTTTCACATACCACATATGGATCCACCAGTGTCATTGCATGTGTGTTATTTTCACAATCAACCTATGGATTCACCAGTGTCATTGCATGTGTGTTCTTTTTACGAACAACAACTGGAGTCATTGAAATGTGTGTTCTTTTCACAATCCACATATGGATCCACCAGTGTCATTGCATGTGTGTTCTTTTTACTAACAACAACTGGAGTCATTTCATGTGTGTTCTTTTCACATACCACATATGGAACAACCAGAGTCATTGCATGTGTGCTCTTTTCACAATCCACCTATGGATCCACCAGTGTCATTGCATGTGTGTTCTTTTTACTAACAACAACCAGAGTCATTGCATGTGTGTTATTTTCACATACCACATATGGATCCACTAGTGTCATTGCATGTGTGTTCTTTTTACATACCACATATGGATCCACCGGTGTCAATGCATGTGTGTTCTTTTCACAATCCACTCATGGATCCACCAGTGTCATTGCATGTGTGTTCTTTTTACTAACAACAGCCAGTGTCATTTCATGTGTGTTATTTTCACATAACACATGTGGATCCACCAGTGTCATTGAAATGTGTGTTCTCTTCAGAGACCACACATTGATCCACCAGTGTCATTGCATGTGTGTTCTTTTTAATAACAACAACGAGTGTCATTTCATGTGTGTTCTTTTCACATAACACATATGGATCCACCAGTGTCATTGAAATGTGTGTTCTCTTTAGAGACCACACATGGATCCACCAGTGTTATTGCATGTGTGTTCTTTTTACTAACAACAACCAGAGTCATTGCATGTGTGTTATTTTCACATACCACATATGGATCCACTAGTGTCATTGCATGTGTGTTCTTTTCACATACCACATATGGATCCACCAGTGTCAATGCATGTGTGTTCTTTTCACAATCCACATATGGATCCACCAGTGTCATTGCATGTGTGGTCTTTTTACTAACAACAACCAGAGTCATTGCATGTGTGTTATTTTCACATACCACATATGGATCCACGAGTGTCATTGCATGTGTGTTCTTTTCACATACCACATATGGATCCACCAGTGTCAATGCATGTGTGTTCTTTTCACAATCCACACATGGATCCACTAGTGTCATTCCATGTGTGTTCTTTTTACTAACAACAGCCAGTGTCATTTCATGTGTGTTATTTTCACATAACACATATGGATCCACAAGTGTCATTGAAATGTGTGTTCTCTTTAGAGACCACACATTGATCCACCAGTGTCATTACATGTGTGTTCTTTTTACTAACAACAACCAGTGTCATTTCATGTGTGTTCTTTTCACATAACACATATGGATCCACAAGTGTCATTGAAATGTGTGTTCTCTTCAGAGACCACAAATGGATCCACCAGTGTCATTGCATGTGTGTTCTTTTTACTAACAACAACTCGAGTCATTGCATGTGTGTCCTTTTCACATACCACATATGGAACAACCAGAGTCATTGCATGTGTGCCCTTTTCACAATCCACCTATGGATCCACCAGTGTCATTGCATGTCTGTTCTTTTTACTAACAACGACTAGAGTCATTTCATGACTGTTCTTTTCATATACCACATATGGATCCACCGGAGTCATTGCATGTGTGTTCTCTTCACAATCCACCTATGGATCCACCGGTGTCATTGCATGTGTGTTCTTTTCACATACCACATATGGATCCACCAGTGTCATTGCATGTGTGTTCTTTTCACAATCCACCAATGGATTCACCAGTGTCATTGCATGTGTGTTCTTTTTACTAACAACAACTGGAGTCATTGAAATGTGTGTTCTTTTCACATACCACATATGGATCCATAGGTGTCATTGCATGTGTGTTCTTTTCACAATCCACATATGGATCCACCAGTGTCATTGCATGTGTGTTCTTTTTACTAACAACAACTGGAGTCATTTCATGTGTGTTCTTTTCACATACCACATATGGAACAACCAGAGTCATTGCATGTGTGCTCTTTTCACAATCCACCTATGGATCCACCAGTGTCATTGCATGTGTGTTCTTTTTATTAACAACAACTGGAGTCATTGCATGTGTGTTCTTTTCACATACCACATATGGAACAACCAGAGTCATTGATATGTGTGTTCTCTTCAGAGACCACACATGGATCCACCAGTGTCATTGCATGTGTGTTCTTTTTACTAACAACAACTAGAGTCATTGCATGTGTGTTCTTTTCACATACCACATATAGAACAACCAGAGTCATTGAAATGTGTGTTCTCTTCAGAGACCACACATGGATCCACCAGTGTTATTGCATGTGTGTTATTTTTACTAACAACAACCAGAGTCATTGCATGTGTGTTATTTTCACATACCACATATGGATCCACGAGTGTCATTGCATGTGTGTTCTTTTCACATACCACATATGGATCCACCAGTGTCAATGCATGTGTGTTCTTTTCACAATCCACACATGGATCCACTAGTGTCATTCCATGTGTGTTCTTTTTACTAACAACAGCCAGTGTCATTTCATGTGTGTTATTTTCACATAACACATATGGATCCACCAGTGTCATTGAAATGTGTGTTCTCTTTAGAGACCACACATTGATCCACCAGTGTCATTGCATGTGTGTTCTTTTTACAAACAACAACCAGTGTCATTTCATGTGTGTTCTTTTCACATAACACATATGGATCCACCAGTGTCATTGCATGTGTGTTCTTTTCACAATCCACCTATGGATCCACTAGTGTCATTGCATGTGTGTTCTTTTTACTAACAACAACTGGAATCATTGAAATGTGTGTTCTTTTCACATACCACATATGGATCCATAGGTGTCATTGCATGTGTGTTCTTTTCACAATCCACATATGGATCCACCAGTGTCATTGCATGTGTGTTCTTTTTACTAACAACAACTGGAGTCATTTCATGTGTGTTCTTTTCACATACCACATATGGAACAACCAGAGTCATTGCATGTGTGCTCTTTTCACAATCCACCTATGGATCCACCAGTGTCATTGCATGTGTGTTCTTTTTATTAACAACAACTGGAGTCATTGCATGTGTGTTCTTTTCACATACCACATATGGAACAACCAGAGTCATTGATATGTGTGTTCTCTTCAGAGACCACACATGGATCCACCAGTGTCATTGCATGTGTGTTCTTTTTACTAACAACAACTAGAGTCATTGCATGTGTGTTCTTTTCACATACCACATATAGAACAACCAGAGTCATTGAAATGTGTGTTCTCTTCAGAGACCACACATGGATCCACCAGTGTTATTGCATGTGTGTTATTTTTACTAACAACAACCAGAGTCATTGCATGTGTGTTATTTTCACATACCACATATGGATCCACGAGTGTCATTGCATGTGTGTTCTTTTCACATACCACATATGGATCCACCAGTGTCAATGCATGTGTGTTCTTTTCACAATCCACACATGGATCCACTAGTGTCATTCCATGTGTGTTCTTTTTACTAACAACGACTAGAGTCATTTCATGACTGTTCTTTTCATATACCACATATGGATCCACCGGAGTCATTGCATGTGTGTTCTCTTCACAATCCACCTATGGATCCACCGGTGTCATTGCATGTGTGTTCTTTTCACATACCACATATGGATCCACCAGTGTCATTGCATGTGTGTTCTTTTCACAATCAACCTATGGATTCACCAGTGTCATTGCATGTGTGTTCTTTTTACTAACAACAACTGGAGTCATTGAAATGTGTGTTCTTTTCACATACCACCTATGGATCCATCGGTGTCATTGCATGTGTGTTCTTTTCAGATACCACATATGGATCCACCAGTGTCATTGCATGTGTGTTCTTTTTACTAACAACAACTAGAGTCATTTCATGTGTGTTCTTTTCACATACAACATATGGAACAACCAGAGTCATTGCATGTGTGCTCTTTTCACAATCCACCTATGGATCCACCAGTGCCATTGCATGTGTGTTCTTTTTACTAACAACAATTGGAGTCATTGCATGTGTGTTCTTTTCACATACCACATATGGAACAACCAGAGTCATTGAAATGTGTGTTCTCTTTAGAGACCACACATGGATCCACCAGTGTCATTGCATGTGGGTTCTTTTTACTAACAACAACTAGAGTCATTGCATGTGTGGTCTTTTCACATACCACATATGGAACAACCAGAGTCATTAAAATGTGTGTTCTCTTCAGAGACCACACATGGATCCACTAGTGTTATTGCATGTGTGTTCTTTTTACTAACAACAACCAGAGTCATTGCATGTGTGTTATTTTCACATACCACATATCGGTCCACTAGTGTCATTGCATGTGTGTTCTTTTTACTAAGAACAGCCAATGTCATTTCATGTGTGTTGATTTCACATAACACATGTGGATCCACCAGTGTCATTGAAATGTGTGTTCTCTTCAGAGACCACACATTGATCCACCAGTGTCATTGCATGTGTGTTCTTTTTACTAACAACAACCAGTGTCATTTCATGTGTGTTCTTTTCACATAACACATATGGATCCACAAGTGTCATTGAAATGTGTGTTCTCTTTAGAGACCACACATGGATCCACTAGTGTCAATGCATGTGTGTTCTTTTTACTAACAACAACTGGAGTCATTGCATGTGTGTTCTTTTAACATACCACATATGGAACAACCAGAGTCATTGCATGTGTGCTCTTTTCACAATCCACCTATGGATCCACCAGTGTCATTGCATGTCTGTTCTTTTTTCTAACAACGACTAGAGTCATTTCATGACTGTTATTTTCACATACCACATATGGATCCACCAGAGTCATTGCATGTGTGTTCTCTTCACAATCCACCTATGGATCCATCGGTGTCATTGCATGTGTGTTCTTTTCAGATACCACATATGGATCCACCAGTGTCATTGCATGTGTGTTCTTTTCACAATCCACCTATGGATCCACCAGTGTCATCGCATGTGTGTTCTTTTCACTAACAACAACTGGAGTCATTGAAATGTGTGTTCTTTTCACATACCACATCTGGATCCATAGGTGTCATTGCATGTGTGTTCTTTTCACAATCCACATATGGATCCACCAGTGTCATTGCATGTGTGGTCTTTTTACTAACAACAACCAGAGTCATTGCATGTGTGATATTTTCACATACCACATATGGATCCACTAGTGTCATTGCATGTGTGTTCTTTTCACATACCACATATGGATCCACCAGTGTCAATGCATGTGTGTTCTTTTCACAATCCACACATGGATCCACTAGTGTCATTCCATGTGTGTTCTTTTTACTAACAACAGCCAGTGTCATTTCATGTGTGTTATTTTCACATAACACATATGGATCCACCAGTGTCATTGAAATGTGTGTTCTCTTTAGAGACCACACATTGATCCACCAGTGTCATTGCATGTGTGTTCTTTTTACTAACAACAACCAGTGTCATTTCATGTGTGTTCTTTTCACATAACACATATGGATCCACAAGTGTCATTGAAATGTGTGTTCTCTTCAGAGACCACAAATGGATCCACCAGTGTCATTGCATGTGTGTTCTTTTTACTAACAACAACTGGAGTCATTGCATGTGTGTTCTTTTCACATACCACATATGGAACAACCAGAGTCATTGCATGTGTGCTCTTTTCACAATCCACCTATGGATCCACCAGTGTCATTGCATGTCTGTTCTTTTTACTAACAACGACTAGAGTCATTTCATGACTGTTCTTTTCACATACCACATATGGATCCACCAGTGTCATTGCATGTGTGTTCTTTTCACAATCCACCTATGGATTCACCAGTGTCATTGCATGTGTGTTCTTTTTACTAACAACAACTGGAGTCATTGAAATGTGTGTTCTTTTCACATACCACATATGGATCCATAGGTGTCCTTGCATCTGTGTTCTTTTCACAATCCACATATGGATTCACCAGTGTCATTGCATGTGTGTTCCTTTTACTAACAACAACTAGAGTCATTTCATGTGTGTTATTTTCACATACCACATATGGAACAACCAGAGTCATTGCATGTGTGCTCTTTTCACAATCCACCTATGGATCCACCAATGTCATTGCATGTGTGTTCTTTTTACTAACAACACCTGGAGTCATTGCATGTGTGTTCTTTTCACATACCACATATGGAACAACCAGAGTCATTGAAATGTGTGTTCTCTTTAGAGACCACACATGGATCCACCAGTGTCATTGCATGTGTGTTCTTTTTACTAACAACAACTAGAGTCATCGCATGTGTGTTCTTTTCACATACCACATATGGAACAACCAGAGTTATTGCATGTGTGCTCTTTTCACAATCACCCTATGGATCCACTAGTGTCATTGCATGTCTGTTCTTTTTACTAACAACAACTAGAGTCATTTCATGACTGTTCTTTTCACATACCACATATGGATCCACCAGAGTCATTGCATGTGTGTTCTCTTCACCATCCACCTATGGATCCACTGGTGTCATTGCATGTGTGTTCTTTTCACATACCACATATGGATCCACCAGTGTCATTGCATGTGTGTTCATTTCACAATCCGCCTATGGATCCACCAGTGTCATTGCATGTGTGTTCTTTTTACTAACAACAACTGGATTCATTGAAATGTGTGTTCTTTTCACATACCACATATGGATCCATAGGTGTCATTGCATGTGTGTTCTTTTCACAATCCACATATGGATCCACCAGTGTCACTGCATGTGTGTTCTTTTTACTAACAACAACTAGAGTCATTTCATGTGTGTTCTTTTCACATACCACATATGGAACAACCAAAGTCATTGCATGTGTGCTCTTTTCACAATCCACCTATGGATCCACCAGTGTCATTGCATGTGTGTTATTTTTACTAACAACAACTAGAGTCATTGCATGTGTGTTCTTTTCACATACCACATATGGAACAACGAGAGTCATTGAAATGTGTGTTCTCTTCAGAGACCACACATGGATCCACTAGTGTCAATGCATGGGTGTTCTTTTTACTAACAACAACTAGAGTCATTGCATGTGTGTTCTTTTCACATACCACATATGGAACAACAGAGTCATTGAAATGTGTGTTCTCTTCAGAGACCACACATGGATCCACCAGTGTTATTGCATGTGTGTTCTTTTTACTAACAACAACCAGAGTCATTGCATGTGTGTTATTTTCACATACCACATATGGATCCACTAGTGTCATTGCATGTGTGTTCTTTTCACATACCACATATGGATCCACCAGTGTCAATGCATGTGTGTTCTTTTCACAATCCACACATGGATCCACCAGTGTCATTGCATGTGTGTTCTTTTTACTAACAACAGCCAGTGTCATTTCATGTGTGTTATTTTCACATAACACATATGGATCCACCAGTGTCATTGAAATGTGTGTTCTCTTCAGAGACCGCACATTGATCCACCAGTGTCATTGCATGTGTGTTCTTTTTATTAACAACAACGAGTGTCATTTCATGTGTGTTCTTTTCGCATAACACATATGGATCCACCAGTGTCATTGAAATGTGTGTTCTCTTCAGAGACCACACATGGATCCACCAGTGTCATTGTATGTGTGTTCTTTTTACTAACAACAACTGGAGTCATTGCATGTGTGTTCTTTTCACATACCACATATGGAACAACCAGAGTCATTGCATGTGTGCTCTTTTCACAATCCACCTATGGATCCACCAGTATCATTGCATGTCTGTTCTTTTTACTAACAACAACTAGAGTCATTGCATGTCTGTTCTTTTCACATACCACATATGGATCCACCAGAGTCATTGAATGTGTGTTCTCTTCACAATCCACCTATGGATCCACCGGTGTCATTGCATGTGTGTTCTTTTCACATACCACGTATGGATCCACCAGTGTCATTGCATGTGTGTTCTTTTCACAATCCACCTATGGATCCACCAGTGTCATTGCATGTGTGTTCTTTTTACTAACAACAACTGGAGTCATTGAAATGTGTGTTCTTTTCACATACCACATCTGGATCCATAGGTGTCATTGCATGTGTGTTCTTTTCACAATCCACATCTGGATCCACCAGTGTCATTGCATGTGTGTTCTTTTTACTAACAACAACTGGAGTCATTTCATGTGTGTTCTTTTCACATACAACATATGGAACAACCAGAGTCATTGCATGTGTGCTCTTTTCACAATCCACCTATGGATCCACCAGTGTCATTGCATGTGTGTTCTTTTTACTAACAACAATTGGAGTCATTGCATGTGTGTTCTTTTCACATACCACATATGGAACAACCAGAGTCATTGAAATATGTGTTCTCTTTAGAGACCACACATGGATCCACCAGTGTCATTGCATGTGGGTTCTTTTTACTAACAACAACTAGAGTCATTGCATGTGTGGTCTTTTCACATACCACATATGGAACAACCAGAGTCATTGAAATGTGTGTTCTCTTCAGAGACCACACATGGATCCACTAGTGTTATTGCATGTGTGATCTTTTTACTAACAACAACCAGAGTCATTGCATGTGTGTTATTTTCACATACCACATATCGGTCCACTAGTGTCATTGCATGTGTGTTCTTTTCACATACCACATATGGATCCACCAGTGTCAATGCATGTGTGTTCTTTTCACAATCCAGACATGGATCCACCAGTGTCATTGCATGTGTGTTCTTTTTACTAACAACAGCCAGTGTCATTTCATGTGTGTTATTTTCACATAACACATATGGATCCACCAGTGTCATTGAAATGTGTGTTCTCTTCAGAGACCACACATTGATCCACCAGTGTCATTGCATGTGTGTTCTTTTTACTAACAACAACCACTGTCATTTCATGTGTGTTCTTTTCACATAACACATATGGATCCACAAGTGTCATTGAAATGTGTGTTCTCTTAAGAGACCACACATGGATCCACCAGTGTCATTGCATGTGTGTTCTTTTTACTAACAACAACTGGAGTCATTTCATGTGTGTTCTTTTAACATACCACATATGGAACAACCAGAGTCATTGCATGTGTGCTCTTTTCACAATCCACCTATGGATCCACTAGTGTCATTGCATGTCTGTTCTTTTTACTAACAACAACTAGAGTCATTTCATGACTGTTCTTTTCACATACCACATATGGATCCACCAGAGTCATTGCATGTGTGTTCTCTTCACAATCCACCTATGGATCCACCGGTGTCATTGCATGTGTGTTCTTTTCACATACCACATATGGATCCACCAGTGTCATTGCATGTGTGTTCTTTTCACAATCCACCTATGGATCCACCAGTGTCATCGCATGTGTGTTCTTTTCACTAACAACAACTGGAGTCATTGAAATGTGTGTTCTTTTCACATACCACATCTGGATCCGTAGGTGTCATTGCATGTGTGTTCTTTTCACAATCCACATATGGATCCACCAGTGTCATTGCATGTGTGTTCTTTTTACTAACAACAACTGGAGTCATTTCATGCGTGTTCTTTTCACGTACCACATATGGAACAACCAGAGTCATTGCATGTGTGCTCTTTTCACAATCCACCTATGGATCCACCAGTGTCATTGCATGTGTGTTCTTTTTACTAACAACAATTGGAGTCATTGCATGTGTGTTCTTTTCACATACCACATATGGAACAACCAGAGTCATTGAAATGTGTGTTCTCTTCAGAGACGACACATGGATCCACCAGTCTCATTGCATGTGTGTTCTTTTTACTAACAACAACTAGAGTCATTGCATGTGTGTTCTTTTCACATACCACATATGGAACAACCAGAGTCATTGAAATGTGTGTTCTCTTCAGAGACCACACATGGATCCACTAGTGTCATTGCATGTGTGTTCTTTTTACTAACAACCAGAGTCATTGCATGTGTGATATTTTCACATACCACATATGGATCCACGAGTGTCATTGCATGTGTGTTCTTTTCACATACCACATATGGATCCACCAGTGTCAATGCATGTGTGTTCTTTTCACAATCCACACATGGATCCACCAGTGTCATTGCATGTGTGTTCTTTTTACTAACAACAGCCAGTGTCATTTCATGTGTGTTATTTTCACATAACACATATGGATCCACCGTTATCATTGAAATGTGTGTTCTCTTCAGAGACCACACATTGATCCACCAGTTTCATTGCATGTGTGTTCTTTTTACTAACAACAACCACTGTCATTTCATGTGTGTTCTTTTCACATAACACATATGGATCCACAAGTGTCATTGAAATGTGTGTTCTTGTAGCATCCCAATTGTCTAACAATTGCAATGCTACTAGCCTAGTCTATATAATGGCTACTTCATATATATAATTGTTGCATCATAATTATATCATGCTCATGTCATCATGCCACCTTGCATTTGAGCATCATATAAAACCCTTTTCATTTGGTTCTTATCTCATAGGCATTATTAATTGTAGTTGCCTCTTGATACATTGTATTTGGTTTTTGATAAATGCTTTATGCCCAAGTTGAGTTGGGGGCATTTCTCTTTCAACTTCACCACCTTTCTTTGGCTTCATCTAAATTCCACCACCCTAGTCATATATGAGCCATTGCTTTTCTTTTGCTATTTAAATCTAGCTCATATGTGTTGGTGTGGATCCATTCTATGTCTACATGTTCCATATATGGAGTATGTTGTTTTCACAATATTAATTATGTGGAGCCTCATGGCCACCTTTGAATGTCATGTGAGTAGAATCTTCCTTTTACCTTCCATATGGTTGTTTGGGCTAATTGAGCTTGTTTAAATATAATTGTGGCCAAATAATCTTTTAGTGGGATATACACACTAGCATGGCCTATTATATTCAATTATGCTTGATTCTACCATTCCCATATATTCATCAAGCTTGTATCTAGTGGGTTGGAATTTATTCAAATAGTGATGTGCATGCATGTAATAAGTTCCCATGTGTACTATAGTTGTTTTTACAACTAATAGAAGTGGCTATTCACATTCATGCATGCCCCATGCCACATCACCATCCCCTTCTCCCTTACCCATTCATGTGAGTTTGTTTGAGGTTATTCCATTTTCTTTGTGAGGATTTTAATCACATGGGCATCTCCTTGCTAACAAATGTATTATTCCCTCCCTCTCTTTAAACCCTACCTTGATCTACCCCCCCTTCATGCCGAAGCTCACCCGAGCCTCTCACTCCTCTCTCTCTTTCTCTCTGCCAGCAGCCCCACCCGAGCCTACCCTCCTTGGATGCTCCCTGGTCCCACCTGCAGCCTCTCCACGACCTACCTGCCCTGCCCTGCCCGAGCAAGCACGTGAGGAGGAGGGAAAAAGGTGGCACCCGAGCCACCTTATCTACCCCTGCCTCGGCTGCTCCTCCTCTCTCTCCCTCCCTTTTCCTCCTTCCCCACGTCTCCTCTGGCCTCTCCAGATCTACCCCAGGGCCTTGCCCTCTCCTCTACTTCCTCCCCACCAACGGCACCCTCCCTCTCTGTCGCCGGCGCCCACCGTCGGTGTCCACCACCGATCCCTCGAACCAGCAGGCGGGCGTGGCGTGGAGGTTGTCGAGGGAGCCGAGGAGGTTCCCCTGTATCTACCAGTACCCGCCAGCGAGGAGGAGAAGGACCAGAGCCGAAGATCACCGACGCTAAACCCTAGCTCCGCCGGCCTCTGCTTCCTCGCCGATCCGTCGTTTCCCAGCCCGATCCAACACCACCAACCAAACCACGGTGAGCTCCTCTACCTCCTGGACAAGCTCCGCCTCACCGTACCGCCCTAGCCCCACCGTCCGTTGTAGTCTGCAACCTCCCCGCGCCGCGCCAGCCTCTTCTAGCCTGCGTCCACCCTCCCAACACCAAGCCTAGCCTACCGCAGTGGCTACCGCCTCCGCGCGCGAGCCCCAGGTCCCCGGATCGAATCCCCCACACGCCGCGCCTGCGTCGGTCGTGCACCGATCGAACCTCAGCGCAGAGAAGATCCACAGTGGCCGCGAACCTTTTGCGCTTAGCCCCCTCTGTTTTCTCCCGCTCAACCCACGCTCCTCGAGACCCCACCTGTCCGTGCCTGTGGCGTTTTTGCAAAAACATACTCGCAGTTTCGAACCCTTAACCCGCGCTCCCGGGCTCCCCCACGTGGCACGTCCCTGCTGGCGCGCCCACGTGTGGCCCTGAGGCTGCCGTGGCCCCACCCGTCAATCGCAGTGACTAGGAAGCGCCGCGGTGAGAAAAGCTTTTCCTGGACGCGGTATCGCCCAGTCAGCCTGGCCCCACTTGTCGGTGTCTGTGGCTAGAACTGGCTGAGTGACAAAAGAATTTCTGTATTTCTGTTTTAATTCAAACTTTTCAAATTGGTTTTAAATTCAAATTTAAATTTGTTTTTAAATAACTTTTAAAATACAATTCCAAATTAAACATGTAATATATGTTTTGAAATCAGAAAAATGTGAGGATTTCAATTATGCCCTTCAAAATATATTTTGAACACTTTAATTTTCAAGTTGATTAAAATTACAATAAAAATGCCCTTTTTCTTAATTAATTAATAACTTTTGTTTTATAACTCCAAATTTAACAAATAATATGTCTAAATCGATCAGCTCGACGAGACCTTTCTGTTTATGCATTCCATGTTCTGAATTGCAGCATGCATCATATAAATATAAAGTATACAGCAACTTATATGAGGTTAAAATGTGACTAAAACTCAATAAAAGGCTTAATTCTTGTATTCCACACCTCACCCATGCCATGCTACATTATTGCCATGCAAATTGTGCATCATTCATCATGGCATGATTGTTTGCTTGTCGCATTTTATTCATATGCTTGTGCACTTTATTTATGTTGTCCCTTGTTTGTTTGGTTCTTCTTCGAATAGACGCTGAGCAGGGGATATATCAAGAAACCCAGGAGCACTACCCAGATCCTTCTCTCGCTTCAACTGAGCTGCCAGGCAAGCACTACCACATGCTTGCATACATATAGTACCTATTGCCTCTATATTATTCTTGTATCATTGAGTCGCGATTGCATTAAACTGAATCCCAAGTACTGCATAGCCTTTACTTTTAAACCCCACCGAAGCTTGTTCCTCCATCCCATGAGCCATTACTACAGGAGTTGTTTGAGCCATGCGGGTCGTAGAACAGCATGTGTAGGGTATGTGAGTGTCTGTTGGACAACGAGGTACCTATACAACTTAAACTGAGTAGTAATGGGATAACTAATGAAAGTGGCATCGGTGAGCAATATTTGTTATTTGGTTCTTCATGCTCACTTGTGTCCCGTAGGACCCCGAGTACTTGATTCTTGTTCCTTGAATATTCGCGCTATCCACATCCGGGAGGCTTATGAACCCCCCTGAGCCAGAGCTTGATTCATTCTTATTACTTGGGGCCACAAAGTAGTTTGGGGCTTTATTACTATCCTGTACTTATGCCATGCTTTACTACTTTATTTAAGATTGTGCGAGGAGCACCTGTACTATTTAGGTAAGAGGAGTGTTTTCGCGGTATCGACAAGCCCAGTCACACTTTCGGGTTCCCAGTCGTTTACAGCCATTGATGCAAACCTTGAGTCCGTCTCGGAGCCGGCCAACTTCGTTGCGGGTAGCTTAATGGGGTGGCCCCCTGAAATATTTCTGAATCCTGTGATCGCTTTGTCGTGAATGCCTCGTTGGGTTTTGATTTGGTTTTTCCGAGGTTGATCGAGTGTGTGTTGCTATTTGTGCACCCCTGCAGGGTAAAACTTTCTGAAATCCGTGTCCGCGGTTATGGACGACTTGGAGCACAGTTTCTCGATCATAGACAAGTATAACTAAAGTACCGCCTTTAATTTGACTAAGTACCTGACTAGTAAATAGTGCAACACTCATGGAATGGATAATAAAACTGCCAACGGATGGGGGGTTGTTCGTCCGCTTCCTCGTTGGTAAGCGAGGAGGAGGATGGATCTATTAATATTACTATTATAACTATTGTCATTAATTCACGGACATCCGTCTATCTTTGGTTAGGCGGATGGATAGCGAGTATCTATAGAATTGCTAGGTGTTATCTTTTGTTGCAATTGCGTCACCCTAGGTTGTGTCCCCTTTAGAGGCATAAAGACTTGCTGAGTACCCCTAGGGTCTCACACGATAAATTGTTTGATTCAGATGAACAGGTAAACTCGCAAGATGGATACTGGGTGGAGGAGACGGACGATGTTGGCAACGATCACTCGGTGTAGAGATTCCGGGAACGGGGATCCGTGAGATCTGTGGGCGGGATGTGTTTATTTATGGGGCATCTTATGCCGATTTGCTTCTTATCCGTACTCGGATCTTGTTTTCCGCTTCCGCCTGATACTCTGATGTTTGATGTATGAGGAGATATCCTAAACTATTATATCTATCTAGGATATTTGGATCTTGCCGTATGGCGTTGCAATATTTCTATTTCTTTTAGATGGAATGGCTCTGAGGACTGTTGTATGGTGGCTTGCATACATACTCATTTGTGTATGTAGTTGATCCCTTCGCCTGCCGATTACGCCGCTCGTTCTTGTCCCGATGTTTGGAAATGGTTAGGACGGCCGAAAGGTCTACCTGTGAGTGGCATTTGGGCCCCACCGTACTATTTTAACCATTTCCGCTCATCCAGGCTTGTAACTAAGAGCGTAATTCACCGAGGTAGTTACAGTTCTCTTCAGAGACCACACATGGATCCACCAGTGTCATTGCATGTGTGTTCTTTTTACTAACAACAACTGGAGTCATTGCATGTGTGTTCTTTTAACATACCACATATGGAACAACCAGAGTCATTGCATGTGTGCTCTTTTCACAATCCACCTATGGATCCACCAGTGTCATTGCATGTCTGTTCTTTTTACTAACAACAACTAGAGTCATTTCATGACTGTTCTTTTCACATACCACATATGGATCCACCAGAGTCATTGCATGTGTGTTCTCTTCACAATCCACCTATGGATCCACCGGTGTCATTGCATGTGTGTTCTTTTCACATACCACATATGGATCCACCAGTGTCATTGCATGTGTGTTCTTTTCACAATCCACCTATGGATCCACCAGTGTCATCGCATGTGTGTTCTTTTTACTAACAACAACTGGAGTCATTGAAATGTGTGTTCTTTTCACATACCACATCTGGATCCATAGGTGTCATTGCATGTGTGTTCTTTTCACAATCCACATATGGATCCACCAGTGTCATTGCATGTGTGTTCTTTTTACTAACAACAACTGGAGTCATTTCATGTGCGTTCTTTTCACATACCACATATGGAACAACCAGAGTCATTGCATGTGTGCTCTTTTCACAATCCACCTATGGATCCACCAGTGTCATTGCATGTGTGTTCTTTTTACTAACAACAATTGGAGTCATTGCATGTGTGTTCTTTTCACATACCACATATGGAACAACCAGAGTCATTGAAATGTGTGTTCTCTTCAGAGACCACACATTGATCCACCAGTGTCATTGCATGTGTGTTCTTTTTACTAACAACAACTAGAGTCATTGCATGTGTGTTCTTTTCACATACCACATATGGAACAACTAGAGTCATTGAAATGTGTGTTCTCTTCAGAGACCACACATGGATCCACCAGTGTTATTGCATGTGTGTTGTTTTTACTAACAATAACCAGAGTCATTGCATGTGTGATATTTTCACATACCGCATATGGATCCACTAGTGTCATTTCATGTGTGTTATTTTCACATAACACATATGGATCCACCAGTGTCATTGAAATGTGTGTTCTCTTTAGAGACCACACATGGATCCACTAGTGTCATTGCATGTGTGTTCTTTTTACTAACAACAACCAGTGTCATTTCATGTGTGTTCTTTTCACATAACACATATGGATCCACAAGTGTCATTGAAATGTGTGTTCTCTTCAGAGACCACACATGGATCCACCAGTGTCATTGCATGTATGTTCTTTTTACTAACAACAACTGGATTCATTCCATGTGTGTTCTTTTCACATACCACATATGGAACAACCAGAGTCATTGCATGTGTGCTCTTTTCACAATCCACCTATGGATCCACCAGTATCATTGCATGTCTGTTCTTTTTACTAACAACAACTAGAGTCATTTCATGACTGTTCTTTTC
This sequence comes from Avena sativa, assembly GCA_916181665.1. Classification (NCBI taxonomy): domain Eukaryota; kingdom Viridiplantae; phylum Streptophyta; class Magnoliopsida; order Poales; family Poaceae; genus Avena; species Avena sativa. Next base: position 433,413,619 of record OV702295.1, read on the forward strand.
ATATACCACATATGGATCCACCAGAGTCATTGCATGTGTGTTCTCTTCACAATCCACCTATGGATCCACCGGTGTCATTGCATGTGTGTTCTTTTCACATACCACATATGGATCCACCAGTGTCATTGCATGTGTGTTCTTTTCACAATCCACCTATGGATCCACTAGTGTCATTGCATGTGTGTTCTTTTTACTAACAACAACTGGAGTCATTGAAATGTGTGTTCTTTTCACATACCACATATGGATCCATAGGTGTCATTGCATGTGTGTTCTTTTCTCAATCCACATATGGATCCACCAGTGTCATTGCATGTGTGTTCTTTTTATTAACAACAATTCGAGTCATTTCATGTGTGTTCTTTTCACATACCACATATGGAACAACCAGAGTCATTGCATGTGTGCTCTTTTCACAATCCACCTATGGATCCACCAATGTCATTGCATGTGTGTTCTTTTTACTAACAACAACTGGAGTCATTGCATGTGTGTTCTTTTCACATACCACATATGGAACAACCAGAGTCATTGAAATGTGTGTTCTCTTCAGAGACCACACATGGATCCACCAGCGTCATTGCATGTGTGTTCTTTTTACTAACAACAACTGGAGTCATTGCATGTGTGTTCTTTTCACATACCACATATGGAACAACCAGAGTCATTGAAATGTGTGTTCTCTTCAGAGACCACACATGGATCCACCAGTGTTATTGCATGTTTGTTATTTTACTAACAACAACCAGAGTCATTGCATGTGTGTTATTTTCACATACCACATATGGATCCACTAGTGTCATTGCATGTGTGTTCTTTTCACATACCACATATGGATCCACCGGTGTCAATGCATGTGTTGTCTTTTCACAATCCACACATGGATCCACCAGTGTCATTGCATGTGTGTTCTTTTTACTAACAACAGCTAGTGTCATTTCATGTGTGTTATTTTCACATAACACTTATGGATCCACCAGTGTCATTGAAATGTGTGTTCTCTTCAGAGACCACACATTGATCCCGTTGGAGATATGCCCTAGAGGCAATAATAAAGTGGTTATTATTATATCTTTATGTTTATAATAAATGTTTACATCCCATGCTATAATTGTATTAACCGGAAACATTAATACCTGTGTGTTTTGTGAACATAAAAGAGTCCCTAGTAAGCCTCTTGTTAAACTAGCTTGTTGATTAATGGATGATCATGGTTTCCTGATCATGGACATTAGATGTCGTTAATAACAAGATCATATCATTAGGAGAATGATGTGATGGACAAACACCCATAGTAAGCATAGCATAAGATCAAGTCATTAAAGTTCGTTTTGCTACAAGCTTTTCAAATGCATAGTAACCTAATCCTTCGACCATGAGGTTATGTTAATCACCATCCCCGGATGGGTACTTTGATGACATCAAACGCCGCTTCATAACTGGGTGGTTATAAAGGTGACATTGGGTATTCTGAAAGTATGTGTTGAAGCGCGTGGACCAAGATTGGGATTTGTCCATCCATATGACGGATCGATATGCTCTGGGCCCTCTCAGTGGAATGTCATCTAGTTAGCTTGCAAGCATGTGACTAGGTCACAAGGGATGACATAACATGGAACGAGTAAAGAGTACTTATCAGTAACGAGGTAGAACTAGGTATGGAGATACCGACGATCAAACCTCGAATAAGTAGAATATCGCGTGACAAAGGTAATTGTTTTCGTATGTTAATGGTTCTATCGATCACGAAGTCATCGTTGAGTATGTGGGAGCCATTATGGATCTCCAGATCCTGCTGATGGTTATTGATCGGAGAGGTGTCTTCATCATGTCTGCATGTTCACGAACCGTAGGGTGACACACTTAAGGTTCGAAGTTGTTTTAAGTAGATATGGAATATGCGTTGGAGACCAAATGTTGTTCGGAGTCTCAGATTGGATTCGGGACATCATGAGGAGATCCGGAATTGTCCGGAGAATAAGATTCATATATTGGGGATCATTTTCTAAGTTGGGAAATGTTCCGGAGTGTTTGTATGGAGATTGTAGAAGGTTTCGGAATGTTCTGGAAGGTTCTAGAAGATTTCGTGGAGTTTGCTTGAAAACCAAGAAAGGATCAAGGAGTCTTTGTGGGGCAAGACACGGATTCGTGGGGGAGGAGGATTCCTCCCCCCTCCCAATCCGTCGGCCAAGGAGGGAGGGGAGTCCTACTAGGACTCCCCCTCCCATGGCGCCTCCCTCTTTTAAATAGAGGGGAGGGAGCGCCACCCCCTAGACCTCTCCCATAACAAGCCCCAAGACCCTTCTATTCTCTAGATTTCAAGTTGCCTCTCTCCTCCTCCTTCCCTCTGCTCTGGCTTAGGCAAAGCCCTGCAGAATTCTCTACTCCACCACCACCACCACGCTGTCGTGCTGCTAGGATTCCGTGGAGAGATCTACTACATCCGCTGCTCGCTGGAACGGGGAGAGGAAGGTCTTCTTCGACTCCGCACGTGTGACCGACTACGGAAGCGCTGCCGGAACGCGGCGCCGGAAGGATCGTCTACTAGATCTTGAGATCGGCAAGTGATCGACTACATCAACCACGAGATCCGATCTCGTAACGCTTTCGGGTCTACAAGGGTTAGTACAGATCTATCTCGTTGCACATGTCTAATAGATTAGATCTTGGCTTTTATCTAGATTAGATCTAGGTTTTGTTCGTTCTTGCGGTAGAAATTTTTTGTTTTCCATGCTACGAACCCATCAGTGGTATCAGAGCCGTGTCTATGCGTAGATCTGTTGCACGAGTAGAACACAATGGTTTTGTGGGCGTTGGTGCTCGTGCCGTCTTTTGCTTTGTGTACTTTGCATCTTGCGGTATGGTGGGATGAAGTGGCTCGGGCTAACCTTACATGTCATCGCACATGAGACTTGCTCCACAGTTGACGTGCAACTCGTATTACACAAGTGGCTTTGCGGGTGTCTGTCTCTCCCATCATATTATAGATCCAATCTACACTTTGCACTTGATAGCACTTGTATCAACGTTGTGGTTCAGTTTCGTAGGTAAGATCCGTTCTTATTCGAAAGCCCCAAACCATGTAAAACATGCAAAGAAAATTAGAGGCGTCTAACTTGTTTTTGCAGGGGTTTTGTGATGTGATATGGCCATCATGTGATTGTGATTATATTTGATGTATGCAATGATCCTTGTTGTAATATGGCAACCGGCAGGAGCCTAATGGTTGTCTTTAATTCTGTTGAGACATGCGTGTCTATTCATCTTGTAATAGCTTTATTCCAAGTAGTTGTAATAGTTGCTAGTGATGATGGACAACCATGAAGCGGCGCCACTGACCTTGACGCAATTCTGGTGATGATGGAGATCATGTCCGTGCTTTGGAGATGGAGATCAAAGGCATAAGAAGAAAGGGCCATATCATATCACACTAATTATGAATTGCTTGTGATGTTAATCCTTTATGCATCTTATATTGCTTAGATCGTGACGGTAGCATTATAAGATGATCCCTCTCACTAAATATCAAGTAATAAAGTGTTCGTCCTTAGTAGGCACTGTTGCTAAGACTCGTCGTTTGGAAGCATCTCGTGCTGATCAGGTGTGATAGATTCTATGTGTGCATACGACGGGTGCAAGCCAGATTTGCACATGCGGATACTAAGGTTAACCTTGACGAGCCTAGCATGTATAGACATGGTCTCGGAACACGGAATACCGAAAGGTAAAGCATGAGTCATATGGATGATATGATGAACATGTTGATTGTTCGCCTTTAAAGCTACATCATGTCACGTGATGATCGGACTTGGTGTAGTGGATTTGGTTCGTGTAATCACTAAAACAACTCGAGGGATGTTGTTTTGAGTGGGAGTTCATTTGTAATTTGGATTAGTCAAACTCAATTTATCATAAACACAATCAAAGTGAATTTGCATAGTTTGTTGTAGTCATTGGCATCCGTTCACCACCTTACGCTTAGTTATAGTTGAGATAGTAGAACTAGAGAAATTCTGGATATTTGCTTTACAAACTGGTATCGTATTGTTTTGAGTGTCAATCTAAAGTTTAAAATTCATATTGCAAACTTTCAGCAAACTCAGTTTACTCTGTGAAGTTTAATAAATAGTATTAAATCAAGAGTAACAATTCCAGTGTTAGTATCTAATGTATCATGTTTGCCTCCATGATTCTTGATACTCAAAAGATTGTTTTTAATATCAAGTTTATCTAAGAGCTGAAAGCAATGTTTCAGAAACCATCATATGTGAAAGGTATTGCGATATCTAAAACAATGTGTTGGTTACGACATGATAGAGTATATGTCCTCATATTTGATGAGAATTTGTGAAGGTTGGAGACGCTAGTCGTCCTAATCCTCCAAAAGGTTTTGGAAAAGAAACATTATACTCGCAATTCACCTTTATAAGCTATAGCAGCTTGATCATGAAAGTTGTCATGATAAGGACGAATAGAAGATGTAAGTAAAATGTTTACTACACTAAAAGATTACTAAAGAATGGAATTTTGAAAGAATGCAAAACAGTTGATGAAGGTGATCCACTTCAAAGTGCAAGTACAAAGGTATTAGTATTTGACTATACACACTTTGTACTATGTGTCATGTGAATGACACCACTATTGATGTTGATAGATTCTTTTAAAAGAAAAGGAATTGTTGAAAGAGAATCTATAAAATATTTGGCAGAAAATAAAAGATTGGAGATGTCCAACTTAGGTATATAGAAGATACATGTTATGGCTGTATTCCTTGGTTGTTAAACAATGTGGTTCTGCGGTATTGGATACCGAATTGGTTGGTATGAAGTGTCATACAGGACAACATCAATCCATGAACTGCAATGGCCTAAGTAACTAGCAAGAGAATATGTGATGATGTTCATCGAAAAACAAACAAAGGGTTGTTGTGTTGATCGTTAACATCAAAGCTTGCCTTCAAGATTTGTTCCAATAATTGTTATTTTGATCAGGTATTATGACGACAAAAGGTTGTTCAAATAATTACCGTATTCCATAATAGATGGGTGATATACAAGTCTGGTTGGAGAAATAACGACCATAAAACTAATGCTAAAATGTCGCAAGACAAATGATTAAAAGATCACTTGCGAAGTGACATCACTGTTTAAATTATATTAGGGATACATGAAGAAACTCCATGTTGATGGATTTTTGGAGTCTTTGATTTTGATCAAATGACGCTTGTGATACTTTCCTGGAGATAATTAAAACTCCGTTTGTAGGCCAAAAGAGGAACGGACGACTGACTGATTGGAATTTGTACATATTGATGTATATAGTCCATTATGTGCAGTCATGGGCGATGAATTTCAACTTCATATGCTTTCTCCGAAGATTTGAGTGAGTATATGTATATACTTACTCAATAAGGAAGAAGTATGAAACATTTGAAAATGTTCAAAGACTTTCAAGATGAAGTGGAAAATCATTGTAACAAGAAAATAAAAAGGTTTATGATTGGATCATAAAGAAAGATGTTTGAGTTACAAGTTTAGCAAAACACCTAAGATTTGAGGAATCGTTCCATGGATTTGCATTTCCCAAAACACCATAGGAGTATGGAGTGTTCAAGATATGTAATGAAACCTTGTTTGACATGGTAAGATCAAAGGTGTCATTTATAAAACTGCCATTATATTTTAAAAGATTAAAGCTTTAGTGACTATCGCTTTTACACTGAAAAGAGCTCCATCGTGATCCGTTGAAATGACACCATATAAGTCATGGTTTGGGATAAAACCCAGGTTGTCCTTTCTTAAATTTTTGGTATGCTAGGCATAAGTAAAGTGTTTACAACCAAAGTCGGATGAGCATGTCTTTGTAGGTTATTTCGAATAACCATTGGGTATTCCTCCATAACACCGAAGACAAAAGTGTTTGTCGCTTAGAATGTCGAGTTTCTTGAGAAGGAATTTTTGGTGAAAAGTTAAGTGGGAGGACAATAGAACTTTGACAAGGTTGTTGAACCTTGGCTAATATGTGCTGAGTTGTGCAGCATCGGTAAGTGTCTCGGAGGCAGCAACAATGCTCATGGCTCACGTGCCTCAAAGGTTGTGGTCACGGAGATCTAAGTTACTATTGAACCAAGTAGGCCGGGTAAGTAATCAAATGCCAAGATTTGAGAGTTAAATCATTGTTGTTTGACAATGATGAACCGACTACATGCAAATAATCAATGATGGGCTCTGACTTCGTTAAGTGGCTTGAAGCCATAAAATCCGTGATAATTCCATACACGAAAAATCAAGCTTTGAATTTGAAAGACCCTCTGGAAAGGTGCAAGACCTTACAATCGTATATGGATCTATAAAGAAATAGACATGGATGTTTCACATCTATGAAATAGTCGACATGTCGGAAAGAGTTTACGACAATGTTCAAGGAATTGACTATGATAAGATTTGATCTTTCATAGCGATATTTAGTCTAGACGGATTAATGTAGCAACCACTACATATATTTTGGTATATGGTAGTTGAACAAACAAAACAAGTTCTTCTAATAGAATGGTTACCTAGGATGTGTCCATGACACGATCCAAAGGGTTTTGTTAATTCAAAGGATGCTAAAAGAGTATGCAAAACTTCAATGGTTGAAGTGAGCATCGCGGAGTTGGAATCTTCACCGTGATGAAACCGTTAAAAGGTTTAATTTCATCAGAGACGATGAAGATGTTTGCATTTTGCAAGAAATTAAAGTGGGAGCGCTAAGACATATTTCTAACACATTATGTGAAAGACATATTGTTGATTAGAAATGATGTATCTTTTATTGACACAGGTTAAGAATTTCATTTCGATGAAAGACTTAGGCATAACCCAAGAATTAGGCATCAATGTCTATATGGATAGATTGAGGCGCTAATATGGTTTTGCCAAATGTACATAGATAAGATGTTGAATGAGTTCAATATGGAAACAACAAGAAAGGTTCTTGACGCACGGAAAGGACTGAATCAAGATTCAAGTGTGTTGACACGAGATTCAAGTATTTTGACACTTGGTGAAATCACAAGAATATTTTGATCAATCATTCTTTGAGATGTGCACATCCAGATATGTCCTATGCTCTAAATGTTATGAGCATATACCAGAATGACTCATAAGATGATCATTGGACAATAGTAGGGATATTCCTATGATCTTTGGAAGAACTAAGAATATATTACTTATATAGTGGTGACAAATAGTTCATTGTAAATTGTTACATTGATACTAGTTTTGTCACAAATTAAGTTTATCTCAATTTAAACTATGGGTGGCACAATGTAATGGAAAGGAAGTTCCATAACGGATTTGGTTGAGTACCAAAGTTAAAACATTGTGACAGATACTACAACAAAAGGCTAAGTATATGACTACTATTGTAGCAGCAAATGAGGGCATTTGCGTCAAGTAGTTTGTTATCAAACTAGGTGTGGTTCATAGCGGGATAATACTATGAAGATACGTTGTATGACAATCTTATCAACATGATTTAATCCCAAGGAACTAAAGGTCTCACCAAAGGACCAAATTTATACAATGCTATCTCATTGGAGAATGAGTAATGCGTAGAGACGCAAGGACATGCAAATACACACAGACCTGGAAGTGTCAGATCCAAAGATTATGTTTACCACTAGCAATAGTGTCTATACAACACCAGAAAGCCATAGGTGTTGAATGCACAAGTTTTTAACTAGATTATTGACTCTAGTGCAAGTGGGAGACTGTTGGAGATATGCCCAAGAGGCAATAATAAAGTGGTTATTATTATATCTTTATGTTTATAATAAATGTTTACATCCCATGCTATAATTGTATTGACCGGAAACATTAATACTTGTGTGTTTTGTAAACATAAAAGAGTCCCTAGTAAGACTCTTGTTAAACTAGCTTGTTGATTAATGGATGATCATGGTTTCCTGATCATGAACATTGGATGTCGTTAATAACAAGATCATATCATTAGGATAATGATGTGATGGACACACACCCATAGTAAGCATAGCATAAGATCAAGTCATTAAAGTTTGTTTTGCTACAAGCTTTTCAAATGCATAGTAACCTAATCCTTCGACCATGAGGTTATGTTAATCACCATCACCAGATGGGTACTTTGATGACATCAAACGCCGCTTCATAACTGGGTGGTTATAAAGGTGACATTGGGTATTCTGAAAGTATGTGTTGAAGCGCATGGACCAAGATTGGGATTTGTCCATCCATATGACGAATAGATATGCTCTGGGCCCTCTCGGTGGAATGTCATCTAGTTAGATTGCAAGCATGTGACTAGGTCACAAGGGATGACATAACATGGAACGAGTAAAGAGTACTTATCAGTAACGAGGTAGAACTAGGTATGGAGATACCGACGATCAAACCTCGGATAAGTAGAATATCGCGTGACAAAGGGAATTGTTTTTGTATGTTAATGGTTCTATCGATCACGAAGTCATCGTTGAGTATGTGGGAGCCATTATGGATCTCCAGATCCCGCTGATGGTTATTGATCGGAGAGGTGTCTTCATCATGTCTGCATGTTCACGAACCGTAGGGTGACACACTTAAGGTTCGAAGTTGTTTTAAGTAGATATGGAATATGCGTTGGAGACCGAATGTTGTTCGGAGTCTCAGATTGTATCTGGGACATCACGAGGAGATCCGGAATTGTCCGGAGAATAAGATTCATATATTGGGGATCATTTTCTAAGTTGGGAAATGTTCCGGAGTGTTTGTATGGAGATTCTAGAAGGTTTCGGAATGTTCTGGAAGGTTCTAGAAGATTTCTTGGAGTTTGCTTGAAAACCAAGAAAGGATCAAGGAGTCTTTCTGGGGCAAGACACGGATTCGTGGGGGAGGAGGATTCCTCCCCCCCCCTCCCAATCCGCCGGCCAAGGAGGGAGGGGAGTCCTACTAGGACTCCCCCTCCCATGGCGCCTCCCTCCTTTAAATAGAGGGGAGGGGGCGCCACCCCCTAGACCTCTCCCATAACAAGCCCCTTCTATTCTCTAGATTTCAAGTTGCCTCCCTCCTCCTCCTTCCCTCTACTCTGGCTTAGGCGAAGCCCTGCAGAATTCTCTACTCCACCACCACCGCGCCGTCGTGCTGCTAGGATTCCGTGGAGAGATCTACTACCTCCGCTGCTCGCTGGAACAGGGAGAGGAATGTCTGCTTCGACTCCGCACGTGTGACCGACTGCGGAAGTGCTGCCGGAACGTGGCGCCGGAAGGATCGTCTACTCAATCTTGAGATCGGCAAGTGATCGACTACATCAACCACGAGATCCGATCTCGTAACGCTTTCGGGTCTACAAGGGTTAGTACAGATCTATGTCGTTGCACATGTCTAATAGATTAGATCTTGGCTTTTATCTAGATTAGATCTGGGTTTTGATCGTTCTTGCGGTAGAAATTTTTTGTTTTCCATGCTACGAACCCATCAGATCCACCAGTGTCATTGCATGTGTGTTTTTTTACTAACAACAACCAGTGTCATTTCATGTGTGTTCTTTTCACATAACACATATGGATCCACAAGTGTCATTGAAATGTGTGTTCTCTTCAGAGACCACACATGGATCCACCAGTGTCATTGCATGTGTGTTCTTTTTACTAACAACAACAGGAGTCATTGCATGTGTGTTCTTTTCACATACCACATATGGAACAACCAGAGTAATTGCATGTGTGCTCTTTTCACAATCCACCTATGGATCCACCAGTGTCATTGCATGTCTATTCTTTTTACTAGCAACAACTAGAGTCATTTCATGACTGTTCTTTTCACATACCACATATGGATCCACCAGAGTCATTGCATGTGTGTTCTCTTCACAATCCACCTATGGATCCACCGGTGTCATTGCATGTGTGTTCTTTTCACATACCACATATGGATCCACTAGTGTCATTGCATGTGTGTTCTTTTCACAATCCACCTATGGATCCACCAGTGTCATTGCATGTGTGTTCTTTTTACTAACAACAACTGGAGTCATTGAAATGTGTGTTCTTTTCACATACCACATATGGATCCATAGGTGTCATTGCATGTGTGTTCTTTTCACAATCCACATATGGATCCACCAGTGTCATTGCATGTGTGTTCTTTTTACTAACAACAACTGGAGTCATTTCATGTGTGTTCTTTTCACATACCACATATGGAACAACCAGAGTCATTGCATGTGTGCTCTTTTCACAATCAACCTATGGATCCAGCAATGTCATTGCATGTGTGTTCTTTTTACTAACAACACCTGGAGTCATTGCATGTGTGTTCTTTTCACATACCACATATGGAACAACCAGAGTCATTGAAATGTGTGTTCTCTTCAGAGACCACACATGGATCCACCAGTGTCATTGCATGTGTGTTCTTTTTACTAACAACAACTGGAGTCATCGCATGCTTGCTCTTTTCACATACCACATATGGAACAACTAGAGTCATTGAAATGTGTGTTCTCTTCAGAGACCACACATGGATCCACTAGTGTTATTGCATGTGTGTTCTTTTTACTAACAACAACCAGAGTCATTGCATGTGAGTTATTTTCACATACCACATATGGATCCACTAGTGTCATTGCATGTGTGTTCTTTTCACATACCACATATGGATCCATAGGTGTCATTGCATGTGTGTTCTTTTCACAATCCACATATGGATCCACCAGTGTCATTGCATGTGTGTTCTTTTTACTAACAACAACTGGAGTCATTGCATGTGTGTTCTTTTCAAATACCACATATGGAACAACCAGAGTCATTGCATGTGTGCTCTTTTCACAATCCTGCTATGGATCCACGAGTGTCATTGCATGTCTGTTCTTTTTACTAACAACAACTAGAGTCATTTCATGATTGTTCTTTTCACATACCACATATGGATCCACCAGAGTCATTGCATGTGTGTTCTCTTCACAATCCACCGAAGGATCCACCGGTGTCATTGCATGTGTGTTCTTTTCACATACCACATATGGATCCACCAGTGTCATTGCATGTGTGTTCTTTTCACAATCCACCTATGGATCCACCAGTGTCATTGCATGTGTGTTGTTTTTACTAACAACAACTAGAGTCATTGAAATGTGTGTTCTTTTCACATACCACATAGGGATCCATAGGTGTCATTGCATGTGTGTTCTTTTCACAATCCACATATGGATCCACCAGTGTTATTGCATGTGTGTTCTTTTTACTAACAACAACTGGAGTCATTTCATGTGTATTCTTTTCACATACCACATATGGAACAACCAGAGTCATTGCATGTGTGTTCTTTTCACAATCCACCTATGGATCCACCAATGTCATTGCATGTGTGTTCTTTTTACTAACAACACCTGGAGTCATTGCATGTGTGTTCTTTTCACATACCACATATGGAACAACCAGAGTCATTGAAATGTGTGTTCTCTTTAAAGACCACACATGGATCCACCAGTGTCATTGCATGTGTGTTCTTTTTACTAACAACAACTGGAGTCATTGCATGTGTGTTCTTTTCACATACCACATATGGAACAACCAAAGTCATTGAAATGTGTGTACTCTTCAGAGACCACACATGGATCCACCAGTGTTATTGCATGTGTGTTCTTTTTACTAACAACAACCAGAGTCATTGCATGTGTGTTATTTTCACATACCACATATGGATCCACTAGTGTCATTGCATGTGTGGTCTTTTCACATACCACATATGGATCCACCAGTGTCAATGCATGTGTGTTCTTTTCACAATCCACACATGGATCCACCAGTGTCATTGCATGTGTGTTCTTTTTACTAACAATAGCCAGTGTCATTTCATGTGTGTTATTTTCACATAACACATATGGATCCACCAGTGTCATTGAAATGTGCGTTCTCTTCAGAGACCACACATTGATCCACCAGTGTCATTGCATGTGTGTTCTTTTTACTAACAACAACCATAGTCATTGCATGTGTGTTCTTTTCACATACCATATGTGGATCCACCAGTGTCATGGCATGTGTGTTCTCTTCACAATCCACACAACCAAAGTCATTTCATGTGTGTTCTCTTCAGAGACCACACATGGATCCATCAGTGTCATTGCATGTGTGTTCTTGTTACTAACAACAAGCAGAGTCATTGCATGTGTGTTCTTTTCACATACCACATATGGATCCACTAGTGTTATTGCATGTGTGTTCTTTTTACTAACAACAACTAGAGTCATTTCATGACTGTTCTTTTCACATACCACATATGGATCCACCGGTGTTATTGAAATGTGTGTGCTTCTCATTAACCACAAATAGAGTCATTGGATGTGTTTTCTCTTCAGAGACCACATATTTATCCACGAGTGTCATTGAAATGTGTATTATTTTCAACTACAGCCGTTGGCCACAAACAATCGGGACGCAGAGCTAACCAGCAACTGCTTTGGGCTTCTAGAATACCCGATCCCCGATTGTTAGGCGTCGTTGGATCGGGCTGCGTGGACGATAGTGATGTCCTTCGCGAGGGCGATCCGCGAGAAGTATGTTCTGCGAACTGATTGGCAGTGGCAACGATGCTGGGCCCATGTCCTTGCCCTTATCCCCTTAACCTCGGGGCCGAAGATCAGATTGTGTTCCTTCATATCCATGGAGAGGGAAAGGCCCAAACTTAGCTTGCATGAGGCTCAGATGTTCGCCCACTACGACATACTCGTGCCGCCGTTCATGAGGCTTCCGGCCGGCTTCGAGTTCAGCTACGCCGGGGTTCCTGCTGCGCAGCTCTTGCGCGACAACGTGTTGGCGAGGTAGATCAAGGAGCGTTGCCGCCAGCTGTCGGAGCGGAAGAGGGCAATGGCGCGGTACTCACGTACGAGCGCGTACTGGCGAAAATTGTTCAAGAAGGAGCGGGTTGCATTGATTGAGCTGTGCGGAACCCACCGGCAGGAGATCCACCCGGATCTGCGCAACCCCGAAGGGAGGTAGCGCTTCTAGACAGTGCCTGGGCGTACGACCTCCACCGTTATCGATGCAGCGTGCCGTGAAGAATCCATGAGGTGGAGGAACGCTGCCAGGAACGTCGGCATCGATTCCGACACGGAGGAGGTTGGCGGTGACGTGGATAACGTCATCAATGATGGAGACTGCGGGTGCGTAATAGTCGATTAGGGCCACTTAAGCATAAATTAAATCTATGTAATGCTCTCTTTGGATCTGGGTCACTTGAGTCATGGTCGATTATCGTCATAATCTATATATGTTGGCCATGTTTTAGTTGTTTTTCTCTTTGAAACTAGTCGATCGAAACTCGTCCGATCCTGAAAATAAAGTTCGCGCGTTCCTGATATATTTGATGGGAGCTGACTCTGCTCCCAGCACTTGATGGCATAGCCATAATTTGGAGTGCGCCAGAGGAGAAGGGATCGAGTGTGTTGTAATAGTGTACTACTCATGTCCAGATATAATTGACTTAGTTTTTTTTAGATATTTAATAAATTTGTCTATACCCAAAACATGTCTAGATACATGTTTTAGGTTTCTCTCTCTTTCAAACTAATCAAAAGTCGTCAAATTTTGAACAAACAAAGTCATTGCGTTCACACCTGATGGGACAATACGCTGACTCTGCTACTTGATGGCACAACCATAATTCTGGAGTGCTCCGGAGGAGATGGGAATGCAAGGGAGATGGGAACTAGTAGCCGCGTCCAAACGCAGGTAAAAAATTAATGTAATAATATTTAAAAAAATTGTAATCTGGTCCACATGACCCCATCACAGACACGTTGCGCGTGCCAGATATAAATAAATACGACACGGCTAGTTTAGTTTCAATGTTATAATTCAACATACGACATTACTGTTCCCGCATCTTTCTGCTCCTCTTATTAGTCTGCTAGCCCACTGATGGCTTAGTGTTGATGTAGAGCTCGTTGGGAACCCCAAGAGGAAGGTATGATGAGCACAGCAGCAAGTTTCCCTCAGTTATGAAACCAAGGTTTAATCGAACCAGTAGGAGCAAGGAAACACTCCAAAGGTGTTGCTATTTGAGCCTTGGTAGGGCGCACTACCGGAGCTAGTAGCAAGGTGGATACCTGCACAACACAACCACAGAACTTTGCCCCCAACTTGCGATGAGGTTGTCAATCTCACCGGTTTTGCTGAAAACAAAGGATTAAACGTATCGAATGGAAGGAAGTAATTGTTTGCAGAAAGTAAACACCAAGCAGTAAACAGTTTGTAGATTGTATGTAAAAGAAAATGACCGGGATCCATAGTTCACTAGAGGTGGCTCTCCTTAAGATAAATACCATGCTGGGTGAACAAATTACAGTGGGGCAATTGACAAACATCGAGAAAGCAATACATGCATATACTAATCATTTTGACTCCTTTGGAACTTGATTGGGCATTACAACATTATACATAGACCGCCATCCAACTGCATCTATGACTAATAATCCACCTTCAGGTAATCATCTGAACCCCCTCCAGTATTAAGTTGCAAGCAACAGATTATTGCTTTACGAATTGCGTGTAAAGTAAACAATATGATTGTTCTATGAACAAAGGATTGTTGTTTTCTCCCTAGTAGCAACAGCACATCTAGTACCTTAGAGATTTTTGTCACTTCCCTAGATTACCAGAGGCATGAACCCACTATCGAGCATAAATATTAACTCTTGGAGTTGCTAGCATCTACTTGGCCAAGATAGCTACTAACAACGGAAAGCATGCAAGATCACAAATAACAAAGACATGATAGAATCAATAATCAATCTGAAATCGGATCCCCGCAAACACAACATGCAGAATTACAAATAGATGATCTTGATCATGAACGAAGCTCACAAGATCTAAACATGAAAGCACAAAGGAGGAGAACCAGCCATCTAGCTACTACATGGATCCGTAGTCCAGATATGAACTACTCACGCATCACACCGGAGGCTTGCATGGTGATGAAGAAGGCCTCCAGGGTGAATTCCCCTCTCCGGCAGGGTGCCGGGAAGAGCTTTAGATCCCTCCCGATCTAGGGATGGAGATGACGGCGGCTACAGACTCTTTCGTGGATTTTTGATCGGGTACTTAGGGTTTGGTCCCGAGGGCAATATATAGGCGGAAGGAGAGGCCGAGGGGGTGCTAGGGTGGCCAGGCCTGGCCGCACGGCCAGGTGGTGTGGCCGGCCCCCAGCCCCTCTCCGTCTCGTATTCTGGCATCTGATGACTTCCGGAAAAATAGGCACTTTGGCTTTTGTCCGGTCCAATTCCGAGAATATTCATTTTCTGAATTTCCTGGAACCAAAAACAGCAGAAAACAGGCAGCTGGCACTGTGGCTCTTGTTAATAGGTTAGTCCAAGAAATCATATGAAAAGTACTCCAAAGTGTGGACAAAACACAAGAAAGTGGATAAAACCAAGCATGGAACATCAAAAATTATAGATACATTTGCAATGTATCAACATCCCCAAGCTTAACTCCTGCTCGTCCTCGAGTAGGTAAGTGATAAAAAGAAAAAATAATTTTTGAGGTGACATGCACCATCAAAGACTTGATCAAAGTATTTGTAAAACATTCAAAGCTGGGATCATAGTACTTCAATCATAACATTAAAGACAAAGTTCTAGCAATAAGACAAAGAAACTATGATGCAACATGAAAAGGCACAAACAAAAGATTCATGAATAATAATGCTTTGCAAGATGTTTGTTTGTTTCACATAAAGAAAACATAGCATACTAGTATTCAGCTTGTCCCTCATAGAGTACCAAATATAAATGCATAGGACACCTTCAAAGTTCATAAGAGTGACTAGATACAAATAGTTTAAAACAAGCAATATCAAGTTATGCATCAATCAACTAGTCTTGGGACAATGCACATAGAACTAAGAATGGCCACTATGCTCTCAAAGTAAGTGCATAAAGATAGAAGGTGGAGACTCAATATAGTGGTGAAAGAAAGGCCTTCATAGAAGGAAGCAGGGATTCAAGTCTCATAAAGAGCTTCCAAAAATTATGGTACTTATAGATTTCAGCTCTCATTGCCCCTATCATAAGCATCTTGAAGTGATTAAGGTTAAAGTGAACAAACTATGGTGTACATGCTTGATGAAGTATAAGTTAGAAATCTCATGTCCCTTGTATACGAGGGTCGCTCCTCATGCTACTCAAGTTTAGTCACCGGTAAGTTCTTGTCATCGTAAGTACATGTGTATCATAGAGAACCGCCAACGGGGTACCCCTTGCCCGATGATACGGAAGAATCCCCATATCAAAATGACAAGGCAAGCAGACAACGAGCATCTCAACAATCTTCTTATTTACCATGGGAATATGGTGCTTGTTTCTCTATTTCCTCTTTTCATAATCTCTTTTTTTTCTTTTTCTCTTTTTTCTCAATATAGGACTCTTTTTTTATAAGAAGAATGCTTCATAGACAGCTCATTATGGTTACGCTGTAGGTTTCCACCATGTCAGCATGGATTAGACCAGCGGCCCAGGCGTTTCTCTAACACATATACATAACTCCATGGACTTACAAGCTCCCCTCTCATTTCACACCGACGACATCCATATACAAAAGAGCATGATATCAACTAGGTGCAAGTACCATTGCAATGTTGGAAGCGTTCTCCATGAAAGCATGGTTCTGCTAATTCCCAACAAATAAGTGCAAGCATATACAACATAGACGACACGATGGTTCAAGTTTATTAAGGGCGAGAAAAGTAAAATGTGCCATCAAGTTCGTGAGAGCTTTAATCACTAGTTTTCTCATAACAAGTTTAATTCAGAAGGTAAACAAAAGCATGAATATACTTGGAATAGCATAAGCTAGTAGGTAGGTATGGTGGACTCTTTGGAATAACTTGGTTTAGGGAGTTTGATGCATGATTGGAACTCATACTTGGTTGTGGAGGCTAGCAAAAGACTGGGAGCGACAAACTAAGAGAGCAATAATGGCCATAATCATGCAGAGCGACAAAACATCATTGATCAAAGCATAAAGTGATACTACAAGTTGAAAACTAAAGGATCACAAAGTCTATGGTGACTTGAGATAGTCATAACATGGTGTGAGCATGCGCCAAGTCAACCCAAATACAGCATCAAAGGAGAATACCACTATACTATGCTTTAATATGCTAAAACAACACATGATTCATCCAAGGCACATTAAGCTATCTCAATTGTTTATAACAAGTCATGATACAGCAAAGAATACTTAGCATAAAGCCAAAAAATATCAAGCATGGCATGACAAAGCATAGGCCACAGTAAAAAACGAGCTCTTTTTACCACATAAGCATGAACTTTCCTACTCTTTTCCAAACCAAACCAAACTATTTGAAAACCAATCTATGAAAGAGGGGGGTCCAACCAATTTATTTAGAAAACTAATAAAACCAAGCAAACTAAAAACCAAAACCAAAACGAAAAAGGAGACGCTCCAAGAACAACACAACTGTGCATGAAACAATAAAAATGAAGCGTTTGGAAGAAACCTGGAATTTTTATTGATGAAGAAGGGGATGCCCAAGGCATCCCCAAGCTTTGACGCTTGTACTTCTTGGATATTTCTTGGGGTGACACGCGTGGCATCCCCAAGCTTGAGCTTTAGTCCATCCTTCATCTCATTACTCATTCCTTCCATACACCTGAAATTTTTCCTTCATACAAAACTTCACACAATCTTTATTAGCAACATTAGTGCACTCAAGATAAATAAGTCTTAAGGTTCAGTTCTAACACCAAATAAACTTCCATTAGAACACTAGATACTGTAGCACTTCCCTCAAAAAGCTCAATTCCCCAAAAGAACTCAAAAAGGAACCAACAAGAAGCAAATGCAGAAAATGGCAGAAATCTATCAAAACAGACCAGCAGGTAAAGACCAATTTTTTCGAAGACCTTTTGTTGCTCAAATCAAAAAGTGTTGAACTAACGAAAGTTAGATAACAACCTGGGGCAGAAGCACAAAACTTCACGCCTCAAAAGGATGTACAGAGATTTTACACGAATTTTTACGGTGAAGCACAAAAATCTGTTTCGAGACAGCAACTTTCCCAATCATTACTTCTCTCTCATTAGAGGTTACTCTTGGCACAAAAAGCAAAAAAAAAGGATAAGGAGAAGTTATTACTGAAGTAATAACTTCCAAGACTCATCTAAAACTTTTGTGTTATATCCCAATAAGTACTTTTCTTTAACGCCTTTAAGTTATGCATAAGAATGAAGAAAGAATCAAGTGTTCTCAAATGAAGAAGCATTAAGATTAATACCAGAAATTTCTTCAACAAGACAAGGTATCTCATCCAAATAAGTTCTAGAGGATCCTCTCTTAGTGCTCTTAGGTTCACTACTTTCATCAAACGGGTTTCAGGAACGATCCAATCAAGATTCTTTTCTATGGCTTCATGCATTGCTACTAGTTTGAAGGGTGTTGGTATCTTGATTTCCTACCCATTAGGTTCAGTTTTACTCATCTTTTATCGTGTACCAACAACATCTACACATGAGCCTAGCATATTGAAACGTTCAAAGACTTTTCTAGCTTCCTTGGTAACATCATAGAATTCCTTAAACAAAGTTTCTAGAATAAAATCCCTCTTTTCAGGGTCCTCAGTTTCTTTAAGTTTAAGAAACATTACTTGCATTAAGGGGTTGAGGTTAACAAACCTAGCTTCTAACATGTGAATTAAAGAAGCTACATCAATCTCATAGTTTGGAGCAAGCTCTGCAAGGGATCTATCCTCCGTATCCTCATGTTTACTAACATGATTAAAGAATTCTTCAATATTATCTTTCCCAATTATAGAACCACTACCAATTGAAAGATCTTTTAGGGTGAATTTAGGGATCAACATGGTGGGCTAAGGAAGAGGCAACAACTAAAGGAGACTTAATAAAAAATTGTGTTTTTAAATAAGAAAGCAAACTAGTAAAACTAATTTTTTGTGTGTTTTTGATAAAGAAACAAGCAAACAAAGAAAAAAGAAACTAAGCAAAACAAAAATAACAAAGTAAAGAGATTGGTTATGAGGGACTCCCCTTATGAAGATGTCCTTGACTCCCCGGCAACGGCGCCAGAAAAATGCTTGATGGCTTAGTGTTGATGTAGAGCTCGTTGGGAACCCCAAGAGGAAGGTATGATGAGCACAGCAGCAAGTTTCCCTCAGTTATGAAACCAAGGTTTAATCGAACCAGTAGGAGCAAGGAAACACTCCAAAGGTGTTGCTATCTGAGCCTTGGCAGGGCGCACTACCGGTGCTAGTAGCAATGTGGAGACCTGCACAACACAACCACATAACTTTGCCCACAACTTGCGACGAGGTTGTCAATCTCACCGGTTTTGCTGAAAACAAAGGATTAAACGTATCGAATGGAAGGAAGTAATTGTTTGCGGAAAGTAAACACAAAGCAGTAAACAGTTTGTAGATTGTATGTAAAAGAAAAGGACCGGGATCCATAGTTCACTAGAGGTGGCTCTCCTTAAGATAGATAACATGCTGGGTGAACAAATTATAGCGGGGAAATTGACAAACATCGAGAAAGCAATACATGCATATACTAATCATCTTGACTCCTTTGGAACTTGATTGGGCATTACAACATTATACATAGAACGCCATCTAACTGCATCTATGACTAATAATCCACCTTCAGGTTATCATCCGAACCCCCTCCAGTATTAAGTTGCAAGCAACAGATTATTGCTTTACGAATTGCATGTAAAGTAAACAATGCGATTGTTCTATAAACAAAGGATTGTTGTTTTCTCCCTAGTAGCAACAGCACATCTATTACCTAAGAGATTTCTGTCACTTCTCCAGATTACCAGAGGCATGAACCCACTATCGAGCATAAATACTAACTCTTGGAGTTGCTAGCATCTACTTGGCCAAGATAGCTACTAACAACGGAAAGCATGCAAGATCACAAATAACAAATACATGATAGAATCAATAATAAATCTGAAATAGGATCTCAATATCCGTCGGATCCCCGCAAACACAACATGCAGAATTACAAATAGATGATCTTGATCATGAATGGAGCTCACAAGATCTAAACATGAAAGCACAAAGGAGGAGAACTAGCCATCTAGATACTAGATGGATCTGTAGTCCAGAGATGAACTACTCACGCATCACACTGGAAGCTTGCATGGTGATGAAGAAGGCCTCCAGGGTGAATTCCCCTCTCCGGCAGGGTGTCGGGAAGAGCTTCAGATCCCTCTCGATCTAGGGATGGAGATGACGGCGGCTACAGACTCTTTCGTAGATTTTTGATAGGGTACTTAGGGTTTTGGTCTCGAGGGCAATATATAGGAAGAAGGAGAGGCCGAGGGGGTGCTGGGGTCGGCCAGACCACCCCCTAGCGTGAGCCAGGCCTTGCCGCGCGGCCAGGTGGTGTGGCCAGCCCCCAGCCCTTCTCCTCTCATATTTTGGCATCTGATGACTTCCGGAAAAATAGGCACTTTGGCTTTTGTCCCGTCCAATTCCGAGAATATTCATTTTCTGACTTTCCTAGAACCAAAAACAGCAGAAAACAGGCAGCTGGCATTGTGGCTCTTGTTAATAGGTTAGTCCAAGAAATCATATGAAAAGTACTCCAAAGTGTGGACAAAACACAAGAAAGTGGATAAAACCAAGCATGGAACATCAAAAATTATAGATACATTTGCAATGTATCACCCACGCTGCATTAAGCATCAGTTGATGAGGATAAAAAATGATAAAATGGCAAATAAAACAATTTTTAAGCTTACCTTTCATCCGGAGAATCTTACAAAGATGAAATTGGCAGGGATTTATTATTTCTCCTGCCGTTAGCCGAAAGATCCTCAAGAACATCCTCAATCACCCCTGCAACTTCTTCATATTCTAATACACCTCCATTATTTGTCGTTTCCTCCCTGTTCCGCTTACCCTTTTGTTTCTTTTCACACCCTTTTCTCGCCGGCACCTCCACTTCTTCATAAATTGGCTGCTTACGTACGTTTTCCTCCGAGTGCTCATCACCGTCTTCGCGCTGCTCTTCCGCTAGTTCTGGCTGAGAAGCCTCATTTTCTGCCACCGGGGTGTGAACTGGGACAATATCATGTGTAACTGGGTTTTTGCACAACCTATTGATATGTTCGAATCCGCCACAGCATTTGCATTTCCTTTTCCTAGCTCCTAGCCTTGGACCTTTATCAGTGGAGGCCTTGATCCCTAGCTTTCTAGGCCTCCCAGGTGGCCTCCTAAGAACTGGTGGTACGTTTTCTGCATAAGTTGCAGCAAACTTGTCCACGGAGAAATAGTTGTCGACATAGTTCTCTATTCCAGCTCTGTTACCTCTAAGCTTTAAGATGAAGTAAACTGCATGGTGACATGGCAGACTAGTAATCTGCCACTCCCTGCATGAACAAGTCTTGTTTCCAATGTCTACAGTGTACCTCCGTTCACTTCCACGCTTATATTCTGCATAAACCTCAACCAATGTTCTAGAACTTCTGACCATCCTCATCTTTATCATTCTCATTGCCCTGGTTCTTGCATTCAGTAACATAACCACCTTTGGAACTATTTTATGGCCTAAAAATTTTCTTGCACAAATTCTTTGCCTTAAATCTATCTTCACCATTATGCACTGTCTTATTGCATCCAACAAAATAACAATTACAAGTGTCTTCATGCCCGAAATCTTATCATTGAAACTCTCTGCCAAATTATTGCAAATAAAATCCACCTTGCTTAACTCACCAAACTTGCTTCTGGCCCATAGCTTGGTGTGATGTTCTTCAAGGTATTTTTTCACCTTTGGCACTACATACATGTTCTGCAAGTAAGTAGCATGCGTGCTTGGGGTGTATGTGTATGCTGATCGCCACAAGTCCTATTCAAAGATCTTTCCTTTGAACTTCTTCGTGAAGTTAGTAGCGAGGTGCCGCATGCATTCCCTATGCTCAACCCTAGGAAACACAGCATCAACAGCATTCTCAAGACCCTCGCATGCACCGGTGTGTATCACCAAGCCTTCAGGGTGACCAATTACTTCCCATAGTCTCTGCATGAACCATGTCCAGCTTTCATTTGATTCACCCTCAAGAACAGCATAAGCTACGGGTAGAAGCCAATTATGCGCGTCCAAAGCACAAGCAGAAGCAACATGTCCCATGAACTTCCCTGTTAAAGAAGTTGCGCCTATTGCCAAGTATGTCCTGCAGCCGTCTAGGAACCCCTTCCAGCATGCCTTCAGGCAGACAAAACATCTCCTGAAGCATATCTTATCTGCCTGCTTATACCTGACCCCCCTCGAGACCTTTTCTCTCTCTTTCACAACGTCGTAATCGATGTCAACAACACTACCAGGTGATGTTTTCTCTACCTGAGCTTTGAAACTATACAACATATGAAAATTGTCATTCCACTTGCCTTGAATGAAGTCTAGAGCCATCTCCTTCCCATCAAAGAATCTGTGGTAAGGAATCAGAACGTTAAACTTTTTGCTAATCTTTGCTCTGAGTTCAGCAGGTCCAATGTTATGATCCTGCCTCAGCCAGTCAAGTACAGTAGCAGCAATCCACTTGGTAGTCGCTGGTCTAATTTTACCACTTAAAGAAGTATTAGGGCAGTTGTGTTTCTTCATGTTTACTTTGATCTGCATTCGATAAGAATCCAAATAATTCAGAGCTAGTTATCAGTAGAATAAATATGAGAAAGACTGAAACTAAATGTAGCTATTGCAACCTAAAATGGGTGTCCACCCCGCATTGGAGATGCATGTAATCTCCATTTACACAGATTACTTTCCCTACAGTGCACCCTAAATCTCTTTTGGTCGCTCTTTTCAATGATAAATTCGAATCCAACTCTGATTGCATAGGCTGCAACTGCATATCTGCAGCCCTCCACATTATCAAAGGCAGTCCCCTCATTAATTGTAGGATTGTCCCTGTCAAAGTGTATCACTGGCCTGTCCACGTCTTCGTCGTCGTATCTACATCCCATTTCCACATCTTCACATTCCTCTTCCTCATCAGTCCCATAGTCAGGCTCAAAGTTCGAATCAACCAAATATTCCCTACTCTCCATCCTATCAGGGTTAGCAGCCACGTCTGGATATGCTTTCTCATCATCATCCGCACCGCCACACGTTTCAGTGCCTTCATGCTCGCTTGACAAAGCATCATGCTCAAGGACACGTTGTACAGACGTCCTGCGTACCAACACATATCCTTGCCATCACCATGGGACTAGAAACACTAATTGGGGTATGCAGAAAAGGAATCACACTTCTTTCCCTTCAACGTGGGCGCACGGCACCTTCTCCGGGCTCCATACCTCCAAAGCTCTGCACCCCGCTTCCTCTCCCCCTGTTTTGTTGTCCTCTATGCTCTCTAGACTTGAAGGAGATTCCATGCTCTCCAGCCAAGCAGGACCCATATCCGTGCTCTCAAGCCTCGCAGGATCCATATCCGAGCGGGATCCAGATCACCAGCGTTGTTGGGCCCCTAACCCAATGGCCGACTCTCAGTTTTTGTTTCTAGACGCGCATCGGCGGTGGGCGGCGGCAAGGAGATAGGGCGGGGAGGGGAGGGGAGGGGACGTGAGGGGATGGCAGGGTGGGGAGGGTGGTAGGACGACGGCCCAAGGGGACGACGAGAGCGGTGCACGACTAAGCGGAGTGGCGGCGGCAGGAGCAGATGAGCGGAGCGGAGCTGGTTGCGACAAAGCATGGCAAATTGTACAATAATGTGTTGGTGGCGGCACCAGCCCTCGAACCTGGGACGTGCGTCGTCGAAGGTGGAGGAGGCGGGCCCGCCAGTCAGAAAACATGCCACCTGTCAGCACACTATGCACGGGGAGCACTTCATGGAATTTTTTAGCAGGTCCCACATGTCAGTCTGTTTGATCAAAACATGCATGCAGTGCATGGCTGGTTCACGTGCTAGTTCCGAAAAAAATCCCATTGATCGAAACTTGAATTGGCAGTTCCGCTTCTTCTCCCCCGTCTCCTCGTCTCCTCGTAGTGGCAGTTCCGCTTCGTCTCCCTCGTCTATTATCCTCTTCTTCTTCTCCTCGCAGTGGTAGTTCTTCTTTCTTCCTCGATCAAAACATTCCCGCACGTAAGCCATGGCTAGTAGCCGGATAAAGAGGAACTGGGCCGATCTCCCGGCCGACCCACTTCGCAAGATCACCGACTATTTGCTGGAGAAAGAGGAGTACATCGACACCTATGTTGCTTGTCGGGAAGTCTACACTTTAAAGGTGCCCGAATTCCATCTCAACAATTGGATCATGATAGATCACACACTTCCAGATGTTGGCGACCTCACCTTCCTCAACCTCGCCACTGGTAGTTGCTTCAGGACAAATCCAATAGACGTCCATCGCAGGTTCACATTCACATCCGATATTTATTGGTATTTTCCATTATAAACATCTTAGTGCTAACTGATGCCCTCTTCTTCCAAAAGATTCTACTTCGTCGGTGTTTCTCGTGGCATCATCGTGCTTGCTCAGAGGGTGGAGCTATACCAGATTCGGCTTCTGAACCCAATCACTCATAAGTCTAACACTGAGTTTCAAGCACGCATACCATGTGATCTTCTGCAATCTGTCGTCGTGACGAAGTCCCCGACGATGGTGTTTGTTTGCACTGATTATCCAGGTCATATTGCATGGGCCGATGAGAGCACCCCAACGGGGCAAATCAATGGATCATTTGGAGAAGGATTGTATTCGCCACCTCCTGATACGCTTCTGGTCTGCATGACGGCATTCCGAGGGGAAGTATATGCATTACATGAGAATGGAGACATCTTGTCGACCGACATCCAGTTAGAGCAGCGCGCGAGCACTGTCACGATGGCCAAAATAATTTTGGCCCTAGTCTTTGAACAGGTACACGGAACCTACAATTTTTACCTTGTGGAGTCAGATGGTGATCTGCTTCTTGTGTTGAACGGGGATTTCGCCAAAGGGCAACCGGTGTTGTACCGGGTGGACACGGAGAACCGCTCTCTCGAGGCCGTCGGTGATATTGGAAGTCATGCTCTCTTCGTTGGTTACAATCGGTCTATCTACATTGACACCAGGTTACACCCCACAGTCAAACCCGGTTGCATATACTACAGGAATTATATCAGATTGTACGATCATGAGGTTCAAGCCTGGGAAGAGGAACCAACAATGGTAATGTATGTCTTAAGTCTAGAACATACACCGAGGCCTTACCCTCTGGACGAGATACTAGCAGCACACTACAGACGGAGAGAGTTCTCTGAACATGTGTTGCAGCACGCATTAGTCGCTGACGACGAAATATATAGGGGAGAATGAATCCAATATCCATCCTAGGTTATTTGCTAGCATTTTCAGGTCTATTATTCGAAGTAGAAATTTGTACTGTATTTATATTATTTCGATCAGCGGTATGCGTATTACCTTTCAGACAAAATTTTAATGTATTTAATTTTAGTACTTTCAGAATTCAAAGTATTTATTTTTAGTAGCTTCTTTCAGAATTCTCTGTGTTCGACATGTGCACCAGCTCAACGCCAGAATTTAGGTTCCACATGGAAAATTGCACAATAATGTGTTGGTGGGAGGCACCACCCCTCGAACCTGGGATGCGCACCATCGAAGGTGGAGAGGGCGGGCCTGCCAGTCAGAAAACATGCCACGTTGCATCCCCTGTTTATGATGCCCTTTAAAAAAAGAAAACCCGCCACGTCGTTATCCCCTGTTTCTGATGGTGTTGCTACACTCGACGGTACATGGTGGCATATAAATAATATCGTATAAACATAAGGGCACAGTCGTCAACATTTCTAAAATGAAACCCGGTCCCGTCTCCTACCTGTCCTGGTAGATTGCCCGATGAGGTGGATAGCCACGACCGATCTTTTTAATACGTTTGCACTCTTATGCTGAGAAGGGAAATAAAGATTGAGCTGTTAATGCAACGAGTGTCGAATTATTACCCTCTAAGGAAATGGGAAATGGTTATTTTCATGCGTGTCCGTATAGTCCAAACCTACTGTCAGTCTTTCACTCCCTTTCTCCGACTAACCACAGTTCACCTTGCGCAGCTCCTCCGCGCCGCACCAACTAGGGTAACATGGCCCCGCCTAAGCAGCCGCCACCGCTACGACAGCCGCCGAAACTGGGGTATTTAGCCCCTCTAAGGTAGGCCATGAAGCTCTACTTCAAGGCCGGTCTCGCATTGCCCTGCCAGGCGGATGATTTCCCCGAATGTGCCGAATCGGCTGTGGCGGCAACTGCGGCATCGTCGGCGCCAGATGCGGCAAGTAGGGCCAAGAGAGCGATGTGGAGAAATCGCGCGGCGGCATTACTGCATGCTCTATGCAGTGGGAACAAGGTACGTATCAAATCGTTCACGAGAGCATGCCGCCGAGGGTACACACCCTCGAACAGGGCAGCGCCAAGGTCTAGGAACTCTCGCGTCCACGCTTCGGCATGTACTACCTTACCTCAGAGGGGGAGGCTGGGAGCATGCCGTCTACGGCAAAGACGCTCCATCCTACGCACAGCCGGAGGCCGTACTGTGGCGGCGACCAAGCATCTACACTCAGCATGCTGGATTGTTCTACAGCCGGAGCTGGCGGCGGGCATTAGCTCAACCCTGGAATTCAGGTTCGAGTTCACACGGACCTACGATCCCTAGAAGGATATGCCGAATTTCAGTTTCGAAGAAATCGTTGCGGCGCCACGGATGGTCCAACTGAACCGGGACTGGTGCACGCAAACCGCTCGTGCATGAACGGTGTAGATTTCTTGTAGTTTGGCAGGAAGGCAATAGATCAGTTTGGGTTAAATGATCAAAGAACTTATGTCCTCTCAAGGCAATTGGCCAGCCAACTTTTCTGGTGGAGATCTGTAGTTTCTTCAGTGTAGAATAGTTAAGTTCAGACTGAAGAATGGATTTTGTAGATGAAATGCTGACGAATTGTTCTACAATCTAGTAGGAAGTTTAGCCCACTTTTGTGCAGGTATAAGACCCTTTTGTATGGAAGTACTACTGTTGTAAGCAAATACTATCAAGTATCTATTTCCTTCAATTACTAGTCATGGTTCAATCCAGTTAACTGGCATCTTTTTATCCCAGATTACAGATTTTGCGTCTGCTGTCTGTGCTGTAAACCATTTTTCCTTTGTCTTGTGTTGCCTGCAAAATGGTCCTACAGTTCAATGTGTTACAAATGTAGCTACCTTGTACTTGAAGAGGAGATGGACTACATTTTCCTGACATCCACAGAATTGACATTGCTCATTGCCAGACCAACCTCTTTCATGAGGTTGTCCTTGGTTATTCACAGAAATTATAAAGCACGGTGTTCAACTACATCGATTCAAACTATTACACACACACTACATCAAATTCATTACCCAGACATACTACATCGATTCAAACTATTACACACACATACTACTTCAAACTATTACACACACCTACTACATCGATTTAAACTATTACACATTTTTAGTTGATGCTAAGTTCCTGCTACGCTCTCCATACTACAAATTCATTAGCCACACATACCACAGCAATTCACTAGAGCTCTGTCTTCACCTGAGGGAAATCAGAACCACTAGCTCGTCCAAGCCCGGTTCCCCCACCGAAACTGTGTGCGCCGTCGCGAAACGGTGGTGGTCCTGTGCCATCGATCCTTCCAGGCCAACATTGTAGGCGACGAGGACGCTTTCTGGCAGCCTCTTCGAGGCCCTGAATGCCATGTACCGATTCCAGAACCTCCTCCAGGTGGATGATGACCGGGTGCTTCCAGCAAAGTTGTCGCCCTTCCCTACTTGGAATCTGCACCTCGTACATCTTAAGAACGGCGTCAGGATCTTTCAGCCACGCCTTTACCTCGATGACCCATCTGTCACTCGGTGGCACGATTTCCACCAGCTCACCGCCAAGGCTACTGACGACCTGCTTGAGGGCCTCCTGCTCCCAAGCATCCAATGGGAGGCCGTCAAAGCCGAGTTTGGAGAAGAAACAAAGCTGCCCCAAGCGATCGTCCCACCCACAGGCGCGATGCCAACGCATGAAGCTCATTTTCTCCCCGCAGCACGCGAAACAACGGGAAGAATGCAGAATGCGCTCGGTTTCTGAGCTATGCTCGAACCGGACGAAAAAATCGAATGGTGGCGCACATACCTCAATATTGACCTCATTTCGTCTGATCCCAAAACGAGACCTAAAAGCTGACAGCAACTCTGCCAGCGACACGGCGGGACGGACGCCCATCATGGTGGCCATGAGAGTGTGGTCGTCGAACTGTTGTGCCAGGTCTACCATGCTTAGGGTGCACGGCAGCACGCAACTTCCCGAGGCCGGTTGCCGGCCTGGATCGCCCGACGGGATGCGCTTCGCCATGCGAGAAGGACTAGCCAGAGGCGAGATATTAGTCCGGGGACACGAAGCTCCGATACGGCGGACGATGCAACGGCGATGGCTGCGAGCTTCGATTAGAGGCGTGGGAGGTTGACAGGACATGGCGGGGATGCAAATTAGAGCAAGTGCAAGCTCTGATCTGAGACGAGCAGCCGGAGCTGAGCAAATGTTATGGGGAGGGGAGTAGGGGAGAAGACCAGAGCAGAGCAAAGAAATAGATCTGGTCCACTCAGGGATCTGGTCCACACAGGGGTAAGCTAGTCCACGACCGCAAAAGTTAACAGGGAATACTGACACGGCAGGCCAAGAAGAGTTGACCTGACGGCAGTATTTGAGTTCAACCGTTTTTCGTCTGATTCAAATGACCGTTTGGTCGTTAGATTTGTATTCACCACCATTTGTCCCTTCTGGACAATTGGTGATTCTACTATGGCTCCTCCGCGCGATTGATGACAACTCGGGTACCGCGGTGCGCTCACCCACCAAGTTTGGTACCGCAAACAAACATTCCTAGCGAGGAGGACGATATACACAACCCTAGTTTCCACACCATCGCTAGATTGCATCTGCGCACCCCCTGTAACTTTTGACTCCTCGATAATTCCAAGAGCAGACAAGCAGGAGTAGGGTCCTCTACGAGGCCTAAACCTAGATAAACCTTGCGTCCCTGTGTGCTTGTTTGCTAGCCGATTGATGCCTCCAGCGCTCCCGACTTCCTCGAACCTAAGTCCATCTGCAATGGGCATTGATGATTTAACCCCTCGTTACCGTCCATCCTCATAAAACTTGATATCGCTAAGGCTTTTGACACTGTTCGCTGGGACTACATGCTGGACATCATGCAATGCCTTGGCTTCCCTCAAATATGGCATGCTCTTATGTTGACCTTGTTCTCCTCGGCCTCTTCCCGTGTCATCCTTAATGGGTTCCCTAGAAAGGACATCCCTCACGGCCACGGTCTCTGATAAGGAGACCCCCTTTCGCCTCTCCTCTTTGACATCGCCATCGATCCCCTTCAAGGATTCCTTGAGAAGGCCACGACCGCTGGGCTGCTGCACGAGATGCCTGGTGGTTTACAAGGACCCCGTGTCTCCCTTCACGCGGATGATGCTACCATTTTCTTGACCCCCACGCAGCTTGACGTGTCGGCCTTGGCCAATATCCTTTAGAGTTTTGGGGAAGTGTCCGGCCTGGTGACAAATGTGGCCAAAATCTCTATAGCTCCAATTCGATGCTCCGACATTAACCTCGCTTCTGCTCTATCGGATTTCCCGGCTAACACCATCTCTTTTCCCCTCAAGTATCTCAGCATGCCCCTCTCGCTTGGCAGACTAAGAAAGGCGGATCTCTAGCCTTTCATCGATAAGGCTGTGGCACGGCTTAACCCTTGGAAAGGCAGGTTTCTGAACCGATCGGGCTATACCACTCTCCTGAAGTCAGTTCTCTCCTCCATGTCTATCTTCTTGTTAACGGCTTTAAAGGCTGACAAAGGTATCTGGAAGACCTTTGCCAAGATCATTCGAGGAATGCTATGGGCTTGCAAGGATGTGGCTAGTGGGGGTAAATGCAAGGTCAACTGGCATAAGGTTTGTCCAAAGGATCTTGGAGGCCTCAAGGAACTAGACTTGGAGAAGTTCTCTCGCACGCTCAGGCTTCGCTGGTTGTGGCTCGAGTGGACGGCGCCGGAAAAGCCTTGGGTTGGCTCCGAAACTCCAAATGATGCCTCCGATAGGGATCTCTTCAACCCCGCTACTCGGGTAACCATTGGGGATGGTGCCAAGGCCTCCTTCTTGTTTTCTTCCTAGCTTGAAGGCTCCCCTCCAAAGGATATTGCACCCCTGCTCTTTAAAGTCTCCATAAGAAAGAACCGAACACTCTCTGAAGAACTTGAACTGGGTCGCTGACATTAAGGTGGATTCTTTTACGGTCGACCACATGGAGCAGTACGTCCACCTTTGGGTTCTCCTTTCGGAGGTTCATCTTTCCCCCGGCACCATGAACACCATTTTATGGACCATGTCTCCAAATGGTTGCTATTCGGCCAGTTCCGCTTATAAGGCTCAGTTCCTAACATCGCTGCCTTGCTCCTTTGAGCAACTGGTTTGGAGAGCTTGGGCGCCCCCTAAATCTCTCTTCTTCACGTGGCTCGCTGTTCAAAACTGTCTCTAGACCGCTGACCGTCTTGTGAAACGTGGATGGCCAGACCCGCCCTCTTGCCAGCTGTGCAGGAGTGCCCCCGAGAAGGCGCGCCATATCCTGTTCGAGTGCCGCTTTTCCAGGAGGATCTGGTCTGCTGTGGCATCTTGGCTTTCTTGTCTAGACCTGATCCTCTTCCTTGGGTGGGGGAGACCTAAGGTGCTGGAATATTGGCACGCCATATCTAGGATCCCCACCTCTTCGCCCAAAGGTCTCCGGACGGACATTTTGCTCATCACTTGGAAGATCTGGAAGGAAAGGAACGAGAGAGTCTTCAACAACAAATCCTCCTTTCCTTCGGTCGTCATGCATAAGATCAGGGAGGAAGGAAAGGATTGGATGTTAGCCAGTGCTAAGAACCTAGCGGAGCTTGTTTTCTGAGTTTTTTCCTTTGGGATTTCTATCCCTTTTTATTTTTTGTTGGCTTTGGCCAAACCCTTGTTTGCTCCTCCTATATCAATATAAGGCAAAAGTTTTTTTGCCTCGTTTCAAAACAAAATAAACAACTTTAAGCATATGACTAATCAGCCTGGGTTAATCAGCTTAGATTTTGTATTTTCCTTATTTGGAGAGGTTAAAACTGATATCATCTCTCTGCCTACACTAGTAGAAACCGGGGAATTTGCCCCGGTTCGTAAGGGCCTTTAGCCCCGGATTTCGAACCGGGGCTGCGAAAGCGGGACTAAAGGTCCAAGATTTAGCCCCGGTTCAGTTACGAACCGGGGCTAGAGGTCCAACCACGTGGCCTGCTAGGCGCGCTGGGCGGCAGGACATTTAGCCCCGGGTCGTGTTACGAACCGGGACTAAAGATTCCCTGCCGCGGCAGCATTTTGTGCCATTTGGCTGCCGCGGCAGGGGATGGGGTTTTAGGGTTTTGTGTTTTTTTTTTCATTTTGTGTTTTGTGTTCAATTATTTTTCATTCTGTGTTTTCATTAGAAACAAGTTTTCGTATACATACAGAACGCTACTACATAGTACTTGGCCACATTGGCGCAATATATAATATAATTACTATTACAAAGCATATATATATAGAGTCCCAACAAGGTCCAGAGCATGTCTATTTGATTACATGGAGATCATTACATGGATGCATTAGGGTCTACTTATACAGTATTCTCCCTGTGGGTCTATGACCTCGTCGAGAAAAAATGCAGCAAATTCCTCTTGGATTGCTATTAGGCGGTCCTCTGGTAGGAGCTTGTCCCGCATCGCGTCCACCTATGTAAAAAGGAGATCGTATGGATTAGACTCAACACGATTTTTTGTAATAAAAATAAAAGGTGATTATATTGTTTACTTACTCGAACATTTTCCGAGGACTTCTCAATACTGATGCGAATGAACTCGCACACATAGAATCCACATAGATTAGTTCCCTGTGGCTGCCTCGAGCACTTTACAAGAATAGAATTCAATCAAATAATAACGCTAGCATGATAAATGCACATAAACTAGAATTAAATAGATGCGCGGACTTAGCTCGTACTACTTACCTAGAGTGATTTAAAAAATAGCTCCTCATGCCATTGACCGCGGACATGTTTGTTGAACTTTGTCCAAACCCTACCCGACAAAGAAAATTAATGTATGAGTTAATAACTACTTGATATCCTAGAAAATGAACGAAAGAAACCGATATAGTGCGATAATGGTTGAAATTACCTCTGGAGCGCATCGATAATGATGCGGTAGTTTTCAATGTCTTTGTTTAGTGAGTCCATGATGTGAACTCTTCCCATGTCAAGTGAAATGCTTAGAAGAATCCAGTGGTACCTACGCAAGGTTTACATACGTCCGTAACTCATCATTTACACTGAACATCGAGTAAGCAAAAGTTAATGTGTACAAAAACTCACTTGCTGTCGTGGTAAGGAAACAGTATTTCGTTACAGAAATGTTGTTTCGTGAGAAACCGCAAGAGTTGTGCTCGGTCTCCAGTGGTTTATCCTTTAGTATAGCTCCATGAACTCGATGTGGGTCAATGTACCCAAATCCGTTGATAGCCTTTCTTTTACAATCGAGCATCTTCATTCTGCATCATTATATATAGCGTACAAAATAATATAGTGAGTATACTTACCGGCAATGAATTGAAAAGGCTGAGATAGAGACCTAATTACATAAATAAAGTAATCACTTACAAACAATACGAACTGAGGATAGTTTTGTCGAGTTCCTTTAGATTGAATAACTGAAATAATTCTGTAAATTCAATAGGGACCTCGTCTTCAATGAAGTAATGCGATTTTCGAACTTTCAGTATGAGCCAATTTCGCTATTCTTTTGATGCTTTCATGTACCATTCATGGAATCGTCGCATTTGTGTTGGCATATCCCGAAGCCTCTCAGAACTGACCAGAGGCTCCCCGTTAACAAATTTGGGTGCTACCTCAGCCTTGGGCATAACGCCGTTAATAATTTCATGAATAGGCATACCACATTGCTCGGCCAATATCCTAGCCGTTTCCGGATCCATAGGTTCTTCCTCATATAGTTGAGGTTTGGGTATGTTCACCTGGAGTGGGGGGAGCGATTGGTTTGCTTGTTTCCCCAGCTGGGGAACATCTCTTTTGGTTCTTCGGCTACCACTCGATTGTTTTGCTTGTTTCCCCAGCTGAGGGACGTCTGTTCTGATGCTTCCGCTACCACTCGATTGTTCTTTGTTGATGCTTCCTCTACCGCTTGATCTCTTTTGTTTCAATGTCTTCTGAAGACATCGTGTATAGTCATCGGGCGCATTTAACTGAGCTTGGGATGGCTGTGTCAGTAATTTCCTAAAGTGCTCCTTGGTTTCCGGTTTTATTTGGACCTCTGGCTCAAGTTGTTTCTTTTTAAAATGAGCATCCACTTCGGCACGTACGACCGCATCGGTCTCTCATCGGTCAGGTCGTAAGCTGAGGTACTCTTGGGAGGGGCGACAACTGTCGCTTCAGGCATTGGTTATCGCTCGACGGAGCGGTGGTATTCTTCCGCTTTTGCCCCTTAGTGGGTGGAGGCGGCTGCGTAGATTGAGATGGACTCGTGTTGGGGTCATGGATTGGACTATTACTGGGAGGAGACGGTGCACTTGGAGGTGGACTTGGAGGAGACGGTGCACTGGGAGGAGACGGTTGCCTTGGTGGAGAAGATGGCCTTGGTGTCGAGCCTGGAAACTTGATTATTCTTTTTTCCAAAGAATGAAGCCACTCGTGACTTCTCCCAGTGTTGTCTCCCCTTCACCTCCAGGGATGTCAAGTTGTAGTGACTGACACATAGGTAGAATTTCATCCACACCAACACGAGCATAGCAAGCTGGAATCGGATTGCAATGGTAGGTCGCTTCCGGTGCAGAAGGTAAAGCAAAGCCGACCACCACCTTCATGGATATATTCTTCAGTTCAACATGCAGCTCACAACTAGTCTTCTCCTTAATTGCATCCACGGGGTACACATCCATTGTTGCATCATTACCGTGGCCATCCGTGGAAGCCACGCTGCTTTTCCGTTGCGATGGGCCGACCGTACTGTCCGGTGTAGGATCTTGCTGTCGGAGTCCTTTAAGTTCATTAAGCTCTTGGTGATACTCCTGCAGCGTGGCTTCAAACCTCGCGAACCGCTTCGTATCCTCCTCTTTTCGCCACTTTGTTCTTCTCGATCGGCTTCTGTATGTGTCACGGTGCTTGGGAAACCCGATAACCCATGGATAAGAAGGTCCGAACCCTCTTGTTCGTCCAGCCTTTTCAGGATTCCTGAGAGCCTTTGTCAGCTCATCGTTCTCTCTGTCGGGAACAAACCTTCCCTCTTCAACCTCTTTGATCACTTTAACAAGTTCTTTCTTCGGCTGCAACAATCTCGCCTGTTTCTGGGTCTAATGATGCCCCATGCCCGAATACCCAATTTCTTGACCTCAAGGGCCAACTAGACGTAGCTGGAGTGACCCCTTTAGCCTCTAGGTCAGCCTCAACTTTATCCCACTTAGGCATGGCACTCCTGTAGCCACCTGTGCCCATATGATGGTGATATTTATTTTTGGCTGCATTTTCCTTATTTTTTGCTGATATTGCCTTAGCTGGTGCTGAGGTCTTGTATTCCACAAATGCGGCCCAGTTATCCTGCTGCAACTCTAGTGGGCCAACGAATGGAGGAGTTGTTTCCTTCAAGACATACTTGTGGTATAATCTTTTTTTCCATTCCTTAAACAGTTCGGCCATCTTCTTAAGAGCAAAGTGCTTGATTTTCCTCGTCATTTGCTGTGTGAGCTCATCAGTCTCCAAGACAAGTAGGGTGAAATGTGTCATGAGAGAAATCCACATTGTATCTTTCGCTCTATCATCTACAAAACTAGCCCCAGCTGGATCCTTTTTCTTTTCTGGCTTGTTCCAGTTTCGCGTGGTGATCGGGACTTTGTCTCTAACAATCACTCTGCATTGACTTGTAAATGCATTCGCAACTTCTTTGGGCTCCAGCAGTTGACCCTGCGGAGAGACTAAGTCAATGCTGAAACGGACATCAGCGGGCAACTTGTGTGTCGGGCCTCTTGTATTTGTAGAAGATTGGCCGGAAGCGGAGGTCTAAGAGAAGAAACATTCGTTAGTACATATATACGAATCAATTAGTGCATCTATACTGGTGAACCATCGATAGAGGCTTTATATACCTTGACGGAGTTTGTCATTATTATGGTGTCTTCACCATGGTCTCCACGATGGTCAGCACCATCGTCTCCACTATTTGGTGCACCATCGTCTCCTCTAGACAAATTAAGATATTCGGAGCCATTATAATAAGACCCCCCCAGTACCCTCATCTATCATGTTGAGAAGCTCCTCTTCATTCTGTCTACCGTTCATAGCTTAACTAATATAGAAAAAGAATATTGCATTAAGTAAAAGAATATTACAACTGCGACAACTCGGATACAGTACTTAGTGATTAAGATAAATTACAATAATATAAGATAAAGTACATTATTAATACATCACCGGAGAATAGCTCGGGTGCATTATAGAATAAAGTATAAGATAAAGTACATTATTCATACATCACCGGAGAATAGCTCGGGTGCATTATAGGATAAAGTATAAGATAAAGTACATTATTAAGATAAACTAGCGAACGCGGCTGCCGCGTTCTGTGCTACGGGAGCTCTGCAGCCACAGAAGAGAAACCATCACCGGAGAATAGCTCGGGTGAGATCCGTGAACCTGCCAGATATTGGAGAACCTAGTCTCCAAAAGATACATGTATCGCCGTACATGCTCTTCCTCCTCCTTAATACGACGACGTACCACCTCCTCGGGGGCTGGCTCCCTCTGCACCGCTCCTGGACCTCGTGGACACCACCAAAGAAGCTCCGGGTCGACGATGATACCCGGATTCCTCACCAAGGTACGAGTCCCGACAGGTAGCACCTCCAGTGCCAACCCGGCGGAGCCCAGACTCGGACATCCCCGACGGAGTCCAGTAGGCTCAGACGAGATGGACGCGGCATAACTAAATAATAGCAATAAACAATCATAAACAGTAACTAAATCACTAAGTATATATTGCCCTAATAACAATAACCCTAAACCTATCACTAACTCAACTAAACCTAATTAACTAAGTATTCTAACTAACCCTAACTAACCCTAGATAAATACTAATAACACTGACACTAACACACTAACTAAAACACTAATACTAATACTACTAATAACACTAACACTAACACTAACACTAACACACTAACTAAAATACTAATACTACTAACTAACACTAACCAAAATACTAATACTACTTATTTACAAACACTAACACTACCACTAACCAAAATTAACTAATAATACTAACTAACCAAAATAGTAATACTATTAACACTAACACTAACACTAACTAATTAAAATACTAATACTTCTAACTAACACTAACCAAAATCCTAATCCTAATACTACTAACCAAAATCCTAATCCTAATACTACTCTAACTAATAATGCTAGATAATACTTCTAACTAATAATCCTAATCCAAAATACTAATACTTTTAACTAATAATCCTAATCCAAAATCCTAATACTACTAACCAAAATCCTAACACACTACATACCCTAACTAATAACCCTAGCTAGCTAATTAACCCTAACTAACCAAAATTAACACTAACCGTACGTACCTGAGGCGGAGACGACGGCGAGACGGCGGCGGGGCGGCGGCGAGGAGGCGGAGACGTACGACGGCGAGGCGGCGGCGAAGAGGCGGAGACGTCCGACGGCGAGGCGGCGGCTCTCGGGGCGGGACGGCGCGGCGCTGGGCGCGGGACGGGGCGGCGCGGAGACGCGGCGCAGGGCGGAGACGGGCGCGGGCGGCGGCGCGGCGCGGTGCGGCGGACGGCGTGGGCGTGGCGCAGGGAAAACGGCGATCTCCGGGTCGTGGCTCGACCCGGGGCCGGGGTGGTATTTATACCACCCCCCTTTAGCCCCGGTTTGTAACCGGGGCTAAAGGTGTTTTCGGCCTGCCGCACTTCCTGCGCGCCAATTACAAACCGGGGCTAAAGGTTATTTTTGGCGCCAAACCCAAAAATTGTTTATAGTTTTCAGAAAATTATGTATTATATATCAAAATTTTCAAAAAAAAAAGATCTATAATTTAAATCTATTATCATAATTTATTATACAACTTAAATGAAATTATCTATTATCTAAAAGTATTATATTTAGTAGAAATGTTCACAAAAATAATAAAAATATATTTTATTATTTAAAAATGGAAAAATACATATAATATAGCAAAATATTCGCAAAAATATAGTAGAAATGTTCTCCCTCCATTTCCCCCGCTTCCCGCTATTTCCCCCGCTTCCCGCCATGTTCTCCCGCCATTTCCCCCGCTTCCCGCCATGTTCTCCCGCCATTTCCCCCGCTTCCCGCCATGTTCTCCCGCCATTTCCTCCGCTTCCCGCCATGTCTCTCCCGCCATTTCCCCCGCTTCCCGCCATGTTCTCCCGCCATGTCCCTCTATATCTAGGTCAACCGCCATTTCCATCGACACATCCACACCTTCTCTCTCACAACAATGGACACCGCTTACTGGGCTTTTCTGACGCTCGAGGAGACCAAGGCGCTATGCGCCTCCAGCTACCCATGCCCGCCGGGGTACCGGTTGCCCGCTGGCTGGATGCTGAGCGCTGGAGGGGTTCCTGTTCCTCCTATGTATCAAGGTTCGGCCCGCCAGGCGGCCATCACGAACCACTTCTACCTCGATCTCACGCCGGAGCAGCGGATGGATCCCCATTGGGATCCCGACAACCTCGACACCTGGAATGCCTTCTTCGCAAACCGGCAGGAAAGGGAGCTCGCCAGGTACGAGGGTGACGGCCCGCCCCCAGTGAACCACAACGATGCTGGTCGCCGCCTGTGGTGGGCGAATCGAACTATTGCCGGTGTGATGCTCTACATCGCCATGGGAGACCATCCTCGCCTGAGGTACCCGCACTTTCACCAGCAGCATAGCCACAAGAATGGTGGTGGTGGTGAAGGCCTAGGACGTACTGGGGTCGTCATCCGGGAGTCCCCTCCCCCGCGCGTCGTGAATCTGAGGCCGGAGGATCCATCCGCGTGCTACGAGGAAGGGCTGAGGATCCATCCGCGTGCTACGAGCGACGACGATGACAATGACGATTCCGAAGACGACCCA
Source organism: Avena sativa (assembly GCA_916181665.1). Lineage (NCBI taxonomy): Eukaryota > Viridiplantae > Streptophyta > Magnoliopsida > Poales > Poaceae > Avena > Avena sativa. The sequence continues at coordinate 433,451,888 of OV702295.1, forward strand.
GAAGCTATGTACTACAGGGCTAGATATGATTATGACTAATTTTTACATTTTAATATTAATAAATGTCTGGCCACAACAAGTTGCAATACTACCTATTGAGATCGAGAAAGTTCATATCCATATACATATAAGAAGATCATTAAAAATAAAGGTTTAATAATATTGTACATCACCAACATCCACACATGTTAGGGTTTTCTTCTAATCCGTAACCATGGAGCATCTTCCTTATTTAACGGGATGCTTGGGTCATCCTTCACAGCGAAGGGCGGAATTTCATGAAACTTATCATAATCGTCTGACATGTCTGTCTTATCCTCCATCCCCACGATGTTTCTTTTTCCTGAAAGAACTATGTGGCGCTTTGGCTCATCGGATGCTGTATTCTTTTGCTTATCTTTCCTTTTTCTCGGTTTGGTAGACATGTCCTTCACATAAAAAACCTAAGCCACATCATTGGCTAGGACAAATGGTTCATCTCTATATGCAAGGTTGTTGAGATCCACTGTTGTCATTCCGTATTTCTTGTCTACCTCAACCCCGCCTCCTGTCAGCTTGATCCATTTGCATCGAAACAAAGGAACCTTAAAAAAAGGTCCATAGTCAAGTTCCCATATCTCCTCTATGTAACCATAATATGTATCATTTTGCCCATTCTCGTATGTTGCATCAAATCGGACACCACTGTTTTGATTGGTGCTCTTTTTATCTTGGGCGATCGTGTAAAATGTATTCCCATTTATCTCGTACCCTTGGAAAGTCAATATAGTTGAAGATGGTGACCTGGCCAACAAGTACAACTGCTCTCCAACATTTATGTCATTCATGAGATGTGACTGCAACCAACCGCCGAAAGTCCTCATATGTTCATCTCTAATCCAGGAGCCAGGCTTCCCCGGGTTGTTGGAGTGTACAATATTCTTGTGTTCCTCGATATACGGAGCCACCAAGGTGGAACTTTGCAGAACTGTGTAGTGTGCTTTAGTGAGAGAATGTCCGTCCATACATATCCTTGCTTTCTTTCCTAGCGTGCCTTTTCCACTAATTCTACCCTCATGCCGTGATTCAGGAACACCGATGGGCTTAAGGTCAGGAATAAAGTCAACACAAAACTCAATGACCTCCTCTGTTCCATATCCCTTTAAGATGCTTCCTTCTGGCCTAGCACGGTTATGAACATATTTCTTTAACACTCCCATGAACCTCTCAAAGGGGAACATATTGTGTAGAAATACAGGACCAAGAATGTTAATCTCATCGACTAGGTGAACTAGGAGGTGAGTCATAATATTGAAGAAGGATGGTGGGAACACCAACTCGAAGCTGACAAGACATTGGACCACATCTTTCTGTAACCTTAGTAGACTATCTAGACGGATTACCTTCTGAGAAATTGCATTGATAAACGCACATAGCTTCACAATGGGTACTCGAACATTTTCCGGCAGGAGTCCCCTCAATGCAATCGGAAGCAGCTGGGTCATAAGCACGTGGCAGTCATGAGACTTTAGGTTTTGAAACTTCTTCTCTGCCATATTTATTATTCCATTTATGTTCAACGAGAAACCATACGGGACCTTGATACTGTAAAGGACTTCAAAAAAGATTTCCTTCTCTTCTTTGGTAAGAGCGTAGCTAGCAGTACCTTCAAACAGCTCTGGATGCATGCCGTCTCGGTCTTTTATACGTTGTTGGTCCTACCGTGCTTCAGGTGTATCTTTGCTCTTCCCATACACGCCCAAGAAGCCTAGCAGCGTCACACAAAGATTCTTCGTTAGGTGCATCACGTCAATTGCAGAGCGGATCTCTAGGACTTTCCAATAGGGTAGCTCCCAAAATATAGATTTCTTTTTCCACATGGGTGCATGTCCGACATCGTCCTTCGGAACAGATTGTCTACCAGGACCCTTTCCAAAGATTACTTTCAAATCCTTCACCATGTCAAATACATCATCACCAGTACGGCGGATAGGCTTACACCGGCTGTCTGCCTCATCATTGAAATGCTTACCTTTCTTTCTTAGGATGTGCGAGGGTGGAAGAAAACGACGATTCCCCGGGTACACATTCTTCTTACATTTATCCAAATATATACTTTCAGTATTGTTTAAATAGTGTGCGCATGCATTGTATCCCTTGTTTGTCTGTCTTGAAATGTTACTAAGAGCAGGCCAATCATTGATTGTTATGAACAACAACGCTCGTAGGTCAAATTCCTCCTGTTTGTTCTCATCCCACACACGTAAACCTTGTCCGTGCCACAACTGTAAGAGTTCTTCAACTAATGGCCTTAGGTACACATCAATGTCGTTGCCGGGTTGCTTCGGGCCTTGGATGAGCACCGGCATCATAATAAACTTCCGCTTCATGCACAACCAAGGAGGAAGGTTATAAATACACAGAGTCACAGGCCAGGTGCTATCACTGCAGCTCTGCTCCCCAAAAGGATTCATGCCATATGTACTTAGACCAAACCATAAGTTCCTCGCATCACTTGCAAAGTCCGGAAACTCTCTCTCGATTTTTCTCCACTGCGACCCATTAGCGGGGTGTCTCAACATCTCGTCTTTCTTACGGTCTTCCATGTGCCATCACAACAACTTGGCATGCTCTTTGTTCCTGAATAAACGTTTCAACTGTGGTATTATAGGAGCATACCACATCACCTTGGCAGGAACCCTCTTCATGCGGCGCTCGCCCTCAACATCACCAGGGTCATCTCGTCTTATATTATACCGCAGTGCAGTGCATACTGGGCATGCATCCAAATTCTCGTACTCTCCGCGGTAGAGGATGCAGTCATTAATACATGCATGTATCTTCTGCACCTCTAATCCTAGAGGGCAGACAACCTTCTTTGCTTCGTAGGTACTGGCGGGCAGTTCGTTATCCTTTGGAAGCAACTTCTTCATTATTCTCAGCAACTTTTCAAATCCTTTATCAGTCACACCGTTCTCTGCCTTCCATTGCAGCAATTCCAGTGTGCTACCCAGTTTTTTGTGCCCATCTTCACAATTTGGGTACAACAATTTTTTGTGATCCTCTAACATCTTCTTGAACTTCAACCTCTCCCTTTCAGTTACTCATTCTTCCTGGGCATCAGCAATGGCCCGACTAAGATCATCATCGGGCAGATTTGATGCCCGTTCTTCATCTTTTTCTTCATCAATGTCTTCCATTGTAGTACCATCGTATTCAGGGTAGTCGTTGTCATTCTCTTCTTCTTCGTTGTGTTCCATCATAACCCCTCTTTCTCCGTGCTTGGTCCAACAATTATAGCCGGTCATGAAACCGGACCGAAACAGGTGGTTGTGAAGGACTCTTGAGGAAGAGTATTCTTTATGATTCCGACAGACACCACATGGACAAGACATAAAACCACTCTGCTTGTTTGCCTCGACCACAAGAAGAAAAGAATGCACGCCTTTAATGAACTCGTTAGAGAGTCGGTCAGCGTACATCCATTGCCGGCTCATCTGCAATATATAATTAATTAAGTACATCAAACATAATCATAATTAATTAGTACTAATCTAAAACCAGCAACAGGGACTAAAGATATGACGAACCTTTAGTCCCGGTTGGAAACCGGGACTAAATGTGGATGTGGAGACAACATGTCGACACTATGTCCTCAGTGGGCAGCACTAAGCCAGTAAATTAAATGCCGACACTATTTTGGGTGGGTGGCAGCACTATGCCAGCGTGAGTGTGTCGACATTATGTCATCAGTGCCCCACACTATGTTGTGCTGCTTAATCTATAAATAGGTATGCATTCTTGTGAAGAACTGCAAGATGGTGTGTGAGACCAGGGACACCACTACGGCGGAGCTTCTCGAAGATGTCTTAGGACCTCGTCCTCAGACATCTTCGAGGAGCTCGCCGTAGAGGCACTCTCTAATATGTGAAATTAGTTAGCTCCACCAGCATACTGATTTAGCTAGAGAAGATATAAACCGAAAGATGGTGTGGGAGAGCAGGGACACCACTACGGCAGAGCTTCTCGAAGATGTCTTAGGTTCCCGTCCTCAGACATCTTCGAGGAGCTCGCCATAGAGGCACTCCCTAATATGTGAATTGTGATGTCTTCTTATCAAACTTTTATGAATTAACCCTATCTTTGTTACAAATTTTTCAGTTTGTTGAACGCAGGTAGACGAAGAAGGATATTTTTCCCAGCTAGCTAGTTAGTTAGAATGATGAACTCACGCATGTGTGTGCTTCTAAAATCAATTTTCGAGACTTTATGTACCAAAACAAGATATATATTGATAGAATAATCCACATATTGTGATATTTACCTTAGAGTTTTTTACATTAATACAAAATAGATAGAATCTAAACATTGATATTGTGCTATCATTGCAAAAATTACTACCAAACTAAATCCACAAATCTATCTATAAGATAGAGCATGAAATGAGCTAATATAGCAATGAGTGTTCAAAGGATGAAGTTGCTCACCTTTTAGAACCTTTGGATAGATGGGGCACCACAAAATCTAGACAAATCTTGAGGAAAAAAGGGCATGAACTCGAGTTTCAGAAGAAAGAGAGAGAGAGAGAGAGAGAGAGAGAGAGAGAGAGAGAGAGAGAGAGAGAGAGAGAGAGAGAGAGAGAGAGAGAGAGAGAGAGAGAGAGAGAGAGAAGAGCCACTAGCTTGAATGGTGGCTCGGGCAGGGGAAGAAGAAGATATAACCAGACCACCTTTAGCCCCGGGTCGTGTAATAAACCGTCCACCTTTAGCCCGGGTCGTGTAACAAACCAGGGCTAAAGGGTCTGACGCCCGACCCGGCCTGCCTGAAACCCTTTAGCCCCGGTTTAATACACGACCCGGGGCTAAAGGTCCCGTTCGAACCGGGGCTAGTATCTGCCACCCCCCTAGGACCAGTTCTAGCCGTTGGACCGGGGCATTAGTCCCGGTTTGTAGCAAAACCAGGGCTAATACCCCTGGACCAAAGGTCTGTTTTCTACTAGTGCTAGAGCGACCTCTCTCCAGTTATTACCGCTGAAACATTAGCGACAACATGTAATCCCATGCATAGTTCCAACACAGCCATTTTAATTAGGCCTGTATCGAGCATACCGACCGAGAGAGTATCTTACTCAGGCCAAGATTCTTCGTAGTCATCTAACAAGTGATTAATTTGGTAGCCATGACGGAATCACGCATGTGGCTATATGTACGGTATGTTCCAAGCTATGTTTGCCTATATAAAGAAGCTCACTGGACCAGCAAATATACCCACGGCAAGTCAAGTGCAAGGCTAGCAATATGGCGAACGCCAAGCTTGTAGCAGTCGTTGCCTCCATGCTCGTCATGCTCCTGGAGGCGTCAACGTGCGCCCTGGCCCGGCACCACGCCAAGCCGGACCCGTGCAGCGCCGATGACGATGGCTCCGTGGCCGGCACGATGCACAAGCACAAGAAGCCAAGCCACTGCCCATCGCCAGGCGGCGGCAGTGGAGGCACCCCTGGCATCATGACGGTGAACGGGTTCGAGAAAGGTGAGGATGGCGGTGGCGGTGGGCCTGCAGAGTGCGACGGCAAGTTCCACAGCGATAAGGACATGATTGTGGCGCTATCGACGCGGTGGTACGCGGGCGGGCGCCGGTGCCACAAGCCGATCCGCATCACGAGCAAGCACAATGGACGCACCGTCGTGGCCCGAGTGGTGGACGAGTGCGACTCCAACCACGGTTGCAAGACCAATATCGTGGACACCTCCCAGGCCATGTGGGATGCCCTCGGACTCGACAGCAACATCGGCGAGGTACCCGTCACCTGGTCCGACGCATGAAACCCACGTATCCAAACCGAGGTCCAGGACGGCATCGGGAAACATCTATCAAGATTCAAGTGTCAGGGTCGTTGCTAACCTCGATGGGTATAAGGTACTTGGTGGAGCAACAGAATAAAAATATAAACTACCTGTATGAATGGTAGTGCGAGTTTATTATATGTCTTGTAAGAGTGTCACGCGTATGCAGCGTACTTGTCACTGTGGGTCTATGTTTTATTTGTGTTGGTGTTAATTATGTTGTGTTGTGCACGCTTGGTTGTTCATACTACGACTGATCACGTGTCAAGTTTGGTTCGGACGAAAGAGATTTAGACGCCATTCTTGGCATTTTGTATAGTATAGCAATCAATTTTGATCGTGTATCTAGTTATATGTATAGTTCCAAACCTCCAATAAACATGACATATGGTGGAAAACCGTGACTGATCGTGACCAAGATCAGTTAAACAAACTCTACTTATAAAACAAGCGTGGAATTTTTACAAGTGCTGATCTGATCGATGAACCCGACTGAAGCATATAGGAATTAGTAACCACCAATGTCTATTTAAGACACTTTGACCAATACTTGATTATCTGTACTTACCCTCAAAACTTTTTCGATCTGGGTTCATCCCTTTTCCATTTCTCAACAATAAAATTAGCACTTGAATTTGGGAACTTTGATCATTAATTGATTATCTACAATATCATGTCGAAATTTTTTCGAACTGGGTTGCTCATCCCCTTTTCTCGTGACCTATATTGGTTACTAAACTGTACGTATAAACCAAGTGTGGAATTTTCACAATTTCCGATGTCTGATCGGATGAACCCGGCAGAAGCATATAAGCACTAGTAACCACCAATTTACGTTTAAGACACCTTGATCGTTAATTGATTATCTACAATTATATCTCGAAGCTTTTCCTGAACTGGGTTGTTTATCCCCTTCTCCATTTCTCAACAATGATTACCATCTAAAACTTGGAATGTTCTGCTGAAAGACAAAATCATATATGAAATAGTAACCACCAATGTACCGTTTACGACACTTGGATCATTAATTGATTATTTGTAGTAGTTGTCATCTCGAATTATTTTTCAAACGGGGTTCATCCCCTTTTCCATTTCTCAACAAAGAATCAAAGATTACCATCTGAAATTTGGAGTATTCCGCTGAAAGACAAAATCATAACATGGGATATATGACTACACCAGAAGTATATTCTCTCCAAGGATTGGCTTTAATTTGCACATCATCTGAATGCTCGAAATAAAACCAAGACGGGGAATTATTTTCCTTTGTTTACCTTGAGTTGTCACTTTGCATGGTTGGTGAGCCGGCCAGGTTTTCTCTTGCTGCTGAGTCCGGCCGGCTATGGCCTATGGCGGTGGAGGTTGTTCCCTCCCACGGGCTTGTGGTTCGGTCACCTCTTGCCTACGGGTCCTTGCTTTTGGTCCAGCCGGCCTCGCAATGTTTGCCCCGGGGAGACGCCAATGATGTCCTCAAGACCGTGGTGGTGCATGTTGGTGGGCGACAAGCTTGGTGGAGCTCTTCGGTGTCGTGGGGTCGGGGGGTCGGAAGAAATCCTTGTCGGCGTGGCCGGCCCCGTCGCGGTGACGCCCGCAGGCGCCACCTTCCTAGCTCAGGGCGGCGGGTGTACCCTCCTCCACTCCCCCAGTGTACCGGGAGAAATCCTAGGACCTGTTCGGGCAGCAGCGTCGTCGTCGTCGTCCCCTTCTTGAAGGTGTTGTTTGGTACACGACGACTCGAAGGCATCTGAGTGTGGTGGTAATCTTCGGTGGGCACAGCGGTTGCGAGACACTAGCGCTTCTGTCGATCCGACGTTGTCGGCATTTCTTTCTTTTTTCCGTTCTCTTGTTTTTCTTTTGGGCTTTTGTTGTGCTGTCTGCCCCAGCTGTGGTTTCGTGGTTGTGCCGGTTTGTACCTTGGGCGTTGTGTTGTCTGGCCTAGCAGCGGTCTCACCTGTGTGCTTTATTTATAAAGCGCGGCGAAAGCCTGTTTCAAAGAAGAGCCGGACAGAGAATCAAATTATCCTATGGATTTTCAGTTTGAAGCAACCCGTCGTTTCCTAAGTATTTGCTTGTGCCCCGTAAAGCATTTCCTGCGGTTTAATGACAGTACTCACACAAATAAGCATATCATTCTAGCCTTCTCTATTGGAACACATGTTTATAAAAATAAGAAAGGAAAATCAACAAGCCGAGTCTTTCAATTAAGATTTGATAAATCTGAGAAAATAACCCGTGTATACATTGTAGGAAATATGATCGCAGTTCTCCCGTGCGACCTTGTAGAGAAAAATCTCTATTATTGCGTACTGTATCATCGACCGAGAAGATAGATAGGTACGTACTTACGTAGACACAGAAGAAACAGAAGAGACACGTGGTGATTTGCGAGTGCCCCCCTCAATGTCGGCGCATGCTAGGCCCGTTATTCACCGGTAGACGAACGGTTTCAGGAGTCGCCTCTCCGATGTTGCTGTCGAGCCCGAGTGCCCTCCACACGGCGATGGAGGTGTCCACGATGTTGTCCTTGCAGCCGTGCCTGGTGTCGCACTCGTCCACCACTTTTGCCCGCACGGTGCGCCCGGTCTGGTCGCTCCTGTTGCTGATCATCCTCTGGCACCGGATCCCTTTCGCGTACCACTCGGTTGACAGCGCCACCAGCATCTCGTTGTCGTTGTGGATCTGGCCGTCGCACTCCACTGGAGTGCTCTCGCCGTGCTGGAACCCGTTCCATGTCATAGTCGCCGCATTTGTTTGATCGCCACGGCCCGTGTCGTGGCATGCAGCAGGATCACAACGAGCACAGCCAGAGCGGCGAGCTTAGCGTGCGCCATTGCTAGGCCTAATTGAGCAATTGTACAACTAAGCTCCTGCAGTCGTACTAGGCTTAGGCTTGCATGCGCTAGGCTTGCTCGTGGGTGCTTATGGCGTCTTATTGGATTGGTTTATATAGACGAGTGTCGCTGTCTCCGTGCATCAGTTCTTGTTTATATTTACTAGGAAAATGCCCGCGCGTTGCAGCGGATTCTGTAAACATGATCATAACCAAAAAAATGAAAGATGACTATTCATTCAACTTTAACATCTTTCGAGATTTGGTGTTTTTCTAAAACGAGTCTCTTCTAATCTTGTAATCTGAGACAAATATACCACTTATTGTCATGGTCACTTCCCTAATTCCGATGGCCGCTGCGGTTACTCCCCATGCGTGGAGACACGCAAAAGAAAGTGAGGATATGTGCCTCGTTAGTGGACGGAGACATCATCTTCGTCTCAGGCATGATGTCACCCTTCTACGCCAGCGATGACTATAGCTTCAACTTTGCGGTGACTAAGTTGCGCTCACGGGCATCGGCAGCAATAGACGCGGAAAATTAAATCCATTTATATCAAGAGGTACTACAAATTTTGCGGCAAACTCCTCAGCATTTGTCATCTTGGATAGCATTTAACATTTTTCAAAATTGCACACTCAACAAAACGGCGATGAAATAGTTTGAATCACGTCATAAATTAAAAGGGCCAGAAAATCAACTGAGTTTAAGAATTATATTAGGTGATTGAAAAACAACATTAGTGAAGAAGTATTGGATGTGATTATACAACAGGCAAACTTCCTGCAGCATGTGCATATGGTGTATATGTAACACCTCAGATCGAGCACAACATGTGTCGAGTGTCTAGTAATATAGCTGATCTCGAGTCTAGAAAATTTAGATATGCTCCAACGTGTAGACATGCTTTCTGGGATGCATACTTAAACAATGAAGAGGAAAGCTGCATGGTTTTGAAATACGCGATGCTGGTATGGTTGACAGACACGGGCAAGAGCGACAGAGGCACTGCGACTCTTTCCCGTCAGCAGTGACCTATTCCTCCGCCTCCATTGACCTTGAAGAAAACTTCGTCGCGTGCCAGCAACCAGCATCAGATCCAACAAGTGAGGCAGGAAACGTTAGGCTCCCCCAGACTACCGCCGTCGAGGGGGGAGGGAGGCCGTCAACGGAGGCAGGAGGGGTGGTCAAGGAAGGGGATCTGTCGGCCTGGCTCCTCTTCTAGCAACCGTCCGCCATCAGATGCAGACATGGCGTCCTATGGGCTTCTTCCCTCCACGTCGGGCTAGCTACAGCGGCGGATCTGGGAGAGCGGTCGGTGAAGACCATCCGGTTGCTGGCTTTGGATGTCGTGGAGAAGGATAACTCCTGCACCACGGGGCTCCCAATGCTCTAGTATGTCGCTGCTAGCTCCATCCGCCTACTGGCTTGATCTCGCCGCCTCCAGCCCGGCCGGTGTCGGCCGTCTCCACCACGTCCGCCTGCTGGGGTCTGATGAGATTAATCGGAAGGGGGAGGTTGGGGTGCTCGACATGGTCATGGAGACGCGCCAAGAGAGAGATTGAAGCGAGGGAGGATGGTGATTGGGGAAAGATGCATATCCTCTATCTCCCAGTCCCAGTGAGGCCTAGAAAACGATTGACCAACGAAGCGCTCGCCCAGAAAACGACCGACCGAAGCGAACCGGTCAGCTTAACTTAAGCGGTGGCAGTATTGTAATACCTCAGAACTTCGGAGGCAAAACGGTCATTTTCGGACGGACGAAGGACAGAAACACTACTTCTTTTATTATTAGGTATAGATATAATAATAAAGTACGCAGTGTTTTCCCGAGCGCAGTTAAAAAAAAAAAGATCCCGAGCGGGCCCCATGCCTAGAATCACCGAGTGCGCCGCCGAGGGCCTCCCTGGCTTGCCTCGCGCCCTCCGTCCTTCTTGGTACCGCCGGCGAGCAGGTCCCGAGGCGCTGCCCCGTGCTCGCTGCCGACGTTGCAGACGTCCCGCCTACTCCCCCGGTCCTTCTCGCTGTCATCCTCCCTGACTCAATAGCCTACGAAATCCCAAACACACCCACGACAAGTACCTCGCCAGCGAGAAGAACTCCAGAGAGGAAACCGGCGGGATGCTCTGTGCAGGGATTGGGAGCTGAGGTTGAACTCCTCCTGCAGATCAGTCCTCTCTTCTTCAGCGAGGAGAGTGCGCATGACGGCGAGCGCATTCACAAGATGCCTAGTTTTGTCCACGGATGCCCTGCACGGCAGTACCTTGCACTTTGGCAGCTTGAAAACAATTCCCCGTAGAGAATTTGGAGAGGCCTGAGATTAATTTCTAAGCCATGGTCGTGTGTTGGAAACTCGTTCTTCTTGCAGCAAATCCATTTCTCTGTTCTGATTTTTTGTTCGTACGAGCAGCATCCGTCTCATAGATAAATTAAGATTCGACTTTCTGTTTGCTTACAAAATGCAGTGCTACTTTGATTCAGTCCAAGTCTACCTAAAACTAAAAACAATAGGCTTAGGCATGCCGATGAATTGGTACCCACTACCTTATGTATCAATGAAAATTTTATATTTGTCTTTTTTAGATTTCAGGAATAACAAAAGATTTAATTCCTTGTTATCACTACAGGAAACAGGCCAGGCGCCGACGGCAAGACCCCGTCGGCGTAGTCACTGATTGCCGTCGCGTATGACCATCGGCGTATGACCCCGTAGGCGTAGCCGGTTTGCCCGTCGGCGTAGAGGATACCATCGGCGTAAAGGATGTGGGGCCCACATCACACGGTTGACGGTCGTTTGCCTTGGCGGCAGCTACGCCGACGGCAATGCCGTCGGCCTAGAGGGTTTGGCTGGAGCTACGCCGACGGCAATGCCGTCGGCCTATCTTTTTTCAATTTTTTTTGAATATTTTTTACCAAATTATTTTTGTTTTTGTTTTGAATTATTAATCTCACGAGCATTTTTTAATTATTTGACTCGTTAATCTCACAAGTATTTTTTAACTCTAAGTATAATTAATTTCTGGTTAAATTATACTAATGGTCAAACTTCTCCATTGGTCACCCGTCCTAGCACTACTCTAGCCCCAGCACGCTTAACTTCTCTGTTTCTTTCAGACGAGCTTCCAATCAGGAAATTAGACCTTACTGATAATATTACCATATCAATCCTATTAACCCTTGAACGATGGTATCACATGCCTTTATTTTTAAAATTTCAAACATTTATTTAAGTAAACAACAATGAATAAGTAATAATAATCTTGTATTCAAATTAAAATAAACAAATTTTATTAATTTTGCCTTTTTCCATTTAATATTGAATAATTCACAACTACAAATCCGTAAATCGTAATTCGACAAATAATATATCCAAATCGATTAGAAAAAGAGAGGAATCCAAATATGACATCCCTATCATATATTTAATTATGTATCGTATCTTGTTAACACTAGAACAACCGAAACTATGTTAGGATTCATGAAACACCCTTTTTTGCACTCGAAAAAAAATGGCTTATTGGTGCAACGAAAAAGAAAATTTGAAGTGGATCTCTAATGAAATATAATGTTGTGAGTCTAAAAATGATTTTTACAAAAAATCATGAGCATCAGATAATGTTCATGTAGTTCAAATCAGACTCACTTCCGGCCGATTCGGCAGGAATTTGTCTTTTTCACCAGGGATGGATGGAAAGGTTCGAGCTCCCCCGGTTGGGACATTGTCCATGTAAGGTGGTCTATTATTTTTAAAAAATAGGGTGGTAGCATTTTGAATTAGCCATTTGGTGGTTGCTTCACAAAACGACCCGTTTTTTATGCTCGAAAAATAGAAAATGGCTTTTTCGTGCAACGAAAAGGAAAACTTCCTCCTGCAAAATTGTTCACCATCCCATTATACACATGTGTGCACAATATAGGCACATTATCGCAAACTATACCATGATTCTAGCAATAACATTGGTCATTTGACCTGAAATCCAGAAAAGCTCGATTGAGATAGGTCATTTTGTGAAGGTTTTTTTGAGACACAATGAATATACCAAGTTTGACATTTTTCCATGTAACTATGTCACATAATATGACACCATGTGAAGTTTTTGCATTGTTTCGATCGTTTTTGAATTTTTTATGCCCATTTCAAACTATCGTCAAACTTTCTAAATCGAGGGGCATGAAGATTCTTAGCTCGGGGCTGAGCCTCACTAAACTTGCATTAGATCTCTGATGAAAAGCATATTGTGAACCTAAAAATGATTTTTTCAAAAAATCATGAGCATCATATCATGTACCTGTAGTTCAAATCTAACTAATTTCCTACCGATTTGGCAAGAATTTGTCTTTTTCACGAGGGGTGGACGGAAAGGTTTGAGATACCCAGGTTGGGAAATTATCCATTCAATATGGTCTAGTATTTTTGAAAAATGTGGTATTATCATTTTGAAACTTTCATTTGGTGGTTGCTTCACAAAACACCCTGTTTTTTGCACTCGGAAAATGAAAAATGGCTTTTCAGTGGGATGAAAAGAAAAACTTCCTCCTGCAACATTATTCACCATCCCATTATACACATGCGTGCACAATATGGGCACATTATCGCAAACTATACCATGATTCTAGCAATAACATTGGTCATTTGACCTGAAATCCAGAAAAGCTCGATTGAGATAGATCATTTTGTGATGGTTTTTTTGAGATACAATGAATATACCAAGTTTGGCATTTTTCCATGTAACTATGTCACATAATATGACACCATGCGAAGGTTTTGCATTGTTTCGATCGTTTTAGAATTTTTTATACCCATTTCAAACTATCATCAAACTTTCTAAATCTAGGGGCATGAAGATTCTTAGCTCGGGGCTGAGCCTCACTAAACTTGCATTAGATCTCTGATGAAATAGCATATTGTGAACCTAAAAATGATTTTTGCAAAAAATCATGAGCATCATATCATGTACCTGTAGTTCAAATCTAACTCATTTCCTACCGATTCGGCAGGAATTTGTTTTTTTCACGAGGGGTGGACGGAAAGGTTTGAGATACCCAGGTTGGGAAATTATTCATTCAATATGGTCTAGTATTTTGAAAAATGTGGTATTATTATTTTGAAACTTTCATTTGGTGGTTGCTTCATAAAACACCCCATTTTTTTGCACTCGGAAAATGAAAAATATATTATACGAAAGTATTTGTATTTTTATATATTTTTTTGAAAAAAATGTAATAATTGAGTTTCTATAGATAGATCTTATTTTTCCGCAAATTTTGATATATTATATGTATTTTTCTGAATTTAAATGATTTAGTTACAATTTTTCTAAGATTAATGTGGCAAAAAAGAAAAATAGCTACGCCGATGACTTTGCCGTCCGCATAGGTGTGAAACCTACGCCGACGGCTTTGCCATCGGCGTAGACTTGACGCCGTCGCTCTGCCGTTAGCCTAATAGGCTACGCCGACGGTCCCGTTTACGCCGACGGCTGCCGTCGGCCTATTTATCCTACACTGACGGCAAATCTGGGCTGACGACCCGTCAAGCTACGCCGACAGTCTTGACATTTTGCCGTTGGCGTATAAAAGGCCGTCGGTCTATCTGGTTATTCCCGTAGTGTATTTGGCTAATCTCTCTATGCATAGTAGAAAACAGGCCTTTGGTCCAGGGGTATTAGCCCCGGTTTTGCTACAAACCGGGACTAATGCCCCGGTCCAACGGCTAGAACTGGCCCCAGGGGGATGGCAGACACTAGCCCCGTTCGAACGGGACCTTTAGCCCCGGGTCGTGTAACAAACCGGGGCTAAAGCGTTTCAGGCAGAGCAGGTCGGGCGTCAGACCCTTTAGTCTAGATTTGTTATACAACCCGGGGCTAAAGGTGGACCTTTAGCCCCGGTTCTAGACACGAACCGGGGACATATGTGCCAGTACAGGAATTTAGTGATAAGAAGTACAACCAGTCGGCAAAAGGTGGTACACGGTCTATCCAGGTGAGTTCACTGATATTATGCATTTATGTTATTCCATTATCTATGATAAACTCTCATAATAAGCACCGTTAACAGATGAAAAAAATTATATTTTCCGTTTATAGTTTCTAGCAAAACTCATACAAATCCTATCGGAACTTTTTTTTTTGCAAACTGGCGTAATTAGATTTAACTATCAAATTGTATCCATGAAGACCCTTCCAAGATGGTTCAATAAGGCAGCGATGGGGATTCCGTCCAAATGAGGTAAGCCAGAGTTAAAAGCTACTTTATTTTAATTCTTTCTGGTTCCAAAACAAAGTTACTGTTTTAGAATTGTTTAGAGTTCTAAACTAGCACAAAATAAGCTCTACCTAATCTCTATCTCCTGCAAATATTAAAAATAGGAAGAGGCGGTTGATGCCGCTCAGGCACACCTAATAGCGGTATGTCATCTGACAGAGCATGGGCCATTTTTCTAGCAAACGCACGCAACCAGTGTTATAACTAATTAGTCATTCACCTCAGTTTTCTTATTTAAAATATATTTTGCAAAGCATACATCAAACCGATATCCTCTTGCTTGGGTATAGGATAGTTACTGGCAGTGAACTGTTCATTGTATTTTACTTTCTGGTCTGTTTGGTTACCTGTCGGGAAAATCACACTTGTAGACAACTAAAACCGAAAACATTGGAGCAGTACTTCTATTTTATTTTTGCCGGGAGGAGCATCAATTCATTGAGCTCAAGAGCAATCATGACAACATATGGTTTTGCATCCACACCCTAATTCCTATAATTTATATGTCTTTCTAATCCTTCTCAACTCTTGGCCTCGATGTAAGCAAAGGCGTCCACATAATGGAGTGAGGTGGCCATGGCGATGCATGGCTCTAGAGAACGTGTGAGTGGCTTCACTTAAGCAACAGTAAGAGAAAGCAATGGGCAGCCCAGCAGACAAATTTACCTACAACAACTTATTTTCAACATCGTAGATTTTTTTGTCCCGTTGCGACGCACGGACACATTTCCTAGTAGGTAGCTAATTCCTTTTCTTACAATGTTGCGATACGCTCGATCGACCTGTCTACTCGGTATGAGACTACTTAACTGCTTGTTTCAGGGACACTTGTGTAGTTGTGTGTGATGTAAAAACGATGTGTTTGGATTTGATGGTGTGGCTGAGTGTTACAGCGGTAATACCCGAGCGAATGGCAATTGAGCAGGTCGCCCGTGCCGCCATACTTGATAGATGCTTCTTTAATCACCGTCAAAGCTATAAACAATCTCAAGCCAGCTTGTTAATTACCGCATATAAAATTTGCTTCTACAATTAGTATCACATAGCTCTTTTTTTAATACTCTCCTGAAAAGGATATCATAGATTTATCTAAATTCGAATGTATCTACACACTATTTAGTATATAGATTTATTCAAATTTGGACAAACTTGTGTTATCCTTTTTTAGGACGGAGGGAGTATAAACAATACACTATACTCCAGTACGTAGTATGTATCACAACTTATTATGGCCGTGTGAAGTCCGAACCAGTAGAACTGTAATGTAGGATCACTGGATAGGCAGGCCCGATAGGACACCGGAGTAGAACTATAATGTAGGATCACTAGATATGCAAGTATGTCGGGAGACCTGCAAGTGTCTTTGGCTTCCGAGATCCAGTGCTCCCTTGATTTAAAAAAGAAAAAGAATCCTATTTACAAGTTTCATAACAATTGAAAATAATTCTGGGCAGAGTCAATGTTGCATCCCACAAGTATGCAAAATCGTAATACGAAATTCTTTGTATTGTAAGCTATACAAAAATGCCAAAATCTGTAGGATTTAAGGATTTGAAATTATGCATGCATAGATCAACATTTTTTTCTTTGTATTCTTTTTTTTAGTTGTGTGCATCCGTATTAACATTAGGGCACTGTGTTGTTGCAGAGGCTGGGTGTAATTGGTATCTTCACGATATTAATATTTTTTTATTTATCAAAGAAAAAAGATCCACACTAATTGTCATTTTCGTGTAGCTCAGACTACATTGTATTTGAAATTGATATTTTGCACGATTATGGTTTGTATTAATGGCTACATCTAGATATATTTTTTAACTTTTTTGAAACTCGTAAATGTGATTTTCAAATTTTACATAACATAAGCACTGGAGCTCGGAAGCAAGAAATTTATGATTTTCGGAAAAAAATTAAGCATCTAAAATTTGCTTCTAGAATGAGCATCACGTCAGTAGCAAGACCATTTTTGGTATATAAATAATGCTCCATACTCCACTACGGACTCCCATTCTCAATTAAGAGTAATTATAGATTTGTAATAAGTGGAATCTTTGGAAATCGCTATATCTCAACTGTCTAAGAAGAATTACCTTAGAGTTGTTGTCAATTTTCTGACCGTATGATTTGTTTTGTGCGTTATAATTGATGTTTGATGTCGTCTATTGGGGTTGGTCTGTTTATGTTTTTTTCTTTTGGGTCTAGGATGGTTTGGACTGACGTCATTGTGTTCCTGGAGGCTCGTACACAATTTCTTGTTTTGGTGGGCTGCTAGCTTTGATTCATATTTGCATTTTTTTGTTTCTTTATAATTTTTGCAGTGAGTTACATGTTGCAAGGAGTCATTTTTTTATCTTTTAACTAATTTTTCCAATTGCAAGTGGATTGGAACTGAAAACTTTCCATTGCAAGTGGGTAGGCTATCTAGCCGTAGTTGAGGTCGTAACTGGGATATTTTTTTAGTTGCAAGTGGGGTTTGGAACTCAGATTTTTTTAGTTACAAGTGGGCTGCAATCAAGACTTTCATGTTGTAAGTCAACTAAGATTTTTTAGTTGAAAATGGGGTACAACCGAGATTCTCCGGTTGTAGGTGGACATGTTTTTAAGTTGCAGTTAGAGTTGTAACTAAGACTTTTTACCCATTGCAAGTAGGATTACAACCAATATTTTTTCAATTGCAAGTGGGTTGCAATCCAGATTTTCCAGTTGAGTTAGGTCTTTCCGGTGCAATTGAGTTTGTAACTGAGATATTTTTTCAGTTGCAAGTGGTATTGCAACTAATACTTTCTGAGTTACAAGTGCCATAACTAGGAAAGTTGCTTTCGGTAGCGTGCGATTCTTTTATTGATAGTGCCCCACACGCTACTAGTGTCGTGCCACTTCTAATGCTTACTAGTAGCGTGTGGAAAACACGCAATCAATAGCATTACTTACTGGTAGCGTGGTGTTTGGCATGCTACCGGTAGGACCATACTGGTACTGGTAGCGTGTGGGTAGCACGCCACAAATATTTTTTTGAATTTTTTAGAATAATACTATTTTATTGAATTTGCAGCAATATATATTAAAAATCTAAAATATTAGAAACAACAGAAAATAAACGAGTTGGTTTACCAGATGTTATTAACAAACAGTTTAAAACAAGAATTACACTAGCAAGTTGCATCACTATACATCTTCTTAACAAAACATCTCGGACAAACTATCACTCAGAGTACGACTCCAAATCTCGTGACAAAAACAATGACAACTAAATCATGCTATTACTTGTGGCAACTCCCTCTGTTAACTTGCTACTATTCATTATTTGATTGCATCCTTGCTCTTCACTAGAACCTAAGTACAACAACAGTTTTGGCATTATGACAGATTCCATTACTAATAGCAGTACCTTTTTAAGAAACCGGCAACCTTTTCAATTAGAAGAGGGAAAATAAACTGTACACGGGCGTGTTTATATTAAGGTGGAACATGCCAAAACCACAACACTAGGTAAAATCAGAAATAAATCTAATCAGGTGAGATGGGATGGCCGGCATGAAGACCGCAAATGCGCGTTCTCTCTGAAGAATGTCTTCTCTAGCATGGATGCGACCTCAACATAAGTTAGACGTTTTCCTGTGAAGATACTGCGATTCCTTTCTTTAAATGCACTCCACCAAACGTAGAGAAGGGGACCGTTTAGGCGTCGTTGCTCTTTTTGGGGGTTTTCATCAATTAAGTCGGCCCACCAATCCAAAGTGGAGGGGAAGGTGTGGCCATGGCTCCCCGTAGCGCCATTGTCCCAGCTTTGCATAGTGTTCCAGACCGCCATAGCGAAAGGGCATTACTTGCAGACGTGAGCGGCCATCTCCATGGTGTTCCAGCAGCTCTGCGTTCAGTCAAATCCTAGAAGTTGTAACCTATCTTACAACTTCTAAAATTGCTTTTTGAGTCGACCATTCTTTCAAGAGGTATCAGTCTGCTAAATTGTATGGCCCCAT
This sequence comes from Avena sativa, assembly GCA_916181665.1. NCBI lineage: Eukaryota > Viridiplantae > Streptophyta > Magnoliopsida > Poales > Poaceae > Avena > Avena sativa. The sequence continues at coordinate 433,470,785 of OV702295.1, forward strand.
ATTCTAAAAAACCACACTTACTCATCAATGGCTGAAATGGAGATAAGCTTAGATCGACCAGCCTACCTGTCAGGGTTTTTTTCTTCTCTTAGTTGGCATGTTAGTTAAATTTTATAACCTAGCGGGGCGGCATAGTTACTCGGAGAGTACAATTTGAAATGAAGGGCAAGGAAAGAAAAATATTGCTATTCACAATAAAATTTTACCACAAAATGGTTCGGTGTGATTAAACAACTTTAAGCGTATGACTAATCATCCTGGGTTAATCAGCTTAGATTTTGTATTTTCCTTACTTGGAGAGGTAAAAACTGATACCATCTCTCTGCGTAGAGAGACCTGCATCGTTATCTCTCTCCAGTTATTACCGCCGGAACATTAGCGACAACATGTAATCCATGCATCGTTCCAACACAGCCATTTTAATTAGGCCTGTATTGAGCATACCGACCGAGAGAGTATCTTACTCAGGGCAAGATTCTTCGTAGTCATCTAACAAGTGATTAATTTGGTAGCCATGACGGAATCACGCATGTGGCTATATGTACGGTATGTTCCAAGCTATGTTTGCCTATATAAAGAAGCTCACTGGACCAGCAAATGTACCCACGGCAAGTCAAATGCAAGGCTAGCAATATGGCGAACGCCAAGCTTGTAGCAGTCGTTGCCTGCACGCTGGTCATCCTTCTGGAGGCGTCAACGTGCGCCCTGGCCCGACACCACGCAGAGCCGGACCCGTGCAGCGTCGAGGACGATGGCTCCGTGGCTGGCACGTTGCACAAGCACAAGAAGCCAGGCCACTGCCCGTCGCCGGGTGGCGGCGGTGGAGGCACCCCTGGCATCATGACAGTGAACGGGTTCGAGAAAGGTGAGGACGGTGGCGGGTCTGTAGAGTGCGACGGCAAGTTCCACAGCGACAAGGACATGATTGCCGCGCTGTCGACGCGGTGATACGCGGGCGGGCGCCGCTGCCACAAGCCGATCCGCATCACGAGCAAGCACAACGGACGCACCATCGTTGCCCGAGTGGTGGACGAGTGCGACTCCAACCACGGTTGCAAGACCAATATCGTGGACACCTCCCAAGCCGTGTGGGATGCCCTCGGACTCGATAGCAACATCGGCGAGGTGCCCGTCACCTGGTCCGACGCATGAAACCCACATATCGAAACCGAGTGCCAGACAGACGGCATCGGGAAATATCAATCGATATTCAAGTGTCAGAGTCGTTGCTAACCTCGATGGGTATAAAGTACTTGGTCGAGCAACAGAATAAAAATATATAAACTGCCTGTATGGATGGTAGTGCGAGTTTATTATATGCCGTGTAATAGTGTCACTGTCGGTCTAAGTTTTATTTGTGTTGGTGTTAATTATGTTGTGTTCTGCACTCTTGGTTGTTCATACTATGACTGATCAGTGTCGTTTGGTTCAGACAAAAGAGATTTAGACGCCATCCTTGGCATTTAGTAAAGACGTATAGTATAGCAATTAATTTTGACCGTGTATCTGGCTATATGTATAGTTCCAAACCTCCGACCAACATGAAATATAGTGTAAAACCGTGACTGATCGTGACCTAGCTCAGTTAAACAAACTCTACTTATAAAACAAGCGTGGAACTTTCATAAGTGCCCGATCTGATCGATGAACTCGACAGAAGCATGTATGAATTAGTAACCATTTCGGAAAAAAAACGAATTAGTAACCACCAATGTACATTTAATGCACTTTGATCAATAATTGATTATATGTACTTATACAGTAAAAAAATAGAACTGGGTTCATCCCCTCTTCTATTTCCCAACAACAAAATTAGCACTTGAAATTTGGAACTTTGATCATTAATTGATTATCTACAATTATAATCTCAAAAGTTTTTCGAACTGGGTTCATCGTCCCCTTTTCCATTTCTCAACAACAAAATTAGTGCTTAAAATTTGGAAACTTTGATCTCATTAATTGATTATCTACAGTTATCATCTCAAAACTTTTTTGAACTGGGTTGTTCATCCACTTTTCTCATGACCCAGATTGGTTAGTAAACTCTACATATAAACCAAGTGTGGAATTTTCACGATTTACGAATTCTGATCGAACGAACCCGGCAAAAGCATATAAGTATTAGTAACCACCAATGTACGTTTAAGGCATGGAAGGATGCCAAAACTTGGTGCGTTTAATCAGACTGTGTAGGCTTGGAAGGATACTCGTGACTGCCACCAAGTTTCTTTGGATTTAATAACGATTTCTTATCGCGAATCAGAGTAGTATTCCAACATTTGCTTGCAACACAGACCCACGAGAATAACAATACTCTTACTCTTTATAGCATTGCTGCCACGAATGTTTAATCAACTCATAGCCAAAATCCAGAGGTTCCCCCCTTACGGATCGTTTGTAGGCCAGTGAAATTGTTAGCATCCCATGGAGTACGATAGTGTTGCAGACATGCATAAAGCTATATCATACTTTATTCAATAAGTCAAATTTTGGCATGAATCTCAATTACCGCTAAACATTGGTTCCTTCAAACAAATCCTTTGAAGATTTTTATCATGTCTATCATTACACCTATGGTGTTGAGTATCTCTAAGGCTAGACTCTTAATACGATTAAACATCATCCAAAAATTATTTAGAGGCTTCATCAATATACTTTTTGATCATATAAAGTTTTGAAATCATGGCAATGTATTATAGCTAATCACAATCTCTTTCTCAAAGTGGATAAAGGTTTGAACAAAGTGCATCAAAGTTCTAACCCAACTCTTATGGGGCCTAATGAAAGAAAGTGTATCCCTTATATAAATATGAAACAAAACTTACTTAAGCAAGCATATGAAAACAATGAGATACACGGTTGGAAGAAAAACCTTTAGATATTAAGAACATTGTACAAGACTCTACACATGTAAAAGTAACTCCCACAAGTTTAGAACTTTGCAAGAATGAAACTTGAGTTGATCACTAAAAGAAAAGAGAAATAGCAGTTATCGAAAGAGAGTGTGAGAAGTGGTTACCTCCCCAATCTTGGATGAAAGTAAGGGTGATGCACTTTATCGTTTAGGTACGAATAACCTCTCATTTGATGGTACTTCTTGATGTTGTTGAAGCTTGAGTTGAAACAACCAAATGGTTTATGCGAATATTTGCACGAGGCACATGAAAATAACACATGAAATAAAAGCAAAAGATACATCTGCCTGTTATATTTTCAGGAATGCATGCGTGTAGGCTTGCGCTATCGTCGAGGGGATTCTGCCTATGAAGGACCCAAAGGTACCCCGTTGTTCTTTAGCCATATTTGCTTCTCTCTACCGCCTTTTCTACTTTTTTGGGCATCTACTAATAGGTAATACATCTTATAGGTTTTTTTCAGGTGGTGCGCATGTACACGGTTGCTGTTCATCTAGAGGCTTCTGCGTTTAAAGGCGACCTAAGGTGTAGAGTATTTATTTAGGTTAGATGTGTTGGTGTAGCATAGTACTTTAGTCTAGGTGTATTTTACGTGATCTGTGTCTTATGTGTGTATGCGAACGTGTGGATGTAATCATTAAGAAATAAAAAATAACTTATGTTCTTCGTTTTTTGTTGTTTGCGATGCTATGCGTTCGTGCTTCTGATAATAAATGAGTGACTTTTTCACATTCCACGTCTTTCCACGATGTTTCATAGCTCATGCAGCTTCAAGGTATGCTTCGTTGTGTGTCTATTTTTCGTCCAGCTGGGCTGCATGCCGTATTCGGTTGGAACCTCTAAGGCTAACTGTTCTTTCCACTATGTATCGTAAATGCCCCTTAGGTAGCATTCTTCGTACACTATACTTATACGCCCTTTCCTAGCGCCTGTCTCTACATCATACAAGGACCTTGAGTTTCTTCTTCTCCACTCTCTTTGTTTTGCCTGGCTTTGCAAGAACATCCTATTCCATGGCTACTTGCGCGCCATACCTAGGCATGGGCGCCTTAGAGGAACCGCTAGATCTTCGTCGTATTTCCGTACTCACGTCCGTGCCTCTTTGTTGGTTCGAGAGCCGCTGTCTTCGGCTTTGATGGTAAGTTGTCGATGTCGGAGAGTTTGCTCTCATCTGCCTCCCGAGGAATGGGACGAGGAGGTTCTGGCGTGTCTGTGGCTTTTGGCTCGCTAGCATTTTCGCATCGCATCAGCTGCTAACAAGACGGGGGCGGACGACGCCCGTCAGAATTCGTGCTTTGGCGAGGTCACAACGGGACTCGATGAGGCGTTCATGAGAACCAACGACAAGCCTAAGAAAGGGAGCTAGTCCAATGACGACGGTGCTCCTTAGAAATAGTCCATCTGAAAAGACATCACAAAGAATTAGGTAGACGTGATGGATCTTTTCTCTCCATACTCAGCTTTATATAGGGTTTCTGCCATGTTTACGTTCTTATGGTTGTAGGATCGAGACTCTTTTTTGTTCCAAATAAATTGCATGTTGTCATGTGTGAAACAGTTTGTATGCTTTCATATATTGGAACGGTTTGTACGCTATTCTATTTGAAATAATTTGTGTGCTAGTGTAAAAGCGAGTATGAAGCGCTTTGCCTTATGTATGGGTTTCAGCGTGCGTCAAATAAGTAAGTTTTGTCTGTTTTGCCTACTTTCAGTGGTTCAGATTTGTATGCAACTAGAACGCATATGGTTGGTATCTTTTGCTAGGGACTCTCCGGAACGCTTTTTGCGCGATACCGAGTACAGAACAGTCCTATGCACGAGTGAAGACATTGCACGACATGTTCACATTTCTCGGTACTATAATCCATCCATCTCAGTAATCGATTTTCATATTTACGCGTTGAACCTACTAGCCGCATCCGGGGGGCATAGAGAGAAGTCTAGTAACAATTAAGGTGATTAGTATCTAAAACGAAATTCTAGGAAATGACAAGTTGGTTGCCTACGCAACTACGTGGGCCACTTTGCTAGTTAAACTAAAATTAGTACTCGTTAGCCGGGTCTTTGCTGAAGCTCGATGCATTAGCATCTCCGGTGGGTCTCCCTTTGGCCCCGCGCCTTTTTCGCTTCGACTTGGTGTCTTGGTCACTGCAATTTCTGAACTCTACTATCACTCAGTATGGCATGTATGCCCGCGAGTGGTTGTCGGACATAGACTCGATGCCATCCATGTGACAAGGCTCTTTGAATGCATGACATCACCATGCCTTGATTGAGAACTCCAGCGAATCCAAAACCTCCATCGACGACTCCACTGTAGAGGGCGTAGGAGGGAGGTGCACCTTCACCGGGAAGAAGGTGTACCGGAACTGCGCTGGCCCGTACTCTGCCAGGCAGCGCTGCAGACGGCGGAGCCCTTAGCTCTACCTCCTTCCGTGCTCTGTGCGCGGCCAGTGCTTCATGGGTCGTCTCATATTTTCAGCGACGAGGCATCGTTCCTAGAGTTTCTTTAACCTTTCTTTGTAGGTACGAGCTATCAGTGACAACTCACTTAATATAAGACTGGCCGGGGGGTGGTGGAAAGGTGGCTAAGCAGCCGGAAAAAGAAGCGGGGAAAAGAAGAAGAAGCGTAAACACATCACACCCATGTAGGAAAAGATAAACTGTGTGGAAAGAACTAAATGACCCACACAGGAACTTTTTTACAATGTCTGTAAGAAACGATTCGAGTCTCTGTAAACGTGTGTGACAATAGAAATTTCTCTGATCGTCTAGAACGTATTTGTTAAGATCACAGGTAAATTTTGGTGTGTGTGGTATGGTCACGAACAAGCCTTCCTTGATCACGGGGAGACGATTGAAATTTTGCGGCACCAACGATTTTCCACACCACACACACAAAAAAGGTTTTCACGCGACATGGCCCTTAATAGGCCCGATGTATAACAGTACACATAACAACAAAGCACACAAACATCAAAGTATTGACAGAAACATCACACGCAGAGAGTCTTGAGAGGCACAACACATAGCGCACAGCTGGGAAAGTGCCAGTACACAAAAAAGGGCCTCCCAGGGCAAATAACTATTCCTTCTGTTTTAAAATATAAGATGTTCTAGTGTTTTTATAGAACACATGTACCTAGACACCTTTTAGGGTGTTGGTTCACTCATTTTGGTCCGAACCTACACTACTAGAGAAAAGCCTACCCGAGGCGCACCTAGAACCCCATCCGAGGTGCATATGGTATGCGCCTCTAGCTCCGCGCCTCTAGTATTTGCTACGCGAGGCACATATGATATGCGCCTCTAGTATCTGTTATGTGAGGCGCATATCACATGCGCCTCCTATACTTCATATACGCGAGGCGCATATACATATGTGGTGGTATGCGCCTCGGGTAGTACCCAATATGCGCCTCCTATACTTCCCATATGCGCTTCGGGTATATTTTCGAAATTCAAGTTTTACAGCAATTTTTAAATTACAGTTTACAGGTATTTAAATATACAATACAGTCCAAAATACAATATAAATAACATAGAATTTTCTAGAAACTTGCAATTGGCAAAAGCATAATAGAACCAGCATGAATACAAGTACATTACACATCAATCGCGACATACTTGTTCATACATCAACAAGTGCCAAGTTTTCACACAACACCAAGTGTTTGTGCCACAAGTTCACACCTCCGAGTAGAAGTTCACAATCATATTACAACTCTGACGACAGAGCTCTATCTAGATGAAGTAGAGCATATAACCTACCATGAAGAGCAACAAGGTTGTGATCACGAGGAAGTTCCTCCACTTCTTCCTCATGCGCCTCCTCCACTTCTCTTCCGCCACCTCTATAGTCTTGTAGCCTTTGTAGCTGTTGCCCGAGAATTTGTTCACTTGCTTCTGGCAGTCTTCCCACTCCTCGTACACACCTGGAACCTTGCCGGCGTACACGACATAGCACTTCTTCTCCATCGCCTATACACAAGATAGATGATATTATCTATGTCAGTGCAAAGCAATAGTAGTTCAGAAGATAAGATCATGCATATATATATGGGTGCAACAAGATGTAAGAAATCACGTTCTAATCATCGGCATTTCGAAGAAAGACAAAAAAAGCAAACCAAGAATGACTTGCATTAGTGCCTCATACTTAGGTTGGGCATGGAAATAACAATGCTCGCTGTTTGATCTCATGCGGCAAGTAGAGTATATGCCCAAATTACTAATCTACTTGGCACACGAGATCAAACAGCGGCATAGTCATACACATGACGCCACAACACATTCTAATCATCGGCATTTCGAAGAAAGACCAAAAAAAGCAAATCAAGAATGACTTGGATTCGTGCCTCATATTATTCGTATCGCCAAAGACAAAAGAAGAGAAATACTTCCACGATTCATATAGCATGGGCATGATATGTCAAGTGGCAAATCAAGGAAAGGATTCGGTCTCCACGGCAATGACTCATTTCGAGTCGTTGTCGTGGACCCAGAACCCTTTCCTTGGCTTGCCACTTAACATATTATGTCTTATGTATATGAATCTCGAAAATATTTGTCCTCTTTCGACTTTGGGGCTACGAGATGAAATAGTTTATCATTTTATTATATTGCCAAAGACGAAAGGAAAGAAATCATTCCACGATTCATATAACAATGTCGCCAATGCTATACGAATAGTGAAGCAATGTCTTTCCTTTTGACTTTGGGGCTACAATGAGATATTTAAAACTAAATACTTCACCATTTCATTTAATTCACGCTATCTAATCTATCCGTATCACCAAAGACAAAAGAAGAGAAATACTTCCACGATTCATATAGCATGGACATGATATGTCGAGCGGCAAAGCAAGAAAAGGATCTGGTCTCCATGACAACGACTCATTTCGAGTTTGGTGTGTCTAAAGGAGTCGTTGCAGAGTAGTACATAGAGGCTCAATCGACCGACTCGATCCAGAGAAAAAGTGAGCGAGAAAAAAAAGTCGATTGACAGATACCAGCTTATGCGAGGCGCATATTTGAAAATGCGCCTCGCATAAGTTTACGCGAGGCGCATTCTCGCCATATGCGCCTCGGCTATTCTTCACTACTAGTCAACTAGCGCGCTGCACTGGTATCTGTCAACTAACACACACTAACCCATTGGTATCGACCCTTGTCCTGTTCTAAACCCTAGCCACCCAGGTTCGAATCCTAGTGGGCAACATATTTTTGTAAAATGTTTTTAAAGGCCATTTTTCATGTAAAAATATTGTCCAAACACAATATAAACTATAAAATATACCGCAAATATTTTAAAAATTCAAATATTGCCAAAAAAACAAAAGTGAGTATTATGAATGTGTCTCGTCGATACATAATATTCTCAATGCAATATTATAACATACAAAAAATGATAATTATGAATGTTTTGATACATAATAGTATGCCACACACACACACGACGACTCTTGACAATGGTCGGAGCGCGCTAGCGTTTCTTGACAATGGTCGTCTTCTTGTCCTTCTTTGTCGCGGTTGCATAGGTTATGTCCGGGACGTCTTTGCTGACTCGTGTATTAACGAGCTTGTTGGGAAACCCCAAGAGGAAGGTATGATGAGCACAGCAGTAAGTTTTCCCTCAGTACGAAACCAAGGTTATCAATCCAGTAGGAGCAAGGAAAAACCCCAAAGGTGTAGCTAGCTAAACGTTGGCAGGGCACACTACCGGTGCCAGCAGCAACGTGGAGACCTGCACAACACAACCACAGAACTCTGTCCCCAACTTGCGATGAGGTTGTCAATCTCACCGGTTTTGCTAAAAATAAAGGCTTAAACGTATCGAATGGAAGGAAGTAATAGTTTGCAGAAAGTAAACACAAAGTAGTAAACAGTTTGTAGATTGTATGTAAAAGAAAGGACCGGGGTCCATAGTTCACTAGAGGTGGCTCTCCTTAAGATAGATAACATGTTGGATGAACAAATTACAGCGGGGCAATTGACAAACATGGAGAAAGCATACGAGCATATACTAATCATCTTGACTCCTTTGAGACTTGATTGGGCATTACAACATTATACATAGACCGCCATCCAACTGCATCCATGACTAATAATCCTCCTTCAGGTTATCATCCGAACCCCCTCCAGTATTAAGTTGCAAGCAACAGATTATTGCTTTACGAATTGCGTGTAAAGTAAACAATGCGATTGTTCTATAAACAAAGGATTGCTTGTTTCTCCCTAGTAGCAACAGCACATCTAGTACCTAAGAGATTTCTGCCACTTCTCCAGATTACCAGAGGCATGAACCCACTATCGAGCATAAATACTAACTCTTGGAGTTGCTAGCATCTACTTGGCCAAGATAGCTACTAACAACGGAAAGCATGCAAGATCACAAATAACAAAGACATGATAGAATCAATAATAAATCTGAAATAGCATCTCAATATCTATCGGATCCCCGCAAACACAACATGCAGAATTACAAATAGATGATCTTGATCATGAACGGAGCTCACAAGATCTAGACACGAAAGCACAAAGGAGGAGAACCAGCCATCTAGCTACTACATGGACCCGTAGTCCAGAGATGAACTACTCACGCATCACACCAGAGGCTTGCATGATGATGAAGAAGGCCTCCAGGGTGAATTCCCCTCTTCAGCAGGGTGCCAGGAAGAGTTTCAGATCCCTCCCGATCTAGGGATGGAGATGACAACGGCTACAGACTCTTTCTTGGAATTTTGATCGGGTGCTTAGGGTTTCCGTATCAGAGGAAATATATAGGCGGAAGGAGAGGCCGAGGGGGTGCTAGGGTCGGCCAGACCACCACGTGGCGCGGGCCAGGCCTGGCCGCGCGGCCAGGTGGTGTGGCCAGGCCCCAGCCCCTCTCCATCTCGTATTCTAGCTCCAGATGTCTTCCGGTAAAATAGTGACTTTGGCTTTTGTCCCGTCCAATTCCGAGAATATTCATTTTCTGACTTCCTGGAACCAAAAACAGCAGAAAACAGGCAGCTGGCGGTATGGCTCTTGTTAATAGGTTAGTCCAAGAAATCATATGAAAAGTACTCCAAAGTGTGAACAAAACACAAGAAAGTAGATAAAACCAAGCATGTAACATCAAAAATTATAGATACATTTGCAATGTATCAACATCCCCAAGCTTAACTCCTGCTCGTCCTCGAGTAGGTAAGTGATAAAAAGAAAGAATAATTTTGAGGTGACATGCACCATCATAAACTTGATCAAAGTATTTGTAAAATATTCAAAGCTGGGATCATAGTACTTCAATCATAACATGAAAGACAAAGTTTTAGCAATAAGACAAAGAAACTATGATGCAACATGAAAAGGCACAAACAAAAGATTCATGAATAACAATGCTTTGCAAGACGTTTGTTTGTTTCACATAAAGAAAACATAGCATAATAGTATTCAGCTTGTCCCTCATAGAGTAGCAAATATAAATGCATAGGACACCTTCAAAATTCATAAGAGTGACTAGATACAAATAGTTTAAAACAAGCAATATCAAGTTATGCATCAATCAACTAGTCTTGGGACAATGCAAATAGAACTAAGTATGGTGGACACTTTGGAAATATTTGGTTTAGGGAGTTGGAAACATGAGCAAAACACTCAGTGGAAGTGAAGGCTAGCAATAGTAAGGGAGCGACAAACGAGAGAGCAATAGCTGTCATTATCATGCTTGCAACAAAACAAGACTACTCATGGCATGAAAGTGATTCAAGATACTCAAGGCAAAATAATTCATCGAGGCTTAACTGACTATTACAGTCATGTGCATGCATGAGCATGTGCCAAGTCAATCAAATGAAACATTCAGAGGATGATACCACGGTGTCATACCGATTTATGAATAGAGTAATGCAAGCAAACATTCGTGAGACATGCTACAAACTATTAGCGAGCTAGAGCTAATCATGAGAAAGCAAGAACTATTAAGCATCCAAAGAAGGCATACACTCTACATGAACGGACTAAGCATGCCCACAGTGATGAGTATATGTACAAAAATGAAAACAAATAGAGTTCGTTACCAGCCTCTTACCATGCCTCATGTTGTCATTGATCCTCATTATTGCTCTTCACTTGTGTGGCTTGAATAATAATATGAAACCAATAACCACTGAGGATTGCCGAACCCTATAGCAAACTCGCAAAAGCCAAAGAAGAACGACAAATATTTTTGGTGTTTTCGATTTTTAAACAAGAACCAAAAGGGAAAAACAAACAAAGCAAAATCTTTTTGGAATTTTTTGAATAGTTCAAACAAAGCAAAAAGGGAAAAGCAAACCAAGGCAAAAAGAAGAAGCAAACCAAAGAGAAACAACAAAAATATTTTTGGTCTTTTTGTGTTTTTAGAAAGCAAAAGCAAAGAAGAATAAAAACTAAAAAGAGAACGAAAACATGAATATACAAAGTACCAACGCAACATCATATGGAGATGAGTGCAGTGTCGGCGTACCTCCCCCCAAGCTTAGGCTTTTGGCCTAAGTGGGTATCAATCCCAAGCTGTCCAAGATGAAGTGTCACCATGGTACGACAAGGAGGTACCCTCGTCCTGGTGCAAGATCGAGTACGTCCCTCCGTAATGTGCGGAGTAATCATAGGAGGGCACATCCTCCTGGTGCTGCTCGTGGAAACCCATCAAGCGAAGCTGCTCATCCACCACCTCCTTGGAGCGCGACCACGGTCTCCTGTCAACGCACACCTACAATACTGCAAAATCTCTCCAAAGGCATGGTGAAGGGCATATCATAGATTTTAAAAGAGATAGTAGATTGATAGAGTGTGTTAGTAAACGCGAAGCTCTCAACAAAAGTTTTGGTGAGCATAGAGTATTGTGCACTCTCATCTTGCATATAAGAGGTCAAACCAACCCTCTCAATCAGTAGCAAGAAATCATCAAGAATACCTGCAGCTTGCAAGAAAGTAAAACAAGGAAAAGATGATGGGTGAGCATCCCCATCATCCCTTTCACTGCCAATACGGGTTGCAATGAGGTCTTCATTGTATGATGGCCTAGCTTGAGAGGCTGTTCTTGAGGGCCTCGACCTCCTAGGTGCATCACTCTCAAATATCTCTCCAAAAGTATGGTTGATCATGCTTGGTATTCTAAAATTTAAACATCTATTAAACAAGTGATTGCAAAGTAAATATAATGAAGGATTCTACTCATAGGGACTTGCAAGAGGCCTAAACATGCATCAAAACTATATCTCTAAGCATCAAACAAGCTTACAAGCTCTCATAACTAGTCACCTACAGCAGCAAAATACTCAACATATAATCCACTAAACACAAATCTACTTGGACAAGGGGAGGAGTCACATACCAGGGAACAAATGCTCCAAATTTTAGCAAGAAAGATGGGCTGAGCAAAGAGATCGAAAAAATCGAGAGCAAGCACAACAAGAACGCGATTCTGAGCTATGAACTGGAGCTTACTCGGGAGAGAGAAGAAAGTGGAAGGTGAGAGAGTAAGTGGGGGGCCACGGGTGGCCCACACCAGGGCATGGCGCCACCGAGGGCTGGCCGCGCCACCACATGGTGTGCCTGCCTGGTGTGCCCCCCTGGTACCTACCAGGTACTCCTCTGCCCCTTTTTTCACGTAAAAATTTAATGTGAATTTTCTGGAATTTTTCGAGACACTTTATTGTTGGGCATTTTTCAGAAATAGAAGAATGATTTTTTCTGACAGACAGATTTTTTTCTTTCTTTTGGAAACATGATGCAAGGACAAAACAAGGCTAGAACTACAGAAGTTCTAGCATGCAAGAAACTAACAACACAAAGAAAACTAAACGAAAGCAAAAACTAAAATGCAAAGGATAGAAATAAACGGAGATAATCATAATGAAAACATTGTTTTGTTCAATGGAATCCTTTTGTTAGCAAGGTTAATCAAGTCTTGCTACCAAAAAAATTGCATATGAGACAAAACTTTGTACTCCACTAATGATTATGTTACCTTAACCTTGATAGCAATAGTCCCAATCATAATAGTTTCAAATTTTTCTCTTGGTATGGGACAATATATTTCTCCAACTTGAATGCCTTCAACATGTTCAATTGAATTCAAACCATAAGTCCTTTCAATCTTTTTGGGGAAATAGACAGTATGTTCTTTGTCATTAACATTGAAGGTCACCTTTCCTTGATTACAATTAATAACAGCTCCTGCAGTATTAAGAAAAGGTCTCCCAAGAATAATAGACATATTATCATCTTCAGGCATTTCAAGCACAACAAAATCAGTTAATATCAAGCAATTGTGAGCCACCTGAACAGGTACATCCTCACATATACCCACATGAATGGTGGTAGATTTATTAGCCATTTGCAAAGATATATCAGTTGGAATCAATTTTTCAAGCTGAAGCCTCTTATAGAGAGAGAAAGGCATAACACTAACTCTAGCTCCCAAATCACACAAAGCAGTTCTAACATAACTGTTCTTAATAGAGCAAGGAATAGTTGGAATCCCTGGGTCTCCAAGTTTCATAGGAACCTTACCATTGAAGGAATAATTAGCAAGCAAAGTAGAAATTTCTTCATTAGGGATCTTCCTTTTATTCGAGACAATGTCCTTCATATATACTTTGAGTAAGGAGGCAATTTAATAGCATCAGTCAAAGGAATTTGCAAGAATAAAGGCTTCATCCACTCACAAAACTTATTATACTGTTCATCTTCCTTTGACTTGTGTTTCTTATCAGGGAAAGGCATAGGTTTTTGGACCCAAGGCTCTCTTTCACTACCATGTTTCTTAGCAATAAAATATTCTTTGGTGTATTTAGTACTCTTAGTGTGGTTTTCAGGTTCTTATTCAACTTTTTCTTCATTAGGCACTTCATTTTCTTCATTACCACTTTCAGTTTTAGCATCAGAGATAGATATACTATTAGGATCTATAGCAGGTTCAGAGGGTTCTTCAACAGTTTTATGTTTCTTTTTCCTTTTCTTACGAGTAAAACCACTATTTTCAGCTTGTTGAGAATCCTGCTCAATTCTTTTGGGATGCCCCTCGAGATATAGAGGATCCTGGGTAGCAACACCACTTCTAGTTCTAATTTCATAAGCATGTTTTTCTTTAGCAGCATTCACTAGCAAGTCGTTTTGCACTTTAACGAGTTGATCTATTTGAGTTTGAACCATTTGAAAGTGTTTAACAATCATTTTAACATCATTAGAGGTTCTTTCCACAATATCTTTCAACTCAACAATAGCTCTAGTGTTTCCATTAGATGATTTTGCACCCTTTTATTAAAGTTATCTTGCTTAACAATAAAGATATCAAATTCTTCTAAGCATTGATCAAGAGGTTTAGAGTAAGGGATATCACCTTCATCAAAGTGTTGGAGAGAGTGTACCTCAATAGTGGGTGAGTAGGAAATAGGCTTACATAATTCTTCTATAGGAGATAAATTCTTGACATCTGCAGCTTTAATTCCCTTCTCCTTAAGACATTTCTTAGCTTCCTTCATCACTTCATCATTTAATTCAATAACTCCCCTCTTCTTTGATGTTGGAATAGGCTTAGGAATAGATGGTTCAGGTACAATTACTTCAGGTATAGCTTGTTTAGGAGGAGTCCAATCTTCATAATTCTTGCTTATTTTAGCCATTAATTCCTCAGCTTCCTTAGGAGTCCTATTCCTGAAAACACAATCAGCACAACTATCTAGGTATGTCCTAGATTCCTCACTTAGTCCATTATAAAATATATCAAGAAGCTCATTCTTAGGTAATGGACTTCCAGCCTGTGCATGAATCAAAGCACAAACCTTGCCCAACATTCGGGCAATACCTCTTTTTCTCCTTGTTTAAAATCAAAAAGTTCCTGCAAAATAGCATGTCTAGCACTGGAAGGAGAATATTTCTGTAGGAAAGTACCAATCAAGCACTCAGGGCTATCAATAGATCCAGGAGGTAAATTACTAAAACAAGTTTTAGTTTCTCCTTTCAGTGAAAAGGGGAAAATCTTAGCAACAAAGTAAGTACGCATCTTAATATCATCAGAAAACAAGCCACTCATGGTAGAAAGTTCATTCATATGTGCTACCGCACTTTCATTCTTAGTCCCACAAAAAGGTTCTTTCTCGATAATAGCTATGTAAGATAGATCGAGAGAGAAATCATAATCTTCATCTATAATGTTTATGGGAGAAGCAGCAAACTTAGCATCAGGAGACAATTTGGGTCTAATAGTACGCCTCTCAAGGAGACTCTTAGCAGAGCTCCTATCATGAGTGTTCTTACATCCTTTAATAAACTCATCGGTCATCTCAACATAACCATCTTCAATATCATAACTCTCACTAAACTCAGGTGAACTAACATGTGTGGTAGTGTCTTCATTAGGAGTTTTGGTATTTCCAACTATAGTTCTAGCAATCGTAGCATCTAGGAAAGGACCTAATGAACCACTCTTATCAAGCATAGTAGAAGCAACATCATAAGTATCAGAAGTTTCAGATTCAACAGTAGTAGCAGTGTGTGTAGCATGTGTATGTGGCGGTGTAAGGAACTTACTCAGAACAGACGGTGAATCAAGAGCAACAGAAGTGTTTAGAACCGTACATCTTCTTGAAGTGGATGGAAAAATAGGAACCTTCCCATCACGAGACTTACCCATGATGGATGGATATCAGCGAACAATAGAGAATCCAAGTGAACTTGATAAATAAAGCTATGCTCCCCAGTAACGGCGCCAGAAAATAGTCTTGATGACCCACAAGTATTGGGGGTGTATCGCAGTATTTTCGAGGGAAGTGAAACCCAATTTATTGATTCGACACAAGGGGAGTCAAAGAATATTTATAAGCCTTAACAACTGAGTTGTCAATTCAGCTGCACCTAGAAACAATCTTGCTCACAGCAGTTTATCAGTAGCAACAGTTTTGTAGTAGGAATAGCAAAGTAACAGCAGTAGTAAAGCAAATACAATAGTAACAAAAGCAGTAAACAGTGGGATTCGAGTGCGGTAGGAATAGGGATGGATGGACGGGCGTTGCATGGACAAGACAATTCACATAGCAATCAGAACATAGGGCAATTGCAGATAAATAAGATAAAGCATCCAAGTACTAGACAATCCTAGGCATGTGTTCCATATATAGTCATACGTGCTCGTAATGAGAACTTGCACAACATCTTTTGTCCTGCCAGCCCGTTTGCAGCGGGGCCTCTAGCGAACTACTGGCAATTAAGGTGCTCCTTTTAACAGCGCACCGGAGCAAAGCATTAACACTCCGTGAACACATGTGATCCTCACATCAAAGCCATTCCCTTCCGGTTATCCCGATTTCTGTCACTTTGGGGCCATAGGTTCCGGACAACAACGTGTGTATACAACTTGCAGATAAGACCAAGAACAATACTATCATAATGAATCAATAACATGTTCAGATCTGAAATCATGGCACTCGGGCCCTAGTGACAAGCATTAAGCACAACAAGTCGCAACAAAGTCATAAAGCACTAATAAAAGATACTAGGCACCATGCCCTAACAATCTGATGCCATTACATGAACGATCTCATCCAATCCCTACCATCCCCATAGCCTAAAGCGGGGGATTACTCACTCATAGATGGGGGAAACATGGATGGTTGATGGAGAAGCGATGGTGATGATGATGGCGATGATCTCCTCCAATTCCCCGTCCCGGCATGGTGCCAGAACGGAGTTTCTGGTGCTGTTTCATGGAATCTGATGGTGGCGGCGGAGCGGAACTCCTTCTAGAAAACATCGACCCCCCCGAAGTTTTTAGGTCAGAAGGCTCCTTATAGGCGAAGAGAGAGGCCGAGGGGGTGCCTGGGGGGCCCACACCACCCCCTGGCGTGGCCTGGCCTGGCCCGTGCCACCAGGTGGTGTGGCCACCCCCTGGCTCTTCTCCGTCTCGTATTCTGGCTCCTAGAGTCTTCGGGTGAAATATGATTTTTGGCATATTTTTCGGGATTTTTCCTGATAGTTGATTTTCTATACAAAAAGTAGACACCAAGGCAATTCTGCTGAAAACAGCGTTAGTCCGCATTAGTTGCATCCAAATCACACAAGTATAGAGGAAAAACAATAGCAAAAGTGTTCGGGAAAGTAGATACGTTTTGGACGTATCAACCGCCAACGGGGTACCCCTTGCCCGATGATACAGAAGAATCCCCATATCAAAATGACAAGGCAAGCAGACAACAAGCATCTCAACAATCTTCTTATTTACCATGGGAATATGGTGCTTTTTTATCTCTTTCCTCTTTTCATAATCTTTTTTTTATTTTTCTCTTTTTTCTCAATATAGGACTCTTTTTTATAAGAAGAATGCTTCATAGATAGCTCATTATGGTTCCGCTGCAGGTTTCCATCATGTCATCATGGATTGGACCAGCGGCCCAGGCGTTTCTCTAACACATACATAACTCCATGGACTTACAAGCTCCCCTTTCATTTCACACCGACGACATCCATAGACAAAAGAGCATGATATCGACTAGGTACAAAGTACCCGTGCAATGTTGAAAGCGTTCCCCATGACAACATGGTTCTGCTAATCCCCAACAAATAAGTGCAAGCATATACAGCATAGACGACACAATGGTTCAAGTTTATTAAGGGTAAGAAAAGTAAAGTGTGCCATCAAGTTCGTGAAAGCTTTAATCACTAGTTTTCTCATAACAAGTTTAATTCGGAAGATAAACAAAAACATGAATATACTTGGAATAGCATATGTTAATAGGTAGGTATGGTGGACTCTTTGGAATAACTTGGTTCAGGGAGTTGGATGCATGAGTGGAACTCATACTTGGTTGCGGAGGCTAGCAAAAGACTAGGAGCGACAAACTAAGAGAGCAATAATGGCCATAATCATGCAGAGCGACAAAACATCATTGATCAAAGCATAAAGTGATACTTCAATTTAAAAACTAAAGGATCATAAAGTCTTATGGTGACTTTGGATAGTCATAACATGGTGTGAGCATGCGCCAAGTCAACCCAAATAAAGCATCAAAGGAGAATACCACAATACTATGCTTTAATATGCTAAAACAACGCATGATTCATCCAAGGCACATTAAGAAATCTCAATTGTTTATAACAAGTCATGCTACAGCAAAGAATACTAAGCATAAATCCAAAACAATATCAAGCATGGCATGATAAAGCATAGGCCATAGTAAAAAACAACCTCTCTTTACCACTTAAGCATGAACTTTCCTACTCTTTTCCAAACCAAACCAAACTATTTGAAAACCAATGTATGAAAGAGGGGGTCCAACCAATTTATTCAGCAAACTAAGCAAACAAAGCAAATGAAAAACAAAAACGAAAACGAAAAATAAGACGCTCCAAGAACAACACAACTGTGCATGAAACAATAAAAATGAAGCGTTTGGAAGAAACCTAGGATTTTTATTGATGAAGAGGGGGATGCCTTGGGCATCCCCAAGCTTTGACGCTTGTACTTCTTGGATATTTCTTGGGGTGACACGCGTGGCATCCCCAAGCTTGAGCTTTAGTCCATCCTTCATCTCATTACTCATTCCTTCCATACACCTGAAATTTTTCCTTCATACAAAACTTCACACAATCTTTATTAGCAACATTAGTGCACTCAAGATAATAAGTACTTAGGTTCAGTTCTAACATCAATAAAAATTCCATGAAAACACTAGCTACTGTATCACTTTCCTCAAAAAGCTCAATTCCCCAAAAGAACTCAAAAAGGAACCAACAAGAAGCAAATGCAGAAAATGGCAGAAATCTGTCAAAACAGACCAGAAGGTAAAGACGAATTTTTTAGAAGACCTTCTGTTGCTCAAATCAAAAAGTGTTGAACTAACAAAAGTTAGATAACAACCTTGGGCAGAAGCACAAAAATTCACGCCTCAAAAGAACGTACAGAGATTTTACACGAATGTTAACGGTGAAGCACAAAAATCTGTTTCGGGACAGCAAGTTTTCCAATCATTACTTCTCTCTCATTAGAGGTTACTCTTGGCACAAAAATAAAATAAAAAAGATAAGGAGCGGTTATACTGAAGTAATAACTTCCAAGACTCATCTAAAACTTTTGGGTTATCTCCCAATAAGTACTTTTCTTTAACGCCTTTAAGTTAGGCATAAGAAGCAAGAAAAAGAATCAAGTGTTCTCAAATGAAGATGCATTAAGATCAATACCATAAATATCTTCAACAAGGCAAGGTATATCATCCAAATAAGTTCTAGAGGATCCTCTCTCATTGCTCTTGGGTTCACTATTTTCATCAAAAGGGTTTTCAGGAACAATCCAATCAAGATTCTTTTCTATGGCTTCATGTATTGCTACCAGTTTAAAGGGTATTGGTACCTTAGTTTCCTCCCCATTAGGTTCAGTTTTGTTCATCTTTTCTCGTGTACCAACAACATCTACACATGAGCCTAGCATATTGAAACATTCAAAGACTTTTCTAGCTTCCTTGGCAATATCATAGAATTCCTTAAGCAAAGTTTCAAGAATAAAATCCCTCTTTTCAGGGTCCTCAATTTCTTTAAGTTTAAGAAACATTACTTGGATTAAGGGGTTAAGGCTAACAAACCTAGCTTCCAACATGTGAACTAAAGAAGCTGCAGCAATCTCATAGTTTGGAGCAAGTTTTGCAAGGGATCTATCCTCAACATCCTCATGTTTGCTAACATGATTAAATAATTCTTCAATATTATCTTTTCCAATTATAGAGCCACTACCTATTGAAAGGTCTTTCAGGGTGAATTTAGGGATCAACATGGTGAGCTAAGAAAGAGGTAACAACTATAGCAAGACTTAATTTTTTTGTGTTTTTTAATAAAGAAAACAAACTACTAAAACTATTTTTTGTGTGTTTTTGACAAAGAAACAAGCAAACAAAACAAAAGTAAACTAAGAAAAACAAAAATAACAAACTAAAGAGATTGGTTATGAGGGACTCCCCTGGTGAAGATGTCCTTGACTCCCCGGCAACGGCGCCAGAAAAAGTGCTTGCTGACTCGTGTATTAACGAGCTCGTTGAGGAACCCCAAGAGGAAGGTATGATGAGCACAGCAATAAGTTTTCCCTTAGTACGAAACCAAGGTTATCAATCCAGTAGGAGCAAGGAAACACCCCAAAGGTGTAGCTAGCTGAACGTTGGCAGGGTGCACTACCGGTGCCAGCAGCAACGTGGAGACCTGCATAACACAACCACAGAACTCTGTCCCTAACTTGCGATGAGGTTGTCAATCTCATTGTTTTTGCTGAAAACAAAGGATTAAACGTATCGAAGGGAAGGAAGTGATAGTTTGCAGAAAGTAAACACAAAGCAGTAAACAGTTTGTAGATTGTATGTAAAAGAAAGGACCGGGGTCCATAGTTCACTAGAGGTGGCTCTCCTTAAGATAGATAACATGCTAGGTGAACAAATTACAACGGGGCAATTGACAAACATCGAGAAAGCATACACGCATATACTAATCATCTTGACTCCTTTGAGACTTGATTGGACATTACAACATTATACATAGACCGCCATCCAACTGCATCTATGACTAATAATCCACCTTCAGGTTATCATCCGAACCCCCTCCAGTATTAAGTTACAAGCAACATATTATTGCTTTACGAATTGTGTGTAAAGTAAACAATGCGATTGTTCTATGAACAAAGGATTGTTGTTTTCTCCCTAGTAGCAACAACACATCTAGTACCTTAGAGATTTCTGTCACTTCCCCAGATTACCAGAGGCATGAACCCACTATCGAGCATAAATACTAACTCTTGGAGTTGCTAGCATCTACTTGGCCAAGATAGCTACTAACAACGGAAAGCATGCAAGATCACAAATAACAAAGACATGATAGAATTAATAACCAATTTGAAATAGCATCTCAATATCCATCGGATCCCCGCAAACACAACATGCAGAATTACAAATAGATGATCTTGATCATGAACGGAGCTCACGAGATCGAGACATGAAAGCATAAAGGAGGAGAACCAGCCATCTAGCTACTACATGGACCCGTAGTCCATAGATGAACTACTCACGCATCACACCGGAGGCTTGCATGATGATGAAGAAGGCCTCCAGGGTGAATTCCCCTCTTCGGCAGGGTGCCGGGAAGAGCTTCAGATCCCTCCCGGTCTAGGGATAGAGATGACGACGGCTACAGACTCTTTCGTGGAATTTTGATCGGGTGCTTAGGGTTTCCGTATCAGAGGCATTATATAGGCAGAAGGAGAGGCCGAGGGGGTGCTGGGGTCGGCCAGACCACCACCTGGCACGGGCCAGGCCTAGCTGTGCGGCCAGGTGGTGTGGCCAGGCCCCAACCCCTCTCCGTCTCATATTCTGGTTCCAGATGTCTTCCGGTAAAATAGGGAATTTGGCTTTTGTCCCGTCCAATTCCGAGAATATTCATTTTCTAACTTCTTGGAACCAAAAACAGCAGAAAATAGGCAGCTGGCACCGTGGCTCTTGTTAATAGGTTAGTCCAAAAAATCATATGAAAAGTACTCCAAAGTGTGGACAAAACACAAGAAAGTAGATAAAACCAAGCATGGAACATCAAAAATTATAGATACATTTGCAATGTATTAGTGTTCACTACTTCTTTTGAACGGGAGTCCTTTCTTAGTTAGGGTTGTGGTGTACGGTGCTCGATTTCGTATCTGTCTTCCATCTTCGGGTCAACGTTCTGGTCAAAGTATTGCTCGTTGGCGACTCCGTCCATTCCGATGATGTTCCTTTTGCCTCTCCTGACGACAACCCGGCTAGGCTTTGACGGGTCTGTGATGTACCAGCATTTGTCGACCTTGCTATCTAGAACCCAAGGCTCATTTCTCGCGGGTGCGTTCGCTCTGGTGGTCTTTGACGATATAACCATGGCGGTGAAATATCGGCCTTCTTTCTCGACGCTCTTGGCCCACCTAACATGGAACATTGGCACCTTCTCCGTAACATAGTCGAGCTCCCAAATCTCCTCGATCCTTCCGTAGTATCTTTCCAGGACGTCGCCGGTGTAGAATATCCCCGTAACCCCTGAGTTCTGGTAATCGCAGTTATTATCCTTTTCCTCTGTATAGAACGTGTATCCGTTGATATCGTATGTCTGATAGGTCATCAGGTTGTGCGAGACGCCCCATGACAAGGAGAATATGAGTATACCTTCCTCCGAGTACTCGCCCTGCGGTGGATTAGCAATGACCTTCTCCCTGAACCACCGCGTGAAACCGGAGTTGTGCTCCTTGATAACATCTTCCTCCGAGTACTGGTCCCTCTGGTCAGCGTAATTCTTATTGATAAACTCTTTGTGCTCATATATGTATGGATCGACCACCTGCAGGTGCTATAGCGCGACCAGGTTTGCTCTTTCAAAGTCCTTGGTTCGGCCCTCGATGTCGACATGCTTTGGGCGCTGACCCTCGTGGTGACCGCATCCAGCGAGCCTCCCGAGGTGCTTGTTGAATGGAAAACCAAGAGGGGTCTCGGTTTGTAGAAAGTTCGAGCAGAAAGAGATGCACTCCTCAGCCAGGAAGCCATTTGCTATGCTTCCATCTGGACGGGACCTGTTCTTAACATATCTTTTGATGTGTCCATTGAGCCTTTCGAACGGCATCATGCTTCGCAGAAATAGAGGACCGAGCTAGACGATATCCTCCACGACATGGAGAAGCAGATGAAGCATGACGTCGAAGAATGCAGGGGGAAACAGATCTCGTGCTTGCATAGTATCACCATGATCTCGTCCTATAGCCTCGTGATCTGCTTAATGCCTATCAACTTCCGAGAGATGACGTCGAAAAAATTGCAGAGGCCAAACAACGTTTCACGGACGTGCTTGTCCATTATACCTCGGATCACGACCAGGAGTACCTGCGTGATCAGCACGGCGACGTCGTGAGAATTCATCCTGCTAAAGCGCTGCTTCACCTCGTCTAGCCATCTGCTTATCTTCCCCGCGTAGCCGTTCGAAAATTTGACTTCGAGGATGCACTTCATAAACTGTATGGCCTCCTTCTTACTCAGAGTGAAGCACGAGGCCTTGAGCTTGACCTCGCCCTTCTTGACCTGCTTTTTCCCCTTGTGATGATGGCTATTCTACGTTTCTGTCTCCTCCTCCTCGTCCTCCTCGTCGTCATCGCTAGGTGGTGGCCTGATGCCCATATGCTTCAAGTCATTCCTTGCCTTCGGCCCATCTTTGGTGTTGTCGGTGTTAAGGAGGGTGGCAAGCAGACTCTCGCCCACGTTCTTCGTGATATGCATGAGATCGAGGCTATGAGGCACGCGGAGGATTTTCCAGCATGGCAAGTCCCAGAAAAAAGACCTCGCCTTCCATAACTTTAGCAACGGCTCTGGCTTCTTCTGGGTCTTTCCCGGTATAGGGCATTCCTTCCAGTTATTCAACAACTCGTAGATTTGCATGCCGCTCCTCTGGTCCGGGATTCCTCGGAGCTCGACCACCCCATCGAACAGATCTCCTAGCTTTCTCCAGGCGTGATTCTTGGGAAGCCACCTCCGAGCCCCAAGGAACATGGTTTTCCCGGACCTGGGATATTTCTGTAGCTGGCGGTACGTTGTATTATCTTTGCACCTAACGCACCCATAGAGTCCTTGGACCACCTGCCCCGAGAAGTATCCATAACCGGGATAGTCTTGCACCGTCGTGATAACAGCCGCTCTCATGTCGAAGTATTCTTGTCTTGAGGCATCCCACGTACGGGCTCCTTCTTCCCGTAATGTGGCCAGCTCCTCTTTCAACAACGTGCGATACATATTGATGTCTGTACCGGGTTGTTTTGGCCCTTGAACCAGCATACTCATGGTTACGTACTTCTTCTTTATGCACAACCAGGGGGAGGTTGTAGATCCATACAAACACAGGCCAAGTGTTGTGTGTGCTGCTCCGACTTCTGAACAGATTGAGTCCGTTAGTGCTCACGCCCAGCCTGAGGTTCCTTGACTCTTTCCCGAAATGTTTGTAATATTGGAGGTCCAACACCTTCCACTGGCAAGCATCCGAAGGGTGCCTCAGCATTTCCTCCTTCTCCGGATCATCGTCTTCCGGCCTCTTTCTTTCCACGTGCCAGTGCATGAGCTCTGCTTCCTTAGGGTCCGCGAAATACCGCTGCAGATGAGGAGTTAGAGGAAAGTACCACACCACCTTTCTAGGAGCTTTCTTGGTCCCTCTCTTGTATCGATAGGTCTTGCACACCGGACACGTGGTCTTCTCCGCGTCCTCGCCCCGGTAGATGATGCAATCATTTATGAAGACGTTGTATTTCACGTGCGGTCGATTGAGAGGGAACGCGACTTTCTTGGCCTCAGCGATACTAGTCGGACATGTGTTCCCCTTCTTGGGAAGAATATCGTGCCAGAATGCAATGTTGTCGTCAAAGCATTCGTCGGTCATTTTGTGTTTCGCCTTCATCTCCAGAGCCCTGAGCGTTACATTCAAACGGGTATCCCCGTCGTTGCATCCATCAAACAATGGAGTGACCGTGTCTTTCTTCATTTGCTCCAGCTTAGATTTCTCTCTAGCGGCGGCTCTGGCGTTACTCGTCTCCTTGAGAAGCAGATCTTGGACATGAGGGTCTCGCAGCCAGCTCGAATCATGGTCGACACCATGATCTTCGTGTTCATGCCCGGCGCCACCTTCATCATCTTCGTGTTCATGCCCGGTGCCACCCTGATCTTCATGATCATCACCTGCCCCACTGTCGACGTCTTGATCTTCGTGATCATGACCGGCATCTTGATTTTCACCATTATTGACATCCTCATCATCATCTTCGTCATCACGTATCCACCGAGTGTAGCCATCCATGAAACTACGTCGGAGCAGGTGCGACTCCAGCATTCTGGAATCGTGCCTTATCAGATACATCAGCTTGCAGTCACGACATGGACATCTTATCTCCGTCTTGTTTGCGTGTGCCATATTGGTCCTCGCGCATCTCATCCACCTATCCATGAGGGCTTTGCGGATCAGTGGTCGGACCATGGTTGCCTATGCGTGGTACAAAGAGCAAGAGAATAATTATAACATATATGGACATCTGGATCACCCGAAAAATTCGGCATGACCTCCCCTAAAAATAGGACATCCGCGAGTGCCAGAAATTCACCGGAAAATAAATTAATCGACATTCCGTAGAAACATTGGAATCTCAAATGAAATCCCTGCACAAAAAGTGGCATGCACCATAACACAATCATATAGTCGCGGTGTCGCCGACAACACGCATGAGCATGCAAGTAATGCCTTCACGCTTCCTCCAACGACAACTTGCGCAAGAGAGACGAATGAGAAGTAAAGGGACGTGTTGTAGATCTAGAGAAGCAAGAGACTTCAATTACATATGAGTGTCAACCAATGGAGAGTGAGCAAGCTTCTATGGTGAATCAATGTGGGAAATGATGTGGGGAGAAGGAGGGGGCAACCAAATCTGTCTTTTGGTGGAGAGGAAGAAGTGAGGCAAGTGAGTGGGGTGCATGTGCCAAAAAGGTGCAAAAAAAGTGAGCCAGGTAATGCGAGGCGCATATGGCAGTAAATGCGCCTCCTATAGTGTGAATTATCTGAGGCGCACATGCTAACATGCACCTAGCTTATGTGGCCACCGAGCCCGCATGGGTTACTTGAGGCGCACGTTCCCTAATGCGCCTCGCCTATGTCAAGTATCGGAGGCGCATGTGACTATATGCGCCTCGCATATTGGACCACCGATCTCCACCCGGGGCCACCCAACATATGCGAGGCGCATTTGTCACATATGCGCCTCGCCTATTTAAGTACTAGAGGCGCATGTCTGACTGGTGCGCCTCACATAAGATGGGGGGTCAGATTTCGTCCGTACAGATGCTAGAGGAGGCGCATCCTGCAGATATGCGCCTCGCCTATTTAAGTACTAGAGGCGCATGACTGGCTGGTGCGCCTCGCCTATTTTACCAGAGGCGCATATAGTATAAATGCGCATCTAATGTGCATGTCTCCTATAGCCTTTTCTCTAGTAGTGCTACACGCTAAAAGCCGTTTAGATACATGTGCTAAAACAATTTATATTTTGGAACAGAGGGAGTGGCCACCACAGCTTGATTTTGTCCTCTAAACTAGGACTGAAGATTAGTTGTAGTATCAGACATGGCCCGCAGCATCCTCGTCTTCGGCGCTGACGCCCAGGTCTAGTGCTTCCACTCCACCGTCACCAATGTTCTAGACTCGTGTGGTCATGACATCAAAATCATGCAAGTTCTTGTGGCAGCTCCCTCTGTTAACTTACTAGTACTATTCATTATTTGGTTGCGCCAATGCTCTTTACTAGAATATTGATGTCCTTCCCTACTTATCGCGGGGCTCGTGCATCGGCGAGAGGGGTGAGGAAGCTATGACGACCGATCCTTCTTAAATGGGGTCGTGTCGTCCCCATTGATTTCCCCACACTGAGTCCCCACTTTCACTAGAAGTTTCCAGTCCCCACCGCAAACCCTAGGAAAACCCTGCCATAGCGAAGGGCAGGGACAAAGACTGGTTCGCCCGCCCCAGTAGCAATGGACACGAGGCTGGGTCCTCCTCTAGTGGTGGCAGCCGCCTTTTTTAAGTGTCTCCGCCTCCGCGCTCGGCGCCTGCCTCCGGCACACGTCTCCGAGCGCCGCGACTATGTCGAGGTGGAGGTGGAGTGGCAGTTCACCGAGCTTGGCATGTCGCTGCCTTTGCGAAAAGTCCTCCTGCCTCATGAGCGGCCTCTCAACAAGGCCATGGAGGAGTCCGTGATGATGGCGGCTGCACCTCCGCCGACCCCTATTGCTGAGCCATTGGTGCCTTTGCCTTTGGCCGAAAGAGTCTGGCCGCCACCGCATAGGTCTTCGTTGTCATCGAGGACAAAGGCGCAAGTCGCCACCACAAGCACACCCTGCTAGAGGGTGTTTATCCATATGTATTTTAGTTGAACAATGTCTGTTTTGTTAATTATGTTTCTATTATTTTTTATTTGGTGCAATTTTTTTGCAGGTTGTCGTTGGGTGCACAGCCACCACAATCGGACACCGACACCACGAGTACATGGGACTCATAGTTTTCTGCAGCCACCTCGATCAGACCAATTCAGACAGAATCGTGTCCGAATAGGGGACGTAGTTGGAGTTGCCCTTACCAAAAAAATGGACGATTAGATCTGGTGCTCTAACCTTTGTTGATGGTCCGGTGTAATTAAACAACTTTAAAGATATTGATTAATCAGTCTAGATTAATCAACTTAGATTTTGTTTTTTCCTTATTTGGAGAGGTAAAAACTGATACCATCTATCTGGCAATAGTGATCTGCCTCGCTATCACTTCGGTTATTACCATTGGAACATTAGCGACAACGTGTAATCCAAAGCAGAGCACATCTCCACTTCAATTCAGTTGCCTTCCATGAATTGCCATTTTAATTAGTCCTGTATCGAGGATACCGACCGAGAAAGTATCTTACTCAGGGCAAGATTCTTCGTACTCATCTAACAAGTAATTAATTTGGTAGCCATGACGGAATCACGCATGTGGCTATAGGTACGGTATGTTCCAAGCTATGTGCGCCAAACTTGTAGCAGTTGTTGCCTGCACGCTCATGATCCTCCTGGAGGCGTCAACGTTCGCCATGGCCTGGCACCACGCCAAGCCGGACCCGTGCAGCGCCGAGGACAATGGCTCCGTGGCTGCTGGCACGCTGTACAAGCACAAGAAGCCAGGCCACTGCCCATCGCCAGGCGGCGGCGGTGGAGGCACCCCTGGCATCATGACGGTGAACGGGTTCGAGAAAGGTGAGGATGGCGGTGGGCCTGCAGAGTGTGACGGCAAGTTCCACAGCGACAAGGACATGATCGTGGCGTTGTCGACGCGGTGGTACGCGGGCGGGCGCCGGTGCCACAAGCCGATCCGCATCACGAGCAAGCACAACGGACGCACCGTCGTGGCCCGAGTGGTGGACGCGTGCGACTCCAACCACAGTTGCAAGACCAATATCGTGGACACCTCCCAAGCCGTGTGGGATGCCCTCGGACTCGACAGCAACATCGGCGAGGTGCCGGTCACCTGGTCCGACGCTTGAAACCCACGTATCCAAACCGAGTGCCAGGACGGCATCGGGAAATATCGATGGAGATTCAAGTGTCAGAGTCGTTGCTAACCTCGATGGGTATAAGGTACTTGGTGGAGCAACAGAATAAAAATATAAACTACCTGTATGGATGGTAGTGCGAGTTTATTATATGTCTTGTAAGAGTGACATGCGTATGCAGCGTACTTGTCACTGTCGGTCTAAGTTTTATTTGTGTTGGTGTTAATTATGTTGTGTTGTGCACTCTTGGTTGTTCATACTATCGCCATTCTTGGCATTTAGTATAGTATAGCAATCAATTTTGACCGTGTATCTGGCTATATATATAGTTCCAAACCTCCAATAAACATGACATATGGTGGAAAACCGTGACTGATGGTGACCAAGATCAGTTAAACAAACTCTACTTATAAAACAAGTGGAATTTTCACAAGTGCCGATCTGATCAATGAACTCGAATGAAGCATATATGAATTAGTAACCACCAATGTCTCTTTAAGACAATTTGACCAATACTTGATTATCTGTACTTATACCCTCAAAACTTTTTCGATCTGGGTTCATCCCTTTTCCATTTCTCAACAATAAAATTAGCACTTGAATTTGGGAACTTTGATCATTAATTGATTATCTACAATATCATGTCGAAACTTTTTTCGAACTTTGCTCATCCCCTTTTCTCGTGACCTATATTGGTTACTAAGCTGTACGTATAAACCAAGTGTGGAATTTCCACAAATTCCGAAGTCTGGTCGGATGAACCTGGCAGAAGCATATAAGCACTAGTAACCACCAATGTACGTTTAAGACACCTTGATCGTTAATCGATTATCTACAATTATCATCTCGAAGCTTTTCCCGAACTGGGTTGTTCATCCCCTTCTCCATTTCTCAACAATGATTAGCATCTAAAACTCTGAAATACAAAATCATATATGAATTAGTAACCACCAATGTACCGTTTACGACACATGGATAATTAATTGATTATTTGTGGTAGTTGTCATCTCGAATTATTTTTCAAACGGGGTTCATCCCCTTTTCCATTTCTCAACAAAGAATCAAAGATTAGCATCTGAAATTTGGAGTATTCCGCTGAAAGACAAAATCATAACATGGGATATATGAGTACACGAGAAGTATATTGTCTCCAAGGATTGGCTTTAATTTGCACATCATCTGAATGCTCGAAATAAAACCAAGACGGGGCATTATTTTCTTTTGTTTACCTTGAGTTGTCACTATGGTTGGTGAGCTGGACAGAGAATCAAATTATCCAGGACATGCCGCTTACTAATATTTATCCTATGGATTTTCAGTTTGAAGCAACCCGTCGTTTCCTAAGTATTTGCTTGTGCCCCGTAAAGCATTTCCTGCGGTTTAATGACAGTACTCACACAAATAAGCATATCATTCTAGCCTTCTCTATTGGTACACATGTTTATAAAAATAAGAAAGGAAAATCAACAAGCCGAGTCTTTCAATTAAGATTTGATAAATCTGAGAAAACAACCCGTGTATACATTGTAGGAAATACGATCGCAGTTCTCCCGTGCGACCTTGTAGAGAAAAATCTCTATTATTGCGTACTCTATCATCGACCGAGAAGATAGATAGGTACGTACTTACGTAGAAACAGAAGAAACAGAAGAGACACATCGTGATTTGCGAGTGCCCTCCTCAATGTCGGCGCATGCATGGCCCCTTATTCACCGGTAGAACGAACGGTTTCAGGAGTCAGACCACACGACGGGCACCTCGCCGATGTTGCTGTCGAGCCCGAGTGCCCTCCACACGGCGATGGAGGTGTCCACGATGTTGTCCTTGCAGCCGTGCCTGGTGTCGCACTCATCCACCACTTTTGCCCGCACGGTGCGCCCGGTCTGGTCGCTCCTGATGCTGATCATCCGCTGGCACCGGATCCCGTTCGCGTACCACTCGGTTGACAGCGCCACCAGCATCTCGTTGTCGTTGTGGAACTGGCCGTCGCACTCCGCCGGAGTGCCCTCGCCGCTCTGGAACCCGTTCCAGGTCATCGTCGCCGGCATTTGTTCGATCGCCGCGGTGCGCGTCGTGGCATGCAGCAGGATCACGCCGAGCACGGCCAGGGCGGCGAGCTTAGCGTACGCCATTGCTAGGCCTAATTGAGCAATTGTACAACTATAAGCTTCTGCGGTCCTACTAGCTGCTTAGGATTGCATCCGCTAGATCACTTGCTAGTGGGTGCTTATGGCGTCTGATTCGAGTGGTTTATATAGAGGAACACCGCTGTCTCGCGTGCATCAATTCTTGTTTCAGAACTGCGATGGTAGCTAGCTAACTTTTCTTACAATGTTGCGATACGCTCGATCGACCTGTCTACTCGCTATGGGACTAGTTAACTCCTTGTTTCAGGGACACTTGTGTAGTTGTGTGTGATGTAAAAACGATGTGTTTGGATTCGATGGTGTGGCTGAGTATTACAGCGGTAATACCCGAGCGAATGGCAACTGAGCAGGTCGCCCGTGCCGCAATACTTGATAGATGCTTCTATAATCACTGTCAAGCTATAAACAATCTCAAGCCAGCTTGTTAAGTACGCATCTAAAATTCCATTCTACACAATACTCCATACTCCAGTACACCCTCCTTCAGAAATATAATACGTTTTAGCTTCGTGTATCGAATGTATCCAGAGTCTAGACGTCTTTTAATATATAGGTTCGTAGAAGTTCGGAGTGAACATATACACTAAAAAACATCTAGATGTATTCATTTCACAAAACTAAAATGTCTTATATTTCCGAACAGAGGAGTATGTAGTATGTATCACAACTTATTATGTCCGTGCAAAGTCCGGATCAGTAGAACTGTAATGTGGGATAAATGGATAGGCAGGTCTGTCAGAAACGGAAGTAGAACTGTAATGTAGGTTCACTAGATAGGCAAGTTTGTCAGGAGACTAGAAATTGCCTTTGGTTTCCAAGATCCAGTGCTCCCTTGTAATTTTATGATTTTCGAATTCTTTTAATTAGGCATCTAAAATGAGTATCACATCAGTAGCAGCGCTCCTTTTTTTTACATTATACTCCATACTACACTACGTACTCCCGTTCTCAAATAAGAGTAATTATAGATTTGTAATAAGTCAAATATTTTTGAATTGCTAGATTTCAGCTGGTTCCTGTTAGCTTTGCGACAATCAAATAACGAAGAACGAAAACAAAATCACAGCAAGTGAGACACAGATTTAACATGGAAAATCCTCTCCAACAAAGAGAGAAAAAAACCACGGACGCCAGCCAGCAAATCTTCACTATAACGGGGAGTGTTTACACAATGCTAGAATTTCACAGATGCAACTTATCCCAGCCGACGGCTTACAAGAGGTATATATAGCGGCGGTAACCTAGGTCATCAACGATCCGCTTCGGTCCAAGCCTCCTGGCGACGGGCCTCGCTCCGCTCCGTCAGAAGTTAGTCTCCTTAATAGAATTTGGATCATACTTCAACAAACTCCATCTTAAGAAAAATTCCTTCTTGTAGCCTCAACAGCAATCATCTCCCTGAACAAACAAAGAAAACACTTTCGGCGCCAACAGCCACTTGTGCTAAGTAGCTATACCAACTAAGCTTGAGCATAGCTCAAACTTAGCAATAGGAACATGCTTTGTCATCATATCAGCAGGATTATCATGAGTGCTTATCTTGCATACCTTTAGTGTACCTTATGCAACAACGTCACGAACATAATGATACTTGATATCAATGTGCTTTGTTATCTCATGGAACATCTGATCCTTAGTAAGGTAAATAGCACTTTGACTGTCATAGGATAGGTTAATGCAAAAATCATCCTGACAAAGCTCAGCATACAAACCTTTCAACCAAACAGACTCTTTGCAAGCTTCATCAACAGCCATATATTCTGCTTCATTATAGATAGAGCAACAACTGGTTGCAGCGTTGCCTTCCAACTCACGGCAGATCCACCTACCGTGAACACATAACCTGTGAGGGACCTCCTCTTATCCAAGTCGGTAGTAAAATCTGAATCCACATAGCTAGCGAGTCCCTCACCAGTCTTGCGAAACTTCAAGCAAGCATTTGATGTGCCACAGAGGTACCTGAAAATCCACTGAACAACTTTTCAATGTTCTTTACCTAGGATTAGCCATGTAACAACTCACCAAACTCATAGCATATGATAAATCAGTGCGAGAACAAACCATGACATACATCAAGGAACCAATAACACTAGAATAAGGAACTCGAGACATGTACTTAATATTTTTATCAGAACTAGGACATTACAATGCTGACAATTTAAAGTGAAGAGCAACAGGAGTACTAACTGACTTTGCATCATGCATATTAAAATGTTGGAGAACTTTCTCAACGTAACTTTGCTGACTAAGAAATAGCAACCTAGTTTTTCTGCCCCGTTTAATTTCCATACCTAGGACTTTCTTAGCAGCACCAAGATCTTTCATCTCAAATTCACTACTTTTTTTGAGGGAATTCAGGTCTTTATTGATTAAAACACATCAATACATAGTTTATCCCGGATAAATTCTAGGCAAGAAGATAAAAACGAGACACTACCAGAGAGTTCTGCTCTACAAGCCAACCTATGAGATGAATTATTACATAAACGATTAACATATCGAAACGAAGCAGATACCAATGGAAGAACCAGATTCTTGATATCCTCAACGATCACACCAACCAAGGAGCGATCTCGAACAGGAGAAGTGATCCTCTGGATGATAGAAAGGCAATCCGACAACACAATGATCTTGTCCCGGCCTTCATCTCGAGCAAGGGAGATTGCACTCCTGACGGCTAGTGCTTCTGCAATTTCTGGCGAGGTAACCTCATCACGTACCTGACTGTAAGCAGACAGGAAAACTCCGTTGTGGTTCCTGATTACGACGCTGACCCCCATCCGAGCCGTAGAAGAGAACAAACCAGCATCTACATTGATAACAACCACACCATCCTGCTGCGGACTCCATTGCTGGGACGATGGAGGTACACGCTCACGGACAATAGGAGGCAAGAAAAGATGCTGCAAGATCATCGCAATGTACGAATTAATCTGCATAACCAAGTTGTGCGGTTGTTTTAGAGGCTCACCATTACGAACCTCATTGCGTGAGCTCCAAAGATGCCAAACCGTCAGTGCCAAAGTGACAGCCTCGCGATCATCCGCTCTTGCCAAGAAATCGAACAGCCAAACTTTGATATTCGTGAACTCCTTGCGGCGAAGATGGACAGGGTAGACTGTTTTGGCTCCTCTCCACACCCTATAGGCGTATGGGAAAAACAACACTGTATGCTCCACTCGCTCCTCCCTGTGACAGAAAACATAGGCGTCCGAAGCAGGAATATGATGCCGGCAGAGCTGGAAGCGAGATGGGAGACAATGATGAGCCAATCGCCATAGTGTGATTAGCATCTTCCCCGAAGCCTTGATTTTCTAGAGTTTTTTCCAGCTCTCGATTCATCAGCTGAGTCAGCCTGTAGACCACGACCGGAGGCACTCCTCCGATCAATCAGCCGCTTCTCCCTTGCCATGTTGTACGCCGAGCGCACCGTATACTTGACAAAGTGAGCGAAAGGCCAAGAAGCAAAGTCGTCACCCACAAACCGGCTCAGGGGAACTCGCACAATGAGAGAGGCAATACTTTCTTCAAAGAAGTGACGAACCAAATCCTCATCCCATCTCCCGGACTCACTGTTTAAAAGAAAATCAATAGTAGCATTTGGCGGGAGCGGTACCAATGTTGAGAGCTGATCCGGTGGCACCCCCGGAATCCAATTGTCCGTGAGTATCTTGGTGTTACAGCCAGTCCCAATACCCCATCTCACTCCCTGTTGAAGAATATCCCTTCCAACAAGGATGCTGCGCCAGGTGAACGAGGACGTGCGTGGCTGGGGCGCATTCCAAAAATCACCATCAGGGAAGTACCTCCCCTTTAAAACCTGCGCACAAAAAGAGCCCGGATCCTTCAACAACTTCCAAGCTTGACGGCCCAGCATTGCCTGATTAAAAAGCATTAGGTCTCGAAATCCCATGCCTCCCAAGGATTTTGGGGTAGCCAGACATTCCCACGCTTTCCAATGCATCTTCTCCTTCCCTTCAATGACACCCCACCAGAAATCTGCAATCGCTTTGCGCATATCGGTGCTGATCGCAATAGGAAGTTGAAAACAACTCATGCTATATGTGGGTATCGACTGAATAACAGACTTCACAAAAATCTCCTTGCCCTTATGGGAAAGGGGTCTCCCCGAAGCAATATTCATCCTCTTCCACACCCGATGGAAGAGAAACCGAAATGTGCCAATTGGTGAATTCCCAACATCAGAGGGCATCCATAGATAAGTTTCTTGGAGAGCTTCATTGGCCATGCCAAACTGAACCTTCACTGTATCTTTAGTATCTTGATCACAATGGTTCCCAAAGAAAATGGTAGATTTATCATGATTAATCTTTTGCCCCGATCCTTGATAGTACAGCTGCAGAACAGAGTTGACTGCTGACACGCTGCCATGATCACTCTTAGCAAAAAATATACTATCATCCGCAAAAAGTAAATGGGAAACCGGTGGACCATTCCTGCCATTCCGAATCCCTTTCAGTTCCCCAGATAACTCCTTGGTATGAAGAAGGCAAGATAGCCCCTCTGTGCATAAGAGAAACAGGTAGGGACTAAGTGGATCTCCTTGCCTAATCCCTCGAGTAGGTATCACAGGTTCAGTATAATCACCATTTATCTTGATAGCATATCTGACCATAGTGACACACCTCATCACTGAATCGATCCAACTCTAATCAACGCCCAGCTTGACTAGGCATCCATGAAGATAGTTCCATTCGACCCTATCATATGTCTTCATCATATCTATCTTCACAGCGAAGAAAGGTTTCTTGACTCGTTGTCTCTTGATAGAATGGAGACACTCATAAGCAACTAAAGCATTGTCAGTAATTAGCCTGTTCGGCAAAAAAGCACTCTGCTATTCTGAAATTATCGTTGGCAGGATTACTTTTAGACGGTTAGCAAGAACTTTAGATGCAATCTTGTACAAAACATTGCAGAGGCTAATGGGGCGAAAATTCTTGAGGTTGTCAGGATTTGTTACATTGGGAATCATGACAATAACAGAATCACAGAGCCCCTCGGGAACCGACTCCTCTTGCAGAAAACCTCTCACTGCCATACAAATTTCTTCCTTGAAAAAATCCCAATGAGTTTGATAAAACAAAGCCGGAAAACCACCAGGTCCTAGGGACTTTGTGGGACCCATTTGGAATAATGCCGCTTTGATCTCATCATTAGTATATGGTTTGCATAATGCCACATTCATATCATCAGTTACCTTACCAGGAATAGCAGCAATTACTTCCTCCATACGATCACATGGCTCTGAACTGAACAAAGAAGTATAGATAGTGCTCACTCTGTTCTTGATTTCAGCCATATCAGTGCACCTAGAACCATCCTCCCTTGGCAGATGTTTTACATTATTTGCCCGTCTTCGGGAAGAGGCCCGGACATGGAAGAAAGATGTGTTATGATCCCCTTCCTTTAGCCACTCAAGACGCGAGCGTTGGCGAGCCATAATCTCCTCTCTCTCAAACAGTTCACACTGCTCCCGTTCAATCACATTAGCTTCAGTGTCCGTACTGCTCCAGGGCGCCAACCAGAGATATTTCAGATGCCGTTCTAGCTTACGGATTTTCCTTTGGACCGACCCAAAGGTATCTCTGCTCCACTGTTCCAGCGAGGTGGCCATGCCATGGAGAGTAGCCCAGGTCGATCTCAAAGAGACTGGACCATCCGAGCATTCAGCCCAGGCCCGCTCCAGTGTGTCCCTGTAATCTGGTGAGCGCAACCATGCTGCCTCAAATTTGAAACCCGCCTGGACCTGTTTCTGAATATTAGCACGTTCCTGGTTTCCAAGCTAATCACAATTGCATAATGATCAGAGGTGGTAGTGATGACATTTTCTACCTGCATAATAGGAAACATCTGAGAAAAGGGATCATTTATCACCGCCCTATCCAATCTCACATGGACGTTGCTATCATGTTCTTGTTTATTAGTCGATGTAAATTTGGGGCCAGAAGAGCCCACATCTGATAAGCCACAGTGATCAAGACAATCTTTAAATAACTGCATCTGTGAATCAGACCGAGTACTAGAGCCAAAATTCTCATGTTGATAGAGAGCCTCATTAAAATGGCCACAACAAATCCACGGGCCAGACCACTGCATCCTCAAGTTACGCAACAATGACCAAAACTGGTGTCTTCTCTCTTGTCGAGGCTTTCGATACACAAAAGACACACGCCATTGGACCCCTATCTCCTCAGAGATCAACACATCAAAGCAACTAGAGTTGCAACCTTGGAGAGTAACGGTATATGGCTGCTTCCAACACAAAACAAGGCCACCACTCTGACCTGCACAACTAACGCCCAGGCTGTTTGTGAATCCCAAAGTCCACATAAAATTCTGAGCCTTCTTATCCTTGATATTCGTTTCCGACAGAAAAAGGAAAGCGGGTCGGAAAATTTTGACGAGCCACCGGAGCTCGCCCACTGTCGAGTCCGACCTGAGTCCTCGATAGTTCCAACATATGATACTCATGGCGTCCGGCGGGGCTGGTCCACAGCCGCCGCCAGATCCGCCGATCGGGAGTTAGTCGCCTCGGACTCACAGTTCTTTTGTTTTTTGTTTGAATCATCATTGGGGGCCTCCTCGCAGACTGCCTCTCCAGCTAAATCTTTCTTACCCATGTCTCCTCCACAAGAAACCTCATGAGAATTAGTCTGAAAGTTTGTAATAGCCAGAGCCTTCGGATTTTTGCCACATACATCTGCTTTCTTTTCTGACCCGAAGCTTTGCCTGCATTCCTAGCTTGATTCTGCGCCTTCGACGGCGCTGGACCTTTACGAACCCGCGTCTTCCGACTTTTTGCCGGAGATGTTACCTCTGGATTCTTCGGTCCCTTCTCAGGTTGAGTGCTTGACCCCTGGCCTAAATGAGAGCCTTGGCCAGATGGAGCTCGCCACTCGGTCTTCCTCAGCTCAGGCACGCACACCCGCTCACTGTTCCATGACAGCTTGCCATCCTCATCTCTAGCAGCGGGAGTAGGGCACACAAGGGAGGAGTGTCCAATTAAGCCACACGAGAAACAAAACATTGGCATCTTCACTTATTTAACATCATAATAAATTGTCTTATTCGGAGTGGAGGACTCGACCGCCACCCATCTCTAAGTGGTTCAGATATATCAACATCCACACGAACACGTAGGTAATCACCCCATGCTCTACCTTTCTCATCAACATCCATCTTCACCACCTTGCCGATCAAACTAGCAAGTGGTGTTCCCCTCTCAGAATTCATCAGGGGAAAAGGCAACTTGTAAATCCTTAACCATAGCAGTAATCTGTCAAAGACCACATCAGCTGGCTAATGACCCACAAGTATAGGGGGTGTATCGCAGTATTTTCGAGCGAAGTGAAATCCAATTTATTGATTCGACACAAGGGGAGCCAAAGAGTATTTATAAGCCTTAACAACTGAGTTGTCAATTCAGCTGCACCTGGAAACAATCTCGCTCACAACATTTTATCAGTAGCAACAGTTTTGTAATAGTAATAGCAAAGTAATAGCAGTAGGAAAAGCAAAGACAGTAGTGACAATTGTAGTAAACAGTAGGATTAACGCGCGGTAGGCATAGGGATGGACAGACGGGCATTGCATGGACAAGACAATTTATATGGCAATCTAGACATAAGGCATTTGTAGATCAATAAGATAAAGCATCCAAGTACTAAATAATCATAGGCATGTGTTCTATATATAGTCATACGTGCTCGCAATGAGAACTTGCACAACATCTTTTGTTCTGCCAGCCCGTTTGCAGCGGGGTCTCAAGGGAACTACTGGCAATTAAGGTGCTCCTTTTAATAGAGCACCGGAGCAAAGCATTAACACTCAGTGAACACATGTGATACTCACATCAAAGCCATTACCTCCGGTTATCCAAATTATTGTCACTTTGGGGCATTTGGTTTCGGACAACAATATGTGTATACAACTTGCAGGTAAGACCATAAACGATACTATCATAATGAATCAATAACTTGTTCAGATCTGAAATAATGGCACTCGGGACCTAGTGACAAGAATTAAGCATAACAAGTTGCAACAAAGTCAAAAATCACTAATAATAGATACTAGGAACCATTCCCTAACAATCTGATGCCACTACATGAACGATCTCATCCAATCCCTACCATCCCCATAGCCTATAGCGGGGGAGTACTCACTCATGGATGGGGGAATCATGGATGGTCGATGGAGAAGCGATGGTGATGATGATGGCGATGATCTCCTCCAATTCCATGTCCCGGCAGGGTGCCAGAACAGAGTTTTTGGTTCTTTTTCGCGGAATCTGGTGGTGGCGGCGTAGCGGAACTCTTTTTGGAAAAACATCGAACCCCCTTTGTTTTTAGGTCAAGAGGCATCTTATAGGTGAAGAGGGAGGCCAAGGGGGTGACCGAGGTGGCCACACCACCCCCAGGCGCGGCCTGGGCTGGCCCGCGCGGCCAGGTGGTGTGGGCCCTTTGTGGCTCTCCTCCGTCTTGTCTTCTGGCTTTGTGAATCTTCTGGTGAAACAGGATTTTTAGCATATTTTTCGGGATTTTTCCTGATAGTTGATTTTCTGCACAAAAACTAGACACCAAGGTAATTCTACTGAAAACAACATCAGTCCGTGTTAGTTCTATCCAAATTACACAAGTTTAGAGGAGAAACAATAGCAAAAGTGTTCGAGAAAGTAGATACGTTTTGGGCGTATCAACTCCCCCAAGCTTAGCTTATTGCTTGTCCTCAAGCAATTCAGTTAAAAACTGAATGCGATAAAAGAAACTTTCACGAACACATTTGCTTCATAAGATGTATATATTCTCAGCATATGATCAAGTACTTAGACAATTCATAATAAGGAGTATGCAAATAAGGCTACTCGATAGTCATTGCAAGCTATGAAGAGATTCCAACTCAAAAATAATAAGTAGCATGAAACATAAACATAAGCAACATTGCAATGCTCATGAAAAGGTATGATAGAGTGGTATCTCGCTTGCCTTTAATTGTAGAGAAAACATAATTGCCGAGGCACCTCTGAAGTTCAAGTGAATACTAGAAGTAAAGATATCAGAGATACAAGCATCAAAGTTATGACACAACTAACCAAGTTTTGAAACAAGCATATTACACTAAGAATGACAACTATGATCTCAAGGAAGTGCTCATAGAATGTGTGGAGACTCAACAAGGAAATGAAAAGGTTTTGAAAAGTTTGAAAGGCTTCCAAATGCTGAAAGTATGGTAATCGTTAGCTTTGAGCTCTCATTGTCCCTAGCATAAGAATCTTTAAATGATTAAGGTTAAAGTGACACAACTAAGAGGATATGCTTGACAAGTTATAAGTTGAAATCTCATGCCCCTTTCTTACGAGTACCGAACCTCATGCTACTCAACTTCAGTCACAAGTAATCTCTTGTCATTGTAAGTATATATGTATCATAGAGAACCACCAACGGGGTACCCCTTGCCCCATGACACAGGAGTTGTCCCATATCCAAATGACAAGGCAACAGACAATGAGTATCTCAGCAATCTTTTTATTTGCTATTTGCATAGGTTTTTATTAAGGACGCTTCATAGAATGCTCATTATGGTTATGCTGCAAGTTTCCACCATGATTAGGCATGGCTTAGGCTAGCGGCCCAGGCGTTTCTCTAACACACATACAAACTCCATGATCTTACAAGTTCCCCTTTTATTTCATACCACTGGGATCCATAAGGAAAAGAATCATGATATCAACGGAATAATAAGTGCAATGTTGAAAGCGTTCCCTATGATACATGGTTCTGCTAACTTCAACTTATAAAGCGCAAGCATATACGCAACAAAGATGGACACAATGGTTCAAGATTATTAAGTGCAAGAAAGTAAAGTGTGCCATCAAGTTCCTGAGATCTTTACTAACTAACTTTCTCATAACAAGCAAATATTTTATTCGGAAGAAAACAAGGCATACTTAATATGCACGGAATAACAAATGATGTTAATAGGTAGGTATGGTGGACACTTTTGGCAATATTGGTTTTGGGAAGGTGGAAACACGGGTAGAGCTCATACTCAGTGCAAGTGAAGGCCAGCAATAGAAAGGGAGCAAAAAACGAGAGAGCAATAACTGTCATAATCATTCTTGCAACAAAACATGAATAATTATGGAATGAAAGTGATTCAAGGATCCTGAGGAAAAATAATTCATTGAGGCTTAACTAATTGTTTCAGTCCTATGCATGCGTGAGCATGTGCCAAGTCAATTCAAGTGAAACATTCAGAGGAAGATACCACAGTGTCATACCAAGTTATGAATAGAACAATGAAAGCAAACATTCATATGACATGCTACAAACCATTAGCAAGCTGGAGCTAATCATAAGAAAGCAAGAACTACTAAGCATCCATAAATAACATACACCTTACATGAACAGACTAAGCATGCCCACAATGATGAGTATATGTACAAAAATAAAAAAAAATATAGTTTGTTACCAGCCTCTTACCACACCTCAAGTTTTCATTAATCCTCATTATTGCCCTTCACTTGTGTGGCTTGAATAATAACATTAAACCCAACTCCACTAAGGACTGCTGAACCCTGCAACAAACTTCACAAAACCAAAGAAGAACAACAAATATTTTTGGGTTTTCGATTTTTAAAGGCAAGAACCAAAAAGGAAGAACAAGCAAAGCGAAATCTTTTTGAGTTTTTCAAATAATCAAAACAAAGCAAAAAGGAAGAAGCAAACCAAGGCTATAAAGACAAAGAAGCAAACAAAGAGAAACAACGAAAATAGTTTTGGTCTTTTTGTGTTTTGGAAAGTAGAAATAAAGCAAGAACGAAAACTAAAAGAAAGTGAAACATGGATATACAAACTACTGACTGAACATGATATGTAGATGAGTGTGATGTCAGTGTACCTCTCCCCAAGCTTAGGCTTTTGGCCTAAGTGGGTATCAACCCCAACGCGGGTAGGAACTCCAAGCTGGCGGGTCATCGTATGAATGATCATAGTTAGGCCCTTGTGTAGAAAAATAAGCTCCCCAATCATAGGCAGGTTGCTGGTACGAAGACTCCCCCTCACTCGAGGGCTGGACCAAATCATCTGTAACCTCCCTTCCAGTATCCTTCTCTTGCTGGGAGACACTACTAGGAAACAGCTCTTCTGTGGCGCACCTTTTTTCATCATCCGTGGCGCATATGTTAGTCGCCACTGATACGTCACCACTGATAACTAACTTCAGTGGCGCATATGGCTAATATGCGCCACAGAAGTTGTTTTCCAAAATTCAAAAAAAAGGCGGGCCAGATCTCAAACTTCTGTGGCGCATATGGCCAATATGCGCCACAGAAGTTTTTTTCAAATTTCAAAAATAAACCCGGGCCAGATCTAGATCTGGCCGGAGTTGGTGGTGGTGGTGGTGGCGGGCGGCGGCTAGGGCTAGGAGGAGGTTGCCGGAGTTGGTGGTGGAGGAGGAGGAGGAGGTTACCGGAGTTGGTGGAGGAGGAGGAGGAGCTCGCCGAAGTTGGTGGTGGAAGAGGAGGAGAAGGAGGAGGTCGCCGGAGTTGGTGGAGGAGGAGGAGGAGGTCGCCGGAGTTGGTGGTGGTGGAGGAGGAGGAGGAGGTGGTCGCCGGAGTTGGTGGTGGTGGTGGAGGAGGAGGAGGTCACCGGAGAGTGGAGAAGGAGGAGGGAGGAGAAGGGGAGAAGTGTGGAGGAGAGGAGAAGGGGAGAAGTGTGGAGGGGAGGAGAAGTGGGGAGGGGAGAAGAAGTGGGGAGGGAGAGAAAAAGGAAAAAGGAAGGGAGAAGGGCGCTGGCGGGATTCAAATTTCGAATCCCGCCCAAAACTTCTGTGGCGCATATGGGGGAAATGCGCCACAGAAGTTTCTCCCCCTTTTTTTATTTTTTTGCAGTAAAAAATCTTCTACCCTCAATACCTTTTTACTCTTTTCGAATTTGGGGATTCTGTAAAATCCAG
The DNA here is from genome assembly GCA_916181665.1 of Avena sativa. NCBI lineage: Eukaryota > Viridiplantae > Streptophyta > Magnoliopsida > Poales > Poaceae > Avena > Avena sativa. The sequence continues at coordinate 433,512,928 of OV702295.1, forward strand.
AACAACCAAAGGTGGTTGAATTCGAGTAGGGAATTTCGAGACGATCATTTTGATAGGTTAAAGATTTTTTTCCGACATCGTATGCAAAAGTTAGAGCCATTTTACCGTGCCATGACCTATTTTTGCAAAATACATCGAAATTCATGCTTTTCAATTTTTTCTAGATCTATACCCTAAAATCTAACTACAACTTAAAGGAATTATTTTTTTGAAGTTTCTATCATTTTTGTTTATTTTTTACAAAACTGAAAAGGCGATCCACGGGGGAGGGGGGGGGATCTGTTTTCCCCCCTATATGCTTGTTCTGTGGCGCATACACCTATATGCGCCACAGAAACATCACTTTCTGTGGCACATATGGACATATGCGCCACAGAAGTTTCTCCCCCTTTTTTGCTGCTTGGTCCCATCAACCTTCTGTGGCGCATACGTCTATATGCGCCACAGAAGTTTGACACTTCAATGGCGCACACGAAAATATGCGCCACGGAAATATGGACTTCTGTGGCGCATATTGGTTTCGTGCGCCACTGAAGTGCCAAACTTCCGTGGCGCATTTTTTCGTGTGCGCGACTGATATATATCTGTGGCGCATATTTTTACATATGCGCCACTAAATATTTTGTCTATCTGTAAGCTCTTTCCTAGTAGTGAGAGCTCCCCCAGATATGTATCGAGCTCTTCCTCGGTGAGTGACCATCCTTCGCTGGTATCAAGGTTAAACAAAACAGGTGCATGCAAAATAACAACACGCTCAGACTTACGCCTTCTCCAACCAGATTTGAGGAAAGTTATTTCATAGGATAAATCACTCAAATTAGCCCAAGAAGAAATGAATTTATGTTGTATCATGGAGTTAAGGTCAAACCCCTCTATGGGAAACTGTAGGTCTAAATGATGAGGCACTGCACCATGCAAAGCTATTAAACGAGAAGCGATGAGGCCTCCATAAATTCCACCTTTCCCGCGGTTAGTAGCAAGATGGAAAGCTATCAAGGCACCCAAATTATAAGTCTTATCTCATTTTAAAGCAGCTAAGATGAAGGCTAGATCATATGTAGATAATTTATTAGCAGTTTTCCTAGCAAGAACACACTTGGCAATGAAGTAGGCAAAGTATTGAATAGAGGGGAGAAGAATATTATGAATTTTACCACTCTCCTTTGAGAAGCTGCTCCCTTGGCAAATTTCCGTGTACAAGTCCATGAGTGGTGTAGGTCGCTCTCTAATTCATGTTGGTTGAGTTGGTGTTCATTCATCTTCTATTCTGAAATTTAAACATCCACTATACAAGTGATTGCAAAGTGAATACATAATGAAGGGAACTACTCATAGGGACTTATAAGAAGCCTAAACATGCATCAAAACAATTTCTCTAAGCATTGAACAAGCTCACAAAACCTGTCACCTACAGTAGCCAAATACTCAAGATATAATCCACTGAACACAAATCTACTTGGACAAGCGAAGGAGTCACATACCGGAGAACAAATCCTCCAAATTTCAGCAGCAAAGATGGGCTGAGCAAGGAGATCGAAAAATCGTGGACAAGAACAAGAAGAACATAATTTTGAGCAATGAACTGATGTTTTCTCGGGAGAGAGAAGGAAGTGGCAAGGGAGAGAGTGAGTGGAGGGCTAGGGGTGGCCCACACCATGGCCAGGCGCGCCCCTAGTGTGGTCGCGCCACCAGGTGATGTGCCTGCCTAGTGGGCCCCCCTGGGTCACACCAGGCACTTCGCTACCCCTTTTTTCTCGTAAAAATTTAATATGATTTTTCTGGAATTTTTCGAGACACTTTATTTTTGAGAAATTTTCAGGTATTGATGAATGATTTTCTGACAGAAAGATGAATTTGGAATGATGCAAAAACAAAACAAAACTAAAACTTCAGAAGTTCTAAGACACTCTAGTATGCAATCAACTAGCAACAGAAAAGTGAAATAAGTGAAAGCAAAACAAACATGGATAAAATAAAAGTAAGCAAAGATAATCATGGTGAAAACATAATTTTGTTCATTAAAATCCCTTTGTTAACAAGGTTGATTAGTTCTTGTTACCAAAACAATTTTATATAAAACAAAACTTTGTATTCCATTAATGATTATGTTACCTCAACCTTGATAGCAATGGTCCCAATCATAATAGTTTCATATTTTTCTAGTGGTATGGAACAATATATTTCTCCAACTTGGATGCGCTCAACATGTTCAATTGAATTTAAGCCATAAGTCCTATCAATCTTCTTGGGGCAATGGACAGTATGCTCTTTGTCATTAACATTAAAAGTTACCTTTCCTTGATTGCAATTAATAACAGCTCCTGCAGTGTTAAGAAAAGGTCTCCCAAGAATTATAGACATATTATCATCTTCAAGCGTTTCAAGCACAACAAAGTCAGTTAATATCAAGCAATTATGAGCCACTTGAACAGGTACATCCTCACATATGCCAACGGGAAAAGTAGTAGATTTATCATCCATTTGCAAAGATATATCAGTTGGTATTAATTTTTCCAATTGAAGTCTCTTATAGAGAGAAAAATGCATAACACTAACTCCTGCTCCCAAATCACACAAAGCAGTTGTAACATAACTATTTTTAATATAGCATGGAATAGTTGAAATCCCTAGGTATCCAAGTTTCTTTGGAACCTTACCATTAAAGGAATAATTAGCAAGCAAAGTAGAAATTTCCTCATTAGGGATCTTTCTTTTATTAGAGACAATATCCTTCATATACTTTGAGTAAGGAGGCAATTTAATAGCATCCGTCAAAGGTATTTGCAAAAATAAAGGTTTCATCCACTCACAAAACTTATTATAGTGTTCGTCTTCCTTTGACTTGTGTTTCTTATCAGGGAAAGGCATAGGTTTTTGGACCCAAGGCTCTCTTTCACTACCATATTTATTAGCAACAAAATCTTCTTTATTGTATCTAGAATTGTTAGTCTGTCCTTCCGGTTCTTCTTCAACTTTTTTCTTTATCAGGAGCATCATTTTCCTCATTACCACTTTCAGTTTCAGCATCAGAGACAGATATGCTATTAGGATCTTTAGCAGGTTCAGAAGACTCTACAATAGTTTTATGTTTCTTTTTCCTTTTCTTAGGAGAAGTACCACTACTTTCAATTTGTTGAGAATCTTGCTAAATTCTTTTAGGATGCCCCTCAGGATATAGAGGATCCTAAGTGGCAACACCACTTCTAGTTCTAATCTCATAAGCATGTTTTCCTTTAGAAGCATTAACTAGCAAGTCTTTTTGTACTTTAACAAGCTGATCAATTTGAGTTTGAACCATTTGGAAATGTTTCACAAGCAGTTTAACATCATTACAGGTTCTTTCCAAAATATCCCTTAACTCAATAATAGCTCTAGAGTTTTCCATTAGATGATTTTGCACCCTTTTATTAAAATTGTCTTGCTTAACAATAAAAATATCAAATTCTTCCAAGCATTGATCAGGAGGTTTAGAATAAGGAATATCACCTTCATCAAAATGTTGGAGAGAATGTACCTCAATAGTGGATGAGTGGGAGATAGGATTACATAGTTCTTCCATAGGAGGTAAATTCTTCACGTCTTCAGCTTTAATACCCTTCTCCTTAAGAAATTACATAGCTTCCTTCATCACTTCATCATTTAGTTCAATAACTCCCCTCTTATTTGGTGTTGATGTTGGCTCAAGCACAGTTAACTCAGGTGTAGTTGACTCAGGTCGAGTTGGCTCGGGTGAAGTCCAGTCATCATAATTCTTGCTTATTTTAGCCATTAATTCCTCAACTTCTTTGGGAGTTCTATTCCTGAAAACACAATCAACACAACTATCCAGGTATGTCCTAGATTCTTTAGTTAGTCCATTATAATATATATCGAGAAGCTCATTCTTAGGTAATGGACATCCAGCCTGTGCATGAATCAAAGCACAAAACCTTGCCCATGATTCCGGCAATATCTTTTTCTCCCTATTTAAAATCAAAAAGTTCCTACAAAATGGCATGTCTAGCACTAGGAGGGAAATATTTCTGAAGGAAGGTACTAATCAAGAAATCAGGGCTATCAATAGATGCAGGAGGTAAATTATTAAACCAAGTTTTAGCTTCTCCTTTTAATGAAAAAGGGAAAATTTTAGCAACAAAGTAGGTGCGCATCTTAATATCATCAGAAAATAAGCCACTCATGGTAGAAAGCTCAGTCATATGTGCTACAACACTTTCATTCTTAGCCTCACAAAAAGGTTCTTTCTCAACAATGGTTATGTAAGATAAATCAAGAGAGAAATCATAATCTTTATCTTTAATGTTTATGGGAGATGTGGCAAACTTACTATTAGGAGATAATTTGGGTTTTATAGCACGCCTCTCAAGGAGACTCTTAATGGCACTTTTACCATGAGTATTTTGACATTCTTTAATAAATTCATCATTCATTTCTATATATCCGTCTTCAATATCATAGCTCTCTATAGACTTAGGTGAACTGACAGGTGTAGTAGTGTCTTCATTAGGAGTTTTAGTATTTCTAGCTATAGTTCTAGCAATCGTAGCATCTAGGAAAGGACCTAATGAACCACTCTTATCAAGCATAGTAGAAGCAACATCATAAGTATCAGAAGTTTCAGATTCAGCAGTAGTAGTATATGTAGCATGCGTATGTGGTGGTGTAAGGAGCTTACTCATTATAGATGGTGAATCAAGAGCAACAGAGGTGTTCAGAACCGTACCTCTCCCTGTAGTGGATGGTAATATAGGAACCTTTCCATCACGAGATTTACCCATGATGAATGGATAGCAGCAAACAATAGTGATTCCAAGTGGACTTGATAAATAGAGCTATGCTCCCTGCCAACGGCGCCAGAAAATAGTATTGATGACCCACAATTATAGGGGGTGTATCGCGGTATTTTCAAGAGAAGTGAAACCCAATTTATTGATTCGACACAAGGGGATCCAAAGAATATTTATAAGCCTTAACAACTGAGTTGTCAATTCAGCTGCACCTGGAAACAATCTCGCTCACATCAGTTTATTAGTAGCAACAATTTTGTAATAGCAATAGCAAAGTAATAGCAGTAGTAAAAGTAAAGACAGTAGTAACAATTGCAGTAAACAATAGGATTAAAGTGCGGTAGGCATAGGGATGGACGGACGGGCGTTGCATGGACAAGACAATTCATATGGCAATCCAGACATAGGGCATTTGTAGATAAATAAGATAAAGCATCCAAGTACTAAATAATCATAGGCATGTCTTCCATATATAGTCATACATGCTCGCAATGAGAACTTTCACAACATCTTTTGTCCTGCTAGCCCGTTTGCAGCGGGGCCTCAAGGGAACTACTGGCAATTAAGGTGCTCCTTTTAATAGAGCACCGGAGAAAAGCATTAACACTCCATGAACACATGTGATCCTCACATCAAAGCCATCCCCTTCGGTTATCCCGATTGCTGCCACTTCGGGGCCTTTGGTTCCGGACAACAATATGTGTATACAACTTGCAGGTAAGACCATAAACGATACTATCATAATGAATCAATAACATGTTTAGATATGAAATCATGGCACTCGGGCCCTATTGACAAGTATTAAGCATAACAAGTTGCAACAAAGTCAAAAGCACTAATAATAGATACTAGGCACCATGCCCTAACAATCTGATGCCACTACATGAACGATCTCATCCAATCCCTACCATCCCCATAGCCTATAGCGGGGGATTACTCACTCATGGATGTGGGGATCATGGATGGTCGATGGAGAAGCGATGGTGATGATGATGGCAATGATCTCCTCCAACTCCCGGCTGGGTGCCAGAATGGAGTTTCTGGTTCTGATTCACGGAATCTGGTGGCGGCGGCATAGTGGAACTCTTTTTGGAAAAACGTCAAACCCCCTTTGGTTTTTAGGTCAAGAGGCATCTTATAGGCGAAGAGGGAGGCCGAGGGGGTGTCCGAGGCAGCCACACCACCCCCAGGCGCGGCCTGAGCTGGCCCGCGCGGCCAGGTGGTGTGGGCCTCTCGTGGCCCTCCTCCGTCTCGTCTTCTGGCTCCGTGAATCTTCTGGTGAAATAGGATTTTTGGCATATTTTCCGGGATTTTTCCTGATAGTTGATTTTCTGCACAAAAACTAGACACCAAGGTAATTCTGCTGAAAACAACGTCAGTCTATGTTAGTTCTATCCAAATCACACAAGTTTAGAGGAATAACAATAGCAAAAGTGTTCGAGAAAGTAGATACGTTTTGGACGTATCACTGGCTACACCTTAGGATCAAATTCCTTACTTAGGTGTGCCTTCAAAGTAGTGATTTCTTTCATGCTCTTGGCAGCAATTAACATATCATCAACATATAACATAAAGTATATAGGTGATCCATTAAATTTTTTATGTAAACACAACTATCAAACTGAGACCTCTTAAAACCTTGTGAGATCATAAATGAATCAAACCTTTTGTACCACTGTCTTGGAGATTGCTTCAAACCATAAAACGACCTCTTCAATTTGCACACAAAATCCTCTTTTCCAGGAACTATGAACCCTTCAGGTTGGTCCATGTAAATCTCCTCCTCTAGTTCACCATGTAGAAAAGCAGTCTTTACATCTAGCTTCTCAAGCTCAAGATCATGCATATAAAACAATACCAAAGAAAGCATGAATAGAACTATGCTTCACAACCGGAGAGAAAACATCATTATAGTCAATACCAGGAATCTGGCTAAAACCTTTTGCTACTAACCTTGCCTTAAACCTTGGAGGCTCATTTGGAGACAAACCTTCCTTTCTCTTGTATATCCACTTACAGCGGACGACCTTCTTCTGTTTAGGCAAGCGCACAACTTCCCATGTGCCAATCTTATGAAGAGATTGCATCTCTTCTTGCATAGCAGAAATCCACTTCTCGCGGTCAACGGATGCAACAACTTCATTCTATGTAGCAGGTTCAGTATCATGCTCCACCTGTTTAGCACAAATCAAAGCATAATGAGCAAGAATACACTCTTCAATTAAACGACGAGGTGGAACTATGTTATGCCTCGGTCTATCAGCAGCAATAGACTCATGTGGTTGCTGCAAAACAGTAGGTGAGTGCTGAACAACATGATCATCAACATTTTCCTCATGAGTATCATCAGTCATAGCATTATTATCAACAGTTTTCTGCGGGTGCTCCACCTGCACACTAACTCCCTCCTCTCCAATAGCAATAGGAGAGGGATCTGATGGCAAGTTGTCATGATACATAATAGATTCACTGAAAACAACGTTCCTACTCAACAAAATCTTTTTAGTTTCGGGATTTCATAGTTTATATGCCTTAACTCCTGAACCATAACCAAGGAATATGCACTTAACAACTCTAGGATCTAAGTTTCCATTATCAACATGAGCATAAGTAGTGCAACCAACAACTCTCAACTGCGAATAATCAGCACGTGAACCGAACCATACCTCAATGGGAGTTTTCTTCTCAAGTGGAATAGAAGGTGACCTGCTGATGAGGTAGCACGCTGTGTTGGCTGCTTCAACCCAAAAATGTCAATGCATACCTGCATTGGACAACATACAGCGAGCCCTCGAGATGATGGTCCTGTTCATGCGCTCAGCCACGCCATTTTGCCGAGGAGTGTAAGGGATGGTGTGGTGCTTGATTATACCATCATTACTGCAAAACTCCTCAAACTCATTAGAACAGAATTCCATACCATTGTCAGTACATAGTACCTTTACCTTCTTTTCAGTTTGCTTTTCTATCATAACTTTCCACTTCTTAAAAGCATCAAAAACATCAGATTTAGGTTTCAGAAAATATGGCCACACTTTTCTTGAGTAGTCATCAATGATAGTAAGCATGTAATTAGCACCACCAATAGAAGTCTTACGAGAAGGTCCCCATACATCAGCATGCACATAATCTAATATGCCTTTGGTGGTATGAACGAAAGCATTGAATTTAACTCTTTTATGCTTACCAAAAATGCAGTGCTCACAAAACTCAAACTTCCCAAGTCGCAACCATCAATCAACTCTCTCTTTACCAACTCTGCCATGCCATGTTCACTCATATGCCCAAGACGCATATGCCACAGATTTGTTTTGCCACAATCATCAGAATCATTAGAAGTAACAGTAGCAACAATACCAGGCAAAGTGCTACCTCTAAGAACATATAACTTAGCAGAATTCATATCACCTATCATGTGAATAAGAGAACCTTTTGATACCTCTAACAATCTACGCCCACCGACATACTTGTGTCCATCAACGTCCATGGTACTCATGGGGATCAGATTTCTGGCCATGCTTGGTATGTGCTTCACCTCATTCAACGTACGCGTCACACCATCATGTGTCCCGATCTTAAAAGATCCAACTCCAACAGTATTGCACGGCTTGTCATTCCCCACACGTACCAAATCTCCAGCCTGCACAGACTCATATGAACTGAAACCAATCTTTGTTACATCAAATATGAAACAAAATGTAGTATCAAGTATCCATTCATCATCACGAGAAGCACAAGCAGCAAAAACAGCTAAACATTCACCGTCAGAACTATCACCAGAAATAAGAGCAGCCTTACCATTACATTCATCCTTATCTTTCGGTTGGTAAGTTCCATTCCTTTTCTCCTTATTCTGCAGCTTCCAACAATCATCAATAACATGATTAGATTTCATACAATACATGTAGAACTTGTCCTTTCCCTTGGACTTCGAACAACTTCTGTCGTCTTTGCTCTTATCTCGGTTGACATAGTTGTTAAATCTCTCCTCGGTCTTGCCACGAACCTGCAGAGCTTCAGCCTTGGATGACGCCCCATCTGCCTGCACCATAGTTTTCATCTTTTCCCTCTATTTGAGGGCCTCTTGTACTTCATCAAGGGTTAGTTCATCACAGCTCAACAATATTGTATCACGAAAGTGTGTATAAGAACTAGGCAGCAAGCATAAGAGTAATAGAGCTAGATCCTCCTCATCATATTTACTTCCATAGATTGCAAACTAGAAACAATCTCTCTGAAAAATAGATAAGTGATTCATTACCGATCCACCTTCCTGCAATCTATGTGAGAACAACTTCATCTTCACATGCATCTTACTGGTTACATCCTTTGACATGCAGAACGATTCCAGTTTCAGCCAAAGAGTAGCGGCAGATTTCTCTACAAAAACTTCCTATAAAATATTATTGGATAGATGAAGTTGAATTAAAGACAAATCCTTACGGTCCTTCCTCTTCTCTCCGTCAGACCATCTCTTAGCATCCTTTTTCCTGAATCCTTCTAGTGCTTCATCTAGATCTGAAGTTTCGGCGAGAATCGCCCGCATCTTCACCTGCCACAAGAAGAATCTTGTGATTTAGTCCAGCTGTGGTAGATCGAACTTCAATGACGACATGTCACAAACCCTAGATTAGAACATGGGGCTCTGATACCACTTGTTAGCTTTGCGACAATCAAATAACAAAGAACGAAAACAAAATCACAGCAAGGGGGACACAGATTTAACGTGGAAAACCCTCTCCAACAAAGAGAGGGAAAAAACCACCGGCGCCAGCCAGCAAATCTTCACTATAACGGGGAGTGTTTACAAAACGCCAGGGATTTCACAGATGCAACTTATCCCAGCCGGTGGCTTACAAGAGGTATATATAGCGGTGGTGACCTAGGTCATCAATGATCATACTTCAATAGCTCCATGCATTGTTCAGTGTTGGAGCTTCTCCTCCAGCCTCTGATCTTCTTCTCTGTTTTACCTCTCACAATCTCTCATGAACACACAGTGAGATACCAGAATCCAAAGGTAATGCTTGAAGATTAATAACAGGGGTCAACAGATTTTGGGGTAAAGGTCACTTCATGTATAAGATTCACAACACTAGAATCTAGCACAATCAGGGATCTTCGGTTCAAGTCCAAGGATTAAAACCCATAGAAGGGAGTAACTACTAACTTAGTAGTACCTAGGGTACTACAAGGTAGTAATCAAGAGGTAGCTTCTGATAGAAGATACGACTTCTGAAGTACCCAACCAAATGAGAAGGAGATACACGAGGTGAAAGGAAACCTCGTAGCCTAGAATAGAACACCGTGGAACTGACAACATAATATTATGGGACCATAGAATAAAGAGATCGTGATTGAAAGAAATATCTCAGCTGAAAAGGAACAAAGTGAACAAGGAACACACACATACCAAACTCTAGAGAACTCAACACTAGGTCGACTGATCAAGAATGTCATGCCCAAAAGGCACCTAAAGTTTGAAAGACGAGATAAGTTAGGAAAATCTTATCCAAATCAACACAAGATAATATGACCTAGAGTTAGAGTGATACTTGATAATGAGTAAAAATAAGCATACTAGAGTTTTCACACATAATTTTCAACTTTGAAATAGATTTTGCAAACTCTAGACTAAAGATTGACCAGTAGAAAGGTTTTCCTACTAACGGTACGACTCTGATACCAAAACATGTGACACTCCCGGATCAGGGATATACAAATCCCAGATCTCCGTATGATATAAGCCTAACCTTGACCTCAGGGATATACAGTGAGAGAATCGGTAACATTACAGTGGCCCTACAATACAAAATTGTTACAGCAAGCTCATAATTGAACGGAGAACCAAAATATTACAAGTGAGACCACTGATCACAAACATCAAACAATGGGGGATAAATTATGCTATTAATTATAGCAAACTTAACATATGACCTAAGAGGCCTGAAGCATAATGATGATGTCGTATTCCATAGATCCTAGACTGCCGCCTGGGAAACCCAAGCTACTCGTCGATGTCGATGCTATAACGAACTCTTATTCTATGGTAACACTTACTCTGCATCAAAAGTATCAAGAAAGCAAGTCTGAGTACATGGTGTACTACACAAGACTTATGGCTAGTGCAGTTAGTTTGCACAAAGCTATATTTATAAGTAAAAATGTTGGAGTAGAAGCTTGACTAGTCAGATCATTTAAAACAGGATAAGAGAGCGATATATCTAGCTTTGATCAACTTTGGTATCCATAGAATCTTTATTAGCTGAACCTACCAACTAGGACCACGTCCTCAAATCCCATAGGAAGCATCCTTAAGCACACTTTACTTGCCAAGGTTTACAATTAAATTATTCTTCTCTATGTTCATCACGTTTGTTTCCAAGTCATCCATAATCGTCGACATGACTTTTCAAAAAGATTAAAACCCTGCAGGGGTGTACAACTTTACCTACACGTACGAACTGACTCTTAATGTCAAGATATTTGCTCTCTTCCTTGGAAGGCTGGTGACACGGGCATACCTTACAGGTACTCGAGTTTGGCATATACGGTCCAGTCTAGTAGAAGCCCATGACATTACCAGGGCCCAATCAAAGATTCGGGTGACCAAAGGAGACTCTGACTACTTGCGGCACATGGCGAGCTCAAGATAGAAAGTTTAAAGGGAAAACCCTAACTTGTAACTGACTTGACCTGCTATCCCGAGACCTAGTCGATCTATATAAAGGTTAGGAGGGGGCGGCGAGGAGGACAATCACAACCCTAGTTTCCACACCATCGCCAGATTGCATCTGCGCACCCCCTCTAACTTTCCACTCCCTCGATAATTCCAAGAGCAGACAAGCAGGAGTAGGGTTCTCTACGAGGCCTGAACCTGCGTAAACCTTGCGTCCCTATGTGCTTGTTTGCTAGCCGATCGATGCCTCCAGCTCTCCCCACTTCCTCGAAGCTTAGTCCATATGCAATGGGCATTGATGAGTTAACCCCTCGTCAATTGGCACCGTCTGTGGGAATCAGGAGTGCTAATGTTGTGGCTTCCTCGGCCCCATCAACTGTGATCTACAACTCTGCAATAGGGGAGATTCGCCTCCTCTTCGGTGCCTTCGACTTCATCGTGCACACGCCAGCCACTCGCCCGGATTTTTAGTCCATGGGCGATGGGATCGGCCTGGCGATCGGGAGCTTATGCTTCCAAGTTGGTCAACTGGGCACACTTCGCCTCCCTGACCAGCCGAAGGTTCCCACGATTGCTCCAGCATCGTGGTTTCCACCACCGATCGGCACCTTGAGCAAACTCAACGCCCCGAGAGCAGTCGGGAATATGGATAGCGACGGCAGTCGCGGATCTGATCTGGGCGATCTGGCCATAGAGGATGGATCCTACGACTCTAGATCTGAAAGGTGCAGAAGCAACAGCTTCCCCAAACACTACATGTGCGCTGTCGACAACACAGACGAGAACGGTGGCACTCGGGATAACACCGGTACAGGCGGTGGTATCCCAGTTGCGAACGGTGATCCGCCAACGGAGCACCCACCAGCAACGGGACAGAAGGCCATCCGCTTCTCACTGCGAATGAACATACCCAAGAGCGCGTGCTGATCAAGCTCAATGACGCCGAGTGGGCCCGCTATCGAGAAGCCCTGCGGGGCAATCCCCTGCCACCAAACTCATTGCAAGACATGCTGATGGGTTACCACTGGCTGCTCAAGGAAAAATTCAAGCACCACCAACAAGTAATCGCCTAGATCGATGCGCGTAAGAGAGCGGCAGACGAGTCGAGCCTTCGACGAGCTTAACTCTCTTCCATGGGAGGATCCTCCTCTAAGGGCAATGATTATATATCCGGCAAGAGACATTCTCGACTGGATCACCTCACCGATAAGGAGTGATAAGAGGCCACGCGAGTCCCCGACTTCTCATCCATGACAGTGGATACGTGGGGCAATGTGCTCCCGAAGACACCGCAGGCGGCGGTGACAGCAGCCACCATGTACTTCCTCAACAACCAGCCACCGGCTGGGGACCGCAGGCTGCCATGCACCGATCTACGATCATAGGCCTGGGGCTGATCGAAGCTGCCCTCATCAAGGATCCAATGCCGGAGCCAAAGAAAAACAAGGCTCTGGCCAAATGCTACTCTTCATCCTCCTCCAGCGATGACAACCATGACTTGTCACGAGGACGCCGCTCACGACGGCACAACTATGACTACGACGCGCATGATGGCATCATGCAGCGCAAGGTCGACGAGATGCGTGCGAGGTGTGCCTGTTCTGCTAACTCAGAAGATGACGAGATAGAGCTTTGCGGTGCCAGCTGCTTTAGTAGAGCCATCGGACAAAAGCGAATGCCAAAGGGGTTCAAACTCCCATCGGAGAACCCGAAATTTGACGGCATGCAGGACCCGAAGATCTGGTTGGAGGATCACATTTCCTCTGTCAGGCTGCATGGCGGAACCACGAGCATGGCAATGCAATGCGTCCAGCTACAGTTGCAAGGTGCCGACCGTGCGTGGCTCAACAACCTTCCGCGCAGATCAATTCGCAGCTGGTAAGAGCTAGTCTACAACTTCGTGCGAAATTTCAAGGGCACTTACAAAAGGCCCGGATTAATCGAAGAATTAAGGGGCTGCTACCAGAAGACTGGCGAGTCACTGCGCTCGTACATCGAGAGATGGTCCATCATAAAAAACTCTACAGAAGACATCTCTGAGGATCACGCAATCGATGTGTTGAATGGCGGCGTGCGCTGCAGAGAGCTTAGGGAGGAGCTGGGTTGCTCGAAGCCAAAGACACCTGATGGAGATCACGAATAGGTAGGCTGATGGAGAGCAATCGGTAAAAAACCGTGTTCACTCCGATGATGACGACGACCTCGGCCGCAGGCGCGATCGCTGAGGAAAACATCGAATGTGCGGTTACGAGTACCACGAGGAGGTCGACATGGTCGCTACTGGCTACGCCGACAAACGCGATGAAAACAACCACAACAATGGATACCACATCGGTGCATACCATGACAGCGGAAAAACCACGCAAGTATGGCAACTCCGCACTCGCGATGAGGTACCTAGGACATCTATCCAGGACAAACTATCTAGATCGTGCAACGTGCACTTCTATATAGACAAGCACGACGGCAAGCAAAAGTCCAGCCACCTTCTAAAGGACTATCGCGAGTTCCTCAAACTCCACGAAGGTCTGTCCCAGATGAATCGCAACACGATAAACCAGGGCTATGGAGCTGTCCCGGGCGCTGTGGCTCACGGAGCACCTCCACCACCACCCGGGCCACCACCACCTACGACTATGCCAGCCTAGCACCATGGAGGCGAGCCATACCCACGAGCGCTAGGAAACATGGGGATGATCCAAAAAGGAAGCCCCTCAAATCGAGTGCAAAAATCAATCACTCCCCAAGTTAACCTAGCGATGAACTCTCCGCCCTCCACCACTGAGTACCTCAGTGGAAGCGAGTCCTGCATCACCTTCGACAAGCACGATCATCCGAGCCACTGTCCCCTGGTGCTCGAGGCACACATTGGAGGCTTTGAAATGAGTCGTGTCTTCATGGACGGCAGAAGTGGCATTAACCTCATGTTCACAAGTACCTTGCGTGCAATGCGAATTCCTCTGTCATGTCTGGAAAATTTAGACACGACTTTCCACGGAATCGTCATAGGAAAGGGCGTATACTCCTGAGCAAGATCAACCTCGATGTCATCTTCGGAAGACTGGCAAATTTTTTACGAGAGCGCATCGAATTCGAAGTTGTCGACTGTCCCTTGCAATACCACTGCATCCTCGGACATGTCGTGTTCACGAGGTTCATGGCGGTACCGTACTACACCTACCTGCAGATGAAGATGCCGGGCCCAAATGGCATTATCACAGTCAACGGAAGCTTCGAGAGGTCCGACAGCTGCGACAGGGAATTCAACAGAATCTCCTAGTCTTTAGGAATGCAAGAGGAACTGACGAGGTTGAAGGAGTCGACAGACAACAGTCTACCTCCTCTGAGCAAGCCAAGCTCACCTGACCAATCCTTCGACACGTCCGTCCACACCAAGCCAGTCCAGGTCCACCCAACGGACCCGACCAAGATGGCCCTCATCGCCAACAACTTGAGTCCCGCATAGGAACTCGCGCTCGTCGAATTCCTGCGTGAGCGCTGGGAAATCTTCGCCTGGTTTCCAGCGGACATGCCAGGAGTTCCTAGGGAATTCGCCGAGCACTCACTCAACATGAATCCTGAAGCAAGGCCAGTCAAACAAACAATACGACAACTATCTGAACCAAGGGCAAAAGCGGTTGGTATGGAAGTCAACAGACTCCTCGACGCTAATTTCATACGCGAGATCAAGGAAAGCACCTAGGTAGCAAATCCCGTGCTTGTTCCTAAAAAAGATACGGATATCCTGCGGATGGGCGTGGACTTCACCTCCTTGAACAAGCATTGCCCAAAGGCCCACTTGCCATTGCCACGGATCCATCAAATAATCGACTCCACCGCGGGATGCGAGCGCCTCTGCTTCCTCAATGCCTACTCAGGCTATCACTAGATTTGAATGAAGGAGGAAGAACAGGAGAAAACGGCGTTTATCACGCCCTTTGGTGTCTTCTGCTACGCAACGATGCCCTTCGGGCTGAAAAACGTAGGAGCCACCTACCAGGGGTGTATGCAGGCCTACCTCAAGAACTAGCTTGGTCGTAACATCCAAGTCGACGTCAACGACATCATCGTCAAAACCAAGGAGGAAGCCTCGTTACTCGACGATCTCCACGAGACCTTCGATAACCTCACTACTAGAAAACAACTAATCTGTGGCGCACCCATTTTCCCCTTCCGTGGCACACTAGGGGTGCGCCACGACTTCTACGCTACGGCTAAAAAGTGCCCGTAGCGCACTGCCAGGTGCGCTACAGGTATCTCGACATAGTAGTGGCGCACAACATAGTGCGCTACCACTGTTTTTTCCTATGGCGCATGACAAGTGCGTTGCTAGTATCTAGTTAGTAGTAGCGCACTGGCTGGTGCGCCACTACGGTTATTCCTGTGGCGCATGACGTAGTGCGCTACTAGTACCTGACCAAGTGCGCCACCAACGTGGTGCGCCACTAACCACGTATATGTGTGCCACGGCTTAGCTTTTCAAAAAACAAAAGAAAATACTCAATACAGATGATATTCAATACAGATTATATACAATACAACTGATATACACAGATATACAGTACAGAAATAAATACACAGATATACAATACAGAAATAAATACACAGACAAGATAGAAATAAATACATATAGATAAGTCACATACATAAATACACAGTATAAGTTATATTATTTCGATCAAGTAACAAAGTAGCTAGTGATGACATGAATACATGTCCCAACCAAGTTAGAGCTCGCGGAAGCTCGCCTAGACATCTAAAGTAGGAACATGCATGACAGACAACCAAGGATGATAACCATCACCGTGAAGGAGGTATAGGTCTTCATCCGGTTCCTCGTCCTAATTCCCGCTAGATAGCGCGCGTATCTAGCTTCCGCCTCCGCCATAGTATTGTACCCTTTGTAGCTATTGCCGCTGAAACGGTGCACCTGTCTCCGGCAGTCTTCCCAATCATCATAGACTCCAGGAACCCGTCCCTTGTACACGACGTACCACGTCATCTAAAGGTTGGCAATAATAATTAAATGATAGTGAAAAAACAAGTAAAAGTCACATATAAAGATATACTTATCAAATAAGGTAACAAAGTAAGCAAAAAATACCAAGTAGTAGCATGTACATGTCGACACACACAAGTACACGTGGGGATAAAGAACTACAACTAGACCAACACATCAAGACTTCTGGCTCGGCCCAGGGAACGGGAGGACGCCTTGTTTCGTCATGAACGCCCTATAGTCACTCTGCATCTTTAGGCGATCTACTACGTCACGGTTATTCGGGGGATTGCCTCCATAGAAGACCCCCTGAAGTCATGACATCACGGTTGATGATTGCCCCAAACTGTTGCTGGATGCGATACATCTGTTGTCTAATATCTGAATCATTGATCCTGGCCTTGACTTCGGCCCACCGTTTGAGATGATCTGGCAGCGTAGAATTCTGTTGCTCTAGTAGGAACGCCCTCATGTGATGGAGTGCATAGTAGGCTTCCTTCTGACTGCCTGCCGGCTGCTTCACGCACAGGAATTCTGTCACACGGGTGAAGACGTGCCTGCCAAACTTGAGCTTCTTACGCACGAAGGTGGAGCCTTCCGCTGAGGCATATCCGGTGAGAGCATCATCCAGAACTTCCTTGATCTTGTCGTAGTTTTTCTTATTCTCTTGACTCCCTGAGTCAAAATACGTGGCTTGCAAATGTTTCGGCGACAAGCAGATGAGTGGGCAGTGTTGATCTCTGCGTAAAACAATTCAAATGGAATGTGTTGGAAAAAGAATGATGAAAATCTAATAAAGCATGTTATGGCGGCGAGTGAATAATGACTTACTCGGGAAAGAAAGGCACGAGAATGTATTCCTTTGTCTTGTTCGCCACCAAGATGCCTTGGAGGTACGAGGCCACAAATCGCCGTCAATGGCGCTTGCCAAGCAGCCATCACGCATGTAGTAGGGGTCCACTATAGCGATGCCCGGGATGTTCTCTCTAATGATCTGAATGGCCAGGCTGAGAGAAAACAGGCGTACCATGGTATAGTGCAGCGGATACAGGTGGAACATATTGAAGATGTCGTCAAACCGCAGGAAGAACAGATCCACGGGGACATTATCAACGAAGCCCAAGCCTCGTGGCACCTTAACCACGAATACCGGGTGCGAGGGATCTTTCTCCGCAAGAAGGCGTCTCTCTATCGTCAGCACACCGTCATGCACACTCCTCATTTCCGAAGTGGCGAGCCTGAGAAATTTCTTAGTTAGCATGGGCTCACCCGCCACATGCATCCTCCACATAATACCCTTTGGTCTTGGTGGCCCGTCCTGAAACCTGATCGGATTCGCAGTTGACACCACCGGCTGGCTCGAGCTGTGAGATTTTCTTTTCCTGGTCTTCTTGCCTTTTGGGAAGTGGGTAGGCACCGAAATCTGAGCATCGATCACCCTATGTAGTGTGTCAGGGCTTAGAACAAAGGGCTGGTTGGATGTATCCGCTAGCTCGGTGAAGGTGCAAGCTGGAGGCGTCTCCTGAGAACCAAAGAGACATTTGTTGCAAGTGGCTTTCTCTGCAGGGCCACCAGCTGGGTCTTCATTTAGGTCGCTGCGGAAAAGATTAGTGTTGATGAAATCATTGAAGTAATCTTCGTCATCCTTGTTCGGATCCTGTGCCATGGTCATGTCAATATGACCAGCCGAATAATCGCGTGGAGGTGACAGTGTGAGGGTCTTGCCATGGCTTGGCGCTAGCACGACAGGTAGTGTTGTTGTCTGTGGGGTGATGGCCCCGGCCGTCCCCAAACGAATCATGCTCTTTGGCCATAGCAGGAATAAGTTGAAGCAACTTCTGAGGATAGCTAGCTCTTCTTCATCCGCTCCTGGGGGTTGAATGGGAGGTTCCAGGTCATCGCAGCCCCTTAGCACCTGGATAATTTTAACCCTATGCACGCTATCTGGCATCGGCTTTGAGTGGAACGTGCGGTGCAAGGGTTGAATGATGGTACCCTTGGCAACATCCCTCAACTCGTTGTTCACGAAGCTTAAGAGAGTGCATGGAACATCCGTCTGCAAACAACATGTATGGCATTAAAAATATGCCATAAGAGTAATAAATGGCAAGGTGGTAAAGTATTTGGTTTACCGTGATGGCGTCGAGCTCGGCTAATGTTGAGGCACCGCATACGAGGACGGGCGTGCAAGAGATGGAGGGGTTGCTTGATGGCACGGTGCCAGCCGCTAATGTATTCTCCCTATCGGTTGCATTAAGCTTCGGCGTCGCGGTGATGGTAGGGGGAGTCACCAATGCTTCTGGCGCCGCCGTGCTAGCGGGCGGAGTCACCAATGCTTCCGGCACCGCCGTGCTAGCGGGCGGAGTCACGAACACATAATTCACCGGGATCACTGACGCCGCATTGTTTGAGTGGCTACTGACCATGCTTGGAATCGGGCACGGCCGTTGTCGACCACCCGCACTCCAGTTCGCTATTGAATCCACCAAGGTAGGCAGGATGGAGGTGAGGGTGATTGCCAGGTTGTCTTGGACGATCTGCGGGATCCGCGCCACTTGTTCCTTAAGTTCCTGAACCTCGCGATTTTCCTCGTCGCTCCTTCCCTCCACACGCGTCCTCGGGGGTGGACCAATGATCCACCCAATTCTTAGCCCCGAAGCCGGCCAGACGGCCAGCCAACGATGGCTTCTTTGTAACCGGCGTGATTTTCTTGGCCCGGTTCATCGCCCTGTTAAAAGGGTTATCCCACCGGGTGGCCGCCGTCGGCCTGTTGGATGAGGAACCATGGGATCCCTGACTAGCAATTTCCTCGTCCTGTAGAAGAAGTAACATGAACCGTTTAGAAATTCGACTTGATCGATTATAATGTAATCGACTTGATCCGTGGTAATTAAATTACTTACCGCAAGAACCTTGAAGTCCTTCACATTAGTTTCTGCGGTGAGTTCTTTGGTTTTGGGGTCCACATGGTAACGAGCCCTGATGAAGTTTCGAAGCTGCTTGTTTTCGAATTTCGAAAAGGGGTTAGGTATCCCCTTAGCTCTATACTCGTCGTCCTCCTTATCCCATTTGGGTTCCGCAGCTCTGTAACCACCAGATCCGAGATGGTGGTGACCTATATTCATCTCATGCAATTCCTTTCCCCACTTACTCTAGGCCTTGGCTGCTTCAGAGGTGCACTTGGCCTTGAACTCCTGGAATTGATCTTCGGTGATCTATGGGTCAATCTTCTGGATCTCCTCGAGACTTTTCTCTTCTTTAAATATCTTCTTCTTTATCCGGGTTCTCCAGCTGGCCAGGGCGATGCTCATCCTCGTGAGGGCGGATTTATTTACTTCATTCCCATGATAATCTGTGTTACGATACTGAAGGGGGAACTTGTATCTTGCGTGTAGCTTCTCGAAGAGGAGTGTGCACAAATGGCCATTATCTTTATGCCGGAGATTCTCGGTGTTGATCCAGATGGTGGTCTGGGTGATAGCCGCCACTTGCCCACCGTACCCTTTGACCACATGGTCGGGCGCCAAAGGAACCCCTTTTGGGCTCACTTCGGTAATTTCCTCTCTGACGGTGTCGACCGTGTTCGGGCGCCTTTCCTTCTTCTTCTTAGGCAAATTACAACCACTTGTTGTGCCCTCGCCGCCATCAGTGGTTTCATCATCCGCCGTTCCTTCGGCCGCTTCTTCTTCCTCCGTGTCTTCCATCTCATCGGCGTCGCTCTCGGAAGGGTTGTATTCTTCATCACCCTCTGTCATTCTTTCTAGCCGCTCGACCTCCTCCCAGAATGACAAGGGTCTGTTTTGAGGTCTCACTTCTCCTTCATCATTGATACGCTGAGAAGATCCAGCCTCGTCGTTGTCACACATGTTTGCACTAATAAAATGCAAATAATGGTTAGTAAAGTGTGCGGAAAAATCCGGCATAACCATTGCTCATTTTTGTTAAACTAGGAGTGCCCGATTTCTGCTGAAATGGAAGTTAATCAACATTTCGCCGAAAAACGGGACTCATTTCATACAAGCACCTGCATATGAATATAACTAGGCAGGGTATTTTCCTGTTTATAAGCCCAAAAATTTCATCACTTCACCTCCAAAACAAGCAGTACCCTAGCTCTGAATGATGTATGCATCTATAGTAGTAGACTGATTCCACTATGATCAGTCTGGAGTCAATACATGAAAATGGCAGTGACCGAGAGCAAAAGATAGTAACTGCTGCTCCGTAGACTGATACCACTATGATCATCACAAAGTAAAATTCAGAATGAAAGACAATTTACAGTTAAGTTTCGTGTTTATCTGAAAGAATAGCCGATATATATCACAAAATCAAAAAAATCCCAATAATTATCCAATATAAACCTAGTGGTAGAGCAAATCAGACCAGCTGTCATACGTCCAGATTCATGAAAATAAATATCTACAAGTTACAATTTACAACTGTGGTTATTTACGGATTTTCTTTCAGTGATGGTTATTTACAGATTACAACCAATTTACAGAAACACTACTAGTTTCTCTAGTATAGGATCTAGTACACGAAAGAGAATGAAAAGAAAACCATGCCTCAACAGCCTAGGCAATAACACTTACTCGAGCTATACATCTACTACCCAATAGCTACAACACAAGCACTGTAACATAATCAGTTATAGTCGGCTAGGGTAGATCTCATATCTATTTGTGCTTTTTTTTTATTTTCAGTTAGAATAGATATCGACTTAACATGCTGAGGAAAAATAAATATAAATTTCTAGATTAACTAAATTTTACACGGTCTGTCCTAAACTCGGAATTGAACAATTCTAAAGACAATTTTGATTAGCTCAACAAAATCAACGACCATGGATTCTGATTTGCATAAGATTTATCTATCTAATAGCTACCCAATAGCTACAACACAAGAACTAGAAATATCAAGCTAGGGTTTCAGTCTCAACTCACTGTAACATTTAGGAATCAAACCTATCAGCCAGCTAGCTACACATTGCTCAGGTCCAAGAATTGATCAAGGGTTGCTAAGCTAGCTGCAAGCTTAACAACACAACACCACATCACTACCAAATTTAACATCAGATCAACTATTTTTGCCAATATAGTGATATCTATCAACTGAACTGCAGTATAGATCGTGACTCCATGACTTACCTGAGCAGAGAGCCCGTGGACGCACGGACGGAGAGCGGAGGCCTCCTCCTCCTTGGACGCGCGGACAGAGAGCGGCGGATGGAGAGCGACAGATGGAGAGCGGCGGCCTCCTCCTCCTTGGACGCGCGGACGGAGAGCGGCGGACGGAGAGCGGCGGTCTCCTCGGCCTCCATGGCCTCCTCCTCCTTGGACGCGTGGCGGCCTCCTCTCCTCCTCCTTGGACGCGCGGCGGCCTCCTCTCCTCTTCCACGGCCTCCTCCTCGGTAGCGGCGAGTGCGGCGACGGGCAGATGAAGCGGCGGCGGCGGCGCGTCTCCTCTCTAACCTAGTGTTTAAGGATAATGGGGAGAGGGACGGGTCCATGCTCGACAATTGACCTGTCATGGCACTTAGCCGTAGTGCACCCTAACCTTGTGCGCTACGGATTGAGTCCATCGGTGCTTGCACCTAGCCTGATGTTTCTCGAATCTCCACCGAATTCTGGGAATTCGAGGTCTAATGCTTTCCACTGGCTACCATCTGAAGGGTGCGTCAGCAGCTCGTCCTTTTCAGGGTCATCGTCATCTGCTGGCTTCTTTCTTTCCGCATGCCAGCGCATGAGATTTGCTTCCTTAGGGTCTGCGAAATAGCGTCGCAGACGAGGAGTGATAGGAAAGTACCATACCACTTTTCGAGGATCTTTCCTCCCTTTCTTGTATCGACTAACGCTGCACACCGGGCATGTGGTTTTCTCCGCGTCCTCGCCTCGATAAATGATGCAATCATTGATGCAGACGTGGTATCTAATGTGCGGTAGATCAAGAGGACACACGATTTTCTTGGCGTCCTCGATACTAGTTGGACACGTGTTCCCCTCCGGGAGACGATCGTGCCAGAATGCTATCATATCGTCGAAGTTTGCGTCAGTCCATTTGTGTTTTGCCTTCATCTCCATAGCCTGAGTGTTACATTCAACCGGGTATCATCGGGCTTGCATCCTTCATACAATGGAGTAACCGCGTCTTTCTCAAGTTGCGCAAGCTTGGCTTTCTCTCTAGCGGCACCCCTAGTGTTACTCGTTTGCTTGAGAAGTAGTTCTTGAACATAAGGGTCCCGTACCCAGCCTGACGTTGTTCCATCGTCTGCTCCGGCATCTAGATCATCATCATCCTGGTCTGCTTCCGCACCTTCACCATCTCCAGGAGACTCTTCTTCATCTCGCCCGTCCTTGCCGTGATCATGATCATGTTGCCCGCCTTCCTCATTTTCCGCCGCCCCATTTACGGCCTCATCGTCTTCGTCATCACTTATCCACCGAGTGTAGCCATCCATGAAACCATGGCGGAGCAGGTGCGCCTGCAGATTTCCGGAATCTGGGTCAATCAACCAATTGAGTTTGCATCTTCTGCACGGACATCTTATCTCCGTCATGTTATTTCGTATCATGTCGGCCGTTGCGCATTTCAAAAATCTAGCCATAATGCCTTCGCTCATTATGCGGACCATGGTTGCCTGCGCGGTGTACAAGGTAGAATTAGAAGTTTATTACAACCACAGAACCAATGCATGCATGCAATGGTCGATGGAAAATTTCGGCATGACCTATCCTAAAATTAGGACCTTTGCGAAATGCCAAAGTCTTGCCAAAATGGAAATGAATCAACAATTTGGCAAAACAATGCCAATATATGAGAGAGCATACAATGCATGCTCTCCAAACACATGAGAGCATCGATCCTCTCCATAGATATGTGACCATATATCATCCATACACATAAACACATCCTCTTACATAGACAACTTACCAAGATGAGAGACCGAGAAGATCTCGAAGGAGAGGTAAGAGACCGAGAGGATGGTGGCCGGAAGGAGAGCTTTCCTCTATTATGTATGTAGCATCCAAGGTAAGTTTTACATGCTACAAATGGTGGAAGAGTGGAGAAATTGAGGTGGAAGGAGGAGGGGGCGAGATCCAAGGAGGAAGAAGGAGGGGAAAGTGAAGTGTGAGATGGTGAGATGCTAGTCAAATGTGCAAAGGTGTATCTGCCAAAAAGAAGCAGTAGAACGCACATCCGTGGTGCACGTGGGGGGGGAGTGCGCCAGAGAAGTAAAGAACATCTGTGGCACACATACCGGCAGTGCGCCATAGACGTGTTTTCCCAGTTAACAGTACGGGTGGCCCGATCTTTCCTGTAGCGCACGAAGGCCATGTGTGCCAGGACTACCGGCCACACCTATAGCGCACTTCACAGGGGTGCGCTACAACTATGTGGTCTACGGCCGATAGGGGCCTAGCCCACACATGACCGTGGCGCACCAACCACATGTGCGCCACTATTATGGTAGATAGCCGTAGGGCACCTGTGGCCAGTGCGCCACGCCTATTTTAGCCATGAGGCACCACTAGCACGTGCGCCACGGATGTGCAGATTACCTATAGACATTTTCCTGGTAGTGCCTCGACCGCTACCAGATCAAGCTGAATCCGAACAAATGTGCTTTTGGTGTACCCTCTGGGAAATTTCTCGGGTACCTCATCTCCGCGAGAGGGATCGAGGCCAACCGGAAGAAAATAAAAGCCATACTAGCTATGGATAAGCCAAAGAACATAAAAGGTGTCCAGCAGTTGGCTGTGCGAATCGCGGCGCTTAGTCGGTTCATCAGTCGGATGGGCAAAATAGCACTGCCTTTCTACCAACTTCTCCGCAAGGCTGACAAATTCGAGTGGATAGATGAAGCACAAGAAGCATTTGAAGACCTCAAGCATCTACTGTCCACCTCGCCGGTGTTGGTAACACCTCGCGAAAAGGTGCCGCTATTGCTATACATCTCTGCCACCAACTAGGTGGTAAGCACTTTGCTCATAGTGGAGCGAGCCGAACAAAATAAAGTCCATGTGGTGCAGCGCCCAGTCTACTACCTCAGCGAGGCGCTCACACCAAAAAAACAGCGGTACCCGCATTATCAGAAGCTGGTGTATGACGTCTTCATGGCAGCCAGGCGACTGTGCCACTACTTCCAGGAGCACCCAATCATAGTGGCGAACGACGCCCCGCTAGGGCATATCCTCAACAACCCCGACGCCACTAGATGAGTCGCGGTTTGGGGGATAGAACTGTCTCCACGAGACATCACATATGAGAAGCGAGACTTGATCAAGTCGCAAGTTCTCCCAGACTTCCTCGTACACTGGATGGAAAACCAGCTCCCCGACAAACCAGACATGTCCTATCTATGGACAATGCACTTCCATGGATCCAAGCGCAAGGAGGGAGCTGGCGCAGGCGTCATCTTGACATCACCGCAAGGTGACAAGATGAGGTATGTTCTGCGAATGCAGTTCACCGCCTCCAACAATGAAGCTGAATATGAAGCCTTACTCCACGGGATGCGTATGGCAAAATCCTGCGGCTCAAAGCGACTCGTCATCTACGGCGACTCCAAACTGGTGGTCAACTAAACAATGAATGAGTGCGATGCTCTGAGCGACAACATGATCACCTACCGTGACCTCTACGACGCACTCGAGGGGGACTTTGACGGCTGCGAGCTACGGCATGTCGGCCACGAGAGCAATGAAGAAGCAGACATACTCGCCAACATCGTCTCCACTTGTGCCCCAGTGCCACCCGGAGTATTTCTGGAGTGCATCTGCGAGCTCTTCATCAAGCCTAAGGCTCCAGAGCATGAAACCAGCATGTCAAAGAAATCGGGGGCTACGCCACCCAACGCGCCAACGACACTTGACGACATGGATCTAGATAGAGGACTCAAAGGCCCCATGGAGGTCATGATGATCGAGCCATCCTGGACGCAACCATACATCACGTACTTGCTCAGCAAAAGGTTGCCAGATGACCCGACAGATGCGCGTCACATAGCACAACGGTCCAAGGCTTTCACCCTTATCGACGATGAGTTGTACAAATACAGCATCACATGAGTCCTTCAGCGCTACATCTCCAACGGAGATGGAAGAGCCATCCTCCTCGAGATACATGAAGGTGCTTGCGGCCACCACACCGACAGCCACGCCCTTGTCGCCAAAGCTCTACGAGCTAGATTCTACTGGCCAACAGCAATGCGTGATGCCAAGGACATCGTCCAACGTTGCAACGCCTGCCAGCGATTCGTAGAAAAGCTGCACGCACCTGGCACAGAACTCAGGCCAATACCTATGGCCTGGCCCTTCGCACAATGGGGAGTCGACATGGTCAGCAAGCTCTAGAAATATTCACCTAGAGGATATGTCTACCTCCTCATTGCAGTCGACAAATTCAGCAAGTGGATTGAGGCCATGCCGGTAACAAACCAATCAAGATCCAGAGCCGTTCAATTCTTCGAGTCCATCGTCTTCCGGTTCGGAGTACCACATAGCATCATCATGGACAACGGAACAAACTTCACCTCGAACAAATTCCAAGGCTTCTACGAAAAACTGGGAATCAACATCAGCTATGCCTCAGTGGCGCACACTCAGATCAACGGTCAAGTCGAAGAGGCCAACGGCCTCGTTTGTAGCGGGATCAAGAAAAGGCTCCTCCGGCCACTCGAAAGAGCTGCCGGGTGCTGGCCCGAGGAGCTGCAATCGGTACTATGGACCCTGCGCACAACTCCAAATAGCGCTACAGGCTATACTCCATTCTTCATGGTACAGAACGCCGCGGCGGTACTACCCACAGAGGTACGCTATAAAGCCCCACGGGTAGTAGCATACAGTGAGGCAGAATCAACCCTCGCACTCGAAGACTCTATCGACCTCCTCAATGAAGCACGCGAGATTGCAGCAAAGAGATCTATGATCTACCAGCAGAACCTCTGCAATTACCACAGTAGAAGGATACGCCCCAGATCCTTCGTCGAAGGAGACCTGATCCTACGACTGAAGCAACAAGGGCACCTCAAGCTCGAGTCCCCTTTGGAAGGACCCTATGTGATTATAGAAGTAATCCCAGGTGGAGCCTACCGCCTTAAAGACCTAGAAAGAAGAGTCGCATACTCCAATCCTTGGAACGTAATGCAGCTGCGTCGTTTCTACCCTTAGATGTTTTACTTTACAAATAAGGCTATTCAGCCAGGCTACTTAGCCATACATTGTACCTTGTGATACTCTACAAATAAATAAAGCTAAGTGCCCCCAACTTTGTGTTTTGCTATTTTACTTGCAATTACATCACTCGGGGGCTGCGCCATCCTCTACACCTCGTTACACGAATAACACAGTATCCTGAGTAGCTGACGCACTATCAATCGAACCCTTGGTAAAATTCAGCCCAGCTGTAGCGCACCTGACAGGTTGACAAGGTGCTAAGATGAATATACGTCAGGCTAACAAAAAGGAACTGCATATTACAACATACTCAAAAAACATACAAGCTAGCAAGCTCTTTACATATTAACGGGTATCAAAAAACACCTGCACAATTATATGAACTTTGCAACACCTATGCATCCATGTGCAGGTCCATACTACACTACAGCCGCAAAAGGAGAACATTTGTGTGCTCTTCGAAGAAATCAACGATATCTTCGGCTGGCTGATCAACCACCCAGTAATGTGGCATCATGTTCCATGTCATCCCTTTGGCGAAGGCGGTGGTCCAGTGGCAACTACTGCAAAATCCATATCTGGCTGGTGTAGGCGAACAAGCGCCAATGCAGCCTTGACACCCACGACCAAAGGCTGATGCACACACTCGCGGACCGCGCTGATATCCTGAAACTTCATCAGCAAAGCTAGCAAGCTTGAAGGCACCACATCCAGGGGGAACATCGCCTGAAAAATATGCTTGAGGAATGACTGTGACTTCTTCAAGCAATGCAGCATCTGCGACGCACAATCCTATAGCATCGCCAACGCGACTGCACGATCGTGATCCACCTAGAAATATCCACTGGCTTCCAGCTTCTCCTGGGTCAAGTCGTTCAGTCGAATGGAAACTCGATTCCTCTCATCCTGCAGGTGACGAGCGCTAACAACTACAAGAAGCAGTGCACAGCATAAGGACAAAGTTCCACTGCGAATGGCTAAAGAAAGGATAAGAAGCTAGAGAACTAACACTTAAATTGCTCATTCAACTGAGCCACCTCTCCTAGAAGGTATTTCTCGCGCCGGTTTTTTCAGCCTTCGACTTCCACACGTCCGTGTTACCGCGGATCATGGGAATCTCTCGCTCCAAATGCTTGATGTGGTCATGCAGTCGCGAGAGAAGCGACAACTCCTGCACCTTTGAACGTGGCCGCGCCACGGTTTCATCGGTGGGAGGGGAATCAGGCGGACCACTCGAAGGACCCTATTATAGCCAGAGAAAGAGGCAAATAAGACCAACCATTCATCAATAAAAATAAGAGCACATCCAAGTTCAGCGATTCTCAAAAGGGGCACCCCCACAAAAGCACAATTCAATAGTGGAGAGCTAAACTATTACAAAAAGAAGCCAGCAACATTCTACGACTACTCTTTGGCACTCGAGGGCTTCCTCGAATCTGTAGCAGTCTCTGATGCCATAGACTTCCCAGCTACATCCTCGGACGTTGTAGCCTTTGCCGTCTTCAACCGCCACAGCTCCGCTGAATAATTGGCGAGTGTCTCAATGAGCCAAGGACCATATTTACTGCAACTAGTGGTGAAAGGAGAAAACACTACCTGCTGGCCATCCGCGGTGACCACCATCGCCGAGGAGACTTCCCTAGGGTCAAGTTCCACGCCATGAGCTTGTGCCATCATGGGTCCCATGGTCGCTCCAACTGCCCGTTGTGCGTCCTTGAAGTCCATAGGCACGCCTTCCGTGAAGGAGTCCACCAAGCCATCAAGATTTTCGATCAGCTTGGCCTTGGGGACCATCTCCTCTCGAAGACAGCCCAGCATGCCCTTGGCCCTCCCGAGTGAGTCCTTGACAGAGACGCTGCGGTCTTCGGCTACAGCCATGGCGCCGGCCAAAGCATCTGCGTGGGTTAAAGCCTAGGCGTCGAAGTCGACGCCAGTAGCATCTACAAAAACATGCGCATGAGCACAATAACATGCAGGAAAGTGCATGGAAAATGCAAACGAGGCAGTATCGTACCTGAGAGTCCTTTCATGACAGAGAAGAGCTGTTATACGAACACCTTTTCCCTTTTAGCGGTGGAGGAACGCAAATCTTCCTCATGCTTTTTCGACTCTTCAAGAGCCTCGAGTGCCTCGTCGTGTTTCTTCACCGATGTGGCAAGTCCCTTTTGGAGGGAGTCGACGTGACGATCGTTATGATCACCTGCAAAGGATAAAATGGAAACACTTGATCCCACCAACTTTTGCGCAAGAAAAATGAAGGAAAAATGTAAATTCACCTTCAAAGGCACGATAACGGGTTTCTAGCGAAGCATGTTGGCGACCCAAGGACATGATCCGATCGGCAAAGTGAGCGGATTCCTTCAAGAAAGGCTACCAAAAAGAAAAAATGTGTGAGCATCAACCAAAATTCGACTGCCAACAACAGGAAAAACTTACATGTTCCTCCGGGGACTCTGAAGTTTCTTTCTGCGTCAACGTCCGGGCAATCATATGGTGCCCCCAGCATGGGGGAACTCGAAGAATTGGCATCAGAGTGGGCCGCCACCGGAGGGGAAGGAGATCGTGCCGCCATCTCGTTGTCTTTGGAGTCTGCAACTCTAGTCTCCTTGACAAAGCGACAGTCGTCAGAAGATGACGACGCTGTTTGACTACAAAAATACTCAAAACCACTTCAGAAAAGTAGATGTTGGGAAGAATAGACAAACTCGCAAGAGTATCAAATCATTCCCATCCAAATTGTCGAGGTCGAAGGAGTCCTCATATGCCTCCTTCGGTACCCTTAGCTTCTTCCGTGAAGGAGGAGCCACGGCGCGCACATGCATGACAGGAATTGGCTCCTCTACTACAGTGGGAGGACCCTCCGGCATCGTCGGTGAAGAGGCATCCGAGTCCTCGCTTCGGGAGCGCTTGCGAGTCCCGTGCCTGCTGGACTTGGGGGCTTCCTGCTCCTCTCCAACAGGGACGGTGGAGCCTGACTCATCCTCCTCTTCCGCTTCGTGCAGAATTATTCCCCCGGGCTGAGGAGGTAGCACGGCGGTATCATGTGTATGATGGAATTTTTTCCATCACTCGCTCTATCCCGTTCTGAACTTGATAGCGATGCTCAATGCATCTGCCGTTTAGTCAAGCTAATGGGTCCCATATGTCAGTCTCTCATAAGAAGAATCATGTGTATGATGGATTTTTTTTCTTGGCTCGTGCCTCCTTGATGTGAACTCAATAACATTGATCGATGCATCTGCCATTTAATCAGGCTGGTGGGTCCTGATACATTGCAAATGTATCCAAAAAATTTGATGTTCCATGCTTGGTTTTATCTACTTTCTTTTGTTTTGTTCCAACTTTGGAGTACTTTCTATACACTTTCTTGGACTAACCTATTAATAGGTGCCACAGTGCTAGTTGCCTGTTTTCTGCTGTTTTTGGTTCCAGGAAAGTCAGAAAATGAATATTCTCAGAATTGGACGGGACAAAAGCCAAAGTTCCTATTTTACCGGAAGACTCATGGAGCCAGAATACGAGACGGAGGAGGGCCAGGGCCTGGCCAGACCCCCCAGGTGTGGGCTAGCCCTAGCCGCGCCACTAGGTGGTGTGGGCCCCCTGGCCGGCCATCGACCTTGCCTCCTTATCCTATAAGAGCCTCCCGATACCAAAACCCTAAATAATCAATCAGAAATCCACGAAAGGTTTCGCAGCGCCGCCACCACCGAAGGGGAGATTCGGGGGACAGAAAGTCTTTGTTCCGGCACCCTGCCGGGACGGGGAAGTGCCCCCAGAGCCATCTCCATCGATCTCCACCGCCATCTCTATCACCGTTGCTGATTCCCATGATGAGGAGGGAGTAGTTCTCTCTCGAGGCTAAGGGTTCTACCGGTAGCTATGTGTTCATCTCTCTCTATGCATGATCTTATTGAGATCATGAGCTTGTAATCTATAGATCTACCTTGCTACTCAAGTGCTTTAATAGATCTCTGCTCTCCCCATGTGTGTGAAAGTGACAACGTGCACACCATGGTGGCACTTAGACTAGAGATTACAAATACTTGTTATGAGTTATATTTGGAGTTGGATGTCTCTATGAAATTGTGGTGTTTGTTGGACTCATCTAGTGCTCAAGGTGACAGTGTGGGGTTTTCTAGATGGGAAAGGCTTACTTTGAGATGTGTTGTTATAGCCCTACCATCGATTAGAGTGTCCAACCAGAGAGTAGTTAAGAGTAGTTTCATAAAGAAGAATATATTTATATGAGAGTGTTCACTAGTGAAAGTATGATCCCTAGGCCTTGTTTCTAAGCACTAAAACACCGTTTGCTATTAGATCTATTACATGTTTGCTTGCTTCTATCTTTATTTCAGTTTTACTTTAGTCTTTTCCACGCCATCAAGTTATTTTCTAGCACCGTTACCACTTATAATTATTCATACCACTTGTATTTCACTATCTCTTCGCCGAACTAGTGCACCTATACACCTGACAAGTGTATTGGGTGTGTTGGGGACACAATAGACTTCTTGTATCTTGATCGCAGGGTTGCTTGATAGGGGATACCTTTGACCACTTCCTCCCTGAGTTCGATAAATCTTGGGTGATCCACTTAAGGGAAAATTTGCTGCTGTTCTACAAACCTCTTCACTTGGAGGCCCAACAACTGTCTACAAGAATAGAAGGGCGTAGTCATCAAGCTATTTTATGGCGCCATTGCCGGGGAGGTAAGGTAAAAGATATTCACACCGGAGGATTAAAGAAGAAGAAACTCCCACGGCAAACGCCTATTTTCTGGCGCCGTTGCCGGGGAGGTAAGGTAAAAGGTACTCACATCCTCCGGTGTGAGTGATCGAAGTTATTTCCTTTAGATTCTGCAATTTTGTCTTTTTTTTCTTGTTTTCACTAGTTAGGCTTAACGGAAAACAACATAAAAATTAGAGAGCTTTATAGTATTTATCTTGAGTTAAGACATGAAGTGTTTGAAGAGAAAATTAAAAAAACCTATGGAAATTTATTTGCATGCTAATAGCAATGTTGTTAGTATGAATTCTTTGGACACCATTATTGCTAATGCTACTCTATTGCTTATATTCTATTGCTATTAGCATGCAAATCCTATGGAAGCTAGTTTTTATGAAAATGATCTTTTCAGTTCCCCAACTTTGGAACATAGCTATTCTATTGCTTATGATGATACCAAACCTCCAATATATGATGATTACAATGATGAATATGATATTTTAAGTTCACCTACTATTGAGGAGAAAATAAATTATGACTACAATATGCCTCCTATATTTGATGATTATGGTGATGAGAATAATAATGATAGCTATTTTGTTGAATTTGCTCCCACTACAATTAATAAGAATGACTATGCCTATGTGGAGAGTAATAATGATTATATGCATGTGGCTCATGATAAGAATGTTTTATGTGATAGTTATATTGTTAATTTTATTCATGATGCTACTAAAATTTATTATGAGAGAGGGAAACATGGTTTTATGCATCTCAACAATATTAAGTTCCCCTCTTTATGTTCAAAATTTTGAAGTTGCACTTGTTTTGCTTTCCTATGCTTATTGCTTTGTGCTTTCATGACTTGTTTCTTTACAAGATTCCTATGCATAGGAAGTGAGTTAGACTTAAATGTGTTTTGAATTTGCTTCTTGATACTCTCTTTTACTTCAATTCATATTTCTTATGTGAGCATCTTCTCAAAGTATCATTACAAACTTAAAGGCGTTAAAGAAAAGTACTTATTGGGAGATAACCCAAAAGTTTTAGATGAGTCTTGGAAGTTATTACCTCTGTAATAACCGCTCCTTATCCTTTTTTATTTGCTTTTTGTGCCAAGAGTAACCTCTAATGAGAGAGAAGTAATGATTGGGAAAGTTGCTGTCCCGAAACAGATTTTTGTGCTTCACCGTAAAAATTCGTGTAAAATCTCTGTACGTATTTTTGAGGCATGAATTTTTGTGATTCTGCCCCAGGTTGTTATTTAACTTCCTTTAGTTCAACACTTTTTGATTTGAGCAACAGAAGGTCTTCGAAAAAATTGGTTTTTACCTGCTAGTCTGTTTTGACAGATTTCTGCTATTATTTGCATTTGCTTCTTGTTGGTTCCTTTTTGAGTTCTTTTGGGGAATTGAGCTTTTTGAAGGAAGTGCTACAGTAGCTTGTGTTTTAATGGAAGTTTTATTGGTGTTGGAACTGAACCTAAAGACTTATTATCTTGAGTGCACTAATGTTGCTAATAAAGATTGTGTGAAGTTTTGTATGAAGGAAAATTTCCAGGTGTATGGAAGGAATGAGTAATGAGATGAAGGATGGACTAAAGCTCAAGCTTGGGGATGCCACGCGTGTCACCCCAAGAAATATCCAAGAAGTACAAGTGTCAAAGCTTGGGGATGCCCAAGGCATCCCCTTCTTCATCAATAAAAATCCCAGGTTTCTTCCAAACACTTCATTTTTATTGTTTCATGCACAGTTATGTTGTTCTTGGAGCGTCTTCTTTTTCGTTTTCGTTTTGGTTTTTCGTTTGCTTGGTTTTCTTAGTTTTCTGAATAAATTGGTTGGACCCCTCTTTCATACATTGGTTTTCAAATAGTTTAGTTTGGTTTGGAAAAGAGTAGGAAAGCTCATGCTTAAGTGTTAAAGAGAGCTTGTTTTTGACTGTGGCCTATGCTTTGTCATGCCATGCTTGATATTGTTTTGGCTTTATGCTTAGTATTCTTTGCTGTAGCATTGCTTGTTATAAACAATTGAGATTGCTTAATGTGTCTTGGATGAATCATGCGTTGTTTTAGCATATTAAAGCATAGTGTAGTGGTATTTTCCTTTGATGCTTTATTTGGGTTGACTTGGCACATGCTCACACCATGTTATGACTACTCCAAGTCACCATAGCCTTTATGATCCTTTAGTTTTCAACTTGTAGTATCACTTTATGCTTTGATCAATGATGTTTTGTCGCTCTGCTTGATTATGGCCATTATTGCTCTCTTAGTTTGTCGCTCCCAGTCTTTTGCTAGCCTCCACAACCAAGTATGAGTTCCACTCATGCATCCAACTCCCTAAACCAAGTTATTCCAAAGAGTCCACCATACCTACCTACTAGCATATGCTATTCCAAGTATATTCATGCTTTTGTTTACCTTCCAAATTAAACTTGTTATGAGAAAACTAGTGATTAAAGATCTCACGAACTTGATGGCACACTTTACTTTTCTTGCCCTTAATAAAGTTGAACCATTGTGTCGTCTATGTTGTATATGCTTGCACTTATTTGTTGGGGATTAGTAGAACCATGCTGTCATGGGGAACGCTTTCAACATTGCACGGGTACTTTGTACCTAGTGATATCATGCTCTTTTGTATATGGATGTCGCCGGTGTGAAATGAAAGGGGATCTTGTAAGTCCATGGAGTTATGTATATGTGTTAGAGAAACGCCTGGGCCGCTGGTCTAATCCATGCTGACATGGTGGAAACCTGCAGCGTAACCATAATGAACTGTCTATGAAGTATTCTTCTTATAAAAAAAGAGTCCTATATTGAGAAAAAAGAGAAAACGAAAAAAAGAGATTATGAAAAGAGGAAAGAGAGAAAAAAGCACCATATTCCCATGGTAAATAAGAAGATTGCTGAGATGCTCGTTGTCTGCTTGCCTTGTCATTTTGATATGGGGATTCTTCCGTATCATCAGGCAAGGGGTACCCCGTTGGCGGTTCTCTATGATACACATATACTTACGACGACAAGAACTTACCGGTGACTAAACTTGAGTAGCATGAGGAGCGGCCCTCGTATTCAAGGGACATGAGATTTCCAACTTATACTTCGTCAAGCATATACTCCATAGTTTGTTCAGTTTAACCTTAATCACTTCAAGATGCTTATTATAGGGGCAATGAGAGCTGAAAGCTAAAAAGTACCATAATTTTTGGAAGCTCTTTATGAGACTTGAATCCCTACTTCCTTCTATGAAGGCCCTTCTTTCACCATTATATTGAGTCTCCACCTTCTATCTTTATGCACCTACTTTGAGAGAATAGTGGCCATTCTTAGTTCTGTGTGCATTGTCCCAAGACTTGTTGATTAATGCATAGCTTTGATATTGCTTGTTTTAAACTATTTGTATCTAGTCACTCTTATGAACTTTGAAGGTGTCCTATGCATTTATATTTGCTACTCTATGAGGGACAAGCTGAATGCTATTATGCTATGTTTTCTTTATGTGAAACAAACAAACATCTTGCAAAGCATTGTTATTCATGAATCTTTTATTTGTGCCTTTTCATGTTGCATCATAGTTTCTTTGTCTTATTGCTAGAACTTTATCTTTCATGTTATGATTGAAGTACTATGATCCTTGCTTTGAAATGTTTTACAAATACTTTGATCAAGTTTATGATGGTGCATGTCACCTCAAAAATTATTCTTTCCTTTTATCACTTACCTACTCGAGGTCGAGCAGGAGTTAAGCTTGGGGATGTTGATACATTGCAAATGTATCCATAATTTTTGATGTTCCATGCTTGATTTTATCTACTTTCTTTTGTTTTGTTCCAACTTTGGAGTACTTTCTATACACTTTCTTGGACTAACCTGTTAATAAGTGCCATAGTGCCAGTTGCCTGTTTTCTGCTGTTTTGGTTCCAGGAAAGTCAGAAAATGAATATTCTCAGAATTGGATGGGACAAAAGCCAAAGTTCCTATTTTACTGGAAGACTCACGGAGCCAGAATAAGAGATGGAGGAGGGCCAGAGCCTGGCCACACCCCCCAGGCGTGGGCTAGCCCTAGCCGCGCCACCAGGTGGTGTGGGCCCCCTGGCCGGCCACCGACCTTGCCTCCTTCGCCTATAAGAGCCTCCCGATACCAAAACCCTAAATAATCAATCAGAAATCCACGAAAAGTTCCGCAGCACCGCCACCACCGAAGGGGAGATTCGGGGGATAGAAAGTCTCTGTTCCGGCACCCTGCCGGGATGGGGAAGTGCCCCCAGAGCCATATCCATCGATCTCCACCGCCATCTCTGCCACCGTTGCTGATTCCCATGATAAGGAGGGAGTAGTTCTCTCTCGAGGCTGAGGGTTCTACCGGTAGCTATGTGTTCATCTCTCTCTATGCATGATCTTATTGAGATCATGAGCTTGTAATCTATAGATCTACCTTGCTACTCAAGTGCTTTAATAGATCTCTGCTCTCCCCATGTGTGTGAAAGTGACAGCATGCACACCATGGTGGCACTTAGGCTAGAGATTACAAATACTTGTTATGAGTTATATTTGGAGTTGGATGTCTCTAAGAAATTGTGGTGTTTGTTGGACTCATCTAGTGCTCAAGGTGACAGTGTGGGGTTTTCTAGATGGGAAAGGCTTACTTTGAGGTGTCCTGTTATAGCCCTACCATCGATTAGAGTGTCTAACCGGAGAGTAGTTAAGAGTAGTTTCATAAAGAAGAATATATTTATATGAGAGTGTTCACTACTGAAAGTATGATCCCTAGGCCATGTTTCTAAGCACTGAAACACTGTTTGCTATTAGATCTATTACATGTTTGCTTGCTTCTATCTTTATTTCAGTTTTACTTTAGTCTTTTCCACGCCATCAAGTTATTTTCTAGCACCGTTACCACTTATAATTATCCTTACCACTTGTATTTCACTATCTCTTCGCCGAACTAGTGCACCTATACACCTGACAAGTGTATTGGGTGTGCTGGGGACACAAGAGACTTCTTGTATCTTGATTGCAGGGTTGCCCGAGAGGGGATACCTTTGACCACTTCCTCCCTGAGTTCGATAAACCTTGGGTGATCCACTTAAGGGAAAACTTGCTGCTGTTCTACAAACCTCTGCACTTGGAGGCCCAACAACTGTTCTACAAGAATAGAAGTGCGTAGACATCAGGTCCCCATGTCAGCCTTTCATTACAAGAATTGTGTGTATGAAGGAAGTTTTTTCTTTGCTCGTGCTTCCCTGTTACGGACATACAGTGTTTCTCGACGCATCCGCCGTTTGGTCATGCTGCTGGATCCCACATGTTAATATCTCATTAGAAAAAATGTGTGCATGGTCAACTTTTATCTATGGCACATGCCTCCCTGATGTGAACTCGATAACATTGCTCGCTGCATCAACCGTTTATTCAGGCTGCTTGGTCCCACATTTTAGCCTCTCATTAGAAGAAACATGTGCATGTTGGACTTTTTTTCTTTCGTTCGCGTCCATTACTTTGATATTCTTAACATATCTCGATGCAGACGTGTATGTCCTGGCTGGTGGGGCCCTGATGCTAGCCTCTCTATACAAGTATTTAACTTTTTTTCAAACCCGTCCATTAAATTCGAGGGACGCTGTAGTGGGTCCGCGATGTTAGGCTCACCGTAAAGAAATATTGCTACATCAGTTGTTTATTCAAGCTGCTAGGTCTCACATGGCAGCCTCTCATTAGAAGAAACATGTGCATGGTTGATATGTCCAAAACGTATCTACTTTCTCGAACACTTTTGCTAATGTTTTTCCTCTAAACTTGTGCGATTTGGATACAACTAACACGGACTGGCGCTTTTTCAGCAGAATTACCTTAGTGTCTAGTTTTTGTGCAGAAAATCAACTATCAGGAAAAATCCCGGAAAATATGCCAAAAATCCTATTTGACCAGAAGACTCACGGAGCCAGAAGACGAGACGGAGGAGGGCCACGAGGGGCCCACACCACCTGGCCGTGTGGGCCAGGTCTAGACACGCCAAGGGGTGGTGTGGCCGCCTCGGTCACCCCCTCGGCCTTCCTCTTCGCCTATAAGTTGCCTCTTAACCTAAAAACCAAGGGGGGTTCTATGTTTTTCTAGAAAGAGTTCCGCTGCGCCGCCACCACCAGATTCCACGATTCAGAACCAGAAACTCCGTTCTGGCACCCTACCGGGACGGGGTATTGAAGGAGATCATCGCCATCATCATCACCATCGCTTCTCCATCGACCATCCATAATTCCCCCATCTATGAGTGAGTAATCCCCCGCTGTAGGCTATGGGGATGGTAGGGATTGGATGAGATCGTTCATGTAATGGCATCAAATTGTTAGGGCATGGTGCCTAGTATCTATTATTAGTGCTTTTTGACTTTGTTGCAATTTGTTATGCTTAATACTTGTCACTAGGGCCCGAGTGCCATAATTTCAGATCTGAACATGTTATTGATTCATTATGATAGTATTGTTTATGGTCTTACCTGCAAGTTGTATATACATATTGTTGTCCGGAACCAAAAGCCCCGAAGTAACAACAATCGGGATAACCGGAGGGGATGGCTTTGATGTGAGGATCACATGTGTTCACGGAGTGTTAATGCTTTGCTCCGGTGCTCTATTAAAAGGAGCACCTTAATTGCCAGTTGTACCCTTGAGGCCCCGCTACAAACGGGCTGGCAGGACAAAAGATGTTGTGCAAGTTCTCATTGCGAGCATGTATGACTATATATAGAACACATATCTATGATTATTTAGTACTTGGATGCTTTATCTTATTTATCTGCAAATTCCCTTTGTCTTGATTGCTATATGAATTGTCTTGTCCATGCAACACCCATCCATCCATCCCTATGCCTACCGCACTTTAATCCTACTGTTTACTGCAATTGTTACTACTGTCTTTACTTTTACTACTGCTATTACTTTACTATTGCTACTACAAAACTGTTGCTACTGATAAACTGCTGTGAGCAAGATTGTTTCCAGGTGCAGCTGAATTGATAACTCAGTTGTTAAGGCTTATAAATATTCTTTGGCTCCCCTTGTGTCGAATCAATCAATTGGGTTTCACTTCCCTCGAAAATACTGCGATACACCCCATATACTTGTGGGTCATCAATGGTGGACTTTTTTCTTTGGCTCGTGCCTCCCTGATGTGAACTCGATAACATTGCTCGCTGCATCAGCCGTTTATTCAGGCTATTAGGCCACACATGTCAACCTCTCATTAGAAGAAACGTCTGCATGCTAGAACTTTTTTCTTTTGGTCACGTTTGTTACTTCGATATTCTTAACATATATCGATGTAGCCGTGCATGTCCTAGCTGGTGGGTCCCTGATGTCAGCCTATCTGTACAAGTACTTAAGCTTTTTTCAAACCCGCGCATTAAATTTGAGGGACGCTATAGTGGGTCCATGATGTCAGCCTCACTGTAAGGCAATATTGCTAAAAAAATATAAACCCAAGATATGTATGCACAGAGGATTCAAACTGAAGACTTTCAATGGATGTAAACTGAGTGCGTCGCCACTATGCCAACAATATTTATAGAAAAGATATCATTAAAGATTTATTAATACATATAACTTATGCATTACACTTCTTAAAAGATTTTGTGTGTCCATTTTATCTCTTATAAAATAAAAGGGCATCACTCCTGCCATATCAATTTATTAAATGCGACATAATGGAGTAGTTTCATAAAAACATAGGTTGGTAGAGTTTTTAAAGACGTGGGGCAATGCCTAAAAGGCCAAATTGAAAAGATTTTGGCTAGTGTACATGGGCTATACTCCATGGATATGCTCCATGGGGTCCATTTTCAAATTTTACTGGGTTGTGCTCAGTAGTCCACTGATCCTGAAAAGGATGAATTAGAAAATTTTGGGCTAAAGAAGGATCGAATGGGCTAGCTTTCATCTAGTCGTTAGTAAAGAATGCATTGCGTTGTGGCTCGTCCGGATTTGAAAAAAGACCTCACTGAGGGAGGAAAAATAAGAGATACTCCCTCTATCGATAAATAAGTGAGTCAGATTTATCTAAATTTGAATGTATCTAGACACACTTTAGTGTATAGATACATACGAATCTAGACAATTCTAACTCACTAATTTCCAAATCGAGGGACTAGTTCTTTTGACAGATATTCATGTACTCCCTCTGGTCCATATTAATTTTCTAAAATTTGTCTAGATTTGTATGTATCTGGTTAAGTATTTAGACTAGATTCATTCATAACTAGACAAAGTTGAGAAGACTAATATGGACCGGAGGGATTATAAAAACCATTCAGAGAGAATCGGTTGTTTCAGCTTTAAAAACCTTGGTGCATGGTTTGTTTACCCCTCAGAGTTCATTCTATTTATTCCCCAGTAGTCCATGGCCAAACTTAAAATTAAGGTGGAACACAATCATTATCATAATAGTTGGTCATATAGAGAACCATCATATAGATACATATATAACATACAGGTAGATACTAGTCATAGCTCCAATCCAGCAAGAGGTTGTCACAGTTTTACCACCCATATATGATAAGTGGAGATAAGAAAAACACATAATTAATTACAAAATCATGCGACCAAAGATCTAGATAGCTAGGAACTTCATGACCAGAGTGCGACATTCAGTGCATCGAGATACATCGACCTTGAACATTCTTCCGATGGTAAGTTTGGATGCTTTCGTGAACTTGATCCACCTAGAAGTAGCTGCTAAGCACCCATCTGTCTAGTTAATGACATAATGTCCCTTGATTGGCACTCCTTCACTCTACATCTTGAAGACTATTGTGCCCTTTCGTCTAGCCTGGAGTTGCTTTGTGGCACTCTTAGGAAATTTCTGAGTCAATGCAAGAGAAAGACGCACAATTAATAAGAGCAATGCTCTAAATTATGTGGAACTTAAGGAGAAGACATTTAGGGCAGTTTATCTGCTGCCATATACTCACAAACATTGTCATATGTACCTAGTGATCACAGATGTGTAGGATAAAATGTGACAAGGCAGTGCCCGGGCTAATGCAAGAGCTTGTGTCGGTGCCTGTGATGTGGCTAGTGCTGGTGCCAGTGCTGGGCTGGTGCCTGTGTCGATGCCTGTGCTGGGGCTGGTGTAGTAGCTGGTGCTAGTGCAGGAGATGGTGTCGATATAGTTATTTGTAGGGGGGCTGGTGCAGGAGCCAGTACCGATGCCGATGCCAGTAGCTTGATGCTGGATTTCTTCTAAGGGGTAGGTAAGCTGACTGCAGGAGTGGTAGAGGCAAATGAGATGTGTAGAAGCAAAATTCTCTCTTATACAACAGTTACTCGCAAGGTAGTGATCAAAGGATATGATGAGTATACAAGAAAATTAAGTAACTACCTCTATTCTTTCCCCTTATGTCAATAGGTGTCAGTGAAGGAACTAGGGTTGGTGCTAGTGCTGGTGCAAGTAGCTTGATGCTGGTTACTTTCTGGAGTGGGTAAGGGGACTACAGGAGTGGTTAGAGAGGCATATGAGATGTGTACAAGCTAAATGGTTTGTTATACAATGGTTACTCCCGAGATAGTGATCAAAGGATATGATGAGTATTCAAGAAAATTAAGTTACTACCTTTATTCTTTCTCCTAATTAGGTCAAATGGTGTCGTTGCATGAACTAGGGACGCTGCCGGTGCCAGCAAATTGATGTTGGATTCCTTCTTGGGGGTACATAAGGGGAAGCGGATGATACGTCCATTTTCCATCACTTTTCTATATGATAATTTACTGTTATTCATTGATATATTTCATATTAAGAGATGATACTTACGTTATTTCATCTGTTTTGCATGGTTGATGACTTTTGGAGCATGGACCGCTGCAGTCAGGATTCTGATGGAAAAGGTGTTGTTTGGAGGCAAAATTCGTGAAGATTAGAAAATCCGGGAAAATACATGGAAAATCCTATTTTTCCAAAAGACGAAGGAAGCCAGAAGGGGAGGCTGATATGGGCCATAGGGGGGCACACCACCCCTGGCACGGGCCACCCTAGGCCGCGCCACTAGGTGGTGTGGCCGCCCTGGTCCACCCTTGGCTCCCTCTCTGGCGTATATTGTCTCCACGGAACCCTAATACTTGGAGGGCGACCACAAAAAGATTCCGCCGCCTCTGTGGGGCGGAAAACACCAAGAGAGAAAGATCTCTCCGGCAGACAGAATTCTGCCAGGGGAATTCCTTCCTGAAGAGGGGAGATCATCGCCATCAACACCATCATCAAGCTGGACTTCATCGGGATCATCATCATCACCACCACCATCATCTCCACCAGCAGCACCACCATCACCACCTCATACCGCTGTAACAATTGGGTTGAATCTTGCATAGTTCTTAGGGGAAACTTTCCCAATGTTGATTACTCCTTGAGTTGATGCAATTGAGTGAACCGTTGAATTATTTTTTATGTTCAGATTGTTATACATCATTATTCCATCTCTGATCATGATCCATATGATGTCTTGTGAGTAGTCCGTTCTATTCTTGAGGACATGGGAGAAGTCATGTTGTTAGTAGTGGAATTGTGTTGAGAAAGATTCAATAGTTTGATATTTAAGTTGTGGTGCACTTATTATAGTGGTGTCATGTGAGTGTCGACTACATGACACTTCACCTATATGGGCCTAGGGGAATACATTGTGTATTTGGCTACTAATCGTAGGGGTTGCCAGAGTGACAGAAACCTGAACCCCCGTTAGGAAACCATTGTACAAGGGACGTCAGGGTCTTAGATTTTAAAGCTATGGTTAGGTTTCTACCTTAATTACTTTCTTGTACTTGCGGATGTTTGCAAGGGGTACATTAGCATAGGTTCACCCACACAACACTTAGCAAACTAAAGAAGATTAATCAACTATATGAAGCGAAAGCACTTGACGATATTCCCATGTGTCCTCGAGAACGTTTGGTCATCTTAAGTAATACAACCGGCTTGTCCTTTGCTGAATAAAGGATTGGGCCACTTGCTGCATTTATTCTTATTGTCTTTTATTTACTCGTACTTTATTTACCTGCATTATCAAAAACCCCTAAAAATTCGTTTGGTAAGTATTTACTGAGAATTCCTGCTCCAAGCCACTAGCCAGCACCTTCTGCTCCTCCTATACTTGTGGGTCATCAAGACTATTTTCTGGCGCCTTTGCTGGGGAGTGAACCGCTATTGGAGAGTGGAACTAGTAAAGGAAACTTCTACTGTGAGTATTGTTTACTTCTATTAGTTGCTTTATTTTCATTATGGATAA
This sequence comes from Avena sativa, assembly GCA_916181665.1. Lineage (NCBI taxonomy): Eukaryota > Viridiplantae > Streptophyta > Magnoliopsida > Poales > Poaceae > Avena > Avena sativa. The sequence goes on from OV702295.1 coordinate 433,555,561, forward strand.
TTCGCTGAGTTTCTTATTTCATAATAATACTACCACTGCTAAGGTAGTAGATGAACCACCACCTGCTAAGAATGATACTTTTAAAATACCTACAAGAATTATTAATCGTGTTATGGATAACTATTATGTTGGAGATGGAACTGTCCATCCCGGTGATCATTTGCTCTTTATACATGAATTATGCGTTTGTTCAAGTGTGCAGGTATTACTACAGATCAAGTTAAGAAGAAGTTGTTCTCATTATCATTTAAAGGAAGAGTTGAGGACTGGTATAAGCTGCTGAAGAATGGTCAAGCTCTTGAATGGGAGGAAATAGTACCTCTCTTTTATTCAAAGTTTTATCCTCCTAGTGAGATTCATAAAGATTGTAATCAAATATACAACTTTTGGCCTCTTGATGGAGAGATTACAACTCAAGCTTGGGGGAGACTGAAGTTACTAATGCTCAAATGTCCCATTCATGAGCTCCCCAACAATATTATTATCAATAACTTTTATGCAAGGCTTTCTCTTCATGATAAGGATTTATTGGATGCTTCTTGTGCTGGATCATTTACACGCATGGAAGAAGAAGCCAAATGGAACTTCTAGAACGTATTCAAGACAATGTTGAAGCATGGGAGAATGAAAAGTAAGAAAGTCAGGTATAAATTATGATTATGAATGCATTGAATATTTTATGGGAACTGATGACTTTCAAAATATTAAAAATGCTTATGGTCTAGACTCTCAAGCTATTGCTTCTTACTTTAAGGCTTTTGCTTCCTATATTGAAGTTCCTAAAAATAAGTGGAATAAGTATCATGAACCATATAAAGATGTTGCTAAGTGTGTTCCTGCAAGAAATACTGAAGTTTATACTGCTAATCATGCTTTACCTGAACCTTATATTGAGAAAATACCTTTCCCAGTTAAGATAAAGGAAAATTCTATGATAGCTAGTATGTTTGATGAAAGTACAAATAAAGCTGTTGAACCTAATAAACAAATGGAAGATGAGCCTATAATAGCAGATGTGAAAGAATTTGTCACTAAATATGTAGAAGATGGGCACACTATCCTTTGTAAGGATATCCCTAATATTGTTTCACAAAGTAGTGTTATGAGAGCTAGTGTCCCTGTGTTTCTGTTAGGATAAGTGATCATTTCTACCATGGTTCTTGTGATAGTTATATCATTAAATTTATGCATGATACTGAAAGTTATTATGAAAGAGGGAAGACTATTCTTATGCATCTCAATAATATCAAGTTTCCTCGTTTTATGCTTAAAGTCTTTATGTTGCACTTGTTTTGCCTTCCTATGCTTGTAGCCTCTGGTTTCAACAATTTGTTTGTTTACAAAATTCCCTTGCATAGGAAGTGGGTTAGACTTAAACATGTATATTTTTGCTTCTTAATGCTCTCTTTTACTTCAATTCATATTCTTATGTGAGCAACATTGAAATTATCATGCCCATCTTAATGTCTATAAAGAAAGAGCTTTTTGGGAGACAACCCAATTTATTGTTGCTTTCAGTTTGTTTTTGTTTCTTTGAGTTTTGGAAGTTATTACTTTGGTAATGACCTCTCCTTATCCTTTTTGTTTGGTTTTTGTGTCAATATCAACCTCTAATGAGAGAGAAGTAAGATTTGGGGAAGTTGCTCTCCCAAAACAGATTTTTGTGCTTCACCGTAAAAATTCGTGAGAGATCTCTGTACGTCGGATTGAGTTGTAATTATTTGTGCTTCTGCCCCAGGTTGTTATTTAACTTTCGTTAGTTTTGCACTTTTTGATTTGAGCAGAAGAAGGTTTTTGAAAAAAATGATCTTTACCTGCTGGTCTGTTTTGACAGATTTTGCCACTCTTGCATTTTCTTCTTTAAATCGATTTCCTTTCTGAATTCTTTTTGGGGTTTTCGGAACGAGTTGCTACAGTAGCTTATGTTTTGATGGATTTCAGTTGAAATTGAACTTAAAAGGTTTATTACCTCGCTTACACTAATGTTGCTAATGAGAATTGTGTGAAGTTTTGTGTGAAAGAAATTTTCAGGTTAGTGGAGAAAATGGTGTAATAAGAAAGAGAAAGGTTTCATGACTCGAGAAATATGAGTACGAAGATGAAGATATTGAAGTTATTCAAGTGGTAACTGTGGAAAAAATTATCAAAGACCAAATTCAGAGACCTGTAGAGTCCCATTTCGAATAGGTAATAGATCTGGTAAGAAAAGTTCCGCAAAAATTCTGTCCAGTTATATTTTTGGAGTTTTTATCCAACAAGGAAAGCAACGAGGTGAAAGAGAGACGAAAACGGAGCCAGGGTGGCTCACACCACTCCCTGGCACGGGCCCCCTAGCCGCGCCAGCAGGTGGTGTGGCCACCTCGGCCTCCGTCTCCGACCTGTTTTCTCCCAGTACATTCCTTTTGTTGTGAAAGTTTGTAATATATAATCCCCCGGATCCCCCGAGGTTCGTATATCGTGTTCTCATCGAGTTTTCGTTTCGATCTGTTTCTGCCAGGAACTATTCTTGAAAGTTAGAAGCACGATGGTGTCCGCCAAGGATAAAGGAAAGGAGCCTATGGAGGAAGATCCCCAAGACCCTGGACAGGAGGAGGAGATCAAGAGTGAAGATGAAGAGCAGACAAAGCAAGGCCAACATCCTCACACCGGCACTACCATTGCAAGCATTGGAGTGTTGACAAAACTCGCCATGGTCATAAGGACTGCACGGATGTCAACTGGAGGGAAACCTCTGCGTCACTGTTTGGCCCCATGGTCACTTCCTCTACAGACCAAGAATCCTTTCCATACCCTTATCCATGAGCATCAATACCAGAATATGCCCAAGGGGAAACTACCCTCCAATTGGGATTTGCCTCATTCTAGCCATGCAGGAAAAGAAGACTTCAAGGAGGAAGAGTGGGGAAATAATTGCAAGAGCTGGAATTCTCAACCCGACATGATCATGAGCCGCATTGAGCAAAACTCACAGCTGATTCGTAATCTCACCTTCGAGATTGAAGACTTGGGGAAACTAATCAAAGAGCTCATCGAGGGAACACCACCACCACCGAAGGAGTAATTTGTCATCATGTTTTGGCATCCCCTTGGTTTGTTCCAAGCTTGGGGAAGTGCCGCAGTATCGTATCACTATCTTCTACCTTTTTACCTTTTTAGTAGTCATATCATGAATAGAGAAGTTATCATGTAGGATGGTTTGCATTATGGAAGTGTCCCCCCTATCGTTACATATCTATGTATCCCTTGGTGTGAGTTGCCGTTATGGATTATTAACAAGAAGTTCTATCATTCATTCTTTTGCATATCTTATATTAGTTTTCAATTCATGGTTATATGATTGATCTTATCATTAGTATTGGTAGCACTTTGGGATCATTGAGTTAATATTAGTTGGTTTTGGCAAACCTGGCTCGGTCAGTAGCAACCCTATTTTGAGAGTTGAATGAAAAGATAAAAGTACTCTAAAGAAATATAATTTCATCATCTTTCTTTCTTGATTTGCTCATAAGTTTATTATTCTCTAGTTAATATCTTTTGTGCTTCCAAGGAAGATTGCATGTTTGTTTTTATCACTTGTATGTTTGTTTGTTTCCTTCAACTCTTATGCTTGCTACCTAGCCTTGTTAGCCAAAAACCTGTACTGAGAGGGAATATTTCTTGTGCATCCAATCCTTAAACCAAAACATATGCCATTTGTGTCCACCATACCTACCTATTAGCACTTTTGCTATTCCAAGTTAATTCATGTTTTTATTTACCTTCCAAACTAAACTTGTTATGTGAAAATTAGTGATTAAAGCTCTCACAAACTTGATGGCACACTTTACTTTCTTGCATTTAATAAACTTGAACCATTGTGTCCATCTTTGTTGCGTATATGATTTCACTTTATAAGTTGAAGTTAGCAGAAGCATGTATCATGGGGAACACTTTCAACTTTGCACTTATATTCCGTTGATATCATGATTCTTTTGCTTATGGATCCCGGCGGTGTGAAATAAAAGGGGAACTTGTAAGATCATGGAGTTTGTATGTGTGTTAGAGAAATGCCTGGGCCGCTAGCCTAAGCCATGCCTAATCATGGTGGAAACTTGCAGCATAACCATAATGAGCACTCTATGAAGCATCCTCAATAAAAACCTATGCAAATAGCAAATAAAAGGATCGTTGAGATGCTCATTGTCTGCTTGCCTTGTCATTTTGATTATGGGATAGCTCCTCTATCATGTGCAAGGGGTACCCCGTTGGCGGTTCTTTATCATACATATGTATTTAAAATGACAAGAGCTTACTTGTGACTAAAGTTGAGTAGCATGACGTTCGGTACTCGTAAATAAGGGGCATGAGATTTCAATTTATAACTTGTCAAGCATATCCTCTTAGTTGTGTCACTTTAACCTTAATCACCTAAATATGCCTACGATAGGGGCAATGAGAGCTGAAAGCTAATAAGTACCATAATTTTTGGAAGCTCTTTATGAAGCTTGAAACCCCTGTTTCCCTCGCTGAAGGGCCTTTCTTTTACTTTTTAGTTGAGTCAGTAAACTTATTCCCTTCTACCTCAGTAAGCATTTTGAGTTGTTGTGTTTCATTCATTCATATGATGATTTATTCAATCATGTTTCTTATGTTCCTTGTTTTGCACTTTTCTCTTATCCGGGTGATTACTACTTTGAAAGCTATCATTGAAAACTAGTTATGTGTGAACTCCTGCAAATTGTAAACTATTCTTCGACCAAGAGCTAAGTTTGCCATTACCAATTATGATTTACTTTATGTATCTTTATTGTGTTTCCTTTACTTATTGCAAGTTAAGTTATATAATAGTGAGTTGTCTTCTATTATGATTTATGTATTGATGAATGTGATGCTTCTTGTCCATATTCTTTTATCGACTCTTCACTCCATAAACCTGAGGTCAAGTTTATTGAACTCAGTTTCGCTTGGGGACAAGCGAAGTCTAAGCTTGGGGGGATTTGATACGTCCATTTTGCATCACTTTCTATATCATAATTTACTGTTATTCATTGATATATTTCATATTAAGAGATGATACTTATGTTATTTCATCTGTTTTTGCATGGTTGATGACTTTTGGAGCATGGACCGCTGCAGTCAGGATTCTGATGGAAAAGGTGTTGTTTGGAGGCAAAATTCGCGAAGATCAGAAAATCCGGGAAAATACATGGAAAATCCTATTTTTCCAGAAGACGAAGGAAGCCAGAAGGGGAGGCTGAGATGGGCCACAGGGGGGCCACACCACCCCCTGGCATGGGCCACCCTAGGCCGCGCCACCAGGTGGTGTGGCCGCCCTGGTCCACCCCTGGCTCCCCCCTCTGGCGTATATTATCTCCACGGAACCCTAATACCTAGAGGGCGACCACACAAAGATTTCGCTGCCTCTGCGGGAAGGAAACACCAAGAGAGAAAGATCTCTCCGGCAGACAGAATTCTGCCAGGGGAATTCCTTCTCGGAGAGGGGAGATCATCGCCATCAACACCATCATCAAGCTGGACTTCATCGGGATCATCATCATCATCACCACCATCATCTCCACCAGCACCATCATCACCACCTCATGCCACTATAACAATTGGGTTGAATCTTGCATAGTTCTTAGGGGAAACTTTCCCGGTGTTGATTACTCCTTGTAGTTGATGCTATTGAGTGAACCGTTGAATTATTGTTTATGTTCAGATTGTTATACATCATTATTCCATCTCTGATCATGATCCATATGATGTCTTGTGAGTAGTTCGTTTTGTTCTTGAGGACATGGGAGAAGTCATGTTGTTAGTAATGGAATTGTGTTGAGAAATATTCAATAGTTTGATATTTAAGTTGTCGTGTACTTCTTCTAGTGGTGTCATGTGAATGTCGACTACGTGACACTTCACCTATATGGGCCTAGGGGAATGCATTGTGTATTTGGCTACTAATCGTAGGGGTTGCCGGAGTGACAGAAACCTGAACCCCGTTAGGAAACCATTACACAAGGGACGTCAGGGTCTTAGAGTTTAAAGTTGTGGTTAGGTTTCTACCTTAATTACTTTCTTGTACTTACGGATGTTTGCAAGGGGTATAATCACAAGTATGTATTAGTCCTAGGAAGGTCGGTACATTAGCACAGGTTCACCCACACAACACTTAGCAAACTAAAGAAGATTAATCAACTATATGAAGCGAAAGCACTTGACGATATTCCCATGTGTCCTCGAGAACGTTTGGTCATCTTAAGTAATACAACCGGCTTGTCCTTTGCTGAATAAAGGATTGGGCCACTTGCTGCATTTATTCTTATTGTCTTTTATTTACTCGTACTTTATTTACCTGCATTATCAAAAACCCCTAAAAATTCGTTTGCTAAGTATTTACAGAGAATTCCTGCTCCAAGCCACTAGCCAGCACCTTCTGCTCATCGTTGGGTTCGACACTCTTACTTATCGAAAATACTGCGATACACCCTCTATACTTGTGGGTCATCAGCAGACTGTAGAAATGGTCAGAGTCATATGATGAGTACCAGCCAATGGTTCCGAACAATTACTTGCAAGAAAGTCATCAGAGGTTCTGATGAGTATAGAAGCAGATTAAGTTAGTACTACATCTGTTCTTGGTCCTTAGGTGAACATGTGTATAATGACTTGCAAGTATCTTCCCATGCTTTCTATAATTAAGGGTCGCCACATTCCTGTAGTTCAGAGAATTCTCACTGACATACTTGGACCAACCTTGTCCACCAAATAGGTGGTGGCCATCGTCTAGGAGACATCCACATCATATAGTTTTCGCGTGCCTTTAGGGCCCTTGTTATATAGAGTCAGGAACTTGTCATTTCTGCATAGCTTGTTTATAATGGGGCGAGCGACACAAGGGACAACCTTCATGAGAAAATTGATAGAGAAGTAAGAAGATAACATGATAAGTGAGAAACAAGATCTTACATCAAGTCATTCTAAACCACTTGGAAAACCATACCTAATACCATGGGTACCCTTCGATAAGGGTGGCCATGCACCATTTTTCTTCCCTCTGCCTTTTGAAGGGCATACATGGCCCCCTTTCAACCCACAAGCTTGACAAGAGGACGGTAGAACAAAGGGCTGAGAAGATGGTACATCGTATTGAATGAAATTAAGTGGAAAGGTTAAGTTATGTAGAGAGCATATAAATCTAATAATATGAGACAGAATCATTTCATGTAAAGCAAACATATTTCATGTTTGTGAACTTCTAATAAGCGTAAAGATAAAGCTTATAAAAATAACACATAAAATCATAACATGTGAAATTGTGGATTTCCAAATTATACCCATTTCTTAGAGAGGTCACTGCCCACCTGGGTACTGTGTTTGCGCTTCATCGACATGTAGACAAAATGCGCTTTTGGTGGGGGCATCAACAATCTATTAGCCACTACAGCAGCCTTAGTTTCCGCAATAGCACCTCCAATCTGCATAAATAGTAACAGAGCTCAACTTTTTAATACGATAGTTGTCATATGACAGTATGAGACAGTCAGACAGACAGACTGATCCAGATGTGGATTCACATAAACACAGTGCTAGATTTAATAAAATCACACATATGTTTCTGAACATCTGGTAAGCATGCATGAAACCAAGTGGATAATAATTAAATCATACTACACCATGGTAAGTGTATTAAGATAAAATACCCTTATATTTAAGATGGGCCCTCCCAGCTGGGAAGTGGACTTGTGCTTGTTTGGTGAGTAGTGGTACTGGCCGGATCCTATGGCATGTGGGGGTATCATCATGTTTACCGCAACTAGAGGACCGCACATTCGCAGGTATGTACCACCATGCTATAGTAAATAAAGAAGTAGATGGTTTCATAGAGGCTTTCGCAAAAACATGATGCAGATAGAGACAACTTTTATAGCACATCGATACATCCAGGTTGCAGACAGCCATTTTCAGCATGTAAAATAATGGAAGAACACAAGGAATATACTCCTAAAATATCTTTTTTAGGGAACTGACGGGTCCATCCTTGTCCATAATGGCCGTGCACGCCTCTGACCCATAGTTCTCCATACAGAATCTGATGCAAAATGCACTGGACATTACTAGTAGAAATTAAAGGTTACAGTAGTTAGTAGAGACACAGAACTCCTTGATCGAACCCGACCAAATGCCCCAATTAGAACAGTGGTGACCATGCCCCAATCCCCAATCCATACGAAATACCAATGGCCTAATCGATCAAAGCAGAGGAGGAAAAATATCCTGATTTAGTGATTCCAAGGTGAGCACTAATCCCTCACCTATCTGAGAAGCAAGAACTCCATGAGCAAAGCAATACCGAATAGAACCTCAGATGGCCCAATCGGGAGAAAACAAACACGATTTTCGTGGTGAGAAATTACACCCACCTATCCGAGATAAGAAAGAACTCCCCAATTGGAGCATATTGAGAAAAAGAATCCTTGCACCAGTTCTGACACTTGCTTCCTATGCTGGATGGGAGCTAGCTAGTGGTGGTTTCTCTTATCAGTAGAAATCCATACTGGCCAGGGGGATAAAAAAGGAGTAGTACTTATTTTCTACAATAAAAGTTTAAGGGGTGGCGGCGGGAACTATTTCCCGCGTGTGGCCCAAATTTTCCACACCCAGCTTTCACGTGGTGGGCTACAGCTATTTCAAGGGGGTGATTTAAAGAGGGACCAATGTATAGATAAAAAACTTGACCGAGCCAACCTCCTCCTTCCCTTCGTGTGAGTTCTTCCGTGTTCCACTCCCACTCCAGAATGAGTTATCCTCTTAATTCAGCTCACAGAGCATTGTGGGAGGCGAAGGGCTGGCAGAGGACAAGACAACAATAGTTGTTGTTTGGGAACCGATAAAAGCACACACACATGTACTAGTTTCCAATTACAGTTCTACTAGCAAATCCCTACAAATCATAAAGTAGCTCCATATTAAAGTAATATGACAGTAGCGAACTGATCATGAGATAGCTTTACATATATTAGAGAGATCTTAGGTGCACCCCAAGTGTTTTTCAGCTGGGCTAGTGGTCATGAGACTACTCAGACAGCGCAAAACATACACCCCTGATTAGCAACATCCCTGCATCAACTCCATCCAGAGGAAGTGTACCTGATCCATAGCCTCCTAAAGGATCCATAACCTCAGGTGTAGGCTCGTCTTTAAGAAATAAAGAGCCCTTTATTGAAAAAAGGTGCAGGCTCATTGATGAACGGGTCATCGGCATTACCATCAAAGTCATATTCGGTTGTCTGCTTCTGCCATTAGTAGACTAAAAGATAATGTACATTTATAGAGAAACATCTAGTAAGATACATAACCTGAACATTTGTCATTCTACAGAGATACCTTGCCATCTGGCATAGCCTAAGTACTAGAAATGAAACCTGTTTCATGCAGCTTGCACTTTTTCACTCCTTTCCCTTCTCCTAGTTGATCTAGATACTCAAGAGTTGCCTCTGTTTGTTGATCTAGATGATCAACATCTACTTTCCCTACTTGATCTAGATGATAAAGATGTGCTTCCTCGGTTTATATGGAGGATCATATGGTTCACCATGAAATACCCATCTAACATATGTACGTAGCATCCTAAAATTAAATAAATGTTCTTCCACTATACTTCGAGGTAGCACCCTCTGATTCACACACATGAAGTAGGGGAAATGCACTTTTGAGTTGTCATAGTGAGCTCTAAAAAATCCATAAATCACAGAACACCACATATATGTTTAGCGTTGCTTAACGGAGCAACCTCTATCCAAAACCTCTCCATTTGCTGAAAAATATGACATATATGATTGGGGCTTATTGAAAAAAAACCAAGAAACATATAGATGGAGTACAAACACTATATATGCCTATGCATTTTAGAAAATATATTGGCAGCACAACTCGGTGAAGGTATTTCAGAAAACAGATTGAGCGCAGAATCATCTATGCCCATGCAAATTGAGAATAAACTAAACTACGTATTTGAGGAGGCATATCGAGTGAAATGGCAAAAAAAGCCAACCATATCAAGCTCAGAAAATAGATCGAGCCTAAAATCAACCATGCCCATGCAGATTGAGCACAAACTAAACTACGTATTTGAGGAGGCAGATCAGGTGAAAGGGTAATAAAATGCCAACCAGATCGAGCTAGAGATACAAGGACTACCGTCGGATCGACTTGAACACCGACCAGTCTTGAGAAAACTGACGGGTAGGGAAAGCTTCTTCGTGCGCATGGTGGTGATGAGGAGCAATGGTGAGTGCATCTGTTTTGTCGGACAAGAGGGTGAGTGTCTGGGGCTCTGGGCGGCGGAGGGTGGATGTTAGCATTACACAGCGCCAAGGGGTGGGGAGGGATGGCTTTGGAAATTCAAATCTACTCTTCTTTTGGGCACCACCATATAGGTGTCCCACATGTCAGTGACCATAGTTCAAAATTGACCCATTTTTGTTAGATCGAGATAAACTGGTTAAAGTGGCAAAATCAGCATGGAAACATGGAAATTCATGAAACTTGTGCATTGTCTATTAAATATAATGTATTACTTTGTGTTAAATTTGGGAAGGTGATATTTTGAGTCATATTCTATGTAGTTGCTTCACAGCAAAAGCAACTGTTGTCACTTGAAAAGTTCAAAATAAGATCAATTTTGGAAGCACCGTTGTAAACAATGTTTGAAATGGCAATATGCACCAAACTACCTAATGTGGACATGTTATCATAAACTACGCCAAGTATATGTCTATGACCTTGGTCTTTTTTGAAATACATGAATTCATACATCATATGCAACATTGTGAAGAAAGATTTTCCAAAAGTTGTCAAAGATACAATTTTATATTTTTATCATGGAAACTAATGCACATAGCATGGCACTTTGCGAATAAATGACTTTATTTCAATTTATATTTAATTACGTCCCTATTTTTTCCAAGAAAGGGCCAAATTTGGTTACATTAGCTTTAAGATCAAGATGTCGAATCTTGCAGAACTGTTGGTGGTTATCCCTTATTTCGTACATAGAAATCTTCGATAGGTTTAAAAGGCACATGAGCTAGCTATAACACACTTGTGGTTCCAATTTTCAGATACTTTCAGCAAATTGCCATAAAAGCCAATTTGTTGCAGAAATATATATTTATAGCTTGGAAACTTGAAAATTTGTGAAACCTTGGGAATATCCATGAAATAGGTTTGGGCGGTGGCATTTTAACCATGTACCTTCTTGTAGTTTCTTCAAAAAACATTTTTGTCACTTAATTTGAAAAATGAAAATAACTTTAAATTTGGAAGTTTCCTTTGTAAATAATGCTTGAAATGCCAATATGTACTACCACACCAAAAGTATTGACATGTTGTCATAAACTATGGGAAATTTATGTCCATGACCTTTGTCATCTAGTTTGAAAGCCATGAATCTGTCCATACATGCTAGCTAGGACAAAATATCATGCAATACTCTTGGTGGTTTCCCATATTTTAGTACGGTACTTGGGTACTGACATGGGTATGATTACTTGGATGCTCATTATTCGTGACCCTACATTGGGTAAAAGGCATAAGGCCCATAAAGATTCCGGATAAACGGCCCAAGGAAGCAGTTGACAGAGACTTTTTATTGTATTAGGAAAGAAACCATGAACGGACATTATGTTGGTATTGTAATCATGTATGTATGAAACCTATCCGCATACAGCTTTGAGACCCGGCCTATTATATATAGGGAGGGAGAAGCCCAAACGAGGGTACCGAAATCTAGAAGACAACTTGTAATAGAGTGTTTTCCCAATATTTAGGCGACTTTATCTTTATTGTTTTCCTGACATCCGACGAAATCCCCAGCGTTCTCTTTTCCGTGAAACCCCAAGTCCATCACCATGGGCATTGCCGAGGTTAGCCCTCGTCAGGTACCTTCAAATATCTTAAAAATTGGAATCACCCTTGTAAACATTGCTTGAAATGCCAAGATGCACTAATCTACCCAATATGGACACACTATTATAATTTATGGCAAAGTTATGGCCATGCCGTTGGTTTTATGGTTTGAAAGACATGATTGTGTATATACATGCTAGACCAAATATTGCAAATCAAGATTTTTCAAAGGTTGTCAAATTTTACGTTTTGTCATTTTTATGGAAACTAGTGCACATAGGAAGACACCAGGAGAATGGAATGGGTGCTTTTTCAATTTATATTTAGTTTTTTGTGTTTCTTCCAAAAAGAACCCAAATTTGGAGGCATTAACATTCGTATCAATAAGTGGAATGTTGCAAAACTCTCAGTCCTGATGAACTAACCCCATGGCAGGAAACACATAGCCGTTGGTGCATGCGCCATCTTGGAGCCAATTTTTTACTTGCAGTTCAAGAACAAGGATATTATGAACCTATTCAAGAAACTCTGCAAGCAGAACCAGGTGTGGAAGTATATCAAGGCATGCCGCTATATTGATGAGTTCACGAAAAAACATGTTAAGGCGAGGAAAGTTGCACATGCAACAACTATTTTAGCTCATGCACAGGCAGTAGCTGCACAGGCAACAACAGGAGAAGCACCAGTGGAGGAGGAACCGATTTCTCTTTGTGACTTGCCATGATTTGACCAATCCGGTACTAGGAGGATGCCTGGGAGATAGATCAAAAAATTTCAGGACTAGATACAGCACGAGCCTCTAGAGCGGTGGTCTTTGCTGCATGGCACTCATGGGGCTAGGTTTGGCGTCATGACTACAAATCTAGCTGAAACATATAACTTTGTTCTGAAAGGAAGTAGGGCTTTTCCACTTATAGCCATTATGGAGTGTATTTTCACCGAAACTTTGAAGTATTTCAAAGACAGAACACTAGATGGCTCAGCTACATATCATTAACAACCCAAACACAGGGTACTATGATAAGATTATGAAATACATGAATGATAAGATGGAAAAATATTGGTCTATGACTGTCATCACCATCGGCAATCAACAAAGGAGGTTAGAGGTGCACTTACCTTCCAATAGGATCAAAACTGGGGAGGAGGCCAAGACACTGGAGGTGAAGGTAGGTAAAGAGAATTGGTCAACGTGTGAGTGCATATGCAATAAACCAAAGTTGCTTCACCTTCCTTGTTCACATGTACCTGCTGCGTGCGGTCGGCTAGGGATGGATCCGATCTCATTTGTGTCTTCCTATTTTCTTAAGGAGCCGGTTCTCGATACATGGACCGGTGATATGATGGGATTTCAGGCAGAGGGAAATTTAAACAAAGTAAACCTAGGTGAAAGACTATACATCCCACACCCGGGTTTAATGTGGATAGGGAGAGGCAAACACCGGTTCCTCGCATCTGTAATGATATGGTTGAATCTTAAGCTAGAGGCCATACCAGGAAATGTTTTCTCTATAATGGCTTTGGTCATAGGGACACCAACTATGAAATATTTGGGATAGGAGGAGCAGTTCCCCGTGCATGAGGCTCCCAAGTACGGAGAGGTAGAGGAAGAGATCCAGGTGGAAACTAGGTTCTAAATTTGTAATATGGCTATGTGGACCTATGTTTCTAATTTATATTATGGCTATGTGGACCTATGTTTTAAATCTGTCATATGTGTATCTGGACCTATGTTTTAAGTCTGTGATATGGCTATGTGGACCTATGTTTTAAATATGTAATATGTGTGTTACTATGTTTCAATTATGTAATACATGTGTAACTATGTTTTAAATTTGTGCAGATGGCGGGTACAAAATCTTTGCTTAATGCTTCCATTGATGGGAAGCACCGATCGATGATATTAGATGCTGCTCCGAGATCCCTACACCATCTTACCACTCACACTCCTCAAGTGAACTGGATGATACACCCTGGTTGGGATCAAAGATATATGCTATATTTATCCGTACAATGTTTTTTATATATTTATGAGACGGACTAACTGAATTGTTATGCTTCATTCTTGCGTTGCAGGTTGAAGTCGGCTGGCCTTTTACCATTCACGCGTCTGGTTGAGGCCACTCATGCGGAAATACTAGATGTCCACCAACAAGGCTTTTAGATTACCCAATTTAGTGACAACCACTCGTTGCTCACCTTCTTAGTGGATCGATGGAGACCCAAGACACACGTGCTCCACTTTCATTGGGGAGAGATGGATTATACGCTTCAGGATGTGTCATTCTTGCAGGGACTACCATTGGCTGGCAAGCCAATAGTACCTTTGGACTCACCGCCCAATTGGGCCCACGACATGGCCCACTGTTTCCATGGAATTCGTGAAGGAGCTGGGCCCTTTGCATCCAAGAACCATGGCCCAAAATTTGATTGGTTGCTTGATGACTGTAAGTGCACAGATCGATTGTAGCAATTTCGAAATAAGAGTATCGAACCCACAGAGAGCTATTTGGTTAAGGTCTGTATGCCCCTCGTCAATGTCTACCAAAGGATACTTGTAAGCCGCCTTTGATTTCAAGTAAATGGTGTTTGAAAGGTTTTTGGTTGAGTGCAGAAACGTAATTAAAACAAGTAATAGGAAGAGAGTAACAAAAGCGTTTGTAAAAGTGGTTGAACTCAATAGGTCCAAAGTGTTCTCGGGGGTGTAGGATGCACCTCTAGTATGATATTATTATTCATAATTAGGATAACCTATTTCTTGTGTCATTATATGTGTGGAGAAAGCTCCATAACAAGATGTTCATTGCAAGTCTTGAAACTCAATGGATATAATGCTTTCCTTGAACAGAAGGGAGCTTGACGTTGATGCAATTAATGCAAATTCTAGAATTAAAACCTAACATGCGTGTAGTAAAGTAAACATGCTAAAATTGTAAGATAGATTATAAGGTGTTATAGATCTCCCCCAATCTTGGGATCAAGCTGGTGGGATCGAATAATCCCTTGCGATTATTCGATACCATGGCACTCTTCAGGGTGAAGGAATCCTGTTGCAGAGAGGTGCACAAAGCTTCTTATTTGTCTCCTCCGGGGCAGATATGTGACGAAGACACTTCTATAGATATGAACGCAAGAGGAACATCACTTCAGCGATTCTATTTAGCATGTCACTCGGTTCCTTCTTACTTTCAAGATACAAGAGGCGCTTGCGCACAATCTCTCGATGGGGGAGTTCTTCCTTCTGATATTTTTCTATCTTGCGAAACACTGTTCAGTTTCTGGAACGTGTGGGATAATGGGCACATCCATAAGATTGAACCCCCAATCCTCTTGTGGCTTCACGCTCATGCGCGCATTTAGGGTAATCTTCTTTGTTGTAGAAGTATGTGACGTAGTCTCCTAGTAGGTTACTACATTAGGTCTATTAGCTTTCTTACGGTTGGGTGAAGATTAGTTGGTGGTGGTGAGCTTGAGTGACTCTATGCACCCCTTCCTATCGGGTTTCTTTGATTCTTCCATACCTTCAGGCTTCACCATAGCCAGGTAATCTAGCTACTTCCCCCTCTCTTCGTTTGCTCCATGAAGGTCTCGAATTCCTCCTCCTCATCATCATCTTCACCGGAATCATAAGCATACCTCTTATTCATTGGGCTTAGGCCTTGAGCGTCATGGTCATCTACTTCAATGGAGGAAGTCTGGAAGCTATTCCACGAAGCAGCCATGAGGCCTAAAGGTTTACCTTTGCCTGGAACCGGGTATCATATCAAGTAGATTGGATCTGTCGATATAAGAGGGAGGAAGACCTCTAGGGAGGCTTATTAGGGGTCAAAATTAGGGAAAATCGTATTGGAAAAAAAAAGGTCGGCCAAGAAAAGAATCCCAACACATAAGGACAGAAATAAGCGAAAAGGAAAAAAATAAAACTCATGACCACTGGTACGGGAAGACGCCCGTATTACCCGCCCGTACCAGGTTTCTTTCCAAAAGATCACCCTTCCGACGTTGGTAAGTAATCAACCGACTAAATGGCATGGGCAGGACCACCCGTATGGACCGGTCGTACCGATTATTACCGACTTTGTTTTTTAGGTCAAGTATCGAACGGGAGAACACGGAGCTGGTAACGACCTACCATATGGTCGGATGCGTCCGTACATCCTGGTCATACTGATATGCGAGAAAACGAACAAGGAATACTACCGGTTTAATGAGTAGTGGTACGGGGGGTCCGATCGTACCGTTTGCTTATACCACCTCATAAAACTGACATCAACTTCAGGAAAACAAAGGGAAACCGAAAATACGAATAGGAATAGCAAATGAGCATCCAAAACAACAAAGAATCAATATTTCAAATATCTTGCTCATCTAGAGGAAATGAGTTTACTTGGGTACCTTCATCTCCTTTTAATTTTTGAATCAACCTTTTCTTTTTCCCTTTGAATAAGGTTGGTCGCGGGAAGTTGCTAAAACCATTGCAAAAAGGAATTGAAAATTTTCTTTTGGGAGTTGTAGTCCCCGAGGGTATGCAGATAGATGACACTACTTCAGGTGGATCTATTTCCTTAATGTTCATGCATGCTTCCTCGTTTTCTTATTTTCTTTGGAGAATCCATAAATCAAATTCTTGCAAAAGTAAAGTCTAGCGGATCATCCTTGGCTTAACGTTAGTCCTTTCAAGAATCTCTTTCAAGCCAATATGATCAGTATGCACTCTTACCTTAGAGTCAATAATATAAGACCTGAACTTATCGTAGGAGAAAACAATAGCTAAAAATTCCTTTTCTTCCATGGGGAATTTCTTTTGGGTGCCTTTTAATGTGCGACTAGCATGATGAATGATATTGAGTTCATCACCATCATACTAGCAAAGAATTGCTCCAATAACTTCATGGCTAGCCTCACAGAATATATCAAAAGTTTTCTTCCAATTAGGTGGTTTTATAACATGAGCTTCAAGAAGGGATTGTTTTAATATATTGAAAGCAGTGAGACAGTTTTCATCAAAATTAGAAGCAACATCATTTTGTAGAAGGTTGGTTAGTGTTCTAGAAGATTTTGAGATGTTCTTAATGAACCTTCTATAAAACCCAGCATGGCCTAAGAAACTCCTAATACCTTTTATATCTAGAGGAGGAGGAAGCCTTTCTATTGCTTCAATCTTTGCTTTATCAACCTCTATACCCTTATCTCAGATTTTGTGACCAAGAACTATACCTTCTTGAACCATGAAATGACATTTCCCAATTCAATACTAAGTTAGTGTCTTCACATCTCTACAAAACTTTATGAAGGTTATGGAGACAATGATTAAATGAAGCTCCATAAACAAAAAATCGTCCATGAATACTTCCATAATACTTTCAACATAATCAGCAAATACAGCAGTCATACACCTTTGGAAGGTGGCAGGGTCATTACAAAGACCAAAAGGCATATGACGATAAGCATATAAACTGAAAGGACAAATAAAGGTTGTTTTTAGTTGGTCATTAGGATGAACAGCTATTTGAGAAAAACCGGAATAATCGTCTAGTTAGAAAAAATTAGAATGTATAGCTAGCCTTTATAAAGTTTGATCTATAAATGATTAAGGATAATGATCCTTTCTGGTTTCCTTGTTAAGTTTTCTATAGCTAATACACATCATGTGACCAACAACGGTTCTAGTAGGTACCATCTCGTTTTGTTTGTTTTGAATGATAGTAAATCCGCCTTTTTTAGGAACACAATGAACATGTCTTACCCAATCACTTTCCTCCACATAAAAGATGATTCCTGCGTCTAATAAATGTATTACTTCCTTCCTTACCTCTTATTTCATGTGAGGTTTATGTCGCCTCTAAAAATCTGCAACCGGCTGGGCTCCTAAATATTCTATGGGTGGCTATCAAGGGACTAATCCCTTTCAACTCACTCATAGAATACCCAAGAGCATTCTAATGCATCCGGAGAACCATCATTAAGTTTTCCTCCTCTTTTTTACAAGGTTACAACTTATAATAATAGGGAAATTTTAGTTCCATCAAGAAACTTATATTTTAATTCCTTGGGTAAGGTGTTGAGAGTAAGAAGTGTATATGCCTCATCCCCTTTTCTTATAGGTTCTTCATACTTTAGATTCATCTCGGGATCCACCTCAGGTGTGGAGTCAAGATAATCATCCATTTCCAACTTTTCTATGTCTTGGGAAATATTGTTATTGTCGACTAAACCCCTTACTAAATCATCACCAGGAGTCTCAATAACTATTGAGGCAAGAACAATCATATAACCTTCCTCTTCTTGTCCATACTCATAATCGTCCAAATCCTCGATTGCCGGCTTATGGTGAAATTTAGAAAAATGAAGTCCATTTTATCTTCACCAAACTTGAGAGATACAGTTTGTCTCTTGCAATCAATGTTCGCTCCTGCGGTGTTCAAGAAAGTTCTTCAAAAAATAAGTGGACAATAAACATCAGTAAGTATATCAACAAGTATAAAATCAAAGGGGTACTTATATGGTCCAATACAGATTGGGAAATCTCTAATTATTGCCATAGGAACTCTAAGTGTCTTATCTGTAAGCATTATAGTCATGTCAGTATCCTCTAATTCAGCTAGGGCTACTTCATTTGGGATTTTAAAATAAAAATTAAAGGGGATTATGTTAACAGTTGTTCCAATATCGCAGAGGCCATAAAAAGAAGTTTCTCCAAAAGTACAAGGGAGAATAGGTTTACCAACTTCATTAGCCTTTACCTTTCCTTCAACGAATTGTGAAGCTTCAGTGTCTAGCTCTATCATGTTGCAATGTGAGAACATGGTTAGGATATCTTCCTTTGTTGGTTCCCTAGTCTCCTGCACAGTTACTTCATTAGTTTTTCATGCTCGTGTGTCTTCCTCTAGCATCTTTAGGATCATCCTTTCTTCTTTGCATTGATCTTCGAGGTGCCAAGCCATCATATGTTTTCTCATGGTCCTTGGAAAAGAAAGGGGTTCAACATATGGGAGTATATCCCCTAATGGATCTATATGAGCTGCAATTATTGGATCAACATCTTCAGACGACTCAAGTGGGGGAGTATATTGAAGCCAATCTTTCTTAGGAGCTTCAATGTGTTCTGTAAAAGACTAGATAATTTGCAGAATAATATCATCATCAAGTTGGAGTTTGTTGGCAGTTTATTTTACCTTACCGGATTCCTTATAAGCATTGAGACAATCATATTCAATTTCTATACCTCCTTCGCTGCCTAAATCAAATCCCCGAGTTTCTGTATTGCGGCTAATACATTCTAGAAGTTCCCAAGATTTAGTTATAGTTAGCTCCATAAAAGAGCCTTCGGAGTTGGTGTCTAGCTCATGTTTAATTTCTTGGTTAAATCCCATAGAAAATATGTAAAACATACCATTCAGGTAAATCATGGTGAGGACATTTATTAAGTAGGGAATTATACCTTTTAAAAGCCCTTACCAAGCCTTTGCGTGGGCGGTTTTTGAAGTTTGTGACCACCATTCTTACTTCAGCTATCTTTACCTTGCGAAAGAATCGAAATACGAATTCTCCTTTGAGTTTTTCCCAAGTATCAATTTTCTCTACAGGGCATCTTCTATACCAAGCTAAAGCAATGTTGGTTAGAGAT
The DNA here is from genome assembly GCA_916181665.1 of Avena sativa. NCBI lineage: Eukaryota > Viridiplantae > Streptophyta > Magnoliopsida > Poales > Poaceae > Avena > Avena sativa. The sequence continues at coordinate 433,575,074 of OV702295.1, forward strand.
TGGTTGAACAATTTAACTTTCAATTCTTCATTAGAATAGCCTCTCAATTTAAGTTTCCAACATAACTCGGTAAAATGCATTAAATGAGTGTAAAGATCCTTATGGGGATCATCTCCTGCAAAAGTTTTCTCTTTAATAATAGCGATAAAGCAAGGGTGACCTTGTATTCTGGTTCGCTCCCACTCAGGAATTCTTTGACAAGTACTCTATTGAACTTCCCGAGGTGTTTTGCTACATCAAGCTGATTCATCAGTCCGAGTGCAGTCATGGTGTTTACCTAAAAATAGTAAACAACTTTAGTAAAACAATTAGTAGAATAAGCAACTAAGAACAAAGACCAAAACTTCTTAGCTCCCTGGCAATGGTGCCAGAAAATAGCTTGATGACTACTAGTGCACATATCGATTATAGCTAGTTTTGAAATAAGAGTATCGAACCCATAGAGAGCTATTTGGTTAAGGTCTTTATGTCGCTCGTCACTTTTACCAAAGGATACTTGTAAGCCACCTTTGATTTCAAGTAAAGGGTGTTTGAAAGGATTTTGGTTGAGTGCAGAAAAGTAATTAAAACAAGTAGTAGGAAGCAAGTAACAAAAGCGTTTGGAAAAGTGGTTAAACTCAATAGGGCTAAAGCATTCTCGGGGGTGTAGGATACACCTCTAGCATGATATTATTATTCATAATTAGGATAACCTATTTCTTGTGTCATGATATGTGTGGAGAAAGCTCCATAATGAGATGTTCACATCAAGGCTCGTAGGAAGTCACTTCGTTGAGCCAAGAATGAGGTCACCTCTAAATAACCACCGCGATGTCTGAGAGTTGTCACCCATACAGACCACCACAATTAAGGGTCTCCCCATCGATATCGTAATTACCTCAGGGAATCTCTCTTTAATTCTCATTTGACCGTGCAGGTTGCTAGCCGGTGCTTATAGTCACAATAGCTCCTGGCACACTTCCAAACACAACCAAAGGATTTCACCCTCCTCTTTAGTCTCGAAGGAAAATGATATGTGGCCGACTACACATACCATCTAGAGAGAGATATCAAACGCACATCATAAATATATCATAGACCAATAAGTCAATGGACACAAGTATAAATCATCTTTATTTCAATTCATAATAGCTCTAGGGTTTCTCCATCTCCCCAAGAACTAGGGGAACTACTCGCACATGGAAGCAATCAACAACATCATCATAATCAAATGGATGGATAAAAGTATGGGGATAAATCTAGTCCAATCCATAATTGAATCTGGAATTACAACAAGATCTAATGAATGGAAGATTCAGGTAGTAGTGGTGATGGTGATGCAGCGGCTGATGATGAAGGGGATGATGCGATGTCCTCCAATGATCTGTGAAGCAGTAGGGATTTGCCGTTCTTCAGTTTCCTCCTTCAGATCCCTTTTTGGTGTTTTTTTTGTGGCTCAAGGTTGTTGTGTATGTCAGATCTGTCACCCGTCTTCGGCAGGAGAAAGTATTTGACGAGGCGGTCGCGCTACCGTGTAGTACGGGAAGGCGGTATGGGCTGACTCCGCCCATACCACTGGTCGTTAATGCTGCAAAAGCCTTCCTTCACGTTTGCTATTCTCCCAGTTGCGAAGGTAAATCAACTAAATGACTTTTATCACTTAAAAATATCATATTACAACATAATATGATAGCCTCAATTGATATGTTCATAAGAGATTTAGTAATTCGGGATCCTGTTAAAACAAGGATAAAAGGTGCACGCAAACATAGTAAAATACTAAAAACCCTAATCTACTAATGCCAAAACTAAAGGTAATTATGCTTCAATTTTGAACTCATCGTTTCTCAACTTTCAGGTTAGTTCGATTTTTTATTTTAGTCTTTGATGTACCATTCATCCTACCACACGTGATTAATACTATATTACCAATCCAGATCCAGGCGTTCAGGCCACAGATGACTAATCCATAGATCAAGCGAAGCCTGGAAGCATACATAATGTGGCTTCTCGGGAAGATGATTTTACCGAGAACCATGTCACAACCATAAGTGTGAGCTACATCCCTATTGCTAGGGAGATTGCTGATGCGACGTGCCAAGGCGACATCACATAGAGGAGATAGGGTTTTGTTGTCCACTATTGCGACGTGCCAAGGCTACGTACCGAGGTTTGTGCAATGCTTGCCAGCTCACCGTGCCTAAGTCAACCTTGCTAGGATGCCCACTATTGCTGCAGATGTGGTCGTGGGAAAGGTTCCCTATTGGTCACCCAGATGTAACTCCTAACATAGTAGGAACTGTTACCTACAACTTTAACATGCTCTTTGACACCGAGGGCATTGACATGACTATGTTCGGTACTTATTGGACCTGACGCAAGGTATGTGTAATATCATAAGATTATGCACTAGTTCTAGTAGAGTAAGGATGAAACTAACAATATTTTTTGCACAGCGTTGCTTTGCGGGAGGGCAAGTGAAAAATTGCTACCTGTCTTTGAGCGAGCAGCTCGATGTGCTGAGAGCAGATGTGGTGGTTTGGATTCCGTACACCAACTCAGTTAGACATGCTAGATATGAGGCCGGGATTTCTACTTTGTGCACCAGAGATGCTGCATATTGGCTGACGAAATCGAAGATCATCTTTGATTTCCAAGTGGAGGAGATGTCTCAGCATAGGGTGATGAGACCGTTTGTTCTTCACCAGTTGGTTGATCCCCCTTGTGCGGCTGTCCCCCTTACAGATTACTTGCACACGTAAATTAATATATGAAAGTTCGTATTTTTCCACTTTAGCTAATATTGAAATGCTTCTCTAACACACTTAAATTGTAGGTTCACACGGAAGGGAAATAACAGGAGTGCGGCTCAATGGATGCAGCTGGTTCAAGTTTATGTACGGAGTGGGAGACTGCGACGGAGGAAGTGTGGCAAGAGGATGCCCCATTTGATATGGAGGTTTTCAACTCTTACTTACGGAGGTACATGACCATGACACGACTGCATCCCATCCAGCATGCACATAATGAGGAGAGGTACTAGACCCAGTCGACTTTGGAGCCTAGAGAGTATGCGGTAAATACTCCCTCCTTTCCCAATGATTGTTTTTGCCCACGGCATGCTTAATTTGTTCGATACAAATGCATGCGAGGTTGACATGTGAGCTAGAGTCTGAAGTGGCTAGGCACGTACGATCGCTTTTGTCCGCACCTCTTGTAGGACGTGAGCGGTAACTACAATCCTTTTTCAGCACACTTAGGAAAAGCTACGAGGTATCTATGCAGCTATCACGTACACATATGTTTCAGATGTTGTTCAGCACCAAGCAGCACAGCTTCACCCTTGTCCCTCCACGCAGCAGGGCCTCCCGTGTCGCTCCATGGGGCAGCAGCCCCCGCGTACACAGGTACCCCCACTACTAGGAAACAGCTTTTATATGGCGCATGGGTTTTCATCTTCTGTGGCACATATCCCTGTCGCCATTGTTACCCCGCCATTAATATCTGCTCCCTGTGGCGCATATAGGAATGAGCCACAGAAGTCTTAGACTTCTGTGGCGCATTCCTGCATATGCGCCATAGGAAGCAGATATCAGTGACGCATACAGTCCAATGCGCCACCGAGTCTATATGCGCCACAGACACAGTTTCTATATGCGCCACTGAGTATATTACATATATTCAAAATAAAATACATTCCTGGTGTATAATCAGGTATTTATACAGGATATAAATAATATTTATCCAGATCAGTATAAACAGTACATTGCACATGTAGTAGATGAAAACCGACATATAATACAAACACAAGTATAATGTCATCACACTTAGAGCCTGATCGAGATACATATATAGTGTCAAGTGCCAACTTTTTACACAAGCGCCGAATACAAAGTTCATATCATCTCACATTACAAATATGAAGTGGCCACCGCCGCCTACACTAGGATCAAATAGAATACAGCTGTGATAATGGTGAGCAAGAGCATTAGCCCGACCAATATCTTCATCCGGTTCTTCTTCCACAAGTGGTTCCTCCACTTGGCTATCGCCTCCTCTCTAGTCGCGTATCCTTTGTAGATGTTGCTGCTGAACTTGTTCACTTGTTTGTGGCAATCCTCCCACTCCTCGTAGACTCCTGGAACCCTACCCATGTACACCACATACCACCTTGTCGCCATCTCTATAGACGACAATGCATATTAGTAAAAATACAACGAAAAGCATGAATAAAGGGTTCACATCCATATATATATGTTCATAGAATATAAAACAAAGGATCCATAAACCTAAAAGTTAGATCATCATAGAAGCAATAAGTTCAACGACAACACGACCACAAGGTAGTTTAAGTCTAACAATAATGACCATTTCGACCACGAGATAGTAAAGTTTATGACACACACACTAATACAGCAGGCGTCCATCAAGAATATACACACACTAGATCATGCTAGAGGCACACATCGATCATGATGAAGACTTCCTCTTATCGCTCGGCTTCGGGAACGGTAGATAGCCCTCTTTCGTCGTCCACGTCCTTGTGTCACCCTGCTTACGGAGGCGTTCTTTGATCTCCCTCTTACTTAACCCTCTAGCTTGTTGTAGGGCACCGCCCCTTGTGTTGACATCTTCAATGATGATTTGCGACAACTTCATCTGAATGCGATGGAAGTCTTCTCTAAGATCAGCATCGTCGATTTTCGCCAAAGTTTAGGCCCATCCTCCGAGACTAGATGACAGCGTTAGGTTATGGCAATCCCAAACATAGCCTTTAAGGTGATGGAGGACGTAGAAGGCCTCCTTGGCACCAGTAGTCGACTGCTTGACGCAGGGGAAGTCGAGCACGTGCTTGAACATGTGTTTGCCATCCTTGGTACATTCCCCCTTATCTACGAAGGTGCATCCCTTCTTGGTGTAGCCCTCGAGAGCCTCATTGAGAACACCCCTTATTCTGGTGTAGTCTTTCTTCTTCGTCAAACTCTCCGAGTCGAAATACGTGGCTAGCGAATACCTCGGGGCAAGGATGATGAGTGTGCAGTATTTGTCTCTGCGCAACACAATTGGAACGGAATGTTGGAAAAAGAGCAAAGGAAAGAAATCTATAAGAAATGCATAAGTTACGGTGACAATGAGTGAGTGTGTGTACTTACTCGGGAAAGAAAGGCAAAAGAAGTGTGCCCTTCCTCTTGTTGTCCACCATGAACTTCTCGAGGTACGCCGTCGCCTTGGTCCGTGTCTCTGATCCTTCGACCAACTGGCTGTCCCGCATGTAGTAGGGATCCACTATCGCGATTTCTGGGGTACTTCCTCTCTTGATCGTGAGCGCCAGATTGAGCGCGTATAGGCGGACCAAGTTATAGTCTAGCCGTTTCGTTAGAAACAGCTTGAATATGTCCTCGAACGCTATGAAGAATACATCCGCGGGGGGTTCATCGACGAAGCCCACGTCCAATGGCACCTTGGCCATGAAAACCAGGTAATTTGGATCTTCATCTTTAAGAAGGAGGGCCTCTAGTGTCTTGACACCCTCGTGCAAAGTTAACATGGCTCCAACCGCAATGTGGATCATATCCGGAGTCAATATCGGATCACCAGCTACATGCACTCGGGGCAAGCCAAATTGTGTGGATGGTACAACGACGGCGTCCTAACCCCGGATCCTCGTCAGAAGAGGCTGGCTCGCACCCTTCTTCTTATTATTACCTCTCTTCCTGTAGTGCTTCTTCTTCACAACAGTGTCAGCCACTGCCATCTGCTCATCAGTCGCCTTCCGGAGTGTGTTGGGGCTGAAAACCAATCCCGGTTTCTCTTGTGGTGGATCGGCGGCCGGAGGCGTCTCTTGAGAAAGACCATGGAAGACCAGGCGCTACGTGCATGTATTGGGCCGACCAGCTTGATGGTCATCGCGAGCTGCGAAGGGTTCTTCATCCACAGAAGGCATATACAATCCTTTGGTGGCGCCAGTGTTGATGAAGTCGTCAACGTTGACCAATTCATCATCATCTTCATGGGTACCATCATGTGGTGGTGGTAGCGGGGGCGACGGCGGTTGCGGCACAACGTCTTTGCCATGTGGCGGTGCACACGCTGCCAAGAGTTGATGGTGACGGCTGGTGGTGGCGACAACGGCGGCTAATGGCTTCCGAGGTGGTGGTCGGGCGATGATCGGTCGAGAGGTGGCGCCGGTGCTCCCCCACCACTGCAAGACGAATCTGGGTGTTCGGCCATGTCAAGGGCCAGTTGTAGCATTCCCCAAGGGTCTTGTGTTCATCGGCTCCCTGAGGTTGAAAGGGGGTCCATGTCGTCGCACCCTGGCAACACCCGAGCTAACCTGACCCTCATCACGTCATCATCCATTGGATTTTTGTGCATCGTGCGGCTCGCCGGTTGTATAAGAGTGCCCTTGGCAACATCCTTCAACTCACCGCCGACATCTTTAAGCAGGAGTACGCAAGAAGTGTCCTGGGGCAAAAACATGTTGTTGGGCGTCATAAGATGGAAACAGTCATGCATCAAAGGCATAAAGGAGATGACGTGCACTAACTAATTAGTTACCTTGGTGATGGCGTGGATCTCGGCTAATGTAGAGACACGGTCGATGTCGTCGGCCGGCCTATCATCATCTGCAATCTCCCGCTCGGGTGCCTCACGAATCACCACCGCCGTCGGCTGCGCCTTATTGGTATATTTGGCGGGAGGGGGCGTCGGTGTGACCAAAACAAGGGGATGCGTCCCGATGTTGACGGCCGGCGGGGTCACTAGGTCCGGCGACACGGTAACATTGATGCCCGAGTTGCTGCCGCTTAAGCTGGGCAGATGTATCGGCCCCTGTCGACCTCCCGCATTCCAAGCAGTAAGCCCCTCGAAAAACTCAGGGGGGATCATCAAGCGGAGCTTATCTTCCACTAACTTGTCCACCGTTTTCTAGTCCACCGCCTTCTCCTCCAGTGTCTGCGCCTTCATCTTTAGCTCTGCAACAGCGGCTTTATCCTGGTTCTTCCTCTCCCTTCTATTCTTGGCGTCCTCTTTGTAGAACTCCTTGAACTTCATGCTCGTACCGAAGCCGGACACACGGCCAGCTAAGGACGGTGGCAACCCCTTGTCCCTCTTCTTGTAAGCATTGGTCGCCCTGTTGAAAACCGTGTCCCACGGCTCCGTCGAATCCTGGGACGAGTCTGTGGCAGTAGCGTTCAGTTCCTCCTCCTGCAGAGACAAGGAAAGGTGAACCCATTTAGATTCTTGGCTTCATTATCTTAATTAGAACGCAATAGACTTGAGATCAGCGATAAATTCCTTACCAGATTCTTCTTGAAGTCCTTCACCTCCGGATCGTCAGTGATGAACTTCCATGTTTCCTTGTCCAGGTAGTAGCGGGCCCGAACAAATTGCCTAAGCTGCAAGTCCGTGATTTTAAGCCAAGGGTTGTCTTTACCAAGGCGTTCAAGCTCGGCGTCCTCCTTGTCCCAAATGGCATGTTTCCCCCTGTAACCGCCGCTTCCAAGGTGGTGGTTACCTATGTTCTGTTCCCGCATACTCCTTCCTCATTGAGTCCATTTTATAGCATCAGCGGTAGCTATATCCGCCTCGAATATCCTAAAATCCTCTTCGTCGAGCATCGGAATTTTCTTACTAATAACCTCCCAGCTTTCACCTTTGTCAATGCTATTCTTCACCCGGGTTTTCCAGCTGCTCAAGGCGTTGCTCATCTTCGTGAGGGCTAGTTTGTTCACCGGGTTCTTTCTCTCGAGGTTTCTAAACTGCTCTAGAAATCTGTATCGCTTGTGAAGCTTCTTAAGGAGGTTTAGGGTTGTCTAATGTACTTCATGTTGATCGACATGCTTTCCCGGACGATGCACCCGAGTTGCAGGTCGTACCCTTTAGCAACCGCCTGTGGCGCAATGGGTAGGCCACTTTATGTGACCTTAGTAAACTCATCGCAGACGGTGGCGAGCACTGGCACCTTCCGCTCCTTCTGTTCCTTCCTCTTCTTCTTCTGAGAAGCGGCTGGGTTGCCGCTACCGCCATCCATGCACTCGCCACCATCGGTGCGGGCGCCACCATCGGTGGTGTCATCGTCTTCGCCGCCGCCTTCACTAGTTCCATCGTAGTCATCTTCGTCCCGCTCGTAATCAGGATCTTGGCCCACATTGGCCCCAGCAACTCTAGCGACGGTCGCCTCCTCCTCCGGTGGTGGTGTCATCCTCATCGCCTCCTCCTCCTCCTCCTCCTGTTGGGACCCCTGCCAAAATGACTGGTTGGCCTGTCTAGCTTGTTCTTCGACGCTGATCATGTGCTTAGAAGGGCCAGACTCCTTGTTGCTCGACATGTTTGCACTACTCTATTTAAAAGAGGAAAAAAGTTAGCACAAATCTCGGCCGAAAAATTCGGCATGACCTTTGCTAATTTTTTGACCTAGGAGTGCCCATTTCTCAACCGAAACGGAAGTGAATCGACACTTCGAGAGAAATGGGCAACTCAAATGAAATCCCTGCAAGACAAAACACCCCATCCCCATATTGACAGCCCCATGCATTGACCCCAGCATCCATCATATCCATCATCCACATGCACAGTATATAGTACCAGATATAGTATATATATAACAGATATAGTACCAATCCAGGGGATATCAAGTCCACATCCATCATCCACATGCACAGTATATATAACAGATATAGTACCAGTCCAGGGGATAGCAGATATAACAGATATAGTACACAGGATATCAAGTTATAGTACACACATATCACCTTACACAGTTCAGTACAGGGGAGAAAATTTGTTATACACCTTGCACAGTTATAGAAAATTTGTGGAATATCTACTGGACCAAAACTTCATCAAGGTTGATGACATCACCTTGCACACAGACATCATCAAGCAATAGAATTTTTAGAAAATCCCACTGCCAGTAGCAACATAGTGTGTACTGGGCAGATTATGGACACATAGAAAATAGCCTACACATCTCACTACCAGTAGAAACATAGTATGTACTGTCAAGTTAACAACATCGACACTATCAAGTATTCCCCTAGAACTAAACTAGAGTATATGCAAAAATAGCCCCCTTTATTTTTAGTCATAGCGTGAATCAATTGTTTAAATATTAAGTACTAATAAATACACTACTAGTTTATCTGCAACACCAATGGAGGTTTATTTTCAGAGCAATGTTCCTGGTGGCATATTCTTGAAATGAATAATAAAGCATAATGAGTGTGATCAGTTTATACATTGATGATGCAAAATTAATGGAGGGCACTGATACTATTTTTGTGAACACAGATCTTGGCATCTACAGGATTAGTCTCAAGTCACTAAGTGTGAAGAAGCTACGGAAGAGAGGATTCTTTCATTATATGATGCCATACATGAGTTTCTACAATCCTCGAGGTATGTGTGTATGTCCTCTGTTTTATCATTTGGAATTCAATCTCAAGCAATAACATTAATCAGATCAAAAGTTACATCTTAGTGATTATCTTGTAGTGAATCTCTGATTTCGTGCACTGTCAGCTATGTACTCTGTTGTTTAATTTGCTTGAAAATACATCTTAAGACAGAGATGCTTGTGGCCTGATGCATCTGATCGTTCTATTGCTAGTGATGCAAGTAAAATGACAGATGTGTATACAAGAAGTAAACCAACTTTTGCCTTGCAATCAAGTTCTGGCCGCACTGATGTGATAAGGTTAAAGCAAGAACCACTAAAGACCACTGTGAGCACTATGATGATGCTACACTGAGCTACATACTTAGCTTCATACACTGAGCTTCATACACTAAGCTTCATACACTTTTATAATACATACTTAGCTTCATACACTGAGTACTATGATGATGCTACTAACTGTGAGAACCCCTAGTAGGATTAGAAAACCATCACCCGTGCATTCACCAGTGCAGAAGTACTAGCAGAATAGATAAGTGCAGAAGTACCAGCAGAACCCCTAGCAAACATCAGTGCAGGTTCATTCACCAGTGCAGAGGAAGGGTGGGGGAGTGAGGGGGGCGAACCGTACGTGTGCACTATGGTGGTCGTCGACGACGAGGGTGGAGGCGGTGCTCCTGCTGCGGGCGGGGCGGTGGTGGGCCTCCTCCTCCACGGGCTCTAGCGCGGTGATGGCGGCCGGGCCTCCTCCTCCACGAGCTTCAGCGCGGCGGTGGCGGCTCCTGCAGCGAGGGCTAGCGCGGCTCCTCCTTTGGCGCGGCGATGGCTAGGGCTCCGGCGACGAGGGTTTGCGCGTGGGCGAAAGATCGATTGGCTAAGTGTGGATCGAGAGAGAGAAAGGGGGGATTAGGGGAGAGGCCGAACCGTTCTGTGGCTAAGTGTGAAAGTTCTGTGACACATTCCCACAGAATGCGCCACAGAAGTTGGAACATCTATGGCGCATTCTGAAGGAATGCGCCACAGAACTTCTTGACATAGTACAAAAAAGCGTGGTGTCGTTGTATGACAAGATCTGATACTTGTCCTAGTGGTCTTGCTCGCTTACTCTCACCTGGGGCTGCTAGGTTCGAATCCTGGCTGTCTCACACATTTTTTTTCTTTTTTTTAAATATTTTTAATTACATACATATGCATATTTATTAAAAAAAGTAAGAACATATACATATATGCATATTTATTCACATATGCATATTTATTCAAAAAAAGCAAGAACATATACATATATGCATATTTATTCAAAAAAAGCAAGAACACATATGCATATTTATTCATACATATATATTTGTGTGTTTGCTTGTCACCAAAAACTAATACACCACACGAATTAATACACCAAAAAGTCACACAATTGCTAGTGTCTCTTCACAATCTTCTTGCCCTTTTTCGTCGCGGTTGAATATTTTAGCCCGTGCACTTTGAGATTTCTTCTTGTGAATGGACAACCTTTAGTAGGCAGTGTGGTCTTCCTTCTTACTTTAGTAGTAGGCATGTCAAAGTACTTGTCGAATTCCTCTTCGATCTTCGGGTTGCCGTTTTCGTCGAAGTTTTGCTCGTTGGCGGCTCCTTTCATTCCGATGATGCTCCTCTTGCCCCTCCTAACTACAACACGATTGGGCTTTGACGGGTCGGTAATAAAAAAGCATTGATCAACTTGGCTAGCGAGTACCCAAGACTCATTTTTTGCGGAGGCGTTCTTTGTTGATTTGGCATCTAGTATAACCATTGTGGTGAAATAGCGGCCTTCTTTTTCCATGTTCTTGGCCCATCTAACACGGAACATCGGTACGATCTCTTCACAGTAGTCGAGCTCCCATATCTCCTCGATCCTTCCGTAGAATATTTCCATCATAGTAGTCTCGTCATCAGCAAAGGATAACATAGTTACTCCTGAGTTTTGATATTCACTATTCTTGTCCTTTTCCTCGGTGTAGAATCTGTAACCGTTTATGCCGTATGACTGATAGGTCCTTAGGTTGTGCCCTGGGCCCTGCGACAAGGAGAATATGAGTTTTTGATCTTCCGTAGAAGGCGTCTGTGGGGGATTGTCCAGTTGCCTTTTCTTGAACCAACCCGTGAAGCTGGAGTTGTGCTCTCTGGTTACGTCTCCCTTCTTCCTCGGCCGGCCCTGGTCGACGTACTCCTGCTCGATTAAGCTTCTATGCTCTTCGACCCAAGGGCCGACCACTTCAATGTGTTGTAGCGCGACTCAGTGTGCCCTTTAAAAATCAGTGCATCGACCATCAATGCCGACATGTAGTGAGCGGCAGCCCTCGCGGTGACCATATCCACCGAGCCTGCCGAGGTGCTTCTTTGTGGGTATTCCAACATCCTCGTTCTCGGTGGTTAGATAATTCTGGCAGAAGGACATGCACTCGTAGATCAGAAAGCCCTTGTCTATGCTTCCATCTGGACGAGACCTGTTGTGAACGAATCCTTTGATGACACCGTTTAGCCTTTCAAACGGCATCATGTTGTGCAGGAATGCCAGCCCGAGCTGGATGATGTCGTCCACGACATGTACAAGAAGATGCACCATGATGTCGAAGAATGCGGGCGGGAAGTAAATCTCAAGATCGCATAGTATCATCATGATCTCTTCCTGTAGCCTGTCGAGCTGCTTCACACTGATCGACTTCCTAGATATGACGTCGAAAAAGTTACAGAGGCCAAACAACGTCTCACGGACATGCTCGTCCATTATCCCATAGATCGCAACTGGGAGTATCTGCATCATCAGCACGTGACAGTCGTGAGACTTCATACCGCTGAACCTCTTCTTCGCCACGTCCAGATATCTTCTTATCTTCCCCGAGTAACCGTGAGGAACTTTCACTCCTAAGAGGCACCTAAAAAACTGCTCGAGCTCCTCTAGACTCAGAGTGAAGCAGGCAACGCGAAGCACCACCTCATTCTTCTTAACTCTTTTGCAGCGACCTTGAGTCCCTTCCTGATCATCATCATCATCATCATCATCATCACTATCAGGGTACTGAAGATCTTTCTTTATGCCAAGCAATTTAAGGTCCTTTCTTTCTTTCGGCCCATCCTTGGTCCTCTCCGGCATGTTCAGTAGAGTGCCAAGCAGACTCTCGGTAACGTTCTTCGTGATGTGCATTACATCGAGGCTATGGGGAATGTGAAGGACCTTCCAATACGGCAGGTCCTAGAAAATAGACCTTGCTTTCCATACACCCAGCAGTGGCTTTGTCCTCGGTCGTTTTTTCCAGGCGCAGGGAAATCTACCCAATTATTGAAAAGCTCCTCGATTTCTTTGCCACTCCTCGGACGCGGGGCTCTTTCGAGCTCGTCCTTACCATTGAACAGGTCACCACGTTTTCTCCACGGGTGATCCATGCGGAGCCACTTTCGAGTACCTTGGAACACGGTTTTCGAAGACCCGGGATCCCTTGGTAGCTGGAGATGCGGTGTCTCATCCATGCACTTGACGCATGCATTGTGTCTGTGGTTCACCTGGGCCGATACATATGCGTAACCAGGATAGTCCTGCACGGTCGTGAGCAACGTGGCTCTCAGATGGAAATATTCTTTAGTGTAGGCGTCCCACGTACGGGCCGGCGTCTTCCACAAGCTGGCTAACTCCTCTCTCAATAGCCCGAGATACAGATGCATATCGATACCTGGTTGTTTCGGCCCCTAAATAATAATGCTCATGTGTACATACCTTTGCTTCGTGCATAGCCATGGGGGGAGGTTGTATGGCCATACAAACACGGGCCAGGTGCTATGCGTGCTACTCTGGTTTCCAAAAGGATTGAGTCCATCGGTGCTCATACCTAGCCTGACGTTCCTTGCATCGCCCCCGAACTCTTCGAACTCGATGTCTAATGCGTTCCACTGGCTAGCGTCTGAAGGGTGTGTCAGGATCTTGCCCTTCTCTAGATCATCTTCGGGTTTCTCTCTTTCCGCGTGCCATTGCATGAGCTTTGCTTCCTTAGGATCTACGAAATATCGCTGCAGACGAGGGGTGATAGGAAAGTACAATACCACTTTTCGAGGAACTTTCTTGTTCCCTCTCTTGTACCGTCCTTGGCCACACACCGGACATGTGGTTCTATCCGCGTACTCGTTCTGATAAAGTGCGCAATCATTGATGCATGCATGGTATTTAATGTGTGGTAGGTCGAGAGGGCACGCGATTTTCTTGGCCTCCTCGATACTTGTTGGCAATGTGTTCCCCTTAGGAAGTCGGTCGTGCCAGTATTCCATGTTCGCGTTGAAGCTCACATCGGTCCATTTGTGTTCGGCCTTCATGTCTAGAGCCTTGAGCGTTACACTCAAACGTGTATCCTCGGGGCGACACCCAGGATACAATGGAGTCATCCCGTCTACCTCCATTTGGGCCAGCTTGGCTTTCTCTCTGGATGCAGCTTTGTCGTTGCTCGTCTCCTTGAGGAGCAGTTCTTGAACATGAGGGTCCTGCAAGATCGAACTTAGCAGCGTCTGTGTGTTCGCGTGTTCTCCTTCTTCATGATCATGCCCGTCGTCATCTCCTTCTCCATGCTGATCATGCCCACCGGCATCTCCTTCGTCATGATGATCATGCCCGCTGGCATCTCCTTCGTCATGATGATCATGCCCGATAGACTCTTCGTCTTCTCGCTCGCCCACGTCTTCATGACCACCACCATGTCCTGTCGGCGCCTCATTGAGGTCGCGCATGAAACCGCGCCTGAGCAGGTGACCCTCCAATTGTCCAGATTCAGGGTCGATCCAATGCTGCAGTTTGCATGTTCGACATGGACATCTTATCATGGTCTTGTTGTTCAGAATCATGTCCTCCTTCGCGCCTTTCTTGTACCTAGCAATTCGACCTTCGCTCATCGTGAGGACCATGGTTGCCTGAGCGGTCAAAACAGAGAGTATAGGTGAGAACCACACCATATGAACACACACATGCATGAATGCTAGCCAGAAAAAATTCGGCATGACCTTTCCTAAAATTAGGACATATGGGTAGTGCAAAAATTTGCCGAAATGGAAATGAATCAACATTTTGGCAAACATCCATGCAACCACACCGGCCGGGCCCGACAACAACAAGCAAACAACAAGCAACCAACAAAGAACTTCCTCCCATTGCAAACATTCATGCACCACACAAGCATCGTCTCGCCATGGATCGCACACACACACCACCCGTGCGACAAGCTTCACCTACATGTTCATGATGGCCAAGTACTCACCTATAGTAGACACAATAATAGCGAGACAAGACCGCGTGATGAGAGAGTGTGGACAAATAGATCTACAATGCAAGTTGGTGGAGAGGAAATTAGTAAACAAATAGAGATGTGAGAGAGAAAAGTAACAAACTTTTAGATCTAGAAGTTGGAGCGAAGCTTCCACTTACCAATCTATGGATTAAAGTAGGTTTGGTTACAAGAAAATGGAGAAACTATGGGTAAGATGGGGTGTGAGGGAGGAGGAAGACGAGTTGGGAGGAGGTAGAGATGTGAAATGGTTGGTGGTGGATAGATAGATAAGAAAGCTAGCTCTTGTCACCTTTTAAACATGGATCTGGACGCCCTCATCTGTGGCGCATATGGAGGAAATGCGCCACAGATGTGAAACTTCTGTGGCGCATAAGTCTATATGCGCCACAGAAGTGGGAGAATAAGATTCGCTCTGTGGGTCCCACCTCCAAGTTATGTGGCGCATGTCGGACTTATGCGCCACAGATGAGACAAACATCTGTGGCGCATATGACAACATGCGCCACAGAACTTGGGTGATCTTAGATTCCGTGGTGGGGCCCCCTCCATGTTTTGTGGCGCATTCAGGAAATATGGGCCACAGAAGAGGCAACTTCTGTGGCGCATATTTCGAATGCGCCGCAGAACTTGGATCAACCCACCCCGGCCGGTGGGTCCCACTAATCTTCTGTGGCGCATGTTCTGGAGAATGCGCCACAGAACTTCCAATCTTCTATGGCGCATGCTTTCTGGTGCGCCACTGATGTTTTCCTATGGCACATATTTTCGCATATGCGCCACTGAACATCTTGTCTATCTATAGGCCGTTTCCTAGTAGTGCCCTCCACCCTTGCCACTCCGACACGGGCCTCGTCCACGCCTTTCAGAGTAGGCGACACCGAGAGAACCACCTCCAGATCAGGCTGGAGGTTTGGCGTGTGATGTCTACGCACTTCTATTCTTGTAGACAGTTGTTGGGCCTCCAAGTGTAGAGGTTTGTAGAACAGTAGCAAGTTTTCCCTTAAGTGGATCACCCAAGGTTTATCGAACTCAGGGAGGAAGTGGTCAAAGGTATCCCCTCTCAAGCAACCCTGCAATCAAGATACAAGAAGTCTCTTGTGTCCCCAACACACCCAATACACTTGTCAGGTGTATAGGTGCACTAGTTCGGCGAAGAGATAGTGAAATACAAGTGGTATAGATAATTGTAAGTGGTAATGGTGATAGAAAATAGCTTGATGGCGTGGAAAAGACTAAAGGCAAACTGAAATAAAGATGGAAGCAAACAAACATGTAACAGATCTAATAGCAAACAGTGTTCCAATGCTTAGAAAGAAGGCCCAGGGATCATGCTTTCACTAGTGAACACTCTCATATAAATATCTTCTCTTTATGATACTACTCTTAACTACTCTCCGGTTGGACACTCTAATCGATGGTAGGGCTATAACAGCACACCTCAAAGTAAGTATTTCCCTTCTAGATAACCCCACACGGTCACCTTGAGCACTAGATGGTTCAAACAAACACCACAATTTTATAAAGACATCCAACTCCAAATATAACTCATAAGAAGTATTTGTAATCTCTAGCCTAAGTGCCACCATGGTGTGCACACTGCCAACTTCACACACATGGGGAGAGCAGAGATCTATTAAAGCACTTGAGTAGCAAGGTAAATCTATAGATTACAAGCTCATGATCTCAATAAGATCATGCATAGAGAGAGATATGAACACATAGCTACCGGCAGAACCCTTAGCCTCGAGAGAGAACTACTCCCTCCTCATCATGGGAATCAGCAATGGTGATGGAGATCGATGGAGATGGCTCCGGGGGCACTTCCCTGTCCCGGCAAGGTGCCGGAATAGAGACTTTCAGTCCCCCGAATATCCCCTTCGGTGGCTGATACATTGCAAATGTATCTATAATTTTTGATGTTCCATGCTTGGTTTTATCTACTTTCTTATGTTTTGTTCCAACTTTGGAGTACTTTTCTTATGATTTCTTGGACTAACCTATTAACAAGATGCCACAGTGCCTGTTGCCTGTTTTCTGCTGTTTTTGGTTCCACGAAGTCAGAAAATGAATATTCTCGGAATTGGACAGGACAAAAGCCAAAGTTACTATTTTCCCGGAAGACTCACGGAGCTAGAAGGAGAGCCGGAGGGGGGCCACAGGGTGGCCACACCACCCCTAGGCGCGGGTCCACCTAGGTCGCGCCAGGGCATGGTGTGGGCCCCCTGGCCGCCCACCGACCTTGCCCTCTGGCCCATAAGAAGCCTCCCGATGCGTAAACCCTAAATCATCAATCAAAAATCCACGAAAAGTTTCGCAGCACCGCCACCACCGAAGGGGAGATTCGGGGGACAGAAAGTCTCTATTCCGGCACCCTGCCGGGACGGGGAAGTGCCCCCGGAGGCATCTCCATCGATCTCCACCACCATCTCCATCACCGTTGCTGATTCCCATGACGAGGAGGGAGTAGTTCTCTCTCGAGGCTAAGGGTTCTACCGGTAGCTATGTGTTCATCTCTCTCTCTATGCATGATCATATTGTGATCATGAGCTTTGTAATCTATAGATCTAACTTGCTACTCAAGTGCTTTAATAGATCTCTGCTCTCCCCATGTGTGTGAAAGTGACAGCGTGCTCACCATGGTGGCACTTAGGCTAGAGATTGCAAATACTTGTTATGAGTTATATTTGGAGTTGGATGTCTTTATGAAATTTTGGTGTTTGTTGGACTCATCTAGTACTCAAGGTGACAGTGTGGGGTTTTCTAGATGGGAAAGGCTTACTTTGAGGTGTGTTGTTATAGCCCTACCGTTGATTAGAGTGTTCAACAAAGAGTAGTTAAGAGTAGTATCATGAAGATAATATATTTATGAGAGAGTGTTCACTAGTGAAAGTATGATCCCTAGGCCTTGTTTCTAAGCATTGATACACCGTTTGCTATTAGATCTATTGCATGTTTGCTTGCTTCCTTCTTTATTTCAGTTTGCCTTTAGTCTTTTCCACGCCATCAATCTATTTTCTATCACCGTTACCACTTATAATTATCCATACCACATGTATTTCACTATCTCTTCGCCGAACTAGTGCACCTATACACCTGACAAGTGTATTGAGTGTGTTGGGGACACAAGAGACTTCTTGTATCTTGATTGCAGGGTTGCTTGAGAGGGGATACCTTTGACCACTTCCTCCCTGAGTTCGATAAACCTTGGGTGATCCACTTAAGGGAAAACTTGATGCTGTTCTACAAACCTTTGCACTTGGAGGCCCAACAACTGTCTACAAGAATAGAAGTGCGTAGACATCAAGCTACTTTCTGGCGCCGTTGTCGGGGAGGTAAGGTAAAAGGTACTCACATCCTCCAGTGTGAGTGCTCGAAGTTAATTCCTTTAGATTCTGCAATTTTGTCTTTTTGTTTCTTGTTTTCACTAGTTAGGCTTAATGGAAAACAACAAAGAATTTAGAGAGCTTTATAGTATTTATCTTGAGTTAGGACATCAAGTGTTTGAAGAGAAAATTAAAAAACCTATGGAACTTTATTTTCATGCTAATAGCAATGTTGTTAGTATGAATTCTTTGGACATCATTATTGCTAATGCTATGGAAAAGTCTAAGCTTGGGGAAGCTAGTTTTTATGAAAATGATCTTTTTAGTTCCCGAACTTTGGAAGATAGCTATTCTATTGCTTATGATGATACCAAACCTCCAATATATGATGATTATAATGATGAATATGATATTTTCAGTCCACCTACTATTGAGGAGGAAATTAATTATGATTACAATATGCCTCCTATATTTGATGATTATGGTGATAATAATGATAGCTATTTTGTTGAATTTGCTCCCACTATAATCAATAAGAATGACTATGTTTATGTGGGGAGTATTAATTCTTTTATGCATGTGGCTCATGATAAGAACGTTTCTTGTGATAGTTATATTGTTACTTTTATTCATGATGCTACTGAAAGTTATTATGAGAGAGGGAAACATGGTTTTATGTGTTTCAACAATATTAAGTTTCCCCTCTTTATGTTGAAAATTTTGAAGTTGCACTTGTTTTGCTTTCCTATGCTTGTTGCTTTGTGCTTTCATGACTTGTTTCTTTACAAGATTCCTAAGAATAGGAAGTGGGTTAGACTTAAATGTGTTTTGAATTTGCTTCTTGATGCTCTCTTTTACTTCAATTCATATTTCATATGTGAGCATCTTCTCAAACTATCATGCCTAACTTAAAGGCATTAAAGAAAAGTACTTATTGGGAGATAACCCAAAAGTTTTAGATGAGTCTTGGAAGTTATTACCTCTGTAATAACCGCTCCTTATCCTTTTAATTGCTTTTTGTGTCAAGAGTAACCTCTAATGAGAGAGAAGTAATGATTAGGAAAGTTGTTGTCCCGAAACAGATTTCTGTGCTTCACCGTAAAAATTCTTGTAAAATCTCTGAACGTCTTTTTGGGGCGTGAATGTTTGTGCTTCTTCCCCAGGTTGTTATCTAACTTTTGTTAGTTCAACACTTTTTGATTTGAGCAACATAAGGTCTTCGAAAAAAATCGTCTTTACCTGCTGGTCTGTTTTGACAGATTTCTGCCATTTTCTGCATTTGCTTCTTGTTGGTTCCTTTTTGAGTTCTTCTGGGGAATTGAGCTTTTTGAGGGAAGTATTACAGTATCTAGTGTTCTAATGGAAGTTTATTTGGTGTTAGAACTGAACCTTAAGACCTATTATCTTGAGTGCACTAATGTTGCTAATAAAGATTGTGTGAAGTTTTGTATGAAGGAAACATTTCAGGTGTATGGAAGGAATGAGTAAGGAGATGAAGGATGGACTAAAGCTCAAGCTTGGAGATGCCACGCGTGTCACCCCAAGATATATCCAAGAAGTACAAGCGTCAAAGCTTGGGGATGCCCAAGGCACCCCCCCTCTTCATCAATAAAAATCCCAGGTTTCTTCCAAACGCTTCATTTTTATTGTTTCATGCACAGTTGTGTTGTTCTTGGAGCGTCTTCGTTTTTGTTTTTGGCACGAACTTGATGACATACTTTACTTTTCTTGAGAGCTCCAAGAACAACACAACTGTGCATCAAACAATAAAAATGAAGCGTTTGGAAGAAACCTAGAATTTTTATTGATGAAGAAGGGGATGCCTTGGGCATCCCCAAGCTTTGACGCTTGTACTTCTTGGATATTTCTTGGGGTGACACGCGTGGCATCCCCAAGCTTGAGATTTAGTCCATCATTCATCTCGTTACTCATTCCTTCCATACACCTGAAATTTTTCCTTCATACAAAACTTCACACAATCTTTATTAGCAACATTAGTGCACTCAAGATAATAAGTCTTTAGGTTCAGTTCCAACACCAATCAAACTTCCATTAAAACAAAAGCTACTGTAGCACTTTCCTCAAAAATCTCAATTCCCCAAAAAGAACCCAAAAAGGAACCAACAAGAAGCAAATGCAAATAATGGCAGAAATCTGTCAAAACAGACCAGCAGGTAAAGACCAATTTTTTCGAAGACCTTCTGTTGCTCAAATCAAAAAGTGTTGAACTAACGAAAGTTAGATAACAACCTGGGGCAGAAGCACAAAAATTCACACTTTAACAAGACGTACAGAGATTTTACACAAATTTTTACGGTGAAGCACAGAAATCTGTTTCGGGACAGCAACTTTCCCAATCATTACTTCTCTCTCATTAGAGGTTACTCTTGGCACAAAAAGCAAATAAAAATGATAAGGAGCGGTTATTACAGAAGTAATAACTTCCAAGACTCATCTAAAACTTTTGGGTTATCTCCCAATAAGTACTTTTCTTTAACGCCTTTAAGTTAGGCATGATAGTTTGAGAAGATGCTCACATAAGAAATATGAATTTAAGTAAAAGAGAGCATCAAGAAGCAAATTCAAAGCACATTTAAGTCTAACCCACTTCCTATGCATAGGAATCTTGTAAAGAAACAAGTCATGAAAGCACAAAGCAACAAGCATAGTAAAGCAAAACAAGTGCAACTTCAAAAATTTCAACATAAAGAGGGGAAACTTAATATTGTTGAGATACATAAGACCATGTTTCCCTCTCTAATAATAACTTTCAGTAGCATCATGAATAAAATTAACAATATAACTATCACATAAAACATTCTTATCATGAGCTACATGCATATAATAATTATTACTCTCCACATAAGCATAGTCATTCTTATTAATTGTAGTGGGAGCAAATTCAACAAAATAGCTATCATTATTATTCTCATCACCATAATCATCAAATATAGGAGGCATATTGTAATCATTAATTTTCTCCTCAATAGTAGGTGGACTGAAAATATCATATTGATCATTGTAATCATCATATATTGGAGGTTTGGTATCATCATAAGCAATAGAATGGCTATCTTCCAAAGCTGGGGAACTAAAAAGCTCATTTTCATAAGAACTAGCTTCCCCAAGCTTAGACTTTTCCATAGCATTAGCAATAATGGTGTCCAAAGAATTCATACTAACAACATTGCTATTAGCATGCAAATAAAGTTCCATAGGTTTTTTAATTTTCTCTTCAAACACTTCATGTCCTAACTCAAGATAAATACTATAAAGCTCTCTAATTTTCGTGTTGTTTTCCATTAAGCCTAACTAGTGAAAACAAGAAACAAAAAGTCAAAATTGCAGAATCTAAAGGAAATAACTTCGAGCACTCACACCGGAGGATGCGAGTACCTTTTACCTTACCTCCCCGGCAACGGCGCCAGAAAATAGCTTAATGTCTACGCACTTCTATTCTTGTAGACAGTTGTTGGGCCTCCAAGTGCAGAGGTTTGTAGAACAGTAGCAAGTTTTCCATTAAGTGGATCACCCAAGGTTTATCGAACTCAGGGAGGAAGTGGTCAAAGGTATCCCCTCTCAAGCAACCCTGCAATCAAGATACAAGAAGTCTCTTGTGTCCCCAACACACCCAATACACTTTTCAGGTGTATAGGTGCACTAGTTCGGCGAAGAGATAGTGAAATACAACTGGTATAGATAATTATAAGTGGTAATGGTGATAGAAAATAGCTTGATGGCGTGGAAAAGACTAAAGGCAAACTGAAATAAAGATGGAAGCAAGCAAACATGTAACAGATCTAATAGCAAACGGTATTTCAATGCTTAGAAAGAAGACCTAGGGATCATACTTTCACTAGTGAACACTCTCATATAAATATCTTCTCTTTATGATACTACTCTTAACTACTCTCCAGTTGGACACTCTAATCGATGGTAGGGCTATAACAGCACACCTCAAAGTAAGTCGTTCCCCTCTAGATAACCCCACACTGTCACCTTGAGCACTAGATGGTTCAAACAAACACCACAACATAAAGACATCCAACTCCAAATATAACTCATAACAAGTATTTGTAATCTCTAGCCTAAGTGCCACCATGGTGTGCACACTGTCAACTTCACACACATGGGGAGAGCAGAGATCTATTAAAGCACTTGAGTAGCAAGGTAGATCTATAGATTACAAGCTCATGATCTCAATAAGATCATGCATAGAGAGAGATGAACACATAGCTACCGGTAGAACCCTTAGCCTCGAGAGAGAACTACTCCCTCCTCATCATGGGAATCAGTAATGGTGATGGAGATGGTGGTGGAGATCGATGGAGATGGCTCCGGGGGAACTTCCCCATCCCGGCAAGGTGCCGGAACAGAGACTTTTTGTCCCCCGAATCTCCCCTTCGGTGGCGGCGGTCTGCGGAACTTTTCGTGGATTTCTGATTAATGATCTAGGGTTTTTGCCTCGGGAGGAATATATAGGCGAAGGAGGCAAGGTCGATGGCCGGCCAGGGGGCCCACACCATGCCCTGGCGCGGCCTGGGGGTACCCGCGCCTAGGGGGTGTGGCCAGGCCCTGGCCCTCCTCCGTCTCGTATTCTGGCTCTGTGAGTCTTCCGGTAAAATAGGAACTTTGGCTTTCGTCCCGTCCAATTCTGAGAATATTCATTTTCTAACTTTCCTGGAACCAAAAACAGTAGAAAACAGGCAACTGGCACTGTGGCTCTTATTAATAGGTTAGTCCAAGAAATCATATAAAAAGTACTCCAAAGTGTGGACAAAACATAAGAAAGTAGATAAAACCAAGCATGAAACATCAAAAATTATAGATATATTTGCAATGTATCAGTGTGGCAGCAGCCGCAGGATTCTTTTGACCAGTGGTAGTAGTAGAAGCATGTTCCTTTGATGAATTACGGCTATCGACCACAATAGGCAAAGGGTAAACATTATCCTATATGCTTTGTTCAATATATCATGCAACACATGTTTACTTAATCTTTTTGGTGTATAGGAAACTATGGACATCCGAGCATGTCCTTAGGCTCATGGGCGAGTGAGGAGTCAGACGTTCAGTAGACACGGCAGGATCAGGTTGACTGGTTCGGTATGTTTTAGACTCCACTACCGCACCCCACACAGAATACACAATACCACGATTGTGGGTCACAGCTTCCTCCTCGTAACGTGGGGGCACCCCATAGTTTTGGCTAGAGTAAACCTCCCTCTCCGCAACCTCGCCATTGCCAACGACGATGATATCTCTCTATGTACGAGACATATATCTATCTATGTATGAGACATCTATCTATATATGCATGAGTCATTTATCTATCTATGTATAAGACATATTTATATCTACTTCTGAGACATTAAGCAATCTATGTATGAGACATGAACCTATCTACGTGTGAGACACATTACTATTATTTCGCATCGTTGTTCATTTCACTACCAAACAACTACAATATATCGTTAAGATACAAACACGAACGGCAAGGGAGCATTACTATATGGTAGCTTAAGATACAACCACAACCTGACAAGATACTGACAAGATCTGAATTAAACTTAGACAACCAAACAATGATGATGTCTATCCCTTTACCTTGCTCGTTGAAGATGAAGTGCCCTTGTCCTTCTTTGCTCTTTCCTTCTCTACTATTTCCTTCTCTCAGGCAGCTCTTGTCTTCTTGCTGAAGGGCGGCATGAAGATATCATCTTCGTCTTCTTCCTCACCGACACTCTTTACCCAAGACCAAATGTTATCTGCACAATACAACATCACCTTTGTGATACGATGCTTTAACACTTCCCATAATGCATTCAAGCTGAGAAGTTATGTGGGAATTTCCTCAAGAGTCCTCTTAGGAAGGACACCAGACCTAAATAATCTCTCAGCTTGCTCATTAAGGAGGATGTCACTAGTAATGAGAGCCTCCGATGTAACTGGAATGTCGTCTATCCTAAACTCTTTGGCCAAATGTAAAATCTTCCCGGACATCCACTAGCAAAACCTATGACCGAAAGGAGAACTAAACATCTATAGAAGAGGAAAACGCTTGTGTCTTGACATAACTGACTGAGTGAGTGGGGGGAGGGGGTTATAGAGTGAAAAGAGAAGAAATGGCGGTAAAAAGTTGGCAGGAGAATTTGGCGGGAACTAATTGGAGGGAATAATTTGGTGGGAGAATTTGGCAGAAAAACTTAGGGAGAACTAAAATGGCGGGAAGAAAATGGAGGGAACTCTACATGCTGAGATTAAGATACATCTCTACACTATAAATGAAATTAAGATACATCTCTACACTAAAACTGAAATTAAGATACAACGCAGCGCACGAGCTGAAATTAAAGATATACCATGACACTACAACTGAAATTAAGATACATCACTTCTAGGACATACATCTAGCTGCCATGAGTCCATCGGGGGTATTTCCCAGTCCTGTCCCCACGTTCTTCTGTTGCCTGCGTCTCAGTAGCCCTTTCCCTTAATCGTTGCCTTTCGGCCGCATAGGTCTCTTTGTGCACCTCTTCCTCCCTCCTCCTCCTTTTTAGCTTGCAGTTTCGAGCTTGTTCCGCTCTTAATTATTTGAGTTCTCTCTTGCTTCTTCTTGTCTTGTGCGGCAATCCTTTCGACACATTCCTCAGCGTGAAAGGTAGCCCATGCACGCCGGTTACGATCCACAATCTCCTGAAGGGCCCAAGATGGTTGTGTGTGTCATCCCAATGGTACCACTTGCAGAGAGGAGGAGGAGACTGTAACCAAATTAATGGCATTAATAAAACAACAAAAAGGACGTAAAATATCTTGGTTAATCATACTTTTAGATTGTACCAGAGGCCTCTGGAACGATGAACTAGCTTGACGGGGCGGGCTTTGGTCATAGTTGGTACACACAAAAAACATCATGCACATCTTATCAGAGAAATACTTGCTCTCCTTCACCTTGGCAAGATGGCCGCACCAACACTGCTCTGCTCTCACCCCCGGTAGCAATCTTGCATCTTTCATGTTCCTCGGCCTGTAGTCAGGGTCCGAATAAGGCACACTCAAGGTAAAATCTCATGGCGAGAGAAACTGGAGGAATAGATGAACTGGTGAATGCTAACATATCAGCGCCCGGATTTATAGAAGCAATCTAAACAACTTGCGGGAGAAGATGGCGGGAACCGGTGGTGGGAACCAGTAGCGAGGGAAATTGGCAGGAAGCAGTGGCGAGAGAGGATTAGGCATAAATTAGCCCCAAATCAGCTCAAGTACAGCAATCTGCATGATCAATGCACATTTAGGCCTGGGTAGAACTAGTCCACACGTGCCGAGCAGAATGGGCTTATCAACTCCCCAGGAGCTAACAACCTGTCTGACACAGGGCATCTGTCGGCCGACAGGCTTGTCGGTCCTGCAGAGCTGATAGGGCCCTGCCAGCCGGCGTCGGGCTGACAGGTTCCGGTCAGTGTGATAGTTTTAAAAATATGTAGTTGTCCGTATAATTTTCGAACATGATTAAAAAATGTATTATTTTAAAAAATAGCAACAACACATAGTGCACAGTTGGGTAAGTGCCAGCACACGAAAAAGGGCCTCCCAATGCAAATAACTGCTCCTTCCGTTTTAAAATATAAGATGTTCTAGTCTTTTTATAGAACACATGTACATAGACACCTTTTAGGCATATGTTCACTCATTTTGTTATAAATCTACACACTAAAAGACGTCTAGATATATATATTTCAAAATCAAGCAAGTTCTCGTGGCAGCTCCCTCTGTTAACTTACTACTAGTATTGTTCATTATTTGGTTGCATTAATGCTCTTTAATAGTACTTAAATGGGGCCGTGTCGTCCCCATCGATTTCCCCACACCGAGTCCCCACTTTCACTAGAAGCTTCTAATCCCCACCGCAAACCCTAGGAAAACCCTGCCATAGCGAAGGGTGGCAACAAAGGCCGGTTCACCCATCCTGTAGCAATGGCCACGAGGATGGGTCCTCCACTAGTGGCGACAACCACATTTTTTACGCGTCTCCGCCTCCACACTCGGCGCCAAGGCCACCGCGCCCGCCTCCGGCACACCGCTCCGAGCGCCGCGACTATGTCAAGGTGGAGGTGGAGTGGCAGTTCACTGAACTTGGCATGCCGCTTCCTTGGACAAAAGTCCACCTTCCCCATGTGTTACATCTCAACCAGGCGCGCGTGATGGTGCCCACCATTCAGTCGGCCGGCCCATATCGCCACCGCGAGATCCTCCGGTGTCGGGCCTTCCTTCCGTCGGATCTGCGCCGGGACCCCGTGTACGTCATCGACTTACTGTTGTGGAAGTGGTGGTTCGAGGCTGAGCATGACGCTCGGTGGCAACCCATCAAGGCCCACCTAGAGGGTCTCGACAACGACAAGGACGAGTTCTATGATGCGTTCGAGATGGTAGAGGACCTGCAGCCACCGAAGGAGCCAAAGGTGGACCAACCAGTAGAGGAGTGGATCGATTGGGCATTCCCCACCCCAGAGTGTGGGTGACATGGATATGCCCTACGGGTACCCGATGTT
The DNA here is from genome assembly GCA_916181665.1 of Avena sativa. Taxonomy (NCBI): domain Eukaryota; kingdom Viridiplantae; phylum Streptophyta; class Magnoliopsida; order Poales; family Poaceae; genus Avena; species Avena sativa. The sequence goes on from OV702295.1 coordinate 433,601,616, forward strand.
AGTATACCTGGTCCAGCCCGACGGAAGGCCCACTCGACGACCTGCCAGGGTCCATGACGCCTATGATGGTTCGGATACTATGAAGCCCATATGGACACCGACGCCCAGCGCACAAGACAAGGAAAGCTCAAGACTAGAGTTTGAATACAACTTGTAACCTACTCGTATTGGCACCCGAGACCTAGCCTCCCCATATATAAAGGCTAGGAGGGTCCAACGAGGAGGACACGACCTACAGACGCCATAACCCCCCAATAGACTAGACCACAATAGACCTAGATCTCTCGACTCATACTTTCGCACACGCATCCACGCCAGATCGAATCTGCGCACCCTGTAACCTTCGGTTCCGCCGTAATCAAAGAGCAGACAAGCAGGAGTAGGGTTTTCCCTCCGGGGGCCTGAACCTGGGTAAATCTCGTGTCCCCTGGTTGCTTGTCTGTTAACCGTGCCACGATCTCCAGCATCCCCATCTTCTCCAAAACCCAAGTCCATAACAATGGGCATTGACGAGATTAAACCTCGTCAATTGGCGCCGTCCGTGGGGATTGGGGCTACTAATTGTGCGATCGTGACGGTTCCAATCTACTTGATCTACTATTCATCGGTTCCAATGGAACGAATCTACTTCGATTCCCGGCTCCAGCGACTTGGGGGCTCCCTCCGCTCTGGTGACCCACTATGGCCTTCGGCTGCGGTGACCTGCTGCATCTTTCGGATGCGGCGACCCGACGCGATCTTCGATAGCCGCAACTAGCCGCATCGGCTTCAGCGACCACGACTCGGGGGCTCCCTCGACATCGGTGACCCAATGCGGCTTTCGGCTCTGATGACCCGATACATCCTTCGGATGTGGCGACTCGGTGCGGTCTTCGACCGCGACAAACTTCGGATGCGGAGCTCGCTGTCGCCATCGACCCCAGGAACCCGTCGCTTCTATGAACATGGTCCGCCGCGTTGACCACGTCCGCCGCGTGACCCGCTACCGCATCAATTTCGTCCACGACAACTACCAATAAAGCTAAGTTTCTCTCTACTTAGAGTCGATTCTTTTATTTTTAATTCGCACTCGAAACACTCGGGGGCTGCGCCCTCTTCGAGTAACCTAATGTGCCATCGGCTCCACGCACTCGAGTACCTCATACGCGACAGCCCGAGTAGCTGATTCTGCCTGATCGTCGAATCCTTGAACTCCGAGTGCCTCGGCAAGGTACTGAGACTAAGGGTAATCAGGCTAACGAAAAGGCCTAGCATACAGTGCAAAAGTGCCGACTCGATCGGCACCAGAATTTTACTATACAAGCCGACAGGCAAATATTCTTTACAAGATACACGTACTTCACAATTATTCATGTTTTCTGCAGCTTATAAAGACGTCGACTGTGCCGAGCTATTCTATCGAGTCCTCCACCAGGAGTCGACGAAATAACTGGCTACTCCATAAACTCAAGACCCGAGTCGAGTCCCTCCTCGGATGGTTGCATCGCTTGATGCTACAAAGGCGCAGCACTAATCGCGCACCCGACAGAAGCAACGATGTCGATTTCATCCGCAACGTCGAGTCCTTCCGGCTAAACGCCGCACGACTCCGCCATGTCAACTCCGACTGCATCATCGATTCTTGGCTCCTTATGCATGAGACACTGACTCGATGCACTTCCGGGTTAGTGGTTTCTCCTCGCATGAGTCTCCACTCGAGTCTGCGACTCAACTAGACACTCGGGGGCTACTCCTATCAGGAGCGCTGGTCGCGCACCCGATGTACTTTCGGGTCAGTGGTACGCCCATGAGATTTCCTACTACAACTGCACGATACAAGACTTGAGTCTCTGCCCGAGTCTACGACTCCGCCAGACACTCGGGGGCTACTCCAAACTAGAGTGTTGGTCGCGCACACACAAGATCTTCGAGTCCTACGCCGAGTCTACGACTCCACTACGGACTCGGGGGCTACTCCCATAGGAAGGATGGATTTAAGCATCCGAAAATTTTCGAGTCCTACGGACCTAATGATTGAAACAATGCTTGAACTAAAAGTCTCCGTTCGAGTCTACGACTCGAACAGACACTTGGGGGCTACTCCCATAGGGAGCGCTGGTCGCGCATCCTATGAAATCTTCGACTGCGATCTTTCGGATCAGCACGCAAAAACTTTTTGGCAACTCTGCCCCAACAAAACGCTAAGTGAGCAACAATCTCCTTGGCCACCCGAAACACCTCCGAGGTGATAAATGTTCAGATGCCGCGTCTGCGACGCAAAGATAAGACCTACAGATATCATCTGATGGCCTGGCAACGCACCTGACTGCGCTTTGCTAGTATGAATCCGTACCAGCAGGTACGATGAAAAATCCCGACGAACGCGTTGGGTACACCAATTAAAATCACTGGAATTCCACTCCTATAAGTCCTCCGCGGCCTGAGTTGAATTACGCCAGCATATGTTCCAGGTCCGGGTTAAGGGACCCGAACCTGAAGAAGATCGTGTTATTTCATCCTAAGACAGTTAACTGACCCTGATCCGTCGGGTGAGTCAGGCACACGCATCAACAATCCCTACACACATATACTATTAACATATAGCTGCTCCCGAAGGATGGAAGAGTCCTCAGCCGAATCTACGATTCAACTGATCACTCGGGGGCTACTGACATGGTTATACCCTACGGGTACATAACTTCAGCATACCTAGTCCAGCCCAAGGAAAGCCCACGGCAGACATACGCTGGCCCATGAAGATTTTCGGGTGGCCAAGGCCCATGACGTCTTCGGATCCTTGGAGAGCAAGACTAGAGGAGATAGGAAATTCAAAGGGGTAAAACCCTAGAACTTGTAACCGACTAGGACTACGCCCGGGACCTGCCTAAGTCTATATAAAGGCCAGGAGGGCACGTCCTAGAGGGAACTCGACTCATACTTTCGCACACGCATCCACGCCAGATCGAATCTGCGCACCCTGTAACCTTCGGTTCCGTCGTAATCAAAGAGCAGACAAGCAGGAGTAGGGTTTTCCCTCCGGGGGCCTGAACCTGGGTAAATCTCGTGTCCCCTGGTTGCTTGTCTGTTAACCGTGCCACGATCTCCAGCATCCCCATCTTCTCCAAAACCCAAGTCCATAACAATGGGCATTGACGAGATTAAACCTCGTCAGTGGGTGGCCAGATTGGTCACAGTACCGCAGCGTGGGCATAAGTTATGTGGACGCACCGCCGCTACTTCCGCGGGATCCGTACATCAAGGATGAGACGGAGGAGGACCCACCGAATGACTACTACGAGCCCATGGAGGAGGATATGATGAAAGAGGAGATGCTTTAGACCGCCATCGAGCTCTCCCGGCAGGAGGAGAAGGAGGAGGAAGCCATGTGGACGGGCTTCCACAAGGCCATGGAGGAGTCTGTGATCATGGCGGTTGCACTGCCGGTGGCCCCTCCTTCTGAGCTATTGATGCCTTCGCCTTTGGCCGAAAGAGTCTGGCAGCCGCCGTGCAGGTCTTCATTGTCATCGAGGACTAAGGTGCCGGTCGCCACCACAAGCACACATGCTAGAGGGTGTTTATCCATATATTTTTAGTTGAACAATGTATGTTTTGTTAATTATATTTCTATTTTTTCTTTTGAATGAACAATCGGACACTGACACCGCGAGTACATGGGACTCATAGTTTTCCGCGGACAACCTCGAATCCGACCAATTTAGACAGAATCGTGTCCGAATAGGTGAAACGGTTGGAGTTTCCCTTATACCAAAATAAAAATCGATTTGGACGATTAGATCAGTGCCCTAACCTTTGTAGATGGTTCGGTGTGATTAAACAACTTTAAAGATATGATTAATCAGCCTGGGTTAATCAGCTTAGATTTTGGATTTTCCTTATTTGGAGAGGTAAAAACTGATATCATCTCTCTGCCAAGAGCGACCTGCCTCGCTCTCACTTCGGTTATTACCGCTGGAACATTAGCGACAACGTGTAATCCAAAACAGAGCTCATCTCTACTCCAATTCAGTTACCTTCCATGAATTGCCATTTTAATTAGTCCTCTATCGAGGATACCGACCGAGAAAGTATCTTACTCAGGGCAAGATTCTTCGTACTCATCTAACAAGTGATCAATTTGGTAGCCATGATGGAATCACGCATGTGGCTATATGTACGGTATGTTCCAAGCTATTTGCGCCTATATAACGAAGCTCACTGGACCAGCAAATGTACCCACGGCAAGTCAAGTGCAAGGCTAGCAATATGGCGAACGCCAAGCTTGTAGCAGTCGTTGCCTGCACGCTCGTGATCCTCCTCGAGGTGTCAACGTGCGCCGTGGCCCGGCACCACGCCAAGCCGGACCCATGCAGCGGCGAGGACAACGGCTCCATGGCCGGAGTGCTGCACAAGCACAAGAAGCCAGGCCACTGCTCGTCGCCGGGCGGCGGTGGAGGCACCCCTGGCATCATGACGGTGAACGGGTTCGAGAAAGGCGAGGACGGTGGCGGGCCTGCAGAGTGTGACGGCAAGTTTCACAGCGATAAGGACATGATCGTGGCGTTGTCGACACGGTGGTACGCGGGCGGACGCCGGTGCCACAAACCGATCCGCATCACCAGCAAGCAGGACGGACGCACCGTCGTGGCCCGAGTGGTGGACGAGTGCGACTCCAACCACGGCTGCAAGGACAATATCGTGGACACCTCCCAGGCTGTGTGGGATGCCCTTGGACTCGACAGCAACATCGGCGAGGTGCCTGTGACCTGGTCCGACGCATGAAACCCATGTATCCAAACCGAGCGCCAGACAGATGGCATCGGGACATATCGATCGAGATTCAAGTGTCGGAGTCATTGCTAACCTCGATGAGTATAAGGTACTTGGTGGAGCAACAGAATAAAAATACTACCTGTATGGATGGTAGTGCGAGTTTATTATATCTTGTAAGAGTGTCACGCGTATGTAACGTGCTTGTCACTGTCGGTCTATGTTTTATTTGTGTTGGTGTTAATTATGATGTGTTGTGCACTCTTGGTTGTTCATACTATGACTGATCAGGTGTCGTTTGGTTCGGACGAAAGAGATTTAGACGCCAGCCTTGGCATTTAGTATAATAATAGCAATCAATTTTGACTGTATATCTGGCTATATGTATAGTTCCAAACCTCCAATCAACGTGACACATATAGTGAAAACCGTGACTGATTGTGACCTAGCTCAGTTAAGAAAACTCTTTTTTTTTTTTGACAATCAGTTAAACAAACTCTACTTACAAACCAAGCGTGGAACTTCCACAAGTGCTGGATCTGATCGATGAACTCGAGAGAAGCATAAATGAATTAGTAACCACCAGTGTACGTTTATGAAACCTTGATCGTTAATCGATTATCTACAATTATCATGTTGGAGCTTTTTCCGAAGTGGGTTGTTCATACCCTTCTCCATTTCTCAACAATGATTTGCGTCTAAAACTTGGAGTGTTCTGCTGAAAGACAAAATCGTATATCAATTAGTAACCACCAATGGACCGTTTACGACACTTGGATCATTAATTGATGTGGAGTGCTCCTATGCTTTCCGTCTGTTTTTTGGCACGCTTTCCAAAGCAGCCTGACGGCTGAGATTAAGGGAACTGACACCAGATCCCGACCCGCATGATCTAAACCCAAACCAGGTGTAATTAGCACCCTTAATCTCAGCCGTCAGGCATTATATGTAGTTATCATCTTGATTTTTTTTTCCAAACGGGTTTCATCCCCTCTTCCATTTCTCAACAAAGAATCAAAAGATTAGCATCTGAAATTTGGAATATTCCGCTGAAAGACAAATTAAATCATAACATGGGATTTTTTTTAAACAAGGCAAAAGACTTGCCATTTTCATTAATAGAGAAGGAGTTTTTATGGGATATATGATTACACGAGAAGTATATTCTCTAGGGATTGGTTTTAATTTGCATATCATCTGATGCTCGAAATAAATCAAGACGAGGCATTATATATTTTCTTTTGTTTACCTTTTCTTTTTTTGCGTGGGATTCTTTTGTTTACCTTGAGTTGTCACAATCGTGAGCTGGACAGAGAATCAAATTAGCCAGGATGCGCTTACTACTCCCTCCAGCCCATATTATTGTTCTCATCTTTATCTAGATTCGGATGTACCTAGTTAAGAATTTAGACTAGATGTGTTTATATCTAAACAAAGTTGAGAAAAATAATATAGGTTAGAGGGAGTAATATATATCCAGTGGATCTTCAGTTGGGGCCATATGCATCACTTTGATGCAGAGGCCGGGGCAATGACTCCATTTCGAAAAAAAAAGGTGGATTTTCAGTTTGAAGCAACCCCTCATTTCCGAAGTATATTTGCTTGTGCCCCGTAAAGCATTTCTTCGGTTTAATGACGGTACTCACAGAGATAAGCATGTCATTCTAGCCTTCTCTATTCGTCGCAGTACAGCTTTATAAAAATAAGAAAGAAAAATCACAAGCCGAGTCTTTCAATTAAGATTTGATAAATCTGAGAAAATAACCCGTGTACAGTATAGGAAATAGGATCGCAGTTCTCCCGTGCGAACCTTGTAGAGAAAAATCTCACTTATTGTGTACTCTATCATCGACCGAGAAGATAGATAGGTACGTACTTACGAAGAAACAGAAGAGACACATCGTCATTTGCGAGTGCTCCCTCAATGTAGGCGCATGCATGGCCCGTTATTCACGAGTAGACGAACGATTTCAAGAGTCGGACCACACGACGGACACCTCGCCGATGTTGCTGTCGAGCCCAAGTGCCCTCCACACGGCGATAGAGGTGTCCACGATGTTGTCCTTGCAGCCGTGCCTGGTGTCGCACTCGTCCACCACTTTTGCCCGCACGGTGCGCCCGGTCTGGTCGCTTCTGATGCTGATCATCCTCTGGCACCGGATCCCGTTCGCGTACCACTCGGTTGACAGCGCCACCAGCATCTCGTTGTCGTTGTGGAACTGGCCGTCGCACTCCGCCGGAGTGCCCTCGCCGCGCTGGAACCCGTTCCAGGTCATCGTCGCCGGCATTTGTTCGATCGCCACGACGCGCGTCGTGGCATGCAGCAGGATCACGCCGAGCACGGCCAGGGCGGCGAGCTTAGCGTACGCCATTGCTAGGCCTAATTGAGCGATTGTACAACTAAGCCTCTGCGGTCCTACTAGCTGCTTAGGATTGCATGCGCTAGATCACTTGCTAGTGGGTGTTTATATAGACGAACATCGCTGTCTCGTGTGCATCAATTCTTGTTTCAGAACTGCGATGGTAGCTAGCTAATTCCTTTTCTTACAATGTTGCGATATGCTCGATCGACCTGTCTACTCGCTATGGGACTACTTAACTGCTTGTTTCAGGGACACTTGTGTAGTTGTGTGTGATGTAAAAACGATGTGTTTGGATTTGATGGTGTGGCTGAGTATTACAGCGGTAATACCCGAGCGAATGGCAACTGAGAAGGTCGCCAGTGCCGCACTTGATAGTGCTTCTTTAAGCAGTATAAAGCAATAAACAATCCCAAGCCAGCTTGTTAATTACCGCATATAAAATTTGCTTCTACAATTAGTATCACGTCCGCTAGCAGCTCCTTTTTAATACTCTCCTGAAGAGGATGCCGTAGATTTATCTAAAGTTAAATGTATCTAGACATTATTTAGTATGTAGATTTATACAAATTTGGACAAACTTGTGATATCCTTTTTCAGGACGGTGGGAGTATAAACAATACTCCATACTCTAGTAGTAGTATGTATCACAATTCACAACTTATTATGGCCGTGACGAAGTCCGAACCAGTAGAACTGTAATGTAGGATCATTGGATAGGCAGGTCTGTCAGGATACCGGAGTATAGGATCACTAGATAGGTAAGTATGTCACTAGACCCGAAAGTGTCTTTGGCTCCCCAGATCCGGTGCTCCCTTGATTCTAAAAGGAAAAAAAATCCTACTTACAAGTTTCATAACAATTTGAAAAAAATTTGGCATAGTCGATGTTGCATCCAACAAGTATGCAAAACCATAATACGAAATTCTTTGTATTGTAAGCTATACAAAAATGGCAAGATTTGATAGGATTTAAGGATTTCAAATTATTCATGCATAGATCCACATTTTTAGTTCTTTGTATTCTTTTTTTTTATTTGTGTGCATCCGTATTGCAATTAGGGTACTGCATTGTTGCAGAGGCTAAGTGTAATTGGTATCTTCAAGATATTAATATTTTTCCATTTATCGAACAAAAAAAGATCCACACTAATTGTCATTTTCGTGTAGCTCAGACTACATTGTATTTGAAACTGATATTTTGCATGATTATGGTTTGTATTAATGGCTACATCCAGATATATTTTTTAAGTTTTTTGAAACTCGTAAATGTGATTTCAAAATTTATGCAATAGAAGCATGGGAGCTCAGAAGCCAAAATTTTATGATTTTTGGTTTTTTTTTTTAATTACGCATCTAAAATTTGCTTCTAGAATGAGCATCATGTCAGTAGCAGCTCCATTTTTGGTATATGAATAATGCTCTATACTCCACTACGGACTCCTGTTCTTAATTAAGAGTAATTCTAGATTTGCAATAGGTGGCATATTTGCAAATCGCTAGATCTCAGCTAGCTAAGAATTAGCTTAGAGTTGTTGTCAATTTCCTAACCGTCTGATTTGTTTTGTGCGTTGTGACTGATGTTTGATGTCGTCTATTGAGGTTGGCCTGTTTATGTTTTTTCTTTTGGGTTCAAGATGGTTTGGGCTGTTTTCTTTTGTGGGCTTCCACGGGTTGTTCAGGATTTCATTGTGTTCTTACAGGCTCATACATAATTTGTTGTTTCGGTGAGCTGCTAGCTTTGATTCATATTTGCATTTTTTAATTTGTTTCTTTATAATTTTTGCAGTGCAGTTACATGTTGCAACGAGTCATTTTTTTTATCTTTTAACTAATTTTTTCAATTGTAAGTGGATTTCAACTAAAAAAATTCCATTGCAAGTGGGTAGGTTGTCTAGCTGCAATTGAGGTCGTAACTGAGATATTTTTCTAGTTGCAAGTGGGGTTTGCAACTCAGGTTTTTTTAGTTGCAAGTGGGTTGCAATCGAGACTTTCATGTTATAAGTAGTGTTACAACTGAGATTTTTTAGTTGCAAATGGGTTACAACCGAGATTCTCCAGTTGCAGGTGGACATGTTTTCAGTTGCAATTAGAGTTGTAACTAAGACTTTTTACCCGTTGCAAGTAGGATTATAACCAATATTTTTTCAACTACAAGTGGGTTACAATCCAGATTTTCCAGTTGCAAGTAGTTAGGTCTTTCCAGTGCAATTGAGTTTTAATTGAGATATTTTTTTCAGTTGCAAGTGGTATTGCAACTAAGACTTTTTAGTTACAAGTGCCACAACTAGGAAAGTTGCTATCGGTGGCGTGCTATTTTTTCTATTGGTAGCGCCCCACATGCTACTAGTGTCGCGCCACTTCTAATTAATGCTTACCGGTAGCGTGTGGGCAACACGCTACCAGTAGAATTACTTAATGGTAGAGTGGGGTTGGCACGCTACCAGTAGGACCATGCTGGTACTGGTAGCGTGTGGGTAGCACGCCATAAATAATTTTTCGGTTTATTATAAAAAATACTGTTTTTATTGAATTAGCAGCAATATATATCACAAATCTAAAATATTAGAAACAATAGAAAATAAATGAGTTGGTTTACCACATGTTATTAACAAACAGTTAAAACAAGAATCACACTAGCAAGTTGCATCACTATACATGTTCTTAACAAAACAACTCGAGACAAACTATCACTCAGAGTACGACTCTGAATCTAACGGCGTTGATTATTAGAAATGATTATGTCGATGATCAAGGCCGGTCCTGAGATTTCGGGGGGGCGGGGTGAAACTCAAATTTTGGGACCCTTATTATAAAAAAATTATGCATATATGAGATGATGAAAAATAAATATTTTAAGTATACCCCCAACTATAATATTCATATAAAAATAACAATGTTTACATGATATCTTAAAATTTCCTCCAAAAATTCCTAGAAGCAAAGTCCGTGACGATTGAATCAATATCAATCTCATCCACTAACTTCTTCTTGATGCGTAGAGTCGCCAAACCATTTAACCTCTCCTGAGACATTCTAGATCTCAAATAGCTCTTCAATAATTTCAACTTTGAAAAACTTATTTTAGTTGATCCAACGGTCACGGGAATAGTAAATAAGATCCGATAAGTGATAGAAATATTAGGATAACAATCCGCTTCTCTCACAAACTCAAAAAATTCCATAACAGACATTGATGTATTTGGCAAAGTGAACTGCATAACACTTAACTCAGAAATAAGTGTATTTAACTCAACATCACATACATCAGGTTTACCATTTGTAACAGGCCGAGTAAAAGTTTTTGCAAATGTAGTGCAATGTTCTTTCAGTTGAGAACCATCCAAGGCCTTCAAGGATGTCGAACTCATTAAAAACTCAAATATACTTTTGAATGACTAGAGTTCTTCAATTCTGCGCTTTAAAGATGTGGTCGCCATATCGACCATAACCAAAAAGTAGTTCACTTTAAAATCCGCCTCGGCTTGGAAGATTGCTTCCTCGCATTCAGTTTCATCAAACTGCTTTGTCCTAGAAGCATGACTCTTTACACGGAATGATTGCTCTACACCCAGCTCAGATGCAATATCCTTGGCACTATTCGAACCAGAAGCAAACCCTTCATTTCTATATGTTTGAAAGTAAATGCGCATACCTTCTATTTGTTGTATTGTAGAATCAATGCACATGGATGCTGATTGCAACTTCTTGCTGACTGTGTTTACTGCAAATAAAATTGCATATCGGATAACCATACTAAATATAAATTAAAAGCTACCAAGCACTTTAAATAATTTTTTGCATCACTCCTATCCTTTGGTTTAGTATCAACATCTTCACTTAACTCAAGAAGAGAAGACCTTAGAAGAGGAGCTTGAAATATAATTACTTTTTTAGTTTTGATCTGACTCTCCCAACGAGTATTGGACAAAGACTTCACAGTTAAACCTTCCATGTGGTTAAGAAACACTTTCCATTTTTTGATAGACCCCAAAAATAAAACATAGATCCGTTGCACGATACCAAAGAAAGAAATGGCCTTACCACAAGATTTAGCCATATCACAAAGAGTAAGATTAAGACTATGGCAAGCACACGACATATACAAAGCCCTTGGAATTACCTTAATCAATTTGTTCTGCACTTCTTTGTTCTTTCCTTTCATATTAGAGTCATTATCATAACCTTGCCCCCTAATGTCATCAATAGAAGACCACATTACTTGATTGATTCACCTTGAAAAGCCCTTAACCATGTCATTCACTACCGAGAAACAAAGAAAGTACTCCTCAACTTTTACCTGTGCATCAGAGGTATTAACATAGTGAACCAACAAACTCATTTGCTCTTGGTGACTCACATCAGGGGTACAATCAAGAATAACTTAGACATATTTAGCCTTCTTAACCACCTTCACAATAGTGTCTGTAATGCTAGAAGCCATTAGTAAAATCAATTCATTCTGAATTTTGTGACTAAGATAATGATAATGAATCGCATTTCTTTGAATCCATCTAATGTGGTCTTGCATTACCATGTCAAATTGTACAATCATCTCAACACAAGCTAAGAAATTATCATTATGATTATTGTAAAGCTGCTCATTGGATCCTCTAAATGCCAAACTGTGTTTACCAAGAAATTTCACAGCAAACTATTCTTAGTAAAACATGTCGCACGCACTCCATCTCTTTTATGATCTCATGGTACAACTCCTTATCAATTGTTTCATGTTTGCTTAGTCTATTTCTTAATTCGTTTCAAGAGATCATGTTTGTGATATGCTCGACACTAACTTCATGTTCTTCGAGCCTATTGGTGATATGTTTCCAATCATTAAACCCATCACGTGCCAAGAAACTCTTGCAGTTAATAGGATTGAACAACTTGCATGAAAAACAGAACACTTTGTCAACATGTCTTGACAAACTAGCCATTTTCGACCACGTACCTCTCCATTTCTCATGTAACTAGAGTAATGAGAATATGAAAAATGGCTTTTACCGGTTTGAGGAAAAGTGATATTTTCTTCTCTGATAGGACCCTTTTCCACTAATATGTCCCTTGCCTTGCTGTCAAGAGTACCCCAATTTTCCGAATTATAAATATCCACACTAATTGGTTCTGGTTCATCATCAACATTAGCAAATTTATTATCATGATTACTCACATTGTCATCATATGCGTTGATATCAACATCGTCATATGTACCGATATTATCTTTTGGATCAACATTAGTCTATTCCCCACAAGAACTAGCGCTGACTCATCTAGATTCCTTGAAGTGCTCGTGTTGCTCTTCAAAAAATCATGAAAATATCCTCTCTCTGACTCTATTAGTTTCTTCTCTTGTTCTCTCCTTTTTCTTTTCTTAGCACCGAATTCAGGCCCCATAATCAGTTAACCTTGTTCTCTACAAACAAAAAGTCAAGAACAACAATTACTAATTAGAATTAAGAACTAAGAATTAGGGCGTAACCATGGGCTGGGTGGGGCAGACCAGCCGGCAGGCAACAACCATAGCGGTCGATCGTCGATGGCCTTCACTTCACGTCTCAGCGCCTGGTCCTGGTAGTCGATCGTCGAGGGGAGGCGATCCGATCTAGGGCAGGCAACGGGAGTCACGGCCTCATGGGGGACGGGACTCGGGAATCGTGATAGGGAAGCGAAGCGATGCCGACACACGCAGGGAAGCGATGCCGTCTGGGACTACGAGTCGGCCTCGATGCTCGATCAATGCCTTCTGGGACCGGGAGTCGATCACATCCAGGGACTAGGGGAGTCGAGCAGTTGTCCACCGGCCCAATCAAAAAATCATTTTTTAATGATGTATACTAGGCCTATACTTTTTTTGGGCCCCTAATTTTTTGGGGCCCGGGGCGGCTGCCCTGTCAGTCCCCCCAAGGCCGGCCCTATCGATGATGAACATCATCTGAAGTTTATGGCATGAGGTGGTCCTGCCGGTGAGGAGAATGGCTTGCTCAACATGGAGGTCTTTATCTTGAAGGAAGTTTTTCCACCTCTGCTTGTTTAAGACCATGCGGACATCTATTACAGTCTTATATAAAACGGTGCTAAGGCCACCGCTTGCTCCAACATATACTACAACCAAACCTTCTTGAGGAATATGAAGATAAGGAACCATTCTCGAAGGTAGTTTCGAAAATGCAAAAGTTAGATATCTTAATATTAAATAGAGCAATATTACACAATACAAATACAATAGGAAATGAAGAAAGCATGGTAACTGAAACAACCATATTGTGTAGCTCAGTATGCGTCATTGTCAAGCGAGTGACAAATATCATCCCGGCGAAAAGTTATCGATGAGGTACTTATCCTCACTATCGGTAAACTAGCATCTTTGAGCGATAATTGCATAATCGAATGGGCATTGCTCCTCCTCGTCGCCACCCTCCTCATGGACACCCTCATCATCACCACCCTCCTAGTCTCCCATGTTTAAATAGACAACACTGATTATTGGCCTAGGATCTCCCATTGCAAAATATAGGTACACACCTTCAGAGGTATGATAATGTGTAATGAACCTTCTCCATCCTAAACCTACAAAGTGAGTCATTCCTCGTTCTTTGCGCACGTCGGTAACATATGTTTGCCCAAGAGTCTAAAATTCCACGCTATGTCATGTTATTCCATTGAATTTCCTTCTTACATTGCATGTGATAGTTTGTACACGAAAATCATAAAATTAAATAAATGATAATATCATACAAGGAAAATTGAGTGAATTTACGTATAAAATATTGTAAATATAAAACATGCTCAAAGTGACCCTCTATGAGATGGTCACTGAATAGTGAGCCTGACACACTTCCATCGATACAGTCAGTAAACAAACCTGACACAACGTCATATCCTCTACAAGAAAATATAGCTATTTTATCTAACACCGCACTAGTAGAAAAAGGGCCTCCAGTCCCGGCCCGTAAGGGTCTTCAGTCCCGGTCCTGGTAACCGGGACTGGAGGGGCGGGACTAAAGGTCCCCCTTTAGTCCCGGTTCTACCACAAACCGGGACTAAAGGCCTTCCCGAGGCCACGTCGAGCGTGTTGGGCCTTTAATCCCGGTTCGTAATACGAACCGGGAGTAAAGAATTTTTTTCGAATTTTTTTCAAATTTTTTTCAAATTTTTTTGAACTTTTGAATTGTTTGACTCGTTAATCTCTCACATCTCTCATTTCTAACACTAACTATACTTAATCTTAGGTCAAATTGTACTTATGGTCAAACTTCCCGGTCGGTCACCCATCCTAGCACTACTCCACCACTAGCACGCTTAACTTCTCCATTCCATCTCTTCCACCTCACGCGGAGGACCCTTATACCTTGTTGTCAAGACTAGTACAGCAATCCTATTAACTCATATCAATATCTCACACGTCTTTAATTTTTGAAATTACGAACAACTATTTAAGTAAACAACAATAAATAAGTAATAATAATATTTGATTCCAATAAAAATAAAAAACTAATTAAATTAATATATTATTTATTTTTGCCATTTATTCATTTAATATGACATAAATAATATCTTTAAATCTGCATATCAAAATTCGACAAATAATATATCCATTATTATCAGAAAAATGTGAGGCATCCAATATGACATTAAAAAAATTACTATAAAAAATATTTAATTTTCAAAATATCTTTTTTTCCTTTACGAATTTTAAAAATCTAAAAGAATCCCAAACGGCCGAAGGCAGTTGAAATCGAAGAGTAAATTTTTTTCTGACATCGTATACAAAAGTTATGGTCATTTGGAGTTTTCATGACAATTTTTTGCAAATTATGTCGAAATTCATGTTTGTTAATTTTTGTAACAACTAAATTACTAAATATAACTACAGTTTGAAGGATTTTATTTTTGGATTTGTTATAAATTTTTGGCATGCTTTTGAAACTAGAAAAGGCGATCTCCTGCCATAGGGGGGTGGATAGCCGTTCTCCTGCCGCGTCAGGATTTTGGGCCGTTTTCCTGCCATGGCAGGACCCGACCGAATTTTTTCCCTGTTTTCTTTAGTCCTGGTTGGTAATAAGAACCGGGACTAAAGGGGTTGGCACCGACTGCAGCCTGCCGCAACCCCTTTAGTCCCAGTTCGTATCTCCAACCGGGACTAAAGGTCCCGTTTGATCCGGGACTAAAGATTGCTGGTGTTGGAACCGGAACTAATGTGAACATTAGTCCCGGGTCAAACCACAACCGGGACTAGTGCTCGGAACAGGGGTGGATGAAAGACTCTTTTTCTACTAGTGTCGTGGAACTCTATAATAAAATATAGCTTATCTAACACCATACCCTCTCTACTATATGATCAATATAGTCATTTTATCTCTACAAGAATAATAAACTATGCATATCATCGGAGTCAATAATAGCGCATAAAAGTTTCGGCCGAATCTGCTATCCACATCTTGCCAAATCTTTTTGGTCGTTGGATGGACGATGAGAAGGATGTGCTATCATTTTTTCTTTTGATCTATTGTTGCATTCTTTATCTTGGTTCTTCTGTATTCTTTGCTTATTTTTCCATACTTTTCTCTCATGTTTTTCGTAGGCGTTCTTTCGCGTTCCCAATATATAAGACTTAGTCCTGCTTTCTTTAGCAGACACACTCTTTTGAAACAATTCGTGATTGCGAGGAGATGCTCGCGGAACAAGATAAGGGCATGTACAATGCTAGGGAAGGCATGCTTTCTCTTAGCTCTCAACATCATTTAGAGAAGACACAAGATATAATTTATACAATGCATTATCTCTTATTGATATCTCTAGCAGTTAATGAGAATTAACTATTTTTAGTAAGAAATTGGTTGGCTAAGGGAAGACATATGGTATAATGGAGAAAATAGTCTTCTCTTATTTCTAAGAGATCATCCCTTAGCTAAGGGAAGACAACCTTCTCTTTCTCGTTTCTCTCTCCTCCAACTAGATAAAAATCCAACGTGACAAGCATAAGGGAAGGCTGATATCACCGTATTGTACATGTCCTAAGACGTCGTACATCAACAAGACGTGAGAACGAAACTGTGGCCTGAACAAAGAGCCTCGCCGAAGCGAGGCCGACGGGACATGCGAATGGTAAATGGAACAAACTATCAAAACGATGGGACATGTGAGCAGTAAAAATGGAACGGACTATCAAAATAAAGCGCTAACAAAAACAAAACAGTCAAACAGAAATAGGTGACCGGAAACAAGTGATAGAAGAGGGCTAACTTATCGTCTTAGCGGTAAAATATGTACTGGCTGATTATGAGGTCGTAAATCCGAAACGATATATAGCCGTGTGCATGTGTCTTCTCTCGTTTTTAAAATATAACGTGTAATGTTGACCTTGCGATTTTATCGTCATCATTTTAGCATTACGTTGGGATGAGTGCACGCTATCTTTTCTCCCTTCTTTTTTTCTCCGCATGCGTTGTCGCTCACCGGTAGATATGTGTCCTGATTTGGTACCATGGTTACGCATGGAACGACGTGTAGCATGGTGCGTTAAACTGGCATCGTTGTTATCATCGGTTCAGACCGATGGCGGGATAAGCCTTAACGATATTTTCTATTTGGACAACGCGTTCGATGACGACATCATACGGGTACCCTTGACGGCAAGTTAGGTTCTTCTTAACATGATGGCTCAGAATACTGCACGTCATTGACATAATGTGTGTCCTGACACCTGTTTACCAATGTGTGACTCGGGACCTGTTTATTAGTGTGTACTATTCTGTCTAGACAATTGATGTGGATCTACATATAGCGATCGTGCTCTTCGGTCGGGCTCCACATAGTGCGCGTAGAACTGGCTCTTATATCGTCGTATTCGTCGTACATGTTTTTTGGTCGTGGAAATGGCTCTCACGACATGTCCAGTTTCAGCTGCTACATTATTAGTCCCACCTCGTTAGCTTAGTATGGTTTCAACTAGCTTATAAATTAGAAGCTGCTTTTTGGGTCATCCAAATCTGAGATTTTTTCATGGGAAATCGGAGTTTTCTCAGATTTTTTTATATAACAGACACTATATAAATATGGATCAGAATTTGCTTACTTCATTTCGTTAGCTTGATTTGCTTCAGCTTTTTTATCAGTGTTTTAGATCATATCCGTGCCCCGAGGAGCGCAAAGAGAAGTATAGTCTCTATTATATGAATCAGCATATAAATCAACTACACATATGTATGTTATTCCAAAAAATCCTAGGGGATCGGAGACTCACCGACAGCATATGCCGGATAATCAACCTACAATTATCTAAAATTTCTACACCTAAATCATCTACACTAAATCATCTAAAACATCTACACTAAATCAACATATAAATCATCTACGTAAATCAACACATAAATCATCTACACTAAATACATGTAAACCATCTACAATAAATGACCTAAATCATATACACCTAAATCTAAATAATACTTCTAAATACACCTAAAAAGGAGAAGGGTGGCCTCACCTTCGGGTGCTGCAGGCGGCGCTAGTGGTGTCTACTACTGGAGGTGTTGTGGGCGGTGGCATTTCCTGCGGGCGGGCGGTGCTGCTGGGGATAAGGAGTTGCAGGCGGCAAAGAACATTGCGGGTGGGTACGAAGAGGGAGAGACGGTAGCAGGCGCGCGGGTTGGGAGGAAGAGGGAGAGGCGGCGAGCGGTGCTAGTCAGGAGGAAGAGGCGCACGGGACATGGGGAGGTGCTACCTGTTGAGGTTGGTTTGGTAGATTTTGGAAGGGAAAATAGTGGTTGTGTGCCACTTCATGCAAACGCAACTAGTAAAACATACTAGTAGCGTTCTCAAAACAGCGCACACTACCGATAAGTTGGTCTGAGCCATGCACGTGGGTCCCTGTAATGCCCTAGCATTTAGGGCTGCAGTAGAGAGTGTGCATTTACATTCATGCATAAGAAAATTCGGTGAATTTTCATGCAAACTAAAGGACTAGAGGGATCAGTATTCCTTTCACTTTGATGAGTTAGAGTCTAGCTCATTCAAGTGAATGCTATAAATTCTGACATGATCTCTAGATATTTTAAGCTGTTTGGGGTATATAATTTAAATAGACATTTAAATTTGAATAGGCTTTGTAATAATTTAAATGAAAAAACATTTAAGTGTTAATTGTTTTAAATGAGTCTTTGAGTGTTTTAATGTGAAGTAGTATTATATTATATAATAGTATACAATTAAAAAAAGAATTCAATTAAATAAAGTAATTCAAATAAATACAAGTGAATAGAAATCTTTATTCTTTCCTTATCTAATATTAAACAAGCGTTATTCTAGGATAAAACAAGTAAGAATTCATTACAACAAGAATAATTACAAGTAAGGAAAAGTAATGCTTTATTTAATCATTTATTTTACATTGTTTTTACAAAATAATAAAAAAAAGTTACAAAATAATAAAGGAAAGACCTAAACTATTGAAGGAAATATGCCCTGAGAGTCAATAATAAAGTTGTTATTATATATTCCTTATATATGATAGATGTTTATTTTACATGCTAGAAATGTATTGATTCGGAAACATAATACATGTGTGTTTAATAAACAAAAAGGGTTCCTAGTCATGCCTCTCTTATAGACTAGCTTGTTGATTAACAGGATGATCAAGGTTTCTTGATCATGGACATTGGATGTTGTTAATAACAAGGTCACACCATTGGTGGAATGATGTGATGAACATTCATCCGAAGTATAGCATTACGATCAAGTCATTATGTTTATATTGTTATAACATCATACGAAGTAATCTTTATCCTTAGACCATGAGATCATGTTAATTGCTAACACCGGAAGAGTATCTTGATAACATCAAACGTCACACCGTAACAGGGTGACTATAAAGATGGGTTCAGTACTACGAAGGTGTTATGTTGAGGCTCATAGATCAAGAGTGGAATTTGTCAATCCAGATGACGGATAGATATACTCTGAGCCCTCTCGGTGATATCACATTAGGATAGCTTGCAAGCAAGTGGTGTGATCACTAGAATGTTATATCACGTGAACGAGAAAAGAGTGCATGTCGGTAACAAGATCAAACTAGGTATGGAGATACCAATGATCAAATCTCGGACATGTAATATATCGAGAGACAAAGGGATTTCGTTACAAGCGTTAAAGGTTCTCACGATCACAGGAGTCATCGTTGAATGTGTAGGAGTCCGTACGGATCTCCAGGTCCCGCTGCTGATTATTGATCGGAGAAGGGTCTCGATCATGTATGCATTATTCGCGAACCGTAGGATGGCACACTTAAGAGTTACCGGACACCATTTTGGAGCACATATGTTTCAGATGAAAGAATTGCAAAGCGCAGGAATTGTATCAATAGAAACCGGAAATTGTTTCGGGTGAAATTGTAGAAGGTGGTTCTGCATGTGATATTAAAATATTGCAAGGGGCTATATGTGAATATTTGTTAATTAAAGTAATTAACAAAATTCTGAATAAATTTAATAAAAAGAGTTTTATTAAATGAGAGAGCATTGAATTTGGAGAAATTTAATGCATTTAAAGTGGAGACTTTAAAAGGGAATGTGAAGAGGCATTTTAATGTGGAGGGGTTACCACCACATGAATAGGGGAGGTGAGGGGTCACCCCCCATGCGCCGGCCATGGAGAGAGGGGGCAGCCCCCCTCCTCCTATAAAAGGCCACCCATTCCCTCCTTCATCCACACACCTCCTTGTGAAGGATCTCTCTCCCCCTCTAGAATTATTCCCCCATGGTCTCGGATTAGCGAGATACATGTTCCCGGTGGCATTTCGTCTGGAAGGAGTTGCTGCTTCCGCTGGATCGCTGGAGCGAGGAGGTGGAGGTTGTCCGGTGGCTTGAACGTGTGTGCGAGTGCGGATGCGCTGCTGAGTTGCGGCGCTCGGACTTCCTCACGATCTTGAGATCGGCAAGTGTACGACTACATCAACCACGAGTTCCTACTCGTTAACAAAGCTCGTTGTCTACGAGGGTAAGTTCTCGTTGGATGTATGTCCACCCGTTGCTTTGTACCTAGTAGATAGATCTTGGCGTGTAGTTCATACCGTAGGAAAATTTTTGTTTTCTATGCTGCAGACCCAACAACTATTTGTCCTAAGCTAAGTCTTGTATCTTCAGATACTTCTACATAAGATATTGTACCTGCAAGCAATCAAACAAAACAAAACTAAAGAAAATGGTTAATTGTTAATGTTTTGCTCTCATACTTAGCAGTGAAGCGCACTGTTTAAATTCATCACTCGGAAAATTTGAAAGAAAGGGGCAAGTTTCACCAAAAGGCAGCATTTGTTCTTAATCATAAATCTTGCCTCAATACAACCTCACTGGCAGTGGACAAAGGGGTGAGTTTCACCAGAGCAGTAGAAGTAAAACAAGTGAATCAGGATATTTAGGCTTGAACTGATCTAAAACAGTGCAAGCAGCTCACACATACATGCAGGAATGAGGTGACATCAACACCAGGAAGCAAGGAGGGTGTAGATAAAAGGCACAGCCGTACCAGCAGAATTTCCTCTGCTACACATTCTCATCACACAAAAAACAGCAAGAACACACCATAGTTTGAGCATTAGTACATACCAGATCAACCATCGAATCCACCACAGAACCAACCAAGTAAATCAATCATGGTTATCTAAAGGAGGGGGAGGTCTAGGTGTAGACCAAGGTAAAGCCAGGAGCTAGGAAGAGTAGGATAGGTCACTCCCAAGAAGCAGCAAGGCCAAGCCAAGCCAAGCAAAGGATCACTGTAATGAAGAGCAACACCAGGATACAGACAGAAGTAGTGAATCCGGCCAAAATAAGCATCCATAATGGCTAAAAGATCTAATTACTTATCTCCAAGACCATGGCATGTATTTGTTCTTATCTTGCACTAAGCCATGATTCTATTGTTTTGATCGAATCCTTAGAGTTACACCCAAATGGAGTGTAAGCTCATCACAGGATGATATTAGCCACTGGTAGTATCTGTTCTTTATCTAGGGACTAAACTAGATCTTAGACTTTGCATCATTGATCTAGTTCACCAATAAAGCAAAGCAATAATTAGACCAAGTGGAGGTTACCATTATGTACCATCCCCTAGGAGGTTTCACAGTGGCATCCATCCAATCAAATTCCATTTGTATTCACCTAATTTAAATAATCATCTTCCTAAAATAATAGGAATCATACATGCTTAAAATCTTAAGAAGGAAACATCAGAACACTTGAAAAATGAGCATCATCCCATAAAGGATTAAATCCTTACTGGTACACCAAGGAAATAATCACAAGTCAAGTCATATATCTGAATCCTTAATCTTAATATCTCACTACTAACTAGGTAGCATCTCTATCTTCAGTAAAGACAAATACAAAGTATAATGTTTCCACCTGAACATTATCTAGATAGTAACTACACCATGCATGAATACCATGGTAATAGTAGCATCAACCAAATAACCTCACAGTTTGGAGCAACCAACTTAAAATACTTAAGATTATAGTAAGTGATAGTATATAGTGAATAAGGCCAGAGATCAAATAATAGGGCATCATAGATATCAGTACTGAGCAGGTCACAACATTAAGTTCATCTAAGCATTAGGAGGTACAAGTAGAGGCAGAGGGAACCCTACAACAAGGGCCAACCCTAATTAGGGTTACAAGTTTCAGTACAGTGAGAAGCAGAGATAAGGCGAGAAAAGAAGGAATTCAATGTGGTCCTCGCATAGAAAATAGAGGAAGTAGAGGGGGTGTTACCCGCGGCAGCCATGACATGACGGTACGGTGGGCACATACACCGTGCCAGCGGCCGCAACAGCACGAGGAAGGCAGCATGGGTGAGCACCTCATCGCCAGATCATCAAGGAGGCAACATGAGGTCGCGAGAGCGCAACCCCGCAAAGGGGGGCAAAACCCTAGCCACCAGTGACGGGACAACGTGGCTAGGCGAGAGCTTGCACGGCAAATCGATGCAGCATCGTCGACTTCATCAATAAGCGCAATGGCAATGGTTGGGGCGGTAGAGGCTCGCCGGGATTGAAGGGCGATGGCGGCGGTGTTGCGAGGTTGCTAGAGGGGAGAGGAACGCGTGCGCGAGAGGGGTGGAGGAGAGAAGTGAGGACCGAGGACACTAGGTTGGGTCGGAATAGGCCGAGATGGGCTAGATATACGAGCCTAGGCTGCCCACGGGCCCAGCCCAGCTAATAAAAGTATAAATTACAAAAATAACCTTGAGAGTATTTTAGCCCTAGAAAAAAAATCATAATAATACATATGATATCTCTAAATGTTCACAAAAATATAACCTATCTAAGAAAAAACTAACTTGCATTTTGATTTGATAAATTTAAAATAAATATTTGAAAACACTTGTTCCTTCATGGAATTTCATAAAAAGTAGGGTTATACCTAAAAATAAATAAAAACCATTTTCAAGACCTTGACTAAGTATATTTTTATAGAAAAGTACTAAGTATATTATTTTAACAAGTTTAATGATTTTTAAAGTAATAAATCCCTATTTATCTATTTTATTAAAATAAATACTTATTTTGTCTTATGTTAATTCTAAAAAATAACCATCGAGGAGCGCATTAACTTTGGTCTATCACTTAACCAGCGAGGAGTGCATTAACTTAAGATTGTTAGAGTGATTCAAATAACCATCGATTGTGTTCTAAGAACACTACAACTTGTTTAACTTAATGTAATAAGTATTTACTTGGAAAGTTGTATTTTCGTCACTTCAAACAAAAGCTTTAGCCATTCTGCTAAAACCCACCATCTTGAAATGTGATTATTCTTAAGAGTACTTTCCAATCAACATCTACCATCAACTGTTGTTATGCTTTACTTTCATCACTTGCCAATTACTTCTAGAATCTTAGTATGTATTTATTTGTGAAGTAAACATGATTGTAACACAAATCTTTCATAGATCGTCAAACTCAATCCATACATAAACAATGGGATTTACTTTGGGATTTATACAAAATGCATATCATTATCTATGAATAATAGCATGTTGCTTCTTTAAACATTAGTACTTACCGGACCAATAATGTTGTTTTCAGATATTGGAGTTTATGCCGACTAGAAGACCTTGGCTACATAATCTTGTAGTAAAAAGGCAAGTTCACACTTTCTCATGTCCTTTGACTATTTTCTATCAAGTATTTGCAAACTGTTACTGTTAACACCTATATTTCAAAAAGGATGGCAGAAAACACTATTTTCATAATTAACTTGAACTATTGGTTACTGATCCAGGGTGATCAACTAATCTATTATGACTGGAAATGCAAGCACCATTTATCGGTAATGTATCATCTAGGATTTAACAACAAATATCGCCAGTGATTCTTGCCTCATATATTCGCTTTAACCATGAGATCTATATTGGCTTTGGAGAAGTCAGTTGGATCTTCTTCCTTTCGTGTGTATCGTGAAGCTGAGATTCCTCGCAGAGGATTCAGTACAAGGGTGGGACCCCTTAGTGCCCCACGATATTGGTGTCTAGGTTATTTGTGAGAGGCTGACGGAGGTAGGTCAACCACTTTAATGGAGGCTACTAGGGACATGATCAGCTTACAGAGTCTTCAAGGGCTACCAGGGTTATATCTGCCTACAAGGGGGTTAACAGAGGTAGATCTGCTTGGAGGGTCATGTTGTCATGTGGGGTCACAGATAAGGGCAGTGATCAGCTCGGGTTCTTATACTGCTCCTCACACCAAACGAAGTGTGAACAGGGAAGTACGCCCAATTGTGCAACATGGATAAGAACCTCTCATGGGTAAAGCAACGCACCTCTACAGAGTATAAAAAGTGTGACATGTTACTCTTTGTTCTAGGAAGGAGTTGTGAACGCTGCAGGAAAGGAACTCCATGAAGTACTAATCAACCTATGAACACCGACGGAAATATCTTTTCAAAATAAAAGTAATCTTTGAAGAAATTAAAGGGAATATGCCCTGAGAGGCAATAATAAAGTTGTTATTATACATATTCCAAGTATATTATAGATGTTTATTTTGCATGCTATAATTGTATTAATTTGGAAACGTTAATACATGTGTGTTTAATAAACAAAAGGAAAGTTTCTAGTTATGCCTCTCTTATAAACTAGCTCGTTGATTGATAAGATGATCAAGGTTTCCTAATTATGGACATTGGATGTTGTTAATAACGAGGTCACAACATTAGTGGAATGATGTGATGAACATTCATCCGAAGTATAGCATTACGATCAAAGTCCTTGTGTTTATATTGCTATAACATCTAACAAAGTAATTCTAGTCCTTAGACCATGATATCATGTTAATCACTAACACTGGAAGAGTATCTTGATAACATCAAATGTCACACCGTGAAAGGGTGATTATAAAGGTGGGTTCAGTGCTACAAAAGTGTTATGTAGAAGCTCATGGATCAAGAGTGGGATTTTTCCATACCGATGATGGATAGATATTCTCTGGGCTCTCTCGGTGATATCACATTGGTTAGCTTGCAAGCAAGTGATGGGATCACTATAATGTTATATCACGGGAACGAGAAAAGAGTACATGTCGGTAACGAGATCAAACTAGGTATGGAGATACCGATGATCAAATCTCGAACATGTAATATATCGCGAGACAAAGGGATTTAGTTACTAATGTTAAAGGTTCTCACGATCACAGAAGTCATCGTAGAATGTGTAGGAGTCAGTATGGATCTCTAGGTCCCGCTTTTGATTATTGATCTGAGAGGGGTCTTGATCATGTCTGCATTATTCACGAACCGTAGGGTGACACACTTAAGGGACACCAACACCATTTGGAGCAAATGTGTTTCAGACGAATGAATTGCAAAGCGCTGGAATTATTTCAATAGACACCGAAACTGTTTCGGGTGAAATTGCTGAAAATGGTTCTGCATGTAATATTGAAATATTGCAGGGGGTTTTATGTGAATGTTTGTTAAATAAAGTCATTAACAAAATTCTGAATAAATTGAATAAAAGAGTTTTATTAAATGAGAGAGCATTAAATTTAGAGAAATTTAATGCATTTAAAGTAAAGACTTTAAAGAGGAATGTTAAGGGACACTTTTATGTGGAGGGGGTTACCACCACATGAATGGGGGAGGTGAGGGGTCACTTCCATGGGGCGCCGGCCATGAGAGGGGTACCCCCTCCTCCTATAAAAGGCCACCCCTCTCACCCTTCTTCCTCACACCTCCTCGTGAAGGATCTCTCTCCCCTCTAAAATTATTCCCCCATGGTCTCGGATTAGCGAGATACATGTTCCCGGTGGCATTTCGTCTGGAAGGAGTTGCTGCTTCCTCTGTGTTGCTAGAGCGAGGAGGCGTAGGTTGTTCGGTGGCCTGAACGTGTGTGTGAGTGCAGATGCGCTGCTTGTTTGTGGCGCTAGGACTTCCACACGATCTTGAGATCGGCAAGCGTACAACTACATCATCCATGAGTTCTACTTGTTAACAAACTTTGTTGTCTTCGAGGGTAAGTTTTTCATGGATGTATATCCACCTGTTGCTCGTATCTAGTAGATAGATCTTGGCGTATAGTTCTCATCGTAGGAAAATTTTTGTTTTCTATGATACGAACCCTTCAGAAATGTTTACGAAAACCTGCATAACCTATGATCTTTGGTCTATTGTTGTAGCTAGTGCATCAAACACTCTATGGTTCTAGTACCTTCTTAACCCTTGCTAGATTCCAGAGCAAGCCATAGCGAGCTTAGGAGGGAACTACCCTGAAGAGTTACGGATAACCAGAGGGAATCAATGGAGTCGACGACTACGTCAGAAGCTTTTAAAGTCAAAATGAGGAGTTCAATATAAATAAACCCCTAGTACTAGAACCTACTTCCGTAGAGTATTGCTTTAGCAACAATAGCAAGTCGTACATATATAGTAATGGTATTTTTAAAATAGACTTCGAGTTGCTATTTCTGGTTCTATTTTGTAAATTATAATTCTCATTGTGTCGAGGAGGTTCTTGGATCTTTTGTATTGTGTTATATGTAATCTAAAGTTATACTTTGAACCCGCGGTGTTTCTATTGTACCACTCTGAGGGATGTAATACTAGTGAATGGTGTTTTATTGGTGTTAGGTCAAGGACTATAGTGTACCCACTTAGTGGTAGCATGCAGCACAACTGGGAACAGTAATAGTAGCACATAGTGGTAGCATGCGACAAGTACGGACGCTACTAATAATACTAGTGACGTTCCACTTTTTGGGTGGGCCACTAATGTGGTTGCATGTATAGTCTCTTTTCTAGTAGTGTGTAGTTGCAAGTGAGATTTTCTCTAGTTGCAAATGAGGTTACAAGTAAGATTTTTTCAGTTTCAAGTAGGGTTTAACTCAGTTTTGTCTAGTTGGAACTGAGAATAAAAGTTCTTGAACATTGGATTTGTGTCGTAATTCGTCTTGCATGCAATTTATAGGTGGGGTTGCAACTGAGATTATGTTATATAACCAGTTATAATTTTTTTCTCATTTTTTGGTTTCATTTTTTGGTGTTAAATAGCTTTTGAGGTGTTACAAAGGAAAACCATAAAACTAGGTCATGCACCATTGTCTCCTATGTATTGTTCACTTTCTATCTCGTTAGCATGAGGCCGCCGCACACTAGACCAACAAGCTAAGCAACAGAGCATGACCATACGGAAAGCTAGTAGGCTCACATCTTTGCTTGCTTGCTCGCGCTTGTAGCTGATATGGAGTAGAAAATAGACAGGGGGCTAGCTGACATCAGCTGACCGAGCTTAGAGAGTTCCAAAATATTTCTAGATTTAATCAACTTTATTTTATAAAGTAGTAACATATATGTAATCAAATCGGTATATATTGAAACTCTAGTTCAAAAGTTATCTAGTGATACTGATTTAGTGTTATAAATATTGCTACTTTTCCTCATAAAGTGGGTAAAACTTTAAAAACATTGACTTAGAACAAAGTTAATACACTTACTTGTGCACATCACATGGGAATAGTATGTAGCGTAACTTGTGGCCATCCCAAGTCCGAACCATAGACTTATAGTGTAGGATCAGTTTTTTTTAGCCATGCAGGAGAACTGCATGTAATCTTCTACTAGCTAAATGCCCGTGCATTTCCATGGGCTCTCAAGGATGTTTTTACCGCACATGTAAATATGATCCATGTGAGTATTCACATACATAGAAAAGATAGAAACTTAATATTACAAAAGAATTAAGATTGCATTGTCCTTAAAGTTTATTTCAATAAAAGATACAATTAGATGTCATATTCACAGAAAATAATGCCCAACTACTCATATCTTATTTACAAAGCACTCCCTCACGCTCTTTAAGTATTCCCATGCAAGATAAAAATGTTTGTTGTGTAAAAATCATAGTCAAAGTGTAAAACTACCCATAAGGTTTTTTGAATCAACAACAGAGGCTTGGAGCCTTTGATCTACGGGAGTGAACACTATATCAAAATATATCTAAATTCTATCACATGATATCATATGTTTAAATATGATAATATATTTAAAATTTAAACATAATTCATAAGAGGGTTACATTGCATAATTCTGAGTTTGCCTAGTGATCCAAAATTTTAGGTCAGCAATCAGATTTGCAGCTGCAATATTACTAAAGAAAATTATACCACGTTGCTTAACTAATCAACAATCAATGACATGACTATATCGAATAGCACTTGAAAGATCCGTTGATCGTGAGCTAAAATCCTTAGCCGAAATAAGTGTAGATAAATTTAAACGCTACTAAAGTTAGTTGCGCGAAGGTTCTTGACTTCTTGCCCAATTGATTGGTTCAAAGAAATCATACGCAATAGTATGTGTTGTGATATGACCACTTGTAGATATGAAGGCATATGATTGATCACTTGTTTGACCACTTGTTTATCTCCGCTAGAAACAAAACACTACTAATGCAATGGCTTCACACAATTACTCGGTCGAAGCAATCCTCAGTTCCAGGCCATTTAACTTTTCGAGACTACAAAATCCAACAAACAAATACGAATAAAACAATCTCAAAGTTTTCTTGGAAACAAGGTTCATTACGATTGGAGTTATCTTCCATGGCACGGAAACTAACTGCAGGTATTAACTAATCACCATGATTTGTGAAAATAGATGTGTGGAAACAAGTCACAGGATCGAATTAATTCCTCCACCAATCGTGAATGCATCTTTGTTCCTAATCCCGAGTTTTATGTAGCAAGTCCGGGCGCCGGTTGATTCTGTGATTGCTTTCCATGCTTTTCAATATTATACGTGATTGATGTTTATTTTCATATTTCTCTCTAATTGATTGACACCATCCATTAATTCTCGTTATTGTGGCGACCCTTGATTGTGGGAGATACTTTTCTCCATACCGGATTATTGGGCTAATAGAGCTTCTGAAGCTATACCCTTCCCACGATCGAATTGGGCTGGATGAGACGCCTAAACATGGACTGGACGAGTCGCCGCTGCGCCCGCTCGCCCTTCCCCGAATAGAGATGGGCACTTGCTGGGCCTTCCTCCTGTCCGTTCGTGTTCCTTGATGGACGATGGTGTTCTTCACCTCTACCGCAACCTACGACCTCATGGCCACAAATCTTCAGCTACGACCTATTCTCTCCTCGCCAAAAATGCCCGTGAAATAGCCCCATGATGTCCAGCATTCATTAGCCATGATTTCCCTGCAAATACACGAAAAATTCATATCGTGCATGGGTCTCTACTCTGGTAGTCATCCGCTCTAGATTCTACTTCTACTTTTTTTGTCCCTTACGTTTGTCAATCAGTTAGGTTATTCTCCTGCTCGACGTTTTGCCTCCCCTGTTTTGGTTGGATTTTTATGGGATTCTATGTGCTACTCACTCAAGTTTCCCCCGGTTTGATTGGAACATTCGTTAGCGAAAATTACATGTGACTAATTCATTGTTGTAGATACGTTTTCTATTGCCTAAAGCAGTTGTCTGATGGACTAGGACTATTAATTTGAACGAGTGATACCTTCGATCTAAATTAAAGTATAGCTTTTTTTTCTAGAAGATTTAGGTTTATCGAATCTTAAAAAGAATTCGGCATGGTGTAAGATTATATTAAACAAGACATTGAAAACTCGTAGTATCTTTGTTTACCGCACTTTTCACGTTTACTCTTTATAGTTTGCATCAATGGATGGAGATATGCTAGGACTAAGGATTCACCTACAGCTGTACACATATGTTAGGGGTAAAGGTAATAAAGATAATCTCGTTCATGGGATTTAATATCGATAAAGCATATGGACGTTACGTCCGCAGCTACTGTAGTACTTGTCTGCCATATTTACTACAGACTTTTGTCCAACCACAACATCACCGCCATGCGGGGTTACGCGGTTATTAAGTAAACCAGACTGAAGCTTTATAATTAGTGGTGTTACCATTACTCTCAAATAGATCTCTAAACAGCTATCATACTCTCTTTGTTATCACTAGGTTTCACATGTAGAAGCCGATAACCACATCTCACTTTATTACCTGTATCAATCCTCGGGGTCTTAATACCTGAGAAGTCGTTAGATCGAGGCAATATAAAAGAATACAAAGAATAAATCTAACATTCAATCACAAATCAATATTTCATGGAGTTAAAAGATGCACATAACGCCGCGAGGCTATTACCTCAGCATGCATCCCATGAGAACTACACACTCATGATTAGATCAACAATCATAAACATTATATAGAAATTCTTAAGATAAATAGCAAATATTATAATAATGCCGCCAGTTGTGACGAGATCAAGATTACAAGTATAGGACTATGACTATGGTACGGAGATGGAGATGAAGAGGAGGAATGGTTATGGTGATGGCGGCGGAGAACCTCCTCTCCCTAGATACAAATGGATTCATATATGTTTGTGTAGACTCGTGTTAGGGTTTTTGCAGCTATGATATAATTCTTATATAGTAGGAGCCTTCACGAAAGTTTCTTGTGTTGACTAGGCGGAGGTGACATCACCACATACGGGTGCACGGTACAGGCAGGACGTGCCCGTACCGATGCTCATTAAAGCGTCTGATCGACTCCTTCGTGGCCTCTTCGACTTGGGATTGTTGGCAACTCATGATCCTTCATTAAATGATCCATATTTCACCATAAAAATGCTCAATTCTACAGGGAGAAAGATCATGCAAAGGATTTGCACATCTATGCAATAATTAATCATTAGTGGCAATGTAAGAGAGATATTTCATCAATTACTTGACAAATATGAGGTTTTAAACACAGAGAAAAATGGTTGTATTTTACAGCCAACAACCTCCCCAATCTTAAACCTTGTCTGCCCTCGGGCAAGAAAACAAAAATCATAAGGAACTCAACGCTTAAAATGAAACAACGAAAAAGTAACTTCACTTACAATTAGTAGCCTCATGCACCCACCACTTCTTCGGTCTGAAAGCTTAGCATGGAAACAGTAATGGCAAGAATATCATACAAGTGGTGTTGAGGCAAGACAGTCACAATTCAAAAGCAAGAATAACTAGATGAGTAAACAAATATTCCAAATACTCTAGTCAACCCTCAGCTTGCCAGCTTGCCAAGGAACACTCGAAGATTCATATTAATAATTAAGAGTGAGAGATTATGTCAAAAGAAGCATATCGCATTGTAAAAACACCGACATCAATAAATGAATGCTATCAAACACTTCCATTATTTTGTATTTCTAGAACTTCGGTTTAGTAACACTTCCATTATTTTGTATTTCTAGAACTTTGGTTTAGTAGTAACGAGATCATGCCAAAACTTAGTCAGTTTAATCAGACTTAGGCTAGGATGGAGACTCGTGACCGCCACCAATTTCTTGTAGCAAGTCAGAGGCCCAACTTTTGCTTGCAATGCAGTTCCATGAGTATGCCAAGAATCTTACCCATTATAGCATTGTTGCTACGAATGTTTTAATCAACTCATAGCTGAAATTTATAGATTTCCCCCATAAGGATAGTTTGTAGGGTAGCGGAATTGTTAGCATACCATGAGTGCGGTAGTGTTGTAGAGACGCATAAATCTATATCTTACTTTGATCAACATGTCAAGTTTTGGCATGCATCTCAATCACCGCTAATCATTTATTCTTTCGAAAAAATTCTTAAAAGAGTACTATCAATTCTATCATTATATCTATGGAGTTGAGTATCTTTAAGGCTAAACTCCTAAGATAATTAAACAACATTGGAGACTTTTCCTTGTTCTATTTTTATGGCAAAATTATTTCCAAGTTAAGACACAGTTAACTACAAGAACTAGATTAAAAGCCTACTTAACCAACTATTCATGTAAATAAAAGCTTTACTCTAACTTTTAAGACTTTCTCCCACTAGTATAACATCTTAACAATACTACCAACTAGCATAGGAACTTAAAACTTTAAAAGTGACATACCTCTCATTCGTGACTTCACATTTTTCTTCCATATGACATGTTCCTTTGAAACTCGAAGCAGATCACTCTCTTGAAAATATGGAAACAATAGAGGCAAATGGAATCACTTTCAAGAGCAAGGATAAAAGCAAAAAAAAAATTTGAAGATTGGGATTTAGATAATATAAAACTGGCTATAAAGCTCGGCTAAGAAAAACTTCAAACTAAAAATAAACAAAATAAGAAGCAAACAAAAAGGCAAAGTCTTGGAACAAGTCGAACACAAGTGTTTCAAGCTCACATGGAGCGCAATACAACATCATTATTGTACAAATAAATAACCATCACTCTTAATTCTTGAGGAGACTTCCCCAAGCTTAGGATTTTCCAAGGTATCGAAATTCCATTGGTCCCTCCATTGGGAGAATTGAGATGCCAAATTCTAAGTGGGATTGCGGAGGTTGATGGCGAGGTTGTTCATGTTGTCGATGGTTCCACCGAGCACATATATGTCATCATATGTGGTGTATGGGTCATGTGGCCGTTGTTCTTGTTCGGGTCCTCTTTCTTCTTGTTCTACTTAATTATCCTCTTTTGGCATCTCCGCTTGGGGTTGTTCTTCTTCAACCAGTGCATCATAATGCAGACATCTATCCTCGAGAGAGAATAGATAGTCGGGTATAGGAGCGGGATAGAGACTCCCAACTCTAGGTATGTGAACATAATAACGGGTACGCCTATGCTTTACCACATCACAAGCATTGAGAGTACAAAAACTGAGAAGTTTCTCACCTTATAACATATGTAGATTACATAAAATAAGTTGATGTGAAGAGCATTGGCGAGAGCGGTCATGAATCCTCTGTAGGCAATGGGTCCACGGGTTAATGAACTTGATGGTACAAATAGAACAAAATGATGGCTCCCAAGTTTGGCATCAAGCTATAGTCTAAGATATTAGCTTTGGAGAGGACGGTCATGTCCTCCTCATTGAATCTAGTAAACTCACCACGTGCCAGCATGGTGTTAGCAATAATATAGTACAAATATCGAACTGTGGCATATTCAATGTGACTACCCTTCTTAACATGTTGACGAATACTCATCATATTGAAATATTGTACATGAACTAGGCTGAGTAGGAAACTTGCACACCGGATGTCAGTGTTGTTGTTGATGAAGTCGAAGTAGTTTATAATACCTTCGATCTGGATTACAGATGTAGTATAGCTCTTTTTCCCTAGTAGACCTAGGTTTATCGAATCCTCGGGAAACAGAAGTGTAGTAAAGTTATTTTAACGGACCTTCGGGAGTTTTAGAATTCCTTTTGTGTTTTTACCAGACCAAGAGTTTGCGTCTTTTTGTTGTTGTCGATGATGGAGAGAGAGGGCCAAGGGCGTTCGGTTTCACCAGTAGTTTTGCAAAACATCTGATGGGAATAAAATATAAAAATAAAGTATGCATGTAATTGTTAGAGCAAGATAAATTATATGTGGGCAGTGCATCCATAATTTCTATTGCCTCCGCAACCGCTTATAGCAATAACCTACTAGTGTCATCCATAGAAGAAAGAGAACTAATGATATGCATAGTGATGTCACCGTTAATCTCAAGTAAATCCCGCACATACAGCCATACTACCCCTTCTATCACTGGGGTTCCCAACCTGCAGATTAGTCATTACTCATACTCCCTATACCTGGTCAATCCTCGGGGTCTTGGGTACCTGACAAGTTCTTAGATTCAGACAAGAGAGGATACAATAATCATCATATCATACAAACTAATACATGATCCCATCTATGATAAATAACATGCACAAAAGCTACATGGCTAGGCCGAAGCCCTTAGCCCAAGGATAATTACTCACACATAGCGATGAGATCGAAGATCATAAACATTGTAGTGGAAATTATGAGATTGATAGCAATAGTCTTACAATGTCGCCAATCAAAGAAGAGATCTAATATTACAAGTGGTGGAATATGGCTATGGTGGTGGAGAGATTAGATCTAAGTCTATTCCTCTGGCGGCTCTTCGGTGTTGTGGATGGAGATTTTGGGGTGGCTGATGGTTTCTGGAGCTGCCCTTTTCTCGTCGCCCGAGGCCTCTTTATATAGGGGTCCCTTCATGAAAGTTGTTCTTTTTGACTTAGCGGTGTCGATGGCAACTATACGGCCGGAACTATACAGCCGAAATTTTATTCCGGTCGTATAGTTGGTCGTTAAAGCATCTGCCTCCTCTTCACGGCTCCTGGTTTCTTTGGGTTGTTGGAAATCTCGTATCTTTGACTTTAATGCAGTGATTCCCATCATCAAACGTCATTATCTGTGCAAGGAAAAATAGAAAGAAATGATTGCATACCTCTTTGATCATTAGGCATTAGTTGCAGGGTTTAGAGACATATTTCATCAAAAATATGAATAATATCCAGTTTAAATGTGGACGTGGATGGCTATATTTCTGAGCCATCAGTTGCACCACTCAGTGAGGGTGATGGACTAGTAGCGGTTCATGAGGCGGAAGGTGATCACGTTAGTACCTTCACAATCCTCGTCAGAAAGGTAGTATGCTTCGACGGTATGCTCCAGCATGCTCAAGACCTCGAGCGTCAAACGGTTATAGGTTGATGCGTCCTGGAAGACAAAATGAGAGAATCCAAACCTGTTGCATAATAGATTGAAATCATTAGTTAAACTCTAGTTGGTTAAGCATAGTAGGACATGCCCACTTGGTGGACTTGGCTTCACGGTCCTCGAGTCTCTTGAATCGGTCGGTTTGGGTCTCCTAGATGAACCGGATGCCCCAAAGTTGCATTGCTCGGTAGAGGAGCAGTACGAGAAGTACGCAGTGGCCTGAATACATGTTCAGCTCTTCATGTTTATCATCTAAAAATAAGAACTTACACAAATCAAAACTTTGATCCAATAGGAATTATCAATAAATGTGTGTCTGCACTTTCTATAAAATAACTCCTCTAAATAAAACTACAAAACGTGCCCATCAAGAATAACAATCCAAACTAGATCTAGGTCTAAGATAGATAATGGCAAGAGAAAGAGCATGATTTTTCAAAAAATAAATGGCGATTGGAGG
Organism: Avena sativa; assembly: GCA_916181665.1. Classification (NCBI taxonomy): domain Eukaryota; kingdom Viridiplantae; phylum Streptophyta; class Magnoliopsida; order Poales; family Poaceae; genus Avena; species Avena sativa. The sequence continues at coordinate 433,636,232 of OV702295.1, forward strand.
AGAAACATAACATGGATCATTGGTGTGCGAGAAATTGAATAAAACGAGCAGAGGTGAAGATCCCTTGGGGTGTTTTTAAGGTTGGAGGAAGAAAAAATAGAGATAGAGGGAGTTTTGATTTTTTATCTTCTCTCGGGGGTGAATATCGCAGCCATGCAGGTGGTACGAGCGTGTGGTATGGGCGCATCCCGCCTGTACCAGTGCTAGAAATCTTGCACTAGGGTTTTAAACCTGGCGGTATGCGTGGTATGGCGCACGGGACAGGGGCGTCTACCCGTTCGAGTTCTCGTTTAACTTGTAGTAACCTCGACAATTTTTTTGGAACAGTTGAAGTGTTAGCCGTGTTCATGGTTCGGGCGCGCGGTACGGCCATGGCTCACCTGTATTGATGGTCGTTATTGCATGTGGATTATCTTCTGGTTTCCTTGGACTGGCAATCAAAGTGGTACCGGTAGAGCTGCCCATACCAATGCTCATTAACACCTCTTCCTTTGCCTCCTAAGCTTCTTTTTTCTCAAAATTCTTCTATTAATCTGAAATATTAGTAAGCCTTCCAATATGATAGTAATATTCTGAAATGCATTGGTAATCTAATTGGTCATATATCAATGGATACTTTGGAACAACTTCACCTTGTCTTCTTCTCTCCTCTTTGGATCTTTGAACACTTTATTTTATTAAAATGAAAACTAACAAAACTAAACAAAAGACTTACAAGACTTCATTTCACATAGATTGCCTCCCATGAAGCGCTTCTAGTTTCGGTCATTTAGCTCGACCATGATGGTGATCATTTGAACTTAGGGAGCGAAACACCCACACCAAAATATTTTACCTTTAATGTGATGATCTCATCCTCATGTTTCATGGACTTCTTTTTCCTACGACAATGAACAACAAAAGGTTCTTGTGAAGGTAATTCAAACATCACATTCCCTTCATGAAGATTAATCGCCTTAACAATTCTTGAAAAGGTACTACCAAGAATTATAGGTGCTACCAGATCTTCAGGCATATCAACTATAACAAAATCAATAACTGTTGGGCACCCTTTGACTTGCACAACAGTGTTTAATGCCTACAACTTGTTTAAAAGTAGAATCCGCTAGATGTAGCTTAAGTGCAGTCATTTCAAAAGAACCAAGGTTAAGCCTATCAAAAAGCTTTTAGGAATAGTTGAAAGACTTACACTAAGATCACAAATGAAGGGAATATGCCCGAGAGGAAATAATAAAGTGGTTATTATCTTATTCCTTGTTTATGATAAATGTTTATTTTGCATACTATAATTGTATTAATTAGAAACATTAATGCATGTGTGTTTAATAAACAAATAAAGGATTCCTAGTTGTGCCTCTCTTATAAACTAGCTCGTTGATTAACAAGATGATCAAGGTTTCCTGATCATGGACATTGGATGTTGTTAATAACGAGGTCACAACATCGGTTGAATGGTGTGATGAACATTCATCTGAAGTATAGCATTACAATCAAAGTTATTGTGTTTATATTGCTATAACATCATACGAAGTAATCTTAGCCCTTAGACCATGAGATCATGTTAATTGCTAACACTAGAAGAGTAACTTGATAACATCAAACATCACACCATAACAGGGTGACTATAAAGATGGGTTCAGATACTTCGAAGGTGTTATGTTGAGGCTCATGGATCAAGAGTGGGATTTGTCCATCCCGATGACGGATAGATATATTCTGGGCCCTCTCGGTGATAAAACATTGAGATAGCTTGCAAGCAAGTGATGTCATCACTAGAATGTTATATCACGAGAATGAGAAAATAGTGCATGTCAGTAACGAGATCGAACTAGTCATGGGGATACAGATGATCGAATCTCGGACATGTAATATATATCGCGAGACAAAAGGATTTAGTTACCAACGTTAAAGGTTCACATGATCACTAGAGTCATCATTGAATGTGCGGGAGTCAGTACGGATCTCCAGGTCCCACTGCTAATTATTGATCGAAGAGGGGTATCAATCATGTCTGTATTATTCGCGAACCGTAGGTGACACGCTTAAGGGATACCGACACCATTTGGAGAAAATATGTTTCAGGTAAAGATTTAAGAAAGCGCTGAAATCATTTTGATGGAAACCGGAATTGTTTCGGGTGAAATTGTAGAAACTGGTTCTGCATGTGATATTAAAATGTTGTAGGGGGTTTTATGTGAATGTTTGTTAATTAAAGTAATTAACAAAATTCTGAATAAAATAAATAAAATAGTTTTATTTAATGAGAGTTGCATTAATTTTGGTCGGAAATTAATGCATGTGAGTGGGAGTGTGAGTGGAGGCATGTTTATGTGAGTGGAGCATCCACCCACATAAATGAAGGAAGAGGTGGGGGCACCTTCATGGCTGCCAGCCATGGGAGGGGGCTGCCCCCTCTCCTCCTCTCAAATCACACCTCCTCATGAAGGATATCTCTCCCCCTCCAGAAATTATTTCCCATGGTCTCGGATTAGCGAGATACATGTTCCCGGTAGTTTTGTCTAGAAAGGAGTTGTTGCTTCTGCTGCATCGCTGGAGTGAGGACGTGGAGGTTGTCGGGGTACCTGACTTGTGTGTTATCATGGATGCATCGTTTCTTTGTGGTACTGGACTTGCTGGTGTTGGACCTGATGAACTTGCTGGTGCTGGACCTGCTAGACTCGCTGGACTTCATCACGATCTTGAGATCAACAAGTGTACGACTATATCAACCACGAAATCATGTTTCGTTAACAATGATTTGTCGCTCTTCAAGGGTATGTTCTCTATGGATGTATATCCATCCGTTGATTTTATCTAGGTAGATAGATCTTGGTGCTTAGATGTTCACATCGTAGGAAATTTTTTGTTTTCTATGCTCCGCACCCAACAGTGGTATCAGAGCCTGATCTATGCGTAGATGCTTTGCATGGGTAGAACACATATGAGTATGTAGGCGCCGATGATTATTTTATTGCTTCTTACATGTATTTTGGATATTGGTGGCATAGTGGGATAAAGCGGCCCGTACTAACTTTACATGTCCTCGCACATGAGACCTGTTCCACGATTGACATGCAACTAGTTTTGCATAAGTGGCTAGAGGGTGTATGTCTCTCCTACTATAGTCAATATCTTATTTACATCGAGTTGCTAATAATTTTGTTATCATTGTTGTGGTTCCATGTTCGTAGGTAAGACCGGTTCTATCTTCGAAAGCCCTAAACCACGTAAAACTTGCAATGGATAAATTAGAAGCGTCTAGTTTAGATTGTTGTTGGGCTAGTGTATTGATATGTTAATGTTGTAAGTTGATGTATAGTTGATACTCTTACAACACACCTAACGTGTAAGTTCCATAGACCTTGGACTTATACACAAAGTAATGATAAAGATCATACCATGATGCACATGATAGTGATCAAGTGCAAGAACCATATCATTTCACTTTATGCATATGATGTTTGCATATTATATTGCTTGTATGGCGTTTTAGTAGCATTATAAGATGATCCCTCATTTAGATATCAAGATAAAAATGTGTTCTTCCTTAAGTATGCACCGTTCTATGGATCGTTGTTTCAAGGCATCACATGATGATCGGGTGTTTTTGTTTCTACGCATTCATACAACGGGTGTAAGACAGTTTTACACACGCGGGTACTAAGGTTCTTACTTGGCGAGCCTAGCATGCACAAACATGGCCTCGGAATACGGATCGAAAGGTTAAGCATGAGTCATATAGTTGATATGATGCCTATATAGATGCTCGCCTTTGAGACTACACCGACTCACGTGATGATCGGACTTGGTGTAGTGGATTTGGTTTATGTAATCACCAAAACAACTCGAGGGATGTTGGTTTCGAGTGGGAGTTCATTTGTAATTTGGATTAATCAAACTCAATTTCTCATAAACTAAAATCAAACTGAATTTGCATAATTTGTTGTAGTCATTAGAATTTGTTTACTACCTTGCGCTTAGTTTTAATTGAGATAATAGAACTATAGAATTCTGGAATTTACTTTACGAACTAGTATTGTATTGTTTTAAGTGTCAATTTAAAGTTTAGAAGTCTTATTGCAAACTTTCAGCAAACTGTATTTACTACATGAAGTTTAATAAGTAGTATTAAATCATGAGTAAGAATTCCAATGTTAGTATCTAAAGTATCATGTTTGCCTCCATGATTCTTGATATTCAAATGTTGTTTTAATATCAAGGTTATCTAGGAGCTGAAAGTATTGTTTTAGGAACCATCATGTGTGAAAGATATGGAGATATCTGAAACAATGTTTAGGTTGCAACATGATAGAGTATAATTTGGCATGATACATGTTCTCCTATTGTATGAAATTTGCAAAGGTTGGAGATGCTAGACATCCTAATCTCCCAAAAAGGTTTTGGGAAACTAACATTATACTCACGATTCATCATTATAGGCTAGACTAGCTTGATCATGAAAGTTGTCATGATAAGGATGAATAGAAGATATAGGTAAAATGTTTACTACACTAAAAGATTACTAAAGAATGGATTTTGGAAGAACACCAAACATTTGATGATGGTGATCCACTTCAAAGTGCAAGTCCAAAGGTATTAGTATTTTACTATACAAGCTTTGGACTATGTGTCATATGTATGGCGCCACTATTGATGTTGATAGATTTTTTTAAAAGAAAATGAAATGTTGAAAGAGAATCTATAAAATATTTGGCAGAAAAGAGAAAAGACTGGAAATGTCTAGCTAAGGTATATAGATGATATAGATGTTATGGTTGTATTCTTTGCTTGTTGAACAATGTGGTTCTTGGGTAATGAATACCGATACCGAATTGGTTGGTGTGAAATTTCATACATAACAACGCAATTTATGGACTACAATGGTCTAAGTAACTGGCAAGAGAATATGTGATGATGTTCATCGAAAAGAAATAAAGTGTTATTGTGTTTCTCGTTGACATCAAAGCTTGTCTTCAATATTTTTTTAAATAATTGTTATTTTGTTCTGGTATTATGAGAACAATGGTTCTTCAGATAATTACCGTATTATATAGAAGATGGTTGAACTTTTACAAGTCTAGTTGGAGAAATCACGTCCATAAAACTAATGCTAAAATGTCACAAGACAAATGATTGAAAGATCACTTACAAAGTGACATCGCCGTTTAAATTATATTGGAAGGAAAAAAGTTTGCTGCCACTGGGGATAGCTGCCCCCCTTGCGGCTATCGTCCTATCATCATACTTGAGATATGTGCCAACATTGTTTAGCTCTTGCATCGCATGGTGATGCTTGATTAACCTCCTCTAAATAAAGCAGACCGCTGACAGCCTGACAGTACTATGTCAGTGCATGAAAGAGTGTGGACAAATTGTTGCTGACCAGCCGATGTCCTTTCTGTCACGGGTTTATTTAGTTTTTGATTTTGCACCATGTGGAAGACTCGTAGCACCCATGACCATGTCGTGTGTTTTATATAAGACCAAGCTGGTCAGAACCCGCATGCATGTTGCTCGTTCAACGTGGTTTGCATCTCCATGTCTTGTAGAACGTGCACTAGTAGTATACTAGTATGGCATTAGTAAACATAGCAATACTATGTTAAGTAGAAATCAGCTCGTGACCGACTTTTATGCACCAGTATACAACTTAGATGCTAGTACTAATCTTCGTAGAAAAAAACATTAAAAAGTAATTTTCTAAAGTTCATTAATCGATGGAAACAACCTCTCTATGCTAGAATTGGTTAGGCTTAGATTGCCAAAGAATGGTTAACATGGGCTCATTAATGACATACAAGCAGTTTACATGGCATAGCATGTAAAGTTCTACAAACCTACGTAGTTGCACTAGGATTGAATCAGTTAACCATTCACACAATGATTAGAAAACAAGTGGATGTATATTGTACCCTGGTTTGTCGTGTAATCTGTTAAGAGCGCCTTTACCAATGATAGGCGATTAGTCTATACATGTGATAAAGCTACTTTTTTTGAACGATGATAAGGCTACGTGGGGCAGCACATCGGGTGGCAACCATAGTGATTCAGGAGCACGTACCGACAAACCCATCTCTGCAATCACAAAGTATCCTCTATATATTTCAGAAAAAACTACTCCCTTTGGTTTATATTAATGTATATATTCGTATCTAGACAAGTTAAGATCATTAATTTTGATCCGAGAGAGTAATAAAATATCTTATATTTTGAAATATATGGAGTATATTACTAGGATCCTTAGTACTGCACGGTTTGTCTGAAGGGTTCTCTGTTTTCTCGTTGCTGGTGCAATGACTTGACCGCTCAGCTAAGCATTGTATCCTGCCAGTCTGCGACATGGTGTCTAGCAAGCAGCAGTGATAATGCAGATGATTTAACGTGTGTGCAGATGATACATAGCTGCTACTGGGTATTGCTCGATATATCAGGACATACAATTGTCCAAAGACATCCTTCACTTGTTTGCTTTTTTATTCTCGCTCTCTGCCATATGAGAACTCCACATGCTTGGTTCATTGTATTCGTATAAAATCCTAGTCTATTTTTGAAAGGAATGGGACCTTGTCTATTATGGGCAGCCAAGCCGTTTGTCCGTATATATAGAGGGAAGAGTACCAAGGGAGACACAAATCAGTGTACACTACACTGTCTAGACAGGCAGGTAAAGTGAGTCCGACCAAAGAGTAAAGTGGCATGGCTACGAGGAGAGTAGCAGGTGCTTGCATGGAGAAATAGCTTTGCATACGTCCGTCTAATAAAATGCATAGATACCTGTCAGCAGCACGGATGCATACTGTTCGCTGACACAGTAGGACCCTCAGTGCACCCTCTAATCGCTGATTACTACGACATAGCTGCTAAACACAAAATGACAACAAGATGCTGGTGCAGATCACAATACACATCGTACGGTATTGCCGTGGGGGGCAGCTACCCCCCTTGGCAGCAAATCCTCACTCTATATTGAAAAGAAAACATTAAAAACTCCATGTTGATGGATTTTTGGAGTCTTTGATTTTGATCAAATGACGCTTGTGAGACTTTCCTCGAGATAATTGAAAATTCGTTCATAGGCCAAAGGGGAACGGGTGACTAACTTATTGGAAATTGTGCATGTTGATGTATATAGTCCATTATGTGTAATCATGTGCGGTGGATCTTACGACTTCATATGCTTTCTCCGAAAATTTGAGTGAATATATATGTATATTTACTTAATAAGTAATAAGTATGAAACATTTGAAAATTGTTCAAACACTTTCAAGATAAAGTGGAAAATCATTGTAACGAGAAAATAAATAATTTATGATTCAATCATAAAGGATGATATTTGAGTTACATGTTTAGCAAAACACCTAAAATTTGAGAAATTGTTCCATGGATTTGCATTTTCTGATAAACCATAGAAGTATGGTATGTTCGAGAGATCAAATCGAACCTTGTTTGACATGGTAAGATCAAAGGTGTCATTTATAAAACTGCCATTATGTTTTACAGATTAAAGCTTTAGAGACTGCCGCTTTTAAACTAAAAAGAGCACCATCGTGATCCGTTGAAATGACACCATAAAGGTTATGGTTTGGGATAAAACCTGAGTTGGTTTTTTTAAATTTTGGTATGCTATGCATAAGTAAAATGCTTACAACCAAAATCGGATAAGCATGTCTTTGTAGGTTATCTTGGAACATGCAGTAAAATCGCTTGGAACATGCAGTTTCTTGAGAAGGAATTTTTTGCGAAAAGTTAAGTGGGAGGACAATAGAACTTTGATAAGGTTATTGAACCTTAGCTATATGTGCTAAGTAGCACAGCACCGGAAAGTATCCCGGTGGCGGCCACAATGCTCATGGCTCCCATGATTACAAAGGTTGTGATCTTGGAGATTAGAGTTCCTATTTGAACCGTATGTGTCGGGTTACAATCAAATAACAAGATTTGATAAAAAAGTCGTTATTATTTTGACAATGATGAACTGACTGCATGCAAAGAAGTGATGATAGGCCCTGACTCCACAAAATGACTAGAATTCATAAAATCCGTGATAGTATCCATACACGAGAAATCAAGTTTCTGAACATGGAAGACCCTCCGGAAAGGCATGAAGTATATCGATCGTATTAGGATATATAAAGAAATAGACATGGATGTTTGACATCTAGAAAATAGTCGACATGTCGGAAATGACTTATGACAATGTTCAAGGAGTTGACTACGATAAGATTTAATCTTTCATAGCGATATTTAGTCTTGACGGATAATGTAACAACCACTACATATAATTTGGTATATGGTAGTTGAACAAACAAAACAATATTCTTCTAATAGATTGGTTACCTAGGACGTGTACATGACACGGTCCGAAGGGTTTTGTTAATGCAAAGGATGCTAAAAGGGTGTGTAAACTTCAATGGTTGAAGTGAGCATAGCGGAGTTGGAATCTTTATTGTGATGAAAATGTTAAAAGATTTTAATTTCATCGGAGACGATGAACATGCTTGCATTTGCAAGAAATTAAGTGGGAGCGCTGAGACATATTTCTAATACATTATGTAGAAGACATGGTGTTGATTGGAAATGATGTATATTTTATTGACACGAGTTAAGAATTTTATTAAAATTATATTTCGATGAAATACTTGGAAAAACCCGCAATATTTGGCATCAATGTCTATATGGATAGATTGAGGCGCTAATATGGTTGTGCCAGACGTACATATATGAGATATTGAATGAGTTCAATATGAAAATGACAAGAAAGGTTCTTACTGCATGGAAAGTATTGAATCAATATTCAAGTGCATCGACACTTGGTGAGTGAAATCACATGAATATTTTGATCAATAATACCATGATATGTACATATCCAGATATGTCATGTGCTCTAAATGTTGTGAGCATATACCAGAATGATTCATAAGATGATCACTGGACGATAATAAAGATATTCTTATGAGCTTTAGAAGAACTAAGAATATATCATGTATAAGTGACAAATAGTTAAAAGTAGTTCACTGTAAAATGTTACATTGATACTACTTTGTCACAAGATACAAATTAAATTTATCTCTATTTAAACTATGGGTGGCACAATATAATGGAAAGGATGTTCCATGATGGATTTGGATGAGTTCCAAAGTTGATATATTGTGACGGATAGTACAACAAAAGGCTAAGTATACGACTGCTATAGTAGTAGCAAAAGAGGGAATTTGGTTAAGTAGATTGTTATCAAACTAGGTGTGGTTCACAGTGGGCTAGTACTATGAAGATATATTGTGCACAATTATATCAACATGTTTTAACCCGAAGGAACTAATGGTCTCACCAAAGGACTAAATTTATACAATGCCATCTCATTAAAGAATGAGTGATGCGTAGAGACACAAAGACATGCAAATACACGCGGACCTGAAAATGTCAGATCCGGAGATTATGTTAACCACTAGAAAACGTGTATATACAACACTAGAAAGCCATAGGTGTTGAATGCGCAAGTTTACAGACTATATTATTGACTCTAGTGCAAGTGGGAGACTGAAGGGAATATGCCTAAGAGGCAATAATAAAGTGGTTATTATCTTATTCCTTGTTTATGATAAATGTTTATTTTGCATGCTATAATTGTATTAATTAGAAACATTAATACATGTGTGTTTAATAAACAAATAAAGGGTTCCTAGTTGTGCCTCTCTTATAAACTAGCTCGTTGATTAACAAGATGATCAAGGTTTCCTGATCATGAACATAGGATGTTGTTAATAATGAGGTCACAACATTGGTTGAATGGTGTCATGAACATTCATTCGAAGTATAGCATTACGATCAAAGTCATTGTGTTTATATTGCTATAACATCATACAAATTAATCTTAGTCCTTAGACCATGAGATCATGTTAATTGCTAACACTAGAAGAGTAACTTGATAACATCAAACGTCACACCGTAACAAGGTGACTATAAAGGTGGGTTCAGATACTTCGAAGGTGTTATGTTGAGGCTCATAGATCAAGAGTGGGATTTGTCCATCCTGATGACGGATAGATATACTCTGGGCCCTCTCGGTGATATCACAGTGATATAGCTTCCAAGCAAGTGATGTGATCACTAGAATGTTATATCATGGGAATGAGAAAGTAGTGCATGTCAGTAACAAGATCAAACTAGGTATGGGGATACCGATGATCGAATCTTGTACTTATAATATATATCGCGAGACAAAGGGATTTAGTTACCAACATTAAAGGTTCACACGATCACTAGAGTCATTGTTCAATGTGTGGGAGTAAGTACGGATCTCCAGGTCCCCCTGCTGATTATTGATCGGAGAGGGGTCTCAATCATGTCTGCATTATTCGTGAACCATAGGGTGACACACTTAAGGGATACCGACACCATATGGAGCAAATATGTTTTAGATAAAGATTTAAGAAAGCGCTAGAATTATTTCAATGGAAACCAGAATTGTTTCGGGTGAAATTGCATAAACTGGTTCTGCATGTGATATTGCGGGTTTTCTGGCTCCACACCTTGGGAGGTATCTCACATATATATTCATGGTATTTTCTCCCTTGGTGATATCCAATATTTCTACACGTCGTTATCTTTCCAACAAAATTGGTTTCATCTCGTTTGGAGTTCGGATGCAAAAGTTGTGGTAGTTCTGGTTCTGAAGTTTTTTCCTAACGGTAGTTCCGGCGGGCCACCAGTAGTACCGCCAGGGCAGTTTGCCGCTGGTAGTACCGGTGTTAATTCCGGCCCAACTTCCGGTAAACCTGATTTCGGTTCAGTACTCTCTCTGCCTGGTTTGTGCTATTTGACGGTACTTCAGTCGGTTTTTCAGGCGGTAGTACCGCTAGGACATTCTTGCCACTGGTAGTTCCGGCGAAGCGGCGGTAATACCGGCCAGGCTCGCGTTTTTGCTCTTTCTCTCGCTGTTTTCTGACCGTTGGCTGGGTGCCACCGGTAGTACCGACCACCCACTGGTAATACCCGTTGTGCGCGATTCTGTGGGTAACGGGCAGATCGGGGAGCCCTTTAAAAAGAGCTCCCCTTTTCCCTTCGGCCGGACGCTCTTGTTCTTCTCGGTTTTTGGCTTTCTCTCTCCTCTATTGTTGACCTTGAAGAGCTTTCCCTCCCCCTTTCCCCTCCTATGATTCTTGCATCTTTTTGAGGGATTTGAGAGAGGAGATCTAGATCTACAAGCCCCACCAAGCAAAATCCCTTCTTTGTGAAGGAATCCTTGGGATCTAGATCTTGGAGAGTTTTGTGTTCTCCTCTTGTGTTCTTCCTCCCTTATTCCCCCAATAGCTTTTGTAGCTTTGGTGGAATTTGAGAGTGAAGGATTTGCCTCTTGCATTTGGTGCATAGGTTTGAGTTCTCCTCGGAGATTCGGCGAGTTCAAGCCCTTGGGCTTGTTTCTCTTGGGTTCTTGGAACCCTAGATGGTTGTGTGGTTGGATAGTTGACCTTTTGTGGTCTTGTAGCCTTTTGTGGCCTTGTTGCCTTTTGTGGCTTTGTAGCCTTTGTGGCATTGTTCTTGGGGCTCCAATTAAGTTGTGGAGGTTCCCCAAGCTTCTTGGCCTTTTGTGGTATTGTGGAGCCTTTGTGGCGTTTCTTGGGAGCCCTCCAATTGAGTTGTGGAGATTGCCCCAAACCTTGTACGGGTTCGGTGACCGCCCTCAAGTGTCCCATAGTGGAACATGAGTAGGACTTTTGTGGCGAGCTCACGGGAGAATAGGGTGAGCCTGTTGTGGCATCGGTGAGTTGCGTGCCTTCGCATCTTGCGGTGAGGCCTTGTGTGGCGTTGGGTGAGCATCGAGCCACCACACCTCGAGGTGAGCCATTTGTGGCGTTCGAAGAACATTGCACCCTCGCACCTATCCAACGGAGACGTAGCTTCTTTGGAAGTGAACTTCGGGAAACAAATCTTCGTCTCCGCGTCCATCGGTTATCTCTCAACCGAGCCCTTTACTTATGCAATTTACATTGTGATAGCCTTCGTGCTTGAAGTACTTTATCTTGCTATCACCTTGTTGCTTGTCTTGCTTAGCATAGGTTGTTGGTGCACTTAGTGAAACTAGTGGATATAGGTTTTGGCTTGATAAATTAAACGTTAAGTTTTATTCCGTATTTATTAGAGCCTAAACCGTAATAATTTTAAAACGCCTATTCACCCCCCCCCCTTCTAGGCGACGTCCATTTCCTTTCAGCATTGTTAGGAGCAAGAGAAATAGAAGCAAGTCGTTCAACTCTAAAATCCTCATTATGGGTTTCCTCTTTACAAGGTTCTTTAGTAAATTTCGAAAAATTAAACTCATAAGATTTCCCATCAAACTTAGTCAAGATTTTCTCCCTCATGCAATCTATAATATCTCCACAAGTACTCAAAAAAGGTTTACCAAAAATGATAGGATAAGTTTTACTAGCAGCTGAACCAAGTACTAGAAAATCGGCAGGATACTTAATCTTACCACAAAGAACTTCCACATCTCGTACAATACCAATTGGAGAGATGGTCTCTCTATTATCAAGGTGAATAACCACATCAATCTCTTCCAATTCGCAGGGACTGATTTTATGCATAATTTCTCTATAAAGCTCATAAGGAATAGCACTAGAACTTGCACCAATATTACATAAACCATAATAGCAATGATCACCAATTCTAACGGAAAGCATAGGGACACTAGCCTTTTTAGTTCTATTAGGATGTGAGACAATATTAGAAGCATCCTCACAAAATACTATGTGTCCATCTTCTATGCTTTTAGTGATAAGGTCTTTCACAATTGCTACCATAGGTTCAACGTTTATTTATTCATCAGGTTTTACAGTTCTCTTTTCACTTTTAGTGATTACACTAGTTATCATAGGATGATCCTTTACCTTATCTGGGAAGGGAATCTTCTCGATATAAGGTTCAGGTAAGATGTGATCAATAGTTCAATACTCAGTACTCTCAACAGGAACACAGTCAACAATATCTTTATAAGGTGCATGGTACTTGTTCCATCCCCTTTTTGGAATAAGAAGAAAAAGCCTTAAAGCAATTTGTAATAACTTGTAAATCAAGACCATAAGCATTACTAATGTTTTGAAAGTCATCAGTTCCCATAAAAGATTTAATGCATTCATAATCATAATTTATACCTGACTTTCTACCTTTGTCGTTCTCCCATGCTTCAGCATTGTCTTGAATACGGCCCAGAAGATCCCATTTAGCTTCTTCTTCCATGCGAGTGAATGATCCAGCACAAGAAGCATCCAATAAATTCTTATCATGTAGAGGGAGCCTTGCATAAAAGTTATTGATAATAATATTGTTGGAAAGCTCATGAATGGGACATCTGAGCATTAGTAACTTCAATCTCCCCTAAGCTTGAGTTGTACTCTCTCCATCAAGAGGCCAAAAGTTGTATATTTGATTCCGATCTTTATGAATCTCACTAGGAGGATAAAACTTTGAATAAAAGAGAGGTACTATTTCCTCCCATTCCAGAGCTTGACCATTCTTCAACAGCTTATACCATTCCGGAGCTCTTCCTTTCAGTGATAATGAGAATAACTTCTTCTTAACTTGATCTGTAGTAATACCTGCACACTTGAACAATCCGCATAATTCGTGTATCTCTACTACTTATAAAGGCACGAAGTACCGTGGAAAAATTGAATCTTAACCATCCGTCTATGTGCATCAAACGGCCCACACTCAGTTGTTCTCCCCTCCCCCAAACCAGGTGCCCTTTCATCCCGCCCGGATCGCACGCACAATTTTACCGCTTCGATCGATCCCAAAAACTACGCTAACAACGGTTATCTTTCGCCTCTTTCACTGCTGCCGCAATCTCCTCCTCCTCCTCGCTTGCTGCCACCGCCGCCGGAGATACCGTCTCTGTCTTCAACTACCCCGCACACACTGCCTAGACCGCCGCCTCGCCGCTCTCCCTCACCATCCTGCCCTCCGCCCACTCCCACCCCACACGCCTCGCCGACGGGTCGACCAGCAGAGTTCCCAACCGGCTCGGCATGTGGCTCTCCTCACAGGCTTGCCACGCTTCTCAGCTTCTCGCTGGCTCGCTGCGTCCCCACCGTACCATGTTTAGTCAGAAGCCAGCCTGCAGGATCAAGATTAGTCCGCCACTTTTTAGTTTTTTTCCATGCGTATTTGCTGTCCGTCTCTAGCTTGGATGGTAGCACGAATTTGCAAGTATGGCTATTCAGATGTATAGTGTGGTCTGTACGTAAAAGTCTAATGGATTAAAAGATATTGGTAATTGTATTTCCAGGTCATGCCACATCTATCTATTTTCCTTATTAGATGGCGCTGGACGAATCGTTCCGTTCGGTCTGGATGGTTGGTTTAAGTATTCTGTTGTGTATTTTTCTCCACACAGGTCATTGCATATTCAGACTTATCCTCTGCACATCCCTCTAGCTGAAGGGTAAAAACGTTGTATGGTCAGTTCAGGAATATTTCTGCTGAAATAGGAGCTAGCAAATTTCGTTGAAAATGGACAAATTTGCTAGCTTTTGATTTAGTTTCTTTAAAGAAAGCATTATATTTAATTGGCCTCATACAAATAGTTATCTTTTGTTCAGTGGCATAATTTCATCAGGTTGAGAGGCACAGATTAATGGGCACCTATTAAAAAATTTCAGTTATCTTTGTTCAATGGCATAATTCCATCAGGTTGACGCAAATTTCTGTTGTGTTCTGCTGTCATATCAGATTGCGATGCTAACTTATTAGGATTGATATCCTATTCTCTTTGTTCTTAGTGTCGTGACTTGATTTAGATTTGGGGCTTCCTTACATCTCCTCTTCGGCCCAAGTGACCGTGGATTGACATGAATAATTGCAGTATTGCAATTGGCTAAAAATATGGAGCAGTTTTTCACTACCGCTTCAGATGAAAAGAAGAGGTGCACACTGGAATTATAGAGCTCCTGTTGGTCCCTGTATTCTTCTTTCTTGATTTTTCTAGGAGAGCATACAAGGATGTATTATTGCACAAAGGTGAGAGATCTTTAATTTTAAATTATCATAATATTGAACTGCTACTACTGTTCTTAATAAATTGGTAAAGGCTAATTTCTATATGTTTGCCCTGTAACAGATATGGAGTTGTGCAAGATGAGACGTCATGAAAGCTTTCAATACCGAAGTAGTTACACACGTTAATGTAATATTATTATAATACTATGACAGTTCTGATTTTATTTATAGTAAGCAAAGAGTTAATGAGCAGGATATTTTGTAATTCTTTATAGAATTGTCCAAAACTGTGCAATGCAACATGTGTTTTGTTTGTTGCTCTTAACAAGCTGATGTACTTATTTATTTGGAGGAAGGTCCCGGTTTGGTGAAGTCTTGGTGCTAACTACTTGGATAATAATGGATCATATGGTGGTTCTTCTGTATCATATATGCTAAGATTTTCATCCTTGTCGTGCATATGAAATCATAAAAGATTGCAAGGGAGAATATTGTGTGTCATCTTAAAATTCTGTTATTTCTCTGAATATTCCAAAAACATATTTTCTCTATTTGTATGAGTATAGTAGTTGATTTTATTTACAAAAATATTTTTTAGAGATATGTGCACGATCCATGACTCGTGAGAGTCATCACGTCTTTTGAATATTGGAGTTAAGCGATGCACGAACTGAGCGCTTGATTTTTTTAGAAAATATAGCATCTTTAGGTGGGCTATCATTTTTACTTAAATTAGGATAGGGACAGACAAAACCTATACAAAAGAATACTCATCCAAAAATATAGGATTCCAAAAACTTATACATCGCGGAAAAAAGAACTTGTCTTGTGAAAACGTGTTGTTGCACGTACACACTAACTAGTAAGGCCCGTTTGGTTCCCTAGAATTTAGGAGCGTAAATTTTACGGACTAATCGAGGTCCCACTAAACCGCCGCATAGTCCGTAATATACGGATCTGATCGGTAAGTGAAACGACAAAACAAGCAGGGTCTAAAGAGTAAATGATCATCGGGATGGACAGTTCCATTTCTAACATAGTAGTTATCCATAACACGATCAATAATTTTTATAGGTATTTTAAAAGCATCATTCTGAGCAGGTGGTGGTTCATTTACTACCTTAGCAGTGGTAGTATCATTACTAAATAAGAAACTCAGTGAATTATTCATAACGAAAATAAAGCAACTAACAGAAGTAAACAATACTTACAGTAGAGGTTTCCTTTACCAGTTCCACTCTTCAATAGCGCTTCACTCCCCGGCAACGGCGCCACAAAATAGTCTTGATGACCCACAAGTATAGGGGGTGTGTCACAGTATTTTTGATAAGTAAGAGTGTCGAAGCCAACGAGGACCAGAAGGTGCTGGCTAGTGGTATGGATCGGGAATTCTCTGCAAATACTTAGCAAACAGATTTTTAGGATTTTTGATAAAGCAAGTAAACAAAGTACGAGTAAATAAAAGACAGTAGGAATAAATGCAGCAAGTGGCCCAATCCTTTATGCAGCAAAGGACAAGTCGGTTGTATTACTTAAGATGACCAAACGTTCTCGAGGACACATGGAAAGACTGTCAAGTGCTTTCGCTTCATATAGTTGATTAATCTTCTTTAGCTTGCTAAGTGTTGTGTGGGTAAACCTGTGCTAATGTACCGACCTTCCTAGGACTAATACATACTTGTGATTATACCTCTTGCAAACATCCGTAAGTACAAGAAAATAATTAAGGTAGAAACCTAACCACAGGTTTAAACTCTAAGACCCTTACGTCCCTTGTGCAATGGTTTCCTAACGGGGGTTCAGGTTTCTGTCACTCCGGCAACCCCTACGTTTATTAGCCAAATACACAATACATTCCCTAGGCCCATATAGGTGAAGTGTCATGTAGTCGACGTTCACATGACACCACTAGAAGAAGTACACCACAACTTAAATATCAAACTATTGAATCTTTCTCAACACAACTCCATTACTAACAACATGACTTCTCCCATGTCCTTAAGATTAAAACGGACTACTCACAAGACATCATATGGATCATGATCAGAGATGGAATAATGATGTATAACAATCTGAATATAAACAATAATTCAATGGTTCACTCAATAACATCAACTATAAAGAGTAATCAACACCAGGAAAGTTTCCCCTATGAACTATGCAAGCGCAATTGTTACAGCAATATGAAGATGGTGATGAGGGTGCTGATGGTGATGATGGTGGTGGTGATGATGATCCCGATGAAGTCCAGCTTAATGGTGGTGTTGATGGCGACGATCTCCCCTCTCCGGGAAGAAATTCTTCCGGCAGAAATCTGTCTGCCGGAGAGATCTTTCTCTCTCGGTGTTTTCCGTCCCGCAGAGGCGGCAGAATCTTTCTATGGTGGCTCCCCGAGTCTTAGGGTTTCAGGAGGAATATATACGCCAGAGGGGAGAGCCAGAGGTGGGACAGGGCGGCCACACCACCTGGTGGCGCAGCCTAGGGTGGCCCGCGCCAGGGGCTGGTGTGGGCCCCCTGTGGCCTATCTCCACTCCTCCTTCTGGCTTCCTTCGTCTTCTGGAAAAATAGGATTTTCCGTATATTTTTCTGGATTTTCTGATCTTCGCGAATTTTGCCTTCAAACAGCACATTTTCCATCAGAATCCTGACTACAGCGGTCCATGCTCCAAAAATCATCAACCATGGAAAAATAGATGAAATAACATAAGTATCATCTCTTAATATGAAATATATCAATGAATAACAGTGAATTATGACATAGAATAGTGATGCAAAATAGACGTATCAGCCGCCCTAGTGCGCCACTTCGTGTCTCCTTCGGACTCCGTGTTGCTTCGGGTAAAATATTGACTTTGGCTTTTGTCCGGTTCAATTCCGAGAATATTTTCTTACTAGCTTTTCTGAAACAAAAAACAGCAGAAAACAGGCAACTGGCACTGTGGCATCTCGTTAATAGGTTAGTTTCAGAAAATATATAAAAATACCTCAAAGTATAAACAAAACATAAGAAAGTAGATACTAAACAAGCATGGAACATCAAAAATTATAGATACGTTTACGACGTATCATATACTAATTCTAATTTTCCAGAGCTATATTGACTAAAATTTTAGATCTACCAACTCACTAGATCTAGATTTTGATCATAGATTAGAAGTGCATTTCTCATTTTTCCTCTACTTGAACTTTTGACGTGCATATCATTGAGTCCAAGGTGTTGCTTATTGGTTCAAAATAACCTATTGTATGCATTGTAGCTAAAGGTATGCAATAGAGATTTTATCTTGATTTATGTATGATAGAATCGCTAATCATGGAACTTTCCAATTTTCTTAGTTGTGTTGACTCTTTCAGCGATATTTGCCATGTATTGTCATCTGCGTGCTGATCATTACAGAAAAGAGAAGATTAAAAAACTTTAGAAATAAAATGTGCTTCATTCTGTCTTAACAAAAATATAACAGTCCCACCACTATTATTATGTTTTTAATTGTGGAACTTTCCAAATAATTAGCTCAATGTGCCTCTTTTGATCATGCTTTTATAAAACTATTTTCCATGCATGATGTTCAACATTGTTTCTAATTGATTTATGTAGTTCATTCATAATTCCTTTCAACATTTTATCATATTGGCAACTTATTTGTCTCCATTTTTATTGATCTAGTTTCATATCCTCCAAGTGATATTCATATGTTATGTGATAAGTCCGCTTTTTAGGCTAAGAATATGTAACTAACACGCATCCAAGACCGAATGACGAATTATCTTCTTCCTCACAAGGTTTCCATTTAAAGGTGCAGTAGTACAAATTCCTAATCCATCCATTAAACACTCCACGTTTTCATTTTTGATTTGCGACTGAGCTTTGGGAAGAGAGAAATGAAAGTTAGGGTGTAGTGAAATTTTCTGATGACATTTCTGTGAAGTTCTTCAATGTGCAATCATCGCAAGACTTCTATCCATGCTCAGTTAACTTGAGAATTTAAAATTTTAGCTTATATTAACTCCTTTCAATAGTATGCGCTCATGAGTTGACTATTCACATTGTTGTGAGATCCTTGGCAAAATTTGCCACCTAATGGAACAAATAGTTGCATTATATATATAATATTATCTATTTGGGTTTGTTCCATTCGAACTTAAACAAGAGATTTAAGAGGAAAATACTACAAGTTTCTGCAGCAATGTGCGAGGTATCATCTAGTATATAAGAAAGAGGAATCCAAGAATGCCAGAGATTCACAAATCAAAACAACGAGTAAGAAAAGCTCCGTACAAACGAGAATGCAAAAAAACAACCCACGGTTATCTAAAATCTATACAAACCAACAATTGTATTCCGCAACAACTAAACAGCTAAAATGAAGTGTCTCCAAGCTAGCAGGGTTAACTTGTTTGCAAAATGAAATGTTGGCAACTCACATTGGCCCATAGTTTAGCTCACGTTTTGCTTTGATTGATGAGAATCTGCAATGGTTTGGGGGACTTCTCGAAGACATGATCATTTCTTTCTCTCTAAATCGACCAAGTAATGAGCATCACCAAAGAGTCAAAGTTAGCCATGTCGGGATATGAAGAATAGCTCTCGCTGATTGCCACCATGATCGTGGGATTTTTCTAGAGGTGGCACAACCCTCTGCAAACCAATCCATTTCAACACTGAACTCCAAATAATATTGACGACCGCACATCCGTGAAAAGGTGTTGGCCATCTTTTGCAATACACATGTTTCTCAATGCTCCTTTCTAAAATTCATGAGATGATCGCATGCCTATTAATATTATAAATCAATGGATCTAACATGATCCAAAAGACTAACGAGAATCAATGTGATTAAACATGGTTCATTCAAGATCAAACTTACTAAATTTCTATGTAAGTTAAAAAAGATAGATTCTTCATTGACCAGTATATTCACAAGGTTTCTTTAGAACTAATATATAAACTGTGAGTTTTTTATTATACTAAACCGTTTATCGAATCATTGTTATACCCCCTTTGTCTCCAAATAGACGGCGTATAAATTTAGTCAAAAAGTCAACAGTTTATAAGTTTGACCAAACATATTGAAGGAAATATCAACAACTACAAGATTAAACAAATAAATTATAAAAATATGTCTCGTAGTATATCTATTGATATCGATTTGGTATTGTAGACCTTCATATTTTTGTATATATACTCGGTCAAAATTAGAAAACGTTGAATTTTTAACTAAGTTTATACGATACATATTTGGGGACGGAGGGAGTAACTAATTATGACGTGTTTGACAACTATAGACAAGGAAAATGAGAGTTTAGAAAAGTGATTTGTCTTGAAATTATACATCAGATGTGCCATCTTAGTCTCTGTCCTTTGTTTGACGTCTAATTAGAATTATGTATAGGAGTTTGAGGGGGGAATTTATTCCCTCATTTTGGTTAGTAATTGGAATCTATGAGCGGTTAGGTTAGCCTAAGTGAGGGCTCGAGATGATCTTAATAAAACAATAGACCCCAAACCCATCATTCACATAACTCCACTGCTTTGGCTGGAGTGCATCAATTTGAAGGACCAACTCCATGGCTTGTTTTTCGAATTATTCAAAAATTAACATTTTAAAGTTTTAGAAAAATTGTGAAAAAAACTTAGATGTAGATAATGATGACTTATAAACCAATGATAAATATTTGCGTATTTTGGGTTGTGTAAAAATGACAAAATTGAGGCGGTGAACAATGTAAAATTTAAAAATCTCCATATTTATCGTTTTTGTGTAGGAAGGTACACAAACTATCTCGCACTGAAATTTTGCAGGGCTATAGAATAAGTCATTTTCAACATCTAGGATTTGTTTTGGAATTTTTGAAACGTCAAAATATCGATTTCAAAGAAATTAAAAAATGGGATCCATGGAGCTTGTCCTCCAAAGCCATTCTTCGCTAATATTTTCTAATTTCCGGGTGTCTCCAACCAAATAGATTACTTCATAGCTCACATCCCTAAATTCTCATTCCCTTTGTTTAATTGCCTCCAACCAAATGATTAGTAGGTGATTATTAGCCTATCATATGAAGACCTAGACTAATGCAGAAGTATAGATGGACTTATGATCATGGTGGCTATTTGCGGCCTTAGGGCACCTGCGACGAGTATTTGTCTATCTAGCTGTTGAAGGAAATATCGTCCCCACTAAGCTACCTTCACGAGGAAAGGTGGTTGAAAGTTGAAACTGATAGATGCTCGAGTGCCATATTAGAGTTGAGAAAGTTTAGAGGAGCATCCTATTAGACAATCTACTTTCCCCTCTGTGCATTAGCTTCTAGGGGATGGGTACCATTGCCATAGTAGATTTTCTAATCCCCCTGACAAAAACAGTAGGTGAGGGTCATGGATGGCGAGCCACAACTCAGTTTCTCTCACAATTGGTCTAGGGGCAGTAAGAACAATGAGAAAGTCTCGATGTTAAAATCAAAGGTCTAACGATTATCTACCAATGACAAAAAAGAACACCAAGGACGAAGATACCAAGATTTGTTAACATTGTTCGATGGACAATGCTTACATACCCATGGTTTGACTATTGGTGTTTCTCTTCATTGATATTCTTACAATACTAAACAGTGGCCACCCAGATGTTGGCACATGAGGTCATCACCTTTGCATCTTTGTGATACTATTTTGGCATAGATTATACCTTGTGACTACCCCACATTATATAGAAGATCTATGATACAAGTATCTAACTCAGAACCACAAATTCATGTCATATACACACACTGCGACTTAAAGACCAACTATAACCAAAATAGTACAAACGTATCTTGTTCATAACCTACAACCTCTACATTGGCAAATGTTCCCTACCAATTTGAATTTATCTATGCATAGAACATCCATTGGACTTGAGTTAATACCATGAGTTCCGCCGCTGCTCCAAGAGTCCAAATGGATTATTATTTTAATCGCATAGTACTTCATCAAAATTAAGCTCTTCTTTAGTCCAGTGAAAGGACAAAATCACTCTTGATATTTTTTTTTGCCAAAAACATTCAAACGTCCATGGTATAGCAATTATGTATAGCGTTGATCAATCTGGTGCAAAAAAAGAGAGACAATAGTTTTGTTTTGTTAGGTATAAATCAGTTTGGACCAAAACTTTGGGTTCCCAAACTTGGGTATCAAACCAACCATTTCCTATTACACCTCGGCCGTGTAGTAATTTAGTTATATTATGTTAAATTGGTAAAATCGGATGTAGCCGTGAACATTTACAATTTATTCCCTTGTCCCTTTACCGAAACTTTGTCACTAGATTTCTTATTCTGGATGCAAATAAATCATTGTTTTAGTTTAGTTTATCATAGCTAAATTATTAAAAGGTTGTGCAATATCTTTTGAATAATAGAACATCACAATACGAAAGTGCTTATATAATAATACAAACTTTTTGTCATTCACCTCACATATCATTTGTAACAAATATAGATAATATCTAGTCAATATAAACACTGCAAATGAACACAAATTCCCGGCAAAACTAAGGCGATCTTATTTTTGAGGTGTGAGGAGATTATTATCGCAAGAACATCCATTAGCACACTGTAAATAGAACTTGAGAGTTTGCTACCTCCATTCAACAGAAAAAGACTATAATTTTTCCAAAAGTCAAACGATACAAAGTTTGATGAAATTTTTAGAAAAAAATATGAACATTTACCATACCAAATCAGTGTCATCAGATACATCATGACTTAAGGTTTTATAGCATACTACTATCTCTATAGGATAATAGGTCTCGAAAGATTGTTTTATGAGTTTGATCAAACTTTACATCATTTGATTTCAGAAAATATATTTCTAAAGAAAGAACACTGCGAGAGTGCAAGATTGCCAATTCGCAATCTGTTCCCAAGACGGAACTACCACGGCCTGATTGGGGGAAATCTCTTTCCCCGTCCCTACACAGGTGCCTCACTCCGTCTTGCGCCACATGGCTCCGCCCGCCGCCACCGTCGCCGTCCTCGGGGACGACCTACTGCGGGAGGTCTTCATCCTCCTCCCCACCCCCGCCGACCTCCTCCGCGCAGCGCTCGCCTGCAAGCCCTTCCTCCGAGCCGTCCGCAGCGCCCCCTTCCTCCGCCGCTTCCGCCGCCGCCACCCCTTCACCTGCCCGCTCCTCCTCGGCTGCGTCGTCCACGGCCCCCGCGCCCGCCTCCCTACCCGCGCTCCTCACCTTCTCCCGGCTTGCCCCGACGCCTCCACGCACCGCATCGCCGAGGGCGGCGACTTCACCTTCTCCTTCCTGTCCCGCGCCGACTGGCCGGAAGCCGCCGGCAACCCGTGGCAGCTCCTGGACTGCCGCAACGGCCGCGCCCTGTTGCTTAGCCGGGCTTCCAAAGAACTCGCCGTCGCCGATCCGTTAACCCGGCGCTGGGTCTCACTCCCTGCGCGCCCCGGCATAGGGTACGCCCTCGTCGCCGACGACGGCGACTCTTCGGTCTTCACGGCGGTCTGCATTTCCCGTCGCGTCGGAGCCCCAGGGCTGCGCGTCTTTCTCCTCTCCTCCGCTGAGCTCCGCTGGGCCGAAGTCGCTAGCCTCGCAGTACAGTCCGATCTCGCCGGCGCCCGGGCGATGCAAGCCAACCGATATCTGTACTGGAAGCTAGTGGGTGGGGAGCGCATGGTGGCGTTCAACACGACGTCGATGGAGTTCACGGTGCTGGAGCTCCCGCCTTTCTTGAGGGAGATCAGTTTCGACATCATTGAGAAGGGGGAGGACGGCACAGGTGGGCTGCATCTGCTCACCATGCGTGGCTTCTGCATTGAGGTTTGGATCGGTGTGAAGGACGGCGCCGGTGGGCTGACGTGGACGCTGGTGGAGAAGTCAGTGAGGTTCCACAGGGCGATGGCGGAGATGATTGGGTCGGAGCACTTTTACCAGCATACACTGGATGTCATTGGGGTGGTTGCCGGTGCTGTGTTCTTGCGCAATGGCGAGTGTTTGTTCTCCATTAATCTCGAGACTATGAAGATGTCGAGGTTGTCGCCGAAGGAGAATTGCCCATCCCCTCTGATATATCCTTGCACAATTGCGTGGCTGCCTTCGTTCCTGAACCCTACTGAACAAGGTATTTGATAAGATGGTAACCACTTTACAGTTTGTCAGATGCCTCCTGCTAGGTTTGATCAACATGTGCTCATACAGAAATATTTAAACCAGACAATTCAGTTAACCTTCTGCCATTTTTCTTTAGTTACTGGAAAAAGGAGCTAAAACCTTAGCTCTTTACATAGAGAAAAAAGAACATGATGCTAGCTTTATACTCCAAAAGCTTTCTTTATTCGCTTCTTGGGTGAATTCTTCTGATATGTCTGAAAATACCCTGAATTTTCTGCAGGGATGTGATGCTACGTTTCAGCTTAAGATGATAAGGTTGTGTGGCAGAGCTGACTAGGTGAGAGTTTATGAGGAAAACATTTGGTCCATATGAATTCTTGAGGGATGATGGCAGCACACCTGCTCTAGTTGTGGTTAACTCTCTAGGCCTCGTATCATGTAATTTGTTATGTTTGGGTATTATGTATTGTCTCATGTCTATGGCAAGTCTGGTACTCAAGATTACAATCTGGGGGATATGGTATTTAGCATGCCTTTCCTAATGCTATGCAGGAGCTTCATATTGGTTATATATCATTATATCTTGTCCATTTCTATGTCAGTTCATCTGGCTCCCCAATTTTGGTACTCCCTCCGACCCAAATTAGTTGACTTAGATTTGTCTAGATTTGGTTGTATCTAGACATGATTTAGTATTAGATACATCCGTATCTTGACAAATTTGAGTCAACTAATTTGGGTCGGAGGGAGTACTTATCTTACGGTTGTTGTGATACAGTTGTTTTCTGGGGTTGGAGTTTAGCTCCTCTGATACTTGATGCATCAATGCTGGATAGTCTTACTTTGCTTCCAAAATCATGCACAGTGAGGAAACTGAAGACCGAAGAACTTGGCCTGATGTTATCAAGTGCTGATATTGAGGCAAAGTTTGACGATTATTCTGTCAGCTTAAAATGATGAGGTTGTGTGGCAGAGGTGACTAGGTGAGAGTTTATGATGAAAACATTTGATCCATATGAATTCTCGAGGGATGATCGCTGTGCATCTGCTTTAGTTGTGGTTAACTCTCTGGGCCTGGTAGCATGTAATTTCTTATGTGTGTGTGTTATGTACTGTCTAATTATGTCTAAGTCTGGTACTCAAGATTACAACCTGGGGGATATGGCATTTAGCATGCTTTTGCTAACGATATTGGTTATATCATTGCATCTTGTCAATTTCTATGTCAGTTCATCTGTCACTTCACTTTTGGTACTTATCTTAAGGTTGTTGTGATACAGTTCTTGTTGGGGGTTGGAGTGTGGCTCCTTTGATACTGATGCAAATGCTGGATGGTCTTACTTTGCTTCCAAAATCATGCACGGTGAGGAAACTGAAGACCGAAGAACTTGGCCTAATGTTATCGAGTGCTGATATTGAGGCAAAGTTTGAAAAATATTATGTCAGACGCTAACAGTGCCTTTTTCTCCACTGGATTTTTTTTGAGTTGCGCTATGATTACTAAAGAACTTGGTTCTAGAATTGCCTCTTCAGTTAATCTGGCTGAAAGGTTTTGTAGGAAAAAATGCACCGTGATTTCTATGAGATAGGTTATTCTTGCTTTTTTTTTCTCTATCATGTTCGCATAACTACAGTTTTGATTGTGGTTTCAAGTGTGGTTCCTCTGCTACAAATGCCTGCAAGTCTTACATTTACATCCAGATTCTGGAGTCATGCACATGGAAGAAACTGAAATTGAAGAACCAGATTGCCACTGGCTACAGTCAAAATATACAACTTTTCTATGCCCGTGGGTGCTGTTAATTCGGCGAAGGCTGATCATTTGGTATTAGTTCATTTTTATCTGTTCTCTTACGAAATTCTGAGACGTGATGATGTGGTTGCTGTTAGGTTCTGTGGTTGTTTCTTCACTTTCTGTGGGTCAGAGGTTCTGTGTGCTAACATGCACTGTGATTTCTAAGAGATTTGTTATATCCTTGTTTTTTTAATCGTGTATATGCATAAGAGTCACTGCAACGGTGAGCGCGCACTTTCCCTCTTCCAGTTCTGTAGATCTTCTGATGTTTACCCTTTCCCTCTTCCAGTTCTGTAGATCTTCTGATGTTTACAGTTGATGTTGTTACTGCAAGGACGATGTTGCAGCAAATGCTCGGTGTCTTGCTCCTCAAGAGTCTTTTTTTACGGTAATCCACTGCTTTATATAAATAAACGGGGTAGTGGTTACATTCGGACTGAATTACATCCGTCAAGAATCAAGGTATTACATCATAGCGAACTGCATCTAAAACGCTAAGAGCTTCTTTAGCACATCGGTGTGCCGCTTTGTTTGCTTCGCACCCTAAAACGAGAAGCTTGACCTCCTAGAAGTTCACACAAAACAATTTCATCTCTTTCAAACTCTGAGCACCATCAAACTTTGCTGGTTTGTCGTCCTGCCACACCGGCCAGCATACTGCAGTCCGTTTGGATTATTAACTTCTGGATACCCAGCCTTACTGCCGCCTCTAGGCCTTCTCTACTTGCCAACAATTCACTAATAAACGGATCATCGATATATGGGTGTTTACGACACCTTGCTTCCACAAATTCTCCACGGTCATTGTGAATCACATATCCCGACCCAGCTTCCTGTGGACTGCAGTTGATCGAGCCATCAGTATTTACCATGCACCAACCCTCGGGAGGTTTTGACCATCTGATCTCCGGTTTCTGAACGGCAGGTCGGCAGCTTGAGTTGGTGGTAACTCGAGAAGAGCTAGATGTTCCTCAAATAGTAGCATGGAACCAACAGGCTTGAATTGTTCCTCTCCATGAACATATTTGTTTCGGCTGGACCATATACACCATAACACTATAATTGCTATGGGTAGATGTTCAGCTTTTAGATGAGATCCTACTAGAAGATCCCCCGTCCATGTTACCGGATGCAATCTTGGAATTGTGACGCCAAAATGATCCAAGGTGGCATTCTAGAACTGTTTCGCATGAACACAAACAAGTAAGGCATGATAAAACGTCTCTTCCGCATGGCCACATAATTTGCATATGGTATTGTTCATCACATGTCTTCTAGCCTGTTCAGCGTAGCAGGGAAGAAAGCCCTTCAGCGCCCTCCACCAGAATATTCTTACTTTCGGCACTACCTTGAGTTGCCAAAGTCTTTTCCGCACTTGGTCAGAATCCCAGTTCGAGCTCCCCGGGGTGTCACCAGTATTCTGAACCAGCATACGATAAGCAGACCGAACAGTATACACACCTGTCTTCTCCTCATTCGAAGCCCAGAAGTCATTGCCCCCATTCCTTGGACGCGGCAGGTGGAGAACAGCCGCATCATCAAGAGGGCAAAAAGTATCGTTTACCATCGGCTCGTCCCAATTCCAGTAGTTTGGTCTATCAATTCCTCTATCAGCTTCAATCCTGTATCTTCATTTATATCTTTCAGCCCTGGAACTCTAGTGAGCCACTAGTCTTCCCAGATACGCGTGTCCTTTCTCAACCAATACGTCGAACAAGACCTTTCTCTAACACTTCTCTTCCGCATAGAATCGTCTTCAACATGTTAGATGCATTCCTAGGACATCCCGCTGACATGATATCACCATCCGGGAAGTACCTTCCATAGAACTCGAGCACATAATCTCGTAGGGTTAGTGAGAAGTCTCCAGGCCTGTTTCCCTAACATAGCATCATTAAATTTTTGGAGATCTCGAAAACCCACACCTCCTTTGCTCTTTCCAATCGACATTTTCTCCTAGGATTGCCAATGCATACCTCTTTTATCTAGAGATCCACTCCACCAGTACTTGGACGAAATCGCCATTATTTTGGAGCATAAACCTTTTGTGAGTTAAAAACAACTCATAGAATAGGTTGATGGAGATTGGATCACTTGACTTTATCAAAACCTCATTCGCCGCATAGGACGCTTGTTTTTCACAGTACCCTTGAGCCCTGGCCCTTGAACCTTCCACTACATGATCAAATTGTTTGTCTATTAATCAGCCCGAGGCTGTGGGAAGGCCCGAATATTTCTCAGAGAGAGCCTCTCTGTCAATCTTCAGAACATCACGAATCATCACCCGCACCGGAGCTAGACAATTCGGGCTGAAAAAGGTCGAGCTTTTCTGCTTGATTATCTTTTGCCCCGGTCCCCTACTATAAATATCCAAAATCGCATCTAGCTGATGGGCACTTCGGACATCAACCTTCATGAACACTAGACAATCGTCAACAAACAAAAATGTGAAATCCATGGAGCACGAAAACTCACCTTGACACCCATGTCTATCCAGCCATTGTCATAATTCTTCAATAGTGAAGAAAGCCCCTCGCCACATAACAAGAACAAATATGGTGAGATCGGATCCCCTGTCTTAGACCACGAGAGGGTCTAAAGGAGGGTAGTAGTTCGCCATTTACTTTAACTTCTAGGATCACTCTTGTGACACATCTCATAATTAATGATATCCAATTGTCAGCAAAACTGACTTTGCGCTTAATACCATGTAGATATACCCACTCTACATGGTCATAGGCTTTTATCATATCAAGATTTGCCGCACAAAAAACCTGCCTTTCCCCTTCCCCTCTTCATGGAATGTACGCTTTCATATGCAGTTATCACATTGTTAGTTATAAGACAGCCGAGGACAAAGGAACTTTGTTCCTCCTAGATAATATCATCTAGTACCAACCCGTAACCTGTTGGCAAGTACCTTAGAGCAGATCTTATAAATAACATTACATAGTGCAATAGGACGATATTGGGTAATATCCTGTGGATCCTTTACCTTAGGAATTAAAATAATCATGGTTCTGTGAATAATCTTCGACAAGTGCCCACCATTTAAAAACCCAACACAACATTAGTAATATCTTCATTGATAAGTGCCCAATGCTTCTGATAGAAATCTGCATGAAAACCATCAACCCCTTGAGCTTTAGATGGACCCATAGAGAATACGGTCTTTTCCATCAAAAAGTGTTGCAATAATAGTCCAAACATGCGGAATAAAGTGATATTCTCTCGGCAGGGGGCATTTTTGGTAGCCTTCATGGCCGTTTTGGCCCGTCAGGGCATGGTCAAGGTGGATAGTGTTAGGCAAAAACAGGCTTTCGGCCGTCTTGTGCATCCCATTTGGTAGCCTGCATGTGGGGTGGTAGCATGGGTTGGGCTGCTCTCGGCACTGTGTTTGGTTGCCTGCACATTTGCCTTTTGCCTCGTCCCATGCAACATATGCTTGTTTGGTTGTGCACACAAGCCCCCCTTATGATCACCTTTGTTCAAAACATGGTAAGATTACCACGTCCTACATCAAATCATACATAAGAACCTAATACAAGATCAACTTCACGATCACCAGAAGGAGCATGACGATGATGAAATCTTTGAGGCTATCCTATTGGACATGCTTTTGTTCTCCATCAGCAACAATCTGCACATGTTGCTCTCCCTCAGGAACAAATTGTAGCTAGTGATCTCCCTCGGCAACATTGTCTACCTGTTGTTATCCATGGTTGTTGTTATCATGAGCCAAGTAGTAGTTGCTGTTCTCATGGGCCAATAAGTTGAAGCAAGCCTCATCTGCCTCCTCCCTAGTGTCAAACGCTAGCTATTGTTGGATTAACGGTTCACTTGATCCTGGAACTTACTCCATTCAGCGTACACTCCAAAATACCTCCCTCTATACACCGCATAGTAGTTTCTCTACAAGTCACATGTTAATGTAGAACATCACAAGATCACCATAAGCATCTAGAAATCATCACCTACATCACAACTTCATACTAACATGTTCATGAATGATCATTACTAAAAGGGGATCAAAAGTTCATCCTACTACTATGGTGTTAACCTGCCACCACATCAAAAGTAGGTGTCATCCTAAAACCGCAAAGTTCTCTATCACATGAGGGGTTAGTACATACCACCCCATCAAAACATACAAGCCGTAAGAAGTTTTTAGGACCTACCTAAAGGATATATTCCCTAGAGGCAAATAATAAATGGTGTTTATTCATATCTCAACTAGTTTATAATATTTTTATACTGTGCTATAACTGTATCAAGTGTAAACATTGATATAGGTGTGGTATGTGAACAAAACTAAGTCCCTAGTAGCCTCTATACAACTAGTTCATTGGCCAATTGATGATCAAGGTTTCCTAATCATGGAGCATTTATGCCAATTGATAATCAAATCACATCATTGTGAATGATGTGATGGACAAGCTTATCCTACATAAGTATTGAGACACGATAAAGTCACATAGTTCATTGTTAAAATAATGTGGAAACAAAGTGACCTTCTCCTTTGACCATGAGATCATATCTAATCACTATCACCGTAACATGGTGATCATAAAGGTGTATATCAGGTATGCCAGAGGGATATATTGAGGCATATGCATCAAGATTGAGATTTATTCTCCCGTGTGACGGGAAGATACACTAGGCCCGCTCGGTGAGATTGTATCCAAGAAGCTACAACAAATGACTAGGTCATGAGGATACGATATCATGTGAACGAGATAATGTAGACTTGTCAGTAACGATATTGAACAAGGTATGATTGATACTGATGATAAGATCTCAGACAAGTTATGTCATTAAGTAACAAAAGGAATTGGACTTGACATTTATGGTTCAAACTACGAGACATCATAGAATGCACATGGGTCATTATGGGTATCCAGATCAAGCAGATGATCATTAGTTAGAGAAGAGTTTCTCGATCATGTCTATGATGTTACCAAACCATAGGGTAATGTTGGCAAGCATCTTGTTGTGCCAAGTAACTGAAGTCTAAGAATGAAGTTTCTTTTTCCTCGTGTCATAAGGAATCTTCCTATTTATACAACTGGTGGTTTAAAGTGATATCATGATCTCTGGCAAAGATTTTGATAAACCTGGATGGATAAAGAATTTCCTTCAATTCTCGATCATGTTAGAAGAGCGACTACAATTTTGTTAATCAACAGCTCTTGTTACATGTTCCTTGTGACTCTTACGAGTCCTCGCCACAAAACAACCTTTCTGTCTTGACCTTATGTTGAACGAAGTGTGATCCTTCTATATCAAAAGTAGTTCAACATTTGGTTCTCCACATCTTTGTACCCGTGAAATCTCTACTTAAGCCATATAGTAGAGGTTCATCTTTCGAAGTCTGTAGTCGTGTTCTTTCCGTTATATGCTTTGCTTTTCAGAAGCTCAAACTCTTCTGAAGTTCCATGGTCTCAATCCTTATGAAGACCAGTTATCTACCACCTTGAAACCTTCTCCTTTTGTTTCCTCCGTTACCTTGACGTGTTTCATGCTCCTTGGCTCCAGAGATGTTATGAACCATCTATCCGCGAGTTGACCCTGAGATACTCTGTTTGTGGTTCTAGTCATTCCCTCTCCTCTGTAGTGTGGGCAGTAACCTCGAAGAAATGAAGCGTTTCATTCATTCAATAATGGTGGCAAGGACCAACCTCTTTGAGAAGATCGTCGAAGTCTATTGTAACCATGTTCCTTCTATCTTCCTACCTAGGAATCTTGGGACGAGATTGTGTTAAGGGGGATAGAACTGTAACACCCCTAGTTTTAGTAATAGTAATTAAGGTTTGTTTGAGCATAGCATGAGCATCATATTAAAATGCATGCAAGAAATATTACAAAACCCTAAACCCTAATCTTATGCTTCCTCTATCATCCTCTCCTCTCCTGCACGGACCCTGAACCCTAGACCTAGGCCTCGCCGGCGTCCCGCCACTCCCGGCCGCCCTGAGATCCGTATAGCACGCTGTTATGACCGCCTTGACCTCCTCTACCTTTTTCCCTAGCTAGCGCGAGCCATGGAAGACCTTGGAGCTCTAATCTCCACGTCCTTCCCAAGCTCTGGCTTTTGCCATCGTCTTCGATTGCCGCTGCCCCGAGCCTCGCCTGGACTCCACGACCCCACGTCAAGCACCGTGGTAAGCTGACGGTTCCCTGGAGCCTCTCCACCATCTCCCTCCCTCTTTGTAGCTCGCACCCGCCATGCACCTGCTGCCGCCGCCGCTAATCACCGTCGTGGTCGACGCTTGGGCGACCCAAACGGAGCGACGCCACCACTATTCTGCTCTCCTCTACCCTCCGCATCGAATGCGCCCTTCCGCCAAGCGCCACACGCTCTCCCGCGATCGATATATGCTCGACCTAGGAGAAATTCCAGCGATGATATCACGCCGACGTCACAATGACGTCAGCACGCGGTCAGCATGGTCAACCGGCCGTGGGCCTCTCCCCTGCTAAGGTGGATGCTGAGGTGTCCTAGGGCCCTTCAGTCAGCCGCTTTGGCTAGGTATTGCCCTAGTGTAAAAAGTTCCCCAGTTTTGGTTTAATAACTTCAGAATTGTTTAATTGTTTTAAAAATAATTTAAAATGGATATAAATTGAGAAAAATCATAACTAATTCATTTTAAATCAGAAAAATATGAATAATATATCAAAATGTTTAGAAAATGAGATCTATCTCATAGCATCAAAATCATGCATTGTTCAACAACTTTAATTGCAAGTTTAATTAGAAGAACGAAATGACCCCTCTCATATGCATCAGGGTTTTTTCTGAATTAGATTTTGGACCCCTCAGACCCTGTTTAAATGGCCAAGCATGCCTTAGGGTTTCATTTCAATATAATTTAACTTTTCATATCATCATCCTTGCTTGAGAATTGCATGGATGCCATGTGTTGATTGTTGCTTTCCTTTCTGGTGTTTCTACTTCTTCTCGGTAAACCTCGGAGTTGATGTGAGTAATGACATCGAGTCCAAGATTGAAGATCGATATTAACACCATAGAAGGTTATCGATGAACAAGACCATCTGATGAACCCTGAAGATCTATATCCGAGTATCAATTGGAAAGGAAAGCATAACCCCACACATGATATAATCCTATGATTTCAAAGTATTTCAATTCTTGCCATGTGCATAGGATTCCAAAGTCTTTTATCAATAGATACATTAATCTTATCTAATGCATGTTCCCTTTGTAGCCTATATTCCCTGATCCACTACTCCTAGTATAACTAGGGTTTGGCTTATGAGCTTCGCTAGAGATATTTATATATGTTGTGCTTAGCCAAGCTTAGTTGTTATCGCTGGTCAATCTGATTGATCAATCAGAGCTACGAATGAACCTAGTTGGACAGGATGGCGTGGTATGATCAAAGATGAATGCTAAACATGCTAAGGCTTGTATGGGAGGCCACAGTGGTTGTTGTTTTTTGCAGATCCATACTTGCCACCCTTAGGACCCGAGGTTCTTGCCTCTTGAACCAAGATGAGCGTACAGCCACACAGGGCCTAGGAATCCCCTGACCCCAACTTGTCTAGTTTGATCCATGAGCCCGTAGTTTGAGATTAGGTTTTGGCATCTGCATATTTTGGATGGGTTGAAGATGGTGCATCAAATAGGACGTGGCCGGGTGAAGGGTGCACGACACTAAAACTGGATCTCGGTAATGATGACTGCAAGTGCACAGATCGTTTGTAGCTAGTTTCGAAATAAAGATATCGATCCCATAGGGAGCAGGAGTCTGAAGTCTAATAACTCTTGAAATAAATATTACAATAGAAATACTAAATAAAGTTCTAAGTGACAAGATAAAATGTGAGTATTGCGGAAAAAGGTGTTTTTGGATTTTTGGTATAAGAGCAACAATAAAATAAAGTAAAACAACTGTAAATAGAAAGTAAGTATCGTGTATGTAAGAGAGATTGGAACTACAATAAGGAAAAGCGTTCTTAGGGAGTAGCGGATACACCACTAGCATTATAAGGAGCTAAGGTAAAGATTATTATCATGCACATTCTCAACTATGTATTTGTGGGAGAAACTCCGTATTTGGAAAAATAGACAGCAGCCGCTGCTCATATCATCCTCATAACCACAACAGTCAGCAATCGACATCAATCGAATTACTACACTATTAAGGGACGTAATCCCGTAGGACGTATCCCATGGAATGGATAGTGTTCCGTGAGTTTTCTCGGTTTCCCAAGTTGATATGTAAGGAGTGCCAACAGCTTTATAGTCACTGTAAGTGCTAACACACCTCCATCTACCAACAAGTAGTTCCCTCCATCAAGTCCCCATGAGAGGCAAACATTGAGAGGTCGACTTCTCTCAACATCAAGATAAATACAATCTAACACATGGTAATAGCGATGAATATCATAATAAACTTTATCTTATTTCAATCTCATACTAGGGTTTCTCCATCTCCCCAAGAACTAATGATCTACTTAGACATGGAGGCAATCAACATCATGGCAATAATAATGGAATCTATCATAGATGAATAGTACTTCTATAAATCCACAACAAGTACGGAAATTACATCAAGATCTAGACAAGATGTAGATGGGATGGATGAAGATGGTGGTGATGTAGCGGTGGATGATGAAGATCGATGCCTTAGCCTCCCGGATCTGCACAGGGCAAAGATGGATCCCGGTGGACAAGTTCCCCCTCCAGATGCCTTCCAGAGGTGAGGTTTCGGCGATTTCTGAGTGTTCTGTATGTTGTCTCTCTGATCCAGTTGCCATGGGTGAAACTATTTTAGGAGACAGTGGCGGTGCCAACTATACGACTAGAACTATACAGCTGGAATTTTTTTCGGTCATATAGTTGGTCGTTGAACCGTCTATATGTCTTCTTCGCTTCGGATTTTCTTCTGGTATTATTAATATTTCCTAAATAAGAGATTTACGTTGTTTTGACTCCTTTTCTCCTCAGTACAACTACTCCAAGAATTGTGTCCATTGGATCCATCAATTGTCCTGATCCTAGCGAAAACAGATATAAAATGTGCGCGCGAGCGCTGTAAAATACCAAGATCCTACATCTACAATGCAAAATAATAACGTAAAACATGATGCAAATATGCACTCATATCTTCCCCAAGCTTAGACTCTTGCTCGTCCCGAGCAAGTTTATCTTAATGGATGTGATCCTCATATTCATGAAGCTGAGTCGGTAAAATAAATGAGGTAGTTGTAGCATGTGTTTATCATATTCGATACATAGGAATAAGTTCATGAATAGTACCTTACTCGAACCATCTGAATAGTATTAGCAGGCTTCCACACCTTAGTGATCAACAGTTCACAAAAGATGAATCTCAATATTATGTAAAAGTATCCGGTTCAACCGAATGAGTTAGCGAGGTAGTCCCAAGTGTTTCAGGATCAACGTATTCACTTGGGATTCAAAATCTCAAAAGTGTTTCTTTGTCATACTACAATATAGTAGTATATGCCTATTTGCTCTTTGCACACTCGCTCTTTTCTTCTTTCTTTTCTTCTCTTTTGTGTATGTGTTCACACTTTTGTTTAAGTGCTGTGCAAAGGAGCTAGTCATATATTCCACTTCATGTAGGAATTCAAAGTTTAACAATCTCAATTATCAAATTCCAATTGTATATGAAGCATTTTTATGACTTGAAGATTCTACCTCGACTTGTTCTCACTCTATTTTGATAACACTTTTATTTTCCTTTGTTCAAGGTTTCTTTTTCAACTTAACTGATTAGATATTTTTTTCTTTCTTTGTAAATCAAACCGTGATCTTACAACATATTGACTAAATTATCTTTGTATGTTCTATTAATACTAATGGTGTGGAAGACTCCTATTGCTATCATCAAGTGCAAGTAAAAAATTATACTCAAGCCATTCATATATCCAATAAGATAAGCACAAACTCAATATTGCTCCATATATAATGATAAACTCGGAATTTCATAAAAGGGATCGACTATTCCGGAAGGGAATTCTAATGATGCAAACTTTATTTCTAGTTTGAACTAATGCAAAACTAACATAGCAATGTAAAACTTATAAGATAGATTACAAGGTCTTAAAGATCTCCCCAAGCTTGGAATCAAGCCAGGTGGGATCAAATAATCCCTTGCGATCACTAAGGCGCCATGGCATGTAGCACCGCGGTGCGTAGCTTCTTGTTGGTCTCCTTCAGAGTAGTAATGCAGCTGTAGCACCTGCGCAGATCAGATTGCAGAGTGTCCACTCTATCTGTAAGCTTAGTCACCAATGGGAGAAGATCATCCTTCTTCTCTATATCGTTGAGATAGTGGCGATCTTCGACGCGATGAAGTAGTTCCTGCTTCTGATATATCTCCAGTGCTCGCACACGATCCTTGGTCCAGGGAAAAACTTGTTCTTCCTCATCGATAATTGATGGATCGAGGAAGTGGAAGCCGTACCTCCACTCTTCTTGAGGCTTCACCCTCATACGAGAACCAATGGTTGGCTTCAAGAGTGGTGCCTTTGCTCCCATGCTCGCACCTGCACCAATATTAGGTAATTTCTTACGCTTGTGCAGCCTACGGTCCGTGGTGACGAACTTGACCGTCTCCACGCGCCCTTTTCCATGCGGCTTGTGACCTTCTCTCTCTTCTTGAGCTCTCTTCATTGCCGCCTAGTTGATCTCCGGGGATCATAGACATCACGGCGGATGTAGATGTCAACCACATCATCATCGGAATCGTTGTTGTAGAAGCTTGGCTCGATGTACTCCTTGTACCCCGGGCTAAACCTTTCCACCTCCTCATTGTCGTCCTCCATGGACGGGCTGCGAGAGAGGTCCTTGGAAGGAGCAATGAGACCCAGGGGTTTCCCATGGCCTAGGACGAGATAGAGCATGGCTGGATTGGTTCCTGGAGATTATGATTAGAGAAAGAGACAATGGCAGTATATAAGGGGGTTCAAAGGTCAGTAAAACTCGCGAGGAACACCAAATTGTCGCCGAAGAAAAGAATCTTAACAAAACAGAGAAAGAAATCACGAATTTGGAAGAGTCCTGCCGTGTAATGACCAACTATACGGGCACAACCCATATAGCTCCGGCCGTATAGTTGGTTCCGAGCAGATATTTCCAAATATCTCGAGTCTAGGTCGGTTAACTCACGACTCGGAACCGACAATAAGGTTTTTTGAATATCAAAAATGAAAAGGCAAATGAAAAGTGTCTGGTAGTTTAACAACCAACTATACGGCCAGAAAATTGGCTCCGGTCGTATAGTTGCGACCGTATAGATACAAATACCAAAAATCAAAAATGTCTAAGAGTTCAACGACCAACTATACGGCTGAAATTTTAGCTCTGGTCGTATAGTTGCAACTGTATAGATACATACACCAAAAATTGAAAGTGCCTGAGAATTCAACGACCAACTATATGGCCAGAATTTTAGCTCTGGTCGTATAGTTGCGCCCGTATAGGTCCAGACATCGAAAACAATTTCACGAAGAAGATACAGATAGTTGAACGACCAACTATATGGCGGGAGACTTTTCTCTGGTCGTATAGTTGCGCCCGTATAGTTGGTAAAAACCCTCAGAAACTTCAGAAAAACACGAGGAATTCAAAGGCAAAGAAATTTAGAAGTAAAATCTATGAAAACAAATCATTTATTTGAGTAGGAACACTTACCTCGAACTTACCGTTTGCTTATTCGGGGATGACAAGCTCCTCCAACAACAAAGACTTCTTCTCGTTTGGAGGAATTTACCTTAGTTCATTAAATAATTCTCGTAAGCAAAAATCACTAGGACTAAAGTTCCTCTCAACAAGATTGGTGTCTTGCTGGGCAAACATGGACACTACATCCAACATCTTTATTTCTTGCCTCCGCATAATCTACAACTCAAATTCTTGAAGTGAAAGAATCCAACGGATCAGTCTTGGCTTATGGTATTTCCTCTCGAGGAGTTCTTTTAAACCATTGCTGACTCCTGTATTAACGAGCTCATTGGGGAACCCCAAGAGGAAGGTATGATGAGCACAGCAGTAAGTTTCCCTCAGTTATGAAACCAAGGTTATCAATCCAGTAGGAGCAAGGAAACACCCCAAAGGTGTAGCTAGCTGGACTTTGGCAGGGCGCACTACTGGTGCCAGCAGCAACATGGAGACCTGCACAACACAACCACAGAACTCTGTCCCCAACTTGTGATGAGGTTGTCAATCTCACTGGTTTTGCTGAAAACAAAGGATTAAACGTATCGAGTGGAAGAAAGTAATAGTTTGCAGAAAGTAAACACAAAGCAGTAAACAGTTGATTGTAGATTGATAGTAAAAGAAAGGATCGGGGTCCATAGTTCACTAGAGGTGGCTCTCCTTAAGATAGATAACATGCTGGGTGAACAAATTACAGCGGGGCAATTGACAAACATCGAGAAAGCATACAAGCATATACTAATCATCTTGACGCCTTTGAGATTCGATTGGGCATTACAACATTATAAATAGACCGCCATCCAACTGCATCTATGACTAATAATCCACCTTCAGGTTATCATGCAAACCCCCTCCAGTATTAAGTTGCAAGCAACGGATAATTGCATTATGAATTGCGTGTAAAGTAAACAATACAATTGTTCTATGAACAAAGGATTGTTGTTTTCTCCCTAGTAGCAACAACACATCTAGTACCTTAGAGATTTCTGTCATTTCCCCAGATTACCAGAGGCATGAACCCACTATCGAGCATAAATACTAACTCTTGGAGTTGCTAGCATCTACTTGGCCAAGATAGCTACTAACAACAGAAAGCATGAAGATCACAAATAACAAAGACATGATAGAATCAATAATCAATCTGAAATAGCATCTCAATATCCATCGGATCCCCGCAAACACAACATGCAGAAATACAAATAGATGATCTTGATCATGAATGGAGCTCACAAGATCTAGACATGATATCACAAAGGAGGAGAACCAGGCATCTAGCTACTACATGGACCTGTAGTACAGAGATGAACTACTCATGCATCACACCAGAGGCTTGCATGATGATGAAGAAGGCCTCCAGGGTGAATTCCCCTCTCCAGCAGGGTGCCGGGAAGAGCTTCAGTTCCCTCCCGATCTAGGGATGGAGATGACGGTGGCTATAGACTATTTCGTGGATTTTTGATCGGGTGCCTAGGGTTTCCGTATCAGTGGCAATATATAGGCGGAAGGAGAGGCCGAGGGGGTGCCTGGGGTGGCCAGACCACCCCCTGGCGCGGGCCAGGCCTGGACACGCGGCTAGGTGGTGTGGCCGGGCCCTAGCCCCTCTCCGTCTCGTATTCTGGCTCTAGGTGTCCCTCGGTGAAAAACTGACTTTGGCTTTTGTCCCG
Source organism: Avena sativa (assembly GCA_916181665.1). Taxonomy (NCBI): domain Eukaryota; kingdom Viridiplantae; phylum Streptophyta; class Magnoliopsida; order Poales; family Poaceae; genus Avena; species Avena sativa. The sequence continues at coordinate 433,675,505 of OV702295.1, forward strand.
TCCAATTCTGAGAATATTCATTTTCTGACTTTCCTGGAACCAAAAACAGCCGAAAACAGGCAGCTGGCACTATGGCTCTTGTTAATAGGCTAGTCCAAGAAATCATATGAAAAGTACTCCAAAGTGTGGACAAAACATAAGAAAGTAGATAAAACCAAGCATGGAACATCAAAAATTATGGATACATTTGCAACATATCAGGGCCTCCCTATTTGGCATAGCCCTCGATAGCATCATCCAGAACGCTCCTTACTCTGGCATAGTTCTTCCTCCTCACACTCCCCGAGTCGAAGTAGGTGGCAAGCGAATACCTCGTGGAGAGGACGATGAGCGTGCAGTACTTGTCTCTGCACAACACACAATGTGGAGCGGGATGTTGGAAAAGAGCAATGGAAAGAAATACTTATGTGTTACGACTGCAGTAGGAGGATGTTTACACTTACTTGGGAAAGAAAGGCACAAGGATGTTGTCCTTCCTCTTATTGTCCATCAATAGCTTCTGAAGGTAGGACTTTGCCCAGGCTCGGGTCCTTGTTCCTTCTTCCAGCTGGCTGTCCCGCATGTAGTAAGGATCCACTATCGCGACGAATGGGGTTTGCTCTCTCTTGACATTCATCGCCAGATTGAGCGTGAATAGGCGGACCAAGTTATAGTCCAGTCGTCTCGAGTGGAACATCTTGAAGATGTCCTCGTAGGCTATGAAGAACACATCCGTGGGGGCATCGGTGATGAAGCCCATGTCCTCCGGCACCATGACGGTGAACACCGGGTAACTTGGGTCCTTGTCCTTGAGAAGGAGGCCCTCCAGTGTCAGGATACCTTCATGCAAAGTCATCATAGCTCCTGAAGCCAGGCGGCGTAGTTCTGGAGGTAGTATGGGCTTACCAGCTTCGTGCACTCTGGTCAAGCCATCCTGGCGGGGTGGTACAACATCGTCCCAGTAATGGATCAGAGCGGGCTGGCTCGCGGCCTTGTCCTTGTTCTTGTTCGGCCTCTTCCTCTTTGCATCATCAGTGTCCTTCACTAGCGATGCTATCCCCTCATCGACCGTCCTGTGGAGTGTGTTAGGGCTAAAAACGATTCCGGCCGGTGGAGGTTGTGTCTCGGCAGCTAGAGGCGTCTTCTGAGAAAACCCACGGAAGACCAGGCGCTTCTTGGGATGGCTAGCTTGATCGTGGAATGATGGTTCTTCAATGAGAGGAGGCATCAACGGTCCTTTGCCAGTGCCGGTGTTGACGAAGGCATTGACGTCGACCAATGCATCATCATCATCATCCACCTCGATGTTGGCATCGAAGGCCATCATGTCCATGTCGTCCTGGGGTGGTGGCAACGGCGGTTGCGGTGCCATAGCCTTGCCTTTAGGTGGGGGCGATGGTGGTCGAGGAGCAACCATGACATTGGCTGCTTGTGGCACCGGTGCAAACGCTCACAACAGTCTCTGGTGATGGCTTGTGGTGGCGGCAACGACCGGTGCAGCAGGAGGCTTCGTCCTTGGTGGCCGGATGACCGAGGTGGTGCCGGTGGAGCGAGACCCAATACGAATCTGGGTCTTTGGCCAAATCATGGGATAGCCATGGCAACCTTCCAAGGTCAGGTGCTCGTCGGCTCCCAGAGGTTGCATGGGAGGGTCCATGTCTTCGCATCCCCCCAACACCCGACCCAACTCGACTCGCATCACAGCATCGTCCATGGGCTTGTAGTGCATCGTGCGGTTTGCCGGTTGTATTAGCTTGCTTGTGGCAACATCCTTCAACTCCCCGCCGGGCACCTTGTGCAGGAGCATGCATGGAGTGTCCTGAGGCATACAGATATGCATCATGAGATGGCAGCAAATCAAAGGCATTAAGTAGAGCACGCTGACTAACTACTTATTTTACCTTGGTGAGGGCGTCGAGCTCGGCTAATGTCGAGACACGGGTGGCTGGCAGATGATCCTTCTTCTTCTCCGGCTCGGGTGCATTAGGAAGCACCGCCACCGCCGGCTGCTGTGCCTTGGTAGTCTCGGCAGGAGGGGGTAGCTCCGGCGCATCCAACTCCATCGGCTGCGCCGCGGGATGGAGGGCGGTGGGGTAACCATGTCCGACGACACTTGGTGGCTCGAGGTGTTGCCGCTGGTGCTGGGCACTCCATCAGCTGAGGGGGTAGCATCTCGAGGATCTTCTGCTGCACTATCGCGTTCACCTCGTCCTGGTCCACCTTACTGGCCTCCAAATGCGTAATCTTCCGCTTCAGCTCTTCCTTCTCGGCTTGATCCTAAGCCGCCGACTGGGTCCGCCTCTCCTTTCTCTTCTTGGCTTCCTCGTTGTAGTACTCGCGGAACTTTGTGCTCGCACCAAAGCCGGAGATACGTCCAGCTGACGTGGGCGGCTCGGACTTTGGCCTCCCCTTGAATGCGTTGGTCGCCCTGTTGAAAATCATGTCCCACGGCTCCATCAAACTTTAGGACAACGAGTCCAGCGCCTCACACGCAGCCTTGATTTCAACATCCTGCAGACAAGGAAAGGTGAACCCATTTAGGAACTTGCCTTCATTATTCAAAATGAAAGCAAATGGACCGCGGGTAAATTCCTTACCTGTTTATTCTCAAACTTCCTCACATCATCATCGTCGCTGACGAATTCCTTGGAATCCTTGTCCAGATAGTAGCGGGCCCGGACAAAGTTCTGGGTCTACTCGTCCGTGATTTTTAAAAACGGGTTTTCTTTCCCGAGATGCTCAACCTCGGCGTCCTCCCATGCCCATATGGCATCCTTTCCCTTGTAATCGCCGCTTCCACATCGGTGGTTACCTATGTTCAGTTCTCGCATTTCCCGAACCCACTCTGTCTATGTCTTCGCTTCGTCAGTCTCCATCTCCGCCTTGAATATCTTGAACTCGTCTTCATCGATCATGGGCTCACCCTTCTTGATCTCCTCCCAGCTTTCCTTTTTCGCGATCTTGTTCTTCACCCGGGTTCTCCAGCTGCTCAAGGCATTGGCCATCTTCGTGATGGCTAACCTGTTCACCCTTATTGGACTTTTCCAATTTGTCGGTGTACGGGCCAGGAACTTGTACCGTCGGTGAAGCTTCTTAAGGCAGTTCGCCACCAACCGCTCGTTCGCTTCACTTCTCAGGTGCTTTGTGTTGATTGACATGCTTTCCTGGACGATGCACCCAAGTTGCATGCCGTACCCGGCGGCAACATCTGGAGGCTCCAACAGAAGGCCACTTTCTGAGACCAGAGTGATCTCGTCGGTGGTGTCGGCGAGCTTTTGCAGCTTCCGATCCTTCCTCGGCTTCTTCTTCTTAACAGACGGCGGGTTGCTACTACCGCCATCTGTGTGGTCCCTTCCATCAGTCGTGCGGCCTCCGCCATCGGTCGTGTGGCATCCACCATTGGAGGTGTTCGCATCCTCCTCCTCGGCTTCATCTATCTGGTAGTCCTTGTCCCCCTCTTGCTCATCATCGCCATCGTGGCCCGCATCAGCTGCCACATCCTCATGATGAGACTCCGCCTCATAATGTTGAGACTCCGCTGCCCCGTGCTGTGGCGCCGCCTCCCAGAAAATGAGGTTCACCGCTCTGGCTTGGTCTTCGACACTCATGGTGCCCTTAGAAGTTCCGGCCCCATCGGCGGCCGACATGTTTGCACACTTCTAAACAAATTAAACTAAGGAAGTTAGTATTAATTAGTGTCAACCATATTTAAAATGAGCTGCCCATTCCTCCCGAATTGTCGCTTCACTTCCACTTTGGTCGGGAAATGGGGATCCTATGTCAAAAAATTACTAAGTGTCGACCGAAAAATTCAGCAGGACCTTTGCTAATTTTTTGACATAGGAGCCCCATTTCTCAGCCAAAATGGATCAAAATCAATATTTCAGGAGAAATGGGCAGCTCAGGTGATTTCCCTACAAACATTACACATACAAAAAGCACAAATTGTGCTCCACAACCACATATGGTGCTCCAACACCATACAAACATCACTAAATTAAAGTGGTCTAGTAGCACAGAAAAGGCACAAATAGTGCTCCAGCATTTCCAGATTTCATTCCAAATTCAAAACTGGACCAAAATAGTGCAAAAACAGTAGCAGTTAAATACAAGTAGTGTTAATTAGCTCTAGATTTTAGTACAAGTACATTAGTACTTAATTTAGCTACAAGAGCATTTTACTACAAGTACATTAGCACTTGGGTCAATCCTATTCAATCAAGCTATATCTTTATAGATAAACAATACACCTCACTTTCCTAACTAATAGGCTAGGAATTAGCATATGAAGGCTTTATTGTTATTACAGTAGCAGTTAAATACAAGTAGTGTTAATTAGCAAGTAGTGTTATTTTCATAGAGCATCAACAAAACAGTGTTATTTCAGTTAATTAACAATGTTATTTTATTCAGTATATTTTCACAGATAAACCGATGTTAATTAACAGATTCAGAATCAAACAGATAAACAGATGAAGGAAGGGGGCAGGGAATTAGGAGGGGAGGGGGTCACCTGCGGGGTGGTGGTGGTGGTCCTGGACGCCGGTGCCCCTCCTCCTCTTGGTGCTCTGCGAGGCCACGGTGGGGTCAGCGTGGGCCGGCCAGAGGTAGGGGATTGTGCAGGAAGGGGGCAGGGAAGGAGGGGAGAGTGTCACCTGCGGGGTGGTGGTGGCGGTGGTCCTGGACGCCGGAGCCCCTCCTCCTCCTGGTGCTCTGCGAGGCCACGGTGAGGTTAGCGTGGGCCGGCTAGAGGTAGGGGACAGTGAAGGAAGGGGGCAGGGAAGGAGGAGAGGGGTCACCTGCGGGGTGGTGGTGGCGGTGGTCCTAGACGCCGGAGCCCCTCCTCCTCCTGGTGCTCTGCGAGTCCACGGCGAGGTCATCGTGGGCTGGCCAGAGGTAGGGGACAATGACGGAAAGGGCAGAGGGAAGGAGGGGAGGGGGTCACCTGCGGGTACGGCGACGAGGCAAGGCGGGTGTGGCACGGCAGGGCGGGCGTGGCGGTACGGTGGGGCAAGCGCGGCGTGGCGGCACAGCAGGGCAAGCGCGGCGCAGCGCAACGAGGCATGCTAGGGTTCTGGACAGTACCGCGCGATATGGGGAAGAAAGGGGATTTGGGGCGTGCTAGCTAGGGTTCAAAACGTCTAAGTCAAAGAATTATGTGGTGCATCTGTTTAGATATGCGCCACAAAATTTTTGGGGATAGTACAAAACACACGTTGCGTTGTTGTTTGACAGAAAACGAAGCTTACCACACTAGTTCAATGCTTGCTCCTCTCTGTTCTGAACCTGGGGCGGCCAGGTTCGATTGCTGGCTTGCCACATTTTTTTTGACTTTTAAAAAAATATTTTAAGGATGGTAATAATATATGAAAATCAAGAACTAATATATTTGCCTATTAAAAAATATTTTATGGATGGTAATAATATATTAAAAGCAAGAACTAATATATTTTCCTATTAAAAACAAGAATTAATATATTTGCCTCAATATTATCCGCATACATTAGTTTGTCAAAGTAATACTTATATGAAGGCACGCGAACACACATGTGCATTAATTAGTACAAAAAAGGCGTCAAAAACAGCTAAGTCGGCTCCGAGGTAGCTAGTGTCTCTTCATAACAACTTTCTTGCCCTTCTTCTTCGCGGTAGAATACTTTAGGCTGGCCACCTTGAGATTTCTTCTCGTGTACGGGCAACCTTTAGCCGGTAGGGTGGTCTTCCTTCTTACTTTAGCATAATTAGTAGGCTTGTCGAAGTACTTGTCGAGTTCCTCTTCGATCTTGGGATTGATGTTCTTGTCGATGTCTTGCTTGTTGGCGGGTCGTTCCATTCTGATGATGCTCATATTTCCCCTCCTCACGACAACTCGGCTTGGCTTTGTCGGGTCGGTAATGAAGAAGCATTGGTCAACTTGGCCAGCGAGCACCCATGACTCATTTTTCATGGAGGCATTCTTTGATTTGGCATCGGGTATAACCATGTTGGTGAAAAACCGGCCATCTTTTTTGATGCTATTGGCCCATATGATATGAAACATCGGCACCATCACTCCGTAGTAGTCGATTTCCCATATGTCCTCGATCCTTCTGTAGAATCTTTCCTTACATCAGTCTCGTCATCACCGTATGATAGCATAGTTACTCCTGAGTTTTGGTATTCACTATTCTTGTCCTTCTCCTTGGTGTAGAATCTATAGCCATTGATGTCGTACGTCTGATAGGTCCTAACGTTGCGTCGGGGCCCCTGTGAGAGTGAGAATATGAGTTTATGATCTTCAGTATAAGGCGTAGGCATGGGACTTTCCAGTAGCCTTTTCTTGAACCACCCCATGAAGCTAGCGTTGTGCTCTCTGGTTACGTCTCCCTTCTTCCTCGGCTTGCCTAGGTTGGTGAGCTTCTGCTTGATTAAGGTTTTCTGCTCATCCACCTAGGGGCCGACCAACTCTATGTGTTGTAGCACGACTCGGTTTGCCCTATCAAATTCGGTGCGTTCGAGTTCGATGTCGACATGGAGTGCGCGATAGCCCTCGTGGTGACCAAATCCAACGAGCCTCCCGAGGTGCTTCCTGGTGGGCAGACCAACATCCTGGTTCTCGGTGCTTAGGTAGTTCTGGCAGAAGGAGATGCACTCGTAGGTCAGAAAGCCCTTGGCTATGCTTCCATATGGACGGGACCTGTTGCGAATGAATCCTTTGATGACACCGTTTAGCCTTTTGAACGGCATCATGTTGTGCAGGAACGCCGGCCCGAGATGGATGATGTCATCCACGACATGGACAAGCAGATGCACCATGATGTCGAAGAACGCGGGAGGGAAGTAAATCTTGAGCTCGCATAGTATCTCGACGATCTCTTCTTGTAGCTTGCCGAGCTGCTTCACGCCGATAGACTTCCTAGATATGACATCGAAGAATTTGCAGAGGCCAAACAGCGTCTCACGGACATGCTCATCCATTATCCCTCGGATTGCAATGGGGAGTATCTGCGTCATCAGCACGTGACAGTCGTGAGACTTCATCCCGCCGAACCTCTTTTTCGCTACGTCCAGATATCTGCTTATCTTCCTAGAGTAGCCATGGGGAACCTTGACTCCTAGGAGGGAACGGAAAAACCTCTCGAGCTCCTCTTTGCTTAGAGTGAAGCATGCAGCTTTAAGCACCACCTCATTCTTCTTAGCCCTTTTGCGGCGACCCTGGGTCCCTTCCGTCTGTTCATTGTCATCGTCGGCATCGTCACTATCGGGGTACTGAAGTTCCTTCTTAATGCCAAGCAATTTTATGTCACTTCTTGCTTTCAGCCCATCCTTGGTCCTATCCGGCATGTTCATCAGAGTGCTGAGCAGGCTCTCGGTAACGTTCTTCGTGATGTGCATCATATTGAGGCTATGGGCAGTAAGGAAGGTCCTAGAAAACGGACCTCGCCTTCCATACTCCATGCGCGGTGATGGCTGTTCCCTCGGTCGCTTCTTTCCTGGTGCAGGGCACTCTTCCCAATTGTCCAAAAGCTCCTTGATTTCTTCGCCACTCAACGGTCGATGTGGGGCATTATCGAGCTCGTCTTTGCCATTGAACAGGTCTTCGCGTTTTCTCCACGGGTGATCCTTGTGGAGCTACATTCGAGTCCTCTTGAACACGATTTTCGAAGACCCAGGATCCCTCGGCAGCTGCAGATGCGGGGTCTTATCCATGCACCTAACACATGCACAGAATCCGTGGTTCACCTAACATGCTACATATCCGTAACCAGGATAGTCCTGCACCGTGATACATTGCAAATGTATCTATAATTTTTGATGTTCCATGCTTGGTTTTATCCACTTTCTTGTGATTTGTTCCAACTTTGGAGTACTTTTCATATGATTTCTTGGACTAACCTATTAACAAGAGACACAGTGCCAGCTGCCTGTTTTCTGCTGTTTTTGGTTCAAGAAAAGTCAGAAAATGAATATTCTCGGAATTGGATGGGACAAAAGCCAAAGTGCCTATTTTTCTGGAAGTCATCAAGTGCCAGAATACGAGACAGAGAAGGGCCATAGGCCGGCCACACAACCTGGTCGCGCGGCCAGGCTGGGCCTACGCCAGGGGGTGGTGTGGTGGCCCCTGGCACCCCCTCGGCCTCCCCTTCCGACTATAAGATTCCCTCGGGAAGTAAACCCTAAGTACCCGATCAAAAATCCACGAAAGAGTCTGTAGACGCCGTCATCTCCATCCCTAGATCGGGAGGGATCTGAAGCTCTTCCCGGCACCCTGTCGGAGAGGGGAATTCACCCTGGAGGCCTTCTTCATCACCATGCAAGCCTTCGGTGTGATGCGTGAGTAGTTCATCCTTGGACTACGGATCCATGTAGTAGCTAGATGGTTGGTTCTCCTCCTTTCTGCTTTCATGTCTAGATCTTGTGAGCTCCGTTCATGATCAAGATCATCTATTTGTAATTCTCCATGTTGTGTTTGCGGGGATCCGATGGATATTGAGATGCTATTTCAGATTGATTATTGATTCTATCATGTCTTTGTTATTTGTGATCTTGCATGCTTTCTGTTGTTAGTAGCTATCTTGGCCAAGTAGATGCTAGCAACTCCAAGAGTTAGTATTTATGCTCGATACTGGGTTCATGCCTCTGGTAATCTGGGGAAGTGATAGAAATCTCTAAGGTACTAGATGTGCTATTGCTACTAGGGAGAAAACAACAATCCTTTGTTCATAGAACAATCGTATTGTTTACTTTACACGCAGTTCGTAAAGCAATAATCTGTTGCTTGCAACTTAATACTGGAGGGGGTTCGGATGATAACCTGAAGGTGGATTATTAGGCATAGATGCAGTTGGATGGCAGTCTATGTATTATGTTGTAATGCCCAATCAAGTCTCAAAGGAGTCAAGATGATTAGTATATGCATGTATTGCTTTCTCGGTGTTTGTCAATTGCCCTGCTGTAATTTGTTCACCCAGCATGTTATCTATCTAAGGATAGCCACCTCTAGTGAACTATGGATCCTGGTCCTTGTCGTTTACATACAATCTATAAAGTGCTTACTTCTTTGTGTTTACTTTCTTCAAACTTTTACTTATTTCCATTCGATACGTTTAATCCTTTGTTTTCAGCAAAACACGGTGAAATTGACAACCTCATCGCAAGTTGGGGACAAAGTTCTGTGGTTGTGTTGTGCAGGTCTCCACGTTGCTACTAGCACCGGTAGTGCGCCTTTCCAAAGCTCATCTAGTAACACCTTTGGGGTGTTTCCTTGCTCCTACTGGTTCGATTAAACCTTGGTTTCATAACTGAGGGAAACTTGCTGCTGTGCTCATCATACCTTCCTCTTGGGGTTCCCAACGAGCTCTACATCAACACCGCCATCAAGCATTTTTCCGGGCGCCGTGCATTGAGCCATCACACCGTCGTGAGCAACACAGCTCTCAGGTCGAAATAATCTCTAGTGTAGGCATCCACGTACGTGTCAGCGTCTCCCACAGCGTCGCTAACTCCTCTTTCAGGAGCCCGAGGTACATATGCATGTCGACACTCGGTTGTTTCGTCTGTTGGGGATATACTTTCCGGGTATCCTCACAGTTCCTCACTGACCAGGGTGGCCCACTTCGGGTTAGAGCATTGCTTCACGGGCGGCCCAGTCAGGGAGACAAGACGGGGTCCAATCCGGCTACGGGAAGGCCCAGAAGGCTTACTGACTTAGGCCCATAATGTTACTTGTAGTTCAAGATGTACTCTGTAACAGACTCTTAGTCGTAGCCGGATAGATCTCTCCTGTAAACCCTAGGCCAGATATCTATATAAGCCGTCCTAGGGAGAGGCTTTAGGGCACCCAATACTTTAAACCCTCAACTCGCACAGGCGAAACCCTTGTAACCCATATTCCGGCTTTGCCGTATTACTGGATTGCTAGCAGGAGTAGGATCCGTCGAAAGCCGGCGGATTCGAACCTGGGTAAACTTGTGTGCTCACCGTCCCGGAATACCGTACGTCTCACCCCCTCTCTTCCACACGCCTCGAGGACCCCCTCATGGCGTACTTGTCATCAATCCGACGACAGTTGGCACCCACCATGGGGCAAGTGAGCTTCAGATCTGCGTTCCGAGCGGAATCTGCAAGAACCGGAATCGGCAAGACCAGCGCCGTCGGTCGCATCCTCTACGCCAGCGACGCCCCTCTCATCGTTCTCGACGAGACTTGGATTCCGGCAAAGGAGGCTGTGACTGCCTACACAATCATGTCTTTTGGCGAGATCGATGTTTACATCAGTTTCGCTGAACCTGCCCAACTCACCCCAGCGGTGATGATAGAGGCAGAAGAATTTTTTGGGTCCCCTTTGTCCGCGAAGGCGGCAGAGTTCCGGATCTCAGAAAATCCTAATCCCACCCAACCCACACAAGCTGCGGAGACAGTGGAGAAATCCGAACCTGAAGAATACCTAGCGGTCAACGTCGAATCTGGAGTGGATCTCCCCGGAGGAGCCGGATCCTAGATCGACCCACCCGTGGAAGTCGAAATCCAGGAGGAACATATCAACGACATTGATTCCGGCTCTGATGATGCCGGAACAGACAGGCCTTTCCTAAGGTACACACTAAAACGTATGATACTGCAAGGCGAAAGCGCAGATGTAATCCTCGAGACCATCAAAAGTTTCGATATGGCTGATCGCGAAAGCCGCAGGTACCTTAGGAAGCACGTGTCGCACTTTGTCGGATATGTGGGATCCGGATCCGGCTCTGTCGATGCTGGAGAAAACATCGAGTCGGTGCTGGAGGCAATTGGAACAAACGCCGACGTACCCGCATCCTCGGATGAGTCGATGACGTCAGCAGATTTCCGAAAGTTCTCCGTGGAATATGAAGATGAGTATAACTCCAGAGCTGCAGAAGAAGGAGAAGCCATGGATGAAGGATCCGGGGAACACTCTCCCAAAGCGCAGGATGACATGGACCTCGGAGACAATCCCGAAGTCCAAATGTCCGAAAGTACCGATCAGAGCTTGACTTCGGGAAACGGACCCAAAGCCGTATTTGCTACCGGCGCTACCAAGAAGGCAAAGAAGAAGAACAAGACCCCGGCAAAAGACCCTCTAACAGAGGAGGTGATTGCCGAGGAATACGAGGAAGCCTCAGATGGAGAACTAATCCCAGATGAGCCGAAAAAGAAGCATCGGTGGATGGACACGTGATCACTGAAGGTGCACGTAAACTCATCGATGTCGCACTAACCACACCTATCCCTACAGCTGCAGAACTTACTGCAGATGAGCTAGACGAAAGGGCCCAGGCCCTAGAAGCGCGTCGTCAACAACTCCTTGATGAAGCCAAAAACATCGAGGTGGAGAAGAAACGCATGTCGAACAAGGAGTACAGGTCTCGTCTGCATCAGAAGACACGAAAGCGTCACATAGATGACAACCAATTCCCACGTGTCCGTGCCGTGCTTTTTAGAGATGAGATGGGGAAGCCACGGAAAGATAGCAACGGAGATTGGGTATACCCAACACCAGTACAAAATACCGTGGCAGCCCGAGAAATTCTATTGGCTAATCCAGGACCAGAGGAGATCCGTTTGGGTATCAAGCTACTCAACAAGGGACTGGAGCAGAAAAAGGTCACCCTGTCCGGAAGTCAAAAACTGGTCTCAGATGCTGACCAATGTAGCACAGATCCGGCATGGGCTGACGTAAGACCCCATTATGTTCCGGAGCAGTATTATCGCCCCGAACAACGGGAAGACAATTATTCGAGAAGCGGATCGTCAGGACAGCATCGCAAAACCACACGCGGTTGGGGCAATGTCGCACCAGCAACCGAGAAAGACGCCATCGTTGCCCTGAATCTGACGAATCCTCCCCGACGAGAATCTAAGGATCGAAGGGGAGAAGATAAAGAGAAACGTCGGAAGGAGGATCGTCAGAGAATGCCGCCTCCTAGACATGAGAACCGTCCGGCTAAGCCTCACTATGGTGGGAACGACGGACGAAGGAACGACGGAAACCATGCAGGTACAAGCCGACAGGGGGCTCGTCGTAGTCAAGACCCTCCCCGGAATCGGAATAATGACGTTCCGGACGGAGGCCGATGATCAGCCGGAAACTATCCAGCTGCTCTACTCTCTCCACCACACAGTCATCACAGCGGCTCCCATGGAGGGCAAGGAGGACGACATGGCGGAGGAGGTGGTGGCAGAAGCCGAAGTCCGGCTCCACGGCACCGCAGCCACAGCCGGCATTCGGGACGATCTCTATCCCCGAATGACACAAGACACAGGATTAACTCCAACGTAGAGGCTCGGCGCTATGAAAACGATGACGTGTACGTGGGCCCAAAGTGCTTCGGTCCATGCATCAGAGCTACAAAATTCCCGGAAGGATTTGCTATCTCAAGACATATCCAAGCCTACGACGACATTGCTCGACCAGACACCTGGTTACAGGATTTCTTCCAAGCTTGCTGCATCGCCAAAGGCGGAAACAGCCTGGTCGCAACCCGATATCTCCCACTTATGTTGCGGAAGACGGCACGATCATGGCTCAATGAACTTCCGGCAAACACCATCCATAACTGGTATGATTTACAAAGCGCGTTCTTTCAGAATTTCGAAGGCACATATCGGAGGACCTGTATGGTTGGAGACCTACAGCGTTGCACCTAGAAAGCCGGAGAAACTTGCCGGGATTACCTCGGACGATGGATCGACACCAAGAACTCCTACGAAGGAGTAAATGATCAAACTGTGATTGAAGCTTTCATCACAGGTCTCCCTATTGGTTTACTACGCCATCGCTTGAAGTGTGACAAGGTTACCGATTTGGGAGAGATGATAGAAACAGTGAGCAAGTATGCAGATGCTGACGACGATGCAGAAGGACTACTCAATGCCCTAGTTGTGCCTCAGTCGGCAAAACAACCAAAGCAACAAGCTCAGAAGCGCAAAAACACCTCGGAAGAAAAACCTACTCTTGGGCCGAGGCCGAGGACGAGCAAGTAGTCACTACTGTTTTCGGGTCTGGAGGACGAGGAGTACGTGGCGGAGGCCGCGGGCGTGGCCGTGGGACATCAAGGGTCCAAGGTAGAGGTGAACAACAACCAGGAAAAACCTACTCTTGGGCCGACATTGCCAATAACCCATGTGTGCATCACCTAGACGCCAGTGGGGGCTCGTCCCACACCAACGCTGAATGTCGTTTCAATGACGACATCAAAAGATATGACACCGCGGGCTACAAAGCTAAGCATAAGAAGGGAAAGAAAAATCCCGAAAAAGACAAGGAGACCAAGGAAGATTCTGACATGGAGGAAGCTGATGCTTCAAATCCCAAGTCGGAAGGGAAGAAGACTTTTCCCACCAAGAAGGACACTTATGTCACCTTCCTCGGATGTCAACCAGCAAAGGTCAAGAAAGCAGCTCTACACGAGCTCAATGCAACCGTTCCGGCTGTCCCCAGTATTTGGACTGGTCGGAAGTGGCAATCACATTTGACCGCGATGATCATCCGCCTAAGCTACACAGGCAAGGAAAATACGCCTTAATCGTCAACCCACTTATTGACGGTTATGGTTTCTCCAAGACCCTCATGGACGGTGGTAGCAACATCAATATTCTCTATGTCGAAACACTATGCCGGATGAAGATCTCGGAGACACAGCTGAACCATAGCTCTGTGATTTTTCACGGAGTTGTCCCAGGAAGACAAGCTAATTCCCTGGGAGAGATCACTTTGGATGTTACCTTTGGAACTCCAAAGAATTATTGAACGGAGGCACTTTCCTTCGAAGTGGTACCATTCAAGAGCGCATACCACGCTATATTCGGACGTCCGGCTTACTGGGCTTTTATGGCTCGTCCGTGTTACATTTACAATATGATGAAAATTCTAGGTCCCAACGGCGTGATCACCATTAGGGGACACTTGAAGAAGGCGCGAGAGTGCGAGGATGGAAATGCCGCCTTTGCCGAAGCCGTGCTGCACGCCCAGGAGTATCAGGAGATCAAGAAGAGCATAGATCTGTCCGAGATGCCCGCAACAAAGAAGGAGGTTACCAAGCCAAATCCGGAGTTCAAGGGATCAGAAGAGACGAAGAAAGCGCTGTTGAAGGAAGATGACCCCTCTAAGGTGACCCAGATAGGCGTAGGCCTAGATAGCGCATAGGAAAGCGCGCTCGTCAAGTTCCTCCAAGCAAATCAAGATATCTTCGCATGGCAGCCATCTGACATGACCGGAGTACCTAGGGAACTTGTCGAGCACTCTCTAAATGTAAACCTGAACTCTAAACTCGTCAAACAGTCCTTACGATGGTTTGGTGATGAAAAGCGTAAGGAAATAGCTAAGGAACTAGCGCGGCTCGAGTTAGCCGGATTCATAGAAGAGGTCATCCATACTGATTGGTCGGCCAATCCTATAATGGTCCCTAAGAAGGACAACAGTGATTTAAGGATGTGTGTTGATTATACTGCCTTGAACAAGGCTTGTCCAAAAGATCCTTTCGCTTTGCCTAGAATTGATCAAGTTATCGATTCTACGGCAGGCTCGGAACTCCTCTGTTTTCTCGACACATATTCCGGTTATCACCAAATCCGGATGAAGGAATCTGACAAAATCAAAACTTCATTCATAACCCCTTTCGGAACCTTCTGTTTTGTTACGATGCCCTTTGGGTTGAAGAACGCAGGTGTCGTGGTGGTGGCACGGCAGATGCCATGGGTAGGCTAAAGAATGGGGCCAATGGATGCTAGTGGGATCCGGGGAGGGAAGATGCAACTGTCGTTACACTCAAGCTGCCAAAGTGATGGACTTTATTTCTCTCTTGATGGGTTACAAGTGCTCCTCGAGCTGTTTACAGGGGAACAATGTGAATTTCCCCAGCCTAACGGTGCTCCTCTGTCTCTCTCCTTCCCTCAGGGTCCAAACCTCCCCTTATAAAGGGGTGCCTTGGGTGCCCTCAGGGCTGACGAGGCAAGCATATTCGTGGAATATGCTTGTCCCAAAATGGTAGTTCGGCGGCCTCCTTTCCCTGTCGCCCTTCTAATGACGGCAAGGCTCTAGTGGCCCCCCTCCTGCGGGCCTCGGGCTTCAGGACTGTCACCCTCGTGACCTTCTTCTGCCCCTCTGACGCCGTGCATCCTTGTCTCTTGTGCTTGGCCCTGTCCTGATTCCTTCTAGCCTGCAGCTATACTTTGACCCTGGGCCTCTCCTTCTCCTGCAAGCTTCGTATCACTCGGCCTTACCTTGTGTTACTCGGCTCGTTCCTTACCTGCATGAAGATCATTTGGGTAACCCGGCCGATTTTCTCATTAACTCGGCCGGGTAACTACCCGATACCTATACATGGGCTTCTTGCCTTCGTTCATCGGCCGACATATCCAAGATTCGGCCGACCTAGGCCGTAGCTCGGAAACCAGACGGGGACAGTACCTCTGTCTTTCCCCGTCTCTGACCTACCCGAGGTTAACCCCCCGACATTAGTCCCCGAAGCTGGTGTGGCCCTGTCAATAGCTTTGGCCGGGTTATATCAGCTTCATTACTTTCTTAAGTCTTGTTTCCGAGCTATGGCCTCGTCCGAGGTTTCCTCGTTCCTTCCATCGTACGCCATGTCCTACGTATCACCCCATCATTGCTCTTCTAGTTTTTAGGTCCTTCTACAGTGCTTACTGACAAGCTACAGTGAACCCTGTTCCTGCTGCGCCGCCGCCGCGACGCCTCGTGTGCCGCTCCCCTCGGGATCGTAACCACTTTTCTTTGTCTGTGGCCGTTGGTGTGGCTCCACTTACCGTCGTGCGTTCGTGCTGTTCCCACGATCTACACGGGTAACTGCCACATCCACGATCCTACTCCCTGTTCGTGGCTTGACTATAAAGAGGGGAAACGCGCCCGCAGGGTTCATCTTTCCCCTTATCGCTCGCGTCCGCTCTCCTTCTTCCCTTCGCCTGCGTGTTCTCTTGCCGCTCCGCCGCCGTTCATCCGCCAGAGCCTCCGCCGGTGAGGATTCCGCCGCGTCGTTCGCCCGCGCTCTACGGCTGTGGCTCCGCCGCCGGTGAGTCCTTTCTGACCATCTTGCCCTGATCTTGCCCTAGATCGATCCGCTCCGTTTTCGTGCTCAGGCGGCGGTTCCTCCTCTCTTCGCCATTGTTTTCGTGCTGAGTTCCGACGGGGCCTTGTAGCTCTAAGCTCCCGTCCGCCGCCAGTTTTTCCTCCGGCGATCTCTCCGGCGCACCCATGTCTAGTTCGTTTAGCGGTGCTCTTGTTGAGGATGATGACGCTGGCTCTGGGCCCGAGCGTGGATCGTGGCAAGGCTCTTCAGTCACGCGCCGTGAGATTGAATGGCTCATCCGAACTCGACGGATTCCTGCCGAGGTTTCCTGCCGTTTACCCGGCAGCGAATCCTCTCCAGTTATCAGAGAGGGCGAGTATGTGGTCTTCATGTCTCACTTCGCCCGCGGCTTCGGTCTCCCTCTCAGCGATTTCGCTAGAGAATTCCTTGATTACTTCGGCCTTCAGCCGCACCACCTTCCTGCGAACGCCATAGCTTCTCTTTCTGCTTTCATCTCCGCTTCGGAGGGTTACTTCGGCCTGTGGCCGTTAGTGCACGTCTGGTCGAAGTTCTTCTAGATCCGCTCCAACGTCGTTCCCGACAAATCTCTGCATCCTTCCGAGAAGTTGCTCACCCAATGTGGGGCGGCGTCTATTACACCTCGGAGGAAATCCGTGTTCCCCCGTGTCACTGGGTTGGAGTCATGCAAGAAATGGCACAAATCATTCTTCTATGTCAAGAACAGAGGGGCGGAAGACAAGATTCGGCTCCCTCCATTCTCAATTGGCCCACCTTCCAAAGTGAACTGGCTCTATAACCCGAGGAAAACTCATGCCCTGGCCGAGGCCTTCGAGATTCGGCTAAAAGAGTTGATCCGGGCCGGGTTGTGCGGCGAAGACCTGATGGCAACTTTTATTAGTAGCCGGATCTGCCCCTTCCAGCAGCGGACCCACAAGCTATGCTACATGAGTGGTCCTCTTGACCCTAACCGAGTCTCGACCGTGGAGTTGGACAATTACCTTATTCATAAGCGCGTCCGAGCTATCTTCAAGACTGAGATGCCTGAGGATTGGTCTTGGGGGTTAAGACCATTCACCCGCGACCGTTCGCCTCCCGAGGTATGCCTAATCTCCATTACTCTATTTTTCCTCAGTTCCTAGAGACTGGTTTACATGATTTTCTTTCTCCTTGTCCTGCAGAGGTTCGCAGAGCAGAAGAATGAGGACGCCAAAGTTCTGTAGCTCCCTTGGCCCGCAGACAGGAGTACCCCGGATAATGGCGAGCCGGACTCCGAGGAGTTCGTCCCTAAGTCGGATCCTGCTCCGGCTCGAGCTCGCGGCAAAACTTCAGCGCAAGAGGAGGAAGGTGATTCGGGCGAGGTCCAAATTCTTGAGGTAGTTGCCGCCATGCCTATTTCTTATGCATTTCCGGCTTCTACTTTCCCAGCTAATCCGGCCGGTCAGGTTCACGACGCCGAACCTATTGCTTCCCGGCCTCCCGTTACCTCGGGGAAGCGCGGGGCTCCTGCTAGTGCCTCGGAGGCGGTTCCTAAGAAGCGATTAAAGAAATCCGCTCCGAATCCTCCCAGGCGCAAGACTATGCCCGGGGTTGCTGGGTAAGTTCTTTTGCCTATATTTCTTGTTTCTCTCTCTGTCTCCCATACCGACGAATCTTCTTTCTTATTTTTGCAGCGCTCCTCTGTCTGTTAAACCCGGCGGTCCTAGTATGACTAGCCGTCCGATTCGGCCGTCATCTCCTCCTCCCGCTGATGACACCCGAATTCCTAGTCCTATTCGTCCTGCTTCTCCCCCCGCTCCAAATACGTCGCCTGTTCGTCGTGATGCTCCTGAGACCTCTTCCATTGATCTGGATCCGATCCGGCCCTCCAATGTTTTCGTTGAGCCAGCTGTCCCCTCTATGGGCCCCAGCGTTACCATTGAGCCTCCATCTACTCCGGCAGTTTCTACGGTCGTCCCGACCTTGGCCGAAAAGGTCGTTGCCCCGGCGCCCTCTGCGAGCTTATCCTCCGCTGGTCCTAAGGACTCCGTCCCCACTTCGGAGGCGCAACTTCCTGCTGACGCCTCTTCTAAGGAGAAACGTGTTATTGCCGTCAAGACTTCTTCTCAGAAAGGTCTTGCCGGCTCTTCTCAGCCGAGTATTGCAGACGCGCTGCGTAAGGGAGCTGCATCTGCCAAAGTCACTGTCACCTCGGCCACCGGCAGCCAGCTTACTCTTCATAAGAGCCCTGCG
Source organism: Avena sativa (assembly GCA_916181665.1). Classification (NCBI taxonomy): domain Eukaryota; kingdom Viridiplantae; phylum Streptophyta; class Magnoliopsida; order Poales; family Poaceae; genus Avena; species Avena sativa. The sequence continues at coordinate 433,693,759 of OV702295.1, forward strand.
ACTGCCGTGGTCGGACCGCCTGCCCGGGGTAAAGTTCTAACTCGGACAGCTAGCGGGAACAGCCTTGGAACGCTAGTTGAGTATGCCAATAACTGGAATGCTGCTGATCAATTTGAGGGTAATCCAGCCAACCAACCTTTCCAGCTTTCTGACATCAGCGGCCGTTTTGACCATGCTGCCCAGTTTATCATTGATACCAACAAGATGAATGCGGTAATTATTTTATCTCTGAGTCTTAAATTATTCTCCAGATGTTACCATATTCTCTAGTCCCCGAAACTTGCAAGGAAATAACTTGTTGTATGCTTGGAAGTTTGACTTAATTTTATTTTTAAGGTTTGTTAGTCCGGCCATCTAGTTCATAGTTTATTCGGACTTGGTGTAGCTTTGAATATCCATCCACCTAGAGCCGAGTTAAGCCCTTCTTGACTCGGATCTGGCATAGCTTTGAATATCCAGCCACCTATAGCCGAATTAAGCTTTGCTTAATTCGGATTTAGTTTAACTTTGAAGATCTAGCCACCTAGATCTGAGTCTAGTCCTTCTTGACTCGGATCTAATATAGCTTTGAATATCCAGCCACCTAGAGCCGAAGTGAGTTTTGCTTGATTCGGATCTTGTTTAGCTTTGAATATCCGGCCACCTATAGCCGAATTAAGCTTTGCTTGATTCGGATCTGGTATTGCTTTGAATATCCAGCCACCTATAGCCGAATTAAGCTTTGCTTGATTTGGATCTGGTATAGCTTTGAATATCCAGCCACCTAGAGCCGAATTAAGCTTTGCTTGCTTCGGATCTGGTATCGCTTTGAATATCCAGCCACCTAGAGCTGAACTAAGCTTTGCTTGATTCGGATCTGGTATAGCTTTGAATATCCAGCCACCTAGAGCCGAATTAAGCTTTGCTCGATTCGGATCTAATTTAGCTTCTACTTGTTGTTTTATCATTTTGCTCCATTGCTCAGGTTGCACATGACCGACGGACCGCCGAGTTCCAGAGGTTGCTTTTTTCGCACCGCAAGCTGGAAGAGAAGTACGAGAAAGTTCTGCCCGTGGCAAAGAAGGTCGGTAAGTCGATAGTTCGTTTTCCTTATTTCCACCTTTCTCATATACTCGTCCGCGGAATGCCGGCTTACTTCTTGTTGAATAGGTAATATCAATAACCTCAATATCCGCCTTGAAAAGAAGATCAAGACCTTGGAAGGTTAGTTTCCTTTCTACTTTACTCCTTCTCCTTTTAGTATCTATACTAAGTTTCCTTATTGCGTTGGGCTGTGGTAAAGCCGAGTTGCAAGACTTTGCAGTGTCGCAACAAGATTGCGTGCCCATGCCTGACGTGATACTTCATTTTTTAGAACAAAGCGCAGTTCATTCGGCGCAACTACAAGAAAAAGATGATGAGATAGCTCGCTTGAGATCCGAGGTGAATGCACTCAAGCTCTCTCAGAAGTCCGAGCTAGAGAAGGTCGACCAAGAATTTGCCGAGGAAAAGAATCGGCTGACTCTGGATTTACAGAAGAACAAAGAACTCCTCGAAGCTGCCGAACTTAAAACTTGCAGTTTGAGCGAGGAAATTGCTCGTTTCGAGAAGAGTAAAGCTGCTTGGGCCAAAGACCTTCAGATAATGATGAGCTACATTCATCGTAAGTTAGTTGGCCTGGCCGAACTATATTTTTGCTTTGTCGTCGCTGCTATCCTTTGACACGTCCATGTTTTGCGCAGATCACTTCCCCGAGGCCAAACCCGTGAGTTCTAAAGCTGTTCTTGCAGCTCGCGCTCGTCGAGGTGAACTTGTTGCTGTTGACTTTGAATATTCGATGGAGGATTTCTTGGTTGCTGTTGGTGCTGCAGTTGGTCCGATGAAAATTATGGGTCGGGACTTGGTGCAGGCCGCTATCCGAGCTTATCATGCACTCTGGTTGAATACCTCAGGGACTCCTGATATCAATGAAGTCAAGTTATTGGTGACAAGGCTGATGGCATCTAAGAGGCAGTTGAGTCTTTGGAGAGAATCTGCTATGCGTGCTGGTGCCGACATGGCCCTTACTGTAATCATGTCATGGTATGAAGACATCTCTCTTGACATTCTGAGGAATCTGCGCACTGGCTCCCGCTGGGTTGAAGATCCCACCTTCGTTGCTCTTCGGCAAGCTCGGGCTTTCCAGCTCGTCGAGTACGCCGACGTGCACACTTGGAATGAAGGGCCGAGTTTTCTCCCCGATCCGGATGAAGGTGCTTCGGGTGATGATTCAGCTGAGCACGGGGAAGGTGAAGATGATTCGGCCACATCCGATAGCTCCAGCTCAAGCTCGGATAGCAACGGTGATGCACGGTCCTCCTCTAAAGGCACCGGGCATTCTACCGCACGTACTGACGCTCCTGAACAACCCCGTGATACCGCCGAAGTTGCACCTGGGTCGGCGGAGGGCGAGGCGACCTCAGTCGAAGTTCCTCCTACTTCGGAGTGCCCCGCACCTGAGCAGGGAGCTGCCCCTCCAACGAACAACGCCTAGGTTATTTGCGATCCCTGGTATGCCGGGCGTATAATGTAGACGAAAAATTTGTCAACTCGTATGATTCGAACTTCTTTTGCTATGTGTTGTTGAGACTCTTTGTTAAGTGGATGCTCGTCCGAATTCTTGCCTTGCTGGCTCGTAATTTCTTCATCTTTTAGGGCTCAACTTTGCCGTTATTTTGATGATCTTATCCAGGCATTAGCGCTGAATATCTACGCTATTGACCTGTTTTGAATATAAGTTAACTACTCCGTTGTGGGAGCAAGCAACAATCGCTGGATCGTCGTTTACTGTTCGGAACTTCCTTATATAAGTCACGTTTCGGAGGTGGTATAAAACTGATATGATTGCATTTAGCATATGTTTGAGGTATCATACGGTAGTCCCCGAATCGTTGCTTTAGATGCCGAGGTTTAAGTGTCAATACGCATTTGACATATCATATGATAGTCCCTGAGTCAATGCTTTTGGCACCGAGGTAAATATTCGTAACATGAAAGGAACACAACATACGGCAGTCCCCGAGCCACTGCTCTGATCGCCAATGTTCAAGTATGTAACGCGAAAGAAATAAATATACCATATGGCAGTCCCCGAGTCATTGCTCTGCGTGTCGAGGTTCAAAACATATAATACGAAATAATCATTACATATGGCAGTCCCCGAGTAACTGCTCTGGGTACCGAGGTTTAACCATCTAACATGAAATAACATAACATATTGTAGTCCCCGAGTAACTGCTCTGGGTGCCGAGATGCAAATACATTATTGGATTTTGACCTTGAGATAGAACGCTACGAGTAAAACGGTCGAAGTAAAGCCACATTCCAGGGGCGCTTCGTTTCTTCACCAGCTTTGTCTGCCTTGTTCTCTCCAGGGGATTGAGCATCGATCAGATAATATGCATCGTTGTGCAATGCTTTGCTCACGATAAATGGTCCTTCCCATGGGGGTGATAATTTGTGCATGCCGGCCGTGCGCTGCACCCGCCGGAGGACTAAATATCCTTCTTTGAATACTCTTGGATTCACTTTCTTGCTGTGATATCGCCGTAAGTTCTGTTGATAAATGGCCGATCGTGATAATGTCAACTCCCTGGCTTCTTCCAACAGGTCTACGGCATCTTGCCGAGCTATTTCATTTGTTTCTGAGGTTGTGTACTGAGCAACCCTTGGCGAGTCATAGATTATGTCGGCCGGGAGTACGGCCTCTGCCCCGTATACCAGAAAGAATGGAGTGTAACCTGTTGATCTATTCGGAGTAGTCCGGAGGCTCCATAACACGGCTGGGATTTCTTCGATCCAACATCCTGCCGACCGTTGCAAAGGTTCAACAAGTCGTGGTTTTATTCCTGATAACACCAGTCCATTAGATCTTTCAACTTGCCCATTGGATGCTGGGTGGGCCACCGAGGCAACATCTAGTCTTATGTGCTTCTCTTGGCAAAATCTGGCGAAGGCTCCTTCTGCAAAGTTCGCGCCATTATCCGTAATAATGCTATGTGGGTATCCGTATCTCAAGATGATATCCTTGAGAAATTTCACTGCTGTGTGCCCATCACACTTTTTGATTGGTTTTACTTCAATCCACTTTGTGAACTTGTCTACCATAACCAAGATGTGGGTCATTCCTCCTCTCGCCGGCTTGAAAGGTCCCACCATGTCTAAACCCCATACAGAAAATGGCCAAGTGATGGGTATTGTTTTTAACTCGGCCGACGGCATATGTATTCTGGTTGCATATCTCTGACACCCATTGCACTTCTTAACTAATTTTTCTGCCTCTTTTAACGCCGTTGGCCAGTAAAATCCATGCCTGAAAGCCTTGGCTACTAAAGCGCGAGATGAGGCATGGTGCCCACATTCTCCTTGGTGTATGTCTAGAAGGATTTCCTGACCTTCTGTGGAACTCACGCACTTCTGCAATATGTTTGTTACGCTTCTCTTATATAACTCATTGTTTATGATTGTATAGGCTTTTGCTCTTCTGATGGTTTGTCTGGCTAATATTTCATTACTCGGCAATACCGCGTCTTTTAGGTACGAAAATATGGGTTGCGCCCATATCGGCGTTACTCTTTCTGCAGTGATCTCAGTGTCTATCTCCATGTTTTCTGCCGACGTATATACCTCGGCTCTCTCCATGATTGCTATTACCTCGGCTGTCCCTCTCTTTAGGGATTCCGAATCTTTCTGCGGATCTACCTCCATTGGCGTATGATTCTCTGCAGAACTTGCTGGGATAAAGATTGATTCGGACTCTGGTGATGGGTTTATTGATGGTTTCCTGAGGTGCTCCAGGGCAATACCTGGCGGAATTGATTGCCGGGTTGATCCTAATTTTGACAATGTGTCAGCAGCGTCATTTTCTGCTCGTGGTATGTGGTGGAATTCACATCCTTCAAAATATCCACTTATCTTTTGCACATGGAATCTGTATAAAGCCATATTAGCATCTAATGCGTCCCAATTGCCCGATACTTGCTGTACTACTAGATCCGAGTCACCGTAGCATAGAATTCGGCGTATACCAATTTCTTTCGCCACTTTCAATCCATGAACTAGTGCTTCATATTCAGCTACATTGTTGGATGCGGCAAAATGTATTTGCAGTACATATTTCAACTGATCTTTTTTAGGCGAGGTTAGCACTATTCCTGCTCCCAAACCGTTCCTTAGTTTGGAACCATCAAAATGCATTGTCCAGTAATTTGGATCTGGCAGTGGTGGCTCATATTGCACCTCGGCCCAGTCTACGAGAAAGTCGGCGACAGCCTGAGATTTGATCGCATCTCTCCTATCAAATTGTGGAGCATACGGTGATAACTCGATTGCCCATTTTGCTATTCGGCCACTTGCATCTTTGTTGTTCAATATGTCGGCTATGGGTGCCTCACAGATTACTTTGATGGGGTGCTCTTCAAAGTAATGCTTAAGCTTTTTTGCCGACATATATACTCCATACGCCATCTTCTGATAGTGCGGATAATTCTGCTTTGAAGTGGATAATACTTCACTTAGATAATATACTGGCCTCTGGACTGTCTTACCCTCTTCAAGTCGTTCCACTACAACCACAGTACTAACCACTCGATTGGTAGCCGCTACATAAAGTAGCATAGGTTCTTTCGATAATGGAGAAGCTAAAATGGGTGCCGTAACTAGCATCTTTTTCAACTCATGAAATGCAAGGTCCGCCTGGGGAGTCCAGCTGAATTTGTCCGACTTTCTCATCAGCTGATAAAGTGGCAGTGCCTTTTCTCCTAGCCGACATACAAATCGACTAAGCGAGGCCAGGCAGCCCGTGAATTTTTGTACATCGTTCAAGCATCTCGGCAATTCCATTCTTTCTATTGCTCTTATCTTCGTTGGATTAGCCTCGATACCTCGGCTGGACACAAGGAAACCGAGTAATTTTCCTGCCGGCACGCCAAATGTGCACTTCTATGGATTAAGTTTCATTCGGAACCTTCTCAGGTTCGCGAAAGTTTGCCGTATATCTTCTAGCAAGGTTTTGCTCTCCTTAGTTTTGATGACTACGTCATCTACATATACTTGTACATTTTTTCCTATCTGATCATGTAGGCACTTTTGCATGCACCTTTGATACGTTGCTCCTGCATTTCGCAGGCCGAATGGCATTGTGCGATAACAATAAGCCCCGTACGGGGTAATAAATGCAGTCTTTATTTGATCGGCCGGATTTAACGGTATCTGGTGGAAACCAGAATACGCGTCTACAAATGATAACAGCTCACAGCCAGCGGTCGAGTCAATGACTTGGTCTATTCTAGGCAAAGGAAAAGGATCTTTCGGACATGCCTTGTTCAGGTTAGTGTAGTCGATACACATTCGCCACACAATGGCTACATTGGGGTCATCTTTTTTCTTTTCTACTAGTACCGGATTTGATAACCAATCCGGATACAACACCTCCATGATGAACCCGGCTGCGAGAAGCCGAGCTATTTCATCCCCTATTACTTTTCTCCTGTCTTCGGCGAAGCGGCGGAGAGGTTGCTTCACCGGCCTTGCTCCTGGCCTGACGTTTAAAGAGTGCTCAGCCAACTCCCTCGGCACACCTTGCAGATCTTGAGTTGACCATGCAAATATGTCCCGATTCTCACGGAGGAAGTTGGTGAGCTCGCTTTCCTATTTAGCGTCAAGGCCTGCACCAATAGTAACAGTGCGCTCTGGGAACTGCTCATCAATCTGAAATTTCTTCGTCTCTTTGGTCGGCTGAAAAGAAACACTGCCATGAGGGTTGGCCAGTGCCGGCATGCTTAACTGTGCTGATTGAGCGAGGGCTGCTACCTCCTGAATCCTTTTCTTTTCTCTTGCTATAACCAATGACTCGGCCAAATTTGACCCGGCCGAAGCACACTCCATTGACTTCTTGTAATCCCCTGCAACTGTTATCACCCCTTGTGGTCCGGGTAACTTCATCTTTAGATAACCTATATGACAGCTGCTCATGAATTTGGCCAGTGCGGGCCGTCCGAGTAGAGCATGATAACAACTTTCCAGATCGACCACCTCAAATTCTAAATTTTCTGCTCTGCAGTTATCTCTTGTACCGAATAACACGTCCACTCGGACTTTACCGATGGGCTCGCATGAGAGCCCTGGCACTATTCCATGGAAAGTTGTCCTCGTGGACTGCAGCATATTCTGTGATATTCCGAGCTTGTGCATGGTATCTTTGTACATGATGTTGATACTGCTTCCATTATCGATGAGTACTTTTGAGAATTTCACATTGATGCTTGGTCCCACAAACGTTGGATCCAACACGAGTGCATATGATCCTGGACTTGGCATTATTCTGGGGTGGTCTTTCATGCTCCAGGTCATCTCCTGATCAGACCATGACTGGTATCTTGGTACTGCCGGCACAACTGCATTCACTTCCATATGCCGGCGCTGCACGCTCTGCTTGTCCTGCTGTTCCGTCGTGAACACACAGTAAGACTGGTGATGTTCCCTGTAATCATTACGTCCAGCATTCGCCGGATTTATCCTTCCGTCCTGCCCCTGGTTCATTACTTGATGCACTGCATCCCTTCAATCCGAGTTATCGTACCTCGGGGGAGGGGGCGGTAGCATCAGTTGCTGTGTATTTGCTCCAGTTAATTGCGGCTGATGCTGCTGTTGCACCTGATGGGAAACCTGAACTCCTGCCGGGTTCCCCATCGCATTTTTCATCCAGGCGCATTGCCGGGTTGTATGATTGGCCGGTCTAGATGGGTTTGATGTGTGAAATTTGCACGGCTGATCTAACATGGATTCGAACGTATACTTCGGCCTCTCTTGCCATTGCTTCTTTTGCTCTGGGGTCCATTGCCTCTTCCCTCATTCCTTGATGTCCACTGTTGAGGTCCATTTTTCTGTCGTTGAGTTGCTCTGTGACTCGGCTGATCTTGCGCTACAGCCGCCACCTGGGCTGAATTATATCTATAATTCGGCCTCTCTTCTCTTCTTCCTCTGAAATCACGCCTAGATGACCCGGCCAATTCTCTCGTGTACTGGTCTTGTTGCTCACGATGATCTGCCGACATTAACTCCGGTTGGGTTGGGTCACCCAATGCATAGGAGTCCGCTATTCTGATAGTTTCTGCCAGTGTGGTTGACATATCTCTCTGCAGGCGTTGCCACAGTACGCTGCCATAACGGCAACCTTGCGCGAACGAAGCGATCGCTTGCGATTCGATAACTCCCTCACATGAGTTTCTCAGGTTACACCATCGAGTTAAAAACTCTCTATCTGTTTCATTCGGCCTCTGCTTGCACATGGCTAGTTGCTGTGGTCTATTCGGTCTCTTGTAGGTGCTGGTAAAGTTGCTAACGAACATCTCTTCGAAATCCAACCAGCAGTTGATACTGCCAGCTGGTTGATTATTCAACCATACCCTGGCTGGTCCTTCCAACATCTGTGGGACATACCGCACAGCCCATCTCAGATTGCCACCTGCTATCTTCACAGCGGTGGCATAATCAATCAACCAGTCTTGTGGTTTGGTACTTCCATTGTACGTTTTTGTGCCTCTTGCCAACTGAAAATTCGGCACTGGTGGTTCGCCCATGATCCTTGGTCCAAAACATGCCGGACCTGGCGGACCTTGCTCTTCCAATAGCTCGGACCGGTATAGCCGATCCAACTTTACTCTTGCATCATTTGCTGGCAAATCTCTGTACAGGATTCTATCCTGCATCCCATAGTGATTGTTTCCACCCTGGTTTGCGTATTCTACCTCGGAATATCCATCATTGTACCTTTCATTCATCTGATTGTAGCGAGCTGGCCTCACTTCTCTTTCCTGGCGAGGCTCATGTCTTGGTTGCGGGTTGAGCGGCACTTCCCTTCTTACCTCGGCCGGGGTTTGGTTTTCATGATTGTCTCTTGCAGGTTCTTTCCTGCCGTGCTCCCCATTACCTCGGCCGCCGTTGTCCTTTTCCATGCGGCCGTGGTTTCTCTCCCTACTATTACCTCGGCTTGCATTGCCTCTGTTCTCATTTGCCTTTCCAACTATTGCCGGGTCATATGGAACAATTTGTTTGTTCCTCTTCCCCGAGGTTACTGCTTTTTCTTTTCTAGCATTGTTTCCAGGTGAAGATGCCGCTGCCGCAGATAAAGCAGGTGCTGCCCCTGCCGAATGAACCATCCGTGAAGCCCCTGGTCTTGCCGGGTTAGCTCTGAGCATTTCTTCATTTTGCTGGTTCGCGATGCGCACCAGCTCATTCACTCTCTCTTGTTGTTTCTGCCGAGCTTCCCCTGTTAATCCCTCTAATTCCAATGCTGCGGCATTTGCCGCTCTCAGGTTTTTCGCCGGGGTACTGTACCTCGGCAAACCCAAATCGCCTGATTCGGCTCTGTGAGCTTCATGCTCTTTGTTAATATCATTCATGAGGTTCTTACCTCTCAATCTTAGTTCGTCCACCCGCTCGGGTGTGATATCAAGCTTATTAGCTTTTGCATATTCTCTCAGGGTCCTGTTCAAGAATTCCTGCAGGGCTGATACTTTTTTGGCCTCTACTAGCACCTTTTGCCTGGTTTCCTCTAACTCTGCCTGCACATTTGCCGGATCAAGTATCGGCGCTACTGGTGTGGTTAAGTTCTCTATAGTTGCCTGAAGAATGTTCTCTGGTCTCTCCAGAGGTGGTCCTCTCACTCTTGGTGCCTTTGGGGTGGTGTCATGCAGCTCTGCCGGGTTTGTCACTGGCGGAATTACCTCGGCGGTTTGCAGTGTGATCTGCTTAGGCGGACCCTGCGCGCCTGCGGCGGGTTCTCTGCTTCACCCGGCTAATGCTGCTCCCGCTTGAGTCCCTGCTGCGACCATCACCTCGACGCTGCCCGCCCGATGCTCCCCTGATGGACTGCTCGCCGCGCTTCGAGGTGGTTCCCCTGCAACAACAACTTGGTGAGGATAAACGTCGGTGATGTCGACGCCGACGTAGACCCTGTGCTCGCCCAGGCCGATGAAGATCCCGTTGCGCGGGGGGGTTTTCCCCCTGAAGCTCCCTGCATTGTCTCTGACATAGTCGCAGAGACCAAATCTCTGGACCAAGCCAGAAACAACGCGCTCGCCGGTGTTGATGAAGTTTCCCGTCCGGATCACGACTCCAGCTAGCATCGCTGCTGGCCCCACGGTGGGCGCCAACTGTCGTGGTGGTGGCACGACAGATGCCATGGGTAGGCTAAAGAATGGGGCCAATGGATGCTAGTGGGATCCGGGGAGGGAAGATGCAACTGTCGTTACACTCAAGCTGCCAAAGTGATGGACTTTATTTCTCTCTTGATGGGTTACAAGTGCTCCTTGAGCTGTTTACAGGGGAACAATGTGAATTTCCCTAGCCTAACGGTGCTCCTCTGTCTCTCTCCTTCCCTCAGGGTCCAAACCTCCCCTTATAAAGGGGTGCCTTGGGTGCCCTCAGGGCTGACGAGGCAAGCATATTCGTGGAATATGCTTGTCCCAAAATGGTAGTTCGGCGGCCTCCTTTCTTTGTCGCCCTTCTAATGACGGCAAGGCTCTAGTGGCCCCCCTCCTGCGGGCCTCGGGCTTCAGGACTGTCACCCTCGTGACCTTCTTCTGCCCCTCTGACGCCGTGCATCCTTGTCTCTTGTGCTTGGCCCTGTCCTGATTCCTTCTAGCCTGCAGCTATACTTTGACCCTGGGCCTCTCCTTCTCCTGCAAGCTTCGTATCACTCGGCCTTACCTTGTGTTACTCGGCTCGTTCCTTACCTGCATGAAGATCATTTGGGTAACCCGGCCGATTTTCTCATTAACTCGGCCGGGTAACTACCCGATACCTATACATGGGCTTCTTGCCTTCGTTCATCGGCCGACATATCCAAGATTCGGCCGACCTAGGCCGTAGCTCGGAAACCAGACGGGGACAGTACCTCTGTCTTTCCCCGTCTCTGACCTACCCGAGGTTAACCCCCCGACAGCAGGAGCTACGTACCAGCGCACGATGCAGCGTTGCCTCCACGACCAACTCGGACGCAATGTACATGCATACGTGGATGATATTGCGGTGATGTGCAAAAAGAAGGAAACACTCATTTCCGACTTGGAGGAAACGTTCACCAATCTACGAAAATACAACATCATGCTTAACCCGAAGAAATGCTTCTTTGGAATACCAGCCGGGAAATTGTTAGGTTTCATCGTGTCTCAAAGAGGCATAGAGGTGAACCGCGACAAGATCAAGGCTATTCTCAATATTTCCAGGCCAACTCGCCTGAAGGACGTACAAAGATTAACTGGTTGCATTGCTGCGGTCAGTCGATTTGTAAGCCGGCTTGGTGAAAGAGCCGCACCATTATACAAACTCCTGAAGAAAACGAAGGATTTTGTCTGGACTGACGAAGCTGAAGCTGCACTACAAGACCTGAAGAAAGTACTCTCATCTACTCCTATCCTTGCAGCGCTGGAACCTCAGGAACCGATGTTGCTTTACATTGCTGTGACAAATAAGGTTGTCAGTATAGTTATGGTGGTGGAGAGACCAGAGGAAAATCAGGAGCACCTAGTGCAGCATCCGACATACTTTGTCAGCGAGGTCCTGACAGAATCAAAACAGCGATATCCGCACTATCAAAAGTTGGCTTACGGTGTTTTCCTAGCATCTCGTAAGTTACGACACTATTTTCAGGAGCATCCAATTACCGTGGTGAGCAAAGCTCCCATGAGAGACATAATCAACAACAGCGACGCCACAGGACGTGTTGTCAAATGGGGCATAGAGCTCTCAGCTTTTGATATTGAGTATAAACCTCGGACAACAATCAAATCCCAGATCCTTGCTGACTTTGTCGCTGATTGGGCAGAGACGAAGGAGAACATGGTCCTCCCTGAGTCAGAATATTGGACCCTCTTTTTCGATGGGTCTAAGGCTCGAGGGGGCTCGGGGGCTGGCGTGGTGCTCAAATCACCCCAAGGAGATAAACTATTATACGTGTTGCAGATCCACTTCACAGCAACAAACAATATTGCCGAGTTAGAAGCACTGGTGCATGGAATACGGATTGCCAAGGATATTGGCATCCGGCGTTTGATGTGTTATGGAGATTCGGATCTTGTTGCTCAGCAAGTCTCGGATATTTGTAATGCAAATAAGCACATGGTAGCATATAAAGCCGTCGTGGATGATCTATCTAAATCGTTCGAAGGGTTTGAAGTTCAACACATCCCTCGAGCAGAAGATGAGGAAGCAGATGCACTATCTCGAATAGGCTCTGCGCGGAAAGAGGTCCCGGATGGCGCATTTTTAGAGCACCTCAAAGTTCCCTCAATAAAGGGAGTAGATGAGGAATATCCGACCAAATCCGACTCACCTTTAATAGCAGTTCTGGCTGTAATTCCCAGCTGGACTCAACCCTACCTTGATTACTTGGTAGATGGCAAATTACCCGAAGACGAGGTGTTGAGCCGGCAGATTATCCGACGAGCAAAAGCCTATACTATTGTTAAGGGTGAGCTGCATAAATGGAGTGTTTCTGGGGTTTTTCAGCGCTGTGTATCTCTGGAAGAAGCAGTGGAGATCTTAAGGGAAATCCACGAAGGCGAGTGTGGTCACCACGCTGCAGCCAAATCTTTAGTGGCAAAAGCATTTCGACATGTTTTTTTCTGGCTTACAGCTCAGGCAGATGCCGAACGATTAGTCAAGACATGCAAAGGCTGCCAAAAGTACGCCAAGCAAGCTCATGTTCCGGCTGATCAGCTGCGAACAATACCTATAACATGGCCTTTTGTGGTCTAGGGGCTTGATATGGTAGGACCTTTTAAACGAGCTCCAAGTGGATTTACCCACCTCTTAGTGATGGTGGATAAATTCACCAAGTGGATCGAGGCTAAACCTGTCACTAGTTGTGATGGAGCAACAACAAAAAGATTTGTCGAGGATGTTATATTCCGGTATGGTTATCTGCATAGCATTATCACGGACAACAGGAGTAACTTTTCTATGGAAGAACTGGCTGAATTCTGCGATGAGCAAAATATCCGGCTTGACATTGCGTCAGTCGCACATCCACAGGCTAACGGACAAGTCGAAAGAGCAAATGGTTTAATTCTACAAGGCTTGAAACCAAGACTCGAAGCACCACTGAGATGTGTTGTGGGGGCTTGGGCAGAGGAACTCCCCTCTGTAATTTGGAGTTTGCAAACAACTTCGAACAGGTCAACAGGATGTACACCTTTCTTCTTGGTCTATGGTGCAGAAGCAGTTCTTCCTAGTGATTTAATTCATACTTCTCCTAGAGTGGCCGCGTATATCGAAGAGTATTCCGAGATTTCTCGACAAAATGATCTCGACTTAGTCGAAGAAGTTCGCGTCGTTGGTGAAATGAGATCTACAGCATATCACCAGAAGTTACGCAAGTATCATAGCTAGAGAGTCCGAAATAGATCTTTCAGTAAAGGTGATTTGTTTCTCCGGCTTGTGCAACAAAGAAAGCACAAACTTTCCCCAGTATGGGAAGGGCCCTTTTTAGTTAGTCTAGTATTGCACAATGGATCGTACTACTTAACTGACATGAGGCCAGTCAAAGAAAGACCTGCTACTAAGAAGAGAAAGAGAGCTGGAGGCAGTACAAATCCGGATGAGTTAGACAGACCATGGAATATTGCTCAGCTACGTCCCTTTTATTCTTAGTTTATCCTTCTTTGTAATCATACATATGTACATGTTCTCTAAGAAATAAAACTCTTGGTTGCCTCAAGTTTTTTCTGAGAAGTTTTTACCATCTTATTTCCAAATGATCATGTTGTAGTCAAAAATCCCAGAATGCTTGAAAGTACTTTATGCTCATGTTCGTTCTGGTTTAGGTTTCCGATTCTAAAACTGCTACCCTCGGGTATAACTCCAAAAATTCTAGTCTTTACTTTGGTTATTTGTCAGATTGCTGGATGCGGGTATTTTCCGAGTAGTGAATTGTTGGTACTGGAAGACGGCTTTGTTTCAGAGTTTAAACTGGTTTAGCAATTGAGCTCCGTTGCTCGGCAAAGTTTCCGGCTGAAGGTTTAGCCGGCTCACGAAAGGGACGAGGCGGAAAGCCAGATAAACGATAAGTAGACACGGAAAATTCTAAGTGCTTATGAAAACATTTCAGGCACACAAAAATTCTAAAACAAAAGTGCTGAATAGATAAAAAAACTTAGCACTAGCAAAAGTCATAGTACTTAATATTTACAAAACGCATCATGTTCTTTCACGGAATAATACATAAGTTTGTGGTCTATGATGCAGGAGGAGATGAAGGATCTACTGGCTCACTGGTCACTCCGCCTTGATATCATTCCGATATATCCGCATCCGAGTTGGTGCGTTCATCGTCGGAAACTTCTTCGGCGTCTTCTAGAGGAGGCGGCGGAGTATCCACTGTTGGGTTTGCAGCATAGAAAACAAAAAATTTCCTACGGTGTGAACTACACGCCAAGATCTATCTACTAGGTACAAAGCAACGGGAGGACATACATCCAACAAGAACTTACCCTCGTAGACAACAAGCTTTACTAACGAGTATGAACTCGTGGTTGATGTAGTCGTACACTTTCCGATCTCAAGATCGTGATGAAGTCCAGCAGGTCCGGCTCCAGCACGTCCATCAGATCTAGCTCCAGCACCACCAAGTCCAGCACCGCAAAGCAGCGGTGCATCCGTGATCGCACACACGTCCAGTACCCCGACAACCTCCGTCCCTCGCTCCAGCAAAGCAGCGGAAGCAGCAACTCCTTTCCAGATAAAGCCACCGGGAACATGTATCTCGCTAATCTGACACCATCGGGGAATAATACTAGAGGGGGAGAGAGATCCTTCACAAGGAGGTGTGTGTGAGAAGTGAGGAGGGGTGGACTTTTATAGGGGGAGGGGGGTGCCCCTCCTTCATGGCCGGCGCATGGAGGGGGTGACCCTTCACCTCCTCCATTCATGTGGTGGTAACCCCTCCACATTAAAATGCCCCTTCCATTCTCTTCTAAAGTCTCCACTTTAAATGCATTAAATTTCTCCAAATTTAATGCTCTCTCATTTAATAAAACACTTTTATTATTTTTATTCAGAATTTTGTTAAATACTTTAATTAACAAACATTCACATAAAACCCCCTGTAACATTTCAATATTACATGCAGAACCAATTTCAGCATTTTCACCCGAAACAGTTTCGGTGTCTATTGAAATAATTCCAGCGCTTTCTTAAATCTTTATCTGAAACATATTTGCTCCAAATGGTGTCGGTATCCCTTAAGTGTGTCACCCTACGGTTCGCGAATAATGCAGACATGATCGAGACCCCTCTCCGATCAATAATCAGCAGCGGGACCTAGAGATCCATACTGACTCCTACACATTCAACGATGACTGCTGTGATCGTCAGAACCTTTAACGCTAGTAACTAAATCCCTTTGTCCCGCGATATATTACATGTCCGATATTCGATCATCGGTATATCCATACCTAGTTTGATCTCGTTACTGACATGCACTCTTTTCTCGTTCCCGTGATATAACATTCTAGTGATCACATCACTTGCTTGCAAGCTATCTCAACATGATACCACCGAGAGGGCCCAGAGTATATCTATCCATCATCGGGATTGACAAATTCCACTCTTGATCCATGAGCCTCAACATAACACCTTCATAGCACTGAACCCATCTTTATAGTCACCCTGTTACGGTGTGACATTTGATGTTATCAAGATACTCTTCCGGTGTTAGCAATTAACATGATCTCATGGTTTAAGGATAAAGTTTACTTTGTATGATGTTATAGCAATATAAACATAATGACTTGATCGTAATGCTATACTTTGGATGAATGTTCATCACATCATTCCACCAATGGTGTGACCTTGTTATTAACAACATCTAATGTCCATGATCAGGAAACCTTGATCATCTTGTTAATCAACAAGCTAGTCTATAAGAGAGGCATAACTAGGAACCCTTTTTGTTTATTAAACACACATGTATTGATGTTTCCGATCAATACAATTCTAGCATGTAAAATAAACATTTATCATAAACATGGAATAAGATAATAACCACTTTATTATTGCCTCTCGGGCATATTCCCTTCATCCACGCGGGTGAAGAAGGGCACCTCGTAGTTGGTCAGGTCAGCTACGTGGCACCCATATCCGGCGCAAGAGTGCATGATGGCTTGAATGTCCTGCTCCTGACCGTCTTCATCTACTTTGCAGTACCCTCTGGTCACTTGCCATATCTCCATGTTTCCATGGTGGCTCATGACCATGGTGAGAGCGTTCTGCGCAGCAGTCCGCGTGTAGGACATGTTCCAGTCCCGAACGAGCTGCGACATCTCCTTGGCCTTCTCCCGCACCTGGAAGTCCGACATGCTTGGCATGTCCGGAATCCTAAGAGACTCGCCAATGTCCTCAAGGGACTGGCGGTAGTCATGAAGAAGATCACCGACTTGGGTAAGCCGGTGAGTGCGGGGCTCGGACGAGGAGGAGTCCGTCAAGTTCAGAGGACCTATAAACAAAATGAAGATAAGGAAAAACCGACATTGATGAAAGTCGAGGAAATGATAAGTCAGATAGATGGAACTTACCAAGAATGACGTCGTCAATCTTGGCTTTCTCTTCCCGGAGACTCTGGAGTTCAGCCCGGAGTGCTTGGGAGATATCCTTCTCTCTGTCAACCTCATTCTTGAGGTCCAAGATAACTTTATTTTAAGCGGCAATCTTGCGATCGCGCTCTTTAGTGGCCATGGAGGAGGATTCCAGGACTTGAGCTATGCTCGCTTCATGATCCACCTTGAGCTTTTCCAGCTCTTGGCGAAGTCCCCTGTTTTCCACCACCAGGGTTTTGAGGTTCTCGGCCTCTTCAATCATAGCGATGGATTGTTTCACCAACGCTGTAAGACAAAAAGAACAATAGTTCAGAAAAATTCGACATAGAAAAAGCAAAAGGCAAGGTTTGAATCTCGAAATGTTTACCTTCGGCTTCGTCCTTGGCTACCTTGAGCTAAGCATTTTAAGCCGGAGAGCTTTGATCTCTCTCCGCTTATCACAGACATTGGACAATAATTCCTGGTTATAGGAACATACTTTCTGTAAGTCAGAATACCCAAAGTCAGAAAGCTACTTAAGACCCGGGCTAATATTTTTACTAAGTATCAGCACGAGCCTTGGGGGCTACACTAGTTTGTTCTTTGGCATCCTAATGAAAGCATAAACCCGGATTTCTATATCCTACTTCATGCTTGGGGGCTAGAGGATATGATATAACATAATGTAAAAACAAGAGTTGGAATTCCAACTAACATATTGCTCGAGGGTGAGTTTGTCTAAACCCGCATTCACTTCAGCTGCCACCTTCTCGGCGAGAGTAAGAGGGATCACTGGAGCTGTTGGAAGCTCGCCAGTCCTGATCCTCTCGTCGCGAAGGCGGACTTGAGTGAGAAGGTCGGAGAACTTGACGTCCTCTGCTTCTTGCGCCTCCTCTTCGGGGGATAGATGGCTTTTGTCCAGGACTTGCCTGGCCAGCCGCTGGATCTCCTCTGCAGATTTCCGGGTCAGGCCAAATTTGGCCAGACCCGGATTGTTGAGGAGGTTTTCAGCGAAGACTTCAGCCGAGGGATCATTACCCGAAGAGGGTTCACCCTTATCTTGACCTGACACACTCGAGGTGATGTCAGTATGCGACCCAAGGATCATCGGCTCCGCTTGAGGAGCCGGATCTTATGCAATCACCAAAGAAGGGATGATCGCCGGAGTTGCAGAAGGTTGAGGGGCCGGAGTCGGAGGAGCCACGGCAGGGGAAGCTATTGTAAGCTTCGTCTGGCGCAAGGGCTTCGAAGAAGTTCCCTTCCCCTTACCCTTGATGATTGATTTTGCTCTGAGAAGGTAGTAAAGACGGAAACATTACATCTCGGAAAGAAACTTGCGTAAACAACAAAGGAGGAAAAGTTGTGACAGAAGGTTACCTCTTCACGACTAGCACCTCCTTTGTGCCAACTGCCACTGTCGGAGCTTTGCGCTTCTTGAGCGCAAGATCCGGCAATGGGACTACTTCTGTCTCCTGAGAAAACTCAGGAGGGTATCCTTCGAGTGGAGCAAACTCCGACTCGGGGAGGTCAGCAAGCTGAAAATAAAAACACAAATCAGCACTGCGATATAACTCGAAAAGTGAAACACGCAGAAGATGTTCTGATAGAATCTTACCGCTACCACGGGGTTTTCCGCCGTGTGCATATCCAGAGAAATATCCGGAATCCTCCTCTCGATCCGCTCCTTGATCAGCCACTTGATCTGGCTGATGTAGCCTTGAGTGGATTAGTCTTTGGGGCTGATGCGGAGAGACTCTTTTTTGGAAGACGTGATGGAGTGCATCAGTCTATCCCCGTGGTACTGAAGTGGCAGGATCCGACGTGAGACCCAGCATTAGACTAAGTCGGATCCTTTCAGACCCTTGTGCTTGATAAGGTATTTGATCCGCCTCTTAGTGAGGATCAGATCGTCGGTGAGAGCCGGAGCAGCCTCGTCCCAGGAAGGCTGGGTCGTGGCAGCTCCCTCGACAAAAGCCGGCAAAGCAGTAGCTTTGCCGGGAGCCGGAATATCCCTATGATAGAAAAAAGTGGCTGGCCATTGCTTGACCGAGTCACTGGCAGAAATTTTGGGATATGCCCGGTCTCCTCTAACAGAAAAACTAATGGTACCGGTGATGTAAGGAACACCGGCAGTAATAGAATTTCTCTAGACATGGAAATAGTACCGAAAGAGAAGCAAACTCGGCCTAATGCCAAGGAAGCCCTCGCAAAGCGTAGCATATGCGCTCATTTCTAGAAGGGAATTGTGAGGAAGATTGTGGAGTTGAACTCCATAGTGGTCAATCACCTCGGAGAAGAACTCCGAGGGAGGAAAGGATAAACCTCGGTCCAGATGGGTGCCGAAGTGGACGCGCTCGCCCTTGCACGAATTAGGGACGGTTTCCCCGAAGCCGGTCCGCCAGTCACTGACAGCGAGAAGCCCCTCCTTCTCCATGTTCTTGAGGCCCTCCTCATTGAGGGCGCAGGGGATCCAGACTCCCCGAAAACTCTCCTTCTCCACTGCTGCTTCCGCCGCTGCCGCCGCCACCGCTGCCGCCAGACCAGAGGAAGACAAATATGAAGCCATTTTTCTCCAGTGGAAAAGATGACCTTAAGGTGGCGGCTCTAGGAGCTCCATGGGAGGAGGACAAGGAGGCTCTGTGCGCATGGGAAGATTGGGAAGGAAGGAACGGCAAAGGACTGGTGGGGATGAGAAGAAGAAATCTAAACCCCTTATATCAACCTACCTGCACCAAGATTCGTGCAAACGCTACAATGTAACTGCCATGCATCGTGGAAAGAACTGGGAAGGGCCCGTGCGATGATTGCGTCGCCTCGATCTCCACGCACGCATTGAAATGGCGCCTCGGTTCCGTGAACCGCAGACCCACCAACGGCCGTGCTGACAGAACGTCTGTCAGATGACGTGACTTGGGCATGCTTGTGTCAGGTGGCGTTAGAGACCAAGTTCCGGCTTAGTTTAAAAGCGAGCTGGAAAATCCGAGTAACCAATTGCAAGGTCCGACTTATTTTTCAGACCCGGATCGTATCTTTTGTTGTGAAGTTTCAGGAACCCTTCAAGATTCTGCAAGCCGAAGATCAAGCTAGACGATGATAAATCCGACTTTGGATCTTGGAGGCCTCCGGGGGCTGCTGTTGGGGATATACTTTCCGGGTATCCTCACAGTTCCTCACTGACCAGGGTGGCCCACTTAGGGTTAGAGCATTGCTTCACGGGCGGCCCAGTCAGGGAGAGAAGACGAAGTCCAATCCGGCTACGGGAAGGCCCAAAAGACTTACCGACTTAGGCCCATAATGTTACTTGTAGTTCAAGATGTACTCTGTAACAGACTCTTAGTCGTAGCCGGATAGATCTCTCCTGTAAACCCTAGGCCGAATATCTATATAAGCCGTCCTAGGGAGAGCCTTTAGGGCACCCAATACTTTAGACCCTCAACTCGCACAGGCGAAACCCTTGTAACCCATATTCCGGCTCTGTCGTATTACTGGATTGCTAGCAGGAGTAGGATCCGTCCAAAGCCGGCGGATTCAAACCTAGGTAAACTTGTGTGCTCACCGTCCCGGAATACCGTAAGTCTCACCCCCCTCTGTTCCGCACGCCTCGAGGACCCCCTCGTGGCGTACTTGTCATTAATCCGACGACATCGGCCCCTGGATAAGGATACTCTTGTGTATGTACTGCTGCTTCGTGCACAACTAGGGGGGAGGTTGTACAGCCATACAAACACGGGCCATGTGTTGTGCGTGCTACTCTGGTTGCCAAAGGGATTGAGTCCGTCGGTGCTCATGCCCAGCCTAACATTCCTTGGATCGAGCCCGAACTCATCTTGGAATTCGATGTCCAGCGCATGCCACTAGCTAGCATCCGCAGGGTGTGTTAGGATCTTGTCCTTCTCTGGATCATCTTCCGGCTTCTCCCTCTTAGCGTGCCATTGCATGAGCTCTACTTCCTTAGGGTCTACGAAATACCACTGCAGACGGGAAGTGATAGGAAAGTACCACACCACTTTTCGGGGAACTTTCTTGTTCCCTCTCTTGTACCGTCCCTGGCCGCACACCGGGCATGTGGTTCTATCCTTGTACTCATTCTGGTAAAGTGCGCAGTCGTTGATGCATGCGTGGTACTTCACGTAAGGTAGGTCTAGTGGGCAAACTACTTTCCTCACCTCCTCGATACTTGTTGGCAATGTGTTGTCCTTGGGAAGACGAGCATGCCAGAATTTTCATGTGAGCGTTGAAGCTCGTGTCGGTCCATTTGTGCTCCGCCTTTATCTCCAGAGCCTTCAGCATTACACTCAAGCGTGTATCCTTGGGCCGACACCCAGGATACAATGGAGTCCTCCCATCTACCTCCATCTGTGCCAGTGATGACCCACAAGTATAGGGGTTGTATCGCAGTATTTTCGATAAGTAAGAGTGTCGAACCCAACAAGGAGCAGAAGGTGCTGGCGAATGGCTAGGAGCAGGAATTCTCTGTAAATACTTAGCAAACGGATTTTTAGGGGTTTTTCATAATGCAGGTAAATAAAGTACGAGTAAATAAAAGACAATAAGAATAAATGCAGCAAGTGGCCCAATTCTTTCTTTAGCAAAGGACAAGTCGGTTGTATTACTTAAGATGACCAAACATTCTCGATGACACACGGGAATATCGTCAAGTGCTTTCGCTTCATATAGTTGATTAATCTTCTTTAGTTTGCTAAGTGCTGTGTGGGTGAACCTGTGCTAATGTACCGACCTTCCTAGGACTAATACATACTTGTGATTATACCCCTTGCAAGCATCGGCAAGTACAAGAAAGTAATTAAGGTAGAAACCTAACCACAGCTTT
Organism: Avena sativa; assembly: GCA_916181665.1. Classification (NCBI taxonomy): domain Eukaryota; kingdom Viridiplantae; phylum Streptophyta; class Magnoliopsida; order Poales; family Poaceae; genus Avena; species Avena sativa. Next base: position 433,715,182 of record OV702295.1, read on the forward strand.
AAACTCTAAGACCCTGACGTCCCTTGTGCAATGGTTTCCTAACAGGGGTTCAGGTTTCTGTCACTCCGGCAACCCCTTCGATTAGTAGCCAAATACATAATGCATTCCCCTAGGCCCATATAGGTGAAGTGTCATGTAGTCGACGTTCACATGACACCACTAGAAGAAATACACCACAATTTAAATATCAAACCATTGAATCTTTCTCAACACAATTCCACTACTAACAAAATGACTTCTCCCATGTCCTCAACAACAAAACGAACTACTCACAAGACATCATATGGATCATGATCAGAGATGAAATAATGATATGTAACAATCTGAACATAAACGATAATTCAATGGTTCACTCAATAGCATCAACTACAAGGAGTAATCAACACCGGGAAAGTTCCCCCTAAGAACTATGCAAGATTCAACCCAATTGTTACAGCGGTATGAAGTGGTGATGATGGTGCTGGTGGAGATGATGGTGGTGATGATGATGATGATGATCCCGATGAAGTCCATCTTGATGGTGGTGTTGCTGGCGACGATCTCCCCTCTCCGGGAAGGAATTCCCCTGGCAGAATTCTATCTGCTGGAGAGATCTTTCTCTCTCGGTGTTTTCCGCTCCGCAGAGGTGGCAGAATCTTTCTATGGTCGCTCCCCGAGTATTAGGGTTTCGGGAGGATAATATACGCCAGAGGAGAGAGACAGGGGTGGACCAGGGTGGCCACACCACCTGGTGGCGCAGCCTAGGGTGGCCCACGCTAGGGGGTGGTGTGGGCCCCCTTTGGCCCATCTCCGCTTCGCCTTCTGGCTTTCTTCGTCTTCTGTAAAAATAGGATTTTCCATGTATTTTCCCGAATTTTCTGATCTTCACGAATTTTGCCTCCAAACAGCACCTTTTCCATCAGAATCCTGACTACAGCGGTCCATGCTCCAAAAGTCATCAACCATGCAAAAATAGATGAAATAGCATAGGTATCATCTCCTAATATGAAATATATCAATGAATAACAGTAAATTATGATATAGAATAGTGATGCAAAATGGACGTATCAACTCCCCCCAAGCTTAGACTTCGCTTGTCCCCAAGCGAAACTGAACTCAATAAACATGACCTCAGGTTTATGGAGTGAAGAGTCGATAAAAGAATACGGACAAGAAGCATCACATTCATCAATACATAAGTCATAATAGAATACAACTCACTATTATATAACTTAACTTGCAATAAGTAAAGGAAACACAATAAAGATACGTAAAGTAAATAACAATTGGTAATGGCAAACTTAGCTCTTGGTCGAAGAATAGTTGATAATTCGCTAGAGTTCACACATAACTGGTTTTCAATGATAGCTTTCAAAGTAGGTAAACACTAAGATAAGAGCAATGTGCAAAACATGATTGAATAAATCATCATATGAATGAATGAAACAAAACAACTCAAAATGCTTGCTGAGGTAGAAGGGAATAGGTTTACTGACTCAACTAAAAAGTAAAAGATATGCCCTTCACAGAGGGAAGCAGGGATTTCAAGTTTCATAAAGAGCTTCCAAAAATTATGGTACTTATTAGCTTTCATCTCTCATTGCCCCTATCATAGGCATCTTTAGGTGATTAAGGTTAAAGTGACACAACTAAGAGGATATGCTTGACAAGTTATAAGTTGAAATCTCATGCCCCTTACTTACGAGTACTGAACCTCATGCTACACAACTTCAGTCACAAGTAAGATCTTGTCATTCTAAATACATATGTATCATAGAGAACCGCCAACAGGGTACCCCTTGCACATGATACAGGAGCTATCCCATAATCAAAATGAAAGGTAACCAGACAATGAGCATCTCAGCGATCCTTTTATTTGCTATTTGCATAGGTTTTTATTGAGGATGCTTCATAGAGTGCTCATTATGGTTATGCTGCAAGTTTCCACCATGATTAGGCATGGCTTAGGCTAGCGGCCCAGGCGTTTCTCTAACACACATATAAACTCCATGATCTTACAAGTTCCCCTTTTATTTCACACCGCTGGGATCCATAAGCAAAAGAATCATGATATCAACGGAATATAAGTGCAATGTTGAAAGCGTTCCCCATGATACATGGTTCTTCTAACTTCAACTTATAAAGCGCGAGCATATACGCAACAAAGATGGACACAATGGTTCAAGTTTATTAATTGCAAGAAAGTAAAGTGTGCCATCAAGTTCGTGAGAGATTTAATCACTAATTTTCTCGTAACAAGTTTAATTTGGAAGGTAGATAAAAACATGAATTTACTTGGAATAGAAATAGTGCTAATAGGTCGGTATCATGGACAAAAATGGCATAGGTTTTGGTGTAAGGAATGGATGCACGAGAAGCATTCCCTCTCAGTATAGGTTTTTGGTTAGCAAGGTTGGGTAGCAAGCATAAGAGTTGAAGGAAACAAACAAACATACAAGTGATAAAAACAAACATGCAATCTTCCTTGGAAGCACAAAATATCTTAACTAGAGAATACTAGAATCATGAGCAAATCAAGAAAGAAAGAAAGATGATGAAATTATATTTCTTTAAGAGTACTTTTATCTTTTTCATTCAACTCTCAAAAATAGTGTTTCTACTGACCAAGCCAGGTTTGCCAAAACCAACTAAATTAACTCAATGATCCCAAAGTGATACCAATACTAACGACAAGATCAATCATATAACCATGAATTGAAAACTAATATAAGATATGCAAAAGAGTAAATGATAGAACTTCTCATTCATAAACCATAACGGCAACTCACACCAAGGGATACATAGATATCTAACGAGAGGGGGGACACTTCCATAATGCAAACCATCCTACATGATAACTTCTCTATTCATGATATGACTCTACTAAAAAGGTAAAAAGATAGAAGATAGTGATATGATACCGCGACACTCCCCCAAGCTTGGAACAAACCAAAGGGATGCCAAAACCTGACGACGAATTACTCCTTCGGTGGTGGTGGTATTCTCTCGATGAGCTCTTTGATTAGTTTCCCCAAGTCCTCAATCTCGAAGGTGAGATTACGAATCAACTGTGAGTTTTCCTCAATGCGGCTCATGATCATGTCGGGTTGAGAATTCCAGCTCTTGCGATTCTTTCCCCACTCTTCCTCCTTGAAGTCTTCTTTTCCTGCATGGCTAGAACGAGGCAAATCCCAATTGGAGGGTAGTTTCCCCTTGGGCATATTCTGGTATTGATGCTCATGGATAAGGGTATGGAAAGGATTCTTGGTGCATGGAGGAAGTGACCGTGGGGCCAAACTGTGGCGCGGATGTTTCCCTCCAGTTGACATCCATGCAGTCCTTCTGATCCTGGCAGGTTTTTCCACCACTCCAATGCTTGCAATGGTAGTGCCGGTGTGCAGATGTTGGCTTTGCTTTGCCTCCTCTTCATCTTCACTCTTGATCTCCTTCTCCTTCCCGGGGTCTTGGAGATCCTCCTCCATAGGCTCCTTTCCCTTATCCTTGGTGGACACCATTGTGCTTCTAACTTTCAAGAATAGTTCCTGGCAGAAACAGATCGAAACAAAAACACGAGGAGAACACGATATACAAACCTCGGGGGATCCGGGGGATTATATATTACGAAGTTTTACAACAAAAGGAAGGTACTGGGAGAAAACGGGTCGGAGACGGAGTCTGGGGTGGCCACACCACCTACTGGCGTGGCTAGGGGTGCGCCACGGGGTGGTGTGAGCCACCCTAGCTCCGTTTCCGTTCCTCTTTCGCTTTGTAACTTTCCTTGTTGGGTAAAAATTCCAAAAATATAACTGGACATAATTTTCGCGGAACTTTTCTTACCAGAACTGTTACCTATTCGAAAATGGACTCTGCAAGTCTCTGAATTTGGTCTTTGATAGATTCTTCCAGAGTCACCACTTGAATAACATCAATATCTTCATCTTCATACTCATATTTCTCGAGTCATGAAACCTTTCACTTTCTTATTACACCATTTTCTCCACTAACCTAGAAATTTCTTCACATAAAACTTCACACAATTCTCATTAGCAACATTAGTGTAAGCGAGGTAATAAACCTTTTAGGTTCAATTTCAACTAAAATCTGTCAAAACATAAGCTACTATAGCAACCCCTTCCAAAAACCCAAAAAGATTCAAAAAGGAAATTGACTTAAGAAGCAAATGCAAGAGTGGCAAAATCTGTCAAAACAGACCAGCAGGTAAAGATCAATTTTTTAGAAAATCTTCTGTTGCAAAAAGTGCAAAACTAATGAAAGTTAAATAATAACCTGGGGCAGAAGCACAAAAAAATTACAGCTCAATCCGGCATACAGAGATCTCTCACGAAGTTTTACGGTGAAGCACAAAAATTGTTTCGGGACAGCAACTTCCCCAAATCTTACTTCTCTCTCATTAGAGGTTAATCTTGACACAAAAAAACAAACAAAAAGGATAAGGAGAGGTTATTACCGAAGTAATAACTTCCAAGTCTCAAAGAAATAAAAACAAACTGAAAACACAAATAAATTGGGTTTTCTCCCCAAAAGCTCTTTCTTTATAGCCATTAAGATGGGCATGATAATTTCAATGATGCTCACATAAGAATATGAATTGAAGTGAAAGAGAGCATTAAGAAGCAAAAATATACATGTTTAAGTCTAACCCACTTCCTATGCAAGGGAATTTCGTAAACAAACAAGTTGTTGAAACCAGAGGCTATAAGCATAGGAAGGCAAAACAAGTGCAACATAAAGACTTTAAGCATAAAACGAGGAACCATATAGCTATCATAGTCTTTCCTCTCTCATAGTAACTTTAAGCATAGTCTTTCCTCTCTCATAGTAACTTTCAGTATCATGCATAAACTTAATCATATAGCTATCACAAGAACCATGTAGCAATAATCACTTATCCTAACAGAAAACACAGGGACACTAGCTCTCGTAACACTACTTTGTGAAACAATATTAGAGGTATCCTTACAAAGGATAGTGTGTCCATCTTCTTCATATTTAGTGACAAAATCTTTCACATTTGCTATTATAGGTTCATCATCCATTTGTTTCTCAGGTTCAACAGCTTTATTGTACTTTCATTAACCATACTAGCTATCATAGAATGTTCCTTTATCTTAACTGGGAAAGGCATTTTCTCAATGTAAGGTTCAGGTAAAGCATGATTAGCAGTATAAACTTCAGTATTTCTTGTAGGAACATGCTTAGCAACATCTTTATATGGTTCATGATACTTATTCCACTTGTTTTTAGGAACTTCAATATAGGAAGCAAAAGCCTTAAAATAAGTTGCAATAGCTTGAGAGTCTAGACCATGAGCATTACTAATATTTTGAAAGTCATCAGTTCCCATAAAAGATTCACTGCATTCATAATCATAATTTATACCTGACTTTCTTCCTATGTCGTTCTCCCATGCTTCAGCATTGTCTTGAATATGGTCCAGAAGATCCCATTTAGCTTCTTATTCCATGCGTGTAAATGATCTAGCACAAGAAGCATCCAATAAATCCTTATCATGAAGAGAAAGCCTTGCATAAAAGTTATTGATAATAATACTGTTGGGGAGCTTATGAATGGGACATTTGAGCATTAGTAACTTCAATCTCCCCCAAGCTTGGGCTGTACTCTCTCCATCAAGAGGCCAAAAGTTGTATATTTGATTCCGATCTTTATGAATCTCACTAGGAGGATAAAATTTTGAATAAAAGAGAGGCACTATTTCCTCCCATTCAAGAGCTTGGCCATTCTTCAGCAGCTTATACCATTCCTCAGCTCTTCCTTTCAGTGATAATGAGAATAACTTCTTCTTAACTTGATTTGTAGTAATACCTGCACACTTGAACAACCCGCATAATTCGTCTATAAAGAGCAAATGATCACCAGGATGGACAGTTCCATCTCCAACATAATAGTTATCCATAACACGATCAATAATTCTTGTAGGTATTTTAAAAGTATCATTCTCAGCAGGTGGTGGTTCATCTACTACCTTAGCAGTGGTAGTAGCATTACGAAATAAGAAACTCAGCGAATTATCCATAATGAAAATAGAGCAACTAACATAAGTAAACAATACTCATAGTAGAAGTTTCCTTTACCAGTTCCACTGTCCAATAGCACACCACTCCCTGGCAATGGCGCCAGAAAATAGCCAGCTTGGCTTTCTCTCTGGCTGCAGCTCTCGTGTTGGCCGTCTGCTTGAGGAGTATTTTTTGAAGATGAGGGTCCCGCAAGGCCGAAGTTAGCGGCATGTCCGTGCTCCCGTCTTCTCCGCCGCCACCACCACCATCTGCTTTGGCATCGTCTCCTTCATGATGATCGTGCCCGCTAGCATCTCCTTCTTCATGATGATCATGTTCGTCAACATCTCCTTCGTCATGATGACCATGTCCGGGAGACCCTTCGTCTTCTCCCCCTCCCCCGGCCTTTTCTTCATCATGGCCACCACCATCTACCCGCGGCTCCTCATTCACTAAGAAGCCAGGCATGAAACCGCGCGTGAACAGGTGAGACTCCAGTTGTCTGGAATCTGGGTTGATCCACTTCCGATGTTTGCACATTAGGCACGGACATCTTATCTTGGTCATGTTGTTTCAAACCATGTCGGTTACCGCGTCAGCCTTATATCTAACCACCAAGTGTTCGCTCATATGGATGACCATGGTCGCCTGCGCGTGAACATAGACCAAATTAAAGAGAGTATGTTAGAACCATGCACACACACATGACGTGCACACATACATGCATGCATGATCGCCGGGAAATTTCGGCATGACCTATCCTAAAAATAGGATGTATGGCTAGTGTAGAAATTTGCCAAAATGGACGTGAATCAACATTTCGGCAAACCTCCATGCACCCGGCACCGGCAACATGCAACACAAGCTCCCTCCACAAGCAAACATGTATTCAAGCACAACACAAAGCGAAGGAACATCGTCTCGCCATCGCACACACCGCCTGCGGGACCATCTTCACCTACAAAACATCCATACACACTGCGCCGAGGCCCGCCGGCCACACAAAACATGCATCACACAAGTACCCATGCACACACCTCACAAATCTACAAACCAAATCTACACCAACCCATATGCATAGTGTAGCATATATAAGAGGGGGTGTGGGATGTGGAGGAGGAAAGTATGGGTGGTTTACTACCTTTACAAGTAGGAGTAGCTTCCCCTCACAAGTACATGAACCAAAGTAGGTCAAGCTATCAATAATGGAGGTGAGTATGAGAAAAATGGAGTGGGAAGGAGGAGGGGGACGAGCTAGTTGGATGTGGTGGGAAGAAGGGAAAGGGTGGTTGCCACCTTTTTAGATCTATTTCGCACATTCTGTGGCGCATATGAAAAATGCTCCACAGAATGTCAAAATTCTATGGCGCATAGAGCTATATGCACCACAGAAAGTGAGAATTTTGTGGCGCATATGCTATATGCGCCACAAAAAACTGAAATTCTATGGCGCATATAGCCATATGCACCACAGAATTCTGGCCTGCCCGTGTGCTGGGGTTAGGCCCACATGGGCCCACAGGAATTCTGTGGCGCATATGCCTATATGCACCATAGAATTCTCACTTTCTGTGGCGCATACAGCTATATGCGCCACAGAATTGCAGGAATTCTGTGGAGCATTTGCTCTATGCACCACAGAATTAATTTTAGTGGAGAATTTTTCATATATGCGCCACATAATTAAAATCTATCTATAATCGTTTTCATAGTAGTGCTGGCTTGACCCCTTTCTTCATGGTCTATGGATCAGAATCAGTCCTACCTTGCGACATCCTACACAATGCACCAAGAGTCGCTGCCTATAAAGAAGATGACGCTAAAGAACCCAGACGCCTATCAGTGGACCTGCTTGAGGAAGAACACATCTTAGCATGCCAATGATCTGCCATCTACCAGCGGAAGCTACACAGCTACCATAGTCGCTGCATTAGGCATTGCTCGTTTAAAGAGGGGGTCTCGTGCTTCTTCTCAAGAAGCAAAAGTCACACAAACTATCCCCTCCTTGGAAAGGACCATTCATCATAAGCAAAGCATTTCTTAATGGTTCCTATTACCTCGTTGATATTCGCGAGTTGAAAGATATGCCAAAAGAACGCAAGCGCAAGCGACGTGACCCTAATGATAACTATCCAGAGACTGATCGTCCATAGAACATAGCACATATACATCATTTTCACAGTTAGCATAGTTTATATTATGTATTAAGTACCTTATATGATCGATGGAGTATAGCATTTGGTTCACTCATATTTTCTGAGTCTTTTACCTCCTTTAGTGTTCATTTTTGGATCATATAAACCCCTTATGCGTAGGTTTGCATTTGCACTTGTGAAAATTCCACCTACGGGCATTAGCTTAAGTTTTCTAGTCTACACATTTTTTGTTGTTTTTATGTGGATTCCGGAGTAGTGACTTTTCGACACTCAAAGCCAACGATTTTGTTCTTAGCTTTTTGACAGTGCTATTAAACATCATCACCTGATAACATAGTTCTATGCTATGAGTTTTCCATCTCACGAAAGGTCAAGCATATGAACCAGAATAATGGATAAGCTGGATCTAGATAAGTAGCAGGAAGCTTGTAGACAAGTTTTCCACATACATACAAAATATTATAGACACATTTAATACAAAGTGTTTTATGGCTCTGTGATACCTTCGATCCGAATTACGGATGTAGTATAGATTCTTTTTCCCTAGTAGACCTAGGTTATCGAATCCTCAGGAAGCGAATGCGTAGTGAAGTTACTTTAACGGACCTTCAGGAGTTTTAGAATTCCTTATGTGTTTTTACCAGACCAATAGCTTGCATATTTCTGTTGTTGTCGATGATGGAGAGAGAGGGCCTAGGGCGTTCGGTTTCACCTATAGCTGTGCAAAACATCTGATGCAAATGAAAGATAGAAATAAAGTATGTGTGTACTTGTTAGAGCAAGATAAATTATATGTGGGCAGTGCATCCATAATTGCTATTGTCTCTGAAACCGCTTATAGCAATAACCTACTAGTCTCATCCATAGAAGAAAGAGAACTAATGATATGCATAGTGATGTCACCGTTAATCCCAAGAAAATTCCTCACATACAGTCGTACTACCCCTTCTGTCACTAGGGTTCCCAACCTGCAGATCATTCATCACTCATACTCCCTATACCTGGCTCAACCCTCAGGGTCTTGGGTACCTAACAAGTCCTTGGATTGAGGAACAGAGGATACAATAATCATCATGTCATATAAACTAATACACGATCCCATCTATGATAATTCACATGCACAATTGCTACATGGCTAGGCCGAAGCCCTTAGCCCAAGGAGAATTACTCACACATAGAGATGAGATCAACAATCACAAACATTGTAATAAAAATCATAAGATTGATAGCAATAGTCTTACAATGTCGCCAATCAGAGAAGATATCTACTATTACAAGTGGTGGAGTATGGCTATGGAGATGGAGAAGGGTTTGAAGATCTGGAGGCGGCTTTTGGTGGAGTCTGGCTTCTTCGGGGCGGAGCGCGTCTTTTCCCGTCGCCTGAGGCTTCTTTATATAGGGGTCCCTTCACGAAATTTGTTCTGTTTGACCTAACGGTGGCGGCGCCAACTATACAACCGGAGCTATATGGTCGGAATTTTTGCTCTGGCCGTATAGTTGGTCGTTAAAGCGTCTGCCTTCGTTGTAAGGCTCCTGGTTTCTTCTGGTTGTTGGAAATCTCATATCTTTGACTTTAATGTAGTGATTCCCTCCTTTAAACGATATTATCTACACAGGAAAAATACAAAAGAAAGGATTGCATACCCCTCTAAATATTAGCATTAGTGGCAGGGTTTAGAGAGATATTTCATCAAGAATATGATTAATATCCAGTTTAAATGTGGAAGTTAGATGGCTATATTTCAGAGCAATCAACCTCCCCAAGATTAAACTTGATCGTCCCAAGAAAGAAAACCAAAATCAAAAAGGAACTCAGTATTTAAACTGAAATAACGAGATGGTGATCTTACTCATGATTAGTAGTTTCATGTTTCCTCTACTTTATAAATCTAAAAAACTTCAGCATAGATAGAGTAATGGCAAGCATATCACGCGGGTTTCATCCATCCTTATATTGCAGCAAAATTATTGTAAACATGGATGATTCAAATGAGTAAGCTTTATTACATGTCAAGTAATCAACTCATAGGCTCGCCTTTGAACAGTAAAGTATATTCATGTAAATTAAGAGTGTGAGAGTTGTCATGAAAAGCATACACACTAGAGTATATCTCAATTCTCCCACATCAATAAATCAAGACTTTTCAAGCACTACTTTTATATTCATTGTCCTTCAAGAATTTCAGTTTTTAAGTAATTAAGAGCATGCCAAAAAATTTATTTAGTTTATCGGGCTGTGATGGACACTCGTGGCATCACTAAGGTTTTTGTTCCTTTTACATAATGATTTCTCATAACAGCCAGAGGAGTGATTCCATCATGATTACAGCTACTCGGGAGTGCTAAGAATCTTACCCACTATAGCATTGCTACTACAAGTGTTTAATCAACTCATAGCCGAAATCTAGGAGTTTCCTCCATGAAGATCGTTCGTAGGCCAGCGGAGTTGTTGGCATCCCATGAAGTTTGACACGCATAAAGCTATATCATTCTTATGATTAACAAGTCAAACTTTGGCATGCTCACAAAAACCGCTAAACATTAATTCAATCGAACAAATCCTTTCTAAGAGAGGTATCAAGTCAATCTACATTTTCAGTGGTGTTCAGTATCTCCAGAAATAAGCCTTCAAGACTAAACACTACAACACCCAAGCCTTCAATTGTGAGACTTTTTCTTATTACAATTGTTTAGCAATTTTTTAGGCAAGAGTTGGTTAATTACGAGAGCTAGAATGAAACATACCCAATTAAATACCCATGCAAATGAAAATCTTACGACGATACAAAGACTCACTCCACCAATCTAATATCTCAACATTTACTACTAACTAGCATGGGTTTCTCAAACTTCAAAAGTGCGGAGTCATAAGGCATACCTCTCATGTATGGTTCCACTTCTCTCTTCCTTTTTTATTTGTTTCTTGGAAACTCGAAGTCGACCACTCTCCTACAAATATATGAAGACCTCGAGGTGGAAAGAAAAGAAAGAGGGAAAATAAGGAAAAATGGAGAAATCTTTTTGTGGTTTTTAAGAGAGGAACTTTAAAGAATAGAAAATTGGCAGCAAAGATCGGCTAGAAAATTTTGAAAGCAAAATAGAAAGAACTAAAGATAAAGTGTTGGGGAAACCAACACGAGTGCTTATAAAATCAAATAAAAACACAACCTCTAAATAAAAGAAAATAAATGCCAAATAAAGATACATGAGGAAACTTCCCCAAGCTTAGGCTTTTGCAAGCCCTTCAAATCATTGTGGTGGCGGGAAAAAGTCGTTACTCCAATTCACGAATTGAGTTGAGAGGTTACTTGTTGATTCTCGTAGGTTCAAAGAGAGGCTATGCATCCTCTCCATAGTCCCTCCAAGTCCTTGGAAATCTTGGTATGTGGAAAACCGGGTTTGTGGATGCTCCTCTTGATAAGGAACTTCTTGCTCCTCCTCTTGGTCCTCATCCTCTTCCGGAATCTCTTCCTCGGGTTGGTGTTGCTCAACCTGCAAATCATATAGAAAACGTCCTTCCTCGATAGAGAAAGACCATTAGGCATAGGAGCAGGGTATATACGCCTAGCTCCAGCAATATGCAGGTAATAAGCACAACCTCTCCTAGTGAGCATTCCACAGGCTGTCAAGGTGGAGAAACCAACACGTGTCTCACCTAGTACGGGTTGCAACTCACCTAGGTCGAGGTCTAGGGCAGTGGCAAGTACGGTGATGATGCCTCCCCCTGTAATTGGTCCTTGGCTTTGGGAGGCTTAGTGCTCCAAGTAGCGCACAAGGATGGAGCCCAAGTTGAGTGACAAGCCGTAGCTGATGTAAGCAGCCTTTGCGAGGACTATGATGTCCTCCTCATTGAGTCTCATGAACTCATTACATGCCTGCAAGGTGTTAGCAATAACATAGAACAAATAGTGAATTGCAGGATGTTGAATATTCTTCCCTATCGTGGTGGTGGCACGACAGATGCCATGGATAGGCTAAAGATGGGGCCAATGAGTGCTAGGGGAATCCAGGGAGGGAGAACATGGTGATTCCACGCACAAATGTTCTTGTATTCTCTCTATCAATGGTGTTTACAAACGCTCTTCAAGCTCTCAGTAAGGAGACTATGTCTCTTACTCCCTACCAACTAGCTCTAGAGTTCTACCTTAGACAGAGAAAATGATCGATCCCTCTCTATGGAGGCCCCGATGCTCCTTATATAGGGGAGCCCGGGTTACAATATTAGGCCACACGTGGCAGCATATTCAGAGAATATGCTCCTCGCCTAAAGCTAGATGCTTCTGTATTCTCTTTAACGGCTCGTCCGGGCTTTGGACGTAACCCACATCGTAATCTTTGTCTTTAAGCGTCACCAGACACGGGCTACGTCATCCGACATTGCCCGCATCACCTTGGTCGTCCCTGACCCGCTGGTCCTCTTCTTTAGTTTGCTTCGCTCATGCTACAGCTAATAAAGCCACCTTTTGACCAGTGGGGGGTTCCTTCTCTTGGAAGCCATAAGATAGTCCGGCTAGCATATAGCTAATCCGGCTATCAAGTTACCTGCAAAACAGTTAGATAAACATGGCCGGCATATATTTTATGCCGGCCAGACCATAGTCAAGGAGATGCTCCATGGGCCGGGTCACTCCGTGGTTCGGCCTGCCTTGAGGTGACCCGGTCAGCCCTTGCTTTGACTGTGCCGTACCCCGGCTAACTCGGCCCTTATACCCCGGCGTTACCCTACCCAGGGGTATCCCCCCAACATTAGTCCCCGAAGCAGGTGCGGTCTTAGCAATTTTTTGTTGTTAAGGCCACAGCAGGTTCTCATATTCGGATCTTTGCCTCTTTGGCCGAGTTACCCAGTAACCCAGAGTTTTTCCTCTTGCAATCCCTTGGCTTATTCCGAGTTATTCCTCACTGGCCGGGTCTTTTTCTTGCTTATCCGGGTTACCTTTCCTTCTCTTTACGCTTCCCCTCATCCTACGTGGAGGGTAATCATCATTTTACCTCATTTTAAGGGCCATGCGCATTTAATGTGCCGGTTACTGTTGCAATGTCAGGAATAACTGTTGCGCACGTCCCTTCACTGTGGCACCTCGTTAACTGTAACATTACATCGTGTCATGGGATCCTATACCCATGTGGCCCTTGCTGTGGCCATGCTCTGATTGGCTGATCCGGCCGCGTACACGCCTGATACATTGTAAATGTATCTATAATTTTTGATGTTCCATGCTTGGTTTTATCTACTTTCTTATGTTTTGTTCCAACTTTGGAGTACTTTTCATATGATTTCTTGGACTAACCTATTAACAAGATGCCACAGTGCCAGTTGCCTGTTTTCTGCTATTTTTGGTTCCAGGAAGTCAGAAAATGAATATTCTCGGAATTGGACGGGACAAAAGCCAAAGTTACTATTTTCCTGGAAGACTCACGGAGCCAGAAGGAGAGTCGAAGAGGGGCCACAGGGTGGCCACACCACCCCATGGCACGGGCCAGCCCAGGCCGCGCCAGGGCATGGTGTGGGCCCCCTGGCCAGCCACCGACCTTGCCTCCTTCGCCTATAAGAGCCTCCCGATACAAAAACCCTAGATCGTCAATCAGAAATCCACGAAAAGTTCCGCAGCGCCGTCGCCACCGAAGGGGGAGATTCGGGGGACAGAAAGTCTCTGTTCCGGCACCCTACCGGGACGGGGAAGTGCCCTCGGAGCCATCTCCATCGATCTCCACCACCATCTCCATCACCATTGCTGATTCCCATGATGAGGAGTGAGTAGTTCTCTCTCGAGGCTAAGGGTTCTACCAGTAGCTATGTGTTCATCTCTCTCTCTATACGTGATCATATTGTGATCATGAGCTTGTAATCTATAGATCTACCTTGCTACTCAAGTGCTTTAATAGATCTCTGTTCTCCCCATGTGTGTGAAGTTGACAGTGTGCACACCATGGTGGCACTTAGGCTAGAGATTACAAATACTTGTTATGAGTTATATTTGGAGTTGGATGTTTCTATGAAATTGTGGTGTTTGTTGGAACCATCTAGTACTCAAGGTGATAGTGTGGGGTTTTCTAGATGGGAAAGGCTTACTTTGAGGTGTGCTGTTATAGCCCTACCAACGATTAAAGTGTCCAACCGGAGAGTAGTTCAGCGTAGTATCATGAACAGAATATATTTATATGAGAGTGTTCACTAGTGAAAGTATGATCCCTAGGCCTTGTTTCTAAGCATTGAAACTTTGTTTGCTACTAGATCTGTTACATGTTTGCTTGCTTCTATCTTTATTTCAGTTTTCCTTTAGTCTTTTCCATGCCATCAAAGTATTTTCTATCACCATACCACTTGTATTTCACTATCTCTTCGCCGAACTAGTGCACCTATACACCTGACAAGTGTATTGGGTGTGTTGGGGACACAAGAGACTTCTTGTATCTTGATTGCAGGATTGCTTGAGAGGGGATACCTTTGACCACTTCCTCCCTGAATTCGATAAACCTTGGGTGATCCACTTAAGGGAAAACTTGCTGCTGTTCTACAAACCTCTGCACTTGGAGGCCCAACAATTGTCTAAAAGAATAGAAGTGCGTAGACATCAAGATATTTTCTGGCGCCGTTGCCGGGGAGGTAAGGTAAAAGGTATTCACACCGAAGGATTAAAGAAGAACCTCCCACGGCAAACGCCTATTTTCTAGCGCCGTTGCCGGGGAGGTAAGGTAAAAGGTACTCACATCCTCCGGTGTGAGTGCTCGAAGTTATTTCCTTTAGATTCTGCAATTTTGTCTTTTTGTTTCTTGTTTTCACTAGTTAGGCTTAATGGAAAACAACAACAAAATTAGAGAGCTTTATAGTATTTATCTTGAGTTAGGACATGAAGTGTTTGAAGAGAAAATTAAAAAACCTATGGAACTTTATTTGCATGCTAATAGCAATGTTGTTAGTATGAATTCTTTGGACACCATAATTGCTAATGCTATGGAAAAGTCTAAGCTTGGGGAAGCTAGTTTTTATGAAAATGATCTTTTTAGTTCCCCAGCTTTGGAAGATAGCTATTCTATTGCTTATGATGATACCAAACCTCCAATATATGATGATTACAATGATGAATATGTTATTTTCAGTCCACCTACTATTGAGGATAAAATTAATTATGATTACAATATACCTCCTATATTTGATGATTATGGTGATGAGAATAATAATGATAGCTATTTTGTTGAATTTGCTCCCACTATGATTAATAAGAATGACTATGCTTGTATGGGGAGTATTAATTCTTTTATGCATGTGGCTCATGATAAGAATGTTTTATGTGATAGTTATATTGTTAATTTTATTCATGACGCTACTGAAAGTTATTATGAGAGAGGGAAACATGGTTTTATGTGTCTCAACAATATTAAGTTTCCCCTCTTTATGTTGAAAGTCTTGAAGTTGCACTTGTTTTGCTTTACTATGCTTGTTACTTTGTGCTTTCATGACTTGTTTCTTTACAAGATTCCTATGCATAGGAAGTGGGTTAGACTTAAATGTGCTTTGAATTTGCTTCTTGATGCTCTCTTTTACTTCAATTCATATTTCTTATGTGAGCATCTTCTCAAACTATCATGCCTAACTTAAAGGCGTTAAAGAAAAGTACTTATTGGGAGATAACCCAAAAGTTTTAGATGAGTCTTGGAAGTTATTACTTCAGTAATAACCGCTCCTTATCCTTTTTATTTGCTTTTTGTGCCAAGAGTAACCTCTAATGAGAGAGAAGTAATGATTGGGAAAGTTGCTGTCCCGAAACAGATTTTTGTGCTTCACCGTAAAAATTCGTGAGAGAGCTCTGTATGTCGGATTGAGATGTAATTTTTTGTGCTTCTGACCCAGGTTGTTACCTAAATTTATTTAGTTAAACACTTTTTGATTTGAGCAACAGAAGGTCTTCGAAAAAATTCGTCTTTACCTGCTGGTCTGTTTTGACAGATTTCTGCCATTTTCTGCATTTGCTTCTTGTTGATTCCTTTTTGAGTTATTTTGGGGAATTGATATTTTTGAGGGAAGTGCTACAGTATCTAGTGTTCTAATGGAAGTTTATTTGGTGTTAGAACTGAACCTTAAGACTTATTTATCTTGAGTGCACTAATGTTGCTAATAAGATTGTGTGAAGTTTTGTATGAAGGAAAAATTTCAGGTGTATGGAAGGAATGAGTAACGAGATGAAGGATGGACTAAAGCTCAAGCTTGGGGATTCCACGCGTGTCACCCCAAGAAATATCCAAGAATTACAAGAGTCAAATCTTGGGGATGCCCAAGGCATCCCCTTCTTCATCAATAAAAATTCCAGGTTTCTTCTAAACGCTTCATTTTTTTTGTTTCATGCACAGTTGTGTTGTTCTTGGAGCGTCTTCTTTTTCATTTTTGTTTTGGTTTTTTGTTTGCTTTATTTTTCTTTGTTTTCTGAATAAATTGGTTGGATCCTCTCTTTCATACATTGGTTTTCAAATAGTTTGGTTTGGTTTGGAAAAGAATAGGAAAGTTCATGCTTATGTGGTAAAAAGAGATCGTTTTTAACTGTGGCCTATGCTCTATCATTCCATGCTTGATATTGTTTTGGCTTTATGCTTAGTATTATTTGCTGTAGCATGACTTGTTATAAACAATTGAGATTTCTTAATGTGCCTTGGATGAATCATGCGTTGTTTTAGCATATTAAAGCATAGTATTGTGGTATTCTCCTTTGATGTTTTATTTGGGTTGACTTGGCGCATGCTCACACCATGTTATGACTATCTCAAGTCACCATAGCCTTTATGATCCTTTAGTTTTCAACTTATGGTATCACTTTATGCTTTGATCAATGATGTTTTGTCGCTCTGCATGATTATGGCTATTATTGCTCTCTTAGTTTCTCGCTCCCAGTCTTTTGCTAGCCTCCACAACCAAGTATGAGTTCCAATCATGCATCCAACTCCCTATACCAAGTTATTCCAAAGAGTCCACCATACCTACCTACTAGCTTATGCTATTCCAAGTATATTCATGCTTTTGTTTACCTTCCAAATTAAACTTGTTATGAGAAAACTAGTGATTAAAGCTCTCACGAACTTGATGGCACACTTTACTTTTCTTGCCCTTAATAAACTTGAACCATTGTGTCGTTTATGTTGTATATGCTTACACTTATTTGTTGGGAATTGGCAGAACCACGCTTTCATGGGGAACGCTTTCAACATTGCACGGGTACTTGTACCTAGTTGATATCATGCTCTTTTGTATATGGATGTCGTCGGTGTGAAATGAAAGGGGAGCTTGTAAGTCCATGGAGTTATGTATATGTGTTAGAGAAACGCCTAGGCCGCTGGTCTAATCCATGCTGACATGGTGGAAACCTGCAGCGTAACCATAATGAGCTGTCTATGAAGCATTCTTCTTATAAAAAAAGAGTCCTATATTGAAAAAAAAGAGAAAAAGAAAAAAAAAGAGATTATGAGAAGAGGAAAGAGAGAAAAAAAGCACCATATTCCCATGGTAAATAAGAAGATTGCTGAGATGCTTGTTGTCTGCTTGCCTTGTCATTTTGATATGGGGATTCTTCCGTATCATCGGGCAAGGGGTACCCCGTTGGCGGTTCTCTATGATACACATGTACTTACGATGACAAGAACTTACCGGTGACTAAACTTGAGTAGCATGAGGAGCGGCCCTCATATACAAGGGACATGAGATTTCTGACTTATACTTCGTCAAGCATGTACACCATAGTTTGTTCACTTTAACCTTAATCACCTTCAAGATGCTTATGATAGGGGCAATGAGAGGTGAAAGCTAATAAGTACCATAATTTTTGGAATCTCTTTATGAAACTTGAATCCCTACTTCCTTCTATGAAGGCCTTTCTTCCACTTATATATTGAGTCTCCACCTTCTATCTTTATGCACTTACTTTGAGAGCATAGTGGCCATTCTTAGTTCTATGTGCATTGTCCCAAGACTACTTGATTGATGCATAACTTGATATTGCTTGTTTTAAACTATTTGTATCTAGTCACTCTTATGAAATTTGAAGGTGTCCTATGCATTTATATTTGCTACTCTATGAGGGACAAGCTGAATACTATTATGCTATGTTTTCTTTATGTGAAACAAACAAATGTCTTACAAAGCATTGTTATTCATTAATATTTTGTTTGTGCGTTTTCATGTTGCAACATAGTTGCTTTGTCTTATTGTTAGAACTTTATATTTCATGCTATGTTGAAGTACTATGATCCCAGCTTTGAATGTTTTACAAATACTTTGATCAAGTCTTTGATGGTGCATGTCACCTCAAAAATTATTCTTTATTTTTATCACTTACCTACTCGAGGACGAGCAGGAGTTAAGCTTGGGGATGTTGATACATTGCAAATGTATCTATAATTTTTGATGTTCCATGCTTGGTTTTATCTACTTTCTTATGTTTTAATCCAACTTTGGAGTACTTTTCATATGATTTCTTGGACTAACCTATTAACAAGATGTCATAGTGTCAGTTGCCTGTTTTCTGCTGTTTTTGGTTCCAGGAAGTCAGAAAATGAATATTCTCGGAATTGGACGGGACAAAAGCCAAACTTACTATTTTCCCGGAAGACTCACGGAGCCAGAAGGAGAGTCGGAGAGGGGCCATAGGGTGGCCACACCACCCCATGGTGCGGGCCAGCCCAAGCCGCACCAGGGCATGGTGTAGGCCCCCTGGCCGGCCATCGACCTTGCCTCCTTCGCCTATAAGAGCCTCCCGATACCAAAACCCTAGATCGTCAATCAGAAATCCACGAAAAGTTCCGCAGCACCACCACCACCGAAGGGGAGATTCGGGGGACAGAAAGTCTCTGTTCCGGCACCCTGTCGGGACGGGGAAGTGCCCCCGGAGCCACCTCCATCGATCTCCACCACCATCTCCATCACCATTGCTGATTCCCATGATGAGGAGGGAGTAGTTCTCTCTCGAGGCTAAGGGTTCTACCGGTAGCTATGTGTTCATCTCTCTCTCTATGTGTGTGATCATATTGTGATCATGAGCTTGTAATCTATAGATCTACCTTGCTACTCAAGTGCTTTAATAGATCTCTGTTCTCCCCATGTGTGTGAAGTTGACAGTGTGCACACCATGGTGGTACTTAGGCTAGAGATTACAAATACTTGTTATGAGTTATATTTGGAGTTGGATGTTTCTATGAAATTGTGGTGTTTGTTGGAACCATCTAGTACTCAAGGTGACAGTGTGGGGTTTTCTAGATGGGAAAGGCTTACTTTGAGGTGAGCTGTTATAGCCCTACCAGCGATTAAAGTGTCCAACCGGAGAGTAGTTCAGCGTAGTATCATGAAGAGAATATATTTATATGAGAGTGTTCACTAGTGAAAGTATGATCCCTAGGCCTTGTTTCTAAGCATTGAAACTTTGTTTGCTACTAGATTTGTTACATGTTTGCTTGCTTCTATCTTTATTTCAGTTTGCCTTTAGTCTTTTCCACGCCATCAAAGTATTTTCTATCACCATACCACTTGTATTTCACTATCTCTTCGCCGAACTAGTGCACCTATACACCTAAAAAGTGTATTGGGTATGTTGGGGACAAAAAGAGATTCTTGTATCTTGATTGCAGGATTGCTTGAGAGGGGATACTTTTGACCACTTCCTCCCTGAGTTCGATAAACCTTGGGTGATCCACTTAAGGGAAAACTTGCTGCTGTTCTACAAACCTCTGCACTTGGAGGCCCAACAACTGTCTACAAGAATAGAAGTGCGTAGACATCAACGCCTGTTGCGCGCGGTGTGGCAACCGCAAAGGATCCCACTACGCGCTCGTTGTGCGGTTAAGTAGAGGTCCTGGGGCAACCTCTGGGAAAGTTCCCCATTTTCTCTGCCTCCCAGCCTCATTTCTCTCTTGCCGTATCCTTGCCGCCGTCGCGAGTTTCTTTCTGCACCAGCACCGTCACGATCGTGCATAGGCAGCATCTTGCGCCTGCGCCGCCATTCCCATTCAAGATCTCCATCACGGGGCCTTACGCTTCCCGTTTCCCCTCCTCAGGTTACCTCTACTCTGACTTCCCTCTCGAGGATCTTGAATCCACCATGACTGAGGAGGAAGCAGCCGTGGTGGCGCAGCAGGAGGAAGAAGCAGAGGGCCATGAGCGCGGCTGCTGGGATGGCGCTTTCGTCTGTGAGGATGATTTGGAATGGCTCCGTGCCGCGTGCCGCATCCCCGCTGGCGTCGCATGTCTCCTCGCCTCTAGCGAGACCTCTCCTTCCCCCAATCTAGGGGAATATGTTGTTTTCCTTTCGCATTTTCAGTGCGGCTTCGGCCTCCCCACCTCAGATTTCTTTTTTGATTTTATTTCTACATATCAACTGCAACCGCATCATCTCCCCGCCAATGCCATCACTTCTTTGTCTTCCTTTGCCTCTGGCATTGAGGGATACATTGGCTAGGCCTCTGGCCAACCAAGGAACTTTGGATCAAGTTCTTTGGTCTCCGGAGGAACGTGGTTCTGGCTAAGGAGCTTACTCTGGAGGAG
Source organism: Avena sativa (assembly GCA_916181665.1). Lineage (NCBI taxonomy): Eukaryota > Viridiplantae > Streptophyta > Magnoliopsida > Poales > Poaceae > Avena > Avena sativa. Next base: position 433,735,869 of record OV702295.1, read on the forward strand.
AAGCACTTGACCCAATGCGGCGCTGCCTCCATTTCTCCTTGCAAGAACTCCACATTCCCCCGGGTCACCGGACTCGAGTCCTGCAAGGGCTGGGCCAAGACTTTCTTCTATGTCCGGAACACCACCAAGAAGGACTTGATCCGGCTCCTCCCCTTCAAGATTGGCCCTCCAGATACCTCGCTGTGGGAGAGCATTGCCAAGCGACCCATGGCCCTGGCGAATCAGGTGGAGCGCCGGATCAAGGAGCTGCTCAAGGAGGAGCTCCAAGGGGAGGACATCATGATTACTTTCGTTCGTAGCTGGGTCTCCCCCCTTCAGAAGCGAGCCCACAAGATCTATTACTTGAGCAGCCCATGGACCCCTACCGGACTTCATCTATCGAGCTGGATAACTCGGCGGTTTACCGCCGGGTTAAATCTATTTTCAATGTGGAGAAGGAGTTCACCGAGGATTGGGAGTAGGGACTTGAGCCCTTCACCCGGGACAACCCTCCTCCAAAGGTAAATTTCTTTTTTCTGTTTTCCGAATCTTCTCTATATGTCGTTTCACTTTTTGTAACTTGTCAATTGTTGCCTTGTTCTCAGCAATTCCTCCAGCAGCCACTGGAGGATGGCGACATGCTGGCGAGCAAGTGGCTGCCGGACCGCACTAAGGAGGATGAGGAGGAGCCTGATTCGGAGACCTTCCTGCCTACCCCGGACATCGTCAAGCGCAGCGCTGTTAAGGCCTCATCTCTAAGGGATTGGCTAGATGACGATGACTCGGACGTTGAGGTCCTAGAGGTACTTGATCCGGTTCCCATCTCTTACGTGCATTTGGTTATGTCTGAATGTTCAGCTAACCCGGACGGTCAGTTCCACGAGGTTCCTCCCCTCGCCACTGGTGGTCTGGCCCCTACTTTTTCCCAGAAGCGCGTGGATGCCTCGGCCGCAGCTTCGGAGGTGCCGCCGCCCAAGAAGAGGCAGAAGAAGTCCGGGGTGAAAGCCTCGTCTAAGCCGGCCGCCAAGAGCACGGTCCGGAGGGTGCCCAAACCTAGGGCTCCCCCAACCTCGGATGAGTAAGTCCTTTTGCACTGATACTTGGGGGTTTTTCCTTTGCTTGTCTTTGTTTCTTATTGGTTCTCTCTCCTTTTGACTTGGTGCTTTTCTCCTTTTCAGAGCTCCTAGGGTCATCCCTCAGAGCGGCTCCGGCATAGCCTCCCCAATCCGGAGTAGCCCTTCTCCCCCCGCAATGACGATATTCGCCCGCTCAGCCCTATTCAAGAGGGCTCCGTGGCTGCGCCTGACCAGAGCCCACCTCGTCATGAGGAGGGCAATGTCGGAAGGGGGGTAGTGGGGTGGCTCTGGATACGGCGATGCCGGATCTCCCTAGTTCTTCTTCGGCTTCAACGCCAAGTCATGAGGTGCCAGTTTCATCGGCATCGCCCCCAACAAGTTCGTCTACCCTAGTGTTTCCAGCACCAGTAGAACTAGCAGCAGCAACCTCAGCACCAGCACTAGCACCAGCAGCAACAGCAGCACCAGCGCCAGCAGCAGCACCAGCACCAGCACCAACAGCAGCAGCCAAAGCCTCCACCAAGCCTCCCAAGAGGAAGGTGTTGGAGATATGCCCAAGAGGCAATAATAAAGTGGTTATTATTATATTTTTATGTGTATGATAAATGTTTACATCCCATGCTATAATTGTATTAACTGGAAACATTAATACTTGTGTGTTTTGTAAACATAAAAGAGTCCCTAGTAAACCTCTTGTTAAACTAGCTTGTTGATTAATGGATGATCATGGTTTCCTGATCATGGACATTGGATGTCGTTAATAACAAGATCATATCATTAGGAGAATGATGTGATGGACACACACCCATAGTAAGCATAGCATAAGATCAAGTCATTAAGTTCGTTTTTGAAATGGATCGTATGGGCACCTAGAGGGGGGGTGAATAGGTGCTAAACAATTTTTAATACTTTTTCAATTTTAGGATTGACACAAAGTAAATTCTCTAGATATGCAACTACGAGAATTTTCCTATATGTAGCCCTAACTACTAAGCACGTAAAAGAGGAGCGAGGAAACCGTAGTGGAGCACGCGGAGACACAGGGATTTGTTTTACCGCAGTTCCTTCCTTGTTAAGGGAAGTACATCTGCGTTGGAGGGGTGGGCGGTTCTAAGACCACCACGCCACAATAGGCCTCACCCTATTCTCCGATGGATCTCGCCACGAGAGGCCTGATCCACCTTCTCCACTATTGGATCCCTTCGAGGCGGGAACCGGTGCCTTTTACAACACTATCGGGGCACACACCCACAACCGAATTGGGGGCTCCCGGGATGACAACAAGCTGCCACAAGAACAAGGTTTATCAATATAAACAAAAACGAGGATCTAGATATTTGCAAGAAATACTAGATCGGAGGTTCTCCAAATGAATGGAGAGGAGATGAAGCGCTTGATTGCTGATGATGAAGATCGAGTTCTCCTCCTTTGATTCCCCAAGGGATGGGGCCTTTGGGTGGATCTAGGTGGAGCACTCTTGTATGAAGCTTTTAGATCTGATCTGTTCTTTTTCGAGATGAATCAAGAGTTCTGGCAGGAGGGGGATGGCTGGATTAAATACCCCCTCCCCAGATCTGACCGTTGCACAACTTTGGGGGCGGATTATCCGCCCCCCACTAGGGGCGGATTATCCGCCCCTGGGAAAACTCCGCCCCAAGGACGGATTCTCCGGGGGAAACTCCACCCCCTCTCTGGGGCTTGCGCCTTTGGTGAAGCTTGGTGAAGATCTTGGGGGCGGATAATCCGGCCCCCCTGAGGGGCGGATTATCCGGCCTAGCCGGAAAGTTCGGCCAAAACTCTGCCCCCTCTCTGGGGCTTGCACCTTGGCGATGAGCAAGGGGGGCGGATTATCCGGCCCCCTGGAGGGGCGGATTATCCGGCAGGGCCGGAAAATCCGGCCAAAATTCCGCCTCCCTTCTGGGGCTTGCGCTTGCTTGGGCAGAGGGAGGGGCGGATTATCCGCCCCTGGTGGGGCCAGATTATCCGCCCCCAAAGGCAGAGTTCTTTTCCCTTTATTCTCAAATAGAGCTGCAACACTTCAACACACATTAAATGATCCTTGGTATTGTTATCTAACACACAAAACACTAGGGATTAAGAAATGTTCTTTCAGTTTTGCTACAAGCTTTCAAATGCATAGTAACATAATCCTTCGACCATGAGGTTATGTTAATCACCATCACCGGATGGATACTTTGATGACATCAAACACCGCTTCGTAACTGGGTGGTTATAAAGGTGGCATTGGGTATTCTGAAAGTATGTGTTGAAGCGCATGGACCAAGATTGGGATTTGTCCATTCATATGACGGATAGATATACTCTGGGCCCTCTCGGTGGAATGTCATCTAGTTAGCTTGCAAGCATGTGACTAGGTCACAAGGGATGACATATCATGGAACGAGTAAAGAGTACTTATCAGTAACGAGGTAGAACAAGGTATGGAGATACTGACGATCAAACCTCGGATAAGTATAGTATCGTGTGACAAAGGGAATTGGTTTCGTATGTTAAATGGTTCTATCGATCACAAAGTCATCGTTGAGTATGTGGGAGCTGTTATGGATCTCCAGATCCCGCTAATGGTTATTGATCGGAGATGTGTCTCCATCATGTCTACATGTTCACAAACCGTAGGGTGACACACTTAAGGTTCGAAGTTGTTTTAAGTAGATATGGAATGTGCGTTGGAGACCGAATGTTATTCGGAGTCTCGGATTGGATCCGGGACATCACGAGGAGATCCGGAATTGTCCGGGGAATAAGATTCATATATTGGGGATCATTTTCTAAGTTAGGAAATGTTCCGGAGTATTTGTATGGGGATTCTAGAAGGTTTCGGAATGTTCCGGAAGGTTCTAGAAGATTTCTTGGAGTTTGCTTGAAAACCAAGAAAGGATCAAGGAATCCTTGTGGGGTAAGACAAGGATTCGTGGGGGAGTAGGACTCTCCCCCCACCTCCTTGATCCGTCGGCCAAGGGAGAGGGGAGTCCTACAAGGACTCCACCTCCCCATGGCGCCTCCCTCCTTTAAATAGAGGGGTGGAGGCACAAGCCCCCTTGCCCTACTATTCTCTAGATCTCGAGTTGACTCTCTCCTCCTCCTTCCCTCTGCTCTGGCTTAGGCGAAGCCCTGCAGAATTCTCTACTCCACCACCACCACCACCACCATGCCGTCGTGCTGCTGGGATTCCGTGGAGAGATCAACTACCTCTGCTGCTCGCTGGAACGGGGAGAGGAAGGTATGCTTCGAATCCGCACGTGTGACCGACTGCGGAAGCGCTGCCGGAACGCGGCGCCGGAAGGATCATCCACACGATCTTGAGATCGGCAAGTGATCGACTACATCAACCACGAGATCCAATCTCATAACGCTTTCGGATCTATGAGGGTTAGTATAGATCTATCTCGTTGCACATGTCTAATAGATTAGATCTTGGCTTTTATCTAGATTAGATCTGGGTTTTGTTCGTTCTTGCGGTAGAAATTTTTTGTTTTCCATGCTACGAACCCATCAGAAGGCCGCGTCAGCTCCCTCCGGGTCAACTCCCTCAGTTGCAGACATCTTCCAGCTAGCTCCTCAAGCTTCATCCGGAAAGCTCAAGAAGGCTACCGGGTCAGCTAAGGGGATCTCGTTTGGGTCTAGCGCCACCAGGTCAGAGGGTAGCAGGCAGCTGGTTCTGCATACTAGCCCCGCCGCAGCTCAATCCGCCAGGCGAGAGGCCCATGTAAAAGGTCTTGTGGCGAACTACTCTCCCAGTGGTGAAAGTTACAGGCCACTGCTCCTTGAGTATGTGAAGAACTGGAACAACACAGAATTCATCGACCCACAAGATGATCTGCCGGAGAAGTTCGGCCCTGCCGAGTTCAGCGCACAGATGAACTCTGCTACCAAGGCTATCTCTTTAGCTGGCCGGATGATGGAGGTAACTCTTTTCCTCTGTTGTTGGTACCTTGTATAACTGAGCACTTGTACACATAGCCCCTAGTCCCCGAGCCTCCGAGGGAATAACGTTAAATTTTAACATAGTTAGAGCTGGGTTAAGTTCCCTTGGCCCGGATCTTATACACTTCGAATATCCACACACCTAGAACCGGGTTAAGTTCCAATTGGCCCGGATCTTGTAGAGTTCGAATATCCACACACCTAGAGCCGCGTTAAGTTCCACTTGGCCCAGATCTTGTAGAGTTCGAATCTAGAGCCGGGATAAGTTCCACTTGGCCCGGATCATGTAGACTTCGAATATCCACACACATAGAACTGGGTTAAGTTCCACTTGGCCCGGATCTTGTAGACTTCGAATATCCACACACCTAGAGTTGGGTTAAGTTCCACTTGGCCCAGATCTTGTAGACTTCGAATATCCACACACCTAGAGCCAGGTTAAGTTCCACTTGGCCCAGATCTTGTAGACTTCGAATATCCACACACCTAGAGCCGGGTTAAGTTCCACTTGGCCCGGATCTTGTAGACTTCAAATATCCACACACCTAGAGCCGGGTTAAGTTCCACTTGGCCCGGATCTTGTAGACTTCGAATATCCACACACCTAGAGCCGGGTTAAGTTCCCTTGGACCGGATCTTGTAGATTTTGAATATCCACACACCTAGAGTCGGGTTAAGTTCCACTTGGCCCGGATCTTGTAGATTTCGAATATCCACACACCTAGAGCCGAGTTAAGTTCCCTTGGCCCGGATCTTGTAGACTTTGAATTATTTTGAACTTTGCTTTTGAACTTGACATTTCCTTGCTTATTTCAGATTACCACTAACCGCCGAACCGCTGAGTTCCAACGCTTGCTAGACTCTTATAAGGATATGCGCGCGCGTTACGGCAAACTCCTGGAGGAGTACCAGAAGAGAGGTAATTTCCTTTCTTCCTCTTCCGTCTTTGTTCATTCAAACTCTCTAGGATCCATATTAATTGGCTATCCGAATTATGCAGCTGAGGTTGAAGATGAAAATATCATTATGCGGAAGAATATGGCTGAGATCAAAGGTAATTTTATCCCCTTCACATGATCACTGTATTTTCCTTCTCTTATCCGGTGGACACTTAGACTTCGGGTCCTCCGGATCATTACATTACTGCAGTTGCTCTCAAGGATAGCATTAGTATGCCTGAAATGATGACCCATTTCCTCGAACAAATAGGGAAGCATGAGGCTGAGCTGAGGAAGAAAGATGAGGAGATAGCCCGGCTCCAGCTCTAGGACTCGGAGATCACTCGGCTGAATGCTGAAATTCAGAGGCTCAAGGGCCTCCATAAGTCCGAGTTGGAGAAGGCTGACCAGGAGTTTGCCGAGGAGAAAGAGTGTTTAACCACGCAAATCTCCAAGGACAAGGGCTTATTGCAGAAAATCGACGTCAATCTTACGTCGATGACCACCGAATATGAGAAACTCCAGGCCCATAGCACCGATGTTCATTCCGAGCTTCAGCGACTCCTCTTCCAGATTGCACGTGAGTTTTCTGCCCTTGCTTAATTTTCCTTCCTCTGGGTTTGGTGCTTTTGTTCATTGTTTCCTCTTCTCCACTCTCAGGCAAATTTCCTGAGAGTGATGCGCCTGGTGCTACCGCTGTAACTCGGTCCCGCGAACAGCACGGTCTGCTTGTAGGCCCCGATGCCGAGCCAATCCCATATACCACGGAGGACCTGCTGGCGAGTCTCACTGCTCGCCTTGAGCTGGTGAAGAACCATGGCGCAAACATCATTCCAGCAGCAACGCGGATGTATAGCTCCCTCTGGCCCACTGATCCCATTCCCAAAATAGGTTCAGCTTTCATAGCCAAACTGATGGAGTGTGAGCATCAGCTGAATCTGTGGCGTGAATCTGCTGCACAGGCTGGTGCCGACATCGCTTTGCAGTTCGTCCTTTCGTGGTATGAAGGGATTGATTTGGGGTTCTCACTCGCATGCGCACTAGGTCTAAGTGGTGCGATAATTTGGATTGTATTGCGCACCACAAAGCCTGTGCCAATAAGCTCATTCAATATTCCTTCTGCCACGCTTGGAATGAAGGACCGGGTTATCTCGATGTCTTTGATGATGAAGCTGTTTCTTGAGATGAAAAAGAAGGGAGTGAAGGTGAGGCCTCCAAGCTTGGCGACAAGGACGAAGACCCAGAGGATAGCGAGGTCAATCCTCAGGATGAAGCCGAGGCTAGCGCCCCTCCCCCACACTCCGAAATACCTCCTTCATCGAAAGATAATTCGTCTACTGTCCTTGCTCCTTAAAAACACTTATCATATTCATCAGATCCCCGGAATTCCGTGCAGAAATGTATCTAAATACTTTAGTTTGGTTGTGCTACAATTTATTGTTTTGAACTAAGTTCTTAATGCTGGATTATCATGGGCGAAGTCCCCGAGTTTCATTTTCTTGTTCCCCCAATTTTTGACTCGGCTCGCGTCTACCTTGATTCGATTTTTCAACTTACGAGTCCGAGGTTCAAAAATTGACTTAACAATACTTGAAACTTTGAGACTAGCTCAAAATGATCCGGCGTTTTAATGAACACAATAAACCAAGGGTTAGTCAAAATAACCAATGTCGGCTTGTTCAAGTTCTTTTCCTTAGTCGTTTTTCATGTGCTTTGCCATTCCAAACTTGTTCTCTTGCTTGCCATAAAGCCAATTCTTGTTGGACAACAGCAGAGTCGAAGAGTTAGGTTTTTGGTGCTCACACATTACTAATCCGACTAAGATATAAGCGACTTAACCCAGCCGACATATAAATATGAAAATAAGAGAGAATTATTATGGCAGTCCACGGGTCTCTGCTTGGGGTGCCAAAGTTTTATTAATAAGCTCATTGCCGACATACATACCGACATATGAGTAGCTCGGATACATTCACCTCTTAGGTGTAGAAAGGACGAAGTAGTGCTATGTTCCATGGTCGCTTGGATTCCTCTCCGGACTTGTCCGCCCTATTCTTTTCCTGGGGTTGCGCATCAATAAGATAGTAGGAATCATTGTGCAAGGCTTTGCTTACAATGAAAGGTCCTTCCCATGGGGGGATAGCTTATGCATGCTAGCTGTGCGCTGTATCAGCCGGAGTACCAGGTCACCTTCCCGGAAGACTCGGGGGTTTACTTTCCGGCTATCATAGCGTCGGAGATTTTGCTGATATATGGCGGATCTGGACAAGGCCAATTCTCTCGCTTCTTCCAACAGATCGACATCATTTTGCCGGGCTTCGCGCACTTCGGCTTCTGTGTGTATTGGGTGACCCTTGGCGAATCATGCTCTATGTCGGCTGGTAATACAGCTTCTGCCCCATATACCAGAAAGAATGGTGTATAGCCTATTGATCGATTTGGAGTTGTTCTTAAGCTCCACAGTATTGCTGGTAGTTCTTCTATCAGCACCCCGCTGATCTTTGCAGCGGCTCTATGAGCCAGGGTTTTATCCCGGACAATACCAGTCCGTTGGATCTTTCCACTTGCCCGTTCGATGCGGGGTGGGCGACTGAGGCGACATCTAGCCGGATCTTCTTTTCTTGGCAAAATCTCGCAAACGCTCCTTCAGCGAAATTTGTTCCATTATCAGTTATGATGCTATGGGGATAGCCATATCTTAGGATTATATCCTTGAGGAATCTTACTGCTATTACCCCATCACATTTCCGAATTGGTTTCACTTCAATCCATTTGGTGAACATGTCAACCATGACTAGGATATGGGTCATCCCTCCTTTGGCCGGCTTAAATGGCCCAACCATATCTAGGCACCATACAGCAAATGGCCAGGTAATGGGGACAGTTTTCAGCTCCGACATTGGTAGATGAGTTTTTGTGGCATATCTTTGATAGCCATTGCATTTTATCACCAAGTCCTCTGCTTGCTCAAGAGCACTAGGCCAATAAAATACATGTCATAAAGCTTTTGCCACTAATGCCCTTGAGGAGGCATGGTGGACACATTCCCCTTGGTGAATGTCCCGGAGTATGTCAAGTCCTTCCTCCGGATCAACACACCACTGCAGTATTGTTGTCACACTTCTTTTGTATAGTTCGGCGTTGATAATTGTATATGCCTTTGCCCTTCTCTGGATCTGCCTTGAGCTTATTTAGTCATCCGACAAGATTCCCTCTTTTAGGAAATCAAAAATTGGCTTGGCCCAAGTTGGTATAGTCCGGACGGGAAATGGTTCCTCATCAATTTCCATTGCATCTACCGACATAACTCCTGCCGGATCAGGCTGATCAGTCCCCGGGTTTGCTGAAGCAGTCCCCAGGTTTGTTGAGGTGCTTCCCCACTCTATCTCCATAGATGCAGCTCCTGATCCGGAAAGTGCCGGGATATAAATTGAATCTGATTCGGGTGAGGGCGTGATAGATGGTTTTCTCAGGTGCTCCAAAGCAACATTTGGCGGGATTGGCTGCCGGGATGAGCCTAACTAGGACAGCGTATCTGCCGCCTCGTTTTCAATCCGAGGTATGTGATGAAACTCACACCCCTCAAAAAACCCACTTATCTTTTGAACATGGAACCTGTATAGGGCCATGTTAGCATCCAAGGCATCCCAATTTCCAGACACTTGCTGCACCACCAAATCGGAATCTCTAAAGCATTGTATCCGACCTATCCCTACTTCTTTCGCTACTTTGAGACCATGTACCAATGCTTCATACTCCGCCACATTATTCGAGGCACTGAAGTGGATTTGAAGGACATATTTCAGTTGATCCTTCTTGGGCGAGGTAAGCACTACTCCGGCGCCCAACCCATCTTTTAGTTTCGATACATCGAAGTGCATTTGCAAATAATTGGAGTCCGGAAGGGGTAGCTCGTACTGCATTTCAGCCCAGTCCACAAAGAAATCTGCCACGGCTTGCGAATTGATAGCATCTCTTCTGTTAAATTGCGGTGCATATGGAGCTAACTCGATTGCCCATTTTGCTATCCGGCCACCTGCATCTTTGTTACTCATAATCTCCGAAATGGGTGCCTCACATATCACCTTGATGGGATGTTCTTCAAAATAGTGTTTGAGTTTCTTGGCCGACATATATACACCGTACACCATCTTTTGATAGTGAGGGTAGTTCTGTTTTGAAACTGACAGTACCTCGCTCAGATATACACCAGCCTTTGCACCGACTTTCCTTCTTCCTCACGCTCCACTATGGTTTATGCGCTTACGACTCGGTTGGTCGCGGCTACGTAGAGAAACATAGGATCCTTGGGTAGTGGTGCTGCTAGGATCGGCGCAGTAGATAACATCTTTTTCAACTCTCGAAATGCAAGGTCCGCATGTGGCGTCCAAGTGAATTTGTCTACCTTTTTCATTAATTGGTAGAGGGGCAAGGCCTTCTCTCCCAACCGACATACGAACCGACTTAACGATGCCAGGCAACCAGTGAACTTCTGCAGATCGTTAAGGCATTTTGGCAGTTCCATTCTCTCTATGGCCCGGATTTTCGTCGGGTTAGCTTCAATGCCACGACTAGATACCAAAAACCGAGTAACTTTCCAGTGGGCACGCCAAAGGTGCACTTCTCCGGGTTCAGCTTCATTCGAAACCTTCTCAAGTTCGTGAATGTCTGTCGGATATCATCGAGGAGCGTATTGCTTTCCTTGGTTTTTATCACCACATCATCTACATAAACTTGCACGTTCTGACCTATTTGGTCGTGTAAACATTTTTGCATGCATCGTTGGTACATTGCTCCTGCATTACGTAGTCCAAACGGCATAGTGCGATAGCAATAAGCCCCTTACGGGGTAATAAACACAGTCTTTATTTGATCATCCGGCTTCAGGGGTATCTGGTGGAAACTATAATACACATCAATGAATGACAGTAGCTCGCATCCGGCTATTGAGTCTATGACTTGATCTATCCTAGGGAGAGGAAATGGATCTTTGGGACACGCCTTATTCAGGTTCGTGTAATCAATGCACATGCGCCATACCACAGCTACGTTCGAATCATCTTTCGTCTTTTCCACCAGCACCGGATTAGAGAGCCAATCCGGATAGAGTATTTACATGATAAATCCGGCCGCTAGGAGCCTAGCTATTTCACCCCAATGACTTTCCTTTTGTCTTCAGCGAAACACCGGAGAGGTTGCTTTACCGGCTTAGCCCCGTGTCTTACGTTTAATGAGTGCTCAGCCAACTCCCTCGGTACACCTTGCAGATCCTGAGTAGACCAAGCAAACATATCCCGATTCTCACGGAGGAAGTTGACGAGATCGCTTTCCTATTTGCTGCTTAACCCGGCACCAATGGTTACGGTGCGCTCTGGGAACTGATCATCGATTGGAACTTTCTTTGTGTCTTTGGTTGCTTGGAATGATATGCTCCCGTGTGGGTTGGTCAGAGCTGGCATATGCTATTGCGCGGATTGAGCCAATGCCGCCACCTCTAGTATCTTTCTTTTTTCCTGAGCTATCACAAGTGACTCGGCTAAGTTAGATCCGGCTGAGGCGCACTCGATCGAACGTCGGAAGTCCCCTGATATAGTTATCACGCCCCTTGGCCCGGGCAGTTTCATCTTAAGGTAACTGATGTGGGTAGTTGCCATGAACTTGTTCAGCGCTGGCCTGCCGAGTAACACGTAATAAGCCCTCTCCAGATTCACCACTTCGAACTCCAAATTTTTAGTCCGGCAATTATCTCTTGTGCCGAATAACACGTCAACCCGGACCTTACCAATTGGCTCACAGGAGATACCCGGTACAATGCCGTGAAAAGTGGTCCTCGTTGCTTGCAACATGTTCTCTGTTATTCCTAACTTGTGCATGGTATCCTTGTACATAATATTGATACTACTGCCATTGTCGATCAATGATGGCTCTGTGTATGGCGCCAGAAAAGTGCTGGTGCGGTGCTGATGTAAAGCTTGTTGGGAACCCCAAGAGGAAGGTATGATGAGCACAGCAACAAGTTTCCCTCAGTATGAAACCAAGGTTTACTCGAACCAGTAGGAGCAAGGAAACACCCCAAAGGTGTTGCTAGATGAGCCTTGGCAGGGCGCACTACCGGTGCTAGTAGCAATATGGAGACCTGCACAACACAACCACAGAACTCTGTCCCCAACTTGCGATGAGGTTGTCAATCTCACCGTGTTTTGCTGAAAACAAAGGATTAAACGTATCGAATGGAAAGAAGTAATAGTTTGCAGAAAGTAAACACAAAGCAGTAAAAGTTTATAGATTGTATGTAAAGAAAAAGGACTGGGATCCATAGTTCACTAGAGGTGGCTTTCCTTAGATAGATAACATGCTGGGTGAACAAATTACAGCGGGGCAATTGACAACCATCGAGAAAGCAATACATGCATATACTAATCATCTTGACTCCTTTGAGACTTGATTGGGCATTACAACATTATACATAGACCACCATCCAACTACATCTATGACTAATAATCCACCTTCAGGTTATCATCCGAACCCCCTCTAGTATTAAGTTGCAAGCAACAGATTATTGCTTTACGAATTGTGTGTAAAGTAAACAATACGATTGTTCTATGAACAAAGGATTGTTGTTTTCTCCCTAGTAGCAACAACACATCTAGTACCTTAGAGATTTCTGTCACTTCCCCAGATTACCAGAGGCATGAACCCACTATCGAGCATAAATACTAACTCTTGGAGTTGCTAGCATCTACTTGGCCAAGATAGCTACTAACAACGGAAAGCATGCAAGATCACAAATAACAAAGACATGATATAATCAATAATCAATCTGAAATAGCATCTCAATATCCATCGGATCCCCGCAAACACAACATGCAGAATTACAAATAGATGATTGATCATGAACGGAGCTCACAAGATCTAAACATGAAAGCACAAAGAAGGAGAACCATCCATATAGCTACTACATGGATCTGTAGTCCAAGGATGAACTACTCACGCATCACACCGGAGGCTTGCATGGTGATGAAGAAAGCCTCCAGGGTGAATTCCACTCTCCGTCAGGGTGCCAGGAAGAGCTTCAGATCCCTCCCGATCTAGGGATGGAGATGACGGCGGCTACAGACTCTTTTGTGGATTTTTGATTGGGTACTTAGGGTTTTCGTCCCGAGGGCAATATATAGGCGGAAGGAGAGGCCGAGGGGGTGCCAGGGGCCACCACACCACCCCCTGGCGTGGGCCAAGCCTGGCCGCGTGGCCAGGTGGTGTGGCCGGCCTCTGGCCCCTCTCCGTCTCGTATTCTGGCATCTGATGACTTCCGGAAAAATAGGCACTTTGGCTTTTGTCCCGTCCAATTCTGAGAATATTCATTTTCTGACTTTCCTGGAACCAAAAACAGCAGAAAACAGGTAGCTGGCACTGTGGCATCTTGTTAATAGGTTAGTCCAAGAAATCATATGAAAAGTACTCCAAAGTGTGGGCAAAACACAAGAAAGTGGATAAAACCAGGCATGGAACATCAAACATTATAGATACATTTGCAATGTATCAACATCCCCAAGCTTAACTCCTGCTCGTCCTCGAGTAGGTAAGTGATAAAAAGAAAGAATAATTTTTGAGGTGACATGCACCATCAAAGACTTGATCGAAGTATTTGTAAAACATTCAAAGCTGGGATCATAGTACTTCAATCATAACATGAAAGACAAAGTTCTAGAAATAAACAAAGAAACTATGATGCAACATGAAAAGGCACAAACAAAAGGTTCATGAATAACAATGCTTTGCAAGACGTTTGTTTGTTTCACATAAAGAAAACATAGCATAATAGTATTCAGCTTGTACCTCATAGAGTAGCAAATATAAATGCATAGGACACCTTCAAAGTTCATAAGAGTGACTAGATACAAATAGTTTAAAACAAGCAATATAAAGTTATGCATCAATCAACTAGTCTTGGGACAATGCACATAGAACTAAGAATGGCCACTATGCTCTCAAAGTAAGTGCATAAAGATAGAAGGTGGAGACTCAATATATAAGTGGAAGAAAGGCCTTCATAGAAGGAAGTTGGGATTCAAGTTTCATAAAGAGATTCCAAAAATTATGGTACTTATTAGCTTTCAGCTCTCATTGCCCCTATCATAAGCATCTTGAAGGTGATTAAGGTTAAAGTGAACAAACTATGGTGTACATGCTTGACGAAGTATAAATCAGAAATCTCATGTCCTTTGTATACGAGGGCCACTCCTCATGCTACTCAAGTTTAGTTACTGGTAAGTTCTTGTCATCGTAATTACATGTGTATCATAGAGAACCGCCAACGGGGTACCCCTTGCCCGATGATACGAAAGAATCCCCATATCAAAATGACAAGGCAAGCAGACAACGAGCATCTCAACAATCTTCTTATTTACCATGGGAATATGGTGCTTTTTTTCTCACTTTTCTCTTTTCATAATATCTCTTTTTTTCTTTTTCTCTTTTTTCTCAATAGGACTCTTTTTTTATAAGAAGAATGCTTCATAGACAGCTCATTATGGTTACGCTGCAGGTTTCCACCATGTCAGCATGGATTAGACCAGCGGCCCAGGCGTTTCTCTAACACATATACATAACTCCATGTACTTACAAGCTCCCCTTTCATTTCACACCGACGACATCCATATACAAAAGAGCATGATATCAACTAGGTACAAGTACCAAGTGCAATGTTGAAAGCATTCCCCATGAAAGCATGGTTCTGCTAATTCCCAACAAATAAGTGCAAGAATATACAACATAGACGACACAATGGTTCAAGTTTATTAAGGGCAAGGAAAGTAAAGTGTTCCATCAAGTTCGTCAGAGCTTTAATCACTAGTTTTCTCATAAAAAGTTTAATTTGGAAGGTAAACAAAAGCATGAATATACTTAGAATAGCATAAGCTAGTAGGTAGGTATGGTGGACTCTTTGGAATAACTTGGTTTAGGGAGTTGGATGCATGAGTGGAACTCATACTTGGTTGTGGAGGCTAGCAAAAGACTGGGAGCGACAAACTAAGAGAGCAATAATGGCCATAATCATGCAGAGCGACAAAACATCATTGATCAAAGCATAAAGTGATACTACAAGTTGAAAACTAAAGGATCATAAAGGCTAGTGGTGACTTGAGATAGTCATAACATGGTGTGAGCATGCGCCAAGTCAACCCAAATAAAGCATCAAAGGAGAATACCACTATATTATGCTTTAATATGCTAAAACAACGCATGATTCATCCAAGGCACGTTAAGCAATCTCAATTGTTTATAACAAGTCATGCTACAGCAAAGAATACTAAGCATAAAGCTAAAATAATATCAAGCATGGAAGGACAGAGCATAGGCCACAGTCAAAAATGAGCTCTTTTTACCACATAAGCATGAACTTTCCTATTCTTTTCCAAACCAAACCAAACTATTTGAAAACCAATGTATGAAAGAGGGGGTCCAACCAATTTATTCATCAAACTAAGAAAACCAAAGCAAATGAAAAACCAAAACAAAAACGAAAAAGAAGACACTCCAAGAACAACACAACTGTGCATGAAACAATAAAAATGAAGCGTTTGGAAGAAACCTGGGATTTTTATTGATGAAGAGGGGGATGCCTTGCGCATCCCCAAGCTTTGACGCTTGTACTTCTTGGATATTTCTTGGGTCACACGCATGGCATCCCCAAGCTTGATATTTAGTCCATCCTTCATCTCATTACTCATTCCTTCCATACACCTGAAATTTTTTCCTTCATACAAAACTTCACACAATCTTTATTAGCAACATTAGTGCACTCAAGATAAATAAGTCTTAAGGTTCAGTTCTAACACAAAATAAACTTCCATTAGAACACTAGCTACTGTATCACTTCCCTCAAAAAGCTCAATTCCCCAAAAGAACTCGAAAAGGAACCAACAAGAAGCAAATGCAGAAAATGGCAAAAATCTGTCAAAACAGACCAGCAGGTAAAGACGAATTTTTTCGAAGACCTTCTGTTACTCAAATCAAAAAGTGTTGAACTAACAAAAGTTAGATAACAACCTGGGGCATAAGAAAAAAATTCACGCCTCAAAAAGACGTTCAGAGATTTTACACGAATTTTTACGGTGAAGCACAAAAATCTGTTTCGGGACAGCAACGTTCCCAATCATTACTTCTCTCTCATTAGAGGTTACTCTTGGCACAAAAAGCAAATAAAAGGATAAGGAGCGGTTATTACTGAAGTAATAACTTTCAAGACTCATCTAAAACTTTTGGGTTATCTCCCAATAAGTACTTTTCTTTAACGCCTTTAAGTTAGGCATAAGAAGCAAGAAAAAGAATCAAGTGTTCTCAAATGAAGAAGCATTAAGACCAAATTTTGTTTTCATAGGAGAAACAAAAGAAATCTTCTCTTTTCTTAGGGAAGTGTTCTATACCTTTCTTGAGTGGGAGTTGATATTTAATGGTGCATTCTTTCATATCAATAATGGCACCAATAGTTATAAGAAAAGGTCTTCCCAAAGTAATAGGACAAGAAGCATTGTATTCAACATCCAAAACATAGAAATCAACGGGGACATAGGCATTGTTAACCATAATAAGAACATCATTAAGACTCCCCATGAGTTTCTTCTTAGCATTATCATCAAGTGGGACATTCAAATAACAATCTTCAAGTGGAGGCAAATCAAGCATATCATAAATCCTTCTAGGCATAATAGAAACACTACTATCAAGATCACATAAAGCTTTGAAATGAAAGTCATTCACTTTCTTATTAATGATGGGTTCATAACCATCTTCTTGATTTATAGGAATAGAAGCTTTATGTTTCATCTTTTCTTCTTTAATCTTTATGAGAGCATCAGTAATGTGTTTTGTAAAGGCCATGTTCATAGCACTAGCATTAGGACTTTTAGCAAGCTTTTGTAGGAACTTAATAACTTCAGAGATATTACACCCATAAAGATCAAAACCATACTTATCATCTAGAGTAGTAGAACTATTACTAGCCTCAACACTAGTGGTGGTGATAGTAGAAACACTAATGTTTCTAGCAATTTCATCTTCTCTTTCCCACTTAGCATGTAATTCAGCTAATAGTCTAACATTTTCATTAATTCTTACTTGTATAGCATTAGTAGATGCAAAGGGATTCTCATTAGTTTCAGGTTTAGTAGCCATTTTATTAATCAATGAAGATTAAGCTTCAGATAGAGATGATATATTCCTTTCAGCATTAGAGAGTTTCAATTGTAAAGTAGGAATTTCCCTATTTAGACTCTCAAGTTGATGGCTAATGTTCTTCAAGATGGTAGATTGTTCCTCCATAGTTTTAGTAAATAGTTTATTTTGCTCATATTGCATTTGCATGAAGTTTTTAGTGGCTATTTCAACTTCTAAAATTCTTGCTTCACTAGGTAATCCAGGTTTACCACTATAACCATAAGTATTACTAGGAGGGTAGGGCCTATAATTGTTATTACCAAAAGCATTGTTGCCAAAATTATTATTTCTTATGAAGTTCACATCAACTTGCTCTTCTTGAGCAACCAAAGAGGCTAAAGGAACATTATTTGGATCAATATGGGCTTTCCCATTAACAAGCATAGACATAATAATATCAATCTTATCACTCAAGGAGGAGGTTTCCTCAACAGAATTTACCTTCTTACCTTGTGGAGCTCTCTCAGTATGCCATTCAGAATAATTAACCATCATATTGTCCAAAAGTTTTGTTGCAGCACCCAAAGTGATGGTCATAAAGGTACCTCCAGCAGCAAAGTCCAATAGGTTCCTTGAAGAATAGTTCAATCCTGCATAAAAAGTTTGGATGATCATCCAAGCAGTTAGTCCATGAGTGGGACAATTCTTAACCAAAGATTTCATTCTTTCCCAAGCTTGAGCAACATGTTCATTATCAAGTTGTTTAAACTTCATTATTTCACTTCTCATAGATATAATCTTAGCAGGAGGATAGTATTTTCCAATAAAAGCATCTTTGCACTTAGTCCAAGAATCAATACTATTCCTAGTTAAGGAATTCAACCATTCTTTAGCCTTTCCTCTCAAAGAGAAAGGAAACAATTTCAGCTTAATAATATCACCATCTACATCCCTATGCTTTTGCATCTCACAAAGTTCAACAAAGTTATTTAGATGGGAAGCAGCATCTTCATTACCAATACCAGAAAATTGTTCTCTCATAACAAGATTGAGCAAAGCAGGTTTTATCTCAAAGAAAGTATCTTCAGGCATAGGTGGAGCAGTAGGTGTGCTCATAAAATCATTGTTGTTGGTGCTAGTGAAGTCACACAACTTAGTGTTTTCAAGAGTAGTCATTTTTTTGGGTTTTCAAATAAGAAAGCAAACTAGTAGAACTATCTTTTTTGTGTTTTTGATAAAGAAACAAGCAAACAAAACAAAAAGAAACTAAGCAAAACAAAAATAACAAAGTAAATAGATTGTTTATGAGGGACTCCCCTTGTGAAGATGTCCTTGACTCCCCGGCAACGGCGCCAGAAAAATGCTTGATGGCTCTGTGTATGGCGCCAGAAAAGTGCTAGTGCGGTGTTGATGTAGAGCTTGTTGGGTACCCCAAGAGGAAGGTATGATGAGCACAGCAGCAAGTTTCCCTCAGTATAAAACCAAGGTTTAATCGAACCAGTAGGAGCAAGGAAACACCCCAAAGGTGTTGCTAGCTAAGCCTTGGCAGGGCGCACTACCGGTGCTAGTAGCAACGTGGAGACCTGCACAACACAACCACAGAACTCTGTCCCCAACTTGCGATGAGGTTGTCAATCTCACCGTGTTTTGCTGAAAACAAAGGATTAAACGTATCAAATGGAAAGAAGTAATAGTTTGCAGAAAGTAAACACAAAGCAGTAAAAGTTTATAGATTGTATGTAAATAAAAAGGACCGGGATCCATAGTTCACTAGAGGTCGCTCTCCTTAGATAGATAACATGCTGGGTGAACAAATTACAGCGGGGTAATTGACAAACATCGAGAAAGCAATACATGCATATACTAATCATCTTGACTCCTTTGAGACTTGATTGGGAATTACAACATTATACATAGACCGCCATCCAACTACATCTATGACTAATAATCCACCTTCAGGTTATCATCCGAACCCCCTCTAGTATTAAGTTGTAAGCAACAGATTATTGCTTTACGAATTGTGTGTAAAGTAAACAATACGATTGTCCTATGAACAAAGGATTCTTGTTTTCTCCCTAGTAGCAACAGCACATCTAGTACCTTAGAGATTTCTGTCACTTCCCCAGATTACCAGAGGCATGAACCCACTATCGAGCATAAATACTAACTCTGGGAATTGCTAGCATCTACTTGGCCAAGATAGCTACTAACAACGGAAAGCATGCAAGATCACAAATAACAAAGACATGATAGAATTAATAATCAATCTGAAATAGCATCTCAATATCCATCGGATCCCCGCAAACACAACATGCAGAATTACAAATAGATGATCTTGATCATGAACGGAGATCACAAGATCTAAACATGAAAGCACAAAGGAGGAGAACATGCCAGCTAGCTACTACATGGATCCGTAGTCCAAGGATGAACTACTCATGCATCACACCGGAGGCTTGCATGGTGATGAAGAAGGCCTCCAGGGTGAATTCCCCTCTCTGGCAGGGTGCCGGGAAGAGCTTCAGATCCCTCCCGATCTAGGGATGGAGATGACGGTGGCTACAGACTCTTTCGTGGATTTTTGATCGGGTACTTAGGGTTTTCGTCCTGAGGGCAATATATAGGCGGAAGGAGAGGCCGAGAGGGTGTCAGGGGCCACCACACCACCCCCTGGCGTGGGCTAAGCCTGGCCACGCGGCCAGGTGGTGTGGCCGGCCTCTGGCCCCTCTCCGTCTCGTATTCTGGCATCTGATGACTTCCGGAAAAATAGGCACTTTGGCTTTTGTCCCGTCCAATTCCAAGAATATTCATTTTCTGACTTTCCTGGAACCAAAAATAGCAGAAAACAGGCAGCTGGCACTGTGGCTCTTGTTAATAGGTTAGTCCAAGAAATCATATGAAAAGTACTCCAAAGTGTGGGCAAAACACAAGAAAGTGGATAAAACCAAGCATGGAACATCAAAAATTATAGATACATTTGCAATGTATCAATCAGTACCTTGGAAAACCTCACATTGAGATTCGGCCCGATGAACGTTGGATCTAGGACCAGAGCATAGGTCACTGGGCTAGGCATGATCTTTGGGTGATCCTTGATACTCCATGTGATTTCTTGATCTGCCCAGGGCATGCATCTTACTACTGCCGGCATTACTACGTTCACCTCCATATGCTGGCACTGCAAGCTTTTCCGGTCATTTTCTTCTGTGGTAAACACATAGTAGCTCTGATGATGCTCCCTGTACTCGTTTCGTCCCTCATTCTCGTGGTAACCCTGACCTTGTTGCTGATTATTGCCTACTTGATGTACCGCATCCCTTCTTTCCTGATTCTCGTACCTCGGTGCAGGCGGTGGCAACATCAATTGCTGTCCATTCCCTCCTGTTAGTAACGGTGGCTGTGGTGCCTCATTCCTAGGTGCTTCGTTCCGAGGTGTCTGAGCATTCCCCGAACTGCCCTGCTCTCTAACTTTCTCATCCATTCACATTGTCGGGTTGTATGATTCGCCGGACTATTCGGGCATGGTGTATGTAACTTGCATGGTTGATCCAACATGGACTCGAACGTATACCTCGGTCTATCTTTTCGCTCTTGCCATTGCTTTTTCTGCTCCGAGGTCTAAGGCTTTTTCCCTTTGTTTTTCTGCTGCCAGTTTTGTCCTCCAGTTTTTTGGCGTTGGCTGGCACCGGCATTGGGTTGATCCCAGTCTACCGCAGCTACCTGATGTGAGTTATGTCGGTAATCTGGGCGCTCATCCCTTCTCTTTCCTCAAAAATCATTCCTCCTTGATGATCCAGAGCCATCTAGGTTGTATTACTCCTCGTTTGCCTCGCTCGACATTAGCCGGGGTTGTGTTGGATCTCCCAAGGCATAGGAATCCGCGATCCGGATTGTCTCAGCCAAAGTAGTTGGCATGTCTCGCTGTAATCTCTGCCACAGCATACTTCCATATTTGCATCCCTGAGCGAACCACACAATAGCTTGTGATTCAATTACCCCCTCGCGCGAGTTACACACGTTGCACCACCGAGTCAGGAAGTCTCGATCTGGCTCATTCGGTCTTTGCCGGCATAGCGCCAGGGTCTGTGGCCTGTTGGGCCTCTTGTAAGTGCTTAAGAAGTTGCTAACGAACAACTCCTCGAAATCCAGCCAACAGTTAACACTTCATGGCGGCAAATTGTTCAGCCAAACTCTCGCTGGTCCTTCCAGCATCTGTGGCACATACCTTACTGCCCATCTCAAATTTCATGTTGCGATCTTGACCGTGGTGGCGTAATCGATCAGCCAATATTCTGGCCTAGTACTTCCATCATAGGTTCAGGTTCCTCTGGCCAGCTGAAAGTTTGGCACTGGTGGCTCCTTCATGATCCAGGGCCCAAAGCATGCTGGACCCGGTGGACCTTGTACCTCAATTAGCTCCGACCTATAAATTCTATCCAGTTTCAGCCTCGCATCATCTGGCTGCAAGTTCCTGCTTCCCAGCCTTGACCCAATTATATGGTGATCCGGTCTAGGGTATCCGTTGTTGATCATAGCCAAATAACCATCATTATATCTTTCCTGATCTGGGTAAGCATTTTGTTGTGCTGCTTGTCCTACACTCCCCTCTTGCCGAGGTAAGCGTTGTTGTTGTGGCCGAGGTATATTTTGTCCTGCTCCCACGGGATCACGCTGTCCGGCATTATCGTTGGCAGCATTTCTCTGACCGGCATTGGCTTGGTCTCGGTTACCTTGGCCGGCCACACCTCGGCTTGTACTGTGGTAATCTTCATCAACTTGCATTGCTTTGCCTTTTCCGGCCCTTATTGGATCATAGGGAACCATCTGTTTGTCTCTTCTCCTGGAGTTTACTACTTCTTCTCTCCTAGGATTGTGACCCGAAGATGATGCAGCTCCTCCGGATCTTGCCAGGTTATTCCTGGCCGAATGTACCACATGTGACGCTCCTGGTGGCGCCGGGTTTGCCTTGTTCATTTCTTCATTTTGCTGGCAAGCAACTCTCAGCAAGTGATTCACTCTCTCTTGTTGCATTTGCCGGGCCTCTCCAGTTAAACCTTCTAACTCGAATGCGGCCGCGTTTGCTGCCCTGAGGTTCTTTGCCGGGGTACTGTACCGATCTAGCCCTCCTGTTACTATCGTGGCTGTCTAACCCGGCCTAGGCTCGTATTCCTTGTCAATCTCAGTGATCAGGTTCCTACCCCGAATTTTCACTCCATCTATGCGATTTTCCTTAGCATATTCTCTCAAGGTGATGTTCAAAGATTGATGCAGCTCTATTACCTTCTTTGCCCCAGCTAACATTTTTCGCCTAGTTTCCTCTAACTTAGCTGGTGCTTGAGCCGGATCTGCCACATTTTTCGCTAGGCTATCTATTGCTTGCTGGAGCACATTCTCTGGCCTTTCTAGTGGAGGAAACCTAGACCTAGTCTACTTTGGTGTGACCTCCGGCTCTGGTTCTGGGCCCTTGCTTGGTTCCGTGTCAGGTGCGGTCATCAGGACCTCAACGCTGATGGTGGGGCGAGTGGGAAACACTCCACGAGCTGCGCTAAGAGGTGGTTCGCCTCCCTCGACGATGTGCCACGGATAAACGTAGGACTCGTCCATGCCGACGTAGATCTTGTGCGCGCCAAGCTTGATGAAGACGCCGTTGCACGGAGGGGGGGTGCCTGCCGAAGCTTCCTGCATTGTCGCTGACGTAGTCCAGCGCTCCAAAGCGCTGAACCAAGCCGGAGACGATGCGCTCGCCGGTGCTGGAGAAGCTTCCCGTCTGGATTTTCACCCCTGCTAGCACCTCTAGCCCCACGGTGGGCGCCAACTGTCGTGGTGGTGGCACGGCAGATGCCATGGATAGGCTAAAGATGGGGCTAATGAGTGCTTGGGGAATTCAGGGAGGGAGAACATGGTGATTCCACGCACAGATGTTCTTGTATTCTCTCTATCAATGGTGTTTACAAACGCTCTTCAAGCTCTCAGTAAGAAGGAGACTATGTCTCTTACTCCCTACCAACTAGCTCTAGAGTTCTACCTTAGATAGAGAAAATGATCGATCCCTCTCTATGGAGGCCCCGGTGCTCCTTATATAGGGGAGCCAAGGTTACAATATTAGGGCACACGTGGCAGCATATTCGGAGAATATGCTCCTCGCCTAAAGCTAGATGCTTATTTATTCTCTTTAACGGCTCGTCCGGGCTTTGGACGTAACCCACGGTGTAATCTTTGTCTTTAAGCATCACTAGACATGGGCTACGTCATCTGACATTGCCCGCGTCACCTTGGTCGCCCTTGACCCGCTGGTCCTCTTCTTTACTTTGCTTCGCTCATGCTACAGCTAATAAAGCCACATTTTGACCAGCGGGGGGTTCCTTCTCTTGGAAGCCATAAGATAGTCCGGCTAGCATATAGCTAAACTGGCTATCAAGTTACCTGCAAAACAGTTAGGTAAACATGGCCGGCATTTATTTTATGCCGGCCGGACCATAGTCAAGGAGATGCTCCATGGGCCGGGTCACTCCGTGGTTCGGCCTGCCTTGAGGTGACCCAGTCAGCCCTTGCTTTGACCGTGCCGTACCCCGGCTAACTCGGCCCTTATACCCCGGCGTTACCCTACCCGGGGTATCCCCCCAACATTCCCCTTGTTTATTCTAGTAGTGAAACTCATTCCATTATAGTATTGTTCAGGGGTAGGTTCTAGGCTAGTAAAGGATGCGCGTAAAGCATGAATATCATTGTTTGGCAAATTAAAACATGCGCACAATTCATCTAATGTTAAAGTGTAACTGTTGTTCATCAGACGGAAAGAAATAATATCCTCTCCTTGCCATTGTTTAACCGTGCTTTGCAATGAACTAAGAAATTCAATGGTTAAGCGGCGATAAGTAGGTACATCATTGTACACAAAGTTTTGCAGGCTAGCTCTATTGCAAAGTAAATTAAAGTCATCGGCAATACTGAGTTGGTTCAATATGATGGGGCAAGCCCACTTGGTGGCCTTCACTTTGCGATCACGATGGGCCTCATTCTTGAACCGTATCCCCATGCGTTCCTGGGTGGCAGCCCGAGAAGCGCTAGCGGTGGCACGAGCATGAGTTTGGCTCCCTGTGTTCATCATCTAAAACATTGAACAAAGGCAAAAATAAAACTTTTTGATCCACAACAGTAAGTGCATCATATTCCTCATCATAGCACACTAAAGAATTCTCCTCAAAATAATAATCTAGGCAAGAAAATCATGGCAATTCGTTCATAGGAGGTCTCACCCTAGATTGACAATGACAATAGATTGAAGATGAATTTGCAAAAAGTAATTGGAGGACCAAAAGAGAAACATACCATAGATCACTTGTGTGCGAGGAAATCAAACGAAATTGAGTAGAGATGGAGATCTCTTGAGGTTTTGAGAGAGTTTGGAGGTAGAAGAAAGAAAAAGGATTGAAGTTTTGGAGTTGGGAGTACCTCCCTGTGCGATTTTGTGGTCGGACGCAACTATACGGGCAGAACTATACGGTCGGAACAATGTGTTCCGGCCGTATAGTTGGCCTTTTGTCAAAAATTTAGGTTTTCCTCCTAGCGGCGCAGCTATATGGACGCAGCTATACGGGCGAAACAAAATGTTCCAGCCGTATAGTTGGTCGTTAAACTCTCTCTTCCTGCGAAAGAAAATTAGCAAAGGCATCGATATATATACAACCGGAACTATACGACCGGAATTTTTTATTCCCGCCGTATAGTTGGTCGTTAAACTCTCAGTACATATGAAAAGAAATTATACGGAGGCATTGATATTTATACGATCGGAGCTATACGGCCGAAATTTTTATTTCCGCCGTATAGTTGGTCGTTAAACTCTCAGTACATATTGCAGAATAATTTTCGATGGCAAAGATATCTATACGGCCAGAACTATACGGCCAGAATTTTTATTCCCCCTATATAGTTAGTCGTTAAACTCTCTGTGTGCATCAAAAAAATTCTGTTTCTTCGTTAACTATTTCTTTTCCTGTAACTTAGTGGTATACCCTGTTTTTGATAGAAAATTGACAGTAAATATTGTCGATCAACAATAGCATGAATAAAGCGGAATTTCAAGTACTACCGAACTTCTTCTCCTTGAATGGAGTTTTCTAGCACTCTTTACTTAATCAAAAACTTAAACTAAAACAAAAAAACTTAAACCTTTATTTCATATGGGTTGCCTCCCATGGAGCGCTCTTTTATGGTCAATAGCTTGACCTTGATGATACTCACTTGGGCCAGATGAGTGGAACACCCACTCCAAAGTAATTGTCCTTCAAAGTGATGGCCTCATTTTCATCATGCTTGGCTTTCTTCTTTCTGGGGAAATGAATAACAAAAGGATCCCACGAAGGCAATTGCAGCTTCACGTTCCCTTCATGCAGATTAATCAAAGCCTTAATAGTTCTTAAGAAAGGACGGTCTAATATAATAGGAGCAGTAGCATCTTCAGGCATGTCAACTATAACAAAATCAATGAGAGCAGGACAGCCTTTAATGTATACTAAAGTGTTCTCCTTAATCCCTACAGCTTGTTTGTAGGTAGAATCTGCTAGATGCAATTTTTACTCAGCAATTTCAAAGGAGCCAAGATTTAACTTGTTAAAAAGACTCTTTGGAATTGTTGAGACGCTTGCACCTTGTCAGGGGGATGATCCCCGGGTACCCCACCCGAATAAGAAACAGCCGGATCGTGTCCGGCTGACCAGATGCAGCCGGACAGGACAGGATGGGCCGGCTACCACCCAGTAGCCGGATCATAAAGAGGCAGCCGGATACGACGACGTAGCCGGATCCAATCAGAGAGACAGGACGACATGCGTATCAGTGCACGGTACGCCCTATACGATGACGAGACGGGCAACCACCTGCCCATGCCGAAGACTTTGCGTGGGTGATGCTGGAATAGTGGCCTGTGCTAACGACGGGCTCGCACGACATCCACTGTGCCTACGACAGCCATACCGCTCATACACCGAAAAGACAAGCCATACTGGACACTGTAGATGACTAGTCGGCTGGGACCCGCCTGTGGGGCCCACCAGTCGGACTAGCCAGCGAGACCCTTGCCTCTCTTCCTATATAAGGAGAGGCAGGGCCTCAGTAGAAAGGGTCGGTCTCAGTGCATTTAAGGCAGTAGCTAGCAGATACAGCTCGAGGAGCACTTGTAGCTTGTGTATTCCACATAGTCAGATCCGGCAGGAGTAGGGGCTTTACCTCACCGCGAGGGCCCCGAACCTGGGTACTTCTTGCGTCGCGCTACGCTCGCTTGTATCCAATCCCACCTGCGGATGCCATCGATAGCTTCCCTGCTAGTCCCCACACCTCTATCTAACCTCCCCAGGTACTGCTGTTCCCAATACAACGACAGTTGGCGCCCACCATGGGGCAAATGGCTTCGACCAGAGTCACGTTCCGCACGGGACCCCGCACTTCAGCCGGTGAGCGCGTGGCCTCCGGCCTGGTGCTCACGCTCGGCAAGTTTGACTGTGTCATCGACAACGCCTCCTGCTTCGCCGGAGCTTCCTTCCCAGCGAACGGCACCGTCCTGCTATTCGGCGATCTCCCCATCTACATCGCCACCGTCCTGGAGCGTTTCCCTAGGAAAATCGTCTCTGTCGCGGGGTTGCCGTGCTCAGACGGCAGCACCTCCGCCGCGCCTCGCGGCATGGAGGTCATGATGGCCAGATCCAGCTCGCATCCCCGCCAGCCGCGGGAGCGAGGCGTGGACGAGGTCGGAACTTCCGCTCCCCCGCAGCATCGGAACCCAGTGGAGGATGCCATTGATCGGCTCCTGACGCTGGTTAACCTCGGGGACAACCCTGAGGAGGCGGAGGCCAACTTCACCATGGAGAGACAGATCCTCCTCCAGGAGGCCATGGAACTGGAAGCAGCCCGCAAGCAACTGGAGATCGCTAGGTGCGAGTACGACCGCCCGCACGGCCTCACTCTGGCTACCGTGGAGCTGAGCCGGCGCAGCCAGGTACGGCGTCAGGGCGGTGAGCTGGGCGGTAGGATGGAGAAGGACGGAGAACCAGATCCCACGCCTACCCTCACACGGCCCACTTACAGCACGCCCATCAAGAACCTGCGTGCGGCGCGAGCCGCAGCAGAAGAACTACCCAGCCTGGAGGGTGAGGAGCGAGCCCGCCAGCACGCTCGCGTCCAGGAGCTCCTCCGCGTCGCGGACGAGCAGGCCGGCGCCAACCGGCAGACGCAGGAGGACCTTAGCTACTCCAGAGGAGGCAAGCTACCTGCCAACAACAGGGACGCACCGCGCGACACCCAGCAGGTGTCCTCCCCTCAGCCGCCCAGGGCCCGCAGCAGGCGTCGCAGCTCCAGCAACAGGGGCCAGCCACGCCAGGAGCAGACGGTGAACAGTAACCCGCCACCTCCCCCACCACCAGCCGGAGCGCCCAGACCAGCCGGTTCCCGCCTCTCGGGCCGGGTGGGCGCGCCCCACCCAGATTGTCCGGATGCCCGCGACCGCATCGAGCTCCTCGCTCAAGCACGCGTCACGGAAGAGGAAGATTCTATCGGTCCGGTTTGTTTCGGACCCCGCATCCAGAACGAGCCGTTTCCGGATAAATTCTCCCTACCCAGGGACACCCCCAAGTACGACAGCAGCATGAAGCCGGAAGACTGGCTGACCGACTACGCTATGGCAGTCGACATCGCCCACGGGAATAAGCGCACAGCTATGCGCTACGTCCCTCTCATGCTAACCGGGTCGGCAAGGACATGGCTCAATAGCCTTGCGCCCAACAGCATCAACGCCTGGCCTGACTTCGAGAAGGTGTTCATCCGCAACTTCAACGGCACGTACAAACATCCAGGGCTCCCGCGCGACCTGGCCCTGTGCGTCCAGGGCGATCGCGAGACCGACCGCGAGTACCTCGCCAAGTGGACGGACCTCCGCAACACTTGCAAGGGCATTCTCGAGAGCCAAGCCATCAGCTTCTTCATCGAAGGATGCCGAGAGGGCACCATGCTTCGCCACCGGCTACTGTGTGACGAGCCGAAAACCATGGCAGAGCTCATGACGGTTGCGGACCAGTACGCCACGGCGGATGCCGCCATGAAGAAGCCCCTCCGAGTAAACGCGGACGGCTGTCCGACTCCCACGGAGCCGGCTCGCGATCGTCCGAGCAACCCGACTGGTGAAGCCGGATCCTCCAGACGCCACAGCAACGACAACCGGTTCCATGGGGACCGCCAGTCGGACAATAGAAGCCTCGCTACCACGCGCGGCAGGTCAATGTTGTGGAGGGTGCGCCCGACGCACCGGCTAACGACGCAAGAAGGCAGAAGCCCCGGCTAACCTTCGACCAGATGATTGACGGCCCGTGCAAGTGGCATAGTGGTCCCTTCAAACCAGCTACCCACACCACCTGGAACTGCAGCTGGACCCGCCAGCTAAAGGACCAGGGCAACCAGCCTCGTCTCCCACCTCTGCCACCGGGTGGACCCCCACCGCCGGCTAGGGGAGCCGAGAATGACGGCAACGGCGGCAACAACAAAAACGGCTACCCCCAGCCGCACGCCGCTTACCACATCTTCGAGACAGAGCAGGACGACAAGCACAGCCGCAGGCGACGCTCCAAGGAGGTTAACGCCATCATTTCTCTGGTCCCCCAGTACCTGAATTGGTCGGAAACCCCCATCACCTGAAGCTGGGCAGATCAGCCTGAGCATCTGCCGACTCCCGGGGGCTACGCCATGGTGCTCGACCCCCTCATCGTCTCCAACGTGCGCACCTGCCGATTCTCGCGCGTCCTCATCGACGGAGGCAGCAGCCTCAACCTCCTCTACCAGTCCTCGCTGGAGAAGTTGGGCATTCGCGAAAGCGACCTGCGCCCGACTACCACGACGTTCCACGGCGTACTGCCGGGGCCAGCCTGCGCTCCGCTGGGGAAAATCCAGCTGGACGTCATCTTCGGGACCGAGGAGAACTTCCGCCACGAACCAATCTGGTTCGAAGTGGTAAATTTGACGAGCTCCTACCATGCTCTCCTCGGGCGCCCCGCCCTCGCCAAGTTCATGGCCATCCCCACTACGCATACCTCAATACGAAGATGCCGGGACCCCACGGCGAGATCACCGTCGCCGGCTGCTTCAGGCGATCGATGGAGTGCGCCTCAGCCGGTTCCAAACTGGCAGAGGCCCTCATCATAGCCGAAGAAAAACATGCGATCATGCGCAACATGGCCATGGCCCAGCAGAACATCCCGGCTAGCAGCAAACCGG
The DNA here is from genome assembly GCA_916181665.1 of Avena sativa. Lineage (NCBI taxonomy): Eukaryota > Viridiplantae > Streptophyta > Magnoliopsida > Poales > Poaceae > Avena > Avena sativa. Next base: position 433,765,222 of record OV702295.1, read on the forward strand.
CTGGAGAAGGAGCCTTCCAACTGGCAAAGAAGGCGAAGAGGATTCTGCTCGACCCCTCCGATCCGACTAAGTTCGTCACCATTGGTGCCAGCTTAGACAGCAAATAGGAAGGCGCGCTCTTCGACTTCCTCCGTGAGAATCGGGACATCTTCGCATGGTCTCCCAAGGACATGCCGGGTGTGCCGAGGGAGTTCGCCGAGCACTCACTTCATGTGCGTCCGGATGCCAAGCCGGTCAAGCAACCTCTGCGCCGGTTCGCAGAGGAGAAGAGAAAGATAATCAGTGACGAGATCACCCGGCTCCTTGCAGCCGGGTTCATCATGGAAGTGTACCACCCAGACTGGCTGGCGAACCTAGTCTTGGTGTTGAAGAAGAACAAGACCTGGCGCATGTGTATCGACTACACCAGCCTGAACAAGGCGTGCCCAAAAGACCCCTTCGCCTTGCCCCGTATCGATCAAGTCATCGATTCCACGGCCGGCTGTGATTTGTTGTCTTTTCTAGATTGTTATTCTGGGTACAATCAGATCTGGCTAAACTCGGCTGATCAGATTAAGATATCATTTATCACCCCCTACGGGGCTTTCTGCTATGTAACCATGCCTTTCGGCCTAAAGAACACAGGCGCCACCTATCAGCGATGTATGCAGAAATGCTTGCACTCGCAGATAGGCCGAAACATGCACCCTTACGTGGATGATGTAGTCATCAAAACCAAGGACAAGCAAACCCTCCTCGAGGATCTGAGAGAAACATTCGGTAACCTCCGCCAGTACCAGATGAAGCTGAACCCGGAGAAGTGCGTCTTCAGAGTACCATCCGGCCAGCTACTCGATTTCCTCGTATCTCAACGAGGCATCGAGGCAAATCCAGAGAAGATCACGGCCATCGAGAGGATGTAGCCGCCCAAGAACCTGCTTGGAGTCTAGAAGTTCACCGGATGTCTGGCTTCCCTCAGTCGTTTCGTCAGCTGGCTGGGGGAGAAGGCACTCCCGTTGTACCAGCTGATGAAAAAGATGGACAAGTTCTCCTGGACTTCGCAGGCCGACACCGCGTTTCACGACCTCAAGCGCATGCTATCCACAGCGCCGGTTCTAGCCACGCCGGCTAGCAAGGAGCCGGTGTTTCTCTATATAGCAGCCACCAGCCGGGTCGTCAGCATCGTCCTGGTGGTGGAGCGCCCCGAGGAAGGCAAGGCTTAGCCGGTTCAGAGACCCGTCTACTACCTCAGTGAGGTTCTCTCCCTCTCCAAGCAGAACTACCCCCACTACCAAAAGATGTGCTACGGTGTGTACCTGGCATGCAAGAAGCTCAAGCGCTACTTCCAGGAGCACCCGATCAAGGTCGTGTGCACTGCACCCCTTTCGGAAATCATCGGCAACAAGGACGCCACCGGCTGAGTCGCCAAGTGGGCCATCGAGCTCGCCACCTACTCCATCCAGTACGAGCCCCGGCTCACAATCAAGTCACAGGCGTTGGCGGACTTCCTCGTCGACTGGGCCGAGGCCCAGTATCTCCCACCGGTGCCGGATTCAGACCACTGGCGGATGCACTTCGACGGGTCGAAGATGCTCGGGGGCTTGGGAGCCGGCATCGTGCTCACCTTGCCCAAGGGAGACCGGCTGGAGTATGTGCTGCAGATCCACTTCAAGGCCTCCAACAACGTAGCCGAATACGAGGCACTGGCGCACGGGCTCCGGCTGGCCAAGGAGATCGGTGTCAACCGGATCCTATGCTTCGGTGATTCGGACTTGGTGGTGCAACAGGTGTCCGGGGAATGGGACGCCAGAGATGCAAACATGGCTCTCTACCGGTTCCACATCCAGAAGCTCAGCGCCTCCTTCGACGGGTGCGAATTTCATCATGTCCCCCGCACCAACAACAAGGCAGCCGATGCGCTCTCCAAGATAGGATCCACCAGGCAGGCCATCCCACCAGGGGTCTCCTTGGAGCATCTGCGCAAGCCATCCATCAACCCGTCGCCAGAATCAGATTCCATCGTCTGGGCGGAACCGTTCCGGCGGCCAGAGCAGCGGAAACGGAGCCGGCAGAACCACCAAAGAAGAAAACCCGCACCAACTCCGGCCAGGCAGTGCCCTCCGGCTCGCAAGACCCGAGGGCTGCCGGCTCGCCCAGTGGCTCGAGGGCTGCAGTCCCGGATATTCCACCCGGACGACCCCCCGACACTCGTCAGCAGGAGGGCAGGAGCGTCCTCGTCATCCGGGAAGTGCCATCCTGGGCACAACCCTTCATGAACTACATCGCCAACAGCGAACTCCCAGAGGACGAGGTAGAGGCCAGGCAAATCCGACGCCGCGCGCATACATACACCATCATAAACGGCGAGCTGTACAAGCGCAGTGTATCTGGTATCTTCCAAAGATGTGTCGATGTAGACACAGGCTACCGGCTACTTAAGGACATCCATCAGGGTGAGTGTGGGCACCACGCTTCGTCAAGGGCGATAGTCGCCAAGGCGTTTCGCCATGGTTTCTATTGGCCCACCGCCCTCGAGGATGCCGAGCAGCTGGTCCGCGCGTGCAATGGGTGCTAGCGCTTCGGGCAGCTCAGGCACATGCCAACCTCGGTGCTCAAGACCATACCGATCACCTGGCCCTTCGTAGTTTGGGGCCTCGACATGGTCGGGCCCTTCAAGCGAGCTCGCGCGAGAATGACCCACCTGCTGGTAGCGGTGGACAAGTTCACAAAGTGGATCGAGGCCAAGCCTATCCGGAAGCTGGATGGAGCGACGGTTGTTACCTTCTTCACCGACATCATCAACCGCTTCGGCTACCCCAATAGCATCATCACTGACAACGGCACGAACTTCGCCAAGGGGGCCTTCGCTCGGTTCTGCAGCAACAAGGGCATCCGGCTAAACCTCGCCTCCGTTGCACACCCGCAGTCCAAACGGGCAAGTCGAACGAGCAAACGGTTTGGTGCTAGCCGGCATCAAACCACGTCTCATCGATCCATTGGAGCGGTCACCCGGATGTTGGATCGAAGAACTTCCGGCTGTGTTGTGGAGCCTCCGCACCACACCGAATAGGTCAACCGGCTACACGCCATTCTTCCTGGTCTACGGATCGGAAGCCGTCCTCTCCGCCGACATCGAATTCGACTCCCCTCGCAAGCTCCTCTACGATGAGCAAGCCAACAAGGAGGCGCGGGAGGACGAGGTGGATCTCCTGGAGGAGGCCCGCGAGATGGCCCTGTCCAGATCTGCCCTGTACCAGCAGCGACTACGCTGCTACCATTCAAGACGGATTCGCCCAGTCGCATTCCGCGAGGGCGACCAGGTTCTCCGGCTGGTGCAAGACACGAAGGGCACGCACAAGCTATCACCACCCTGGGAGGGCCCCTTCATCATCAGCCGGGCGCTGCCCAACGACTCCTACTACCTCATCGACGCACAGCAGCCGCGCAAGAACAAGATGGACAAATCGGACGAGGAGACTGAACGTCCTTGGAACACGGCCCTGCTGCGCCCGTTTTACACCTAGTCGCCAGGCAGTGTATGTATCCCGAAAACCCCATGAATGAAAATGCGGAGTCCCACGAGAATCTCGGGGGCTCCTTCTAGAAATGTGTGTGCAGCTGTTCTTTGGTTCAAATTTTCCGGCTCCGGAAACCCCTACCCGGGGGCTCGCCGGCTGGCCCGGCCTGTTAAGCCAACAAACCGGCTGAGTAGTGTGCGATGATGTCAGAGGCCCACTCTTCGTCTCAGCTACAGACCGCAACCCGGCTGTCCGGCTAGCAAGAGCAAAAGCCCGAGGCATCCCACGCGAAAAACAGGGAAGAGGCGTGACAGATTGGGCGTCCCGGCCCCGCAACTAGCTCGAACCAATCCAGCTGCTAAGCCGCTAGTACCGTGCGTAATGTACTGTCAGCTCCCTTTGATTCCGGCTACAGACCGCAACCCGGCTGCCCGGCAAGGACGCAGCGAAAACAGCAGAATACACGAGAAGGCGACTAAGTGTCTAGAAAGGAGCAAGCCAGTTTTCGAAAAAAAATAAGCCGTTTTCCGGATAAGATTTGACAGACTAACCTATTAACCTGTGAAGATGTATGTGTGCGCATATGTGTGTTCTTGTCCGACTACTTCGAGTCAGAATTCAGGAGAAGGAAAGAAGATTCGAAGTCCTTGCCTTCATCAAGCGCTCTGAATCTCGGGGGCTACACCCACTGGGTGCGCTCGCGTGCCCCCAGTGGAATCTTGTAGTTCCTGACCGGCTAAGGGCGTTTAGCCGGCCGTTCGGAGCCCAGGTGTGGGCAAGGGCGGGAGCAAGAAAAGACAAGAAAGATTCGAAGCACCTAGCTACACCCAGTGGGTGCGCTCGCGCGCCCTCACTGGAATGTTAGTTCCCCCGGCTGAAGGCGTCCAGCCGATGAAAGCGGCCGACTGGGACGAGGCCAGTCGGATAAAGTTAGAAGACTTGGCAGAAATAAGAGAGACTTGAAGCACCTGGCTACGCCAGCTACTCCGAATCTCGGGGACTACACCCAGTGGGTACGCTTGCGCGCCCCCACTGGAGGTGCAGGTCGCTCGGCTAAAGGTGTGTAGCCGGACTAAGTTAGTCGGGCAAAATACATAAAAGGAAAGTTCAACGCACAAGGAAGATTCAAGAATTTCAACAATAATAAACAAGAAGGAGACGAAGCTCTCATAAGTTACCCGACATCACAGATAGCCGGTACAAACGAACAAAGTTCACAAACATATAAGACAAGACAAATACACCCGGCATCCCGGGGCAGCAGCTAAACGGCAGGGCCTTTGCCGCGGGGGAGTTCTTGGCCGACAGAAGCCGGGGGTGGAGGGGGAGCCGCAGTACTCGATCCGGCTCCGGCGCTGGCAGGCGGCGGCACCGGGGCCTCCACATCCGGAGTACCGGTGGACTCCGAGTCGGTGAGCACCTCGTCCGGGTCCACATAGTCAGCGATCTTGATGGCGGACCCGCGAAGCTCCGGATGGGCTTGGCGGATGGCGGCAAGATCAGCTCCAGCACGGAAGCCCCCATCGATCTTCTCGACGCGAGCATCCTTATACCAGGAGAGCATCAGTGCCAGGTCCATCTCCGCTCTGCCCCGTGCCGCCAGGTCCCGCAGCCGGCCCACCGCAGCCGGTACCTCTCCCACCTTCGCCGCCAGCTGCGCCATCGTCTTCGGAACCGGAGCCTCCGGCCACACGAAGGAGAAGACGTCCCGCGCCGCCTGATGAAGCTTCGCAGCCTCCTCGCCAAGAAGGACGATAAGATCCTGAGCTGTCGGCTGCGCTCCCGGCCAGTTCTCCTGCAGCCGGTTGTAGGCCAGCAGGTCTATGCCGGGGTAAAAGGCTGTCAAAAAATAGGAGTTAGATCCGGCTACCGGATCCGGAAAGAAAAAAAAGACGGAAGAAAGAACTCACCTTTGGCAGTGTGGCCGACCTGCATCAGCTCCTCCACCAGCGCCTTCTCCTTGACCGCTAGCTGTTTTATCTCCTTCTCTTGGTCCTTGTTCTGGGCCTCGAGAAGGGAGAAGGCTTAGGCCTGGCTAGCGAGCGAGGCGTCGTGCTCCTTGACGGTGGCCTCCAAGACGTCTACTCGCGCGTGCCAATCCTTGTTCTGCAGGCGCAGGGTGGAGTTGGACCTGCTCAGCCGGTCGTTCGCTTTCTTCAAGCGATCGATCTCGCGTTGAGCGCACATGAGGATAGCTGCAACGAGGCCGGCTATCAAAACAAAAACAAAAAAGGAGCAAGACGGATAAAGTGAACTTACTCTGGGAGGTCCCGTTGGCGGCAGCAAGCTTCTGCTCCAGGGTCCGGTGCCCGTCGGCTGTGGCCTCAAGCAGCCGGATCTCCTTCACCGCCATCTCGAGCGTGGCGGCAAGATCCGACAGCGAAGCAGCAGAGGAGGCGTCGTCGTCCACGGTGTTGACGTCCAAGGACTCCTTCGTCGCGAGCACCGCTGTTCGCCACTCCTCCCCGAGCTCCTCGTTGGAGTTGTTGTCGCCAACAACGACGAGCTCCTTGCCAGCAGCCCCCCGCGCGCCCGCGAAGGAACCTTCCGGCTGGGAGTGATCCGCTTCCGGCTGGGGACCCTCTGGCTGGGAAGGGGCAGCCGACTCAGCTTGAGGAGGAGGCGGAGGCTGTGCCTCAGAGGAAGGAGAGGCACCGGTTGGATCAGTCGGGGTGCGAGGCGGCGACCCGGTTGGCGTCCGAGCCGGGCTCGCGGCTCCAAAAGAAACCAACGCGCTAAAGAGAAGGAGGGAAAGGGCAAGAGCAAAACAAGCCAAAGTCAGAAAAGCAAGAAGGAGGACAAGCAGACAGAAGGCACCGAAGGATGGGGGGAAAAACGTACCCCGGCACGACCGGGGGCGGCCCTTTCTTCCGGCCAAGACGGCTCGGCGGCAGGGCGCCGAACCGGCTCCTCTTCGGAGCCGGCTCCTCCGCTGTAGGCCAGCGGGAGCCGGAACGGCTGGAGCCGCTCCCACCTGCTTCACCGTCCGTCACAGAGCGTGTCGCCGGCTCCGCAGTCGGCCCGGCCTCCTCCTCCTCGGGCACCTCCGCGTGCGGGTCGGTGACCGGCTCGTCGTTCCGGCTGGGGAAGGCGTCGCCATCCCCATCCGATTCCTCGCTGGATCGCCGAGCGCGCGGCTCGGGCATGTCCGGCGCGAATACCTCGAGGGGAGCCTCACCCTCCTCGTGAAGGATGCAGGCGAAGATCTGACGAATGCAAGAGGTCAATCAGACAGAACAAGGAGATAACAGAGGGAATAAGCAAAATTTCCGGCTACGAGAACTTACCCGGGGTGCGTGGTTCTCCCGGCTGTAGGGCGCCAGGCCGAACTTCCAGTTCTCCGGCAGCCGCTCCTTGCTGATCGTCCACAACCACTCCTTCAAGTTGTGGTAGCGGGGATCACGGCGCGACAGCCGGGTCGGGTCCAGCCGACCGGAGTAGAAGCACATCTTGTGCGCTCGCTGCTACAGCGGCATCATCAGCCGAGACATCCAGCTAAGAGTGATGTCCCGACCGGTTAGCTGGCAGGTGACAAGGGAGCGCATGTGTGCCAGCATCGCATCCGTCTCCGCCTTATCGCCGTAGATCTTCAGGTCCCAGTGCTGCCGGCTGGACTCGACGTCTTGGAAGGCCGGCAGGTTTATCCGGTCGATGTTGGTGACGTTCTTTACGTAAAAATACGACTGCTGCCACAGCCGTACCGTGTCCTGGAGCAAGAATTTCGGGTAGCCGAATTGGGTGCGGGAGTATATGGAGGCGCCGCCACAGACGACTAGCGGCCCCTTCGTGTACTGCACCTGCGGCGGAACTCGAAAGAGCCGACAGAAGAGCCCGAGATCCGGCTGGATCCCGAGGTAACTCTCGCAGAACACCATGAAGTGCGCCAGCGTTCCGATGGCGTTGGCGCTGAGGTGGTGGAGGCGGAGGTCGAAGAAGGCCAGGAACGTGAGAAAGAAGGGATGCAGCGGCAGCGCGAACCCACGTGCCAGGTGCGAAAGGAAGATGACGCGTTCCCCCTCCGCCAGATGCGGCGACACCTCCCCCACCGGTGCCAACCGCACCGCCACCTCCTCCACCGACGGGAGGACGCGGGTCGCGTGATACTTCGTGATTTGGTCCTCGGTGACGGAGGAGCCGCACCAGGCTCCGCGGTCAGCGGCCATTTCCGGCTGAGGGAGAGGAGCGGCAACAGAGGAGTGACGGTGGCCCGTAACGTCGACGACGGCGAGCGGGCGGCACAGAGGGCAAGGGCGCAGGAGCAAGAGCACACGAGGGAGAAGGAGATTGCAGCGGGGGAGCGAAGGAAAAGAACGGCCTCTCCCGCGGCGTCCCTTTAAAGGATCGGAAGGGCAACCGTCGGCAGGGCCACATGGCGCGCATCCGGGCAACCCACATCCCAACCACCGCCTAGATCTTGCGTGCTAGGGCAAGATGCACAGAAGATCCTGGAACGAGAACCGAAGCGTCGGACAGCAGTTCCCCGAGGCGACGTGCGACGGGACGTTACGCTGCCCGCCGCAGAGCAATGATGGCGCGTGCGCGCGTGGCCGGCATCAGCACTGACGTCACGAGGTAGCGCAACCACCAGGCTCAGCCGGATGAAAATTCGAAAAGCAAGAAGGAGTGTGCGCACATTTCGCCTAAGGGCGGAATCCACACGCGCTCGGGGGCTAGTGTCAGGGGGATGATCCCCGGGTACCCCACCCGAATAAGAAACAGTAGGATCGTGTCCGGCTGACCAGATGCAGCCGGACAGGACAGGATGGGCCTGCTACCACCCAGTAGCCGGATCATAAAGAGGCAGTCGGATACGACAATGTAGCCGGATCCAATCAGAGAGACAGGATGACATGCGTATCAGTGCACGGTACGCCCTGTACGATGACGAGACGGGCAACCACCTGCCCATGCCGAAGACTTTGCGTGGGTGACGCTGGAACAGTGGCCTGTGCTGACGACGGGCTCGCATGGCGTCCACTGTGCCTACGACATCCATACCGCTCATACACCGAAAAGACAAGTCATACTGGACACTGTAGATGACTAGTCGGCTGGGACCCGCCTGTGGGGCCCGCCAGTCAGACTAGCCAGCGAGACCCTTGCCTCTCTTCCTATATAAGGAGAGGCAGGGCCTCAGTAGAAAGGGTTGGTCTCGGTGCATTTAAGGCAGTAGCTAGCAGATACAACTCGAGGAGCACTTGTAGCTCGTGTATTCCACATAGTCAGATTCGGCAGGAGTAGGGGCTTTACCTCACCGCGAGGGCCCCGAACTTGGGTACTTCTTGCGTCCCGCTATGCTCGCTTGTATCCAATCCCGCATGCGGACACCGTCGATAGCTTCCCTGCTAGTCCCCACACCTCTATCTAACCTCCCCAGGTACTGTCGTTCCCAATACAACGACACACCTAGATCACAAAACACAACTATCTCATTGGTTCCAATTTTAATCTTAATAGTAGGCTCAAATATGTCATCTAGTTTAACAGGTAATTTTTCAGCAATTTGCTTGTATTCTTCTTCAAGCTCATGTACCTTTATTGCTACTTGATTGACAAAATGTTGGTACATAGCTTCCTCGCTACCTTCACTTACTGGAATCTTGACGTTGATCCTTTTTATGAGATCTTCAATAGTGTAATTTGGTGAAGGAGCATTACTATAGTCAAGTTCTTCAGGCTCCTCCCTTTGGATCCTCATCATTTTGAGTTCTTCAACGGGATTGGGCTCAGCTTTACCTGCAAATTTAGGTAGAATGAGAGTTTGACTCTCGGTTATCTTACCTAGCTGTGCCTCAACGATCCTTGTTCTTTCTTGAAGGGCATGCAAATCATTTCTCAAACTAACAGCTTGGTTAGATAATTTACCAACATAGCATCATGGTTCTCCGTAATTTTAACTAAAATATTGTTTTGTTCATTTTGTGAGTCTATGAAAGACTTAAGTTTTTCTTGGAGACTACCATTACTAGTTCCCATATTATTATTAGAGTTACCTGTAGTACTAGCATAATGTTTCTCAAAATTAGGATTATAACTCTTCTTCCATGTAGGGTTATAATCATTATGAGCTACGAAGTCTATTTCTTCAATATTTGTTTCGAGGGTGGCTCTTACCTGAGATTCCTTACCTTTTACGGCTAGTATGATCTCATCCAACTTAGCATTGAGATCTTCGTTCTCTTGTGGTGATATAGAGTTCACCTTCTTCGTGTTTGATCTTTCCACATGCCATTGGGCATGGTTGTTTTGCATATTGTCTAGCAGCTACTTTTCTTCGGTAATATGTTTACCCATAAATGTTGCTCAAGCTGCAGTATCAAGCATAGACTTAGACACAGGATTAAGAGCATTGTAAAATAAATGGAGGATTAACCAATCTTCCATCCCATGACTAGGACAGTTTCTTAGGCATTCTTTCATCCTCTTCCATGCAAGCACTAGTGGCTCACGCTCTTCATGTCTAAAGCCAGCAATATTAGATCGAAGTTGCATAGTCTTTGCAGGTGAGAAAAATTTAGTCATAAATAAAGAAGTACAACCCACCCATGATGTAATGGTATTTTTAGGCAGAGATAGCAACCATTCTTTAGCTCTCCCTCTTAGAGAGAAAGGAAATAGATGCAATTTGATCGCATTAGGGTCAACATCTTTTATACGCATCATATCACATATTTCAGTGAAAGTATTCAAGTGCATACTTGTGTCTTCAATAGCGGAGCCTCCAAATTGATTCTGTTGAACCAAACTTAAGTAATGGGGGCTTAATTTCATAGTCATCAGCAGCGATTGCTGGCTGAGTAATAGGAGTACGCAAATAATCATTATTGGGAGTAGCAAACTCCCCAAGCTTCTTTTCAGCTATACTTCTTATGTTTTTGGGTTTTCTTAGATAAAGAATTATAACAGTAAAAGCAAGAATTAAAGACTGAAAGCAAACTAACAAAATTAAAAACAAGAAATAAAACTAGCAAGGTTCATAATAACCTCACCAGGGTAGCTATTGCTTCCCCGGCAACAGCGCCAGAAAAAGGGTTGATACCTTCGATCCGGATTACGGATGTAGTATAGCTTCTTTTTCCCTAGTAGACCTAGGTTATCGAATCCTCAGGAAGCAAATGCATAGTGAAGTTACTTTAAATGACCTTCGGGAGTTTTAGAATTCCTTTTGTGTCTTTACCGGACCAATAGCTTGTGTCCTTTTGTTGTTGTCGATGATGGAGAGAGAGGGCCTAGGGCGTTCGGTTTCACCTGTAGCTGTGCAAAACATCTGATGGAAATAAAAGATAGAAATAAAGTATGTGTGTACTTGTTAGAGCAAGATAAATTATATGTGGGAAGTGCATCCATAATTGCTATTGCCTCCGCAACCGCTTATAGCAATAACCTACTAGTCTCATCCATAGAAGAAAGAGAACTAATGATACGCATAGTGATGTCACCGTTAATCCCAAGCAAATCCCTCACATACAGCCATACTACCGCCCCTTCTGTCACTAGGGTTCCCAACCTGTAGATCAGTCATCACTCATACTCCCTATACCTGGCTCAACCCTCGGGGTATTGGGTACCTGACAAGTCCTTGGATTGAGGAAAGAGAGGATACAATAATCATAATGTCATACAAACTAATACACAATCCCATCTATGATAATTCACATGCACAATTGCTACATGGCTAGGCCGAAGCCCTTAGCCCAAGGAGAATTACTCACACATAGAGATGAGATCAACAATCACAAACATTGTAATAAAAATCATAAGATTGATATCAATAGTATTACAATGTCACCAATCGGAGAAGAGATCTACTATTACAAGTGGTGGAGTATGGCTATGGAGATGGAGAAGGGTTTGGATATCAGGAGGTGGCTTTTGGTGGAGTCGGGCTTCTTCGGGGTGGAGCGCGTCTTTTCCCGTCGCCTGAGGCTTGTTTATATAGGGGTCCCTTCATGAAAGTTGTTTTGGTTGACCTAACGGTGGTGGCGCCAATTATACGACCGGAGCTATATGGTCAGAATTTTTGCTCCGGCTGTATAGTTAGTCGTTAAAGCATCTGCCTCCGTTGTAAGGCTCCTGGTTTCTTTTGGTTGTTGGAAATCTCATATCTTTGACTTTAATGTAGTGATTCCCTCCTTTAAACGACATTATATGCGTAGGAAAACTACAAAAGAAAGGATTGCATACCCCTCTGAATATTAGCATTAGTGGCAGGGTTTAGAGAGATATTTCATCAAGAATATGATTAATATCCAGTTTAAATATGGATGTTAGATGGCTATATTTCAGAGCCATCACTCTGCTACAGGAGACTTCAAAGCTGCATCATCAGCCACATGAGAGTCAGACTTGGCAAGATCATCTAACTCGGAGGATTGAAGGCTAGAGTCTGAAGTTGTTGGTTCATCATGAAGAAATTCAGCAGGCACGAAGACGTCTGCCTTGACCATCTTGGCGACCCTAGTGTCATAGCCGACAAGGGAGTTCCAGATGGCATCGCTATCAATTTCGCGCCCTTCCTCGTCAACCTTCGGCATGCCGGAGGTCACCAAGTCGATGTCGGCCTCGTCGTAGTGTGCCCTGACCAAGAACAAGGCCATCCTTGCACCATCCCGAACACAAGATGCTTTCCATCTCTTTACTTTCTCGAGGGCTCGGCACAGGATTTCTGAGTACTATATACGTTGCTAACGTATCCATAATTTTTGATGTTCCATGCTTGGTTTTATCTACTTTCTTATGCTTTGTCCACACTTTGGAGTACTTTTTATACACTTTCTTGGACTAACCTATTAACAATATGCCACAGTGCCAGTTGCCTGTTTTCTACTGTTTTTGGTTCCAGGAAAGTCAGAAAATGAATATTCTCGGAATTGGACGGGACAAAAGCCAAACTTAGTTTTTCACCGAGGGGGGCACGGAGCCAGAATACGAGACGGAGAGGGGACAGAGGGCCACCACACCACCTGGCCACGTGGCCACCCCTTGGCCCGCGCCAGGGGGTGGTGTGGCTGCCTAGGGCACCCCCTCGGCCTCCCCTTTCGCCTATAAGATGCCTCCGATACATAAACCCTAAGTACCCGATCAAAATTCCACGAAAGAGTTTGTAGCCGCCGTCGTCTCCATACATAGATCGGGAGGGATCTGAAGCTCTTCCTGGCACCATGTCAGAGGGGAGAATTCACCCTGGAGGCCTTCTTCATCACCATGCAAGCCTCCAGTGTGATGCGTGAGTAGTTCATCCTTGGACTATGGGTCCATGTAGTAGCTAGATGGTTGGTTCTTCTCCTTTGTGCTATCATGTTTAGATCTTGTGATCTCCGTTCATGATCAAGATCATCTATTTGTAATCCTACATGTTGTGTTTCTGGAGATCTGATGGATATTGAGATGCTATTTTAGATTGATTAATGATTCTATCATGTCTTTGTTATTTGTGATCTTTCATGCTTTCCGTTGTTAGTAGCTATCTTGGCCAAGTAGATGCTAGCAACTCCAAGAGTTAGTATTTATGCTCGATAGTGGGTTCATGCCTCTAGTAATCTGGGGAAGTGACAGAAATATCTAAGGTACTAGATGTGTTGTTGCTACTAGGGAGAAAACATCAATCCTTTGTTCATAGAACAATCGTATTGTTTACTTTACACGCAATGCGTAATGCAATTATCTGTTGCTTGCAACTTAATACTGGAGGGGGTTCGGATGATAACCTCAAGGTGGATTATTAGTCATAGATGCAGTTGGATTACGATCTATGTATAATGTTGTAATGCCCAATCAAATCTCAAAGGAGTCAATATGATTAGTATATGCTTGTATGCTTTCTCGATGTTTGTCAATTGCCCTGCTATAATTTGTTCACCCAACATGTTATCTATCTTAAGGAGAGCCACCACTAGTGAACTATGGACCCCGGTCCTTTCTTTTACCATCAATCTACAATTGTTTACTGTTTTCTGTTTACTTTCTGCAAGCTTTTACTTTCTTCCACACAATATGTTTAATCCTTTGTTTTTAGCAAAACCGGTGAAATTGACAACCTCACTGTAAGTTGGGGGCAAAGTTCTGTGGTTGTGTTGTGCAGGTTTCCACGTTGCTGCTGGCACCGGTAGTGTGCCTGCCAAAGTCCAGCTAGCAACACCTTGGAGGTGTTTCCTTGCTCCTACTAGTTCGATAACCTTGGTTTCATAACTGAGGGAAACTTACTCTTGTGCTCATCATACCTTCCTCTTTGGGTTCCCCAACGAGCTCGTTATTACACGAGTCAGCAGTACTTGACGGTAGAATCTGCTGCCTTGATGGTAATGTCCAGCGTCTTGGCTATATTCTTGGCTTGGGTGATGGAAGTGTTGATGAAATTGCCGGCAAGAATCATGCACTCCTTTGAATCCAGAGCACCTTCACCCATATTGGTTAAACCAATGGGAGTTTTGTTTTTGTAAGAGACAAGGATCATGAGAACAACAGTACACAATTATCCGACTTATAGAATTGACAAAGATGGAGGAAAGTTACCAAAGATGGTCGTCTTAGCTTGTTGGCAGGTTTCCGCCAAGACGTCATGCTCCTTCTGAAGCTTCTTGAACATCTCAAGGCCCTGAGCATTTTTCTCTGTGGCATCTTGGTTTTGTACCTTGAGGTGCTCAATCTCTTCCTTCAGGCACTGCATCTCGGCATCTGTAGATTCTTGCTAGCCTTCATTGCCTCCTCGTGGCCTTTGATGACATCAGCCAGGTATTTCTTCAGAATTTTGTTCTCATCGTCGAGCTGCTGGATATGCTTGGATTAATCGACGATGCTCTTTGCCTTGGCGATGGTCTCTGTAAAATGGACAAAAGACAACATTGTGAGAATTCGGATGAAGAGGTTCCAAGTGATAAATTAGGAGTTGTTAGAGGAAAGCGGGCGCTTGCTATTTGTGATATGTTCCTTCAGAAAGGCTGGTTTACCCTTTTCAATGTCCAACACTTCTTGTAGCTTGGCATATTTCACATTGGAAGCCTTCCTCCGGGCATTCTCATTCTGCAAAGGAATGAGTACTTAGTTTCTCTAGAGCATCTAGTCGGAATTTTTCAATTTCAACTAAAAGGCTCGGGGGATACAGTATCAGATTTTAATTCAGGTGTGTTCTCTCTTAGAGAGTCTAGCCAGAATTATCCATTCTAACTAGAAACTTGGGGGCTACACTATCAAGTTCTACACTTAGTTCTTAGGAGCACTCGGGCCAATAACTATTGGTTTTCCACCTAAGAGCCTGGGGGCTATAGTGGGATATATTACAAATTAAAAAAGTAAAGGTCAAAGACTTACAATACCAATAACCCTCAGATTGTTAGCCAAGTTGGCATATGCATCGTGGAAAGTCCGGGCATTATTATAAATGGCATTTTCCTAAAGAATAAGATCATCCAGGCTCAATGTCAGAGGAGTCAAAGGAAGTGGAGCTGTAGAAGCCAAAGGCATGGATGAAGCCCTAGTTGTCTCATGTGTAATGATAGAATGTTGAAGACGCGGTGGCTCTCGGCTTGACCATTGTTGTTGTTGCCACTTCTTCTGCTCCCTCTGCCAACTGCTTCCCTTTCTCAGTGGCATCCTTAGCCGGAGCTTCAGCCACTTTGGAGGAGGTACTCTCCTGCGTCACCTGTCCGCTGGGAGCAATGTCCGTACCAACAGGACCTGATACATTTGGTGTAGGATAGATGTCTATCTCCATGACGGAGGTCTCAGGGATGACGGAGGTCTCAGGGATGACGGAGGACGAAGTTCTAGCCGAGCATGTAGTAGGCTTGGCAGTAGGGTGGGGGAGCAACGGCGAGCGGTGACTTGGTCAACATATCACGAATATTTTTGGAACCCCCAACATCTTTGGAGGTCCGCTTCAAACTGATATCGGATCTCTTCCTGAAACATACAAAGTATAAGTATAGGAATTGATTAGGTGCAAAGAAAAACAAAGAAGGAGAATGAATATACTTACACCGCGGCTGGTGCCTTTGTTAAGGGGAAGCCAGTGGACTTCTTCTTCTCCGCCTCTAAGGTGGCAGTGGATTTCTTGGAGACTCCACTCTCCATTTTCTTCTTCTTCTTCTTCTTCTTGCCCTCGGCAGCAGTGTCAGACGTGGAGCTCTTCCGCTTCCACGCTACAGGAGCTAGATGATCCTTGGAGGTATCATCGTCGGACACAACTTAAATATCCTTCATCCTTGGATCGTAGACTTGGGATGCCATTTGATCCGCTGCCAAGGTTGCCAGTTGATAGGGTCAAGCAGCATATTAGATGGTTGATGCATTCAAGACAGAAGCCTTAGAGTATATATAAAAGCAACAAAGGAAATATGGTTACCTCTAGGCATTTTCCGCATTCGTACATGTCGAAGGTAATACTGAAGCCACGCTTCTTCTCCTTCACCTTGATGATGTCCTTTAGCCGGAGATTGATGGAGTCCTTGGAGAAGTTGTCCTCAGAAATCCACATGGGATCTTTCCACTCCTTGGAGTACTTGTGCATCAGCTCGGTGCGGTGCTACAGAGGTTGGATCCGCCTTGTGAACCATCACATGGCTAGGTCCAGGCCGGATAACCCTCTGTCTACCAACCACTCGATCTGCCTTACGGTGCGAGAGGCTTCATTGTTAGACGGAAGGGGGCCTTCGGATCTCCAGGTGGTGGCCTCGGCGACAGCTCCATCGATGAAGTCGGGGTACGAGTCTTCACGGCTGGCCAGAGGAATATCTGGGCCGTAGAAATAAGTTCACTTCCAGTTCTTGCAGGAATCGTGGTCGACGATGTCGGGGAACCACCAGTTAGGACGGATCTGAAATCTAATGGTTCCGCAATTTTGTAGTTCGTCCTTGGACTCTCCGGACTTTCTCTTGCTGGTGAAAAAAATAGGTAAGCAGATCTAACCTAGGTTTGATTCTAAGGTATCCTTCGCACAAAGCTATGTAATTGCTAAGTACAAGGATGATGTTGGATAAAGATTATGGGGGAGAACCCGGAAGTGCCGAAGGATTTCAAGGAAGAAGTCGGAGACTGGGAGGCTAACACCATGTACTAGTTGGTATTTTAGGTAGAACTTCTCTCCAGCTTGGGGAGAAGGGACCACCTCGCCGATCGGTGCTAGATGCCAAACTAACCCATTCGTCGTAGGGAGGTATCCCTCGGTGACAAGTTGTTGTTGTTGTTGTTTGCCGGAGAGGTCAGAGCCCCTCCATACTCCTTTGTGGGAGTCACTGTCCTCCTCCATGGCTTCATGCACCGCCCGAGTTTGGTCGTCGCCGGTGGTTTCCACCACGGCGGAGACAAGTACCACCACCCCCTCCGGTGGGACGGACACTCCGTTCAATGGTTCGATTGAAGCCTCGGGAGCTGCTGCTGTTAACGGAGCGCTGCTGCTTCCAGCCATCGGGTGGATTACTGGAGGATGAGGAGGAGAAGGTTTCTAGCTAAGGTTTTCTCACTGAAGAGCTCGAACGGTCATGCGGCGGGAGAAAGAAGACGATGTAGGGAAGAATGTGCGTAAAAGAAAATATTATGGCCGCAGTAAACATTTATAGACACAGGCATCAAGATTCATGCATGGAAGATCTAACATATGCATCATTGACAACGTGTGTGCGAACATGCGCGGTAATTTTGCCATATCCCCTGTTTTTCCACTTAACGTTTCGAATTTTGCATGCGCAAAAATAGCTAATGATTAGTTCACTGCCATATATGAGTTTTGAGGTAGCATAGTTTGTAGCCTATGTCATCCTACTGATCGTGGCAGTGGAGAGGTCATGTCTAAAGATTCAATCGAAGAAGGAAACTATTCGTCTCTGGGAGAAAAGACTCGAAGAATCTACGGCTTACACAATGAAGACGGAGAGAATTGCAGGGTTCTTTGGGAGACCTTCGAGATATTGCTTGACGAATTGCCAGCATCATCCAGATGGAGCATTCAAGACCAAAGGGCAAGACGGCGCAAGATCTCAAAGTCCTCCGGGGGCTACTATTGGGGATATGCTAAATGGGTATCACCATTACATGTCTATAATCCGGATAACCCATGTGGCCCATAGTTGGTAGCATGGCCCATGGCCTACTGGGCACCCCAGTTATATGGATCTAGAAGGGAGGCCCATGCCAGATAAAGGAAGGCTACGTTGCAGTCACCGACCTACTCGGAGCCTTGGAGTACAATACACAAAGACTAGTTAGTATTAGTGTAGGTCTCTTTAACATGTCCATCAAGTTCCTTTCGGCGTAACCCTAGGTTCTGGCGCCTTTATAAGCCGGGCATGTGGGAGTCTTTAGGGAAATGATTCATAACACCTCGCACAACGAACTGATCCCTGTAACTTGGCGTATTTCCATTATAGTGATTTATAGAAGGAGTAGAGTTCTGCCACCATCGCGGGACTTGAACCCGGGTAAACTGTTTTACCTCGTACCCGTCAACCATAGTTTTAAAAACCGAATCGGTCAGTGAACTTGTGCGATGACTGGTTCACTGGTTTGCTGGTCGGACCACCGGTTCATTCGGTTCGATGGCGAAAAAACATCCTTTTTCATCAAAATTTAAGCAAATTTTAGAACAAAATTACCATAGAAGGCATATATAATGTATATTTAAGTATGTAATCACAAAACATGGTGTGTACAAGTGGTATTGGGAGTTACATGTTTCTATTTATGCCTAGCATAAGGTTCATGAGTTCAATTCCTCTAGTAAACATCTTTTTTCTGGTTTTTGTTGTTTGGACCGATGCCTCTTAAAAACTGGTGATTTCATCGGTTTAGGTTTTTTCTGGTTAAACCACCGAACCGGTCCGGTTTTTAAAAATATGCCTTCAACTCACCGCTTTACCCCACTTCTCTAAACATGATCTATGAGGACCCCTCCATGGCGTACTCGTCAACAATACCACGACAATGTTCTTAGCTTGAAGAATAGGTTCTAAAGTGATTCAAGAATAAATCATTGAACCAGAATTAAGCATCTCCTTAGTTTTTAGAGAATACTAAGGATCTACATTGATATATAAGTAGGTGACTACTTCGGAAATGGCAAGTATGATAAGTTTGGCTAAGGAAGTTCAACTTTCAATTGAGTGTGTTTCTCATATACATGACTATAGTGAAAGTCCACATGACTAAACAAATGTCTGTAGACACTGTGAAACAAAATCTCACTCTGTCGCCAAACAAATACTTCGACACATTATGTGATAATGGAGAAAATGTCAAACTTAGGTGACATTGACGATTTGCAAACAACATATAGATCTGGTAATACAGATCGATGGCAGGAACGTTTTCTACAAGCAAGCATGATCAAAAGCACACTATGTAATACTATGTTTATGATTAGTAACAAATTCAACTATATTATTTATAGTCTAGTGCAAGTGGGAGACTGAAGGAGATATGCCCTAGAGGCAAATAATAGATGGTGTTTATTATCATATCCCAATTATTTCATAATATTTTTACACCATGCTATAACTATATCAAGAGGAAACATTGATATAAGTGTGGTATCTAAACAAAACCAAGTCCCTAGTAGCCTCTATATGACTAGTTCATTGGGCAACTGATGATCAAGGTTTCTTGCTCATGGAGCATTTATGCCAATTGATAATGAAGTCATATCATTGGTGAATAATGTGATGGACAAGCTTACCCAACATAAGTATTGCGACACGATCAAGTCACATAGTTCATCGTTGCAATAATTAGGAAATGAAGTGACCTTCTCCTTTGACCGTGAGATCATATCTAATCAGTATCACCTGAGACAGCTTTTCCTGCATCAACCATCACGCCGTAACAGGGTGATCATAAAGGTGTCTATTAGGTATTCCAGAGGGATATGTTCAGGCATATGCATCAAGATTGAGTTTTGTTCTCTCGCGTGACGGGAAGATACACTAGGCCCACTAGGTGAGATGTATCCAAGAAGCTGCAGTAAATGACTAGGTCATGAGGATATGACATCATATGAAAAGATATTGTAGACTTGTCATTAACAATATTGAACATGGTATGATTGATATCGATTATCAGATCTCGAGCAAGTTATGTATCGAAGTAACAGAAGTAATTGGACTCAACATTTATGGTTCAAACAACGAGACATCATGGAATGCACAAGGGTCATTATGGGTATCCTGATCCCGCTAATTATCATTGATTATAGAAGAGTTTCTCGATCATGTCTATGATATTCCTAAACCATAGGGTAACACATTTAAGGGTTTTACAATGCTTGGAGATTATTTTGGAATCACCGGGGTCACTAGTAGAGAAAAAGAGAGAAACCAAAAGGGTTTCAGGTAAAGTCTGGAGAAGTTCGAAATGTTCAAAAAGGATTTTTGATCATGAGGAAATGTTAAATATGTTTTTCATATTAATTATTGGAATTGATAAATAAACATAATATTTAAATGAATTTTCGGCATAACTTCCCTAATGGGCCACTTCCCGGAGGAAAGGGCCCATGGGGGAGGGCCGCCGCCCTAGGCATGGCCCCAGTCAGCCTTGGCCATGCGCACGGGTGGGGAGGGCCTACCCGGCAGGTGCCTCCCCCTCCTAGCCATCCCCTCCTTTAGTCCCACATTGCCAGCTGTAAATTGGGAAATTCCTAAATCATTTTTCCTCAGGGGATTTTCCCTTCTCTCTCCGGTTGTCTGTCGTGTTTGTGATTCTAAGAATAACCGCATGTGTGGGAGACGACACCACTCTAGCATGTCATCGAGCTGCTAGATCCTAGTTCCAGAAGGTCTACTTTCGCATCCTAGCTGGATCGGGGAGAATGGTAGTCCTTGTCGAGCACCAAAAGTGTGCGAGACCACGAATGTGCTGCCAGTTGTGGCACCTAGACATCGTGCGAGGAGCAACATGACCTTGAGATCGGCTACGAGTACGACTACATCATCCACGTTTCTCGTGAAACGTTAAATGCTTTCGGACTACAAGGGTATGTCACCAAACCTCTCTCGTTACCACATTAACTCATAGATAGATCCTGGCATTGGTTTTGCGCTAGTTAGAAAACAAATTATTATTTTCTGCTACGAACCCCTTCACTACCTACAACCAAAATGTACAACATAAGTATCATCAGTTGTAACATCCCAGGATTAGCACCTAGGAATAGAGAGGACACATGTGTGTACATTGCATTCATGCATAAGAAAATCCGGGGATTTTTTGCGCAAAACTAAAGGAGCTATGGAGGGATCGAGACCTCTCTTGTACTGATGGGAACATCGAAGCAAGTGCGATAGATTTTGACCTGACCTTTGTAGAAATCTTTGTCTTTAGGGGAAAAAGTTATTCAAACATGTATTTGAATTTCAAATGAATTTCGAAAATTCACAAATTGAATTATGAAATATGTAATATATTATTGAATTTAAAACAAAATGAAATTGTGTTATGATAATTATAGCATTTAATAATTGAAATACAATTATGAATAAATAATATGCACTTTATAATAAATAAGAATTGAATTCATATTTATAAATAAGATATAAATATTACAAGATTCAAATTACAAAAAGGAAAGGAAATTCAACTTTATTAATATTATACAATAATACACTATCAATTACATTATTGAAAGTAAAAGGAAATTACAAGAATTATTTAAGAGAGTCCTAAACTAAATCCTAGTTACTTCTTCATCTTGCCCATTTATTTTGTCTTTAACCTGTTTCCTGTAAACAAAAGAAAACAGGAATAGCAAACAGAGAAAATAAGAGAAGGAGGTTAGTTTAAATGGTTTAGCTCTCAGTATTAATAGTGAGATGCACTATTACTATTCATCATAGAGCATGTTTGAGAGGGGCAAGTTTCACTAGTAGTATATGTTCTTTTAATGGATATTGTCTCAGTCCAACATCATTGACAATAAACTGGGGGCAAGTTTCATCAAATGCAGGTAAAAGGCCAAAGAGGTAAAAATTCAAGAAATATCTCCATTTTACTTGACATCATCTGAATCCATCACACAGACACACAAGAAGCACTTACATACATGCAGTAGTGTGTTATCCACACTATAGAGGAAGGCGTGAGCAGATAAGAAGAGGGAGCAGCCGTAGCAGTGCTTCTAGTTGTTGTATTTTCCATTCCACCTCATGATCACCTCCACCACTCCACCCAAAAACTCAAGAACATATTGTTCTTGCTAGAGGATCAACCAACACCATTACAAGTATCTAGAGCACTAGGTGAAGGCCAGCAGGCAGTAGCCACAGGAGGTGCAGGCCAATAGAACTAGGGGGCATGTGCAACTCAAGTAGATAAGGAAGAGGTGGAGAAGGAGAACAAGATCAAGATATCAGAAGAAGGAGGCCAAGAGGAGTAGGCCAAACCTACAGGTAAACAAGAAGAATCAGATGCATCAAAGAAAATCTGGTATTATCCAAAAGATCAAGTACAAAGGGCCACAATCTACATCAGGTAGCATGGTAAATAAAAGTACCACTAGATCATGTAACATCTGTTCTTAATAGCTTGCACCATCAGGATTAGGGGTAGAGAAGGGGAAAGGCATCCAAGCTGGATTATTACAACTACCCTTCAACTAGATCTGGTCTAGGAGGATGGGAAGTAATATTTTCTCTCAGACTTGCATAGAGCTGCTATGCAAAATTCATCATAGAGAAATTAGCCAAATAAAAGTATTTGTCCTTATATATCCAAATCAGTGCCTTAGCCTTTTGCATCCCTGGCCAGGGACTTCCAAATCATTACTTTACATACAAACCATCTCCAGTGAATGATTTCACTTCCATCCATTCAAATATTTAGTGCAGTAGATCATATTAAGTACATAACCACTATGCCCACTCTAATTAGAGGTACCATAGTGGCATATACACTACCAGAAAATTCCACCAAGAAAAAATAATCATTTTCCTAGTACATACTAGGAATCATTTTTAAGTATATGCTACTTGATTGACAGCCAATACATAGCTCCAAATTTCACCATTGAGCAAAAGAATGGCAATTGTTCTTACTACCCACTTGAGCCTCAGATTTTGCATCATTGGCAGCCAAAGGTTAATGGTTTGTCAATTATTATAGTAGCATATCATGCCATCATGAACCTCTACTGTGCACACTCCTTGGAGGCACCACAGTATGGTTCTACCGCATACATGGGGCCAACTTAATTAACAACAGTAGATCACAACAACTCAACCGAGAAGTTCTCAAATTATCTTCCTACTCACCAATCTAGGGATCATTTCATTCTTAGAAATCATGTAGGGCATCAACCACAAGTTCATTACTGTTATCTGTCCGGTATTACAGGAAGCACATTCATAAGCTAAATAATTTGTGTCCAATAGCAAGCATCACAAATAGGGTTCAGCTGACCACACATGCTTAGGATGAACATGTCATCCAAAATGAGGCATCATTTTGCAGATAAAGCATAGATCAAATTAACCTCAGCACTTATCCACCAATAATATATCAAGCTAACATCAGTAGTTATATAGTAGATGATCACTGCCTTAATAAAGTCAATCAAGCTATAATTCAAGTCACCAAGTAAATTTCACTAGAATAAGATAAGCATTCACAACAAGATACCACAATATTAAGCCATCTCAATTTAACAATGTTGCTCAACCGAATGTACCAACCTAATAAGATGAGTATATATAAATGTTGTCATGTATACTATATCAAGTAGCTGGCAACATTGAGTACATGATTCAATGTAGCACCAGCCAAAATCATCAACATCAGTTCAGTGGCTAGTATGATTATGTTTAACTTCAAAATCATTGTTTGAATCTATGAGTATTCATAAAAATAGCTAGCTAAATCCCATATAAGTCTAACTTGGGTGTCACCTAAATCAGTATAAGAAATCATGCTTAGATTAAGTATCTATTGATCACTCAAGTAAACTTTTGAATAGAATCATTAACAAGCAAGGTCAATAGCAAAGCTACTGTGAAGCTACACGTGAACTAAAAAGGGGGAAACCCTAATTAGGGTTGGCTACGAGGAGGAAGAGAGGGAGACTTGAAAAGAAAGCGGTGGAGGTGGTCGAGGCAGCAGTGCCTGTGACCATGGCGGCAGCACAGGGAGCGTCGAAGCACTACCACCTGCACCAAGCCATTCCCATGGCAGCAGCAACCATAGACAAGATAGCTACACCATCTCGACCAACATCATTACCAGAACATCACCGGAGTGAGGCGGCACAAAATCACCAAAACCCTAGCACCAATGAAGTGAACAGGGTGAGCAAGATCAGGCTCAAGAAGAAATATTGGTTGGGTAGGAAGACACAGCAGAGGGTGGCGCATCATCTACGACCAGCAGCAGCGGTCAGAGTGACCATGTCTGTCGAAATCGGGTGATGATGGTGATAGCCATGGCGTCGCCAGTGCAAGGATGAGAGGAGTGAGGTCGAGCCTGAGGGTGAGGGAGTGAGGGGCCGATATGTCCATGCCTTGGGCCAGGTTGGGTTGAACCTAACCACTGAGCTCTGATCTGGGCGAGGCTAGGTTGGCAAAAAGGCCAGGCCCAAGTTCTAATTAAAAAGAAAAGAAAACGTAAAATTACTAGAATGACCCTATAAACATTTTAAGCTCTAAAAAATGTACAAAAAACCTAAAAATACATATGATATATCAAAATGATTACAAAAATAATTTCTACCTAATAAAGGTAGAAATTCAATTATTTGAGATAAATAAAATATAATTAAATATTGAGACTACTTAAATCCTAAGTAAAATTTAAGAAATAAGGAAAAGTTCTAAAAATGAATAAAAATCAACTTTACATATAAAAATAAATCTACTATTTTATAAAAGTACTAAGTCTATTATTCCAAAACATTTAAAGGTTCTTAGGTAATAAATTTCCATTTATCTATTTAATTAAAATGAAATAGTTGTTTTGTTAATTCTTTAAAATTATTTTCTAAATAAGAAATAATTACATTTATTTATAAATATTAAATCCTTTAAGTCTAAGTACTAAAGTTCAAAACCATAATTAGGATTCAAAATAAAACTTAAGTGTAAATTATTAACTTCATGATACTTTTTTTGAAACTTTAAATCAAATTTAAACCAACAAACTTTAAGCTAACATTAAGCATCATTCATCTATATTGTGAGTGAATGATCATTATCTCTTAACCATTCTTAACATAACTTAATACCCTAACAAATTACTAAGACCATGTAATTATGCTCCCATTAATAAGTTGCATATTATTTTCATAATAGCAAAGCAAATTTAAACTCATCGTCCACTTAAATTAGAAGTGAGTGAACTCACACTCTTAATCATACTTACCATAACCCTAAACCTTGATAATGGTATAGACATATTACACCTTAAGTTTAATTATGTTGCTAAAGTTACCTTAAATCTCAAAACTTATAAACATCATGTCTAAAGACTACTTATATTTTTATAGTTAACTTTGGTCTGTTTCAATTATGACATGAGGCATCTCAAGTACAAACTATCCGAGCAAACGAAAATGACATTGATCACAATTCATTAACCATAAAGATTATTTAAACCTTATCAAAGAAACATTTTCTTCAAAAGTTATTCATTTTGCCATTTCAATCAATAACCCTATAATGAGTTCTTAAACTCTTAATAACCTAACACATTAACTTCCATCATAATTACCATATAGTAATTCACCTCAATCTTAGAGTGTTACTATATTTCACTTGTACACTTTGCATGATTAAACTCTTAAATGCTTTGTAGAGATAATTAATTGTGAAGTAAACTTGAAAATAATTAAATCTTAAAAGCATCCCCTAAGTTTAACTCATTCACGTTCTTGGGGAGTTATCTCGGGATTTTACAAAATGCATTACATTACTTATGTATCTCATCATATTGCCTCTTTAAACATTAGTCATTACTGGACCAATGATGTTGTTTTCAGATATTGGATATTCTATTGTTTCGAAGACCGTGATTGCATAATCTTGTAATCACAAAAGGCAAGTTCACACTTGCTCATGTCCTTTGGTTATTTTCTATAAAGTATTTGCAAATCCAATGTTGTCATCACCTGCACTTCAAAAAGGTTAGAAAACAATATTTTCATAATGATATGATTATGGGTTATTTACCAAGAGGTAATAACCTACTATGAAAGTTCTAGTGACAAAGGAACATATTATCTAGGTGATGTAGCCCGACCTTCGGTTGTTACCACATCATGGTCTCCAACTTATGCCAAGTCGTCATGGACTTCAAAGGTGAATCTGTTCCTCTATGCGAGCCTGTTGGAGATATGCCCAAGAGGCAATAATAAAGTGGTTATTACTATATCTTTATGTTTATGATAAATGTTTACATCCCATGCTGTAATTGTATTAACCGGAAACATTAATACTTGTGTGTTTTGTAAACATAAAAGAGTCCCTAGTAAGCCTCTTGTTAAACTAGCTTGTTGATTAATGGACGATCATGGTTTCCTGATCATGGACATTGGATGTCGTTAATAACAAGATCATATAATTAGGAGAATGATGTGATGGACACACACCCATAAGTAAGCATAGCATAAGATCAAGTCATTAAGTTCGTTTTGCTACAAGCTTTCAAATGCATAGTAACCTAATCCTTCGACCATGAGGTTATGTTAATCACCATCACCGGATGGGTACTTTGATGACATCAAACGCCGCTTCATAACTGGGTGGTTATAAAGGTGACATTGGGTATTCTGAAAGTATGTGTTGAAGCACATGGACCAAGATTGGGATTTGTCCATCCATATGACGGATAGATATGCTCTGGGCCCTCTCGGTGGAATGTCATCTAGTTAGCTTGCAAGCATGTGACTAGGTCACAAGGGATGCCATATCATGGAACGAGTAAAGAGTACTTATCAGTAACGAGGTAGAACTAGGTATGGAGATACCGACGATCAAACCTCGGATAAGTATAGTATCGCGTGACAAAGGGAATTGGTTTCGTATGTTAAATGGTTCTATCGATCACAAAGTCATCGTTGAGTATGTGGTAGATGTTATGGATCTCCAGATCCCGCTAATGGTTATTGATCGGAGATGTGTCTCCATCATGTCTACATGTTCACGAACCATAGGGTGACACACTTAAGGTTCGAAGTTGTTTTAAGTAGATATGGAATGTACGTTGGAGACCAAACGTTGTTCAGAGTCTCGGATTGGATCCGGGACATCACGAGGAGATCCGGAATTGTCCGGGGAATAAGATTCATATATTGGGGATCATTTTCTAAGTTAGGAAATGTTCCGGAGTATTTGTATGGGGATTCTAGAAGGTTTCGGAATGTTCCGGAAGGTTCTAGAAGATTTCTTGGAGTTTACTTGAAAACCAAGAAAGGATCAAGGAATCCTTGTGGGGTAAGACAAGGATTCGTGGGGGAGTAGGACTCTCCCCCCACCTCCTTGATCCGCCGGCCAAGGGAGAGGGGAGTCCTACAAGGACTCCACCTCCCCATGGCGCCTCCCTCCTTTAAATAGAGGGGTGGAGGCACAAGCCCCCTTGCCCCTTCTATTCTCTAGATCTCCAGTTGCCTCTCTCCTCCTCCTTCCCTCTTCTCTGGCTTAGGCGAAGCCCTGCAGAATTCTCTACTCCACCACCACCACACCGTCGTGCTGCTGGGATTCCGTGGAGAGATCTACTACCTCCGCTACTTGCTGGAACAGGGAGAGGAAGGTCTGCTTCGACTCCGCACGTGTGACCGACTACGGAAGCGCTGCCGGAACGCGGCGCCGGAAGGATCGTCTACTCGATCTTGAGATTGGCAAGTGATCGACTACATCAACCACGAGATTCGATCTCGTAACGCTTTCAGGTCTACAAGGGTTAGTACAGATCTATCTCGTTGCACATGTCTAATAGATTAGATCTTGGCTTTTATCTAGATTAGATCTGGGTTTTGTTCGTTCTTGCGGTAGAAATTTTTTGTTTTCCATGCTACGAACCCATCAGTGGTATCAGAGCCGTGTCTATGCGTAGATCTGTTGCACGAGTAGAACACAATGGTTTTGTGGGCGTTGGTGCTCGTGCCGTCTTTTGCTTTGTGTACTTTGCATCTTGCGGTATGGTGGGATGAAGCGGCTCGGGCTAACCTTACATGTCATCGCACATGAGACTTACTCCACAGTTGACGTGCAACTCGTATTGCACAAGTGGCTTTGCGGGTGTCTGTCTCTCCCATCATAGTATAGATCCAATCTACACTTTGCACTTGATAGCACTTGTATCAACGTTGTGGTTCAGTTTCGTAGGTAAGATCCATTCTTATTCGAAAGCCCCAAACCACGTAAAACATGCAAAGAAAATTAGAGGCGTCTAACTTGTTTTTGCAGGGGTTTTGTGATGTGGTATGGCCATCATGTGATTGTGATTATATTTGATGTATGCAATGATCCTTGTTGTAATATGGCAACCGGCAGGAGCCTAATGGTTGTCTTTAATTCTGTTAAGACCTGCGTGTCTATTCATCTTGTAATAGCTTTATTCCAAGTAGTTGTAATAGTTGCTAGTGATGATGGACAACCATGAAGCGGCGCCACTGACCTTGACGCAATGCTGGTGATGATGGAGATCATGTCCGTGCTTTGGAGATGGAGATCAAAGGCATAAGAAGAAAGGGCCATATCATATCACACTAATTATGAATTGCCTGTGATGTTAATCCTTTATGCATCTTGTATTGCTTAGATGTACGGTAGCATTATAAGATGATCCCTCTCACTAAATATCAATTAATAAAGTGTTCGTCCTTAGTAGGCACCATTGCTAAGACTCATCGTTTCGAAGCATCTCGTGATGATCGGGTGTGATAGATTCTACGTGTGCATACGACGGGTGCAAGCCAGATTTGCACACGCGGATACTAAGGTTAACCTTGACGAGCCTAGCATGTACAGATATGGTCTCGGAACACGGAATACCGAAAGGTAAAGCATGAGTCATATGGATGATATGATGAACATGTCGATTGTTCGCCCTTAAAGCTACATCATCTCACGTGATGATCGGACTTGGTGTAGTGGATTTCGTTCGTGTAATCACTAAAACAACTCGAGGGATGTTGTTTTGAGTGGGAGTTTATTTGTAATTTGGATTAGTCGAACTCAATTTATCATAAACACAATCAAAGTGAATTTGCATAGTTTGTTGTAGTCATTGCCATCTGTTCACCACCTTACGCTTAGTTATAGTTGAGATAGTGGAACTATAAAAATTCTGGATATTTTCTTTACGAACTGGTATCGTATTGTTTTGAGTGTCAATCTAAAGTTTAAAAGTCCTGCTGCAAACTTTCAGCAAACTCAGTTTACTCTGTGAAGTTTAATAGACAGTATTAAATCAAGAGTAACAATTCCAGTGTTAGTATCTAATGTATCATGTTTGCCTCCATGATTCTTGATACTCAAAAGATTATTTTTATCAAGTTTATCTAAGAGCTGAAAGCAATGTTTCAGAAACCATCATATGTGAAAGGTATTGCGATATCTAAAACAATGTATTGGTTACAACATGATAGAGTATATGTCCTCATATTTGATGAGAATTTGTGAAGGTTGGAGACGCTAGTCGTCCTAATCCTCCAAAAGGTTTTGGAAAACAAATATTATACTCGCAACTCACCTTTATAAGCTATAGCAGCTCGATCATGAAAGTTGTCATGATAAGGATGAATAGAAGATGAAAGTAAAATGTTTACTACACTAAAAGATTACTAAAGGATGGAACTTTGAAAGAATGCCAAACATTTGATGAAGGTGATCCACTTCAAAGTGCAAGTCCAAAGGTATTAGTATTTGACTATACACACTTTGTACTATGTGTCATGTGAATGACACCACTATTGATGTTGATAGATTCTTTTAAAAGAAAAGGAATTGTTGAAAGAGAATCTATAAAATATTTGGCAGAAAAGAAAAGATTGGAGATATCCAACTTAGGTATATAGAAGATACATGTTATGGTTGTATTCCTTCGTTGTTAAACAATGTGGTTCTGCGGTATTGGATACCGAATTGGTTGGTATGAAGTGTCATACAGGACAACACAATTCATGAACTACAATGGCCTAAGTAACTAGCAAGGGAATATGTGATGATGTTCATCGAAAACAAACAAAGGGTTGTTGTGTTGCTCATTAACATCAAAGCTTGCCTTCAAGATTTGTTTCAATAATTATTATTTTGATCAGGTATTATGATGACAAAAGGTTGTTCAAATAATTACCGTATTCCATAATAGATGGATGATATACAAGTCTGGTTGGAGAAATAACGACCATAAAACTAATGCTAAAATGTCGCAAGACAAATGATTGAAAGATCACTTGCGAAGTGACATCACCGTTTAAATTATATTAGGGATACATGAAGAAACTCCATGTTGATGGATTTTTGGAGTCTTTGATTTTGATCAAATGACGCTTGTGATACTTTCTTGGAGATAATTAAAACTCCGTTCATAGGCCAAAAGAGGAACTGACGACTAACTGATTGGAATTTGTACATATTGATGTATATAGTCCATTATGTGTAGTCGTGGGCGATGGATTTCAACTTCATATGCTTTCTCCGAAGATTTGAGTGAGTATATGTATATACTTACTCAATAAGGAAGAAGTATGAAACATTTGAAAATGTTCAAAGACTTTCAAGATGAAGTGGAAAATTATTGTAACAAGAAAATAAAAAAAGTTTATGATTGGATCATAAAGATGTTTGAGTTACAAGTTTAGCAAAACACCTAAGATTTGAGGAATCGTTCCATGGATTTGCATTTCCCAAAACACCATAGGAGTATGGAGTGTTCAAGATATGTAATGAAACCTTGTTTGACATGGTAAGATCAAAGGTGTCATTTATAAAACTGCCATTATATTTTAAAGATTAAAGCTTTAGTGACTACCGCTTTTACACTGAAAAGAGCTCCATCGTGATCCATTGAAATGACACCATATAAGTCATGGTTTGGGATAAAACCCAGGTTATCCTTTCTTAAATTTTTGGTATGCTAGGCATAAGTAAAATGTTTACAACCAAAGTCGGATGAGCATGTCTTTGTAGGTTATTTCGAATAACCATTGGGTATACCTCCATAACACCGAAGACAAAAGTGTTTGTCACTTAGAATGTCGAGTTTCTTGAGAAGGAATTTTTGGTGAAAAGTTAAGTGGGAGGACAATAGAACTTTGACAAGGTTGTTGAACCTTGGCTAATATGTGCTGAGTTGCGCAGCGTCGGTAAGTGTCCCGAAGGCAGCAACAATGCTCATGGCTCACGTTCCTCAAAGGATGTGGTCACAGGGATCTAAGTTCCTATTGAACCAAGTAGGTCGGGTAAGTAATCAAATGCCAAGATTTGAGAGTTAAATCATTGTTGTTTAACAATGATGAACCGACTACATGCAAATAATCAATGATGGGCCCTGACTTCGTTAAGTGGCTTGAAGCCATAAAATCCGTGATAATTCCATACACGGGAAATCAAGCTTTGAATTTGAAAGACCCTCTGGAAAGGTGCAAGACCTTACAGTCGTATATGGATCTATAAAGAAATAGACATGGATGTTTCACATCTATGAAATAGTCGACATGTCGGAAAGAGTTT
Source organism: Avena sativa (assembly GCA_916181665.1). NCBI lineage: Eukaryota > Viridiplantae > Streptophyta > Magnoliopsida > Poales > Poaceae > Avena > Avena sativa. The sequence continues at coordinate 433,796,360 of OV702295.1, forward strand.
ACGACAATGTTCAAGGAATTGACTATGATAAGATTTGATCTTTCATAGCGATATTTAGTCTGGATGGATTAATGTAGCAACCACTAAATATATTTTGGTATATGGTAGTTGAACAAACAAAACAAGTTCTTCTAATAGAATGGTTACCTAGGATGTGTCCATGACACGATCCAAAGGGTTTTGTTAATTCAAAGGATGCTAAAAGAGTATGCAAAACTTCAATGGTTGAAGTGAGCATCGCGGAGTTGCAATCTTCACCGTGATGAAACCGTTAAAAGGTTTAATTTCATCAGAGACGATGAACATGTTTGCATTTTGCAAGAAATTAAGTGGGAGCGCTAAGACATATTTCTAATACATTATGTGAAAGACATATTGTTGATTAGAAATGATGTATCTTTTATTGACACAGGTTAAGAATTTCATTTCGATGAAAGACTTAGGCATAGCCCAAGAATTAGGCATCAATGTCTATATGGATAGATTGAGGCGCTAATATGGTTTTGCCAAATGTACATAGATAAGATGTTGAATGAGTTCAATATGGAAACAACAAGAAAGGTTCTTGACGCACGGAAAGGACTGAATCAAGATTCAAGTGTGTTGACACGAGATTCAAGTGTTTTGACACTTGGTGAAATCACAAGAATATTTTGATCAATCATTCTTTGAGATGTACACATCCAGATATGTCCTATGCTCTAAATGTTATGAGCATATACCAGAATAACTCATAAGATGATCATTGGACAATAGTAGGGATATTCCTATGATCTTTGGAAGAACTAAGAATATATTATTTATATAGTGGTGACAAATAGTTCATTGTAAATTGTTACATTGATACTAGTTTTGTCACAAATTAAGTTTATCTCAATTTAAACTATGGGTGGCACAATGTAATGGAAAGGAAGTTCCATAACGGATTTGGTTGAGTACCAAAGTTAAAACATTGTGACAGATACTACAACAAAAGGCTAAGTATATGACTACTATTGTAGCAGCAAATGAGGGCATTTGTGTCAAGTAGTTTGTTATCAAACTAGGTGTGGTTCATAGCAGGATAATACTATGAAGATACATTGTATGACAATTGTATCAACATGATTTAATCCCAAGGAACTAAAGGTCTCACCAAAGGACCAAATTTATACAATGCCATCTCATTGGAGAATGAGTAATGTGTAGAGACGCAAGGACATGCAAATACACACGGACCTGAAAGTGTCAGATCCGAAGATTATGTTTACCACTAGCAATAGTGTCTATACAACACCAGAAAGCCATAGGTGTTGAGTGCACAAGTTTTTTTAACTAGATTATTGACTCTAGTGCAACTGGGAGACTGTTGGAGATATGCCCAAGAGGCAATAATAAAGTGGTTATTATTATATCTTTATGTTTATGATAAATGTTTACATCCCATGCTGTAATTGTATTAACCGGAAACAATAATACTTGTGTGTTTTGTAAACATAAAAGAGTCCCTAGTAAGCCTCTTGTTAAACTAGCTTGTTGATTAATGGATGATCATGGTTTCCTGATCATGGACATTGGATGTCGTTAATAACAAGATCATATCATTAGGAGAATGATGTGATGGACACACACCCATAAGTAAGCATAGCATAAGATCAAGTCATTAAGTTCGTTTTGCTACAAGCTTTCAAATGCATAGTAACCTAATCCTTCGACCATGAGGTTACGTTAATCACCATCACCGGATGGGTACTTTGATGACATCAAACGCCGCTTCGTAACTGGGTGGTTATAAAGGTGACATTGGGTATTCTGAAAGTATGTGTTGAAGAGCATGGACCAAGATTGGGATTTGTCCATCCATATGACGGATAGATATGCTCTGGGCCCTCTCGGTGGAATGTCATCTAGTTAGCTTGCAAGCATGTGACTAGGTCATAAGGGATGACATATCATGGAACGAGTAAAGAGTACTTATCAGTAACGAGGTAGAACTAGGTATGGAGATACCGACGATCAAACCTCGGATAAGTATAGTATCGCGTGACAAAGGGAATTGGTTTCATATGTTAAATGGTTCTATCGATCACAAAGTCATCGTTGAGTATGTGGGAGATGTTATGGATCTCCAGATCCCGCTAATGATTATTGATCGGAGATGTGTCTCCATCATGTCTACATGTTCACGAACCGTAGGGTGACACACTTAAGGTTCGAAGTTGTTTTAAGTAGATATGGAATGTACGTTGGAGACCGAATGTTGTTCAGAGTCTCGGATTGGATCCGGGACATCACGAGGAGATCCGGAATTGTCCGGGAATAAGATTCATATATTGGGGATCATTTTCTAAGTTAGGAAATGTTCCGGAGTATTTGTATGGGGATTCTAGAAGGTTTCGGAATGTTCCGGAAGGTTCTAGAAGATTTCTTGGAGTTTACTTGAAAACCAAGAAAGGATCAAGGAATCCTTGTGGGGTAAGACAAGGATTCGTGGGGGAGTAGGACTCTCCCCCCACCTCCTTGATCCGCCGGCCAAGGGAGAAGGGAGTCCTACAAGGACTCCACCTCCCCATGGCGCCTCCCTCCTTTAAATAGAGGGGTGGAGGCACAAGCCCCCTTACCCCTTCTATTCTCTAGATCTCAATTTGCCTCTCTCCTCCTCCTTCCCTCTGCTCTGGCTTAGGCGAAGCCCTGCAGAATTCTCTACTCCACCACCACCACACCGTCGTGCTGTTGGGATTCCGTGGAGAGATCTACTACCTCCGCTGCTCGCTGGAACGGGGAGAGTAAGGTCTGCTTCGACTTCGCACGTGTGATCGACTGTGGAAGCGTTGCCGGAACGCGGCGCCGGAAGGATCGTCTACTCGATCTTGAGATCGGCAAGTGATCGACTACATCAACCACGAGATCCGATCTCGTAACGCTTTTGGGTCTACAAGGGTTAGTACAGATCTATCTCGTTGCACATGTCTAATAGATTAGATCTTGGCTTTTATCTAGATTAGATCTGGGTTTTGTTCGTTCTTGCGGTAGAAATTTTTTGTTTTCCATGCTACGAACCCATCAGAGCCCACTTCCTACCCTTTTGAATGGTATACTACTTCATACTCCGTCCCATTATCATGATAGGTTCATACCGACAAGTACAGAGGCATGGGAGGAAGCCTAGAGAACCAAGCCCAACAAGACGGAGGCTTGGAACAGAAGACGGAAGAAGCTGCCACCGACAAACCAGAGTCTCTGGACCATGCACCCCGGAATATCCGGCCCATCTCCGGACCAACCCCCAGATCGAGCTCGAGGACATTCTGTATGCCCCTCCGGAGATAGACCGGAGTCTCCGGCTCACACAGGAGTTTTCGGCCTGAGCGTATGGGCCTGCATGCCGCCAGCTGGGCCCTTGGCCCATGTACCCCTTATTCCGCACCAAACCCTAGTTTTATGCCCAAACTACCCCTATCCTAGTGGCTGGCCTATAAATAGAGCTCACACCCCTTGTTGTATCCCTTAGGCATAGATGATAGACTAAAGAAAACTCTCTTTGTGGAATCTCTAGTTTTGCCTCACCCCCTTTACCAAAAGGGGACCGACTATCGTCACCACCTCGTTGGAGTTTGCATCGTGCCTCCCTTGTTGTACAAGGCCTACGTTTGCGAGTGCGTGAGTGTAGTTGAAAATACCCTCTCCAAGGTGTTCTTCCCCCTCCGCTTGGGATTGAGGGAGAATGTTGACCGATCTTTCCTTGCGAGGATTCTATCGGACCAGTGGCCACCAGTGGGAGCAATTGGCCTTATATCATGTGAGTTTTGCATGTGTTCATCGTGTTCTTCGCGAAGTGTGCGTCCGCTTCCGCTACCTTCTCCCTTTTCCCTCGCTTTCCCATCGATTTGACCACGAGATCCGTGAAGATCGGGCCACCCACGAGGTTACCCCTAAACACTAGGACTCAACAACCAATGTTGCCAGTGATTCTAGCACCGTATAATATGCGTTAACCATAAGATCTAGAGTGGGAAGGAGAAGTCATCTAGATCTTATTCCTTTCGTATGTCGGCAAGACGACCTTAACGTGACACTGTGATTCCTTGTGCGTATCCAGTATATGGGTGGGCACCCTTAGGCCCCACAATTTTGGTGTCTAGATTATTTGTGAGCGACTGCCAGAGGTATAGTCGGAACTTTATGGATCTTGCCAGGGGCACAACCGGCTCATAGAGTCCTCAGGGGCCTATCAGAGTTTTAGCTTGTACGGAAGGGGCTTAACAGAGGTATGGCCTGGCCTGAGGGATCGTGTGGGCATATGGGGTCATGGAAAAGGACATCAAATGGCTTGGATCTTATACTGGGCCCCATACCAAGGAATTATAGACAAGCTCGTGACTTGGATGTGCAGCAAGGCTAAGGTCTCTTATGGGTAAAGTAACGCACCTCTATATAGTGTATAAAATTGTGAAATGTTACTCCCTATTCCGGGAAGGAGCTACAAACGCGGCAGGAAAGGAACTTCATGAAGTTCTGGTAAACCTGTGAAGGCTGACAGACATAGTTTTTCAGAATAAAAGCAATCTTTGAAGAAATGTTTATGAAAACCTGCATAGCCTATGACCTATGGTTTGTGGCTGTAGTTAGTGCATCATACACTCCTTTTTAGTGAACTTGCTAAGTACGCTCGTGCTCAACCGTATGTTCTTAACCCTTGCTAGATTCTAAAGCCAATAAAGATGACGTCGACGCCAACTTAAGCTCAAGAGATCAACATCGAAAGCTCAAGTTTTTCAATAAAGTCAATGGAGACATCATATACATCAACGAAAGTGAAGACGAAGTTGCTGATTAGATAGAAGTATAACCTCTAGCCATATAACCTACTTCTGTAGATCAATGCAATAGCAGCAGTTGTAAGCCAAATAGTTTAGATACTAGTCTTATTAGTTTGTTAGTTTGGAGTTATTATTTCTGGTTCTCCTTTATAAGAAGTTTCTTCCTTCCTCTTTAACCTAGAGTGTTCTCTAGATCTTTTGTAAAGAGTTGAGTTGTAACCCGTAGTCATGTCTTGGACCTGCTATGTTTCTGTTGTACCACTCTGAGGAATGTAATACTAGTGGCGGTGTTTCATTGGTGTTATATCAATGACTATAGTGTACTACATCTTGTAGTGGTATGCTAGGTCACCGCATCAGTTCATCATGGACACCTCACCATCATGCACACCACCTCCAAGAATGAAGTAATTTAACTAAAGCTATAGTCGCAGTACTTGTCCAAGAAGGTCCTGATCTAGAGGATCATATGCGGCTCTAGCATGCCAATGAAGTTGATGCCCTAGGCCTTGTTGTCCAGGAGGTGAACGAGAGACAATAAGAGATGCTCCTCACATATGAAGGGATCTGGGAGTCTCCAATAGGGATCATATCCTTGCTAAAATCTTCGTAGAACGAGTCATACATCACGCAAGATAGATGCATGTAAAGTTATCTAGCATCACAAAGATGATCTACAACATGCGGTATGCAATATGTAGCTCAAGACACAATTTATACCATAGCAAGATTGCATAACAATTTCTAAATACACATTAAGTCTATGAATCAAGCTAAAAACTGTAGATTAAGGCTATGCATAAACCTAAAAAGTAGACCCCTTGGACGGTGAGTGGGGATGGCAGGTTGAGTTTCGACAGTTAGTGGGGAGGGTGGAAAAAGGTAAGGGAACATCTCCAACCCCCTTTTCACTGTAGTGTAAAAGCTCCCGCCAGCACCAACGTCGGTTGTGTTCGTGCGAGGTGCGCCGATTTTTGCATTGGGTGAGCGCATGACGAGCTTAGCACTTAGAAATGCTCAAATTGAGTGTTGTCATTGAGCCGTTTCCATCTTGATAGGGCAGGTTGTGCCTCGTGCATGCTACCAAACCGCCATGGATGAATGATCCCAGCTCGTGAGGCTGGTCATAGTGGAGAGTAACATAGACTAGTAACATGCATAAGTTACTAGTCTATGTTACTATCTTCATAGTAGAGAGTAACATACAAGTGGTTTCATGCAAAGTATCATTTATTAGGTGATAGACTCATTTCGCCTTGGTATGTGTGATGTTATAGTAACTAAATATGTTACTCCATCTTCCTCTCTCTTCATTAACTCACTGCCACATAAGCAATTTTGCACCAGCACAAGGTCCAAACAATACACCATCGATAGAACACACCTCGCTCACGTCTCTTGAGAGTCGACTCCCATTCCCTTCTGCTGCCCCTCTCCTCCCTCCCCTCCGGTGGCCACGGCAGCCGGCGTGGAGATGTAGTTGGTCGTTGGCTTTCTCTGTTCTTAGTAGTAGTAGGTCTAGTGTTTTTAGTTGTGCTCATGTGCCGTTTGAGGGTAGGGTGGAGATCGATGGCCTCTAGATCCTTCACACCCTGGTCTTGATCTGCTCAGCCGCGCCTCATCGGTGGCAGGCGATAGTGCCTGCGGGCCAGATTGGGCCTTGCATCCCTCCAAATAAGGATGGCCAATGGAGCTTTAGGTTGGGCGTATGTGTCCGCGTCCAGCTATGGGTGCTCTACTCCAACACTGCAGCCGCGCTCTTGTGGAGAGAGCCGATGGTAGCAATGGAGAAGAAGATGCCCGACTCCTTCAATAAAGGGCATGTGCTTGGCTTCCTCTGGATCTGCAGGTTGGTGTTGCTCCTTCTTCTTCCTGGTGGCCTTGGTGGCGTGGAGGAGGGTGGAAACGGCACCACAACCGTCAGATGCGGAGGAGCCCTGGGAACTGATGTTGCTCATGGTGCTCCCAAGCAACGACAATCTAGCCGAAGCTATCCTTGGCCGACGTGGCGCAACTTACAACCTCCATGAAGCCTCTCTCGAAACTAGGGATGGCAATGGGTTCCCAAAAGCCGCAAACCTGACGGGTACCCGCCTTAAATAGGGAGGATTTGGTAAAAAGTTAGACCCGCCAAGTCAACGGGGTGGGTATGGGGTGGCAAACATGTACCCACATACCCGCTCTAAGCCTTAATCATATCCCTAATAATCCTATATGTAACTACACGTACTACACGAACATGCATGCACACAACACACATCACATGCACGTGGTGGAATATGGAGTCCTGGAGACAACACACGCACGGACGCGCCCATTTCCACCAACCCCATCCTAATAGCCCATTGTTTGCTTCCCGCATGCGTTGACGTCGCTCCTATCTCACGCGCTGGCAGGTACCGTCGGGGCCCCGAACCCGGCTGAGTCACGGGTATGGTAAAAAATGAGAACCGACAAATTAAACGGGGTCGATATGGGGAGCCAGACCCGGCCCTGAACCCAGCGGGTGCCATACCTACTCGGAACCTACCACCGGAGCTCAGCGCCGCTACGCAGCCAAGTGGTTCGTCCTCATGAGGGTCTTGTCGAACGGTGATACATGTTCCTCACCGGGAAGGTGACCCCCTCGAGCACTGTCCCGGAACTTGGTGTGGCCTTGAGATCACCGGCGATCAGCGGAGAGGAAGATCTAGGACCTGATTGCTTTTTCCTATTTTGTCCTAGGGTTCTTTTTGTAAACCTCGAGCCCCCTTCCTCGAATACTAGGTCTTTCAGGGCCGTGGACGGTTTAGGGGGGCTGGATGTAATTTGCACCCGTCGGATATTTTAATGCAGCTTCTACACCCTTCCGGACGTTTCCCTTGTTCAGAAAAAACATAAGCAATTTTACTGAGTTGGTCCCTTAATTACTCGTGAAGTTGCTTGCACATGACTAGTCTGATGGGAACAAGGAACGCATGTCTATTGCTTAGGAAATGTACAATGGTAGGAAAGACATGTTTTATCTAGCCCTCCACGTGATATAGAGAAGACAATATATATAAATCGCACAATAGATTATCTCTTAGTATCATCTCTATCAATTAATGAGATGAATATTTTTAGTAAGAAATTGATTTGCTAAGGGAAGACATATGGTACAACCAAGAAATAACCTTCTCTTATTTATAAGAGATCTGGAGGTTGAAGATGAAGGGCATCTCGAGATTCTCAATGTAATTTTCATTTTTCTTAAGGTGTTTTGTACTGTCGTTTGGTTCTTTTAATGCCGAAAAAAAAGGAGATCATCCCTCTCTTCTCTAACTAAGCAAATATCTAACGTGACAGAGCGATGAAAAAAACTACTATTACACAATCACTACCATTACGCAATGTGAAGACAAAATAGCAAAACAATCCGTGGTTGGGTGGCTAGAAGGGTGGTTGTAACCCAGTTCATTAGAGTTCAAACTTCAGGTTTGACACTGTGTGTTGCATTAAAGGCGCAATATTCTTTCAATGGGAGGGGATGTTTCCGTCGACAGCGGGGCGCTCAACACCCAATCTGCCGGCTCAGTCTCTCGGAGGTACTCATAGGGATAGGGTGTGCGTGTATGCTTTCGTAGAGATGAGTGCATAAGTATTTACGATTGTACTGTTTCTAAAAAAAATAAACAGTAAAAAAAATAAACAAATGCCCTCAATATAATTCGAGAGTTTTATATTGCAAGATTATCGTTCATCAGTCGGATCCCCCGCAGAAACTACCGGGCCCTGAGTGGGACTCGAGTGCTCGCATTCCGATCCACTCCTCCATCCTGCGCCACATGGCTCCGGCCGCCGCCACCATCGCCGACCTCCGCGATGACCTCCTGCAGGAGGTCTTCATCTTCCTCCTCACCCCTGCCGACCTCATCCGCGCCGCGCTCGCTTGCAAGCCCTTCCTCCGCGCCGTCCGCAGCGCCTCCTTCCTCCGCCGCTTCCGCCGCCGCCACCCCTTCACCTGTCCGCCCGTCCTCGGCTGCTTCCTCGACCGCCCCATCGAAGACCACATCCACGGGGCCTCCGACCCTCTCCTTCTCCCCGTTTCCCCCGCCGCCGCCACGCGGCGCTTCGTCAAGGGCGGCGACTTCGCGCTCTCCTTCCTCCCCGCGCGCGGCCTGCCGTACCCTGACCTCTGGAAGGTCTTGGACTGCCGCAACGGCAGCCTCCTGCTTCGCAATCGGGTGTCCGGAGAGCTGGCCGTCGCCGACCCCTTCACCCGGCGCTCGGTCTCTCTCCCCGCGCCCCCCGCCAAGCGTCCCGTAGGGTACGGCCTCGTCGCAGACGACGTCGACCCTTCGGTGTTCCAGGCGTTCTGCATCTCGCGAGCCGGCGGCGGCGCCTCTTCCGGGCTGCGCGCCCTGGTCCTCTCCTCCGGCGACCTCCGCTGGGCCAACGTTGCTGGCCTCGCGCTCGCGCACAAGCCAGATCTCGCCGACTCCCGGGCGATGCAAGCCAACCGATCCCTCTACTGGGGTCTCAAGGGAAGCGATCGCATGATGGAGCTCAACACGGTGACCATGGAGTTCGCCGTGCTGGAGCTCCCGCCGCCCACGCCTTCCACGCGGCAGTTCGACTTCCAAGTCATTGACAAGGGAGACGACGGCTGCGCCGGTGCGCTCTACCTGCTCACCATGTGCGACTTCTGCGTCGAGGTCTGGGGCGGTTCGGAGGACGGCAGCGGCGGGCTGACATGGAAGCTCGTGGACAAGTCTGTGAGGTTCCAGAGGGCGATGGTGGATATGATCGGTAAGAGTCATTTCTACCAGCATAGGCTTGATGTCATCGGAGTGGTTGCCGGTGGCCTGTTCTTGCGCAATGGGGATCGTCTGCTCTCCATTGATCTGGAAACTATGAAGCTCAGGGTGTTGTCTAACGAAGAGAAATGCCCATCGGCGCTGATTTATCCTTACACGGTAGCGTGGCCGCCTTCGTTCTTGAAGCCGACCGAAGAAAGTGCTTGATAAGATGGTAAGGCTACTATGCGAGTTCCTAACATTTTTTTTGTTAATTCAGCTTTTGCGTACACAAAATAAAGATGATGCTTTATACTCCAAAACTTTTGTTCTGGGCTTATACTGAATACCCTGGATTTACTGCAGAATGTGAGGCTACATGGTAAGATTTTGTGGCAGAGGGAACGTAACAGAAGAAATTGGATTATGCATATGAACTCCTGGAGGATGATCACTGAGCAACTACTCCAGTCGACCGTATAATCTGGTGTAATTAGTCAAATGTTTGAGACTCGTATGATGTAATTAGTCAGTCTTCCGGTCTTGGGCTAGTGTTATACTCAGTCAAACTATGTGTTCCATCACTATTAGTCTGACTGTATAATCTGGGATATGTACATTTAACATGGTTCCTGATTCCTGTACCTGTTCATCTACGGCGACTACAGTAATGAGTGTGTATGTCTGATCTTCATGCACGGCTATGCGCAAATTAACTCCAATTTCAGAGACAGGTTATCCTTTAATAGCTTTTGTAATGAACAATGTCTTTCTGTTGAGAAGCATAAAACTGAAATCGTTTGAAATGTTCAGATAATTTCAGAAGGATATGAAATTAACTAGAGACCGGTTGTAAGCAATAATGCGTGTCCACGGATCGCCTAGGCTGGCACCACGAGCCAACTTCTGCATGATCTGAATCGACAGAGGAGCTATGAATTATGCACCATTTTTTTACTTTGCTTATGCAAGTTCCGCAACAATGAGAGCATCGTCGAAGTTTCATGCACTAACCAATCCACCCAGCGCAATCTTTCCTGTGTCAGTTGTACACAACACTCCCCCTCATGCCAGAAGGGCTCGAAATTGTGACCGTCACGTGAGGACATGACACAGCACCTTGAAAGTCTGTATAGACGAACTTGTTAGACACACCATTACTGCAACAACAACAGCCAAGCTTTGAGAGCATACATCAATCAGTCACTTAAATTAGCTTATAAATATGCACAATCAACATAACCAAGCAGATTTTCTCATATTCAAATATCCACAACCGCAACTGAAGCAAGCCCAAGAACAATCTCCATGGAAAACAAGTGTACATCGCAGTTCAGACACCTAGACTATGAGGTAAGGAAGATCAGAGACCTACCCTTGCAGAATTTTTATTTGTTTACACAGAACCCAACTAATCATACATATTCCATCAGCAACAACGGATTCACCAACAAAGACTGCGCTTGGTATCCTACAGACAAAGACGGTGCTGAACTACACAAAAAGAAAAGGATAGGAACTTATGAAGAAAAATTCAGGAAAGGGACTGCTGTCTGTTCTACCCAACTACACTACCATCAACTCTGATCAAGTACATACGGACGTTTCTCAAAAAAAAAAAGTACATACGGACGATAAGCTGTGATTCCTGATATACGCTGCAGCTGTGATTCCTGATATTGATGGTACACATACGGATCATGTATATGCGCCGCATCACGGGCTTCAGCGTCTCTGCCCCGCTCCTCGCCACCACTGCCAAGATCCTCAAGCACGGTATGGTCTTCTGCAGTCTTCTCCTCAATGATGCGGGGTCGGATTCCTCTTTGACCTTCTTGTAGTCATTGGCCCGAGCTCAGGACAGATGTCCCTGACCCAGGAAGCCCCATAGAGCCTGGATGCCTCCTTGAGGATGCACCATTTCTCTTTCAGTGTGAGCTTAGGACGCCTCTTCGTGCCCGGAGGGTCTCGCAGAGAAGACGGGAATGCGATCTCTCTAAGATCATACCTCACGTAGTCGTACAGCTTCCTGCAGACAACTGTGCTGATAACGACGAGATATTGTTTTAATTAGAGTAGGTACAAAGCTTGACCTTCTTGTAAGAGCTGCTGGACGATACCTCCAATGCTGACTGCTGTGGCCGGGCGATGATTCCTGTGCACAGTAGTAACAATTAATCTAGTAGCTTCATTAAACTGCACGCCCAGGTATGCATAATGAATGTATTAGTTGGCTTCCTTCTTTAATGCTCACGGTAAAGCATCGACGTGAGTGGGCTAGGTTCATATCTAGATTCAGTTTTGGGGCGCTCAGATTCTCAGTTGATATCTCTAAAGTTTAGACATACCGATCCCCGAAACTGAGATGTAGATTCTCATGGAGGTGGTGACGGGCGCCATGGGGAGCCTGCTCCCCAAGCTACGCGAGCTGCTCCTGGAGGAGTACCATCTGGACAAGAGCGTCAAGAAGGACGTCGAGTCTGTCTCCCGGGAGATGAAGAGCATGCACGCTGCCCTCCGCAAGGTATCGGACGTGCCACGGGACCAACTCGATGAGCAACTCCTGCTCTGGGCCGACCATGTCAGGGAGCTCTCGTACAAGATGGAAGACGTGGTCGACAAGTTCCTCGTAAGCATGGAGGACCCTCCTCCGGCAACAGACAACTCCCACACGCTCAGACGGCTCATGGAGAAGATGGCCGGCTTCTTCAAGAAAGATAAGACCCGCCGTCAAACCTCCAAGGCGATCAAGGACATTAACAACGAGGTCCAATAGCTGGCCAATAGGTGTGGCAGGTACACGATCAACAATATCGCTGTGTCGAAGCCTGCAACCATCGACCCTCGCCTTCCTGCTCTGTACACAGAAGTGAAGGAACTTATTGGCATTGACGGGAAAAGAGATCATGAACTCATCAAGATGTTGTCTCTCAGGAATGACGACGAACGTCTCCAAGAAGAAACTGAAGATAGTATCCGTTTGTGGATTTGGAGCGCTGGGCAAGACCACTCTTGCTAGAGCAATGTACTCCAAGATCAAAGCAGGTTTCGATTGCTAGGCTTTTGTTCCTGTCGGCCGGAATCCTGACGTGAAGAAGGTTCTGAGGGACATCCTTATTGATTTCGGCAACTCTGTTCCAAATCTCATGATATTGGATGAAAGGCAGCTTATAGAAGTGATTCGAGCGTTTATCGAGAACAAGAGGTATGCATACTAACATTATACTCACCAGTTTGCCGTGATGATGCTTAGTTGCTTACTATGGTATAGTGGTATAATTAATACTGTCTAGACATATGGCAACATCATGCTTAGGGCTTTAAATCAATTGTGTATAATTTTCTGTTCTCCAAACACACACAATTTAGGAATTGGGATGTTATAAGTAAAAGCGACAATGGCCTAGCACATGCATCGATGGGAACACGAGTTCCTTTTTTTCAAAAGTACTACATGCTAGCTAGATAGTTTCTCTCATTCATGGATATTATTTTGTTATATGTATGTAGTCCTTTGTCTAATGTTCTCACTATTCAAATAGATACCTCCTCATAATTGATGATATATGGGATGAAAAATTGTGGGAAGTAATCAAGTTGGCTTTCTCCAATGGGGGCAGTCCAGAAAGTCGATTAATTACGACAACCCGCATAGTCAGTGTATCTAAAGCGTGTTGCTCATCTACTGATGATATGGTATATGAGATGAAGCCTCTTTCTGACAGTGACTCTCAAATGCTCTTCTATAAAAGAATATTTTCCCATGAGAGTGGATGTCCAAGTGAATTAAAGCAAGTATCCAAAGAGATCTTGAAGAAATGTGGCGGAGTGCCGCTAGCCATTATTACTTTAGCAAGTCTTTTGGCTAGTGATCAGTATGTAAAATCAAAGGATGAATGGCAGAATTTGCTCCAGTCTATTGGTCGTGGTCTTACAGAAGATGGCAGTTTACAGGAGATGCAGAGAACACTATCATTTAGCTATTATGATCTACCGTCTCATTTGAAGACTTGTCTATTATATCCAGAAGATTACAGTATACCAAAAAATCAATTGATATGGAAGTGGGTTGCTGAAAGTTTTGTGCACTGCAGAGAGCAAGGAACTAACCTCTTTGAGCTCGGAGAAAGTTACTTCAACGAACTCGTTAATAGAAGCATGATACAGCCAATATGCAATGATTTAGGTGTGGTAGAAGCTTGTTGTGTACATGATATGGTGCTTGATCTTATATGCCTCTTGTCAAGTGAAGAAAACTTTGTCAACATATTGGATTGCAGTAGGAATATCATGTCTTCACGAAACAATGTTCGTCGGCTATCCCTCCAAAATAGAACCGAAGATATTCAAGCTACACATCCGATTCATTCTACCAGTATGTCACAAGTGAGATCTATTACTGTCTTTACACCTGCTATTATTGATATCATGTCAGCTCTTTTGAGGTTTGAATTCTTGTGTGTATTGGATCTGAGCTACTGTGATCTTCGGAAAAGCAACTCCCAGCTCATTAACCTTAGAGATGTTGGGAATTTAGTTCACCTAAGGTATCTGGGTCTGTTGGGAACTGGTATTCATGAACTCCCAGCAGAAATTGGAAACCTGCAGTTTTTGCAGGTGCTGGATGTAGGGGACAATGATGCTCTAGGAGAATTGCCATCTACTGTTTGTAAGCTAAGAAGGTTGATGTGCCTAAATCTGAATTGCGAGATACCTCTGGGTGTGTTGCGTAATCTGGCATCCTTGGAAGTGTTGACGGATATCTTTGCGTCCCAGGACGTTGTGCAAAAGCTGCGCAACCTGCCAAGACTGAGGGAGCTTGGCATTGTCTTCAATAATGATTATGCTTCTGATGATACAGAGGAAGCTGAATTCGCAAGAATAAAAAAGGAGTTAGAGGAAGCTTTTGTGAAGTCCCTATGCGACCTCCACAGTATCCGGTGCTTGAGCATGCATGGGGATTTTGATTCAATGGACCTGTTGGGAGAACGCTGGTTGCCCGATCGACATCTCCGTCGATTCAACTCCTACAATGCCAGTGAATTCTCTGCACTGCTACCATGGATAAAAAGAGATTCCTCGCATCTCACGAGTCTATCGGAGTTGTCGATCCGTGTCAATAAGCTGGAGCAGAGGGACCTGCGAATCCTTGGGATGTTGCCGGCTCTTCGTCGTCTCCTCGTAGGATCTACCCACCAGACACAAAGGCTGCTAGTCGTTGGTGCATTGTTTATGGATTTACGGTAGCCTTCGAACTGCATTGTGGGTCAGGCGCGCAAATTGTGTTTGAACAAGGAGCTTTGCCAAATGCAGAACAGGTTACCTTCTGTCTAGGCGTGTGTGTGGCGAAGGAGGATGGCAATGGTGATTTGTACTTAGGCCTGCAGGGTAACCTGCTCTCACTACGGCAGCTTCATGCTGGAATTCATTGGTTGGGGATGCAGAGAAAGCGGATGCGGCGGTGAGGCACGCACTCCACGACCATCCTAACCATCCCGTCATTACGTCTTATATGTTTCCGCCTATACCTAAAGCAACGGACCTGCGCGTGCATCCTCCTTCTCCATACTTGCTTGATGCTGCAGCATTGTTTATGGAGCCCCCACCAGGTCGTGGCAGCCGTGTCTGTCTTCCATCACCTCAAACTCCAGCTCCATTCTTGGCTGGTGGAGCAAGTTGGGTCGGGGATTGGAAGTGACAAAGAGAAAGCAAAGCGAGAAATTTCTGTGGCTTGGCATCTGTGGAAGGAAAGGAACCAAAGGATCTTTGAAGGCAAAACCTTTCTGTCATAAGTCTGGCGAGGGAGGAGTTTCTTCAAGTTTTGCAGCCGGACTGTTTATGTGTTGTCCCGATTGCTTTTTTTCCCCTTTTGCTCCGTCTCTTTTTCCTATCTTTGGCTCAGGACTTATACTTGTTTATTACCCTTCTATAATTATTAAATATAGGCAGAACATCTGCTAGTTATAGTCAAAAAACATGATTTGTGTCGATTAATTTCTTCGTACACTCCTTGAGGTATGTACTCCGAACCTACACACTAGAAGGTGTCTAGATAAATTCATTTCACAAAAGCTAAAACATCTTATATTTTGAAAAGGAGGGAGTACTACGTAGTATTAAGCAATCATGTTGTGTGCCCATGAATCGCCTGGGCTGGCATCATAAGTCAACTTCTGCATTATCTGAATCAACAGAGGAGCTAATGTTTTCAATTGTTCATACTTTTTTACTTTCCTTATTAACCAAGTTCCGCAACACTAACAACATCGTCGCAGCTGTAATCTTGAAGTGTGTTAGTTGTACTCAACACTCCGCCCCGCGTCAAAACCAGAGGGGCTCTAGATGTGACTGGCACGTTCGGAAATGACCCTGCACCTGGCGTCTGTTATTTCCAGTCTGGTTAACAGACTAACTCTAGATTACACTGCAGTCACAACTTCGTAACGTTGCTGTCTGGTGGCCTGACACTTGTAGGACAGTGCATAGATGAACTTGCTAGACCTACTGTAACCACAACTAAGCTTTGGGAGCATACATCAATCAGTAACTTGTACTTCTAAATTTGTACACTCCACACAACAAGGCAGATATACAAATAAGCTACTTTGATTTCAATGCGAATGCAGCAAGGAACAACTGCAACTGAAACAAGCCCAAGAAAATCTCCATGGAAAACAAGTACACATTGCAGTTCAAACACCCAGTCTAGCAGATAAAGAAGACCACAGACCTACTCAGGCAGATTTTTTATTTGTTCACACTGAACCCAACTAAGCAATCATACAGAGCCATCAACATTAAACCTTTTCACATTCAAAGACTGCAGTTGGTCCCCTACAAACAAAAGATGGCCCTGAACTACATCAAAGAAAAGGATAGGATAGTCATCTGTTTCTGTTTCTAGCAATATAAATCAAGTGCACAGCCTAGAAAACATTGATTTCAATGGGAATGCAGCAAGGAAACAACTGCAACTGAAAGACGGTGAAGAACTCCCAACGACAATTTACCAAACGGATCACCTAACCCCAGGGTAGAAGATAAACAAGATCAGAGACCTACTAATGAGGAAAAAAATAGGAAATGAGCAATGCACCGCCTGTCTGTTCTACCCAACTACACGGCCATTAACTCTGATCGAATCCGTATGAACGATAAGCTGCGATTCCTGATGATAATATTACCTTGTAAAACTCGAACAAATTCATGATGATGACGACGGCGGCGACGACGATGGTGCCGTTGACGATTTCATCGGCTCATTGCCTTGCTGGTGACTTTCTCCAGCAGCCTTCTCGTCCAAGACATCCTTCAGCCCTTCCTGATAGGTTTCCACATAGCTCTTCACCGCAGTCGTGTATGTCGAGGCACGGGCCATGTATATGCGCCGCAGCGCTGACTTCAAGGTCTCTGCCCCGCCCCTCGCCGCCACCGCAAGATCCTCCAGCGCGGAAGGCTCACTCGTAGTCTTCCCCTCCTCAGTGATGCTGGGGTCAGATTCCTCTTTGTCCTCCCTGTAATCATTTGGCCTGAGCTCGGGACCGATGTCCCTGACCCAGGAAGCCCCATAGAGCCTGGATACCTCCTTGAGGATGTACCACTTCTCTTTCAGTGCGAGCTTAGGACGTCTCTTGGTGCCCGGAGGGTCTGGCAGAGAAGACGGGAACGCAATCTCTCTGAGGTCGTACCTCACGTAATCGTACAGCTTCCTGGAAACAGCTCTGAACTTCATCCTGATCGGTACTATGACAAACTCGTTGTGTTGTTTCGACGATGGATTAACCTGCGTCATGTTGAAAGTAAAGTCAGCCATGCCCTTGGTATCTGCTGCCATATTTTTTCATTCCAGATTCCTAACACAAGACGGGTTTAGAAAAATCCAGGACCAACTCATGAAATCTTTTTTTTTTTTTGAGAGAACCAACTCATGAAATCTGAGCTTGGATTCGGCATGTATTTGTGAGCGTGACAAGAGTGGTAGCAGACCATTTGTGGAATTGAACATGTAGACAGAACAAACTGCAAAACACTAGAATCACCCGCGATGGTTCACATGCTCATCTCAGAAGCATTTAAGCAAACACCTTGCCTGCAGAAGGAAACTATGATGGAAATAGTAAAGCACCTGCTTGCTCATCTTCCGCAAGTAGCCATCATTCAGTCAGCTATGAAGCTATGCAGTATGGAAGAAACAAAATGTAAAGCACGGTCACCTCTGTGGATCACTGCCGCCTGCCGGGCTTGTGCGGACATGCGGCAACCGAGGAGGACTGGAGGAGTGGCGCGACCGGTAGTGGCGTGCTGGATTCTGCACGGATCTGCCCTCGCACGCTGCTGGGTTTGGGTAGAATCGAGGTGGGGTTCGCGCCGTTGCAGGGCAAATGCTATATTCCGCCGTTGCGGTGTGGGTAGCTAGCGCCGTAGAGGCGCATCCGATGGGCCGGCCAATTTTGCTTCAGTGTTTTTTTTTTTCCTTTTTCTGCTTATTTCAAAAGTTCAGAATTTCATAAATTGTTCATGTTTTTTTTAAACACGTTTTTTAGAAAATATACACGGTTTTTACAAATTGTAATTTTTGAAAATTGGTCCATGGTTTTTGAAAAATGTTCACGATTTTGGAAAAACGTCCACGCTTACATAGAAAATGTTCATGATTTTCTATATTTGTTTACCTTAAAAGATATTCATGTTCTTAAAAAAATTACTTAAGAATTATTAGATTTTAAAATCAAAAGGTCAAAATCAAAAAGAAAAGAAAAGAAGAAAAAGGGGAAAGGAAAAAGGAAAAGGTGCCTCGACTGCGTGAACCCATCGAGGATTCGTCTATACTGCGCAAGGCGCTGCCGACATATAGAACCGCCCCCAGTCGGGAAGGAAGCTTCGAGAGTGCAGTGACGGAGTAACGACCGAAAGCCTGGTCCATTGAACAGTGGCGAAGCTATGTACATGTCAGAGGGGGCCACCGCTCCCTAGACTTGAAGCAATCTCTGAAGAAAAAATTATTTTTGGCACTTAGATGCGAGTATTAGTGATTTCAATTTGAAATAATGTATACTTTCAGCTACAAAAAAATAACAAAATTGTAGATATGAGCATTTAGTGATTTCAAATCAAAAAAGATGAGACTTTGTCATTTTTGTGTAGCTCAAAATACAAACCATTTCAAATTGTGCTTTTACATGTTTGTTGGCTACATCATTAGCTACTTGTAGGATTTTGTTTCAAGATTTTCTGAAACTTATAAAAATAGTTTTTATTTCTTTTAATATGCAGGAGCACCGGAGCTTAGGAGCCAAAAATGACTTTTCGGCTATTTGGTCCATTATTTATGTTTCTTCTGGGATATTTCCGTATGGCCCATTTGACACCACAAACCCACTGATAATTCACTGCTAGCTTTTAGCCTATAATGTGAAGAGAAGAAAAATAAAAGAAAACACTAGCTAGAGTGCATTAATATTAATTACCAAGGAAAGCCCTTGTTGAAATGGAAATTAGAAAAAGAACAATTATTTGGGTATGGATGGATAGCAGAAGTTATTTTTTTGTTTCTCGGGTAGATCTTTTTAGAAAAAAAGTCATGTTGTACATACGCTCTCCTAATGAAGTACCTCATTTCTTTATGCATTTGAGCATGCTTTTTGCTCATCTATGGAATAGCATTCATAATATGTATTCACGTTTGTACGCATACCACATCTCCTTATTTAGATGAATTGCATGAAAGTCTAAAAAAATGGTGTCTAATCTCATAGGTTAATTGTGGGCTATAATTGAAAAGATTCCAATGGTTGTAAAATAAATTAGTAGTACATATAAATATCTTATACGCTGGTCATGTATGTAACTTCCATATCTCTCAAATCTTTCACATTAATTGTCATGGAGTATTTCACGTGAAATTACTAGATAGTACATACCATTTATGTTAGAGGGCCAAGGCCGTCATAGTAAATAGTCATTGCCACATTATGTTATATACAAATTTTAACACAGACAAACAGTTGGCATATTAACACATTAAACCATGCACACCACAGAGGCGTTATCAGTAGGAGAACGACATCATTTTCAACTATGAAGTCAAAAACACAAATTGTCCCCACCTTTAGTTCAAAGGCGTCCACAATATCAGCCCAGCCAGTCGTATGATGTCCATATCTCTGGTCTTGTCCTTCTTCAGCGAAACATACTTCTTGGTTCCGATGAAGTGAGGTCACCATGTATCCATTGGCAGTACTCCTCCTTCTTCAATACCAAATTCCACGAGGTACCTCATTGTGTAGTTGATTGAAAAGTACTAAACAGAAATAAATTGATGAATATATTAGTTTATATCGGTATTGTCAGTACAAAATTCCATGTACCATTAACCATGACTAGCTAATTACTTACCATCTTTTTTTTGCCAACGATGACATTAGACTTTGTCATCTATCAAACATACAAAGGAATGAAAAGAATACCTTCATGCACGCCCTTATAAGCCGATTGATTTGTGAACTAGTCATCTCTATGTAATTGTCCCATACGCAGCGATGCTAAAACTTCCCCATCCAAAACAAGGACCTATATACACAAACATGAAAAATATATGTACTAAGTACAACATAATTCACCTAGTATATAAGTGAATAAACGATGATTAATCGAACCTCTTGCATTTGTTTTGAAGACTCTGGGCTAAACAAGATGCTCGTCATCGGCACTGCTGCCACTCATAATGTCGATGTAAATACTTTGCTTGGCCATTTACCCTACATTATCATAAAAATAAATAAAATGAAAATCCTACTAACATTTGAACAATGAAAACCCTACTGAAGAGGTTGAGTGGAAACAAGAAAATGCTAGCTCATTAATCGGCTAAACTTTTGTATGGAAAAATAAATCCCTTCAAAATCGGGTACACATATGTTAGATTTATATGGGCCGCGGCCAATGTGGGCAGTCCATCTAGTCTAATAAATCCTGAAATCTCAAGGCCCATCTATTATGGCAGCTTGGGAGTTCTATGAAGACAAAGTTTAGTCCCACATTGCTAGTTGGGAGAGAGTTGAACTAGCTTATAAGTTGTTGGGTACGTGTCAACATTCGTGTGCATGTTTGATGCGTGTCCTTGTCTTCCACCGCGTGACGACTCGGTCGGCTCACCTCCCAGGCTATAGAGTGAGAGACAGACAGATCTAGAGGTATCCTGTTCTTTCTCAGTCTCTCTCGTCGTGTGTTCCACTTGCTGCACTGCTCTCTAGGCTTCCCCATCCTGGTGGCTACGTGCACGGCTGTCCGGGAGAGTAGGCCTCCGAAACCCCGTCCGTTGAGATCCTGCACCGGGAGATGGACGATAAGGTTTTTGGAGAGCGTATCGGCGCGACTGCTCGCCTCTGTTCGTGTGTTCTTCTTCGGCAACAGACGACCTTATCAACACCATGGGCGATATCAACAAGGACCAAGGTGCTGCTGCGGTGACGACCTTCCCGGTCAACCTGTGTGTGATATTCTTCTCTTTGTATGCACTAGTTCTTGCTAGATTTTCAGATCTACTAGATGTGGTTATTTGGATGCATGTGTTTAGATATTCTAGTGCTTAAATAATGTTGATTTCGGTAATTAATCTCATGGAGAAATTGCCTAATACTCCAATAATCCAAAAACCTTATTTATTTAGGCAATTTTAGTCATCTGCCTTTGTTGTGTCGCTCAAACCGAGCCTATTTACGGGTGCTAATTTTAAGAGATGGTAAGGGAAAACCCTCTTGTGGATCACTACAATGGGCATAGAAAAAGTTGCAGATGGCACTCCTAGAGGTCCGCTTACTCTCGAGAAAGAGAGAGCATTCAGGAAGGCCACTGTACTTTTTGTTGGCTCTGTACTCAGTGTGCTTGGAGACAAATTGGTTGATGTATATTTTCATATTCGTGATGCCAAGGAACTGTGGGATGCGCTGGACGCTAAGTTCGGTGTTGCCGATGCCGGTGGTGAACTGTATGCTATGGAGCAGTTCAATGACTACAAGATGGTTGAAAACCGATCTGTAGTAGAACATGATCATGAGCTATAGATCATGGCAAAGGAACTCGAACTCCTCAAGTGTGTGCTTACGGACAAGTTTGTCACGGGATGCATTGTCGCTAAGCTTCCCCCTTCATGTAGGAACTTTGCCACTTCTCTGAAACATCAGATGCATGAGCTCTTTGTTGAGTACCTCATTGGCTCTCTGGATGTTGAAGAGAAGGCGAGGGTAAAAGACAAACACACTAGTGGAACCGAGGGACATTTTGCTGCCAATATGGTGCAGAAAAATGCCCACAAGTCCAAGGAAAATAACAAAGTTTGCCAGACTACCAACTTTAAGAAGAAGAAGGGGCAGAACAAGGAAAAGAAAGAACCTTGCTAGGTGTGTGGCGAGATTGGCCATTGGGCTCATCGTTGTCCACAGAAGAAAGGCAAAAAGGGTCAGGCTGGACAGAGTTCTAAATCTGTCAACATGGTCATTGGCAATACTGATGCAGGAACTTCAGGTTCTGGGTATAGTAATTTATGACCTACTATTCTTTTAGTATTTCAACCCACAGAATGGTGGGTTGATACGGATGCCAATGTTCATGTATGTGCTGACATTTCCATGTTCACCTCTTATTAGGCTCGAGATTCCTCAGTCATGATAGGGAATGGGTTACATGCTACTGTTCTTGGTGCTGGCACGGTAGATCTGAAGTTTACTTCGGGCAAGATCATGCAATTGAAGAACGTGCAACATGTCCCTTCTATCAACAAGAATTTTGTTAGTAGATCCCGTCTTCTCAAAGATGGGTTTAAGTTGGTATTTGAGTCCAAAAGTTGTACTATCTAAGTATAGAACTTTTGTTGGAAAAGGCTATGAATGCGGAGGCATGTTCCGTTTTTCATTGGTAGACTTCTGTGATAATGTAGTGAACCATGTTTGCACTACTAGTAATGAAACTAATGTTTGGCATTCACGACTTTGTCGTATTAATTTTGGTTGTATGTCGTGGCTTACTGGTATGAGTTTAATTCCGAAATTTACTATTGTCAAAAGCTCTAAGTGTCATGCTTGTGTGCAAGCAAAGCAGCCTCGCAAGCCTCACAAGCCTGTAGAGGAGAGAAACTTGGAACATCTAGAGCTCATACATTCAGATCTATGTGAAATGAATGGTGTATTTACAATTAGTGGAAAGAAATATTTCATGACTTTGATTGATGATTCTACTAGGTACTGTTATGTATATCTCTTGAAAACTAAAGACGAGGCCTTATATTTCTTTAAAATCTATAAGGCAGAAGTTGAAAATCAACTTGAGAGAAAGATCAAAAGAATTTGGTCTGATCGTGGTGGAGAGTACTTTTCTAATGAGTTTAATTTATTCTGTTCGGAACATGGTATTATTCATGAGAGGATGCCTCCCAATTCTCCTCAATCCAATGGGATTGCTGAGAGGAAAAACCGGACTCTAACAGATTTGGTTAACACCATGTTAGGCACTGCCGGTTTATCCAAGGAATGGTGGGGGGGATATATTGACTTCATGTTCTAAACCGTGTTCCAACTAAGAATAAAGAGATTACTCCATTTGAAGAATGGGAAAAAAAAGGTTGACACTCTCTTACTTATGCACTTCGGGTTGTTTGGCAAAGGTCAACGTGCCAATCAACAAGAAGCGTAAGCTTGGACTGAAAACTGTGGATTGTGTCTTTCTTGACTATGCTTCTCATAGCATTTCTTACAGATTTATTATGGTGAAATCTAAATTGGACGCCATGAGTGTCGGTACCATTTTTGAGTCAAGAGATGCTACATTCTGTGAGGATATATTTCCTGAGAGATATGCCTACCATATCTAATAAGGAATATGATCAAGTTCCTGAACCTGAAAATCCCATGGAGACTGATGAACAATCATATGATGAGAGTTCGGATTCAGATGAGGATGACAATGAACCTCCCACAAGGAGCAAGAGACAAAGGATCTCAAGGTCTTTTGGTAATGATTTTATTGTGTACCTAGTGGATGACACTCTTGTTGGGTCCGCAGCATAGAAAACAAAAAAATTCCTACGATGAGAACTACACGCCAAGATCTATCTACTAGGTACAAAGCAACGGGTGGACATACATCCAACAAGAACTTACCCTCGAAGACAACGAGTTTTGTTAACGAGTAGGAACTCGTGGTTGATGTAGTCGTACACTTGCCGATCTCAAGATCGAGTGGAAGTCCGAGCGCCGCAACTCAGCAGCGCATCCGTACTCGCACACACGTTCAAGCCACCGGACAACCTCCACCTCCTCGCTCCAGCGATCCAGCGGAAGCAGCAATTCCTTCCAGACAAAATGCCACCGGGAACATGTATCTCGCTAATCCGAGACCATGGGGGAATAATTCTAGAGGGGGAGAGAGATCCTTCACAAGGAGGTGTGTGGAAGAAGGAGGAAGTGGGTGGCCTTTTATAGGAGGAGGGGGGTACCCCCTCTCTCCATGGCCGGCGCATGGGGGGTGACCCCTCACCTCCCCCATTCATGTGGTGGTAACCCCTCCACATTAAAATGTCTCTTCACATTCCCCTTTAAAGTCCCTACTTTAAATGCATTAAAATTCTCCAAGTTTAATGCTCTCTCATTTAATAAAACTCTTTTATTAAATTTATTCAGAATTTTGTTAATTACTTTAATTAACAAACATTCACATATAGCCCCTTGCAATATTTCAATATCACATGCAGAACCACTTTCTGCAATTTCACCTGAAACAATTTCCGGTTTCTATCGAAACAATTCCTGCGCTTTGTAATTCTTTCGTCTGAAACATATGTGCTCCAAAATGGTGTCCGGTAACTCTTAAGTGTGTCACCCTACGATTCGCGAATAATGCAGACATGATTGAGACTCCTCTCAGATCAATAGTCAGAAGCAGGACCTGGAGATCCATACTGACTCCTGCATATTCAACGATGACTTTTGTGATCGTGAGAACCTTTAACGCTTGTAATTTAATCCCTTTGTCTCGTGATATAATACATGTACGAGATTCGATCATCGGTATCCAAATACCTAGTTTGATCTCGTTACCGACATGCACTCTTTTCTCGTTCCCGTGATATAACATTCAAGTGATCACATCACTTGCTTGCAAGCTATCTCAATGTGATATCACCGAGAGGGCCCAGAGTATATCTATCCGTCATCGGGATTGACAAATTCCACTCTTGATCCATGAGCCTCAACATAACACCTTCGTAGTACTAAACCCATCTTTATAGTCACCCTGTTACGGTGTGACGTTTGATGTTATCAAGATACTCTTCCGGTGTTAGCAATTAACATGATCTCATGGTCTAAGGATAAATATTACTTCGTATGATGTTATAGCAATATAAACATAATGACTTGATCGTAATGCTATACTTCGGATGAATGTTCATCACATCATTCTGTAGGGTTTCGTAGCATGGAAAACAAAAATTTTCTACCGCATACAAACAACCAAGCCAAGATCTATCTACTAGATTGTAGCAACGAGTCGATGGAATAACTCACCCTCGAAGATTCCAAAGTGTTTAACGAGAGCAGATTCTCGTGGGTGATGTAGTCGTACTCTTTCCGATCTCAAGATCGCGTAGACGATCCTTCCGGCGCCACGTTCCAGCAGCGCCCCCGCAGTCGGTCACACGTTCGGTACTCGACGAAGACCTTCCTCTCCCTTGTTCCAGCAGGCAGCGGAGGTTGTAGCACTCTCCTCGCGATTCCGGCAGCACAACGACGTGGTACCGGAAGTAGAGGGGAAATCCCGCAGGGCTTCGCCTTAAGCCGGTGCGAGTATGGTGGAGCTTATGAGAGAGGCTATTAGTGGTCTAGTAATTAGACACACCAATTAGAGGGCTCTAAACCAATTAGAAGGCTCTAAACCGAAATAGCTCTAAACCGGGGTTTAGATCTAGGGTTTAGTTTAGAGGACAGGAACTTGTGTGTGCTAGGAGGGGCAGCCCTGCCCCTCCCTTTATAGGTGGGAGGGCCGGCGGCCAAGGGGAGGAGTCCCTCCCCAAGTCGGCCTTGGGAGGCGCGCCGGCCAAGGGGACTCCTCCCCCAAGTCGGTTTCCTCTTCTCCTCCTCTTTCCACTTTCCAAAACTTGCCGTTTGACTTTCAAACTAGCCGTTTGACTTTTCAATTTAGGATTTAAATAAACCCTTTATTTTGGACAGCAAAGACACCTAGTACATGATGCAATCATTCCAATATGTAATGACACATTCATGTACCCTTCCCCCTCCGGAGTGCCGGACATTCCGGGACCTTCTAGAATGTTCCCGATGAAAACACCGGAACCATTCCCCAACTCCGAAACGGGACTTTCCTTATATGAATCTTATTCTCCGGACCATTCCGGATCACCTCGTGATATCCCGGATCCCATCCGAGACTCCGAACAACATTCGGTCTCTTTCTCATAATACCATAACTACTCAAACAACGTCGAATCCTTAAGTGTGTCTCCCTACGGTTCGTGAATTATGCGGACATGATCGAGACACTTCTCCGAACAATAACCAATAGAGGAATCTGGAAATTCATATGGTTCCCACATATTTCTACGATTACTTTGCGATCGAATGAACCACTTACATACGATACCAATTTCCCTTTGTCTCACGATATGTTACTTATCCGAGGTTATGATCGTCGGTATCTCTGCATACCTAGTTCAACCTCGTTACTGATAAGTACTCTTTTCTCGTTCCCGTGATATGTGATCCCTTGTGACCAAGTCACATGCTTGCAAGCTAATTGGATGACATTTCACCGAGAGGGCCCAGAGAATATCTATCCGTCATATGGATGGACAAATCCCACTCTTGATCCATGTGTTTCAACCAATACTTTCCGAACACTCAATGCCACTTTTATAGCCACCCTGTTACGGTGTGGTGTTTGATGACATCAAAGCATCCATCTGGTAAAGGTGATATGCATGATCTCATGGTCGAAGGAATTAGATAACTATGTATCAGAAAGCATATAGCAATTGAACTATTGAAATGACTTGATCTTTATGCTACGCTTATCTATAGGAGTATGTCCACCATATCATTCTCCTAACGATATGATCTTGTTGTTAACAACATCTCAATGTTCATGATAGGGAAACCACAATCATCTATTAACCAACAAGCTAGTATTATATAGAGGCTTTACTAGGGACTTCAAATTAAGTTTACAATTCACACAAGTATTAATGTTTCCTTGTTAATACTATTATAGCATGAATGCAAACATTTATCATAAACACAAAGATATAATAATAACTACATTTATTATTGCCTCTAGGGCATATCTCCAACAGTCTCCCACTTGCACTAGAGTCATCTAATCTAGATTACATGGTAATATACCGAACACCCATGGCAGTTTGGTGTTGGTCATGTTTTGCCCTCGGGAGAGGTTTAGTCAACGGATCCGCCACATTCAGATCTGTGTGTACTTTGCAAATCTTTATATCCCCATCCTGGATATGTTCTCGAATAGCGTGAAAACGTAGCTTGATATGCTTCAGCTTCTTGTGTGACCTTGGTTCTTGCGCATTGGCTATGGCGCCCATGTTATCACAGTAGATAGACATTGGGTCCAGCGCACTAGGAACCACACCCAGCTCTGTAATGAACTCTTTCATCCATATCGCTTCTTGTGAAGCCTCCGAAGCAGCCATGTATTCCGATTTAGTTGAAGATCTCGCCACAACGCTTTGCTTTGCACTCCTCCAGCTAACTGCTGCACCATTCAAAATAAATACGTATCCAGATTGTGATTTAGAATCATCCGGATCGGTGTTCCAACTAGCATCGGTGTAACCATTAACAACGAGCTGTTCATCACCTCCATAAGAAAGAACCATATCCTTAGTTCTTCTCAAGTACTTAAGGATGTTTTTGACCGCTGTCCAATGATCCACTCCTGGATCACTTTGATATCTGCTAGTTAAACTAACAGCATATGCAATGTCGGGTCTAGTACATAGCATGGCATACATTAGAGATCCTATGGCTGATGCATAGGGAGTCTTACTCATCCTTTCTCTATCTTCTGCCGATGTCGGACTTTGAGTTTTACTCAAGGTCGTATTGGGCAACATGGGCAAGAACCCTTTCTTGCTTTCTTCCATTCCAAACCTCTTTAGAACTTTGTCCAAATATGTACTTTGTGACAATGATATTTGGCGTTTCGATCTATCTCTATAAATCTTTATGCCTAATATGTAAGCTGCTTCGCCAAGATCCTTCATTGAAAAACTATTATTCAAATATTCTTTGACACTATTAAGAAGGTCTACATCATTCCCAATCAACAATATGTCATCCACATATAGTATTAAGAACGCTACAGAGCTCCCACTCACTTTCTTGTAAATACAAGCTTCTCCATAAGTTTGTATAAAACCAAAACTTTTGATTACCTTATCAAAACGTTGATTCCAACTTCGGGATGCTTGCTTCAATCCATAGATGGACCGTTGAAGTTTGCATACCTTGTTAGCATCTTTAGAATCGACAAAACCTTTGGGTTGCATCATATACAACTCTTCATCAATGTCTCCATTGAGGAATGCTGTTTTGACATCCATCTGCCATATCTCATAATCATAATATGCAGCGATTGCTAACATAATCCTCACAGACTTTAGCTTCGCTACTGGTGAGAAAGTCTCATCGTAGTCAACTCCTTGAATTTGTCGAAACCCTTTTGCGACAAGCCGAGCTTTATAGACAGTAACATTACCATCAGCATCTGTTTTCTTCTTGAAAATCCATTTGTTCTCGACGGCTTTCCGGCCATCCGGTAAGTCCACCAAAGTCCATACTTGGTTTTTGTACATGGATCCAATCTCGGATTTCATGGCTTCTTGCCATTTATTGGAATCTGGGCTCATCATTGCTTCCTCATATGTCTCGGGGTCATCGGTGTTGTCCACCAACATGACACTCATAACGGGATCATACCAATCTGGAGTGGTACGAGTTCTCGTTGACCTGCGAGGCTCTGTAGCAACTTCGACCGAAGTTTCATGATCATCATCATTAGCTTCCTCTCTAATTGGTGCAGGCACCACAGGAACTTCTTTCGGCGCTGCGCTACTCGCAATTTCGAGAGAAGGTTCGACAACCTCGTCGAGTTCTACTTTCCTTCCAGTCACTTCTTTCGAGAGAAATTCCTTCTCTAGAAAGGATCCATTCTTGGCAACGAAGATTTTGCCTTCGGATCTATGATAGAAGGTATACCCAATAGTTTCCTTCGGGTATCCTATGAAGACGCATTTTTCCGCTTTGGGTTCAAGCTTGTCCGGCTGTAACTTCTTTACATAGGCTTCGCATCCCCAAACTTTAAGGAACGACAATTTAGGTTTCTTCCCAAACCATAATTCATACGGTGTCGTTTCAACGGATTTAGACGGTGCCCTATTTAAAGTGAATGCGGCTGTTTCTAATGCATAACCCCAAAATGATAGCGGTAAATCTGTAAGTGACATCATAGAACGAACCATATCTAAGAGAGTTCGATTACGACGTTCGGACACACCATTACGCTGTGGTGTTCCCGGCGGTGTCAACTGCGAAAGTATTCCGCATTTCTTCAAATGCTCGCCAAACTCGTAACTTAGATATTCACCTCCACGATCAGAACGTAGAAATTTAATCTTCTTGTTACGTTGATTCTCTACCTCACTTTGAAATTCCTTAAACTTCTCGAAAGTTTCAGACTTATGTTTCATGAAATAGATATACCCATATCTACTCAAGTCATCCGTGAAGGTAAGAACATAACGATAACCACTGCGCGATGCTACACTCATTGGACCACACACATCGGTATGTATGATTTCCAATAAGTCCGTAGCTCGCTCCATCATACCAGAAAACGGAGTCTTAGTCATTTTACCCATCAGACATGCTTCGCATCTTTCAAGTGATTCAAAATCAAGTGATTCAAGAAGTCCATCGGAATGGAGTTTCTTCATACGTTTCACTCCGATGTGACCAAGACGACAGTGCCACATATAGGTCGAATTATCGTTTGATTTCAAACGTTTAGCCTCAATGTTGTTGACATGTGTATTTCCACTATCGAGATTCAATAGGAATAGACCATCTATCAAAGGTGCATGTGCATAAAACATATTACTCATATAAATCGAACAACCATTATTCTCGGATTTAAACAAGTAACCGTCTCGCAATAAACAAGATCCCGATATAATGTTCATGCTCAACGCAGGCACCAAATAACAATTATTTAAGTATAAAACTAATCCCGATGGTAGATGAAGAGGTAGCGTGCCGACCGCGATCACATCAACCTTTGATCCGTTTCCCACGCGCATCGACACCTCGTTCTTTGCTAGATTCCGTTTATTCTGCAGCTCCTGTTTCGAGTTACAAATATGAGCAACCGAACCAGTATCAAATACCCAGGCACTACTACGAATACTAGTGAGATACACATCAATAACATGTATATCAGATATACCTTTCTTCTTGATGTTGCCGTTCTTCAAATCCGCCAAGTACTTTGGGCAATTCCGCTTCCAGTGACCTTCTCCCTTGCAGTAAAAGCACTCAGTATCAGGCTTGGGTCTAGCCTTGGTCTTCTTCGTCGGCATGGTAACTTTCTTACCACCCTTCTTGAAGTGTCCCTTCTGCTTAGACTTGCCTTTCTTGAATTTGGTGGTCTTATTGACCATCAACACTTGGTGCTCTTTCTTGATCTCCACTTCTGCAGATTTTAACATAGCAAATAGTTCTGGCAACTCTTTGTTCATGTTCTGCATGTTGTAGTTCATCACAAAGTTCTTGTAACTTGGTGGTAGTGATTGGAGGATGCGGTAAACCCCCAAAGTATTAGGAATCACTATACCCAAGCTTTGAAGTTTATTTGCATGCCCAGACATCTTAAGCACATGCTCACTGACGGAGCTGCCCTCTTCCATCTTGCAGTTAAAGAACTTTTCAGAAGCTTCATAACTTTCAATTGCCGCATGAGTCTCAAAAATTAATTTGAGATCCTCGACAATATCATATGGGTCTGACTCTTCAAACCTTTTCTGAAGCTCCGATTCTAAACCATACAAGATAGCACACTGAACTATGGAGTACTGATTCTTCCGAGCAAGGTAAACATTCTTTACTTCATCGGTAGCATCAGCTGCAGGTGGGTCACCTAGCGGTGCATCCAGCACATAGGTCAAATTACCAGCTGTGAGGACAATCCTCAAATTGCGGAACCAATCCGCGAAGTTGCTTCCATTGTTTTTCAACTTTTCTTTCTCTAGGAACGCATTAAAATTGATGGTAGGGGCTGCCATT
Source organism: Avena sativa (assembly GCA_916181665.1). Classification (NCBI taxonomy): domain Eukaryota; kingdom Viridiplantae; phylum Streptophyta; class Magnoliopsida; order Poales; family Poaceae; genus Avena; species Avena sativa. The sequence goes on from OV702295.1 coordinate 433,827,287, forward strand.
GATCTACAACATATTTGCAATAGTTTAGACTAAGTTTATGACAAATTGAGTTCAAATTAATTAATGAAATTAAACTAGGTGAACTCCCACTCAAAACAACATCCCTCACATTGTTTTAGTGATCACATGAACCAAATCCACTACATCAACTCTGATCATCACGAGAGTTGATATAGTTTCAATGGCGAACAATCGACATGTTCATCATATCTACTATATGATTCATGCTTTACCTTTCGGTGATCCGTGTTCCTGAGGCCATGTCTGTACATGCTAGGCTCGTCAAGATCAAACCTTAGCTACCGCATAAGCAAATCTGGCTTGCTTACGTTGTATTCACCCGCGGAATCAAAGACACCCGATCATCACGTGGTGCTTCGAAGCAACAAGCTTTGGCAACGGTGCATACTAAGGGTGAACACTTTAGAACTTGAAATTTATGTGCATGAGGGATCATCTTATAATGCTACCGTCGTCTACTAAGCAATACAAGATGCATAAAGGATTAACATCACATGCAATTCATAATATGTGATATGATATGGCCTTTCTTCTTTGTGCTTCCGATCTCCATCTTCAAGCACGAACATGATCTCCATCATCACCGGCATAGCATCAAGGTCAATGACGCTTCTTCATGGTTGTCGTCCACCAGCTTCAACTATTACAACTATTTTGAATAGACACGCAGATCTTAACAGAATTTAAAGACAACCATATGGCTCCTGCCGGTTGCCAACTTACAATAAGGAACATTGCATACATCAAATATAATCACAATCATGGCCATATCACATCACTGCACACCCCTGCAAAACAAAGTTAGACGCTTCTACTTTCTTTGCATATTTTACGTGGTTTGGGGCTTTCAATAAGTGTCGTTCTAACCTACGAACAAGAACCACAACATTGATACTAGCATTGTTGATTACCCGTTGTAAATTGGATCTTTACTATGCTAGGAGAAACAGGCACCCGCAAAGCCACTTATGCAATACGAGTTGCATGTCAAGCGTGGAGCAAGTCTCATGAACGATGTCATGTAAGGTTAGCCCGGGCCGCTTCATCCCAACATACCGCAAGATGCAAAGTACACGCAAAGCAATCTACAATAAAAGCATCAACGCCCACAATGACCATTGTGTTCTACTCGTGCAACAGATCTACATATAGACACGGCTCTGATACCACTGTAGGGTTTCGTAGCATGGAAAACAAAAAATTTCTACCGCATACAAACAACCAAGCCAAGATCTATCTACTAGATTGTAGCAACGAGTCGATGGAATAACTCACCCTCGAAGATTCCAAAGTGTTTAACGAGAGCAGATTCTCGTGGGTGATGTAGTCGTACTCTTTCCGATCTCAAGATCGCGTAGACGATCCTTCCGGCGCCACGTTCCAGCAGCGCCCCCGCAGTCGGTCACACGTTCGGTACTCGACGAAGACCTTCCTCTCCCTTGTTCCAGCAGGCAGCGGAGGTTGTAGCACTCTCCTCGCGATTCCGGCAGCACAACGGCGTGGTACCGGAAGTAGAGGGGAAATCCCGCAGGGCTTCGCCTTAAGCCGGTGCGAGTATGGTGGAGCTTATGAGAGATGCTATTAGTGGTCTAGTAATTAGACACACCAATTAGAGGGCTCTAAACCAATTAGAAGGCTCTAAACCGAAATAGCTCTAAACCGGGGTTTAGATCTAGGGTTTAGTTTAGAGGACAGGAACTTGTGTGTGCTAGGAGGGGCAGCCCTGCCCCTCCCTTTATAGGTGGGAGGGCCGGCGGCCAAGGGGAGGAGTCCCTCCCCAAGTCGGCCTTGGGAGGCGCGCCGGCCAAGGGGACTCCTCCCCCAAGTCGGTTTCCTCTTCTCCTCCTCTTTCCACTTTCCAAAACTTGCCGTTTGACTTTCAAACTAGCCGTTTGACTTTTCAATTTAGGATTTAAATAAACCCTTTATTTTGGACAGCAAAGACACCTAGTACATGATGCAATCATTCCAATATGTAATGACACATTCATGTACCCTTCCCCCTCCGGAGTGCCGGACATTCCGGGACCTTCTAGAATGTTCCCGATGAAAACACCGGAACCATTCCCCAACTCCGAAACGGGACTTTCCTTATATGAATCTTATTCTCCGGACCATTCCGGATCACCTCGTGATATCCCGGATCCCATCCGAGACTCCGAACAACATTCGGTCTCTTTCTCATAATACCATAACTACTCAAACAACGTCGAATCCTTAAGTGTGTCTCCCTACGGTTCGTGAATTATGCGGACATGATCGAGACACTTCTCCGAACAATAACCAATAGAGGAATCTGGAAATTCATATGGTTCCCACATATTTCTACGATTACTTTGCGATCGAATGAACCACTTACATACGATACCAATTTCCCTTTGTCTCACGATATGTTACTTATCCGAGGTTATGATCGTCGGTATCTCTGCATACCTAGTTCAACCTCGTTACTGATAAGTACTCTTTTCTCGTTCCCGTGATATGTGATCCCTTGTGACCAAGTCACATGCTTGCAAGCTAATTGGATGACATTTCACCGAGAGGGCCCAGAGAATATCTATCCGTCATATGGATGGACAAATCCCACTCTTGATCCATGTGTTTCAACCAATACTTTCCGAACACTCAATGCCACTTTTATAGCCACCCTGTTACGGTGTGGTGTTTGATGACATCAAAGCATCCATCTGGTAAAGGTGATATGCATGATCTCATGGTCGAAGGAATTAGATAACTATGTATCAGAAAGCATATAGCAATTGAACTATTGAAATGACTTGATCTTTATGCTACGCTTATCTATAGGAGTATGTCCACCATATCATTCTCCTAACGATATGATCTTGTTGTTAACAACATCTCAATGTTCATGATAGGGAAACCACAATCATCTATTAACCAACAAGCTAGTATTATATAGAGGCTTTACTAGGGACTTCAAATTAAGTTTACAATTCACACAAGTATTAATGTTTCCTTGTTAATACTATTATAGCATGAATGCAAACATTTATCATAAACACAAAGATATAATAATAACTACATTTATTATTGCCTCTAGGGCATATCTCCAACACATTCCACCAATGGTGTGACCTTGTTATTAACAACATCCAATGTCCATGATCAGGAAACCTTGATCATCTTGTTAATCAACAAGCTAGTCTATAAGAGAGGCATAACTAGGAACCCTTTTTTGTTTATTAAACACACATGTATTGATGTTTCCGATCAATACAATTCTAGCATGCAAAATAAACATCTATCATATATAAGGAATACATAATAACAACTTTATTATTGCCTCTTAGGGCATATTTCCTTCAGTCTCCCACTTGCACTAGAGACAATAATCTAGTTCACATAGTGATAAATCTAACACCCATGGAGTTCTGGTGTTGATCATGTTTTGCCCTAGGGAGAGCTTTAGTCAACAGATCTGCTACATTTAGGTCCGTGTGTACTTTACAAATCTTTATATCTCCATCCTTGACATGCTCGCGGATGGAGTGAAACCGGCGCTTAATATGCTTGGAATTCTTGTGAGACCTCGGTTCCTTTGCGTTGGCTATGGCTCCATTGTTGTCATGATAGATCACCATCGGGTCCAACGCACTAGGAACCACACCTAGTTCCGTAATGAACTCTTTCATCCAAACCGCTTCCTGCGCCGCTTCTGAAGCAGCAACATATTCCGCCTCCGTCATTGATCCAGCCACCACAGGTTGTTTGGAACTCCTCCAACTAACTGCTGCTCTGTTCAAGAGAAATACGTATCCGGATTGAGACTTAGAGTCATCCGGATCGGTGTCAAAGCTAGCATCGACATAACACTTAGCGACTAGCTCTTCTTCACCTCCGTATATAAGAAACATATCCCTAGTTCTTCTCAAGTACTTGAGGATGTTCTTGACCGCTATCCAGTGTTCCGAACCTGGATCAGATTGGTACCTACTAGTCAAACTAATAGCATGTGCCACATCCGGTCTTGTACATAGCATGGCATACATTATAGAGCCTATGGCCAAGGCATAGGGGACCTTATCCATCATCTCTCTTTCTTCCGCCGTAGTCGGACTTTTAGTCTTACTCAATGTCTTGCCTTGCAACATAGGTAAGAACCCCTTCTTACTTCCGTCCATATTAAACTTCTTTAATATCTTATCAAGGTATGTACTCTGTGATAGCCCAATTAGGCACCTTGATTTATCTCTGTAGATTTTAATGCCTAATATATATGACGCTTCACCAAGGTCTTTCATCGAAAATTTGCTGTTTAGATAACTTTTAGCACTGTTTAAAAGATCTATATCATTTCCAATCAATAATATGTCATCCACATATAATATCAGAAATGTCACATTGCTCCCACTCACTTTCTTGTAAATACAAGCCTCTCCATAAGTTTGGACAAATCCAAACTCTTTGATCACCTTATCAAAGCGGAGATTCCAACTCAGGGATGCTTGCTTCAGTCCATAGATGGATCGCTGAAGTTTGCATACCTTATTAGCATCCTTAGGATCAACAAAACCCTTAGGTTGTATCATATACAACTCTTCTTCAATATTTCCATTGAGGAACGCAGTTTTGACATCCATCTGCCATATTTCATAATCGAAATATGCAGCAATTGCTAACATAATCCTAACTGACTTAAGCATCGCTACGGGAGAGAATGTCTCATCGTAGTCAACTCCATGAATTTGTCGAAACCCATTTGCGACAAGTCGAGCCTTATAGATGGTCACATTTCCATCAGCATTAGTTTTTCTTTTGAAAATCCATTTATTCTCAATGGCCTTTCGATCGTGAGGTAAGTCCACCTAGGTCCAAGCTTGGTTCTCGTACATGGATTCCATCTCGGATTTCATGGCTTCTAGCCATTTGTTGGAATCCGGGCTCATCATCGCTTCTTCATATGTTGTAGGGTCATCCATTTCATCAACCATGAAATTCACAATAGGATTGCCGTACAGTTCAGGAGCTGCACGTGTCCTGCTTGACCTGCGAGGTTCGGTAGTGTCCTCTTTCGGAGTTTCATGATCAATATCATTAGCTCTCTCTTCATTAGGTGAAGTCAACTCCGAAACAACTTCCGGTGCTGTGCTACTCGCCATTTCATGAAGAGAAGGTTCAATAACCTCTTCGAGTTCTACCTTCCGACTACTCACACCTTTCGCGAGAAACTCCTTCTCAAGAAAGGATCCATTCTTGGCAACAAAAACCTTGCCCTCGGATCTGTGATAGAAGGTATACCCAATCGTTTCCTTAGGGTATCCTATGAAGACGCATTTTTCCGCTTTGGGTTCGAGTTTATCCGGCTGAAGTTTCTTCACATAAACATCGCATCCCCAAACTTTAAGAAATGACAACTTAGGTTTGTTTCCAAACCATAATTCATACGGTGTCATTTCAACGGATTTAGATGGTGCCCGATTTAAAGTGAATTTAGCTATTTCCAGTGCATAACCCCAAAATGACAGTGGCGAGTCAGTCAGAGACATCATAGATCGAACCATATCCAATAAGGTATGATTACGACGTTCCGACACACCATTACGTTGTGGTGTTCCGGCAGGCGTGAGTTGTGAAACTATTCCACACTCTTTCATGTGTGTGCTAAACTCGTAACTTAGATACTCTCCTCCACGGTCAGACCGTAGAAATTTGATCTTTCTATTACGATGATTTTCCACTTCATTCTGAAATTCCTTGAACTTTTCAAAGGTTTCAGACTTGTGTTTCATCAAATAGATATACCCGTATCTACTCAAATCATCCGTGAAAGTAACAAAATAACGATATCCACCTCGCGCCGACACACTCATTGGTCCACACACATCAGTATGTATGATTTCCAATAAATCTGTCGCCCGTTCCATTGAACCGGAAAACGGCGTTCTAGTCATCTTGCCCATAAGGCATGGCTCACATGTATCAAATGATTCAAAATCAAGTGATTCCAAAAGTCCATCAGAATGGAGTTTCTTCATGCGTTTAACACCAATATGACCTAGACGGCAGTGCCACATATATTGCAGATATATCATTATCAAGTTTAATCTTTTTAGCATTAACATTATGAATATGCGTAATATTACTATCAAGATCCTTCAGAAATAAACCATTCCACATAGGTGCATGACCATAGAAGATATCATTCTTATAAATCGAACAACCATTGTTTTCAGATTTAAAGGAATGACCACTTTGCATCAAACACGATCAGGGATACAATGTTCATGCTCAGTGCAGGCACCAAATAACAATTATTTAGGTTTATAACTAATCCCGATGGCATATGGAGAGGTAGCGTCCCGACGGCGATCACATCAACTTTTGATCCATTTCTGACCCGCATCCTGACCTCATCCCTTGCTAGTTGTCGCTTGTTCCGTAGCCCCTGAACCGAGTTACATATATTAGCAACCGATCCCGTATCAAATACCCAGGTGCTACTGCGAGTACTAGTCAAGTACACATCAATAACATGTATATCACATATACCTTTGTTTGCCTTGCCGGACTTCTTGTCCGCCAAATACTTGGGGCAGTTGCGCTTTCAATGGCCAGTCCCCTTGCAATAGTAGCACTCGGTATCGAACTTAGGGCCAGCTCGGGGTTTCTTTTCAGGCGCGGCAACAGATTTTCCACCCTTCTTTCCCTTGTGCTTGCCTTTCTTGTCCTTCTTGAAACCGGTGGTCCTATTGATCATCAACACTTGATGTTCTTTCCTAATCTCCACTTCTGCAGTCTTAAGCATTGACAGAAGCTCGGGAAGAGTCTTCTTCATGCCCTGCATATTATAGTTCATCACGAAGCTCTTGTAGCTAGGTGGTAGAGATTGGAGAACACGATGTATGCCCAAGTCAATGGGAATCGTTATTCCCAAGGACACAAGCTTATCGGCGTACCCAGACATTTTGAGTACATGCTCACTAACGGAGCTGTTCTCCTCCATCATGCAGCTAAAGAACTTTTCATTAGCATTATAACTCTTTACGGCAGCATGGGTATCGAAAATCATTTTCAATTCTCCCATGGTATCAAAGGCATTGCCATTTTCGAAACGCTTTCGAAGTTCTGGCTCTAGCCCATACAGTATGCCGCAATGAACTAAGTTGTGGTCCTCCTGACGAGTCACATGGACATTCTTTTCCTCCTCTGGGGCATCAGGAGCTGGTGGGGGGCCTAGCGGCGCATCTAGCACATATTGCTTTTGTGCAGCAGTGAGGAGAATCATCAAATTCATAGCCCAGTTGGTGAAGTTGATACCATTCGCAGCAAGTTTCTCTTTCTCCATGAACACATTGAAATTAAAAGCAGGTGGTGCCATCTACAACAGAATTTGTAAAGTTTATTTAGACTAAGTTTATGATAGAGTGAGTTCAACTTATCCAAATTACTAATGAACTCCCACTCAAAAATGACATCCCTCGTGTCCTTTTGGTGATTACATGAACCAAATCCACTACACCAAATCCGATCATCACGTGAGTTGATGTAGCTTCAAAGGCGAGCATCTATATGGGCATCATATCAACTATATGACTCATGCTTAACCTTTCGGTCCATGTTCCGAGGCCATGTCTGTACATGCTAGGCTCGCCAAGTAAGAACCTTAGTATTCGCGTGTGTAAAACTGTCTTACACCCGTTCCTATGAAAGCGTAGATTCGAGTACACCCGATCATCACGTGATGTCTCGAAACACGATCCACAGAACGGTGCATACTCAAGGAAGAACACATTTTTATCTTGATATCTAAATGAGGGATCATCTTACAATGCTACAGAAAGCGCCAAACTAGCAGTATACGATGCTAACATCTAATGTGTAAAGTGAGATGATATGGTCCATACATTTGATCTCTATCACTTGCATCGTGGTATGATCTCTATCATTCCTTTGTGTGTAAGGCCAAGGTCTATGGAACTTACACATTGAGTGTGTTGTAAGAGTATATATCATACATATACTTACAACAATACCATATCAATACACTAGCCCAGCAACGATCTAAACTAGACGCCTCTAATTTATCAATTGCAAGTTTTACGTGGCTTAGGGCTTTCGGAGATAGAACCGTTCTCACCTACGAACATGAACCACAATGAGGATAACTAAGTTATTAGCAACTCGTTGTAAATCAGATATTGACTATAGTAGGAGAGATAGACACCCGCTAGCCACTTATGCAAAACAAGTTGCATGTCAATCGTGGAACCGGTCTCATGTACGATGACATGTAAGGTTGGTCTGGGCCGCTTCATCCCACTATGCCACCAATATCCAAAATACATAGAAGATGCAATAACATGATCATCATCGCCCACATATAAACATATGTGTACTACCCGTGCAAAGAACCTACGCATAGATCAGGCTCTGATACCATTGTTGGGTCCGCAGCATAGAAAAAAAAATTCCTACGATGAGAACTACACGCCAAGATCTATCTACTAGGTACAAAGCAACGGGTGGACATACATCCAACGAGAACTTACCCTCGAAGACAACAAGTTTTGTTAACGAGTAGGAACTCGTGGTTGATGTAGTCGTACACTTGCCGATCTCAAGATCGAGTGGAAGTCCGAGCGCCGCAACTCAACAGCGCATCCGTACTCGCACACACGTTCAAGCCACCGGACAACCTCCACCTCCTCGCTCCAGCGATCCAGCGGAAGCAGCAATTCCTTCCAGATGAAATGCCACCGGGAACATGTATCTCGCTAATCCGAGACCATGGGGGAATAATTCTAGAGGGGGAGAGAGATCCTTCACAAGGAGGTGTGTGGAAGAAGGAGGAAGTGGGTGGCCTTTTATAGGAGGAGGGGGTACCCCCTCTCTCCATGGCCGGCGCATGGGGGTGACCCCTCACCTCCCCCATTCATGTGGTGGTAACCCCTCCACATTAAAATGTCTCTTCACATTCCCCTTTAAAGTCCCTACTTTAAATGCATTAAAATTCTCCAAGTTTAATGCTCTCTCATTTAATAAAACTCTTTTATTAAATTTATTCAGAATTTTGTTAATTACTTTAATTAACAAACATTCACATATAGCCCCTTGCAATATTTCAATATCACATGCAGAACCACTTTCTGCAATTTCACCTGAAACAATTTCCGGTTTCTATCGAAACAATTCCTGCGCTTTGTAATTCTTTTGTCTGAAACATATGTGCTCCAAAATGGTGTCCGGTAACTCTTAAGTGTGTCATCCTACGATTCGCGAATAATGCAAACATGATTGAGACTCCTCTCAGATCAATAGTCAGAAGCAGGACCTGGAGATCCATACTGACTCCTGCATATTCAACGATGACTTTTGTGATCGTGAGAACCTTCAACGCTTGTAATTTAATCCCTTTGTCTCGTGATATAATACATGTCCGAGATTCGATCATAGGTATCCAAATACCTAGTTTGATCTCGTTACTGACATGCACTCTTTTCTCGTTCCCGTGATATAACATTCTAGTGATCACATCACTTTCTTGCAAGCTATCTCAATGTGATATCACCGAGAGGGCCCAGAGTATATCTATCCGTCATCGGGATTGACAAATTCCACTCTTGATCCATGAGCCTCAACATAACACCTTCGTAGTACTGAACCCATCTTTATAGTTACCCTGTTACGGTGTGACGTTTGTGATACATTGCAAATGTATCCATAATTTTTTATTTTCCATGCTTGGTTTTGTCTACTTTCTTATGTTTTGTCCACACTTTGGAGTACTTTTGATATGATTTCTTGGACTAACCTATTAACAAGAGCCACAGTGCCAGTTGCCTGTTTTCTGCTATTTTTGGTTCCAGGAAAGTCAGAAAATGAATATTCTCGGAATTGGACGGGACAAAAGCCAAAGTTCCCATTTTACCGGAAGACTCACGGAGCCAGAAGATGAGACAGAGAGGGGCCACAGGGCGGACACACCATGTGGTGGCGCGGGCTAGCCCTGGCCGTGCCACCAGGTGGTGTGGGCCCCCTGGCCGCCCACCGACCTTGCCTCTTCGCCTATAAGAAGCCTCCCGATACCAAAACCCTAAATCATCAAGCCTCTAGCCACGAAAAGTTCCGCAGCGCCACCGCCACTGAAGGGGAGATTCGGGGGACAGAAAGTCTCTGTTCCGGCACCCTGCCGGGACGTGGAAGTGCCCCCGGAGCCATCTCCATCGATCTCCACCACCATCTCCATCACCATTGCTGATTCCCATGATGAGGAGGGAGTAGTTCTCTCTCGAGGCTAAGGGTTCTACCGGTATCTATGTGTTCATCTCTCTCTCTATGCATGATCTTATTGAGATCATGAGCTTGTAATCTATAGATCTACCTTGCTACTCAAGTGCTTTAATAGATCTCTGCTCTCCCCATGTGTGTGAAAGTGACAGTGTGCATACCATGGTGGCACTTAGGCTAGATTGCAAATACTTGTTATGAGTTATATTTGGAGTTGGATGTCTCTATGAAATTGTGGTGTTTGGTGGAACCGTCTAGTGCTCAAGGTGACAGTGTGGGGTTATCTAGATGGGAAAGGCTTACTTTGAGGTGTGCTGTTATAGCCCTACCATGGATTAGAGTGTCCAACCTGAGAGTAGTTAAGAGTTGTATTATAAAGAGAATATATTTATATGAGAGTGTTCACTAGTGAAAGTATGATCCCTAGGCCTTGTTTCTAAGCACTGAAACACCGTTTGCTATTAGATCTATTACATGTTTGCTTGCTTCTATCTTTATTTCAGTTTGCCTTTAGTCTTTTCCCATGTCAACCACACGCCAGCAAGCTATTTTCTGGCACCGTTACCACTTATAATTATCTATACCACTTGTATTTCACTATCTCTTCGCCGAACTAGTGCACCTATACACCTGACAAGTGTATTGTGTGTGTTGGGGACACAAGAGACTTCTTATATCTTGATTGCAGGGTTGCTTGAGAGGGGATACCTTTGACCACTTTCTCCCTGAGTTCGATAAACCTTGGGTGATCCACTTAAGGGAAAACTTGTTGTTGTTCTACAAACCTCTGCACTTGGAGGTCTGATACGTCCATTTTGCATCACTATTCTATGTCTTAATTCACTATTATTCATTGATATATTTCGTATTGAGAGGTGATACTTATGTTATTTCATCTATTTTTGCATGGTTGATGACTTTTGGAGCATGGACCGCTGTAGTCAGGATTCTGATGGAAAAGGTGCTGTTTGGAGGCAAAATTCGCGAAGATCAGAAAATACGGGAAAATATACGGAAAATCCTATTTTTCCAGAAGACTCGGGATGCCAGAAGATGAAGTGGAGGTGGGCCACAGGGGGCCCACACCACCCCATGGCGCGGGCAGGCCTAGGTCGCGCCGGGGAGTGGTGTGGCCGCCCTAGCCCACTCCAGCCTCTACCCTCTAGCGTATATCATCCCCAAGAAACCCTAAGACTCGGGGAGCGACCACAGAAAGATTCCGCCGCCTCTGCGGGGCGGAAAACACCGAGAGAGAAAGATCTCTCCGGCAAACAGATTTCTGCCGGGGGAATTCCTTCCCGGAGAGGGGAGATCATCGCCATCAACACCACCATCAAGCTGGACTTCATCGGGATCATCATCATCATCACCATCAGCACCCTCATCACCATATCCATATTGCTGCAACAATTGTGTTGAATCTTGCATTAGTTTATAGGGGAAACTTTCCCGGTGTTGATTACTATTTGTAGTTGATGCTATTGAGTGAACCATTGAATTATTGTTTATGTTCAGATTGTTATACATCATTATTCCATCTCTGATCATGATCCGTATGATGTCTTGTGAGTAGTTCGTTTTGTTCTTGAGGACATGGGAGAAGTCTTGTTGTTAGTAGTGGAGTTGCGTTGAGAAAGATTCAATAGATTGTTATTTAAGTTGTGGTGTACTTCTTCTAGTGGTGTCATGTGAATGTCGACTACATGACACTTCACCTATATGGGCCTAGGGGAATGCATTGTGTATTTGGCTACTAATCGTAGGGGTGGCCGGAGTGACAGAAACCTAAACCCCCGTTAGAAAACCATTGCACAAGGGACGTAAGGGTCTTAGAGTTTAAAGCTGTGGTTAGGTTTCTACCTTAATTACTTTCTTGTACTTACGGATGTTTGCAAGGGGTATAATCACAAGTATGTATTAGTCTTGGATGGGGCGGTACATTAGCACAGGTTCACCCACACAACACTTAGCAAGCTAAAGAAGATTAATCGACTATATGAAGCGAAAGCACTTGACAGTCTTCCCACGTGTCCTCGAGAACGTTTGGTCATCTATAGAAATACAACCAGTTTGTCCTTTGCTGCATAAAGGATTGGGCCACTTGCTGCATTTATTCCTACTGTCTTTTATTTACTCGTACTTTGTTTACTTGCTTTATTGAAAACCCCTAAAAATCCGTTTGCTAAGTATTTGCAGAGAATTCCTGATCCATACCACTAGCCAGCACCTTCTGCTCCTCGTTGGGTTCGACACTCTTACTTATCGAAAATACTGTGATACACCCCCTATACTTGTGGGTCATCAAGACTATTTTCTGGCGCTGTTGCCGGGAAGTGAAGCGCTATTAGAGAGTGGAACTGGTAAAGGAAACTTCTACTGTTAGTATTGTTTACTTCTGTTAGTTGCTTTATTTTCGTTATGGATAATTCGCTGAGTTTCTTTTTTGGTAATGCTACTACCACTGCTAAGGTAGTAGATAAGCCACCACCTGCTGAGAAAGATGTTTTCAAAATACCTACAAGAATTATTGATCATGTTATGGATAACTACTATGTTGGGGATGGAACTGTCCATCCCGGTGATCATTTACTTTTTATACAGGAATTATGCGGGTTGTTCAAGTGTGCAGGTATTACTACAGATTAAGTTAAGAAGAAGTTATTCTCATTATCACTGAAAGGAAGAGCTGAGGAATGGTATAAGCTGCTAAAGAATGGTCAAGCTCTGGAATGGGAGGAAATAGTGCCTCTCTTTTATTCAAAGTTTTATCCTCCTAGTGAGATTCATAAAGATCGGAATCAAATATACAACTTTTGGCCTCTTGATGGAGAGAGTACAACTCAAGCTTGGGGGAGATTGAAGTTACTAATGCTCAAATGTCCCATTCATGAGCTCCCCAACAATATTATTATCAATAACTTCTATGCAAGGCTCCCTCTGCATGATAAAGATTTATTGGATGCTTCTTGTGCTGGATCATTCACTCGCATGGAAGAAGAAGCTAAATGGGATCTTCTGGACCGTATTCAATACAATGTTGAAGCTTAGGAGAATGACAAAGATAGAAAGTCAGGTATAAATTATGATTATGAATGCATTGAATCTTTTATGGGAACTGACGACTTTCAAAATATTAAAAATGCTTATGGTCTAGACTCTCAAGCTATTGCTTCTTATTTTAAGGCTTTTGCTTCCTATATTGAAGTGCCTAAAAAGAAGTGGAATAAGTATCATGAACCTTATAAAGATATTGCTAAGAGTGTTACTACAAGAAATACTGAAGTTTATACTGCTAATCATGTTTTACCTAAACCTTATATTGAGAAAATGCCTTTCCCAGTTAAGGTAAAGGAACATTCTATGATGGCTAGTATGGTAGATGAAAGTATGAGTAAAGTTGTTGAACCTGATAAACAAATGGTTGATGAACCTATAATAGCAAGTGTGAAAGACTTTGTCACTAAGTATGAAAAAGAGGGATACCCTATCCTTTGTAAGGATACCTCTAATATTGTTTCACAAAGTAGTGTTATGAGAGATAGTATCCCTGTGTTTTCTGTTAGAATAAGTGATCATTGCTATGATAGTCCTTGTGATAACTATATTGTTAAGTTTATGCATGATACTGAAAGTTACTATAAAAGAGGGAATAGTGTTCTTATGCATCTCAATAATCTCAAGTTTCCCCGTTTTATGTTGAAAGTTTTTATGTTGCACTTCTTCTGCCTTCTTATGAAAGTAGCCTTTGGTTTCAATAACTTGTTTGTTTACAAAATCCCCTTACATAGGAAGTGGGTTAGAATTAAATGTGTGTGTGTTTTTGCTTCTTAATGCTCTCTTTCACTTCAATTCATATCCCTATGAGAGCTTCTCCAAAATTATCATGCCCATCTTAATGGCTATAAAGAAAGAGCTTTATGGGAGACAACCCAATTTGTTTTTGCTTTCAGTTTGTTTTTGTTTCTTTGAGTCTTGGAAGTTATTACTTCGGTAATAACCGCTCCTTATCTATTTTGTTTGGTTTTTGTGTCAAGATCAACCTCTAATGAGAGAGAAGTAATATTTGGGGAAGTTGCTGTCCCGAAACAGATTTTTTGTGCTTCACCGTAAAAATTCGTGAGAGACCTCTGTCTATCGGATTGAGCTGTAATTGTTTGTGCTTATGCCCCAGGTTGTTATTTAACTTTCGTTAGTTTTGCACTTTTTGATTTGAGCAACAGAAGATTTTCGAAAAAAATGATCTTTACCTGCTGGTGTGTTTTGACAGATTTAGCCACTCTTGCATTTGCTTCTTTATTCGATTTCCTTTTTGAATTCTTTTTGGGTTTTCAGAAGGAGTTGCTACAGTAGCTTTTGTTTTGATGATTTTCAGTTGAAGTTAGACTCAAATGGTTTTATCACTTCACTTATACTAATGTTGCTAATGAGAACTGTGTGAAGTTTTGTGTGAAAGAAATTTCCAGAAAGTGGAGACAATGGTGTAATAAGGAAGAGAAGGGTTTTATGACTCAAGTAATAAGTATATGAAGATGAAGATATCGATGATATTCAAGAGATGACCCCGGAAGAATCTACTAGATACCAAATTCAGAGACCTACAGAGTCCGTGTTCAAATAGGTAATAGTTCTGGTAAGAAAAGATCCGCGAAAGTACAATCCAACTATATTTTTGCAGTTTTCAGTCAATAAGGAAAGTTTCGAAGCGAAAAAGGGACGGAACCGGAGCCGGGGTGGCCCACACCACCCCATGGCGCGGGCCCACCCCTGGCCGCGCCACCAGGTGGTGAGGCCACCCAGGACTCCGCCTCCGACTCGTTTTCTCCCAGTACCTTCCTTTTGATGTGAAACTTCGTGATATATAACCCCTCGGATCCCCCGAGGTCTGGATATCGTGTTTTCGTCGTGTTTTTGTTTCGATCTGTTTCTGTCAGGACATACTCTTTGAGAGCTTAGAAGCACAATGGTGTCTGCCAAGGATAAAGGGAAGGAGCCCATGGAGGAAGACCTCCAAGACCCCGGGAAGGAGAAGGAGATCAAGAGTGAAGGTGAAGAGGAGCAGGGCCAACGTCCGCATGCCGGCACCACCATTGCAAGCATTGGACTAGTGAAACCTGCCAAGATTAGAAGGACTGCACGGATGCAGACTGGGGGGAAAGCTCCTCATCCCAGTTTGGCTCCACGGTCACTTCCTCCACGCACCAGGAATCCTTTCCATACGCTTATCCATGAGCATCAATACCAGAATATGCCCAAGGATAAATTACCCTCCAATTGGAATTTGCCTCGTTCTAGCCATGCGGGAAAAGAAGACTTCAAGGAGGAAGAGTGGGGAAAGAATAGCAAGAGCTAGAATTCTCAACACGACATGATCATGAGCCGCATTGAGCAAAACTCACAGCTGATTCGTAATCTCACCTTCGAGATTCAGGACTTTGGGAAACTGATCAAGGAGCTCATCGAGAGGATACCACCAACACCGAAGGAGTAATTCGTCATCAGGTTTGGCATCCCTTGGTTTGTTCCAAGCTTGGGGGAGTGTCGCGGTATCACATCACTATCTTCTATCTTTTTACCTTATTAGTAGAGTCATATCATGAATAGAGGAGTTATTTTGTAGTATGGTTTGCATTATGGAAGTGTCCCCTCTCTCGTTAGATTTGTATCCCTTGGTGTGAGTTTCCGTTATGGAATTTTAATGAGAAGTTCTATCATTCACTCTTTTGCATAGCTTATGTTAGTTTTCAATTCGTGGTTATATGATTGATCTTGTTGTTAGTATTGGTAGCACTTTGGGATCATTGAGTTAATTTAGTTAGTTTTGGCAAACCTGGCTCGGTCAGTAGCAACACCTTTTTGAGAGTTGAAAAGAAAAAAAATAGAAGTACTCGAGAGAAAAATAATTTCATCATCTTTCTTTCTTGATTTGCTCATAAGTTTAGTATTCTCTAGTTAAGATCTTTTGTGCTTCCAAGGAAGATTGCATGTTTGTCTTTATCATTTGTATGTTTGTTTGTTTCCTTCAACTCTTATACTTGCTACCCAGCCTTGCTAGCCAAAAACCTGCACTGAGAGGGAATTCTTCTCGTGCATCCACCTCCTTTAAACCAAAATCTTTGCCATTTGTGTCCACCATACCTACCTAGTAGCATTATTGCTATTCCAAGTAAATTCCTGTTTTGTCTACCTCCCAAATTAAACTTGTTATGTGAAAATTAGTGATTAAAGCTCTCACGAACTTGATGGCACACCTTACTTTCTTGCACTTAATAAACCTGAACCATTGTGAACTCTCCATGAAAGTTATATGCTTGCAAATTATAGGCTGGGGATTAGCAGAACCGTGTTGTCATGGGGAACGCTTTCAACACTTGTAGATATATACCCAGTTGATACCTTGCTCTTTTGTTTGCGGATGTCGTCGGTGTGAAATAAAATGGGAGCTTGTAAGTCCATGGAGTTATGTATGTGTGTTAGAGAAACGCCTGGGCCGCTGGTCTAATCCATGCTAACATGGTGGAAACCTACAGTGTAACCATAATGATATCTATGAAGCATTCTTCTTATAAAAAAAGAGAGAGATAGCTATTGAGAAAAAAAGAAAAAAAAAGAGATAGTATGAAAAGAGGAAAGAGATAGAAAAAAGCACCATATTCCCATGGTAAATAAGAAGATTGTTGAGATACTCATTGTCTGCTTGCCTTGTTATTTTGATATGGTGCTTGCCTTGTAAATAAGAAGCACCGTATCATCGGGCAAGGGGTACCCCGTTGGCGGTTCTCAATGATATGCACATACTTACAATGACAAGAACTTACCAGTAACTAAAGTTGAGTAGCATGAGGAGCGGCCCTCGTACTCAAGGGACTTGGGATTTTTAGTTTATAGTCTGTCAAGCATATAACTCAGATTGGACCTCACTTTAACCTTAATCACCTAAAGATGCCTATGATAGGGGCAATGAGAGCTGAAATCTAGTAAGTATCATAATTTTTGGGAGCTCTTTATGAGACTTGCAATCCCTGCTTCCCTCTTTGAAGGGCCCTTTCTTTTACCTTGTAGTTGAGTCAGTAAACCTACTCCCTTCTATCTCAGCAAGTATTTTGAGTTGATGTGTTTCATTCATTCATATGATGATTTATTCAATCATGTTTCTTATGTTCCTTGCTTTGCACATTGCTCTTATCTTGATGTTTACTACTTTGAAAGCTATCATTGAAAACCAGCTATTTGAGAACTCCAGCAAATTATCAACTATTCTTCGACCAAGAGCTAAGTTTGCCTTTACCAATTATGATTTACTTTATGTATCTTTATTTGTGTTTCCTTTAATCATTGCAAGTTTAGTTATATAATAGTGAGTTGTCTTCTATTATGATCTATGTTTTTGATGAATGTGATGCTTCTTGTCCGTATTCTTTTATCGACTCTTCACTCCATAAACCTGAGGTCATGTTTATTGAGCTCAGTTTTGCTTGGGGACAAGCGAAGTCTAAGCTTGGGGGGAGTTGATACGTCCATTTTGTATCACTATTCTATGTCTTAATTCACTATTATTCATTGATATATTTCGTATTGAGAGGTGATACTTATGTTATTTCATCTATTTTTGCATGGTTGATGACTTTTGGAGCATGGATCGCTGCAGTCAGGATTCTGATGGAAAAGGTGTTGTTTGGAGGCAAAATTCGTGAAGATCATAAAATCCGGGAAAATATACGGAAAATCATATTTTTCCAGAAGACTCAGGATGCCAGAAGATGAAGTGGAGGTGGGCCACAGAGGGCCCACACCACCCCATGGCGCGGGCATGCCTAGGCCGCGCCTGGGAGTGGTGTGGCCGCCCTGGCCCACTCCAGCCTCTCCCCTCTGGCGTATATCATCCCCACGAAACCCTAAGACTCGGGGAGCGACCACAGAAAGATTCCGCCGCCTCTGCGGGGCGGAAAACACCGAGAGAAAAAGATCTCTCCGGCAGACATATTTTTGCCGGGGGAATTCCTTCCCGGAGAGGGGAGATCGTCGCCATCAACACCACCATCAAGCTGGACTTCATCGGGATCATCATCATCATCACCACCACCATCATCACCATCAGCACCCTCATCACCATCTCCATATTGCTGCAACAATTGTGTTGAATCTTGCATTAGTTCATAGGGGAAACTTTCCCGGTGTTGATTACTCTTTGTAGTTGATGCTATTGAGTGAACCATTGAATTATTGTTTAAGTTCAGATTGTTATACATCATTATTCCATCTCTGATCATGATCCGTATGATGTCTTGTGAGTAGTTCGTTTTGTTCTTGAGGACATGGGAGAAGTCTTGTTGTTAGTAGTGGAGTTGCGTTGAGAAAGATTCAATAGATTGTTATTTAAGTTATGGTGTACTTCTTCTAGTGGTGTCATGTGAGCGTCGACTACATGACACTTCACCTATATGGGCCTAGGGGAATGCATTGTGTATTTGGCTACTAATCGTAGGGGTTGCCGGAGTGACAGAAACCTGAACCCCCGTTAGGAAACCATTGCACAAGGGACGTAAGGGTCTTAGAGTTTAAAGCTGTGGTTAGGTTTCTACCTTAATTACTTTCTTGTACTTATGGATGTTTGCAAGGGGTATAATCACAAGTATGTATTAGTCTTGGATGGGGCGGTACATTAGCACAGGTTCACCCACACAACACTTAGCAAGCTAAAGAAGATTAATCGACTATATGAAGCGAAAGCACTTGACAGTCTTCCCACGTGTCCTCGAGAACGTTTGGTCATCTATAGAAATACAACCAGTTTGTCCTTTGCTGCATAAAGGATTGGGCCACTTGCTGCATTTATTCCTACTGTCTTTTATTTACTCGTACTTTGTTTACTTGCTTTATCGAAAACCCCTAAAAATCCGTTTGCTAATTATTTGCAGAGAATTCCTGATCCATACCACTAGCCAGCACCTTCTGCACCTTGTTGGGTTCGACACTCTTACTTATCGAAAATACTGCGATACACCCCCTATACTTGTGGGTCATCAAGGCCCAACAACTGTCTACAAGAATAGAAGTACGTAGACATTAGTTTGATGTTATCAAGATACTCTTCCGGTGTTAGCAATTAACATGATCTCATGGTCTAAGGATAAAGATTACTTCGTATGATGTTATAGCAATATAAACATAATGACTTGATCGTAATGCTATACTTCGAATGAATGTTCATCACATCATTCCACCAATGGTGTGACCTTGTTATTAACAACATCCAATGTCCATGATCAGGAAACCTTGATCATCTTGTTAATCAACAAGCTAGTCTATAAGAGAGGCATAACTAGGAACCCTTTTTGTTTATTAAACACACATGTATTGATGTTTCTGATCAATACAATTCTAGCATGCAAAATAAACATCTATCATATATAAGGAATACATAATAACAACTTTATTATTGCCTCTCAGGGCATATTTCCTTCAACTCCCACTACTATTTCATAAGCTTTTGCATCTTTGGATGCAGACTACTGGAAGGAAGCGGTTCAAAGCGAGATGGAATCCATCTTGGCTAATGGAACATGGGAGATATCTGAACATCCGTATAGGTGTAAACCTATAGAATGTAAATGGGTATTTAAAAATAAGCTTAGGGTTGATGGTACTATTGAAAAGTACAAAGCTCGGCTTGTGGCTAAAGGCTATACCCAAAAGGAAGGTGAAGATTTCTTTGATACTTACTCACCTGTGGCTAGATTGACCACAATTCGAGTACTACAATCACTGGCTTCCTCTCACAGTCTTCTCGTTCATCAAATGGACGTTAAGACAGCTTTCCTAAATAGAGAGTTGGATGAGGAAATTTACATGGAACAACTTGATGGTTTTGTACTAGAAGGTCAAGAAAGAAAGGTGTGTAAATTGAAGAAATCTTTGTATGGCCTCAAACAAGCTCCCAAGCAATGGCATGAGAAGTTTCAAAGAACTTTAACATTTGTGGGCTTTGTTGTAAATGAAGCCGACAAATGTGTGTACTATCGCCATGGCAGGGGTGAGGGAGTTGTCCTATGTCTCTATGTTGATGGCATATTAATTTTTGGGACAAGGCTCGAAGTGATTAATGAGGTCAAAACCTTCTTGTCTCAATGTTTTGAGATGAAGGATCTTGGAGAAGCTGATGTTATCCTAAACATCAAGCTACTGAGAGATGAGAATAATGGGATTACACTTGTACAATCACATTATGTGGAGAAGGTGTTGAGCAGATTTGGATATGATGATTGCAAATTCTCTCCTACACCTTATGATCCTAGTGTTTTGCTTCGAAAGAATCAAAAGGCACCTAGAGATCAATTGAGATACTCTCATATTATTGGCTCACTTATGTATTTAGCATGCGCTACGAGGCATGACATCTCATTTGCTATGAGAAAACTTAGCCGGTTTGTGGCCAACCCGGGAGATGATCACTAGCATGCTCTTGAGAGGGTAATGCGCTATCTAAAGGGAACAGTGAGCTATAGAATTTATTATACCGGGTATCCAAGAGTACTTGAAGGGTATAGTGATTCAAATTGGATATCAGATGCTGATGAGATAAAGGCGACAAGTGGATATATATTCACTCTTGGTGGTGGC
The DNA here is from genome assembly GCA_916181665.1 of Avena sativa. NCBI lineage: Eukaryota > Viridiplantae > Streptophyta > Magnoliopsida > Poales > Poaceae > Avena > Avena sativa. The sequence goes on from OV702295.1 coordinate 433,848,173, forward strand.
GTTGTTTCATGGAAGTCTTGCAAGGAGACCATCTTAACAAGGTCTATGGAAGCAGAACTCATAGCATTAGATACTGCGTCTGTTAAAGCAGAATGGCTTCGTGAACTCTTAATAGATTTGCCTATGGTTGAAAAACCAATACCGGCAATCCTTATGAACTGTGACAACAAAACTGTGATTGTCAAAGTGAACAGTTCTAAGGACAATATGAAGAGTTCAAGATATGTCAAGAGAAGACTGAAGTCTGTCAGAAAGCTGAGAAACTCCGGAGTTATAGCATTGGATTATGTCCAAACAGCTAAGAATCTGGCAGATCCTTTTACAAAAGGACTATCAAGAAATTTGATAGAAAATGCATCAAGGGAGATGGGTTTGAGACCCACGTGAGTTTTTAAGGGGGTAACCCAACCTATGTGACCGGAGATCCCGTGAATTAGGACCTGAGAAAACAAACCGAAACAACTGAGTTGAGAGAAAACTTTTAAAACTCCCACTCCGCTGCAGATGCAATTCTCTCATAGTATACTGTAAGGAAGGTTGATTATATCTTAATGTGTTATGTATGTCTCCTTGGGAGCAAAGACGTTGTCCTACAGAGCGATCTTGAAAGAACACACCTATATGAGCTACACTACTGGTCACAGTGTATGAGATTTGGGTGAATCTCTAGGAAGCTCATGAAAGGCCGAGGAGTATGACTTATAAGCTCCACCCGAGGGGTAGCCTATGGCAGCCAAGTACCGGTAACGGTATTGAGTGAATCTTGTTGCGCAAGACTGATAATTCAAGGCATAGTCCATTGTTCAGTTGTAGTAAGCGTATCTCTTTGTCTAGGTAGAAGTTCAACTTAACAGTCTCCACTAAACTTCTGGTATATTAAATAGTGAATGGAACTAATGAGCCATATGATGTGTCTCTGAGATCTGGTGGAGGATTGTTAGATTTATATGGGTTGCGGCCCATGTGGCCAGCTCATCTAGTCTAATAAATCCTAAAATCTCCAGGCCCATTTACTATGGCAGCTTGGGAGCTCTATGGAAGACAAAGTTTAGTCCCACATTACTAGTTGGGAGAGTTGGACCAGCTTATAAGATGTTGGGTACGTGTCAATATTCGTGTGCATGTTTGACGCGTGTCCTTGTCTTCCACCACGTGGCGACTCGGTCGGCTCATCTTCCATGCTATAGAGCGAGAGACAGACAGATCTAGAGGTATCCTGTTCTTTCTCAGTATCTCTCATCGTGTGTTCCTCTTGCTGCGCTACTCTCTAGGCTTCCCCATCCCGGCGGCTGCGTGCACGGCTGTCCAGGAGAGCAGGACTCCGAAACCCTGTCCATTGAGATCCTGCACCGGGAGACGGGCGATAAGGTTTTTGGGGAGCATCTCGGCGCGACTGCTCGCCTCCATTCGTGTGTTCTTCTTCGGCAACCGACGACCTCGTCAGCACTATGGGCGACATCAACAAGGACCAAGGTGCTGCTGCGGTGATGACCTTCCCGGTCAACTTGTACGTGCTATTCTTCTCTTTGTATGTACTAGTTCTTGCTAGATTTTCAGATCTACTAGATGTGATTGTTTGGCTGCATGTGTTTAGATCTGCTAGTGCTTATATAATGTTGATTTCGGTAATTAATCTCATGGGAAAATTGCCTAATACTCCAACAACATATTGCAGATTTGGGGGAAAATCTAGCTTCATCTACAGCTGGAATGCTAGATACAATCCCCTTAAATCCCATGAAAATATTGATGGCTATTTTGCATGAAAGACGATATACTACTAGCAGAAAAGGGAGCAATAATACTAACCTTGTGTCGCCGATCTACATGGTCGCGTAGTCGATCCGCTGTGTAGAAAGGGATGATGCGGCTTCTTCAGTTCATATCCCGTCGGCCAGAGAAGAGAAGGCGAGAAGAGTGGCAGTAAGAGACATGGGCAAGTGGGGGTTTATTTAGATCCCTTCCACTTTGTAGAGAAGCGAAAAAAAGCATGCTATGATTTATAATCCACCATTTAAGAAAGGTCACAGAAAACGAAATGGCAAAAATTTGACAAAACTTCGCAAAAAATAAGCACACGGTATCGGGTGGATGAATCGTGGAGATGTTTTCCCAGTAAGTAGATGGTTTCCCTATGTTTAGTTGTGTGCCATGTATTTATTACATCCAAAAGGACGTTATGTGTATGATGAACTCGTGGAGGAGCCGGCCTGGGAGTGGGCAGACGGTCAAAATTTTGCGGCATTAGCGATCTACGGCACCACACACAAAAATAGTCTTCAGTGTGCGACATGTGCCCTTTATAGGCCCAATCTGTAGTAGTGATGGTGTCCAATCCCATAGTTAATTGGGAGCTATAATTAAAAAGATCCCAATGGTTGTAAAATAAATTAGTACATCTCACCAAAATCTACAACTATAAATATGTGATTTCAGAATTAATTGATATACAGTACATACAATATCTTATACGGTGGCCATGTATGTAATTTCCATATCACACAAATCTTTCACATTAATTGTCATGTGGTATTTCGCGTGCAATTTCTACATAGTACATACCATTTATGTTATATATATTAGAGGCCGAGACGGTCATAGTAAGTAGTCATTGCCAGCCGCGCTCAAGTGGATTCCAACATATATACTATCATACAGTTTTGAGGTAAAACACCCAAATATGAGGTATCTGATGGCCATCATGTTCCTCGTCGTGGGATGCCTTGCAGCGATGTCAGAGTGTAAGCTAGCGTTCATCAACGTTTGCTCCGTATGCCATGTTCATTATGTACTGTTTTGTCTATATATGGATTTTTTTTTTTTGCCCACACGAACACATATTATTTATGCAACAGGTCGTCTCGAAGCTGGAAGGAGGCAAAGCAGCCATGTAGACATGTTTGCTCCTGGTACTGCTAATGTGGCCAACTCGACAGCATCATTAGATGAGAGAAAAATCCGCCTGAAATTTTGCCTCGATGTGCCCTGTCCGGACACAAAGTTGAACATCCCAGAATGTTATTGCTGCCAAACCCTACCGGGCCAGCCGTGTTTTCGGACAAAGGATGATTGCAACGCAAGGTGCCCTCTCTGTGACCCAATGTGCCCACCGCCACCACCGGCAGTAGAAGAAAATATTGTGCAATAGACTCACATACATGAACAAATGGTGAACAGAAACTAGCTTGTGAAAATAAGGGGAGCAAAATGTTGTACTGAATGCAGGATATCTATATAGACAATCTTATGAGTGGAGATTTGGCTCCCGAGCTTCGGTGTTCCTTTTTTTTACGAGAGAGAAAAGAGAGCTTATTTGATCGTAGCAACACTCGATTTTGCGTCCTGTGTTACAATATCCCACACAAGGTGAGGCAATGAGTTTGTTCAGAAGGAGCTTCCAGCTGATCTAGCCAATTTAGCGAGGGCATCACTAGCACCATTACTCTCTCTTCTAACGTGGGATATGCGAAACTCGCAAAAGTTTGTCAGCAACTTCTTAGTTTCGTCATACTTTGCCCACTGATTTGTGGCAGCCACATTGAGCAGTCTGCCTCCAGGATAACCTTTTCGTGACCGAGTCCTGTGAGAAACTTGATTTCAAGCGGTGCAGCCTTAGCCTCCGCGTCTTCTGTCTCATTGCAGCATGGGACTGGTGTGTATGATGCCACAATGACCTTGCTCTGGATCATCGACCTCACAGGCAACGGTGGCATCAGTTCCTCTAGTGGCGCCAACTCTAGTCGAGGCAAGGACGAGCCCGGCGAGGACAAGGAGGACCACCTGGCCGCCAAGTACCGATGGTTCTATCACCGCGGTGATTGCATTAGTTTTATTTGAAGTTTAGTCAAATTTCGTATAAGTTTGTAAAATATAATCAAAATTTAAAAGAAAACCGAATTTCCCTAAATTTAACTATCTTTGAGGGTACGTCTAGGGAGAGGCGCACCCCAACGGTGGACACTTGTGCCGAATTTCCATGGTTTTATTAAAATGTACTGAAAGCATATGTAGTACCCCAACGGTGGACACTTGTACTGAAAGCATATGATTTCGATCAGAGGCGCACCCCAACGGTGGACACTTGTACTGAAAGCAGATGATAACTGAAAGGGGATTTTCCATGGTTTTTTGATTTATGACTGACTGAAGAAATACTTTAGGAGCTTTTTATGTCCTTCTAAATTTGGATAATATTAAACATTAGGTTACAGCTTATGTCCATTGCATGCCAGCTACATATGCTCCAAAATCCAGGTTCAAGAACAGATATTCATCTCTGTTTGGTGCTATACCAAACTTACAGAACCAATCTAGATCCTTCAAATCATCATTTTAAAATCAGAAAAGGACCAAATTTGCGTACTAGGACTCAATACAAAATTTAGAATGGTAGGTAATGGATAAGAAGGTAATATAAGTTACAATATGGCCTATCAGAATTCAAGAAGGAGCTGAGAACCAACCCATGGTTGGATGGTTAGGAGAGCAGTGGTACCCCAGCCCACCAAGTTTGACGCTTTGGTGTCTCATAAAAGCGGAATATTTCCCGTCGATAGCGAGGCGCCTGTGGTGACTTCGTCAATTTCAAGACCCGCCGGCTCAATCTCTCGGAGGTGCTCATAGGGGTTGGGTGTGCGTGCATGTGTTCATAGGGGTGAGTGTATGTACGCATTGTGAGCGTCTACGTTTGTACTGTGTTTCTCAAAAAAAAAATTCAAGAAGATATTGGCCATGTACAGCTTATAACCAAAACAAAGAAATTAAAATGACAACAATGACTGACAAACATATGCGGTATTACCCCTATCTAAACTACAAATATACTATCGAAAGAATTATGTTGTTCTCCACCTCTACAGAAAACAAGTTATCCCATGCTAAAAAAGAAGGAACATAAAAGAAAAAAATTATGTTTTGTTAAGCTGCATATTTTATACCCCCTTTTTACATGAAGCAATATAGAAAGGTTCACCCACAATTATTACTGAAAAACAATAAACCCTTTCGAATACTCCCTCCGATTCATAATAGGTGTCTCTGATTTAGTACAATTTTGTACCAAATCACCAACAATTATAATGGATCAGAGGGAGTAGAAGAAATGAAACAGCTTTGAGACAATTCCTTCCGGACAGTTCCGAAACGCTAACAATGTGCTTTACGGTCCAGTTTCCACTATCATAGTCCTCAAGAAACCAAATAGAGAGTTGGCGACCATTATCTACATACCGAACTACCAATAATGCAAATATCCCTGAGACTATCCAGTGGAACCTAAATAATCCGATTTTGATGAAGAACTCTATGTTGATCAAATGGTTGACTGAAAAGAAATTTGCAGGAGGCTTTCCGATCCTTTTAATTTTAAATGACAATAAACATCAGGTTAGAGCTTTCTTTTGAGGTTTTCAAATGCATGCCAGAGATACAGTAGCAACGGAGCTACATATGCAGCCTCTCTTTCTATCAGATAAACTACTAACAGAAATTTTTAACGTGTTTTGTATTAAAAGTTGCAGAATGAACTTAGACCCATCAAATCATAAATTACTAAAATTAAGAGAAGAGGACAGTATGGATACTTAGAAAACTAGGCAATGTACGTGTTTCTGCAAGTTATAGTATGGTCTTTCAGAATTCAGGAAGAAAAATATGTTCATGGACAGCTTAATCACAACAAACAATAACAAAAAGACCAACAGGGGTGCATGAGAGGCAATAAGGCATTGTGAAGTCGTGTGATACCCCGGTCTAAATTTAGGACATATCATTGAGCGAATTATGTAGTTATCCACCCCCTAAATAGAATCATCTTCTCTAGCACTTTTCAGCTAAATACTGATCCAGTGAAAACCAACCAGATATGTCCATCCTCTCTGTATATGCAGCAATATAGAAAGGTCAATCGACAATATGGCATTCATCACTGCAAGAGTAGTCAATGAATGAAATAAGAAAGAATGCAATACTTTCAAATGCAGATAAAATATAGCATGAATGGATACCAATTTGCATACTAAAGACACTTTCTTGAAATAACTGGAAATAAAAATAGTTCCAAATATCGACAGCATATTATCTCAAATTTACCCCACATGAAGAGCTTACAAAGTGACCTCAGTAATTACCTATAGAGGGCTCCTTACAAGTTCTCTATGGCTAACCAGCATACTTCAAAGCCACAAAACAGTACAAATCCAAACACAAACAGATAGGAAGACCAAACTGAAGTAAACATAGGAGAGCTAAGAGCATAGGACATATCCAAGACAGTTTCCCCAAACCAAGAAGATTAGGCCCATGCCCAACAACTGAGTTTAATTTGATGAAGTACTGCCAAGCTAAGTGCATGAAGCTGCAGTAACTCTTAGTGACCACCTGATGCCCACTCCACAAAACAGGGAACATAGAGAGCACCATACACAAATTCTGATCTAGAAGTGCTGATAACACTGACTTTCTGATTATCCATGTCGTACGACACTGTCATGTGCTCGCCGTCGTTAAGGAAAACCAAATTACAATCAGGATGAATCGCAAACATCGTATAGGAGTGATCATCTTCATCAAGTCGCCTCCCGAATACTTCTGAAACATTAAGAGTATGCTTCAGGGTCCACTTCCCACTAGCATAGTCCTCGAGAACCCATACACAGAGTTTGCAATCATTGTCATTATCTATCTGCCACGCATACAAGCATCCCTGAGATTGCCCAATCGAAGTATAACTATAGATATCTGGCCTGTCGTCCGGCATTTCAATTTCCCCCCAAACCTTTCCCTCCATGTCCACTGTGCCTATAGTTCCATGATGTGTAGCGAAATGCATAGTGCCATTCAGTAAAACACATTCCGGTTTACCAATCAGAACAGTTTTGTAACCCCACTCATTCTCCACGGAAGCCCAGCACCGAGTTTCAGACGAGAAGATCACCACCTGTGCAAATTCGCCGAAAGAATTGCTCAGGGGCGCAAACACCACAAAGCAGGACGGGTTGGCCGCGTCAAAAGCCAAGAAGAAGTCGTCTATTTCGTCGTAGATCACAGGAACGCCATCCTCTGGGTCAGGTAACACTATGAGAGTTAACACAATCCACTGCCCAGTCGCAGGATTGCACACGGCATACCCGTATTTCTTCTTGTTTCGCCCTTTATACGATTCCCAGTACTTGCAGAGGAGAAGACCGCCACAGCATTGCTCGACCTCGACGCGCTCGTACTTCCCACCCAGGAAAGGGAGCGAAGGGTCAATCATAGGGGTGCCTTTCCCGGACAGATTGCGGAAGCTGAGGCCACATTTGCTCTTGTTGAAGAAGAAGCCTGACAGGGTCTGCGGACACCTCTTGCGGACTTTGGGGTCGGAGCAGAGTGCAAGCCACGGTTTTGACATGCACTTGAAGCGGCAGAGCGACTTGTAGGGCACCCGCGACAGGATCTCGATGAGGGCGTCGACGGGGAGGCTCCCCACGGCCGCAGGTTGCTGCTCGTGCTCCTGCTTCTGCTTCTTTTTCTTCATCTGCAAAAAAGGAGGAGACGGTTCGTGTCGGTTCCCACTGTTGGATTCCAGATCGGAGGAAGGAAGAAGTGGGGGAACGAACCTGAGGCGAAACCTGGGTGGCAGGAAACGGCGGCGCACGGGGCGGAGCGTTCTCGATGTAGCCACAGCGGCCGGTCGCCGGCGGGTGGCCCTGCACCCCGCAGCCGTGCTCGGCTCCTCCTCCTCCTGGCGGCATCGCTTCCTCGGCTCCCGGATCAGTGCGTCGAGGCCCTTGGTTGTTTGTTCGACTTTTTAGCAGGAGAATGGAGCGGCGGCTGTATCGCCCGCGTGAGGCGTGAACGCGAACCCGTGTGAATGGGGCTTTACCAGTTGAGCTTCCCGATGGAAGTGGAATGGGCACCTCTTCGAATTTCTGTACTCCAGAAAACATGAAAATAAAATGGAAATACAGTTAATTGCACCAAATACTCTTTGCTTTCCAAATTACTACTATATAAGATGATTTATAGTTTTTTTAAATGCATGTATTTAGATGTCATTTAATAAGGTTTGGAAGCAAAATGAGTGAACATAGGTATGATAAGATTTGGGAGTACGTTTCTACTTCCTTCGCATCTAAATTACTTGTCAGGGATTCATTGAGTTTTGATAGATTTTAGGCAACATTTATCTAAGTCTGCGACAATTTGGATCGGAGGGAGTTTATCAGTATGCAGTTTCCCGCACATTCCTAGTAACTATTATCTATACTATTAAAAAAATTCAGGTCGTTCGTTGGCTGGGAAATCCGTCTGCCATTAAATGACGATTTTGCCCTTAGACTTCAGAGATATTACAATGCCTGCCACCGCAAAGTCACTTGGGCGGTTTGTTTCCGTCGCCGTTTACTGCTCGAACGCCACCCGCCTATTCCCCAATTCCCTGCATCGCGTGCGGTGGCCAAGCGCAGCCGCATCTAGATCCTGGCCACCGGCGGTGCCATCTCCTCGCCTCCCCTACCTCGAGATCCGCTAGCGGCGTAGTCTCCATCCCATGCATCGCGCGCAGCTGATGGCGCTACCCACAATTCCTTACATCGCACACAGTCGGAGGCGCCCCCGCAATCTGGCTGTCCTTCGCTAGGAAGGCGTGCATAGCTCGGAGACGCGCCTGGACGGAGGACCTGCGAAGCAACCTCACTTCTCCTTCTCGCGCGAGGAGCGAATCCGCGAGGACGGACCACCTGCGAAGAGCGGCGAGGCCTCGTGCTTGCCAGAGCATGCATGGGCAGCGGCAGGGCTCCCTTCTCTCTCCCCTGCCGCCCTCTTGGTTCCCGAGCGATGAGCCCCCCTCAAATCAAAATCCCCGGTGACCCTCCATCCTCCGGTGCGGCCGTGCGGGCAACGAAACCTGAGACCAGGAGGGGCGGGCGCGTCCCTGACGCTGCAGCTATCGACGCCACGGAGGCGGACGCCGACGTGACAACGACGAGCGCTGCCAGGGATGACGCGCATCGCCCCTCTCCCGACCAACTCTGCTCCAGCCTCCACTACACCAGCTATGTCCACCCTAGCTTTCCTCCCGGCCGGAGGCTATCGAGAAGGGAAGGGAGGTGAAGACTGAAGGTTCATGGTCTCCAAGGGCGTTGAGAGGACAACTCTTTTTCTTTCTTATTTCTGAAATTGGAGTAACCTGCCTGGTGTAATTTCACAACTCACTCAGGTGAACAAGCCAAACTGGGCCATGGATAGACCTGTGGCAGGTTTGAGTCTCTGAATCAGAGGAAACCCAATGAAGGTATCGAATAAGGACAAGAACTTGGTGCACCTTTTGTGGACTGAATCATTGATGAGAAAGGACGGGCTCAGTTATGAGATATGGTTGATTCATTCAGACTAGGGATTTCTCATTATATGAATCAGTGGATAGCTTGTGACAGTTCTTACTTATGGCCAATTAGCTGAACCTCAAAGTTCAGTAACTTCTTTTATCTCTTGTTACCCACGGGATCAATTCCATCAAGCTGTTTCCGTATGTTGTTAATGGATCTAATCTACTCAGGCACTGAATAAGTCCATTATCATCGTCAAGTTGTTTCAGTATGTTGGATTCTTCATGGAGATGGATGTGTTTTGGGCTCCGGTTAACTCGGTGTTCCAAACATAGTGCCACAAAGCAGCCATCTTATCAACATGGAATCATCACCTTGGTTTACTCTCTAGAGTGCATGTGCAGCACAACAAACCTTTTTGTTTGTACATGTGAAACTGAGGTACCAAACACGATGGGCTAAAGATGGGGTAAGAATAAGTTTGTTTACCACAAATGGCTTTGTTCCTCATGTATGTTTCCTCACACAAATCATGATGGTTTCAAAACATCAAAAATAGGAAAAGAACACTATTTCTTTAGAGATAGAAGACACGATGTTGACGATCTGTATACCTGTATACTAATTCATTTGATAACAATTTATGTACAAATAGTATGGCGTTGAATGACAAAACAAAATTTAATTTATATAGTGAAATATTTAACCTTTGAGGCTCACATAATTTTTCTTACTAAAGTTCAGATATTCAGCTGGTTGGTATCGCAATGATGATCTTTATGATATCCTTGGAGAAGTTTCATCTGATAGGCTCTCACAAGATAACTTTAAGAAGCTGATGTACCATGTTGTGATTGAGAAACAAGAGTCAACAAGTGAAAACTTGTAATATGTGATAGCTAGACACGAATTTTTGAGGAGTCTATTATTTGCTTTGGATTTGTCTTTGAAGATCCAAGGTGGTCAGGATTTAGTTCACGCTGATAATATGTCCTGAGCCAAAGCTGACCGGCATTACATCGAAGAGTATTCAGGGTGTTTTGATGGGTCAATGATAAACTTAGTTTTCCTTTTATCGCTGCTTGCACAAACAATATTGTTGTAATTCTTGTGAAATGCACACCATCTCTTCTGTGGGGTATTTTTTTGCAGCAACAAATGACTGCCTAGGTAGTTTGTCTAGGTCTAACAAGTTGTGAGATTATATTTTCGTAGGGTTTCGAGCACTGGCTACCAGATGGTGTAGGAAGTGACACCTCGAATTAAACTTCCTAGGATTCAGGCCTATCCCTGTGTTATCCTGGACGAGATGAGGAGCTCGAACGATTCTTTTATGGCTAGCATTTAGACCGTGTAAGTTCATGTGTTTAGGTGCTATTTGTGTAGCCTGAGTCGTGGGTATCACTTTGACATTATGTTCTCCGTCTTCTATCATGTCATGTTTATGCACGCACGGTGCAACGTCTTCTCATTTGGGAGCATCAACTACACCTGCGTAAGTAAGTTGTAGTCAACCTGTGCCACAAAAGTACACGATGATAACATACAAAATTCACCCGTAGCAACGCACGGGCATTCAACTAGTATAATATAATACTTAATTGGTGTTGTACAATTGATATACTTTTATATAACTTGGCCGAACTTAAAATTGTTTATTTAGGATAAAACTAGAACTTCAATTTTAGAGGGAGGGAGTAGTGCTGTATTACAAAGTTTAGGATTAAAGGGATCTAATATAGTAGGAGTTCACCATATGTTAGGAAGGAGTAAGGTCTAAGAGAGCATCTTCAATAGAGGCTCTATTGATGTTGTAAAATTATTTTGCAGCGCCAACATTAGACCTTTACCGCGTGCGGTGGTGTGCCGCTTCACCGGGCACTATAAATTGCAGCACAAACACAAAACACACACACGTAGACGAAAGAAGATCAAACACACCCAAACAAATAAACAATAAATAGTTTTAATTATTATTACAACACAACTAAATAGTTCATACCAATACAACAATTAGTTCATCAGCAATACAACAAATAGTACATGAATAGTACAACAAAACGTACAAGTAAGATAAAACTAATTGTTTTGTTGTCCATTCCGTCTCCACCACTCCTCGATGAGATTAAGTTGAAGCTCATCGTGCACCTCGATATGTCGAATCGAATGGTGTGAGGCAAAAAATCAAGCAATCATCTCTTCTCTTCTATACACTTGCACGGGTTGTCCCATCAAGTCATAGTAGGAGTAGTCTAAATCCTGGCCACGTTCATCCTCGATGATCATGTTATGCATGATAACGCAAGCGATCATGACATGCCAAAATGTATTTTGATCCCAAAATTAAGCCGTTCCTCTCATAATAGCAAATTGGACTTACAAAATTCTAACTGCTCTCTCCTTCCTAGGCACCGCTTGAGCATTATAAAAACCAAGTATTTTCTTACCTTTTTTTTCACCGGCTTCACAAATGTTCGCCACCTATGGTAGATGCCATCGGCAAGGTAGTACCCATAGTTGTATGTGTGACCATTTTCTACAAGCTCCACCGGTGGACCTTCATGTAGAGCAATCTGTGTCATGAGAGGTGACCGTTGAAGGACATTGATGTCATTGCAAGAATTTGGCATTCTAAAAAAGGCATACGAAAACCAAGTCTCATGATCGACCACGGTTTCAAGGATTATAGTGGAATCCTTCTTGTGTCCTTTGAATGGTCCATGCCAAGCCGTGGGATAATTCTTTCAACTCTAATACATGCAATCAATAGAGCCAATCACACTTGGAAATCCCCAAACTTTGTTGATCACCAAATGCCTAGTTGTATCTTCCGCATTGGGGGATCCCAAGTATGTCTCGCCAAACACTTCCACAATTGCTATTTCAAAGCTCTTACACACACTTGATGGCTTGACTCTTACCCATTGATAAGTGGTCATCAACTAGATCCGCCAGAGTACCGTATGCCATTATACGCAACACGGTGGTCACCTTTTGGTAAGTGCTATTGTAATACCTTGGACCCTACGCTCTAAGCACAATTCTGGATGAACCCAAAAGTGGATAATGGATTCTACTGCGGAGGTCCAAGGCCACTCACATGTAGGCCCGTAGAAGCGGAGCAGGGCACGGTACCGGCCAACCACCCTACCCACTTTCAAGAACATCGGGACAAGAGCAAGTGGCATAGTAGATAGGTAAAGCGATCACAACATACACAAATGAGTATGTATGTCAGCGATATATAATAGTACATCAGAGCCACACCATCTAAAACAATAGAATCAACAATATTCAACGATATACGGCAAGATACAAATATCCTGATAGATATAATAGTTTAGGATACATCCTTATACATCACACATCAGAGTATCAAGCGAAAGCGGAAAACAAGATCCGAGTATAGATAACAAGCAAATTGGCACAAGATGCCCTGAAAATAAGCACATCTCGCCCACATATCCCACGATCTCCATCCCTAGAATATCTACACCTTATAATCGTTGCCACCATCATCAGTCTCTTTGACCCAGTAACCTTCTTGAGAGTATACATGTCCATTTGAACCAAATATTTATCGTGTGAGACCCTAGGGGTACTTAGCAAGTCTTAATGCATCTAAAGGGAACAACCTAGGGGTGATGCAATTGCAGCGAAAGATTAAAATCTAAACAGTTCTATAGAGACACGCTACACATCTGCCAAACCAGAAATGGACGGACGCTCGTTAATTAGAACAACAGTTATAATAGTAACATAATTAAACATCGCTCGCCCTCCTTCTCTCTTACCGACGATAATGCAGAAGAACATCCCATCCGTTGGCAATTTTATTAACCATTTCATGAGTATTACACTATTTACTAGTCATGTCTTAGTTAAATTAAAAGCGGTACTTTAGTTATGCTTGTCTATGATCGAGAAACTGTGCTCCAAGTCATCCATAACCGTGGACACAACTTTTAGAAAGATTTATCATGCATGGGTGCACAAATAGCAACACACACACGATCAACCTCGGGAAGAACCAAATAAAAAGTAACGAGGCCTCACGACAATGCATTCATAGGATTCACAAATTATTTCAGGGGGTCACCCCATTAAGCTACCCGCAACGAAATTGGCCGGCTCCGAGACAGACACAAGGTTTGCGCCAATGGCTGTAAATGACGGGGAACCCGAAAGTGTGACTGGGCTTGTCGATACCGCAAAAACACTCCACAATCCTAAATAGTACAGGCGCTTCACGCGTAATCATAAATAAAGCAGTAAAGCATGGTATTAGTACATGATAGTAATAAAGCCCCAAACTAGTTTGTGGTCCTAAGAAATAAAGTGTGAATCAAACTCAGGCGAAGGGGGATCGATAGTCTCCCGTATGTATATAGTGCGAATAGTCAAGGAACAGGAATCATATACTCGGGGTCCTACAGGACACAAATGAGCGTGGAAGAACCAAATAACAGCTATTTCCTACTGGTGCCTCTTTCTTTAGTTATCCCATTATTACACAGTTCAAGTTGTTTGGGTATCTAATTATCCAAAGACTCGCACAAACCCTACACATGTAATTCTACAACTCGCATGACTCAAACAACTCCTGTAGTAATAACTCATAGGATGGAGTACAAGTTTCAGTAGGGTTTAAAAGTAAAGGCTATGCAGTACTTAGGATTCCAATTTAATGCAATCGTGACTCAATGATACAAGAATAAGATAGAGACATAGGTACTATATGTATGCAAGCATGGATAATTGCTTGCCTGGAAGCTCAGTTGTAGAATAGGAAGGATCCGGATAATACTCCCGAGACTCCTGATATTCTCCTTGCTCAGCGTCTATCCGGATAAAAACCAAACACACAAGGACCAAAATAAAATACATTGCACAATCATATAAACCATATGCAACAAGCAAACAAGATATGCTATAATGGAATGATGCACAATTGCATGGTATAACATAGCATGACATGAGTGAGGTGTGGAAACAAGAAATCAGAGATGCTGCCGATGATGATGTTGCATGGGACAGAAAGAAAAGGGACTATGCTCTAGTAGAGCTGGCATACTCCATAGAAAACCAAAAGTGGCAGAGCACCAACAAGAAATGCATGGTATTTATAAAGAACACAGTTGAGCCGGCTATTTTTTGGTTCAATCATAGAGTGTGCTTCCGCAGGGAGTATATGGAAAAGATAAAGAGCCAGTTCACTGGCTCTTCAAAAACATATGCAACCCAGCTGCTGAAGCAGTTGGTGACAAAGAACTATACAGAAGGTGGACATGGCATCAGGGAGCACATCCTCCGGATGAAACATGGCTGCCAAATTGAAGGCCATGGAAGCTGATCTAGAGATAAAGCCTGCTCTCCTTGTCCACCTGGTTATGGTGTCACTTCCTCAATAGTTTGAGAACTTTGTTGTCAACTACAATATGGCCCCTGAAAAATGGGACATAGAAAAGACTATCGCCATGTGTACTCAAGAAGAGGAGAGGCTCAAAGCCCAGAATGGAGGTTCCTTGAACTTTGTCAAGGACAACAAGAAAAGGAATTTCACTCAAAGCAACCATGGCTCCCCTACTAAGCCATATGGTAAAGCTCCCATTCACTATCAGCATCAGCAGAGGCCTGCTCTTCCAGTGGACAAAGATGCATGTCTCCACTGCGGCAAGAAAGGGCATTTCAAGAAAGATTACTCTGTTTGGTTGAAGGAACTGATGGCAAGGAAAGGGATTCCATTCGACGAGGATTATGAGAAGAAGCGAAGGATGCGATGCAGTCACAAATGGAATCCTAGCGGATGTTGAGGCCATTGGCGACATCTCCTTAGAGCTTGCCGATGGATCGACGATCTTTTTTATGGATGTCCTCTATGCTTCTTCTTTTGCATAGAAATTTTAATAAGTGTATCGTGTTCGAACAAAGTAAACTTTGAATGTCATTGTGGACATGGCCAGTGTGCCATTTATTGTAATAAAGATTGTGTGGGTGTTGCTTTCCTTCACAATGAGCTTTTTTTAATTGTCTACTCGCGAAAAGTTTATTCTGTGTGTAATGTGAAAAAGCATGTTTCTTCGTCGAATAAAGATCCAAAGAAAAGAATGAGAACTCATGACTCGTCGAAATTATGGCACTATCGTTTAGGCCATATTTCGAGGGGGAGAATAGAAAGACTAAGAGTTCCCTCACTACAACACTAAGGGTTTGGGGGAGCCCAGCCGAGGCCAAAGTAGAGTTTCCTCGCTACAACACCTAAGGGTGTGGGGGAGACCAGCCGAGGCCAAAGTATTTAATCGAAATTGATATATAGCAAAGCTTGACCCCAAAAAGTCAGTTGCCATTTCATTGGCTATCCTGAAAAGTCAAAAGGCTTTTGTTTCTACTGTCAAGACAGATACACAAAGTTTGTAGAAACGAGACATGTTGTTTTCGAAGAGGATGAAATGACGAGGGGGGGCATGGTAACTCGGAAAATTAATCTTGAGGAGAAGAGGGTGCATGCACCTAATCCAATGACTCAGGAGCCATTCTTCGAGCTACCTGTTGTTCCTGCATCGATAACCCTAGAGGTTGTGGTGCAAGCACCTGTTGCAACTTCACCCATGACAATAGTGAGTGAAGATCAGGAACCTGTCTGTCAGGAGCCGATTAAACCCATTGTTGAGCATGAAAGGGAGAAGCAGCAGCCACCTCCAGAAGATGCACTGCATGATGAGAAATTTGGATTTAGAGAGAATGTTGAGGACGACTATGTTTACGCAAAGTTTAAAAGTGGGAGATACATCTTACTAATTCTGTATGTGGACGATATCTTGCTTGCTAGCAGCGATGTCAGTCTACTACTAGAAACAAAGAAGTCCTTGTCCTCAAACTTTGATATGAAAGATCTTGGTGAAGCTTCATATGTTTTGGGCATAGAAATTCACCGAGATAGGACAAATGGGGTTCTAGGATTGTCGCAGAAGGCATACCTAGAGATGGTTCTAAAGAAATACAATATGCATGCATGCAATACCACACCTGCTCCTATAGTCAAGGGCGATAGTTTTGGGAAATTTCCATGTCCCAAGAGTCAATATGAGATCGATCAAAATGAAAGTGGTACCATATGCTTCGGCCGTTGGAAGCTTACAGTATGCACAAGCATGCACTCGCCCTGACTTAGCTTTTATCACCAAGGTACTCGACAGATATCAAGAGAATCCAGCCATAGAGCACTGGAAGATGGTAAAGGAAGCTTTGCATTATGCGCAAGGCACAAAAGACCTCATGCTAACATATAGAAGGTCTGATTCCCTAGAAATAAGAGGGTATTCAGACGATGTTTTTGCGGGAGACAGAGACGATCGAAAGTCCACGACAGGATACGTCTTCACTCTCGAAGGAGGGGCTATTTCGTGGAGAAGCTCCAAACAATCAATAGTTGCATCATCCATGATGTATGCAGAATTTATAGCTTGTTATGAGGCAACGGGGCAGGCGATATGGTTAAAGAAATTTATACCCGACTTGAAAGTGGTAGATCGCATTGACAAACCACTAAATATGTACTGTGACAACAAGCCCGCAGTATTCTATGCTCACAACAACAAGTCGAGTAATGCCTCCAAACCAATGGAGATAAAATATTATGTTGTCAGAGATAAGATCCAGGATCACATTATAAGACTCGAGCATATAAGGACAAAGAATATGCTTGCGGATCCGCTAACGAAAGGCTTACCACCCAATGTGTTCAAGGAGCACTTAGCCGGCATGGGTTTAAGGGAAAGCCTATGATTCCTGGATCAAAGAGGCCCAAAAGAAACATGATTTGTTTCAAAACAAGAGGTATATTGTAGCTGTCTGATTCTATCGGCAAATGAGCTGTGACGATGAAACATGCTCTATGTACCGAACCGTGATGAAACGAGTAAAATATAAAGTATAAAGGAAAGTCGAGATCAAGGGGGAGAATGTTAGATTGACCTCTCCCGTTCGAACCCAACGGATCGAACGAGCCCTTTGACTCGCGCCCTGGTCGGGGGCGTCCAACCGAACAAGGTTGGTTGGGCCCCTGTGGCAGCGCTATAAAGAGGAGGTGGGGGTCGGGGCACACGTTACGAGGTTCGTCGCGCCGCCGCTTCCCCCACCTACATCCCTTCCGATCTAGGGTTAGTGCTAGCTACGGAAAGTCTCACCACCGTCGCCACCTTAACCACGCTCACGTCGTCGCCCCTCTGCCATGGCCAACGGCACACACCCTCTATCTCTCTCTCCCTTTGTCAGTGTGATATATCGATGCATATGTGTACAGAAACAGTACTACTTGATTCCATCTACCCTAGCAGATCCTAATAGAAGTCTAACAATTATAAATTTGGACCCATGTAATATTTTCCTAAGATTCAACACCGCCGCTCCATCCCGCTTTGTGGTGTTTGCGCCCCTGTGCGGTCGTTGGGATGAAGTTGCAGTGGTAGCCATTGTTCCTCAGTAGTCACACTTGACTGGGCGATGGAGTTTTGTGCAGAGCCAGTGTGGTTACGAAACTGTTCTTGTTGAAAGTCTAGAATTTGTCTTCCTGAATGGGATTATGCATTTGGCTACCTATTGTTCCTCAGTAGTCACAGTTGACGCGGCGGGGAAAGTTTGGAGGGAAATTAAAATGCCAGACAGTGCGCCAAGCAGCTCTGATAATACTAGTGCCTCCATTGGTCAGTCTCAGGGACGCTTGTATGCCTGGCAGATAGATAATCAGCATGGCTGCCAACTCTATGTTTGGGTTCTTGAGGATTATGACAGTGGAAAGTGGACCTAAAGCACACTGTTAATGTTTTGGAACTATTCGGAAGGAATTGTCGCAAAGGTACTGAGTCCTATAAGATGTTTGCAATTCATCCAGAATGTAATTTGTTTTTCATTACTTATGGTGAGGAAATGGCAGTGTCATATGATATGGATAATCAGAAGGTGACTGTCATCAGCACTTCTGAAGAATTCTTGAAGGGTCTACCTTATACTCCCTGTTTTGCGGAATGACCTTTAGATGGTTAGGAAAAGTCAGTGCAGCTTTACAGTCTTATCATGGCAACAAGAATCAGTGGTTGGTATGAACGTAAGCTTCTAGTTATATGGCACTGGCTTGGATATGCCCCAACTACTATATCTACAGTTTGGTATTCCTATCTGTTGGTTAGCCCATGCTTTGTATGGGTGATGCTTAGTTGTGTCAATGAACCTAGTCATTCTATTTGCTGTCATGACACATGTAGTACTAATTATTGTGACCACTTGTCTGCTCTTGGTGTGGGTAAATGTAAGACATTATGAGTACATTATCTTACATAATCTATGTGTGAAATTGTTTGCGTTTTCACCACTTTATTTCCATTTATTTTTATGCAAGTAAATATCTTCTGCACAGCTTGTTATCTATCGATGCTAAATATTGACGTTGCTCTGTTTTTATGCATTTTCAAGATTTGAAATGCTTTACATGTGGATTATCTCTTCCATATTACAGCATATACAGAGATGATAAATAAATATTATTGTCTTTTTCTGAAACCTGCATTGCGTTCCATGATTAATTAAAAAATTATGCAGCTTGACAAACCTAGAAAACAGATTTTCTTTTATCTTCTTTCTTTCTTGTTGCCTTAGGGGAAGAGAATAATGCCTCTCACTCTTGATATGTTTGTACAAGTTCATCGTTCATCATTATATCACTTATTGAACCCCAGTGTGTTTTTAGTTCTTGTTTTGATTGAGCTGTCGTCCATGACCATTCTCCTCCTTAAATTCTGTCAAAACTGATAGTTTTCTAGGTTACTGTTCTTGTAATCTATTTGTGAGCATCTTATGGTTTGTTGAACGTGATGTTATCTTATAGAACTTTCTTGTCCATTACCGAGAATTGCAAATCGTGTATTGAGTTCCTAAATATGCAAATTGAACTATTTCCTAGTTAGCAAATTTTATCAAACTGTTCTCTGTTCTGGTTCAGTTGTAGCAGTGGAAGATCTGAGTACTCCGAGTGTATTTTGTCTGTCTACTGAAGCAGGTATGCATTTCACTCTAGCTTGGATATTTTTCTATACTTGTAAAGTTAAATGAGAAAAAGTGAAATCAATGCTAAGCGTGGTGCGGGCATCACATCTTAATTATGCAAGTTACGCGGCATATGAAGGATTCCATTATACAATGTAGCTCTGCATTCAGTCAAATCCTAGAAATTCTAAGCAATCTTACCTGTTGCACTGGACAACTGAAAGTGTCAAACTTCTTTTGAGTGAAATCATTCTTTCAAGAGGTAGTGGTGTGCTAAATTGTATGACCCATGTTGCTAATAGAACCCCACTGGGCCCACTTACTCATCAATAGCTGAAATGAAGAGATAAGCTTAAATCGTATAACTCAATGTTGCCAAAAGAAGCCTACTTACTCATCAAAAGATGAAATGGAGAGGAAAGATCAGTGCTAGTTAACTTACGACTATATCTTGTAATTTGAATAGTTTGAACCAGCCTTTATATCTAAGTGATTTCTAGCTAGAGCGGTAGTCCACTTGATGCGCGCGTGCGACATTGAGGTTCAGCTATGTTTCGAAAAGCATTATGAGGTTGGTAGCACCACGCGGCGCGGGGGCAATAAACCTTCTTTTCCTTATGAAAACTATTGCAAAAATAAAAGGTAATGCAAGAAAAATGTTGCTGCTTACAACAAAATTTCACCGGCAAGTGTGTTCCTCCCTTCATGATCTATATACCACATGCTCAATGTTCTACCCAAAACCTTTGTAGATGGTTGGTGTGACTAAGCAACAACGCATGGTTATTTGCACGAGAAGAAACTACTACATTGGGCCCACGCAAAGTACATATGTGCTGCGCCATGATTACTCAGCATGGATCTTGGATTCTTCCTTGCTTGGAGAGGTAAAAACTGATAACATCTCTCTGCCTAGAGCGACCTGCATCGTTATCTCTCTCCAGTTATTACCGCTGGAACATTAGCGACAACATGTAAACCAAAAGAGATTGTCTCTACAATTCAGTTGGCTTCCAACACAGCCATTTTAAGGTGAGTTTTACTGTACCTTTTACCGCTCGTAGTGGTACCAAAAGTATGAATTGCACGAACGGCTCAGATTAAGTGGTGGAGATTAGGCCCAACTGGCCCATGAAGCGGTAGGTATCATCAGAAAAAAAGACACGAGAGCGAGGCGAACGCAATCGACCGTCGCCGCCGCCTGCCGCCACCTCCGCCTGCACCTAACCCGAGGCAACCGCCTCCACCTGACCCACGCTGCCGCGACGTCTAAGCCGCTTCCTACACCTGACGCACGGCCACCGCCTCCACTTAGAACACGCCGCCGCCACCTCCACGCGCCGCCGCCTCCACCTCGGACGCGGACAAGGCGTCGTTCCTCCGCCTCGACCCGTTTGTGCTGAACACCTCCGGCCCAATCTCCGCCTGAGGAAGGATGTACGCGTTCCCCTCAATCATCCGTGCTCTCCCCCTCTCTCTCCCATAGGAACACCATGGGTCCATGGCTCTTCTTCTCTATGGTATGATTTCCTCCCTTTTTGTTTTTAGTCTGTGTGTGGTTGTAAATGGATATTGTGCTTTTACTGATTAATTGTACATGGAAGAAATGTAAAACTGATTGATTTTCAACTCAGTTTGAAAACTTATTGTGCTTTTACTGATTATGGTACCAAAAGATCATCAACTCAGTTTGCACTTGGCAATTAATTGTCATAGAAGTCATGTAGCTTGTAATCAGATTTGAGGCAAAAAAGAATGAGTCCATGAAACCTGCATGCTATACTGTTGTTCTAGTTTAGTCCATACATCCATCTTGTCGGTCTTAACTAGCTGTATTATACTATGTTGCATTCAAATTCAGAGATAACTCGAAACCAGGGCATCACCTCCAGTGTTCGTAGCAACTGAAAAATGTAAAGAAATGATATGTTGAAATTTTATCAAGTTGTGTGTGCATCTAATGGAAAATAGAGGAAATTTTTGCAGCACTAGAGAGCACAAATTAATTACGAACAGCAAATCCCCTGCCGTTCCATCTAATACAGATAAAGCCAATAGGTGCTCCATGTAAAAAGAGACCTATGAACTACGAAGGACAAAGGTAACTGTACGATAATACTATTTTATGTGCTCCATGGGATGACACGAATTGTTTTCTTCAATTTATCTCTTTGTTCTGCCAATTTTATTTCTGATATATTATGCATATTATTTACTATCTCCTCTTATTTACATACCAGGCTGTTGGTGATTTGAGGAAAAAAACCATCAACTCTTGAGAAACATGATTTTTTGAAGGATTTCGTGATATCGAAGAAGTGAATGTTCATGGTCAGTCAACAGATTGCTCCAATGAGTATGGTAACGGGAAACTGTCCTATTACATCCCAGGGTTTGGAGCTTGATAAAAATAAAGGAGATGATCTTTTTTCACTTCATGTATGAACTGGTTTACAAGGACTGACTAGGAAGGATAGCAGCCAGCCGCGTCTGTGTTGGTACCTATTCTGTAGTAGGTTTGGGTATTCTAAGTGTAGTTGTATGTGTATTTAGTTCAGCGGTACGTTGAGTTGTAGCAGTTTGCAGAAAATTTAGTAGAAACATAAGCATTCTTTTCTACAGTGATAGCTGCAATTCTTGCAAACGGGAAAAGGGGAATCAGGCTCTGAAGTTGAAAGTAGATGGCACCGAAAGTTGGAAGGAGTTGACCGGGCATGTGATTTGATGAAATCTGTTAACTCGTTGGTCCAGAATTGCTGTTTTGTCTGCCCTTTTGAAAGGGAAAGGAGATTGCCGTGAAGTATTAATACATGAGGAAGTCAGTTCAGTTGGCAAAAAAGGATCTTAGCAGCCAGCGTGACATAGTTGTACTCTGAATTTTTGTACTCCCTCCAACCCATATTAATTGACTTGGATTTGTTAAAATTTGGATGAATCTAGACACTATTTAGTATATAGATTCATCTAAAATTTGACAAATCCAAGTCAATTAATATGGGCCGGAGGGAGTATTATATTTTTCTAGTGTTTCATAAGAGCTGTCATTTGTTCAACTATTTTAGCATTTGTGGCCGTGCAGGCCTAGTATGTGATGGTCGTATATGCACAAAATAAAATAGCATGTAGTGTTGGTTGTTTTCTCATCAGTTTACTTTTGAAGTGATCGTTGTTTCATGTCGTAAGATCTAGGTGATTTGCAGAGATTAAAATTTTCTCCTCAAGCCGTTATTAAAAGGTGCAGAACATACAAAAAGAACCATTACATATTCAGACATCAGTCACTGATAGATAATTACAGTGTTCGAACTACTTCCGGGGCACTAGTCATGCCAGATACACAGAGGCGTAGGTAGGCAACTTCACATTGATCAGCTCTGCTTTTTGACACCTTGAGAGTTATTAGTTTGTCACGTCATCAGCATGGTACGTGCTCAAGATGGGAATGGGTCGGCCCGGACCTGGCCCCGTGTCCTCAAGGCCAATTTTAGGGGCCACAGGCCAACCCATTCTGTGAAAATCCTGTGGCCTCACTGGCCTATCGGGTACTCCAGGGCCGACCCAAAACAAGATGTAATACAAGCATTATAGATATGTTAGCATCTTGCATTCTATAAAAATATTATTTTCAGCTGTGTTTACACATCGAATATGAACAAAAGTACGACAGCAAATCACCTAATCAGGTATGACAAAGGTACCACACAACATATCAAGTGGATTCAATGAGTCGTACAACACAATCTAGTCTGGACAAAGTTATCAGCAGAAAATTTCTCCAGTGCAAATTTACATGCAGGTAATAAGAAACACCAAGAATTTATATGATCCAAATTGTCAGGACTTTTATGACTTTGCCGCATCATCCGTAGAAGGTTATGGACCATTGTTCCCACCTATTTCAGAGTTCTCATCATCTGCATTTATCAAAAATAATTAGTATAGAATAGAGGACCTGATCAGTTAAATTTTGCTAAACCTGCAGAAATTAAACTTGTAGCAACTAAACAAGTAGTGCACGACATGTAAACTGAACCAGCAACTAAAGTGCAGAAGCACCTAGATGATCGACTCCTCAAACTAACCAGCAACTTAAGTGCAGAACCATCAACTGGAAATGGAATTGTATGATATGTTTTCTCCAGTACTACTAAAACTTATGTCACTGCACCTATTATGTAAAAACGGGATGTACTACTAAAACTTAAGTCACTGCACCTATTATGTACTATCAATGTTTAGTGAAGTATTAAAATTAACTACTACATGAAGTAGAGACAATATTGCATATTGGTAAATGTAAAGTTTCCGCCACATGAAGTAACATCTACGTTTAGCATAGAATAAGCAAATTAAACTTCTAATCCAAAGAAGACAGAACACAGAAATACAGTAGATTTTTTTCACTAAACAAACCCAGGTAACCTACATTACACCCTCGTTTGCACGGTCATATATTGCAGCATTCGACTGAAAATACCTAATCTATAAGATGCAAGCACTAAAAAAGGCTGACTAGCTAATCAACTAAAGAAGGCACGATCATACATTAGACTGCAGCATTCCACAGTTAATCAACTAAACAACTAACAGGGGAGGAAACATTTCAAGCTGGCTCCTGATCGACTGACCAAGCACCCTGAATATGACTAGATGATCAACTAAAAAAGGCTAGACTAACTACTGACTACTCCCTCCGTTTCAAAATATAAGATGTTTTAGCTTTGTGAAGCAAATGTATCTAGACTTCTTTTAATATGTAGGTTCACTCAGGTTTAGAGTAAATCTAGACACTAAAAGAAGTCTAGATGCATTTTCTTCACAAACCTAAAACATCTTATGTTTTGAAACGGAGGGAGTACTTGACTAGCTAACCAAGATCAATCCCTAATCAAGGAATTTATGCTGGATTAGAGAGGATTGGAGAACTAACCGCTGGGAAGGGAAGAAGCCTACCAGGGGCAGCACGACCTGGTAGGCGGTGACCGGGATGATGACGAGCTGGGGGGCGAGCCGGCGACCGGGATGACGAGGAGCTAGGCGGTGGCCGGGGTGACAAGGAGCTAGGAGCTAAGCTTGTACACAAATGTTGCTCTAATGTAAGAAAATGTACTGGTTATTTGTACTTGTTTCTATGCGAAGAAATTTACATGTGGCATTCCTCTGTTCCTCCATAGCCAAGACATCTGCAAGTGTTCCCTTGTAGAACCATTTTCTTCTAACAGGCTTTGCACGAATAAAACCACAAATCGTGGGGGTTGTTTAACAGTCTGTGTCCAGCATCAAATATGTAGAGGCGTGCTAGCGCACGAACCTGCCTGCGCAGGTGCTGGCACGCGACACTCCGTGTGGCCGCGTGATGAAGATCCGATGGCACAAGAAAAAACACAAAGAACCCCACAAAAAACAAAATGCCATGGAAAAAATAAAAAATACCTTGACAACTTACATTTCTGTGTGTTTTGAGAGACTAGCAATAATGCTAGACCTACGGATGATTTGCTACAGAATTGGACTTACGGGATGACGTGTAACTAACCAGTTGGTCTTGATCCTAACCAGAACTGGAACTTGCACTAATTCAAAAATTTCAGAAAAGCTTCTTAACTGGAAGCACAAAAGCATCTCCGTTAGATTCCCATGTCCTCTCGTCCTTCCCAAGGCTGATGTCAAAGTAGGAATCATGAAGCCCCTCATGTCTTCATCCGTATTACCAAGAAAGGAAATCTGCACCACCATCAAGAACGATCAGCTTCTAGACCAAAGTGAAAAGAGATCAGAGATGGACGTCCTACTTCTCTTACACTAGGATGGCAAGAAGAAATGTTGCAACAGAGAAGAGGAACAGCGGGAAGGGCGGTTCCCACAGCGAGCCCGAAGACTAGGAGCCCCACAACAGCGTTCCACGAAACGGTGGAGCGCCTGGTATCCGGCGTGGCCCTGGTAAGGAGAAGGCTATGAACCCGGCGAGCCACTGGACCACGTACAGCGCGACGGTGGCGATGCCGACCCATGCGTGGAGCGAGTAGAGGTTAGGGATGTCGGTCTCAGCGTCGTAGTACTTGAACACCGCGTACATGCCGGCGGTGGCCACGGCATGCATCGCCAAGCGCGCCTTCTTCCTGGCGTCCCCTGGGTCGTGGTGGAGCGGAGCGGGATGCGGTAGGTGAGGATGGCCTCCCTTCCGATGAAGATGAATCTGATGAGCACGAGCGGCGTAGTAGGATCTTAGATCGAGGGCGAGGCCAAGGGCGCCGCGGGCGTGGCCGACGAGGGCGGCGCCATGTGGTCCTGGATCGGGGCCGGAGCCTTGGGTGAGGGCGCCGCGGGCGGGACGTACCAAGGATTGGAGTAGGAGGAAATGGGCAGCCGGCAGGTGGGGATCTTGCGAAGGAGCATGCCGGCAGGAGGGGCCAAGGCGGCGGGGCGCCGCAGTTGAGCATCGGCGGCAGCACCACACAGCAGAGGACTCGCGGAAGAAGGAGGCGAGGGTTAGGGCGTTTTTTTTGGAACGACATCACGTAGTTGGACTCTGTGTGCCCTTGGGCCGGGGCCCGTCGATGGCCTTTTTGTGGTGGGTTGCCAGAATTTTCCACCGGTACGAATCATACTTGTGATGTTTTTTGTACCGGTATGAATTGTTGCAAGCCTTTGGATGGACCAAAATAAACGGTTGCTATTCATTTGAGGGTACCACAAAACATCTCCATTTTAATTAGGCATGTATGGAGCACACCAAAAGCTCCTCGTACTGATCTAAGAATTAGTTGTGATTATTTTGGAACCACACAAGAGGCCAGCACAGCAGCCACGCAAGTGTAGCTAGTAGCTACCAGCGCCTACATAAACTCCCCGAACCAACTCGACTCGATCAGTCTTATCTAAGTGCAAGGCTAGCAACATGGCGAACGCCAAGCTTGTAGCAGTCCTTGCTTGCACGCTCGTGATCCTCCTGGAGGCGTCAACGTGCGCCGTGGCCCGACACCACGCCAAGCCGGACCCGTGCAGCGGCGAGGGCGAGGGCGATGGCTTCGTGGCCGGGACGCTGCACAAGCACAAGAAGCCAGGCCACTGCGGGTCGCCGGACGGCGGCGGCGGTCACGAAGGCACCCCTGGCATCATGACGGTGAACGGGTTCGAGAAAGGCGAGGATGGCGGTGGGCCTGCGGAGTGCGACGGCAAGTTCCACAGTGACAAGGACATGATCGTGGCGCTGTCGACGCGGTGGTACGCGGGCGGGCGCCGATGCCACAAGCCGATCCGTATCACGAGCAAGCACAACGGACGCACCGTGGTGGCCCGCGTGGTGGATGAGTGCGACTCCAACCACGGCTGCAAGGACAATATCGTGGACACCTCTCAGGCTGTGTGGGATGCGCTCGGACTCGACAGCAATATTGGCGAGGTGCCTGTCACCTGGTCCGACGCATGAAAGTGTCCACACTCGGACGTATGGCATCGGATTGCTAACCTCAATGGGTATAAGGTACTTGGTCAACATCATAATAATAAACTGCCTGTGTATGAATGGTAGTGCGACTTTATTATCTTGTAAGAGTGTACACGTATGTAACGTACTTGTCGTTGTCAATCTCAGTTTTATTTGTTGGTGTTATTGTGTTAATATGTTGCATTGTGCAATGTTGATTGTTCATATATACGCTTACTGATCGGGGGTCACTTGGTTCTTCGGACTACAGAGAATTTGACGCCAACATGACATATATACCTTGACTGATGGTGACTTTGGTTTCGTTAATAAACTTTGAGTATGAACCGATCCTGGAATTTTCATGATTGCCATATTCTGGCTTATGAACTCGAGAAAAAGCATATAACTTTCTTGGCCTTATTAATCATTCCATATCTCCTTAGATACCAAGTTTCTCCAAGTCATGCCGAGTCTCCCTCCACGACCCCGCTGCCCACCCATTGTAACGAATTTCGGTCGAGAGACCTAAGTTCAATTACCAACCCTTCTAATATACCTAGTCGTTATCCTGAAGCATATAATAGGGACGTCACAGGCTCCCACCCGCTGATCTCCTCTCTGGATCTCAGCTCGATTAGATATACGAGGATAGACGAAAGGAAGAAGGTACTTCTGACTCGCTCGCCCCATAACAAGATCTTTGGTTAGCGCGGTACTATACCACGCAAGAATGAACGATTGTTGTTTTTGTTATTCTAACTTTCATGGTACAATGGAATCTCCACCACATGATATTTTATTAATTTTATTCAGAAAATGGTTTTTCATTTTGAATGCAAGTAGTACTAATGTTTTGAAGACATTTTCATAAATAATCCAAAGGAAATGAAAGACTTCTCTTGCAACATGGTTGCAAGATTGATGTCACAAAGGTAATGCAAAAATGAACTTGCATGGTAACTGGGGGATAATGCAGTTCAAAGGTTTTACTTGACCTTGGACCTCGAGTTCTGGAATTCGCAACGTCATCCGATAAAGAGAACGTTTCATTGGCAGTAATGTGATGCTCTAACACAATATATATGCAATGCACTCTTGGGGGTTTTATTTGATTTTATAAACTCTATTTGAATTTTAAGTGTTCCCCCTATTTTGGGTTTTATCATAATTTGTTTGGTATTTTATTTATTTAATCATTCCACAAAGTATTATTAGTTATTTACTCTGGATATTTCATATTTCCATGAAATTTAGGGTTTACATAATTATTGTGTTTTTTCTGGATTTTATGGGGTTTTTTATGAATTTTTTAAATAGCTTAAACTTTCAAATTAATCACTCAAAAATTCATAAAATTCAAGTGTTTACAAAAATCCCACAAAAATACTTTTTGGATTCCTTGCATTTTTCTACACACAAAACTATTTTTTCTGTATTTTTCTGAGTTTTTATGTGGAAGTTATGATTTAATTGGGTTTATAGGTGTTTGTGAAATTACCAAAATATCCCTAAGTATCTGGGCCCACTAGACAAACCCAAGTGGTCAAAACTACTCCCTGGACATGGCTCGCTCACTCGTCTCTCTCTCTCTCTCTCAATATCTTTAACTCTCTCTCTCTCTCTCGCGCGCGCGCGCGTCGCTCGGCCCTAACCCTAACACTCTCGTGATGGCGATGGCGACTGCACATCACCGTCATGTCTCCCGGCTCTCCTGGTCGTCTCCGGCCTCTTCTGGCACAGTTTTCCACTAAAACTACTCGCCTGCCTCCACTCTACCTTCTTACCAGACAAATTCATCCCTCCCGCTCTCTATCTCTCCCTTGCAACCCTCCCCAATCTAGGGTTTCAGTGGTGGTTCGTCTTTTCTAACTCCGGCGCAACTCCAGCGCTTCCCGCCGTTGAGATGGTGCTCCTAGGCATATGTTGGCTCTACTACTACTATGGATGGTGCGAAGTGAGATGCCCCCTTGAGGTACTCCTTTGTGCTGTCAGCTGCCGCCGCCACGACTCCTTCTTCTTCCTCTACTCAGTCAGCATGAGCTCGGCTCATCCTTTCTGAAGGTAGGTGCTACTATTATCCTCTCTCTCTCTTTCTGGTTCTACATTACTAGTGATTTCTAGGGTTTATGATCTGTAGTTCTACTACTAGGTTCTTCTAGCATGTTCTAGGGATTTATAGAGTATTCTAGATGTTATCTAGGTTCTGAAAGAAATATGTCCTGAGAGGCAATAATAAAGTTGTTATTATATATTCCTTATACATGATAGATGTTTATTTTATATGATAGAAATGTATTGATTCGGAAACATCAATATATGTGTGTTTAATAAACAAAAAGGGTTCCTAGTCATGCCTCTCTTATAGACTAGCTTGTTGATTAACAGGATGATCAAGGTTTCCTGATCATGGACATTGGATGTTGTTAATAACAAGGTCACACCATTGGTGGAATGATGTGATGAACATTCATCCGAAGTATAGCATTACGATCAAGTCATTATATTTATATTGCTATAACATCATACGAAGTAATCTTTATCCTTAGACCATGAGATCATGTTAATTGCTAACACCGGAAGAGTATCTTGATAACATCAAACGTCACACCGTAACAGGGTGACTATAAAGATGGGTTCATTACTACGAAGGTGTTATGTTGAGGCTCATGGATCAAGAGTGGAATTTGTCAATCCAGATGATGGATAGATATACTTTGGGCCCTCTCGGTGATATCACATTAGGATAACTTGCAAGCAAGTGATGTGATCACTAGAATGTTATATCACGGGAACGAGAAAAGAGTGCATGTCGGTAACGAGATCAAACTAGGTATGGAGATACCGATGATCGAATCTCGGACATGTAATATATCGAGAGACAAAGGGATTTAGTTACAAGCGTTAAAGGTTCTCACGATCACAGAAGTCATCGTTGAATGTGTAGGAGTTAGTACGGATCTCCAGGTCCCGCTGCTGATTATTGATCGGAGAAGGGTCTCGATCATGTCTGTGTTATTCGCGAACCGTAGGATGGCACACTTAAGAGTTACCGGACACTATTTTGGAGCACATATGTTTCAGACGAAAGAATTGCAAAGCGCAGGAATTGTTTTAATAAAAACCGGAAATTGTTTTGGGTGAAATTGCAGAAGGTGGTTCTGCATGTGATATTGAAATATTGCAAGGGGCTATATGTGAATGTTTGTTAATTAAAGTAATTAACAAAATTCTGAATAAATTTAATAAAAAGAGTTTTATTAAATGAGAGAGCATTAAATTTGGAGAAATTTAATGCATTTAAAGTGGAGACTTTAAAAGGGAATGTGAAGAGGCATTTTAATGTGGAGGGGTTACGACCACATGAATGGGGGAGGTGAGGGGTCACCCCCCATGCGCCGGCCATGGAGAGAGGGGTCACCCCCCTCCTCCTATAAAAGGCCACCCATTCCGTCCTTCATCCACACATCTCCTTGTGAAGGATCTCTCTCCCCCTCTAGAATTATTCCCCCATGGTCTCGGATTAGCGAGATACATGTTCCCGGTGGCATTTCGTTTGGAAGGAGTTGCTGCTTCCGCTGGATCGCTGGAGCGAGGAGGTGGAGGTTGTCCGGTGGCTTGAACGTGTGTGCGAGTGCAGATGCGCTGCTGAGTTGCGGCGCTCGGACTTCCTCACGATCTTGAGATCGGCAAGTGTACGACTACATCAACCACGAGTTCCTACTCGTTAACAAAACTCGTTGTCTATGAGGGTAAGTTCTCGTTGGATGTATGTACACCCGTTGCTTTGTAACTAGTAGATAGATCTTGGCGTGTAGTTCACACCGTAGGAAATTTTTTGTTTTCTATGCCGCGAACCCAACAGTGGTATCAGAGCCTGATCTATGCGTAGGTGCTTAGCACAGGTAGTACACATATGGTTGATATGTGGGCGATGATGATCATGTTATTGCATCTTCTATGTATTTTAGATATTGGTGGCATAGTGGGATGAAGCGGCCCGGACCAACCTTACATGTCATCGTACATGAGACCGGTTCCACGACTGACATGCAACTTGTTTTGCATAAGTGGCTGGCGGGTGTCTCTCTCTCTCCTACTATAGTCAATATCTGATTTACAACGAGTTGCTAATAACTTAGTTATCCTCGTTGTGGTTCATGTTCATAGGTAAGAACGGTTCTATCTCCGAAAGCCCTAAGCCACATAAAACTTGCAATTAATAAATTAGAGGCGTCTAGTTTAGATCGTTGCTAGGCTAGTGTGTTGATATGGTATTGTTGTAAGTAGATGTATGGTGGATACTCTTACAACACTCTCAACATGTAATTTCCATAGACCTTGGCCTTACACACAAAGGAATGATAGAGATCATACCATGATGCAAGTGATAGAGATCAAATGCATGGACCATATCATCTTACTTTACACATTAGATGTTAGCATCTTATACTGCTAGTTTGGCGCATTTGATAGCATTATAAGATGATCCCTCTTTTAGATATCAAGAAAAATGTGTTCTTCCTTGAGTATGCACCGTTCTATGGATCGTGTTTCGAGACATCACGTGATGATCGGATGTACTCGAATCTACGCTTTCATAGGAACGGGTGTAAGACAGTTTTACACACGCGAATACTAAGGTTCTTACTTAGCGAGCCTAGCATGTACAGACATGGCCTCGGAACACGGACCGAAAGGTTAAGCATGAGCCATATGGTTGATATGATGCCTATATAGATGCTCGCCTTTGAAGCTATATCAACTCACGTGATGATCGGACTTGGTATAGTGGATTTGGTTCATATAATCACCAAAAGGACACGAGGGATGTCGTTTTTGAGTGGGAGTTCATTAGTAATTTGGATTAGTTGAACTCAATCTATCATAAACTTAGTCTAAATAAACTTTACAAATTCTGTTATAGATGGCACCACCTGATTTTAATTTCAATGTGTTTATGGAGAAAGAGAAACTTACTGCGAATGGTAGCAACTTCACCAACTGGGCTATGAATTTGAGGATTCTCCTCACTGCTGCAAAAAAGCAATATGTGCTAGATGCGCTGCTAGGCCCCCCACCAGCTCCTGATGCCCCTGATGAGGAAAAGAATGTCTATGTGACTCGTCAGGAGGACCACAACTTAGTTCATTGCGGCATACTGTATGGGCTAGAGCCAGAACTTCGAAAGCGTTTCGAAAATGGCAATGTCTTTGATACCATGGGAGAATTGAAAATGATTTTCGATACCCATGCTGCCGTAGAGAGTTATAATGCTACATAAAAGTTCTTTAGCAGCATGATGGAGGAAAACAGCTCCGTTAGTGAGCACGTGCTCAAAATGTCTGGGTACGCCGATAAGCTTGTGTCCTTGGGAATAACGATTCCCATTGACTTAGGCATACATCGTGTTCTCCAATCTCTACCACCTAGCTACAAGAGCTTCGTGATGAACTATAATATGCAGGGCATGAAGAAGTCTCTTCCCGAGCTTCTATCAATGCTTAAGACTGCAGAAGTGGAGATTAGGAAAGAACATCAAGTGTTGATGATCAATAGGACCACCGGTTTCAAGAAGGACAAGAAAGGCAAGCACAAGGGAAAGAAGGGTGGCAAGTATGTTGCCACACCTGAAAAGAAACCGCGGGCTGGCCCTAAGTCTGACACCAAGTGCTACTATTGCAAGGGGACTGGCCATTGGAAGCGCAACTGCCTCAAGTATTTGGCGGACAAGAAGTCCAGCAAGGCAAACAAAGGTATATGTGATATACATGTTATTGATGTGTACTTGACTAGTACTCGCAGTAGCACCTGGGTATTTGATACCGGATCGGTTGCTAATATATGTAACTCGGTTCAGGGGCTACGGAACAAGCGACAACTAGCAAGGGATGAGGTCAGGATGCGGGTCGGCAATGGATCAAGAGTTGATGTGATCGCCGTCAGGATGCTACCTCTCCATTTGCCATCGGGATTAGTTATAAACCTAAATAATTGTTATTTGGTGCCTGTACTGAGCATGAACATTGTATCTGGATCGTGTTTGATGCAAAGTGGACATTCCTTTAAATCTGAGAACAATGGTTGTTCGATTTATAAGAATAATATCTTTTATGGTTATGCACCTATGTTGAATGGTTTATTTCTATTGGATCTCGATAGTAATATTACGCACATTCATAATGTTAATGCTAAAAAGATTAAACTTGATGATGATATGTCTACATATATGTGGCACTGCCGTCTAGGTCATATTGGCGTTAAACGCATGAAGAAACTCCATTCTGATGGACTTTTGGAATCACTTGATTTTGAATCATTTGATACATGTGAGCCATGCCTTATGGGCAAGATGACTAGAACGTCGTTTTCCGGTTCAATGGAACGGGCGACAAATCTGTTGGAGATCATACATACTGATGTGTGTGGACCAATGAGTGTGTCGGTACGAGGTGGATAACGTTATTTTGTTACTTTCACAGATGATTTGAGTAGATACGGGTATATCTATTTGATGAAACACAAGTCTAAAACTTTTGAAAAGTTCAAGGAATTTCAGAATCAAGTGGAAAATCATCGTAATAAAAAGATCAAGTTTCTACGGTCTGATCGTGGAGGAGAGTATCTAAGTTACGAGTTTAGCACACACATGAAAGAGTGTGGAATAGTTTCACAACTCACGCCTGCCGGAACACCACAACGTAATGGTGTGTCGGAACATCGTAATCGTACCTTATTGGATATGGTTCGATCTATGATGTCTCTGACTGACTTACCTCTGTCATTTTGGGGTTATGCACTGGAAACAGCTGCATTCACTTTAAATCGGGCACCATCTAAATTCGTTGAAATGACACCGTATAAATTATGGTTTGGAAACAAACCTAAGCTGTCATTTCTTAAGGTTTGGGGATACGATGTTTATGTGAAGAAACTTCAACCGGATAAACTCAAACCCAAAGCGGAAAAATGCGTCTTCATAGGATACCCTAAGGAAACAATTGGGTATACCTTCTATCACAGATCTGAGGGCAAGATTTTTGTTGCCAAGAATGGATCCTTTCTTGAGAAGGAGTTTCTCGTGAAAGGTGTGAGTAGTCGGAAGGTAGAACTCGAAGAGGTTATTGAACCTTCTCTTCATGGAATGGCGAGTGGCGCAACACCGGAAGTTGTTTCGGAGTTGACTTCACCTGATGAAGAGAGAGCTAATGATAATGATCATGAAACTCCGAAAGAGGACACTACCGAACCTCACAGGTCAAGCAGGACACGTGGAGCTCCTGAACTGTACGGCAATCCTGTTGTGAATTTCATGGTTGATGAAATGGATGACCCTGCGATGTATGAAGAAGCGATGATGAGCCCGGATTCCAACAAATGGCTAGAAGCCATGAAATCCGAGATGGAATCCATGTACGAGAACCAAGTTTGGAACTTGGTGGACTTACCTCACGACCGAAAGGCCGTTGAGAATAAATGAATTTTCAAAAGAAAAACTGATGCTGATGGTAACGTGACCATCTATAAGGCTCGACTTGTCGCAAAGGGGTTTTGACAAATTCAAGGAGTTGACTATGATGAGACATTCTCTCACGTAGCGATGCTTAAATCGGTTAGGATTATGTTAGCAATTGGAACTCCTCCAACTAACTGCTGCTCCGTTTAAGAGAAATACGTATCTAGATTGAGACTTAGAGTCATCTGGATGGATGTCAAAACTGCGTTCCTCAATGGTAAGATTGAAGAAGAGTTATATATGATACAACCTAAGGGTTTTGTCGATCCTAAGGATGCTAATAAGGTGTGCAAACTTCAGCGATCCATCTATGGACTGAAGCAAGCATCACGAAGTTGGAATCTCCGCTTTGATGAGGTGATCAAAGAGTTTGGATTTGTCCAAACTTATGGAGAGGCTTGTATTTACAAGAAAGTGAGTGGGAGCAATGTGGCATTTCTGATATTATATGTGGATAACATATTATTGATTGGAAATGATATAGATCTTTTAAACAGTGTTAAAAGTTATCTAAACAACAAATTTTCGATGAAAGACCTTGGTGAAGCGGCATATATATTAGGCATTAAAATCTATAGAGATAGATCAAGGCGCCTAATTGGGCTATCACAGAGTACATACCTTGATAAGATATTAAAGAAGTTTAATATGGACGAAAGTAAGAAGGGGTTCTTACCTATGTTGCAAGGCAAGACATTGAGTAAGACTCAAAGTCCGGCTATGGCGGAAGAAAGAGAGATGATGGATAAGATCCCCTATGCCTTGTCCATAGGCTCTATTATGTATGCCATGCTATGTACAAGACCGGATGTGGCACATGCTATTAGTTTGACTAGTAGGTACCAATCTGATCTAGGTTCGGAACACTAGATAGCGGTAAAGAACATCCTCAAGTACTTGAGAAGAACTAAGGATATGTTTCTTATATACGGAGGTGAAGAAGAGCTAGTCGCTAAGTGTTATGTCGATGCTAGCTTTGACACCGATCCGGATGACTCTAAGTCTCAATCCGGATACGTATTTCTCTTGAACGGAGCAACAGTTAGTTGGAGGATTTCCAAACAACCTGTGGTGGCTGGATCAACAATGGAGACGGAATATGTTGCTGCTTCAGAAGCGGCGCAGGAGGCAGTTTGGATGAAAGAGTTCATTACGGAACTGGGTGTGGTTCCCAGTGCGTTGGACCCGATGGTGATCTATTGTGACAGCAATGGAGCCATAGCCAACGCAAAGGAACCAAGGTCTCACAAGAATTCCAAACATATTAAGCGCCGGTTTCACTCCATCCGCGAGCATGTCAAGGATGGAGATATAAAGATTTGTAAAGTACACACGGACCTGAATGTAGCAGATCCGTTGACTAAAGTTCTCCCTAGGGCAAAACATGATCAACACCAGAACTCCATGGGTGTTAGATTTATCACTATGTGAACTAGATTATTGTCTCTAGTGCAAGTGGGAGACTGAAGGAAATATGCCCTGAGAGGCAATAATAAAGTTGTTATTATATATTACTTATACATGATAGATGTTTATTTTACATGCTAGAAATGTATTGATTCGGAAACATCAATACATGTGTGTTTAATAAACAAAAAGGGTTCCTAGTCATGCCTCTCTTATAGACTAGCTAGTTGATTAACAGGATGATCAAGGTTTCCTGATCATGGACATTGGATGTTGTTAATAACAAGGTCACACCTTTGATGGAATGATGTGATGAACATTCATCCGAAGTATAGCATTACGATCAAGTCATTATGTTTATATTGCTATAACATCATACGAAGTAATCTTTATCCTTAGACAATGAGATCATGTTAATTGCTAACACCAGAAGAGTATCTTGATAACATCTAACGTCACACCGTAACAGGGTGACTATAAAGATGGGTTCAGTACTACGAAGGTGTTATGTTGAGGCTCATGGATCAAGAGTGGAATTTGTCAATCCATATGACGGGTAGATATACTCTGGGCCCTCTCGGTGATATCACATTAGGATAGCTTGCAAGCAAGTGATGTGATCACTAGAATGTTATATCACGGGAACGAGAAAATAGTGCATGTCGGTAACGAGATCAAACTAGATATGGAGATACCGATGATCGAATCTCGGACATGTAATATATCGAGAGACAAAGGGATTTAGTTACAAGCGTTAAAGGTTCTCACGATCACAGAAGTCATCGTTGAATGTGTAGGAGTTAGTACGGATCTCCAGGTCCCGCTGCTGATTATTGATCGGAGAAGGGTCTCGATCATGTCTGCATTATTCGCGAACCGTAGGATGGCACACTTAAGAGTTACCGGACACTATTTTGGAGCACATATGTTTCAGACGAAAGAATTGCAAAGCGCAGGAATTGTTTTAATAAAAACCGGAAATTGTTTTGGGTGAAATTGCAGAAGGTGGTTCTGCATGTGATATTGAAATATTGCAAGGGGCTATATGTGAATGTTTGTTAATTAAAGTAATTAACAAAATTCTGAATAAATTTAATAAAAAGAGTTTTATTAAATGAGAGAGCATTAAATTTGGAGAAATTTAATGCATTTAAAGTGGAGACTTTAAAAGGGAATGTGAAGAGGCATTTTAATGTGGAGGGGTTACCACCACATGAATGGGGGAGGTGAGGGGTCACCCCCCATGCGCCGGCCATGGAGAGAGGGGGCACCCCCCTCCTCCTATAAAATGCCACCCATTCCCTCCTTCATCCACACACCTCCTTGTAAAGGATCTCTCTCCCCCTCTAGAATTATTCCCCCATGGTCTCGGATTAGCGAGATACATGTTCCCGGTGGCATTTCGTTTGGAAGGAGTTGCTGCTTCCGCTGGATCGCTGGAGCGAGGAGGTGGAGGTTGTCCGGTGGCTTGAACGTGTGTGCGAGTGCGGATGCGCTGCTGAGTTGCGGAGCTCGGACTTCCTCACGATCTTGAGATCAGCAAGTGTACGACTACATCAACCACGAGTTCCTACTCGTTAACAAAGCTCGTTGTCTACGAGGGTAAGTTCTCATTGGATGTATGTCCACCCGTAAGGTTTTCAGTAGTTTACTATTAGTATCCTAGTGTAGGTTTTCTTCAGGGTTTAGGTACCGATCCTTCCATTTGAGGATTAATACCATTGTTTCTATTAGTGTATGTCCCTATTAATTCTAGTTTAGCATTTCACTTGACTCATAGTGGAATGTTTCACTCAACTGATTTAAGTGGTAATTATTTATTTTCTTTCTGTTGTTGCTTGAGATTTTAACTCAGGCTTTGTTCTGTAAGCGTGTTTTTTAAGTATTATCTTACTGTTTTCATGCAAGTATTAAAGTGCTAACTCATTGTCTGCCTTCTCATCCTTAGGCATGTCTAAGGACTTTTTCTAGGGATGAGGGGTGAGATAAAGATTTAGTATTCCCAATTGGGTGGTTAAATGTGTACTGTTCATCTTCCTCCTGTAACTAATGGCTATGAACTGTGCCAGATTCAGGGCGTGCCTATGCCCATGTGTTCTTCATTGGTGAAGCATAGGGTGTAGTCGTCCTTCTATAATGGGTCCATTTCCTATTAAATTCTCTGTCATTGGACTCTATGCTTTACTATCCTAAAGTTAAATTAAAACCATTATAGCTTCCTAGTGGGCTTGATGAAGATCTGCAGTAGTTTCTATGTCTCTTCTCCACCTATTCTTGAGTTCTTCATCTTCTTCTCCCTTCTCTCTCTTTCAGATTTCTCTCTAAACACTAAGAGTGTGTGTTTTGGTCCAATCTCGAGTGGTGAGTTATGAGCTATGGGGTCTCAGGTGGTCCTTTATTTATAGTGTTCCTAAGTGACTGTGCCGCTGACGCCAATGCCTTCAGTTAGGTGAATCACCTACCTGTGTATGTGTGGAACTGCCTCTGTTGGCTAACCTATTCGTAGGTGGCAAGGGTTTTTCGGTGGTTAAGCCCATGTTGGGTTTAACTTATCTATGCATGGAAAATTGGCATATGACCTTTTTGTTTGTCTATGCAGGGGTGGTATTTAGATATGCCTAATCAGGCATGTCGGTTTGGCCTTTGTCCTGTTCTGGTTTTGGAACATGACAAGTATTTACTAATTTGATTTATGAGGTTTTTGATTTTGTTTTCATCCATGGCCCATTGCAATTCTGTTTGGATGAAAGTTTACAACTTCTATTACTTTGAAGTTTGATTGGTTTAGAATTTTTATTTATTATGTTTGGAATTCTTAGAGTTTTAGGGTTCTTGGCAGATTTCAATGCCTTGATGATTCCTTTGGTGAATGTTCGTGTTTAGTAGTCTCTAAGGTTTCTATTGGTTTAGATTTCTAATTGGTGATGATTTAGTTTTTCTGGAATTCTACCTGTTCTTGATAGAATCCTAGGCCTAGGGTTTTTCTTTGATTGAATGTCTTATATTAAGGTTTCCAACATTTCTATTAGTCTGGTTTTACTACTTGATCTAGTTAGAATTTCTTGTAGATGACTACCAGCTTACTATATGTTCTTACTAAAAGTTGTGACATTTCTTAGGAACTGTTGGTGATCTATTCTATAGGTTTTTGATGAATATGTTGGGTTCTAAATGTTCATTGTGAAACTTTTGATTCCGTTTCTTCCAGTTATTCAATGTTTTGTTGCTTTATTGCCTAGGCTCAGAGTTTAGGATTCATTCCTAAACTCTATCTTAAAGGATTTATCAAATGGTTTTGTCTTAGGGCAAATCCAACATTTTAATGTTATCTGGTGTTTTCCGGTGTTGTTTGTGTTCACAGGTTGAAGATCAAGGTTCGAAGCTAAGTAAAGAAGATAGATAGTGTAGTGTAGGGATTTAGATTAGGTTCTTCTTTTTATTTTGATTTCTGTTGAAATTTTTGGAACATGTACTCATATCAGATTATGAATAAAGATCATGTTTTCTTCATATTCAAGTGATGGTGACTTCTCACTCTTATTATTTAAGGTTGTGTGGTTAAAAGATTTAAATGGAACATTTATATCCCATTCTATGTGATTGATGTTTGAATGTGTGAAATTTGAATTTGAATTCAAGTTTGACTTAGGTCAAATTCCATTATGAACTCATTCAAATTATTTTATGTTTGCATTTTGAATATGGTTTCAATTCCCAGTGACCTTTTGGTTGCAAACAACCTCACTAGAATCAAATTCAAATAAGTTATGAAAAATTTCAAATTGACCCTAAATTTCTATATGCATGCTATGCACAATCTCAATTTACGTATCTACCCTTTCCTATAATATATAACTCTAGGTCATTACAGGTTGAGACCGCGCCGGCTATTCTTCGGTGTGCTTGGAGATGCCTCCGTGCTGGTGAGTGGCAGTGGAGTACGCAGACGCACCAGCGGTTGAGGACGCGCCAGTGTTCTCCGTTGTGTCATGGAGACGCCTCCGTGCCGGCGAGCAGCACACATGGTGTAAGCAGCTACACCAGTGGTTGAGGACGCGCCGACTGTTCTACGGTGTGTCGGGGAGACGCCTTCGAGCTGCGAGCGGCAGTAGTGGAGTACACAGCTTCAGCCGCCGATGTTGCAACAGATGTTGCCGTCGTGTGAGCCACTGCCGCTGCCACCTTCCTGCATGCTGCCAGAGTGGAATAATAGATTCCCGTGGGTCCCGCTTATCCCCAAAACGTCACCCGGGGGAGAGGAATAGGGTGGACGCGTGCATCCCACACCAACCCCACTTAAAATCTCATGGATCTATGCATGCATATTTTTCTATCCGTAAATTTTATCTTTTTTTAACGGGCAAGGGTGCAAAAAGCACCCTAAATTTCCATAGACTTAGAAGCATTGTACATTAAGGATTACAAAACCCAAATGTTTGATTGCATCAACTGCGGTAAGCACCGGGCAAGGGATGTTGCTACGAGTCGAGTTCTTACAAGAACTGGTAGGCATAGCATTGGAGCGTCGCTTTTCCTGTTGCGCACGGTTATGAGCCGCACCATTGGCATTCCTAGGAATGTGAAAAACTGATGCCTCCAAGGGTGGCTGCTGTTCTCAAACCGGATCACTTGCCTTCTAATCTCCAATAGCATGGAATGATCGTTTGATCCTGGAGCAACTGCCGCTCTTGCAAGGCTGAGGCAGTCGGTGAAGAAGACAGGCCTTTTGAGATTGAGGGCCGATGCAAAATGAGCAACAAGAAGCATAGCATGCGCCTCAGCTTGGAGCGCCGATTCCACTCCATCGATCAACGCCATAATGAAGACATCGGTACGCCCAGGCTGCGACGAATCTGCATAGTAGACTCCCAGGTTAGCCGTGGTCGAGATCGACGAGCTCCTTGCCTTCCAGGCTACATCCGAGTAGAGTTTTGGACCTGTGAAGCGGAAATCAGACGGAACAGATAACCAAGGATTAGTTGCTATGGCGGCCTTTCTTGCGCTTGGCACCAAAGAGCTCGTTTCCAAGTTGTTGATGAGAGCGAAGGCTTTAATCACTACTTGTTGCGGCGTGGCTTCTTTCCTATTGAACCTGCTGTCATTTCTAGCTTTCCAAAGGCACTAGAGGAAAGTAAACAAAAAATTCAGATTTAAATTTGGGTGCTCTTGTGCCAGCAGGTCCCGAATAATGTGAGAAATATTCTGCTGATTTGTCACTAAAACCTCCGAATTGATGAACATGGGGGGTAGAAACCAGACAGCCTTAGCAAAAGGACAGAGAAAGAATATGTGCAAGTCAGTTTCAGGCAGATCACATCTACTGCATACCTTATCAATGTGCTTGGAGAACTGGGAGGCCCTATAGCCTGAAGCGAGGGCGTGCCTAAGCAGTCTCCAAGCAAAGGTTTTAATCCTGGGGATCAACTCGTTGTACTTCTAGACCTGCTTCATGATGTTCTTAGTTGATTCCTGAACCTGCTCTGGTCTTGGACTACCTGCATCATACAACATTTGAAGATAAGATGTGTAGGTAGATTTAGAACTACATTTACCATTTGGTGTAGTCTCTAGCAAAGGATATCATCCTCGTCAGTTGGCATGATCCTTGTGCTTTTGATTGCTTGGGTTGTGGGCTGCAAGAAAAGAGAGTCCACCAAAGAGCAATTCCATTCTTTTCGCCCCGGAATCCATAGTTGGTTAACTCTAGCTGGGTAAGTGAAATTTGGATTTTGCACAATCAAATTATCATAGATGTTTTCCCAGCCATTAAACCAAGGCGAGCTCCTGACAGAGGAAGTACCATTGCACAACTGTATCCAGGAGTTTTGATGTAGGAGAGGAAGTACCTTTAGAATCGAGGACCAAAAGGCTGATTTAGGCATGCTCGAACTAGGCCTCCATATTGAGACGTGGGGGATGTACTTGGCCTTTAATACGCCATGGAGGAAGGAGTTGGGCTTCTCCGCGATTCTCCAAGCTGCAGATAAAATAAGGCCCATGTTTGTGGCTTGCAGATTTCAGACTCCATATCCACCTTCAGATTTAGACGCACAGATATTCTTCTAAGTCACCAAACAGAGAGGTCTGGCAGCGACATCAGGAGAGTTTCCGGTCCACCAAAAAGTTCTAATTATAGCCTGAATTTTAGCAAGAAACTTTTTGGAAAAATAATGTTAGACATGTAGTACACTGGGATGGAGGCAAAGACAGATTTGATCAAGTCCAGTCTGGCCGCGTGGGTAAGGGAGTTTTCCTTATAAGTGGAGATCTTAGACTTGAATTTCTGAAAGATAAAACTATAAGCCTCACTTCTGTTCTTTCCAGGCAACTCAAGTGAGAATAAAACTTTTATTAATGGATGGCACAGGGAAAATCTGCTGAATAGCTTGGATGGTGCCATCGTCCACATGCTTTCTAAATAGAATTCCAAATTTATCCCAATTAGGAGCCTGACCTGATTGAGCACAAAAATCAAGAAGGGTTTGCTTGATTACCTGAGCTTCTTGGGCTAATGCAATCCCACATACCAGCAGGTCGTCAGTGAAGAGCAACGAATGAATTGGGGGTATCCTGGTCCCAGCGAGATTCCTGAAAGTCTAGAGGTAGACAAGGCATCTGACAGGGATATTGACAGTTCATTAACGGCAATTATAAATAGGTATGGCGATAAAGGGCAACCTTATCTAATGCCAAATTTTATCAGATTTTGTCATATTTACCTAGCCAACAATATAATTTTTTTTGCGGTTTTGCATGTTTGTGGGATAGTAGAATTAATTTTATGTTTTTTTGAAATAAGG
Organism: Avena sativa; assembly: GCA_916181665.1. Taxonomy (NCBI): domain Eukaryota; kingdom Viridiplantae; phylum Streptophyta; class Magnoliopsida; order Poales; family Poaceae; genus Avena; species Avena sativa. The sequence continues at coordinate 433,890,668 of OV702295.1, forward strand.
CAAAAGCTTTGCCTTTTATTGATATAGTAGAAAAGAGATGGCCCTTTATAAGAAAAACTGGCCGAAAAACCATTACAACACAACACCACACGCCAGCCCCGAGGCTGCGCTCCGCACGGGTCGACGACCAACCAACCTCAACGCAACAGGCGGAGGCGAAAGACCGGAGCCACCGCTCCAACTACCACGCCGGCCCCAGGGCAGCGCCCCGCCTAGCCGAAGACGAACTAGCCTCTGCCAAACTACGAACACACTCCACATGTCCCTCGGTCCGGTGGACGTCCAAAGCGAGGCCCCAAGAGGCAAAGCAACACAAGAGCACTGCCCACGCCCGATCCCATGAGGGATCTAGGGTTTCCCCCGGAGAGTCCGGGCGGAGGAGCAAGAAACACCCGCTTCGACGATGACTTCAAGAAGGATGCGGCGTCGACAGGCGTCACCGTCGTCGGTCCCGGCCAGCCGCCAGGACAAGGCTTTTGCCCAGCGAAGAGTCCCAAACCTCACGACCGCCCAACAAGGACCGGCACAAACCACCACATCTCTCCTCCTCCAAGCTCCCGACGATCATCAAGCAAACCTTCTGCCATCACGCCTAGGCTCCCCGTCGCCGCGAAGAAAGCCGCCGTCCGGATCATCACCGCTGCCCGCGAGATAGTTGCCAAAAGACAACCAGAGCGAACCCCGGCAGCCGCCACCGTGAAAGGGGCCGAAGATCACCGCCACCAAAACACCTCCCTAGCGGCCCAGATCGAGCCCCTTGACCCGCAATGCCCAGATTGGACCCGAAGAGACCCAGAACGGGCCCGCGAGCACTGCCGCAGGGAGCCTCCCGCCACCCGCCGCAACCTATCTTCAGCGCGACCGCTGCAGCCTGCGCGCATGCCGCCAGCACCCGCTGTCGCCGCACCACGCCTACTGCCGGCCGAGTCCACCATCACCATGCGCCTCCACAGACGGAACCGCCCCCGCGGGGCCCTCCTGCGCGTTGACGCGAGAAATCTCGTCGCCGCTGCACCCACCCGGGCGTTGCCCATTGGTGCCTGCCGGCGGTGGCAGGGGGAGGGGGGGGGGAGAGGGAGCACGGAGGCGGGTGAAGGTGGAGCCGCCTCGGCCGCCCGCAGAGAGACGATGCGAGACTGAGGGTCGGGCATTTTTATGTTTTTTAAGCTTGTAAATTTGGTTTTTGGATATTTTTTTTAACCAAAGGGAGTACTAGAGGTCAGGAGCTAAAGACACTTTCCGTACGTGTGATTCTTGCTTACATCGTGGAACTTTTTCTCCCTATATCGTTTCGAGCCACTCTTTTGTATCCCAATTTTTTGGCTCCTTTTTTTTCTGTTATAGCCTCATTGAAATTATAATTAGTATAAGAAATTGAGTCGTGCTCATTTGATATACTTTTGCTCGTTATCATTCATGAATTGTTTCATATTGTTTGGACATATCCAGATGCAACATAACTCTAACTCTCCAAATTTAGCATAATTTTCTAGGATAGTTTTAGAGGACATGATTCAGATAAAAACGTGTGATATTTCATGAGTAGATAAACTCCGTAAAGGAAAGGAGTAAACTGTAGTTTGGACTTTGGACCATGCATTTATTGCAGATTAGACCATGTGCTGCTATTTGATGCACTTTCGACCAGGGTGGCTCACAATTATTGCAAATTTAACCAGGATTAAGCTTGTGTGAGGCATACCGGTCGGACACTCGTTAGAAAAAAACATAAAAACAAAGAAAGCAGTGGACCTCATCCGGTATGCTGCCTCAATTTTCTTTTCTTCTCGTTTCTAACAGACACCCTAAAATCGCAAACTGAAAAAGAACTTTACATGCCACGCAAAACATTTATCGGATCCATTTGCGCTCGGGCAGAATAGAACCCGCCCTTTGAGCCCTTAAAACAGAAGTTCCGTTTTACAGGCGCAGAGTGCGGGTTCTATTCCGCGTGAGTGCAAAACTGAATCGAAAACGTTGATTTCACAGTTTGCAAACAAAAGATGCGATAGTTCATATTTTTACATCACCGTCTACAATGATCCTAGCCACCAAAAAATGCATCCACATCACATCAAGCCGGAGAACATAGCATCAAGCAATACCAGTGTCAGCATCGAGGCATCAAGCCGGAGAACTTAGCTTCAATTCTTTGCTAATATCTCTTCCCAGTTTGGTCATTGCCGGAGATCGCATCGAGGGACATTAGCTTCCATGCCCGCACCACGGTGACATCCTTAACTTCCGAATAATTCACCCCTCCTCTATCTTGGTTTCTTCCCTTGCGAGGTTACAGACACGCCCTCCTCTATCTCCTCTACCTCCTCTCCTTCATCATCACCCTCGTCATCATCTTCACCCTCATCACCGTACCCTTCATCGTCCTCACGCTCGAATGCCGCAAGTGGCGTCTATGATATTTAAACCGAATTGTCATTCAACATATTCATGAACGAGGTCAGAACGTCATGCAAATCAAAACTACAACGACAATTAACATTACAATTAGCAATTGGAAGCAAATCGTGGGCAGATGAGTTCAATACTTTGTGGGTGTTTCTTCAAACACTTCGTGGGCGGCGGCGGGTCCATTGGGGGCACGAGGGGCGGTCGAGGACAGAAAAGGGGGAGGCAAGCAGTGACGGCTGACGACCATCTTCTTTGGCACGGGGACCCCCTTCGGGAAGGGCCTTCAGACATGGCTGCTTCCTCACCTTCTTGTGGGCGGTAGCGACCGTCAGGTCCGACGCGGGCATATAGGCGGAGGTGGGCTCTGAGGCCGCAGCTCCTCCATTGACGATGTGCTGGCCCGCTCGCTTGTGCTTTGTCCCGGCGTGTGCATGCACGAGTGGCGGCGGAGGTGGAGGGGAGTGGGAGGGGTCGATTGTGGCCACATGTCATCTCCGGTGACCGGTGGGATGTTGGAAGGGGCCATTGGGTCCAAATCGCGGACGCGGCGAGGCCGGGCGGTGGATATGCGACTACGAAATAGGGAAGGCAGGAAACATTGGTGGTGAAATGTCCCTCCCGCCAACTACCAAAGCGTATACAGGCCCTCCTAGGTTCGGCCACGGAACCTGGGCATTTATGGGTGCAGGATGCGAATTCTTGGGCCGCGGAATTTTTTCCCGGGCCGGGCCGGTTATACGGAGTCTATTCGGATCACTTTTTCGATGGAAAACCAAAAATAGGGGTAATTTCCCAGTTTTCCTAAGTTTATGGTGTCTGGTAAAGATGTTCTAGCTCCGGAAAAAAGAGAGAACGACAGGGTGCACATGCCGACGACAAATGATATCAAGGGGCAATGCTTGCAGCAATGCTACACCGGTGTCAGCATATGTACAAATTATAAGAGCATCTCCACTCATCCCCCATACGGGTCCGATGGGAGCATTTTTTTTCTCGCAGGGGGAGGGGGGTGCTGGCTAATATTTTTGTATAGGAGAGGATAGACCCAGTCACAACCCCTATACTATATTTATTTTTTTCGGCCATTTCTTCGAACCTGTTGAGGACGTGTGGCCGGACATGGAGAAGAGGCACAGCCGTCATCGCGGAGGCGGGCCGGCGGAGCGGCGCGCAGGCGGCGGGGCGGCACGGAGGCTGCCGCGGTGGGGCGGCGCGTCGTCGCGCAGGCTGCCGCGCAACGTCGTCGCGCAGGCGGGTCGCGCAAGCGGGGCGGCACACAGGCTGCCGCGGTGGGGCAGGCCGTCGTCGCGCAGGCTGCCGCGGCGCGTCGTCGCGCAGGCAGGCAGGCAGATCGATTTGCGGCAGTATGTCTAGCAGCTAGCTCATCTGCGTACATGGTGGATGCATGCACGGGCCATATGCTGTCTGGCTCATATGCATGCATCGAGGTGCGGGAGCCGTGGGCGCGCGGCTGAAGCGGCGCGGGGGCGCATGCGGGCGGAGCCGCGGAGGGCGTCGTCGCGCATGCGAGGCGGCGGGCAGCGGCGGGACAGCACGCAGGCGGGGCAGCAGGAGAGAGAACACGAGTGGAGAGAGAACACGAGGCTGGGGAGAGAAAACGCGCGTAAAGGCTGACCTTGATCTGAGATCACATCTCGCGGCCGCACAATCATCATCCTATGTCTTCATTTGTGCATTTAATTATTAGATTTAACTTGTTTTGATCAAAACCCGAGGTCACGGAAACGCATATTTCTAGTGTGCATTTAATTACGAATATCAAAAGTTTAAAATATTTTCTAGCTCAAACCGTTTATCCAAATAAGATTCTGTTTTTATAATTAGACTAGTCACGGCGAGATCTTCGAAACTAGATCCCATGTCGATATGTTTCGACGACTTTTTTTTGAGGATATAACTTTTTAGTGGATGTAACTCTCTCTCCTAACTAGGATATAACTTTTTTTCTAGACGATGTAACATTTTCTGCTATTTCGAATGTAATTTTTTGCTGGATATAACTTCCTGATAACTTGGATATAACTTTTTTCTGTAAATTGGATGTAACTTTGATCGTACCAGGTTAGCGCAGGTGTTGTTCTAGGAGCGCCGGATGTCTCGTACGTTCACGTCGATAAAAATATATTTTAGGGAACAAGGTTAGATGTGTTTTCTCTCTCCGGTGCCCCTATTTTGGCTACAGGGAGGCTTTAGGGGGACGAGCGGAGATGCTCTAAGATCCCTAATTTCACGCACACTGACGACACATACAAATCAAGTCGTTGCTGACAACATTTAGCATCGGCGATCATGGTAAGATTTTGTAACCATTGAGCTAGCACACATTGCATGCTCGAAGAAGCATGAGGCGCGATCGGGCCGCAGAGGAGTACAGAGCGCTGAAGATGGATGTCGAGTCCATGATGGCTCAGCCACGCAGGTCGCCGAAGTCCACCAACAAGTGACGCTGAGAATGGTGCGGGTTCGTGTGGTTGTTTTGGGGTGAATTTACCTCTGGTTGCTCAATGGACGGGTTGAAATGGTTCCTACGAACATTTGGTGCGGACTAGAGTGGGTCCACGCAATAATCGGCGCGGTATGGTGCGGTTGTGGTTCCAAACCGCAAGTCCCGAAATGGCCTCAGCCCATGGGTTAATTCCATTCTGGAACCCAATGTTCATCCACGAAGGTGATCAGAGCAGAGTGTCCAACTTCCTAGAATTTCGCCGCCGACCTCGTCGCGCTGCACCGGCGTCCGCTGTCACCGACCTCGCCGTGCTCGCCGCCGCTCACCTCGTGGCGCTGCACCGGCCGCCGCCGACCTCGCCGTGCTGCACCGGCGCTCGCCGCTGCTCACTTTGCCGTGTTGCACCGGCGCCCGCCGCCGCCGCTGGATACTCACTAGAACACGTGAAGGCAGTCGTGCCCACGGATGATGTTCTTCGACCGTGTCCCCGTCGAAGTGGGCGACACCACCGCCCGCCGCCGCCGCCAGAGACCCACCCGAACACGTGAAGGCTGTCGCGCCCTGCTGTAGTGTTGTTCCTGGACCGCGTCCCTGTCAAAGTGGCGATGAATTTGTTACCGATGGCGCCGTCCTACATTTCCGCACTGCACGGGCGACTTGCACAACAGACAACCACGTTGTCGGCGGCAGGGGCGGAGCCAGGATTTAGGTATAGGGGGGCGAGACAATAATGGAGCAAAAAAAAATAGCCTCCCTAAGCTATAATTTTCTTTTTATATCCAAGTATCCTTGGTGCTTAATTTTGCCTGTAAATGGACATAGCAAACAATTGCAATCATGTATAGTACGACTAACAACAGTGAACAAATCAATATAATCATATGAATGTTCAAGATATACTGCTGACACCGGTCATTGTTAACTAAACGGTTGGATCAAGCTAGTTATACATGTTTGGATGTCAAATCATGAGTGGATAGACGAGCACTCAAATTGGGTTTGATAAGTACTACAAATGCATGACCATACATAATCAAATGAGATTAATTGATTAGTACTGTATAAGAAATACTGATCAATGTTACCGGAGTACATACCTAAAGAGAATTGAATCCAGGCCATTCTCATCCCCTCCAAAACTGAGTATAATTAGAGGTTGAAGGATATCCAAAACTGAGTAGAATTGGAGGTTGAAGGATATCGGCTAGTCGGTACCATTAGGCATGCGCGGCTGGCATCGCTATTGCTGGCCAGCAACGATTGGCGAAGCATCGGAAGGTCCAAGCTTCTGTGCGCTTGGCCATGTCATAAATCGGTGAGATCGGAAACAAAAATCAATTAGATAATCGGCAAGGTCGGGAACAAAAATCAATTAGATAATATAATTGGTAGTAAAAGAAAGGCTAGTCGGTATAGCACCACCCATACCACGCCGGCAAGTCAACGAGCAGCGACATCGCACAGGGAGCTGCGGCACTGACGGAAAAGCACGGCAAGTGGCGGCGGGGCAAGCGCGCTGCGGTCCTAGCAGTGACGACAGAGGCGGCACGCAGTCAGGCAGTTTGGATCCATCGATCGTGGGAACAATTTGCATCCACGATCAGGAAACCATCAAGACGATCTACAGTGACCTAAGCATGTACATACGAATGGGCCGTTGGGTACACTACAGGAATCGAACGCTACGCCGAGGGCAGATAGCCGTCGGCGTAGCTTGCTAAACCGTCGGCGTAGGCTACGCCGACGGCAGCCCTCGGCGACGCTCCTCCTCGCCGGAAACGACGTGGCCCTCGGCGTAGCTAGAAAGCCCTCGGCATAGCCTACCCTCACGGCCTCGCCGCAGCCGTAGACGTACTCGCCGTCGGCAGAGAGCCCCAACGCCGTCACACGACGAGGTAACGGCACGCCGCTACGTCGACGGCCTGTCGGCGTAGCTGGACACGTGCCAGCTTTGCGCCGCCCCAGTCGCGGAGCTACGCCGACGGCCTCCCCCTCGGCGTATACGTGCCACGTGTTGGCCCCCACAACGCCCAGGCCCGGAGCTAATCACATGATTACTTCAGGCTATTGGTACATGTGTATACTAGTTTATCGCTACATACTGCACCGAAATTGGTTGAGGGGGGCGAAGCATTGGGGGTGTCCAGCCCCTGCTCGCCCCTCCTTCCCTCCGCCCCTGGTCGGCGGCGCTGCTGCTGCTCTCGTCCTCAACAAACTGAACTGAAGTGAAGTGCCATGTGCCCGTGTATGCTGCTGCTACCATGATTACTCATTTTTTGTCTACTAGTACATGTACGGAGTAGATGCTTGCGTAGTACTACTACTTTCGATCGGCCCTGTGGTTTTTGTGGGTTGTCAAATGGTTTCAGACCGCAAACACTAAATGGATCGGTGCGGTTTTGAGGGAGAAGTATTGCGGGCTGGTGCGGGTTGGTTGACAGCGATGAATTATTGGTTTGGTCTGGTGTGGTGGTGAGGTGATTTCCATTCTGGGCTGGAGTGGGCATGGTGCGGATCACTCCCCATTCTCAGCCTGACCAACAAGTCTCAAGCATCAAGGAACAAATGGATCTGTCTTGAGTCCCTTGTTCACCCCTTGATCGATTCATGTTCCTCCTGAGAAGCAGCCACACTTGTGCGCACGGCAAGACACCAGCCACCGAGAAGGAGTACGTAGATGCTAAAGCTCAAACAACAAGCAAACGAAGCTCCAAGTATTCAGGGTACACGAAAAAACTTCAGCATCTCACTATTCAGCTCCTCCAAAATAGAAACCTCCTACTGTTACTACTGGAATTCCCATTAAGGAGTCTGAAACTAAATACTAGTAGTTTCGGAAACATGAAAGTAAATTCAGAGAACCAGGTCTCCACAAATATATTGTGGTGATAAATGCTTTTTTGGTCACAAGTGTTAAACTCTGAATTTGATTACGGCTACTGACCAGGAACAACCTACTCTGAATCTGCTCCAAAACAATAAGAACCTGAGTGTGCTCATCCACGTGAGTTAGATCAGCCTTAAGAAGAACAAGTGTCCATGCACTGTTCTCAACAGACCATTACAGAAACTGTTAGTGGCTGGAGGTGGTACACTCCACACTCTGAGAAACTATTCCACATGTATTTGGTATTATCTGAAACATGCTTTCTCCCGCTATATTAATACAACAACCACAAGATACAATTTCGTGCTCAATGTTGGACAAACAGCACAAGTCAAACCCAAAAGGAACAAGAAAGAAGAAAGAAGAGAAACAAAGCCGACACCGGTGGTTCGATGAAAACGGAGATGACTCCCCTCTGGAGAAGTACCACCACACTCTTAGCACTCCAAAGCGCCGCATACCAAGCAACACCTACAAGAAGGGAAGCGACGACGATGACATTGCTCCCGGACTGGTCTTCCGGTGTCCCCTGGTACGCCAGGGGGTGGGTAAGAGGTACACATGACGCCCTTCAGGAAGGACAGCGACACCCGTCGGCGTCACCACATTAGTGTCGATATGACATGGATTTCTCTAGACCCCCCCCCCCCCACCAAATCCACACACCCGGACACTCCGTGTTTCTCCAGCAAGCTTTTGCCACCCACCAACACACGCATCATGATCTTGCAATCACCATCATTGTCTCACTGTGACCCACGTTGCGAGGCCAATAAAACCGAGAAGAAGGAACTCCGGCGAGGGTTGACGGTGCAGTAGCACTAGGAGGGAAGGTGTTAGCCAACCGGATGCAGCAGCAGGGACAAACCAGATCCTTATCGGCCCAGCCAAGCCCGAATGGGCCAGTAAAGCCCCGCCACCGGACTGCATCAAGGGAGTTGTCTTCATCGCCATCCCCGACACTAGTCCCTACTCCTCCGTCAACCAGGGGAACCACCACAGCGCTTGAGGCATCCCACCCAAACCTAGTTGGGGCCCACTGGGCCTAGATCTAGGCCAGGAGGGCAGGCGCCGCCGACCGCTCAGGCTAGTGGACCTCAGCCTACCGCAGCTCCCAGCCGCTCCGCCACCACCGCACTCACCCGGGACTCGCCAGACCGACGCCAAACCGAAGCACACCGCCATAGTCTGCCATGCGTCGCGCTGCCACTCCTCGTGTGCGGAGAAAAGCGGGTCGCCGACACCGCCGCACAGGCATAGCCCGGTGGCCCGCCCTGGCGGCAGCGGAGAGGGGGGTGGGAAGGGAGGAGGCGGCTGATCTAGGGTTTCCCCTGTTCGAGGGAGAGACGAGATAGGGAGGGGGTTGTCTGTGTATTTGATATTCAGGACACAGTTTTCAGACACATTAAAAATATTTCCATTTTATGAATAAGATATCATACTAGGCTATGACTGGCTAAAGAAAAACAGTCATATATCCATGGTGCAACAAAATAATCAGACCAACACAAACAACTTTTATGCTAGAATCAACCAACTCCTTCAATAAGGACCAACTGGCTATCTCATTTACTCCACCTACACAAGAGTCTGCTCCTACCAATCCTAAAGTTCAGTTTGTTCTATAATTATTAGCTAAGGTTTGTCAGTTTCCCCCACGCAACAAATTTCTTGCTCACTCTGTCTATAAATCACTCATGCGTGCATTCAAATATTTTGTATATTTTTTGGGAGTTATCTAAGAGCAGATTTGGGATCGTTCACATATTTTTAAGTTTACATCAGAATGAAATGCAACGGAATCCTATCCTAATGCCAAAACTTGCATTGCATCAGCATCACCCTGCATATACAACCACCTCCTTCGGGTAGATTCAACAGCAGGTAATTAACTTGCTTCAGTTTTACAGAATGAAATAAGATCTACTAACATTGCCATCGCCCTCCACAAAGCAGTGGCAGATATACATGTACCATTGCTTTCTCTAGGCGCGAGCAACAAAGATCTCTAGTGCACTTTTTCTTCTTTCATATTCTCATTTTCTGCTATACCATAAAATCAATACTCAAAACTGAAATCATGAAAACTAACAACCAGTGTACTACATGGCTTCAGTTGTTCTGATTGCTAAGAAAATGTTATTGTGCTCAACTTGTATTAAATAGCAGGGTTCTAAGAGATTATGAAAATTAAAAAGTTAACAACTAGGTTACAATAAGAATTTGCATGCTTTAAAAGTCGTGCCCACATTAGTTACTGGATTCTTTCTTTCCTTGAGAGTGGATTTTATATTTATACACATGGGTACACGACCTATCATGTTTACTTGTTATAGTTTGAGATCTGTACTAGCTGAAAATTCGTCCCATCATCTTGTACTTTTGGCTGCCCAGTAGTCCATGTTCAGGCACATGATATGCCATGTCCAGCCGCTGGGTCTGGTACAGCGGTACATGAGGCACACGTCGGTAGCATTTACGCCCTAGATGCTAAAAACATACAGTAATCGAAGAATTCGGTCCTCAAATACATAATTGGCAGGTGATGCGTTGTTTCTTAGCAAGATAATGAAGTGCTTCAATAAAAATTGGGAACATGGCCATTATCAGTTGAGCGAAACGTTTCTGAACAGCATGGCTGCCGCAACAAGCTCCCGCGGTGCTTGCAATTAGTTCTGTGTCTCAACTGTTATTTTGTGTTAATAACTCTCGTGCTAATACATGGGAGTGGATCAACTGGTTACTTGCTACGTACTCTCTCCGTCTTAAAATAGATGTCGCATGTTTCTCAAAATTTAGATTTATCTATATACTAATAGTGTCTAGATTCATTCAAATTTTAAAAAATATGAGACATCTATTTTGAGACTGGGGGAGTACAATTTCTAATGAGCCAGGAAAGAGGAGCCGAATCTTCTTGAACCTCTCCGGTCCACATATTTTCTTGAAGCTCCTCTTCAGAGGCTTAGACGATAACCGGGGCTATCCGGTCTACATACTATGCTGTTGTCAACAGGAAGTAGAGACTAGAGAGTGAAGAACTTGACAGAGATGATGGAGGAGTGGGCTTATGAAGAACATGAACAGTATATAACAGAGCAGTGGAGTTCAGTGGAACACTAGTAGTTCAATATTGGAGAGAAAGAGGACCGCCTTCTAGTTAATTTCCAAAAGTTCCATTTTGAAAAACAATATGGCAAAATGAAAAAATTACAGGCTATTGGCTGGCTCTCTCTATCAGTGACCACTTGGAAAAATGTCTCCATCCTTTAACGACAAAATAAAATGCATTAATTTTCAACCAGAAAAACTATTTTGCTCCATACCCAACATCAAACAAAAACTAGGACTGCAGGTACCAGCGATCACTTGCATAGTCAGCACCAAAACACTTGCATAGCTTGTGAGGTATTTTATCGAACAACTAACATGCACTGTACAGGTCAGAGATTATACCTTGCACTTGAAGCAGCAGTCAGGGGATGGCGATGAAGTAATCCTGCCCAGCTACGTCCATCACAGTGTCCTGCCGGGGGTTGCTGTCGGGCCTGCTCTCGCTACACGTCGGTGTTGAGGTCTGCTCCACGCCTGCTCCCGTCGGCACTCACCAATAGAGATCTCCGCTAGGCGTGCTCCCGCCACGAGACGACGAGGTCTTCCCCACCCACGTGTGCTCTCGCTAGCGCGTGTCGTCGCTGAGGTCTCCTCCAATCAGACGGGCCTTCTACTGCGGATGCTCCGCCGCCGAATCCCGATCTCCTGCTCTACCACTCGCGCTCGACGTGCCCTTCTTCTCCTCCGCATGCTCTGCCGCCGCGTCCAGATCTCCTGGACCAACTCCACCCCTAAACCCTAAGCCACGTCCTGTGGGCTTGCACCCCGTCGAACGCCGCCTTATCTCATCCTCCACGGTGTCCTTATACTTCCACAGATTTTTCGCCGACGCGATCCAATTATTTAGCCGGCGGCCCTAGGGAAAACCCAATGTACAGGAAGACAAGCAGGGACGCCGACGCGTCGAGAAAATGTTGCGGGCCAGCCTTGTCGGTGACAAATGGCCAGAAATCCTGTCCTATCCCACCCTTTCGACCCCCTGACGGCCGCCGCGACCACCCCTACCTCGCCGTCGGGAACCCACCTCCGGTAGCACTCCCCACCGCCGATGATCCAGTGCACGGCGATGTCACATTCCGTCGCCATTTCAGGATGAGCAGGAAGCTCTTACTCAAGATCGTCGAGAAGCTGAGGGAGTTTGATGACTACTTCAAGCTGAAGAGGGACGTCGTCGGTACGCCTGGCTTCTCCACTATCCAGAATGCACAGTTGCCCTTCGGATGCTAGCATATGGAATGCCTGGAGACACACAGGACGACTACATATGCATGGCCGAGTCCACGACTATTGATTGCATGTATAGATTTTGCAGGGCAATTGTGGCGGTGTTTGGCGACACATATCTACACACACCCAATAAATACGACACTGCTGTCTGCTAGCACAAAATGCAGACAGAGGGTTCCCTGGGATCCCGCTTGGAAGCATCGACTGTATGCACTGGACATGGAAGAACTTTCTATTTGCAAACCAAGGCATGTACAAGAGCCACAAAGAAGCATATAGTGTGGTTCTTGAGGCAGTGGCTGATAAGGATCTCTGGATTTGGCATGCTTTCTTCAGGAAGGCAGGATCTCACAATGACATCAACGTGCTCCAGTGCTCGGATGTGTTTGTCAAGCTTGTTTCAGGCAATTCTCCTCCTGTGAGTTATGAGATCAATGGCCACCAATATGACAAGAGCTACTATCTGGCTGATGGCATCTATCCAAAGTGGTCAATATTTGTCAAGACCATTTCAAATACAGTGCCTGGAGGAAAGAAAGCTTGGTTTGCTCAGTGTCAGAGACTTGCAGTAAAGATGTGGAGAGGGCATTTGGTGTGCTGGAAGCTCGATTTTTCATTGTCCGGTACCCTGCGCTTACATGGTCCAAGGATCAGATGCGGGAGGTCATGACTGCTTGTATCATCTTGCACAACATGATCATCGAGAGCGAGTGGGAGAACCAAGTGTTCGACACTCAACCATACTATCGGCAGGGTCCTGTTGCAGATGTTGATCATCAGGTGCCTACTGCCTTTGTCTCTTTCCTGGACAAGCGTCAAGAACTTAGAGACTCCAACACTCATCAGCAGCTGCAAAATGATTTGATCGAGCATTTGTGGAACCTGAAAGCAGCTCTCTAGTTTGTTGGCCATTGTGATTCAAACTTGTTTAATTTGTGTGGTGTGTTAAACATAATTTATTTGTGTACTATGTTGAATTTATTGAATAATTGTGTTGAATTTATGTTGAATTTGTGTTCCAATTTGATTGATTGCTTGTGTTGAAATAATTTAGAAAATAACAAAATGGCCGGTTTGGGGTGCACGGCTGGGCCTCGTCCGCCCCATTTCTGATTTCGTGCCGGCGCCCCCCCATATGGGCAAAAAATGACCACGCCGGAGCCCGTATGGGGATCACGAGTGGAGATGCTCTTAGAGGACCGGGGGTGCTTATCCACTCGTCCGTGCAACATGGATACGAATAATGAGATAAACGGGTCCACCAGACAGCGCCCAATTAGAGCAAAGAAGAAACGCAAAGATCGGGTATCTTGGCGCGCCGGACGGAACGAGCTCATGGGGTCACATCCCCTTACTAGAAAAACCATAGATATAAAGTATTGTATCTCCATACAAAAGGTGTAGAAAGTATGACAGAGTTCACTCCTCGCCAGGTCGTGTTCCTGGAGATGTACACCTTGGACAACAAAAATGTCCTGTTTTTTCTTCGATAATGAACAAACGTGCTCTGTGAATTACAAAAACACATGGGAGTGGACCAACTGATTAGTTGATGCATGCAATCATCAGTAGCTAGCTGGTCAAGCACAATTGCTAATGAGCGAGGAAGAGGAGCCGGGGGTCAGAGCAATAATCAAAGCTTGTTGAACCTCCGGGACATTATTGTCCAATGGAAAAGCCCAATTACAATCACTAAACTGAGAGGGTTCCTAGGTTTGACAGGATACTACAGAAAGTTCACACCCAAATATGCTACTCTCTGTCAACCCTTGCATGTTATGATGCTTTCCAATGGGGTCCAGAACAACAAAAAAACATTTGAGCATCTGAAGGAAGTAATGTCTAAACCACCTTTACTTGCATTGCCCAACTTTTCTATCCCATTTACATTGGAGACAGATGCATGTGCTACTGGACTGGGAGCAGTCTTGATGCAAAACTCCAAGCCAATAGGCAATAGCATTCTTCAGCCAAAGTCTGGGACCAACACAAGTGCCAAATCCATCTATGAAAAGGAAGCCATTGAAATATTGGCTGCACTAAAGACTAACCAATGCAGCCTCAAATATTTGGTAAGTCAGAGACTTCTGGAAGGTATTCAACATAAACTCATGCTGAAACTCCTAGAATTTTGACTTCACAATTGAATACAAAAAAGGGGCTGAAAACTTAGTAGCAGATGCCTTGTCCAGACAATTCCAGCACGATTCTCTCAACTCTGTTACCTATGATATACCCAAATGCTTGGTGACCACCACCACTGTTCCTTCCTGGACACTAGATGTTACCAGCTTCTACAACAATGATGAACATTGTGTCAAACTGCTACAAGAGCTATGGGACAACAATAGTCATCAACACGTCACTGTCCAATCTGGAATCTTGAGATACAAAGGCAGGGTCTACATTGGTAACTCAACAGATCTCAAAACCAAGATTTTCCACACATTACATTCATCTGCAATATGGGGACACACTCAGGAAACAAGGCTACATATCACAAGATCAAGCAATTGTTCTATTGGCCCAAACTTAAACAATTCATTGAACAACAAGTGTTTGAATGCCCTGTTTGCCAAATTTCAAAAACAGAAAAAGTCCAGTACCCTGGCTTACTCTGTCCTCTTCCTATTCCCAAGAGAAAATGGTCTGAGATAAGCATGGACTTTGCGGAAGGGTTGCCAAAATCTAAAGGAAAGGATGTAATCCTTGTGGTGGTGGATAGACTCAGTAAGCACTCTCATTTCATTGCCCTCTCTCATCCTTACATAGTGCATAAAGTGGCAGAACTATTCATGGATTCCATCTTTAAGCTGCATGATCCCCCAACAATAATCACCACTAACAGAGATGCAATCTTTACTAGCAAACTCTGGAAGGAACTGTTCTCTGCCCTCAACATATCCTTACACTACACTACAGCTTACCATCCTCAATCAGATGGCCAAACAGAAAGAGTTAACCAATATCTAGAACAATACTTAAGGTGTATGGTTTTCTCTGCACCAAAGAAATGGATTGACTTCTTGCCAGCAGCAGAATGGTGGTACAATAGTACTTACAACACTTCTATCAAAATGTCTCCCTTTGAAGCACTATATGAATACCCACCCCCTTTACTCACTGAAATTCCTCAAGATCTTATAATCTCTGATGCAGCACAGACAACACTATCCAGCAAAGAAAATATGCTAAAAAATCTGCAGCAGAAGTTGGTGAAGGCTCTGAAAACCATGAAAAAGCATGCTGATACAAACAGAAGTGAGAGAATCTTCCAAGTGATAGACATGGTCTACTTAAAAATGATCAAAGAGAGACAGCATTGGGAACAGGCAATCCATTGAAGTTAGCATCCAAATGGTATGGCCCATTCAAGATTACACAAACTTTTGGTCAACGTGCTTACAAACTGCAACTAGCTACTGAAACGTTGCTCCACGATGTTTTCCACATAAGTCAACTCAAGCAGCACCTAGGACATCATGCAGTACCAAATCCCCAACTGCCATTGGTAACTCCAACAGGTAAACTCAAGCTATTCCCTATCGCAGTGCTGCAGCGAAGGCAAGTACCAAGATCCGCTGGCGAGTACGATGTCGCAATTCCACAATGGCTCGTGCAATGGCAGTCCATGACTCCTGAAGAGGCTACCTGGGAGGATGCCTCCTTCATACAGACAACCTTCCCTACTTTCCAGCCCTGAGGTTCTGGCTCAAGCGGGGGGCATTGTCAGGCCTCTATCAATACTTGTAGGTATTAAGGGGTCTTGGCTATTTATTCCTGTAATAGCATTTAGTCATTGTAACCTGAACTTAAGCGTGGTCCTACCTTTTCGATATAAAAGGGTAGGAAAGGGTGGTCGGGTGGCATGCAATGAATAACAATAACATTTTTATTACTTATCGCTTTACTTTCTGTTGTAGCTGTAGATCTGAGCACCGGCTCCACCTCCGTCTACTCCCTCTTCTCCGGCGCCAGCCGTGTCTGTGACCACCGGGTCCTGACAGATTCACAGCGGCGGTAGACACCACCTTGTATCGACGGCTTTTTTCTTGGCAACGGGAAGGTGCTAGTTTGCAGTGAGGATTTCAGACCTGATTCATGGTAAAAATTTGTAACCATCAAGCTAGCACACATTGTGTGTGGCTCGAAGAACCATGAGGCGCTCATGGCGCAGAGGAGTTTGAAACATTGAAGACGTATGTCGAGTCCATGAACACCCAAACGGCACAGATAGAGAGACACAGGTGGGTGAAGTCCAGCAATAGTCTCAGGTATGAAGGAAGAGATGGATCGTCCTGAGTCCTCGCCGACTTCTTGATGGATTCATGTTCCTCCTGTCGGTCCCTAGGACGTGTGCGCATGGCAAGATACCATGGAGGCATCGAAAAGGAGCGGATGTTAAAACTCAAACAACAAGCAAATAAAGCTCCAAGTATCCAGTGTAAATTCAGAGAACCAGGTCTCTGCAAATACTGTGGTGCTATTTTTTTTTCCATAAGTGCGAGCAATATCGAACTCTGAATTTGATGAGATCTACTGACCAGGAACAAACCAACTTCTGAATCAGCTGCAAACAAGAACAACCTGAGTGTTCTCATCCAGCCTGGGAGTTCATGGTTGTACTGATAGATATTAAATCTAAGACATTGGTCAAAAATACAGCTCTTTTTCTATGCAAAAAAGAAACATTGGTCAAGAGGGTTTGAGAAAAACTCATGGTTGTAAAGCGAGAACTTTACAAAGTGAGGCATTCATGAAAGGACACAACAGGGAGGTACTAGTTCATAAAGCACTAACAGGCATTTCAGATTTCAGTTGCTGATGAGTAAGCGGGCACAGTGGGATTCTTTTAGCAACACGGTTCATATGATTTAGCAGACAACTACCTCTTGAAAGAACGATAGACTCGAAAGGAATTTGAGACTTTTCAGTTATCCAATGAAATGAATATGCCAAAGCAATAGGTAACATTGCTTACAACTTCTAGGATTTGACTGAATGCAGAGCCAACCGTAGCAATGGAGTCCATCCTAATGACAAAACTGCTCAGGTTCTAGTAAAGAGCAGGGCCCAAAATTAAATAATGATTACCGTTAACAACTAAGTTGCTGTAACAACTTGCATGATTTAGAAGTCATGCCCACATCAGACTTAGCATTGATTTCATTCTTTTTTCATTTAACTTTTTATAAGCCTAGAAAATTAGCGACCCTAGAGTGAAATGCATACCTGCTTTAGCATCAAGATAAAATGCAGTCTGAGCGCTCAGATCTTCCACTGCTACACTTGAATCAGAACATGACAACCGTTTGATAAAAAAATAGAAGATAACTCAATTTGCATATTTAGGAACTCAAACTCACTACACAATTCATAAACTCTCAGTAATGTACAAAAAAAATCTGTAAGATAACATTATGGTCAACAAAACCACAAGATGCTCACAAATAAATTTACACGAACAGCAACCTAGATAACTATCAGTTTTGACGAAATTCAAGTAGGAGAATGGTCATGGACAGCTCAATCAAAACAAGAACTTAGAACACGCTAGGGGAGAAGTGATACAGTGATGAACGGTGCACTTGAAAAAACATATCAAGAGTGAATCACATTATTCTCTTCCCCTAAGGCAATAATCAAACAAGAACATGAAAGAAATATGTTTTCTAGGTTTGTAATGAAAGCTGCATAACTTTTTTAAACCATCATGGAATGCAATGCAGGTTTCAAAAACACAATAATACTTCTTTATCATCTTTGTATCTGCTGCAACATAGAAGAGATAATCCACCGGTAAAGCATTTCAGAACTTGAAAATACATAAAAACAAGGCAACATCAATATTTAGAATCGATGGATAACAAGCTGTACATAAGATATTTACTTGCATAAAAATAAATGAAATAAAGAGGTGAAAACGCAAACAATTATAAACATAGATTATGTAAGATAATGTACTCTCACGGTCTTACGTTTACCCCACATCAAGAGCTAACAAGTGGGTACAATAATTAGTACTACATGACAGCAAATAGATCAAATGGCTAGGCTCATTGACACAACTAAGCATTCCCCATACAAAGTCTGGCCAACTAACATTGTTCAAAGCCACAAAAGGGTGTGCACCCAAACGACAACAAATAGGAATACCAAACTGTAGACATAGGTGTTGGGACATGTCGAAGCCAGTGCCCTAAAACTAGAAGCTTACATCCATACCAGCCACTGATTCTTGTTGCCATGATAAGACTGTAAAGCTGCACTGACTCTTACTGACCATCTAACCGGTTATTCCGCAAAACAGGGGAATATAAGGTATACCCTCCAAGAACTCTTCAGAAGTGCTGATGACATGTACTTTCTGATTACCAATATCATATGACACTGTCATCGCCTCCCCATCAGTAACGAAAATCAAATTACATTCAGGATGAATTGCAAACATCTTATAGGCCTCAGTATCCTTGGGACGACGCCTTCCGAACAGTTCCAAAGTGTTAACAGTGTGCTTTAGGTTCCACTTTCCACTTTCATAATCCTCAAGGACCCAAACATTGAGTTGGCAATCATGCTGATTGTCTATCTGCCACGCTTACAAGCGTCCCTGGGACTGACCAATGGAAGCAGCAGTATTGTAACAGCTCCATGGCTCACTCCGTGGCAGTTTAATTTTCCTCCAAACTTTCCCCGCCACGTCGACTATGGCTAATGAGGAATGAGCGGTAGTCAAATGCATAATCCCATTCAGGAAGACACATTCTGGATCACCAAACAGAGTTGTTTCGTAATCCCACTGACTCTGCATGAAAGTCCATCGCCCAGTTTCTGATGAGTATATAGCTACCTCTGATAACTCCGTCGGAATAACCCTCCCGGGGGGCAAACACCACAAAGCAGGATGGAGCGGCTGTGTCGACACCTAAGAAGATATTACCGTGGGTCAAATTTAATAAGGCGACCATCCGGCAATACCATAGGAGGCAACACAATGCACTTCTCAGTTGCGGGGTTGCACACAACGTAGTCACATTTGTCTTTCTTTATAGACGATTTCCAGCAATGGCAGAGGAGAAGGCCGCTGCTGCATTGTTTAACCAGGGCGTATTTGTACCTCTCACGCAAGAAAGGTAGAGAGGGGTCGACCATAGGCGGGCCTCTCCCGGATAAATTGCGGAACTTGAGGCGATCGATTGTGCAGCTGAAGAAGTCGAGGATGCTGACGTTCGGCGGCGACCTCTTGCGGATGCCGAAGTGGAAGAAGCCAGAGAGGGTCTGCCGCGACCTCCTGCGGATGTCAGTGGCAGAGCAGAGGGCAAGCCACGGCTTGGACACGCATTTGAAGCGGCAGAGTGACCTGTAGGGCAGCCACGACAGGATCTCGACCAGGGCGTCCCCTGGGAGGCTCGCCAGACGCTGCTGCTCCTCCTCCTCCTGCTGCTGCTGCTGCTGCTCCTCCTCAGGTTTCTTCTACAGAGGGCGGTTCAATTCAGGTTCCCCGTACCCTTTATTAGATCGCGGATCGAGAAAAGAAAGAGCAGCGGAGCAAACCTCGGACGACGATATCTCGGGGGAGGGGGGCAGCGGCGACGAATTGGATGGAGCGTCCCTGTCACAGCCTCGGTGGTCGGTCGCCGGCGGGTGGCCCTGCTTTTTGCAGCCATCTTCCCCTCCTCTCCCTCCTCCTGGCTCCATTGCCTACTCCCTGGCTTGCGGATCAGTGGCCCGAGGCCCTCGACTGGGCCGTGGCCCGGTGGCCGGCTGGCGGCGCAGGTGGCCGGCTGGCGGCGCAGGTCGCCGGACCCCGGGGCTCGTCGAGGGAGACTGAGGGTAGGTTTGGAAAGGGGAACACCGGAACAGAATGACCTTGGTTCGGAAGAGAGTGACCGACGGCTGCCAAGGACCGGATACCTTTCCGTGTGTGGACTATATCAAAAGACCGTAGGAGATAAAAAGAAGAAACTTTATGTGCGACGGATTGTTTACATAGAGGAATTCTGTCTCCATGAAAATTTTAAAGCCACTATTTTTGTATCCCAAAGTTTTGGCTCATTTTTTTACCAAAATACAACTAAGATATGTTAAACTTCAAAATGTTTCTACAAAATTCTACTAAGAAATTAGGCCGTGCTTAATAAAGATATGTTAAAAGACAATTATTGGTCATAACTCCTATCATCCGAGATAGACTTTTGCGCGTTATCATTTGATGGAATTTCTCTCTGCAAATGATTTTTTTATCATTGTTTGGAGATATCTGGATTGAAAAAACAACTTTCCAAAATTTAGCCTACTTTTAGGACGGTTGAGAAAAAAGTGTAATAATTCATGAAGAATTCTGTAAGGAAAAGGAGTAAATTGCAGTTTGGACTTGGTAAAATGTCATTTGTTGCACAATGGACCATGCGCACAAATGTTCAACTAATATCCAGTCGATTTGCAGAGGGGAGTTGATTCAAAGTCGGTCTGCATTACTTCTTCTTCAAATATAAAAATAAAAGAATTTCATCTTCTTTTAGAAAATATAAAAAACAAAAAAAAAATTCTAATGGTTTGCCTTCTTCGGCCACTTCAACTCGTCAGATGTTAAACACGTCACGGTAATTCATATTGTGCTTGGTTGCTATATTAATATAGCGGGACGAAAGCCTATTTCGAGAATTCATATTGTGCTTCTGAATAAGAATCCACACGTTGAAGGCGAGACATGGTTGCTATGGTGCACCCAGGTTCAGATTGAGATGACTGAAAGCAACAGGAGACTGATTCTGTGGCAACTTGAGAACCTTAGCTCAAAAGCTTGCATGTCTCTCTCTCTCATCAAATGACTTTGCTTGTCGATAAGAATTTGTTCCCACTTGATAACCTTAGCACATAATTTAGTTAAGAATTTATCTAAGAAAACAAGGGTTTGCTGTGGGTAGGCACATGACAGAGCCAATAAAACCAAACAGTGACTACCTCAGTGGCTGGGTTGGTCACGTCCTCGCCGTGGCTACTGGCAGTAGTCCCAGGTTGGACGGCCGGCTCCAACATAAGGGATGAATCACAGCATATTCTACAGTCCAAAGAGCGACAATAGCTGAAAATGAAGAACGCTTACTTCGGGTCGACCGGCATGCGCCGGAACAAGGAGCTGCTCGGTGGCTTTGGGATCCCCGACAATATCGACCATGACATGCGGAGCCCGACGGTGTCGGTCTTAGGGCGCTTCGATGCCCCCTCCCCCTGGGCGGAGGCATCTTCTTACTCTTGATCACAAGAGGGCAATTTTCTTCTTCATCAGCGAGCTCCTTCCCGGGGTTGCTCGCCGTGACTTCAGCAGCAGCCGCTTTCTTCCCGCAAGTCTGAACTCCTAGTTTAGGGTCGGACCTAGTGTCGGCGTCGTCTTCCTCGTCCTTGTCGTTGCTTCTAGCACGCTGGTCGACATCCTCCGGGGAGTCACCCAATAGCGGCGCCAGTCCATCAACGCTCCTCCAAGTCTGCGGAGAAAGAGGCGAAAAGGAAATCCAATGAAAACCATGACAGGCAAGATCAACAGAAACTTACAAGTAAGCGTGGTGACTACACACTTACCATTGGCGCCGGTTGTCGCTGGTGAAGGGACGGAGTGGCTCGTCCATGGCCACGAACATCCTCGTGGTGATCCTCTTTAGGTACGTCTCGTACTCCTCAAGATACCACTCAGTAACGTAGGTGCGGGACTCTCATCGTTCTCGCCCACGTAGTCGCACATCAGGTGCGGGCGAGTGCGGAGAGGAGCAAGTCGGCACGCCGACCAACAGATGTACATGTTGATCGTCTTCAGCCCATCCTCACCAACTCCTGGAGGTTAGCGTGTATGGAGTTGACGAGTTTTAATCAATAGCTTTGTGTTGGTGGATAGTGTTGCCTTCAAAGTCAATGATGATGTTGGAAAATACTTTCAGACCAAAAAAATGGCTAAGGCAGGGAGATCCCTTATCACTAATATTATTTAATATAGTGGCTAATATGTTATCTACCATGATTGAGCGTGCAAAATATGATGGCCATATTGAAGGTGTGATTCCCTATCTAGTGGATGGAGGTTTATCTATCCTTCAATATGCCCATGATATAATTATGTTTATGGAACAAGATCTTAAAAAGGAAAAAAATCTGAAACTGGTACTTTCCTCTTTTGAGCA
This sequence comes from Avena sativa, assembly GCA_916181665.1. Classification (NCBI taxonomy): domain Eukaryota; kingdom Viridiplantae; phylum Streptophyta; class Magnoliopsida; order Poales; family Poaceae; genus Avena; species Avena sativa. The sequence goes on from OV702295.1 coordinate 433,912,944, forward strand.
ACTATCAGGATTGAAAATTAACTTCCATAAGAGTGAATTGTTTTGTTTTTGTGAGGCTCAGTATGCGACTGGCCTATATGCTGAGCTCTTTGGTTGTAGTCAGGGTGTATTGCCGATTAGGGATTTGGGTATTTTAGTTCACTATCGGAGGCTTACAGATGATGAATGGAAAATCGTTGAGGAAAGACTGCAGTTAAGATTGAGTAGCTCAAAAGGTAAACTACTCTCTCTAGGGGGAAGGTTGGTGCTCCTTAATTCAGTACTAAGTAATATGGTACTATATATGATGTCATTCTTCCAACTTACAAAATGAGTCTTACAAAGGTTGGATTATTTCCGATCAAGATTCTTTTGGCAGAGAGATAGTGAGAAAAAGAAGTATAGATTGGCTAAATGGGGTGTGCTTTCTCGACCCAGAGAATAGGGTGGGTTGGGTATTCATGATCTAGAGATTAAGAATATAGCCCTACTTAGTAAATGGATGTTCAAGTTATTAACTAAAGAGGGGGTATGGCAAACTCTACTTAAAAGGAAATATATTGGTGCAAAAGCATTGTCCCAAATGGTTTGGAAACCTGGTGACTCTCACTTTTGGTCAGTCTGATGGCAACAAAGAAAATTTTCTTCCGCTTTGGAACATTTTGTATAAAGGATTGTTCTCATATACGGTTTTGGGAGGATAAGTGGCTTGGTACTGCTACATTCCATGAACAATATCCCGCGGTGTACTCTATCGCCCGTTATAAGGAGGAAACGATCGCCACCGTATTAGAATCATTCCCTCCAAACATGACTTTGAGGAGAGATTTGATTGGAACCAGACTTGACTCTTGGGCCTGATGAATTTTGATGGAACTTAAGTGAGAATGGTTCATTATCCATCAGTTCCTTATACAATGCACTAGTCCAGCCAATCATACCAGTTTTAGATAATAGGATGATCTGGAAGATGAAGATACCTCTAAAAACTAAAAACAAATTGGTTAGTATCTTCGTCGAGGGGTTACCCTTAATAAAGATAATCTTATTATGCGGAATTGGCATGAGAATCCTACATGTATGTTTTATCATCATAATAAGACAATCAAGCACCTATTTTTCTAATGCAACTTTGCTGGCTCTATATGGTCAGTTACCCAAGCATCTTCAAGCTTGTATCCACCATGTAGTATTGCCAACATATTTGGAAATTGGTTACATGGTATAGATCACAAGTATAAGTTACTTTTTCGGGTTGGAACGATTGCCATTATATGGTCTCCATGGCTATGTAGACATGACAAAAAATTTAATGATATAAATTGTCCTCTCTGCAGGTTATTTATCGGTGTACCAACACACTGCGTTCTTGGTCGTCCCTACATCATGCCAAGTATCACGATCTTTTTATGGAGGTGTGTAAGCGACTGAATGATACGACGTGAGATTTGTTTACCCACCATGCATGAAAGCATAATCTACGGATCGGCCCTCCTTCAGCATCTTAGGCGTTTGCAAGTTCTCATTTTGGTATGTAATCTGCCTCTTTTATTTTCTTTGTTTGGATCTGTGGACTTTATCGGCTATGTGCATTCTAGTTATATAGAGGCCGGGTGCAATGCTTAAACCTTTTAAGTAATAAAGAGCCCCTTATAAAAAAAAGAACTCAAAATTAATACAAAATTTGAAATTCTCAATAATGTACCAAGCAATTTCTATAAAATGACTTTACGGTCAACGAAACCATAAGATGCCTACAAATAGATTTACATGAACAACAACCTAGAGAATTATCAGTATTGATAGAATTCATGTAGGAGTATGATGATCATGGATAGCACAATCAAAACAAGTTCTAAGAACACATTGAAGGGAGAATAAGTTTGCCAGGCTCGGAGGGAGCTGGGCTCGGCCCGCTAGAGGATGCAGACTGAGCCAAGTCAGCGATGCTGGACCGTGGTGAGCTCGGGCTGGCTCGGGCTCGGCCCGGTCCGGCTCGTTTGGCTCGTCTATTTTTTTTCGGAATTTATAAGCCAAATTGAGTAGGGACAGCTTCACTTGATGGGACTTGATGGGCTGAATTAGACACAGCCACACACATGCGAGGGAGTAAGAAGTGGTCACGTAGTGAGCGGTCGTTCTCTCGTCTTCCCCACGCGTCGCCGCTGCCGCGGCCGCAAGAAATCTCCACGAGTGCAGGCTGCTGCCGCTGCCTCACCTCTGCACCTGTGACTCGCAAGCACCACCGCACCGCCCCATACAGCAAGCACCGTCGCGCCGTCCCTTACGCCCGCGTCGTCGACGAGCAAATCCAGTCGCGCCGCCATGGACTACCCCTGCGGCCTCCAACGACGTTGCCTAGGAGATGGCCCCACCCGCCAGTGATCCATTGTTGTCAGGCTCGCGAGCTGGACCGAGCTCCGAGGAAGCTCGGGCCGAGCTCCGTTGTGCGGCTCGCCGGCGGTGACGAGCTGGCTCGGGCTCGCCAAAACCAGCCCGAGCTTTTTGCGGCTCGGCGGCGAGCTAGACCGAGCCAGCTCGTGTCCGGTATATCAACAGTAGTACAAAAAGAACCAAAAGTAATAAAAATTACATATACTCCCTCTGTCTCTGTTAGATACATCCAATTTTTAACAAATTTCCGACATCTATTTTGAAGCGAAGAAGGGAGTAGAAAATATCGGGCTCACTGCTTAATAAAACTTTTAACATGTCTAGGAGACATGTATATAATTTTTTTGAACTTGTAAACACTTTTTTTTGTATTTTTAAAATTACCGAGCTCAGTCGTCCTTATAGGATCTGAGTTGGTGAAGGAAGTCAGTGATGCACCTCTCCTGGATGGCAGTGTCCGTAACAATCTGTTGCATCTTCTTGGCATTGGAAGCAAAGACACGCCTACCTTCTTCGTCCACAACGACGGCCCGGATCGTGGAAGCGATGCCTTCTCGGTCAAAAGACGATCCATCCTCTCCGTTCCTTGGCACGGGCATTCCAACCTTCTTTCCCTCCATGAACCTGGCAACATTTCGCTGGTCGCCGAAGAAGGGCAACATGATGAGCGGATGGCCGTACTGCATCCCCTCGATGACGGAGCTCGGCCCGCTGTGCGTAAGGAAGGCGCCGACGGAGCCGTGCGCCAGCATCCTGGTCTGCGGGACCATCCCCATCGCCACGAGGCCGCGGCCCTTGGTGCGCTCCTGGAAGCCCGGAGGAAGAATGTCATCCTGGTCGCCGCCGAGCTTCCTGAGAGCCCAGAGGAAAGGTGTCCCGGCGAGCTCCAGGCCGATGGCTAGCTCGTGGACTAGATGGGTGGTCAGCGGCGCTTCGCTTCCCAGCGCGACGTAGACCACGGATTTCGCCGGGTGTCTGTCGAGCCATGACACGAGGTCGTCGCCTCCGAGGTTAGCCCGCAGAGGCGGCGGCAGCAGGCCGACGGGGGCGAAGGGCTTGTTGCCGAAGATGCCGGGCAGGAGAGGCACGCCTTCGGGGTCGAACTCGACGCAGCAGCGCTGGGCGACGATCTTGCAGCTCTGGTAAGTCAGCATGAAGCGCTGGGGCACCGAGGCCCCTAGCTCTGGGTCCACGTCCGCGGACACGCGCGGCACGCCCCAGAGGACGGTGGACGCGGAGTCAAAGACGAGGAACATCGCGGACGGCAGGCCACGGTCGGCGGCGGCGAACGCCGCTAGGTATTGGAAGCTGTCGACGACGAGCCAGTCCGGCTTCTCGTCGTCGAGGAAGGCGGAGAATGGTCCGGCGGCGAGGCCGTCGGAGGCTCTGTGTAGTAGGAGCTCGGTGTTGCCGGGCGTGAGGTCGGTGGTGGCCTCGGCTCCCTCGGGGAGGCCGTCCACGCGGGGCAGCGGCAGGGCGACAAAGCGGACGCCGACGGCCGGCGGGAGACGGCTGATGTTGCGTGGCGTGGAGACGAAGGAGACGCGGTGGCCGCGAGCCGCGAGCCGCTCGGCGAGCTCGAGGAAGGGGATCATGTGGCCGAATGCGAGCCACGGGAAGAGGACGATGCGCATGGGCGGCATGGACGAGGAGGAGTCGGCGTCGGCATCGCCGGCGTCCATCCTAGCTAATTCCTGGATATGCTCTACACGTACGTACGCGGTACGTCGAGTGTGGGGTTAGTGTGTGGTCTGGAGTATACAGTACAGATGGCGCGACAGCTATATATAGCTAGACTCACGGGTGTGCTTGTTGGCTTGCAATTCGTTTGATCTTGGAGCTAGTGTCGCCGCGTGCACCGCGTGCATGGCCGTACCTACTACCAATAATAGTCTGTAGTACGCATTCATGTCACCTGTTGGACCTAAAGACAGCTAATAGTACAATGCTCTTTTATTTTGGCTGTCTGTAAGACTAGATGGACCTCGCGGTTGCTGCGCTTGTTATTTCTTATATTCGTAGAACGTGCATTTTTCTTTCACGTTTTCTACATATTGACTTTAAATTTTCATTTTGGCAAAACAACATACATTTCATCTACTTATTCGGTTGTTGCGATTCCTTATGGCTGCATGTCATGGGTGCATTTCTTGTTTACGCTGACTGCAATGAAGCATAAAAATAGATAGGAAGATGTATGCCGAGAGCACATTAGGTGTGTTTGGTAGACCGAGGCACCCCAGAAAATCTCACCTCGTCCCATGTTTTGTTGTTTGTTAGGTCGGGTCGGCTACCTTCGGCAGTGCCCAGCTCGTGCAAAAATAGCCCCTCAGCCCTGCCCAGTTGTGAAGCTCGAGTCCGTCCCGAAAATTCGTCCAGCCCGCTAGGGGTCTCTGGCCCGTTCTGCCTCATTTTCCCCCGCACGCCTCCTTCTCTCCTCACGTTCCTGTCTCACCTGAGCACGTTACCGGCCATGGAGCAGCGGCAAGGCGCGCGACGAACAGCAGCAAGGCGCCCAACGACCAGTAGCAGTGGGCGTGAGGAGGAGCTTGGCCTCACCCCCGCAAGGAGCAGGAGGGCTTCGGCCTCCTCCTGGCAATTGGGATTTGCCTCATTCTAGCCATGCAGGAAAAGAAGACTTCAAGGAGGAAGAGTGGGGAAAGAATAGCAAGAGCTGGAATTCTCAACACGACATGATCATGAGCCGCATTGAGCAAAACTCACAGCTGATTCGTAATCTTACTTTCGAGATTGAGGACTTGGGAAAACTTATCAAAGAGCTCATCGAGAGGATACCACCACCACCAAAGGAGTAATTCGTCATCAGGTTTGGCATCCCCTTGGTTTGTTCCAAGCTTGGGGGAGTGCCGCGGTATCACATCACTATCTTCTATCTTTTTACCTTATTAGTAGAGTCATATCATGAATAGAAGAGTTATTATGTAGGATGGTTGCATTATGGAAGTGTCCCCTCTCTCGTTAGATATGTATCCCTTGGTGTGAGTTTCTGTTATGGAATATTAATGAGAAGTTCTATCATTTACTCTTTTGCATAGCTTATATTAGTTTTCAATTCGTGGTTATATGATTGATCTTGTTGTTAGTATTGGTATCACTTTAGGATCATTGAGTTAATTTAGTTGGTTTTGACAAACCTGGCTCGGTCAGTAGCAACACTATTTTTGAGAGTTGATGAAAAAGATAGAAGTACTCTAGAGAAAAAATAATTTCATCATCTTTCTTTCTTGATTTGCTCATAAGTTTAGTATTTTCTAGTTAAGATCTTTTGTGCTTCCAAGGAAGATTGCATGTTTGTTTTTATCACTTGTATGTTTGGTTGTTTCCTTCAACTCTTATACTTGCTACCCAGCCTTGCTAGCCAAAAAACCTGTACTGAGAAGGTATTCTTCTCGTGCATCCACCTCCTTTAATACAAAACCTTTGCCATTTGTGTCCACCAAACCTACCTAGAAGCATTATTGCTATTCCAAGTAAATTCTTGTTTTATCTACCTCCCAAATTAAACTTGTTATGTGAAAATTAGTGATTACTCTCACGAACTTGATGGCACACTTTACTTTCTTGCACTTAATAAACTTGGACCATTGTGCTCACCTATGTTGTGTATATGCTTGCGCTTTGTAAGTTGTGGATTAGCAGAACCATGTTGTCATGGGGAACGCTTCAACATTGCACTGGTACTTCGTACCTAGTTGATATCATGTTCTGTTTTCTATGGATGTCGTTGGTGTGAAATGAAAGGAGAGCTTGTAAGTCCATGGAGTTATGCATGTGTGTTAGAGAAACGCCTGGGCCGCTGGTCTAATCCATGCTGGCATGGTGGAAACCTGCAGCGTAACCATAACGAGTATCTATGAAGCATTCTTCTTATAAAAAAAGAGATAGAGATTGAGAAAAAAGAGAAAAGAGAAAAAATAAAAGAGATATTATGAAAAGAGGAAAGAGAGAAAAAGCACCATATTCCCATGGTAAATAAGAAGATTGCTGAGCTACTTGTTGTCTGTTTGCCTTGTCATTTTGATATGAGGATTCTTCCGTATCATCGGGCAAGGGGTACCCCGTTGGCGATTCTCAATGATACACATATGCTTACGATGACAAGAACTTACCGGTGACTAAACTTGAGTAGCATGAGGAGCGGCCCTCGTATTCAAGGGACATGAGATTCTCAACTTACAACTTGTCAATGCATATCCTCATATTTGATTACTTTAACCTTAATCACCTAAAGATGCCTATGATAGGGGCAATGAGAGCTGAAAGCTAGTAAGTACCATAATTGTTGGGAGCTCTTTATGAGACTTGCAATTCCTGCTTCCCTCTTTGAAGGGCCCTTTCTTTTACTTTGTAGTTGAGTCAGTAAACCTACTTCCTCTCTATCTCAGCAAGTATTTTGAGTTGTTGTGTTTCATTCATTCATATGATGATTTATTCAATCGTGTTTCTTATGTTCCTTTGTTTGCACATTGCTCTTATCTTGATGTTTACTACTTTGAAAGATATCATTGAAAAACCAGCTATTTGTGAACTCCAGCAAATTATCAACTATTCTTCGACCAAGAGCTAAGTTTGCCATTACCAATTATGATTCACTTTATGTATCTTTATTGTGTTTCCTTTACTCATTACAAGTTGAGTTATATAATAGTGAGTTGTCTTCTATTATGATCTATGTATTTGATGAATGTGATGCTTCTTGCTCGTATTCTTTTATCGAGTCTTCACTCCATAAACCTGAGGCCATGTTTATTGAGCTCAGTTTCGCTTGGGGACAAGCGAAGTCTAAGCTTTGGGGGAGTTGATACGTCCATTTTGCATCACTATTCTATGTCATAATTTACTATTATTCATTGATATATTTCGTATTGAGAGGTGATACTTATGTTATTTCATCTGTTTTTGCATGGTTGATGACTTTCGGAGCATGGACCGCTACAGTCAGGATTCTGATAGAAAAGGTGTTGTTTGGAGGCAAAATTCGCGAAGATCAGAAAATCCAGAAAAATATACAGAAAATCCTATTTTTCCAGAAGACTAAGGATGCCAGAAGACGGAGTGGAGATGGGCCATAGGGGGCCCACACCACCCCCTGGCGCGGGCAGCCCTAAGCCGCGCCAGGAGGTGGTGTGGCCACCCTAGCCCACTCCAGCCTCTCCCCTCTGGCGTATATCATCCTCCCGAAACCCTAAGACTCGGGGAGCGACCACAGAAAGATTCCGCCGCCTCTGCGGGGCGGAAAACACCGAGAGACAAAGATCTCTCTGGCAGACAGATTTCTGCCGGGGGAATTCCTTCCCGGAGAGAGGATATCGTCGCCATCAACACCACCATCAAGCTGGACTTCATCGGGATCATCATCATCATCACCACCATCATCACCATCAGCACCCTCATCACCATCTCCATATTGCTGTAACAATTGCGTTGAATCTTGCTATAGTTCATAGGGGAAACTTTCCCGGTGTTGATTACTCTTTGTAGTTGATGCTATTGAGTGAACCATTGAATTATTGTTTATGTTCAGATTGTTATACATCATTATTCCATCTTTGATCATGATCCATATGATGTCTTGTGAGTAGTTCGTTTTGTTCTTGAGGACATGGGAGAAGTCATGTTGTTAGTAGTGGAGTTGTGTTGAGAGAGATTCAATAGATTGTTATTTAAGTTGTGGTGTACTTCTTCTAGTGGTGTCACGTGAACGTCGACTACATGACACTTCACCTATATGGGCCTAGGGGAATGCATTGTGTATTTGGCTACTAATCGTAGGGGTTGCCGGAGTGACAGAAACCTGAACCCCCGTTAGGAAACCATTTGTAACATCCCAAAACTTCAATCCAAGCTTATCAAGATCAAATCATCCAAAAATGGGGTTAACAAAAACTTTTCCAAATTTAAAATAAAAGCATTCATATTTGTGTGCATTTAAAATAGGAGTTGTTTGAATTGCCATGATTGATTGATCCAATGCTTGTAAAATGTTTCTTAGGTGATTTAAACATCATCTACATCATTCTCAAACTTTTCCTAAAGAAAATCACATAAAAAAGAAGTAAAATGAAGGAATGGTCATTTTGAAAAATTTAGCTCTCATGCCTACTTTGGCTATTCCTAGTACTCAATTCTTAATAGAAACAATTCTTGATCTTTGCACCCCTTGCTAGTACACATAATGAGGTACCAAGGGCCACCTTTTGATCTACTAAAAACATTCTGGAAACTATTTTAAATGACAGTTTAAAATTGAATCTAATGCATATGCATAGATCACCCCTATTTCAAAAACCATCTAATTGAGCACCATCTTCAAAACCCTTGCAACCAGAGACTACCTAGCACTAGTGGAGATCACCCAAAAATTTTGAACTCAAAATTCAAAACTTTTTCTCTTGCGGCCATTTCATCAAACAGGTGGCAGACACAGATCAGACCATTTTCAAAACACTATAGTGTGCAGTGTTTCTTGTCACCATTTGGGCCTAACTCGGTCCCCTTGGCCCCCCAGCTCAAACCCCGGCCCTAGCTCTCTCTCCCTCTCCCCTAGCTGCTCCAGTGCCAAGCCGCCCGACGCCATGCGCCAGGTCGACCATGGACAGCTCACACAAAGCCGCCCCACGCTCTCCTTCGCCCGCTGGCAGACAGGCGCCATCACACCGCACCGCCTCGACCAGCCCCCGACCAAAATCGAGCGGAGAACGAGCCCCAGTTGCTCGCGCCCACGCCTCTGTCCGCCATGCCGATCACCCCGGAGCGCCACGTCCGCCAGAGCAGCACCAGCCTAGCCAAGCCCTAGCCTTGCGTGGTGGCACTCGCAGCAGGCCCAGCACCTCGCCAGACACGCCTGTATGCTGCCGCTCGACCCATAGCCGCCGCATTTCTTGTCGAGCACCTGCGGCCACCGTGTAGTGCGCGGAAGCTCCCGACCAATAGAGACAGCCCCTTGCCGCGCCATCAAGCCATAGAGGATCGCCAGGAGACCGGCCACCTTCCGCCTACCTCGCCCATGCCCTTAGCTCGCTGTGTCGTCGCCCACGTCGAGCTCTGCCCATGCCGCTCTGTACCCTTCGCTCGCCTATATAAGGAGGCCTCCCCAACAAGCTCTCTTCACACCATTCTCATCCCCACCTCTCACTCTCACTCCCCACAGCCAGCCGGAGCCGCTCGAGCACCAGGGTGCCGGAATTGCAGCCGGAGCCGCCGCCTCGGGAGGAGAAGGGCGTCGTTGATCCAGGCCATCCCAGGAAGCGCCGCTTGTACCAGGAGAACCGCCGTCGTCTACCAGCCCAGTTGCCCGCCTCGCCGACCCCGCTGGAGCCCCGGTACGCCCCCACTGCACCCTCACCGACCGCGCTAGGGTTAGCTCTCGTCGTGTCCTGTTCCGACGAGGACGATAGCTGTGAGCCGTCGATCTACCCTCTAATCGCACGGCCACCTTTCATCCATACCCCTTCGGTACCCCCCTGTTCCACTGACAGGTGGGGCCCTCGCTTAAGTCAGCCCGCGACGCTGCGCAGAGCGCAGTGGGCCGGCCCATTTCGTTCCCGCGCACGTTTCAAATTCAAATTAGGATTTTTTCTTTTAGTTAGAATATAGTTTCTGTCCAGTGTTTCAAAATTCAATTCTGTGAGTTTGACAAATCCAAATTACATGAAACTAATTTTGTCTGAAAGGTATTGAAATGCTCTATCCAAGCCCGTTGGATTTAATTCATTTAGAGTTATAGATTTCTCCTAATAAAAATAAGAAGACAGAAGCTTTTGCAACTTAAAACATTTTTATAAAATCAACCAAGTTAGCTTTTGAGTTGATTCCAACTCTCAAAAATCACATTTCATCATATCTATCCAAATATGTAATAATATTAAGGTTTACCGGTAGTGACTTTGGACTAGTACCAAAATAATGCTATATAGGCATTTCTAGTCACTTTAAATCATTAAATAATGAACTTAAACCAAAGTAATATTGATCCAACCTTTAAATCTCATTCCCCCATGATAGAATATGTGGTGAGGATATGTGTCCACATGATCCCATATTTTGGTGGTGAATATTAAATTTTAGTTAATATTTCAATGAGTAGAAATTACTTTTCCAAAATAAAAAGGGTTGAAACTATTGAATTAAACTTGTGATGTTTGGGATGATAATAGATCATCAATTGTGTGGTTTAGAATACTACTTAGCCTAGTTAAGTATTGTTTGGTGATTGTGCACTCCCTATGTATTTCTAGACGATAGTACCGACCAAGCCTTCGAGGAGGAGGAGTTCTACCAAGAAGAAGAAGAAAACTTCAACCACTACACCAACCAAGGTAAGCTATTAGTGGCAAGCTAACCCTTGCAAACATGCTTTAGTAAGCTATTGTTAGCCAGCTAGAATAAAACTAGATGGTTTAGTAAAGATGCCTTAAGCATACTTTGATCACACCCCTTTAACTATTAGTACCCCAAGTCTTATTGACAAGTTTTACCTCCCTTAGTTTACACAAAGTTCTTTAATTAATTTTGAAGGTAGCATAAAGAGTATAAAACTTGACCTACTTAGAAACCTTTAGATGTCATTCTATGGCATGAGATTGACCCCCTTTTTCCACCTTAGTGAACACTCTTAACTTAGTACTGTAGAATAGCTCAAAACTTGAGTCACTTTAGATGGGAACACTTGGTGAAAATGAGTTATAAAAACCTTGGAATGATGAGTCATTCTATTGAGATGTTTTGACATGTGTTGAGAAACAAAATTGGTTTATGATGATGAAAATGATGAGGCATGAGCCTTAACCCTTTTATAAAACTGATGGTTGGATTCGGATGCGATACCATTCCAAATTTACCGTACAACCACATTACCTGAATTGGGTAAGGCTTAGCTGGAAATTTATATGCATTAGTATTAGTTCCCTCACGGGAGAGGTTTGAGCTGAGGCTACCTCTCAATGATGTCCACCTATGCAGTGCCCAAGATGACTGATGGTCATGGTTGGGAGGCCATGCTCATAGGAGAGGTGCTTGTACTAGGGTGTGTAAAGGGAAGGTTATGTTTGATTATCTGCATACTAAGTATGATGATTTAGGGTTATCCCTAACAGATGTATCGAATCTTGTGGTGAAAGTGTACCACCTCTGCAGAGTGTCAAACTATTCGAATAGCCGCGTCCGCGGTTATGGACAGTTGGAATGGCAATACTGTTTCGTTGTCAGATGTTTTCTAAATAACTTGAAATGAATGATGACCTTTGACTTGACCACAACAGGGTTGTGTTAAGGATAATAGCTTCCCAACTTAAGTGATTCTAGAACTTTACTTTATCTTTTCTTGCTTCAGAACTCAGCTTAGGTTTCAAACTTAACTTGATAGTTATTCTTTAAATTCAGCACTTTAACTTAGAATTACAATCCTTGTTAGTAGTAGTTTGCGAGTACTTAAAGAGTACTCATGGCTTTTGTCCCTGGCTATTATCATGGCCAGACTATGAAGGAGATTATCAAGATGATGGTCAGCAGGACGGCTATGATAACTAGGACTATCTGGCTTCGTCAGCATTGCCTGTGCCCCTGAAGATGGACCCTACCGCTACGCTATCGTTTATTTCCGCTGCTTGTTATATTAAAGACTGGATCATGAGATCCTTATTTGTGTAAAACCTTATGTATGGTTTGTAATGGATGATGTACTGTGATATCCAATCCGTTATGTCTCGCAAAAATGGTAATCCTGGGATTGCGAGGTATGGCATAACGGGCATCTGGAATTAAAAATCCGGGTGTTGACAAGTTGGTATCAGAGCCATCCTGACCATAGGATACCCTAGTTAGAATGGACGTCCAAACCAAAAACTTAGCTTCAAAACCAAAGTGAGTATTTTTGAAAAACTATTTCCCCTCTTACCCTTGTGAACTCATTCTTTCTCAAAAATACATGTTCCTCAAAATTCTTACATTAGTACTTAAAATTTGACACACTTGATCACTTCACTAATTTCCTCATCCTAAATTCTTGTACCAGATGGAGACTCAGTTCAGCATGTTTTACCAGTTGGGAAACGGAGGTCAGCTGATCTTCGAGAGGGATCTGGATTCACTGTCGAAGTTACTGGGACGCCCACATCCGGAGTTTCTTGGAGCTCAACTTCCAGGACCCCCAGGAGGAGACCTACAATGACTAGTCACCGCAGATCTTCGAGGAAGCATTGAAGCACCAACTTCCGGGAGAATTCAGTTCTCTGTGAGAGAGAACAACTGGCTAGATGGATTAGCCAGGGCAATGCATGAAGCTCTCGCATGTCTATGTGCCCTCAGCGTCAACAAGATTCAAGGAACCCGTTTTGCCCACTATGCAAGACGTGACTTCATGGGAATGCCGATGGAGATGCCAAGTCACCCAGAGTTGAGGCGTCAAGTGGAGAACCTTGACTTTTTGCTTCATGACCGACAGCAGGAACTGGACAATGCCAGAGAGTTAGCCAACCAGAACCGTGCCATTGCCGACCAGAAGGCCCAGACTTTCACACTGCTCATCCAAGATCGCCAGTCTCTTCGTCGCCAGCGTGCCAAGAAGGATCGCATCATCGCCCGTCTTCGCAAGAAGGTGGCCGACCTCGAGAAGACCGTCAAGGAGCAGGAAGCTCAGCTTGCCGCCAAAGAAGAAGATGATGAGGGTGAAGACATCCAGGGAGATATGGATTCTTACCTCAGCAACGATGATGACTTTTCTGGCCGAGGATGCTGTGGACTTCTACACTGATGATGAAGACTCCGACTTCATCGACGATGAGTAGATGCACTAGAGCACTGTCGTAGCATGAGATGTATCATCTCATTGTATCGTAGCTTGCAAAATGGTTCTTAAAACCATCTGTTTTCCCCTTTGATTGTTGTGGTGTGTGTTGTATCGTGTGCTTGCTTGCATGAATGAAAATGAAGTTAGTTGAAAAACCTGAGCCTAACTCAAAGTTTTAGCTTTGGAAACCCAAAACCATGAACCTTACAATTTCCCTCTTACCCCTATATCTATCTCAATCTTCAGATGACTCATGGAAACCAAGGAGGGAGCAGCTCGTCGCAGGACCCAATGCTGCAGATCTTGCAGAATCTCATCGCGGACCGTGAAGCAAGCATGGCCTAGCGTCAAGCCAACTTAGCAACATTGCAGCAGATCGCCCAAATGGCTCTCAACAACCAGGGACATGGAAATCAGGATCACCATGGATCTAAACTCAAAAAATTTCAGAACACCAATCCCCCAATCTTCAACCAATCTAAAAACCCATTAGATGCTGATGACTGGTTACAGACCATGGAAAACAACCTCGAAGTTGCAGGAGTTGAGGAGAATGAGAAAGTTCTCTTCGCCACCCACTATCTGGCGGGAGATGCAAGAGCTTGGTGGAATAGCATCCGCAACATGAACCATGGCCAGGTGATGACCTGGGAAGCATTCAAGTTCAAGTTCAGCCACACCCACGTGCCGCAAGGCCTTGTCAACAGGATGAGAGATGAATTCCGTGAACTGAAGCAAGGAAGATTGACTGTAGTAGCGTACCGTGACAAATTCTTGTCACTTGCTAGATATGCACCGGATGAGATTAACACGGAGGCCAAGAAGAAAGAGAGATTCTTAAACGGACTGCATGATGAGATGCAGACTGTCCTCGTCAACATCCGTTTCCAGGATCTTGAAGAGCTAGTCGACTCTGCCATTCAGATGGAAGGGAAGATTAACCAGACAAACGACAACTGCAAGCGTCGTATGATGCAGCAGTCTGGATCCAGTAGTCACCAGAAGTACCGTCCCAACCCCTCACCAGGATATGCACCAAGGAACAGCCGACCCCCAAATTCTCTCCCAAGCTACCCCAACCGTAGCGGAGGAAATGTGAAGCCCGGAGGAAACAATCACAACTCCGGCAACGCCAACAACTTCAACCGTGCCCCTCCCAAGAGCAACAACAACAACACTGCCCCCAGAACTGGCAGCAATGCTGTACCTGTCGCAGTCAAGGACAAGTCCCAGATCACTTGTTTCAAGTGTGGAGTGAAGGCTCACTACTCCAATGAGTGTCCCAAGAAGACTGCCGCCAATGCCCCTGTGAATGCCCCAGCTCAGCAGCAGCGTCGTGTTCAACCAGGAAGGAGATTTGCCCCAGGGAACCCGCACAACCGCAACGGTCGTCTCTTCCACATGAACGCAGAAGAATCCCAGGAAGCACCAGATGTCGTGCTGGGTATGTTTTCTGTCAACTCAGTTTTAGCAAGAGTATTGTTTGATCCTGGAGCATCGCATTCATTTGTCACCGAAGAATTTGTATGCACTAGTAAGATTCGCCCATCCAACCTGAAGCATGTCATGATAGTTCAAATCCCCGGTTCAACCACAAAAGCTAGAAAAATTTGCAAAGTTGTACCTATCAGAACACATGGGATAGATTTTTATGCCAACCTAATTGTACTTGGAACCAAAGGTTTGGAAGTAGTACTAGGTATGGACTGGATGCCAAGGCATAAAGGACTGATAGACTGTGCTAAGAAAGCCATCACCATGACCAATAGTTCTGGAGTAACAGTAGAACATATCTCTGAAACCTTACCCCGTCAATTCAAATGCAACAAAAGTGTAGCCCTGCCTACCATTGACCAAGTCAGAGTAGTCTGTGAATACCCCGGCGTATTCCCAGATGAATTGCCAGGTATGCCCCCGGATAGGGATATAGAGTTCATTATTGAACTAATCCCCGGAACCGGACCTATAGCCCAGAGACCCTATACCATGAACCCCTCAGAGTTAGTAGAACTGAAGAAGCAGTTGGATGCCATGTTAGCAACCGGCTTGATTCAACCAAGTGCATCGCCATGGAGATCACCAGTGTTATTCGTCGACAAGAAAGATGGAGGCAACCATCTGTGTACAGACTACAGAAAGTTGAATGATGTCACCATCAAGAACAAGTACCCCTTGCCAAAGATAGAGGATCTATTTGATCAGTTGACTGGAGCTCATGTATTCTCAAAGATTGATCTTAGGACTGGTTATCACCAACTTAAGATTCGTGCAACGGATATTCCGAAGAGTACTCATGGCTTTTGTCCCTGGCTATTATCATGGCCAGACTATGAAGGAGATTACAATCCTTGTTAGTAGTAGTTTGTGAGTACTTAAAGAGTACTCATGGCTTTTGTCCCTGGCTATTATCATGGCCAGACTATGAAGGAGATTATCAAGATGATGGTCAGCAGGACAGCTATGATAACTAGAACTATCTGCCTTCGTCAGCATTGCCTGTGCCCCTGAAGATGGACCCCACCGCTACGCTATCGTTTATTTCCGCTGCTTGTTGTATTAAAGACTGGATCATGAGATCCTTATTTGTGTAAAACCTTATGTATGGTTTGTAATGGATGATGTACTGTGATATCCAGTCCGTTATGTCTCGCAAAAATGGTAATCCTGGGATTGCGAGGTATGGCATAACGGGCATCTGGAATTAAAAATCCGGGTGTTGACACCATTGCATAAGGGACGTAAGGGTCTTAGAGTTTAAAGTTGTGGTTAGGTTTCTACCTTAATTACTTTCTTATATTTACGGATGTTTGCAAGGGGTATAATCACAAGTATGTATTAGTCTTGGATGGGGCGGTACATTAGCACAGGATGTTTGCAAGGGGTATAATCACAAGTATGTATTAGTCTTGGATGGGGCGGTACATTAGCACAGGTTCACCCACACAACACTTAGCAAGCTAAAGAATATTAATCAACTATATGAAGCGAAAGCACTTGACAATCTTCCCATGTGTCCTCGAGAACATTTGGTCATCTTAAGTAATACAACCGGCTTGTCCTTTGCTGCATAAAGGATTGGGCCACTTGCTGCATTTATTTCTACTATCTTTTATTTACTCGTACTTTGTTTACTTGCTTTATCGAAAACCCCTAAAAATCAGTTTGCTAAGTATTTGCAGAGAATTCCTGATCCATACCACTAGCCAGCACCTTTTGCTTCTCGTTGGGTTCGACACTCTTACTTATCGAAAATACTATACACCCCCTATACTTGTGGGTCATCAGCGTCCCATGCCTTCGACTCGGCCCTTGTTGCCAGGAAAAAGGTTAGTTTTTGTCAGCTGTCGACTCTCACTATTATTTCCTTTACTACGCGTGACATGTATACTAACTTGAAGGTTTTTTTGCGGCTATGCGAGTGGGTGCGCCGCCGCCGCCTGACTTTGTAGAACCTCCAGAAAAACCAGAGATGCCATCGCCGTCGACGAAGGAAGAAATCCTCTCACTTACCGCCACATTGACTCTGTTTAGTGCTTTGCCAAACTACGCACCTACAATTTGACATAATGAATCTCATCGACCTAGCCATGCATGAATGAAAGTCAAAATAAGAGATACCATGTTTTGTTGTACCATGTAGGGAACAACTTATTCAAATGCTTACTTTAGTGGTCGTGCTTCTACCTCGCCCCACGAGTCCCTGATGGTCACCCCGGTGTGGCAAGGTGGTCCATCGCCTGGTGCTTTTGCAGGGTTTCCTCGCCCGCCCCATGGCTCGTCCCATGGCGAGAGCTGTGATAGGCGCCGACAATCACCGCTTTTGGTAAGTTACAAGCAAACTCTAGCATATCATCAAATATTTAGACTATTCGCCAACTTAGAACAATCACAATCCAAAAACTCAACTTTAAAAAAATTCCATGCTAAACTTGTACTTAGAAGAATTCGCCATTATGAACTTGTACTTAAACCAATTTCCCAAGGGCAAAAAGTTGGACTTTGAACAAATTGCCATGGTTAACTTGTATTTACACCAAATTGACATGCTAAAAGTGTACGTAGACAGATTGCCATGCTAAACTTGTATTTAGACCAAATTACCATGCTAAACTTCGACTTGGATCAATTTTCCATTCTAAACTTTCCATACAAGTACATATGGACGTTCTCTCTCTTTTGCGTAGTGATGGTTCTCCCGACGGTGAAATGTGTGTTGACGAGCGGTTTGTATCGAACATGTCGTGGAGGGACCTGTTTCTACCATGTGTTGCATGAACTTGGCGTGCTTGTGTTCGATTGTGTGGTGTGAACTTGTTGTGCCGTGTGGTGTGAACTTGAAGACCGTTGATGAGCCGTTTGTAGTACGCGTGAACTTCCCGTGGATGTAACATGTTTGTTGATACTATGTATGGAGACTTGATGATCATATGTTAATATGTTCATTGATATCGTCATTGATGATGCTTTTTGTATGAATACAATGAATATATATCTATAATTGCATCTAGTAGCTTGCAGGCATTTTTCTTATTGTAGGTAATGGCAAATATAGGAAAAAAACCTAAATCTGGGATCAAGCTAGGCCGACGTTGTCGTCGGCGTAGCTCCTGCCCCATGCGTGAATTGACCATCAGCGAGTGCAACGTGACCTCTAGGACGACGGTATCCGTCGGCATTTCCCATTTAGGCCGACGGTTAGAACCGCAGTATGTCAATGACGGACGGTGGACCAGGTGCCAACCCGTGGCAAGCTAGGGCAATGGATTTGCCATCAGCGTCTTTGACAAGTGGGCCCACGATAGAGGAACTGATCAAGGGACATGGCAAGCTAGAACGACGGCAAAGCCGTCGGTGTCTCTACTCTATGGGACCCATATCAGTGGACCGGGTCGACCGAATGTTAACACGTGGCAAGATAGGCCGACGACAAATCCATCGGCGTATCCCCTTCACCGTCATCTCCGTGGCCATTAGGATTCGTGCACCGATGGTCACGTAAGACGACAACCAGTGGGAACCGTCGGCCTATACGCGTAACGCCGACGGCCGGCGGCCAGAAAGGTAGGCCGAGATCTGACCCGACGACTAGAAATGTAGGCAAACGAGATCTAACTTGACGGCCAGACGCCGACGGCGGTCGTCGGCATAGGGGTAGGCCGATGTCCTTTAGGGATACACTGACGACAAAAGTTGTCGGCCTTTCGCCTAATTCCTATAGTGAGGGGGAGAGGAAGGGAGGAGGCGGCTGAGCTAGGGTTTCCCCTGTTCGAGGGCGAGACGAGAGAGGGAGGGGTTTGTCTGTGTATTTGATATTCAGGACACAGTTTTCAGACACATTCAAAATCTTTCCATTTTATGAATAAGATATCGTACTAGGCTATGACTAGATAAAGAAAAACAGTCATATATCCATGGTGCAACAAAATAATCAGACCAACACAAACTTTACGCCTGGACGACATATTCTTGAAGGTGTGGTAGTTCTACGGTGAGACATCAATGAGATTCATAGGAAGAAAATAGATGGGTCTTATTTAAAATAGAATTTGAGAAGCCATATGACAAAGTTAAGTGGACTTTCTTGCAACAAGTCCTTTGTATGAAAGGTTTTGATTTGTTGTAGTGAAAGTGGATTGACAATTTTGTACGCGATGGAAGTGTAGCCATCCGTGTCAATGATGACATTGACCATTATTTCCACACACGGAAAGGACTTAGACAAGGAAACCCTTTATCTTCTATGTTATTTAACATTATCGTTGATATGTTTACTATTCTTATTGCTAGAGCAAAAGAAAATGGCCATGTAGATGGACTAATACCCCATATGGTCGGAGGAAGTGTCTATACTACAATACGCTGATGATACAATCTTGTTGATGGAACATGATTTTCAGAAATCTGTTAATATGAAACTCATTCTATTTATGTTTTCTATTTGTTCTACTGTTGCTATTGAATCGTGTATGTGTGTTAAATTTAAAAAGCAGTTTTAGATCTTTAATAAATCTCATATGAATCTAAACTGAGATAAAAGTGTCTTTTGTAAAATAATTTGCACGAATCTCCAACGAATCGATGGTGATGATGATGCTGGGGGCTCAATATAGGTGTGGTATTGTATTTCCGGATTGTTTTGTATGCGGTGTGGAGTTCGGACGGCGCTAGCTAGACTCACGATGGCTTGACTTGGCTTGCAATTGCAGGGAAAGAGAAGGGCGTGTGAAGAGATTTGATGTTTGGAATCTCGGGAGCGTACGTGGAGCCGCCTGCACCGCGCATGGCACCTACCAAAAACCTACGGGACTGAACAATCAAGAAAAGTCTTGGCCGACAAAAGGCCACCATACTTGGATCGGAGTACGAACTATTTTACCAATAATGCTAATTTTAAGGACAACTTATTAGGACATGTACGATGATGGTTCAAACTGTCATCTCGTCTGTAGTACGCATTCATGTCACCTACTGTCCTTGGACAGCTAATACAGTGGGCTGTCTTTTGGCTTCGGATACAGCGCTACAATTAATAAAACCAAATCCAGCGGTGGCATTATGCTTATTCAAAGATCCAAATAACTCAAACATGGAAGGTTGAAAACAGATGATTCCAAACTGGTGGAGTTTTCAGCATAAAACTACTCCCTCCGAATTCGAAAAAAAAAATTACTCTCTCCGATCCAAATTAACTTTCTCACGTCACATTAGTTTGGATCGGAGGGATATACCATATTGATAGTCAAATTTACCAAATGGGCCACTCTACCTTTGAATCGCAAAAAATTATCAAATTGGAACCGAATTTTCGCAAAAAGCACCGATTGCAGCAACCGTTACGTACGCTACCGCCACCGGTAGAGGCGACCACATGAGGAGAGAAAACACATGTAGGGTTCCGCACCCCTCGCCGGCGATGTCGCTGGTCCGCTCCGCCTCCGGTGGCTCTAGGGCTTTGGAGGTGTGGCGGACCACGGCCTCTCGTCTGTGAGAGGTTTTCTGTTTTTTGTTTCGTCTGTTTTTTATGTCTTCTTTAGGATGTTGAGGGGATGGGTACATCCTCAAGTTAGAATAAGTTTCTCCCTGCTTTATCCTCACTCTGGTGGTGCATCTAGCGCTAACGGAGGACGCATGGAGTCGTTTGTCTGACGGATCTCCTGAGTTTCTGTCCGTTTTCATGTTTGTCGGTTTGTTTTCATATCAGTCTCTTCCGATCTACGGATATCATCATTGTCGATGGTTGCTGCTCTAATGCGCTAGTCCTTTATGGGCTTAGCGCGACGACTTCTCGTCTATATCTACTACAACAAGCTCTACTACGACAAGCTTTGTCCTGCTTCGATGATGGAGGGGCGACGACGGCGGCATGCCTTTGGGCCGCACTAGTGTTTATAGTCGTCGCTAGATGGTCTAATGACCTATCTGTAATTTTTGTTACTTTTGGATCTCTTTGTACTGCTCTTGATGATTATCAATAGATTGGTGGAATTTTGCAGAAAAAAGCACCGATTGCACGTTGATTTTGAATTGACGATGGATCTGACAGGTGGGACCCACTTTGTTAGGGCTATTTGCTAATGTGTATTGGGTCCGACATGTTAGTCCAATTAAAAAATCCAATTTTTTTTAAAAAATAGAGATGGGGACACCAGGCCACCACCGCCGTCAGTGACCCCCAATTCCCCACTACCACCCCTGGAGACCAACACTGCCGTCGGCGGCGACCACCCCCACTGCATTCGACCTCTAGGGCAGACACTCTTTCACGTCTCGAGCAGGCATGCAAAGGCGACCGGGCAAGGCGAGGATGGGGTGACGACAGTGTTGTCCCGGGATGCAGGGCGAGGGTGGGCGGCGAGGCAGGGTAGGGAGGGAAGGGCCGCTGCTGGCTGTAAGAAGGGGCGACGCTCGCACTACAGGGACGACCACGAGCAGGGGCACGGCGACGGTGGTGCTAAGCACGGGCTAGGGACGAGGCGGTGCCGCGCGCGAGCAGGGAGCTGGTGGGGGACGGGGCAGTGGTGCGGCTAGACAAGGCAGCTCGAGGCGATGATGCAGCTGGACGAGGCGGGCCGAGGCGGCAGCAAGGCTTGACAAGGCTTGTCGGTGAAGGGACGGCGCTAGACTGAGCAGGACAGGGTGGGTCTGGTCGGCGGCAGGGCTAGTCGGTGGAGGCGAGATGCCGAACCTTTAGATTTTTTTGTTTATTTATTTATTTGAATATTTTGATTTTTTTTAACTAGGCTGATATGTGGAGCCAGTCCACATCAGCAAATAGCCCCTGCCAAGTGGT
This sequence comes from Avena sativa, assembly GCA_916181665.1. NCBI lineage: Eukaryota > Viridiplantae > Streptophyta > Magnoliopsida > Poales > Poaceae > Avena > Avena sativa. The sequence continues at coordinate 433,934,414 of OV702295.1, forward strand.
CCCACCAGTCAGATTCGCTGTCAATTCACGCGGTTACTATTTTTTCGAAAACTTGATTTAGATGTGGTAGTTTTTTACCATTGAAATGTAAAGTGGTCCATTCAGTAAATTTAATTATTAATGTGATAGTTTTATGGCGAAACAATCGAGGAATCTTGTGACGCATAGAGGGGAAAAAGCTAGGCCTTTGCCGGAATTGCTTCACGCGACGGCGGCAAGATACTGTAGGCCACGGCAAAGTAGTAGTACTAACGGAACGGAAGAAAAAAAGGGAAAAAGACAAGGAGCAGAACGAATCCATGTATAATTATGCTGCCATGATTAATCAATGCGCCTTCCAGACTATGCGATGAGGACGAAGATCGACCCTATAGTTCCCCTTGCAGTCCTCCTTCGCCTCGATCGGCTAGCACCATCCTTCATAGATTGGCGCAGACCTCGACAACTTGCAACCCCGGCTTCGTGTCACCAGCACCTCCAGGCAGTCTCGTCGGGCCAGCGAGTTCTGGAGAATTGCTAGAGGGAATCCATGGAGATGAAGGGAAAATAAATATATCAGACACCCTCCATGCAACAGGAAAGCTGCCGTCTGTAAGTAGAGGTTTTAGTAAAACCGTTTTACGGGATAAGACCGTCTGTAATTTAACTTCCTAAGGCCTCGTTTGGATTGTTGTTTTTTAGTCCGGTCGTTTTTATTTTGTCAAGATGTTAAGCAGGAGAAGTCCGTGTAATCCGGCGGTTTTGATTAAAAAATGACATTCCAAACGGGGTCTAAGTAGGATGTGTTACATGAGTAATGCTACACCTACAAAATTCTTTTACGGACGAAGCACAGACGAGACGAAGCATACAGACGAGACGCGGTTCACCCGGATTGGAAAGTTAGCAGCGGTTGTTCCGATTTTTCCTCGCCTGGTTTAACCAGGGATTGCCATATCCCTAACTCTAGCATTATTGGTGTTATATAGACGGCTAAATTGATACCATTGTACATGTCCTTACGGGAACTTGCTTACGAACGGACGTGACTGATTCTGCTTCGTCGTGTCCTGAAAATTTGTGAAGCAATTGTTTCGGTCTGGACCGATTGAGAGATGCCACGACTAGTCCATAAACCTATCCCGTAATGTCCTTTCGCGAGGTGTAGCATTTTTTGCTATTTTACAGCATATAGGTCCTACTACATTATCATGTTCTTCGTATTCCGAAGGAAACCCATGATGTTGGTGGCTGAGGCGGCGCAAGAGAGGACTTTGTAACATCCTATTCCGGAGGACCCTTAGCTTAGATGAGGCCGTGGGCTTCAAAAGGCTGCAGGGATCCCTGCCCGAGTCCCTCTCGGGGGAGAGTCTTGGTAGCATGGCATCCCTCCCCTTCTAGAGGTTTTTTAGTTCGTTTAGCCTACCGGATAATGGTCTAGATAATGGAATGTGCCCATTATGTGGGACGCCGGTTAATGGACTGTGCCCATTATGTGGGACACCGAAAACGTGCGCCCACATTACGTTCACGTGTCTTGCCGCTCAGTTTTTATAGAGCTTTGTCTATGAAGCTCTAGGGCCTACCTGGTAGGCCCAAGACCTTAGAGAGTTCCTAGAGACAGAGACAAACTGTACTGGAAGGAGGGGCCCCACTTCTAGTTAATGTTTGCGGCCGTAACTTGGACTTTGTGGAATGCGCGTAACAAGATGGGTGATTGCGCGGATTTTTCCAAAACGTGTTTCTGGCGGAGGTCGCTATTCGGCTCATGGGTGCATTTGCACCCACTGTGAGAAGACATATTTTGAAATGTCTATTTTTTTTAAAAAAAGTCTACATATACATTCGAATATTGTATGTTCGTTTACAAGTTTTCAGGATAAAAGAACATTCTACAGGCCCGTGCACAAATGACAAAAAATGTTCTATGAATAGTACTATTCACGTGATACTTTTTATCTTTTTTAAACATGACACATAAAATGTTGTTTCATCCTAAAAACTTGTGAACAAACATTAAATATTTAAATATACGTGTAGACATTTTTTCAAATTTTTCGACATTTCAAAATATGTTTTTACAATGGGTGCAAATGCACCCGTGAGCCAAAAGGGTTTCCAGTTTCTGACTCTACTTATTCTTTTCTTGCCTATCTTTATCGGTGGTAGCCTCTATCTTTCATGTTATGATTGAAGTACTATAATCCCAGCTATCAATGTTTTATAAATACTTCGATCAAGTTTATGATGGTGCATGTCACCTCAAAAATTATTCTTTCTTTTTATTAATTACCTACTCGAGGACGAGCAGGAGTTAAGCTTGGGGACGTTGATACGTTGCTAACGTATTCATAATTTTTGATGTTCCATGCTTGGTTTTATCTACTTTCTTATGTTTTGTTCCAACTTTGGAGTACTTTCTATACACTTTCTTGGACTAACCTATTAACAAGAGCCACAGTGTCAGTTGACTGTTTTCTGCTGTTTTTAGTTCCAGGAAATTCGGAAAATGAATATTCTCGGAATTGGACGGGACAAAAGCCAGAGTCAGTTTTTCACCGAGACACAAGGAGCCAGAATACGAGACGGAGAGGGGCCAGGGGGCCGCCACACCACCTGGCTGCGCGGCCCAGCCTGGCTCGCGCCAGGGGGTGGTTTGGCCGCCTCCGGCACCCCCTCAGCCCCCCCTTTCGCCTATAAGATGCCGATACAGAAACCCTAAGGACCCGATCAAAATTTCACGAAAGAGTCTGTAGCCGCCGTCATCTCCATTCCTAAATCGAGAGGGATTTGAAGCTCTTCCCGACACCCTGCCGAAGAGGGGAATTCACCCTGGAGGCTTTCTTCATCACCATGCAAGCCTCCGGTGTGATGCGTGAGTAGTTCATCCTTGGACTACGGGTCCATATAGTAGCTAGATGGCTGGTACTCCTCCTTTGTGCTATCATGTTTAGATCTTATGAGCTCCGTTCATGATCAAGATCATCTATTTGTAATTCTACATGTTGTGTTTGCGGCGATCCGATGGATATTGAGATGCTATTTCAGATTGATTATTGATTCTATCATGTCTTTGTTATTTGTGATCTTGCATGCTTTTCGTTGTTAGCATCTATCTTGGCCAAATAGATGCTAGCAACTCTAAAAGTTAGTATTTATGCTCGATAGTGTGTTTATGCCTCTAGTAATCTGGGGAAGTGACAGAAATCTCTAAGGTACTAGATGTGATGTTGCTACTAAGGAGAAAATAACAATCTTTTGTTCATAGAACAATCGTATTGATTACTTTACACGTATTACGTAACGCAATTATCTGTTGCTTGCAACTTAATACTGGAGGGGGTTCGGATTATAACCTGAAGGTGGATTATTAGTCATAGATGCAGTTGGATTACGGTCTATGTACAATGTTGTAATGCCGAATCAAAACTCAAAGGAGTTGAGTAGTATATGTATGATTGCTTTCTCGATGTTTGTCAATTGCCCCGCATCTGCCCAAGCCTCCGGCGACGGGCCTCGCTCCACTCCGTCAGAAGTTGGCCTTTACTTTGTAGAATTTGGATCAACATATAACAAGATTTTCCCTTGTCAAGATGGCAGCAAGAGCATCCCCACAAAATCGAACAGCAACGACGAGAGAGGGTCACCCTGACGCAGTCCTCGCTTGTTCCTGAAGTAGGGCCCCACTTCACCATTGATAGCAATAGCTGTCTGACCCACCGTGACAAGCTGCATGAGGAGATGCACCAGACCAGAGGAGAACCCTTTTTTAGCCAACACTTCCTGCAAAAATTTCCAGTAATTTCCAGTTGACACGGTCGTAAGCTTTCTCAAAGTACAGTTTGAGTAGAATTGCCTCCTAATTCTTGGATTTGATCTCATGAATAATTTCTTGGAGAGCCATGGCCCCATCAACAATGAGCCTCCCTTTGATAAACACGGTCTGAGAGGGAGCAATAATCCTGTGCGCCACAGGGGATATTCTAGAGGCAAAGGCTTTGGCAATAAACTTGAAAATTACATTGATCAGAGCAATATGCATGTATTGTTTGATTGTCTCAGCCCCAGCCACTTTGGGGATCAGGGACAGGATGCCAAAGTTAAGGCACGAAACATCCACGGTTCCCAGCACAAAGCCATTCAGAATTTTCAGAAGCAAATCTTTCAGCATAGGCCATAATTTTTTGAAGAAGGCCACAGGAAAACCATCTGGACCAGGAGCAGTAGCCGTCTTAGTATCCTTCAGGACAGATTCCAGCTCCTTCATGGTAAACGTCGGTGCCAGCTCATCATTCTCAGCATCAGACACTCTGAAGGCCTCCCCCCAATAGTTTTGATCCAGAGACAAGAACTTGGGTTCCTCAGATCCCATCAAAGCCACATAGAACTAGTAGATGTGATTTTGAATCTCCTGCTTGGAGCAGACTGGCCCATTATCATTCCTGTAACTGAACAGTACCCCATTGGAGGGTTCCTTACAAATTCTCAACAGCTAACCAGCAATATTAAAAAACCATAAAAAATGCACCATGTTAAAGTTTGTAGTCTAGAACATGTGGTATAAGTAAAGGACTTTAGATGTTCTGATTGCTAGAAAATGTTATCATACACAGCTTCCAGCAAATAGCAGGGCTCAAAATTGAGATTAGTAGGTAACTGTACGAACTTGCATGATTCAGAAGTCATGCCCACATTAGACTTTGTTTGATTCTTTGTTTCTTTTTATTTAACTTTACAAGTCTAGAAAATTAGCCACACAAACTGGTCAATAACAATTAAAGTCTAGTCAGAATTCTAGTAGAAGAAAAATACATGGGCACCTCAATAAAAAGAACTAAGAGCGAACTAGTGGTGTCGAAGTGATAGTGACGACCTGCAGACTTGTATGATATATTACCTCAGTCTTACTACAAACATACCAATGAGGATTGAGGAATGCTGTTCTCTTCTCCTAGATAAGTCCTTTCCAGTCTCCCTGTAAATAAAAGATAGTAACGACTGTGTTTTTATATTTATTGAGATCCATACTGTTTGACACCAAGACCACACATGTTGTGCAAAGAAAGTAGCATTTCTTTACCCTCTATGTATATGCAGCAATATATAAGCATTTCAAATCATGCAAATGCATAAATACAGGGTAAAGTCAATATTTAGCATCGATGGTTGACAAAAGCCATACATGAAACATATTTACTAGCATGAAATAAGTGGAAATAAAGAGAAAATGCAAAGAATCACAAACATTAGATAATACACTCTCAGGTTGACCCCACATGAAGAGCTGACAAGTAACCACAATAATTAGTAGTACATGACAGCAAATAGATCAGGTGACTAGGTTCATCGATAAAACTAATACAGTGGGAGGGCTGCTTACAAATTCTTGGCTGCAAAATAACCAGTGCAGCACCAGGAAACTAGAAGATTAGGCCCATAATCAGCAATCGATTTTGTATGAACAAAACTAGTGTCATGGTAGCCAAGTAGATGAAGCTGCACTCATTCAGGTACCATCTGCCGACCATTCGGCAAAACAGGGGATATAGGGTACATCAGGGCCCAGAATATGTTCTTCGGGAGTGCGGAGAACACGTGTATTCCGGCTAGCCATATCGTAAGACAGAATCCCCTTCATGTCGGTAAGGAAAATCAAATTTAATTCTAGATGAACTGTGAGTAATTGGTAGTATTCACCAGGCTTACGACAATGTCTTCCGAACAGTCCCAGAACATCCACAGTAAGCTTCAGAATCCACTTTCCAGTAGCATAATCTTCAAGAACCCAAAGAGAGAGTCTGCAATCGTTACGGTTATCTATGTGCCAAGCATACAAGTGCCCCTGAGACTGCCCAATGGAAGACATGCCATGTGGCATTTCAATTTTCCTGCAAGCCTTCCCCTCTCTGTCAACTGTGAGTATCATATTAGAGGAACTCAAGTGTACTATGCCATTTAAGAAGATAATTCTTGAAAAATCAGCCAGACGAAATTCGGTGCCCCAGTTGCTCTGCATGGAAGTCCATCGTCCAGTTTCTGTTGAGTAGATCGCCATCTCTGTGGTTTCACCGAAAACATTGCTCATTTCCACAAATACCACAAAGCAGGAGGGAGCGGCGGCATCGAAACCCAAACTGTAATAGGTTAGGCCCGGCAATTCCACAGGAGGCAACACACTCCACTTCTCAGTGGCAGGATTGCACACAACACAGTCGTATCTGTTTCCCTCGGGAAGTGCGTTCCAGCAACTGCAGAGGAGAAGGCCGCCGCAGCATTGTTCGACCCTGATGTGGTCGTAGCTCTCGCACAGGAAAGGGAGAGAAGGGTCTACCAGAGGCGGACCTCTCCCGGACAGATTGCGGAAGTACTGGTGGTGGATGTCCATGCCATGTAAGAAGAAGAAACCTGACACGGTCTGCGGACACCTCTTGCCGATTTTGGGGTCGGAGCAGAGGGCTAGCCACGATTTCGACACGCACTTGAAGCGGCAGAGTGAACTGTAAGGCACACGAGACAGGATCTCGATGAGGGGGCCCTCGGAGAGGCTCCACGCGGGCTGCAGCTGCTCGTGCTGATGCCCATGATTCAGCTTCTTCCTCTACAGATGATGGAGACAGTTCAGTTCAGTTTCCCGGTCCCCATTGGATTGAAGATTGGAGAAAGGAAAAACAGGGGAACAAACCTCAGACGGTATCTCGGTGGAGGGGAACGGCGGTGACGAGTGGGATGGAGCACCCCTGCCGTGGCCTCGGTGGCCAGTCGCCGTCGGGTGGCCCTGCTCCGTCCAGCCACCCTCCCCTGTCCTCCTCCTGGCAGCATTTGCCTACTCGAGCGTTATTGTCTGGTGGCGCAGGTCGCCGCTGCTCGCCGCAACTCGAAGGGTTTGGTAATGAATAGTGACTGGACCAATATGGCGATTGAATAGTGACTGAATCAGATGTGACTACTGTCTTCCACTACAGGGTACAGTAAATTTGTTTACATGTCAGTAGAAAGTAACAACAGGAAAAAAATGCATAAGTAGTAACTATTCCATTACCATGTAGATGAAACAGGAAACTAAAGCACAAGTAGTAATGTATCAGGTGGTGTAACTTAATGATCTGAAGAAGTGGATTTGGTTAGACATAGTTGCATGGAACTTAATGATTCCTAGGTAGGTTCAGCATGTACATAAGTGCCCTAAAGGGTTTCATAAGTTACATAATAAAGCAGAAAGCCCATGTTATTTCATCCTTTATATCAACAAAAACAAAATAAGTAAGGTACTGCATTCTTACATTCATAAGTGATATGCATGTAAACATATGTTGAACATTCAGTAAATGGTTGGCATAATTTTCATATGCTTTGTATCTACTAATAAAATAGGGAATAACATGCATGTAACATGTTGGGAATCAAAAAAGATCATAGTTCAAACAAAAAGGAACATCTGCATCTTATATCATAGCGAATAACATGCATGTAACATATTGGGCATAATTAGCTCTTAATTCCATCCAAGCATTTAGATATCACAGGCAAGAGAAAAAACATGCACATAAAAGTCTCACATGCTATTTGGGACATCATCAGGTTTAAATTTTTTTTTCCGCTGACTGATCCTAGAAACGTCTGCCGGATTGATCGTTTGGGGGACGCTGTTATGCCGTGCCCCTCCTTTGGGGCACGCCTGTTCCTAGTCGCATGTCCCAAACGGAGTTTTGGAAAAATAGAAAACAAGCTGAAATTTAAAATTTCATTCAAACATGGTTATATTTTACAAGGTCCGAACAAAATTTAACTAAAAAGCGGAATCTAACTAAAAATCTAATCTAACGGCCGCCGCCCCGGTAGTACTCGTCGAAGATGCTGAAGTCCAACAGCTCGCCCTTGACGATGCCACTTGGCCCTACGCCGTCAGTGGGCCCGTCCTTGACGTTGTCGCGCGTCAGGTCGATGATCTGCCCGCCGGACTCGAGGATGGACGCCTCAATCACCTGCTCGATCATCCAGCGCCAAGCGCTATGATCATTCACGGTGTTCATCTACACTTAGCCATTGCTTGGCGTGGGGTCGGCGGCGGTCGCCATGAGCCGATGCTGGCGGAGGTACGTGGCCAGGGTGTCCTCCTCCTTCGGTTCCGGCCTGGGGCAGGGCGGCTCACCGATGATGATGCACCGCGAAGGGTTGCACCTCAACGGCGGTGACGTGTGAATTCCTCCTTCACCTCCCTTCTGGGCATCCCATCGGTGCCCAAGCCTGGCAGCAAGGCCTGGTGGGAGCAGTATTTAATGACGGATACCAACCATTGTGTCGCGACGCTAACGCGTTTTATCCGGTGCGCCCGCAATGACCCCTGTGGAACGGGGATGGCCTCGGCGCGCCGAACAGAAAAGTGCTTTGGGGCACGCTGCTGGGCACGGTTTTCTACCTGGCTTGCCCCAAAAGGCTTTGGGGGTCGTTTGGGGCCTCCGATTGGAGATGGTCTTACACCTATAGAAAAAAAATTCTACTATAACATATGTTACATCTGATGGACAGAAAAACTCCTATTCAACAGTTTTCACCTAGGTATGGGGGCAGCAGCAAAAGAGAAAGAAAAATGTATCATCCTTGGGAGATTGCATCTATGTGTAACACATAAATATGTTGCATCCACATTAAAACTACCCATCTTGTTTACTTAAAATGTTACAACCCTTTTAAAATACATCTATCACACATCAAACAATGCATACTGAAAAGAGACGGCTGCCATGTAGTTCACAAATTCGCCATGGTAAGTTAGAACTTGTGCAACAAAATTTGTGGTGTAACCCCCAAGACACAATGTGTCATCCTTTAGTGATTGCATATGCTTTACGTTTAGTGTTGAAAGGATAAATCTGCTTAGAACGAACTTCGGACTGCATCATGACATGGGGCCTAGAAAAAAGTGGCAAAGCCTAGGGAAATTTACATCACACACGGGCAGAGAAAACATACTGACGAGCAACAATGTTTAACATCGGTAGAACACCCCTCTCCTAGCATGAATCGCGATGAAAATCACACTAACTTAATAGATCGGGAGATTTGAGATAAGAAACAGCTACCTTGCTGCAGAAAAGTAGCAACGGGCGGTTGATGTAGCAGGACACCGCGGGGAAGTAGCTGCAACCTCGAGGAAGTAGCTACCGCCGGGAAGAAGAAGCTCCGGCCGGGTCCGGGAGGAAGTAGCCGCAGCCGCAGCGGGGAAGGAGCCGTTGCCGCAAGGAAGGAGCCGCCGGCGCGGATTGTCCGAGAAATCCCGAGGCTTCTTTTGGGCCCCTGCGAGCTGGGCCCAATCTAAGGGGAACCACCGCTCGCCCTGGAGCTATCGATTGATGTCCCCTGCCAGACCTCAGGGTAAGCTAAAAGGAGTTCAGTTTCTTTTTTTTTTTGAATCTAGTTCAGACTTTCAGAGGAGAGTTAGAAATTGCGTAAGATATTAAGGTTAAATTCATGGAAAAGTTTGAGCGGAGATTTGGTGCACATGGTCACCAATTATTCAGTTTTTTTTACAAAAAATCATATTTTTGAGTTTCAAAAAATTCTGAAAATAAATCAGGATATAGCTAGTGATGTATACCAAAAACTTGTGAAGTATCAATTAAAAATAATGTGTATTTTGAGCTATGGAAAAAATGATAAAACTATAGATTTGAGTATACTGATTTCAAATCTAAAAAGAAGCTCCGCCTCGCACGGCGCCACGCCACCCAGCACGCCTACGCCATCAGGCCCATCACCATCAACCCACACCATTTCCCCCTTCCCTTTCTCTCTCATCGCTACAGTTCATGAGAGCTTTCTCGGTGGTTCCGGACCAAACCAAGGTCCCTCCCGGCGGCGATGCCGTCGGAAGGCGACTGAGGGGCGGTGCCGGTGTTGTTAGCTTAGGTTTTTTTAGTTGTATTGCCTATGTGCAGAATGGGAGTAGGGTTTCAGATCTCGCCGGCCGGATCTGGGACAGCTCGAGTTCCTCTTTTCTTCCAGTCTCTCTCCGGCTGGAGTGGATGCTTGCAGAGATCTGGAGCTGGAGGATCTTCGCCAATAAGCCGGTCTCAAGCTACTCCGGGGCGCCTTCAAGCGGTGCCAGGAGGTTGCTGGCCCTCATCCTCGCTAGAGCTCTGGTGGTTGGAGCCGGTGGCGGAGATGGTGGAGTCGGCAGCTTGGCAAATAAGCTCGATCTTCTTCATCGCTGCTGCTTCAACAACTGGTTCTATTCATCGCCCTTGGCCGGCCTTGGTGGCGAGGGAGGGCAGAATAGAGCGCTGATGGCGGAGGGTGCGGCGGTGAAGCGGTATTGCATGGGATTCCCAGGTGAAGATTCTGCCGAAGATTCGGCGAACTCCAAGCGGAGCATGGATGTGGCCTCTGCTATCTTGGGTCATAGGATTGGCCTCACCGTGGCCGGCCTAGATGGACCGGACTACCTCTTCCTCGTCAAGCCGAGGATCTCTCGCTCCCTCCCCACGTTGTTCTTTGTCTCTCCTGGGCCAAGTGGTTTTGTCCCCGGCGCCGGAAGAGATGGTCGTGGCTAGAGGAGAGTTGCCGGCGGTGCAGTTGGATCCGATCGCGTTTCTGCGGTCATTCTTAGGGCGCTTTGTGCAAAGGTGTTGGGCCTCTTTGTAATTTTCGGTTTCTTTCAGGTCCGTCTTTGTAACTTTGTACCCACCGCCTGATGAATGCAGAATCTAGGCCCTTCGGGGCCTTTCCCGTTCAAAAAAAAATCTAAAAAGAAAATTAAACTTTGTCATTTTTGTGTATCTCATGATAGAGAATATTTTGAATTGAGATTTTTTCACACTTATGGAATAGATCATTATCTACTTTTAAGATTCTTTTTAATTTTTAAAACTTGCAAATATAGTCTTAAATATTTTTCATATGTAGGGAGCACTAGAGCTCGGGATAAGTTTACATTAGTTTGTTTGTTTTGTAAAGGAATGTATGTAGGTCAAAAAGTACTTGACTAATACTCACTTCGTTCAGAGATATAAGACATTTTAGCTTTGTGAAATAAATGTATCTATACGTTTTTTAGTATATAGGTTCACTTCGAACTTCTGCGAAACTATACACTAAGACGTCTAGATACATTCGATTCACAAAACTAAAACGTCTTATATTTTTGAACGGAGGGAGTACTCACTATCGATTGACCTTTAAGTTTATATTATATGATTTCAGTTTTCCTTAATAATCGGAAATCATTTGTTTTTGGGTCATATGTACTACCTGCTCGGTTTGTGTTCGTAGCGTAACTATCTGTATGTACCGCCTCCGATTTGTAATAAGTTTTTTATTTAGAAATGGACGCTTTATTATTAATCATAATGTTTACACCCGACCTCTGCATAACTAGGATGCACACAGCCGATCAACCACAGACACAGTGACCAGAACAAAGGTATCAACATTACAAGAATGATAAAAAACGAAGACACGCGTCGGGCTATGGCAGATCTATCCGGAGGTCACGCTGCCATCCATGTCGGGAGAAAATATCTCTCGCCATGGCCTCCAATCGCGTACACCCCTCCACAAACAAGTCGCAAAACTCTATACGTTGGAGAGTAGTCCATGATCGGAGGATAGCCGTGGCTCGATAGATCACCTGAAGAGAAGAAGACACAATGTTATGAAAAATCCTGTCATTTCTACATAGCCAAAGCGACCAAATAATGGCAAGCGCTTCCACCCTAAATAAAGTCCCATATTTATCGTGTATCCCGTGCAACCAGTTACCTAATACATTGGTAACCGAGCGTGGAGGAGATAAACCAGAGGCAACATGGATGATTGACCATATAGTACGAGCAAATTTGCATTGGAAGAATAAATGCCGAATTGCTCATTATGATGATAAAGAACACATTGTGTACGTCCATGCCAATTCCTCTTAATAAGATTATCTTTTGTAAGAATGACCGCTTTACGAAGATACCAAGTGAAAATCTTTATTTTAAGGGTTATTTTCATGTTTCAAATTTTAGAATTATCGACCGCTGGAATATCAGGTTGGATCAGAGCTCTATATAATGAGTCAACAGTAAATTCACCACTCTCCAGTAGTTTCTATTTGAACTCATCCACCCTCTCAGACAGCTGTATCGTGGATAATCGTACTAGAAGATTGTTTCACGATACGAGTCTAGGCCCAAAGAGACTTTGTCTGAAAGACACATTAGGAGGATCTGATCCCAATACTGTGGAAAGGGTATCTCCTTTGTGCCTAACAATCAAGTATAGAGCTGGGTATTGTTCGCGAAGCAAAGTTTGGCCAAGCCATTTATCTTCCCGAACCTAACCTGTGATCCATCCTTAATATTGAAACCACCAAAACGGAAGAAATGTTTTTTGGACGCCATTAGTCCAGCCAAAAAATGTGAATCACCGGGTTTCCAAACCACTTGAGATACAGCTTTGGAACCAACATATTTCCTCCATAGAATGGTTTGCCAAACTCCATCTTCATATAGTAGTTTGAAAAGCCATTTACCAAGAAGCGCGGTGTTTTTGATTTGGAAATCATGTATGCCCAGTCCACCATATTCTTTTGGTCGGCAAACCACACTCTATTTGGCCAGTCGATATTTCTTTTTTTCACTATCCCCTTGCCAAAAGAATCTTGATCGGAAATAATCCACTTTCTTCAAGACACCTTTAGGCAATTAGAAAAACAAGATCATATACAGTACCATGTTGGTGAGTACTGAATTTATGAGAACTAGTCTTCCACCAAGGGATAGCAATTTTCCTTTCCAACTATTAAGACGATTTTGGAGTCTTTCCTCAACGATTTTCCATTCAGCAATCGTGAGACGCCGATAGTGGATTGGTATTCCCAGATAGTTGATTGGAAATTGCCCCTGACTACAGCCGAAAAGTTCAGCATATAGGTGGGCCTCGTTTTGAGCCTCGCCAAAACAATACAAATCACTTTTATGGAAGTTAATTTTCAATTCAGAGAGTTGCTCAAATACTGATAATATTAATTTTAGATTCTTAGCTTTCTCCAAATCGTGTTCCATAAATAAGATTGTATCGTCATCATATTGAAGAATAGATAGACCACCATCAACCAGATGAGGAACCAATCCTTCAATTTGGCCATCAGCCTTAGCTCTCTCGATAAGGATAGCCAACATATCAGCCACTATGTTAAATAGTATAGGCGATAATGGATCCCCTTGTCTTAGCCCTTTTTTAGTCTGAAAGTATTTGCCAGTGTCATCGTTGACATTGATGGTAACACTACCACCAGCCACAAAAGACCGTACGAGAGCACACCACTCCTCAGAAAAACCTTTCATACGAAGTGTTTGCTGAAGGAAAGACCAATTAACTTTATCATAAGCCTTCTCAAAGTCAATTTTGAACAATACACCGTTCAACTTCTTTGAGTGTAGTTCATGAACTGTTTCATGCAAGATTACTACCCCTTCTAGGATATTTCTTCCTTGCATGAAAGCGGTTTGTGTCGCTTCGTAAGCTAAATATAGACGGTAACAGTGTTCTGCCATTGATAAGGCCCCTTCTAGCATATGTGTTTTGTTATTAAGAGCGCATATTGTGAGCATGTTAGTTCCCTCTAGTTAGGATTTATCTTTCTCTCGCGGCTCCGCCGGCATAGAGTCTTTCTTCCCGATCTATGGCAATCCATTCGTATCTCTCGTTGATCTCGTCCTAGCGGGTAACCTCCAATCCTGGATCTTCACGGCGAGTCTTGTGTGATCGGGTTTTGTGCCTAGTGATCGGAAAAAACATAGCTTCGACCCATGTGAAGGATTCATGTGGTGAAGGGGGAGGCGAAGATATTGAAGTGAGGATGAAGAGGATGGGCCTCTGCGAGGATGACCTAGATGATGTGATCTTCGAGGAGGAAGAACCGCCACCGGCAGAACTTACAAGATGGTTGGCCATAGCTAGGGTTTGCACTGATATGGACTACTCAAGCTTCTGGTTCTTTAAGAACATGCGTTCGGCTTGGGATTTGGTGCAGAAAGTGAAGACCAGATCACTAGAAAACAATTTACATACTTTCCAATTCTCCTGTCTTGGCGATTGGGAGAGGGTGATGGATGGAGGACCATGGACAATGGATCTCTCAAAGATCTCTCAAAGATCACTAGAAATCCTGTTTCCATTGATCTGTATGATGGATTTACCAAACCATCAACAATGGATCTCTCAAAGATCAATATATGGATCCAGATTCACGACCTCCCTATTGGATATGCTCCTATGGTAAAATCTTGGTCATCAAAAGTGGGAACTTTGATTTCTTCTGAACCTTTATCCAATGATTTCGAAGGAAACTTTTACCCAGTTAGGGTTAAGGTGGATGTGACTAAACCACTAACGAGGGTGGTTTTTATGACCTGTGTAGGGAAAAGGGAGTTATTCCTAGTAAAATATGGAAAACTCCCTAATTGGTGCCAAGTTTGTGGCCTTATGGGATACGAATATAAAGATCATGGAGATGGGGTGCATCCCCGGGAAGCTCTGGTATTTAAGGATATACATGCTAGTTGGTCTATCAAGGGAGGAGGAAGACCAGAAAGAGGATAGGGAGGCTCGCGTGGCTTGGGCAAAGGAGGGTTTACCAGTGGATGTGGCCATGGTAGATCGGGTATGGATGAAGATGCTTCGGAGAACAGTAAGGATGACATGTCGAAGGACGAAAATGATCCATCGAGGAAAAGGGCAGAAGATACACATGGGTCGGGAGAACTGCGAGTGGAGAGCGCTACAGCGATCGCTAACTCATCAAGTAAGGTTGGTGTGATGGTCATGCAGCTGCAGTTGGTTGCTCCCTCTAGTCCTAACCCGGTAAGAGATCGGAAGAGGCCGAGAACAAAAGCAGATGATGATATGAATGGAAAAACTGATTTGGCAGGCTCTAGTGAAGAGCGCCGCGTGGACCAATAAGGATCCTAGGTATGAACTGCCAGGGGTTGGGTAATGACCTGGCAGTTCCATCGCTTTTGGATGTCCAAAGGCAAAGCAACCCTGACATGTTGTTCTTGTCGGAGACACACCTCGAAAGATATCCGGTTGATTGTTTGAGAAGAAGATTGAAAATGGATTCTAAAATCGTTAATCCTAGTGATGGCAGAAGTGTGGCATTCTTTTGCTTTGAAAGAAGGAAATAAAGATTAAGTAGTTTTAGTCGGCTCTAAAATATTTTGATGTTCGAGTGGTGGAAAGGCAACATAAAGTGTGGCACTTAACTGGTGTATATGGGGAGCCAAAGTGGGAATACAAGCATTTGACTTGGGGGAAAATAGAGAACTACATGGTCAATTTTAATTTATTATGGGCAATCTTTGGCGATTTTAATGAAATTCTATATTTACATGAGAAGGACGCGGGTAATCCCCGACCCCAAGCGTACATGCAGGCTTTTCGGGATGTCGTATTTGATTGTAACCTCATTGATATTGGTTTCAGTGGAGATCCATTTACTTGGAGAAGGCCTTATACGTGAGATATTGGATCGTGTGTTGGTGAATGATGTGTGGCATGTGATGCACCATGAGGCGGTTCTTACTCATATGGAGTATGCTAGGTCAGATCACTGGCCGCTGCTTTTGGAAACTGACCCCCGGCTATTCAACATAGACCAAGCACAATTAAAAAATTTGAAGCTAGGTGGCTACATGAAAATAACTTCAAAGACATTATTGAGAAGGCCTGGTCGAAGGCGAATGATGCTATCATTGATGGGGGCGTGCTAGATCGTCTATCCCATATGCATAGCTGCCTGCTTGCTTGGGATTCGACTTATCTAAAACAGCCCAAAAATAAACTTCGACAAGCTCAGAAACAACTCGACCAAGTATTAAATGGGACGATGAATGATGAGAATGATCAGATTGCTAAAGAATCATCGGCACTTATTGAGATGCTCTTGGAACAAGAAGAATTACATTGGTTACAACGTTCCCGTGTGAATTGGTTGATGCAGGGTGATCGAAACAAAAACAAATTTCACCAATTTGGTACAGCTTGCCGTAAAAGGAAATATATTAAACGTCTTAAAGGGCCTAATGATGAGCGGGTTGAAGGTACTTCATCCCTAAAGCTAATTATTTTTGATTATTGTTTTGAGTTGATTACTTCTGAGGTCTAGGATACCGATCAGGACGTGCTGGACAAAATCCAGCCGGAGGTGAATATCGATATGAACGAGCGGCTTATGCTTCCTTTCACGGCAGAGGAAGTAAAAAAAGAGCGTTTTCTATTGGATATTTTAAAGCCCCAGGGCATGATGGCCTCCATGCTATATTCTACAAAACTTTTTGGGGCATGTGCGGTGAGCAGATAACCGCTGAAATATTTCAGGATCTGGAGACTAGAATTATTTTCGAGGGGTGGAACAACACCACAATTGTTCTTATTCCCAAAACTGATTGCCTAAAGCTTGTCACTCAATTCCAGCCCGTCAGTTTATGCAATGTGATTTATAAGATTATTTCTAAGATGTTAGCTTTGAGACATAAGCGTGTTTTGCCTGATGTGATCTCTCCAATGCGGAGTGATTTCATCCTAGGATGTCTTATTACTGATAATGTGCTTGTTGCATATGAGACGGTTCATGCAATTAAAAAGAAGAGGCGTGAAAAAACTGGTGCTTGTGTGGTCACACTACTAGGAAACAGCTCTTCTGTGGCGCATGTATATCTATCTTCTCTGGCGCATATCTTTGTCGCCACTGTTACCTCGTCACTGATATCTGCTTTCTGTGGCACATATAGATATGCGTCACAGAATGTCGCATTTATTCATATGCGCCACAGGAATATGTTCAGTGGCACATTTCTTAATATGCGCCACAGAAAGTATATGCATCACAGACATATTTTATATATGCGCCACTGACTATATTACATGTATTCAAAGTAAAATATATTCCTGGTGTATAATCAGGTATTTATACACGATTTATACAGTATTTATTCAGATTAGTATAAACAGTACATTACACATGTAGTAGATGAAAACCGACATATAATACAAACACAAGTATAATGTCATCACACTTAGAGCCCGATCGAGATACATATATAGTGTCAAGTATCGAATTTTTACACAAGTGCCGAATACAAAGTTCATATCATCTCACATTATAAATATGAAGTGTTCACCGCCACCTACACTAGGATCAAATAGAATACAGCTGTGATGATGGTGAGCAAGAGCATGAGCCCGACCAATATCTTCATCCAGTTCTTCTTCCACAGGTGGTTCCTCCACTTGGCTACCGCCTCCTCTCTAGTCGCGTGTCCTTTGTAGATGTTGTCACTTAACTTGTTCACTTGTTTGTGATAATCCTCTCACTCCTCGTAGACTCCTGAAACCCTACCCATGTACACCACATACCACCTCGTCGCCATCTCTATAGACGATAAGGCATATTAGTAAAAATGCAATGAAAAGAATTAATAAAGGGTTCACATCCATATATATATATATGTTCACAAAATATAAAACAAAGGATCCATAAACCTACAAAATAGCATCACGATCATCATAGAAGTAATAAGTTCAACGACAACACAGCCACAATATAGTTTAAGTCTAACAACAATGACCATTTCGACCACAAGATAGTAAAGTTTATGACACACACACTATAGCAGGCGTCCATCGAGAATATACACACACACTTGATCATGCTAGAGGCACACATCGATCATGAAGACTTCTTCTTCTCGCTCGACTTCGGGAACGGTTGATAGCCCTCTTTCGTCATCCACATCCTTGTGTCACCCTGCTTATGGAGGCGTTCTTCGATCTCCCTCTTACTCAACCCTTTGGCTTATTGTAGGGCCCCCTTGAGTTGACATCTTCAATGATGATTTGCGACAACTTCTGCTGAATGCGATTGAAGTCTTCTCTAAGATCATCAACATTGATTTGCACCAAATTTTCGGCCCATCCTCGAAGACTAGATGGCAACGTTAGGTTCTAGCAATCCCGAACATAGCCTTTAAGGTGATGAAGGACGTAGAAGGCCTCCTTGGCGCTACCAGTAATAGGCTCCTTGACGCAGGGGAAATCGAGCATGTTCTTGAACACATATTTGCCATCCTTGATACATTCCCCCTTATCTACGAAGGTGCATCCCTTCTTAGCGTAGCCCTCGAGATCCTCATTGAGAACACCCCTTATTCTGGTGTAGTCTTTCTTCTTCGTCAAACTCCTCGAGTCGAAATACGTGGCTAGAGAATACCTCGGGGCAAGGACGATGAGTGTGCAGTATTTGTCTCTGCGCAGCTGATACGTCGTAAAAGTATCTATAATTTTTGATGTTCCATGCTTGTTTAGTATCTACTTTCTTATGTTTTGTTCATACTTTGAGGTATTTTTATATATTTTCTGGAACTAACCTATTAATAAGATGCCACAGTGCCAGTTGCCTGTTTTCTGCTGTTTTTGGTTTCAGAAAAGCTAGTAAGGAAATATTCTCGGAATTGGACCGGACAAAAGCCCAAGTCAATATTTTACCCAAAGCAACACGAAGTCCGGAGGGGAGACGAAGTGGCGCACCAGGGCGGCCACACCTGGTGGCGGCGTAGCCCGGGGGGCACTCCACCAGGGGGTGTGGGCCCCCTGGTGCTCCACCGACCTTGCCCTTCCACCTATAAAAGCCTTCCGGGATGAAAACCCTAAGTACTCGATCAAAATTCCATGAAAGAGTCTGTAGCCGCCGTCATCTCCATCCCTAGATCGGGAGGGATCTGAAGCTCTTCCTGGCACCCTGCCAAAGGGGAGAGATCACCCTGGAGGCCTTCTTCATCACCATGCCTGCCTCCGGTGTGATGCGTGAGTAGTTCATCCCTGGACTACAGGTCCATGTAGTAGCTAGATGGTTGGTTCTCCTCTTTTGTGCTATCATGTTTAGATCTTGTGAGCTCCGCTCATGATCAAGATCATCTATTTGTAATCTTACATGTTGTGTTTGCGGGGATCCGATGGATATTGAGATGCTATTTCAGATTGATTATTGATTCTATCATGTCTATGTTATTTGTGATCTTGCATGCTTTCCATTGTTAGTAGCTATCTTGGCCAAGTAGATGCTAGAAACTCCAAGAGGGAGTATTTATGCTCGATAGTGGGTTCATGCCTCTAGTAATCTGGGGAAGTGACAGGAATCTCTAAGATACTAGATGTTCTATTGCTACTAGGGAGAAAACAGCAATCCTTTGTCCATGGGACAATCGTATTGTTTACTTTACACACTTTGCTTGATGCAATTATCTGTTTCTTGCAACTTAATACTGGAGGGGGTTTGGATGATAACCTGAAGGTGGATTATTCGTCATAGATGCAGTTGGATTATGGTCTATGTATAATATTGTAATGCCCAATCAAATCTCGTAGGAGTCAAGATGATTAGTATATGCATGGTATGCTTTCTCGAGTCTGTCAATTGCCCCACTGTAATTTGTTCACCCAGCATGTTATTTATCTTAAGGAGAATCACCTCTAGTGAACTATGGCCCCCGGTCTATTCTTTTGCCATTGCTATACCTTCTACTGCTACTGTTTACTGTTTACTTTCTGCAAGCAATTACTATATTCCACACAATACGTTTAATCCTTTGTTTTCAGCAAAACCGGTGAGATTGACAACCTCACTGTAAGTTGGGGCAAAGTTCTGTGGTTGTGTTGTGCAGGATTCCAAGTTGGAAACAACACCTTGGAGTTGTTTCCTTGCTCTTACTGGTTCGATAACCTTGGTTTCATAACTGAGGGAAAACTTGCTGCTGTGCTCATCATACCTTCCTCTTGGGGTTCCCAACGAGCACGATATATTTTGGGCCATCAAGCCTTTTTTCTGGCGCCGTTGCCGGGGAGTCAAGGACATCTTCACAAGGGGAGTCTCTCACAACCAATCTCTTTACTTTGTTTTTTGTTTTGCTTAGTTTATTTCTGCTTTGTTTGCTTGTTCTTTTGATCAAAAATATAAAAAATTAGTTCCTACTATAGTTGTTATTTTCGTTGATCTGTTATTGTCTTGTTTTATCATGCTTTCTATCAATGGTTGGTTTCTTTGAAACTGAATCTAATTGGCAAGGTGGGTTCATGGAAGAACAAAAATATTATTATAAGGAACACCGCTTGTCACAAAAAGGGAAATACTTATGGGAACAAATTAATAAATTGTATACCATTGCTAGAAACGTGTGCTCTACTTATAATGTTACTTATTGCTTTGATAAATCTTGTTTCTATAAGAGGTATAAACACCTCCCTTTTCAATGTGAGTATAATGATGTTGTTACCATATCTTCTTATGTTAAGGGAAATTATGACTTTTATGATGTGGAACAAATTGAAGAATTTATTGCTTGGAAGGGTGCATTCGAACTAGCTTATTTTCTTGAAAATACTGATGATGCACCTTATAAATATGAGGTTTATGATATACTTAAATTTTTCTTTGATAATTATAAGGAAGAAAATGGCTATATTCTTGAATATCTTAATAGATGCTCTCCACCAGCGAAAGATACTAATGCCTTGCAGGAGCCTATGGAAGAAGAAATTGCTGAAACTAGAAGCTCATTGGATGAAAAAGAGGAGGAGAGTGATGATCAAGAGGAGGAAGAATGGATCTACCCATTCCTACCTTCTAATGAGAGTAACTCTTTACCCCTTACATTATTTGATTATCCCCCATGCTTACCAAAGGAGGATGAATGTTATGTTCCTGTGCATTCTTTTGAAAATGTTTATAATAAAGCTCTATATGATGGTCCTATATTGGTTGATAATATTAATTGTACTGCTATTGAAAATGAGATTGATTAGTCATCTTGTTATAAAATTGTTAAAAGTGGGTTTGAAGGTTTTAATCCCACTATTTTTGAGCTTGATAAAAATTATGTGTCTGTAGATCATGAAAAGCATGCTTTATGTGATAGTTATATTGTTGAGTTTATTAATGAGGCTAATGAAAATTATTATGAGCGAGTAAAATATGGTTCTAAAAGTTTTCATGGTACTGAAACACCTCTCTATTTGCTGAAAGTTTTGAAGTTACTTTCGTTTTATCCTCCTATGCTTGTCACTTTGTTCTTTGTGAATTTATTTGCGTATAAGATTCCTATGCATAGGAAGTGGGTTAGACTTATATGTGTTTTGAATTTGCTTCTTGATGCTCTCTTTTACTTCAATTCATATTTCTTATGTGAGCATCATCGAAATTATCATGCCTATCTTAATGGCTATAAAGAAAGAACTATTGGGAGATAACCCAAATTATTTTTATTTTCAATAAGTTTTTCTTTTGTTGAGTTTTGGAAGTTATTTTTGTGTGGTCTTTTGTGGCATCCCGCTAAAACCACTACCAGAAAATCGCTTGCATTGTCTATTACTTTGTGCATCATCATGACATCGTCATGCATGTTTGTTCATAAAAGTACTTTGCAAAAACCCTACTTTGTTTTCTAATTAGTCCTCCTTTAATTTCAAATCATAAAACTAGGTCTTCCTGGATATTTTAGTTGTCTAAAAACTATTTATAAAATATTTTAAAAATTAAATAAAAATAAAATATTTTTTAGTGGGGGAGGCAGCCACCGGTCAGGCCCAAAGGCCCAATCGGTAGCCACCTACTACCCCATATACCCAACTCAGACCAAAACACTAACCCAGACCAAAACCCTATTTCCCCCACCCCACCTACCCCTATTTTTTCCCTCCATCCCGTCGCCAGCCACCAACCGCGCGTGCACCCCCACCTCAGCTGGTCCAACCGACCGCCCTGGCCCCACTCGCACGCAGCGGACACGCCACACGCGGCTCAGCGCGACTCCCGCCCCCCTTGTCGTTTTCGCCCTGGCCCACCTCGTGGACGCGTCCCGCACGCCACCTTCCTACCCCGCGCCCTTCCTCTCTCCTCCCAGCCCCATCCCTCTCCCCAGATCCCGCGCCGCCGCCGCCGGCTCGCCTCGCTGCCGCGGTCCCTCCTTCTCTGGCTCCATGCGACGCCCTCGTGACCCAGCTTCCCCGACATCGCCGCCTCGCCAGCGACCGGCTGCGCCTCTCCGTACCAGCCGCGACCACCCCGGGCCCCTCTGTCGCCGCGCCGACCTCTGCCCATGGCCGGCCCTGCTTCCTCCTGTCGACCGCCAGGTCCTCCTCCCCGCCTCCAGCACCGTCTTCGCCGGCCTCCCGCCTTTCGAGCCACCGCCCCGCGAGGCTGCCGCCAGCGCCCTGGCCGCCCCAGGCGCCGCTGCTTCCTGCGAGCCCTCGTCGTCGTCTCCTCGCAGAGGCCATGGCCAAGCTCCACCTCGCCCTGCCGCGGGGGGTCGCCCCCTCGTCTCTGCTGACCGGCGCGCCCGCCGCCCGCGAACCGCTTCTGCTTGGCCTCCTCCCTGCCTACCTCTGGCCCCGCTTCCCTGGTGCGTCGTCGAGCCCCACCTCGTCCCGCGCGTCACCGCCGAGGCTGCCCGACAGCGACCGTCGCCGCCCTCCTTGTGGGGCCCCGTGCTCCCAGCAGAGCCTCACCATCTCCCCGTGTTCTCGTCCTTGCGGGCAGGTGCTGCCCCGACGGCCGCGAGCCCTCTGTCCCCTATGCCCAGCTCGGTCTCTCTATTTTTTGTAACATGCGGTATGGTGCGTATCTGCAGGTCTTCTGCTACTGACGAACAGTGTTGAGTGGGGTAGATTCCAAATGTCTCTTTCTACAACGCTGTTTTGTTCGTGTCCATGTGACCGTGTTCAGAAGATGGTCGCACGTGTGAGATCGCTCGATGCCACCCGAAAGACCTCGACGAGAACCGTTCTCCATGCCCAGATCTTTAGAAGACCATGACATCCGATAAGTTCGCCATCGACCGCCACAACGCCAAGATCTCCTTCATGGGTTGGATGGAACCGCCATGACCTTCTTCACGGATCCGAAGACGCCAAGGCCCGTTCCCGGAGTCCGAATACCAATCCCGCCAAAGACCGAACCCCGGCGCGCCAAGTTCTCTGACCCCTAGACCCTCGGAGCACAAGTTCGCCGAACCTAATGTGATCCCCTTTCCGAGACCCCTATTTTTATAATATGACATATACCTGTTGCATAATTAAATCGTCATGCTTGCATACATGTCATCTGGTGGGTTGGGTTAAATAGTTGATTCACCTAAATTAAATATGGAGACCATATGCGGGATATACTTGTATTATATCGCCTCCATTTAAATTTGCGTAGCGAACCAATGCCATGTTTTGCCTTGTTAAGTCAACATTTAAATTGCGGGGTAGATAAATAACTTGAACCTATTAATTAAATGTCGGGACTCCGGTTCCGCTTAATACTGTATAGTTGCACCACATCTGTGCCATGCCATGCATCATATCATAAACATGCCGATTCTTCTACCGTAGTATTAAATAGTGCATCCGGTGTTTCTTCTAGTGACTGCTTCTTCGCGGATTAGGCCGATGAGTTGATGCGAGTATCGACAAGTTCTCCGGCTATGAACCTTCGGCAGTGTTTCCCAGGCGAGCATCTCTCCCTCTTCTACCTATTTTGCATTTATAGTCTTTATTTCCTCCTATTGATCTATTGTTATCCGTGTCGCGATGCTTTAGTTTCCGAACACCAGTTAAATCCCGTGCAACCTCTATATTGCCTTGGACACCTCCTATTACCTGTGTTTGGTAGATAGCTGGCCTTGCGAGTCGTAGTTGCTTGCTCAGGTGCGATCCCGCGTTGTCAAGTACCACAGTTGTTGGAAGGTTGGCACATGCTTAATGGTGTAGATGCTTAATGGTGGAGATGATCATGACTTTAAATACAACTATCAAAATGCTAGATATAACTAATGCAGAGGCATCGGTGGGCAATAGATGTTATTTGGTTCTTCCACGCTCACTTGTGTCCCGTAGGACCCCGAGTACTTGATACCTTTTCCTTGATTTTTCGCACTATCCACATCCGGGAGGCCTTATGGACCCCCCCTGAGCCGGAGCTTGATTCATTTCTATTTCTTGGGGCCACAAAGTAGTTTGGGGCTTTATTACTATCATGTACCTATGCCATGCTTTACTGCTTTATTTAAGATTGTGCGTGGAGCACCTGTACTGTTTTGGATCGTGGAATGTTTTCGCGGTATCGACAAGCCCAGTCACACTTTCGGGTTCCCAGTCGTTTATAGCCATTGTCACAAACCCTGGGTCCGTTCCGGAGCCGGCCAACTTTGTTGCGGGTAGCTTAGTGGGGTGGCCCCCTGAAATATTTCTGAATGCTATGATCGCTTTGTCGTGAATGCCTCGTTGGGTTTTGAGTTGGTTTTTCCGAGGTTGATCGAGTGTGTGTTGCTATTTGTGCACCCCTGTAGGGTAAAACTTTCTGAAAGCCGTGTCCGCGGTTATGGACGACTTGGAGCACAGTATCTCGATCATAGACAAGCATAACTAAAGTAGTGCTATAAATTTGACTTAATATGTGACTAGTAATCAGCTCAAGTATAACGGAATGGATATTAAAAATGCCAACAGCTGGTGGATCTGGGTTGTTTTGTGACATGCTATATGCCTAGTAAGTATTGCAACTCCAATGGAATGTGATAAAAGTGCCAACAACTGCTGGGTTTCGGGGTTCCTCAGGACAAAGATATCGGGCTAGTAACTGTTCCAACTACAACGGAATGTTAACTAAAACTGCCCACTACTTATGCTATCAGGATGACTCATGTTATCTATATCTGATTAGTAATTGCTGCAACTATAATGGAATGAGTAAAATTGCCAACTGTGTGAGTTCCTTGGTCCGACTTCCTCGTTTGGTCTCGAGGGGGAAATACCACGATGGGTTTGTTTGGTGTTAGCTTCAGGTTGGATCCGAATAGGTCTTTCTTATCCCTCTCTGATAACCGCCAGTTGCATCGAGTCTCTATAGGTTGTTTAGTGCCGTTGTGCTGCCGCTTCAGCCCACCATACCTATGTAGGCGAGAGCCGCCAAATTCTAGCCTCGCCGTGTACTGGCCTCAATACTGACGCTCCTCTTTTTCCTTTGCCCTTTGTCGGCACCCCTTTTGTTTTAGCAGGTTTGTGATCGACGTCGTTAGCAGGGTTACCCTTCCGGTTTGGCCTGGGCAGGGTTATGGACGCCATTGGTTATTCTTCAGGGCTCTTAGCCCCATTTGCATCCTGTCCGTAGTCGGACGCTCTACCGTTTCAAGGTGATTTGGATCTTTGTATATTATATCTGTATTATTGACTCATGGAGTCCATGTTGTATATATATCTATTCTGTGGGTCCTATCGAGGACTGTTGTGTAATGGTATTACTTCGTTTTCCACCCGCACGAAAGTGCCTGGTGGGCGTCCTTGAATCGTTTCTATGCGGGTTTGGCGGGAAGCGCTAAAACTTGCATAGTGCCGATTCGAGGGTGTTACATCTTTGTGCCAAGAATAACCTCTAATGAGAGAGAAGTAAGACTTGGGAAAGTTGCTGTCCTGAAACAGATTTTTGTGCTTCGCAGTAAAAATTTGTGAAAAAACTCTGTAAGTCGGATTGAGCTGTAATTTTTTGTTCTTCTGCCCCAGGTTGTTATCTAACTTTCGTTAGTTTAACACTT
Organism: Avena sativa; assembly: GCA_916181665.1. Classification (NCBI taxonomy): domain Eukaryota; kingdom Viridiplantae; phylum Streptophyta; class Magnoliopsida; order Poales; family Poaceae; genus Avena; species Avena sativa. The sequence goes on from OV702295.1 coordinate 433,960,000, forward strand.
TTTGATTTTACCTGCTAGTTTGTTTTGACAGATTTCTACCATTATTTGTATTTGCCTCTTAATCTCTTTTTCTTTGAGTTCTCTTTGATCACTTGAACTTCTAAAATAAAATTGCTATAGTAGCTTGTGCTTTAATGGAAGTTTTACTTGTGTTGAAACTGAACCTAAAGACTTGTTATCTTAAGTACACTAATGTTGCTAATGAAGATTGTGTGAAGTTTTGTATGAAGGAAATTTTAAAGTGTAGGGAAGAATAATGTGATAAGATGAAGTATGGACAAAAGCTCAAGCTTGGGGATGCCACCCGTGTCACTCCAAGAAATATTCAAGAAGTACAAGTGTCAAAGCTTGGGGATGCCCAAGGCATCCCCTTCTTCATCAATAAAAATCTCAGATTTTCTTCCAAACACTTCATTTTTATTGTTTCATGCACAATTGTGTTGCTCTTGAAGCGTCATCGTTTTGTTTTTAGTTTTATTTTGCTTAGTTTTCTTAAATAAATTGGTTGAACCCCCGCATTCATACATAGTTTCAAATAAGTTGATTTGGATTGGAAAAGAGTAGGAAAGTTCATGCTTATAAGTGGTACAAAAAGGAGCTTGTTTTGACTGTGGCATAGACTTTATCATGTCATGTTTGATATTGATTTGACTCTATGCTTAGTGATTATTAATGTAGCATGACTTGTTACAAACAATTGAGATTGCTTAATGTGCCTTGAAAGAATCATGTGTTGTTTTAGCATATATAAGCATACTATTGTGGTATTGTCCTTTGATGCTTTATTTGGGTTGACTTGGTGCATGCTCACACCATGTTAAGACTATACCAAGTCACCATAACCTCTATGATCATTTAGTTTTCGACTTGTAATATCACTTTATTCTTTAATTAATAATGTTTTGTCGATTTGCATGATTATGGCCATTATTGCTCTCTTAGTTGGTCGCTCCCAGTCTTTTGCTAGCCTCCACATGTACCAAGTTTGAGTTCCACTCATGCATCCAACTCCAAATAAAACCAAGTTATTCCAAAGAGTCCACCATACCTACCTATTAGCATTATTGCTATTCCAAGTATATTCATGTTTTTATCTACCTTCCAAATTAAACTTGTTATGTGAAAATTAGTGATTAAAGCTCTCATGAACTTGATGGCACACTTTACTTTCTTGCACTTAATAAACTTGAACCATTGTGCCCATCTATGTTGTGTATATGATTGCGCTTTGTAAGTTGTGAATTGGCAGAACCATGTTATCATGGGGAACACTTTCAACATTGCACTTTATTTAGTTGATATCATGTTCTTTTGCTTATGGATCTAGGCGGTGTGAAATGAAAGGGGAGCTTGTAAAGCTCATGGAGTTTGTATATGTGTTACAGAAACGCCTGGGCGGCTAGCCTAAGCAATGCCTAATCATGGTGGAAACTTGCAGCATAATCATAGTGAGCAATCTGTGAAGCATCCTCAATAAAAAACCTATGCAAATAGGAAATAAAAAAATCTATGCAAATAGGAAAAAAAGCCTATGCAAATAGGAAATAAAAGGATCGCTGAGATGCTCATTGTTTGTTGCCTTGTCATTTTGATATGGGAAAACTCCTGTATCATGGGGCAAGGGGTACCCCGTTGGCGGTTCTCTATGATACACATGTACTTACAATGATGATATGTCCAAAACGTATCTACTTCCCGAGCACTTTTGCTATTGTTTCTCCTCTAAACTTGTGTGATTTGGATGTAACTAACACGGACTGACGCTGTTTTCAACAGAATTGCTTTGGTGTCTACTTTTTGTGCAGAAAATCAACTATCAGGAAAAATCCCGGAAAATATGCCAAAAATCCTATTTCACCCGAAGACTCCAGGAGCCAGAATACGAGACGGAGAAGAGCCAGGGGGTGGCCACACCACCTGGTGCCGCGGGCCAGGCCAGGCCGCGCCAGGGGGTGGTGTGGGCCCCCCAGGCACCCCCTCGGTCTCCCTCTTCGCCTATAAGAAGCCTTCTGACCTAAAAACTCCGGGGGGTTCGACGTTTTTCCAGAAGGAGTTCCGCTCCACCGCCACCACCTGATTCCACGAAACAGCACCAGAAACTCCGTTCTGGCACCCTGCCAGGACGGGGAATTGGAGGAGATCATCGCCATCATCATCAACATCGCTTCTCCATCAACCATCCATGTTTCCCCCATCTATGAGTGAGTAATCCCCTGTTGTAGGCTATGGGGATGGTAGGGATTGGATGAGATCGTTCATGTAATGGCATCAGATTGTTAGGGCATGGTGCCTAGTATCTTTTATTAGTGCTTTATGACTTTGTTGCGATTTGTTGTGCTTAATGCTTGTCACTAGGGCCCGAGTGCCATGATTTCATATCTGAACATGTTATTGATTCATTATGATAGTATTGTTTATGGTCTTATCTGCAAGTTGTATACACACGTTGTTGTCCAGAACCAATGGCCCCGAAGTGACAGAAATTGGGATAACCGGAGGGAATGGCTTTGAGTGAGGATCACATGTGTTCACGGAGTGTTAATGCTTTGCTCTGGTGCTCTATAAAAAGAAGCACCTTAATTGCCAGTAGTTCCCTTGAGGCCCCACTGCAAACAGGCTAGCAGGACAAAAGATGTGGTGCAAGTTCTCATTGCGAGCACGTATGACTATATATGGAACACATGCCTAGGATTATCTAGTACTTGGATGCTTTATCTTATTTATCTGCAATTGCCCTATGTTCTGATTGCTATGTGAATTGTCTTGTCCATGCAACGCCCGTCCATCCATCCCTATGCCTACCACACTCGAATCCCACTGTTTACTGCTATTGTTACTGCTGTCGTTACTTTACTATTGCTGTTACTTTACTATTCCTACTACAAAACTGTTGCTACTGATAAAATGCCGTGAGCAAGATTGTTTCTAGGTGCAGCTGAATTGACAACTCAGTTGTTAAGGCTTATAAATACTCTTTGGCTCCCCTTATGTCGAATCCATAAATTGGGTTTCACTTCCCTCGAAAATACTGCGATACACCCCCTATACTTGTGGGTCATCAAGACTATTTTCTAGCGCCATTGCCGGGGAGCATAGCTTTATTTATCAAGTTCACTTGGATTCTCTATTGTTCGCTGCTATCCATCCATCATGGGTAAGTCTTGTGATGGAAAGGTCCCTATTTTACCATCCACTACAAGAAGAGGTACGATTCTGAACACCTCTGTTGCTCTTGATTCACCGTATGTTATGAGTAAGTTCCTTACACCACCACATAAACATGCTACACACACTGCTACTACTGCTGAATCTGAAACTTCTGATGCTTATGATGCTGCTTCTACTGTGCTTGATAATAGTGGTTCATTAGGTCCTTTCCTAGATGCTACGATTGCTAGAACTATAGCTGGAAATACCGAAACTCCTAATGAAGACACTACCACACCTGTTAGTTCTCCTGAGTCTAGTGAAAGTTATGATATTGAAGATGGTTATGTTGAGATGACCGATGAATTTATTAAAGAATGTAAAAAACACCCATGATAGGAGCGCTGCTAAGAGTCTCCTTGAGAGGCGTACTATTAGACCCAAATTGTCTCCTATTGCTAAGTTTGCTGTTTCCCCATAAACATTACAGATAAAGATTATGATTTCTCTCTCGATCTATCTTACATAGCTATTGTTGAGAAAGAACCTTTTTGTGGGACTAAGAATGAAAGTGCGGTAGCACACATGAATGAACTCTCTACCATGAGTGGCCTGTTTTCTGATGATATTAAGATGCGTACTTACTTTGTTGCTAAGATTTCCCCCTTTTCACTAAAAGGGGAAGAAAAAACATGGTTTAGTAATTTACCTCCTGGAGCTATTGATAGCCCTGAGTGCTTGATTAGTACTTTCCTGCGGAAATATTTTCCTCCTAGTGCTAGACATGCTATTTTGCAGGAACTTTTTGATTTTAAACAGGGAGAAAAAGAGGTATTGCCTGAATCTTGGGAAAGGTTTTGTGCTTTGATTCATGCACAAGCTGGAAGTCCATTACCTAAGAATGAGCTTCTTGATATATTTTATAATGGACTAACTGAAGAATCTAGGACATACCTAGATAGTTGTGCTGATTGTGTTTTTAGGAATAGGACTCCCAAGGAAGCTGAGGAATTAATGGCTAAAATAAGTAAGAATTATGAAGATTGGACTCCTCCTAAACAAGCTATACCTGAAGTAATTATACCTGAACCTTCTATTCCGGTGCCTATTCCAACATCAAAGAAGAGGGGAGTTATTGAATTAAATGATGAAGTGATGAAGAAAGCTAAGAAATGTCTTAAGGAGAAGGGAATTAAAGCTGCAGATGTCAAGAATTTACCTCCTATAGAAGAATTATGTAAGCATATTCCCTACTCACCCAGTATCGAGGTACACTCTCTCCAACACTTTGATGAAGGTGATATCCCTTACTCTAAACCTCCTGATCAATGCTTAGAAGAATTCGATATCTTTACTGTTAAGCAAGATAATTTTAATAAAAGGGTGCAAAATCATCTAATGGAAAACACTAGAGCTATTGTTGAGTTGAAAGATATTGTGGAAAGAACACCTAATGATGTTAAAATGATTGTTAAACACTTTCAAATGGTTCAAACTCAAATAGATCAACTCGTTAAAGTGCAAAATGACTTACTAGTTAATGCTGCTAAAGAAAAACATGCTTATGAAATTAGAACTAGAAGTGGAGCTGCTACCCAGGATCCTCTATATCCTGAGGGGCATCCCAAAAGAATTGAGCAGGATTTTCAACAAGCTGAAAATAGTGGTTCTACTTGTAAGAAAAGGAAAAAGAAACATAAAACTATTGTAGAACCCTCTGAACCTGCTTTAGATCCTAATAGTATATCTATCTCTAATGCTGAAACTGAAAGTGGTAATGAAGAAAATGAAGCTCCTAATGAAGAGAAAGTTGAGGAAGAACCTAAAAACCACACTAAGAATACTAAATACACCAAAGAAGATTTTATTGCTAATAAACATGGTAGTGAAAGAGAGCCTTGGGTCCAAAATCTATGCCTTTCCCTGATAAGAAACACAAGTCAAAGGAAGATGAACACTATAATAAGTTTTGTGAGTGGATGAAACCTTTATTCTTGCAAATCCCTTTGACTGATGCTATTAAATTGCCTCCTTACTCAAAGTATATGAAGGATATTGTATCGAATAAAAGGAAGATCCCTAATGAAGAAATCTCTACTTTGCTTGCTAATTATGCCTTTAATGGTAAGGTTCCTAAGAAACTTGGAGACCCAGGGATTCCAACTATCCCTTGCTCTATTAAGAACAGTTATGTTAGAACTGCTTTGTGTGATTTGGAAGCTAGAGTTAGTGTTATGCCTTTCTCTCTCTATAAGAGGCTTCAACTGGAAAAATTAATACCAACTGATATATGTTTGCAAATGGCTGATAAATCTACCAGTATTCCTGTTGGTATATGTGAGGATGTACCTGTTCAAGTGGCTCATAATTGCTTGATATTAACTGATTTTGTTGTGCTTGAAATGCCTGAAGATGATAATATGTCTATTATTCTTGGGAGACCTTTTCTTAATACTGCAGGAGGTGTTATTAATTGTAATCAAGGAAAGGTGACTTTCAATGTGAATGACAAGGAACACATTGTCTATTTCCCCAAGAAGATTGAAAGGACTTATGGTTTGAATTCAATTGAACATGTTGAGGGCATTCAAGTTGGAGAAATATATTGTCCCATACCAAGAGAAAAATTTGAAACTATTATGATTGGGACCATTGCTATCAAGGTTGAGGTAACATAATCATTAGTGGAATACAAAGTTTTGTCTCATATGGAATTGTTTTGGTAGCAAGACCTGATCAACCTTGTTAACAAAAGGATTTCATTGAACAAAACAATGTTTTCACTATGATTATCTCTGCTTACTTCTGTTCTATCCATTTTAGTTTTTGCTTTCGTTTAGCTTTCTTATTGTTGTTAGTTTCTTGCATGTTAGAGTGTCTTAGAACTTCTGTAGTTCTAGCCTTGTTTTGTCCTTGCATCATTTCCAAAAAAAAAATCTGTCTGTCAGAAAATCATTCTTCTATGCCTGAAAATGCCCAAAAATAAAGTGTCTCGAAAAATTCCAAAAAATTCATATTAAATTTTTGCGCGAAAAAGGGGCAGAGGAGTACCTGGGAGGTACCAGGGGGACCCACCAGGCAGGCACACCACCTGGTGGCGTGGCCTGCCCTGGGTGGCGCCATGCCCTGGTGTGGGCCACCCCTGGCCCCCCACTAACTCTCTCACCTGCCACTTTCTTCTCTCTCCCGAGTAAGATCCAATTCATTGCTCAAAATCGCGTTCTTGCTGTGCTTGCTCTTGATATTTTCGATCTCCTTGCTCAGCCCTTCTTTCTTACTAAAATTTGGAGCAATTGTTCCCTGGTATGTGACTCCTCTCCTTGTCCAAGTAGATTTGTGTTTGGTGGATTATATATTGAGTATTTTGCTGTTGTAGGTGACAGGTTATGAGAGCTTGTAAGCTTGTTTGATGCTTAGAGATATAGTTTTGATGCATGTTTAGGCCTCTTACAAGTCCCTATGAGTAGAATCCTTCATTATATTTACTTTGCAATCACTTGTTTAATATGTGTTTAAAATTTCAGAATAGAAGATGAATGAGCATCGACTAAACCAACATGAACTTTGGGTGCCCGAGGTCATGAAGGTCCACCGGGAGGAGGAAGTTTTTCCCTCCATTTATCCATGCTCTGAGTTCATGAGAGCTGCAGGAATTCTCCAAGATTTCCACACGTTGGTTTCTAATGCAGGGTTAGAGCACTTTTTGGAAGATGAACCTTGTCAATTTGTGAAGCTAACCATGTCTGTGGTGCAGGACTTCCAATTTAGTCACTCTTTGCCTAACCCCATGGTCCATTACAAAATTTACAATATTGCTGTCGACCCTTCTCTTGATGATTTATGTGCAGCTATTAAGGTACCTCAATGGGGATCATGTAGAAAGATTAAGGAGAGACCTGAACCACTCATGGATTTATACGCAGAAATTTGCCAAGGGAGCAGCTTCTCGAAGGAGAGTGGAAAAATCCATAACATTCATCTTCCCTCCATTCGCTACTTTGTCTACTTTATTGCCAAGTGTGTTCTTGCTAGGAAAACTGCTAATAAGTTATCTTCGTATGATCTAGCATTTATCTCTGCTGCTCTTAAACGAGATAGGTCTTACAACTTAGGTGCTTTGATAGCTTTCCGTCTTGCTTCTAACCGTGAGAAAGGTGAAATTTGTGGAGGCCTCATTGCTTCTCGTTTACTAGCATTGCATGGTTTAGTGCCTCATCATCTAGACCTACAGTTTCCCATAGAAAGGCTTGATCTTAATTCCATGATACAGCATAAATTTGTTTCCTCGTGGGCTAGTATGAGTGAGTTATCTTATGAAATAACCTTTCTCAAAGCTGGCTGGAGAAAGAGCAAGTCCGAGCGTGTTGTTCTTTTGCCTGCACCTGTTTTGTTTAACCTTGATAACAGGGAAGGATGGTCCCTCACTGAGGAGGAGCTTGACACGTACTTGGGAGAACTCTCCCAACAGGAGCAGGACACTAGAAGGGAGGTCACGGATGATTCGGTCCAGCCCTCAAATGAGGGGGAGTCTTCATATCAGCAACCTGCTTATGATTGGGGAGCTTCTTCTTCTTCCCATGGGCCCAACTACGACCATTCTTATCAAGATCCGCATGCTTGGAACCCCTATTCGTACATGGATTGATACCCACTTAGGCCAAAAGCCTAAGCTTGGGGGGAGGTACGCCGACACCGCACTCATCTCCTTATCATGTTTCGTTCTCTTTTTAGTTTTCGTTCTTTCTTTTCTTTTGCTTTCTAAAACACAAAAAGACCAAAAATATTTCTGTTGTTTCTCTTTGGTTTGCTTCTTCTTTTCGCCTAGGTTTGTTTTTCCCTTTTTGCTTTGTTTGAACTATTCGAAAAACCCAAAAATATTTTGCTTTGCTTGCTTTCCCTTTTTGGTTCTTGTTTTAAAATCGAAAACAACAAAAATATTTGTTGTTCTTCTTTGATTTTGTGAGTTTTCTACAGGATTCAGCAGTCCTCAGTGGATATTGGTCTCATATTATTATTCAAGCCACACAAGTGAAGAGCAATAATGAGGATTAATGACAACTTGAGGCGTGGTAAGAGGCTGGTAATGAACTCTTTTTGTTTTCATTTTTGTACATATACTCTTCACTGTGGGCATGCTTAGTCCGTTCATGTAGGGTGTATGTTATCTTTGGATGCTTAGTAGTTCTTGCTTTCTTATGATTAGCTCCAGCTCGCTAATAGTTTGTAGCATGTCTTATGAATGTTTGCTTTCATTGCTCTATTCATAAATTGGTATGACACTGTGGTATCCTCCTCTGAATGTTTCATTTGAATTGACTTGGCACATGCTCACGCATGCACATGACTGTAATAATCAGTTAAGCCTTGATGAATTATTTTGCCTTGAGGATCTTGAATCACTTTCATGCCATGATTAGTCATGTTTTGTTGCAAGCATGATTATGACAGCTATTGCTCTCTCGTTTGTCGCTCCCTTGCTATTGCTAGCCTTCACTTCCATTGAGTGTTTTACTCATGTTTCCAACTCCCTTAAACCAAATATTTCCAAAGTGTCCACCATACCTACCTATTAGCATCATTTGCTACTCCCGTGCATATTCATTATGCCTTGTTTTCTCCCAAATAAAATGTTTTCTTGTTATGAGAAAGTTAGTTAGTAAAGCTCTCATGAACTTGATGGCACACTTTATTTTCTGTACTTAATAAACCTGAACCACTGTGACTGTCCATGAAAGTTATATGCTTGCAAATTATAGGCTGGGGATTAGCAGAACCGTGCTGTCACGGGGAACGCTTTCAATACTTGTAAATATATACCCAGTTGATACCTTGCTCTTTTGTTTGAGGATTTCGTCGGTGTGAAATAAAAGGGGAGCTTGTAAGTCCATGGAGTTATGTATGTGTGTTAGAGAAACGCCTGGGCCGCTGGTCTAATCCATGCTGACATGGTGGAAACCTACAGCGTAACCATAATGATATCTATGAAGCATTCTTCTTATAAAAAAAAGAGAGATAGCTATTGAGAAAAAAAAGAGATTTACGAAAAGAGGAAAGAGAGAAAAAAGCACCATTTTTCCCATGGTAAATAAGAAGATTGCTGAGATACTCATTGTCTGCTTGCCTTGTCATTTTGATATGGGGATTCTTCCGTATCATCGGGCAAGGGGTACCCGTTGGCGGTTCTCTGTGATACGCACATATTTACGATGACAAGAACTTACCGGTAACTAAAGTTGAGTAGCATGAGGAGCGGCCCTCGTACTCAAGGGACATGGGATTTTCAGTTTATAGTCTGTCAAGCATATAACTCAAATTGGACCTCACTTTCACCTTAACCACATTAAAGATGCTTATGATAGGGGCAATGAGAGCTCAAAGCTAATGAGTAACATACTTTCAGCATTTGGAAGCCTTTCGAAATTATTAAAACCTTTTGTTTTACTTGTTGAGTCTCCACTTATCCTTTGAGCACCTTCTTGAGAGCATAGTTGTCATTCTTTGTGCTTGTCCCATTACTTGATTATTTGTGTTATGACTTTAATGCTTGTATCCTTGATATCTTTACTTCTAGTCATCACTTGAACTTCAGAGGTGCCTTGATATTCATAATCAAAGGCAAGCGAGATACCACTCTATCATACCTTTTTATGAGCATTGTAATGTGGCTTATGTTTATACTTCATGCTACTTATTATTTTTGAGTTGGAATCTCTTCATAGCTTGCAATGCCTATTAAGTAAACTTAGTTGCATACTCTTTATTATGAACTATCTAAGTAGTTGATCACATTGCTAAGAATATTTACATTATATGAAGCAAATGTGTTCGTGAAAGTTCTTTTATCGCACTAAGTTTTCAACTGAATTGCTTGAGGACAAGCAATAAGCTAAGCTTGGGGGGAGTTGATACGTCCAAAACATATCTACTTTCCTGAGCACTTTTGCTATTGTTTCTCCTCTAAACTTGTATGATTTGGATGTAACTAACACGGACTGACGCTGTTTTCAGCAGAATTGCCTTGGTGTCTGATGACCCACAAGTATAGGGGTGTATCGCAGTATTTTCGAGGGAAGTGAAACCCAATTTATTGATTCGACATAAGGGGAGCCAAAGAATATTTATAAGCCTTAACAACTGAGTTGTCAATTCAGCTGCACCTGGAAACAATCTTGCTCACAGCAGTTTATCAGTAGCAACAGTTTTGTAGTAGGAATAGCAAAGTAACAGCAGTAGTAAAGTAAAGACAGCAATAACAATAGCAGTAAACAGTGGGATTCGAGTGCGGTAGGCATAGGGATGGATGGACGGGCGTTGCATGGACAAGACAATTCACATAGCAATCAGAACATAGGGCAATTGCAGATAAATAAGATAAAGCATCCAAGTACTAGACAATCCTAGGCATGTGTTCCATATATAGTCATACGTGCTCGCAATGAGAACTTGTACAACATCTTTTGTCCTGCCAGCCCGTTTGCAGCGGGGCCTCAAGGGAACTACTGGGAATTAAGGTGCTCCTTTTAAAAGAGCACCGGAGCAAAGCATTAACACTCCATGAACACATGTGATCCTCACATCAAAGCTATTCCCTCTGGTTATCCCGATTTTTGTCACTTCGGGGCCATTGGTTCCGGACATCAACGTGTGTATACAACTTGTAGATAAGACCATAAACAATACTATCATAATGAATCAATAACATGTTCAGATCTGAAATCATGGCACTCGGCCCCTAGTGACAAGCATTAAGCACAACAAGTCGCAACAAAGTCATAAAGCACTAATAAAAGATACTAGGCACCATGCCCTAACAATCTGATGCCATTACATGAACGATCTCATCCAATCCCTACCATCCCCATAGCCTACAGCGAGGGATTACTCACTCATAGATGGGGGAAACATGGATGGTCGATGGAGAAGCGATGGTGATGATGATGGCGATGACCTCCTCCAATTCCCCATCCTAGCAGGGTGCCAGAACGGAGTTTCTGGTGCTGTTTCGTGGAATCTGGTGGTGGCGGCGGAGCGGAACTCCTTCTGGAAAAACGTCGAAACCCCCAAAGTTTTTAGGTTAGAAGGCTCCTTATAGGCGAAGAGAGAGGCCGAGGGGGTGCCTGGGGGGCCCACACCATGCCCTGGCGTGGCCAGGCCTAGCCCGCGCCTGGGGGTGGTGTGGCCAGCCCCTGGCTCTTCTCCGTCTCGTATTCTGGCTCCTGGAGTCTTCTAGAAAAATAGGCACTTTGGCTTTTGTCCCGTCCAATTCCGAGAATATTCATTTTCTGACTTTCCTGGAACCAAAAACAGCAAAAAACAGGCAGCTGGCCTATGGCTCTTGTTAATAGGTTAGTCTAAGAAATCATATGAAAAGTACTCCAAAGTGTGGACAAAACATAAGAAAGTGGATAAAACAAGCATGGAGCATCAAAAATTATAGATACATTTGCAATGTATCAACATCCCCAAGCTTAACTCCTGCTCGTCCTCGAGTAGGTAAGTGATAAAAAGAAAGAATAATTTTTGAGGTGACATGCACCATCATAAACTTGATCAAAGTACTTGTAAAACATTCAAAGTTGGGATCATAGTACTTCAATCATAACATGAAAGACAAAGTTCTAACAATAGGACAAAGAAACTATGATGCAACATGAAAAGGCACAAACAAAAGATTCATAAATAACAATGCTTTGCAAGACGTTTGTTTGTTTCACATAAAGAAAACATAGCATAGTGGCATTCAGCTTGTCCCTCATAGAGTAGCAAACATAAATGCAAAGGACCCCTTCAAAGTTTACAAGAGTGACTAGATACAAATAGTTTAAAACAAGCAATATCAAGGTATGCATCAATCAACAAGTCTTGGGACAATGCACATAGAACTAAGAATGGCCACTATGCTCTCAAGAAAGTGCTCATAGAATGTGTGAAGACTCAACAAGGAAATGAACAGGTTTTGAAAAGTTTGAAAGCCTTCCAAATGCTGAAAGTATGGTACTCATTAGCTTTGAGCTCTCATTGCCCCTATCATAAGCATCTTTAATGTGGTTAAGGTGAAAGTGAGGTCCAATATGAGTTATATGCTTGACAGACTATAAATTGAAAATCCCAAGTCCCTTGAGTACGAGGGCCGCTCCTCATGCTACTCAACTTTAGTTACCGGTAAGTTCTTGTCATCGTAAGTATGTGCGTATCATAGAGAACCGCCAACGGGGTACCCCTTGCCCGATGATACGGAAGAATCCCCATATCAAAATGACAAGGTAAGCAGACAATGAGTATCTTAGCAATCTTCTTATTTACCATGGGAAAATGGTGCTTTTTTCTCTCTTTCCTCTTTTCATAAATCTCTTTTTTTTCTTTTTCTCAATAGCTATCTCTCTTTTTTTTATAAGAAGAATGCTTCATAGATATCATTATGGTTACGCTGCAGGTTTCCACCATTTCAACATGGATTAGACCAGCAGCCCAGGCATTTCTCTAACACACATACATAACTCCATGGACTTACAAGCTCCCCTTTTATTTCACACGGACGACATCCGCAAACAAAAGAGCAAGGTATCAACTGGGTATATATTTACAAGTGTTGAAAGCGTTCCCCGTGACACCACGGTTCTGCTAATCCCCAGCCTATAATTTGCAAGACTATAACTTTCATGGAGAATCACAATGGTTCAGGTTTATTAAGTGCAGGAAATAAAGTGTGCCATCAAGTTCGTGAGAGCTTTACTAACTAACTTTCTCATATCAAGCAAACAATTTATTTGGAAGAAAATAAGGCATATTGAATATGCACGGAAGTAGCAAATGATGCTAATAGGTAGGTATGGTGGACACTTTGGCAATATTTGGTTTAAGGGAGATGGAAACATGAGTAAAACACTCAGTGTAAGTGAAGGCTAGCAAAAGTAAGGGAGCGACAAACGAGAGAGCAATAATGGCCATAATCATGCAGAGCGACAAAACATCATTGATCAAAGCATAAAGTGATACTACAAGTTGAAAACTAAATGATCATAAAGGCTTATGGTGACTTGGGATAGTCATAACATGGTGTGAGCATGTGCCAAGTCAATCCAAATAAAGCATCAAAGGAGAATACCACTATACTATGCATTAATTTGCTAAAACAACGCATGATTCATCCAAGGCACATTAAGAAATCTCAATTATTTATAACAAGTCATGCTACAGAAAAGAATACTAAGCATAAAGCCAAAACAATATCAAGCATGGCATGATAAAGCATAGGCCACAGTCAAAAAAACAAACTCTCTTTACCACTTAAGCACGAGCTTTCCTACTCTTTTCCAAACCAAACCAAACTATTTGAAAACCAATGTATGCAAGAGGATATCCAACCAATTTATTAAGCAAACTAAGAAAACCAAGCAAACTAAAAACAAAAACAAAAAAGAAGACGCTCCAAGAACAACACAACTGTGCATGAAACAATAAAAATGAAGCGTTTGGAAGAAACCTGAGATTTTTATTGATGAAGAAGGGGATGCCTTGGGCATCCCCAAGCTATGACGCTTGTACTTCTTGGATATTTCTTGGGGTGACACGCGGGGCATCCCCAAGCTTGAGCTTTAGTCCATCCTTCATCTCATTACTCATTCCTTCCATACACCTGGAATTTTTCCTTCATACAAAACTTCACACAATCTTTATTAGCAACATTAGTGCACTCAAGATAATAAGTCTTAAGGTTCAGTTCTAACACCAATAAACTTACATTAGAACACTAGATACTGTAGCACTTCCCTCAAAAAGCTCAATTCCCCAAAAGAACTCAAAAAGGAACCAACAAAAAGCAAATGCAGAAAATGGCAAAAATCTGTCAAAACAGACCAGCAGGTAGAGACAAAAATTTTCGAAGACCTTATGTTGCTCAAATAAAAAAGTGTTGAACTAACGAAAGTTAGATAACAACCTGGGGCAGAAGCACAAAAATTCGCGCCTCAAAAAGACGTTCATAGATTTTACACGAATTTTTACGGTGAAGCACAGAAATATGTTTCGGGACAGCAACTTTCCCAATCATTACTTTTCTCTCATTAGAGGTTACTCTTGGCACAAAAAGCAAATAAAAAGGATAAGGAGTGGTTATTACTGAGGTAATAACTTCCAACACTCATCTAAAACTTTTGGGTTATCTCCCAATAAGTACTTTTCTTTAACGCCTTTAAGTTAGGCATAAGCAAAAACTAAAATGGATAGAATAGAAGTAAGCGGAGATAATCATGGTGAAAACATTGTTTTGTTTAATGAAATCCTTTTGTTAACAAGGTTGATTAGGTATTGTTACTAAAACAATTTCATATGAGACAAAACTTTGTATTCCACTAATGATTATGTTACCTCAACCTTGATAGCAATGGTCCCAATCATAATAGTTTCAAAATTTTCTCTTGGTATGGGACAATATATTTCTCCAACTTGAATGCCCTCAACATGTTCAATTGAATTCAAACCATAAGTCCTTTCAATCTTCTTGGGGAAATAGACAATATGTTCCTTGTCATTAACATTGAAGGTCACCTTTCCTTGATTACAATTAATAACAGCTCCTGCAGTATTAAGAAAAGGTCTCCCAAGAATAATAGACATATTATCATCAGGCATTTCAAGCACAACAAAATCAGTTAATATCAAGCAATTATGAGCCACTTCAACGGGTACATCCTCACATATACCCACAGGAATAGTGGTAGATTTATCAGCCATTTGCAAAGATATATCAGTTGGTATCAATTTTTCAAGCTGAAGCCTCTTATAGAGAGATAAAGGCATAACACTAACTCCAGCTCCCAAATCACACAAAGCAGTTCTAACATAACTATTCTTAATAGAGCAAGGGATAGTTGGAATCCCTGGGTCTCCAAGTTTCTTAGGTACCTTACCATTAAAGGAATAATTAGCAAGCAAAGTAGAAATTTCTTCATTAGGGATCTTCCTTTTATTCAAGACAATATCCTTCATATACTTTGAGTAAGGAGGCAATTTAAAAGCATCAATCAAAGGAATTTGCAAGAATAAAGGCTTCATCCACTCACAAAACTTATTATAATGTTCATCTTCCTTTGACTTGTGTTTCTTATTAGGGAAAGGCACAGGTTTTTGGACCCAAGGTTCTCTTTCACTACCATGTTTCTTAGCAATAAAATCTTCTTTAGTGTATTTAGTATTCTTAGTGTGGTTTTTAGGTTCTTCTTCAACTTTTTCTTCATTAGGAACTTCATTTTTTTCATTACCACTTTCAATTTCAGCATCAGAGATAGATATACTATTAGGATCTAAAGCAGGTTCAGAGGGTTCTACAACAGTTTTATGTTTCTTTTTCCTTTTCTTATGAGTAGAACCACTATTTTCAGCTTGTTGAGAATCCTGCTCAATTCTTTTGGGATGCCCCTCAGGATATAGAGGATCCTGGGTAGCAGCACCACTTCTAGTTCTAATTTCATAAGCATGTTTTTCTTTAGCAGCATTAACTAGCAAGTCGTTTTGCACTTTAACGAGTTGATCTATTTGAGTTTGAACCATTTGAAAGTGTTTAACAATCATTTTAACATCATTAGGTGTTCTTTCCACAATATCTTTCAACTCAACAATAGTCTAGTGTTTTCAATTAGATGATTTTGCACCCTTTTATTAAAGTTATCTTGCTTAACAATAAAGATATCGAATTCTTCTAAGCATTGATCAGGAGGTTTAGAGTAAGGGATATCACCTTCATCAAAGTGTTGGAGAGAGTATACCTCAATAGTGGATGAGTAGGGAATAGGCTTACATAATTCTTCTATAGGAGGTAAATTCTTGACATCTGCAGCTTTAATTCCCTTCTCCTTAAGACATTTCTTAGCTTTCTTCATCACTTCATCATTTAATTCAATAACTCCCCTCTTCTTTGATGTTGGAATAGGCACCGGAATAGAAGGTTCAGGTATAATTACTTCAGGTATAGCTTGTTTAGGAGGAGTCCAATCTTCATAATTCTTACTTATTTTAGCCATTAATTCCTCAGCTTCCTTGGGAGTCCTATTCCTAAAAACACAATCAGCACAACTATCTAGGTATGTCCTAGATTCTTCAGTTAGTCCATTATAAAATATATCAAGAAGCTCATTCTTAGGTAATGGACTTCCAGCTTGTGCATGAATCAAAGCACAAAACCTTGCCCAAGATTCAGGCAATACCTCTTTTTCTCCCTGTTTAAAATCAAAAAGTTCCTGCAAAATAGCATGTCTAGCACTAGGAGGAAAATATTTCCGCAGGAAAGTACTAATCAAGCACTCAGGGCTATCAATAGCTCCAGGAGGTAAATTACTAAACCATGTTTTTTCTTCCCCTTTTAGTGAAAAGGGGGAAATCTTGGCAACAAAGTAAGTACGCATCTTAATATCATCAGAAAACAAGCCACTCATGGTAGAAAGTTCATTCATATGTGCTATCGCACTTTCATTCTTAGTCCCACAAAAAGGTTCTTTCTCGACAATAGCTATGTAAGATAGATCAAGAGAGAAATCATAATCTTCATCTATAATGTTTATGGGAGAAGCAGCAAACTTAGCAATAGGAGACAATTTGGGTCTAATAGTACGCTTCTCAAGGAGACTCTTAGCAGCGCTCCTATCATGGGTGTTTTTACATTCTCTAATAAACTCATCGATCATCTCAACATAACCATCTTCAATATCATAACTTTCACTAGACTCAGGTGAACTAACATGTGTGGTAGTGTCTTCATTAGGAGTTTCGGTATTTCTAGCTATAGTTCTAGCAATCGTAGCATCTAGGAAAGGACCTAATGAACCACTCTTATCAAGCACAGTAGAAGCAGCATCATAAGCATCAGAAATTTCAGATTCAGCAGTAGTAGCAGTGTGTGTAGCATGTGTATGTGGTGGTGTAAGGAACTTACTCATAATAGGCGGTGAATCAAGAGCAACAGAGGTGTTCAGAACCGTACCTCTTCTTGTAGTGGATGGTAAAATAGGAACATTTCCATCACGAGACTTACCCATGATGGATGGATAGCAGCGAACAATAGAGAATCCAAGTGAACTTGATAAATAAAGCTATGTTCCCCGGCAACGACGCCAGAAAATAGTCTTGATGACCCACAAGTATAGGGGGTGTATCACAGTATTTTCGAGGGAAGTGAAACCCAATTTATTGATTCGACACAAGGGGAGCCAAAGAATATTTATAAGCCTTAACAACTGAGTTATCAATTCAGCTGCACCTGGAAACAATCTTGCTCACGACAGTTTATCAGTAGCAACAGTTTTGTAGTAGGAATAGCAAAGTAACAGCAGTAGTAAAGTAAAGACAGCAGTAACAATAGTAGTAAATAGTGGGATTCGAGTGGGGTAGGCATAGTGATGGATGGAAGGGCGTTGCATGGACAAGACAGTTCACATAGCAATCAGAACATAGGGCAATTGCAGATAAATAAGATAAAGCATCCAAGTACTAGACAATCCTAGGCATGTGTTCCATATATAGTCATACGTGCTCGCAATGAGAACTTGCACAACATCTTTTGTCCTGCCAGCCCGTTTGCAGCGGGGCCTCAAGGGAACTACTGGCAATTAAGGTGCTCCTTTTAATAGAGCACCGGAGCAAAGCATTAACACTCCGTGAACACATGTGATACTCACATCAAAGCCATTCCCTCCGGTTATCCCGATTTCTGTCACTTCGGGGCCATTGGTTCCGGACATCAACGTGTGTATACAACTTGTAGATAAGACCATAAACAATACTATCATAATGAATCAATAACATGTTCAGATCTGAAATCATGGCACTCGGCCCCTAGTGACAAGCATTAAGCACAACAAGTCGCAACAAAGTCATAAAGCAGTACTAAAAGATACTAGGCACAATGCCCTAACAATCTGATGCCATTACATGAACGGTCTCATCCAATCCCTACCATCCCCATAGCCTACAGCGGGGGATTACTCACTCATAGATGGGGGAAACATGGATGGTCGATGGAGAAGCGATGGTGATGATGATGGCGATGATCGCCTCCAATTCCCCGTCCCGGCAGGGTGCCAGAATGGAGTTTCTGGTGCTGTTTCATGGAATCTGGTGGTGGCGGCGGAGCGAAACTCCTTCTGGAAAAACGTCGAACCCCCCGAAGTTTTTAGGTCAGAAGGCTCCTTATAGGCGAAGAGAAAGGCCAAGGGGGTGCCTGGGGGACCCACACCATGCCCTGGCGCGGCCAGGCCCAGCCCGCGCCTAGGGGTGGTGTGGCCAGCCCCTGGCTCTTCTCCGTCTCGTATTCTGGCTCCTGGAGTCTTCTGGAAAAATAGGACGGGGAGGCTCGCGTGGCTTGGGCAGAGGAGGATTTACCAGTGGACGTGGCCATGGTAGATCGGGTATGGATAAAGATGCTTCGGAGAACAGTAAGGATGACATGTCGAAGGACGAAAATGATCCATCGAGGAAAAGGGCAGCAGATACACATGGGTCGGGAGAACTGCGAGTGGAGAGCGCTACGGCGATCGCTAACTCATCAAGTAAGGTTGGTGTTATGGTCATGCAGCTGCAGTTGGTTGCTCCCTCTAGTCCTAACCCAGTAAGAGATCAGAAGAGGCCGAGAACAAAAGTAGATGATGATATGAATGGAAAAACTGATTTGACGGGCTCTAGTGAAGAGCGCCACGTGGACCAATGAGGATCCTAGGTATGAACTGTCGGGGGTTGGGTAATGACCTAGCAGTTCAATCTCTTTTGGATGTCCCAAGGCGAAGCAACCCTGGCGTGTTGTTCTTGTCGGAGACACACCTCGATAGATATCCGATTGATTGTTTGAGCAGAAGATTGAAAATGGATTCTAAAATTGTTAATCCTAGTGATGGCAGAAGTGTGGCGTTCTTTTGCTTTGGAAGAAGGAAATAAAGATTAAGCAGATTTATTTGGCTCTAAAATATATTGATGTTCGAGTGGTGGAAAGGCAAGATAATGTGTGGTGCTTAACTGGTGTATATGGGGAGCCAAAGTGGGAAGACAGGCATTTGACTTGGGGGAAATTAGGGAACTCCATGGTCAATTTAATTTATCGTGGGCAATCATTGGCGATTTTAATGAAATTCTATATTTACATGAGAAGGACGCGGGTAATCCCCGACCCCAAGGGTACATGCAGGCTTTTCGGGATGTCGTATTTGATTGTAACCTCATTGATATTGGTTTCAGTGGAGATCCATTTACTTGGAGAAGGCCGAATACGTGAGAGATTGGATCCTGTGTTGGTGAATGATGTGTGGCATGTGATGCACCATGAGGCGGTTCTTACTCATATGGAGTATGCTAGGTCAGATCACTGTCCGCTACTTTTGGAAACTGACCCCCCCCCCCCCTATTCAACATAGACAAAGCACAACTAAAAGATTTGAAGCTAGGTGGCTACAGAAAAATAACTTCAAAGACATTGTTGAGAAGGCCTGGTCGGAGGTCAATGATGCTATCATTGATGGGGGCGTGCTAGATCGTCTATCCCATATGCATGGCTGCCTGCTTGCTTGGGATTCGACTTATCTAAAACAACCTAAAAATAAACTTCGACAAGCTCAGAAACAACTCGACCAAGTATTAAATGGGCCAATGAATGATGAGAATGATCAGATTGCTAAATAATTATCGGCACTTATTGAGATGCTTTTGGAACAAGAAGAATTACATTGGTTACGACGTTCCCATGTGAATTGGTTGATGCAGGGTGATCGAAACAAAAACAAATTTCACCAATTTGCTACAGCTTGCCGTAGAAGGGAATATATTAAACGTCTTAAAGGGCCTAATGATGAGCGGGTTAAAGGTACTTCATCCCTAAAGCCAATTATTTTTTATTATTTTTCTGAGTTGATTACTTCTGAGGTCTAGGACACCGATCAGGACATGCTAGACAAAATCCAGCCGGAGGTGAATATCGATATGAACGAGCGGCTTATGCTTCCTTTCACGGCAGAGGAAGTAAAAAAAGAGTGTTTTCTATTGGATATTTTAAAGCCCCAGGGCATGATGGCCTCCATGCTATATTCTACAAAACTTTTTGGGACATGTGCGGTGAGCAAATAACCGCAGAAATATTTCAGGATCTGGAGACTGGAATTATTCCTGAGGGGTGTAATGACACCATAATTGTTCTTATTCCCAAAACTGATTGCCTAGAGCTTGTCACTCAATTCCAGCCCGTCAGTTTATGCAATGTGATTTATAAGATTATTTCTAATATGTTAGCTTTGAGACTTAAGCGTGTTTTGCCTGATGTGATCTCCCCAATACAGAGTGATTTTGTCCCAAGACGTCTTATTACTGATAATGTGCTTGTTGCATATGAGACGGTTCATGCAATTAAAAAGAAGAGGCGTGGAAAAACTGGTGCTTATATGGTCAAGTTGGACATGCACAAAGCTTATGATCGTGTGGAGTGGGTCTTTTTGGAGAACATGATGAAAAAGCTGGGGTTTTCGGATAGATGGGTTACTCTAATGATGGCCTATGTGAGATAAGTCAGATACCAAGTTTGTTTTCATTCCGAAGAAACTGAGATGTTTACTCCCACCAAAGGACTCCATCAGGGGGATCCTCTCTCTCCATATTTATTCCTTATATGTCTGGAGGGTTTATCTAGCCTTCTACTGCATGAAAAAGTTGGTAGCATTGATGGATTAAGAGTGTGTAGGAATACACCGTCAGTCTCTCATTTACTTCTTGCTGACGATTCTCTTATTCTCATAAAAGCAGATATGAACAATGCAACTTTCTTGTAGAGAGTGCTAGATACCAATTGTGCAAATTTGGGACAACTAGTGAGCTTAGTGAAGTCAAGCATCTATTTTCCCCCTAATACTAATGCTACGGTGAGATTTGAAATTTATCGAACTCTCCATATTGACACTGAGGATCTCTCTGACAAATATCTTGGCCTCCCAACCATGGTGGGGGGCTGGGGGCGGACAGAAGTGATTGTTTCATTTATTTTGTTGAGCGGATTATTCAGTGGATTAATGGTTGGAGGGAGAAATTTCTATCTATTGGTGGTAAAGAAATCCTTTTAAAAGATATGGCACAGGCTATTCCTGTTTCTGCAATGTCAGTGTTTCAACTACCCATTGGATTTTGTAAAAAGATGACTGAGGCTATCTCTCAATTTTGGTGGGGTGACGATGAGAATTGCAAGAAAATGCATTGTCTAGCATGGTAGAAACTTTGTTGCCCTAAGAGTGAAGGTGGGATGGGATTCCGTGATTTACACTCCTTTAATTTAGCTATGCTAGCTAAACAACTTGAAGGCTAATATCAAACCCAGATTCGCTTTGTGCTACAGTTCTTCGCGCTAAGTACTATCCCCCATGGTGATGTTTTGAAAGCGGGACCAAAAACGGGCTCTTCTTTTACATGGAAAAGTATTGTGGTTGGGTTGTCAACCTTTAAACGTGGTTATATTTGGAGAGTAGGCAATGGAGAGAAGATCAGCATATATTTAGATCCATGAATCCCTTCAAGTGCTGATAGGAAGATAACTAATTTAAGATATGGTATTATTTATACTAGAGTTTCACAACTGATTAGCCCTATAACTAGCACCTAGGACGAGCAATTACTCCGCAGCCTGTTTAATTCCTTGGATGTTAATCATATTTTGTGGATTCCTTTAAATAATCAGGGGTTTGACGATTTTGTCACTTGGCATTATACAACACACGGCAGATTCACTGTTAAGTCTGCATATCATCTATAGTGGCAGCACCGCTTCGGACCTTCTGAAGCTCAGATGGCGATTCCGGGATCATCGGCTAGTAACCCTGTCTGGAGTCTGTTGTGGAAACTTAAAATTCTGAGTAAAATTAAATTTTTCGCTTGGCGGGCACTACATGGGATTCTACCACTAAAATCAATCCTAGCCAATAGGCACATTGGGCCGAGTGGAGAGTGTCTGATTTGTTCTGAAGCTGCGAAAGACATTTTACATCTGCTATTCAAATGTGCCCCCGCCAGAGCACTTTGGAAATCACTTGGGATCTCTGCTATGATTGAGCAAGCAACGATCGGTTAGTTGTCTGGTTCTACTATTTTTGAAACATTGTTAACTAGTACAAACAATGCTCTCCTAGGTTCTCTTCTTTTGGGTTTCAAGAAGGTCTTCGTTATTTCATGCTGGTACGTTTGGTGGATGAGGCGATGACGTACCTATGATGAAGATGTGCCACCAATTCCAACGTGCAAAATGTCTATTCTCTCTATTGCTACCAATGCAAAAAAAATCCACCTACAGCCAAAGAACTGCAGAAGCTAAGTGGATGAAACCAGACCCAAGACAAATAAAGGTGAATGTTGATGGTTCTTATCATTATGATAGTTGCACGGGATGTGTTGGTGCTGTGGCTCGGGACCACAAAGGCTGTTTCATAGCTGCTTCGACCGTTTATATGCCCAACACGGCTTCCCCTTCAGCCTCTTCAGCTTGTGCAATGAGGGAAGGGCTAGCTTTGGCTAACCGGCTTGGGTGCCACAATGTTCTGATGGAGTCTGATTCTATGGAGACCATGGAGGCGTGCGCAATGGAGCGAAAGCTTGGTGGGGACTATCCTCAGCTATCCTCGTTGATTACATCGATGAGGCGTCGATGATTGGCACCGTTATATTTAATTACTGTTCGAAGGAAGCAAATCGAGTTGCACATGAGCTTTGCTAGGGTATGCTTTATAGATAAAAAATTCTTATAATTGGATCGATGAACCTCCTAGCTTTTTTTTAGAAACCCTCCTAAACAATGTAACGATTGTATGATTTTGGAGCAGCAAGTTTCAGACGCACTCTTTTCCTTCCAGGGTACCTAAGGGGTCTGAAATGTTTTAATGAGGCCGCTTGCTTGCTTAATATAATGGTGTTATAAAAAAAAGTGCATATTGTTTAAAACCAAGACCACACATGTTTCGCAAAGTATGTACTAGCATTTATATACTCGCTATGTATATGCAACAATATATAAGCATTTCAAATCATACAAATGCATAAAACACATGTGAATTCAATATTCAGAATGACGCTGAAACCAGTTAGCTCCACATTGCGATCTTGCGACCCCCACAAGGCTCCATATAACTAATTCAAGGGGGGAAACCCCTCATGATCAAGATCAAGCATTCCCAAGTAATCGAGGAACATCACAACACCACAACCGCTTCAAACTCCAGTCACCAAACACACGGAATTTTCTACTATAATCAATGATAGAATTGAAATTAATTAAATCCGCAAAAAAACATCCAAGAAGTACGATTCCACTCCAGATCGACTTAATTTCTTCTTCACTAGAGATAGACTCGAAACGAGGTGAGCTGAGTATGAGCCTCCTTTTGTAGCTCAGTTGAAAAACAAGCTGAGTATTTTGATTCCATGCTAGCTCACTCGATTTTGGCTTGACCTAGCATAAATTATTAGAGCAGACCATTTGTAACAAGTGGGTTGAACAAAAAATTATGAACTATATTTGTCAAAGATATTTTTATTGTTCAGATTAGACATCTATTGTGTTATGGGCCCATGACCCCTTTTGTTTTAGTAAATATTACTTTTCAAATTTAAGAACGAAAAAATTAAGCTACTATCAAGATGTAAGTTCTTATATAGTGTATTTGTCAATGGCCTTTTCATATGGTTATGGTTTCTATGTGATTGTTTAAGTTGTCTTTCCTAAGTAGACAAAAATACATTGAAAAACTTGTATGGCTGGAAAGTGGCCTGAGATCAACTCGTGCTCGCAATAAGCAATGAGTATATGAGTTAACAGTACAATCTAACCTCTAGCTCGAGTCGAATTGAGCTCAATCGTTTTATAAGATTGTGTGGTATAACCCCCGTCTTACCTACAAACCTATCATATGAGTGAATCATGTTGTTCGCTACCCCTCAGGGAAGAAAATTCTCTTCCCATCTAGTAAAAGAGAAAAGAAAGAAGTGCTAAGTTCACCAGCCATGTTAAGCTACACAACATGATACCTACAATTGAACGCCATGAGATCTTTTTTACCCTCTCTGTATATGTAGGGCGCAGAGAGGTTACTCCAGTATGTTCTGTTACTAAACTGAAACCATTTCAAATGAAGTGAATGAGAGAGTAATACTTTCATATCAGAATAATTAACACAGCATCAATATTTAACGTCAAAGGATAACAAAGTGCATAATAATGACCCACACGAGGAGCTAACAAAATGACCTGAATTGGTTCCTTGCAGATTCTCTATGGCTAACCAGCATTGTTCAAAGCCACATAACAGCACGCATCAGAACAGATAGGAAGATCAAACTGAACTGGACATAGGATCTTGACACATCCAAGCCAGCGCCACAAAAAAACAGGATTAGGCCCATGCCCAGCGACTGATTCTTACGAAGTACTGCCACACTAAGATCATGAAGCTGCAGGCAGCGACTCTCATTGATCATCTGAAGACCAGTCCCCATCGTCGTCATCAGAAGACCAGTCCTCATCGTCATCTGAAGACCATTCCGCAAAGCATGGAATATAAGGTAGAACATCCTGGAACTCTGGATCAGTGCAGATAACATGCACTTGCTGGTTATCCATATCATACGACACTGCCATCTCCTCATCATCGGCAATGAAAATCAGATTGCAATCTGGATGAAGCGCAAACCCTGTATAGGACATATCATCTTCGCCACGCTGCCTCCCGAACAGCTCTGAGACATTAGCAGTATGCATCAGGGTCCAGTTTGCACCAACATAATCCTCGAGCACCCAAACATAGAGCTGTCGGTCATTATCATTGTCTATCTGCCACATAAACAAGCGTCCTTGCGACTGCCCAATGGAAGGAAGACCAGAGCAGCTTGGCAAGTCATCGGGCATATTAATCTCCCTCCAAACTTTCCCCTCGGTGTCGACTGTGACAATCGTGCAATAATGGGTGCTCAGATGCATTATGCCATTCAGGAAGACACATTCTGAATTACCAACCAGAATAGTTTTGTAACCCCACTCACTCTGCACCGGAGTCCATCGCCCAGTTTCCGATGAGTAGATCGCCATTTCAGTGAACTCGCAGGAAACATTGGTCATGGGCACAAACACCACAAAGCCAGACGGAGCTGCTGGGTCGAAAGCCAGGAAGATATCCATTATTGGTTCAAAGTACACAATGTCTCCTTCCTCCTTGTCCACCCATATCACAGGAGGCAACACGGTCCACTGCCCAGTCATAGGATTGCACACCACATAATCATATTTGTGTTCCTCGTGTCGCGATTCCAAGCATCTGCAGAGGAGAAGGCTGCTGCAGCATTGTTCCACCGAGTAGCAGTCATATGTCCCGAGCAAGAAAGGGAGAGAAGGGTCTACCAAAGGGGGGCCTTTGCCGGACAGATTGCGGAACCTGAAGCGTCCACGGTCGTCGTAGAAGAAGCCGGAGAGGGTCTGCGGGCAGCTCTTGCGGATGTCTGGGTCGGAGCAGAGGGCGAGACATGGCTTGGACAAGAGAAACACTTCAAATAGTTTTCTATGCTACCACATACCGTACACGTTCGTGCATACATAAGATAACGTCTCTTAAGATCGAGCATACAAATATATACATAATCATGATAGTTACATGGAGATCACAATTCGACGATTTAATTACATGGTCGGGGATCATCGGTAGCGCCTATTCACGCTAAATTCCCCGACGTCATCTATCATCTCGTTCATCAAGAATTCTGCTAGTTCTTCAGCAATTCCTAGTACGCGTTGCTGTGGTAGGAGCTGATCATGCATTCTCTCAAACTATATAAGAAAAGGAGATCAATATGAATATCAATCATGATAACAGAAAATAACGGTAATAAAATAATGTTGTGAATGTATTGCTTACATCGACTCTATAATCTTTGTGCTCAGTGAAAAACGTGCGAATGAACTCGGAAACGTAGAATCCACATAGAATCGTCCCCTGTGGCTGCCTCGCGCACTTTACGAGAATAGAATTCAATCAAAATTATAATCTAGCATCATAATTGTCTTGAAACTAGAAGTAAAGAGATACGCGAACATATCACGTATTACTTATCGAGACCAGAGTAAACGTCAGCTCCTTACTAAAGGAACCCTTAACCCTACTCTTGAACATGTTCTAAACCCTGTCCGGCAAAGAAAATGAATGAATGAGTTATTTATTACGTGATATCTCAGGAAATCAAATAAAGAGATCGATGTAGCACGGAAATTACCTCTGGAGCATGTCCTGCATGTCCCTAAACTATTCCAGGGGTCTCTTCGATGGGTCCATGACTTCAACTCTTCCCTTATCAAGTTGAATGTCCATGAGAATTCAGTGGAAACTGCACACGTTTATATATACATCAGTAACTCATCAATTACATTTAACATTGAGTAAGAAAAAGTGAATGTGTACAACATAGTAAGACCCTCACCGGAAATTGTAAGGAAACAGTATGTGGTCACAGAAATGTTGCTCTATTAGAAACCTTAGAAGGTTTTCCTGCGTCTCCTCGGGTTTATCCTTTAGCGTCTTACAATGTATTTTATCTGGGTCAATGAACCCAATACTAAAGAGTGACCTTCTTTTACATTCCATGATCTTCATTCTGCATAATAACAGAGTACAAAAGGATATAATAAGGATAATTATATGCAATGAACTGAACAACTGAAAAAATGAACAACTTATATATAGACAAGGAATTCAACAACTTACAGACAATAGCAACTCATGAGACTTTTGTCGAGGGCGTCGAAACTGTATAACTGGAAGAGTTCTGGAAACTCAACATGGACCTCTTCTTCTCGGAAATAGTAGTCATGTGGGACTTTCGCCACGATCATTATTCTCTCCTGCTTTACGGCTTTCAAGTACCAGTTATGTAAACTCCGCATTTGTGTTGGCAGTTGTTGGAACTGCTCAAAGCTGACCAGAGGCTTCCCTGGGACATATGTAGGGACTACCTGAGCTTTGGGTAACTTGTCGTCCGGGGCACCTAGCAATTCCTCAACAGTCACATTCATAGCGGCCGGAAGCTTCTTAGCTTCTTCCATATCCTGCTGGGGAGTGTCATAGGACAACACCTGGAGGGGTGGGATCGATTTTTTGGCCTGTTTCTCGAGCTGGGGGACGTCCATTCTTTTCCCGGTTGCACTTCGACATGATGATTTGCTCCCGCTTGCACTTCTACTTGATTTGCTCTTCTTCACTTTCTTCTGAAGTGTGCGTCGATAGTCATCTGGCTTATGGTGCAATTCATATTGCGATTTTGTGTTCAGAAAAGAAAGTGCATACGCTTTTTGCTTCTCGGTGTATACCGGGGTGGGCTTGGGTTTCTTCTTTTGAAGCTGCGCAACACATTCGGCCTTTACGATCATGTCGTTTTCCTCATCAGTACGATCGTAAGGTCTGATGGGAAGATTCTTATGAGGTACTCTTGGGAGGGGCGACATTTGTCGTTTTGGGCTGCTGCGTCGTTTAGTACTAATCGGAGGCTGCGGTGAAGATCGAGATGGACTCGGGCTGTGGTGGTCGTAGTCATGGGGTGGGCTTCTTGGAGGTGATGGAGGTGAAGGTGACATGCGATGACTCAGAGGCGGTGTTGGCTTTGGCGTCCAGCCTGGAAGCTTGATGTTGTTCTTGTTCCATAGAATGATACCACCCAGTACTTCTCCGAGTGTCCTCTCACCTTCAGGTCCAGGGATGTCAAGCTCCATTGAGTCCCACCCCATTGCGATTTCATCCACAGCAACTTTAGCATAGCCAGCTGGAATGTCACGGCCATGCCAGCATGCGCCAGGTGGACAAGGTAAAGCACATCCGACCGCCACCTTGATGGATAGGTTCTTCACCTTCTAATGGAGCTCACAAGATGCCTGCTCCTTGATTCCATCCACGGGGTAGCCGGGACCGCCATCTACCATATGTGCATCGTCAGAAGGGACCTCCGATTCAGCCACGCTGCTTCTCTGCTGAGATGGGGCGGCGGTAATATCGAGTACAGGATCTTGCAGGCGCGCTGCTCCTCGAAGTTCGTCAATCTGTTGCTGATGCATTCGAAGTGTTCCTAGCAACTCGGTGAACCTGTCTCCCTCCTCCTCCTGCCGTCGCCTCTTTGCTCTCTCTCGGCTCCTATAAGTATCTCTGTCTTTGGGAAACCCCATCTCCCACGTATAACTAGGGCCAAGGCCTCGTACACGTCCTCCGCGTTCGTCATTCCCGAGGACCTTTGTCAGCAAGTCTTTCTCTCTATCGGGACAGAACTTTGTTGTCCCCGCTTTAATCTCCTTCACCACTTTCTGCCATGTATCCCAGGGTATCCTAATCCCGTCACTGCAAATAAGGTCCCCCGTACTTTCGTCATACTCACTCCCATGCCCAAGGAACCAATTCATTGCCCTCAGATCCCATTCTTCGCGTATTGGTTTTGGAGTGATCCCTTTAGCAAGCAGCTCATTCTCTTTAGCATCCCACTTTGGCATGGCAGCCGCGTAGCCCCCTGGCCACAGGTGATGGTGATATTTCTTCATCGCGGCATTTTTCTTGTTTTTTCCTGACTTTTCCATAGCAGGTTCTGACTCCTTGTACTTCACAAATGCATCCTAGTTAGCCTGCTGCTTTGTTAGATAGCATTCAAATTTAGGAGGAGTCTTCGTCTTCTGATACTTTTACCATAATGCTTTCTTCCAGTTCTTGAATAGTTCGACCATCTTCATAAGAGTCCACTGCTTGACTTTCTTCCTCAATGCAGCTGTGTCGGCATCATCTTCACATTCTGGCAGGGTGAAATGTGTCATGAGGTCATTCCAAAGACCCTCTTTGTACCTGTCGGCGACATACTCACCCTCTTTCGCCCCTTTGGTCTTATTCCACTCTCGAACAGTGATCGGGATGCGATCCCTAACCATAACTCTGCATTGTTGTTTAAATACAGTTTTAGCCTTTTCGGGTTCCAACGGTTCACCCCGTGGTGATACCACCGTAATTGTATAACGCGTAGATGCGTCCAACTTTTTGGCCAGGCCTCGTTTGGAATATTTTTTGCTCGATGTGGAGGCCTAAGAGAAGAAACATTCGTCAATTTATATATATACAACTCAGTTAATGCATCTACTGATCACCAGACTTCATATATATACCTCGCCGGACTTCTTTAAGGGTCCACCGAAGCCGTCGGCTTCTCCACCACCAGAGTCGTCGGCTTCTCCTTGATCATTTCGGTCGACCTCCTCTCCCTCACCGGAGGGGTTCAGATAAATTGACGGAGATTCGGGTGGATCAACATGGGGGGTGTCATTGATCATATCCTCGAGAATTTCTTCCTGTGCTAGGTCTCTCTGGATTGGATCCATAGTTTTCTACAAAATGCACACAATAACATTTTTCATTCAATATTGCTGCATAAAATAATACTAAACAATAATATGAACACGCAATTTGCTACAATAATACTAAACAATAGCAAAATTCTAGTGATGCCCTAACCCTAACCCTAAGTCCGGGCGGCCCGCAAGCACCACCACCCTAACCCTATCTCCGGGGGCCCACGAGCACCACACTCTAACCCTAAGTCCAGGGGCCCGCAAGCACCACCACCCTAACCCTATCTTCGGGGGCCCGCGAGCACCACCACTCTAACCCTAAGTCCGGGGGCCCGCGAGCACCACCACCCTAACCCTATCTCCGGGCGGCCCGCAAGCACCACCACCCTAACCCTAAGTCCGGGGGCCCGCGAGCACCACCACCCTAACCCTATCGTCAACAACCGATAGTGCCG
The DNA here is from genome assembly GCA_916181665.1 of Avena sativa. Taxonomy (NCBI): domain Eukaryota; kingdom Viridiplantae; phylum Streptophyta; class Magnoliopsida; order Poales; family Poaceae; genus Avena; species Avena sativa. Next base: position 433,989,955 of record OV702295.1, read on the forward strand.
TTGGCCTTTCACCATCATACTATATATACTCCATATATACTCCATATATACTATACACATATATACTATACTCCATATATACTATACTCCATATATATACAATATACTATATCTATTATATTACAATATTCTATATCTAAAAGATACAAGAAATAAAAAAACACATATATATACTATATATATTCTATTACTATACACAAACATATATATGTACTATATCTATATACTAGTAATAATTATTAACATATAAAAAAAGATACACGAAATAAAAAACATATATACAAAATACTATATCTATAATATACTATATACAATATACTATATCTATAATATACTATAAAAAACATATATACAATATACTATATCTATAATATACTATAAAAACATATAATATATATACAATATACTATATATACAATATACTATAAAAAAGATACACAAAATTAAAAAAAGTGGCCGGGGCCGGCAGGGACAGAGAGAGGCAGCGCGGTCGGGGGCGCCGCCCGGGCTCGCTAGGGCCGGGGATGGAGGAGGCGCGGAGCGCGGAGGGGGGGGGAGTTACCTCCGGCGGGGCTCGCCGAGGCCGGGGATGATGGAGGAGGCGCGGTGCGCGACGGGGGGAAGGGAGGAGGCGCGGTGCGCGGCGGGGTGGACGTCCGCGGCGTTTGGAGAGGCAGAGGCACGGCGGGACGACTGGAGAGGCAGCGAGGCAGTCCAAATTTTGGTAGCCTGCCGGCGTCGGCGTCGTCGGCGTCCTCGCGCGTGTCTGTAGAGTGTGGAGATGGAGATTGGAGGAGCGAAGCGGCGTGTATTTAAGTGGATGAACCTTTAGTCCCGGTCCGTGGCTCGCCCCGGGACTAAAGGGCGGACCGGAACTAAAGGTATGACCTTTAGTCCCGACCCGTGGCTCGCGCCGGGACTAAAGGATTTTCGTCACCGCCCACAGGTGCGCGCCAACAACACCCTTTAGTCCCGGGCCATGCCACAACCCGGGACTAAAGGCCCCTTTTTAAAAAAATTGACTACAACCTCTGTTTCCCGCCTTATTGCATACTATGTTATTAAATAAACTACTATATATCAATATTATTAAATCTGATAAAAGTTTACAATATTTTAGGGTTTAGGGTTTAGGGTTTCGGGTTTAGGGTTTAGGGTTAGGGGTTAGGGTTTAGGGTTTTGGGTTTAGGGTTTAGGGTTAGGGTTTCGGGTTTAGGGTTTAGAGTTTTGGATTTAGGGGTTAGGGTGGGGGAGATGGTGTCGTTCATCGTTCTCGCGCATGATTTTCCCTGCAGTGAGTGGAGATGGTGGGGGAGTGAAGGGGCGCGTGATATAAGGGGAAGGACCTTTAGTCCCGGTCCGTATAATGCACTGGGACTAAACGTTCTTTAGTCCCGGTGCGTTATACGGACCGAGACTAAAGGTCCCCCCCTTTAGTCCCGATGCGTGCCACCCATCGGGACTAAAGAGTTTTCGGCACCGCCCAACGCGCGCGCGCCAACGCCACACCTTTAGTCCCGTGTGTAGCACGCACCGGGACTAAAGGTCCTTTTTTCAATTTTTTCACCCAGGGGCGCGCCTGTTTAAAAAAAAATTTAATTAGCATATTTTTTAAACATTTGAATTATACAGTTTTTGCATACTTATGAATTTGAGAAAATTTTCAACATGAAAAGTTCTTGAATTTGAATAAGTAATCCAAATCTATTTTCTGTTTTATAAAATAATTATTCTAACTAGTGAAACTAATAACCATTTTGCCATTTTCAATTTAAAAATGCATTAACTATTATATTTTGCATATTTTTGAATCTCACTAAATTTTTAACATAAAAAGTGTCAAACTATTAACCATTTTGCCATTTTCATGTGATTCCGACGCTCCGGTGGTCTTCCTCCGGCGAAACCCTAGACCGGGGGCCCCGGATAGTCTACCCATATAGCTTTCTCCGTACGAGGGTAGCCCCTTTAGTCCCGGTTGATAAAAAATTCACGCGAAACCGGTACTAAAGGTTTGTTTCTTCCCGCCTTATTTTTTCCCGCCCGTTTTCTTCCCGCCTTTTCCACCGCTTCCCTCCTCTGACTTCCCGCTATTTCTCACTATATATATGTAGGCTTGGTCGTTGCCATAGCACATCTAGACTCATATATGCCGCCTCTCTCCACTCTCTCCCATGACTTCCACCATACCTCTAACCCCCAGGGAGGCGGAGGCGCTTTGCGCCTCGAACTACCCCTGCCCACCGGGCTACCGTGTCCCCACCGGCTGGATGCTAAGCGCCGGAGGCGTGCCGGTCCCTCCTGTCCCTCTAGGTGTGGAGCGCCGGATGGCCATCACGAACCACTACTACCTCGAGCTCACGCCAGAGCAGCGGAGGAATCCCAACTGGCATCTCGACTATTTCCCGACTTGGGAAGCCTTCTTCATTAATCGGCGTGAGAGGGCACTCGCCAGGCACGAGGAGGACGGCCCACCTCCTTCGAACTTCAATGAGGCCGGCCGTCGGCTATGGTGGCGCGGCCGGACTCTCCAGAGTGTCATGGCCTACAACACGACCGACAATAACCCCTGCCTGCGGTACCCTCAAATCCAGCCCACGCGTGCCCAACCTTCAAGGTTCGACTACGGCGACCACGACGACGATAGCGATGACGGCGCCGGTGACTACGACGACTACAGTGGCGCGTATTACAGGGCTAGGCAGGAGCATGACTGAATCACTCCAACATTAGGCATGTTTCTTAATTTTCAGTTGTGCTATGTATCTTAATTTTCAGTTGTGCTATGTATCCTTAGTGTTTGTGGGTTCCTTCTCTTGTGATGGTTCCTTCTCTTTAGGTGATCACCTCCCGCGGCTCAGAACCCGGTCGTCAACGTCTAGTTTGATTGAGCAAGATGTATTACATGAAAGGGGACCTTTATGTCTCAAATAAAAGGTTTAATACATTACATAGATTTATGTCTCCAATAAAAGGTTTAATACATTATTACACATCACCAACATCTAGTGTTGTGGTTTTCTTCTGCACCGTAGCCATGGAGAATCTTCATCATTTAACAGGATGCTTGGGTCAGTTTTCACTTTGAAGGGCGGAATTTCATGAAACGTATTATAATCTTCTAACATGTCTGTCTTGTCATCCACTCCCACGATGTTTCTTTTCCCTGAAAGAACTATGTGGCGCTTTGGCTCATCGTATTCTGTATTCTTTTGATTATATTTCCTTTTTCTCGGTTTGGTAGACATGTCCTTCACATAGAAAACCTGAGCCACATCGTTGGCTAGGACGAATGGTTCATCCATGTACGCAATATTGTTCAGATCCACTGTTGTCATGCCGTACTTTTGGTCTACATGTACCCCGCCTCCTGTCAGCTTGACCCATTTGCACCGAAACAAAGGGACCTTAAAAGTAGGTCCATAGTCAAGTTCCCATATCTCCTCTATGTACCCATAATATGTGTCCTTCTGCCCATTGTCATTTGTTGCATCAAAGCAGACACACTGTTTTGGTTGGTGCTCTTTTTATCTTGGGCGATCGTGTAAAATGTATTCCCATTTATCTCGTACTTTTAGAAAGTACGTATAGTCGAAGATGGTAACCTGGCCAACGAGTACAACTCATATCCAACAGTGGTGTTATTCATGAGATGTGTCTGCAACCAACTGCCAAAATTCTTCTCGTGTTCCCGTTTAATCAAGGTTTCAGGCTTCCCTGGGTTTTCAGAGCATGGAATATTCTTGTGTTTCTCGATATACGGAGCCACCACGATGGAATTGTGTAGAACTGTGTAGTGTGCTTGAGTGAAAGAATGCCCGTCCCTACATACCATTGATTTCCTTCCTAGTGTGCATTTTCCAGTCATCCTTCCCTCATACCGAGATTCAGGAACACCAATCGGCTTAAGGTCAGGAAGAAAGTCAACACAAAACTCAATGACCTCCTCTGTTCCATAGCCCTTGGAGATCCTTCCTTCTGGCCTAGCACGGTTATGAACATATTTCTTTAAGACTCCCATGAACCTCTCGAAGCGGAACATATTGTGTAGAAACACAGGACCGAGAATTCTAATCTCTTCGACTAGGTGAACTAGGAGGTGCGTCATAATATTGAAGAAGGATGGCGGGAACAACAACTCGAAGCTGACCAGACATTGCACCATATCAATCTGTAACCCTGATAGACTTTCTCGATCGTTTACCTTCTGAGAAATTGCATTGAGGAATGCACATACCTTCACAATGGCTAGTCGAACATTTTCTGGTAGAATTCCCCTCAATGCAATCGGAAGCAATTGCGTCATAAGCACGTGGCAGTCATGAGACTTTAGGTTTTGAAATTTTTTCTCTTTCATATTTACTATTCCCTTTATATTCGACGAGAAGCCAGACGGGACCTTGATACTGAAAAGGACTTCAAAAAAGATTTCCTTCTCTTCTTTGGTAAGAGCATAGCTGGCAAGCCCTTGAAACTGCACTGGATGCTTGCCGTCTCGTCCTTTATGATGTTGCTGGTCCTCCCGTGCTGCCGGGGTATCTTTTGACTTCCCATACAAGCCCAGGAAGCCTAGAATATTCACGCAAAGATTCTTTGTTAGGTGCATCACGTCGATTGCAGAGCGGACCTCATGCACTTTCCAATAGGGTAGCTCCCAAAATATAGATTTCTTCTTCCACATGGGTGCGTGTCCGTCGGCGTCTTTTGGAACAGGTTGTCCTCCAGGACCCTTTCCAAAGATTACATCCAAATCCTTGACCATACCAAATACATCAGCACCACTATGGGGGACAGGCTTCGTCCGGGTTTCTGCCTTGCCATTGAAATGCTTGCCTTTCTTCTTTAAGGGATGACTAGGCGGAAGAAAACGACAATTGTACGGGTACACATTCTTTCTATATTTATCCAGATATATACTTTCAGTCTCATATAAACAGTGTGTGCATGCATTATATCCTTTGTTCGTCTGTCCTGAAATGTTACTAAGAGCAGGCCAATCATTGATGGTTACGAACAACAACGCTTGTAGGTCAAATTCCTGCCGTTTGTGCTCATCCCACACACGTACACCTAGTTTGGCCCACAACTGTAGAAGTTCATCAACTAATGGCCTTAGGTACACATCAATGTCGTTGCCGGGTTGCTTCGGGCCTTGGATGAGCACTGGCATCATAATGAACTTCCGCTTCATGCACAACCAAGGAGGAAGGTTGTAGATACAGAGAGTCACGGCCCAGGTGCTGTGACTGCAGTTCTGCTCCCTAAAAGGATTCATGCCATCGGTACTTAGACCAAACCATAAGTTCCTTGCGTCACCAACAAAGTCTGGGAAGTATCTCTCGATTTTTCTCCACTGCCGACCATCAGCAGGGTGCCTCAACATCCCGTCTTTCTTACGGTCTTCCATGTGCCATCGCAACAACTTGGCATGCTCTTTATTTCTGAACAAACGTTTCAACCGTGATATTATAGGAGCATACCACATCACCTTGGCAGGAACCCTCTTCCTGGGTGGCTCGCCCTCAACATCACCAGGGTCATCTTTTCTGATCTTATACCGCAATGCAGTGCATACCGGGCATTTATCCATATTCTCGTACTTCTCACCGCGGTAGAGGATGCAGTCATTAGGGCATGCATGTATCTTCTGCACGTCTAATCCTAGAGGGCAGATAAGTTTCTTTGCTTCGTACGTACTGGAGGGCAATTGGTTATTTCTTGGAAGCAGCTTCTTCATTATTACCAGCAACTTTTCAAATCCCGAGTCAGTCATACCGGTCTCTGCCTTCCACTTCAACAATTCCAGTGTGTTACCCAGCTTCTTCTGGCCATCTTCACAAGTTGGGTACAGCAATTTGTTGTGGTCCAGTAACATCTGCTTGAACTGCAACCTCTCCTTTTTTGTGTCGCAGTCTCGCCTTGCATCACTAATGACCCGACCAAAATCATCAACGGGCTCATCTGGTTCCCGTTCTTCACCCCCTTCTTCTTCATTATCTTCAACTACGGTATCATCGTATTCAGGGAACATAGATCGGTAGTTGTCATCATCGTTCTCTTCTTCATCGTCGTCTTCCATCATAACCCCTCTTTCTCCGTGCTTGGTCCAAACATTATAGCCGGACATGAAACCGGACCGAAGTAGGTGGCTCTGAATGACTCTTGAGGAAGTGTGAGCCTGCTCATTCCGACATTGAACACATGGACAACACATAAAACCATCCTGCCGCTTGTTCGCCTCGACCACAAGGCGAAAAGAACGCAAGCCTTCTCTATAAGCGTCAGAGCGTCGGTCACCGTACATCCATGGATGGCTCATCTGCATCATACAACCATGCATATATATCAAACACAATCACGATGCTTAAATTAGTACCACGCGGTCAAAATGAGAAAATAGTTGCTAACCTTTTAGGACACTTCAAAACAAAGAGGAGAAACCTTAAGTGTCGCTCTAGCACCTCATGTCATGTTTTGTCTTATGTGAACTCAAGTGGCATCGCTCTAACAGGCATTTCACCGAACACCTCTAGTGCATATAAAGAAAAAAAGTTAGCACAAAGTTATACCCACCTCACATAGGAAAAAAACAGGAGAGAGTGGAGAGCTGGGTGTATATATATAGGGCCAGACCATTAGTCCCGGTTTGAGACACAAACCGGGACTAATGGTTCTGCCAGGACCACGCGGGCGTGCCTAGACCCACTAGTCCCGGTTTGTGTCTCAAACCGGGACTAGTGGCCTCTTACGGACCGAGACATAGAATTCGACGACCTCGGGCCGTCCGGTTCGGACAATTAGTCCCAGCCCCAGCCACGGCCGGGACTAGTGGCCCGAACCAAAGGCCCTTTTTCTACTAGTGTTACTAAGTCGTATCCAGATTCTACACGGCACGGGTCTAAAAATTTCCTAAAAGTTGGTCCGCTGAAAACGTCAAGATTGGTTGTTTTTATCGAGGATAGGCCCCGGGGATGCGAGAGGCGGCGGGGTGCACGCACAAAGAAGAGCAGGATACGTGTGGTGCCTCGAGAACCCACGCCATAAATGCCCTCACCGCTCACTCATCACTCTCCACTCTCCATCATTGCCAATCGCACTATCTTCTCTCTCCACTCGCAGACGGCGGTTCGTCTAGCACCGGCAGATCGAAGAGCATCGCCAGGTCCAGAGACGGTGGTAGATCGACAATGACCATTGCGCTTACTTCTGTCACCAGGGCATCCACGTCTTCTTCCTCGACACATCCCATGCTCCCGAGCTCCATCAATGGTGGTAAGGCCATGTTGAAAATATGCCCTAGAGACAAATAATAATATGGATTATTATCATATTTTATAAAGTTTATGATTAAGTTTTATATCATGCTATAACTGTATTGAAAAGAAACGTCAATACACGTGTGATATATAAACAACCAGGAGTTCCTGGTGAATCTCTAGTCACTAGTTGTTGGTCAACAGATGATCAAGGTTTCCTGATTATGTGGCATTTATGCGAGTTGACAATGAAGTCATTACGAGAATGATATGATGAGATATAACCAATCTAAACATCGTGACCCGATCATGTCATGAAGTTTAAGTTACGATGATTAGAAAAGACCTAGTGTCCTATTTCTTAGGCCGTGAGGCCATATCAATCAATGTCACTCGAGAATACTTTGATAGCATCAAACGTCATTTGTGCGAATAGGGATCGTAAAGGTGTGTCCAGGTCTTCGGAGAAACATGTAGAGGCATTATGTGTCAAGAGCGGGATTTTTCCATCTGTGTAACGAAAAGATACTTGAGGTTCCACTCGAAGAAGTTATATCCAATAGCTGCGCAACGTGTGATTTATCAGGAGGATATCACTTGTCGGAACGAGTTAAATAGCATTTATCGATAATGAGATTGAACACAACATGGTGATGTCATTGATCAGATCTCGGACAATGCAAGTATCAAAGAGATAAAAGGAATATGACATGACGTTCATGGTTCAGACGACGAAAGATTCGTGGAATGCACCGGGGTCATCATGGTCATCCAGGTCCCGCTGATGATCATTGGTACGAGAGAGATCTCGACCATGTCTGGAGTGTTCCCGAACTGCGGGGTATCATGCTTAAGGGTTTGATGATGCTTAGAGATCATTTTGATGTCGGTAGAATCACCGAAGAATAGAAAGAGAAAGAACGGGAAGTGTTTTGATAAGTCCGGAGTATGTCTGGAGTAGGGTGGAAGGAGTTTCATTGCCATGGAGATTAAATAATATGTAAGTAAATATTAAATATTGATTTAGTCATTTATTTATAATTATTTAATAAAAAAATTAAAATGGTCAAATACCTAATTGGACCAAAATCCCTAGAAAAAATGGCCCATGAGGGAAAGACCAAAGGAAGAAGAGAGAGGGGGTGGCCAACTGGGCTAAGGGACCCGCGTGGGGCCCATATGGGCCCTGGCCGGCGGTAGCCAACCCCCCTCTCCCCTCTCTTTTGTTTAGTCCCACATGGCTAAGTTAATTAGCTATGCACTACAAGGAATCTGGCTATATATGATTCTCAATTTTCCTCACAGAATCGTCGCAATGGTCTGTTTATGACGATTCTATGACGATTTTGAGATCGTCGAAAGCTGGGCGTCGCTAATGAACTATAAAGATGATTTCAGCGAAATCGTCATAACCTTCTATGACGATATTGGATCGTCATAACCTCTATGACGATTTAATATCGTCACGAGCGATGAGGCCTAGTCAAGTCAGATCATACGTGGCCAGCCCGACGTGGCACACAATCAGCCCGGTCCATTTATGTCCTTTGTATGGGCCAAGCTCAGTAATTCAGTTTGTTTATGTTTTTTTCATATCAATTCTGGCCAACAATAGGGCCAGGCCAAACATGTAGGCATTTTTATTTTCCGGTCTTGGTCCCTTACAGGAATTTATTTTTTATTTTTGACATTTCATTTCTTTTCATTTTCAACCTTTTATTTCCAGCATGTCCCACATGTCAGTTTCATTTTTCACAGGTCCCACTCGTTAATCTCCCATATAGTAATTGATCAACTAACAATTTATTCATAAATGCAAGAATACACAAAATTCTTCTCACAATAGCCATAGTTAAGTCGATTATAATAGTTCCATGGTTCAAATCACATATTATATACAATAAATATGCCAGTGCTAACACTTCAAATCACAAACTATACAATAAAATCCCATCGCTCTCACACACTTCAAATGGCAATAGTTGATTACAATAGCTTCATGGTTACAATAATATACTACAGCTTTTCTTTCTGTTAGGCCCCAGTACTTGAGCGCCGCTAGACCATATGCCCACGCCGCCTTCTCCATGTCATACCCACCTGGCCAAATTAACAAGTTCTATATCAGTACTGGTACCACCGTCTGATTACAAAATCATGTATTGGTACTGACTGAGTATACCAGGTAGTACCCCTACTACTCACCAAGATAAAATGCGGCAGGAGACACTAGAAGTAGCATGATCCATAGGCAAAAGGTTTAGCAAAGTACAGTTACACATGCAAGAACACTTAATTAGTTAGCAAACTACTTCAGTGATCACATTAGAACAGTAAAAAGGAACACCAATATCAATTTTTGGACCATAGAAAGCACCATCTCCTTCATTGATTTGCAGACAGACATCCAAGTACTCACATGCAAGCACAACAAATATTCTGGTCCCAGCAGTTTGTTACAACAGTCATCTAAGAACAATGGAAAATACCATATTCCAGGCAAAAAGCAAAGTATAGTTACACATGCAAAGTATAGTTACACATGCAAGAACACTTAATTAGTTAGCAAACTACTTAAGTGATCACATTAGAACAGTAAATATTCTAACCTAGGTACAATAGAATTGGTTGAGTATAGTGGTACTTCTAAAAATTAACTAGGTGATGGGGGAATATAATAATACATTTAGCTATCAAGTAGACAAGAAGCAAGCAATAAATAGCACACCATGGACAGGTCGGACATGCATGAATCAATACTATTATGGTACCAATAGCCCCTAAATAGACCAATTGCTAGCCGCAGGTATAAATTGGCAATCATATAAGTCTTTTTTTGCAATCATAGATCCACAAATAGTAATATTAGATAGCACTGACAATGATTTTTAAAAACATCACTGATCAAGCAGGTTGGCCTAGGATGATTGAGCAGGCAATCAATTACAGAAGTAAACAAGGACCAAACTTTAAATCGCAGTACCATCACTGACCCATCAATCCAATCCAGTAAGAGATGGGAGAGAGGGATACCTATTTTGATTTAGAGGGGCTTGTGAGCGTGACCTTCTGGAAGGGATTGGCCCTAGCGCACCCTAGGTCAGACGTGCTGGGAGCTCGGAGCTTGTCCGGGTTAGTGAGCACAACCTCCGCATCCTCTTCGAATTGGTGCGGCCAACGTCCTGAACGCTAGCGACGGTCATCAGGTCGAGGCATAACCTGTTCTCAAAAGGGATCTTCTCATGCAATAACATCTCGAACGGGATCCATGAGCCAGTACAACATCAACAAGTGAAGGCGGATTCGATCTTGGTAGTTTGTTGGTTAGAGGAGAACATATCTCTCTAGAAGATCTAGAGCAAAGCACGCGACCAGCAGGTCCATGAAGACGTGGGGAGGGCTGGCGACAAGCATGGGGAAGCGCCACATCGTCGTCCTTGATGCCGGTCGGAAAGCCCGACGCTAGGGTTCATAGAGGTCGTCAGTGGGGTGCTCTTCCAGGAGGAGGGCGGTCGACGCTCCTCGTACATGCAGGGGAGGAGGAGATGGCCGCCGCCACTCCAGTCGTCTGCGACTCTACGGAACCTGGGGCTTGGTGCAGAGAGATGAGTGGTGGCACTGCGGATTTGTGGGAGGAGGAAATCTGGCTCTAGGGGAGGAAGGGGGCGTGAGTGGAGAGATCTGGAGGACGGAGGTGATACGGTGGTGGAAGCGCTGTAGGGGAAAGGTGAGAGGGTGGCGATTAGGGTTCAGGGAGTGGAGGCGAGAGGGTGGCAATTATGGATTGTGTGGAGGGGAGCGGATTGGGGTTGGGTTGTCTGGGTAGCATCGACAACTTCTCCAAAATACCCCTGGATATTTGTGCGATGCAGTACTGGATTTGTGGGTGTTCCGGTCATTTCAATTCAAAATTTGGAGGAAGTCAAGGGGAGGCAGGAGAAATTTCGTACATTGGATGAGAGCATGTGGATGGCTGAGATCTGTAGCGGGGATGATCCGTGGGTAGTCTATCTGTGTCCTCTAATTGGCTGGCTCTATTCTAAAGGCAAATGACCAATGTTATCTCCTATATTGCACACACATGTGTATCTTGGGACGGAAAACAATGTTGTAGGAGGAAATTTTCCTTTTTGTCGCACGGAAAAGCCATTTTCTATTTTCCGAGTGCCAAAATTGGGGTGTTTTGTGAAGCAACACCAAATGTTCAATTCAAAAATGCTACCACCCCATTTTTCAAAAATATTAGACTACCTTGCATGGACAATGTCCCAACTGAGGATTTTAAAACTTTTCCATCCACCCCGGGTGAAAAAGACAAATGTCTGCCGAATCGGCAGGAAGTGGGTCGATTTAAACTACAGGTACATGATCTGATGGTCATGATTTTTTGCAAAAATCATTTTTAGGCTCACAATATGATGTTTCTTCATAGATCCACTAAAAGTTTAGCGAGGCTCATCCCCTATCTTCATGCCCGTCGTTTTGACCATAGTTCGAAGTCGATTTTTTTTGAAACGGGCATAAGAAATTCAAAAACGGTTTGAACAATGTAAATACTTCGCGTGGCGTCATATTATGTGATATAGTTGCCAGGAAAAATACCAAACTCGGTATATTGATTGCATTTCAAAAAAAACCTTCATAGAAATGACCTAGCATGTTCCAGGTTTCGTGACTTTCGGGTCAAACGACCAGTGTTATGGGTAGCATCACGACATAATTTGTGATAATGTTCCCATATTTGGCATGCATGTGCATATTGGGATGACGAACATTGTTGCAGGAGGAAGTTTTCCCTTTCTTCGCACGAAAAAGCCATTTTCTATTTTCGGAGTGCGAATATCGGGGCGTTTTGTGAAGCAACACCAAACAGTGAATACAAAATGGTACCACCCCATTTTTTAAAAATACTAGACCCACCTTACATGAATAATGTCCCAACCGGGGTTTCGCAAACCATTCCGTCCACCCTTGGTGAAAAAGACAAATGTCTACCGAATCGGTAGGAAGTGGGTCCGGTTTAAACTACAGGTACATGATCTGTTGCTCGTGATTTTTTGCAAACATCATTTTTAGACTCACAATATGATGTTTCTTCAGAGATCCAATACATGTTTAGCGAGACTCATCCCCTATCTCCGTGCCCGCCGTTTTGACCATAGTTTGAAACGGGCATAAGAAATTCAAAAATGTCCGAACAATGTAAATCCTTCGCTTGACATCATGTTATGTGACAAAGTTGTAAGAAAAAAATCCAAACTTGGTTAATTGATTGCATCTCGAAAAAACCTTCCCAGAAATGATGTATCATGTTTGAGGTTTCATGGCTTTCAGATAAAACGACCAATGTTATGGCTAGAATCGCAGTATAGTTTATGATAATGGGCCCATATTGTGCAAGCATGTGCATCTTGTGATGGCAAATAATGTTGCAGGAGGAAGTTTCTTTTTCGTCGCACGGAAAAGCCATTTTCTATTTTTTGAGTGCCAAAATCGGGACATTTTGTGAAGCAACACCAAATGTTCAATTCAAAAATTCTACCACCCCACTTTTCAAAAATACTAGACCACCTCACATGGATAATGTCCCAACTAGGAATTTTAAGTCTTTTCCGTCCACCCCTGGTGAAAAAGACAAATGTCTGCCAAATCGGCAGGAAGTGGATCGGTTTAAACTACAGGTAGATGATCTAATGCTTATGATTTTTTTGCAAAAATCATTTTTAGGCTCACAATATGATGTTTTTTCAGAGATCCAATAAAAGTTTAGCGAGACTCGTCCCCTATCTTCATGCCCGTCATTTTGATTACCAAACTCGATATATTGATTGCATCTCGAAAAAACCTTCACATAAATGACCTATCATGTTCGATGTTTCGTGGCTTTCGAGTCAAACGACCAGTGTTATGGCTAGAATCACGGCATAGTTTGTGATAATGTGTCCATATTTGGCACTCATGTGCATATTGAGATGTCGAACAATGTTGCAGGAGGAAGTTTTCATTTTTGTCGCACGGAAAAGCCATTTTCTATTTTCAGAGTGCCAATATCGGGGCGTTTTGTGAAGCAACACCAAACGGCGAATACAAAATGGTACCACCCCATTTAAAAAAAATACTAGACCCACCTTACATGAACAATTTCCCAACCGGGGTTTCGCAAACCTTTCTGTCCACCCCTGGTGAAAAAGACAAATGTTTGCCAAATCGGTATGAAGTGGGTCCGGTTTAAACTACATGTACATGATCTGTTGCTCGTGATTTTTTGCAAAAATCATTTTTAGACTCACAATATGATATTTCTTCAGAGATCCAATGCAAGTTTAGCGAGGCTCATCCCCTATCTCCATGCCCGCCGTTTTGACCATAGTTTGAAACGGAATTTTTTTAAAACGGGCATAAGAAATTCAAAAACGGTCCGAATAATATATATCCTTCGCATGACATCATGTTATGTGACATAGTTGTAAGGAAAAATACTAAATTTGGTTAATTGATTTCATCTCGAAAAAATCTTCCTAGAAATGATGTATCATGTTCGAGGTTTCATGTCTCTTGGGTAAAATAATCAGTGTTATGGCTAAAATCGCGGTATAGTTTGTGATAATGGGCCCATATTATGCAAGCATTTGCATCTTGGAATGACGAACAATGTTACAGGACGAAGTTTTCCTTTTTGTCGCACGAAAAAGCCATTTTCTATTTTCGGAGTGCGAAAATCAGGGCGTTTTGTGAAGCAACACCAAACAGCAAACACAAAATGGTACCACCCCATTTAAAAAAAAATACTAGACCCACCTTACATGAATAATGTCCCAACCAGGATTTCTCAAACCTTTCCGTCCAGCCCTGGTAAAAAAGACAAATGTTTGCCGAATTGGAAGAAGGTGGGTCCGGTTTGAACTACAAGTACATTATCTAACGCCCATGTTTTTTGCAAAAATCATTTTTAGACTCACAATATGTCGTCGCATCAGAGATTCACCGAAAGTTTAGCGAGGCTCATCCCCTAGATAAGAACCTTCAAGCCCGCCATTTTTAGGCCAACGACCAATGATATGGCTAGAATCGCGACATAGTTTGTGATAATATGCCCATATTGTGTACGCATGAGAATCTTGGGATGGCGAACAATGTTGCAGGAGGAAGTTTTCTGTTTCATCGCACGGAAAATCCATTTTCCATTTTCCAAGCGCAAAAACGGAGTGTTTTGTGAAGCAACCACCAAATGGTTAATTCAAAATGGTACCACCCCATTTTTCAAAAATACTAGACCACCTTACATGGACAATATCCCAATTGGGGTATCTTAAACCTTTCCGTCCACCCCTGGTGAAAAAAACAAATTCCCGCCTGAAATGGATCGTATGGGCACTTAGAGGGGGGGGTGAATAGGTGCTACACCAATTTTTAATTCTTTTTCAATTTTAGGCTTAGCACAAAGGTAAATTCTCTAGATAAACTAATGTGTGGAATTTCCCTATATGCAAACCTATCTACTAGCGAGTAAGGAGCGAGTGGAAGAGAAACGAGTGAACTGATGTGAAGCACGCGGAGACACAGGATTTGTTTGACCGCAGTTCCTTCCTTGTTAAGGGAAGTACGTCTGTGTTGGAGGGGTGGGCGGTACTAAGACCACCACGCCACAAAAGGCCTCACCCTGTTCTCCGATGGATCTCGCCACAACAGGCCTGATCCACCTTCCACTATAGGTACCCTTCGAGGCGGACACCAGCGCCTTTACACAACTAGCGAGGCAACAACTCCACAACAACTTGGAGGCTCCCGAAATGACAACAAGCTACCACAAGAACAAAGTTGTCAAATACAATAACATGATCTAGGTATTAACGAGAATACTAGATCAGGGATTTCTCCAAGTGAATGGAGAGGAGTTGAAGCGCTTGATTCTTGATGTTGATGATGAAATTCTCCTCCTTCAATTCCACCAAAGATCAAGACCTTAGGGTGGTTGAAGTGGGAGATCGAGATTTAGAGCTCTTGCATAGGGTCTGGTCGAATTCGAATGAATCAAGAATTCTAGACGTTGGGGAAGAAGGGGTACTTATACCCCCTTCCAAAAACCAGCCGTTGCACACTTTGGGGGCCGGATTATCCGGCCCAAGTGAGGGCCAGATTATTCGGTCTAGGGAAACTCTGCCCCAGACGCGGAATATCCGGTAGATAAACCGCCCCCTATCTGAGCGTCGCACCGAGCTTGCCCTTGATCAACTTCTGGGGGCGGATTATCCGGCCCTATGCGAAGGCCGGATTATCCGACCTGGGAATAAAAACCACCCCAGTTCGGATTTTTCGGTAGAAAATCCGACCGGATACCGAGCGACGCGCCTTGGCTCCTTTTGCTCGAAAACTGGGGGCCGGATTATCCGGCCCTTGCGAAACCCGGATTATCCGGCCTAGGGAGGAAAAACCGCCCCAGTTCGGATTTTCCGGGAGAAAATCCGACTGGACACAGAGTGACGCGCCTTGGCTTCCTTGAGAGATGAGGTAGGCCGGATTATCCGGCCCTTGGAGGGGCGGATTATCCGCCCCCCTCAAAACTTCCTGCACACTTAGCACAGATGAAAAGTCTCCATAGTATTGTTATCTAACACGCAAAACATAGGGAAACATGAAATGTTCTTTCAATCTCCCCCTTTTTGGTGTTAGATGACAATACCGGGATTTGCAGGAGAAAGACACAAGACACACAGAGATAACTATGAAAGGGACTCCCCCTCAATGTGTGCATAATAGAGTTTTGCATTGGAATACAAATGCACACAAATAGGTGAATCTATTCCATAGACAAATGGGCAAAAACACATACCACCGAAGTAGAGAATAGGCATCCTTGACATAAATCACAATTATTATTGGATAACCATTATGAGCGTGCGCCTTCCGTGATAAACCTCCAGCAATAGGATATGAATAGATATAACCATGAGCATAATTCATGATATGGAGTCCATAGGTATCATCCAGACAACAACATAAAGTCTCAACCACAAATCACAAACCACGAATATAAAAGTTCAACGCTAAATGGGCATAAGCAAGAAATAACGAATAAAAAGTGCAAGTGCTTATGCCCGACCCATGCAAATCCACAGACAACCTAATAGAACTAGTTCTCCCCCTTTGGCATCGAGACACCAAAAAGGGAGAAGAGCGATGCTAGCGCCCCATGGGATCACTCATCATAGTCCTCGTCCTCGTCCTCATGCACTTCCTTATCCTCATCTTAGGGGTAGGGAAGGCTTAGGATTGAGAATGCCAAACTGAGATGGTACTAGACACTCAAAAATGCAAAATCCAAATCAAATAAAAGCCAAGATTGAGTGTGATTCCCATAAGAACATGAGAGAGCAAATAACATCCAAAAAGATCCAGTTCTCCACAAGGGAGAGGGCGGTGGCCGAATCCACCTTGTTGGAGTGTATGGTGTGACACCACGAAGATATATCTTGGGTTCATGACCAATACTCATCAATAAGCTCACATATCACAACATGATATTAAGAGAAATGATATACTTGCTATTGGCATTATGGGGGGAGGGTTAGCCCAATAGGTTAGGACCACACTCCCCCTATATCCATGCCCACACCTAGACCAAACAAGGATTGAGACGTACGAATGAGTGTATGGGTAATCAAGACAAACTCCCGGAATCAATGATATTTAGCTCATTCCTCAAATAGCAGAATCTTGCTTCATCAAGTGGCTTTGTAAAGATATCCGCCAGTTGGTTCTTCGTGCTCACAAAAGATAGATCAATATCGCCTCGAGCAACATGGTCACGGATGAAATGATTCCGAATCTCAATATGCTTTTTCCTTGTGTGCTGAACTGGATTGTACGCAATTTTGATAGCACTTTCATTATCACATAAAAGAGGCACTTTGTCACAATTGACACCGTATTCCTTTAAAGTTTGCCTCATCCATAATAATTGAGTACAAGCGCTGGCAGCAGCAACATATTCAACTTCGGCGGTGGAGAGAGATATACAATTCTGCTTTTTGGAGGACCAACATACAAGAGATCTTCCCAAGAATTGACAAGCTCCAGAAGTGGATTTTCGATCATCCTTATCACCAACCCAATCTGAGTCAGTATATCCACATAAAGAGAAATGGGATCCCTTGGAATACTAGAGACCAAAGTTGGGGGAATGAACCAAATATCGAAAGATCCTCTTGACCGCCACTAAGTGGCTTTCTTTAGGAGCTGCTTGATACCTTGCACACACTCCCACACTCAACACAATATCGGGTCTAGATGCGCAGAGGTAAAGAAGAGAGCCGATCATGGACCGGTATACCTTTTGGTCCACATCTTTACCGTGAGGGTTGAGTTCGAGATAACACTTTGTTTGCATCAGAGTAGCGACACCTTTTAGATCCGTCATCTTGAATCTATTGAGCATGTCTTGGATGTACTTTGCTTGATTAATAAAGGTTCCTTCTCTTAGTTGCTTGATCTCGAATCCAACAAAGAACCGTAATCCCCCCATCATAGACATCTCAAACCTGTCAGTCATAAGATTTGAAAATTCATCGTTAAAAGCTTTGTTAGTAGAACCAAAAATGATATCGTCTACATATAGTTTGCATACGAAGAGCTCCCCCTTAACCTTCTTAGTAAAAAGAGTGGGGTTGATTTGCCCAACTTCGAAGCCACGATCTAACAAAAGCTCTTTAAGGTGCTCATACCACGCACGTGGGGCTTGTTTAAGGCCATAGAGTGCCTTATCGAGTTTGTAGACATGGTTCGGGAAGTTAGAATCCCCAAACCCCGGGAGTTGCTTTACGTATACCAACTCATGTAGAGGACCGTTAAGGAAGGCACTCTTAACGTCCATTTGCTGCAACTTAAAATTGTTATGAGCAGCATAAGCAAGTAGGATACAGATGGACTCAAGACGAGCCACAGGAGCATAGGTCTCGCCGAAGTCAATGCCCTCAACTTGGGAGTAACCTTGTGCCACAAGTCTTGCCTTGTTCCTCACAACAATGCCATTCTCATCTTGCTTGTTCTTGAAAATCTACTTGGTGCCGATAACATTGCGGCACTCTTTGGGTTTCTCCACTAGTTTCCAGACTTTGTTGCGCTCGAAATTATTCAATTCTTCATGCATAGCAACAACCCAGTCTGGGTCTTCAAGAGCTTCAAAGACCTTAGGTTCCACCATGGAGATATGATCTTGATGCTCACCAAAACTGGTCAATTCTCTTCTAGTAGACACCCTTCGTCAAAGAACACCAACAACCTTGTCGAGAGTGTGACCCCTCAACTCAAGGTTACGATCAGCCCGAGCCTTGCGACGAAGTTCAATAAGTTTGTTGTCTCTTGGTGGAGGAGATTCATCACTTGAGTCTTCATTGGAGGCATTTTCTCCGCCTTGATCAGTAGCTGGAACATCAGTAGCAGGTGGTAGAGATGCATGCCCTTGAGGTGAGTCTGTAGCCATAATAGGAGGCTGCAAAACTAGAGAGTCAGAGCCGGATAATCCGGTCGATGAAGAGGCCGGATAATCCGGCCTGGGAGGACTTGCAGCAGCATCATCAGGAAGCCTGGGACTTGCTTGAACTGGCGAGGAGCCAGATAATCCGGGGTCAGCCGAAAAATCCGGCCTGGAGCTTGTGTTGATATCTTCACCACCAGGAGCTGCATGGATAGCTGGAGCGGGGTGGCCGGATAATCCGGTATCCACCAGAAAATCCGGCCTGGAGCTTTCTGGAGCAACTTGACCTTCAGCAGTTGATGGAGATGGTGTAGAAGTTTCCCCCATGGTTGGAGCATGTTGCGTATGTGTAGATGAGAGCTCTATATGAGTAGAGCATTGTCCTTCCCGGTCCGCCACAAGGGGTTCCTCAATGGGCGGAAGAATCCCACGCCCATTCTTCTTATGGCATCTTGGGGTATTTCAACATCTGCATCACAAACACCAACTTGCTCCGCACGGGAACCGTCATTTTCCTTGAACACCACACTACAAGATTCTACAACAGTTCCGGAGAGCTTATTGTAGACTCTATAAGTGTGGGATTCGGCACCATAACCAACAAAAATACCTTCTAGAGCCTTAGATTCAAACTTAGATAAACGAACTCCTTTAATAAGAAAGAAACACTTACACCCGAATACCCGAAAGTATGAGATGTTTGGCTTGTTACCGGTAAGTATTTCATACGGAGTCTTGTCCAAAATCTTGCGGAGGTATAAACGATTGGATGAATGACAAGCAGTAGAGATTGCTTCAGCCCAGAAGTTATATGGAGATTTGAATTCGGCCAACATTGATCTTGCCATGTCCATTAGAGTTCGATTCTTCCTCTCGGCTACACCATTTTGTTGAGGGGTGTACGCAGCGGAATATTGATGTCTTATCTCCTCTTCACTTAGGAACTCATTAAGGTGTAGTTCTTGAACTCCGAGCCGTTATCACTCCTTATAGCCAGAATGGGGACGTTGTGTTGACGTTGAACCTCGTTGGCGAAGTCGATGACAGTTTGTTGAGTTTCACTCTTCAACTTGAAGAAATAAACCCAAGTGTATCTTGAGTAATCATCAACAATCACTAGACAATACTTCTTCCCACCGAGGCTTGCATGAGATGGAGGTCCGAAAAGATCCACATGAAGAAGCTCCAAGATCCTTTTTGAAGAGATAATAGTTTTCCTTCGATGAGGAGAATCATGCATTTTCCCTTCAACACACGCCCTGCAGACACGATCTTTGGCAAAAGAGATATTTTCTTTTAGTCCAAGAATGTGGCCACCCTTGTGGAGACTTTGCAAAGTTCTCATATTGACGTGGGCTAGTCGGCAATGCCATAGCCAACCCGCGTCAGCCTTTCCGAAAAGACACATCGGACCTGTAGTGGTTTTCCCCGAAAAGTCTACCACGTACAGGTCGTTTTCGACATATCCCACGAAAGCGACTTTTAGAGACTTACTCCACAAGAGTACCACCAAATCAGCATCAATGTAAACTTCAAAGCCCATCTTACCAAGGGCACGAACATAAAGTAAGTTATACCCGAGGGTCTCAACAAGCATGACGTCCACGAGAGAGATATCGTGAGCCACCACAACTTTGCCGAGACCCAATACCTCAGATTTTGACTTGTCACCATAGGAGACGGTAATGTGATCAAGGTTTGGCCGCATCTCCATGATGATCTCCTTGATTCCGGTCATATGACTCGTACAACCGCTATCGAGTACCCATTTAGAACCACCGGAAGCATAGCCCTGCAAGAAAATTACTTCTTGGTTTTAGGTACCCATTTTTCAATGGGTCCTCTCATGTTAGTAACAAGGGTCTTGGGAACCCAAATAGACCAAGGAATGTAACAATCATAAGGCCCTACATAACTAGCATAAACATCACCATAAGAATCACAATATAGTTCGAAGTTAGGATTGTTGATCCCTGCAAAACCATCATAATTAGTCTTGTCATTGGTAATGTTGCTAGTCTTCGATTGAGCAGCCTTGTTCTTCTTCTTCTTGTTGTTTTTCTTGCTCTTTATCTTGGGTATGTAACCAAGACCTTCTTTACTGTTGTTTGTCCTTTGCCTGCTCAGTATCTCATCAATAACCCCTTTACCTTTGTGCTGAGAACTCCTTGCAAGATCTTCTTTTCCAAAGGATGAAGATGAGGTACTTGGTACATTATACCATTTCAATTGAGTTTGGAGCTGGTCATGAGACTCATTTAGAGTAGAATGATCACTCTTCAATGCCTTGTGAGCACTTTCAAGATCATCAAACTCCTCCAACAGTCTAGCATGAACAGCCCCAAAATCAATCTTTTCTTTCTTTAGTTTCTTTACCTTGGCAAGGGCATGGTCACGTTCTTTAATGAGCTGAGCTACAGCTTCTTCTTGTGACTCCTCTAGGGATTCGAGTCTTTCTTCCAAAGAAACTCGAGTTTCCTCTTCCTCTTCCAAGGCATTCTTCAAAGAGGCTATCTCCAAGGCATCTTCTCTTTCAATTCTGCCCTTTTCTTCAAGTAGATCTTCGGCTCGAGCAAGTTGACTCATGAGAGTATCAAAATGGAGTTTGTGCTCACCTTGTAGGTTAGTGAAAAAAGTATCCAAGTCAATAACTTCTTCTTTCATTTCAAGACTATCATGATCATCCATATCCAAAATTATGTTAGTCTTAGAAAATGAGGGGTTAGAAGTCGATACCTCGGATCCTCTTGCCATTAGGCAAGTGGCGTTGTTGTTGATGGCGTTCTCGTTCGGCGAGTCGAAGAGAGAGGAGGGAGTCGATGTGGTGGATATAGCAGCCACTTCGCGGGAACTATCATCATCCTCTTCATCTTCACTTGCGGAGGAGTATTCCTCTTGAGCTACAAGGACCATCTTGGGTTGCTTCTTGAAAGGGCCATTCTTCTTAGCAAATGGCTTCTTCTTAGGAACTTTGGATTTCTCTTTGAGAATAAGCCTGCCACCATTGTCTTCTCTATTTTCATAAGGACACTCGGCTACAAAGTGCAGTCTATCTCCATAGTTGAAGCAAGTTCTCAATATTGGGCCACTTTCTCTTCTTCCATTTGACCCGTTCTTGCGCTCAAGTTCAGACTTGGCTTTGGCAGGGTCCTTCCAAAAGTTCCTTGCATAGAATGCCATGTACTCACCATGAGCACGTTTGACCTCATCGGGGCAGTCCATGGATACCCTCTCAAATGCTCCTTCATCATCCTCTTGTTCAACAACATTGGCTTTGAGAGCCACATTAACACCCTTTTGCATTCCAATGGCTTGAGCACGGGCATCTTCAGCATTCTTTGCTGCCACATTGAATGATGCCATTTCTTGCATGACTTCATTGGATGTCATTTGATGATAGTTGTGTCTACCTTGCAAGCTCTTCAAATCCGTCGGTTCGAAAGGCATTAAGGCACTCACATACTTTCTTTTTATCCATGCATCATCAATGTGAGTGGCCCCATGCTTCCGAAATGTTGTTGCGATGCCCTTGAGTCTTCTATACATGTCCTCATGGTTTTCACCATCCAACATGTAGAATCCCTCAGCTTCGTTACTAAGGGCATCATACTGGTTTCTTCTCATGCTTTCATTTCCAACAAAAAGGTCCGTAAGAGCATCCCACGCCTCTTTAGCCGTGTTGAGATGTTCAATGTGTGACATGTCCTTGGGACCCACACCCAGCTGTATCATGTGGAGAGCAGTGGCATTCAACTGGCTATCCACAACTTCCCTTCTTGTTAGATTGGTTTGATCTCCAACATGAAGACCTTCTTCAATGATCCTCCACAATTCAATAGAGGAGCCGCAAACATGAGATTTCATTAGAAATTGCCATTGGTTAAAAGAAGATGCAGTGAGCTTGGGTGGATCACCCCTATTGTTTATATGAGGATGAGGGATAGGTGGTTCGGGGGAATATACGTGGCGAACCTCACTATATTCCTCCTTACCACTTCCCTTTTGGGAGGTGGAACCATTTAGTTTTTCACCTTCCACATCATCATCCTTAGATCCGGTGTTACCCTTTTCCTTAGATGATGGTGAGGGAGCCTCAGAGGAGGATGGAGATGGGGCTATGGATGATATAAGGCGAGCAATCATTTGATTTATCTTGGCCTCAAAGGATTTCAACAAGATTGTTTCCAACGACTTGAGATCATCCATTGTGACCTTATCCACAGCCTCATTTCCATCATCCCTGGTACCCATACTACTCTTAGGCGGTTAAGCCCGAATTAAGAGCCGGGGCTCTGATACCAATTGAAATGGATCGTATGGGCACCTAGAGGGGGGGGTGAATAGGTGCTACACCAATTTTTAATTCTTTTTCAATTTTAGGCTTAGCACAAAGGTAAATTCTCTAGATAAACTAATGTGTGGAATTTTCCTATATGCAAACCTATCTACTAGCGAGTAAGGAGTGAGTGGAAGAGGAACGAGTGAACCGAAGTGAAGCACGTAGAGACACATGATTTGTTTGACCGCAGTTCCTTCCTTGTTAAGGGAAGTACGTCTGCGTTGGAGGGGTGGGCGGTACTAAGACCACCACGCCACAAAAGGCCTCACCCTGTTCTCCGATGGATCTCGCCACAACAGGCCTGATCCACCTTCCACTATAGGTACCCTTCGAGGCGGGCACCGGCGCCTTTACACAACTAGCAGGGCAACAACTCCACAACAACTTGAAGGCTCCCGAAATGACAACAAGCTGCCACAAGAACAAAGTTGTCAAATACAATAACACGATCTAGGTATTAACGAGAATACTAGATCAGGGATTTCTCCAAGTGAATGGAGAGGAGTTGAAGCGCTTGATTCTTGATGTTGATGATGAACTTCTCCTCCTTCAATTCCACCAAAGATCAAGACCTTAGGGTGGTTGAAGTGGGAGATCGAGATTTAGAGCTCTTGCACAGGGTCTGGTCGAATTCGAATGAATCAAGTGTTCTGGACGTTGGGGAAGAAGGGGTACTTATACCCCTTCCAAAAACCAGCCGTTGCACACTTTGGGGGCCGAATTATCCGGCCCAAGTGAGGGCCGGATTATCCGGTCTGGGGAAACTCCGCCCCAGACTCAGAATATCCGGCAGATAAACCGCCCCCTATCTGAGCGTCGCGCCGAGCTTGCCCTTGATCAACTTCTGGGGGCCGGATTATCCGGCCCTATGCGAAGGTCGGATTATCCGGCCTGGGGAAGAAAAATCGCCCCAGTTCGGATTTTCTGGTAAAAATCCGACCGGATACCGAGCGACGCGCCTTGGCTCCTTTTGCTCGAAAACTGGGGGCCGGAT
Source organism: Avena sativa (assembly GCA_916181665.1). Lineage (NCBI taxonomy): Eukaryota > Viridiplantae > Streptophyta > Magnoliopsida > Poales > Poaceae > Avena > Avena sativa. The sequence goes on from OV702295.1 coordinate 434,014,017, forward strand.
TATCCGGCCCTTGCGAAACCCGGATTATCCGGCCTAGGGAGGAAAAACCGCCCCAGTTCGGATTTTCCAGGAGAAAATCCGACTGGACACAGAGTGACGCGCCTTGGCTTCCTTGAGAGATGAGGTAGGCCGGATTATCCGGCCCTTAGAGGGGCGGATTATTCGGCCCCCCTCAAAACTTCTTGCACACTTAGCACACATGAAAAGTCTCCATAGTATTGTTATCTAACACGCAAAACATAGGGAAACATGAAATGTTCTTTCACCGCCGAATCGATAGGAAGTGGGTCAGATTTAAACTACATATACATGATCTGATGCCCATGATTTTTCGAAAAAAATCATTTTTAGACTCACAATATGATATTTCTTCTAAAACCGCTCATAGATTCTCAATCTGAGATCGTATGCAAAATGTAAAATAAAATTACTCAAATAACTAGTTCCCATCATTTATAAAAAGTAAAAAACACGAATTTTTTTCAAATATGCTTTGGGCCGAAGTTATTCTGGGTCCGCATCTTATCCTCTCATGTTAAAGGGCCATAAATTTCTTCTCATTCTATTAGCAGCGGCCTAAGTACTTGCACAAGCTAACGAGCCAAGCTGTTTGCGGCCCAAGCTGAAGATCTGACCATGCCATCGAGTTAAAGGAGCGCACGAGTGGTAGTCCAACACAAAAGATCAGGTGGCGTAGTGGTTAGCAGCATCGGCTATTCAGTCGGTCGCTCGTTCGAAGTCCCCTTCTCGCTCTTTTTTGATTATTGCGAGAACTTCAGTGCCATGCTGGCGAGTCCATGTATCACCCAGTCAGCTTAGCTGGCCCCACGTGCCAGGTCAGTAGGCAGGTCCCGCCACGCTGGCAGTCAATCGTGGGTCCCAATACTGTCCTAGTAGAGACACCTTAGTAGCAATTGACACATGGGCAGATGAAAATTGACACATAGGCATAACACCTAGGCAGAATTCGTGATATGGTCAACTAGACATTTTAATATATCATAGTTTAGATGACGGTTTAAATTGGTCATTATCGGCTAAAAATAAGGTCATATGCTGAATCAGCTCGACTATGACGATATCATATTGTGAAATTACGACGTTTCTGAGCAAAATCGTCATAATTTTTCTAGGTTTTAACCCACTCAAACACGCTATGACCATCGGGTGCAAAATCGACATAACTCTATGACGATTTTGTCCACGGACACTATCAAAAGGTCATAAGTTGTCACATTTCTTGTAATGATGGGGTGGTTTCCCCCTATATAAAGAGAGGTATTTTGACAAACTAAATACACCAATAATCAATAAAGGTTCCCTCTTTTTTGGGGAGACCTCCAGTTAATTCTCTCTCTCTTTCTCCCAAGTTTGGACTGCAGGAACAGGAGTCTTCTTCACCCCAGAGCGTCGTCGCGCTACGGGATTCAGATCCAGAAGGTCTACTTCCGCAACTGCTGATGGATCGGAGGAGGGGGAGTCATCGTCAAGCACCGGACGTGTGTAACTCCCTCAGAGGTGCAACACTTAGGGAACTAGAAGTCGTCGGAGCCGCAAGAGCCGCATGACTTCAACACAACCCCGAGGTCGGTGTCGGTATGACTACATCAGCCACGCTCTTCCGAGCATTGACAGCGCTTTTCGGTCTTTAAGGGTAAGTTTGCGAAAAGACCCTCCTATTACTGCATTACTAATAGATAGATCCTGGCATTAGGGTTCTTGGCGTAGGAAAATTTATTGTTTTCACGCGCGAAAGCCCTACACTTCAGACCTCTCTCTCTCTTTGTTATGTCGCCTAGTAAGTCGCCTTTTCTCTTCTGCCTAGCCTGGTGGGTGAAACGAAAATATAAAATATACGGATGAAAGTAAAAGCCTTCAAACACCACAATTTTTTTTAAAAGTCTTCTGTCTGTAATCTGATTGTCCGGGTTGCCATGCTCGTACAAGCTCTCGTGATGGGTACAGCGTTTGGGTGGTCCCCACCCTGAATCCTTAACCGCACCCACTCTCCTTCCCAACAGTAGGAGAGCACGACACAATTCATCGCTCGTATCTCTGCTCCAGCCGGAGTAGCTACCTGCCACCGCCGGACCGGGCCCGCCTGAGTAGGCACTCGACACCGCCGTCAGACCGGTTCCTCCATGCGCTCGTCGTCGTCTCCTTTAGGCACCTCGCCGTCGTTTCATGCGTGCTCCAGCCAGAGCTCGAGCGCCGCCATGATCACGCGATGTTCCTTCTCCATCTATGAAGTGCCCTCCACCCCCTTGTCTGTGCATCGGCCTTGCTACACTCCTCTACTTGGCCCGATACCGGTCTAACCGTCACTTCCTTCGCTTACATTGCGCACAACCGTCGGAATCCCACGGGATTCTGCTGCTACAAGTGATGGCCGTATTTTGTTTTGCTACGTTCGCATACTTGGTTTGCTATCTGCTCATATTGTTCCTGCTACTTTGGTTTTACCGAACTGCTGCAATGTTTTATGTATATTTTTAACCCCCGGCATAAAAAATGCTTCAAATGATGATACAATTGCAACTTCTTTTGATACGACTGTTACATTTTTTTTCTGTAATAGTGAAAAGTATTTGCTACGAGATCTCCGGTGAAATCGGTTTGGTTACATTAGTACAATTTTTTTGCTATAAAATCTCCTACAAGGGACAATCATTTTATAATATTTCTGGGGTGAACCTTTTTTGCTAGCACAATGGACTAAATGTACCAAAACCTGGACATTTTATAGTAAAAAGGGACATATATAGAAAAAGGAGATTTGGAGGCTTTTTAGGACACGTGACAGGGGACCGAGGGATTTGGGGAATATATCTCCCGGAGGGCACCCCAGTGCCACTCAAATTTAAATCCTGAACACAAAATTGTGTAACTTGAGCAAAAGTATTTTGTATTGAAAATTTACACGCTTGTGGTGGTACATCGTTGACTACGTCCAAGATTTTTGCAACTTTCTGTAACTTCGAAATTCAGTCTTTGAATTTTTAATTTTTTTTAGCTCACCGTTGCCTGAGCCATCAAATGCATGAATGGGTTGCTTGATCGGCCTTTTAGTTTGTACCATGATTGTTTGGATTGAACGATTGACTCAAAGAGGAATTTCTAGGTGACATTTGTATTCTTATTGTTTGAAGTACAAGGAGCATCAGGTGAAGGCATCTCTGTTATATACCGTACCGTTGTTGTTGATTATAAATAAATTGGTGAAATTTTCGAAAAAAAAACATCTCTCTTTCTCGCTCCTCTGTCTGCCCACCCTTAAGCCATGCGTCCCTTCAAGTTAGTTCGCTTGCATTTTACAAGTGACGCACGTAAGCTAATTTTCCAACAGTATCAACGAATATTTTCGTTTTATTTATTTCTGTTTCGGACACTAGTAGCTGGCTTTAGACGTCAACAGCACACGGACGGCACACTAGCTAGCCAAGCTCTCATCCTCACCATCTAGCCACTGACAGGTGGGCCTATGCTTGAAGTCGTTGCCTCGTTGCTCTGATCGCAGACTTGCTCTGTTTCCCCTGAGTTGTGTGACGGCGGGCAACGCACGCGAGCAACCCAACCAGGAGCAAGTTTAGCCTCTGCTCCCACATTACGCGCACAAGTCCAAGTCACTTATTTTGGGACGAATGGAGTATATATATTCCATACACCTCTAACATGAAGCCAGGTTCTATTATCCAAGGATAATAACAGAACATAAGTTTTTTTTAAAAAAACAAACAAAAGCCAAAGCCAGATTTTAATTTTCAGTGGCATTCCGGATTTCCAAAGATGCTTAAAAGAAGAGAAAATTTCTTATTTGACACTACCTAAAATTTCGGTTCCCTATTTGACACTGAGAAACTTTTTATTCCCTATATGACACTAGGTGCAAAATTTATTTCCTTATATGACACTTCCGTCTAGTCTGTTAGTTCATGCCGTCACTTTTGTTTGCCTTGGACCAAGTTACCCCTGTTCTCAATCGTTTTATGCAACCTGGGAAAAAAGAGGGGCAAAACATTCTTGTCTTGACACACAACAACAACGCTAGCGAATCCTAAAAGAATTAACAACGCTAGCGAAACAACCTTGCGCCCGCCAGCACCACGTCTCCGGCTTTATGTACTCTCGATGCAATTAATCATCGGCATGGTTAATTAGCTACGACTAAACTAGCTTATATATATCCTAATTAAGGCCGGTGAAAAGGAGCCTATATCTTGATCATAACCAGCTTTGCTAACCAGCTAAAAATATATACTCCCTCCGTCCCAAAATAAGTGACGTGGATTTGTCTAGATTCGGATGTATTAGACACGACCGAATCTAGACAAACCTACGTCATTTATTTTGGGACGGAGGGAGTATATATCCTAATTAAGGCCGGTGAAAAGGAGCCTATATCCTGATCATAACTAACTTTGCTAACCAGCTAAAAATATACAGATTGTGGTCGATGGGTGAAAGCGTGCAAGCTTAGCAAGAAAAACGTGTAGATGTCTCGAGATAATAATCTAGGTTGTTGGTGTTCAGTTTATCGGATGGCATCAACCATAATGTAGGTGCATGTGCTCGTCACAACGCGAGAAAGAAAAATAAGGCTGACCCATATCTACACACCTGCAGGCTAGATACAGAGCTGGGTTTCCTGCTCCGCGCCGACGTGCCGCCCCGACACAAGCAATATGACAGCTCCCATGTCCGGTACAAACAATTTAACCCTGCTAGCCCGCACTATATCGCCATGCTGCTGTTGTTTTTTTCCATGTAAAAAATGGCTGCAACATGCACAGGGGCAAAAGGGTCTTTTTAGGTTCCAGTTAACACCATTAGTGCTCAAAATGCACTAGAGTGTCGTATAAGGAAAAAAAGTTACATCTAGTGCCAAATAAGGAAGAAAAAGTTTTCTAGTGTCAAATAAGGAATTGAAATTTGAAGCAGTGTCAAATAAGGAATTCTCTCTTAAAAGATCCGTCTCTCTCCCAGCAGATGAAAGTTTGTTATACAAAGATTTAACAGTAAACTTGCCAGATTTTGTAAATTTCCATTTGGGATTGTCAGGTGATTCGTTTAAAGCCACAGTGACAATCTTATCTCTGAGCCTGCACCACTGACTTTACAAACCAGGATCCAGCCATCTCCCTGACAGTACATTGCTGCAGATTGCAAATGTCAAAAAGTAAGGGGAATTTCTAACAGAGGGAGAAAGCACCACACCATTGATCATGACAAAAGATAGTTTCTCTCCCCCCGCCAATGGATATTGTTCTTCCATTTAGGTAGATTTGTTTTGCAAGGTATATAATTGCAAGATGGCAGACAAGTGATACAAGATTTATTTTAGGAGTGTAGCAGGTAATCTGCTTCTTCATAAGGGGAATTGGCACAAAGACAGACAAGAAAGAAGAGAGAAAAACAAACAAAGGATCCGGGAATTCGCCGCATGCAGTTTGACTGCATAGATATATGGCTCTCTCCGAGGTTAACCGAGGTAGCTGTGAGGATCCGAGAGCTGGACAAATGCAGAAACAAATGGTTTGCAATTCAAGCACTTGATCACTAAGCTTGCAAGCATCATCACAGGGCTATCCGTCGTCTGTTAGTCGATCTGCTGTCCGATTTGGGTCTCGCAACCGAAGCCATATCAAGAGCTGGCACTTTTCTTCCACTGTTTCACTGCGCAGAGCACGCCGAATGAAGCTTCTTCCAGGGAATTCTAGCGACAAAATGGAAATCAGAAGCACCCTTTTCTGACTAGTATTTGTTGGTGGTAAGCTTCCTGGAAATTGAGTCTGGCTGTTGACTGTTGATGACATTCAGGTCAAGTTCCACAATCACCCTGCCAAAAAAAAAGGGTCAAGTTCCACAATCGAAGAAACTTCTGATGTCTTTTTTTTTGAGAACCAGAATTGCTGAAGTTGAGCTAGAATGAATTGAATAGGCAGAAAACATTATCAGTCGATGAGAAAAAACCCCACATTTAATCATGTCTTAACTTTCAACACCGGTGACTAGATTCCATTCTGTCAACTGATCCATTATTCAGCACCATATAAGGGCGTTGGCTTTCTGTACCTTTCAACCACCCAAGCTAGTGTACCAGGTCAAAGAAGGCTCCTTACAATTTGAAGTGGAGCCTTGTTCTCCACAGCCTAAAACCTCTGGCCTTACTCTGAAAGTTCAAGTTCCCAACCTCCTACTGTGTGGCTGGGTATTCAGTGTTCATCCAATCTCCCAGTCATGGCTCCTCTGACCTTCCTCCTCCTACTCGGGCAAACCCTTCTCTTCACAGCCGTTGACACCATCAGCTCCACCACACCGTTGTCTGGGAATCAGAGGATTGTATACAAGGGCAAGAAATTCACTTTAGGATTCTACTCGCCACAAAGTAACACCACCTCTTACAGCTCCAGCAGCTACTACATAGCTATATGGTACAGCAATATACTGCCAATGACGACGGTATGGACAGCGGCCACCGACGTGCTGGTGTCCGACCCGACCACAACCGTGTTAGACTTGATCAGTCCAGGAACCGGTCACTATGGTCGACCAACATGAGCGTACCAGCCTCCAAGTCCACTGTGGCCATCATCCGGGACAGTGGCAACCTAGACCTCGCCAGCACCTCCAATTCATCGGTAACTTACTGGCAAAGCATATACCATCATTGCCAGATTTTAATTTTCAGTGGCATTCTGGATTTCCAAAGCTGCTTAAAAGATCCATCTCTCTCCCAGCAGATGAAAGTTTGTTATACAGAGATTTAACAGTAAACTTGCCAGATTTTTGTAAATTTCCATTTGGGCTTGTCAGGTGATTCGTTTAAAGCCACGGTGACAATCATATCTCTGAGCCTGCACCACGGACTTTACAAACCAGGATCCAGCCATCTCCCTGACGGTACATTGCTGCTGATTGCTAATGTCATAAAAAGTAAGGGGAATTTGTCATAGAGGGAGAAAGCACCACACCATTGATCATGCCAAAAGTTAGTTTCTCTCCCCCCACCAATGGATATTGTTCTTCCATTCAGGTAGATTTGTTTTGCAAGATGGCAGACAAGTGATACAAGATTTCTTAAGCTATTCCAAGTCAAAGATACCCCCTTTCAGACAGAAGCTTCTCTGACTTCAGACCAGTCTTTTCTTTTGCTTCCAGCAACAGTCATCATCAGGACCAAGTTGACGTTTCTGACTTTCTGTTCACAGATATAAAGCCTTGACAAGCAAATACTAGCAATAAATTGTGAAGGAAGAATATGATCTTCAATCCCACGTAGAATATCCTCTCAAAAGAAAAATAAAAAGAAAAGAAAATACAGACATCTTATTTTAGGAGTGTAGCAGGTAATCTGCTTCTTCATAAGGGAAATTGGCACAAAGACAGACAAGAAAGAAGAGAGAAAAACAAACAAAGGATCCGGGAATTCGCCGCATGCAGTTTGACTGCATAGATAGATGGCTCTCTCCGAGGTTAGCAGAGGTAGCCGTCAGGATCCGAGAGCTGGAAAAATGCAGAAACAAATGGTTTGCAATTCAAGCACTCGATCACTAAGCTTGCAAGCATCACCACAGGGCTATCCGACGTCTGTTAGTCGATCTGCTGTCCGATTTGGGTCTCGCAACCGAAGCCATATCAAGAGCTGGCACTTTCCTTCCACTGTTTCACTGCGCAGAGCACGCCGAATGAAGCTTCTTCCGGGGAGTTCTAACGATAAAATGGAAATCATAAGCAGCCTTTTCTGACTAGTATTTGTTGGTGGTAAGCTTCCTGGAAATTGACTCTGGCTGTTGACCGTTGACTGTTGACGACATTCAGGTCAAGTTCCACAATCGAAGAAACTTCTGATGTTTTTTTTTTAAGAACCAGAATTGCTGAAGTTGAGCTAGAATGAATTGAATAGGCAGAAAACATTATCAGTCGATGAGAAAAAACCCCACATTTAATCATGTCTTAACTTTCAACACCGGTGACTAGATTCCATTCTGTCAACTGATCCATTATTCAGCACCATATAAGGGCGGTTGGATTTCTGTACCTTTCAATCACCCAGGCTAGTGTACCAGGTCAAAGAAGGATCCTTACAATTTGAAGTGGAGCCTTATTCTCCACAGCCTAAGACCTCTGGCCATACTCTGAAAGTTCAAGTTCCCAGCCTCCTACTGGGTGGCTGGGTATTCAGTGTTCATCCAATCTCCCAAATCATGGCTCCTCTGGCCTTCCTCCTCCTCCTACTCGGGCAAACCCTTCTCTGCACAGCCGTTGACACCATCAGCTCCACCACACCGTTGTCTGGGGAGCAGAGGATAGTATCCAAGGGCAATAAATTCACTTTAGGATTCTACTCGCCACAAAGTAACGCCACCTCTTCCAGCTCCAGCACTTACTACATAGCCATATGGTATAGCAACATACTGCCTGTGACGACGGTATGGACAGCAGCCACCGACGTGCTGGTGTCCGACCCGACCACAACCGTGTTAGCCATCGGCAGTGATGGCAACCTTGTTCTCCTTGACCAATCCAGGAACCGGTCGCTATGGTCAACCAACGTGAGAGTACCAGCCTCCAGCTCCACCGTGGCCATCATCAGGGACAGTGGCAGCCTAGACCTCGCCAGCGCCTCCAATTCATCGGTAACTTACTGGAAAAGCATAGAGCATCCAACAAACACCTGGCTTCCAGGGGGCAAGCTCACGCTGGATAAAACCACCGGAGTGAGCCAGAGGCTTGTTTCTTGGAGGAACAACACAAACCCGTCTCCCGGATTGTTCTCGCTGGAGCTGGACCCAAGTGGCACACAACAGTTCATCATCCAGTGGAATGATTCTATAAGCTACTGGACCAGTGGTCGTTGGAACCGCAATAGTTTTAGGATTCCTCTTGCACCAGAGATGTCGAACATGCAATTCGTCGACAACGACGACGAAAGCTACTTCCTCTACTCGATGAAGGACGACTCAATCATCTCGCGGTTCATCATTGATGTTAGTGGACAAATCAAGCAGTTGACATGGATGGAGATATCAAAGCAGTGGGTCTTGTTCTGGTCCGAGCCACAGGCTCAGTGTGAGGTGTATGCGCTATGTGGTGCATACGGAAGCTGCAACTCTAATGGCCCGCCGTACTGCAACTGTGTCAAGGGGTTCAGCCAGAAGATTCAGAATAACTGGGACCTCCAGGATTACAGTGGTGGGTGCAAGAGGAACACACCCTTGCAGTGCCAGACAAATCCGCGCTCCGCGCACACTCAATCTGACATGTTCTTTGCCATGGAAGATGTGAGGCTACCTGATAATTCTCGGGGTGCAGTGGCCACAAGCTCTCAAGAATGTCAGATGATTTGTCTAAAAAATTGCTCTTGCAATGCTTACACTTACGATTCTACTGGCTGCTTTGTTTGGCACGGGGACCTGGTTAACCTCCAAGAACAATACAGCGGCGATGGAGGAGGCACACTCCTCCTCAGGCTGGTAGCATCCGAGCTGTCAGACCCAGAAAAGAGCAAGACAGCGATCATTGGTCCAGTTGTTGGTGGAGTTGCTGCAGTTTTGGTAATCCTTGCGATCGTGTCGTTGTTCCTATTCCGGAAATGTCGGCGAAACAAAACTCTTCAGATATCTGGGGGCGCCCGGACTAACCTCAGATACAATGATCTGTTGGATGATATTCAAAGCATCGATTCACTTCTTCTCGATCTATCAACACTAAAAGTTGCTACGAATGACTTTGGAGAAGGAAATATGCTTGGTAAAGGAGGTTTTGGTATGGTTCACAAGGTACAAATAAACCATGCCATATGTATAATTGTCAACTTCATATATTTGCAAATGAATATGTATCTTGTCTTGCACAGGGAGTCCTACCTGATGGGAAACAAATAGCAGTAAAAAGGCTATGTCAGAATTCCAGACAAGGATTAGGAGAGTTGAAAAGTGAACTAGTTCTGGTTGCTAAGCTTCGCCACAGAAATCTTGTGAACCTCATTGGTGTTTGTTTGGAAGAACAAGAGAAAATACTTGTCTATGAATTTATGCCCAACAGAAGCCTTGATACCATTCTGTTTGGTACTATTTTATCACTACTGGTTTCTTAAAATGTAGCATTTTCACTATGGCCGAGCTTCATAGTAGTACTGTAAATGGCACCAAAGTTTCACCCCAAGGCTAATATTTCTTGTTTGAATGGTAGATTCTGGGAGAAGCAAACAACTCGATTGGGGAAGGAGATTCAAGATTATAAATGGAGTTGCTAGAGGATTGCAGTACCTCTATGAAGATTCTCAATTGAAGATAGTTCATCACGACCTAAAAGCGAGCAATATTCTATTGGACTTTGATTACAACCCTAAGATTTCCGACTTTGGCTTAGCAAAGATATTTGGAGGAGATCAATCTGAAGATGTCACCAGACGTATCGCCGGGACATAGTAAGCACAATCACCATGTCGTACTTAAAGGCATCAAAGTAGAACATATAGTAAGTTACTAACAGTTATGTTCTTGTTGCAGCGGATACATGTCGCCTGAGTATGCTATGCATGGTCAGTACTCTACAAAGTCGGACGCGTTCAGTTTCGGTGTTCTGGTCTTAGAGATCGTCACAGGAAGAAGAAACAATGGCTCCTGCAACTCCGAGCAATATATTTATCTCGTAAATCTTGTAAGTCCTTAAAGCAAGTGTCCATCTACTCTGTTGCGCAGCTGAATCCCCCATAATAACCACTCAATTTACTAACTTGGTGCAGGTATGGGAGTACTGGGCCAGGGGAAATGCCATCGAGCTTATCGATCCATCTCTTATCGACCATCCTTGTCCCAATTGACCAGGTCCTGAAGTGCATCCAAATCGGGCTACTGTGTGTGCAGAACAGACCTGAAGATAGGCCGGCGATGTCGTCGGTAAATGTCATGCTTAGCAGCCATACAGTTCCTCTCCCTTCTGTTTCCATGCCAGCCTTCTGTGACATATTGAATGAACGCAGTGATGATTCAAAAGTGGTGTCCTCAAATGAAATAACCATCACAAAGCTCGAGCCAAGATGAACCATCCCTTAGCAATCACCCTTGTCCAATTGACCAGGTCCTGAAGTGCATCCAAGTCAGGTTACTACTGTGTGTGTAGAACAGACCTGAAGATAGGCCGACAATGTCGTCCGTAAATGTCATGCTTAGCACCCACAGCGTCCCTCTCCCTCGTCTTTTCATGCTAGCCTTCTGTGACGTATTGAACGAATGCAGTGATAATTCAAAAGTGGCGTGCTCGAATGGAATTACCGTCCAAAGCTCAAGCCAAGATGAGCCTTGCAACAGCGTCAGTTTTGCTGTGAAGCGGGGTCATGGTATTGCTGCTGGAAATCTTAGCCACGATATGTGGCTCGTAAAAATATTTTACCAGTAAGTGGAAAATTGTAAGGAAGGCGTAGAATCAGAAATGGATATAAATTATCTGCTGTTTGATAGTTGAATTCATAGTAGTTGAACGCAGTTCTGTTTTCCAGCTGAACATTGTCGACTATTTGAATTGTTATTCAGTATGGTCCTGCACTATTTGGATGTTTCCAGTCAGTTAGGTGCGAATATATCTAGAACATCTATGTGGTGGGTTAGACTTAAATTGGCACTGGATGTCTTTCCGTGTCTGATCTGTGGGCGTCATCATGGAGATAAATTTAGCAGCCTTTCCTTCTGGGTTATCTTCTAAAATTATCAGTCTTTGTAAAAATTTCACTTGCAATGAAGACAAAGGTCTGTGTATGGATGTTGGTGGTTTTCCATGTTGCAGCACAGATCCAGTTTAAGAGAAAATCCTTGACTGAATTGGTTTAGGCATGCAGTATGTTGATTGAGGGACTTCAACATCAACATGACAACATACATCAAGATGGGAAAAAATGCATTGACCATTTTGATGTCAGATGGCCTCTCACATTCAATGCTGTCATTGATAGCTTGGATTTAAGAAAGACCGAATTATGTGGTCAGAATTTTACCTAGGCCAGTGGATTTGAATTAAAGCCCCAGTATTGAAAAGCTTGAAAGAGTCCTGATGAGCATAGATTAGAACAGAAGTTCCCCTAAAACCCTTGATAGGGCACTCTGTAATCACGCCTCACCCATGGTCAACACAAAAGATCCCATACAAGAAACCAACCTTTGTTCAAATTTGAACTAGGATGGTTAACCAGGCATGGTGTCTTCTAATTGCTGGCTTAATGACCAATGTTTTTTCCAACTCGAGCAGGATGAGGTCTAATTATGTGGATGTACTGCAGAAACAGTACATAACAAGGTACTAACAGTCTAAAAAAAACAAGACTCTGGACATGGTCTCCAAAATATAACTTTGACTATTAGTTTCTACTGTAAAATCTGTCCAAAGGGTCGTGTCTTTATGGATTGGAAGGAGTGCTGTAAAGCCTTCTTTGAGTGCCCCAGACTACAGTCGAAGGCCAAAAAACTTGGAGGCAAATACAATTTTCCCTTTTATCACTGTGTCATGCCTCTACCTAAAGAGCTGACACGTCTCTGTTCATTTTAATTTTCAGAATCATCACTTGCTACCTAAAAATAAGAATGCAAAACAAATTCAGCAAGACATACCGATTTGCCTTCCATCTTTAAAATATTTTACAGAAGTTTCAGGTGTTCCAAATCAGACCCTTAAGTCTTCATTGATGTCGTTGTAGAGCCGAGTGCTGCTGCAGGAGTCTTTGCTCCCTCCTCAAGGCCCCACCAATCTACAAACCCTCGCCTCCAGAATCTCTGGGAGTCACCAGCCAGACCACAGAGTTCATCCGAGACACAGCCTTCTCCTCGACCCACTTGGGGCGCCACTTGCTAGGCGGGCAGGCGGTACCCCCACACCCATCCCCATGCCTTCCAGGGGTTCCACTCCCCATAAAGGACACGGTCACAGAAAGTCTTCACCATATTATGTGCATCAGAATTAGTTATGCACACCTGTCATCTTACTCACAGAGCATTGACTTCCATCAGACCATTCTAACGCCCACGGCAACTGCAGACAGATGCAGCAGCACATCGTCAACAGCAGCAGAATCAGGATGAGGCGTGGGTGACTCCAGGATGAAAGAATGGACTTCCTTCCCGAGCTCAATCAAGGTAGCACCCATGCTCATCCTCATTTCCTGCGAGGGTTCTGCTCACCGTGAAGGCGACGGGTCATGGAATAGCCTTCACTATCTTATGTGCAGCGGAATCAAGTATGCACACCCGACGTCTTACTCACAATGCATTGCCATCCATCAAACCGTCCTGACGATCACCTGCAACTGCAGACAGCTGAAGCAGCACATCGTCAACAGCAGCAGAATCAGGATGAGACGTGGGTGACCCGACAACGAAAGCATGGACTTCCTTCTCGAGCTCGATCCAGCTCTTGCCGGTATCCTTCCTCAGTCCCATCTCCCTCATCTTCTTCATGACCTTGGCTCGATCATCCCATCGGCCCTCAGATGAGTAGATGTTCGATAACAAGACATAAGGAGCAGGGGAATGAGGGTCCACAAGGAGCAGCTTCTCCGCTGCGTATTTCCCGATCTCCAAGTTCCCACGGAAGCTACAAGCTCCCAGTAAGGCCTGCCAAAGAAGAACACTGTCCTTGAAAGGTCCATCCTCGATGAACGACTTCGCGTCGTCCAGCAGACCTGCTCGGCCAAGCATGTCGACCACACATGCGTAATGTTCCACCCTTGGGAGGACTCCGTACTGTGAAGACATAGAATTCAAGATTTCCAGTCCCTTCTTCGCAGACCCGACATGGCTACAACCATGGAGTAGTGATATGAATGTCACATCCGTGGGATTAGCACCGTCTGCTTTCATGGATTCAAACAGTTGAAAGACTTTAGAACCTTGACCATGTCGAGCGAAGGCTGCAATGATGGAGTTCCAAGAAATCGAGTTCTTGCTGGGCGCCTCATCGAACACTTGGACAGACTCTTGCAAGTCACCGCACTTTGAATACATATTGATCAGACCATTGCAGACATAGATGTTCCTTCCGAAGCATTTCTTGATGACCAGTGCATGGATTTGCTTCCCAAGAGCAAATGGCGCAGAAGCACCGAATGCCCCCAGAACTGCAGAAACCATGTTTGTATCAATGCAAATTCCTTCGCCCGCCACCTCAGCGAACAATTCGAATGCCTTGTCTTCCAGTCCATTCTGAGCAAATCCGACCAGAATCACCGTCAAGAAAACTTCGTCAGGCTCCCGACAAGAGCGGAACACACGCAGAGCATCCTCCATCAAGCCACATTTAGAGTACACATCCATGAGCTCGCTTTGGACATGGAGGTCAGTCTCGAGGCCAACCTTCACAATAAGGCTATGAATCTGCTGAGCTTCCTTGGCAGCCAAAGATCCAGCACAAGCTAACAGGGAGCTCGAGTACGTCGCGTTGTTGGCGTCCACCGTGCGCCTCATCTGTCGAAACAACATGATGCTGTGCTCATAGAGCTCTGCACGAGCCATCCCGGAAATCATCGCCGTCCATGTGATGACATTCCTCTCTTCCATCCCATGGAACACCCTCTCCGCAGAGCTCGGACACCCGCACTCGAAGTAGGCGGTCACCAGGGCATTCCCGACAGACACCTCCGTCTCAAACCCACCCAGGACCACCAGCCCATGCACCATGGCACACGTGGGGAGCGACGCCGCGCGAGCACATGCCGACAGGACCGTGGTGAACGTGGCGTGGTCGCACGAGACGCGCGCAGCGCTGCTGGATGAGGAGGAGGCCGAGCGGAGCATCTTCCTGAACTGCACGAGCGCATCCTCGGCGCCGGATGAGGAAGTGGAGGCGATGAGCGAGTTCCAGGAGACGGAGTCCCGGATGCGCATTTCGTCGAACACCCTGGCGGCGTCCTCGTGGCGGCCGCACCTGGCGTACATGGAGACGAGCGCGTTCCAGGCGACGAGGACGTGGCGGAGGGAGGGGCGGAGCGGGCATAGGAGGAAGTGAGCGGGGTTCTTGACGACAGTGGCGTGGAGGGCGGCGCCCAGGCGGTGGTCGGCGGCTCGGCCGCAGCGGGCGAGAAGGCCGCTGAGGTAGGCGTAGTTGAGGAGCGCGGGCACAGACATTTTCTCATGTCCTGCCGGGAAATAATTCTCCGTGCATTGTGCGTGTTAATTGCACATAACACCAGTTGTTTGGATATTTATTACAACAAATCACAACTATAGTTTATTTTTGCAAAGAACACCAGCAATCGGGTAATCCATTGCACAAAACACAAATCCTGTAATTTGCCTCTTTGACATTTTGACAGATACTTAACTACTTGGACCCACAGGCATGATGCATCCATCGTACAAGTTTTTTTTTCCATTACTAAAAGCTAGACATACTGATTTTGGTAAAATTTTTACTACCTGGACATTACCGTGCAAGGATCCATGCCGGAATCACTGATGTTATATATATAAACCAAAAAAAATAATTTTGGTAAGACACGGGATAAAAAAAATCACAATAATCTAGCGTTCTTACTCCTCTTACTCCCAAAACCACAAAAAATAAGAAATTTAGAATAAAACCTAGACTGAGGATGGGACCATACCTAGTGAATGGTACGTGATCGACGGAGTCGATGACAGGCGTTCTCGTCGCCTGCAGCGCCGTACCCTCCACTGTTGTCAGGCCATCGCATGCAGTGGCGGAGCTTGGGCCAAAGTGCTGGGGCCAAATAGAGGCTACTTTCAGTCAAAATTTCTCAAATATGCAGTGATTTTAGTCAAAAACTTCTTCGGCTGGGGGGCGGTGCCCCCCCCCCCCCCCCCGAACTACACATAGCTCCGCCAGTGATCGCATGGTACCAGCCACCGATGCAAATCCATGGAGCTCAAGGTTAGGCTCCTCCTCCATCGTTGGTGCGGACTCCAACTCCCACGTCCTCGTCGCTGCCCTCGCACGGTCACATGGAGGGCTCGCTGCTGCTCGTCTCTGTTCCAACTATTCTTGGGTACCAGTTTGCTCGAGATTCGCTGGGTCAATTTGGTGTCAACACATCCGACCCGTGGGCCCAAGTAATTAAGAAACTAATCATATGATTTGTGTTTCGTGCAATGGATTACCTCAATTCAATTGTGGTGTTTTGTGCAAAAACAAAGTTTGTTGCAACAACCGTCCCAGCAACTGGTGTTATATGCAATTTCCTCTGTTAAGCTGGATACTCTTTCGCAATACACCTATATGGCATGTTGCAACAGTGAAACAATAATGCTAATGTTAATGTTAATGTGAAAGTTAATGAAAATAATAAAAATGTTACTCCCTCCGATCCATAATAAGCGATGGAGTACATATTTAGGTGTTATACTCCCTCCTTGCCAATGTATATTGTACGAAAATATACAACATGGTAAATCTATTTGGTATTCAAGATATTGATGTTTTTTCCTACATTTTGGCAAGAAGGGAGTATAATTTTTTACTGAAGTTCTGTATTTTGAAATCTAATTACTTAGGTGAATATTTACTAAAATGTGGTTATGCCATAAAAAACAAATGTAACAAGCAAAGAGAATAAATGAATAAGATCTTCCCGTGTTTACCATAGTACCAATGGATGCAATAGTTCGATACAATTCATGTAAAAAAAGTCCGGTACATCTTGTCCTAGTACAACAACATAAAAAAGTGTTTTTACATCTAAGGGTTTGCTCTGCAGGTTCAGTTCATACCAACAAAACCAATCCAACAAAATTAACAAATTATTGCACTTCCAAGAATATAAGGAATCATATCATGCTAAAAAATGGAGGAGCAAGGGATGCGGCACACCCCACAACCCAGTCACAATCCCCCAAAATGTTTATGAATGAAATATTCTATGATTTTAACATACATCATTTTCTCTAAATTTTGCCTAACCTAACCTTCCAACATTGAGATACAAATACAAACAAATATCACATGGCTTGCCTTTTTCCTCTATGAAGTGTATGTCCAATAAATGGACGGTGCTCTTATTTACCACATGCCAGAAGCAAAAAATCTCCAACATTATTACCATCCCGATGGAAACCCTCCATGCTTGCATGGTTTTGTTGGGGTGTCCTTGTTTCTAGGATGGAGCACTGCCAGTTCCTCATGCCCACACCGTAAAATCAACTCCCAGTTCAAAGTTTGTGCTAGGACTATCACCGAAATCCCCGCCTTGATTTTGGACCTCATGGTTTGTGTCGACATAGGGCTCCGATTGATCTGATGACCTTATAGAGGGGACGACATGCTCCTTTTGAATATCTGACGATGCGGCCACTACTTCTTCCCGATCTAAAACAACGAGGAAGTCGTCTTCAAATTCGAACGGTCAAGAACTTGTCTTGACATGCTACATATGTTTATTGAACCATGATCAAGACTAACATGAGTAGATGGCTTTAGAAGGTTATTCAACAGGAGGCAACTAGTACTTACTGTCCACTAGATGAGCGTGGTGGTGTATATTTTTTATCAGAGTTCCATTTAGTTTTATGAAATGATAAAATTATTAGTTTTATGAAATGATAAAATTATTGGTTACAGGACCACATTAGCTAAATGCCAAAGCATATCCAAGACACCTAGAGTGGGAGATACAAGGAGGTTTACTTGTTGGTTGCCCATGTGCTCGTACCCAATGTTGACCTCACTTGCGAGTACCTAGACAACAATGGTGATGAATTAAGAATATGATAATATTATGCAGAAAGTACTAGTAAATTGATATAATTACAAATTATAGCAAACATGTGATACAATTATGATTTGCTCTCCTTTGAAGGTTGATAGACAATACCGTGCCTTTGCAACCAATTTTAACTGGGGCCAAAGATAGGATCTCAATAACAGATCTTCTGAAAAGGTAAAACTGCAATAGGATGGTCATGTAGAATGATCTTCCCCTCAAAGTATCTTCTCACTCTTCCCTGCAAACGAACATAAATTTATGTGTTAGTACTTATAAGCTTTGCAAGACCGGGCAAGGGTTGAAAGAGGAATCATTGATTACTTACTCTATAAATGGTTCTGTTAAAGGCATGAAGACAAAGCTGACAACTATCAGATAAGAAGGTTGACCCCCTTCAACATTGAACGACAACTTATTTGAGGAAGATGAAGATTCTTAAAATTGCAAAATTGATGAAATTTCATTTCTGAGTTTTTAGTTCATGAAAAGAAAATGACTTGTAATATCTTACTAAATGTTTTCTTGGATGAAAAATAGTTTGCACTTTCATGAAGTTGCCATCCCGAATGATACCTAGTTTGGCGACATCACCTGCATACCTGATTAATAAAACACCAATAGTTTAGTGCAGCCCAAGCTCTCATGTTGGAACACTCTAGTTTCCCACAAGTTAATGATATCAATAGCTTCAAAACTAGATCCACATACCGGTTAATGAACAAAATTGCGATGCCTCAGATGGAACAAATTCGTAACTTCAGTATATAGTTCTAGAGGAGGTCTCTATGCATCACACTTCATGGAATGAAGCAAATCAACACCAGCACACAAATAATCAAAGACTCTTTAGCGCTCTATGATTATGGGCTACTGAATCACAGATGGAGGTTCGGAAGAGGTAGCATAAAAAAGATACATGTTGGTGGGTGATGCATGATTTCATTTTACCCATCCAAACCAAATTGATAGAGTGTGACATGTACATGCATCTGCACACATGTGTACGCAGAGTCCACCGCTTATGGTTGTTGCAACATAGAATTGTGGTATTTTGTCATTATCTAAGTTCGGACTGCTAAAAATTGGTACTGTTAGGTGCACATGCCTGTACTATATATTAAATACAAAAAAAATCCGTATTGTACAACAGAACATAAATAAACTAGCATGGTTAGTAAAAGGAACATCAAAAGGATTAGGAAAAAGATAAAACTTGTCAGGAATAACACAAAACACATACTTTTGACTTGTGAGGTAGCGGAAGCAATAGATCCATGGACCGAAATGGTACTATTCCTTCACATCCTACTGAGATACCATTGAAACTTGTTATCACATCTCCCTGGTGAAACAAATATCTGGTCAACTTAAACGTGTAAAGAAAATGTAGCAAATACTATTTTGAAAACCATTAATTTAAAATTATTCGTTTGCATGAAGAAAACCAAAAGGTAGTCAATATGTTTACCTTTCGCATAACACTGCTTGCTGGAGCAGTAGGCTCAAGTCGACGAACAAGAATACCCTTAAACCAATAAAAATGACATGTTATAGGAGAACAAAGAAAAACATATGGTAGTATTCAATGCTAAGGATAGTAATCGGAGCAACTTTCACAAAGTAGTTTTTCCGTTTCTAGATAAAAACTAATATTTCATTAAACTATAACATCTTGTTGTATAAGAAAAATTGGTAGTTGAAGGTGCTTGAAGTTATTACTATTCACAAGTTGAGTTTAAGAAATATTGGTAGCATATCTCACTTGAAGGTACCTTCAAACTTTCACGTAGTGCTAGGTTTTCAATTTTTGAAGTAGGACACCAAGGCAAGGAAATTCTACATAACATTTCAAAAACATCGAGAACAACACCTTGAACATATAACAACAATCTCACACCAAAAAACTAGCATCTCATAATTACAGTTGTCCTAATTAAGGCATACTTGATATCTACTCTACAAATATATTTTAAGTGGTAAAAAATAATAATTTTAACTCTAAATAGTGAAGAGATAATATCAACTCGAAATGGCTGGTTCTACAAAGCAATTTTTGCAAGTAGATGAACATACAGTCATATGTTATATGTTAATATAATTAAGTACCTAAGGCATAGCTTCTGTGTAATTTTTTGCTTGCAATGACGGATATACTTTAGCTCTATATTTTCCATTTTTGTGATAGTCATTCAAGAAATGAGATACAACTATAGTTGGAATACTCAAGAGCACCATGTCATGATCATAAAAAACTTACACTAAATCTTGCTATTTGTAACTTGACTAGTAAATGGACTTACAAAATAAGTAATGGACAATAAATTTCCAACATGTGAGTTCTTTTGGATGACTTCCCCGTCCTTGGATTCGATGGGGAACTCTTTAAATTGGTTATGTTTGGTGTTAGTTATATCTTGTTATCGGATAGGTATCTATCATCCCTATCTAATAGCCACAGTTGTAGCATGTCTATATAAGTTAGTTAGTGCAAGACTTGCCACCAGTAAACCTCCACCATACCTTTGTAGGTGAGCACATCCAAAGTCTACACTCTCCAGTACGCACCTCGGTACTAACTGCTCTCTTTCTATTTTGTTTCTCTCATGGGCGCGATTGCCTGGCTATAGGTATGAGATCGACAATGTTAGCAAGGTTACCCTTCTGGCTTGGCATGGGTAGGGTAATGGACGCCGCTTGGTTATCTTTAGCTCTCTTAGTCCCATTTGTATGCTTATTCGTACTCGGATACTATTTTGCTTTCTCGTGATTTGTATATTTGTAGTGTATTCATTTGTATTCTTGGTTCGTTGGAGTCGTTGTTGTATATATATGTTTCTTGTGGGTTATGGTGTAAATTATTGTGATGTAATTACTTATGACAATTTCACCCATACAAAAAATGTTTGGTGGGCATCTTTGAATCGTTTATATGCAAATTTTGGCGGGAATCCTAAAACTACATAGTCCCGGTTCGTGGGTGTTACAACAAACCACCCTTAAATGCCTAAAGGAGTTGGCGAGTGGGTGGCGGGACACGGTCGGCCCCAGTAGAGTCATCGCCTTGGAGTCATTGGCGATGACATGCATTGGGCCCAACAAAATCCACCTAGAACAGCGATAAGTACCGGAGGACCACAACACAAAACCTTGAAACTATGTATCCTCACGTGATGATCCCAACCAAGAAATCATTTCGAGGACACCGACATCACCGATCCAAAAAAATGTAGGCGTTTGCCCGGATACAACCACCCAAGCGAGAAGGGGGATATGCCGACACACCTCACTAAAGCTTCCAAGGAAGGGAGCTGAATCCATAGGTGTTGTCACCTCTAGCACCGGCCAGAGATGGGCAAGATGTTCATTTGTAATGTCGTAGACCTCTATCCCTGCCCATCGGGATGGGGCAACACTATCCATCTTGGTTCACACCGCCCCAACACTTCGCCATCGTAACCATCACGTCGTAGTCCACTGACACCCCGCCCGTCACGAGCTCCACCTCCACTCGG
Source organism: Avena sativa (assembly GCA_916181665.1). Taxonomy (NCBI): domain Eukaryota; kingdom Viridiplantae; phylum Streptophyta; class Magnoliopsida; order Poales; family Poaceae; genus Avena; species Avena sativa. The sequence continues at coordinate 434,035,233 of OV702295.1, forward strand.
TTGAGAACCCATAGTCACGAGCTCCACCTCCAACATGGTCAAGGGCTGCCTGAATCATCTGCAAACTCCATCACGGCGGCACCATAAAAACCTCCGTGCAATGGGTGCGGCCCCCAAGGCCAAGATCAGGCCCATGTTTGGCCCAGATCAGGCCCGCGTCACCACCGCCATCTAAAGCGCATCAACCACTAGGACCACCGTTGTGCGTCTCCTGGTCTAGCTCCATAGCACCGCCACCTCCATTGCGAGTTTGTTGTTGAACTAATTAAATTGTTGATCTCAAAAGAATCGTTCACCCTGCTTTATGGATGAAGAAACACGACCGACCTGATACATAATTCGTTTCTTGCTTCCAAAGTTGGATCGCCACCCCCTTGAATTCTTTTCTGACCACTGAGATATATTTGCATTCCAAAGGTCAACTACATAACCATCTTCATGATACTATTGAGTACAATTCAACCATTTCATCATAGATATTTTCCTTAAACCCTCTTAGAAAAACTATTGTTTTTAAATATAACATTCCCTTCATTCACAGTCAATAAGATGTTTCAGTTTTTTTTCAGAAAAATGCATCTATCTGGACAATGTGTAGGTTCTCTAATTTTGTTCCGTATATAGTCAACATTAAAATATCTTATAATCGTGGATGGTGGGGGCATCTAATGGGCTTGTTGTTAGAACCTTTCCCAAGATCCAACAAAAGATGCAGGAACGGATTGGGCATAAACAGACTACCGAACCGGTACGTACCAGAGAAGGGGAGCTCTCGGGAGGCGGCGACAAACCCATCTAGGGTTCCTTCTCTCCATCGGCGACGTCACCGGTCCATCCCGTCTCCGGCGGCTTTAGGGCCTTGGAGGCGTGGCGGACCACGGCCTCTCGCCGGCGGAAGGTTTCAGTGTCTTGTTTAGGCTATTTTCAGTGTCTTCTTCAGGATGTTGAGGCGGCGGCTACGTCCTGAGGTCAGAATAAGGTCCTTCCCGTCCTATCCTCGCTCTGGTGGTGCGTCTAGCATCAGTGGAGGGCGTGTGGAGTCTCGTGTCCGACAGATTCTTTGGGATCCGGTCGTTTTCCGTATGTGTGTTTTAACGTCACTCTCTTCCGATCTACGTTGTTCATCTTCGACGATGGTTGCTCCTCTGGTGCGCTGGTCCTTTGGGGCCTTAGCATGACGACTTCCCGTCCGTCTACTACAACAATCTCTACTACGACAAGCTTTGTCCGGCTCTGGTGATGGAGAGGCGAGGACGGCGGCGCGCCTTCGGCTCGTGCCAGTGTTTGTAGTCGTCGCTAGGTGGTCCATTGACCTATTTGTAATTTTTATTACTTTTGGGAAGCTGCGTACTGTTGTTGATGATTATTAATAGATCGATGGAATTTCGCAAAAAAAAAAAATCCAACAAAAGATAGTATCTATCTTAACAAAAGATGGAGGAGAAATACCCTTCTATTATGTTGAAATTAAAACTATGTCCTACATGCGGAACGCGTAGTGTTTTTTTTTTGTTTAGTGGTCCTAGTAGATATCCTCCCTCGCCACCCAGAAGACAACCGATACATGATGAAAAATAACATCATTGAACTTGGTCTTTAGATGAAAATTCAAGACTGTATTGTTCATATCCTTAGCGGACCTAATTAGATTAAAATCCCTGCAATCATGATGGGTCTACCAAGTCTTAAAAGTTTGGCAATCAAATGCCTTAGGAAATGATGATAAAAATTGTGATCAGCTATCATAGACAGTAATATCCTCTCATTTGATCCCACTGTTTTTGTGGATAGCGCTCATATATAATGACATAAAATCTTCCCTAATACATTCACTCCATTTCAAATGAATAATCTTTGACTCCAAAGAAAGTATCACCTAAAAGTCCTCCCGTAGATGACAAGTGCCACCGAATAATTTTTTTAACTGCCACTAAAAATATAGCTCTATAGAATATGAGAGAATTGATTTTTTTTGAAAAGGGAAATAAAACCCTGGCCTTTATATGAGATAATTGATGGATCGGGAAATAGTGTCTTGTAATCTTTTGCATCCCTATCTTTCTATGATTCCACATATACTCCCTATGTTGCTCTTTTCGTTCAACAGTCCACAAATACATTAACTTCAAGGCATAGCTTTGGTCACACTTAAAAATTTGGCCACCATATGTGTTTTAGTTATTTTTTTTATCTTATTGGGGAACAAACGGAGTAGCTTTTTTATTTTGAAGAGCCATAAAAGGAAAATTTGTAGATGTGAAAAATGGTCATGTCCATGTTGGGGTTTTTAGGCTTCCGAAGGAAACAACATGTTGGGGTAAAGTTTATCATCCGTGTCTATATGTGAAAGCCAACACACATAGTGAAAGATGTTATCTCCCGGTGGGATCTCCGCATGAGTTTCATATGATATCATCGTTGTCATTCTCTAGAGGCTTCACTTTAAGGAGATCCAACATGTTTACTCTAAAATTTGAAAACTAATCAGAGGCTAATAACATATTGCCTGCAAGAACACATATAATTTTAAGATCGCAAAAAAAGAACACATATACTTTGGAAGATGATTTGCACTGGCTTTTTTCTGAGAGTGCACCAAAGACACACCATATTTTGATAGAAGTAGAGCACACTTGACAAGAGACTTAACACATTTGCGAACAATAGTATAAGCACATTCCACCTCACCTAGCTAAGCCTACTCTTCTGGCAAGTTTTGTCTCCCTCCGATAGCTCCAAGCTTCCACAAGCTTAACTCATCCATGAGGAGACTAATCAACTGCCTAGCATCTTATTGATCTCTAAAGTTCCTGAAGACTCTGGTATTGCGTTGCTTCCAAAGCATTCATGCAATCAAAATCACCAAGGTATAAAAATTTCTTCTATGCGTTGACACTACATGAGACCTCGATGGCGTGTTATGGCCAACAATTTGGTCCCAAGGTGGCCTCGTTGTTGGTTGGCCCACGACATCCAGGCACAATGCATGTGCACTATCTAGCCATGCCAGAAGTGGCTCCAATGGCTAGAAATTAGGAACATAGAGGCCGAGTGACTATCAGGTGAGTCCTAGGCCCATTCGATAGTCTCTGGTGTCCAAGCATTGGGTAAAAAAGAAGAGTGAGTAAGAAATGATGTCGCCATGCCGTGCAAATCCTTGCGACATTTGCAAGGCATTTCCTCTAGTCTAGCCAAGTAGAGGTGCCAAGCACGAAAGACAAGCATACAGGGTTAAGTGCTTGGGCAGATCTACCCTCCCTCCAGTCCAGGCGGCCGCCCAGCGGTTCGACACCTTGTAAGACATGATTTCCCATAGAATTTTGACCAAAAGCATCATTGTTGGTATGTTTTTCCAGACGTCTAAAAGTTTTTGGGTGCTCCACTGATTCAGTGGGATTTTTATGACATTTTATAAAATTGATTTCGTTGAATTTAGGGTTAAAGATAGAGTTTAATATTGATTTCGGATCATAGTATTTGAACTGGGCCTTAGAGCATCTCCACTCGTTGGCCGTATCCAGGCCGAAATCCGGAGCTAAATAGCGCCGGACGAAGGAAGTTTTCGTCCTGGGAATGGCCGGTTACCCACTCGCGTTCCCAGGCAGAGTTTCCAGGTTTGGACAAATTTTAACAAAACTCGGCGAACTTTAGGCGAATATAGGCGGATTTACTAATAGATGGACGATTCGTACATATTACATCGAATTCGGGTGGGCACCCGAATTCCGACTTCATTTAGGCAAAAAAAAACTAAAAAGGCCGAGGAGGAGGGGGTTGTTGCCGGTGTGGATGTGCTCGGGAACGGTGTCGAGCGTCCGGCCAGGCGCACTCCACCAACGGCGACGGCCCGCCGTGTTGTTGCGTGTCGGCGGCGAGCCTGGAGGTCCTTGGTGGGCGGCGAGTTCGGCGAGCTGGCGTTGGGCGAAGAACTATTCCCAATGCACGAGGTTGCCGACGTCTTCGGCGAGCTCGAGATCCGGCATCTCCGCTATGGCGGCCTGGATCGCTTCGACCAATTCGTCGCCTTCGGGGACTGGCGGCCCAGGCGCGCCACCGACGCTAAGCTTCTACCCGCGCGGGCAACGGATGTCCGGCGGCGCCATGTAGCTGGCGTTGCGGAGCATCCGCGTCTCCCAGGGCTGGAGCGTCCGCAGCCCGAAGGCGCCGCTTTCAGCCATCGTCTTTGTCGAGTGGTCCTTTTCGCCGGAGTTCATGGTGGAGTGGGTGGCCGGGGGCGGTGTGCTGTGAACCGGCGACGGAGTCGTGCTTTATACGTTGAGCGTGGGCGGCGAAGGCGGGAGGGGTGTAGCGGCGTGGCGGAAAAGGGAAAAAAGGCGGGAAGCTGAGGCGGTGATGGCGCGTCGCCGACGTGGGAGCCGAGGCGGAAGGATGAGGACGATTGGCCTTCAGTCGCTGACTGGACAGGTCCACACGCTGAATTCGCTTCGCCCGGCGTTTCAAGCGCGTTCCCGTCGCCCCAGGAACGACCTGGGATCTCTGGACGTATTTTGTGCCAAATCCGGACGAAACCGGCGTCCTGGAACGCGATTGGACCAATTTTCGGCGTCCGGACGAAAAAACACCCTGAAAACGGCCTGCTAGGAACCCGAGTGGAGATGCTCTTATGAGGTTTTGTGGAAATAGGTTTTGAAAACAATAATACAACTTAGGGAAAATTCAAGATTTTTAGATAGGAAATAAAACATAAAATCATGTTTTCTCTTTTCTAGCTAGTATAAAAATAACATACTCCATCCCACTCATAATAAGTATCCCTCATTTAGTACAAACTTATACTAAATCAGTGACGCTTATTATGAAGCATAGGGAGTAGGTTTTTTCTAAACTAAATATTAGTTTGAAATATTTGTCTAGTGAAATAAGTGGATAGCTATATTGTAGCCTCAAAATATTATTTTTATTTATCATATAATATTTATTTTAGTTATTACATATTTTGAAAGAAAATATACTTGCTTCACATGGCAAGGATTTTAGGATTTTAGGAAATAATTTTGATCTCTTTGAAATACTTTTGAAAAATATCTTCAAGTACGTCCTCGGTCAACCTACTCAAACTTGATGTCAAGTTTTAAAATAGTGGAGAGTTTTAAAATATTTTTTGTCTGTTTTTTCCATGAAACAGGATTTTTTGCATAGACCCCTAAAATCTGGTTCGTGACAGACACACACAACGTTATTATCTCTGTGCGTTTCTGACTTGATGTCAACCTTAATTAAAACGAATGGTATATCTTCGCTCGCTTTCACATGGTAGGAAACGCTACACAAGTAGTAGCGGATACCGATCAAATATGGCAGGAAACACCGATCAACAAGTGCACGCCAAACCGTGTCTCACTTCCAAAACAAGAAAAAAATACCACACGAAAATACACATAGCCGTTGCACGAGAAGCCAGGTTAAATACCCTGATGCACATACCTAGCTAGCATCCAGGATCTCACCATGAGAGTGAATGGATCGAAGTAGCAAAAGGTGATTGAGCTCGATAAGATCCCTTCCATTGACGGCAACTGCGTGTTTTACCGCGGCAGATGCCATCATGATAGGCGCCATGGCATCTACACTGATAAGATCCCTTCCATGGTCGTCTCTACCACAGTAAAATATGCAGTTATCGTCAATGAAAGGGATCTTACCAGTATCAACAGAGACGCTCCTATCACCGAGGAAGAGACATCATGGCCCCCAATGCTTCTCGTCGGCTCGATCACCTTTTGCTAAAAGTTCACCTTGAAGACCTCTGTGTCGCATCTCCCCAGCAGATTGGAGCAAGTAGTAGCAAGGGTAGTTTTCCCAGGAACAATCCTTGATGATGCTGCTCAGGAGATCATTGACCGTGCCATTGGTGATGCCTCAGATGATCTGCTGAGCAATATCATCCGTGATCGTCCGTGGGAACCCTCGTTTCTACTTCTTGGAATCTGCCGGGGAGATGCTGCTTGTCCTTGGTCGCAAAAGCCCAGGCCGCGGCATGGAGGTCTTCAAAGTGATCTTTGAGCAAAATATGGGAACGATACTTTTTCTCTCAGTATCGGTTTTTAAGCAGACCCAATAGCCTATATTTAGTACAACGTGATTACAGGGATCGAGAGAAATAAAGGCTAATGAAAAGAGGGATCCGTCTATGCTTTATATTCAGCATATTCGGTTACAATTATGGAAACCAGGATATTTGCAATAACTCTAATAATAATTCTAATAGTGCCCTCTTCCTTGGTGACAGGCGTATCTGTCGATGCCAATAAGATCCTTTCCATTGACGGCAACTGTATATTTTACCTTCGTAGAGGCCAGCAAGATGGATCACCGGATGGCATCTACTCCCTCCGTTTCAAAATATAAGATGTTTTAAATTTGTGAAACGAGTGTATCTAGACCTGTTTTAGTGTATAGGTTAATTCTAAACTTAAGTGAATCTAGATACTAAAAGAGGTCTAGATATACTTTATTTATAAAACTAAAACATTTTATATTTTGAAACGGAGGAAGTACGTGTTTGGTTCGTGCGTTTTACTCTGGTACCTGATCACAGCGCGCGTAATCTGATAGCGTTAAACATGTTTGTTTCACTTTGGGTGTAAACAGGTACCCTGTAATCAAGTGCCACCGTAGTGTTACACTGATACCGCTCTGCCCCCAGCGGAAACAAATCCCATTATCGGAGGAGAGAGGCTGCTCGCTTGCGACCATCCACTCTCTTCCCGTCGCCCGTCCATGGCTCCGCCGATTGCGGCCTCCGTATCCCCTCCGCCGAGTCCAGCAGCCAGCGCCCCTCCGCCGAGCCAGGCGCCGACACCGACGTGGTACAGGTCACTTTCAACTCCGCCTACTGTGTCAGGAGCATCCAGGCCGACTACGAGCAGCTTCCGCCCCAATATCTGTCACCGATTCTATAGAATCGAACCTTCCCAGATCTCTAATCCGACGTTCTCCTTTTCCCAGTTTAGTCCCGTGGTCTCTGGTTTGTTCTTGATGAGGTTAGCAGGTGGATCTTGGATTTCAGGCTTTGCGAAAAAACGGTATTTCTCCATTACACCGCTGATACCTCTGTAAACCCATTCCATTGACGGTCCCTTTACGTCTCCAATCCAAACACATTCTTGCATATACTCAAAGCATGAATGCAAACTCAACAAGCGTGGATGTAGCTCCAGTGAAGCTAGACATAAGAAGCACATATTGCATATACTCAAAGCATGAATGCAAACTCAACAAGCGTGGATGTAGCTCCAGTGAAGCTAGACATAAGAAGCACATATTGCATATACTCAGTTAGCAATTTAATAATTTTATCAGGGTACTTGGGAGATTGTTGGAGCATATGCCGCACTTATTGCCGATTGCTGGAGCCTGTCGCACCTGCTGATTGTTGAAACTGCCTGATTGTTGGAAAGCGAGCAATTTAATATTCTCTCTCCGTCCAAAAATATAAGTGACTTACATTTATTTAGATTCGATGTACCTGGACATATTTTAGTGTGTAGATACATTCGAATCTACTAGACAAATTCAAATCAGTTATTTCGAAGGGGTATATGAAATCCACATGCTGCCGTCGGTGCGGTATACGCTCGCACACGAGGCGGCAACATGTCGGTGGGTGGCTGAGAATAAGGAATACGGCTCGGCGGCAGAATCTGATAGTCAGGCGGCGCAGTAAGATCCAATGCGAGGCAGGAGAGCAGTGTACACGGGACCGGCGGAGCAAACTTAGGCTGGGGAGAGGACGGCAACATGGAGAGGCCCAGCGGTGAGGTGTTGGGGAGGGGATGGAGGCGGTGCGTCGATTAGGGGAGGCGCCAGCGGTTTGTGTTCATCAACTAATGCCTATCGCTTTTGATTAACGGAGGGATCGTAGGTCAACGAGCGTATCAATTGTAAAAGTAATGGTGCAAGGCCAAGCGTTCGATTCAGCATGCTATGGAAGGTGTCTGCGAGTTCCAATGTTTGGCTTCCTATCGGACCCCGAAAGATAGTATTTACCTTAGAATTTTGTATTGCATTCTTAGTAGACAGAGAAAATTGCACATAACACTATATGTTAGGACACCTTTTGCACATAACCATAACAATGACTATTTACTTGGTGAGCTCTAAAGATCTAGCGATCGCCAACTCCAGCGCGCGGACAAACCTGGCCAGCTCGCCCTACGTCATCGTGATAGGAGCATCTCTCCTCCGTCGGGCAATCATGGCCGAAGCAGACCCGCGTGGCTGCACTGGACACCAACCTCCCCACCGAGGTCATGAATCACTTCTCCAAGGTGTTCGACGCACGCTCCTTCACCATCGACTGGTTCATGGGCTGCGCCGCCGGGCGGCCGGCTGACTGCAAAGACACGAGACAGTTAGGCCTTGTTCGTCGCCGGGGGAGAGTTCGGTCCACTTTGGAGCATCAGCGGCCACACTCGAGTCCAAATAGGCACTTCCAGTGGACCCATGGGCTTAATTATGTGTCAAACAAGCTAATGACCCTATTTAGTGTTTTCTGTAACAATTACAGCAAAATATGGCGTTCTGTGCAAAAAATAGTCAGTGTTGTGGTTCTGTGCAAAAGGTGTCCCAACATGTGCTGTTATGTGCAATTTCCTCTGGTAGACATTATTGTGTCATAGATTAGCGTTCCGAAACCTATATGATCTTGCATGATAGTCTATCTATACCAAACTCACAATTAGGCCAAAAAAGATTAATTCCTTCATTTGGAACTGACCATTTGTTTAGAACCATTGCATTGCTTTTTCAGAGTCCTATCTAGGTAGGCAAGCCTAAATTTAGATAGAGCCAATACACACGATCTGTTAGAGAATGAACATATTTAGAAGTACAAGTGCATTAATAATTCAACTTGATTTTCCAACCTACGGAATTTCATGTAGTATCTAGCCAAATGGTCATCACAATGACGATGCTAGATCATTTTAAATTCAATTTTGTGCTTTAAACTTATATGCGATTAAAAGTTGTCTATCCTCGACTTCATGGAACTAGAAGTTAAGAAACAATAGATGCTATAATATATCACAGCTGAATCTGTAGATCATACACGTGATAACAAATTTTACCATTATACATCCGTACGCTTCTAAGACTTCCAGCACGCAGCCTCTCGCGTCTCTCCCCAGGGAGACGCCGGGGGCTAAGCTAGCCGGCACCAAACAACCGCTGTTAGAGTCTCTCTCGCCGTCGCTGCCGTCGGCCCTCGCGCGTTGGCGGCGAGCCCAACCGCCTAAGAGGGTCTAGGGGCGGACGCCGGAGATCGTCACCATGTTCTGCTAGGGCGGAGATGGGTGACGCGTTGATGAGCAGCGGCCAGGGTGGTGGTGGAGGTCCTCCCGGCGGCGCTTGATCGGCGGTGGTGGTTGGGGCTAGGATGGGTGATGATCCACAAGTATAGGGGGTGTATCACAGTATTTTCGAGAGAAGTGAAACCCAATTTATTAATTCGACACAAGGGGAGTCAAAGAATATTTATAAGCCTTAACAACTGAGTTGTCAATTTAGCTGCACCTAGGAACAATCTTGCTCACAGCAGTTTATCAGTAGCAACAGTTTTGTAGTAGGAATAGTAAAGTAACATCAGCAGTAAAGTAAAGACAGTAGTAACAATAGCAGTAAACAGTGGGATTCGAGTGCGGTAGACATAGGGATGGATGGATGGGCGTTGCATGGACAAGACAATTCACATAGCAATCAGAACATAGGGCAATTGCAGATAAATAAGATAAAGCATCCAAGTACTAGATAATCCTAGGCATGTGTTCCATATATAGTCATACGTGCTCGCAATGAGAACTTGCACAACATCTTTTGTCCTGCCAGCCCGTTTGCAGCGGGGCCTCAAGGGAACTACTGACAATTACGGTGCTCCTTTTAATAAAGCACCGGAGCAAAGCATTAACACTCCGTGAACACATGTGATCCTCACATCAAAGCCATTCCTTCCGATTATCCCGATTTCTGTCACTTCGGGGCCATTGGTTCCGGACAACAATGTGTCTATACAACTTGTAGATAAGACCATAGACAATACTATCATAATGAATCAATAACATGTTCAGATCTGAAATCATGGCACTCGGGCCCTAGTGACAAGCATTAAGCATAACAAGTCGCAACAAAGTCATAAAACACTAATAAAAGATACTAGGCACCATGCCCTAACAAGCTGATGCCATTACATGAACGATCTCATCCAATCCCTACCATCCCCATAGCCTATAGCGGGGGATTACTCACTCATAGATGGGGGAAACATGGATGGTCGATGGAGAAGCGATGGTGATGATGATGGCGATGATCTCCTCCAATTCCCCGTCCCAGCAGGGTGCCAGAACGGAGTTTCTGATGCTGTTTCGTGGAATCTAGTGGTGGCGGCGGAGCGGAACTCCTTCTGGAAAAACGTCGAACCCCCCGGAGTTTTTAGGTCAGAAGTCAACTTATAGGCGAAGAGGGAGACCGAGGGGGTGCTGGAGGGGCCCACACCATGCCCTGGCGCGGCCTGGGGGTACCCGCGCCTGGGGGGTGTGGCCAGGCCCTAGCCCTCCTCCGTCTCGTATTCTGGCTCCATCAGTCTTCCGGTAAAATAGGAACTTTGGCTTTTGTCCCGTCCAATTCCGAGAATATTCATTTTCTGACTTTCCTGGAACCAAAAACAGTAGAAAACAGGCAGCTGGCACTGTGGCTCTTGTTAATAGGTTAGTCCAAGAAATCATACGAAAAGTACTCCAAAGCGTGGACAAAACACAAGAAAGTAGATAAAACCAAGCATGGAACATCAAAAATTATAGATACATTTGCAATGTATCACCGGGTCGGGTTGGGCAGGGACGATCTCAGATCTTTGGACCAGGGTTGTTTTGTGCCGCCTCCCGTGGACAAACCCAGATCTTTTGATCGGGGTGGTCCTGCCGCCTTCCCATCTCCACGCTATGTCTCGGCCGGTTCCGGTGGTGATCGTCCATGCGTTGTCGTCTCCATTTGCACTGCTAGCCATTGTCGTCGGTTGGGATCAGGGAGGCAGATCTAGGTTGCCATTGGGTGGCATGGGGGCTACTTGCTCGGTTTGAATAAAGGAGGTGGTCCTAGGGTTCCTTCTTGGCACCGAGATGAAGATTTGCCGGATGTCTGTTCTCATTGATCTGGCCAAAGTGTCGTGTTCCAGAAGGCTACGCCGGCGAGCTCCCATGGGCGTATCATGCCTGGAGATTGCTGGTTCGATAGGGATTCGGTCGTGCATGCCCATGTTCTTGTCTGGCCATTTGGCTTCAGCGTGAGCAGTTCGAAACTTAGTTGGCTATTAATATCATGGGGCATGTTCTCGTTCCATGGTGCTGGCGAAGAAGGTCATGAAAGCCAAGGTCTGAGGATTAGCAATGGTGATTTGAGTATGGGCTACGATGGGGAATTGGCTTGGTTGATTTGTTACTTGCAGCAACGACATGCTAGTGGGGGCGACTGCACCAGGAGAAGTTCGTTGTCTTGCCTTTCAGGGTGAAAATCCTGAAAGGGATCCGCAGCAGAAAACAAAAAATTTCCTACGTTAGAACCCAAAAACTGCCTAAGATCTATCTATGTAGTAATACGGTAACGGCCGATGCGTATAGAATACATACCCTTGTAGACCGTACACGGTTAATGTTCCGAGGGGAACATGGTTGATGTAGTCGTACTCATAGCTGACCTCAAGGTCGCGAAGCTCCTCGCAGGTCACCCCTTGCTCCTTCTTCATCGTGTAGTAGCTCCGGCTCACGACATTCAAGCGCCCCAAGTGTTGCGCCTCGTGTCTTCGTACACATCCGGTGCACGATGAGACCTCCGGCTCCCCGATTCTGCCGGGAGTGCAGAAGTTGATATCCGGCTAGAAATCCCTGCAGCGTAACGACGTGCTACAGGTGTTCCTTTTTCGCACAACCCAAACTTGGGGCCATGGTCACAAGGGCTAGAGCGAGAGGAAAGGAGGAAGTCAACCAAAGGACTTCTCCAAATATTGGTGTCTTGGTGCGTTTTAGTCCCACCCATGGGCACCCCTTTATATAGGCGGAGGGTCCCCATTAGGTTAGCCATGTGGGACTAAAAGTTAGAGGAAAAAGGCAGGAATTTCGTGCACAGCCGGATGGGCCAAATGCTCTCAGCCCATCTAGCAAAGGGGAGCCAGCCCGGGTGGGCCTGGGTGCCACCCGCGACCCAAACAGCAAGCAGCTGCGGCGCCTGGCTCGTGAGGTCGGGTGGGCCGGTTGCCCACCCCGTGGCCCACGCGCGCCCGCACGGCCCAGCGCGCCAGCGTGGCGGCGGTGGCAGCCAACGCCCCGGATGGGCCAGCTCGCCTGCCCGGTCCGCTCCCCTGCGTGCCCGCGTTGGGCCGGGGGTTGAGCAGGCCCGCGGCAGCGGCCGGCGGCTGTAGCTTGCCCCGCGCGGCAGGCACTATCTGCCGCTCATGTGGGTATGGCTATTTGCTTTTCCCTTTTTCTTTTTCTGCAGCTTTTCTCCTAGGTTATTTCCCTCCAGGGATTTGGCCTAATATGAAAGTTGATTTTATAAATCTTAATTTAAATATTATTTAGAATATATTAATTCATAATTAACATATACAAAATGTATATTCAAATTCCTATTTATCCAAAAACACTTTTCCGGTCTTTTCCTTTATTCTTTCTCCAACAACTTCGGATCTCTCTGCGGAACGATTCTGGCTTTCTATTTCTCTACTGTGATTCCGTATTACGAATGATCGCTCTCATCGTACCCTTAAGTGTATCCTCTCACGGCTCGGGAATGCTCTAGACATGATCTAAATCAATGATCAACAGAGGGATCAGGGATATCCATGTGACCCCTATGCATTCCTGATGACAATGTCGTTTGAACCGGTAAATGTAGCATCCATATTCCTTTTGTTTCTTGATATGACTTGTCCGATATCCGATCATTGGTATCACATACCTTGTTCAATCTCGTTCACAACATGTTCTGTTTTCTTGTTACTATGATATTACATCCCCGTGACCGAGTCACATGTTGCAATACTTATGGATATAATGTCACCAAGCCGGCCGTATGTATCTTTATCCGTCATGTGGGCGAACAAATCCCTCTCTTGACATACATCTTTACCCGTCAACGGTTCCTCCGAGTACCTGAACACACCTTTATTGCCACCGTATTACCAGATGACGTTTGATTCTATCTAAGCACTCTCGGGAGACAGTGATTGTTATAGCCTCACGGTCTAAGGAATTAGGAGTCTAGATTTAGCTGTTGCAACAATAAACTTATATGACTTGATCGTGTTGCAATCCTTCGAGGAATATCCATCACATCATTCTCCAATGATATGACTGTTGGGTCCGCAACATAGAAAAGAAAAAAATTCTTATGATAAGAATTATACGCCAAGATCTATCTACTAGATACAGTGCAACGGGTGGACATACATACATGGAGAACTTACCCTCGAAGACAACGAGTTTTGTTAACGAGTAGGAACTCATGGTTGATGTAGTCGTACGCTTGCCGATCTCAAGATCGTATGGAAGTCCGAGCGCCGCAAATCAGCAGCGCATCCGTCCTCGCACACACGTTCAAGCTACCAGACAACCTCCACCTCCTCGCTCCAGCGAATCAGCGGAAGCAGCAACTCCTTCCATACGCAAGGCCACCAGGAACATGTATCTCGCTAATCTGAGACCATGGGAATATCTAGAGGGGGAGAGAGATCCTTCACGAGGAGGTGTGCTTTGTGAGGGAGGAGAGGGGGGCCTTTTATAGGAGAGGGGGGATCCTCCCCTCCCATGGCTGGCGGCCAAAGGGGGGGGGTGCCCCCACCTCTTCCTCATTCATGTGGTGAAGCTCCACTCACATAAATTCAAACTCCACCCAAAGTTCCACTCACATGCATCAAATTTCCACCAAATTTAATGCCACTCTCAATTAATAAAACTCTTTTATTTATTTTATTCAGAATTTTGTTAATTACTTTAATTAACAAACATTCACATAAAACCCCTTGCAACATTTCAATATCACATGTAGAACCACTTTCTGCAATTTCACCCGAAACAATTCCGGTTTCTATCGAAACAATTCCTGTTTCTATCAAAACATTTCCTGCACTTTGCAAACCTTTTGTCTAAAACATATGTGCTCCTAAATGGTGTCCGACAACCCTTAAGTGTGTCACCCTACGGTTCGTGAATAATGCAGACATGATTGAGACTCCTCTCAGATCAATAATCAGAAGCGGGACCTGGAGATCCATACTGACTCCTGCACATTCAACGATGACTTCTGTGATCGTGAGAACCTTTAACGCTAGTAATTTAATCCCTATGTCTCATGATATAATACATGTCCAAGATTCGATCATCGGTATCTAAATACCTAGTTTGATCTCGTTACCGACATGCACTCTTTTCTCGTTCTCGTGATATAACATTCTAGTGATCACATCACTTGCTTGCAAGCTATCTTAATGTGATATAACCGAGAGGGCCCAGAGTATATCAATTCGTCATCGGGATTGAAAAATTCCACTCTTGATCCATGAGCCTCAACATAACACTTTCATAGCACTGAACCCACCTTTATAGTCACCCTGTTACGGTGTGACGTTTGATGTTATCAAGATACTCTTCTGGTGTTAGCAATTAACATGATCTCATGGTCTAAGGACTAAGACTACTTCATATGATGTTCTAGCAATATAAACATAATGACTTGATCGTAATGCTATACTTCGGATGAATGTTCATCACATCATTTCACAAATGTTGTGACCTTGTTATTAATAACATCCAATGTCCATGATTAGGAAACCTTGAGCATCTTGTTAATCAATAAGCTAGTCTATAAGAGAGGCATAACTAGGAACCCTTTTTGTTTATTAAACACACACGTATTAACGTTTCCTATCAATACAATTATAGCATGCAAAATAAACATCTATCATATACAAGGAATACATAACAACAACTTTATTATTGCCTCCCAGGGCATATTTCCTTCAGTCTCCCACTTGCACTAGATACAATAATCTAGTTTACATAGGGATAAATCTAACACCCATGGAGTTCTGGTGTTGATCATGTTTTGCCCTAGGAAGAAATTTAGTCAACGGATCTGCTACATTCAGGTCCGTGTGCACTTTACAAATCTTTATATCTCCATCCTTGACATGCTCGCGGATGGAGTGAAACAGGCGCTTAATATGCTTGGAATTCTTGTGAGACCTTGGTTCCTTGGCGTTGGCTATGGCTCCATTATTGTCACAATAGATCACCATTGGGTCCAACGCACTAGGAACCACACTAATACATTGCAAATGTATCTATAATTTTTGATGTTTCATGCTTGGGTTTATCCACTTTCTTGTGTTTTGTCCACACTTTGGAGTACTTTTTATATGATTCCTTGGACTAACCTATTAACAAGAGCCACAGTGCCAGCTGCCTGTTTTCTGCTGTTTTTGGATCCAGGAAACTCAGAAAATGAATATTCTCGGAATTGGACGGGACAAAAGCCAAAGTGCCTATTTTTCTGGAAGTCATCAGATGCCAGAATACGAGACGGAGAAGGGCTAGGGGCCGGCCACACAACCTGGTCACGCGGTCAGGCCTGGCCCGCGCCAAGGGGTGGTATGGCCGACCCCAGCACCCCCTCGGCCTCTCCTTCCGCCTATAAGATGCCCTCGGGACGAAAACC
This sequence comes from Avena sativa, assembly GCA_916181665.1. Classification (NCBI taxonomy): domain Eukaryota; kingdom Viridiplantae; phylum Streptophyta; class Magnoliopsida; order Poales; family Poaceae; genus Avena; species Avena sativa. The sequence goes on from OV702295.1 coordinate 434,050,959, forward strand.
CTAAGTACTCGATCAAAAATCCACGAAAGAGTCTGTAGCCGCCATCATCTCAATCCCTAGACCGGGAGGGATCTGAAGCTCTTCCTGGCACCCCGCCGGAGAGGGGAATTCACCCTGGAGGCCTTCTTCATCACCATGCAAGCCTCCGGTGTGATGCGTGAGTAGTTCATCCTTGGACTACGGATCCATGTAGTAGCTAGATGGCTGGTTCTCCTCCTTTGTGCTTTCATGTCTAGATCTTGTGAGCTCCGTTCATGATCAAGATCATCTATTTGTAATTCTGCATGTTGTGTTTGCGGGGATCCGATGGATATTGAGATGCTATTTTAGATTGATTATTGATTCTATCATGTCTTTGTTATTTGTGATCTTGCATGCTTTCCGTTGTTAGTAGCTATCTTGGCTAAGTAGATGCTAGCAACTCCAAGAGTTAGTATTTATGCTCGATAGTGGGTTCATGCCTCTAGTAATCTGGGGAAGTGACAGAAATCTCTAAGGTACTAGATGTGTTGTTGCTACTAGGGAGAAAACAACAATACTTTGTTCATAGAACAATCATATCGTTTACTTTACACGCGATTCGTAAAGCAATAATCTGTTGCTTGCAACTTAATAGTGGAGGGGGTTCGGATGATAACCTGAAGGTGGATTATTAGTCATTGATGCAGTTGGATGGCGGTCTATGTATAATGTTGTAATGCCCAATCAAGTTCCAAAGGAGTCAAGATGATTAGTATATGCATGTATTGCCTTCTCGATGTTTGTCAATTGCCCTGCTGTAATTTGTTCACCCAGCATGTTATCTATCTTAAGGAGAGCCACCTCTAGTGAACTATGGATCCCGGTCCTTTTTCTTTTACATACAATCTATAAACTGTTACTGCTTTGTGTTTACTTTCTACAAACTATTACTTTCTTCCATTCGATACGTTTAATCCTTTGTTTTCAGCAAAACACAGTGAGATTAACAACCTCATCGCAAGTTGGGGACGGAGTTATGTGGTTGTGTTGTGCAGGTCTCCACGTTGCTACTAGCACCGGTAGTGCGCCCTCCCAAGGCTCAGCTAATAACACCTTTGGGTGTTTCCTTGCTCCTACTTGTTCAATTAAACCTTGGTTTCATAACTGAGGGAAACTTGCTGCTGTGCTCATCATACCTTCCTCTTGGGGTTCCCAACGAGCTCTACATCAACCACGAGCCATCAAGCATTTTTCTGGCGCCGTTCCCGGGGAGTCAAGGACATCTTCACAAGGGGAGTCCCTCATAACCAATCTCTTTACTTTGTTATTTTTGTTTTGCTTAGTTTCTTTTGCTTTGTTTGCTTGTTTCTTTATCAAAAACACAAAAACTTAGTTTTACTAGTTTGCTTTCTTATTTAAAAAAACACAAAAAAATTAGTTCCTTTCTCAAGTTTCCATTATGTCTAGCCTTGCTCCAGTCACTATGTCACCCGAGGAAATGATTTTCACTTTTAAACAAGGAATTGAGGAAAGTTTTAAGGAAGCTTGGTCTAGAATCTCTGATCTACATGAAAAAACTGAGCCTAAAATGACTCAAAGCTTGTTCCTTAGCAGTTTTTACCTTGGAATTGCTCTTTGCTATAGATATGCTTTAGATGCTGTTGTGGGAGGAGATTTCCTCCAATGTAATGAGGATGATGCTATAAATAAATTGATCCTCACTTACAACTTGCCTAGCCAAACTGATATTTCTTTCACAAGAATATTTGCTAGATTGAACACTCTTGAGAATATCACTAGTAGCTTAAAAGATTGCTATAATACTCTTAGTAAGCATCACAATTATGTCCCAATAAATTCTGAACCATCGGCTCCCTACAGTAAAGATTGAGATAAACACTGAAACTTTTCAAGCTCGCTGTGATATCATGTCTGAATTTTGTCTTATGCCCAAAGATATTTATGAATATTTGAATCTTTGGGGGCTTAGTGAAGGAGGAAAACAAATATATCTTGCTAATAATGCTACCATATTACCTATTGGAATAGCTGAAGGAGTGTTTACAAAGATCCTTGGGAAAATGATTTCTACTGATTATCTTATTATCGAATGTGCAGGAAAAGGACAAATTACACTTGGAAGGTCCCTATTAGAACTCCTTGGAGCAATAATAGATGTGGGAAAGGGGACCATGCACCTTTCTTCTCCACCAAACAATCATATTTTCCCCATTTTTAAGAATAAAAGTAAGAGAGGTAAGGGCAAGAAATTTGGTTTTAATGCTTCTTCATTTGAGAACACTTGATTCTTTTTGTTGCTTCTTATGCCTAACTTAAAGGCGGTAAAGAAAAGTACTTATTGGGAGATAACCCAAAAGTTTTAGATGAGTCTTGGAAGTTATTACTTTAGTAATAACCGCTCCTTATCCTTTTTATTTGCTTTTTGTGCCAAGAGTAACCTCTAATAAAAGAGAAGTAATGATTGGGAAAGTTGCTGTCCCGAAATAGATTTCTGTGCTTCACCGTAAAAATTCGTGTAAAATCTCTGAATGTCTTTTTGAGGCGTGAATTTTTTTGCTTCTGACCCATGTTGTTATCTAACTTTAGTTAGTTCAACACTTTTTGATTTGAGCAACATAAGGTCTTCGAAAAAATTCATCTTTACCTGCTGGTCTGTTTTGACAGATTTCTGCCATTTTCTGCATTTGCTTCTTGTTGGTTCCTTTTTGAGTTCTTTTGGGGAATTGAGCTTTTTGAGGGAAGGGCTACAGTAGCTAATGTTCTAGTGGAAGTTTATTTGGTGTTAGAACTGAACATTAAGACTTATTTATCTTGAGTGCACTAATGTTGCTAATAAGGATTGTGTGAAGTTTTGTATGAAGGAAAAATTTCAGGTGTATGGAAGGAATGAGTAATGAGATGAAGGATGGACTAAATCTCAAGCTTGGGGATGCCACGCGTGTAACCCCAAGAAATATCCAAGAAGTACAAGCGTAAAAGCTTGGGGATGCCCAAGGCATCCCCCTCTTCATCAATAAAAATCCCAGGTTTCTTCCAAACGCTTCATTTTTATTGTTTAATGCACAGTTGTGTTGTTCTTGGAGCGTCTTCTTTTTCGTTTTTGTTTTGGTTTTTCATTTTATTTTGTTTGCTTAGTTTTCTGAATAAATTGGTTGGACCCCCTCTTTCATACATTGGTTTGCAAATAGTTTGGTTTGGTTTGGAAAAGACTAGGCAAGTTCATGCTTATATGGTAAAAAGAGCTCATTTTTAACTGTGGCCTATGCTCTGTCATGCCATGATTGATATTGTTTTGGATTTATGCTTAGTATTCTTTGTTGTAGCATGACTTGTTGTAAACAATTGATATTTCTTAATGTGCCTTGGATGAATCATGCGTTGTTTTAGCATATTAAAGCATAGTATTGTGGTATTCTCCTTTGATGCTTTATTTGGGTTGACTTGGCACATGCTCACACCATGTTATGACTATCTCAAGTCACCATAAGCCTTTATGATCCTTTAGTTTTCGAATTGTAGTATCACTTGATGCTTTGATCAATGATGTTTTGTCGCTCTGCATGATTATGGCCATTATTGCTCTCTTAGTTTGTCGCTCCCAGTCTTTTGCTAGCCTCCACAACCAAGTATGAGTTCCACTCATGCATCCAACTCCCTAAACCAAGTTATTCCAAAGAGTCCACCATACCTACCTACTAGCTTATGCTATTCCAAGTATATTCATGCTTTTGTTTACCTTCCAAATTAAACTTGTTATGCGAAAACTAGTGATTAAAGCTCTCACGAACTTGATCGCACACTTTACTTTTCTTGACCTTAATAAACTTGAACCATTGTGTCGTCTTTGTTGTATATCCTTGCACTTATTTGTTGGGGATTAGCAGAACCATGCTGTCATGGGGAACGCTTTCAACATTGCACTTGGTACTTGTACCTAGTTGATATCATGCTCTTTTGTATATGGATGTCGTCGGTGTGAAATGAAAGGGGAGCTTGTAAGTCCATGGAGTTATGTATATGTGTTAGAGAAATGCCTGGGCCGCTGGTCTTATGCATGCTGGCATGGTGGAAACCTGCAGCGTAACCATAATGAGCTGTCTATCAAGCATTCTTTTTATAAAAAAAGAGTCCTATATTGAGAAAAAAGAGAAAAAGAAAAAAAAAGAGATTATGAAAAGAAGAAAGAGAGAAAAAAGAACCATATTCCCATGGTAAATAAGAAGATTGTTGAGATGCTCGTTGTCTGCTTGCCTTGTCATTTTGATATGGGGATTCTTCCGTATCATCGGGCAAGGGGTACCCCGTTGGCAGTTCTCTATGATACACATGTACTTACGATGACAAGAACTTACCGGTGACTATACTTGAGTAGCATGAGGAGTGGCCCTCGTATACAAGGGACATGAGATTCCTAACGTATACTTCGTCAAGCATGTACACCATAGTTTGTTCACTTTAACCTTAATCACTTCAAGATACTTATGATAGGGGCAATGAGAGCTGAAAGCTATAAGTACTATAATTTTTGGAAGCTCTTTATGAGACTTGAATCCCTACTTCCTTTTATAAAAGCCTTTCTTCCACCATTATATATTGAGTCTCCACCTTCTATCTTTATGCACCTACTTTGAGAACATAGTGGCCATTCTTAGTTCTATGTGCATTGTCCCAAGACTAGTTTGAAGGGAATATGCCCGAGAGGCAATAATAAAGTGATTATTATCTTATTCCATGTTTATGATAAATGTTTATTTTGCATGCTATAATTGTATTAATTGGACACGTTAATACATGTGTGTTTAATAAACAAAATACAAAGTTCCTAGTACTGCCTCTCATATAAACTAGCTTGTTGATTAACAAGATTATCAAGGTTTCCTGATCATGGACATTGGATGTTGTTAATAACAAGGTCACAACATTGGTGGAATGATGTGATGAACATTCATCCGAAGTATAGCATTACGATCAAAGTCATTATGTTTATATTGCTATAACATCATACGAAGTAATCTTAGTCCTTAGACCATGAGATCATGTTAATTGCTAACACCGGAAGAGTATCTTGATAACATCAAACGCCACACCATAATAGGGTGACTATAAAGGTGGGTTCAGTGCTACAAAGGTGTTATGTTGATGCTCATGGATCAAGAGTGGGATTTGTCCATCCCGATGACGGATATATATACTCTGGGCCCTCTCGGTGATATCACATTAAGATAGCTTGCAAGCAAGTGATGTGATCACTAGAATGTTATATCACGGGAACGAGAAAAGAGTGCATGTCGGTAATGAGATCGAACTAGGTATTTGGATACCGATGATCAAATCTCGGACATGTATTATATCATGAGACAAAGGGATTTAGTTACTAGCGTTAAAGGTTCTCACGATCACACAAGTCATCGTTGAATGTGTAGGAGTAAGTATGGATCTCCAGGTCTCGCTTCTGATTATTGATCTGAGATGGGTCTCGATCATGTCTACATTATTCGCGAACCGTAGGGTGACACACTTAAGGGATACCGACACCATTTGGAGCAAATATGTTTCAGATAAAGATTTAAGAAAGCGCTGGAATTATTTCAATAGACATCGAAACTGTTTCGGGTGAAATTGCTGAAATTGATTCTGCATGTAATATTGAAATGTTTGATGGGGTTTTATGTGAATGGTTGTTAATTAAAGTAATTAAAAAAATTCTGAATAAAATTAATTAAAGAGTTTTATAAATGAGAGAGCATTAAATTTGGAGAAATTTAATGCATTTAAAGTGGGGACTTTAAAAGAGAATGTAAAGGGGCAAATTTATGTGGAGGGAGTTACCACCACATGAATGAGGAGGTGAGCGGTCACCCCTTGGGCGCCGGCCATGAGGAGGGGCACCCCCTCCTCCTATAAAAGGCCCCCCTCACACCCCTTCTTCCTCACACCTCCTCGTGAAGGATCTGTCTCCCCCTCTAGTATTATTCCCCATGGTCTCGGATTAGCGAGATACATGTTCCCGATGGCTTTATCTGGAAAGGAGTTGCTGCTTCCGCTGCTTTGCTGGAGCGAGGGACGGAGGTTGTCAGGGTACCGGACATGTGTGCGATCACGGATGCACCGCTGCTTTGTGATGATGGACTTGGTGGTGCTGGACTTGCTGGAGCTAGATCTGAAGGACGTGCTGGAGCCGGACCTGCTGGACTTCATCACAATCTTGAGATCGGCAAGTGTACGACTACATCATCCACGAGTTCCATCTCGTTAACAAAGCTTTGTTGTCTTCGAGGGTAAGTTCTCCATGGATGTATATCCACCCATTGCTTGTATCTAGTAGATAGATCTTGGCGTATAGTTCCCATCGTAGGAAGTTTTTTGTTTTCTATGCTGCGAACCCCAACAGTGGTATCAGAGCCTGATCTATGCGTAGCTGCTTTGCACGGGTAGTACACATATGTTTATATGTGGGCGATGATGATCATGTTATTGCATCTTCTATGTATTTTGGATATTGGTGGCATAGTGGGATGAAGCGGCCCGGACCAACCTTACATGTCATCGTACATGAGACCGGTTACACGACTAACATGCAACTTGTTTTGCATAAGTGGCTGGCGGGTGTCTGTCTCTCCTACTATAGTCAATATCTGATTTACAACGAGTTGCTAATAACTTGGTTATCCTCGTTGTGGTTCATGTTCGTAGGTAAGACCGGTTCTATCTCCGAAAGCCCTAAGCCACGTAAAAACTTTCAATTGATAAATTAGAGGCATCTAGTTTAGATCGTTGCTGGGCTAGTGTCTTGATATGGTATTATTGTAAGTAGATGTATGATAGATACTCTTACAACACACTCAACCTTGGCCTTACACACAAAGGAATGATAGAGATCATACCACGATGCAAATGATTGAGATCAAATGCATGGACCATATCATCTCACTTTACACATTAGATGTTAGCATCTTATACTGCTAGTTTGGCGCCTTTTGTAGCATTGTAAGATGATCCCTCATTTAGATATCAAGATAAAATGTGTTCTTCCTTAAGTATGCACCGTTCTGTGGATCGTGTTTCAAGACATCACGTGATGATCGGGTGTACTCGACTCTACGCTTTCATATAATGGGTGTAAGACAGTTTTACACACGCGAATACTAAGGTTCTTACTTGGTGAGCCTAGCATGTACAGACATGGCCTCGGAACACGGACCAAAAGTTTAAGCATGAGTCATATAGTTGATATGATGCCCATATTGATGCTCGCCTTTGAAGCTACACCGACTCACGTGATGATCGGACTTGGTGTAGTGGATTTGGTTCATGTAATCACCAAAAAGGCATGAGGGATGTCGTTTTTGAGTGGGAGTTCATTTCTAATTTTGATTAGTCAAACTCAATTTGTCATAAACTAAATCGAAGTGAATTTGCATAATTTGTTGTAGTCATTGGCATCTGTTCACTACCTTATGCTTAGTTTTAATTGAGATAATAGAACTATAGAATTCTGGATATTTACTTTACGAACTGGTATCGTATTGTTTTGAATGTCAATTTAAAGTTTAGAAGTCCTATTGCAAATTTTCAGCAAATTCTATTTACTCCATGAAGTTTAATAAGTAGTATTAAATCAAGAGTAAGAATTCCAACCTTAGTATCTAAAGTATCATGTTTGCCTCCATGATTATTGATATTCAAAAGTTGTTTTAATATCAAGGTTATCTAGGAGCTGAAAGAATTTTTTCAGGAACCATCATCTGTGGAAGATATTGTGATATATGAAACAATGTTTTTGGTTGCATTATGATAGAGTATAATTTATCAAAATACATGTTCTCATGTTGTATGAGAATTTGTGAAGATTGGAGACGCTATGCGTCCTAATCTACCAAAAATGTTTTTGGAACTGATATTATACTCGCGATTCTTCCTTATAGGCTATAGTAGCTTGATCATGAAAGTTGTCATGATAAGGATGAATAGAATATGTAAGTAAAATGTTTACTACACTAATAGATTACTAAAGAATGGACTTTTGAAAGAACACCAAACATTTGATGATGGTGATCCACTTCAAAGTGCAAGTCCAAAGGTATTAGTATTTTACTATATACACTTTGTACTATGTGTCATCTGAATGACACTACTATTGATGTTGATAGATTCTTTTAAAATAAAAAGGAATTGCTAAAAGAGAATCCATAAAATATTTGGCAGAAAAGAAAAGGTTGGAGATGTCCAACTTAGGTATATAGAAGATATACATGTTATGGCTATATTCCTTGCTTGTTAAACAATGTGGTTCTTAGGTATTGGATACCGGTATTGGATACCGAATTGGTTGGTATGAAGTGTCATACAGGACAATGCAATTCATGAACTACAATGGCCTAAGTAACTAGCAAGATAATAAGTGATGATGATCATCAAAAACAAATAAAGTGTTATTGTGCTTTTCGTTGACGTCAAACCTAGTCTTCAAGATTTGTTTTAATAATTGTTATTTTGTTCCGGTATTACGAGAACAGTGGTTGTTCACATAATTACCGTATTCCATAAAGGATGGATGAACTTTTACAAGTCTAGTTGGAGAAATTACATCCATAAACATTATTGCTAAAATGTCGCAAGACAAATGATTAAAAGATCACTTATGAAGTGACATCACTATTTTAAATTATATTGGAAAGAAAACATGAAGAAACTCCATGTTGATGGAATTTTTGGAGTCTTTGATTTTGATCAATTGACGCTTGTGAAACTTTCCTCGAGATAATTGAAACTCCGTCCATAGGCCAAAGAGGAACGGATGACTAACTTATTGGATATTATGCATGTTGATGTATATAGTCCATTATGTGTAGCCATATGCGATGGATCTTTTTGCTTCATATGCTTTCTCCAGAAATTTAAGTGAATATATCTATATATTTACTTAATAAGGAAGAAGTATGAAACATTTGAAAATTGTTCAAAGACTTTCAAGATGAAGTGAAAAATCATTGTAACAAGAAAATGGAAGAGTTTATGATTTGATCATAAAGGAAGATATTTGAGTTACATGTTTAGCAAAACACCTAAGATTTGAGGAATTGTTCCATGATTTGTGTTTTCCGGTAAACCATAGGAGTATGGCATATTCGAGAGATGAAATCAAACCATGTTTGACATGTTAAGATCAAAGGTGTCATTTATAAAACTGCCATTATGTTTTAAGGATTAAAGCTTTAGATACTACCGCTTTTACACTGAAAAGAGCACCATTGTGATCCGTTGAAATGACACCATATAAGTTATGGTTTGGGATAAAACCCGAATTGTCTTTTCTTAAATTTTGGTATGCTATGCATAAGTAAAATGTTTACAACCAAAGTAGGATAAGCACATCTTTGTAGGTTATCCCAAAGAATTTGTTGGGAATTCCTCCATAACACTGAGGACAAAAGAGTTTGTCGCTTAGAACGTCAAGTTTCTTGAGAAGGAATTTTTCGTGAAAAGTTAAGTGGGAGGACAATAGAACTTTGATAAGGTTGTTGAACCTTAGCTATATGTGCTAAGTAGCGCAGCACCGGAAAGTGTCCCGGTGGCGGCCACAATGCTCATGGCTCCCGTGATTACAAAGGGTGTGATCTCAGAGATTAGAGTTCCTATTGAACCATGTGGGTCGGTAAGAATCAAATAGTAAGATTTGAAACAAAAGTCGTTATTGTTTTGACAATGATGAACTGACTACATGCAAAGAAGCGATGATGGGCCCTGACTCCATAAAATGACTAGAAGTCACAGAATCCGTGATAGTATCCATACACGAGAAATCAAGTTTCTGAACTTGGAAGACCCTTAGGAAAGGCATGAAGCCTATCGGTCCTGTTTGGATCTATAAAGAAATAGACATGGATGTTTAACATCTATGAAATAGTCGACATGTCGGAAATAAGTTTATGCAATGTTCAAGGAGTTGACCATGACAAGATTTGATCTTTCATGGCGATATTTAGTCTTGACAGATTAATGTAGCAACCACTACATATAATTTGGTGTATGGTAATTGAACAAAGAAAACAATGTTCTTCTAATAGAATGGTTACCTAGGACGTGTACAAGATATGGTCCGAAGGGTTTTGTTAATTCAAAGGGTGCTAAAAGGGCATGCAAACTTCAATAGTTGAAGTAAGCATAGCGGAGTTGGAAGCTTCACCATGATGAAACTGTTAAAAGAGTTTAAATTCATCGGAGATGATGAAGATGCTTGCATTTGCAAAAAATTAAGTGGGAGCGCTGAGACATATTTCTAATACATTATGTAGAGAACATATTGTTGATTAGAAATGATGTATCTTGTATTGACACAAGTTAAGAGTTTCATTAAAATAAGATTTCGATGAAAGACTTGGGATAACCCGGAATATTTGGCATCAATATCTATATGGATAGATTGAGGCGCTAATATGGTTGTGCCAGACATACATATATGAGATATTGAAAGGGTTCAATATGGAAACAACAAGAAAGGTTCTCGCTGCATGGAAAGGATTGTATCAAGATTCAAGTGTTTCAACACTTGGTGAGTAAAATCACATGAAGATTTTGATCGATTATACCATGATATGTATATATCCAGAATGTCCTATTCTCTAAATGTTATGAGCACATACCAGAATGATTCATAAGATGATCATTGGACAATAGTAAAGATATTCTTATGAGCTTTGGAAGAACTAAGAATATATCATGTATAAGTGACAAATAGTTAAAGGTAGTTCACTGTAAAGTGTTACATTGATACTAGTTTTGTCACAAGATACAAATTAAATTTATCTCAATTTAGACTATGGGTGGCACAATGTAATGGAAAGGATGTTCCATGATGGATTTGGATAAGTTCCAAAGTTGAAACATTGTGACGGATACTACAACAAAAGGCTAAGTATATGACTGCTATAGTAGCAGCAAAGGAGGGCATTTGTGTTAAGAAGTTTGCTATCAAACTAGGTGTGGTTCAAAGTGGGCTAATACTATGAAGATATATTGTATGACAATAATATCAACATATTTTAACCCGAACGAACTAAAGGTCTCACCAAAGGACCAAATTTTTACAATGCCATCTCATTTGATAATGAGTGATGCGTAGAGACGCAAAGACATGCATATACACACGGATCTGAAAGTGCCAAATCCGGAGATTATGTTAACCACTAGCAAACGCGTATATTCAACACCTAGGTGTTGTATATACAAGTTTACAAACTAGATTATTGACTCTAGTGCAAGTGGGAGACTAAAGGGAATATGCCCGAGAGGCACTAATAAAGTGGTTATTATCTTATTCCATGTTTATGATAAATGTTTATTTTGCATGCTATAATTGTATTAATTGGAAACATTAATACATGTGTGTTTAATAAACCAAATACAAAGTTCCTAGTACTGCCTCTCATATAAACTAGCTTGTTGATTAACAAGATGATCAAGGTTTCCTGATCATGGACATTGGATGTTGTTAATAACGAGGTCACAACATTGGTGGAATGATGTGATGAACATTCATCCGAAGTATAGCATTACAATCAAAGTCATTATGTTTATATTGCTATAACATCATACGAAGTAATCTTAGTCCTTAGACCATGAGATCATGTTAATTGCTAACACCGGAAGAGTATCTTGATAACATCAAACGTCACACCGTAACAGGGTGACTATAAAGGTGGGTTCAGTGCTACAAAGGTGTTATGTTGAGGTTCATGGATCAAGAGTGGGATTTGTCCATCCCGATGATGGATAGATATACTCTGGGCCCTCTCGGTGATATCACATTAAGATAGCTTGCAAGCAAGTGATGTGATCACTAGAATGTTATATCACGGGAATGAGAAAAGAGTGCATGTCGGTAACAAAATCAAACTAGGTATTCGGATACCGATGATCGAATCTCGGACATGTATTATATCATGAGACAAAGGGATTTAGTTACTAGCATTAAAGGTTCTCACGATCACAGAAGTCATCGTTGAATGTGTAGGAGTCATTATGGATCTCTAGGTCCAGCTTCTGATTATTGATCTGAGAGGGGTCTTGATCATGTGTACATTATTTGCGAACCGTAGGGTGACACACTTAAGGGATACCGACACCATTTGGAGCAAATATGTTTCAGATAAAGAATTAAGAAAGCGATGTAATTATTTCAATAGACACCGAAACTGTTTCGGATGAAATTGCTGAAATTGGTTATGCATGTAATATTGAAATGTTGCAGGGGGTTTTATGTGAATGTTTGTTAATTAAAGTAATTAACAAAATTTTGAATAAAATTAATAAAAGAGTTTTATTAAATTAGAGAGCATTAAATTTGGAGAAATTTAATGCATTTAAAGTGGGGACTTTAAAAGAGAATGTGAAGGGGAAAATTTATGTGGAGGGAGTTACCACCACATGAATGAGGAGGTGAGGGGTCACCCCTTGGGCGCCGGCCATGGGGAGAGGCACCCCCCTCCTCCTATAAAAGGCCCCCCTCACACCCCTTCTTCCTCACACCTCCTCGTGAAGGATCTCTCTCCCCCTCTAGTATTATTCCCCATGGTCTCGGATTAGCGAGATACATGTTCCCGATGGCTTTATCTAGAAAGGAGTTGCTGCTTCCGCTGCTTTGCTGGAGCGAGGGATGGAGGTTGTCAGGGTACCGGACGTGTGTGCGATCACGGATGCACCGTTGCTTTGCGGTGCTGGATTTGGTGGTGCTGGACTTGCTAGAGCTGGATATGAAGGACGTGCTGGAGCCGAACCTGCTGGACTTCATCACGATCTTGAGATCGGCAAGTGTACGACTACATCATCCACGATTTCCATCTCGTTAACAAAGCTTTGTTGTCTTCGAGGGTAAGTTCTCCATGGATGTATATCCACCCGTTGCTTGTATCTAGTAGATAGATCTTGGCGTATAGTTCCCATCGTAGGAAATTTTTTGTTTTCTATGCTGCGAACCCCAACATAGTTGATTGATGCATAACTTGATATTGCTTGTTTTAAACTATTTGTATCTATTCACTCTTATGAACTTTGAAGGTGTCCTATGCATTTATATTTTCTACTCTATGAGGGACAAGCTGAATGCTATTATGCTATGTTTTCATTATGTGAAACAAACAAACGTCTTGCAAAGCCTTGTTATTCATGAATCTTGTGTTTGTGCCTTTTCATGTTGCATCATAGTTTCTTTGTCTTATTGATAGAACTCTGTCTTTCATGTTATGATTGAAGTACTATGATCCCAGCTTTGAATGTTTTACAAATACTTTGATCAAGTCTTTGATGGTGCATGTCACCTCAAAAATTATTCTATCTTTTTATCACTTACCTACTCGAGGACGAGCAGGAGTTAAGCTTGGGGATGTTGATACATTGCAAATGTATCTATAATTTTTGATGTTCCATGCTTGATTTTATCCAGTTTCTTGTGTTTTGTCCACACTTTGGAGTACTTTAAATATGATTTCATGGACTAACCTATTAACAAGAGCCACAGTGCCAGCTGCTTGTTTTATGCTTTTTTTGGTTCCTGGAAAGTCAGAAAATGAATATTCTTGGAATTGGACAGGACAAAAGCCAAAGTGCCTCTTTTTTCGGAAGTCATCAGATGCCAGAATACGAGACGGAGAAGGGCTGGGGGCCGGCCACACCACCTGGCGGGACGGCCAGGCCTGGCCCGCGCTAGGGGGTGGTCTGGCCGACCCCAGCACCCCCTTGGCCTCTCCTTCCGCCTATAAGATGCCCTCGGGACGAAAACCCTAAGTACCCGATCAAAAATCCACGAAAGAGTCTATAGCCGCCGCCATCTCCATCCCTAGATCGGGAGGAATCTGAAGCTCTTCCCGGCCCCCTACCGGAGAGGGGAATTCACCCTGGAGGCCTTCTTCATCACCATGCAAGCCTCCGGTGTGATGCATGAGTAGTTCATCCTTGGACTATGGATCCATGTAGTAGCTAGATGGCTGGTTCTCCTCCTTTGTGCTTTCATGTCTAGATATTGTGAGCTCCGTTCATGATCATGATCATCTATTTGTAATTCTGCATGTTGTGTTTGCAGGGATCCGATGGATATTGAGATGCTATTTCAGATTGATTATTGATTCTATCATGTCTTTATTATTTGTGATCTTGCATGCTTTCCGTTGTTAGTAGCTATCTTGGCCAAGTAGATTCTAGCAACTCCAAGAGTTAGTATTTATGCTCGATAGTGGGTTCATGCCTCTGGTAATTTGGGGAAGTGACAGCAATCTCTAAGGTACTAGATGTGCTATTGCTACTAGGGAGAAAATAACAATCCTTTGTTCATAGAACAATCATATTGTTTACTTTACACGCAGTTCGTAAAGCAATAATCTGTTGCTTGCAACTTAATACTGGAGGGGGTTCGGATGATAACCTAAAGGTGGATTATTAGTCATAGATGCAGTTGGATGGCGGTCTATGTATAATGTTGTAATGCCCAATCAAGTTCCAAAGGAGTCAAGATGATTAGTATATGCATGTATTGCTTTCTCAATGTTTGTCAATTGCCCCGCTGTAATTTGTTCACCCAGCATGTTATCTATCTTAAGGAGAGCCACCTCTAGTGAAGTATGGATCCCAGTCCTTTTTCTTTTACATACAATCTACAAATTGTTACTGCTTTGTGTTACTTTCTGCAAACTATTACTTGCTTCCATTCGATACGTTTAATCCTTTATTTTCAGCAAAACACGGTGAGATTGACAACCTCATCACAAGTTGGGGACAGAGTTCTATGGTTGTGTTGTGCAGGTCTCCACGTTGCTACTAGCACTGGTAGTGCGCCCTGCCAAGGCTCAGCTAGTAACACCTTTGGGGTGTTTCCTTGCTCCTACTAGTTCGATTAAACCTTGGTTTCATAACTGAGGGAAACTTGCTGTTGTGCTCATCATACCTTCCTCTTGGGTTTCCGAACGAGATCTACATCAACCACGAGCCATCACACACCTAGTTCCGTTATGAACTCCTTCATCCAAACTGCTTCCTGCGCCGCTTCTGAAGCAGCAACATATTCCGCCTCCGTCGTTGATCCAACGACCACAGGTTGTTTGGAACTCCTCCAACTAACTGCTGCTCCGTTCAAGAGAAATACGTATCCGGATTCAGACTTAGAGTCATCCGGATCAGTGTCAAGGCTAGTATCGACATAACACTTAGCGACTATCTCTTCTTCACCTCCGTATACAAGAAACATATCCTTAGTTCTTCTCAAGTACTTAAGGATATTCTTTACCGCTATCCAGTGTTCTGAACCTGGATCAGATTGGTACCTACTAGTCAAATTAATAGCATGTGCCACATCCGGTCTTGTACATAGCATGGCGTACATTATAGAGCCTATGGCTGAGGCATAGGGGATCTTATCCATTATCTCTCTTTCTTCCGCCGTAGCCAGACTTTGAGTCTTACTCAATGTCTTGCCTTGTAACATAGGTAAGAACCCCTTCTTACTTCCGTCCATATTAAACTTCTTTAATATCTTATCAAGGTATGTACTCTGCGATAGCCTAATTATGCGTCTTGATCTATCTCTATAGATTTTAATGCCTAATATATATGAAGCTTCACCAAGGTCTTTCATCGAAAATTTGCTGTTTAGATAACTTTTATCACTGTTTAAAAGATCTATATTATTTCCAATCAATAATATGTCATCCACATATAATATTAGAAATGCCACATTGATCCCACTCACTTTCTTGTAAATACAAGCCTCTCCATAAGTTTGGACAAATCCAAACTCTTTGTTCACCTCATCAAAGCGGAGATTCCAACTCCGGGATGCTTGCTTCAGTCCATAGATGGATCGCTGAAGCTTGCATACCTTATCAGCATCATTAGGATCGACAAAACCCTTAGGTTGTATCATATACAACTCTTCTTCAATATTACCATTGAGGAACGCAGTTTTGACATCCATCTGCCATATTTCATAATCGAAATATGCAACAATTGCTAACATAATCCTAACTGACTTAAGCATCGCTATAGGAGAGAATGTCTCATCATAGTCAACTCCTTCAATTTGTCGAAACCCCTTTGTGACAAGTCGAGCCTTATAGATGGTCACATTACCATCAGCATCAGTTTTTCTTTTGAAAATCCATTTATTCTCAATGGCCTTTCGATCGTGAGGTAAGTCCACCAAGGTCCAAACCTGGTTTTCGTACATGGATTCCACCTCGGATTTCATGGCTTCTAGCCATTTGTTGGAATCAGGGCTCATCATCGCTTCTTCATACGTCGTAGGGTCATCTATTTCATCAATCATGAAATTCATAACAGGATTGCCATACAGTTCAGGAGCTGCGCGTGTCCTGCTTGACCTGCGAGGTTCGGTAGTGTCCTCTTTCGGAGTTTCATGATCAATATCATTAGCTCTCTCTTCATTAGGTGAAGTCAACTCCGAAACAACTTCCGGTGCTGCGCTACTCGCCATTTCATGAAGAGAAGGTTCAATAACCTCTTCGAGTTCTAGCTTCCGACTACTCACACCTTTCACGAGAAACTCCTTCTCAAGAAAGGATCCATTCTTGGCAACAAAAAGCTTGACCTCAGATCTGTGATAGAAGGTATACCCAATCGTTTCCTTAGGGTATCCTATGAAGACGCATTTTTCCGCTTTGGGTTCGAGTTTATCCGGTTGAAGTTTCTTCACATAAACATCGCATCCGAAACTTTAAGAAATGACAGCTTAGGTTTGTTTCCAAACCATAATTCATACGGTGTCTTTTCAACGGATTTAGATGGTGCCCTATTTAAAGTGAATGCAGCGGTTTCCAGTGCATAACCCCAAAATTGAAGGAAATATGCCCTGAGAGGCA
The DNA here is from genome assembly GCA_916181665.1 of Avena sativa. NCBI lineage: Eukaryota > Viridiplantae > Streptophyta > Magnoliopsida > Poales > Poaceae > Avena > Avena sativa. The sequence continues at coordinate 434,067,806 of OV702295.1, forward strand.
ATAATAAAGTTGTTATTATGTATTCCTTATATATGATAGATGTTTATTTTGCATGCTATAATTGTATTGATAGGAAACATCAATACATGTGTGTTTAATAAACAAAAAGGGTTCCTAGTTATGCCTCTCTTATAGACTAGCTTGTTGATTAACAAGATGATCAAGGTTTCCTGATCATGGACATTGGATGTTGTTAATAACAAGGTCACAACATTTGTGAAATGATGTGATGAACATTCATCCGAAGTATAGCATTACGATCAAGTCATTATGTTTATATTGCTATAACATCATACGAAGTAATCTTTATCCTTAGACCATGAGATCATGTTAATTACTAACACCGGAAGAGTATCTTGATAACATCAAACATCACACCGTAATAGGGTGACTATAAAGATGGGTTCAGTACTACGAAGGTGTTATATTGAGGCTCATGGATCAAGAGTGGAATTTGTCAATCCAGATGACGGATAGATATACTCTGGGCCCTCTCGGTGATATCACATTAGGATAGCTTGCAAGCAAGTGATGTGATCACTAGAATGTTATATCACGGGAACGAGAAAAGAGTGCATGTCGGTAACAAGATCAAACTAGGTATGGAGATACCGATGATAGAATCTTGGACATGTAATATATCGAGAGACAAAGGGATTTAGTTACAAGCGTTAAAGGTTCTCACGATCACAGGAGTCATCGTTGAATGTGTTGGAGTCAGTACGGATCTCCAGGTCCCGCTGCTGATTATTGATCGGAGAAGGGTCTCGATCATGTCTGCATTATTCGCGAACCGTAGGGTGGCACACTTAAGAGTTACCTGACACCATTTTGGAGCACATATGTTTCAGACGAAAGAATTGCAAAGCGCAGGAATTGTTTCAATAGAAACCGGAAATTGTTTCGGGTGAAATTGCAGAAGGTGGTTGTGCATGTGATATTGAAATATTGCAAGGGGCTATATGTGAATGTTTTTTAATTAAAGTAATTAACAAAATTCTGAATAAATTTAATAAAAGAGTTTTATTAAATGAGAGAGCATTAAATTTGGAGAAATTTAATGCATTTAAAGTGGAGACTTTAAAAGGGAATGTGAAGAGGCATTTTAATGTGGAGGAGTTACCACCACATGAATGGGGGAGGTGAGGGGTCACCCCCCCATGCGCCGGCCATGGAGAGAGGGGGCACCCCCCTCCTCCTATAAAAGGCCACCCATTCCCTCCTTCATCCTCACACCTCCTTGTGAAGGATCTCTCTCCCCCTCTAGAATTATTCCCCCATGGTCTCAGATTAGCGAGATACATGTTCCCGGTGGCATTTCGTCTGGAAGGAGTTGCTTCTTCCGCTGGATCGCTGGAGCGAGGAGGTGGAGGTTGTTCGGTGGCTTGAACATGTGTGCGAGTGCGGATGCGCTGCTGAGTTGCGGCGCTCGGACTTCCTCACGATCTTGAGATCGGCAAGTGTACGACTACATCAACCACGAGTTCCTACTCGTTAACAAAGCTCGTTGTCTTCGAGGGTAAGTTCTCCATGGATGTATGTCCACCCGTTGCTCTGTATCTAGTAGATAGATCTTGGCGTATAGTTCTCATCGTAGGAAATTTTTTGTTTTCTATGCTGCGGACCCAACAGTGGTATCAGAGCCTGATCTATGCATAGGTGCTTTGCACGGGTAGTACACATATGTTTATATGTGGGCGATGATGATCATGTTATTGCATCTGCTATGTACTTTGGATATTGGTGGCATAGTGGGATGAAGCGGCCCGGACCAACCTTACATGTCATCGTACATGAGACCGGTTCCACGACTAACATGCAACTAGTTTTGCATAAGTGGCTAGCGGGTGTTTTTCTCTCCTACTATAGTCAATATCTGATTTACAACGAGTTGCTAATAACTTGGTTATCCTCGTTGTGGTTCATGTTCGTAGGTTAGACCGGTTCTATCTCTGAAAGCCCTAAGCCACGTAAAACTTGCAATTGATAAATTAGAGGCGTCTAGTTTAGATCGTTGCTGGGCTAGTGTTTTGATATGGTATTGTTGTAAGTAGATGTATGATAGATACTCTTACAACTCACTTAACGTGTAAGTTCCATAGACCTTGGCCTTACACACAAAGGAATGATAGAGATCATACCACGATGCAAATGATAGAGATCAAATGCATGGACCATATCACCTCACTTCACACATTAGCATCTTATATTGCTAGTTTGGCGCTTTTGGTAGCATTATAAGATGATCCCTCATTTAGATATCAAGATAAAATGTGTTCTTCCTTAAGTATGCACCGTTTTGTGGATCGTGTTTTGAGGCATCATGTGATGATCGAGTGTTCTCGACTCTACGCTTTCATACAACGGGTGTAAGACAGTTTTACACACGCAAATACTAAGGTTCTTACTTGACGAGCCTAGCATGTACAGACATGGCCTCGGAACACGGACCGAAAAGTTAAGCATGAGTCATATAGTTGATATGATGCCCATATAGATGCTCGCCTTTGAAGCTACACCGACTCACGTGATGATCGGACTTGGTGTAGTCGATTTGGTTCATGTAATCACCAAAATGACACGAGGGATGTCGTTTTTGAGTGGGAGTTCATTAGTAATTTGGATTAGTTGAACTCAATCTATCATAAGCTTAGTCTAAATATACTTTACAAATTCTGTTGTAGATGGCACCACCTGCTTTTAATTTCAATGTGTTCATGGAGAAAGAGAAACTTGCTGCGAATGGTAGCAACTTCACCAACTGGGCTATGAATTTGAGGATTCTCCTCACTACTGCACAAAAGCAATATGTGCTAGATGCGCCACTAGGCCCCCCACCAGCTCCTGATGCCCCTGACACGGAAAAGAACGTCTATATAACTCGTCAGGAGGACCACAACTTAGTTCATTGCGGCATACTGTATGGGCTAGAGCCAGAACTTCGAAAACGTTTCGAAAATGGCAATGCCTTTGATACCATGGGAGAATTGAAAATGATTTTCGATACCCATGCTGCCGTAGAGAGTTATAATGCTACAGAAAAGTTCTTTAGCTGCATGATGGAGGAAAACAGCTCCGTTAGTGAGCACGTACTCAAAATGTCTGGGTACGCCGATAAGCTTGTGTCCTTGGGAATAACGATTCCCATTGACTTAGGCATACATCGTGTTCTCCAATCTCTGCCACCTAGCCACAAGAGCTTCGTGATGAACTATAATATGCAGGGCATGAAGAAGTCTCTTCCCGAGCTTCTGTCAATGCTTAAGACTGCAGAAGTGGAGATTAGGAAAGAACATCAAGTGTTGATGATCAATAAGACCACCGGTTTCAAGAAGGATAAGAAAGGCAAGCAGAAGGGAAAGAAGGGAGGAAAATCTGTTGCCGCGCCTGAAAAGAAACCCCGAGCTGGCCCTAAGTCTGACACTGAGTGCTACTATTGCAAGGGGACTGGCCATTGGAAGCACAACTGCCCCAAGTATTTTGCGGACAAGAAGGCCGGCAAGGCAAACAAAGGTATATGTGATATACATGTTATTGATGTGTACTTGACTAGTACTCGCAGTAGCACCTGGGTATTTGATATGGGATCGGTTGCTAATATATGTAACTCGGTTCAGGGGTTGCGGAACAAGCGACAAATAGCAAGGGATGAGGTCACGATGCGGGTCGGCAATGGATCAAGAGTTGATGTGATCGCCGTCGGAACGCTGCCTCTCCATATGCCGTCGGGATTAGTTATAAACCTGAATAATTGTTATTTGGTGCCTGTACTGAGCATGAACATTGTATCCGGATCGTGTTTGATGCAAAGTGGTTATTCGTTAATGTCTGAAAACAATGGTTGTTCGATTTATATGAATAATATCTTTTATGGTCATGCACCTGTGTTGAATGGTTTATTTCTGTTGGATCTCGATAGTAGTATTACGCATATTCATAATGTTGATGCTAAAAGGATTAAACTTGATAATGATATATCTACATATATGTGGCACTGCTGTCTAGGTCATATTGGCGTTAAACGCATGAAGAAACTCCATTCTGATGGACTTTTGGAATCACTTGATTTTGAATCATTTGATACATGTGAGCCATGCCTTAGGATACATGCGAGCCATGCCTCTCGGTCAGCCATGTGAGCCATGCCTCTCGGTCATATCACATTAGAATAGCTTGCAAGCAAGTGATGTGATCACTAGAATGTTATATCACGGGAACGAGAAAAGAGTGCATGTCGGTAACGAGATCAAACTAGGTATGGAGATACCGATGATCGAATCTCGGACATGTAATATATCGAGAGACAAAGGGATTTAGTTACAAGCGTTAAAGGTTCTCACGATCACAGGAGCCATCGTTGAATGTGTAGGAGTCAGTACGGATCTCTAGGTCCCGCTGCTGATTATTGATCGGAGAACGGTCTCGATCATGTCTGCATTATTCGCGAACCGTAGGGTGGCACACTTAAGAGTTACCAGACACCATTTTGGAGCACATATGTTTCAGACGAGAGAATTGCAAAGCGCAGGAATTGTTTCAATAGAAACCGGAAATTGTTTCGGGTGAAATTGCAGAAGGTGGTTCTGCATGTGATATTGAAATATTGCAAGGGGCTATATGTGAATGTTTGTTAATTAAAGTAATTAACAAAATTCTGAATAAATTTAATAAAAGAGTTTTATTAAATGAGAGAGCACTAAATTTGGAGAAATTTAATGCATTTAAAGTGGAGACTTTAAAAGGGAATGTGAAGAGGCATTTTAATGTGGAGGAGTTACCACCACATGAATGGGGGAGGTGAGGGTTCACCCCCCATGCGCCGGCCATGGAGAGAGGGGGCACCCCCTCCTCCTATAAAAGGCCACCCATTCCCTCCATCCTCACACCTCCTTGTGAAGGATCTCTCTCCCCCTCTAGAATTATTCCCCCATGGTCTCGGATTAGCGAGATACATGTTCCCGGTGGTATTTCGTCTGGAAGGAGTTGCTGCTTCTGCTGGATCACTGGAGCGAGAAGGTGGAGGTTGTCCGGTGGCTTGAACGTGTGTGCGAGTGCGGATGCGCTGCTGAGTTGCGGCGCTCGGACTTCCTCACGATCTTGAGATCGGCAAGTGTACGACTACATCAACCACGAGTTCCTACTCGTTAACAAAGCTTGTTGTCTTCGAGGGTAAGTTCTCCATGGATGTATGGCCACCCGTTGCTCTGTATCAAGTAGATAGATCTTGGCGTATAGTTCTCATCGTAGGAATTTTTTTGTTTTCTATGCTGCGGACCCAACAAAACTGACAGTGGCAAGTCAGTCAGACACATCATAGATCGAACCATATCCAATAAAGTACGATTACGTCGTTCTGACACACCATTACGTTGTGGTGTTCCGGCAGGCGTAAGTTGTGAAACTATTCCACAGTCTTTCATATGTGTGCTAAACTCGTAACTAAGATACTCTCCTCCACGGTCGGACCGAAGAAATTTGATCTTTCCGTTACGATGATTTTCCACTTCATTCTAAAATTCTTTGAACTTTTCAAAGGTTTCAGACTTATGTTTCAACAAATAGATATACTCGTATCTACTCAAATCATCCGTGAAAGTAACAAAATAACGATATCCACCTCGTGCCGACACACTCATTGGTCCACACACATCAGTATGTATGATTTCCAATAAATCTGCAGCCCGTTCCATTGAACCGGAAAACGGCGTTCTAGTCATCTTGCCCATAAGGCATGGCTCACATGTATCAAATGATTCAAAATCAAGTGATTCCAAAAGTCCATTAGAATGGAGTTTCTTCATGCGTTTAACGCCAATATGACCTAGACGGCAATGCCACATATATGTAGATATATCATTATCAAGTTTAATCCTTTTAGCATCAACATTATGAATATGCGTAATACTACTATCGAGATCCAACAGAAATAAACCATTCAACACAGGTGCATGACCATAAAAGATATTATTCATATAAATCGAACAACCATTGTTTTTAGACTTAAACGAATAACCACTTTGCATCAAACACGATCCGGATACAATGTTCATGCTCAGTGCAGGCACCAAATAACAATTATTTAGGTTTATAACTAATCCCGACGCCATATGGAGAGGCAGCGTTCCGACGGCGATCACATCAACTCTTGATCCATTGCCGACCCGCATCGTGACCTCATCCCTTGCTAGTTGTCGCTTGTTCCGCAGCCCCTGAACCGAGTTACATATATTAGCAACCGATCCGTCTCAAATACCCAGGTGCTACTGCAAGTACTAGTCAAGTACACATCAATAACATGTATATCACATATACCTTTGTTTGCCTTGCCGGCCTTCTTGTCCGCCAAATACTTGGGGCAGTTGCGCTTCCAATGGCCAGTCGCCTTGCAATAGTAACACTCGGTGTCAGACTTAGGTCCAGCTCAGGGTTTCTTTTCAGGTGCGGCAACAGATTTGCCACCCTTCTTTCCCTTCTGCTTGCCTTTCTTGTCCTTCTTGAAACCGGTGGTCTTATTGATCATCAACACTTGATGTTCTTTCCTAATCTCCACTTCTACAGTCTTAAGCATTGACAGAAGCTTGGGAAGAGACTTCTTCATGCCCTGCATATTATAGTTCATCACGAAGCTCTTGTAGCTAGGTGGCAGAGATTGGAGAACACGATGTATGCCTAAGTCAATGGGAATCATTATTCCCAAGGACACAAGCTTACCGGCGTACCCAGACATTTTGAGTACATGCTCACTAACGGAGCTGTTCTCCTCCATCATGCAGCTAAAGAACTTTTCAGAAGCATTATAACTCTCTACGGCAGCATGGGTATCGAAAATCATTTTCAATTCTCCCATGGTATCAAAGGCATTGCCATTTTCGAAACGTTTTCGAAGTTCTGGCTCTAGCCCATACAGTATGCCGCAATGAACTAAGTTGTCGTCCTCCTGATGAGTTATATAGACATTCTTTTCCTCGTCAGGGGCATCAGCAGCTGGTTGGGGGCCTAGCGGCGCCTCTAGCACATATTGCTTTTGTGCAGCAGTGAGGAGAATCCTCAAATTCATAGCCCAGTTGGTGAAGTTGCTACCATTCGCAACAAGCTTCTCTTTCTCCATGAACACATTGAAATTAAAAGCAGGTGGTGCCATCTACAACAGAATTTGTAAAGTATATTTAGACTAAGTTTATGATAGATTGAGTTCAACTAATCCAAATTACTAATGAACTCCCACTCAAAAACGACATCCCTCGTGTCCTTTTTGGTGATTACATGAACCAAATCCACTACACCAAATCCGATCATCACGTGAGTCGGTGTAGCTTCAAAGGTGAGCATCTATATGGGCATCATATCAACTATATGACTCATGCTTAACCTTTCGGTCCGTGTTCCGAGGCCATGTCTGTACATGCCAGGCTCGGCAAGTAAGAACCTTAGTATTCGCGTGTGTAAAACTGTCTTACACCCGTTGTATGAAAGCGTAGAGTCGAGAACACCCGATCATCACTTGATGCCTCAAAACACGATCCACAAAACGGTGCATACTTAAGGAAGAACACATTTTATCTCGATATCTAAATGAGGGATCATCTTATAATGTTACCAAAAGTGCCAAACTAGCAATATAAGATGCTAACATCTAATGTGTGAAGTGAGATGATACGGTCCATGCATTTGATCTCTATCATTTGCATCGTGGTATGATCTCTATCATTCCTTTGTGTGTAAGGCCAAGGTCTATGGAACTTACACGTTGAATGTGTTGTAAGAGTATCTATCATACATCTACTTACAACAATACCATATCAAGACACTAGCCCAACAACGATCTAAACTAGATGCCTCTAATTTATCACTTGCAAGTTTTACGTGGCTTAGGGCTTTCGGAGATAGAACCGGTCTTACCTACGAACATGAACCACAATGAGGATAACCAAGTTATTAGCAACTCATTGTAAATCAGATATTGACTATAGTAGGAGAGACAGACACCCGTTAGCCACTTATGCAAAACTAGTTGCATGTTAGTCGTTGAACCGGTCTCATGTACGATGACATGTAAGGTTGGTCCGGGCCGCTTCATCCCACTATACCACCAATATCCAAAATACATAGGAGATGCAATAACATGATCATCATCGCCCACATATAAACATATGTGTACTATCCGTGCAAAGCACCTACGCATAGATCAGGCTCTGATACCACTGTTGGGTCCGCAACATAGAAAACAAAAAAATTCCTATGATGAGAACTATACGCCAAGATCTATCTACTAGATATAGAGCAACGGGTGGACATACATCCATGGAGAACTTACCCTCGAAGACAACGAGTTTTGTTAACGAGTAGGAACTCGTGGTTGATGTAGTCGTACGCTTGCCGATCTCAAGATCATGTGGAAGTCCGAGCGCCGCAAATCAGCAGCACATCCGTCCTCGCACACACGTTCAAGCTACCGGACAACCTCCACCTCCTCGCTCCAGTGAATCAGCGGAAGCAGCAACTCCTTCCAGACGCAAGGCCATCGGGAACATGTATCTCGCTAATCTGAGACCATGGGGAATATCTAGAGGGGGAGAGAGATCCTTCAAGAGGAGGTGTGCTTTGTGAGGGAGGAGAGGGTGGCCTTCTATAGGAGAGGGGGGCTCCTCCCCTCCCATGGCCGGCAGCCAAAGGGGGGTGCCCCCACCTCTTCCTCATTCATGTGGTGAAGCTCCACTCACATAAATTCAAACTCCACCCAAAGTTCCACTCACATGCATTAAATTTCGACCAAATTTAATGCCACTCTCAATTAATAAAACTCTTTTATTTATTTTATTCAGAATTTTGTTAATTACTTTAATTAACAAACATTCACATAAAACCCCTTGCAACATTTCAATATCACATGCAGAACCACTTTCTGCAATTTCACCCGAAACAATTCCTGTTTCTATCGAAACAATTCCTGTTTCTATCGAAATATTTCCTGCGCTTTGCAAACCTTTTGTCTGAAACATATGTGCTCCTAAATGGTGTCCGGCAACCCTTAAGTGTGTCACCCTACGGTTCTCAAATAATGCAGACATGATTGAGGCTCCTCTCAGATCAATAATCAGAAGCGGGACCTAGAGATCCATACTGACTCCTACACATTCAACGATGACTTCTGTGATCGTGAGAACCTTTAACGCTAGTAATTTAATCCCTTTGTCTCATGATATAATACATGTCTAAGATTTGATCATCGGTATCTAAATACCTAGTTTGATCTCGTTACCGACATGCACTCTTTTCTCGTTCCCGTGATATAACATTCTAGTGATCACATCACTTGCTTGCAAGCTATCTTAATGTGATATCATCGAGAGGGCCCAGAGTATATCTATCCATCATCGGGATTGACAAATTCCACTCTTGATGCATGAGCCTCAACATAACACCTTCATAGCACTGAACCCACCTTTATAGTCACCCTATTACGGTGTGACGTTTGATGTTATCAAGATACTCTTCCGGTGTTAGCAATTAACATGATCTCAAGGTTTAAGGACTAAGACTACTTCGTATGATGTTATAGCAATATAAACATAATGACTTGATCGTAATGCTATACTTCGGATGAATATTCATCACATCATTTCACAAATGCTGTGACCTTGTTATTAACAACATCCAATGTCCATGATCAGGAAACCTTGATCATCTTGTTAATCAATAAGCTAGTCTATAAGAGAGGCATAACTAGGAACCCTTTTTGTTTATTAAACACACATGTATTGACGTTTCCTATCAATAAAATTATAGCATGCAAAATAAACATCTATCATATACAAGGAATACATAATAACAACTTTATTATTGCCTCTCAGGGCATATTTCCTTCAATGACCCTGTTGTCATTCTCCCACTTGCACTAGATTACACATAATCTAGCTCACATTTTACTCATATAAACCATATAACATATGCGTTTATAGATCGCTCATGGGAAACGTCATGTCCATGTTCTGTTTTACCAGATCATTATGTCCTTTGCAAATCATTAAGGTCTTCCTAATTTTGACATTCACACCATTATCGTATAATAGGTCGAAGTATTTATTTGTCGACAAAGTGAGACTTTGTTTCTAGTGTTTATAATGACGGCCGTTTTCACTGTTGTCATCTAAACTTCGAAACACACTTTGTTATCCTTTGTGTATATACTGTAGTCATGGCAGCAGAACGAGGCCGGATTCTAGGAGCCTATAGTGACTTTAGATCAACCTCGAGGGCTTTCTCATGGGAACTGTGCCCTAGGACACATCGTTCTACGTTAAAAGCGAACTAGCCCCGCCATAACATTATACATCACATTAGATGGATCCTTTATACTTCTATATCTATGTAGATCCTAGTGCATGAAATGCAACTATGCCACTGACTTTGCTTCTTGCCATTTAAGTACAAACTTAATTCTGGTTCAGTGATCAACTCAGGAATCACTTAAATACATGCTCTTCCAGTTAAGACTTTGTCCTTCCAACCAGAACATTGGGTCACATTACGTCGAGTATACAACATGGTTATATGGAAGAACCTATGACTGAGGCATAGGATATGCAACGCATCTCTTTCTTTTTTTCAACCATAGTTGCAATACTAACTCAATGCTTCATATAGTAAGAACTACTTTCTCACCTTGTTCCATTCTGAGCTTCTTCAGAATCTTGGTTAGGACATTCTGAACATCTTTCAGAATCAAGTCCAGGAAGCATTCGACATTCAATGTTCATAAAACTCACTAATCTATCTCGATAGATCTTATTGTTTAATAACTTCAACTTCATCCTTATTTATCTAACTTAAACGTTATTAACACCAATCACATCATTCACATATGTCGTCCACATATCACAGAATGATTTCATGCTCCCACTCGAATATGACATTCATGTTTGAGATCCAGGGATTTCACTTAGCTCCCACTCAAAATGTGTCAGCTACATATTATGATTCAGCCAAGCTGATTTTCTCCCACTAAAATCTAGGTCCTCTCGATAATCTTGGACATTCCAAAATTCCTTGATCACCATCAAATCGAGAATCCCACAAACGAGATTTCAATGACCATTCATTTCTCGTACTTAGGTCCATCACGCTTCTTTGTATTTCATAGGTATGTCTTGTTCAAAACATGACAAGTGAATCAACAATATAATTCCACAAACTTGTATAATATATAGTTGAATCCTACTTTCTTTAGTAAAAGTATTTACTTGAAACTTTATGATCATTATCAACAGTTTCTCCTCTATTTGTAGAGTTTGGATTCACGAAACAAATTCCAGTACGCCACTCAACAATCCGGAGGTAAGGTCAAGTACCTTGTTTTGATCTTTTACTTTCTTCCACCTGTATCTTCATCAAGACACATCAACTTTGGACAACAACAGTTTTGCCCCTTTGTGGAAGATCCATTCATAGCTTCCTAACAATGCTTTAAAAAGACTTGTTTTATTCGCCACGACTTCGACTTATCGAAATCTCCAGAAACTCGAATGTGTCATAAAGCTTATGGTGTTGTTTCCACGAATCTTTTAGATGTTCCTTTGTATTTTAAATGAGTGTTTACTTATTTCGATCTCTAACTCTAAATGATAACTATAACCCTGATAAGAGATAATATGTATCTAATACAAAATGATTATGATGTTTAGACATTTCAACACAGTTTGAATTCGTCCAATTATCATAATTTGTGAAACATCTTTCACAAGTCCCTTTTATGCTAAACTTAACTTGAATACTTCAGTCATGTCGATCAAATTGAAGTGACTTTGTATTCTTGTTAATTTCAATATCCTCCTATTGTTGTGAACTCATTTGAACAATTCAAATAATTTCAAACTTATGTTTCATTAAGTAAATACGCGTATTCACTTAAGTCCACAATTAACTAATGATTTTCACTATATGTTGAAAATACGATACATCACTATGTATAAGATTCAACATTTCTTTGCATATCACCGTTTTACCAGAATGCAGAGTTTTAGTCATTCTGCCCAAGAGGCATGGTTTTGCAAAGTCTCTAGATTAAGCATCTAGGACCCTGATCTTCATAAAGAACATGCAATAACCAAAATGGCTTAAACTATAGTGTCATTTCATTATTAAACTTTGGATATCTTTTAGCATTCTAATCCTTTATAAATGTTAAACTATTATCATTAACATAGTGATGAGAATAACTTGTTTGTAATCGTAATGTCACCATAACGGTATTGTTCATAAGAATAGTACAAACTGGCTTGTAACTTGTTCATATGAATAATCGTCTCGCCAGAAGAAAGACACACAAACAGGGATTACAAAATTATATTCAAGTCCACTAATCCAAATGATAAACTTTGAGGGAAGAGGTGATGTCAACCATCAACTGTTTTTCTTGCCATCATCAAGTCACGTTTCCTCAAAACCAGCAATTATCAAGCAGATCCTCCTATTTTCACAAACCGGGACAAGTATCAAATACTTTGCAAACTGCAACGAGTTTTGCAAGAACCACATTTATAATTTGTATATCTTACATATACATTTTCATCCATGACCTCCATTGCAATCAAGCCCTTCCAAGAGTTCTCAACTCTAATGCAAGATCGCTAAGTGTTTTTCCAAACATTCTCTTTTCATCCATGATGGAGGAAAACCCATCCAACGGCTCATACTCTATGTGCCTTATTCTGTAGAATACAAAATGTAGCCCAACTCTCCATTGAATGGAGAATGGCTTATTGGATGAATATGGAGAAAACACAAACATTCCAGAGTCATCGAATTATCTCCTAATGGTTATTGTATCAAGAAGAGAAGATCACCTTTTACGAGGATATCCCTCAGGCGTGGGTATTAATCTATGAAGTTGGACCATTTTGCTAAGTTTCACATTAAGAAATATATTCCCATGGTCGCAAAGGACCTCAATGGGATAGGCCAAGAACTACTAAGATATTTGCAAATAGACATCTAGACTAAGTTCAAATAAGAGATCAATTTATAATTGGTCTCCACTAAAATTGTCATCTCATGGACGATTTTAGTGATCACATGATCCCTATCCTCTGCACCTCCCCCGATCATCACAGTCATCAGTGCAGTATCAAAGGTAGACATTTAATAATGCCAATCACATCATCCATGTGACTCATGCTCGATCTTTCGATCTCTTGTGTTCTGAGGCTATGTCTCTGTAACGTGCTAGGCTCGCCAAATCTAACTTGTGTGTATTCATTGTGCAACATGGCTTACACCCACTGTATGCGAACATAGATATGTCTGACACCTGCTCACCGCAGGTCGCCACATAACAAAGAAATTTCTTGGTGGTGCACACACAAGGGGAACACGGAACATTGGAATTCAATAGGGATTATCTTATTTGCTACCGTTGAGTATCTTAATACTAACACACAATAAGATGTAAAACAGATATCAACATCATATGTATAATATGATATGATATGGTGCTTCTTCTTGCGCCATGATCTCCATCGAGCGCTCCGGCATGATCTCCATCTTGCCCTTGGTTTGACGTCAAGTCCACAACGCCTCCACCAGGTCGTCCATCGGAACAATGATTATTACTATACTACTTAGTAATAGAAAAGCAAACTACATTACCTTTGTAACGACCAGTGCCATATCATAATCACATGCCCTCCTGCAAAATAAAGTTAGACGCATTTACTTTATCTATTGCAAGTTTTACGTGGTTGTTAGGGCTTTCGCAATAGAACCGTTTCTAAACTATGAACTTTCCAACCACAACATGGATCCGACAGTTGTCTCTACTACACCCCTTTCGGGGCCTTCCGTTGTAAATGCTATATCAACTATCGAATGAGAGACAGACACCCGCTAGCCACTTATATGGTACAAGCCATATGTTGAGCGTGGACCCAGTCTCGCGTACGAATACGCGTAAGGTCGGTCTGGGCCGCTTCATCAAACAATACCGCGATATAAACAAGTACACGTTAGAGGGTAGAAACTAAGAGATCAATACCCACACAATACTTGTGCGTACTGCCCGTACAATACTCCTATGCATAGATCGGCTCTGATACCACTGAAAGGGATCCGCAGCAGAAAACAAAAAATTTCCTACGTTGGAACCAGAAACTGCCTAGGATCTATCTATGTAGTAATGCGGTAATGACCGATGCGTATAGAATACATACCCTCGTAGACCGTACGTGTTTAACGTTCCGAGGGAAACGTGGTTGATGTAGTCGTACTCGTAGCCGACCTCAAGTTCACGAAGCTCCTCGCAGGTCACCCCTTGATCCTTCTTCATCGTGCAGCAGCTCCGGCTCACGATATTCAAGCGCCCCAAGTGTTGCGCCTCGTGTCATCGTACACATCCGGTGCACGATGAGACCTCCGGCTCCCCGATCCCACCGGGAGTGCGGAAGTTAATATCCGGCTAGGAATCCCTGCAGCGCAACGGCATGCCGCAGGTGTTCCTTGTTCGCACAACCCAAACTTGGGGTCATAGTCACAAGGGCTAGAGAGAGAGGGAAGGAGGAAGTCAACCAAAAGACTTCTCCAAATATTGGTGTATTGGTGTGTTTTAATCCCACCCATGGGCACCCCTTTATATAGGCGGAGGGGGTGTGCCCTCCCCATTAGGTTAGCCATGTGGGACTAAAAGTTAAAGGAAAAATGCAAGAATTTCGTGCACAGCCGGATGGGCCAAATGCTCTCAGCCCATCCAGCAAAGGGGAGCCAGCCCGGGTGGGCCTGGGTGCCACCCGCGGCCCAAATAGCAAGCAGCTGCGGCGCCTGGCTCGCGAGGCCGGGTGGGCCGGTTGCCCACCCCGCGGCCCACGCGCGCCCGCACAGCCCAACGCGCCAGCGAGGCGGCGGTGGCAGCCAGCGCCCCGGATGGGCCGGCTCGCCCACGGCGGCCCAGCTCGCCTGCCCGGTCCGCTCCCCTGCGTGCCCGCGTTGGGCCGGGGTTGAGCAGGCCCATGGCGATGGCCGACGGCTGTAGCTTGCCCCGCGCAGCAGGCACTATCTGCCGCTCATGTGGGTATGGCTGTTTGCTTTTTCCTTTTGTTTTTATGCAGCTTTTCTCCTAGGCTATTTTCCTCCGGGGATTTGGCCTAATATGAAAGTTGCTTTTATAAATATTATTTAGAATATATTAATTCATAATTAACATATACTAAATGTATATTTAAATTCCCATTTATCCGAAAACACTTTTACGGTCTTTTCCTTTATTCTTTGTCCGAACAACTTCGGATGTCTCTGCGGAACGATTCTGGCTTTCTATTTCTCTACTGTGATTCCGTATTACGAATGATCGCTCTTATCGTACCCTTAAGTGTATCCTCTCACGGCTTGGGAATGCTCTAGACATGATCTAAATCAATGATCAACAGAGGGACCAGAGATATCCATGTGACCCCTATGCATTCCTGGTGATAATGTCGTTTGAACCGGTAAATATAGCATCCATATTCCTTTTGTTTCTTGATTCCACTTGTCTGAGATCCGATCATTGGTATCACATACCTTGTTCAATCTCGTTCACAACAAGTTCTGTTTTCTTGTTACTGTGATATTACATCCCCGTGACCGAGTCACATGTTGCAACATTTATGGATGTAATCTCACCAAGCCGGGCGTATGTATCTTTACCCGTCATGTGGGCGAACAAATCCCACTCTTGACATATATTGCCTCTACGGTTCCACCGAGTACCTGAACACACCTTTATTGCCACCATATTACCAAATGACGTTTGATGCTATCTAAGCACTCTAGGGAGACAGTGATTGATATAGCCTCACGGTCTAAGGAATTAGGAGTCTAGATTTAGCTGTTGCAACAATAAACTTATATGACTTGATCGTGTTGCAATCCTTCGAGGAATGTCCATCACATCATTCTCCAATGATATGACCCCGTTGTCAATTGGCATAAATGCCCATGATCTTGAAACCCAGATCATCCTCATGACTAACGAACTAGTATGAATAGAGGCTACTAGGGACTTGGTTGTTTCATACCACACCTGTACCAATGTTTCTACTTGGCACAATTATAGCACAATATGAAACTATTATAAACTAATTGAGATATGACAATAAAAACCTATTTATTATTTGCCTCTAGGGCATATCTCCTTCAAATCCAAGGTCTGGCTTTAATTGGTTGTGCCTGGCAATGTCCTTGCTGAAGGCATTGTTTTGACAGAGAGGACTTTCTTCAGGGCGAAAACCTAAGATCTTTGATCGGTCGATGACAGCGCTTGTGTACTGTTCCCTTCTTGGAGGCGTCGCTTTTGGAGAAGCTGGACTTCTGGTGCTGTCTTGGTGGTGTTAGTGCTGCTGTTTCAAGGAATAGATCACTGTAGCGGGACTTTTCTTTTTTGTAATTCTTCTCTTTTTTGTTGGCTGTGTGTATCCGTAATGCCGCTAGGGCAATGCGTTGTTGCAGAGGCTGGGTGTAATTGGTATCTCCGCGATATTAACATATGCTCCTTTCCAAAAAATGCACCAGAGAAGTCGCCGGCTGGACGGTGGTGAAGGGGGGGACTCCTCAAAACGATGTTTGCATGTCGAGATGGAGGAATCAAAGAGGCGGTGGAAAGTTGCAAGACATTCTTAGAGGCAAACTTCGAAGGAAATAGGCAGTAGAGAAGAAGGAAAATGGAAAGGTAGAAAATCTACGTAAGCATCCGTTGAGGTCCTTAGTTTAGTCAAGTAGGCGTCCATCATGAAGGATTCAATCCATCCATAGGTTCCCTAACAAGACCCTTTTAAAGAAAAATTTGTCCAAGCTATGCTTCATGGAATTCGCCCGCATAGTAAGAGGCTCGCACTCTAAAACTACTACTGTGAAGAACAAGCAAAACATATAACATTAGATGCGTTGGATCCTTTGATACTTGCCGCCTACCGAGTACTCAAAAAGCTTTGTGTTTTGATGCATCGGTAGAAAAGAAGGTTTTATGTACATGTGCAAGAATGGAACACCCCATGCCATACAACTCAACCCGCAAAAAATAATCTAGGGGAGGAGCTAGCAAAGTCCTTGGCTCCTGCGCTTGCCCACGATCTCGCCTCAGTCTTAATGGTGCCGTACAAGAAGTCACTGAGGGGATCTCATTGTTGAATACGTATGTGTTCCTATGCTTCCTAATCACCATCCATCAGGGCTGTCAGTGAAGAGGTTCCTTTGCACATCTGGTGAGGGATGATATGTAACACCTGTGACCACCACTCCACGAAATCATCTTCAACATCTGGAGAGGCTGCGGTAGATTGGATCCATGACAACAGCTGATACCAAATTGTCCTAAAAAGGGGCAACTGGTAAGGATTTGCGCCATTGTCTCCTCTAACTGGTCGAACAACATGCAGACCGGTGTGGAAGATGATGTCGTGTGGTGAGCCCCTCACACGTCCAAGATCTATCCTAGCAAGTCCGCCGGATGAAAAGATTCACCCTCGGAGGGGCCCAAGCCTTCCATATTAACTTATCATAGCAGGATCGTGAGAAGTACTGGCCGTTAGCCATCCATTGCCGTCCATGGCCGTTAGCCGTCCATCGCCATATCCATCATAATCCAGAACTCACGTACGTGCTGCTGACCGATCTTTCCAACGAAATAAAACCGATCATCGACAGTGGAGTGTAGCATATGCATTATCATTTTTTTCCTCCAACCACTCAAACATTTGAACGAGTTTAAACTTCCAAGTGAAAAATAACCCCAATTTTATATCACGTAGATCCAACTTTGAACCTTTTTTTTTGCGGGTTTTTCCTAGAGGAATCCAACTTTGAACTGATGAACAAGCTAATTAATTAACAACCTTCAGCTCACATGAATCAACAACGTTAGAACTGACATAGATGGTGGAGTAAACAACTCACGAATTTTGAAATGAATTAAAAAACAACAACAAACGAAACATTTAGAGGCTGATCGATCAGCTGGTGTCATGGCATATGAAATACTCCCTCTGTCCTGAAAATGATGTCGCAGATTTGTTTAAATTCAAATATATCTAGACACTATTTATTATATAGATTCATCAAAATTTAGACAAACTTGTGACATTTCAGGACGGAGGGAGTAGTTATTCTTCCGCGTGTACACCTCATCCAAGAATCCATAACGCCGTTGATTCTCTAGCTGTGACCATGCATGGGATGTTGGAGAGCCTGGCAGTAGCCTAGTTGTTGGGTCGCAGTTGGTGCATCCCAATGACCGGAGTTCGATCCTTGTGAGAGATGAATTTTCGGAATTCTCACGCTGACCCGCTTTTACTATATTAAAAAAGTGTATAGTTCCTCCTAGCACCGTTTCATTTTTTTTCATGCATGGGATGTTGGTGCGCAGTAGTTCATAATCTTGATAGTGCATAATTTGTTTTTGGTAAATTATTCCTAGTGTTTAAAACTCTTCTTCCTTTTTCTTTCTTTATTTTTAAACCCAAAAGAATTCTCCAAATTATTTTAATGTTTTCAAGTTTGGCATAAATTCTAACATGGGTCAGGAATTCAAATATCTAGCTATAAAATTAGCCAAGAATTAGACTGATTTATATTTCTCATAGGTTCATGTTGGCCAAATTATATAGTACATAAGCATTATTTGGAAAAGAAAAGGATATCACCAAACAGTAGTTTTTAAACAGTTTATTTTGGATCATGGACATAATGTGTTCCAAATACATAAAATAATCTGCTCCAACGAAGACTGGAATTCTAAGATAACAACTCTGGTCTCTTCTATGAATTTTGCAAACAGTTTGTAGAGAACTCACGTCTGGCGGAACACAAACTAATACTCCCTCCGACCCAAATTATTTGACTTAGATTTGTCTAAATTCAATTATAACTAGACATGATTTAGTATTAGATACATCCGTATCTTTTTTTTTGAAACGAGGCAAAAGCTTTGCCTATATATTGATATAGAAGGAGCAAAACAAGGGGTGACGGCCTAAGCCATCAAAAAGAAAAAAGATACATTCCAACCAACACCACCGGTTACCCCACAAGATCCGCCAGGTTTTTCGCTCCCGCAATGATCCAATCCTTACCTTCTTCGTTTATCCTACGCATGACTTCCGTAGGAAGCGAAGATTTGTTGTTGAAAACTCTCTCATTCCTCTCCTTCCAGATTTCCCATGTGATGAGCATGATCGCGGTTTTGAGATCTTTGGGAGAGGAAGCGGGTGATCTGGCAGTGGCTTGCCAATAGTCAATCACCTTGGGACGGTCGGAGCCCATGTTAAGTAATAAGTCAGGACAGGAAAGCCAAGATGCCGCAGCCGACCAGATTCTCTTAGAAAACCGGCATTCGAAGAAGATGTGTCGTGCCGTCTCAGGGGAACATCCGTATCTTGACAAATTTGTGTCAAAGGGAATAGATATAAACGTAATTCACTAAAAATATATAAAAATCCATCAAGCAATGGAATGTAGTGTCTACAGAAGTTTGGGTTAGTTGTTTTTTGGTTAGTTTATATACAAACAAATCGGAGCTAGCTGATCAGTCCGCACTTCTCCTTATGCCTTTTTTATCCAGCGCTTTGCTGTAGCTGAATCTGTAAATCTATGGACTACCCACCTCGTAGAATAGAAACTGTTCGTTAACTGAATCATTTGCAATCCAAGTGACAGTAGCGTTGACAGGGCCCTGACACTTGCATGCCATTCTTACGTCAGAACTTGTTGCTTCATCTGCATCTTGGACATATGAAGGTATGTCCGGAGCGACACTACCATTGACGCTACAAAGGGGTCAGCTCTTGGAGCTGTGTTGCATACACAGGAGGTGACTGTTGTGCGAGCATGGGTGTATGCTCCGGAGATCGCAGAGCCACGCAGCTTGCTCTGTTGGACAAGACAGACGTGTTCGCTGTCATCGTGTTGCTATACATGCATGCCGTCGAGCACCGTCATGTTGAGCCCGGCCCCCACCACCGCGTGCTGGTTCGGTGGTTCCCCAACGTGCTCGTCGACTCGACTAACGTCGTCCCCAGTCTGCCGACGAGGGATCGAACATGTCCCATGCATCCTCATTCCCTTTGGGCTGCCATCGAAGGTCGAACAACGCCCGTGCCTGCCGTGCTCTTCCCTGGACGTATCGCCGACGTTGTGCTCCTCTTGCACCTCCACCAGCCGTTCCATGGGCGCCGGAAGGGTCTTGGTCATCGGCCTCTGGTGACTGTAGAAAGCCGCTACTGCGACTCGGTCTCGAAGCGCTCACCGTCCAGTGCATGCACAGGTATGTACGACGTCGGCATGGCACTCCAACCACATAGTAGCACGATTGGATTTGGTCACTCAAGACGACCAGAAGTTTGCACCCAGAAATCGTACCAAATTATAAATATCTCCGCTTTACGCGACTCGGTCTTGCGATCGAGCCAAGCAAAGAAAATTAATCCGGTAATTCCACTTAGGGGTGGCATATGAAGTAATTATTCAGAAAAGTTGGGATAGTTTAGCAGCGACCTACCGGACCATCGAGGCCATAAGACTTTTAATAGTAACAAATATTATTAGAGTTATTGCAAATATCCTCGTTTCCATAATTAACTGTAACCGAATATGCTGAATATAAAGCATAGACGGATCCCTCCATTGATTAGCTTTTATTTCTCTCGATTACTGTAATCACTTTTTACTAAATATAGGCTATTGGGCCTGCTTATTAACACGTAACCGATACTGAGAGAAAAGTATCATTCCCCATCTTTTGTTCAAAGTTCACCTCCATGCCGCAGCCTGGGTGTTTGCAACCAAGGACAAGCAGCCTCTCCCTGGCAGATTCTAGGAAGTAGATACGAGGGTCCCAGGGACGATCACGGATGATATTGCTCAGCAGATAATCTGGGGCAGCACCAATGGCATGGTCAATGATCTCCTGAGCAGCATCATCAATGATTGTTCCTGGGAAAAGTACCCTTGCTACTACTTGCTCCAATCTGCTGTGGAGATGCGGCATGGAGGTCTTCAAGGTGAACTTTCAGCAAAAAGGTGATCGAGCCGACGAGAAGCATTGGGAGTCGTGCTATCTCTTCCTTGTTGACAGGAGCGTCTCTGTTGATACTGGTAAGATTCCTTCCATTGACGACAACTGCATATTTTACCGTGGTAGAGACGACCATGGAAGGGATCTTATCAGTGTAGATGCCATGGCGCCCATCATGCTGGCCTCTACCACGGTAAAACATGCAGTTGCCGTCAATGGAAGAGATTTTATCGGTGTCAACAGACACGCACCTGTCACCGAGGAAGAGAGCACGACTTCCAATGCTGCTCACTAGCTCGATCACCTTTTCCTGCTTCGATCCATTCTCTCTCGTGCTGAGATCCTGGATGCTAGCTAGGTATGTGCATCAGGGTATTTAACCTGGCTTCTCGTGCAACGGCTATGTGTATTTTCGCGTGGTGTTTTTTCTTGTTTTGGAAGTGAGACACGGTTTGGCGCGCACTCGGTGTTTCCTGCCATATTTGATCGGTGTCCACTACTACTTCACAGGTGTGTGTAGTGTTTCCTACCGTGTGAAAGCGAGCGAAAATATTCCATTCGTTTGAATTAAGGTTGATAGCAAGTCAGAAACGCATAGAGATAATAACATTGTGTGTGTCTGTCACGAACCAGATTTTAGGGGTCTATGCAAGAAATCGTGTTTCATGGAAAACACAGACAATTTTTTTTTTAAAACTCTCCAAATTTTTTAGAACTGCATATCAAGTTTGAGTAGGTTGACCTTGCCATAAGATGAGGACTTTTGAAATATTTTTCAAAAGTATTTCAAAGGGACAAAAATAGTTTCCTAAAACCCTAAAATCATTGCCATGTGAAGCAAGTATATTTTCTATCAAAATATATAATAACTAAATAATCTTTGGAGCTATTCACTTATTTTACTTAAAAATATTTCGAAAAGAAGAGTTTAGAAACCCTATGTTATTTTAGATACTAGCTTGTAAAGGAAAACGTGATTTCATGATTTCTTTTTTAGCTAAAAATCTTGGAAAATTTCCCCAAGGTGTCTCATTGTACGCAAAACCTATTCACCAAACATCGTAAGGCCCGGTTCAAAATAATACAATCTGAATTCAATATTAAAATATACCTTAACCCCTAAGTTCAACAAATCAATTTTGTAAAGTCCCGTATAAATCTCACGAAACCTCATATGCCTCTCCTTCGTGCTTGGCACATCTTCTTGGCCACACTAGAGGAAATGCCTTGCAACTAGCAAGGATTTGCATGGGGCATGGCTGCATCATTTCTTCCCCACTCTTATTCTTTACCCGATGTCTGCACCCAGAGACTGACAGTGGGCCTAGGACACCCCCCAGTGTGCCCTGATAACCACGCAGCATCTTCTTTCCCAATGGCATCGTTGGCCAACCAACGCGTGAGGCCTCTCAGAACCGAGTAGTTCATCCTGACACGACATTGAGGTCTCATGTAGTGCCAGCACAGAGGAGAAACTAGTTTTTCCTGATGTGCCAGCTCCTGTCCCATTCAGCATCTAGGTCGCGCCAGCGCCTCAACTGTGCCCTGGAAACAAACAACAGACGAAAATTTCATCTTAATAGAGCAGCAGTTTGAGGTCAATGCATGCACTCTAAATTCGTGTACAAGAAATTACTGGTCCAAGCACTAGAACAGAAACAAGAAGCAGGCAGATCCCTTCTAGATTTGATAATCTTTGAAAAAAAATTATATGAATCATGTATGATTCTTTGCTGAAAGATATGTAGAAATTTATGTAGATTGGAATTAGAAACTTGAGTGAAACTACTAACAGAAACATATGTAGATTGCAATTCTGTAATAGATATGTTTTGAGCTGTAGAAAAACAAGCTCATGAATCATGTATGAAGCATGTATCTCTCTGTATAAAGACCGTGTATGAAGAAAATCTTACGGGTTAATTTTTATTCTATGGCTTTATGAGATGTAGAAAAGCAAGCTCATGAATCCTGTATGAAGCATGTATTCTCTCTGTATAAAAGACCGATGTGTTGGGTTCTACTTGTGAATATATTCAATTATGAATCTTGTATGGAAACTTATGAATCGTGTATGAAGCATGAATGGAACATGCGATACATATTGCATTTATTGAAAAAAAAATGTACGGTTAAAATAAATATTATTAAAATCTTGAAAAATGTGATACATATTATATTTATTGAAAAATGTAATGTTAAAATAAATATTCCAAAACGAGTTCCCTCAAAAAAATAATCCAAACCAAGAAAATGAGATGAAAAGACAAGGGGCGTTGCGTATAAATTGATTGGACTAAAGAATGAGGTGGAAGGGGCAATATGTAAAACTGTATGCACAAATCTCCAAAAAATGGACGGTTTTGATGGTACCGGGGGCCCCTCCTAGGGGGGATTGCATTCCCGCAACTAGTTTTTCCCGATGTGCCAGCTCCCGTCACATTCAGCATCTGGGTCGCGCTAGCGCCTCAACTGTGCCCTGGAAACAAACAATAGACGGAAAATTCATCTTAATAGAGCAGCAGTTTGAGGTCAATGTATGAACTCTAAATTCGTGTACAGGAAATTACTGGTCCAAATACTGGAACAGAAACAAGAAGCAGGTAGATCCCTTCTAGATTTGATAATCTTAGGAATAAATTATATGAATCATCTATGATTCTTTGCTGAAAGATATGTAGAAATTTAGGTAGATTGGAATTAGAAACTTGAGTGAAACTACTAATAGAAACATATGTAGATTGGAATTCTGTAACAGATATGTTTTGAGTTTGAGCTGTAGAAAAACAAGCTCATGAATCCTGTATGAAGCATGTATCTCTCTGTATAAAGTCCATGTATGAAGTAAATCTTACGGGTTAATTTTCATTCTACGGCTTTATGAGATGTAGAAAAGCAAGCTCATGAATCCTGTATGAAGCATGTGTTCTCTCTGTATAAAAGACTGATGCATCGGGTTCTACTTGTGAATATATTCAATTATGAATCTTTTATGGAAACTTATGAATTGTGTATGAAGCATGAATGGAACATGTGATACATATTGCATTTATTGAAAAAAATGTAGGGTTAAAATAAATATTATTAAAATCTTGAAAAATGTGATACAATTGCATTTATTGAAAAATGTAATGTTAAAATAAATATTCCAAAACGAGTTCCCTCAAAAAAAGAATCCAAAACAAGAACATGAGATATCTTGAAAAGATAGGGGACGTTGTGTATAAATTGATTGGACTAAAGAATGAGGTGGAATAGGCAATATGTAAAACTGTTTGCACAAATCTCCAAAAAATGGGCGGTTTTGATGGTGCTGGAGGCCCCTCCTAGGGGGGATTGCATTCCCGCAACTAGTTTTTCCCGATGTGCCAGCTCCCGTCGCATCCAGCATCTAGGTCGCGCCAGCGTCTCAACTGTGACCTGGGAACAAACAACAGACGGGAAATTCATCTTAATAGAGCAATAGTTTGAGGTCAATGCATGAACTCTAAATTCGTGTACAGGAAATTACTGGTCCAAGCACTGGAACAGAAACAAGAAGCAGGCAGATCCCTTCTGGATTTGATAATCTTTGGAAAAAATCATATGAATCCTGTATGATTCTTTGCTGAAAGATATGTAGAAATTTATGTAGATTGGAATTAGAAACTTGAGTGAAACTACTAATAAAAAAATATGTAGATTGGAATTCTGTAACAGATATGCTTTGAATTGTAGAAAAACAAGCTCATGAATCCTGTATGAAGCATGTATCTCTCTGTATAAAGAACGTGTATGAAGAAAATCTTACGGGGTTAATTTTTATTCTATGGCTTTATGAGATGTAGAAAAGCAAGCTCATGAATCCTGTATGAAGCATGTATTCTCTCTGTATGAAAGACTGATGCGTCGGGTTCTACTTGTGAATATATTCAATTATGAATCTTGTATGGAAACTTATGAATCGTGTAAGAAGCATGAATGGAACATGTGATATATATTGCATTTATTAAAAAAATGTACGGTTAAAATAAATATTATTAAAATCTTGAAAAATGTGATACAGATTGCATTTATTGAAAAATGTAATGTTAAAATAAATATTGCAAAATGAGTTCCCTCAAAAAAAGAATCCAAAACAAGAACATGAGATATCTTGAAAAGACAGGGGGCGTTGCGTATAAATTGATTGGACTAAAGAATGAGGTGGAAGAGGCAATATGTAAAACTGTCTGCACAAATCTCCAAAAAATGGGCGGTTTTGATGGTGCAGGCGGCCCCTCCTAGGGGGATTGCATTCCCGCAACTAGTTTTTCCCGATGTGCCAGCTCCCGTCGCATTCAGCATCTAGGTCGCGCCAGCGCCTCAACTGTGACCTGGGAACAAACAACAGACGGGAAATTCATCTTAATAGAGCAATAGTTTGAGGTCAATGCATGAACTCTAAATTCGTGTATAGGAAATTACTGGTCCAAGCACTGGAACAGAAACAAGAAGCAGGCAGATCCCTTCTGGATTTGATAATCTTTGGAAAAAATCATATGAATCATGTATGATTCTTTGCTGAAAGATATGTAGAAATTTATGTAGATTGGAATTAGAAACTTGAGTGAAAATACTAACAGAAACATATGTAGATTGGAATTCTGTAACAGATATGCTTTGAGCTGTAGAAAAACAAGCTCATGAATCCTATATGAAGCATGTATCTCTGTGTATAAAGAACGTGTATGAAGAAAATCTTATGGGTTGATTTTTATTCTATGGCTTTATGAGATGTAGAAAAGCAAGCTCATGAATCCTATATGAAGCATGTATTCTCTCTATATAAAAGACCCATGCTTCGGGTTCTACTTGTAAATATATTCAATTATGAATCTTGTATGGAAACTTATGAATCGTGTATGAAGCATGAATGGAACATGTGATACATATTGCATTTATTGAAAAAAATGTACTGTTAAAATAAATATTATTAAAATCTTGAAAAATGTGATACAAATTACATTTATTAAAAATGTAATGTAAAAATAAATATTCCAAAACGAGTTCCCTAAAAAAATCTAAAACAAGACCATAAGATATCTTGAAAAGACAGGGGGCTTTGCGTATAAATTGATTGGACTAAAGAATGAGGTGGAAGGGGCAATACTTAAAACTGTCTGCACAAATCTCCAAAAAATGGACGGTTTTGATGGTGCCAAGGGCCCCTCCTTGGGAGAATTGCATTGCCGCAACTAGTTTTTCCCGATGTGCCATCTCCCGTTGCATTCAGCATCTAGATCACGCCAGCGCCTCAACTGAAACAAACAACAGACGGAAATTTCATCTTAATAGAGCGAAAGTTTGAGGTTAATGCATGAACTCAAAATTCGTGTACAGGAAATTACTGGTCCAAACACTAGAATAGAAACAAGAAGCAGGCAGATCCCTTCTGGATTTGATAACCTTTGGAAAAATTTACATAAATCATGTATGATTATGATTCTTTGCTAAAAGATATGTAGAAATTTATGTAGATTGGAATTAGAAACTTGAGTGAAACTACTAACAGAAACATATGTAGATTGGAATTCAGTAATAGATATGTTTTGAGCTGTAGAAAAACAAGCTCATGAATTCTGTATGAAGCATGTATCTCTCTGTATAAAGACCGTGTATGAAGAATATCTTACGAGTTAATTTTCATGCTATGGCTTTATGAGATGTAGAAAGGCAAGCTCATGAATCCTGTATGAAGCATGTATTCTCTCTATATAAAAGACCAATGCATCGGGTTCTACTTGTGAATATATTCAATTATGAATCTTGTATGGAAACTTATGAATCGTGTATGAAGCATGAACGGAACATGTGATACATATTACATTTATTGGAAAAAAAGTACTTATAAAGTAAATATTATTAAAATCTTAAAAAATGTGATACAGATTGCATTCATTGAAAAATGTAATGTTAAAATAAATATTCCAAAATGAGTTCCCTCAAAAAAAGAATCCAAAACAAGAACATGAGATATCTTGAAAAGACAGCGGGTATTGCGTATAAATTGATTGGACTAAAGAATAAGGTGGAAGGGGCAATATGGAAAACTGTCTGCACAAATCTCCAAAAAATGGACGGTTTTGATGGTGCCGGGGAACCCTCCTAGGGGGATTGCATTCCCGCAACTAGTTTTTCCCGATGTGCTAGGTCCCCGCCGCATTCAGCATCTAGGTCGCGCCAGTGCCTCAACTGTGCCCTGGAAACAAAAAACTGACGGAAAATTCATCTTAATAGAGCAGCAGTTTGAGGTCAATGCATGAACTCTAAATATGTGTACAGGAAATTACTGGTCCAAGCACTGAAATAGAAACAAGAAGCAGGCAGATCCTTTCTGGATTTGATAATCTTTAGAATAAATTATATGAATCATGTATGATTCTTTGCTGAAAGATATGTAGAAATTTAATTAGATTGGAATTAGAAACTTGAGTGAAACTACTAATAGAAACATATGTAGATTGGAATTCTGTAACAGATATGTTTTGAGCTATAGAAAAACAAGCTCATGAATCCTATATGAAGCATGTATCTCTCTGTATAAAGTCCGTGTATGAAGAAAATCTTACGGGTTAATTTTCATTCTATGGCTTTATGAGATGTAGAAAAGCAAGCTCATGAATCCTGTATGAAGCATGTATTCTCTCTGTATAAAAGACTGATGCGTCGGGTTCTACTTGTGAATATATTCAATTATGAATCTTGTATGGAAACTTATGAATCGTGTATGAAGCATGAATGGAACATGTGATACATATTGCATTTATTGAAAAAAATGTACGATTAAAATAAATATTATTAAAATCTTGAAAAATGTGATACAGATTGCATTTATTGAAAAATGTAATGCTAAAATAAATATTCCAAAAAGAGTTCCCTCAAGAAAGAATCCAAAACAAGAACATGAGATACCTTGAAAAGACAGGGCGCGTTGCGTATAAATTGATTGGACTAAAAAATGAGGTGGAAGAGGCAATATGTAAAACTGTCTGTACAAATCTCTAAAAAATGGGCAGTTTTGATGGTGCCGGGGGCCCCTCCTAGGGGGGATTGCATTCCCGCAACTAGTTTTTCCCGATGTGCCAGCTCCCGTCAATTCAGCATCTAGGTCGTGCCAGTGCCTTAACTGTGCCCTGGAAACAAACAACAGATGGAAAATTCATCTTTATAGAGCAACAATTTGAGGTCAATGCATGAACTCTAAATTCGTGTACATGAAATTACTAGTCCAAGCACTGGAATAGAAACAAGAAGCAGGCAGATCCCTTCTGGATTTGATAATCTTTGGAAAAAATCATATGAATCATGTATGATTTTTTGCTGAAAGATATGTAGAAACGTATGTAGATTGGAATTAGAAACTTGAGTGAAACTACTAACAAAAACATATGTAGATTGGAATTCTGTAACATATATGTTTTGAGATGTAGAAAAACAAGCTCATGAATCCTGTATGAAGCATGTATCTCTCTGTATAAATACCGTGTATGAAGAAAATCTTACGAGTTAATTTTCATTCTATGGCTTTATGAGATGTAGAAAAGCAAGCACATGAATCATGTATGAAGCATGTATTCTCTCTGTATAAAAGACCGATGCATCGGGTTCTACTTGTGAATGTATTCAATTATGAATCTTGTATGGAAACTTATGAATCGTGTATGAAGCATGAATGGAACATGTGATACATATTGAATTTATTGAAAAAAATTACTGTTAAAATAAATATTATTAAAATCTTAAAAAATGTGATACATATTGCATTTATTGAAAAATGTAATGTTAAAATAAATATTCCAAAACGAGTTCCCTCAAAAAAGAATCCAAAACAAGAACATGAGATATCTTGAAAAGACAGCGGGTGTTGCGTATAAATTGATTGGACTAAAGAATGAGGTGGAAGGGCAATATTGTCAACACCCGGATATTTAATCCCAGATGCCCGTTATGCCATACCTCGCAATCCCAGGATTACCATTTTTGCGACGCATAACGGATTGGATATCACAGTACATCATCCATTACAAACCATACATAAGGTCTTACATAAATAAGGATCTCATGATCCAGTCTTAATACAACAAGCAGCGGAAATAAAAGATAAGCGTAGCGGTGGGGTCCATCTTCAGGGGCACAGGCAATGCTGACGAAGGCAGATAGTCCTAGTTATCATAGCCGTCCTGCTGGCCATCATCTTGATAGTCTCCTTCATAATCTGGCCATGAGAATAGCCAGGGATAAAAGCCATGAGTACTCTTTAAGTACTCGCAAACTACCACTAACAGTTAATATAGTTCTAAGTCAAGTGCTAAACTCTATGTTTAACTATAAAGTTGAGTTTGAAACCTAAGCTGAGTTCTAAAGCAAAGAAATATAAAATGAAGTTCTAGAATCACTTAAGTTGGGAAGCTAGTATCATAAACACAACCCTGTTGTGGTCAAGTCAAGATTACTCATTCATTTCAGGTTATTTGGAAAACATCTGACAACGAAACAGTATGGCCATTTAAACTGTCCATAACCGTGGACGCAGCTATTCGAATAGTTTGACACTCTGCAGAGGTGGTACACTTTCACCACAAGATTCGATACATCTGTCAGGGATAACCCTGAATTATCATACTTAGTATGTAGATAATCAAACATAACCTTCCCTTTACACACCCTAGTATAAGCACCTCTCCTATGAGCATGGCCTCCCAACCATGACCATCAGTCATCTTGGGCACTGAATAGGTGGACATCATGAGAGGTAGCCTCAGCTCAAACCTCTCCTGCGAGGGAACTAATACTAATGCATATAAATTTCTAGCTAAGCCTCACCCAATTCAGGTAGTGTGGTTGTACGGTAAAGTTTGGAATGGTATCGCATCCGAATCCAACCATTAGTTTTATAGAAGGGTTAAGGCTCATGCCTCATCATTTTCATCATCATAAACCATTTGTGTTTCTCAACACATGTCAAAACATCTCAATAGAATGACTCATCATTCCAAGGTTTTCACAGTTCATTTTCACCAAGTGTTCCCATCTAAAGTGACTCAAGTTTTTGATCTACTCTAAACTACTAAGTTAAGAGTGTTCACTAAGATGGAAGTGATGGGTTCAATCTCATTCCATAGAATGACATCTAAAGTTATCTAAATAGGTCAAGTTTTATACTTTTTATGCTACCTTCAAAACAAGGAAAGAACTTTGGGTAAAGTAAAGGAAGTAAAGCTTGAAAATAATACTTGGGGTAAATACTAGTCAAAGTGGTATAATCAAAGCATGCCCTAAGCATCTTTGCTAAACCATCTAGTTCAATCCTACCTTGCTAAGCATTATACTTGCAAGTGTTAGCTTGCATTGCTAATGGTGGCTTGCCTTGGTTGGTGCAGTGGTTGAAGTTTTCTTCTTCTTCTTCTTGGTAGAACTCCTCCTCCTCGTAGACTTGGTCGATACTATCGTCTATAAATACATACGGAGTACACAATCACCAAACAATACTTAACTAGTCTAATTAGCATTCTAAGACACACATTTGATGATCTATTATCATCACAAGCATCACAAGTTTAATTCAATAGTTTCCTCCTTTTTATTTTAGAAAAGTAATTTCTACTCATTGAAAAATTAACTAAAATTAATATTCACCACTTAAAATATGGGATCATTTTGACACATGTCATAACCACATATTCTAACATATGGGAATGATATTTAAAGGT
The DNA here is from genome assembly GCA_916181665.1 of Avena sativa. Taxonomy (NCBI): domain Eukaryota; kingdom Viridiplantae; phylum Streptophyta; class Magnoliopsida; order Poales; family Poaceae; genus Avena; species Avena sativa. The sequence continues at coordinate 434,098,568 of OV702295.1, forward strand.
TGGATCAATATTACTTTGGTTTAAGTTTATTATTTAATGATTTAAAGTGACTAGAAATTCCTATATAGTATTATTTTCGTACTAGTCCAAATTCACTGCATGTAAACCTTAATATTATTACATATTTAGATAGATATGATGAATTGTGATTTTTGAGAGTTGGAATCAACTCAAAAACTAACTTGGTTGATTTTATAAAAATGTTGCAAGTTGCAAATACTTCTGTTTTGTTATTTTTACTAGGAGAGATCTATAACTCTAATTGAATTAAATCCAACGGGCTTCGATAGATCATTTCAATACCTTTCAAAGAAAATTGGTTTCATGCAATTTGGATTTATGAATCTCTCTGAATTGATTTTCAAACTAGGGTGCAGAAACTAGATTTAAACTAAAAGGAAAACTCCAAATTTGAACGGTTGGGCTAGCGCGGGAAAGAACATGGGCCGGCCCAGTGGCGCTCCGCGGCGCGGGGCTCTGCTGATAGGGGGGTCCCGCTTGTTAGTGGCGTTTAACACGCGAAACGGTACGCGCGCTATGGGCCGTAGGATTAGAAGTGGGATCTACGGCTGAGGGTTGTCGTCGACGACGAACAGGTCGCCGGCGAGAGTTTGCCCTAGCGACTCGGTGGGGGTCTACAGGGGACGTACCAGGGCTCCAGCGAGGTAGGTGAGGCGGGCAAACGAGCTGGAAGACAACGGCGAGGCGAGGCGCGGTTGCGGCGGAGCTTGGGGTGCCCTAAATCGCAGGCGCCCTGCTCCTCCTGCTGTGGCGGCTCCGGCTCCAATTCTGGCGAGGCAGAGCTCGATTGGCTCCGGCGAGAGAGGGGAAACGATCAGTGTGAGGTGGGAAGTGTGTGGGTGTGGAGAAATGGTGCTGGGGAGGCCGGCTTATATAGGCCCACGGTGAGACCGAACGGTGTGGGCAGGCGACTCCGGCGAGGGCGGCACAGGGGGCTAGCAGTGTGGCTCGAGGTAGGGGGCGGTGGCCTGTCTCCTAGCGGTGCGCTGAGGCTTAAAGGCGCGGCAAGGCGGGCTCTATGCTAGTCGGGCGCGTCACACGCTCTGGGCGGTAGAGGCGGCGGGTTCGACGGCGAGCGGTGGCTGGGGTGAGTTGGGCGGCCAGCGGGGGTGTCTGGGGTGTTCCCTAGGTCATGGCGGAGCGATAGGCGCGGGCTGCGGTCAAGGGGCGGTTTGTGCATGCAGGGACAGGGCGTGCTCTGCGGGTGGCGTCGGCATGGTCGACCAGCTCCAGGCGCGGCGGTTCCTTGCTGTTCTGCTCTCTGTCTCTGGGCTGGGGCTGGTTGGACGGTGGCGGTGGACCACTGGTTAGCTTGTAGACATGGCGAGAGAGGGGAAAGCGGTCTGCTGCGAGGGGTGGCTCGGCATGGCCTTGCAGTGCAGCTAGGAGGTAGAGGAGGTGTTGGTGTTGGTCTCGTTAGGTTTGAAGGAGACAAGGGTGATCAAAGCACTTCCAATTGCTAGACAAGATCAAGCCCAAAACAGTAATAGTTAAGCCATTTTGATCTTGTCCACAAGGTGTTTGATAGAATGGCCGAAAGAGAAAAACTTTTGAATTTTGGTTTCAAAATTTTTGGGTGTTCTCCACTAGTTCTAGGTAGTCTCTGGTTGCAAGGGTTTTGAAAGTGGAGCTTGTTTGAATGGTTTTTGAAAAAGTGGGATCTTCTCATATGAAATAGATTCAATTTTGAACTATCATTTAAAATTAGCATTTGAAAGATTTTTGCAGATCACAAGGTGGGCCTTGGTACCTCATTATGTGTACTATCAAGGGGTACAAAGATCATGAATTGTTTCTATTAAGAAATGTCTGCTAGGAACACTCAAGGTAGTGTAGTGGATTAAAATGGCCAAAATGACCATTCCTCCTTTTTAATTGTTTTTGATTTGATTTTCTTTGGTAAAAGTTTGGGAATGATGTAGATGATGTTTAAATCACCTAAGAAACATTTTACAACCAAAGAATCACAGAACCATGGCAATTCAAATCAATTGCTAAATTAAATGCACATACACATGAATGCTTTCATTTTTAATTTGGAAAAGTTTTTGTTAACCCTAATTTTGGTGATTTGGATCTTGATAAGCTTGGATTAAAGTTTTGGGATGTTACAAACCTTCCCCCCTTAAACAAAATCTCGTCCCGAGATTTACAAAGAAAACTAGGAACTAAAGAGATCTGGGAACTCTGTCCTAATGTAATCTTCGCGCTCCCAAGTGGCTTCCTCATCGGTATGGTTGCTCCATTGAATCTTGAGAAACTTGATGCTCCTGGTCCTGGTGGTTCTGTAGGCTTCTTCTAAGATGCAGATGGGCACTTCCCGATAGGTCAAGTCATTGTTGATTTCCATAGCTCTGTGATCGATGTTCTTGAAAACTTCCGTCTTCTCGGGCACTTCCAAACATTTGCGAAGTAACGAGATATGGAACACATTGTGGATGGCTAACATATCTTCAGGCAGTTCCAGTTGATACGATACTTCTCCTCGACGGTTTAGAATTTTGAACGGTCCGATATATCTGGGGGCTAACTTTCCCTTTAGACTAAAGCATTGAGTTCCTTTCAATGGTGAAACCTTGAGATATACAAAATCTCCGACATTGAAAGTCAGGTCTCTTATTCTCTTGTCAGCATAACTCTTCTGTCTGGATTGGGCGGTCTTGAGGTGCTCACGGACTTTGTGAACTTTCTCTTCTGCTTCTCGGAGAATGTCGGGTCCAAAGATCTGACTCTCTCCTACTCGCGACCAATTCAAAGGGGTATGACACTTTCTTCCGTATAGGAATTCAAATGGTGCCATCTATAAACTAGCTTGATAAGTGTTGTTATATGAGAATTCTGCGAAAGGCAGGCAGTCTTCCCATTTTGATCTGTATTCCAACACACAAGCTCTAAGCATATCCTCTAGGATCTAGTTGACTCTCTCAGTCTGTCCATCTGTTTGCGGGTGATACATGGTGCTAAAGTTCAACTTGGTTCCTAATCCTTCTTGGACTTTCTGCCAAAATCTCGAGGTAAACTGGGTTCCTCGATCGGATACGATGGTCTTGGGGGTTCCATGCAGACTAACAATCCTAGAAATATACAGCTCTGCTAACTTCGCACTCTGGTAGGTAGTCTTGACATGTATGAAGTGGGCTACCTTGGACAGTCTATCAACTATGACCCAGATTGATTCATTTCCCCTACTAGAAGTAGGTAAACCGGTGATAAAGTCCATTCTGACGGAATCCCATTTCCATTTCGGAATCTGCAATGGTTGCAACAGTCTGCAGGTCTCTGATGCTCTGCTTTGACTCTTTGACAGATGTCACACTTGGCAATGTAGCTTCCGATTTCTCTCTTCATCTTGTGCCACCAAAATTGCTCTTTCCAATCCTGATACATCTTTGTTCCTCCGGGGTGGATATAATAAAGAGTATCATGAGCTTCCTTCATGATAACTTCCTTCAGCTCCGAATCTGCTGGCACACAGATACGTCCTTTATACCACAGTACTCATTCTTTGTCTTCAGTGAATCCAGGTACCTTTCCTGTACCAATATGACGTTTGGTTCCGTCGATACTTTCATTCCCCTTCTGGGCTTCCTTGATTTGGCTAATCAAAGTGGGTTGAAGTTCAATGCTAGATAAGAATCCTTTGCTAACTAATTCAGTCCTGAACTGCTCCAATTCTTCATACAAACTTGGTTGCTTCTCCTTGATCATGGTGTTAAGCCTACACGACAATCTGCTAAGAGCATCCGCTACCACATTGGCTTTGCCGGGGTGATAGTGAATGTCAAGGTCATAGTCCTTGATTAACTCTATCCATCTCCTTTGCCTCATATTCAGCCCCTTCTGAGTGAAGATATACTTCAAGCTCTTGTGATCTGAGTAAATCTCATAGCGATTACCCATCAGATAATGACGCCATGTCTTCAATGCTAGAACCACAACTGCTAGCTCTAGATCATGGGTCGGATAGTTATGCTCATGCTGCTTCAGTTGTCGAGATAGATACACGATAACTTTGCCTTCTTGCATCAATACACATCCTAGACCAATCTTGGATGCGTCACAATACACATCAAACGGCTTCTTGATGTCTGGCATGACCAATATTGGGGTTGATGTCAATCTCTTCTTCAGCTCCTGAAAACTGGCTTCACATTTGTCTGTCCATTCAAACTTCTTGTCCTTCTTCAACAATTGGGTCATTGGTCGGGCTATGCTCGAGAATCCTTCTACGAACTTGCGGTAGTATGCCGCTAATCCGAGAAATGCACAGACTTGGGTTTGAGTGGTTGGGGCTTCCCATTCTTCGACATCTTTGATCTTGGCGCGATCAACTGAGACTCCTCCGGCAGACACAATATGTCCTAGGAATCCTACTTCTTTCAGCCAAAACTCACACTTGCTGAACTTGGCATATAACTGATGCTCTCTCAGGGTTTCTAGGATAACTCTCAGATGTTGCTCATGCTCTTCTTCTGACTTGGAGTAGATAAGGATGTCGTCGATAAACACAACTACAAACTTATCTAGGAAATTCATAAAGATCTTATTCATGAGATTCATGAAATAAGCAGGGGCATTGGTTAATCCAAAAGACATAACCGTATACTCGTATAAACCATAGCGAGTAGTAAAGGCGGTCTTCGAAATATCCATTGCACGAATCTTAAGTTGGTGATAACTAGTCCTAAGATCAATCTTTGAGAATACCTGGGCTCCAGTCAACTGATCAAATAGATCCTCTATCTTTGACAAGGGGTACTTGTTTTTGATGGTGACATCATTCAACTTTCTGTAATCTGTACATAGACGGTTGCCTCCATCTTTCTTGTTGACGAATAACACTAGTGATCTCCATGGCGATGCGCTTGGTTGAATCAAGCCTTTCTCTAACATGGCATCCAACTGCTTCTTCAGTTCCACTAACTCTGAGGGGTTCATGCTATAGGGTCTCTGGGCTATGGGTCTGGTTCCGGGGATTAGTTCGATGATGAACTCAATATCCCTATCCCGGGGCATACCTGGCAATTCATCTAGGAATACGTCGGGGTATTCACAGACTACTCTGACCTGGTCTATGGTGGGCAGGGCTACACTCTTGTTGCACTTGAATTGACGAGGTAAGGTTTCAGAGATATGCTCTAATGTGACTCCAGAACTACTAGCAATGGTGATGGCTTTCTTAGCACAGTCTATCAGACCTTTATGCCTTGACATCCAGTCCATACCTAGTACTACTTCCAATCCTTTGGTTCCAAGTACAATTAGGTTGGCATAAAAATCTATCCCATGTATTCTGATAGGTACAGCTTTGCAAATTTTTCTAGCTTTGGTTGTTGAACCGGGGATTTGAACTATCATGACATGCTTCAAGTTGGTTGGGTGAATCTTACTAGTGCATGCAAATTCTTCGGTGACAAATGAATGCGATGCTCCAGAATCAAACAATACTCTTGCTAAAACTGAGTTGACAGAAAACATACCCAGCACTACATCTGACGCTTCCTGGGCTTCTTCTGCGTTCATGTGGAAGAGACGACCGTTGCGGTTGTGAGGGTTCCCTGGGGCAAATCTTCTTCCTGGTTGAACACGACGCTGCTGCTGAGCTGGGACATTCACAGTGGCATTGGTGGCAGTCTTCTTGGGACACTCATTGGAGTAGTGACCCTTCACTCCACACTTGAAACAAGTGATCTGGGACTTGTTCTTGACTGCGACAGGAACATCATTGCTTCCAGTTCTGGGTGCAGTGTTGTTGTTGTTGTTCTTGGGAGGTGCATGGTTGAAATTGTTGGCGTTTGCCTGGTTAATCTTCCCTTGCATCTGAATGGCAGAGTCAACTAGCTCTTCGAGATCCTAGAAACGGATGTTGACAAGGATAGTCTGCATCTCATCATGCAGTCCGTTCAAGAATCTCTCCTTCTTCTTGGCCTCCGTGTTGATTTCATTGGGTGCATATTTGGCAAGTGACAGGAATCTGTCACGGTACTCCACCACAGTCATTCTTCCTTGCTTCAATTCGCAGAATTCATCTCTCATCCTGTTGACTAGACCTTGCGGCACGTGAGTGCGACTGAACTTGACTTTGAATGCTTCCCATGTCATCACTTGACCATGGTTCATATTGCGGATACTATTCCACCAAGCTCTTGCATCTTCCGCCAGATAGTGGGTGGCGAAGAGAACTTTCTCATTTTCATCAACTCCTGCAACTTCGAGGTTGTTTTCCATGGTCTGTAACCAGTCGTCAGCATCTAATGGGTTTTCAGATTGGTTGAAGATTGGGGGATTGGTATTCTGAAATTTTTTGAGTTTGGATCCATGGTGATCTTGATTTCCATGCCCTTGGTTGTTGAGAGACATTTGGGCGATCTGCTGCAATGTTGCTAAGTTGGCTTGGCGCTCGGCCCTGCTTGCTTCACAGTCTGTGATGAGATTCTACAAGATCAGCAGCATTGGGTCTTGCGACGAGTTGCTCCCTCCTTGGTTTCCACGAGTCATCTGAAGATTCAGATAGATATAGGGGTAAGAGGGAAATTCTAAGGTTCATGGTGTTGGGTTTTCAAAGCTAAAACTTTGAGTTAGACTCAGGTTTTTCAACTAACTTCATTTTCATTCATGCAAGCAAGCACACGATACAACACACACCACAACAAACAAATGAAAACATATGGTTTGAAGAACCATTCTGCAAGCTACGATACAGTGGGACCGATACAACTCATGCTATGATAGTGCCCTAGTGCATCTACTCATCGTCGATGAAGTCGGAGTCCTCATCATCAGTGTAGAATTCCACAACATCCTCCTCCAGAAAGTCATCATCGTTGCTGAGGTAAGAATCCATGTCTCCCTGGATGTCTTCACCCTCATCCTCTTCTCCCTTGGCGGCAAGCTGAGCTTCCTGCTCCTTGACAGTCTTCTCGAGGTCGGCCACCTTCTTGCAAAGACGGGCGATGGTGCAATCCTTCTTTGTACGCTGGCGGCGAAGAGACTGGCGATCCTGGACGAGCAGTGCGAACGTCTAGGCCTTCTGGTCGGCAATGGCACGGTTCTGGTTGGCTAACTCTCTGGCATTGTCCAGTTCCTGCTGTCTGTCATGCAGCAAGAAGTCCAGATTCTCCACTTGACGCCTCAACTCTGGGTGACTTGGCATCTCCATCGGCATTCCCATGAAGTCATGTCTTGCATAGTGAGCAAAACGGGTACCTTGGATCTTGTTGACACTGAGGGCACATAGACGTGCGAGAGCTTCATGCATTGCCCTGGCTAATCCATCTAGCCAGTTGTTCTCTCTCACGGAGAACTGAATTCTCCCAGAGGTTGGTCATTCGATGCTTCCTCTAAGATCTGCGGTGACTAGCCACTGTAGGTCTCCTCCTGGGGGTCCTGGAAGTTGAGCTCCAAGAAACTCCGGACGTGGGCGTCCTAGTAACTCCGACAGTGAATCCAGATCCCTCTCGAAGATCAGCTGACCTCCGTTTCCCAATTGGTAGAACTTGCTGAACTGAGTCTCCATCTACAAGAATTAAAGATGAGGAAATTAGTGAAGTGATCAAGTGTGTCAAATTTTAAGTAGTAATGTAAGAATTTTGAGGAACATGAATTTTTGAGAAAGAATGAATTCCAAGGGGTAAGAGAGGAGAAAGTTTTTCATAAATACTCACTTTGGTTTTTGAAACTAAGTTTTTGTTCGGACGTCCATTCTAACTAGGGTCTCCTATGGTCAGGATGGCTCTGATACCAACTTTTCAATACCCGGATTTTTAATCCCAGATGCCCGTTATGCCATACCTCGCAATCCCAGGATTACCATTTTTGCGAGGCATAACGGATTGGGTATCACAGTACATCATCCATTACAAACCATACATAAGGTCTTACACAAATAAGGATCTCATGATCCAGTCTTAATACAACAAGCAGCAGAAATAAAAGATAAGCGTAGCGGTGGGGTCCATCTTCAGGGGCACAGGCAATACTGACGAAGGCAGATAGTCCTAGTTATCATAGCCGTCCTGCTGGCCATCATCTTGATAGTCTCCTTCGTAGTCTGGCCATGAGAATAGCCAGGGACAAAAGCCATGAGTACTCTTTAAGTACTCGCAAACTACCACTAACAGGTAATATAGTTCTAAGTCAAGTGCTAAACTCTATGTTTAACTATAAAGTTGAGTTTGAAACCTAAGCTAAGTTCTGAAGCAAAGAAAGATAAAATAAAGTTCTAGAATCACTTAAGTTGGGAAGCTAGTATCATAAACACAACCTTGTTGTGGTCAAGTCAAGATTCATCATTCATTTCAGGTTATTTGGAAAACATCTGACAACGAAACAGTATGGCCATTTCAACTATCCATAACCGCGGACGCGGCTATTCGAATAGTTTGACACTCTGCAGAGGTGGTACACTTTCACCACAAGATTCGATACATCTATCAGGGATAACCCTGAATTATCATACTTAGTATGTAGATAATCAAACATAACCTTCCCTTTACACACCCTAGTATAAGCACGTCTCCTATGAGCATGGCCTCCCAACCATGACCATCAGTCATCTTGGGCACTGCATAGGTGGACATCATGAGAGGTAGCCTCAGCTCAAACCTCTCCCGCGAGGGAACTAATACTAATGCATATAAATTTCCAGCTAAGTCTCACCCAATTCAGGTAGTGTGGTTGTACGGTAAAGTTTGGAATGGTATCGCATCTGAATCCAACCATCAGTTTTATAAAACGGTTAAGGCTCATGCCTCATCATTTTCATCATCATAAACCATTTGTGTTTCTCAACACATGTCAAAACATCTCAATAGAATGACTCATCATTCCAAGGTTTTCACGGTTCATTTTCACCAAGTGTTCCCATCTAAAGTGACTCAAGTTTTTGATCTACTCTAAGCTACTAAGTTAAGAGTGTTCACTAAGATGGAAGTGATGGGTTCAATCTCATGCCATAGAATGACATCTAAAGTTATCTAAATAGGTCAAGTTTTATACTTTTTATGCTACCTTCAAAACAAGTAAAGAACTTTGGGTAAAGTAAAGGAAGTAAAGCTTGAAAATAATACTTGGGGTAAATACTAGTCAAAGTGGTATAATCAAAGCATGCCCTAAGCATCTTTGCTAAACCATCTAGTTCAATCCTAGCTTGCTAAGCATTATACTTGCAAGCGGTAGCTTGCATTGCTAATGGTGGCTTGCCTTGGTTGGTGCAGTGGTTGAAGTTTTCTTCTTCTTCTTCTTGGTAGAACTCCTCCTCCTCGTAGACTTAGTCGGTACTATCGTCTATAAATACATACGGAGTACACAATCACCAAACAATACTTAACTAGTCTAATTAGCATTCTAAGACACACATTTGATGATCTATTATCATCACAAGCATCACAAGTTTAATTCAATAGTTTCCTCCTTTTTATTTTAGAAAAGTAATTTCTACTCATTGAAAAATTAACTAAAATTTAATATTCACCACTTAAAATATGGGATCATGTTGACACATGTCATCACCACATATTCTAACATGTGGGAATGAGATTTAAAGGTTGGATCGATATTACTTTGGTTTAAGTTTATTATTTAATGATTTAAAGTGACTAGAAATGCCTATATAACATTATTTTGGTACTAGTCCAAAGTCACTGCAAGTAAACCTTAATATTATTACATATTTAGATAGATATGATGAATTGTGATTTTTGAGAGTTGGAATCAACTCAAAAACTAACTTGGTTGATTTTATAAAAATGTTGCAAGTTGCAAATACTTCTGTTTTGTTATTTTTACTAGGAGAGATCTATAACTCTAATTGAATTAAACCCAACGGGCTTGGATAGATCATTTTAATACCTTTCAGACAAAATTGGTTTAATGCAATTTGGATTTATGAATCTCTCTGAATTGATTTTCAAACGTGGAGACAAAAACTAGATTTAAACTAAAAAGAAAAATCCAAATTTGAACGGTTGGGCTAGCGCGGGAAAGAACATGGGTCGGCCCAGTGGCGCTCCGCGGCGCGGGGCTCTGCTGACAGGGGGTCCCGCTTGTCAGTGGTGCTTAACACGCGAAACGGTATGCGCGCTGTGGGCCGTAGGATTAGAAGTGGGATCTACGGCTAAGGGTTGTCGTCGACGACGAACAGGTCGCCGGCGAGAGTTTGCCCTAGCGGCTCGGTGGGGGTCTATGGGGACGTACCAGGGCTCCAGCGAGGTAGGTGAGGCGGGAAAACGAGCTGGAAGACGACAGCGAGGCGAGGGGCAGTTGCGGCGGAGCTTGGGGTGCCCTAAATCGCAGGCGCCCTTCTCCTCCTGCTACGGTGGCTCCGACTCCAATTCCGGCGAGGCAAAGCTCGATTGGCTCTGGCGAGAGAGGGGAAAGGATCAGTGAGAGGTGGGGAGTGAGTGGGTGTGGAGAAATGGTGCTGGGGAGGCCGGCTTATATAGGCCCGACGGTGAGACCGAACGGTGTGGGCAGGCGACTCCGGCGAGGGCGGCACAGGAGGCTAGCGGTGTGGCTCGAGGTAGGGGGCGGTGGCCTGTCTCCTGGCGGTATGCTGAGGCTTAAAGGCGCGGCAAGGCGGGCTCTGTGCTGGTCGGGCGCGTCACGCGCTCTGGGCGGCAGAGGCGGCGGGTTCGACGGCGAGCGGTGGCTGGGGTGAGTTGGGCGGCCAGCGGGGGTGTCTGGGGTGTTCCCTAGGTCATGGCGGAGCGGTAGGCGCGGGCTACGGTCAAGGGGCGGTTTGTGCACGCGGGGACAAGGCGCGCTCTGCAGGTGGCGTCGGCATGGTCGACCAGCTCCGGGCGCGGCGGTTCCTGGCCGTTCTGCTCTCTGTCTCTAGGCTGGGGCTGGTTGGACGGTGGCGGTGGACCACTGGCTAGCTTGTAGACATGGCGAGAGAGGGGAAAGCGGTCTGCTGCTGCGAGTGCATGGTCGGCCGGCGAGGGGTGGCTCGGCATGGCCTTGTAGTGCAGCTAGGAGGTAGAGGAGGTGTTGGTGTTGGTCTGGTTAGGCTTGAAGGAGACAAGGGTGATCAAAGCACTTCCAATTGCTAGACAAGATCAAGCCCAAAATAGTAATAGTTAAGCCATTTTGATCTTGTCCACAAGGTGTTTGATAGAATGGCCGAAAGAGAAAAACTTTTGAATTTTGGTTTCAAAATTTTTGGGTGTTCTCCACTAGTTCTAGGTAGTCTCTGGTTGCAAGGGTTTTGAAAGTGGAGCTTGTTTGAATGGTTTTTGAAAAAGTGGGATCTTCCCATATGAAATAGATTCAATTTTGAACTATCATTTAAAATTAGCATTTGAAAGATTTTTGCAGATCATAAGGTGGGCCTTGGTACCTCATTATGTGTACTATCAAGGGGTACAAAGATCATGAATTGTTTCTGTTAAGAAATGAGTGCTAGACACTCAAGGTAGTGTAGTGGATTAAAATGGCCAAAATGACCATTCCTCCTTTTTAATTGTTTTTATTTGATTTTCTTTGGTAAAAGTTTGGGAATGATGTAGATGATGTTTAAATCACCTAAGAAACATTTTAAAGAACCATGGCAATTTAAATCAATTCCTAAATTAAATGCACATACACATGAATGCTTTCATTTTTAATTTGGAAATGTTTTTGTTAACCCTAATTTTGATGATTTGGATCTTGATAAGCTTGGATTAAAGTTTTGGGATGTTACAAATATGTAAAACCGTCTGAACAAATCTCCAAAAATGGACGGTTTTGATGGTGCCGGGGGCCCCTCCTAGGGGGGATTGCATTCCCGTAACTAGTTTTTCCCGATGTGCCAACTCCCCGTCGCATTCAGCATCTAGATCGCGCCAGTGCCTTAACTATGCCCTGGAAACAAAAAACTGAGGGAAAATTCATCTTAATAGTGCAGTAGTTTGAGGTCAATGCATGAACTCTAAAGTCGTGTACAGGAAATTACTGGTCCAAGCACTAGAACAGAAACAAGAAGCCGGCAGATCCCTTCTGGTTTGATAATCTTTGGAAAAAATTATATGAATCATGTACGATTCTTTGCTGAAAGATATATAGAAATTTATGTAGATTGGAATTAGAAACTTGAGTGAAACTACTAACATAAACATATGTAGATTGGAATTCTGTAACAGATATGTTTTGAGCTGTAGAAAAACAAGCTCATGTATCCTGTATGAAGCATGTATCTCTCTGTATAAAGACCGTGTATGAAAAAAATCTTACGGGTTAATTTTCATTCTATGGCTTTATGAGATGTAGAAAAGCAAGGTCATGAATCCTGTATGAAGCATGTATTCTCTCTATATAAAAGACCGACGCGTCGGGTTCTACTTGTGAATATATTCAATTATGAATCTTGTATGGAAACTGATGAATCGTGTATGAAGCATGAATGGAACATATGATACATATTGCATTTATTGAAAAAAATGTACTGTTAAAATAAATATTATTAAAATCTTAAAAAATGGGATACAGATTGCATTTATTAAAAAATGTAATGTTAAAATAAATATTCAAAAACGAGTTCCCTCAAAAAATGAATCCATAACAAGAACATGAGATATCTTGAAAAGGCAGGGGGCGTTGCGTATAAATTTATTAGACTAAAGAATGTGGTGGAAGGGGCAATATGTAAAACTATCCGCACAAATCTCCAAAAAGATGGACGGTTTTGATGGTGCCGGGGGCCCCTCCTAGGGGGATTGCATTCCCGCAACTAGATTTCCCGGTCTGCCAGCTCCCGTCGCATTCAACATCTAGGTCGTTCCAGCGTCTCAACCGTGCCCTTGAAACAAACAACATACGGAAAATTCATCATAATAGAGCAGCAGTTTGAGGCCAATGCATGTACTCTAAATTCGTGTACAGGAAATTACTGGTCCAAGCACTGGAACAGAAACAAGAAGCAGGCAGATCCCTTCTGGATTTGATAATCTTTGGAAAAAATTATATGAATCATTTATGATTCTTTGCTGAAAGATATGTAGAAATTTATGTAGATTGGAATTAGAAAGTTGAGTGAAACTACTAACATAAATATATGTAGATTGGAATTTTGTAACAGATTTGTTTTGAGCTGTAGAAAAACAAGCTCATGTATCCTGTATGAAGCATGTATCTCTCTGTATAAAGACCGTGTATGAAGAAAATCTTACGGTAATTTTCGTTCTATGGCTTGATGAGATGTAGAAAAGCAAGCTCATGAATCCTGTATGAAGCATGTATTCTCTCTGTATAAAAGACCGATGCGTCGGGTTCTACTTATGAATATATTCAATTATGAATCTTGTATGGAAATTTATGAATCGTGTATGAAGCATGAATGGAACATGTGATACATATTGCATTTGTTGAAAAAAAATGTACTGTTAAAATAAATATTATTAAAATCTTAAAAAATGTGATACAGATTGCATTTATTGAAAAATGTAATGTTAAAATAAATATTCCAAAACGAGTTCCCTCAAAAAAAATTACAAAACAAGAACATGAGATATCTTGAAAAGACAGAGGCGTTGCGTATAAATTGATTGGACTAAAGAATATGGTGAAAGAGGCAATATGTAAAACTGTCTGCACAAATCTCTAAAAGAATAGACGGTTTTGATGGTGCCGAGGGCCCCTCCTAGGGAGGATTGCATTCCCGCAACTAGTTTCCCCGATGTGCCAGCTCCCGTCGCATTTAGCATCTAGGTCGCGCCAGCGTCTCAACCGTGCCCTAGAAACAAACAACAGACGGAAAATTCATCTTAATAGAGCAGCAGTTTGAGGTCAATGACTGAACTCTAAATTCGTGTATAAGAAATTACTGGTCAAAGCACTGAAAGAGGAAAAAGAAGCAAGCAGATCCCGTCAGGAGAGCAGAGCAGAGCAAGCCGCACCTCTGGCCGCAATGGAGAGTGCGGGTGCGGGCGATCATGGAGAAGGTTAAAAGGCGCAATGTATACTTAGATCATCGATGAGGCTCATGATAGCGAAATCTCTGTTTGGAAGATGGAAGCAACTGAATCAGGCGCTCCCCCTCGTAGTGAAAATAACACAAAATAAAAAGAACAAATCCCTGCATCGTGCGCCCCTAACCACCACCAGCGTGTCTCGCTGCTTGCTGTAGGTCGCCGCCGGCAGGTTCGAGGCGCGCATCCCTGCTCTCGGCGACGTGGCGCGGTCGTTGTCCCTTCCGGCGTGGGCGGTTCTCTGCCTGCCGGACGGCGCGTCCTGCCTCCCTCTTCGCGGCAGCAGCGCAAGACCCCTTCCTCCCGTCCACGTCGGCCCCTTCCTCTCCTCCACGGCGGCGTCCCCTTTCTCTCCGGCAGCGGCGTCAGCAGGAGCGGCTAGCTATACATGACGAACTCTCGCGCCTCACCGGAGGTGGACACTGCGGTCGCGGCCTCGTGCTCCTGTCTGTCGCCACACGTTACCCCGCCGCCACCACCACGGCACCACTCCACTCGGTATCGGGTGCCCACGAGCTGACCAGGGTGTGGCAAGAAGCCGTGGGCTTCCCTAGTAAATCGGATGCCAGCCGGCATGGTCGCCTACTGAAAGCCACGGGCTATGGAGTCGTCGGATCTTGGAGGGTAGCAATGAGCAGAGAGGGGGGGGGGGAAGGGAGAGGTGGAGAAAATACGGTGTCCAGGGGTTGTGTGTTGCAGCATTCCTCCTCTCGCCAGCCGGAGGAGGTGTGTACATCGCCGGTGGCCGGAGATGAAGCTCCGAGCAACCACGCCCAGATCCAATCTGACGGCTGTCGGGCCCATGGCGATGCTCCGCTCCAGCCTCCCTGGAAGCGCGTGCGCGAGGGGGAAGAGGAAGCAGCAACGTGACACGAATCGACGCGCTGCCCAGCCTCGGCGCCAACGACCCGGGACAGAAGGAAGGCCACAGCCCAACAGCGCTACTCCGGCCTCGCGGTCGCGGGCCAAAAGACATAAACGAGCCGAACCATTCAGGCCTTATTGTGCGGATTAGTAGTGATAATCTCCTAGAGTATTGGTGAAATCTTTACCTTCACCCAACCCCATAAAATCCCATCCACAATCTACTAGGTAGAGGTAGAGTATTTGGGATTGAGAAAAATACACTAAAATTTGGAGAAAAGTGGGGATAAGCGGGGATTAAACTGACCCAATACTCTAGTACCAAATGTATTTTTAGAAGTAAGTGGGGATTTAGGATTTGGGATTTGGTAAAGATTATCCCCACTAATCCCACAAAAACTCTAGTACCAAACAAGGCCTCAGTATTTTAGTTAGCGGTAGTAGTGCAAGTAATTCTGTCAAACAGCCAGGGACAAAACGGGAAAGAAAAACCGGAACAAATTTTTTGGTGTGAACAAACCTAATTATAGTATAGACTAGCACGCATATCCGTGCGCAACGGTAAAAAATCAACTTTCAGAAGAAAACCATTAATAAGACTAAAATTTTGCCAAAGTCGATCTACCATTGTAACCCTAGTTTCAGGATGCTCGAGTGCATTGCAAAAGATGTTAAATATACCAGACATTTTGGGTTTTGAGGTATACTTTGAAGGATTTTAGCATAACCTTAGGTTGTATCCTAGCATCCGATGCCATGAAAAGAAATAAACACTCTCCTCCCGTGAGAAAAAGAGAGGCGGCGGCTAGGGTGAAAACCCTAGCAGCCGCCACAATCTGTTTCGTTCTTGCCATCTACGGCCGAGAATCGACGGGTCCTCGCCTTCTCTGTTTGTCGCTCCGGCGGTGGGAGGGGTGGGGACCTCGGACCTACACATCCGCCTCCCGTCGGCCTATCCGTAGCTCGAGCTCCTTCTCGCACTAGGTTCCCTTGGAGCACTCCGCCTCCGGCAGGCCGTCGCTGTCGTCCGCATGAAGCAAATCAAGAAGGGATGCTCCTCCCTTGCACCAGGTTCCCTGCAGCGCTCCGGTCGCCCGTCGCTCTCGTCCACGTGAAGCAAATAAATAAGGGATTTGGATCTGCTAGAGTCAGCAACCTTGGTTTGCAGCATCGCTGCATCAGATCAACGGCGACTTTAGTCAGGCGATGCTCGAGGGAGGACCTGATCGGTGGAGGATGGCTTGGATCAGTGGAGATCTGGCGAGCGACGCTCGCGGGAGTACGGATAGGAGGACCCTGTCGTCGATGCACCCTCGTTCATCCTCACCCTTTTCCTGTTCGCTGCGTAAAACAAAAGAACCGATATTTTAACTTGGCGGTGGCACACCCTGTTATATCCTTGAAATTGTAGGGGGAAAACGGTGCACAAATGGACCAAACCAAAGAAATAATTTTGCTTTTACTGAATGCCCGTGCGGCTACGACCTTTTAAATTTTTATAGAAGTTCCGCATTGTATCCATGAAAATTAGTAAATGAAAGCTTCAAAAGTGTCACACTGTAAAAAAACCATGATAGTTCTACATTCATGGATACAAGAAAAGAGGTACACAAACTTGGATAAACATATGGAGCACTCCTTCGATTTGCGAAGGTTTTTTTATATCTTGCATCAACAGTTTGTTCTAGAAAGCGTTTATACATATTGCAATTACATATTTGTTCTCTGATATCCGGTAAGCCAGCTTGGCAGAAGGTAATAATATATTTGTGTGGTGGAAGTAGTAGTGGCAGCTAATACAATTTGATCCAGCCAAGCAGGCTTAGACTTCAACAGAGGAAATGCATTCATATGGTCATTCTTATTTCTTAATAACCATCACGCAGCTGATCAGGATATCCGAATAACAAAGCTAACAATTTCAATTGGTAACCTCGGACATGAAATGAACATCACAACTATTTTCAAAAATTATGCTTGCTCATGTCTAAAGATGATAAATAATATTAATTGACATAGAAGTACTACAGATGATGATGGTTTAGACCGATGGCGTCCATGGTTGTGGAGAACACCCGTCCTCGGGCAACCACGATGCCTCCCATACCTCCAATGGTCACGCCCACAAGTAGCACCATCCTCAACAACTTCTATGGCTTGTCGCTTTTCTCAGCGGCTTCCCCCGTCCTTGTCTTTGCTAGCGTGGCAGCCTTATCATGCATTTTGCAACCTGGTTTGATTAACCATCAACATAACTATTTGATGATATATTGTTATTAGCCGTGACCGATGAAAATTAAGAATTATCAACACCATAGCATGTGTTTCTCCTAAAAAATATGTTATGCCTTTGCATGTTACGCTACCACGGAGCAGCTAATTTAAGACAATGCAACTAAATTAGACAACTGGTAAAGGCCACTATGAAAACAGTTTGCGGTAAAATATCTCTGAAGATTATTAGCTGAATTCCCACATGTAAAAACTTAATGAATTTGACATTATTGGCATGTCTTTTACCTGGGGGGGAGTGAACTCCCATCGAAGTTGTTCCTTGTCAACGGGAGTCTGTTGCTGTCGTTGAACTCGACACAGTTGGCTGAGGGCATCATGAGTAGGAACGTATACATACACAGTAGGAGACATCAGATGGGGTTCCTGCTTGTCCGGCAAGCGCCCGACAGAGGAACGGCAAGGCGTGCAGTGTCTCAGATCCGAGTACCCTGAGGCTGCAACGTTTCGGTCACTCATCGATCTATCTTTACGATCTGGTAGAACAGAGCATCCACCTTCATTTGACGTCAGTCTCACCATCCATTGCCGGCTGGACATCCAATCCTAACTGAGTTCAGATCTGCTAGCTATTTCAACAACTGGACAGTGGACATCTGATGGCTCTTTAACAAACTAAGAAGCAAGATAAGTCAAATTTGAGTAATTCGAATTCTTCTCATGGGCTTATGGCCAACGTAAATGCCCTGAACAAGTTCACTTAGTGTAGAAAATTCAAAGACTTTATTACACTTTGAGACTCCAGCAATGGCGATATAAAAATCATCTTCATTTTTTATGTACATAAAGGACTACATACAACTAAAACAAATGCAGTGGCTTATGCACCTTCACGCTAGACAAATACAAAAATTATGTCAGCTATCATTTTTTAATAGATGTGTCCCATTTTTATAGTATATTGTAATGCCAGCAATATATTTCATAAATAGACTTTGTTGATAGCCGAACGGTCCTAAAGTTGATCAATAGGTGCACTGTAAACTTGCCACCTCTCCAAACAACTCACTCTCTCCTATGCCAGCTGTACGGTTCTACTACAACACTACATGCCTCAGATAAAACTATGCACATGAAGTAAGAAACTCTCTGATGAAAAGTAAAATAATAATGCTGGATATTTTCAAATCACTCACCTGGAAATGATTTTCACATAGGTCTGATGGTTAGGGAACGTATACACCTTATCTGTGTCAGTTTCCGGGAGAAGCTTATCCAATATAACATCAGCTTGTCTATCTAATACAAAACAATCACGGTGAGAATCTCTTGTCACCGAAGAGTAAAAAGCAACTGGATATCAAATCAGTGCATCAAGACCAAGTGCAGTTAGCCAAAGTTATCCATATTAACCGTAAATAAATTACTATATGAAACTGTATGTAAGAAGCTAAGAAGCATGAAGAGACCAAACAAACAGAGAAGATATGTCTCATAGGAATAGTTAATTAAGAACAATCTTTGCTAGTTCTAGGTTAACAAGAAACATATGTCCAGAGTTATCCATATTAAACGTAAACAATATTACAGTATAGATAGATAGATAGGAAATATGCCCGTACGTTGCACCGGAGACCGAGGGAACCAAGATTTAGCCGAACATGAAATAGGAATACAGTATTTAAACGACAGATCGGGTCATTGCTTGCAGGTAACAGTATCCAACAATAAGAGCAATGCACATGAACAAAACTTAAAACTAAAACTTCTGCTAGATATTAGAAACTAAACCACTCATTTCTTCTTGGCAACAGCCTTGGAACCTTGGTGCCGGTGGAATCCTTCTTCTCCACGCCCTTCATGACACCAAGAGAAACTGTTTGTGTCATGTCACACACAGCAAAACGAGCAAGAGGAGGGTAATTAGAGAAAGTCAAGCATCAGAGAAGCACAATCTGTTTTGAAGATGGATCGGGTCGTGATAAACATGCATTACGCCATCATCGCTTTTACTCCAGCGGCTGCTTCCACTGTCTCCGCATTGGGGCAGCGAGGGAACTCGTCGTCGGAATTCAATCATCTCCTCTTCGATGAAACATGCATCAAAAATAAGTTTCAGAATTGTGTTCAACTGAAAATTAAGAAAAAGGAAAGAAAATAGGAGGAGGTCGATTTCCACCTGCACTCATCCCCGATCCCCTCCCACCCCCATGTTCATCCACCTGGTCCGTCGTCCCGTCGTTCTACGGATCACCAGATATCATGGTGACAGATGCCGATTGAGCGCGAGGCAAAGGGAGGGGCGACTCACTACTTCTATCATCTTGCTAGATCCAGGGACAACGGCAGCATGCGGGGAAGTAGGGAGGCGCCCATAGGGTGGGAGATAGGAGGCTAGGGCCAAGCGGCGGTGTGGAGCGGCCGACATCCGCAAAGTAGAGAAGAGGAGGCGGATCATGGGAGAAGGTGCGTCCATAGGAAGCCATCCACGCGGAGAAGAATTGGGGGCACAGAGCTGGCGACATCCTGGGTCACATGTTTCTTTTCCGCTCCCCACAAATGAATCAACCGAGGAAGTGGAGGCTAGGGGCGGGGTTGCTGCTGCCCGGGCTGCAGCCGAAGGAATCGGAGGCTAGGGGCGGGGCTGCTGCTGCCCGAGATACTGTCGGGAGCTGGAGCGGAGGCTAGGGAGGCGGGGATGCTGGAACCAACGGAGGGTAGCGAGGTGTAGTCGTGGCCGGAGGCACACACTCACGGTGGCAGGGATGCGATGAGTTTGATCGGGGTTGGTGGTCTGCCGGCGAGGACGAGGTTAGCGGAGGCGGAACAACCGTGAAAAAAATGAACAGTTTTTTGCACTCGTGCGTGGCAGTGGTGGATAATATGTTTGTTTGGTCGAGAGCAAAATCATCCAATAAAAATCGGAACGAAAATTCTGGACGTCGAACCTACCTCAATCAATATTATAGTATAGATAGATAGACTAGCTGAATGCCCGTGCATTGCTACGGGGGTATCTGATTTTTTTCTTGTTATATATATAATTGATTTATTATAGCCATGTAATACTCCGAAAAAAAATCAGAAATGATTGTTTGATCTCGAGCACAAATATTCCTTTTTTGTGTCATTTCTATGTTTGTGGTACTATTTGTTAGATATAATGGGCCAATACAAATAAGCCCATGTAGATTTCAAATTTCCCCTTAAATCTCAAATCCCATGTTTGATGGCAGCTCATATGTGTTTGGGCCCATGTTTGGGGCAGCTCACATAGAAGTGGAGTAGGAGCTAAAGTTTAGTCCCACATGGAAAGTTGGAGGAGAGTTACAACAACTTATAAGGTGGAGTGTTGCACCACTTTGTAAGTGAGTGATAATAAGAGAGCTACACACATGCTCCTCCGACGACGACGCCGCCACTCGCACGCACACACCGCCCGCCCGCCCGTCTCGTCACGACGCGCGCATGCCGCGGGTTGCGGGAATCTCACCGAGCTTGAGCCGCTCTATATAAAGTCGACCTCTCTGCTTGCGCTGCCACCATAGCCTACTCCATCCCGCTTGCCGGCGTGCACCGGCGGACGGGAGAGCAGGTCACCGGAACCACTCGCCTTTGCAATCCTGTACGGGAGAGGGCGAATAAGGTTTTTGGGAAGCGCTCTTCGCGACTGCTCGAGTTCTTCATCACAGATAGTCTTCCATCCAAGTCGAGTGGTGCTTCCTATCGTTATCTTCGCTGCTGTCTGCTTCGATCAATCTTCCCCAAGGTTACTGCTGCGACTACTTCTGCAATCGAACGGTACGTGCGACATGCTGTTGTCTGGTTATTTACCATGTTCTGTGAGTACATGATTAGCTGCTGCTTGTTTTCGTTCATCTTGTTGTTTAGTACATCTAGTATGTTCGAGTAACATGTGCTAGTAGCTGGTTTTTTCATGTTTAATATTCTGGAATTAATCAGGGAAATTGTGCCTAGTTATCCAACAATCCAAAAACCTTATTATAGGCAATTTTCTGAGATAAACATGGGACACTTGGATGATGCGATCAAGCCGGGAAAGTTTACCAGTGTTCATTTTAAGATGTGGCAGTATAAGACCACTATGTGGCTGCAATATCTAAAAGTATTCGAGGCTAGTGAGGGTTTACTTGAAGGAACTATATCTCAACAAGATCAGAACAGTTCGAGGAAACCAATCTTGCCTTTGTGGGATGTGTTCTGAGTGTTCTTGACAACAAGTTGTTTGATGTGTACATGCACATCAAAGATGGAAAAGAGCTCTAGGAGGCACTGAACGCTAAGTTCGATGTAACAGATGCTGGCAGTGAACTATACATCATGGAGAGCTTTCATGATTACAGGATGGTTAACAACCGTTCTGTAGTCGAACAAGCTCATGAGATACAATGCTTTGCCAAGGATCTTGAAATCCTTAAGTGTAACTTACCCAACAAGTTTGTGGCTGGGTGCATCATTGCCAAGTTGCCTTGTTCGTGGAGGAACTTCGCCACAACTCTCAAGCATAAGAGACAAGAGATATCGGTTGAAAACCTGATAGCGTCTCTTGATGTTGAGGAGAAGGCTCGGGCTAAGGTCACTGCTAAGAAAGGAGGCGAGGGCCAGTCGAGTGCCAACATGGTGCAAAAGAGGACCTTCGGCAAGAACAAAGGGAACTATAAGCCCTCCTTCAACAAGTCTAAAAATGCTAGAACCTTCAAGAATAAGAAGAAGCCGAACAAGGCCGAGCTAGGCTGCTTTACTTGTGGAGAGCTCGGACACTTTTCCAAGGACTGCACAGAACATGCAGATCGCAGAGGGAAAAGTGGAAAGACTGTCAACGTCGTGACCGCTAGCAACACGGATGGGTATGGTAATTTATTTACTGTTCTTTCAGTGTTTCAATCACCATGTTGGTGGATTGATACAGGTGCTAATGCTCATGTGTGTGCTGACATCTCTATGTTCACTTCTTATCAAGTCGCACGGGATTCTTCCGTCCTAATGGGGAATGGATCACATGCTTCTGTTTGTGGTGTTGGCACGGTGGATCTGAAGTTTACTTCCGGAAAAATCATGCAGCTGAGGAACACGCATCATGTCCCTACTATGAACAAGAATCTCATTAGTGGCTCCCTTCTGTGCAGACATGGGTTCAAGGTTGTGTTAGATTCTAATAAAGTTGTTGTTTCAAAACATGGACAATTTATCGGTAAAGGTTATGAATTTGGAGGCTTATTCCGTTTCTCTCTTTCAGGGTTCTGTAATAAATCCGTGAATCATATTTGTGGTGATGTTAATGATGATACCAATGTTTGACATTCTCATTTATGTCACATTAATTTTGGTTTGATGTCTCGGATGTCCAACATGAGTTTAATTCCTAATTTCACTATTGCCAAAGGTTCTAAGTGCCATAGTTGTGTGCAATCAAAGCAACCTCGAAAGCCTCACAAAGCTGCCGAGGAGAGAAACTTGGCACCTCTATAACTCATACATTCTGATCTATGTGATATGAATGGTGTGTTGACAAAAGGTGAAAAGAGATATTTCATGACATTGATTGATCATGCGACTAGATACTGCTATGTTTATTTGTTGCGCACTAAAGATGAAGCTTTAGACTACTTTAAAGTTTATAAAGCCGAAGTTGAAAATCAACTAGTGAGAAAGATCAAACATCTTAGATCGGATCATGGTGGTGAATATTTTCCCAAAATCTATGACGAGTTCTGTGAGGAACATGGCATTATTCACGAGAGGATGCCTCCCTACTCGCCCCAATCTAACGGGGTTGCCGAGAGGAAAAACCGCACGCTGACTGACTTGTGAATTCCATGTTAGCCGTTTCCGGTTTATTAAAGGCATGGTGGGGGGAGGATTTGTTGACTTCATGTCATGTCCTGAATAGAGTTCCTAACAAGAATAAAGAAATGACCCCTCATGTGGAGTGGGCTAGGAGAAAACCATCACTTGCATATTTGCACACTTGGGGGTGTTTGGCTAAGGTCAACATACCGATTCCCAAGAAACACAAACTTGGACCTAAGACAGTGGATTATATCTTTCTAGGATATGCTCCGCGGAGTATAGGCTATAGATTTCTAGTGGTTAAGTCTGAGGTTCCTAATATGCATGTTGATACTATAATGGAATCTCGTGATGCAACATTCTTTGAGAATATGTTTCCTATGAAGGATATGCATAACACTGCTAGAATTTCTTCTGAAATACTTCCTGAATCTAGTGCATCTATTGATAATTTTGAACAACTACATGAGGAAGTCCTAGAGAAGGATGACGATGAACCTCCCACGAGGAGTAAGAGACAGAGGATTGCAAAATCCTTTGGTAATGATTTCATTGTGTACCTTGTGGATGATACTCCCAGATCCATTGTAGAGGCATATGCATCTCCTGATGTAGATGATTGGAAAGAAGCTGTCCAAAATGAGATGGACTCAATTCTTTCTAATGGAACTTGGGAATTATTAGAACGTCCCTATGGTTGTAAACCTATGGGCTGTAAGTGGGTGTTCAAGAAGAAGCTAAGGCCCGATGGTACTATTGAGAAGTACAAGGCACGGCTTGTAGCAAAGGGCTACACACAGAAAGAAGGCGAAGATTACTTTGACACCTATTCACCTGTCGCTAGACTGACCACCATTCGAGTACTACTGTCCCTGGTGGCCTCTTATGGTCTTCTCGTTCATCAAATGGATGTGAAGACAACTTTCCTTAATGGAGAGTTGGAAGAGGAGATCTATATGGATAAGTCGGATGGGTTTTTGGTAAAAGGTGAATAGACAAAGGTATGCAAGTTGTTAAAATCTTTATATGGCCTGAAACGGGCACCTAAGCAATGGCATGAGAAGTTTGACAGAACTCTACTTTCTGCTGGCTTTGTCATTAATGAGGCTGATAGATGTGTGTATTATCGCCATGGTGGAGGCGATAGTGTTATATTATGTTTGTACGTGGATGATATTCGGATCTTTTGTACAAACATGAATGTAATAAATGAAGTTAAGGCTTTCCTATAAAAGAGTTTTGACATGAAAGATCTAGGAGAGGCTGATGTGATTCTGAACATCAAGCTTATTAAGAACGGGAATGGGATTACTTTAACACAATCACCTTATGTTGAGAAGGTCTTGAGCCGTTTTGGCTTTATTGATGTCAAGACTTCTCCAACACCTTATGATCCTAGTTTGACATTACGAAAGAATAAAAAGGAACCAACAGACCAGTTGAAATATTCACAAATTATTGGTTCTCTCATGTACTTAGCAAGCACTACAAGACCTGGTATCTCTTTTGTTGTGAGCAAGTTGAGTAGATTCATGTCTAACCCGGGTATTGATCATTGGCATGCACTTGAAAGGGTCATGTGCTATCTATGTGGTACAATGAGCTATGGGATTCACTATTCAGGGCACCCTACTGTGCTTGAAGGATAGAGTGATTCGAACTGGATCTCTGACGTTGATGAACTCTACGCCACGAGCGGGTATGTGTTTACCCTTGGAGGTGGCGCAGTGTCATGGAGATCTCGTAGACAGACCATATTGACGAGGTCAACTATGGAAGCAGAACTTACTGCTTTAGACACATCCACTGTTGAGTCAGAATGGCTACGTGAACTCTTGATGGACTTGCCTGTGGTGAAAAACCTGTGCTAGCAATCCTTTTGAATTGTGACACCCAAACTGTTATTGTCAAAGTGAACAATTCTAAGGATAACGCGAAGTCATCAAGACACGTCAAGAGACGTTTGAACTCTATTAGGAAATTGAGAAACTCCGGAGTAATAACTGTTACATATATGCAAACAGATAAAAACCTGGCAGATCCCTTTACAAAGGGACTATCATGAATTGTGATAGAAAATGCATCGAGGGAGATGGGGTTGAGACCCATGGATGTCACACCATAGTGGTAACCCAGCCTATGTGATCGGAGATCCCATGAATTAGGATCTAGGAAGAACAAGCTAGTGGTTTGACTGGGGAGAGTATTTTGTAACCCTCTCTATGTGAAGATGCATGACTCTCAAAATCTGTAAGGCAGGTTGGCAACATGCCTTAATGTGTTTCTGTTTGCTATAACTCGCAAAGATGTCGTCCTATAGGGCATTCTTGAAAGAACACACCTATATGAGCTCGACTGTAAACGTCGCGGTCTATGAGACTTGGGTGGTCTCTAGTAAACTCATGAAGAGACCAGGGAGTATGACGCATATGCTCCAACCCGCGGGGTAGGCTACTGGCAGCGAGGTACTAGTTATGATTTTGAGTGAAATCTATTGGCACCAAACTTGCAATTCAAGGTTCGTCCATTGTTCAAGTTGCTGATAGACATAGCTCAAGATTCTAGGCGGAAGTTCAACTTAACAGTCTCTGCTAAAACACTGGTATATAAACAAGTAGCGAGGATTGGCAAATCTTCAAATGGGCATTTGAGATCTGGTGGGGGATTGTTAGAAATAATGGGCCAATACAAATAAGCCCATGTAGATTTCTGATTTTCCCTTAAATCTCAAAGCCCATGTTTGATGGAAGGTCACATGTGTTTGGGCCCATGTTTGGGGTAGCTCACATGGGAGTGGAGTGGGAGCTAAAGTTTAGTCCCACATGGAAAGTCGGAGGATAGTTACACCAGATTATAAGGTGGAGTGTTGCACCACTTTGTAAGTGAGTGACAATAAGAGAGCTACACGCACGCTCCTCCCCCAACGAGGCCACCGCTCGCATGCACGCACCGCCCGCCCGTCTCGTCACGCCGCGCGCGCCACGGGTTGCGAGAATCTTGCCGAGCCGAGCTTTATTTTTGCTACTCAGGAAAACTTGTGAAGTTTTTGACAGACGTGTCAACAGTCAGTCTATTCGGGTCACTCCTAGATAGTGGGCTACTGTAACCGACCCAAACGTGCGCAACGTGGACTCAGTCCATGTAGGGTTTGCTGAGCCGCTCTATATAAAGTCATGCGCGGCTACCGCCATAGAACACACCGAATCCAATCTAGGGTTTTGCCAACCTCTCTGCTTGCGCTGCCACCGTAGCCTACTCCATCCCACTTGCCGGCGTGCACCGGCGGATGGGAGAGCAGGTCTCCGGAACCACTCGCCTTTGTGATCCTATACGGGAGAGGGTGAATAAGGTTTTTGGGAAGGGCTCTGCACGACTGCTCGATTTCTTCATCACGGGTCGTCTTCCATCAAAGTCGGGCGGTGCTGCCTATCGTCGTCTTCCCCGCTGTCTGCTTCGATCAATCTTCCCCCAAGGTTACTGCTGCGACTACTTCTGCAATCGAACAGTACGTGCGACGTGCTGCTGTCTGGTTATTCACCATGTTATGCGAGTACATGTAACACCCTCGAATTGGCACTATGCAAGTTTTAGCGCTTCCCGCCAAACCCGCATAGAAACGATTCAAGGACGCCCACCAGGCACTTTCGTGCGGGTGGAAAACCAAGTAATACCATTACACAATAGTCCACGATGGAACCCACAGAATATATATATATATATAGCAACGACTCACTGAGTCAAGAATACAGATATACAGTACAAAGATCCAAATCACCTTGAAATCGATACAACATCCGAGTACGGATAAGAAGCAAATTGAGCTAAGAGCCCTGAAGAATAACCAATGGCGTCCATAACCCTGCCTAGGCCAAGCCAGAAGGGTAACCCTGCTAACGACGTTGATCTCAAACCTGCTAAAACAAAAGGGGTGCCGACAAAGGGCAAAGGAAAAAGAGGAGCGTCAGTACTAAGGCCAGTACACGGCGGGGCTAGAATTTGGCGGCTCTCGCCTACATAGGTATGGTGGACTGAAGCGGCAGCGAAGCATGCACTAAACAACCTATAGAGACTCGATAAACTGTCGGCTATTAGAGAGGGATAAGAAAGACCTATTCGGAACCAAACTTATACTAAGACCAATCATACCCATCCTGGTATTCCCCCTCGAGACCAAACGAGGAAGTCAAACCGAGGAACTCACACAATTGGTAGTTTTATTCATTCCATTATAGTTGCAGCACTTACTAGTCAGATATAGATAACATGAGTCATCCTGATAGCCTAAGTAGTGGGCAGTTTAGTTAACCATTCAGTTGTAGTTGTAGTGCTTACTAGTCAGATACAATTAGCATGTGACATCCCAAACCCAGCAGTTGTTGGCACTTTTATTTCATTCCATTAGAGTTGCGATACTTACTAGGCAGGTATAACATGACACGATACACCCTAATTCCACCAGTTGTTGGCACTTTTATTATCCATTCCATTGTAGTGAAGCTGATTACTAGTCACATATTAAGTCAAATTTATAGCACTACTTTAGTTATGCTTGTCTATGATCGAGATACTGTGCTCCAAGTCGTCCATAACCATAGACACGGCTTTCAAAAAGATTTACCCTGTAGGGGTGCACAAATAGCAACACACGCACGATCAACCTCGGAAAAACCAAACCAAAACCCAACGAGGCTTTCACGACAAAGCAATCACAGGATTCATAAATCATTTCAGGGGCCCACCCCACTAAGCTACCCGCAACGAAGTTGGCCGGCTCCGAGACAGACCCAAGGTTTGTGTCAATGGCTATAAACGATTGGGAACTCGAAAGTGTGACTGGGCTTGTCGATACCGCGAAAACATTCCACGTTCCAAAACAGTACAGGTGCTCCACGCACAATCGTAAATAAAGCAGTAAAGCATGGCATAAGTACAGGATAGTAATAAAGCCCCAAACTACTTTGTGGCCCCAAGAAATAAGAAATGAATCAAGCTCTGGCTAAGGGGATTCATGGTCCCACATGCGGATAGTGCGATAGTCAAGGAACATGTATTAAGTACTCGGGGTCCTATGGGACACAAGTGAGCATGGAAAAACCAAATAACATCTATTGCCCACCGATGCCTCTGCATTAGTTATATCTATTCCCAGCAATTTAATAGTTGTATTTAAAGTCATGATCATCTCCACCATTAAGCATCTCCACCATTTATCATGTGCCAACTTGCCGTCAACGATGGAACAACAACAACGTGAAACAACACATAAGCAAGCAACTATGACTCGCAAGGCCGACTATCTATCAAACAACAGGCAATAGGATGTGTCCATGGCAATTTAGGGCTGCAAGGAGTATAAATGGTGCACGGAAACTAAAGCATCGCAACACGGATAGCAATAGATCAACAGGAGGAAATAAAGACTATAAAAGCAAAATAGGTAGAAAGGGGGAGATGCTCGCCTGGGAAACACTGCAGAAGATTCATCTGGAGATCTGGTCGACACTCGCATCAACTCATCGGCCTAGTCCGTGAAGAAGCAAAGTACTAGAAGAAACACCGGATACACTATTTAATACTACGACAGAAGATCGGCATGATGCGTTTATGATGCATGTCATGGCAAAGATGCGATACAACTAGGCAACATTAAGCGGAACCAGAGTCCCGACAATTAATTAGATGATTCATGTTATTTAGATACCCTGTAATTTAAATGTTGTATTAATAAGGCAAAACATAGCATCAGTTCACTACACAAATTTAAATGGAGGCGATATAAGACTAGAATAGCCCACATATAGTCTCCATATTTAATTTAGGTGAAACATCAAAATACCCCCAAACACCCACAATATGTATGCAAGCATGTTCATTTTAATATGCAACAAGTATATATCATTATAAAAATAGGGGTCTCGAATAAAGGGGTCACACATCGGAGGTCA
Source organism: Avena sativa (assembly GCA_916181665.1). Classification (NCBI taxonomy): domain Eukaryota; kingdom Viridiplantae; phylum Streptophyta; class Magnoliopsida; order Poales; family Poaceae; genus Avena; species Avena sativa. The sequence continues at coordinate 434,127,387 of OV702295.1, forward strand.
AAGATCTTGGTGTTCCGACGGTTCGACGGGGTTCGGTCTCCGGGTTTGGATCCAGGGTCTTGATGTTCCATGACGATGACCTTTGATTTCCGCTGTGTTGGTGGCGATCTTGTTTAGGGTCAGTGGTCTTCGGAAGATCTTGGCGAAACCCCGGGATCAGAGAACTTGCGGACTTCGTCTCCATGGCTGCAACACCCAACCATCACATCTAACCGTCACTACTACTTCACATCCACCATAACCACAAATGTACCTCATCTGGCCACACCACTAGTAGGACCATCCGTTAGGAGAAAAAGGTACCGGGGGTACACGCGGGGCGCTGCGAGGTGATAGAGGGCAGCGAGGGGAAAACGGCGGCTGAAGCAGAGAGGTGGCAAGGCGGTTCCCGGTGGCGAAGGAGCGAGGGGCTCCTGGGTAGCGCTCACGCGGGACCCGGTGAGGACGGCGTCCAGCGGGGCGAGGTCGACGCGAAGGGGCCCAGGCGCAGCAACGCTCGGGGCGACGAGCATGGCGATGTTGCGGCACGTGGTGAGGCTGACACGGAGGCAAACGACAACGCATGGAGGCCTAGGTAGGTGAGCATGCGCAGGCTCGCTGACGACGTGGGTTCGGGGAGGAACCCCTGCGGGCGGAGGCGCGGCGAGGTGGTGGCCTTAGGCGACGCATCTCGACGGAGAGGCGGGCTCAGGCGGAGCAGAGCTCGAGATCGGTCCGGAGGGAGGTGTTGGCGGCTGCTCGGAGGGGAGCCCGCGAGGCGGCAGCGCGGCGACGGTTCGGGGCCAGGCGACCCGACGCTAGGCAGAGGCGGGTTCATCGGCACGTACGGCGGCTGCTGCTGCTGGGAACAAGGGGAGCAGCACGGCTGACTGGACACGAGGGAAGCGAGGTAGAACGGCGGAGCACCACTGCGGCTGTGGGCTTGGTCGCTGGCGGCGGCGGATGAGCGAGGGACACGAGGAGAGAGAGCGAGCGAGACCAATGGGAGGATCTTGCGAGGTAGGGCACGCGGCGGGCTCAGCGGGTCGGTCGGGTCGATGTCCATGTGCGGTGCGTGTCAAGCACGCGGGGTGGAGGCGTTGCGTGCCAGTAGGGTGGGGCTAGGCAGGCAGAGTGAGTGCGGGACGGGGCATGACGAGTCGCGTCGATGCACTACACTGCGTGCAATGTGAGAGGCGGGTCGGGTTGGTTAGGGTTTCCTTCTAGGGTAGTAGGTGGCTGCGGGCTGGACCTTTTGGCCTGGCCTGCGGTTGCCTCCCCAAACAAAAATAGTTTTTATTTATATATTTGTTTTGTTTTATTTAAAAGACCTTTTGTAAATTATTTTTAGACAAAACAAAAATATCCAGAAGAGACCGGGGTTTTGTTTTGAATAAAGACGGGGGATATTTAGAAAACAAAGATAGGCTTTTGGAAAATAGTTTTAGCCAAAAAGATGCATGCTGACATGATGATGCTCAAATGCAATGTGGCATGATGACATGAGCCTGTGGTCATGATGATGCACAAACAGAAACACCGAGCGATTTTTAGTAGTGGTTTTACCGGGGTGCTACAGTACATGATTAGCTGCTGCATGTTTCCATTAATCTTGTTGTTTAGTACATCTAGTATGTTTGAGTTACATGTGCTAGTAGCTGGTTTTGTCATGTTTAATATTCTGGAATTAATCGTGGAAATTGCGCCTAATTATCCAACAATCCGAAAACCTTATTATAGGCAATTTTCTGAGATAAACATGGGACACTTGGCCGATGCGATGAAGCCAGAAAAGTTTACCAGTGTTCATTTTAAGAGGTGGCAGTATAAGACCACTATGTGGCAGCAAAATCTAAAAGTATTCGAGGCTAGTGAGGGTTTACTTGAAGGAACTATATCTAAACAAGATCAGAACAAGTTCAAGGAAACCAATCTTGCCTTTGTGGGATGCGTTCTGAGTGTTCTTAACAACAAGTGGTTTGATGTGTACATGAACATCAAAGATGGAAAAGAGCTCTGGGAGGCACTGAATGCTAATTTCGGTGTAACAGATGCTGGCAGTGAACTATACATCATGGAGAGATTTCATGATTACATGATGGTTAACAACCATTCTAGTCGAACAAGCTCATGAGATACAATGCTTTGCGAAGGAGCATGAAATCCTTATGTGTAACTTACCCAACAAGTTTGTGGCTGGGTGCATCATTGCAAAGTTGCCTTCTTCATGGAGTAACTTCGCCACAACTCTCAAGCATAAGAGACAAGAGATATAGGTTGAAAACCTGATAGCGTCTTTTGATGTTGAGGAGAAGGCTCGGGCGAAGGACACTATTGAGAAAGGAGGCGTTGGTCAGTCTAGTGCCAACATGGTGCGGAAGAGGACCTTCGGCAAGAACAAAGGGAACTATAAGCCCTCCTTCAACAAGCCTGAAAAGACTACAACCTTCAAGAAGAAGAAGAAGCCAAACAAGGCCGAGCTAGGCTACTTTACCTATGGAGAGCTCGGACAGTATTCCAAGGACTGCCTAGAACATGCAGATCGTAGAGGGAAAGTGGAAAGACTATCAACATCATGACCGCTAGCAACACGGATGGGTATGGTAATTTATTTACTGTTCTTTCAGTGTTTCAATCACCATGTTGGTGGATTGATACAGGTGCTAATGTTCATGTGTATGCTGACATCTCTATGTTCACTTCTTATCAAGTCGCACGGGATTCTTCCGTCCTAATGGGGAATGGATCACATGCTTCTGTTTGTGGTGTTGGCACGGTGGATCTGAAGTTTACTTCCGGGAAAATCATGCAGCTGAGGAACACGCATCATGTCCCTACTATGAACAAGAATCTCGTTAGTGGCTCCCTTCTATGCAGAGATGGGTTCAAGGTTGTGTTAGATTCTAATAAAGTCGTTGTTTCAAAACATGGACAATTTATCGGTAAAGGTTATGAATTTGGAGGCTTATTCCGTTTCTCTCTTTCAGGTTCTGTAATAAATCCGTGAATCATATTTGTGGTGATGTTAATGATGATACCAATGTTTGACATTCTCATTTATGTCACATTAATTTTGGTTTGATGTCTCGGATGTCGAACATGAGTTTAATTCCTAATTTAACTATTGCCAAAGGTTCTAAGTGCCATAGTTGTGTGTAATCAAAGCAACCTCGAAAGCCTCACAAAGCTGGAGAGGAGAGAAACTTGACACCTCTACAACTCATACATTCTGATCTATGCGAGATGAGTGGTGTGTTGATAAAAGGTGAAAAGAGATATTTCATGACATTGATTGATGATGCGACTAGATACTGCTATGTTTATTTGTTGTGCACTAAAGATGAAGCTTTAGACTACTTTAAAGTTTATAAAGCCGAAGTTGAAAATCAACTAGAGAGAAAGATCAAACGTCTTAGGTTGAATCGTGGTGGCGAATATTTTCCCAAAAATCTTTGACGAGTTCTATGAGGAACATGGCATTATTCCTTAGAGGACGCCTCCCTACTCGTCCCAATCTGAAGGGGTTGCCGAGAGGAAAAACCGCACACTGACTGACTTGGTGAATTCCATGTTAGCCACTGCCTGTTTATCAAAGGCATGGTGGGGGGGAGGCTTTGTTGACTTCATGTCAAGTCCTTAATAGAGTTCCTAACAAGAATAAAGAAAAGGCCCCTTATAAGGAGTGGGCTGGGAGAAAACCATCACTTGCGTATTTGCGCATTTGGGGGTGTTTGGCTAAGGTCAACATACTGATTCCCAAGAAACACAAACTTGGACCTAAGACAGTGGATTGTATCTTTCTAGGATATGGTCCGCGGAGTATAGGCTATAGATTTCTAGTGGTTAAGTCTAAGGTTGCTGATATGCATGTTGATACTATAATGGAATCTCGTGATGCAACATTCTTTGAGAATATGTTTCCTATGAAGGACATGCATAGCACTGCTAGAATTTCATCTGAAATACTTCCTAAATCTAGTGCATCTATTGAGAATTTTGAACAACTACATGATGAAGTGCTAGAGAAGGATGACAATGAACCTTGCACGAGGATTAAGAGACAGAGGATTGCAAAATCCTTTGGTAATGATTTAATCATGTACCTTTTGGACGATACTCCCAGATCCATTGTAGAGGCATATGCATCTCCTGATGCAGATGATTGGAAAGAAGCTGTCCAAAATGAGATGGACTCGATTCTTTCTAATGGAACTTGGGAATTATCAGAACGTCCCTATGGTTGTAACCCGTGGGCTGTAAGTGGGTGTTCAAGAAGAAGCTAAGGCCTGATGGTACTATTGAGAAGTACAAGGCACGGCTTGTAGCAAAGGGCTACACACAGAAAGAAGGCGAAGATTACTTTGACACCTATTCACCTGTCGCTAGACTGACCACCATTCGAGTACTACTGTCCTTGGCTGCCTCTTATGGTCTTCTTGTTCATCAAATGGATGTGAAGACAGCTTTCCTTAATGGAGAGTTGGAAGAGGAGATTTATATGGATCAGATGGATGGGTTTGTGGTAAAATGTGAAGAGAGAAAGGTATGCAAGTTGTTAAAATATTTATATGGCCTGAAACAAGCACCTAAGCAATGGCATGAGAAGTTTGACAGAACTCTACTTTCTGATGGCTTTGTCATTAATGAGGCTGATAGATGTGTGTATTATATCCATGGTGGGGGCGATAGTGTTATATTATGTTTGTACATGGATGATATTCTGATCTTTGGTACCAACATGAATGTAATAAATGAAGTTAAGGCTTTCCTGTCAAAGAGTTTTGACTTGAAAGATCTGGGAGAGGCTGATGTGATTCTGAACATCAAGCTTATTAAGAACGAGAATGGGATTACTTTAACGCAATCACATTATGTTGAGAAGGGCTTGAGCCGTTTTGTCTTTATTGATGGCAAGACTTGTCCAACACCTTATGATCCCAGTTTGACATTACGAAAGAAGAAAAAGGAACCAACAGACCAGTCAAAATATTCATAAATTATTGGTTCTCTCATGTACTTAGCAAGCGCTACAAGACCCGATATCTCTTTTGCTGTGAGCAAGTTGAGTAGGTTCATGTCTAACCCGGGTATTGATCATTGGTATGCACTTGAAAGGGTCATGCGCTATATATGTGGTACAATGGGCTATGGGATTCACTATTCAGCGTACCCTGCTGTGCTTGAAGGATATCGTGATTTGAACTGGATCTCTGACGTTGATGAACTCTACGCCATCAGCGGGTATGTGTTTACCCTTGGAGGTGGCGTAGTGTCATGGAGATCTCGTAGATAGACCATATTGACGAGGTCAACTATGGAAGTAGAACTTACTGCTTTAGACACAACCACTGTTGAGTTAGAATGGCTGCATGAACTCTTGATGGACTTGCCTATGGTTGAAAAACCTGTGCCGGCAATCCTTTTGAATTGTGACACCCAAACTGTTATTGTCAAAGTGAACAATTCTAAGGATAACGCGAAGTCATCAAGACATGTCAAGAGACGTTTGAAATCTGTCAGGAAATTGAGAAACTCCGGAGTAATAACTGTTACATATATTCAAACAGATAAAAACCTGGCAGATCCCTTTACAAAGGGACTATCACGAATTGTGATAGAAAATGCATCGAGGGAGATGGGTTTGAGACCCATGGATGTCACACCATAGTGGTAACCCAACCTATGTGATCGGAGATCCTGTGAATTAGGATCTAGGAAGAACAAGCTAGTGGTTTGACTGGGGAGAGTATTTTGTAACCCTCTCTATGTGAAGATGCATGACTCTCAAAATCTGTAAGGCAGGTTGGCAACATGCCTTAATGTGTTTCTGTTTGCTATAACTCGCAAAGATGTCGTCCTACAGGGCATTCTTGAAACAACACACCTATATGAGCTCGACTGTAAACGTCACGGTCTATGAGACTTGGGTGGTCTCTAGTAAACTCATGAAGAGACCAGGGAGTATGACGCATATGCTCCAACCCGCGGGGTAGGCTATAGGCAGCCAGGTACTAGTTATGATTTTGAGTGAAATCTATTGGCACCAAACTTGCAATTCAAGGTTCGTCCATTGTTCAAGTTGCTGATAGATGTAGCTCAAGATTCTAGGTGTAAGTTCTACTTAACAGTCTCTGCTAAAACACTAGTATATAAACAAGTAGCGAGGATTGGCAAATCTTCAAATGGGCATTTGAGATCTGGTGGGGGATTGTTAGAAATAATGGGCCAATACAAATAAGCCCATGTAGATTTCAGATTTTCCCTTAAATCTCAAAGCCCATGTTTGATGGCAGGTCACATGTGTTTGGGCCCATGTTTGGGGTAGCTCACATGGGAGTGGAAGTTACTCCCACATGGAAAGTTGGAGGAGAGTTACACCAGCTTATAAGGTGGAGTGTTGCACCACTTTGTAAGTGAGTGACAATAAGAGAGCTACACGCACGCTCCTCCCCCGACGAGGCCACCGCTCGCATGCACGCACCGCCCGCCCGTCTCGTCACGATGCGCGCGCTGCGGGTTGCGAGAATCTCGCCGAGCCGAGCTTTGTTTTTGCTACTCAGGAAAACTTGTGAAGTTTTTGACAGACATGTCAACAGTTAGTGTATTCGGGTCGCTCCCGGATCGTGGGCTACTGTAACCGACCCAAACGTGCGCAACATGGACTCAGCACACGTAGGATTTCCTGAGCCACTCTGTATAAAGTCATGCGCGGCTACCGCCATAGAACTCACCGAATCCAATCTAGGGTTTTGCAACCTCTCTGCTTGCGCCACCACCGGAGCCTACTCCATCCCACTTGCCGGCGTGCACCAGCGGACGGGAGAGCAGGTCTCCGGAACCACTCGCCTTTGCGATCCTATATGGGAGTGGGTGAATAAGGTTTTTGGGAAGCGCTCTGCACGACTGCTCGAGTTCTTCATCACAGGTCATCTTCCATCGAAGTCGGGCGGTGTTGCCTATCATCGTCTTCACCGCTGTCTACTTCGATCAATCTTCCCCAAGGTTACTGTTGCAACTACTTCTGCAATCTAACAGTACGTGCGATGTGCTGTTGTCTGGTTATTCACCATGTTATGGGAGTACATGATTAGCTGTTGCTTGTTTCCATTCATCTTGTTGTTTAGTACATCTAGTATGTTTGAGTTACATGTGCCAGTAGCTGGTTTTGTCATGTTTAATATTCTAGAATTAATCGTGGAAATTGTGCCTAATTACCCAACAATCCAAAAACCTTATTATAGGCAATTTTCTGAGATAAACATGGGACACTTGGCCGATATGATGAAGCCAGAAAAGTTTACCAATGTTCATTTTAAGAGGTGGCAGTATAAGACCACTATGTGGCTACAAAATCTGAAAGTATTCGAGGCTAGTGAGGGTTTACTTGAAGGAACTATATCTAAACAAGATCAGAACAAGTTCAAGGAAACCAATCTTGCCTTTGTGGGATGCGTTCTGAGTGTTCTTAACAACAAGTTGTTTGATGTGTACATGAACATCAAAGATGGAAAAGATCTCTGGGAGGGACTGAATGCTAAGTTCGGTGTAACGGATGCTGACAGTGAACTATACATCATGGAGAGCTTTCATGATTACATGATGGTTAACAACCATTTTGTAGTCGAACAAGCTCATGAGATACAATGCTTTGTGAAGGAGCTTGAAATCCTTATGTGTAACTTACCCGACAAGTTTGTGGCTGGGTGCATCATTGCAAAGTTGCCTTCTTCATGGAGGAACTTCGCCACAACTCTCAAGCATAAGAGACAAGAGATATCGGTTGAAAACCTGATAGCGTCTCTTGATGTTGAGGAGAAGGCTCAGGCTAAGGACACTGTTGAGAAAGGAGGCGGGGGTCAGTCTAGTGCCAACATGGTGCGGAAGAGGACCTTTGGCAAGAACAAAGGGAACTATAAGCCCTCCTTCAACAAGCCTGAAAAGACTACAACCTTCAAGAAGAAGAAGAAGCCAAACAAGGCCGAGCTAGGCTACTTTACCTATGGAGAGCTCGGACAGTATTCCAAGGACTGCCTAGAACATGCAGATCGTAGAGGGAAAAGTGGAAAGACTATCAACATCATGACCGCTAGCAACACGGATGGGTATGGTAATTTATTTACTGTTCTTTCAGTGTTTCAATAACCATGTTGGTGGATTGATACGGGTGCTAATGTTCATGTGTGTCCTGACATCTCTATGTTCACTTCTTATTAGGTCGCACGGGATTCTTCCGTCCTAATGGGAATGTATCACATGCTTCTGTTCGTGGTGTTGGCACGGCGGATCTGAAGTTTACTTCTAGAAAAATGATGGAGCTAAGGAACGTGCAGCATGTCCCTACTATGAACAAGAATCTCGTTAGTGGCTCCCTTTTGTGTAGACATGGGTTCAAGGTTGTGTTAGAGTCTCATAAAGTCGTTGTTTAAAAACATGGACAATTTATCGGTAAAGGTTATGAGTTTGGAGGCTTGTTCCGTTTCTCTCTTTCAGAGTTCTGCAATAAATCCATGAATCATATTTGTGGTGATGTTCATGATGATACCAGTGTTTGGCATTCTCGTTTGTGTCACATTAATTTTGGTTTGATATCTCGGATGTCGAACATGAGTTTAATTCCTAATTTAACTATTGCCAAAGGTTCTAAGTGCCATAGTTGTGTGTAATCAAAGCAACCTCGAAAGCCTCACAAAGCTGGAGAGGAGAGAAACTTGGCACCTCTACAACTCATACATTCTGATCTATGCGAGATGAGTGGTGTGTTGATAAAAGGTGAAAAGAGATATTTCATGACATTGATTGATGATGCGACTAGATACTGCTATGTTTATTTGTTGTGCACTAAAGATGAAGCTTTAGACTACTTTATAGTTTATAAAGCCGAAGTTGAAAATCAACTAGAGAGAAAGATCAAACGTCTTAGGTTGAATCGTGGTGGCGAATATTTTCCCAAAAATCTTTGACGAGTTCTATGAGGAACATGGCATTATTCCTGAGAGGACGCCTCCCTACTCGTCCCAATCTGAAGGGGTTGCCGAGAGGAAAAACCGCACGCTGACTGACTTGGTGAATTCCATGTTAGCCACTGCCTGTTTATCAAAGGCATGGTGGGGGGGGAGGCTTTGTTGACTTCATGTCAAGTCCTTAATAGAGTTCCTAACAAGAATAAAGAAAAGACCCCTTATAAGGAGTGGGCTGGGAGAAAACCATCACTTGCGTATTTGCGCACTTGGGGGTGTTTGGCTAAGGTCAACATACTGATTCCCAAGAAACACAAACTTGGACCTAAGACAGTGGATTGTATCTTTCTAGGATATGGTCCGCGGAGTATAGGCTATAGATTTCTAGTGGTTAAGTCTAAGGTTGCTGATATGCATGTTGATACTATAATGGAATCTCGTGATGCAACATTCTTTGAGAATATGTTTCCTATGAAGGACATGCATAGCACTGCTAGAATTTCATCTGAAATACTTCCTAAATCTAGTGCATCTATTGAGAATTTTGAACAACTACATGATGAAGTGCTAGAGAAGGATGACAATGAACCTTGCACGAGGAGTAAGAGACAGAGGATTGCAAAATCCTTTGGTAATGATTTAATCGTGTACCTTGGCACCTCTAGAACTCAACTAGAGAGAAAGATCAAACGTCTTAGGTCGGATCGTGGTGGTGAATATTTTCCCAAAAATCTTTTACGAGTTCTATGAGGAACATGGCATTATTCATGAGAGGATGCCTCCCTACTCGCCCCAATCTAACGGGGTTGCCGAGACGAAAAACCGCACGCTGACTGACTTGGTGAATTCCATGTTAGGCACTGCCGGTTTATCAAAGGCATGGTGGGGGGAGGCTTTGTTGACTTCATGCAAGTCCTGAATAGAGTTCCTAACAATAATAAAGAAAATACCCCTTGTGAGGAGTGGGTTGGGAGAAAACCATCACTTGCATATTTGCGCACTTGGGGGTGTTTGGCTAAGGTCAACATACCGATTCCCAAGAAACACAAACTCGGACCTAAGACGGTGGATTATATCTGTTGGGTCCGCAACATAGAAAACAAAAAAATTCCTACGATGAGAACTACACACCAAGATCTATCTACTAAGTACAGAGCAACGGGTGGACATACATCCATCGAGAACTTACCCTCGAAGACAACGAGTTTTGTTAACTAGTAGGAACTCGTGGTTGATATAGTCATACACTTGCCGATCTCAAGATCGTGTGGAAGTCCGAGCGCCGCAAATCAGCAGCGCATCCGTACTTGCACACACGTTCAAGCCACCGGACAACCTCCACCTCCTCGCTCCAGCGATCCAGCGGAAGCAGCAACTCCTTCCAGACGAAATGCCACCGGGAACATGTATCTCGCTAATTCGAGACCATGGGGGAATAATTCTAGAGGGGAAGAGAGATCCTTCACGAGGAGGTGTGAGGAAGAAGGAGGAAGAGGGGGGCCTTTTATAGGAGGAGGGGGGTGCCCCTCCCCATGGCCAGCGCCTCATGGGGGGTGACCCCTCACCTCCCCCATTCATGTGGTGGTAACCCCTCCACATTAAAATGCCTCTTCACATTCCCTTTTAAAATCCCCACTTTAAATGCATTAAAATTCTCTAAGTTTAATGCTCTCTCATTTAATAAATTTTTTTATTAAATTTATTCAGAATTTTCTTAATTACTTTAATTAACAAACATTCACATATAACCCCTTGCAATATTTCAATATCACATGCAGAACCACTTTCTGCAATTTCACCCGAAACAATTTCCGGTTTCTATCGAAACAATTCCTGCGCTTTGCAATTCTTTCGTCTGAAACATATGTGCTCCAAAATGGTGTCCGATAACTCTTAAGTGTGTCATCCTACGGTTCGTGAATAATGCAGACATGGTTGAGACTCCTCTCAGATCAATAATTAGAAGCGGGACCTGGAGATCCATACTGACTCCTGCATATTCAACGATGACTTCTGTGATCGTGAGAACCTTTAACGCTTGTAATTTAATCCCTTTGTGTCATGATATAATACATGTCCGAGATTCGATCGTTTGTATCCAAATACCTAGTTTGATCTCGTTACCGACATGCACTCTTTTCTCGCTCCCGTGATATAACATTCTAGTGATCACATCACTTGCTTGCAAGCTATCCTAATGTGATATCACCGAGAGGGCCTAGAGTATATCTATCTGTCATCTGGATTGACAAATTCCACTCTTGATCCATGAGCCTCAACATAACACCTTCGTAGTACTAAACCCATATTTATAGTCACCCTGTTACGGTGTGACATTTGATGTTATCAAGATACTCTTCCGGTGTTAGCAATTAACATGATCTCATGGTCTAAGGATAAAGATTACTTCGTATGATGTTATAGCAATATAAACATAATGACTTGATCGTAATGCTATACTTTGGATGAATGTTCATCACATCATTCCACCAATGGTGTGACCTTGTTATTAACAACATCCAATGTCCATGATCAGGAAACCTTGATCATCCTGTTAATCAACAAGCTAGTCTATAAGAGAGGCATGACTAGGAACCCTTTTTGTTTATTAAACACACATCTATTGATGTTTCTGAATCAATACATTTCTAGCATGTAAAATAAACATCTATCATATATAAGGAATATATAATAACAACTTTATTATTGCCTCTCAGGGCATATTTCCTTCAGTGTCCCACTTGCACTAGAGACAATAATCTAGTTCACATAGTGACAAATCTAACACCCATGGAGTTCTGGTGTTGATCATGTTTTATCCTAGGGAGAACTTTAGTCAACGGATCTGCTACATTTAGGTCCGTGTGTACTTTACAAATCTTTATATCTCCATCCTTGACATGCTCGCGGATGGAGTGAAACCGGCGCTTGATGTTTGGAATTCTTGTGAGACCTTGGTTCCTTTGCGTTGGCTATGGCTCCATTGTTGTCACAATAGATCACCATCGGGTCTAACGCACTGGGAACCACACCCAGTTCGGTAATGAACTCTTTCATCCAAACTGCCTCCTGCGCCGCTTGTAATTTAATCCCTTTGTCTCATGATATAATACATGTCCGAGATTCGATCGTTGGTATCCAAATACCTAGTTTGATCTCGTTACCGACATGCACTCTTTTCTCGTTCCCGTGATATAACATTCTAGTGGTCACATCACTTGCTTGCAAGCTATCTTAATGTGATAGCACCGAGAGGGCCCAAAGTATATCTATCTGTCATCGAGATTGACAAATTCCACTCTTGATCCATGAGCCTCAACATAACACTTTCGTAGCACTGAACCCATCTTTATAGTCACCCTGTTACGGTGTGACGTTTGATGTTATCAATATACTCTTCCGGTGTTAGCAATTAACATGACCTCATGGTCTAAGGATAAAGATTACTTCGTATGATGTTATAGCAATGTAAACATAATGATTTGATCATAATGCTATACTTCGGATGAATGTTCACCACATCATTTCACAAATGCTATGACCTTGTTATTAACAACATCCAATGTCCATGATTAGGAAACCTTGATCATCTTGTTAATCAACAAGCTACTCTATAAGAGAGGCATAACTAGAAACCCTTTTTGTTTATTAAACACACATGTATTGATGTTTCCGATCAATACAATTATAGCATGCAAAATAAACATCTATCATATATAAGGAATACATAATAACAACTTTATTATTGCCTCTCAGGGCATATTTCCTTCAGCCTCCCACTAGCACTAGAAATAATAATCTAGTTTACATAGTGATCAATCTAACACCCACGGAGTTCTGGTGTTGATCATGTTTTTCCCTAGGGAGATCTTTAGTCAATGGATCTACTACATTTAGGTACGTGTGAACTTTACAAATCTTTATATCTCCATCCTTGACATGTTCGCGGATGGAGTGAAACTGGCGCTTAATATGCTTGGAATTCTTGTGAGACCTCGCTTTCTTGGCGTTGGCTATGGCTCAATTGTTGTCACAATAGATCACCATTGGGTCCAATGCACTAGGAACCACACCTAGTTCCGTAATGAACTCTTTCATCCAAACCGCTTCCTGCGCCGCTCCTGAACCAGCAACATATTCCGCCTCCGTCGTTGATCCAGCCACCACAGGTTGTTTGGAACTCCTCCAACTAGTTGCTGCTCCGTTCAAGAGAAATACGTATCTGGATTGAGAATTAGAGTCATCCAGATCGGTGTCAAAACTAGCATCGACATAATACTTAGCGACTAGCTCTTCTTCACCTCTGTATATGAGAAACATATCCCTAGTTCTTCTCAAGTACTTGAGGATGTTCTTGACCGCTATCCAGTGTTCCGAACCTGGATCAGATTGGTACCTACTAGTCAAACTAATAGCATGTGCCACATCCGGTCTTGTATATAGCATGGCATACATAATAGAGCCTATGGTCGAGGCATAGGGGATCTTATCCATTATCTCTCTTTCTTCCGCCGTAGCCAGACTTTGAGTCTTGCTCAATGTCTTGCCTTGCAACATAGGTAAGAACGCCTTCTTACTTCCGTTCATATTAAACTTCTTTAATACCTTATCAAGGTATGTACTCTGCGATAGCCCAATTAGGCGCCTTGATATATCTCTATAGATTTTAATGCCTAATATATATGACGCTTCACCAAGGTCTTTCATCGAAAATTTGCTGTTTAGATAACTTTTAACACTGTTTAAAAGATCTATATCATTTCCAATCAATAATGTCATCCACATATAATATCAGAAATGCCACATTGCTCCCACTCACTTTCTTGTAAATACAAGCCTCTCCATAAGTTTGGACAAATCCAAACTCTTTGATCACCTCATCAAAGCGGAGATTCCAACTCCGGGATGCTTGCTTCAGTCCATAGATGGAACGCTGAAGTTTACATACCTTATTAGCATCCTTAGGATCAACAAAACCCTTAGGTTGTATCATATACAACTCTTATTCAATATTACCATTGAGGAACACAGTTTTGACATCCATCTGCCATATTTCATAATTGAAATATGCAGCAATTGCTAACATAATCCTGACCGACTTAAGCATCGCTACGGGGAGAATGTCTCATCGTAGTCAACTCCTTTAATTTGTCAAAACTCCTTTGCGACAAGTCGAGCCTTATAGATGGTCACATTACCATCAGCATCCGTTTTTCTTTTGAAAATCCATTTATTCTCAACAGCTTTTCGATCGTGAGGTAAGTCCACCAAGGTCCAAACTTGGTTCTCGTACATGGATTCCATCTCGGATTTTATGGCTTCTAGCCATTTGTTGGAATCCGGGCTCATCATCGCTTCTTCATACGTCGCTGGGTCATCTATTTCATCAACCATGAAATTCACAACAGGATTACCGTACAGTTCAGGAGCTGCACGTGTCCTACTAGACCTGCGAGGTTCGGTAGTGTCCTCTTTCGGAGTTTCATGATCAATATCATTAGCTCTATCTTCATTAGGTGAAGTCAACTCCGAAACAATTTCTGGTGCTGCGCTACTCGCCATTTCATCAAGAGAAGGTTCAATAACCTCTTTGAGTTCTACCTTCCGACTACTCACACCTTTCGTGAGAAACTCCTTCTCAAGAAATGATCCATTCTTGGCAACAAAAACCTTGCCCTCGGATCTATGATAGAAGGCATACCCAATTGTTTCCTTAGGGTATCCTATGAAGACGCATTTTTCCGTTTTGGGTTCGACTTTATCTAGCTGAAGTTTCTTCACATAAACATCGCATCCCCAAAATTTAAGAAATGATAACTTAGATTTGTTTCCAAACAATAATTTATACGGTGTCGTTTCAACGGATTTAGATGGTGCCCGATTTAAAGTGAATGCAGCTGTTTCTAGTCCATAACCCCAAAATGATAGTGGCAAGTCAGTTAGAGACATCATAGATCGAACCATATCCAATAAAGTACGATTACGACGTTCCGACACACCATTACGTTGTGGTGTTCCGGCAGGCGTGAGTTGTGAAACTATTCCACACTCTTTCATGTGTGTGCTAAACTCGTAACTTAGATACTCACCTCCACGGCCGGACCGCAGAAATTTGATCTTTCTGTAACGATGATTTTCCACTTCATTCTGAAATTCCTTGAACTTTTCAAAGGTTTCAGACTTGTGTTTCATCAAATAGATATACCCGTATCTACTTAAATCATCTGTGAAAGTAACAAAATAACGATATCCACCTCGCGTCGACACACTCATTGGTCCACATACATTAGTATGTATGATTTCCAATAAATCTGTCGCCCATTCTATTGAACCGGAAAACGACATTCTAGTCATCTTGTCCATAAGGCATGGCTCACATGTATCAAATGATTCAAAATCAAGTGATTCCAAAAGTGCATCAGAATGGAGTTTCTTCATGCGTTTAACGCCAATATGACCTAGACGGCAGTGCCCCATATATGTAGATATATCATCATCAAGTTTAATCTTTTTAGCATCAACATTATGAATATGCGTAATATTACTATCGAGATCCAACAGAAATAAACCATTCAACACAGGTGCATGACCATAAAAGATATTATCCATATAAATCGACCAACCATTGTTTTCAGACTTAAACGAATAACCACTTTGCATCAAACATGATCCAGATACAATGTTCATGCTCAGTGCAGGCACCAAATAACAATTATTCAGATTTATAACTAATCCCGATGGCATATGGAGAGGCAGCGTTCCGACGGCGATCACATCAACTCTTGATCCATTGCCGACCCACATCGTGACCTCATCCCTTGCTAGTTGTCGCTTGTTTCGCAGCCCCTGAATGGAGTTACATATATTAGCAACCGATCCTGTATCAAATACCCAGGTGCTACTGCGAGTACTAGTCAAGTACACATCAATAACATGTATATCACATATACCTTTGTTTTCCTTGTCGGACTTCTTGTCCGCCAAATACTTGGGGCAATTGCGCTTCCAATGGCTAGTCCCCTTGCAATAGTAACACTCGGTGTCAGACTTAGGGCCAGCTCAGGGTTTCTTTTCAGGTGCGGCAACAGATTTTCCACCCTCTTTCCCTTCTGCTTGCCTTTCTTGTCCTTCTTGAAACCGGTGGTCTTATTGATCATCAACACTTGATGTTCTTTCCTAATCCCCACTTCTATAGTCTTAAGCATTGACAGAAGCTCGGGAAGAGCCTTCTTCATGCCCTGCATATTATAGTTCATCACGAAGCTCTTGTAGCTAGGTGGCAGAGATTGGAGAACACGATGTATGCCTAAGTCAATAGGAATCGTTATTCCCAAGGACACAAGCTTATCGGTGTACCCAGACATTTTGAGTACGTGCTCACTAACGGAGCTGTTCTCCTCCATCATGCAGCTAAAGAACTTTTCTAAAGCATTATAACTCTCTATAGCAGCATGGGTATCAAAAATCATTTTCAATTCTCCCATGGTATCAAAGGCATTGCCATTTTCGAAACACTTTCGAAGTTTTGGCTCTAGCCCATACAGTATGCCGCAATGAACTAAGTTGTGGTCCTCCTGAGGAGTTATATAGACATTCTTTTCCTCGTCAGGGGCATCGGGAGCTGGTGGGGGGCCTAGCGGCGCCTCTAGCACATATTGCTTTTGTGCAGCAGTGAGGAGAATCCTCAAATTCATAGCCCAGTTGGTGAAGTTGCTACCATTCGCAACAAGTTTCTCTTTCTCCATGAACACATTGAAATTAAAAGTAGGTGGTGCCATCTACAACATAATTTGTAAAGTTTATTTAGACTAAGTTTATGATAGAGTGAGTTCAGCTAATCCAAATTACTAATGAACTCCCACTCAAAAACGACATCCCTATTTGGTGATTACATGAACCAAATCCACTACACCAAATCCGATCATCACGTGAGTCGGTGTAGCTTCAAAGGCGAGCATCTATATGGGCATCATATCAACTATATGACTCATGCTTAACCTTTCGGTCCGTGTTCCGAGGCCATGTCTATACATGCTAGGCTCGCTAAGTAAGAACCTTAGTACTCGCGTGTGTAAAACTGTCTTACACCCGTTGTATGAAAGCGTAGAGTCGAGTACACCCGATCATCACATGATGTCTCGAAACACGATCCATAGAACAGTGCATACTTAAGGAAGAACACATTTTTATCTTGATATCTAAATGAGGGATCATCTTACAATGCTACCAAAAGCGCCAAACTAGCAGTATAAGATGCTAACATCTAATGTGTAAAGTGAGATGATATGGTCCATGCATTTGATCTCTATCATTTGCATCGTGGTATAATCTCTATCATTCCTTTGTGTGTAAGGCTAAGGTCTATGGAACTTACACGTTGAATGTGTTGTAAGAGTATCTGTCATATATCTACTTACAACAATACCATATCAATACACTAGCCCAGCAACGATCTAAACTAGACGCCTCTAATTTATCAATTGCAAGTTTTACGTGGCTTAGGGCTTTCGGAGATAGAACCGTTGTTACCTATGAACATGAACCACAACGAGGATAACCAAGTTATTAGCAACTTGTTGTAAATCAGATATTAACTATAGTAGGAGAGACAGACACCCGCCAGCCACTTATGCAAAACTAGTTGCATGTCAGTCGTGGAACCGGTCTCATGTACGATGACATGTAAGGTTGGTACGGGCCGCTTCATCCCACTATGCCACCAATATCCAAAATACATAGAAGATGCAATAACATGATCATCATCGCCCACATATAAACATATGTGTACTACCCGTGCAAAGCACCTACGCATAGATCAGGCTCTGATACCCTCCAGCCACTTATGCAAAACTAGTTGCATGTCAATCGTGGAACCGGTATCATGTACGATGACATGTAAGGTTGGTCCGGGCCGCTTCATCCCACTATGCCACCAATATCCAAAATACATAAAAGATGCAATAACATGATCATCATCGCCCACATATAAACATATGTGTACTACCAGTGCAAAGCACCTACGCATAGACCAGGCTCTGATACCACTGTTGGGTCTGCAGCATAGAAAACAAAATTTTTCCTATGATGAGAACTACATGCCAAGATCTATCTACTAGGTACAGAGCAACGGGTGGACATACATCCATCGAGAACTTACCCTCGAAGACAACGAGTTTTTTTAACGAGTAGGAACTCGTGGTTGATGTAGTCGTACACTTGTCGATCTCAAGATCGTGTGGAAGTCCGAGCGCCGCAAATCAGCAGCGCATCCGTACTCGCACACATGTTCAAACCACCGGACAACCTCCACCTCCTTGCTCCAGTGATCCAGCGGAAGCAGCAACTCCTTCCAGACGAAATGCCACCAGGAACATGTATCTCGCTAATCCGAGACCATTGGGGAATAATTCTAGAGGGGGAGAGAGATCCTTCACGAGGAGGTGTGAGGAAGAAGTAGGAAGAGGGGGGCCTTTTATTGGAGGAGGAGGGGGGTGCCCCTCCCCATGGTCGGCGCCTCATGGGGGGGTGACCCCTCACCGTCCCCATTCATGTGGTGGTAACCCCTGCACATTAAAATGCCTCTTCACATTCCCTTTTAAAATCCCCACTTTAAATGCATTAAAATTCTCTAAGTTTAATGCTCCCTCATTTAATAAAACTCTTTTATTAAATTTATTCAGAATTTTGTTAATTATTTAATTAACAAACATTCACATATAAGCCCTTGCAATATTTCAATATCACATGCAGAACCACTTTCTGTAATTTCACCCGAAACAATTTCTGGTTTCTATCGAAACAATTCCTGTGCTTTGCAATTCTTTCGTCTAAAACATTTGTGCTCCAAAATGGTGTCCGGTAACTCTTAAGTGTGTCACCCTACAGTTCGCGAATAATGCAGACATGATTGAGACTCCTCTCAGATCAATAATCAGAAGCGGGACCTGGAGATCCATACTGACTCCTGCATATTCAACGATGACTTCTATGATCATGAGAACCTTTAACGCTTGTAATTTAATCCCTTTGTCTCATGATATAATACATGTCCGAGATTCTATCATCGGTATCCAAATACCTAGTTTGATCTTGTTACCGACATGCACTCTTTTCTCGTTCCCGTGATATAACATTCTAGTGATCACATCACTTGCTTGCAAGCTATCTTAATGTGATATCACCGAGAGGGACCAGAGTATATCTATCCGTCATCGGGATTGACAAGTTCCACTCTTGATCCATGAGCCTCAACATAACACCTTCGTAGCACTGAACCCATCTTTATAGGCACCCTGTTATGGTGTGACGTTTGATGTTATCAAGATACTCTTCCGGTGTTAGCAATTAACATGATCTCATGGTCTAAGCATAAAGATTACTTCGTATGATGTTATAGCAATGTAAACATAATGACTTGATCGTAATGCTATACTTTGGATGAATGTTCATCACATCATTTCACAAATGCTGTGACCTTGTTATTAACAACATCCAATGTCCATGATCAGGAAACCTTGATCATCTTGTTAATCAATAAGCTAGTCTATAAGAGAGGCATAACTAGGAACCCTTTTTGTTTATTAAACACACATGTATTTATGTTTCCGATCAATACAATTATAGCATGCAAAATAAACATCTATGTATATAAGGAATACATAATAACAACTTTATTATTGCCTCTCAGGGCATATTTCCTTCAGTATCACACTGCTAGAATTTCTTCTGAAATACTTCTTGAATCTAGTGCATCTATTGAGAATTTTGAACAACTACATGAGGAAGTCTTAGAGAAGGATGACGATGAACCTCCCACAAGGAGTAAGAGACATAGAATTGCGAAATCCTTTGGTAATGATTTCATCGTGTATCTTGTGGATGATACTCCCAGATCCATTGTAGAGGCATATGCATCTCCTGATGCAGATGATTGGAAAGAAGCTATCCAAAATGAGATCGACTCAATTCTTTCTAATGGAACTTGGGAATTATCAGAACGTCCGTATGGTTGTAAACCCGTGGGAAGTAAGTGGGTGTTCAGGAAGAAGCTAAGGCCTGATGGTACTATTGAGAAGTACCACAGCTTGTAGCAAAGGGCTACACATAGAAAGAAGGCGAAGATTACTTTGACACCTA
This sequence comes from Avena sativa, assembly GCA_916181665.1. Classification (NCBI taxonomy): domain Eukaryota; kingdom Viridiplantae; phylum Streptophyta; class Magnoliopsida; order Poales; family Poaceae; genus Avena; species Avena sativa. The sequence goes on from OV702295.1 coordinate 434,147,459, forward strand.
TTCACCTGTCGCTAGACTGAGCACCATTCGAGTACTACTGTCCCTGGATGCCTCTTATGGTCTTCTTGTTCATCAAATGGATGTGAAGACAACTTTCCTTAATGGAGAGTTGGAAGAGGAGATCTATATGGATCAGACAAATGGGTTTGTGGTAAAAGGTGAAGAGACAAAGGTATGCAAGTTGTTAAAATCTTTATATGGCCTGAAACAAGCACCTAAGTGATGGCTCAGTGTTGATGTAGAGCTCGTTGGGAACCCCAAGAGGAAGGTATGATGAGCACATCAACAAGTTTCCCTCAGTTATGAAACCAAGGTTTAATCGAACCAGTAGGAGCAAGGAAACACCCCAAAGGTGTTGCTAGCTGAGCCTTGGCAGGGCGCACTACCGGTGCTAGTAGCAACGTGGAGACCTGCACAACACAACCACAAAACTTTGTTCCCAACTTGCGATGAGGTTGTCAATCTCACCGCTTTTGCTGAAAACAAAGGATTAAACGTATCGAATGGAAGGAAGTAATAGTTTGTAGAAAGTAAACACAAAGCAGTAAACAGTTTGTAGATTGTATGCAAAAGAAAGGACCGGGATCCATAGTTCACTAGAGGTGGTTCTCCTTAAGATAGATAACATGCTGGGTGAACAAATTACAGCGGGGCAATTTACAAACATCAAGAAAGTAATACATGCATATACTAATCATCTTGACCCCTTTGGAACTTGATTGGTCATTACAACATTATACATAGACCGCCATCCAACTGCATCTATGACTAATAATCCACCTTCAGGTTATCATCCGACCCCCCTCCAGTATTAAGTTACAAGCAATAGATTATTGCTTTATGAATTGCGTGTAAAGTAAACAATACGATTGTTCTATGAACAAAGGATTGTTGTTTTCTCCCTAGTAGCAATAGCACATCTAGTACCTTAGAGATTTCTGTCACTTCCCTAGATTACCAGAGGCATGAACCCACTATCGAGCATAAATACTAACTCTTGGAGTTGCTAGCATCTACTTGGCCAAGATAGCTGCTAACAACGGAAAGCATGCAAGATCACAAATAACAAAGACATGATAGAATCAATAATCAATCTGAAATAGCATCTCAATATCCATCGGATCCCCACAAACACAACATGCAGAATTACAAATAGATGATCTTGATCATGAACGAAGCTCACAAGATCTAGACATGAAAGCACAAAGGAGGAGAACCAGCCATCTAGCTACTACATGGATCCGTAGTCCAAAGATGAACTACTCACGCATCACACCGGAGGCTTGCATGGTGATGAAGAAGGCCTCCAGGGTGAATTCCCCTCTCCGGCAGGGTGCTGGGAAGAGCTTCAGATCCCTCCTGATCTAGGGATGGAGATGACGGCGGCTACAGACTCTTTCGTGGATTTTTGATCGGGTACTTAGGGTTTTCGTCCTGAGGGCATCTTATAGGCGGAAGGAGAGGCCGAGGGGGTGCCTGGGCTGGCCACACCACCCCCTGGCATGGGCCAAGCCTAGCCGTGCGGCCAGGTGGTGTGGACGCCCTCTAGACCTTCTCCGTCTCGTATTCTGGCATCCGATGACTTCCGGAAAATAGGCACTTTGTCTTTTGTCCTGTCTAATTCCAAGAATATTCATTTTCTGACTTTCCTGGAGCAGAAAACAGGCAGCTGGCACTGTGGCTCTTGTTAATAGGTTAGTCAAAGAAATCATATGAAAATTAATCCAAAGTGTGGACAAAACACAAGAAAGTGGATAAAACCAAGCATGCAACATCAAAAATTATAGATACATTTGCAATGTATCACTAAGCAATGGCATGAGAAGTTTGACAGAACTCTACTTTCTGATGGCTTTGTCATTAATGAGGCTGATAGATGTGTGTATTATCTCCATGGTGGGGGCGATAGTGTTATATTATGTTTGTACATGGATGATATTCTGATCTTTGGTACCAACATGAATGTAATAAATGAAGTTAAGGCTTTCCTGTCAAAGAGTTTTGACATGAAAGATCTAGGAGAGGCTAATGTGATTCTGAACATCAAGCTTATTAAGAACGAGAATGGGATTACTTTAACGCAATCACATTATATTGAGAAGGTCTTGAGACGTTTTGGCTTTATTGATGGCAAGACTTGTCCAACACCTTTTGATCCCAGTTTGACATTACGAAAGAATAAAAAGGAACCAACAAACCAGTCGAAATATTCACAAATTGTTGGTTCTCTCATGTACTTAGCAAGCACTACAAGACCCGATATCTCTTTTGCTGTAAGCAAGTTGAGTAGGTTCATGTCTAACCCGGGTATTGATCATTGGCATGCACTTGAAAGGGTCATGCACTATATATGTGGTACAATGGGCTATGGGATTCACTATTCAGGGCACCCTGCTGTGCTTGAAGGATATAGTGATTCGAACTGGATCTCTAACGTTGATGAACTCTACGCCACGAGCGGGTATGTGTTTACCCTTCAAGGTGACGCAGTGTCATGGAGATCTCGTAGACAGACCATATTGACGAGGTCAACTATGGAAGCAGAGCTTACTACTTTAGACATAACCACTATTGAGTTAGAATGGTTGCGTGAACTCTTGATGGACTTGCCTATGGTTGAAAACCTATGCCTGCAATCCTTTTGAATTGTGACAACCAAACTGTTATTGTCAAAGTGAACAATTCTAAGGATAACGCGAAGTCATCAAGACACGTCAAGATACGTTTGAAATCTGTCAGGAAATTGAGAAACTCCGGAGTAATAACTGTTACATATATTCAAACAGATAAAAACTTGGCAGATCCCTTTACACAGAGACTATCACGAGTTGTGATAGAAAATGCACCGAGGGAGATGGGGTTGAGACCCATGGATGTCACATCATAGTGGTAACCTAACCTATCTGATCGGATATCCCGTGAATTAGGATCTTAGAAGAACAAGCTAGTGGTTTGACTGAGGAGAGTATTTTGTAACCCTCTCTATGTGAAGATGCATGACTCTCAAAATCTGTAAGGCAGGTTGGCAACATGCCTTAATGTGTTTCTATTTGCTATAACTCGCAAAGATGTCGTCCTACAGGGCATTCTTGAAAGAACACGCCTATATGAGCTCGACTGTAAACGTCGCGGTCTATGAGACTTGGGTGGTCTCTAGTAAACTCATGAAGAGACCAGGGAGTATGACGCATATGCTCCAACCCGCGGGGTAGGCTACTGGCATCCAGGTACTAGTTATGATTTTGAGTGAAATCTATTGACACCAAACTTGCAATTCAAGGTTCATCCATTGTTCAAGTTGCTGATAGACGTAGCTCAAAATTCTAGGCGGAAGTTCAACTTAACAGTCTCTGCTGAAACACTGGTATATAAACAAGTAGCGAGGATTGGCAAATCTTCAAATGGGAATTTGAGATATGGTGGGGGATTGTTAGAAATAATGGGCTAATACAAATAAGCCCATGTAGATTTCAGATTTTCCCTTAAATCTCAAAGCCCACGTTTGATGGCAGCTCATATGTGTTTGGGCCCATGTTTGGGGCAGCTCACATGGGAGTGGAGTGGGAGCTAAAGTTTATTGCAACATGGAAAGTTGGAAGAGAGTTACACCATCTTATAAGGTGGAGTGTTGCACCACTTTGTAAGCGAGTGACAATAAGAGAGGTACACACACGCTCCTCTGACGACGACGCCGACGCTCGCACGCATGCACGCACCGCCCGCCCGTCTCGTCATGAAGCGCGCACGCCGCGGGTTGCGGGAATCCCGCTGAGCCAAGCTTTATTTTTGCTACTCAGGAAAACTTGTGAAGTTTTTGACAGACGTGTCAATAGTCAGTCTATTCGGGTCGCTCCCGGATTGTGGGCTACTGTAACCGACCCAAACGTGTGCAACATGGACTCGTCCCACGTAGGGTTTCCTGAGTCGCTCTATATAAAGTCGTGCACGGATACTGCCATAGAACACACTGAATCCAATCTAGGATTTTGCCAACCTCTCTTCTTGCGCCGCCACCGTAGCTTACTCCATCCCGCTTGCCGGCATGCACCAACAGACGGGAGAGTAGGTCTCCAGAACCACTCGCCTTTGCGATCCTGTACGGGAGAGGGCGAATAAAGTTTTTGGGAAGCGCTCTGCACAACTGCTCGAGTTCTTCATCACAGGTCGTCTTCCATCCAAGTCGAGCGATGCTGCCTATCGTCGGCTTCGCCGCTGTCTGCTTCGATCAATCTTCCCCAAGGTTACTGCTACGACTACTTCTGCAATCGAACGGCACGTACGACGTGCTGCTGTCTAGTTATAAACCATGTTCTGCGAGTACATGATTAGTTGCTGCTTATTTTCGTTCATCTTGTTGTTTAGTACATCTAGTATGTTCAAGTTACATGTGCTAGTAGCTGGTTTTGTCATGTTTAATATTCTGGAATTAATCATGAAAATTGTGCCTAATTATCCAACACTATGAGGTATTCTTAGCATATGACAATATATCAATAGACTGTCTGCGCGGTGTGCGGTCCCACTTTTGTCCTTGTATTTATAGTTTTGTTGTCCTTCGAGCCTAGCCGGTACTAATTTTCTAGACGGAACAACCGTGTCCTCAAACATGTTGTGCCGATACGAACGACGAACACTCCATCTCCCACACTTAATGTTACCATCTGTCAGGAACCCTACTACACGTTGGTTGTGGTTAGACATTTGTAACCTCACGATTTTACCTCGTCTTTTGACTTCATGCGGTGCTCAACTCCGGGTTTCGGTTGCTTATTCCCTACAGTGGACACGCTGTTAGCATACCTGCTTCTCCTCCATTTGCCCCCCTCATTTTAAGTGCCAAGCCATTAGTCCTACGGGGTATTCCGATAGCTCAAACTCACTGTGTGCGGAGATAAAATCCTTACGTCAAGCACCAGCCATACTTATGTCCACACAAAGCTCGCGGGAGGTGCCATTTCCCCCTCTATGTTGTGTTTATCTCAAAACTACCAATGCTTGCCCATGAGGCCTCTACCTGAACTTATATAGACGAGTGACACTTACAGATCCAATCCCTTCCAAAGTTTGAACACCATGCCCATGCATTCAAATTTCGAACTCATCTATGCACCGTGTCCAGCACAACCTGCAATCTATGAGCTACAGTTGCACACTCATTCAATTTTCAACCGTTCACATTTGGTAGTCAAGTGTTTCAAATTGAGTCTCCCACCTCATAGTGCCAACAACCTCAAATTCAGACTCCACTTTACCTTTCATTTTCCAGATTCGAGCTGGACTACGATTGCCACTTTGCCAGAAACACACACCACGAATTAACCAATTATCTCATAGTGACCAATAGTAAAATCAGTCTACAGTTTCAGATGCTTTATGTTACTGAACCCAATAAACACTATCAAGAACTCATCGTCAGCTAGATGCATTATTATGTTCCTGAAAACTACGGATGTTTTGTACACTCATAAAATCTGCCAAAGTCCAACAGTGAACAACACAAATCCAATCAAAATTTTGTACAACAACATGACAGTTTTACAACACAAATACATGACTCTCACTCCGACTATGAACTAAGGTGAATACCGACTAGAGATCGGTATCATTCAAACTTTGCTCTGTTGTCATGTTGACAGTGTGTTGTAATGTACCACCTATCCTTCAACCTCTTACACTTCACAATATCCTTGCCTCGTACAAGATCTATCTGATTTTTTCAAACATTGCTCTCATGTAAATTTTCCTAGCATGCCTCTCAAAAGATCAGTTGAACCTCAACATAGGACGAGCCTGACCACGAGAAAAACATCACATGTACAAAATGTTAATATCGACATCGAGAACAACATGAACAAAGTTAAGTCAACCAATGGACAACATCTTATAATTTCACTTATAGTTCGATCGCTTTGTTCTGCTAGTACAATGTATTTTCAGGCACTACAAAATTCCAAACTAACAATTTCCCTAATTACACAGCTATGCTACAATAACTCACCTATTTGACCATGTAGGAGTTTTTGGATCTACTTGCACTATGGACTGGGAGGATTCATGCGCTGAGTTCTGTCCGCAGACCCACCGGAGTTCCCGCCGCCATTTCACCATTAACCACACCTTTCAACCTACCAACAGCGGCGGCGTGCTCGCCGTCTACATTCTAGCATCCTGCCATCCCACGCGTTGAATCGGACCCACAAGAGTATCGTTGTCCCCCTTGTCGCCTGCACCTTCGAACATAGGAGACTGCATGTGTAGACGAACTACTTCGGTCAATCAAATGTAACAGTATGTACCGCAGGTGTGCTGCTTGTTCATTTCAGAAGTCAGAAATCATCTTCCAGAACTTCTCCATGTGCTTGTCCTGTAACCAGAATCTAGAGGTTCAAATTTGACCACATAGTGTATAAGTACTAACCAAAATCTAGATGTTCAAACTTAACCACATAGTGTATCAGTACTATTGTTTGCAGAAATTTCAGAACGTTTGTGGATTTAGGTTTGCCTCCAACAACAGGTTTTGTTCTTATGAGATGAAAAAGAATAGACGCACATATCACCACGTTAATAAGTGTCGCAACATAGTAGGCCATCATCCTTGATACACATTCAAAAATTCACCTGTGATTTTGTCTAGTGGCTCAGCTGAATGTTGCAACTCGTTAGGCCTCTTCAGTTTACTCATTAAGCCTTCTTAAATTCTACAATTGCAAATTGTCTTAGTGGTGGATACAGATTCCCTAGATTTATTTTAATCTGAGATTTCCATCAAACACCTTATCTACGCAAATGAAGATTTGCATAAAAAAATACTTGCAATCGAAATCTCTTTAGATGTACAGGAACATGGGGACTGGACATGAGGTAAATTGGCCGAAAGAACCTGCTAGTGATTGCCATTGTAGTAGTCTACCTACAGATCCTCATCCAAATCTAAGCACCCGAAGCTTTCCTGAACCCAACCACCAGTAGTACAATACATCGACTCTACAAAATTAAGGCCACTGCATCTATCGCCTTAGACGGTCATCCAGTGCGCCAGAGAAGCTGGGGAGATGGCCCGCTGATTCAGAATTTAGCATCCAGATGGTTTTGGTTCCCCCATCATCACCACAAGCAAGAGGACCATGACCCGCGATGTCCCTTCTTTTGCGGATCAATGGCAACGTCCCCGCCACGGAAGCTGCCCACCCGAGCAGGCGCACCTCGAAGCATCAGGGTAGCAACAATGCCTCCCTCGTTCCCCTTCGATCCCTCCTAGAGCCGCTAGGAGCCCTAGATCCTCTGATTTGATCTGTACATATCGTCCCCGCACTCTCTCTCACCCTGACCCCCTCCCCTCTCCTCCTTACCAATAGGTAGCTGCTCCTTGTCGCGGCGGCGATGACCGGTCTGTAGCAGCTAGTCACGGGCGGGAGTGGAGTCGTATGACAATGACACCTTGGTGGAGTTGGGCGACCGGGGAGAAGGAGCGGGCGAACAGAAATGACGAACAAGAAAATAAACGTTTCAGGTTTGACTAGGTGGTGGCACACCCCGTAATATGTCTGAACTCGTAGGGGAAAAACCGTCCAAAGTATAAATCGGAACCAAAATTTTGGCAGACGAACCTACCTCAAGAAAATAATTTTATAGTTGATGCCCAGGCTGCAGCTGGAGGAATCAGAGGCTAGGGACGGGGCTGCTACTACCCGGGCTATAGTCGGGAGCTGGAGCAGAGGCTAGGGGGCGGGGATGCTGGAACCAGTGGAGGGTAGCTAGGTGTAGTCGCGGCCGGCAGTGCATGCTCACGGTGGTAGGAATGAGATGACTTTGATGAGGGTTGGTGGTCTGCCGGTGGTGACGAGGTTAGCGGAGGTGGAGCAACCGTGAAAAAAAACATGAACTGTTTTTTGCACTCGTGCGTGGCAGTGGTGGGTAATATGTTTGTTTGGTCGAGGGCAAAATCATCCAATAAAAATCGGAACGAAAGTTCTGCATGACAAACCTACCTCAAGCAATATTATAGTATAGACTAGTTGAATGCCCGTGCGTTGCTACAGGGTTACCCTGAGTTTTTTCTTATTGTATATATAATTGATTCAATATAGCCATGTAATACTCGAAAAACAAAATAATCAGAAATGATTGTTTGATGTCGGGCTCAAATGTTCCTTTTTTGTGTCATTTCTTTGCACAGAGATTGGTGGTACTCTGAGGTATTCTTAGAATATGGCAATATATCAATAGACTATCTGCACGGTGTGTGGTCCTACTTCTATCCTTGTATTTATAGTTTTGTTGTCCTTCGAGCCTAGCTGGTACTGATTTTCTAGACGGAGCAACCGTGTTCTCAAACATGTTGTGCCGATAGGGACGACGGACACTCCATCTCCCACACTTAATGTTACCATCTATCAGGGACTCTACTTTTGTTGTGGTTAGACATTTGTAACCTCACGAGTTTACCTCGTCTTTTCACTTCATGCAGTGCTCAGCTTCGGGTTTCGGTTGCTTCTTCCCTACAATGGACACATTGCTAGCAGACATGCTTCTCCTCCATGCCTGTCGCTTTTGAAGTGCCAAGCCATTAGTCCTATGGGGTATTTCGATAGCTCAAACTCACCGTGTGAGGAGATAAAATCCTTACCTCAAGAACTGAAGGAAATATGCCCTGAGAGGCAATAATAAAGTTGTTATTATATATTCCTTATATATGATAGATATTTATTTTACATGCTAGAAATGTATTGATTCGGAAATATCAATACATGTGTGTTTAATAAACAAAAAGGGTTCCTAGTCATGCCTCTCTTATAGACTAGCTTGTTGATTAACAGGATGATCAAGGTTTCCTGATCATGGACATTGGATGTTGTTAATAACAAGGTCACACCATTGGTGGAATGATGTGATGAACATTCATCCGAAGTATAGCATTACGATCAAGTCATTATGTTTATATTGCTATAACATCATACGAAGTAATCTTTATCCTTAGACCATGAGATCATGTTAATTGCTAACACCGGAAGAGTATCTTGATAACATCAAACGTCACACCGTAACAGGGTGACTATAAAGATGGGTTCAGTACTACGAAGGTGTTATGTTGAGGCTCATGGATCAAGAGTGGAATTTGTCAATCCAGATGACAGATAGATATACTCTGGGCCCTCTCGGTGATATCACATTAGGATAGCTTGCAAACAAGTGATGTGATCACTAGAATGTTATATCACGGGAACGAGAAAAGAGTGCATGTCGGTAACGAGATCAAACTAGGTATGGAGATACTGATGATCGAATCTCAGACATGTAATATATCGAGAGACAAAGGTATTTAGTTACAAGCGTTAAAGGTTCTCACGATCACAGGAGTCATCGTTGAATGTGTAGGAGTCAGTACGGATCTCCAGGTCCCGCTGCTGATTATTGATCAGAGAAGGGTCTCGATCATGTCTGCATTATTCGCGAACCGTAGGGTGGCACACTTAAGAGTTACCAGACACTATTTTGGAGCACATATGTTTTAGACGAAAGAATTGCAAAGCGCAGGAATTGTTTCAATAGAAACCGAAAATTATTTCGGGTGAAATTGCAGAAGGTGGTTCTGCATGTGATATTGAAATATTGCAAGGGGCTATATGTGAATGTTTGTTAATTAAAGTAATTAACAAAATTCTGAATAAATTTAATAAAAAGAGTTTTATTAAATGAGAGAGCATTAAATTTGGAGAAATTTAATGCATTTAAAGTGGAGACTTTAAAAGGGAATGTGAAGAGGCATTTTAATGTGGAGGGGTTACCACCACATGAATGGGGGAGGTGAGGGGTCACCCCCCATGCGCTGGCCATGGAGAGAGGGGGCACCCCCCTCCTCCTATAAAAGGCCACCCATTCCCTCCTTCATCCTCACACCTCCTTGTGAAGGATCTCTCTCCCCCTCTAGAATTATTCTCCCATGGTCTCGGATTAGCGAGATACATGTTCCCGGTGGCATTTCGTCTGGAAGGAGTTGCTGCTTCCGCTGGATCGCTGGAGCGTGGAAGTGGGGGTTGTCCGGTGTCTTGAACGTGTGTGCGAGTGCGGATGCGCTGCTGAGTTGCGGCGCTCGGACTTCCTCACGATCTTGAGATCGGCAAGTGTACGACTACATCAACCACGAGTTCCTACTCGTTGACAAAGCTTGTTGTCTACGAGGGTAAGTTCTCGTTGGATGTATGTCCACCCGTTTCTTTGTACCTAGTAGATAGATCTTGGCGTGTAGTTCACACCGTAGGAGTTTTTTTGTTTTCTATGCTGCGGACCCAACAGTGGTATCAGAGCCTGATCTATGCGTAGGTGCTTAGCACGGGTAGTACACATATGGTTGATATGTGGGCGATGATGATCATGTTATTGCATCTTCTATGTATTTTGGATATTGGTGGCATAGTGGGATGAAGCGGCCCGGACCAACCTTACATGTCATCGTACATGAGACCGGTTCCACGACTAACATGCAACTTGTTTTGCATAAGTGGCTGGCGGGTGTCTGTCTCTCCTACTATAGTCAATATCTGATTTACAACGAGTTTCTAATAACTTAGTTATCCTCGTTGTGGTTCATGTTCGTAGGTAAGAAGATTCTATCTCCGAAAGCCCTAAGCCACGTAAAACTTGCAATTGATAAATTAGAGGCGTCTAGTTTAGATCGTTGCTGGGCTAGTGTATTGGTATGGTATTGTTGTAAGTAGATGTATGGTGGATACTCTTACAACACACTCAACGTGTAAGTTCCATAGACCTTGGCCTTACACACAAAGGAATGATAGAGATCATACCATGATGCAAGTGATAGAGATCAAATGCATGGACCATATCATCTCACTTTACACATTAGATGTTAGCACCTTATACTGCTAGTATGGCGCGTTTGATAGCATTATAAGATGATCCGTCTTTTAGATATCAAGATAAAAATGTGTTCTTCCTTGAGTATGCACCGTTCTATGGATCGTGTTTCGAGACATCACGTGATGATCGGGTGTACTCGAATCTACGCTTTCATAGAAACGGGTGTAAGACAATTTTACACACGCGAATACTAAGGTTCTTACTTGGCGAGCCTAGCATGTATAGACATGGCCTCGGAACACGGACCAAAAGGTTAAGCATGAGTCATATGGTTGATATGATGCCCATATAGATGCTCGTCTTTGAAGCTATATCAACTCACGTGATGATCGGACTTAGTATAGTGGATTTGGTTCATGTAATCACCAAAAGGACACGAGGGATGTCGTTTCTGAGTGGGAGTTCATTAGTAATTTGGATTAGTTGAACTCAATCTATCATAAACTTAGTCTAAATAAACTTTACAAATTCTGTTGTAGATGGCACCACCTGCTTTTAATTTCAATGTGTTCATGGAGAAAGAGAAACTTGCTGCGAATGGTAGCAACTTCACCAACTGGGCTATGAATTTGAGGATTCTTCTCACTGTTGCACAAAAGAAATATGTGCTAGATGCGCCGCTAGGCCCCCCACCAGCTCCTGATGCCCCTGACGAGGAAAAGAATGTCTATGTGACTCGTCAGGAGGACCACAACTTAGTTCATTGCGGCATACTGTATGGGCTAGAGCCAGAACTTCGAAAGCGTTTCGAAAATGGCAATGCCTTTGATACCATGGGAGAATTGAAAATGATTTTCGATACCCATGCTGCCATAGAGAGTTATAATGCTACAGAAAAGTTTTTAGCTGCATGATGGAGGAAAACAGCTCCGTTAGTGAGCACGTACTCAAAATGTCTGGGTACGCCGATAAGCTTGTGTCTTTGGGAATAACGATTCCCATTGACTTAGGCATACATCGTGTTCACCAATCTCTGCCACCTAGCTACAAGAGCTTCGTGATGAACTATAATATGCAGGGCATGAATAAGTCTCTTCCCAAGCTTCTGTCAATGCTTAAGACTGCAGAAGTGGAGATTAGGAAAGAACATCAAGTGTTGATGATCAATAGGACCACCGGTTTCAAGAAGGACAAGAAAGGAAAGCACAAGGGAAAGAAGGGTGGCAAGTCTGTTGCCACGCCTAAAAAGAAACCCCGGGCGGACCCTAAGTCTGACACCGAGTGCTACTATTGCAAGGGGACTGGCCATTGGAAGCGCAACTGCCCCAAGTATTTGGCGGACAAGAAGTCCAGCAAGGCAAACAAAGGTATATGTGATATACATGTTATTGTTGTGTACTTTACTAGTACTCGCAGTAGCACCTGGGTATTTAATACCGGATCGGTTGCTAATATATGTAACTCGGTTCAGGGACTACGGAACAAGCGACAACTAGCAAGGGATGAGGTCAGGATGCGGGTCGGCAATGGATCAAGAGTTGATGTGATCGCCGTCAGGACGCTACCTCTCCATTTGCCATCGAGATTAGTTATAAACCTAAATAATTGTTATTTGGTGCCTGCACTGAGCATGAACATTGTATCTAGATCGTGTTTGATGCAAATTGGTCTTTCCTTTAAATCTGAGAACAATGGTTGTTCGATTTATAAGAATGATATCTTTTAAGGTCATGCACCTATGTTGAATGGTTTATTTCTATTGGATCTCGATAGTAATATTACGCACATTCATAATGTTAATGCTAAAAAGATTAAACTTGATGATGATATCTCTACATATATGTGGCACTGCCGTCTAGGTCATATTGGCATTAAACGCATGAAGAAACTCCATTTTGATGGACTTTTGGAATCACTTGATTTTGAATCATTTGATACATGTGAGCCATGCCTTATGGGCAAGATGACTAGAATGCCGTTTTCTGGTTCAATGGAACGGGCGACAGATCTATTGGAAATCATACATACTGATGTGTGTGGACCAATGAGTGTGTCGGCGCGAGGTAGATATCGTTATTTTGATACTTTCACGGATGATTTGAGTAGATATGGGTATATCTATTTGATGAAACACAAGTCTGAAACTTTTGAAAAGTTCAAGGAATTTCAGAATGAAGTGGAAAATCATCGTAATAGAAAGATCAAGTTTCTACGGTCTGACCGTGGATGAGAGTATCTAAGTTACGAGTTTAGCACACACATGAAAGAGGGTTGAATAGTTTCACAACTCACGCCTGCCGGAACACCACAACGTAATGGTGTGTCGGAACATCGTAATCGTACCTTATTGGATATGGTTCGATCTATGATGTCTCTGACTGACTTACCTCTGTCATTTTGGGCTTATGCACTGGAAACAACTGCATTCACTTTAAATAGGGCACCATCTAAATCCGTTGAAACGACACCGTATGAATTATGGTCTGGAAACAAACCTAAGCTGTCATTTCTTAAGGTTTGGGGATGCGATGTTTATGTGAAGAAACTTCAACCGGATAAACTCGAACCCAAAGCGGAAAAATGGGTCTTCATAGGATACCCTAAGGAAACAATTGGGTATACCTTCTATCACAGATCCGAGGGCAAGGTTTTTGTTGCCAAGAATGGATCCTTTCTTGAGAAGGAGTTTCTCGCGAAAGGTGTGAGTAGTCAGAAGGTAGAACTCGAAGAGGTTATTGAACCTTCTCTTCATGGAATGGCGAGTGGCGCAGCACCGGAAGTTGTTTCGGAGTTGACTTCACCTGATGAAGAGAGAGCTAATGATAATGATCATGAAACTCCGAAAGAGGACACTACCAAACCTCGCAGGTCAAGCAGGACACGTGCAGCTCCTGAACTGTACGGCAATCCTGTTGTGAATTTCATGGTTGATGAAATGGATGACCCTGCAACGTATGAAGAAGCGATGATGATTCCGGATTCCAACAAATGGCTAGAAGCCATGAAATCCGAGATGGAATCCATGTACGAGAACCAAGTTTGGAACTTGGTGGACTTACCTCATGACCGAAAGGCCGTTGAGAATAGATGGATTTTCAAAAGGAAAACGGATGCTGATGGTAATGTGACCATCTATAAGGATCGACTTGTCGCAAAGGGGTTTCGACAAATTCAAGGAGTTGACTACGATGAGACATTCTCTCCCGTAGCGATGCTTCAATCGGTTAGGATTATGTTAGCAATTGCTGCATATTTCGTTTATGAAATATGGAAGATGGATGTCAAAACCGCGTTCCTCAATGGTAAGATTGAAGAAGAGTTGTATATGATACAACCTAAGGGTTTTGTCGATCCTAAGGATGCTAATAAGGTGTGCAAACTTCAGCGATCCATCTATGGACTGAAGCAAGCATCACGAAGTTGGAATCTCCGCTTTGATGAGGTGATCAAAGAGTTTGGATTTGTCCAAACTTATGGAGAGGCTTGTATTTACAAGAAAGTGAGTGGGAGCAATGTGGCATTTCTGATATTATATGTGGATGACATATTATTGATTGGAAATGATATAGATCTTTTAAACAGTGTTAAAAGTTATCTAAACAGCAAATTTTTGATGAAAGACCTTGGTGAAGCGTCATATATATTAGGCATTAAAATCTATAGAGATAGATCAATGCGCCTAATTGGGCAATCGCAGAGTACATACCTTGATAAGATACTAAAGAAGTTTAATATGGACAAAAGTAAGAATGGGTTCTTACCTATGTTGCAAGGCAAGACATTGAGTAAGACTCAAAGTCCGGCTACGGCGAAAGAAAGAGAGATGATGGATAAGATCCCCTATGCCTCGGCCATAGGCTCTATTATGTATGCCATGCTATGTACAAGACCAGATGTGGCACATGCTATTAGTTTGACTAGTAGGTACCAATCTGATCCAGGTTCGGAACACTGGATAGCGGTAAAGAACATCCTCAAGTACTTGAGAAGAACTAAGGATATGTTTCTCATATACGGAGGTGAAGAAGAGCTAGTCGCTAAGTGTTATGTCGATGCTAGCTTTGACACCGATCCGGATGACTTTTAGTCTCAATCCGGATACGTATTTCTCTTGAACAGAGCAGCAGTTAGTTGGAGGAGTTCCAAACAACCTGTGGTGGCTGGATCAACAACGGAAGCGGAATATGTTGCTGCTTCAGAAGCGGCGCAGGAGGCAGTTTGGATGAAAGAGTTCATTACCGAACTGGGTGTGGTTCCCAGTGCATTGGACCCGATGGTGATCTATTGTGTCAACTATGGAGCCATAGCCAACGCAAAGGAACCAAGGTCTCACAAGAATTCCAAACATATTAAGCGCCGGTTTCACTCCATCCGCGAGCATGTCAAGGATGGAGATATAAAGATTTGTAAAGTACACACGAACCTAAATGTAGCAGATCCGTTGACTTAAGTTCTCCCTAGGGCAAAACATGATCAACACCAGAACTCCATGGGTGTTAGATTTATCACTATGTGAACTAGATTATTGTCTCTAGTGCAAGTGGGAGACTGAAGGAAATATGCCCTGAGAGGCAATAATAAAGTTGTTATTATATATTCCTTATATATGTTAGATGTTTATTTTATATGCTAGAAATGTATTGATTCAGAAACATCAATACATATGTGTTTAATAAACAAAAAGGGTTCCTAGTCATGCCTCTCTTATAGACTAGCTTGTTGATTAATAGGATGATCAAGGTTTCCTGATCATGGACATTGGATGTTGTTAATAACAAGGTCACACCATTGGTGGAATAATGTGATGAACATTCATCCGAAGTATAGAATTACGATCAAGTCATTATGTTTATATTGCTATAACATCATACGAAGTAATCTTTATCCTTAGACCATGAGATCATGTTAATTGCTAACACCGGAAGAGTATCTTGATAACATCAAACATCACACCGTAACAGGGTGACTATAAAGATGGGTTCAGTACTACGAAGGTGTTATGTTGAGGCTCATGGATCAAGAGTGGAATTTGTCAATCCAGATGACGGATAGATATACTCTGGGCCCTCTCGGTGATATCACATTAGGATAGCTTGCAAGCAAGTGATGTGATCACTAGAATGTTATATCACGGGAACGAGAAAAGAGTGCATGTCGGTAACGAGATCAAACTAGGTATGGAGATACCGATGATCGAATCTCGGACATGTAATATATCGATAGACAAAGGGATTTAGTTACAAGCGTTAAAGGTTCTCACGATCACAGGAGTCATTGTTGAATGTGTAGGAGTCAGTACGGATCTCCAGGTCCCGCTACTGATTATTGATCGGAGAAGGGTCTCGATCATGTCTGCATTATTCGCGAACCGTAGGGTGGCACACTTAAGAGTTACCGGACACCATTTTGGAGCACATATGTTTCAGACGAAAGAATTGCAAAGTGCAGGAATTGTTTCAATAGAAACCGGAAATTGTTTTGGGTGAAATTGCAGAAGGTGGTTCTGCATGTGATATTGAAATATTGCAAGGGGCTATATGTGAATGTTTGTTAATTAAAGTAATTAACAAAATTCTGAATAAATTTAATAAAAGAGTTTTATTAAATGAGAGAGCATTAAATTTGGAGAAATTTAATGCATTTAAAGTGGAGACTTTAAAAGGAAATGTGAAGAGGCATTTTAATGTGGAGGGGTTACCACCACATGAATGGGGGAGGTGAGGGGTCACCCCCCATGCGCCGGCCATGGAGAGAGGGGGCACCCCCTCCTCCTATAAAAGGTCACCCATTCCCTCCTTCATCCTCACACCTCCTTGTGAAGGATCTCTCCCCCCTCTAGAATTATTCCCCCATGGTCTCGGATTAGCGAGATACATGTTCCCGGTGGCATTTCGTCTAGAAGGAGTTGCTGCTTCCGCTGGATCGCTAGAGCGAGGAGGTGGAGGTTGTCCGGTGGCTTGAACGTGTGTGCGAGTGCGGATGCGCTGCTGAGTTGCGGCGCTCGGACTTCCTCACGATCTTGAGATCGACAAGTGTACGACTACATCAACCACGAGTTCCTACTCGTTAACTAAGCTCGTTGTCTACGAGGGTAAGTTCTCGTTGGATGTATGTCCACCCGTTGCTTTGTACCTAGTAGATAGATCTTGGCATGTAGTTCATACCGTAGGAATTTTTTTGTTTTCTATGCTGCGGACCCAACAAGAACCAGCCGCACTTGTGTCCACACAGAGCTCACGGGAGGTGTCATTTTCCCCTCCATGTTGTGTTTATCTCAAAACTACCAATGCTTGCCCACGAGGCCTTTGCCTGAACTTATATAGATGAGTGACAATTACAGATCCAATCCCTTCCAAAGTTTGAACACCATGCCCATGCATTCGAATTTGAAACTCATCTATGCACCGTGTCTAGAAAAACCTGCAATATAACTGTGAGCTACAGTTGCACACTCATTCAATTTTCAACCGTTCACATTTGGTAGTCAAGTGTTCAAATTCAGTCTCCCACCACATAGTGCCGACAACCTCAAATTCATACTCTTACCTTTCATTTTCTAGATTCTAGCTAGACTATGATTGCCACTTTTCCAGAAACACACACCACGAATTAACCAATTATCTCACAGCGACTGGTAGTAAAATCAGTCTACAGTTTTAGATGCTTTATGTTACTGAACCCAATAAACACTATCAAGAACTCACTTTCGACTAGATGCATTTTTATGTTCTTGAAAACTACGGATGTTTTGTACACTCATGAAATCTGCCAAAGTCCAACAGTGAACAACACAAATCCAGTAAAAATTTGTACAACAACAAAACAATTTGACAACACAAATACATGACTCGGACTCTAAACTAATGTGAATACCGACTTGAGATCGGTATCATTCAAACTCTGCTATGTTGTCATGTTTACAGTGTGTTGTAATGTACCACCTATCCTTCAACCTCTTACACTTCACAATAACCTTGTCTCGTACAAGATCTATTTGAATTTTTCAAACATTGCTCTCATGTAAATTTTGCTAGCATGCCTCTCAAAAGATCCGTTGAACCTCAACATAGGACGCGCCTGACCACAAGAAAAACATCACATGTACAAAATTAATATCGACATCGAGAACAACATGAACAAAATTAAGTCGACCAACGAACAAAATCTTATAATTTGTATAATTCGTTCGCTCTGTTCTGCTAGTACAATGTATTTTTAGGCACTACTAAATTCCAAACTAATAATTTCTCTAATTACACAGCTATGCTGTCCAGGAGTTTTTGGATCTACTTGCACTATGGACTGGGAGGATTCCTGCGGTGAGCTCTGTCCGCAGACCCAACGGAGTTCCCACCGCCATTTCACCGTTGACCACACCTTTCAACCTACCAACAGTGGCGGCGTGCTCGCCGTCTACATTCTAGCATCCTGCCCTCCCACGCGTTGAATCGGACCCACAGGAAGATCGTTGTCCCCCTTGTCGCCTACACCTTCGAACACAGGAGACTGCATGTGTAGACGAACTGCTTCGGTCAATCAAATGTAACAACAGGTACCGCAGGTGTGCTTCTTGTTCATTTATCATCTTCCAGAACTTCTCCATGTGCTTGTCCTGTAACCAGAATCTGTTCAAACTTGACCACATAGTGTATAAGTGCTCACCAAAATATACATGTTCAAACTTAACCACATACTGTATCAGTACTAATGTTTGCAGAAATTTTAGAATGTTTGTGGATTTTAGTTCACCTCCAATTACAGGTTTTGTCCATATGAGTTTAAAAAGAATAGACGCACATATCACCACGTTAATAAGTGTTACAACATAGTAGGCCATCATCCTTGATACACATTGAAAAATTCACATGCGGTTTTCTCTAGTGTCTCAGCTCAACGTTGCAACTCGTTAAGCCTCTTCCGTTTACTCATTAAGCCTTTTTCAATTCTACAATTGCAAATTGGCTTAGTGGTGGATACAGATTCCATAGATTTATTTTAATCTGAGATTTCCGTCACACACCTTATCTACGCAAATGAAGATTTGAATAAAAAAAGTACTTGCAATCGAAATATCTTTCGATGTACAGGAACATGGGGACTAGACATGAGGTAAATTGGCCGAAAGAATCTGCTAGTGATTGCCATTGTAGCAGTCTGCCTACGAATCCTCATCCAAATCGAAGCACCCAAAGCCTTCCCGAACCCAACCACCAGCACTACAATACATCGACTCTGCAAAATTAAGGCCACTGCATCTATCGTCTTAGATGGCCATCCAGTGTGCCGGACAAGCCGGGGAGATGGTCTGCTGATTCAGAATTTAGCATCCAGGCGGTTTTGGTTCCCCCCATCATCGCTACAAGCAAGAGGACCACGACCCGCGATGTCCCTTCTTCTGCAGCTCAATGGCAACGTCCCCGCAACGGAAGCTGCCCACCCGAGCAGGCGCACCTCAAAGCATCAGGGTACCAACGATGCCTCCCTCGTTCCCTTCGATCCCTCCTAGCGCCGCTAGGAGACCTAGATCCTCTGATTCGATCTGTACATATCGTCCTTGCACTCTCTCTCACCGCGACCCCCTCCCCTCTCCTCCTTGCCTATAGGTAGCTGCTCCTTGTCACGGCGGCGGCGACCGGTCTGTAGCAGCTAGTCACGGGCGGGAGTGGGGCCATATGACGACGGCACGTTGGTGGAGTTGGGCGACCGGGGAGAAGGAGCGGGCGAACAGAAATGATAAACAAGAAAATAAATGTTTCAGGTTTGACTGGGCGGTGGCACTCCGTAATATGTCTGAACTCATAGGGGCAAAACCGTCCAAAGTAAAAATCGGAACCAAAATCTGGACAGACGAACCTATCTCAAGGAAAATTATAGTATAGATTATTAGAGTTATTGCAAAAATATCCTGGTTTCCATAATTATAACCGAATATGCTGAATATAAAGCATAGACGATCTCTTCTTTCATTAGCCTTTATTTCTCTCGATCCCTGTACTAAATATAGGCTATTGGGCCTGCTTATTAACACATAACCGAGAAAAGTATCATTCCCATCGTTTGCTGAAATTTCACCTGACCTCCATGCCATGGCCTTGGTCTTTGCGACCAAGGACAAGCAGCATCTCCCGGGCAGATTCCAGGAAGCATTAGGAGCCGTGCTCTCTTCCTCTGTGACAGAAGCGTCTCTGTTAACGTTGGTAAGATCCCTTACATTGATGACAACTGCGTATTTTATCGTGATAGAGACCAACATGATGGGCGTCATGGCATCTACAAGTAAGACCTCACGAGTCACGACTGAAAACGAGGAGTTCATCACCTCGGATGTTGTTGAATTATTTAGCTTTAGTGGTAAACTGGTCACTCCCTCCATGTTAGGAATAATCACGAGTCCGATGCCGGCAAGGCATCATGGACATCGTATACGTATGGTATATACGACATTGGTTTCGAGTAGACTAGGTAGTAGAGTCCATGTATGTATAGGATTAGGAAGAAGTTACCTAGTCGGCCAGCTGATCGGTACGAGTCCTACTATTTATATGCCTTGTACTAGCGTGTAATCGGTGTCATGAAGTAATAGAGAAATCAACAGGTTGCCATCAATCGTTTAATATTTTTCGACCATTGAACAGCCATCTTACATCATGAAAGTCCTAACCAAGTGTGTAGAATATTTAAAGTATCTCTACTGTAGGTAGAGTCTCAATAGTTAATCCAAAACTCATGTCCTGCTAGCTAGCTTGTGGAGGAGATCAAATGAAGTGTGGTTTCAAACATCCACTTGAAAATCAACTCAACAAATTTCATATCATGTAGAATACAATCTCGAAAAAATATCTGGTAGATCAAGCTTTCAACTCAACAAGCTGTTTAACAATTCTCAACTCACACGAATCAACAACGTGGGAGCTTACACAGATCGATGGAGCAAACAACTCAAGAATTTGAAATAAAAGCCACTACAAATATAAATTGTAAATAACTTGATCTGAATCTGGTGCCATGGTATATATAGTCTCAGTAGCTCTCCGGAGGAATATAATATATGTATCACTCTTCCATGTGCACCTTATTAGGTTGCAAGTGTTCATAGCGCTGTTCATTCTCTAGCTAGCTGAGACCATGGGATGTTCATGAGTAGCTGAATCATGGAGGAAGCGACCGGTTTGCCAGTAAAGCCAAATAATTCAACAACATCCGAGGTGATCCCTTTATCAAAAAAAAACATCCGAGGTGATAAACTCCTCATTTTCAGTCGTGAGGTCATACTCGTAGATGCCATGGCGCCCATCATGCAGCTGATCTCTACCACGGTAAAACACCCCAGTTGCGAGAAGGGATCTTATCGGCGTCAACAGACACACACCTGTCTCCGAGGAAGAGAGCACGGTTTCCGATGTTGCTCGTTGGAAGGGTACTTTTCCTAGAAACGATCCTTGATGATGCTGCTCAAGAGATCATTGACCGTGTCATCGGTGATGCCCCAGATGTTGTGTGCCTTGTCCAGCAGGTTGTACTTTACCTCTGAAAACAGCTCGTTGTCCGGCATGGCCGAGTACGCCATATCACCTGATGGGTGCTCCAAAACTAGAGTCGGAGTACTGCCAGCCAGCCGCAGATGGGCAGTGGTGTGGAGAAGGAGATCTGGCATATATAGGTGCCCTAAACTTGATGCAGGAAGGAGTGAATGGGTTGACGACGTGTACCATGTGTGGAGGCCTCCTGGTCGTCAGGACGAGGAGGCCACCAGTGCTGACCATGAAGTAGTACTCGGTGAGGCAAGGAAGATTTATATGGAGGAACCTGCCGGTGTCGATGTTGAGGAAGAGGTGGCCATCCCTAGGATGCTCCCACTAGTAGAAAAAGGGCCTTTGGTTCGGGCCATTAGTCCCGGCCGTGGCTGGGGCCGGGACTAATGGGCCGAACCGGACGGCCATTAGTCCCTGAAATCACTTGTCCCGGCTCGTAAGACCTAACCGGGACTAAAGGATCTGGTGCCTACTGCGCGGTCCTAGCACACCCATTATCCCCGGTTTGTATCTTAAACCGGGACTAATTGGCTTGCCCCTATATATATGGCACATGCTCTCCTCTATTTTTTCATGGGGGGAGATGTGGCAAAGTTTGTGCTAGGTTTTTTCTCTTATGCACTAGAGGTGCTCGATGAAATGCCTGTGTGAGCGATGCCACTTGAGTTCACACAATACAAACATGATATGAGGTGCCCGAGCCACACTTAAGGTTTCTCCTCGTTGTTTCGAAGTATCCTAAAATGTTAGCAACTATTTTCTCGTTTAGACCTCACAGTTCTAATTTGAGCACCGTTTAATATATATGGTTGTATGATGCAGATGAGCCATCCATGGATGTACGGTGACCGATGCTTTGACGCTTATAGAGAAGGCGTGTGTTCTTTTCGCCTTGTCGCCGAGGCGAACAAGCGGCGGGATGGTTTTATGTGTTGTCCATGTGTTGAATGTCGGAATGACCAGGCTAACACTTCCTCAAGAGTCATTCAGAGCCACCTGCTTCGGCCCGGTTTCATGTCCGGCTATAATGTTTGGACCAAGCACGGAGAAAGAGGGGTTATGATGGACCACACTTAAGGTTTCTCCTTGTTGTTTCGAAGTATCCTAAAAAGTTAGCAACTCTTTTCTCGTTTAGACCTCGCGGTACTAATTTGAGCACCCTTTAATATGGTTGTATGATGCAGATGAGCCATCCATGGATGTACGGTGACCGACGCTCTGACGCTTACAGAGAAGGCATGCGTTCTTTTCGCTTTGTGGCCGAGGCGAACAAGCGGCGGGATGGTTTTATGTGTTTTCCATGTGTTGAATGTCGGAATGACCAGGCTCACACTTCCTCAAGAGTCATTCAGAGCCACCTTCTTCGGTCCAGTTTCATGTCCGGCTATAATATTTGGACCAATCACGGAGAAAGAGGGGTTATGATGGAAGACGGTGATGAAGAAGAGAACGATGATGACAAATACCGATCTATGTTCCCTGAATACACTGATACTGCAATGAAAGACAATGAAGAAGAAGGGGTGAAGAACAGGAACCATATGAGCCAGCTGATGATCTTGGTCGGGTCATTTCTAATGCAAAGCAATACTACGACACAGAAAAGGAGAGGTTGCAGTTCGAGCAGATGTTACAGGACCACAACAAATTGTTATACCCAACTTGTGAAGATGGCCAGAAGAAGCTGGGTAGCATACTGGAATTGCTGAAGTGAAAGGTAGAGACCGGTGTATCTGACTCGGGATTTGAAAAGTTGCTGGTAATAATAAAGAAGTTGCTTCCAAGAAATAACAAATTGCCCTCTAGTACGTATGAAGCAAAGAAGCTTGTCTGCCCTCTAGGATTAGACGTGCAGAAGATATATGCATGCCCTAATGACTGCATCCTCTACCGCGGTGAGAAGTACGAGAATATGGATAAATGTCCGATATGCACTACATTGCGGTATAAGATCAGAGAGGATGACCCTGACAATGTTGAGGGCGAGCCACCGAGGAAGAGGGTTCCTGCCAAGGTGATGTGGTATGCTCCTATAATACCACAGGTGAAACATTTCTTCAGAAACAAAGAGCATGCCAAGTTGTTGCGATGGCACATGGAAGACCGTAAGAAAGACGGGAAGTTGTGGCACCCTGCTGATGGTCGGTGATGTGACTGAGTTCCTGCACTAAAACATGGTTATTGCCGCAGCAAATATTTAAGAGTTTATCCCGGTGGGAGCTCGGTGAACACGACCCTCGCATCTGTGTTGTCAATGCGACCATGTACGCGCCCAAACCGTGGTTTGGAAATAGCCTATTCTATAAGTTGCTAAGATAGATGAATTTAAAATGTTTTATAATAACTACTACTAGAACTGGGAGAAAAATAGCACAAAAGTAAAACTGAAAAGAGGATGAATGCAATGAGATAAAATATTAATGCTATGATTTCTCAAGTAATGTTGTGTATATCGGTGTGCACGATAAGTTCTTATGGAATAACTGTTGTCTTTAATTGTGGTGGTCCCTCATATAACATTGTCTCCCACCGTTGGTAAGTGGCAACTAGACAACTCAATTGTCCACACCCTCTCCGGACACGGGTGATCCGTAAAAGAAGGGTGTATAAGGTAACAAGACCAATCAAGGTAAACCAGAGCAAGGCATTAAGTTCTATGGACAACCGTACTCCTAAGAAAGTGTGCTAGTCACAAGATATCCCATAAGTCACTTTGGGGTCAAGCAATTTGCAACACTATACCTATCTATATCGTGAGTGATCTTGAGGAAATTTAATCTTAATGGGCGATGCATCCTAAGCTTCTATTGCCTCCGCAAATCACTTATAGCAAATAGACTATTAGTTCTACCCACGGTGTTGTCAGGTACCATGGAACGAGTAGAGACTAATGATAAGTTCTGGTACACTCTGTGAATCCCTAGTAAATTCCTCAACAATGGATTGGACGTATCCAATCACTAGAATAATATCATGAATAGAACAATGTAAAGAGAAAGCACAAACATATTAATTAACAAGAACACACCACACTTCAATTACTCAAATCATAACATTAATAAAAGGGGGTCCAAGCCATGTTACAACCCATCACGAAGATCATGATGGGGAAGGATGAAGGAGTAGCGGCGATGGAGATGGTGATGATGGCACGGTAATGGTGGCGTCGGCGTGGTGATGGCAGCGTCCTCCTTCTCCTCCTCTTCTTGCTTGGATGGCTCGATGGTGTTAATGGAGATCTAGATCTTGGTGGAGTTGTAGAGGCTATGGAGGCGGCATGGCGGCAAGGCGCCACCGTGGAGGCGGTAGATGGGATCTAGATCTTGTATATGGTTGATTTTTGCTTCCTTGGGTCCTCCCTCCTTTATATAGGCCTTGGGGGTGCCCTAGGATTCCCCTAATACCGTCATATGACTTAGGGAAGGTTCTAGATCTTTTCTAGGGCGAAATCCCATTGTTTCCGACCTTTTTGGAAACTATACGGGCGGAGCTATATGACTAAAAATATAGCTCCGGCCGTATAGTTGCTCGTGAAAACGTATGCCCCTTTTAGTATTTTGTCCGCCATTTCTTTATACGAAATCTGTTTTGAGTGTTCTTGGGCTCGTTGAGTTCGTATCATCGAGGGATACAACCCTATGGTCTTGGATATTTATTTTGAGAAGTTGTAAAAGTTGACTTTTCCAACCTCTCAAATGGCTAAGTCTAGTCCCTACAGCTCCTCCATACTATGCTCTCTTTGTTCCTTTTTCCTTTGTTTTGTCCATAATCATCATCAACACCTACACACATGTCAAAGACAAGGAAGAGGGATAAAATTCTACCTAAACTACTAAATGAGCAATGTTCATATTGAATTTAACAAAAACAAGTAATCATGCATATCAGGCATAGCAATAGTTAGATGGAGCATGATATGATAAGCAAATGACACAATTTATATTGCTAAAAAGTGTTGTATATCACAACCATCAACTTCCCCAAGCTAGATCTTGCTCGTCCTCGAGCAAAAGGGATCGATAACTTAATGGATGTGATCTTGGTTATCATTGGGAATCAATGCACCATATCCTTGTTTTTCCTGGAAGCTCAATGTAAGAGAGCACATAATCATACAAGGCGATATAAGCTCAGTTATATTATTCCAAACCACTAGAGATTAGTCAAAAACTTCTATGCCCCATGTCAAAGTTAAATCTAGCTTACAAGTAAACTTGTGATCCTTCTATATGCACTTTATTGTATTTTTATTTGTATAAGGCAAAGCTGAACATGGAGTTGTCAATCATAAATAGAAATAGAGTTTTCCAATGCTGCCCACTCATGCCATCTATTAAAGTCTCTCAAGTGCAAACTTCGATTGTTGAGCTCATAGAAAATATATTTCTTAGTAACGAGACCATGCCAAAAGAGTGGTGTATGTTCAATCGAGACTGTGCAGGCTAGGAAGGACACTCGTGTCCATTACCAAGGTTTCCCTTTTTGGTATAATGATTTCTCATAAGGTCAGAGGAGTATTCTGACTTTTTCTTTTAACGCAGGCCCATGAGAATACCAATGCATACCCAAATATAGCATTTTTGCTACATATGTTGGACAACTCATAGCCAAACTCCAAGAGTTTCCTCTTTTTGGATTGTTTAAAGGCTAGCGGAGTTGTTAGCATCCAATGTTGTGCGACAGTGGCGCAAGACACGCATAAAGCAATATCGGACTTTGATTTCGAAGACAAAATTTTGGCATATGTAATCTCGAAACTTTGAAACATCATTTCTTATTTGACAACTCACTCAGTAAGAATCTATTAAGACCATCATTTCCAACACTATGGGGTCGTGCTACTCCACAACCATTCACTTAAGACAATTCTAAGTAGTGTCAACTAGCAAGTTTCAAAGAACTTATTTTTTTTCAAGATGTAGAGAACGTGGCAATGTATATTTACAGGATCACAATATTTTTCACAAGCTAGATAAAGGTTGAACAAGGTGCATCAAAGCTATGGATTGTCTCTTATGGGGCCTAACATGAGCAAGTATATCCCTTATATAAATATGAACAAAATCTCACCTAAGCAAGCATTCAAAAACAGAGAGATACACAATATCATGAAAACTTTTTAAGATAAAGAACTTTACACAAGACTCTACACATCCAAAACAACCTCCCCAAGCTAAGAACTTTGAGAAGATCATGAAAACAAAAGAGAAAATGCAGTTATCAAAATAGAGTATAAGAAGTGGTTACCTCCCCAAGCTTAAGTTGAAGCAAGGGTGACACACTTTATCGTTGAGGTGCTTTTAACATCTACTTTGATGGACAAAGAACCTTTGCTTCAATGAATGCTTCATGATCCGGTGTATGCCTTCCTTAATAACCTGGTAGGAACAAGACTAGAAAGAAGAAAAAACATTTTTGTGTTTTTGAAGACACGGGTTTAGCTCACAAGTGATAAAAATACAAGTCCCACTGAGTCGGTTCATCAACCTAAGCACCACGCTTAAGTCAACAAACTAGTTATATAATAGGCCTTTCCTAGATTGTGATGAGGTGCAAGTGAAACAGGATACGAGACACGAGGGTGTAGCCCCTATGTGCTTTAAAAAAAGAGGTTCGAGTTGGAAGGTTTTACCAAAAACTGATTGTTGAAACGTTGAACTGAAGCAACCAAGTGGCTCATGCGAGTGTTTGCACGATTGGCACTACCGTACATGTCGTCTCACAAGGTTCAAGTCCCTACAAAAATAACACACAAAATAAAACACAACGCTTTGGTGTATGGACGAGGTTTGCTCACCCAACTAATGAAAGAAAATGAAAAGAAAATATGAACTACTAAAGAGAATTACAACTTAAGAAATTTATGAGATAGAACTTTATTTTTACATATGCTTGGCTTCTCTAAAACATGGGAGAAGCTCCCAGGTGGTGCTTCGAGGATTTTAGAAGAAGAAGGAAAATGAAAAAATAAAATTTTGTGCAATGGTTACCTTTCAGTTGGCGTTTGAGGGGTTTTTCCAACTATATGGGTGCAACTATACGGCCGAAACAAAATGTTCCCGCCGTATAGTTGGTCGTCAAACTTTCTGTCTCTAGGAAACAAAATATACAAAGGCATAGATATCTATACGAACGGAACTATACGGCCAGAATTTTTATTCCCGCCATATAGTTCGTCGTTAAACTTTCTGTATATTAGAAAAGAATTATTATGGAGGCACCGATATCTATACGACCGGAGCTATACGTCCGGAATTTTTTATTCCCGTCGTATAGTTGGTCGTTAAACTTTTAGTACATATGCAAGAAAAATTTCGATGGCAAAGATATCTATACGACTGGAACTATACGACTAGATTTTTATTCTCGCCGTATAGTTGGTCGTTAAACCTTCTGTATACATCAAAAAAATTCTATTTCTTCGTGAATTCTTTCTTATCCTGTAACTTAGTGAAATATCTTGTTTTGACAGAAAAATGACATATTAAATTTTTTACCAACATATACATATAATTGAAGGATTCACGTGAAAGTGATTTTCTCTTCCTTTTTGCAACACATAATATAGTGACAATAAATTCTACCTTTTGAAAACTTCAACAAGATTACTCTAATAGCAAGACATGTGAAGAATAAAAGTGCCAATGCAACATGAATGCAACTAGACTCAAGACACAAAACTAAGAAAGACGCCTGATGACTTCCGGGTTACCTCCCGGGAAGCGCTCTCCTTAAAGCCATAAAGCCAAGCTAGGATGCTCCATACATTACCCACCTGGATCCCAAGGGATATCGACTCGAGGTGAGGTTGTACATACCGTCTTGGAGCATCTTGAAGTAGAGTTCGGTCGGAGTCGTACCCGCTTACGGTGCATCGAGATCATGTAGATGAACAAGTTCTCGCTTTCAAGCGAGTGTTGATGCACCAAGCTTGGTGAACATGCCTCTATGTATAGCTGTAATGAGAGGATTTGAGATTCATATAAAATTCTTAAATTTTTACCTTGGTTACCTGTGTAGGGGAACACTTTATAGTATTCTTCCTTCATAGCAGGGAGTTCAGGACCCTGCATGTTAGTATAACAAGGTTCTATATCTAGTTCATTATTATTGATGCTCTCCATATGAGTGTCTAGGCACAAGGCCTCCACAGAACAATTATCAACAATTTTAGCATCATAAAAATCACAACTAGAGTGAGAGGCATCACAAACAAAAGTTGTTATGTGACTCTCTTTGTCAACCTCGCCTTTTTGCTCCACCTTTTCATCGACTAGTGTTTTAATAGCAATGATAGAATCAAAAGTAGGAGTCGAAGTTGTGAGCGGGTGATTAATCCGTTCTTCCTCCTCTTCCTTGTGCTCCTTTTCCTCTCCACTTAAATTATTTTTGCAAAAGAGGAATATGAGGTATACTAAATTAAAAACTCCATCTAGTGCTTCACTTTCAACATCAATACTTCCTAGTCTAAATACCATTTCAGATGCACCTTTGAAAAGAATGTATTCTAGTACTTCTAAACTAGCATAGGATTTATCTCTATTGTAAATTGTTAGAGTAGGATTGTTGGAATACTTACATTGAAATTAAGGTGATCATATATTATACAAATTGTGCAATAAGATCCATCATTAGCATGCAACCATAATGAATGCATTTCCAATTGGTCTACCAATTTCTTTATCAGCTCATATCTAGCAACCAAGCTTGATGAACTTGAATCTAGGCTAGATGGCCAGAAGAAGATGGGTAGCACACTGGAATTGCTGAAGTGGAAGGTAGAGACCGGTGTGTCTGACTCAGGATTTGAAAAGTTGTTGGTAATAATGAAGAAGCTACTTCCAAGAAATAACGAATTACCCTCCAGTACGTACGAAGCAAAGAATCTTGTCTGCCATCTAGGATTATATGTGCAGAAGATACATGCATGCCCTAATGACTGCATCATCTACCGTGATGAGAAGTACGAGAATATGGATAAATGCCTGGTATGCACTACATTGTGGTATAAGATCAGAGAAGATGACCCTGGCGATGTTTAGGGTGAGCCACCGAGGAAGAGGGTTCCTGCCAAGGTGATGTGGTATGCTCCTATAATACCACGGTTGAAACATTTCTTTAGAAACAAAGAGCATGCCAAGTTGTTGCAATGACACATGGAAGATCGTAATTAAGACGGGAAGTGAGGCACCCTGCTGATGGTCACTGATGTGACTGAGTTCCTGCACCCAAACAGGGTTATTGTAGTACTTGCAGTAGCAAATATTTAAGAGTTTGTCCCAATGGGAGCTCGGCGAACACGACCCTTGCAGCTGTGTTGTCAATGCGACCGCATACGCACCCAAACCGTGGTTTGAAAATAGCCTATTATATAAGTTGCTAGGATAGATGAATTTAAGATGTTTTGTAATAACTACTACTAGAACTAGGAGAAAAATAGAACAAAAGTAAAACTGAAAAGAGGGTGAATGCAATGAGATGAAATATTAATGCTATGATTCCTCAAGTAATGTTGTGTATACCGGTGTGCATGATAAGTGCTTATGGAATAGCTGTTAACTTTAGTTGTGGTGGTCCCTCATATAACATTGTCTCCCACCATTGGTAAGTGGCAACTAGACAACTAAATTATCCACACCTTCTCCGAACACGGGTGATCTATAAAAGAAGAGTGTATTAAGGTAACAAGACCAATCAAGGTAAATCAGAGTAAGGCATTAAGTTCTATGGCAACCGTAGTCCTAAGCAAGTGTGCTAGTCACAGGATATCCCATATGTCACTTTGGGGTCAAGCAATTCGCAACACTATACCTATCAATATCATGAGTGATCTTGAGGAAATTTAATCTTAATGGGCGGTGCATCCTAAGCTGCTATTGCCTCCGCAAATCACATATAGCAAATAGCCTATTAGTTGTACCCACGGTGTTGTCAGGTACCATGGAACGAGTAGAGACTAATGATAAGTCGTGACACTCCATGAATCCCTAGTAAAATCCTCAACAATGGATTGGACATCTCCAATCACTAGAATAATATCATGAATAGAACAATGTAAAGAGAAAGCACAAACATATTAATTAACAAGAACACACCACACTTCAATTACTCAAATCATAACATTAATAAAAGGGGGTGCAGGTCATGTTACAACCCATCACGAAGATCATGATGGGGAAGGATGAAGGAGTAGCAGCGATGGAGATGGTGATGATGGCGCGGTGATGGTGGCGTCGGCGTGGTGATGACGGCGTCCTCCTTCTCCTCCTCTTCTTGCTTGGATGGCTTGATGGTGTTGATGGAGATCTAGATCTTGGTGGAGTTGTAGAGTCTATGGAGGCGGCACGGCGGTAGGGTGCCGCTGTGGAGGCGGTAGATGGGATCTAGATCTTGTATATGGTTGATTTTTGCTTCCTTGGGTCCTCCCTCCTTTATAGAGGCTTGGAGTGCCCTACGGTTCCCCCAATACCGTCATTTGACTTAGGAAAGGTTCTGGAGCTTTTCTGGGGCGAAATCCCGCCGTTTCCGATCTTTTTGGCAACTATACGGGCGGAGCTATACGACCAAAAATATAGCTCCGACCGTATAGTTGCTCGTCAAAACGTCTGTCCCCTTTAGTATTTTGGCCACCATTTCTTCATACAAACTCTGTTTTGGGTGTTCTTGGGCTCGTTGAGTTAGTATCATCAAGGAATACAACCCTGTGGTCTTGGATCTTACTTTGAGAAGTTGGAAAAATTGACTTTTCCAACCTCTCAAATGGCTAAGTCTGGTCCCTACAGCTCCTCCATACTATGCTCTCATTGTTTCTTTTGCCTTTGTCTTGTCCATAATCATCATCAACACCTATACACATGTCAAAGACAAGGAAGAAGGATAAAATTCTATAGACTACTAAATGTGCAATGGTCATATTGAATTTAACAAAAACAAGTCATCGTGCATATCAGGCATAGCAATAGTTAGATGGAGCATGATATGATAATCAAATGACACAATTTATATTGCTAAAAAGTGTTGTATATCATAGCCATCAGTCAGCAGTGGAGAAAAATCGAGAGAGACTTCTCGGACTTTGCTGGTGACGCAAGGAACTTATGGTTTGGTCTAAGTACCGATGGCATGAATCCTTTTGGGGAGCAGAACTACAGTCACAACACCTGGCTCGTGACTCTATGTATCTACAACCTTCCTCCTTGGTTGTGCATGAAGCGGAAGTTCATTATGATGCCAGTGGTCATCCAAGGCCCGAAGCAACCCGTCAATAACATTGATGTGTACCTAAGGGCATTAGTTGATGAACTTTTATAGTTTTGGGTCAAACCAGGTGTACGTGTGTGGAATGAGCATAAACAACAGGAATTTGACCTACAAGCGTTGCTATTCGTAACCATCAATGATTGGCCTACTCTTAGTAACATTTCAGGACAGACGAACAAAGGATACAATGCATGCACGCACTGTTTAGATGAGACTGAAAGTATATATCTAGATAAATGTAGGAAGAATGTGTACCCGTACAATAGTTGTTTTCTTCCACTCAGTCATCCCTTAAGGAAGAAAGGCAAGCATTTTAATGGCAAGGTAGAAACTCAGACAAAGCCTGTCCCCCGTACTGGTGCTGATGTATTTGGTATGGTCAAGGATTTGGATGTAATCTTTGCAAAGGGTCCTAGAGGACAAGCTGTTCCGAAAAACGCCGATGGACACAAACCCATGTGGAAGAAGAAATCTATATTTTGGGAGCTACCCTATTGGAAAGTGCATGAGGTCCGCTCTGCAATCGACGTGATGCACCTAACGAAGAATCTTTGTGTGAATATTCTAGGCTTCCTGGGCTTGTATGGGAATTCAAAAGATACCAAGGCAGCAGGGGAGGACCAGCAACATCATAAAGGATGAGATGGCAAGCATCCAGGGCAGTTTCAAGGGCTTGCTATCTACGCTCTTACCAAAGAAGAGAAGGATATCTTTTTTGAAGTCCTTTTCAGTATCAAGATCCCGTCTGGCTTCTCATCGAATATAAAGGGAATAGTCAATATGAAAGAGAAAAAATTTCAAAACCTAAAGTCTCATGACTGCCACGTGCTTATGATGCAATTGCTTCTGGTTGCATTGAGGGGAATTCTACCAGAAAATGTTCGACTAGCCATTGTGAAGGTATGTGCATTCCTCAATGCAATTTCTCAGAAGGTAATCGATCAAGAAAGTCTACCAGGGTTACAAATTGATTTGGTCTAATGTTTGGTCAGCTTCGAGTTGTTGTTCCCACCATCCTTGTTCAATATTATGACCCACCTCCTAGTTCACCTAGTCGAAGATATTAGAATTCTCGGTCCTGTGTTTCTACACAATATGTTCCCCTTCGAGAGGTTCATGGGAGTCTTAAAGAAATATGTTCATAACCGTGCTAGGCCAGAAGGAAGCATCACCAAGGGCTATGCAATAGAGGAGGTCATTGAGTTTTGTGTTGACTTTCTTGCTGACCTTAAGCCGATTGGTCTTCTTGAATCTCGGTATGAGGGGAGGCTGACTAGAAAAGGCACACTAGGAAGGAAATCAATGTTATGTAGGGATGTGCATTCTTTCACTCAAGCACACTACACAGTTCTACACAATTCCACTGTGGTGGCTCCGTATATCAAGAAACACAAGAATATTCTACGCTCCAAAACCCGGGGAAGCCTGACTCCTTGATTAAAGGGGAACACAAGAAGAACTTTTAAGGTCCCTTTGTTTCGATGCAAATGGGTCAAGCTGACAGAACGCGGGGTACATGTAGACCAAAAGTTTGGCATGACAACAGTGGATCTCAACAATCTTGCGTACATGGATGAACCATTCATCCTAGCCAACGACGTGGCTCAGGTTTTCTATGTGAAGGATGATACATTGCAAATGTATCTATATTTTTTGATGTTCCATGCTTGGTTTTATCTACTTTCTTGTGTTTTGTTCCAACTTTGGAGTACTTTTCATATGATTTCTTGGACTAACCTATTAACAAGATGCCACAGTGCCAGTTGCCTATTTTCTGCTGTTTTTGGTTCCAGGAAATTCAGAAAATGAATATTCTCATAATTGGACGGGACAAAAGCCAAAGTTCCTATTTTACCGGAAGACTCACGGAGCCATAATACGAGACGGAGGAGGGCCAGGGCCTGGCCACACCCCCCTAGGCGCGGGCTAGCCCTACCCGCACCACTAGGTGGTGTGGGCCCCTTGGCCGGCCACCGACCTTGCCTCTCTCGCCTATAAGAGCCTCCCGAGGTAGAAACCCTAAATCGTCAACCAGAAATCCACGAAAAGTTCTGCTGCCACCGAAGGGGAGATTCGGGGGACAGAAAGTCTCTGTTCCGGCACCCTGCCGGGACGGGGAAGTGCCCCCGGAGCCATCTCCATCGATCTCCACCACCATCTCCATCACCGTTGCTGATTCCCATGATAAGGAGGTAGTAGTTCTCTCTCGAGGCTAAGGGTTCTACCGATAGCTATGTGTTCATCTCTCTCTCTCTATGCATGATCATATTGTGATCATGAGCTTGTAAACTATAGATCTACCTTTCTACTCAAGTGCTTTAATAGATCTCTGCTCTCCACATGTGTGTTAAAGTGACAGCGTGCACACCATGTGGCACTTAGGCTAGAGATTACAAATACTTGTTATGAGTTATATTTGGAGTTGGATATCTTTATGAAATTGTGGTGTTTGTTGGAACCATCTAGTGCTCAAGGTGACAGTGTGGGGTTTTCTAGATGGGAAAGACTTACTTTGAGGTGTGCTATTATAGCTCTACCATCGATGAGAGTGTTCAACCGGAGAGTAGTATCATGAAGAGAAGATATTTATATGAGAGTGTTCACTAGTGAAAGTATGATCCCTAGGCCTTGTTTGTAAGCACTGAAACACCGTTTGCTATTAGATTTGTTACATGTTTGCTTGCTTCCTTCTTTATTTTAGTTTGCCTTTAGTCTTTTCCACGCCATCAAGATGTTTTCTATCACCGTTACCACTTATAATTATCTATACCACTTGTATTTCACTATCTCTTCGCCAAACTAGTGCACCTATACACCTGACAAGTGTATTGGGTGTGTTGGGGACACAAGAGACTTCTTGTATCTTGATTGTAGGGTTGCTTGAGAGGGGATACCTTTGACCACTTCCTCCCTGAGTTCGATAAACCTTGGGTGATCCACTTAAGGAAAAACTTGCTGCCGTTCTACAAACCTCTGCACTTGGAGGCCCAACAACTGTCTACAAGAATAGAAGTGCGTAGACATCAAAGGACATGTCTACCAAACCGAGAAAAAGGAAAGATAAGCAAAAGAATACATAATACGATGATCCAAAGCACCACATAGTTCTTTCAGGGAAAAGAAACATCGTGGGAGTGGATGACAAGATAGACATGTCAGAAGATTACAATAAGTTTCATGAAATTCCACCATTCAAAGTGAAAACTAACCCAAGCATCCTGTTAAATGATGAAGATTCTCCATGGCTACGGTGCAGAAGAAAACCACAACACTAGATGTTGGTGATGTGTAATAATGTATTAAACCTTTTATGTAATAAAGATAGGCAACATTGTTCTGAAGATAGAGGATGAGACAAGTTTGGTATTTTTCCTTGCAACTATGCATAATATCTTTAGTCCCGGTTGAAGAAACCAACCGGGACTTAAGGGGCTGCGGCAGGCTGGAGTCGGCGCGAGCATGTTTAGTCCCGGTTGAAGAAACCAACCGGGACTTAAGGGGTGAGTGTCGACACTATGACAGGGGTGAGTGTCGACATTATGTCGTGAGTGTCGACACTATGTTGTGCCGCTTAATATATAAATAGGCATCCCTGTGAAGTTATCAACTACAAACAAGATGGTGTGAAAGAGCGGGGACAACACTATGGCCAGTTTGAGGGAGATGCCGGCGGAGCCCAGTCCTCCGACATCTCCAACAAACTGGCCATAAATGTACTCCCTAATATGTGAAACACGATGGTGTGCGAGAGCAGGGACAACACTATGGCCAACTTCAGGGTGATGCCTAAGGATCCAATCCTCAGGCATCTCTCTAAAGCTGGCCATAGAGGCACTCCCGAATATGTGAAATTAGTTAGCTCCTAGGCATATTGATCTAGCTAGATAAGTTATGAACTACAAGATGGAGTGCGAGAGCAGGGACAACATATTGGCCAGCTTTAGGGAGATGCCTAAGGATCCAGTCCTCGGGAATCTCTCTAAAGCTGGCCATAGAGGCACTCCCTAATATGTTGAATTAGTTAGAATAGAACAACATCTTCATATATAGTTCGGGAAAGTTGTCGAGAGACCAACACTAGTAGGAAACGATCTATTAGTCCCGATTTCCTAACTAGGACTACGGAATCAGGACTAAAGTCCCCCCTTTAGTCCCGCCGGTCTAGCCGCAAACTGGGACTAACACTCAAGACATTCATTATTATTAAAAAACTAGGACTAAGGAATTGGGACTAAAGGCCCCCTTTAGTCATACTCATATCTAGCCCTACAGTACATAGCTTCAGGGTCGTCTTCGTCTTTGTCGTCTTCGTCGTTGTCATCGTTGCTAGGTGCACGCGGCTGGATCCTAAGCCCAGCCATGGCATATTCCAGGGGTACCTGCCACTCCGGCCTCGGATTCACGACGCGCATGGGAGGGGGCTCCTAGATGACGATGCCACGTAGCCCGCGGCCTTCACCATCCCCACCCTTCTTGTGGATCTATGGAGGGTCAAAGTGCGGGCACCACAGGCGAGGATGATCTCCCTAGGCGATGTATCGCATCACACCGATGATAGTACGGTTTGCTCACCATAGGAGGCGACCAGCCTCGTTGTGGTTCAACGGGGGGCGGGCCATCACCCTCGTACCTAGCAAGCTCCCTTTCCTGCCGGTTAGCGAAGAAGACATTCCAAGTGTCGTAGTTGTCGGGAACCCAATGGGGATCCATCCGCTGCTCCGGCGTGAGCTCGAGGTAGAAGTGGTTCATGATGGCCACCTGGTGGGCGGAACCTTGAGGCACAGGAGGGACAGGAACTCCTCCAGCACTATGCATCCAGCCAGCGGGCAGCCGATAGACTGGCGAGCATGGGTAGCTGGAGGCCCACAACGTCCCAATCTCCTCGAGGGTCAGAATGGCCTAGTATGTGGTGTCCATTGTTGTGAGAGGGGAAGATGTGGATATGTGGATGGCCATGGTGGCCGGCCTAGATATAGAGGGAAAAGGCGGGAAAATATGGCGGGAAGCGGAGGGAAATGGCGGGAAAGCATGCGTGTGGCTTGATGGCTCTGAGAAAGGCAGGAAATATCTTATGTCCCGGTTATTGGCTCCAACCGAGATTAAAGGCCCCCAAAACCTTAAACCCGAACCCTAAAGCTAAACCCTAAACCCGAAACCCTAAACCTAAACCCTAAACCCTAAACTCGAAACACTAAACCCTAAACCCTAAACCCGAAACAGAGATTTCAGTCAAATATAATAGTTAATGCATTTTTAAATTGAAAATGGAAAAATGGTTAATAGTTTGACTAGTTATAATAATTATTTTATAAAACCAAAAATGGATTTGTATTACTTATTCAAATTAAAGCATTTTTATGTTAAAAGTTTAGTGAGATTCAAAAATATGCAAAATATAATAGCTAATGTATTTTTAAATTGAAAATGGCAAAATGGTTAATAGTTTGACTAGTTAGAATAATTATTTTATAAAATAGATTTGGATTACTTATTCAAATTCAAGAACTTTTCATGTTGAAAATTTTCTCAAATTCATAAGTATGCAAAAACTGTATAATTCAAATGTTTAAAAATATAATAGTATGCAAATTGAAATTTTTTAAATCAGGCGTGCCCCTTATTTTGGTCAATAGTTTAAAAAAAGGACCTTTAGTCCCGGTTCGTGGCACGCACCGGGACTAAAGGGATGTCGTTGGCGCGTGCCCCTTGGGTGGTGCCGAAAACCCTTTAGTCCCAGTTCGTGGCACGAACTGGGACTAAAGGGGTGACGTTCAGTACCGGCTCGTGGCATGCACCGGGGCTAATGCCATTAGTCCCGGTGCATGCCACGAGCCGGTACTAAAGGTCTGTCCCCTTAAATTCGCACGCAGCTTAGCCCCCAATCTAATTCTACACTTTGCGCAGGAGCCCCTCGATGACAACGACGCCCGCAGGCTACCCGATTCCGAGTCGACGTCTGCGTCACTGTCCGCACCGTCGTACCATGTCTTCGTCTGTGCCGCGCCTCGTCCTCCTCTCCGTCCGCCCACCTCTAGCCGCCGCCGCTGCCGCGCGTTGTCCCGCCCGCGTCGGCCACTTCCAGTCGCAGCCGCGTCACCACCTCGTCCTCCCTCTCTGGCCGCCCTACCTCTAGCCGCCACCGCGCCGCTGCCCCGCGCCTACAGGTACACTCCTCCGCAGCCCGCGTGTCTCATCTCTGGCCGGCAGCCAACACGTCGCCACGCTGCCGCGCATCATCTCCGACAGCCTCGCGCGCGTCGCTGCTGCAGCGCGTCCGGCAGCCACTAGGGGGCGGCATTGGCCGCGGACGGCAGAGAGAGGGCCTTTTTTCTGGTATTTTTTGTAGTAATTTCTAGTATTTGTTTCTAGTACTTTTCTAGTATTTTTTCTAGTATTTTCTAATATATACACTATTGTTATTATTTTCTAGTATGTTATTATTACTAGCTATATAATGTAATATATAGTATGTTATTTTTATTACTAGTATGTTATTATTTTTCTCCTAGTATTTTTTTCTAATATGTTATTATTACTATATAGTGTAATATATAGTGAATAAAAATATATAGTGTTGAATATATTAGTTTTCCCTATTGCATTAGTTATTATATATAGTGTAATATATACTTTTCCCTATATAGTGTTGAATATATTAGTTATTATTACTATTAGTTTTCCCTATACTATATATTCAACACTATATATTCCACTATAGGGTGGTGGTGCTCGCGGGGCCCCGGACATAGGGTTAGGGTGGTGGTGCTCGCGGGGCCCCGGACTTAGGGTTAGGGTGGTGGTCTCGCGGGAAACCAGACTTAGGGTTAGGGTGGTGGCGCTCGCGGGCCCCGGACTAAGGGTTAGGGTGGTGGTGCTCGCGGGCCCCAGACTTAAGGTTAGGGTGGTGGTGCTCGCGGGCGACCGGACTTAGGGTTAGGGTGGTGGTGCTCGTGGGCACCCCGGAGATAGGGTTAGGGTGGTGGTGCTCGTGGGCGACCAGACTTAGGGTTAGGGTGGTGGTGCTCACAGGCCCCCGGAGATTGGGTTAGGGTGCAGGTGAGTGGGGGCTATAGAGGTATATATGGTGGGCGACCTATGATACGTTGTTAACGTATCTATAATTTTTGATGTTCCATGCTTGGTTTTTATCTACTTTCTTATGTTTTGTTCCAACTTTGGAGTACTTTTCATATACTTCCTTGGACTAACCTATTAACAAGATGCCACAGTGCCAGCTGCCTATTTTCTGCTGTTTTTTGTTCGAGGAAGTCAGAAAATGAATATTCTCGGAATTGGATGGGACAAAAGCCAAAGTTAGTTTTTCACCGAGGGGGACACGGAGCCAGAATACGAGACAGAGAGGGGCCAGGGGGCGGCCACACGACCTGGCCACGCGGCCAGGCCCGGCCCACGCCAGGGGGTGGTGCGGCCACCCAAGGCACCCCCTCGGTCTCCCCTTCCGACTATAAGATGCCTCTGATACAGAAACCCTAAGTACCCGATCAAAATTCCATGAAAGAGTCTGTAGCCGCCGTCGTCTCTGTCCCTAGATCGGGAGGGATCTGAAGCTCTTCCCGACACCCAGTCGGAGAGGGGAATTCACCCTGGAGGCCTTCTTCATCACCATGCAAGCCTCCGGTGTGATGCGTGAGTAGTTCATCCTTGGACTACGGGTCCATTTAGTAGCTAGATGGTTGGTTCTTCTCCTTTGTGGTATCATGTTTAGATCTTGTGAGCTCCGTTCATGATCAAGATTATCTATTTCTAATCCTACATATTGTGTTTGCAAGGATCCGATGGATATTGAGATGCTATTTCAGATTGATTATTGATTCTATCATGTCTTTGTTATTTGTGATCTTGCATGCTTTCCGTTGTTAGTAGGTATCTTGGCCAAGTAGATGCTAGCAACTCCAAGAGTTAGTATTTATGCTCGATAGTGGGTTCATGCCTGTAGTAATCTGGGGAAGTGACATAAATCTCTAGGGTACTAGATGTGATGTTGCTACTAGGGAGAAAACAACAATCCTTAGTTCATAGAACAATTGTATTGTTTACTTTACACGCAATGCGTAATGAAAATATCTGTTGCTTGCAACTTAATACTGGAGGGGGGTCGGATGATAACCTGAAGGTGGATTATTAGTCATAGATGAAGTTGGATTACGGTATATGTATAACATTGTAATGCCCAATAAAATCACAAAGGAGTCAAGATGATTAGTATATGCATGTATGCTTTCTCGATGTTTGTCAATTGTCCCGCTGTAATTTGTTCACCCAGCATGTTATCTATCTTAAGGAGAACCACCACTAGTGAACTATGCACCCCGATCCTTTCTTTTACAATCAATCTACAACTATTTACTGCTTTACGTTTACTTTCTGCAAGCTTTTACTTCCTTCCATTCGATACATTTAATCCTTTGTTTTCAGCAAAACCGGTGAGATTGACAACCTCATCGTAAGTTGGGGGCAAAGTTCTATGGTTGTGTTGTGCAGGATTCCAAGTTGGCAACAACACCTTGGAGGTGTTTCCTTGCTCCTACTGGTTCGATAACCTTGGTTTCATAACTGAGGGAAAACTTGCTGTTGTGCTCATCATACCTTCCTCTTGGGGTTCCCCAACGAGCTCGATATATTTTGGGCCATCAAGCATATTTTCTGGCGCCGTTGACGGGGAGTCAAGGACATCTTCACAAGGGAGTCCCTCGTAACCAATCTCTTTACTTTGTTTTATTTGTTTTGCTTAGTTTATTTTCTACTTTGTTTGCTTGTTTCTTTATCAAAAACACAAAAAAATTAGTTTTACTAGTTTGCTTTGTTTATTAAAAACACAAAAAATGACTACTCTTGAAAACACTAAGTTGTGTGACTTCACTAGCACCAACAACAATGATTTCATGTGCACACCTATTGCTCCACCTGTGCCTGAAGCTACTTTCTTTGAAATTAAACCTGCTTTGCTCAATCTTGTTATGAGGGAACAATTTTCTGGTATTGGTAATGAAGATTCCGCTGCTCATCTAAATAACTTTGTTGAACTTTGTGAGATGCAAAAGCATAGGGATATAGATGGATATATTATTAAGCTTAAATTATTTCCTTTTTCTTTGAGAGGAAAATCTAAAGAATGGTTGAATTCCTTAACTAGGAATAGTATTGATTCTTGGACTAAATGCAAAGATGCTTTCATCGGAAAATACTATCCTCCTGCTAAGATTATATCTATGAGAAGTTAAATAATGAAGTTTAAACAATCTGATAATGAACATGTTGCTCAAGCTTGGGAAAGAATGAAATATTTGGTAAAGAATTTTCCCACTCATGGACTAACTGCTTGGATGATTATCCAAACCATTTATGCATGATTGAACTATTCTTCAAGAAATCTATTGGATTTTGCTGCTGGACGTACCTTTATGACCATTAGTTTGGGTGCTGCAACGAAGCTTTTGGATAATATGATGGTTAATTATTCTGAATGGCATACTGAAAGAGCTCCACAAGGTAAGAAGGTAAATTCTGTTGAAGAAACCTCCTCCTTGAGTGATAAAATTGATGTTATTATGTCTATGCTTGTTAATGGGAAAGCTCATATTGATCCAAATCATGTTCCTTTAGCTTCTTTGGTTGCTCAAGAAGAGCAAGTTAATGTGAACTTTATAAGAAATAATAATTTTAGCAACAATGCCTATAGGAATAATTTTGGTAATAATAACTATAGGCCTTATCCTCCCAACAATGGCAATGCTTATGGAAATTCCTACAACAATAATAGGAGTGCTCCCTCTGAACTTGAAGTTATGCTTAAAGTTTGTATTAGCAAACAGACTTCTTTCAATAAAACTATTGAGGAAAAACTCTCTAATGCTAAAAGAAATAAAGCATCATTGGCTGAAGCACAATCTTCCTTGAATAAAATGGCTGCTAAACCTAAAACTATTGAAGATACCTTTGCTGCTACTAATGCCATACAAGTTAGAATTGATGAAAATGTTAGACTATTAGCTGAATTGCATGCTAAGTAGGAAAGAGAAGATGAAATTGCTAGAAACATTAGTGTTTCTACTATCACTACCACTAATGTTGAAGCTAGTAACAATAGTACTACTACTTTAGATGATAATTATGATTTTGATCTTGATGATTGGAACCTCTCTGAAGTTATTAAGTTCCTACAAAAGCTTGCTAAAAGTCCTAATGCTAGTGCTATGAATATGGCCTTTACAAAACACATTACTGATGCTCTCATAAAAATTAAAGAAGAGAAGATGAAACATAAAGCTTCTATTCCAATAAAACAAGAAGATGGTTGGGAACCCATCATTAGTATGAAAGTGAATGATTTTGATTTCAAATCTTTATGTGATCTTGATAGTAGTGTTTCTATTATGCCTAGAAGGATTTATGATATGCTTGATTTGCCACCACTTGAAGATTGTTATTTGAATGTCCCACTTGATAATAATGCTAAAAAGAACTCATGGAGAGTCTTAATGATGTTCTTATTATGGTTAACAATGCCTATGTCCCCGTTGATTTCTATGTTTTGGATGTTGAATGCAATGTTTCTTGTCGTATTACTTTGGGAAGACCTTTTCTTAGAACTGTTGGTGCCATTATTGATATGAAAGAACGCACCATTAAATATCAACTCCCACTCAACAAAGATATATAACACTTCCCAAAGAAGATAGAAAAGATCTCTTTTGTTTCTCCTATGAAAACGAAATTTTCTCTTAATGCTTCTTCATTTGAGAACACTTGATTCTTTTTGTTGCTTCTTATGCCTAACTTAAAGGCGTTAAAGAAAAGTACTTATTGGGAGATAACCCAAAAGTTTTAGATGAGTCTTGGAAGTTATTACTTCTGTAATAACTGATCCTTATCATTTTTATTTGCTTTTTGTGCCAAGAGTAACCTCTAATGAGAGAGAAGTAATGCTTGGGAAAGTTGCTGTCCCAAAACAGATTTTTGTTCTTCACCATAATAATTCGTGTAAAATCTCTGTACGCCCTTTTGAGGCGTGAATTTTTTTTCTTCTGACCCAGGTTGTTATCTAACTTTCTTTAGTTCAACACTTTTTGATTTGAGCGACAGAAGGTCCTCGAAAAAATTCGTCTTTACATGCTGGTCTGTTTTGACAGATTTCTGCCATTATTTGCATTTGCTTCTTGTTGGTTCCTTTTTTAGTTCTTTTGGAGAATTGAGCTTTTTGAAGGAAGTGCTAAAGTAGCTTATGTTTAATTGGAGGTTTTATTGGTGTTGAAACTGAACCCAAAGACTTATTATCTTGAGTGCACTAATGTTGCTAATAAAGATTGTGTGAAGTTTTGTATGAAGGGAAAATTTCAGGTGTATGGAGAGAATGATATAATGAGATGAAGAATGGACTAAAGCTCAAGATTGGGGATGCCACATGTATTACCCCAAGAAATATCCAATAAGTACAAGCGTCAAAGCTTGGGGATACCCAAGGCATCCCCTTCTTCATCAATAAAATCCCCAGGTTTCTTCCAAACACTTCATTTTTTGTTTCATGCACAGTTGTGTTGTTCTTGGAGCGTCTTCTTTTTCGTTTTCATTTTGTTTTTCATTTCCTTGGTTTTCTTAGTTTGCTTGAATAAATTGGTTGGACCCCCTCTTTCATACATTGGTGTTCAAATAGTTTGGTTTGGATTGGAAAAGAGTAGGAAAAGTTCATGCTTAAGTGATAAAAGAGAGCTTGTTTTTGACTGTGGCCTATGCTTTGTCATGCCATGCTTGATATTGTTTTGTCTTTATGCTTAGTGATATTTGCTGTAGCATGACTTGTTATAAACAATTGAGATTTCTTAATGTTCCTTGGAAGAATCATGCGTTGTTTTAGCATATTAAAGCATAGTATTGTGGTATTCTCCTTTGATGCTTTATTTGGGTTGACTTGACGCATGCTCACACCATGTTATGACTATCCAAAGTCACCATAGCCTTGATGATCCTTTAGTTTTCGACTTGTAATATCACTTTATGCTTTAATCAATGATGTTTTGTCGCTCTGCATGATTATGGCCATTATTGCTCTCTTAGTTGGTCACTCCCAGTCTTTTGCTAGCCTCCGTAATCAAGTATGAGTTCCACTCATGGATCCAACTCCTAAAACCAAGTTATTCCAAAGGGTCCACCATACCTACCTATTAGCAATTTCTATTCCAAGTATATTCATGTTTTATCTACCTTCCGAATTAAACTTGTTATGTGAAAATTATTGATTAAAGCTCTCACGAACCTGATGGCACACTTTACTTTCTTACACTTAATAAACTTGAACTATCGTGTCCATCTTTGTTGTGTATATGCTCGCTCTTTATAAGTTGAAATTAGTAGAAGCATGTATCATGGAGAACTCTTTCAACATTGCACTTGTACATTGTACCTCGTTGATATCATGTTCTTTTGCTTATGGATAGCGGTGGTGTGAAATAAAAGTGGAACTTGTAAGATCATGGAGTTTTTCTGTGTGTTAGAGAAACGTATGGGCCACTAGCCTAATCCATGCCTAATCATGGTGGAAACTTAAAGCATAACTCTATGAAGCATCCTCAATAAAAACCTATGCAAATAGCAAATAAAAAGATCGCTGAGATGCTCATTGTCTGCTTGCCTTGTCATTTTGATTATGGGATAGCTCCTGTATCATATGCAAGGGGTACCCCGTTGGCGGTTCTTTATGATACATATGTACTTACAATGACAAGAGCTTACTTGTGACTAAATTTGAGTAGCATGAGGTTCAGTCTTCGTAAGTAAGGGGCATGGGATTTCGACTTATAACTTGTCAAGCATATCTTCTTTGTTGTGTCACTTTAACCTTAATCACTTAAAGATGCTTATGATAGGGGCAATGAGAGCTGAAAAGCTAACAAGTACCATAATTTTTGGAAGCTCTTTATGAAACTTGAGTCTCTACTTCCTTCTATGACGGCCTTTCTTTTACTTTTATGTTGAGTCTCCACCTTCTACCTTTATGCTCCTAC
The DNA here is from genome assembly GCA_916181665.1 of Avena sativa. Classification (NCBI taxonomy): domain Eukaryota; kingdom Viridiplantae; phylum Streptophyta; class Magnoliopsida; order Poales; family Poaceae; genus Avena; species Avena sativa. The sequence goes on from OV702295.1 coordinate 434,192,088, forward strand.
TTTGAGAGCATAGTGGCCATTCTTAGTTCTATGTGCATTGTACCAAGACTTGTTGATTCATGCATAACTGGATATTGCTTGTTCTTAAACTACTTATATATAGTCACTCTTATGAACTTTGAAGGTGTCCTATTGATACGTTGCTAACGTATCCATAATTTTTGATGTTCCATGCTTGGTTTTATCTACTTTCTTATGTTTTGTACATACTTTGGAGTCCTTTCTATAAACTTTCTTGGACTAACCTATTAACAAGAGCCACAGTGCCAGCTGCCTGTTTTCTGCTGTTTTTGGTTCCAGGAAAGTCAGAAAATGAATATTCTCGGAATTGGACAGGACAAAAGCCAAAGTCAGTTTTTCACCGAGGGACACAAGGAGCCAGAATACGAGACAGAGAGGGGCCAGGGGGCCGCCACACCACCTGGCCGCACGACCTATCCTGGCTCGCGCCAGGGGTGGTCTGGCCGCCTCCGGCACCCCCTCGGCCTTCCCTTTCGCCTATAAGATGCCTCTGATATAGAAACCCTAAGTACCCGATCAAAAATCCACGAAAGAGACTGTAGCCGCCATCATCTCCATCCCTAGACCGGGAGGGATCTGAAGCTCTTCCCGGCACCCTGCCAGAGAGGGGAATTCACCCTGGAGGCCTTCTTCATCACCATGCAAGCCTTCGGTGTGATGCGTGAGTAGTTCATCCTTGGACTACGGATCCATGTAGTAGCTAGATGGCTGGTTCTCCTCCTTTGTGCTTTCATGTTTAGATCTTGTGAGCTCCGTTCATGATCAAGATCATCTATTTATAATTCTTCATGTTGTGTTTGCGGGGATCTGATGGATATTGAGATGCTATTTTAGATTGATTATTGATTCTATCATGTCTTTGTTATTTGTGATCTTGCATGCTTTTCGTTGTTAGTAGCTATCTTGGCCTAGTAGATGCTAGCAACTCCAAGAGTTAGTATTTATGCTCGATAGTGGGTTCATGCCTCTGGTAATCTGGGGAAGTGACAGAAATCTCTAAGGTACTAGATGTGTTGTTGCTACTAGGGAGAAAACAACAATCATTTGTTCATAGAACAATCGTATTGTTTACTTTACACGCAGTTCGTAAAGCAATAATCTGTTGCTTGCAACTTAATACTGGAGGGGGTTCAGATGATAACCTCAAGGTGGATTATTAGTCATAGATGCAGTTGGATGGCGGTCTATGTATAATGTTGTAATGCCCAATCAAGTTTCAAAGGAGTCAAGATGATTAGTATGTGCATGTATTGTTTTCTCGATGTTTGTCAATTGCCCCGCTGTAATTTGTTCACCCAGCATGTTATCTATCTTAAGGAGAGCCACCTCTAGTGAACTATGGATCCTAGTCCTTTTTCTTTACATATAATCTATAAACTGTTTACTGCTTTGTGTTTACTTTCTGCAAACTATTACTTCCTTCCATTCGATACGTTTAATCCTTTGTTTTCCGCAAAAACACGGTGAGATTGACAACTTCATCGCAAGTTGGGGACAAAGTTCTGTGGTTGTGTTGTTCAGGTCTCCATGTTGCTACTAGCACCGGTAGTGCACCGTGCCAAGGCTCAACTAGCAACACCTTTGGGGTGTTTCCTTGCTCCTACTGGTTTGATTAAACCTTGGTTTCATAACTGAGGGAAACTTGCTATTGTGCTCATCATACCTTCCTCTTGGGGTTCCCAACAAGCTCTACATCAACACCACACCAGCACTTTTCTGGCGCCATACACTGACCCATCAAGCAATTTTTCTGGCGCCATTGCCGGGGAGTCAAGGACATCTTCACAAGAGGAGTCCCTCATAACCAATCTCTTTACTTTGTTATTTTTGTTTTGCTTAGTTTCTTTTTGCTTAGTTTGCTTGTTTCTTATTCAAAAACACAAAAAACTTAGTTCTACTAGTTTGCTTTCTTATTTGAAAACACACAAAAAATGACTATTGAAAACACTAAGTTGTGTGACTTCCCTAGCACCAACAACAATGATTTTATGAGTACACCTATTGCTCCACCTGTGCCTGAAAATACTTTCTTTGAGATAAAACCTGCTTTGCTCAATCTTGTTATGAGAGAACAATTTTCTAGTATTGGTAATGAAGATGCTGCTTCCCATCTAAATAACTTTGTTGAACTTTGTGAGACGCAAAAACATAGGGATGTAGATGGTGATATTATTAAACTGAAATTGTTTCCTTTCTCTTTGAGAGGAAAAGCTAAAGAATGGTTGAATTCCTTAACTAGGAATAGTATTGATTCTTAGACTAAATGCAAAGATGCTTTCATTGGAAAATACTATCCCCCTGCTAAGATTATATCTATGAGAAGTGAAATAATGAAGTTTAAACAACTTGATAATGAACATCATGCTCAAGCTTGGGAAAGAATGAAATCTTTGGTAAAGAATTGTCCCACTCATGGACTGACTGCTTGGATGATCATCCAAACTTTTTATGCAGGATTGAACTATTCTTCAAGGAACCTATTGGATTCTACTGCTGGAGGTACCTTTATGACCATCACTTTGGGTGCTGCAACAAAACTTCTGGACAATATGATGCTTAATTATTCTGAATGGTATACTGAGAGAGCTCCACAAGGTAGGAAGGTAAATTCTGTTGAGGAAACCTCCTCCTTGAGTGATAAGATTGATATTATTATGTCTATGCTTGTTAATGGGAAAGCCCATATTGATCCAACTAATGTTCCTTTGGCTTCTTTGGTTGCTCAAGAAGAGCAAGTTAATGTGAACTTCATAAGAAATAATAATTTTGGCAACAATGCTTATGGTAATAACAATTATAGGCCCTACCCTCCTAATAATACTTATGGCTATAATGGTAAACCTGGATTACCTAGTGAAGGAAGAATTTTATAAGTTGAAAGAGCCACTAAAAACTTAATGCAAATGCAATATGAGCAAAATAAACTATTCACTAAAACTATGGAGGAACAATCTATCATTTTGAAGAACATTAGCCATCAACTTGAGAGTCTAAATAGGGAAATTCCTAGTTTAAAATTGAAACTCTCTAATGCTGAAAGAAATATATCATGTTTGTCTGAAGCTCAATCTTCATTGGTTAATAAAATGGCTGCTAAACCTGAAACTAATGAGAATCCCTTTGCTGGTACTAATGCTATACAAGTAAGAATTAATGAAAATGTTAGACTATTAGCTGAATTACATGCTAAGTGGGAAAGAGAAGATGAAATTGCTAGAAACATTAGTGTTTCTACTATTACCACCACTAGTGTTGAGGCTAGTAATAGTTCTACTACTTTAGATGATAAATTTGATTTTGATCTTGATGGTTGTAACATCTCTGAAGTTATTAAGTTCCTACAAAAGCTTGCTAAAATTCCTAATGCTAGTGCTATGAACATGGCCTTTACAAAACACATTACTGATGCTCTCATAAAGATTAAAGAAGAAAAGATGAAACATAAAGCTTCTATTCCTATAAAATAAGAAGATGGTTGGGAACCCATCATTAATATGAAAGTGAATGACTTTGATTTCAAAGCTTTACGTGATCTTGATAGTAGTGTTTCTATTATGCCTAGAAGGATTTATGATATGCTTGATTTTCCTCCACTTGAAGATTGTTATATGAATATCCCACTTGATGATAATGCTAAAAATAAACTCATGGGGAGTCTTAATGATGTTCTTATTATGGTTAACAATTCCTATGTCCCCGTTGATTTCTATGTTTTGGATATTGAATGCAATGCTTCTTGTTCTATTACTTTGGGAAGACCTTTTCTTAGAACAGTTGGTGCCATTATTAATATGAAAGAAGGCACCATTAAATATCAACTCCCACTCAAGAAAGGTATAGAACACTTCACTAAGAAGATAGAGAAGATTTATTTTGCTTCTCCTATGAAAAAAAATTTGGTCTTAATGCTTCTTCATTTGAGAACACTTGATTCTTTTTCTTGCTTCTTATGCCTAACTTAAAGGCGTTAAAGAAAAGTACTTATTGGGAGATAACCCAAAAGTTTTAGATGAGTCTTGGAAGTTATTACCTCTGTAATAACCTCTCCTTATCCTTTTTATTTTCTTTTTGTGCCAAGAGTAACCTCTAATGAGAGAGAAGTAATGATTGGGAAAGTTGCTGTCCCGAAACAGATTTTTGTGCTTCACCGTAAAAATTCGTGTAAAATCTCTGAACTTCTTTTTGAGGCGTTAATTTTTGTCCTTCTGCCCCAGGTTGTTATCTAACTTTAGTTAGTTCAACACTTTTTGATTTGAGCAACATAAGGTCTTTGAAAAAATTCGTATTTACCTGCTGGTCTGTTTTGACAGATTTCTGCCATTTTCTGCATTTGCTTCTTGTTGGTTCCTTTTTGAGTTCTTTTGGGGAATTGAGCTTTTTGAGGGAAGTGCTACAGTAGATAGTGTTCTAATGGAAGTTTGTTTGGTGTTATAACTGAACCTTAAGACTTATTTATCTTGAGTGCACTAATGTTGCTAATAAAGATTGTGTGAAGTTTTGTATGAAGGAAAAATTTCAGGTGTATGGAAGGAATGAGTAATGAAATGAAGGATGGACTAAAGCTCAAGCTTGGGGATGCCATGCGTGTCACCCCAAGAAATATCCAAGAATTACAAGCATCAAATCTTGGGGATGCCCAAGGCATCCCCTTCTTCATCAATAAAAATCCCAGGTTTCTTCCAAACGCTTCATTTTTTATTGTTTCATGCACAGTTGTGTTGTTCTTGGAGCGTCTTCTTTTTCGTTTTCGTTTTGGTTTTTCGTTTGCTTGGTTTTCTTAGTTTGCTAAATAAATTGGTTGGACCCCCTCGTTCATACATTGGTTTGCAAATAGTTTGGTTTGGTTTGTAAAAGAGTAGGAAAGTTCATGCTTATGTGGTAAAAAGAGCTCGTTTTTTACTGTGGCCTATGCTTTGTCATGCCATGCTAGATTTTGTTTTGGCTTTATGCTTAGTATTCTTTTCTGTAGCATGAATTGTTATAAACAATTGAGATTTCTTAATGTGCCTTGGATGAATCATGCGTTGTTTTAGCATATTAAAGCATAGTATAGTGGTATTCTCCTTTGATGCTTTATTTGGGTTGACTTGGCACATGCTCACACCATGTTATGACTATCTCAAGTCACCATAAGCCTTTATGATCCTTTAGTTTTCAACTTTATCACTTTATGCTTTGATTAATGATGTTTTGTCGCTCTGCATGATTATGGCCATTATTGCTCTCTTAGTTGGTCGCTCCCAGTCTTTTCTAGCCTCCATAACCAAGTGTGAGTTCCACTCATGCATCTAACTCCTAAAACCAAGTTATTCCAAAGAGTCCACCATACCTACCTATTAGCATTTGCTATTCCAAGTATATTCATGTTTTTATCTACCTTCCGAATTAAACTTGTTATGAGAAAATTAGTGATTAAAGCTCTCACGAACTTGATGGCACACTTTACTTTTCTTGCCCTTAATAAACTCGAACCATTGTGTCCATCTTTGTTGCGTATATGCTTGCGCTTTATAAGTTGAAGTTAGCAGAACCATGTATCATGGGGAACGCTTTCAACATTGCACTTGTACTTTGTACCCCGTTGATATCATGTTATTTTGTTTATGGATCCCGGTGGTGTGAAATAAAAGGGGAACTTGTAAGATCATGAGTTTGTATTTGTGTTAGAGAAACGCCTGGGCCGCTAGCCTAAGCCATGCCTAATCATGGTGGAAACTTGCAGCATAACCATAATGAGCACTCTATGAAGCATCCTCAATAAAAACCCTATGCAAATAGCAAATAAAAAGATCGTTGAGATGCTCATTGTCTGATTGCCTTGTCATTTTGATTATGGGATAGCTCCTGTATCATGTGTAAGGGGTACCCCGTTGGCGGTTCTCTATGATACATATGTACTTACAATGACAAGAGCTTACTTGTGACTAAAGTTGAGTAGCATGAGGTTCGGTCTTCGTAAGTAAGGGGCATGAGATTTCAGCTTATAACTTGTCAAGCATATCCTCTTAGTTGTGTCACATTAACCTTAATCACCTAAAGATGCTTATGATAGGGGCAATGAGAGCTAAAAGCTATAAGTACCATAATTTTTGGAAGCTCTTTATGAGACTTGAATCCATGCTTCCTTTTATAAAAAGGAATTTCTTCCACCATTATATTTAGTCTCCATCTTCTACCTTTATGCACCTACTTTGAGAGCATAGTGGCCATTCTTAGTTCTATGTGCATTGTCCCAAGACTAGTTGATTGATGCATAACTTGATATTGCTTGTTTTAAACTTTTGTATCTAGTCACTCTTATGAACTTTGAAGGTGTCCTATGCATTTATATTTGCTACTCTATGAGGGACAAGCTGAATGCTATTATGCTATGTTTTCTTTATGTGAAACAAACAAACGTCTTGCAAAGCATTGTTATTCATGAATCTTTTGTTTGTGCATTTTCATGTTGCAACATAGTTGCTTTGTCTTATTGTTAGAACTTTGTCTTTTATGTTATGATTTTAGTACTATGATCCTAGCTATCAATGTTTTACAAATACTTTGATCAAGTTTATGATGGTGCATGTCACCTCAAAAATTATTTTTTCTTTTTATCACTTACCTACTCGAGGACGAGTAGGAGTTAAGCTTGGGGGTGTTGATACGTTGCTAACGTATCCATAATTTTTTATGTTCCATGCTTGGTTTTATCTACTTTCTTTTGTTTTGTCCATACTTTGGAGTACTTTCTATACACTTTCTTGGACTAACCTATTAACAAGAGCCACAGTGCCAGCTGCCTGTTTTCGGCTGTTTTTGGTTCCAGGAAAGTCAGAAAATGAATATTCTCGAAATTGGACGGGACAAAAGCCAAAGTCAGTTTTTCACCGAGGGACACAAGGAGCCAAAATACGAGACAGAGAGGGGCCAGGGGGGCGCCACACCACCTGGCTGCGCGGCCTAGCCTGGCCCGCGCCAGGGGGTGGTCTGGCCGCCTCCGGCACCCCCTCGGCCTTCCCTTTCGCCTATAAGATGCCTCTGATATAGAAACCCTACGTACCCGATCAAAAATCCACGAAAGAGTCTATAGCCGCCGTCATCTCCATACCTAGATCGGGAGGGATCTGAAGCTCTTCCCGACACCCTGCCGGAGAGGGGAATTCACCCTGGAGGCCTTCTTCATCACCATGCAAGCCTCCGATGTGATGCGTGAGTAGTTCATCCTTGGACTACGGATCCATGTAGTAGCTAGATGGCCGGTTCTCCTCCTTTGTGCTTTCATGTTTAGATCTTGTGAGCTCCATTCATGATCAAGATCATCTATTTGTAATTCTTCATGTTGTGTTTGAGGGGATCCGATGGATATTGAGATGCTATTTCAGATTTGTTATTGATTCTATCATGTCTTTGTTATTTGTGATCTTGCATGCTTTCCATTATTAGTAGCTATCTTGGCCAAGTAGATGCTAGCAACTCCAAGAGTTAGTATTTATGCTCGATAGTGGGTTCATGCAATCTGGGGAAGTGACGGAAAACTCTAAGGTACTAGATGTGATGTTGCTACTAAGGAGAAAACAACAATCCTTGGTTCATACAACAATCGTATTGTTTACTTTACACGCAGTTCGTAAAGCAATAATCTATTGCTTGCAACTTAATACTGGAGGGGGTTCGGATGATAACCTGAAGGTGGATTATTAGTCATAGATGCAGTTGGATGGCGGTCTATGTATAATGTTGTAATGCCCAATCAAGTTTCAAAGGAGTCAATATGATTAGTATGTGCATGTATTGCTTTCTCGATGTTTGTCAATTGCCCCGCTGTAATTTGTTCACCCATCATGCTATCTATCTTAAGGAGAGCCACCTCTAGTGAACTATGGATCCCGGTCCTTTTTATTTACATACAATCTATAAACTGTTTACTGCTTTGTGTTTCCTTTCTTCAAACTATTACTTCCTTCCATTCGATATGTTTAATCCTTTATTTTCCACAAAACACCATGAGATTGACAACCTCATCACAAGTTGGGGACAAAGTTCTATGGTTGTGTTGTGCCGGTCTCCACGTTGCTACTAGCACCGGTAGTGCGCCCTGCCAAGGCTCAGCTAGCAACATCTTTGGGGTGTTTCCTTGCTCCTACTGGTTCGATTAAACCTTGATTTCATAACTGAGGGGAAACTTGCCGCTGTGCTCATCATACCTTCCTCTTGGGGTTCCCAACGAGCTCTACATCAACACTGCACCAGCACATTTCTAGCCGCGTACTCTGAGCCATCACCTATGCATTTATATTTGCTACTCTATGAGGGACAAGCTGAATGCCACTATGCTATGTTTTCTTTATGTGAAACAAACAAGCGTCTTGCAAAGCATTGTTATTCATGAATCTTTTGTTTGTGCCTTTTCATGTTGCAACATAGTTGCTATGTCTTATTGTTAGAACTTTATCTTTCATGCTATGTTGAAGTACTATGATCCCAACTTTCAATGTTTTACAAATACTTTGATCAAGTTTATGATGGTGCATGTCACCTGAAAAATTATTCTTTCTTTTTATCACTTACCTACTCGAGGATGAGCATGAGTTAAGCTTGGGGATGTTGATATGTTGCTAACGTATCTTTTGATGTTCCATGCTTGGTTTTTATCTACTTTCTTATGTTTTGTTCCAACTTTTGAGTACTTTTCATATACTTTCTTTGACTAACCTATTAACAAGATGCCACAGTGTCAGCTGCCTATTTTCTGCTATTTTTGGTTCTAGGAAGCCCGAAAATGAATATTCTCGGAATTGGATGGGACAAAACCCAAAGTCAGTTTTTCACTGAGGGGGACACGGAGCCAGAATACGAGACGGAGAGGGGCCAGGGGGCGGCCACACCACCTGGCCACGCGTCTAGGCCTGGCTCGCGCCAGGGGGTGGTGCGGCCACCCAGGGCACCCCCTCGGCCTCCCCTTCCGACTATAAGATGCCTCCGATATAGAAACCCTAAGTACCCGATCAAAATTCCACGAAGGAGTCTATAGTCGCTGTCGTCTCCGTCCCTAGATCGGGAGGGATCTGAAGCTCTTCCAGGCACCCTGCCGGAGAGGGGAATTCACCCTGGAGGCCTTCTTCATCACCATGCAAGCCTCCGGTGTGATGCGTGAGTAGTTCATCCTTGGACTACGGGTCCATGTAGTAGCTAGATGGTTGGTTCTTCTCCTTTGTGCTATCATGTTTAGATCTTGTGAGCTCCGTTCATGATTAAGATCATCTATTTGTAATCCTACATGTTTTGTTTGCGGGGATCCGATGGATATTGAGATGCTATTTCAGATTGATTATTGATTCTATCATGTTTTTGTTATTTGTGATCTTGCATGCTTTCTGTTGTTAGTAGCTATCTTGGCCAAGTAGATGCTAGCAACTCCAAGAGTTAGTATTTATGATCGATAGCGGGTTCATGCCTCTAGTAATCTGGGGAAGTGACAGAAATCTCTAAGGTACTAGATGTGCTATTGCTACTAGGGAGAAAACAACAATCATTTGTTAATAGAACAATCGTATTGTTTACTTTACATGCAATGCATAATGCAATTATCTGTTGCTTGCAACTTAACACTGGAGGGGGTTCGGATGATAACCTGAAGGTGGATTATTAGTCATAGATGCAATTGGATTATGTTCTATGTATAATATTGTAATGCCTAATCAAATCTCAAAGGAGTCAAGATTAGTATATGCATGTATGCTTTCTCGATGTTTGTCAATTTCCCTGCTGTAATTTGTTCACCCGGCATGTTATCTATCTTAAGGAGAACCACCACTAGTGAACTATGGACCCCGGTCATTTCTTTTACAATCAATCTACAACTGTTTATTGCTTTCTGTTTACTTTCTGCAAGCTTTTACTTTCTTCCACTCGATACGTTTAATCCCTTGTTTTCAGCAAAACCGGTGAGATTGACAACCTCGTCGTAAGTTGGGGGCAAAGTTCTATGGTTGTGTTGTGCAGGATTCCAAGTTGGCAACAACACCTTGGAGGTGTTTCCTTGCTCCTACTGGTTCGATAACCTTGGTTTCATAACTGAGGGAAAACTTGCTGCTGAGCTCATCATACCTTCCTCTTGGGGTTCCCCAACGAGCTCAATATATTTTGGTCCATCAACCGGACACGGGGCCCACGTGAGGCATCACTAGAATTTTGCTATTGTTTAGTATTATTGAAGAAAATTAGGTGTACATATTATTTTTAGTATTATTTTATATTGTGTGCATTTTGCATAAAAAGTATGGATCCACCTAGTCCAATGCGCAGAGACTGATGTCTACACACGCTTCTATTCTTGTAGACAGTGTTGGGCCTCCAAGTGCAGAGGTTTGTAGAACAACAGAAGTTTCCCTTAAGTAGATCACCCAAGGTTTATCAAACTCAGGGAGGAAGTGGCCAAAGGTATCCCTCTCAAGCAACCCTGCAATCAAGATACAAGAAGTCTCTTGTGTCCCCAACACACCCAATACACTTGTCAGGTGTATAGGTGCACTAGTTCGGCGAAGAGATAGTGAAATACAAGTAATATGCATGATTATAAGTAGTAATTGCAATCTGAAATAAGAGTGGAATCAAGCAAACATGTAACATGACTGATTGTAAACGGTGTTTCAATGCTTAGAAACAAGGCCTAGGGATCATACTTTCACTAATGGACACTCTCATATAAATATCTTCTCTTCATTATGCTACCCTAACCTACTCTACGGTTGGACGATGTAGGGCTATAACACCACACCTTAAAGTTTGCATTCCCCATCTAGATAACCCCTCACTGTCACCTTGAGCGCTAGATGGTTCCAACAAACACCACAATCTCATAGAGACATCCAACTCAAATTATACTCATGATAAGTATTTCTATAACCTTAGCCTAAGTGCCACACGGTGTGCACACTATCAACTTCACACATGTGGGGATAAGCAGAGATTAATTAAAGCACTTGAGTAGCAGAATAGATCTAACTAGATTACAAAGCTCACGATCTCAATAAGATCATGCATACAGAGAGAGAGAGAGAGAGATGAACACATAGCTATCGGTAGAGACCTTAGCCTCGAGAGGGAAATACTCCCTCCTCATCATGGGAGTCAGCAACGGCGATGGAGATGGCAGTGGAGTCAATGGAGATGGCTCCGGGAGCACTTCCCATCCTGCCAGGGTGCTGAAACAAAGACTTATGTCCCTCGAATCTCCTCTTCGGTGGCGGTGGCACCATGGAACTTTTCATGGAATTCTGATCTGGTACTTAGGGTTTTTGTCCTGGGAGGCTTTTATAGGCGAAGGGGCAAGGTCGGTGGAGCTCTAGGGGGCCCACACCCCCTGGCCGCGCGACCACCAGGTGTGGCCGCCCTAGTGCGCCACTTCGTCTCTCCTTCGGTCTCCGTGTTGCTTCGGCTAGAATATTGACTTTGTATTTTGTCCCATCCAATTCCGAGAATATTTCTTTACTAGATTTTCTAAAACCAAAAACAGCAGAAAACAAGCAACTGGCACTGTGGCATCTTGTTAATAGTTAGTTCCAGAAAATGTATAAAAATACCTCAAAGTGTGAACAAAACATAAGAAATTAGATATAAAACAACCATGGAACATCAAAAATTATAGATACATTTACGACGTACTAGAGACTTAGAACAAGAAGAAATTCTCGAGAATATGATCAACGATGCCTCCCATGTTCATCCACCCGAATCTCCATCGATATATCTGACCCCCTCCGGTGAGGTGAGGAGGTCAACCTAAATGATCAGGGAGAAGCCGACGACTCTGATGATGGAGAAGCCGACGGCTCCGGTGGACCCTTAACGAAGTCCGGCAAGGTATATATATCAAGTACGATGATCAGTAGATGCATTAATTCAGTTGTATATATATAAATTGATGAATGTTTCTTCTCTAAGGCCTCCACATTGAGACAAAAATATTCCAAACGAGGCCTGGCCAAAAAGTTGGACGCATCTACGCGTTATACAATTACGATGGTATCACCACGGGGTGAGTAAAATCACATGAATATTTTGATCGATTATACCGTGATATGTATATATCCAGATATGTCCTATTGCTATAAATGTTATGAGCACATACCAGAATGATTCATAAGATGGTCATTGGACGATAGTAAAGATATTCTTATGAGCTTTGGAAGAACTAAGAATATATCATGTATAAGTGAAAAATAGTTAAAGGTAGTTCATTGTAAAGTGTTACATTGATACTAGTTTTGTCACAAGATACAAATTAAATTTATCTCAATTTAGACTATGGGTGTCACAATGTAATGGAAAGGATGTTCCATGATGGATTTGGATGAGTTTCAAAGCTGAAACATTGTGACGGATACTACAACAAAAAGGCTAAGTATATGACTGCTATAATAGCAGCAAAGGAGGGCATTTGTGTTAAGTAGTTTGTTATCAAACTAGGTGTGGTTCAAAGTGGGCTAATACTATGAAGATATATTGTGTGACAATAATATCAACATATTTTGAGCCGAACGAACTAAAGGTCTCACCAGAGGACCAAATTTATGCAATGCCATCTCATTTGAGAATGAGTGATGTGTAGAGACGCAAAGACATGCAAATACACACGGATCTGAAACTGTCACATCCGGAGATTATGTTAACCACTAGCAATAGCGTATATGCAACACCAGAAAGCCATAGGTGTTCAATGCGCAAAGTTTTTCAAACTAGATTATTGACTCTAGTGCAAGTGGGAGACTGAAGGGAATATGCCCGAGAGGCAATAATAAAGTGGTTATTATCTTATTCCATGTTTATGATAAATGTTTATTTTACATGCTAGAATTGTATTGATTCTGAAACATCAATACATGTGTGTTTAATAAACAAAAAGGGTTCCTAGTCATGCCTCTCTTATAGACTAGCTTGTTGATTAACAAGATGATCAAGGTTTCCTGATCATGGACATTGGATGTTGTTAATAACAAGGTCACACCATTGGTGGAATGATGTGATGAACATTCATCTGAAGTATAGCATTACGATCAAGTCATTATGTTTATATTGCTATAACATCATACGAAGTAATCTTTATCCTTAGACCATGAGATCATGTTAATTGCTAACACCGGAAGAGTATCTTGATAACATCAAACGTCACACCGTAACAGGGTGACTATAAAGGTGGGTTCAGTGCTACGAAGGTGTTATGTTGAGGCTCATGGATCATGAGTGGGATTTGTCCATCCCGATAACGAATATATATACTATGGGCCCTCTCGGTGATATCACATTGAAATAGCTTGCAAGCAAGTGATGTGATCACTAGAATGTTATATCACGGGAACGAGAAAAGAGTGCATGTCGGTAACGAGATCAAACTAGGTATTTGGATAACGATGATCGAATCTCGGACATGTAATATATCGCGAGACAAAGGTATTTAGTTACGACGTTAAAGGTTCACACGATCATAACAGTCATCATTGAATATGTGCGAGTCAGTACGGATCTCCAGGTCCCGCTGCTGATTATTGATCAGAGAGGGGTCTCGATCATGTCTACATTATTCACGAACCAAAGGGTGACAAACTTAAGGGATACCGACACCATTTGGAGCAAATATGTTTCAGATAAAGATTTAAGAAAGCGCTAGAATCATTTTGATGGAAACCATAATTGTTTCAGGTGAAATTGCAGAAACTGGTTCTGCATGTGATATTGAAATGTTGCAGGGGGTTTTATGTGAATGTTTGTTAATTAATGTAGTTGACAAAATTCTGAATAAAATAAATAAAAGTGTTTTATTTAATGAGAACTTGCATTAAATTTGGTGGAAATTTAATGGAGGTGAGTGGAATTTTGAGTGGGTGGCTAATTATGTGAGTGGGAGCTCCACCCACATGAATGTGGAAGAGGTGGGGGCACCTCCCTTGGCTGCCGGCCATGGTGAGGGGCTGCCCCCCTCTCCCTATAAAAGGCCCCCACTCCCTCCTCTCATCTTACACCACCTCCTTGTGAAGGTTCTCTTCTCCCTCTAGTTATTCCCCATGGTCTCGGATTAGCGAGATACATGTTCCCGGTGGCTTTATCTGGAAAGGAGTTGCTGCTTCCGCTGCATCGCTGGAGCAAGGAGGCGGAGGTTGTTCGGTGGACCGAACGTGTGTGCGATCACGGATGCACCGCTACTTTGCGGTGCTAGACTTGATGGTGCTGGACCTGATGGTGCTGGAGCTGCTGGACCTGAAGGACTTCATCATGATCTTGAGATCGGCAAGTGTACGACTACATCATCCACGAGTTCCAACTCGTTAAAAAAGCTTTGTTGTCTTCGAGGGTAAGTTCTCCATGGATGTATATCCACCCGTTGCTTGTATCTAGTAGATAGATCTTGGCGTATAGTTCCCATCATAGGAATTTTTTGTTTTCTATGTTGCGAACCCAACAGTGGTATCAGAGCCTGATTTATGCGTAGGTGCTTTGCACGGGTAGTACACATATGTTTATATGTGGGCGATGATGATCATGTTATTGCATCTTCTATGTATTTTGGATATTGGTGGCATAGTGGGATGAAGCGGCCCGGACCAACCTTACATGTCATCGTACATGAGACCGGTTCCATGACTGACATGCAACTAGTTTTGCATAAGTGGCTGGCGGGTGTCTGTCTCTCCTACTATAGTCAATATATGATTTACAACGAGTTGCTAATAACTTGGTTATCCTCGTTGTGGTTCATGTTCGTAGGTAAGACCGGTTCTATCTCCGAAAGCCCTAAGCCACGTAAAACTTGCAATTGATAAATTAGAGGTGTCTAGTTTAGATCGTTGCTGGGCTAGTGTCTTGATATGGTATTGTTGTAAGTAGATGTATGATAGATACTCTTACAACTCACTTAACGTGTAAGTTCCATAGACCTTGGCCTTACACACAAAGGAATGATAGAGATCATACCACGATGCATATGATGGTGATCAAATGCATGGACCATATCATCTCACTTTACACATTAGATGTTTGCATCTTATATTGCTAGTTTGGCGCTTTTAGTAGCATTGTAAGATGATCCCTCATTTAAATATCAAGATAAAATGTGTTCTTCCTTAAGTATGCACCTTTCTATGGATCGTGTTTCGAGACATCACGTGATGATCGGGTGTTCTCAACTCTACGCTTTCATGCAACGGGTGTAAGACAGTTTTACACACGCGAATACTAAGGTTCTTACTTGGCGAGCCTAGCATGTACAGACATGGCCTCGGAACACGGACCGAAAGGTTAAGCATGAGTCATATAGTTGATGTGATGACCATATTGATGCTCGCCTTTGAAGCTACACCAACTCACGTGATGATCGGACTTGGTGTAGTGGATTTGGTTCATGTAATCACCAAAAAGGCACGAGGGATGTCTTTTTTGAGTGGGAGTTCATTTCTAATTTGGATTAGTCAAACTCAATTTGTCATAAACTAAATCAAAGTGAATTTTCATAATTTGTTGTAGTCATTGGCATCTGTTCACTACCTTATACTTAGTTTTAATTGAGATAATAGAACTATAGAATTCTGGATATTTACTTTACGAACTAGTATCGTATTGTTTTGAATGTCAATTTAAAGTTTAGAAGTCCTATTGCAAACTTTCACCAAACTCTATTTACTCCATGAAGTTTAATAAGTAGTATTAAATAAAGAGTAAGAATTCCAATGTTAGTATCTAAAGTATCATGTTTGCCTCCATGATTATTGATATTCAAAAATTGTTTTAATATCAAGGTTATCTAGGAGCTGAAAGAATTGTTTCAGGAACCATCATGTGTGGAAGATATTGTGATATCTGAAACAATTTTTTTGGTTGCATTATGATAGAGTATAATTTAGCAAAATACATGTTCTCATATTGTATGAGAATATGTGAAGGATGGAGATGCTAGGCATCTGGATCTCCCAAAAGGGTGTTGGGAACTAACATTATACTCGCGATTCTTCCTTATAGGCTATAGTAGCTTGATCATGAAAGTTGTCATGATAAGGATGAACAGAAGATGTAAGTAAAATGTTTACTACACTAATAGATTATCAAAGAATGGATTTTTGAAAGAACACCAAACATTTGATGATGGTGATCCACTTCAAAGTGCAAGTCCAAAGGTATTAGTATTTGACTATATACGCTTTGTACTATGTGTCATGTGAATGACACCACTATTGATGTTGATAGATTCTTTTAAAAGAAAAGGAATTGTTGAAAGATAATCTATAAAATATTTGGCAGAAAAGAAAAGGTTGGAGATGTCCAACTTAGGTATATAGAAGATATACATGTTATGGTTGTATTCCTTGCTTGTTAAACAATGTGGTTCTGAGGTATTGGATACCGGTATTGGATACCGAATTGGTTGGTGTGAAGTGTCATACAGAACAACACAATTCATGAACTGCAACGGCCTAAGTAACCAGCAAAAGAATAAGTGATGATGTTCATCAAAAACAAATAAAGTGTTATTGTGTTTTTCGTTGTCGTTAAACCTAGCCTTCAAGATTTGTTTTAATAATTGTTATTTTGTTCCGGTATTATGAGAACAATGGTTGTTCAAATAATTACTGTATTCCATAAAGGATGGATGAACTTTTACAAGTCTAGTTGGAGAAATCACATCCATAAACATTATTGCTAAACTGTCATAAGACAAATGATTGGAAGATCACTTATGAAGTGACATCGTTGTTTGAATTATAATGGAAAGTAAACATGAAGAAACTCCATCTTGATGGATTTTTGGAGTCTTTTGATTTTGATCAATTGATGCTTGTGAAACTTCCCTCGAGATAATTGAAACTCTGTCCATAGGCCAAAGAGGAACAAATGACTAACTTATTGGATATTATGCATGTTGATGTATATAGTCCATTATGTGTAGCCATATGCGATGGATCTTTTTGCTTCATATGCTTTCTCCAAAAATTTGAGTGAATATATTTATATATTTACTTAATAAGGAAGAAGTATGAAACATTTGAAAATTGTTTAAAGACTTTCAAGATGAAGTGAAAAATCATTGTAACAAGAAAATAAAAGAGTTTATGATTTGATCATAAAGGAAGATATTTGAGTTACAGGTTTAGCAAAACACCTAAGATTCCCGATAAACCACAGGAGTATGGTATGTTTGAGAGATCAAATCAAACCTTGTTTGACATGGTAAGATCAAATGTGTCATTTATAAAACTGCCATTATGTTTTAAAGATTAAAGCTTTAGAGATTGTCGCTTTTACACTGAAAAGAGCACCATCATGATCCGTTGAAATGACACCATATGAGTTATGGTTTGGGATAGAACCCGAATTGTCTTTTCTTAAATTTTGGTATGCTATGCATAAGTAGAATGTTTACAACCAAAGTCGGATAAGCACGTCTTTGTAGGTTATCCCAAAGAATTTGTTGGGAATTCCTCCATAACACCGAGGACAAAAGAGTTTGTCACTTGGAACGTCAAGTTTCTTGAGAAGGAATTTTTCGTGAAAGTTAAGTGGGAGGACAATAGAACTTTGATAAGGTTGTTGAACCTTAGCTATATGTGCTGAGTAGCGCAGCGCCGGAAAGTGTCCCGGTGGCGGCCACAATGCTCATGGCTCCCGTGATTACAAAGGGTGTAATCTTGGAGATTAGAGTTCTTATTGAACCATGTGGGTCGGTAAGAATCAAATAGTAAGATTTGAAACATAAGTCGTTATTGTTTTGACAATGATGAACCGACTGCATGCAAAGAAGTGATGATGGGCCCTGACTCCATAAAATGACTAGAAGTCATAGAATCCGTGATAGTATCCATACACGAGAAATCAAGTTTCTGAACTTGGAAGACCCTCCGGAAAGGCATGAAGCATATCGGTCATGTTTGGGTCTATAAAGAAATAGACATGGATGTTTAACATCTATGAAATAGTCGACATGTCGGAAAGAAGTTTACGGCAATGTTCAAGGAGTTAACTATGACAAGATTTGATCTTTCATAGCGATATTTAGTCTTGACGGATTAATGTAGCAACCACTACATATAATTTGGTATATGGTAGTTGAATAAACAAAACAAGGTTCTTCTAATAGAATGGTTACCTAGGACGTGTACATCACACGGTCCGAAGGGTTTTGTTAATTCAAAGTGTGCTAAAAGGGCATGCAAACTTCAATAGTTTAAGTGAGCATAGCGGAGTTGGAATCTTCACCATGATGAAAATGTTAAAAGAGTTTAAATTCATCGGAGATGATGAAGATGCTTGCATTTGCAAGAAATTAAGTGGGACCACTGAGACATATTTCTAATACATTATGTAGAGGACATGGTGTTGATTGGAAATGATGTATCTTGTATTGACATAAGTTAAGAATTTCATTAAAATAGGATTTTGATGAAAGACTTGGGCAAAACCGGAATATCCGGCATCAATGTCTATATGGATAGATTGAGGCGCTAATATGGTTATGCCAGACATACATATATGAGATATTGAAAGGGTTCAATATGGAAACAACAAGAAAGGTTCTTGCTGCATGGAAAGGATTGTATCAAGATTCAAGTGTTTCAACACTTGGTGAGTAAAATCACATGAATATTTTGATCGATTATACCGTGATATGTATATATCCAGATATGTCCTATGCTCTAAATGTTATGAGCACATACCAGAATGATTCATAAGATGATCATTGGACGATAGTAAAGATATTCTTATGAGCTTTGGAAGAACTAAGAATATATCATGTATAAGTGACAAATAGTTAAAGGTAGTTCATTGTAAAGTGTTACATTGATACTAGTTTTGTCACAAGATACAAATTAAATTTATCTCAATTTAGACTATGGGTGGCACAATGTAATGGAAAGGATGTTCCATGATGGATTTGGATGAGTTCCAAAGTTGAAACATTGTGACGGATACTACAACAAAAAGGCTAAGTATATGACTGCTATAATAGCAGCAAAGGAGGGCATTTGTGTTAAGTAGTTTGTTATCAAACTAGGTGTGGTTCAAAGTGGGCTAATACTATGAAGATATATTGTGTGACAATAATATCAACATATTTTGAGCCGAACGAACTAAAGGTCTCACCAGAGGACCAAATTTATGCAATGCCATCTCATTTGAGAATGAGTGATGCGTAGAGACGCAAAGACATGCAAATACACACAGATCTGAAACTGTCACATCCGGAGATTATGTTAACCACTAGCAATAGCGTATATGCAACACCAGAAAGCCATAGGTGTTCAATGCGCAAAGTTTTTCAAACTAGATTATTGACTCTAGTGCAAGTGGGAGACTGAAGGGAATATGCCCGAGAGGCAATAATAAAGTGGTTATTATCTTATTCCATGTTTATGATAAATGTTTATTTTACATGCTAGAATTGTATTGATTCTGAAACATCAATACATGTGTGTTTAATAAACAAAAAGGGTTCCTAGTCATGCCTCTCTTATAGACTAGCTTGTTGATTAACAAGATGATCAAGGTTTCCTGATCATGGACATTGGATGTTGTTAATAACAAGGTCACACCATTGGTGGAATGATGTGATGAACATTCATCCAAAGTATAGCATTACGATCAAGTCATTATGTTTATATTGCTATAACATCATACGAAGTAATCTTTATCCTTAGACCATGAGATCATGTTAATTGCTAACACCAGAAGAGTATCTTGATAACATCAAACGTCACACCGTAACAGGGTGACTATAAAGGTGGGTTCAGTGCTACGAAGGTGTTATGTTGAGGCTCATGGATCAAGAGTGGGATTTGTCCATCCCGATGACGGATATATATACTCTGGGCCCTCTCGGTGATATCACATTGAAATAGCTTGCAAGCAAGTGATGTGATCACTAGAATGTTATATCACGCGAACGAGAAAAGAGTGCATGTCGGTAACGAGATCAAACTAGGTATTTGGATACCGATGATCGAATCACGGACATGTAATATATCGTGAGACAAAGGTATTTAGTTACGACATTAAAGGTTCACACGATCATAAGAGTCATCGTTGAATATGTGTGAGTCAGTACGGATCTCCAGGTCCTGCTGCTGATTATTGATCGGAGAGGGGTCTCGATCATGTCTACATTATTCACGAACCAAAGGGTGACAAACTTAAGGGATACCAACACCATTTGGAGCAAATATGTTTCAGATAAAGATTTAAGAAAGCGCTAGAATCATTTCGATGGAAACCAGAATTGTTTCAGGTGAAATTGCAGAAACTGGTTCTGCATGTGATATTGAAATGTTGCAGGGGGTTTTATGTGAATGTTTGTTAATTAATGTAATTGACAAAATTCTGAATAAAATAAATAAAAGTGTTTTATTTAATGAGAACTTGCATTAAATTTGGTGGAAATTTAATGGAGGTGAGTGGAATTTTGAGTGGGTGGCTAATTATGTGAGTGGGAGCTCCACCCACATGAATGTGGAAGAGGTGGGGGCACCTCCCTTGGCCGCCGGCCATGGTGAGGGGCAGCCCCCCTCTCCCTATAAAAGGCCCCCCACTCCCTCCTCTCATCTTACACCACCTCCTTGTGAAGGTTCTCTTCTCCCTCTAGTTATTCCCCATGGTCTCGGATTAGCGAGATACATGTTCCCGGTGGCTTTATCTGGAAAGGAGTTGCTGCTTCTGCTGCATCGCTGGAGCAAGGAGGCGGAGGTTGTTCGGTGGACCGAACGTATGTGCGATCACGGATGCACCGCTACTTTGCGGTGCTGGACTTGATGGTGCTGGACCTGATGGTGCTGGAGCTGCTGGACCTGAAGGACTTCATCATGATCTTGAGATCGGCAAGTGTACGACTACATTATCCACGAGTTCCAACTTGTTAACAAAGCTTTGTTGTCTTCGAGGGTAAGTTCTCCATGGATGTATATCCACCCGTTGCTTGTATCTAGTAGATAGATCTTGGCGTATAGTTCCCATCATAGGAATTTTTTGTTTTCTATGTTGCGAACCCAACAGTGGTATCAGAGCCTGATTTATGCGTAGGTGCTTTGCACGGGTAGTACACATATGTTTATATGTGGGCAATGATGATCATGTTATTGCATCTTCTATGTATTTTGGATATTGGTGGCATAGTGGGATGAAGCGGCCCGGACCAACCTTACATGTCATCGTACATGAGACCGGTTCCATGACTGACATGCACCTAGTTTTGCATAAGTGGCTGGCGGCTGTCTGTCTCTCCTACTATAGTCAATATATGATTTACAACGAGTTGCTAATAACTTGGTTATCCTCGTTGTGGTTCATGTTCGTAGGTAAGACCGGTTCTATCTCCGAAAGCCCTAAGCCACGTAAAACTTGCAATTGATAAATTAGAGGCGTCTAGTTTAGATCGTTGCTGGGCTAGTGTCTTGATATGGTATTGTTGTAAGTATATGTATGATAGATACTCTTACAACTCACTTAACGTGTAAGTTCCATAGACCTTGGCCTTACACACAAAGGAATGATAGAGATCATACCACGATGCATATGATGGTGATCAAATGCATGGACCATATCATCTCACTTTACACATTAGATGTTTGCATCTTATATTGCTAGTTTGGCGCTTTTAGTAGCATTGTAAGATGATCCCTCATTTAAATATCAAGATAAAATGTGTTCTTCCTTAAGTATGCACCATTCTATGGATCGTGTTTCGAGACATCACGTGATGATCGGGTGTTCTCAACTCTACGCTTTGATGCAACGGGTGTAAGACAGTTTTACACACGCGAATACTAAGGTTCTTACTTGGCGAGCCTAGCATGTACAGACATGGCCTCGGAACACGGACCGAAAGGTTAAGCATGAGTCATATAGTTGATGTGATGACCATATTGATGCTCGCCTTTGAAGCTACACCGACTCACGTGATGATCGGACTTGGTGTAGTGGATTTGGTTCATGTAATCACCAAAAAGGCATGAGGGATGTCGTTTTTGAGTGGGAGTTCATTTCTAATTTGGATTAGTCGAACTCAATTTGTCATAAACTAAATCGAAGTGAATTTGCATAATTTGTTGTAGTCATTGGCATCTGTTCACTACCTTATACTTAGTTTTAATTGAGATAATAGAACTATAGAATTCTGGATATTTACTTTACGAACTGGTATCGTATTGTTTTGAATGTCAATTTAAAGTTTAGAAGTCCTATTGCAAACTTTCACCAAACTCTATTTACTCCATGAAGTTTAATAAGTAGTATTAAATAAAGAGTAAGAATTCCAATGTTAGTATCTAAAGTATCATGTTTGCCTCCATGATTATTGATATTCAAAAATTGTTTTAATATCAAGGTTATCTAGGAGCTGAAAGAATTGTTTCAGGAACCATCATGTGTGGAAGATATTGTGATATCTGAAACAATTTTTTGTAGGGGTTCGTAGCATGGAAAAACAAAAAATTTCTACCGCATGCAAACAAACAAGCCAAGATCTATCTACTAGATTGTAGCAACGAGTCGATAGAGGAACTCACCCTCGAAGATTCCAAAGCGGTTAACGAGAGCAGATTCTCGTGGGTGATGTAGTCGTACTCTTTCCGATCTCAAGATCGCGTAGACGATCCTTCCGGCGCCGCGTTCCGGCAGCGCTCCCGCAGTCGGTCACACGTTCGGTACTCGACGAAGACCTTCCTCTCCCTTGTTCCAGCAGGCAGCGGAGGTTGTAGCACTCTCCTCGCGATTCCGGCAGCACAACGGCGTGGTACCGGAGGTAGAGGGGAAATCCCGCAGGGCTTCGCCTTAAGCCGGTGCGAGTATGGTGGAGCTTATGAGAGAGGCTATTAGTGGTCTAGTAATTAGACACACCAATTAGAAGGCTCTAAACCGCTGGCTAAAGCAATTAGAAGCTCTAAACCAAAACGGCTCTAAACCGGAGATTAGAGGTGGAAACTTGTGTGTGCTAGGAGGGGAGCCCTGCCCCTCCTTATATAGGTGGGAGGGCTGGCCGGCCAAGGGGAGGGAGTGGAGTCCCTCCCCAACTCGCCTTGGGTGGGGCGCCGGCTTGGGGAGGACTCCCTCCCCAACTCGGCTTCACCTCCTCCTCTTTTCCCACTTCCCAAAATTGCCGTTTGACTTTCAAACTAGCCGTTTGACTTTTCAATTTAGGATTTAAATAAACCCTTTATTTTGGACAGCAAGAACACCTAGTACATGATGCAATCATTCCAACTTACAATGACACATTCATGTACCCTTCCCCCTCCGGAGTGCCGGACATTCCGGGACCTTCTAGAATGTTCCCGATGAAAACACCGGAACCATTCCCCAACTCCGAAACGGGACTTTCCTTATATGAATCTTATTCTCCGGACCATTACGGATCACCTCGTGATATCCCGGATCCCATCCGAGACTCCGAACAACATTCGGTCTCTTTCTCATAATACCATAACTACTCAAACAACGTCGAATCCTTAAGTGTGTCTCCCTACGGTTCGTGAATTATGCGGACATGATCGAGACACTTCTCCGAACAATAACCAATAGAGGAATCTGGAAATTCATATGGCTCCCACATATTTCTACGATTACTTTGCGATCGAATGAACCACTTACATACGATACCAATTTCCCTTTGTCTCACGATATGTTACTTATCCGAGGTTATGATCGTCGGTATCTCTGCATACCTAGTTCAACCTCGTTACTGATAAGTACTCTTTTCTCGTTCCCGTGATATGTGATCCCTTGTGAGCCAGTCACATGCTTGCAAGCTAATTGGATGACATTCCACCGAGAGGGCCCAGAGTATATCTATCCGTCATATGGATGGACAAATCCCACTCTTGATCCATGTGTTTCAACCAATACTTTCTGAACACTCAATGCCACTTTTATAGCCACCCTGTTACGGTGTGGTGTTTGATGACATCAAAGCATCCATCCGGTAAAGGTGATATGCATGATCTCATGGTCGAAGGAATTAGGTTACTATGTATCAGAAAGCATATAGCAATTGAACTATTGAAATGACTTGATCTTTATGCTACGCTTATCTATAGGAGTATGTCCACCATATCATTCTCCTAACAATATGATCCTGTTGTTAATAACATCTCTATGTTCATGATCAGGAAACCATGATCATATATTAACCAACAAGCTAGTTTAACAAGAGGCTTTACTAGGGACTCTTATTTTAGTTTACAAATCACACAAGTATTAATGTTTCCGGTTAATACAATTATAGCATGGTATGTAAACATTTATCATAAGTGTGAAGATATGATAATAACCATTTTATTATTGCCTCTTGGGCATATCTCCAACATTTTTTTGGTTGCATTATGATAGAGTATAATTTAGCAAAATACATGTTCTCATATTGTATGAGAATTTGTGAAGGATGGAGATGCTAGGCATCTGGATCTCCCAAAAGGGTGTTGGGAACTAACATTATACTCGCGATTCTTCCTTATAGACTATAGTAGCTTGATCATGAAAGTTGTCATGATAAGGATGAACAGAAGATGTAAGTAAAATGTTTACTACACTAATAGATTATCAAAGAATGGATTTTTGAAAGAACACCAAACATTTGATGATGGTGATCCACTTCAAAGTGCAAGTCCAAAGGTATTAGTATTTGACTATATAGGCTTTGTACTATGTGTCATGTGAATGACACCACTATTGATGTTGATAGATTCTTTTAAAAGAAAAGGAATTGTTGAAAGAGAATCTATAAAATATTTGGCAGAAAAGAAAAGGTTGGAGATGTCCAACGCCGGAAGAGTATCTTGATAACATCAAACGTCACACCGTAACAGGGTGACTATAAAGGTGGGTTCAGTGCTACGAAGGTGTTATGTTGAGGCTCATGGATGATCAAGGTT
Organism: Avena sativa; assembly: GCA_916181665.1. Classification (NCBI taxonomy): domain Eukaryota; kingdom Viridiplantae; phylum Streptophyta; class Magnoliopsida; order Poales; family Poaceae; genus Avena; species Avena sativa. The sequence goes on from OV702295.1 coordinate 434,216,990, forward strand.
TCCTGATCATGGACATTGGATGTTGTTAATAACAAGGTCACACCATTGGTGGAATGATGTGATGAACATTCATCCGAAGTATAGCATTACGATCAAGTCATTATGTTTATATTGCTATAACATCATACGAAGTAATCTTTATCCTTAGACCATGAGATCATGTTAATTGCTAACATCGGAAGAGTATCTTGATAACATCAAACGTCACACCGTAACAGGGTGACTATAAAGGTGGGTTCAGTGCTACGAAGGTGTTATGTTGAGGCTCATGGATCAAGAGTGGGATTTATCCATCCCGATGACGGATATATATACTCTGGGCCCTCTCGGTGATATCACATTGAAATAGCTTGCAAGCAAGTGATGTGATCACTAGAATGTTATATCACGGGAACGAGAAAAGAGTGCATGTCGGTAACGAGATCAAACTAGGTATTTGGATACCGATGATCGAATCTCGGACATGTAATATATCACGAGACAAAGGTATTTAGTTACAACGTTAAAGGTTCACACGATCACAAGAGTCATCGTTGAATATGTGCGAGTCAGTACGGATCTCCAGGTCCCGCTGCTGATTATTGATCGGAGAGGGGTCTCGATCATGTCTACATTATTCACGAACCAAAGGGTGACAAACTTAAGGGATACCGACACCATTTGGAGCAAATATGTTTCAGATAAAGATTTAAGAAAGCGCTAGAATCATTTCGATGGAAACCAGAATTGTTTCAGGTGAAATTGCAGAAACTGGTTCTGCATGTGATATTGAAATGTTGCAGGGGGTTTTATGTGAATGTTTGTTAATTAATGTAATTGACAAAATTCTGAATAAAATAAATAAAAGTGTTTTATTTAATGAGAACTTGCATTAAATTTGGTGGAAATTTAATGGAGGTGAGTGGAATTTTGAGTGGGTGGCTAATTATGTGAGTGGGAGCTCCACCCACATGAATGTGGAAGAGGTGGGGGCACCTCCCTTGGCCACCGGCCATGGTGAGGGGCTGCCCCCCTCTCCCTATAAAAGGACCCCCACTCCCTCCTCTCATCTTACACCACCTCCTCGTGAAGGTTCTCTTCTCCCTCTAGTTATTCCCCATGGTCTCGGATTAGCGAGATACATGTTCCCGGTGGCTTTATCTGGAAAGGAGTTGCTGCTTCCGCTGCATCGCTGGAGCGAGAAGGCGAAGGATGTTCGGTAGACCGAACGTGTGTGCGATCACGGATGCACCGCTACTTTGCGGTGCTGGACTTGATGGTGCTGGACCTGATGGTGCTGGAGCTGCTGGACCTGAAGGACTTCATCACGATCTTGAGATCGGCAAGTGTACGACTACATCATCCACGAGTTCCAACTCGTTAACAAAGATTTGTTGTCTTCGAGGGTAAGTTCTTCATGGATGTATATCCACCCGTTGCTTGTATCTAGTAGATAGATCTTGGCGTATAGTTCCCATCATAGGAAATTTTTTGTTTTCTATGCTGCGAACCCAACAGAGAGTGGTGAAGGAAATTAAAGAGGGGGAAAAAAAGTTCTGTCCCGATAGAGAGAAATACTTTCTGACAAAGGTCCTCGGGAATGACGAACACGGAGGACGAGTAAAAGGCCTTGGCCCTAGTTATACATGGGAGATGAGGTTTCCCAAAGACAGAGATACTTATAGGAGCCGAGAGAGAGCAAAGAGGCGACGGCAGGAGGAGGAGGGAGACAAGTTCAACGAGTTGCTAGGAACACTTCAAAAGCATCAGCAACAGATTGACGAACTTCGAGGAGTAGCACGCCTGTAACATCCTGCACTCGATATTACTGTCATCCCATCTCAGCGGAGAAGTAGCGTGGCTAAATCGGAGGTCTCGGCTGACGATGCACGGATGGTAGATGGTGGTCTCGGCTACCCCGTGGATGGAATCAAGGAGCAGACATCTTGTGAGCTCCATCAGAAGGTGAATAACCTATCCATCAAGGTGGCTGTCGGATGTGCTTTACCTTGTCCACCTGACGCATGCTGGCATGGCCGTGAGATTCCAGCTAGCTATGCTAAAGTTGGGGTGGATGAAACTGCAACAAGGTGGGAATCAATGGAGATTGACATTCCTGGACCTGAAGGTGAGATGACACTCGGAGAAGTATTGGGTGGTATCATTCTATGGGACAAGAACAACATCAAGCTTCCAGGCTCAGTGCGAAGGCCAACACCGCCTTCGAGTCGTCGCATGCCACCTTCACCTCCATCACCTCCAAGAAGCCCAGCCCATGACTACGACCACCACAGCACGAGTCCATATCGATCTCCGCCACAGGGTCAGCCATCTTTGTCGCCCGCTAAGGACATAAGCGGAAGCGTGCTCCGTCGATGAGTACTAAACGACATAGCAGCCCAAAACGACAAATGCCGCCCCTCCCAAGAGTACCTCATAAGAATCTTCCCATCAGACCTTACGATCATACTGAAGAGGAAAACACAGTGATCACAAAGGCCGAATGTGTTGTGCAGCTTCAAAAGAAGAAACCTAAGCCCGCCCCGGTATACACCGAGAAGCAAAAAAGCGTACGCACTTGCTTTTCTGAACAAAAAATCGCAATATGACTTGCACCACAAGACAGATGACTATCTACGCACACTTCAAAAGGAAGTGAAGAAGAGCAAATCAAGTAAAACTGCAAGCGGGAGCAAATCATCAAGTCAAAATGCAACCGGGAAAAGAACTGATGTCCCCCAGCTCGGGAAACAGGCAAAAAGATCGATCCCACCCCTCAGGGTGGCATCCTATGACATTCCCTAGCAGGATATGGAAGAAGCTGCGAAGCTTGCGACCGCTATGAATGTGACTGTTGAAGAATTGCTAGGTTCGCAGGACAATAAGTTACCCAAAGCTGATGTGGTCCCTCAATATGTCCCAGGGATGCCGTTGGTCACCCAAGAGAGGTTGCAACAACTGCCAACACAAATGCGGAGTTTACATAAATGGTACTTAAATGCCGCAAAGGAGGAGAGAATAATGATCGTGGCGAAAGTACCACATGACTACTACTTCTGAGCCGAAGAGGTCCATGTTGAGTTTCCAGAACTCTTCCAGTTATAGAATTTCGACGCCCTCGACAAATCTATCATGAGTTGCTATTGTCTATAAGTTGTTGAATTCATTGTCTACATATATAAGTTGTTTAGTTTTTCAGTTGTTCAGTTCATTGCATGTAATTATCCTTATTATATCCTTTTGTACTCTATTATTATGCAAAATGAAGATCCAAGAATGTAAAAGAAGGTCACTCTTTAGTGTTGGGTTCATTGACCCAGATAAAATACATATAAAGACGCTAATGGATAAACCCGAGGATACGAAGGAAAACCTTCTAAGGTTTCTAACGGAGCAAAATTTCTGTGTCCACATATTGTTTCCTTACAATTTCAAGTGAGGGTCTTACTCTATTGTACACATTCACTTTTGCTTACTCGATATTAAGTGTAATTGATGAGTTACTGATGTATATATAAACGTGTGCAGATTCCACTGGATTCTGCTAAACATTCAACTTGATAAGGGAAGAGTTGAAGTCATGGACCCATTAAAGAGACCCCTGGAACAGTTTAGGGACATGCAGGACACACTCCGGAGGTAATTTTCGCGCTACATCGGTCAATTTCGTTGATTTCCTGAGATATCACATAATAAATAACTCATTCATTTTCTTTACTGGCCAGGGTTTGGAACCAGTTCAAGAGTGCGGTTACGAGTCACTTTAGTGAGAAGCTCACGTTTAAGACGGTCTCGGTAAGTAGTACACGCATCTCTTTACTTCTAGTTTTAATATAATTATGATGCTAGATTATTATTTTGATTGAATTCTATTCTTTTTTTATTGAAGTCTATTCTGGTAAAGTATGCTAGGCAGACACCCAAGACGAATCTATGTGCATTCTATGTTTGCGAGTTCATTCGCAAGTTTACCACTAAGCATAAAAATTATAAAGTTGATGTAAGCAATACATTCACAATATTATTTTTATTACCGTCACTTTTTGTTATCATGATTGGTATTCATATTGATCTCCTTTTCTTATATAGTTCGATAGAATGCGGGATCAACTCCTACCAGAGCAACGCGTACTAGGAATTGCTGAAGAACTGGCAGGATTCTTGATGAACGAGATGATAGATGATACCAAAGAATTTAGTGTGAATAGCCGCTACCAATGATTCCCGACTGTGTAATTGAATAGACGGGCTATCATGTATATATCCGTATGCTCGATCCTAAAACAAGTTATCTTATATATGCATGAACGTGTACAATATGTGGTAGCGTAGAAAACTATTTTGAAATGAAAAAAAATGAATTCTCTCCCGCGGTAGAGAAAGGGCCCAAAACTCTACCGCGGCAGAGAACCATTAGCCCCGGTTCGTAATAGAAACCGGGACTAATGGGGGCACCTAGCACACGCAGGGGCGGCCACGTGGACGCCCATTGGTCCCGGCTGGTAAGCGAGCCGGGACTAGTGGGTGGGCCTTTAGTCTTGCCTCTCCAGTCCCGGTTTCAGAACCGGGACTAAGGCCCCTTACGGGCGGAGAATAAAGGCTCGTTCTCCACTAGTGCATGAGCCACTGCCGTAGGAGGAAGCGGGAGTCGGTAGGCTGCTCCTCTAGGGCGGCCATAGCGGCTCGCCAGCTGAAGAAGGCGGTACGCATGTCGACATTGCCGCTGGCCAGGACGCGACCGCCGATTTCCATGACGAGGCCCTCGGAAAGGGAAGACCAGATGCCCTCCGTCGCCGCGGTGGTTCTTGGTTTGATGCTTCGATCCATTCTCTCTCGTGCTGAGATCCTGGATGCTAGCTAGTTATGTGCATCGGGGTATTTAACCTGTCTTCTCGTGCCAGGGCTATGTGTATTTTCCCACCATGTTTTTTCTTGTTTTGGAAGTGAGACACGGTTTGGCGTGCCGCTGTCAGCACTCGTTCATCGGTGTTTTTTGCCATATTTGATCGGTATCCACTACTACTTCACAGCTGCGTGTAGTGTTTCCTACTCCCTCCGTCTTAAAATAGATGTCTTAGATTTATCAAAAATTGAATGAATCTAAACACTATGTAATATATAGGTTCATCTAAATTTTAACAAATCTAAGACATCTATTTTAAGACGAAGGGAGTACCATATGTTGATACTATCATGTATCCATTATGTGAAAACGAGCGAAAATATTCCATTCCTTTGAATTAATATAAGGTTGACAGCAAGTCAGCAACGCACACAGAGAAGAAAGTTGTGTGCGTGTCTGTCACGGACCAGATTTTAGGGGTCTATGCAAGAAATCATGTTTCGTGGAAAGAACAGATCACCAAAAAATATTTTAAAACTCTCCACTATTTTAGAACTTCACATCAAGTTTGAGTAGGTTGACCTTGGCATAAGATAAGGACTGGAAACTATTTTTCAAAAGTATTTCAAAGAGATAAAAAATATTTTTCTAAAACCCTAAAATCATTGCCATGTGAAGCAAGTATATTTTCTATCAAAATATATAATAACAAATTAATTTTTTGGAGACAAAAATATAGCTGTCCACTTATTTTACTGAAAATATTTCGAAAAAATAGTTTAGAAAACCCTATGCTATTTTAGATACTAGCTAGAAAAGAAAACATGATGTTATGATTTCTTTTCTAGCTAAAAATCTTAGAAAATTTCACCAAGATGTCTCATTGTATTCAAAACCTATTTCCACAAAACTTCATAAGGCCCAGTTCAAAATACTACAATCTGAAGTCAATATTAAAATCTATCTTAAACCCTAAGTTCAACCAAATCAATTTTGTTAAATCCCCTGTAAATCTCAGCAAACCTCATATGCTTGTCCTTTGTACTTGGCACCTCTGCTTGGCCAGACTAGAGGAAATGCCTTGCAACTCGCAAGGATTTGCATGGCTAGAGTGCACAAGTTGTGCATCCCAACTGGTCATTGTTGGCCAACCAACGCGCGAGGCCTCTCAGAACCGAGTTGTTCAACCTAACACGACATCGAGGTCTCAAGTAGTGCCAGCACAGAGAAGAAACTTTGACACCTTGTTGATTTTGATCGCATGGATGGTTTGGAAGAAATCTGGAACTTGAGATATCAATACAATGCTAGGTACTTGATTAGTCGCATCGTAGATAGATACATATATAATGGCGCAACCAATTCTCAGCCTATTAGTGATCATTGCATTCCGGTTCGGTTACTGTAGATTTTGGTTTTTGGCCAATCACCTGTTGACACACGTCCTTTTGCAGGAGAGATCCTTATCCCACCGCCTTATCATCTCCCTTCCGCACCATCGCCTCATCTCTCTCACCCCCCATTACCCACATGCTTCTCCTCCACCTTCTCTAGATCTTTCCCGTTTGTGTGGCATGCACCCTCCACCGATGTTCTTCTATACATTTTCTCATCGCCGCCACCCCTCCCAGATTGAGGTACAAACAATATGGCAGGTCGCCATCTTCCCCAAACCTCTACCATGCTCATGTTAGCATTCCTTGACGGCCCAGTAAACCATCCAATCGAGGTTGTGAAGAAGAGCTTCGACTGTGAGTTGGTCCACCGCGGCCCGTTGTTGGCCTCTTCGCCATCGACTGGGACGAGGTTCTCGTACCATGGAGTGGGTCGGGTTCTCCTCCATCACGGTCGTGTTGTGCCTCGGGTATTTCCTCGCCGATCTCTTGCAGCAATCTCCAACCGATTCCCACCTACATCTCCCTTTCCCTACTCCTAAGATCCTCTGCTAGCGAGCGAACCCCTGGCCCGGTCTGATTGTTGCCCTCGACTCTCCCGCTATGGCTTCCTATTTCTCTTAGTGTGATCTTGATCATGGTGAGGGAGTAGCGGATGTTGACTAGTATCCAGTCGGGGACCCTTTGCCATGGCAGCATGTGTAGTTGCATGGAAGGTGGGTGGCACTGAACAAATGTGCAGGGTGCTCGAACATGTGATCATCCTCGGTGAGGCCGCAGTTCAATGAAGTGTCGCTGATGGACATGGTGGTATTTTTATCCTGTCATGCAAATCATGAGCTAGAAAAGTTCAACAACCATTGCTATACTTCTCTCAAAGAGCATCGAATTTAAGAGGTGGTCGGAAGATAAGGTTTTTGTTCTTCATAGCCATGGAATGTTGTACTATTATGGCAAGAAAATTACTAGGCCACCTGTAGATTCCCTAACATTTTAGGTTGAAATCATCATATGGCCAACATGATATTGGATATATATGATACGGTTTAGTCCATCTCAATTCTTCAATATTTCACTTTTGGTATTGTAGGGTGTGTGTCCTACCCCAAAGAACCAACAACATTGAGTGTATATGATAAGAATATGGGGTCATGTGCTGCTGAAAGGTTGTTATCTTCTCATTACCATGGTATTGTATATGATGAGAGATCTTTCCAAACGATAACGAACATCATAACACATGAGTGGACTTAGAGTGTATCTATCCATTGTTAGAAGTAGCAATTCCCGTAACTACACCATATAGAATATTGGCATACTATCTGGTAATAAAGAAAACCGAGGTTATGATTACCACGTCATGAAGTAACATTTGGAGGGCTTCGTCATATCCATATCGTATCCAAGTCTATATGTGTCCAATGGTCTAACGATTTTATAACGGTAATACCTTTATGAGAAAATATCAATATCAATATTAATGATGAGTTTCACAGTATATCATGTTCGGTCTATCCTATCATCGTTGTTCTCTCAACGATCTCATATGTTACTGGGAATTCTTACAACACCTTTATCTTTGCCCAATTATCAGGAAACTAATACTATCAACAATATCTGAACTAGTCTTAGAGGCGAGACTAGGGATATCTAAATAGTGTTTATGATTCCATACATGTATTAGGGTTTTCCTCCAAATACACAATATTCGAAACTAATACAATTGTCGCATAGAACAATAAAATTTAATTATGAAACAAAAATATAAATAATAATCCATTTATGTTGGCAAAATGGAAACCGCCGTACCCATAATTGTGTCGTTGGCGCGTGTGATAGCACGCATCGTGTCATGCCAAATAAGGGCGCGCAGCTCATCCAACGGGGTTTGGTCAGGAGCAAGGCCTAAGCAACCGCGTGGATAGCAAGCCAAGGTAAGGCCGGTATATGTACTCTCCCCCTTGGTGCAGGGAAGTGATCAAGTCCAGTAACAAGGCCAAGAAGATTGTAGAGACCTACAAGATCTACATCTTGTGAGGTAGCCACGACACAATTGGCAAGGGGCACTTATCGAAGTTGTCGTAGGGTCCTCCTCTATGACATATTCGAGGAGCTTTCCTTAGACGTATTCCAAAGCCATGAGGAGTCCCTTGTAATTCATGCCCAGTAACAAGGAGAAGGCAGGACTAGCGCAGGGAAGATGTCTCACACGCGCAAGCCTAGGGGCTTTCCCAATTCAGGCTGACAGGAACACCTGCTTCCCCGACTACCCATGCGGTTGGGTTCCAAATTCAAGAGCAGGCGCAGCCATAGCAAAGCACTGGCTGGCATGAAGGCCACCTTGCGCCCTCATCATTGCGGCCTTGCGATCCCATTTGATAGGGCGGTAGGCGTAGCAGGAGGGATGAGACAGGATGAGGCCGTTCTATCCCAGCATCATCAAGTACCACAGTGCACCGTCCGGGATAGGCGATTGGCGCGCAGCACCACCCCCATCATCCACCACACGGCGCGCGAGGCCAGACCTCGAAATCATAGGAGGTGTGCAGGAGTGCGGGTGGCTATGGTATCCCCTTGTACTATAAAAGGGGATGACACCATCTAGGAGAGGTTGAAAGGTTGAAAGATTGAGAGGATGAAATGTTGAGGGATTAGAAGGTTGAGAGGTTGGTAGGTTGTAATATTGGTTAGAAGGTAGAACCCTAGCAAGTTCTATCTTCCCTAGAGAGCCTAGTAGAGATGGCTGAGTGAGCCAAGGAAGCCCGGGAAGCAAAGGGTCTAGTCTTAGCCGCCTTCTGGTAAGAGAGCAAGAGAGAGTTAACCCTATTGTAACCACCTTTAAACCTAGGTTGAGTAAGATGCAGGACATAGGGTTTTTAGCCTCCGGGCGGCTGAACCTAGGTAAAAATGACTGTGTGTTTATCATGTTTTACAATAGGATCAAGTTCATTGCACCCAACTCCCCGCTATGAAGAGAAAGGGGGCATCGCACATCCCGGTGTCCGTGTCCCGGGATGCAACCATTTATTATTGCCTCTAGTACATATTTCCATCAGCTTCTCCACCATAAAACAGTATTTCATGGACATAAATGTTGCTAGTTCTCTTCTTCATTTCACCTAACTTCAACCAACAATAAGGGTTTATGGGATATGAAAGCACAATCATTATATGGTAACTAGATTTAGGGTTCACCTCATCATATATTTGTTTAGTACTACTTCTTGTGATCGATATGTCCAAGGGTCTGCGGTTTTGCAGAATAGTTGGGGTGTTCTCATCTGATGGTCGATTAATTTGTCGACTCGGTCATGAGGAATAACAAAGGCAGTGACAAAACCTCTCTTGATTGGCTGAGATCTAATTCATAGATCAAGCTGATATTTCTAACCTCATTGGTGATGAAGTACATACCTCCGAATTAGAAGGCATGTTGTGCCTCTACAATGGTGCCCTGGGTTCGGAAGCTCATGATGTTGCTTAGAGCGAAGATGATGTTGTTGGCGAAGGAACACATTGATAGTTGTTTAAATGGATCTAGGCATATAGTCCTTACATGGAGCATCAAATTTTGGTATTTTGATCTGAAAAAAGAATATTTGGAAGCGTAAGAGAAGAGGGTCCTGATGGTAGCACATAGGGCATAGTGCACGCCCTTAGTGAGAGGTACTACCCTACTCATGTTGGTGGTGGATCATATTGTCTGTATCATGTATGTTGGTCACAATGCACGAGAAGAGTTCTCGAGGTTGCTAGGGTTTCTGGGTATATGAGTTGAAGGTAAAGTGTGCCAATAGAGAGGTCCCTACCCCCACGTTATATAGTTTGGTGGTAGTAGGGTTCCAAAAGTTCAAATATGTTTATACATATGATCACAATCAGTTACAAATAGCCCCTTGGTATTGAGGTACATCTTCGCCTTGTGCACTCCAAGCAGATGTCGCACCCATGTGTTGTAGGAGGACTCCAAGTAGTCCACCCGGCCTACCCTATATGGGATAGGTCGGATTTGTCATGCTTGACGATACATGTGTGCCATGCCATTGTCAGATCAAAATCTCACAAAGTCATTCTGCTTCAACAATGGAAGTATCTAATGATGTGAGTTTTCCTTTGGTTGTTGACCTCATTAAAACGGTCCTTGTAAGACTTAAAACAAAGTCACATCCTAGTGTGAACAAATATCCACTTGTGGCATTGATGTCGCCAGCATCAGAAATCCGGTTCAAGTTAACTAGCCCCTTCGAGCGAGTTCGTTATACCCTTAGAGTATCCTCAGATATCCAGTATAATGGTCCCCTTTAGATAGTGCACGTCGGGTAAAATCTAGGGAAAGAGGGAACTGTCGGTTCGGGGTTTGTAGAGATCTCGTCAGGGAAAGGAGGCAGTTGGTTCGGTTCGGGAAAAGGCAGCTGTTGGCTTTTGTCGGTAAAGGAAAGCCAGCATGAGCATTAGCTCCTAGTCAGAGATGATGCTCGATGCCTCGGGCCCGCAGCAGCTCAGTGGCGTTTAAAAAAAATTCAAGAGCAAGCCAATGACAATATCCAAGATTGAAAACAAATTAACCCACTCAAATTTCTCACAGCAAAACACTATGCTAGGCCTCATGACGCTTGCTAAATACATAAGCCGACCAAAATTAGAGAGCACCTCAACAGATATCTAGTTATTGTTCGGTTTTGTCGAACCAACACTCTAGTTAGGGTCATAAAGTACATCAGAAGGATTGCAATCTAAATAGGGAAAGCGAATGAGAGAACCTTTTCGTACTTGTGCTAAAATATTGTTGACTCATCATTCATAACAGGTAGACACACAGATATGATGATTGTTTTTATAGTAATGCTTTATGTATTCAATACTACACTTGTGCTTAACCAGATGGATGATACTATTGCGATGGGTAGTACGGAGTTTGAGTCCTCAATCTTATGTGCACAAAACACACAAGACTATATATGGACCGTCCTTTTGCTAATCTTGTGGCACTATAGGGACAAGGAGGAGCTTCTCCTTGCGGTGCATAGTGACCCCAAATGATTCGGTCATACTGATGCCACTTCCCACAGATTCTGGTGGCAGCTTCCAGTCGAAGTGGTACATGAGATTTGCTAGCATGATTTCAATGGTCACAATCGCGAAGTTGATACCGGGGCATATCCTTCGTCCAGTCCCAAACGGCAAGTAGAGGAAGTTGTTCCCCTTATAGTCCATGGCCACGGCGCTGCCTCCTTCCATGAACCTCTCAGGCATGAACTCCTCCGGGCTCTCCCAGCCGCTAGGATCCCTCGCCAGAGCCCAACTATTGACGATTGCACGCGTCCCCGACAGTATCATGTAGCCGTTTATGTTGCAGTCGGCCATGGAGAGGTGGGGCACGAGGAGCGGCGCCGGCATGTGAAGCCGGAGCGTCTCCTTGATCACTGCCTTTAGGTAGGCCAAACTTTTGATATCATCTTTGATGAGACCGTATCTTTTCCCTTAGGTATGGTGCTCCTCACCTCGGCTTGTAGCTTGGTCATGGTTTCGGGGTTTTGCATTAGCTGAACCATGGCGTATTCCATCACTATGAATGATGTGTCGGTGCCAACTTCAAACATGATCTACATACATACATACATACATACATACATACATACATACATAAACAGGAAAAAAATCAATAGCATGATGCATATAAGCTAGAGTAGCTTGGCTAGTATGTGACGTCTAGATGTAGGTGTGCCGTTTAAGTACGTACCGCCAACTGAGCTTTGATGTGGTCTCTCGTCAGGTTGTACTCACTAGTGGAAACGAGGCCTTTGGTTGAGCCTGAAAATGGGCTTTAACACCGGTTCTTCTACGATCCGGTGTTAAAGGGGGGGCATGTACCAGCGTGGCCCGTGCAGCAAAAAGGAGCCCCCCCTTTAACACCGGTTCGTGGCACGAACCGGTGTTAAAGGCCCCTGCACTAGTGGCCCGCGCAGCCCCCCTCTTTAACACCGGTTCGTGGCTTGAACCGGTGTTAAAGGGGGGGGCTATATAAGAGACCGCAGCCCACACCCCACTCTTCCATTTTTCACTATCTCATTTTGGAGCCTAGAAAGAGGGTGTGAAGTGTGCTAGTTTGTGTTTTTTTCGTATGCACAAGAGGTGTTCGGTGAAATGTCCGAGAGCTCAAAATAAGTTTTCTCGTTGCTCTTTCCTTATCGGTCGAGGTTGGCAACTATCCTTTCATCTGTCATTAATGTACTATATATATAAATGGTCATCTCCCTATTATTTTTTGATATATACTATATATTAATGCAGATGAACCGGCAATGGATGTACGGTGACCGCCGCACTTCCGAGTACATTACGGGCCTCCAAAATTTCATCGTTGTGGCTAATGCAAACCGTGGTCACAATGGTTTTATGTGTTGTCCGTGTGTTCACTGTCAGAACAAGAAAGACTACTCAAATACCAGAACCATTCACGCCCACCTGCTTCGATCCGGTTTCATGCCCGGCTATAATTGTTGGACCAAGCACGGAGAAAAAGGAGTTGTGATGGAAGACACGAAGAAGAAGAGGATGATGACAACTATCATAATATGTATCCTGAATATGATGATACTGCAACGGGGGTAGATAATGAAGATCAAGAGGCAGCAGATGGGCCCGCTGATGACGATCTTGGTCGGGCCATTACTGATGCAAAGGAAGAATGTGAAACTAAAAAGGAGAAGGAGAAGCTGGAGCAGATGTTAAAGGATCACAAAACATTGTTGTACCCAACTTGCGAAGATGGCCACAAAAAGCTAGGTACCACACTGGATTTGCTGCAATGGAAGGCAGAGAACGGTGTGACTGACAGCGCATTTTCAAAGTTGTTGGTAAAAATGAAGAATCTTCTTCCAAGAAATAATGAGTTGCCTGACAGTACATACCAAGCAAAGAAGGTTGTCTGCCCTCTAGGATTAGACGTGCAGAAGATACATGCCTGCATTAATGACTGCATCCTCTACCACGGTGAGAAGTACGAGAATTTGGATGCATGCCCGGTATGCACTGCACTGCGGTATAAGATCATACGAGACGATCCTGGCGATGTTGAGGGCGAGGCCCCTAGGAAGAAGGTTCCTGCCAAGGTTATGTGGTATGCTCCTATAATACCACGGTTAAAACGCCTCTTCAGAAATAAAGAGCATGCCAAGTTGTTGCGATGGCACATGGAAGACCGTAAGAAAGACGCGATGTTGAGACACCCCGCTGATGGGTCACAGTGGAGAAAAGTCGAGCGAGAGTACCCGGACTTCGCACGTGACGCAAGGAACTTAAGGTTTGGTCTAAGTACAGATGGCATGAATCCTTTTGGTGAGCAGAGCTGCAGTCACAGCACCTGGCCTGTGACTCTATGTATCTATAACCTTCCTCCTTGGTTGTGTATGAAGAGGAAGTTCATTATGATGCCAGTGCTCATCCAAGGCCCGAGGCAACCTGGCAACGACATTGATGTGTACCTAAGGCCATTAGTTGAAGAACTTTTACAGCTGTGGGCCAAACCAGGTGTACGTATGTGGGATAAGCACAACGGGGAGCCATTTGACCTACGAGCATTGCTTTTCATAACCATCAATGATTGGCCTGCTCTTAGTAACATTTCAGGGCAGACAAACAAGGGATACAACACACTGTTTAGATGAGACTGAAAGTGTATATTTGGATAAATGTAAGAAGGTTGTGTACCTAGGGTATCGTCGATTTCTTCCGAACCTGCATCCAGTAAGAAAGAAAGGCAAGCATTTCAAACGTCTGGCAGAACCCCGGAGGAAGCCTGTCCTCCGTACCGGTGAGGAGGTATTTGGTATGGTCAAGGACCTAGAAGTAATCTTTGGAAAAGGTCCTGGCAGTCTATCTGTTCCGAATGACGATGTCGGACACACGCCCATGTGGAAGAAGCAATCTATATTTTGGGACCTACCCTATTGGAAAGTCTTAGAGGTCCGCTCTTCAATCGACGTGATGCACGCGACGAAGAATGTTTGCGTGAACCTGCTAGGCTTCCTAGGAGTGTATGGGAAGACAAAAGATACACCGGAAGCACGGAAGGACCAGCAACGTATGAAAGACCCTGAAGAGCCTATGCATCCTGAGAACGAGAAGGGTAAACGATGCCACTTAACTCCTGCCAGCTACGCTCTTACTAAAGCAGAGAAGGAAATCTTTATTGAATGCCTGAGCAGTATCAAGGTCCTGTCTGGCTTCTCGTCGAATATAAAGGGAATAATAAATATGGCAGAGAAAAAATTCCAAAACCTGAAGTCTCATGACTGCCACGTGATTATGACACAATTGCTTCCGATTGCATTGAGGGGGCTTCTACCTGAAAATGTTTGAGTACCCATTGTGAAGCTATGTGCATTCCTCAATGCAATATCTCAGAAGGTAATCGATCCAGAAAGCCTACCAGGGTTACAGACAGATGTGGCCCAATGTCTTGTCAGCTTTGAGTTGGTGTTCCCACCATCCTTCTTCAATATTATGACGCATCTCCTGGTTCACCTAGTAGAAGAGATTGCCATTCTCGGTCCTGTATTTCTACACAATATGTTCCCCTTTGAGAGGTACATGGGAGTCTTAAAGAAATATGTTCATAATCGTGCTAGGCCAGAAGGAAGCATCTCCAAGGGCTATGTAACAGAGGAGGTCATTGAGTTAGGGAGTTGATTTTATTCCTGACCTTAAGGCGATTGGTGTTCCAGAATCACGACATGAGGGGAGACTGCGTGGAAAAGGCACCCTAGGATGTAAAGCAATGATATGTAGGGACAGGCATTCTCTCAATCAAGCACACTACACGGTTTTACAAAGATCTATCTTGGTTTCCCCGTATATCAATGAACACAAGAATTTAATACGCCTCAAACACCCGGGGCAGTCTGATGAATGGATTACAAGTGAACACATGGCGAGTTTTGGCGGCTGGCTGCAAAGACTTCTCACGAATAACACCACTGTTGGGGATCATCTGTACTTGTTGGCCAGGACACCATCTTCGACTGTATGTACTTTCCAAGGGTACGAGATAAATGGGAATACATTTTACACGCTAGGCCAAGATAAAAAGAGCACCAACCAAAATAGTGGTGTCCGCTTCGATGCAGCAGAAGACAATAGGCAGAAGACCACGTATTATGGGTTCATAGAGGAGATATGGGAACTTGACTATGGACCTAATTTTAAGGTCCCCTTGTTTCGATGCAAATGGGTCAAGCTAACAGGAGGCGGGGTTGAGGTAGACAAGAAGTACGGAATGACAACGGTGGATCTCAACAATCTTATGAAGGTAGACAAGAACTTAGACGAACCATTCATCTTAGCCAATGATGTGGCTCAGGTTTTCTATGTGAAGTACATGTCCACCAAACCGAAAAAAAGAAAAAATAAGCAAACAGATACATCACACGATGAGCCAAAGCGTCACATAGTTCTTTCAGGGGAAAGAAACATCGTGGGAGTGGAGGACAAGATAGACATGTCAGAAGATTATAATAAGTTTGATGAAATTCCGCCCTTCAGAGTGAAGACTGACCCAACCATCCTGTTAAACGGTGTTGATACTCTATGGTTACGGCCGACGCGATCATAAGATTGACTATATGTATTAATTGAGCCATTTTTGGCACACATATGTATCTCAACATGGAAATCAATGTCATATTTCTTCTGTTAACAGTATATGTATTAAATGAGCCATTTTTCTTCCTTCTATTTCTTCCCTCCATTTTTCTTCCCGCCATTTTTTCCCGCCATTTTTCTTCCCGCCATTTTTTCCCGCCATTTTTCTTTAAGACTCAGGAAGAGGGTTCCTGCCAAGGTGATGTGGTATGCTCCTATAATACCACGGTTGAAACATTTGTTCAAAAATAAAGAGCATGCCAAGTTGTTGCGATGGCACATGGAAGACCGTAAGAAAGACGGGATGTTGAGGCACCCTACTGATGGTCGATAGTGGAGAAAAATCGAGAGAGACTTCCCGGACTTTGCTGGTGACGCAAGGAACTTATGGTTTGGTCTAAGTACCGATGGCATGAATCCTTTTGGGGAGCAGAACTGCAGTCACAGCACCTGGCCCGTGACTCTATGTATCTACAACCTTCCTCCTTGGTTGTGCATGAAGCGGAAGTTGATTATGATGCCAGTGTTCATCCAAGGCCCGAAGCAACCCGGCAACGACATTGATGTGTACCTAAGGCCATTAGTTGATGAACTTCTACAATTGTGGGCCAAAATATGGGGGGCCTTATCTGGGGAAGGCTTATCTAGGAGGGCCTTATCTGGGGGGTGGCTAACCTTTAGTACCGGTTGGTGGGTGCAACCGGGACTAAAGGTGGTTTTTGTGTCATCTAACAAAACCGTCGGTGGGATAAGGACGCGTGGGTAACCTTTAGTACCGGGTGGGGGCTCAAACCGAGACTAAAGCTGTCGGTAGGATAAGGACGCGTGGGTGGACTACACTGCTCGATGTAGCGCACGACGCCCTGTCGGAGGAAGAAGACAAAGTAGAAGCGACGTCGTGCCTATAAAAGGAGCATCGATACGCCATGGCAAGCAACTCAACAAGCCAACATGGATGGAGAGTTTCATCCCCATGGATGGAGGAAAGGGTTGGGAAATCTCCCGTGGCGGAACTTCTCGAAGATGCCCTTGGTGCACACGCCCTATGGCATCTTCGGAAGTTCCGCCTCGGAAAATATTTTCCTGCTAGCCCGTGAAAGACTACATCTCCGCCTCCCTGGGGTTAGAGGTATGGTGGAAGCCATGGGATAGAGTGGAGAGAGGCGGCAGATATGAGTGTAGATGTGCTATGGCAACGACCAAGCCAACATGGATGGAGAGTTTCATCCCCATGGATGGAGGAAAGGGTTTGGAAATCTCCCGTGGTGGAATTTCTCGAAGATGCCCTTGGTGCACACGCCCTATGGCATCTTCGGAAGTTCCGCCTCGGAAAATATTTTCCTGCTATCCCATGAAAGACTCCATCTCCGACTCCCTGGGGTTAGAGGTATGGTGAAAGCCATGGGATAGAGTGGAGAGAGGCGGCAGATATAAGTCTAGATGTGCTATGGCAACGACCAAGCCTAAACCCTAAACCCTAAACCCTAAAGGGGCTACCCTCGTACGGAGAAAGCTACAAGGGTAGACGATCCGAGGCCCCCGGTCTAGGGTTTCACCGGAGGAAGACCACCGGAGCGTCGGAATCACATGAAAATGGCAAAATGGTTAATAGTTTGACTAGTTAAAATAAGCAAACAGATACATCACACGATGAGCCAAAGCGTCACATAGTTCTTTCAGGGAAAAGAAACATCGTGGGAGTGGAGGACAAGACAGACATGTCAAAAGATTATAATAAGTTTGATGAAATTCTGCCCTTCAGAGTGAAGACTGACCCAACCATCCTGTTAAACGGTGTTGATATTCCATGGTTACGGCCGACGCGATCATAAGATTGACTATATGTATTAATTGAGCCATTTTTGGCACACATATGTATCTCAACATGGAAATCAATGTCATATTTCTTCTGTTAACAGTATATGTATTAAATGAGCCATTTTTCTTCCTTCTATTTCTTCCCTCCATTTTTCTTCCCGCCATTTTTTCCCGCCATTTTTCTTCCCGCCATTTTTTCCCGCCAGTTCTTCCCTCCAGTTCTTCCCGCCAGTTCTTCACTATATATATATATATATATATATGTAGGGTTAGCCTCCATTGTCATTGCACATCTCTAGACTCATATCTGCAACCTCATCACTCTTTCCCATGGCTTCCACCGTAGCACTAACCCCCAGGGAGGCGGAGGCGCTTTGCGCCTCGAACTACCCCTGCCCGCCGGGCTACTGTGTCCCCGTCGGCTGGATGCTGAGCGCCGGAGGTGTGCCGGTTCCTCCTGTCCCTCTAGGTGTGGCGCGCCGGATGGCCATCATGAACCACTACTACTTCGAGCTCACGCCAGAGCAGCGGAGGAATCCCAGATGGCATCCCGACTATTTCCCTACTTGGGAAGCCTTCTTCGTGGATCGGCGTGAGAGGGCGCTCGCCAGGCACGAGGAGGACAGCCCACCTCCTCCGAACTTCAACGAGGCCGGCCGTCGGCTATGGTGGCGCGTGTCGGACTCTCCAGAGCGTCATGGCCTATGACACTGCCGCCGACTCTAACCCCCGTCTGCGCTACCCTCAAGTCCAGCCCACGCGTACTCAGCCTTCAAGGTTCAATTACGGCGACCCCGACGACGACAGCGATGACGGCGGCGGCGAGTACGACGACTACAGTGGCGAGTATTATAGGTGTAGGCAGGAGCATGACTGAATCACTCCAACATTCCGAAACAAGTTCGGCCGATTGTTACTTAATCTGGCCATATATCTTAATTTTCAGTTCTTTTATGTATCTTAATTTTTAGTCGTGCTTTATGTAACTTACTATTAGTTGCATTCTGTATTTTAATTCCAGTTCTTTCTGTACTTTAAGACAAATTCCTGCCGAATCGGTAGGAAGTGGGTCAGATATGAACTACAGGTACATGATACGATGCTCATGATTTTTTACAAAAATCATTTTTAGGTTCACAATATGCTATTTTATCAAAAATCCAATGCAAGTTGAGCGAGGCTTTGTCAGATTCAAGTGTATACAAAAGATGCGGCATTTAAATATCCAATCAATTCAAAAATGTTAATACAAAATAAAATATGATTTGCTCTAATAAAATAGGGTTAGATTCCTTTTTAGATGCTTAATATTTCTTATGTTCAAAGTTTTAGGATTTGACAATTTATTTTTGTTTGATTTGAATAATCAAAATTTATATGTAAGTGTTTTAATCATTTTGAAAATTTTCATCTAAAGTAAATATAAAATGTTTTTACATGAATGGATAAATATTATTTTTCTGAAAATTATGATATATTATTCATATTTTTCTGAGTTGAAATGAATAAGATATGAATTTTCTAAATTCATATCCTATTTTTTGAATTATAAATGCCCCCACCCCTTTAATGCATGAAATAAATGCCCCTCCCCTTTAACACCGGTTCCAGCCACGAACCGGTGTTAAAGGGGGGGCATTTATTTCGTTTCGCGCGTGCACACCCCCCCCCCTTTAACACAGGTTCGTGGCTGGAACCGGTGTTAAAGGGGGGGTGCGGGCGCGAAACGAATTCCCCCCCCCCCCTTTAACACCGGTTCCAGCCACGAACCGGTGTTAAAGGGGGGGTTATAACGCGCGCGCCACCCCTTCCTTCTTCCCCCAGCCAGATCGATTCTTCCCCCAGCCCTACGAGGGAGCAACTCGTCCGCGTCGCCACCCGCAGTCATCCGCCGCCTCAACTCCTGCCGTCTAGCCTCTTCCTCCTCCATCCCCACGGTCCCTGCTGTCCTCCCTCGTAGTCTCCGGTCGGATCCCATCGTCCTCGCCCACCTCCGTCCTCCCGCCCGCTCCCACAAGGTCAACAGCGCCAAGAACCTCCGGGCCGCCCCCGTCTTGCCGGAATACGCCCTCCTAGGCCGATCTCGACTCCGCCGCTCCTCCCCAGCCGACCTCCGCAAGGTGAGCCTCCCGTCCCTCTCCCCATCAGCTTCGGTTGGAACCTTTGCCAGCAAGGACACGACGACGGCGTTGCGCGAGCCGAGGCGCAGCGAGAAGACGGGACCGTGGCGCGTGGCGAGGCGGCACAGAGTGGCGTGGAAGGGCTTGTCGAGGAGGTGGAGATGGCCGAAGAAGGGATTTTAGTAGTGATTTAGTTAGTGATTTAGTTAGGGATTTTAGTAGTGATTTAGTTAGGGATTTTAGTTAGGGATTATAGTAGTGATTTAGTTAGTGATTTAGTTAGGGATTTTAGTTAGGGATTTTAGTTAATTAGGGATTTAGTTAATTAGGGATTTTAGTAGTGATTTAGTTAGGGATTTTATTAGTGATTTAGTTAGTGATTTAGTTAGGGATTTTAGTAGTGATTTAGTTAGGGATTTTAGTTAGGGATTTTAGTAGTGATTTAGTTAGTGATTTAGTTAGGGATTTTAGTAGTGATTTAGTTAGGGATTTTAGTTAGTTTATTATTAGGGCTTAGGGTTTTATTAGGGATTGGGGTTTATTAGGGATTATGTTTAGTTAGAATACTTAGTTAATGAGGTTTAGTTTAGTTAGTGATAGGTTTAGGGTTATTGTTATTAGGGCACTATATACTTGTGATTTAGTTACTGTTTATGTTTTATGATTGTTTATTGCTATTTTTTAGTTATGCCGCGTCCATCTCGTCCGAGCCTACTGGACTCTGTCGGGGATGTCCGAGTCTAGGCTCCACCGGGTTGGCACTGGGAGGTGCTACCTATCGGGACTCGTACCTTGGTGAGGAATCTGGGTATCATCGTCGACCCGGAGCTTCTTTGGTGGCGTCCACGAGGTCCAGGAGCGGTGTAGAGGGAGCCAGCCCCTGAGGAGGTGGTACGTCGTCGTATTAGGGAGGAGGACGAGCATGTACGGCGATACATGTATCTTTTGGAGACTAGGTTCTCCAATATCTGGCAGGTTCACGGATCTCACCCGAGCTATTCTCTGGTGATGGTTCCTCTTCTGTGGCTGCAGAGCTCCCGTAGCATAGAACGCGGCAGCCGCGTTCGCTAGTTTATCTTAATAATGTACTTTATCTTATACTTTATCCTATAATGCACCCGAGCTATTCTCCGGTGATGTATTAATAATGTACTTTATATTATACTTTATCCTATAATGCACCCGAGCTATTCTCCGGTGATGTATTAATAATGTACTTTATCTTATACTTTATCCTATAATGCACCCGAGCTATTCTCCGGTGATGTATTAATAATGTACTTTATCTTATGTACTTTATCCTATTTGTGTATTTTTGTATGAATAATATGTATATTTGTGTATGAATCCAAGTCCACTTGAATGTTTACTCTCTTACTCTAGATAATATTATTGTTTTAGAAACTATGGATCCACTTAGTAGAAACCTTGAAGAAGAAGAAATAATGGAGAACATTATCGATGAGGACACCTCACAATATCTAGACTTGGAGGGACATTATGACAACTCAAGTAGTCATGGAGAAGATGAAGACTCCGACGAACGCAATTTAGTGATTACAAAGTCCGGCGAGGTATATGCATTGATTAAGCCTCTGCTGACTTCCACCAACAATCTTCTTCTACATGTATTAATTAACGCTTCTTTCTTCTTTTAGCCCTCTGGATCGACCAGCCAACAACCATCTTCTTCTACGAAAAAGAGCAAGCGAGGCGCGAGCCATCGGTTGAAAGATCGTGCAAAGTTCACGATCGAAGCAGTCCGTGTTGATGGCAGGCCGATGGAGCCCAAGAAGGCCGCAGACAAATTTGTACGTCAGGCTGGAGTTGTTGTTAGGGACCAAATCCCAATCATAATTGAATATTGGAATAAGCCAAAGAAGGGAGACGATACCTTTGTCGATGAAAGATCCAAAGAAACGCTTTGGAATTCGCTGTTGGTAAAGTTCACCCTTCCGCCAGAGGAGGATGAAAACAAACCGGTTATAAAGGAAAAGGTCAAAGAGTGGACTCTAAAGAAGATGGCTGACGCTTTCCGCAACTGGAAGACAAAATTGAACAAATTTGTCAAAGCTCGCGAGACTCTAGATTTCAAAGACGCATATTATGCGAAGATAAGACCTCAC
The DNA here is from genome assembly GCA_916181665.1 of Avena sativa. Taxonomy (NCBI): domain Eukaryota; kingdom Viridiplantae; phylum Streptophyta; class Magnoliopsida; order Poales; family Poaceae; genus Avena; species Avena sativa. The sequence goes on from OV702295.1 coordinate 434,238,912, forward strand.
TGGCGCGAATTTGTGGCATACAAGGAAGGTGCTATAGCTACAAAGAGGTCAGAAACCAATACGCTAAATACCCAGAAGAAGGAATATCACCAGAGGACAGGGTTAGGTGGCTACATATCTCAAAGGCCTAAGTGGGAGGAAGCTGAGAAGGCCCTGCGCGACAGAGGGATCACACCCCAGACACATGGGTGGGACCTACGTGCAAAGACTTGGTTCTACGGAATCGGGGCAAGGTTGGACCCAGAAACAGGATTGTGTATCTTCCCAACCCGCCTCCTTGCCAAATCCATCACTGAACTCATCACGGCATACGAGGAAACAGCCACCAGGACCTTCCATCCCGACAAAGAGAATGACCAGCTCACACGCGCCATCGGTAAAAAAGAACACCCTGGACATGCACGCGGCACAGGGGGTATGACGTGGAAGGATGGGTTTGCCGAGTGGAGCGACTCTTACAGATGGCGCGACAAAAAAGAAAAAGAGCGTACAGAGCGGATGACACAGATAGAACATGCACTTGTGGCGCTGAAGGCGCAAGTGAATGCACAACAGAGCCATCAAGCTACCGGACCATCTCAGCGGCACGAAGAGCCTACATTGGAAGCTGCCGGCGGCCCAGACTCTGCACGGAAAAGCAGCGTGGCTTCCACGGAAAACGTGCAGCCCACGCTTGAAATGGTGGGTCCTCGATACCCCGTGGATGAGATCACGGAGAGCGAACACGCTGAGCTGCATGTGAGATTAATGGGCTTATCCATTAAGGTGGCTGTCGGCTATGCCTTACCTCCTGTAGCTGGTGGAACTTACCACTGCCGACCGATTCCAGATGGCTATGCTATTGTCGGGGTGGATGAGGTTGTGAAGGAATATGAGGAAGCACAGCTTGACCATGCTACAGGTGAAGGGGAAACTCAACTCAAATTTTCAGTGAAAACAACCATTCTTTGGAAGAAGGAACACATCGTGCTTCCAAATTGGAGGCCACTAGCACCCCCGCCGTCTCCGCAGCGTCAGCAGTCTGAGCCGCTTCAGCCATCTCCTGCGCGGCAGCCATCTCCGGTGCTTCAGCCATCTCCTGTGCGGCAGCCATCTCCGGCGCGCCAGCCATCTCCGGCGGGCCAGCCATCTCCTGCCCATCAGCCATCTCCGGCGCTTCAGCCATCTCCTCAGCGTAAGCGGAAGAGCACTGCCACGAAGAGCATCACTAGCACTGCCAGAAAGAGTTCAAAAAACTACGTCCCCCAGCCTTCCGCCAAGCCATTGCCGGTTTTACCGTGGAATCGCAGCGACGAGGAGACCAATAGGATCTTGGAAGAAGAGGTCAAGAAATTCTTTGCACCTAGACGGGCCGAGCCAAAGGAGAAAATAGATCCGGCGGTGGTGGAGAAGTTTTACAAAAATCTTTTGAAACCTGAAACCCCACTTGTGCCAGACTACGAGCGCCAGATTTTGAAGGCGGATGCAAGGCGCCGTAGGGAGACTGAAAGTAGCAGTCGTGCGGCACCCCAGAAAACAGTTCCCATGCTCGGAGAGCAGGAAAACAAATCATGCGCCCCGCTCTAAGTATTCGACACACGGGACGCTCCTCCCGTAAATGATTACGAGGCAGAGCTACAAAGAAAGGCCAATGAGATGGGGATGACTTACATTGCATACTTGAACATCATGGGAGACAACTTGCCCAAATGCGATGCCAACCCCATACAGCCATGGAAGTATGGGAAGAATCTCGTCAAGAAAGAGGAGCTCAAGAATCTACCAACAAAGATGCGAAGATTGCACAGGTGGTACCTTGATTTCTGCAAGACGAGAAAGGAAGAATGGATCACGGTGCATATAAGAGATCAGATTTTCTTGTGCGAAGATGACGAAATCGCCTTCAACATTCAAGACTTGCATTTTCTATTCAATCAGAAGGAACTCGACAAAGCTGCCATCAGCCTTTATTGTGTGTAAGTACTATTTCTGTATTTTCTATCTCATCTCATTCACTTTATTAATTGCATGTATATATATATACTCACCATATATGTATATACTATTATGCAGGAAAAAGGTTATGGAATGCATGAAAGGAGGACCTTTTGACATTGGGTTCGTTGACCCAAATAGAGTTCATGAAGAAGTGGTAAGAACCAAACCCGGGCAAACAGAAGATTTATTGCTAAGGTCTTTACTGAGACAACAAACCAAAAGGGAAATACTATTGCCTTACAACTTGTCGTGAGTACTGTTACCCTCTCTTGTACACATTCTGTTTCGGCTTACTCGATGTTAAGTGTAACTGATGATGAGTTATGCGTGCGTAGGTTCCACTTTATTCTGCTAGTCATTCAACCTGACTCAGGAAAAGTCCTTGTCATGGACTCGTTACGAAAAGAAAAGGAGCTATGGGCAGACTTTAGAGAGATGCTCCAGAGGTAATTTCAATCATATTATCGCACTAGATCGGCAACTTTCGTGACAACAAGTAATTAATTACTCGTTTATCCATTTTCTTTGCCGGACAGGGTTTGGAAAAGGTTCACGGGCAGGGCCGTGGATGAATGGTCAGAAGAACTAAAATTTGTAGACCAAAATGTAAGTAATACTAGCTAGTTAGGTCTACGTATCTCTTTGATTCTGCTTCCAATTCCATTATATCATGCTTTATTGATTATTATTTTGATTGAACTCTCTATTCTCGTAAAGTGCGCGCATCAGGGACACGGCAATAACTTATGTGGGTACTATGTTTGCGAGTTCATTCGCAACATGATATGTGCGACGGGCCAAGCCGCACTAGAACAACTTAGAGTAAGTAAACAAAGTACACAACATTATTTTATTACCATCAATTGTGTTGAGTTTTATTCTTATATATATATTGACCCAATTCTTCATATATATTCAGATCGAACGGATGCGGGACCAACTCCTACCATTTGACCGCATACGAGCGATTCAAGAGGAATTGGCGGGGTTCATACTTGATGAGGTCGTCACGCCTGGCGGAGAACTCTTTAGATATCCACCAAAATGAATGTTGTATATATGCTTGAACGTGTTTGTCTTGTACTTGATGCTTCAACGTTTACGGAGAATACCACACAATGACGATGTTGTGTATAATAATAGTTGCTTAATTATTCATGTACTCGTATGTACCGATGACGATGTATGTGTATACCGCTCCCGATCGATTCCCCCTTCCCCCTCCCCTCCCCGTCCCCGCCGCGCCGTAGAAATACGCCCAGAACGGGGCAGGGGCAGAACTCTGCCGCGACAGAGATTTAGGCCGTTTTTCTGCCGCGGCAGAGATTTATCTCCTTTTCCTGCCGCGGCACAGAACCTTTAACACCGGTTCGTGTTACGAACCAGTGTTAAAGGGGGGGGCTGAGCCCTGCGGCAGCCCCACGTGCGCCACCCTTTAACACCGGTTCGTATAAGAACCGGTGTTAAAGGGAGGGCCCTCTAACACCGAACCCTCAACAGCGGTTCTACAACCGCTGTTAGAGGGCCCTCTAAACCGGTGTTAGAGGGGGGTGTGCACTAGTGACTCTTGCTGAATGGAAAGCAAGACGTGGATGAAATCGCTGTCGTCACCGCCATGCCCTGCTGGCATGGTCATCGATGAGGCCGTCGAGCAAGTCATCCCACATCTTCCTCACTCTGCGGGCCTTGGCGCAAACCTTCCCCTTGATGATGTCCAGCTTCACCAGCGCCGGGAAGTAGTCCTCCAGGTTGAATCCCCCCATGAGCGAGGAGTTGGCCTCCACCAGCTCCCGGAAGAGCTTGTTGTGGCGAGTTGATAGCATAAAACTACCACTTTACATATCAATTTTTCCAAATGATACCAGTCGACCTTCAAATCGCAAAAAACTACCAGATCGAAAACGAGTTATCACAAAAAGCACTAATCCACATTTAATCGCGAATTTACACCGATTCTGACAGCGGGACCTACATGTAAGGAGAAAAGTTGTCGGCATGGACTGGCCCCACCTGTCAGCTCTATTAAACATAGTCAAAATATCAAAAGAAAAAAATGCCGCGGTCACCTCCTTCCTCCGCGTGAGACCTCTCTCGCCTGGCCCGCCTCCCGCCGTCAGAGATCCTGCCGTCAGCGAGCCGGTCGCCCTAGTCACCGTCCCTCTCCGTCAATGGCAGCGCACGCCACTACTAGGAAATAGCCTATAGATAGACAACATGTTCAGTGGCGCATGAGCCAATCTATGCGCCACAGGAAGACATCAGTGGTGCACTGGAAAGCATGCGCCACAGAAGTTTGGTAGTTCTGTGGCGCATTTTCTAGAGCATGCGCCACAGAAGATTGGTGGGACCCGCCGGCGGGGGGGTTTATCCAAGTTCTGTGGCGCATTCTGTAATATGCGCCACAGAAGAGGAAACTTCTGTGGCGCATATTTACTCATGCGCCACAAAACATGGAGGGGGGCCCCACCACGGAATCTAATTCACCCAAGTTCTGTGGCGCATGTTGACATATGCGCCACAGATGTGTTTCACTTCTGTGGCGCATATCCTAGCATGCGCCACAGAACTTGGGGGTGGGCCCCATAGAGGGAATCTTATTCACCCACTTCTGTGGTGCACATGGTAGAAATGCGCCACAGAAGTTTCATCATCTATGGCGCATTTCCTCCATATGCGCCACAGATGAGGGCGTCCAGATCCATATGTTAAAAAGGTGACATGAGCTAGCTTTCTTATCTATCTAAACATCTGTGGCGCATATCCTAGCATGCGCCACAGAACTTGGTGGTGGGCCCCATAGAAGGAATCTTATTCACCCACTTCTGTGGCGCACATGGTAGAAATGCGCCACAGAAGTTTCATCATCTATGGCGCATTTCCTCCATATGCGCCACAGATGAGGGCGTCCAGATCCATATGTTAAAAAGGTGACATGAGCTAGCTTTCTTATCTATCTATCCCACCACCACCCATTTCACATCTCTACCTCCTCCCAACTCGTCTTCCTCCTCCCTCACACCCCATCTTGCCCATAGTTTCTCCATTTTCTTATATCTAAACCTACTTTAATCCATAAATTGGTAAGTAGAAGCTTCGCTCCAACTTCTAGATCTAAAAGTTCCTTACTTTTCCCTCTCACATCTCTCTATTTGTTTACTAATTTCCTCTCCACCAACTTGCATTGTAGATCTATTTGTCCATACTCTCTCATCGCGCGGTCTCGTCTCGCTATTATTGTGTCTACTATAGCTAGGTGAGTACTTGGCCATCATGAACATGTAGGTGAAGCTTGTCGCGTGGGCGGTGTGTGTGTGCGATCCATGGCGAGACGATGCTTGTGTGTGGTGCATGAATGTTTGCAATGGGAGGAAGTTTTTTGTTGTTTTCTTGTTGTTGTCGAGCCCGGCCGGTGTGGTTGCATCGATGTTTGCTGAAATGTTGATTCATTTCCATTTCGGCAAATTTTTGCACTACCCATATGTCCTAATTTTAGGAAAGGTCATGCCAAAATATTTCCGGCTAGCATTCATGCATGTGTGTGTTCATATGGTGTGGTTCTCACCTATATTCTCTATTTTGACCGCTCAGGCAACCATGGTCCTCACGATGAGCGAATGTCGAATTGCTAGGTACAAGAAAGGCGCGAAGGAGGACATGATTCTGAACAACAAGACCATGATAAGATGTCCATGTCGAACATGCAAACTGCAGCGCTGGATCGACCCTGGATCTGGACAATTGGAGGGTCACCTGCTTAGGCGCGGTTTCATGCGCGACCTCAATGAGGCGCCAGCAGGACATGGTGGTGGTCACGAAGACGTGGGCGGGCGAGAAGACGAAGAGTCTACCGGGCATGATCATCATGACGAAGGAGATGCCAGCGGGCATGATCATCATGACGAAGGAGATGCCGGCGGGCATGATCATCATGGAGAAGGAGATGATGACGGGCATGATCATGAAGAAGGAGAAGACGCGAACACACAGACGCTGCTAACTTCGATCTTGCAGGACCCTCATGTTCAAGAACTGCTCCTCAAGGAGACGAGCAACGACAAAGCTGCAGCCAGAGAGAAAGCCAAGCTGGCCCAAATGGAGGTAGACGGGATGACTCCATTGTATCCTGGGTGTCGCCCCGAGGATACACGTTTGAGTGTAACGCTCAAGGCTCTAGAGATGAAGGCCAAACACAAATGGACCGATGTGAGCTTCAACGCGAACATGGAATACTAGCACAGCCGACTTCCTAAGGGGAACACATTGCCAACAAGTATTGAGGAGGCCAAGAAAATCGTGTGCCCTCTCGACCTACCACACATTAAATACCACGCATGCATCAATGATTGTGCACTTTATCGGAACGAGTACGCGGATAGAACCACTTGTCTGGTGTGTGGCCAAGGACGGTACAAGAGAGGGAACAAGAAAGTTCCTCGAAAAGTGGTATGGTACTTTCCTATCACCCCTCGTCTGCAGCGATATTTCATAGATCCTAAGGAAGCAAAGCTCATGCAATGGCACGCGGAAAGAGAGAAACCCGAAGATGGTCCAGAGAAGGGCAAGATCCTGACACACCCTTCAGACGCTAGCCAGTGGAACGCATTAGACATCGAGTTCGAAGAGTTCGGGGGCGATGCAAGGAATGTCAGGCTGGGTATGAGCACCGATGGACTCAATCCTTTTGGAAACCAGAGTAGCACGCATAGCACCTGGCCCGTGTTTGTATGGCCATACAACCTCCCCCCGTGGCTATGCACGAAGCAAAGGTATGTACACATGAGCATTCTTATTCAGGGGCCAAAACAACCAGGTATCGATATGCATTTGTATCTCGGTCTATTGAGAGAGGAGTTAGCCAGCTTGTGGGAGACGCCGGCTCGTACGTGGGACGCCTACACTAAAGAATATTTCCATCTGAGAGCCGCGTTGCTCACGATCGTGCAGGACTATCCTGGTTACGCATATGTATCGGCCGAGGTGAACCACGGACACAATGCATGCGTCAAGTGCATGGATGAGACACCGCATCTCCAGCTACCAAGGGATCCCGGGTCTTCGAAAACCGTGTTCCAAGGTACTCGAAAGTGGCTTCGCATGGATCACCCGTGGAGAAAACGTGGTGACATGTTCAATGGTAAGGACGAGCTCGAAAGAGCCCCGCGTCCGAGGAGCGGCGAAGAAATCGAGGAGCTTTTGAATAATTGGGTAGATTGCCCTGCGCCTGGAAAAAACGACCGAGGACAAAGCCGCTGCTGGGTGTATAGAAAGCAAGGTTTGTTTTCTGGGACCTGCCGTATTGGAAGGTCCTTCACACTCCCCATAGCCTCGATGTAATGCACATCACGAAGAACGTTACCGAGAGTCTGCTTGGCACTCTACTGAACATGCCGGAGAGGACCAAGGATGGGCCGAAAGCAAGAAAGGACCTGAAATTGCTTGGCATAAAGAAAGATCTTCAGTACCCTGATAGTGATGATGATGATGATGATCAGGAAGGGACTCAAGGTTGCCGCAAAAGAGTTAAGAAGAATGAGGTGGTGCTTCGCGCTGCCTGCTTCACTCTGAGTCTGGAGGAGCTCGAGCAGTTTTTCAGGTGCCTCTTAGGAGTGAAAGTTCCTCACGGTTACTCAGGGAAGATAAGCAGATATCTGGACATGGCGAAGAAGAGGTTCAGCGGTATGAAGTCTCATGACTGTCACGTGCTGATGACGCAGATACTCCCTGTTGCGATCCGTGGGATAATGGACGAGCATGTCCGTGAGACGTTGTTTGGCCTCTGTAACTTTTTTGACGTCATATCTAGGAAGTCGATCGGTGTGAAGCAGCTCGACAGGCTACAGGAAGAGATCGTGATGATACTATACGAGCTTGAGATTTACTTCCTGCCCGCATTCTTCGACATCATGGTGCATCTGCTTGTACATGTCGTGGACGACATCATCCAGCTCGGGCCGACATTCCTGCACAACATGATGCCATTTGAAAGGCTAAACGGTGTCATCAAAGGATTCGTTCGCAACAGGTCTCGTCCAGATGGAAGCATAGCCAAGGGCTTTCTGATCTACGAGTGCATCTCCTTCTGCCAGAATTATCTAACCACCGAGAACGAGGATGTTGGAATACCCACAAAGAAGCACCTCGGCAGGCTCGGTGGATATGGTCACCGTGAGGGCTGCCGCTCACTACATGTCGGCATTGATGGTCGACGCACTGATTTTGAAAGGGCACACCGAGTCGCGCTACAACACATTTAAGTGGTCGGCCCTTGGGTCGAAGATCACAGAAGCTTAATCGAGCAGGAGTACGTCGAACAGGGCCGGCCGAGGAAGAAGGGAGACGTAACCAAAGAGCACAACTCTAGCTTCACGAGTTGGTTCAAGAAAAGGCAACTGGACAATCCCCCACTGAGCCTTCTACGGAAGATCAAAAACTCATATTCTCCTTGTCGCAGGGCCCAGGGCACAACCTAAGGACCTATCAGTCATACGACATAAACGGTTACAGATTCTACACCGAGGTAAAGGACAAGAATAGTGAATATCAAAACTCAGGAGTAACTATGTTATCCTTTGCTGATGACGAGACTACTGTGATGGAAAGATTCTACGGAAGGATCGAGGAGATATGGGAGCTCGACTACTATGGAGAGATCGTACCGATGTTCCGTGTTAGATGGGCCAAGAACGTGGAAAAAGAAGGCCACTATTTCACCACAATGGTTATACCAGATGCCAAATCAACAAAGAATGCCTCCACAAAAAATGAGCCTTGGGTACTCGCTAGCCAAGTTGATCAATGCTTTTTATTACCGACCCGTCAAAGCCCAACCGTGTTGTAGTTAGGAGGGGCAAGAGGAGCATCATCGGAATGGAAGGAGCCGCCAACGAGCAAAACTTTGACAAAAACGGCGACCCGAAGATCGAAGAGGAATTCGACAAGTACTTCGACATGCCTACTACTACTAAAGTAAGAAGGAAGACCACACTGCCTACTAAAGGTTGTCCATTCACAAGAAGAAATCTCAAAGTGCACGGGCTAAAGTATTCAACCGCGGCGAAAAAGGGCAAGAAGATTGTGAAGAGACACTAGCAATTGTGTGACTTTTTGGTGTATTAATTCGTGTGGGTATTAGTTAGAGACTAAAACATATAATGTGATAATCGTGTGGGTATACAAATTCACATTTGTGTGTGACAAAGCAAACACACAAATATATATGTATGAATAAATATGCATATGTATGAATAAATATGCAAATACAAATTCTTCATAGCGTTCGAGGACATATTCGAGCTGTTTTTCACGAAACGGCTGGACTATAACTTGGTCCGCCTATACGCGCTCAATCTGGCGCTCACGATCAAGAGAGAAAGTACCCCGGAAATCGCGATAGTGGATCCCTACTACATGCGGGACAGCCAGTTGGTCGAAGGATCAGAGACACGGACCAAGGCGACAGCGTACCTCGAGAAGTTCATGGTGGACAACAAGAGGAAGGGCACACTGCTTCTTTTGCCTTTCTTTCCCGAGTAAGTACACACACTCGCTCATCGTCACCGTAACTTATGCATTTCTTATAGATTTCTTTCCTTTGCTCTTTTTCCAACATTCCGTTCCAATTGTGTTGCGCAGAGACAAATACTGCACACTCATCGTCCTTGCCCCGAGGTATTCGCTAGCCACGTATTTCGACTCGGGGAGTTTGACGAAGAAGAAAGACTACACTAGAATAAGGGGTGTTCTCAATGAGGCTCTCGAGGGCTACACCAATAAGGGATGCACCTTCGTAGATAGGGGGAATGTATCAAGGATGGCAAACACGTGTTCAAGCACGTGCTTGACTTCCCCTGCGTCAAGCAGTCGACTCCTGGTGCCAAGGAGGCCTTCTACGTCCTCCATCACCTTAAAGGCTATGTTCGGGATTGCCATAACCTAACGCTGCCATCTAGTCTCCGAGGATGGGCCGAAACTTTGGCGAAAATCGACGATGCTGATCTTAGAGAAGACTTCCATCGCATTCAGATGAAGTTGTCACAAATCATCATTGAAGATGTCAACACAAGAGGCGGTGCCCTACAACAAGCTAGAGGGTTGAGTAAGAGGGAGATCGAAGAACACCTCCGTAAGCAGGGTGACACAAGGACGTGGATGACGAAAGAGGGCTATCTACCGTTCCCGAAGCCGTGCCAGAAGAGGAAGTCTTCATCGTGATCGATGTGTGCCTCTAGCATGATCCAGTGTGTGTATATTCTTGATGGACGCCTGCTGTATTAGTGTGTGTGTGTCATAAACTTTACTATCTCGTGGTCGAAATGGTCATTGTTGTTAGACTTAAACTACCTTGTGGTCGTGCTATCGTTGAACTTATTGCTTCTATGATGATCTAACTTTTAGGTTTATGGATCCTTTATTTTATATTCTATGAACATATATATATATATGGATGTGAACCCTTTATTCATTCTTTTCGTTGTATTTTTACTAATATGCCTTGTCGTCTATAGAGATGGCGACGAGGTGGTATGTGGTGTACATGGGTAGGGTTCCAGGAGTCTACGAGGAGTGGAAGGATTGCCACAAACAAGTGAACAAGTTCAGCGGCAACATCTACAAAGGATACGCGACTAGAGAGGAGGCGATAGCCAAGTGGAGGAACCACTTGTGGAAGAAGAACCGGATGAAGATATTGGTCGGGCTAATGCTCTTGCTCACCATTATCACAGTTGTATTCTATTTGATCCTAGTGTAGGCAGCGGTGGCCACTTCATATTTGTAATGTGAGATGATATGAACTTTGTATTCGGCGCTTGTGTAAAAATTTGGCACTTGATACTATATATGTATCTCGATCGGGCTCTAAGTGTTTGTATTATATATATGTCGGTTTTCATGCATCTACTACTTGTGCAATGTATTTTATACTCATCTGGATAAATCCTGTATAAATCCTGTATAAATATCTGATTATACACCAAGAAAGTATTTTACTTCGAATACCTGTTACACAATCAGTGGCGCATATAATTATATAGTTAGTGGCGCATGGCATATCTGTGGCGCATACACTTAAATGCGCCACAGAAGTTATTCATGTGGCGCATATGAAGGAATGCGACACAGAAGTATGGAACTTCTGTGGCGCATATCCATATGCGCCACAGGAAGTCAGTGGCGAGGTAACAGTGGCGACAAAGATATGCGCCACAGAAGTCTCCTTTTCATGCGCCACAGATAGGCTGTTTCCTAGTAGTGCGTCCTCTCCTCGCTCGGCCCCGGCCAGCACCCGCCACCACCTCGAGCCTAGCGGAGCAGGCCGCTAGGACCTCTGGCCGCCGTCGAGCCCTCCCTCGTCGTCGCCACGTCTTCCTCGCCTCTGGACGTAGCATTTCCGCCGTTCGCGACCACCTCCGGCCTTGCACGTGCCTCCTGTGCCCGTCGACCTCCAGCCTCGCACGTGCCTCCTGTCCCCGTCGACCTCCGGCCCTGACGCCACCGCGGCCTGGCCCTCCCTCGTTGTCACCACGTCCTCCTCGCCTCCGGCCGGAGCACCGCCACCATCCACGGCCACCTCCAGCCTCGCACCACGTGCCCCTGTCCCCGTCGACCTCCGGCATCGGCGCCACCATGGCCTGGCCCTCCCTCGCCGTCGCCACGTCCTCCTCACCTCTGGTCGGAGCATCGCCACCGTCCGCGACCACCTCTAGCCTCGCACGTGCCCCTATCCCCGTCGACCTCCGTCCCCGGCCTGCCGATGCCCAGCCGTCGACGCACCTCCTCTGCCGCCCGCGGGAGGTAGGGAAGAGAGGGGACACGACGGTGGGAGGGGGTCGCCGGAGTGCGGCGGAGGCCATGGGAGAGAGGAAGGGGAGGGCGGCGGCGGCCATGGGGAAAGACGGAGTGGAGGGTGGCGGCGACGGAGGCCGTGCCTCACGACGGGATAGGGGAGCTAGGTCAACGTTGCCCCACTTTTTTTCCTTTTTTTATATTTTGACTATTTTTTAAGGGTGGTGAAGGAGGGCGGTAGTGTAAAACATATATTTTGATTTTTTTAAATTCGGCTGAAAAGTGGGACCCACGCCACGTCATCAATTTAGCTCTAACAAATGGACCCACCTGTCAGAAACGGTGTCAATTTCGTGATTAAACACGAATCGGTGGTTTTTGCGACAACTCGTTTTCGATCTGATAGTTTTTTGTGATTTGAAGGTCGACTGGTATGATTTGAAAAAATTGATAGGTAAAGTGGTAGTTTTATGCTATCAAGTGTGTTGTGGCCTTTCTTCCTAAAGGACTTGCCGGACACGGCCGGCGTGGCAGACGATGTCGTTGGCGAAGGCGTTGAGCAGGTCGCTCATGTCGACGGCACCGCCGACCGCGTCGCGGACCTTGGCCACGACCAGCCTGACCTCGTGCAGGCGCGTCGCGGTAGGAGCGGACCTTCCGGGCGGTGAGGAGGTGCGTGGTGGCGATCTTCTTGACCTGGCGCCAGTGGTCGCCGTAGGGGCAGAAGGCGACGTCCGTGGAGGAGCCGTAGAAGAGGATGTCGGTGACGGGGGAGTGGGCGCGGGACACGAAGACGTGGTCGTGCGAGAGCAGCACGGCCTGCGCGGCGGCCGGCGAGGAGACGACGAGCGTCGGGACGGCGCCGAGGCGGAGGAGCGTGAGGCCGTCGCGGCCGTGCTGGGCGGCAAGGTTGCGCAGGGAGACGTGCGGGAGGGAGCCCACCAGGTGCAGGTGGCCGATGACGGGGAGCCTGCTGCGGGGGGAGGGCAGCTTGCTCAGCTCCTCTTCTCTGGCCCTCGCGGTGGCTGTTGGCTTTTAGAAAGGACAGTACTACGCGTCCCCGGGGGATTTGTGTTTTTTATCCCCCGGGTCCCCAGCCAACCACGTGTCCTCTTTTTTATTCAAAATCCCGCTTTTGCTACAGACATACCCGTTTTTGCTACAAATAGTCCCGCTTTTGCTACAACGTAGCAAAAAACGGTTCGATCCGGAAAATAGAAAATTAGACTAGACCTCGCCGGAGAGTTCGCCGGAGACATCGCCCGGCGACCGTGTAGCAAAAAAGTTGTGCTAATGTAGCAAACCCGACCTCGCCGGAGATCTCACCGGAGACTTTCACCGGTAGACCTCCGGAGACCATGTAGCAAAAATTTGTAGCAGAGCAGCGGGATAAGGGTAGCAGCGTTGGTTGCCGTAGGTAGCAGAGCATCGCGACGTGGGTAGCAGACCCGCCGGCCATGGGTAGCAGCACCGCCGACCACTCACAGCAGCGCCGCCTGCCGTAGTAGCAGAGTTGCGCTCCGTAGGTAGCAGGTCCACCTGCCGTATGTAGCAGAGTTGTGCGCCGCCACCTCCCGCTCGCAGCAGCGTCGCCCATTGTAGATAGCAGAGTCGCATGTCGTATGTAGCAAGTCTAATGGCCATAGGTAGCAGAGTCGCGCGTCGTGAGCAGCAGTGCCGCCGGCCGGGCGTAGCAGAGCCGCGTGCCGTAGGCCACTGGTCGTGCGTAGCAGAACCACGCGTCGTTGGTAGCAGCGTCTCCGGCCGTTCGTAGCAGAGCCGGATGTCATCCATAGCAGAGCCCGCGGCGGCCATTCGTAGCAGAGTAGACGACCGATAGCAATGTCAGTGGCTATTCCTAGCCGTGGGTGGTCAGGCAACGCGCCCTGGAGCACGACGGTGTGTGGCGCGCGGGGCATGGCGCGAGGTCTCCATGGCCATAGCTGCAGCCCGAGCTCCATGGCAATGGTGCCGGGGAGATTCTATGTGGGCACGAGCAATAGAAAAAGAGAAATAGGTGGGAGGAGACGCGGGGCACAGGCAGCAGGCGCCCGTGGGGGAAGGGGGCATCGCCGGAGAAGTTGCTCAGTGGGGAGGCCTGCTCGGTGGGGAGGCCGTGCGTATCGCCATCGATGGAGGTGCTCTCATGGAAGGTCAAAGGGGAACGAGGGGAGCGAGGACAAAAGCGAGGTGGAGATAAGATCGTGCTAGTGTACCTTCACACGTCGCTCTCTTCAGGTACACGCGTCACAGCAAGCGGGGAGACGCGAGTCGGGAGCGAGAGCGACCCAGGGGATCGAAGGAACAATCCCCGGGGAAACAGTATCATTTTCCTTTTAGAAACCCGTACACGCTCAACTAGGCAGAATTCAAATCGTATGTAGCTGAATGCACAAGCAGCTTGATCTATTCTGGACTAGTACGTGATCGAGTCAGCTAGCTTATTGGCTGATCGGAACGACGCTCGAACTTTGCGACAGAAAAAAAATCGGAAACAGATTTTTTGGTGATTGGATATAGTGCCTGCCCTTGCTCTTTTCTATTTTTTTTAGTGATTTTTGTTGTAGCCCTATAGAGGCCTTTATACACGTCCACGCAAGAACTAGAAGATTAGATTAGGACTAAAACTTTTAGTTCTACTAGGACTTATACTTGTACCAAATCCTACTCCTATACGTACTGTAGCAACGAGGTTACTTTCTACATTTACCTTCGTAACCTTGTTTCCTTCCTTCACTTCTTACCCTCCGACTTTCTCCCTCATCTCGATGAACTTCTGTCTCCCGAGAGACTTGGTAAGAATGTCTGCAAGCTGATCATTTGTGTTCACGTGTTGTACCTCGATTATCCCTGTCAGAATACGTAATGTGTATGTGTACGTGTAGAGTACTAACTTGTATCATGTGATGTCTATATAATGAGAACCCCTAGGAGCCCAACGAGTGTTGTGCTATCCCCTTAATATTGTCTCATCTTGTCTTACATGGTATCAGACAGACTTCGGTCCTAAACCCTAACCCTAGCCGCCGTCGCCTAGATCGCCGCCGCCGCTGCCATGGGGTCTTCCGCCGCGTCCACCACCTCCGCCCTCGCCGCTCTCCTCCCTTCGTCGGCACAGTCATCCGTCGCCGGTGTCACATCCTCTGCCGCATCGCCGATTCACTTCGGCGACAAGATCACCGTCAAGCTCTCCTCCGCCAACCATCTGTTTTAGCTTGCGCAGGTTGTGTCTCAACTCCAGAGCCACCTGCTCCACGGCTATGTCGAGGGCACCTTCCTGTGCCTCCCGTCTCACGTCACCGTCGCCGCGACAGGCACTGTCCCTGCCGGCAGTGTCATCAATCCAGCCTATGCGGCCTGGGTTCAGCAAGATCAGGCTATCCTCAACGCCTTCCTCGCGTCCTCGTCCATCAAGGTCGGCAGCATGATCATGTTTGCCAAACCCTCGCGGGAGGTGTGGATCACCATCGAGAACAGCTTCGCCGCTCAGTCCTCGGCGCGATCTACGCAACTGTGTGATCAGCTTCGTGCTACCCACAAGCTCAACTAGCTGATGTCGGTGTACTACAACAAGGTGAAGACGATCACTGATACCCTCGCATCGATCGGGCAGCCCCTCCGTCCCGAGGAGTTCGTCTCCGCCGTGCTCCATGGTCTTGATGAGGAGTATGACTCACTGGCCGAGGTCGTCCGTGATCGCGACACCCCGATGCAGGCTCATGATCTGTATGCGCGTCTGATGTCCGCCGAGCAGTGCAAGGAGGATCGTCGTTCAACTCTGGTCGGAGGTGTCCTCTCCGCCAACGCCGCCAAGACGGGAGGGTACAAGCCCTCTCGTCCCACGGCGCCCTCTACACCACCGCCGTCCTTCCGTCCGCCTTCTGGGTCGGGCGCGGGCGCTCGGCCGTCTACTGCATCCTATGGCTGCAGCAATGCCCCGCGGCCCCGCTGCCAACTCTGCGACGAAGTTGGGCATCTTGCTGCCCGCTGTTTCAAGCGGTTTCAGAAAGCTTTCCTCGGTGTGGGCAACGATGGCCGCTTCCTCGACCGCCAGCTTGCACAAGCCAACGCACCCTACCACGGGCCACAGGCCAATGCTGCCTATCAGGGTCATACGTCGACCCTGCCGGTGGATCCTACTTGGTATCCCGACACCGGTTCCACGGACCACCTCACCAATCAACTGGAGAAGCTGCACATGAAGGCGGCCTATCAGGGATCGGAGCAAGTCCACACCGCCAATAGGGAAGGTATGCGTATTTCTCATGTTGGTCAAGCTCTAATTCCCACTTCTTCATCTAGGCATCTCCATCTTTGTAATGTCTTGCATGTCCCTACTGTCACTAAAAACCTTCTTTCGGTTCGTCGATTTACTTATGATAATTGTGTCTCCATTGAGTTCCATCCTAATAGTGTTTTTGTAAAGGACCTGCTTACGGGGGTCATCCTTCTTAGAGGGCGCGTTCGTGGTGGTCTCTACGCTCTCGATACTTCACCCACCACCCCATTACTCAAACAAGCCTTCAACGCTCTTAAAGTTTCACCTTCACCGTGGCACGCTCGTTTAGGCCACCCGGCTACGCAGGTTGTGCAACATGTGCTCCATCGTTATCATCTTCCATCAGAGTCCAATAAATTAGTGTCTGTGTGTGATGCCTATTAGCAGGACAAGAGTCATCAATTACCTTTTTCTATTTCCAGTCATGTAATGACTGCTCCTCTTGAGCTTATTCACTGATGTATGGGGTCTTTCTCAGACATCTGCTAGTGGTCATTCATACTATGTAAGTTTTCTGGATGCTTATAGTCGGTTTACATGGCTTTATTTGATTAAACGAAAAAAGTGATGTGTTTGAGGTGTTTCGGCAGTTTCAGGCTCATGTTGAGCGCCTTCTTGGTAGAAAAATTAAATATGTTCAATCTGATTGCGGGGGTGAGTATCTTAAGTTAAATGCCTTCTTTCAGCAACTTGGTATTACTCACCGTGTGTCCTATCCTCACACCCACCAACAGAATGGAAGTGCTGAGCGCAAGCACCGCCATATTGTTGAAACAGGTGTTACTCTTCTTGCACATGCGTCTCTCCCATTTTGCTATTGGAGTGATGCTTTTGTTACAACCTGGTTCCTCATACATCGTATACCAACACAAGTCATTAATATGCAAACACCTCTTGAGCGGTGTTGGGTGAAGTTCCGGATTATACCTTTTTTTGAGTCTTTAGCTGCGCTTGTTGGCCAAATCTTTGCCCTATCATAAACACAAACTTGAGTTTAGCACCAAACAATGTGTGTTCCTAGTCTATAGTCCTTTACATAAAGGGTACAAATGTCTCCCTATCCCTAGCAATAGGGTCTATATCAGTCGTGATGTTGTCTTTGATGAGCATGTTTTCCTTTTTTCGACCACTTCATCGTCCACCTCTTCGCCTTTGTCCTCATCTTTACCTACCGAGCTTGATCAATTTGCAGATATTGCGCATGCTACTGTTTTGCTCCCTAACCATGGTGCATGTACTGGTCATGGTGCTCGGCTTGAGCTGCTTACCGACCCTCCGTCGCCCTCGTCCTCGCCAAGTCCGACCTCGTCATCACCCGCGCCTGCTGACCCGTCCGTGTCGGCAGACGTCGATCACATGCAGACGCCGCCCCGGCGCTCGGCTCCTGCACCCGGTCCATTGGACCGCCGGCCTGCACCGCTCCTGCTCACGTACGGGCCCAAGATCGTTGCTGGCCCACCCAGCCCGGCGCCCGCGTCTCCGACAGTGTCCCTCTCCCCGACAGGATCTCCCTCGACGCATGCATCATCCCCGGACTCTACAGCCTCGACTCGATCCTCTACTCCTGAGGCGCGACCGGTCACTCTCCTCCAGCGTGGCCTCCGTCAGCCTAAGCAACGCACTGATGGTACGGTCGCTTGGATGGCTGCCTGTTTTACTGATATTGCAGCTGATCCGTCCTCTGAACCTCGGCACTTCCGTGCCGCTCTTGGTGTCCCGCACTGGCGCGCGGCTATGGAACAGGAGTTTGATGCACTGATCAAGAACAACACTTGGCGTCTTGTTCCACCAAAATCTGGTGTCAACATCATTGACTCCAAATGGATCTTCAAAGTGAAGCGTCATGCAAATGGAAATATTGAGAGATATAAGGCACGTCTTGTAGCCAAGGGATTCAAACAGCGTCGAGGTATGGATTATGATGATACGTTCAGTCCAGTGGTCAAGCCCACGACTATTCGTTTATTGCTCTCTCTTGCTGTTTCTCGTGGCTGGTTTCTTCAGCAGTTGGATATTCAGAACGCCTTCCTCAATGGCATTCTCGAAGAGGAAGTCTTTATGCGTTAGACACCTGGTTTTGAAGATCCTCAGCATCCTTATCATCTATGTCGCTTGGATAAAGCTCTCTATGGCCTGAAGCAAGCTCCACGCGCTTGGCATGCTCGCCTTGGGGTTGTTCTTCGTCATCAAGGATATGTACCCTCTAATGCTGACACGTCCCTGTTTATTCTGCACCAGCCGGATGTAACCATCTATCTCCTGGTGTATGTGGATGATATCAGTGTGCTCAGCTCAGCCGACTCTGCTATTGATCATTTGGTTCTTAGTCTTCGTCAGGAGTTTGCAGTTACAGATCTTGGTCCGCTTCACTTCTTCTTGGGATTGGAGGTTGCCCGTTCTTCTGCTGGTCTTACACTTACACAGCAGAAATATGCTCATGATCTTCTCAAACGCGCCGGGATGCTGAAGTGCAACACCGTCGTCACTCCTATATCAGCAACCACCAAACTGTTTCATGCGGATAGTCCACCACTTCAACCTGACCATGCTACTGATTATCGCAGTATAGTTGGTGGCTTACAGTACCTCACCTTGACTCGGCCTGATATCTCGTTTGCTGTGAATCGAGTATGTCAGTTTCTGCACTCTCCTACTAAAGATCATTTTGCTGCTGTCAAACGGATCCTTCGGTTCGTCAAGCACACTATTGGACATGGTTTGCATCTTCGCCCCTCCTCATCTACTACTTTCTAGCTTTCTCTGATGCCGACTGGGCTGGTGATGTAGATGATTGTCGATCCACGGGGGGCTTTGCAGTGTTCTATGGAGGTAACTTAGTTGCCTGGAGTGCTCACAAGCAAGCTACAGTCTCACGCTCTAGTACAGAGGCAGAGTACAAGTCGGTTGCTAATGCTACAGCTAAAGTTATTTGGATTGAGGCGTTGTTGAAAGAACTTGCTGTTCGACAGCGATCTCCACCTGTTCTATGGTGTGATAACATGGGGGCTACATATCTTTCATCAAATCCAGTATTCCATGCTCGAACAAAGCACATCGAAATTGACTTTCACTTTGTTCGAGAGAGAGTAGCTCAGAAGCTCTTGCAAGTTCGGTTCATTTCATCCAAGGATCAACTTGCAGATATATTCACTAAACCTTTACCTCTTCCTATGTTTGAGGAGTGTAAACGCAATCTCAACATGTTGTCTCCGGTTGAGATTGAGGTGGGCTGTCAGAATACGTAATGTGTACGTGTACGTGTAGAGTCCTAACTTGTATCTAACTTGTATCATGTGATGTCTATATAATGAGAACCCCAAGGATCCCAACGAGTGTTGTGGTATCCCCTCAATATTGTCTCATATTGTCTTACAATCCTCTCCTCAACACACTCCCGGATGTAGTGAAAACGGGTGTCTATGTGCTTGCTCCTCTTGTGATGAAGCGGGTTTTTGCACAATGAGAATTTCAGCTAATAGGATTCTGACCTTGGTAGAATACCATGCCCGATGTGCTCTTCCGATCATCAACATCACCTGCCATGTCGCTGTCTGAATATCCATGAAGGATTAATCCTTCTTTTCCCTTTTTGTACATGCAGCTAAGATTGATAGTGCCTTTCACATAGCGCAAGATTTGCTTGATGGTGCTCATGTGTTCGGTCATGGGGTTCTCCATGAAACGACTCAGGATCCCGACTGAATATGCTAAGTCCGGTCGGGTATACACCAAATATCTTAGGCTGCCCACAATGCTTCGATACATTGTGGTGTCCACCGGCGGATTTGAGCTGATCTTGCTCAACTTGTGACGTTGGTCCATTGGAACTTATACGGCGTTGCAATCTGCCATGCCACTCTTGTCCAACAAATTGACCACGTAAGACGATTGACATAGGGAAATTTCTCTAGAGTTTTGCTTGACTTCAATGCCTAAGTAATAGCTTAGTAATCTCAGATCACTCATGCTAAACTTCTTATTTATCTACGCCTTGAAACTTTCAATTTGTTGTGCGCTATCTCCGGTTATAATCAGATTATCGACATAAACTCCAACTAGTAGGTTTGATCCTTTGGAGTTTCTTATATAGACTGAGTGCTCGAGGGGACATCTCTTGAATCTGAGAGAGACCATAGATTGGTCCAACTTTGAGTTCCAAGCTCTTGGCGCTTGCTTCAACCCGTATAGTGCCTTCTTGAGATTGTAAACCTTCTCTTCTTCGCCTTTCTTCTCGTAGCCCAGGGGAGGTTCCACGTACACTTCTTCTCGTGAGATCACCATTGAGAAAAGCCGATTTAACATCCATATGATGAATCTTCTTCTCCTCTTGTGTTGTCAAAGCTAGGAGCATTCTCACGGTTTTGAGTCGAGCAACTGGTGCAAATACCTCCTCATAGTCAACTCATTGACGTTGCACGTAGCCCTTTGCAACGAGTCTTGTCTTATACTTCACAACAACACCCTTCGTCTCCTTTTTAAACTTGTATACCGACTTCAAACCAATAGGCTTATGTTTCAGAGGTCGGGTTACCAAAGTCCACGTATTGTTGTTCCCAATCGCCTTCAACTCCTCATCGATGGCGTGCTTCCAACTTGGATCTTTGCTCGCCTCTACAAAATTCGCCGGCTCCTCAACTCCAAGCAAACATAGTCTGGAGTACTCGAGCGTAATGGGCTCGGTGTTTTTGTAGATTTCCTTGAAGGTCTTGTAGCGATGTGGACCAGAGGAGTCCACTGTTGCTTGCGAAGGAGGGGACACAAATTGTGTCGGTGTCGATGAGGTTGAAGAAGGTGGCGAATTTCCTAACAGGTTTGGCACCGAGTCATCGGCATTCGTGTCGTTGGCGAAGTCGTCGTGATCATGACCATCATCATGATAGTCGTCATCACTTTGCGCCTCGTGATTGTCATCTTGACAGCCAAGATCTTCTACCGTGTCCACATCGTCATCGTCGGTGTCCGCATCATGGTGATTGTGATCACCTCGGTCACCCTGGTTCAGCGTATCGCCTGACATCTGGACATCCTTCCTTGCCTCATCATGAGTTGGAAAATCAACTGTGAATATGTCACTGTTTGGAGCTTCGTCTGCTGCGCCGCTCCAATTCCACGCTTGTTTTTCTTCAAACACAACGTCACGTGAAATGCGTAGACGCTTAGGTTTTGGATTGTAGAAGCGGTATGCCTTGGTGCCGGAATTCCTCTCGTATCCGATGAACACCATCTTGGTGCTGCGATCGGCTAGTTTTGAGAGGTGAGGCTCCGCCGTCTTCACATGAGCCACGCACCCGAACGATCCGTAGATGAGACACACTTGGCTTACGTTCGTATATAGCTTCATACGGAGTCTTGTCGATTACTGCCTTCGTTGGAGCCCGGTTGAGAAGGTAGACTGCCGTCGTGACAGCTTCACCCCAAAAGGACCCCGGCATGTTCTTGGTTTTGAGTAAGCTCCTTGCCATGTCCATGACGGTTCGATAACGCCTTTCAACGACCCCGTTCTGTTGTGGCGTATAAGGTGTTGTGACAAACCTTCTTATGCCCATCTTCTCATAGTAGTCATTGAATTCGTTTGACGTAAATTCTCCACCACGGTCTGTTCGGAAAGCCCGAATCTTGAGCTTGTGTTCCATCTCCGTTGCAGCTTTTAGCTTCTTAAATGCTTCAAACGCCTCATCTTTAGACTGTAGCTGAGAAGGCTCCTATCTGATCTTGCAAAGAAGGAGGTGCAGAAGGTGTCACTAAAGATCGACAACCAAGCTGCAGAAGGTGTCACTAAAGATCTTCAACCAAGCTGCAATCTTATTGTGCAAAAACCTGCTTCATCACGAGAGGAGCAAGGACATAGACACTCGTTTTCACTACATCGGGGAGTGTGTTGAGGAGGGGATGATCGAGGTACAACACGTGAACACAAATAATCAGCTTGCAGACGTTCTTACCAAGTCTCTCAAGAGACAGAAGTTCATCGAGATGAGGGAGAAAGTCGGAGTGCAAGAAGTGAAGCAAGAAAACAAGGTTACGGAGGTGAATGTAGAAAGTAACCTCGTTGCTACAGTACGTATAGGAGTAGGAATAGGTGCAAGTATGAGTCCTAATAGAACTAAGAGTTCTAATCCTAGTCTAATCTTCTAATTCCTGCGTGGACGTGTATAAAAGCTTCTATAGGACTACACCTTGTATCAACGAAAATCACTAAAAAAATAGAAAAGAGCAAGGCAGGCACTATATGTGCCAGTGGCAATCACCAAAATCTGTTTCTGATCCGCGTATTTTTTTTTCGAAGGTTTCTAAAACCAACAGTGGACGTCCCACTCCCGAAGCGGCGCAACAGGAGGACGACGGACGCCAAGGGCACGGAGACAAGGACTAGCAGCCGTGGAGACCTCGCCTGCAGCAGCAGCAGCTCATGGAGATGGAGGCCATGGCCATGCTGCACCTGCATCGCTTCACCCATCGCTCCCAGCAGCGCAGCGCTGGCCTCCTTGTTTGTACTTAGTACTTTGGCTGTTCAGTCTACTCTTTTATTATATAGAGATGGGCTGTTCAGTTTACTGAATGAATGCTGGTCGATCGGTTTAGTTCTTTTCAAAACTTATTTCTACCGGAGTGCCAAAGCCAATCACTAGAGGCTCCCTAAAGGAGAGTTTGCTAACATGATTTCAATGGTCACAATGACCAAGTTGATACCGGGGCAGATCCTTCGTCCGGTCTCAAACGGCAAGTAGAGGAAGTTGTTCCCCTTATAGTCCATGGTTGCGGCGCTGCCTTCTTCCATGAACCTCTCAGGCATGAACTCCTTCGCGCTCTCCCAGCCGCTAGGATCCCTCGCCAGAGCCCAGCTATTGACGATTGAACGCGTTCCTGACGGTATCATGTAGCCGTATATGTCGCAGTCGGCCATGGAGAGGTGGGGCACGAGGAGCGGTGTCGGCATGTGAAGCCGGAGCGTGTCCTTGATCACTGCCTTTAGGTAGGCCAAACTTTTGATATCATCTTAGGTGACAGTATCTTTTCCCTTAGGTATAGTGCTCCTCACCTCGGCTTGTAGCTTGGTCATGGTTTCGGGGTTTTGTATTAGCCAAACCATGGAGTATTCCATCACTATAAACGATGTGTCGGTGCTAGCTTCAAACATGATCTACGTACATGCATACATAAATACATACATACATACTTTCATACATAAACAGGAAAAAAATCAATAACATGATGCATATAAGCTAGACTAGCTTAGCTAGTATGTGACGTCTAGGTGTAGGTGTGCCGTTTAAGTACGTACCGCCAAATGTGGTCTCTCGTCAGGTTGTACTCTTTGCTGAATGGAAAGCAAGACGTGGATGAAATCGCTATCGTTGCCGCCGTGTTCCTTCCGCCGGCTTATTGCTGGCATGGTCTTCAATGAGGCCGTCGAGCAAGTCGTGTAGTGTAATGTTTCCTACCATGTATCCATTATGTGAAAGCGAACGAAAATATTCCATTCGTTTGGATTAAGGTTGACAGCAAGTCAGGGACACACAAAGGAAGAAGAACGTTGGGTGTTCTGTCACGAACCAGATTTTAGGGGTCTATGCAAGAAATCATGTTTCGTGAAAAGAACAACTCACTAAAAAATATTTTAAAACTCTCCACTTTTTCGAACTTCACATCAAGTTTGAGTAGGTTGACCCTGGCATAAGATGAGGACTTGAAACTATTTTTCAAAAGTATTTCAAAGAGATAAAATATATTTCCTAAAACCCTAAGATCCTTGCCATGTGAAGCAGGTATATTTTCTATCAAAATAAATAATAACTAGCTATCCACTTCTTTTACTGAAAAATATTTTCAAATTTTTTTTAGAAAACCCTATGTTATTTTAGATACTAGCTAGAAAAGGAAAACATGATTTCTTTTCTAGCTAAAAATCTTGGAAAAATTTCCCCAAGTTCTATCATTATATTCAAAAACCTATTTCCACAAAACCTCGTAAGGCCCAAATCTGAATTTAATTTTAAAATCTATCTTAAACCCCAAGTATAATGGTCCCTTTTTTGATAGTGCGTAACTCTATCGCAATAGCAAGCCAATGAAAATCTCCAAGATTGGAAACAAATCAATCCACTTAATTTTCTCACAGCAAACACTATGCTAGGTCTCATGACGATAGCTAGATACATCAGCCAACCAAAATTTGAGAGCACCTGAACTGATATCTAGTTGTTGTTCGGTTTGGTCGGACCAACACTCTAGTTATGAATTATGATCATAAACTACATGAGAAGGATTGCAATCTAAATAGCCCTCTTTTATGGTACCTTTTACTACTGCTAGGATATTGACTAGTATAAACTCATCCAACGGTGAATACAGTGTGGGTATTTTAGACATTTTCCGTGACAGTTTTTTCCCGACATGACGGAGATTAGGCTCCTGATGAAACTCCACTGATTCTCCAGAGAAAAATAGGCCTACTTGTCATTCACTCATGCTGGCGCCTGGCTCCAATGCCCGGACCGCACACGTCTGGGACAAGCGAGCCCCTTCCTGACGGGACTGCATCGTGGGCCACAGCCCACACCGGCATCGTGGTTCTATCTTTGAAGTTCAATACCGGCGGCGGGCCATAGCTGACGTTGGGATTGGCGGAGGCGCACCGCCATGTACGACGTGCACACACCTTGCTGCGGCGGCGCGGTGGCGTCCATGGATGGGACGCACGCGCCACCAAGTACGTTCGAGGGTGCCAGCGGCGGCGGGAGGTGAGGTCGGTCAGTGACGGGACGTACTGGCCGCGAGATTGACCGCCGCCAAGAAACTCTGTTCCGGCAGAATCGGGTCCGCGTGTGAGGTGCGGTTACAACGACAGCTAGCGGAGCGGAGCTTCATGCGAATGGTCCTGTGAGCTGTGGCGCGGGCCGCATGGCCGGCAGATCAGAGTCCACCCTCCGATGACAACGCTAGCGGGTCTGTCTCAGCGCCATGGCATGGCATCAGGTGACGCCAACGGAGCCGGGGGGGGGGGGGGGGGGGGGGGGGGGCGCTCGTTGCCCCAGGTTTTTTACCATGATGTCCCAGTTTTGCGGGTCTATTGGACTGGAATTATCTACGTCATGATTTTTTTTCCACGATGTCCCAGTTTTGCCCACGGTGGAAGTACTAGTACAATTTGTACTAGTCAGGTTTTTACCACTAGTATGAAGTCATATGGTCCGTTAGATGCACTAAATGGATGAGTTATATTGATTTGGGGTAGTACCATAAAAGATCTCAAATAGCGAATGGGAGAACCTTCTTGTACGTAGTGGAACTACAATATTGTTGTCTCATCATTCATAACTAGTAGACACAGATACGATGAAATTTTGATGGTAATGCTTTATTTATTCAATACTACACCTGTGCTTAACAAGAAGTCCGAAGACCAAATGCATGATACTATTGCGACGGGTAGTACAGAGTCTTGAGTCCTCAATCTTATGCGCACAAAACACACAAGACTATATATGGACCGTCCTTTTGTTAATCTTGTGGCATTAGAGGGACAAGGAGGAGCTTCTCCTTGCGGTGCACAGTGACCCCAAATGATTCGGTCATACTGATGCCACTTTCCACCGATCCTGGTGGCAGCTTCCAGTCGAAGTGGTACATGAGATTTGCTAGCATGATTTCAATGGTCACAATCGCGAAGTTGATACCGGGGCATATCCTTCGTCCTGTCCCAAATGGCAAGTAGAGGAAGTTGTTCCCCTTATAGTCCATGGTTGCAGCGCTGCCTCCTTCCATGAACCTCTCAGGCATGAACTCCTCCGCGCTCTCCCAGCCGCCAGGATCCCGCGCCAGAGCCCAGCTATTGACGATTGTACGCGTCCCTGACGGTATCATGTAGCCGTTTATGTCGCAGTCGGCCATGGAGAGGTGGGGCACGAGGAGCGGCGCCGGCATGTGAAGCCGAAGCGTCTCCTTGATCACTGCCTTTAGGTAGGCCAAACTTTTGACATCATCTTCGGTGACCGTATCTTTTCCTTTAGGTATGGTGCTCCTCACCTCGGCTTGTAGCTTGGTCATGATTTTGGGGTTTTGCATTAGCCGAACCATGGCGTATTCCATCACTATGAACGATGTGTCGGTGCCAGCTTCAAACATGATCTACACATATGCATACATAAATACATACATACAACCATATATATCAGCTGGCACATAATTGTATAAGGAAAAAAATCAACAGCATGCACATAAGCTAGATTAGCTTGGCTAGTATGTGACGTGTGTAGGTGTAGGCGTGCCGTTTGATTATGCGTCATATATTATGCGTACGCACGTACCTCCAACTGAGCCTTGATGTGGTCTCTCGTCAGGTTGTACTCTTGCTGAATCGAAAGCAAGACGTGGATGAAGTCGCTGTCGTCGCCGCCGTGTTCTGCCGCCGGCTTATTGCTGGCATGGTCATCGATGAGGCCGTCGAGCAAGTCGTCCCACATCTTCCTCACTCTGCGGGCCTTGGCGCAAACCATCCTCTTGATGATGTCCACCTTCACCAGCGCCGGGAAGTAGTCCTCGAGGTTGAATCCGCCGATGAGCGAGGAGTTGGCCTCCACCAGCTCCCGGAAGAGCTTGTTGTGGCCTTTCTTCCTGAAGGACTTGCCGGACACGGCGTGGCAGACGATGTCGTTGGCGAAGGCGTTGAGCAGGTCGCTCATGTCGACGGCGCCGCCGACCGCGTCGCGGACCTTGGCCACGACCAGCCTGACCTCGTGCAGGCGTGCGTCGCGGTAGGAGCGGACCTTCCGGGCGGTGAGGAGGTGCGTGGTGGCGATCTTCTTGACCTGGCGCCAGTGGTCGCCGTAGGGGCAGAAGGCGACGTCCGTGGAGCCGTAGAAGAGGATGTCGGTGACCGGGGAGTGGGCGCGGGAGGCGAAGACGTGGTCGTGCGTGCGCAGCACGGCCTGCGCGGAGGCCGGCGAGGAGACGACGAGCGTCGGGACGGCGCCGAGGCGGAGGAGCGTGAGGCCGTCGCGGCCGTGCTGGGCGGCGAGGTCGCGGAGGGAGACGTGCGGGAGGGAGCCCACCAGGTGCAGGTGGCCGATGACGGGGAGCCTGCCGCGGGGAGAGGGCAGCTTGCTCAGCGCCTCTTCTTTGGCCCTCGCGGTGGCCGTCCCACTCCCGAAGCGGCGCACCAACAGGAGGACGACGGACGCCAAGAGCACAGAGACAAGGACTAGCGGGCGTGGAGACCTCGCCTGCAGCAGCACCTCATGGAGATGGAGGCCATGGCCATGCTGCACCTGCATCGCTTCACCCATCGGTATAGTTGCAGCGGCGCAGCGCTAGCCTCTTTGTACTACTCCCTCTGTTTTAAAATATAAAATGTTTTAGCTTTATAAAATGAGTGTATCTAGACTTTTTTTTAGTATCTAGACCTCTTTTAGTGTCTAGGTTCACTCCAAACCTAGATGAACCTAGACATTAAAAGAGGTCTAGATATACTTCGTTTATAAAGCTAAAACATTTTATATTTTAAAACAGAGGGAATACTTTTTTATAAAGATGGGCTGTTCAGTTTACTGAATGAATGCTGGTCGATCGGTTTCGCTCTTTCCAAAACTTATTTCTACCGGAATGCCAAAGCCAATCACTAGATGCCAGCTCGCTATGGGCACCACTACGTCATCCATCCACCGAAGATTTTGTGTGTATTCGTCCAGCCCATGATTATCTGATCTTATCTGCATGCCATAATTACCGTTTGGGTCCCACCCACCCTCCCCCGCCACCCCACAGCACACACACGTGATCATCGTATCCCCTCTTTCATCTTTGCATACTAGTTATTTTTCGAAATTCCACCGATATATCAACTCCATGTATAAAAGAGAATCAAAGATAATATAAAAATTATAAATAGCTCTGTGGACCACCTACCAATAACCACAAACACTAGCTCGAGAACACGAGCCGCCGTCCTCGTCCTCGATCACCAGAGTCGAACTAAACTTGTCGTAATAGAGTTTAATGTAGTAGACAGAGGGTAAGTTGTTGTGCTAAGATCTTAAAGCACTTGGGCCCAACGCAGCCGGTATCGCCAAAGATGACATCGGTATATCAGAAGAGGTTTGGTATCTGTACAAAGTTTCGATTTTAAGCAACTTACGCCGAGTGGTTTGTTGTTCGATCTCCGCTCTAGCGACGCCCACCCCACCTTACAAGTCCGCTCTTGTCAACATATGCAATTTCATAATATATAGAAAAAATTCCATGCAATTTCAAAATATATAGAAAAAATCTAAAAGTTGATCTTTTTATGTGGCTGCATTGGCAAATACAATGGAATTAGGCCAGGTCAGGGGCATGAGCCGCCACCACGAGGTCTGGCTCGAGGAAGAGTACCTCCGCCAATAGGTGTTGCTCGAGAAGCCCGACGAAGGACTGCGTCGAGCACTGCATGCATCGGTGGAGGACCCCAACGCTTGGAGGGCGCCACTATCTGTCGGGATCGAGCAGTCGATCCGTGACATCGGCGGCCGCATTGTGGACCTGACGGACGACGGCGGCAGGAGCATCAGCGATGATGGCCTGTCCGATGTCGTCAAGGATGAGGTCAAGGATAAACTGTAGGACGATGACTACGTGGCCTAACTGGCCTTCCTCCGCGGCCACCGCGGTGGCCGCCCTTAGATTAGGTTTAGTTTTAGGTTAAATTTATGTTTAGTTGAATTCATTCAAAGTTTGTTAAAGATTCCTAAAATTTGAATGAAACTTAAGTATGGCCAAAAAAAATCAAACCCTAAGGGAGTGCGTCTGGGGAGCGAGAGTTCGTATCACGCTCCCTTAACCCACACTGCTACAGGAGCCACTTAGAGTGTGTACAATGCAAGGTATTTAGGACGGTGCTTAGAAAAATAAACCGGTTTTTTAAAGCACCGGTGCTTATGTATACTTGGTAGATGCGTAATTAGACACTTCTTCTACAGAAATAGGCATCAATACTTAGAAAAATGGTTGGTTTATTTTTGTAAGCACTTCTCTAGGAGCATGTACAATGCAAGGTGCTTAGAAGAGTGCTTACCAAAATAAACCATTTTTTAAGCATCGATGCTTATTTATACTAGGTAGATGCCTCACTAGGCAGCTCTTCTATAGAAATAAACACCAATGCTTAATAAAATGGTTGGTTTAGTTTTGTTAGCATTCCTAGCACCTCTCATTATA
This sequence comes from Avena sativa, assembly GCA_916181665.1. Taxonomy (NCBI): domain Eukaryota; kingdom Viridiplantae; phylum Streptophyta; class Magnoliopsida; order Poales; family Poaceae; genus Avena; species Avena sativa. The sequence continues at coordinate 434,268,142 of OV702295.1, forward strand.
ATGCTCGCTCAATGCAAGGTGCTTAGAGAGATGATTAAACAAATAAACCCCTTTTTTTACTAAGTACTGGTGCTTATTTATACTAGGCAGATGTCTAACTAGGCACCTCTACTGTACAAATAAGCATTAGTGCTAAAAAATTGTTTGATTTATTTTGCCAAGCATCCGCGTAAGCACCTTGCATTGTACATGGATATGGATACAGAGGCGGGACAAGTGGGATTGCACTTTTAGTCATCTAGACTAACTCTAAACTAAGTAGGATAAACGGGATTAGTGAGATTTGTTAAATCCTACTTGTCCCACTTCTCCCACGTAGTTTAGTTAGTCTAAGGGTCTATTTTTTTTTGCAAAATTCCATCGATCTATTAATAATTATCAATGGTAGTACAAGGAGGCCTAAAAGTAATAAAAATTACAGGTAGGTTAATGGACCACCTAGCGACGACTACAAACACTAGCACGAGCCGAAGGCGCGCCGCCGTCCTCGCCCCTCCATCACCGGAGTCAGGCAAAGCTTGTCGTAGTAGAGCTTGTTATAGTAGACAGACGGAAAGTCGCCGTGCTAAGGCCCCAAAGAACCAGCGCACTAGAGCAGCAACTGTTGCCACTGATGATATCCGTAGATTGGAAGAGACTGACCTGAAATTACACCAACTAACACAAAAACCGACCAGATCCGAGGAGATCGTCCAGACACGACTCCACGCTCCTCCGTTAGCGCTAGACGCACATCCAGAGCGAGGATAGGGCGGGGAGGACCTTATTCTAACTTCAAGATGTAGCCATCGCCCCACTATCCCGAAGAAGACACAAAAAAGCAGGCTAAATGAAAAACCTCCCGCCGACGAGAGTCGTGGTCCACCACACCTCCAAGGCCCTAAGGCCACCGGAGGCGGAACGGACCGGCGACGTCGCCGGCGGAGGGACGAACGTGTAGATTGTTAGAATCTCTTGAACCTTTGGACTCTGAGGATCTAAAATTAGGATCTCACCTGTCTCATTTGTTCCACTTCTGTATCCCTATGCTCTTAGGTGCGCTTCGCCCAACCCTGGTTGGCCGCTGTCATATACAGAGCACAATCACGATATAAATTAAATAATGACTTTTCACTCTTGTAATCAACGGTCACAATAAATTGGAGCCAACGTGGTACAATCGCACCGTTACGATCACCATAAAAGAGCTCCGCAAAGTGATGAAAACGTGTTACCACGTTAATCTGTCCCCTTCTATGTTCTTACCCTTGTGTAGCCTGTCGATCGATCTCTCTGAAGAATTTATTGATCTTGAAGAGAAAGATGATTAGAGCGTGGAGAAGGAAAGGTCAACATGCTTTAGGTTAGCCGCTGAAGGAAGGAAGGGCCTTGCCCAACAATCGATCGATCCTGGCTCTCGCGAGCAGGCGGCGGCGGCGAAAAAAAGATCTACCGATCTCATCCGGCTAGGGTGTTGACCTAGGTCCCCTCTCCCTCCGCTTGCCGCTCCGGCGACGGCAGGAGAGAAGGGAGCCTCGTTCCTTCGTTCTGGTCTAATAGTTAGGGTTAGGTTTTATATTTTTTGGTGCGCCGTTGGGTGGTGGGAGCGGCGCCCAGGCGAATAAATCTGCCTCAACTATACTCTCACACCGGCGACGACCTTCGAGGAGGCGTCTCGGAGTTGATGGCAACGTGTGCTGGTCGGTCCTTTAGATCGACAACTTGGTCTTCTCGCCGTTCTTCAGATGTGGTGAGAACAGTTTCTCGGTGTGTCGTCAGCGTTCATTGTTATTCGCGACGGCGCTGGCGAGGGCGAGGTGGTTCTTCTGGAGCGAGGATGTTGGTCCGGAGGTGGTGGATTTGTCGTTCTTCTCCGACTTCGTCGATGGGAGGTGGCGGATCTTGGTCCAAGACAGCACGGGAACGTCCCCCGGTCGACGTGCCACAGCGACATGCGCCTCGCTGCGTGGTGATGGTTCGGCGTATGGTGCGATTTTGGATCTTGCAATGGTGGAGGTTCGACGTATCTCCCGGTGTCCGCCTTGGCGGCACTGGAGTTGGACGACGGCCGCTGGCTATGGTCATTGCGAGAAATTCTAGAGATCGTTTTGTATTTCTCGATTTCTTAGGATTTTATCTGCATATTTTGGATAATCAGTTTATTCCGATCTGTCTTTTAGTTTTCACGTATAATACATTGTGTTATGTAACTTATTTTTCTATTAATGAAATACGTGTGTTCTTAAAAAAACAATCGATCGATCGCGAGAGACGAGACCCGAGAGGCGAGAGGGGAGACCGAGTCGCACGAAGCCACGAACCTACGATCGAGTCAGAATCAATCGATCGCCAGAGTCAGGATTCCAAGTCGGCACGCACATGCAGTCAGTCAGGCAAACCCTATTTTCCGCTCAGCGCGGGACGGAATACGCTCCACCCACCCTCCCGCGTGCAATGGGCCGGCCCAATAGTACTCCCTAGGTGGTTATTTCCGGGGTTTTTCTATTTTATTTTTTCCTTCGTGTTTTCTTCTTATTCTTTTCTGTTTATTTTTTCCCTAAATATGAACATTTTTCGTAATTAATCATTTTTCGAATTTGAACATTTACATAATTCTATCATTTTTTGAATTGAACATTTTTCAATTTGAATATTTTTCTAATCTATTTTTTATTATTTTGTACATTTTCAAAAAAAATCAAATTATATAAAATAGAAAAGGGAACACAAAAATAAAAATAATAAAAAATATAATAGGAAAACGTACATATTTTGACTGGGCCGCCATGGGGACCCGCCCATTTAAAACCATTGCGAGCGGAGGGCACTCCATCGTCCATCCCTCTAAGGCCTTGTTTGGTACTAGAGTTTTTGTGAGGATTAGTGGGGATAATCCCCACCAAACCCCAAATCCCACTTACTTCTAAAATACATTTGATATTAGAGTATTGGGCGAGTTTAATTCCCGTTTATCCTCATTTTTTTCTAAATTTTAGTGTATTTTTCTCAATCCCCAATACTCTACCTCTACCTAGTGGATTGTGGGTGAGGTTTTATGGGGATTAGATGCAGGTAGAGGTTTCACCTAATACTCTAGGCGATTATCCCTACTAATTTCCATAAAAACTCTAGTACCAAACCACGCCTAAGAGCGGCAAATAGGGCCCCAGTCCGTCAGTTACGCATGAGGCATGACACGCGAGCCACCGAACAGAACTAGCTGAGGTGGTTGGGCCGCAGTGTTGTACCCGCATGCACGAGTTCAGAACTTCAGACTACTAGAAACTACACGGGGATCAGGGGTCTCGAGAATCAAGAGCCGTGTTCCATATCACCTCGAACAGGTCACCGACAGGGCTGAGGCACATTGGGCGGTAGGTGAGACCATCTCCAGCTGGCCGACGTAAAAACGCGACCCAAATGGTCTGCTTCTGTTTGAATGGATCGGTTGGTTCACGTACAGAAAATAGGTTGCGGTCCGGCAAGACCAAGCAGTGCACCAGCGGCCCTACGTATTTTGACCGCCACCGCCAGTTGTCAACGCTTGACGACCTCGCTTTGACGGCGACGGGACGCTAATGGCGAGGGGACGTCACCAACCACCGACGCCTTCTCGCGCGGCCAGTGCTTCCCGCCCTCTCTGGCTCCTGTTTCCCGCGCGTGATCGGTGGTCGTTTTCCGCCCAGGAGCGATAATATGCCGTGCTCGGGCGGTCGTTTTTCGCCCTGGCCGCGGTCTACAGAAGACAGCCGCCGACCAAGGCAATGAACACGAGACCTTGCGGCACCAAGCTCCACCAAAGCACCAACATAAAGTATACTTACATGCCTCACCGCAACAAAGAGCAGGAGGTGCCCGATGTTGCGGCCATGGAGGAAGGGGAAGATGAGAAGGACGCCGACCAGTGGCGGGGCTTGGCAAGGCTCGTTGGGGGGGCAAAATACAATATTTGATGTCTTGGGGGGGCAAAATACACAAAAAATTCCAACCAAAGCTATCTCAGATTTTTTTCTTCAAGCATGTGCTCAATCTTGGGGGGGGAGGGGGGGGAGGGGGGGGGGGGGTGGCCCCTGCTGGCCTGCACTAAGCTCCGCCACTGACGCCGATGACAGCCTCATCGCCAACTTCCATGATAGCTTTTTTTTCGAAATGAGGAGCGAAGCCTCGGCCTGTGCATCAATTGATGCACACAGCCAAAACTTCGATGACAGCTTCCTCGCCAACTTCGACGACGAGCCCACGAAAGCCGTGCAGGAGAGGAGCGACGAGGAGTGGGCCATCGTCGAGTCCTACGAGACGTTAGCCTGCATAGGGGCACCTCTGTCAGAACGGTCGTCAGCGCTTCACTGCCTGCGGCTGCTTCTGCCAGAGTCTCCTTGGACCATGGCAGTCTACCAAGTTGGCTCTAGTCCTACGCAACGGAAACTATGTACCAAGAAGGCGCACGTGAAAATGGTTTGAACCCACCTAGGAAATGGGAGAGCAGTGAGCGGCACGCAATGACCCTTGACGAGGCAGCCTCCTGAACCCGAGACTGGTCAGCAGCACTCAGCAGTTCCCGTTCCAATCCAATCAGCCGCTATTTGGACAGCAACAGCCTTCCCGCCGCGTGGGTCTAACTCTAGCCCGTTCCGTTCCGCACCGATCCAGACCGGGCCGCCCTTGCCACTCAAACTCCTCCCGCTGCTTCCCTCCTCCTTCACTCCGCTCACCCACCTCACACGAGTACACACCCCCTCGCTATTTAACGCCGCCCCCTCCCACTTTCATTTCAATTCCAATCGAAAGGCCAGAACCACCTCGGACCACGCGCCCACGCTCGCAGTAACTACCTCCCGCCCGGAGTTCCACTTTAAGCCACCCACCACACCGTCCCACCGTACGCCACGCCATGGGCGAGGAGAAGAAGGACAAGGCGAACAAGTCGGACGGCGGCGAGAAGAAGAAGGACGCCGCCGCCGCGCCACCAGCGGCGGAGCAGCAGGCCATCGTGCTCAAGGTCGACTTGCACTGCGCCGGATGCGCCAGCAAGGTCAAGCGGGCCATCAGGCACGCCCCAGGTATGTCTATGCGCGCACGCGCACGTTGCCCCTTTGATCTCGCCCACCGCCGTGCGTGCGGTTCCTCTGTTTTTTCTTCCTCTGACCGTTGGAGTCTGTTTTTATATACGCAGGCGTGGACTCTGTCAAGACGGATACGGCGGCGAACAAGGTGGTGGTGACCGGCGCGGCGGACGCGGCGGAGCTTAAGGACCGCATCGAGGCCAGGGCCAAGAAGCCCGTGCACATCGTGTCCGCCGGCGCCGGCGCCGGTTCGGCCAAGAAGGACGCCAAAGAGAACGGGAAGCCGGAGAAGAAGGCCGACGGTGGTGTTGAGAAGAAGCAGCCTGCTGAGAAAGAGAAGGGCAACAAGCCGGAGAAAGCAGAGAAGGGTAACAAGCCGGAGAAGACCAAGGCCGACAAGCCCAAGGATAAGGAGGAGAACAAACCCAAGGAGACGAAAGAGGTTCGTGAGTGACTCCATCGGCGACTAGGATTCAGTTGTTTGTCCGCTCGCTGCTGTATATTCTTCTGAGGTCTCAAATTCCTCTTCCTGCTTTTTCATCAGGAGACGGTGACGCTCAAGATCCGGCTGCACTGTGACGGCTGCATCGACCGCATCAAGCGCCGCGTCTACAAGATCAAAGGTGAGCTCCCTTTTAATTTGCCTCTCTGTCTGTCGAGGACTCCTACACCTACCTGGAAACAATAATAATCATTTAACTGACACTTGTTCTCTTGTTCCCAGGAGTGAAGGATGTTTCCGTGGATGCAGGCAAGGACCTGGTGAAGGTGACCGGCACCATGGACGCCGCCGCTCTGCCGGGCTACCTCAGGGACAAGCTCAGCCGCCCAGTGGAGGTCGTCGCGCCCGTCGGCAAGAAAGCCGCCGACGGAGGTGACAAGAAAGCCGACAAGGGCGACGGCGAAAAGTCCAACAAGGACGGCGACAAAAAGGATAAGTCCGTGGCGCCGGTGCCCATGGCGGACCCAAGCATGTACCAGATGCTGCCCCCACCGTACGCGTACCACGTGCCGTACAACGCGGCGCCCGGAGCCTACTACGCCGCCCCGCCGCCCAATCCCGCGTTCTACCCCGGCGCCGGCCCCGCCGCGTACTACCCACCACCCTACGCGTCGTCGTACCCTGCCCACGCGCCCCAGATGTTCAGCGACGAGAACCCCAACGCCTGCTCCGTCATGTGAGGCCGGACGGCCGCCGTGACACCAACACCACGCCAAGCCCATTAGCTTATTAGCTTGTCATGTAGTAGCGTCAGCTAGCTAGCTAGCGCACCGAGAAAATTTAGCAGCCATGTAAATGACGACGACAGTGAAGCCGCCGTACTCGAATTGTAATGTTCCACGATCCATCCCACGAAATTTTGTCCTGCCTTTCTTAATTATATTTAGTACAATTAATTACTCGTTAATATTAATATAATCGAGTCTTTGGGTGCTCAATTAACGGTTCCATCATCAACTGGTGACGAGTCGCTGTTGCCTTGAGGTCATCGACGTTGATCCGTGGCCCGCCATTTTCCGCTTCCGGAGGGTTCGAGATGGCGCCTCTTGCTTCGGCCTTCGGCCATTATTTTTCCTCTTCTTTTAGGTTAAAGGACAGGCGGGTTTGTGTTTTATCTCGACGATGGTAGAGGTGCGGTGATCGATTAGCTGTGAGACGACGACATCTTTGATGGTTACTTGTGCCATTGTCACGGCGCGCGTGTTTTATACGCGGCCCTAGCGTGAGATGGTGTGGTTAATAAGTGGCTAATTAAGAATATCTCTATACCTACTGTTCATGCGTGGTACCAGCATATTATTTGCCAATTTTGTTCTCTTCTCTGCGGAGTCAAGTGGCGTGGGTACGAAGTTATTATATATACAACTATATGTATAGTTATTCTATACTAGGCTGATAGGTGGGACGCAAGTGGCGTGGGTACGAAGTTATTATATATACAACTATATGTATAGTTATTCTATACTAGGCTGATAGGTGGGCTTCGTCCCGCCGCCTATATTGCGTTCTGACACTCAGCAATAGGCATGGTGTGTTTTCATGTAGAGCCGGCGAGTTATTGTGCGGGTTAGAAGAGTTTTATTTATTATGATAATGCCTGTAAAATAGAAAAGCTAGCCATCGGAAACATCGATTAGAAACAGAGAGATCACCAAGATATTATTAAGGGATTATATACCAAATGAAGATTAAACAATTGGTCTTAACTCAAAAATCATTTGCGATGAATCGTGTTTCTGTCCAAAAAATGCAAAAACTAAACCTTAAACAACACATAGACCTACACTGAACAATATGAAAAAGGAAAAAAAATTAGCACGCGTTTAATCACCAGGATATCTTTATCACGAAGATTGTAAATCTAGGGTCTATTAGAAATAGATGATGAGCAACATGTAGACTAAGAACTATTGGATGTTCGACGGTTCTTGAGTTAGGAAAACAATGTTGTACCTAACCAAATATATTTGCGTTTATATCAAATATCCACAAATGAACGAAAACTTAGGCAATTTTGGAGATATCACTTGCATGAAAACTTTGGTCAGACACTTGCTATGCAATGAACATTTTGAAGTACATCGAGTTGGCCAATACCGAGCTAATAGATAGGATGATCCGATGACTTCACATCTGACCAAAATTGACTTCGTATCATGAAAGAAATCAATATACTTTGAGAGGTCCAGCGATGTTAACGTGCCTGACATGGGTATGCCCCACGGGTACCTGTATGAGTCTATACGGTTTGGCCCAAGAGGAGCCCGTGGGACAACCGAAGCCCAGCAAGGACTCGGATGACCCAGGCTCAAGTGACTCCTTGAAGAACACGACAAGAAATAGATAAAAATTTAAAAGAGAAAAACCCTAATCTGTAACCGACTCAGCCTGTTATCCCGATACCTGGCCTCCCTGTATAAAGGACAGGAGGGAGCAGTGAGAAGGATATCCGCAACCCTAGTTTACACACCACTATATTATATTTGCGCACCCCTGTAACTTTCGACTCCTCGATAATTCAAGAGAAGATAAGCAGGAGTAGGATCTCTTCCAGGGTCTGAACCTAGGTAAACCGCGTGTTTCTGATGTGCTTGTTTGCTAGCCGATCGATTCTTCCAGCGCTCCCCAATTCCTGTAACCCAAGTCCATCAATGATGGGTATTGACAAGTTAACCCCTCGTCAATTGGTGTCGTCTGTGGGAACTGAGAGTGCTGATGTTGCGGCTTCCTCCGTCCCATCAACCACGATCAAAAACTCTGCAGCAGTGGAGAAACGCCTCATCTTCGGTACCTTCGACTTCACCGTCCACTCGCCGGCGACTCGCCCGGATTTCAAGTCCATGGGCGACGAAATCGACATGATGATCGGGAGCTTACGCTTTCAAGTCAGCCAGATCGGAACGCTCTGCTTCCCTGATCACCCGACGGCACCCTCGATTGCACCTGCCTCGTGGTTCCCACCACCAATTGGCACCCCGAGCAAGCTCAACGCGTCGGGATCAGCCTACGACACGGATAGCAATAACAGTTGCGATTCCGATCTGACCAATCTGTCATCATAGGAAGGCGCTGATGGCTCCGGATCTAAGAGTTGCGGGAGAGTAGCTTCTCCAACCACCACATGTGTGTCGTCATCAACAACGGCGATGGAGGCACTCAAGGAAACACCACCAACAACGGGCCTGCTAATTGCATTCCCATCATTGGTCCTGCCAACAGCAAGCATCCAATATCGCCCAACCCACCCATCCTGCCCAACACTGACAATCAGGGCGAACATACCAACAACGGGTCGGCGCGACAGGAGATCCACCTAAATAACACTGAGTGGACACGATCCAGGGAGGCCCTACAGGGCAATCGGACGCATCACGCGAGATGCTGATGGGATACCATTGGCTACTCATCCAAGATTTCAAGCGCCAATAGGCGGTGAACACACAACTCGAGGATCGCAAGAAGAACACAGATGAGTCGAGTGCCCGACGGGCAGAACTCTCCTATATCAGCGGGTCCTCGTCAAAGGGCAACGGTCCCGGAGCCACCAAAAGGCGCTCTCGACTGAGCCACCTCAACGAAAGAGATAGGGACCAAGCAACTAGAGCCCTCGACTTCTCGTTTATGTCGATGGACTCGCGGGGTAACATGATCCCAAAAATGCCGCATGCAGCAGTGACAGTAGCCACCATGTATCTGCTCATCAATCAACCACCCGTCAGAGATCCACGATCTGCCATGCATCGGTCCGCAATCGCCAAACCTGGATTGGTCGAGGCCTGATACGTCCAAAACATATCTACTTTCCCGAACACTTTTACTATTGTTTTTCTTCTAAACTTGTGTGATTTGGATACAACTAACACGGACTGACGCTGTTTTCAGCAGAATTACCTTGGTGTCTAGTTTTTGTGCAGAAAATCAACTATCAGGAAAAATCCCGGAAAATATGCCAAAAATCCTATTTCACCAGAAGACTCACGGAGCCAGAAGACGAGACGGAGGAGGGCCACGAGGGGCCCACACCACCTGGTCGCGCGGGCCAGGCCAGGCCGCGTCTGGGGTGGTGTGGTGTCACATCCCAAGATTTTCCAAATCTTGTAATGTGAAAAATAAATAAACAAAATAAATTTTTGTTGAAAATCAGGGTGAAAAGAAACTTTTGTTTCTAAAAGGAAACTTGAAATCCCACCTTGAACAAACTCTGGTTAAAGTTTGAATTCAACAAATCCAAATCAAGTGAAATGCATTCCCCAATGAATGTATCTGGAAATTTAAACATTTGGAAAATAAATCCAAAACCCTAAGCCCTAATGGAATAAAAAAAAACCATTTCCAAGTTATCTCCAAATCCATGGACTTGATCCATACCAAAAACTTTCATGGACAGCACGGTTCCTAGGAGAACCAGACCTAACCAACCCTGCCTTTAGTTTAGCAAATAGTATTTGTTAGATTGGTTGATTATGCAGAAACATTTGATTGCTTGTTTAGAGTAGAAAAATTGTTTAAAAAATGTTTTTAATGTTAAAACCTTTACAAAATGGTTTGTTGTGACCTTACTGACCCTAGGAACCAACCCATGTTTTGGAAAATGATTTTGGAAAAGATTAGAATGGATTAATTGCTTTAGTCCATTTCTAGCTAATTAAAACTATTGTTTTGTTTTGAAAATGGTTTTGAGTAAAAACTTTGGAGAAAATGTTTTGGACCAAACCTACTGACCCAAACACCTAGTTTTGCAATAGCAACTTATTTGGTGAACCTTATGGGCTAATGCCTTAGTAAAAATATTTCTACACCACATAAAATGATACTTTGTTTTGAAAATGGTTTTATAGTGAAACCTTTTGCAAATGACTTTGCTATTTTGGTAAATGACCAATTTGGAACTTACAAAGTTTAGAAGCCTAGTGAATACCATCCTTACAATAGAACCAACCTTTGCATGCTTATGCATGACTTAGATCCCATTACTTTGTGTGTGAGAAATTGTTTGTTGACTTTGGTTTGGAATGTGAATTGAATTGTGTTTGCTTGATTGACTTGTAGTGAAGTGTGAGACTAGCAAGATCAAGGAGTGAACCTATATCCTCTACCAAAAAGGCAAGTGATGCTTCATATCTAATGTCCCATTATTTTCACTATGCATTAGTGTTTTCTCTAAGTAAAACTTGCATGGGTTTTTGCTAAGTATAGACCTTGCTATAGGAAAACCTAGTAGATGAAACCTTAGTGGAAATCTTCCTAGGTCAATAATCCTATTACTATCAAGCTTAGCCTAGCTAATAGAAAACATGGGTGGAAAATATATTCACACTATGGAAAATTTCTAAGTCCAAGGACTTGTGTTTTGTTTAATAAAACAACTAAGTTAATGAATCACCTGGGTGGAATGGGACTTTCTTGGTGGTTTTTGGTTGAGTGGTTCACAAGGCCCATGTTTATGGTTTACCTTGTGTATCTCACTTGTGGATGGCCACCCAGGAACAAAGAGATTGAGATGTCAAATGTTGAGAAGCTTCAAGTGCAACCACTTGGCAATATGGGCTCTGCCATGATCATATAGGTTGCAAGAACTTAGCCAAATGGACAGTTGGTGTTAGTGTTTGATAGGTTGGAACGCGTCCATGTTGGTCTAAGGGAAGGCTTCTGAAAGATCTTGTCTTGGGAAACCAAGTCTAGTGGGGAAAGTGCACCACCTCTGCAGAGTGTAAAACCTAAGTACTTAGCCATGTCCCTGGTAAAGGACAATTTGAGCATCAAGACATGGAAGCAATCAAGAATCTCATCATTCCAATTTCTAAAGTAAAAACTTGTGGTTTGAACAAGGGTTGTTTGAAATTCTTCAATCTTTGATGGAGAGATGGCTTGGTACAAGGATCTTGAAATCTTTGATTGAGGAAAAATGATTTTGCCAAGCACTTCAGTCTTTGATTGGTAGATGCCTTGGAAAGGATCTTCAGTCTTTGATTGGTAGATGCCTTGGGAAAGATTTTGTCAAAACAAAAACTTAGTATTTTCAAAATGTTAAGGAAAAATCTATTTTGAGCAATGCAAGCCTCAACTCCACTTAGCCAAATGCATATAGATGATAGACTCCACCATACTACTATAGTATCACTTGCCAATACAATTCAAATGTATTGACCCTTGTGGCTGTAACTTGTAATGTTGCAGGTTTGATTGTTTTAGTGAAGATTGATTGATTAGGATTACAAAGTCTACAACCAACATCTGCCTGTGGCACTTTGAAGATGAAGGACCCATGACTATAGTTATTCCGCTGCAATGTAATGTAATAGCCAAATGAGCTATGTTTGATGTAATAAAATTATGTTATTCCTGGTTATAAAGTTATATTATGACCTTTGTATCTTGATACTACATCTAAACTGTTTATGCTAGCTATTGATCCAGGGACTAGCATTGTAAACACAGGGGACTCAATCTTATTAAAGGTCGGGGATGTTACATGTGGCCGCCTCGGTCACCCCCTTGGTCTCCCTCTTCGCCTATAAGTTGCCTCTTGACCTAAAAACCAAGGGGGGTTTGACGTTTTTCCAAAGAGAGTTCCGCCATGCCACCACCACCAGATTTCGTGATTCGGAACCAGAGACTCCGTTCTGGCACCCTGCCGAAACGGGGAATTGGAGGTGACCGAGGCAAGCATATAACTTTCATGGATAGTCACAATGGTTCAGGTTTATTAAGTGCGGAAAATAAAGTGTGCCGTCAAGTTCATGAGAGCTTTACTAACTAACTTTCTCATAACAAGCAAACATTCTATTCGGAAGAAAACAAGGCATATTGAATATGCACGGAAATAGCAAATGATGCTAATAGGTAGGTATGGTGGACACTTTGGCAATATTTGGTTTAAGGGAGTTGGAAACATGAGTAAAACACTCAGTGGAAGTGAAGGCTAGCAATAGTAAGGGAGCGACAAACGAGAGAGCAATAGCTGTCATAATCATGCTTGCAACAAAACAGGACTAATCATGGCATGCAAGTGATTCAAGATCCTCAAGGCAAAATAATTCATCGAGGCTCAACTGATTATTACAGTCATGTGCATGCATGAGCATGTGCCAAGTCAATTCAAATGAAACATGCAGAGGAGGATACCACGGTGTCATACCAATTTATGAATAGAGCAATGCAAGCAAACATTCATAAGACATGCTACAAACTATTAGCAAGCTGGAGCTAATCATCAGAAAGCAAGAACTACTAAGCATCCAAAGAAAACATACACTCTACATGAACGGACTAAGCATGCCCACAGTGATGAGTATATGTACAAAAATGAAAACAAATAGAGTTCGTTACCAGCCTCTTACCACGCCTCAAGTTGTCATTAATCCTCATTATTGCTCTTCACTTGTGTGGCTTGAATAATAATATGAAACCAATATTCCACTGAGGACTGCTGAACCCTGTAGCAAACTCACAAAAACCAAAAAAGAACGACAAATATTTTTGTTGTTTTTGATTTTTTTAAAACAAGAACCAAAGGAAAAACAAGCAAAGCAAAATCTTTTTGGGTTTTTCAAATAGTTCAAACAAAGTAAAAAGGGAAAAACAAACCAAGGCAAAAAAGAAGAAGCAAACCAAAGAGAAACAACAGAAATATTGTTGGTCTTTTTGTGTTTTAGAAATCAAAAGCAAAGAAGAACGAAAACTAAAAAGAGAACAAAAACATGAATATACAAAGTATCGATGCAACATGATATGAAGATGAGTGCGGTGTCGGTGTACCTCCCCCCAAGCTTAGGCTTTTGGCCTAAGTGGGTATCAATCCATGTACGAATAGGGGTTCCAAGCAGGCGGATCTTGATAAGAATGGTCGTAGTTGGGCCCGTGGGAAGAAGAAGCTCCCCAATCATAAGTAGGCTACTGATATGAAGACTCTCCCTCATTCGAGGGCTGGACCGAATCATCCGTGACCTCCCTTCTAGTGTCCTGCTCCTGTTGGGAGAGCTCTCCCAAGTATGTGTCAAGCTCCTCCTCAGTGAGGGACCATCCTTCCATGTTATCAAGGTTAAACAAAATAGGTGCAGGCAAAAGAACAACATGCTCGGACTTTCTCTTTCTCCAACCAGCTTTGAGAAAGGTTATTTCATAAGATAACTCACTCATACTAGCCCACGAGGAAACAAATTTATGCTGTATCATGGAATTAAGATCAAGCCTTTCTATGGGAAACTGTAGGTCTAGATGATGAGGCACTAAACCGTGCAATGCTAGTAAACGAGAAGCAATGAGGCCTCCACAAATTCCACATTTCTCACGGTTAGCAGCAAGACAAAAAGCTATCAAAGCACCTAAGTTGTAAGACCTATCTCGTTTAAGAGCAGCAGAGATAAATGCTAGATCAAACGAAGATAACTTATTAGCAGTTTTCCTAGCAAGAACACACTTGGCAATAAAGTAGGCAAAGTAGCGAATGGAGGGAAGATGAATGTTATGGATTTTTCCACTCTCCTTCGAGAAGCTATTCCCTTGGCAAAATTCTGCGTATAAATTCATGAGTGGTTCAGGTCTCTCCTTAATCTTTCTACATGATCCCCATTGAGGTACCTTAATAGCTGCACAAAAATCATCAAGAGAAAGGTCGACAGCAATATTGTAAATTTTGTAATGGACCATGGGGTTAGTCAAAGAGTGACTAAATTGGAAGTCCTGCACCACGGACATGGTTAGCTTCACAAATTGACAAGGTTCATCTTCCAAAAAGTGCTCTAACCCTGCATTAGAAACCAAAGTGTGGAAATCTTGTAGAATTCCTGCAGCTCTCATGAACTCAGAGCATGGATAAATGGAGGGAAAAACTTCCTCCTCCCGGTGGACCTTCATGACCTCAGGCACCCAAAGCTCATGTTGGTTTAGGTGGTGTTCACTCATCTTCTATTCTGAAATTTAAACACCTATTAAACAAGTGATTGCAAAGTGAATATAATGAAGGATTCTACTCATAGGGACTTGTAAGAGGCCTAAACATGCATCAAAACTATATTTCTAAGCATTAAACAAGCTTACAAGCTCTCATAACCAGTCACCTACAGCAGCAAAATACTCAATATATAATCCACTAAACACAAATCTACTTGGACAAGGGGAGGAGTCACATACCAGGGAACAAATGCTCCAAGTTTCAGCAAGAAAGATGGGCTGAGCAAGGAGATCGAAAAAATCGAGAGCAAGCACAGCAAGAACGCGATTTTGAGCAATAAGCTGGAGCTTACTCGGGAGAGAGAAGAAAGTGGCAGGTGAGAGAGTTAGTGGGGGGCCAGGGGTGGCCCACACCAGGGCATGGCGCCACCCAGGGCTGGCCGTGCCACCATGTGGTGTGCCTGCCTGGTGGGCCCCCTGGTACCTTCCAAGTACTCCTCTGCCCCTTTTTTCACGTAAAAATTTAATATGAATTTTCTGGAATTTTTCGAGACACTTTATTTTTGGGCATTTTTCAAAAATAGAAGAATGATTTTTCTGACAGACAGATTTTTTTGGAAACATGATGCAAGGACAAAACAAGGCTAGAACTATAGAAGTTCTAAGACACTCTAAGATGCAAGCAACTAACAACAAAAAGAAAGCTAAACGAAAGCAAAAACTAAAATGCAAAGGATAGAAATAAACGGAGATAATCATAATGAAAACATTGTTTTGTTCAGTGAAATCCTTTTGTTAACAAGGTTGATCAAGTCTTGCTACCAAAACAATTCCATATGAGACAAAACTTTGTACTCCACTAATGATTATGTTACCTCAACTTTGATAGCAATGGTCCCAATCATAATAGTTTCAAATTTTTCTCTTGGTATGGGACAATATATTTCTCCAACTTGAATGCCTTCAACATGTTCAATTGAATTCAAACCATAAGTCCTTTCAATCTTCTTGGGGAAATAAACAGTATGTTCCTTGTCATTAACATTGAAAGTCACCTTTCCTTGATTACAATTAATAACAGCTCCTACAGTATTAAGAAAAGGTCTCCCAAGAATAATTTACATTTATCATCTTTAGGCATTTCAAGCACAACAAAATCAGTTAATATCAAGCAATTGTGAGCCACCTAAACAGGTACATCCTCACATATACCCACAGGAATAGTGGTAGATTTATCAGCCATTTGCAAAGATATATCAGTTGGTATTAATTTTTCAAGTTGAAGCCTCTTGTAGAGAGAGAAAGGCATAACACTAACTCCAGCTCCCAAATCACACAAAGCAGTTCTAACATAACTGTTCTTAATAGAGCAAGGGATAGTTGGAATCCCTGGGTCTCCAAGTTTCTTAGGAACCTTACCATTGAAGGAATAATTAGCAAGCAAAGTAGAAATTTCTTCATTAGGGATCTTCCTTTTATTCGAGACAATATCCTTCATATACTTTGAGTAAGGAGGCAATTTAATAGCATCAGCCAAAGGAATTTGCAGGAATAAAGGTTTCATCCACTCACAAAACTTATTATAGTGTTCATCTTCCTTTGACTTGTGTTCTTATCAGGGAAAGGCATAGGTTTTTGGACCCAAGGCTCTCTTTCACTACCATGTTTCTTAGCAATAAAATCTTCTTTGGTGTATTTAGTATTCTTAGTGTGGTTTTCAGGTTCTTCTTCAACTTTTTCGTCATTAGGAACTTCATTGTCTTCATTACCACTTTCAGTTTTAGCATCAGAGATAGATATACTATTAGGATCTATAGCAGGTTCAGAGGGTTGTACAATAGTGTTATGCTTCTTTTTCCTTTTCTTACGAGTAGAACCACTATTTTCAGTTTGTTGAAAATCCTGCTCAATTCTTTTGGGATGCCCCTCGGGATATAGAGGATCCTGGGTAGCAGCTCCACTTCTAGTTCTAATTTCATAAGCATGTTTTTCTTTAGCAGCATTAACTAGCAAGTCGTTTTGCACTTTAACGAGTTGATCCATTTGAGTTTGAACCATTTGAAAGTGTTTAACAATCATTTTAACATCATTAGAGGTTCTTTCCACAATATCTTTCAACTCAACAATAGCTCTAGTGTTTTCCATTAGATGATTTTGCACTCTTTTATTAAAGTTATCTTGCTTAACAATAAAGAAATCGAATTCTTCTAAGCATTGATCATGAGGTTTAGAGTAAGGGATATCACCTTCATCAAAGTGTTGGAGAGAGTTTACCTCAATAGTGGATGAGTAGAGAATAGGCTTACATAATTCTTCTATAGGAGGTAAATTCTTGACATCTACAGCTTTAATTCCCTTCTCCTTAAGACATTTCTTAGCTTCCTTCATCACTTCATCATTTAATTCAATAACTCCCCTCTTCTTTGATGTTGGAATAGGCACAGGAATAGATGGTTCAGGTACAATTACTTCAGGTATAGCTTGTTTAGGAGGAGTCCAATCTTCATAATTCTTGCTTATTTTAGCCATTAATTCCTCAGCTTCCTTAGGAGTCCTATTCCTAAAAACACAATCAGCACAACTATCTAGGTATGTCCTAATTCTTCAGTTAGTCCATTATAAAATATATCATGTCGTGGTGGTGTCACGGCAGATGCCATGGATAGGCTAAAGGTGGGGACTAATACACGCTAGGGGAATCCAGGGAGGGATAGTGAAGTGATTCTCCACACAGAAGTTTATATTTTCTTCGTCTCCAAGGTTACAAGTGCTCCTAGGGCTGTATTGGTGAGAGGAGGAAGAAGGAGCTCTCTTACTCTCGCTCACAGATCACCCTTAAAACCCTAGCCAAACTAGCCAAATCGGACCCTCCTCTACAGAAGCCCTAGCCCTCCTTATATAGGGGGGGGGGCTAGGTCTCCATCTAGGGCATATGTGGAGGTATATTCCTAGAATATGCCATCTCCCAAAGTAGTAAGCCGACCGGGTTACTTTTCCCTCGCGTCACACACGCAGAGGCTACATGAGCCTCTGTGGCGCCCGCGTCAGCCGACATGGGTATCGTCACCCTTGTCGGCCACGCCTCGGTGGTCCTGCCCTTGTCTGCTTTGCTCAGGCAGTGCGTACCGAGGCTTCTTTTGACCAGCGAGATTCCTTCCTTCTCCTAGAAGCTAGATGTGCCCCGGATCATAGTTGATCCGGCCACACCTGTTCTTGCATACAAGTTAAACATGCACTTCCGACTTACTGCTTAAGTCGGTTGAGACTTCGTTAGGCGAACGCCCCTTGGTCCGGGTTACCCCGTGATTCAGCCTGCCTTGAGGTGACCCGGCCAGCATCCGCTTTGGCCTTGCCGAACCTCGGCTAACTCGGCCTTTATACCCCGGCGTGACCCTACCTGGGGGTATCCCCCCAACATTAGTCCCCGAAGCTGGTGCGGTCTTAGCTGCCTCGGTCGCTAAGGCCACATCATGTTCAATTATGTTTGGCCTTTGGACGTTATTTCCGAATTACCTCCTTGTCTCGGGCTATACGGATTTACGTTTCCCTTGCACGTTCCAAGTTTTCACTTGCCGGCCGGGTTACCGCTTCAACTCGGACCTCATGGGTTTACTTTCCCTCTGCACATTCCAAGTTTTCACTTGCTGGCCGGGTTACCACGGTCCTATCCGGGTCTTGCTTCCTTCTCTCGTACCCCATCCCATGTGGAGGCTAATCATTATGTTGTCTCATTTTAAGGGCCAGCACAGTAACCGCCACAGTAATTATCAGTCATCACTGTGCGCGGATCACGTCACGCCTGCCTCCTCGTTTACCGCATCATCGTGTCACGTCACGGGATCAACTCCACTCTGTGGCCTTCGGTGTGGCTCCTTGTTGATTGGTTGATGTGGTTGGTACACGGCCATTGCGTGCGGCTTGCCCGCAGGATGCGATCCCACCTTCTCCTCGTGGGAGAGGTTAAATAGGGGAGGGGCGCATCACTTAGGCTTTTTCCCCTCACCGCGCCCCTCTGCCCTTTGCTCCTCTTCTTCGTCTTCCTAGCGACCGCGCCGCTGCCAGTGCTCCCAAGCAGCAGCACCGCCGCCGCATTTTCCCCCTAGATTTCTACGTCGCCGCTGCTGCTACGCGCCTCCTCCACCACGGGTCGCTGCCAATCTAGGCCTCTGCCCCCCGTCGCTGCTAGCGCCAGTGAGGGCAGCGATTATCATATGACGGAGGAGGAGCTCGTCGTTGCTGAGCAAGAAATGGAGGAGGACTCCGCCACCGCGGACCGTGGTGCGTGGGCCGGGTCATGGGTATGCGAAGATGACTTGGACTGGCTCTACCGGACCAGACGCATCCCCGCCGGCATCATCACGCGCCTTGCCTCCGCCGAACTCGCCCCCTCACCCAATCCGGGGTGAGTACATTGTGTTCTTGTCGCACTTCCAGCGGGGGTTCGGTTTGCCGGTCAGTGATTTCTTCCATGACCGGTTAAGCACGTACGAACTCCAGCCGCACCACCTTCCTGCCAACGCAATCACCTCTCTTTCCGCTTTTGCCTCTACGATCGAGGGCTATGCCGGATTGTGGCCCACGAAGGAGCTATGGATCTGGTTTTTCGGCCTTCGTCGTAATGTCATTCCGAATAATCAACTTGATCCGGAGGATAAGCAGCTCACTCAATTCGGAGCTGCATCCATCTCACCCTGGAGGTTTTCCGTTTTCCCTCGAGTCATCCGGCTGGAGTCTTGCAAAGGATGGGCCCGGACTTTCTTTTATGTCCGAAATGAGGGCACTAAAGACTTGATCCGGCTGCTTCCCTATGCTCCGGGTCCACCTAACCCGGAAACGTGGGACGCTATCCCCAAGAAGCCCACAGCCTTGGCCAACCAGGTCAACAAGAGGTTTGCGGAGCTGAAGAAGCTCGGGTTGTGTAACGAGGATGCTATGATCATGTTCGTGTGCAACCGAATCTCCCCCCTCCAGAGGCGCACCCACAAGGTGTGCCATATGAGCTTCATCCGCGACCCCAACCGGGCCTCGTCCTTCGAGTTGAGCAACTCGGAGATCTATCGCCGGGTCAAGGCTCTCTTCACCACCCACAAGGACTTCTCCACTGAATGGACGTGGGGAATTGAGCATTTCTGCCGAGATAGGCTCCCTCCCTTGGTAAGCTTCATGGCGCAAATTTACTCCGGGTTAATTATATGTCGGTCATTGTTCCCTTTTTTACTCCGTTGTTTATTCTTTTCCTCAGCTATTCCTTCAACAGACCCTCGAGGATGGCACCGATCCGACCCTTAAATGGGCGCCTGACTGGGAGACCCCGGATGAGGAAGAGCCGGACCAGGAGATGTTCCTCCCGATGACCGACGCTACGAAGCAACCCACTGATAAACCCTCTTCTATTAGAGATTGGCCCGATGATGAAGATGACTCGGATGTCGAGGTGATTGAACCTGTTGATGCTGTCCCCCTTTCTTATGCTTTTCCGGCAGTTTTGTGCAAGTTATAAGAGAGAATAGGAAATATTTTCTTATTTATTATTTTTCTTAATCAGCTAACCCTGGTGGGCAGATCCACGAGGACCCTCCCCTTGCCACGGGGGAACCTGTTCCGGCAGCGCCGAAGAAGAAGCGTGGAGCTACATCAAGTTCGTCCTCCGGACCTTCTCAGCCCTCCAAAAGGCGAAAGAAGTCCGGAGACAAAACTGCTTCCAAGCCTGCAGGCAAGGCCCCGGCACGAAGGGCTCGGAAACCCAAGGAGCCCCAAACCTCGGACGCGGAAATTTCTTTTTCTCCTACAACTTGTTCTTTCTTACATTGTTGTAATTTTTCTTCTGACATTATTTGATTTGACAGGGCTGCGGTGGAGGTCCCTTAGAGTGGATCTAGCATCTCTTCACCGCTCCATCCTAGCTCCTCTCCCCCTCGTGAAGACGAGTCACGCCCGCTGAGCCCTATTCCAGAGGGTTCTACGGCTGCTCCGGGTTCCAGCCCGCCTCGTCAAGAGGGGGGGGGGGACCCCGGAGCGGGGGAGACAGATCCAGCCGAGGCAGCGGCATCCACCACTTCGGCTCCACCACAACCAGCAACTACCAAGACCACCTTCATACCAGCACCAACACCAGCACCAGCATCAGCACCAATTCTGGCAGCAAGAAAATCAGCAGCAGCACCAGCTCCAGCAATAAGAGCACCAGCACCAAGCTCCTCTGCCTCATCTGAGTCTTCTCAGTCTCGGCGAGGAAGTACCCAGGCAGCTCCTAAGGGGAAATCTGCCGCAACCACTTCCTCCTCTCAGCAACCCAAAGGCAAGAAAACCACTGACGTCACCAGGGCAGCGTCCACCAGGTCTGGACATCGCACCCTCGCGTCCATGCTTGCCCAGAAGGCTCCAGCGCCTAAGGACGCCCCTGTCGAGCCAACTAGTGCGCAGCAACTTGTTCTGCACACTAGTCTGGCCCTTGCTCAGGTTGAGAGGACAGAGGCACGCGCGAAGGGCTTGGTGGCGCCCGACATGCTCAGCGGTGAGCGATATCCTCCGACCTTGATCGAGTTCATGAACAACTGGAACAAGGTGGAGTTCGTCTATAATGACGATCTCCTGGAGAAGTTCGGTCCCGCTGAATTCGCTACTCAGATGAACACAGCCTCTAAGGCGATTAACCTCGCGGGCCGGATGATGGAGGTACGTTACTTTACCTTTTCCTTATCATGCACTAGCAATATAACCATTAGTCCCCGAGCCTCTAGGGGAGTAACTTGTTACTCGGCCGGATGCTCCTTAGAGAACTAACGTAGCTCCTTCATAATTTCCAATATGCACACACCTAGAGCTGGGTTAAGTTCCACTTGGCCCGGATCTTGTACACTTGGAATATGCACACACCTAGAGCCGGGTTAAGTTCCACTTGGCCCGGAACTTATACACTTCGAATATGCACACACCTAGAGCCGGGTTAAGTTCCACTTGGCCCGGAACTTGTACACTTCGAATATGCACACACCTAGAGCCGGGTTAAGTTCCACTTGGCCCGGATCTTGTACACTTTGAATATGCACACACCTAGAGCCGGGTTAAGTTCCACTTGGTCCGGAACTTGTACACTTCGAATATGCACACACCTAGAGCCGGGTTAAGTTCCACTTGGCCCGGAACTTGTACACTTCGAATATGCACACACCTAGAGCCGGGTTAAGTTCCACTTGGCCCGGAACTTGTACACTTCGAATATGCGCAAGGATTAAGCTAAATTTCCGTATTCTTTTCAGGTGACCACCAACCGCCGGAGTGTTGAGTTCCAGCGTCTTCTGGATACTCACAAGATGCTTCTCGCAAAACACAATGCACATCTCGCTGAGCATGAGAAAAGGGGTAATTTTCTCCCTTGGCGCTTCTCCATTTTCCTTCAACTCCCTCTGCCGAACTAATCTCATTATTTGGTTTCCACAGCTGGGGTGGAGGCTAAGAACAAGATTATGCGAAAGAACCTGGAGCAGATCAAGGGTAAATCCTTATTGTCCGACCCTGCTTTGCTTTCCATCTTCTTTTCTTCTTGGCTCGACAAACATTCATACCTCGGCTTTGCCGGGTCAACACGCTATTTCAGCATCTCTTCAAGATAGCGTGCCCGTGCCTGACATGATGCTGCATTTTCTCGAACAAGCAGGGCAGCATCAGGCCGAGCTCAAAAAGAAAGACGATGACCTTGCCCTCCTCCGAACCAAAAACGACGAGATTGCCAAGCTGAAGGCAGAAATGAAGAAGATGAAGGTGCAGCACCAAAGTGAGCTTGAAAAGGCTAGCCAGGACTTCACCGAATAACGCGAGCGCCTCAACCTCCAAATCGCTCAGGACCGCGACCTTCTCCAGGAGGCCAACGTCAAACTTGAGTCGGCGAACGCTGAACTGGTGCAGCTCCGCCAAAGATGCGATAATTGCATCAATGAGTTGACCCGGATCCACAACCACATTTCACGTAAGTTCCTTTCCCTTATCCGACATATTTCTCCGAGTTACTTCATATGTCTTTTCTTCAACTTCTTCCTTTGCCTTGTTTTCAGGCCACTTTCCAGAGGGTACTCCTATTGCAAGCACAGCTATTGCCAACTTCCGCCGGGAGAGGGGTATTCCCGTCGCTTCTGATGGTGAGAGCATTCCCCTTGACATGGAGGACCTATTGGTCAGCCTGTCATCTCGCGTGGAAATCATCAAGAACTACGACAAGGATCTCCTCGACGCTTCAGTCCGAGTCTTCAACATGTTCTGGCCCGGTGAGAGCGCTCCGAAGAGAGTTTCACTTCTTGCCGAAAAGTTGTTGGAGATCGAGACTCAGCTCGACCTTTGGAGGGAGTCCGCTGGACGTGCTGCAGCTGAGACCGTTCTTCACCACATACTCACGTGGTATGAGAAGATCGATCTCAGCCTCCTGACGCGTGTGCGTACCGGATCCAAGTGGACCGATGACCCGGAATGGGTAGCTCGGCGCCAAGCTTGCGCCCATAGACTTGTTGAATATTCTCCCATTCACGAATGGACTGAGGGTCCGAGCTTCCTGGAATCCGCTGGCGACGAAGAGGTCGAGAATGTTGAAGATAGTTCGGACGAGGATGGAGAGGACGATGCCTCGGATATTGAAGAAGGCGAAGATGACGCCGAACTTCCTCCTCCTACTGCTCCTTAATTAAAAACACTTGAAAACTTATCAGATCCCCGGTATATCGGGTGGAAATGTATCCCGTACTTATGTAATATTTTTCTACTAAGTTTGTATGCCGGATTAACTTGGGCGTAGTCCCCGAGTTTCGTTTTCTTGTTCGTCCAATCTTCTGGCTCGGTTCGTGTCTACCTTGATTCGGTTTTATGACTTATGAATCCGAGCTTCAAATATTGTTTTAACAATACTCAGAAACCTTTAGGCTTAGCTCAAAATAATTTAGCATAATAGTTTGAAAGTAAATACAAGGTTAGTCCGAAAAACAAACGTTGGCTCGATTAAGTTCTTTTCCTTAGTCGTTTTTCATGTGCTATGCAATTCCAAACTTGTTCTCTTGCTTGCCATGAAGCCAATTCTTGTTGGACAACAGCAAATCAAAGAGTTGGGTTTTTGGTACTCACACACTACTGATCCGAGTGAAGTAGAACAACTTACTCCAGCTGACGTGAAAATAATAAAAAACAACAAATATTATGAAGGCAGTCCTCGAGTTACTGCTCGAGGTGCCAATATTTCATTCATAAGCTCATTGCCGGCATACATACCGACATATGAGAAGACTCGGATACATACACTTCTCTGCTAAGTATAGAAAGGACGAAGTAGAGCTACATTCCATGGGCGCTTAGATTCTTCGCTGGACCTGTCCGCCTTGTTCTTTTCCTGTGGCTTTGCATCTATAAGATAATAAGAGTCATTGTGCAATGCTTTGCTCACGATGAACGGCCCTTCCCATGGGGGGATAATTTATGCATGCCGGCAGTACGTTATACCAACCGGAGCACCAGATCGCCTTCCCGAAAGACTCGGAGGCTTACTTTCCGGCTATGATAGCGTCGGAGATTTTGCTGATATATGACGGATCTAGACAATGCCAGTTCTCTCGCTTCTTCCAGCAGATCAACATCATTTTGCCGGGCTTCTTGCACTTCGGCTTCTGTGTATTGGGTGACCCTAGGCGAATCATGCTCTATGTCGGCTGGTAATACAGCTTCTGCCCCATATACCAGAAAAAATGGCGTATAGCTTGTTGATTGATTCGGAGTTGTTCTTAAACTCCACAGTACCACTGGTATTTCTTCTATCCAGCACCCCGCTGATCTTTGCAGCGGCTCAATGAGACGAGGTTTTATCCCGGATAATACTAATCCATTGGATCTTTCCACCTGTCCGTTTGATGCGGGGTGGGCTACCGAGGCTACGTCGAGTCGGATCTTCTTGTCCCGGCAGAAACGCGCAAATGCTCCTTCCGCAAAATTTGTTCCATTGTCAGTTATGATACTGTGTGGGTAACCGTATCTCAAGATTATATCTTTGAGAAACGTTACGGCCGTAGCCCCATCACATTTACTAATAGGCTTTACTTCGATCCGCTTTGTAAATTTATCCACCATGACCAAAATGTTTCCCCTTGCTGGTTTAAACGGACCAACCATATCCAAGCACCATACATCAAATTGCCATGTAATTGGTATGGTCTTGAGTTCCTACATTGGCATATGTGTCTTGGTACCGTACCTCTGACAACCATTGCATTTTCTCACCAGATCTTCTGCTTGTTCTAAGGCACTTGGCCAGTAGAACCCATGCCGGAACGCTTTTGCCACCAAGGCTCGGGATGAAGCATGATGCCCGCACTCTCCTTGGTGTATATCTCGGAGGATGTCAAGCCCTTCTTCCGGGTCAATGCATCGCTGGAGTACATTGGTTACACTCCATTTGTATAGCTCGGAATTGATAATCGTGTATGCTTTTGCTCTCCTCTGAGTTTGCCTGGCTAACACCTCCTTAGTGGGTAACGTTCCATCTTTCAGGAATTGAAATATAGGCAGTGCCCAAGCTGGTATTTCTCGTGTAGGGAACACCTCCTCATCAATTTCCATCTGATCCACCGGCATAACTTCAGCCGGACCACGCTGAGCAGTCCCCGGGTCCTGCGAGGTAGTCCCCAGGTTCGCTGAGGAAGTCCCCGAGTTTGCTGGTGCAGTCCCCGGGTTTCGCGCACTATCTCCCATGTCAATGTCCATGGGCTCAGCTTCGGATTCTGTATCTTCCGGGACATAGATCGAGTCGGTTCCTGGGGACGGCCTGATAGATGGTTTTCTGAGGTGTTCCAATGCTACACCCAGTGGAACTGCTTGTCGGGTTGATTCGAGCTTCGATAGCATGTCGGCAGCGTCATTTTCCACCCGGGGCACATGGTGAAATTCACACCCCTCAAAGTACCCAGATATCTTCTGTACATGAAATCTGTACAGCACCATGTTTGGATCAAGGGCGTCCCACAGTCCTGATACTTGCTGTACTACCAAATCTGAGTCGCCAAAGCATATGATCCGAAGTATCCCAATCTCTTTTGCTACCTTGAGCCCATGCACAAGTGCTTCATACTCTACGACATTGTTCGATGCCGCGAAATGGATTTGGGGCACATATTTCAGCTGGTCCTTCTTTGGCGAGGTAAGCACAACTCCAGCGCCTAGCCCGGTTTTTGTTTTTGACCCATCAAAGTGCATCCTCTAGTAGTTCGGATCTGGTGGCGGTGGTTCGTATTGTACCTCAGCCCAATCTACAAAAAAGTCCGCCACAGCCTAAGACTTGATTGCTTCTCTTCTGTCATATTGTGGCGCATAAGGAGCTAGTTCAATTGCCCATTTTGCGATTCGACCACTTGCATCCTTGTTACCCATTATCTCGGATATGGGAGCCTCACATATTACTTTGATGGGGTGATCCTCAAAGTAATGCTTTAACTTCTTTGCTGCCATATAGACACCATATGCCACCTTTTGAAAGTGCGGGTAGTTCTGCTTTGAGGCAGATAATACTTTGCTCAAGTAATACACTGGTCTCTGCACCGACTTACCCTCTTCATCGCGCTCTACTACAATCACTGCACTTACAACTCGGTTGGTGGCGGCTATGTAGAGCAACATTGGCTCCTTTGATAGTGGAGAGGCTAACACTGGTGCAGTGGCTAACATCTTTTTTAAGTGGGCAAAGGCTTCATCGGCCTGTGGCATCCAAACGAACTTATCCGACTTTTTCATGAGTTGGTAGAGAGGCACTGCCTTTTCTCCCAACCGACATACAAACCGACTCAACGATGCTAGGAACCCAGTGAACTTATGAACATCGTTAAGACACTTCGTCAGCTCCATTCATTCAATGGACCGGATCTTAGTTGGATTAACTTCGATACCTCGGCTGGAGACGAGAAATCCGAGTAATTTTCCAGCCGGGACACCGAAGGTACATTTTTCCGGGTTAAGCTTCATTCGGAACCTTCTCAAGTTCGCGAATGTCTATCTGATGTCGTCAAGGAGCGTTTTTCTTTCCTTGGTCTTGATAACCACATCATCCACATACACTTGTACATTTTGACCTATTTGGTCGTGCAAACATTTTTGCATACATCTTTGGTACGTTGCACCTGCATTACGTAAACCAAACGGCATGGTGCGATAGCAATAAGCCCCGTACGGGGTGATAAATGCGGTCTTTATTTGATCATCCGGATTCAGAGGTATCTGGTGGAAACCAGAATAGGCATCAATGAATGACAACAGTTCACATCCCGCGGTTGAGTCTATGACCTGATCTATCCTTGGAAGTGGAAATGGATCTTTTGGACACGCCTTGTTCAGGTTCGTGTAATCGATACACATACGCCAAACCACTGCCACGTTCGGATCGTCCTTCTTCTTTTCCACCGGCACCGGATTAGAGAGCCAATCCGGATACAGTACTTCCATGATAAATCCTGCTGCTAGCAACCGAGCTATCTCGTCTCCAATGACTTTTCTCCTATCCTCGGCGAAGCGGCGGAGAGGTTGCTTCACCGGCCTTGCTCCGGGTCTTACGTTCAAAGAGTGCTCGGCCAACTCCCTCGGAACACCTTGCAAGTCCTGTGTAGACCAAGCAAAAATATCCCGATTCTCACGGAGGAAGTTGACGAGCTCGCTTTCCTATTTATCATTCAACCCGACACCAATTGTTACGGTGCGCTCTGGGAACATATCATCAACAGGCACTTTCTTAGTATCCTTTGTGGCTTGGAACGAAACACTACCATGCGGGTTGCTCAGCGCCAGCATATACTGCTGCGCGGACTGAGCTAATGCCGCCACCTCTTGGATTTTTCTTTTCTCTTGTGCAATCACGAGTGACTCGGCTAGGTTAGACCCGGCTGAGGCACACTCAATGGAACATCGGAAATCTCCTGCAATGGTAATCACTCCATTTGGCCCGGGCAACTTCATCTTCAGATAACTGATGTGGCAGCTTGCCATGAACTTGTTCAATGCTGGCCTTTCGAGTAACGCGTGATACGCACTTTCCAAGTTCACCACCTCAAACTCCAGATTCTCAGTTCGGCAATTATCTCTCGTGCCGAACAATACGTCGACCCGTACTTTGCCTATGGGCTCACAAGAAATGCCTGGTACAATACCATGGAAAGTTGTCCTTGTAGCCTGGAGCATGTTCTCGGAGATACCCAACTTGCGCATTGTGTACGCATACATGATGTTAATGCTACTGCCATTGTCAATCAATACCTTTGAGAACCTCACATTGATGTTAGGCCCAATGAATGTCGGGTCCAGCATTAACGCATACGAGCCAGGACTCGGCATAAGCTTGGGATGATCTTTGATGTTCTAGGTGATTTCCTGGTCCGACCAAGGCATGTACCTCGTCACCGATGGCATTACCGCATTGACCTCCATATGTCGGCGCTGCAAGCTTTTTCTATCTGTTTCCTCAGTTGTAAACACACAATAGCTCTGGTGATGCTCTCTGTACTCATTTCTTCCCTCATTTCCGGGGTACCTCTGATCCGGCTGGTGCTGATTTTGCACCTGATGCACTGCATCCCTTCTCTCATTGTTGTCATACCTCGGCGGAGGGGGAGGCAACATTAGCTGTTGCGTGTTCGCTCCGGAGAGCACTTGATGCCGGGGTAACTCCTGACGAGGTTGATCATTTCGGGGTGCCTGAGCATTCCCCGAACCACCTTGTTCTATCTTACGCATCCACTCACATTGCCTCGTTGTGTGACCCGCTGGGTTATTCGGATTTGGCGTGTGAAACTTACACGGTTGATCCAACATCGACTCATAGGTGTACCTCGGACGGTCCTTCCTTTCTTGCCACTGTTTCTTTTGTTCTGGCGTCCAAGTTTTCTTGCCATCGTTTCTCGGAGTACATTGCCCTCCAGTTTTCTGGCGTTGACTGCCCCTGCTCCGGGCTGATCTTGATTCACAGCTACAACTTGTTGCGAACCGTATCAATGATCTGGTCTATCATCCCTTATTTTACCTCTGTAGTCATTCCTCCGGGATGATCCGGCTCCATCTCTCGGGTAGTACTCGTCGTTCGACTCGTTTGACACAAGTCTAGGTTGAGTCGGATCTCCCAGAGCATACGAATCAGCAATCCGGATCATCTCTGCCAACGTGGTGGGCATCTTCCTTTGTAACTTTTGCCACAGTTCGCTTGCATATCTGCATCCCTGTGCAAACCACACTATGGCCTGTGATTCTATCACGCCCTCACACGAGTTTCTGACGGTACACCACCGGGTTAAAAACTCCTGATCCGTCTCATTCGTTCTTTGCTTGCACATGGCTAGTGTCTGTGGCCTGTTCGGCCTCTGATACGTACTCGAGAAATTGCTGATGAACATCTCTTCAAAATCGATCCAGCAATTAATGCTTCCGGGTGGCAAATTGTTCAGCCATACCCTTGCCAGGCCCTCCAACATCTGGGGTATGTATTGTACAGCCCACCTCAAGTTGCCTGTGGCAATTTTCATAGCCGTTGCATAATTTATCAACCAATCTTTCGGCTTAGTGCTTCCGTCATACGTCTTCGTGCCTCTGGGTAACTGGAGGTTAGGTACCGGTGGCTCTTTCATGATCCGAGGTCCAAAGCATGCAGGACCCGGGGGACCTTGACTTTCAATCTGCTCCGACCTATATAGTCGATCCAGTTTCAACCTAGCATCGTCCGGCTTCAAATCCCTGCTTCCCAATCTTGACCCTATCACATGATAGTCCGGCCTTGGGTATCCTGCATTTACCATTTCTGAATCTCCATCGTTGTATCGGTCTTGCTCTCGTGGCGCATCTCTCTGTTGCATACCTCGGCCGGCGCTTTGCTCTTGCCTTGGCATATTCCGCTGTTGTGGTTGTCCTGTAGAGTTGCGCTATCCGGCATTGCCGTTAACAGTGTTTCCTTGACCGGCATTGCCTTGGTCACGGTTACCTCGGCCAGCTTCACCTCGGCTTACACTCCGTCGATCGTCATTGCCTTGACCGGCATTGCCTTGGTCGTTTCTCTGTACCTCTTTTGCCTTTCCTGCCCTTGTCGGGTCATACGGAACAATCTGCTTGTTTCTCCTGGCCGAGGTTACTACCTCCTCTCTCCTTTGACCACCATGAGGGGACGATGCAGCTCCAGCGGATTTCTCCGGGTTACCCACCGCCGAATGAACGATCTTGGAGGCTCTAGCTCTTTCCGGGTTTGCCCTAAGAAGTTCCTCATTTTGCCTGTTCGCGATCCGAACCAACTCATTGACCCGATCTTGCTATCTCTGACGGGCTTCACCCGTCAGACCCTCTAGCTCGGATGCGGCTGCATCTGCTGCTCTGAGGTTTTTCGCCGGGGTACTGTACTTCGGCAGCCCCACGGACAAACAGTTTTCAGACTTTTCAATCCGAGTATCCCCTTCTTTGTTCATTTCACTCATGAGATTTCTCCCCTTCACTTTTAAAGCATCTACTTTGTTTGCCTTGGCGTACTCACGCAGCGTCATGTTCAACGACTGCTGAGCCGCAACAAGCTTTTTCGCTCCCTCCAGAATTTTCTGCCTATTTTCCTCTAGCTCGGCCTGTGCCTGAGCCGGATCTACCACCGCTGCTACCGGGTTTGCCAGGCTATCCATAGCTTCTCTCAGTACATTCTCAGGCCTCTCTAGTGGAGGACCTCTACCTTTCCTCAGTGCCTTAGGTGTTACCTCCGGATCTGGTGCCGGATCCTTGCTTGCGCCCGCACCAGGCGCGGTCATCATCACTTCAGCATGGTCCGGGGAGCGAGCGATACGCGCCCCGTGAACCACGCTAAGGGGTGGTTCCCCTGCTTCAACGACGTGTCGCGGATGAACGCAAGATACGTCCTCAGCAACATAGACCTTGTGCGCACCCAACTTGACGAAGAGGCCGTTGCGCGGAAGTGGGCGCGTGCTGAAGCAACCAGCATTGTCGCTGACGAAGTCCAGCGCTCCAAAGCGCTGAACGAGCCTGGAGACGATGCGTTCGCCGGTGCCGATGAGGTTTCCTGTCCGGATCTTCACCCCTGCTAGCGCTGCTAGCCCCATGATGGGCGCCAACTGTCGTGGTGGTGTCACGGCAGATGCCATGGATAGGCTAAAGGTGGGGACTAATACACGCTAGGGGAATCCAGAGAGGGATAGTGAAGTGATTCTCCACACAGAAGTTTATGTTTGCTTCGTCTCCAAGGTTACAAGTGCTCCTAGAGCTGTATTGGCGAGAGGAGGAAGAAGGAGCTCTCTTACTCTCGCTCACAGATCACCTTAAAACCCTCGCCAAACTAGCCAAATCGGACCCTCCTCTACAGAAGCCCTATCCCTCCTTATATAGGGGGGCTAGGTCTCCATCTAGGGCATACGTGGAGGTATATTCCTAGAATATGCCATCTCCCAAAGTAGTAAGCCGACCGGGTTACTTTTCCCTCGCGTCACACATGCAGAGGCTACGTGAGCCTCTGCGGCGCCCGCGTAAGCCGACATGGGTATCGTCACCCTTGTCGGCCACGCCTCGGTGGTCCTGCCCTTGTCTGCTTCGCTCAGGCAGTGCGTACCGGGGCTTCTTTTGACCAGCGAGATTCCTTCCTTCTCCTAGAAGCTAGATGTGCCCCGGATCATAGTTGATCCGGCCACACCTGTTCCTGCATACAAGTTAAACATGCACTTCCGACTTACTTCTTAAGTCAGTTGAGACTTAGTTAGGCAAACGCCCCTTGGTCCGGGTTACCCCGTGATTCGGCCTGCCTTGAGGTGACCCGGCCAGCATCCGCTTTGGCCTTGCCGAACCTCGGCTAACTCGGCCTTTATACCCTGGCGTGACCCTACCTGGGGGTATCCCCCCAACATATCAAGAAGCTCATTCTTAGGTAATGGACTTCCAGCCTGTGCATGAATCAAAGCACAAAACCTTGCCCAAGATTCAGGCAATACCTCTTTTTCTCCCTGTTTAAAATCAAAAAGTTCCTGCAAAATAGCATGTCTAGCACTAGGAGGAAAATATTTCTGCAGGAAAGTACTCATCAAGCACTTAGGGCTATCAATAGATCCAAGAGGTAAATTACTAAACCAAGTTTTAGCTTCTCCTTTCAGTGAAAAGGAGGAAATCTTGGCAACAAAGTAAGTACGCATCTTAATATCATCAGAAAACAAGCCACTCATGGTAGAAAGTTCATTCATATGTGCTACCCCACTTTCATTCTTAGTCCCACAAAAAGGTTCTTTCTCGACAATAGCTATGTAAGATAGATCGAGAGAGAAATCATAATCTTCATCTATAATGTTTATGGGAGAAGTAGCAAACTTAGCAACAGGAGATAATTTGGGTCTAATAGTACGCCTCTCAAGGAGACTCTTAGAAGTGCTCCTATCATGGGTGTTTTTACATTCTTTAATAAATTCATCGGTCATCTCAACATAACCATCTTCAATATCATAACTTTCACTAGACTCAGGTGAACTAACAGGTGTGGTAGTGTCTTCATTAGGAGTTTTGGTATTTCCAGCTATAGTTCTAGCAATCGTAGCATCTAGGAAAGGACCTAATGAACCACTCTTATCAAGCACAGTAGAAGTAGCATCATAAGCATCAGAAGTTTTAGATTCAGCAGTAGTAGCAGTGTGTGTAGCATGTGTATGTGGTGGTGTAAGTAACTTACTCATAGCAGACGGTGAATCGAGAGCAGCAGAGGTGTTTAGAACCGTACCTCTTCTTGTAGTGGATGGTAAAATAGGAACCTTGCCATCACGAGACTTACCCATGATGGATGGAAAGCAGCAAACAATAGAGAATCCAAGTGAACTTGATAAATAAAGCTATGCTCCCCGGCAACGGCGCCAGAAAATAGTCTTGATGACCTACAAGTATAGGGGGTGTATCGCAGTATTTTCGAGGGAAGTGAAACCCAATTTATTGATTCGACACAAGGGGAGCCAAATTATATTTATAAGCCTTAACAACTGAGTTGTCAATTCAGATGCACCTAGAAACAATCTTGCTCACAGCAGTTTATCAATAGCAACAATTTTGTAGTAGGAATAACTAAGTAACAGCAGTAATAAAGCAAAGACAACAGTAACAATAGCAGTAAACAGTGGGATTCGAGTGCAGTAGGCATAGGGATGGATGGACGGGCATTGCATGGACAAGACAATTCACATAGCAATCAGAACATAGGGCAATTGCAGATAAATAATATAAAGCATCCAAGTACTAGATAATCCTAGGCTTGTGTTCCATATATAGTCATACGTGCTCGCAATGAGAACTTGCACAACATCTTTTGTCCTGCCAGCTCGTTTGCAGCGGGGCCTCAAGGGAACTACTGGCAATTAAGGTGCTCCTTTTAATAGAGCACCGGAGCAAAGCATTAACACTCCGTGAACACATGTGATCCTCACATCAAAGCCATTCCCTCCGGTTATCCCGATTTCTGTCACTTCGGGGCCATTGGTTCTGGACAACTACGTGTGTATACAACTTGCAGATAAGACCATAAACAATACTATCATAATGAATCAATAACATGTTCAGATCTGAAATCATGGCACTCGGGCCCTAGTGACAAGCATTAAGCACAACAAGTCACAACAGTCATCAAGCACTAATAAAAGATACTAGGCACCATGCCCTAACAATCTGATGCCATTACAGGAACGATCTCATCCAATCCCTACCATCCCCATAGCCTACAGCGGGGGATTATTCACTCATAGATGGGGGAAACATGGATGGTCGATGGAGAAGCGATGGTGATGATGATGGCGATGATCTCCTCCAATTCCCCGTCCCGGTAGGGTGCCAGAACGGAGTTTCTGGTGCTATTTCGTGGAATCTGATGGTGGCGGCAGAGCGGAACTCCTTCTGGAAAAACGTCGAACCCCCTAAGTTTTTAGGTTAGAAGGCTCCTTATAGGTGAAGAGGGAGACCGAGGGGGTGCTTGGGGGTCCCACAGCACCCCCTGGCGCGGCCTGGCCTGGCCCGCGCCAGCAGGTGGTGTGGCCACCCCCTGGCTCTTCTCCGTCTCGTATTCTGGCTCCTAGAGTCTTCGGGTGAAATAGGATTTTTGGCATATTTTCCCGGATTTTTCCTGATAGTTGGTTTTCTACACAAAAAGTAGACACCAAGGCAATTTTGCTGAAAACAGCGTTAGTTCGCGTTAGTTGTATCCAAATCACACAAGTATAGAGGAGAAACAATAGCAAAAGTGTTCGGGAAAGTAGATACGTTTTGGACATATCACGCTGCAGGTTTCCACCATGATTAGGCATGGATTAGACCAGCCGCCCAGGCGTTTCTCTAACACACATACATAACTCCATGGACTTACAAGTTCCCCCTTCATTTCACACCGACGACATCCATAAACAAAAGAGCATGATATCAACTGGGTACAATGTACAAGTACAATGTTGAAAG
Organism: Avena sativa; assembly: GCA_916181665.1. Taxonomy (NCBI): domain Eukaryota; kingdom Viridiplantae; phylum Streptophyta; class Magnoliopsida; order Poales; family Poaceae; genus Avena; species Avena sativa. Next base: position 434,302,027 of record OV702295.1, read on the forward strand.
CGTTCCCCATGACAACATGGTTCTGCTAATCCCCAACGTATAAGTGCAAGCATATACAACATAGATGACACAATGGTTCAAGTTTATTAGGGGCAAGAAAAGTAAAGTGTGCCATCAAGTTCGTGAGAGCTTTAATCACTAATTTTCACATAACAAGTTTAATTTGGAAGGTAGATAAACACATGAATATACTTGGAATAGCAAATGCTAATAGGTAGGTATGGTGGACTCTTTGGAATAACTTGGTTTTATTTGGAGTTGGATGCATGAGTACAACTCATACTTGGTTATGGAGGCTAGCAAAAGACTGGGAGCGACCAACTAAGAGAGCAATAATGACCATAATCATGCAAAGCGACAAAACATCATTAATTAAAGCATAAAGTGATATTACAAGTCGAATACTAAAGGATCATAGAGGCTATGGTGACTTGGTATAGTCTTAACATGGTGTGAGCATGCGCCAAGTCAACCCAAAGAAAGCATCAAAGGAGAATACCACAATACTATGCTTTAATATGCTAAAACAATGCATGATTCTTTCAAGGCACGTTAAGCAATCTCAATTGTTTTTGACATGTCATGGTATAGAAAAAATCACTAAGCATAAAGCCAAAACAATACCAAGCATGACATGACAAAGTATAAGCCACAGTCAAAAACAATCTCTCTTTACCACTTAAGCATGAACTTTTCCTACTCTTTTCCAATCCAAACCAACCTATTTAAAAACTAATGTATGAATGAGGGGGTCCAACCAATTTATTCAAGCAAACTAAGAAAACCAAGCAAGAAAACTAAAACGAAAACGAAGACGCTCCAAGAACAACACAACGGTGCATGAAACAATAAAAATGAAGTGTTTGGAAGAAATCTGAGATTTTTATTGATGAAGAAGGGGATGCCTTGGGCATCCCCAAGATTTGACGCTTGTACTTTTTGGATATTTCTTAGGGTGACACGAGTGGCATCCCCAAGCTTGAGCTTTAGTCCATTCTTCATCTCATTACATCATTCTTTCCTTAACACCTGGAACTTTTCCTTCATACAAAACTTCACACAATCTTCATTAGCAACGTTAGGGCACTCAAGATAATAAGTCTTTGGTTTCAGTTTTAACACAAGTAAAACTTCCATCAAAACACCAGCTACTGTAGCACTTCCCTCAAAAATCTCAATTTCCCCAAAAAGGAATCAATAAGAAGCAAATGCAAATAATGGCAGAAATCTGTCAAAATAGACCAGTAGGTAAAAACCAATTTTTTCGAAGACCTTCTGTTGCTCAAATCGAAAAGTGTTGAACTAACTAAAGTTGGATAACGACCTGGGTCAGAAGCACAAAAAATCACAGCTCAAACCGACATACAGACATTTTACACGAAGTTTTACAGCGAAGCACAAAAATCTGTTTCAGGACAGCAATTTTCCCAAGCATTACTTCTCTCTCATTAGAGGTTACTCTTGGCAGAAAAAGCAAATAAAAAGGATAAGGAGAGGTTATTACTGAAGCAATAACTTCGAAGACTCAACTGAAACCTTTGGGTTATCTCCCAATAAGTACTTTTCTTTAACGCCTTTAAGTTAGGCATGATAGTTTGAGAAGATAATCACATAAGAAATATGAATTGAAGTAAAAGAGAGCATCAAGAAGCAAATTCAAATCACATTTAAGTCTAACCCACTTCCTATGCATAGGAATCTTGTAAAGAAACAAGTCATGAAAGCACAAAGCAACAAGCATAGTAAAGCAAAACAAGTGCAACTTCAAGACTTTCAACATAAAGATGGGAAACCTAATATTATTGAGATGCATAAAACCATGTTTCCCTCTCTCATAATAAATTTCAGTAGCGTCATGAATAAAATTAACAATATAACTATCACATAAAACATTCTTATCATGAGACACATGCATAAAAGAATTAATACTCCCCTCATAAACATAGTCATTCTTATTAATTGTAGTGGGAGCAAATTCAACAAAATAGATATCATTATTATTCTCATCACCATAATCATCAAAAATAGGAGGCATATTGTAATCATAATTAATTTTCTCCTCAATAGTAGATGGACTGAAATATCATATTCATCATTGTAATCATCATATATTAGAGGTTTGGTATCATCATAAGCGATAGAATAGCTATCTTCCAAAGCTGGGGAACTGAAAAGATCATTTTCATAAAAACTAGCTTCCCCAAGCTTAGACTTTTCCATAGCATTAGCAATAATGGTATCCAAAGAATTCATACTAACAACATTGCTATTAGCATGCAAATAAAGTTCCATAGGTTTTTTAATTTTCTCTTCAAACACTTCATGTCCTAACTTAAGATAAATACTATAATGCTCTCTAATTTTGTTGTTGTTTTTATTAAGCCTAACTAGTGAAAACAAGAAACAAAAAGACAAAATTGTAGAATCTAAAGGAAATACCTTCGAGCACTCACAACGGAGGATGTGAGTACCTTTTACCTTACCTCCCCAGCAACGCCGCAAGAAAATAGCTTGATGTCTACGCACATCTATTCTTGTAGACAGTTGTTGGGCCTCCAATTGCAGAGGTTTGTAGAATAGCAGCAAGTTTCCCTTAAGTGGATTACCTAAGGTTTATCGAACTCAGGGAGGAAGTGGTCAAAGGTATCCCTCTCAAGCAACCCTGCAATCAAGATACAAGAAGTCTCTTGTGTCCCCAACACACCCAATACACTTGTCAGGTGTATAGGTGCACTAGTTCGGCGAAGAGATAGTAAAATACAAGTGGTATGGATATAAGACAATGGTGCCAGAAAATATCTTGATGGAATGGAAGAGACTAAAGGCAAACAGCAATAAAGATGGCAGCAAGCAAACATGTAACATATCTATTTGCAAACGGTGTTTCAATGTTTAGAAACAAGGCCTAGGGATCATACTTTAGCTAGTGAACACTCTCATATAAATATATTCTCTTCATGATACTACTCTGATCTACTCTCTGGTTGGACACTCTAATCCATGGTAGGACTATAACAGCACACCTCATAGTCCGCTTTCCCCATCTAGATAACCCCACACTATCACCTTGCGCACTAGATGGTTCCAACAAACACCACAATTTCATAAAAACATCCAACTCCAAATATAACTCATAACAAGTATTTGTAATCTCTAGCCTATGGGCCACATGGTGTGCACACTGTCAACTTCACACACGTGGGGAGAGCAGAGATCTATTAAAGCACTTGAGTAGCATGGTAGATCTACTTGATTGCAAAACTCATGATCTCAATAAGATCACGCATAGAGAGAGATAAACACATAGCTACCGGTAGAGCCCTTAGCCTCGAGGAAGAACTACTCCCTCATCATCATGGGAATCAGCAATGGCGATGGAGATGGTGGTGGAGATCGATGAAGATGGCTCTGGGGGCAATTCCCCGTCCTGGCAGGGTGCCGGAATAGAGACTTTCTATCCCCCGAATCTCCCCTTCGGTGGCAGCGGCGCTGCGGAACTTTTCATGGTTGGAGGCTCGATTATTTTGGGTTTCTGTATTGGAGGCGATATATAGGCCAAAGGGGAGGCTGATGGGGTGCCCTAGCCGACCGCACCACCCCCTGGCACGGGCCAGGCCTGGCCGCGTGGCCAGGTGGTGTGGCCGGCACCTATCCCCTCTCCGTCTCGTATTTTGGCTCCGTGTCCCCCTCGATGAAATATTGACTTTGGCTTTTGTCCCGTCCAATTTCGAGAATATTCATTTTCTGACTTTCCCGGAACCAAAAACAGCAGAAAATAGGCAGCTGGCACTGTGGCATCTTGTTAATAGGTTAGTCCAAGAAAGTGTATAAAAAGTACTCCAAAGTGTGGAAAAAACACAAGAAAGTATATATAAACCAAGCATGGAACATCAAAAATTATAGATATGTTTGCAACATATCAGGTACCCTGTTGGCAGTTCTCTATGATACGCATGTATTTACCATGACAAGAACTTACTAGTAACTAAAGTTGAGTAGCATGAGGAGCGGCCCTCGTACTCAAGGGACATGAGATTTCCTGTTTATGGTCTGTCAAGCATATAACTCGTATTGGACCTCACTTTGACCTTAACCATTTAAAGATGCTTATGATAGGGGCAATGAGAGATCAAAGCTAATGAGTACCATATTTTCAGCATTTGGAAGCCTTTCAAAATTTTCAAAACCTTTTCATTTCCTTGTTGAGTCTCCACATATTCTATGAGCATTTTCTTGAGAGCATAGTTGTCATTCTTAGTGTAATGTGCTTGTCTCAAAACTTGGTTAATTGTGTCATGACCTTGATGCTTGTATCTCTGATATCTTTATTTCTAGTCTTCACTGAAACTTCAGAGGTGCCTTGGCATTTATGTTTGCTCAACAATCAAAGGCAAGTGAGATACCACTCTATCATACCTTTTTATGAGCATTGCAATGTTGCTTATGTTTATGTTTCATGCTACTTACTATTTTTGAGTTAGAATCTCTTCATAGCCTGTAATGACTATTAAGTAAACTTAGTTTCATACTCTTTATTATGAAATGCCTGAGTGTTTGATCATATGCTGAGAATATATACATCTTATGAAGCAAATGTGTTCGTGAAAGTTTCTTTTATCGCACTCAGTTTTCAACTGAATTGCTTGAGGACAAGTAATAAGCTAATCTTGGGGGGAGTTGATATGTCCAAAGCGTATCTACTTTGCCGAACACTTTTGCTATTTTTTTCATCTAAACTTGTGTGATTTGGATACAACTAACACGGACTGACGTTGTTTTCAGCAGAATTACCTTGGTGTCTAGTTTTTGTGCAGAAAATCAACTATAAGGAAAAATCCCGGAAAATATGCCAAAAAACCTATTTCACCAGAAGACTCACGGAGCCAGAAGACGAGACGGAGGAGGGCCATGAGGGGCCCACACCACCTGGCCGCGCCTGGGGGTGGTGTGGCCACCTCGGTCACCCCCTCGGCCTCCCTCTTCGCCTATAAGTTGCCTCTTGACCTAAAAACCAAGGGGGGGGGGGTTGACATTTTTCCAAACATAGTTTCGCAACACCGCCACCACCAGATTCCGTGATTCCGAACCAGAGACTCCATTCTAGCACCCTGCCGGAACGGGGAATTGGAGGAGATCATCGCCATCATCATCACCATCGCTTCTCCATCAACCATCCATGATTCCCCCATCTATGAGTGAGTAATCCCCCGCTGTAGGCTATGGGAATGGTAGGGATTGGATGAGATTGTTCATGTAATGGCATCAGATTGTTAGGGCATGGTGCCTAGTATCTATTATTAGTGCTTTTTAACTTTGTTGCAACTTGTTATGCTTAATACATGTCACTAGGACCCGAGTGCCATGATTTTAGATCTGAACATGTTATTGATTCATTATGATAGTATCGTTTACGGTCTTACCTGCAAGTTGTATATACATATTGTTGTCCGGAACCAAAGGCCCCGAAGTGACAATAATCGGGATAACCGGAGGGGATGGCTTTGATGAGGATCACATGTGTCCACGGAGTGTTAATGCTTTGCTCCGGTGCTCTATTAAAAGGAGCACCTTAATTGCCAGTAGTTCCCTTGAGGCACCGCTGCAAACGGCTAGCAGGACAAAAGATGTTGTGCAAGTTCTCATTGTGAGCACGTATGACTATATATGGAACACATGCCTATGATTATTTATTACTTGGATGCTTTATCTTATTTATCTACAAATGCCCTACGTCTTGATTGCTATATGAATTGTCTTGTCCATGCAACGCCCGTCCATCCATCCCTATGCCTACCGCGCTTTAATCCTACTGTTTACTACAATTGTTACAATTGTCTTTACTTTAACTACTGCTATTACTTTGCTATTGCTACTACAAAACTGTTTCTACTGATAAACTGCTATGAGCAAGATTGTTTCCAGGTGGAGCTAAATTGACAACTCAGTTGTTAAGGCTTATAAATATTCTTTGGCTCCCCTTGTGTCGAATCAATAAATTGGGTTTCACTTCCCTCGAAAATACTGCCATACACCCCCTATACTTGTGGGTCATCAAGGCCGTGTTGGCCAAGGATCCAACACCGAAAGCCTAAGAAATGCGAGGATCCACCTCCAAAATACTACTCTATTTCTTCTAGCAAGGACGAACACGACCTATTGCAACGATGCCGCAGCTCGCGGCAACATGATCGCGATTACGACGCGCCTGACAAAATCACCCAGCGCAAGGTTGACAAAATGCGCGCTAAGCGCACATACTCAATAGTGTCGGAGGATGAAGGAATAGAGCTCTGTGGAGCTAGTTGCTTCAGTAGAGCCATACGACAGCCTCGAATACCCAAAGGCTTCAAGTCATTCGGAAAACCCGAAGTTCGAAGGACTCCATGATCCGAAAATCTGGCTGGAGGACCACCTCTCCTCCGTCAAGCTGCATGGCGGGAACAAGTGTACAGCCGCGCAGTGCCTCTAGCTGCAGCTACAGGGCGCTGCTCATGCATGGCTCAACAATCTGCCTCGCGGATCGATCCGCAGCTGGGAGGAGCTGGTATATAGCTTCGTTCGCAACTTCAAGGGCACCTAAAAGCGGCCCGTGTCAATCGAAGAACTCAGGGCCTGCTTCCAAAAGCCGGGCAAATCCCTTCGCTCCTATATTCAAAGGTGGTCCATCATCAAGAATTCGGTGGAGGACATCTCCGAAGATCGCGCGATTGATGCATTCAATGGCATACCGCAGAGAGCTCAAAGAGGAGTTGGGTCGCACGAAGCCCAAAACCATTGACCACCTGATGGACATCACGAATTGGTGGGCAGATGGAGGAGATTCACTCAACAACAACCGCATCCACTCGGACAGCGACTACGACCTCGGCCGCAGATGCGACCACCAAGGAAAGCGTTGGGTGCACGGTTATGAAGACCACGAAGAGGTCGACATGGTCATAGCCAGCTATGCCGATAAATGTGAAGAGGGTAACTGCAGCAGATACTGTAGCAGCAGCTACCGTGACAGCGGGAAAACCAAGCAAGTGTGGAAACACCGCACCCACAACGACGCACCTGGTGCACCCAGCATCCGGGAGAAGTTGTCTGGACCCTGCAACGTCCACTTCTACATCGACGAGCATGATGGCAAGAAGAAGTCCAGCCACCTCCTCAAGGACTGCCGCGTGTTCTAGAAGCTCCACGAGGGATATGCCCAGTTACATCACGACGCAATGAACCAGGGGTACGGAGCTGCCCCAGGAGCCATAGCTCAAGGGGCACCACCACCACCACCTGGAGGACCCGTGTAGCCTGCAGCTGTGCCGGTACAAAACAATGCAGGCGCGCACTTGGGAACATAGGTATGATCCAGAAGGGGTGCCCCTCAAACAGGATGCAGAAAACAATCACTCGCCAAGTCAACCTGGCAGTAAATGCCCCACACTCAACCCCTGAGTACCTCAGTGGGTCGGAATGCCGCATCACCTTCGACAAGAGTGATCACCCGCGTCAGGTCCCTCGCCCAGGCCACTCTCCCCTGGTGCTCGAGGTGCAGATCGGCGAATTCGAGATGAGTCGAGTATTCATGGACAACGCAGCGACATCAACCTCATGTTCGCCAGCACCCTACACGCCATGTGGATCCCCCTCCCCAGCCTGGAAGCATCCGAGACAACCTTCCATGTCATCATCTTAGGTAAAGGAGTCTACCCCCTGGGCAAAATCTGGTTGGACACCATCTTCAGTACACTCGCAAACTTCCGACGTGAGCGCCTTGAGTTCGAGGTGGTCGACTGGCCATCACAGTATCACACTATCCTCGGGAATGTCGCATTCGCAAGGTTCATGGCGGTCCCGCACTATGCGTACTTGCAGATGAAGATGCCAGGACCTAACGGCATTATCACCGTCAGCGGAAGCTTCACAAAGTCAGATAGCTGTGACAGAGAATTCAACAGAATCTCCCAATCTTTCGGAATGTAGGAGGAGCTCGTGAGGCTAAATGAGTCGACGGACAACAGTCTTCCTCCTGTGAGCAAGCAGAACGCACCGGACCAGTCCTTCGACTCGACGGTAAACACCAAGGTGGTCCAGGTCCACCCGACGGACCCAACCAAGACGACCCTCATTGCCAATAACCTGAGTTCTGCATAGGAACTCGCGCTCGTCAAATTCCTCCTTGAGCACTGCAAAATATTCGCCTGGTGTCCTGCGGACATGCCAGGAGTTCCCAGGAAATTCACTAAGCATGCACTCAATGTGTCTCTAGATGCAACACCAGTCAAACAGTTGATGTGTCGACTATCGGAGCCAAGCACCAAGGCGGTTGGCATGAAAGTTAATAGACTCCTCGACGCCTACTTTATACGCAAGATCAAGGAAAGCACCTGGGTAGCTACCCCATGCTCGTTCCCAAAAAGGACATGGATATCCTACGAATGTGCGTGGACTTCACCTCACTCAACAAACACTGCCCCGAAGGACCACTTTCCAATGCCGCAGATCGACCAGATAATTGACTCCACCGCGGGATGCGAATGTCTCTGTTTCCTCGATGCCTACTCAGGCTATCATCATATTCGAATGAAGAAAGATGACCAGGTAAGACGTCCTTCATCAGCCCTTCGGCATCTACTGCTACACCACGATGCCCTTTGGGCTCAAAAACGCAGGAGCAAACTACCAGCGGTGTATGCAGGATTTCCTCAAGAACTAGCTTGGTCGAAACATCCAGGTCTACATCGACGACATAGTGGTCAAGACGAAAGAGGAAGCTACACTCATCGATGATCTCCGCGAGACCTTTGATAACCTCGACCGCTATCGGATCAAGCTGAATCCGGAGAAGTGCACCTTCGGCGTACCATCCAGGCAATTACGTGGGTACCTCATCTCCGCCAGAGGAATAGAGGCCAACCCGAAGAAGATAAGGGCCATACTAGCCATGGAGAAGCCAAGGAACATCAAGGGCGTCCAACAGCTGTCCGGGCGAATCGCGGCGCTCAGTCGATTCATCAGTCAAATGGACGAGAAGGTACTACCGTTCTACTAGCTCCTCCACAAGTCCGATAAATTCGAATGGAAGGACGAAGCGCAAGACGCATTCGACGACCTCAAGTGCCTGCTCTCCACTTCGCCTGTGCTGGTGACCCCGGGGAAAAGGAGCCAATGTTGCTATACATATTCGCCACCAACCAGGTGGTCAGGTGGTCGAACGAGCCGAAGGAAACAAGGTCCACGGGGTGCAACGCTAATGTACTACCTCAGTGAGGTACTGATACCAACAAAGCAGCGGTACCTGCACTATCAGAAGCTTGCCTACAGTGTCTTCATGACGACACGACGACTGTGCCACTACTTTCAGGAGCACCCCATAGTTGTGGTGAACGATGCCCCACTGGGCCACATCCTCAACAACCCCGATGCTACGGAGCGGGTCGCCCTCTAGGGCATCGAGCTATCCCCGCAGGACATCACATACGAGCGGCAAACAACGATCAAGTCGCAGGTCCTAGTGGACTTCCTCGTCCACTGGATGGAAAATCAGCTCACGGACACACCATACATGTCCAACCTCTGGACCATGAACTTCGATGGATCCAAACGCAAAGGAGCTGGCATCGGTGTCATCCTGATATCTCCTCAGGGTGACAAGATGCGGTATTATCCTGCGGATGAGTTCTGTGCATCCAATAACGAGGCGGAGTACAAAGCACTGATCCATGGGATGCGAATGGCCAAGGCCTGTGGTGCTACACGGCTCATCATCTATGGCAACTCCAACCTCGTGGTCCATCAGCCGATAACATGGTCGCGTACCGCGAACTCTACAACGCACTCGAAGGGGATTTCGATGGCTGCGAACTGCGGCACATCGGTCGTGAAAGTAACGAGGAGGCCGACATACTCGCCAACATAGGATCCACCTGTGCCCCGGTGGCACCAGGCGTATTCCTCGAGAAAATCTGCGAATGCTCCATCAAGCCGAAGACTACCGCAGGACCATCTGGCACAGCAGAGAACTCGGGGGCTACGCCACCCGAAGATGCTAAAGGATCCAACGATGAAGGATCTGGACCCGAAGGTCCAATGGAGGTCATTCTTATCGATCCATCATGAACACAACTGTACATCACGTACCTGCTCACCAAGAGACTGCCAGACGACCTGACAGATGCGCGACATATTGTGCGGTGGTCCAAGGCCTTCACCATAATCAACGGCGAGCTGTACAAACAAAGCATCACAGGCGTTCTCCAATGATGCGTCACCAACAGTGACGGTAGAGGAATCCTCCTCGAAATACACGAGGGCACCTATGGACATCACGTAGGCAGTCGGCCCTCGTCGGTAAAGCCCTATGAGCTGGCTTCTACTGGCCTACCACGATGCGCAACGCCAAGGAAATCGTCGAAAGGTGCAATGCCTGTCAAAGATTTGCGGATAAGCCGCACGCACCAGGTGCGGAACTCAGACCAATACCTGTGGCATGGCCCTTCGCGCAGTGAGAATTCGACATGGTCGGCAAGCTGCAGAAATCGTCACCTGGAGGATACGTCTACCTCCTCGTCGCAATTAACAAGTTCACCAAGTGGATTGACACCATGCCCGTGACGAACCAAACTAGAGTCACCGCCGTCAAATTATTCAAGTCCATCGTCTTCAGATTCGGGGTGCCACACATCATCATAACCATTAAACTGACATTTGTTCTCTTGTTCCCTAGAGTGAAGGATGTGGCAGTGGACGCCGGCAAGGACCTGGTGAAGGTGACCGACACCATGGCCGCCGCCGCTCTGCCGGGCTACCTCAGGGACAAGCTCAGTCGTCCGGTGGAGGTCGTTGCGCCTGGCAAGAAAGCTGACAAGGGCGCTGGCGACAAGGCAAAAAGTCCAACAAGGACGGCGACAAAAAGGATAAGTCCGTGGCGCCCGTGCCCATGGCGGACCCGAGCATGTACCAGATGGCCCACACCGTACGCGTACCACATGTCGTACACTGCGGCGCCCGGAGGCTAGTACTACCTCTGTTTGGGATTATTAGTCCTAAGGGCCAAGTTGCTAATATCAAGATATTTCATAACTCTCTCATTAATATATGTATGTACCAATAGTTTTACATGCATGAGAAAAATGAGAGAAGAATAAGAACATGCGATAGAGACAAATAAATGAGATAGCTCTTATAATTTTAAACGATAAAGTAAAACTCTTAGGACTAATAACAGAGGTAGTACGGCTCAGCCGCAGCCGCCCCGCCGCACAATCCCGCGTTCTACCCGGCACCGGCCCCGCCGCGTACTACCCTGCCCACGCGCCCCAGATGTTCAGCCACGAGAACCCCAACGCCTGCTCCGTTATGTGAGGCCGGCCGGCCGGCCGCCGTGACACCAACACCACGCCAAGCCCATTAGCTTAGCTTGTCACATAGTAGCATCAGCTAGTTAGCCCACTGAGATAATTTAGCAGCCATGTAAATGACGACAGTGAGGCCGCCGTACTTGAATTGTAATGCTCCCCGATCCATCCAACGAAATTTTGTCCTGCCTTTGTTAATTATACTAGGCAAGTCGGCGGCGGCGCCACGCCGCGCCGTGACGTAACCTCATCCGTTAAAGAGCACCGTTGATAAAAAAAATATTACCGAAGATCGTGGAATAATCATTCTAGAACACCTGGCATCTGGAAAATTACAGTTGAGGCCAAGTAGTTACGCCGGGCAATTTCCCGTCTTGATAAGGATTTGTTTCGAATTATCACTGTTAAGGTGAATTGCCGCCGAAGATCATGGAATAATCATTCTAGAACAATCGCCGTTTGAAAAATTACGGTTGAGGCCAAGGAGTTGTGTCGAACAATTACCCGTGTTGATAAGGGTTTGTTTAGAATTATCACTGTGAAGGTTGAAGATCCGCGGCTAGAAATTGCCGGCGAGAAATCGATGTTGAATTTACCATGGGGAAATATCGCTGGTAAAATGTGGCGCAAAATTAAGAAAAATATGAGCTGAAAAAAGAATGCAGCATGCGTAGGCTAAATTCCGCCAGAAAATTATGGGCGTGCACGTTTGTCGGGAAATTACTATTCAGTACTTAAAAAGAAGAGGCGTGGAAAATATCGATGTAAGCGTGTGTGTAACTCCTGTCGGAAAGTTATTTCCAGAAAGTTGCGTCAAAAAATTACCGTCAAGGAGTTTAAAAAGAGGAACCCAAAAACCAGGAAAACCAAAAAAATTGTAGCATAGGCGACTGCCACAAATGTGGCGGTATATTAAGGAAAAAGAGCAGAAGAAATATTGTCGTAAACTTACGCTAACCAATATCGGAATTACACCGGCAAGACATGTCAAAAGGTTACGGTCAAGTATTTTAAAAGTGGGGACTTAAAATGTAAATGTACAAAGCTCCCACCAAAAAGTTACTATTAGAAAGTAGTGTCGAAAAATTACGGTCTAAGAAATAGAAAAGGCAAAATAAAAAACCCAAAAATGCTACGCAGATATAAACTAACTACGGGAGAAAATTACAGCCGGAAAAGGGTATCAAAAAATTACCGGCTAGTAGTTAAATGGACATAGAAAACTACAACCGAAAATCACTATCAGAAAATCACTATCAGAAAGTCCCGTCGAAAATTACCATCGAAGAGTTCAAAAACAGGAAGGAAAAACACAAAAAATAAGCATTTTAGCATAGGCAACGTGGCACACATTGGTTGGATGTTTAGTGGTGTCATCATGACCGCTTGATCTAAATCTAATGGCCCAAGTGCTGCAAGGCCCGTGAACAGTGCCCGTGTGGCTTGGATCGTTCCGAGGGCTTAAAAATGCCTTTCTGTAAAGAAGATAGTAATAATTTAGTACTCCCTCTGTTCCAAAATAAGTGATGTGAGTTTATCTAGATTCGTATGTATTTATATACTAAAACATGTCTAGATACATCTGAATCTAGACAAACCCACTGCACTTATTTTGGACGGAGGGAGTACAATTAATTACTCATTAATATAATTGAGTCTTTGGGTGCTCAAGTAACGGTTCCATCATCAACTGGTGACGAGTCGCTGTTGCCTTGAGGTCATCGACGTTGATCGCCATTTTCTTCTTCCGGAGGGTTCGAGATGGCGCCTCTTGCTTCGGCCTTTGGCCATTATTTTTCCTCTTCTTTTCTGTTAAAGGGCACGCAGCAGGTTTGTGTTTTATCTCGATGGTGCAGGTGCGGTGAGACGACGACATCTTTGATGGTTACTTGCGGCATTGTCACGGCGTGTTTTATGTGCGGCACCAGCGTGAGATGGTGTGGTTAAGTGGCTAATTAAGAATACCTCTAGCCATATATTGTTTAGTGCTAATCCGTTTTGTCATGTTCACGCGTGGTACAACGCATTGCCGACGATCCACCGAACCAGCCAGTCGAGCCGGCCTCCCTCTCCCTCCTCTATGAACAGTTCCTTGAGAGGCAGCTAGTGTGGCCGACCCCGAGCCCCTCCGGCGGCGCTACCGGCCGGAGGTGGCGGAGGGGAGGTGACGGAGTAGTTTTAGGTTAGGTGTAGGGTAGTTTTGCGGTGCTTTCATCACCTTTGTGGGAGTCTTGCCCGGAGTTGCTTTGGTCGCGGCCTCGATTTGATGCTTGCCGGAGTTGATCTGCTTCCTCGAGGTGCTCCGGTGGTCAGAGCTAAGGGGGTTGGTCGGATCTCCAGCCGGAAGCTCTAAATAATGGCCTACGAGCTGGATTTCGTCGAAGGGGAGTGGTTCCCGGGGTGACTTTCTTCGCCGACCATGGTGGCGAGGGAGATCGTTGTTGCGGGGGTTGACGTGGCGTTTTCTTCTTCCCGGTCGGCCGTGGTGGCGAGGGGGAGGTCGTTCGTTGCGTCACTCTTCCTCTTCTTCGTCTACAAGCCAGTGTTGTACTTGCAGCTCGGCCGGCCATGGTGGTCGCTTTTTCTGCAAATGGTGCGGGCTCTCGATGGTGTCTTCTCCCAGGAGCTTCTCTCCGGCGGTTTCTTGGCGGCTGGATCTACTAACATGCCAGAACTTATGGCAGTAGGGCTGCGGCTCCGCTGCTGCTCTTCATCTGCGCCGGTGCTCGTCATCGCCTCTTCGCCAAGTGGTTCGTCCCCGGTGGCTTGGAGGTGGCCGGTTGCGAGGATTTTCTCGCCGGTTTGAGCGTGGTCGAGCCCTTGCTCAGACCTCGTCGATGGCGCCGCCTCCGAGGTCGCCGACGTTCGTGGCAGAGACGTCCAGTCCTTGATTGTGTTTGCTTTTTCGTTTCAGGGTATTTTCTGTAATTTGTGGAGGTCTTTATCTTCGAGTGTAGGTCCTTTGCGAGTGTTGTTTGGACCTCCCTATAATTTTGTACCTGCCACGGATTCTCTTTGCAGCAATGAAAAGTTTAGGTGCTTTGCACCCATAATCGTTCAAAAAAATACAATATATTGCCAATTTTGTTCTCTTCTTGCGGAGTCAAGTGACGTGTGTATGAAGTTATTATATATACAACTATCGGATGTTCTGCCGCGCACGGACGCATCCTCGGTTGCTATGGCCGGTGGTTCTCGCCGTCGTGCTGGCCCTGCTGCCACATCATCTGCTCCGCCGTGGCGCCCTCGGTTGCTGCAGCTGGTTCTCGCCATCCTGCTGGCTCTGCTGCCACATCATATGCTCCGCCGTGGCGACGAAGTGCTCTTTTTGACAGTATAGTAATTTTTGCAAACTAAATTGCTTACGTTCGACGCATAGCTCATTTTTTGTTTGTAGTGCCCTACGTGGATTTTTCTGATGTCTTTTTTCGTCCACCAATTGGTTGTTGCATTCTACTCCCCTCCTCTTTATGCTAAGATTTCGGATGTTTGTAATTCTTTCAGATTGTCAAGAGTGGATTCTCTCAAAAGATGGTAATACTCCTGTACCTTCTTCTACAATATTTTTTTATTGAAGCGTTGGTAATTCAGATTTGAAGGTTACAGAGTGTGTGTGCGCGCGCTTGAACGAGGCTTAATTTCATCTTTGATTACCACTTTGATGCTTTAGTTCACTGGCAAAAATTCAAATAACTTCCAAGGCTTTCTGTGAGTTCAAGGTTACCACGTGAAAATAACTATACAGAACGCCTAAGGGCAGTAAGGATTTGTGATATATCAATAATGATTAACCCGTCCTTCATATCTGTTTATAATTGTTCTAGGAATTAGTCTACTCCTGATGTAATTGTTTCATATGCTGCATTAGCATGTATCCAATTTTTTGTAAGATACATTCTATGTTATCGTATGCACCATGGAAAATATTCAGTAACTATCTCAAAACATCGGATTATATGATGAAGAAAGCAGCTTAACCATTTGCATATCCATTATCTTTTCTCAGCTCAAAGTTCATGCCTGCCACATAATTTTTTTCAGCTAACTTGGTTTTCCTCAACTCATCGACATTATCGAATTATTAGTTTTTTCTTACAGCTTTATTTCTGCAAATAACATGATGAGGGAGTGGCCCTCGGCCTTACTAAAAACTAACATCATAGGTTTGTGAGTCTCATCGATGCTAATTCAGTATTTTTCTTGCTCTAAATTTCCTACCAGAAGCACCAAGCACTCCTACCATTATTGGATTGTTATATTGTGTTTGTGTTTTCTAAAATATATAGAGATGAGTGAGATAAATTGTGCAAGAAGTTTATGCATTTATACTACATAAGCAGAGCTATGGGCTATGGATGCCTTGTAGTAAAACACACCAGAGAGTATTTGTATTTTCCAGTTACGTGTATTTTTTGTTGTCTTGCCCTAGCCTACAATCAGCTCTGTTCAAAAGTTACCTGACTTTTTCAGTCATAGGCAGTATTGGTTACATTTGAAGTACAGAAGATAGAAGTGTGCACAGGTACAGTTTTTAGAACAGCAAAGTTCAGGTGTTAGAGACTCAGTGATTCAATTTCTTTTTTGTGAAAAATTAGTATTAAATTTTAATCTTAAATGTTCTATTCACTGAATTGCCATCATACAGAGTCAGGCTTTACCGAACAATACCATGTGCTACCAGATCTACAGAGCTATATTTAATCGCAGGGAACAACATCAATATCATCCCAACAAATACTCTATCATTTTCTCAATATTGTTTCTTGATGCCACCATTTTTATGGCCTCTCAAAATGTGCAGAACAATACCTGCTCTCATGTCCCTCTACAAAGTTGTAAGCATTTATTAGTGGAGAATAATGGTGCAAACATGTAACTATATCATTCCGCAATCATCCGTCCTTCGATTCCCAACTGTTCTACTTGTCCCCATCATCCATGTTGTAGAGACTATTTTATCTTTTTATTAATTCAGTGCCTAATATGTCTACTATTCTACTTTTTTTGCACATGCATATGAATTTGTTACTTTCGTAATTTTGTTCTATGATAAATTCCAGAGGTATATTGTATATACACGTTTACATAAGGAGCAATTAATAGGAATAAGTATCACTGTAAATATTCTGCTCGAGTAGTAACGAGTAGTTTTGAATGTCTTCACTAAGATTCTAAATCTATTAAGAGTATGCATTATATAATTGTTTAGAGGCCTAAAAACGCAATTATGCTTAAACTTTAAGTAAAATTAAAAAAATAGCATATATATTAAAGATATATTTAAGCAATTTTCTGAAGTAGGGGGGCCATTGCCCCTCTCCCCTTGACTCAGTAAAACTTCGACACTTTAAATGTGGAGCCTTTGGTGTCGTGCTGCCCTAGGGCCCCAAAAATCTATGGACCGGCCCAGCTGAGAATGTATCCCACGCCGACGCATTGTTGGGACGTTAAGCCAAGTATGTTTCTACTGCAACATCTAACCAACAGCAACACGAGATACTTGTGGAATATATAGGATAGAATGATGTATACATAGTATATGCCAGGTATACTGAGGGTTGGTATGCAGAGGTGGATCAGTTCACACCTCATTGTACTAGAGACTGCAGGATGAACAAAGTTGGCTTCAGAGCATAACTCCACTAGAGAATGCTAGAGAAGCACATGGACAGGAGATTCACCACCATTTTCACGTTCTCCACCTCCATGACTGTCGATATCGTTCCAGCAGGGGTTGCAATCGCGTCTTTGTCAAGCCATCTGCACAGATTGGTTGGAGATTGTAAGAACATAAACAAACATTGAATTGTACTACAAACAAGCAAATTTGTCAGCATCAGATGGTAGGTGGTAGTCAACCTGTAAGTGTGCAAAAGAAGTAAACTCGTGTGCAAAGCGGTAGAAAAAGGCGTACCTTAATGACTTTGTGTGTCGACCAGTAGCAACCGCGAAGTCATGAAATTCAGTAATGTTGGCCGGGAGTGGCAAGTCCCTATTGGTCCATGCATTTTTCAAGACTCTGTATATATTAGGCATCATTGTGTCGCCACCTGTTTGCTACTGGTGGTACTTGCACCTGCAAGCGAAGAGAACCACGATGTCAGGCACATGCATATGGTAGCTAGACCCAATCAGATGCTGGAAAAGAACATCCCAATCGTACGATACAGAATAGCTTCCTAGAAGAACATAAGAATGGATGCAGGGCCGGTCCATAGATTTTGGGGCCCTAGGACAGCACGACACCAAAGGCTCCTTGTTTAAAGTGGCAAAGTTTTACCGAGTCAAGGGGAGGGGGGCAATGGCCCCCTACTGCAAAAAAATGCTCAAATATATATATTTAATATTTATTGCTATTTTTTCAATTTTACTCAAAGTTTAAGCATAATTGCGTTCTTAGGCCTCTAAACAATTATATAATGCATATTCTTAATAGATCCGTGATTTTTAGAATCTTGGTGAAGACATTCGAAACTACTCATTACTACTCAAGCAGAATATTTATAATGATATATATTTCTATCAATTGCTCCTTATGTAAATGTGTATATACAATGTACCTCTAGAATTTATCACAGAAATACGAAAGTAACGAATTCATATGCATGCGCAAAAAATAAGTAGAATAGTAGACATATTAGGCACTAAATTAATAAAAAGATGAAATAGTCTCTACAACATGGATGATGGGGACAAGTAAAACAGTTGGGAATCAAAGGACAGATGATTGCAGAATGATATAGTTACATGTTAGCATCATTATTCTCCACTAATGAATACTTACAACTTTGTAAAGGCACATGAGGGCAGGTATTGTTTTGCACATTTTGAGAGGCAATAAAATTGGTGGCATCGAGAAACAATATTCAGAAATGCTGGAGTCTTTGCTGGGAAGATATTGATGTTGTTCCCTGTGATTGAAATCAAATGATATATCTCTCTGGGTTTTTAAATGGAACCTGCGTTTCCCTTTTTTTTACAAAAATTTGGAGTATTCTTTCAGAAAAGAAAAGTCGGAGTAGAGATATAGTAGGCTGCAACTTGGATCATCTATATTTTTAAGAATTATTTCACCATATTTGGTCTCAAGAGTAGAATACAAGTACAAAAACAAGTCTTATGTCGGGGCCCCTATCTTCTTAGGGCCCAGGACGAGCACCCCTCTGCCCCGCCCTATGGGCCAGCCCTGAATGGATGGCACCACAAAAGAAAAACTTATTGCAAGATACTCCCTCTGTTTTAAAATATAATATGTTTTATAAAACATATGTTTTATAAAACATATTATATTTTAAAACAGAGGGAGTAGTACTCAATAAAGAAGTTTGCAAGGGCATGTTGTTCTTTCGTTGCTGCCTCATCGAACTGTTCGGCGTAGAACAGCGGAACACAGGCCCCGAGGCCACCCTCCCCCACCGCCGTCATGGTCAATGCCACACAAATAAACCATTGACTCCCTTGGGTATCGTCCACACATTCATTCGAATCGCACGGGCCGAGAGGTTGCTGCGTGCATAACATCACAATGTGCGAGAACAACAGAACCATACCCTGCCAACATTGAAAAGGATAATTATTTTACAGTTAAGGAACGATGGCACGTTAAACATAGATGGAGAAAGTTTTCTTACGGTGACAGCCATGAGAGCAAGAACAATAGTAGAGTCGGCTGTTGGTATAAGGCAGATCCACAATCATCTATAGTCAAGCTAATAGTTAGCTTAGGCCTTTCACAGTGCATTGTTTTTTAGCACGTTATCATAGGAGATATACAATCTTAAGATACAACTCCTCCAATGCATTTTTTCTTAAGAGGTATATCTAACAGAGCTTGTATTTAATGAGTTTAAGCTCATGCTTGTATGTGATTGGACGATTAATGTCTTTTTGCCTATAATAACGTGCAAGGGGTGTATCTTAGCTAAGATACAACATCATTCTCTTTCTTCATAATTATAATGCCACATCACCAATTTGACTAGGATATAGCGCTAAGAGCCTCCCATTGTCAAAGGCCTTATACAATAGATAAACACAAATTATAGTAATTTATTAATAGCACGATCCACCTTTCACTCTTATATAGTGTCTAGGAGCATGTGTTGCGGCTGGCTCTTAGCCAAGTGCCCACTCATCTTCTCTCTTCTCTTCTCTCTCCTCCAACTAGACAACAATATTCCTTATAGTCCGCTTACATCAGCTTATTATACTTGCTGGCACGGAAACGGCCTAGTATAATATCTACTATGGATCCTCCGAGTGAAAGAAAACCCACTAGTGCAATAAAACCGCTCACAATGTTGTTGCTGGTGTCAACATCGATATGAATCCTCGTGGTACACTAGCATTATAAAGGTGATGATCACCACAGTAGCCTCCCGATGAGGACCTCTGCAGTTTTCCGACCATGTCGAGTCCCTATTGCGCAAAGGGCCAGGCCAACGGTATGGGTCGCAGTTCTACGCCTAGTGTGTGTGGCTTGTCGGCGAACCTTTGGCAGGCGTTGCATCTTTTGATGATGCCCTTGGCGTCGCGCATCGCCGTTGGCCAGTAGAAGCCAACCCGTAAGGCTTTGGCAACTAAGGTGCAGCTTCCGTTGTGGTGGCTGATGACCCACAAGTATATGGGGTGTATCGCAGTATTTTCAAGGGAAGTGAAACTCAATTTATTGATTCGACACAAGGGGAGCTAAAGAATATTTATCAGCCTTAACAACTGAGTTGTCAATTCAGCTGCACCTGGAAACAAATCTTGCTCACAACAGTTTATCAGTAGCAACAGTTTTGTAGTAGGAATATTAAAGTAACAGCAGTAGTAAAGCAAATACAGTAGTAACAAAAGTAGTAAACAGTGGGATTCGAGTGCGGTAGGCATAGAGATGGATGGACGGGCGTTGCATGGACAAGACAATCCACATAGCAATCTGAACATAGGGCAATTGCAGATAAATAAGATAAAGCATCCAAGTACTAGACAATCCTAGGCATGCGTTCCATATATAGTCATACGTGCTCGCAATGAGAACTTGCACAACATCTTTTGTCCTGCCAGCCCGTTTGCAGCGGGGCCTCTAGGGAACTACTGGCAATTAAGGTGCTCCTTTTAATAGAGCACCGGAGAAAAGCATTAAACTTCCGTGAACACATGTGATCCTCACATCAAAGCCTTTCCCTTCCGGTTATCCCGATTTCTGTCACTTCGGGGCCATAGGTTCCGGACAACGACATGTGTATACAACTTGCAGATAAGACCCAAAACAATACTATCATAATGAATCAATAATAAGTTCAGATCTGAAATCATGGCACTCGGGCCCTAGTGATAAGCATTAAGCACAACAAGTCGCAACAAAGTCATAAAACACTAATAAAAGATACTAGGCACTATGCCCTAACAATCTGATGCCATTACATGAACGATCTCATCCAATCCCTACCATCCCCATAGCCTACAGCGGGGGATTACTCACTCATAGATGGGAGAAACATGGATGGTCGATGGAGAAGCAATGGTGATGATGATGGCGATAATCTCCTCCAATTCCCCGTCCCGGCAGGGTGCCAGAACGGAGTTTCTGGTGCTGTTTCGTGGAATCTAATGGTGGCGGCGGAGCGGAACTCCTTCTGGAAAAACTTCGAACCCCCCTAAGTTTTTAGGTCAGAAGGCTCCTTATAGGCGAAGAGAGAGGCCGAGGGGGTGCCTGGGGGCCCACACCACCCCCTGGCGTGGCCTGGCCTGGCCCGCGCCAGCAGGTGGTGTGGCCACCCCAGGGCTCTTCTCCGTCTCGTATTCTGGCTCCTGGAGTCTTCGGGTAAAATAGGATTTTTGGCATATTTTTCGGGATGACAAGTATTGGAACAAACACAAAGAATGACAACTATGCTCTCAAGAAGGTGTTCAAAGAATATGTGGAGACTCAACAAGTGGAAGAAAAAGGTTTTGAATAATTTTGAAAGGCTTCCAAATGCTGAAAGTATGGTACTCGTTAGCTTTGAGCTCTCATTGCCCCTATCATAAGCATCTTTAATGTGGTTAAGGTGAAAGTGACACAACTAAGAGGATATGCTTGACAAGTTATAAATTGAAGTCTCATGCCCCTTACTTACGAAGACCGATCCTCATGCTACTCAACTTCAGTCACAAATAAGCTCTTGTCATTGTAAGTATATACGTATCATAGAGAACCGCCAACGGGGTACCCCTTGCGCATGACACGGGAGCTATCCCATGATCAAAACGACAAGGCAAGCAGACAAGGAGCATCTCAGCGATCTTTTTATTTACTATGTGCATAGATTTTTATTGAGGATGCTTCATAGAATGCTCATTATGGTTATGC
The DNA here is from genome assembly GCA_916181665.1 of Avena sativa. Lineage (NCBI taxonomy): Eukaryota > Viridiplantae > Streptophyta > Magnoliopsida > Poales > Poaceae > Avena > Avena sativa. The sequence goes on from OV702295.1 coordinate 434,323,705, forward strand.
TGCAAGTTTCCACCATGATTAGGCATGGCTTAGGCTAGCGGCCCAGGCGTTTCTCTAACATACATACGAACTCCATGATCTTACAAGTTCCACTTTTATTTCACACCGCTGTGATCCATAAGCAAAAGAACATGATATCAACTAGGTACAAAGTACCTATGAAGTGTTGAAAGCGGTCCCCATGATACATGGTTCTGCTAACTCCAACTCATAAAGCGCAAGCATATGCACAACAAAGAAGGACGCAATGGTTCAGGTTTATTAAGTGCAAGAAAATAAAGTGTACCATCAAGTTCGTGAGAGCTTTACTAACTAACTTTCTCATAACAAGCAAACATTTTATTCGGAAAAAAACAAAGCATATTGAATATGCACGGAAGTAGCAAATGATGCTAATGGGTAGATATGGTGGACACTTCGGAAATATTTGGTTTAGGGAGTTGGAAACATGAGTAAAACACTCAGTGGAAGTGAAGGCTAGCAATAGTAAGGGAGCGACAAACGAGAGAGCAATAGTTGTCATTATCATGCTTCCAACAAAACAATACTACTCATGGCATGAAAGTGATTCAAGATCCTCAATGCAAAATAATTCATCGAGGCTTAACTGACTATTATAGTCATGAGGATGCGTGAGCATGTGCCAAGTCAATCAAATGAAACATTCAGAGGAGGATACCACGGTGTCATACCAATTTAGGAATAGAGTAATGCAAGCAAACATTCATGAGACATGCTACAAATTATTAGCGAGCTGGAGCTAATCATAAGAAAGCAAAAACTATTAAGCATCCAAAGAAAACATACACTCTACATGAACGGACTAAGCAAGCTCACAAAGATGAGTATATGTACAAAAATGAAGACAAATAGAGTTCGTTACCAGCCTCTTACCACGCCTCAAGTTGTCATTAATCCTCATTATTGCTCTTCACTTGTGTGGCTTGAATAATAATATGAAACCAATAATCCACAGAGAATTGCCGAACCCTGTAGAAAACTCGCAAAAACCAAAGAAGAACGGCAAATATTTTTGGTGTTTTTGATTTTTAAATAAGAACCAAAAGAGAAAAACAAGCAAAGCAAAATCTTTTTGGATTTTTCGAATAGTTCAAACAAAGCAAAAAAGGGAAAAGGCAAACCAAGGCAAAAAGAAGAAGCAAGCCAAAGAGAAACAACAAAAATATTTTTGGTCTTTTTGTGTTTTTAGAAAGCAAAAGCAAAGAAGAACGAAAACTAAAAAGAGAATGAAAACATGAATATACAAAGTACCGACGCAACAAGATATGGAGATGAGTGCGGTGTCGGCGTACCTCCCCCCAAGCTTAGGCTTTTGGCCTAAGTGGGTATCAATCCCAAGCTGGCCAGGATGAAGTGTCACCGGGGTACGACGAGGAGGTACCCTCGTCCTGGTGCGAGCCCAAGTACGCCCCTCCGTAATATGCGGAGTAATCATAGGAGGGCACATCCTCCTAGTGTTGCTCGTGGAAACCCAGCAAGCGAAGCTGCTCGTCCACCTCCTCCTTGGAGCGCGACCACGGTCTCCTGTCAACACTAAACAAAGCAGGCTGTGGCAAAAGGATCTCCCTTTCATCCCCGTCAGTGAAAAGCATCCTATATACTAGATTGTTCAAATCAGAGGTAGCAGTGACAAAGTGATGAGTTTTCATGGCAACAAGGTCGAGCCTCTGTGGTGCTAGCATGGCATCATCAGGAGCCACTGAAAGATCTAATGCATCGATTATACGCGAGGCAATGATGCCCCCATAGATAGGCCCCCTAGGATCTAGGCGGCGAGCAATAAGCGAACCAAGATTGTACCGAGTATCGTTGTTGAGCGCAGCAGCAAGGAAAGCTAAGTGATAGTTGGAGATATTACTAGTGTTCTCCCTACCCAATACACTAGTGGCAAGATAATATGCAAAGTATCTAAGAGCAGGGAGTTGGATATTTCTTATCTTTCCACGCTGCGCTACGCGGTCATCATCATTGGTCACCCCTCGGTAAAGCTCCAACAAATCAGTGGGTCGCCCTTGAATTTTCTTCATGGTCCCTATCATACGCACACCTACAATACTGCAAAATCTCTCCAAAGGCATGGTGAAGGGCATATCTTAGATTTTAAAGGAGACAGTGGAATGATAGGATGTGTTAGTAAATGAGAAACTCTCAACAAAAGTTTTGGTAAGCATAGCGTACTGTGCACTCTCATCTTGCATATAAGAGGTTAGGCCTACCCTCTCAATCAGTAGCAAGAAATCATCAAGAAGACCCGCAACTTGTAAGAAAGTAAAACAAGGAAAAGAGGATGGGTGAGCATCCCCATCATCCCTTTCACTTCCAATACGAGTTGCAATGAGATCTTCATTGTATGATGGCCTAGCTTGAGAGGCTGTTCTTGAGGGCCTCGACCTCCTAGGTGCATCACTCTCAAATATTTCTCCAGAAGTATGGTTGTTCATGCTTGGTATTCTGAAATTTAAACACCTATTAAACAAGTGATTGCAAAGTAAATATAATAAAGGATTCTACTCATAGGGACTTGCAAGAGGCCTAAACATGCATCAAATCTATATCTCTAAGCATCAAACAAGCTTACAAGCTCTCATAACCAGTCACCTATAGCAGCAAAATACTCAACATATAATCCACTAAACACAAATCTACTTGGACAAGGGGAGGAGTCACATACCAAGGAACAATTGCTCCAAATTTCAGCAAGAAAGATGGGCTGAGCAAAGAGATCGAAGAAATCGAGAGCAAGCACAGAAAGAACGCGATTTTGAGCTATGAACTGGAGCTTACTCGGGAGAGAGAAGAAAGTGGCAGGTGAGAGAAGTAGCGGGGGGCCAGGGGTGGCCCACACCAGAGCATGGCGCCACCCAGGGCTAGCCGCGCCACCACATGGTGTGCCCGCCTGGTGGGCCCCCTTGGTACCTACCAGGTACTCCTCTGCCCCTTTTTTCACGTAAAAATTTAATATGAATTTTCTGGAATTTTTCGAGACACTTTATTTTTGGGCTTTTTCAGAAATAGAAGAATGATTTTTCTGATAGACAGATTTTTTTTCTTTTGGAAACATGATGCAAGGACAAAACAAGGCTAGAACTATAGAAGTTCTAACATGCAAGCAACTAACAACACAAAGAAAACTAAACGAAAGCAACAACTAAAATGCAAAGGATAGAAATAAACTGAGATAATCATAATGAAAACATTGTTTTGTTCAATGGAATCCTTTTGTTAGCAAGGTTGATCAAGCCTTGCTACCAAAACAATTGCATATGAGACAAAACTTTGTACTCCACTAATGATTATGTTACCTTAACCTTGATAGCAATGGTCCCAATCATAATAGTTTCAATTTTTTCTCTTGGTATGGGACAATATATTTCTCCAACTTGAATGCCTTCAACATGTTCAATTGAATTCAGTCCATAAGTCCTTTCAATCTTCTTGGGGAAATAGACAGTATGCTCCTTGTCATTAACATTGAAGGTCACCTTTCCTTGATTACAATTAATAACAGCTCCTGCAGTATTAAGAAAAGGTCTCCCAAGAATAATAGACATATTATCATCTTCAGGCATTTCAAGCACAACAAAATCAGTTAATATCAAGCAATTGTGAGCCACCTGAACAGGTACATCCTCACATATCCCCACAGGAATAGTGGTAGATTTATCAGCCATTTGCAAAGATATATCAGTTGGTATCAATTTTTCAAGCTAAAGCCTCTTGTAGAGAGAGAAAGGCATAACACTAACTCCAGCTCCCAAATCACACAAAGCAGCTCTAACATAACTATTCTTAATAGAGCAAGGGATAGTTGGAATCCCTGGGTCTCCAAGTTTCTTAGGAACCTTACCATTGAAAGAATAATTAGCAAGCAAAGTAGAGATTTCTTTATTAGGGATCTTCCTTTTATTCGAGACAATATCCTTCATATACTTTGAGTAAGGAGGCAACTTAATAGCATCAGTCAAAGGAATTTGCAAGAATAAAGGCTTCATCCACTCACAAAACTTATTATAGTGTTCATCTTCCTTTGACTTGTGTTTCTTATCACGGAATGGCATAGGTTTTTGGACCCAAGGTTCTCTTTCACTACCATGTTTCTTAGCAATAAAATCTTCTTTAGTGTATTTAGTAGTCTTAGTGTGATTTTCAGGTTCTTCTTCAACTTTTTCTTCATTAGGCACTTCATTTTCTTCATTACCACTTTCAGTTTCAGCATCAGAGATAGATATACTATTAGGATCTATAGCAGGTTCAGAGGGTTCTACAACGGTTTTATGTTTCTTTTTCCTTTTCTTACGAGTAGAACCACTATTTTCAGCTTGTTGAGAATCCTTCTCAATTCTTTTGGGATGCCCCTCAGGATATAGAGGATCCTGGGTAGCAGCACCACTTCTAGTTCTAATTTCATAAGCATGTTTTTCTTTAGCAGCATTAACTAGCAAGTCGTTTTGCACTATAACGAGTTGATCTATTTGAGTTTGAACCATTTGAAAGTGTTTAACAATCATTTTAACATCATTAGAGGTTCTTTCCACAATATCTTTCAACTCTACAATAGCTCTAGTGTTTTCCATTAGATGATTTTGCACCCTTTTATTAAAGTTATCTTGCTTAACAATAAAGATATCAAATTCTTCTAAGCATTGATCAGGAGGTTTAGAGTAAGGGATATCACCTTCATCAAAGTGTTGGAGAGAGTGTACCTCAATAGTGGATGAGTAGGAAATAGGCTTACATAATTCTTCTATAGGTGGTAAATTCTTGACATCTGCAGCTTTAATTCCCTTCTCCTTAAGGCATTTCTTAGCTTCCTTCATCACTTCATCATTTAATTCAATAACTCCCCTCTTCTTTGATGTTGGAATAGGCACAGGAATAGATGGTTTAGGTACAATTACTTCAGGTATAGCTTGTTTAGGAGGAGTCCAATCTTCATAATTCTTGCTTATTTTAGCCATTAATTCCTCATCTTCCTTCAGAGTCCTATTCCTAAAAACACAATCAGCACAACTATCTAGGTATGTCCTAGATTCTTCGGTTAGTCCATTATAAAATATACCAAGAAGCTCATTCTTAGGTAATGGACTTCCAGCCTGTGCATGAATCAAAGCACAAAACCTTGCCCAAGATTCGGGCAATACCTCCTTTTCTCCCAGTTTAAAATCAAAAAGTTCCTGCAAAACAGCATGTCTAGCACTAGGAGGAAAATATTTCTGCAGGAAATTACTAATCAAACACTCAGGGCTATCAATAGATCTAGGAGGTAAATTACCAAACCAAGTTTTAGCATCTCTTTTCAGTGAAAAAGGGAAATTTTAGCAACAAAGTAAGTACGCATCTTAATATCATCAGAAAACAAGCCACTCATGGTAGAAAGTTCATTCATATGTGCTACCGCACTTTCATTCTTAGTCCCACAAAAAGGTTCATTCTCGACAATAGCTATGTAAGATAGATCGAGAGAGAAATCATAATCTTCATCTATAATGTTTATGGGAGAAGCAGCAAATCTAGCATCAAGAGATAATTTGGGTCTAATAGTATGCCTCTCAAGGAGACTCTTAGCAGCGCTCCTATCATGGGTGTTCCTACATTCTTCAATAAACTCATCAGTCATCTCAACATAATCTTCTTCAGCATCATAACTCTTACTAGACTCAGGTGAGCTAACAGGTGTGGCAGTGTCTTCATTAGGAGTGTCGGTATTTCCAGCTATAGTTCTAGCAATCGTAGCATCTAGGAAAGGACCTAATGAACTACTCTTATCAAGCACAGTAGAAGCAACATCATAAGTATCAGAAGTTTCAGATTCAGCAGTAGTAGCAGTGTGTGTAGCATGTGTATGTGGTGGTGTAAGGAACTTACTCAAAATAGACGGTGAATCAAGAGCAGTAGAGGTGTTCAGAACCGTACCTCTTCTTATAGTGGATGGTAAAATAGGAACCTTGCCATCACGAGACTTACCCATGACGGATGGATAGCAGCGAACAATAGAGAACCCAAGTGAACTTGATAAATAAAGCTATGCTCCCTGGCAACGGCGCCAGAAAATAGTCTTGATGACCCACAAGTATAGGGGGTGTATCGCAGTATTTTCGAGGGAAGTGAAACCCAATTTATTGATTCGACACAAGGGGAGCCAAAGAATATTTATCAGCCTTAACAACTGAGTTGTCAATTCAGCTGCACCTGGAAACAAATCTTGCTCACAGTAGTTTATCAGTAGCAACAGTTTTGTAGTAGGAATAGTAAAGTAACAGCAGTAGTAAAGCAAATACAGTAGTAACAAAAGCAGTAAACAGTGGGATTCGAGTGCGGTAGGCATAGGGATGGATGGACGGGCGTTGCATGGACAAGGCAATCCACATAGCAATCAGAACATACGGCAATTGCAGATAAATAAGATAAAGCATCCAAGTACTAGACAATCCTAGGCATTCGTTCCATATATAGTCATACGTGCTCGCAATGAGAACTTGCACAACATCTTTTGTCCTGCCAGCCCGTTTGTAGCGGGGCCTCTAGGGAACTACTGTCAATTAAGGTGCTCCTTTTAATAGAGCACCGGAGAAAAGCATTAAACTTCCGTGAACACATGTGATCCTCACATCAAAGCCTTTCCCTTCCGGTTATCCCGATTTCTGTCACTTCAGGGCCATAGGTTCCGGATAACGACATGTGTATACAACTTGCAGAGAAGACCCAAAACAATACTATCATAATGAATCAATAATAAGTTCAGATCTGAAATCATGGCACTCGGGCCCTACTAACAAGCATTAAGCACAACAAGTCGCAACAAAGTCATAAAACACTAATAAAAGATACTAGGCACTATGCCCTAACAATCTGATGCCATTACATGAACGATCTCATCCAATCCCTACCATCCCCATAGCCTACAGCGGGGGATTACTCACTCATAGATGGGAGAAACATGGATGGTTGATGGAGAAGCAATGGTGATGATGATGGCGATGATCTCCTCCAATTCCCCGTCCCGGCAGGGTGCCAGAACGGAGTTTCTGGTGCTGTTTCATGGAATCGGATGGTGGCGGCGGAGCGGAACTCCTTCTGGAAAAACGTCGACCCCCCTAAGTTTTTAGGCCAGAAGGCTCCTTATAGGCGAAGAGAGAGGTTGAGGGGGTGCCTAGGGGGCCCACACCACCCCTGGTGCGGCCTGGCCTAGCCCGCGCCAGTAGGTGGTGTGGCCACCCTAGGGCTCTTCTCCGTCTCGTATTCTGGCTCCTGGAGTCTCCGGGTAAAATAGGATTTTTGGCATATTTTCCAGGATTTTTCCTGATAGTTGATTTTCTGCACAAAAAGTAGACACCAAGGCAATTCTGCTGAAAACAGCGTCAGTTTGTATTAGTTGCATCCAAATCACACAAGTATAGAGGAGAAACAATAGCAAAAGTGTTCGGGAAAGTAGATACGTTTTGGACGTATCAGTGGCCGCAGATGCCTTCGTGGATGTCGAGGAGGATGCTCTTGCCGTCACCATAGGTGACGCATCTTTGGAGGACCCCGGTGATGCTCCACTTGTAGAGCTCATTGTTGATGATGGTGAAGGCCTTGGATCGACGAGAGATGTGTCGCACGTCCGTTAGGTCATCTGGAAGCTTCTTGCTCAACAGGTATGTGACGTACGACTAAGTCTAGTATTGCTCGATCATCATGACTGATGAGTGCATATTTGCATCATGTTTTATATTATTATTTTGCATTGTAGATGTAGGATCTTGGTATTTTATGGTGTTCGTGCACATATTTTATGTCTGTTTTCTCTAGGATCAGGACAGATGATGGATCCAATGGATACAATTCTTGAAGCAGTTGTACTGTGGAGAAAATGAGTCAAAACAACGTAAATCGTTTATTTGGGAAATATTAATAATACAAGAAGAAAACCAGAAGCGAACAAGGGAGGCAGAGAGCTCAACGACCAAGTATACGGGCGGAGAAAATATTCCGGCCATATAGCTCTAGCCATATAGTTAGCACCGCCTCCGCCTCGTCAAATAGTTTTACCCCGTGCAATTGGTTCGGAGAGACGACATACAAAACACCTAGAAATCCCTGAAACGTCACCTCCAAAAGGCATCTGGAGGGGGAACTCATCCACAAGGGATCCATCTTCGCCCTGCGTAGATGCGGGAGGCTAAGGCATCGATCTTCATCATCCACCGCTGCATCACCACCATCTCCATCCATCCCATCTACATCTTGTCTAGATATTGTTGTAATTCCTATACTCGTTGTGGATTTATACAAGTACTATTCATCTATGATTGTTTCCATTACCTTGCCATGATGTTGATTGCCTCCATGTCTGAGTATATCATTAATTCTTGGGGATATGCAGAAACCCTAGTATGAGACTGAAATAAGATAAAGTCTATTATGATATTCATCATTGTGACCATGTGTTAGATTTTCTACATCTTGATGTTGAGAGAAGTCGACCTCTCAATATTTGCCTCTCATGGGGACTTGATGGAGGAAACTACTTATTGGTAGACGGAGGTGTGCTAGCACTTATAGTGACTATAAAGTTGTTGGCACCCCTTACGTATCAACTTGGGAAACCGAGGAAACTCACGAAACACTTTCCATGCCATGGGATACGTCCTACGGGATTATGTCCCTTAATAGCACAGTAATTCGATTGATGTCGATTGCTGACTGCTGTGGTTATGAGGATGATGTGAGCAGCGGTTGTTGCCTATTCGTCCAAATACGGAGTTCCTCCCACACATACATAGTTAAAAATGTTCATGATGATAATCTTTATCTTAGATCTTTACAATACTAGTGGTGTATCCGCTACTCCCTCAGAACACTTTTTCCCTACTGCAGTTCCAATCTATCTTACATACGCAATACTTATTTTCTGAATTAAGTTATTTTGCTTTACTTTATTATTGCTTCTTATACCCAAAACCCCAAAACACCATTTTACACAATACTCGCATTTTATCTTGTCACTTAGAACATTATCTAGCATTTCTATCGTTATATTTATTTCAAGAGTTATTAGACTTCAGACTCCTGCTCCCTGTGGGATCGATATCTTTATTTCGAAACAAGCTACAAACGATCTGTGCTCTTGCAGTCACCAAGCTATTTTCTGGCGCCATTGCCGGGGAGCTAAGCGTTGTAGGTCTTTTAGTTTTTGCCTATTTATTTTTGTCTTGCTAAATTTTGTTTTGAGTTACAGGTTTCCTCCAACATGATGGAGTTTGAGCATATGACTAGTGCTAGCCCACTTAACTACTTTGGGAAGCCCTATGATATTTAGAAAAAAAGACAACTCCAATGAGAAGACAAGGGGGTTTGAAATAAGTCCTCTATTACTTAGTATTCTACATAAGAAGCAATTTACCGGAGATGAAGAAGATCATGATCCATATGAGCATATTGCATGTTTTAAAGATATATGTGGCACTTTTCTATTGACGGGATATACTGCCGATGAGGTAAGGGTTAAAGTTTTTAGTCAAACTTTGACAAGTAGAGCTCTCTCATGGTATAGATCTCTACCCCCTGAAGTGACTACTACTTGGGATAATCTAGCATGTGAATTTCTATCTAAATATTATCCATTATCAAAATCTTTTGGAATCAGGCGTCTTATAATGACTTGGAAGAATCATGCTAATGAAGGATTAGTAAGAGCTTATATTAGATTTAAAGATTTACTACGACCATGTCCTCATCATGATTTGCCTGAATGGTACTTACTACATATCTTTTATGGCGGTTTAATTAAACCTAATAAAATTGAACTAGACTCTTTTGCAGAAGGAGCCTTTATGAATCTTCCTATACCTAAAGATTGGGCTTTACTTAATAGAATTCGTGATCATAGAGTTTCATGGAATTTTGGTCTAGGAAGTGAAGGAGGCATAGAAATAGAGCATGATTGTATTCATGACTATAATAAAAAAGGCCATGTTAAAGAATTATCTAAAGAACTTTATTTGGATTCAGATCTTGTGTTGCAAGTTGTTAAATCTTTTACAGAACATATTAAAGCTCCAATGGAGGGTCCAGTCAAGTATGATCCACCACCCGAACCAGAAAATAAAATAGAAGATAAAGCAACTCTGGCCTCCGTAGAACCAATATATGAAGTGCCTTTCCCTAACATTGCACAAAAGCATATTTTTGAGTATGAACAGGTCAAAGAAATACAAGAAAAGAGAAAAGAGGAAAGCATGCCAGAAGCCGTGGAACATCTGAAGGAAACCAAAGATGAAGAGGTAACCAAGGAAGCAATTATGGCTATGTACTCACATTGTAACATAGTTGAACTTGATGTAGAGACTTCCATATTGGTTCAAGGTAAAACAAAGGTAAAAGATGTGGGTAAGCCTATTCTTCCCTACATATTTAAAGAAACCTCTCATTACGGTTTATGTGATCTTGGCATCGAAGTTAATGTTATATCTTATGATTTCTACCTAGAAATAGAAGAAGAAATAGAACCAGCTACAATTGAAAATACTAATATGACAATTATGTTAGCCAATAAGAACCTTAGAATTCTAATGACAGTAGTTGATAACGCAACTGTCACAATCGGGAACAAAAACTTTCCTATCGATTTTGTAGTTGTTGATATGCCAGCTAACACTCTTTGCCCTATTATATTTGGAAGAAACTTTTTGGGTGATATAGGTGCCTATGTCAATTTCAAGAAGGAGATTGTGACTCTTAAGCTTGGGGGAACGAAAAATAAATTCCATTTTTCCAAATTTAAAGACAGGCCTCCACAAATACAAGAAGAAGAGGAAGAGAGAACTGTTGAAGAAATGGCGGCTCTTTTCTTTAGTAACCTAGAAGAAGAAATAAATGAAGATCCAAATTATGAAGAAAACATTATGGAGGACAAGTCCCTAGAAGAACTAGAGGATGAATTCGATTCACTTCCCATTTTGGGACCTCCAACTAATGAGGCTTTTGAAGAGCCAGAAAAGAGAGGGGACGAGGAATTACCACCCCCAGAGTTGAAGACTCTACCAGATAATCTTAAATACAGGTTTTTAGATGATACCAATAAATTCCCTGTTATTATTAGTGCTAAACTTTCAGGAGAAGAAGAAGAAGAACTCATGAGGATACTTAAGGAGCATCGCCAAGCCTTTGGGTACTCAATGGATGACTTGAAGGGCATTAGTCCCATGATAGCCGTTCATCGAATATTCATGGAAGAAGGTGCAAAACCAGTTGTAGAGTTTAATAGAAGATTAAAGCCTGAAATGAAAGAAGTGGTAAGAAAATAAAGTGTACGCCTACTGGACGCAGGTATAATTTATCCTATTAAAGAGAGTGAGTGGGTAAGTCATGTTCACTGTGTTCCTAAGAAGGGCGGTTTTACTGTTGTTCCTAATGAAAACAATGAACTAATACCTACTAGAACTATTGTTGGGCACAGGATGTGCATAGACTTCAAGAAATTAAATAAAGAAACTAGGAAAGATCACTATCCATTACCGTTCATAGATCAAACTTTAGAGAGGTTAGCAAACCATACTCATTTTTGTTGCTTGGACGGATATTCTGGTTTCTCTCAAAAATATGTTCATCCGGATGACCAACTTAAAACAACTTACATAAGTCCTTACGGTTTACATGCTTACCGACGTATGCCCTTTGGTCTATGTAATTCTCTAGCTACTTTTCAACGATTTATGACTGCTATCTTTGCGGATTTTATAGAACTTATAATAGAAGTATTTATGGATGAATTTTCTATCTATGGAACTTCATTTACTAGTTGCTTGGATAATCTCAAGAGAGTTTTGCAGCGTTGTGAAGAAACTAATCTTGTTCTAAACTGGGAGAAGTGTCACTTTATGGTGAAAGAAGGTATAGTCCTTGGACACAAGGTATCAGGTAAGGGGATCGAAGTTGATAGAGCTAAGGTTGAAGCAATAGAGAGAATACCGCAACCTAGGGATATTAAAGGTATAAGAAGTTTTCTTGGTCATGTGGGTTTTTATAGAAGGTTCATTAGAAATTTCTCTGGGATATCTAAACCTTTAACTAACCTCTTGCAAAAGGGAATGATATTTAATTTTGATGATAAATGTCTTGAAGCCTTTGATAAACTCAATCATGCTTTATCTCATGCTCCCATTATTAAACCACCTATCTGGGATACAAGATTTGATTTAATATGTGAAGCTAGTGATGATGTTGTAGGAGTAGCTCTAGGACAACATATTGGTAGTAGATTTAATATTATACATCATGCTAGTAGAACTCTCAATGGTACTTAAAAGAATTACCCTAAGGAAGAAAATGAACTCTTTGCTGTATTTTTCTCTTGTGATAAATTTCGTTCTTATATCGTTGATGCAAAAGTGAGAGTTCATACGGATCGTGATGGTTTAAAAGAACTCCTTGAGAGGAAAGAACATAAACCAAGACTGATCCGTTGGATTCTTTCACTTCAAGAATTTGAATTGCAGAGGCAAGAAATAAAAATGTTAGATGCAGCGTCCATGTTTGCCCAGGAAGACACCAATCTTATTGAGAGGAACTTTAGTCTTGGTGATTTTTTTTACGGGAACTATTTGATGAACTAAAGTTAATTCCCCCAAAAGATAAGGAGTCTCTGTTGTGTGATGAATTCTTCATCCCCGAATAAGCAAATGGTAAGTGCAAGGTAAGTGTACTTACCCAATAAGTGATTTATTTTCACAAATTTTACTCTTGAAAATTCTGTTTTCGAATTCCTTGTGTTTTTCTGAAGTTTTAGAGGGATTTTACCAACTATACGGGGGGAGCTATACGACCAGATAGGGAGCTCCCACCGTATAGTTGGTCGTTAAACTCTCTGTATCATCTTTGTTAAATTGTTTTCGACATCTGAGCCTATACGGCCGCAACTATACGATCAGAGCAGAAATTCCGTCTGTATAGTTGGTCGTTGAACTCTCAGATAGTTTTGATTTTTCATGTTTGTATCTATACGGTCACAACTATACGATCGGAGCCAAAATTCCAGCCGTATAGTTAGTCGTTAAACTCTCAGACACTTTTTCGTTTGATCTTTCGTTTATTCATCTATGAAAAAAATGTTATTGTCGGTTCCTAGTCGTGATTTAATCGACCTGGACTCGAGATATTTGGAAATATCTGTTCGGAACCAACTATACGGCCGGACCTATACGGGTCGTGCCTGTATAGTTGGTCGTTACGCGGCAGCACACTTCCAAATCCATGATTTCTTTTCCTGTTTCATTTAGATTCTTTTCTTGGACGATAATTTGGTGTTTCTCGCGAATTTTATCGACCTCTAACCCCCCTTATATTCTGCCATTGTTTCTCTCTCTAATCGCAATCTACAGAAACCAATCTAGTGATGAGGTATCCTGTCCCAGGCCATGGAAAACTAATGGGCCTCATTTCTCCTTCCAGGGACCGCTCCTGTAGCCCATCCATGGAGGACGATGACGAGGAGGTGGAGAGGTTTAGCCCAAGGTACAAGGAGTACATCGAGCCAAGCTACTTCAACAATGATTCCGACGATGATGTGGTTGACGTCTACATCCACCGTGACGTCTATGATCCACCGGAGATCAATTGGGCGGTGATGAAGAAAGCTCAACAGAAGAGAGAAGATCGCAAATCACATGGAAAAGGGCATGTGGAGACGGTCAAGTTCATCACTACGGATCAAAGGCCACACACACGTAAGGAATTATCTAATATTGGTGCAGGTGCTAGCAAAGAAGGGGAGGTTCCATTCCCAAAGCCAACAATTGGTGCTCGTATGAAGGTTAAGCCTCAAGAAGAGTGGAGGTACGGTTTTCACTTCTCCGATCCATCAATTATGGATGAGGAAGAAGAAGCTGTCCCCAGGACCAATGATCACGTACGGACACTAGAGATATATCAGAAGCAGGAGCTACTCCATCGCGTCGAAGTCCGTCACCGTCTCAATGAGATGGAGAAGGAGGACCTCCTTCCATTGGTGACCAAGCTCGCAGATAGAGTGGACACTCTATGATCTGATCTCCGCAGGTGCTACAGCCGCATAACTACTCTGGAGGAGACCAACAATAAGCTACGCGTCGCGGTGTTACATGCCATGGCGCCACGTTGATCTACAACAATCACGGTATCAAATAATCGCAAGGGATTATTTGATCCCGCTTGGCTTGATTCCAAGCTAGGGGAGATCTTTAAGACCTTGTAATCTATCCTATAAGTTTTTATTATTTTTGCATTAGTTCACACTATAAATAAAGATTGCATCATTAGAATTCCCTTCAAGAATAGTTGATCCCTTTTATGAAATTCCGAGTTTATTATTATATATGGAGCAGAGTTTGTCTTTGCTTTATTGATATATGAATGACTTGAGTATGATTTTACTTGCACTTGATGATAGCAATAGGAGTCTTCCACACCATTGGTATTAATGGAACACATAAAGATAATTTGGTCAATATGTTGTAAAGTCTACGGTTTGATTCACAAAGAAAAATTATCTATACAATTAAGTTGAAAAAGAAACCTTAAACAAAGGAAAATAAAGTGCTATCAAAATAGAGTGGGAACAAGTCGAGGTAGAATCTTCAAGTCATAAGAATGCTTCATATACAGTTGGAATTTGATAATTGAGATCAATGAACTTTGAATTCCTACATAAGGTGCAATATATGGCCAGCTCCTTTGCACAACACTTAAAATAAAAGTGTGAGCATATATGCAAAATAAAAGAAAAGAAAGAAGAAAAAGAGCGAATGTGCAAAGAGAAAGTAGGCATATACCACTTAATTATAGTATAACAAAGAAACACTTTTGAGATTTTGAATCCCAAGTGAATATGTTGATCCTAAAACACTTGGGACTACCTCGTTAACTCATTCGGTTGAACTGGATTATTTTACATTATGTTGAGATTTATGTTTTGTCGTGGTGGTGTCACGGCAGATGCCATGGATAGGCTAAAGGTGGGGACTAATATGCGCTAGGGGAATCCAGGGAGGGATAGTAGAGTGATTCTCCACACAGAAGTTTGTATTGCAATATCTCCAAGATTACAAGTGCTCCTTGAGCTGTAATGGCGAGAGGAGGAAGAAGGTGCTCTCTTACTCTAGCCTACTATCTTCCCCAAGAACCCTAGACTAGCTAGTGCTCAACCAACTAGAATTCTCTCAATCAGCCAGCCCCTTCTACCAGAGCCCTAACCCCCCTTATATAGAGGTGGTTTGGTCCTGGCCTAGGGCATACGTGGAGGCATATTCCTAAGAATACGCCCCCTCCCAAAGTAGTAACCTGACAGGGGTGCTTTTCCCCCGCGTCACACTTGCTTTAGCGACGTAAGCCGACGTGAGCGTCGTCACCCTTATCGGCGACGGTCCGGTGGTCCTGCCATTGCTTTATCCGCTCAGCCAGTACGTACCGGACCCTCCTTTTTGACCAGAGAGATTCCTTCCTTCTCCTAGAAGCCAAGCGAGGATCCGGATCACAGTAGATCCAGCCACACCTGTTCCTGCATATAAGTTAGACAAGCATTTCCGACTTACTCCTTAAGTCGGACGAGACTATGTGAGGCGACCCCCCTGGTCCGGGTTACTCTGTGATCCGGCCTACCTTGAGGTGACTTGGCCAGCATCCGCTTTGACCTTGCCGAACCTCGGCTAACTCGGCCCTTATACCCCAGAGTGACCCTACCCGGGGGTATCCCCCCGACATTAGTCCCCGAAGCTGGTGCGGTCTTAGCTGCCTCGGCCGCTAAGGCCACATCAGGTTCATTTATGTCTGAGCCTCAGACGTTTACTTCCGGGCCAGCTCCTTATCTCGGATTACATGGATTTACGTTCCCTTCGCACGTTCCAAGTTTCCACTTGCCGGCCGGGTTACCATTGTGGCTCGGATCCGAGCCTTGCTTCCTTCTCTCATACGCCAACCCACGTGGAGACTAATCATTACGTTGCCTCATTTTAAGGGCCTGCACAGTAACCGCCGCAGTAATTGTCAGTTTTACTGTGCGCGGGTTACGTCATGCCTGTCTCCTCGTTTACCGCAACGGCACGTCGCGTCATGGGATCTCGTCCACCCTGTGACCCTCTGTGTGGCTTCTCTGTGATTGCCTGATGCTGGTAATACACGACCACGTCGCGTGGCTCGCGGGCGCAGAGCGATCCCACTCATCGATCACTGCGGGCGGTTAAATAGGGGAGGGGGCGTCCCTTTGCATTTTTCCATCCCCGCGCCCCTTTGCCCGTTCCTCTTCTTCTCCTTCGTCTTCCTCGCGACTGCGCTGCCGCCAGTGCTCGTAGCAGCAGCGCCGCCGCCGCACCTTCTCCGTGCCTCCGCACCGCAGCCCCCGCTGCGCAGTTGCTTAGCCACGGGTCCTCGTCAATCTAGACCACAGACCCTCGCCGCCGCTTGCTCCAGCGAGGACAGCGGATACGAAATGACTGAAGAGGAGCTCGTCATCGTCGAGCAGGAGATGGAGGAGGACGCTGCCACCGCGGACCGTGGAGCGTGGGCCGGCTCGTGAGTCTGCCAAGACGACATCGACTGGCTCTACCAGACCAGGCGTATTCCCGCCGGCGTCGCCGCTCGTCTCCCCTCCTCGGAATTGGCCCCCTCACCCAATCCGGGTGAGTTTGTTGTTTTTATATCCCATTTTCAACGGGGATTTGGTCTTCCGGTGAGTGATTTCTTCCGGGACTAGGTCCGGACCTATCACTTGCAACCACATCATCTCCCGGCGAACGCCATCACCTCTCTGTCCGCCCTTGCCTCTACGATTGAGGGCTACACTGGGCTATGGCCCACGAAGGAGCTGTGGATCCGGTTCTTTGGCCTCCGTCGCAACGTCGTCCCCAACATCCACGTTGAGTCGGAGGGTAAGCAGCTCACCCAGTTCGGAGCTGCTTCCATCTCGCCCCGGAGGCTTTCAGTCTTTCCCTGGGTCACCGGGCTTGACTCCTGCAAAGGATGGGCCCGGACCTTCTTCTACGTCCGGAACGAGGGTACCGAAGACTTGATCCGGTTGCTGCCCTATGCTCCGGGTCTCCCTGACACGGATTTCTGGGAGGAGGTCCCCAAGAAGCCTACCTCTCTGGCCAACCAAGTCAACAAGAGGTTTGCGGAGCTGAAGAAGTTCGGATTGCGCAACGAGGATGCTATGATCACGTTCGTGCGCAACCGAATCTCTCCCCTCCAGAAGCGCTCCCATAAGTTGTGCCACATGAGCTTCAGCTGCGACCCCAACCGAACCTCCTCCTTCGAATTGAGTAATACAGATATCTTCCGCCGGGTCAAGGCTCTGTTCACCACTCACAAGGATTTCTCCACCAAATGGACGTGGGGAATCGAGCATTACTGCCGTGACAGGCTCCCTCCCGCGGTAAGCTTCGCGGGGTAAACTTATTTCGGATCAATTATGTGTCGGTTTTCTATCATATTTTTGACTCTGCTCTTTGTGCTTTTTCTCAGTTGTTCTCTAGCAAACTCTTGAGGATGGCATGGATCCGACCCTTAAGTGGGCGCCGGACCGAGAGATCCCGGATGAGGTGGAGCCGGACCAGGAGATGTTCCTCCCTATGACCGACGCCACCAAACGTCCCAGCGGTAAATTCTCTTCTCTTAGAGATTGGCCCGATGATGAGGATGACTCGGATATCGACGTGATTGAACCCGTTGAGGTTGTCTCTCTTTCCTTTGCCTTTCCGGCATCAGCTAACCCCGGTGGACATATCCACGAGGATCCTCCACTTGCCTCGGGCGAGCCGGTTCTGGTGGCGTCGAAGAAGAAGCGCGGATCTGCGTCAAGTTCTTCCTCCGAACCTTCTCAGCCTACCAAAAGGCAAAAGAAGGCCGGAGACAAGACTGCCTCCAAGCTTGCAGGCAAAGCCCCGACACGGAGGGCCCGGAAACCTAAGGAGGCCGAGACCTCGGACACGTAAGTCATTTTTTAATGCACAACTCACTTTTCCTCGCATCGTGGTAATTTCACACCTGACCTTATTCTCTTTTTCAGGCCGCCTATGGAGGTCCCTTAGAGCGGATCGAGCATCTCTTCTCCCCTTCGGTCCAGTCCTTCCCCTCCTCGTGACGACGAGTCACGCCCGCTGAGCCCTATTCCGGAGGGCTCTGCGGCTGCTTCGGGTTCCGTAGTACCTCGTCAAGAGGAACGTGACCTCGGATCAGGAGGGGTCGGTTCAGCCGAGGCGACGGCGTCTGCCACTTCGGCATTGCCGCAATCAGCAACCACAAAGTCTACCGCAACTCCAGCACCAGCAGCAGCCCCAGCACCAGCTTCCGAACCAGCACCTGTCCCGGCAGCCAAGAAACCCACAGCAGCTCCAGTACCAAGTTCCTCTGCTTCTTCCGAGTCATCCCAGCCCTGGCGAGGAACCATTCCCGCAACTTCCAAGGGGAAATCCGTCGTGGTTACTTCTTCCCAGCAAGCTAAAGGCAAGAAGGCTCCGGATGCTGCCAAGTCTACCTCCATCGAGGCCGGGCAGTGAACCTTGTCGTCAATGCTTCCGAAGAAATCACCAGCAGCGACGGATCCTCCTGCCGAGCCAACCGATACGCAGCAGATGGTTCTTCACACCAGCCCAACTCTTGCTCTAATTGAGAGGAAGGAAGCTCATGCGAAGGGCTTGGTGGCACCCCACATGCCCACTGGCGAATGGTACCCTCCGAGCCTTATCGAGTTCGTCATGAACTGGAACAAGGCGGAGTTCGTCTACAACGACGATCTCCTGGAAAAGTTCGGCCCTGCAGAATTTTCTGCCCAGATGAACACTGCTGCCAAGGCAATTAACCTCGCGGGGCGAATGATGGAGGTATGTCGTTTCCCCTTTACATGCTGTATATAATAACCATTAGTCCCCGAGCCTCCGGCGGAGTAACTTGTTACTCGGCCGGATGCTCCTTAGAAAATTAACATAGCTGCATGTAAACTTCAAATATGCATCTACCTAGAGCCGGGTTAAGTTCCACTTGGCCCGGATCTTATACACTTCGAATATGCACACACCTAGAGCCGGGTTAAGTTCCACTTGGCCCGGATCTTACATACTTCGAATATGCACACACCTAGAGCCGGGTTAAGTTCCGCTTGGCCCGGATCTTACATACTTCGAATATGCACACACCTAGAGCCGGGTTAAGTTTCACTTGGCCCGGATCTTACATACTTCGAATATGCACACACCTAGAGCCGGGTTAAGTTCCACTTGGCCCGGATCTTACATACTTCGAATATGCACACACCTAGAGCCGGGTTAAGTTCCACTTGGCCCGGATCTTACTTACTTCGAATATGCACACACCTAGAGCCGGGTTAAGTTCCACTTGGCCCGGATCTTGCACACTTCGAATATGCACACACCTAGAGCCGGGTTAAGTTCCACTTGGACCGGATCTTACATACTTCGAATATGCACACACCTAGAGCCGGGTTAAGTTCCACTTGGCCCGGATCTTGCACACTTCGAATATTCATCAAGTTAATGTCACACTTCGGTGCTCCTTTCAGGTGACCACCAACCGCCGGAGCGCCGAATTTCAACGCCTGCTTGATACCCACAAGATCCTGCGTGCAAAACATGTTGCACTTGGCGCAGAGCATGAAAAGAGGGGTAATTTTCTCCCTCAGCACTTCTCCGTTTTTCTTTACTTGTTTCCGCCGGACTAATCTCCTCATTCGGTTTTTTGCAGCTGGGGTGGAGGCTGAGAACAAGATCATGTGGAAGAACTTGGAGGAAATCCGGGGTATGTCCTCTTTTGTCCGACCTCGTAGTGTTTTCCATTTCCTCTTCTCCTTGGCTCGGCAAACGTTCACTCCTCGGCTCTGCCGGGTCAACACATTATTTCAGCATTGCTTGAGGATAGTGTGCCTGTGCCTGATATGATGCTGCATTTTCTCGAACAAGCAGGACAGCATCAAGCTGAGCTGAAGAAGAAGAATGATGAGCTTGCCCTCCTCCGGACCAAGGACGACGAGATAGCTAAGCTCAAAGTTGATATGGAGAAAATGAAGGCCCAACACAAAGCCAAGCTCCAAAAAGTTGGCCAGAACTTCATCGAAGAGCGCGAGCGCCTTGCTCTCCAGATCTCCAAGGACCAGGACCTGCTTAAGGAATCCGAGGTCCAGCTTGGGTCGGCGCTCGCTAAACTTAAACAACTTCGCCAAAGATGCGACAACTGCATCAAGGAGTTGACCCGGATCCACCGCCATATCTCACGTAAGTTTCTTTCCCTTATCCGACATGTGCCTTTGCTCATATGCCTTTCCGGGTTAGCGCATATGCCTTTACTTCAGCATCTTCGCTTTCCTTGTTTCCAGATCACTTTCCCGAGGGTACTCCCATTGCCAGTGCTGTTGTTGCCAAATTCCGCCGAGAAAGGGGTACTCCCGTCGCTCCTGATGGTGAGAGCATCCCCTTGGACATGGAGGACCTATTGGTCAGCGTGTCAGCTCGCGTGGAAACCATCAAGAACTATGGGAAAGATCTCCTCGACGTTGCGGTCCGGATCTACAACACCTTCTGGCCAAGCGAAAGCGCTCCGGAAATGATCACACTCCTTGCCGAAAAGCTGTTGGAAGTTGAGACTCAGCTTGACCTCTGGAGGGAGTTCGCCGGGCGTGCCGCAGCAGATACCCTCCTTCATCATATTCTTACATGGTACGAGAAGATCGACCTAAGCCTCCTCAGACGTCGGCGCACCGAATCCAGGTGGACCGATGATCCGGAGTGGGTAGCTCGGCGCCAGGCTTGCGCCTACAGCCTCGTCGAATATTCTCCAATCCATGACTGGGTTGAGGGACCGAGCTTTCTGGAGTCCGGTGGGGATGAGCCTAATGAGAATGTCGAAGATGGGTCGGATGAGGACGGGGAAGATGACGTTTTAGATATTGAAGACATCGACGAGGACACCGAACCTGCTGGTCCTTAGTTCTAAAAAACTTGAAAATTTATCAGATCCCCGGTATGTCGGGTGCAATTGTATGCTGGATAAGTGATATTTTGCTACTACGTTTTTATGCCGGATTGACTTGGGCGTAGTCCCCGAGTTTCATTTTCTTGTTCGTCCAATTCCTTGGCTCGGTCCGCGTCTACCTTGATTCGGTTTTACGACTTACGAATCCGAGCTTAGCTGCCTCGGCCGCTAAGGCCACATCAGGTTCATTTATGTCTGAGCCTCAGACGTTTACTTCCGGGCCAGCTCCTTATCTCGGATTACATGGATTTACGTTCCCTTCGCACGTTCCAAGTTTCCACTTGCCGGCCGGGTTACCATTGTGGCTCGGATCCGAGCCTTGCTTCCTTCTCTCATACGCCAACCCACGTGGAGACTAATCATTACGTTGCCTCATTTTAAGGGCCTGCACAGTAACCGCCGCAGTAATTGTCAGTTTTACTGTGCGCGGGTTACGTCATGCCTGTCTCCTCGTTTACCGCAACGGCACGTCGCGTCATGGGATCTCGTCCACCCTGTGACCCTCTGTGTGGCTTCTCTGTGATTGCCTGATGCTGGTAATACACGACCACATCGCGTGGCTCGCGGGCGCAGAGCGATCCCACTCATCGATCACTGCGGGCGGTTAAATAGGGGAGGGGGCGTCCCTTTGCATTTTTCCATCCCCGCGCCCCTTTGCCCGTTCCTCTTCTTCTCCTTCGTCTTCCTCGCGACTGCGCTGCCGCCAGTGCTCGTAGCAGCAGCGCCGCCGCCGCACCTTCTCCGTGCCTCCGCACCGCAGCCCCCGCTGCGCAGTTGCTTAGCCACGGGTCCTCGTCAATCTAGACCACAGACCCTCGCCGCCGCTTGCTCCAGCGAGGACAGCGGATACGAAATGACTGAAGAGGAGCTCGTCATCGTCGAGCAGGAGATGGAGGAGGACGCTGCCACCGCGGACCGTGGAGCGTGGGCCGGCTCGTGAGTCTGCCAAGACGACATCGACTGGCTCTACCAGACCAGGCGTATTCCCGCCGGCGTCGCCGCTCGTCTCCCCTCCTCGGAATTGGCCCCCTCACCCAATCCGGGTGAGTTTGTTGTTTTTATATCCCATTTTCAACGGGGATTTGGTCTTCCGGTGAGTGATTTCTTCCGGGACTAGGTCCGGACCTATCACTTGCAACCACATCATCTCCCGGCGAACGCCATCACCTCTCTGTCCGCCCTTGCCTCTACGATTGAGGGCTACACTGGGCTATGGCCCACGAAGGAGCTGTGGATCCGGTTCTTTGGCCTCCGTCGCAACGTCGTCCCCAACATCCACGTTGAGTCGGAGGGTAAGCAGCTCACCCAGTTCGGAGCTGCTTCCATCTCGCCCCGGAGGCTTTCAGTCTTTCCCTGGGTCACCGGGCTTGACTCCTGCAAAGGATGGGCCCGGACCTTCTTCTACGTCCGGAACGAGGGTACCGAAGACTTGATCCGGTTGCTGCCCTATGCTCCGGGTCTCCCTGACACGGATTTCTGGGAGGAGGTCCCCAAGAAGCCTACCTCTCTGGCCAACCAAGTCAACAAGAGGTTTGCGGAGCTGAAGAAGTTCGGATTGCGCAACGAGGATGCTATGATCACGTTCGTGCGCAACCGAATCTCTCCCCTCCATAAGCGCTCCCATAAGTTGTGCCACATGAGCTTCAGCCGCGACCCCAACCGAACCTCCTCCTTCGAATTGAGTAATACAGATATCTTCCGCCGGGTCAAGGCTCTGTTCACCACTCACAAGGATTTCTCCACCAAATGGACGTGGGGAATCGAGCATTACTGCCGTGACAGGCTCCCTCCCGCGGTAAGCTTCGCGGGGTAAACTTATTTCGGATCAATTATGTGTCGGTTTTCTATCATATTTTTGACTCTGCTCTTTGTGCTTTTTCTCAGTTGTTCTCTAGCAAACTCTTGAGGATGGCATGGATCCGACCCTTAAGTGGGCGCCGGACCGAGAGATCCCGGATGAGGTGGAGCCGGACCAGGAGATGTTCCTCCCTATGACCGACGCCACCAAACGTCCCAGCGGTAAATTCTCTTCTCTTAGAGATTGGCCCGATGATGAGGATGACTCGGATATCGACGTGATTGAACCCGTTGAGGTTGTCTCTCTTTCCTTTGCCTTTCCGGCATCAGCTAACCCCGGTGGACATATCCACGAGGATCCTCCACTTGCCTCGGGCGAGCCGGTTCTGGTGGCGTCGAAGAAGAAGCGCGGATCTGCGTCAAGTTCTTCCTCCGAACCTTCTCAGCCTACCAAAAGGCAAAAGAAGGCCGGAGACAAGACTGCCTCCAAGCTTGCAGGCAAAGCCCCGACACGGAGGGCCCGGAAACCTAAGGAGGCCGAGACCTCGGACACGTAAGTCATTTTTTAATGCACAACTCACTTTTCCTCGCATCGTGGTAATTTCACACCTGACCTTATTCTCTTTTTCAGGCCGCCTATGGAGGTCCCTTAGAGCGGATCGAGCATCTCTTCTCCCCTTCGGTCCAGTCCTTCCCCTCCTCGTGACGACGAGTCACGCCCGCTGAGCCCTATTCCGGAGGGCTCTGCGACTGCTTCGGGTTCCGTAGTACCTCGTCAAGAGGAACGTGACCTCAGATCAGGAGGGGTCGGTTCAGCCGAGGCGACGGCGTCTGCCACTTCGGCATTGCCGCAATCAGCAACCACAAAGTCTACCGCAACTCCAGCACCAGCAGCAGCCCCAGCACCAGCTTCCGAACCAGCACCTGTCCCGGCAGCCAAGAAACCCACAGCAGCTCCAGTACCAAGTTCCTCTGCTTCTTCCGAGTCATCCCAGCCCTGGCGAGGAACCATTCCCGCAACTTCCAAGGGGAAATCCGTCGTGGTTACTTCTTCCCAGCAAGCTAAAGGCAAGAAGGCTCCGGATGCTGCCAAGTCTACCTCCATCGAGGCCGGGCAGTGAACCTTGTCGTCAATGCTTCCGAAGAAATCACCAGCAGCGACGGATCCTCCTGCCGAGCCAACCGATACGCAGCAGATGGTTCTTCACACCAGCCCAACTCTTGCTCTAATTGAGAGGAAGGAAGCTCATGCGAAGGGCTTGGTGGCACCCCACATGCCCACTGGCGAATGGTACCCTCCGAGCCTTATCGAGTTCGTCATGAACTGGAACAAGGCGGAGTTCGTCTACAACGACGATCTCCTGGAAAAGTTCGGCCCTGCAGAATTTTCTGCCCAGATGAACACTGCTGCCAAGGCAATTAACCTCGCGGGGCGAATGATGGAGGTATGTCGTTTCCCCTTTACATGCTGTATATAATAACCATTAGTCCCCGAGCCTCCGGCGGAGTAACTTGTTACTCGGCCGGATGCTCCTTAGAAAATTAACATAGCTGCATGTAAACTTCAAATATGCATCTACCTAGAGCCGGGTTAAGTTCCACTTGGCCCGGATCTTATACACTTCGAATATGCACACACCTAGAGCCGGGTTAAGTTCCACTTGGCCCGGATCTTACATACTTCGAATATGCACACACCTAGAGCCGGGTTAAGTTCCGCTTGGCCCGGATCTTACATACTTCGAATATGCACACACCTAGAGCCGGGTTAAGTTTCACTTGGCCCGGATCTTACATACTTCGAATATGCACACACCTAGAGCCGGGTTAAGTTCCACTTGGCCCGGATCTTACATACTTCGAATATGCACACACCTAGAGCCGGGTTAAGTTCCACTTGGCCCGGATCTTACTTACTTCGAATATGCACACACCTAGAGCCGGGTTAAGTTCCACTTGGCCCGGATCTTGCACACTTCGAATATGCACACACCTAGAGCCGGGTTAAGTTCCACTTGGCCCGGATCTTACATACTTCGAATATGCACACACCTAGAGCCGGGTTAAGTTCCACTTGGCCCGGATCTTGCACACTTCGAATATTCATCAAGTTAATGTCACACTTCTGTGCTCCTTTCAGGTGACCACCAACCGCCGGAGCGCCGAATTTCAACGCCTGCTTGATACCCACAAGATCCTGCGTGCAAAACATGTTGCACTTGGCGCAGAGCATGAAAAGAGGGGTAATTTTCTCCCTCAACACTTCTCCGTTTTTCTTTACTTGTTTCCGCCGGACTAATCTCCTCATTCGGTTTTTTGCAGCTGGGGTGGAGGCTGAGAACAAGATCATGTGGAAGAACTTGGAGGAAATCCGGGGTATGTCCTCTTTTGTCCGACCTCGTAGTGTTTTCCATTTCCTCTTCTCCTTGGCTCGGCAAACGTTCACTCCTCGGCTCTGCCGGGTCAACACATTATTTCAGCATTGCTTGAGGATAGTGTGCCTGTGCCTGATATGATGCTGCATTTTCTCGAACAAGCAGGACAGCATCAAGCTGAGCTGAAGAAGAAGAATGATGAGCTTGCCCTCCTCCGGACCAAGGACGACGAGATAGCTAAGCTCAAAGTTGAGATGGAGAAAATGAAGGCCCAACACAAAGCCAAGCTCCAAAAAGTTGGCCAGAACTTCATCGAAGAGCGCGAGCGCCTTGCTCTCCAGATCTCCAAGGACCAGGACCTGCTTAAGGAATCCGAGGTCCAGCTTGGGTCGGCGCTCGCTAAACTTGAACAACTTCGCCAAAGATGCGACAACTGCATCAAGGAGTTGACCCGGATCCACCGCCATATCTCACGTAAGTTTCTTTCCCTTATCCGACATGTGCCTTTGCTCATATGCCTTTCCGGGTTAGCGCATATGCCTTTACTTCAGCATCTTCGCTTTCCTTGTTTCCAGATCACTTTCCCGAGGGTACTCCCATTGCCAGTGCTGTTGTTGCCAAATTCCGCCGAGAAAGGGGTACTCCCGTCGCTCCTGATGGTGAGAGCATCCCCTTGGACATGGAGGACCTATTGGTCAGCGTGTCAGCTCGCGTGGAAACCATCAAGAACTATGGGAAAGATCTCCTCGACGTTGCGGTCCGGATCTACAACACCTTCTGGCCAAGCGAAAGCGCTCCGGAAATGATCACACTCCTTGCCGAAAAGCTGTTGGAAGTTGAGACTCAGCTTGACCTCTGGAGGGAGTTCGCCGGGCGTGCCGCAGCAGATACCCTCCTTCATCATATTCTTACATGGTACGAGAAGATCGACCTAAGCCTCCTCAGACGTCGGCGCACCGAATCCAGGTGGACCGATGATCCGGAGTGGGTAGCTCGGCGCCAGGCTTGCGCCTACAGCCTCGTCGAATATTCTCCAATCCATGACTGGGTTGAGGGACCGAGCTTTCTGGAGTCCGGTGGGGATGAGCCTAATGAGAATGTCGAAGATGGGTCGGATGAGGACGGGGAAGATGACGTTTTAGATATTGAAGACATCGACGAGGACACCGAACCTGCTGGTCCTTAGTTCTAAAAAACTTGAAAATTTATCAGATCCCCGGTATGTCGGGTGCAATTGTATGCTGGATAAGTGATATTTTGCTACTACGTTTTTATGCCGGATTGACTTGGGCGTAGTCCCCGAGTTTCATTTTCTTGTTCGTCCAATTCCTTGGCTCGGTCCGCGTCTACCTTGATTCGGTTTTACGACTTACGAATCCGAGCTTCAAAAATTGTCTTAACAATACTTAGAAACTTTTGAGGTTTGGCTCAAAATAATTCAGCATAATAACTTGAATAAAAATAGGGTTAGTCCGAAAAAACAAACGTTAACTCGAATAACTTCGTTTCCTTAGCCGTTTTTCATGTGCTACGCAATTCCAAACTTGTTCCCTTGCTTGCCATGAAGCCAATTCTTGTTGGACAGCAGTGAGTCGAAGGGTTGGGTTTTTGGTGCTCACACATTACTAATCCGGGTTAAGTAAAACGACTCATTCCAGCTACCGCATAAGAAACTATGACAAACATTGTTAAGGCAGTCCCCGAGTTACTACTCGAGGCGCCGCTATTTCATTGATAAGCTCATTGCCGACATACATACCGACATATGAGAGGACTCGGATACATACACTTCTTAGCTAAGTGTAGAAGGGACGAAGTAGTGCTACATTCCACGGTCGCTTGGATTCCTCTCCGGACCTGTCCACCTTGTTCTTTTCCTGTGGCTTTGCATCTATAAGATAGTAAGAATCATTGTGCAATGCTTTGCTCACAATGAACGGCCCTTCCCATGGGGGGGATAGTTTATGCATGCCAGCAGTACGTTGTACTAACCGGAGCACCAGATCGCCTTCCCGGAAGACTCGGGGGCACACTTTCCGGCTATGATAGCGTCGGAGGTTTTGCTGATATATGGCAGATCTGGACAGTGCCAGTTCTCCCGCTTCTTCCAGCAGATCAACATCATTTTGCCGGGCTTCTTGCACTTCGGCTTCTGTGTATTGGGTGACCCTAGGCGAATCATGCTCTATGTCGGCTGGTAATACAGCTTCTGCCCCATATACCAGAAAAAATGGCGTATAGCCTGTTGATCGACTCAGAGTTGTTCTTAAGCTCCATAGTACCACTGGTAGTTCTTCTATCCAGCACCCCGCTGATCTTTGCAGCGGCTCAATGAGCCAGGGTTTTATCCCGGATAACACTAATCCGTTGGATCTTTCCACTTGTCCGTTCGATGCGGGGTAGGCTACCGAGGCGACGTCGAGTCGGATCTTCTTATCTCGGCAGAAGCGCGCAAATGCTCCTTTCGCAAAATTTGTTCCATTGTCAGTTATAATACTGTGTGGATAACCGTATCTCAAGATGATGTCTTTGAGAAATGTCACGGCCGTATTTCGATCACATTTTCTTATAGGTTTCACTTCAATCCATTTTGTGAACTTGTCCACCATGACAAAATGTGTGTCATGTTTCCTCTCGCGGGTTTGAACGGGCCAACCATGTCCAAGCACCATACAACAAATTGCCATGTAATTGGTATGGTCTTGAGTTCCGACATAGGCATATGTGTCTTGGTGGCGTACCTCTGACAACCATTGCACTTTCTCACCAGATCTTCTGCTTGTTCCAAGGCACTTGGTCAGTAGAATCCATGCCGAAACGCCTTTGCTACCAAGGCTCGGGATGAGGCATGATGCCCACACTCTCCTTGGTGTATATATCGGAGGATGTCAAGCCCTTCTTCCGGGTCAACGCATCACTGGAGGACATTGGTCACACTCCGTTTGTATAGCTCGGAGTTGATGATTGTGTATGCCTTTGCTCTCCTCTGCGTTTGCCTGGCTAACACCTCCTCAGCGGGTAGCGTTCCATCTTTCAGGAATTGAAATATAGGCAGTGCCCAAGCTGGTATGGCTCGTGGAGGGAATATCTCCTCATCAATTTCCATCCGATCTACCGGCATAACTTCAGCCAGATCACGCTGAGCAGTCCCCGGGTCTAGTGAGGTAGTTCTCGGGTTTGCCGAGGCAGTCCTCGGGTTTGCCGAGGCAGTCCTCGGGTTTGCCGAGGCAGTCCCCGGGTCTCGCGTACCACCTGCCATGTCAATGTCCATGGGCTCAGCTCCGGACTCCGTATGTTCCGGGACATAGATCGAGTCGGTTCCTGGGGACGGGCTGATAGATGGTTTTCTGAGGTGTTCCAATGCTACACCCGGTGGAATTGCTTGTCTGGTCGATCCGAGCTTCGACAACATGTCGGTAGCCTCGTTTTCCGGCCGGGGTACATGGTGAAATTCACATCCCTCGAAGTAACCAGATATCTTCTGCACGTAAAATTTGTATAGCGCCATGTTTGGATCCAGAGCGTCCTACACTCCGGACACCTGCTGCACCACCAGGTCCGAGTCGCCGAAGCATATTATCGACGTATGCCAATCTCCTTTGCCACTTTGAGCCCATGCACAAGAGCCTCATACTCAGCGACATTGTTCGATGCCGCGAAATGGATCTGCAATACATACTTGAGTTGATCCTTCTTTGGCAAGGTAAGCACAACCCCGGCACCTAACCCGGTTTTGGTTTTCGACCCATCAAAGTGCATCTCCAGTAGTTCGGATCCGGTGGCGGTGGTTTGTATTGTACCTCGGCCCAATCCACGAAAAAGTCCGCCATAGCCTGAGATTTGACCGCTTCTCTTCTGTCGTACTGGGGCGCATAAGGGGCTAGCTCAATTGCCCATTTTGCGATTCTGCCGCTCGCATCCTTGTTACCCATTATCTCGGATATGGGAGCTTCACATATTACTTTGATGGGGTGCTCCTCAAAGTAATGCTTTAACTTCTTCGCCGCCATATAGACACCGTATGCCACCTTTTGAAAGTGCGGGTAGTTCTGTTTTGAGGCAGACAATACCTCGCTCAGGTAATACACTGGCCTCTGCACTGACTTACCCTCTTCATTGCATTCCACTATGATCACTGCACTTACAACTCGGTTGGTTGCGGCTACGTAGAGCAACATTGGCTCCTTTGATAGTGGAGAGGCTAACACTGGCGCAGTGGCCAACATCTTTTTCAAGTGGGCAAAGGCTTCATCGGCTTGTGGCGTCCAAATGAATTTATCCGACCTTTTCCTGAGTTGGTAGAGAGGCAGTGCCTTTTCTCCCAACCGACATATAAACCGACTCAACGACGCCAGGCATCTAGTGAACTTCTGGACATCGTTAAGACACTTCGGCAGCTCCATTCGTTCGATGGCTCGGATCTTAGTTGGATTAACCTCGATACCTCGGCTAGAGACGAGAAATCCGAGTAACTTTCCATCCGGGACACCGAAGGTACATTTTTCCGGGTTAAGCTTCATCCGGAACCTTCTCAAGTTCACGAATGTTTGTCTTATGTCGTCAAGGAGTGTTGCGCTTTCCTTGGTCTTGATAACCACATCATCCACGTATACTTGTACGTTTTGACCTATTTGGTCATGCAAACATTTTTGCATACATCTTTGGTACGTTGCACCTGCATTACGTAAACCGAACGGCATAGTGTGATAGCAGTAAGCCCCGTACGGGGTAATAAACGTCGTTTTTATTTGATCATCCGGGTTCAGAGGTATCTGGTGGAAGCCAGAATACGCATCAATGAATGACAACAGTTCGCATCCCGCGGTTGAGTCTATGACCTGATCTATCCTCGGCAGTGGAAATGGATCTTTCGGACACGCCTTGTTCAGGTTCGTGTAATCGATACACATGCGCCAAACCACTGCTACATTCGGATCGTCCTTCTTCTTTTCCACTAGCATCGGATTAGAGAGCCAATCCGGATATAGTACCTCCATGATGAATCATGTTGCTAGTAACCGAGCTATCTCGTCTCCAATGACTTTTCTCCTATCCTCGGCGAAGCGGCGAAGAGGTTGCTTCACCGACCTCGCTCCGGGTCTTACGTTCAAAGAGTGCTCGGCCAACTCCCTCGGAACACCTTGCAAGTCATGTGTAGACCAAGCAAAAATATCCCGATTCTCACGGAGGAAGTTGACGAGCTCGCTTTCCTATTTGTCAGTCAACCCGGCACCAATCGTTACGGTGCGCTCCGGGAACATGTTATCAACCGGGATCTTCTTGGTGTCCTTTGCGGCTTGAAATGAAACACTGCCATGCGGGTTACTTAATGCCGGCATATATTGCTGCGCGGACTGAGCTAACGCTGCCACCTCTTGGATTTTTCTTTTCTCTTGGGCGATCATGAGTGACTCGGCTAGGTTGGACCCGGCTGAAGCACACTCCATGGAACGTCGGAAATCTCCAGCAATGGTAATCGCTCCATTTGGCCCGGGAAACTTCATCTTCAGATAACTGATGTGACATCTCGCCATAAATTTGTTCAATGCTGGTCTTTCGAGTAACGCATGATATGCACTTTCCAAGTTCACCACCTCAAATTCCAGATTTTTGGTTCGGCAGTTGTCCCTTGTGCTGAATAACACGTCGACCCGGACTTTGCCTATGGGCTCACAAGTAATGCCTGGTACTATGCCATGGAAAGTTGTTCTCGTAGCCTGGAGCATGTTCTCCGAGATGCCCAACTTGCGCATCGTATCCGCATACATGATGTTAATGCTACTGCCATTATCAATCAAAACCTTGGAGAACCTCACATTGATGTTCGGTCCAATGAATGTCGGATCTAAGACTAGCGCATACGAACCCGGACTTGGCATGAGTTTAGGATGATCTTTGATGTTCCAGGTGATTTCCTGGTCCGACCAAGGCATGTACCTCGTCACCGCTAGCATGACCGCATTGACCTCCATATGTCGGTGCTGCAAGCTTTTTCTATCTGTTTCCTCAGTCGTGAACACACAATAACTCTGGTGATGTTCCTTGTACTCATTTCTTCCCTTGTTTCCGGGGTACCTCTGATCCGATTGTTGTTGATTTTCCACTTGATGCACTGCATCCCTTCTTTCATTGTTATCATACCTCGGCGGAGGGGGAGGCAATATTAGCTGCTGTGTGTTTGCTCCGGAAAGCAATTGCTGCCGGGGTAACTCCTGCCGAGGTTGATCATTCCAGGGTGCCTGAGCATTCCCCGAGCCACCTTGCTCTATCTTTCGCATCCACTCACATTGCCTCGTCGTGTGACCCACCGGTCTATTCGGATTTGGCGTGTGAAACTTACACGGCTGGTCCAGCATCGACTCATAGGTATACCTCGGACGGTCTTTCTTTTCCTGCCACTGTTTCTTCTGCTCCGGAGTCCATGTTTTCTTGCCATCATTCCTTGGAGTCCACTGCCCTCCAGTTCTCTGGCGTTGGTTACTTCCTCCTCCGGGTTGATCCTGACTCACTGCTGCAACTTGTTGCGAGCCATAGCGATTGTCATCTCTCCTTTTTCCTCTGTACTCATTCCTCCGGGACGACCCAGCTCCGTCCCTCTGATAGTATTCCTCGTTTGACTCACTTGACGCGAGCCTAGGTTGAGTCGGGTCGCCCAATGCATACGAATCCGCAATCTGGATCATCTCTGCCAGCGTAACTGGCATTTTCCTTTGCAGTTTCATCCACAGCTCGCTGCCGTATCTGCACCCTTGTGCAAACCACGCAATGGCCTGTGACTCTATGACGCCCTCACACGAGTTTCTTACGGTACACCACCGGGTCAAGAATTCACGATCCGTCTCGTTGGGTCTTTGCTTGCACATTGCTAGGGTCTGCGGTCTATTCGGCCTCTGGTACGTACTTGAGAAGTTGCTGATAAACATTTCTTCAAAATCTATCCAGCAGTTGATGCTTCCAGGTGGCAAGTTATTCAGCCATACTCTGGCCGGACCTTCCAACATCTGGGGCACGTAACACACAACCCATCTCAAGTTGCCTGTCACAATTTTCACCGCCGTAGCATAGTTTATCAGCCAATCCTCTGGCTTGGTGCTTCCGTCATACGTCTTCGTGCCCCTTGGTAACTGGAAGTTTGGTACCGGAGGTTCCTTCATGATCCGGGGTCCAAAGCACGCTGGACCCGGAGGACCTTGACATTCGATCTGTTCCGACCTATACAGGCGATCCAGTTTTAACCTGGCGTCATCCGGCATCAAATCCCTGCTCCCCAATCTTGACCCTATTACATGGTAGTCCAGTCTGGGGTATCCTGCGTTCACCATCTCCGAATCACCTTCGTTGTATCGGTTTTGCTCTCGTCGCACGTCTTTCTGCTGCATACCTCGGCCGGCGCTTTGCTCTTGCCTCGGTATATTCCGCTGCTACGGTTGTCCTGCTCCTGCGGAGTTGCGCTGTCCGGCATTGCCGTTGGCAGCAATCCCTTGACCGGCATTGCCTTGGTCGTGATTACCTCGGCCAGCTTCACCTCGGCTCACACTCCGTCGATCGTCATTCTTCCGCATTTCTTTGTCTTTTCCCACACGCGTTGGGTCGTACGGGACAATCTGTTTGTTCCGTCTGGCCGAGGTTACTACTTCTTCCCTCCTTGGACCGCCATGAGGCGATGATGCGGCTCCAGCGGATTTCTCCGGGTTACCCACCACCAAATGGACGATCTTGGAAGCCCCAGCTCTCCCCGGGTTAGCTCTCAGTAGCTCCTCGTTCTGCCTGTTCGCGATCCGAACTAGCTCGTTAACCCGGTCTTGTTGTCTTTGGCGGGCCTCACCCGTCAGACCCTCTAGCCTGGATGCAGCGGCATCTGCTGCTCTGAGGTTCTTCGCCAGTGTGTTGTACCTCGGCAACCCCACAGACAGATAGTTTTCCGACCCTTCTGCTCCATCATCCCCTTCTCTGTTCATCTCACTCATGAGATTTTTCCCTTTTACCCTTACTGCATCAACCTTGTTTGCCTTTGCGTACTCGCGCAGCGTCATGTTCAGCGACTGCTGAGCCGCGGCTATTTTCTTTGCGCCCTCCAGTATCTTTTGCCGAGTTTCCTCTAGCTCGGCCTATGCCTGAGCCGGATCTACCACTGCTGCTACCGGGTTAGCCAAGTTATCCATAGCTTCCCTCAGCACGTTCTCAGGCCTCTCCAGTGGAGGTCCTCTACCTTTCCTTGGTGCCTTAGGTGTTACCTCCGGGTCTGGCGCTGGATCCTTGCTTGCGCCCGCACCTGGAGCAGTCATCATCACCTCCACGCGGTCCGGGGAGCGAGAGATATGCACCCCGCGAGCCACAGTGAGGGGTGGTTCCCCCGCATCAACGACACGACGCGGATGAACGCACGAGACGTCCACAGCAACATAGACCTTGTGCGCGCCGAGCTTGACGAAGAGGCCGTTGCGCGGAAGCGGGCGTGTGCCGAAGCAGCCAGCGTTGTCGCTGACGAAATCCAGCGCTCCAAAGCGCTGAACGAGCCCAGAGACGATGCGTTCGCCGGTGCCGATGAAGTTTCCCGTCTGGATCTTCACCCCTGCTAGCGCCGTTAGCCCCACGGTGGGCGCCAACTGTCGTGGTGGTGTCACGGCAGATGTCATGGATAGGCTAAAGGTGGGGACTAATATACGCTAGGGGAATCCAGGGAGGGATAGTAGAGTGATTCTCCACACAGAAGTTTGTATTGCAATATCTCCAAGATTACAAGTGCTCCTTGAGATGTATTGGCGAGAGGAGGAAGAAGATGCTCTCTTACTCTAGCCTACTATCTTGCCCAAGAACCCTAGACCAGCTAGTGCTCAACCAACTAGAATTCTCTCAATCAGTCAGCCCCTTCTACCAGAGCCCTAACCCCCCTTATATAGAGGTGGTTCGGTCCTGGCCTAGGGCATACGTGGAGGCATATTCCTAAGAATATGCCCCCTCCCAAAGTAGTAACCCGACAGGGGTGCTTTTCCCCCGTGTCACACTTGCTTTAGCGACATAAGCCGACGTGAGCGTCGTCACCCTTGTCGGCGACGGTCCGGTGGTCCTGCCCTTGCTTTATCCACTCAGCCAGTACGTACCGGACCCTCCTTTTTTACCAGAGAGATTCCTTCCTTCTCCTAGAAGCCAAGCGAGGATCCGGATCACAGTAGATCCAGCCACACCTGTTCCTGCATATAAGTTAGACAAGCATTTCCGACTTACTCCTTAAGTCGGACGAGACTACGTGAGGCGACCCCCCTGGTCCGGGTTACTCCGTGATCTGGCCTGCCTTGAGGTGACTTGGCCAGCATCCGCTTTGACCTTGCCGAACCTCGGCTAACTCGGCCCTTATACCCCGGAGTGACCCTACCCGGGGGTATCCCCCGGACATGTTTTATGAACTGTTGATAACTAAGGTGTGGAAGCCTTCTAATACTATTCCGATGGTTCGAGTAAGGTACTATTCATGAACTTATTCCTATGTATCGTACATGATAAACACATGCTGTGATAGCCACATTTATTTTATCGACTCAGCTTCATGAATATGAGGATCACATCCATTAAGCTAGAGGTTACTCAGGACGAGAAAGAGTCTAAGCTTGGGGAAGTTGATGAGTGCATATTTGCATCATGTTTTATATTATTATTTTGCATTGTAGATGTAGGATCTTGGTATTTTACGGTGTCCGTACGCATATTTTATGTCTGTTTTCACCAGGATCAGGACATATGATGGATCCAATGGATACAATTCTTGAAGCAGATGTACTATGGAGAAAAGGAGTAAAAAACAACGTAAATCGCTTATTTGGGAAATATTAATAATACCAGAGGAAAACCAGAAGCGAACAAGGGAGGCAGAGAGCTCAACGACCAACTATACGGGCGGAGAAAATATTTCGGCCGTATAGCTCTGGCCGTATAGTTTCACCCCGTGCAATTGGTTCAAGGAGACGACATAAAAAACACCCAGAAATCGCCGAAACCTCACCTCCGGAAGGCATATGGAGGGGGAACTCATCCACAAGGGATCCATCTTCACCCTGTGCAGATCCGTGAGGCTAAGGCATCGATCTTCATCATCCATGCCGCATCACCACCATCTCCATCAATCCCATCTACATCTTTTCTAGATCTTGTTGTAATTCCTATACTCGTTGTGGATTTATACAAGTACTATTTATCTATGATTGTTTCCATTACCATTGACATGATGTTGATTGCCTCCATGTCTGAGTAGATCATTAGTTCTTGGGGATATGGAGAAACCCTAGTATGAGATTGAAATAAGATAAAGTCTATTATGATATTCATCGCTGTGACCATGTGTTAGATTTTCTACATCTTGATGTTGAGACAAGTCGACCTCTCAATATTTGCCTCTCACACTACTGCAGAATAGCCTACTAGTGACAGGCTAAAATGACCCATTAGCGACAGGCAAGGCGCCTGTCACTAATAATGTGTCACTGGTAACATGCTACCAGTGACAGGCGAGGGCCTGTCACTAGTATTTGTTTACTAGTATTTGTTTACTAGTATTTGTTTACTAGTGACATTCATTTATTTGTGCCTGTCACTAGTATTTATTTACTAGTGGGCATTCATTTATTTGTGCTTATCATTATTTAGTGCTTTTATCTCATTATCAGCAACGTTTCCTTTAGTAGTTTGCCCATCACTGGTAAATATTATAGGAATAAAAAGTATATATTGCATTTGCACATCGGTAACACAATATGATCACCTACACTCATAGATAACAAAATACAATCATAAATACTACAAAGTCGAATTAACAGCGATAACACAATATCCAAACCAAGTTTGATGTTATTTCAGAACAACCAACACCTCCCATTCAAACTTGTATTCATGCTCTCTAGTAGCAATGATATTGAAATCTGATGCTCCACAAAAATTCTTAAATAAACAAGTATAGCGAAGTTCTAACAACAATCTTGACATTTGCTCAATGACTTCAACTCTGCGAGCACTCCAGTCCTCACTTCGTGTTCAGGTTCGCACTGCAATCCGAAAATAATTACTTCCTTAGTAAAGTCAACACTCAAATTCTAATCATATTATAGGCTAATACAAGACACTTATTAGGCAATCAGTAGTGCACATATGAATATATGAGCTGGCAACACATAAGAAACTAGCAAATACACTGCACATTGCAGCAGTACCTTGTTACAAATAATTGTTAAAATATTGATAAAGAAACTGATATATTGGGTGCATATGTCCTCTTTTGTAAGAGTAAGTGGCGTTAACTATTCTGTTATTAATTGGTAAATCATATTGCTAGTATCTGATTTCATGATAAATATGCCGAGGAAGTCGTAATTCATATACTGGTTGGTGAAACACAAAAAATCTACTCACAAAAAGCATGTACCGAAACTAACCAAAGCACTACCAATTATCAGTACAATACTTGGGCATACCTGATGAGCTGATCAATATGGTGATGCAGTTACGGTGTCTTGGATGCAGGAAAGAAAGACATAAGCCATCTTTGAGTGTGGCTGCTAAGGCCTAACAATGCAGCAAGTCTCACATCATGACCTATACAATATCAGTACAAGCTCATGTCAGTCAGACTAAAAGGACAGTACCATCGTAACAGTTCATATAACAGTTAACTCCATGTTCTAAAGTATAAATCAAGACTAATCAACTAGTATACAAATTTATAAGCCATCTTTACTAATTCCAGATCAAATATCAGCAAACATGTCTGCTGTATCTCATTCTCTATTTGTGAAAAGGCACGCCATGTGACATCAGTTTCACTAGGTTATGAAATATGCAGGTTACAAGTAAACGAGATAAGCAGCCTATGCATCAATCGTGTTGGGCATTTCAGGACTTGTGCACAAGAACAGTAATAAATCACACTGTTGGAGCATATAATTAAATCTTACACGTAGATTGCATCATCAAAAACTCAAAAATGGGAACAATACTATAAATCTGCAATTTACAGATGGCTTCTGATGGAACTACCGTGAGAGGCTTAGCTAGCATTTTCCAAAACTAAGAGTGCTTTCATTATGGAAACTACAGAGTCAATGGCCTAGCTACATGATCTGAATATGAGGGCGCAGAGTTGTGGAGGAAACATGGTGATGGCTAATCAAACATTTAGCTGTGAAGTTTAATAAGACTTTAAAAATTACCTTACTGCATGCATCATCTTCTATTTGAATAACCCCTTCATCATCTTCAAGTTCATATTATCCTCATGAACATATTGGTTCAGCTCATCCTTAGATTGTGATGCCATCTATAAAAAAGCAGCAAAAAATCTCTTAGTTACTCTCCATTCATCACCTTGGACAAGTACATCTCAATAAAAAGTACACAACTAATCAGCAGAAATAAAAAGAAAAAATAGCCCAAACACACACAAGACAATGCTTTCAGCAATCTACTAACCAGTACATGACAATGGAGCTCACAATATGGAGATTTACAATTCCTAAATATGTGTAACACCTGCATGGAAGCTAAAATCGCCTGAATCACTTAGGAACTCAAAATATTGAGCATAGCTGATCAATCTTATTTGATGCAGCACCCAAATCAGAGACGAACACCTATCTTTTATAACAGTCTACCACTAGCAGAGCAATCTATACTATAGTAGAGAAGAATATTGGAGGAGGCAGGGAAGGTTCTTACCGTGTCGGCCGTCGGGGATCTGGAGGGTGGTAGTGACTACGAAGTGGACTATGGTGGTGTCTGGTGGGGTTATGGCGTCCGACGTCTCACCGGGGTTGCAGATGTGGCATCGGCGCGAAATTGGAGATGTGACAAGGACCGTGACGTGGTAGTGTGGCGGCGGCGCCTGCGGGGACGGGGTTGGAGATGCTGCGGGGACGGGGCTGAGGCTGGTCGGCCGTGAGGGTGGCGGTGAGGTGGTGTGGGGGGAGCGCTTGCAGCTATAGATGGCCGGGCATGGAGATGTGGCGGCGGTGCGGCACTAGGGGTTAGCAAGAAAAAAGCAATGAGAGACTAGGGATTAGGGAAGTGAACTGTCCGACTCGTCGTGCTTGTTTGGCTTGAGTTCAGATAAAAAACGTTATAAGATAAAATGCGTTTTCGATAGATTTTTTGGGAATCCTATTCTGTTAGGGAGAAGTATGAGGAAAAACAACGTTTGGATTAAAAACACCCTTGCATGCACCAAGTTTGGCCAATTGAGCCCATCGCGTGAGGAGTTTGTTGAGGAGAGTAGAGAATATTGCGATTGAGTTTGTTTAGTCGCATTTTCAGAAAAACACGAGTAGTGCTCGTTTTTGTTAGCGCCCACTTTTCTTGCTGTGTGGAAAATTTGTTTTATGTGTTTTTTTTGCTGCGGCATCAAAAAAGGGTTTTAAGTTCGGTATAATATCTGTGTTGTCACTAGTGACTAGCATATTTTGAGTCCGTCGCTACTTATAGTATTTCTAATGACAGGCGTTTACACATGTCTGTCGCTAAATAATTTTTCTATTTGACTAGTCTTCATAAAAAATACTAGTGACAATCAAATTTATACGTCCGTCACTAGTGTTTTATACTAGTGACAGGCTTATCCTTGCCTGTCACTGGAAATACATACTAGTGACGGGCATAGTTTTGCCTGTCACTAATCACTTGGAGGCTATAAGCATTTCTGCAGTAGTGTCATGGGGACTTGATGGAGAAAACTACTTGTTGGTAGACGGAGACGTGCTAGCACTTACAGTGACTATAAAGTTATTGGCACCCCTTACATATCAACTTGGAAAACCGAGGAAACTCACAGAACATTATCCATGCCATGAGATACGTCCTACGGGATTACGTCCCTTAATAGCACAGTAATTCGATTGATGTGGATTGCTGACTGCTGTGGTTATGGGGATGATGTGAGAAGCGGTTGTTGCCTATTCATACAAATACGGAGTTCCTCCCACACATACATAGTTAAGAATGTTCATGATGATAATCTTTATCTTAGATCTTTAAAGTACTAGTGGTGTATCCGCTACTCCCTGAGAACGCTTTTTCCCTATTGCAGTTCCAATCTCTCTTACATACGCGATACTTACTTTCTGTATTAAGTTATTTTGCTTTACTTTATTATTGCTCTTATACCCAAAACCCAAAAACACCATTTTACACAATACTCGCATTTTATCTTGTCACTTAGAATGTTATCTACCATTTCTATCATAATATTTATTTCAAGAGTTATTAGACTTTAGACTCCTGTTCCCTGTGGGATTGATATCTTTATTTCGAAACTAGCTACAAATGATCTGTGCTCTTGTTGTCATCAATGACCTCCATGAGGTTTTCGAGTGAAGCCTCCGGCTCCTCCTCTGCAGGTGCCTTGGCTTTGTCGGGTGGTGTAGCCCCCGAGCGTGCTGCAGCGTCTGGTGTGTTCTTGGGAGGTTTGCACTTGATGGAGTGTTCGCAGATTTGCTCCAGGAACACACCTGGTGGTACCGGGGTGCAAGTAGAGCCAATGTTGGCGAGTCCGTCAGCCTCTTTATTGCTTTCTCAGCCGATGTGCCGGAGTTTGCAGCCGTCGAAGTCTCCTTTGAGTGTGTCATAGAGGTCGCGATACACGATCATGTTGTCGCTGATGGCGTCGCACTGATTCATTGTTTGTTGTACGACGAGCTTGGAGTCTCCATAGATGACCAGTCGAGTAGCATGGAGCAGGAGATCGTACTCCGCCTTGTTGTTGGAAGCGCAGAACCTCATCTACAGCATGTACCGCATCTTGTCGCCTTGAGGAGGCGTCAGTACTACTCCAGCTCCAGCTCCTTCTTGATGTTTGGATCCGTAAAAGTGTATCGTCCAGACTTGCGACAAGTCTGGGTTGTCAGGCAGCTGAATCTCCATCCAGTGGATGAGGAAATCAGCGAGCACTTGCGACTTTATGGCGGTGCGCCGTTCGTAGATGATGTCCCGTGGGGACAGTTCGATGCCCTAGAGGTCCACTCGCCCCGTTGCCTCGGGGTTATTGAGGATGTGGGATGGTGTGTGATACATTGCAAATGTATCTATAATTTTTGTTGTTCCATGCTTGGTTTTATCTACTTTCTTGTGTTTTGTTCCAACTTTGGAATACTTTTTATATGATTTCTTGGACTAACCTATTAACAAGAGCCACAGTGCCAGTTGCCTGTTTTCTGCTGTTTTTGGTTCCAGGAAGTCAGAAAATGAATATTCTCGGAATTGGACGGGACAAAAGCCAAAGTTACTATTTTCCCGGAAGACTCACGGAGCCAGAAGGAGAGTCGGGGAGGGGCCACAGGGTGGCCACACCCCCCCTTGGCGCGGGCCAGCCCAGGCCGCGCCAGGGCATTGTGTTGGCCCCCTGGCCAGCCACCGACCTTGCCTCCTTCGCCTATATATTCCTCCCAAGGCCAAAACCCTAAATCGTCAAGCCTCCGTCCACGAAAAGTTCTGCAGCGTCGCCGCCACCGAAGGGCAGATTCGGGGGATAGAAAGTCTACGTTCCGGCACCCTGCCAGGACAGGGAAGTGCCCCCGGAGCCATCTCCATCGATCTCCACCACCATCTCCATCACCATTGCTGATTCCCATGATGAGGAGGGAGTAGTTCTCTCTCGAGGCTAAGGGTTCTACCGGTATCTATGTGTTCATCTCTCTCTCTATGCATGATCTTACTGAGATCATGAGATTGTAATCTATAGATCTACCTTGCTACTCAAGTGCTTTAATAGATCTGTGCTCTCCCCATGTGTGTGAAAGTGACAGCGTGCACACCATGGTGGCACTTAGGCTAGAGATTACAAATACTTGTTATGAGTTATATTTGGAGTTGGATGTCTTTATGAAATTGTGGTGTTTGTTTAAACCATCTAGTACTAAAGGTGACAGTGTGGGGTTATGTAGATGCGGAAAGCAAACTTTGAGGTGTGCTATTATAGCCCTACCATCGATTAGAGTGTTCAACCGGAGAGTAGTTAAGAGTAGTATCATAAAGAGATGATATTTATATGAGAGTGTTCACTAGTGAAAGTTTGATCCCTAGGCCTTGTTTCTAAGAATTGATACACCGTTTGCAATTAGATATGTTACATGTTTGCTTGCTTCCTTCTTTATTTCAGTTTGCCTTTGCCTTTAGTCTTTTCCCACGTCAACCACATGCCAGCAAGCTATTTTCTAGCACCGTTACCACTTATAATTATCTATACCACTTGTATTTCACTATCTCTTCGCTGAACTAGTGCACCTACACACCTGACAAGTGTATTGGGTGTGTTGGGGACACAAGAGACTTCTTGTATCTTGATTGCAGGGTTGCTTGAGAGGGGATACCTTTGACCACTTCCTCCCTGAGTTCGATAAACCTTGGATGATCCACTTAAGGGAAACTTGCTGCTGTTCTACAAACCTCTGCACTTGGAGGCCCAACAACTGTCTACAAGAATAGAAGTGCGTAGACATCAAGCTATTTTCTGGCGCCGTTGCCGGGGAGGTAAGGTAAAAGGTATTCACACCGGAGGATTAAAGAAGAAGAACCTCTCATGGCAAACGCCTATTTTCTGGCGTCGTTGCCGAGGAGGTAAGGTAAAAGGTACTCACATCCTCCGGTGTGAGTGCTCAAAGTTATTTCCTTTAGATTCTACAATTTTGTCTTTTTGTTTCTTGTTTTCACAAGTTAGGCTTAATGGAAAAAAAATTAGAGAGCTTTATAGTATTTATCTTGAGTTAGGACATGAAGTGTTTGAAGAGAAAATTAAAAAAACCTATGGAACTTTATTTGCATGCTAATAGCAATGTTGTTAGTATGAATTCTTTGGACACCATTATTGCTAATGCTATGGAAAAGTCTAAGCTTGGGGAAGCTAGTTTTTATGAAAATGATCTTTTTAGTTCCCCAGCTTTGGAAGATAGCTATTCTATTTCTTATGATGATACCAAACCTCCTATATATGATGTTTACAATGATGACTATGTTATTTTCAGTCCACCTACTATTGAGGTGAAAATTAATTATGATTACAATATGCCTCCTATATTTGATGATTATGGTGATGAGAATAATAATGATAGCTATTTTGTTGATTTTGCTCCCACTACAATTAATAAGATTGACTATTCTTACGTGGAGAGTAATAATTATTATATGCACGTGGCTCATGATAAGAATGTTTTATGTGATAGTTATATTGTTAATTTTATTCATGATGCTACTGAAAGTTATTATGAGAGAGGGAAACATGGTTTTATGTATCTCAATAATATTAAGTTCCCCTCTTCATGTTGAAAGTCTTGGAATTGCACTTGTTTTGCTTTACTATGCTTGTTGCTTTGTGCTTTCATGACTTGTTTCTTTACAAGATTCCTATGCATAGGAAGTGGGTTAGACTTAAATGTGTTTTGAATTTGCTTCTTGATGCTCTCTTTTACTTCAAATCATATTTCTTATGTGAGCATCTTCTCAAACTATCTTGCCTAACTTGAAGGCCTTAAAGAAAAGTACTTATTGGGAGATAACCCAAAAGTTTTAGATGAGTCTTGGAAGTTATTACTTCAGTAATAAACGCTCCTTATCCTTTTTATTTGCTTTTTGTGCCAACAGTAACCTTTAATGGGAGCGAAGTAATGATTGGAAAAGTTGCTGTCCCGAAACAGATTTCCATTCTTCACCGTACAAATTCATGTAAAATCTCTGTACGCCCTTTTGAGGCATGAATTTTTGTGCTTCTTACCCAGGTTGTTATCTAACTTTCGTTAGTTCAGCACTTTTTGATTTGAGCAACAGAAGGTCTTCGAAAAAATTTGTCTTTACCTGCTGGTCTGTTTTGACAGATTTCTGCCATTTTCTGCATTTGCTTCTTGTTGGTTCCTTTTTGAGTTCTTTTGGGGAATTGAGCTTTTTGAGGGAATTTCTACAGTAGCTAGTGTTTTAATGGAAGTTTTATTGGTGTTAGATCTGAACCTTAAAGACTTATTATCTTGAGTGCACTAATGTTGCTAATAAAGATTGTGTGAAGTTTTGTATGAAGGAAAAAATTTAGGTGTATGGAAGAAATGAGTAATAAGATGAAGGATAGACTAAAGCTCAAGCTTGGGGATGCCACGCGTGTCACCCCAAGAAATATCGAAGAAGTACAAGCGTCCAAGCTTGGGGATGCCCAAGGCATCCCTTTCTTCATCAATAAAAATTCCAGGTTTTTTCCAAACACTTTATTTTTATTGTTTC
This sequence comes from Avena sativa, assembly GCA_916181665.1. Classification (NCBI taxonomy): domain Eukaryota; kingdom Viridiplantae; phylum Streptophyta; class Magnoliopsida; order Poales; family Poaceae; genus Avena; species Avena sativa. The sequence continues at coordinate 434,367,120 of OV702295.1, forward strand.
ATGCACAGTTGTGTTGTTCTTGGAGCGTCTTTGTTTTTTGTTTTTGGTTTTCGTTTTCTTGGTTTTCTTAGTTTGCTGAATAAATTGGTTGGACCCCCTCTTTCATACATTGGTTTTCAAATAGTTTGGTTTGGTTTGGAAAAGAGTAGGAAAGTTCATGCTTAAGTGGTAAAGAGAGTTTTTTTTTTACTGTGGCCTATGCTTTGTCTTGCCATGCTTGATATTGTTTTGGCTTTAAGCTTAGTATTCTTTGCTGTAGCATGACTTGTTATAAACAATTGAGATTGCTTAATGTGCCTTGGATGAATCATGCGTTGTTTTAGCATATTAAAGCATAGTGTTGTGGTTCTCCTTTGATGCTTTATTTGGGTTGACTTAGCGCATGCTCACACCATGTTATGACTATCCAAAGTCACCATAGCCTTTATGATCCTTTAGTTTTCAACTTGTAGTATCACTTTATGCTTTGATCAATGATGTTTTGTCGCTCTGCATGATTATGGCCATTATTGCTCTCTTAGTTTGTCGCTCCCAGTCTTTTGCTAGCCTCCACAACCAAGTATGAGTTCCACTCATGCATCCAACTCCTTAAACCAAGTTATTCCAAAGAGTCCACCATACCTACCTACTAGCTTATGTTATTCCAAGTATATTCATGCTTTTGTTTACCTTCTGAATTAAACTTGCTATGAAAAAACTAGTGATTAAAGCTCTCACGAACTTGATGGCAAACTTTACTTTTCTTGCCCTTAATAAACTTGAACCATTATGTCGTCTATGTTGTATATGCTTGCACTTATTTGTTGGGGATTAGCAGAACCATGCTGTCATGGGGAATGCTTTCAACATTGCACTGGTACTTTGTACCTAGTTGATATCATGCTCTTTTGTATATGGATGTCGTCAGTGTGAAATGAAAGGGGAGATTGTAAGTCCATGGAGTTATGTATGTGTGTTAGAGAAACGCCTGGGCCGCTGGTCTAATCCATGCTGACATGGTGGAAACCTACAGCGTAACCATAATTAGCTGTCTATGAAGCATTCTTCTTATAAAAAAAGAGTCCGATGTTGAGAAAAAAAAGATATTATGAAAAGAGGAAAGAGAGAAAAAAAGCACCATATTCCCATGGTAAATAAGAAGATTGCTGAGATGCTTGTTGTCTGCTTGCCTTGTCATTTTGATATGGGGATTCTTCCGTATCATCGGGCAAGAGGTACCCCGTTGGCGGTTCTCTATGATACACATGTAATTACGATGACAAGAACTTACGGGTGACTAAACTTGAGTAGCATGAGGAGCGGCCCTCGTATTCAAGGGACATGAGATTCCTAACTTATACTTCATCAAGCATATACTCCATAGTTTGTTCACTTTAACCTTAATCACTTCAAGATGCTTATGATAGGGGCAATGGGAGCTGAAAGCTAATAAGTACCATAATTTTTGGAAGTTCTTTATGAAACTTGAATCCCTACTTCCTTCTATAAAGGCATTTCTTTTACTTTTATGTTGAGTCTCCACCTTCTATCTTTATGCACCTACTTTGAGAGCATAGTGGCCATTCGTAGTTCTATGTGCATTGTCCCAAGACTAGTTTATTGATGCATAACTTGATATTTCTTGTTTTAAACTATTTGTATCTAGTCACTCTTATAAACTTTGAAGGTTTCCTATGCATTTATGTTTGGTACTCTATGAGGGACAAGCTGAATGCCACTATGCTATGTTTTCTTTATGTGAAACAAACAAACGTCTTGCAAAGCATTGTTATTCATGAATCTTTTGTTTGTATCCTTTCATGTTACAACATAGTTGCTATGTCTTATTGTTAGAACTTTGTCTTTCATGATATGATTGAAGTACTATGTTCCTAACTATCAATATTTTACAAATACTTTGATCAAGTTTATGATGGTGCATGTCACCTCAAAAATTATTCTTTCTTTTTATCACTTACCTACTCGAGGACGAGCAGGAGTTAAGCTTGGGGATGTTGATACATTGCAAATGTATCTATAATTTTTGTTGTTCCATGCTTGGTTTTATCTACTTTCTTGTGTTTTGTTCCAACTTTGGAGTACTTTTCATATGATTTCTTGGACTAACCTATTAACAAGAGCCATAGTGCCAGTTGCCTGTTTTCTGCTGTTTTTGGTTCCAAGAAGTCAGAAAATGAATATTCTCGGAATTGGACGGGACAAAAGCCAAAGTTACTATTTTCCCGGAAGACTCACGGAGCCAGAAGGAGAGTCGAAAAGGGGCCACAGGGTGGCCACACCCCCCTTGGCGCGGGCTAGCCCAGGCCACACCAGGGCATTGTGTGGGCCCCCTGGCCGGCCACCGACCTTGCCTCCTTCGCCTATATATTCCTCCCAAGACCAAAACCCGAAATCGTCAAGCCTCCATCCACGAAAAGTTCCGCAGCGCCGCCGCCACCGAAGGGGAGATTTGGGGGACAGAAAGTCTCTGTTCCGGCACCCTGCCGGGACGGGGAAGTGCCCCCGGAGCCATCTCCATCGATCTCCACAACCATCTCCATCACCATTGCTGATTCCCATGATGAGTAGGGAGTAGTTCTCTATCGAGGCTAAGGGTTCTACCGGTAGCTATGTGTTCATCTCTCTCTCTATGCATGATCTTACTGAGATCATGAGCTTGTAATCTATAGATCTACCTTGCTACTCAAGTGCTTTAATAGATCTCTGCTCTCCCCATGTGTGTTAAAGTGATAGCGTGCACACCATGGTGGCACTTAGGCTAGAGATTACAAATACTTGTTATGAGTTATATTTGGAGTTGGATGTCTTTATGAAATTGTGGTGTTTGTTTAAACCATCTAGTACTAAAGGTGACAGTGTGGGGTTATGTAGATGTGGAAAGCAAACTTTGAGGTGTGCTATTATAGCCCTACCATCGATTAGAGTGTTCAACCGGAGAGTAGTTAAGAGTAGTATCATAAAGAGATGATATTTATATGAGAGTGTTCACTAGTGAAAGTTTGATCCCTAGGCCTTGTTTCTAAGAATTGATACACCGTTTGCAATTAGATATGTTACATGTTTGCTTGCTTCCTTCTTTATTTCAGTTTGCCTTTGCCTTTAGTCTTTTCCCACGTCAACCACATGCCAGCAAGCTATTTTCTGGCACCGTTACCACTTATAATTATCTATACCACTTGTATTTCACTATATCTTCGCCGAACTAGTGCACCTACACACCTGACAAGTGTATTGGGTGTGTTGGGGACACAAGAGACTTCTTGTATCTAGATTGCAAGGTTGCTTGAGAGGGGATACCTTTGACCACTTCCTCCCTGAGTTCGATAAACCTTGGGTGATCCACTTAAGGGAAACTTGTTGCTGTTCAAAACACCTCTGCACTTGGAGGCCCAACAACTGTCTACAAGAATAGAAGTGCGTAGACATCAGCGCGTCGTTGATTACCACAATCTGATGCTCTTGGAAGTAGTGGCGCAGTTGACGTGCAGTCATGAATACACCGTAGGCCAGCTTTTGGTAGCGAGGGTACATCTGCTTTGTTGGTGTCAGTACCTCGTTGCGGTAGTACACTAGGGGTCGCACCCCATGTCCGCTTTAGGTCATTCGACGACAAGTGTGTGGTGCTGATCACCTGATGTGTAGCGGCTATGTATAGTAGCATAGGCTCGTTGTCTTGGGGCATCACCAGGACCAGAGATGTGGATAGCAGACGCTTGAGGTCCTCGAATGCATCCTGAGCTTCATCCGTCCACTCGAATTTCTCCGACTTGCGGAGGAGCTGGTAAAGGGGAGGGCCTTTTCGCCCATGCGACTGATGAATATGTTGAGCGCGGCGATTCTCCTAGCCATCTACTGGACACCCTTGACGTTCTTTGGCTTTTCCATGGCCAGTATGGCTTTTATATTCTTCGGGTTCACCTCAATGCCTCCCGCAGAGATGAAGTACCCGAGCAATTGGCCGGAGGGGACGTCGAAGGCGCACTTGTCCGAGTTCAGCTTGATCTTGTAGAGATCAAGTTTGTCGAACGTCTCGCGAAGATCGTCAATCAATGTTCAGCTCTCCTTGGTCTTTACCACTATGTCGTCGACATATACTTGGATGTTATGACCAATTTGTTTCTTCAGGCAGTCCTGCATGCACCGTTGATAGATTGCACCTACATTCTTGAGCCCGAAAGGCATTGTGTTGTAGCAAAAGACTCCGAATGGCGTGATGAATGTTGTTTTCTCCTGGTCCTCCACCTTCATTCGAATCTGGTTGTAGCCTGTTGATGGCTCCCAAGTGCAGTAGATAAATTGTAGTACTTTTCAATAAAGAATGGTTGTCGAACCCACGTGGAGCTGAGGGTATTGGTTAGCAAATTTGACAAAGAAAATAATAGTAGTGCAGTAGATTTGGTGTTTTGGGGTTTGTTGTTTGCAAGAATAAAAGGTGCTGAAAGTAAATAGAAATAAGTAAATGCTCTCAATGAGAGAAATCCAATCCTCTATGCAGAAAGAGGACAAGCTCAAGTGTGTGTGAACTTATATGTGACAAGCATTCCCGAGGGAGGCATGGATTTACTTAGCATGAATATTGCTACACAATATGGTGAATATGTTGTCAAGTTTCATTCCCTTATGGCGGAGCCTAAATTATGTGCAGCCATAAATATGAGAAAAATACACCCCTTATGATGGGCCCTAGATCCATTCACATGAACATCTAGGAATCATTAAGACATAAATGTCCCACCATAGCACTAAGTTCATTAGTCCCCGACATATAATCCCTCCAATGCAACTCAAAGTATTTTCCTATGAGCCCATATAGGTGAAGTAATATGCAGTCGACGTTCACACAAAACCATCATAGAACAATATAAAGGATAAAAACTGGACCACATACTCATTGCATATTATATGGAAATCATAGCCAATTCATCCTATGCCCTCAGGAACATGGGGATCTACTCACAAGTGGCAAACATGGTATGGATCAGTATCATATGGAATACAACAAAATCTGAAAAAATAACCTCTCCACCAAATAAAGACAAGATGCCAATCACAAACATGTAAATAGCCCTTAAAACAATATTCGGGGTTTCAATCAATCAAAAACTATGAGGGGAACGAGATGGATCTTAGAGATGGTGATGGTGATGATGATAGTGCTGTTGGAGATGTTGATGGAGAGGCCTCTCCCTATGCCGAGGAGGAGTGGTGATGACGATGACGTCGATTCCCCCCTCACCGGAGGCTCCGGAGCAGCAGGATTTGCCCTCTCCTAGAGTAGGAGAGGACTTTCGCCTACGCTGTCGCCTCTGTAAATAGTTGAAAAATATGGCGTAGGTTTTCTGGCAATATGGAGGCGTCTTTAAAAAGGAGGAGCCGAGGCGATGCTCGTGGGCCAAAAGAGCATGGGTGGCGTGCCTAGTAGGGGTGGGCGCGCCACATGTGCCCTTTTGGGCCTCGTGGCTCCCCTCGCTTCATTCTTTGGCCCATAGTCCTTCTCCAGGTGAAAAACTCCTTAGGTATTTTTTTCCTTCGATTTATTGACGTCCAGAAGGTCCTGAAACAGCAAAAACATGAAAAAGGAGGTTTTCTGCCTCCCAAAAATTAAATATCAATGACAGGTACTTTGTAGGAAAGTCCCATAAATCAACTAAATTTGCATAAATAATGATGGATCATGATAAATATGATTCTAAACAGAACATATAAGTCCTAAAAATGATGATGCAAAATGCAAGTATCAACTACCCCAAGCTTAAACCTTTGCTGGTCCTTGAGCAAATAAGCGAATAGATCATGATCATGCATCAATGAGCTTATGGTTGACAAAAAAATATTAGCATGGCATCATCAAATTATGCATATTCACTTGTCCAAAATAAATATGAACTAACAACCATGCAGATGTGGGCTACATAGGTAGACATTATCAGATACCCCTTACTTTTGAGAAAAAACTAACCATTACATGTTGGACAATTGAACAAATCTCAAATTTCATACACTTCGCTAATTGTAATAGCTTTGCATGGATTTTTACCAGCTTTTAATTCAACCTTTGGATATGCCTTTGTAATAAAGATAAGTTTCTCATAAAACAAAAAGTGGAAAAGAGAATTGTTTAAACAACTAGATATACATCACTATTTTGACTTTTGTCAAGAACTTTCACCAGTTTTTACATGGCATCAGTTAACGGTCTTGCTCTCTTAGTAACCAGTATAAACCTTATTCATGGGTCTTTCAATCATGTCATATTCTCTAAACAACCTTTGTCTTTCATTTTCCATGGCTAGCCAAATCCTCGGGTGCCTACCTTTCAAACACTTTTCCATAGAGCATATGTATTGAAATACCCATGACAACCATTCAGTTTACTCATTGATTACTGAGTAGAAAAAGAGTATCTCATGTCCCCTTGTCATCCTCCTCTTACCAACTATTTATTTTATAAGACATCCTATCTCACCACAAATTCACAATGTTCCTTTTTTAATAAGTGTTGCTTCCCTTGCATGGATCTTTCCTTATTTGCAAGTTCAACTTGTTGAGTAATTCTACGCTTGTGCAACATGCTCAAGTTAATTTAGTTCAAGGCAAGATGTAAGTGAAGTTTCTACATATGGTGCGCACATCTGCATGAGTGTTATCCATAAATCCCAAACAAGAGAATCATGGATGGCACCATACTTTATATTTCATTCAAAACCACTCAACCAAGGATACATGATAACGCCCTAAGAGCTCTTAAAAGTCTAGGAAATTGATACCTGGATATAAGCAAAACCTCATTTTGATTACGAACTAGATGCAAATATGATAACTAAAAAGCATAAAGTATGATGGAACTCCCCAAAGCTTGAGTTGTTGCGGTATGCCTTTACTTCTTCTCCTTTTCTCGCTCCTTAGGGATATGGTGGAGCTGAAGGTCCCTGAGCACTCTCATCATGATATCATAAGCTTGTTAAACTTGTTTGGAAGATTTTATAAAATCTTCCCAAATCCTTTCTCCAACTTTCTCCTGGTTGGGCTTCCACTCGGGGCTCGATCCACTGCATCTCTTCTTCGGGGGATATTGATCCGCTTCTCTTGGAAGATCTTTCGTTGGATCATGCATGCATTCCCTACGATTAAGATTAGCAATAGGGTTTTTCGAAGCGATGCAATGCCTTGGAGTTCTTCCACCAGTGCTCATGCGAGAATGCTTTCCTAGTCTTCTTTAGAGGCGGCACCGGCCTCACTGCAGTGATGGGTATGGGAGTTGGGTGGAGACTCCCTTTGTACTCGGCGCTGGTGATGAGCTCGTGGTCACCCTCCTCATAATCTTCATCATCTCTGCCATCCCTGTGCACATTGATGAGGTTCGTTGCATAGAAAACAAAAATTTCCAACGGTTGCAACTCCTAATATCGAATCTAGGCGATACTTGTAATGGTTATAGATGGTCTCATTGTCATAGACCATAAGCGGGATAACGGTCCTAAAAAAACGTGGTTGATGTAGATGTACACGACCATCCTCAAGGATGTGCAGATGACGAGCACCACAAACGGGCAGCGCCTTCGTAATCGGTCACACATACGGTGCGCCACGACTCACGAACCCTCGCTCTATCCGGGTAGCGGAAGTAGCGGATCCCCGGGAACAACACCAGCTCTACGCCATGGTAGTGGTGGTGGAGGGGAAGGATTAGAGAAGGGCTTCTCCTAAGAACCTCTCTCATGGCAATGGACAAGCTAGCAAGGGGAGGAAGATGCCAACCAAAGGGCATATGAGAGGAACAAGTGAGAGTGTGTGTGGAGAGGAGGAGGAGGCCACCTCCTTTTATAGGCAACATGGGGCTGCCCCCTCTCCTCCTATCATTCAATCTCCATTAAAGCACTTTAATTCCCTTAAAGGTCCATTAAAACACTTTAATTCCCTTAAAGGTCTTTTCATTAAAGCACTTTAATCCATTAAAGAATTATAATTCCCTTAAAGGTCTATCCATTAAAGCACTTTAATTCCATTTTAATGCAACTCAATTTAATGAATACTTCAATTAATGAGTACTTCATTTAATGAACACATTAAAATTTTGATCCCTTCACTTTTTTGATACCCAAAAACTATTTCGACAGATTCGGCAGAACAATTTTCTCTAGTAGAACAATTTTCTGCGATGTCCATTGATTTCCCCTGTGTTCCCTATCCACTCAAATGTGTCGTTTTACCTTAAGTGTGTCTCCCTGTGGGTTTGGGAACTATGTACATGATCGAGACTTTCTCTGATCAATAATCATTAGCGGGACCTGGAGATCCATAATGACTCCCACTAGTTCCTCGAAGATCTCATGATCGTCCGAACCTATTTCGTTGTAATCAAATTCCCTTTGTCTCGCGATATTTTACTTGTCCGAGATCCGATCACTTGGTATCAACCATACCTCGTTTAATCTCATTCTTGACAAGTACTCTTTTTTCTCGTTCCTGTGATATGACATTCCAGTGATCAAATCACTTGCTTGCAAGTCTATGTCAATGTGATATCACCGAGAGGGCCCTGAGTATATCTCTCTGTCATCCGGATGGAAAAATAACACTCTTGATCCACGAGCCTCAACTAACATTTTCCAAATACCTAACGACACCTTTATAATCACCCTGTTATGGTGTGACGTTTGATGCAAACAAAGTACTCTTTCGGTGAAAGTGATTGACGTGATCTCATGGTCTAAGGACATTGAGTTCCTACGAATGTGATAGCAATATAAACTTGATGACATGATCATATTGCTACATCTACTGCGGGTGACTGTTCATCATATCATTCTCCAATGATATGACCTTGTTATTAACAACATCCAATGTTATGATCAGGGAACCTTTGATCATCCGTTAGTCAACAGGCTAGTATATAGAGAGGCTTTACTAGGAACCTTATATGTTTATAATTCACACATGTATTAAAATTTCCTTATTAATACAATTATAGCATGAAAAGTAAACATTTATCATAAACATGGAATAGCATAATAATCACTTTATTATTGCCTCTCGGGCATATTACTTTCACATATACTCTTCATCATCAGAGTAGTCCTTCCTCTTCCAGTTCCTCTTCCATATTGACTTGGGGCTAAGGCCCTCAAGTTCATCATAATCATCATCATCCATGGAGGAACACTGGAAGGAGTCTCCGGAAGACATGGCGGAGGCGTTGGTGTAGAGAGAGATCTGAAAAACAGGGGCAAAAACAAGGTTCGCTAGAAAAGACTCGATGCAAGATTAGATCGACAGAGAGTAGTATATATTACTGATTCTAGGGTAAGACGGAGCATTGAGGAAGAAACAGAGGCGAAACAAACTTCGAAAGAGGGAAATACCTCGGGTGGCGCGCCTAGTAGGGGAGGGTCGCCACATGTTCTCTTTCCCTCCTCGGGACTTCATTTCATCCAATTCTTTTGTTACATGCATTTTTTTCCAAAATAATGACTTTCCTAAAATATGAAGATATTCCGAGATCGTTATACACCTTTTCTTGACTTTTGGTGATTTTTGGTATCTGGCAGGGGGTAAATTTTTGTGATTACGACCTCCTGACTTTGGAGATTCATCACTTCAACCCTTCTGGCAAATGTTTGGCCTGCAATATAATGTTTAAGGTGTTGTCCATTAATGACATGAGGTTTACCGTTATAATCTTCATGAAGACGAATGGCTCCGGAGCAGTACACCTCCTACGCCACCAATGGACCCTGCCACTTTGAAGCTAACTTTCCTGCAGAAAACTTGAAACGAGAGTTGAACAATAATACTTTATCTCCTACTTTGAATCCATTTCTTTTTATTTTCTTATCATGCCAAATCTTTACTTTCTCTTTAAATATTCTAGCACTTTCATATGCTTCATTCCTCCATTCATCTAACAAGCTTAAGCCAAGAATTCTTTTCTCTCCAGCAGTTTTAAAATCAAAGTTAAGTTGTTTAACAACCCGTCTATCTTTATGTACTAATTCCACCGGAAGATGACATGCTTTTCCATAAACCATTTTATAAGGATACATACCCATAGGATTTTAAAAATAAGTTCTATAAGCCCATAAAGCATCATTAGTTTTAGTTGGCCAATCAGACCTAGCTTTATTAAGTGTCTTCTCCAATATGAGTTTAATTTCCCTATTGCTTAGTTCAACTTGCCCACTGGTTTTAGGATGATATGGAGATGCAATTCTATGATCAACACCATATTTTGCTAGAGTTTTTCTAAATACTCCATGAATAAAATGAGAACCACCATTAGTAATTAAAAATCTAGGTACTCCAAACCTGGTAAAGATGATGTCCCTAAGCATCTTCATTGTTGCGGCATGGTCTGCACTTTTTGTTGGAATTGCTTCAACCCATTTTGTGACATAATCCACTATAACCAAAATATGACTGTGTTTTGTTTTTGATGGGGGGGGAGGGTCCCATACAGTCAAATCCCCATACATCAAATGGTTCAAGAGGCAGTGAATAGTTCATAGGCATTTCATTTCTCTTACCACTATTTCCAACTCGTTGGCATTTGTCACAAGGTTTAACATAATTAGCACAATCCTTAAGTAAAGTAGGCCAGTAAAAACCAGATTGTAATACCTTTGCAGCGGTGCGGTCTCCTGCATGATGTCCTCTATAAGGGATATCATGACAATCCCTTATGATAGCCTGCTGCTCAAACTCAGGAACACAATATCTAATAATACTGTCCTTACTTTTCTTATAAAGAAATGGGTCATCCAAAAAATAATGCCTAAGATCATAAAAGAATTTCTTTCTTTGTTGGTATGTGAAGTGTGGTGGAATAACTTTTCAACAATGAAATTAGCATAATCAGCAAACCACGGTGAAGCTACTCTAGCAGCAGACACATTAATGTTTGCTAGTTGTTCATTTGCAAGCTATCATTAATAGGAATAGGATCTACCGGAATGTTTTCCATTCTAGATAAGTGATTAGCTACCGGGTTGTCCTCACCTTTCCTATCTACAATATGTAGGTCAAATTCTTGTACTAAAAGAAACCATCTTATAAGTCTAGGCTTAGCATATTTTTTGTTCATGAGGTATTTAATAGCAGAATGATCGGCGTGTACTATTACCTTAGAGTCTACAATGTAAGGTCTAAACTTTTCACATGCAAAAATTACAGCCAAGAACTCTTTTTCAGTTGTAGCATAATTTCTTTGTGCGCCATCAAGAGTTTTACTAGCATCATATATCACATTAAGTTTCTTATCCACTCTTTGGCCCAAAATAGCTCCTACAACATAATCTTTAGCATCACACAAGATTTCAAATGGCAAATTCCAATTAGGAGGTAAAATTATAGGAGCACTTATCAAAGGATTCTTTAAAACATCAAAAGACTCTACGCAGTCATAACTAAAAGAGAATGGAACATATTTTTGCAAAAGATTTATTAGAGGCTTGGATATTTTTGAAAAGTATTTGATAAACCTTCTATAGAAACCAACATTACCAAGAAAGCTTCTTATACCTCTTATATCCCTAGGATATGGTAGCTTCTCTATGGCTTCTATCTTGGCACGGTCCACTTTAATACCTCTACCTGAAACTCGGTGTCCAAGAACAACACATTCTGTCACCATGAAATGGCACTTCTCCCAATTTAGGACTAAGTGTTGGTCCTCACAATGCTGCAAAACTTTGTTAAGATTGAACAAGCAGTTTTCAAAAGAGGTACCGTACATAGAAAAGTCATCCATGAATACTTCCATAATTTTCTCAATATAATCAGCAAATATAGCATTCATGCATCTTTGAAAAGTAGTAGGAGCATTGCACAAACCGAACGACATTCTCCTATAAGCATAAGTACCAAAGGGACATGTGAAAGTAGTCTTCTCTTGATCATCCTTGTGCACCGGAATCTGTGAGAAACCTGAATAACCATCTAAATAACAAAAGTGAGAGTGTTTGGATAATATTTCAAGCATTTGATCAATGAATGGTAAAGGATAATGATCTTTACGAGTTGCCTTATTAAGTTTACTATAATCAATGCACATTCTATACCCAGTAACAGTACTTTGAGCAACAAGTTCATTTTTATCATTTGGAACCATAGTGATTCCACCCTTTTTATGCACACAATGGACATGACTTACCCATTTACTATCAGCTATGGGATAGATAATACCTGCCTCAATGAGTTTGATTACATCTTTTCTTACTACTTCTTTCATTCTTGGATGAAGAGGGTGTTGATAGTCAACAACAGGTTTTGCATCTTCTTCCAAGTTAATCTTATGCATGCATAAAGCAGGGATTACACCTTTCAAGTCATCTAGTTAATAGCCAATGGCTAGCCTCTGAGCTCTCAATACTTCAAGTAACTTTGGCTCTTCTCCATCTGAAAGGTTAGCACTAATGATAACATGATATATTTTGTTATCATCAAGGAATGCATATTTCATATCTTCAGGCAATGGTTTAAGTTCAAAACTAAGATATTCTTTAGGTGGTGGTAGTTCTCCTAGGTTATCAGGTGGAATATGAAATTGCAGTTGTGGTGGTTGTTGAGATAGTATTTGTTGTAAGGCTTCTTCTCTTCATCATCAAATGGCTCCTCCTGATTTAGTACATATTGTTCCATCGCGTCTGATGAAGCGAATGCCACTGAAGAAAGAGTCTCCACTATATCTTTAGAGATTTTTTCCTTTTCTAAATGTTTATTAGTAAACTTTGAAAAGTTAAACTCAAGTCATTCACCAGCAAATTCAATGAATACTTTCTCTTTTAGTAAATTAATTTTAGCACCAACAGTATCTAGGAAAGGTCTACCAAACATAACAGGACCAAATGCATCTTCGGAGCAACCAAGCACAATGAAATCAGCAGGATACTTAATCTTTTCAAGTAACACTTCAACATATCTAACAATACCAAGAGGACAAATATACTCTTTATTAGCAAGTTGGATAGTTATACCTGTCTCTTCCATGTTAATGGGATCAATATCAGGCTTGATTTCAAGATATAAAGAATATGGAATCACACTTATACTTGCTCCAATATCACAAAGTCCATGATAACATGAAGTCCCAATAGTACATGATATGATAGGTTTCCCAACTCTAGCAGTGTTACCTTTTATTACCTTGGTAGAATCTTCGCATAAATAAACATCACAAGGTGATTCTTCGTTTAATTCTTTAATGGCCGAAATTTTATGTTAGACTTGAATTTGTTCATATGATTCATAACATCTTCTAGCACTCTTATTAGTAAGAATAGTGACTAAATTTTCCTTCACTTTGCTAGGATAAGGAGGAGCTTCAAATATTTCTTCTATCTTAGGAGATGAGACTTGATGAACCTGTTTCACAACTTTAGAAACATAAGTAGAATTTTAAAGAGGTTTAATAAATACATTAAATCCTTTCTTTGGAATATTAAGATGGTTAGCAAAAGATTTAGCAATTTCTACTAAAACATGAGGGTCAACGCCAAACCTGTTCTTAAGTACCTCAAATAATATAGAGGTAGAGAAATTCTCTACACATGAATATTCATATTCCAAACCTGGTTTATTATCTTTGTCGAGATCCCAAGCATCAGTATTTTGAGAAATAGTTTCCAATAAGTCTGCTGCCTCCTCTTGAGTTTTATTAGTGAAACTTCCTCTAGAAGAATTATCCAGGAAGTTCGTATGATGTTGAGGCAATCTCACATAATAGTTTATTAAGATAATGCTTTTAGGAATACCATGACGAGGATTTTTATGAAGAAGACCCTTTAATCTCCCCCAAGCTTAAGAAATACTTTCTCCATTATGAGGCCAAAAGTTATAAATATGGCAGCAATCATCATAAGAATATTTAGGAATATAATATTTAAGATAGAAAGCCTTTCTTGGATTGTCTGAATCAAGACAATATTTATCATCTAGAGATCTATACCATTCACGTGCTTTACTAGATAAATATAAATAAAATAGCTTCCTTCTCACTTCATTCACATGAATACCTGCAAGTCTAAATAGGGAACATAGTTCTTTAATTTCATATAAATGACCCTTAGCAGTTTGGCTTCCATCACCTGCAAAAGTTACCTCCCGAGATTTTTCGACAATATCAATACGAATTTGATATTCCACTTTTGGTTTAGTAGTCTTCTCAACCTTATCTTTATCTTTGTCATGAAGAAACTCAAATAATGTGAGGTCCAATCGTTTATGGTTTGAGAAAGCCATGATAAAACAGCAGTAAAAACATAAAAATAGACTTCAAGTTTCCTTACCAAACATCTTACCAATAGCACAACACTCCCTGGCAACAGTGCTAGAAAAGTGTCTTGATGGCTCCCAAGTGCAGGAGAGCAATTGTAGTACTTTTCAATAAAAAAGGTTGTCGAACCCACGAGGAAATGAGGGTATTGGTTAGAAATTTGACAAAGACAATAATAGTAATGCAGTAGATTTGGTGTTTTTGGGTTTGTAGTTTGCAAGAATAAAAGGTGCTGAAAGTAAATAGAAATAAGTAAATGCTCTCAATGAGAGAAAGCCCAATCCTCTATGCATCAAGAGGACAAGCTCAAGTGTATGTGAACTTATATGTGACACGTGTTCCTAAGGGCGGCATGGATTTACTTAGCATGGAGATTTCTACACAATATGGTGAATATGTGATGGATCCCAAGTGGAGGATATAAATTGTAGTACTTTTCAATAAAGAAAGGTTGTCGAACCCACGAGGAGCTGAAGGTATTGGTTGGAAAATTTGACAAAGAAAATAATAGTAAATACAGTAGATTTGGTGTTTTGGGTTTGTAATTTGCAAGAATATAAAATGCTGAAAGTAAATAGCAATAAGTAAATGCACTCATTGAGAGAAAGCCCAATCCTCTATGCAGCAAGAGGACAAGCACAAGTGTGTGTGAACTTATATGTCACAAGCGTTCCCGAGGGCGGTATGGATTTACTTAGCATAAAGATTTCTACACAATATGGTGAATATGTTGTCAAGTTTCATTCCCTTAGGGTGGAGCCTAATTAGGTGCATCCACAAGTATGAGATAAATAGACCACTTATGATGGGTCCTAGAGCCATTTACATGAACATCTAGGAATCATTAAGGCATAAATGTCCCACCATAGCAATAGGTTCATTGGTCCCCGACATATAATCCCTCCGATGCAACTCAAAGTATTGGAAAATGGTTTCTGTCAATTCCGTCCCTTCCAACCCCTATCAGTGCATCAAAGTATTCGCCTATGACCCCTATATGGTGAAGTAATATGCAGTCAACGTTCGCATAGAACCATCATAGAACAATATAAAAGATAAAATCTGGACCACATACTCATTGCATATTATATGGAAATCATAGCCAATTCATCCTATGCCCTCAGAAACATGGGGATCTACTCACGAGTGTCAAACATGATATGTATCAGTAGCATATGGGATACAACACAATCTAGAAATATAATCTCTCCACTAAATAAAGACAAGATGCCAATCACAAACATGTAAATAGCCCTTAAAACAATATCCGGGGTTCAATCAATCACAAACTATGAGGGGAACGAGATGGATCTTGGAGATGGTGATGGTGCTGATGATGGTGCTGGTGGAGATGTTGATGGAGAGGGCTCCCCCTACGCCTAGGAGGAGTGTTGATGATGATGGCATCGATTTCCCCCTCACCAGAGGCTCCGGCGCATCAGGATCTGCCCCCTCCCGGAATAAGAGAGGACTTTCGACTCTATCAACGCATCTGTAAATCGTGGGAAAAATATGGCGTAGGTTTTCTGGCGAGACGGAGGCGTCTAGAAAAAGGAGGAGCTAAGATGATGCTCGAGGGCTGAAAGAGCATAGGTGGCGCGCCCACCCCCTGGGCGCACCACCTGGCCTCTTTTGGGCCTCGTGGCTCCCCTCGCTTCATTCTTTGGCCCAAGTTGATTCTTTAGGTGAAAAACTCATCAGGTATTTTTCCTTCGATTTATTAACATCCAGAAGGTCCAGAAACAACAAAAATATGAAAAAGGAGGTTTTCTGCCTCCCAGAAATTAAATACCAATTATAGTTACTTTGTAGGAAAGTCTTGTAAATCATCTGAATATGCATATTTACCATGATGGATCATGGTAAATATGATTCTAAACAGTGCATAAAGATCCTAAAAAATGATGATGCAAAATGCAAGTATCAACTCCCCCAAGCTTAAACCTTTGCTCGTCCTCGAGCAAACAAGCGAATAGATCATGATCATGCATCAATGAGCTTATGGTTGACAAGAAAATACGATCATGGCATCATCAACTTATGCATATTCACTTGCCCAAAATAAATATGAACTAACTACCATGCAAATGTGGGCTACATAGATAGACATTATCATTTACCCCTTACTTTTGAACAAGAACTAACCATTACATGTTGGACAATTGAACAAGTCTCAAATTTATCATGCACTTCGCTATTTGCAATAGCTTTGCATGGATTTTTACTAGCTTTTAATTTAACATTTGGATATGCCTTTGTAATAAAGATAAGTTTCTCATAAAACAAATAGTGGAAAAGAGAATTGTTTAAACAAGAAGATAGACATGACTATTTTGACTTTTGTCAAGAACTTTCACCACTTTTTGCATGGCAACAGTTAACAGTCTTGCTCTCTTAGTAACTAGTATAAACCTTATTCATGGGTCTTTCAATCATGTCATATGCTCTAAACAACCTTTGTCTTTCACTTTCCATGGTTAGCCTAATTCTCAGGTGCCTACCTTTCAAACACTTTCCCATAGAGCATATGTATTGAAATACGCATGACAACCATTCAGTTTACTCATTGATTACCAAGTAGAACAAGAGTATATCATGTCCCCTTGTCATCCTCCTCTTTCCAACTATTTATTTTATAAGATTCCCTATCTCACCACAAATTCACAATGTTCCTTTTTTAATAAGTGTTGCTTCCCTTGCATGGATCTTTACTTATTTGCAAGTTTAGCTTGTTGAGTGATTATATGATTGTCAAACATGCTCAAGTTAATTTAGTTCAAGGAAATATGTAAGCGAAATTTCTACATATGGTGCGCACATCTGTGTCAGTGTTACCCATAAATCCCAAACAAGAGAATCATGGATGACACCATACTTTATATTTATTTCAAAACCACTCAACCAAGGATACATGATAATGCTCTAAGAGATCTTCAAGCTTTAGGAAAAATCGATACCTAATGGATGCAAGCAAAAACCTCCTAATGATTACGAACTAGATGCAAATACGATAACTTAAAAGCATAAAGTATAGTGGAATTCCCCCAAGCTTAGAGGCTTGCCGCTGGTTCTTCTTCCTTGGTGCTGTTCTCCTCGTAATACGAGTCCCACTCCTTGATCTTCCAAGGACAGGGACTCCCATTATAGAAGGGCAGTGGTGGATCGTTGAATTTGGTGGAGGAATCCTCGGTGATCTTCTTGAAGCGATCCTCATACTCATAGTTCTGGTTTTCCACATCCCACATGATGGCTTGGAACCTATCCAGTTGTGTGAGGGTATGCACATACTTCACCTCCAGGTCTTTAATCCTTACTTCATAGACTTCAACCTTCTTCTCTATCTCTAGATTCATGAAGTGATGAGCATCAAGGTTGCTCTCAACCATCATACCATACTTGAAGATGGTGTCCTCCAAGACTTGCAGCCTCTCCTCCATGGTGCCTTCGGTCTTGGGTGCCATCACCTCCTCCATGAGCAGCACCCCTTCCTTGAAGGTCAAGGTTTTCATGGGAGCCACCATAGATCTGAGGTAATGATTCACCGCGCCTTTCTTCTTGGAGTCTGATGTCAACGCACTTCTATTCTTGTAGACAGTTGTTGGGCCTCCAAGTGCAGAGGTTTGTAGAACAGCAACAAGTTTCCCTTAAGTGGATTACCCAAGGTTTATCGAACTCAGGGAGGAAGTGGTCAAAGGTATCCCCTCTCAAGCAACCCTGCAATCAAGATACAAGAAGTCTCTTGTGTCCCCAACACACCCAATACACTTGTCAGGTGTATAGGTGCACTAGTTCGGCGAAGAGATAGTGAAATACAAGTGGTATGGATATAATACAACGGTGCTAGAAAATAGCTTGATGGCGTGGAAGAGACTAAAGGCAAACTGCAATAAAGAAGGAAGCAAGCAAACATGTAACAGATCTAGTAGCAAACGATGTTTCAGCGCTTAGAAACAAGGCCTAGGATCATACTTTCACTAGTGAACACTCTCATATAAATATATCATCTTCATGATACTACGCTGAACTACTCTCCGGTTGGACAGTCTAATCAACGGTAGGGCTATAACAACACACCTCAAAGTAAGCCTTTCCCATCTAGAAAACCCCACACTGTCACCTTGAGCACTAGATAGGTCCAACAAACACCACAATTTCATAAAGACATCCAACTCCAAATATAACTCATAACAAGTATTTGTAATCTCTAGCCTAAGTGCCACCATGGTGTGCGCGCTGTCACTTTCACACACATAGGGAGAGCAGAGATCTATTAAAGCACTTGAGTAGCAAGGTAGATCTATAGATTACAAGCTCATGATCTCAATAAGATCACGCATAGAGAGAGATGAACACATAGCTACCGGTAGAACCCTTAGCCTCGAGAGAGAACTACTCCCTCCTCATCATGGGAATCAGCAACGATGATGGAGATGGTGGTGGAGATCGATGGAGATGGCTGCGGGGGCACTTCCCCGTTCCGGCAGGATGCCAGAACAGAGACTTTCTGTCCCGGAATCTCCCCTTCGGTGGCGGTGGCGCTGTGGAAATTTTCGTGGATTTCTGATTGATGATTTAGGGTTTATGCATCGGGAGGCTTCTTATAGGCGAAGAGGCAAGGTCAGTGGGCGGCCAGGGGGCCCACACCACCTGGTGGCGCGGCCAGGGCTAGCCCGCGCCACCACATGGTGTGGCCACCTTGTGGCCCCTCTCCGACTCTCCTTCTGGCTCCGCGAGTCTTCCGGGAAAATAGTAACTTTGGCTTTTGTCCCGTCCAATTCCGACAATATTCATTTTCTGACTTCCTGGAACCAAAAACAGCAGAAAACAGGCAATTGACACTATGGCATCTTGTTAATAGGTTAGTCCAAGAAATCATATGAAAAGTACTCCAAAGTTGGAACAAAACACAAGGAAGTAGATAAAACCAAGCATGGAACATCAAAAATTATAGATACGTTTGCAATGTAGCAACATCCCCAAGCTTAACTCCTGCTCGTCCTCGAGTAGGTAAGTGATAAAAGAAAGAATAATTTTTGAGGTGACATGCACCATCAAAGACTTGATCAAAGTATTTGTAAAACATTCAAAGCTGGGATCATAGTACTTCAATCATAACATGAAAGACAAAGTTCTAGCAATAAGCAAAGAAACTATGATGCAACATGAAAAGGCACAAACAAAAGATTCATGAATAACAATGCTTTGT
Organism: Avena sativa; assembly: GCA_916181665.1. Lineage (NCBI taxonomy): Eukaryota > Viridiplantae > Streptophyta > Magnoliopsida > Poales > Poaceae > Avena > Avena sativa. The sequence goes on from OV702295.1 coordinate 434,386,595, forward strand.
AAGACGTTTTTTTGTTTCACATAAATAAAACATAGCATAAAAGTATTCAGCTTATCCCTGAATAGAGTAGCAAATATAAATGCATAGGACACCTTCAAAGTTCATAAGAGTGACTAGATACAATAGTTTAAAACAAGCAATATCAAGTTATGCATCAATCAACTAGTCTTGGGATAATGCACATAGAACTAAGAATGGCCACTATGCTCTCAAAGTAGGTGCATAAAGGTAGAAGGTGGAGACTCAATATATAAGTGGCAGAAAGGCCTTCATAGAAGGAAGTAGGGATTCAAGTCTCATAAAGAGCTTCCAAAAATTATGGTACTTATAGCTTTCAGCTCTCATTTCCCCTATCATAAGCATCTTGAAGTGATTATGGTTAAAGTGAACAAACTATGGTGTACATGCTTGCCGAAGTATAAGTCAGAAATCTCATGTCCCTTGTATACGAGGGCCGCTCCTCATGCTACTCAAGTTTAGTCACCGGTAAGTTCTTGTCATCGTCAGTACATGTGTATCATAGAGAACAGCCAACGGGGTACCCCTTGCCCGATGATACGGAAGAATCCCCATATCAAAATGACAAGGCAAGCAGACAACGAGCATCTTAGCAATCTTCTTATTTACCATGGGAATATGGTGCTTTTTTCTCTCTTTCCTCTTTTCATATCTCTTTTTTTCTTTTTTTCTCTTTTTCTCAATATAGGACTCTTTTTTTTATAAGAAGAATGCTTCATAGATAGCTCATTATAGTTACGCTGCAGGTTTCCACCATGTCAGCATGGATTAGGCCAGCGGCCCAGGCGTTTCTCTAACACATATACATAACTCCATGGACTTACAAGCTCCCCTTTCATTTCACACCGACGACATCCATACACAAAAGAGCATGATATCAACTAGGTACAAGTACCAAGTGCAATGTTGAAAGCATTCCCCATGAAAGCGTGGTTCTGCTAATTCCCAACAAATAAGTGCAAGCATATACAACATAGACGACACAATGGTTCAAGTTTATTAAGGGCAATAAAAGTAAAGTGTGCCATCAAGTTCGTGAGATCTTTAATCACTAGTTTTCTCATAACAAGTTTAATTTGGAAGGTAAACAAAAGCATGAATATACTTGGAATAGCATAAGCTAGTAGGTAGGTATGGTGGACTCTTTGGAATAACTTGGTTTAAGGAGTTGGATGCATGAGTGGAACTCATACTTGGTTGTGGAGGCTAGGAAAAGACTGGGAGCGACAAACTAAGAGAGCAATAATGACCATAATCATGCAGAGCGACAAAACATCATTGATCAAAGCATAAAGTGATACTACAAGTTGAAAACTAAAGTATCATAAAGGCTATGGTGACTTGGTATAGTCATAACATGGTGTGACAATGCGCCAAGTCAACCCAAATAAAGCATCAAAGGAGAATACCACTATACTATGCTTTAATATGCTAAAACAACGCATGATTCATCCAAGGCACATTAAGCAATCTCAATTGTTTATAACAAGTCATGCTACAGCAAAGAATACTAAGCATAAAGCCAAAACAATATCAAGCACGGCATGACAAAGGATAGGCCACAGTCAAAAACAAGCTCTCTTTACCACTTAAGCATGAACTTTCCTACTCTTTTTCAATCCAAACCAAACTATTTGAAAACCAATGTATGAAAGAGGGGGTACAACCAATTTATTCAGCAAACTAAGAAAATCAAGCAAATGAAAAACTAAAACAAAAACAAAAAAGAAGACGCTCCAAGAAAAACACAACTGTGCATGAAACAATAAAAATGAAGCGTTTGGAAGTAACGTGGGATTTTTGTTGATGAAGAAGGGGATGCCTTGGGCATCCCCAAGCTTTGACGCTTGTACTTCTTGGATATTTCTTGGGGTGACACGTGTGGCATACCCAAGCTTGAGCTTTAGTCCATCCTTCATCTCATTACTCATTCCTTCCATACACTTGAAATTTTTCCTTCATACAAAACTTCACACAATCTTTATTAACAACATTAGTGAACTCAAGCTAATAGGTCTTAAGGTTCAGTTCTAACACCACTAAACTTCCATTAAAACACTAGCTACTGTAGCACTTCCCTCAAAAATCTCAATTCCCCAAAAGAACTCAAAAAGGAAACATCAAGAAGCAAATGCAGAAAATGGCAGAAATCTGTCAAAACAGACAAGCAGGTAAAGACGAATTTTTTCGAAGATCTTCTGTTGCTCAAATCAAAACGTGTTGAGCTAATGAAAGTTAGATAACAACCTGGGGCAGAAGCACAAAAATTCACGCTTCAAAAAGACGTTCAGAGATTTTACACGAATTTTTACGGTGAAGCACAGAAATCTGTTTCGGGACAGCAACTTTCCCAATCATTACTTCTCACTCATTAGAGGTTACTCTTGGCACAAAAAGCAAATAAAAAGGATAAGGAGCGGTTATTACTGAAGTAATAACTTCCAAGATTCATCTAAAACTCTTGGATATCTCCCAACAAGTACTTTTCTTTAACGCCTTTAAGTTATGCATGATAGTTTGAGAAGATGCTCACATAGGAAATATGAATTGAAGTAAAAGAGAGCATCAAGAAGCAAATTAAAAATACATTTAAGTCTAACCCACTTCCTATGCATAGGAATCTTGTAAAGAAACAATTCATGAAAGCACAAAGCAACAAGCATAGGAAAGCAAAACAAGTGCAACTTCAAAATTTTCAACATAAAGAGGGGAAACTTAATACTGTTCAGACAAATAAAACCATGTTTCTCTCTCTCATAATAGCTTTCAGTAGCATCATGAATAAAATTAACAATATAACTATCACATGAAACATTCTTATCATGAGCCACATGCATAAAAGAATTAATACAATCCACATAAACATAGTCATTCTTATTAATTATAGTGGGAGCAAAATCAACAAAATAGCTATCATTATTATTCTCATCACCATAATCATCAAATAAAGGAGGCATATTGTAATCATAATTAGTTTTATCCTCAATAGTAGGTGGACTGAAAATATCATAATCATTGTAATCATCATATATTGGAGGTTTGGTATCATCATAAGCAATAGAATAGCTATCTTCCAAAGCTGGGGAACTAAAAAGATCATTTTCATAAAAACTAGCTTCCCCAAGCTTAGACTTTTCCATAGCATTAGCAATAATGGTGTTCAAAGAATTCATACTAATAACATTGCTATTAGCATGCAAAAAAAGTTCCATAGGTTTTTTAATTTTCTCTTCAAACACTTCATGTCCTAACTCAAGATAAATACTATAAAGCTCTCTAATTTTTTGGTTGTTTTACATTAAGCCTAACTAGTGAAAACAAGAAACAAAAGGACAAAATTGCAGAATCTAAAGGAAATAACTTCGAGCACTCACACCGGAGGATGTGAGTACCTTTTACCTTACCTCCCCGGCAACGGCACCAGAAAATAGGCGTTTGTCGTGGGAGGTTCTTCTTCTTTAATCCTCCGGTGTGAATACCTTTTACCTTACCTCCCCAGCAACGGCGCCAGAAAATAGCGTGATGTCTACGCACTTCTATTCTTGTAGACAGTTGTTGGGCCTCCAAGTGCATAGGTTTGTAGAACAACAGCAAGTTTCCCTTAAGTGGATTACCCAAGGTTTAACGAACTCGGGGAGGAAGTGGTCAAAGGTATCCCCTCTCAAGAAACCCTGCAATCAAGATACAAGAAGTCTCTTGTGTCCCGAACACACCCAATACACTTGTCAGGTGTATAGGTGCACTAGTTCGGCGAAGAGATAGTGAAATACAAGTGGTATGGATATAATACAACTGTGCCAGAAAATAGCTTGATGGCATGGAAGAGACTAAAGGCAAACTGCAATAAAGAAGGAAGCAAGCAAACATGTAACAGATCTAGTAGCAAACGGTGTTTCAGCGCTTAGAAACAAGGCCTAGGGATCATACTTTCACTAGTGAACACTCTCATATAAATATATCATCTTCATGATACTACGCTGAACTACTCTCCGGTTGGACACTCTAATCAATGGTAGGGCTATAACAACACACCTCAAAGTAAGCCTTTCCCATCTAGAAAACCCCACACTGTCACCTTGAGCACTAGATAGGTCCAACAAACACCACAATTTCATAAAGACATCCAACTCCAAATATAACTCATAACAAGTATTTGTAATCTCTAGCCTAAGTTCCACCATGGTGTGCACACTGTCACTTTCACACACATAGGGAGAGCAGAGATCTATTAAAGCACTTGAGTAGCAAGGTAGATCTATAAATTACAAGCTCATGATCTCAATAAGATCACGCATAGAGAGAGAGATGAACACATAGCTACCGGTAGAACCCTTGGCCTCGAGAGAGAACTACTCCCTCCTCATCATGGGAATCAGCAACGGTGATGGATATGGTGGTGGATATCGATGGAGATGGCTCCGGGGGCACTTCCCCGTCTCGGCAGGGTGCCGGAACAGAGACTTTCTGTCCCCCGAATCTCCCCTTCGGTGGCGGTGGCGTTGCGGAACGTTTTCTGGATTTCTGATTGATGATTTAGGGTTTATGCATCGGGAGGCTTCTTATAGGCGAAGAGGCAAGGACAGTGGGCGGCCAGGGGGCCCACACCACCTGGTGGCGCGGCCAGGGCTAGCCCGCACCACCACATGGTGTGGCCACCCTATGACCCCTCTCTGACTCTCCTTCTGGCTCCGGGAGTCTTCCGGGAAAATAGTAACTTTGGCTTTTGTCCCGTCCAATTTTGAGAATATTCATTTTCTGACTTCCTAGAACCAAAAACAGCAGAAAACAGGCAACTGGCACTGTGGCATCTTGTTAATAGGTTAGTCCAAGAAATCATATGAAAAGTACTCCAAAGTTGGAACAAAACACAAGAAAGTAGATAAAACCAAGCATGGGACATCAAAAATTATAGATACATTTCCAATGTATCAGAGTCATCACCTCCAACATTAGATCTAGAGCTTGCCATGGCTAAAAGCTAAAGAAATAGGATGGAAAAACAAGTTTCGCTCAAAAAGACTCGGTGCAAGAATAGATCAACAGAGAGGGATATATATAGATGGTTTTTAGGGTAATACGAAGTGTTGAGGAAGAAATGGAGGCGAAACGGACTTCGGAAGAGGGAAAGACCTCGGGTGGCACGCCCAGGGGGTGGGCACGCCACCTGGTTTCTTTCCCTCCCCGGGACTCCATTTCATCCAATTCTTTCATGACACACATTAATTTTCCAAAATAATGGCTTTCCTAAGATATGAAGATATTCCGAGATCGTTACGCACCTCTTTTAGACTTTTGGTCATTTTTGGTATCTAGTAGGGGATAACGTTTTACAATTATAGCCTCCAAACTTTGGAGATTCATTACTTCAACCCTTCCAGCAAATGTTTATCCTGCAATATAATGTTTAATATGTTGTCCATTAACGACATGAGGTTTACCGTTGAAGTCTCCATGAAGACGAATGGCTCCGGAGCAGTACACCTCCTGTACAACTAATGGACCCTGCCACCTTGAAGCTAACTTTCCTGCAGAAAACATGAAACGAGAGTTGAACAATAAAACTTGATATCCTACTTTAAATTCCTTTCTTTTTATTTTCTTATCATGCCAAATTTTCACTTTCTCCTTAAATAGTCTAGCACTTTCATATGCTTCATTCCTCCATTCATCTAACAAGCTTAAATCAAGTATTCTTTTCTCTCCAATAGTTTTAAAATCAAAGTTGAGTTGTTTAACAGCCCATCTAGCTTTATGATCTAATTCCACTGGAAGATTACATGCTTTTCCATAAACCATTTTATAAGGAGACATACCCATAGGATTTTTAAAAGCAATTCTATAAGCCCATAAAGCATCATTAATTTTAGTTGGCCAATCAGACCTAGCTTTATTAACTGTCTTCTCCAATATGATTTTAATTTCCCTATTGCTTAGTTCAACTTGCCCACTAGTTTGAGGATGATATGGAGATGCAATTCTATGATTAGCACAATATTTGGCTACAGTTTTTCTAAATACTCCATGAATAAAATGAGAACCAGCATCAGTAATTAAAAATCTAGGTACTCCAAACTTGAGAAAGATGATGTCCTTAAGCATCTTCATTGTTGTGGCATGGTCTGCACTTTTTGTTGGAATTTCTTCAACCTACTTGGTAACATAATCCACTTCAACCAAAATATTAGTATGTTTTGTTTTTGATGGGGGAAATGGTCCCATGAAGTCAAATCCCCATACATCAAATGGTTCAAGAGGAAGTGAATAATTCATAGCCATTTCATTTATCTTACCGATATTTCCAACACATTGGCATTTGTCACAAGCTTTAACATAATTAGCACAATCCTTAAATAAAGTAGGCCAATAAATACCATATTGTAATACCTTTATAGCAGTGCGGTCTCCTGCATGATGTCTGATGGCCCAAAATATATCAAGCTTGTTGGGGAACCCCAAGAGGAAGGTAGATAAAACAAGAGCAACTTCAAAACTTTCAGCACATAGAGAGGTGTTTCAGTACCATGAAAACTTCTACAACCATTTTTTCCTCTCTCATAATAATTTTTAGTAGCCTCATGAATAAACTCAACAATATAACTATCACATAAAGCATGCTTTTCATGATCTACAAACACATAATTTTGTATCAAGCTCAAAAATAGTGGGATTAAAACCTTCAAACCCACCTTTAACAATTTTATAACAAGATGACTGATCAATATTATTTTCAATAGTAGTACAATTAATATTATCAACCAATATAGGACCATCATCTAGAGCTTTATTATAAACATTTTCAAAAGAATCCACAGGAACATAACATTCATCCTCCTTTGGTAAGCATGGGGGACAATCAAATAATGTAAGGGGTAAAGAGTTACTCTCATTAGAAGGTAGGAATGGGTAGATCCATTCTTCCTCCTCTTGATCATCACTTTCCTCCTCTTTTTCATCCAATGAGCTTCCAGTTTCAGCAATTTCTTCTTCCATAGGCTCCTGCAAGGTATTAGTCTCTTCCGCTGGTGGAGAGCATCTATTAAGATATTCAAGAATATAGCCATTTTATTCCTTGTAATTATCAAAGCAAAATTTAAGTATATCATAAACCTCATATTTATAAGGTGCCATCAATATTTTCGAGCAAATAAGCTAGTTCGAATGCACCCTTCCAAGCAATAAATTCTTCAATTTGTTCCACATCATAAAAGTCATAATTTCCCTTAATATAAGAAGATATGGTAACATCATCATAATACTCACATTTAAAAGGGAGGTGTTTATAACTCTTACGGCAACAAGATTTATCAAAGAAATAAGTAACATTATAAGTAGAGCACACGTTTCTAGCAATGGTATACAATTTATCAATTTGTTCCCGTAAGTGTTTCCCTTTTGTGACAAGTAGTGTTCCTCATAATAATATTTTTGTTCTTCCATGAACCCACCTTGCCAATAAGATTCAGTTTCAAAGAAACCAACCATTGATAGAAAGCATGATAAAGCAAGACAATAACAGACCAACGAAAATAACAACTAAAGTAGGAACTATTTTTTTTATATTTTTGATAAAAAGAACAAGCAAACAAAGCAGAAATAAACTACGCAAAACAAATAAAACAAAGTAAAGAGATTGGTTATGAGGGACTCCCCTTGTGAAGATGTCCTTGACTCCCTGGCAACAGCGCTAGAAAAATAGCTTGATGGACCAAAATATATCGAGCTCGTTGGGGAACCCCAAGAGGAAGGTATGATGAGCACAGCAGCAAGTTTTCCCTCAGTTATGAAACCAGGGTTATCGAACCAGTAGGAGCAAGGAAACACCTCCAAGGTGTTGCTAGCTGGCCTTTGACAGGGCACACTACCAGTGTTCGCAGCAACGCGGAAACCTGCACAACACAACCACAGTACTTTGCCCCCAACTTACAGTGAGGTTGTCAATCTCACCGGTTTTGCTGAAAACAAAGGATTAAACGAATTGTGTGGAAGAAAGTAATTGCTTGTAGAAAGTAAATAGAAAACAATAAATAGTTGTAGATTGATGGTAAAAAAAGGACCGGGGTCCATAGTTCACTAGTGGTGGCTCTCCTTAAGATAGATGACATGTTGGGTGAACAAATTACAGCGGGGCAATTGACAAACATCGAGAAAGCATACATGCATATACTAATCATCTTGACTCCTTTGAGATTTGATTGGGCATTACAACATTATACATAGATCGTAATCCAACTGCATCTATGACTAATAATCCACCTTCAAGTTATCATCCGAACCCCCTCCAGTATTAAGTTGCAAGCAACAAATAATTGCATTACGCATTGCGTGTAAAGTAAACAATATGATTGTTCTATGAACAAAGGATTGTAGTTTTCTCCCTAGTAGCAACATCACATCTAGTACCTTAGAGATTTCTGTCACTTCCCCAGATTACTAGAGGCATGAACCCACTATCGAGTATAAATACTAACTCTTGGAGTTGCTAGCATCTACTTGTCCAAGATAGCTACTAACAACGGAAAGCATGCAAGATCATAAATAACAAAGACATGATAGAATCAATAATCAATCTGAAATAGCATCTCAATATCCATCGGATCTCCGCAAACACAACATGTAGGATTACAAATAGATGATCTTGATCATGAACGGAGCTCACAAGATCTAGACATGGTAGCACGAAGGATAAGAACCAACCATCTAGCTACTACATGGACCCGTAGTCCAAGGATGAACTATTCACTTCACACCGGAGGCTTGCATGGTGATGAAGAAGGCCTCTAGGGTGAATTCTCCCCTCCGGCAGGGTGCCGGAAAGAGCTTCAGATCCCTCCCGATCTAGGGATGGAGATGACGGCGGCTACAGACTCTTTCGTGGATTTTTGATCGGGTACTTAGGGTTTCAGTATCAGAGGCGATATATAGGCGAAAGGGGAGGCCGAGGGGGTGCCCTAGGCGGCTAGACCACCCCCTGGCGCAGGCCAGGCCTGGCCGCGCGGCCAAGTGGTGTGGCTGGCCCCTCGCCGTCTCATATTCTGGCTCTGTGTCCCCCTCGATGAAAAACTGACTTTGGCTTTTGTCCCGTCCAATTCCGAGAATATGCATTTTCTGACTTTCCTGGAACCAAAAACAGAAGAAAACAGGCAGCTGACACTGTGGCATCTTGTTAATAGGTTAGTCCAAGAAAGTGTATAAAAAGTACTCCAAAGTGTGGACAAAATATAAGAAAGTAGATAAAATCAAGCATGGAACATCAAAAATTATGGATATGTTAGCAACGTATCGACATCCCCAAGCTTAACTCCTGCTCGTCCTCGAGTAGGTAAGTGATAAAAAGAAGGAATAATTTTTGAGGTGACATGCACCATCATAAACTTGATCAAAGTATTTGTGAAACATTGATAGCTGGGATCATAGTACTTCAACATAACATGAAAGACAAAGTTCTAACAATAAGACATAGCAACTATGTTGCAACATGAAAAGGCACAAACAAAATATTCATGAATAACAGTACTTTGCAAGGCGTTTGTTTGTTTCACATAAAGAAAATATAGCATAGTACCATTCAGCTTGTCCCTCATAGAGTAGCAAACATAAATGCATAGGACACCTTCAAAGTTCATAAGAATGACTAGATACAAATAGTTTAAGAACAAGCAATATCAAAATTATGCATCAATCAACAAGTCTTGAGACAATGCACATAGAACTAAGAATGGCCACTATACTCTCTCAATAGGTGCATAAATATAGAAGGTGGAGACTCAACATAAAAGTAAAAGAAAGGCCTTCGTAGAAGGAAGTAGGGATTCAAGTTTCATAAAGAGCTTCCAAAAATTATGGTACTTATTAGCTTTCAGCTCTCATTGCCCCTATCATAAGCATCTTGAAGTGATTAAGGTTAAAGTGAACAAACTATGGAGTATATGCTTGACAAAGTATAAGTTGGAAATCTCATGTCCCTTGAATACGAGGGCCGCTCCTCATGCTACTCAAGTTTAGTTACCGGTAAGTTCTTGTCATAGTAAGTACATGTGTATCATAGAGAACCGCCAACGTGGTACCCCTGCCCGATGATACGGAAGAATCCCCATATCAAAATGACAAGGCAAGCAGACAACGAGCATCTCAGCAATCTTCTTATTTAGCATGGGAAAATGGTGCTTTTTTCTCTCTTTACTCTTTTCTCATATCTTTTTTTCTCTTTTTCTCAATATCTGACTCTTTTTTTATAAGAAGAATGCTTCATAGACAGCTCATTATGGTTACGCTGCAGGTTTCCACCATGATGGCATGGATTAGACCGGCGGCCCAGGCGTTTCTCTAACAAACATACATAACTCCATGGACTTACAAGCTCCCCTTTAATTTCACACCGACGACATCCATAGACAAAAGAGCATGATATCAACTAGGTACAAAGTACAAGTGCAATGTTCAAAGCGTTCCCCATGACAGCATGGTTCTGCTAATCCCCAACATATAAGTGCAAGCATATACAACATAGACGACATAATGGCTCAAGTTTATTAAGGGCAAGAAAAGTAAAGTGTGCCATCAAGTTCGTGAGAGCTTTAATCACTAGTTTTCTCATAACAAGTTTAATTCAGAAGGTAGATAAAAACATGAATATACTTGGAATAGAAAATGCTAATAGGTAGGTATGGTGGACTCTTTGGAATAACTTGGTTTTAGGAGTTGGATGCATGAGTGGAACTCATACTTGGTTATGGAGGCTAGCAAAAGACTGGGAGCGACCAACTAAGAGAGCAATAATGGCCATAATCATGCAGAGGGACAAAACATCATTAATCAAAGCATAAAGTGATACTAAAAGTCGAAAACTAAAGGATCATAAAGGCTATGGTGACTTGGGATAGTCATAACATGGTGTGAGCATGCACCAAGTCAACCCAAATAAAGCATCAAAGGAGAATACCACAATACTATGCTTTAATATGCTAAATTAATGCATGATTCTTCCAAGGCACATTAAGAAATCTCAATTGTTTATAACATGTCTTGCTACAGCAAAGATCACTAAGCATAAATCCAAAAAAATATCAAGCATGGCATGAGAAAGCATAGGCCATAGTCAAAAACAAGCTCTCTTTACCACTTAAGCATGAACTTTCCTACTCTTTTTCCAATCCAAACCAAACTATTTGAAAACCAATGCATGAAAGAGGGGGTCCAACCAATTTATTCAGCAAACTAAGAAAACCAAGCAAATGAAAACCAAAAACTAAAACGAAAAAGAAGACACTCCAAGAACAACACAACTGTGCATGAAACAATAAAAATGAAGTGTTTGGAAGAAACCTGGGATTTTTATTGAGGAAGAAGGGGATGCCTTGGGCATCCCAAAACTTTGACACTTGTACCTCTTGAATATTTCTTGGGGTGACACGGGGTGGCATCCCCAAGCTTGAGCTTTAGTCCATTCTTCATCTCATTACATCATTCTCTCCATACACTTGAAATTTTTTCCTTCATACAAAACTTCACACAAACTTTATTAGCAACATTAGTGCATTCAAGATAATAAGTCTTTAGGTTCGGTTTTGAACACCAATAAAACTTCCATTAAAACACAAGCTACTATAGCACTTCCCTCAAAAATCTCAATTCCCCAAAAAGAACTCAAAAAGGAATCAACAAGAAGCAAATGCAAATAATGGCAGAAATCTGTCAAAACAGACCAGCAGGTAAAAATCAATTTTTCGAAGACCTTCTGTTGCACAAATCGAAAAGTGCTGAACTAAAGAAAGTTATATAACAACCTGGGGCAGAATCACAAAAATTCACGCCTCACAATGACGTACAGAGATTTTACATGAATTTTTACAGTGAAGCACAAAAATCTGTTTCGGGACAGCAACTTTCCCAAGCATTACTTCTCTCTCAATAGAGGTTACTCTTGGCACAAAAAGCAAATAAAAAGTATAAGGAGAGGTTATTACTAAAGCAATAACTTCCAAGACTAATCTAAAACTTTTGGGTTATCTCCCAATAAGTACTTTTCTTTAACGCCTTTAAGTTAGGCTTGATAGTTTGAGAAGATGCTCACATAAGAAATATGAATTGAAGGAAAAGAGAGCATCAAGAAGCAAATTGAAAAACACATTTAAGTCTAACCCACTTCCTATGCATAGGAATATTGTAAGAAAATAAATCAAAGAAGCACATAGTAACCAGAATGGATAGATAAAACAAGAGCAACTTCAAAACTTTCAGCACATAGAGAGGTGTTTCAGTACCATGAAAACTTCTACAACCATTTTTTCTCTCTCATAATAATTTTTAGTAGACTCATTAATAAACTCAACAATATAAATATCACATAAAGCATGCTTTTCATGATCTACAAACACATAATTTTTATCAAGCTCAAAAATAGTGGGATTAAAACCTTCAAACCCACCTTTAACAATTTTATAACAAGATGACTGATCAATATTATTTTCAATAGTAGTATAATTAATATTATCAACCAATATAGGACCATCATCTAGAGATTTATTATAAACATTTTCAAAAGAATCCACAGGAACATAACATTCATCCTCCTTTGGTAAGCATGGGGGACAATCAAATAATGTAAGGGGTAAAGAGTTACTCTCATTAGAAGGTAGGAATGGGTAGATCCATTCTTCCTCCTCTTGATCATCACTTTCCTCCTCTTTTTCATCCAATGAGCTTCCAATTTCAGCAATTTCTTCTTCCATAGGCTCCTGTAAGGCATTAGTCTCTTCCGCTGGTGGAGAGCATATATTAAGATATTCAAGAATATAGCCATTTTATTCCTTGTAATTATCAAAGCAAAATTTAAGTATATCATAAACCTCATATTTATAAGGTGCATCATCAATATTTTCGAGCAAATAAGCTAGTTCGAATGCACCCTTCCAAGCAATAAATTCTTCAATTTGTTCCACATCATAAAAGTCATAATTTCCCTTAACATAAGAAGACATGGTAACATCATCATAATACTCACATTGAAAAGGGAGGTGTTTATACCTCTTACGGCAATAAGATTTATCAAAGTAATAAGTAACATTATAAGTAGAGCACACGTTTCTAGCAATGGTATACAATTTATCAATTTGTTCCCATAAGTGTTTCCCTTTTTGTGACAAGCAGTGTTCCTCATAATAATATTTTTGTTCTTCCATGAACCCACCTTGCCAATAAGATTCAGTTTCAAAGAAACCAACCATTGATAGAAAGCATGATAAAGCAAGACAATAACAGACCAATGAAAATAACAACTAAAGTAGGAACTATTTTTTTATATTTTTGATAAAAATAACAAGCAAAGGGTTGTTGTTTTCTCCCTAGTAGCAACATCACATCTAGTACCTTAGAGAGTTTTGTCACTTCCCTAGATTACTAGAGGCATGAACCCACTATCAAGCATAAATACTAACTCTTGGAGTTGCTAGCATCTACTTGGCCAAGATAGCTACTAACAACGGAAAGCATGCAAGATCACAAATAACAAAGACATGATAGAATCAATAATCAATCTGAAATAGCATCTCAATATCAATCGGATCCCCGCAAACACAACATGTAGGATTACAAATAGAAGATCTTGATCATGAACGGAGCTCACAAGATCTAGACATGGTAGCACAAAGGAGAAGAACCAACCATCTAGCTACTACATGGACCCGTAGTCCAAGGATGAACTACTCACGCATCACACCGGAGGCTTGCATGGTGATGAAAAAGGCCTCCAGGGTGAATTCTCCCCTCTGGCAGGGTGCCGGGAAGAGCTTCAGATCCCTCCCGATCTAGGGATGGAGATGACGGCGGCTACAGACTCTTTCGTGGATTTTTGATCGGGTACTTAGGGTTTCTGTATCGGAGGCGATATATAGGCGAAAGGGGAGGCCGGGGGGTGCCCTAGGTGGCCATACCACCCCCTGGCGTGGGCCAGGCCTAGCCGCATGGCCAGGTGGTGTGGCTGGCCCCTGGCCCCTCTCCGTCTCGTATTCTAGCTCCATGTCCCCCTCGGTGAAAAACTGACTTTGGCTTTTGTCCCATCCAATTCCGAGAATATTCATTTTCTGACTTTCCTGGAATAAAAACAGCAGAAAACAGGCAGCTGGCACTGTGGCATCTTGTTAATAGGTTAGTCCGAGAAAGTGTATAAAAAGTACTCCAAAGTGTGGACAAAACATAAGAAAGTAGATAAAACCAAGCATGGAACATCAAAAATTATGGATACGTTAGCACCGTATCAACATCCTCCATAAGGGCTGTCGTGACAATCCCGTATGATAGCATGCTGCTCAAACTCAGGGACACAATGTCTAATAATACCATCTAAAATTTTCTTATAAAGAAATGGGTCATCCCAAAAATAATGCCTAAGATCATAAAAGAATTTCTTTCTTTGCTGGTGTGTGAAATGTGGTGGAATTAATTTTCCAACAATGAAATTAGCATAATCAACAAACCATAGTGAAGCCACTCTAACAGTAGACACATTAATGTTTGCTAGTTGTTCATTTGCAAAGCTATCATTAATAAGATTAGGATCTACCAGAATATTTTCCATTCTAGATAGATGATCTGGTACCAGGTTATCCTCACATTTTCTATCTACGATATGTAGGTCAAATTCTTGTAGTAAAAGAACCCATCTTATGAGTCTAGGCTTAGCATCTGTTTTGTTCATAAGGTATTTAATAGCAAAATGATCGGTGCGTACTATTACCTTAGAGTCTACTATGTAAGGTCTAAACTTGTCACATGCTAAAAGTATAGCCAAGAACTCTTTTTCAGTTGTAGCATAATTTTTTTGGGCACCATCAAGAGATTTACTAGTATAATATATCACATTTAAGTTTCTTATCAACTCTTTGGCCTAAAACTGCTCCTACAGCATAGTCACTAGCATCACACATGATTTCAAAAGGCAAATTCCAATTAGGAGTTTGAATTATAGGAGCAGTAATCAAAGCATTCTTTAAAACATTAAAAGACTACACAATCATCAATTAAAGAGAATGGAACATCTTTTTGCAAAAGATTTGTTAGAGGCTTGGATATTTTAGAAAAGTCTTTGAAAAACCTTTTATAGAAACCATCATGACCAAGAAAGCTTCTTATACCTCTTATATACCTGGGATATGGTAGCTTCTCTGTGGCTTCTATATTGGCGCGGTCCACTTCAATGCCTCTTCCTGAAACTCGATGTCCAAGAACAACAGCTTCTGTCTCTATGAAATGGCACTTCTCCCAATTTAGGACTAAGTGTTGGTCCTCATAGCGCTTCAAAACTTTGTTAAGATTGGACTAGCAGTTTCCAAAAGAGGTACCATACACAGAAAAGTCATCCATGAACACTTCCATCATTTTCTCAATATAATCAGTAAATATAGCATTCATGCATCTTTGAAAAGTAGCAGGAGCATTGCACAAACTGAATGACATTCTCCTATAAGCATAAGTACCAAAGTGACATGTGAAAGTAGTCTCTCCTGATCATCCTTGTGCACCGGAACCTGTGAGAAACCTGAATAGCCATCTAAATAGCAAAAGTGATAGTGTTTGGATAATCTTTCAAGCATTTGACCAATGAATGGTAAAGTATAATGATCTTTACGAGTTGCCTTATTAAGTTTCCTATAATCAATGCACATTCTATAACCAGTAACAGTATGTTGAGCAACAAGTTTATTTTCATCATTTGGAACCATGGTGATTCCACCCTTTTTAGGCACACAATGGACAGGACTTACCCATTTACTATCAGCTATGGGATAGATAATACCTGCCTTAATGAGTTTGATTACCTCTTTTCTTACCACTTCTTTCATTCTTGGATGAAGACGGCATTGATAGTCAACAATAGGCTTTGCATTTTCTTACAAGTTAATCTTATATATGCATGCATAAAGCGGGGCTTATACCTTTCAAATCATCAAGTGAATAGCCAATGGCTAGACTATGAGCTCTTAGTACTTCAAGCGATTGTGATTCTTCTTCATGTAAAAGGTTAGCACTGATAATAACATGATATATTTTCTTATCATCAAAGAATGCATATTTCATATCTTCATGCAATGGTTTAAGTTCAAAACATGGATCTCCTTTAGGTGGTGGTAGTTCTCCTAGATTATTTGGTGCAATTGAAGGGTTTCGCAGCATAGTAAATCAAAATTTTCTACGGAAGCGAACAGAAGGAAAGCCAAGATCTAATCTAGGAGATGCAAACAACGAGAGAGATTGGATTAGATCTTCATACCCTTGAAGATTCGCACAGCGGAACGTTCGTCGGAACGTGGGTGATGTAGTCGTACTCGCTTCTCCTCCTCGCGATCCGATCCGATCTAGCACCACAAGTGGCGGTGCCTCCGTGAGATGCACACGTGCAGCACCTCGACGTCTCCTCCTTCCTCGGACCAGCAAGTATGGTGGAGAGATGGAATGGATCTACAACACGACGGCGTGGTGTATATGGTGGAGAATTTCTGCAGCAGGGCTTCGCCTACAAACAGTCGGGAGGGAGAGAGGAAGGGCAGCAGGGCAACTAGGGTTTGGAGGGAAGGTGTAGGGGGGAGGGGGCGCACCAGCCCTCTATATATAGAGGGAGGGCGGCCATCGCTTGCCCCTCCTCCAAGCCTTGGGCCGGCGGCCAAGGGATAAGGAGTGGGGGGTGAGGACTCTCCCCTCTTCTAGAAACCCTATCTCTAGTTTAAACGATTTAAACTCTCTAGGATCGGCTGGGCCCTATGGGGCCTTGTTCCCCTGGCCCAATGCGGCCAGGACACTCCCTCATAGGCCCATGCCCCCTCCCGGAAGGTGGGGCCACGTTGGTCCCCTTCCGGAAGGTTCTAGAAGCTTCCGGTACAATACCGATTAATCCGGAACAATTCCGAACTCCAAAAACTGCACTGCCTTATATGAATCTTATTCTCCGGACCATTCCGGAACCTCTCGTGATGTCCCGGATCCCATCCGAGACTCCGAACAAAAATTCATAAACCAAGTATCCAATCTATCCTAGCGTCGAGACACGTTAAGTGTGTGACCCTGCGGGTTCGAGAATATGCAGACATGATCTTCTATCAATAATCAACAGCGGGGTCTGGGCACCCATATTGACTCCCACACATTCATCGATGATCATATCGGATGAACCACGATGCCAGGATTCAATCAATCCCATATACATATTCCCTTCGTCTCGCGATATTTTACTTGCCCGAGATTCGATCGTCGATACCGTCATACCTAGCTCAATCTCGTTCACAGCAAGTACTTTACTCGTTCCGTAATCCGATATCACCTTGTGATTAACTCCTTAACCACATGCTTGCAAGCGGTGTTGATATCGATTACCGAGTGGGCCCGAAGTATATCTCTCCGACTTGGGAGGGACAAATCCCATCTCGATACATACAACCCAACAGATACTTTCCGATCACCTGAGAGACACCTTTATGATCACCCTCTCATAGGATGACGTTTTATGACCTCAAAGCTTTCTTCCGATACCAGGGAGTTGTATTATCTCATGGTCTAAGGAATACAATATTTGACATAGGAAAAGCTTCGCAAAGATGAACACAATGACACGATCTAATTGCTTCGCTTAGTTTGGGTCTGTCCACCATATCATTCTCCCAATGATATGATCTCATTATCAATTGACAACTCATGTCTATGGTCAGGAAACCTTAACCATCATTGATCAATGAGCTAGTCCATAGAGGCGTACTAGGGACACGGTGTTGTTCACAAACCACACAAGCATTAATGTTTCCGCTTAATACAATTCTAGCATGGAATATAAACTTTATCATGAACAAGAATTATAATAATAACATCTTTATTATTGCCTCTAGGGCATAATTCCAACAGTCTCCCACTTGCACTAGAGTCAATAATCTAGTTTACATTTGGCAACAATCTCACACCCATGGCACTGAGGTGCTGATCATGTTTTACACGTGGAAGAGGTTTAGTCAATGGATCTGCGACATTCAGATATGTATGTACTTTACTGATCTTCAGATCTCCATCTGCTATATAATCTCGGATTATATGAAACTTGCGGTTGATATGCTTGGTCTTTGGATGATATCTTGGTTCCTTAGCGAGTGCTATTGCGCCAGTGTTGTCACACAATATCTCCAGTGGGTCCAATGCACTTGGAACCACGCCAAGCTCAGTGATGAAGTTTCTGATCCAAACTCCTTCACTTGACGCTTCTGCAGCAGCCATGTATTCCGCTTCTACTGTAGATCCCGCGATCACGCTTTGCTTGCAGCTTCTCCAGCTCACAGCTCCTCCATTCAAAATATACACGTATCCTGTCTGAGATTTAGAATCATCCTTGTCGGTGTCGAAACTAGCATCGACGTAACCTTTTACGACGAGCTGTTCATCACCCCCATAGACTAAGAACATTTCTTTAGTCCTATTTAGGTACCTTAGGATGTTCTTCACGGCTGTCCAGTGTTCCACTCCTGGATCACTTTGATATCTGCTCGTCAAACTAAGAGCATTGGACACATCCGGTCTAGTACACAGCATGGCATACATGATGGAACCTATGGCCGAGGCATAAGGCACTTTGCTCATAGCTTCCCTATCATTTACCGTAGCTGGACACTGAGCCTTGCTCAATATCTTACCTGACAACATAGGCACTGAACCTTTCAATGCCTTATCCATTCTGAACGTTTTCAGAACTTTGTCTAGGTATGTACTCTGGCTTAAAGCTATCAGGCGTCTTTGTCTATCTCTATAGATTTTGATGCCCAATATATAAGCAGCTTCACCAAGGTCTTTCATTGAAAAACACTCGTTCAAAGAACTCTTCACATTGTTAAGCATGTTGATGTCATTTCCAATAATCAATATGTCATCCACATATAGTACCAGAAACGTCACCGAGCTCCCACTCACTTTCTTGTAGATGCAAGCTTCGTAGCAATTTGGAACAAATCCAAAGCTCTTGATCACTTGATCAAAACGAAGGTTCCAACTCCGAGATGCTTGCTTCAGTCCATAAATGGAACGCTGAAGTTTGCATACTTTATCAGCATCCTTAGGATCGACAAAACCTTCGGGTTGCATCATATACAACTCTTCATCAATGTTGCCATTGAGGAACACAGTCTTGACATCCATCTGCCATATTTCATAATCATGAAACGCAGCAATTGCTAATAAAATCCGAATGGACTTAAACATCGCTACGGGAGAGAAAGTCTTATCGTAGTCAACACCTTGAACTTGTCGAAAACCTTTCGCAACAAGCCGTGCTTTATAGACGGTAACATTACCATCCGCGTCCGTTTTCTTCTTGAAGATCCATTTGCACTCAACGGCCTTTCGGTCGCTAGGAGGGTCCACCAAAGTCCATACTTGGTTTTCGCTCATGGATCCCAATTCGGATTTCATGGCTTCTAGCCATTTCTCAGAGTCTGGGCTCATCATCGCTTCCTCATAGTTCGTAGGTTCACTGTCTTCTACTAACAAGACAGTCAAGACAGGGTTGCCGTACCACTCAGGAGGGGCACGCGACCTTGTCGACCTGCGACGTTCAGTAGCAGCATCGTCCGAAGCTTCATGATCCTTGTCATTAGCTTCCTCTATTGTTGGTGCAGGCGGCACTGGAACAATTTCAGGTGCTGCGCTACTCTCCAATTCAAGAGAAGGTTCAATAACCTCGTCTAGCTCTACTTTCCTCCCACTCACTTCTTTCGAGAGAAACTCCTTCTCAAGAAAGGAACCGTTCTTTGCGACAAACACTTTGCCTTCGGTTCTGTGATAGAAGGTATACCCAATAGTTTCCTTAGGGTATCCTATGAAGACGCATTTCTCCGCTTTGGGTTCGAGCTTGTCCGGCATCAACTTCTTGACGTAAGCTTCGCATCCCCAAACTTTAAGAAACGACAACTTAGGTTTAGCACCAAACCATAGTTCATACGGTGTCGTCTCAACGGATTTAGATGGAGCCCTATTTAAAGTGAATGCAGCGGTTTCTAATGCATAACCCCAAAAT
Source organism: Avena sativa (assembly GCA_916181665.1). Classification (NCBI taxonomy): domain Eukaryota; kingdom Viridiplantae; phylum Streptophyta; class Magnoliopsida; order Poales; family Poaceae; genus Avena; species Avena sativa. The sequence goes on from OV702295.1 coordinate 434,406,648, forward strand.
GATAAAGGCAAATCAGTAAGAGACATCATCGATCGGACCATATCTAATAGGGTTCGATTCCGGCGTTCAGACACACCATTGTGCTGTGGTGTTCCGGGTGGCGTGAGTTGTGAAACGATTCCACATGCTTTGAGATGCGTGAGAAAATCATAACTCAAATATTCGCCCCCACGATCGGATCGTAGAAACTTAATCTTTCTGTTATGATGGTTCTCCACTTCATTCTGAAATTCTTTGAACTTTTCAAACGTTTCAGATTTATGTTTCATTAAATAGATATACCCATATCTACTTAAGTCATCGGTAAAAGTGAGAAAATAGCGATATCCACCGCGCGTCGAAACACTCATCGGTCCGCATACATCGGTATGTATGATTTCCAACAAGTCCGTTGCTTGCTCCATCATACCGGAGAACGGGGTTTTGATCATCTTGCCCATGAGGCATGGTTCACATGTGTCAAATGATTCAAAATCAAGAGACTCCAAAAGTCCATCAGAATGGAGTTTCTTTATGCGCTTTACACCAATATGACCTAGACGACAGTGCCACAAATAAGTAGTATTATCACTATCTACTTTGCATCTCTTAGCCTCAATGTTATGGATGTGTGTTTCATCTCTTTCGAGATTTAGAAGAAATAAACCACTCACAAGAGGTGCATGACCATAAAAGATGTTACTCATATAAATAGAACAACCATTATTCTCCGATTTAAATGAATAACCGTCTTGCAATAAACACGATCCAGAAATAATGTTCATGCTCAACGCAGGCACATAATAACATTTATTAAGGTTTAAAACTAATCCCGAAGGTAAAACTAAGGAGAGCGTGCCGACGGCCATCACATCAACTCTTGATCCGTTGCCAACGCGCATCGTCACCTCATCCCTCGCAAGCCGCCGTCTATTCCGTAGCTCCTGTTTCGAGTTACAAATATTAGCAACTGAACCAGTATCAAATACCCAGGCACTACAACGAGGGCTAGTAAGGAAAACATCAATAACATGTATATCAAATATACCTTTGATGGTGCCAGCCTTCTTGTCCGCTAAGTACTTCGGACAGTTGCGCTTCCAGTGACCCTTGTCCTTGCAATAGAAGCACTCAGTGTCCGGCTTGGGACCAGACCTGAGCTTCTTCTCAGCAGGGGCATTGCGCTTGCCGCCGCCCTTATTGAAGGGCTTCTTTGCACCTTTACCTTTCTTAAAGGAGGGATTATTGACCATCAACACATGATTATCCTTCTTGATGTCCACCTCCGCAGCCTTCAGCTTTGCGAAGAGCTCGGTGATCGTATCAGTGGAACCAATCTGATTATGAGTCACTACAAAACTTTTGTAGCTGGGAGGGAGTGATTGCAGAACCCTGTCAATCTTGAGCTCCTCTGGAATCTTGCAGTCCAGTTGCTCAAGGCGTTGAGTGTAGCCCGACATCTTAATGGCGTGCTCACTAACGGAACTCCCTTCCTCCATCTTGCAGTTAAAGAACTTCTCGGAGATCTCATATCTCTCAGAACGGGCCTGAGTCTGAAACATGGTTTTTAACTCTTCGAGAATCTCAAAGGGCCCGGGATAGTTTTCAAAACGATTTTGAAGTTCCGGTTCCATAGCAAACAACATGGTGCTCTTAATCACACCGTAATCATCTTTGCGCGACTGATAGACAGCTTTCTCATCAGCCGGCGCAGTTGCAGCAGGGGGGTTACCTAACGCTTTCTCAAGGACATAGTCCTTTTGTCCTCCAGACAGAATGATTCTTAGATTGCGGAACCAGTTGGTGAAGTTAGACCCATTGTTCTTAAGCTTTTCTTTCTCAGCAAAAACGTTGAAGTTGAAGTTGGACTTGGCCATGTGATCTACAGTATTTACAAGTACAATTTAGACTATGTTCATGATAAATAGTTCAACTTAATCAAATTACTAGATGAACTCCCACTAAATTCAACATCCCTCAAGTTGTTTAGTGAACATGATCCAAATTCACCACACCTAATCCGATCATCACGAGAAGAGATGTGGTTTCAATGGTGGACAACAAAGTGTCGATCATATCATTCATATGACTCATGCTTAACCTTTCGGTTCTTGTGTTCCGAGGCCATGTCTGTACATGCTAGGCTAGTCAAGCTAGACCCAAGTATTTCCGCGTGTGCAAAACTGGCTTGCACCCGTTGTATGTGAGCGTAGAGTCTATAGCACCCGATCATCACGTGATGCTTGGACACGACGAACTTTCGCAACGGTGCATACTTGGGGAGAACACAGTTTTTATCTTGATCTTTAAGTGAGGAATCATCTTATAATGCTACCGTCACGATCTAAGCATAATAAGATACATAAAAGGATAAACATCACATGCATATAACTTTATGTGACATGGTATAGCCAATCTTCGCGCAATGATCTCCATCTTGTGCGTTCCGGCATGATCTCCATCACTCCACCATGATTGCCTCCACCACGAATAGCAACTACAACTATTGCTAACTACTTAGCGATAAAGTAAAGCTATTACATGGCGTATAAGAAGTTGACTCGCAGGTCATACACAATTATAAAGACAACCATATGGCTCCTGCCGGTTGTGTACTCATCGACATGCAAGTCGTGAAACGTTACAAAACATGATCATCGCATACATTATACACATCACATCTTGGGCCATACCATATCACAGAAAACATTCCCTGCAAAAACAAGTTAGACGCCTCTACTTTGTTGTTGCATGTTTTACGTGGCTTATGGGAGTAGATGCTAAGAACGATTCTTACCTACGGAAAGCCACAATGGTGATATTATGGTTGCCAAACTCCGGTGTTAATCCCATGATCACTATAGTGAGAGAAACTGACATCCACCAGCCGCATGTGTGGAACAAGCCACACGTCAAGTGCGGAGCCGGTCTCGCGAACGACATCGCGTAAGGTTGGCCTGGACCGCTTCAATCTCACTATCCCGCGTCATAAGAAGAACACAAACAAGAGGCTTGCAACAGAAAACATCAACGCCCGCAACAACCATGTTGCGTTCTACTCGTGAATCACATCTACGCATAGATCTAGCTCTGATACCACTGAAGGGTTTCGCAGCATAGTAAATCAAAATTTTCTACGGAAGCGAACAGAAGGAAAGCCAAGATCTAATCTAGGAGATGCAAACAACGAGAGAGATTGGATTAGATCTTCATACCCTTGAAGATTCGCACAGCGGAACGTTCGTCGGAACGTGGGTGATGTAGTCGTACTCGCTTCTCCTCCTCACGATCCGATCCGATCTAGCACCACAAGTGGCGGTGCCTCCGTGAGATGCACACGTGCAGCACCTCGACGTCTCCTCCTTCCTCGGACCAGCAAGTATGGTGGAGAGATGGATTGGATCTACAACACGACGGCGTGGTGTATATGGTGGAGAATTTCTGCAGCAGGGCTTCGCCTACAAACAGTCGGGAGGGAGAGAGGAAGGGCAGCAAGGCAACTAGGGTTTGGAGGGAAGGTGTAGGGGGGAGGGGGCGCACCAGCCCTCTATATATAGAGGGGGGGCGGCCAGCCCTTGCCCCTCCTCCAAGCCTTGGGCCGGCGGCCAAGGGATAAGGAGTGGGGGGTGAGGACTCTCCCCTCTTCTAGAAACCCTATCTCTAGTTTAAACGATTTAAACTCTCTAGGATCGGCTGGGCCCTATGGGGCCTTGTGCCCCTGGCCCAATGCGGCCAGGACACTCCCTCATAGGCCCATGCCCCCTCCCGGAAGGTCGGGCCACGTTGGTCCCCTTCCAGAAGGTTCTAGAAGCTTCCGGTACAATACCGATTAATCCGGAACAATTTCGAACTCCAAAAACTGCACTGCCTTATATGAATCTTATTCTCCGGACCATTCCGGAACCTCTCGTGATGTCCCGGATCCCATCCGAGACTCCGAACAAAAATTCATAAACCAAGTATCCAATCTATCCTAGCGTCGAGACACGTTAAGTGTGTGACCCTGCGGGTTCGAGAATATGCAGACATGATCTTCTATCAATAATCAACAGCGGGGTCTGGGCACCCATATTGACTCCCACACATTCATCGATGATCATATCGGATGAACCACGATGCCAGGATTCAATCAATCCCATATACATATTCCCTTCGTCTCGCGATATTTTACTTGCCCGAGATTCGATCGTCGGTACCGTCATACCTAGCTCAATCTCGTTCATAGCAAGTACTTTACTCGTTCCATAATCCGATATCACCTTGTGATTAACTCCTTAACCACATGCTTGCAAGCGGTGTTGATATCGATTACCGAGTGGGCCCGAAGTATATCTCTCCGACTTGGGAGGGACAAATCCCATCTCGATACATACAACCCAACAGATACTTTCCGATCACCTGAGAGACACCTTTATGATCACCCTCTCATAGGATGACGTTTGATGACCTCAAAGCTTTCTTCCGATACCAGGGAGTTGTATTATCTCATGGTCTAAGGAATACAATATTTGACATAGGAAAAGCTTCGCAAAGATGAACACAATGACACGACCTAATTGCTTCGCTTAGTTTGGGTCTGTCCACCATATCATTTTCCCAATGATATGATCTCATTATCAATTGACAACTCATGTCTATGGTCAGGAAACCTTAACCATCATTGATCAATGAGCTAGTCCATAGAGGCGTACTAGGGACACGGTGTTGTTCACAAACCACACAAGTATTAATGTTTCCGCTTAATACAATTCTAGCATGGAATATAAACTTTATCATGAACAAGAATTATAATAATAACATCTTTATTATTGCCTCTAGAGCATAATTCCAACAGGAATATGTAATTGCAGCTGTTGTGGTTGTTGAGATAGTATTTGTTCTAGAGCTTCTTTCTCTTCATCATCAAATGGTTCCTCTTGATTTAGCACATATCGTTCCATCACGTTCGATGAATCCACTACCACTGAAGCAAGAGTCTCCACTATATTTGTATAGAGTTTTTCCTTTTCTAAATGTTTCAGTAAACTTTGAAAAACTAAACTCAAATCTTTCACCAGCAAATTTAATGAATACTTTCTCTTTTAGCAAATTAATTTTAGCACCAACAGTATGTAAGAAAGGTCTACCAAATATAACAGGACAAAATGCATCTTGGGAGTAACCAAGCACAATAAAATCAGCAGGATACTTAATATTTCCAATTAATACTTCAACGTCTCTAACAATACCAAGAGGAAAAATATACTCTTTATTAGCAAGTTGGATAGTTATACCTGTCTCTTCCATGTTGATGGGATTAATATCAGGCTTGATTTCAAGATATAGAGAATATGAAATCACACTTATACTTGCTCCAATATCACAAAGTCCATGATAACATGAAGTTCCAATAGTACATGATATGATAGGTTTCCCAACTCTAGTGGTGTTACCTTTTATTACCTTGGTAGAATATTCACATAAATAAACATCACAAGGTTTTTCGTCATTCAATTCTTTAATGGCCGAAATTTGTTGTTGAACTTGAATTTTTTCATATGGTTCGTGACATCTTCTAGCACTCTTATTAGTGATAGTAGTGAGTAAATTTTCCTTCACTTTGATAGGATAAGGAGGAGATTCAAAGATGTCTTCTATCTTAGGAGATTAGACTTGATGAACCAGTTTTACAATTTTAGAAACATATGAAAAAAACTTAAGAGGTTCAACAAATACATTAAATCCTTTCTTTGGAACATTAAGATGCTTAGCAAAAGATTTAGCAATTTCTACTAAAACATGAGGGTCAACACCAAACTTGTCCTTCAGTTCTTAAGTTCTTTTGGTTCAGTAGTCGTCTCAACCTTATCTTTTTATTTGTCATGAAGGAACTCAAATAGGGTGAGTTCCAATCCTTTATAATTTGAGAAAGCCATGATAAAATAGCAGTAACAAGATAAAATCAGATTTCAAGTTTCCCTACGAAATAGCTTACGAATAGCACAACGCTCACCGGCAACGAAGCCAGAACAGTGTCTTGATGGCTCCTAGTGCAGGAGACCAATTGTAGTACTTTTCAGTAAAGAAAGGTTGTCAAACCCACAAGGTGCTGAAGGTATTGGTTAGCAAATTTGACAAAGAAAATAATAGTAAATGTAGTAGATTTGGTGTTTTGGGTTTGTAGTTTGCAAGAATATAAAATGCTAAAATAAATAGCAATAAGTAAATGATCCCAATGAGAGAAATTCCAATCCTCTATGTAGCAAGGGGACAAGCTCAAGCGTATGTGAACTTATATGTGATAAGCGTTCCCGGGGGCGGTATGGATTTACTTAGCATAACGATTTCTACACAATATGGTGAATATGTTGTCAAGTTTCATTCCCTTAGGGCAGAGCCTAATTAGGTGTAGCCACAAGTATGAGCTAAATACACCACTTAAGATGGGTCCTAGAGACATTTACATGAACATCTAGGAATCATTAAGACATAAATGTCCCACCATAGCAATAGGTTCATTGGTCCCCGAAATATAATCCCTCCAATGCAACTCAAAGTATTGGAAAACGGTTTCTGTCAATTTCGTCCCTTCCAACCCCTATCATTGCATCAAAGTATTATCCTATGAGCCCATATAGGTAAATTAATATGCAGTTGGCATTCGCATAAAACCATCATAGCACAATATAAAAGATAAAAAATGGACCACATACTCATTACATATTATATGGAAATCATAGCCAATTCATCATATGCCCTCAGAAACATGGGGATCTACTCACAAGTGGAAAACATGATATGGATTAGTAGCATATGGGATACAACACAATCTAAAAATATAATCTCTCCACCAAATAAAGACAAGATGCCAATCATAAACATGTAAGTAACCCTTAAAACAATATCCGGGGTTTAATAAATCACAAACTATGAGGGGAACGCGATGGATCTTGGAGATGGTGATGGTGATGATGATGGTGCTGGTGGAGATGTTGATGCAGAGGCCTCCCCCTATGCCTAGGAGGAGCGGTGATGACGATGGCGTCGATTTCCCCCTCACCGAAGGCTCTGGTGCGCCACGATCTGCCCCCTCTTGGAGTAGGAGAGGACTTTCTCTTCCGTCGCTGCCTCTTTAAATCGGGGGAAAATATGGCATAGGTTTTCTAGCAAGACGGAGGTGTCTGTAAAAAGGAGGAGCTGAGACGTTGCTCGAAAGCCGAAAGGGCATAGGTGGCGCGCCTAGGGGGTGGGCGCGCCACCTGGCCTCTTTCGGGCCTCGTGGCTCCCCTCGCTTCATTCTTTGGCCCAAGTTGATTCTTAGGTGAAAAAATCTTCAGGTATTTTTCCTTCGATTTATTGACGTCCAGAAGGTCCTAAAACAACAAAAACATGAAAAAGGAGGTTTTCTGCCTCCCAGAAATTAAATACCAATGAAAGGGACTCTGTATGAAAGTCCCGTAAATCATCTACATATGCATAAATAATGATGGATCAAGGTAAATATAATTCTAAACAGTGCATAAAGATCCGAAAAATGATGATGCAAAATGCAAGTATCAATGTGTTGTCAAGTTTCATTCCTTTAGGGCGGAGCCGAAATTAGGTGCAACCATAAATATGAGAAAAATACACCACTTATGATCGGTCCTATATCCAATCACATGAACATATAAGAATCATTAAGACATAAATGTCCCACCATAGCAATAAGTTCATTGGTCCCAGACATACAATCCTTCCAATGCAACTCAAAGTATTGGAAAACGGTTTCTGTCACTTCCGTCCCTCCAACCCTATCATTGCATCAAAGTATTCTCCTATGAGCCCATATAGGTGAAGTAATATGTAGTCGACGTTCGTACAAAACCATCACAAAACAATATACAAGATAAAAACTGGACCACATACTCACTGCATATTATATGGAAATCATAGCCAATTCATCCTATGCCCTCAGGAACATGGGGATCTATTCACAAGTGGCAAACATGATATGGATCAGTAGCATATGGAATACAACACAATCTGAAAATATAACCTCTTCACCAAATAAAGATAAGGTACCAATCACAAACATGTAAATATCCTTTAAAACAATATCCAGGGTTCAATCAATCACAAACATGTAGATAAGACGCTCATATCCTTCGGTTGAATCGATGATCTGATTGATCCGGGGTAATGGAAAGTGGTCCTTCAGGCAGTGCTTGTTGAGAGCTATGAAGTCTACACACACTCGCAGGATGTCCGTGTCCTTCTTTTGTACTAGCACAGGGTTATACATCCAGGTACTTTCCTTGATATCTCATATAAAGTCAGCATCTAGGAGTATGTTGACTTCCATGCCAACCGCTTCGGCTCGCCCTTCGGACAGTCGATGCATCGACTGCTTGACTGGCCGCGCATCTAGATACACATTGAGTGCATGCTCGGCGAATTCCCTAGGGACTCATGGTATGTCCGTAGGACACAAGGCTATGATCTCCCAGTGCTCATGGAGGAATTCGACGAGCACGAGTTCCTATGCAGAACTCACATTGTTGGTGATGAGGGTCGTCTTGGTAGGGTCCGTAGGGTGGACCTGGATCGCCTTGGTGTTGACCGTGGAGTCGAAGGACTGGTTAGGAGCGTTTTGCTTGGTCACAGGAGGGAGGTTGGTGTATGTTGACTCCTTTAGCCTTGCGAGCTCCTCTTACATGCCGAAAGACTAGGAGATTCTATTGCAGTCCCTATCACAGCTGTCAGACCTAGTGAAGCTTCCTAGAACGGTGATGACACCGTTGGGTCCTAGCATTTTTAGTAGGAGATACACATAGTGTGGTACCGCTAGGAACCGTGTGGATGCCACGCGACCGAGGATGGCGTGGTACTGTGATGGTCAGTCGACCACCACGAGGGTGCCGAAGAGGACATCAAACCATACCTTACCCAGGAGGTAGACTCCCTTTCTTGGGATGATGTCGTGGAAGGTTGTGTCGGATGCCTCCAGGCTCGAGAGTGGGATCCGCATGGCTTCCATGGTGTTGGTGAACATAAGATTTATGCCGCTGCCACCGTCCATGAATACCCAACTCATCTCGAACCCGCCGATCTAAGCCTTGAGCAGTAGGGAAGAATGTCCTACGCGAGGGATTTGGCGGGGATGACCGAATTGGTCGAAAGTGATGCATGATTCCGAGCCACTGAGGTACTCAGGTACGGCTGGTGGGGAGGTGACAGCCAGGTTTATCTGACGAGTGATCGTCTTCTGGATCCTATTGGATGGACGCCCCTTCTGTATCATCCCTGTCCCAGGGTGCGTGGGTACTTCTCTCCTCCGTTGTTTTGGGCCGGCGCAGTCGTAGGCTGCGCGGGTCCTCTAGGTGGTGGTGGTGGGGTGCCATATGCGATGGGCCCGGGGGTGGAACCATACCCTTGGTTTTCAGCGTCACGCCGCAGCTGGGCGTATCCTTGATGGAGCTTTTGGAACTCCCGACAATCTTTGAGCATGTGACCGGACTTCTTTTTGCCATCATGTTTGTCGATGTAGAAGTGTATGCTACAGGGACTTGACAACTTCTATATCGCAGATGGTTCGTCGTTGCGAGTGCGACGTTGCCATGATTGTGTGGCCTTTCCACTATCGTGGTAGCTGCTACTGCGGTTCATGTCGTCACGATGATCGGCGTAGCCAGCCGTGACCATGTTGACTTCCCTCGGCAGTCCTGCCTATGTCTGAGGTCATCCTCATCATCCGAGCATGCTCAGTTGTTGTGGATGGCGTCTTCGCCATCGGCCCAGCGATTGACGATGTCCATCAAGTGGTCAATGGTTTTAGGCATGATGCGTCCTAACTCTTCCCTAAGATCGCGGTGCCTCACGCCGCTGTTGAATGCTTCGATTGCCCTTTCCTTGGAGATGTCCTCCGCTGAGTTCTTGATGACGTACCATCGTTGGATGTAGGAGCAGATCGACTTGTTGGACCTTTGGCAACAGACGCGCAACTCCTCGATTGAGGTTGGCCGTTTGCAGGTACATTTGAAGTTGCGAACAAAGCTGTAGACCAGCTCCTCCTAGCTGCGGATGGATCCGGAGGGGATATTGTTGAGCCAGGCTTGCGCCACACCCTTCACCTGCAGCTGAAGGCATTGCATGGCTGTATTCTTGGACCATGAAGTTTGACTGAAGAGATGTGGTCGTCCAGCCAAATTTGTGGCTCCAGTAGGCCGTCAAACTTCGGATTATCTGAAGGGATTTTGAAGCCCTTGGGCATCCGAGGTTCCCGTATGGCTCGGCTGAAGCATCTGGCGCCGCAGAGCTCCGTTTCCTCGTACTCCGATTTCGTGGAGCACGCGCGTCTGGCACGCATCTTATCGACTTTGCGCTGCATGAGCTCGTCACGAGCGTCATAGTTGCGACTTCTGCGCCGTGGGCTGCGGCATTGCCGCGACAAGTCATGGTCATCTTCGTTGGATGAGGGCGTGCGGTTCCTTGCGAATGTTACCGCGGCTTTCTTCGGCTCCAGAGTCGTCTCTCTGGTCAGGGCTGCTTTGAGGAGCCTGAGGCATGCAATCGTGGACCTATGGACGAAGGATCGCGGATCCCCGATCGGTGGTTGATTGGTGAGCAGGTACATAGTAGCTGCTATGACCACGGCTTGCGGCGTTTTGGGCATCATGTTGTCCGAGTCCACTAATATGAACGGCAGGTCGAGGGCCTTTGTGGCCCCGTGTCTTGCATCTGGGCCCATGTGCTCTAGACGAGAGCGCCTTTGGTGGACGTCATAGCCGCCATTGTCCTTTCAGGAGGATCCGCTGATGGAGGAGAGTGCTGCCCGTCGGGAGCTTGATTCATCGACTGCTTGCCTGCGCTGCTCGAGTTGAGCGTGTTGCCAGACTTGTCGATTGTACTCCTGTACAAGGAGCCAATGGTATCCCATCAGCATGTCACATGAGGCGTTGAGCGGCAGGGGGTTGCCTCGCACAGCCCCTCTAGCTCTCTCCCACTAGGCAACATTGAGATGGATCTGCTGACGAACCGCATCGCCACTGTTGGCGGCGTTGGGATTTGGAGGGGCGCCTCCATTGGGATTCGGAGGGCGCCTCCGTTGGGATTCGGAGGAGGGTCGCCGTTGGCGTTGATGTTTGGAGGATGGCCCCCGTTTCCAGCGTTGGGATCTTGCGGACTGGCTTCATTACCACCGTTGTCGTGGGCATCGTGGTCCTTGACAACAACCGCGCACATGAAGCAGTGGGGGAGATTGTTGCTCCCGCAACTTTCGGGTCCGGAGCCGTAGGCTCCCTCCTCCTCCTCCGATGGTGGGTCGCAGAGATCAGAATTGCAAATGTTGTCGCTATCTGAGTCGTATGCCAACGTCGGTGCGCTGAGCATGCTGATTGGTGGTATCCACGAGGCAGGTGCGACCGCCGGTGGCGCCACCCGTTCAGGAAGGCGAAGCGTGCCGACCTGGCCGACCTAGAAGCATAGGCTCCCAAGCATCATATCGACTCCGTCTCCTACGAAATCGAAGGTCGGGCGAGTTGCCGACGAGTGGATGGTGAAGTCGATGGTGCCGAAGAGGAGATGATTCTCCGTTGCATAGGAATCGAAGATCGAAGGTGATGGGGCTGTCACGATCGCAACATCAGCATCCCCGTATCCTACAGACGACGCTAATTGGAGAGGTTTCGACTCGTCAATGCTCATTGTTATGGGCTTGGGTTTTGGAGAAGATGGGAACGCGGGAGATCGGGAACGGCTAACAAACAAGCAACATGGGACACGAGATTTACCTAGGTTCGGGCCCCTAGAGGGAAACCTTACTCCTTCTTGTCTGTTCTTGATTGATGGCGAAGCCAAAAGTTATAGGGGTGCGCAGATGAGATCTGGCGGGTGAGTATGCTAGGGCTGTGGATTGTTCTCTCGTTGTGCCCTCCTGGCCTTTAAATTGGGAGGCCAGGTCTCGGGGGTAGGTCGAGTCGGTTATAGATTAGGGTTTTACCCTTTAAACTTTCTATCTAAAGCTAGCCGTGTTCTACAAGGAGTCGCATCCTTTATAGGCCTAGGCCATCCGAATCCCTCCTAGGCTTCGTCGACAGGGGTACATCGTTACGTGGGCTTCTGTTGGACCATACCGGATAGGCTAATGTTGGGCATTCGTAGGACATACCCATGTCATCTACAACGAACAATATGGAAAAGGAAAAAAATCAGCACGCGATTTAATCCCCAGGATATCTTTATCATCAAGATTGTCAATGATGAGCAATATGTAGACTATAAGAACTATTGGATGTTTGATGGTTCTTGAGTTGATTCAGCTTTAAGTGAATTATACCAAGATAACTTGTGGTACACTGTGCGTGATTCTAGATAAGTACTCCATCTATTTCCAAATATAAGATGTTTTAACTTTATGAAGCAAATGTATCTAACTTCTTTTAGTATGTAGGTTCGCTTAGGTTTGAAGTGAATCTATACACTAAAAGTAGTCTAGATATATTTTCTTCACAAACTTAAAATATCTTATATATTTTTTAAAACAGAGGGAGTACCGTTGAAAAGGAATTAACATCGGTACATTTGTAATACTCACATTCTTGGCCCCCGGCGCCCCGCTTGGAATATAGTTTCAGTTTCCTGCCCAGAATATTTTCGGCCCCGTTTTGTTGTGCACTTCGGAATTTCGGCAGGGTCGCACCCGGTCCTTGAAGTTTTCTAGTTGCACGGTGCATAAAACGCGCGACGAAAACAATTCCCTCAGCTAGGTTTCCAGCGGGTCATGCCTAAAAAACGCTGAACCAAGCGGAGCCTTATAGGTAAAACCAGGGTATCTTTTACTATCCGCATGCAGTCAACCTTATTATTACTACTTAAAGAAGAGTTTTTTTTGGAAAATTTATAAGAACAACACCGTTTTTTGATAAACCTTTATAACTTTTAAATAAGAATGTCGTCTCAGTGAATGGAAATATGCGACACGATACGGTGACATCCACAATGTAAGACCTCCAAATAAGACTTCAAATTCTAGCGGCTGCTCCTGCCTCCAGCCAAGCCGTATGATTTTAATACCCCAAAGTCGACATACTGGCCAACCAATCTTCAGCAAGATCGCCTAGAGAATAATCTCTGCAGTTGCCTCTTGAAGAGCAGATATGATCGAGAGCTTGAACATGTATATAAGGAGAACCTAGTGACCATTATTGTCATAGAAATGAGAACTACGAACACCAATTCATAACAGGTTTGTTGCAAAGATGGACATAACTATTGTCCACCTAGACAAATTGATACCTAATAACTTGATTGTTATTCCTAGAGCCATGATGCTCCTCAAGCGAGCAATAATCGCGCGAAAACCCAGTTAAGCACACAGTCATTAGCATCTTTAACCAGAAAGCCCAACATGTGCACCTTCTGCAAAACAGAAATGAAAATAAAATAACCATTCAATAAACATGTAAAGTGTGCATTGCTAAGGCAACAAAAATCGCAACATGGCAGTACAAATATAATTGAATACCTCGATGATTAGTTAATTATTATATCAACAAATGATTGAATTCCCATATAAAAGATATCAGTAGCTACAGCTTAGTCCAATTAAGAGAACTTTTAATAGCTGATTGGATATGCTTGTCATTTTTGTTTACTTAGTTCATGGAATACCTCTATTTAGCAAAAACTGGAAAAACATGAACGAAAGGATTCTCAACAATGATGATGTAACAACACATATAGGTCAAAATATTCTTTTACTATATTATAAAGAACTTTCAAAACTAAATGTTGAGGGGATCTTTCACGAATCCCTGCCAAATCGAGGGTGGAGTGCGGGGGAAGGAGAGGCGGTTGAACACGACGAACTCACGCACGAAGAACACGATGAACACACTCATGCAAAACCACGATACACACCAATAGCTCACGCCGGTGGTGACCAGTCCGGCGCAATCCCTAGGGCGGTGTCGGGCGGAGGACTCTCTCGAACCGGCATGGCGAGTAGGGAGACTCGGTGAGATCTTGACGTCTAGGCAAAGGGGACTCCGATGTCTAGACCTTGTACAACGCGGAGGCACGATGCAAACTCCAACGAGGTTTGTGATATTTGGTGCTCCTTTGTCAAAGAAGCATGAGGCAAGAACTAGATAGATCTACAAGGGGTTTCCACTAATTCTAAATATCATGCCTAGGGTTTACAATAGAGGTGGGGGACTATATATAGGCCAACCACAAGTTCAAGGATACTTTAGGTAACTAAAATATCAAAGGGGTACGTTACAAGGCCAAAGGGTCGGGCTGGACGCGCAGGCCCTAGGACGGCCGGTAGTACGGGAACTTGTGACCGGTAGTACCGGTTGCAGGCGGTAGTACCGCTCGCAGGTACCAGAGCGGCCCGAGGCACAGGCGTGGGTCTTCAGGCGCGGGCGGTAGTACCGCTTGCTGGATGCGGTAGTACCGATCGAAGCGGTAGTGCCGCCTTCTTGGTACCGGGGAGGTCTGGGACTATTGGCGGGAGTTCTCTGCCCAGGGTGGTAGTACCGCGTACTCCAGACGGTAGTACCGCTGTCCTTGGCCGGTAGTGTTGCTTGCTCCAGGTGGCTGCTAGCTGTTGCGACATTCCGTTGGCTCATGTCTTCATACCTGATAATGCATAGTGTCGGGGCATGAAGTAGCGAGCCATCCAGGGGTGTGTCGAAGTCACATGAGTATAGGAGCAAATTCACCTTAGCTTGGAGGAACTTGGCTCGAGCGCGAGTCATCGTTCCACTTGGGGGACTTGGTGGTGTAGATATAGAGGCGTCTGTAGGATGGGCTGCATCAGCTCCTCCCCCTTGGAAAAGAGTCGTCCTCGACTCTTCATGGTTATCATCTTGAACATCTCCATGGTAGGGTGAAAGGTCCTTGACATTGAATGTATTGCTCGCAAGGTACTTGGATGTCGGGATGTCGATGATGTAGGCATTATTGTTGATTCTTTTAAGGACCGTGAAGGGACCATCTCCTCTTGGTTGGAGGTTGGAATCACGTTCTTTCGGGAAACGGTCCTTGCTCAAGTGTATCCATACAAGATCACCTTCCTCGAAGATCAACTCTTTCTTGTCCTTGTTGAGCCTTGAAGCTAGATGAAGGACTTGTTGCTCAATTGTAGATCTTGTTTCTTCATGGAGTTTCTTCATAGCTTGGGCACGCTTGTCAACGTCCATGTTGGTGTGCTCATGAAGTGGTAGCGCTAGGATATCGAGCACGGTGAGAGGCTCGAAACCATAGACGATCATGAAGGGACTCATCTTGGTTGTTGAGTGATTAGCTCGATTGTAGGCAAACTCGATGTGGGGAATGCATTCCTCCCAATCCTTCAAGTTCTTCTTGATCAACGGACGTAGGAGAGTTCCGAGGCTTCAGTTGACAACTTCGGTTTGCCATCGGTTTGAGGGTGCAAAGCGGATGAAAAGAGGAGCTTGATGCCTAGCTTGGACATGAGGGTCTTCCATAAGTAGCTCATGAATTTGACGTCGCGGTCGGAGATGATTGTTCTTGGCACACCGTGAAGACGGACAATTTCCCTAAAAAACAAATTTGCAACATGTGAAGCATCGTCGGTCTTATGGCACGGTATGAAGTGTGCCATTTTTGAGAAATGGTCCACGACAACAAATATAGAATCATGACCATGCTTAGACCTAGGCAATCCTAACACAAAATCCATGCTAATGTCGGACCAAGGTGCATAAGGAATAGGCAATGGCATATAAAGACCAAAGGGGTTAGACTTGGACTTAGCTTGAACACAAGTAGTGTATCGTTGGACATAACGTTCCACCTCGCGCTTCATCTTGGGCCAAAAGTAGTGAGTGGATAGCATGTCCAATGTCTTGTCATGGCCAAAGTGACCCATGAGGCCTCCACCATGAGATTCTTGGAGAAGCAAAAGTCGGAGGGATGACTTTGAAATGCAAAGCTTGTTTTGTTTAAAGAGAAAGCCCTTATGTAAATAGAAATCATCAACTCCCTTATCAATGGAGCACTTTGTGAAAATTGGTTCCAAGAATGGGTCGGAAGAATACAAATTTTTGATTTCATCAAGACCCAACACGTTGATTTCAAGTCGAGTAAGAAGGATTGTGTGTTTGCGAGAAAAAGCGTCCGCGACTACATTGTATTTGCCCTTCTTATACTTGACGATGTACGGAAAAGACTCCATAAACTCAACCCACTTAGCGTGTCTCTTGCTCAAGTTGGCTTGGCCTTTAAGATATTTCAACGACTCATGGTCGGAATGAATGATAAATTCTTTGGGCCATAGGTAGTGTTGCCAAACTTGAAGAACACGAACTAAGGCAAAAAGCTCTTTGTCATAAATTGGGTAGTTAACGCGAGCACCATCAAGTTTCTCGCTATGGTAGGCTATAGGACGTCTGTTTTGCATAAGGACTCCTCCAATGCCAATACCACTAGCATCGCACTCTATCTCAAAAGTCTTTGTGAAATCTGGTAACGCAAGAAGAGGTGCTTCGGTGAGCCTCTTTTTAAGTTCATCAAAAGCTTTTTTATGTGCTTTTTCCCACACGAAGGTGACATTCTTTTTGGTCAATTCATTGAGAGGACAAGCAATGGTTGAAAAGTCTTTCACAAAGCGACGATAGAAACTGGCCAACCCATGAAAACTTCGAAGTTTACTCAAATTTGTGGGTATGGGCCAATCTCGTATGTCCCTTACCTTGGAAACATCAACTTCAATGCCCTTCGAAGAAACGACAAATCCAAAAAAAATTAACTTGTCTTTAGCAAAAGTGCACTTGGGTAGATTGGCATAGAGCTTTTCATGTCGAAGGATTTGTAAAACTTCCTTGACATGTGTAACATGGTCCTCAAGTGACTTGCTATAAACAATTATATTATCGAAATAGACAACAACACTTTTTCCAATGAGAGAACGCAAGATATGATTCATAAGGCGCATGAAGGTGGATGGGACATTAGATAAGCCAAAGGGCATGACCAACCATTCATAGAGACCAAGCTTGGTCTTGAAGGCGGTTTCCCACTCATCACCTTCAGCCATGCATATTTGATGGTAACCACTACGAAGATCAATTTTCGAAAAAATAGTGGCTCCACACAACTCATCCAGTATGTCATCGCGACGTGGTATAAGATGTCGATAACGCACGGTGATCGCATTGATTGGACGATAGTCCATGCATAACCGCAACGTATCATCCGTTTTTGGAATAAGAATCACGGGAACGGTGCTTGGACTAGTGCTAACTTGTATTAAACCTTTGGAGACTAGTCGGTTGATTTGACGTTCGATCTCCTTTGTCTCCTCCGGGTTCGTGCGGTATGCGACACGGTTTGGAAGGGGTGCGCCGGGGATGAGGTCAATGTGATGCTAAATTCCACGAAGAGGAGGTAGTCCATGTGGAAGCTCTTTGGGAAACATATCCTTGAATTCCTACAAAACAATCATCAAAGATGGAGGAACATTGGTTAATTCATTAGTTCCTTGTGCTAGTCCCTTGCAAATGAGGACATAGTGCAAGATGGCTGGGTTGTTCTGCACATCTCTCATCTCACTTTCGGTGGCAAGGAGAACACTCTTAGTTTTTCCACTCGAGTTTGGCTTGTGGCTCTCACTCACTATGAGGTGGTTCTCTCGCTCACCGCTCTTCTCACAAGGAGGTGTTGTGTTTCGCGCCCTCGCTAAAGTCATTGCATTGTCCGCAATTATTTGGCTAGAAGTCATCGGTTGCAAAACACATGTCTTGTTGAACCACTTGAAGGTGTAAAAATTTGTGCGACCATCATGTAGAGCAGCCTTGTCGAATTGCCATGGTCAACCAAGTAGCATATGGTGTCATGGGAACAACATCGCGCCCCACCATGTCTTTGTAGGGACCAATGGCGAAGGTTACCGACATAGTATGTTTGATCTTTATGGACCCTTGGTCACTTAGCCATTGCACGTGCTAGGGGTGCTTGTGCGGATGGAGAGTGAGGTTGAGCTTCTCACACAACTTAGTGCTAGCAAGGTTGTGGCAACTCCCTCCATCGATGATCACTTTGACAGATTTTCCATTAATGTCGACTCGTGTTTGGAAGATATTTAAGCATTGGTCTTCATGCTCTTGTGCTTGATTGGTCAAGATCCTTGTGACGACAAGATATGAACTTGCGTCATGTTCACACAAGAGGAGTTCTTGGTCATCTTCCACTCATTGCCTTGCCATTGCCTCCTTGACTCGGGCATCAAATTCATCTTCACTCAAGTACTCTTCATCGCCATTGTCATGGATGAACAAAACTTTCTTGTTTCCACACTCGGCCGACTTGTGGCCTTTGCCTCCACACTTGTAGCATTCATCGTTGAAAGGTGTATCACTCTTTGCTTGTTTGCCACTTGGGGGCAGTTTTTCTTGAGGGAGTGTGGGCTTGAAGGAAGGCTTGGAGGTACTTGAGGAGCTTCCATTGAAGGTTGTTGGCATAGCAGTTGAAGCTTGCTTGTAGGTGAAATACGTCTTGGTCTTGTTGTACTTGATGTCCTCTTGCACTTGATGTTCGGCCTTTGTTGCGATGTGCACAAGCTTAACCATGTTGTTGTATGTTTGGAACTCGACTATGCGCTTGATTGAGTGGATCAAGCCAATAAGGAAACGTGCCATAGTTTGCTCCTTGCGCTCGTCAATGTTGGCGTGGATCAAGTTGAGCTCCATTTCCTTGAAGTACTCTTCCATGATCTTTGTCCCTTGGCGAAGTGATTGAAGGTTGTTGAAAAGGTCACGCATGTAGTGCGCCAGGACAAAGCGGGGTCTCTTATGATCCTTCATGTCATGCCAAGTTGTGATTGGTGGCTCTTGTCTTACGTCACGAGCAACTTGAACTTGTTCCCACCAAAGGTTTGCGGTAATCATCAAACTCAAGTGAAGCCATGGCGACCATCTTCTCATTGCTATAATTGTGCATGCGGAAGATCTTGTCGACTTTTAGTGCCCATGATAGGTATTCTTAGGGGTCATTAGATCCGGTAAACTTGAGCATTGTGAACTTGACCTTCCCGAAAGTTTCTTCATCATTGCGGTCATTGCGACGAGCTTGGTGACCTTGTTGATGATATTGTAGTTGGGGAGGTGGAACTTGATTGTCGCGACCTTGTTGAGGTGCTTGCTCTTGCTCTTGGCGTGGTTTTTGACGATGGTGAGGCGCTTGGTCCTCATGAGGGTGTTGAGGATGTGGATTAGGCGCACGTTCCTCACGGCGAAGATCATGGTCTTGAGCCTCTTAACGTGGTGGGAATCACTCAATATGTACCACTTGACGCTCCAAGTCTTGTTGTTGCAGAGGAGGCTCGTCATGGTGACCATGCTATCGGTGTGGACATTCATGACGTCGATGACAAAGATGAGGATCTTGGAGAGATTCATGATGACGGCGAGCTTGATCCTCCATGTTGGAGTCATCACTTGTAGTTTCAAGAACGTCACGGTGATGATGCCGATGTAGTTGAGATTGGGCTCGAAGTTTCACTCGTGGTTCTTCTTGTGGTTGCGCTTGTTGAATCACTAGTTCCCTTGCGTGATGACGGTGTGCTTCTTGCCTTGATTGTGTCCTTGAAGAGAAATCACCATCATAGCTTGACGTTGCAGCGTGCCGTGGAGAAGGTACATAGTTCGAAGAACTTCCATCTTCAACCACGGGGGCGTCATTGCATCTTGGAGCACTTGGATGAAGATTTTGTTGAATAGGAGAATGACGACGCAAAGAACTTGAAGAGCTTGATGCACGTCAACGCGGTCTTTCCATTTCGTCGATGAGGCGTCGAAGATTGTCATTTGTTTGGGATACGGAGCGTAGTAGCTCTTCATTTTGGTGGTCAAAATTGTGATGCATTGCATGCATTTATCGTTCGATGCCATCAAAGCGGTTTTCGATGTTCTTGAAATCGGCTCGCGTCTCGCCAAATTGTTCATATTGTCGCATCTCAAGGGCTTGTCAACGTTCACAAAACTCTTGTCGGACGATGAAGTGACTTGCGCGTGTCATGTACGGTCCATGTTCTTCTTCTTAGGGAGGTGGTTGGCTCAACTCACCGTGCCTATCCATCATGCAAAAAAACACAAGGATTGTATATGGAAGTGGAATATGGTGTTGTTAGCCTTGTACCTCACCTTGGGGATTGCACTGAACTAGAAACCACAAGTGAGAGCTAAAAGCGTGCAAAGTGAAATCGCAAAGAAACCTCACATTAAAGAAAGGACTAACTCTCAAAAGCTTTTGGTGGAAGGTTAGGATTGTGGAGAACCAAACGAAACGATCCAAAGAAAAGGTTATTGTCAAAAGTGGTAGAGAACCAAAGATCAAAAGCAAAAAAGGAAACAATCTACAAAACACAAGGATACACACACGTGGAAACGGATGTGGTTAGCACGACTATAAAATGAGCACAAAAGGTCCTAACGAAAACTACGCTCTGTGTCGTGCCAACGCAAGGAGAGACCAGAACTCGTTCGCCAACAGAGAAATAAGCAACGGATTTGTGCACTTACCTTGGTCGCGCTCTATCTCTCTCTTTGCTTAATTACAAGCTTTGAGGCTCTCTTTGTATTGGGATACTTTGTGTCTTTCTATTTTTCTTTTGCTTTTTCTTTTTCTCTTTTTTTGATTCTTTTTCTCCCTTTCTATACTACTATCTCACTTTTGTATTTGCTTCACACTCTCACCTCTCCAAGGGCAAGTGCACAATTCTTAGGCAAACACAAAATGAGTTGCTCTCATAGGATAGATACACACGAAGGAAGAAGGGTTAACAAGGTGGAGCACGTTATACCTTTAGTATCATTGACGAGTTGTTACCGGTGTTTGGGATGGTGTTCGGGTGTCACCGTGTCGAGGAGCACGAAGAGTATAGCATGTGCGGAAGCTTATTGTTAGAAAGGCGACACGCACGCGAAACACAAACAAACCAATACTAAAAGTTAGCGAACAAAATTGGGGGTGAAAGTTTCTTGTCTGACAGGGGCAGTAGTACCGCCCAAATCGGCCGGTAGTACCGGTGACCGGTAGTACCGCTGGGATCAGCCGGTAGTACCGCTCATTCGGCGGTAGTACCGCTTTGTGTATTCCTGGGCGCGTCGATCTCGAATTCTAGCGCAAACTGATGACCCACAAGTATAGGGGGTGTATCGCAGTATTTTCCAGGGAAGTGAAACCCAATTTATTGATTCGACACAAGGGGAGCCAAAGAATATTTATCAGTCTTAACAACGAGTTGTCAATTCAGCTGCACCTGGAAACAATCTTGCTCACAGCAGTTTATTAGTAGCAACAGTTTTGTAGTAGGAATAGCAAAGTAACAGCAGTAGTAAAGCAAAGACAGTAGTAACAAAAGCAGTAACAGTGGGATTCGAGTGTTGTAGGCATAGGGATGGATGGACGGGTGTTGCATGGACAAGACAATTCACATAGCAATCAAAACATAGGGCAATTGCAGATAAATAAGATAAAGCATCCAAGTACTAGACAATCCTAGGCATGTGTTCCATATATAGTCATACGTGCTCGCAAAGAGAACTTGCACAACATCTTTTGTCCTGCCAGCCCGTTTGCAGCGAGGCCTCTAGGGAACTACTGGCAATTAAGGTGCTCCTTTTAATAGAGCACCGGAGCAAAGCATTAACACTCTGTGAACACATGTGATCCTCACATCAAATCCATTCCCTTCCGGTTATCCCGATTTCTGTCACTTCGGGGCCATAGGTTCCGGACACCAACATGTGTATACAACTTGCAGATAAGACCAAGAACAATACTATCATAATGAATCAATAACATGTTCAGATCTGAGATCATGGCACTCGGGCCCTAGTGACAAGCATTAAGCACAACAAGTCGCAACAAAGTCATAAAGCACTAATAAAAGATACTAGGCACCATGCCCTAACAATCTGATGCCATTACATGAACGATCTCATCCAATCCCTACCATCCCCATAACCTACAGCGGGGGATTACTCACTCATAGATGGGGGAAACATGGATGGTCGATGGAGAAGCGATGGTGATGATGATGGCGATGATCTCCTCCAATTCCCCGTCCCGGCAGGGTGCCAGAACAGAGTTTCTGGTGCTGTTTCATGGAATCTGGTGGTGGCGGCAGAGCAGAACTCCTTCTGGAAAAACGTTGAACCCCCCGGAGTTTTTAGGTCAGAAGGCTTTGATGACCCACAAGTATAGGGGGGTATCGCAGTATTTTCGAGGGAAGTGAAACCCAATTTATTGATTCGACACAAGGGGAGCCAAAGTATATTTATCAGCCTTAACAACTGAGTTGTCAATTCAGCTGCACCTGGAAACAATCTTGCTCACAGCAGTTTATCAGTAGCAACAGTTTTGTAGTAGGAATAGTAAAGCAGTAGCAGTAGTAAAGCAAACACAGTAGTAACAAAAGCAGTAAACAGTGGGATTCGAGTGCGGTAGGCATAGGGATGGATGGACGAGTGTTGCATGGACAAGACAATTCACATAGCAATCAGAACATAGGGCAATTGCAGATAAATAAGATAAAGCATCCAAGTACTAGACAATCCTAGGCATGTGTTCCATATATAGTCATACGTGCCCGCAATGAGAACTTGCACAACATCTTTTGTCCTGCCAGCCCGTTTGCAGTAGGGCCTCTAGGGAACTACTGGCAATTAATGTGCTCCTTTTAATAAAGCACCGGAGCAAAGCATTAACACTCGTTGAACACATGTGATCCTCACATCAAAGCCTTTCCCTTCCAGTTATCCCAATTTCTATCACTTCGGGGCCATAGGTTCCGGACAACGACGTGTGTATACAACTTGCAGATAAGACCCAAAACAATACTATCATAATGAATCAATAATAAGTTCAGATCTGAAATCATGGCACTCGGGCCCTAGTGATAAGCATTAAGCACAACAAGTCGCAACAAAGTCATAAAGCACTAATAGAAGATACTAGGCACCATGCCCTAACAATCTGATGCCATTACATGAATGATCTCATCCAATCCCTACCATCCCCATAGCATACAGCGGGGGATTACTCACTCATAGATGGGGGAAACATGAATGGTCGATGGAGAAGCGATGGTGATGATGATGGCGATGATCTCCCCCAATTCCCCGTCCCGGCAGGGTGCCAGAACGGAGTTTCTGGTGCTGTTTCGTGGAATCTGGTGGTGGCGGCGGAGCGGAACTCCTTCTGGAAAAACGTCGAACCCCCCTGAAGTTTTTAGGTCAGTAGGCTCCTTATAGGCGAAGAGAGAGACCGAGGGGGTGCCTGGGGGCCCACACAACCCCCTGGCATGGCCTGGCCTGGCCCGCGCCAGCAGGTGGTGTGGCCACCCCAGGGCTCTTCTCCGTCTTGTATTCTGGCTCCTGGAGTCTTTGGGTGAAATAGATTTTTAGCATATTTTCCGGGATTTTTCCTGATAGTTGATTTTCTGCACAAAAAGTAGACACCAAGGCAATTCTGCTGAAAACAACGTCAGTTTGCATTAGTTGCATCCAAATCACACAAGTATAAAGGACAAACAATAGCAAAAGTGTTGGGGAAAGTAGATACGTTTTGGACGTATCAACTCCCCCAAGCTTAGCTTATTGCTTGTCCTCAAGAAATTCAGTTGAAAACTGAGTGCGATAAAAGAACTTTCACGAACACATTTGCTTCATATGATGTAAATATTCTCAGCAATGTGATCAACTACTTAGACAATTCATAATAAAGAGTATGCAACTGAGTCTACTTAATAGTCATTGCAAGCTATGAAGAGATTCCAACTCAAGAATAATAAGTAGCACAAAGCACAAACATAAGAAACATTACAATGCTCATAGAAAGGTATGATAGAGTGGTATCTCGCTTGCCTTTGATTATGAATGCCAAGGCACCTCTGAAGTTCAAGTGATGACTAGAAGTAAAGATATCAAAGATACAAGCATCAAAGTCATAACACAAATAATCAAGTAATGGGACAAACACAAAGAATGACAACTATGCTCTCAAGAAGGTGCTCAAAGAATATGTGGAGACTCAACAAGTAGAAAAAAAGGTTTTGAGAAATTTGAAAGGCTTCCAAATGCTAAAAGTATGGTACTTGTTAGCTTTGATCTCTCATTGCCCCTATCATAGGCATCTTTAACGTGGTTAAGGTGAAAGTGAGGTCCAATCTAAGTTATATGCTTGACAGACTATAAACTGGAAATCCCAAGTCCCTTGAGTACGAGGGCCGCTCCTCATGCTACTCAACTTTAGTTACCGGTAAGTTCTTGTCATCGTAAGTATGCGCGTATCATTGAGAACCGCCAACGGGGTACCCCTTGCCCGATGATACGGAAGAATCCCCATATCAAAATGACAAGGCAAGCAGACAATGAGTATCTCAGCAATCTTCTTATTTACCATGGGAAAATGGTGCTTTTTTCTCTCTTTCCTCTTTTCATAAATCTTTTTTTCTTTTTCTCAATAGCTATCTCTCTTTTTTTATAAGAAGAATGCTTCATAGATATCATTATGGTTACACTGCAGGTTTCCACCATGTCAGCATGGATTAGACCAGCGGCCCAGGCGTTTCTCTAACACACATACATAACTCCATGGACTTACAAGCTCCCCTTTTATTTCACACCGACGACATCCGCAAACAAAAAAGCAAGGTATCAACTGGGTATATATTTACAAGTATTGAAAGCGTTCCCCGTGACAGCACGGTTCTGCTAATCCCCAGCCTATAATTTGCAAGCATATAACTTTCATGGAGAGTTCAC
This sequence comes from Avena sativa, assembly GCA_916181665.1. Lineage (NCBI taxonomy): Eukaryota > Viridiplantae > Streptophyta > Magnoliopsida > Poales > Poaceae > Avena > Avena sativa. The sequence goes on from OV702295.1 coordinate 434,431,382, forward strand.
AATGGTTCAGGTTTATTAAGTGTAGGAAATAAAGTGTGCCATCAAATTCGTGAGAGCTTTACTAACTAATTTTCCCATAACAAGCAAACATTTTATTCGGAAGAAAACAAGGCATATTGAATATGCACGGGAGTAGCAAGTGATGCTAATAGGGAGGTATGGTGGACACTTTGGAAATATTTGGTTTAGGGAGTTGGAAACATGAGTAAAACACTCAGTGGAAGTGAAGGCTAACAATAGTAAGGGAGCGACAAACGAGAGAGCAATAGCTGTTATTATCATGCTTGCAACAAAACAGGACTAATCATGGCATGCAAGTGATTCAAGATCCTCAAGGCAAAATAATTCATCGAGGCTTAACTGATTATTACAGTCATGTGCATGTGTGAGCATGTGCCAAGTCAATTCAAATGAAACATTCAGAGGAGGATACCATAGTGTCATACCAATTTATGAATAGAGCAATGCAAGCAAACATTCATGAGACATGCTACAAACTATTAGCGAGCTGGAGCAAGAACTACTAAGCATCCAAAGAAAACATACACTCTACATGAACAGACTAAGCACGCCCACAGTGATGAGTATATGTACAAAAATGAAAACAAATAGAGTTCGTTACCAGCCTCTTACCACCCCTCAAGTTGTCATTGATCCTCATTATTGCTCTTCACTTGTGTGGCTTGAATAATAATATGAAACCAATAGTCCACTGAGAACTGCTGAACCCTGTAGCAAACTCGCAAAAACCAAAGAAGAACGACAAATATTTTTGGTGTTTTCGATTTTTAAATAAGAACCAAAAGAGAAAAACAAGAAAAGCAAAATCTTTTTGGATTTTTCGAATAGTTCAAACAAAGCAAAAAGGGAAAAACAAACCAAGGCAAAAATAAGAAGCAAACCAAAGAGAAACAACAAAAATATTTTTGGTCTTTTTGTGTTTTTAGAAAGCAAAAGCAAAGAAGAACGAAAACTAAAAAGAGAACGAAAACATGAATATACAAAGTACCGACGCAACATGATATGGAGATGAGTGTGGTGTCGGCGTACCTCCCCCCAAGCTTAGGCTTTTGGCCTAAGTGGGTATCAATCCATGTACGAATAGGGGTTCCTAGCGGGCGGATCTTGGTAAGAATGGTCGTAGCTGGGCCCATGAGAAGAAGAGGAAGCTCCCCAATCATAAGTGGGATGCTTATATGAAGACTCTCCCTCATTCGAGGGCTGGACCGAATCGTCCGTGACCTTCCTTCTAGTGTCCTGCTCCTGTTGGGAGAGCTCTCCCAAGTACGTGTCAAGCTCCTACTCAGTGAGGGACCATCCTTCCCTGTTATCAAGGTTAAACAAAACAGGTGCAGGCAAAAGAACAACACGCTCGGACTTGCTCTTTCTCCAACTAGCTTTCAGAAAGGTTATTTCATAAGATAACTCACTCAAACTAGCCCACGAGGAAATAAATTTATGTTGTATCATGGAATTAAAATCAAGCCTCTCTATGGGAAACTGTAGGTCTAGATGATGAGGCACTAAACCATGCAATGCTAGCAAACGAGAAGCAATGAGGCCTCCACAAATTCCACCTTTCTCATGGTTAGCAGCAAGACGGAAAGCTATCAAAGCACCCAAGTTGTAAGACCTATCTCGTCTAAGAGCAGCAGAGATAAATGCTAGATCAAACGAAGATAACTTATTGGCAGTTTTCCTAGCAAGAACACACTTGGCAATAAAGTAGGCAAAGTAGCGAATGGAGGCAAGATGAATGTTACGGATTTTTCCATTCTCCTTTGAGAAGCTACTCCCTTGACAAATTTCTGCGTATAAATCCATGAGTGGTTCTGGTCTCTCTTTAATCTTCTTACATGATCCCCATTGAGGTACCTTAATGGCTACACAAAAATCATCAAGAGAAAGATTGATAGCAATATTGTAAATTTTGTAATGGACCATGGGGTTAGGCAAAGAGTGACTAAATTGGAAATCCTGCACCACAGACATGGTTAGCTTCACAAATTGACAAGGTTCATCTTCCCAGAAACGCTCTAACCCTGCATTAGAAACCAAAGTGTGGAAATCTTGTAGAATTCCTGCAGCTCTCATGAACTCAGGGCATGGATAAATGGAGGGAAAAACTTCCTCCTCCCTGTAGACCTTCATGACCTCAGGCACCCAAAGCTCATGTTGGTTTAGGTGGTGCTCACTCATCTCTTATTCTGAAATTTAAACACCTATTAAAAAAGTGATTGCAAAGTAAATATAAAAAAGGATTCTACTCATAGGGACTTGCAAGAGGCCTAAACATGCATCAAAACTATATCTCTAAGCATCAAACAAGCTTACAAGCTCTCATAACTAGTCACCTACAGCAGCAAAATACTCAACATATAATCCACTAAACACAAATCTACTTGGACAAGGGGAGGAGTCACATACCAAGGAACAATTGCTCCAAATTTCAGGAAGAAAGATGGGCTGAGCAAGGAGATCGAAGAAATCAAGAGCAAGCACAGAAAGAACGCGATTTTGAGCTATGAACTGGAGCTTACTCGGGAGAGAGAAGAAAGTGGCAGGTGAGAGGAGTAGTGGGGGCCAGGGGTGGCCCACACCAGGGCATGGCGCCACCCAGGGCTGGCCGTGCCACCACATGGTGTGCCTGCCTGGTGGGCCCCCCTGGTACCTACCAGGTACTCCTCTGCCCCATTTTTCATGTAAAAATTTAATATGAATTTTCTGGAATTTTTCGAGACACTTTATTTTTGGGCTTTTTTCAGAAATAGAAGAATGATTTTCTGACAGACAGATTTTTTTTCATTTTTTTGGAAACAAGATGCAAAGACAAAACAAGGCTAGAACTACAGAAGTTCTAGCATGCAAGCAACTAACAACACAAATAAAACTAAACGAAAGCAAAAACTAAAATGCAAAGGATAGAATTAAACGGAGACAATCATAATGAAAACATTGTTTTGTTCAATGGAATCCTTTTGTTAGCAAGGTTGATCAAGTCTTGCAACCAAAACAATTGCATATGAGACAAAACTTTGTACTCCACTAAGGATTATGTTACCTCAACCTTGATAGCAATGGTCCCAATCATAATAGTTTCAAATTTTTCTTTTGGTATGGGACAATATATTTCTCCAACTTGAATGCCTTCAACATGTTCAATTGAATTTAAACCATAAGTCCTTTCAATATTCTTGGGGAAATAGACAGTATGTTCCTTGTCATTAACATTGAAGGTCACCTTTCCTTGATTACAATTAATAACAGCTCCTGCAGTATTAAGAAAAGGTCTCCCAAGAATAATAGACATATTATCATATTCAGGCATTTCAAGCACAACAAAATCAGTTAATATCAAGCAATTATGAGCCACCTGAACAGGTACATCCTCACATATACCCACAGGAATAGTGGTAGACTTATCATCCATTTGCAAAGATATATCAGTTGGTATCAATTTTTCAAGCTGAAGCCTCTTATAGAGAGAGAAAGGCATAACACTAACTCCAGCTCCCAAACCACACAAAGCAGTTCTAACATAACTGTTCTTAATAGAGCAAGGGATAGTTGGAATCCCTGGGTCTCCAAGCTTCTTAGGAACCTTACCATTGAAAGAATAATTAGCAAGCAAAGTAGAGATTTCTTCATTAGGGATCTTCCTTTTATTCGAGACAATATCCTTCATATACTTTGAGTAAGGAGGCAACTTAATAGCATCAGTCAAAGGAATTTGCAAGAATAAAGGCTTCATCCACTCACAAAACTTATTATAGTGTTCATCTTACTTTGACTTGTGTTTCTTATCAGGGAAAGGCATAGGTTTTTGGACCCAAGGTTCTCTTTCACTACCATGTTTCTTAGCAATAAAATCTTCTTTAGTGTATTTAGTAGTCTTAGTGTCATTTTCAAGTTCTTCTTCAACTTTTTCTTCATTAGGAACTTCATTTTCTTCATTACCACTTTCAGTTTCAGCATTAGAGATAGATATACTATTAGGATCTATAGCAGGTTCAGAGGATTCTACAATAGTTTTATGTTTCTTTTTCCTTTTCTTATGAGTAGAACCACTATTTTTAGCTTGTTGAGAATCCTGCCCAATTCTTTTGGGATGCCCCTCAGGATATAGAGGATCCTGGGTAGCAGCACCACTTCTAGTTCTAATTTCATAAGCATGTTTTTCTTTAGCAGCATTAACTAGCAAGTCGTTTTGCACTTTAACGAGTTGATCTATTTGAGTTTGAACCATTTGAAAGTGTTTAACAATCATTTTAACATCATTAGAGGTTCTTTCCATAATATCTTTCAACTCAAAAATAGCTCTAGTGTTTTCCATTAGATGGTTTTGCACCCTTTTATTAAAGTTATCTTGCTTAACAATAAAGATATCAAATTCTTCTAAGCATTGATCAGGAGGTTTCAAGTAAGGGATATCACTTTTATCAAAGTGTTGGAGAGAGTATACCTCAATAGTGGGTGAGTAGGGAATAGGCTTACATAATTCTTCTATAGGAGGTAAATTCTTGACATCTGCAGCTTTAATTCCCTTCTCCTTAAGACATTTCTTAGCTTCCTTCATCACTTCATCATTTAATTCAATAACTCCCCTCTTCTTTGATGTTGGAATAGGCATAGGAATAGATGGTTCAGATACAATTACTTCAGGTATAGCTTGTTTAGGAGGAGTCCAATCTTCATAATTCTTTCTTATTTTAGCCATTAATTCCTCAGCTTCCTTAGGAGTCCTATTCCTGAAAACACAATCAGCACAACTATCTAGGTATGTCCTAGATTCTTCGGTTAGTCCATTATAAAATATATCAAGAAGCTCATTCTTAGGCAATGGACTTCCAGCCTGTGCATGAATCAGAGCACAAAACCTTGCCCAAGATTCGGGCAATACCTCTTTTTCTCCCTGTTTAAAATCAAAAAGTTCCTGCAAAATAGCATGTCTAGCACTGGGAGGAAAATATTTCTGCAGGAAAGTACTAATCAAGCACTCAGGGCTATCAATAGATCCGGGAGGTAAATTACTAAACCAAGTATTAGCTTCTCCTTTCAGTGAAAAAGGAAAAATCTTAGCAACAAAGTAAGTACGCGTCTTAATATCATCAGAAAACAAGCCACTCATGGTAGAAAGTTCATTCATATGTGCTACCGCACTTTCATTCTTAGTCCCACAAAAAGGTTCTTTCTCGACAATAGCTATGTAAGATAGATCGAGAGAGAAATCATAATCTTCATCTATAATGTTTATGGGAGAAGCAGCAAACTTAGCAGCAGGATATAATTTGGGTCTAATAGTACGCCTCTCAAGGAGACTCTTAGCAGCGCTCCTATCATGGGTGTTCTTACATTCTTTAATAAACTCATCGGTCATCTCAACATAATCTTCTTCAAGATCATAACTCTCACTAGACTCAGGTGAGCTAACAGGTGTGGTAGTGTCTTCATTAGGAGTTTCGGTATTTCCAACTATAGTTCTAGCAATCGTAGCATCTAGGAAAGGACCTAATGAACCACTCTTATCAAGCACAGTAGAAGCAGCATCATAAACATCAGAAGTTTCAGATTCAGCAGTAGTAGCAGTGTGTGTAGCATGTGTATGTGGTGGTGTAACGAGCTTACTTATAATAGATGGTGAATCAAGAGCAGCAGAGGTGTTCAGAATCATACCTCTTCTTGTAGTGGATGGTAAAATAGGAAACTTGCCATCACGAGACTTACCCATGATGGATGGTTAGCAGTTAACAATAGAGAATCCAAGTGAACTTGATAAATAAAGCTATGCTCCCCGGCAACGGCGCCAGAAAATAGTCTTCATGACCCACAAGTATAGGGGGTGTATCGCAGTATTTTCGAGGGAAGTGAAACCCAATTTATTGATTCGACACAAGGGGAGCCAAAGAATATTTATCAGCCTTAACAACTGAGTTGTCAATTCAGCTGCACCTAGAAACAATCTTGCTCATAGCAGTTTATCAGTAGCAACAGTTTTGTAGTAGGAATAGTAAAGCAGCAGCAGTAGTAAAGCAAACACAGTAGTAACAAAAGCAGTAAACAGTGGGATTCGAGTGCGGTAGGCATAGGGATGGATGGACGGGCGTTGCATGGACAAGACAATTCACATAGCAATCAGAACATAGGGCAATTGCAGATAAATAAGATAAAGCATCCAAGTACTAGACAATCCTAGGCATGTGTTCCATATATAGTCATACGTGCTCGCAATGAGAACTTGCACAACATCTTTTGTCCTGCCAGCCCGTTTGCAGCGGGGCCTCTAGGGAACTACTGGCAATTAAGGTGCTCCTTTTAATAAAGCACCGGAGCAAAGCATTAACACTCCGTGAACACATGTGATCCTCACATCAAAGCCTTTCCCTTCCGGTTATCCGGATTTCTGTCACTTCGGGGCCATAGGTTCCGGACAACGACGTGTGTATACAACTTGCAGATAAGACCCAAAACAATACTATCGTAATGAATCAATAATAAGTTCAGATCTGAAATCATGGCACTCGGGCCCTAGTGACAAGCATTAACCACAACAAGTCGCAACAAAGTCATAAAGCACTAATAGAAGAAACTAGGCACCATGCCCTAACAATCTGATGCCATTACATGAATGATCTCATCCAATCTCTACCATCCCCATCGCCTACAGCGGGGGATTACTCACTCATAGATGGGGGAAACATGGATGGTCGATGGAGAAGCGATGGTGATGATGATGGTGATGATCTCCTCCAATTCCCCATCTTGGCAGGGTGCCAGAATGGAGTTTCTGGTGCTGTTTCGTGGAATCTGGTGGTGGCGGCGAGCGGAACTCCTTCTGGAAAAACGTCGAACCCCCCTGAAGTTTTTAGGTCAGAAGGCTCCTTATAGGCGAAGAGAGAGACCGAGGGGGTGCTTGGGGGGCCCACACCACCCCCTGGCACGGCCTGGCCTGGCCCGCGCCAGCAGGTGGTGTGGCCACCCCAGGGCTCTTCTCCGTCTCGTATTCTGGCTCCTGGAGTCTTCGGGTGAAATAGGATTTTTGGCATATTTTCCGGGATTTTTCCTGATAGTTGATTTTCTGCACAAAAAGTAGACACCAAGGCAATTCTGCTGAAAACAACGTCAGTTTGCATTAGTTACATCCAAATCACACAAGTATAGAGGAGAAACCATAGAAAAAGTGTTCGGGAAAGTAGATACGTTTTGGACGTATCAGGCTTCTTATAGGCGAAGAGGGAGACCGAGGGGGTGCATGGGGCCACCACACCATGCCCTGGCGCGGCCAGGCCCAGCCCGCGCCCGGGGGTGGTGTGGCCTTCCCCTGGCCCTCCTCCGTCTCGTATTCTGGCTCCTGGAGTCTTCTGGAAAAATAGGCCCTTTGGCTTTTGTCCCGTCCAATTCCGAGAATATTCATTTTTTGACTTTCCTGAAACCAAAAACAGCAGAAAACAGGCAGCTGGCACTGTGGCTCTTGTTAATAGGTTAGTCCAAGAAATCATATGAAAAGTACTCCAAAGTGTGGACAAAACACAAGAAAGGAGATAAAACCAAGCATGGAACATCAAAAATTATAGATACATTTGCAACGTATCAACATCCCCAAGCTTAACTCCTGTTCGTCCTTGAGTAGGTAAGTGATAAAAAGAAAGAATAATTTTTGAGGTGACATGCACCATCAAAGGCTTGACCAAAGTATTTGTAAACATTCAAAGATGGGATCATAGCACTTCAATCATAACATGAAAGACAAAGTTCTAGCAATAAGACAAAGAAACTATGATGCAACATGAAAAGGCACAAACAAAAGATTCATAAATAATAATGTTTGCAAGACGTTTGTTTGTTTCACATAAAGAAAACATAGCATAGTGGCATTCATCTTGTCCCTCATAGAGTAGCAAACATAAATGCATAGGACACCTTCAAAGTTTACAAGAGTGACTAGATACAAATAGTTTAAAACAAGCAATATCAAGGTATGTATCAATCAACAAGTCTTGGGACAATGCACATAGAACTAAGAATGGCCACTATGCTCTCAAGAAAGTGCTCAAAGAATGTGTGGAGACTCAACAAGTAAAAGAAAAGGTTTTGAATAGTTTGACAGGCTTCCAAATGCTAAAAGTATGGTACTCATTAGCTTTGATCTCTCATTGCCCCTATCATAAGCATCTTTAATGTGGTTAAGGTGAAAGTGAGGTCCAATCTGAGTTATATACTTGACAGACTATAAACTAAAAATCCCAAGTCCCTTGAGTACGAGGGCCGCTCCTCATGCTACTCAACTTTAGTTACCGGTAAGTTCTTGTCATCGTAAGTATGTGTGTATCATAGAGAACCGCCAACGGGGTACCCCTTGCCCGATGATACCGAAGAATCCCCATATCAAAATGACAAGGCAAGCAGACAATGAGTATCTCAGCAATCTTCTTATTTACCATGGGAAAATGGTGCTTTTTTCTCTCTTTCCTCTTTTCATAAGTCTCTTTTTTTTCTTTTTCTCAATAGCTATCTCTCTTTCTTTTTTTATAAGAAGAATGCTTCATAGATATCATTATGGTTACGCTGCAGGTTTCCACCATGTCAGCATGGATTAGACCAGCAGCCCAGGCGTTTCTCTAACACAGATACATAACTCCATGGACTTACAAGCTCCCCTTTTATTTCACACCGACGACATTCCCAAACAAAAGAGCAAGGTATCAACAGAGTATATATTTACAAGTGTTGAAAGCGTTCCCCATGACAGCACGGTTCTGCTAATCCCCAGCCTATAATTAGCAAGCATATAACATTCATGGAGAGTTCACAATGGTTCAGGTTTATTAAGTGTAGGAAATAAAGTGTGCCATCAAGTTCGTGAGAGCTTTACTAACTAACTTTCTCATAACAAGCAAACATTTTATTCAGAAGAAAATGTGGCACCCCGCTAAAACCACTACTAGAAAATCGCTGTGTTTTTGTGCATTGCATCATCATGACCGCATGCTCATGTCATCATGCCACATTGCATTTGAGCATCGTCATCATCATGCATCTGTTTGTCTAAGACTATTTTCTAAAAACCTACTTTGAGTTCTAAATATTCCCCCCGTCTTTAATCAAATCAAAACCCCAGTCTTTTTCGGATCTTTTATTTATCTAAAAACTATTTATAAAATCCTTTCTAAAAATAAAATAAGTAAAAATAAATATTTATTTTGTGGGGGAGGCAGTCAGCCGCCAGGCCCAAGGCCTAGCAGCCAGCTACCTACCACCCCACCAGGAAAACCCTAGCCTGCCCTAACCACCTACCCCTGCACTCCCTCTCCCTCCACCTCGCCGCCAAAAACCACCCACGCAGCGCCTCGCTCCCGCCCACCTGGCTCCAATCCCACCCCGCCTCAATCGCCTGGGCGCGCCCCCCACCGCACGCTCCCGCTCGCCCCTGCCCGAACGAACTGCCTGTCCACCCCGCCCGCCCTGCCACGTTTCCCCGGCCCCACCCCGCAGACGCCAGCGCACGCACGCCCTACCGGCCGCTCTCCCACACCCTGGCCCCACCACCTGGACACCGACAGCCGCCTTGATCTTATTGCCCTCTTTTTCCCCACCAACCCCACGTCGTCTCCGTCTCCCTCCTGCCACCTACCCCGATGCCCCGCCCTCTCCGCGCCGGTCGCACGCGAGCCAGCCGCGCCTCTCTCCGCGAGGCAGCGCCGCCTCCCTGCCTGCCTCCACGACCTCGCCGGCCCATCCTCGACCTCCTCCCTCGCGCTTCCCCCCTCGCCGTTCTCCAGCGCCATCGGCCCCACGCCGCCATCGGGCCACCCTCATCCTCGCCGCCTCTCCCGTCCCCTGTCCAACCACAGCCGGCGCCGCGACGACCTCGCCGCTCAGGCCTCTCCTCCTCCCCGGCTGACGCCCGATCTCCTCCCCGACCTGCTCATCCCCACTACGGGCCCCCGCCTCACCGACCTTCCCCACCTCAACGGCCGCCTCGAGCCTACGCCACCTCGCAGATCCCGCCAGGGCCGCCCCTCTCGCCTCTGCTCCGGCCTGCCCGCCTGGATCTGCCGCCGCTGCTCTCGGCCGCGCGGCTTCGCCCTAGACCTCACCTCGACCCAAGGCCATCGTCGCCGCCTGCAAGACCCCACCTGGCCTCTCTGCCTTGAAGCCTGGTTGCCTTTGTGCGCCCCTCACGCAGAGCCACCGCCGCGGTCAACGCCGAGCCGCCCTGCCGCATGGTTGGCCCTCGCTGTCCCCACCTCGTCTGCCTCGACTCGGCCCCGCAGAGGCCGCGTGGATGTCGTCCGCGGTCCTCTGATCCCAGCGTGTCGTGCTGTGTAATTCTGTTGGTGTTTTCCTTAGTGAAAGACTGCTTCTGAAGTTGTACTGCTGCAGAGATGTGGTGATGATGAGTGTGTGGTACTGTGTCTCCTGCGAGATTTGTGCGTGTAGTGAAGGATTCCTTCAGGAAAGCGGCAAGGAGTGTCACTGTAGTTTTGGTGATGCTTTTGCTGTGGAGGTGTTGCCTCGGTGGACATGCCTTGGTACTATGGCAGCTCAGAGTCCATCGCCAAGATCTTCCGGAAAGAAACCAACGCCTAGTTTGGGGGCGGCAAGTTCATCTTGTTGACAAGACCAATCCAATGCCACATCCCAAGATCTTCTTACCACATTCCAAGACCGTCAACCCAGATCCGAAGATCGCCAAGATCGCCACCAGAACGCCAAGTTCTTCATCCCGAACGCCAAGACCGACCCGATACGCGGACCTGACCAGGGCGAATCTGATGCGCCCCCGACACTGAACCAAGTCCTTCTTCCCGAAACGCCAAGCTCTCCTTCCATTGTCCGAGACCGATCTCGTCAAACTGTTTCTCCTCGCCGAACCCTGAGATCGAACCCCCGGAACCAAGATCTGCCGAACCCAGATGTGTGCCCCTAAGCCCCTATTTTTATAATATGACATATACCTGTCGCATCATTAAATCATCATGCTTGCATATCTGGTGGGTTGGGTTAAATAGTCGATTCATCTAAATTAAATAGGGAGTGTTTATGCGGGATACCTTTGTCTTATTCTGGACTCCATTTAAATTTGTGTAGCGAACCGATGCCATGTTTTGCCTTGTTAAAACAACATTTAAATTGCGGGGTTTCTAAATAACTTGAACCGTTTAATTAAATGTCAGGACCCCGGTTCCGCTTAATACTGCCTAATTGCACCGCATCTGCATCATATCATAATCATGCCGGATCTTCTGCCGTAGTATTAAATATTGTATCCTGTGTTTCTGCTAGTGTTTGCTTCTTCGCGGATTAGACCGACGAGTGGATGCGAGTACCGACAAGTTCTCCGGATGAATCCCCGGCAGTGTTTTCCAGGCGAGCATCTCTCCCCCTTCTACCGATTTTGCATTTATAGTCTTTATTTCCTCTTGTTAATCTATTGCTATCCGTGTCGTGATGCTTTAGTGTTCCGTACTAGTTATATTCCGTGCAGCCTTTTATATTGCCTTGGACACCTCCTATTACCTGTTATTTGGTAGATAGCTGTCCTAGCGAGTCGTAGTTGCTTGCTCAGGTGCGATCTCGTGTTGTCGAGTACCACAGTTGTTGGTATGCTAGCAGATGTTTATGGTGGAGATGATCATGACTTTAAATACAACTATTAAATTGCTGGGATAACTAATGAAAGAGGCACCGGTGGGCAATATATGCTATTTGGTTTTTATGTCCACTTGTGTCCCGTAGGCCCCGAGTACTTGATACCTGTTCCTTGACTATTCGCACTATCCACATCCGGGAGGCCTTATGGACCCCCTGAGCTAGAGCTTGATTCATTTCTTATTTCTTGGGGCCACAAACTAGTTTGGGATTTTATTACTATCTTGTACCTATGCCATGCTTTGCTGCTTTATTTAAGATTGTGTGTGGAGCACCTGTACTGTTTTGGATCGTGCCACGTTTTCGCGGTATCGACAAGCCCAGTCACACTTTCGAGTTCCCAGTCGTTTACAATCGTCGTCACAAACCCTGGGTCCGTTCCGGAGCCGGCCAACTTCGTTGTGGGTAGCTTAGTGGGGTGGCCCCCTGAAATATTTTATGAATCCTGTGATCGCTTTGTCGTGAATGCCTCGTTGGGTTTTGAGTTGGTTTTTCGAGGTTGATCAAGTGTGTGTTGCTATTTGTGCACCCCTGCAGGGTAAAACTTTCTGAAAGCCGTGTCCGCGATTATGGACGACTTGGAGCACAGTATCTCGATCATAGACAAGCATAACTAAAGTAGTGCTATGAATTTGACTTAATATGTGACTAGTAATCAGATTCAAATACAACGGAATGGATATTAAAAATGCCAACAACTGGTGGAGCTGGGGTTCCTTGTGTCTTGTTATATCTGCCTAGTAAGTATTGCAACTCCAATGGAATGTGATAAAAGTGCCAACAAAATGCTGGGTTTTGGGATTCCTCAGGACAATTATATCTGACTAGTAAATGTTCCAACTACAACAGAATGTTAAATAAAACTGCCCACTACTTATGCTATCAGGATGACTCATGCTATCTATATCTGATTAGTAAGTGCTTCAACTATAATTGAATGAATAAAACTGCCAACTGTGTGAGTTCCTTGGTTTGACTTCCTCGTTTGGTCTCGAGGGGAAATACCAGGATGGGTATGTTTGGTGTTACTATCAGGTTGGATCCGAATAGGTCTCTCTTATCCCCCTCTAATAGCCGACAGATTAATCGAGTCTCTATAGGTTGTTTAGTGCATGCTTCGTTGCCGCTTCAGTCCACCATACCTATGTAGGCGAGAGCCGCCGAATTCTAGCCTTGCCGTGTACTGGCCTCAGTACTGACGCTCCTCTTTTTCCTTTGCCCTTTGTCGGCACCCCTTTTGTTTTAGCAGGTTTGAGATCGACGTCGTTAGCAGGGTTACCCTTCCGGCTTGGCCTGGGCAGGGTTATGGACACCATTGGTTATTCTTCAGGGCTCTTAGCCCCATTTCCATCTTGTCCGTAGTCGGACGCTCTATCGTTTTCAAGGTGATTTGGATCTTTGTATAGTATATTTGTATTATTGACTCATGGAGTCGTTGTTGTATATATTTGTTCTGTGGGTCCCATCGAGGACTGTTGTGTAATGGTATTACTTTGTTTTCCACCCACACGAAAGTGCCTGGTGGGCGTCCTTGAATCGTTTCTATGCGGGTTTGGCGGAAAGGGCTAAAACTTGCATAGGGCCAATTTGAGGGTGTTACAGAGTGGTATCAGAGCTCAGCAGTTGCGATACCCCACTGGTCCAGCTTGTAGGATAACCTAGCTAACGACCGAAGTAGAGTGTCAAAACTATTTTGCAAAATCGGTTGGATAGATCTGATTAGGTCTGCTTTTACTCCTTATCCCTCTGCTATACTCCTCTTACCTCTGTGTGTTTTGAATCTGCTCTCTTATCTTTTCTTTGAGTCCAGGATTTCTCGTAGTTGGGTTTTCCGTCGTACCTTCAAGGTTTCGCTTCCTCCTTTGGTAACGGTGTTGCTACATCCGGTCTTCATGCTATCTGAGGAATCCTTCATCTGTTGGACTTCTCTTTGTTCCTTCGCGTGCCTTCTGGTGTTTTCCAACACGACGACATCATCTACGCGAGATCCGATGCAGAGTCTGCATTACTCCTTTGTTTCCGGACCTCGCTTGTCGAGATCTTCAGTCTGATTCCGAGAGTTGGTTGCATACTTCTCCTATTCATGTGCAGAGTAATGCTTTGGGTGTGCGATGGACTGATCACCATCCGACTACCCTTATCATTCCCTCTTGTGCATTGAATCGATGGATCCAGCAATTTTACTCCATCTACAGAAGTTAGAGGTGGCTTTATTTGTCGATGCCTTTACCTTCGATCTTTGTTACCGGAGTGTTCTCTCGACGATCACGGACAACGACCTCTTTTTAGTGGTGTCACGAGGATCTACATGAAGCGAGAAGATTCAGGTCATCGGCCTTCTTCCCCGTACCATGAGGCGGATCTCGAGGACAAGATCCATTGTTAGTGGTGTCGAATTGTGGCACCCCGCTAAAACCACTACTAGAAAATCGCTGTGTTTTTGTGCATTGCATCATCATGACCGCATGCTCATGTCATCATGCCACATTGCATTTGAGCATCGTCATCATCATGCATCTGTTTGTCTAAGACTATTTTCTAAAAACCTACTTTGAGTTCTAAATATTCCCCCCATCTTTAATCAAATCAAAACCCCGGTCTTTTTCGGATCTTTTATTTATCTAAAAACTATTTATAAAATCCTTTATAAAAATAAAATAAGTAAAAATAAATATTTATTTTGTGGGGGAGGCAGTCAGCCGCCAGGCCCAAGGCCCAGCAGCCAGCTACCTACCACCCCACCAGGAAAACCCTAGCCAGCCCTAACCACCTACCCTCGCACTCCCTCTCCCTCCACCCCGCCGCCAAAACCCACCCACGCAGCGCCTCTCTCCCGCCCACCTGGCTCCAATCCCACCCCGCCTCAATCGCCTGGGCATGCCCCCACCGCACGCTCCCGCTCGCCCCTGCCCGAACGAACCGCCCGTCCATCCCGCTCGCCCTGCCACGTTTCGCCGGCCCCACCCCGCAGACGCCAGCGCACGCATGCCCTACCGGCCGCTCTCCCACACCCTAGCCCCACCACCTGGACACCGACAGCCGCCTTGATCTTATCTCCCTCTTTCCCCCACCAACCCCACGTCGCCTCCGTGTCCCTCCTGCCACCTACCCCGATGTCCCGCCCTCTCCGCGTCGACCGCACGCGAGCCAGTCGTGCCTCTCCTCGCGAGGCAGCGCCGCCTCCCCGCCTGCCTCTGCGACCTCGCCGGCCCATCCTCGACCTCCTCCCTCGCGCTTCCCCCGTCGCTGTTCTTTAGCGCCGTCGGCCCCGCGCCACCATCGGGCCGCCCTCATCCTCGCCGCCTGTCCTGTCCCCTGTCCAACCACCACCGGCGCCGCGACGACCTCGCCGCTCGGGCCTCTCCTCCTCCCCGGCTGACGCCCGAGCTCCTCCCCAACCTGCTCATCCCCGCCGTAGGCCCCCGCCTTGCCGACCTTCCCCACCTCCACGGCCTCCTCGAGCCCATGCCACCTTGCAGATCCCACTGGGGCCGCCCCTCTCTCCTCTGCTCCAGCCTGCCCGCCTGGATCCGCCGCCGCTGCTCTCGGCCGTGCGGCTTTGCCCTGGACCTCACCTCGACCCAAGCCCGCCATCGCCGCCTGCAAGACCCCACCGGGCCGCTCTGCCTTGAAGCCCGGTCGCCTCTGTGCGCCCCTCACGCAGAGCCACCGCCGCGGTCGACGCCAAGCCGCCCTGCCGCATGGTTGGCCCTCGCTGTCCCCACCCCGTCTGCCTTGACTCGGCCCCGCAGAGGCCGCGTGGACGTCGTCCGCGGTCCTCTGATCCCAGCGCGTCACGCTGTGTAATTCTGTTGGTGTTTTCCTTAGTGAAAGACTGCTTCTGAAGTTGTACTGCTGCAGAGATGTGGTGATGATGAGTATGTGGTACTGTGTCTCCTGCGAGATTTGTGCGTGTAGTGAAGGATTCCTTTAGGAAGGCGGCAAGGAGTGTCACTGTAGTTTTGGTGATGCTTTTGCTGTGGAGGTGTTGCCTCGGTGGACATGCCTTGGTACTACGGCAGCTCAGAGTCCATCGCCAAGATATTCCGGAAAGAAACCAACGCCTAGTTTGGGGGCGGCAAGTTCGTCTTGTCGACAAGACCAATCCGATGCCACATCCCAAGATCTTCTTACCACATTCCAAGACCATCGACCTAGATCCGAAGATCGCCACCGGAACGCCAAGTTCTTCATCCCGAACGCCAAGACTGACCCGATACGCGGACCCGACAAGATCTTCGTGATGACAAGATCGACACCGACCAGGGCGAATCTAATGCGCCCCCGACGCTGAACCAAGTCCTTCTTCCCGGAACGCCAAGCTCTCCTTCCGTTGTCCGAGACCGATCTCGTCGAACCGTTCCTCCTCGCCGAACCCTGAGATCGAACCCCCGGAACCAAGATCTGCCGAACCCAGATGTGTGCCCCTAAGCCCCTATTTTTATAATATGACATATACCTGTCGCATCATTAAATCATCATGCTTGCATACATGTCATCTGGTGGGTTGGGTTAAATAGTCGATTCACCTAAATTAAATAGGGAGTGTTTATGCGGGATACCTTTGTCTTATTCCGGACTCCATTTAAATTTGTGCAGCGAACCGATGCCATGTTTTGCCTTGTTAAAACAACATTTAAATTGCGGGGTTTCTAAATAACTTGAACCGTTTAATTAAATGTTGGGACCCCAATTCCGCTTAATACTGCCTAATTGCACCGCATCTGCATCATATCATAATCATGCCGGATCTTCTGCCGTAGTATTAAATATTGTATCCGGTGTTTCTGCTAGTGTTTGCTTCTTCGCGGATTAGACCGATGAGTGGATGCGAGTACCGACAAAGTTCTCCGGATGAATCTCTGGCAGTGTTTTCCAGGCGAGCATCTCTCCCCCTTCTACCTATTTTTCATTTATAGTCTTTATTTCCTCCTGTTGATCTATTGCTATCCGTGTCGTGATGCTTTAGTGTTCCGTACCAGTTATATTCCGTGCACCCTTTTATATTGCCTTGGACACCTCCTATTACCTGTTGTTTGGTAGATAGCTGGCCTAGCGAGTCGTAGTTGCTTGCTCAGGTGCGATCTCGTGTTGTCGAGTACCACAGTTGTTGGTATGCTGACAGATGTTTATGGTGGAGATGATCATGACTTTAAATACAACTATTAAATTGCTGGGATAACTAATGAAAGAGGCACCGGTGGGCAATATATGCTATTTGGTTTTTATGTCCACTTGTGTCCCGTAGGCCCCGAATACTTGATACCTATTCCTTGACTATTCGCACTATCCACATCCGGGAGGCTTTATGGACCCCCCCTGAGCCAGAGCTTGATTCATTTCTTATTTCTTAGGGCCACAAACTAGTTTGGGGTTTTATTACTATCCTGTACCTATGACATGCTTTACTGCTTTATTTAAGATTGTGCGTGGAGCACCTGTACTGTTTTGGATCGTGCCACATTTTCGCGGTATCGATAAGCCCAGTCACACTTTCGGGTTCCCAGTCGTTTACAGCCGTCGTCACAAACCCTGGGTCTGTTCCGGATCCGGCCAACTTCATTGCGGGTAGCTTAGTGTGGTGGCCCCCTGAAATATTTTATGAATCCTGTGATCGCTTTGTCGTGAATGCCTCGTTGGGTTTTGAGTTGGTTTTTCCGAGGTTGATCGAGTGTGTGTTACTATTTGTGCACCCCTGTAGGGTAAAACTTTCTGAAAGCCGTGTCCGTGGTTATGGACTACTTGGAGCACAGTATCTCGATCATAGACAAGCATAACTAAAGTAGTGCTATGAATTTGACTTAATATGTGACTAGTAATCAGATTCAAATACAACGGAATGGATATTAAAAATGCCAACAACTGGTGGAGCTGGGGTTCCTTGTGTCTTGTTATATCTGCCTAGTAAGTATTGCAACTCCAATAGAATGTGATAAAAGTGCCAACAAAATGTTGGGTTTTGGGATTCCTCAGGGCAATTATATCTGACTAGTAAATGTTCCAACTACAACAGAATGTTAACTAAAACTGCCCACTACTTATGCTATCAGGATGACTCATGCTATCTATATCTGATTAGTAAGTGCTTCAACTATAATTGAATGAATAAAACTGCCAACTGTGTGAGTTCCTCGGTTTGACTTCCTCGTTTGGTCTCGAGGGGAAATACCAGGATGGGTATGTTTGGTGTTACTATCAGGTTGGATCCGAATAGGTCTCTCTTATCCCCCTCTAATAGCCGACAGATTAATCGAGTCTCTATAGGTTGTTTAGTGCATGCTTCGCTGCCGCTTCAGTCCACCATACCTATGTAGGCGAGAGCCGCCGAATTCTAGCCTCGCCGTGTACTGGCCTCAGTACTGACGCTCCTCTTTTTTCTTTGCCCTTTGTCGGCACCCCTTTTGTTTTAGCAGGTTTGAGATCGATGTCGTTAGTAGGGTTACCCTTCCGGCTTGGCCTGGGCAGGGTTATGGACACCATTGGTTATTCTTCAGGGCTCTTAGCGCCATTTGCATCTTGTCCGTAGTCGGACGCTCTATTGTTTTCAAGGTGATTTGGATCTTTGTATAGTATATATGTATTCTTGACTCATGGAGTCATTGTTGTATATATCTGTTCTGTGGGTCCCATCGAGGACTGTTGTGTAATGGTATTACTTCGTTTTCCACCCGCACGAAAGTGCCTGGTGGGCGTCCTTGAATCGTTTCTATGCGGGTTTGGCGAAAAGGGCTAAAACTTGCATAGGGCCGATTTGAGGATGTTACAGAAAACAAGGCATATTGAATATACACGGAAGTAGCAAATGATGCTAATAGGTAGGTATGGTGGACACTTTGGCAATATTTGGTTTAAGGAGTTGGAAACTTGAGTAAAATACTCAGTGGAAGTGAAGGCTAGCAATAGTAAGGGAGCGATAAACGAGAGAGCAATAATGGCCATAATGATGCAGAGCGATAAAACATCATTGATCAAAGCATAAAGTGATACTACAAGTTAAAAACTAAAGGATCATAAAGGCTTATGGTGACTTGAGATAGTCATAACATGGTGTGAGCATGTGCCAAGTCAACCCAAATAAAGCATGAAAGGAGAATACCACTATACTATGCTTTAATATGCTAAAACAACGCATGATTCATCCAAGGCACATTAAGCAATCTCAATTGTTTATAACAAGTCATGCTACAGCAACGAATACTAAGCATGGCATGACAAAGCATAGGCCACTGTCAAAAACAAGCTCTCTTTACCACTTAAGCATGAGCTTTCCTACTCTTTTCCAAACCAAACCAAACTATTTGAACACCAATGTATGAAAGAGGAGGTCCAACCAATTTATTCAGCAAACTAAGCAAACCACGCAAACTAAAAACCAAAACGAAAATGAAAAAGAAGACGCTCCAAGAACAACACAACTGTGCATGAAACAATAAAAATGAAATGTTTGGAAGAAACCTAGGATTTTTATTGATGAAGAAGGGGATGCCTTGGGCATCCCCAAGCTTTGACGCTTGTACTTCTTGGATATTTCTTGGGGCGACACGTGTGGCATCCCCAAGCTTGAGCTTTTAGTCCATCCTTCATCTCATTACTCATTCCTTCCATACACCTAAATTTTTTTCCTTCATACAAAACTTTACACAATCTTTATTAGCAACATTAGTGCACTCAAGATAAATAAGTCTTAAAGTTCAGTTCTAACACCAAATAAACTTACATTAGAACACTAGCTACGGTAGCAATTCCCTCAAAAAGCTCAATTCCCCAAAAGAACTCAAGAAGGAACCAACAGAAGCAAATGCAGAAAATGGCAGAAATCTGTCAAAACAGACCAGCAAGTAAAGACGAATTTTTTCGAAGACCTTCTGTCGCTCAAATCAAAAAGTGCTGAACTAACGAAAGTTAGATAACAACCTGGGGCATAAGCACAAAAATTCATGCCTCAAAAATACATTCAGAGATTTTACACGAATTTTTACGGTGAAGCACAGAAATCTGTTTCGGGACAGCAACTTTCCCAATCATTACTTCTCTCTCATTAGAGGTTACTCTTGGCACAAAAAGCAAATAAAAAGGATAAAGAGCGGTTATTAGTGAAGTAATAACTTCCAAGACTCATCTATAACTTTTGGGTTATCTCCCAATAAGTACTTTTCTTTAATGCCTTTAAGTTAGACATAAGCAAAAACTGAAATGGATAGAATAGAAGTAAACAGAGATAATCATAGTGAAAACTTTGTTTTGTTCAATGAAATCCTTTTGTTAACAAGGTTGATCAGGTCTTTCTACCAAAACAATTTCATATGAGACAAAACTTTGTATTCCACTAATGATTATGTTACCTCAACCTTGATAGCAATGGTACCAATCATAATAGTTTCAAATTTTTCTCTTGGTATGGGACAATATATTTCTCCAACTTGAATGCCTTCAACATGTTCAATTGAATTCAAACTATAAGTCCTTTCAATCTTCTTGGGGAAATAGACAGCATGTTCCTTGTTATTGACATTGAAGGTTACCTTCCCTTGATTACAATTAATAATAGCTCCTGCAGTATTTAAGAAAAAGGTCTCCCAAGAATAATAGACATATTATCATCTTCAGGCATAATAGTTTGAGAGGATGCTCTCATAAGAAATAAGAGTTGAAGTAAAAGAGAGCATCAAGAAGCAGATTCAAAACACATTTAAGTCTAACCCACTTCCTATGCATAGGAATCATGTATGCAAATAAATTCACAAAGAACAAAGTGACAGGCATAGGAAGATAAAACAAGAGTAACTTCAAAACTTCCAGCACATAGAGAGGTGTTTTAATACCATGAAAACTTCTACAACCATATTTTCCTCTCTCATAATAATTTTCAGTAGCCTCATGAATAAACTCAACAATATAACTATCACATAAAGCATGCTTTTCATGATCTATAAGCACTAGAGCTTTATCATAAACATTTTCAAAAGAATCCTCAGGAACATAACATTCATCCTCCTTTAGTAAGCATGGAGGACAATCAAATAAAGTAAGGGATAAAGAGTTACTCTCATTATAAGGTAGGCATGGGTAGCTAATCCATTCTTCCTCCTTTTGTTCATCACTCTCCTCCTCTTTTTCATCTAATGAGATTTCAGGTTCATCAGATTCTTCTTCCATAGGATCCTGCAAGGCATTAGTCTCTTCCATTTGTGGAAAGCATCTATTAAAATATTCAAGAATATAGCCATTTTCATCCTTGTAATTATCAAAGCAAAATTTAAGTATACCATAAACCTCATATTTGTAAGGTGAATCATCAATATTTTCAAGCAAACTAGCAAGTTCAAAAGCACCTTTCCAAGCAATAAATTCTTCAATTTGTTCCACATCATAAAAGTCATAAACTCCTTTAGCATAGGAAGATATGGTATCATTATCATTATACTCACATTGAAAAGGGAGGTGTTTATACCTCTTTCTGCAACAAGACTCACCACAGCAATAAGTAACATTATAAGTACAGCACACGTTTCTAGCAATGGTATACAATCTATCAATTTGTTCCCATAAGTGTTTCCCTTTTTCTGACAAGCGGTGTTCCTTATAATAATATTTTTGATCTTCCGTGAACCTACCTTGCCAATAAGCTTCAGTTTCAAAGAAACCAACCATTGACAACAAGCATGATAGAGCAAGACAATAACAGACCAACGAAAATAACAACTAGAGTAGGAACTAGTTTTTTTTGTATTTTTGATAAAGAAACAAGCAAACAAGGAAGAAATAAACTTAGCTTGAACAATAGTGATTACAAGTGAACTTGATAAATAAAGCTATGCCTCCCCAGCAACGGTGCCAGAAAATAGTCTTGATGACCCACAAGTATAGGGGGTGTATTGCAGTATTTTTGAGGGAAGTGAAACCCAATTTATTGATTCGACACAAGGGGAGCCAAAGAATATTTATCAGTCTTAACAACTAAGTTGTCAATTCAGCTACACCTGGAAACAATCTTGCTCACAGCAGTTTATCAGTAGCAACAGTTTTGTAGTAGGAATAGCAAAGTAACAGCAGTAGTAAAGCAAAGACAGTAGTAACAAAAGCAGTAACAGTGGGATTCGATTGTTGTAGGCATAGGGATGGATGGACGGGCGTTGCATGGACAAGACAATTCACATAGCAATCAGAAGATAGGGCAATTGCAGATAAATAAGATAAAGCATCCAAGTACTAGACAATCCTAGGCATGTGTTCCATATATAGTCATACGTGCTCGCAATGAGAACTTGCACAACATCTTTTGTCCTGCCAGCCCGTTTGCAGTGGGGCCTCTAGGGAACTACTGGCAATTAAGGTGCTCCTTTTAATAGAGCACCGGAGCAAAGCATTAACACTCTGTGAACACATGTGATCCTCACATCAAAGCCATTCCCTTCCGGTTATCCCGATTTCTGTCACTTCGGGGCCATAGGTTCCGGACAACAACGTGTGTATACAACTTGCAGATGAGACCAAGAACAATACTATCATAATGAATCAATAACATGTTCAGATCTGAGATCATGGCACTCAGACCCTAGTGACAAGCATTAAGCACAACAAGTCGCAACAAAGTCATAAAGCACTAAAAAAGATACTAGGCACCATGCCCTAACAATCTGATGCCATTACATGAACGATCTCATCCAATCCCTACCATCCCCATAACCTACAGCGGGGGATTACTCACTCATAGATGGGGGAAACATGGATGTCGATGGAGAAGCGATGGTGATGATGATGGCGATGATCTCCTCCAATTCCCTGTCCCGGCAAGGTGCCAGAACAGAGTTTCTGGTGCTGTTTCATGGAATCTGGTGGTGGCGGCGGAGGCGAACTCCTTCTGGAAAAACGTCGAACCCCCCGGAGTTTTTAGGTCAGAGGGCTTCTTATAGGCAAAGAGGGAGACCGAGGGGGTGCCTGGGGCCACCACACCATGCCCTGGCGCGGCCAGGCCCAGCCTGTGCTTGGGGGTGGTGTGGCCAGCCCCTGGCCCTCCTCCGTCTCGTATTCTGGCTCCTGGAGTCTTATAGAAAAATAGGCACTTCGGCTTTTGCCCCGTCCAATTCTGAGAATATTCATTTTCTAACTTTCCTGGAACCAAAAACAGCAGAAAACAGGCAGCTGGCACTGTGGCTCTTGTTAATAGGTTAGTCCAAGAAATCATATGAAAAGTACTCCAAAGTGTGGACAAAACACAAGAAAGGAGATAAAACCAAGCATGGAACATCAAAAATTATAGATACATTTGCAATGTATCACAAACGTGGCCCAAAAATCCTCAAATCAGCGGAAATCTGACCAAAATTGGGGTTAGGAACACACAAGGAAGGTAGATCGATACCCCAAGCAACAGATCTATGGAGCAAAACCACAAGAGAACTCACCAAATCAAGAGATCGATCCGAAGGAAAAATTGGAGCTCTTTTTTGGGGAATTTTTGAAAATATGGTGGAGGAGAAAATTTTGAGGGAAATTCGTGAGCAACGAAGCTCTTGATACCAATATTTTGAGGGCAAACCTCTAGGGTGGCCCGTTCTTTCACGAATCCCTGTCAAATCGAGTGTGGAGTGTGGGGGGAGGAGAGGCGGTTGAACACGATGAACTCACGCACGAATAACACGATGAACACACTCACGCAAAACCACGATACACACCAATAGTTCACGCCGATGGTGACCGGTCCGGCGCAATCCCTAGGATCAGCGTCAGCGGAGGACTCTCTCTCGAGCCGGCACAGCGAGTAGGGAGACTCGATGAGATCTTGACGTCTAGGCAAAGGGGACTCCGATGCCTAGGCCTTGTACAACGCGGAGGCACGATGCAAACTCCAATGAGGTTTGTGATATTTGGTGCTCCTTTGTCAAAGGAGCATGAGGCAAGAACTAGATAGATCTACAAGGGGTTTCCACTAATTCTAAATATCATGCCTAGGGTTTACAATAGAGGTGGGAGACTATATATAGGCCAACCACAAGTTCAGGGGTACTTTAGGTAACTAAAATATCAAAGGGGTACGTTACAAGTCCAAAAGGCCGAGCTAGACGCGCATGCCCTGGGATGGCCGGTAGTACCGGAACTTGTGACCGATAGTACTGGTTGCAGGCGGTAGTACCGCTCGTAGGTACCGGAGTGGCCCGAGGTGCAGGCGTGGGTATTCAAGCGCGGGCGGTAGTACCGCTCGCTGGATGCGGTGGTACCAGTCGAAGCGGTAGTGCCCCCATCTTGGTACCGGGGAGGTCTGCCCGAGGCAGTAGTACCGCGTACTCCAGACATTAGTATCGCTTGAGCGATAGCACCGCTGTCCTTGGCCGGTAGTGCCGCTTGCTCCAGGTGGCTGCTAGCTGCTGGGACATTCCGTTGGCTCATGTCTTCATACCTGATGATGAATAGTGTCGAGGCATGAAGTAGCAAGTCATCCAGGGGTGTATCGAAGTCACATGAGTATAGGAGCGAATTCACCTTAGCTTGGAGGAACTTGGCTCGAGCGAGAGTCATCGGTCCACTTGGGGGACTTTGTGGTGTAGATGTAGAGGCGTCCGTAGGACGGACTGCATCACTAAATAAGCTCTGAGAATGTACCAATAGGGTATTAGCAAAGTATTTTGAAGTAAAGAGGGAAAATATTTAAATTGGACCTATACCTAATAATAAAGAACGGAACGCTTCTGTCAACCAGTCTTTTTGGACCGTTTTGCCCTTCCGCCCACCACCAAATCACCCACCACTGCCACGGGTAAGTCAAAAAAAAACTGTTCATATCAGTTCTTTCTCCTCACGGCCTCACCCGACGGTGTGATGCTCCAGCATCTCTCCCTCCTCCCGCCGCCTCCCCCACCCCAACACCACGGCGCGCCGATGGCTAAGGGAATCCAATAGGTTGATGCGAACACCCGCCACCCCCTCCTCTCCCCAACCTGTCCTTGATTCCCTTCAACCAAAGTAAAAAGTTTTGGAAATCGGTGCTTGGATCTGAGCTGCCACGCACCAGATTGATTTGGTAGCCGCCTGGGTGCAGGAGTCAAGAACGCGGCTCCGAGGAGGGGATCTGTGCTGCCCGCCGGATCGATTTGGTGGTCGCCTGATTGCAGCAGTCGGCAACGCGGATCCAAGGAGGTTTTCGCGTGGCCTCGAATAAGGACGGCGACCCAATCGCCCCCTTCGGCGCCCCTCCATCGGGGCTCAAAACTTCAATCGCCCAAGGTGGCTGGGACGGAGGCTGCGTGATGAGTCCTCATCCTCAAATCTGTGGTGAGGCGCTGGTTTCTTTTCAATTGAGCTTGGGATTGGCAGATTTTCTCCATTCTTTCATCTCTCCTCTCCTTGCCTTTTTTATACAATTCGTGGCCGCCTAATGAGCAGCTGTAGAGGAGCTGTTTGACAATAGCTGCACTTGGACGCTGATGAGACGCCGCAGCTGAGCCCAAGGAACTCCGGTGTATGTGTGTG
The DNA here is from genome assembly GCA_916181665.1 of Avena sativa. NCBI lineage: Eukaryota > Viridiplantae > Streptophyta > Magnoliopsida > Poales > Poaceae > Avena > Avena sativa. Next base: position 434,456,498 of record OV702295.1, read on the forward strand.
TGTGTGTGTGATTAGAGCTGTGCGTATTTCTCTGGGATGACATCCCATGTATCTCTCCAAGGTGGCGCGTGGTGAGAGCTTGGGTGTCTGCCTCCTCTTGCGGGAGGAGTTCGTCGTCGATGTCTCCTTGCCGCTGTCTCTTTCTGTTGGGAGTATGCTTAAGTTCTTCGTTTTCTGAGATGTACATATAGAAATTGGCCACGTTTCTTGATTTTATGACGGGCTCAAGCTTTCTCAAGAGAGGAAAAAAAGGAATAGGTTGAGAGATGGTATGACTTGTTCGATGAAGGATTAGAGGAAGTTGATAAATAAAGAGCGTTGTCCCAATAACAATAACACAGTAATATTGAAGTCTGATAATGTCAATAAGAGCAACCCTATATCCATCAATGGTCTGACCGGTTTTTTTTTTGTCTGTCCGTCTGTTCCTAGGTCATCTGCTATGGACAATTTTTAGTCTGTTGTACCAGAAAATTTTAGGTGGATTTAAACAAGAAATATGTTTTATCCGGTGAATAAAAACTAATTCCGAGAAGTCGAAGTCTTTGGAATCTAGAGAATATTATTCACTAAAAACACTTGCCTTTCGTGATGTAACTCGTTTTCCTTCATGAATTTTTCTGTCGGATCTGTTCCTAGGTCAACTGCTATGGACAAGTTTTTACTATTTATACCATAAAATTCTAGGTGGATTTAAATGAGAAATTCGCTTTATCCGGTTAACAAAAACTGATTTTGAGATGTGAAAGTCTCCAGAGTATAGAACATAAAACACCTGCCTTTCGCGATGCAATTTCTTTTCCTCTCAATGCAACGCACAGACATTTTTCCTAGTAAGTAAAAAGTTCCATCTGATATTGTGGGAGACGGTATGTAAGTAGCCTTTTTGTTTTAACTGATCTAAGTAGCATTATTGACTCACAAGGTTTAACTAAGCACCATATAATTAGGACATAGAATTTCTGGATATTTGATCTGAGATAGGAGTAAACATGCAGGATAAGCCTCTAGATTCAAAGAAGTTATATTGTATGCCCTTTTTTCATTGGTCTCAAGTCTGAATGTATGATAGTAGGTAAGGTGCTGAGAATAAATTAAAATTTAGTCTAATACTTTGAGAAGCAATGCAAATAGTATACAGCTATTAGGAGGACATCATTAGGCAGTTGTAGATCACTTAATTGACTTTGTTCTTGTCTTGCAAATAGAACGATTGCGATGTTTTTGCATGTCTATCTTGTATATACCAAACAATTAGTACATGCATAGAGTGATCAAGCATGAGATAAACATAGCATCCAAATATCATTTGTGAAACAAATGATGGTGACATAATAAAGGTAATCTGACTAATAATACTACTAATGTGTTCTATTCTTGTAGCATAACAAACTCAAATTATAAAGAAATAGTCCATGTAAAATGTGGATAGCTTTTGCTGCTGCTTTATTTGAAGAAAATGAGTTAATACGATGTAAGAGAAGACATACATGAATTAAAAAAATCTAAAGCCACCTTGATAAACAAAAGTAAATGTCCAATGAAAACATATAGGTTTAAATTATCTTTTTTCAGGGATACCTTGTCACAGCTTGTACATATTTCGGAGCATCATCCACGCGCAATTAAATCGAATGTTCTTGTATATCTTCTCCTGCAGAAAACTATACAAAATGAATAATGAAGAAACGTCATACACTATATTTGAGACGATGGGATCGAGATGAGCAACCCCGACACACAGTAGAGGTCGCTGCCTCGCCTGGAAGACCAACACGGGATGGAAATGGGGATTGGAGATGATAATCAAATGGTCAATGGAAATGCTGCACTAGATCTCAAGGAAGAACGCATGGGTGAAGAAAATCAACATAGAGAAAAAAAGGAATATGTTTGAGTATTTGGTAAGAGATACATGACAACTGAATCGCGCACTTGTGATTACCGGATTCCACCCTGGTACTCTGCAGCTCCCAAATCCAGCAGCAATTCTGGCCAAACACGGCGCCGTCCGGCAGCAACCAGCATGACCGAGCTCCCAGCCCACAACACAGATCCCAGTGCACGACCAGAATGGAAGCAACCACGGTACATGCGAAATAAAAGCGCTGAAGCCGAGCAAGAACCAATCCCGAATCGTCACAACGATATAACAGATCAACCATCATATACTTATCATCCAGACACATCCTCGCCCAGTTTTAAAAATAATGTTTGAAGAAATTTCACTACTCGGGAGAAAAAGAAAGTTAGACGTTAGAACCGATTATACCATCATATATAATAATAATTGGTTTTGATTCTGCTACTCCAACCCATACGTAGTTAAGTTCCAAACTTTTGATAAGCATCTCTGCATCTGCCTTTACAGAAGTACAATATATTTACTCATATTTTTTCTGCCACTTAAACATGGAAAATAATTTTTATCTAGATTAAATCATAAGTGTTAAGGCTTTTGCAATGAAAAGAATCCTAACCAGGACCTACCACTACCATCTCCTATTTTATTCATCTTGTTTTTTTGTGAATACACTTTATGTAGAATTGAATTGAAAGAAAGTGTTTTTAGTACATCACGATCAGACGAACCATGTCACCCAAAATACAAAGGAACTCCTCTCTTCACGTTGGCAGGAATAAATTTGGTTGAAAGAAATCCTTAAGATTTCTTCATAGGTTGCTACTTCACCGTGTACCCTTTATGACCTCCAGAAAATTGTAATGTTTATCTATAATCATAAATATTTTATCAGCCAGAGAACAAATCCGTATACACCCATGAGTACTGTGACTGACTTCAAACGTGAGTAACAGATACTGATATATAGAAGCAATTGTATATCCTATTGTCTTGTCAACATAAAATAAAAAATGCCACAACTACTACGAATTACCAAGCAAGTAAAACTAAACCAGGGGAATTTTGCCAAGATATAGTACGATAGATATACATACCATATGGAAATAAATCATGGTTCTTCCTCCACTGAATAGCAAAGTACCATCACAGAAGCACACATACATGCAACCAAAGCTGCCCAAAAAATGGAGAGCATGGGCGACGTCGTCACAAGAAAAGTACTGTTGCAGATTCTACAACGAAAGCGGAGTATATGGCTGCTTCGCTGGGTGCAAAGGAGGGCTATTGGATTAAGAAGTTCATCACCGAACTGGGTGTGGTACCTTCTGCATTGAACCCGATCGACATCTACTATGAAAACATTGGAGTTGTGGTTTAAGTGAAGGAACCAATGTCTCACTAGAATTCCTAGAACATCGAGTGCAAGTACCATCTCATTCATAACTACGCTGAGAAGGATCGATTGCGCTTCATCAAAAGTCACATAGATTTGAATGTGTCTGGTTTAGTTGACAAAGCCTCTGCCACGAGCTAAGCATGAATAACACCATAGTTCCATCGGTGTTAAAATGCTTGAGCTTATGTAAATAGTTTTGACTCTAGTGCAAGTGGGAGACTGTTGGGAATATGCCCTAGAGGCAAATAAATATTTATTGCCATTCCCTTATTTATAATTGTAGTTTATTCGCAAACCAACATGTGGTTGGGTGGCTAGGAGGGTGGTTGTACCCCCGGCACACCAGAGTTCAAACCCCGGGTTTGACACTGTGTGTTGCATAAAAGACGTTTCAGTGGGAGGCGTTGTTCCCGTCGACAGCGAGGTGTTCGTGGTGACTTCATCAATCTCAAGACCCGATCCACTGGCTCAGGCTCTCGGAGGTGCTCATAGGGGTAGGGTGTGCGTGTGTGCGTTCATAGGGGTGGGTGTACGTGTTGTGAGCGTCTATGATTGTACCGTGTTTCTAAAAAAATGTAGTTTATTCTTTATGCTATAACTATTATGTGTCTTGATTGTGAGAATCAGAGGAAAACTCGGTAGCACATGTAAAGGTATAAACACCAGGTGTTCCTGGTCTCATGGGCATGACTAGCTAGCTCGGTGTCAAAGATGATCAAGTTTTCTAGATCATGGTATAGTTAAGGCCTATTCGGCAACACTCCCGCTCCCGGCTCCTCTGCCAGATCGAGCGGAGCTGTGCCGAACGCCTAGGCTTCGCGGATCTATAATGGTGGAGCGCTCCGGTGTTTTGAGGAAAAACGTGAAGCGATTGTTTGGCCGATTCTCGGAAAGGAAAAACGGGGAGCGCCTAAAAATTACATTGCAGTGCCACCGATAAGTTAATAAACCGGTAGGTTATCTGTATAGTCTCTCGTCTCTCTCAAGGGAACCTCTACCCAGTGTCTCTCCGATTGCTTTTTTTTTTTGAAAATAGGCGCGCTTTATTACTCGAAGGCAATGTTTACACCCGGCCTGTTTCTCCGATTGCTGGGAGCTGAACTGCTGCCGCAACGAGTTTCCGTCCGCTCTCCAGGCTTGATGCCGCCACAACAAGGTCCCCTCCGTGCACCAGGACATCCATGTTAAGAACTTAAGATCCCGGTCGTGGTGTCCCTTCTCAACCCCATCTCGATATCCTAATTTCTCTGGTTTGTTATATTTTCTGTACATCTCACGGTCGGCCCCAATATTTAGCCTAGGCAGCCTACAAATATCACAAGGCTGGACCACCTTATTACCACCCGATCGGGCCAGAACTGGCTGGAATGGGCTGGCAGTCCAATTTCTCATAGAGCGGAGCGAGCCGAACGGTGATCCCTCACTCCTCTCGATCGGGAGAGCGCTTCATCCGTGGATCGGAGCGGAGCGATGGATTTTCCTAGCATGGAGTGTTGCCAAACGAACCTTTATTGTGACGAGGATACTATTTGACAACCAGGCATATTGCTATGACAACAAGGATGTTAAACCGACCTAAGTCAAAACGATCTACTAAAAGATAAACGTCGTCATTTTGTTGTTGGTATATCGTTGTTGTTGTTGTCAAATCACTTAGCCTTTGACCATGAGGATATCATTTGTCCTTCGTAGTGGAAGGTATGTCCTGATTGCTTTGAAACGCCTCCTTTAACCGGGCGGCAATAAAGGATGCTTTGAGATATGTTAGAAATTATGACTCGGCACTGCTTGATTCCAACCTATTTTTACATAGATTTTTAGTCATCCTATGAAGAATTATTACCTACTTGTACATACTTAAATGATTATGATTGAGTATTTGAACAAAACATGCTCACGAACTCGGGTTCAACTAAGCTGATATTAATGTTTTACGCCTGTTTACTGATGTCTCTCATTCATAAGTTAAGGATATATGTATAGTTGTTTGTTCGCCTTGTTTTGGTACGAAATGTCATGTTTCGGAAACTAGGGCTTGACTTGGATATGTTCATCTAGGTATCCTTTTTCGTTGGACAATTCCTCATCTTATTTCTGTTTTTTTTGGTTAATGCTTGTCTTGATTCATTTTTTTGTACTCTAATGCAGAAAAATATCCCTTTCCATGTCATTCGGTATGGTAAGTTGGCTGGTGAACTATTCCGCTCTCACCTTGATCAAATGTAGGATTGATAAATTTTAGAATTTGATGGTTTAGTATGTATAAACTTGAGATAGCCAATTCTATGGATGGAAGAGTTGCTCAAGAACTTGACCTTCCTATTAGAATTGAATTGTTGAATCATGTGCAAGAATAGATTCTAGCCATTAGAGGATCGAATGTTGTAAATATTTGCTCTATCAATTTTTTGCGATATAGAAAACATGTAAAAAGGAAAGCATTTACGTGAATTTATAAGTTCCGACTTCATGCACATAAATATGTGCCGCTTATAATTCATAAAAATTGTTTCTATTATCTATGTTTTCTAAATATATTTTTATGCAAGTTTCTCGTATGCTACGACAATACACGCCTTCGTAATCTAAGTGCACAAATAAGAAGTAACGACATACGTGGTTCTTGAATACTTGTGCATACGTGGACTACCGATGGCATACGATGTTGAATACCTCCGAAGTTCGTCATACGTCTGGTGTGGGTGACGTCAACCGCACTCCGATCCAGCCGAACAGCGGAAGAAGTAGATGTCGGATCGTTGATCACACGACGGTGATGTGAAGGTGGAAAACTCACTCACGAGGTTCTCCTCAATATTACGGAGAAGTTCTCAATGGATGAGAGAGAGAATGAGAGGGAATGGGATGATTCCAAAGGGAGAGGGTGACCCCTATATATAGTGGGAGGGGGGCGCGTCACCTAGGGGACAGGCGGTGTGGGACTAATCCCCACACCCGCCGGCTATCTAGGGGCAACCGCCAGCCCTAGGTCGGCCCCACTGGGGCGGCCCACCAAGCCCAGGCCGGCTAGCCCCCTCTCCCTAGGCGCCATGTCCTATTGGGCCTCCCTTCGGGTGAGGCCCATTAGCATTAGGAAGCCTTTAATAATAAAATAAAATATATATTTAATATTAATTCTCTAATTAACATTCAAATACATATATTATTATATTCCTTTTCTCCGGAACACCTTCCGGACCCCTTCCGATCTCCATCGGATGTTACCCGGAACTATTCCGGTTTTTCTCTTTTTATTTCTCCTATGATACCTCATCTACCCTAAGCGTCCCCACCCTTAAGCGTGACATCCTTCGGTTCGGAAACACTCCGAACATGATCGAGACTATTCTCACATCAATGATCAACAGAGGGATCTGGATGGCCATGTGACCCCCGTGCGTTTCACGAATATAATCGCTTGAACCGTGAGATAGTCGTTTCCTGTTCCCTTTGTCATTTGATACCTAATTTATTCGAGACATGATCTTCGGTATCTCCATACCTTAGTTCGGTCTCATTACCGATGAACTTGTTTACTTGTTCTCATGTCGTTGCATTCCATGACCAAGTCACATGCTTGCAAGCTTCATCAATGCAACGTCACCGAGATGGCCACATGTATCTATCTGTTACATGGATTAGACAAATCCTGGTCTTGATATGTACTCCTCTATGCATTCTTTTGGAAAACCTGAGTGACACCTTTTTGATCATCCTTTTACGAGATGATTCTTGATAACCATCTAAGCTTCCTCCAGAATGGTGATTTGCATTACCTCACAGTCAAAGGATCAGGTTGCGAGGTTCTCTTTGTTTTATCATCAATGGTGAACTTTGTAACTAGATCTCATTTAAGATATAACGGTCGGATGTTTGTCTATTATGTCATTCAACTAATAACATGACCTCATTGTCAATTGGCATAAATGCCCATGATCTTGAAACCCAGATCTATTGGGCCACACAGAGAAAAACAAAACTTTTTTCTACGCGGTGATCCCAAGATCCAGCTCAGGTAGAAGGCCACGAGGATTACCACTAGAAGCGCAGTTGCGGAATCGATGAAGCACGTCGCTTGATGCAGTGCAGTCCTCACGATCTGTTCCGGTTCCACGATTGTCGAAGTGTTGAACGTATAGAACCTCCGCCAGTATCCACACGTACGAGGATGAGCGCCGGCGATGGACTGCTAGGTCCAGTACGGCGGCGACAGGACTGGACTGAAGCTAGGTTTCCAACACATGGAGTGACCTAACCTTTTACTCTAAGCACCTGCGCCCTAGTTTATATAGGGAGTGAAAGTGGGCTCCACTCACTTGTGGCCCATTCACTAAAAGGCCTATATTAGTCACTGCAAGTCCAACTTGCTGACTAAGTCCATGTCTCTATTTGGGTCCAACCCAAATAGATTTCCTGTTTGGGTCTAACCCAAACTTGCTCCCGCTCTTAAGTGTGTGACCCGACAGGCTCATGGTAACCCGAATACGATTCCGAGTCTCACTCGTGATCGATCAGTCGGTAGCGACTCCTAGCAAAACGTGCCAACTCCCAAGTACCAATAAGTCATGACGACATACCTTTCCAATGCGACTTTCGTCTGAGTCCCTTTTGCCTCACGATATACCTTGTCGGACTATAGGCGAATAATCGTCATCCCTTAAATATTCTGACTCTCTTTCTCGATCCGAGATAAGTGATTCATCCAACTAACTCTTAGTCGATTGCCTCGGTTAACACTTAAACGAGACGCGCATGGTCATGCTTTCCGAATCATATCTTCCGAGAGGGCCCAAAGAATATCTCTCCAGATGGAGGGGCAAAATCCCGTCTTGGTTATTCACATCACGCAGCTTGATTCTCAGTCGACCCGGACTCCGCCTTTATAACTGCCCAGTGACGGAACAACGTTTGACAGAACCTAAGTCGGTGATCCTCAACTCGGAGTGTACAATAACCTCAGGTCTAAGGATTACATTGATTGAGACATGCAAATGGCGACTTGTTCGTTGCATCTCAATGTGGGTCAGTCCGACTCACTAAACTCTTTAGCTGAATCCGTATAAGTCGGAATAGCATCTCCATGCCCATGACAAGTGGAACCTAGTCATCTGCCGACTTTCACATTGGTCTAAGTTGTGTGTCCAGCACAACCTCAATGACCAAGGAAAATTAGCATGAACAACATGAATATATAGTTCCACAATCGAATCACATATTCGATGATACATATCAGTAGTTCATACATGGACTATAACTTTATGAATACATTGGGAAATATCATCAACCATGATTGCCTCTAGGGCATTTTCCCAACAAGATCATCCTCATGACCAATGAACTAGTTCACTAGAGGTAACCAGAGACACGGTTTGTTTGCATACCACACGTGTATTGATGTTTTGTATTAACACGATTATAGCACGATATGAAACGTATTATGAACATATAGAAGATATATCAAATAATACACTTTATTATTTGCCTCTAGGGCATAACTCCTTCAGTCTCCCACTTACACTAGAGTACAAATAAAACTAGTTTACAATTGGCAGGAACCTAACACCAATGGAATCTCGGTGTTGTTCGTGCTTGGCTTGTAGGAGAGATTTAGTCAACAGATCTGCCATATTCAGTTCCGTATCTACTTTGCAAATCTTGACTTCACCTTCGTCAACATTCTGCCGAATGACGTGAAATCTAAGCTTGATGTGTTTAGCTGCGGAATGAGTCCTTGGTTCCTTTGCGTTTGCAGTAGCTCCCGTGTTATCACAATAGATCGTCACGGGGTCATGCGCATTTGGAAAAACTCCTAGTTAGATGACGAAATTCCTTAGCCAAACAGCTTCATTCGCTGCATCTGCCGCAACAATGTATCCAGACTCCATTGAAGACTGCACCACCACCGGTTGCTTCTTACTCTTCCAGCTTACCGCCCCACCATTCACTAGGAACACAAATCCTATTTGAGACTTCGAGTCATCATGATCTGAGTTCCATCTCGCATCCATGTAACCCGTTACGTTTAGTGCTTCATCACTTCCTCCATAGATTAGGAACATATCCTTTGTTCTTTTGAGATACTTTAGCATATTCTTTACAGTTGTCCAGTGATCCGGTCCTGGATTACTTTGGTATCGACTCGTCAAACTAAGAACCAATGCCACATCAGGTCGCGTACTTAACATTTCACACATGATAAATCCTATGGCTGAGGCATAGGGGATGTAGGACACCTTTTCTCTATCATTATCCGTTACCGGACATTGAGTCACACTCATTTTGCAATTCTTCATCATTGGCATAGAGCCCTTTTTGGCATTGTCCAGTTTGAACCTCTTCAAAATCATTTCGATGTAAGTACTCTAACTTAATGCAATTAAGCGTCTTGATCTATCTCTAGATCTTGATGTCTAATATGTATGCAGCTTCACCTAGTCCTTCATGGAAAATTGACTACTCAAATATGCTTTCACGCTTCTCATAAGATCCCCATTGTTTCCCATGAGTAATATGTCATCCACATATACTACTAAGAAAACAACTGAGCTCCCACTCGCTTTCTTGTAAACACGAAACTCTTGTTGATTTTGGACAAATCCAAAACTCTTGATCACTTGATCAAAATGTTGGTTCCAGCTTTGAGATGCCTGCTTCAATCCATAAATGGACCGCTGAAGCTTGCACACCTTTCTAGCATCCTTAGGATCAACAAAACCTTCCGGTTGCATCATATACAACTCTTCATCAATGTGACCATTGAGGAATGCGGTCTTGACATCCATCTGCCAAATTTCATAGTCGAAATGTGCAACAATTGTTATTAAAATCCGGACAGCCTTAAGCATCACTACGGGAGAATAAGTCTCATCGTAATCAACTCCTTGAATTTTTCGAAACCCCTTTGCGACAAGTCGAGCTTTGTGAATGGTCACATTACCATTAGCATATGTCTTTTTCTTAAAAATCCATTTATTTTCCACGGCCTTGCGGCCTTCTGGAAGATCTACCAAGGTCCTAACTTGGTTCTCATACATGGATCCTATTTCAGATTTCATGGCTTCTAGCCATTTCTCGGAGTCAGCACTATCCATAGCTTCTTTGTAGTTTGCAGGTTCTTCCTGTTCATCTAGGATGACAGACATCACAAGGCTACTGTACCAATCTGGAGTGGCACGAATTCTTGTAGACCTGCGAACCTTAGGAGTTTCAATGTTGTTGCTTTGATCATCATCATTGGGCTCTTCCTCCATGTTGGAGAGCGGTTTCGGAACAGCTTCCGTTGTGCTACTTGGAATTTGGAGAAGGGTCAACAACTTCATCTAACTCAATTTTCCTTCTAGTAACTCCTTTATCAAGAAACTCTTTCTCAAGAAAGGTGCCGGTTTTTGCGACAAACGTTTTGCATTCGGCTTGGTTGTAGAAAGTATACCCAACGGTTTCCCTTGGATATCCCACAAAGATACATTTTTATGATTTGGGTTCGAGTTTGTCAGGTTGCAGTTTCTTGACGTAAGCCTCACAACCCCAAACTTTTAGAAATGACAACTTTGGCTTCTAACCATACCATATATCATATGGAGTTGTCTCCACGGATTTGGATGGTGCTCGGTTTAAAATAAAAGCAGCGATTTCCAACGCGTATCCCCAAAAAGACACAGACAAATCAGTTAAAGACAACATGGACCACACGCTATCTAATAGGGTTCGGTTGCGTCGTTCCGACACACCATTATGTTGTGGTGTTCTGGCTGGCGTAAGCTATGGGATAATCCCACAGTCCTTCAAGTGCATGTTAAACTCATAACTCAAATACTCGCGTCACTAATCCGATCGAAGATGCTTGATTCTCTTGTTAAGTTGATTCTCTACTTCTTCCTGAAATTCCTTGAACTTTTCAAAGGTTTCAGACTTGTGCTTAATTAAGTAGATATATCCATATCTGCTTAAGTCGTCAGTAAAGGTAACAAAGTAACGATAACCATTGCGTGTTGAGACGCTCATTGGTCCACATACATCTATATGTATGATTCCCAGTAGGTCTACAGCTCTTTCCATTATCCCGGAGAATGGTGTCCTAGTCATCTTGCCCATGAGGCATGGCTCACATGTATCAAGGGATTCGAAATCCAATGATCTAAGAAGCCCTTATGAATGAAGCTTCTTCATGCGTTTTACGCCAATGTGACCAAGACGGCAATGCCACATAAACATGGAATTATCATCATTATGCTTACAACGTTTAGCATCAACACTATATATGGATGTGTGTATCACAATCAAGATCAAGTAAGAATAAACCATCACTCGCAGGGGCATGAACATAGAAAATATCATTCATATAAACCGAACAACCATTTGTTCCTAATTTAAACGAATAATGATCTTGCAACAAGCAAGACCCACTGACAATATTCATACTCAATGCGGGTACATAGTAGCATTTATTCAAAACCAAAAATAATCCTGACGGTAGACGGAGATGCAGGGTGTCGACGGCCATCACTTCGACTCTCGAACCATTGCCGACGCGCATCGTCACCTCGTCCTTCCTTAGGCGCCTCCTACTCTGCAGATCCTGCTGAGAGTTACAAATGTGAGCAACATAACCGGTATCAAATACCTAGGTGTTACTCCTGGCGCTTGTAAGGAATACATCAATAACATGTATATCACATATACCTTTGTCCTTGGCGGCTATCTTGTCAGCTCGCTTGTCTTCAAGGTATTTGGGGCAGTTGCGTTTCCAGTGTCCATCCCCTTTGTAGTAATAGCACGTAGTGCCGGGCTTAGGGCTAGGCTTGGTAGTCTTTGAGGTATTGGCAACGAACTTGCCATCCTTCTTGGGCTTCTTGCCCTTGCCTTTTTTCCTTTTGTCCCGGCTTCTTAAAGTTGGTGGTCTTATTTACCATCAACATCGTGTGCTCCTTCTTGATTTCTACCTCAGCAGTTTTGAGCATGGTGAACACCTCAGCAAGGGTCTTAGTCATCCCTTGCATGTTGTAGTTCATCACAAAGCTCTTATAGCTAGGGGCAACGAGTGCAGCACCCTATCAATCGCGAGCTCCTCCAGGATTTTGCAATCCAGGGCGTTCAAACGCTTAACGTAGCCAGACATTTTGACTACATGCTCAATGATACTGCTGTGCTCTTCCATTTTAGCAGAGAAGAAGAGCTCAGAAGCATCATACCTCTCTGCACGATCTTGTGGAGCAAAGACAGCCTTGAGAACCTCAATGATCTCAAAAGCATTCATCTTCTCAAAACGCTTTTGAAGCTCCGGCTCCATGGCATAGAGCATTCCACTCTGGATGAGGGAGAAATCGTCTACCTTGGACTGCCAGACATTCTTTTCGTCCTAGGAGGCGGAATCTGTAGGCTTAGCCGGAAGCTTAGCCTCGATGACATAAGTCAACTTGTAGGGGACTAGGAGGATCCTAAGATTGTGGAACCATGCGGTGAAGTTGGTTCCATCAGTTCTCAGCTTGTCCTTCTCGAGGAAAGTGCTAAGGTTGAAGGTGGGTGGGCGAGACATCTACAATGGATTTGCAAAGTGTTTAGACCATGTTCATAATAATGAGTTCCAGTTTTAATTATACTATTGTACTTAAAACAAAAGAACTCCCACTCAAACGAACATCCCTCCACTCGTTTAGTGATCACATGATCCCAATCCCCTGCACCTCCCCCGATCATCACGACCATTAGTGCAGTATCAAAGGTGGACATTCCCTAATGTCGATCACATCAACCATGTGATTCATGCTCGACCTTTTGGTCTCCTATATTCTGAGGCCATGTCTCTGTAACATGCTCGGCTTGACAGTTCTAACTTGTGTGTATTTGCAGTGCAACATGGCTTACACCCACTGTATGCGAACGTAGATATGTCTGACACCCGCTCATCACGACATGCCTCATACCGAAGAAGTTTCTTGGTGGTGCACACACAAGGGGAATATGATTAACTAGAATACTATGAGGGATTATCTTATTATGATACCGTCGAATATATAATTATACCAGCACAATAAGTAATACTTCATAAAGTAAAGTGTTATGATGTGGTTATAGCATTTTGATCATCATCAATAGCTTCAACAAAAGTTTCACAAACTCGTCATTGCCATGTCTTAACACATGCCCTGTGCAATAATAAAGATAGATGCCTCTATATTATCTATTGCAAGTTTTACGCGGCTTTAGGGCTTTCGCGGTAGAACCCCTTCCCACCTACGAACGTGGAGCCACAACATGGATTCAATGATTGTCGTTCTTCTTCCCTTTTCAGGGCCCTCCAATGTTGATGCCATATCAACTACTGTAGAGAGACAGACACCCCCTAAGCCACTTTGATTCATGGACCAGTCTCATGAATCACCACGTGAGGTCGGTTGGGGGCCACTTCATTAAACAGTGTCGTGATATGAACAGGAACATAAACAGGGTATCAACTAGAGAATCAATGCCCACATATTGTTATGTGTTCTATCCGTACGACATGTCTACCCATAGACCCGCTCTGATACCACTGAAGGGTTCCGTAGCAGAAAACAAAAAAATTCTATCTACTGGAACACTAATACTAGGATCTATACTATGTAGACATAAGCAACGGAAGAGAAAGACGGTATTCATATCTTTTGAAGACCGAGGCACATCTTATGCAGGAAGGCGTATATTGATGAAGACGATCATCACCTCAAGTGTGGTGCCTCCGAAGTTCGTCACACATCTGGTGTGGGTGACGTCAACCGGACTCCGATCCAGCCAAGCAGCGGAAGAAGTAGACGTTGGATCACTGATCACACGACAGTGGTGTGAAGGTGGAGAACTCACCCATGAGGTCCTCCCCAATATTACGAAGAACTCCTCAATGGACGAGAGAGAGAATGAGAGGGAATGGGATGATTCCAAAGGGGGGTGACCCCTATATATAGTAGGAGGGGTGCACCACCCAGGGGCCAGGCAGTGTGTGACTAATCCCCACACCCGCCGGCCACCTAGGGGCAGCCGCCGGACACCTAGGTGGGCCCCACTGGGGCGGCCCACCTAGCCCAGGTCGGCTGGCCCCCTCTCCCTAGGCGCCATGCCCTATTGGGCCTCCCTTCGGGTGAGGCCCACTAGCATTAGGAAGCCTTTAATAATAAAATAAAATATATATTTAATATTAATTCTCTAATTAACATTCAAATACATATATTATCATATTCCTTTTATCCGGAACACCTTCTGGACCCCTTCCGGTCTCCATCGGATGTTACCCAGAACTATTCTGGTTTCTCTCTTTCTATTTCTCCTACAATACCTCATCTACCCTAAGCATCCCCACCCTTAAGCGTGACATCCTTCAGTTCAGAAACACTCCGGACATGATCAAGACTATTCTCACATCAATGATCAACAGAGGGACCTAGATGGCCATGTGACCCCCGTGCGTTTCACGAATAAATCGCTCGAACCGTGAGATAGTCGTTTCCCGTTCCCTTTGTCATTTGATACCTAATTCATCAGAGACTTGATCTTCGGTATCTCCATACCTTAGTTCGGTCTCGTTACCGATGAACTTGTTTACTCGTTATCATGTCGTTGCATTCCGTGACCAAGCCACATGCTTGTAAGCTTCATCAATGCAACGTCACCGAGATGGCCACATGTATCTATCCGTTACATGGATTAGACAAATCCTGGTCTTGATATGTACTCCTCTATGCATCCTTTTGGAAAACCTAAGTGGAACCTTTTTGATCACCCTTTTATGAGATGATTCCTGATAACCATCTAAGCTTCCTCCAGAATGGTGATTTGCATTATCTCACAGTCAAAGGATCAGGTTGCGAGGTTCTCTTTGTTTATCATTAATGGTGAACTTTGTAACTAGATCTCATTCAAGATATAACGGTCGAATGTTTGGCTATCATGTCATTCAACTAATAACATGACCTCATTGTCAATTGGCATAAATACCCATGATCTTGAAACCCAGATCATCCTCATGACTAATGAACTAGTTCACTAGAGGTAACCAGAGACATGGTTTGTTTCCATACCACACGTGTATTGACGTTTCGTATTAACACAGTTATAGCACGATATGAAAAGTATTATGAACATATAGAAGATATATCAAATACTCCCTCCGATCCATACTACTTGTCGCAGAAATAGATGTATCTAGACATGTTTTAGTATTAGATACATCCAATCTAGTGACAAGTAATATGGATCGGAGGGAGTAATACACTTTATTATTTGCCTCTAGGGCATAAATCCATCATCCTCTACCCTCGCACCGCCGAGCCGCTACAGCGCCCGTGGGCCTCCTCTATCGCCCCGTCCCCTGCAAGCTTCCTGGTTCCCCCGTGTCTCCCCGCACCCACGCGCCCTCGCGCGAGCAAGCTCCCTACGTGCCCCCAGCAAAATCTGTCTCGTGCCCGACCACGCGTCCACGCCACCGCCAGCTGTGCCCGCATCCGGGATCCGGTTGCGCGTGCTCGTGCGTGTTCCGCGCCTCCTCCTCCAAGCTCCTACTCCGAGTGCCCACCTATTGCATCTCCCGTTGTGTCCCTGCTCCTAGCGCGAGCGCGAGTGCCCTACCATGCCCATGCCACTCACCGACCTTTGCCCCACGCCTCCGGTCCGGCTAGCCCTCCCTGATGGCTCCTGTGTCGTCCACCCACGGCATCGCCCGCCGGCTGGGCCCTGTGCCTCCGCGCGCCTGTGCCCTGACGGTTGCCGCTCCCGTCGGCTCCTGCACCGCCCCTCCATTGCGGTAGGTTGTGGAAGGGAGAGACCGACTCAGAGAAAGGAAGGAGACTGACAGGTTTCATCCCTCCCCGCATACCATCGCACTGCGCATAGAAATTGGATAACCCCGAGCGATCCTCGGGGGATATTTTTGCCGCATCATCACCATTGTATCTGATGAGGGTTTAACTCATCAATGCCCATTGTTATAGACTTGGGTTTTGGAGAAGGAGGGAGCGCTGGAAGCATCTATTGGCTAGCAAACAAGCACACAGGGAACTCGAAGATTTACCCAGGTTTAGGCCTCATAGAGGTCCCTACTCCTGCTTGTCTGCTCGTGGAATTATCAAAGGAATCGAGGATTACAATGGTGCGCAGATGCAATCTGGCGAGGGTTGTGGAAACTAGGGTTGCGTGTGTCCTCCTCGCCGCCCCCTCCTAGCCTTTATATAGATGGGCTAGGTCTCGGGTAGCAGGTCGAGTCGGTTATAGGTTAGGGTTTTCCCTTTGAACTTTCTATCTTTAGCTTCTTCTTGTTCTTCAAGCAATCGAGAGTCTGTAGGCTACTCGAGTTCTCTCTTTGGGCCTTGGTGACACCGTGGGCTTTCGCTGTATCCAGGTCGTATATACCAAACTCGAGTACCTGTAGGGTATACCCATGCCAATAGCCCCCGAGTGTCCAGTGGAATCGCATATTCGACTGGGAACTTTATGAAGCCTTTCAAGTGCATGAATGAGTATATTTTCAACTGCTTTGTTTGTGTCATAGGGATTGTTGATGTGCGTGCCTGATTTAACCGATGTATCGGTATCAGTTAACTACCTTAGGGTAAAACAACGCAATCTACTCAAACTCGAGTCCCCGGACTCGAATCCGGAAAAGTGCTGGTGTAATTCGACTCAAGCCGGAGGTCTTACAGGAGTCAAATTCTAGTATATGGGTGTGAGCACTCGACGCGTCTGTCAAGGCATGTTCATCGTACCTGTAGGCACGGATATATTTCTGGTAGTGCGTAGCGAATGCGTTGCCAGGCCTTATTCAGGTCTTACCTTCACGCTGCAAGTGCGGCATCTGAATTTTGTCATCGCGGAGATGATTCGGGTGACCCAGGAGATGGAGTCTCTTTATAGGGAAAGATCATGAGGTGGTGTCGCCATAAACTTCGAGTGTGGATGTTATCAACACACATTACGATGTATAAATAATCATAGGGCGCGCGACTAGTGCTCCCTATGGGAGTAACCCACGAGTGCCTGGTTGAGTCGAAGACTCAGGCAGGGACTAAAGAACTTTTGTGACTGCTTTCGTCTTTTGTTTGCTTGTTTCAGTCGAATTTATTTCCAGCGCTCCCTATGGGAGTAACCCATGTCCATAGTTGAATCGTGAATTCGAGTGGTTGGGTCTGTTATGATTGTCCATGTTCCTGTAGAAAAGAAAAAGAAAAATCGTAGGGTGCGCGACCAGCGCTCCCTATGGGAGTAGCCCCCGAGTGCTTGGTGGAGTCGAAGACTCAAGCAAGTACTATAGTAGTCGAAGTCTTCCACTGCTCAATTTTGGATGACATCAGTGCTGACGATGTGATGACCTCAATTGCCCGCATGAGCGGGTTTGACGGGACGTGATGAGTGGTGGGTCCCATTTTCTGACTCTGACTTGACCGGGCGTGCGTAATCTTTGTTTGAACCATGCCTCCTCGATTTCCGCGCATAATGGGGGTAGTGGGGGACGGTTCACGCTTCGGGTCCTCCACATGTCGATCACTATGAATGCCACGCGTCTGATAGGGATTTTCCTGGCCGTTGGATTGCATCTTCCAGGGGGTTAAGTAGCAGTGCTGCGGCGGTAATTTTCACATCTGCTTCTTTTCTGCCTTTGCCTCCATCGCCATTGCCGCTGCTCCTCTGCTTCTTTGCGTTCCTCTTTCTCACGACGCTGGACCAGCTCCGCGTGTTTCCCAGTTACTTTCTCCGGTCACACCGCCGTCATAGAATGGGGAAGAAGAAAGAAGGTGTCGCGGCCGATTCCGCCGCCGCCACAGTTGCTGCAAAGAAGAAGGGCGGTTCCGCCGCTGTGGGCACCAGCGCCATCGCCGCCGCGAAGAAGAAGGGCACGGGCACTCGCGTCACCAATGGCGCGTGGCATGCATCCATGATCAAGTCCTCAGAGCTTCGTCTTCTATGCCAAGATGGAGTTTTGTCTTCCGCAGTCGCTGACGCACGTGTCCCCGGCAGCAAGGTAATCCCCTCTCCTCCTGCCGGTTTTCGGGTGATGTTCCTAGCGTTCATCATCCGCGGTCTCTCGTTGCCCCTGCATCCTTTCTTTAGGGGCCTTCTCTATTTTCATGGGCTCTAGCTGCATCAGTTGTCCCCCAACTCCATCCTCCATGTAGCTTGCTACATTACTCTTTGCGAGTGCTGGCTCTAGCCGCACTTCGGTCTCTTTAAGCATCTCTTCAAGTTGAAGCGTCAATCGGCGTCTGGCTCCGTAGTCTATGATGTAGGCGGCTGCGGTATCCATGTCGATTCCTCCGCCACGTACTTCGACATCAAACTCGCGGCATACGTCCAAGGGTGGAGGGACAAGTGGTTCTACATCCGCGACCTAAAGGCCGACGGAGACCACTTCGGACTCGCGCCCTTCGATCCTGCCACGCCGTGCAAGAGGAGGCGCTCCTGGAAGAATGTGGTGATGCTCGGCGAATCTAGGAGACATATGTGTTGTATGAGCGTGTCTGCGACCTCGAGGATCGCATGGGAAAGAGGAGGGAGGTTGCGCCCTCATTAGCACGTGGCTGTGCCGTCGCGTCCAGCCCCTACAGGCTAGAGTCCACCCTATGTTCTAGTGGGCAGGCGCTGACGATGTCACTCGCGTATGTGCCGATGGCATTTCCGCGAGTGAGGTAGACAAAAGAGTGCGACTGGTCACCAAGTACACTGCCAAGGATGTTCTCCCCAATGATCCAGCCGTACCTCCATTCGACGCTGCTAATCCTCCACCTAAGGTATAGTTGTGCTATGTAGTAGCTTTGTTTGTCGACTGCTTCTTTTCTGTTTTTCTTAACTTGTGCTAAAAAAATTCTGTATGCAGGATTGGGGGGGTGTCGCCCTGTATGCCCCCTCTTCCTGAGGGGGTTATCCCTCCTGGAGCCTTGGAAGAGGATGAGTCGGAGTCGACCATCCCATCTGATGTGGAGGAGGAAGCCCCCGAGTCGAGTAATCCAGACACTCACAAGCGTTCACGCAGCAAGGATTCGGATGCATCATCCCCCTCCGGAAGGTGAAGCTATTGGTGCTGAGTCGCCGATACCTGCCATCCCCGTGAGTACTGTGGCGCCATCTTCTCACAAGAAGATGCGGCTGCCGAAGGAATCATCGTCGGAGTCGGGGGAGAAAACCTTCAATTTTGACAAGTTTGATTGGTAAGTATTCGAATCTTCTTTTTGGTTCTTCTTTGGAGTTACATTCCCTTGATGTTGGTTTTGCTATGCAGTCAGCCGACGACGTCATCTTCTGGCGACGTCGATTTTTTGGAGGAATCTGGAGTCGCCACCTCCAAAGCCAAGAAAATGACGGAGCGCACTCCTTCTCCTCCATTGGCGGCCCACTCCGGCCATAATTCATCAAGTTCTCCACACGATGTGGAGCACCAGATGGTTATCCGGATGACTGCGCGTCAATCGACTTCGGAGTCATTGGAGGATCACGTATGTGTAGCGTTGTTTCTTCTTATTTTTTGCAGTCGAATGTATCATCTCCTATCATCTGCTTATCCTCTGCTTTTTCTTCTGTCGCAGCTTATTGTGAAGGAAGCCGCTCGCTTGGCGGAGCAAGTTCTTGCGATGGGTCGCCAGCATGCAATGCTGGATAATCGCCATCGCGTAGTTGAAAGTAAGTGTCTTGCTTCTTTTTCGTACTCCTTGTGATATATCCGACTGATAGCCTATGTTTGTTTCATAGATGAGCATAATGCACTCTTTCGCGACGCCGCTTCCCTTGAAAAGGCGCTTGCCGCTGCGGTGAAGAGTCGTGATGAGGCAGTCGCGGCACGTGACGAATCGCGGAAATGCGAAGAGGATCTGCGCGCCTCCATCGTGGCTAGAGAGAAGTTATGCGAGGAGCAGCTTTTCTCGATTGCCAAGGCTCTCTCAGGTATTCCCTTGTCTGTTTTTTCGCTGTTTCTCTTGTTTCGAATTTGTTGTTGGTGCTTACTTTCGTGTCCATGCTTGGGTTTTGTGTAGATGCCAGCGGTCTGAGCTTCGACCCCTAGGCACTCCGTTGTGATGATGCCCGGCGGGTGCCATTTTGGCAGTCGAAGATCGCAGCGCTGCCGTTCAGGGGACGCTCGCCAAGGCCAAGGGCGTGCTTAGTCGCCTCCGGGAGGAGCTGGCACCCAAGGCGGAGTTAATCAAGAACATGGATGAGCTGGTGGAGTCCCTTGTCGGGGGCATTCCTGCGAGCTTCAAGAACTCGCTCCGTGCGGCTGGCGCTTCAATGTCACTCGCGATGGTTCAAGGCCACGGAGTCGAGGTTGATCCTGCAGCGGTCTCCAAGGTGATGCTTGTCGGTGCGGATGTCTAGAGGTAGTCTTTGCTCCCTTTGCAACTGCTTGTGGCAAGTACGGACCGCAGCTGATCAATACAGTCGCGAAGTACTCTGAGGAGCTTCAGCGAGCCAAGAGGGCGGCGAAGGCTGCGACGTCAGGGGCCGGCGAGAAGTCTGTGGCGTCTGATACTGCCACAGACTCGATGAGGACCCCAAAGCCGAAGTCTAAGTCGAAGAAGCCAGTTGCTCCTCAGTAGTCGCGCCTTGTAATAGTTAAATAGCTTATTTCTTTTGTCGAAAACATGCCTTTTGGCGAGTGTATCTGCTGATACTTTGTTAATCTTTGAATGCACTCGAGTCTTTTGTCTATGCCTTGCCTTAGTCTTCTTATTGTCTCTTGCTTGACTTGTGATAGGGCACATCGAGTGATCCTTTGAGGGAACCTCGGGATTCGCCACCTCCTGATGACACTTTGGCACCGCCGCGCTCAAGGGTGGATGAGTTGTCTCTGCTCTCGCGACTCTGTGACCACGTGAAGCAGTTGGAGCGTGAATTGCCCGTACTCCGTGGCAACGCGGATGTATGGAAATCGAGGGAGGAGAAGACCGCCGCCCGAGAACAATATCTGCTAGGGGAGGTGACGCAGCTGGGCGACCAATTCAAATCTTAGTTTTCTTCTTCCTTATCTTTTTCTTGTAGTCACTCGCAGTAGTTTCGTTGTCTTCATACTTCTGCCTTTTCTTGGTATAGTTGTCAGTGCATGCCATCCGCAGGATGAAAAGGATAGGATTGCCATTCACATGAATGATCTAACCCAAGAGCAGCTTCAGGCGAGTGGGTACTTCTGGGTGGATCACGATCACGCCATTGCACTGGCGACCCTGCAGGATCGTGCGTTGCGAGTGCTTCACTTCCTGAAGAAGTCGTAGTCATGCTTGAAGAATATTTATCAGATGATGTTCCCGCTGGACATTGTTCCATCGAGCCTGCTGGCCCTTCTTGCCAAGTTTCAAGACTTGAGTGCAGTCCGTGAATGTGTACGGCAATAGTTAGTGGCTGGTGCCAAGGCTGCTCTATCGCTGGTGCGATTGCACAGGCCTGATGTGGATGTTGCAGCAATTGCAGCCGGACCACCAGCGCCGCCAGCTGGTTCGACTTGGAACATGGTTCCTCATTACCAGGCGTTGGATCGCCCAACAGAGGAAATCGTCGACTTCTTCGACGAGCAAACAAATGTACTTTTGTTGCAGCAATAGTTCACTTTGTATCCTGCACATAGTTGCACCAGTGTTATAAAGTTCATGTATATGCTATGTATAATTGATTGACATTGATGTAAGTAAAGAGCTTGTTAGCATGTATATTTTGCGAGTGCGTTGCACTATGCGATTCCTTTTCATTAGCCTGACTTCTTTTCATCTCAGCACCTTGCCAACCTGTCAGGTGCATTGCAACTGGGTTGGTGTTTCTCAAGGGTTTCGATTGTTATGTCAGCTACTCAGGATATCGTGCTAGTTCGTAGAACAGATGTATAGGGTGGCACAACCCCTGAGTGAATAATTTGCAGGAAATTTAAAAGAACACAGAGTTTTGGGGCACTTAGCTTCGCAACCCCTGAGTGAATAATTTGCAGGAAATTTAAAAGAACACAGAGTTTTGGGGCACTTAGCTTTATTCATTCGCAGGATAGTATTGGGTACAATGTGTGGCTAAGTAGCCTTGGCTGCGTAGCCTTATTTGCAATGTGAAAATAAAAACGACTAGGGGTAGAAGCATCGTAGCTGTGCGACGTTCCAGGGGTTGGAGTATGCGACTCCTGTCTCGAGATCTTTAAGGCAATAGGCGCCACCTGGGATTACTTCTGTAATCACGTATGGTCCCTCCCAGGGGGACTCGAGCTTGAGATGTCCTTGTTGTTTTAGTCGTAGGACTAGGTCTCCTTCGACAAAGGACCTAGGGCGTAGCCTTCTGCTGTGGTAGTTGCGCAGGTTCTGCTGGTAGATCGTTGATCTTTCCACGGCGATGTCCCGCACTTTATCAAGGAGGTCGATGGAGTCTTCGAGTGCAATTGTTGACTCTTGCTCGCTGTAAGCGACCACTCGCGGTGCTTTGTACCGTACTTTTGCGGCAGCACCGCTTCAGCGCCATGCACCATGAAGAACGGGGTATATCCTGTTGCACTATTTGGGGTTGTGCGTAGGCTCCATAGTACGGATTGCAGCTCGTCTGGCCAGCATCCTACGGCTTGTTCTAGCGGCCTGAGAAGTCGCTTCTTGATTTCGCTGCAGATGAGGCCATTGGCCTTTTCGACCTAGCCGTTGGTTTGTGGATGAGCTACAGAGGCGTAGCTTATATTGATCCCCAGGTCCTCACAGAAGGCCTGGAACTCCTTAGAGGTGAAGTTTGTTCCATTCTCCGTGAGGATGCTGTGTGGTACTCCGAAGCGATAGACGATGGACTCGAAGAATTTTACTGCACTGTATCCCGACTGGTTAGTCACCGGCATGGCCTCTATCCACTTGGTGAATTTGTCGACTGTGACCAGGAGGTATATGTAGCCTCCTCATGAGGACTTAGGGAGCTTGCCGACCATGTCGAGTCCCCATTCTGCGAAGGGCCAGGCCAATGGGATTGACCGAAGTTCTGCGCTAGGTGCGTGTGGCTTATCCGCGAATCACTGGCAAGCGTTGCATTTATGGACGATGTCCTTGGCGTCACGCATGGCCGTAGGACAGTAGAATCCTATGCGCAGAGCTTTGGCGACGAGGGCGCGACTGCCGGCGTGGTGCCTGCAAGTCCCCTCATGGATGTCGAGGAGAACAACTCTTTCATCAGCCGTAGAGACGCATCATTGGAGTACTCCCGTGATGCTGCGCTTGTATAGATCGCCGTTGATAACAGTGAATGCCTTGGATCGCCGCGCAATGTGTCGTGCGTCAGTCGGGTCATCCGGTAGCCTTTTGCTGAGGAGGTACGTGATGTATGGTTGAGTCCAAGATGGCTCTATCATCATGATGCTCATTGGTCCTTCGAGTCCTGTGTCAAGCTCCAGGTCGTCGAGTGTCATTGGCTCATTGGGCGGCGCAGCCCCCGGGTCCGTTGTTGCGCTTGTTTTCTTCTCGGTGGCCTTTGGCTTGATGGAGCGTTCGCAGATGCGCTCGAGAAATACCCTAGGTGGTATGGGGCCACAGGTAGAGCCAATGTTGGCGAGTGTGCCTGCCTCTTCATTGCTTTCACGGCCTATGTGCTGCAGCTCGCAACCGTCGAAGTCCCCTTCGAGTGTGTCGTAGAGGTTGCGGTAAGCGATCATATTGTCATTCAGTGCATCGCACTCATGCATTGTCTGGTTGACGACCATCTTGGAGTCGCCGTATATGAGCCTCTTGGCGCTGCGGGCTTTTTCCATCCTCATCCCGTGGAGCAGGGCCTCGTATTCAGCTTCGTTGTTGGAGGCGGTGAACTGCATTCGCAGAATATATTTCAGCTTGTCTCCCTGAGGCGATGTTAGTATGACACCTGCGCCAGCTCCGTCCTTTCGCTTGGATCCGTCGAAGTGCATTGTCCAGAGGTAGGACATATCTGGTTTTTCCGGGAGCTGGTTCTCCATCCAGTGCATGAGGAACTCAGGGAGAACTTGCGACTTGATTGCACCACGTTTGTATGTGATGTCTCGTGAAGACAATTCGATTCCCCAAAGCGCGACTCGTCCTGTGGCGTCGGGGTTATTTAGGATGTGTCCCAGCGGGGCGTCGTTGACTACCACGATTGGGTGCTCCTGGAAGTAGTGGCGCAATCGTCGGGCCGTCATGAAGATGTTGTACGCCAGCTTCTGGTAGTGCGGGTACTGCTGCTTTGTTGGCGTGAGTACCTCGCTGAGGTAGTAGACTGGGTGTTGTACCCCGTGGACCTTGTTTTCCTCGGCTCGTTCGACCACGAGCACCGTGCTGACCACCTGGTTGGTGGCGGACATCACACATATACATGTAGGAATATGGGTTTTATCTCACCACGAAGGCTTCGAACTTGAGTACATTGTCATGTTTGTGTGTGCCCAATCCTGTTTCAGACGCCATCGCCACCCCATGTGCTCCACACCAGTTTTGCCATCCTGCTATGGCTATGCTGTCTGTCGACGACATTGTGTGATGCAGATAAAGGTGAGTTGTGTGACGCTGCACTCGATATTAAACTAGTATTTTATTACTTTTGAACTCCTTTGTAGTGCTGTTGAAGATATTACTAGATAGAAAGAATTTTGAAAATAATTATTCCCTCTATTCATTAATGTAAAACATTCTAACTTAGGTGGATGTGTTTTAGTGTGTAGCTTAACTTATTTTGAAGGGTATCTAGTATATTTTAATAAATACTAGCCGAATGCCCGTGCACGATAATAGAAAACACGAAAATTTGATTGAATGTCGTTCCTTTTTATGCCATGAGTGTTTGATAGTCTCACGCAAACATCAATATCTTCTTTCTTAAATGAAACATTCATATAATTTTTGCACGCAAATAAGATGTAAACATGTCATACCATTTAAAAACATGTGAGCGGTGCAAATTCGTACTCCCTCCGTCCTGAAAAGGATGTCCGTCTAAATTTGAATGAATCTAGACACTATTTAGTATCACTATTCAAAAAATCATCCGAATCAGCGATTAATTGGCCGATTAATCGCTACTAGGGACCTAACCGTGTCGATTACCACTAATCCGTTGAGTAAATCCTTTATGCTGAATAATAGCTCTGACAGACCGATTAACAGGGATATTGTCGATTAACTACTACAGTTGGTCAAAAAAATTGCAAAACTTTGAACGCATATCGCCCATCCAACCGCTAGCCCGTCCCAATGAAGTAGGTTTTACGAAGCTCCCGCTCGATTCCCGCCTCCAAGAGCTCGGTTCCCACCGTCACCAACCAATACCCTGGGTAGGTGGTGGGAGAAGAGAAACTTTAGAGGTCAGAGGAGAAGCGTATGTATTTTGTTGGGCTTTTGGGCTCTAGATAAGTAGGGTTGGACATATACAGGTCCATATACTATTTTTTTTCTTATATACACATGTTTTATGTGCTAATTTGTATAGATTGCACCGATTAATAGCCGACCGATTAAATCAGTTAATCATCCGAATTCTGATTACTCGCTACTCCCAAGCCGACCGAGCAGTTAACGATTACCGATTTTCTTACCATTGTTTAGTATATATACATTCGAATTATAATAAATTTGTGACATCCTTTATGAGACGGAGGGAGTATCTTAGTTGATATTTTTCCAGCTTGACATATTGCTAAAAATCATATATTCTCCCAAAACAGTAAAATAAGATTAACCTATATATAAACATCTTTTAACTTTTTCTTAATAAACATTATTATATATTATATTTCATATTGCCAGGATGTTAATTATCTAAAACCCATATTTGTGCGTGCATCACTCTCCGACCCATATCATAGACACCACCTAGTAATAGTACCCACATGATTAGTTGCTTAGTATAATTTACATAATCCCACGATGAGATAAATATTAAAAGTGAGTACCAAGGCTCGTATGCAACCGGTAGACATAAGCAGGCACGCGGCCGGTAATACGGTCAATCATTAATAGTGGAATTCCATCCCGTCCAGGCTGTAGGCCCGTGCCCCTGTACCACCGAGTCCTCGTCTTCCACCCGTACCAGTCGAAGACTCTTTTCCCCCAAATCCACGAGAGGAGTGAGGCTACGCCGGACCGCCAGTGGATGGCGCGCCGCCGACGCATACTCACTATGGATAGGCGGACCAGGGGCTGTGTCGGGAGGCTCGGTGGCTCGCCATGGAGGACGCGCCCCTAACGCATCTGCGGGGACCGAGGGGAGACCGCAGCCACTGCACGGAGACGGCTGGGCCAGGGGCTGCGCCGGACGCCGTCGCTGTGGAGGTCGGAACCTCATCAGCAGCCTCGCCACAGAGGGCGTGCGTGTTGCGTTGGGAGTCATCGGGCCGCGCTAGGAGGCTCGTCGCAGAGGGCGTGTTCTGCGCTCGTCGGGGATTCCGTTCTGGTCCACGGCGTGGACGACTCGCCTGGCACGCTCGTCCCAGCGGAGAGCGAGCAGCGGGAAGCATCGCGAGTGGTTGGACCTTGGTCTCATGGCCAATTCGTGCTGGTAGTGGTTCGGCAGGGGCAGGTTCTGGGGCAGCTTTTTCCCCGACGCCGCAAGCTTCACCGGCCGTCGCGTCGAGGATGGTCGGGCCTTGGTATCTTGGTCAATCGTCGTGTCACCTCCAACAGGCTGGGCCGCAGCTCGCCATCTCTCTCCACGGCACCGCCTCGCACTAGGCGTAGTTGGTTGGTCTTCCCCAATCTCGAGCTCATCCCCAATCTCGTGGCTCGCTACTCTCGTCCCCAATCTCGAGCTCGGCACGCTCTCCCCCTCTGACGGCGCCCCACTCCATCCCGAGCCACCACCCTACCTGGCTCGCTGCGTTGCAATTCCCCGCCGCCAGGAGCTCATCCCCAACGCCCTAGCTCGCGCGCCTCCGGGAAGCCGCCCGTGAAGCCCTGTTTTTTTCCAGTAGTTCTTTTCCCGACTAGGATTCCACTTGGCGGTGGCAGTGGCGGGTAAATACCTAGAAGAAGCAGGGGCAAAGTCGTCCAAAAAAATTTGGACGGAATTTCTGTGCAAATGAACCTACCTAAATTATAGTATAGAACGAAGGGAGTAGTATTTTCGGTTGTTTCCATCTCATAAAACAATACTAGTGTCAACTCCTCGGAGTCCAGCCAGTCTCCTCTTTCTTGCACTACCGCCGCTTTCCCCCAATCGGACGGCTGCTTCACCGTCCCACCAGCAGCGGCGAAAGGACGAGACCAGAACTGGGGGCATCGCCGGAGTCTCCTCTTTCTTGCACTACCGCTACTTTCCCCCAATCGGACGGCCGATTCACCGTCCCACCAGCAGCGGCGAAAGGACGAGACCGCAACCGGGGGGATCGCCGGCGTGGCGGCGTGGACGAGGCCAGCCCGCGACGGCAGCGCTGGTCTCGCTCCAATATTTCGGCGCCCAAGGCCCAAGGCTGTCAGGTTCGTATCCCCCATGCCCAGCTCTTTGTTTGAACAGAGCTAGAACTGTTCTCCAGTGGGGAGTTGGGTGAAATAGCCATACTCCAAAGTAAGGAAATGCAGAGACGACTTGGCATAGAACGGAGTTGACGCCATTCCTTGCGTGGCAGGCAGACAGGCTCCAGTTTGATCTAGACTGGGAGGCGCGGGCTCGATTCTCGTGTAGCAGGGGAGCCATGCCGGAGCTTGGGGGCATGCTTGCCGCTGCCCTTCTCAAGGTGGTGGCGGACCAGATCGGTTCTGTAATCGGCGGCCAGATCGCGCTGCAGAAGAACCTCAGCCAGGACCTGGAGAAGATGAAGATGGCCCTGGAGTCCGTGGAAGCCGTGCTGGAGGACGCTGAGGCGCGGTCCATCACGGACAGATCGACGGGTCTGTGGCTGAAGCGGCTCAAGGTCGCCATGTACGCCATCTCCGACATGATTGATGAGTTCGACGCCGGCACACAAGCCATCACCCGGCCATCTAAGCAGAAGGTATGTGTACGCTACAGTGAAACCAGATGCTATACATATCCAAACACACCTTTCCTCTCATGCCTATGCCTGCTTAATTTCAGTTTTGTTCCAAATTAATTGGCTCCTATGTTTTCGCATGAATCTTTCTGAGACTATGGCTTGAGAAAATAAATACTGTGCTCAGCTTCTTTTCATATGAAAGCAACCTTTTTTGTTCTGTTAAAATTCCAAAAACATGTGTGACTGCAATATATGCAATTTAAAATTTAAAATCAAAACTGTTAAATTATTACAAGTTGCTGCACTAGAATAAATTTAAAATCAAAACAAAAAGTTTACAGCGGGGCCAACAAGCATACAAGATTAGTGATAAACTCCAAATTACTACACCATCCAAATTTATGTACCTTGGAACAACAAAAGTACAGAAAATATGCTATCCACATATTTTGGCTTAATCGTTTAATACAGTTTGGAGGAATAATTTAGATAAGACTTTAAATTGGATGCCAAAATCAAGTATGAGATTAAGTGCAAGTACAATCCTTAGTCCAATGGCATAACTATTGATATACTTATATTTGTATTAAATAATTAAATTCACTTGTAGTTTTTTTCGAATTTATTAAAGATTGATCATCATAATAGAATCTTGAGCTAAGATATATTATACTAATATGTGCGACTAGGTAACTGCAATATTCAGAATGAGCACCTCTAACAGTAATTTACGAATAATTCAGGTTGAGCATTATGCCACATTTTTGTTTTCGAAATTTTTTCATTGTGAATATTTTGCAATTTTACGATTTAGGTACATTTCTTCTAATTGTGTAGCATACCCCTATGTATCCTGCGAAAACAAGAAAACACTGGTCATACAATAAACATAATAAGTGATGGATCTTTCTGCTTTCCTCATACCAATTTCCTAGGAGTCTGAAAGAATTTCCCATACAAATTAGAATCAAGTAAGCTATCTATTTTGCACTGTACTAACAAATCAACTGAACTATCTTGCAGTTCTCGATGAACAATTATCTAGCGTTTTTTATCCCTTGTCTCACAATTGGTCCCAAGATTACATTGGCTAGTAAGATGAAGACGATGACAGTGGATCTGGATGAGATCACAGGTCAACACAAGAAATTTAACTTATTGGCAAGCACTAATTCCACTGAGCTAAAAGTTCCTGATGAAAGGGAAACATCATCAAACATGTATGCACAGATCTTTGGGAGAACTGAAGAGAGAGACTCCATATTGGCTACTTTATCTAAGATCATGACAAAAGAGATAACCATCTTTCCAATATATGGCATTGGAGGCCTTGGCAAGACAACCTTGGCACAAATGGTTTATAGTAGTTCCCAGTTCAAAGACTACTCTCGTGTGTGGGTTTATGTGTCCCAGACATTTGGGTTAAAGAAAATTGGGAATTCTATAATTTCACAACTATCACAGAAGGAGATTCACTACACTGAAATGCAAATGATAGATAATTCCCTTTCAAAGCTATTTGATGATAAGAAGATTTTGATTGTCTTAGATGACCTATGGGAGGACAAGAAAATAAATTTGGACAGACTAAAGGGTATGCTGAATGTTGGGAGTGGCAGCAATGTGGTTGTTATAGTAACTACACGTACTGAGGGCATTGCAATGGAAGTTTGTACCATTAAACCACATAAATTATCACTACTGAGCAATGGCATGTGCTGGTCTATAATAAAGCACAAGAGTGACTTTAAATCTAGAGATGATAAAAATGAGTTGAAACAGATAGGGAAGGACATTGCAAGTAAGTGTGGAGGTGTGGCTTTAGCAGCTCAAGCACTTGGGTATGTGCTCAAATCTATGAAATTCGTCAGTGGAAGCTAATGCTAGATAATGATATATGGTCTATATCTCATTCAAAAAATCTGGCTTTTTCACATGTTCTTGCATCCTTGAGGTTAAGCTATAGTGTTATGCCTCCATATCTGAAGCTATGCTTTGCCTATTGTGCAATCTTTCCAAAAGGTCACAATATAGTTAAGGATGACCTAATTCAACAATGGCTTGCCCTTGCTTTCATTGAGCCAACAGATGTATACTCCTCTAGGGAGCTCGGAAATATATACATTAGGCAGCTTTTGGGGCTGTCCTTTCTTCAAAATTCAGAGTCATCACTGGTGAGTTCCTATACAGCTTATACAACTGAACAATTTTGATGTTTTGTTTGTAAGCTCATGTAACACAGTAATTACACAATAAATGGCAATTTAGTACTCTATTATACAGCTTACAATATACTTTACTCCAAGTCACTTTTTTGAATCTTCTGATGGTTGATAAATAAAAAGGCACCCTACACGCACTCACTTGTTCAACCCTAGAACATCCTAAATTTTTTGACTGTTGGTGATTTTTTATTGTACTGTCTTATGTGCAAAATATGTACAGTATTATAATAAACGATCGCTATATTTATAAGGAAAATACATCCTACTACCGAGTCATACTTACACCCACATCTCATATACTACCATCGGTTAGTACATATATACTAATTTATTATTCTGAATATGTTCACATGCTACTCAAAGATAATTCAGAGCAAATAATACTTGAAAATTGCAAGTGAGCCCATAGTTTTGGCATGTTTTCACAATACCTTCATATTTGTATATTAAAAGAAATTCTGTAAAATAATTACAGATAACGGCAAAAAGTGGTATGTACAGTACTTATACAATTTTATATACTCCCATACTACCGCTACATACTCCCAATTACACTAGATACTCCTAGGTTTTATGTTACGCATGCATGTGCTATAACCAGGTAGTAGCAAGCAGGCTTATTATGCAATAATTTTGCAGTGCTTTTGGTTCACCATCAGTCCTGCCTTCACGTACATTGTACGAGCCCTCTCACGGACCTCAGGAGAGATGTCGCAAAAAAAATCGGGATGACCAGAGGATATTATAGCATGCCTGATGTATCAAATAATTTACATTTTAAATGCATACACAAGCACATTTTAATAACTGGCTGTATGACTCTGCGGTCTTATTTTGGAACTATTATATACACTCAGTTTCTAAAACTGTCCTATGTTGACTGACATCAAATCCATCTAAATATTTTTACTTAGGATTTCTAAAAGTTTTGGAAGTTGACCACTAAATATCCACCGTCACGTCAGTTCATAGGCCAGATGTCATTGCGACAATGAGTGGTAATACAACGGGTTGAGTCACCCAATTGTGTGGATTGGGCTAGCAAATAACATAAAACATGTGTCTAGATTTTAATATACAATAAATTAAAATTTTATCATGAAATATGATGCGGATATATATAAAAAAACTGACACTTAATGGTCTTGTTTGCAGGTGGCTGGAGTGCATTTTGAAGATGCTACATTGTTCACCATGCACGACCTAGTGCACGATCTAGCAAGAGCGGTCATGTTTGATGAATTATTGTTGCTGACAAAGAAAGCAATAATGGGGGAAGCTGCGTCCGCTATGCATTGCTCAATGATTGTAGCAAGCCATTGAAATCATCCAAGATAAGGGCGCTCCGTTTTATGGATTGTGGCGAAATTGAACTTGATGGTGCTGCATTTTCATCTGCTAAGTCCCTACGTGTATTGGATTTGAGTGAGTGCTCCATGCATAAGTTACCTGATTCTATTGGTGTACTCAAGCAGCTAAGGTATTTGAATGCTCCAAGAATCCGAGATACAATGGTTCCGGATAGTATCAGCAGGCTCTCAAAGTTAATTTACCTCAACCTTCATGGATCTCCTACACTCTTGGAACTTCCAGAATCAATTGGAGATATTGAAGGTCTGGTGTATTTAGATTTGTCAGGTTGTTCAAGGATTGAAAAATTGCCAGAATCATTAGTGCGACTAAAAAGCTTGGTGCATCTTGATTTGTCAAATTGCTCTTGTGTTCGAGGCGTTTCAGATCTCCTGGGGAGCTTCATAGGACTGCAATATTTGAATTTATCATACTGTCAAAATATTGGAGAGCTACCTGCAAATCTTGGTGGCTTATCTGAACTGCGATATTTGAACTTGTCATTCAGCTCGTATCTTCAACATTGCCAAGCAGCAGAAACTTTTGGTTCCCTCACCGAACTCGAGTATTTAAATTTATCTTCAGAGCGTTGTGATCTTCAAAAACTCCCTGAAGCTTTGGGCCAATTCGTTAAACTCAAGTATTTAAACTTATCTGGTTGTCAGTATATGAAAGAATTGCCAAGGTTATTTGGGGATCTCAAGAATTTGATGCATCTTGATCTATCGAAATGCGTGAAGGTTAAGGGTGTGCCGGAAGCTTTGGATGGCCTTACTAAACTCAAATATTTGAATTTATCACGTAGCTATGATATGTTATTGAGAACAGATTATGAAGATGTAGGGTGTCTCATTGGGTTGTAAGAAGTCATTGGCAACCTCAAGGAACTCTGTTATTTAAATCTATCAGGCTGCATGATTTTTATGTTTGAAACTCATTACAGGGACCCATCAGGTTTTGGCATTGACAGTTTGATGTACCGTATCAGCACCCTTTCCAATCTAGAGCATCTGGACTTGTCTCACAACTCTTGCATTCGTAGTATAGCAGCTGGAAGTCTTAGTAACCTTAGAAAGCTCCATACACTGGACTTCTCGTACTGCTTCGATCTTTATGAGATATCTGAATGTATAGGTACAATTGATAGCTTGAAGATTATATACTTAACGGGCTGCCCTGGCGGTGCATAGTATCATTACCACACTTTGAAGTGCATGCTGGTGATGGTGAATCTAGCGGCAATCTGCTCCTGTTACAACCCACAGGTCCTAAAGAGCTGCGGATAACTGGACTTGAACATGTGAAGTCTGCAGAAGAGGCATGTCGTCCAAAATTTAATGGGAAAGCAAGGAATTGAGGACTTGAAATTGGAGTGGACAAGAGATGCTGAGAGGTCTGTGGATAACGAAATGTTGCTGGAAAACTAGTGCCACCAAGCACTGTACAGAAGTTTCAGATACAAAGGTTATAATGATGTCAGCTTTCCAGCCTGGTTAATGGAAATCACACATTACCTCCCTAACCTTATCAGAATGGAGATGTGTGATATGCCAACTGCAATGCCCTACCACTACTCGGCCAACTACCAAACCTGAATAAGCTGCTTCTCAAAGGTTTGGAGAGCCTGGAAGAATGGAACACGTCATGCTCTAATGGAGAGGAGTATGTGATAACGTACTTGGAGATACATGATTGCCCCAAGCTGAGGATGAAACCACTACCTCCTAGAGTTATCAACTTGAAGATATCAAAGAGTGATGATGGGCTATCATCATGGGGAGAGTGTACTGTGTCACACACTGGTGCTTTCTCCTCTTCTTCGGTGACTACCAAGCTGGAACTTGAATACTGCAAGGTACCTCTGCAGCAATGGAGATTGCTTCACTGCCTCCCAAGTCTCACAGATCTATCAATAAGAAATTGCCATGATCTGACCGGCTCACCACAGATCATCCGACTTCTCACCTCCATCGAAACACTATTACTAGAGAAGAATGGCCAGGAAGAAATGCCGGAATGGTTGGTGAGCTCACATCTCTTCGGAAACTGGATATAACATGATACAAAGGGCTAAAGGAATTGCCCGAGAAAATGAGGCAACTCACGAAGCTACAAATGCTAGAAGTGTACAACTGCAACAACATGCCATCACTGCCACACTGGTTAGGAGAATTAACCTCTCTGGAGAAACTTAAGATCTGGGAATGTCAAGGCATCAAGTCTTTGCCTGAGAGCATACAGCATCTCACCAACCTCCAGGAACTACATCTCTTTTTATGCTTTGAACTACGACATCTGGTTGAATTATCGGAGGAAAATAAGATGGAGCTCACTGGCACCAAAGGAAGGGTATGTGTGCTGCCCACCTCTCTCAAGAAACGTGTGATCGAGGGATGTGATGGAATAAGTTCTTTTCCGGAGGGCATACATCAACTCACCAACCTCCAGGAACTAAAATTTATTAGCAGCCGTCAGTTAGAGAACAAGTGTATTGGCATTATTCATTTTCAGGACATAAGGTTTTAGCAAGCCAGACAGCAATTACATACACACTCCAGGTAACAAAACCAAGGGCCTGAAGCAAGTTGTCAGCATGCAAGATTATGTTCAGGCTGATTGAGATTCATAGGGTTGGCAAGTACTGGAGGAATGATCAAAGGGAGCTAAGTAGCTATATTCTGTGCTAAAAATTACTCCAGCATTAATAGAACTCGGGCATTTCTAGGTGGAAAATTCTAAGGGGACTCCGCAGGCTGCAGCCTACAGGTCACCATCTTCAGTTACTGTTCTACAGGCCTTTCTGTACCTTCTGACGTCAACTGTATTTTCTATCTGCGCTTGGTTTTAGATTCCTTATTATAGGTCCGTTTTGTTGATGTTTTGTACTGTAGTATGTTTGTTTTATTCATGCTTAAACACAAAAGATTTAGACCAGTATGTGGACGTGTTGTGGACTTTTGGTGTTTGGGTTAACTTGAGTGAGCGACTCTTGTTGCGCTCGAGCATGGTAAGTAATCTGGAGTGATAGAAGTAGTATCCATGGATAAATCCTGGAGCAGCTAAGCATATACTGACATGCCAACCCTTCTATTCTTTTATGTGTCTGGAGTGTAAAACAAAAGGTGAACATATATCGAAATCAGACGGGATTTATCACCAACTCCAGGTTGGCATGTCTTGGCATCTTATTCAAGGACGGACTGTAACACCCCGTTCACTCCTGGGTCCGGGGGGTGTCACTCCTGTCAGCTTAATAGGATATCTAGACTGGTCCCACAGGCCAACACTAGTCTTTTCTGCGCACTTTGTCCTCACTCGTGTGCATCCGGTTACCCACTTCTCGGTCGGTCATACATCCTAGAATTGCTCTAGGCTAAGCACGCTTAATCTTAGAGTTTTTTTCGAATGAGCTTTCGGAAAAAAAGTTGCAACTTGTTGGTATAGGTAGCTATCAATCCTATTAAACCATGTGCCTGGATCTCACACGGACTTAGGGACTTCTGCTATGTGGTGTTATTATGGTTTGTAATCCTAAGATGTTGTCTGTACTTTGGCGTTCTTCCTTTCTTAACATACATGTTCTCGTTCGAAAAAAAAAAAGCAAAACCCTCTACTGGTCATGGCACCACTCGTGATATATAGCTTGGTAATAGATTGAGCTAAATTTAGCATAGACCGAACTTTAGATTTTGTATTAAAGTGTAATTTTAGACCGAACTTCAGATTTTGTATTAAAGTGTAATTCTAGACCGAACTTCAGATTTTGTAGTATTAAAGTGTAATTTCCATTCATTGGAGAGCAGACAGGGGGTTTTCATGGAGCTCTCAGGGAGCAGAATTCAGAGGTAACAATGCAGGCGACTACTGTTTCAGCAAACCGTGTGTGCTATAGTGTCGACGTGCAGTCTTCCCTGATGCCCAACATTGACATCTACTATTTGTGTTTTTCGATAAAGGGAGATTTTATTAACTCCATAGTTTGCATCAAGGCGACAGGATCAAACGAGTTACACTTGACTTCTGCATAATAAAGATGTGTACACAGCCCAGAAACATGAAATAAAAAGTTTAACATTGTCATCATCATGAAGACTTCCTTTCCTTATGCTCAGATTGCTGCAAGTGGCTCTACGTGCGTAGCCAGTGTGTGCAGGAATCGATGACCTGCAACGTAGAAGCAAATTTTTTTTTTATCAAAAACAACATCAGTCCTGCAGAGCCACAATGACCAACATAAGGCTGCCGCTCCCACAAGGATTTGTTTTTATAATGAGATGGAATTCCCCAGTGGCTGAGCCGGCAACGGAGCAAGAGGGGTGCTAACTTGTGGAGTATGGAAAGTTTGAAAAGAATGTCGCAGATATATCTAAATTTAAATATATCTAAATACCATTTAACGCATTCAAATTTTGATAAATCTATGACATCCTTTTTAAAACGGAGGGAGTACAATTAATTCACTTTGTATAACACATAGGGTTGCAAAGTGGCACATGATTTGCCCCGCTTCTTAAGCAAAATTTGTTAGTCTAGTTTAAAAAATATTAACAATTTTTTTCTAATTTAAGACAAATTTTGCTTTTGCTGGCTCCCGCGGGTTGCCGCTTGCAACCCTGATAACCCACTGCTAGAGAACAAGAAACGAAGAAATAGGGAAATGACAAAACTTTGTATCGTTTCTAGTAGCGCGTGCCGCTGTCAGGGTCTCGCAGTATGGTTTTCTGGAAAGTATATAATCTGAAGAGAAGTTGGGAGACAGAAACAGTATACGAGGCTCATTGAAAGGATTGATCGTGCGCGTGTGCTTGTCCCTCTCGGCATCGTTTGAGCAGGCCTGCACAAAAGAGCACAAGCTTTCATCTAGCATGCGCCAAGGCCCAAGGGTGCTTCCAGTATTCGACAGGCTGGTTGGTACTGCACTCTTGAGCGTTATGTTTCTGGTATGAATACGTTGTGCAGATTTGCTGGACCTGGAATTCCCTGTAGCCAATTGCCAAACATGTTTGCAACACACAGTGGTTGATATAAATCTGATGCAACCTGAATAATAGACCAGGCTGCATGAGCAAATTTATATTCAAAAAACAGATGCTTAATTATTTCATATTTATGGCTAAAAACATATATTTTTTTACAACCGTTGTTTTGTAAGTTCCATTGGAACACAGTGTGTGCAGGCGATAGTGCCACACTAAGACGTGCCACTAATGCATTCCAAGGTAACAAACGATTCCCAATTAAGTCAAGCTTAAAAGAAACGTTTTGTGGGGGTGAGACCCCGACACCTCGTTGATTGTAACAAATGTATGCCTCACAATATTGTAAAGTCCAGGATATTGGGAGCTCAATGGACTATTTCCCAA
This sequence comes from Avena sativa, assembly GCA_916181665.1. NCBI lineage: Eukaryota > Viridiplantae > Streptophyta > Magnoliopsida > Poales > Poaceae > Avena > Avena sativa. The sequence continues at coordinate 434,493,555 of OV702295.1, forward strand.
CCATATATCCTCCCACAAACGTATTTGGGATCCATCTCTAATGGTGAAAGTCCCACCTTCACTAGACCGGCCCAGAAATGGGAGTTCCCTGGTTTTCAATGTACTTTGAGAGATAGCCCAGAAATCGGAGTCCCACCTAAGTCTTTTTTGAATCCTTTCTCCCACTTGTCTCCACTCTGCTATCGTGAGTCTACGATAGTGTATTGGTATCCCTCCAACCGAAAATAGAAGCATGTTTAGCTTCATTCTTTGGGCTTTGCCAAAGCAGAAAAGATTGCTCTTATGGAAGTTGATTTTCAGCCCTGAAAGCTCCACAGATGCGCATAGCACTAATTTGAGGTTCTTGGCCGTTTCCAAATCACGATCCATGAAAAAAATGGTATCGTCCGCATCCCGTAAGATGGATAGACCATCATCAACTAGATGCGGCACAACCCTAGAAACCATCTACTTTCACCTGTTCAATAAGGATCGCGATCATATCTACTATTTGTGTTATGGCCCGGGTGTTCTATGGTGTCTACATCATGGTCATAAATATTGAATTTTGTACAACTATCTTATGTTGTTTTTAATACAAGAGATATACAGAACCCTCACTCGAGTTCACCCCGCTCTGATGACTTGGACACAGTATGTGCTCATGTTGTGTTGAGTCAGGTTAGGTGGTGAAGATTTTGCCTGGTGAGTGGAATATCAGAATGAATCTCTTGTGAATTTGTCGGATAAAAATAGCCCTTATTTTGTTAACACAACCGGCAAAACTCAATCAATAAATATGCCAATTCGCCAGATCTCTTTCATGCAGTAGGTAGTGTGGGAGGATATCCAGGTATACATGCAAGGAGCTGGCAGCCTGGGGTGTCCACTTCTATTTTTGGGGCATCAGATTCTACCTCGTCGATGGAGATTTCTGAACCCAAAACGGATTCTTCCTCTCACATCCTACAAGCTCAACAAATTCACTTCACAAAGAGCACAGGAATCATCTGTCTACACTGCAGCTGCACCCTTGCAGGTGATGATCCACAAATCAACCTATAGTTCTGTAAGTGTCCATTACTCCATCCCCTTGCGAGGGTTTGGGGAGGGGAAGGGAGCGCCACCCGGGAGCGTTTTTCTCTAGTCCTTATTTTCCTTTCTATCAATGCATCGAAAATAAAGCTTTTTGCATTTTCGCGGAAATTTTTTCCTTATGTACAATGTACGTAATTCATGTGGACTAGAACCCAAGCTAATAATAGTATTGATATGATTCCTTATGCAGCGAACTGAGAACTATTAGCTACCCAGACAGTGTATACCGCACGCCAGGTTACAGATTTTATTCTCGCTGATTTGGATTCATGGGGTTACGGATGAATATTCATCAGGAGCGAAAACATTATATGCTGTGGAGTAGTTTGCAAAATCCAACCGCAATAATTAAGCGTCTCAGAGCTTCAAGCTGAATATAATCTAACAAGGTGACTTCTCTCGTTTCACATTTTTAAACATGTTTTGTTACACCTGACATGGTTTTACAGTGCTATTTGACATCATCTGTACTAATTTGCAGCATGGAACTGGGGGTTTTCAGGGAGTTGCCAGGTAGCACAATTCTCAGGGAACCATACAGGTTCACAATCTTCGAGTACTGTTTATCAGCTAAAAATAGATGAAAGAGCCAAAACCTTTCCATCTCTTATACGATCCTCCAAGGGCCGCATTCCGCTGCCAGATTGATAACGGGACAGAAAGCATTCCAGTGCCATGGGAGATCTCTTTCATGCAGTAGGTAGTGGGAGCATATCCGGGTATACACACACATGCAAGGAGGAGCTGGCAAGCTGGGATGTCCACTTCTATTTTTGGGGCATCAGATTCTGCCTCATCTGGCGTCCCTAGGCCGATGGAGGTTGCTGAAACCAAACGGATTCTCCCACTCACAACACCCAGCACCAACAAATTCACCTTGCAAACAGCCCAGAAACCATCTGTCTACACTACCACCCCCTGCAGGTGATGATCGGCGCATAAACCTGCAATTCCTCCCTATGTATTACCATCCTCCTATTGCATGGCACCACACAAATTTGTGTTTCATTCAGGTAGTTGCAGGGATGGGAGGCACCGCTTCGAGGTTGGCGGCTCCGATGAAGCAACGGAGGGTGGAGAGGGACCTCGACAACAAGGTGGTGGAGGCGCTCCGGGAGAGGGCGAGGAAGGGGAAGAAGACGTTCAAGTCGGTGAACAGCATCACCATGCGCCTCCCTCGCTTCAAGGACGGCCTCAGGGACATCAGGGACGTCTTCGACCACTACGGTAAATAAAGTACCTTTTACCATGGATGGACCAGGCTAAATTTAGCAGTAGTGGAGCAGACTCGGGGGCTTGAACTAACCGGAGTGGAAGAGCAGACGGTGACTCGAACGGGACGATCGACAAAGAGGAGCTGAGGACCTGTCTGAGGCAGCTCCAGGTTCAGATGTCCGAGAAGGAGGTCGACGACGTCCACCGCTACTGCGACATAGACAACAGGAAGGGGATCCAGTTCCAGGAGTTTGCCATCCTCCTCTGCCTCATGTACCTGCTCTTCGGCCCGAACGTCACACGACAGGCAACTATATTCTCCTACCTATATTTAGAGAATTTTCTTGAGCAGCTACTGGTTCTGATCCAGTGGTGTTTGCTGCCAGGTTTCTGAGTTTGAGTCAGCCAAGCTCAACTACGTCTTCGACGAGCTCATCGACGCCTTCCTGTTCTTCAACAAGGAAGCGGACGGCAAGATGAGGAGGAGAGACGTCACCCAGAGGATGAACGAGGCGTCTCATCAGGAGAGGACGCCCACCCACATCACCACGCAGCTATTCAGTCAGTACCGCTGCTGCTTGCCCCCCTTTTTTCATGCATGCTTGAAGCATGTTCGGAACACAACTCTTTTCCTGCAAACAAGCAGATTCATGTGAAATTCAAACACAACCAAAGTGTCAAAACTTATGTGTAATGTTGTTTCTGTACCTTGTTGCAGAGGACATGGACCTGGACGGGAATGGCAAGGTGAACCTCAAGGAGTTCCTCTTCGCGATGATCAGATGGGCAGGGCTTGAAACTGATGAAGATGATAGCAATGAGACCTCTCCTTAGTACTTACTTAGACTTTCTCTTCATCAGTTTGACAGAATAACTAGTCACCATTTGCAAGCATATATATCTGTTTTATGAGAAAAAGTGCCAACATTTGTTATGGCATTAGTTGGTGAGCTCCAGGTTTGCTTGTAATTAACCTCAAATGTTCAGGGATACACAACAATGACTATAATGGCTGGAAAAAAATGCATCTCAAAAGTTCGAATACTCCTCATCATAATTAAATTTCTGTAACAATATAAAAATTCGCATCAACAACTTTGAGAAATCATTCTCATAGTGTGGATGCAACTTGCAAAAAAAATTGTCTTCATTTCCTCAAATTTGAAACATTTTGCTTGTAATTATCCTCAAATGTTCAGGGATACATGGCAGCGAATATACTTGCTAGGAAATTGCATCTCAAAGTTTGTATACTCATCATCATTAAATTTCCGGGTAACCCTACAAGTTTGCATCGACTTCAAGAAATCATTCTAATAGTGTGGATGCAACTTACAAAAACAATCCGTCTTCATTTCCACAGAATATGAAACAAAACTGAGAGCTGTGTGTCACATAACTGAGAAAGTGGAAGACAGCTAAGCCACCTTAAAATGCCGGACAGATTACATCAAAACACCAGCAGAATTATCAAGCGCCTTCTTTGCGATCTTGAACTTCCCAGCCAAGTCCTTCTCTGTGTCCTTGGCCATCACATACTGTTTGACAAACATCACAATTCCATCTCTCAAGATTTCGAGCTCTGGAGCCCCAGCGATACGGGTAAACACGTTCCACACCAGCGAGTCCTCTTTCTGTATCAATATCTCAAACAGCATTCGGAAATGCATGATCTTTTTGGGGGTCATCTCCACTGGGTTTGCCAGGTTGACAACCTTCAGTGTCGCGAGTGACAAGGAGAAATTTGCTAGCATCTCTGCAACTAGTTTTGCAAGGTTCATGGATCGATTTAAATCCATCGTATCTAGCTCCTTAAAACGATCCCAGATGCAGTACTGCAATGACACCACAATAAAACACAAATATTCAATTCACAACTGTACAACATATGAATTTATCTTTTCCTATGTTAAGAAAAAAAAACTACCCATCCTAGAAATGAAAGCAGTAAATCACTAACTTGTGAGGTAGAAAAGCTTTACTGTAGATATAAAAAATATATACAATGTCATACCTGCAAACTGAACTTATGATTTTTATCATGGCTGCATAACTTGGAGGCGAGGACAGCGTAATATTTATTGAAAGTCTTCTCTTGCAGACAACAGTCAACAATGACTCTCATAATTTCCCGATCCTGCAAAGCAATAGAGAAAAAAAAAGTTAAGTAATACTGACACATGTACACAAACAAAACCACATCTTGCAAAAACAAAACAAATACACATACCTGCTTCCCGGATAGGTCCAGCCTCAGGATCTTGTCAAAAGCATCTACATAGTCTTCTGCACTCATTATGATGCAAAAGATTGCTCTTCGTATATCAGTGTTCATCCGCTGAGCAGCTGCAAGCTGAACCAGCTTTTGTGCCTCTACGACCTCCTTGCTGGTAACTGCTGCAACATCTTCAATATTGCTTGCTGTTGATGAAACATCCCCGGACAACCACCACTGCCCCTTCTTCTCAGGATCCAAAAGCTTACTCCACTTCAGCCCACGCAAGAGGATATCTTCTGACTTCAGCTGCAGGCAAGTAGAAAAGGAATACATATTAAATGAACAGGAAAAGTCTTCTGTTCAGGTAGCAGAAGATGAAGTTCAGGTGCAAACCTTTTGAAGCCACTTCTTTATACGGGTATGGTGTAAAGGATCCTCTTTGGACCTTTTTTTGTTGTTCTTAATGTCACATATTGTCTCGAGCATAAACTCCATCTGCATGGTAAGTTAAACACGAAACTGAACTCAAAACTACTCTGACACGGATTTACTTCTTAAATAAGCGACGCATAAAACAAGTCAACTCACTCTTTTGCTATGTATATCTCCTTTTCCATCTTCTTGGGCAGCTGAGCGCGATTTGAACTGGCTTACAGAGTTCTGAATACTGAGTACAAAATCTTTCATTGCACCTGGGTCATCTCCCCGCAGCTTCATTCCACAGCCTATCCATAGAGATAAAAACATATATCCTGAGGTTCACTCAAACAGAATAACAAGGGGTAGTGCTCTGAGAGGACAACATTTATGATGGTTTAATAACTGAGTAGTCTTATTATGGAGTAAGACAAGTAGACATTGCAAACGGTTTTCTTTTGTGCAGGGGAAGACATTATAAATGCTACATACATTGTAAGATGGTCAACACTGTTGAGACATCCAGCTCAGTCAACTGCTTACTCAGCACAGTCAGAAGATCATACACAAGATCACTGCAATAATAGACAAGATCATCAGCACTTACTCTGACAAGTTTGTATTAAAAAAATGTGCTACAGGTTCCAGTTAGACCACAGACCTTGCAATGACGTCAAATATGCACAAATAAGAGAAAAGTAAGGTAAGATTCCTTAGAGATAAACCATCGTCTTTTGAGTACTCATCCTGTCACCAAGGGGGGAAATATATTAACGAACATAAAAGAAAACAAAATAAACTGTAAACATCAGAAGATAAAAAGGATTTTTAAGTATCCTAAAACAAAGGAAAACAGATATACAGCAAGACAAAAGAGATAAAAAAATATACATAGGTAAACAGACACATGTAACAGGTCTTTTTTTAATCTAAACCTGAAAACTAGTCATACCTCAAAAGACATGGCAAGAGAAGAAAGGATTTTGGCACTGAAGTCCATACCAACCAGACACGTCATACCAGCAACAAAGGCTGCAAATACAGCAGCATACCTGCACAAATGAAATAACATATTTCATTAGTTTGTTAGTAAGAGCCTTCTATCAGTCCACCAACCAAGGACCTTAAAGTAGCACACCATAACAAAAAAGAAACACAGGGGTTGAAATAAACAACGAACATATCTTTATGATTTGCCAGAAGAAGTTAGAAAAATATTTACATGTTTCAAAGATGTCAAGCAAGTGCCATTACCAAATTAAAATCACAGAGATGGGCACAAAGCATGACAAACAAGGTTGTTGCACAAGAATAACCATGATATGTAAAAATAACAATCCTTCCCTTTATAAGAACTTAGTCTCTCTTGAGCACTAAAACAATCAGGGAAAAAATATCTAAGAAACGTAAGCACACATCATTCCAGGATAGATTCAAGCTTGAAACAAAACTGAAGGTTGTTCAAAGTTAAAACGTCATGATATCAATTCTTTCCAGTTTATCACCTTGCCTACACATGTGTCTTAAGGTTGGTCAGTCAACTCATTCTACAATAATTATGTGAAACCATTTTGCTAAAATCTTCAACAACTGTAGGAAATTCTAAGTTGTGAGAATATAAAAGAAAAAACATCATATTATTCCATAGTAAGATAGCAACCAGATAAATGTGGCTTATATGGAAGGTCCTTAACTGTTCGTTGCCACGAGGTCCCCGTGAACAACTTGCCAAAACTTCATCTCCAATTAACTCACAGCCAACACCTCGGGGAACAGACTGCGAATAGATAAATAGCAATAGAACCAGAAGTACTGTGTGAATTAATCAAGCTAAAACAAAAGATCTGAAAGAAGTTTGGCAACATATAGTGTCGGAAAAACGAAATGAGAATGATGTAGAGCTATACGCGAAGAAGTGCAGCAATTTCCTGAGTAATAGACTCCACATTGGACTCCGAAAGCCTGTTCAGAAGTCCTGATGCATACAAGAAATGAAACCATCTATGAGAATACGCTCACAACTAAAATGGATAAGGAAAACAGAAATATGTTGCTTAGAAGCGAAAAAAGAAGACAGGATTGAAAGTCTCACCTCTCACTCTCCGGCGTAACACGGAGATTTCTTCTGCTTCTGAACTAGGAATAGCACGGAGACTAGGAGGCACATACTTGGCCTTTGATACAGAGGGTGTTTCAACCACATTAGGCTCTTCACCCTCAGATTTTTCAGCTGATACATCTCTTTCTTCAGCAATTTCTGCACCCAGTTCCTCACTGGCATCATCCCTCACTTTCTTCTTATTTTTCCTCTTCTGTTTCTTCTTGTCTACCTTACTGTCCTCTGCTACCTCCCCATCGCCCTCCTCCGCTGAATCATCCTTGGCTTTCTTATTTTTCTTTCTCCGTTTCTTTTTTTCTGGCTTAGCATCATCCACAATGTCCTCACCATACTCCCTCATTTCGCCATCCGAGCCATAGTCACCACCAAATCCGAGGTCCCCGAAGAGATCGTCCATACCGTCGTCCGGACCTCCCAGCTTTCCTTTCTTCACTCTGAGCTTCTTCGCGAGCTTCCTCTCGGTCTCCAGATCCTCCTCCCTGCCCGCAGCACCACCCATCTCCAGTTTGAGATACTCCTGGAACTTAGACTTGGGCTTCTGGCTATCCTCAGGCTCACTTCTCCTCCTCTTCTTAGGCTCCTTCTTTGGTTTCTTCTCCTCTACTGGACTCGGTTCCACGGACGCCGGCGGCTTATTATTTTTGCCACCCTAGTTCAAGAAATTTCCACACTTGATCAGAAAACTAAAATACTAAAGCTACTAAGACAACACTTTTATCTTTTACTCTACACTTCTCTTTAACGATTGGGGTGAGCTCACCTGGTGCTGAACCCAGGAGAGAAACCGCAGCTTGCTCTTCTCGGATCTCGCTTCCTTTCGCTTCTCCTTGCGAGACTTCGGTACTTCTTTCCCTGAAAAAAAAAGCATAACAGAAGAGATGGCTCAGTTCACGCGGCGGATTAGATCTCAATGACGCCGGAAGAAATTTTACCCGTCATGATTTCTGCTCCCGGTCTGATTCCACTCTCCTGCCCTCCTCGCTCGCTACTCAATCAGAGCTGGTAAAACAACCACGAAAGATTAAGCATATTGTGTGTGGGTGGGTGCAGTGGCGGAGCCAGGAATTGAGCCGAGCCGAGCCAGGTCGAATATATAACATATAAAAAATTTAGCCTCAAAAGCAAGTGTATTGGACAGAACAAATAATCCTTACAGATTCAATCTATATCTAGAAGGAATGTTTTTGTCATATCGTCCATCGCTAGGTGTTGTCATTCATACCTAATTTGTTCAGCAATAGCAAGGAACAGGCAATTGTGCCAGTATTCTTAATTCATCGATTTGTTCCGTAGAAATCAGGCTAGATAGCACTTGATCTGTTTGATCAATTTGTTCTATACAAATCATAGCGCTTGATCTGATTGATCGGCAAGCTAGCACACAACACGGACATTCATTATACCAGAACGATCAGCCCGAGCAGGAGTAGCTAGCTTATGAATCTTGATGGCCATACAAAAGGCAGTCAACCAAATAGCTATGTACTGGTCACCAGTCGTCAAGATTGGGCCGCCGCAATTAAACCTCAATTTAGAGCGGGATTAGCGGCGGAATTGATGACTCACCACGAGGACATGTGGCCAACGGAGCTCTCTCTCTCTCTCTCTCTCTCTCTCTCTCTCTCTCTCTCTCTCTCTTGCCCTTCGCCTCAGGCTGCACGGGGCGGAGCGTGGCGGCGGCCGGCGGGAGAGCAGGCGCGGCGCGACGGCGGGAGAGGAGGCGTGGCGGCGGCCGGCAGGAGAGGAGGCGCAGCCGAGCAGGGAGGCGAAGTAGGGATTGAAGGGGATTTTTGGGTCCGGGACTCGTCTCGGCCTATCACGAGAGCCGTGCTCTCGCTGTGTCACATCGCTATGACTCGTTTTACCCTGCACAGGATTTGTTGAGCCGGGTCGGCCGACCCCCTGCTGGCGCCGCCGCTGGGTGGGTGGGTGCGCGTGCGCTTGAGAGAAAGAGAGACAGATAGAGAGGTGGTATTACCTCGCAGGAGTCAATTCACCGCAGACGCGAGCGGCGGCGGCGGCGGCCGTGGCAGTGCGGCGTCTCCGGCGGCGGCAATGGAAGAAACCCTTCTCTGTTTGGGGAAGGAAGGGTTTCAGCTTTGCAGGCAAGCCCCTGAAATCTCTCTCAGTTTCCGCCCAACCGCTCCCGAGACCACGAGCACCATCTAACCGTCGCTTCCCCATCGGACGGTCCCAGTTCCTTCTAGCGCCTCAGCGGCCCCGGCTCGGCTTTTCCCTCCCAAAAGAAAACCTAAACCCCGACCCCGCTCCGATTTCCGCCCCCGAATCCCCCGGGAAGGGTTGGAAAGCTCGCATTTTTATCGCCGGATCCCCCTTCCTCCTCTCCCTCCTCACTCTCTCCGCCATCGACTAGGCGCCGCCGCTCGTCGAGTCGGTCCCCGCGGATCTCCGGCCCGGCGAACCCTAGGTACGGCGGTTGTTTGTTTCTCGGTCCTTCGGTTCTTCCCCCAAATGTATGTTTCTTTTTTTATCTTTTCTTTTCTTTTCTTTTGGGGGTTTATTAGTCGGATGGGGGGTCGGTGTTGATTTCTGAGATGGATGTGCAGGTCGGTGGTTGTGTTCTGATGGCCGGCGGGGAGACCCAGGTCTTGGACGACGGAGGGACGCCGCCGCTGGGTGAGTTTTGCCGCCCCGGTTGATTTCCTGATTTGTTCTTTTGAGTAAATGTGCTGACTCTGGCGGGTGATTAGGGTCTCCAGCTAGCTCCGGCGATGCTACCCTGAGCGGGGGCGACGACGATGACGGCGGCGTGCTGTATGGCGAGACGCAGGCGCTGGACGACGAGACCCAGGCGGTTGATGATGAATATGACGAGGGGGAGACGCAGTTGGTGGAGGATTCAGAGGAGGACGGTGTTGACGTCGCTGGGCAGACACAGCTGGTAGAGGAGGAGGAAGAAGATGACGGTGACAGCACGGAAGATGAAACTGGTGAACTGACTAGGACTCAGCTGGTAGAAGAAGATTGCGAGGTGGGGGCTGGAGGGAACGTCGCCTTGGCGGAGACCCAGTTGGTGGAGGAATGTCTGGAAGAGGAGAGAGTAAATGACAGCGGCGACGAGGAGGATGCCATCGATTGGGAGATGACCCAGCGGGTCAAAGACACTGATGAAGAGGTGGGTGGTGATGGCGACGACGAGTTGAGCGATGGCACTCAGGTGCAGAGTGACGGTGATAATGAGGGGAATGTGGAGGAGCGCGATGATGCCGATAATGTGGTAGATTCTGATGCTTCCACGGATGAAGAGGGTGGCACAGGTTAGTTGTCACTGCCTAAGTAATGCCTTTCCAAGTCGCATAGCTCCACAATCCTAGCAAATTTCAGTAATTTCATTTTTCTTCCTAAGTGTGTATCACTACTTGGTTAGAAAATTTTTAGTCTCCCGAGACCACCTTGGCATCTTGCAGTTATACCCATGTTTTTTCTTTGTTTCTGCAAGACACTTAATAAGAGAAACTATTATCATTAACAAAATGTTCTTAATAACCCCAATTTTATATCATGAAGAACTACAGGATTTTATTGGTTTAACCTTACACGCTGGAGATCTTGCACATTGTTGTATCTAATAGCTTTAGCTACTCCTAGGGCAATGCAATTGTCAGCACTTAGACAAACCACCTCATGAGTACATATGGATATTCTTGGGCGCAAAATTATGTGGTACTTTGATCTTCCATGTGGTTACTTGAAGATGGTTTTCTCTAGCTTTTTCATTATGAACTCCATATTGCAAAATGATATGCATTATAGGCTCTTCTTATGTGTCTGTCATGTTCATGGGAAAGCATGCTAAATCCTGAATCAAGGTTCATAAATCGTTAGTGTATTTTGGTGTTTTAAATTCAATACATATTTCTTTACGTTATGCAATTTGATACTCAAGATATCCTCTTGGTCATCGAATATATTTCCTGAATTAGAACACGAGAACAGTTTTTTTATGCTTTAATTTTTTTATTTCTCAACTAAAAGTTTAGCATATACTGAATCCTTAGTTTTGTTTCATAATGTGCTTGCCTGTGACGAATGTGATCTTGCCACAGCTTGTGAAGCATTTGCGATGAAAAATTTGGAGCAAGGGAAAAAGCAAGCTATGACCAATGGAACATTTCCCCTGACGGAAATTGTAGAAAACTACCTCGTGTGGTACCTCCTTAGGTGATTGCCCAGATCGTGGGATTGATGACGGATCTTATGGTTATGTACAGAGCCATGACAAAGATGGGAGTAAAAGCAAAGGCAGGTGCTCAACAGCAAAGAAGCTTTTTGCTGACGCAGCAATCGAACAGAGTGACAGCAAGAGCAGGCGTTTTTCTGGACTAAGCTATCTTAACTCACAGGAGCCTGGTGATCTATCTCAAGCAAATGCTTTGGAAGTTGTGGAGGGGTTGATCTCAATTAATGGTGGCCTATCATCTCAAGAACCAACGCCAAAGAAACCACGAAAGGAAAAGCCACCTGTTTCAATAAAGATGGGAACTTTACTACTGGCTGAGAAGGTTGACCGCTGTAGAAGTTCCAATGGAAAGCCAGAAATCTTTGCTTGGGTGGATAGTCAGGAGGATGACTGCGGAGGTGATTTTTTTAGTAAAAACAAGGATATCTTGTTGCACCAATCAACCGGTAGACGGAAATCAAAAGCTCCCAGGCCAAAGAAGTGCTCCACAAAAATTGCTCCTGTTGACAATAAATTAAGGGAATCCAGAAGGAGAACAGATTCCAATGTTCGTGGGAAGATTGAAACTTTACCTTCATCTGATTCGAGACTGCTGAAAAGTGAGGTAAAGAGTAAGCGAACTTCTGGAAAAAGGAGTAAGAAAAATCTTTTGAATGACTTGGATGGTCTATCAAATGTCAAACCTATTGAAAGACAGCAGGAAAAGATCAGTTTGAATTTGCACGATGTTGGTCAGGATACTCAAATGGCTGTGGAAGCTATAGAAGCACTGGCACAAAGTTCACCTGCTGAAAACATGTCAGCCAAAGATGAACTTCCAGTGAACAGAGATCTCAGAGTTGGATCTGAATTGGTAAAAAGTCAAATAAAGAATAGCTCTCCTCGAAAGAGAACTAGTTGCATCCAAGAAGGTGTCATGACACGTTCTAAAATAATAAAAGTAGCTGAGCTGAACCAGAAGCCTCAGAAAAAAAGACAGAGAGGAATACAATTGCAAGAAAATTCAGAAGATTGTGGAACAAAGAAGAAACATAAGCAGGCAAAGTCAGTACAACAGAAGAATAAAGTTGTGAAGATAGTTGATGGAAATGAGTATGCCAGTACGCCTATTGCTCGTCGCACCAGGCACACTGGTAGAAATAACCTCTATGAGTGTTCTGAGTTAGGTCCTAATAAGCACTTCAAGAATGGCATGAATTTGACAGGTGAGAAATCCACGGTTGGAGAAGTAAGAAACACTCATATTGCACATGAATCTCAGAGACCGATGATTAGTGAAAGAATCACAGGATGTGGTTCGGATTCTGTTGTAAAAAAAAGCACAAAGCATACATGTGCAAGTAATGCTCAGAATCTTCAGCAAAATAGTGGTGCAAGCATACAGCATACCAGTGCAAATATTTCTGAGAACCTTGAACCATTAAGATATGAACCAACAACTCATGTCTCTTGTAGAGAACCCTCCTCTCACCCCAAACAGAGAAGAACACCTACAGCAATGCTACAGGCAAAGGCTCCTGCAGTTACCCAAACTGCTACAGATAAGGAAATACAGCCAGAAGTAGTAAGGTCGCCCAAGAAAAGACGGGTTTTCATTAGGAGTTCTGAACTACTGACATATGCAAGGAGAGAGCGCTCCAATTGTGTGTCACCTTCTATGCTGTCTAGTATTATCGCACAATCATCAGCTATTTCTCCTATACTTAATTCTTCTAAGAGAGTTAACAGCAAAACTTCTGGTTTTAGTAACTCTGATCAGCAACAAAAGGAACCATCTGGTGTTAGGGATGCAAGCAACTCACCAAAAAGTAACTCTCCAGCTCCAAATAGAGCCATAAAAACACCTTCTAAGATGGTAAATAAATTGTCGCCGACTTTCAGTCCTCTAAATCCATCAAAAGCTTCAACTAGGAACTTGTCAAAATCCTCTGTTGCCAGAGAGTTGTTGGAGTTAGATCCTAAAAATACTCGATCAAGTCGACAACAAAAAGATTCTAGGAAGAAAGATATGGCCAGTGTCAGTATTTTGTTCAGCCATCATTTGGATGAGGATGTGATCAAGCGTCAGAAGAAGGTAACAATATCTCTATGTTGGTACATTCTAACCTGTAATTATTTGATACAGAGTATACTTTGTAATGCTCTATGTTGTAGATCTTGGCACGCTTAGGAGTCCGGGAAGCATTTTCCGTATCGGATGCAACACATTTTGTGGCGGATGGTTTCTTCCGCACAAAGAATATGCTAGAGGTAATAGCGCTTGGCAAACTGGTAGTGACATCAATGTGGCTTGAAAGTTGTGGAGAAGCAGGCTGTTTTGTTAATGATAAGAAGTATATTCTGCGGGATGCCAAAAAGGAAAAGGAGATAGGTTTCAGCATGCCTATATCACTGGCCTCAGCTTCCAAGCATCCTCTGCTGTTGGTAAAGGGAACTGTATAATTTTGTTTTGTCTCTATCTTTTCCAGATCATATTCAAATTATATTTATTGAAAACACTTGCAGGGAAAAAGAGTGTTTGTGACACAAAATGTGAAGCCAAGTCGACAAGTTCTGACTAGCTTGGTTTCAGCATCTTCTGGACAGGTCATTGCCGTATATTCTTTTCTGGAGATACTTTATGTTGTTTGTTCTTAAATTGCATGTTCACATTGACTGGATGATATATAAGATTGTGCTGTAGAATCATTTTCTAGTGTCCACTTTGCAGTTTGCAATGGAAGCTCATCTGTGGCCAATAAACCAAGGCAACCTATATTGTCCGTGAATAAAGCCCTAAAAATATTAGCAGACTATCAAGCGAAATGGTTCAGTAATATATATAGCCATGTCGTAAGAACTTAACTACTTAAGTATCTTTGTAGCACTCAAGGATTCATGAGGTTCCGCAAAACTGCAGGTTGCTCTTACTTATTTAGTGCACAGATTTTATGAACTTGTTTTTACATTTTTAACACGCTAACTTCAACATTTGCCTTGGGATTTAATTCTCTTGAGCATGCATCCTGCTGCTTAAAATGGAGTTTTGGTGGCACAAAATCCTTCATTTTTTGCAAGAAGATGCAGTTTCGTCTCTCGGTTCTGGATAATCACTGTGGTGTGACACTTGCTTGTGCATTTAGCCATTTACCTATCATTCTCCAGGGTACAGTAAATGCATAATATGAGAAGAGTTACAGGGTTACCTGATCCAAGTCAATATGTTAGATCTCATTTTAAGTACTCTTTAACAAAGAAAGTCCTTAGATGTGTGTTTGAGTTTGGAATTTGTCCTTGGATGACTAGCACAGTTATTGACCAGAAAACAGTGACTGTCCCCACATTTTTCTCTCTCTTGCGATATCAGTTTGTTCTTTAACGTAAAGCATTTTGTACTAATGTTCATCTCAAGGATTACTGTCCCGACATTTCCGAACAATTCATTTTTTATTTTCCTCTTGGTGTCTCATTTTTCTTTAATGTACTATTAAGCATTTGAACTAATGTGCTCTTTTTTTTGTACTTTGTGCAGCCATTAGAGAGGATCGGAAGGTCCATAAATAAGGAAAGGGAAGCACCAGATGACCTACTGGTCATCTCGTGTGAAGAGGACTATGAAGCATGTGTGGCACTCCTTGAAAAAGGTTATTAATATTTAGATACTCCGTATATTATATCTCACTCTGCTCTGTTAGAACCCGGACCGCCAGCTAACGTACAGAACCAACCTACAGGTGCTAGTGTTTACGAGGCGGAGCTTCTACTGAACGGTATCGTCATCCAGAAGCTGGAGTACGATAGGTTTGTGAGGAAACCTTAATCCTAGTCTTTTCGAACAAGTCCAAACCTGGATTCTTCCCTCCATGTCACTCTCTATCTGCTCCCTCCATAGACCAATGCCGCATTTTCTTGCTGCAGGCACCGCCTCTTTGCGGACCGTGTCAGGCAGACCCGCTCGACGAGGTGGCTGAAGGACGATGCCCGCGGGCGGTTCGTGCCCGTGTCAAGGAGCTGATACTGCCAGTGTAAATGTATGGTGCTGCGGCTGGCTGACGCCTGTTTTATCCCCATCCTCGAGTTCTAGCTGATGGTGTGAATCTAGCTGGGTTGTAATTAAAGTCTGTAATCTGTACTAGGTGTTTATATGTGTCTAGCCTTGTTCCACTCTTGAACCTGCGTGCTTGCCTGCATCTGGTCATGAGTTAAGTTTTTAATTGATCCCGTGATCCTAGTAGTACTTCCGAGTATGTAATGCTCTGGATTAGCAGGCCTATACCACGGCCAGGCCAGTGGTGCTCATAACATTTTTACATAACTACTGGGAGTCTGGGATAGGATGTTAGGATACTTCCCAAGTGCCTGGCTCCCGCCAAAACCCACGCCATGTCAACGTTTTTTGGTTCTGGATTTCCAGTCATACACAGCTCCAGCTCACAGCATCCACATGTTTCAGAGTCCCGGACACACAACACAGGAGCGGAGGGGAGAGCCATTTTTTTTTGTTCTCATCTCCACCGCACACCTGTCAAACGGGACCTGACAACAACAAAGCTTATGTATCGTTCATCAATAAATTCGATTGAAATTACTACTACTACTCGAAACCATGCATGCTGATGCTTAATGAAATCTTTTATTATTTATAGTCTCCTCATTCCATTTCGTTGGGATGGGATGCCAGCCGGTATAAAATGATTGGTTTTCTTACATTACTTTGATTACTTGATCAATAAAGTCGGATCTTTTTAAAAAACATTAATGCTTGGACTCAAACAGAAATGTACTAAATTCTCTAGATTTTATTTTCCAACCAATCTTGCAATCCGATAGAGTTGAAATAAATAATTTCAAAGAATCGTGTTGAACTAATTTAGAGGGAAATAATTTCCTCTAACTGAAAAAATCTTACTACGAATTTTCTTTAATTTGACGATGTCAAAATATTTGAACACTCTCAATTTTTTCTAACACAATACCTAGGCGGACAGAAAAAGACCAAGGCCTCGTTTCATCAAATTAGATCTCGTTGAAAAAACTTTACTAACTCCATCCCCAAATAGATTTCGTATAAAGTTAGTTAAATGGTCAATGTTTTGTAAGTTTGATCAATATATACACTAAAATATGAAGACCTGAAGTACCAAATCAATAACGATAAATCCTGGAAATCCATCATAAGATATATTTTCATAATTTCAACGCGGATTTTCTACCCATGGTTGCTACGGTGCACACCCTCTACACCGTCGGATTGTGGTGTATATGCTCCCTTAATGCATATGCATGTTGATGAGGGGCTAATCGGTGTTAACTCCCCCATTTCTAGTCCTACACCGCCAGTACCTTCAGTTAGTGGCAGAATTCAGCATGCAGCCGCCCAACCGTGTCTAGTCCCTACATCGCATGTCGTGTACCATAAGTAAACTGACATTGTTCTCACTTGGAAACTATATGTATGGTCACCGTCACCGTGAGAGTTCAGTAGAGTCGACGGCAATTACAAACGTGTATGGATAGCGGATACCATGCATGCACCGTCTACTATTCTTTATTAGCTGATTAGAGCGCGCACATTCCCTGCCACGGCTCTCTGTCGTCCTTCTCGCTCGTTCACAAATTTATTTCCGGTTATAACTTCGAGTTCTGAGGTCATGGCGGTAGCGGACCCAAGCGACCGGTATGTTGCAAACAATACTATGTCATCTCGATGCACTCATGAACAGTGCGCAGAGCAACTTGACGATTTTTTCGGGCCGCACCCGTTGGCCAACAAACTAATGTACAAAAGTAAGTTTTTTTTGTCTCTGTACGAAGGCGGGAACAGATTTTATGGACAGCCATGCGATCTATATGACTATCCAATTTGCGGTGAACTTATATATAACATAGACAACCACCATGCCCCGTGTGTGCTGTTGGCATACACATATATTTCCATGTTTTCTCATGGACACGGAGATCTTATTCCCTAGGCGGTCTACACCTCCACCGCACCCGTTTGAAAATATCACTATCACAAGAATTGGTATGTGTTTACTTCCGTACCCGTGAATCACGTGTGTGTTTCTCACTCCCAAACTTTAGCCGATGTTTAACATATGTGTTTTTGCCGCTCAGTGAATCCCTACTACCGTGG
The DNA here is from genome assembly GCA_916181665.1 of Avena sativa. Taxonomy (NCBI): domain Eukaryota; kingdom Viridiplantae; phylum Streptophyta; class Magnoliopsida; order Poales; family Poaceae; genus Avena; species Avena sativa. The sequence goes on from OV702295.1 coordinate 434,510,917, forward strand.
TGTATGGATGTGATTTTTTAAACCACCGTCCGTGCTAAATGATTGTGATGCATGCATGTCTACCATTGTCGTTTGCTCTCTCTAACATCGTGTGCTCCCTTTATCAGATCGGACGATGGTCATGGTGTGCACCGTGGCCACCATGGACAACCCACTATTTCCCATTTTCATAATACACTAGTAGGGTTATGCCTACCAGCAGCGGCGTTGAAAAAAGGCGACCTAGGACATTTCATTGGTGCACTGCTAATATGGTACCATTGGTAAAGTTTACTGGGGGCACGTTGTTTCCATGCCCCCTAACTAACATACCGGGGGCCATGCCACGTTGAACGCCGCCCCTAAAAGTATGGCCGGCGCGCACGCCGCTGCAGATTAAAAGATCCAACGGCGTTTAAACTGAATCGTGTCGGTTGCAAATCCAAAATATTCAACTTTTAGATGATTTTCTTTCAAATTGGTGACTTTTATTCAAAAATTAGGAGATATTACAGTTAAATCTTAGGATCTATTACGACTGATTTAGAAAGATTAAACCTAATCTAATCTAGAGTTGTGGAGAGAGCTGACCATTGTTGACACCCTCGTCGGTGCGCCACGGGGCCGCAACGGTGAAGTTGTCCACCATTGTCGAACCTGGCTATCGTGCCGCATCGCCTAGTTCCTATGGCTCTACATCCGACTCCTCCTCATGCTCCCTCATCTCGGCGCTCAGGGCATCGTCGCTGAGTTCGATGATAGCTGCCTTGCCCTCGCCGTGGCACCTGCCTCCCGTGCCATAGCTAGCTGTTTGTGGCATCCCGCAAAACCACTACTAGAAAATCGCGTTGTTTTTGTGCATTGCATCATCATGACCGCATGCTCATGTCATCATGCCACCTTGCATTTGAGCATCGTCATCATCTTGCATTTGCTTGCATAAAATTATTTGCGGAAAAACCGGATCATGTTTTCTAAACGCCCCGTCTTTGTTCAAACGCAAAACCCGGGTCTCCGGATTATTTTGTTTTGTCTGCTATCGGATTACAAAAGCCCTGTTTGAAATAAATAAAATGTTTAATTATTTTTAGTGGGGCAGTCGAACGGGCCGATTCGATCCGGACGACCACCCCCAGAATAATCGGTCCGTTCAATCCTAAAACTACCAGTCCTATTCTACCCACCCCTTCTCCACCTCACCCGGACCAATCCCTGGCTGCCACCTCACCCTCTCCCTCCCCTCTAACCAGTCCTCAACCGCCACATCACCCCAACCCACACGCCAGCCCCACCCAGCACACCACACAGCAGCCCCTCCCCACCCGGTCAACCTGCCCTGTCCCGCTGCCACCTGGGCCCCACTCGCCCCGGCCCCACCCCATCGCCCCTGCCTCCCCCGACGCGCCTCTCTCTTCCTCCCCGCGTCGCCCGCTCGCACCCGCCTCCCCCCACCTACCGCCGCCCCCTCGCCGGCCCTCCTCTCCCCTCCGGCGCCGGCCCGACCTCGCCTCCCCCGCCCGTCGTCGGCCGCCCTGCTCCTCCTCCCCCGGCGCGCCCGAGCCCGAGCTCCGCCCGCCGCCTCTGCCGTCCCGCCCTCCGGCGAGCCGCGCCTCCTCCTGCCGCCGGCCTCGCCTTCCTCACCGCCTCCCCGACGCTCTTCTTCCCCCACCTCGTCCTCCCGCCGCCGCGACCCGACCTCGTCGGCCTCCTCCCGCGCCTCTCCTCGGCTCCGCCACCGGCGCCTCCCCGTCGAGTTCCCCGCCTCCCTGCCGTCGGCCTCACCCTCTGCTCCGGCCGCCTCCCTCCGCGCGGCCGCATCAGGCCAGAGCCTCGTCGCCGGCTCCTCCTCCCGCGAGCCCCTGCACCTCCTCTCCGTTGTGACCCTCTGCCTCGCCCGCGGGCCCCTGCCCCGTGCCGTCTTGTTGCTAGGCCGTTGCAACAGAGAGGGCTCCTGACTCAACAAGATCTGCCTGACGATGTTTTTAGCTTCACAAGATCTCCCGGAGGCCTTCGACAAGGACACCAAGATCGCCTTCCCGGACCCAGAGAACCCCGGACGCCGAGACCCCCGAACCCGAAGGCCGATTCCGTAACCGGCGCCACGCCAAGTGCTCCTTCCCGGACCCGAAGACCATCGGTCAAGATCACCACCGACAAAGACGGACGACAAGTTCTACTTCATGGGCACCGAGCGTCAAGATCGCCTACACGGGAAACCGCAAGACATCCTTCCCGGGATTTGAAGACCGAACCCTCGGCACGCCAAGGTCGCCCACCCGGAACGCCAAGTACTCCCTCGAGGACGCCGAGTACTTCACCCCGGACACCGAGACCCTGGACGTCAAGTTCTCCGTCCCGGACACCAAGTTCTGCATCCCGAATGCCAAGACCGACTCGATGGCGCGGACCCGACAAGATCTTCGCCCTGACAAGATCGACACCGTCCAGGCGGATCCGATGTGACCCTGACTCCGAACCAAGTCCTGCTTCCCGGATGCGACAAGATCTACCTCTGTTATCCGAGAACGATCCCGCCGAGACCGAACCCGTCGAACCCTGGACCCTGAGACCGAACCCCGAACCCCGGAACCCCGGAACCCCAAGATCTGCCGAACCCTAACGTGTGCCCCCTTTTCTCGAGCCCTATTTTATAAAAGTAATAACAACTTGTTGCATATTAATTGCCATACTTGCATGCATATTTGTGTGGTTTGGGGGCCTTATGCCGATTCACCTCTAATTAAATATGGGGCCCATATGTGGGCAAATCTAGCCTTATATTGGCCTCATTTAAACTTGTGTAGCGAACCGGTGATATATTCTGCCTTGTTAAACAACAGTTAAATTGCGGGGTATCTAAACAACTGGAACCATATATTTAGTGGTCGGGACCCCGGTTCCGCTTAATCTTGCCTAATTGTATCGCATCTTGCCATGTCATACATCATACATGCATCATGCCTGATCTTCTGCCGTAATCTTAAATATTGCATCCGGTGTTTATTCTAGTGTTTTGCTTCTTCGCGGATAAGGCCGTTGAGTTGATGTGAGCTTCGCCCCGATCTTCGGATGAACCTTCGACCATGTTTTCAGGCGAGCATCTCCCCCTTTCTACCTATCTTACTTTTCTAGTATTTATTCCCGCCTGTTGATCTTTTGCTATCTGTGTTGCGATGCTCTAGTTTCGTACCCGTGATATCCCTTGCAGCCTCATATTGCCTTGGACACATCCTATTACCTGTTGTTTGGTAGATAGTTGGACTTGCGCGTCGTAGTCGCTTGCTCAAGTGTTGTTGCGTGTCGTCAAGTACCACAACTGTTGGAGAAGTGCCGCATGTTCAATGTTGGAGATGATCATGGCTTTACTTTTCGTTCACTTAATTACTGTTTAACAACTAAAATTGAATTAAGCAGAGGCATCGGTGGGTGATAGGTAAGATTTGGTTTCCGACCGCCCACTTGTGTCCCGTAGGACCCGAGTTCTTGACACCTGTTCCGAGATCGAGCGCGCTAACCACAGTTGGGGAGATATGGGCCCCCCATTGATTATTACCTGATTTCAAAGTATTGTTCTGGGGGCCACAAACTAGTTTGAGGTTTTATTTACTATCCTGTACTTATGCCATGTTTACCGCTTTATTTACGATTGTGTGAGGAGCACGCTGTACTGTTTAGGATCGGGCCACGTTTCGCGGTGTCGACAGTCCCCGTTTGGGGATTTGCTGTCGTTCACAGCCGTTTGCTCAAACCCCAGTCCGTCTCGGAGACCGGCCGACTTCGTTGCGGGTGTCGACTTGGTGGGGTGGCCCCCACGTACTTGCTTTGGGTCTGGGAACGTCGTGACTTAGGCCCCGCCGACATACCGATGGGTGTATGTTAACTGATCTGGCAAAAAGGGTCGAAGTGACTGTGGATACTTTGGTGCACCCCTGCAGGGTTTAATCTTTTCGAGAAGCCATGTCCGCGGTTATGGACGACTTGGAGCACAGTGCTTGATCATAGACAACTATAACTAAAGTTTACTGTTATAAATTGACTTGTATCCGATATGACTAGTAATCAGCTTCACTACAACGGAATGGCTAAATAAAAGTACCAACAACTGCTGGGTTTTGGGTTGTCTCATGCTAATCGAATCTGACTAGTAAGTGATGCCACTATAACTGAATGATTAACTAAAAGTGCCCACTGTTTACTTTATCAGGAGGAATATCTAAACCTGACTAGTAATTGCTGCAACGATAACTGAATAAGTAAAACTGCCAACTGTGTGAGTTCCTCGGTTGACTTCCTCTTTTGGTCTCGAGGGGGAAACGCCAGGATGGGTTTGTTTGATGATAGTATCAGGTTGGATCCGAATAGGTCTTTCTCATCCCTCTCTGATAGCCGCCAGTTGTATCGAGTCTCTATAGGTTGTTTAGTGCACGCTGCCGCTGCCGCTCAGTCCACCATACCTATGTAGGCGAGGACCGCCGAATTCTAGTCTCGCCGTGTACTGGCCTCAGTACTGACGCTCCTCTTTTTCCTTTGCCCTTTGTCGGCACCCCTTTTGTTTAAGCAGGTTTTGAGATCGACGCCGTTAGCAGGGTTACCCTTCCGGCTTGGCCTGGGCAGGGTTATGGACGCCATTGGTTATTCTTCAGGGCTCTTAGCCCCATTTGCATCTTGTCCGTAGCTGGACGCTTTATCGTTTTCAAGGTGATTTGGATCTTTGTATTGTATATCTGTATTCTTGACTCGCTGAGTCGCTGTTGTATATATCTGTTCTGTGGGTCCCATCGAGGACTGCTGTGTAATGTTATTACTTCGTTTTCCACCCGCACGAAAGTGCCTGGTGGGCACCTTCGAATCGTTTCTATGCGGGTTTGGCGGGTTTCGCTAAAACTTGCATAGGGCCGATTCTGAGGGTGTTACAGAGTGGTATCAGAGCTCAGCAGTTGCGATACCCCACAAGTCCAGCCTGTAGGATAACCTAGCTAACGGCCGAAGTAGAGTGTCAAAAACTATTTTGCAAAATCGGTTGGATAGTTCTGATTAGGTCTGATTTTACTCCTTACCCCTCTGCTATTCTCCTCTTACCTCTACGTGTTTTGAATCCTCTCTCGTCTCTTTCTTCGAGTCCAGGATTTCTCGCGGTTGGGTTCCGTCGTACCTTCAGGGTTTCGCTTCCTCCGTTGGTAACGGTGTTCTACCATCCGGTGTTCATGCTGTTTGAGGAATCCGTCTACTGTGGTACCATTCTTTGTTCCTTGTTTGTGCCTTCCGGTGTTTTCCGACGCGACGACATCATCTACGCCAGATCCGATGCAGAGTCTGCATCACCCCTTTGTTCCTGAACCTTGTTTGTCGATATCTTCAGTCTGAATCCTGAGGGTTGGTTGCATAACCTATCTGTTCGGGTACAGAGTAATGCTTTGAGTGCGGGATGGAGTCGCGACCATACCACTACTCTTATCATTTGCTTTGTATATTGAATGGTGGATCGATGCAATTTTACTCCGTCCACGGAAGTTAGGGGTGGCTTTATTTGTTGAAACCTCTACCTCCGACCTTTTGTTTTCCGGAGTGTTCTCTCGACGATCCCGGATCAACGACCTCTTGTTAGTGGTGTCGCGAGGATCTACACGAAGCGAGAAGAAGCAGATCGCCGACCTTCCTTTCCGGTACCATGAGGCGGATCTCGAGGGCGAGATCCATTGTTAGTGGTGTCGAATTGTGGCATCCCGCAAAACCACTACTAGAAAATCGCGTTGTTTTTGTGAATTGCATCATCATGACCGCATGCTCATGTCATCATGCCACCTTGCATTTGAGCATCGTCATCATCTTGCATTTGCTTGCATAAAATTATTTGCGGAAAAACCGGATCATGTTTTCTAAACGCCCCGTCTTTGTTCAAACGCAAAACCCGGGTCTCCGGATTATTTTGTTTTGTCTGCTATCGGATTACAAAAGCCCTGTTTGAAATAAATAAAATGTTTAATTATTTTTAGTGGGGCAGTCGAACGGGCCGATTCGACCCGGACGACCACCCCCAGAATAATCGGTCCGTTCAAAATCCTAAAACTACCAGTCCTATTCTACCCACCCCTTCTCCACCTCACCCGGACCAATCCCTGGCTGCCACCTCACCCTCTCCCTCCCCTCTAACCAGTCCTCAACCGCCACATCACCCCAACCCACACGCCAGCCCCACCCAGCACACCACACAGCAGCCCCTCCCCACCCGGTCAACCTGCCCTGTCCCGCTGCCACCTGGGCCCCACTCGCCCCGGCCCCACCCCATCGCCCCTGCCTCCCCCGACGCGCCTCTCTCTTCCTCCCCGCGTCGCCCGCTCGCACCCGCCTCCCCCCACCTACCGCCGCCCCCTCGCCGGCCCTCCTCTCCCCTCCGGCGCCGGCCCGACCTCGCCTCCCCCGCCCGTCGTCGGCCGCCCTGCTCCTCCTCCCCCGGCGCGCCCGAGCCCGAGCTCCGCCCGCCGCCTCTGCCGTCCCGCCCTCCGGCGAGCCGCGCCTCCTCCCGCCGCCGGCCTCGCCTTCCTCACCGCCTCCCCGACGCTCTTCTTCCCCCACCTCGTCCTCCCGCCGCCGCGACCCGACCTCGTCGGCCTCCTCCCGCGCCTCTCCTCGGCTCCGCCACCGGCGCCTCCCCGTCGAGTTCCCCGCCTCCCTGCCGTCGGCCTCACCCTCTGCTCCGGCCGCCTCCCTCCGCGCGGCCGCATCAGGCCAGAGCCTCGTCGCCGGCTCCTCCTCCCGCGAGCCCCTGCACCTCCTCTCCGTTGTGACCCTCTGCCTCGCCCGCGGGCCCCTGCCCCGTGCCGTCTTGTTGCTAGGCCGTTGCAACAGAGAGGGCTCCTGACTCAACAAGATCTGCCTGACGATGTTTTTAGCTTCACAAGATCTCCCGGAGGCCTTCGACAAGGACACCAAGATCGCCTTCCCGGACCCAGAGAACCCCGGACGCCGAGACCCCCGAACCCGAAGGCCGATTCCGTAACCGGCGCCACGCCAAGTGCTCCTTCCCGGACCCGAAGACCATCGGTCAAGATCACCACCGACAAAGACGGACGACAAGTTCTACTTCATGGGCACCGAGCGTCAAGATCGCCTACACGGGAAACCGCAAGACATCCTTCCGGGGATTTGAAGACCGAACCCTCGGCACGCCAAGGTCGCCCACCCGGAACGCCAAGTACTCCCTCGAGGACGCCGAGTACTTCACCCCGGACACCGAGACCCTGGACGTCAAGTTCTCCGTCCCGGACACCAAGTTCTGCATCCCGAATGCCAAGACCGACTCGATGGCGCGGACCCGACAAGATCTTCGCCCTGACAAGATCGACACCGTCCAGGCGGATCCGATGTGACCCTGACTCCGAACCAAGTCCTGCTTCCCGGATGCGACAAGATCTACCTCTGTTATCCGAGAACGATCCCGCCGAGACCGAACCCGTCGAACCCTGGACCCTGAGACCGAACCCCGAACCCCGGAACCCCGGAACCCCAAGATCTGCCGAACCCTAACGTGTGCCCCCTTTTCTCGAGCCCTATTTTATAAAAGTAATAACAACTTGTTGCATATTAATTGCCATACTTGCATGCATATTTGTGTGGTTTGGGGGCCTTATGCCGATTCACCTCTAATTAAATATGGGGCCCATATGTGGGCAAATCTAGCCTTATATTGGCCTCATTTAAACTTGTGTAGCGAACCGGTGATATATTCTGCCTTGTTAAACAACAGTTAAATTGCGGGGTATCTAAACAACTGGAACCATATATTTAGTGGTCGGGACCCCGGTTCCGCTTAATCTTGCCTAATTGTATCACATCTTGCCATGTCATACATCATACATGCATCATGCCTGATCTTCTGCCGTAATCTTAAATATTGCATCCGGTGTTTATTCTAGTGTTTTGCTTCTTCGCGGATAAGGCCGTTGAGTTGATGTGAGCTTCGCCCCGATCTTCGGATGAACCTTCGACCATGTTTTCAGGCGAGCATCTCCCCCTTTCTACCTATCTTACTTTTCTAGTATTTATTCCCGCCTGTTGATCTTTTGCTATCTGTGTTGCGATGCTCTAGTTTCGTACCCGTGATATCCCTTGCAGCCTCATATTGCCTTGGACACATCCTATTACCTGTTGTTTGGTAGATAGTTGGACTTGCGCGTCGTAGTCGCTTGCTCAAGTGTTGTTGCGTGTCGTCAAGTACCACAACTGTTGGAGAAGTGCCGCATGTTCAATGTTGGAGATGATCATGGCTTTACTTTTCGTTCACTTAATTACTGTTTAACAACTAAAATTGAATTAAGCAGAGGCATCGGTGGGTGATAGGTAAGATTTGGTTTCCGACCGCCCACTTGTGTCCCGTAGGACCCGAGTTCTTGACACCTGTTCCGAGATCGAGCGCGCTAACCACAGTTGGGGAGATATGGGCCCCCCATTGATTATTACCTGATTTCAAAGTATTGTTCTGGGGGCCACAAACTAGTTTGAGGTTTTATTTACTATCCTGTACTTATGCCATGTTTACCGCTTTATTTACGATTGTGTGAGGAGCACGCTGTACTGTTTAGGATCGGGCCACGTTTCGCGGTGTCGACAGTCCCCGTTTGGGGATTTGCTGTCGTTCACAGCCGTTTGCTCAAACCCCAGTCCGTCTCGGAGACCGGCCGACTTCGTTGCGGGTGTCGACTTGGTGGGGTGGCCCCCACGTACTTGCTTTGGGTCTGGGAACGTCGTGACTTAGGCCCCGCCGACATACCGATGGGTGTATGTTAACTGATCTGGCAAAAAGGGTCGAAGTGACTGTGGATACTTTGGTGCACCCCTGCAGGGTTTAATCTTTTCGAGAAGCCGTGTCCGCGGTTATGGACGACTTGGAGCACAGTGCTTGATCATAGACAACTATAACTAAAGTTTACTGTTATAAATTGACTTGTATCCGATATGACTAGTAATCAGCTTCACTACAACGGAATGGCTAAATAAAAGTATCAACAACTGCTGGGTTTTGGGTTGTCTCATGCTAATCGAATCTGACTAGTAAGTGATGCCACTATAACTGAATGATTAACTAAAAGTGCCCACTGTTTACTTTATCAGGAGGAATATCTAAACCTGACTAGTAATTGCTGCAACGATAACTGAATAAGTAAAACTGCCAACTGTGTGAGTTCCTCGGTTGACTTCCTCTTTTGGTCTCGAGGGGGAAACGCCAGGATGGGTTTGTTTGATGATAGTATCAGGTTGGATCCGAATAGGTCTTTCTCATCCCTCTCTGATAGCCGCCAGTTGTATCGAGTCTCTATAGGTTGTTTAGTGCACGCTGCCGCTGCCGCTCAGTCCACCATACCTATGTAGGCGAGGACCGCCGAATTCTAGTCTCGCCGTGTACTGGCCTCAGTACTGACGCTCCTCTTTTTCCTTTGCCCTTTGTCGGCACCCCTTTTGTTTAAGCAGGTTTTGAGATCGACGCCGTTAGCAGGGTTACCCTTCCGGCTTGGCCTGGGCAGGGTTATGGACGCCATTGGTTATTCTTCAGGGCTCTTAGCCCCATTTGCATCTTGTCCGTAGCTGGACGCTTTATCGTTTTCAAGGTGATTTGGATCTTTGTATTGTATATCTGTATTCTTGACTCGCTGAGTCGCTGTTGTATATATCTGTTCTGTGGGTCCCATCGAGGACTGCTGTGTAATGTTATTACTTCGTTTTCCACCCGCACGAAAGTGCCTGGTGGGCACCTTCGAATCGTTTCTATGCGGGTTTGGCGGGTTTCGCTAAAACTTGCATAGGGCCGATTCTGAGGGTGTTACACTGTTGCAACCGCTTTTCTAGCCCAGCGTCGACAAGTTGTTGCCGCCGCTTCACGAGCCCGATAGGTGGCCTTGGCATCCTCAACAGCAGTGCCTGTTGCCTTTTATCCCTTGCAGCACCGCCATGTGGATCCGCACGGCGGCCATGAGCTGGTGCATGGCCGCCGCCGTCACCGCTTTGCGAGCCATAGTCCTTGAGAAGGTAGCGCCACCACGGCTATCGTGGTCGCATGAGATCTTGCCAGCCACGGTGCCCATTACCTTTTTGAATATGACGGCGTGCAGGTGGCTAGCTGATATGGGTATGACTTATCGGGTTCCCGTAATTGGTACACCTAGTACATACTTGAACTATGGACAATGAAGCTCACAAAGAATTAAGAGTCCTGGAACCATCCGAAGCCTAGGAACCAGACGTATTGATCAAGATAGAAGCGTTAACCAACATAATCGAATAGTTGTAATTAAACTTGTAATTCGATCCGTTTTGGACTCTATAGCCTCTCATATAAAGGCTGGGAGGAGCCGACGGATAGGGCACCATAGCTTTGAGTGAGACACAACCCGCCGTGAGTTAGATCACATCTAGCGAATCGGCAATTCTATAACCCTCTGTTTCATAATCAGGAAGGACTTTGACTCCCTTGTTTGTCTGATAGGCTGATGAAATCACCGGCGCTCTCTTTCCCATCAAACCCAAGTCCTTAATCATGGACATTGCCGAGGTTACCCCTCGACAATTGGCGCTGTCTGTGGGAACTTTGAGAGCTAGAGTCATGAATTCGGTAGCTTCACCTTCACCAAGCAGCAATATGACAATTGAGGTCAATGAGATCCACCATGATCCCACCGATCTTGATCCACGCCAGCCCACCCCTCTCCCAGCCTCCAACAGCTTCGACCGGGAGATAGATCTCATGATTGAGGACCTCCACTTTCGCATCAGGACAACGGAAATCCTCTGCCTTTCGGATCCACTCTACTCAGATCCGTCGGCTGCAATCATAACACCTACGGCAACGCCAACGTCTTTTATCGGCTCCACTGGAAGGGCCACCTCACATTCGACAAATGTCAAAGACAATAGCGGCCACGCCGTGAATCTGGGGGATTTGACCGATCTTTATGATAGCCTCTCCTTCGGATCTGACTCTGAAACACTATCACCCGCTAGCACGGACCCAACAAATGGTGGATCTAAGAAAAGCGTCGACTCCGGGATCAAAAAAGAAGACTCATAGCCAGAGCAGGACCCGCGGGATTTCACTCATCTCCAGGACAGTCTCCTATGATTCCGATGACGGTAGCAACAACTCATACATGAAGCGCCACCAGGTGTACGTGATCATACGAGCCACGGGGACGGATGAAGGAACTTCAATAGAGCGTAATGAACACGGTAACCCTATCATCCAGTCCAATGATATTATTTCAGAAAACGATACAACTGCTCATAGGAACGGACCGGAAACACCCGTGGAAAACCATGTTATCTAAGAAGGAGGGCCACGCGATGGAGAACGGATAATTATTTGGCTTTCACCAGCTTCCTAGGAAAAAGCAAGAAATGCCATATCAGGTGTAGTACCGATCACGGCGAATGCTTCACGCAAAGATCTAATGGAATAGCAGTACCTCCTCCCCAAGCAGTAGAGGCAACATGTCAAGATGCAAAGGTACCTAGAAGAGCAAAAAAGGAGAGCCGATGAATCAAGCATACGACGGGCACAACTCAGATCCACCCGCAATTCTAGGAGCGTCGCAGGACGATCACAACCAGGAAGGGGCGGATCTTGGATGAATAACATACCTGAAGGTGTAAGACGCAACATCACATGAGACCTAGACCTATCATTCATGTTTGTAGATTCAGCGGGCCACATCAAAGCTAAAACGGCGCAAGCCACCCTTGTCGCGGCTCAGACCTACCTGCTCACAAGTCAACCGGCAGCCGAGGATCCGTGGATAGCCATTCATCACTCCGCCCTCATGGGCCTCAGCATGGTTGGAGCAACACTCACAAAAAGAGACCAGGAGATTGTTCCACAATCCAACAGATCATTGCACCGTCGTAGCAGCCCTCGGCAGGTTGTAGAGACCTGAAGATCCAGGTCACCACACAACGCGCGCTTCATGCACTCCTTGTGCAGTCACGATGCTAGGTATGGCATTACGTAATGTAAAATTGACAAATCCTGGGAGAGGCACAAAAGGTACATAGACGACGAAAGCAAAGATAACCTCGAGCCATATGGCGCAAGTTGCTTTACCCATCGGGTTCGCAAGACGCCGGAACCCAAAGACTTCAAGCTCCCTCATGATCGTCAAAAGTATGATGGTATCAAAGAGCCAGAGGCATGGTTGGCCGACTATCTGCAAACTGTGAAACTCTTAGGTGGATCCAAAGCCACCGCCATGCAAAGCCTACAATTGCACTTAATCAGCGTGGCACGGTTCTAGCTGCGGCAATTGCCTAAAGAATCAATTAGCAGCTGGAGCAACATGGAGGAGAAATTTATCAAAAACTTCAAGTCCACATTCAAACAACCCGCGTCTATCGAGGAGCTGCGGGCGTGCAAACGGAAATTAGGAGAACCAATACGCGCCCATACAATGGTAGAATATCATTAAAAACTCAGCCGAGAGTATTTTCCACGAGAGGGAAATCGATGCCTTCAATGGCGGCCTATGCTGAAAAGAATTCATAGAAGAGACGGGTAAAGTAAAACCAAAAACAATATCCTAGCTGATGGACATGGCAAATCGGTGGGCCGACGGCGAGGATGCAGTACACAGCAAGCAGGGTCGCTCACCCGAAGAAGACCACGACAGGTGAAACGACGACAACAGGAGGCGGCATAACTATGATGGTTACGGTGGGCCAAGGCACGTTGCGGAAGGTTACGTCAATGAGGACAAACACATAAGTGATAATCATAGTGGAGGCTATTGAGACAAGCGAGATGAAGCATGACCAAGTGGGACAGCATAACAATACGTGCCGAGACCACTAAGAGATGCCCCAATGCCAGTTGTGCAGATGTTGGATGGACCATGCCACATGCACTACTATGTCAACTCGGAAGAAAGAAGGCGATTAAATCACCTCATGAAGGATTGTCACACCTTTTTGGCGATTCAGCGGGTGTACATTGGCAAGGTGGTCGATTCAACAAACCAAAAATACAATACTGCCCCCAGAACACTGGCACTCAACGCATCACCAACAACAACCATCACCGAAGATGACAAACGTAGATCTGACCGACCTTAAATCACACCAACGAATACGAAAAATGACCGGATCCCAACAAATCCACTGGACACATGACTCCACGCGCCTCCATCGATACTAGACGCACCAACAAAGTGAGGATAGGACAGAGAGGACTAAACAAAACACATTGTCAGAACATCACTCTAGTATTTGGCACAAGCCTAGAGGCCTCGTGCGGATTGCAGCTCTGAGGTATAAAGGAGGTGTTATCGGCCGCTTTAAGCGGCACTACCCGACATACCGCACGCACACGGCCTCTCCCCGATCTTTGGTCATGGCCCACACCTGCCGCATGCACGCGCCATCCTCCCGATCGTTTTCTTCCTCCGCCCTTCTCGCACATGTCCTCTCTCCCACCGCTGATTCCTCCAGTCGCCAGAACCGTAAGAACCCACACCCCTCTTTCCTAAGTTTTCTTCCCCGTCTTCTCCAGCAACGCCGCGGCCAGCCACGTCGTCCCCGTTGTCGGTGAGGTCCCGGCTGGTCGGCCATCCCTCTACCCCCTCCCCCCGACCTGCATCCTAACCCTAATTCCATTCACCGGTGAGCACCCACCACCCTAACCCTAACTTGGGTCGTCGGCGAGCACCCACCACCCTAACCCTACCTCCGGTCGCCCGCGAGCACCACCCCACCCCCTCCCCTAAGTTTTCTTCCTCGCCTCCACCGGCAATGTCATGGCCAGCCGCGTCGTCCCCGTCTCTGGCGAGGTCACGATCTCACCTACGTTGGCGACGCCGCGGCGAGCCATGTCGTCCCCGTCGTCAGTGAGATCCTTTGGTGCCACAGTCGGCCTCATCTTCGATGGTCACCTCACCCGCAGTTGTCCTCGTCTCCGGTTGTCCTCATCCCCACGAGTAACAGGCCTGGCCCAGGAAGGATACTGCAGTGTTAGGGGGTGAGCGGCGCGGGCAAGTGGCGCCAAATCGAGCGGCAGCCCGTACCTATAGTTGGAGAGTGGGCCTTACATGGGCCGTCGGATGGCTTCACCGTTTTCTTCACGTTCCTCGGCGACTTCGACTAGGAACAACGAACGCTTCCAGACGCTACCCTTCTTCGTTGTCCCGGAAACCCAAGAAAACACAGTCGCCGAGAGAGAGCTGCACGATGACGAGACGATCGAGGCCAAGAAGGCGCCGGCGGCGCAAGTCACCGGAACCCCTTACGGCCCCCGACGAGTCGGCAGCACCAGCAGCACCATCGGATGATCAATCCAACAAGAAACCGAGCACGGTATCCAAGAGAGCGAAGATGGCCTGGGTCGACGATTGGATCAACGGAGATTCAGAGGAGAAGGCGAAGAATGATGTCGCCGAGGATGACGGGATGAAGGATGACGCTGCCGAGGAGGTGGAGGAGGCGGTCTCCTCTGCGCCCAGCTCTCCGCTTTGCGAGCCGTACATCCCGGCCGAGATCGTGGGGCTTGGCTATGACGACCAGACGCACATGGCCTACCAGCAAGCCCTCAAGCCTGCAAGAGCCAAATACAGCGAGAAAATAGGTTTGCAATCTACTACTACTACGCTCATCAATTTCATCATGAAACTCATCTACGGGGAGGAGTATGTGCCTAATTTACGCCCGTCAATTCCATCATGAAACCCATCTTGGGTCTTCTTGCAGCTCGGCAGAAGAAACTGCCCACGCTCGACCTCGACAAGCCCGGATGTGGCATGCGTCTGGGGTTTGGGGACCGGCATAGAAAGCATATCCCCGTCGACGGGCCCGAGGCGAGGAAGGCGGCGCTTGACGCCGCTAAATTTGTTCTTGGAATTTCATCCTCTGTTGGTATAATATGCATTCACCGCCTCTCCAATTTACATCCAGCTGTCCATAGTGTGGTATGTTTTGACAAACTAATTTAGTTTGCCAGAACATACTACTCGTACATTATAGAATATATGGAGTGTTTATTTAGCAGTTTGTCTTTACTAGTATTACTAATTTGCATGAGTTTGTACTACATAGGTGGCAGGCGGCTAAGCCGGGGTTCCTGTTTTTGGATTGATTGCGATGAGGACGGCCAAACAGGCATTGTTTTGACAACGGCGGGCTTAATTCTTACAGAAACCGTATTAGCCACTTTTGGTGTAGCAGGTTATGGCGCTGAAGATGAGTACGCCGAGGATGCTGAGGTGAGTTCCTAAGGACACCAGGAATGGCCTTTTTTGTTTATTTGCTTGATCTGCAGGTGATAAATGACTTATACGCGCATGGGGTCTCACCGAGTTGATTCCATAATGATAGGAAATACCAGTATTTGCACTTCTTTATATTTTGGTGGTTATAGTTTTATAGCCTAAAAAATTAACATCACTCCTTTTGCAACCGTCTTTTCAGGTTATTGTTCACTTGTGGGATGAAACCACCGCAAAAGCGCGCTTACTCTACTATGCGAGCCAGTATAATCTTGCTTTTTTCAGCGTTAAGGTGGACCAACCTGTTCAATTACCCTTTTTTAATGATAAAGTGCAATGGGCTCAACAGATTTTTGAGCTTGGAAGGGGCAAGCATATGGATCTAACGATACGCCATGGT
Organism: Avena sativa; assembly: GCA_916181665.1. NCBI lineage: Eukaryota > Viridiplantae > Streptophyta > Magnoliopsida > Poales > Poaceae > Avena > Avena sativa. Next base: position 434,526,529 of record OV702295.1, read on the forward strand.
AGAGTGGAATATTTAAATCCAAACTCGATTGAAAGATACCATTGTTTGTCCATTCTTGGTGGAAAGGGAAATAAGGTACAAATTGGTTGCGACGAGCATTCTCCATGGTGTACGCAGTGATCTGTTGATGTTTTATTTTGCTAGATCATTCTCTTTACTTGTAAATTCTAACATCACAAATGAAACTACTGTAGTATGAGGATGGAGGGCCAGTCATTGACTTCGATGGAAATGTTGTGGGAATGGTCGACACAGGAGGATATTTTGTTCCATCTGTTATTTTACTCAAGTGTTTTCGTCTGTGGAAGAATTTTAGGTATGGTTTTCTTCCTTTCAGCAGCTAAACTAATTTTTCCATTTTTTTTTGATTGTTGATAGGATTCAAGTTATGTACATTACCAGATACAAGGTTAAAATATACAACATAAATGTGGCATCGTTCTCATTCAAACTATGTATATTACCAGATACGCATGCTGATACATTTCAACACTTATATATTTGGTTGTTTTGTAGTTAACTAATTACATTATCTTAGCTCGTGTGATTAAAGACCACTGTAATAATATATTTATATTGTTGTGATTCTCATAACATGGTTGTTCATAGGAACAAGTTTGAAATGATATCCACGAATATTTAGCAAAAACAACATGTATGGCTAGGCCTAGGGTGGTCTGTATGGAGCTTGACGGGGCCAAGGTGTGCAAAACGGCAGAAGGCCCTAAGAAAAATGCATAGGTAGAGCCATAAACATGGCGACTAAGGGCACAAAATGATTCACGATGAGATTATTATGGGAAAGTGGGTGATGGTCACTTTAAGACTCATCATTCTCAATGAAGTTTGTAACGAGTTATTAGTATCAACGTCTCGATTCTGCCATGTTATTTTATTTGAACTTGTATATGACTCATAACGCATACTTTGCCGGGCTTTTGATCTTTACTCAAGTCAAAACATATAGGATGGGTTGATTCTCACCATCGTTTAAAAAGTGGATTTCAACCTAAATTGGATATGCTCATTTTTAATTTTTATAATGCATTAAATGTTATTTTACAGATGCATACCTCGTCCTCACCTTGGATTGGAGCTATCTTCCATTAGGCTTTTAGACATTGGTCATATAGATAAGATATTGGGGAAATGTAAGATTGATAAGGGTCTAATTGTGAAAGAGGTATACCACATTTATTGTTTGTTATTGTTATAATTAAGTTACTGTCTCTGATCCAAACTAATGGACTCATATTTGTCTAGATTCAGATGTATCTAGCACTAAAACATAACTAGATACATCCGAATCTAGACAAATCCGAGTCCATTAATTTGGATCGGGGGAGTAGCTTTCTTGAAGGTCTTTATGCTCTTATGCATGTCTTCAATTGAACCTTAGGTATCAGGAGGATCTCATGCTGAGAAACTTGGGATACGAGTCGGTGATGTTATTGAATGCTTCAATGGAGAGCATGTCCAAACCATCTTTGAAGTAAGGTTACTATTTATTATTTATATATTTATTTGTGTATTAGTTTTTATGAGAAAAGTAATTATATTAAGTGACATTGGAATTCTTTATCTCTTGACTTTGTTGATTTCCTATTGACGTTGTCAGTTAGAGAGCATGTTATTGAGCATATGTGAGGACCATTTTGATAGAGGAAATGACCTCAACTCCAAAGTGCATGCTATGGTATGTTAATTTCATGGTTTATTTATTTCCATGCCTTTGTGCAAAATTATGATTGTTTATGAAACTTTTTAGGCAAGAACTATGTTACATTGACTTTATAGATTAGGGTACTTCATACGCGCAAAGGTCTCAAAAGCATCAAGACATTGACTGCAAACTTAAGTGAACGCAAAGAAGTTGTTCAAAGAGGTTTGCATCTTCTTTCAACCCATTTATGTTTAAAAGATAAGCCCTTTGAATCAAATTTTTCTTAATATTTGATCCTTTTAGATGTATCTCATGCAATATTAGTTACTACGCACAATTTGTAGCTTCATCACTAGACGGTACTATGGTGAATGCATAACATTTTCTTAACATAGTTATTTTTCATTTGTGTAGCTTGTTATCCTATTACTATTGGAGAAGGGACTTTTTGATTCGGTGCCACTTGACCATACTTCACAAGTGAGCCCAGGAGTGACATTTTTTATGTGTGCACTAATTAACGTAAACTATGGGGAAGATTGATGTAAGGCCAGTTTTTACGATAGTTTGTTTTTCCCAATCTCTATACTTCATGTGATGCAGATTAAAAGAAACTGCATGCAAATTCATTAACAGTCGGTATAAACAAAGGGGTATCATTCGTGATTTGTTCATTCAACTTGTACATATACTCTGTAGATGAAGTTTTATATACTCTGTAGATGCAGTTTTTAGTGTGCATTATTGATTGCGCTTTGCGGTTATGTTCATGTTTTCTCTTTTGTAACCTTTTTGGTTAAAACAATAGCTTGTTTTACTTGGATGTTGCAATACGCAACATCAACATGGCTTTACCTTCCCCTTCTCGCATGCTGATACATTGCTAACGTATCCATAATTTTTGATGTTCCATGCTTGGTTTTATCTATTTTCTTATGTTTTGTCCACACTTTGGAGTACTTTTCATATGATTTCTTGGACTAACCTATTAACAAGAGCCACAGTGATAGCTGCCTGTTTTCTGCTGTTTTTGGTTCAAGGAAAGTTAGAAAATGAATATTTTCGGAATTGGACGGGACAAAAGCCAAAGTGAGTTTTTCACTGAGGGACACCTGGAGCCAGAATACGAGACGGAGAGGGGCTGGGGATCGGCCACACCACCTGGCCGCGCGGCCAGGCCTGGCCCGCGCCAGGGGGTGGTCTGGCCGCCCCAGGCACCCCCTCGGCCTCTCCTTCTGCCTATAAGTTGCCTCCGATACAGAAACCCTAAGGACCCGATCAAAATTCCATGAAAGAGTCTGTAGCCATCGTCATCTCCATCCCTAGATCGGGAGGGATCTGAAGCTCTTCCCGACACCCTGCTGGAGAGGGGAATTCACCCTGGAGGCCTTCTTCATCATCATGCAAGCCTCCGGTGTGATGCGTGAGTAGTTCATCCCTGGACTACGGGTCCATGTAGTAGCTAGATGGTTGGTTCACCTCCTTTGTGCTATCATGTTTAGATCTTGTGAGCTCCGTTCATGATCAAGATCATCTATTTGTAATTCTGTATGTTGTGTTTGCGGGGATCCGATGGATATTGAGATGCTATTTCAGATTTATTATTGATTCTATCATGTCTTTGTTATTTGTGATCTTGCATGCTTTCTGTTGTTAGTAGCTATCTTGGCCAAGTAGATGCTAGCAACTCCAAGAGTTAGTATTTATGCTCGATAGTGGGTTCATGCCTCTAGTAATCTGGGGAAGTGACAGAAATCTCTAAGGTACTAGATGTGTTGTTGCAGTAGGGAGAAAACAACAATCCTTTATTCATAGAACAATCGTATTGTTTACTTTACACGCAATTCGTAATGCAATTATCCGTTGTTTGCAACTTAATACTGGAGGGGGTTCGGATGATAACCTAAAGGTGGATTATGTAACTACCTCGGTGAATTACGCTCTTAGTTACAAGCCTGGATGAGCGAAAATGGTTAAAATAGTACGGTGGGGCCCAAATGCCACTCACAGGTAGACCTTTCGGCCGTCCTAACCATTTCCAAACATCGGGACAAGAACGAGCGGCGTAATCGGCAGGCGAAGGGATCAACTACATACACAAATGAGTATGTATGCAAGCCACCATACAACAGTCCTCAGAGCCATTCCATCTAAAAGAAATAGAAATATTGCAACGCCATACGGCAAGATCCAAATATCCTAGATAGATATAATAGTTTAGGATATCTCCTCATACATCAAACATCAGAGTATCAGGCGGAAGCGGAAAACAAGATCCGAGTACGGATAAGAAGCAAATCGACATAAGATGCCCCATAAATAAACACATCCCGCCCACAGATCTCGCGGATCCCCGTTCCCGGAATCTCTACACCGAGTGATCGTTGCCATCATCGTCCTTCTCCTCCACCCAGTATCCCTCTTGCGAGTTTACCTGTTCATCTGAATCAAACAATTTATCGTGTGAGACCCTAGGGGTACTCAGCAAGTCTTTATGCCTCTAAAGGGGACACAACCTGGGGTGACGCAATTGCAACAAAAGATAATACCTAACAATTCTATAGATACTCGCTAACCATCCGCCTAACCAAAGATAGACGGATGTCCGTGAATTAATAACAACAGTTATAACAGTAATATCAACAGATCCATCCTCCTCCTCGCTTACCAACGAGGAAGCGGACGAACAACCCCCATCCGTTGTCATTTTTATTATCCATTCCATGAGTGTTGCACTATTTACTAGTCAGGTACTTAGTCAAATTAAAAGCGGTACTTTAGTTATACTTGTCTATGATCGATAAATTGTGCTCCAAGTCGTCCATAACCGCGGACACGGCTTTCAGAAAGATTTACCCTGCAGGGGTGCACAAATAGCAACACACACTCGATCAACCTCGGAAAAACCAAATCAAAACCCAACGAGGCAGTCACGACAAAGCGATCACAGCATTCAGAAATATTTCAGGGGGCCACCCCATTAAGCTACCCGCGACGAAGTTGGCCGACTCCGAGACGGACTCAAGGTTTGTGTGGACGGCTGTAAACGACTGGGAACCCGAAAGTGTGACTAGGCTTGTCGATACCGCGAAAACGTGTCACGGTCCTAAACAGTACAGGTGCTCCACGCACAATCTTAAATAAAGCAGTAAAGCATGGCATAAGTACAGGATAGTAATAAAGCCCCAAACTACTTTGTGGCCCCAAGAAATAAGAATCAATCAAGCTCTGGCTCAGGGGGGTTCATAAGCCTCCCGGATGTGGATAGCGCGAATATTCAAGGAACAGGAATCAAGTACTCGGGGTCCTACGGGACACAAGTGAGCATGAAAAACCAAATAGCAGATATTGCTCACCGGTGCCACTTTCATTAGTTATCCCATTACTACTCAGGTTAAGTTGTTTAAGTACCTCGTTATCCATCAGACACTCACATACCCTACACATGCTGTTCTACGTCCCGCATGGCTCAAACAACTCCTGTAGTAATGGCTCATGGGATGGAGGAACAAGCTTCGGTGGCGTTTAAAAGTAAAGGCTATGCAGTACTTGGGATTCAGTTTAATGCAATCGCGACTCAATGATGCAAGAATAAGATAGAGGCAATAGGTACTGTATGTATGCAAGCATGTGGTAGTGCTTGCCTGACAGCTCAGTTGAAGCGAGAGAAGGATCTGGGTAGTGCTCCTGGGTTTCTTGATATATCCCCTGCTCAGCGTCTATTCGAAGAAGAACCAAACAAACAAGGGCCAACATGAATAAAGTGCACAAGCATATGAATAAAATGCGACAAGCAAACAATCATGCCATGATGAATGATGCACAATTTGCATGGCAATAAAGTAGCATGGCATGGGTGAGGTGTGGAATACAAGAAATAAGCATTTTATTGAGTTTTAGTCACATTTTAACCTCAAATAAGTTGTTGTATACTTTATATTTATATGATTCATGCTGCAATTCAATACAAGGAATGCATAAACAGAAAGGTCTCGTCGAGCTGATCGATTTAGATATATCATTTGTCAAATTTGGAGTTATAAATCAAAAGTTATTAATTAATTAAGGAAAAGGGCATTTTATTGTAATTTTAATCAACTTGAAATTTAAAGTGTTCAAAATATATTTTTAAGGCCATATTTGAATTCCTCACATTTTTCTGATTTCAAAACATATATTATTTGTATTATTTGGAATAATATTTGAAAAGTTATTTGAAAACAGATTTAAATTTGAATTTAAAAAAAAATTGAAAAGTTTAAATTAAAACAGAAAACAGAAAGCCTTTTGTTACTCGCACAGATCTAGCCACAGGCAGTGACAGGTGGGGCCAGGCTGACTTGGCGAAACAGCGCGCAGAAAAAGGGTTTTCTCACCGCGGCTTTATCTAGCCACAGCAAATGACAGGTGGGGCCGGAGTACACGCGGACCCACACGCGGGCGCGCCAGCCGGGGCGTGACACGCGGCAGATCCGAGGGAGTGCGGGTTAAGTGCTCAAATCTGCGGGGGTGTTTATGCAAAACGGACAGAGAGGCTGACGGTGGGGCTCGGTGGAGCGCGGGTTGAGCAGATAAAAACTAGGGGGGGAGGGGGGGTAAGCGCAAAAAGGGGTCGCGGCCACTGTTTCTCTTCTCTGAATTCCTCTGTTGACGAGTCTGTGCTCGACAGGGCGGGGCACGGTGCAGGGATCGAACCCGCGTCCCCGCGTGCGCGCGCGGCGGCGGTTACCGCTGCGGTGGTCTGGCGTCGTTGTAGGGAGGGGGATAGGTGGCTAAGAAAGACGCTGCGTGGTGCGGGGCGTGCAGACGCCAGCGCACACCGGTGCGCAGAGACCGTTCGGCGAAAAGACCGGCGGGGCTAGGGCGGTACGGCGAGGCGGACCATGTCAGGGGGGAAGAGAGGCTCACTGCGAGGCTGCTGGCGGTGTTGGTTCGGGCAGAGGAGCGGGCGATCGTCGACGAAGCAGGCGCCGGGCGGAGCTAGGGTTTCGGCGGGCGTCTCGGCGTGCAGCGGTGTACAGGCCTCCTCCTCCTCGCTGGCGGGTACGGGGCGACGCAGGGACAGGTCCTCGGTCTTCCTCGACAACCAGAGCACCTCGCCACCGGCTGCAAGAGGGGGGGCGGTGGAGACCGACGGTAGCCGGCCGGTGGAGAGAAGAGTAGAGGGGAAGAAGAGATGGTCGCGGCGCGAGGCCAGGGTTGGTTTGGTGAGGCAGAGGAAGGAGGGGATGGGATAAGGGCGAGCCTAGAGGGAGGTGGTGCCGTGGGGGAGTGGGTTAGGGATAAAGGTGGCTTCGGCCACTTTTTCCCTCCTCTCCTTCACGTGCTCGGGTCGGGGGCAGGTAGGCAGGGCAGGGCGAGGTGGTGGAGACTGCCAGGTAGGCCAGGGAGGAAGGAGAAGAAGGTGGGCTGGGGTGGCAGAGAGAGAGAGCTAGAGAGAGAGAGCTAGGGTAGGATGGAGAGGCTCGGGTTAGGGCTGGTGTTAGGGTTGGGGTAGGTAGCCGGGGTGGTTGGGCTGGTGTAGGGAGGGTGGCCATGTGGGGCCATCATGATAGAGAGAGGAGAGATGAGAGAGGTGTGGTAGGGGTTGGGGTTGATGCTTCGGCATGGGGGTAGGTCATGGGGTAGGGTTTGGAGAGGGGGCTTAGGAGAGAGGATAGAGAGAGAGGGTGATGTGGTGATGGATAGGGAGAGATAGGCTTAACATGATCAAGACAAACTCAAGCAAGAAAAAGATGGTGGATAAGATGGGAGGTGTGTCTAGGGTTTTAGGTGCACAAGGTGATGGTTAGAAGGGAGCAAGAGGGTAGCTAGAAGAGGCATACGATGGCCAAAAAGAGAGTGAGATAACGAGGGTTGTGTAAGAGCAAAGGAATAGAGCTAAAGAGAAAAAGGAATACTCCACTCAAAAATCCAAGAAAAACCAAAGGAGAAAGAATGGTGGTGCTTTGCATGGCCCATGCAAAAACATTAAATGCCATGTTTTAACCTTGTGAAAACAAAATAATATACATGGCATTATTTCTATGCATTACCCAAAATGTGGAGTAAGGCCAAGCAAAAGAATTTAAATGAAAGTTCCAAGTGGAGTAGATGGAGATGATCATATTTGGTTATAATTGGGACTTGCTAGTGTGTATATTCCACTAGATGTTTAATAGTCCCAAAAATATCCCAACATGAGCATAAATCCATAATATTCCATATGAAAGCTAGGAAAAGGAGCACTACTCATAATGCATGCAAAGGTGGCTCCACATATCAATAATGTGAAAACAACATGATGCTAATATGAGAGCATGTGGAAATAGAATTGGATCCATCCCAACCCACATGAGCTAGAGGTAAAACCCAATAAAGTGCAAAGCTCATATTTAGTTGGATGGTGGAATTATAAGGTGGTGACAGAGAAAGGTGATGGAGTTGAATAAAAGATATGCCCCCAACTCAACTTGGGCATTAAACAATATATCAATAACCAAATACAATATCAAGAGGCAAATACAATTTACAATGCATATGAGAGAAGAACCAAAACAAAAAGGGTTTTATATGATGCTCAAATGCAAGGTGGCATGATGACATGAGCATGATATAATTATGATGCAACAATTATATATAGGAAGTAGCCATTATATTACTAGACCAAGTAGCATTACAATTGTTAGACAATTGGGATGCTACAGATTATTAGTCATAGATGCAGTTGGATGGCGGTCTATGTATAATGTTGTAATGCCCAATCGAATCTCAAAAGAGTCAAGATGAGTAGTATATGCTTGTATGCTTTCTCGATGTTTGTCAATTGCCCCGCTGTAATTTGTTCACCCAACATGTTATCTATCTTAAGGAGAGCCACCACTAGTGAACTATGGACCCCAGTCCTTTCTTTTACCATCAATCTACAATCAACTGTTTACTTCTTTGTGTTTACTTTCTGCAAACTATTACTTTCTTCCACTCAATACGTTTAATCCTTTGTTTTCAGCAAAACCGATGAGATTGACAACCTCATCGCAAGTTGGGGCAGAGTTCTATGGTTGTGTCAACACCCGGGTTTTTAATCCCAGATGCCTGTTATGCCATACATCGCAATCCCAGGATTACCATTTTTGCGAGACATAACAGATTGGATATCACAGTACATCATCCATTACAAACCATAATAAGGTCTTACACAAATAAAGGATCTCATGATCCAGTCTTAATACAAACAAGCAGCGGAATAAATAGCGTAGCGTTGGGGTCCATCTTCAGTGTCACAGGCAATGCTGACGATGGGAGATGATCCTAGTTGTCGTAGCCGTCCTGCTGTCCTCCTTCAAGGTAGTCCTCCTCATAGTTTGGCCACGGGAATAGCCAAGGACAAAAGCCATGAGTACTCTTTAAGTACTTGCACACTATCACTAACAAGTAAGGTAGTTCTAGTAGGAATGCTAAACTCTAAGTTTATATGTAAAGTTAAGTTCGAAACCTAAGCTGAGTTCAGAAACAAAGAAAGATAAAATAAAGTTTGAGATCCCTAAGTGGGAACTTAGTTGTCATAGTCACAACCATGTTGTGGTCAAGTCATGTCACAACTCATTTCATAAGTCATTTTGAAAATATCTGACAATAGAACAGTATGGCCACTCCAACTGTCCATAACCGCGGACGCGGCTATTCGAATAGTTTGACACTCTATAGAGGTGGTACACTTTCACCACAAAATTCGATATATCTGTCAGGGGTAACCCTGAATCATCATACTTAGTATGCAGATAATCAAACATAACCTTTCCTTTACACACCCTAGTATAAGCACCTCTCCTATGAGCTTGGCCTCCCAGCCATGGCCATCTGCCATCCTGGGCACTGCATAGGTGGACAACATTGAGAGGTAGCCTCAGCTCAAACCTCTCCCACGAGGGAACTAATACTAATGCATATAAACTTCCGGCTACGCCTTACCCAATTCAGGTATTGTGGTTGTACGGTAAACTTGGAATGGTATCGTATCCGAACCCAACCATTAGTTTTTTTATAAAAGGGCTAAGGCTCATGCCTCAACATTTTCATCATCATAAACCATTTGTTTTTCTCAACACATGTCAAAACATCTCAATATAATGACTCATCATTCCAAGGTTTTCACAAGTCATTTTCACCAAGTACTCCCATCTAAAGTGATCAAGTTTTTGGTTTAGCTCTAAACTACTAAGTTAAGAGTGTTCACTAATGTGGGATGCTAATCTCAATCTCATGCCATAGAATGACATCTAAGTCTAACTAGATAGGCCAAGTTTTATACTCTTTATGCTATCTATAAACACAGTAAAGAACTTTGGTAAGGTAAAAGAAAGTAAAGCTTATAAGTAAAACTTGGGGTAGGTATAAGTCAATTTGTATAACCAAGCATGCCTAATGCATCTTGCTTAAGTCATCTTGTATAATTCTAGCTTGCCAATAATAGCTTGCAAGTGTTAGCTTGCATTGTTAACGATGGCTTGCCTTGGTTGGTGAAGTGGTTGAAATTCTCTTCCTCCTCTTCTTGGTAGAACTCCTCCTCCTCGAAGACTTGTTCGGTACTATCGTCTATAAATACATACGGAATATAAAATCACCAAACAATACTTAACTAGTCTATTTAGCACACTAAGGAACACATTGGATGATCTAGTATCATCACAAACATCACAAGGTTTAATGACTAGTTTCATTTATTTTATTTGAGAAAAGTAATTTCTACTCATTGAAATTGACTAAGATTCAATATTCTCCAATTAAAACATGGGATCATGTGGACACATGTCATCACCATATATTCTACTATATGGGAATGTGATTTAAAGGTTTGATCACATTTTAATAAGTTTAAGTTTAATATTTAATGATTTAAAGTGACTAGAAATGCCTATATAGCATTATTTTGGTACTAGTCCAATGTCACTACATGCAAACCTTAATATTATTATATATTCAGATAGGTATGGTTAAATGTGATTTTTGAGAGTTGGAATCAATTCAAAAGCTATTATGGTTGATTTTAGAAAAATGTTTGAATGTGAAAAAGCTTCTGTTTTGTTATTTTTGCTAGGGGATATCTCTAACTCTAATTGATTTAAATCCAACGGTCTTCGATAGAGATTTTCATTACCTTTCCAACAAAATTGGAATCACTCAATTTGGATTTGTACAACTTTCTGAATTGATTTTCAAACTAGGGGACAGAATCTAGTTTAAGTCTAAAAAGAAAAAAGTTTATTTGAATCTGCTGGGTTGCGCGGGAACACTAATGGGACGGTCCAGTCTCACTTGGCGGCGCTGAGGACAACTGACAGGGGGGGTCCCACATGTTAGTGGCTCTTTAAACGCGAATTGGTACGTGTAGGGGTTCCGCGTATGAAAACAATAAATTTTACTCTACGCCCATGAACCCCTGAAGCTGCCAGGACCTATCTATTAGTAATACAGTAACGGGAGGGGCTTTTTGCAAACTTACCCTTGAAGACCGAAAAGCGTTGTCAACGCTCAGGAGAGCGTGGTTAATGTAGACGAGCCGAAGCCGACCTCAAGGTCGTGATGAAGTCCTTGCGCTCCTTCTGGCTCCAACGACTTGAGTGCCTCAAGTGCGACACCTTGCGGGGAGTTACACACGTCCGGTGCCTGACGATGACTCCTGCTTCCCCAATCCAGCAGCAGTTGCGGAAGTAGAGCTCCCGGATCCGAATCCCGCAGCACGACGGCGCTCCGTGGTGAAGATGTCTCTCGCTCGCGCAGTCCAGACTTGGGACCACGGTCACGAGAGAGAGGGGGAGAGAGAAAATATCAATTGGAGGTCCTCCCAAAAGTGGGGAGACCTTTATTGATTATTGGTGTATTTTCTACGCCAAATACCCCACTTTATATAGGGGGAGGGGAGGTACTACCTCCCCCAATGTCCCCCGGGGTGGGACTAAAGGAGAGGAGGGGGGAGGAGGTGTCTGCCTGCCACCTAGTGTCCCCGCGCGGGGAGGGGGGGGCTAGGCCCAGCCGGCCTCCCCCTTTCCCATTCTCCCTCTCTCATTTCCCCTAATGGGCCCTCTCCTTCCGAAATTGGGCCATTAAGCCTTTTTGACCTTTAATTTATTTTCTCTTTATTAAATAATTATGAATAAATGATTTTAACATTCATTCACATATTATTCAATATCCGTGGCCATGGAACACCTTCCACCTCCCTTCTTTTCTTCGGTGATTCTACCGATCCTATAAACACTCTCTAAGCATCATCAAGCCCTTAAGCGTGATACCCCACGGTTTGGGAACACTCCAGACATGGTCGGGACATTCCCGCAACAATGATCAACAGAGGGACCTGGATGGCCATGTGACCCATGTGCGTTCCACGAAGATCTTTCGTCGTTTGAACCGGGACAGTCGTGTCTTATTCCCTTTGTCACTCGATACTTGCATTGCCTGAGATCTGATCAATGACATCACCATGTCGTGTTCAATCTCGTTACTGAACCATGCTACTTGACTCGTTCCGACAAGCGATATCCCTGTGATCCAATCACACGCTGCGTAGCTATTGGATATAACCTCTCCGAGTGGGCCCTTGAGTATCTTCCCATCACATGGACGGACAAATCCTGCTCTTGACATATATTGCCTCTACGTTTTCCTCCGAATACCTGAACACACCTTTATAACCACCGTTTTACCAGATGGCGTTTGATGCTATCTAAGCACTCTCGGGAGACAGTGATTGATATAGCCTAACGGTCTAAGGAATAGTCTACGAGGATCCATTTCTAATCATCATAACTTGAACTTCGTGACATGATCGAGTCACGATGTTTAGGTTGGGTATTGGTTCATCATCTCATTCTCTGAATGAGATGACCTCATTTCCAACTGGCATAAATGCCACATGATCAGGAAACTTGATCATCCGTTGACCAATGAACCAGTGACTAGAGTTTCACTGGGAACCCCTGGTTGTTTGTATATCACACGTGTATTGATGTTTCCACTCAATACAGTTATAGCATGATAAAAAAACTTAATCATAAACTATATGAAATATGATAATAGTCCTTACTACTATTTATCTCTAGGGCATATTTCCAACAGTCTCCCACTTGCACTAGAGTAGAAATACACTAGCTGCATTTGTTCTTAATCATTGGCACCATATACCCGGTACCCTGAACATGCTTGCTCATGGAAGAGGTTGAGCCTTGGGTATGTACTTTACAGTCCCAAATCCTTTGCAACTTACTAATGTCACCTTGATTGACATTAATACTTTATCATGACATGATAGCATCAGTGTGTATGCATCGTTGCTATGGCAGCAGAACGAGGCCTGATTCCAGGAGCCTACAGTGACGTTAGATCAACCTCGAGGGCTTTCTCATGGGCACTGTGCCCTGGGACACATCATTCTATGTTAAAAGTGAACTAGCCCCGCCATAACATTATACAACACTTTAGATGGTACCCTTATCTATTATTATAAATGTATTCATCGAAACACTAGTGCACTCTGTGCAACTTTCGATATTTTGTTCACCTCGCTTCCTACTTGACTTTAATTGGTATCTACAGGAGTTTCCAACATATTCGCTTATAACATAACTCTTTATGCTTTAAGATATGTCATCCTTCATTGATTTGGAAAACATGTCTACAGTTCTCTACTAGACACTGCGGACAAAAACTTAGCTCAACGTTCTGTGATTCGAACTTAATCACTTTCACACGTTCCTTATTGGATCACATATTGTGCTAAGTTATCATCATGGTTTCTAAGATAGAACATATGTCTTAACATAGTGGATGATCATCCATTTCTTTCTTTCAACCATTGATGTGAAACTTAATTCTATTCCTAATTCGAGTTATTAAGGACCGATTCCTTAATTAACTTCTATTCTGAAATCCCTTTCAGAATCCCTTAAGGAATACTACATAATATCATAATACACCTATTATCCACTTCTACATCTTATAAATCATTATTTATAAGTATTTGCACTTTCATCCTTAACATACTTAAGAATTACTCCTATAAGCTCTCACTCAAAATATGTTCCTACATATTTGAATTCGAGTCTTATATTGCTCCCACTTAAAAATATGTCAATCACATATTGTTTCAGGAAGACTTTCATAGCTCCCACTCAATTTTATGCAAATTGCATATCCACTCACTATTTTGAATAACTTCAAAATCCTTTGATCAAATATCAAACTTGGAGATTTATTATGAGATACTAGTACTCTACTATTTTTAAATCCACTAGACATTTAGCACACATGAATCAAATTCATTTGTATTTATCCAATACTTATCAAATTGTGCTTTTGTCATTCACCCCTTTTTCCTAGTATGGCTTTGCAGTCATTTGGGAAAATTCCAAGCAACCCCTTTTACTTGTGAGATTCAGCAATGAATTGCTTTCTAATCTCAAGGGAATTTTGCTTTTAGGATTTCTCATAATTCTAGTTTACCATTATTTCCTTACTAGTTCGTGGGTATGTCATATTCCAAGAATCATGACAAATGATTCACAAATGTCTCCATACAAAATATGGATTTACATTTTGAATCCTACTTCATGTAGTGAAAAACAATAGTGGAGGGAAAAACACAATGATCAAAATCATTGATTCTTTCCTTCTGTGAAGAGAATCGTTCAGGAATGTTGTCCGTTGCGCTTCTCAACACTCTGATGCAGGGTTTTGAATCCTCATCGTATTTTTCACTAATTTCCATTTGCTTCATAATTGAGAAACATCACTAGAAGTGAGCTTTCTCAAGAATGTACCAAAATCCAAGCAATACGAATCTTGCTTTCCTTTTGGTTTGAGCTATGGGTTTCATATTGAAAGTTTCCAATGAATACTCTACAAGGACTTATTCGCTATTGTTTTGGTTGTATCGAATAACCCCAAAACTTTCACGAATTCAAATGGTTTACCAATTCTAATTGAGTGCTAACTATTTATAAGCTAATGGTCTCTACATATATACTACAATGATTTATTTGGTGCCTTCTATTCAACCCCCTTTGATATCTAATATCACATTGTGATGCTTTGTATTTTGACGTTTCAAAACACTTTGCATTCCACAATTTCTTTCATGCCATTCTTATAAAGTTGAATTTCATTACTATTGATCAAATCATAGTAATTAGATTCTCTTTTATATTTATACCCTTTGTTGATGAAACACTTTGATCAAATCAAATAGTTTCATATTCATGTTTTCTTTTGTAAACTATTTTACACTTTTAAACAATCATATAATGATAATTACCATTTTCGTTAAAACACAATACATCAAATATGTATTTCCTTTTAACAATTCTTTAAACACTTTGTATTCAAGTAATACACGGTGTTCAAGTTATTTTGCCGAACTTAGGCATGATTTATATGTGATAAGAAATCAAATGACTTTCACATATTATCATTATAACTTTGAATTTAAACAATGGTTTCATTCATTCATTAATGAACATATCATTAAATTGGGTATTTTAAACAAGGCATTTTAATGTTTTATAAATGTTCATGTATTATCAATTAGTTTCAAACAATAAGGATAATTCCCACATAACCAAACAACATATGAACACGAATAGAAATCATTCATAAAAGCAGAACAACTGTTTGTTACAAACTCATATGAATAACCGTCTCACAAAGTGTGAGACACACTAAATAAGTTCACAATCTCTTGATTACATTAATCATCCTAAAACACAAACTAAGTGATAAATGTCGAGGGAGAGTGTCGTCGGCCGTCATCATCATGCCCGCCATCAACATGCAACGTCACCTCTTCTCCAGTAAGCACCTCTCATGCAGAAGGACCTGTTTTCAGTAAAACAGAACAAGTATCAGATATACTTAACACTGCAATGTGTTTTCAAGATTATAACATTCATAAAACTGTATATCAAATATATACCTTTGTCGTTGATGACCCGAGCGACATCTGGTTCAACCAACACATTCCTAAGATGTGTCATGAACCAGTGGAACTCCATTTCCGTGTGGCCCCTCATTACACAAGTCCTGACTTGTGCTTGGTAGCTTGGTGGCAGCGACCGCAGCACAGCAGCATTTGCAAAAGAGGCTGTAATCCAGACGTCCAGGAAGTATGCCGGCCTCATGTACACATCATGCATGTCCTGCAAGTGGCTGTCTAGTGACGAGTTCTCCTCCATCTTAATGGAGATGAAGTCTCCCATCAACTCATGCTCCCAAATGCGTGTCTGATCCACGAAATGTGTCCTAAGCTGTAGCATCACCGAACGAGGGTTGACATCACCCACGAAAGGCCACAGCTCGTCCACCATTCCGAAACGCATCACAACTGAAATATAGGAGGCCATCTCCCGACGGAGATAGCAGTCTTTCCGCTCCTCTAGGGTCTCAAGGTCCATGGGCTGACCCAAATCCATCCCGTCGAGTATGTAGTCGACCACGTCGTTCTCGCTAAGGAGAACATGGAGACTGGCAACCCAAATGGAGAAGTTCGATCCATCTAATCAGAGCTTCTCTCCTTCTAACCATTCAATTGTCAACACGAAAGAGCCCATCTACATTTATAATTGCAAAAGGAATTTAGACTAATTTTATAATTAAATGAGTTAATACTAACTCCACTCAGAAACACCTATCCCCAAAAGGGTTCCTAGTGATAACATGACCCCTGTCAGCCACATCTCCCCCGATCATCACGGCCATCAATGTGGGTTCAAGGGTAGACGCTAAACGTCGGTCACATCATTCATGCGACTCGTGCTCGATCTTTCGACCATCCGCGTTCCGAGGCCATCTCTGTACATGCTAGGCTCGCCAACTCAACCTTAGTGTTTTCGCTGTGCAACATGGCTTGCACCCACTGTATGTGAACGTAGATATGTCTGACACCCGATCATCATGGCCTGCCTCATACCAAAGAACTTTCTTGGTGGTGCACACTAAGGGGGAACACAATCGTTGGTTATTTTAACAGGGATCATCTTATTAGGCTACCGTCGAGTATCTAATACTAGCACACAATAAGACATACAAACAATAACATTGAATGTAAATGCTATGTGATATGGTCCTTCACGTCATGATCTCCATCCGCCGTCACCGGGTTCCGGCGCCAAGGTTCCGGCGCCGTAGACACAAGGGTACCAGTGTCATTCCGGCGTGGTAGTTCGTCACCTCCGTGACTATCTACTACTATGTAACAAAAGGTAATTACTTTACCTTTTCCACAACCATATCACCAAGCAACTCCCCCCTACAAAACAAAGTTAGAGGCCTCTACTTTATCTTTGCATGTTTTACGTGGCTGAATGGGCTTTCGTACAAGAACCGTTCTTACCTACAAACTTTTAGCACAACGCTGATCAAGTAGTTGTCTCTACTACACCCTTGTTGGGGCCCTCTGTTGCGAATGGTATACCAACTAATGCGAGAGAGACAGACACCCCCCTAAGCCACTTTATACGGTACAAGCCGTATGTCAAGTGTGGACTAGTCTCGCGAATGAACGCGTAAAGTCGGTTGGGGGCTGCTTCATCAAGCATTACTGCGGTATACACAAGTACACGTGGGAGGGTAACAACTAAAAGATCAACGCCCACACGCTACATCTCATGTGTTCTACTCGTACTAGCATTACTACACATAGATCTAGCTCTGATACCACTGTAGGGGTTCCGCGTATGAAAACAATAAATTTTACTCTACGCCCCTAAACCCCTGAAGCTGCCAGGACCTATCTATTAGTAATACAGTAACGGGAGGGGCTTTTCGCGAACTTACCCTTGAATACCGAAAAGCGTTGTCAACGCTCAGGAGAGCGCGGTTGATGTAGACGAGCCGAAGCCGACCTCAAGGTCGTGATGAAGTCCTTGCGCTCCTTCTGGCTCCACCGACTTGAGTGCCTCAAGTGCGACACCTCGCGGGGAGTTACACACGTCCGGTGCCTGACGATGACTCCTGCTTCCCCGATCCAGCAGCAGTTGCGGAAGTAGAGCTCCCGGATCTGAATCCCGCAGCATGACGGCGCTCCACGGTGAAGATGTCTCTCGCTCGTGCAGTTCAGACTTGGGACCACAGTCACGAGAGAGAGAGACGGGGAAAAAGAAAGTATCAATTCGAGGTCCTCCCAAAAGTGGGGAGACCTTTATTGATTATTGGTGTATTTTTCTAGGCCAAATACCCCACTTTATATAGGGGAGGGGAGGTACTACCTCCCCCAAAGTCCCGGGGTGGGACTAAAGGAGAGGAGGGGGAGGAGGTGGCCGCCGGCCACCTAGTGGGCCCCGCGCGGGGGGAGGGGGGGCTAGGCCTAGCCGGCCTCCCCCTTGCCCATTCCCTCTCTCCTTTCCCCTAATGGGCCCTCTCCCTCCGGAATTGGCCAATTAAGCCTTTTTGACCTTTAGTTGATTTTCTCTTTATTAAATAATTGTGAATAAATGATATTAACATTCATTCACATATTATTCAATATCCGTGGCCATGGAACACCTTCCGCCTCCACTCCGGACATCCTCCGAACTTACCGAAACCCTTCCGGTTTTCTCCCTTCTTTTCTTCGGTGATTCTAACGATCCTATAAACACTCTCTAAGCATCATCAAGCCCTTAAGCGTGATACCCACGGTTCGGGATCACTCCAGACATGGTCGGGACATTCCCGCACCAATGATCAACAGAGGGACCTGGATGGCCATGTGACCCCTGTGCGTTCCACGAAGATCTTTTGTCGTTTGAACTAGGACAGTCGTGTCTTATTCCCTTTGTCACTCGATACTTGCATTGCCCGAGATCTGATCAATGACATCACCATGTCGTGTTCAATCTTGTTGCTGAACAATGCTACTTGACTCGTTCCGACAAGCGATATCCCTGTGATCCAATCACACAATGCGCAGCTATTAGATATAACCTCTCCGAGTGGGCCCTTGAGTATCTTCCCGTCACATGGACGGACAAATCCCGCTCTTGACATATATTGCCTCTACGGTTTCCTCCAAATACCTGAACACACCTTTATAACCACCGTTTTACCAGATGGCGTTTGATGCTATCTAAGCACTCTCGGGAGATAGTGATTGATATAGCCTCACGGTCTAAGGAATAGTCTACGAGGATCCATTTCTAATCATCGTAACTTGAACTTCGTGACATGATCGGTCATGATGTTTAGGTTGGGTAACCTCATTTCCAACTGGCATAAATTCCACATGATCAGGAAACTTGATCATCCGTTGACCAATAAACCAGTGACTAGAGTTTCACTGGGAACCCCTGGTTGTTTGTATATCACACGTTTATTGATGTTTCCACTCAATACAGTTATAGCATGATATAAAACTTAATCATAAATTATATGAAATATGATAATAGTCCTTACTACTATTTGTCTCTAGGGCATATTTCCAACAGTACGGTGCAATGTGGACCGTAGGATTAGAACTAGGATCTACGGCTCACGGTCTTCGTCGACGACGGACACGTCACCGGCGAGACGGAAACCTAGCGGCGCTGTGGGGGTGTAGTGGGGGCATACCAGGGCTCGAGCTAGTGCGGCGATGGGGGCGTTTGAACGAGGAGACGACGGCGGACTCAGGCAAGGTCGTGGCAGCTCCGGGGGTGGACGAAATCAATGGGGCGTCTCCTCCTCTGCTACGGCTATCTCCGACGAAATTCCGACGAAGGGATGCTCGAGCGGCTACGGGGAGAGGTGGGGAAGGACCAGTGGTGAGAGGGGAGCTGGGTGGTGTGAAGAAATGGTGCTGGGGAGGCTCCCTTATATAGGCTCAGTGAGGCGGCAGAGAAGCATGGGCGGAGCTCGTCGGTGACGATGGCACAGGGTGCTATCGGCGTGGGCAAGGTAGGCGGACGCTGGGCGGTTCCCTGGCGGTCAGCAAGGGCTTAATGGCGATGCTAGGGGCGGTGGATTGAGGTCGAGAGCATCGGGCGCTCCGTGCGGCAAAGGGGTGCTCGACACGGTTCAGGCTGTGGGTCGTGCGGCGGGTAAAGGGCGTGTCTGGCGGGGTGATGTTGTCAAGGCGGAGCGGCGCGCGCGGGCTATGGTCGAGGGGCCTTGTGGAGCTCTGTTGGGGACGGTGCTCTGGCGTGCGCTGCGCATGGCGCAGAGGCAGTGGGCGCGAGCAATTGGAGGTGGTCTAGGGACTGTCTGTGCTTGGGGAAGGGACCGTGGGCGGCGGTGCTACCACGCCTACCTCCTTGGAGCGGCGGAAGAGGGCGGGGCTATCTGCTGCGAGCTGCCCGTGCTCGACCGGCGGGCATGGTGTCGGGGTGGCGCTGCACTGTGGCCAGGGACTAGGGAGTGGCTGGTTTATGACCTGGTTGGGACTAGGGAAGACAAGAAAGGTTAATGGTGATCAAATGGCTCGACAAAATTTGATCAAAACAGTATTAGTTAGGCAGGTTTGATTCTTCTCACAAGGTGTTCGCCACAATGGCCGCATGAGTTCAACTTTTGAATTTTGAAATGAATTTTGGTGGAGTTGTTATTCACATGCTTAAGTATCTGTGGTTGCTAGAATTTGTCAAATTGAATTCATTTGCATGGTTTTTGAAAAAGTGGGATCTAGGTACATACACTTGATTCCATTTTCAAATGTCTTTTAAATTTAGAGTTTGAAAGTTTTTGGAAGATCACAAAGTGGGCCTTGGTACATCACTACTTGTACTAGCAAGGTGTGCAAAGATCCACAATTTTTTCTATTTGAATTTGAGTTCTAGGAACACCCAAAGTGACCTAGTTGATTAAAATGGCAAAAGTGACCATTTCCATTATTAACTCTTTTTGATTTCTTTTTCTTTGGATTTTGCTTGGGAATGATCTAGATGATGTGGCATTCATCTTAGATTCATTTTACAACCATTAGAACAAAAAAACATGGCAAATCAAAACAATTCATATTCAATGCAACACACACATGCATGCTTATTTATTTAAAGGAGAAAAAGGTTTTGTTAACCCTAAATTGGGTGATCTGGATCTTCATAACTTGGATTAAAGTTTTGGGATGTTAAAAACGTTCCCCCTTAAACAAAATCTCGTCCCGGGATTTAAGCAAGAAAACTAGGAACTAAAGAGATCTGGGAACTCAGTCCTAATGTAATCTGCTCGCTCCCAAGTGGCTTCTTCTTCAGTATGGTTGCTCCATTGAATCTTGAGAAATTTGATACTTCAGGTCCTGGTGGTTCTGTAAGCTTCCTCAAAGATACGGATGGGCAATTCCCGATACATCAGATCCTTGTTGATATCAACTGCTCGGTGATCGATGTTCTTGAAAACTTAATTCTTCTCTGGCACTTCTAAGCACTTGCGAAGTAACGAGATATGGAACACATTGTGGATGGCAGACATCTCTTCAGGCAGTTCCAGTTGATATGATACTTCTCCTCGGTGATTCAGAATCTTGAAGGGTCCGATATATCTAGGGGATAACTTTCCTTTTAGACTAAAACGTTGCGTTCCCTTTAATGGCGAAACTTTGGGATACACAAAATCTTCGACATTGAAAGTCAGGTCTCTCCTTCTCTTGTCAGCATAACTCTTCTGTCTGGATTGGGCGGTCTTGAGGTGCTCACGGACTTTGTGAACCTTCTCTTCGGCTTCTCGTAGGATGTCGGGTCCGAAAATCTGACTCTCTCCTACTTGCGACCAATTCAAAGGGGTACGTCACTTCCTTCCATATAAGAACTCAAATGGGGCCATTTGCAAACTGGCTTGATAACTGTTGTTGTATGAGAATTCTACGAAAGGCAGACAATCTTCCCATTTTGATCCGTACTCTAACACACAAGCTCTCAACATATCTTCTAGGATTTGGTTGACTCTTTCAGTCTGTCCATCGGTTTGCGGGTGATAAGCTGTGCTGAAATTCAACTTGGTTCCTAATCCTTCTTGAACTTTCTGCCAAAATCTCGAGGTAAATTGGGTTCCCCGATCTGATACTATGGTCTTGGGGGTTCCATGCAAACTGACAATTCTAGCAATGTACAACTCTGCTAGCTTAGAACTCTGGTAAGTTGTCTTGACAGGTATAAAATGAGCTACCTTGGATAATCTATCAACGATGACCCAGATAGAGTTGTTTCCCCTACTAGAAGTAGGCAAACCGGTGATAAGTCCATTCCGACGGAATCCCATTTCCATTCCGGAATCTGCAATGGTTGCAACAGTCATGCGGGTCTCTGATGTTCTGCTTCGACTCTCTGACAAATATCACACTTGGAGATGTAGCTTTCGATTTCTCCTTCAAATCCTGATACATCTTTGTTCCTCCGGGGTGGATAGAATAAAGAGTATCATGAGCTTCTTGCATGATAACTTGCTTCAGTTCTGAATCTGCTGACACACAGATATGTCCTTTGTACCATAGAACTCCTTCTTCGTCTTCGGTGAATCCAGGTACCTTTCCTGTACCAATACAACGCTTGATTCCGTCGATACTTGCATTTCCTTTCTAGGCTTCCTTGATTTGGCTAATCAAAGTGGGTTGAAGTTCGATGCTAGCTAAAAATCCTTTGCTTACTAGCTCAGTTCTAAACTGCTCCAACTCTTCATGCAAACTTGGTTGCTTCTCCTTGATCATGGTGTTTAACCTACACGGCAATCTACTAAGAGCATCCGCTGCCACATTGGCTTTGCTGGGGTGATAGTGAATGTCAAGGTCATAATCCTTGATTAACTCTATCCATCTCCTTTGCCTCATATTCAGCTCCTTCTGAGTGAAAATATACTTCAAGCTCTTGTGATCTGAGTAAATCTCACAGCGATTACCCATAAGGTAATGATGCCATGTCTTTAATGCCAAAACAACGGCTGCTAACTCAAGATCATGAGTAGGATAGTTCTGCTCATGCTGCTTCAGTTGTCGAGACAGATACGCGATGACTTTGCCTTCTTGCATCAATACACATCCTAGACCAATCTTGGATGCATCACAATACACATCAAACGGCTTCTTGATATCTAGCATGATCAATATTGGGGCTGAAATCAATCTCTTATTGAGCTCTTGGAAACTTGCTTCACATTTGTCGGTCCATTCAAACTTCTTGTCCCTCTTCAACATTTGGGTCATGGGTCTTGCAATGCTCGAAAATCCTTCTACGAACTTGCGGTAATATCCCGCTAATCCGAGAAATGCACGGACTTGAGTTTGAGTGGTTGGGGCTTCCCATTCTTCAACATCTTTGATCTTGGCGGGATCAACAACTACTCCTCCTGCAGACACAATATGTCCTAGGAATCCCACTTCTTTCAGCCAAAACTCACATTTACTGAATTTGGCATACAACTGCTGCTCTCTAAGGGTTTCAAGGATGATTCTCAGATGTTGCTCATGCTCTTCTTCTGACTTGGAGTAGATAAGGATGTCGTCGATAAACACAACGACAAACTTATCTAGAAAATTCATAAAGATCTTATTCATGAGATTCATGAAATAAGCAGGGAAATTGGTTAATCCAAAAGACATGACCGTATACTCGTATAATCCATATCTGGTGGTAAAGGCGGTCTTTGGAATATCCGTTGCACGAATCTTAAGTTGGTGATAACCAGTCCTAAGATCGATTTTAGAGAACACTTTGGCACTAGTCAACTGATCAAATAGATCCTCTATCTTTGGCAAGGGGTACTTGTTTTTGATTGTGACGTCATTTAGCTTCCTGTAATCTATGCACAAACGGTTGCCTCCATCTTTCTTGTCGATGAATAACACGGGCGATCTCCATGGCGATGCGCTTGGTTGAATCAAGCCTGTTACCAACATAGCATCCAATTATTTCTTCAATTCCACTAACTCTGATGGGTTCATGCTATAGGGTCTCTGAGCTATGGGTCCGGTTCTGGGAATTAGTTCAGTAATGAACTCAATATCCCTATTCGGGGGCATACTGGGCAATTCATCTAGGAATACATCGGGGTATTCACAGACTATTCTGACTTGGTCTATGGTGGGTAGGGCTAGACTCTTGTTGCACTTGAATTGACGGGGCAAGGTTTCAGATATATGCTCTACTGATACTCCAGAGCTACTGGTCATGGTGATGGCTTTCTTGGCATATTCTATCAATCCCTTATGCTTCGACATCCAATCCATTCCCAGTACTACTTCCAAACCTTTGGTTCCAAGTACTATTAGATTGGCATAAAAATCTATCCCATGTATTCTGATAGGTACAACTTTGCAAATTTTTCTAGCTTTTGTAGTTGAACCAGGTATTTGAACTATCATGACATGCTTCAAGTTGGTTGGGTGAATCTTACTAGTGCATGCAAATTCTTTGGTGACGAACCAGTGCGATGCTCCAGAATCAAACAACACTCTTGCTAAAACTGAGTTGACAGAAAACATACTGAAAGGACATTTACTGTCTTAATCACTTTTGGTGTTCGTTAACAACTAGTAGACCCTTTCGCAGTTTGCTATTGTCTACAGGTAGTATTCTACAAAGGAAAAAGGACCACTGGCCTACAGATCATTCCCTGCATCTGATCTTGCTTGCTGGAAATTCCAGACCGGAGTCTCCAGTCTAGACAGACCGGAGTCTCTGGTGTGGTCCGGAGTTTCCCCTAGAGTCTCCGGTGTGGCCTCTGTTTTCATGCCCTAGACAGCTAGTAAGGTGGTCCGGAGATTGGTCCGGAGGTTGGTCCGGAGTCTCAGGTCTCTATCTCAGGCCGGAGTCTCTGGTGTGGAGGGACCGGAGTCTCCGGTCCACTTGGCTCCCAACTAAGCTAGGTCATTCTGTCAAGGGGTTCGGAGGCTGGTCCGGAGATGGATCGGAGTCTCCGGTGTAGACCGGAGTCTCCGGTGTGGTGACCAGAGTCTCCGGTCTGCTTCTTCTCCAATGGTCAGAAAAACGGTTCGCTGACAGAAGGGCTATAAATAGGAGACCTTATCCTCTTGTTCTAGCTGCTCGTCCACCTCAAGAACACCATGTCCATTTGAGCCACCAAATCAACAAGATCTCTTCATCCAACCATCCAAAGTCTATGATATTTGGAGAATCAAAGGAGGAGGCCTTGATCTACATCTTCACCAAGAGAGATCTTCATTTCCCCCTCATTCACTTGAGGGCCCCCATGCTCTAGTGTTTCATTGGAAACCCTAGGTTTTGATTTGGTTCTTACAAGCTTGTCTTTGATTGTTTGACAGCTTGCTTGCATTTGGGAGCCTCCAATTAAGTTGTGGATGTGTGCCCCGAACTCGTTGTAAAGGTGCCGGCTTCCACCTCGAAGGTTGCCGTATAGTGGAAGAGGTGAATCGAACCCGTTGGGGTGAGGTTCATCGGAGAACAAGGGAGGCCTCTCGTGGCGTTGGTGGTTTGAAACCATCCCCTCTCCAAACATAGACGTACTTCCCCTCAAAAGGAAGGAACTATGGGAAACAAATCCTTGTGTCTCCGTGTGCTCCACTTTGGTTCCTTCTACCCTTTACTGCACTTTACTTATCTAGTTATTGTTTAGTTAGTGCTTGCTTGTCATATAGGTAAATTCACCTTAGTTGCATAATCTAGAGAATTTACCTTTCTTGTCAAACCCTAATTTGAAAAGGAGTAAAATTTGAAGTAGCACCTATTCACCCCCTCTAGGTGCCCATATGATCCTTTCAATTGGTATCAGAGCCTTGGCTCTTTATTCGGGCTTAACCGCCTAAGAGATTATGGGCAACCCAGAGGAGGGAGAAAGTGAGGCTAGCCATTCGGTGACCATGGTAGATCTCAAGAATTTGGAAACAAGCTTGAGCTCTACCTTGGGAAACGAAATCCTACAATTGCGTCAACTCGTTGAGCAACTTGTTAAGGATAAGCAAACCTCACCTCCTCCCTCTCCAGTAGAAACTCCACCAAACCCAAAGGCTAATGCTCCGGCAAAGCCTTTGGAGGAAGGGGTAGGGGATGAACATAATTCCACTAACTCCGCCACCAAAAGGGGTGATGGGAAGGAAGAGTTCCATACGGTTCCCGGATGGTACTCTCCCGACCCTCCTATCCCTCATCCACATATAAACAATAGAGGCGACCCACCTAAGTTAGCTACACATACTTTTGCTCAATGGCAAGTGTTAATGAAATCTCATGTGCGCAGCTCTTGCATTGATTTGTGGAATATTATTGAAGATGGACTCAAAATTAAGGATCCAACCAACTTGACGAGAAGAGAAGTAGTCAATAGCCAACTCAATGCGACTGCTCTGCACATGATCCAACTTGGGGTGGGGCCAAAGGATTTTCCCCACATTGAGCACTACAACACCGCCAAGGAAGCTTGGGATGCTCTCATTGACTTGTTTGTTGGCAATGAGAGTATGAGGAGAAATAGATATGATGCCTTAAGCAATGATGCCAAAGGTTTCTTCATGAAGGATGGTGAGGATCATGAAGACATGTATCGAAGACTCAAATCCACAACCACCGCCTTCAGGAATGTTGGCGCATCTCACATTGATGATGCTTGGATCAAAAGGAAGTATGTGAGTGCTCTCATGCCCTTCGAGCCTACTGACTTGAAAAGTCTCCAAGGAAGACACAACTACCATCTCATGACCTCCAATGAAGTGATGCAAGAGATGGGCGCCTTCAAGGTTGCTGCCAAGAATGCCAAAGACGCCCGCGCTCGTGCTATTGGAATGAGTAGTGGTGTCAATCTTGCCTTGAAGGCCAAGGTTGTGGAGTATGATGAAGATGAAGGAAGTGATGAGGGACCTTCAATGAGCCACCCTAATGATGTCAAGACTGCTCATGGTGAATACATGGCCTTCTATGCAAGAAACTTTTGGAAAGACCCCACAGGCCAAGATGGAAATGCAACGAAGAAGCAACCCCAATGGGAGAAGAGACAATGGGTCCAAGTTGAGAACTTGCTTCAATTGTGGTGACCGTTATCACTTCGTTGCAGGTTGTCCCTATGAGAAAAGAGACGATAATGGAGGTAAACTTGTGTTGAAGAAGACCTCCAAAGTTCCATACAAGAAACCCTTCATCAAAAGAAACACAACCAACAAGAAGCCGGGAGAAATTGTCTTGATCACACATGAAGAGTACTCCTCCGATGATGATGAGGAGGAGGAAGAAGAGGATACACCAAGTGGTGTGGCGGCTCTTGCCACTACCTCTACTCCTTCATTCTCACTCTTCGCCTCTCCAAATGAGAATATCTCCAACAAGAACGTCACTTGGCTTATGGCAAGAGGAATGGAGGTATTATCATCATCACACTCCACTTCTTTAATCAATGGTGATTTTGATGATGAGTTATCTCTTGAGGTCAAAAAGGAACTAGTTGCCTTTGATGTGTTTATGAATAACTTGCAAGGGGAACATAAGAAACATGTTGTGGACCTCCTAAATCAACTTTCACACACACAAGAACTTCTAGATGACAGATGCCAATTAGGAAGAGAGCACATGATTGAGGTAGAAGCTCTTAGTAATGCTCTAGAAGAAGAACAAGAAACTAGAATATCTCTTGAAACTAAACTAGAGGGCCTTGATGAAGCTAATGACCTCATTATTAATAAACTCATCAAGGAACGTGATCATGCTATTGCTAAATACAAAAAGGCTAAAAAGGATAAGATTGAGTTTGATGTTGTTCATAAAAAACTTGCTGAGGACCTTAGGACACTTGACAAGGATCACAAGGCCTTGGAAAGTGAACTCATGTCCCTCACAAAGTCTCGTGAAAAGCTTCAAACTCAATTGATCAATACTCCCTCACCTAGTACATTCATTCCTTCTAGTTGTACAAATATTCTTGAAGAACATGCTAGGTTGAAGGGGGAGCTAGCTCAGACTTCCTTTCCCAAAGGAAACAAGTCTATTGATGACCTCTTAAACAAGCAAAGGTCAAATGGTGGAAAAGGGGGCTTAGGCTTTGTCTCTAAAGCCAAGAAGAAAAAGAATAACAAGAAGAAGAAGGCCAAGCCCGCTCAAGAAAAGAACAAGGTCATTGTGGGAAGTAAGACCACAAGTGGCAAAACTATGTCTCATGATGATTTTGCGGGTAGTGCTAACCCTCACTATGTCTTAATGCGTGATTACTATGGTGATGTGTATGCACAATATGTTGGCCCTTTTGATGGTTGTATTGCATGGTCGATTTGGGTTCCCAAGACCCTTGTTGCTAACAAAAGAGGACCCATTGAGAAATGGGTACCTAAAAACTAGTTTGATATTTTGTAGACCTATGCTTCCGGAGGGTCAAAATGGGTGCTCGATAGTGGATGCACAAGTCATATGACCGGAAGCGCATCTAGTGTCAAGGAATTGAGACCAAATGTTGATCAAATATCCGTGACATATGCTGACAAATCAAAGTCTAAGGTAATGGGTTTCGACAAGGTTGTGGTGGCACATGATATCACTCTCATGGACGTCATGCTTGTTGAGACCCTTGGCTATAATTTACTTTCAGTCCGTGCACTAGGAAAGATGGGCTTTGTTGTCTTCATTGATGTTGATATTGTGATCCTCCTGTGAAGCAAGACTCTAAAGGTTGCTTTCGTTGGGTATGTCGAGGATGACTTGTATGTGGTGGATTTCTCCGGGAAAACCACTACAGGTTCGATGTGCTTTTTCAGAAAGGCCGATGTGGGTTGGCTATGGCACCGCCGTCTAGCCCATGTCAACATGAGAACTTTGCAAAGCCTCCACAAGGATGGTCATATTGTTGGACTAAAAGAAAATGTTTGCTTTGCCAAAGATCGTGTTTGCAGGGCATGTGTTGAAGGAAAGATGCATGATTCTCCCCACAAGCCAAAGAACTACATCAAGTCCAAGAGGATCTTGGAGCTTCTTCATGTGGATCTCTTTGGTCCCCCGTCTCATGCAAGTCTTGGTGGGAAGAAATATTGTTTGGTGATTGTTGATGATTACTCTAGATACACTTGGGTATATTTCTTCAAGTTAAAAAGTGAGACCCAAGAGAACTTCGTCGACTTCATCAACATGGCTCAACGTCAAAACAATGTCCCGGTATTAACCATAAGAAGTGATAATGGTACCAAGTTCAAGAACTACACATTAAATGGATTTCTTAGTGATGAGGGAATAAAACATCAATATTTTGCTGCATATACCCCTCAACAAAATGGTGTAGCTGAGAGGAAGAACCGGACTCTCATTGATATGGCTAGGACTATGTTGGCGGAATTCAAATCTCCATACAATTTTTGGGCTGAAACTATCTCCACCGCATGCCATGCATCTAACCGTCTCTACCTCCACAAAGAATTGACCAAGACTCCATATGAGATCCTTACCGGTAACAAGCCTAATGTTTCTTACTTCCGAGTATTCGGTTGTAAGTGCTTCTATCGCATTAAGGGCATTCGTTTATCCAAGTTTGATTCCAAAGCATTAGAGGGTATTTTTGTTGGTTATGGTCTCGAATCCCACACTTATAGAATCTATGACAAGCTCTTAGGAATTGTCATATAATCTTGTAGTGTGGTGTTTGAAGAATATGATGGTCCCCAAGCGGGGCGTGTTGATGTTTGTGATGTAGATGATGAAATGCCTCAGGATGCCATAGGAAGAATGGGTGCGGGTTTCATCCGCCCTGTTGAGGAACCCCTTATGGTGGATCAAGAAGAACTATGCTCTACTCACGTGGAGCCCTCATCTTCACAACTTCAACAAGCTACTGTCGAGGTGAATGGCGACCCATGCCAAAGACAAGTTGTGGACCCTCAACCTACTGATCAAGAAGATGCCTCCAGCCAAGAGGTGTTTGAGTCTCCGTTTGCCAGGATGTCCAGTGGTGCTAAGGCCATTACACAAGCAAGATCTATACAAACTGCCATAAGTATAGCTGAATACCTAGCTAGGTGTGGGACTGATCATGACCAAGGTCAATCATCTCCTTCTCTAGAAGAGAATATTGTAGGGGTTCGTAGCATGGAAAACAAAAATTTTCTATCGCATACAAACAAACAAGCCAAGATCTATCTACTAGATTGCAGCAACGAGTCGATGGAATAACTCACCCTCGAAGATTCCAAAGTGTTTAACGAGAGCAGATTCTCGTGGGTGATGTAGTCGTACTCTTTCCGATCTCAAGATCGCGTAGACGATCCTTCCGGCGCCACGTTCCAGCAGCGCTCCCGCAGTCGGTCACACGTTCGGTACTCGACGAAGACCTTCCTCTCCCTTGTTCCAGCAGGCAGCGGAGGTTGTAGCACTCTCCTCGCGATTCCGGCAGCACAACGGCGTGGTACCGGAAGTAGAGGGGAAATCCCGCAGGGCTTCGTCTTAAGCCGGTACGAGTATGGTGGAGCTTATGAGAGAGGCTATTAGTGGTCTAGTAATTAGACACACTAATTAGAAGGCTCTAAACCAATTAGAAGGCTCTAAACCGAAATAGCTCTAAACCGGGGTTTAGGTCTAGGGTTTAGTTTAGAGGATAGGAACTAGTGTGTGCTAGGAGGGAGCCCTGCCCCTCCTTATATAGGTGGGAGGGGCTGGCTGGCCAAGGGGAGGGAGGGAGTCCCTCCCCAACTCGGCTTGGTGGGGCGCCGGCTTGGGGAGGAGGACTCCCTCCCCAACTCGGTTTCCTCCTCTCCTCCCACTTCCCAAAATTGCCGTTTGACTTTCAAACTGGCCGTTTGACTTTTCAATTTAGGATTTAAATAAATCCTTTATTTTGGGCAGCGAAGACACCTAGTACATGATGCAATCATTCCAACTCATAATGACACATTCATGTACCCTTCCCCCTCCGGAGTGCCGGACATTCCGGGACCTTCTAGAATGTTCCCGATGAAAACACCGGAACCATTCCCCAACTCCGAAATGGGACTTTCCTTATATGAATCTTATTCTCCGGACCATTCCGGATCACCTCGTGATATCCCGGATCCCATCCGAGACTCCGAATCAACATTCGGTCTCTTTCTCATAATACCATAACTACTCAAACAACGTCGAATCCTTAAGTGTGTCTCCCTACGGTTCGTGAATTATGCGGACATGATCGAGACACTTCTCCGAACAATAACCAATAGAGGAATCTGGAAATTCATATGGCTCCCACATATTTCTACGATTACTTTGCGATCGAATGAACCACTTACATACGATACCAATTTCCCTTTGTCTCATGATATGTTACTTATCCGAGGTTATGATCGTCGGTATCTCTGCATACCCAGTTCAACCTCGTTACTGATAAGTACTCTTTTCTCGTTCCCGTGATATGTGATCCCTTGTGACCCAGTCACATGCTTGCAAGCTAATTGGATGACATTTCACCGAGAGGGCCCAGAGTATATCTATCCGTCATATGGATGGACAAATCCCACTCTTGATCCATGTGTTTCAACCAATACTTTCCGAACACTCAATGCCACCTTTATAGCCACCCTGTTACGGTGTGGTGTTTGATGACATCAAAACATTCATCCGGTAAAGGTGATATGCATGATCTCATGGTCGAAGGAATTAGATAACTATGTATCAGAAAGCATATAGCAATTGAACTATTGAAATGACTTGATCTTTATGCTACGCTTATCTATAGGAGTATGTCCACCATATCATTCTCCTAACGATACGATCTTGTTGTTGATAACATCTCAATGTTCATGATAGGGAAACCACAATCATCAATCAACCAACAAGCTAGTGAAGTATAGAGGCTATACTAGGGACTTCAAATTAAGTTTACAAATCACACAAGTATTAATGTTTCCTTGTTAATACTATTATAGCATGAATGTAAACATTTATCATAAACACAAAGATATAATAATAACTACATTTATTATTGCCTCTAGGGCATATCTCCAGCAGTCTCCCACTTGCACTAGAGTCATCTAATCTAGATTACATGGTAATATACCGAACACCCATGGCAGTTTGGTGTTGGTCATGTTTTGCCCTCGGGAGAGGTTTAGTCAATGGATCCGCCACATTCAGATCTGTGTGTACTTTGCAAATCTTTATATCCCCATCCTGGATATGTTCTCGAATAGCGTGGAAACGCAGCTTGATATGCTTCAGCTTCTTGTGTGACCTTGGTTCTTGCGCATTGGCTATGGCGCCCATGTTATCACAGTAGATAGACATTGGGTCCAGCGCACTAGAAACCACACCCAGCTCTGTAATGAACTCTTTCATCCATATCGCTTCTTGTGAAGCCTCCGAAGCAGCCATGTATTCCGATTCAGTTGAAGATCTCGCCACAACGCTTTGCTTTGCACTCCTCCAGCTAACTGCTGCACCATTCAAAATAAATACGTATCCGGATTGTGATTTAGAATCATCTGGATCGGTGTTCCAACTAGCATCGGTGTAACCATTAACAACGAGCTGTTCATCACCTCCATAAGAAAGAACCATATCCTTAGTTCTTCTCAAGTACTTAAGGATGTTTTTGACCGCTGTCCAATGATCCACTCCTGGATCACTTTGATATCTACTAGTCAAACTAACAGCATATGCAATGTCGGGTCTAGTACATAGCATGGCATACATTAGAGATCCTATGGCTGAGGCATAGGGAGTCTTACTCATCCTTTCTCTATCTTCTGCCGATGTCGGACTTTGAGTTTTACTCAAGGTCGTATTGGGCAACATGGGCAAGAACCCTTTCTTGCTTTCTTCCATTCCAAACCTCTTTAGAACTTTGTCCAAATATGTACTCTGTGACAATGATATTTGGCGTTTCGATCTATCTCTATAAATCTTTATGCCTAATATGTAAGCTGCTTCGCCAAGATCCTTCATTGAAAAACTATTATTCAAATATTCCTTGACACTATTAAGAAGGTCTACATCATTCCCAATCAACAATATGTCATCCACATACAGTATTAAGAATGCTACAGAGCTCCCACTCACTTTCTTGTAAATACAAGCTTCTCCATAAGTTTGTATAAAACCAAAACTTTTGATTATCTTATCAAAACGTTGATTCCAACTTCGGGATGCTTGCTTCAATCCATAGATGGACCGTTGAAGCTTGCATACCTTGTTAGCGTCTTTAGGATCGACAAAACCTTTGGGTTGCATCATATACAACTCTTCATCAATGTCTCCATTGAGGAATGTTGTTTTGACATCCATCTGCCATATCTCATAATCGTAATATGCAGCGATTGCTAACATAATCCTCACAGATTTTAGCTTCGCTACTGGTGAGAAAGTCTCATCGTAGTCAACTCCTTGAATTTGTCGAAACCCTTTTGCGACAAGTCGAGCTTTATAGACAGTAACATTACCATCAGCATCTGTTTTCTTCTTGAAAATCCATTTGTTCTCGACAGCCTTCCGGCCATCCGGTAAGTCCACCAAAGTCCATACTTGGTTTTCGTACATGGATCCAATCTCGGATTTCATGGCTTCTTGCCATTTATTGGAATCTGGGCTCATCATCGCTTCCTCATATGTCTCGGGGTCATCGGTGTTGTCCACCAACATGACATTCATAACGGAATCATACCAATCTGGAGTGGTACGAGTTCTCGTTGACCTGCGAGGTTCTGTAGCAACTTCGACCGAAGTTTCATGATCAACATCATTAGCTTCCTCTCTAATTGGTGCAGGCACCACAGGAACTTCTTCCGGTGCTGCGCTACTCGCAATTTCGAGAGAAGGTTCGACAACCTCGTCGAGTTCTACTTTCCTTCCAGTCACTTCTTTTGAGAGAAATTCCTTCTCTAGAAAGGATCCATTCTTGGCAACGAAGATTTTGCCTTCGGATCTATGATAGAAGGTATACCCAATAGTTTCCTTCGGGTATCCTATGAAGACGCATTTTTCCGCTTTGGGTTCAAGCTTGTCCGGCTGTAACTTCTTTACATAGGCTTCGCATCCCCAAACTTTAAGGAACGACAATTTAGGTTTCTTCCCAAACCATAATTCAAACGGTGTCGTTTCAACGGATTTAGACGGTGCCCTATTTAAAGTGAATGCGTCTGTTTCTAATGCATAACCCCAAAATGATAGCGGTAAATCTGTAAGTGACATCATAGAACGAACCATATCTAAGAGAGTTCGATTACGACGTTCGGACACACCATTACGCTGTGGTGTTCCCGGCGGTGTCAACTGCGAAAGTATTCCGCATTTCTTCAAATGCTCGCCAAACTCGTAACTTAGATATTCACCTCCACGATCAGAACGTAGAAATTTAATCTTCTTGTTACGTTGATTCTCTACCTCACTTTGAAATTCCTTAAACTTCTCGAAAGTTTCGGACTTATGTTTCATGAAATAGATATACCCATATCTACTCAAGTCATCCGTGAAGGTAAGAACATAACGATAACCACTGCGCGATGCTACACTCATTGGACCACACACATCGGTATGTATGATTTCCAATAAGTCCGTAGCTCGCTCCATCATACCAGAAAACGGAGTCTTAGTCATTTTACCCATCAGACATGCTTCGCATCTTTCAAGTGATTCAAAATCAAGTGATTCAAGAAGTCCATCGGAATGGAGTTTCTTCATACGCTTCACTCCAATGTGACCAAGACGACAGTGCCACATATAGGTCGAGTTATCGCTTGATTTCAATCGTTTAGCTTCAATGTTATTAATATGTGTATTTCTACTATCGAGATTCAATAAGAATAGACCATCTATCAAAGGTGCATGTGCACAAAACATATTACTCATATAAATCGAACAACCATTATTCTCGGATTTAAACAAGTAACCGTCTCGCAATAAACAAGATCCCGATATAATGTTCATGCTCAACGCAGGCACCAAATAACAATTATTTAAGTATAAAACTAATCCCGATGGTAGATGAATAGGTAGCGTCCCGACCGCGATCACATCAACCTTTGATCCGTTTCCCACGCGCATCGACACCTCGTTCTTCGCTAGCTTCCGTTTATTCTGCAGCTCCTGTTTCGAGTTACAAATATGAGCAACCGAACCAGTATCAAATACCCAGGCACTACTACGAATACTAGTGAGATACACATCAATAACATGTATATCAGATATACCTTTCTTCTTGATGTTGCCGTTTTTCAAATCCGCCAAGTACTTTGGGAAATTCCGCTTCCAGTGACCTTCTCCCTTGCAGTAAAAGCACTCAGTATCAGGCTTGGGTCCAGCCTTGGTCTTCTTCATCGGCATGGTAACTTTCTTACCACCCTTCTTGAAGTGTCCCTTCTGCTTAGACTTGCCTTTCTTGAATTTGGTGGTCTTATTGACCATCAACACTTGGTGCTCTTTCTTGATCTCCACTTCTGCAGATTTTAACATAGCAAATAGTTCTGGCAACTCTTTGTTCATGTTCTGCATGTTGTAGTTCATCACAAAGTTCTTGTAACTTGGTGGTAGTGATTGGAGGATGCGGTAAACCCCAAAGTATTAGGAATCACTATACCCAAACTTTGAAGTTTATTTGCGTGCCCAGACATCTTAAGCACATGCTCACTGACGGAGCTGCCCTCTTCCATCTTGCAGTTAAAGAACTTTTCAGAAGCTTCATAACTTTCAATTGCCGCATGAGTCTCAAAAATTAATTTGAGATCCTCGACAATATCATATGGGTCTGACTCTTCAAACCTTTTCTGAAGCTCCGATTCTAAACCATACAAGATAGCACACTGAACTATGGAGTACTGATTCTTCCGAGCGAGATAAACATTCTTTACTTCATCGGGAGCATCAGCTGCAGGTGGGTCACCCAGCGGTGCATCCAGCACATAGGTCAAATTACCAGCTGTGAGGATAATCCTCAAATTGCGGAACCAATCCGCGAAGTTGCTTCCATTGTTTTTCAACTTTTCTTTCTCTAGGAACGCATTAAAATTGATGGTAGGGGCTGCCATTGATCTACAACATATTTGCAATAGTTTAGACTAAGTTTATGACAAATTGAGTTCAAATTAATTAATGAAATTAAACTAGGTGAACTCCCACTCAAAACAACATCCCTCACATTGTTTTAGTGATCACATGAACCAAATCCACTACATCAACTCTGATCATCACGAGAGTTGATATAGTTTCAATGGCGAACAATCGACATGTTCATCATATCTACTATATGATTCATGCTTTACCTTTCGGTGATCCGTGTTCCTGAGGCCATGTCTGTACATGCTAGGCTCGTCAAGATCAAACCTTAGCTACCGCATAAGCAAATCTGGCTTGCTTACGTTGTATTCACCCGCGGAATCAAAGACACCCGATCATCACGTGGTGCTTCGAAGCAACAAGCTTTGGCAACGGTGCATACTAAGGGTGAACACTTTAGAACTTGAAATTTATGTGCATGAGGGATCATCTTATAATGCTACCGTCGTCTACTAAGCAATACAAGATGCATAAAGGATTAACATCACATGCAATTCATAATATGTGATATGATATGGCCTTTCTTCTTTGTGCTTCCGATCTCCATCTTCAAGCACGAACATGATCTCCATCATCACCGGCATAGCATCAAGGTCAATGACGCTTCTTCATGGTTGTCGTCCACCAGCTTCAACTATTACAACTATTTTGAACAGACACGCAGGTCTTAACAGAAATTAAAGACAACCATATGGCTCCTGCCGGTTGCCAACTTACAATAAGGAACATTGCATACATCAAATATAATCACAATCATGGCCATATCACATCACTGCACACCCCTGCAAAACAAAGTTAGACGCTTCTACTTTCTTTGCATATTTTACGTGGTTTGGGGCTTTCCATAAGTGTCGTTCTAACCTACGAACAAGAACCACAACATTGATACTAGCATTGTTGATTACCCGTTGTAAATTGGATCTTTACTATGCTAGGAGAAACATGCACCCGCAAAGCCACTTATGCAATACGAGTTGCATGTCAAGCGTGGAGCAAGTCTCATGAACGATGTCATGTAAGGTTAGCCCGGGCCGCTTCATCCCAACATACCGCAAGATGCAAAGTACACAAAAAGCAATCTACAATAAAAGCATCAACGCCCACAATGACCATTGTGTTCTACTCGTGCAACAGATCTACATATAGACACGGCTCTGATACCACTGTAGGGGTTCGTAGCATGGAAAACAAAAATTTTCTATCGCATACAAACAAACAAGCCAAGATCTATCTACTAGATTGCAGCAACGAGTCGATGGAATAACTCACCCTCGAAGATTCCAAAGTGTTTAACGAGAGCAGATTCTCGTGGGTGATGTAGTCGTACTCTTTCCGATCTCAAGATCGCGTAGACGATCCTTCCGGCGCCACGTTCCAGCAGCGCTCCCGCAGTCGGTCACACGTTTGGTACTCGACGAAGACCTTCCTCTCCCTTGTTCCAGCAGGCAGCGGAGGTTGTAGCACTCTCCTCGCGATTCCGGCAGCACAACGGCGTGGTACCGGAAGTAGAGGGGAAATCCCGCAGGGCTTCGTCTTAAGCCGGTACGAGTATGGTGGAGCTTATGAGAGAGGCTATTAGTGGTCTAGTAATTAGACACACTAATTAGAAGGCTCTAAACCAATTAGAAGGCTCTAAACCGAAATAGCTCTAAACCGGGGTTTAGGTCTAGGGTTTAGTTTAGAGGATAGGAACTAGTGTGTGCTAGGAGGGAGCCCTGCCCCTCCTTATATAGGTGGGAGGGGCTGGCCGGCCAAGGGGAGGGAGGGGAGTCCCTCCCCAACTCGGCTTGGTGGGGCGCCGGCTTGGGGAGGAGGACTCCCTCCCCAACTCGGTTTCCTCCTCTCCTCCCACTTCCCAAAATTGCCGTTTGACTTTCAAACTGGCCGTTTGACTTTTCAATTTAGGATTTAAATAAATCCTTTATTTTGGGCAGCGAAGACACCTAGTACATGATGCAATCATTCCAACTCATAATGACACATTCATGTACCCTTCCCCCTCCGGAGTGCCGGACATTCCAGGACCTTCTAGAATGTTCTCGATGAAAACACCGGAACCATTCCCCAACTCCGAAATGGGACTTTCCTTATATGAATCTTATTCTCCGGACCATTCCGGATCACCTCGTGATATCCCGGATCCCATCCGAGACTCCGAATCAACATTCGGTCTCTTTCTCATAATACCATAACTACTCAAACAACGTCGAATCCTTAAGTGTGTCTCCCTACGGTTCGTGAATTATGCGGACATGATCGAGACACTTCTCCGAACAATAACCAATAGAGGAATCTGGAAATTCATATGGCTCCCACATATTTCTACGATTACTTTGCGATCGAATGAACCACTTACATACGATACCAATTTCCCTTTGTCTCATGATATGTTACTTATCCGAGGTTATGATCGTCGGTATCTCTGCATACCCAGTTCAACCTCGTTACTGATAAGTACTCTTTTCTCGTTCCCGTGATATGTGATCCCTTGTGACCCAGTCACATGCTTGCAAGCTAATTGGATGACATTTCACCGAGAGGGCCCAGAGTATATCTATCCGTCATATGGATGGACAAATCCCACTCTTGATCCATGTGTTTCAACCAATACTTTCCGAACACTCAATGCCACCTTTATAGCCACCCTGTTACGGTGTGGTGTTTGATGACATCAAAACATTCATCCGGTAAAGGTGATATGCATGATCTCATGGTCGAAGGAATTAGATAACTATGTATCAGAAAGCATATAGCAATTGAACTATTGAAATGACTTGATCTTTATGCTACGCTTATCTATAGGAGTATGTCCACCATATCATTCTCCTAACGATACGATCTTGTTGTTGATAACATCTCAATGTTCATGATAGGGAAACCACAATCATCAATCAACCAACAAGCTAGTGAAGTATAGAGGCTATACTAGGGACTTCAAATTAAGTTTACAAATCACACAAGTATTAATGTTTCCTTGTTAATACTATTATAGCATGAATGTAAACATTTATCATAAACACAAAGATATAATAATAACTACATTTATTATTGCCTCTAGGGCATATCTCCAACAAATATTTCCAATGATGATCAAGGTCAAGTTGATGGTCAAGACGAGGACCAAAATGATGAAGTGATCCCACCAAGAAACAACAAGGAGATCGAAACTCGTCGCCAAGCTAGAATGGATAGAATATTGGAATTAAGAGACCACACTCTTTAGAATGTGGTTGGAGATTTAAGAAGAGGGATATCTACTCGAGCTCAATTGAAGAACTTTGGTGAGCACCAAGCAGACATTTCCATGGTGGAACCAAAGAAAGTATGGGAAGCTCTTGAAGATTCAGATTGGTTGGATGCAATGCACAAAGAGCTCAACAACTTTGAGAGAAACAAAGTATGGAAGTTAGTTGAAAAGCCTAAAGATTGCCGCAATGTTATAGGCACCAAGTGGATTTTCAAGAACAAGCAAGATGAGCATGGAATTGTGATAAGGAACAAGGCAAGATTGGTTGCACAAGGGTTCTCTCAAATTGAAGGCATTGATTATGGAGAGACTTATGCACCCATGGCTCGTCTTGAGTCCATCCGTATCCTTCTTGCCTATGCGGCACATCATAAATTTAAACTACAATAAATGGATGTAGAAAGTGCATTCCTTAATGGTCCATTGCATGAGTTAGTATATGTGAAACAACCCCCAGGATTTGAGGATCCCAACTTTCCACACCATGTCTACAAACTCGATAAGGCACTATATGGGCTCAAGAAAGCCCCACGCACGTGGTATGAACACCTTAGAGAGTTGTTGTTAGATCATGGGTTTGAGGTTGGGAAAATTGATCCCACTCTTTTTACCAAGAGGGTCAATGGGGAACTTTTTGTATGCCAAATTTATGTAGATGATATTATCTTTGGCTCATCTAACAAAGCTTTTAATGATGAATTCTCAAAGCTTATGACTGACAGGTTCAGGATGTCTATGATGGGAGAATTGAGAGTATTTCTTGGTTTTGAGATCAAGCAAGTGAGAGGTGGTACATTCTTCAACCAAGCCAAGTATACTCAAGATATGCTCAAAAGATTTAACATGAAAGATCTCAAAGGAGCCCCTACTCCCATGGCAACAAAGACTCATCTTGAACTAAACCCAAATGGTAAAGATGTGGACCAAAAGGTATACCGGTCCATGATTGTCTCTTTGCTTTACCTTTGTGCATCTAGACCCAATATTGTGTTGAGTGTAGGAGTGTGTGCAAGATATCAAGCGGCTCCTAAAGAAAGCCATTTGATGGCAGTCAAGAGAATCTTTCGATATTTGGTTCATACCCCAAACTATGGTATTTGGTATCCTATGGGCTCAACTTTCTCTCTTTGTGGGTACACGGATTCGGATTGGGCTGGTGACAAGGATGATAGAAAATCTACCTCCGGGGCTTGTCAATTCCTTGGGAGGTCCTTGGTATGTTGGTCTTCTAAGAAGCAAAAATGCATGTCTCTTTCCACCGCCGAAGCCGAGTATGTGGCAGCTGCTAGTGCTTGTACACAATTGCTATGGATGAGGCAAACCTTAAAGGAATACGGTGTCCATTGTGACAAAGTGCCTCTTCTATGTGACAATGAAAGTGCTATCAAGATTGCATACAACCCAGTGGATCATACAAGGACAAGGCACATTGAGATTCGCCACCACTTCATTAGAGATCATGTTGCCCGAGGTGATATTGAGCTTTCATATGTGTCAACCAAAGACCAACTTGCCGATATCTTCACGAAGCCACTTGATGAAGCAAGGTTTTGTTATTTGAGGAATGAACTAAATATCGTGGATTCTAGGAGCTTGACTTGATTGCCTTGCATATCTCACCTATGTCTTGACCCATATTTGGTGTAGGTGCAGGCATGGAGATAGGGGGAGTGCGGTTCTAATTCATTGGACTATCCCTCCCCCCATAATGCCAACATTAAGAAATTCAATTCTCTTAGTATCATTTAGTGATATGTGAGCATCATTGATGAGTAGTGGCTATGAACCCAAGGATAATTCTTCGCGGTTTCATGCCACAAACTACATGGTGGCTTCGGCCACCATCCTCTCCTCATTTGTAGAATTGGCTCTTCGCGCGGATTTATTTGGTACTTTGATGAACATTTGGAGAGTTTTTCGTGGTTTTCTTGAGTTTTCACAGTATGTCATCTTAACCCAAGCCCTCCCTCAGTCTTGAAAACCCTCTCTATCTCATATATGTTCCCAATCACACACCCTGGAAGTATTTGGTCGAGGAGGACCGGAGTCTCCGGTGTATTCACATCGGAGTCTCCGGTGAAGACCGGAGTGTCCGGTCTGGGCGGTTTCTGTCCACTTTAAGGGAGGACGGGGTGAACTGAAACAGCAGTTTCATTCAGCCACCCCCGTCCTCCCCTCTCTGCCCTCGTCGCCTCCTCTCCCAAATCTTCTCCCGGAGGTCAAGAAGCCCCCGGGATCCGCCGTGCCGCCGGCCAATCATCTCCTTTCCACCATTGGGTGATTCCCACCGGTGGAATCTCCTCCATGGACAGATCTGGCTCTGGCTCTCATCGTCCTCCTTGCACCAAGGCCAAGATGAAGAGGGGGAACCTCGCTATGATGAGTCTGAGGGTCAGTACATTGTGCCCCCATCCAACCGTAGATAGCAAGCCCGTGATGCATCCTATATGCAGCGGGAGCAGGAAAGGGCTAAGGAAGAGAAATGGGACAAGAGGGCAAAATATGACAACATTCAGTCATTGGCTCGCATGTCTAAGCAGGAGTATCGTGAGCTGCAAAAGACCAATTTCTATGAATTGCCTCGCACTAGTGATGACCCCTGTTACTGGAGGAAGGAGCAAGATGTCTTCATGAAAGACATTTATAGTGTGCTCAAGAGGTCTCCTGTATGCCCCCAGAAGTACTTGAGTGTTGAGCAGATGAGGAAGAGCCCCTACTTCTCTGATGCTCTGTGGATTAGTGAGAAATTGGGGTTGTTCAACTTAATGGAGATCCATGAAGACTACAACATCACCCTTGTGCAGCAGTTCTATGCCACTGTTGTGTTTGGTACTGACCAAGCCAGGACTATGACTTGGATGACTGGCAACCACTGCTGCTCTGCCTCGTTCTATGACTTTGCTGAGGCCATCTTCGAGACTTTTCAGGGGGTATCTACTCATGTTGGAGTTCGCATGCACTCAGTAGCTCTTGGGGTGAACAAGAACAAGCTTGCTCCCTTATATGGTAGTGAAGGGGTTATAGGCGGGTCCAAGGGACTCAAGCCTCTCTACATTCTGATGTTGAGGATCTTCCGCCAGACCATCTCCCCTAGTGCTGGGAATGATGATGCCATCATATGTGGTTTGGTCAACTTGCTGTATCACACCCACAAGACTTACATGGCTGGCCTCGATGCTGATGCTGATCCTATTGATGTGATGGACTACATATTTGAGGAGATGTATCATGCCATCTTATACAGGAAGGCCCCTCCATATGCACCTCTGGTCATGAGACTCATCAACACTCAGCCACATGGTTTGCCACTTGCTATGCCTCCCAACCTTACCGAGCACACTCTCGTATCTCTGCAGCAGAAAGGGGCCATGAGTGCTCCTCCTAGACGCTCCCGTGAACATGTGGAAGAGGAGATTTCAGAGTCTGGCTGGGCTCCCTCACCTCCTAGGGCTCAAAGGAAGAATGCTTCCAATGCACCTCTTCCAACCATGACACGTGACTATGTCCACGAGAGGGTGAAGAAGGCCTCATTCTGGGAGAGGACCCTGCGTTGCATGAATGTGGACATCCGCAAGCAACAGCATGATTCCTACAAGAGCAACCGCCGCATCGAGAAACTACTCAAGCCGATCAAGGCTCAGGATGAAGCGTATGATGAGGAAGGTGAGGATGAGTACACTAATCAGCATGGGGCTCAGCCGTCCACCGAGTCAGATCACACTCTTTCGTTTGGGGCATGGAATGCCCATCAGGACAGCTTGGTGGATTGGAAGACCTTCTCTGATGTCACATCTAGGTTTGGGTATCAAGGTACTTCCTCTTCTCGCCCTCACGGCAAAGGGCTTGCTGCTCCAGATGATGATGAGGATTATGATGATGAGGATCAGGATCTAGATGAGGAGGACGAGGAGGATGATGACGAGGACTACTGATCCGTTGGGACGCTAGCTTAGGTCTTTTCCCTTTTTCGGTGTTTTGATGCCAAAGGGGGAGAAGACATTGTCATCGGGATTTGCATGGGTTTGGGGGCTACTTGATTCATTTGCCTTCATTCATTTGCCTTCTTATGTTTTCGTGGAACACTGTTTGCTATTTGTGTGTGTGTTTATGACTCTGTGGGTGCTCCAACTTTACTGTAACTCATGTGAGAACTATGTGGTTTATCCATGTTCTACATACCTTGCCTGCTTTACTTGTTTATCTTTGTGCACAGAGACAGGGGGAGCATGTCCATACTCTGTCATACATTATTGCGAACTTTTGTTCATGCAAAGTCGCTAGTTGTCATCGAACACCAAAAAGGGGGAGATTGAAAGGACATTACTGTCTTAATCACTTTTGGTGTTCGTTAACAACTAGTAGACCCTTTCACAGTTTGCTATTGTCTACAGGTGGTATTCTACAAAGGAAAAAGGACCACTGGCCTACGGATCATTCCCTGCATCTGATCTTGCTTGCTGGAAATTCCATACCGGAGTCTCTGGTGTGGTTTGGAGTTTCCCCTGGAGTCTCCGGTGTGGCCTCTGTTTTCATGCCCTGGACAGCCAGTAAGGTGGTCCGGAGATTGGTCCGGAGTCTCCGGTCTCTATCATAGGCTAGAGTCTCTAGTGTGGAGGGACCAGAGTATCCGGTCCACTTGGCTCCCAACTAAGCTGGGTCATTCTGTCAAGGGGTCCAGAGGCTGGTCCGGAGATGGACCGGAGTCTCCGGCGTAGACCAGAGTCTCTGGTCTGCTTCTTCTCCAACGGTCAAAAAAACGGTTCACTGACAGAAGGGCTATAAATAGGAGACCTTAT
This sequence comes from Avena sativa, assembly GCA_916181665.1. Taxonomy (NCBI): domain Eukaryota; kingdom Viridiplantae; phylum Streptophyta; class Magnoliopsida; order Poales; family Poaceae; genus Avena; species Avena sativa. The sequence goes on from OV702295.1 coordinate 434,570,104, forward strand.
CCTCTTGTTCTAGCTGCTCGTCCACCTCAAGAACACCATGTCCATTTGAGCCACCAAATCAACAAGATCTCTTCATCCAACCATCCAAAGTCTATGATCTTTGGAGAATCGAAGGAGGAAGCCTTGATCTACAGCTTCACCAAGAGAGATCTTCATTTCCCCATCATTCACTTGAGGGCCCCCATGCTCTAGTGTTTCATTGGAAACCCTAGGTTTTGATTTGGTTCTTACAAGCTTGTCTTTGATTGTTTGACAGCTTGCTTGTATTTGGGAGCCTCCAATTAAGTTGTGGATGTGTGCCCCGAACTCGTTGTAAAGGTGCCGGCTTCCACCTCGAAGGTTGCCGTATAGTGGAAGAGGTGAATCGAACCTGTTGGGGTGAGGTTCATCAGAGAACAAGGGAGGCCTCTCGTGGCGTTGGTGGTTTGAAACCACCCCCTCTCCAAACATAGACGTACTTCCCCTCAAAAGGAAGGAACTACGGGAAACAAATCCTTGTGTCTCCGTATGCTCCACTTTGGTTCCTTCTACCCTTTACTGCACTTTACTTATCTCGTTATTGTTTAGTTAGTGCTTGCTTGTCATATAGGTAAATTCACCTTAGTTGCATAATCTAGAGAATTTACCTTTCTTGTCAAACCCTAATTTGAAAAGGAGTAAAATTTGAAGTAGCACCTATTCACCCCCCCCTCTAGGTGCCCATACGATCCTTTCACATACCCAGCACTACATCTAGCGCTTCTTGGGCTTCTTCGGCATTCATGTGGAAGAGACAGCCGTTGCGGTTGTGAGGGTTCTCTGGGGCAAATCTCCTTCCTGGCTGAACACGACGCTGCTGTTGAGATGGGGCATTCACATTGGCAGTGGCGGCAATCTTCTTGGGACACTCATTGGAGTAGTGACCCTTCACTCCACACTCAAAACAAGTAATCTGAGACTTGTCTTTTGCTGCCACGGGCACAACATTGCTTCCAGTTCTGGGTGCAGTATTGTTGTTATTGTTGTTGTTGTTGTTGTGCTTAGGAAGTGCACGGTTGAAATTGCTGGAGTTGCCGGGGTGATTGTTGTTGTTTCCTCCGAACTTCACATTTCCTCTGCTACGGTTGGGGTAGCTTGGAGGAGACATTGGGGGTCGGTTGTTCCGCGGGGCATATCCGGCAGACAGGGTGGGACGATACTTCTGATGACTGTTGGATCTAGCTTGGTGCATCATACGATGTTTGCGGTTGTCGTTGGCTTGGTTGATCTTCCCTTCCATCTGAATGGCAGAGTCGACTAGCTCTTCGAGATCCTTGAAACGGATGTTGACGAGTACAGTCTGCATCTCATCATGCAGTCTGTTCAGGAATCTCTCCTTCTTCTTGGCCTCCATGTTGATCTCATCAGGTGCATACCTGGCGAGGGACAAGAATCTGTCACGGTACTCCACTACAGTCATTCTGCCTTGCTTTAACTCTCTGAATTCATCTCTCATTCTGGTGACTAAACCCTGCGGCATGTGGGTGTGGCTGAACTTGACTTTGAAGGCTTCCCATGTCATTACTTGACCATGATTCATCGTGCGGGTGCTATTCCACCATGCTCTTGCATCTCCGGCCAGCTAGTGGGTGGCAAAAAGAACTTTCTTGTTGGCATCCACTCCGGCGACTTCTAAGTTGTTCTCCATGGTCTGTAACCAATCATCAGCATCCAGTGGGTTTTCACACTGGCTAAAGATAGGGGGATTGTTATTCTGGAAGTTTTTGAGTTTGGATCCATGATGATCCTAATTTCCATGGCTCTGATTATTGTGAGCCACCTGGGCGATCTGCTGCAGGGTGGCTAGATTTGCTTGGCGCTCTGCCCTACTAGCTTCACGGTATGCAATGAGCGTCTGCAGAATCTGCAACATTGGGTCCTGCGATGAGCTGCTCTCTCCTTGGTTTCCACGAGTCATCTGAGGATTGAGATAGATAATGGGGTAAGAGGGAAAGTTCTAAGGTTCATGATTTTGGTTTCAAAGATAAAACTTTGAGTTTGACTCAGGTTTTGCAACTAACTTCTTTTCATTCATTCAAGAAAATCACATGATACAAACTCACACACACCACAACAAAAGGAAAACATATGGTTTTAAGAACCATTCTGCAAGCTAAGATACAATGGGACCAATACTTCTCACTCCTACGATAGTGCTCTAGTGCATCTACTCATCATCGATGAAGTCGGAGTCATCATCGTCGGTGTAGAAGTCCATGGCATCATCCTCCAGGTAGTCATCATCATTGCTGAGGTATGAGTCAATATCCCCTTGGATATCTTCTCCTTCTTCCTCTTCTTCTTTTGCTGCAAGCTGAGCTTCTTGCTCCTTGATGATCTTCTCGAGGTCGGCCACCTTCTTGCGAAGACGGTCGATGGTGCGATCCTTCTTTGCGCGTTGACGCCAAAATGACTGACGATCCTTGATGAGCAGTGAGAAAGTCTGGGCCTTCTGGCCGGCAATGGCGAGGTTGTGGTTGGCGAACTCTCTAGCATTGTCCAATTCCTTATGTTTGTCGTATAGTAGGAAGTCGAGGTTCTCCACTTGACGCTTCAACTCCGGGTGACTTGGCATCTCCAGAGGCATTCCCATAGAATCACGCCTTGCATAGTGAGCAAAGCGGGTTCCTTGGATCAAGTTGACATTCTGTGCGCAAAGATGAGCGAGAGCTTCATGCATTGCCCTGGCTAATCCATCTAGCCAGTTGTTCTCTCTCACGGTGAACTGAATCCTCTCGGACATTGGTGCCTCTAACTTTCCTCGAAGATCAGCAACTACTAGCAATTGTAAGTCTCCTCCTGGGGGTCCATTGAGTTGAGCTCCAAGGAATTCCGGATGCAGACGCTCCAAGTACTCCGATAGTGCATCAAGATCCCTCTCGAAGATCAGTTGGCCCCCGTTGCCCAACTGGTAGAACTTGTTGTACTGAGCTTCCATCTATAAGAATTTAGGATGAGAAAGTTAGTGAAGTGATCAAGTGTGTCAAAATTTTATGTTGTAATATAAGAATTTGGGGGAACATGTATTTTTTGAGAGAAAGAATCCCAAGGATAAGAGAGGAAATAAGTTTTCATAAATACTCACTTCTTTGTTTTTTTTAAACTAAGTTTTTGGTTCGGATGTCCATTCTAACTAGCGTATCCTATGGTCAGGATGGCTCTGATACCAACTTGTCAACACCCGGGTTTTTAATTCCAGATGCATGTAATGCCATACATCGCAATCCTAGGATTACCATTTTTGCGAGACATAACAGATTGGATATCATAGTACATCATCCATTACAAACCATAACAAGGTCTTACACAAATAAAGGATCTCATGATCCAGTCTTAATACAAACAAGCAGCGGAATAAATAGCGTAGCGGTGGGGTCCATCTTTAGTGTCACAGGCAATGCTGACGATGGGAGATGATCCTAGTTGTCGTAGGCGTCCTGCTGTCCTCCTTCAGGGTAGTCCTCCTCATAGTCTGGCCACGGGAATAGCCAGGGACAAAAGCCATGAGTACTCTTTGATACATTTCAAATGTATCTATAATTTTTGATGTCCCATGCTTGGTTTTATCCACTTTATTGTGTTTTGTCCACACTTTGGAGTACTTTTCATATGATTTCTTGGACTAACCTATTAACAAGAGCCATAGTGCCAGCTGCCTATTTTCTGCTGTTTTTGGTTCCAGGAAAGTCAGTAAATGAATATTCTCAGAATTGGACGGGACAAAAGCCAAAGTGCCTATTTTTCCGGAAGTCATCAGATGCCATAATACGAGACAGAGAGGGGCCAGGGGCCACCACACCACCTGGCCGCGCGGCCCATCCTGGACCGTGCCAGGGGGTGGTATGGCCGCCTCCGGCACCCCCTCGGCCTCCCCTTACGCCTATAAGATGCCCTCGGGACGAAAACCCTAAGTGCCCGATCAAAAATCCACGAAAGAGTCTGTAGCCGCCGTCATCTCCATCCCTAGATCGGGAGGGATCTGAAGCTCTTCCTGGCACCCTGCCGGAGAGGGGAATTCACCCTGGAGGCCTTCTTCATCACCATGCAACCCTCCGGTGTGATGCGTGAGTAGTTCGTCCTTGGACTACGGATCCATGTAGTAGCTAGATGGCTGGTTCTCCTCCTTTGTGCTTTCATGTCTAGATCTTGTGAGCTTCGTTCATGATCAAGATCATCTATTTGTAATTTTGCATGTTGTGTTTGCGGGGATCCGATGGATATTGAGATGCTATTTCAGATTGATTATTGATTCTATCATGTCTTTGTTATTTGTGATCTTGCATGCTTTCCGTTGTTAGTAGCTATCTTGGCCAAGTAGATGCTAGCAACTCCAAGAGTTAGTATTTATGCTCGATAGTGGGTTCATGCCTCTAGTAATCTGGGGAAGTGACAGAAATCTCTAAGGTACTAGATGTGTTGTTGCTACTAGGGAGAAAACAACAATCCTTTGTTCATAGAACAATCTTATTGTTTACTTTTCACGCAATTCGTAATGCAATTATCCGTTGCTTGCAACTTAATACTGGAGGGGGTTTGGATGATAACCTGAAGGTGGATTATTAGTCATAGATGTAGTTGGATGGCGGTTTATGTATAATGTTGTAATGACCAATCAAGTCTCAAAGGAGTCAAGATGATTAGTATATGCTTGTATGCGTTCTCAATGTTTGTCAATTGCCCCGCTGTAATTTGTTCACCCATCATGTTATCTATCTTAAGGAGAGCCACCTCTAGTGAACTATGGATCCCGGTCCTTTTTCTTTTACATTCAATCTATAAACTGTTTACTGCTTTGTGTTTACTTTCTGCAAACTATTACTTCCTTCCATTCGATATGTTTAGTCCTTTGTTTTTAGCAAAACACGGTGAGATTGACAACCTCATCGCAAGTTGGGGACATAGTTCTATGGTTGTGTTGTGCAGGTCTCCACGTTGCTACTAGCACCGATAGTGCGCCCTGCCAAGGCTCAGCTAGCAACACCTTTGGGGTGTTTCCTTGCTCCTACTGGTTCGATTAAACCTTGGTTTCATAACTGAAGGAAACTTGCTGTTTTGCTCATCATACCTTCCTCTTGGGGTTCCCAACGAGCTCTACATCAACACCGCACCAGCATTTTTCTGGCGCCGACACTAAGCCATCAAGAATTTTTCTAGCGTCGTTGCTGGGGAGTCAAGGACATCTTCATAAGGGGAGTCCCTCATAACCAATCTATTTACTTTGTTATTTTTGTTTTTCTTAGTTTCTTTTTGCTTTGTTTGCTTGTGTTCTTTATCAAAAACACAAAAAAATTAGTTTTACTAGTTTGCTTTCTTATTTGAAAACCCAAAAAAATGACTGCTCTTGAAATCACTAAGTTGTGTGACTTCACTAGCACCAACAACAATGATTTTATGAGCACACCTATTGCTCCACCTGTGCCTGAAGATACTTTCTTTGAGATAAAACCTGCTTTACTCAATCTTGTTATGAGAGAACAATTTTCTGGTATTGGTGATGAAGATGCTGCTGCCCATCTAAATAACTTTGTTGAACTTTGTGAGATGCAAAAGCATAGGTATGTAGATGGTGATATTATTAAGCTGAAATTGTTTCCTTTCTCTTTGAGAGGAAAAGCTAAAGAATGGTTGAATTCTTTAACTAGGAATAGTATTGATTCTTGGACTAAGTGCAAAGATGCTTTCATTGGAAAATACTATCCTCCTTCTAAGATTATATCTATGAGAAGTGAAATAATGAAGTTTAAACAATCTGATAATGAGCATGTTGCTCAAGCTTGGGAAAGAATGAAATCTTTGGTTAAGAATTGTCCCACTAATGGACTGACTACTTGGATGATCATCCAAACTTTTTATGCAGGATTGAACTATTCTTCAAGGAACCTATTGGATTCTGCTGCTGGAGGTACTTTTATGACCATTACTTTGGGTGCTACAACAAAACTTCTGGACAATATGATGGTTAATTATTCTGAATGGCATACTGAGAGAGCTCCACAAGGTAGGAAGGTAAATTCTGTTGAGGAAACCTCCTCCTTGAGTGATAAGATTGATATTATTATGTCTATGCTTGTTAATGGGAAAGCCCATATTGATCCAAATAATGTTCCTTTAGCCTCTTTGGTTGCTCAAGAAGAGCAAGTTGATGTGAACTTCATAAGAAGTATAATTTTGGCAACAATGCTTATGGTAATAACAATTATAGGCCCTACCCTCCTAATAATACTTATGGCTATAATGGTAAACCTGGATTACCTAGTGAAGGAAGAATTTTAGAAGTTGAAAGAGCCACTAAAAACTTCATGCAAATGCAATATGAGCAAAATAAACTATTCACTAAAACTATGGAGGAACAATCTACCATCTTGAAGAACATTAGCCATCAACCTGAGAGTCTAAATAGGGAAATTCCTAGTTTACAATTGAAACTCTCTAATGCTGAAAGAAATATATCATCTTTGTCTGAAGCTCAATCTTCATTGATTAATAAAATGGCTGCTAAACCTGAAACTAATGAGAATCCCTGTGCATCTACTAATGCTATACAAGTAAGAATTGATGAAAATGTTAGACTATTAGCTGAATTGCATGCTAAGTGGGAGAGAGAAGATGAAATTTCTAGGAACATTTGTGTTTCTAATATTACCACCACTAGTGTTGAGGCTAGTAACAGTTCTACTACTTTAGATGATAATTTCGATTTTGATCTTGATGGTTGTAATATCTCTTAAGTTATTAAGTTCCTACAAAAGCTTGCTAAAAGTCCTAATGCTAGTGCTATGAACATGGCCTTTACAAAACACATTACTGATGCTCTCATAAAGATTAAAGAAGAAAAGATGAAACATAAAGCTTCTATTCCTATAAAACAAGAAGATGGTTGGGAACCCATCATTAATATGAAAGTGAATGACTTTGATTTCAAAGCTTTATGTGATCTTGATAGTAGTGTTTCTATTATGCCTAGAAGGATCTATGATATGCTTGATTTGGCTCCTCTTGAAGATTGTTATTTGAATGTCCCACTCATGGGGAGTCTTAATGATGTTCTTATTATGGTTAACAATGCCTATGTCCCCGTTGATTTCTATGTTTTGGATGTTGAATGCAATGCTTCTTGTCCTATTACTTTGGGAAGACCTTTTCTTAGAACTGTTGGTGCCATTATTGATATGAAAGAAGGCACCATTAAATATCAACTCCCACTCAAGAAAGGTATAGAATACTTCCCTAAGAATAGAGAGAAGATTTCTTTTGCTTCTCCTATGAAAACAAAATTTGGTCTTAATGCTTTTTCATTTGAGAACACTTGATTCTTTTTCTTGCTTCTTATGCCTAACTTAAAGGCGTTAAAGAAAAGTACTTATTGGGAGATAACCCAAAAGTTTTAGATGAGTCTTCGAAGTTATTACTTTGTTAATAACCACTCCTTATCCTTTTTATTTGCTTTTTGTGCCAAGAGCAACCTCTAATGAGAGAGAAGTAATGATTGGGAAAGTTGTTGTCCCGAAACAGATTTATGTGCTTCACCGTAAAAATTCGTGTAAAATCTCTGAACGTCTTTTTGAGGCGTGAATTTTTGTGATTCTGCCCCAGGTTGTTATATAACTTTCGTTAGTTCAACACTTTTTGATTTGAGCAACAGAAGGTCTTTGAAAAAATTCGTATTTATCTGCTGGTCTGTTTTGACAGATTTCTGCCATTTTCTGCATTTGCTTCTTGTTGGTTCCTTTTTGAGTTCTTTTGGGGAATTGAGCTTTTTAAGGGAAGTGCTACAGTAGCCAGTGTTCTAATGGAAGTTTATTTGGTGTTAGAACTGAACCTTAAGACTTATTTATCTTGAGTGCACTAATGTTGCTAATAAAGATTGTGTGAAGTTTTGTATGAAGGAAAAATTTCAGGTGTATGAAAGGAATGAGTAATGAGATGAAGGATGGACTAAAGCTCAAGGTTGGGGATGCCACGCGTGTCACCCCAAGAAATATCCAAGAAGTACAAGCGTCAAAGCTTGGGGATGCCCAAGGCATCCCCTTCTTCATGAATAAAAATCCTAGGTTTCTTCCAAACGCTTCTTTTTTATTGTTTCATGCACAGTTGTGTTGTTCTTGGAGCGTCTTCTTTTTCGTTTTCGTTTTGGTTTTTTGTTTGCTTTGGTTTTCTTAGTTTTCTGAATAAATTGGTTGGACCCCCTCTTTCATACATTGGTTTTCAAATAGTTTGGTTTGGTTTGGAAAAGAGTAGGAAAGTTCATGCTTATGTGGTAAAAAGAGCTCGTTTTTGACTGTGGCCTATGCTTTGTCATGCCATGCTTGATATTTTTTTGGCTTTATGCTTAGTATTCTTTGCTGTAGCATGACTTGTTATAAACAATTGAGATTGCTTAATGTGCCTTGGATGAATCATGCGTTGTTTTAGCATATTAAAGCATAGTATAGTGGTATTCTCCTTTGATGCTTTATTTGGGTTGACTTGGCGCATGCTCACACCATGTTATGACTATCCCAAGTCACCATAGCCTTTATGATCCTTTAATTTTCAACTTGTAGTATCACTTTATGCTTTGATCAATGATGTTTTGTCGCTCTGCATGATTATGGCCATTATTGCTCTCTTAGTTTGTCGCTCCCAGTCTTTTGCTAGCCTCCACAACCAAGTATGAGTTCCACTCATGCATCCAACTCCCTAAACCAAGTTATTCCAAAGAGTCCACCATACCTACCTACTAGCTTATGCTATTACAAGTATATTCATGCTTTTGTTTACCTTCCAAATTAAACTTGTTATGAGAAAACTAGTGATTAAAGCTCTCACGAACTTGATGGCACACTTTACTTTTTTGCATCTAATAAACTTGAACCATTGGGTCCTTCTTTGTTGCATATATGCTTGCGCTTTATAAGTTGAAATTAGCAGAACCATGTTTCATGGGGAACGCTTTCAACATTGCACTTTTACTTTGTACCCCGGTTATATCATGTTCTTTTGCTTACGGATCCCGGCGGTGTGAAATAAAAGTGGAACTTGTAAGATCATGGAGTTTGTATATGTGTTAGAGAAATGCGTGGGCCGCTAGCCTAAGCCATGCCTAATCATGGTGTAAACTTGCAGCATCACCATAATGAGCACTCTATGAAGCATCCTCAATAAAAACCTATGCAAATAGCAAATAAAAAGATTGCTGTGATGCTCATTGTCTGCTTGCCTTGTCATTTTGATTACGGGATAGCTCCTGTATCATGTGAAAGGGGTACCCCGTTGGCGGTTCTTTATGATACACATGTACTTACAATGACAAGAGCTTACTCGTGACTAAAGTTGAGTAGCATGTGGTTCGGTCTTCGTAAGCAAGGGACATGAGATTTCGGTTTATAACTTGTCAAGCATATCCTCTTAGTTGTGTCACTTTAACCTTAATCACCTTCAAGATGCTTATGATAGGGGCAATGAGAACTGAAAGCTATAAGTACCATAATTTTTGGAAGCTCTTTATGAGACTTGAATCCCTACTTCCTTTTTATAAAGGCCTTTCTTCCACCATTATATTGAGTCTCCACCTTCTACCTTTATGCACCTACTTCGAGAGCATAGTGTCCATTCTTAGTTCTATGTGCATTGTCCGAAGACTAGTTGATTGATGCATAACTTGATATTGCTTGTTTTAAACTATTTGTATCTAGTCACTCTTATGAACTTTGAAGGTGTCCTATGCATTTATATTTGCTACTCTATGAGGGACAAGCTGAATACTATTATGCTATGTTTTCTTTATGTGAAACAAACAAATGTCTTGCAAAGCATTGTTATTCATGAATCTTTTGTTTGTTCCTTTTCATGTTGCATCATAGTTTCTTTGTCTTATTGCTATAACTTTGTGTTTCATGTTATGATTGGAGTACTATGATCCCAGCTTTGAATGTTTTACAAATACTTTGATCAAGTATTTGATGGTGCATGTCACCTCAAAAATTATTCTTTCTTTTTATCACTTACCTACTCGAGGACGAGCAGGAGTTAAGCTTGGGGATGTTGATACATTGCAAATGTATCTATAATTTTTGATGTCCCATGCTTGGTTTTATCCACTTTCTTGTGTTTTGTCCACACTTTGGAGTACTTTTCATATGATTTCCTCGACTAACCTATTAACTAGAGCCACAGTGCCAGCTGCCTGTTTTCTGCTGTTTTTGGTTCTAGGAAAGTCAGAAAATGAATATTCTCGGAATTGGACAGGACAAAAGCCAAAGTGCCTATATTTCCGGAAGTCATCAGATGCCAGAATACGAGACGGAGAGGGGCCAGGGGGCCACCACACCACCTGGCCGCACGGCCCAGCCTGGCCTGCGCCAGGGGGTGGTCTGGCCGCCTCCGGCACCCCCTCGGCCCCCCCTTCCGCCTATAAGATGCCCTTAGGACGAAAACCCTAAGTGCCCGATCAAAAATCCAGGAAAGAGTCTGTAGCCGCCGTCATCTCCATCCCTAGATCGGGAGGGATCTGAAGCTCTTCTCGGCACCCTGCCGGAGAGGGGAATTCACCCTAGAGGCCTTCTTCATCACCATGCAAGCCTCCGGTGTGATGCGTCAGTAGTTCATCCTTGGACTACGGATCCATGTAGTAGCTAGATGGCTGGTTCTCCTCCTTTGTGCTTTCATGTCTAGATCTTGTGAGCTCCATTCATGATCAAGATCATCTATTTGTAATTCTGCATGTTGTGTTTGCGGGGATCCGATGGATATTGAGATGCTATTTCAGATTGATTATTGATTCTATCATGTCTTAGTTATTTGTGATCTTGCATGCTTTCCGTTGTTAGTAGCTATCTTGGCCAAGTAGATGCTAGCAACTCCAAGAGTTAGTATTTATGCTCGATAGTGGGTTCATGCCTCTGGTAATCTGGGGAAGTGACAGAAATCTCTAAGGTACTAGATGTGTTGTTGCTACTAGGGAGAAAACAACAATCCTTTGTTCATAGAACAATCGTATTGTTTACATTACATGCAATTCGTAAAGCAATAATCTATTGCTTGCAACTTAATACTAGAGGGGGTTCGGATGATAACCTGAAGGTGGATTTTTAGTCATAGATGCTGTTGGATGGCGGTCTATGTATAATGTTGTAATGCCCAATCAAGTCTCAAAGGAGTCAAGATGATTAGTATTTGCATGTATTGCTTTCTCTATGTTTGTCAATTGCCCCGCTGTAATTTGTTCACCCAGCATGTTATCTATCTTAAGGAGAGCCACCTCTAGTGAACTATGGATCCCGGTCCTTTTTCTTTTACATTCAATCTATAAATTGTTTACTGCTTTTTGTTTACTTTCTGCAAACTATTACTTCCTGCAAACTATTACTTCCTTCCATTCGATACGTTTAATCCTTTGTTTTCAGCAAAACCGGTGAGATTGACAACCTCATCGCAAGTTTGGGACAGAGTTCTGTGGTTGTGTTGTGCAGGTCTCCATGTTCCTACTAGCACCAGTAGTGCGCCCTGCCAAGGCTCATCTAGCAACACCTTTGGGGTGTTTCCTTGATCCTACTGGTTTGACTAAACCTTGGTTTCATAGTTGAGGGAAACTTGCTGTTGTGCTCATCATACCTTCCCCTTGGGGTTCCCAACGAGCTCTACATCGACATGATGGCTCTGTGTATGGCGCCCAGAAAAGTGTTGGTGCGTGGTTGATGTAGAGCTCGTTGGGAACCCCAAGAGGAAGGTATGATGAGCACAGTAGCAAGTTTCCCTCAGTTATGAAACCAAGGTTTAATCGAACCAGTAGGAGCAAGGAAACACCCCAAAGGTGTTACTAGCTGAGCTTTGGCAGGGCGCACTACCGGTGCTAGTAGCAACGTGGAGACCTGCACAACACAACCACAGAACTTTGTCCCCAACTTGCGATGAGGTTGTCAATCTCACCGTGTTTTGCGAAAAACAAAGGATTAAACGTATCGAATGGAAAGAAGTAATAGTTTGCAGAAAGTAAACACAAAACAGTAAACAGTTTATAGATTGTATGTAAAAGACAAGGACCGGGATCCATAGTTCACTAGAGGTGGCTCTCCTTAAGATAGATAACATGCTGGGTGAACAAATTAAAGTGGGGCAATTGACAAACATCGAGAAAGCAATACATGCATATACTAATCATCTTGACTCCTTTGAGACTTGATTGGGCATTACAACATTATACATAGACCACCATCCAACTACATCTATGACTAATAATCCACCTTCAGGTTATCATCCGAACCCCCTCCGGTATTAAGTTACAAGCAACAGATTATTGCTTTATGAACTGCGTGTAAAGTAAACAATATGATTGTTCTATGAACAAAGGATTGTTGTTTTCTCCCTAGTAGCAACATCACATCTAGTACCTTAGAGATTTCTGTCACTTCCCCAGATTACCAGAGGCATGAACCCACTATCGAGCATAAATACTAACTCTTGGAGTTGCTAGCATCTACTTGGCCAAGATAGCTACTAACAACGGAAAGCATGCAAGATCACAAATAACAAAGACATGATAGAATCAATAATCAATCTGAAATAGCATCTCAATATCCATCGGATCCCCGCAAACACAATATGCAGAATTACAAATAGATGATCTTGATCATGAACGGAGCTCACAAGATCTAGACATGAAAGCACAAAGAGGAGAACCAGCCATCTAGCTACTACATGGATCTGTAGTCTAAGGATGAACTACTCACGTATCACACCGGAGGCTTGCATGGTGATGAAGAAGGCCTCCAGGGGAATTCCCCTCTCCGGCAGGGTGCCAAGAAGAGCTTCAGATCCCTCCCGATCTAGGGATGGAGATGACAGCAGCTACAGACTCTTTCGTGGATTTTTGATCGGGTCCTTAGGGTTTACGTCCCGAGGGCATCTTATAGTCAGAAGGGGAGGCCGAGGGGGTGCCAGGGGCCACCACACCACCCCCTGGCGCGGGCCTAGCCTAGTCGCGTGGCCAGCCTCTGGCCCCTCTCCGTCTCGTATTCTGGCATCTGATGACTTCCGGAAAAATAGGCACTTTGGCTTTTGTCCCGTCCAATTCCGAGAATATTCATTTTTTGACTTTCCTAGAACCAAAAATAGCAGAAAACAGGCAGCTGGCACTGTGGCTCTTGTTAATAGGTTAGTCCAAGAAATCATATGAAAAGTACTCCAAAGTGTGGACAAAACACAAGAAAGTGGATAAAACCAAGCATGGAACATCAAAAATTATAGATACATTTGGAATGTATCAACATCCCCAAGCTTAACTCCTGCTCGTCCTCGAGTAGGTAAGTGATAAAAATAAAGAATAATTTTTTAGGTGACATGCACCATCAAAGACTTGATCAAAGTATTTGTAAAACATTCAAAGCTGGGATCATAGTACTTCAATCATAACATGAAAGACAAAGTTCTAGCAATAAGCAAAGAAACTATGATGCAACATGAAAAGGCACAAACAAAAGATTCATGAATAATAATGCTTTGCAAGACGTTTGTTTGTTTTACATAAAGAAAACATAGCATAAAAGTATTCAGCTTGTCCCTCATTAGAGTAGCAGATATAAATGCACAGGACACCTTCAAAGTTCATAAGAGTGACTAGATACAATAGTTTAAAACAAGCAATATCAAAGTATGCATCAATCAACTAGTCTTGGGACAATGCACATAGAACTAAGAATGGCCACTATGCTCTCAAAGTAGGTGCATAAAGTTAGAAGGTGGAGACTCAATAATATGGTGGAAGAAAGGCCTTTGTAAAAAGGAAGTAGGGATTCAAGTCTCATAAAGAGCTTCCAAAAATTATGGTACTTATAGCTTTCAGCTCTCATTGCCCCTATAATAAGCATCTTGAAGTGATTAAGGTTAAAATGAACAAACTATGGTGTACATGCTTGACGAAGTATAAGTCAGAAATCTCATGTCCCTTGTATACGAGGGCCGCTCCTCATGCTACTCAAGTTTAGTAACCGGTAAGTTCTTGTCATTGTAAGTATATGTGTATCATAGAGAACCGCCAACGGGGTACCCCTTGCCCGATGATACGAAAGAATCCCCATATCAAAATGATAAGGCAAGCAGACAACGAGCATCTCAGCATTCTTCTTATTTACCATGGGAATATGGTGCTTTTTTATCTCTTTCCTCTTTTCATAATCTCATTTTTTTATCTTCTCTCTTTTTTTCTCAATATAGGACTCTTTTTTAAGAAGAATGCTTCATAGACAGCTCATTATGGTTACGCTGCAGGTTTTCACCATGTCAACATGGATTAGACCAGTGGCCCAGGTGTTTCTCTAACACATATACATAACTCCATGGACTTACAAGATCCCCTTTCATTTCACACCGACGACATCCATATACAAAAGAGCATGATATCAACTAGGTACAAGTACCAAGTGCAATGTTGAAAGCGTTCCCCATGAAAGCATGGTTCTGCTAATTCCCGACAAATAAGTGCAAGAATATACAACATAGAAGACATAATGGTTCAATTTTATTAAGGGCAAGAAAAGTAAAGTGTGCCATCAAGTTCGTGAGAGCTTTAATCACTAGTTTTCTCATAACAAGTTTAATTTGGAAGGCAAACAAAAGCATGAATATACTTGGAATAGCATAACACTACTAGGAAACGGCCTATAGATAGACAAGATGTTTAGTGGCGCATATGCGAAAGCATGTGCCACAGGAAAACATCAGTGGCGCACCAGAAAGCATGCGCCACAGAAGATTGGAAGTTCTGTGGCGCATTCTCCAGAGTATGCGCCACAGAATATTGGTGGGACCCGCCAGCCGGGGTGGGTTGATCCAAGTTCTGTGGCGCATTCTGAGATATGCGCCACAGAAGTTGCCTCTTCTGTGGCGCATATTTCCTCATGCACCACAGAACATGGAGGGGGGCCCCACCATGGAATCTAATTCACCCAAGTTCTGTGGCGCATGTTCTGATATGCGCCACAGATGTGTTTCACTTCTGTGGCGCATATCCCAACATGCGCCACAGAACTTGGAGGTGGGCCCCACACAGGGAATCTAATTCACCCACTTCTGTGGAGCATATGGACTTATGCGCCACAAAAGTTTCAGCATCTGTGGCGCATTTCGTCCATATGCGCCACAGATGAGGGCGTCCAGATCCATGTTAAAAAGGTGACAAGAGCTATCTTTCTTATCTATCTATCCACCACCACCCATTTCACATTTCTACCTCCTCCCAACTCGTCTTCCTCCTCCCTCACACCCCATCTTGCCCATAGTTTCTCTATTTTCTTGTAACTAAACCTACTTTAATCCATAGATTGGTAAGTGGAAGCTTCGCTCCAACTTCTAGATCTAAAAGTTCCTTACTTTTCTCTCTCACATCTCTATTTTTTTACTAATTTCCTCTCCACCAACTTGCATTGTAGATCTATTTGTCCACACTCTCTCATCGCGCGGTCTCGTCTCGCTATTATTGTGTCTACTATACGTGAGTACTTGGCCATCATGAACATGTAGGTGAAGCTTGTCGCGCGGGCGGTGTGTGTGTGCGATCCATGGCGAGACGATGCTTGTGTGGTGCATGAATGTTTGCAATGGGAGGAAGTTTTTTGTTGGTTGCTTGTTGTTGTCGGGCCCGGCCGGTGTGGTTGCATGGATGTTTGCTGAAATGTTGATTCATTTCCATTTCGGCAAATTTTTGCACTACCCATATGTCCTAATTTTAGGAAAGGTCATGCCGATTTTTTTTGGCTAGCATTCATGCATGTGTGTGTTCATATGGTGTGGTTCTCACCTATACTCTCTATTTTGACCGCTCAGGCAACCATGGTCCTCACGATGAGCGAAGGTCGAATTGCTAGGTACAAGAAAGGCGCGAAGGAGGACATGATTCTGAACAACAAGACCATGATAAGATGTCCATGTCGAACATGCAAACTGCAGTGCTAGATCGACCCTGAATCTGGACAATTGGAGGGTCACATGCTCAGGCGCGGTTTCATGCGCGACCTCGATGAGGCGCCGGCAGGACATGGTGGTGGTCACGAAGACGTGGGCGGGCAAGAAGACAAAGAGTCTACCGGGCATGATCATCATGACGAAGGAGATGCTAGCGGGCATGATCATCATGACGAAGGAGATGCCGGCGGGCATGATCAGTATGGAGAAGGATATGGCGACGGGCATGATCATGATCATGAAGAAGGAGAAGACGCGAACACACAGACGCTGCTAACTTCGGTCTTGCAGGACCCTCATGTTCAAGAACTGCTCCTCAAGGAGACGAGCAACGACAAAGCTGCAGCCAGAGAGAAAGCCAAGCTGGCCCAAATGGAGGTAGACGCGATGACTCCATTGTATCCTGGGTGTCGCCCCGAGGATACACGTTTGAGTGTAACGCTCAAGGCTCTAGAGATGAAGGCCGAACACAAATGGATCGATGTGAGCTTCAACACGAACATGGAATACTGGCACGGCCGACTTCCTAAGGGGAAAACATTGCCAACAAGTATCGAGGAGGCCAAGAAAATCGTGTGCCCTCTCGACCTACCACACATTAAATACCACGCATGCATCAATGATTGGTGGTATGGTACTTTCCTATCACCCCTCATCTGTAGCGATATTTCATAGATCCTAAGGAAGCAAAGCTCATGCAATGGCACGCGGAAAGAGAGAAACCCGAAGATGATCCAGAGAAGGGCAAGATCCTGACACACCCTTCAGACGCTAGCCAGTGGAATGCATTATACATCGAGTTCGAAGAGTTCGGGGGCGATGCAAGGAACGTAGGCTGGGTATGAGCACCGATGGACTCAATCCTTTTGGAAACCAGAGTAGCACGCATAGCACCTGGCCCGTGTTTGTATGGCCATACAACCTCCCCCCGTGGCTATGCACGAAGCAAAGGTATGTACACATGAGAATTCTTATTCAGGGGCCGAAACAACCAGGTATCGATATGCATCTGTATCTCGGGCTATTGAGAGAGGAGTTGGCCAGCTTGTGGGAGACGCCGGCCCGTACGTGGGACGCCTACACTAAAGAATATTTTCATCTGAGAGTCGCGTTGCTCACGACCGTGCAGGACTATCCTGGTTACGCATATGTATCGGCCCAGGTGAACCACGGACACAATGCATGTGTCAAGTGCATGGATGAGACACCGCATCTCCAGCTACCAAGGTACTCGAAAGTGGCTCCGCATGGATCACCCGTGGAGAAAACATGGTGACCTGTTCAATGGTAAGGATGAGCTCGAAAGAGCCCCCGCGTCCGAGTAGCAGCGAAGAAATCGAGGAGCTTTTGAATAATTGGGTAGATTGCCCTGCGCCTAGAAAAAAACGACCGAGGACAAAGCCGTTCCTGGGTGTATGGAAAGCAAGGTCTGTTTTCTGGGACTTGCCGTATTGGAAGGTCTTTCACACTCCCCATAGCCTCGATGTAATGCACATCACGAAGAATGTTACCGAGAGTCTGCTTGGCACTCTACTGAACATGCCGGAGAGGACCAAGGATGGGCCGAAAGCAAGAAAGGACCTTAAATTGCTTGGCATAAAGAAAGATCTTCAGTACCCTGATAGTGATGATGATCATCATCATCATCATTAGGAAGGGAATCAAGGTTGCCGCAAAAGAGTTAAGAAGAATGGGGTGGTGCTTCGTGTTGCCTGCTTCACTCTGAGTCTAGAGGAGCTCGAGCAGTTTTTCAGGTGCCTCTTAGGAGTGAAAGTTCCTCACGGTTACTCGGGGAAGATAAGCAGATATCTGGATGTGGCGAAGAAGAGGTTCAGCGGTATGAAGTCTCACGACTGTCACGTGCTGATGACGCAGATAGTCCCTGTTGCGATCCGTGGGATAATGGACGAGCATGTCTGTGAGACATTGTTTGGCCTCTGTAACTTTTTCGACGTCATATCTAGGAAGTCGATCGGTGTGAAGCAGCTCGACAGGCTACAGGAAGAGATCGTGATGATACTATGCGAGCTTGAGATTTACTTCCCGCCCGCATTCTTCGACATCATGGTGCATCTGCTTGTACATGTCGTGGACGACATCATCCAGCTCGGGCCAACATTCCTGCACAACATGATGCCGTTTGAAAGGCTAAACGGTGTCATCAAAGGATTCGTTCACAACAGGTCTTGTCCAGATGGAAGCATAGCCAAGGGCTTTCTGATCTACGAGTGCATCTCCTTCTGCCAGAATTATCTAACCACCGAGAACGAGGATGTTGGAATACCCACAAAGAAGCACCTCGGCAGGCTCGGTGGATATGGTCACCGCGAGGGCTGCCGCTCACTACATGTCGGTATTGATGGTCGACGCACTGATTTTGAAAGGGCACACCAAGTCGCGCTACAACACATTGAAGTGGTCGGCCCTTTGGTCGAAGAGCACAGAAGCTTAATCGAACAGGAGTACGTCGACCAGGCCGGCCGAGGAAGAAGGGAGACGTAACCAGAGAGCACAACTCCAGCTTCACGGGTTGGTTCAAGAAAAGGCAACTGGACAATCCCCCACAGACGCCTTCTATGGAAGATCAAAAACTCATATTCTCCTTGTCGCAGGGCTCAGGGCACAATCTAAGGACCTATGAGTCATACGACATAAACGGTTACAGATTCTACACCGAGGAAAAGGACAAGAATAGTGAATATCAAAACTCAGGAGTAACTATGTTATCCTTTGCTGATGACGAGACTACTATGATGGAAAGATTCTACGAAAGGATCAAGGAGATATGGGAGCTCGACTACTGTGGAGAGATCGTACCGATGTTCCGTGTTAGATGGGCCAAGAACGTGGAAAAAGAAGGCCGCTATTTCACCACAATGGTTATACCAGATGCCAAATCAACAAAGAACACCTCCGCAAAAAATGAGCCTTGGGTACTCACTAGCCAAGTTGATCAATGCTTTTTTATTACCGACCCGTCAAAGTCCAACCGTGTTGTAGTTAGGAGGGGCAAGAGGAGCATCATCGGAATGGAAGGAGCCGCCAACGAGCAAAACTTCGACAAAAACGGTGACCCAAAGATCGAAGAGGAATTCAACAAGTACTTCGACATGCCTACTACTACTAAAGTAAGAAGGAAGACCACACTGCCTACTAATGGTTGTCCATTCATAAGAAGAAATCTCAAAGTGCATGGGCTAAAGTATTCAACCACGGCAAAAAAGGGCAAGAAGATTGTGAAGAGACACTAGCAATTATGTGACCTTTTGGTGTATTAATTCGTGTGGGTATAATGTGATATTAGTGTGACTTTTTTGTGTATTAATTCACATGTGTGTTCGCAAATATATATTAGTTAGAGACTAAAACATACACGTGATATTCGTGTGGGTATACAAATTCACATTTGTGTGTGACAAGCACATATATATATATATATATATGATTCGGGAGGTTTTTTTGATAAGTATGCATGTGTATATGTTCTTGCTTTTTTGAATAAATATGCATATGTGTGTATAGGTTCTTGCTTTTTTTGAATAAATAAAATATTTTTTTAAAAGGAAAAAAAGTCTAAGACAACCAGGATTCGAGCCTGGCTGCCCCAGGTTGAAAGCTGGCGAGCAAGACCACTAGGACATGTAGCTGATCTTGTCAAACTATGATGCCGCTTCGTTTTGGACTATGCCCAAAAGTTTTGTGGCGCATATCATAGTAATGCGCCACAGAAGTTGTAAGTTCAGTGGCGCATTTTAGAGGAATGCGCCATAGAACTTTCACACTTAGCCAAATAAACGATTCGGCCTCCCCTGCTACCTTCTCCATTTCTTTCCCTCATCTCGCCCGCGTGTAAACCCTAGCTAATCGCCCTTGCCGCCGAAGCCGCCATGGAGGAGAGCCCGTGGAGCAGGAGAGCCGTCGTGGAGGAGGAGGCCCGCCCCGCACTGCCACCGCCGCTCCTAGAGCCTGCGACCTAGGAGGAGGAGGCCCGCCACCGCCGCTCCGGAGCCCGTGGAGGAGGAGGCCCGCCTCGCCTACGACCTAGGAGGACCGCCGCAGGAGCACCGCCGCCACCCTCGTCGACGACCACCTCCCCATCCGCAGGTACACTTCCCGCTCTCTTCTTTTCCCCTTCAACCCATGGATGAGGCCTCCGTTTGTAGATTCATCATCTAGTTCATGATTTAGAGTTCAAGGACCCAACCTAGTGGTGTCTCGCAATCAAGTTAACTTCAGGCCGCCGGTCCCTTTCACCTTGACATTATAAGCAGCACAATTCTGAAAGATGATAACACTGAAATTCTCTTATATACAGTGTACTAGAAAAGCACTTGACCATTGACTTGATCAGATTCACAACTCCTAATTTACAGTACACACTTTGCATATTCAACAGAGGCTATGCCTTTCTGCTAGCACTTATGCTATTATTATTATCAACTACCAGTAGCTTATATATATATACCCATAATCATATCATTTTAGTACGCATAACCATGCATAACGCTGAATCAGTAGTGCTATTAAACACTTTCTTCAGAATACTGTAGCTACGCCGTGACCCAACAGTGACTATTCTGAGAATAAATACCTGAAGAAATGGTGATATTGTAGTTTCTGATAATTAAGGAATTGGAGGCTGGTCGTTGCTACTATGGACCTCTAATGGATTCCTGGTGTATTTCATCCATAGAGGCCCCAATTTGCATTGACTAACAAATGTATGCTACTGAATATCCAGTATTACTATCTAGGTACATATCCACGTTTTTCTTTTCCATATGCATGTGTATGTCTGTGTCCTAGCTAGTTCTTCACTTCTCTGCTCAGTGGCAAGTGGCAGCTGCTCATGCATGTACAAATTAGCCCAATTTGTGTATACTTATATCTTGTACTGCACAAAATATTTAATTATGCATTATTCTCTCTTGAGATGCATTGCTTATGAAATCTATTGATGAGGTACTTAAGTAGTACTAAACGTTTTTTCCTTGTGCAACATGGACACTTAAACTGCTTCTGTGTCACTGTTAATTGCCTTTAAATTCATTAGTCGTTTCGAGTGGTGGAGTGTGCATGTACGTTTTAGACATACATGCATGAGGAGAGTGGAGTTGGGCAATTTGACATATGCATGTATATGTATATATGTACATTTGCACAACATCGACGGCTGGGATGAGTGTTTGGAAATGGGCCTATGAACTGCTATGCTATATAATGTACTTCACTATCTAGTGAGCATATGTCTAGCTAGTGTCATGCCATGCCACAACACTCCTTTGGACATGGTGTGTTTGGGGTTATATGACTTGTGGTTTGGTTTCTCCACCACCAAGTAAAGCAAAAGGGCCACCGTATGCATTCCGGGTTCTTTTCCTTGTGGTGACCAGCTTGTCTTGCTTGCAAGCTTGCTCGCTAAATAGCCAGCAAACTTCTGATGAATCGAGTGAGGTAGTTACAATACTGGGGAGAGACAGATCGACGACAGAGTGAGCATAGTGAACCTAATGCATTCCTAGAGATAGCTGTTAGGTGTACTCTCTTACAGCATATGATGCAAGATAAGTTTTGCGGAATTTATGGTCTAAAAATTTATGGTCTGAAAATGCATGCTAATCTGGCTATCTAGTCTTGTATATTTCTATTACTTAGAATTTGATCTCTAGCTTGGTAATTAGAGTACAGGGTTAATAGTTAATGCCACCAATGTTTAGATGCAGCTGGTTCCTATCTTTTCACCAGGCTGAACCAAAAGATTCTACATTTTGGAGCAGACATATCCAGAAAAAGATTTCGTGTCTAGAGAAAGTTGGGCTTGATATCTTTTTTATTTAACCTCTGCCTACTTCAATGCTCATGTATCAGAGTGGGGAATATGGAGGCATTGCACAGTGCTGGGTTAGCATGTCTGTGTGTGCATGTGTGTGTGCCCATTATATATCTGTTATGCCAGAATTAGAGCTTGTTATATATATCTGTTATACATGATGTATGGGGCTGATGGTACCTGTTGTTGAAATGTACTGTGGATGATGGATGATGGATACTGGGGTCAATGCATGGGGGATGGGGTATTTTGTCTTGCAGGGATATATTTCTTCATTTGAGTTGCCCATTTCTCCCGAAGTGTCGATTCACTTCCGTTTCGGTTGAGAAATGGGCACTCCTAGGTCAAAAAATTAGCAAAGGTCATGCCGAATTTTTTGGCCGAGATTTGTGCTAACTTTTTGCCTCTTTTAAATAGAGTAGTGCAAACATGTCGGGCAACAAGGAGTCTGGCCCTTCTAAGCACATGATCAACGTCGAAGAACAAGCTAGACAGGCCAACCAGTCATTCTGGCAGGGGTCCCAATAGGAGGAGGAGGAGGAGGCGATGAGGATGACACCACCACCGGAGGAGGAGGCGACCGTCGCCAGAGCTGCTGGGGCCAATGAGGGCGGAGATCCTGATTACGAGGGGGACGAAGACGACTATGATGGAACTAGTGAAGGCGGCGGCGAAGAGGATGACACCACTGATGGCGGCGCCCGCACCGATGGCGGCGAGCGCACGGATGGCGGTAGCGGCAACCCGGCCGCTTCTCAGAAGAAGAAGAAGAAGAAGAAGAAGGAACAGAAGGAGCGGAAGGTGCCAGTGCTCGCCATCATCTGCGATGAGTTCACTGAGGTCACAGAAAGTGGCCAACCCATTGCTCCAGAGGCGATTCCTAAAGGGTACGGCCTGCAACTCGGGTGCATCGTCCGGGAAAGCATGTCTATCAACACGAAGTACATCAGACATGCTGACCATGCAGGTTTGGTCGATAACCTCCTTAAGAAGCTTCACAAGCAATACAGATTCCCAGAGCAGTTTAGAAACCTCGAGAGAAAGAACCCGGTGAACAAACTAGCCCTCACGAAGATGAGCAACACCTTGAGCAGCTGGAAAACCCGTGTGAAGAATAGCATTGACAAAGGTGAAAGCTGGGAGGTTATTAGTAAGAAAAATCTGATGCTCGACGAAGAGGAGTTTAGGATATTCAAGGCGGATATAGCTACCGCAGGCGCTATAAAATGGACTCAATGGGGAAGGATTATGCGGGAACAGAACATAGGTAACCACCGCCATGGAAGCGGCGGTTACAAGGGGAAACAGGCCATTTGGGACAAGGAGGACGCCGAGCTTGAATGCCTTGGTAAAGACAACCCTTGGCTTAAAATCACGGACTTGCAGCTTAGGCAATTTGTTCGGGCCCGCTACTACCTGGACAAGGAAACAGGGGAGTTCATCACCGACGATCCGGAGGTGAAGGCATTCGAGAAGAAGCTGGTAAGGAATTTATCGTCGATCTCAAGTCTATTGTGTTCTAATTAAGATAATGAAGTCAAGAATCTAAATGGGTTCACCTTTCCTTGTCTCTGCAGGAGGATGAACTGAACGCTACTGCCACAGAGTCGTCCCAGGATTCGACGGAGCCGTGGGACACGGTTTTCAACAGAGCGACCAATGCTTACAAGAAGAGGGACAAGGGGTTGCCGCCGTCCTCAGCTGGCTGTGTGTCCGTGACATGGGTATGCCCTACAGGTACTCGAGCTTGGTATATACGGTCCAAATACGTACGAGCCCATGGTGTCGCCAAGGCCCAAACAAAGGACTCGAGTAACCTACGGACTCTCGATTGCTTGAAGAACAAGAAGAAGTTAAAGATAGAAAGTTTGAAGGGGAAAAAACCTAACTTGTAACCGACTCGACCTGCTACCCGAGACCTAGCCTATCTATATAAAGGCTAGGAGGGGGTGGCGAGGAGAACACACGCAACCCTAGTTTCCATAACCCTCGCCAGATTGCATATGCGCACCATTGTAACTCTCGATTCCTTCGATAATTCCACGAGCAGACAAGCAGGAGTAGGGACCTCTATGAGGCCTGAACCTGGGTAAATCTTTGTCCCCTGTGTGCTTGTCTGTTAGCCGATAGATGTCTCCAGCGCTCCCTCCTTCTCCAAAACCCAAGTCCATAACAATGGGCATTGATGAGTTAAACCCTCGTCAATTGGCGCCGTCTGTGGGAATTGGGAATGCTGATGTTGCGGCTTCTTCGGCCCCATCAACTGCAATCTACAACTCCGCAACAACGGAGATTCGCCAGCTCTTCGGCGCGTTTGACTTCACCGTCCACACACCGGCCACTCGCCCGGCCTTCGAGTCCGTAGGCGACGGAATCAGCCTGGCAATCGGGAGATTCAGCTTCCAAGTTGGCCAGATGGGCATGCTTCGCCTGCCCGATCAGCCGATAGCACCGGCGATTGCCCCAGCATCATGGTTCCCTCCATCGATCGGCACCCTCAGCGAGCTCAACGCCCCGACAGCAGACGAAAATACGGTCAGCGACAGCAGTCGCGATTCTGATCTGAGCGATCTAGCCACTGAAGATGGAACCTACGGTTCCGGATCTGAGAGTTTTGGAAGCAACAGCTTCCCCAATCACTTCATGTGCGCCGTCATCAACGCAGGCGACACCTCTGCCAATCGTGACAACGGTGGCAACCCTGGTAACGACACCGATCCACCCAACACCGGCAACGGTGGCAACGGCGGTAATGGTGGCAATCGCGCCCCCGTCAACAATGGAGGAGCAGTCGAACCTCCCAGCATAATCAATGAGCAAACCGGCGAATGCGTCGTAATCAAGCTCAACGAGCAAGAGTGGGATCGATGTCGCGAGGCCTTACGAGGCACACCTCTACCCTTCGGGTCCCCGCAAGAACTGCTGATGGGCTATCACTGGCTCCTAAAGGAGGAATTCAAGCGCCAACTACAAACAATCGCGCAACTTGAAGCGCGTAAAAAGGCAGTGGACGAATCGAGCCTTCGCCGTGCTGGGCTCTCCTCCTACGGAGGATCCTCCTCAAGGGGTAACGGGTACCTCGCTAAGAAGAGGCAATCGCGGATGGCTCATCTCACCGAGCAAGAACGCATAGAAGCCGCGAAAGTCCTTGACTTCGACTCTATGACAGTCGACACACGAGGCAACGTGGTCCCTAGGACACCACAGGCTGCGGTCACAGCAGCCACCATGTACCTTCTCAACAACCAGCCTCCAGCTGGAGATCCCCGAACTGCCATGCACCAATCTACGATCGTGGGCTTGGGATTAATCGAGGCCGTCCTCGACAAGGAGCCAACACCAGACCCAAAAAAGGGCAAAGCGCTAGCAAAGCGCCACTCCTCGCCTTCATCCAGCGATGACAGTCACGACCTGTCTCGACGCCGCCGCTCACGGAGACACGACCATGACTACGATGCGCGAGACGACCTCACACAGTGCAAGATCGACAAATCAAGGGCACGACGTGCTTAGTCAACTGACACGGAAGAAGAAGATGGGGAGCTCTGCGGCGCCAGATGCTTCAGCAGATCCATTAGGTAAAAGCGAATGCCTAAAGGGTTTAAACTCCCGTCAGAGAACCCGAAGTTTGATGGTCTATGGGACCCCAAGATCTGGCTGGAGGACCACATCTCCATGGAGGCAGTCGAAGCACTGCCATGCAATGCTTGCAGCTACAACTGCAGGGCGCCGCCCGAGCGTGGCTTAATAACCTCCCACACGGATCCATTCGCAGTTGGGATGAGCTGGTCTATAGCTTCATGCACAACTTTAAGGGAACGTACAAGCGGCCCGCATCAATCGAAGAACTGAGATGCTGCCAGCAAAGATCTGGCGAATCGCTGCGCTCCTACATCCAAAGGTGGTCCATCATCAAGAACTCCGCAGAGAACATCTCGGAAGACCGCGCGATTGATGCATTCAACGGTGGTGTCCGCCGCCTAGAACTCAGGGAGGAGCTGGGCCGCTCAAAGCCCCAGACCATCGACCACCTGATGGAGATCGCGAATCGGTGGGCCGATGGAGAAGATTCGGTGAAGAATCGCGCTCACTCCGACGAGGAGGCAGAACTCGAACGCAGACGCGACCGCCGAGGCAAGCGTCGCATGCGCATCTACGATGACCGCGACAACAACAACAACATGGTCGCGGCCGGCTACGCCGACAGACGCGACGATAACCGCAATAGCGGATACCGTAGCGGCGGATACCGCGACTCCGGGAAAACCACGCAAGTATGGCAACGCTGCACTCGCGATGAGGCACCCGCGAGCTCCATCGAGGACAAACTGTCCGGGCCATGCACGGTACACTTCTACATCGACAAGCATGATGGAAAGAGAAAGTCTAGCCACCTCCTCAAGGACTGCCTCAAGCTACACGAGGGATTGGTTCGGATGAACCGCAATGTAGTCGAAAGAGGCTACGGAGCCGCTCCAGGCGCCGTGGCACATGGCGCACCGCCACCACCACCTGGGCCACCCCCGAACGGAGCCGCACCGGACCAGCACCACGGAGGCGAACCGTACCCATGGGCCATGGGCACCATGATCATCCAAAAGGGACGCCCCTCCAACAGGGTGCAGAAGGCCATCACTCGCCAAGTCAATTTGGCCACGCACTCGCCACCATCCACCACTGAGTACCTCAGTGGAAGCAAGTCATGCATCACCTTCGACAAGCGCGACCACCCGCCTCAGATACCCTGTCCAGGTCATTGCCCCCTCGTACTCGAGGCGCAAATTGGAGGCTTCAACATGAGTGGCGTCTTCATGGATGGCGGAAGCGGCATCAACCTCATATTCGCGAGTACCTTGCGAGCAATGAGAATCCCTCTAACCTGCCTGGAGGCATCGGACACAATGTTCCACGGCATCGTCCTAGGGAAAGGCGTATACCCCCTAGGCAAAATCAACCTCGACGTCATCTTCGGCACGCCGAAGAACTTCCGGCGCGAGCGCATCGATTTTGAGGTCGTCGACTGGCCCTCGCAATACCACTGCATCCTCGGGCGCGTCGCGTTTGCTAGGTTCATGGCAGTGCCCCACTATGCCTACCTGCAGATGAAAATGCCAGGTCCCAATGGCGTCATCACGATCAACGGGAGCTTTGAACGATCTGACAGTTGCGACAGGGAATTCAACAGAATATCCCAGTCCTTCGGCATGCAGGAGGACCTCGCGAGATTGAAGGAGACGACAGACAACAGCCTGCCTCCCCTGAGCAGGCCAAGCTCACCTGATCTCTCCTTCGACTCATCTGTGCACACAAAGAAGGTGCTGGTCCATCCATCAGATCCCGCCAAGAGGCCCTCATCGCCAACAACTTGAGTCCCGCATAGGAACTCACGCTCGTCGAATTCCTCCGTGAGCACTGGGAAATTATTGCCTGGTGTCCTGCGGACATGCCAGGAGTTCCCAGGGAATTCGCCGAGCACGCACTCAACGTCAACCCCGACGCAAGGCCAGTCAAGCAAGCAATCAGGCGACTGTCTGAGCCACGAGCGCAGGCAGTCGAAATGGAGATCAGTAGACTCCTCGAGGCCAAGTTCATACGCGAGATCAAGGAAAGCACTTGTCTCGCCAACACGGTGCTTGTACCAAAAAAGGACACGGATATCCTGCGGATGTGCGTGGACTTCACTTCTCTGAACAAGCACTGCCCAAAGGATCACTTCCCGCTGCCACGGATCGACCAGATCATCGACTCCACCGCGGGATGCGAGCGCCTCTGCTTCCTCGACGCCTACTCAGGCTATAATCAAATTCGAATGAAGGAGGAAGATCAAGAGAAAACAACGTTTACAACGCCCTTCGGTGTGTTCTGCTACAACACAATGCCCTTCGGGCTAAAAAACGCGGGAGCCACCTACCAGCGGTGCATGCAGGCTTGCCTCAAGGAACAACTGGGTCGCAACATCCAAGTCTATGTCGACGACATAGTAATCAAGACCAAGGAGGAAGCCTCTCTAATCGACGATTTGCACGAAACCTTCGCCAACCTCGACCGCTACCGGATCAAGCTCAATCCGGACAAATGCGCCTTCGGCGTACCATCTGGGCAGCTACTCGGGTATCTCATCTCCACGAGGGGAGTCGAGGCGAACCCGAAGAAGATAAAAGCCATACTGGCCATGGAGAAGCCGAAGAACATAAGAGGCGTCCAGCAACTGGCCGGACGAATCGCGGCCCTCGGTCGATTTATCAGTCGGATGGGTGAAAAGGCACTGCCTTTCTACCAGCTCCTCCGTAAAGCTGAAAAATTCGAGTGGACCAATGAAGCACAAGAAGCATTCGAAGATCTCAAGCGCCTGCTATCCACTTCGCTAGTGCTGGTGACTCCACGAGAAAGGGAACCACTATTGTTGTACATGTCCGCCACCAACCAGGTGGTCAGCACGGTGCTCGTCATCGAGCGAGCTGAGGAAAACAAGGTCCACGGCATACAACGCCCAGTATACTACCTCAACAGAAGCTGGCGTACGGTGTCTTTATGACCGCCCGGCGACTGCGCCACTACTTCCAAGAACATCCAATCATGGTAGTCAACGACGCCCCGTTGGGACATATCCTCAATAACCCCGATGCCACGGGGCGAGTCGCGCTCTGGGGAATAGAGCTGTCTCCACGAGACATCACATACGAAAAGCGCGACGCAATCAAGTCGCAAGTTCTCCCTGACTTCTTCATGCACTGGATGGAGAACCAACTCCCGGACAAGCCAGATATGTCCTACCTCTGGACAATGCACTTCGATGGGTCCAAGCGGAAAGACGGAGCAGGCGCAGGTGTCATACTGACATCACCTCAAGGGGACAAGCTGAAGTATATCCTGCGAATGCAGTTCACAGCCTCAAACAACGAGGCTGAATACAAGGCCCTGTTGCACGGGATGAGGATGGAAAAAGCTTGCGGCGCCA
This sequence comes from Avena sativa, assembly GCA_916181665.1. Classification (NCBI taxonomy): domain Eukaryota; kingdom Viridiplantae; phylum Streptophyta; class Magnoliopsida; order Poales; family Poaceae; genus Avena; species Avena sativa. The sequence goes on from OV702295.1 coordinate 434,598,846, forward strand.
AGAGGATCATCATATACGGCGACTCCAAGTTGGTCATCAACCAAACAATGCATGAGTGCGATGCACTGAACAACAACATGATCGCGTACCGCGACCTCTACGACACACTCGAAGGAGACTTTGATGGTTGCGAGTTGTGACACGTAGGGCGCGAAAGCAATGAAGAGGCGGACGCACTCGCCAACATAGGCTCTACCTGCGCCCCCATACCACCTGGGGTATTTCTCGAGCGCATATGCGAACGCTCCATCAAGCCAAAGGCCGCAGAGAAGAAAACAAGCGCAGCAACGGACTCGGGAGCTACGCCACCCAATGAGCCAATGGCACTCGATGACTTGGAGCTGGACACAGTACTCGAGGGACCAATGAGCGTCATGATGATCGAGCAATCCTAGACGCAGCCGTACATTACGTACCTCCTCAGCAAGAGGCTACCGAACGATCCGACAGATGCACGGCATATCGCACAGTGATCCAAGGCATTCGCCGTCATCAACGGCGAACTGTATAAACGCAGCATCACAGGAGTGCTACAGTGATGCGTCTCCACGGCCGATGGAAGAGCAGTCCTCCTCGACATCCATGAAGGGACCTGCGGGCACCACGCCGGCAGTCGCGCCCTCATTGCCAAAGCTCTACGAGCTGGATTTTACTGGCCCACGGCCATGCGCGACGCCAAGGACATAGTCCAAAAATGCAATGCTTGCCAGTGATTCGTGAACAAGCCACACGCACCAGGCGCAGAGCTATGGCCAATCCCATTGGCCTGGCCCTTCGCACAATGGGGGCTCGACATGGTCGGCAAACTTCCAAGGTCCTCGCGAGGAGGCTACGTGTACCTCTTGGTCGCAGTCTACAAATTCACCAAGTAGATCGAAGCCATGCCAATGACCAACCAATCAGGACACAGTGCAGTCAAGTTCTTCGAGTCCATCGTCTATCGCTTCGGGGTGCCACACAGCATCATCACCGACAACGGGACGAACTTCACATCCAAGGAGTTCCAACAATTCTGCAAGAACTTGGGGATCAACATCAGCTACGCCTCAGTAGCGCATCCACAGACCAACGGTCAGGTGGAAAAGGCAAATGGGCTCGTCTGCAGCGGCATCAAGAAGCGACTCCTCCGGCCACTCGAACAAGCCGCGGGTTGCTGGCCGGACGAGCTGCAATCCGTACTCTAGAGCCTACGTACAACTCCAAACAGCGCCACGGGCTACACGCCATTCTTTATGGTGCACGGAGTTGAAGAAGTGCTACCCGCCGAGGTACGGTACAAGGCGTCGCGTGTGGTCGCTTACAGCGAGCAAGAGTCATCCCTTGCACTCGAAGACTCCGTCGACCTCCTTGACGAGGCAAGGGAAATCGCCACAGAAAGATCCACGATCTACCAGCAGAACCTGCGCAACTACCACAGTAGGAGGCTTCGCCCCAGATCCTTCGTCGAAGGTGACCTGGTCCTGCGACTGAAGCAGCAGGGGCATCTCAAGCTCGAGTCCCCCTGGGAAGGACCGTACGTGATTACAAAAGTAATCCCAGGTGGCGCCTATCGCCTTCAATATTTAGAGACAGGAATCGCGTACTCCAACCCTTGGAACGTCGCACAACTGCGACGCTTCTACCCTTAGTCATTTTTCCCTTTCATTACAAATAAGGCTACTCAGCCAAGGCTACTTAGCCACACATTGTACCTCGCACTGTTCTTCGAATAAATAAAAGCTAAGTGCCCTAAAACTCTGTGTTCTCCTTTCCTTTTTCAATTTACCTACTCGGGGGCTGCGCCACCCTATACACATCTGTTCTTCGAACCAAAACGCGATATCCTGAGTAGCTGGTACATTAATTGAAACCCTTACGCACAACCTCAATCCAGCTGCAGCGCACCTGGCAGGTTGACAAGGGACTGAGATAAAACATGGCCAGGCTAACGAAAAGGACTTGCATAGTGCAACGCACTCCATACTAACAAAGCTCTTTATGCACATTCGACAATAAATTATTTACAAGACCTATACGAACTTTACAACACAAGTACACTTATGTGCAGGATACAAACTAGGTTACTACTGCAACAGGAGAATGTTGGTTTGTTCCTCAAATAAGTCGACGATCTCTTCTGCTGGGCGATCCACCGCCTGGTAGTGCGGCACCATATTCCAAGTAGAACCCGCTGGTGGGGCAGGAGGCCCAGACACAATCGCTACAACATCTACGTCAGGCCTGTGCAGTCGCACCATGGACAGGGCAGCCTTGGCACCAGCCACCAACTGTTGCCTCACGCATTCGTGAACCGCAGACAAATCTTGAAACCTGGCAAGGAGGGCCAGCAAGCTTGATGGAGTATCATCCAGCGGGAACATCGCCCGATAAATGTTCTTCAAGCATGACTGTGATTTCTTCAGAAAAAGCAGCACTCGCGACGCGCGATCCTGCAGGGTTGCCAGCGCCGTCGCACGATCATGATCCACCCAGAAGTATCCACTCTCTTGAAGTTGCTCCTGGGTGAGATCATGCAGGCGAATGGCAATTCTATCCTTCTCCTCTTGCGGATGACGCACGCTAACAACTACACGAAGCAGCAACAGCAGCATGAGTACAACGTACCACTGCGAATGACTACAAGGAAAAGATGAGAACAAGCAAACTAACATTTGAATTGGTCGCCCAGCTGCGTCACCTCGCCAAGAAGATATTGCTCTCGGGCGGCGGCTTTTTCTGCCTTCGACTTCCACACGTCCGCGTTACCGCGGAGCACGGGAAACTCACGCTCCAGCTGCTTCACGCGATCATGCAGTCGCGAAAGCAAGGACAACTCATCTACCCTGGAGCGCGACGGTGCCACGGTATCATCAAGAGTTGGCGAGTCCTGGGTTCCCCTCATAGGATCACTTGATGTACCCTACCACAAGTCAAGGTAGAAGCAAATAAGACGACCAAATCAACACAAAGACAAAAGGGTCAGATGCATTCAAGACCAGCATAAGTATCAGCAGATACACTCGCCAGCAAGCATGTTCTTAAAAAGGACATAAACTAATCAACTATTACAAAGCTAACTAAGGATCAGCTGGCTTCTTCGACTTCGACGGCTTCGGGGGCTTCATCAAGTCCGTGGCAGTATCAGACTCCACTGAATTTCCGCCGGCCCCTGAGGCCGAAGCTTTTGCCGCCTTCTTGGCACGTTGGAGCTCCTCAGAGTACTTCGCAACAATATTTATCAAGTGATGCCCATATTTGCCACAGGCAGTCGCGAAAGGAGAGAATACTACCTGCTGACCGTCCGCGCCAACAGGCATCGCCTTCGACACCGAGGAGGGATCGATCTCGACTCCGTGAGCCTGCACCATGGCGAGTGACATGGACGCGCCAGCCGTGCGGAGTGAGTTCTTGTAGCTGGAAGGCACACCCCCGGCGAGTGACTTCACCAGCTCGTCCATATTATCGATCATCTCCGCCTTAGGCATCAACTCCTCCCAGAGGCGACTAAGGGTCTCTTGGCCTTGGAAAGTGTATCCTTGACGGCGGCGCTACGATCCTCGACTGCAGCCAGGGCACCCGCTAGAGCGTCATCACGACGAAGGGCCTGCGGGTCAAAGCTCAAATCGCCAGCTTATGTACATAAACACACACATGGACCAAAAACATCAGCGCCACCAGCAAAAACATTAGAAGCAGAGAAGGATAACAATATCCACAAGCAAAAGTACCTGAGAGAGCCTTGGCGATTGAGAATAGTTATTCTTCGAACAACTTTTCCCTGGCCGCAAAGGAGGCACGCAGATCCTCTTCACGCTTCTGCGCCTCATCACGCGCTGCGATTGCCTCGTCGCGACCCTTCACAGCCGCGGCAAGCGTCTTCTCCAAGGTGGCGGCGTTACGCAATAAGGCATTATGTTCAGCTACATGACAAACAAAATTTGATTATCAGTCGACTATATCAAAATGACAAGACGAAGAAGAATAAGTGTAGAACACTCACTTTCAACCACACGGTGACGCGTCTCCAGCATTGCATGCTGGCGGCCCATCGCCATCACTTGTTCTGCCAAGTGCGCGGCTTCCTTCACAAGGAGCTGTCGCACAACAAAGAATCATCAGAAGCAATAGATAACATCGACTATAGCACTGCAAAGGAGAAAAGCTACACTTACATGGTCCTTCAGTGACTCCGAAGATGTCTGATGTACCATCACCCGGGCAACAATTCGATCCTCCCCTGCATGAGGAGAGCTGGAAGAGTTGTGCCCGGAGTGGGCCACCACTGTAGGGGAAGGAGCGCGCTCGACCTCTTCCTTGGCCTTCGAGGTCGTGACTCCTGATTCCTTCAAAAATTGGACATCGCCAGAAGATGACGACGCCTCTTGACTGCAAGATAAAAACCATATCAACAAATGGCAAACCAAGAGACAAGCCAACAGGAAGAAAACAGAGAAGAACAAATGAACTAGAAAACTTACCAGTCAAACTTGTTAAAGTCAAATGTGGCCTCCACCAACTCCGACGAAGACTCCTTGGGCAATCGCATCTTCTTGCGAGAAGATGGTGCCACAGCCCTCACAGGAACGGCAGGAATTGGCGACTCCGCACCAACGCCCGTACCTTCCGGAGTCGAAAGAGATGACGCGTCGGAATCCTCGCTGTGCGAACGCTTGCGAGTATCCGGACTATCAGACTTGGGGGCTTCCTCCTCCACATCAGAAGGGATAGTCGACTTAGACTCATCCTCTTCCAAGGCTCCGCGAGGAATAATCCCCTCATGGAGAGGGGCATACAAGGCGACACCGCCCAATCCTGCATATAGACAACAAAAATCAGAAAAAGCAAGTAAGCAACAGAAGAGCAATCGACAAAATAAGCTACTGCGTAGCACAACTATACCTCAGGAGGAGGATTCGAAGCATCAAAGGGAGGAACAACTGGTTCACTGGGAAGCACATCCTTGCCGGTGTACTTCGTGACCAGTCGAACCCTCTTGTCCACCTCACTCACGGACATGCCATCGGCAGACACGCGAGTGGCATCATCAACGCCAGCCCATTTAAACACGGGGTGGACTCTGGCTTGCAGGGGCTTGACGCGATGGCATAGCCAAGTTCGGATGAGAGTGCAGCCTCCCTCCTCTTTACCTATGCGACTCTCGAGGTCGCAGACGCGTTGATACAACACGTCTGTCTCCACGAGCTCGCCAGGCATAACTACGTTCTTCCAGGAGCGCATCTTCTTGCACGGTGTCGCGGGATCGAAGGGCACGAGTCTAAAGTGCTCATCTTTGGCCTTCTGATCACGGACGTAGAACCATTTGTCCCTCCATCCTTGGACGGACCTCGTGAGCTTGATGTCGAAGTAGGTGGCGAACGGGTCGACGTGGATTCCGCAACCACCTACATCGTAAACTAAAGAGCCAGATGTAGATTGACGCTTCAATTTGAAGATGCGCTTGAAAAGGCCGAAGTGTGGCTCGATTCCGAGCCAGCACTCGCAAAGTGTGATGAAGCAAGAGATGTGGAGGATTGAATTTGGGGACAGCTGATGGAACAGGAGCCCGTAGAAACAAAGAAGACCCCTAAAAAGGGGGTGAAGAGGCAAGGAAAGACCGCGAATGATGAATGCAAGAAACATCACTCGAAAACTAGCGGGAGGAGCAGGAATGGTCTCACCGCTGGGGACGCGTGCATCAGCGACTGCCGTGGACAGCACTCCATCTTGGCAAATAAGACGGAGATCAGACGCCTTGATGATGGAAGGGCGCCACGCACCATTCGTGACGCGGGTGCCCGCGACCTTCTTCTTCCCGCCGACGGCGGTGCTGGTGCCCGCAGCGGCAAAGCCGCCCTTCTTCTTCGTCGCAGCAACAGTGGCCGCGGAATCAGTGGCAGCGCCTCCCTTCTTCTTCCCCATTGCACGATGGTGATGTGAGCGAAGAAAGTAGCTCGGGAACGAGCGGAGCTGGTCTAGCGTCATGGAGGAAACGAGCGTAGGAAAAAGCAGAGGAGTAGTAGCAATGGCGATGGAAGCAAGGAAGAATGAGCACAGATGGGAAAATTACCGCCATAGCGCCGCTACTTAACCCCTGGAAGATGCAATCCAACGGCTCAGAAAAACCCTATTGGACGTGTGGCACACATCGTGTTGGACATGTGAAGAAGGGGAAGCGCGAACCATCCCTCCACTACTCCCATTATGCACGGAAATCGAGGAGGCGCAGTTAAAATAAAGATTACGCATGCCCATTCAAATCAAAGTCAGGAAGTGGGACCCACTGCTCGTCACGTCCCGTCAAACTTGCTCACACGGGCAACTGAGGTCATACAAGCGTCAGCACTGACGTCATCAAAGCTACGCAGCGAAAAACTTCGACTACTTTTAGTCCTTGCTGGAGTCTTCGACTCCACCAAGCACTCGGGGGCTACTCCCATAGGGAGCGCTGGCTGCGCACCCTACGCTGACTCCCATAGGGAACAAGGACAATCAGAAGCAAACCCAAACCATTCGAAATACGATTCGACTATGGACATGGGTTACTCCCATAGGGAGCGCTAGAAAAATTCGACAGAAACAAGCAACCAAAAGATGACGGCAGTCGCAAAAGTTATTTAGTCCCTGCCTGAGTCTTTGACTCAACCAGGCACTCGGGGGTTACTCCCATAGGGAGCGCTGGTCGCGCACCCTATGATTATTAATACAGAAAACTGTGTGTTGATAACATCCGCACTCGAAGCTCATGGCGACACCGCCTCATAATTTTCCCTACAAAGAGACTGCGTCTCTTGGGTCATCCGAATCGTCTCCGCGATGATAAAATTCGGATGTCGCGCTTACGGCGTGAAGGCAAGACCTGAATAAGGCCTGGCAACACATTTAGCTACGCACTACCAGAAACGTACCCGTGCCTACATGTACGATGAACATGCCTTGACGGACGCGTCGAGTGCTCACACCCATATAACTGGAATTCGACTCCTGTAAGACCTCCGCGGCGTGAGTCGAATTACACCAGCACTTTTCCGGATTCGAGTCCGGGGACTCGAGTTCGAGCAGATTGCGTTGTTTCACCCTAAGGTGGTTAACTGATGCCGATACTTCGGTTATATCAGGCACGTATATCAACAATCCCTATGACACAAATAAAAGCAGTCAAAATGCACTCGTTCAGGCACTCCAAGACTTCAAAAAAGTCCCCAGTCGAATCTGCGATTCCACTGGACACTCGGGGGCTACTGACATAGGTATGCCCTATAGGTACTCGAGCTTGGTATATACGGTCCAAATATGTATGGGCCCACGGTGTCGCCAAGGCCCAAACAAAGGATTCGAGTAACCTACGGACTCTCGATTGCTTGAAGAACAAGAAGAAGTTAAAGATAGAAAGTTTGAAGGGGAAAAACCCTAAGTTGTAACCGACTCGACCTGCTACCCGAGACCTAGCCTATCTATATAAAGGCTAGGAGGGGGTGGCGAGGAGAACACACGCAACCCTAGTTTCCATAACCCTCGCCAGATTGCATCTGCGCACCATTGTAACTCTCGATTCCTTCGATAATTCCACGAGCAGACAAGCAGGAGTAGGGACCCCTACGAGGCCTGAACCTAGGTAAATCTTTGTCCCCTGTGTGCTTGTCTGTTAGCCAATAGATGTCTCCAGTGCTCCCTCCTTCTCCAAAACCCAAGTCCATAACAATGGGCATTGATGAGTTAAACCCTCCTCAGTCCGGCTTCGGTACGAGCATGAAGTTCAAGGAGTACTACAAAGAGGACGCCAAGAAAAGAAGGGAGAGGAAGAACCAGGATAAAGCCGCCATTGCAGAGCTAAAGATGAAGGTGCAGACACTTGAGGAGAAGGCGGTGGACGAGAAAACGGTGGACAAGTTAGTGGAAGAGAAGCTCCGCTCGATGATCCCCCCTGAGTTTTTCGAGGGGCTTATTGCTTGGAATGCGGGAGGTCGACAGGGGCCGATACATCTGCCCAGCTTAAGCGGCAGCAACTCGGGCATCAATGTTACCGTGTCGCCGGACCTGGTGACCCCGCTGGCCGTCAACGTCGGGACGCAGCCGCTCGTTTTGGTCACACCGACGCCCCCTCCCGCCAAAGATACCAATAAGGCGCAGCCGACGGCGGTGGTGCTTCATGAGGCACCCGAGCGGGAGATTGCAGATGATGATAGGCCGGCCTCTGGCATCAGCCATGTCTCTACATTAGCCGAGATCCACGCCATCACCAAGGTAACTAATTAGTTAGTGCACGTCATCTCCTTTATGCCTTTGATGCATGACTGTTGCCATCTCATGACGCCCAACAACATGTTTTTGCCTCAGGACACTTCTTGCGTACTCCTGCTTAAAGATGTCGGCGGTGAGTTGAAGGATGTTGCCAAGGGCACTCTTATACAACTGGCGAGCCGCACGATGCACAACAATCCAATGGATGATAACGTGATGAGGGTCAGGTTGGCTCAGGTGTTGCCAGGGTGCGATGACATGGACCCTCCCTTTCAACCTCAGGGAGCCGACAAACACAAGACCCTTGGGGAATGCTACAACTGGCCCTTGACATGGCCGAAGACCCAGATTCGTCTTGCGAGGGGGAGCACCGGCGCCACCTCTCGACCGATCATCGCCCGGCCACCACCTCGGAAGCTAGTAGCCGCCGTTGTCGCCACCACCAGCCGTCACCATCAACTCTTGGCAGCGTGTGCACCGCCACATGGCAAAGATTTTGTGCCACAACTGTCGTCGCCCCCGCTACCACCACCACATGATGGCACCCATGAAGATGATGATGAATTGGTCAACGTTGACGACTTCATCAACACCGGCGCCGCCAAAGGATTGTATATGCCTTCTGTGGATGAAGAACCCTTCGCAGCTCGCGATGACCATCAAGCTGGTTAGCCCAATACATGCACGCAGCGCCTGGTCTTCCATGGTCTTTCTCAAGAGACGCCTCCGGCCGCCGATCCACCACAAGAGAAACCAGGATTGGTTTTCAGCCCCAACACACTCCGAAAGGCGACTAATGAGCAGATGGCAGTGGCTGACACTGTTGTGAAGAAGAAGCACTACAAGAAGAGAGGTAATAATAATACAAAGAAGGGTGTGAGCCAGCCTCTTCCGAAGAGGATCCGGGGTCAGGACGCCGTCCTCGTACCATCCACACAATTTGGCTTGCCCCGAGTGCATGTAGCTGGTGATCCGATATTGACTCCGGATATGATCCACATTGCGGTTGGAGCCATGTTAACTTTGCATGAGGGTGTCAAGACACTAGAGGCCCTCCTTCTTAAAGGCGAAGATCCAAATTACCCAGTTTTCACGGCCAAGGTGCCATTGGACGTGGGCTTTGTCGATGAACCCCCCCCGCGGATATATTCTTCATAGCGTTCGGGGACATATTCAAGCTGTTTCTCATGAAACGGCTAGACTATAACTTGGTCCGCCTATACACGCTCAATCTGGCGCTCACGATCAAGAGAGAAAGTACCCCGGAAATCGCGATAGTGGATCCCTACTACATGCGGGACAGCAAGTTGGTCGAAGGATCAGAGACATGGACCAAGGTGACATCGTACCTCGAGAAGTTCATGGTGGACAACAAGAGGAAGGGCACACTTCTTTTGCCTTTCTTTCCTGAGTAAGTACACACACTCGCTCATCGCCACCGTAACTTATGCATTTCTTATAGATTTCTTCCTTTGCTCTTTTTCCAACATTCCGTTCCAATTGTGTTACGCAGAGACAAATACTGCACACTCATCGTCCTTGCCCCGAGGTATTCGCTAGCCACGTATTTCGCCTCGGGGAGTTTGATAAAGAAGAAAGACTACACCAGAATAAGGGGTGTTCTCAATGAGGCTCTCGAGGGCTACACCAAGAAGGGATGCACCTTCGTAGATAAGGGGGAATGTATCAAGGATGGCAAACACATGTTCAAGCACGTGCTCGACTTCCCCTGCATCAAGCAGTCGACTACTGGTGCCAAGGAGGCCTTCTACGTCCTCCATCACCTTAAAGGCTATGTTCGGGATTGCCAGAACCTAACGTTGTCATCTAGTCTCCGAGGATGGGCCGAAACTTTGGCGAAAATCGACGATGCAGATCTTAGAGAAGACTTCCATCGCATTCAGATGAAGTTGTCGCAAATCATCATTGAAGATGTCAACACAAGGGGCGGTCCCCTACAACAAGCCAGAGGGTTGAGTAAGAGGGAGATCGAAGAACGCCTCCGGAAGCAGGGTGACACAAGGACGTGGATGACGAAAGAGGGCTATCTACCGTTCCCGAAGCCGAGCAAGAAGAGGAAGTCTTCATCATGATCGATGTGTGCCTCTAGCATGATCCAGTGTGTGCATATTCTTGATGGACGCGTGCTGTATTAGTGTGTGTGTCATAAACTTTACTATCTCGTGGTCGAAATGGTCATTGTTGTTAGACTTAAACTACCTTGTGGTCGTGTTGTCGTTGAACTTATTGCTTCTATGATGATCTAACTTTTAGGTTTATGGATCATTTGTTTTATATTCTGTGAACATATATTTATATGGATGTGAACCCTTTATTCATTCTTTTCGTTGTATTTTTACTAATATGCCTTGTCGTCTATAGAGATGGCGACGAGGTGGTATGTGGTGTACATGGGTAGGGTTCCAGGAGTCTACGAGGAGCGGGAGGATTGCCACAAACAAGTGAACAAGTTCAGCGGCAACATCTACAAAGGATACGCGACTAGAGAGGAGGCGATAGCCAAGTGGAGGAACCACTTGTGGAAGAAGAACCGGATGAAGATATTGGTCGGGCTAATGCTCTTGCTCACCATTATCATAGTTGTATTCTATTTGATCCTAGTGTAGGCGGCGGTGGCCACTTCATATTTGTAATGTGAGCTGATATGAACTTTGTATTCGGCGCTTGTGTAAAAATTTGGCACTTGACACTATATATGTATCTCGATCGGGCTCTAAGTGTTTGTATTATATATATGTCGGTTTTCATGCATCTACTACTTGTGCAATGTATTTTATACTCATATGGATAAATCCTGTATAAATCCTGTATAAATACCTAATTATACACTAGGAAAGTATTTTACTTTGAATACGTGTTACGCAATCAGTGGCACATATAATTATATAGTCAGTGGCGCATGGCTTTTCTGTGGCGCATATGCGTAAATGCGCCACAGAAGGCTGGGCGCCAGGAAGCAGATATCAGTGGCGAGGTAACAGTGGTGACTAGGATATCCGCCACAGAAGATGTAATTACATGCGCCACAGAAGAGTTGTTTCCTAGTAGTGTAAGCTAGTAGGTAGGTATGGTGGACTCTTTGTAATAACTTGGTTTAGGGAGTTGGATGCATGAGTGGAACTCATACTTTGTTTTGGAGGCTAGCAAAAGACTGGGAGCGACAAACTAAGAGAGCAATAATGGCCATAATCATGCAGAGCGACAAAACATCATTGATCAAAGCATAAAGTGATACTACAAGTTGAAAACTAAAGGATCATAAAGGCTATGGTGACTTGGGATAGTCATAACATGGTGTGAGCATGCGCCAAGTCAACCCAAATAAAGCATCAAAGGATAATACCACTATACTATGCTTTAATATGCTAAAACAACGCATGATTCATCCAAGGCACATTAAGAAATCTCAATTGTTTATAACAAGTCATGCTACAGCAAGAAATACTAAGCATAAAGCCAAAACAATATCAAGCATGGCATGACAGAGCATAGGCCATAGTCAAAAACAAGCTCCTTTTACCACATAAGCATGAACTTTCCTACTCTTTTCCAAACCAAACCAAACTATTTGCAAACCAATGTATGAAAGAGGGGGTCCAACCAATTTATTCAGAAAACTAAGCAAACCAAGCAAATGAAAAACCAAAACAAAAACGAAAAAGAAGACGCTCCAAGAAAAACACAACTGTGCATGAAACAATAAAAATGAAGCGTTTGGAAGAAACCTGGAATTTTTATTGATGAAGAAGGGGATGCCTTGGGCATCCCCAAGCTTTGACGCTTGTACTTCCTGGATATTTCTTGGGGTGACACGCGTGGCATCCCCAAGCTTGAGCTTTAGTCCATCCTTCATCTCATTGCTCATTCCTTCCATACACGTGAAAATTTTCCTTCATACAAAACTTCACACAATCTTTATTAGCAACATTAGTGCACTTAAGATAGAAAAGTCTTAAGGTTCAGTTCTAACACCAAATAAACTTTCATTAGAACACTAGCTACTGTAGCACTTCCCTCAAAAAACTCAATTCTCCAAAAGAATTAAAAAGGAACCAACAAGAAGCAAATGCAGAAAATGGCAGAAATCTGTCAAAACAGACCAGCAGGTAAAGACGATTTTTTTCGAAGACCTTCTGTTGCTCAAATCAAAAAGTGTTGAACTAACGAAAGTTAGATAACAACCTGGGGCAGAAGCACAAAAATACACACCTCAAAAAGACGTTCAGAGATTTTACAAGAATTTTTACAGTGAAGCACAGAAATCTATTTCGGGACAGCAACTTTCCCAATCATTACTTCTCTCTCATTAGAGGTTACTCTTGGCACAAAAAGCAAATAAAAAGGATAAGGAGCGGTTATTATAGAGGTAATAACTTCCAAGACTCGTCTAAAACTTTTGGGTTATCTCCAAATAAGTACTTTTCTTTAACGCCTTTAAGTTAGGCATAAGAAGCAAAGAAAGAATTAAGTGTTCTCAAATGAAGAAGCATTAAGATCAATACCAGAAATATTTTCAACAAGGCAAGGTATATCATCCAAATAAGTTCTAGAGGATCCTCTCTCAATGCTCTTAGGTTCACTATTCTCATCAAAAGGGTTTGCAGGAACAATCCAATCAAGATTCTTTTCTATGGCATCATGTATTGCTACTAGTTTGAAGGGTATTGGTATCTTAGGTTCCTCCCCATTAGGTTTGGTTTTGTTCATCTTTTCTCGTGTACCAACAACATATACACATGAGCCTAGCATATTGAAACGTTCAAAGACTTTCCTAGCTTCCTTGGCAACATCATAGAACTCCTTAAACAAAGTTTCTAGAATAAAATCCCTCTTTTCAGGGTCCTCAATTTCTTTAAGATTAAGAAACATTATTTGCATTAAGGGGTTGAGGTTTACAAACCTAGCTTCTAACATGTGAATTAAAGAAGCTGCAGCAATCTCATAGTTTGGAGCAAGTTCTGCAAGGGATCTATCCTTAGTATCCTCATGTTTGCTAACATGATTAAAGAATTCTTCAATATTATCTTTCCCAATTATAGAACCACTACCAATTTAAAGGTCTTTCAGGGTGAAAGTAGGGATCAACATGGTGAGCCAAGGAAGAGGTGACAACTAAAGGAGACTTAATTTTTGTGTGTTTTTGAATAAAGAAAGCAAACTAGTAAAACTAATTTTTTGTGTTTTTGAATAACAAAACAAGCAAACAAAGCAAACGAAACTAAGCAAAACAAAAATAACAAAGTAAAGAGATTGGTTATGAGGGACTCCCCTTGTGAAGATGTCCTTGAATCCCTGGCAACGACGCCAGAAAAATGCTTGATGGCTCTATGTATGGCGCCCAGAAAAGTGCTGGTGCGTGGTTGATGTAGAGCTCGTTGGGAACCCCAAGAGGAAGGTATGATGAGCACAGCAGCAAGTTTCCCTCAGTTATGAAACCAAGGTTTAATCGAACCAGTAGGAGCAAGGAAACACCCCAAAGGTGTTACTAGCTGAGCTTTGGCAGGGCTAGTAGCAACGTGGAGACCTGCACAACACAACCACAGAACTTTGTCCCCAACTTGCGATGAGGTTGTCAATCTCACGGTGTTTTGCGAAAAACAAAGGATTAAACGTATCGAATGGAAAGAAGTAATAGTTTGCAGAAAGTAAACACAAAACAGTAAACAGTTTATAGATTGTATGTAAAAGACAAGGACCGGGATCCATAGTTCACTAGAGGTGGCTCTCCTTAAGATGGATAACATGCTAGGTGAACAAATTACAGCGGGGCAATTGACAAACATCGAGAAAGCAATACATGCATATACTAATCATCTTGACTCCTTTGAGACTTGATTGGGCATTACAACATTATACATAGATCGCCATCCAACTCCATCTATGACTAATAATCCACCGCCAGGTTATCATCCGAACTCCCTCCGATATTAAGTTGCAAGCAACAGATTATTGCTTTACGAACTGCATGTAAAGTAAACAATACGATTGTTCTATGAACAAAGGATTGTTGTTTTATCCCTAGTAGCAACATCACATCTAGTACCTTAAAGATTTCTATCACTTCCCCAGATTACCAGAGGCATGAACCCACTATCGAGCATAAATACTAACTCTTGGAGTTGCTAGCATCTACTTGGCCAAGATAGCTACTAACAACGGAAAGCATGCAAGATCACAAATAACAAAGACATGATAGAATCAATAATCAATCTAAAATAGCATCTCAATATCCATCGGATCTCCGCAAACACAACATGCAGAATTACAAATAGATGATCTTGATCATGAACGGAGCTCACAAGATCTAGACATGAAAGCACAAAGGAGGAGAACCAGCCATCTAGCTACTACATGGATCCGTAGTCTAAGGATGAACTACTCACGCATCACACCGGTCGGGGGGATTATCCCTGGGTACCCCAAAGATGCACTCAAGATGGATAAAAAAGGCAAAACAGATAAAAGACAAGGAGGAGACAGCAGTCCCGGGCGTCCTGGGACGACTAGAAGCCCTAGCCGGCCTGCTACACCACTTTCGGCTGGGCCGGGCGCTCTCCTTCCGGCTAGGCCGCCCTAGCCGGCCCGCCGACGCCCCGTCCCACCTGGACGTCCCCGGCTGGGCCCTCTCCCCTGTCGCGTCACCCTGCTTCCCGGCTGGGCCGCCTCGGCCGGCCCATCCGGCTCCCACGCCTCGCTCCGCCTCGCCGCTCCCGACTGGGCCACCCCAGCCGGCCCGCTCCTGTGCCTCGCTCCGCCTGGCGTCTCCCCGGCTGGGCCACCCCAGCTGGCCCACTCCACCACCCTTTGGCTGGGCTGACCGCCCCGGCTAGGCCTCGACGCCCCCCTCCAGGCCGGCTCGCCCCTAGTTTCCCCGCTCGGGTACTGCTGGGATCGATCGATCCCAGGAGGTGTCCCGCCCCGGCTCGCCCTGGCGCCTCCTGGCCGGTTCGGATCGCCCAGTCGGCAGGCTCCCGGATACCTGGCTCTAGATCGATCAAGACCAAAGGCCAGTACCAGATAAGAAGAAAGGCTAACAGCTACGTACTAGAGAAGAAGGACAGCGACAAGACTGAGAAGACCCAACCCATACTACTTTATCAGATGACATGCCAAATAGTATGCACTATGCATGACATATTGTACCACAATCAGATGACAAACTACATAGTGATAGTTAGGCCAAGTGGGCCCTTTGTGTTCCCTGGGCATGCCTTTATAAGTGCACCAGGGAAGGCTCTCTCATTCATTCAACCATCGATCGATCACTAGCTCACTCCCTGCTAGCTAGTTCACTCTCTCACAGAGACACACAGATACAGATAGGTTGGTCTCAGTTCATTTAAGGCAGTAGCTAAAGGATACAGCTCGAGGAGCACTTGTAGCTCGTATATTTCACATAGTCAGATCAGGCAGGAGTAGGGGATTTACCTCACCATGAGGGCCCCGAACCTGGGTACTTCTTGCGTCCCGCTACGCTCGCTCGTATCCAATCTCGCCTGCGGACGCCGTCGATAGCTTTCCTGCTAGTCCCCACACCTCTATCTAACCTTTTTAGGTACTGTCGTTCCCAATACAACGACAACACCGGAGGCTTGCATGGTGATGAAGAAGGCCTCCAGGGTGAATTCCCCTCTCCGGCAGGGTGCCAGGAAGAGCTTCAGATCCCTCCCGATCTAGGGATGGAGATGACGGCGGCTACAGACTCTTTCGTGGATTTTTGATCGGGTCCTTAGGGTTTACATCCTGAGGGCATCTTATAGTTGGAAGGGGAGGCCGAGGGGGTACCAGGGGCCACCACACCACCCCCTGGCACGGCCCCAGCCTAGCCGCACGGCCAGGTGGTGTGGCCAACCTCTGGCCCCTCTCCGTCTCGTATTCTGGCATCTGATGACTTCCGAAAAAATAGGCACTTTGGCTTTTGTCCCGTCCAATTCCGAGAATATTCATTTTTTGACTTTCCTGGAACCAAAAACAGCAGAAAACAGGCAGCTGGCACTGTGGCTCTTGTTAATAGGTTAGTCCAAGAAATCATATGAAAAGTACTCCAAAGTGTGGACAAAACACAAGAGAGTGGATAAAACCAAGCATGGAACATCAAAAATTATAGATACATTTGCAATGTATCACAACACCCACCAGCATATTTCTGGCACCGACACTGAGCCATCACTCTTTAAGTACTCGCACACTATCACTAACAAGTAAGGTAGTTCTAGTAGGAATGCTAAACTCTAAGTTTATATGTAAAGTTAAGTTTGTAACCTAAGCTGAGTTCAGAAACAAAGAAAGATAAAATAAAGTTTGAGATCCCTAAGTGGGAACTTAGTTGTCATAGTCACAACCATGTTGTGGTCAAGTCATGTCACAATTCATTTCATAAGTCATTTTGAAAATATCTGACAACAGAACAGTATGGCCACTCCGACTGTCCATAACCGCGGACGCGGCTATTCGAATAGTTTGACACTCTGCAGAGGTGGTACACTTTCACCACAAAATTCGATACATCTGTCAGGGGTAACCCTGAATCATCATACTTAGTACGCAGATAATCAAACATAGCCTTTCCTTTACACACCCTAGTATAAGCACCTCTCCTATGGGCTTGGCCTCCCAGCCATGGCCATCTGCCATCCTGGGCACTGCATAGGTGGACAACATTGAGAGGTAACCTCAGCTCAAACCTCTCCCGCGAGGGAACTAATACTAATGCATATAAACTTCCGGCTATGCCTTACCCAATTCAGGTATTGTGGTTGTACGGTAAATTTGGAATGGTATCGCATCCGAACCCAACCATCAGTTTTTTTATAAAAGGTCTAAGGCTCATGCCTCAACATTTTCATCATCATAAACCATTTGTGTTTCTCAACACATGTCAAAACATCTCAATAGAATGACTCATCATTCCAAGGTTTTCACAAGTCATTTTCACCAAGTACTCCCATCTAAAGTGATCAAGTTTTTGGTTTAGCTCTAAACTACTAAGTTAAGAGTGTTCACTAATGTGGGATGCTAATCTCAATCTCATGCCATAGAATGACATCTAAGTCTAACTAGATAGGCCAAGTTTTATACTCTTTATGCTATCTATAAACACAGTAAAGAACTTTGGTAAGGTAAAAGAAAGTAAAGCTTGTAAGTAAAACTTGGGGTAGGTATAAGTCAATTTGTATAACCAAGCATGCCTAATGCATCTTGCTTAAGTCATCTTGTATAATTCTAGCTTGCCAATAATAGCTTGCAAGTGTTAGCTTGCATTGTTAACGATGGCTTGCCTTGGTTGGTGAAGTGGTTGAAATTCTCTTCCTCCTCTTCTTGGTAGAACTCCTCCTCGAAGACTTGTCCGGTACTATCGTCTATAAATACATACAGAATACACAATCACCAAACAATACTTAACTAGTCTATTTAGCACACTAAGGCACACATTGGATGATCTAGTATCATCACAAACATCACAAGGTTTAATGACTAGTTTCATTTATTTTATTTGAGAAAAGTAATTTCTACTCATTGAAATAGACTAAGATTTAATATTCTCCAATTAAAATATGGGATCATGTGGACACATGTCATCACCACATATTCTACTATATGGGAATGTGATTTAAAGGTTTGATCACATTTTAATAAGTTTAAGTTTAATATTTAATGATTTAAAGTGACTAGAAATGCCTATATAGCATTATTTTGGTACTAGTCCAAAGTCACTGCATGCAAACCTTAATATTATTACATATTCAGATAGGTATGGTTAAATGTGATTTTTGAGAGTTGTAATCAATTCAAAAGCTATTATGGTTGATTTTAGAAAAATGTTTGAATGTGAAAAAGCTTCTATTTTGTTATTTTTGCTAGGAGATATCTCTAACTCTAATTGATTTAAATCCAACGGGCTTGGATAGATAATTTCATTACCTTTCCAACAAAATTGGAATCACTCAATTTGTATTTGTACAACTTTCTAAATTGATTTTCAAACTAGGGGACATAATCTAGTTTAAGTCTAAAAAGAAAAAGGTTTATTTGAATCTGCTGGGTTGCGCGGGAACAGTAATGGGTCGGCCTAGTCTCACTCCATGACGCTGAGGATAGCTGACAGGGGGGTCCCACATGTCAGTGGCTCTTTAAACGCGAAGCGGTACGGGGCAACATGGACCGTAGGATTAGAACTAGGATCTACGACTCACGTTTTTTTGAAGGTGAAACACTAGGGAAAGTCCCCACTACAATTTTTTTCTATTATATAAATATAGGGATATTACATAGTGCTATTACATATGAGTCTAATTATCCAAGAAAGATCAAAAAATATAAAACGTTCTACCTCAAAGAGGGCAACAATCTACTCTATCTCTGGTATAATTGTTGGCTCAGCCAAGTATTGAATTTCTCCTGGTGTTTTCTTTTAATTCTGAATTGCACCCATATCATCTCTTGGTAGAAAATTGTCTTCCATCCTTCTATTCTTGGCCTTTTATCATTAAAAAATTTCTCATTTCTACAAATCTAGATACCCCAAGCAGCCAAGATAATAATTTCCATTGCAAAAGGTAGATGCAGCTTGGTTTTAATGTCTGATAAAGCCTCCCATCCTGATAATTTTGTTGCTCTATCTATGCATATATGATCCCAGCAGATTTTTGCAAAGGGGCAATCCCAAAATTAGTGGTTTACCGATTCTTCCAAATGGCAATTGAGAGTTGCACAATTATAGTCAGGCAGAGCAAATTGTTTCCTTCTCAGAAGATTCCTTGTATTTAATCTATCCAGAAGCAAAAGCCAAAAAATGAATTTGTGTTTGTTCTGGCAAGAGGATGCCCAAAGCCAAGAGAAATGTGGAGGTTGATACATTGCAAATGTATCCATAATTTTTGATATTCCATGATTGGTTTTATCTACTTTGTTGTGGTTTGTCCACACTTTGGAGTACTTTTCATATGATTTCTTGGACTAACCTATTAACAAGAGCCACAGTGCCAGCTGCCTGTTTTATGCTGTTTTTAGTTCCAGGAAAGTCAGAAAATGAATATTCTCGGAATTGGACGGGACAAAAGCCAAAGTCGCTATTTTACCAGAAGACATCTAGAGCCAGAATACGATACGGGGAGGGGCTGGGGCCTGGCCACACCACCTGGCCGGTGCCAGGGGGTGGTCTGGCCAACCCCAACAACCCCTCGGCCTCTCCTTCCGCCTATATATTGCCTTCGGAACCAAAACCCTAAGTACCCGATCAAAAATCCACAAAAGAGTCTATAGCCGCCGTCATCTCCATCCCTAGATCGAGAGGGATCTGAAGCTCTTCCCGCCACCCTGCCAGAGAGGGGAATTCACCCTGGAGGACTTCTTCATCATCATGCAAGCCTCCGATGTGATGCGTGAGTAGTTCATCTCTGGACTACGGGTCCATGTAGTAGCTAGATGGCTGGTTCTCCTCCTTTGTGCTTTCATGTCTAGATCTTGTGAGCTCCGTTCATGATCAAGATCATCTATTTGTAATTTTGCATGTTGTGTTTGCGGGGATCGATGGATATTGGGATGCTATTTCAGATTGATTATTGATTCTATCATGTCTTTGTTATTTGTGATCTTGCATGCTTTCCGTTGTTAGTAGCTATCTTGGCCAAGTAGATGCTAGCAACTCCAAGAGTTAGTATTTATGCTCGATAGTGGGTTCATGCCTCTGGTAATCTGGGGAAGTGACAGAAATCTCTAAGGTACTAGATGTGCTGTTGCTACTAGGGAGAAAACAACAATCCTTTGTTCATAGAACAATCGTATTGTTTACATTACACGCAATTCATAAAGCAATAATCTATTGCTTGCAACTTAATACTGGAGGGGGTTCGGATGATAACCTGGCGGTGGATTATTAGTCATAGATGGAGTTGGATGGCGGTCTATGTATAATGTTGTAATGCCCAATCAAGTCTCAAAGGAGTCAAGATGATTAGTATATGCTTGTATGCTTTCTCGATGTTTGTCAATTGCCCCGCTATAATTTGTTCACCCAACATGTTATTTATCTTAAGGAGAGCCACCTCTAGTAAACTATGGACCCCGGTCCTTTCTTTTACATACAATCTACAAACTGTTGACTGCTTTGTGTTTTATTTCTGCAAACTATTACTTCCTTCCATTCGATACATTTAATCCTTTGTTTTCCGCAAAACTGGTGAGATTGACAACCTCATCGCAAGTTTGGGACAGAGTTCTGTGGTTGTGTTGTGCAGGTATCCACGTTGCTACTAGCACCGGTAGTGCGCCCTGCCAATGCTGAGCTAGCAACACCTTTGGGGTGTTTCCTTGCTCCTACTGGTTCGATTAAACCTTGGTTTCATAACTGAGGGAAACTTACTGCTGTGCTCATCATACCTTCCTCTTGGGGTTCCCCAACAAGCTCGACATCAACCACGATCCAGCAAGTATTTTTTTGGCGCCGTTGTCGGGGAGTGAAGAAGAAGAATCTCCCATGTCAACCACACACCATCAAAAAAATTCTGGCACCGTTGCCGGGGAGTCAAGGACATCTTCACAAGGGGAGTCCCTCATAACCAATCTCTTTACTTAGTATTTTTGTTTTGCTTAGTTTAGTTTTGCTTTGTTTGCTTGTTTCTTTATCTAAAACACACAAAAAATAGTTTTACTAGTTTGCTTTCTTTATAAAAAAATACAAAAAATGACTACTCTTGAAAACACTAAGTTGTGTGACTTCACTAGCACCAACAACAATGATTTTATGAGCACACCTATTGCTCCACCTATGCCCGAAGCTACTTTCTTTGAGACAAAACCTACTTTACTCAATCTTGTTATGAGAGAACAATTTTCTGGTATTGGTAATGAAGATGTTGCTGCCCATCTAAATAACTTTGTTGAACTTTGCGAGATGCAAAAGCATAGGGATATAGATGGTGATATTATTAAGCTGAAATTGTTTCCTTTCTCTTTGAGAGGAAAAGCTAAAAAATGGTTGAATTCCTTAACTAGGAATAGTATTGATTCTTGGACTAAATGCAAAGATGCTTTCATTGGAAAATACTATCCTCCTTCTAAGATTATATCTATGAGAAGTGAAATAATGAAGTTTAAACAATCTGATAATGAACATGTTGCTCAAGCTTGGGAAAGAATGAAATCTTTGGTAAAAAATTGTCCCACTCATGGACTGACTGCTTGGATGATTATCCAAACCTTTTATGCAGGATTGAACTATTCTTCAAGGAACCTATTGGATTCTGCTGCTGGAGGTACCTTTATGACCATCACTTTGGGTGTTGCAACAAAGCTTCTGGATAATATGATGGTTAATTACTCTGAATGGCATACTGAGAGAGCTCCACAAGGTAAGAAGGTAAATTCTATTGAGGAAACCTCCTCCTTGAGTGATAAGATTGATATTATTATGTCTATGCTTGTGAATGGGAAAGCCCATATTGATCTAAATAATGTTCCTTTAGCCTCTTTGGTTGCTCAAGAAGAGCAAGTTGATGTGAACTCTATAAGAAATAACAATTTTGGCAATAATTCTTATAGGAATAATTTTGGTAACAACAATTATAAGCCATATCCTCCCAACAATGGTAATCCTTATGGAAATTTCTACAACAACAATAGGAGTGCTCCCTCTGAACTTGAAGTTATGCTTAAAGACTTTATTAGTAAACAAACTGCTTTCAATAAAACTATTGAGGAAAAACTCTCTAATGCTGAAAGAATTATAGCATCTTTGGCTGAAGCTCAATCTTCTTTGAATAAAATGGCTGCTAAACCTGAAACTAATGATAATACCTTTGCAACCACTAATGCTATACAAGTAAGAATTGATGAAAATGTTAGACTATTAGCTGAATTACATGCTAAGTGGGAAAAAGAAGATGAAATTGCTAGAAACATTAGTGTTTCTACTATTACTACCACTAGTGTTTAGAATATTAATAGTTCTACTACTTTAGATGATAATTTTGACTTTGATCTTGATGGTGGCAATATCTCTGAAGTTATTAGGTTCCTACAAAAGCTTGCTAAAAGTCCTAATGCTAGTGCTATGAACATGGCCTTTACAAAACACATTACTGATGCTCTCATAAAGATTAAAGAAGAAAAGATGAAACATAAAGCTTCTATTCCTATAAAACAGGAAGATGGTTGGGAACCCATCATTAATATGAAAGTGAATGACTTTGATTTCAAAGCTTTATGTGATCTTGATAGTAGTGTTTCTATTATGCCTATAAGGATTTATGATATGCTTAATTTGCCTCCACTTGAAGATTGTTATTTGAATGTCCCACTTGATGATAATGCTAAAAAGAAACTCATGGGGAGTTTTAATGATGTTCTTATTATGGTTAACAATGAATATGTCCCCGTTGATTTCTATGTTTTGGCTGTTGAATGGAATGCTTCTTGTCCTATTACTTTGGGAAGACCTTTTCTTAGAACTGTTGGTGCCATTATTAATATGAAAGAAGGCACCATTAAATATCAACTCCCACTCAAGAAAGGTATAGAACACTTCCCTAAGAAGAGAGAGAAGATTTCTTTTGCCTCTCCTATGAAAACAAAATTTGGTCTTAATGCTTCCTCATTTGAGAACACTTGATTCTTTTTCTTGCTTCTTATGCCTAACTTAAAGGCGTTAAAGAAAAGTACTTATTGGGAGATAAACCAAAAGTTTTAGATGAGTCTTGGAAGTTATTACTTCAGTAATAACCGCTCCTTATCCTTTTTATTTGCTTTTTGTGCCAAGAGTAACCTCTAATGAGAGAGAAGTAATGATTGGGAAAGTTGCTGTCCTGAAACAGATTTCTGTGCTTCATCGTAAAAAATCGTGTAAAATCGCTGAACGTCCTTTTGAGGCGTGAAGTTTTGTGCTTCTGCCCCAGGTTGTTATCTAACTTTTGTTAGTTCAACAATTTTTGATTTGAGCAACAGAAGGTCTTCGAAAAAATTCGTCTTTACCTGCTGGTCTGTTTTGACAGAATTCTGCCATTTTCTGCATTTGCTTCTTGTTGGTTCCTTTTTGAGTTCTTTTGGGGAATTGATCTTTTTGAGGGAAGTGCTACAGTAGCTGGTGTTCTAATGTAAGTTTATTGGTGTTGGAACTGAACCTAAAGACTTATTATCTTGAGTGCACTAATGTTGCTAATAAAGATTGTGTGAAGTTTTGTATGAAGCAAAAATTTCAGGTGTATGGAAGGAATGAGTAATGAGATGAAGTATGGACTAAAGCTCAAGCTTGGGGATGCCACACGTGTCACCCCAAGAAATATGCAAGAAGTACAAGCGTCAAAGCTTAGGGATGCCCAAGGCACCCCCCCCTCTTCATTAATAAAAATCCCAGGTTTCTTCCAAACGCTTCATTTTTATTGTTTCATGCACAGTTGCGTTGTTCTTGGAGTGTCTTCTTTTTCATTTTTGTTTTGGTTTTTCGTTTGGTTTGTTTTCTTAGTTTGCTGAATAAATTGGTTGGACCCCCTCTTTCATACATTGGTTTTCAAATAGTTTGGTTTGGTTTGGAAAAGAGTAGAAAAGTTCATGCTTAAGTGGTAAAAAGAGCTTGTTTTTGACTGTGGCCTATGCTTTGTCATGCCATGCTTGATATTGTTTTGGCTTTATGCTTAGTATTCTTTGTTGTAGAATGACATGTTATAAACAATTGAGATTGCTTAATGTTCCTTGGATGAATCATGCTTTGTTTTAGCATATTAAAGCATAGTATAGTGGTATTCTCCTGATGCTTTATTTGGGTTGACTTGGCGCATGCTCACACCATGTTATGACTATCTCAAGTCACCATAGCCTTTATGATCCTTTAGTTTTCAACTTGTAGTATCACTTTATGCTTTGATCAATGATGTTTTGCCGCTCTCCATGATTATGGCCATTATTGCTCTCTTAGTTTGTCGATCCCAGTCTTTTGCTAGCCTCCACAACCAAGTATGAGTTCCACTCATGCATCCAACTCCCTAAACCAAGTTATTCCAAAGAGTCCACCATACCTACCTACTAGCTTATGTTATTCCAAGTATATTCATGCTTTTGTTTACCTTCCAAATTAAACTTGTAATGAGAAACCTAGTGATTAAAGCTCTCACGAACTTGATGGCACACTTTACTTTCTGCATTTAATAAACTTGAACCATTAGGTCCTTCTTTGTTGCGTATATGCTTGTGCTTTATAAGTTGGAATTAGCAGAACCATGTATCATGGGGAACGCTTTCAACATTGCACTTGTACTTTGTACCCCGTTGATATCATGTTCTTTTGCTTATGGATCCCGGCGGTGTGAAATAAAAGTGGAACTTGTAAGATCATGGAGTTTGTATGTGTGTTAGAGAAACGCATGGGCCGCTAGCCTAAGCCATGCCTAATCATGGTGGAAACTTGCAACATCACCATAATGAGCACTCTATGAAGCATCCTCAATAAAAACCTATGCAAATAGCAAATAAAAAGATCACTGAGATGCTCATTGTCTGCTTGCCTTGTCATTTTGATTATGGGATAGCTCCTGTATCATGTGCAAGGGGTACCCTGTTCGCGGTTCTTTATGACACATATGTACTTACAATGACAAGATCTTACTCGTGACTAAAGTTGAGTAGCATGAGGTTCGTTCTTCGTAAGTAAGGGGCATGAGATTTCAGTTTATATTTTGTCAAGCATATCCTTTTAGTTGTGTCACTTTAACCTTAATCACCTTAAAGATGCTTATGATAGGGGCAATGAGAGCTGAAAGCTAACAAGTACCATAATTTTTGGAAGCTCTTTATTAGACTTGAATCCCTACTTCCTTCTATGAAGGCCTTTCTTCCACCATTATATTGAGTCTTCACCTTCTATCTTTATGCACCTACTTTGAGAGCATAGTGGCCATTCTTAGTTCTATGTGTAGAGGTGTGGGGGAATAACCAATCATGGAAGAGTAGGCCTTTTTTACTTCAAATTTATCAAACCCCCAAATATAACTCCAACTATCGTGATGATTTTCTTGTAAGGTTGGAAGGATCTCTTGGCATCTATCTTCCAGGATTAAAAATTCAGAGTATGCTTGTTGAGAGAGAGGTAGGTGAAAATTATCCTCCAAGAAATCAGCCTGTAAAAATTCTTGCACACTGATATTTGATGACTTTGCATAGGACAGCAGGTGTGGAAATTTATCCTTTAAGCAATCATCTTGCCAAAGATCAGTCCAAAAATAAGCAGATTTCCCAGATCTACGGCCCACGTTCATCGTCGACGACGGACACGTCACCGGCGAGACAGAAACCTAGGGCGCTATGGGGGTGCAGTGGGGGCATACCAGGGCTCCAGCTAGTGCGGTGATGGGGGCGTTTGAACAAGGAGACGACAGCAGACTCAGGCGAGGTCGCAGCAGCTCCAAGGATGGACGAAACCGACGGGGGCGTCTCCTCCGCTGCTACGGCTATCTCTGCCAAAATTCCGGCGGAGGGCTGCTCGAGCGGCTATGGCGAGAGGTGGGGAAGGACCGGTGGTGAGAGGGGAGCTAGGTGGTGTGAAGAAATGGCGTTGGGGAGGCTCCCTTATATAGGCTTGGCGAGGTGGCAGAGAAGCATGGGCGGAGCTCGTCGGTGACGACGGCACATTGTGATATCGGCGTGGGCAAGGTAGGCGGACAGTGGACGGTTCCCTGGCGGTCAGCTAGGGATTAATGGCGATGCTAGGGGCGGTGGATTGCGGTCGGGAGTGTCTGGCGCTCCGCGCGACAGAGGCGGTGCTCGACGCGGTTCACGGTGGTTGTGGGTCGCGCGGCGGGGAAAGGGCGTGTCTGGCGGGGTGATGTGGTCAAGGCGGAGTGGCGCGAGCGGGCTATGGTCGAGGGGCGCCTTGTGGAGCTCTGTCGGGGATGGCGCTCTGGCGTACGCTGCGCATGGGGCAGAGGCAGTGGGCGCGAGCAATTGGAGGTGGTCTAGGGGCTGTCTATGCTTGGGGAAGGGACTGTGGGCAGCGGTGCTACCACGCCTACCTCCCTGGAGCAGCAGAAGAGGACGAGGCTATCTTCTGTGAGCTGCCCGTGCTCGACCGGCGGGCATGGCGTCGAGGTGGCGCTGCACTGTGGCTAGGGACTAGGGAGTGGCTGGTTTATGACCTGGTTGGGACTAGGGGAGACAAGGAAGGTTAATGGTGATCAAATGGCTCGACAAAATTTGATCAAAACAGTATTAGTTAGGCATGTTTGATTCTGCTCACAAGGTGTTCGACACAATGGCCGCATGAGTTCAACTTTTGAATTTTGAAATAAATTTTGGTGGAGTTGTTATTCACATGCTTAAGTATCTGTGGTTGCTAGGATTTGTCAAATTGAATTCATTTGCATGGTTTTTGAAAAAGTGGGATCTAGGTACATACACTTGATTCCATTTTCAAATGTCTTTTAAATTTAGAGTTTGAAAGTTTTTGGAAGATCACAAAGTGGGCCTTGGTACATCACTACTTGTACTAGCAAGGGGTGCAAAGATCCACAATTGTTTCTGTTTGAATTTGAGTTCTAGGAACACCCATAGTGACCTAGTTGATTAAAATGGCAAAAGTGACCATTTCCATTATTAACTCTTTTTGATTTATTTTTCTTTGGATTTTGCTTGGGAATGATCTAGATGATGTGGCATTCATCTTAGATTCATTTTACAACCATTAGAACAAACAATCATGGCAAATCAAAATAATTCCTATTTAATGCAGCACACACATGCATGCTTATTTATTTAAAGGAGAAAAAGGTTTTGTTAACCCTAAATTGGGTGATTTGGATCTTGATAACTTGGATTAAAGTTTTGGGATGTTATAGGTTGTGTTGTGAAGGTCTCCACGTTGCTGCTGGCACCGGTAGTGCGCTCTGCCAAAGTTCAGCTAGCAACACCTTTGGGGTGTTTCCTTGCTCCTACTAGATTGATAACCTTGGTTTCTTAACTGAGGGAAAACTTGCTGATGTGCCATCATACCTTCCTCTTAGGGTTCCCCAACGAGCTCGATATATTTTGGGCCATCAAGCTCTTTTTCTGGCGTCGTTGCCGGGGAGTCAAGGACATCTTCACAAGGGAATTCCCTCATAACCAATCTCTTTACTTTGTTGTTTTCATTTTTCTTAGTTTAATTTTTGTTTTGTTTACTTCTTTCTTTATCAAAAACACAAAAAAATAGTTTTACAAGTTTGCTTTATTTATTAAAAACACAAAAAAATGACTACTCTTGAGAATACTAAGTTGTGTGACTTCACTAGCACAAACA
Organism: Avena sativa; assembly: GCA_916181665.1. NCBI lineage: Eukaryota > Viridiplantae > Streptophyta > Magnoliopsida > Poales > Poaceae > Avena > Avena sativa. The sequence continues at coordinate 434,626,342 of OV702295.1, forward strand.
ACAATGATTTTATGAGCACACCTATTGCTCCACCTATTCCTGAAGCTACTTTCTTTGAAAAAACCCTGCTTTACTCAATCTTGTTATGAGAGAACAATTTTCTGGTATTGGTAATGAAGATGTTGCTGCTCATCTAAATAACTTTGTTGAACTTTGTGACATGCAAAAGCATAGGGATATAGATGGAGATATTATTAAGCTGAAATTGTTTCCTTTCTCTTTGAGAGGAAAAGCTAAAGAATGGTTAAATTCCCTAACTAGGAATAATATTGATTCTTGGACTAAATGCAAAGATGCTTTTATTGGAAAATACTATCCTCCTGCTAATATTATATCTATGAGAAGTGAAATAATGGAGTTTAAACAATATGATAATGAACATGTTGCTCAAGCTTGGGAAAGAATGAAATCTTTGGTAAAGAATTGTCCCACTCATGGACTGACTGCTTGGATGATTATCCAAAAAATTTATGCAGGATTGAACTATTCTTCAAGAAATCTATTGGAATTTGCTGCTGGAGGTACCTTTATGACCATTACTTTGGGTGTTGCAACAAAGCTTCTGGATAATATGATGGTTAACTACTCTGAATGGCATACTGAAAGAGCTCCACAAGGTAAGAAGGTAAATTCTATTGAGGAAACATCCTCCTTGAGTGATAAAATTGATGTTATTATGTCTATGCTTGTTAATGGGAAGGCTCATATTGATCCAAATCATGTTCCCCTAGCCTCTTTGGTTGCTCAAGAAGAGCAAGTTGATGTGAACTTTATAAGAAATAACAATTTTAGCAACAATGCCTACAAGAATAATTTTGGTAACAAAAATTATAAGCCATATCCTCCCAACAATGGTAATGCTTATGGAAATTCCTACAACAATAATAGGAGTGCTTCCTCTGAACTTGCAGTTATGCTTAAAGATTTTATTAGTAAACAAACTGCTTTCAATAAAACTATTGAGGAGAAACTCTCTAATACTGAAAGAAATATAGCATCTTTGGCTGAAGCTCAAACTTCTTTTAATAAAATGGCTGCTAAACCTGAAACTAATGAGAATCCCTCTGCAGCCACTAATGCCATACAAGTTAGAATTGATGAAAATATTAGACTATTAGCTGAATTACATGCTAAGTGGGAAAGAGAAGATGAAATTGCTAGAAACGTTTGTGTTTCTACTATCACTACCACTAGTGTTGAGGCTAGTAATAGCTTTACTACTTTAGATGATAATTATGATTTTGATCTTGATGGTTGCAATATCTCTGAAGTTATTAAGTTCCTACAAAATCTTGCTAAAAGTCCTAATGCTAGTGCTATGAATATGGCCTTTACAAAACACATTACTAATGCTCTCATAAAAGTTAAAGAAGAAAAAATGAAACATAAAGCTTCTATTCTTATAAAACAAGAAGATGGTTGGGAACCCATCATTAATATGAAAGTGAATAATTTTGATTTCAAAGCTTTAAGTGATCTTGATAGAAGTGTTTCTATTATGCCTAGAAGGATTTATGATATGCTTGATTTGCCACCGCTTGAAGATTGTTATTTGAATGTCCGACTTGATGATAATGCTAAAAAGAAACTCATGGGGAGTCTTAATGATGTTATTATCATGGTTAACAATGCTTATGTCCCCATTAATTTCTATGTTTTGGATGTTGAATACAATGCTTCTTGTCCAATTACTTTGGGAAGACCTTTTCTTAGAACTGTTGGTGCCATTATTGATATGAAATAAGGCACCATTAAATATCAACTCCCACTCAAGAAAGGTATAGAACACTTCCCTAAGAAGAGAGAGAAGATTTCTTTTGCCTCTCCTATGAAAACAAAATTTGCTCTTAATGCTTCTTCATTTGAGAACACTTGATTCTTTTTCTTACTTCTTATACTTAACTTAAAGGCGTTAAAGAAAAGTACTTATTGGGAGATAACCCAAAAGTTTTAGATGAGTTTTGGAAGTAATAACCTCTCCTTATCCTTTTTATTTGCTTTTTGTGCCAAGAGTAACCTCTAATGAGAGAGAAGTAATGATTGGGAAAGTTGCTGTCCCGAAACAGATTTCTAAGCTCCACCGTAAAAATTTGTGTAAAATTTATGTACGTCCTTTTGAGGCGTGAATTTTTGTGCTTCTGCCCAAGGTTGTTATATAACTTTCATTAGTTCAACACTTTTCGATTTGAGCAACAGAAGGTCTTCGGAAAAATTCGTCTTTACCTGTTGGACTGTTTTGACAGATTTCTGCCATTTTCTGCATTTGCTTCTTGTTGGTTCCTTTTTGAGTTCTTTTGGGGAATTGAGCTTTTTTAGGGAAGTGCTACAGTAGCTTGAGTACTAATGTTGCTAATAAAGATTGTGTAAAGTTTTGTATGAAGGAAAAATTTCCGGTGTATGGAAGGAATGAGTAATGAGATGAAGGATGGACTGAACCTCAAGCTTGGGGATGCCACGCGTGTCACCCCAAGAAATATCCAAGAAGTACAAGCGTCAAACCTTGGGGATGCCCAAGGCATCCCCCTCTTCATCAATAAAAATCCCAGGTTTCTTCCAAACACTTCATTTTTATTGTTTCATGCACAGTTGTGATGTTCTTGGAGCGTCTTCTTTTTCGTTTTCGTTTTGGTTTTTCGTTTGCTTTTTTTGCTTAGTTTGCTAAATAATTTGGTTGGACCCCCTCTTTCATGCTTTGGTTTTCAAATAGTTTGGTTTGGATTGGAAAAGAGTAGAAAAGTTCATGCTTAAGTGGTAAAGAGAGCTGGTTTTTGACTGTGGCCTATGCTTTGTCATGTCATGCTTGATATTGTTTTAGCTTTATGCTTAGTATTGTTTGCTGTAGCATGACTTGTTATAAACAATTGAGATTGCTTAACGTTCCTTGGAAGAATCATGCGTTGTTTTAGCATATTAAAGCATAGTATTGTGGTATTCTCCTTAGATGCTTTATTTGGGTTGACTTGGTGCATGCTCACACCATGTTATGACTATCCCAAGTCACCATAGCCTTTATGATCCTTTAATTTTCAACTTGTAGTATCACTTTATGCTTTGATCAATTATGTTTTGTCGCTCTGCATGATTATGGCCATTATTGCTCTCTTAGTTTGTTGCTCCCAGTCTTTTGCTAGCCTCCATAACCAAGTGTGAGTTCCACTGATGCATCCAACTCATAAAACCAAGTTATTCCAAAGAGTCCACCATACCTACCTACTAGCATATGTTATTCCAAGTATATTCATGTTTTTGTCTACCTTCCAAATTAAACTTGTCATGAGAAAATTAGTGATTAAAGCTCTCACGAACTTGATGGCACACTTTACTTTCTTGCACTTAATAAACTTGAACCATTGCGTCCATATTTGTTACGTATATGCTTGCACTTTATAAGTTGAAGTTAGCAGAACCATGTATCATGGGGAACGCTTTCAGCATTGCACTTGTACTTTGTGCCCCGTTGATATCATGTTCTTTTTTGCTTATTGATCCCGGAAGTGTGAAATAAAAGTGGAACTTGTAAGATCATGGAGTTTGTATGTGTGTTAGAGAAACGCCTGGGCCGCTAGCCTAAGCCATGCCTAATCATGGTGGAAACTTGCAGCATAACCATAATGAGCACTATATGAAGCATCCTCAATAAAAACCTATGCAAATAGCAAATAAAAAGATCGCTGAGATGCTCATTTTCTGCTTGCCTTGTCATTTTGATTATGGGATAGCTCCTGTATCATGTGCAAGGGGTACCCCGTTGGCGATTCTTTATGATACATATGTACTTACAATGACAAGAGCTTACTTCTGACTAAAGTTGAGTAGCATGAGGTTCGGTCTTCGTAAGTAAGGGGCATGAGATTTCAGCTTATAAATTGTCAAGCATATCGTCTTAGTTGTGTCACTTTAACCTTAATCACCTTAAAGATGCTTATAATTTTTGGAAGCTCTTTATGAAACTTGAATCCCTACTTCCTTTCTATGAAGGCCTTTCTTTTACTTTTTATGTTGAGTCTCCACCTTCTACCTTTATGCACCTACTTTGAGAGCATAGTGGCCATTCTTAGTTCTATGTGCATTGTCCCAAAACTTGTTGATTGATGCATAGCTTTGATATTGCTTGCTTTAAACTATTTGTATCTAGTCACTCTTGTGAACTTTGAAGGTGTCTTATGCATTTATGTTTGCTACTCTATGAGAGACAAGATGAATGCTACTATGCTATGTTTTCTTTACGTGAAACAAACAAACGTCTTGCAAAGCATTGTTATTCATTAATCTTTTGTTTGTGCCTTTTCATGTTGCAACATAGTTTCTTTGTCTTATTGCTAAAACTTTGTCTTTCATGTTATGATTGAAGTACTATGATCCCAGCTATCAATGTTTTACAAATACTTTGATCAAGTTTATGATGGTGCATGTCACCTCAAAAATTATTCTTTCTTTTTATCACTTACCTACTCGAGGACGAGCAGGAGTTAAGCTTGGGGATGTTGATATGTTGCTAACGTATCCATAATTTTTGATGTTCCATGCTTGGTTTTATCTACTTTCTTATGTTTTGTCCACACTTTGGAGTACTTTTCATATGATTTCTTGGACTAACCTATTAACAAGAGCCACAATGCCAGTTGCCTGTTTTCTGCTGTTTTTGGTTCTAGGAAAGTCAAAAAATGAATATTCTCTGAATTGGACGGGACAAAAGCCAAAGTCAGTTTTTCACCGAGGGACACATGGAGCCAGAATACGAGACGGAGAGGGGCTGGGGCCCGGCCACACCACCTGGCCGTGCGGCCAGGCCTGGCCCACGCCAGGGGGTGGTCTAGCCACCCCAAGCACCCCCTCGGCCTCTCCTTCCGCCTATAAGTTGCCTCCAATACAGAAACCCTAAGGACCCAATCAAAATTCTATGAAAGAGTCTGTAGCCGCCATCATCTCCATCCCTAGATCGGGAGGGATCTGAAGCTCTTCCCGGCACCCTGCCGGAGAGGGGAATTTACCCTGGAGGCCTTCTTCATCATCATGCAAGCCTCCGGTGTGATGCGTGAGTAGTTCATCCTTGGACTACGGATCCATGTAGTAGCTAGATGGTTGGTTCCCCTCCTTTGTGCTTTCATGTCTAGATCTTGTGAGCTCCGTTCATGATCAAGATCATCTATTTGTAATTCTGCATGTTGTGTTTGTGGGGATCCGATGGATATTGAGATGCTATTTCAGATTGATTATTGATTCTATCATGTCTTTGTTATTTGTGATCTTGCATGCTTTCCGTTGTTAGTAGCTATCTTGGCCAAGTAGATGCTAGCAACTCCAAGAGTTAGTATTTATGCTCGATAGTGGGTTCATGCCTCTAGTAATCTAGGGAAGTGACAGAAATCTCTAAGGTACTAGATGTGTTGTTGCTACTAGGGATAAAAAACAATCCTTTGTTCATAGAACAATCGCATTGTTTACTTTACACACAATTCGTAATGCAATTATCTGTTGCATGCAACTTAATACTGGAGGGGGTTCGGATGATAACCTGAAGGTGGATTATTAGTCATAGATGCAGTTGGATGGCGGTCTATGTATAATGTTGTAATGCCCAATCGAATCTCAAAGGAGTCAAGATGAGTAGTATATGCTTGTATGCTTTCTCGATGTTTGTCAATTGCCCCGTTGTAATTTGTTCACCCAACATGTTATCTATCTTAAAAAAGAGCCACCACTAGTGAACTATGGACTCCAGTCCTTTCTTTTACCATCAATCTACAATCAATTGTTTATTGCTTTGTGTTTACTTTCTACAAACTATTACTTTCTTCCACTCAATACGTTTAATCCTTTGTTTTCAGCAAAACCGGTGAGATTGACAACCTCGTCGCAAGTTGGGGGCAGAGTTCTGTGGTTGTGTTGTGCAGGTCTCCACATTGCTGCTGGCACCGGTAGTGCGCCCTGCCAAAGTTCAGCTAGCAACACCTTTGGGGTGTTTCCTTGCTCCTACTGGATTGATAACCTTGGTTTCATAACTGAGAGAAAACTTGTTGTTGTGCTCATCATACCTTCCTCTTGGAGTTCCCCAACGAGCTCGATATATTTTGGGCCATCACATGCCATCTTTTGATAAGTTAGCGCCTCACTAGAGGATCAGAGAAAAACAACTAAGAGGTTAACTTAGTAGTTGCATCCCCCTTGCACGACATAGGAAGCATGTGTTTCATTTAATTTTTGTAGCTTAATTCTATAGCAATCATTAATCATGCAGCTATATCTACATTACAAATTTGTAATTTGTTGATTAATTATGATGCAAATGCATGAGATGTATCCAATATTAACACATAAGTTGCAAATTTTGATGATTTACCCATTAACTTACATGTGATGACTCTCTTTCGTGGGTTCATTTCTTTTGTTTCGACAGAATTTATTATGTGCGACTTTATGTATCATATGTTTCTAGTTATTGTTCTAAGATCTATTGTATCATATGTTCCTAGTTATTATTGTATCGTATAGTTATTCACAATTTTTTCCAGCACCACAATAACATTAGAGTAACTCCAAATTGCACCATCGCTTTTTAGGGCCATTTCGCACCATGCTTTTATGGCCTCTATTTCTATTTCTGATAATTAACCTTCAGTCTGCATGTGATGCATGCTTAGGTATCTTGTTCGTGTCGGCTCATCAGTATTTAATTTCTTTCTTAGAAGGTTTAGCTTCTTATTCTTCTAGTAATATAACAAGAATCTCGATCGTCAAATTTGCCATGGAAGGTTGGTCATCAAACTAAATTGCACGTTAGATGCTTGGATGCATTATTGGTGTATGACTCCACTAGGAGTTGTATTGAGGACTCAATGAGTTCCCAACTCGAAGCCAATATAAAAAGGAGCTCTATAAAGTTACGCAACTCGGAAAGTGTTTCATACAACTCTAATGAATAGTGTCACACGAGTCCAGGGTCTCTCGACTAGTGAGAATCGATTAGAGAGGAGTTGGAGTGATGAGTTAGCCAAAATCTACCGCTTGGGTAGTTAATCCATTCGATGTCCACATGACTATTGCGCCTACTAGAAGGGATTTGTTGGTGAATAGTCATGAAACTATCAAAGGGACATGTGGTAAGAGCTTTCACCGCTAGTGCGCGCTCATTTGTGCCCGAGAGCTTTTGAGCCCCACACTTAGTCGTGGCAAGCATAGACGCTAAAAGGTACGACTTCGCTAGTTCATCTTTTCAGTCTCCACATGATTATTTCACCTACTAGCAAGGGCTCTGTCGGTGAATAGTCATGAACCTATCATAGGGACGTATAATAGGAGGTTTCACCGCCAAAGTGTGCTCACGAATGTTCCCAAGTGCTTTTGAACCCCGCACTCTATTAAGAGGAGATATCTTCCCTTGTTTGGTTGGTATGAGAACGCATCTTATGGGACTGAAGACTTGGAGCCGAAGAACTTTATATGATGGATGCAAGGACCTTCGCCAAGTTCAACCCCATCCGCGTCAAAAGAGTACCTGCCTTTGCCACCATCGACAATACATAGATTTGTAGATCCAATCTACTAACTCTTTAGCCTTGTAATGCTATATCAACAATAACATCATAGCATGATGTTGGGATATTACTCTTTTAGGACCCTTAAACCCGAATAACCAATGTGTCTATATTGCCTCTAACATCACCCCCCACCCCCCGTTGCGCCCTAGTGTTTACATGACCACCTCTCATATTATAAAGTTGGTGAAAGATTAATCATCAAAACAATTAACATATAACATATGCATATAACAGTTTATTGTCCTTAAATTTAAGGCTAACATCTGAAAATATATCAACCAAAGAACCGATTACAAAGGACACATCCGACGACATTTGTGCCCATATATATATAGGACCCTAAGAAAGCATAGAAATACATCAAAGATCCCCGACAAAATCTTCTCCAACTGAATCTTTTACCGCTCGCCGGGTGATCATCACATCGACAAAGGATAAAATGGAAGTAGGTAAAGCGGTAACTGAGTTGTACATACAAACTTGCAGATGGATATCCCCGTAAGAGTTGGTGTAGTAGCCACCCGCAACATACAAAGCGATGTGAGGAAGAAACTAAATTAGTGTGGGACGCACCCCGATTTGTGCTGACGGTCAGGGATAAAATCCTTGTTGGGAGCCGACGATCGAACAACCTGCACAAAAGATGAAAACGCCAAGGCAAGACCAACATGTTGGAGATCATACCAACACTACACGAATACAGGGCACAAGCCTGATGACCACACGTACTTGGGCACTGTCTTATTGATGACCTATTGATGACCACGTCCCAAGATGGGGTTGAAGCCGGGTACCAGTATTTGATGTAGCACTGCCACCGCTATCTGAATAGTTCCACCACGATAGCACCAAACCTAACTCTAGTGACCTAGGTACAACATCGGGTGCATGTCCAAGGTTTCCACCCGCTCGCGCCGCTGCGGAAAATAGAGGAGGGAGAAACTCGTCGATTGTTGGCTAGGACGAAGAAGATGCAATGACAAGGGTTTATGAGGAGATGCGGCGACTAAGCATGTGTGTATTGAGAATTTGTCTTCTCATGAAGTACTCCCTCCGACCCATATTAGTTGACTCACATTTGCCTAGATTCGGATGTATCTAGCCATAAAACTTGACTAGATACAGTCATATCTAGATGAATCTAAGTCAACTAATACGAGTCGGATGGAGTAAAAGACTTGCCATTGTCCGTTTGTTATAGATGCCACTCATTCTCCTACCTTTTTCTGTGGGGCTGTCTAAAAATGTCAGAGGTAAATTCACATTTTTATTAGAAAAGTGAGTAATTATACTATAGCTTAAACCTGAGCAAAAGCGAGCCATCTGAGACAATCTGCCCACGCATGTTTCTGGCCGTCTGATTTTAACTCTTAAGTCATGTCAACCGTGCAGTTTCAGGTGTTGACCAAAATCTTACGAGCTGGTTCCTCCTATCCCCGCCCCCACCCCTACCCCCACCCCTATCACGATCATTTTCTCCTCCACCCGAGTTCCTAAGTCCCGAACTCCCGCCCATCTCAGCCCCTCCTCTATCAACCCCAGCAACATGTGTCGCCCCTTATGCTTCCGAGCTCCCCCTCTCACATCTCCGCTCCCTCCGTCCCCTCGACTCACGAGGCCACCGCCTCCCGGGCAGCTCCCGCGTCCAGCATCAGCCGCCTCTGCTTACCCGCCTCGAACCTGCCCAGTACCGATTCAACATCACCCTTGACCTCGCGCACCCGTCCTCCGCCACGATGACGAGGAAGATAAGGAGGAGGTGAGCGTGTGGGACGGTTGGGGTGAGAGAGAGGGGCGACACGGGTAAAGATGCTCCTATGCGGGACTACGCGAAGATGTCGCATCATCCTCACCGTTTTGACTAGAAAAATCAGGGACAGATGGCGGAAAAAAGAATTAAAATGGAGAAGGATCGCAAGGCATGCAATGACACGATGCAGAGAGATTGGCCAGAACCCGGAATCTACAGTAATCGAACGGAAGAATCGCTGAACGGAAATCGTGGAGCGCTAATAGGGCGAGAAATGGTCGCGCCTTGCGAGAAACAGTAGTGTTTCATGTCACTTCAACAATTAACATGTATGTATTTCTGAAACAAAGCAGAATAAGCTGATTTTGGCTCCTCTTAGACTCTGTAACTAAATATACTTTTGAATATATTACCATATCTCGAGAATACATTAGATGATTATGTAAATTGATAGAGTTAACAACAATTTCAGTGCCCTAGACTTGGAGCATGATCCATGATTAATGAACAAGCGGGTTCCATCGACTAAGAACGAAATGGCATAGCTTCTATTTTTATTTTGATATACATAAATTATCAAACTTGATTACATATTAGATCTTGCTTTTATATAAAGATTCGTGGCAACTTCTAGCCATATCTTCTCTTTAAAATTTTATTAAACCAGTGAATAATTTGAAATATATCGTATAACACTGCATAAAATTTGTATATATGTAATCTAGTTGTCTATATTGACTAAACTAATCATTTAATAATTCAGTCACTTATAAGTGTTGAATACAAAGTTGTGCCTTCTCTTCGAGCTCTGTTGTCCAAAGAGTTGCAAGCATTGATTTTGAGGTAGTCAAACAATGTTATCGTGTGATCTTCATAAGTTAGCTTGTTTTAACATTGTTAGTTTTTTTACCATGATCATGCAACATGCTAGTTTCTTATGGTACTGAACTGGTCTATTGCTCGATGTGTTTTTGTTTGAAGTTTAATCAATGTACTTTTTGTTTACTTGAAGAAACAATGGTACCCTTATGTTGCTTATGAGCCTCAATATAAAATAAGGCTCGTTTCTTGCATCTAATATCAGATCTCTCAGTTTTAGATATTTCTAACACGTAAATGACACATCTTTCTACCGATTAAAACACTCAACCCGCACATGCTCATATATTTAATTTAATGTAACACAAACAAAATAAAATGTGTTGCCAGCAGTGAATATAATACACCTACCACACTCTGCCAAATAGGTTGTAGACGGCACGGCAAAGCGCGCGTATCCACCTAGTACTATTTTATTCTGGAATAGTACAATGCAAATTCTGTTTTTAGCATTTGGGATAAAAAAAAAGCATGCAAAATTGGAACCAGTACAACAAAACAAAATGCGAACTGCAACCCGGGCCATGCGACGAAATGTAAACCTGGGATTCGAATCAACTGTGCTTCAGGCCCATTGGCTGCAGTCCATTTATCGATCTCGGCCATCTCAGCAATTGTTAAACCCTCCTCCCTTCCCTTTCGCCTCTTCCTCACTCGACGCAGCGCCACCGCCTCCCCCACCATCGCCATGGGCCTCCTCAAGAGCTCCCTCCTGCTTCAAGGTCTCCTCCTCCTCCTCCTCCTCCTCTTCTCGCAAGATCTTGTCTCGCTCCTACGCGAGTTCCGCGGGGCTAACCTTTGGATCTGGCGGTGCAGGGCAGCTGCGCCATGCTACGGTCGCGGCGGCGGCGGCCGCGGGGGTGGGGCGGCGCGGCGTGGCGACGTCGACGGAGGAGTACATGCGCCGCAACTACGCCAACAATGTCTCCGAGTACAACACCGTCATTGGGTCCCTCGTCCAGCAGCGCAGGCAAGTCTGGCCGTCGTTTCCGGTTCTTGCACACCACCTGTTCGACGCAGTTCCGAGCAGTGCCATTTTCTTTTTTAGCATAATTCTGATGAGCCTTTGTTGCGTTGATGATCTGGTCTGGCCACCAGCGTGCCTGTGCTAACCTAATTGTTGCTCTTCGAGTCTGAATAAATGTTTCGGCGGCTGTTTTTATTTAGGCCGTACCTGCTCCGTGATGCCTACGACGACATGCTACTTGATGGGGTGCAGCCTGTGCGGGACACATTTCACAATCTCATAGTCGGTACCATGAAAGGCAGCCGGCTACAAGATGCTTTCTACTTCCGTGATCAGATGAGGGAAATGGGCTTGCAGCCTGATGTGAGACCAACTCTCTTGTTTACATCCATTCATCTCCCTGTGGCCATTCCTTTTTTTTTTGTCGGACCAATTAGGCTAAGGGCTTAAGTTTTGTAGGTTAACCTTTACAATTTCCTGATCTCTACCTGCGGGAAGTGCAAGAACTCAGATGCAGCGATCTTGGTTGGTTATTTTCCGACGTATAATTCTGTTTTTTATCATTACAGTGCTATTCCCCTCTTTATGGTGCTTTTTATATGGTGTTTGTGCTCACTAATGCTCCAATTCTTGCTACCTGTAACACAGCTTTTAGAAGAAATGAAAGCACATGGCGTTAAGTTGAAAGGGGAAACCTACATTTGTCTTCTGAATGCACTTGCAGCAACTGGGCGTACTGATCAAGTGTAAGGACTCCTCATCAACTTTATTGTTTCTCAGACTGTGGAAGAATGCACCATTTCATACTGAAATGTGGAGTTACATGTTCAATGACACACATTGTGGATGACTATCTTTAGCATGAGGCCGTGACTACACGCATACACATTGTGGTTGACTATCTTTAGCATGAAGCCATGACTCATCAAGTGGGCACCAGGAGCAAATAAGCCAAGGCCTAACAGAATCCTACACGAGTTATTTCATTGTTTTCATATTTTCTGTAGTGAAGCCCCATTTAAACCACTAAAATAGAGGATTTGTACCTACTAGTCTCATAGATTTAAAGACTAGAATACATGTAAAGTGTTGCACATCCATGCTGATACATCCAGGGTTATAAGAGCCTCCAGAGTGCAAGGTTGTAGAGTATGATTGTCTGTTTACTTCGAGGAATATGGATAGGTTATCAAATGCATCGATTCCATCAGTTCCTAGGTTGTATTTCATTTTCATCCCAGTAGATGCCCATTCTGCCCTTTCCAAATTGGAGCGATCATTAATTAGCTTCTGGTAGTTACCCCTCTAATTAGCGGTCTAACCAGGGGCATTTCTGTCCCAGACTATCCTCAAACCAGTGTCTTGGTCACCGTGCATGAGAAATAGACCTAATAAAATGGGAACTGAGGGAGTATTATGTTAGCTAAGCATGTTTTTCAATTTAATTTATCCCTAACAGTCAAGTCTTTCCAGCGTATCAGGAGAAACTAATGTATTTTTTTTACCAGTTATGCTGTAGTTCGTGATATGACTGCTGCTGGACTTGGATTAAACAAGTACTGTTATGCTGGACTAATAACTGCATTCAAGAACAAGACACCCGCCAGTGAGGATACTATGGCGAAAGTATGTTATGCATTTAAGAGAAAATATTGTGGGGTTTTATTTAACATGACTGTACTTATTTTTTTCCTGGCTTTGCTTTTTTACCAGATTCTTGAGTTCGTCCAGCAGTCAAAAGGTTGGCAGTATGTTGAAAGAATAGGAAACGACAGCGCTGAGAATATAATGATGAATGTCTCAGAGGAAGAGCTATACAATATGCCAACAGCAGAATATGCAAACAGACGAGGGTTTATCTTTAAGCAGTTGACAATTTATCATGTTGCTATCCATGCTTGTGCAGACTTGCAGAGCAAAGAGGTTTGCTATATTATGTTGCGTTTGCATTGCCTTTTTTACTGCCCAGCAGAGTTGCCTGTTCACATGACAACATTTGTGTTATCTTTCATATCCTAGTTAGCTCATGTCATAAAACTTGAGCTTTACCTCTTATGAAATTTGATCTGCTTTACAATCTTGCAGACGCTTGAAACACTTCTTGAAATGATCACTAAAGAGGGATTTACTTATGATCCCTTCGTTGTGATGCATGCTGTAAGGTAATCTGTGATTCTGCATGCTGAACAGTATTGGTCTAATGATCCATGCATGGTTATTAGGAACTTTAATGATTAATTACTCCAGAGATGTCCAATTTGGAACTATGTCCCAGTGAGAACTCATTATTTTAGACTATCAAGGAATCCTCATATTTGACAAGATACGCTGATATAGGCTTTGGTGTCCTAATTTGTATGCCTGCGCATTATACTTACTGAAAAGCCTCTTGATTGCATATTATTGAATTAACAATCTTATGAAGTGGGCATCGCAAATCACATTGTGTACCCATGTTAGTGGTAACTATATGTATTATTTGTGAATTCCATTTTTCTTTACTTTTACCATCCATGTGGTTATATTTTGGCAACCTCCCACATGTGTCCTTTTTGTGATCATGCTTTCTAGTAACTTTTTTGATCTATTTGTTAATTTGTCCCCCTTCAATTGAAAAGGTGCTATCTTCGATGTGGAGATATTGATTCCGCTGTTAAGATGTTTGAAGAGTTCTCAAGCTCAAAACCCACACCTGCGGAGTTGTATGTGGTGAGCATCTTTTTGAAGTGATAAAATCAAACTTAATATTTTGGTTGATAGCAACGTAGCTTTGAATTCCATTACGACTTTCCTAATCTTAGTAATGGACATGTTAACTGTCCAAATAGCGCATTGTTCCATGGACTACTTTGAACTGAAAGTTTAGTTGTGAACTTAAGATATCTTTATCAATTGTGCCTTTTTAGCCACTGCAAGATTTACTGTCTCCTTGTTTGTCACAGGCTTGAAACACCTGAAGTTTGAACTTGGTACCACTTACCTTAACATCTTGCCCATATGCTGAACAAAAGTTAGGCATGTACCCAAAACTGAGTAATGTAGATAACTTTACCACGGCGGAGCTAATTAGGGACTTAAATAGAACAGGGTATCAATAATCCTTATTTATTAGAAATCTATGTACTTATATTTTATTTCACACCATGAGTTCTTAATTTCTGATGTGCATTTGCTATATTATATCAATGACATACAGACCCTTGCTGAGGGAGCTATGATTGGGCATACTCCAAGAGGAATGCAAGTTGCTCAAGAAACCTTGGTAATTCCTTCCTTCTGGTTTTGCTTCATAGTTTGACTAACTTGGGAGTTTGCAGCTTCACATTTTATAATATTTTTCAGGAGAAAATGACTTCAAGAAATTTCTTCTTGAATCCCAAGATGGGAACTGATCTTCTACTTGCAGCCTCTGGTGAAAAGGTAAGGGGCAAGAACTACTGTTTTCCAGTACCGAACTCACAGCAGTGCAAATACATTTATATGAAGAGTGCACATTTTGTGACTACTTAAGTCAGCTTCTTGAAATTATTACAAACTGCACCCTGGAATGACTTCTGTAATTGTGGGTTTGTTCAGACTGGTGGATATACAACTGCAAATTATGTCTGGGATCTCCTGCAAACCCGTAATATAGTTCCAGCACTTCCTGCTGTTGAAGCATACCACAGGGGATTGAAGGTAAGCTTCAGTATCATAATTATGTCATCACCTTGGAGCCCTCCGTGATTTTCTTTTGTAACATTGGATTTAGTCAAGTTTTTTACATTAGTTTAGAATTCTTGAACTGTTTGAAATACTCCCTCCGATCCAAATTAATTGACTTGGATTTATCTAGATTCGGATGTATCTAGTACTAAAACATGTCTAGATACATCCGAATCTAGATAAATCCGAGTCAATTAATATGGATCGGAGGGAGTAATTGAAATGATTAGGATTAGCTTGCATTCACTCTGTAGTTAGCAACAGAATATAGTTTTGATATTCTGAACAAGGCTTACTTTCATATATATCAGTGTGCTTTCCTGAACTAATAACGAGAGTAAAGTTGGTCCATATGGGGAACCTAATGCACGGTTGTTTCTGATCCTTTCATGGTCCCTTCTATTTCCATGGCAGGAACGAGAAATTCCATCGGATGATCCACGGCTTCTGAATGTTGCTCGTGTTTTGGACAACCTTCAGCTCCGGTTTGGACCAAGGAGATTTACCCAGAACACACAGACGCAGTCCCCGAACTAATCCAACTTGGAACATGTCTTTGGTCATCCTACCGTCTGCATCATTACACATAAGCCCAGCGAAAACCAAATAACTCTTTTAGGATGGCGCAAAGCAAACAAGGAGCCGTCAAGAAACAATGTGTATCTTTGGCACGCATCTGGAAGGGAATGTAATAGATTTGTATACAAACCTGAAGCAGGAGCCGGTTTTTTTTACATTATGTGGAAGCATTTTTCATCTGCCATGCCTAAAATCTTGACACTAGAGTTCTGTTCTACTATCGTTAGTTCAGTCTGGCAATGTTATGTTTAACTGCCGTTGTTGGAAGGTTGTTTGCCACAAACTTTGGGGTTTTGAGATTATTATATGTAGTGATTGTATCCAAGTGTGGCACTGTGTAGCTATCGGTTGAGACCCAAACCCTAGTGGCGGTGCTGCCTCCTTCCCCCTCCCACTTTGCCACTAGGCAAAGCTTGCCGGTTAATGATGGTGGCGGGGTAGCTTCTCACAGCTGCTATGGGCTCCTAGGTAGCAGATCACGACGCTTGTTTGGGTTGCACCACCTTGGTGTGTGGCTGCACGGCCGGATGAGTGGTGTCCGACCTTCTCGAGGGAGTGGTTGATGACGGTGGCGAGCTAGCGATCCAGCCAGTTGTGGGTTTGGGCAGCCGTTTTTTTTAACAGGGGGAAAAGGCCCATAAGGGCCTGGATACTGCATTAATAAGTAATTTGGTGCGGTACAATTTACATAAAGGACCCTAAAAAATAGACAACCGGCTCCTGCATTTTTCCACTTTCTGCAAAACAGACCCTCATAACTTTGCAGAAAAAAGCAATCGGGTCCGCCGACACCGTCAGTGAGGTCTGGCCTCAAGCAGCGAGCACCACCGCCGGCACCATCAAGGCCACATGGAGCTGGGAAAGAAAGGGGCATCGCCGCATAGCCAGAGAAGGGCCTTCGCAGGAGGTTGAATACACCCGGAATCGACGCCGTCGCCGGGGTCTGGAGGTGTTGTCTGTCAGCGACGGGATTCGACAGACGAACTTGCGCTGCCGATGGAACACTCCAGAAGAAAGCAGTATCACGCACTCCCCAAGCTTCTCTGTAGTCGGGAGTCGTCGCCTCAGGAAGTCCTTCCGCCGAGCCTCCATGGCCAGTCAGAAGAGGCATCGATGAGAACGAAGACCAGCACCAAAGAGAAGCAAAAGTCCGCTTATTGAAAGAGGCCTCGCCAGATCCGCCCTTGGTGTCAAGCTTCCACCATGGAAGCTCAACGAACAGCAGCGGTGGTGATCGTCCGGTGCCGCGGGAGGGCACCATCTCGGGAAGCCTCCAAAGGAAGGGGAAGACGGCCTTATTGTCGGAGATGTCGCACCCAATCTCCCCCCACGCCGCCACTCTTGCCACCGGAGGAGGGCATCGAAGAAGATGAAGCAGAGGGCGCACTGGATTCGGCCGATGAAATCCAGTGCCCTACTCCCAGTCGGCACAGAGGCACAACAACTACAACATCTAAACCTAGATCCTAGACTAGTAGAGTTGGCGCCTCCTCCTTTGGCCGGAGACGCTGGCGCCGGGAGCGTCAGATCGGACCGGAGCACGGAGGTCGACTCTCAAAACGGGTAGGTGGAAGAGACGAGGAAGGAAGAGTGGGTGGTAAAGAGGTATGAAGCTGCCCCGTTTGGGGAGGCGTTTGACTTCGGTCACGGCGGATAATAGGGACTGCATTGTTACCATGTTGAAGGCATTGTTGTTGTAGTTCTCGTCTCCTTGCTCGAGTTGGTTCTGCTCTCCTGAATCGGTGCCCTTCTCCCTCCTGGGAGGCATCGCTTTGCAGCAGATGCTGGTTGGAGGGATCCGGAAGTGGAGCGACGTGACATTTACCATGTCGATGATGGCAACCCGACCACACGTCAGCATGATCCCCTCCGGCAACTATGGGGCTTTGGTTTAATGTACCGGCCGGCACCATCCTACCGATGAGAGTACCGACTGGTTCTGGATCGGACTCTCGCAGACCTGCTACCTAAAAATCAAATTGGTTGCTACGTTGTCACGTTGGCTTCCGACTAGCCGCTGAGCGGTACATTGAGGGGTTACACGCACCAGCATTATTGCACTTAAACACGCCCACGCGTTGATACTCGGTGCATTACCAGAGTGGTGACCAGCTATGGCGTTAGAATGGAGGAAAACTGGTGATATATACTCCGTAGTACTATTCGACATGACACCCGAGTCGTCCCGATAGATGCATGCGCTCCAGTTGTCTCCCAAGTCATATACAGTAAGTATCTCTGAGATGATGGATGCCACGCTCGATCGGCATCTATAACCATAAAGATGTCAGGAGAACTGTTTATATATGGGTGCTACTACTACAGAGCTACGAGAGTGAGGTTGCGGCACAAGAGTATCACGTTGAAATCAAGGGGCGGTTTGGATGGTTGAATGAAAGTTGGGTTGTCAGTGCTGTGTGGGCGCGCGGACGGCCGGACGGTAACATCCTCTTGATGGTTAATCATGTCATGGTGGGTGGATGTTTTACGTCGATATGGATGTTTTACGGTGCCAAATCTTTTATGCCTGTGAACTTGTGCTGAAACATATCCTTGTTTTGTGTACCTTCTTCATGGCACAACGCTTCGCCTTTCGCCTGCTGGCTATTGAGCGAGGTGGATCTTTTCAACGTCCTAGCTGCCATATCATCATGAGTCTAGTATGAACTGGATCACGCATCAGTTTGGCGGATTCTTTTTTTTTTGCATTGATGTCTATAAAATTGCGACCACAGTAGTGATGCAAGTGGGCCAATGTTAGTGTACCATTTACCCTCTTTAGTTCAATAAAATAAACTAACTTTTGTAGATGACATCATCACTTTGAAAATGTCAGTTTATTTCTTGAACCAAACACAATAAAGGGTAATCTAATGGTGACCCACTTGCATATTTAGATCAGACACTTGTTGAATAAAACTAGCTGTTATGATTTTGCTTTTTTTTGTTAAATAGTTAGCAGTGTTTCTTTTGGGCTAATAAATGGTCGCATCATAGTCAAGTTCTCAATGGAATATTTTAGTTCTTTTTTTTTTGCACAAATCTAATGCATGTGGTTAGGTAGGTTTTATGGACACTAGTAAAAGAATATCGGCGGGTTCTAAGCAGTGTCCAAAGGGCTATTGGGCGTGTTGGATCAAAAACACGCGCCCGGCCACATCCCCCAAAGGCGCTTTCTCTCCGGCATGGTCCAATAGTGTGTCAGGCGCTCCTAGACCATCATCGTCCCACATGGCGCGTTGCGGGCGCACTGGACAAAACCCGTGGTTGACGTGGCATAGTAACACATAGCAGGGTACCACATGCGGGTGATCCAGCCCATTCTCCCCTTCCACATAGTGCATCCCCTCGACCGAGGTACCTCACACCCTGCCAAATCACCACCGCCTCCCATTTTGACGTTGATGGTTTGTTTGTGCCTACATTCACTACACCTCCCCACTCGGTTCTCGTCTCACTCCTCCCATCAGTTTGTCCCTTGTCGGTGTTGTTGACTCTAGCGCAGAAACAAAGGAGACCTCGCGCACCTGCCTTGCACGCAAGGTGTTTGGCCGTTTGTCTCAGTAGGCTTCATTTTTCAAGTTCTTGCGTCTCTCTCCATTGTTCGATTGATTGTCGATTTCATTGGTTGATTCATAGACGTGGACAGCGATGGTGAGGTGATGATCCAAGCATTGATGGAAGAGGAAGCCATTGCTGACGCCAATGAAGACAAGCACATGACAATACTAGCTTGTCTTCTACAATTACAAGCCGATGAGCTAAATCAGGCCACTCCATGACGTGGAGGCTTGAATGCTGGGAGAAGGAAAACCAAGCCAAGGTAGAGGATATAGGGCCATTGCATGCTATATACTGACTATTTTAACGATGAACCAACGTACATCCCAAAATATTTTCAGCGATGCTATAGGATGAACATAGAGTTGTTCATGTATACTTTTCATGGTGTGAGAGAGTATGTTGGTTACTTTGTGCTAAAGTAAAACTACATCAGCATGTCTGGTTTCTAATCATTCGGAAATGCATTGTTGTAATGAGGAAGCATGCATATGGATCTCCTGAAGATTCAAAGTGTGAGTATCTACACATGTATGAGTCCAGAACCATTGACTGCATGTGCATATTCTGCAGGGCGGAGGTGGAAAAGTTTGGGCTAGACTTTTTGAGACGGCCAATTAAAACAGAGACTGCTAGAATCATGACACAAAATGCAGCGAGAAGATGTCCTAGTATGCTTGGAACCTTTGTATGCACTGTTCATGAAAGGTTTGTCCATTTTCTTCAATGTTTCTACAAAGGACATCATGGAGCGTGCAGTGTGGTACTCAAAGCTATGACAGATTATGAGTTGTGAATTTGACTTGCTTTTTTGGCACATCGGGTTCTCAAATTACATCAATATGATGTAGCGCTCTCTAATGTTTGGCAGACTTGTTGAAAGCCTTCCTCCACCTTTCAACTATGAGATTGATGGTCACGCATCTCATACCAAAGGGTACTAGCTAGCCGATGACATATATTCAAGATGCTCGATATGTCTCAAGACAATCACGAAGCCTCTAGGTCAAAAAAAGTCTTGGTTTGCTTTGCGCTTGGAGAGTTGCAGGAAGGATGTCGATGGGACATTCAGTGTGCTCCAAACTCGATTTATTATTATCCGATATTATTCCCTTATCTGGTCTCAAGATCAAATGTGGAAAGTCACAAATGAGTGTGTGATCATGCACAACATGATCATCGAGAGTGAGCTATAGTCTCCAGCGAATGATGATCATCCCTATGAGTGGTCATCTTGCCATATTGCGCACCAGGTACATGTGGAGTTTGCATCTAGTAGATTAGACCTTGGTCTCTTATTCGCTTCTCTATAGAATTTTTTTGTTTTCTATGTTGTGGATCTGATCAGCAAGAAGAATTTCGTACCCTAAATGGTCATTAACAATTCCAAAATAATCTCATAGAGCATATGCGGAGGCCCAAAGAGAGGCAGCATGATGAAGTTAAACTTTATTTTATTTGAATTGTATAAATTATTTTATTTTCATTTTTATTTCTTGTAAAACTAATTTATTTATGTGTTAAAAACTTGAATAAATTTTTTGAAACATTTGGAGTTGCGAAAAAATAGTTTTGTGCGCCAGTATCCCCGGGGGCGCGGTTGAGAAGTGGCATCCCTCGACGCGGCAATATGCGTCGGAGCCATCCATTTAACCAGTATGCCGTTGTTGTCGGATGGCGCTTGGGAGATGTGACTGGAGATGCTCTAAGCCCACAACTACAACAAGAGATTGGACATGGTTGTGTCTACGTCATTCTAAGGAGTTGTAGTACTCTAGAAAAGACTAGAGAAAATTCCTTATTTGACACCGACTTAAAATTTGATTCCTTATTTGACACTGAGCAATTTTTTCCCTATTTGACATCTTGTTAAATTTTCTTTCCCTTTATGACATCCCGTTTGGTCCCGTTACACTGTTCCGTAATATTTTGTTGCAAGGAACAAAATGCCCTCGAGTGGATAGAAAGGATAGAAGGACACGACCTGACCGACTGAACGAGTCCCGCTCTATCGATCCCAGCTCCCAGGAAGAGGCCTCCTGACCCCACCCTAACCCTAGCGCCGCCGGCGGCTCGTAGCGGCGAGGATGGGCGGCAGGCCAGGCGAGGGCGTGGTGGTGGATGGCGGGCCAGGCGAGGGCGCGGCGGCGGACGGCGGGCCAGGCCAGGTCGCATCGCCGGACGGCGGGCTAGGCCATGGCCATGGCGCGGAGGCGGACGCCGGTCCATGCATTGGCGTGGCGGCGTACACGGCTACAAGGCACTGAAGGGGCTGCTGCCACCGATGTAGGCCTGGACGACGACACGACTGTGGGGTGAGTATTCTCAACGATTTGATCTCGAAATGCAGTAGAAGTAGATGAGCATGCTTATACATAGGTCTCTGTTCTATTTATAGGATTGTTGCAAATTCAAGTTATTTGCTGAAATTAGAATGCTTGGCAACCCCAAAACAGCTAGAAAGGAGATCAAGTCTTTTTTATTTTGAGAAGGTTATTGATTCGGAATGACAAATTGATCTGGTTGAATCAATTACAGTGCAGTACCCACCTCGTTATTTCGAAGTTACACATGTTCATTATTATGATGTTCTAAAAACATTCCCAGAATTAAAATTAGACCAAGAGTTGTTGTCTATATTTGAGAAACACAACAAGACAAAGATGGTGGACATGTTTTTTGCATATTGTGATCCTTCTCAACCATATGAGCCCATTACCAAATATCACTGTGATGTGGATTTACAACCTAACAATAACACAAATCAAGACAAGGAAAGTTATCTTGTCAACCCAATACCGGAGAATTGACATGTTGGTATTGATGGAGAGAATATGTACTTCGAGGAAGAACCTACAACTCTAAATATGGTTCTTTTTCTGATAAAGAGAAGGACAAAGACTATATTGTTGATGATGAGAGCGAGGATATGAGCGATGATGAGACTGAATTGGAAGAGGAGGAGGAGTTACATGAGGCCAATCATGCCCCAAATGTAGAGTACGATAAGGCAGACCCTCCTATGACCGAAGGTTCCACATATCCAAATATGGATGAGTTTAAGTTGGCACTTTCTCAGCCTGCAATCAAACATGAATTCGAGTATAACACGGAGAAGAGTACACAAATTAGGTTCATGGGCTATTGTAGAAGAAGAGATGAAGATAATTGTCCATGGAGGATACATGCTTCTAAAACAGGTGATATGTGTACTGTAGTGGTAATTGTCTACTTTGCTCGTTTGTGAATATTAGTTGCATAATAATTGTCTAACTTTGTAGCTAACCACTTATATTATTCTTATGTAGGTGAAAAAAACTTGTAATCATGATTGCTCTAGTGCAAGAAGTAAAAAGAAGGTAAAGAATGCAACCAATGATTGGATATGTGAGAAGGTGAAGGACTAGCTCATTTAAGATGCAACTCTAGGAGTAAAGGAATATCAAAAAAAAAGCTCCAAGAACATCACAAGGTAAAAATCCACTACAAGAGAGTGTATATGGGTAAGTTGCTAGCCTTGCAACAACTCTATGGTGATTGGGACAACAACTTTGACAATTTATATAGGCTTAAGGCACAAGTTGAAAGTTGCTGCCCCGGTAGCATAGTGCAGATCGATCATCACACAATAAATGGTAAAATCAGGTATAGAAGATTTTTTGTTGCTCTAAAACCTTGCATAGAGGGGTTCCTTAATGGTTGTAGACCGTATTTGGCAGTAGATAGCATATTCTTGACAGGCAGGTTCAAGGGGCATCTTGCTAGTGCTACCGCCATTGATGGTCATAATTGGATGTATCCGATTAGTTTTGGAGTCTTTGATTCTGAAACTAATGATAATTGGACTTGGTTCATGCAATTGCTAAAATAGGCCATAGGATCACCAAGTGGTTTAGCCCTATGCACCGATGCTGGCTAAGCAGTAATGACAGGGGTCAAGGAAGTGTTCCCAGAGGCAGAACACAGGGAGTGTATGTATCACTTAGTGACCAACTTCAAGAAAAAGTTACATGGGAAGGTGTTTTATGACCACCTTTGGGCTGCTGCTTACTCATGGAACCCATATTTATTTGATAAATATTGGGTTGCTATGGATACATCAAGGCCAACTGCAACTTCATATGTAAGGAAGTGGCACAATAAGTTGTGGTCTAGGAGTCAGTTCGCAACTATATGCAAGGTGGACTATGTAACCAACAACTTGGCCGAGTGCTTTAACAATTGGATTAAGCACCATAAGTCCTTGAACTTGGACAACTTCTTTGATAAGTCTAGGTAATTGATTATGATATTGTGGAACCGAAGGAGAAAAGTAGCAAAGAAGCTAGATGGTTTGATCCTGCCCCACATAATTAAGAAGCTCAATGCAATGACTAGGGAATTAAACTTGGAGGTGGTTGAAAGCTCGGAAGAAGTGGCAGAAGTAACCGCATTAGGTGGTAGTGGCTTCAGATTTGTGGTCAATTTGCGGGATAGGACATGCTCTTGTAGACAATGACAAGTTTCCGGCCTTCCTTGCAAACATGTTCTTGCATTCATCACCTCTCTTAGCAATGCACATATACGACACTATGTGGATTTGTAGTACTTGATACATTGCAAATGTATCTATAATTTTTGATGTTCCATGCTTGGTTTTATCTACTTTCTTATGTTTTGTCTATACTTTGGAGTACTTTTCATATGATTTCTTGGACTAACCTATTAACAAGATGCCACAGTGCCAGTTGCCTGTTTTCTACTATTTTTGGTTCCAGAAAGTCAGAAAATGAATATTCTCGAAATTAGACGGGACAAAAGCCAAAGTCAATATTTCACCGAGGGGGACACAGAGCCAGAATACGAGACGGAGGAGGGCCAGGGCCTGGCCACACCATATGGTGGCGCGGGTGAACCCTGGCCGCGCCACCAGGTGGTGTGGGCCCCTTGGCCGACCACCTACCTTGCCTCTTTCGCCTATATATTCCTCCCGAGGCAAAAACCCTAAAGAGTCAATCAGAAATCCACAAAAAGTTCCGCAGCGCCGCCGCCACCGAAGGGGAGATTCGGGGGACAGAAAGTCTCTGTTCCGGCACCCTGCCGGGACGGGGAAGTGCCCTCGGAGCCATCTCCAACAATCTCCACCAGCATCTCCATCGCCGTTGCTGATTCCCATGATGAGGAGGGAGTAGTTCTCTCTCGAGGCTAAGGGTTCTACCGGTAGCTATGTGTTCATCTCTCTCTCTATGCATGATCTTATTGAGATCATGAGCTTGTAATCCATAGATCTACCTTGTTACTCAAGTGCTTTAATAGATCTTTGCTCTCCCCATGTGTGTGAAAGTGACAGCGTGCACACCATGGTGGCACTTAGGCTAGAGGTTACAAATACTTGTTATGCGTTATATTTGGAGTTGGATGTCATTATGAAATTGTGGTGTTTGTTGGAACCATCTAGTGCTCAAGGTGACAGTGTGGGGTTTTCTAGATGGGAAAGACTTACTTTGAGGTGTGATTTTATAGCCCTACCATCGATTAGAGTGTTTAACCGGAGAGTAGTTAAGAGTAGTATCATAAAGAGAAGATATTTATATAAGAGTGTTCACTAGTGAAAGTATGATCCCTAGGCCTTGTTTCTAAGCACTGAAACACCGTTTGCTATTAGATCTGTTACATGTTTGCTTGCTTCTATCTTTATTTCAGTTTGCTTTTAGTCTCTTCCACGCCATCAAGTTATTTTCTATCACCGTTACCACTTATAATTATCCATACCACTTGTATTTCACTATATCTTCGCTGAACTAGTGCACCTATACACCTGACAAGTGTATTGGGTGTGTTGGGGACACAAGAGACTTCTTGTATCTTGATTGCAGGATTGCTTGAGAGGGAATACCTTTGACCACTTCCTCCCTGAGTTCGATAAACCTTGAGTAATCCACTTAAGGGAAACTTGCTGCTGTTCTACAAACCTCTGTACTTGGAGGCCCAATAACTGTCTACAAGAATAGAAGTGCGTAGACATCAAGCTATTTTCTGACGCTGTTGTCGGGAGGTAAGGTAAAAGGTATTCACACCGGAGGATTAAATAAGAAGAACCTCCCACGACAAACGCCTATTTTCTGGCGCCGTTTTCGGGGAGGTAAGGTAAAAGGTACTCACATCCTCTGGTGTGAGTGCTCGAAGTAATTTCCTTTAGATTCTGCAATTTTTTCTTTTTTTTCTTGTTTTCACTAGTTAGGCTTAATGGAAAATAACAACAAAATTAGAGAGCTTTATAGTACTTATCTTGAGTTAGGACATGAAGTGTTTGAAGAGAAAATTAAAAAACCTATGGAACTTTATTTGCGTGCTAATAGCAATGTTGTTAGTATGAATTCTTTGGACACCATTATTGCCAATGCTATGGAAAAGTCTAAGCTTGGGGAAGCTAGTTTTTATGAAAATGATCTTTTTAGTTCCCAGCTTTAGAAGATAGCTATTCTATTGCTTATGATGATACCAAACCTCCAATATATGATGAATATGATATTTTCAGTCCACCTATTATTGAGGAGAAAATTAATTATGATTACAATATGCCTCCTATATTTGATGATTATGGTGATGAGAATAATAATGATAGCTATTTTGTTGAATTTGCTCCCACTACTGCTTATGTGGAGAGTAATAATTATTATATGCATGTGGCTCATGATAAGAATGTTTTATGTGATAGTTATATTATTAATTTTATTCATGATGCTACTGAAAGTTATTATGAGAGAGGGAAACATGGTTTTATGCATCTCAACAATATTAAGTTTTCCCTCTTTATATTGAAAGTCTTAAAGTTGCACTTGTTTTGCTTTACTATGATTGTTGCTTTGTGCTTTCATGATTTGTTTCTTTACAAGATTCCTATGCATAGGAAGTGGGTTAGACTTAAATGTGCTTTGAATTTGCTTCTTGATGCTCTCTTTTACTTCAATTATATTTCTTATGTGAGCATCTTCTCAAACTATCATGCCTAACTTAAAGGCGTTAAAGAAAAGTACTTATTGGGAGATAACCCAAAAGTTTTAGATGAGTCTTGGAAGTTATTACTTCAGTAATAACCGCTCCTTATCCTTTTTATTTGCTTTTTTGTGCCAAGAGTAACCTCTAATGAGATAGAAGTAATGATTCGGAAAGTTGCTGTCCCGAAACAGATTTCTGTGCTTCACCGTAAAAATTCTTATAAAATCTTTGTACGTCCTTTTGAGACGTGAATTTTTGTGCTTCTGCCCCAGGTTGTTATGTAACTTTCGTTAGTTCAACACTTTTTGATTTGAGCAATAGAAGGTCTTCTAAAAAATTCGTCTTTACCTGCTGGTCTGTTTTGACAGATTTCTGCCATTTTCTGCATTTGCTTCTTGTTGGTTCCTTTTTTAGTTCTTTTGGGGAATTGAGCTTTTTGAGGGAAGTACTACAGTAGCTAGTGTTCTAATGGAAGTTTATTTGGTGTTAGAACTGAACCTTAAGACTTATTTATCTTGAGTGCACTAATGTTGCTAATAAAGATTGTGTGAAGTTTTGTATGAAGGAAAAATTTCAGGTGTATGGAAGGAATGAGTAATGACATGAAGGATGGACTAAAGCTCAAGCTTGGGGATGCCACGCGTGTCACCCCAAGAAATATCCAAGAAGTACAAGCGTCAAAGCTTGGGGATGCCCAAGGCATCCCCTTCTTCATCAATAAAAATCTCAGGTTTCTTCCAAACGGTTCATTTTTATTGTTTCATGCATAGTTGTGTTGTTCTTGGAGCGTCTTCTTTTTCGTTTTCGTTTTGGTTTTTCATTTGCTTTTGTTTGATTAGTTTGCTGAATAAATTGGTTGGACCCCCTCTTTCATACATTGGTTTGCAAATAGTTTGGTTTGGATTGGAAAAGAGTAGGAAAGTTCATGCTTATGTGGTAAAAGGAGCTTGTTTTTGACTGTGGCCTATGCTTTGTCATGCCATGCTTGATATTGTTTTGGCTTTATGCTTAGTATTATTTGTTGTAGCATGACTTGTTATAAACAATTGAGATTGCTTAATGTGCCTTGGATGAATCATGCGTTGTTTTAGCATATTAAAGCATAGTATAGTGGTATTCTCCTTTGATGTTTTATTTGGGTTGACTTGGCACATGCTCACACCATGTTATGACTATCTCAAGTCACCATAGCCTTTATGATCCTTTAGTTTTCAACTTGTAGTATCACT
The DNA here is from genome assembly GCA_916181665.1 of Avena sativa. Lineage (NCBI taxonomy): Eukaryota > Viridiplantae > Streptophyta > Magnoliopsida > Poales > Poaceae > Avena > Avena sativa. The sequence goes on from OV702295.1 coordinate 434,653,528, forward strand.
TTATGCTTTGATTAATGATGTTTTGTCGCTCTGCATGATTATGGCCATTATTGCTCTCTTAGTTTGTCACTCCCAGTCTTTTGCTACCCTCCACAAGCAAGTATGAGTTCCACTCATGCATCCAACTCCTTAAACCAAGTTATTCCAAAGAGTCCACCACACCTACCTACTAGCTTATGCTATTCCAAGTATATTCATGCTTTTGTTTACCTTCCAAATTAAACTTGTTATGAGAAAACTAGTGATTAAAGCTCTCACGAACTTGATGGCACACTTTACTTTTATTGCCCTTAATAAAATTGAACCATTGTGTCGTCTATGTTGTATATGCTTGCACTTATTTGTTGGGAATTAGCAGAACCATGCTGTCATGGGGAACACTTTCAACATTGCACTTGGTACTTGTACCTAGTTGATATCATGCTCTTTTGTATATGGATGTCGTCGATGTGAAATGAAAGGGGAGCTTGTAAGTCCATGGAGTTATGTATATGTGTTAGAGAAACGCCTGGGCCGCTGGTCTAATCCATGCTGACATGGTGGAAACCTGCAGCGTAACCATAATGAGTTTTCTATGAAGCATTCTTCTTATAAAAAAAGAGTCCTATATTGAGAAAAAAGAGAAAAAGAAAAAAAAGATTATAAAAAGAGGAAAGAGAGAAAAAAGCACCATATTCCCATGGTAAATAAGAAGATTGTTGAGATGCTCGTTGTCTGCTTGTCTTGTCATTTTGATATGGGGATTCTTCCGTATCATCGGGAAAGGGGTACCCCATTGGCGGTTCTCTATGATACACATGTACTTACAATGACAAGAACTTACCGGTGACTAAACTTGAGTAGCATGAGGAGTGACCCTCGTATACAAGGGACATGAGATTTCTAACTTATACTTCGTCAAGCATGTACACCATAGTTTGTTCACTTTAACCTTAATCACTTCAAGATGCTTATGATAGGAGCAATGAGAGCTGAAAGCTATAAGTACCATAATTTTTGGAAGCTCTTTATGAGACTTGAATCCCTACTTCCTTTTATAAAAAGGCCTTTCTTCCACCATTATATTGTGTCTCCACCTTCTATCTTTATGCACCTACTTTGAGAGCATAGTGGCCATTCTTAGTTCTATGTGCATTGTCCCAAGACTAGTTGATTGATGCATACTTTGATATTGTTTGTTCTAAACTATTTGTATCTAGTCACTCTTATGAACTTTGAAGGTGTCCTATGCATTTATATTTGCTACTCTATGAGGGACAAGCTGAATACTATTATGCTATGTTTTCTTTATGTAAAACAAACAAACATCTTGCAAAGCATTGTTATTCATGAATCTTTTGTTTGTGCCTTTTCATGTTGCAACATAGTTTCTTTTTCTTATTGCTAGAATTTTGTCTTTCATGTTATGATTGAAGTACTATGATCCCAGCTTTGAATGTTTTACAAATACTTTGATCAAGTTTATGATGGTGCATGTCACCTCAAAAATTATTCTTTCCTTTTATCACTTACTTACTCGAGGACGAGCAGGAGTTAAGCTTGGGGATGTTGATACATTGCAAATGTATCTATAATTTTTGATGTTCCATGCTTGGTTTTATCTACTTTCTTATGTTTTGTCCACACTTTGGAGTACTTTTCATATGCCACAGTGCCAGTTGCCTGTTTTCTACTGTTTTTGGTTCCAGAAAGTCAGAAAATGAATATTCTCAGAATTGGACGGGACAAAAGCCAAAGTCAATATTTCACCGAGGGGGACACGGAGCCAGAATACGAGACGGAGGAGGGTCAGGGCCTGGCCACACCATATGGTGGTGCGGGTGACCCCTGGTCGCACCACCAGGTGGTGTGGGCCCCCTGGCCGGCCACCGACCTTGCCTCTTTCGCCTATATATTCCTCCCGAGGCAAAAACCCTAAAGAGTCAATCAGAAATCCACGAAAAGTTCCGCAGCGCCACCGCCACCGAAGGGGAGATTCGGGGGACAAGAAGTCTCTGTTCCGGCACCCTGTCGGGACAGGGAAGTGCCCCCGGAGCCATCTCCATCGATCTCCACCACCATCTCCATCGCCGTTGCTGATTCCCATGATAAGGAGGGAGTAGTTCTCTCTCGAGGCTAAGGGTTCTACCGGTAGCTATGTGTTCATCTCTCTCTCTATGCATGATCTTATTGAGATCATGAGCTTGTAATCTGTAGATCTACCTTGCTACTCAAGTGCTTTAATAGATCTCTGCTCTCCCCATGTGTGTGAAAGTGACAACGTGCACACCATGGTGGCACTTAGGCTAGAGGTTACAAATACTTGTTATGAGTTATATTTGGATTTGGATGTCTTTATGAAATTGTGGTGTTTGGTGGAACCATCTAGTGCTCAAGGTGATAGTGTGGGGTTTTCTAGATGGGAAAGACTTACTTTGAGGTGTGATGTTATAGCCCTACCATCGATTAGAGTGTTCAACCAGAGAGTAGTTAAGAGTAGTATCATAAAGAGAAGATATTTATATGAGAGTGTTCACTAGTGAAAGTATAATCCCTAGGCCTTGTTTCTAAGCATTGAAACACCGTTTGCTATTAGATCTGTTACATGTTTGCTTGCTTCTATCTTTATTTCAGTTTGCTTTTAGTCTCTTCCATGCCATCAAGTTATTTTCTATCACTGTTACCACTTATAATTATCCATACCACTTGTATTTCACTATCTCTTCGCCGAACTAGTGCACCTATACACCTGACAAGTGTATTAGGTGTGTTGGGGACACAAGAGACTTCTTGTATCTTGATTGCAGGATTGCTTGAGAGGGAATACCTTTGACCACTTCCTCCCTGAGTTCGATAAACCTTGGGTAATCCACTTAAGGGAAACTTGTTGTTGTTCTACAAACCTCTGCACTTGGAGGCCCAACAACTGTCTACAAGAATAGAAGTGCGTAGACATCAATACTACATCGACAAATTCAAAGTAGCTTATGCTCAACTAATCCCTGATATGCCTGACAAGACCCAATGGCCTAAATCTGATCATGGATTCTTTATGCATCCACCACTATTGAAGGCTACAACTGGTAGGCCTAAAACTGAGAGGTACAAGGGCTGCAGTGATAAGAAAAGAAAAAATGGAAAACACTTGTGCCCTATTTGTAAGGAAAAAGGGCATCATTGGCACAATTGTAAGAAAGGCAACCTAGAGGACATTGTTGCAATGATGGCCAAAGAGAGCCAAAGTAGTCGATTCATCCATTGTTGCTTGTGAGGATGAAGCACCAACAAGAATGTGTTTTCCCCCAAGGTTAGTAATTTTACACTTATGTTCATGATTACATTAAAAGGAGGTTTTAATTCTAAGTTGCTTCCTTCTCATAGCCAAAACTTGAAAACTACAACCAAGAAAAAAGGAGAAGATGTCCATTCTAGTGCTAGAACATCAAAAAGGTGATTATGACTAGTTTATATTTTCACATTTAATTAAACTTAACTTGTTTATATTCTGATTGATTCCTTCTCAATACCAGTAGCTTGGAGAATAAAAGTAAAAAGAAGGGAAAAGAGGCAAACTCTGAATTAGTTGGATCTCAGAGGTATTGTTTCTGCTTTTAGTTCACATGATGTCTATATTTTGTGTTTTCAATTACTAGAAAAAATTGCTGTCATATATTTGTGTACGTGCAGATCAAGGACCAGCTCAAGTAAACCGGAGAAAGCCTTGTTTCCTGTGGCTCCAGTTGACAGCAGCCTGGCTATGTGCACAAGAAACAAAATTTTCAAACCTACGAGCCCTGCAATGAACACACGAAGCAAAAGAAGACTAAGCTTGTGATTGTTATGTGATGCATGTGAACAAGTAGTACTGATTTGAGAAGTGTTCATTTTGTACATGGTTTTGATGCATGTGAACGATTAGTACTAATGTAGTGTTGATTTTGAACTGCCATGTACTGATGTAGTGTTGATTTAGAACATGGCTGTGATGCATGTACTGATGTAGTTTTACATGTCATGATACTTTTGGATATATATATGTGAATTGTATAGACGTGGCATCAAAATACAGAGGAGGTTCTGCCCAAATTTTTAATCAAATTATCAATGTATGTCATTTAACTATGACCAAATATGTAACATTACTGCAAGCTACAGTCTTGAATAGATCTTGGTCAAATTATGCACTAGGGGTAGAAAGGTCTGTTGACATCTCTGTTTAACACCGTTAGTGGAGAAAATGAACTAAAGTATCATATAGGGAAAGAAAATTTAACATGATGTCAAATAGGGAAGAAAATTTTGCTCAGTGTCAAATAAGGAATCGAATTTTAAGCTGGTGTCAAATAAGGAATTTTCTCAAAAGACTAGCATTGCAACCTGAAAAAATTGTTCCATCCCTCTGTTGCATTTTTAGAATAAATCTTTTATTGGTTTTATTTTACTTTCTAATTGTTTAAAGATTCATGGGATGTTTGATCTTAACACTAAGTCTGGGAAACATAACTTGTAGTAATGCCTAATAGGCATATTTTGTGCTTCTCTGCTTGCCTGCTTGGAGGTATCCTCTGGGCATGGTGCGCTTAATCTTGTTCTGGACTCTGAAGGAGTTGATGGCTGTAGGGATTTTGGTACTCCTTATACCCAAATAGTTGACTCAAATTTATTAAGATACGAATATATGTAATACTAAATCATGTCTAGATACAATCAAATTTAGATAAATCTAATTCAACTAATTTGGATCAGAGTGAGTACATCGATCTGTGGGAGAGACGGAGGCAAGTCTTTCAAGACGGCTCAGTGGTCTTGTCCCGTGGCTCGGACTAGTCGCGTAAATGCAGCTACCACTACGATACTAATTTGTTAAAAAACAATCGAATTGAAATTCCATTCTAGTTGCACATCTGGGCAAAGAAGATTCCAGAATCGATCGCTCGGTGCTCATCCATTTAGTCCATGGTGGCAGACCATGGTGATGTTTACGCACTTCTATTCTTGTAGACAGTTGTTGGGATTCCAAGTGCAGAGGTTTGTAGAACAGTAACAAGTTTTCCCTTAAGTAGATCACCCAAGGTTTATCGAACTCCGGGAGGAAGTGGTCAAAGGTATTCCCTCTCAAGCAACCCTGCAATCAAGATACAAGAAGTCTCTTGTGTCCCCAACACACCCAATACACTTATCAGGTGTATAGGTGCACTAGTTCGGCAAAGAGATAGTGAAATACAAGTGGTATAGATAATTATAAGTGGTAATGGTGCCAGAAAATAGCTTGCTGGCATGTGGTTGACGTGGGAAAAGACTAAAGGCAAACTGAAATAAAGATGGAAGTAAGCAAACATATAACAGATCTAATTGCAAACGGTGTATCAATGCTTAGAAACAAGGCCTAGGGATCATACTTTCACTAGTGAACACTCTCATATAAATATCTTCTCTTTATGATACTACTCTCCGGTTGGACACTCTAATCGTTGGTAGGGCTATAACAGCACTCCTCAAAGTAAGTCTTTCCCATCTAGATAACCCCACACTGTCACCTTGAGCACTAGATGGTTCCAACAAACACCACAATTTCATAAACACATCCAGCTCCAAATATAACTCATAATAAGTATTTGTAATCTCTAGCCTAAGTGCCACCATGGTGTGCACGCTGTCACTTTCACACACATGGGGAGAGCAGAGATCTATTAAAGCACTTGAGTAGCAAGGTAGATCTACTTGATTACAAAGCTCATGATCACAATATGATCATGCATAGAGAGGGACATGAACACATAGCTACCGGTAGAACCCTTAGCCTCTAGAGAGAACTACTCCCTCCTCATCATGGGAATCAGCAACGGTGATGGAGATGGCGGTGGAGATCGATGGAGATGGCTCCGGGGGCACTTCCCCGTCCCGGCAGGGTGCCAGAACAGAGACTTTCTGTCCCTCGAATCTCCCCTTCGGCGGCGGCGGCACTGCGGAACTTTTCATGGATTTCTGATTGACGATCTAGGGTTTCTGTATCGGGAGGAATATATAGGCGAGAGGGGAGACCGAGGGGGTGCCGGAGGGGCCCACACCATCCCCTGGCGCGGCCTGGCCTAACCCCGCGCCACCAGGTGGTGTGGCAAGCCCCTGGCCCCTCTCCGTCTCGTCTTCTGGCTCCGTGAGTCTTCTGGTAAAATATCGACTTTGGCTTTTGTCCGGTCCAATTCCGAGAATATTGATTTTCTGACTTTCCTGGAACGCAAAACAACAGAAAATAGGCAACTGGCACTGTGGCATCTTGTTAATAGGTTAGTCCAAGAAAGTCTATGAAAAGTACTCCAAAGTATAGACAAAACATAAGACAGTATATAAAACCAAGCATGGAACATCAAAAATTATAGATACGTTTGCAATGTATCACATGGCAGGGCCAAGAGGAGTGAGAATGAGCTGTAGCAAATTGGAGACATGATTAGGTGGTTGATGTTCACTGTACCGAAGCTGCTGCACTCCTGCAACAGGCTGAATTTAGTTGAATATATTGGCGCCAGCTATGTGGAGGTTGATTCTGGCTGGCTTTTATCAGGTGATTAAAACAATGGAGAATTGGGGATGAGGCTTTATGGTTGCTGCTAAATGTCCCATGAAAACCCCTCCTAAAAGATATATTGTTGTTTGAAAGTTATTGAAGACAGGCTTTGTCATTTTGTCAGGTTCAGGTCCCAAGCTTCTGTGTACCTATAGAACTCAAGCAGCACAGGCACCAACCAACAACAATTGTGGAAGCACTCTAATCACTTGTCACTGCATAGTCTCAGTTGCTGCTCACTTTCAGGCAGTGTCAACTTTCTATGACTGGCATGGCCTGCTGTCATGACCCTACCAGAGAAATAAACTGGATATCTGGAGCGCCTGCCTGGCCACATTCTTTCTACTCATTCAACAAAGTATTATTCCCCTAATCTTCATCCTGCTCAAGTAACATTGCAGGGAACAAGGGTTTACATCATGATCCATCTTTGAGTTTTTTGAGTCGGTGGATCTATTTCCCTATAGTATATGTTAGTGTTTATACTTCTTTAAAATAGGTTTTCGTCCCGTTTTATAAATAAAGCCAAATGGATGAACTAATATAAAGTGATTGGGGATTCCTCTTACAAACAGATCAAAGTTATATACAAGAACAAATTAAGAAGCATCGAGCTTGCCACCGAACACACCGTATGGAGATCAAGGAAACCTGAGCTCCATGATAACACCCCCAGGTAATATAACGATGCAACCAACGTCACCACCACGGAGACTACAAAGGTCTAGAATTTTCACCCGGAGCCCTAATACGGAGAGAGTAGCCACAATGATGTCCTCAAGAGGGTCACGACACCCCCAGGTGTCGCCGTCGTTGTTGCCGGAGCGCTGAGTTTTCACCCAAAAAATCTTCACCACATTTGGTACCTCAGACCACCAACTATCCCCGAGCCGAGCTTCCAACATGTGATCTAGGTGTTGACTATGCCGAAGCGCCCCTAGAACTAGGAGCCCTGACGCTCGCTCCTCGCCACCCACATGGCCAAAGAAATGAGTCATTACCATCTCAATGTCGCTCATCATCGAGAAGTCCGTGCAATCCACCTTCCGGGGTCGCTACCCCAACATTCGTGAACTCGTACCTGTGTAGAGAGGTTCATTGCGTGACTTGCGAGGCAAAGGACATATATAAGATTGACACATGAGGGCGACAGTAGCAAAACCACCTGGAGGAGACCGACCTCCACCGCAATCGGCGGTTACCGACCAGATGCGACAACAGGGGCACATCAGGCCCACTAGCTCGGTCGGGCCTAGATCAGGCACATAACCACACTATAGCTAGATAGCCACTGTCGTCGCTACCCTCCTACATGCCCCGCACCACCGCACCATCTCCAAAGAGCGTCACCGCCATGCAAGGCCTGTCTCAAACCTAGTTCGGGCCCGAGGCCAGCCAAATCGTCTTGAGGCTTCCCGCACCTCCGCACCACTCTGTCGGCCACTGCCGATGCTGCCGTGCCACCACCCCTACCGAGCAGAGCTATCATCGCTCTGGCTCCGGCCGAGAGCTGCCACGCATGACCTAGTCACAACCTAGGTCAGGATATCGCCGACCTCCTCCACCCGAGATAAGATCACACCAATACCCTGAAGCCACCACGCCGCCGCCAATTGCAGTTGTGCCACCGCGCCCCTCGCTGAGCGCGCCACCCTCGCCGGTCACCACCGCCCGTGCAATGGCATCCGGGCGAGGGGGAGAATCCCGCCGCCGCCAGAACCTAGGCTTCGTCGGGCGGCAATGAGGAGGAGGAGGAAAAGGAGAAGGAGGGTTGTCACAAGAGGCGGATAGGTTCCTCCCTGTCTCCCACGGGAGCGATGCAAGAGGAAGGAGAAAGGGGAGGGGTCTCCGGTTTGTTGTCCCTTTTTACACTCAAGTGTTTATACTTTCAATGATCTTTTTATTATAAAGATGTTTGGTATTTGGCCCAGTGGTGCTATAGTGCATCTTATTGCAAAGTTATGTGTAAGAGAGCAGTGCAGTCAAAAATTTAAGGTTTCCATGCCGTGCTTTGAATGAAAGTGTCGCAGATTTGTGTAAGTACGTATGCGACACTTAATTCTGAACAGAGAAAGTACTCACTCCGTTCTAAAATACTACTCCCTCTGTTTTAAATTACTCCGCGCGCACGCTTACCTAGGTGGCCTAGTACTCTCTCATTTTTTATCAAAAAATCCTTAGAATTTTTGGTATACGTAGTACACATTTCATACTATCTATTTCAAAAATGACAGGATTTTTTTGAATAAAATATGAGGGAGTACTAGCCCACCTACGTAAGCGCGCCGGCGGAGTAATTTGAAACAGAGGAAGTAATAAGCTTGCATCTCAGCTTAGGTTAAATAAATTATTAATGTATTACAAGCACACAAATTTATAAAGGTCTAAAACTTAGTTTGGGCTTGGAAGCATAATTATTATTCCTTTAAAAGCATCATCACAGGTTATTTGTCGTGCCCAATATAAACTGGACAACCAAATATGTTCAGTTGTTTGCCAGGCTCAAAACAATTGCTTAGGTCCACCTGGACTACCTGGATTATCGAATATATATAATGTAATGGCATTGCCAGTTGGTTGGTTTCTTACGCATTCAACTAAGCCAATTTATTAAATAAATGAGAAGGGACCACAATGGAAAAAAGATAAAGATACGATGTAGGTTGTAAAACAAATACAACATAAACCAGAAAGTAATGTACACTTAAGAATTATATCAATTGTTCACGGCAATCTGCACATTTTGTATGTTACACATAAACTATTTGAACTCTATAAGAATGATGAATGACACTCAACGAAGATGATACTACAACTCTACGGCTCTTGCAGGTGAAACCAGCATGCTAAGGCATTGGTCTACAACTTTGATCTTTCAAGTTTATGTCGCGTGCTTCTGAACATGGCGATTTATAAGCTTGCATGGCCATACTTCAACCAATCTTTCAAAGTAGGAAAAAAATGGTTTTAAGGAACTACTTGCTTACATTGACATGGCAATATTTGACTACAATTACAACAAACTGACCACAAATCAATTATCCATTGGATGCAAGGTATGGATAAATTCCCACCTGACATTTCATCAAAGAAACAAATGTATTATCAATAAGCACTAAACAATTAATATCAAGTGTAATATATTTTTAATACCATGTATTCAGTGACATGCATCTTTCATGTCTTGCCATTCTCCTCGCTAGTAATGGCGCCCGGAATTCCACAACACATATTCTAGAGACTTACAAGGAACATTTATCCGCGAGTTAAGTATTGCATATCAAGGACTATTTAACAAAAATGCAACATGTTACTCCCTCCGTTCAGAAATATAAGACATTTTAGCTTTGTAAAATGAATGTATCTAGATGCTTTTTAGTGTACAAGTTCACTCCGAACCTCTAAGAATCTATACACTAAAAGACGCCTAGATACATTTGATTCACAAAACTAAAACATCTTATATTTCTGAACGGAGGGAGTATAAGATAGAAGAAAAGGAGAGATCTGTCGAGGAAGAGAAAGAAAATTTAGCGGTTTGGCAATCCATCGAACAATTCTTGGAATTGTATATCCACGTTAGAAAACCCCGGAATATAACAACACAAAGCTCATTAATTTTTGGAATAGAAACCTCTTAATGGTCTAAAGGTAATAGTGAACTTGTCCAAAGAAAATAAATATCTAAGCGTGCAGTTCCATAAATGTGCTCATGAAAAATGATATAATCAATCACAAAGAAGGTAATGTTCACCTAAAATTAGGCAGATTAATACAAAGTACTTTGTAGACATAACATTGATTAATCATGGTCATATTAAATAACACAATTCATACAATTACAGTGGCAAATTACCGAGGGACGAAATTTCAGGACTATCTCTTCATCTCGTCGATATCGTAACCACCAAGAACAAATGATAGCTCGTCACTTTGATCGAATGCATGGGAAAACCCGTCCCAGTCATCCACAGTCCTAGCCTTGTTGATGCACTCCTTCCACAAAAACCGCTCTGCCCTGAGGACAAGCTTAGTGCCAGAAGTTGTGGCCGCGCGGAGAGTGGCGAATCAGGGTGCGAGTCTCCCATTTAACGGATTCAAGCCAGGCATCAATAATAGAGAAAAATAAACTAAATGGAGTTATCCATACCTCATGAAGTCCAACTACTGTAGAAACTCACGGAACCTGAAGCCCTGAAGTGCACCTACAAGGTTCTCTGAAGTCTATGGGGTACCACGATCATACATGGCTACACCCTTTCTTTTCAGAACGTGGCCGCATACAGGTGAACAATAAGAGGAATTAGGAATCAACAGACAATGTTCATACTGAATATGGAGAACCCCTGCCAAACTGGTATATGGTAACAGCACCGAAGATTAAAAAAGAGTAACAGCACCTGAATGGGATGAACACAAGCTAACGAAGTAGTACCTAAGTTATCCTGAACAGAGAATAGAGTCACAACTCTTAACTGTCTTACGAACAGATCGGAAAAGCAGCATGTGATAGAATAGACGGAGGCAAGACACCCACATCACCTCCTGAATTCACCGAAGCAGCTCCGAGAAGCCCCTCATTGCCAACAACATAGAGGCCACCTGCAGCACGCGAGAAGCGGGTCGTAGAAGATGGTGGGTTTCTAGGCGCGGCGACGGCCACCGGTCGAAGAGGTCTCTCCTGAAGGATTCGTCCGGAAGGAGAAGGTAGTCGAGGACTTCTCGGCGGTGGCATGGAAGTCGGAGGCGTGAGAGGCGGCCGACGGCGTCGAGGAAGTGGGGAATCACGATTGGCGTTGGGTCATCCGCTGCGGCCTGATCTGACGATGTAGCAGGCTGATCGGTGCCCGCCCATCGGCATGCTGTTCGGTGATGGTCACCTCCTCGGATCGCTCGCCCAAGGCCGTCATATGCGCACGTCGCTCTCCATCGGCGGTGCGGAAGAGAGGTTCAGGAGGGAGGGGAGGAAGGGAAGTGGAGGGATCAGGGAGAGCAAAGGAGTTCTCGGTGGCGGAAGCGGAGTCGCATAACAAGGAATGTGGGCGGATTAAACGGAGAGGCGGATTATTTTTTCCATGTTGCGGAAATTTCTTCCGCCGGCTAAGTAGCGTCTGACGCTATTAATCGCTAAGTGCACCCGGGCATCAAATTAGATTAATTTAAGCCGTTAGATCTATTTTAGTGGGATAATCGGATAGTACTAATATGGCTGTGTACACTTAACGGGGTGCCCATAGAAGCGGTATACTTATTCCTTTATAAGTAGTCTATCTACTAATTTTCGTTGCGGTACGTTCGTCGCACACCAAAAATTTCCGTCTGCCGTATTTTTGATGGTTTTGCCCCTCCAACAGAAAGAATTACCCACCGGTGCCACCTGCAAGTCAACCTGTTCGTTTTTCTCTCTCTTCCCTTACTCCTCCGGGCCGGCGGAGCTCCTTCCGAGTTCAGCCCCTCAACCCTATCCCTTCCCACAGATCAGGATGGAGTGGACAGGATGGAGTGGAGACGGAGGCGGCCGCGTCGAGGTCTCGCGGGGCGAAGAGCCGATAGACGGTTGAAGAGCAGAGAAAGGAGGAGGCTGGGGTGGCGGGCGGCCGATCTGGCCGGCGTCTGTCGCCGGCTGGCGGTGCGGGGCAAGCGGGAGCGGCCGACCGGCGCCCCTTCCCTTTCCTTATGCGCCACCATCCAGCGCCGCTCTAACCTCCCCCTCCTAATCCACGGCAGGCGAGGCATCCGTGCTCGATTGGCAGGATGGGGATGTGGGGCGCTGCCCGTCAGGGTGGTGGCTCATCAGTTCGACGCATGAAGCAACAGAGCACACGCGGGCAGCGATTGCGGAGCACACGCACGGTGAGTGGCCCCAAATACCCGCGCCGTCGCGCTGACTGGGGTTGTTCCTCCCCGATTCGCTCCACATCCAGCAGATTCTGGCCAGCGCCATGCAGATCTTCGCCTGGATGGCGGTAGGCTGCGGAATCAGCCGCTGTCAATGGTGGAGATAGCCTTCGTCTATGGTGGCGGTGGGGCGCTGGATTCGACCAGATCAAGCTACGAATGGGTGGGGGAGGCAGCAGGGAAGCGTCTGGTGATGGGAAGTGGTGCGGGCCAATGAGGTTCGGCTGGAATTTGGCAGCTGGTGGTAGCGATTACCACGGTACTCCTACACCAGCCGAACGAGCGCTTCCATCAAGGCCTGACCTTCAGATCCCTAGCATCTCCGTGGTTCTCCGTCAGGATCTAAATGCCCGCGTGCTGATCGCGGCCATGGCACTGGTCGGCTTTTGTTCAATCAATCCTCAGGTACAGCGGGATGACATTAATCGTAGAAGTGAAATGCACGCTTTTCTGTTCCTACTCCTTCTAGATTTTTTGCAGGACCAGAAACCTGCGCTGAGTTTGAGATCGATGTACTGTACATAAAGAATTCCACACTTTGAGTGGAGATGTTTGTTCATGTGTCGCATTTGGAAGTAGTTATGAGGAAGGAAAGGAGTTTTTAAATTGCAAGAAGAACAGATACAACTCCTCATCCCTGCGATAAGAACCTTTTACTTTCCTGGCTTCAGATGAGATTGACTATAAATTCGAGTTTGGGTCACCATATCTTCTCTGTTAATAAACATGTATTTCTTCCTATACGTTTCTTCATTTTTCATTAAAAAATAAAGTTTGTCTCTCTTTGTTACTTCTCATGCTAATCAAACTTTACAGTTGAAGGAAAAAGAATATGACATGTTTTTCTTGAGAACTGCTTCAAGTACAGGCAAGGGAGGGTAACTGTCGGCGAGTCGTTCGTCCAAATCTTCAATTACGGGAAGAGGCTGCTGGTGCTCATCATGGGCTTCAGAATGACTAGCTAGTAAATGTGTCAAGACTCACACGTTATTTCTATCAAGTATGTGTTTTATAGATATGTCATTCAAGCTTTAATGTTGATAAATCACCGTATTCATGAAATTATGATATTTGCAAGATAAATGAGCATCCTGCTGATTAATGGTCTGATCTGAATGCCATCATACTGAAATTTTCTAGGATTTTCTTAACTTTGTCTTATCGATGGGATTGCTTAACTCGGCAAGCATTGTGGCTACTGTACCAACATCAAACATTTGGATTTCATCCTCTGTTATACCCTCAAGAGGGCCTTTTTCCCTGGATGGTAATACAATCCATGCTTACCTCTTGCCAAAGAAATTCTATATTCAATCTTCGCTAACATTCAGCTTATTTTGGAAATTAAGTGCACAAATCAAAACACTATATTTCAGTTATGTTATCAGTGTTCTCATTATTGTTTGCTGACATAGGAAGCCTGATTATAATGCCTTTGTCCATGCAAGACCAGGCTGCAACTGAAGAAATTGGTTTTGGAAATAATAGAAAGTTATTCGTCCAAACATGGTGTTATCAATCGTTGTAGTCGACAACTCTCTTGCACACATTTGTAATGTTGTTACATGTGCACTCTCCTATTTTCGATTTTGTACCTCTCATGTTACTGTATATGAGTACTTCAGTGTCATAAATACTCCCTCCGTCTCGGAATAGATGTCTCAGGTTTTTCAAATTTTGGATGAATCTATATACTGAATAGTGTCTAGATTCATCCAAATTTTAACAAATCTAAGACACCTATTTTGAGACGGAGGTAGTACAAGATGTCGTGAATAGCATAATTTGTCTCCTGCAATATGATGCCCTAAAAAACCATTGTCTTTTACACGATTTGCTGTATTGTCTTTGCTTACAAAGTTGTCGACAATTTTTTTATTTAGAATACAAATGTAGAAATTAATTAGCATGATCATGAAAGACGAGTATTTTGCTGTTATGTTTACACGTGTGGCAGAAAAAACTTGACAAGCCATAGCAACGCACGAGCATTTAGCTAGCAGAGATAACATGTTTTAACTTTTGTGAAAGATATGTATTTAGACATATTTAGTATATTCGAAGTGAACTTACATAGCGTCTAAACACACTCGTTTCACAAAAGCTAAAAAATCTTCATATTTCGAAACGGAGGGAATGATAAGTTGTTTGCTTGCTCGTCCATTTGAGTTTTGGGGGTGTTAACATCAAAACAAACACATGGTGTGCATGGTGGAAATTGATCTAGATTGGCCGGTGGCCCGATCAAAACTTGGGCCTACGTTTTTGCCGGTTAGTTGGGGTTGATTTCAGCCCTGAACATAGACCGGCCGAGAACGCTTCCGTTTTAAGAACGGGTGGCCCACTACAGCCCATCTCCTCTTCTTCTTCTTCGTGGAGCTCCCTCGTCTGGAAAGAAATCTCTTGGCCAGCGCCTCCCCACATCACACCGCATGGCCGTCGCCGGCTCGCCGCCCTTCTCGCCTGACGCGATGTGATCCAGTTCCTCCTCTTCCTCCTCCTCCTACTACTACCACCATGGCGCCGCCCATCGCTCGCCTCCGCCCCCTCTCCCTGCTCCTCCTCCCACGCGCCGCCACCACCCACCTCGTCCCCGCCTTCTCCTCTTCCTCCACAGAAAACAAGTGCGGCACGGGACCCGACACGCCACGGCCTCAAGCCCTCCCCGTGGAAGAGCAGGGGCCTCCCCTGAGTCAGTCTCGAACAGCGCAGCAGAGCCGGCGGCGGAAGGAGATGAAACAGATGGAGCGCCGCTGGCAGCGCAGCGCCGTGCTCGCCACCCTCACGCCCGCGCAGGCCGCCGCCGTGGCGACCACGCACCCGGACGCCGTCAGCGCGCTCGACCTCCTCATCTTCCTCTCGCGGGAGCGTTCCCACGAGTACTCCCCGGACACCTTCGCCACGCTCGCCCTGCGCCTCGTGGAGGCCCGCAAGTGCCCCGCCGACGTCGGCCGCGCCCGCGTCCACATGATCAGGTCCTGCCGCACCCAGCCGGAGATGACGCGGGCCATGGATGACTTGGATATGCTCGCCCGGAGAGGCCCCAGGATGGATCTCATGGCCTACGGCACCCTGCTGATCCAGCTGAACAGCCTCGGCATGACGGCCACCCTCATGGACAGGTACCGCCGGCTTCTCAGAGAAGATCTCAAGCCCAATTTGCTAATCTACAACACCGTCATCAACGCATTGTGCAAGGATGGCAATGTTAGGGACGCTCGATTGATCATGGATAAGGCTGTGTCCGAGTCCGGGATGAAGCCTGACGGGTTCACCTACTCGTCAATGATTCTTGGGTATTGCAAGAACAATGACTTGGCTTCGGCAATCGAGGTTTTCGCTCGAATGGGTAAAGAGGGGTGCGAGCCAAACGCCGCAGCATACTCAAACCTCATCAACAAGCTCTGCGATAGCGGGAGGGTGAATGAGGCGCTGGATTTGATGGCCGAGATGACACGCCGTGCTGCTCCGCCGGCAGCGTACGATTTCACTGCCCCTATCGCTGCATTGTGTGACGCGGGGCGCACCGAAGATGCCTGGAGGCTGTTTGTCGATATGAAAAAGAAGGGATGCACACCAAATGTGTATACATACACGTCGCTCATAAGTGGGCAGCGCACGCCAAGGCTGGCCATTGGACTGTTCTACAGGATGGCAAGAGACGGCGTGCTCCCTGACACCGTGACATATGGCGCTCTCATAAAGGTTCTGGTGGAGGATAGGAAAATGGATTCCGCGCTTACCGTCTGTAATGCGATGCAGAGACATGGTTGTCTACCTGACACCATCACATACAATAAAATGATCAAGGGCTACTGCGCGATTGGTGATACCGACAAGGCAATGGCGATGCTGATCGATTTGTTGAAGGGCAAACCTACAGCTACACTTGTGACATACAACACCATCATCAAAGGATACTGTGACTCTGGGAATACTAGCGCTGCTCTTAAGATTCTGGAGCTTATGGAGGCTAATGGGTGTGAACCTGATGAGTGGTCTTATAATGAACTCATCTCTGGTTTTTGCAAGATAAGCGAAATGGAATCTGCTTCTCGGTTGTTTAAGGAAATGGTGGGTCATGGGCTACGCCCAGATGAAGTTACCTACACCACACTCATAAGCGGATACTGCAAGGACGAGAAACTGGACCGAGCAGCAGAAATGTTGGAGCACATGAAGGGAAGTGGTTGCAGACCAACTGTTCGGACTTATAATGTTCTGATCCATGCTCTAACCAAGCAGAATGATTTTTCTGCTGCGGAGAAACTATGTGAAGTGATGCTTCAAGAAAAGATATCTCCCAATGTAGTCACTTACAGTACTATGATTGATGGGTTGTGCAGAAATGGTGCCACGTCTTTGGCCCTTGAAATGCTCAACAGGATGGTTGAAAATAGCTGTCTACCTAGTTTGCATACTTACAGTTCTCTTATCCAAGCACTGGGCCAAGAAGGCAAGGTAGAGGAAGCTGAGGAACTGTTTTCAGATTTACTGAGTCAAGGGCATACTCTGGATGAAGTTGCTTATATCAAGATGATTGAAGTTTATGTAATTTCAGGCAAAGTTAATCGCGCCTTTGATCTCTTGGGCAAAATGATAAATGCTGGATGCCAACCAACCCTGTGGACATATGATGTTCTGATTAAGGGCTTGCAAAATGAGTACCTGATGGGTGACCGGAATCTTGTGTCCTTGCCTGATGCGGTCTCAGACTGTAGTTTTGATGACCAAGCCATTAAAGAATATGCCATTACAGGTTTATCTTCTAAGTTAGCGGATCTAGATCTTGGGCTATCTCGACAGTTGAACGATGCGTTGTTGTCTGGATTAAGCAGAAGTGGGAGATGGTTTGAGGCATATAAGCTGTATAGATACATGGTTGGTCAGGGTTTATGCCCAAACCAGGAGGCATATAATTGTTTCATTATTTCCATATTAAGAGCCCTAAAAGTTGACCTGGCTATGGGTGTATTCAGACATATGTCTGCTCAACATCGTGAACTCCATCTTGTTGGTTATAAAGCACTAATATGTGCTTTATGCCAACTTCACAGAAGAAAAGAAGCCCAATTCATTTTTGAACACATGCTATCGAGGGCTTTCAATCCTGATAATATTGTATGGACTGTCCTCATCGATGGACTGCTTGGGGCTGGATACAAAGACGTATGCATGAAATTTCTGCAGATCATGGAAAAAAATCACCGTAAGCCTAGTTTCCGTTCATACAACATTTTAGCAAGAGAAGGATTGAAAAAGCAGCCATTACTAGAATCAGTTGGACTTGATGCACAACAGCAGTTTGGTACCTGATATGCCAGAGCTGTCCATCTAGAGTTAGTTAGATGGCTAGACGGACCGCTTCACTGTTTGTGATCTTCCTCATGGTTATCTGTTACCAAGCCTTTGGTATTGTGCTTCCAGATGAGCTTCATTAGAATGGTTATGCTTTGTGTTCTGTCTGTTCATTTGCAACCAATATCTCGTGAGTCTGCTGAGCATTGTTTCTCTTCTCTTGGTGTCATATTGTTCTGTGACGGCTTGGCTCATGGCAAACTTGTGTCATACAGTGAGAATATCATCTGGAACACGTTTAGCCGCACAACCAGCAGCAGTGGCCATGGTGCTGAATTTGAAGCTGTTGTGATCCCGTTATCGCATCTCCTGATAATAGAACTTGTAATATCTGTCCTACGGAAGGCTTTGTACCGCCATAATCTTCCAGACATGACCAATTACCTGCTGCTGTTTTGGTCTTACTCATTGTTATGTATTTCCAAGGCTTCCGTGTTGTGCCTCTAGTGAGATCAAGGAATGGCCACAGGCAGCAAGCTTCATACCCAATTAAGTTGTTTTACACGTCGAATATACCCATTACCGACCTCTATTTTGCATCTCTCAGGTGCATACTTCAACTCAACTGCTTTAGTTCTAAATCCTTTTATGTATGTGCAAGTGCTAACATGGTCTATCGCTATTGCAGCGTCTCTTTTGGGCAAAAAGTTGGGAGCCTGAGTACTCTATCCATTCTGTTCCTGCTGACAGTCAATGCTTATGAAGGTGAACGATCAATTTCTGTTACATTCATACCTATTTGTTATGACTTTGCCTGTGGTTTTGTTCCCCCTTCTTAGTTCGCTGTTTTTAATAATAATACTTACCTGAACATGTTGGAAACCATGCAGTTTGGCAGATACTCTCGCAAATTCATTGATGCGCTTGCCCAAGATGAGAGGGGTCGCCTTCACTGCTGCAGAGAATTGAAGACATGATCAGGTTGTCGATGTTCTCTGTACTGAAGCTGCTGCACCCCGCGACGGGCTGAGTTTAGTCGAATATGTCGGTGCCAGCTACGTTGAGGCTGATTCTGACTGTAATCAGGTGATTGAGACGACGGAGAATTGGGGATGAAGCTTCACTGTCGCTGCTAAATTTCTTGCTAAAACCCCTCCTGGAGGATGCTTTATTGTTTGAAAGTTAACGAAGGAAGGCTTGCCATTCTGTCAGGCTCAGGTCCCAAGCTGCTGTGCACTTGCATAGAACTCAAGCAGGACAGCACCAGCCCAATTGTGAGGCACTGTAGTTGTAGAAGCACTCACTGCCCGGTTTCGATTTTCTCTAACTGGCATAGACTGGATATCCGGAGCACCTGCGTTGTCACATTCTTTCTACTCCTTCAACTAAACTGTATCCTGTTCAGCTGTTCTCTTCGGTGGTGCAGGCGAATGACCAGACAGTGTGCTTCGCGTTCAGCCCGATGGGAGCGCCTCCGTGGCGGGCGGCGGTCATCGTTGTGGTGTTCCAACTTTTGCTTGCTGATGATGTTCGATTTGGAGAAGGGCGTGTTCGCGTTCAGCGGGCTCCTCTCCTGAACCTGCACTGGGTTCAGTAGTGTACTTCTTACTTAGTCAGCGCCACCATATGCCCATTTGTACTCGACGTAGCGTTTTGTTTTCAGGTGCATAATTTGTATAGCTAGGTAATTGAGCTCCAATCGATGGTTGTTTTTGCTGCTCAAATGGAATTCAAATAAAAGTGGTTTGGCTTTAACCAGGTAACTGAG
The DNA here is from genome assembly GCA_916181665.1 of Avena sativa. Lineage (NCBI taxonomy): Eukaryota > Viridiplantae > Streptophyta > Magnoliopsida > Poales > Poaceae > Avena > Avena sativa. The sequence continues at coordinate 434,673,036 of OV702295.1, forward strand.
TAGTATTACATACAGTGCCTTGTGATTTCCAACAATTCGATGGAAATAATTTCACGGCGTGCCGAATATTTCAGTTGGGGCAGATTTTGCCTGTATTCGAGAGGGGACTGGTCTTTCGTAAACAATCAAATTATATTCTCTTGCAGCACCAAGAACTCACATGCAATTTTGAAATTTGAGCTAGGCATTGATCGTGTTGTCTTTTTTTGTTTCCGCCCCAGCCTCCATATTATGGCTTTGTGTACGAGGGCCTATGTATGACAGGGAAAAAAATGAAGTTTTCTCATCAAAGCTAAACCGCATCGTATTTCAGAAAAGAGTGTATATAGGCCTAGCAAACATCTGCGTCAACAAAGTTTCAGTTACAGATTCTACTCACAATTTTGGAAACAAAAATATTTTTAAAAACTATTAAGATGTTTTAGATTTTTTTGAACACACGTATCTAGACGTTTTTTTACTGCGTAGGTTCACTCATTTTTCTCTGAATCTACGTGTCTAGATGGAGCTACAATCAAAACTTAAAATGTGGCTCTGCCGTTTTCCTTTAGAAAACGAACGGTGTATTCGTGCAGCAAACCATGGTGGGCTGACGGTACAATGTTCGTCCACGTGGACAACAGCACATCCAACGGACAGTAGAAGCTGCTCGCAGCTGCAGACCTGCAGCCCAGGGTTTACCGCCCGCGCCGCCGCCGCCCTAAACCCTCCCCCCTTCCGCCCACCTCGCCGCCGCAATTCCGGAACCAACGGCGACCAGCCATGTGGGCGCTGAGAAGCCTCCGCCGGAGCCTACCGAAGGCAGCCTCCTCGTCGCTCCACGGGAGGTGCGCCCGTTCGATTAGCTTCGCGGCGAGGGGAGGCGGCGATGAGGCGGCGGCCTCGGTCTCCTCCGCGTCGGTACCGGGGGGCGAGGGCGCCGGCGGCGGACCACTTTTCCGGCGGCTGATGTCCACGAGCAAAGGGAGGAGCATGCGGAGCAAGGTGGAGAAGCGGATGGCGAGGGAGACCGGCCGCACGCAGCGGGAGCTGCGCCGCGCGGTCAAGATCAGGAAGAAGCTCATGACAGAGGACGAGAGGCTCATCCACAGCATGCGGAGGGTAAGTATAGTAGAGCGCCATTTCCCCTCCCTCTAGTCTCTGCCCCATTTCGGCGCACGCCAAATGCTCCCCCTTCTGGAGAAGAATTGGGGAATATGTCGCCATTGCTAATGCTGAAGAAAGGATGAGGAATGCATTTGCATTGTGATATTTGTTCAGATAATGATGAATCAAAGAGAATGATTATACCGTTGGGGCTTTACTTTGTTGAACTGAAGGGATCAACTGAATATCTTGTGATTGTCAAAGCAAACTCTGTGCCTGCGAACTAAGTAGAAAATTTGATATCAATATTAAGGCATTAAGGCTGCTGTAACTAAAATACATCAGCTAACACTGCTAGAGAACCAAGACCTGTGGCTTCCCATGTCACTACTGATGTCTGCACATAAACAATCGTATGATTACCACCCCATCCGGTTTCACAACTATGAAAACTAAAATAACTCATTGCATGTGCCAGTTGTTCTGTATAGTTTGGTTTCTCAGATCAATATTGATATTGTAACGTTGCTCCTGGTTGCAATGGTATATTAGAAGCCCTTTGGAGCATTCCTGCCTGATGAGAAAGAAGTCACATCAGAACTTATATGACGCATACCTTTTTTTTTGGGAAGTTCCTATTCCGGAAATTGTATTGTTCTCAGAATTTAGGCATACGGTTATCTAGTTGCTGCACTGAAGCGTGTACTGGAAAAGATACGTTTTCCAGATCTATCAAGAAATTTGATTTACACACATTTCCCTTCTTTTGTGTACTTGCTCTGCACAGGAGTCCTATTTGATGAGGAATTAGGTATTCCCACCTCATCACTTGATTCCTTCTCTATGGAAATCTAGCTAAGTGTGATATGTATGTTATCTGTACTGTTTCTCTTTACTCAGCTTGTGTTGTAATCTTGATTTTGTTTGAACTGAAGAATCATATTTAGTATTGGCAAACTCACTGTCTTACCACCACATTATCTGGTTAATTTTATTTAGGCCAAGAAAAAAGTTGCTTTACTTCTACAAAAGCTCAAGAAGTATGAGCTGCCGGACCTACCATCTCCTCGTCATGATCCAGAGCTTTTAACAGCTGAGCAGCTACAGGCTTACAAGAAGATTGGATTCAGAAATAGAAACTATGTCCCTGTTGGAGTTCGTGGAGTCTTTGGAGGTGTTGTTCAAAACATGCATATGCACTGGAAATTCCATGAGACAGTACAAGTTTGCTGTGACAACTTCCCCAAAGAAAAAATTAAGGAAATGGCAGCGATGCTGGCAAGATTGAGTGGTGGTATAGTGGTTAACATTCACAATACCAAAACAATTATCATGTTTCGGGGAAGGAACTACCGTCAACCAAAGAACCTCATACCTTTTAACACACTTACCAAAAGGAAGGTCAGTCCCTTGCAGCTAAAATGTTTGTAGTTCTTATTTAGAAATTACTTGGTACGTATGTCCATCTTTCATGTGCATAGCATTTGAACACTCCTACGGATTACCCTGATTCTTTTCAGTTGATAGTTCAACCCGAATTTACTATTGTTTCTTAATATTTTCGGTTATGTCCATTTTGTATTGATTAGGATATATTGTTGGCTATGTGCTATGGATAAAGGTTATCATCCTTATTGCAGGCTTTGTTCAAGGCTAGATATGAACAGGCTCTTGAGTCTCAGAAACTAAATATCAAGAAAATAGAGACACAACTCCGTCGTAAAGGTATCAACCCAGAGGACCCAGTTGCCATGGCCAGCATCCAGCGAGTTGCCTCGACATTCTTTAGAGCCATAGATGAACAGCAGGGCACTCCCTATGTCTTCCGTGGGGATAACCAACCTACTGCCGGGACTGCTGAATTAAAAGAACCGCATGATCAGTCATCTGAGGATAGCGACCAGGAGGAGCTTGACCACTTCATTGCAGAAATAGAGAGTGCGGCAGAGAAGCAATGGGAGGAAGAGGAGGCTGCAGAGAAAGAAGAGACTTCAAGGCTGCAATATCGCTACAGAGAAGAGATGGGTGATCGGAGGGGTTTCAATAGAGGCTATGACAACTCAGATGGCGACGATAGGAGCCAGGGAAGATACGGGAGAGATAGCAACAATAAATGGACAACCGACACGAGGAGATGGGATGATGATAGTGAGGTGGAGGCGTCAGGTGACGATGTGGATGAGCGCAGGGGTTTCAATAGAAGCTATGACAACTCAGGTGCTGAGGATAGAAGCCATGGAAGATACAATAGAGATAACAGCAAAAACAGAAGGACAACAGATTCAAGGAGGTGGGATGATGATACTGAGGCGTTGGGTGAGGAATGGGACTCTGATGATGGGAGGGATAGTGCTGTTGGCTTTGGCAATGAGAGGGGTGCACCTGATGAACATCCTCGGCGATTTGAAAGCATGAGACATGATCGGGGCAGACCCAGTCAGAGGCAGAACTATATGCCCGGGGCCTCCAGAAGTTCCAGCCGGACTCCAAAGAATTCAGTTACTGTTTCTGATGGCAGCGAGGATGATGATTCAGACACCGAAAATGACGAGGTGTGGGGATCGGATTACAAGGAAGAGACAAGCTCGAGAGCCCCAAATGTGAATTTCCCTAATTATGAGAGCAGCAGCAGCAGCAGTGAAGAGGAGGATACCAACGACAACTGGAAGCGCGGTGGCAGGACCAGCCAGGTGAAGAAAAATACCGATGAGGACTGGGACAGTGACTGAGAAATAAAAGGAAATGTCAAACCTGGATGTTTCATGGCTGCTATTGTCACATTTCATCCAACAAGTTACTGTTTTGTGGGAGCATCCGTTTCAAGGTTCAGACAGTGCTGCTCTGATTCCGCTTGACATCGCAGCAAGTAATTGTGAACTGTTTTCAGTCGCATCTTGGAAGTATGTAGTTGACACATCCCAGGCACATTCCTAAAGCAGTCTCCAACCATAATGAGAGGCCAAGGTGTTGAACGTGCTCCTTGCCAAATGTATTTGGCAAATTCCTAGGTTAAAGGGGCCTGATGGTTCTACACGTTTGAATTCTCTTGTTCTTGGCAAATTCCTAGGTTAAAGGGGCCTGATGGTTCTACACATTTGAATTCTCTTGTTCGGAGATCATTTATAAGAACACATTTGATGTGAACAGTAACCTGCACATAGAAGAAGAAATATTGTTTGAAGGCCCTGTTTGTTGTATCCCCTGGAGTACTAGTATAATTTTATACAGTGATTATATTCTTTCATTGGGATGCTCACCATAACGCTGTGACAATTTATTTTAGCACATGTTTTTGACCATGTTTATAACATCTGTGATGGGCATGTCTGACCCACATTTCAGGAATTGGTACACAACTTTATTACTACCTCCGTCCCAAAGCTTATTGTTTTTGAAAAATCAAGCTACCGAAAGTTTGACCAAACTTTTAGAAAAACTATCAAGAACTATGATATTTATATAGATACCATGTGTGTTTCATGATGTATCAAATGGTATGGATTTCATATTGTAAATATTAATATTTTTTCTAAGAACTTGATCAAACTTCACATAGTTTGACTTTTGAAAAAAAATTATGTCTTATTGAAAAACAATCTGATTTGAATTCTCATTGGGTACAATTCATTCAACATAGTATATGTGTCTGGCACTTTGTTAGCACTACCCTTCCTTCCCCAGCTCATTTGCATCACCGATCATGCTGGTAGAATGTAGGGGAACACCTCCATCATCAGTAAATTCTGAGCATGTCAAAGACTTATACCAACCAAATATATAAGGCAGCCTAGCCAACATAGAGTACCAAAACAATGGTATCAGGCAGATGTAATACATGACATCATATAAGATTGTTCCAGGACTCTTGACAGAAAACTAAAAGTAGTAAACCAGAAAGAACAGAAAATTATTTCCACTACTTCCTGGTGGAAAGGGAATCTTCCAATGCAATCTATTTTCTCCCCAAAATAATTTTCCTAAGTAGAGTTATGAAGATAGGAATCTCTAAGTAAATCAAATATCCTATTTCCACAGGCTCCAATGGCACTGTCAACTCATAAGAAAATTGTGCACGTTCTGGTATGGAATGAACCGAACGAGGATTCTCATTCTGCTATATCAAAAGCAATCAGATTTCGCCTGACTTTGATCTGAAAACTGTAGAATATCAATGAGTTAGTGAATCTTCAATTGTTTATCTTTTGTCCAGATGCCATAGCTCATTGCAGAGACCTGTTTTTGGTCTCTTACAGTTTACAATTTCGCCAAAAGAATCAACAAGCTGCTCAGCCAGGCTACTTGGTTCATTAATTAGTGTTTTGATGAATGTGCTCACGACCCTATGCTCATCCTCCGTCGACCTTAGACTCAACCAAGTTAAGAACTTCATTCTGAAATCAGTTTCTATGTGCCCCTTGCACTCCAACGACCGTATCACCTTCACACAGTGCTCGTAATCCTCATCCAACTCTGTAGGCCTTTTAAAAAGTTGTTTTTGACGGCAGATAGCCAAAACTCCATCCTGCTCACAGCTTTCATCATGCACACCATGGGGTTGCTTTGCCTTGCCCCCTGGACGAGATTCAACAGCAGGCGGTTCTGCACTCCTGACTGCCGCACAAGCCTCAGAGCCACCACTGTCATTTGATTTTGGAAGTCCGTTATTTAAACCATAGCACTTGTCAGGGGAAGAGTCTATGTCCATGGGCATGGGTGCCTCGACATTTAGATCAGGGACAGAAAATGCATTGAACTGAAGCCTGCGACAAGCACCAGATAGCATATGACCCTGTTCACTGTCTTCTTGCTGCTCTGCTTCTGTGGCACTTCTATCGCAAGAACCTTCATAGATATCCTCAAAATAGCCTTCTTCAGCCCAAGCTCGCCGCAAGATCTTTCCAACATCTCGGATCCTGAATCCACTGGACTTAGAAGCCTGGTTCCCATCTCTTCTCTGCTTCTGCAGGCATATTGCCATTGGATTCTGTGTCGCACGATCAGGAAGTAGCTCGTTGCTCCCAGTATAACATTTACATTCAGAATGCCCAAGGATTCCATCATCCGTAAATGATATAATTCTGAAGGAATACTCTGTGCATGTGGCAAGATTATAAACAAGTATTTTTCGTTCATCTTTCTTCAAAAGTACAGGCTCATCCATGCTTGGTTGCTCTCTGCTCTTCCAGTGCCATAGCTTATAACCTTTGATGGTGTCCGATGATGCTACTTTAGTTTCCTTCAAGACGATAACAAGGGAAGAAGATGTAATGTCCTCAAATCTGAACCTACACGCAGCAGGTAACGAATCTGCACAAGAAGTGTGTAAGTGTAATTTGCAAAATCAGATGACCATTATTATGACAGTCTGCATAGGTCATTACCTCGAAGATGCAAATCTGGAGAACTCAACCACTCATCGGCTCTTTGAATCGCCACAGAACAAAGTTTCAGTATATCACTACCACCAGACAACCTGCTTACAATACCACGTGCCATCTTTGCCGACATTCCATCAAGTGGACCAACCTCACATTCGAGTTTTGCTTTTGCATCTTCAATAATGTCATGCAATTCTTTATGACAGCTCGTGCCCTCCAATAGCCGATAACTCACATAAATGCGATGGCAGAGAATGTCTACTCGACGAGCCTCTTTTGCAATCACTAATTGCCTTCTCCAATAACTGTCAGATAGCAACATTCATGTCAACTTTACAAATTGACCAATAATCATGGAAAAAGTGACCAGCATTTCAAATGTTTAATAATGTCATAAGTGAACACTGCCTGTACATTGATGCTAAGAAGCCTAGGACACTGATCCCAAGAACCGAAATTAATATTAATAATTTTAATTATTACAAGTGTGTATCTTGTACAAGAAAGTAGAATATTTGGTCAATCTGTAGAAAGTAACACTAAAAGAATGAACTTCATAAAAGTGAATATAGTGGGTAAAGGGTATCGTGCATCTTGTCCAAACAGTTGAAGTTTACTTGTCAAGCATGATCATTTGAACTAACAGGAGACGACTGCTCCTAGCGAATAAAGATGATGAGAGGACTGTTCTTTTTCGAGAGTGAGAGGACTGTTCTTGATTCCTAGTTGAGTTGAATGGTGCATGTCAACTATAATGATACAAAATTCTAGTGTCTCTCTTTTTGTGTTTCAGATATAAGTTCTGAGAAAAACCATTTTATCAGCTAACACCAAAGAAACCCCCAGCCTATCAAGAAAGAAATGCATAATGTTTCTGAATTAGTTACTAGCTAGTTTGAACTTGTGGCATAAGATAATTTAAAGCAATATGGCTATGTATACAAAGCAACTTCATTTTAGTCCAAGACCCCAAGGTTCTAACGATGTAACAGTGTAGCAAGCACAAGAATGAAGATATTGAGATTTGCATGAACATGTACTCACCTTAGTATTCCAGAAACCTTCCCACATGAAGCACAAGAGTAACTTCCATCAAGATGAATAATTTTCTCGATATCAAAGCATCCCACCCTCTTGTATTTGAAGGCACACTCAATATGGCAAGAAGAACCACAACACTGTTTGTCATCATTTTCAGATGCACAAACCAACCATAGACTAGGATCCTTATTGTCATCAAACTGATGGCAAATACAACATGAGCACCTCTTGCAGAAAGAATCTTCAAATGTTACAACAGCTTTGCAGGCCAAATTTCTACAGATCCAAGTGCTAGTGCATTTGGCATCATGACCAGGATCCTCTCCATTAACCGCTTCCTTCTTATCATGACCATTTGCTATCGGTAAGACGGCTGCAGATTGTTTCTTCAATTCAACATTCTTGCTTGCTTTAACAGGTGTAGATTTGGACATATCTTCACTTCAATTCAGCAAGCCACCTTCCCTTTCTCTTTTTACTCACAAGCATGGGTAGTATTCTTCTAAGTTAATAACTTCTAAACTCTCGAGTAACTGAAATGAGACATGATATTCTTTTTTATCAAGCAAGAGTAGCTAACCAGAATACAAAATTCAGAACTCTACAGTAGATGTTACATAATCAACAGAGGGATGCACAAGAAATCCATAAGGAGTTTTGCGGATAAAAATATTAACTCGTGGAGAATCTTTAACATCTTTAATACAAAACTATGAAATATAAATCCAAAAGGAAACCAATGACATAGCACATCATAAACAATAGGTTCAGAATACAGATAGACTTTAGAATGACTGCTAATATCAGACTTTCTTTCTTGTGTTCAAGAAAGTATGTCAGTAATTCTATGGAGTAAAATATTAAAAAAAAACAGATCCCTTATTAAGGAACTTCAAGGTGAACTAATGAATATAATTGAAGTACTGAATTGGCCTTTTCGTGAAAACAGTGTACAAGATAGTGTAAAAGAATTCATAATACTCCCTCCATCCCAAAATAGATGTCACAAATTTGTCTAAATTTGGATGTATCTATATACTAAACAGCGTCCAGGTTCATCCAAACTTAGACAAATTTCCAACATCTATTTTGAGACGGAGGGAGTACTGGAGTACTAGATTGGAGCAGTTTTTACTAACATCTTATGTTCACAGTCCATGGTTAAAGTCTATTGGAGAACATGAGAAAGCAACAAATAACCTATTTTCGGAATAATATAAATACTCCTTCCGTTCCAAAATATAAGATGTTTTAGCCATTTTCTGAAACACATGTATCTAGACGCCTTTTAGTGTGTAGGTTCGGAGCAAAATGAGTGAATCTACAGGGACTAGCCAAGTCGCTACTTGTTATAAAGGAGAGACAACCTTGAGCTCCCTGCAGAGTCGAAGAATCAAGGGCTGGTGGGCTGGACATGCGTCAGGCTTAGCAATGCCAATTTCTTAGAGGGGGTACTAAATAACCAAAACCTTTTAGCATGTACAAATAGCAGAGAGAAAGCAAAAATGGCATATACAGTTAAAGAACAAATCTTCTTCCCCTGATAGGAAGAAAACAATAAACTGCCACACAACCCCTTTTAAACATTTCAAACATACCAAAACAACAAAACGAATATTGACTCTATAATTCCCCATAACAGAGCAATGCTTAACAAACCTAACAAAGAACCATAATCACATAGATAACATATAAGGGTCGGACTGAATCGGTTCAGGTGTGAGAATGGGGCATACAATCCCCAAATTCAGGACTTGAGATTGATACGGATTTGTCGAAGATCCTCATTGGCAAGGAGGCCAGGACTCATTAGATAGTAGATAAATCATATAATATGGGCTGCGTTTGGTTCCTGCAAAAAGAACTCCACTAATTTCCCTGGGCTATCTCCAGACTTTGCAGATGAATTACATGGTTAGTCTAATTAAAAAAAATGCACTAAAGAGCGCTTGTAAGATTGTGCATCTTCCCTAAACAAGACACTCAATATCCTTAGGCATGCCTTAGCATTACTGCATGCAACTAGTTTTCTACTCCATCTGTTGCCAAACATAAGACGTTTTACCAAGCTTGGTAAAATGTCTTATATTTTGCAGCAGAGGGAGTAGAAATCACTGAAAAACAGAGCACAGCTAAAAATCGACTAATCGTGGAAAGTAGCTACTTAACTAGAGCGAGACACGCCAAGTTGGCAAATCAAGTTCCAGAAATAGCAAATATCAACTATCAAACAAATAGAGAACTTATTGCTTGACTCTGTTATACACCGCCTGGCGTGCTAACTAGCTAGCTCGAACCAAAATCTATGAGGAGGATTGAGCAGCACATGGGATAGCAGAGCAGGACTCGATTCCCATACCGTTTGATCCTGCTGCCACTGGCAGCGGGTAGGGTTTGGGCACAGGGGGACCAGCCGCAGAATCCATGCACTACGCAGGCTGGAAGGAGGCAGCAGGGGTTGGTGAGGTGGTCTCGCTCCGGAGGTGGGCGGGCAAGGATGTCTGTTCTTCCCTAGTGCAGCGACCAGAGAAGAAAAGAAGGGGGAAGGGGCTTTGGAGGGGAAAGCTATGGGCTGTATCAAAGATCCTCATGGCAAGGAGGTCAGGACTCATTAGTAGAAATAATGGGCTGTGACCAGTGCTTAATTAAGCTCACGCTTAAGCACACCTAAAAACTGTAAAACGCCTAGCACTTAAGTGTGGGTGTGGCACTTTAATCCTTCAGAAAAGGGAAAAGCAGAGGCAAATCGCTTGCTCAGAGCTAAATAGAACCTTGGCTGTGACTCTGTTTTTGGTTCCTGCAAAAGGAGCAACTCCCCTGATTTCTCTAGGGCTATCTAGTGACTTCGCAGATCAATTACATGGTTAGCATATATCAACAAAATTGTATCCAAGAGCTTATAAGAGTTCATAGCTTCCCTAAAACAAGACACCAAATACCATGCCTTGGCCTTACCTAACGCGGTTAGCTTTATAGAAATCAATGAAAAACAGAAGCAAGGAGAAAATGCTAACTAGCTTATGTACTTAACTAGAACAAGACATGTCAAGTTGGTAAAATCAAGTCACGCAAATAGCAAAGCTAACTATCAATAACCAGATAACTTGATGTTTGACTCTGTTATATACGACGGGACAGCTTAACTAGCAAATAACGTCGGTGTGGCAGGCAAACAGAAAAGGCACCAAGAGGATGCGGCGGCAGATGAAGCCATGGAGGTGCGGTGACAGGTAGAGGAGGCGTCAACCCAATGTCCTGACTAGAGTATGAGGCAAAGGGATGATTTGATTTGGGCCTGAAATCAGAAATGGTCGCTGGTTCGAAATGCTTTGGCCAGAAGCAAGTGTCCCCACTTAAAAGACAAAAAAATAAAAGAGGGGATACTTGTGCCCATGTGGATGCTTAAGAAGGCCAGAATCTTGGGGTATAACCATAGGACACAGGTTACAGACCACCACGTTATGCATACACTAAACTTAATCCGATTAACCAACGCTATTAAATGAGCATACATCTACTCATGCTTGTCCCCTTAACCATTTTAGGGAGTCCAATGCAACATAAAAGGAAGGGGACGCATGATGCCTGTGAAGCTGGCAACATCCTTAAAGATTCCGTGTGAATTCTTGAACGGCAAGTGCAATCAAACCCTTCCCCAGGCAGGGTAATGGCTATCCAATCAAATGATGGAAATTCGAGCAGCAGCCAGATCTATTTAGTGCAGCTACCGTTTGCCTCGATCTCATCAATGCTTGCGTGTTGTAAAAAAAGGAATCCTATCTATCCTCGATTAGCTGAGGCAGTTGCCATATGCACAATTAAACACGCACCGAGGAGAAGCATAGCAGCAGCACAAGATAGATAGCGTATCTATCTACTGTCTGCAAGCTAGAATCGCGTTGCACGACACGCGGTACAGCCGGCAGCATCGTCGGCGGCTAGCTAGCTAGCTACTAGCTCGAACCAAAAGAAAAGCCGCGAGGAGAGGAGGATCGAGCAGCGCACGGGGGAAGGAGAGCGGAGGGGGACAAGAGGTCCGTACCGTTCGATCCTGACAAACCCTCCCCTGGCGGCGGCGGCTAGGGTTTGGGCGGTCGGGCGCGTGGGTAGGGGCGGGCAGCTTCGAGATCCCAATGCGCGACGGGGGGCGGGAAGGAGGTGGCGGGGGGCGTGGCGTGGTTGGTGGGCAGGGTGGTGTCGCTCCGGCGGCGAGCGAGCTGGTGTGGTCCGGTCTCCCCCGGCGCGGCGACCAGGGAGGAAGGGGAGGAGGGTGGGAAAGGGGGAGGAATTGAAGACAGGTCCAATAATCTCCCTCCCAAGTGGGCGTGGGAAGAGATCGGCGAGGTTGTAACGGAACGGAACGGGTGAGGAGGAACACGACGGACGGGGCCGCCGTGTCGTGTCGTGTGGAGCGTGGAATGGAAGGCTGGAAGCGTACGTGAGGGGGCTGGTGGACCTGGTCGGTCGCCGTTATGGGCAATGCAGCGGGCCGGGCCGGGCCGGGCCGGGCCGGGCAGGGCAGGGCAGGTCGGGGCCTCTCTTCAGACTGCCGAGTGTTTTTTTTTTTGCATAATAATGTTCTGCAGATTTTGCAAGAACATAGGCAACAGTACAACAACAGCAACACTTCATGCTCAAAAAAAAAAACAGCAACACTTGAATGAACAACACCAGCAACTTTGTAGCTCTACACTCTCTTGGTCTATTATAAATTTAGTTCAAGATGGCCATGGACAACACAACGTCTCAAAACCAGCCCATCCTAATTGGGAAAAAAGCCACGATTCGTCGGCACAACCTATTCCGGTGGAGGAGACCATTTCTGGAGTTAAGGCGAAGTCTCGTGCTTGTTGGAAATAGAAGAGCTGATATTATGCAAAGTAATTAATAAACTCAATATAAGCTTTGCGTTTACCTCTTTACACCATAAGGACGAGGAAGTACTTCAACATTGTGAGTTTCGTTTGCGCTCTCCCAAATGTGTCCAATATGGATTGTACCACGATGCTAGAAGAGCGGCAAAATTGGCCATCTGTGGGGTGTACGACAGGTGCACCATTTGCCAGATATATGGAGGGTGTGTTCTATCTAAGATTCTTTACAAGACCTTGTATCATTGTGGATTACTTCTTAGAGGACCATTTGGAGAAGGATGACCCGAGAGGAGCTTGGGTCAATACCCGTTGATCCACTCTCAACTTCCACTCCTTCGTCTTCTTGGTTGTCCGCAAGTCTGCCTCCCCTAGTCCTCTCCTAGTCCTACGAGGGAGTGTGGACTTCCCCTTGTCATCTTTGCTTGAATCTTACTTTGGTGGGGCCATCTAGCTCTGTTGGCTTCGCTAGCTTTCAATGGGGGATGTGTTCCCTATGGTCAGAGCCACCATTATAGTTCTAGAAACTACATCAGAACGAGGGTGTCTCTCCAAGACTAGTAATGATACTTTGTAAGTAAGGGCGCGTACAACAACCTTATGGCAAAGGTCGTCATACACTAAGAGAGAATTGACACCATGTTGTGTTTTGAATATGTCTGGATGCCTTGTTAGTGCCCAACCTACTCCTAAGGCGTTGGGGAGGCTATGTAGAAGGTTTGGGATGAGTTGGGCTTTCCAAATCCAATTTCTAATCACTCTTCCACAACATCGGTTTGGACTGCGTTGGTCTTTGCAAATCTGATACTAGGATCCCGATATAGGTCTTAGAGCACTAGCACCCTCCCCTTGAATTCATTCAAGTGAGAGTGAGTTGTTCCACACCACATGGGTGGACTTCTATAACCTAGGGATTCTTGAAAAATGACCAAGGCAACCCTTGTAAAGGTGAATGTGAAAGGCAGATGATGTAATATTTGATCCATGAGTCCATGGTGGACTAGTGTTGTGGTGTGCACCATGGTAGACTAGATTACATTCTCCCTCGCTTGATGGACTTCCTCACTTGGACCTTGATGGGCTTCTTCACTGGGACCATGGTGTGCTTCTTGGCTTTGGTTTCCATACCTTGACTTCCTATCATCTCTCCTTTATTGTCTATTAACCATGACCTCCCTTCTTGGACTATTGTTGAGTTGTTTTTTACTTCATGTGGAACTTGAGGGGGAGGTATTTATTCCAAGAACTTTATATTATTTAAATAAAATTATACTGTTTTTGACTTATACAATTTTTGTAAATTCATAATGCTAGATGTATGTATTTGTTACCACATTTTTTAAGTACATGTAGTACCCTAATTCCTGATTGATCTCACACACACATGAGAGTTGGAGAGAGAGGGGTTCAGAGGAAGACGATGAACACACGATTTTGTGTAGCATACGACTTGTTGCTTTTCTGTTTCTATTTCCTTCTTATTCTTTGAGGAAAGCAAATCATGCCGAGAAAATCGGTCATGTTCCCTACTGCGTCATGTCATCCCACGTCTCGGAACGAGCTCACGCCGATCCTATAAAACAAGACACAAACGCACAAACCATGTCGTGACCTAGCTGGAAAACCAACGTCTCTATTGCTAAAACTGAACCTAGACAGAGACACTACTCTGAAACTGAACAATCTGCAAACAGAGGAAACTAAAACCCTCACGATCAGCAAGGTTTATTCCAACAAACTCCCCCTAAAACTTGCTAATCCTACTAAGTGTTCACCATGGCGATGCAGGTGCGGAGCTCCTGGAAGCGAACACATGCCAGAGGATTGGTGAAGATGTCCGCGAGTTGGTCACCGGTCCTGACATGCTCCATGATGATCTTGTCATACTTCACGCACTCGCGGATGAAATGGTACCGCACTTGAATATGCTTATTCCGATCATGAAAAACTGGGTTCTTGCATAGTTGAATTGTTGATTTATCGTCGATGTAGATCCTTGTGGCGCTGCTCTACTTGTCGTTCATGTCATCCAACAGTCGATGCAGCCACACAGGTTGACAGGACGTGGTGGATGCCGCGACGTATTCTGCTTTGCACGACGAAAGGGCCACAATCTTCTATTTTTGGGACTGCCATGTGATCGGGCTATCTCTAAACGAGAAGAGTGTGGATGTCATGCTCTTCATATCGTCCACATCTCTAGCCATGTCAGAGTCACTGAATCCAATCAGCCGTTCACCCCCACATGTGTACCTGCAATCAAGCGTGCACGTGTCGGAGATGTAACGAAGAAGATGCTTGACGACCGCCAGATGCTCCTGGTTGGGCGCTTCCATGAAGCGGCTCATGTATCCAACGGTGAAGGTGATGTCAAGGCGGGTGTGCACTAGGTAGCGCAGACACCTGACCACGCTGTAGTAGAAGGTGCCATCGGTGGCAGGAGACTTGCTCTCCTTGCTCAGCTTGAGCCGTGGCTCCATGGGCACCTGTACTGGGTTGCACGGTGCCATGCCTGCGCGCTCCAGTAGCTTGCCCACATAGGCACCCTGAGACAACACAATGTCATTCCCGTTCTGATGTACTTCGATGCCGAGGTAGTAGCGTAGGAGCCCAAGATCGCTCATGCGAAATTGCTCCATCATCTCCTACTTGAACCTCGTGATCTCCTACGTGTCAGCGCCCGTGACAATCAAATCATCAACGTAGACGCCGAGCAGGATCCGAGCGTTGCCCTCACCGCACGCGTATATGGCGTGTTCCCACGGGCTGCTAACAAAGTCGAGTTGCTTAAGCGTGGCGCCAAGCTCGTGTTTTAGGCGTGTGGGCCCTGGCGCAGTCCGTATAGGGCCTCGTGGAGACGATACACATTTCCCTGATTGTCGTCGCGTTCGAAGTCGGGGGCTGCACGACATACACCTCTTCCTTTAGCTCGCCATTCAGAAAAGCGGACTTGAGTCGAGATGGTGTACTTGCCAGTGGAGGTGTGCTGCGACGACGACGAGGACACAGACAGAGTCAAGACGAGCGACAGGTGCAAACACCTCATTGAAGTCTACCCCTTCCCGCTGCACATATCCTTTTGCGACCAGTCGCACCTTGTGTTTGACAATGTCATCGGCACCGTCGCGCTTCGTCTTGAAGACCCACTCCACACTACAAGAATCTAGACGGTTCATGACGTTCTGATATCGTCATTGATAAGAGGCAAAACGTCATAGATGGCCATCCGCTTCGAATTCTACGATGAAAAAAAGGTTATGAACCTCACGTCATAATTGGATCCGTGACTTTTTCCTGTCTAAAAACATCACGAGCCATCCGTGACATTCCTCCAATTTTGTCGTGGCCAACTAGACCGACCCGGCCCAGGCCCGATCATTCATGACGTTTTTGTTTCGTCACAATATACGCCACATGGCAGACGACACCGCGAGCTGTCGTCCGCGACGTTTTCTGACATCGTGGTTGTTGTAGCACCCTGTAAATCACTACTAGAAAATCGCTTGTTGTTTTTATTTTGTGCATCATCATGACCGCAGGCTCATGTTCATCATGCCACCTTGCATGGAACATATAATTAAATTGTTGCATTTAAATTGTCCCACTGGTATTTTTTTTATATATTTGAATTTGAGCTTTGGTTTGCCTCTCTCTATTTCACCTGCTCTCTAGTATACCTCTAGTTGGTGCCATACAAATGTCCAAATTGAGTTGGGGACATCAATCTCTTATTCTTTCTACTATATGTTGGGCCCTTACTAATATCCATATGATCCTCTTACTAATCCTACCACATATATACATGGGTTCTATATTTTGAATTATGGCTTAACTCATGTCCATGTATTATGTTTGGAACCACCCCAACATTGCCCCACATGATCTTTGTTTCCGATCCCATCACATATGTGTCAAAGCGTATTCCATTAATTTTGTCTTATGGTTTAAATCACATCTAATTGGAGAATATGTGGATCTATCTAATACCATGATCCCATCTCTCTTCTTATTTTGTTAATCTTCTCTATATTCCATTCTTGTTTGGGCCAATCTCTATTCTCATTCTATTTTGAGGCCATACCTTTTGATATCTTTTCTTTCTCTCTTCGACTTATATTCTTTATCCAATGAACATACTCTGTATTCTCTGCTATTTATGAGCCATCTCGACATCTGGTGATCTTGTTATAGGCTCTACCTCTCTATTTCTCTTAGACCCACTTATATACATCCTAGCTCTTTTATTCTTCCCCACATACATGTCACCTTATACTCCGTCTATATACTTGTCGTGCTCTCTCGTTCGAGCCACCTCCTTTTCTTAATTTTAAATAAAATAATAATGATAATATTGTTCGATCCATTATAAAGCTACAAAAGGTTTGTTTATTTTACTAAAATTAAAAATAGGTAAAAAAGTCTGGCTAAATTTTAGTCCAAAATTAAGCCCATCTAGTTTACTTTGGACTATATAAATACTCCAATTCTCTCTCTTCTTTTTAAAACCTATCCTCCATTTTACTCAAATCTGAGAGAAAAATCCTCCATCTCAAGTTTTTCAAAATCCCATGCTTTTCTATCTTTTTCCTCACGGTAGCCATTCTTCTCTCTACACGTTGCTTATTTTTATTAGTCAAATCCATGCGTATGATTGTAGTGCAGCCTGGCAACCTGCTCCATCTAATCTTTTTTTTTCTACGGCATGAGCATAGTAGCGGCAAAACAGAGCAGCAGCCTCCTCTGTCTCAACCACTCCCGCCCCTCTCCTTATCGATCTACTTTTTCCGTTTCTTTCCCCTCCTCCACGAAAACCTCATCCTTGCCATGGCCGAGCACCGGTCGCTCGCCAGGCCCTTGATCCAACCGGAGCAACGTCGACGTACCAAGAGAAGCTGCGCGTCAACCTTCTAAAGCTGTATGGTACAAGGAGCTAGGAGGAGAAGTCCGGCCGAACGCCGCCGCCAACCCGCGTACTTGTAGAAGACCGACGTCGTCCACCTCGCTGCCTCGCCTCTCAGCTCCTCATTCCGTCCAGCTGGGCTTGCTGACGATTGCTAGGTGAGGCTCTACAACCTTCCGAACATCCTCTCCTTCCTCCTCTTTCTCTGCAATGTCCCCGTGCACGTCGCACGCCCACGCGACCACTGTCAAACACGTT
Organism: Avena sativa; assembly: GCA_916181665.1. Lineage (NCBI taxonomy): Eukaryota > Viridiplantae > Streptophyta > Magnoliopsida > Poales > Poaceae > Avena > Avena sativa. The sequence goes on from OV702295.1 coordinate 434,690,570, forward strand.
GCGTGCGTCGCTGTCTCTTCTGATCCCCGCCGATCCCGACGCTCTCGTCCTCGCCAACCCTATCTATGAGCTGCGCCTCGTCCTGGTGAGTCTCCTAGTAGTGTTTCCCCTGCAGATCATACCCGGGGCAATGCCAGCGGCGTCGTCGTCGCCACAGGAAAACATCACCGTGTCGCCAGTCCTTTTTTTGTCTCCTGCGAGCAAAACGTCTCCAGAACTATGTGTTCCGTTCCGAATCTTGAAGATCCCCAATGGAAAAAGTTACTGATGTACGTTCCCTCTTTATTTTCTTACATTGAGCCAACTTCTAATACTTTCTCGAACTCCCGTAGTCATCGGACGAAGATTAGTCCAGCTAGCTAGTTTTTGCACAGTACGGAGACCAATCGTAGCCTAGTTTTGGTATCTGAAGTTTTTCAGTCGTACACTACTTATTGGTTCAGACTTACCTATTTAATCGGTGGCTAGTCATCTGTGACTTCATCCTGGACCTTGACGTTCCAAGTCGCGACAGCATCTAATTCCCGTAAATACCCAATGCCTTCCACATGACTTGGTTTAAACTTCTAAGCACTGTATTATGTTCAAGATCCGAAGTGTTGCCTAGCTATTATGCTTCCCCTCTGTAAACTGGCGATCAAGAATTCGAATTCCCTTGTATGCACATTTATTGCACTATCCATTGCTCAATTATTTATCTGCGTCTCCTACTTTTTTACTTCAGTTTACATGCTCACTTTGTTTGTACATAAATCCAAGCAATTCCTAGCATCTAGCTGCCTACTCTGTGCGAGACACAGGATCACTCCTTTGTTTTGACCCGTTCCTTTCCTGTCCAGCTTCCATTCTTTTTCTTTGTGCAATTTATGTTTAATTTGCATATCTTTTAAACCATATCTCTATTTTAAAAGTTCTTGCTCAGAAAAATGCACCGAACATGTTCACAACATGCATGTCTTATTTGCATCACGTACCATGCCATTTACGGGTCAATTTGTATAATACCTAACAAATAACATATGAAGTGAATTTGGAAAATGCTAATTGTAGTTCCCACCTCATTTAATTTTGTGTAGATAACCTAGTGTTTTCTTTCCATGTTAATAACATTTAATTTGAAGGTAGATATATAACTTTAACCTAATCATTAATTGTCGGGACCCCGGTTCCGCTTAATATTGTCTAATTGCATCGCATCTTTGCCATGTCATGCATCATATCATAAACATGCTGATTCTTCTGCCGTAGTATTAAATAGTGCATCCGATGTTTCTTCTAGTAATTTGCTTCTTCGCGCATTAGGCTGTCGAGTGGATGCGAGTGTCGACAAGTTCTTCGGCTAATGTATCTTCGGTAGTGTTTCCCAGGCGAGCATTCTCCCCCTTTCTACCTATTTTGCATTTATAGTCTTTATTTTCTCCTGTTGATCTATTGCTATCCGTGTCGCGATGCTTTAGTGTTCCGTACCAGATATATTCCGTGCAGCCTTTATATTGCCTTGGACACCTCCTATTACATGTTGTTTGGTAGATAGATGGTCTTGCGAGTCGTAGTCGCTTGCTCAGGTGCGATCCCGTGTCGTGAAGTACCACACAGTTGTTGGAATGTTGTCATATGCTTTACGGTGGAGAGGATCATGACTTTAAATACAACTATCAAATTGCTAGATATAACTAATGCAGAGGCATCGGTGGACAATAGATGTTATTTGGTTCTTCCACGCTCACTTGTGTCCCGTAGGACCCCGAGTACTTGATACCTGTTCCTTGACTATCGCACTATCCGCATGTGGGACCATGAATCCCCTTAGCCAGAGCTTGATTCATTTCTTATTTTCTTAGGGCCACAAACTAGTTTGGGGCTTTATTACTATCATGTACCTATGCCATGCTTTACTACTTTATTTACGATTGTGCGTGGAGCACCTGTACTGTTTTGGATCGTGACACGTTTTCGCTGTATCCACAAGCCCAGTCACACTTTCGGATTCCCAGTCGTTTACCGCCGTCTACACAAACCCTGGGTCCGTCTTGGAGCCGGCCAACTTCGTTGCGGGTAGCTTAGTGGGGTGGCCCCCTGAAATATTTTATGAATCCTGTGATTGCTTTGTCGTGAAAGCCTCGTTGGGTTCTGATTTGGTTTTTCCGAGGTTGATTGTGTGTGTGTGTTGCTATTTGTGCACCCTGCAGGGTAAATCTTTCTGAAAGCCGTGTCCGCGGTTATGGACGACTTGGAGCACAATATCTCGATCATAGACAAGCATAGCTAAAGTAGTGCTATAAATTTGACTTAATATATGACTAGTAATCAGCTTCACTACAATGGAATGGATAATAAAAGTGCCGACAACTGGTGGAACTGTGGTGTATCGTGTCATGTTATACCTGCCTAGTAAGTATCGCAACTACAATAGAATGGATATAAAAGTGCCAACAACTGCTGGGTTTTGGATGTCACATGCTAATTGTATCTGACTAGTAAGTACTGCAACTACAACTCAATGGTTAACTAAAACTGCCCACTACTTATACTATCAGGATGACTCATGCTATCTATATCTGACTAGTAAGTGCTTCAACTATAATGGAATGAATAAAACTGCCAACTGTGTGAGTTCCTTGGTTTGACTTCCTCGTGTGGTCTCGAGGGGGAAATACCAGGATGGGCATGACTGGTGTTAGTATTAGGTTGGTCCTGAATAGGTCTCTCTTATCCCTCTCTAATAGCCGACAATTGTATCGAGTCTCTATAGGTTGTTTAGTGCATGCTTCGCTGCCGCTTCAGTCCACCATACCTATATAGGCGAGAGCCGCCGAATTCTAGCCTCGCCGTGTACTAGCCTCAGTACTGACGCTCCTCTTTTTCCTTTGCCCTTTGTCGACACCCCCTTTTGTTTTAGCAGGTTTGCGATCGACGTCGTTAGCAGGGTTACCCTTCCGGCTTGGTGTAGGCAGGGTTATGGACGCCATTGGTTATTCTTCAGGGCTCTTAGCTCAATTTGCTTCTTATCCGTACTCGGATGTTGTATCGTTTTCAAGGTGATTTGGATCTTTGTATTGTATATCTGTATTTTTGACTCATGGAGTCGTTATTGTATATATATGTTTCTGTGGGTTCCATCGTGGACTATTGTGTAATGTTATTACTTCGTTTTCCACCCGCACGCAAGTGCCTGGTGGGCGTCCTTGAATCGTTTCTATGCGGGTTTGGCAGTAAGCGCGAAATTCTGCATAGGGCCGATTCGAGGGTGTTACAAAGTGGTATCAGAGCGCAGCAGTTACGATACCCCACTGGTCCAGCCTGTAGGATAACCTAGCTAACGGCCGAAGTAGAGTGTCAAAACTATTTTAGAAAATCGGTTGGATAGATCTGATTAGGTCTGCTTTTACTCTTTATCCCTATGCTATTCTCCTCTTACCTCTGTGTGTTTTAAATCTGATCTCTTACCTTTCTTCAAGTCTAGGATTTCTCGTGGTTGGGTTTCCGTCGTACCTTCAAGGTTTCGCTTCCTCTTTGGGTAACGGTGCTTCTACATCCGGTCTTCATGCTATCTGAGGAATCCTTCATCTGTTGGACTTCTCTTTGTTCCTTCTTGTGCATTCTGGTGTTTTCCAACACGACAACGTCTTCTACATCAGATACGATGCAGAGTCTGCATCACTCTCTTGTTTCCGAACCTCGTTTGTCGAGATCTTCAGTCTGATTCAGAGAGTTGGTTGCGTAGTTCTCCTATTCATGTGTAGAGTAATGCTTTGAGTGCGGGATGGAGTAGCTACCATACCACTACTCTTATCATTCGCTTTTGTACATTGAATGGTGGATCAATGCGATTTTACTCCTTCCGTGGAATTTAGAGGTGTCCTTACCTTTTGCGACCTCTACCTTCGTCTTTGTTTATCCGGAGGGTTCCCTCGACGAACGTGAGCAACAACCCTTGTCGGTGATATCGTTGATTTGAAGATGAGCAAGAACCATTGTTAGTGGTGTCGCGAGGATCTACACGAAGAGGGAAGATTCAGATCGTCGGCCTTCTTTCCCGTACCATGAGGCGGATCTCGAGGGCGAGATCCATTGTTAGTGGTGTCGAATTGTAGCACCCCGGTAAAATCACTACTAGAAAATCGCTTGTTGTTTTTATTTTGTGCATCATCATGACCGCATGCTCATGTTCATCATGCCACCTTGCATGGAACATATAATTAAATTGTTGCATTTAAATTGTCCCACTGGTATTTTTTTTATATATTTGAATTTGAGCTTTGGTTTGCCTCTCTCTATTTCACCTGCTCTCTAGTATACCTCTAGTTGGTGCCATACAAATGTCCAAATTGAGTTGGGGACATCAATCCCTTATTCTTTCTGTTCTATGTTGTGCCCTTACTAATATCCATATGATCCTCTTACTAATCCTACCACATATATACATGGGTTCTCTATTTTGAATTATGGCTTAACTCATGTCCATGTATTATGTTTGGAACCACCCCAACATTGCCCCACATGATCTTTGTTTCCGATCCCATCACATATGTGTCAAAGCGTATTCTATTTATTTTGTCTTATGGTTTAAATCACATCTAATTGGAGAATATGTGGATCTATCTAATATCATGATCCCATCTCTCTTCTTATTTTGTTAATCTTCTCTATATTCTATTCTTGTTTGGGCCAATCTCTATTCTCATTCTATTTTGAGGCCATACCTTTTGATATCTTTTCTTTCTCTCTTCGACTTATATTCTTTATCCAATGAACATACTTTGTATTCTCTGCTATTTATGAGCCACCTCGACATCTGGTGATCTTGTTATAGGCTCTACCTCTATTTCTCTTAGACCCACTTATATACCTCCTAGCTCTTTTATTCTTCCCCACATACATGTCACCTTATACTCCGTCTATATACTTGTCGTGCTCTCTCGTTCGAGCCACCTCCTTTTCTTAATTTTAAATAAAATAATAATGATAATATTGTTCGATCTATTATAAAGCTACAAAAGGTTTGTTTATTTTACTAAAAATAAAAATAGGTAAAAAGTCTGGCTAAATTTTAGTCCAAAATTAAGCCCATCTAGTTTACTTTGGACTATATAAATACTCCAATTCTCTCTCTTCTTTTTAAACCCTATCCTCCATTTTACTCAAATCTGAGAGAAAAATCCTCCATCTCAAGTTTTCCAAAATCCCATGCTTTTCTCTCTTTTTCCTCACGGCAGTCATTCTTCTCTCTACACGTTGCTTGTTTTTATTAGTCAAATCCATGCGTACGATTTGTAGTGCAGCCTGGCAACCTGCTCCATCTAATCTTTTTTTTTCTACGGCATGAGCATAGTAGCAGGAAAACAGAGCAGCAGCCTCCCCTGTCTCAATCACTCCTACCCCTCTCCTTATCGATCCACTTTTTCCGTTTCTTTCCCCTCCTCCACGAAAACCTCATCCTTGCCATGGCCGAGCACCGCTGGTCGCTCGCCAGGCCCTTGATCCAACCGGAGCAACGTCGACATACCAAGAGAAGCTGCGCGTCAACCTTCTAAAGTTGTATGGTACAAGGAGCTAGGAGGAGAAGTATGGTTGAACGCCGCCGCCGACCCGCGTACTTGTAGAAGACCGACGTCGTCCACCTCGCTGCCTCGCCTCTCAGCTCCTCATTCCGTCTAGCTGGGCTTGCTGACGAGTCCTAGGTGAGGCTTTACAACCTTCCGAACATCCTCTCCCTCCTCCTCTTTCTCTGCAATGTCCCCGTGCATGTCGCACGCCCACGCGACCACTGTCAAACACGTTGCGTGCGCCGCTGTCTCTTCTGATCCCCGCCGATCCCGACGCTCTCGTCCTCGCCAACCCTATCTATGAGCTGCGCCTCGTCCTGGTGAGTCTCCTAGTCGTGTTTCCCCTGTAGATCATCCCCGGGGCAATGCCAGCGGCGTCGTCGTCGCCACAGGAAAACATCACCGTGTCGCCAGTCCTTTTTTTGTCTCCTGCGAGCAAAACATCTCCAAAACTATGTGTTCCGTTCCGAATCTTGAAGATCCCCAATGGAAAAAGTTGCGGATGTACGTTCCCTCTTTATTTTCTTCCATTGAGCCAACTTCTAATACTTTCTCAAACTCCCGCAGTCATCGGACGAAGATTAGTCCAGCTAGCTAGTTTTTGCATCCAGTAGCCTAGTTTTGGTATCTGAAGTTTTTCAGTCGTACACTACTTCTTGGTTTAGACTTACCTATTTAATCGGTGGCTAGTCATCTGTGACTTCATCCTGGACCTCGACGTTCCAAGTCACGGCAGCATCTAATTCTCGTAAATACCCAATGCCTTCCACATGACTTGGTTTAAACTTCTAAGCACTGTATTATGTTCAAGATCCGAAGTGTTGCCCAACTATTATGCTTCCCCTCTGTAAACCGGCGATCAAGAATTCGAATTCCCTTGTATGCAGATTTATTGCACTATCCATTGCTCAATTATTCATCTGCGTCTCCTACTTTGTTGCTTCAGTTTACATGCTCACTTTGTTTGTACATAAATCCAAGCAAATCCTAGCAGCTAGCTGCCTACTCTGTGCGAGACACAGGATCACTCCTTTGTTTTGACCCGTTCCTTCTCTGTCCAGCTTCCATTCTTTTTCTTTGTGCAATTTATGTTTAATTTGCATATCTTTCAAACCATATCTCTATTTTAAAAGTTCTTGCTCAGAAAAATGCACCGAACATGTTTACAACATGCATGTCTTATTTGCATCACGTACCATGCCATTTACGGGTCAATTTGCATAATACCTAACAAATAACATATGAAGTGAATTTGGAAAATGCTAATTGTAGTTTCCACCTCATTTAATTTTGTGTAGATAACCTAGTGTTTTCTTTCCATGTTAATAACATTTAATTTGAAGGTAGATATATAACTTTAACATAATCATTAATTGTCGGGACCCCGGTTCCGCTTAATATTGTCTAATTGCATCGCATCTTTGCCATGTCATGCATCATATCATAAACATGCTGATTCTTCTGCCGTAGTATTAAATAGTGCACCCGATGTTTCTTCTAGTGATTTGCTTCTTCGCGCATTAGGCTGTCGAGTGGATGCGAGTGTCGACAAGTTCTTTGGCTAATGTATCTTCGGTAGTGTTTCCCAGGCGAGCATTCTCCCCCTTTCTACCTATTTTGCATTTATAGTCTTTATTTCCTCCTGTTGATCTATTGCTATCCGTGTCGCGATGCTTTAGTGTTCTGTACCAGATATATTCCGTGCAGCCTTTATATTGCCTTAGACACCTCCTATTACATGTTGTTTGGTAGATAGATGGTCTTGCGAGTCGTAGTTGCTTGCTCAGGTGCGATCCCGTGTCGTGAAGTACCACACAGTTGTTGGAATGTTGTCATATGCTTTACGGTGGAGAGGATCATGACTTTAAATACAACTATCAAATTGCTAGATATAGTTAATGCAGAGGCATCGGTGGGCAATAGATGTTATTTGGTTCTTCCACGCTCACTTGTGTCCCGTAGGACCCCGAGTACTTGATACCTGTTCCTTGACTATCGTACTATCCGCATGTGGGACCATGAATCCCCTTAGTCAGAGCTTGATTCATTTCTTATTTTCTTGGGGCCACAAACTAGTTTGGGGCTTTATTACTATCATGTACCTATGCCATGCTTTACTGCTTTATTTACGATTGTGTGTGGAGCACCTGTACTGTTTTGGATCGTGACACGTTTTCGCTGTATCGACAAGCCCAGTCACACTTTCGGGTTCCCAGTTGTTTACCGCTGTCTACACAAACCCTGGGTCTGTCTCGGAGCCGGCCAACTTCGTTACGGGTAGCTTAGTGGGGTGGCCCCCTGAAATATTTTATGAATCCTATGATTGCTTTGTCGTGAAAGCCTCGTTGGGTTTTGATTTGGTTTTTCCGAGGTTGATCGTGTGTGTGTTGCTATTTGTGCACCCCTGCAGGGTAAATCTTTCTGAAAGCTGTGTCCGCGGTTATGGACGACTTGGAGCACATTATCTCGATCATAGACAAGCATAACTAAAGTAGTGCTATAAATTTGACTTAATATGTGACTAGTAGTCAGCTTCACTATAATGGAATGGATAATAAAAGTGCCGACAACTGGTGGAACTGTGGTGTATCGTGTCATGTTATACCTGCCTAGTAAGTATCGTAACTACAATGGAATGGATATAAAAGTGCCAACAACTGCTGGGTTTCGGATGTCACATGCTAATTTTATCTGACTAGTAAGTACTGCAAGTACAACTCAATGGTTAACTAAAACTACCCACTACTTATGCTATCAGGATGACTCATGCTATCTATATCTGACTAGTAAGTGCTTCAACTATAATGGAATGAATAAAACTGCCAACTGTGTGAGTTCCTTGGTTTGACTTCCTCGTGTGGTCTCGAGGGGGAAATACCAGGATGGGTATGACTGGTGTTAGTATCAGGTTGGTCCCGAATAGGTCTCTATTATCCCTCTCTAATAGCCGACAATTGTATCGAGTCTCTATAGGTTGTTTAGTGCATGCTTCGCTGCCGCTTCAGTCCACCATACCTATATAGGCGAGAGCCGCCGAATTCTAGCCTTGCCGTGTACTGGCCTCAGTACTGACGCTCCTCTTTTTTCCTTTGCCCTTTGTTGGCACCCCCTTTTGTTTTAGGAGGTTTGCGATCGACGTCGTTAGCAGGGTTACCCTTCCGGCTTGGCCTGGGCAGGGTTATGGACGCCATTGGTTATTCTTTAGGGCTCTTAGATCAATTTGCTTCTTATCCGTACTCGGATGCTGTATCGTTTTCAAGGTGATTTGGATCTTTGTATTGTATATCTGTATTTTTGACTCATGGAGTCGTTATTGTATATATATGTTTCTGTGGGTTCCATCGTGGACTATTGTGTAATGTTATTACTTCGTTTTCCACCCGCACGCAAGTGCCTGGTGGGCGTCCTTGAATCGTTTCTATGCGGGTTTGGCGGGAAGCGCTAAAATCTGCATAGGGCCAATTTGAGGGTGTTATAGTTGTCGTCTATGACGTCATCGACTTCCTGACTTTTTTCCCGTCACGGCTAGATTCCGCTAGCGTCGTTTGCTGACGTCATCCGTTCTGTTGCTTATGGCATCCTTCCCTTTTCGTGACACTAGCGGAGACGAATTTCGTTTTCATCGTAGCAATAAGCTGGCTAGCTTACGCGTGGCCGACCATTAGGGCGACACATGGACCAATAGAAAGGAAACACTTTGGTCCATCTGGAGCGAGAATCGTGGACCAATCATAGCTAGACGCGTATCTCGAGTGCATGACAAACTCATTTCATTAGGACAGAAGAGATAACATTTATGTTTCATCGAGGACGTTGACGAGTGAAAGTGTGCCATGTCGGCGTCTATTGGTGACAAAAATATTTTCGTCAACTAAACAATATTGACATTTTCGTTTACGTTGGAGATGAGTGTTGGCACCTTTGCTAGATTGCACGGTTAAAATGATAGAAATTGCAGGCCACATGTTTCAGGGGACATAAATAGGTTTGCACATAAGTTTCCACCAAAATAAAGAAAAGAGCCTGATGGCTATGAAATACCACCTCTTTTAGCCATATAAAATGAGTCATTTATCTCTCATATCATGTTTCTTTCAGCTATAGCTATGCCTTATATGCATGACTTCTAGTTCTCACTTACTTTCATATGAACTTTGCACATTTAGTAGTTTAGGTAGAATTTTATCATTTTTCCTTGTCTAGGACATGTGTGTAGGTGTTTATGATGATTGTAGATAAAACAAAGGAAATAGGAGCAAAGAGAGCATAGGATGGAGGAGCTGCAGGGACCAGATTTAGCCATTTGAGAGGTTGGAAAAGTGAAATTTTCCAACTTCTCAAAATAAAGATCCAAGACCACAGGGTTGTATCCCTCGATGATACGAACTCAACGAGCCCAAGAACACCCAGAACGGAGTTCGTATAAAGAAATGGTGGTCAAAATACTAAACCATGCAGAGAATTTAACGAGCAACTATACAGCCAAAGCTATTATTTTGGTCATATAGTTCCGCCCGTATAGTTGCCAAAAAGGCCGGAAACAACGGGATTTCGCCTCAGAAAAGCTCCAGAACCTTTCCTAAGTCATATGACGGTATTGGGGGAACCCTAGGGCACCCCCAAGGCCTATATAAAGGAGGGAAGGACCCAAGAGAGAGCCACCAAGCCATATCCCTTCAGGGCGGAGCTCTGCCACCGCCACCACCCATCCGATCTCCGTTGCGGCGGAGCTCTGCCTCAACCACACCTTTGAGATCTAGATCTCCCTCAACACCATCACCATCAAGGCATCCAAGCAAGCAGAAGGGGAGGAGAAGGAAGACATCACCACCACCACGCATCGATCTCCATCTCCATCATCATCTCCATCTCCCTCTCTCTCTTGTGTTTAGTAATTGTAAGACTGAACACGGTTGTGATATCATCATATATTTATATATGTTTTGCTATTCATCCATGTGTGAGTTATTGATTCAATTCTTGGATGAGGTATGATCTAGTGCGCTAAGTTAGAATTTATTATGATCTAAGATGAGTTTATGTGATCCTTTGGTCCGGAAGTGCCTTTGCCTTGCGGTGACGCGCGAGAACCATGCATAGTGCACACTGATGACCCACAAGTATAGGGGGTGTATCGCAGTATTTTGATAAGTAAGAGTGTCGAACCCAACGAGGAGCAGAAGGTGCTGACTAGTGGTATGGATCAGGAATTCTCTGCAAATACTTAGCAAACGGATTTTTAGGGTTTTTTGATAAAGCAAGTAAACGAAGTATGAGTAAATAAAAGACAGTAGGAATAAATGCAGCAAGTGGCCCAATCCTTTATGCAGCAAAGGATAAGCCGGTTGTATTACTTAAGATGACCAAACGTTCTCGAGGACACATGGGAAGACTGTCAAGTGCTTTCGCTTCATATAGTTGATTAATCTTCTTTAGCTTGCTAAGTGTTGTGTGGGTGAACCTGTGCTACTGTACCGATCTTCCTAGGACTAATACATACTTGTGATTATACCCCTTGCAAACATCCGTAAGTACAAGAAAGTAATTAAGGTAGAAACCTAACCGCAGCTTTAAACTCTAAGACCCTTACGTCCCTTGTGCAATGGTTTCCTAACGGGGGTTCAGGTTTCTGTCACTCCGGCAACCCCTATGATTAGTAGCAAAATACACAATGCATTCCCCTAGGCCCATATAGGTGAAGTGTCATGTAGTCGACATTCACATGACACCACTAGAAGAATGATACATTGCAAATGTATCTATAATTTTTGATGTTCCATGCTTGGTTTTATCTACTTTCTTGTGTTTTGTCCACACTTTGGAGTACTTTTCATATGATTTCTTGGACTAACCTATTAACAAGGGCCATAGTGCCAGCTGCCTGTTTTCTGCTGTTTTTGGTTCCAGGAAAGTTAGAAAATGAATATTCTCGGAATTGGACGGGACAAAAGCCAAAGTGCCTATTTTTTCCGTAAGACATCTGATGCCAGAATACGAGACGGAGAAGAGCTGGGGGCCGACCACACCACCTGGCCGTGCGGCCAGGCCTGGCCTGCGCCAGGGGGTGGTCTAGCCGACTGCAGCACCCCCTCGGCCTCTCCTTCCGCCTATATATTACCCTCGGGACAAAAACCCTAAGTACCCGATCAAAAATCCACGAAAGAGTCTATAGCCGCCGTCATCTCCATCCCTAGATCGGGAGGGATCTGAAGCTCTTCCCGGCACCCTGCCAGAGAGGGGAATTCACCCTGGAGTCCTTCTTCATCATCATGCAAGCCTCTGGTGTGATGCGTGAGTAGTTCATCCTTGGACTACGGATCCATGTAGTAGCTAGATGGTTGGTTCTCCTCCTTTGTGCTTTCATGTCTAGATCTTGTGAGCTCCGTTCATGATCAAGATCATCTATTTGTAATTATGCATGTTGTGTTTGCGGGGATCCGATGGATATTGAGATGCTATTTCAGATTGATTATTGATTCTATCATGTCTTTGTTATTTGTGATCTTGCATGCTTTCCGTTGTTAGTAGCTATCTTGGCCAAGTAGATGCTAGCAACTCCAAGAGTTAGTATTTATGCTCGATTGTGGGTTCATGCCTCTGGTAATCTGGGGAAGTGACAGAAATCTCTAAGGTACTAGATGTGCTGTTGCTACTAGGGAGAAAACAACAATCCTTTGTTCATAGAACAATCGTATTGTTTACATTACACGCAATTCATAAAGCAATAATCTGTTGCTTGCAACTTAATACTAGAGGGGGTTCGGATGATAACCTGAAGGTGGATTATTAGTCATAGATGCAGTTGGATGGCGGTCTATGTATAATGTTGTAATGCCCAATCGAATCTCAAAGGAGTCAAGATGATTATTATATGCATGTATTTCTTTCTCGATGTTTGTCAATTGCCCTGTTGTAATTTGTTCACCCAGCATGTTATCTATCTTAAGGAGAGCCACCTCTAGTGAACTATGGATCCCGGTCCTTTCTTTTACATACAATCTATAAACTATTTACTGCTTTGTGTTTACTTTCTGCAAACTATTACTTCCTTCCATTCGATACGTTTAATCCCTTGTTTTCAGCAAAACCGGTGAGATTGACAACCTCATCGCAAGTTGGGGCCAAAGTTCTATGGTTGTGTTGTGCATGCCACCATGTTGCTGCTGGCACCGATAGTGCTCCCTGCCATCATTCAGCTAGCTACACCTTTGGGGTGTTTCCTTGCTCCTACTAGATTGATAACCTTGGTTTCGTACTGAGGGAAAACTTGCTGTTGTGCTCATCATACCTTCCTCTTGGGGTTCCCCAACGAGCTCGATATATTTTGGGCCATCAAAGAAGTACACCACAACTTAAATATCAAACTATTGAATCTTTCTCAACACAACTCCACTACTAACAACATGACTTCTCCCATGTCCTCAAGAACAAAACAAACTACTCAGAAGACATCATATGGATCATGATCAGAGATGGAATAATGATGTATAACAATCTGAACATAAACAATAATTCAATGGTTCACTCAATAGCATCAACTACAAAGAGTAATCAACACCGGGAAAGTTTCCCCTAAGAACTAATGCAAGATTCAACTCAATTGTTACAGCAATATGGAGATGGTGATGAGGGTGCTGCTGATGATGATGGTGATGATGATGATGATCCCGATGAAGTCCAGCTTGATGTTGGTGTTGATGGCGACGATCTCCCCTCTCCGGGAAGGAATTCCCCTGGCAGAAATCTGTCTGCCGGAGAGATCTTTCTCTCTCGGTGTTTTCCGCCCCGCAGAGGCAGCGGAATCTTTCTATGGTCGCTCCCCCAGTCTTTGGGTTTCGGGAGGAATATATACGCCAGAGGGGAGGGCCAGAGGTGGGCCAGGGCGGCCACACCACCTAGTGGCGTGGCCTAGGGTGGCCCACTCTAGGGGGTGGTGTGGGGCCCCTGTGGCCCATCTCCACTCCTCCTTCTGGCAGTCTTCGTCTTCTGGAAAAATAGGATTTTCCGTATATTTTCCCGGATTTTCTGATCTTTGCGAATTTTGCCTCCAAACAGCACCTTTTCCATCAGAATCCTGACTGCAGCGGTCCATGCTACAAAAGTCATCAACCATGCAAAAACAGTGAAATAACATAAGTATCATCTCTTAATATGAAATATATCAATGAATAATAGTGAATTATGATACAGAATAGTGATGCAAAATGGACGTATCAACTCCCCCCAAGCTTAGACTTCGCTTGTCCCCAAGCGAAACTGAGCTCAATAAACATGACCTCAGGTTTATGGAGTGAAGAGTCGATAAAAGAATACAGACAAGAAGCATCACATTCATCAATACATAGATCATAATAGAAGACAACTCACTATTATATAACTTACTTGCAATAGGTAAAGGAAACACAATAAAGATACATGAAGTAAATCATAATTGGTAATGGCAAACTTAGCTCTTGGTCGAAGAATAGTTGATAATTTGCTGGAGTTCACAAATAACTAATTTTCAATGATAGCTTCCAAAGTAGTAGACACCAAGATAAGAGCAATGTGCAAAACAAGGAACATAAGAAACATGAACGAATAAATCATCATATGAATGAATGAAACACAACAACTCAAAATACTTGCTGAGATAGAAGGGAATAGGTTTACTGACTCAACTAAAAAGTAAAAGAAAGGCCCTTCGCAGAGGGAAGCAGAGATTGCAAGTTTCATAAAGAGCTCCCAAAAATTATGATACTTATTAGCTTTTAGCTCTCATTGCCCCTATCATAGGCATCTTTAGGTGATTAAGGTTAAAGTGACACAACTAAGAGGATATGCCTGACAAGTTATAAATTGAAGTCTCATGCCCCTTACTTACGAGTACCAAACCTCATGCTACTCAACTTCAGTCACAAGTAAGCTCGTGTCATTGTAAATACATGTGTATCATTGAGAACCGCCAACGGGGTACCCCTTGCACATGATACATGAGCTATCCCATAATAAAAATGACAAGGCAAGCAGACAATGAGCATCTCAGCGATCTTTTTATTTGCTATTTGCATAGGTTTTTATTAAGGATGCTTCATAGAATGCTCACTATAGTTATGCTGCAAGTTCCCACCATGATTAGGCATGGCTTAGGCTAGCGGCCCAGGCGTTTCTCTAACACACATATGAACTCCATGATCTTACAAGTTCCCCTTTTATTTCACACCGCCGGGATCCATAGGCAAAAGAATCATGATATCAACTAGGTACAAAGTACCATGGCAGTGTTGAAAGCGTTCCCCATGATACATGGTTCTGCTAACTTCAACTCATAAAGCGCAAGCATATACGCAACAAAGAAGGACCCAATGGTTCAAGTTTATTAGATGCAAGAAAGTAAGGTGTGTCATCAAGTTCGTGAGAGCTTTAATCACTAATTTTCACATAACAAGTTTAATTTGTGAAGGTAGATAAAAACAAGAATTTACTTGGAATAGCAATAGTGCTAATAGGTAGGTATGGTGGACACAAATGGCATAGGTTGGGGTTTAAAGGAGGTGGACGCACGAGAAGAATTCCCTCTCAGTACAGGTTTTTGGCTAGCAAGGCCGGGTAGCAAGTATAAGAGTTGAAGGAAACAAACAAACATACAAGTGATAAAAACAAACATGTAATCTTCCTTGGAAGCACAAAAGATCTTAACTAGAGAATACTAAACTTATGAGCAAATCAAGAAAGAAAGATGATGAAATTATTTTCTTTAGAGTACTTTTATCTTTTCATTCAACTCTCAAAAATAGTGTTGCTACTGACCGAGCCAGGTTTGCCAAAACCAACTAGATTAACTCAATGATCCCAAAGTGATACCAATACTAACAACAAGTTCAATCATATAACCACGAATTGAAAACTAATATAAGCTATGTAAAAGAGTAAATGATAGAACTTCTCATTAATATTCCATAACGACAACTCACACCAAGGGATACATATCTAGCGAGAGAGGGGACACTTCCATAATGCAAACCATCCTACATGATAACTTCTCTATTCATGATATGACTCTACTAAAAAGGTAAAAAGATAGAAGATAGTGATGTGATACCGTGGCACTCCCCCAAGCTTGGAACAAACCAAGGGGATGCCAAACCTGATGACGAATTACTCCTTTGGTGGTGGTGGTATCCTCTCATCATCGTCCGACTTCCAGGGTAAGGGCTTCCCATCAACAAAGGACATCGTGGTCTCCAGCATCCTGAAACTTGCAGCAGCACTTGTGCGTTTAAATCTAACTGTGTACTCACAGTTTTGATTTTGAACATCATAGAGCTGTGCTTGAAGTTCATTGGTTGTTTGGCAGAGTGAGAGGACTTCATCCTTGAGCTCAACAGTCTCCTTTTGGTGCTCGGTGATGAGTTCGGAACAAATCTTGTGGATGATATCCACTTCGCGTTCCGCCATCTTCTTGTACCTAAAGACTTCTTGCTCTAGTGCTTCCATCCTGTCCTCCAGACTTCCTTCACCTTTAGGGCCTCGAACCTCTTTTATCCGGACCTCCCCATCTTCAAGCAACAACTCCTTGGGATGGATCTTCAACTCTCTCATATATGGGTTGATGGTATCCTCTAACGAATCTTTCTTGGCTGATCCAGAGGAAGACATTATGGCTCCAAATCTAGGACTCTTCCTGTCAGAAACAGATCGAAACGAAAACACGACGAAAACACGATATACGAACCTCGGGGGATCCGAGGGATTATATATTACGAAGTTTCATAACAAAAGGAAGGTACTGGGAGAAACCGAGTCAGAGGCGGAGTCCGGGGTGGCCACACCACCTGGTGGCGCGGCCAGGGGTGGGCCCGCGCCACCTTGGCTCCATTTTCGTCCCTCTTTTGCTTCGTAGCTTTCCTTATTGGATAAAAACTGCAATAATATAATTGGATAGTATTTTCGTGGAACTTTTCTTACCAGAATTGTTACCTATTTGAAAACGGACTCTGAAGGTCTTTGAATCTGGTCCTTGATAAATTTCTCCAGAGTTATAACTTGAAAGGCATCATCATCTTCATTGTAAGAATCTCTAGCAATATAGTGCTTGAGTCGCTGCCCATTCACTACTTGTGTAGTATTATCTTTTAAAGAAGAAATTTTTATTGCTCCCGAACGGTACACTTCTTCAATAATGAAGGTCCTTCCCATTTTGACAGTAGCTTTCCTGAAAAAAATTTGAGACGAGACCTATACAATAGAACTTTCTCACTAACATGAAATTCTCTCTTAAGAATTCGCTTGTCATGCCATCTTTTAACTTTTTCTTTAAAGAGCCTAGCATTTTCATAGGCTTCACTCCTCCATTCATCTAAGGAACTTAAATCAAATAATCTTTTCTCACCTGCGAGCTTACAATCTCTATTGAGTTCTTTAACTGCCCAGTAAGCTTTGTGTTCTAATTCTAAAGGTAGGTGACAAGCTTTCCCATAAACCATTTTATAAGGAGACATCCCCATAGGGTTTTTGTAGGCAGTTCTATAAGCCCATAAAGCATCATTCAACTTTTTAGCCCTGTTTTTTCTAGATCTATTAATAGTCTTTTGCAAGATGGATTTAATTTCTCTATTTGATAACTCTACTTGCCCACTAGTTTGGGGGTGATAAGCTGAAGCAATTCTATGATTAACATCATATTTAGCAAGGGTCTTTCTAAAACCACCATGAATGAAATGAGAACCCCCATCAGTCATGAGATACCTAGGCACTCCAAACCTAGGAAAGATAACATCCTTAAGCATTTTTAGAGAAGTCTCCCCGTCGGCACTCTTCGTAGGAATGGCTTCTACCCACTTAGTAACATAATCAACGGCAACAAGAATATGAGTATAACCTTTCGAGGGAGGAAAATGACCCATAAAGTCAAATCCCCAACAATCAAAGGGTTCAATAACTAGAGAGTAGTTCATAGACATTTCATTACGTCTAGAAATATTACCAACACGCTGACATTCATCACAAGTTAAAACAAATTTTCTTGCATCTTTAAAAAGGGTAGGCCAGTAGAAACCTGATTGTAGCACCTTTTGCACAGTTCTATCTCCTGCATGATGTCCTCCATAAGCACTACCATGACATTTATGCAATATCTCCTTTTGTTCATATTCTGGAACACATCTTCACATAATACCATCCACTCCTTTATATAAGTGTGGGTCATCCCAAAAATAATGCCTCAAATCATAAAAGAACTTCCTTCTTTGCTGAGCTGTAAAAGTCAGAGGCAAATACTTGGAGACAATAAAATTAGCATAATCAGCATACCAAGGGCTCCCTCGCGAGCTTACCCCTACTGTAGCCAACTGTTCATTTGGGAAACTATCATCAATAGGCATAGGGTCAAAAGATACGTTTTCCAATCGAGATAAATTATCAGCTATAGGGTTTTCAACACCTTTCCTATCTACTATATGTAGATCAAACTCTTGTAAAAGCAGCACCCATCTAATAAGCCTAGGCTTAGCGTCCTTCTTCGTCATAAGGTATTTAATAGCAGCATGATCAGTATGAATGGTGACTTTTGAGTCTACAATATAGGGTCTAAACTTATCACAAGCAAAAATGATAGATAGAAATTCTTTTTTAGTAGTAGCATAATTCCTTTGAGCAGCGTCTAGAGTCTTACTAGCATATGAATAACTTTTAGCTTTTTATCAATTTGTTGCCCAAGGACAGCACCTACAGCAAAATCACTAGCATCACACATTATTTCAAAGGGTAAACTCCAATCAGGTGGTTGAACGATACGGGCTGTAGTTAAAGCCTTCTTAAGAGTTTCAAAAGCTTCCTTACAATCATCATCAAAAACGAAGGGTACATCTTTTTAAAGAAGATTAGTGAGGGGTTTTGATATCCTAGAAAATTCTTTAATAAACCTTCTATAGAAACCAGCATGACCAAGGATACTACGAATACCTTTGATGTCTCTTGGACATGGCATTTTCTCAATTGCCTCAACCTTAGCTCTATCAACTTCTATGCCTCTTTCAGAAACTTTATGCCCAAGGATAATCCCTTTATTAACCATGAAGTGGCATTTCTCCCAATTAAGAACAAGATTAGTTTCTTCACACCTCTGCAAAACTTTATCAAGGTTGTGCAGACAATTATCAAAAGAAGTTCCATAGACAGAAAAGTCATCCATGAACACTTCCACAATTTCCTCACAAAAACCATGAAAGATAGCAGACATGCATCTTTGAAAAGTAGCAGGAGCATTACATAAACCAAAAGGCATACGTCTATAAGCATAAGTTCCGTAAGGGCAAGTAAAAGTAGTTTTTTCTTGATCTTGTTGTTTAACAGCAATTTGAGAGAAACCAGAATAACCATCAAGAAAACAAAAATGGGGCTTTTAGACAACCTTTCCAACATTTGATCAATAAAAGGAAGCGGGTAATGATCTTTCTTAGTAACTTTGTTGACTTTTCTAAAATCAATGCACATCCTATAGCCTACTACTATTCTTTGGGGAATAAGCTCATCATTATCATTAGGAACAACGGTAATTCCTCCTTTTTTAGGAACACAATGGACATGACTAACCCATTCATTATCAGCAATAGGGTAAATAATACTAGCATCAAGGAGTTTCAATACCTCATTCCTTACCACTTCCTTCATCTTAGGATTTAAACGTCGTTGGTGCTCTACTACTGGCTTTGCATCTAGTTCTATATTGATAGAATGCTGATTCATATAGTAGGTGAAATCCCTTTTAAATCATCCAGAGTATAGCCCATAGCTCCTCGGTGTTTCTTCAAAACCTCCAATAACCTTTCTTCTTCCTTCCCTGGAAGTTTAGAGCTAATAATAACAGGATATATCTTTTTTATCATCAATATAAGCATATTTAAGATCATCAGGGAGAGGTTTTAGATCGAAGACCGGATCCTTTTTAGGTGGCAACGTGGTACCCAAGTCTTCTACAGGCAAGTTATGCTTAAGCATCTTGGGTTGACAACGGAGAATCTCGTCAATCTCATTCCTTTCTTCCATGAAGATCTCACTTTCGTGATCTTCCATAAATTGCTGCAAAGCATTGTTAGGAGCAAGAGAAATAGAAGCAAATTGTTCAACTCTAAAATCCTCATTGTGGGTTTCCTCTTCGCAAGGTTCTTTAGTAAATTTCGAAAAATTAAACTCCTAAGATTCCCCATCAAACTTAGTCAAGATTTTCTCCCTCTTGCAATCTATAATAGCTCCACAAGTACTCAAGAAAGGTCTACCAAAAATGATAGGATAAGTTTTACTAGCAGCTGAACCAAGTACTAGAAAATCAGCAGGATACTTAATCTTACCACAAAGAACTTCCACATCTCGTACAATGCCAATTGGAGAGATGGTTGATACATTGAAAATGTATCTATAATTTTTGATGTTCCATGCTTAGTTTTATCCACTTTCTTGTGTTTTGTCCACACTTTGGAGTACTTTTCATATGATTTCTTGGACTAACCTATTAACAAGAGCCACAGTGCTAGCTGCCTGTTTTCTGCTGTTTTTGGTTCCAGGAAAGTCAGAAAATGAATATTCTCGGAATTGGACGGGACAAAAGCCAAAGTGCCTATTTCTTCGAAAGTCATCAGATGCTAGAATACGAGACAGAGAGGGGCTAGAGGCCGACCACACCACCTGGCCGCACGGCCAGGCTTGGCCCGCACCAGGGGGTGGTGTGGTGGCCCCTGGCACCCCCTCGGCCTCTCCTTTCGACTATAAGATGCCCTCGGGATGGAAACCCTAAGTGGCCCGATAAAAAATCCACGAAAGAGTCTGTAGCCACCGTCATCTCCATCCCTAGATCCGGAGGGATCTGAAGCTCTTCCCGGCACCCTGCCGGAGAGGGGAATTCACCCTGGAGGCCTTCTTCATCACCATGCAAGCCTCCGGTGTGATGCGTGAGTAGTTCATCCTTGGACTACGGATCCATGTAGTAGCTAGATGGCTGGTTCTCCTCCTTTGTGCTTTCATGTCTAGATCTTGTGAGCTCCGTTCATGATCAAGATCATATATCTGTAGTTCTGCATGTTGTGTTTGCGGGGATCCGATGGATATTGAGATGCTATTTCAGATTGATTATTTATTCTATCATGTCTTTGTTATTTGTGATCTTGCATGCTTTCCGTTGTTAGTAGCTATCTTGGCCAAGTAGATGCTAGCAACTCCAAGAGTTAGTATTTATACTCGATAGTGGGTTCATGCCTCTGGTAATCTGGGGAAGTGACAGAAATCTCTAAGGTACTAGATGTGCTGTTGCTACTAGGGAGAAAACAACAATCCTTTGTTCATAGAACAATCGTATTGTTTACTTTACACGCAATTCGTAAAGCAATAATCTGTTGCTTGCAACTTAATACTGGAGGGGGTTCAGATGATAACCTGAAGGTGGATTATTAGTCATAGATGAAGTTGGATGGCGGTCTATGTATAATGTTGTAATTCCCAATCAAGTCTCAAAGGAGTCAAGATGATTAGTATATGCATGTATTGCTTTCTCGATGTTTGTCAATTGCCCCGCTATAATTTTTTCACCCAGCATGTTATCTATCTTAAGGAGAGCCACCTCTAGTGAACTATGGATCCCGGTCCTTGTCTTTTACATTCAATCTATACACTTTTACTGCTTTGTGTTTACTTTCTGCAAACTTTTACTTCTTTCCATTCGATACGTTTAATCCTTTGTTTTCAGCAAAACATGGTGAGATTGACAACCTCATCGCAAGTTGGGGACAAAGTTCTGTGGTTGTGTTGTGCATGTCTCCATGTTGCTACTAGCACCGGTAGTGCGCCCTGCTAAAGCTCAGCTAGTAACACCTTTGGGTTGTTTCCTTGCTCCTATTGGTTTGATTAAACCTTGGTTTCATACTAAGGGAAACTTGCTGCTGTGCTCATCATACCTTCCTCTTGGGGTTCCCAACGAGCTCTACATGAACACCGCTCTAGCATTTTTCTGGCGCCATACACAGAGCCATCAATGGTCTCTCTATTAGCAAGGTGAATAACCACATCAATCTCTTCCAATTCGTAGGGACTGATTTCATGCATAATTTCTCTGTAAAGCTCATAAGGAATAGCACTGGAACTTGCACCAATATCAGATAAACCATAATAGCAATGATCACCAATTCTAATGGAAAGCACAGGGACACTAGCCTTTTTTAGTTCCATTAGGATGTGAAACAATATTAGAAGCATCCTCATAAAAGACTATGTGTCCATCTTCTATGCTTTTAGTGACAAGGTCTTTCACAATTGCTACCACAGGTTCAACGTTTATTTGTTCATCAGGTTTTACAGTTCTCTTTTCACTTTTAGTGATTACACTAGTTATCATAGGATGATCCTTTACCTTATCTAGAAAGGGAATCTTCTCGATATAAGGTTGAGGTAAGATGTGATCAATAGTGCAATACTCAGTACTCCCAACAGGAACACAGTCAACAATATCTTTATAAGGTGCATGGTACTTGTTCCATCCCCTTTTTGGAATTTCAATATAAGAAGCAAAAGCCTTAAAGCAATTTGTAATAACTTGTAAATCAAGACCATAAGCATTACTAATGTTTTGAAAGTCATCAGTTCCCATAAAAGATTCAATGCATTCATAATCATAATTTATACCTGACTTTCTACCTTTGTCATTCTCCCAAGCTTCAGCATTGTCTTGAATACGGTCCAGAAGATCCCATTTAGCTTCTTCTTCCATGCATGCATGATCCAACACAAGAAGCATCCAATAAATCCTTATCATGTAGAGGGAGCCTTGCATAAAGGTTATTGATAATAATATTGTTGGGGAGCTCATGAATGGGACATTTGAGCATTAGTAACTTCAATCTCCCCCAAGCTTGAGCTGTACTCTCCCCATCAAGAGGCCAAAAGTTGTATATTTGATTCTGATCTTTATGAATCTCACTAGGAGGATAAAATTTTGAATAAAAGAGAGGCACTATTTCCTCCCATTCCAGAGCTTGACCATTCTTCAGTAGCTTATACCATTCCTCAGCTCTTCCTTTCAGTGATAATGAGAATAACTTCTTCTTAACTTGATCTATAGTAATACCTGCACACTTGAACAACCCGCATAATTCGTGTATAAAGAGTAAATGATCACCGTGATGGACAGTTCCATCCCCAACATAGTAGTTATCCATAACACGATCAATAATTCTTGTAGGTATTTTAAAAACATCATTCTCAGCAGGTGGTGGCTCATCTACTACCTTAGCAGTGGTAGTAGCATTACCAAATAAGAAACTTAGCGAATTATCCATGACGAAAATAAAGCAACTAATGGAAGTAAACAATACTCACAGTAGAAGTTTCCTTTACCAGTTCCACTCTCCAATAGCGCTTCACTCCACGACAACGGTGCCAAAAATAGTCTTGATGACCCACAAGTATAGGGGGTGTATCGCAGTATTTTTGATAAGTAAGAGTGTCGAACCCAACAAGGAGAAGAAGGTGCTGGCTAGTGGTATGGATCAGGAATTCTCTGCAAATACTGAGCAAATGGATTTTTAGGGGTTTTTGATAAAGCAAGTAAACGAAGTACGAGTAAATAAAAGATAGTAGGAATAAATGCAGCAAGTGGCCCAATCCTTTATGCAGCAAAGGACAAGCCGGTTGTATTACTTAAGATGACCAAACGTTCTCGAGGACACATGGGAAGACTGTCAAGTGCTTTCGCTTCATATAGTTGATTAATCTTCTTTAGCTTGCTAAGTGTTGTGTGGGTGAACCTGAGCTAATGTACCAACCTTCCTAGGACTAATACATACTTGTGATTATACCCCTTGCAAACATCCGTAAGTACAAGAAAGTAATTAAGGTAGAAACCTAACCACAGCTTTAAACTCTAAGACCCTTATGTCCCTTATGCAATGGTTTCCTAACGGGGGTTCAGGTTTCTGTCACTCCGACAACCCCTACGATTAGTAGCCAAATACACAATGCATTCCCCTAGGCCCATATAGGTGAAGTGTCATGTAGTCGACGTTCACATGACACCACTAGAAGAAGTACACCACAACTTAAATATCAAACTATTGAATCTTTCTCAACACAACTCCACTACTAACAACATGACTTCTCCCATGTCCTCAAAAACAAAACGAACTACTCACAAGACATCATATGGATCATGATCAGAGATGCAATAATGATGTATAACAATCTGAACATAAACAATAATTCAATGGTTCACTCAATAGCATCAACTGCAAAGAGTAATCAACACCGGGAAAGTTTCCCCTAAGAACTAATGCAAGATTCAACTCAATTGTTATAGCAATATGGAGATGGTGATGAGGGTGATGATGATGATGATGGTGATGATGATGATGATCCTGATGAAGTCCAGCTTGATGGTGGTGTTGATGGCAACGATCTCCCCTCTCTGGGAAGGAATTCCCCCAGCAGAAATCTGTCTGCCGGAGAGATCTTTCTCTCTCGGTGTTTTCCGCCTCGCAGAGGCGGCGGAATCTTTCTGTGGTTGCTCCCCGAGTCTTAGGGTTTCGGGAGGAATATATACGCCAGCGGGGAGAGCCAGAGGTGGGCCAAGGCGGCCACACCACCTGGTGGCGCGACGTAGGGTGGCCTGCGCCAGGGGTGGTGTGGGCCTCCTGTGGCCCATCTCCACTCCTCCTTCTGGCAGTCTTCGTCTTCTGGAAAAATAGGATTTTCCTTATATTTTCCCGGATTTTCTGATCTTCACAAATTTTGCCTCCAAACAGCACCTTTTCCATCAGAATCCTGACTACAGCGGTCGATGCTCCAAAAGTCATCAACCATGCAAAAACAAATGAAATAACATAAGTATCATCTCTTAATATGAAATATATCAATGAATAATAGTGAATTATGATATAGAATAGTGATGCAAAATGGACGTATCACACATAGAGTGATAGCCCGGTAATTAATTGGGGAACATTTATTTGTCTGAGTAATCTCTTATAGATCACACATATAGTTGCCCATCTAGTAATAGTGAGACCGAAGCCTAGAAGCTCTCTCTCATTCCATTCAATCCTACAACTACAATCTCTTTAATTCAGTTCATATTCCTGTTTACTTTCCATCTTAGTTTATTTTGTTCTTGTTAAAAGTTCTTTGTTATTAGATACTTTAAACCTCTCTCAATTATCACTGTTCTAGTAACTTATAGAATAGGGTATTTCCAAACCACGGTTTGGGTGCGAAACGTGGCCGCATTGACAACATGGCTGCGAGGTCATGTTGTTTCCGTTCGAAGATCTCCCATCGAGACAAACTCTTAAATATTTGCTGCTACATGTACTGCAATAACCCTGTTGTTGGTGCAGGAATCCAGTCATAATATTGGCGTCATTGCTGGGGAGATAAGCGTCCGGTTATTATCTTCCTACTCGCACATAGTTTATTTCCATTTGTTGCTATTTATCTTACTGCTTTTGATTATTTGAAAAGAACAAAAAAATTAGTTTACCTTTTGTTAGTAGTCTTGTTATTTATTTTAGTTATAGGAAATTCAAAAACATAGGAACTATGGAAAGTAAAAGTCTTGCAAAGTATTCTTCTCCGAGTGTTGATCATTTACATGCTCCTATTGTTCAACCCACTATTGATGTGGATGGATATGAGATTAATCCTATGTGGATAAATATGATCATGGAAATTGCTTTTGCAGGAGATCCGGACAATGATCCATATGAGCATATTGATAAATTTACTTCATTGTGTTCTACGGTGAAGGCAAATGGATGGACAAATGACAAGCTGAAGTTATATCTGTTTCGGTTCTCGCTGAAAGGAAAAGCTAAAGATTGGCTAAAATTGCATCCCACGGGACACTTCAATTCATGGAAAGGTATCTCCGAGGCTTTTATCGGAAATTATTTCTCACAAAAGAAAACTTATGAAAGTAGGCTTCATATCCTGAATTTCAAGCAAAGCAACAATGAGGATTTAATACAAGCTTATAGTAGGTTCTTAAAATTGATGCATGATTGTCCACATCATAATTTACCTGATTGGTTGTTGTTGAATCACTTTTATGGAGGCCTAAATCACTCTTCTAAGGGTAAGCTAGACATGATGTGTGATGGTGCATTCCTTGGAAAAACTTTGGAAGAAGCTTGGCAACTCTTAAGAGATATACATAATAATTTTCATCAATGGCAATGTGAAATTGTGCATGAAGAAAAACCTCTCCCTACCAATCTAGAGAACTGATACGTCCATTTTGCATCACTATTCTATATCATAATTTACTATTATTCATTGATATATTTCATATTAAGAGATGATACTTATGTTATTTCATCTATTTTTGCATGGTTGATGACTTTTGGAGGATGGACCACTGAAGTTAGGATTCTGATGGAAAAGGAACTGTTTGGAGGCAAAATTCGTGAAGATCAGAAAATCCCGGAAAATATATGGTAAATCCTATTTTTCCAGAAGACGAAGGAAGCCAAAAGGGGAAGTGGAGACGGGCCACAGGGGGGCCACACCACACCCTGGCGCGGGCCAGCCCTGGCCACGCCACCAGGTGGTGTGGCCACCCTGGCCTACCTATGGCATCACCCTTTGGCCTATATAATCCCCTCGAAACCCTAAGACTCGAGGGGGCGACCACAGAAAGATTCTGCCGCCTTTGCGGGGCGGAAAACTACAGAGAGAGAAAGAGCTCTCCGACAGGCAGAAATCTGCCGGGGAAATTCCTTCCCGGAGAGGGGAGATCGTCGCCATGAACACCACCATCAAGATGGACTTCATCGGGATCATCATCATCATCTCCATCATCATCTCCACCAGCACCATCATCACCACTCCATACCGCTATAACAATTGGGTTGAATCTTGCATAGTTCTTAGGGGAAACTTTCTCGGTATTGATTACTTTTTGTAGTTGATGCTATTGAGTGGAACCATTCAATTATTGTTATGTTCAAATTGTTACTTATCATTATTTCATCTCTGACCTTGATCCATATGATGTCTCGTGAGTAGTTCATTTAGTTCTTGAGGACATGGGAGAAGTCATGTTGTTAGTAGTGGAATTGTGTTGAGAGAGATTCAATAGTTTGATATTTAAGTTGTGGTGTTATTCTTCTAGTTGTGTCATGTGAACGTTGACTACATGATACTTCACCTTTATGGGCCTAGGGGAATGCATTGTGTATTTGGCTACTAATCATAGGGGTTGCCGGAGTGACAAAAACCTAAACCCCCATTAAGAAACCTTTGCACAAGGGAGTGTAGGATCTCAGAGTTTAAGGCTGTGGTTAGGTTTTTATCTTAATTACTTTCTTGTAGTTGCGGATGCTTGCAAGGGGTATAATCACAAGTATGTATTAGTCCTAGGAAGGTTAGTACATTAGCACAGGTTCACCCACACAACACTTACCCAACCAAAGAAGATTAATCAACTATATGAAGCGAAAGCACTTGACAATATTCCCATGTGTCCTCGAGAATGTTTGGTCATCTTAAGTTATACAACTGGCTTGTCCTTTGCTAAAGAAAGGATTGGGCCACTTGCTGCAATTATTATCATTGTCTTTTATTTACTCGCACTTTATTTATCTGCATTATCAAAACCCCCTAAAAATCCGTTTGTTAAGTATTTACAGAGAACTCCTGATCCAAGCCACTCGTCAACACCTTCTACTCCTCGTTGGGTTCGACACTCTTACTTATCGAAAATACTGTGATACACCCCCTATACTTGTGGGTCATCAAGACTATTTTCTTGCGCCGTTGCCGGGGAGTGAAGCACTATTGGAGAGTGGAACTGGTAAAGGAAACTTCTACTGTGAGTATTGTTTATTTCTGTTAGTTACTTTATTTGAATATGGATAATTCACTTAGTTTCTTATTTTGTAATGCTATTACCACTGCTAAGGTAGTAGATGAACCACCACCTGCTGAAAATGATACCTTTAAGATACCTACAAGAATTTTTGACCGTGTTATGGATAACTACTATTTTAGAGATGGGACTGTCCATCCCGGTGATCATTTGCTCTTTATACATGAATTATGCGGGTTGTTCAAGTGTGCAGGTATTACAACAGATCAAGTCAAGAAGAAGTTATTCTCATTATCACTGAAAGGAAGAGCTGAGGAATGGTACAAGCTGCTGAAGAATGGCCAATCTCTTGAATGGGAGGAAGTTGTACCTCTCTTTTATTCAAAATTTTATCCTCCTAGTGAGATTCATAAAGATCAGAATCAAATATACAACTTTTGGCCTCGTGATGGAGAGAGTACAGCTCAAGCTTGGGGAATTGAAGTTACTAATGCTCAAATGTCCTATTCATGAGCTCCCTAACAATATTATTATCAATAACTTTTATGCAAGGCTTTCTCTTCATGATAAGGATCTATTGGATGCTTCTTGTGCTGGATAATTTACACGCATGTAAGAAGAAGCTAAATGGGATCTTCTAGACCGTATTCAAGACAATGCTGAAGCATGGGAGAATGATAAAGGAAGAAAGTCAGGTATAAATTATGATTAGGAATGCATTAAATCTTTTATGGGAACTGATGACTTTCATAATATTAGTAATGCTTATGGTCTTGATTCTCAAAGTATTGCAAATTATTTTAAGGCTTTTTCTTCTTATATTGAAATTCCTAAAAAGAAATGAAATAAGTATCATGAGCCATATAAATATATTGTTAATTGTGTTCCTGCAAGAGATACTGAAGTTTATACTGCTAATCATATTTTATCTGAACCTTACATTGAGAAAATGTCTTTCCTAGTTAAGATAAAGGAACATTCTATGACAGCTAGTATGGTTAACAAAAGTACAAAGAAAGCTGTAGAACCCAATGAAAAAATAGATGATGAACCTGCAGTAGCAAATATGAAAGATTTTGTCGCTAAAAATGTAGAAGATGGGCACATTATCCTTTGTAAGGATACTTCTAAAATTGTTTCACATCCTAATGGAACTAGGAAAGCTAGTGTCCCTGTATTTTCTGTCAGAATAAGTGATCATTGCTATAATGGTTCATGTGATAGTTATATCGTTAAATTTATGCATGATACTGAAAGTTACTATGAGAGAGGTAAAATTGTTCTTATGCATCTCAATAATACTAAGTCTCCTCGCTTTATGCTGAAAGTGTCAACACCCGGATTTTTAATCCTAGATGCCTGTTATGCCATACCTCGCAATCCCAGGATTACCATTTTTGCGAGACATAACAGATTGGATATCACAGTACATCATCCATTACAAACCATAATAAGGTTTTACACAAATAAAGGATCTCATGATCCAGTCTTAATACAAACAAGCATCGGAATAATAAAGCGTTGTAGTGGGGTCCATATTCAGTATCACAGGCAATGCTGATGATGGGAGATGATCCTAGTTATCGTAGCCGTCTTGCTGTCCGTCTTCCGGATAGTCCTCCTCATAGTCTGGCCACGGGAATAGCCATGGACAAAGCCATGAGTACTCTTTAAGTACTCACAAACTATCACTAACAAGTAAGGTAGTTCTAGTAGGAATGCTAAGCTCTAGGTTTATTTGCAAAAGCTAGATTTATCTTAAGCTAAGTTCAGAAGTAAAGAAAGCTAATTTAATGTTCTAAATCACCTAAGTGGGAACTTAGTTTTCATAGTCACAACCCTGTTGTGGTCAAGTCAGAGTCACAATTCATTTCACAAGTTATTTTGAAAACATCTGACGACGGAACAGTATGGTCACTCCAACTATCCATAGCCGTGGACGCGGCTATTCGAATAGTTTGACACTCTATAGAGGTGGTACACTTTCACCACAAAATTCGATACATCCGTCAGGGATAACCCTGAATCATCATACTTAGAATGCGGATAATCAATCATAACCTTTCAATTACACACTTTAGTATAGGCACCTCCCCTATGAGCTTGGCCTCCCAGCCATGGCCATCTGCCATCCTGGGCACTTCAAAGGTGGACATACATCAAGAGGTAGCCTCAGCTCAAACCTCTCCCGCGAGGGAACCCATACTAAGGCATATAAACTTCTGGCTAAACCCTACCCAATTCAGGTATTGTGGTTGTACAGTAAAATTGGAATGGTATCGCATCCGAACCCAACCATCAGTTTTTTTGAAAAGGGCTAAGGCTCATGCCTCAACATTTTCATCATCAACTCCATTCGTGTTTCTCAACACATGTCAAAACATCTCAATAGAATGACTCATCATTCCAAGGTTTTCATAATCATTTTCACCAAGTAGTCCCATCTAAAGTGATCAAGTTTTATGCTTAGCACTAGCCACTAAGGTTAAGAGTATTCACTAATGAGGGGTGCTAATCTTCAATCTCATGCCACAGAATGACATCTAAGTATAACTAGATAGGCCTAGTTTTATAGTCTTTATGCTATCTATACTAAAAGTAAAGAGCTTTGGAAAAGTAAAAGAAAGTAAAGCTTGCAAGTAAAACTTGGGATTAGTATAATAAAAAATGGTATAACCAAAGCATCATCACACTCATCACATGCATTAAAGAACTAGTTCCATTTATTTTATTTGATAAAAGTGATTTCTACTCATTGAAATTAATTAAGATTTAATATTCTCTAAACAGAATATGGGATCATGTGGACACATGTCATCACCATATATTCTAATACATGGGAATGTGATTTAAAGGGTTGGCCACATTTTATAAAGTTTACGATTATTATTTAATAGATTTAAAATGACTAGAAATGCCCTAATAACATTCTTTTGGTACTAGCCCAAAGTCACTGCATGCAAACCTAAATATCTTTACATATTTAGATAGGTATCATCAAATGTGATTTTTGAGAGTTGGAATCAACTCAAAAGCTATTATGGTTAATTTTTGAAAAATGTTTGAATGTAGAAAAGTCACTGTCTTGTTATTTTTACTAAAGATTATATCTAACTCTAAATGATTTAAATCCAACGGGCCTAGATAGATATTTTAATTTTCTAGCAAAATTTGAATCATGCAATTTGGTTAAGTGAAACTCTCTGAATTGATTTTTGAATCTAGGCACAGAATGTGGTTTTAATTAAATTGGAAAATCCTTATTTGAATTCTCAGGCCTACGCGGGAAACTAAACAGCCCTACGCGGGACCCACTGGTCAGCGACTCATCTAACGTGAAACGGTATCATCGAATCTGTCCCGTGCAATCCTATTCTAATCCAACGGCCGAGCGTCATCATTGACGATGAACAACTCTGGCGAGGAATGTGACCTAGCGCGACGGTGGGGGTCTCGTGGGCTCACCTGGGCTCTAGATAGGGTCGATGATGGGGGCATTCAACGTGGTAGACAACAACGATGCAAGGCGCGGTCACGACGGAGCTTGGGGTGGTCGGAATCGCTGGCGCCCTTCTCCTCCAGCAGCGGCAGACTCCGGTGAAATTCCAGCGCAGTGGTGCTCGCCTTGCTCCGGGGGGAGGTGGGGAAGGTCAGTGAGGAGTGGGGAGTAGAGTGGTGTGGAGAAATAGGGTGGAGAGGCCCTCTATTTATACACCAACAAGGTGACCAAGCGAGATGGGTTGGCGTCTCCGGCAAGGACGGTACATCGAGCTAATGGCATGGGCGGGGGTGTAGGACGGTGCGGTCCTCCCTGACGGTTCTCACGGAAGTAAGGGCACGACACGAGGCGGTCTAGTTTGGTCTGGCGCGTGCGATGCTCCGCACGGGAAAGGCGGTGTTCTCGACGACGCGCGGGAGCTACGGGTCAGCATCGGCAAACGGGGGTGTCTGCCGAGGTGGCATGATCATGGCGAGGCTGCGCATTCACGGCGAGGGTAAGGCGCAAGCTGGCGGGGCTGGTCGGGCATGATGCACTGGCGCGCTCTAGGCAGGGCGCAGAGGTGTAGAGCGCGGCGGTGCTAGGGTGGTCCACTGCTCGGCTGGGGCTGTGGCCTGGACAGGGGGTGGAGGTAGGTTGCGACGATGCTCCTGGACATCCTGGTTGGGCGCGGGGCTATCTGGTGCGAGCTGGCCGTGGTCGGTCGGCGATGACCACAAAACAACGGTGCTTAACTGTTCTCCATGGTGAAGGGGGGGGGGCTTGTCTGCTGCTGCTAGTCACTCTGGGGGACAAGGGGGTTAAGAGGGAGATCAATTGGTCGATGATCACTATACAAAACAGTGAAGTTAGGCTAGAGATTATTCGGTGCATGCCAAGTGTTTGTGTTAATGGCCACATGAAATTTATTTTTGAATTTTTGATTCAAATTTTTTGAGTGATCTCATATTAAGCTTGAGAGACTAGGTTTGCTTGGAGAGGTCAAGGTGAATTGATTTGGTGGGTTTTTGGAAAAGTGTGATCTTAGCACATACACTTGATTCAATTTTCAAATGTCCTTTAAATTGATTTGCTAGATGTTTTTGTAAGTTTGTAAAGTGGGCCTTGATACACTTTTACTTGGTCTAGCAAGGGGTGAAAAGAAATAGAAATGTTTCTGTTAGAAATTCTTTTCTAGGAACACCTAAAGTGGCCTAGTGGTTTAATTTTGTCAAAATGACCATTTGCTTTATTTAATCTTATTTGATTTCTTTATCTTTTGATTTAGCTTGTAAATGGTCTAGATGATGTGGCATTCACCTTTAAACCATTTCATAACATTTAGAACAATCAAGCATGGCATATACACTCAATTCTACACTAATGCAAACACACATGCATTCATATGCTTTTTCTTAACAAAAGTTTTTGTTAACCCTAAATTGGGTGATTAGAACTTGATAACCTTGATTAAAGTTTTGGGGTGTTACAAACCTTCCCTCCTTGAAAAAAATCTCGTCCCGAGATTTAAGAAAAACTAGGAACTAAAGAGATCTGGAAACTCAGTCCTAATATAATCTTCTCGCTCCCAAGTAGCTTCTTCTTCAGTATGGTTGCTCCATTGGATCTTGAGAAATTTGATACTCCGAGTCCTGGTGGTTCGGAAAGCTTCTTCCAAGATACGGATGGTCACTTCGCGATACGTCAGATCCTTGTTGATATCTATGGCTCGATGATCGATGTTCTTGAAAACTTTGGTCTTCTCCGGAACTTCTAAGCATTTGCAAAGTAACGAGATATGGAATACATCATGGATGGATGACATCTCCTCTAGCAGTTCTAGTTGATAAGATACCTCTCCTCAGCGATTTAGAATCTTGAAGGGTCCAATATATCTGGGGGCTAACTTTCCTTTTAGTTGAAAATGTTGCATTCCCTTCACGGGTGATACTTTGAGATACACAAAATCTCCGACATTGAAGGTCAAGTCTCTACGTCTCTTGTCAGCATAACTCTTCTCTTTGGATTGGGCGGCTCTTGAGGTGCTCACGGACTTTGTGAACCTTCTCTTCGGCTTCTCGTAGGATGTCGGGTCCGAAAATCTGACTCTCTCCTACTTGCGACCAATTCAAGGGGGTACGACACTTCCTTCCATACAGAAATTGGGGCCATTTGCAAACTGGCTTGATAACTGTTGTTGTATGAGAATTCTGCGAAGGGCAGACAATGTTCGCATTTTGATCCATACTCTAGTACATAGGCTCTCAACATATCTTCTAAGATTTGGTTGACTCTTTCAGTCTGTCCATCGGTTTGCGGGTGATAAGCTGTGCTGAAATTCAACTTGGTTCCTAATCCTTCTTGGACTTTCTGCCAAAATCTTGAGGTAAATTGGGTTCCTCGATCCGACACTATGATCTTAGGTGTTCCATGCAAACTGATGATTCTAGCAATGTACAACTCTGCTAGCTTCGAACTCTGGTAGGTTGTCTTGACAGGTATAAAATGGGCTACCTTGGACAGTCTATCAACTATGACCAAGATAGAGTCATTTTCCCTACTAGAAGTAGGCAAACTGGTGATCAAGTCCATTCCGATGGAATCCCATTTCCATTCTGGAATCTGCAATGGTTGGAACAGTCCTGCGGGTCTCTGATGTTCCACTTTGACTCTCTGATAGATATCACACTTAGCTATGTAGCTTCAGATTTCTCTCTTCATCTTGTGCCACCAAAATTGCTCCTTGAAATACTGATACATCTTCGTTCTTCCGGGGTGAATAGAATAAAGAGTATCATGATCTTCCTGCATGATAACTTGTTTCAGCTCTGAATCTGCTGGCACACAGATACGTCCTTTGTACCACAAAACTCCTTCTTCATCTTCAGGGAATCCAGGTACCTTTCTTGTACCGATACGATGCTCGATTCCGTCGATACTCGCATTTCCCTTCTGGGCTTCCTTGATTTGACTGATCAAAGTGGGTTGAAGTTCTATGCTAGCTAAAAATCCTTTACTAACTAGCTCAGTTCTAAATTGCTCCAACTCTCCATGCAAACTTGTCTGAGCTTCTTTGATCATGGTGTTTAATCTACACGACAATCTGCTAAGAGCATCTGCTACCACATTGGCTTTGCCGGGGTGATAGTGAATGTCAAGGTCATAATCCTTGATTAACTCTATCCATCTCCTTTGCCTCATATTCAGCTCCTTCTGAGTGAAAATATACTTCAGGCTCTTGTGATCCAAATAAATCTCATAGCGGTTACCCATAAGGTAATGACGCCATGTCTTCAATGCTGAAACTACAGCTGCTAGTTCAAGGTCATGGGTAGGGTAGTTTTGCTCATGCTGCTTCAGTTGCCGGGACAGATATTCTATGACTTTGCCTTCTTACATCAACACACATCCGGGACCAATCTTGGATGCATCACAATACACATCAAAAGGCTTCTTGATATTTGGCATAATCAGGATTGGGGCGGAAATCAATCTCCTCTTGAGCTCTTGAAAACTTGCTTCACATTTGTCAGTCCATTCAAACTTCTTATCTTTCTTCAGAAATTGGGTCATCAGTCTTGCGATGCTCGAAAATCCTTCAACAAACTTGCGGTAATATCCCGCTAATCCGAGAAATGCACGGACTTGGGTTTGAGTGGTTGGGGCTTCCCATTCTTCAACATCTTTGATCTTGGCGGGATCAACAGCGACTCCTCCTGCCGACACAATATGTCCGAGGAATCCTACTTCCTTCAACCAGAACTCACATTTGCTAAACTTGGCATACAACTGATGTTCTCTAAGGGTTTCAAGGATGGTTATCAGGTGTAACTCATGGTCTTCTTCTGACTTTGAATATATTAGAATATCATCGATAAAAACAACGACAAACTTATCCAGGAAGTTCATAAAAATCTTATTCATGAGGTTCATGAAATAAGTGGCGGCATTCGTTAATCCAAAAGACATGACAATATACTCATATAATCCATATCTGGTGGTAAAAGCGGTCTTTGGAATATCCGTTGCACAAATCTTGAGTTGATGATAACCAGTTCTAAGATCAATCTTAGAAAACACTCTGGCACCAGTCAACTGATCAAACAGATCCTCTATCTTGGGCAGTGGGTACTTGTTCTTGATGGTGACGTCATTCAGGTTCCGGTAATCCGTGCACAAACGGTTACCTCCATCCTTCTTATCAACAAACAAAACAGGCGATTGATGTCTACGCACTTCTATTCTTGTAGACAGTTGTTGGGCCTCCAAGTGCAGAGGTTTGTAGAACAGCAGCAAGTTTTCCCTTAAGTGGATCACCCAAGGTTTATCGAACTCAGGGAGGAAGTGGTCAAAGGTATCCCCTCTCAAGCAACCCTACAATCAAGATACAAGAAGTCTCTTGTGTCCCCAACACACCCAATACACTTGTCAGGTGTATAGGTGCACTAGTTCGGCGAAGATATAGTGAAATACAAGTGGTATAGATAATTATAAGTGGTAACGGTGACAGAAAATAGCTTGATGGCGTGGAAATGACTAAAGTAAAACTGAAATAAAGATAGAAGCAAGCAAACATGTAATATATCTAATAGCAAACGGTGTTTCAGTGCTTAGAAACAAGGCCTAGGGATCATACTTTCACTAGTGAACACTCTCATATAAATATATTCTTCTTTATAATACTACGCTGAACTACTCTCCAGTTGGACACTCTAATCCATGGTAGGGCTATAACAACACACCTCAAAGTTTACTTTCCACATCTAGATAACCCCACACTGTCACCTTGAGCACCATATGGTTCAAACAAACACCACAATTTCATAAAGACATCCAACTCCAAATATAACTCATAACAAGTATTTGTAATCTCTAGCCTAAGTGCCACCATGGTGTGCACGCTGTCACTTTCACACACATGGGGAGAGCAGAGATCTATTAAAGCACTTGAGTAGCAAGGTAGATCAACTTGATTACAAGCTCATGATCACAATATGATCACGCATAGAGAGAGAGATGGACACATAGTTACCGGTAAAACCCTTAGCCTCGAGGAAGAACTACTCCCTCCTCATCATGGGAATCAGCAACGGCGATGGAGATGGCGGTGAAGATCGATGGAGATGGCTCTGGGGGCACTTCCCCATCCCGGCAGGGTGCCGGAACAGAGACTTTCTATCCCCCAAATCTCCCCCAGTGGCGGCGGCACTGCGGAACTTTTCGTGGATTTCTGATTGACAATTTAGGGTTTATGCATCAGGAGGCTCTTATAGGCGAGAGGGGAGACCGAGGAGGTGCCAAAGGGGCCCACACCACCCCCTGGCGTGGCCTGGCCTGACCCGCGCCAGCAGGTGGTGTGGCCACCCTCTGGCCCTTCTCCGTCTCGTATTTTGGCTCCGTGAGTCTTCCGGTAAAATAATAACTTTGGCTTTTGTCCCGTCCAATACCGAGAATATTCATTTTTTGACTTCCTGGAACCAAAAACAGCAGAAAACAGGCAGCTGGCACTGTGGCTCTTGTTAATAGGTTAGTCCAAGAAATCATATGAAAATTACTCCAAAGTGTGGACAAAACACAAGAAAGTAGATAAAACCAAGGATGGAACATCAAAAATTATAGATACATTTGCAATGTATCAACATCCCCAAGCTTAACTCCTGCTCGTCCTCGAGTAGGTAAGTGATAAAAAGAAAGAATAATTTTTGAGGTGACATGCACCATCATAAACTTGATCAAAGTATTTGTAAAGCATCGAAAGCTGGGATCATAGTACTTCAATCATAACATGAAGGACAAAGTTCTAGCAATAAGGCAAAGCAACTATGATGCAACATGAAAAGGCATAAACAAAAGATTCATGAATAACAATGCTTTGCAAGACGTTTGTTTGTTTCACATAAAGAAAACATAGCATAGTAGTATTCAGCTTATCCCTCATAGAGTAGCAAACATAAATGCATAGGACACCTTGAAAGTTCATAAGAGTGACTAGATACAAATAGTTTAAAACAAGCAAATCAAAGCTATGCATCAATCAACAAGTCTTGGGACAACGCACATAGAACTAAGAATGGCCACTATGCTCTCAAAGCAGGTGCATAAAGATAGAAGGTGGAGACTCAACATAAAAGTAAAAGAAAGGCCTTCAAATAAGGAAGTAGGGATTCAAGTTTCATAAAGAGCTTCCAAAAATTATGGTACTTATTAGCTTTCAGCTCTCATTGCCCCTATCATAAGCATCTTGAAGTGATTAAGGTTAAAGTGAACAAACTATGGTGTACATGCTTGATGAAGTATAAGTTAGAAATCTCATGTCCCTTGAATACGAGGGCCGCTCCTCATGCTACTCAAGTTTAGTCACCGGTAAGTTTTTTTCATCGTAAGACATGTGTATCATAGAGAACCGCCAACGGGGTACCCCTTGCCCGATGATACGGAAGAATCCCCATATCAAAATGACAAGGCAAGCAGACAACGAGCATCTCAGCAATCTTCTTATTTACCATGGGAATATGGTGCTTTTTTCTCTCTTTCCTCTTTTCATAATCTCTTTTTTTCTTTTTTCTCTTTTTTTCCTCAATACCTGACTCTTTTTTATAAGAAGAATGCTTCAGAGACAGCTCATTATAGTTATGCTGCAGGTTTCCACCATGATAGCATGGATTAGACCGGCGGCCCAGGCATTTTCTAACACATATACATAACTCCATGGACTTACAATCTCCCCTTTCATTTCACACCGACGACATCCATAGACAAAAGATCATGATATCAACTAGGTACAAAGTACACGTGCAATGTTGAAAGCGTTCCCCATGACAACATGGTTCTGATAATCCCCAACAAATAAGTGCTAGCATATACAACATAGACGACACAATGGTTCAAGTTTATTAAGGGCAGGAAAAGTAAAGTGTGCCATCAAGTTCGTGAGAGCTTTAATCACTAGTTTTCTCATAACAAGTTTAATTTGGAAGGTAAACAAAAAAATGAATATACTTGGAATAGCATATGCTAGTAGGTAGGTATGGTGGACTCTTTGGAATAACTTGGTTTAAGGAGTTGGATGCATGAGTGGAACTCACACTTGGTTATGGAGGCTAGCAAAAGACTAGGAGCGACCAACTAAGAGAGCAATAATGGCCATAATCATGCAGAGCGACAAAACATCATTAATCAAAGCATAAAGTGATATTACAAGTCAAAAACTAAAGGACCATAAAGGCTATGGTGACTTGGGATAGTCATAACATGGTGTGAGCATGCGCCAAGTCAAGCCAAATAAAGCATCGAAGGAGAATACCACAATACTATGCTTTAATATGCTAAAACAACGCATGATCCTTCCAAGCCACATTAAGCAATCTCAATTTTTTATAACAAGCCATGCTACAGCAAAGAATACTAAGCATAAAGACAAAACAATATCAAGCATGGCGTGACAAAGCATAGGCCACAGTAAAAAACAAGCTCTCTTTACCACTTAAGCATGAGCTTTTCCTACTCTTTTCCAAACCAAACTAAACTATTTGAAAACCAATGTATGAAAGAGGGGGTCCAACAAATTTATTCAGCAAACTAAGCAAACAAAGCAAACGAAAAACAAAAATGAAAACAAAAAAGAAGACGCTCCAAGAACAACACAACTGTGCATGAAACAATAAAAATGAAGCGTTTGGAAGAAACCTGGGATTTTTATTGATGAAGAGGGGGTGCCTTGGGCATCCCCAAGCTTTGAAGCTTGTACTTCTTGGATATTTCTTGGGGTGACATGCGTGGCATCCCCAAGCTTGAGCTTTAGTCCATCCTTCATCTCGTTACTCATTCCTTCCATACACCTGAAATTTTTCCTTCATACAAAACTTCACACAATCTTTATTAGCAACATTAGTGCACTCAAGATAATAAGTCTTTAGGTTCAGTTATAACACTAATAAAACTTCCACTAAAACACTAGCTATTGTAGCACTTCCCTCAAAAAGCTCAATTCCCCAAAAGAACTCAAAGAGGAACCAACAAGAAGCAAATGCAGAAAATGGCAGAAATCTGTCAGAACAGACCAGCAGGTAAAGACGATTTTTTTGAAGACTTTCTGTTTCTCAAATCAAAACATGTTGAACTAACGAAAGTTAGATAACAACCTGGGGATGAAGCACAAACATTCACGCCTCAAAAGGATGTACATAGATTTTACACGATTTTTTACGGTGAAGCACATAAATTTGTTTTGAGACAACAACTTTCCCAATCATTACTTCTCTCTCATTAGAGGTTACTCTTGGCCCAAAAAGCAAATAAAAAGGATAAGGAGCGGTTATTACAGAGATAATAACTTCCAAGACTCATCTAAAACTTTTAGGTTATCTCCCAATAAGTACTTTTCTTTATTGCCTTTAAGTTAGGCATGATAGTTTGAGAAGATGCTCACATAAGAAATATGAATTTAAGTAAAAGAGAGCATCAAGAAGCAAATTCAAAACACATTTAAGTCTAACCCACTTCCTATGCATGGGAATCTTGTAAAGAAACAAGTCATGAAAGCACAAAGCAATAAGCATAGTAAAGCAAAACAAGTGCAACTTCAAGACTTTCAACATAAAGAGGTGAAACTTAATATCAATTGAGATGCATAAAACCATGCTTCCCTCTCTCATAATAACTTTCAGTAGCATCATGAATAAAAGTAAAAATATAACTATCAAAAGAAACATTCTTATCATGAGCCTGATGGCTCAATACACGGCGCCCAGAAAAATGCTTGGTGCGTGGTGTTGATGTAGAGCTCGTTGGGAACCCCAAGAGGAAGGTATGATGAGCACAGCAGCAAGTTTCCCTCAGTTATGAAACCAAGGTTTAATCGAACCAGTAGGAGAAAGGAAACACCTCAAAGGTGTTACTAGCTGAGCTTTGGCAGGGCGCACTACCGGTGCTAGTAGCAACGTGGAGACCTGCACAACACAACCACCGAACTTTGTCCCCAACT
The DNA here is from genome assembly GCA_916181665.1 of Avena sativa. Lineage (NCBI taxonomy): Eukaryota > Viridiplantae > Streptophyta > Magnoliopsida > Poales > Poaceae > Avena > Avena sativa. The sequence goes on from OV702295.1 coordinate 434,730,400, forward strand.
TGCGATGAGGTTGTCAATCTCACCGTGTTTTGCGGAAAACAAAGAATTAAACGTATCGAATGGAAAGAAGTAAAAGTTTGTAGAAAGTAAACACAAAGAAGAAATAGTTTATAGATTGTATGTAAAGAAAAAGGACCGGGATCCATAGTTCACTAGAGGTGGCTCTCCTTATATAGATAACATGCTGGGTGAACAAATTACAGCGGGGCAATTGACAAACACCAAGAAAGCAATACATGCATATACTAATCATCTTGACTCCTTTGAGACTTGATTGGGCATTACAACATAATACATAGACCGCCATACAACTGCATCTATGACTAATAATCCACCTTCAGGTTATCATCCAAACCTCCTCCAGTATTAAGTTGCATGCAACAGATTATTGCTTTACGAACTGCGTGTAAAGTAAACAATACAATTGTTCTATAAACAAAGGATCATTGTTTTCTCCCTAGTAGCAACAGCACATCTAGTACCTTAGAGATTTCTGTCACTTCCCCAGATTACCAGAGGCATGAACCCACTATCGAGCATAAATACTAACTCTTGGAGTTGCTAGCATCTACTTGGCCAAGATAGTTACTAACAACGGAAAGCATGCAAGATCTCAAATAACAAAGACATGATAGAATCAATAATCAATCTGAAATAGCATCTCAATATCCATCGGATCCCCGCAAACACAACATGTATGAATTACAAATAGATGATCTTGATCATGAATGGAGCTCACAAGATTTAAACATGAAAGCACAAAGGAGGAGAAACCAGCCATCTAGCTACTACATGGATCCGTAGTCCAAGGATGAACTACTCACGCATCACACCGGAGGCTTGCATAGTGATGAAGAAGGCCTCTAGGGTGAATTCCCCTCTCCGGCAGGGTGCCGGGAAGAGCTTCAGATCCCCCCGATCTAGGGATAGAGACGACGGCGGCTACAGACTCTTTCGTGGATTTTTGATTAGGTACTTACGGTTTTCATCCCGAGGGCAACTTATAGGCGGAAGGAGAGGCCGAGGGGGTGCTGGGGGCGGCCAGACCACCCCCTGGCGCGGGCCAGGCCTGGCCGCGCGGCCAGGTGGTGTGGCCGGCCCCCAGCCCTTCTCCGTCTCGTATTCTGGCACTTGATCCCTTCCGGAAAAATAGGCACTTTGGCTTTTGTCCCGTCCAATTCCGAGAATATTCATTTTCTGACTTTTCTGGAACCAAAAACAACAGAAAACAGGCAGCTGGCACTGTGGCTCTTGTTAATAGGTTAGTCCAAGAAATCATAATAAAAGTACTCCAAATTTGGAACAAAACACAAGAAAGTGGATAAAACCAAGCATGGAACATCAAAAATTATAGATACATTTGCAATGTATCAACATCCCCAAGCTTAACTCCTGCTCATCCTCGAGTAGGTAAGTGATAAAAGAAAGAATTTTTGAGGTGACATGCACCATCAAAGTTTTGATCAAAGTATTTGCAAAACTCAAAGCTGGGATCATAGTACTTTAATCATAACATGAAAGACAAAGTTCTAGCAATAAGCAAAGAAACTATGATACAACATGAAAAGGCATAAACAAAAGATTCATGAATAACAATGCTTTGCAAGACGTTTGTTTTTTTCACATAAAGAAAACATAGCATAATAGTATTCAGCTTGTCCCTCAATAGAGTAGCAAATATAAATGCATATGACACCTTAAAAGTTCATAAGAGTGACTAGATACAATAGTTTCAAACAAGGAATAACAAGTTATGCATCAATCAACTAGTATTGGGAAAATGCACATAAAACTAAGAATGCCCACTATGCTCTCAAAGTAGTGCATAAAGATAGAAGGTGGAGACTCAATATAATGGTGGAAGAAAAGCCTTTTGTAAAAGGAAGTAGGGATTCAAGTCTCATAAAGAGCTTCCAAAAATTATGGTACTTATAGCTTTCAGCTCTCATTGCCCCTATCATAAGCATCTTGAAGGTGATTAAGTTTAAAGTGACACAACTAAGAGGATATGCTTGACAAGTTATAAACCAAAATCTCATGCCCCTTACTTACGAAGACCGATCCTCATGCTACTCAACTTCAGTCACGAGTAAGCTCTTGTCATTGTAAGTATATGCGTATCATTAAGAACCGCCAACGGGGTACCCCTTGCACATGATATGGGAGCTTTCCCATAATCAAAATGACAAGGCAAGCAGACAATGAGCATCTCAGCGATCTTTTTATTTGCTGTTTGCATAGGATTTTATTGAGGATGCTTCATAGAGTGCTCATTATGGTGATGCTGCAAGTTTCCACCATGATTAGGCATGGCTTAGGCTAGCGGCCTAGGCGTTTCTCTAACACATATACAAACTCCATGATCTTACAAGTTCCACTTTTATTTCACACCGCCGGGATCCGTAAGCAAAAGAACATAATATCAACGGGGTACAAAGTACAAGTGCAATGTTGAAAGCATTCCCCATGGTACATGGCTCTGCTAATTTCAACTTATAAAGCGCAAGCATATACGCAACAAAGAAGGACCCAATGGTTCAAGTTTATTAGAGGCAATAAAGTAAAGTGTGCCATCAAGTTCGTGAGATCTTCAATCACTAGTTTTCTCATAACAAGTGGAAGGTAAACAAAAGCATGAATATACTTGGAATAGCATAAGCTAGTAGGTAGGTATGGTGGACTCTTTGGAAAACTTGGTTTAGGGAGTTGGATGCATGAGTGGAACTCATACTTGGTTGTGGAGGCTAGCAAAAGAGTGGGAGCGACAAACTAAGAGAGCAATAATGGCCATAATCATGCAGAGCGACAAAACATCATTGATCAAAGCATAAAGTGATACTACAAGTTGAAAACTAAAGGATCATAAAGGCTATGGTGACTTGAGATAGTCATAATATGGTGTGAGCATGCGCCAAGTCAACCCAAATAAAGCATCAAAGGAGAATACCACTATACTATTCTTTAATATGCTAAAACAACGCATGATTCATCCAAGGCACATTAAGCAATCTCAATTGTTTATAACAAGTCATGCTACAACAAATAATACTAAGCATAAAGCCAAAACAATATCAAGCATGGCATGACGAAGCATAGCCACAGTCAAAAACGAGCTCTTTTTACCACATAAGCATGAACTTTCCTACTCTTTTCCAAACCAAACCAAACTATTTGCAAACCAATGTATGAAAGAGGGGGTCCAACCAATTTATTCAGAAAACTAAGCAAACAAAGCAAACTAAAAACCAAAAAGAAAATGAAAAAGAAGACGCTCCAAGAGAAACACAACTGTGCACGAAACAATAAAAATGAAGCGTTTGGAAGAAACCTGGGATTTTTATTGATGAAGAAGGGGATGCCTTGGGCATCCCTAAGCTTTGACGCTTGTACTTCTTGGATATTTCTTGGGGTGACACGCGTGGCATCCCCAAGCTTGAGCTTTAGTCCATCCTTCATCTCGTTACTCATTTCTTCCATACACCTGAAAATTTTCCTTCATACAAAACTTCACACAATCTCATTAGCAACATTAGTGCACTTAAGATAAATAAGTCTCAAGGTTCAGTTCTAACACCAAATAAACTTCCATTAGAACACTATATACTGTATCACTTCCCTCAAAAAGCTCAATTTCCCAAAAGAACTCAAGAAGGAACCAACAAGAAGCAAATGCAGAAAATGACAGAAATCTGTCAAAACAGACCAGCAGGTAAAGACGATTTTTTTCGAAGACCTTATGTTGCTCAAATCAAAAAGTGTTGAACGAATGAAAGTTAGATAACAACCTGGGTAAGAAGAACAAAAAATTACAGCTCATTCCCACGTACAGAGATCTCTCAGGAATTTTTATGGTGAAGCACAGAAATCTGTTTTGGGACAGCAACTTTCCCAATCATTACTTGACTCTCATTAGAGGTTACTCTTGGCACAAAAAGGAAATAAAAAGGATAAGGAGAGGTTATTACAGAGGTAATAACTTCCAAGACTCAACTAAAACTCTTGGGTTATCTCCCAACAAGTACTTTTCTTTAACGCCTTTAAGTTAGGCATAAGAACCAAAGAAAGAATCAAGTGTTCTCAAATGAAGAAGCATTAAGATCAATACCAGAAATATTTTCAACAAGGCAAGGTATATCATCCAAATAAGTTCTAGAGGATCCTCTCTCAATGCTCTTGGGTGCACTATTGTCATCAAAAGGGTTTGCAGGAACAATCCAATCAAGATTCTTTTCTATGGCATCATGTATTGCTACTAGTTTAAAGGGTATTGGTATCTTAGGTTCCTCCCCATTAGGTTTGGTTTTGTTCATCTTTTCTCATGTACCAACAACATCTACACATGAGCCTAGCATATTGAAACGTTCAAAAACTTTTCTAGCTTCCTTGGCAACATCATAGAATTCCTTAAACAAAGTTTCTAGAATAAAATCCCTCTTTTCAGGATCCTCAATTTATTTAAGCTTAAGAAACATTACTTGCATTAAGGGGTTGAGGTTAACAAACCTAGCTTGTAACATGTGAATTAAAGAAGCAGCAGCAATCTCATAATTTGGAGCAAGTTCTACAAGGGATCTATCCTCAGTATCTTCATGTTTGCTAACATGATTAAAGAATTCTTCAATGTTATCTTTCCCAATTATAGAACCACTACCAATTGGAAGGTCTTTCAAGGTGAACTTGGGGATCAACATGGTGAGCAAAGGAAAAGGTGACAACTAAAGGAGACTTAATTTTTTTGGATTTTCAAATAAGAAAGCAAACAAGTAAAACTAATTTTTTTGGATTTTTGAAGAACAAAACAAGCAAACAAAGCAAAAAGAAAACTAAGCAAAACAAAAACAACAAAGTAAAGAGATTGGTTATGCGGGACTCCCCTTGTGAAGATGTCCTTGACTCCCCGGCAACGGCGCCAGAAAAATGCTTGATGGCTCAATACACGGCGCCCAGAAAAGTGCTTGGTGCGTGGTGTTGATGTAGAGCTCGTTGGGAACCCCAAGAGGAAGGTATGATGAGCACAGCAGCAAGTTTCCCTCAGTTATGAAACCAAGGTTTAATCGAACCAGTAGGAGCAAGGAAACACCTCAAAGGTGTTACTAGCTGAGCTTTGGCAGGGCGCACTACCGGTGCTAGTAGCAACGTGGAGACCTGCACAACACAACCACAGAACTTTGTCCCCAACTTGCGATGAGGTTGTCAATCTCACCGTGTTTTGCGGAAAACAAAGGATTAAACGTATCGAATGGAAAGAAGTAAAAGTTTGTAGAAAGTAAACACAAAGCAGAAACAGTTTATAGATTGTATCTAAAGAAAAAGGACCGGGATCCATAGTTCACTAGAGGTGGCTCTCCTTAGATAGATAACATGCTGGGTGAACAAATTACAGCGGGGCAATTGACAAACACCGAGAAAGCAATACATGCATATACTAATCATCTTGACTCCTTTGAGACTTGATTGGGCATTACAACATAATACATAGACCGCCATCCAACTGCATCTATGACTAATAATCCACCTTCAGGTTATCATCCGAACCCCCTCCAATATTAAGTTGCAAGCAACAGATTATTGCTTTACGAACTGCGTGTAAAGTAAACAATACAATTGTTCTATGAACAAAGGATTGTTGTTTTCTCCCTAGTAGAAACAGCACATCTAGTACCTTAGAGATTTCTGTCACTTCCCCAGATTACCAGAGGCATGAACCCACTATCGAGCATAAATACTAACTCTTGGGGTTGCTAGCATCTACTTGGCCAAGATAGCTACTAACAACGGAAAGCATGCAAGATCACAAATAACAAAGACATGATAGAATCAATAATCAATCTGAAATAGCATCTCAATATCCATCAGATCCCCGCGAAATGGTTCAAGTTTATTAAGGGCAGGAAAAGTAAAGTGTGCCATCAAGTTCGTGAGAGCTTTAATCACTAGTTTTCTCATAACAAGTTTAATTTGGAAGGTAAACAAAAAAATGAATATACTTGGAATAGCATATGCTAGTAGGTAGGTATGGAGGACTCTTTGGAATAACTTGGTTTAAGGAGTTGGATGCATGAGTGGAACTCACACTTGGTTATGGAGGCTAGCAAAATATTAGGAGCGACCAACTCAGAGAGCAATAATGGCCATAATCATGCAGAGCGACAAAACATCATTAATCAAAGCATAAAGTGATATTACAAGTCAAAAACTAAAGCATCATAAAGGCTATGGTGACTTGGGATAGTCATAACATGGTGTGAGCATGCGCCAAGTCAACCCAAATAAAGCATCAAAGGAGAATACCACAATACTATGCTTTAATATGCTAAAACAACGCATGATCCTTCCAAGGCACATTAAGCAATCTCAATTGTTTATAACAAGCCATGCTACAGCAAAGAATACTAAGCATAAAGCCAAAACAATATCAAGCATGGCATGACAAAGCATAGGCTACAGTCAAAAACAAGCTCTCTTTACCACTTAAGCATGAGCTTTTCCTACTCTTTTCCAAACCAAACCAAACTATTTGAAAACCAATGTATGAAAGAGGGGGTACAACCAATTTATTCAGCAAACTAAGCAAAAAAAGCAAACAAAAAAACAAAACGAAAACGAAAAAGAAGACGCTCCAAGAACAACACAACTGTGCATGAAACAATAAAAATGAAGCGTTTGGAAGAAACCTGGGATTTTTTTTGATGAAGAGGGGGTACCTTGGGCATCCCCAAGCTTTGACGCTTCTACTTATTGGATATTTCTTGGGGTGACATGCGTGGCATACCCAAACTTGAGCTTTAGTCCATCCTTCATCTCATTACTCATTCCTTCCATACACCTGAAATTTTTCCTTCATACAAAACTTCACACAATCTTTATTAGCAACATTAGTGCACTCAAGATAATAAGTCTTTAGATTCATTTCTAACACTAATAAAACTTACACTAAAACACTGGCTACTGTAGCACTTCCCTCAAAAAGCTCAATTCCCCAAAAGAACTCAAAAAGGAACCAACAAGAAGCAAATGCAGAAAATGGCAGAAATCTGTCAAAACAGACCAGCAGGTAAAGACGAATTTTTTCGAGGACCTTCTGTTTCTCAAATCAACGTGTTGAACTAACGAAAGTTAGATAACAACCTGGGGAAGAAGCACAAAAATTCACGCCTCAAAATGACGTACAGAGATTTTACACGAATTTTGATGGTGAAGCATAGAAATCTGTTTCGGGACAGCAACTTTCCCAATCATTACTTCTCTCTCATTAGAGGTTACTCTTGGCACAAAAAGCAAATAAAAAGGATAAGGAGCGGTTATTACAGAGATAATAACTTCCAAGACTCATCTAAAACTTTTAGGTTATCTCCCAATAAGTACTTTTCTTTAATGCCTTTAAGTTAGGCATGATAGTTTGAGAAGATGCTCACATAAGAAATATGAATTTAAGTAAAAGAGAGCATCAAGAAGCAAATTCAAAACACATTTAAGTCTAACCCACTTCCTATGCATGGGAATCTTGTAAATAAACAAGTCATGAAAGCACAATGCAACAAGCATAGTAAAGCAAAACAAGTGCAACTTCAAGACTTTCAACATAAAGAGGTGAAACTTAATATTATTGAGATGCATAAAACCATGCTTCCCTCTCTCATAATAACTTTCAGTAGCATCATGAATAAAAGTAAAAATATAACTATCACAAGAAACATTCTTATCATGAGCCACATGCATAAAATAATTAATACTCCCCACATAAACATAATCATTCTTATTGATTGTAGTGGGAGCAAATTCAACAAAATAGCTATCATTATTATTTTCATCACCATAATCATCAAATATAGGAGGCATATTGTAATCATAATTAATTTCCTCGTCAATAGTAGGTGGACTGAAAATATCATAATCATCATTGCAATTATCATAAATTGGAGGTATAGCATCATCATAAGCAATAGAATAGTTATCTTCCCAAGTGTGTTCTTGTAAACATATCATCATTGGAAGGCTCATGGATAACACTAATAGTACAACAATTATTAATATCATCATTTTTAGAATTGGTACCGAAGAGATTTTCAATATCAAAAGTAGTGTGCTTTTCCTAATCATGATCACTACTATAGGTAACAGGCATAGGAACATCATCGAGTTCAGACTCATCAAAAACTATAATAGGAGCAACATGCTTAGGGGAAAATACCGTTTCCTCTCTCCTTTCACTCCTCCTTTTCTTCTTTTTATTCTTCTCTTTAGGAGGGAGAGGCTTGAAAGGAAGATTCTCCATATACCCCTGTTCATTGTTAGAGACAACAGAAGAAACTTTGGAGGATTCCTCCTTTTCATTAGTAAGACCAAAACACATATTAGTCATGTCATATTTTGGTAAGGTCTCATCTTTTATAATATTTTGTATGTAAGTATTTGTATGGCAATTATCAACACAATAAAGATGACAACCATGCATGACACTATTCATATCAAAAGCACCCATATCTACCAAAGAGTTTTTTCTTGATAACTCTTCACACCCCAAAAATAATGTAAGTTCATCATGCTGATTAGGAGTGATCATGTCATCACAATACAAACTTGTAGTACTCATTGGATTAGAAGGGCAATTATTATGGCCTGAGCATTGAAAATTGAAATGACCCACTTCAAAGCAATGTTCACAAATAAAAGGATAGAGGGCACCATTTTTTTACCAAGATCATTTAGAGCCCTATACCACGTTCTAGTTTTTTCATTCCTGTGGGTGATACAGTATTCTTCTTCAATTTGATTATTCTCACAAGGTATATGTATTCCACAAAAATTAACATGCTTATAAGAAGTAGTACTTTCAGAGTTTTGAGAATGTTTATTGCTATCATTAATAACAATTTCATTTCCCATGCAAGTGTCTTTATAAGGCTCATGATACATGTCCCATTTTTCTTTAGGAGCATTAATATGAGAAGCAAAGGTTCTATGACAATCAACAAGAATTTGAGGATCAAGACCATATTTAGCACTAAGCTCTTGAAAATCAATAGTTTCAACAAAAGACTTAATGCAATCATACTCATAGTTTATACCTGGTTCTTTACCTTTGTTGTTATCCCAATCTTCGGTATTGCTTTGAATTGTTTCAAGAAGATCCCACTTAGCTTTGACCTCCTTACTTGTGAAGGATCCCTCTAAACAAGTATCCAGATAGTCCGTGTAATGTCCTAAAAGCCTTGCATAAAAATTATTAATAACAATATTACTAGGGAGCTCATGAATGGGACATTTGAGCATTAGTGACTTCAATCTCCCCCATGCTTGGGCAATACTTTTTCCATCATGTGGATGAAAATTGTAAATGTAATTCCTATCTTTATGAATTTCATGAGGAGGATAAAATTTAGAGTAAAAGAGAGATTCAAGTTCCTTCCACTCCAAATGATGAGGATCATCTAGTATCTCATACCACTCTCTTGCTTTGCCATTAAGTGACAAAGGGAATAGCTTCCTCTTAACTTTGTTCATTGAAATACCTACACACTTGAACAACTCGCATAATTCGTGTATAAAGAGTAAATGATCACCAGGATGGACAGTTCCATCTCCCAAATAACAGTTGTTCATAACACGTTCAACAATTTTTATAGGTATTTTAAAAGGGATGCTTTCAGTATGTGGATTTAAAATATCACAAGTATCATTAGAATTACCACATATGGGAGATAAAGTATCATCAGAGCAAATTTTCTTCTTTAAAGCTGGGGAACTAAAAAGATCATTTTCATAAAAACCAACTTCCCCAAGCTTAAATGTTTCCATAGCATTAGTAACAAAGGTGTTCAAAAGATTCATACTAATAACATTGCTATTTGCATGCAAAGAAAGTTCCATGTGTTTTTTAATTTTCTTTTCAAACAATTCATGTTCTATATTAGGAAAAATACTAAAAAGCACTCTAATTTTTGTTGTTGTTTTCCATTAAGCCTAACTAGTGAAAACAAGAAACAAAAAGACAAAATAGCAGAATCTAAAGGAAATAACTTCGAGCACTCACACCGGAGCATGTGAGTACCTTTTACCTTACCTCCCTAGCAACGGCGCCAGAAAATAGCTTGCTGGCGCGTGCTTGACGTGGGAGCTTCTTCTTCTTTTAGTCCCCGGCAACGCGCCAAAAAATAGCTTGATGTCTACGCACTTCTATTCTTGTAGACAGTTGTTGGGCCTCCAAGTGCAGAGGTTTGTAGAACAGCAGCAAGTTTTCCCATAAGTGGATCACCCAAGGTTTATCGAACTTAGGGAGGAAGTGGTCAAAGGTATCCCCTCTCAAGCAACCCTGCAATCAAGATACAAGAAGTCTCTTGTGTCCCCAACACACCCAATACACTTGTCAGGTGTATAGGTGCACTAGTTCGGCGAAGAGATAGTGAAATACAAGTGGTATAGATAATTATAAGTGGTAACGGTGATAGAAAATAGCTTGATGGCGTGGAAAAGACTAAAGTAAAACTGAAATAAAGATAGAAGCTAGCAAACATGTAATAGATCTAATAGCAATCGGTGTTTCAGTGCTTAGAAACAAGGCCTAGGGATCATACTTTTACTAGTGAACACTCTCATATAAATATATTCTTCTTTATGATACTACGCTGAACTACTCTCCGGTTGGACACTCAAATCCAACAGCACACCTCAAAGTTTGCTTTCCGCATCTAGATAACCCCACACTGTCACCCTGAGCACCAGATGGTTCAAACAAACACCACAATTTCATAAAGACATCCAACTCCAAATATAACTCATAACAAGTATTTGTAATCTCTAGCCTAAGTTCCACCATGGTGTGCACGCTGTCACTTTCACACACATGGGGAGAGCAGAGATCTATTAAAGCACTTGAGTAGCAAGGTAGATCTACTTGATTACAAGCTCATGATCACAATATGATCACGCATAGAGAGAGAGATGAACACATAGCTACCGGTAGAACCCTTAGCCTCGAGGAAGAACTACTCCCTCCTCATCATGGGAATCAGCAGCGGCGATGGAGATGGCGGTGAAGATCGATGGAGATGGCTCCGGGGGCACTTCCCCATCCCGGCAGGGTGCCGGAATAGAGACTTTCTGTCCCCCAATCTCCCCTTTGGTGGTGGCGGCGCTGCGGAACTTTTCGTGGATTTCTGATTGACAATCTAGGGTTTATGCATCGGGAGGCTCTTATAGGCGAGAGGGGAGACCGAGGAGGTGCCGAAGGGGCCCACACCACCCCCTGGCGCGGCATGGCATGGTCCGTGCCACCAGGTGGTGTGGACACCCTCTGGCCCTTATCTGTCTCGTATTTTGGCTCCATGAGTCTTCCGGTAAAATAATAACTTTGGCTTTTGTCTCGTCCAATTCCGAGAATAACTTTTGGCTTTTGAGTTTGACTCAGGTTTTGCAAACTAACAACTCCTCTCATTCATTCATTCAAGCACACAAATACAAACACACACCACAACATAATGGAAAACATATGGTTTTAAGAACCATTCTGTGAAACTACGATACAGTGGGACCGATACAACTCATTCCTATGGTAGTGATCAGGTGCATCTAATCATCATCGATGAAGTCGGAATCCTCATCATCAGTGTGGAACTCCATGGCATCATCCTCCAGATAGTCATTGTCATCACTGAGGTAAGATTAAAGGTCTCCCTGGATATCTTCACCTTCCTCCTCCTCTTTTGCTTCAAGCTGGATTTCCTGCTCACAGATGGTCTTCTCTAGGTCGACCACCTTCTTGCAAAGACGAGCGATGGTGCGATCCTTCTTCTCGCGTTGACGTCGAAGTGATTTGCGATCCTTGACGAGCATGGCGAGAGTCTGGTCCTTCTTAGCGGCAATGGCAAGGTTGTGGTTGGCGTAGGCTTGAGCATTGTCCAATTCCTTCTGCCTATCATACAGTAGGAAGTCAAGGTTTTCCACCTAGCGCTTCATCTCTGGGTGACTTGGCATCTCCAACGGCATTCCCATAGAATCATGCCTTGCGTAGTGAGCAAAGCGAGTTCCTTCGATCAAGTTGATGTTTTGCCCACACAGACGAGCAAGAGCTTCATGCATGGCCCTGGCTAATCCATCTAGCCAGTTGTTCTCTCGTACGGTGAATTGAATCTTCTCAGAAAGGGGTGCTTCCATCTTTCCTCAGAGGTCTGCAACTATCATCCATTGTAGATCTCCTCCTGGGTACTCTTTGAGTTGGGCACCGAAGAATTCCGGATGCGGGCGCTCCAGGTACTCTGACAGTGCATCTAGATCCCTCTCAAAGATTATTTGGCCTCCGTTGCCCAATTGGTAGAACTTGCAATACTGAACTTCCATCTATAAGAATTTAGGATGAGTAAGTTAGTGAAGTGATCAAGTGTGTCAATTTTTATGTAGAATGTAAGAAGTTTGTGAGGAACATGAATTTTTTTGAAAGAATCTCAAGGATAAGAGTGGGAATAGGTTTTCATAAATACTCACTTCCTTTGTTTTGAAACTAAGTTTTTGTTCGGACGTCCATTCTAACTAGGGTCTCCTATGGTCAGGATGGCTCTGATACCAACTTGTCAACACCCGGATTTTTAATCCTAGATGCCTGTTATGCCATACCTCACAATCCCAGGATTACCATTTTTACGAGACATAACAAATTGGATATCACAGTACATCATCTATTACAAACCATAATAAGGTTTTACACAAATAAAGGATCTCATGATCCAGTCTTAATACAAACAAGCATCGGAATAATAAAGCGTAGTAGTGGGATCCATCTTCAGTGTCACAGGCAATGCTGATGATGGGAGATGATCTTAGTTATCGTAGCCGTCCTGCTGTCCGTCTTCCAGATAGTCCTCCTCATAGTCTGGCCACAGGAATAGCCATGGACAAAGCCATGAGTACTCTTTAAGTACTCGCAAACTATCACTAACAAGTAAGGTAGTTCTAGTAGGAATGCTAAGCTCTAGGTTTATTTGCAAAAGCTAGATTTATCTTAAGCTGAGTTCAAAAGTAAAGAAAGCTAATTTAATGTTCTAAATCACCTAGGTGGGAACTTAGTTTTCATAGTCACAACCCTGTTGTGGTCAAGTCAAAGTCACAATTCATTTCACAAGTTATTTTGAAAACATCTGACGACAGAACGGTATGGCCACTCCAACTGTCCATAACCACGGACGCGGCTATTCGAATAGTTTGACACTCTATAGAGGTGGTACACTTTCACCACAAAATTCGATACATCCGTCCGGGATAACCGTGAATCATCATACTTAGTATGCGGATAATCAATCATAACCTTTCAATTACACACTTTAGTATAGGCACCTACCCTATGAGCTTGGCCTCCCAGCCATGGCCATCTGCCATCCTGGGCACTGCATAGGTGGACATACATCAAGAGGTAGCCTCAGCTCAAACCTCTCCCGCAAGGGAACCCATATTAAGGCATATAAACTTTCGGCTAAGCCCTACCCAATTTAGGTATTGTGGTTGTACGGTAAAATTGGAATGGTATCACATCCGAACCTAACCATCCGTTTTTTTTGAAAAGGGCTAAGGCTCATGCCTCAACATTTTCATCATCAACTCCATTGTGTTTCTCAACACATGTCAAAACATCTCAATAGAATGACTCATCATTTTAAGGTTTTCATAATCATTTTCACCAAGTAGTCCCATCTAAAGTGATCAAGTTTTATGCTTAGCACTAGCCACTAAGGTTAAGAGTGTTCACTAATGAGGGGTGTTAATCTTCAATCTCACGCCACAAAATGACATCTAAGTATAACTAGATAGACTTAGTTTTATACTCTTTATGCTATCTATACCAAAAGTAAAGAGCTTTGGTAAAGTAAAAGAAAGTAAAGCTTGCAAGTAAAACTTGGGATTGGTATAATCAAAAATGGTATAACCGAAGCATGCCTAGTGCATCTTGCTTAGGTTAATACTTGCACAAGTATGAGACTTGCAAGTGTTAGCTTGCCTTGGTTGGTTCATGATATGTCCAAAACGTATCTATTTTTTCGAACACTTTTACTATTGTTTCTCCTCTAAACTTGTGTAATTTAGATGCAACTAACGTGGACTGACGCTGTTTTCAGCAGAATTGCCCTGGTGTCTACTTTTTGTGCAGAAAATCAACTATCAGGAAATATCCTGGAAAATATGCCGAAAATCCTATTTCAGCAGAAGACTCCAGGAGTCAGAATACGAGACGGAGGGGGGCTAGGCCTAGTGTAATACCCCGGATTTCAAAAAGGTACTTTTTTCAACAAAAAGAGGATAGTTGACCATGTTAGACTTTTTAAACCATGAGTCATGGAGAAATATTACACCCTGTACGTTGTGTCGATTTGTCTAGCTGATCAAAAAATGTTGATTAGTTTGGTCAGTTCTTGAGTTCACACGGACCAGAAATTTAAATGAATCTAGACCTATGTATATTTTCCTAGCGTGTTAACCCAAAAACATTTGGATTGAAAAAGAAAAAAAATAAATAAATACCAAGGCCCAGCCTAGAGGAACCGGCTCCTATTTCCCCTGTTCTCACTAGCGCCCCTGCCCTAGTCCTCTTGCTGTCACGGCCGCCGCCACCACCGCATTGATAATCGCCAATCGCCATCAACGTCAGTTGAGTATAAATTCCAGGCTGCTGATCGGAGCCTCGCCGGAGTTTCCGCAGCGCCATCCTGAAGACCACTGTGTGCCGGGAGTGCTGCTTCTACATCGATTGGTTTGCCTCCTCTGTCCGCTCCCGTAGTTTATCTTCTCCTTCTAGTTATTTGAGTTGGTCTAGATTTCTGGACGATGGTTAGCTGGTAGGTGCTTGAATACTTAGTTTCAGTCCTAAAAAATGTCTCCTTGACATGACTCGATCTATCAGCTGATTAAGTCGAGTGTAATTTTTTTTAAATCAAGGAAATATCCTGCCTGTCAAAGACTTGTTGCCTAATTAAATCCTGATGGTTTTTGTTCCTAAATCTGAGTAGTAATTTATATTAGCCAGTTCTGGTTCTTTCTCTATAGTCTACTCTTGTAATTTTTGCACATCATATCTTGCAATGTATCATCTAGAATTTGGTACACGCGCATAAATTTTGAGTAGGCATAGTCGCTAAGCAGTAGTGGTTGAATGCTGCCCACTGTATATGTTTGAAGCATGCTCTATTTATATAAAAAAATTTGTATGCGAGCACTGATGGTTAACTCGGTCCGAATAGAAATTACATGTGTACGTTCCATTGGTAGAAAAGCAAGGGCTAGCTACTATATATCTTGGTGTAGTATTTCTGAGCGCGGTTTCATTCACAGGTTTGAGGATCTCTGGTGCTGATATTAATTCTTCGATTGAACGTAGTTTTTAAGGCAAGTGCATGTTGGATTTTCTTGACTTTTGGCTACCCATGGGTTATTTTGTTGTTCCGCCGGTTTGGCTTTGATGTTTCCGCGCCACTTGGTTTTTAGTTTATGTAAGTCAAATGTTCAGCCTTCAGATTCAGCGTTCAGTTTGGACATATGTCGACATTTCTGGTGGCAGCCGTTGTGAAATGTTCGCTATGTCTATTTCAGTCGCCGAAGCTGAGTGACACGGGATGTGTCCATACCAGAGTCAAATGTGAGAGTCTTCAGTATAACGGAAATTTATGCTTGTGTTCAATAATTAATTTTCGCCACTACGTGTGAAACTTTTGGCTTTTACTATACTTGGCTGAGTGTACTTTTACTCACACTTGCTTCGTTCTTGTTGTTTTTATTTGATTTTCGGGTGTTTGGACTAGCAGCATGCTTGGGCGGGAGTAGCACACCTTCTCTATACACTGTCACGTCATACACACTACTTAGAATAAAATACACTGGAATTATACCTTGGAGATTTAGTGGACTTTTGAACTATCTAACTTCGTGTCACTTGTATTACTTCGGTCTAGCGTGAGCCTTTGGTCGCTCGATTAAAATTCTAGATATATGTTGGTCTGTTTTAGACCTGCAGATTGTGTACCTGTTGTTTGCCCACAATCTATTGTTGTCGTATATTGAGTATTTCTAAAATGCATGTCGTAGATGTCCTCAAAATCAAAGGAGGTGTTGTCCGATTATAGAGTTTTTGCTAAACGTGACGTTTTGTAACTAGCGGGGTAACACCGCCAAGTAGTGAAAAAACCTGAGGTGTTACATTTGGTATCAGAGCCTAGGATTTAGATTTCTGGAGTAGTTTATTAGTAAACTAGGATAATTTGAGAATTGCTAGGCTAGTTGGATAATTTGTACATGTCCTTTTTAGTTGTCTAAACAAGTAAAGTGTTGACTTAGGAATCAATAATTTGAAACTTGACACACTGGGACACAATAGGATGGTTTCTGGGTCATGCATTGCATTCACGCTTATGTTATGTTTTATTGCTGATTCCTTTTGTCCATATGTTGTGCCTGTTGGTAGGCTTTGTCGTTGGAGGTTTCAGTGCCTTGCTTCAGTTATTTCTTGATAATTGTTTTCAATTCGATTATCCTTCCATGTTAGTAGCGAGTAGTTGTCTGAAGTAGTTGTCTGAAGTTAACTTTATGATTGATGAAATAAGATTGAAAAGTAAAAGTTTGGTCTTTCCTGAAATCAAGTTAGTGAACCAAGAGATCAAAGGAAACAGAAGATTTGAAATTTTGGATTTAGATACTCATAGATCCCTAAGATATTGACTTTGCAGTCAATGCATGACCAACCAGAGATAAAGACAATAAGCTTATTTCATTGTTTCTAGACAACCTCGATTCTAATCTTCTAGGATAAACTTTAGCCGATAAATAAAAGATATTTCTACTATTCTTGTCCTAAGCCACAAATTCGATTTGGTGTCTTCATTCCCCTTCACTTCCTCCTTCTAGTCTACCTCGTGCACTTCTTTTGCGCAACAATCATCATCCAGCTTGTCTTATGTTTGATGAAGTCTTTTCAATATTGTATACTTCAAATGTTCTTCTTGCTTACCATTGGCCTTCCAGAACTAAAACCTTTAGTTCCCTTCATTATATATTTGATACCTCCTTCCTTTCATACTTGTATTTGTTGTATCCTTCTCCCATAAGGCCCTAATTAAATGTCCCGAGGAGTCAAGATTTTATACAAATGTGCCATTGAATATTTTTTTACCATAACTGATTGAGGTTGCGATGTTGTTTGAGAAGATGATCTTGCCAAGATTTGTGGATGCCCATTGGATTTGTACATTGTTCTGCTAGAAAGCATTCTAATTTTTCAGACATTTTTTTTTCTAAATGTATTTCAATGTTTCTCTCACGTGAGAGCAGTGTCCTTTCCTTATCTTTTCCAAGTTACATTTTCTTGCTCTATTAGGTCTTTATCCACAAGGAGGCTCCCTGTTCTGTTTTGCATATCTAGGATATTTCATAGTTTCATACATAATCCCGAGAGTTCAAGAATTGATAGAATATCTGTGTAGGCTTTTCTTATACAAGATAAATGGGAATAAACCCCGAATCTTGGTTCGTTCCTATGGAATCTTTTTGTGATGCGTGTGAGGATGCCCGAGGGTTAGCTTGCGTGGTTCACCTATCTACATACAAAGTTAATAATTTGGATTGTGGAATGGACTGGCCCCCATACCAACTACTCTTGTTATTGGCTCTTGTAATGTTGGATTGGTGAATCGATGGCGCCTTTTACCTCTAGGTAGGGGAGTGCCGACGATGTTCAGCCGGGACCATAGAATGGTATGATGTTCGACCTTTAATAGTGGCAATCGTTGCAAAGCGTAGGTGATGCGGTGAGGATAAATCATACTGATGTTTTTCGGGTTATCCTACGAGACATGTCAGACCTCCATGAGAATTTCTGATAGTTTACCTATTATTTGTTAGTTCTGTTCAAAAGTTGAAGAATGTTGAGCAATGAGTGGTCACGGGATAACATCTATATTTTTCACAAAGTTTGCATGATTTACAAAAGACAATGGCAATTATTTCGGACAACCATGACATGCTTGTTTTCTAATTCTTTGAGAGTGTCCTGGGTCCATAGTTCAAGGTTTATATGGAGAAAACCTGGATTAAAATTTCGGTAAAATGATGTGTTAACTTAATTAAAGGATCGAGCATGGTGATTCAGTCAGACCTAGAAGTGAAATTGGAGAATTCGAGGGCAAATTCCGTTGAAGAGGGGAATAATGTAATACCCCGGATTTCAAAAAGGTATTTTTTTCAACAAAAAGAGGATAGTTGACCATGTTAGACTTTTTAAACCATGAGTCGTGGAAAAATATTAAGTTCGTATGGACCAAAAATTTAAATGAATCTAGACCTATGGATATTTTCCTAGCGTATTAACCCAAAAACATTTGGATTGAAAAAGAAAAAAAAACAAATAAATACCAAGGCCCAGCCCAGAGGAACCGGCTCCTATTTCTCCTGTTCTCACTAGCCCCCCTGCCCTAGTCCTCTTGCTGTCACGGCCGCCACCACCACCGCATTGATAATCGCCAATCGCCATCAACGTCAGTTGAGTATAAATCCCAGGCTGCTGATCGGAGCCTCGCCGGAGTTTCCGCAGCGCCATCCTGAAGACCACTGTGTGCCAGGATTGCTGCTTCTACATCGATTGGTTTGCCTCCTCTGTTCGCTCCCGTAGTTTATCTTCTCCTTCTAGTTATTTGAGTTGGTCTAGATTTCTGGACGATGGTTAGCTGGTAGGTGCTTGAATACTTAGTTTCAGTCCTAAAAAATGTCTCCTTGACATGACTCGATCTATCAGCTGATTAAGTCGAGTGTAATTTTTTTTAAATCAAGGAAATATCCTGCCTGTCAAAGACTTGTTGCCTAATTAAATCCTGTTGTTTTTTGTTCCTAAATCTGAGTAGTAATTTATATTAGCCAGTTCTGGTTCTTTCTCTATAGTCTACTCTTGTAATTTTTGCACGTCATGTCTTGCAATGTATCATCTAGAATTTGGTACACGCGCATAAATCTTGAGTAGGCATAGTCGCTAAGCAGTAGTGGTTGAATGCTGCCCACTGCATATGTTCGAAGCATGCTCTATTTATAATTTTTTTTTGTATGCGAGCACTGATAGTTAACTCGGTCCGAATAGAAATTACATGTGTACGTTCTGTTGGTATAAAAGCAAGGGCTAGCTACTATATATCTTGATGTAGTATTTCTGAGCGTGGTTTCATTCACAGGTTTGAGGATCTCTGGTGCCGATATTAATTCTTCGATTGAACATCGTCTTTAAGGCAAGTGCATGTTGGATTTTCTTGACTTTTGGCTACCCATGGGTTATTTTGTTGTTCCGCCGGTTCGGCTTTGATGTTTCCGCGCCACTTGGTTTTTAGTTTATGTAAGTCAAATGTCCAGCCTTCAGATTCAGCGTTCAGTTTAGACATATGTCTATATTTCCGGTGGCAGCCGTTGTGAAATGTCCGCTATGTCTATTTCAATCTCCGAAGCTGAGTGACACGGGATGTGTCCATACCGGAGTAAAATGTGAGAGTCTTCAGTATAACGGAAATTTATGCTTGTGTTCAATAATTAATTTCCGCCACTACGTGTGAAACTTTTGGCTTTTACTGTACTTGGCTGAGTGTACTTTTACTCACACTTGCTTCGTTCTTGTTGTTTTTATTTGGTTTTCAGGTCTTTGGACTAGCAGCATGCTTGGACGGGAGTAGCACACCTTCTCTATACACTGTCACGTCATACACACTACTTAGAATAAAATACACTGGAATTATACCTTGGAGATTTAGTGGACTTTTGAACTATCTAACTTCGTGTCACTTTTATTACTTCGGTCTAGCGTGAGCCTTTGGTCGCTCGATTAAAATTCTAGATATATGTTGGTCTGTTTTAGACCTGCAGATTGTGTACCTGTTGTTTGCCCACAATCTATTGTTGCCGTATATTGAGTATTTCTAAAATGCATGTCGTGGATGCCCTCAAAATCAAAGGAGGTATTGTCCAATTATAGAGTTTTTGCTAAACGTGACGTTTTGTAACTAGCGGGGTAACACCGCCAGGTAGTGAAAAAACCTGGGGTGTTACACCTAGGCCACACCACCTGGCCGCGCGGGCAAGCCCAGGCCGCGCCATGGGGTGGTCTGGCCGCCCCAGACTCCCCCTCGGTCTCCCTCTTCGCCTATATGTTGCCTTCTGACCTAAAAACTCTGGGGGGTTCGACGTTTTTCCAAAAGGAGTTCCGCTCCGCCGTCACCACCAGATTCCACGAAACAGCACTAGAAACTCCGTTCTGGCACCCTGCCGGGACGGGGAATTGGAGGAGATCATCGTCATCATCATCATCGCTTCTCCATCGACCATCCATGTTTCCCCCATCTATGAGTGAGTAATCCCCCGCTGTAGGCTATGGGGATGGTAGGGATTGGATGAGATCGTTCATATAATGGCATCAGATTGTTAGGGCATGGTTCCTACTATCTTTTATTAGTGCTTTATGACTTTGTTGCGACTTGTTATGCTTAATGCTTGTCACTAGGGCCCGAGTGCCATGATTTAAGATCTGAACATGTTATTTATTCATTATGATAGTATTGTTTTTGATCTTACCTGCAAGTTGTATACACGTGTTGTTGTCCGGAACCAATGGCCCCGAAATGACAGAAATCGGGATAAGCAGAGGGAATGGCTTTGATGTGAGGATCACATGTGTTCACGGAGTGTTAATGCTTTGCTCCGGTGCTCTATTAAAATGAGCACCTTAATTTCCAGTAGTTCCCTTGACGTCCCGCTGCAAACGGGCTGGCAGGACAAAAGATGTTGTGCAAGTTCTCATTGCTAGCACGTATGACTATATATAGAACACATGCCTAGGATTATCTAGTACTTGGATGTTTTATCTTATTTATCTATAATTGCCCTATGTTCCGATTGCTATATGAATTGTCTTGTCCATGCAACGCCCGTCCATCTATCCCTATGTCTACCGCACTCGAATCCTACTGTTTACTGCTATTGTTACTGTTGTCTTTACTTTACTACTGCTGCTACTTTACTATTGGTACTACAAAACTGTTGCTACTGATAAACTGCTGTGAGCAAGATTGTTTCCAGGTGCAGCTGAATTGACAACTCAATTGTTAAGGCTTATAAATATTCTTTGGCTCCCCTTGTGTCGAATTAATAAATTGGGTTTCACTTCTCTCGAAAATACTGCGATACACCCCCTATACTTGTGGGTCATCAGTGCAGTGATTGAAGTTTTCCTCGTCTTCTTCGGGGTAGAACTCCTCCTCCTTGTAGACTTGGTCGGTACTATCGTCTTTAAATGAATGCGGGGTACACAATGACCAAACAATACTTATTTATTGCTTTTTAGCACACTAAGGCTCACACTTGATGATCTAGCATCATCACACTCATCACATGCATTAAAGAACTAGTTTCATTTATTTTATTTGAGAAAAGTAATTTCTACTCATTGAAATTAATTAAGATTTAATATTCTCTAAATAGAATATGGGATCATGTGGACACATGTCATCACCACATATTTTAATACATGGGAATGTGATTTAAAGGGTTGGTCACATTTTATAAAGTTTACGATTATTATTTAATAGATTTAAAATGACTAGAAATGCCCTAATAGAATTATTTTGGTACTATCCCAAAGTCACTGCATGCAAACCTAAATATTTTTACATATTCAGATAGGTATCATCAAATGTGATTTTTTAGAGTTGGAATCAACTCAAAAGCTATTATGGTTGATTTTTGAAAAATGTTTGAATATAGAAAAGTCTTTGTCTTATTATTTTTACTAAAGATTATCTCTGACTCCAAATGATTTAAATCCAACGGGCTTGGATAGATATTTTAATTACCTTTCTATAAAAATTTGAATCATGCAATTTGGTTAAGTGAAACTCTCTGAATTGATTTTTAAATCTAGGCACAGAATGTGGTTTTAATTAAATTGGAAAATCCTTATTTGAATTCTCAGGCCTGCGCGGGAAACTAAACAGGCCGGCCCAGTGGCGCTCCGCAGCGCAGCGGGCTGCTGACAGCGCGGACCCACTGGTCAGCGACTCATCTAACGCGAAACGGTATCAGCGAATCTAGCCCGTGCAATCCTATTCTAATCCAACGGCCGAGCGTCATCGTTGACGATGAACAGCTCCGGCAAGGAATGTGAGCTAGCATGGTGGTGGGGGTCTCGTGGGGCTCACCTGGGCTCCAGCTAGGGTCGATGACAGGGGCGTTCGACGTGGTAGACAACGGCGAGGCGCGGTCACGGTTTAGCTTGGGGTGGTCGGAATCGCTGACGCCCTTCTCCTCCAGCAGCGGCGGACTCCGGTGAAATTTTGGCACAGTGGTGCTCGCCTTGCTCCGGGGAGAGGTGGGGAAGGTCAGTGAGGAGTGGGGAGTGGAGTGGTGTGGAGAAATGGGGTGGAGAGGCCCTCTATTTATACACCGACGAGGCAACCGAGCGAGATGGGATGGCGTCTCCGACAAGGATGGTACAATGAGCTAATGGCATGGGCGGGGGTGTAGGACGGTGCGGTGCTCCCTAGCGGTTCTCATGGAAGTAAGGGCGCGGCACAGGGTGGTCTAGTTTGGTCTGGCGCATGCGGTGCTCCACGCGGGACAAGCGGCATTCTTGACGGCGCGCGGGAGCTACGGGTCACGCGGCGGCGAACGGGGGTGTTTGCCGGGGTGGCGTGATCATGGCGAGGTTGCGCGTGCGCGGCGAGGGCAAGGCGCAAGCTGGCGGGGCTGGTCGGGCACGGTACACTAGCACGCTCTGGGCATGGCGCAAAGGTGTAGAGCGCGGCGGTGCTAGGGTGGTCCACTGCTTGGCTGGGGCTGTGGCCTGGAGAGGGGGTGGAGGTAGGCTGCGGCGGTGCTCCTGGACATCCTGGTTGGGCGCGGGGCTGTCTGGTGCGAGCTGGCCGTGGTTGGCCGGCGATGACCACAAAACAGCGGCACTCAACTGTTCTCCACGACGAAGGGGGGGCTTGTCTGCTACTGCTAGTCACTCCGAGGGACAAGAGGGTTAAGAGGGAGATCAATTGGTCGATGATCACTATACAAAACAGTGAAGTTAGGCTAGAGATTATTATGTGCATGCCAAGTGTTTGTGTTAATGGCCGCATGAAATTTATTTTTGAATTTTGGATTCAATTTTTTTGAGTGATCTTATATTAAGCTTGAGAGACTAGGTTTGCTTGGAGAGGTCAAGGTGAATTGATTTGGTGTGTTTTTGGAAAAGTGTGATCTTAGAACAAACACTTTATTCAATTTTCAAATGTCCTTTAAATTGATTTGCTAGATGTTTTTGTAAGTTTGTAAAGTGGGCCTTGATACACTTTTATTTGGTCTAGCAAGGGGTGAAAATAAATAGAAATGTTTCTGTTAGAAATTCTTTTCTAGGAACACCTAAAGTGGCCTAGTGGTTTAATTTTGTCAAAATGACCATTTGCTTTATTTAATCTTATTTGATTTCTTTCTCTTTTGATTTTTCTTGTAAATGGTCTAGATGATGTGGCATTCACCTTTAAACCATTTCATAACATTTAGAACAATCAAGCATGACATATACACTCAATTCTACACTAATGCAAACACACATGCATTCATATGCTTTTTCTTAATAAAAGTTTTGTTAACCCTAAATTGGGTGATTAGTACTTGATAACCTTGATTAAAGTTTTGGGGTGTTACAGAAAGCCTTTATGTTGCATTTGTTTTGCCTTCCTATGCTAGTAGCCTCTGGTTTCAACAATTTATTTTCTTACAAAATTCCTTTGCATAGGAAGTGGGTTAGACTTAAAAACATGTATATTTGCTTATTGATGCTCTCTTTTACTTCAATTAATATTCTTATGTGAGCATTATTGAAATTTATCATGCCTATCTTAATGGCTATAAAGAAAGAGCTTTTGGGAGACAACCCAATATATTTTCGCTTTTAGTTTATTTTTGTTTATATGAGTCCTGGAAGTTATTTCTTCTGCAATAACCTCTCCTTATCCTTTTTGTTTGGTTTTTGTGTCAAGATCAGCCTCTAATGAAAGAGAAGTAAGATTTGGGGAAATTGCTGTCCCGAAACAGATCTTTATGCTTCACCGTAAAAATCATGAAAAATCCCAGAACATCGTACTGATCTGTAATTTTTTTTGTGCATGCCCCAGGTTATTATTTAACTTTCGTTAGTTTTACACTTTTTGATTTGAGCAGCAGAAGATTTTCGAAAAAATTGATCTTTACCTGCTGGTCTGTTTTGACAGATTTCTGCCATTTCTGCATTTGCCTCTTAAATCGATTTCCTTTTTGAATTCCTTTTGGGCTTTCGAGAGGAGTTGTTTCAGTAGCTTATGTTTTGATGGATTTCAGTTGAAATTGAACTTAAAGGCTTATTACCTTGCATGCACTAATGTTGCTAATGAGAATTGTGTGAAGTTTTGTGTGAAAGAAGTTTCCAAGTTGTAGGAGAAAATGGTGTAATAAGATGGTGAATGATCAAAAGACTCAAGAAATATGTTTATAAAGATGAAGATATTGATGTTATTCAAGTGGTGACTCCGGAAAAATTTATTAAAGACCAAATTCAGAGACCTGCAGAGTTTGTTTTCGAATAGGTAACAGTTCTGGTAAGAAAAGATCTGCGCAAAACCTTCCAAGTTATATTTTTACAGTTTTTATCTAACTTGGGAATTAATAAGTCGAAAGAGGGACGGAAATGGAGCCCGGGTGGCTCACACCACTACGTGGCGCGGGCCCACCTGGCCGCGCCACCAGGGGGTGTGGCCACCCCGGAGCCCATCTCCGACCCGTTTTCTCCTAGTACTTTCCCTTTGTTGTTAAACTTCGTTATATATAACCCCCTGAATCCCCCGAGGTTCGTATATCGTGTTCTCGTCATGTTTTCGTTTTGATCTGTTTCTGTCAGGAACTATTCTCAAAGTTTAGAAGCACAATGGTCTCTGCCAACGATAAGGGCAAGGAGCCCACGGAAGATGATCTCGAAGAGGAGGAGGAGGAGATTGAGAGTGAAGTTGAAGAGGAGGCAAAGGAAGACCATCATCCGCACACCAGCACCACCATTGCAAGCATTGGAGTGGTGGCAAATCCTACCAAGTTCAAAAGGACTGCACGGATGTCCACTGGAGGGAAGGTTCCGCGTCATTGCTTGGCTTCACGGTCACCCCCTCTACGCACCAAGAATCCCTTCCATACCCTTATTCATGAGTATCAATTCCAAAATATGCCCAAGGAAAAATTACCGTCCAATTGGGATATGCCTCATTCTAGCCATGCAGGAAAATAATACTTCAAGGAGGAAGAGTGGGGAAAGAATCGCAAGAGCTGGGATTCATAGCCCGACATGATCATGAACCGCATTAAGCACAATTTGGAGTTGATTCATACTCTCACCTTCGAGATTGAGGATTTGAGAGAATTGATTGAAAAGCTCATTGAGAGAACACCACCACCATCGAAGGAGTAATTCGTCATCAGGTTTTGGCCTCCCCTTGGTTTGTTCCAAGCTTGGGAGAGTGTCGCGGTATCATATCATTATCTTTTACCTTTTTAACTTTTCAGTAGAGTCATATCATACGATGAACACACGATTTTGTGTAGCATACGACTTGTTGCTTTTCTGTTTCTATTTCTTTCTTATTCTTTGAGGATTTCTTTCTTATTCTTTGAGGAAAGCAAATCATGCCAAGAAAATCGGTCATGTTCCCTACTGAGTCGTGTCATCCCACGTCTCGGAACGAGCCCACGCCGATCCTATAAAACAAGACACAAACGCACAAACCGTGTCGTGACCTAGATGGAAAACCAACGTCTCTATCGCTAAAACTAAATCTAGACAGAGACACTACTCTGAAACTGAACAATCTGCAAACAGAGGAAACTAAAACCCTCACGATCAGCAAGGTTTATTCCAACAAACTCCCCCTAAAACTTGCTAATCCTACTAAGTGTTCACCATGGCGATGCAGGTGCGGAGCTCCTGGAAGGGTACACGTGCCAGAGGCTTGGTGAAGATGTCCGCGAGTTGGTCACCGGTCCTGACATGCTCCATGATGATCTTGTCATACTCCACGCACTCGCGGATGAAATGGTACCGCACTTGAATATGCTTATTCCGATCATGAAAAACTGGGTTCTTGCATAGTTGAATTGTTGATTTATCGTTGATGTAGATCCTTGTGGCGCTGCTCTACTTGTCGGTCATGTCATCCAATAGTCGACGCAGCCACACAGGTTGACAGGACGTTGTGGATACCGCGACGTATTCTGCTTTGCATGATGAAAGGGCCACAATCTTCTATTTTTGGGACTGCCATGTGATCGGGCTATCTCTAAACGAGAAGAGTGTGGATGTCATGCTCTTCATATCGTCCACATCTCTAGCCATGTCGGAGTCGCTGAATCCAATCAGCCGTTCACCCCCACATGTGTACCTGCAATCAAGCGTGCGCATGCCGGAGATGTAACGGAGAAGATGCTTGACGACCGCCAGATGCTCCTGGTTGGGCGCTTCCATGAAGCGGCTCATGTATCCAACGATGAAGGTGATGTCGGGGCGGGTGTGCACTAGGTAGCGCATACACCTAACCACGCTGTAGTAGAAGGTGCCATCGGTGGCAGGAGACTTGCTCTCCTTGCTCAGCTTGAGCCGTGGCTCCATGGGCACCTATACTGGGTTGCACGGTGCCATGCCCGCGCGCTCCAGTAGCTTGCCCGCATAGGCACCCTGGGACAGCACAATGTCATTCCCGTTCTAATGTACTTCGATGCCGAGGTAGTAGCGTAGGAGCCCAAGATCGCTCATGCAAAATTGCTCCATCATCTCCTACTTGAACCTCGTGATCTCCTACGTGTCAGCGCCCGTGACAATCAAATCATCAACATAGACGCCGAGCCGGATCCGAGTGTTGCCCTCATCGCACGCGTACATGGCGTGTTCCCACGGGCTGCTAACAAAGTCGAGTTGCTTAAGCGTGGCGTCAAGCTCGTGTTCTAGGCGCGTGGGCCCTGGCGTAGTCCGTATAGGGCCTCGTGGAGACGATACACATTTCCCTGATTGTCGTTGCGTTCGAAGTCGGGGGCTGCACGGCATACACCTCTTCCTTTAGGTCGCCATTCAGAAAAGCGGACTTGAGTCGAGATGGTGTACTTGCCAGTGGAGGTGTGCTGCGACGACAACGAGGACGCAGACAAAGTCAAGACGAGCGACAGGTGCAAACACCTCATCGAAGTCTTCCCCTTCCTGCTGCACATATCCTTTTGTGACCAGTCGCACCTTGTGTTTGACAATGTCACCGGCACCGTCGCGCTTCGTCTTGAAGACCCACTCCACACTACAAGAATCTAGACGGTTCATGACGTTCTGATATCGTCATTGAGAAGAGGCAAAACGTCATAGATGGCCATCCGCGACGAATTCTACGATGAAAAAAGGTTATGAACCTCACGTCATAATTGGATCCGTGACTTTTTTGTCTAAAAACATCATGAGCCATCTGTGACGTTCCTCCAATTTCGTCGTGGCCAACTAGACCGACCAGGCCCAGGCCCGATTGTTCGTGACGTTTTTGTTTCGTCATAGTATACGCCACATGGCAGACGACACCGCGAGCTGTCGTCCGCGACGTTTTTTGACATCATGGTTGTCGTCTATGACGTCATCGACTTCCTGACTTTTTTGCTGTCACGGCTAGATTCCGCTAGCGTCATTTGCTAACGTCATCCGTTCTGTTGCTTATGGCATCCTTCCCTTTTCGTGACACTGGCGGAGACGAATTTCGTTTTCATCGTAG
This sequence comes from Avena sativa, assembly GCA_916181665.1. Taxonomy (NCBI): domain Eukaryota; kingdom Viridiplantae; phylum Streptophyta; class Magnoliopsida; order Poales; family Poaceae; genus Avena; species Avena sativa. The sequence continues at coordinate 434,758,200 of OV702295.1, forward strand.
CAATAAGCTGGCTAGCTTACGCGTGGCCGACCGTTAGGGCGACACATGGACCAATAGAAAGGAAACACGTTGGTCCATCTGAAGCGAGAATCGTGGACCAATCATAGCTAGACGCGTATCTCCAGTGCATGACAAACTCATTTCATTAGGGCAGAAGAGATAACGTTTATGTTTCATCGAGGATGTTGACAAGTAAAAGTGTGCCATGTCGGCGTATATTGGTGACAAAAATATTTTCGTCAACTAAACAATAGTGACATTTTCGTTTACGTTGGAGATGAGTGCTGGCAACTTTGGTAGATTGCACGGTTAAAATGATAGAAATTGCAGGCCACATGTTTCAGGGGACATAAATAGGTTTGCACATAAGTTTCCACCAAAATAAAGAAAAGAGCCTGATGGCTGTGAAATACCACCTCTTTTAGCCATATAAAATGAGTCATTTATCTCTCATATCATGTTTCTTTCAGCTATAGCTATGCCTTATATGCATGACTTCTAGTTCTCATTTACTTTCATATGAACTTTGCACATTTAGTAGTTTAGGTAGAATTTTATCATTTTCCTTGTCTAGGACATGTGTTTAGGTGTTTATGATGATTATAGATAAAACAAAGGAAAAAGGAGCAAAGAGAGCATAGTATGGAGGAGCTGCAGGGACCAAACTTAGCCATTTGAGAGGTTGGAAAAGTGAATTTTTCCAACTTCTCAAAATAAAGATCCAAGACCACAGGGTTGTATCCCTCGATGATACGAACTCAACGAGCCCAAGAACACCCAAAACGGAGTTCGTATAAAGAAATGGTGGTCAAAATACTAAACCATGCAGAGAATTTAACGAGCAACTATACAGCCAAAGCTATTATTTTGGTCGTATAGCTCCGCCCGTATTGTTGCCAAAAGGCCGGAAACGACGGGATTTCTCCCCAGAAAAGCTCCAGAATCTTTCCTAAGTCATATGACGGTATTGGGGGAACCCTAGGGCACCCCCAAGGCCTATATAAAGGATGGAAGGACCTAAGAGAGAGCCACCAAGCCATATCCCTTCAGGGCGGAGCTCTGCCACCGCCGCCACCCATCCGATCTCTGTTGCGGCGGAGCTCTGCCTCAACCACACCTTTGAGATCTAGATCTCCCTCAACACCATCACCATCAAGGCATACAAGCAAGCAGAAGGGGAGGAGAAGGAAGACATCACCACCACCACGCATCGATCTCCATCTCCATCATCATCTCCATCTCCCTCTCTCTCTCTTGTGTTTAGTAATTGTAAGATTGAACACGGTTGTGATATCATCATATATTTATATATGTTTTGCTGTTCATCCATGTGTGAGTTATTGATTCAATTCTAGGGTGAGGTATCATCTAGTGCGCTAAGTTAGAATTTATTATGATCTAAGATGAGTTTATGTGATCCTTTGGTCCGGAAGTGCCTTTGCCTTGCGGTGACGCGCGAGAACCATGCATAGTGCACACTGATGACCCACAAGTATAGGGGGTATATCACAGTATTTTCAATAAGTAAGAGTGTCGAACCCAACAAGGAGCAGAAGGTGCTCGCTAGTGGTATGGATCAGGAATTCTCTGCAAATACTTAGCAAACGGATTTTTAGGGTTTTTTGATAAAGCAAGTAAACGAAGTACGAGTAAATAAAAGACAGTAGGAATAAATGCAGCAAGTGGCCCAATCCTTTATGCAGAAAAGGACAAGCCAGTTGTATTACTTAAGATGACCAAACGTTCTCGAGGACACATGGGAAGACTGTCAAGTGCTTTCGCTTCATATAGTTGATTAATCTTCTTTAGCTTGCTAAGTGTTGTGTGGGTGAACCTGTGCTACTGTACCGACCTTCTTAGGACTAATACATACTTGTGATTATACCCCTTGCAAACATCCGTAAGTACAAGAAAGTAATTAAGGTAGAAACCTAACCACAACTTAAACTCTAAGACCCTTACGTCCCTTGTGCAATGGTTTCCTAACGGGGGTTCAGGTTTCTGTCACTCCGGCAACCCCTATGATTAGTAGCCGAATACACAATGCATTCCCCTAGGCCCATATAGGTGAAGTGTCATGTAGTCGACATTCACATGACACCACTCGAAGAATGATACATTGCAAATGTATCTATAATTTTTCATGTTCCATGCTTGGTTTTATCTACTTTCTTGTGTTTTGTCCATACTTTGGAGTACTTTTCATATGATTTCTTGGACTAACCTATTAACAAGGGCCACAGTGCCAGCTGCCTGTTTTCTGCTATTTTTGGTTCCAGGAAAGTCATAAAATGAATATTCTCGGAATTGGACGGGACAAAAGCCAAAGTGCCTATTTTTTCCGGAAGACATCTGATGCCAGAATACGAGACGAAGAAGATCTTGGGGCCGACCACACCACCTGGCCGCGCGGCCAGGCCTAGCCCACGCAAGGGGGTGGTCTGGCCGACCCCAGCACCCCGTCGGCCTCTCCTTCCGCCTATATATTGCCCTCGGGACGAAAACCCTAAGTACCCGATCAAAAATCCACGAAAGAGTCTGTAGCCGCCATCATCTCCATCCCTAGATCAGGAGGGATCTGAAGCTCTTCCCGGCACCCTGTCGGAGAGGGGAATTCACCCTAGAGGCCTTCTTCATCATCATGCAAGCCTCCGGTGTGATGCACGAGTAGTTCATCCTTGGACTACGGATCCATGTAGTAGCTAGATGGTTGGTTCTCCTCCTTTGTGCTTTCATATCTAGATCTTGTGAGCTCCGTTCATGATCAAGATCATCTATTTGTAATTCTGCATGTTGTGTTTGCGGGGATCCGATGGATATTGAGATGCTATTTCAGATTGATTATTGATTCTATCATGTCTTTGTTATTTGTGATCTTGCATGATTTCCGTTGTTAGTAGCTATCTTGGCCAAGTAGATGCTAGCAACTCCAAGAGTTAGTATTTATGCTCGATAGTGGGTTCATGCCTCTGGTAATCTAGGGAAGTGACAGAAATCTCTAAGGTACTAGATGTGCTGTTGCTACTAGGGAGAAAACAACAATCCTTTGTTCATAGAACAATCGTATTGTTTACATTACACGCAATTCGTAAAGCAATAATCTGTTGCTTGCAACTTAATACTGGAGGGGGTTCGGATGTTAACCTAAAGGTGGATTATTAGTCATAGATGCAGTTGGATGGCGGTCTATGTATAATGTTGTAATGCCCAATCGAATCTCAAAGGAGTCAAGATGATTAGTATATGCATGTATTGCTTTCTCGATGTTTGTCAATTGCCCCGCTGTAATTTGTTCACCCAGCATGTTATCTATCTTAAGGAGAGCCACCTCTAGTGAACTATGGACCCCGGTCCTTTCTTTTACATACAATCTATAAACTGTTTACTGCTTTGTGTTTATTTTCTGCAAACTATTACTTCCTTCCATTCGATACGTTTAATCCCTTGTTTTCAGCAAAACCGGTGAGATTGACAACCTCATCGCAAGTTGGGGCCAAAGTTCTATGGTTGTGTTGTGCAGGCCACCACGTTGCTGCTGGCACCGATAGTGCTCCCTGCCATCATTCAGCTAGCTACACCTTTGGGGTGTTTCCTTGCTCCTACTGGATTGATAACCTTCCTCTTGGGCCATCAAGCATATTTTCTGGCGCTGTTGTCGGGGAGTCAAGGACATCTTCACAAGGGGAGTCCCTCATAACCAATCTCTTTACTTTGTTATTTTTGTTTTGCTTAGTTTCTTTTTGCTTTGTTTGCTTGTTTATTTATCAAAAACACACAAAAAATAGTTTTACTAGTTTGCTTTCTTATTTTAAAACACAAAAAATGACTACTCTTGAAAACACTTAGTTGTGTGACTTCACTAGCACCAACAACAATGATTTTATAAGCACACCTATTGCTCCACCTGTGCCTGAAGATACTTTCTTTGAGATAAAACCTGCTTTACTCAAGCTTGTTATGAGAGAACAATTTTATGGTATTGGTAATGAAGATGCTGCTTCCCATCTAAATAACTGTGTTGAACTTTGTGAGATGCAAAAGCATAGGGATATAGATGGTGATATTATTAAGCTAAAATTGTTTCCTTTCTCTTTAAGAGGAAAAGCTAAAGAATGGTTGAATTCCTTAACTAAGAATAGTATTGATTCTTGGACTAAGTGCAAAGATGCTTTCATTGGAAAATACCATCCTCCTGCTAAGATTATATCTATGAGAAGTGAAATAATGAAGTTTAAACAATCTGATAATGAGCATGTTGCTCAAGCTTGGGAAAGAATGAAATCTTTGGTCAAGAATTGTCCCACTCATGGACTGACTGCTTGGATGATCATCCAAACTTTTTATGCAGGATTGAACTATTCTTCAAGGAACCTATTGGATTCTGCTGCTGGAGGTACCTTTATGACCATCACTTTGGATGCTGCAACAAAACTTCTGGACAATATGATGGTTAATTATTCTGAATGGCATACTGAGAGAGCTCCACAAGGTAGGAAGGTAAATTCTATTGAGGAAACCTCCTCCTTGAGTGATAAGATTGATATTATTATGTCTATGCTTGTGAATGGGAAAGCCCATATTGATCCAAATAATGTTCCTTTAGCCTCTTTGGTTGCTCAAGAAGAGCAAGTTGATGTGAACTTCATAAGAAATAACAATTTTGGCAATAATACTTATAGGAATAATTTTGGTAACAACAATTATAAGCCATATCCTCCCAACAATGGTAATACTTATGGAAATTCCTACAACAATAATAGGAGTGCTCCCTCTAAACTTGAAGTTATGCTTAAAGACTTTATTAGTAAACAAACTGCTTTTAATAAAACTATTGAGGAAAAACTCTCTAATGCTGAAAGAAATATAGCATCTTTGGCTGAAGCTCAATCTTCTTTGAATAAAATGGCTGCTAAACTTGAAACTAATGATAATCCCTTTGCATCTACTAATGCCATACAAGTTAGAATTGATGAAAATGTTAGACTATTAGCTGAATTACATGCTAAGTGGGAAAGAGAAGATGAAATTGCTAGAAACATTAGTGTTTCTACTATTACCACCACTAGTGTTGAGGCTAGTAATAGTTCTACTTCTTTAGATGATAATTTTGATTTTGATCTTGATGGTTGCAATATCTTTGAAGTTATTAAGTTCCTACAAAAGCTTGCTAAAAGTCCTAATGCTAGTGCTATGAACATGGCCTTTACAAAACATATTACTGATGCTCTCATAAAGATTAAAGAAGAAAAGATGAAACATAAAGCTTTTATTCCTATAAAACAAGAAGATGGTTGGGAATCCATCATTAATATGAAAGTGAATGACTTTGATTTCAAAGCTTTATGTGATCTTGATAGTAGTGTTTCTATTATGCCTAGAAGGATTTATGATATGCTTGATTTGCCTCCACTTGAAGATTGTTATTTGAATGTCCCACTTGATGATAATGCTAAAAAGAAACTCATGGGGAGTCTTAATGATGTTCTTATTATGGTTAACAATGCCTATGTCCCCTTTGATTTCTATGTTTTGGATGTTGAATGCAATGCTTCTTGTCCTATTACTTTGGGAAGACCTTTTCTTAGAACTGTTGGTGCCATTATTGATATGAAAGAAGGCAGCATTAAATATCAACTCCCACTCAATAAAGGTATAGAACACTTCCCTAATAATAGAGATAAGATTTCTTTTGCTTCTCCTATGAAAACAAAATTTGGTCTTAATGCTTCGTCATTTGAGAACACTTGATTCTTTTTCTTGCTTCTTATACCTAACTTAAAGGCGTTAAAGAAAAGTACTTATTGGGAGATAAACCAAAAGTTTTAGATGAGTTCAGTAATAACCGCTCCTTATCCTTTTTATTTGCTTTTTGTGCCAAGAGTAACCTCTAATGAGAGAGAAGTAATGATTGGGAAAGTTGCTGTCCCGAAACAGATTTCTGTGCTTCACCGTAAACATTCGTGTAAAATCTCTGAAGGTCTTTTTGAGGCGTGAATTTTTGTGCTTCTGCCCCAGGTTGTTATATAACTTTCGTTAGTTCAGCACTTTTTTATTTGAGCAACAGAAGGTCTTCGAAAAAATTCGTCTTTACCTGCTGGTCTGTTTTGACAGATTTCTACCATTTTCTGCATTTGCTTCTTGTTGGTTCCTTTTTGAGTTCTTTTGGGGAATTGAGCTTTTTGAAGGAAGTGCTACAGTAGCTAGTGTTCTAATGGAAGTTTATTTGGTGTTAGAACTGAACCTTAAGACTTATTATCTTGAGTGCACTAATGTTGCTAATAAAGATTGTGTGAAGTTTTGTATGAAGGAAAAATTTCAGGTGTATGGAAGGAATGAGTAATAAGATGAAGGATGGAATAAAGCTCAAGCTTGGGGATGCCACGCGTGTCACCCCAAGAAATATTCAAGAAGTACAAGCGTCAAAGCTTGGGGATGCCCAAGGCATCCCCTTCTTCATCAATAAAAATCCCAGGTTTCTTCCAAACGCTTCATTTTTATTGTTTCATGCACAGTTGTGCTGTTCTTGGAGCGTCTTCTTTTTCGTTTTTGTTTTGTTTTTTGTTTGATTTGTTTGCTTTGTTTTCTGAATAAATTGGTTGGACCCCCTCTTTCATACATTGGTTTGCAAATAGTTTGGTTTGGTTTGGAAAAGAGTAGGAAAGTTCATACTTATGTGGTAAAAAGAGCTTGTTTTTGACTATGGCCTATGCTTTGTCATGCCATGCTTGATATTGTTTTGGCTTTATGCTTAGTATTTTTTGCTGTATCATGGCTTGTTATAAACAATTGAGTTGCTTAATGTGCCTTGGATGAATCATGCGTTGTTTTAGCATATTAAAGCATAGTATAGTGGTATTCTCCTTTGATGCTTTATTTGGGTTGACTTGGCGCATGCTCACACCATGTTATGAAATTCTTAAGTCACCATAGCCTTTATGATCCTTTAGTTTTCAACTTGTAGTATCACTTTATGCTTTGGTCAATGATGTTTTGTCGCTCTGCATGATTATGGCCATTATTTCTCTCTTAGTTTGTCGCTCCTAGTCTTTTGCTAGCCTCTGCAACCAAGTATGAGTTCCACTCATGCATCCAACTCCGTAAACCAAGTTATTCCAAAGAGTCCACCATACCTACCTACTAGCTTATGCTATTCCAAGTATATTCATGTTTTTGTTTACCTTCTGAATTAAACTTGTTATGATAAAACTAGTGATTCAAGCTCTCACGAACTTGATGGCACACTTTACTTTTCTTGCCCTTAATAAACTGGAACCATTGTGTCGTCTATGTTGTATATGCTTGCACTTATTTGTTGGGAATTAGCAGAACCATGTTGTCATGGGGAACGCTTTCAACATTGCACTTGGTACTTGTACCTAGTTGATATCATGCTCTTTTGTATATTGATGTCGTCGGTGTGAAATGAAAGGGGAGCTTGTAAGTCCATGGAGTTATGTATATGTGTTAGAGAAACGCCTGGGCCGCTGGTCTAATTCATGCTGACATGGTGGAAACCTGCAGTGTAACCATAATGAGCTGTCTATGAAGCATTCTTCTTATAAAAAAAGAGTCCTATATTGAGAAAAAAGAGAAAAAGAAAAAAAGAGATTATGAAAAGAGGAAAGAGAGAAGAAAGCACCATATTCCCATGGTAAATAAGAAGATTGTTGAGATGCTCGTTGTCTGCTTGCCTTGTCATTTTGATATGGGGATTCTTCCGTATCATCGGGCAAGGGGTACCCCGTTGGCAGTTCTCTATGATACACATGTACTTACGATGAAAAGAACTTACTGGTGACTAAACTTGAGTAGCATGAGGAGCGGCCCTCGTATAAAAGGGACATGAGATTTCTAACTTATACTTCGTCAAACATGTACACCATAGTTTTTTCACTTTAACTTTAATCACTTCAAGATGCTTATGATAGGGGCAATGAGAGTTGAAAGCTATAAGTACCATAATTTTTGGAAGCTCTTTATGAGACTTGAATCCCTACTTCCTTCTATGAAGGCCTTTCTTCCACCATTATATTGAGTCTCCACCTTCTATCTTTATGCACCTACTTTGAGAGCATAGTGGCCATTCTTAGTTCTATGTGCATTGTCCCGAGACTAGTTGATTCATGCATACCTTGATATTGCTTGTTTTAAACTATTTGTATCTAGTCACTCTTATGAACTTTGAAGGTGTGTCCTATGCATTTATATTTGCTACTCTATGAGGGACAAGCTGAATACCATTATGCTATGTTTTCTTTATGTGAAACAAACAAACGTCTTGCAAAGCATTGTTATTCATGAATCTTTTGTTTGTGCCTTTTCATGTTGCATCATAGTTTCTTTGTCTTATTGCTAGAACTTTGTATTTCATGTTATGATTGAAGTACTATGATCCTAGCTTTGAATGTCTTACAAATACTTTGATCAAGTCTTTGATGGTGCATGTCACCTCAAAAATTATTCTTTCTTTTTATCACTTACCTACTCGAGGACGAGCAGGAGTTAAGCTTGGGGATGTTGATACATTGCAAATGTATCTATAATTTTTGATGTTCCATGCTTGGTTTTATCTACTTTCTTGTGTTTTGTCCACACTTTGGTGTACTTTTCATATGATTTCTTGGACTAACCTATTAACAAGAGCCACAGTGCCAGCTGCCTGTTTTCTGCTGTTTTTGGTTCTAGGAAAGTCAGAAAATGAATATTTTTGGAATTGGACGGGACAAAAGCCAAAGTGCCTATTTTTCCGGAAGACATCTCATGCTAGAATACAAGACGGAGAAGAGCTGGGGGCCGGCCACATCACCTGTCCGCGCGGCCAGGCCTGGCCGACCCCAGCACCCCTCGGCCTATCCTTCCGCCTATATATTGCCCTCGGGACAAAAACCCTAATTACCCGATCAAAAATCCATGAAAGAGTCTTTAGCTGCCGTCATCTCCATCGCTAGATCGGGAGGGATCTGAAGCTCTTCCCGGCACCCTGCCGGAGAGGGAAATTCACCCTGGAGGCCTTCTTCATCATCATGCAAGCCTCCGGTGTGATGCATGAGTAGTTCATCCTTGGACAACAGATCCATGTAGTAGCTAGATGGCCGGTTCTCCTCCTTTGTGCTTTCATGTCTAGATCTTGTGAGCTCCGTTCATGATCAAGATCATCTATTTGTAATTATCCATGTTGTGTTTGTGGGGATCCGATGGATATTGAGATGCTATTTCAGATTGATTATTGATTCTATCATGTCTTTGTTATTTGTGATCTTGCATGCTTTCCGTTGTTAGTAGCTATCTTGGCCAAGTAGATGCTAGCAACTCCAAGAGTTAGTATTTATGCTCGATAGTGGGTTCATGCCTCTGGTAATCTAGGGAAGTGACAGAAATCTCTAAGGTACTAGATGTGCTATTGCTACTAGGGAGAAAACAACAATCCTTTGTTCATAGAACAATTGTATTGTTTACATTACAGGCATTTTGTAAAGCAATAATCTGTTTCTTGCAACTTAATACTAGAGGGGGTTCGGATGATAACCTGAAGGTGGATTATTAGTCATAGATGCAGTTGGATGGCGGTCTATGTATAATGTTGTAATGCCCAATCGAATCTCAAAGGACTCAAGATGATTAGTATATGCATGTATTGCTTTCTCGATGTTTGTCAATTGCCCCGCTGTAATTTGTTCACCCAGCATGTTATCTATCTTAAGGAGAGCCACCTCTAGTGAACTATGGATCCCGGTCCTTTCTTTTACATACAATCTATAAAATGTTTACTTATTTGTGTTTACTTTCTGCAAACTATTACTTCCTTCCCTTCGATACGTTTAATCCTTTGTTTTTAGCAAAACCGGTGAGATTGACAACCTCATCGCAAGTTGGGGACAATGTTCTGTGGTTGTGTTGTGCAGGTCTCCATGTTGCTGCTGGCACCGGTAGTGCGCCCTGCTATCGTTCAGCTAGCTACACCTTTGGGGTGTTTCCTTGCTCCTACTGGATTGATAACCTTGGTGTCGTACTGAGGGAAAACTTGCTGCTGTGCTCATTATACCTTCCTCTTGGGGTTCCCCAACGAGCTCGATATATTTTGGGCCATCAAACTATTGAATCTTTCTCAACACAACTCCACTACTAACAACATTACTTCTCCCATGTCCTCAAGAACAAAACAAACTACTCACAAGACATCATATGGATCATGATCAGAGATGGAATAATGATGTATACCAATCTGAACATAAACAATAATTCAATGGTTCACTCAATAGCATCAACTACAAAGAGTAATCAATACCGGGAAAGTTTCCCCTAAGAACTAATGCAAGATTCAACTCAATTGTTACAGCAATATGGAGATGGTGATGAGGGTGATGCTGATGATGATGCTGATGATGATGATCCCGATGAAGTCCAGCTTGATGGTGGTGTTGATGGCGACGATCTCCCCTCTCTGGGAAGGAATTCCCTCGGCAGAAATTTGTTTGCCGGAGAGATCTTTCTCTCTCGGTGTTTTCCGCCCCGCAGAGGCGGCGGAATCTTTCTGTGGTTGCTCCCCGAGTCTTAGGGTTTTGGGAGGAATATATATGCTAGAGGGGAGAGCCAGAGGTGGGCCAGGGCGGCCACACCACCTAGTGGCGTGGCCTAGGGTGGCCCATGCTAGGGGGTGGTGTGGGCCCCCTGTGGCCCATCTCCACTCCTCCTTCTGGCAGTCTTCGTCTTCTGGAAAAATAGGATTTTCCGTATATTTTCCCAGATTTTCTGATCTTTGCGAATTTTGCCTCCAAACAGCACCTTTTCCATCAGAATCCTGACTGCAACGGTCCATGCTGCAAAAGTCATCAACCATGCAAAAACAGATGAAATAACATAAGTATCATCTCTTAATATGAAATATATCAATGAATAACAGTGAATTATGATATAGAATAGTGATGCAAAATGGACGTATCAACTCCCCCCAAGCTTAGACTTCGCTTGTCCCCAAGTGAAACTGAGCTCAATAAACATGACCTCAGGTTTATGGAGTGAAGAGTCGATAAAAGAATACAGACAAGAAGCATCACATTCATCAATACATAGATCATAATAGAAGACAACTCACTATTACATAACTTACTTGCAATAGGTAAAGGAAACACAATAAAGATACATGAAGTAAATCATAATTGGTAATGGCAAACTTAGCTCTTGGTCGAAGAATAGTTGATAATTTGCTGGAGTTCACAAATAACTGATTTTCAATGATAGCTTTCAAAGTAGTAGACACCAAGATAAGAGCAATGTGCAAAACAAGGAACATAAGAAACATGAACGAATAAATCATCATATGAATGAATGAAACACAAAAACTCAAAAAATTTGCTGAGATAGAAGGGAACAGGTTTACTGACTCAACTAAAAAGTAAAAGAAAGGCCCTTCGCAGAGGGAAGCAGAGATTGCAAGTTTCATAAAGAGCTCCCAAAAATTATGATACGTATTAGCTTTCAGATCTCATTGCCCCTATCATAGGCATCTTTAGGTGATTAAGGTTAAAGTGACACAACTAAGAGGATATGCTTGACAAGTTATAAATTGAAGTCTCATGCCCCTTACTTACGAGTACCGAACCTCATGCTACTGAACTTCAGTCACAAGTAAGCTCTTGTCATTGTAAATACATGTGTATCATTGAGAACCGCCAACGGGGTACCCCTTGCACATGATACAAGAGCTATCCCATAATCAAAATGACAAGGCAAGCAGACAATGAGCATCTCATCGATCTTTTTATTTGCTATTTGCATAGGTTTTTATTGAGGATGCTTCATAGAATGCTCACTATAGTAATGCTGCAAGTTCCCACCATGATTAGGCATGGCTTAGGCTAGCGGCCCAGGCGTTTCTCTAACACACATATGAACTCCATGATCTTACAAGTTCCCCTTTTATTTCACACCGCCGGGATCCATAGGCAAAAGAATCATGATACCAACTAGGTACAAAGTACCATGGCAGTGTTGAAAGTGTTCCCCATGATACATGGTTCTGCTAACTTCAACTCATAAAGCGCAATCATATACGCAACAAAGAAGGACCCAATGGTTCAAGTTTATTAGATGCAAGAAAGTAAGGTGTGCCATCAAGTTCGTGAGAGCTTTAATCACTAATTTTCACATAACAAGTTTAATTTGTGAAGGTAGATAAAAACAAGAATTTACTTGGAATAGCAATAGTGCTAATAGGTAGGTATGGTGGACACAAATGGCATAGGTTGGGGTTTAAAGGAGGTGGACGCACAAGAAGAATTCCCTCTCAGTACAGGTTTTTGGCTAGCAAGGCCGTGTAGCAAGTATAAGAGTTGAAGGAAACAAACAAACATACAAGTGATAAAAACAAACATGTAATCTTCCTTGGAAGCACAAAAGATCTTAACTAGAGAATACTAAACTTATGAGCAAATCAAGAAAGAAAGATGATGAAATTATTTTTCTTTAGAGTACTTTTATCTTTTCATTCAACTCTCAAAAATAGTGTTTCTACTGACCGAGCCAGGTTTTGCCAAAACCAACTAGATTAATTCAATGATCCCAAAGTGATACCAATACTAACAACAAGTTCAATCATATAACCACGAATTGAAAACTAATGTAAGATATGTAAAAGAGTAAATGATAGAACTTCTCATTAATATTCCATAACGGCAACTCACACCAAGGGATACATATCTAACGAGAGAGGGGACACTTCCATAATGCAAACCATCCTACATGATAACTTCTCTATTCATGATATGACTATACTAAAAAGGTAAAAAGATAGAAGATAGTGATGTGATACCGTGGCACTCCCCCAAGCTTGGAACAAACCAAGGGGATGCCAAACCTGATGACGAATTACTCCTTTGGTGGTGGTGGTATCCTCTCATCATCGTCCGACTTCCAGGGTAAGGGCTTCCCATCAACAAAGGACATCGTGGTCTCTAGCATCCTGAAACTTGTAGCAGCACTTATGCGTTTAAATCTAACTTCGTACTCACTGTTTTGATTTTGAACATCATAGAGCTGTGCTTGAAGTTCATTGGTTGTTTGGCGGAGTGAGAGGACTTCATCCTTGAGCTCAACAGTCTCCTTTTGGTGCTCGGTGATGAGTTTGGAACAAATCTTGTGGATGATATCCACTTCGCGTTCCGCCATCTTCTTGTACCTAAAGACTTCTTGCTCTAGTGCTTCCATCCTGTCCTCCAGACTTCCTTCACCTTTAGGGCCTCGAACCTCTTTTATCCGGACCTCCCCATCTTCAAGCAACAACTCCTTGGGATGGATCTTCAACTCTCTCATATATGGGTTGATGGTATCCTCTAACAAATCTTTCTTGGCTGATCGAGAGGAAGACATTGTGGCTCCAAATCTAGGACTCTTCCTGTCAGAAATAGATCGAAACGAAAACACGATGAAAACACGATATAAGAACCTCGGGTGATCCGGGGGATTATATATTATGAAGTTTCATAACAAAAGGAAGGTACTGGGAGAAAACGAGTCGGAGGCGGAGTCCGGGGTGGCCACACCACCTGGTGGCGCGGCCAGGGGTGGGCCCGCGCCACAGGGTGGTGTGAGCCACCCTGGCTCCTTTTCCGTCCCTCTTTCGCTTCGTAGCTTTCCTTATTGGATAAAAACTGCAATAATATAATTGGATAGTATTTTCACGAAACTTTTCTTACCAGAATTGTTACCTATTTGAAAACGGACTCTGCAGGTCTTTGAATCTGGTCCTTGATAAATTTCTCCGAAGTTATAACTTGAAAGGCATCAACATATTCATTGTAAGAATCTCCAGCAATATAGTGCTTGAGTCGCTGCCCATTCACAACTTGTGTAGTATTATCTTTTAAAGAAGAAATTTTTATTGCTGCCGAACGGTACACTTCTTCAATAATGAAGGGTCCTTCCCATTTTGACAGTAGCTTTCCTGCAAAAAATCTGAGACGAGACCTATACAATAGAACTTTCTCACCAACATGAAATTCTCTCTTAAGTATTTGCTTATCATGCCATCTTTTAACTTTTTCTTTAAAGAGCCTAGCATTTTCATAGGCTTCACTCCTCCATTCATCTAAGGAACTTAAATCAAATAATCTTTTCTTACCTGCGAGCTTACAATCTCTATTGAGTTCTTTAACTGCCCAGTAAGCTTTGTGTTCTAATTCTAAAGGTAGGTGACAAGCTTTCCCATAAACCATTTTATAAGGAGACATCCCCATAGGGTTTTTGTAGGCAGTTCTGTAAGCCCATAAAGCATCATTCAACTTTTTAGCCCTGTTTTTTCTAGATCTATTAACAGTCTTCTGCAAGATGGATTTAATTTCTCTATTTGATAACTCTACCTGCCCACTAGTTTGGGGGTGATAAGCTGAAGCAGTTCTATGATTAACATCATATTTAGCAAGGGTCTTTCTAAAACCACCATGAATGAAATGAGAACCCCCATCAGTCATGAGATACCTAGGCACTCCAAACCTAGGAAAGATAACATCCTTAAGCATTTTTAGAGAAGTCTCCCCGTCAGCACTCTTTGTAGGAATGGCTTCTACCCACTTAGTAACATAATCAACGACAACAAGAATATGAGTATAACCTTTCGAGGGAGGAAAAGGACCCATAAAGTCAAATCCCTAGCAATCAAAGGGTTCAATAACTAGAGAGTAGTTCATAGGCATTTCATTACGTCTAGAAATATTACCAACACGCTGACATTCATCACAAGATAAAACAAATTTTCTTGCATCTTTAAAAAGGGTAGGACAGTATAAACCTGATTGTAGCACCTTTTTCGCAGTTCTATCTCCTGCATGATGTCCTCCATAAGCACTACCATGACATTTGCGCAATATCTCCTTTTGTTCATATTCTGGAACACATCTTCGCATAATACCATCCACTCCTTCTTTATATAAGTGTGGGTCATCCCAAAAATAATGCCTCAAATCATAAAAGAACTTCCTTCTTTGCTGAGCTGTAAAAGTCGGAGGCAAATACTTGGAGACAATAAAATTAGCATAATCAACATACCAAGGGCTCCCTCGCGAGCTTACCCCTACTGTAGCCAACTGTTCATTTGGGAAACTATCATTAACAGACATAGGGTCAAAAGAGATGTTATCCAATCGAGATAAATTATCAGCTACATGGTTTTCAACACCTTTCTTATCTACTATATGTAGATCAAACTCTTGTAAAAGCAGCACCCATCTAATAAGCCTAGGCTTAGCGTCCTTCTTCGTCATAAGGTATTTAATAGCAGCATGATCAGTATGAATGGTGACTTTTGAGTCTACAATATAGGGTCTAAACTTATCACAAGCAAAAACGACAGCTAGAAATTCTTTTTCAGTAGTAGCATAATTCCTTTGAGCAGCGTCTAGAGTCTTACTAGCATATGAATAACTTTTAGCTTTTTATCAATTCGTTGCCCAAGGACAGCACCTACAACAAAATCACTAGCATCACACATTATTTCAAAGGGTAAACTCCAATCAGGTGGTTGAACGATAGGGGCTGTAGTTAAAGCCTTCTTAAGAGTTTCAAAAGCTTCCTTACAATCATCATCAAAAACGAAGGGTACATCTTTTTGAAGAAGATTAGTGAGGGGTTTTGATATCCTAGAAAATTATTTAATAAACCTTCTATAGAAACCAACATGACCAAGGATACTACAAATACCTTTGATGTCTCTTGGACATGGCATTTTCTCAATTGCCTCAACCTTAGCTCTATCAACTTCTATGCCTCTTTCAGAAACTTTATGCCCAAGGACAATCCCTTCATTAACCATGAAGTGGCATTTCTCCCAATTAAGAACAAGATTAGTTTCTTCACACCTCTACAAAACTTTATCAAGGTTGTGCAGACAATTATCAAAAGAAGTTCCATAGACAGAAAAGTCATCCATGAACACTTCCACAATTTCCTCACAAAAACCATGAAAGATAGCAGACATGCATCTTTGAAAGTAGCAGGAGCATTACATAAACCAAAAGGCATACGTCTATAAGCATAAGTTTCGTAAGGACAAGTAAATGTAGTTTTTTCTTGATCTTGTTGTTTAACAGCAATTTGAGAGAAACCAGAATAACCATCAAGAAAACAAAAATGGGTCTTTTTAGACAACCTTTCCAACATTTGATCAATAAAAGGAAGCGGGTAATGATCTTTCTTAGTAACTTTGTTGACTTTTCTAAAATCAATGCACATCCTATAGCCTACTACTATTCTTTGGGGAATAAGCTCATCATTATCATTAGGAACAACGGTAATTCCTCCTTTTTAGGAACACAATGGACAGGACTAACCCATTCACTATTAGTAATAGGGTAAATAATACTAGCATCAATGAGTTTCAATACCTCATTCCTTACCACTTCCTTCATCTTAGGATTTAAACGTCGTTGGTGCTCTACTACTGGCTTTGCATCTGGTTCTATATTGATAGAATGCTGACATATAGTAGGTGAAATCCGTTTTAAATCATCCAGAGTATAGCCCATAGCTCCTCGGTGTTTCTTCAAAACCTCCAATAACCTTTCTTCTTCCTTCCCTGAAAGTTTAGAGCTAATAATAACATGATATATCTTTTTATCATCAATATAAGCATATTTAAGATCATCAGGGAGAGGTTTTAGATCAAAGACCGGATCCTTTTTAGGTGGCAACGTGGTACCCAAGTCTTCTACAGGCAAGTTATGCTTAAGCATCTTGGGTTGACAACGGAGAATCTCGTCAATCTCATTCCTTTCTTCCACGAATATCGCACTTTCATGATCTTCCATAAATTGTTGCAAAGCATTGTTAGGAGCAAGAGAAATAGAAGCAAATTGTTCAACTCTAAAATCCTCATTATGGGTTTCCTCTTCGCAAGGTTCTTTAGTAAATTTCGAAAAATTAAACTCATAAGATTCCCCATCAAACTTAGTCAAGATTTTATCCCTCTTGCAATCTATAATAGCTCCACAAGTACTCAAGAAAGGTCTACCAAAAATGATAGGATAAGTTTTACTAGCAGCTGAACCAAGTACTAGAAAATCAGCAGGATACTTAATCTTACCACAAAGAACTTCTACATCTCGTACAATACCAATTGGAGAGATGGTTGATACATTGCAAATGTATCTATAATTTTTGATGTTCCATGCTTAGTTTTATCCAGTTTCTTGTATTTTGTCCACACTTTGGAGTACTTTTCATATGATTTCTTGGACTAACCTGTTTTCTGCTGTTTTTGGTTCTAGGAAAGTCAGAAAATGAATATTCTCGGAATTGGACGGGACAAAAGCCAAAGTGCCTATTTTTCCGGAAGTCATCAGATGCCAGAATACGAGACGGAGAGGGGCCAGAGGCCGTCCACAGCACCTGGCCGCACGGCCAGGCTTGGCCCGCACCAGGGGGTGGTGTGGTGGCCTCTGGCACCCCCTCGACCTCTCCTTCCGACTATAAGATGCCCTTGGGATGGAAACCCTAAGTGGACCGATCAAAAATCCACGAAAGAGTCTGTAGCCACCGTCATCTCCATCCCTAGATCGGGAGGGATCTGAAGCTCTTCCCGGCACCCTGCAGGAGAGGGGAATTCACCCTGGAGGCCTTCTTCATCACCATGCAAGCCTCCGGTGTGATGCGTGAGTAGTTCATCCTTGGACTACGGATCCATGTAGTAGCTAGATGGCTGGTTCTCCTCCTTTGTGCTTTCATGTCTAGATCTTGTGAGCTCCGTTCATGATCAAGATCATCTATTTGTAATTCTGCATGTTGTGTTTGCGGGAATCCGATGGATATTGAGATGCTATTTCAGATTGATTATTGATTCTATCATGTCTTTGTTATTCATGCTTTCCGTTGTTAGTAGCTATCTTGGCCAAGTAGATGCTAGAAACTCCAAGAGTTAGTATTTATGCTCGATAGTGGGTTCATGCCTCTGGTAATCTAGGGAAGTGACAGAAATCTCTAAGGTACTAGATGTGCTGTTGCTACTACGGAGAAAACAACAATCCTTTGTTCATAGAACAATCGTATTGTTTACTTTACACGCAATTCGTAAAGCAATAATCTGTTGCTTGCAACTTAATACTGGAGGGGGTTCGGATGATAACCTGAAGGTGGATTATTAGTCATAGATGTAGTTGGATGGCGGTCTATGTATAATGTTGTAATGCCCAATCAAGTCTTAAAGGAGTCAAGATGATTAGTATATGCATGTATTGCTTTCTCGGTGTTTGTCAATTGCCCCACTATAATTTGTTCACCCAACATGTTATCTATCTTAAGGAGAGCCACCTCTAGTGAACTATGGATCCCGGTCCTTGTCTTTTACATTCAATCTATAAACTTTTACTGCTTTGTGTTTACTTTCTGCAAACTTTTACTTCTTTCCATTCGATACGTTTAATCCTTTGTTTTTAGCAAAACACGGCGAGATTGACAACCTCATCGCAAGTTGGGGACAAAGTTTTGTGGTTGTGTTGTGCAGGTCTCCACGTTGCTACTAGCACCGGTAGTGCGCCCTGCCAAGGCTCAGCTAGCAACACCTTTGGGGTGTTTCCTTGCTTTCTACTGGTTCGATTAAACCTTGGTTTCATAACTGAGGGAAACTTGCTGCTGTGCTCATCATACCTTCCTCTTGGGGTTCCCAACAAGCTGTACATCAACACCGCACCAGCACTTTTCTGGCGCCATACACTAAGCCATCAAGCATTTTTCTAGCGCCGTTGCCGGGGAGTCAAGGACATCTTCACAAGGGGAGTCCCTCATAACCAATCTCTTTACTTTGTTATTTTTGTTTTGCTTAGTTTCTTTTTGCTTTGTTTGCTTGTTTCTTTATGAAAAACACAAAAAAAAATAGTTTTACTAGTTTGCTCTTTTTTCAAAAACACAAAAAAATTAGTTCCTTTCTTAAGTTGCTGCTATGTCTAGCCTTGCTCCAATCACTATGTCACCCGAGGAAATGATTTTCACTTTTAAACAAGGAATTGAGGAAAGTTTTAAGGAAGCTTGGTCTAGAATCTCTGATCTACATGAAA
The DNA here is from genome assembly GCA_916181665.1 of Avena sativa. Taxonomy (NCBI): domain Eukaryota; kingdom Viridiplantae; phylum Streptophyta; class Magnoliopsida; order Poales; family Poaceae; genus Avena; species Avena sativa. The sequence goes on from OV702295.1 coordinate 434,777,237, forward strand.
AAACTAAGCCTAAAATGACTCAAAGCTTGTTCCTTAGCAGTTTTTACCTTGGGATTGCTCTTTGCTATAGATATGCTTTAGATGCTGTTGTGGGAGGAGATCTCCTCCAATTTAATGAGGATGATGCTATTAATTCTATAAAGAAATTGATCCCCACTTACAACTTGCCTAGCCAAAGTGATATTTCTTTCGCAAGAATATTTGCTAGATTGAACACTCTTGAGACTAGCACTACTAGCTTAAAAGATTGCTATAATATGCTTAGGGAGCATCACAATTATGTTCCAATAAATTCTGAACCATGAAAGTGGCTCACTATAGTAAAGATTGAGATAAACACTGAAACTTTTCAAGCCCGCTGTGATATCATGTCTGAATTTTGTCTTATGCCCAAAGATATTTATGAATCTTTGAATACTTGGGGGCTTACTGAAGGAGGAAAATAAATATCTCTTGCTAATAATGTTACCTTATTACCTATTGGAATAGCTGAAGGAGTGTTTACAAAGATCCTTGGGAAAATGATCTCTACTGATTATCTTGTTATTGAATATGCAGGAAAAGGACAAATTACACTTGGAAGGTCCCTATTAGAACTCCTTGGAGCAATAATAGATGTGGGAAAGGGGACCATGCACATGTCTTCTCCACCAAACAATCATATTTTCCCCAAGGTTAAGAATAAAAGTAAGAGAGGTAAGGGCAAGAAATTTGGTTTTAATGCTTCTTCATTCGAGAACACTTGATTTTTTTCTTGCTTCTTATGCCTAACTTAAAGGCGTTAAAGAAAAGTACTTATTGGGAGATAACCCAAAAGTTTTAGATGAGTATTGGAAGTTATTACTTCAGTAATAACCGCTCTTTATCCTTTTTATTTGCCTTTTGTGCCAAGAGTAACCTCTAATGAGAGAGAAGTATTGATTGGGAAAGTTGCTGTCTCGAAACAGATTTCTGTGCTTCACCGTAAAAATTCATGTAAAATCTCTGGACATCTTTTTGAGGCGTGATTTTCTTATGCTTCTGCCCCAGGTTGTTATCTAACTTTCATTAGTTCAACACGTTTTGATTTGAGCAACAGAAGGTCTTCGAAAAAATTCGTCTTTACCTGCTGGTCTGTTTTGACAGATTTCTGCCATTTTCTGCATTTGCTTCTTGTTGGTTCCTTTTTGACTTCTTTTGGAGAATTGAGCTTTTTGAGGGAAGTTCTTCAGTAGCTAGTGTTCTAATGGAAGTTTATTTGGTGTTAGAACTGAACCTTAAGACTTATTTATCTTGAGTGCACTAATGTTGCTAATAAAGATTGTGTGAAGTTTTTGTGAAGGAAAATTTTCAGGTGTATGGAAGGAATGAGTAATGAGATGAAGGATGGACTAAAGCTCAAGCTTGGGGATGCCACGCGTGTCAACCCAAGAAATATCCAAGAAGTACAAGCGTCAAAGCTTGGGGATGCCATGGCATCCCCTTCTTCATCAATAAAAATCCCAGGTTTCTTCCAAACGCTTCATTTTTATTGTTTCATACACAGTTGTGTTGTTCTTGGAGCGTCTTATTTTTTGTTTTCATTTTGGTTTTTCGTTTTCTTGGTTTTCTTAGTTTTCTGAATAAATTGGTTGGACCCCCTCTTTCATACATTGGTTTGCAAAAAGTTTGGTTTGGTTTGGAAAAGAGTAGGAAAGTTCATGCTTATGTGGTAAAAAGAGCTCGTTTTTGACTGTGGCCTATGCTTTGTCATGCCACGCTTGATATTGTTTTGGCGTTATGCTTAGTATTCTTTGCTGTAGCATGACTTGTTATAAACAATTGAGATTGCTTAATGTGCCTTGGATGAATCATGCGTTGTTTTAGCATATTAAAGCATAGTATAGTGGTATTCTCCTTTGATGCTTTATTTGGGTTGACTTGGCACATGCTCACACCATGTTATGACTATCTCAAGTCACCATAGCCTTTATGATCCTTTAGTTTTCAACTTGTAGTATCACTTTATGCTTTGATCAATGATGTTTTGTCGCTCTGCATGATTATGGCCATTATTGCTCTCTTAGTTTGTCGCTCCCAGTCTTTTGCTAGCCTCCACAACCAAGTATGAGTTCCACTCATGCATCCAACTCCCTAAACCAAGTTATTCCAAAGAGTCCACCATACCTACCTACTAGCTTATGCTATTCCAAGTATATTCATGCTTTTGTTTACCTTCCAAATTGAACTTATTATGAGAAAACTAGTGATTAAAGCTCTCACGAACTTGATGGCACACTTTACTTTTCTTGCCCTTAATAAACTTGAACCATTGTGTCGTCTATGTTGTATATGCTTGCACTTATTTGTTGGGGATTAGCAGAACCATGCTTTCATGGGGAACACTTTCAACATTGCACTTGGTACTTGTACCTAGTTGATATCATGCTCTTTTGTATATGGATGTCATCGGTGTGAAATGAAAGGGGAGCTTGTAAGTCCATGGAGTTATGTATATGTGTTAGAGAAACGCCTGGGACGCTCGTCTAATCCATGCTAACATGGTGGAAACCTGCAGCGTAACCATAATGAGCTGTCTATGAAACATTCTTCTTATAAGAAAAAGGAGTCCTATATTGAGAAAAAGAGAAAATGAAAAAAAGAGATATTATGAAAAGAGGAAAGAGAGAAAAAAGCACCATATTCCCATGGTAAATAAGAAGATTGCTGAGATGCTCATTGTCTGCTTGCCTTGTCATTTTGATATGGGGATTCTTCCGTATCATCGGGCAAGGGGTACCCCGTTGGCGGTTTTCTATGATACACATGTACTTACGATGACAAGAACTTACCGGTAACTAAACTTGAGTAGCATGAGGAGCGGCCCTGGTATACAAGGGACATGAGATTTCTGACTTATACTTCGTCAAGCATGTACACCATAGTTTGTTCACTTTAACCTTAATCACTTCAAGATGCTTATGATAGGGGCAATGAGAGCTGAAAGCTATAAGTACCATAATTTTTGGAAGCTCTTTATGAGACTTGAATCCCTACTTCCTTCTATGAAGGCCTTTCTTCCAACATTATACCGAGTCTCCATCTTCTACCTTTATGCACCTACTTTGAGAGCATAGTCGCCATTCTTAGTTCTATGTGAATTGTCCCAATACTAGTTGATTGATGCGTAACTTGATATTGCTTGTTTTAAACTATTTGTATCTAGTCACTCCTATGAACTTTGAAGGTGTCCTATGCATTATATTTGCTACTCTATTGAGGGACAAGCTGAATGCTATTATTCTATGTTTTCTTTATGTGAAACAAACAAACGTCTTGCAAAGCATTGTTATTCATGAATCTTTTGTTTGTGCCTTTTCATGTTGCATCATAGTTTCTTTTTCTTATTGCTAGAACTTTGTCTTTCATGTTATGATTGAAGTACAATGATGCCAACTTTGAATGTTTTACAAATACTTTGATCAAGTCTTTGATGGTGCATGTCACCTCAAAAATTATTCTTTCTTTTTATCACTTACCTACTCGAGGACGAGCAGGAGTTAAGCTTGGGGATGTTGATACATTGCAAATGTATCTATAATTTTTGATGTTCCATGCTTGGTTTTATCCACTTTCTTGTGTTTTGTCCACACTTTGGAGTACTTTTCATATGATTTCTTGGACTAACCTATTAACAAGAGCCACAGTGCCAACTGCCTGTTTTCTGCTGTTTTTGGTTCCAGGAAAGTCAGAAAATGAATATTCTCGGAATTGGACGGGACAAAAGCCAAAGTGCCTATTTTTCCGGAAGTCATCAGATGCTAGAATACAAGACGGACAGGGGCCAGAGGCCGACCACACCACCTAGCCGCGCGGCCAGGCTTGGCCCGCGCCAAGGGGTGGTGTGGTGGCCCAAGCACCCCCTCGGCCTCCCCTTCCGCCTATAAGATGCCCTTGGGACGAAAACCCTAAGTACCCGATCAAAAATCCATGAAAGAGTCTATAGCCGCAATCATCTCCATCCCTAGATTGGGAGGGATCTGAAGCTCTTCCCGGCACCCTGCCGGAGAGGGGAATTCACCCTGGAGGCCTTCTTCATCACCATGCAAGCCTCCCGTGTGATGCGTGAGTAGTTCATCCTTGGACTACGGATCCATGTAGTAGCTAGATGGCTGGTTCTCCTCCTCTGTGCTTTCATGTCTAGATCTTGTGAGCTCCGTTCATGATCAAGATCATCTATTTGTAATTTTGCATGTTGTCTTTGTGGGGATCCGATGGATATTGAGATGCTATTTCAGATTGATTATTGATTCTATCATGTCTTTGTTATTTGTGATCTTGCATGCTTTCCGTTGTTAGTAGCTACCTTGGCCAAGTAGATGCTAGCAAATCCAAGAGTTAGTATTTATGCTCGATAGTGGGTTCATGCCTCTGGTAATCTGGGAAAGTGACAGAAATCTCTAAGGTACTAGATGTGCTGTTGCTACTAGGGAGAAAACAACAATCCTTTGTTCATAGAACAATCGTATTGTTTACATTACACGAAATTCGTAAAGCAATAATCTGTTGCTTGCAACTTAATACTGGAGGGGGTTCGGATGATAACCTGAAGGTGGATTATTAGTCATAAATGTAGTTGGATGGCGGTCTATGTATAATGTTGTAATGCCCAATCAAGTCTGAAAGGAGTCAAGATGATTAGTATATGCATGTATTGCTTTCTCGATGTTTGTCAATTGCCCCGCTGTAATTTGTTCACCCAGCATGTTATCTATCTTAAGGAGAGCCACCTCTAGTGAACTATGGATCCCGGTCCTTGTCTTTTACATTCAATCTATACACTTTTACTGCTTTGTGTTTACTTTCTGCAAACTTTTACTTCTTTCCATTCGATATGTTTAATCCTCTATTTTCTGCAAAACATGGTGAGATTGACAACCTCATCGCAAGTTGGGGACAAAGTTCTGTGGTTGTGTTGTGCAGGTCTCCATGTTGCTACTAGCACCGGTAGTGCGCCCTGCCAAAGATCAGCTAGTAACACCTTTGGGTTGTTTCCTTGCTCCTACTGGTTCGATTAAACCTTGGTTTCATACTGAGGGAAACTTGCTGCTGTGCTCATTATACCTTCCTCTTGGGGTTCCCAACGAGCTCTACATCAACACCGCTCCAGCATTTTTCTGGCGCCATACACAGAGCCATCAATGGTCTCTCTATTAGCAAGGTTAATAACCACATCAATCTCTTCCAATTCACAGGGACGGATTTCATGCATAATTTCTCTGTAAAGCTCATAAGGAATAGCACTGGAACTTGCACCAATATCACATAAACCATAATAGCAATGATCACCAATTCTAATGGAAAGCAAAGGGACACTAGCCTTTTTAGTTCCATTAGGATGTGAAACAATATTAGAAGCATCCTCATAAAATACTATGTGTCCATCTTCTATGCTTTTAGTGACAAGGTCTTTCACAATTGCTACCACAGGTTCAATGTTTATTTGTTCATCAGGTTTTACAGTTCTCTTTTCACTTTTAGTGATTACCCTAGTTATCATAGAATGATCCTTTACCTTATCTGGAAAGGGAATCTTCTCGATATAAGGTTTAGGTAAGATGTGATCAATAGTGCAATACTCAGTACTCCCAACAGGAACACAATCAACAATATCTTTATAAGGTGCATGGTACTTGTTCCATCCCCTTTTTGGAATTTCAATATAAGAAGCAAAAGCCTTAAAGCAATTTTTAATAACTTGTAAATCAAGACCATAAGCATTACTAATGTTTTGAAAGTCATCAGTTCCCATAAAAGATTCAATGCATTCATAATCATAATTTATACCTGACTTTCTACCTTTTTCATTCTCCCAAGCTTCAGCATTGTCTTGAATACGGTCCAGAAGATCCCATTTAGCTTCTTCTTCCATGCGAGTGAATGATCCAGCACAAGAAGCATCCAATAAATCCTTATCATGTAGAGGGAGCCTTGCATAAAAGTTATTGATAATAATATTGTTGGGGAGCTCATGAATGGGACATTTGAGCATTAGTAACTTCAATATCCCCCAAGCTTGAGCTGTACTCTCCCCATCAAGAGGCCAAAAGTTGTATATTTGATTCCAATCTTTATGAATATCACTAGGAGGATAAAATTTTGAATAAAAGAGAGGCACTATTTCCTCCCATTCTAGAGCTTGACCATTCTTCAGCAGCTTATACCATTCCTCAGCTCTTCCTTTTAGTGATAATGAGAATAACTTCTTCTTAACTTGATCTATAGTAATACCTGCACACTTGAACAACCCGCATAATTCGTGTATAAAGAGTAAATGATCATCGGGATGGACAGTTCCATCCCCAACATAGTAGTTATCCATAACACGATCAATAATTCTTGTAGGTATTTTAAAAACATCATTCTCAGCAGGTGGTGGCTCATCTACTACCTTAGCAGTGGTAGTAGCATTACCAAATAAGAAACTTAGCGAATTATCCATGACGAAAATAAAGCAACTAACGGAAGTAAACAATACTCACAGTAGAAGTTTTCTTTACCAGTTCCACTCTCCAATAGCACTTCACTCCCCGACAACGGTGCCAGAAAATAGTCTTGATGACCCACAAGTATAGGGGGTGTATCGCAGTATTTTCTATAAGTAAGAGTGTCGAACCCAACAAGGAGAAGAAGGTGCGGGCTAGTGGTATGGATCAGGAATTCTCTGCAAATACTGAGCAAACGGATTTTTAGGGGTTTTTGATAAAGCAAGTAAATGAAGTACGAGTAAATAAAAGACAGTAGGAATAAATGCAGCAAGTGGTCCAATCCTTTATGAAGCAAAGGACAAGCCGGTTGTATTACTTAGGATGACCAAACGTTCTCGAGGACACATGGGAAGACTATCAAGTGCTTTCGCTTCATATAGTTGATTAATCTTCTTTAGCTTGCTTAGTGTTGTGTGGGTGAACCTGAGCTAATGTACCAACCTTCCTAGGACGAATACATACTTGTGATTATACCCCTTGCAAACATCCGTAAGTACAAGAAAGTAATTAAGGTAGAAACCTAACCATAGCTTTAAACTCTAAGACCCTTATGTCCCTTGTGCAATGGTTTCCTAACGGGGGTTCAGGTTTCTGTCACTCCGACAACCCCTACGATTAGTAGCCAAATACACAATGCATTCCCCTAGGCCCATATAGGTGAAGTGTCATGTAGTCGATGTTCACATGACACCACTAGAAGAACTACACCACAACTTAAATATCAAACTATTGAATCTTTCTCAACACAACTCCACTACTAACAACATGACTTCTCCCATGTCCTCAAGAACAAAACGAACTACTCACAAGACATCATATGGATCATGATCAGAGATGGAATAATGATGTATAACAATCTGAACATAAACAATAATTCAATGGTTCACTCAATAGCATCAACTACAAAGAGTAATCAACACCGGGAAAGTTTCCCCTAAGAACTAATGCAAGATTCAACTCAATTGTTAAGTAATATGGAGATGGTGATGAGGGTGATGATGATGATGATGATGATGGTGATGATGATGATCCTGATGAAGTCCAGCTTGATGGTGGTGTTGATGGCGACGATCTCCCCTCTCCGGGAAGGAATTCCCCTGGCAGAAATCTGTCTGCCGGAGAGATCTTTCTCTCTCGGTGTTTTCCACCCCGCAGAGGCGGCGGAATATTTCTGTGGTTGCTCCCCGAGTCTTAGGGTTTTGGGAGGAATATATATGCCAGAGGGGAGAGCCAGAGGTGGGCCAAGGTGGCCACACCACCTGGTGGCATGACCTAGGGTGGTCCGCGCCAGGGGTGGTGTGGGCCTCCTGTGGCCCATCTCCACTCCTCCTTCTGGCAGTCTTCGTCTTCTGGAAAAATAGGATTTTCCGTATATTTTCCTGGATTTTCTGATCTTCACGAATTTTGCCTCCAAACAGCCCCTTTTCCATCAGAATCCTGACTGCAGCGGTCGATGCTCCAAAAGTCATCAACCATGCAAAAACAGATGAAATAACATAAGTATCATCTCTTAATATGAAATATATCAATGAATAATAGTGAATTATGATATAGAATAGTGATGCAAAATGGACGTATCACACATAGAGTAATAGCCCGGTAATTAATTGGGGAACATTTATTTGTCTGAGTAATCTCTTATAGATCACACATATAGTTGCCCATCTAGTACTAGTGAGACCAAAGCCTAGAAGCTCTCTCTCATTCCATTCAATCCTACAACTACAATCTCTTTAATTCAGTTCATATTCCTGTTTACTTTCCGTCTTAGTTTATTTTGTTCTTGTTAAAAGTTCTTTGTTATTAGATACTTTAAACCTCTCTCAATTATCACTGTTCTAGTAACTTATAGAATAGGGTATTTCCAAACCACGGTTTGGGTGCGAAACGTGGCCGCATTGACAACATGGCTGCAAGGTCGTGTTGTTTCCATTCGAAGATCTCCCATCGAGACAAACTCTTAAATATTTGCTGCTACAGGTACTGCAATAACCCTATTGTTGGTGCAGGAATCCAGTCATCAAATTGGCGTTGTTGCTAGGGAGACAAGCGTCCGGTTATTATCTTCCTACTCGCACATAGTTTATTTCCATTTGTTTCTATTTATCTTACTGCTTTTGATTATTTGAAATGAACAAAAAAATTAGTTTACCTTTTGTTAGTAGTCTTGTTGTTTATTTTAGTTATAGGAAATTCAAAAACATAGGAACTATGGAAAGTAAAAGTCTTGCAGAGTATGCTTCTCCGAGTGTTGATCATTTACATGCTCCTATTGTTCAACCCGCTATTGATGTGGATGGATATGAGATTAATCCTATGTGGATAAATATGATCATGGAAATTGCTTTTGCAGGAGATCCGGACAATGATCCATATGAGCATATTGATAAATTTACTTCATTGTGTTCTACGGTGAAGGCAAATGGATGGACAAATGACAAGCTGAAGTTATATCTATTTTGGTTCTCGCTAAAAGCAAAAGCTAAAGATTGGCTAAAATCGCATCCCGCGGGACACTTCAATTCATGGAAAGGTATCTCCGAGGCTTTTATCGGAAAGTATTTCTCACAAAAGAAAACTTATGAGAGTAGGCTTCATATCCTGAATTTCAAGCAAAGCAACAATGAGGATTTAATACAAGCTTATAGTAGGTTCTTAAAATTGATGCATGATTGTCCACATCATAATTTACCTAATTGGTTGTTGTTGAATCACTTTTATGGAGGCTTAAATCACTCTTCTAAGGGTAAGCTAGACATGATGTGTGATGGTGCATTCCTTGGAAAAAATTTGGAAGAAGCTTGGCAACTCTTAAGAGATATACATAATAATTTTCATCAATGGCAATGTGAAATTGTGCATGAAGAAAAACCTCTCCCTACCGATCTAGAGAACTGATACGTCCATTTTGCATCACTATTCTATATCATAATTTACTGTTATTCATTGATATATTTCATATTAAGAGATGATACTTATGTTATTTCATCTATTTTTGTATGGTTGATGACTTTTGGAGGATGGACCACTGAAGTCAGGATTCTGATGGAAAAGGCACTATTTGGAGGCAAAATTCGTGAAGATCAGAAAATCCCGGAAAATATATGGTAAATCCTATTTTTCCAGAAGACGAAGGAAGCCAAAATGGGAAGTGGAGACGGGCCACAGGGGGGCCACACCACACCCTGGCGCGGGCCAGCCCTGGCTGCGCCACCAGGTGGTGTGGCCACCCTAGCCCACCTATGGCATCACCCTTTGGCCTATATAATCCCCTCGAAACCCTAAGACTCGGGAGGCGACCACAGAAAGATTCTGCCGCCTCTGCGGGGCGGAAAACTACAGAGAGAGAAAGAGCTCTCCGATAGGCAGAAATCTACCGGGGAAATTCCTTCCCGGAGAGGGGAGATCGTCGCCATGAACACCACCATCAAGCTGGACTTCATTGGGATCATCATCATCATCTCCATCATCATCTCCACCAGCACCATCATCACCACTCCATACCGCTGTAACAATTGGGTTGAATCTTGCATAGTTCTTAGGGGAAACTTTCCCGGTATTGATTACTTGTTGTAGTTGATGCTATTGAGTGGAACCATTGAATTATTGTTATGTTCAAATTGTTACTTATCATTATTTCATCTCTGATCTTGATCCATATGATGTCTCGTGAGTAGTTCATTTAGTTCTTGAGGACATGGGAGAAGTCATGTTGTTAGTAGTGGAATTGTGTTGAGAGAGATTCAATAGTTTGATATTTAAGTTGTGGTGTTATTCTTCTTGTTGTGTCATGTGAACGTTGACTACATGATACTTGACCTTTATGGGCCTAGGGGAATGCATTGTGTATTTGGCTACTAATTATAGGGGTTGCCGTAGTGACAGAAACCTGAACCCCCATTAAGAAACCTTTGCACAAGGGAGTGTAGGATCTCAGAGTTTAAGGCTGTGGTTAGGTTTTTATCTTAATTACTTTCTTGTAGTTGCGGATTCTTGCAAGGGGTATAATCAAAAGTATGTATTAGTCCTAGGAAGGTCAGTACATTAGCACAGGTTCACCCACACAACACTTATCCAACCAAAGAAGATTAATCAACTATATGAAGTGAAAGCACTTGACAATATTCCCATGTGTCCTCGAGAATGTTTGGTCATCTTAAGTAATACAACCAGCTTGTCCTTTGCTAACGAAAGGATTGGGCCACTTGCTGCAATTATTATCATTGTCTTTTATTTACTCGCACTTTATTTATCTGCATTATCAAAACCCCCTAAAAATCCATTTGTTAAGTATTTACGAGAACTCCTGATCCAAGCCACTCGTCAACACCTTCTGCTCCTCGTTGGGTTCGACACTCTTACTTATCGAAAATACTATGATACACCCCCTATACTTTTGGGTCATCAAGACTATTTTCTTGTGCCGTTGCCGGGGAGTGAAGCACTATTGGAGAGTGGAACTGGTAAAGGAAACTTCTACTGTTAGTATTGTTTATTTCTGTTAGTTACTTTATTTGAATATGGATAATTCACTTAGTTTCTTATTTTGTAATGCTACTACCACTGCTAAGGTAGTAGATGAACCACCACCTGCTGAAAATGATACCTTTAAGATACCTACAAGAATTGTTGATCGTGTTATGGATAACTATTTTTTAGAGATGGGACTGTCCATCCCGGTGATCATTTTCTCTTTATACATGAATTATGCGGGTTGTTCAAGTGTGTAGGTATTACAACAGATCAAGTCAAGAAGAAGTTATTCTCATTATCACTGAAAGGAAGAGCTGAGGAATGGTACAAGCTACTGAAGAATGGCCAATCTCTTGAATGGGAGGAAGTTGTACCTCTCTTTTATTCAAAATTTTATCCTCCTAGTGAGATTCATAAAGATCGGAATCAAATATACAACTTTTGGCCTCGTGATGGAGAGAGTACAGCTCAAGCTTGGGGAATTGAAGTTACTAATGCTCAAATGTCCTATTCATGAGCTCCCTAACAATATTATTATCAATAACTTTTATGCAAGGCTTTCTCTTCATGATAAGGATATATTGGATGCTTCTTGTGCTGGATAATTTACACGCATGGAAGAAGAAGCTAAATGGGATCTTCTAGACCGTATTCAAGACAATGCTGAAGCATGGGAGAATTATAAAGGAAGAAAGTCAGGTATAATATATGATTAGGAATGCATTAAATCTTTTATGGGAACTGATGACTTTCATAATATTAGTAATGCTTATGGTCTTGATTCTCAAAGTATTGCAAATTATTTTAAGGCTTTTTATTCTTATATTGAAATTCCTAAAAAGAAATGAAATAAGTATCATGAGCCATATAAAGATATTGTTAATTGTGTTCCTACAAGAGATACTGAAGTTTATACCGCTAATCATATTTTATCTGAACCTTACATTGAGAAATTGTCTTTCCAAGTTAAGTTAAGAAATTGTCTTTCCAAGTTTATACCGCTAGTATGGTTAACGAAAGTACAAAGAAAGCTGTAGAACACAATGAACAAATAGATGATGAACCTGCAGTAGCAAATATGAAAGATTTTGTCGCTAAAAATGTAGAAGATGGGCACATTATCCTTTGTAAGGATACTTCTAAAATTGTTTCACATCCTAATGGAACTAGGAAAGCTAGTGTCCCTGTGTTTTCTGTCATAATAAGTGATCATTGCTACAATGGTTCATGTGATAGTTATATCGTTAAATTTATGCACGATACTGAAAATTACTATGAGAGAGGTAAAATTGTTCTTATGCATCTCAATAATACTAAGTCTCCTCGCTTTATGCTGAAAGTGTCAACACCCGGATTTTTAATCCTAGATGCCTGTTATGCCATACCTCGCAATCCCAGGATTACCATTTTTGCGAGACATAACAGATTGGATATCACAGTACATCATCCATTACAAACCATAATAAGGTTTTACACAAATAAAGGATCTCATGATCCAGTCTTAATACAAACAAGCATCAGAATAATAAAGCGTAGTAGTGGGGTCCATATTCAGTGTCACATGCAATGCTGACGATGGGAGATGATCCTAGTTATCATAGCCATCCTGCTGTCCGTCTTCCGGATAGTCCTCCTCATAGTCTGGCCACGGGAATAGCCATGGACAAAGCCATGAGTATTCTTTAAGTACTCACAAACTATCACTAACAAGTAAGGTAGTTCTAGTAGGAATGCTAAGCTCTAGGTTTATTTGCAAAAGCTAGATTTATCTTAAGCTAAGTTCAGAAGTAAAGAAAGCTAATTTAATGTTCTAAATCACCTAAGTGGGAACTTAGTTTTCATAGTCACAACCCTGTTGTGGTCAAGTCAGAGTCACAATTCATTTCACAAGTTATTTTGTAAACATCTGACGACGGAACAGTATGGTCACTCCAACTATCCATAGCCGTGGACGCGGCTATTCGAATAGTTTGACACTCTGTAGAGGTCGTACACTTTCACCACAAAATTCGATACATCCGTCAGGGATAACCCTGAATCATCATACTTAGAATGCGGATAATCAATCATAACCTTTCAATTACACACTTTAGTATAGGCACCTCCCCTATGAGCTTGGCCTCCCAACCATGGCCATCTGCCATCCTGGGCACTTCAAAGGTGGACATACATCAAGAGGTAGCCTCAGCTCAAACCTCTCCCGTGAGGGAACCCATACTAAGGCATATAAACTTCTGGCTAAACCCTACCCAATTCAGGTATTGTGGTTGTATAATAAAATTGGAATGGTATCGCATCCGAACCCAACCATCAGTTTTTTTTGAAAAGGGCTAAGGCTCATGCCTCAACATTTTCATCGTCAACTCCATTCGTGTTTCTCAACACATGTCAAAACATCTCAATAGAATGACTCATTATTCCAAGGTTTTCATAATCATTTTCACCAAGTAGTCCCATCTAAAGTGATCAAGTTTTATGCTTAGCACTAGCCACTAAGGTTAAGAGTGTTCACTAATGAGGGGTGCTAATCTTCAATCTCATGCCACAGAATGACATCTAAGTATAACTAGATAGGCCTAGTTTTATAGTCTTTATGCTATCTATACTAAAAGTAAAGATCTTTGGAAAAGTAAAAGAAAGTAAAGCTTGCAAGTAAAACTTGGGATTAGTATAATAAAAAATGTATAACCAAAGCATCATCACACTCATCACATGCATTAAAGAACTAGTTCCATTTATTTTATTTGAGAAAAGTGATTTCTACTCATTGAAATTAATTAAGATTTAATATTCTCTAAATAGAATATGGGATCATGTGGACACATGTCATCACCATATATTCTAATACATGGGAATGTGATTTAAAGGGTTGGCCACATTTTATAAAGTTTACGATTATTATTTAATAGATTTAAAATGACTAGAAATGCCCTAATAGCATTATTTTGGTACTAGCCCAAAGTCACTGCATGCAAACCTAAATATCTTTACATATTCAGATAGGTATCATCAAATGTGATTTTTGAGAGTTGGAATCAACTCAAAGGCTATTATGGTTGATTTTTGAAAAATGTTTGAATGTAGAAAAGTCACTGTCTTGTTATTTTTACTAAAGATTATATCTAACTCTAAATGATTTAAATCCAACGGGCCTAGATAGATATTTTAATTTTCTAGCAAAATTTGAATCATGCAATTTGGTTAAGTGAAACTCTCTGAATTGATTTTTGAATCTAGGCACAGAATGTGGTTTTAATTAAATTGGAGAATCCTTATTTGAATTCTCAGGCCTACGCGGGAAACTAAACAGCCCTACGCGGGACCCACTGGTCAGCGACTCATCTAACGTGAAACGGTATCATCGAATCTGGCCCATGCAATCCTATTCTAATCCAACGGCCGAGTGTCATCGTTGACGATGAACAGCTCCGGCGAGGAATGTGACCTAGCGCGACGGTGGGGGTCTCGTGGGCTCACCTGGGCTCTAGATAGGGTCGATGATGGGGGCATTCGACGTGGTAGACAACAACGATGCAAGGCGCGGTCACGGCGGAGCGTGGGGTGGTCGGAATCGCTGGCGCCCTTCTCCTGCAGCAGCGGCGGACTCCGGTGAAATTCCAGCGTAGTGGTGCTCGCCTTGCTCCGGGGGGAGGTGGGGAAGGTCAGTGAGGAGTGGGGAGTGGAGTGGTGTGGAGAAATAGGGTGGAGAGGCCCTCTATTTATACACCAACAAGGTGACCAAGCGAGATGGGTTGGCGTCTCCGGCAAGGACGGTACATCGAGCTAATGGCATGGGCGGGGGTGTAGGACGGTGTGGTGCTCCCTGACGATTCTCACGGAAGTAAGGGCGCGGCACGGGGCGGTTTAGTTTGGTCTGGCGTGTGTGACTCTCCGCGCGGGAAAGGCGGTATTCTCGACGACGCGCGGGAGCTACGGGTCACGCATCGGCAAACGGGGGTGTCTGCCGAGGTGGCATGATCATGGCGAGGCTGTGCATGCACGGCGAGGGTAAGGCGCAAGCTGGCGGGGCTGGTCGAGCACGATGCACTGGCGCGCTCTAGGCATGGAGCAGAGGTGTAGAGCGCGGCGGTGCTAGGGTGGTCCACTGCTCGGCTGGGGCTGTGGCCTGGACAGAGGATGGAGGTAGGTTGCGGCGATGCTCCTCGACATCCTGGTTGGGCGCGGGGCTGTCTGGTGCGAGCTGTCCGTGGTTGGTCGGCGATGACCACAAAACAACGGCACTTAACTGTTCTCCATGGTGAAGGGGGGCTTGTCTGCTGCTGCTAGTCACTCTGGGGGACAAGGGGGTTAAGAGGGAGATCAATTGGTCGATGATCACTATACAAAACCGTGAAGTTAGGCTAGAGATTATTCGGTGCATGCCAAGTGTTTGTGTTAATGGCCACATGAAATTTATTTTTGAATTTTTGATTCAAATTTTTTGAGTGATCTCATATTAAGCTTGAGAGACTAGGTTTGCTTGGAGAGGTCAAGGTGAATTGATTTGGTGGGTTTTTGGAAAAGTGTGATCTTAGCACATACACTTGATTCAATTTTCAAATGTCCTTTAAATTGATTTGCTAGATGTTTTTGTAAGTTTGTAAAGTGGGCCTTGATACACTTTTACTTGGTCTAGAAAGTGGTGAAAAGAAATAAAAATGTTTCTGTTAGAAATTCTTTTCTAGGAACACCTAAAGTGGCCTAGTGGTTTAATTTTGTCAAAATGACCATTTGCTTTATTTAATCTTATTTGATTTCTTTATCTTTTGATTTAGCTTGTAAATGGTCTAGATGATGTGGCATTCACCTTTAAACCATTTCATAACATTTAGAACAATCAAGCATGGCATATACACTCAATTCTACACTAATGCAAACACACATGCATTCATATGCTTTTTCTTAACAAAAGTTTTTGTTAACCCTAAATTGGGTGATTAGAACTTGATAACCTTGATTAAAGTTTTGGGGTGTTAAAAACCTTCCCTCCTTGAACAAAATCTCGTCCCGAGATTTAAGAAAAACTAGGAACTAAAGAGATTTGGAAACTCAGTCCTAATATAATCTTCTCGCTCCCAAGTAGCTTCTTCTTCAGTATGGTTGCTCCATTGGATCTTGAGAAATTTGATACTCCGAGTCCTGGTGGTTCGCAAAGCTTCTTCCAAGATATGGATGGGCACTTCGCGATACGTCAGATCCTTGTTGATATCTATGGCTCGATGATCGATGTTCTTGAAAACTTTGGTCTTCTGCGGAACTTCTAAGAATTTGCAAAGTAACGAGATATGGAACACATCATGGATGGTTGACATCTCCTCTGGCAGTTCTAGTTGATAAGATACCTCTCCTCAGCGATTTAGAATCTTGAAGGGTCCAATATATCTGGGGGCTAACTTTCCTTTCAGTTGAAAATGTTGCATTCCCTTCACGGGTGATACTTTGAGATACACAAAATCTCCGACATTGAAGGTCAAGTCTCTACGTCTCTTGTCAGCATAACTCTTCTCTTTGGATTGGGCGGCTCTTGAGGTGCTCACGGACTTTGTGAACCTTCTCTTCGGCTTCTCGTAGGATGTCGGGTCCGAAAATCTGACCCTCTCCTACTTGCGACCAATTCAAGGGGGTACGACACTTCCTTCCATACAAAAATTGGGGCCATTTGCAAACTGGCTTGATAACTGTTGTTGTATGAGAATTCTGTGAAGGGCAGACAATCTTACCATTTTGATCCATACTCTAGTACATAGGCTCTCAACATATCTTCTAAGATTTGGTTGACTCTTTTAGTCTGTCCATCGGTGTGCGGGTGATAAGCTGTGCTGAAATTCAACTTGGTTCCTAATCCTTCTTGGACTTTCTGCCAAAACTTGAGGTAAATTGGGTTCCTCGATCCGACACTATAATCTTAGGTGTTCCATGCAAACTGACGATTCTAGCAATGTACAACTCTGCTAGCTTCGAACTCTGGTAGGTTGTCTTGACAGGTATAAAATGGGCTACCTTGGACAGTCTATCAACTATGACCAAGATAGAGTCATTTCCCCTACTAGAAGTAGGCAAACTGGTGATCAAGTCCATTCCGATGGAATCCCATTTCCATTCTGGAATCTGCAATGGTTGGAACAGTCCTGTGGGTCTCTGATGTTCCGCTTTGACTCTCTGATAGATATCACACTTAGCTATGTAGCTTCCAATTTCTCTCTTCATCTTGTGCCACCAAAATTGCTCCTTCAAATCCTGATACATCTTCATTCCTCCGGGGTGGACAGAATAAAGAGTATCATGAGCTTCCTGCATGATAACTTGTTTCATCTCCAAATCTGCTGGCACACAGATATGTCCTTTGTACCGATACGATGCTCGATTCTGTCGATACTCGCATTTCCCTTCTGGGCTTCCTTGATTTGACTGATCAAAGTGGGTTGAAGTTCTATGCTAGCTAAAAATCCTTTGCTAACTAGCTCAGTTCTAAACTGCTCCAACTCTTCATGCAAACTTGGCTGAGCTTCTTTGATCATGGTGTTTAATCTACACGACAATCTGCTAAGAGCATCTGCTACCACATTGGCTTTGCCGGGGTGATAGTGAATGTCAAGGTCATAATCCTTGATTAACTCTATCCATCTCCTTTGCCTCATATTCAGCTCCTTCTGAGTGAAAATATACTTCAGGATCTTGTGATCTAAATAAATCTCATAGCGGTTAGCCATAAGGTAATGATTCCATGTCTTCAATGCTGAAACTACAGCTGCTAGTTCAAGGTCATGGGTAGGGTAGTTTTGCTCATGCTGCTTCAGTTGCCGGGACAGATATTCTATGACGTTGCCTTCTTACATCAACACACATCCGGGACCAATCTTGGATGCATCACAATACACATCAAAAGGCTTCTTGATATTTGGCATAATTAGGATTGGGGCGGAAATCAATCTCCTCTTGAGCTCTTGAAAACTTGCTTCACATTTGTCAGTCCATTCAAACTTCTTATCTTTCTTCAGCAATTGGGTCATCAGTCTTGTGATGCTCGAAAATCCTTCAACAAACTTGCGGTAATATCCCGCTAATCCGAGAAATGCATGGACTTGGGTTTGCGTGGTTGGGGCTTCCCATTCTTCAACATCTTTGATCTTGGCGGGATCAACAACGACTCCTCCTGCCGACACAATATGTCCGAGGAATCCTACTTCCTTCAACCAGAACTCACATTTGCTAAACTTGGCATACAACTGATGTTCTCTAAGGGTTTCAAGGATGGTTCTCAGGTGTAACTCATGGTCTTCTTATGACTTTGAATAGATTAGAATATCATCGATAAAAACAACGACCAACTTATCCAGGAAGTTCATAAAAATCTTATTCATGAGGTTCATGAAATAAGCGGCAGCATTGGTTAATCCAAAAGACATGACAATATACTCATATAATCCATATCTGGTGGTAAAAGCGGTCTTTGGAATATCCGTTGCACGAATGTTGAGTTGATGATAACCAGTTCTAAGATCAATCTTAGAAAACACTCTGGCACCAGTCAACTGATCAAACAGATCCTCTATCTTGGGCAGTGGGTACTTATTCTTGATGGTGACGTCATTCAGCTTCCGGTAATCCGTGCACAAATGGTTACCTCCATCCTTCTTATCAACAAACAAAACAGGCGATTGATGTCTACGCACTTCTATTCTTGTAGACAGTTGTTGGGCCTCCAAGTGCAGAGGTTTGTAGAACAGCAGCAAGTTTTCCCATAAGTGGATCACCCAAGGTTTATCGAACTCAGGGAGGAAGTGGTCAAAGGTATCCCCTCTCAAGCAACCCTGCAATCAAGATACAAGAAGTCTCTTGTGTCCCCAACACACCCAATACACTTGTCAGGTGTATAGGTGCACTAGTTCGGCGAAGAGATAGTGAAATACAAGTGGTATAGATAATTATAAGTGGTAACGGTGATAGAAAATAGCTTGATGGCGTGGAAAAGACTAAAGTAAAACTGAAAT
Source organism: Avena sativa (assembly GCA_916181665.1). Classification (NCBI taxonomy): domain Eukaryota; kingdom Viridiplantae; phylum Streptophyta; class Magnoliopsida; order Poales; family Poaceae; genus Avena; species Avena sativa. The sequence continues at coordinate 434,796,207 of OV702295.1, forward strand.
AAAGATAGAAGCAAGCAAACATATAATAGATCTAATAGCAAACGGTGTTTCAGTGCTTAGAAACAAGGCCTAGGGATCATACTTTCACTAGTGAACACTCTCATATAAATATATTCTTCTTTATGATACTACGCTGAACTACTCTCCGGTTGGACACTCTAATCCATGGTAGGCCTATAACAACACTCCTCAAAGTTTGCTTTCCGCATCTAGATAACCCCACACTGTCACCTTGAGCACCAGATGGTTCAAACAAACACCACAATTTCATAAAGACATCCAACTCCAAATATAACTCATAACAAGTATTTGTAATCTCTAGCCTAAGTGCCACCATGGTGTGCACGCTGTCACTTTCACACACATGGGGAGAGCAGAGATCTATTAAAGCACTTGAGTAGCAAGGTAGATCTACTTGATTACAAGCTCATGATCACAATATGATCATGCATAGAGAGAGAGATGAACACATAGCTACCGGTAGAACCCTTAGCCTCGAGGAAGAACTACTCCCTCCTCATCATGGGAATCAGCAACGTCGATGGAGATGGCGGTGAAGATCGATGGAGATGGCTCCGGGGGCACTTCCCCGTCCCAGCCGGGGGCCGGAACAGAGACTTTCTATCCCCCGAATCTCCCCCGGTGGCGGCGGCACTGTGGAACTTTTCGTGGATTTCTGATTGACAATTTAGGGTTTATGCATCAGGAAGCTCTTATAGTCGAGAGGGGAGACCGAGGAGGTGCCGGAGGGGCCCACACCACCCCCTGGCGCGGCCTGGCCTGGCCCGCGCCACCAGGTGGTGTGGTCACCCTCTAGCCCTTCCCCGTCTCGTATTCTGGCTCCGTGAGTCTTCCGGTAAAATAATAACTTTGGCTTTTGTCTCGTCTAATTCCGAGAATATTCATTTTTTGACTTCCTGGAACCAAAAACAGCAGAAAACAGGCAGCTGGCACTGTGGCTCTTGTTAATAGGTTAGTCCAAGAAATCATATGAAAATTACTCCAAAGTGTGGACAAAACACAAGAAAGTAGATAAAACCAAGCATGGAACATCAAAAATTATAGATACATTTGCAATGTATCAACATCCCCAAGCTTAACTCCTGCTCGTCCTCGAGTAGGTAAGTGATAAAAAGAAAGAATAATTTTTGAGGTGACATGCACCATCATAAACTTGATCAAAGTATTTGTAAAGCATCGAAAGCTGGGATCATAGTACTTCAATCATAACATGAAGGACAAAGTTCTAGCAATAAGGCAAAGCAACTATGTTGCAACATGAAAAGGCATAAACAAAAGATTCATGAATAACAATGCTTTGCAAGACGTTTGTTTGTTTCACATAAAGAAAACATAGCATAGTAGTATTCAGCTTTGCCCTCATAGAGTACCAAACATAAATGCATAGGACACCTTGAAAGTTCATAAGAGTGACTAGATACGAAATAGTTTAAAACAAGCAAATCAAAGCTATGCATCAATCAACAAGTCTTGGGACAATGCACATAGAACTAAGAATGGCCACTATGCTCTCAAAGCAGGTGCATAAAGATAGAAGGTGGAGACTCAACATAAAAGTAAAAGAAAGGCCTTCAAAGAAGGAAGTAGGCATTCAAGTTTCATAAAGAGCTTCCAAAAATTATGGTACTTATTAGATTTCAGCTCTCATTGCCCCTATCATAAGCATCTTGAAGTGATTAAGGTTAAAGTGAACAAACTATGGTGTACATGCTTGATGAAGTATAAGTTAGAAATCTCATGTCCCTTGAATACGAGGGTCGCTCCTCATGCTACTCAAGTTTAGTCGCCGTAAGTTCTTGTCATTGTAAGTACATGTGTATCATAGAGAACCGCCAACGGGGTACCCCTAGCCTGATGATACGGAAGAATCCCCATATCAAAATGACAAGGCAAGCAGACAACGAGCATCTCAGCAATCTTCTTATTTACCATGGGAATATGGTGCTTTTTTTTCTCTCTTTCCTCTTTTCATAATCTCTTTATTTCTTCTTTTTTCTCTTTTTTCCCTCAATACCTGACTCTTTTTTATAAGAAGAATGCTTCTGAGACAGCTCATTATAGTTATGCTACAGGTTTCCACCATGATAGCATGGATTTGACCGGCGGCCCAGGCATTTCTCTAACACATATACATAACTCCATGGACTTACAAGCTCCCCTTTCATTTCACACCGACGACATCCATAGACAAAAGAGCATGATATCAACTAGGTAAAGTACAAGTGCAATGTTGAAAGCGTTCCCCATGACAGCATGGTTCTGCTAATCCCCAACAAATAAGTGCTAGCATATACAACATAGACGATACAATGGTTCAAGTTTATTAAGGGCAGGAAAAGTAAAGTGTGCCATCAAGTTCGTGAGAGCTTTAATCACTAGTTTTCTCATAACAAGTTTAATTTGGAAGGTAAACAAAAAAATGAATATACTTGGAATAGCATATGCTAGTAGGTAGGTATGGCGGACTCTTTGGAATAACTTGGTTTAAGGAGTTGGATGCATGAGCGGAACTCACACTTGGTTATGGAGGCTAGCAAAAGACTAGGAGCGACCAACTCAGAGAGCAATAATGGCCATAATCATGCAGAGCAACAAAACATCATTAATCAAAGCATAAAGTGATATTACAAGTCAAAAACTAAAGCATCATAAAGGCTATGGTGACTTGGGATAGTCATAACATGGTGTGAGCATGCGCCAAGTCAACCCAAATAAAGCATCAAAGGAGAATACCACAATACTATGCTTTAATATGCTAAAACAACGCATGATCCTTCCAAGGCACATTAAGCAATCTCAATTGTTTATAACAAGCCATGCTACAGCAAAGAATACTAAGCATAAAGCCAAAACAATATCAAGCATGGCATGACAAAGCATAGGCTACAGTCAAAAACAAGCTCTCTTTACCACTTAAGCATGAGCTTTTCCTACTCTTTTCCAAACCAAACCAAACTATTTGAAAACCAATGTATGAAAGAGGGGGTACAACCAATTTATTCAGCAAACTAAGCAAACGAAAAAACAAAACGAAAACGAAAAAGAAGACGCTCCAAGAACAACACAACTGTGCATGAAACAATAAAAATGAAGCGTTTGGAAGAAACCTGGGATTTTTTTTGATGAAGAGGGGGTGCCTTGGGTATCCCCAAGCTTTGACGCTTCTACTTATTGGATATTTCTTGGGGTGACATGTGTGGCATACCCAAACTTGAGCTTTAGTCCATCCTTCATCTCATTACTCATTCCTTCCATTCACCTGAAATTTTTCCTTTATACAAAACTTCACACAATCTTTATTAGCAACATTAGTGCACTCAAGATAATAAGTCTTTAGATTCAGTTCTAACACTAATAAAACTTACACTAAAACACTGGCTACTGTAGCACTTCCCTCAAAAAGCTCAATTCCCCAAAAGAACTCAAAAAGGAACCAACAAGAAGCAAATGCAGAAAATGGCAGAAATCTGTCAAAATAGACCAGTAGGTAAAGACGAATTTTTTCGAGCACCTTCTGTTGCTCAAATCAACGTGTTGAACTAATGAAAGTTAGATAACAACCTGGGGAAGAAGCACAAAAATTCACGCCTCAAAATGACGTACAGAGATTTTACACGAATTTTGATGGTGAAGCATAGAAATCTGTTTCGGGACAGCAACTTTCCCAATCATTATTTCTCTCTCATTAGAGGTTACTCTTGGCACAAAAAGCAAATAAAAAGGATAAAGAGCGGTTATTACAGAGATAATAACTTCCAATACTCATCTAAAACTTTTAGATTATCTCCCAATAAGTACTTTTCTTTAATGCCTTTAAGTTAGGCATGATAGTTTGAGAAGATGCTCACATAAGAAATATGAATTTAAGTAAAAGAGAGCATCAAGAAGAAAATTCAAAACACATTTAAGTCCAACCCACTTCCTACGCATGGGAATCTTGTAAAGAAACAAGTCATGAAAGCACAAAGCAACAAGCATAGTAAAGCAAAACAAGTGCAACTTCAAGACTTTCAACATAAAGAGGTGAAACTTAATATTATTGAGATGCATAAAACCATGCTTCCCTCTCTCATAATAACTTTCAGTAGCACCATGAATAAAAGTAAAAATATAACTATCACAAGAAACATTCTTATCATGAGCCACATGCATAAAATAATTAATACTCCCCACATAAACATAATCATTCTTATTGATTGTAGTGGGAGCAAATTCAACAAAATAGCTATCATTATTATTTTCATCACCATAATCATCAAATATAGGAGGCATATTGTAATCATAATTAATTTCCTCCTCAATAGTAGGTGGACTGAAAATATCATAATCATCATTGCAATTATCATAAATTGGAGGTATAGCATCATCATAAGCAATAGAATAGTTATCTTCCCAAGTGTGTTCTTGTAAACATATCATCATTGGAAGGATCATGGATAACACTAATAGTACAACAATTATTAATATCATCATTTTTAGAATTGGTACCGAAGAGATTTTCAATATCAAAAGTAGTGTGCTTTTCCTAATCATGATCACTACTATAGGTAACAGGCATAGGAACATCATCGAGTTTAGACTCATCAAAAACTATAATAGGAGCAACATGCTTAGGGGAAAATACCGTTTCCTCTCTCCTTTTACTCCTCCTTTTCTTCTTTTTATTCTTCTCTTTAGGAGGGAGAGGCTTGAAAGGAAGCTTCTCCATATACCCCTGTTCATTGTTAGAGACAATAGAAGAAACTTTGTAGGATTCCTCCTTTTCATTAGTAAGACCAAAACACATATTAGTCATGTCATATTTTGGTAAGGTCTCATCTTTTATAATATTTTGTATGTAAGTATTTGTGTGGCAATTATCAACACAATAAAGATGACAACCATGCATGACACTATTCATATCAAAAGCACCCATATCTACCAAAGAGTTTTTTCTTGATAACTCTTCACACCCCAAAAATAATGTAAGTTCATCATGCTGATTAGGAGTGATCATGTCATCACAATACAAACTTGTAGTACTCATTGGATTAGAAGGGCAATTATTAGGGCCTGAGCATTGAAAATTGAAATGACCCACTTCAAAGCAATGTTCACAAATAAAAGGATAGAGGGCACAATTTTTTTTACCAAGATCATTTAGAGCCCTATACCACGTTCTAGTTTTTTCATTCCTGTGGGTGATACAGTATTCTTCTTCAATTTGATTATTCTCACAAGGTATATGTATTCCACAAAAATTAACATGCTTATAAGAAGTAGTACTTTCAGAGTTTTGAGAATGTTTATTGCTATCATTAATAACAATTTCATTTTCCATGCAAGTGTCTTTATAAGGCTCATGATACATGTCCCATTTTTCTTTAGGAGCATTAATATGAGAAGCAAAGGTTCTATGACAATCAACAAGAATTTGAGGATCAAGACCATATTTAGCACTAAGCTCTTGAAAATCAATAGTTTCAACAAAAGACTTAATGCAATCATACTCATAGTTTATACCTGGTTCTTTACCTTTGTTGTTATCCCAATCTTCGGTATTGCTTTGAATTGTTTCAAGAAGATCCCACTTAGCTTTGACCTCCTTACTTGTGAAGGATCCCTCTAAACAAGTATCCAGATAGTCCGTGTAATGTCCTGAAAGCCTTGCATAAAAATTATTAATAACAATATTACTGGGGAGCTCATGAATGGGACATTTGAGCATTAGTGACTTCAATCTCCCCCATGCTTGGGCAATACTTTTTCCATCATGTGGATGAAAATTGTAAATGTAATTCCCATCTTTATGAATTTCATGAGGATAAAATTTAGAGTAAAAGAGAGATTCAAGTTCCTTCCACTCCAAATGATGAGGATCATCTAGTATCTCATACCACTCTCTTGCTTTGCCATTAAGTGACAAAGGGAATAGCTTCCTCTTAACTTGGTTCATTGAAATACCTGCACACTTGAACAACTCGCATAATTCGTGTATAAAGAGTAAATGATCACCAGGATGGACAGTTCCATCTCCCAAATAACAGTTGTTCATAACACGTTCAACAATTTTTATAGGTATTTTAAAAGGGATGCTTTCAGTATGTGGATTTAAAATATCACAAGTATCATTAGAATTACCACATATGGGAGATAAAGTATCATCAGAGCAAATTTTCTTCTTTAAAGCTGGGGAACTAAAAAGATCATTTTCATAAAAACCAACTTCCCCAAGCTTAGATGTTTCCATAGCATTAGTAACAAAGGTGTTCAAAAGATTCATACTAATAACATTGCTATTAGCATGCAAAGAAAGTTCCATGGGTTTTTTAATTTTCTTTTCAAACAATTCATGTTCTATATTAGGAAAAATACTAAAAAGCACTCTAATTTTTGTTGTTGTTTTCCATTAAGCCTAACTAGTGAAAACAAGAAACAAAAAGACAAAATAGTAGAATCTAAAGGAAATAACTTCGAGCACTCACACCGGAGCATGTGAGTACCTTTTACCTTACCTCCCCGGCAACGGCGCCAGAAAATAGCTTGTTGGCGCGTGGTTGACGTGGGAGCTTCTTCTTCTTTTAGTCCCCGGCAACGGCGCCAAAAAATAGCTTGATGTCTACGCACTTCTATTCTTGTAGACAGTTGTTGGGCCTCCAAGTGCAGAGGTTTGTAGAACAGCAGCAAGTTTTCCCATAAGTGGATCACCCAAGGTTTATCGAACTTAGGGAGGAAGTGGTCAAAGGTATCCCCTCTCAAGCAACCCTGCAATCAAGATACAAGAAGTCTCTTGTGTCCCCAACACACCCAATACACTTGTCAGGTGTATAGGTGCACTAGTTCGGCGAAGAGATAGTGAAATACAAGTGGTATAGATAATTATAAGTGGTAACGGTGATAGAAAATAGCTTGATGGCGTGGAAAAGACTAAAGTAAAACTGAAATAAAGATAGAAGCAAGCAAACATATAATAGATCTAATAGCAAACGGTGTTTCAGTGCTTAGAAACAAGGCCTAGGGATCATACTTTCACTAGTGAACACTCTCATATAAATATATTCTTCTTTATGATACTACGTTGAACTACTCTCCGGTTGGACACTCAAATCAAACAGCACACCTCAAAGTTTGCTTTCCGCATCTAGATAACCCCACACTGTCACCTTGAGCACCAGATGGTTCAAACAAACACCACAATTTCATAAAGACATCCAACTCCAAATATAACTCATAACAAGTATTTGTAATCTCTAGCCTAAGTTCCACCATGGTGTGCACGCTGTCACTTTCACACACATGGGGAGAGCAGAGATCTATTAAAGCACTTGAGTAGCAAGGTAGATCTACTTGATTACAAGCTCATGATCACAATATGATCACGCATAGAGAGAGAGATGAACACATAGCTACCGGTAGAACCCTTAGCCTCGAGGAAGAACTACTCCCTCCTCATCATGGGAATCAGTAGCGGCGATGGAGATGGCGGTGAAGATCGATGGAGATGGCTCCGGGGGCACTTCCCCATCCCGGCAGGGTGCCGGAATAGAGACTTTCTGTCCCCCGAATATCCCCTTCGGTGGTGGCGGCGCTGTGGAACTTTTCGTGGATTTCTGATTGATAATCTAGGGTTTATGCATCGGGAGGCTCTTATAGGCGAGAGGGGAGACCGAGGAGGTGCCGAAGGGGCCCACACCACCCCTTGGCACGGAATGGCATGGTCCGTGCCACCAGGTGGTGTGGACACCCTCTGGCCCTTATCCGTCTCGTATTTTGGCTCCGTGAGTCTTCCGATAAAATAATAACTTTGGCTTTTGTCTCGTCCAATTCCGAGAATATTCATTTTCTGACTTCCTGGAACCAAAAATAGCAGAAAACAGGCAACTAGCACTATGGCTCTTGTTAATAGGTTAGTCCAAGAAATCATATGAAAAGTACTCCAAAGTGTGGACAAAACACAAGAAAGTAGATAAAACCAAGCATGGAACATCAATAATTATAGATACATTTGCAATGTATCAGCAATCTCCATGGCGATGCACTTGGTTGATCAAACCTTTCGCCAGCATAGCATCAAGTTGCTTCTTCAGCTCCATTAGTTCAGACGGGTTCATACTATAGGGTCTCTGAGCTATGGGTCCTGTTCCAGGAATTAGTTCAATAATGAACTCGATATCCCGATCCGGGGGCATACCGAGAAATTCATCTGGGAACACGTCGGGGTATTCACAGACTACTCTGACTTGGTCTAGGGTTGGTTGGGCTAAACTCTTGTTGTACTTAAATTGACAGGGCAAGGTTTCAGATACATGCTCTACTGATACTCCCGAGCTACTGGTCATGGTTATGGCTTTCTTGGCACAGTCGATTAATCCTTTATGTTTCGACATCCAATCCATTCCTAGTACTACTTCCAAACCTTTGGTTCCAAGTACTATTAGATTGGCATAAAAATCTATTCCATGGATTCTGATAGGTACAGCCTTGCAAATTTTTCTAGCTTTGGTGGTTGAACCAGGTATTTGAACTATCATTACATGCTTCAATTTTGTTGGTTGAATCTTACTAGTGCATGTAAATTCTTCTGTAACAAATGAGTGTGATGCTCCAGAATCAAACAACACTCTTGCTAATACTGAGTTAATAGAAAACATACACAGCATGACATCTGGCGCTTCCTGGGCTTCTTCAGCATTCATGTGGAACAGACGGCCGTTGCAGTTGAGCGAATTCCCTGGGGCAAATCTTCTTCCGTGCTGAACACGGCATTGATGCTGAGCGGGAGCATTCACATTGGTGGCTGCTGCAAGCTTCTTGGGACACTCGTTGGAGTAGTGACCCTTGACTCCACATTCAAAGCAAGTGATCTGGGACTTGTCTTTGGCTGCAACAGGCACAACATTGCTTCCAGTCCTTGGGGCAGTATTGTTGTTGTGATTGTTGGACTTGGGCGGTGCACGGTTGAAGTTGTTGGAGTTGCCGGGGTTGTTGTTGTTGCTTCCTCCAGACTTGATATTTCCTCCGCTACGATTGGGGTAGCTAGGACGGTTCATCGGGGGTCTTTTGTTTCTTGGGGCATATCCTACAGATAGGTTGGGGAGATAATTCTAGGCATGGTTAGATCCACTATGGTGCATCATTCTGCGCTTGCGATTGTCGTTGGCTTGGTTGATCTTCCCTTCCATCTAGATGGCAGAATCTACAAGCTCTTCGAGATCTTCAAAACGGATGTTGACTAACACTGTTTGCATCTCATCATACAATCCGTTCAGGAACCTTTCCTTCTTCTTAGCTTTAGTGTTGATCTTGTCAGGGGCATATCTAGCTAGCGACAAAAATTTGTCACAGTACTCAACTACCATCATCCTTCCTTGCTTCAGTTCTCTGAACTCATCTCTCATTCTGGTGACTAAACCTTGCGGCACATGGGTGCGGCTGAACTTGATCTTGAATGCTTCCCACGTCATCACTTGACCGTGGTTCATGGTACGGGTGCTATTTCACCAGGCTCTTGCATCTCCTGCCAGATAGTGGGTGGAAAACAATACCTTCTTATTAGCGTCAACTCCTGCGACTTCCAGATTGTTCTCCATGGTTTACAGCCAGTCATCCGCATCTAACGGGTCCTCGGACTTACTGAAGATAGGGGGATTGGTATTCTAAAAGTTCTTGAGTTTGGATCCATGGTGATCCTAGTTTCCATGGCCTTGATTATTGTGGGTCATCTGAGCTATCTGTTGCAGGGTGGCTAGATTGGCTTGACGCTCGGCTCTACTAGCTTCACGGTCGGAAACTAGCATTTACAGAATCTGCAGCATCGGATCCTGCGATGAGCTGCTTCCTCCTTGGTTTCCACGAGTCATCTGAAGATTGAGATAGAAAATGATATAAGAGGGAAATTTCTAAGGTTCATGGTTTTGTTTTCAAAAGCTTTAAATTTTGAGTTTGACTCAGGTTTTGCAAACTAACAACTCCTCTCATTCATTCATTCAAGCACACAAATACAAACACACACCACAACATAATGGAAAACATATGGTTTTAAGAACCATTCTGTGAAACTACGATACAGTGGGACCGATACAACTCATTCCTATGGTAGTGATCAGGTGCATCTACTCATCATCGATGAAGTCGGAATCCTCATCATCAGTGTGGAACTCCATGGCATCATCCTCCAGATAGTCATTGTCATCACTGAGGTAAGAGTAAAGATCTCCCTGGATATCTTCACCTTCCTCCTCCTCTTTTGCTTCAAGCTGGATTTCCTGCTCACGGATGGTCTTCTCTAGGTCGGCCACCTTCTTGCGAAGACGAGCATTGGTGCGATCCTTCTTCTCGCGTTGACGTCGAAGTGATTTGCGAGCCTTGACGAGCATGGCAAGAGTCTGGTCCTTCTTGGCGGCAATGGCAATGTTGTGGTTGGCGTAAGCTTGAGCATTGTCCAATTCCTTCTGCCTATCATACAGCAGGAAGTCAAGGTTTTCCACCTAGCGCTTCATCTCTGGGTGACTTGGCATCTCCAACGGCATTCCCATATAATCATGCCTTGCGTAGTGAGGAAAGCGAGTTCCTTCGATCAAGTTGATGTTTTGCCTACACAGACGAGCAAGAGCTTCATGCATGGCCCTGGCTAATCCATCTAGCAAGTTGTTCTCTTGTACGGTGAATTGAATCTTCTCAGAAAGGTGTGCTTCCATCTTTCCTCAGAGGTCTGCAACTATCAGCCATTGTAGATCTCCTCCTGGGTACTCTTTGAGTTGGGCACCGAAGAATTCCGGATGCGGGCGCTCCAGGTACTCTGACAGTGCATCTAGATCCCTCTCAAAGATTATTTGGCCTCCGTTGCCCAATTGGTAGAACTTGCAATACTGAACTTCCATCTATAAGAATTTAGGATGAGTAAGTTAGTGAAGTGATCAAGTGTGTCAATTTTTATGTAGAATGTAAGAAGTTTGTGAGGAACATGAATTTGTTTGAAAGAATCTCAAGGATAAGAGTGGGAATAGGTTTTCATAAATACTCACTTCCTTTGTTTTGAAACTAAGTTTTTGTTCGGACGTCCATTCTAACTAGGGTCTCCTATGGTCAGGATGGCTCTGATACCAACTTGTCAACACCCGGATTTTTAATCCTAGATGCCTGTTATGCCATACCTCGCAATCCCAGGATTACCATTTTTGCGAGACATAATAGATTGGATATCACAGTACATCATCCATTACAAACCATAATAAGGTTTTACACAAATAAAGGAGCTCATGATCCAGTCTTAATACAAACAAGCATCGGAATAATAAAGCGTAGTAGTGGGGTCCATATTCAGTGTCACAGGCAATGCTGACGATGGGAGATGATCCTAGTTATTGTAGCCGTCCTGCTGTCCGTCTTCCGGATAGTCCTCCTCATAGTATGGCCACGGGAATAGCCATGGACAAAGCCATGAGTACTCTTTAAGTACTCGCAAACTATCACTAACAAGTAAGGTAGTTCTAGTAGGAATGCTAAGCTCTAGGTTTATTTGCAAAAGCTAGATTTATCTTAAGATGAGTTCAGAAGTAAAGAAAGCTAATTTATTTTTCTAAATCACCTAGGTGGGAACTTAGTTTTCATAGTCACAACCCTGTTGTGGTCAAGTCAAAGTCACAATTCATTTCACAAGTTATTTTGAAAACATCTGACGACGGAATGGTATGGCCACTCCAACTGTCCATAACCACGGACGCGGCTATTCGAATAGTTTGACACTCTACAGAGGTGGTACACTTTCACCAGAAAATTCGATACATCCGTCAGGGATAACCGTGAATCATCATACTTAGTATGCGGATAATCAATCATAACCTTTCAATTACACACTTTAGTATAGACACCTACCCTATGAGCTTGGTGTCCCAGCCATGGCCATCTGCCATCCTAGGCACTGCATAGGTGGGCATACATCAAGAGGTAGCCTCAGCTCAAACCTCTCCCGCAAGGGAACCCATATTAAGGCATATAAACTTCCGGCTAAGCCCTACCCAATTTAGGTATTGTGGTTGTACGGTAAAATTGGAATGGTATCGCATCCGAACCTAACCATCAGTTTTTTTTGAAAAGGGCTAAGGCTCATGCCTCAACATTTTCATCATCAATTCCATTTGTGTTTCTCAACACATGTCAAAACATCTCAATAGAATGACTCATCATTTTAAGGTTTTCATAATCATTTTCACCAAGTAGTCCCATCTAAAGTGATCAAGTTTTATGCTTAGCACTAGCCACTAAGGTTAAGAGTGTTCACTAATGAGGGGTGTTAATCTTCAATCTCATGCCACAAAATGACATCTAAGTATAACTAGATAGACCTAGTTTTATACTCTTTATGCTATCTATACCAAAAGTAAAGAGCTTTGGTAAAGTAAAAGAAAGTAAAGCTTGCAAGTAAAACTTGGGATTTGTATAATCAAAAATGGTATAACCGAAGCATGCCTAGTGCATCTTGCTTAGGTTAATACTTGCACAAGTATGAGACTTGCAAGTGTTAGCTTGCCTTGGTTGGTTCATGATACGTCCAAAGCGTATCTATTTTTCCGAACACTTTTACTATTGTTTCTTCTCTAAACTTGTGTGATTTGGATGCATCTAACGTGGACTGACGCTGTTTTCAGCAGAATTGCCATGGTGTCTATTTTTTATGCAGAAAATCAACTATCAGAAAATATCCTGGAAAATATGCCGAAAATCCTATTTCACCAGAAGACTTCAGGAGCCAGAATACGAGACGGAGAGGGGCTGGGCCCAGTGTAATACCCCGGATTTCAAAAAGGTATTTTTTTCAACAAAAAGAGGATAGTTAGCTGATCAAAAATATTGGTTAGTTTGGTCAGTTCTTGAGTTCGTACGAACCAGAAATTTAAATGAATCTAGACCTATGGATATTTTACTAGCATATTAACCCATAAACATTTGGATTGAAAAAGAAAAAAAAACAAATAAATACCAAGGCCCAGCCTAGAGGAACCGGCTCCTATTTCCCCTGTTCTCACTAGCGCCCCTGCCCTAGTCCTCTTGCTGTCACGGCCGCCGCCACCACCGCATTGATAATCGCCAATCGCCAACAACGTCAGTTGAGTATAAATCCCAGGCTGCTGATCGGAGCCTCGCCGGAGTTTCCGCAGCGCCATCCTGAAGACCACTGTGTGCCGGGAGTGCTGCTTCTACATCGTTTGGTTTGCCTCTTCTGTCCGCTCCCGTGGTTTATCTTCTCCTTCTAGTTATTTGAGTTGGTCTAGATTTCTGGACGATGGTTAGCTGGTAGGTGCTTGGATACTTAGTTTCAGTCCTAAAAAATGTCTCCTTGACATGACTCGATCTATCAGCTGATTAGGTCGAGTGTAATTTTTTTTAAATCAAGGAAATACCCTGCCTGTCAAAGACTTGTTGCCTAATTAAATCCTGATGGTTTTTGTTCCTAAATCTGAGTAGTAATTCATATTAGCCAGTTCTGGTTCTTTCTCTATAGTCTACTCTTGTAATTTTTGCACATCATGTCTTGCAATGTATCATCTAGAATTTGGTACACGCGCATAAATCTTGAGTAGGCATAGTGGCTAAGCAGTAGTGGTTGAATGCTGTCCACTGTATATGTTCGAAGCATGCTTTATTTATAAAAAAAAAATTGTATGCGAGCACTGATGGTTAACTCGGTCCAAATAGAAATTACATGTGTACGTTTCCATTGGTAGAAAAGCAAGGGCTAGCTACTATATATCTTGGTGTAGTATTTCTGAGCGTGGTTTCATTCACAGGTTTGAGGATCTCTAGTGCCGATATTAATTCTTCGATTGAACGTCGTCTTTAAGGCAAATGCATGTTGGATTTTCTTGACTTTTGGCTACTCATGGGTTATTTTGTTGTTCCGCCGGTTCGGTTTTGATGTTTCCGCGCCACTTGGTTTTTAGTTTATGTAAGTCAAATGTTCAACCTTCAGATTCAGCGTTCAGTTTGGACATATGTCGACATTTCCGGTGGCAGCCGTTGTGAAATGTCCGCTATGTCTATTTCAGTCTCCGAAGCTGAGTGACACGGGATGTGTCCGTACCGGAGCCAAATGTGAGAGTATTCAGTATAACGGAAATTTATGCTTGTGTTCAATAATTAATTTCCGCCACTACGTGTGAAACTTTTGGCTTTTACTGTACTTGGCTGACTGTACTTTTACTCACACCTGCTTAGTTGTTGTCGTTTTTATTTGGTTTTCAGGTGTTTGGACTAGCAGCATGCTTGGGCGGGAGTAGCACACCTTCTCTATACACTGTCATGTCATACACACTACTTAGAATAAAATACACTGGAATTATACCTTGGAGATTTAGTGGACTTTTGAACTATCTAACTTCGTGTCACTTTTATTACTTCGGTCTAGCGTGAGCCTTTGGTCGCTCGATTAAAATTCTAGATATATGTTGGTCTGTTTTAGACCTGCAGATTGTGTACCTGTTGTTTGCCCACAATCTATTGTTGCCGTATATTGAGTATTCCTAAAATGTATGTCGTGGATGCCCTCAAAATTAAAGGAGGTGCTGTCCAATTATAGAGTTTTTGCTAAACGTGATGTTTTGTAACTAGCGGGTAACACCGCCAAGTAGTGAAAAAACCTGGGGTGTTACATTTGGTATCAGAGTCTAGGATTTAGATCTCTGGAGTAGTTTATTAGTAAACTAGGATAATTTGAGAATTGCTAGGCTAGTTGGATAATTTGTACATGTCCTTTTTAGTTGTCTAAACAAGTAAAGTGTTGACTTAGGAATCAATAATTTGAAACTTGACACACTGGTACACAATAGGATGGTTTCTGGGTCTGCATTCACGCTTATGTTATGTTTTATTGCTGATTTCTTTTGTCCATATGCTGTGCCTGTTGGTAGGCTTTGTCGTTGGAGGTTTTAGTGCCATGCTTCAGTTATTTCTTGATAATTGTTTTCAATTCGATTATCCTTCCATGTTAGTAGCGAGTAGTTGTCTGAAGTTAACTTCATGGTTGATGAAATAAGATTGAAAAGTAAAAGTTTGGTCTTTCCTGAAATCAAGTTAGTGAACCAAGAAAACAAAGGAAACAGAAGATTTGAAATTTTGGATTTAGATATGTCGTCGGATTGATGATAAGTACGCCATGAGGGGGTCCTCGAGGCGTGCGGAAGAAAGGGGGTGAGACGTATGGTATTCCGGGACAGTGAGCACACAAGTTTACCCAGGTTCGAATCCGCCGGCTTTGGACGGATCCTACTCCTGCTAGCAATTCAGTAATACGGCAGAGCTGGAATATGGGTTACAAGGGTTTCGCCTGTGCGAGTTGAGGGTCTAAAGTATTGGGTGCCCTAAAGGCTCTCCCTAGGACGGCTTATATAGATATCCGGCCTAGGGTTTACAGGAGAGATCTATCCGGCTACGATTAAGAGTCGGTTACAGAGTACATCTTGAACTACAAGTAACATTATGGGCCGAAGTCGGTAAGTCTTCTGGGCCTTCCCGTAGCCGGATTGGACTCCGTCTTTCTCCCTGACTGGGCCGCCCGTGAAGCAAAGCTCTAACCCGAAGTGGGCCACCCTGGTCAGTGAGGAACTGTGAGGATACCCGGAAAGTATATCCCCAACAGCAGCCCCCGGAGGCCTCCAAGATCCAAAGTCGGATTTATCATCGTCTAGCTTGATCTTCGGCTTGCAGAATCTTGAAGGGTTCCTGAAACTTCACAACAAAAAATACGATCCAGGTCTTAAAAAATAAGTCGGACCTTTCAGTTGGTTACTCGGATTTTCCAGCTTGTTTTCAAACTAAGACGGAACTTGGTCTCTAACGCCACCTGACACAAGCATGGTCAAGTCACGTCATCTGACAGCGTTCCGTCAGCACGACCGTTGGTGGGTCCGCGGTCCGCGGAACCGAGGCGTCGTTTGAAAGCGTGCGTGGAGATCGAGGCGACGCAATCATCGCGCGGGTCCTTCCCAGTTCTTTCCACGACGCGTGGCGGTTGCACTGTAGCATTTGCACGAATCTTGGCGTAGGTAGGTGGATATAAGGGGTTTAGATTTCTTCTTCTCCTTTCCACCAGTCCTTTGTCGTTTCCTTCCTTCCCAATCCTCCTGCGCACAGAGCCTCTTCGTCCTTCCCCCACAGAAACTCCCAGTGCCGCCCCTTTAAGGTCACTTTCTCACCGGAGAAAAATGGCTTCTTCATCTTCTTCCTCTGGCTTGGCAGCAGCGGCGGCGGCGGCGAAGGCCGAAGCTGCAACGGAGAAGGAAAGCTACAGGGGAATCTGGATCCCCTGCGCCCTCGACGAAGCAGGCCTCAAAAACGTGGAGAAGGAGGGGCTGCTCGTCGCCGGCGACTGGCGGAGCGGCTTCGGCGAAACTGTCCCCAGCCCTCACGAGGGCGAGCGAGTCCACTTTGGCACTCATCTGGACCGAGGTCTGTCCTTTCCTCCCTCGGAGTTCTTCTCCGAGGTGATAGATCACTATGGAGTTCAACTCCACAATCTTCCTCCCAATTCTCTTCTAGAAATGAGCGCATATGTTGCACTTTGCGAGGGCTTTCTCGGCATTAGGCCAAGTTTGCTTCTCTTCCGGTTTTACTTTCATGTCCGGAGGAATTCCATCACTGCCGGTGTTCCTTACATCACCAGCACCATTAGTTTTTCTCTTAGACGAGACTAGGCATATCCCAAAATTTCTACTAGTGACTCGGTCAAACAATGGTCAGCCACTTTTTTCTACCATAGGGATATTCCGGCTCCCGGCAAAGATACTGCTTTGCCGGTTTTTGTTGATGGAGCCACCACGGCCCAGCCTTCCTGGGACGAGGCTTCTCCGGCTCTCACAGATGATCTGATCCTCGCTAAGAGGCGGATCGAATATCTGATCAAGCACAACGGTCTAAAGGGATCCGACTTGGTCCAGTGTTGGGTCTCATGCCGGATCCAACCACTTCAGTACCACGGGGATAGACTGATGTACTCCGTCACGTCTTCTCTGACCGACTCCCTCCGCATCAGCCCCAAGGCCTACACCACTCAAGGCTACATAAGCCAAATCAAGTGGCTGATCAAGGAGCGGATCGAGAGGCGGATTCCAGAGGTTTCTCTGGACATGCACACGGCGGAAAACCCCGTGGTGCCGGTAAGCTTTTATCATCACATCTTTTATGTGTTTCTATCTTTGAGTTATAATGCAATGCTGATATGCTTTCTTGTTTTCAGCTTGCTGGCATCCCTGAGTCAGAACTTGCTCCGCTTGAAGGATACCCTCCGGAGTTCTCTCAGGAGGTGGAAGTTGTTCCACTGCCGGATCTTGCGCTCAAGAAGCGCAAAGCTCCGACAGTGGCGGTTGGCACAAAGGAGGTGCCTATCGTGAAGAGGTACTCTTTCCGTCACAACTTTTCCACTTTTGTGCTTTACTTAAACTTCTCTCCGAGATGTAACATTTCCAACTTTGTTACCTTCTCAGAGCAAAATCGATCATCAAGGGCAAGGGGAAAGGGATTTCTTCGAAGCCCTTACGCCAGACGAAGATTATCATAGCTTCGCCTGCTGTAGCTCCTCCGACTCCGGCTCCTCAACCTTCTGTAACTCTGGTTATCTCGTCGGAAGCTGCAGAAGATCTGGCTCCTCAAACGGAGCCTATGATCCTTGGGTCACAAACTGACGCCACTGTGGGTGCGTCAGGTCAAGATAAGGGTGAACCCTCTTCGGGTAATGATCCCTCGGCTGAATTTTCACCGAAAACCTCCTCAACAATCCGGGTCTTGCCAAGTTTGGCCTGACCTAGAAATCTGCAGAGGAAATCCAGCGGCTAGCCAGGCAAGTCCTGGACAAAAGCCATCTATCCCCCAAAGAGGAGGCACAAGAAGAAGAGGACGTCAAGTTCTCTGACCTTCTCACTCAAGACCGCCTTCGTGACGAGAGGATCAGGACTGGCGAGCTTCCAACAGCTCTAGTGATCCCTCTTACTCTCGCCGAGAAGGTGGCAGCTGAAGTGAACGCGGGTTTAGATAAACTCACCCACCAGCAATATGTAAGTCGGAATTCCAACTCTTGTTTTTGCATTACATTATATCATATCCTCTAGCCCCCAAGCATGAAGTAGGATACAGAATCCGAGTTTATGCTTTCATTAGGATGCCAAAGAACGAACTGGTGTAGCCCCCAAGGCTCGTGCTGATATTTAGCAAAAAATATTAGCCCGAGTCTTAAGTAGCTTTCTGACTTTGGGTATTCTGACTTACAGAAAGTATGTTCCTATAACCAGGAATTATTGTCCAATGTCTGTGATAAGCGGAGAGAGATCAAAGCTCTCCGGCTTAAAAATGCTGAGCTCAAGGTAGCCAAGGATGAAGCCGAAGGTAAACATTTCGAGATTCAAACCTTGTCTTTTACTTTTTCTATGTCGAATATTTTTGAACTGTTGTTCTTTTTGTCTTACAGCGTTGGTGAAACAATCCATCGCTATGATGGAAGAGGCCGAGAACCTCAAAACCCTGGTAGTGGAAAACAAGGGACTTCGCCAAGAGCTGGATAAGCTCAAGGCGGATCATGAAACGAGCATAGCTCAAGTCTTGGAATCCTCCTCCATGGCCACTGAAGAGCGCGATCGCAAGATTGCCGCTCAAGATAAAATGATCTCGGACCTCAAGAATGAGCTTGGCAGAGAGAAGGACATATCCCAGGTGCTCCGGGCTGAACTCCAGAGTCTCCGGGAGGAGAAGACCAAGATTGACGACGTCATTTTTGGTATGTTCCACCTCTCTGACTTATCTTTTCTTTGACTTTTATCAATGTCAGATTTTTCTTGACTTGTTTTGTGTATAGGTCCTCTAAAGTTGACGGACTCTTCTTCATCCGAGCCCCGCACTCACCGGCTTACCCAAGTCGGTGATCTTCTTCATGACTACCGCCAGTCCCTTGAGGACATTGGCGAGTCTCTTAGGATTCTGAACATGCCAAGCATGTCGGATTTTGAGGTGCGGGACAGGGCCAAGGAGATGCCGCAGCTTGTTCCGGACTGGAATATGTCCTACGCGCGGACTGCTGCGTAGAACGCCCTCTCCATGGTCATGAGCCATCATGGAAACATGGAAATATGGCAAGTGACTAAAGGGTACTGCAAGGTAGACGAAGACAGCCAGGAGCAGGACCTTCAAGCCATCATGCACTCCTGCGCCGGATACGGGTGTCACGTAGCTGATCTGACCAGCTACGAGATCCCCTTCTTCACCCACGTGGCTACTCCGCCTCCTCCTGCAGAAGAAGCCGAAGAAGTTTCCGACGATGAACGCACCAACTCGGATGCGGATATCTTGGAACGATATCAAGGCGGAGTGACCAGCGAGCCGACAGATCCTTCATTTTCCCCTGCATTATAGACCAGAAATTTATGTATTATCCTGGAAAAAATGATGTGATTGTAAATATTAAGTACTATTTATCTTTTGCAAGTGCTAAGCTTTTGACCTATTCAGCACTTTTGACTTTTGAAATTTTTGCATGCCTGAAATGTTTACACAAGCACTTATATTTTTCGTCTCGACTTATCGTTTATCTGGCTTTCTGCCTCGTCCCTTTCGTGAGCCGACCAAACCTTCAGCCAGAATCTTTGCCAAGCAACGAAGCTCAATTGCTAAACCAGTTTAAACTCGGAAACAAAGCCGGCTTCTAGTACCAACAATTCACTACTCGGAAAATGCCCGCATCCGGCAATCAGATAAATAACCAAAGTAAAGACTAGAAATTTTTAGAGTTATACCCGAAGGTAGCAGTTTTTAGAATCGTAAATCTAGACCGAAACGAACATGAGCATAAAGTACTTTCAACCATTCTGGGATTTTCGACTATGACATTATCATTCGGAAATAAGATGGTCTAAGAACTTCTTAGAAAAAACTTGAGGCAACCAAAACTTTTATTTCTCACAGAACATGTACATATGTATGATTACAAAGAAGGATAAACTAAGAATAAAAGGGACATAGTTGAGCAATATTCCATGGTCTGTCTAACTCATCCGGATTTGTACTGCCTCCAGCTCTCTTTCTTTTCTTAGTAGCAGGTCTTTCTTTGACTGGCCTCATGTTAGTTAAGTAGTATGATCCATTGTGCAATACTCGACTAACTAAAAAGGGTCTTTCCCATAATAGGGAAAGTTTGTGATTTCTTTGTTGCACAAACCGGAGAACCAAATCACCTTTATTGAAAGATCTATTTCGGACTCTTTGACTATGATATTTGCGTAACTTCTGCTGATAGGCTATAGATCTCATTTCAGCAATGACGCGAACTTCTTCGACTAAGTCAAGATCATTTTATCGAGAAATCTCGGCATCCTCTTTGATATACGCGGCCACTCTAGGAGAAGTATGAATTAAATCACTAGGAAGAACTGCTTCTGCGCCATAGACCAAGAAGAAAGGTGTGTATCCTGTTGACGTGTTTGGAGTTGTTCGAAGACTCCAAATTACAGAAGGTAATTCTTCTACCCAAGCCCCCGCAGCACGTCGTAGTGGTGCTTCGAGTCTTGGTTTCAGGCCTTGTAGAATTAAACCATTTGCTCTTTCGACTTGTCCGTTAGCCTGTGGATGTGCGACTGACGCAATTTCAAGCCGGATATTTTGCTCATCGCAGAATTCAGCCAGTTCTCCCATAGAAAAGTTACTCCCGTTGTCCGTGATAATGCTATGTGGATAACCATACCGGATTATAACATCCTCGAGAAATCTTTTGGCTGTTGCTCCATCACAACTAGTGACAGGTTTAGCCTCGATCCACTTGGTGAATTTACCCACCATCACTAAGAGATGGGTAAATCCACTTGGAGCCCGTTTAAAGGGTCCTACCATATCAAGCCCCCAGACCACAAAAGGCCATGTTATAGGTATTGTTCGCAGCTGATCAGCCAGAACATGAGCTTGCTTGGCGTACTTTTGGCAGCCTTTGCATGTCTTGACTAACCGTTCGGCATCTGCCTGAGCTGTAAGCCAGAAAAATCCATGTCAAAAAGCTTTTTCCACTAAAGATTTGGCTGCAGCATGGTGACCACACTCGCCTTCGTGGATTTCCCTTAAGATTTCCACTCCTTCTTCCGGAGATACACAGCGTTGAAAAACCCCAGAAACACTCCGTTTATGGAGCTGACCCTTAACAATAGTATAGGATTTTGCTCGTCGGATAATCTGCCGGCTTAGCACCTCGTCTTCAGGTAATTTGCCATCTAAAAAATAATCGAGGTAGGGTTGAGTCCAGCTGGGAATTACAGCCAGAACTGCTATTAAAGGTGAGTCGGATTTGTTCGGATATTCCTCATCTACTCCCTTTATCGAGGGAACCTTGAGGTGCTCTAAAAATGCGCCATCCGGGACCACTTTCCACGCAGAGCCTATTCGAGATAGTGCATCTGCTTCCTCATTTTCTGCTCGAGGGATGTGTTGAACTTCAAACCCTTCGAACGATTTAGATAGATCATCCACGACGGCTTTATATGCTGCCATGTGCTTATTTGCATTACAAATATCCGAGACTTGCTGAGCAAAAAGATCCGAATCTCTGTAACACATCAAACGCCGGATGCCAATATCCTTGACAATCCGGATTCCATGCAGCAGTGCTTCATACTCGGCAATATTATTTGATGCTGTGAAGTGGATCTGCAACACGTATAATAGTTTATCTCCTTGGGGTGATTTGAGCACCACGCCAGCCCCCGAGCCCCCTCGAGCCTTAGACCCATCGAAAAAGAGGGTCCAGTATTCCGACTCAGGGAGGACCATGTTCTCCTTCGTCTCTGTCCAATCAGTGACAAAGTCGGCAAGGATCTGGGATTTGATTGTTGTCCGAGGTTTATACTCAATATCGAAAGCTGAGAGCTCTATGCCCCATTTGGCGACACGTCCTGTGGCGTCGCTATTGTTGATTATGTCTCTCATGGAAGCTTTGCTCACCATGGTAATCGGATGCTCCTGAAAATAGTGTCGTAACTTACGAGATGCTACAAAAACACCGTAAGACAACTTTTGATAGTGCGGATATCGCTGTTTTGATTCCGTCAAGACCTCGTTGACAAAATAAGTCGGACGCTACACCAAGTGTTCCTAATTTTCCTCTGGTCTCTCCACTACCATGATGATACTAACGACCTTATTTGTCGCAGCAATATAAAGCAACATCGGTTCCTGAGGTTCCGGCACTGCGAGGATAGGAGCAGATGAGAGTACTTTCTTCAGGTCTTGCAGTGCAGCTTTAGCTTCGTCAGTCCAGACAAAATCCTTGGTCTTCTTCAGGAGTTTGTATAATGGTGCGGCTCTTTCACCAAGCCGGCTTACAAATCGACTGACCGCAGCAATGCAACCAGTTAGTCTTTGTACGTCCTTCAGGCGAGTTGGCCTGGAAATATTGAGTATAGCCTTGATTTTGTCGCGGTTCACCTCTATGCCTCTTTGAGACACGATGAAGCCTAACAATTTTCCGGCTAGTATTCCAAAGAAACATTTCTTCGGGTTAAGTATGATGTTGTATTTTCGTAGATTGGCGAACGTTTCCTCCAAGTCGGAAATGAGTGTTTCCTTATTTTTGGACATCACCGCGATATCATCCACGTATGCATGTACATTGCGTCCGAGTTGGTCGTGGAGGCAATGCTGCATCGTGCGCTGGTACGTAGCTCCTGCGTTCTTCAGCCCAAAGGGCATCGTAACAAAACAGAAGGTTCCGAAGGGGGTTATGAATGAAGTTTTGATTTTGTTAGATTCCTTCATCCGGATTTGGTGATAACCGGAATATGCGTCGAGAAAACAAAGGAGTTCCGAGCCTGCCGTGGAATCGATAACTTGATCAATTCTAGGCAGAGCGAACGAATCCTTTGGACAAGCCTTGTTCAAGGCAGTATAATCAACACACATCCTTAAATCAGTGGTGTCCTTTTTAGGGACCATTACAGGATTGGCCGACCACTCAGTGTGGATGACCTCTTCTATGAATCCGGCTAACTCGAGCCGTGCTAGTTCCTTAGCTATTGCCTTACGCTTTTCATCGCCAAACCGTCATAAGGACTGTTTGACGGGTTTAGCGTTCGGGTTTACATTTAGAGAGTACTCGGGAAGTTCCCTAGGTACTCCGGTCATGTCAGATGGCTGCCATGCGAAGATATCTTGATTTGCTTGGAGGAACTTGACGAGCACGCTTTCCTATGCGCTATCTAGGCCTACGCCTATCTGGGTCACCTTGGAGGGGTCATCATCCTTCAACGGCGCTTTCTTCGTCTCTTCTGATGCCTTGAACTCCGGATTTGGCTTGGTAACCTCCTTCTTCGTTACGGGCATCTCGGACGGATCTATGCTCTTCTTGATCTCCTGGTACTCCTGGGCGTGCAGCACGGCTTCAGCAAAGGCGGCATTTCCATCCTTGCACTCTCGCGCTTTCTTTGGGTCTCCCCTGATGGTGATCACGCCGTTGGGACCTGGAACTTTCATCATATTATAAATGTAACATGGACGAGCCATAAAATCCCAGTAAGCCGGACGTCCGAATATAGCGTGGTATGCGCTCTTGAACGGGACCACTTCGAAGGAAAGTGCCTCCGTCCGATAATTCTTTGGAGTTCCAAAGGTAACATCCAAAGTGATCTCTCCCAGGGAATTAGCTTGTCTTCCTGGGACAACTCCGTGAAAGATCACAGAGCTATGGTTAAGCTGTGTCTCCGAGATCTTCATCCGGCGTAGCATTTCGACATAGAGGATATTGATGCTGCTACCACCGTCCATGAGGGTCTTGGAGAGACCATAACCGTTAATAAGTGGGTTAACGATTAAGGCGTATTTTCCTCGCCTGTGTAACTTAGGCGGATGATCATCGCGGTCAAACGTGATTGCCACTTCCGACTAGTCCAGATACTGGGGGACAGCCGAAACTGTTGCATTGAGCTCGTGTAGAACTGCTTTCTTGACCTTTGCTGGTTGAGATCCGAGGAAGGTGACATAGGTGTCCTTCTTGGTGGGAAAAATCTTCTTCCCTTCCGACTTCGGATTTGAAGCATCAGCTTCCTCCATGTCGGAATCTTCCTTGGTCTCCTTGTCTTTTTCGGGATTTTCTTTCCCTTCTTCCGCTTAGCTTTGTAGCCCGCGGTGTCATCTCTTTTGATGTCGTCGTTGAAACGACATTCAGCGTTGGTGTGGGACGAGCCCCCACTGGCGTCTAGGTGATGCACACATGGGTTATTGGCAATGCTGGTCCAAGAGTAGGTTTTGCCTGGTTGTTGCTCTCCTCTACCTTGGACCCTTTATGTCCCACGGCCACGCCCGCGGCCTCCGCCACGTCCTCCAGACCCGGAAACAGTAGTGACTACCGCTGTTTCCGCGTTGGGTTTTTCTTCCGAGGTGTTTTTGCGCTTCTGAGCTTGTTGTTTTGGTTGTTTTGCTGACTGAGGCACAACTAGGGCATTGAGTAGTCCTTCTGCATCATCGTCAGCATCTGCATACTTGCTCGCTGTTTCTATCATCTCTCCCAAATCGGTAACCTTGTCACACTTCAAGCGATGGCGTAGTAAACCAATAGGGAGACCTGCGATGAAAGCTTCAATCGCAGTTTGATCATGTACTCCTTCGCATGAGTTCTTGGTGTCGATCCATCATCTGAGGTAATCCCGGCAAGTTTCTCCGGCTTTCTAGGTGCAACGCTGTAGGTCTCCAACCGTATAGGGCCTCCCATATGTGCCTTCGAAATTCCGAAAGAACGCACTTTGTAAATCATACCAGTTATGGATGGTGTTTGCCGGAAGTTCATTGAGCCATGATTGTGCCTTCTTCCGCAACATAAGTGGGAGATATCGGATTGCGACCAGGCTGTTTCCGCCTTTGGCGATGCAGCAAGCTTGAAAGAAGTCCTGTAACCAGGTGTCTGGCCGAGCAATGCCGTCGTAGGCTTGGATATGTCTTGAGATAGCAAATCCTTCCGGGAATTTTGTAGCTCTGATGCGTGGACCAAAGCACTTTGGGCCCACGTACACGTCATTGTTTTCATAGCGCCGAGCCTCTATGTTGGAGTTGATCCTGTGTCTTGCATCATTCAGGGATAGAGATCGTCCCGAATGCCGGTTGTGGCTGCTGTGCCGTGGAGCCGGACTTTGGCTTCTTCCACCACCTCCTCCGCCATGTCGTCCTCCTTGCCCTCCATGGGAGCCGTTGTGATGACTGTGTGGTGGAGAAGGTGGAGCAGCTGGATAGTTTCCGGCTGATCGCCGGCCTCCGTCCGGAACATCATTATTCCGATTCCGGGGAGGGTCTTGACTACGACGAGCCCCCTGCCGGCTTGTACCGACATAGTTTCCGTCGTTTCTTCGTCCGTCGTTCCCACCATGGTGAGGCTCAGCCGGACGGTTCTCATGTCTAGGAGGTGGCATTCTCTGACGATCCTCCTCCCGATGTTTCTCTTTATCTTCTCCCCTTTGATCCTTAGATTCTCGTCGGGGAGGGTTCGTCGGATTCAGGGCAGTGATGGCGTCTTTCTCGGTCGCTGGGGCGACGTTGCTCCAGTTACGTGAAGTTTTGCGATGCTGTCCTGACGATCCGGTTCTCGAATAATTGTCTTCCCGTCGTTCGGGGCGGTACTGCTGCTCCGGAATGTAATGGGGTCTTACATCAGCCCATGCCGGATCTGTGCGACATTGGTCAGCATCTGAGATCAGTTTTTGACTTCCGGACAGGGCGACCTTTTGCTGCTCCAGTCCCTTGTTGAGTAGCTTGATACCCAAACGGATCTCCTCTGGTCCTGGATTAGCCGATAGAATTTCTCGGGCTGCCACGGTATTTTGTACTGGTGTTGGGTATACCCAATCTCTATTGCTATCTTTCTGTGGCTTCCCCATCTCATCTCCGAAAAGGATGGCACGGACACGTGGGAATTGGTTGTCATCTATGTGACGCTTCCGTGTCTTCTGATGCAGACGAGACATGTACTCCTTGTTCGACATGCGTTTCTTCCCCACCTCGATGTTTTTGGCTTCATCGAGGAGTTGTTGACGATGCGCTTCTAGGGCTTGCGCCCTTTCATCCAACTCATCTGCTGTAAGTTTTGCAGCTGTAGGGATAGGTGTGGTTAATGCGGCATCGATGAGTTTACGCGCACCTTCAGTGATCACGTGTCCATCCACCGATGCTTCTTTTTCAGCTCGTTTGGGATAAGTGCTCCATCTGAGTCTTCTTCGTATTCCTCAGCAATTACCTCCTCTGCTAGAGGGTCTTTTGCCGGGGTCTTGTTTTTCTTGTTCTTCTTCTTTGCCTTCTTGGCAGCGCCGGTAGCAAAGATGGCTTTGGGTCCGTTTCCCGGAGTCAAGCTCTGATCGGTACTTTCGGACATCTGGACCTCGGGATTATCTCCGACGTCCATGTCATCCTGCGTTTTGGGAGAGTGTTCCCCGGATCCTTCGTCCATGGCTTCTCCTTCTTATGCAGCTTTGGAGTTATACTCATCTTCATATTCTGCGGAGAACTTTCGGAAATCTGCTGACGTCATCGACTCATCCGAGGATGCGGGTACGTCGGCGTTTGTTCCAATTGCCTCCAGCACCGATTCGGTGTTTTCTCTAGCATCGGCAGAGCCGGATCCGGATCCCACGTATCCGACAAAGTGCGACGCGTGCTTCCTGAGGTACCTGCGGCTTTCGCGATCAGCCATATCGAAACTTTTGATGGTCTCGAGGATTGCATCTGCGCTTTCGCCCTGTAGTATCATACGTCGTAGTGTGTACCTTAGGAAAGGCCTATCTGTTCTGGCATCATCAGAGCCGGAATCAGTGTCGTTGACATGCTCCTCCTGGATTTCGACTTCCACGGGTGGGTCGATCTGGGATTCGGCTCCTCCGGGGAGATCCACTCCAGATTTGACGTTGACCGCTAGGTCTTCTTCAGGTTCGGGTTTCTCCACTATCTCCGCAACTGGTGCGGGCTGGGTGGGATTAGGGTTTTCTGAGATCCGGAACTCTGCCGCCTCCGCGGACAAAGGGGACCCAGAAAATTCTTCTGCCTCTATCATCACCGCTGGGGTGGGTTGGGAAGGTTCAGCGAAACCGATGTACACATCGATCTCGCCAAAAGACATGATTGTGTAGGCAGTCACGACCTCCCTTGCCAGAATCCAAGTCTCGTCGAGAACGATGAGAGGGACGTCGCTGGCGTAGAGGATGCGACCGATGGTGATAGTCTCGCCGATTCCGATTCTTGCAGATTCCGCTCGGAACGCAGATCCGTAGCTCACTTGCCCCACGGTGGGCGCCAACTGTCGTCGGATTGATGACAAGTACGCCATGAGGGGGTCCTCGAGGCGTGCGGAAGAGAGGGGGTGAGACGTACGGTATTCCGGGACGGTGAGCACACAAGTTTACCCAGGTTCGAATCCGCCGACTTTGGACGGATCCTACTCCTGCTAGCAATCTAGTAATACGGCAGAGCCGGAATATGGGTTACAAGGGTTTCGCCTGTGCGAGTTGAGGGTCTAAAGTATTGGGTGCCCTAAAAGCTCTCCCTAGGACGGCTTATATAGATATCCGGCCTAGGGTTTACAGGAGAGATCTATCCGGCTACGACTAAGAGTCGGTTACAGAGTACATCTTGAACTACAAGTAACATTATGGGCCTAAGTCGGTAAGTCTTCTGGACCTTCCCGTAGCCGGATTGGACTCCGTCTTTCTCCCTGACTGGGTCGCCCGTGAAGCAAAGCTCTAACCCGAAGTGGGCCACCCTAGTCAGTGAGGAACTGTGAGGATAGCTGGAAAGTATATCCCCAACAAGATACTCATAGATCCCTAAGATATTGACTTTGCAGTCAATGCACGACCAACCAGAGATAAAGACAATAAGCTTATTTCATTGTTTCTAGACAACCTCGATTCTAATATGCTAGGATAAACTTTAGCCGATAAATAAAAGATATTTCTACTATTCCTGTCCTAAGCCACAAATTCGATTTGGTGTCTTCATTCCCCCTTCACTTCCTCCTTCTAGTCTACCTTGTGCACTTCTTTTGCGCAACAATCATCATCCAGCTTGTCTTATGTTTGATGAAGTCTTTTCAATATTGTATACTTCAAATGTTCTTCTTGCTTACCATTGGCCTTCCAGAACTAAAACCTTCAGTTCCGTTCATTATATATTCGATACCTCCTTCCTTTCATACTTGTATTTGTTGTATCCTTCTCCCATAAGGCCCTAATTAAATGTCCTGAGGAGTCAAGATTTTATACAAATGTGCCATTGAATATTTTTTTACCATAACTGATTGAGTTGTTTGAGAAGATGATCTTGCCAAGATTTGTGGATGCCCATTGGATTTGTACATTGTTCTGCTAGAAAGCAATGTAATTTTTCAGACATTTTTTTCTCTAAATGTATTTCAATGTTTCTCTCACGTGAGAGCAGTGTCCTTTCCTTATTTCCAAGTTACATTTTCTTGCTCTATTAGGTCTTTATCCACAAGGAGGCTCCCTGTTCTGTTTTGCACATCTAGGATATTTCATAGTTTCATACATAATCCTGAGAGTTCAAGAATTGATAGAATATATGTGTAGGCTTTTCTTATACAAGATAAATGTGAATAAACCCCGAATCTTGGTTCGTTCCCATGGAATCTTTTTATGACACGTGTGAGGATGCCCGAGGGTTAGCTTGCGTGATTCACCTATCTATATACAAAGTTAATAATTTGGGTTGTGGAATGGACTGGCCCCCATACCAACTACTCTTGTTATTGGCTCTTGTAATGTCGGATTGGTGAATCGATGTGCTTCTTTTACCTCTAGGTAGGGGAGTGCTGACGATGTTCAGCCGGGACCATAGAATGGTATGATATTCGACCTTTAATAGTGGCAATCGTTGCAAAGCGTAGGTGATGCAGTGAGGATAAATCAGACTGATGTTTTTTGGGTTATCCTATGAGACATGTCAGACCTCCATGAGAATTTCTGATAGTTTACCTATTGTTTGTTAGTTCTGTTCAAAAGTTGAAGAATGTTGAGCAATGAGTGGTCACGGGATAGCATCTACATTTTTCACAAAGTTTGCATGCTTTACAAAAGACAATGGCAATTATTTCGGACAACCATGGCATGCTTGTTTCCTAATTCTTTGAGAGTGTCCTGGGTCCACAGTTCAAGGTTTATATGGAGAAAACCTGGATTAAAATTTTGGTAAAATGATGTGTTAACTTAATTAAAGGATCGAGCATGGTGATTCAGTCAGACCTAGAAGTGAAATTGGAGAATTCGAGGGCGAATTCCATTGAAGAGGGGAATAATGTAATACCCCGGATTTCAAAAAGGTATTTTTTCAACAAAAAGAGGATAGTTGACCATGTTAGACTTTTTAAACCATGAGTCGTGGAAAAATATTACACCCTGTACGTTGTGTCGATTTGTCTAGCTGATCAAAAAATGTTGATTAGTTTGATCAGTTCTAAAGTTCGTACGGACCAAAAATTTAAATGAATCTAGACCTATGGATATTTTCCTAGCGTGTTAACCCAAAAACATTTGGATTGAAAAAGAAAAAAACAAATATATACCAAGGCCCAGCCCAGAGGAACCGGCTCCTATTTCCCCTGTTCTCACTAGCCCCCCTGCCTTAGTCCTGTTGCTGTCACGGCCGCCGCCACCACCGCATTGATAATCGCCAATCGCCATCAACGTCAGTTGAGTATAAATCCCAGGCTGCTGTTCGGAGCCTCGCCGGAGTTTCCGCAGCGCCATCCTGAAGACCACTGTGTGCTGGGAGTGCTGCTTCTACATCGATTGGTTTGCCTCCTCTGTCCGCTCCCGTAGTTTATCTTCTCCTTCTAGTTATTTGAGTTGGTCTAGATTTCTGGACAATGGTTAGCTGGTAGGTTCTTGGATACTTAGTTTCAGTCCTAAAAAATGTCTCCTTGACATGACTCGATCTATCAGCTGATTAAGTCGAGTGTAATTTATTTAAAATCAAGGAAATATCCTACCTGTCAAAGACTTGTTGCCTAATTAAATCCTGATGGTTTTTGTTCCTAAATCTGAGTAGTAATTTATATTAGCCAGTTCTGGTTCTTTCTCTATAGTCTACTCTTGTAATTTTTGCACATCATGTCTTGCAATGTATCATGTAGAATTTGGTACACGCGCATAAATCTTGAGTAGGCATAGTCGCTAAGCAGTAGTGGTTGAATGCTGCCCACTGTATATGTTCGAAGCATGCTCTATTTATAAAAAAAAATTGTACGCGAGCACTGATAGTTAACTCGGTCCGAATAGAAATTACATGTGTATGTTCTGTTGGTATAAAAGCAAGGGCTAGCTACTATATATCTTGGTGCAGTATTTCTGAGCGTGGTTTCATTCACAGGTTTGAGGATCTCTGGTGCCGATGTTAATTCTTCGATTGAACATCGTCTTTAAGGCAAGTGCATGTTGGATTTTCTTGACTTTTCGCTATCCATGGGTTTATTTTGTTGTTCCACCGGTTCGGCTTTGATGTTTCCGCGCCACTTGGTTTTTAGTTTATGTAAGTCAAATGTCCAGCCTTTAGATTCAGCGTTCAGTTTGGACATATGTCAATATTTCCGGTGGCAGCCGTTGTGAAATGTCCGCTATGTCTATTTCAGTCTTCGAAGCTGAGTGACACGGGATGTGTCCATACCGGAGAGTCCCAAATGTGAGAGTATTCAGTATAACGGAAATTTATATTCCGCCACTACGTGTGGAAGTTTCGGTTTTTACTGTACTTAGCTGAGTATACTTTTACTCACACTTGCTTCGATGTTGTTGTATTTATTTGGTTTTCAGGTGTTTGGACTAGCAGCATGCTTGGGCGGGAGTAGCACACCTTCTCTATACACTATCACGTCATACACACTACTTAGAATAAAATACACTGGAATTATACCTTGGAGATTTAGTGGACTTTCGAACTATCTAACTTCGTGTCACTTTTATTACTTCGGTCTAGCATGAGCCTTTGGTCGCTCGATTAAAATTCTAGATATATGTTGGTCAGTTTTAGACCTACAGATTGTGTACCTGTTGTTTGCCCACAATCTATTGTTGCTGTATATTGAGTATTTCTAAAATGCATGTCGTGGATGCCCTCAAAATCAAAGGAGGTGCTGTCCAATTATAGAGTTTTTGCTAAACGTGACGTTTTGTAACTAGCGGGGTAACACTGCCAGGTAGTGAAAAAACCTGGGGTGTTACACCTAGGCCACACCACCTGGCCGCGCGGGTAAGCCCAGGCCGCGCCAGGGGGTGGTCTGGCCGCCCCAGACTCCCCCTCGGTCTTCCTCTTCGCCTATAAGTTGTCTTCTGACCTAAAACCTCAGGAAGGTTCGACGTTTTTCCAAAAGGAGTTCCGGTCCGTCGCCACCACTAGATTCCACGAAACAGCACCAGAAACTCCGTTCTGGCACCCTGCCGGGACGGGGAATTGGAGGAGATCATCGCCATCATCATCGCCATCGCTTCTCCATCGACCATCCATGTTTCCCCCATCTATAAGTGAGTAATCTCCCGCTGTAGGCTATGGGGATAATAGGGATTAGATGAGATCGTTCATATAATGGCATCAGATTGTTAGGGCATGGTGCCTAGTATCTTTTATTAGTGCTTTATGACTTTGTTGCGACTTGTTATGCTTAATGCTTGTCACTAGGGCCCGAGTGCCATGATTTTAGATCTAAACATGTTATTGATTCATTATGATAGTATTGTTTTTGGTCTTACCTGCAAGTTGTATACACACGTTGTTGTCCGGAACCAATGGCCTCGAAGTGACAGAAATCGGGATAACCGGAGGGAATGGCTTTGATGTGAGGATCACATGTGTTCACGGAGTGTTAATGCTTTGCTCCGGTGCTCTATTAAAATGAGCACCTTAATTGCCAGTAGTTCCCTTGATGCCCCGCTACAAACGGGCTGGCAGGACAAAAGATGTTGTGCAAGTTCTCATTGCGAGCACGTATGACTATATATAGAACACATGCCTAGGATTATCTAGTACTTGGATGCTTTATCTTATTTATCTGCAATTGCCCTATGTTCTGATTGCTATATGAATTGTCTTGTCCGTGCAATGCCCGTCCATCCATCCCTATGCCTACCACACTCGAATCCTACTGTTTACTGCTATTGTTACTGCTGTCTTTACTTTACTACTGCTGCTACTTTACTATTGCTACTACAAAACTGTTGCTACTGATAAACTGCTGTGAGCAAGATTGTTTCCAGGTGCAGCTGAATTGACAACTCAATTGTTAAGGCTTATAAATATTATTTGGCTCCCCTAGTGTCGAATTAATAAATTGGGTTTCACTTTCCTCAAAAATACTGCGATACACACCCTATACTTGTGGGTCATCAGTGCAGTGATTGAAGTTTTCCTCGTCTTCTTCGGGGTAGAACTCCTTCTCCTCCTCGTAGACTTGGTCGGTACTATCGTCTATAAATGAATACAGGGTACACAATGACCAAAAAAATACTTATCTATTGCTTTTTAGGACACTAAGGCTCACACTTGATGATCTAGCATCATCACACTCATCACATGCATTAAAGAACTAGTTTCATTTATTTTATTTGAGAAAAGTAATTTCTACTCATTGAAATTAATTAAGATTTAATATTATCCAAATAGAATATGGGATCATGTGGACACATGTCATCACCACATATTCTAATACATGGGAATGTGATTTAAAGGGTTGGTCACATATTATAAAGTTTACGATTATTATTTAATAGATTTAAAATGACTAGAAATGCCCTAATAGCATTATTTTGGTACTATCCCAAAGTCACTGCATGCAAACCTAAATATTTTTACATATTCAGATAGGTATCATCAAATGTGATTTTTTAGAGTTGGAATCAACTCAAAAGCTATTATGGTTGATTTTTGAAAAATGTTTGAATGTAGAAAAGTCTTTGTCTTGTTATTTTTACTAAAGATTATCTCTGACTCCAAATGATTTAAATCCAATGGGCTTGGATAGATATTTTAATTACCTTTCTATAAAAAATTGAATCATGCAATTTGGTTAAGTGAAACTCTCTGAATTTATTTTTAAATCTAGGCGCAGAATGTGGTTTTAATTAAATTGGAAAATCCTTATTTGAATTCTCAGGCCTGCGTGGGAAACTAAACAGGCCGGCCCAGTGGCGCTCCGCAGCGCAGCGGGCTGCTGACAGCGCAGACCCACTGGTCAGCGACTCATTTAACGCGAAAAGCTATCAATGAATCTGGCCCATGCAATCCTATTCTAATCCAACGGCCGAGCGTCATCGTTGACGACGAATAGCTCCGGCGAGGAATGTGACCTAGCGCGGTGGTGGGGGTCTCGTGGGGCCCACCTGGGCTCCAGCTAGGGTCGGTGACGGGGGCGTTCGACGTGGTAGACGACGGCGAGGCGAGGCGCGGTCACAGTTTAGCTTGGGATGGTCGGAATCGCTGGCGCCCTTCTCCTCTAGCAGCGGCGGACTCCGGTGAAATTCCGGCACAGTGGTGCTCGCCTTGCTCCAGGGAGAGGTGGGGAAGGTCAGTGAGGAGCGGGGAGTGGAGTGGTGTGGAGAAATTGGGTGGAGAGGCCCTCTATTTATACACCGACGAGGCAACCGAGTGAGATGGGTTGGCGTCTCCGGCGAGGATGGTACAGCGAGCTATTGGCATGGGCGGGGGTGTAGGATGGTGCGGTGCTCCCTGGCGGTTCTCATGGAAGTAAGGGCGCGGCACGGGGCGATCTAGTTTGGTCTGGCGCGTGCGGTGCTCCACGCGGGACAAGCGGCATTCTTGACGGCGCGCGGGAGCTACGGTTCACACGGCGGTGAATGAGGGTGTCTGCCAGGGTGGCGTGATCATGGCGAGGCTGCACGTGCGCGGCGAGGGCAAGGCGCGAGCTGGCGGGGCTGGTCGGGCACGGTACACTAGCACGCTCTGGGCATGGCGCAAAGGTGTAGAGAACGACGGTGCTAGGGTGGTCCACTGCTTGGCTGGGGCTATGGCCTGGACAGGGGGTGGCGGTAGGCTGCGGCGGTGCTCCTAGACATCCTGGTTGGGCGCGGGGCTGTCTGGTGCGAGCTGGCCGTGGTTGGCCGGCGATGACCACAAAACAGCGGCACTCAACTGTTCTCCACGGCGAAGGGGGGGGGGGGGGGCTTGTCTGCTCCTGCTAGTCACTCCGAGAGATAAGAGGGTTAAGAGGGAGATCAATTGGTCGATGATCACTATACAAAACAGTGAAGTTAGGCTAGAGATTATTATGTGCATGCCAAGTGTTTGTGTTAATGGCCGCATGAAATTTATTTTTGAATTTTGGATTCAATTTTTTTGAGTAATCTTATATTAAGCTTGAGAGACTAGGTTTGCTTGGAGAGGTCAAGGTGAATTGATTTGGTGTGTTTTTGGAAAAGTGTGATCTTAGCACATACACTTGATTCAATTTTCAAATGTCCTTTAAATTGATTTGCCAGATGTTTTTGTAAGTTTGTAAAGTGGGCCTTGATACACTTTTACTTGGTCTAGCAAGGGGTGAAAATAAATAGAAATGTTTCTGTTAGAAATTCTTTTCTAGGAACACCTAAAGTGGCCTAGTGGTTTAATTTTGTCAAAATGACCATTTGCTTTATTTAATCTTATTTGATTTCTTTCTCTTTTGATTTTTCTTGTAAATGGTCTAGATGATGTGGCATTCACCTTTAAACCATTCATAACATTTAGAACAATCAAGCATGACATATACACTCCATTCTACAGTAATGCAAACACACATGCATTCATATGCTTTTTCTTAATAAAAGTTTTGTTAACCCTAAATTGGGTGATTAGAACTTGATAACCTTTATTAAAGTTTTGGGGTGTTATAGAAAGTCTTTATGTTGCACTTGTTTTGCCTTCCTATGCTAGTAGCCTCTGGTTTCAACAATTTATTTTCTTACAAAATTCCTTTGCATAGGAAGTGGGTTAGACTTAAAAACGTGTATATTTGCTTCTTGATGCTCTCTTTTACTTCAATTAATATTCTTATGTGAGGATTATTGAAATTTATCATGCCTATCTTAATGTCTATAAAGAAAGAGCTTTTGGGAGACAACCCAATATATTTTCGCTTTTAGTTTATTTTTGTTTATTTGAGTCCTGGAAGTTATTTCTTCTGCAAGAACCTCTCCTTATCCTTTTTGTTTGGTTTTTGTGTCAAGATCAGCCTCTAATGAAAGAGAAGTAAGATTTGGGGAAATTGCTGTCCTGAAACAGATCTTTATGCTTCATCGTAAAAAATCATGAAAAATCCCAGAACGTCGTACTGATCTATAATTTTTTCTGTGCATGCCCCATGTTATTATTTAACTTTCGTTAGTTTTGCACTTTTTGATTTGAGCAACAGAAGATTTTCGAAAAAAAATGATCTTTACCTGGTGGTCTATTTTGACAGATTTCTGCCATTTCTGCATTTGCCTCTTAAATCGATTTCCTTTTTGAATTCCTTTTGGGCTTTCGAGAGGAGTTGTTTCAGTAGCTTATGTTTTGATGGATTTCAGTTGAAATTGAACTTAAAGGTTTATTACCTTGCATGCACTAATGTTGCTAATGACAATTGTGTGAAGTTTTGTGTGAAAGAAGTTTCCAAGTTGTAGGAGAAAATGGTGTAATAAGATGGTGAATGATCAAAAGATGCAAGAAATATGTTTATAAAGATGAAGATATTGCTGTTATGCAAGTGGTGACTCCGGATTTTTTTATTAAAGACCAAATTCAGAGACCTGCAGAGTTCGTTTTCAAATAGGTAACAGTTCTGGTAAGAAAAGATCTGCGCAAAACCTTCCAAGTTATATTTTTACAGTATTTATCTAACATGGGAATTAATAAGCCAAAAGAGG
Organism: Avena sativa; assembly: GCA_916181665.1. NCBI lineage: Eukaryota > Viridiplantae > Streptophyta > Magnoliopsida > Poales > Poaceae > Avena > Avena sativa. The sequence continues at coordinate 434,832,098 of OV702295.1, forward strand.
GACGGAAATGGAGCCCGGGTGGCTCACACCACCCCGTGGCGCGGGCCCACCTGGCCGCGCCACCAGGGGGTGTGGCCACCCCGGAGCCCGTCTCCGACCCGTTTTCTCCTAGTACTTTCCCTTTGTTGTTAAACTTCGTTATATATAACCCCCTGAATCCCCCGAGGTTCGTATATCGTGTTCTCGTCATGTTTTCGTTTTGATTTGGTTCTGTCAGGAACTATTCTCAAAGTTTAGAAGCACAATTGTCTTTGCCAACGATAAGGGCAAGGAGCCCACGGAAGATGATCTCCAAGAGCAGGAGGAGGAGATTGAGAGTGAAGTTGAAGAGGAGGCAAAGGAAGACCAGCATCCGCACACCAGCACCACCATTGCAAGCAGTGGAGTGGTGGCAAATCCTACCAAGTTCAAAAGGACTGCACGGATGTCCACTGGAGGGAAGGTTCCACGTCATTGCTTGGCTTCACGGTCACCTCCTCCACGCACAAAGAATCCCTTCCATACCCTTATTCATGAGCAGCAATTCCAAAAGATGCCCAAGGAAAAATTACCATCCAATTGGGATATGCCTCGTTCTAACCATGCAGGAAAAGAATACTTCAAGGAGGAAGAGTGGGGAAAGAATCGCAAGAGCTGGGATTCACAGCCCGACATGATCATGAACCGCATTGAGCACAATTCGGAGTTGATTTGTACTCTCACCTTCGAGATTGAGGATTTGAGAGAATTGATTGAAAATCTCATCGAGAGAACACCACCACCACCGAAGGAGTAATTCGTCATCAGGTTTTGGCCCCCCCCTTGGTTTGTTTCAAGCTTGGGGGAGTGTCGCGGTATCATATCATTATCTTTTACCTTTTTACCTTTTCAGTAGAGTCATATCATGAATAGAGAAGTTATCATATAGGATGGTTTGCATTATGGAAGTATCTCCCCTCTAGTTAGTTATCTATGTATCCCTTGGTGTGAGTTGCCGTTATGGAATATTAATGAGAAGTTCTATCATTTACTTTTTGCACATCTTATATTAGTTTGCAAATTCTATTATATGATTTATCTTGTTGTTAGTATTGGTATCACTTTGGGATCATTAAGTAAATTTAGTTGGTTTTGGCAAACCTGGCTCTGGTCAGTAGCAACACTATTTGAGAATTGAATGAAAAAGAGAAAAGTACTTTTAAGAAATATAATTTCATCATCTTTCTTTCTTGATTGGCTCATAAGCTTAGTATTCTATAGTTAAGATCTTTTGTGTTTCCAAGGAAGATTGCATGTTTGTTTCTATCACTTGTATCTTTGTTTGTTTCCTCCAACTCTTATGCTTGCTACCCAACCTTGCTAGCCAAAAACCTATACTAAGAGGGAATGCTTCTCGTGCATCCAATCCTTAAACCAAAACCTATGCTATTTGTGTCCACCATACCTACGTATTAGCATTATTGCTATTCCAAGTAAATTCATGTTTTTATCTACCTTCCGAATTAAACTTATTATGTGAAAACTAGTGATTAAAGCTCTCACGAACTTGATGGCACACTTTATTTTCTTGCACTTAATAAACTTCAACCATTGTGCGCTATGTTTCGTATATGCTTGCGCTTTGTAAGTTGTGAATTAGCAGAACCATGTTACCATGGGGAACGCTTTCAACATTGCACTTTATTTAGTTGATATCATGTTCTTTTGCTTATGGATCCTGGCAGTGTGAAATAAAAGGGGAGCTTGTAAGCTCATGGAGTTTGTATATGTGTTAGAGAAACGCCTAGGCGGCTAGCCTAAGCCATGCCTAATCATGGTGGAAACTTGCAGCATAACCATAGTGAGCAATCTGTGAAGCATCCTCAATAAAAAAGGCAAAGCCTATGCAAATAACAAATAAAAAGGATCGTTGAGATGCTCATTGTCTGTTGCCTTGTCATTTTGATATGGGAAAGCTCATGTATCATGGGGCAAGGGGTACCCGTTGGCGGTTCTCTATGATACACATATACTTACAATGAAAAGAACTTACTCGTGACTAAAGTTGAGTAGCATGAGGTTCGGTACTTGTAAGCAAGGGGCATGAGATTTTCAACTTATAACTTGTCAAGCATATCCTCATATTTGTTCACTTTAACCTTAATCACCTAAAGATGCTTATGATAGAGGTAATGAGAGCTGAAAGCTAATAAGTAACATAATTTTTGGAAGCTCTTTATGAAACTTGAAATCCCTGCTTCCCTCTGTGAAGGGCCTATCTTTTACTTTTTAGTTGAGCCAGTAAACCTATTCCTTTCTATCTCAAGCAAGTATTTGAGTTGTTGCGTTTCAATCATTCATATGATGATTTATTCAATCATGTTTCTTACGTTCCTTGTTTTGCACACTTCTCTTATCTTAGTGAATATTACTTTGAAAGCTATCACTGAAAACCCATTATGTCTGCAAATTGTTAACTGTTCTTTGACCAAGAACAAAGTTTGCCATTACCAATTATGATTTACTTTGTGTATCTTTATTGTGTTTCCTTTACTTATTGCAAGTTAAGTTATATAATAGTGAGTTGTTTTCTATTATGATTTGTGTATTGATGAATGTGATGCTTCTTGTCTGTATTCTCTTTATCGACACTTCACTCCATAAACCTGTGGTCATGTTTATTGAGCTCAGTTTTCGCTTGGGGGCAAGCGAAGTCTAAGCTTGGGGGGAGTTGATACGTCCATTTTGCATCACTATTCTATATCATAATTTACTGTTATTCATTGATAGATTTCATATTAAGAGATGATACTTATGTTATTTCATCTATTTTTGCATGGTTCATGACTTTTGGAGGATGGACCACTGAAGTCAAGATTCTGATGGAAAAGGCACTATTTGGAGGCAAAATTCGCGAAGATCAGAAAATCCCGGAAAATATATGGAAAATCCTATTTTTCCAGAAGACAAAGGGAGCCATAAGGGGAAGTGGAGACGGGCCATAGGGGGCCCACACCACCCCCTAGCGCGGGCCAGCCCTGGCCGCGCCACCAGGTGGTGTGGCCACCCTGGCCCACCTCTAGCATCGCCCTTTGGCGTATATAATCCCCTCGAAACCCTAAGACTCAGGGGGCGACCACAGAAAGATTCCACCACCTCTGCAGGGTGGAAAACTACAGAGAGAGAAGATCTCTCCGACAGGCAGAAATCTGCCGGGGAAATTCCTTCCTGGAGAGGGGAGATCGTCGCCATCAACACCACCATCAAGCTGGACTTCATCGGGATCATCATCATCTCCATCATCATATCCACCAGCACCATCATCACAACTCCATACCACTGTAACAATTGGGTTGAATCTTGCATAGTTCTTAGGGGAAACTTTCCTGGTATTGATTACTTGTTGTAGTTGATGCTATTGAGTGGAATCATTGAATTGTTGTTATGTTCAGATTGTTACTAATCATTATTTCATCTCTAATCTTGATCCATATGATGTCTCATGAGTAGTTCGTTTAGTTCTTGAGGACATGGGAGAAGTCATGTTGTTAGTAGTGGAATTGTGTTGAGAGAGATTCAATAGTTTGATATTTAAGTTGTGGTGTTATTCTTCTAGTGGTGTCATGTGAACGCCGACTACATGATACTTCAGCTTTATGGGCCTAAGGGAATGCATTGTGTATTTGGCTACTAATGTAGGGGTTGCTAGAGTGACAGAAACCTAAACCCCCATTAGGAAACCTTTGCACAAGGGAGTGTAGGATCTCAGAGTTTAAGGCAGTGGTTAGGTTTTTATCTTAATTACTTTCTTGTAGTTGTGGATGCTTGCAAGGGGTATAATCACAAGTATGTATTAGTCCTAGGAAGGTCAGTACATTAGCATAGGTTCACCCACACAACACTTATCCAACTAAAGAAGATTAATCAACTATATGAAGCGAAAGCACTTGACAATATTCCCATGTGTCCTCGAGAACGTTTGGTCATCTTAAGTAATTCAACCGGCATGTCCTTTTCTAAAGAAAGGATTGGGCCACTTGCTACAATTATTATCATTGTCTTTTATTTACTCGGACTTTATTTATCTACATTATCAAAAACCCCTAAAAATCCGTTTGTTAAGTATTTACAGAGAATTCCTGATCCAAGCCACTCGTCAACACCTTCTGCTCCTCGTTGGGTTCGACACTCTTACTTATCGAAAATACTATGATACACCCCCTATACTTGTGGGTCATGAAGTACTTGGTCAATGAGTTTCTTAAAGATGAAAATAGAAGAGAAAAATTTCTTATGATGATACCTTAGTTATAGATGTTCTTTCTAAAGCAATACCTTTCATAGCTGATTATTTTAATCATATTAGAACTGCTTCTACTAACAATGGAGAACAGTCCTCTATTATTACTCCCATGTCTTTCATTTGTTGCATCATTGAAGCAGGAAAGAAGGGTAAATCCATGAAGCATAAAACCAGGAAAAAAAATAAGAAGCCTCATGTTGAATATCCTACACATCTGACATCTGCAGATGAAGTGAAATGGCTTCATGAAGAGTATTGGGGACGCATCAAGAAGAAAGAAGAAAAAGAAATCAAGGAATGGAATAAATTGAAAGCCGCTCTCAAACCTGATCCCCCACCTATTCCTGATCCTTATTATTCTTCTGATTTTAGTGATGATGAGGACTTCAATTATTCTATAATCCCTGATAATTGCCCTGAAGAAGTTTTTTATGATTCTAGTAGTGTTTGTTTAAATACTCTTTTCGGGGAAATCAATTATGATGAGCCAAAGATGGAATCCTGTGTGCCTCGCATACCCGATTGCTATGAATTTTGTTTTACTAATGAGGTGTAGGAAATTCCGGTGGCAAAGATCAAGCTACTGGATCCAAAAGAACATTATGAGCTATACCCTCAAAATAGTAATCAAGGTAAAGATTCAAAGTTTGATAATAAATCTTTAACACCCTCTATGCAAGAAGGAAAGAATACATATTTACCGAGCTTGGTGCATCCATCCTCACGTGGTAACGAGAACACTTACGAGATACTGATGCACCGCAAGTGGGTACGTATTAGAAGAAAAAAGTATGATATAAATCCTAAAAACACTCGTTGGAGGTAAGCAAAATTACTCCTATAACTGCCTCCATTGCTAAATAAATGTGGAGTATAAAAGCTTGGATACTTGGTTATAAGAAAGCGCTTCCCGGGAGGCAACTAAGAAGTTATTAGGCGTGTTTCTTAGTTTTGTGTCTTGAGTCTAGTTGAATTCATATTGCATTGGCACTTTTATTCTTCGCATGTCTTGCTATTAGAGTAATCTTGTTGAAGTTTTCAAAAGGTAGAATTTATTGTCACTATATTATGTGTTGCAAAAAGGAAGAGAAAATCACTTTTAGGCAAATCCTTCAATTTATATGTATTTGTTGGTAGAAAATTAAAGTTGTTATTTTACCGTCAAAATAAGGTATTTCACTAAGTTACATGATAAGAAAGAATTCACGAAGAAATAGAAATTTTCTGATGTATACAGAAGATTTAACGACCAACTATACGGCGGGAATAAAACTTCCGGCTGTATAGTTCTGGTCGTATAGATATCTTTGCCATCGATTTTTTTTATTTCATATGTACTGAGAGTTTAACGACCAACTATACGGCAGGAATAAAAATTCCGGCCGTATAGCTTCGGTCGTATAGATATCGGTGCCTCCGTATAAATTCTTTTCTAATGTACTAAGAGTTTAACGACCAACTATACGGCGGGAATAAAAATTCTGGCCGTATAGTTCTGGTCGTATAGATATCTATGCCTTTGTATATTTTCTTTCCTAGGGACAGACAGTTTGACGACCAACTATACGGCGGGAACATTTTGTTCTGGCCGTATAGTTGCGCCCGTATAGCTGCACCACCAGGAGGAAAACCTAAAAGTTTAACAGAAGGCCAACAATATGGCGGGAACGCATTGTTCCGGCCGTATAGCTGCGCCCGTATAGTTGGGAAAACGCCTCAAACGCCAACTGGAAGGTAACCATTGCTCAAAATTTTATTATTTCTTCTTCTAAAAAACTTGAAACATCACCTAGAGAAGCCGAGCATATGTAAGAAATAAATTTCTACCTCAGAAACCTCATAGACTGTAATTCTCTATAGAATTTCATGTTTCCTTTTTACTTTCGTTTTATCGGTGGGGTAAACGAACTATATTCGTATACCAAACCAATGCATTTTATTTTTGTGTGTTATTTTCACAGGGACTTGAACCTTGTGTGATGACGTGTACGGTAGTGCCAACCGTGCAACCACTCACATGAGCCACTTGGTTGCTTCAATTCAATGCTTCGACAATCGGTTTCTGGTAAAACCTTCCAACTCGAACCTCTTTTATTAATCACATAGGGGTTGCACACTCGTGTTTCATATTTTGTCTCACATACACTTCATCAAAATCTAGGAGAGGCATCTTCTAGAACTAGTTTGTTGACTTAAGCGTGGTGCTTAGGTTGATGAACCGACTAAGGGGGACTTGTATTTTTATCACTTGTGAGCTAAACCCATGTCTTCAGAAACACAAAAGTATTTTGTTTTCTTTTTGTTTTTAAGCAGGTCCTCAAGGAAGGCACACCGGGCCATATCAAGAAACATGTTGAAGCAAAGGTTCTTTTTCCATCAAAAGGGAGTTTACATGTACCTCAACGGTAAAGTGTGTCACCCTTGTTTTCAACTAAGCTTGGGAAGGTAACCACTTATCACACTCTCTTTTGGAAACTATATTTTCTCTTTTCTTTTGGTGATACACTCAAGTTTGGTTCTTGCAAAGTTCTAAGCTTGGGGAGGTTACTACTGCATGTGTAGAGTCTTGTGCAATGTTCGTATTCATATTCGATGAAGGTTTAATGCAATTATGTATCCCACTATTTTTGAATGCTTGTTTAAGTGAGTATAGTTCTGTATCCATATGGGGATACACTTGCTCATGATAGGCACCATTGGAGTTGACTTAGAGCTTGTATGCATCTTGCCAAATTGTTTATCAAGCTTGTGACACTATTTGTGATCCTTTAGAAAACATTGCCACAATCTCTACACTTGGAAAGAATGAATACTTGATCAAGATCTTTTGAAATTTGTTGGTTGTCACTAAATATCTTTGTCTTAAATGAATAGGTTATGCTCGACCCTATAATGTCAAAACAATAGACTTGATAGTTTGCCCTCCGAAGGAGTTGTCAATTGTAAATGATATTTCGAAGTTTTGAGTTCTATGCTAAATAAGGTGTTGTTTGATTGTCTTAAGAGTTTAGCCTTAAAGATACTCAACACCATAGATGTGATGATCGACTTGATAGTACTCTTTGAAAGGATTTGTTTGAAGAAACTAATATTTAGCGGTAATTGAGATGCATGCCAAATCTTGACCTATTGATTAAAGTATGATATTGCTTTATGCGTGTATGCACCACTGTCGCACAACATGGGATGCTAACAACTCCGCTGGCCTTTGAACAGTCCAAAAAGTGGAAACTCTTGGAGTTTGGCTATGAGTTGCCCAACATATGTAGCATAAATGCTATATTTGGGTATGCATTGGTATTCTCATGGACCTGCGTTCAAAGCGAAAGAGGGAATACTCCTCTTACCATTATGAGAAATCATTATACCGAAAAGGGAAACCTTGGTAATGGTCACGAGTATCCATTCTTAGCCTACACAGTCTGATTAAACACATTAAGTTTTGGCATGATCTCATTACTGATGAACTGAAGTTTTAGAAAGACAAAGAATAGAAAATGAGTGTTTGATAGCCATGGTTCATTGATGTGGATGACCAAATGAGACACTCTAATGCTATGCTTCTTTTGACATGTTCTCGCATTTCCTTTTGGCATAAATCTCGTTACTAAGAGATAAACTTTCTGAAATCTCAATAACTAATGTTTGCACTTGAGAGCCTTAACTAGATGGCATGATTGGGTAGAATCGATTCCTATTTATGCTTGACATCTATTTATGACTAAGTTTTGCCTCATAAAAAATAATGATATAAAAAGTTATACAAAAGGTGCAATAAGAGGATCACAAGTCTGTCTGCAAGTAGATTCACTATTGACATGGAGCATATAAGTTTTGATGAATATTTAGTGGTCTTTATAATTGAGCTTGTGTTGCTTTGTATGAATACATGTTTTCTCTCTTCAAACTTGTAGAAGAAATAAGGATGCAAGGCATTGATTTCCAATGATAAGCTATTTCACAACCATTAATTTATTACCAACCCTTCCTGCTCGAGGACGAGCAAGGTCTAGCTTGGGGAAGTTGATGGCTGGTAGCCATATAAAATGAGTCATTTATCTCTCATATCATGTTTCTTTCAGCCATAGCTATGCCTTATATGCATGGCTTCTAGTTCTCATTTACTTTCATATGAGCTTTGCACATTTAGTAGTTTAGGTAGAATTTTATCACTTTTCCTTGTCTATGACATGTGTGTAGGTGTTTATGATGATTATAGATAAAACAAAGGCAAAAGGAGCAAAGATAGCATAGTATGGAGGAGCTGTAGGGACCAGACTTAGCCATTTGAGAGGTTGGAAAATTGAAATTTTCCAACTTCTCAAAATAAATATCCAGGACAACAAGGTTATAGCCCTCGATGATACTAACTCAACGATCCCAAGAACACCTAAAACGGAGTTCGTATGAAGAAATGGTAGCCAAAATACTAAAGCATGCACAGAATTTAACGAGCAACTATACGGCCGGAGCTATTATTTTGGTCGTATAGCTCCGCCCGTACAGTTGACAAAAAGGTCGGAAACAACGGGATTTCGCCCCAAAAAAGCTCCAGAACCTTCCCTAAGTCATATGAAGGTATTGGGGGAACCCTAGGGCACCCCCAAGGCCTATATAAAGGAGGGAGGACCCAAGAGAGAGCCACCAAGCTATATCCCTTCAGGGGCGGAGCTCTGCCGCCACCGCCACCCATCCGATCTCCATTGCGGCGGAGCTCTGCCTCAACCACACCTCGAAGATCTAGATCTCCCTCAACACCATCACAATCAAGGCATCCAAGCAAGAAGAAGGGGAGGAGAAGGAAGACATGACCATCACCACACATTGATCTCCATCTCCATCATCATCTCCATCTCCCTCTCTCTCTTGTGTTTAGTAATTGTAAGATTAAACACGGTTGTGATATCATCATATATTTATATATGCTTCGCTGTCCATCCATGTGTGAGTGATTGGTTCAATTCTAGGGTGAGGTATGATCTAGTGCGCTAAGTTAGAATTTATTGTGATCTAAGATGAGTTTATGTGATTCTTTGGTACGGAAGTGCCTTTGCCTTGCGGTGACGTGCGAGAACCATGCATAGTGCACACAGAGTGACAACCCGGTAATGAATTGGGGAATGTTTATTTGTCTGAGTAATCTCTTATAGATCACACATATATTTGCCCATCTAGTACTAATAAGACCGAAGCCTAGAAACTCTGTCTCATTCCATTCAATCCTACAACTACAATATCTTTAATTCAGTTCATATTCCTGTTTACCTTTCGTCGTAGTTTATTTTGTTCTTGTTAAAAGTTCTTGTTATTAGATACTTTAAACCTCTCTCAATTATCACTTTTCTTGTAAATTATAGAATAGGCTATTTCCAAACCATGGTTTGGGTGCGAAACGTGGCTGCATTGACAACGTGGCTGCGGGGTCGTGTTGTTTCCGTTCGAAGATCTCCCATCGGGACAAACTCTTAAATATTTGCTGCTACAGGTACTGTAATAACCCTGTTGTTGGTGCAGGAATCCAGTCATCAGATCCTAACAAGCTTTCAGTCACACCACCAGTTCACTTACCTATGCAACAGAGCTAAGAATTGCCGAAGTAATGCATTTGAAAGGTCTATGAAGTTCACAAGTGCTTCCCGGGCTTCTTTCTCTACTTCTTTCTCCTTCAACAATGTTGCAATGTGTCTGCCCAGTGCCTCATTCGCTGCTCACTTAGCCCCAAGTTGGGCTTTAAGGAGAGAGCTGGTTGGTCTTGAAGGATGGATGCTTTCATCAGTGGAAGCAAGGGGTTGATCCTCAATGCCGTCTTCTGCAACAGAGGGTGCCACCATGCTTCCAATGAGCGTCTGACAATTATAGAGGCAAACATTAGAAAACTAGCAAGCAAATTCCAAGCACATCTTCATGGACAAATAGGGTATTGAATTATACGAAGATGACAAAGACGAACCTAGTATAGTTTTCCACACTTCATGTGCTTCCTTCAGGGATTCTACCTCGCCATCTGGTTTCTCCGTCTACAACCCCACAATGGCACTACACAGTATCGCATTCCCTACTCTCTGAGCCCCAAGTTGCGTTTCAAAGAGAGTCTTGGTTGGTCTTGAAGAATGGATGCTGATGTCCTGCGACAACGCATAGTGCACCGTGTCGGTGGAAGGAGGTTGTTCAGCCTAAGGGATATCTTTTGTATCATTAGGCGCCATCTTGCTTTCCATGGTTGCCTATGAGTTTTAGGAATATAATCGAACATTAGAAAAATAGCCAGCAAAAATTACTAGTTGATCATACTCATTTCAAAGACAAATATGGCACTGAAATTTTGGAAGATGAGAAAGATGAGAAAGATGAAAAGTATTCTGGAGGGCTTACTGTTGCTTTTTTCGCACTGTGATGGAGAAGCCTCGGCTGTCACAGAAAAACACAGCACTATGATAAAGTTGTTTATTTCTTGTTTGCATGTTTATTAGACAATGGTCCTACACAAAGAGAGAGCATAGAGTATAATAGCGAGTCATGGTAAAACACAAGCACGAGGAAGTTGAGTAGACAATACTTGACCTAGTTCCTAGGGTCAGTCCAAGAATCTACAAGCTTGCACCATTCTGCATTATTCATGTGTTCAACAGGAGATATCCTTGTTACTTAATTCAATAGGAAGGGGTCAAAAAACTACTTCTTCAGGAGATGCCTTTGAATTCTTGCGTGCCTCATTAACTGCTGGTTGCAAGCAACCTGCACCTCTGGTTGTGATGCATCCATGGCAAACTTTTTCTAAAATAAAACATCGTGCATCAGCCTTTGCATGAACAATAATGAGAAGAAAAGGGCAGTTGAGTCACAAAACATACGCAAACTCTGTCGTAGAACTCTACTCTGACATCCGGCCTCTCCTTGTACTCTTTCCAGCAGGGGAAGATAGGCATACCAGTCCTGACTATTTTTTTGCACACTTAGTGGCGAACATGGAAGCAATAGTTCTTCCTAGAGGAATGACAAATGGAAGCTTTCCTCCTTTGGACATGTTCTCACGTTGCTTCCCCATGTTTTTTCCCTCAAGACAATTTGAGGATCATCATGTGTAATAGTGTCTTCGGAAGGATGATGGCGAAAATCATCTACAAACATATAATGTGGAGTTAGTGTTCTACCATATAATAGGTGCCATTCAAACAATATAATGTGATTTCCTTGGGGAGTTGGTTGCTTGCATGGGGCAACTGTCTGCTCGTCTTGGACTACTATCTACCTGCCATGGAGTGCTGCCATCTTGATTTGGGAAGCTACCTTCTATCCTTGAGCATCAGGATCCGTAGGACTCTGAGTTTCTTGCAAAGAGGTCGCAACACTTGGCGGTCTTGGTGGGTGTCATGGAGAATGTGGAGGTAGAAGTACTTCTGGCAGATTTCCCTTGGACATGGTATGTCTCATACTTTCTGTCGAGGCAACCATGCTAGCCAAGACGTGCTTCCGAGCAGCTGATCCACCACTAGCAGCCATCCTTGTCATGATGACATGTTTCTTCTTATATTTCCTCTTCTCATTCTACACAATTCAAAGGTAGTCAATTCGAGATAATAAAAAGCACAACATATATGGAAAATTAAGTAAGCAAATAATTACACAAAATATGAGTAGGAAAGTAAGGGGACAACCTGCAGGTCATCCTCCTCCTCCTCTTCAGGATAATATTCAGATCCAGAGCCTTCATCCTTGCTCTTTTTAGGGGAGAATTCAGTGGGAGATGCATAAACAAGGGGCCTAACATCCATTGGTTGCATCCGCGCATTGTTTCTCATGATGTTTTCCAGCCGTCTTTCTTCCATGGGATGCAATTGTGGTTCTATCATGAATAAACAACTCCAAGTAAGATACAAAAATATAGCCTATGGTATTGATTGTTCTATACTAATCATAATGTACAACAATCCACTATGAGAAACTTCCACTCTGAATCTCATATCACAAGACTAATGATGAAGCAGCCAAAGCAATCCAAGAGACAAGACGATGAACAAGCTAGACAATTCACCAATTGGTTGCAATAATAAGTAGAGTGGGACAATTTACAAAAGCAGGGGAATGTTGGATCATGGTTGGATAATATGCATGGAACGATAATAAAACATAAGCAGGATAAGCATCAATAGTGCAATTAAATAGGAAATATAACCTATGGTACTGATTGTTCTATAGAACTCATCATGTGACAGCTCACTATGAGCAATTTCTACTATGATCATAAGGCATATGATGAAGCAGCTAAACTAATGCCAAAAAGCAATATAATGCAACCTTTATCACATGCAAACAGATCATAAGCTGAAATAGTATACATGTAGTTAAAGAGGATAAGCACAATAAAACATAAGCAGGATAAGCAACTATCATGCAAATAAACAAAATATAACTTATACGTTGATTGTTCTATAGTAATCATCATGTAATATAGTCCACTATGAGCAATTTATACTCTAATCAAAAGACATAGGATGAAGCAGCCAAACCAATGGAACAACCAAGATAATGCAAACTTTATCTGTATGTAAACTGATCACAAGTCGAATACTCTGAATCTCACTTATCAATTGGTTGGCTGATTTCACTAATAAGCAGGGCATGACAATTAAACATCAGAAGGATAATCATCTTTCATGCAATTAAATAGGCAATTAAACAAGCCATAACATATGATGTTGATTGTTCAATAGTAATCATCATGTAAAATAGACTACTATGAACAATTTACACTCTGCTCATCAGACATGTCATGAAGCAGTCAAACTAATGCAATAGACAAGATAATGCAACCCTGATCACGAGACTTGTAAAATCACAAGCAATTTCAGAGGCAAAACAAATAAGAGAGAATAACTGCAACAAAACAGGCAAATTGGTGGCATGAACAGGATAATGAACAACATTTCATAGGCAAAGTAAAAACATGAGCATCAAGGATGAGCATGTTTCCTTGCCTACAGGTTGTAGGGACTTTTTGATACTGCGTTTCTTGTAGTGACCCGGGGCACGTGACATCGAGATGGATGGCAAGGTAGCAGACCTTTTCGACGAGGTGGTCGACGAGGTGGACGGTGAGGTATATGGGCCTTGTTAGTGTGGTGACGGGCCTTATCGGCGAGGTGGACAGCGAGCTGGCCGACTTTGCGGGTGAAGCATACAACAATGTGGTAGAAAAGGTCAGTGGGTTGTCGGCGAGGTGGACGACCGGCGAGGTCGATAGACATGGTGGAAAACCGAGACGGTGAGGAGGGGCTAGGGTTTGTGCTAGGGTGACGGAGAGGTTACTACTAGAGGGACAGACGGAGATGAGGGGATTAATGTATGGTCATTGCATGGAAAACAAAAAATCTACCACAAGGACGAATAAAACCAAGATCCAATCTATGGAAAAAGCCAAGATCTAATCATTGAGATAAGTGCAACGAGATAGACCTATACTAACACTTGTAGTTCCAAAACCTTGAGCGAGATCAGATCTCGTGGTTGATGTAGACGATCACTTGTCGATCTCAAGATCGAGTAGACGATCCTTCTAGTACCACGTTCCAGCAGCGCTTCCACACTCGGTCACACGTATGGAGTCGATGTAGACCTTCATCTCCCTGTTCCAGTAGGCAGCAGAGGTAGTAGATATCCACGGAATCCCAGCAGCCTGACAGCGTGGTGGTGGTGGTGGAGAAGAAATCCTGCAGGGTTTCACCTAAGCCGGAGCAGGAGGAAGGAGGAGTAGAGTCGCGGCTAGGGTTTTGGGTGGAAGGGGCAAGAGGGAGGGGTGGCGCCTCCGCTCCTTATATAGAGGGGCGGCCTAGGGTTTCCCCTTGGCCCCACTCCCTAGGGCCAGCGCACATGGGGGGAGGGGGAGTTTTCTTCTCCCAAATCTTGCCCCTTTCTTTCTTGGTTTTCAAGTAATCTCCTTAGAACCGTCTAAAACCTTCTAGAAGCTTCATACGAATACTCCAGAACTTTTCCGAAACCCAGAAAGTGATCTCCATTATATGAATCTTATTCTCCAACAATTTCGGATATCCTCGTGATGTCCTGGATCCAATCTGAGACTCCGAACAACATTCAGTCTCCAACTCATATTCCATATCTACTTAAACAACATCAAACCTTAAGTGTGTCACCCTACGGTTCGCAAACTATGCAGACATGACCAAGACACTTCTCTGATCAATAACCAACAGTGGGACCTGGAGATCCATAATGGCTCCCACATATTCAACGATGACTTCGTGATCGAAAGAACCATCAACATATGACACCGATTCCCTTTGTCACGCGATACTTAGTTCGATCATCGGTATCTCCATACCTAGTTCTACCTCGTTACTGATAAGTACTCTTTACTCGTTCCATGTCATGACAGCCCTTCTGACCTAGTCACATGCTTACAAGCTAATTGGATGACATTCCACCAAGAGGGCCCAGAGCATATCTATCCATCATATGGATGGACAAATCCGATTCTTGATCCATGTGCGTCAACACATACTTTCAGAATACCCAATGCCACCTTTATAACCACCCAGTTACGAAGTGGCGTTTGATGTCATCAAAGCATTCATCCGGTGATGGTGATTAACATAATCTCATGGTCAACGGATTATCTTACTATGTATTTGAAAGCTTGTAGCAAAACGAACTTAATGACTTGATCTTATGCTATGCTTACTATGGGTGTATGTCCATGACATCATTCTCCTAATGATATGATCTTGTTATTAATAACATCCAATGCCTATGATCAGGAAACCATGATCATCTATTAATCAACAAGATAGTTCAACAAGAGGCTTACTAGGGACTCTTTTATGTTTACAAAACACACAAGTATTAGTGTTCCTAATAATAGAATTATAGCATGGGATGTAAACATTTATCATAAACACAAAGATATAATAATAACCACTTTATTATTGCATCTTGGGCATATCTCCAACATTCTCCCACTTGCACTAGAGTCAATAATCTAGATTACATGGTAATATACCTAACACCCATAGCGTTCTGCTGTTGGTCATGCTTTGCTCTAGGGAGAGGTTTAGTCAACGGATCTGCCACATTCAGATCAGTGTGTACTTTGCAAATATTTATGTCACCATCTTGGACATACTCATGAATAGCATGTAAATGTAGCTTGATGTGCTTGAGCTTCTTGTGTGACCTTGGCTCCTGTGCATTAGCTATGGCACCCATGTTGTCACAATAGATGGACATCGGGTCCAACACCTAGGAACCACACCAAGCTCAGTAATGAACTCCTTCATCCATATTGCTTCTTGTGCAACCTCCGAAACAACTATGTATTCTGATTTAGTTGAAGATTTTGCCACAATGCTTTGCTTGGCACTCCTCCAGCTCACTGCTACACCATTCAAAATAAATAGTATCCAGACTTTGACTTTGAGTCATCCAGATCGGTGTTCCAACTAGCATCAGTGTAACTGTTTACAACAAGCTCTTCGTCACCTCCATAAGAAAGAACCTGTCCTTAGTCCTTTTCAGGTACTTTAGGATATTTTTGACCATTGTCCAGTGTTCCATTCCAGGATCACTTTGATATCTGCTAGTCAAACTAACAGCATGTGCAATATCTGGTCTCGTACATAGCATGGCATACATGATAGAACCTATGCCTGAGGCATAGGGGATTTTACTCATCTTCTCTCTATATACTGCCGTAGCTGGACTTTGAGTCTTACTCAAGGTCTTACCTGGCAACATGGGCAAGAACCCTTTCTTTCTTTCTTCCATTCTAAACTTCTTTAGAACCTTGTCTATGTATGTACTTTTTGAAAGCTCTATTAAGCGTCTTGATCTATCTCTATAAATCTTGATGCCTAAAATGTATGCCACTTCGCCAAGATCCTTCATTAAAAAACTATTATTCAAATAGGCTTTGACACTTTCAAGAAGTTCTATATCATTCCCAATCAACAATATGTCATCCATATATAGTACTAGGAATGCTACAGAGCTCGCACTCACTTTCTTGTAAATACAAGCTTCTCCATAAGTTTGTATAAATCCAAAGTTTTTGATCACCTTATCAAAATGTTGATTCCAACTCTAGGATGCTTGCTTCAGTCCATAAATGGAGCGCTGAAACTTGCATACCTTGTCAGCATCTTTAGGATCGACAAAACCTTTGGGTTGTACCATATACAACTCTTCCTCGATGTCACCATTAAGGAATGCCGTTTTGATATCCATCTGCCAAATCTCATAATCGAAATATGTAGCGATTGCTAACAAAATCCTCATAGACTTTAGCTTTTCTACCGGTGAGAAAATCTCATCGTAGTTAACTCCTTGAATTTGTTGGAACCCTTTTGTGACAAGTCGAGCTTTATAGACAGTAACATTACCATTAGCGTATGTTTTTCTTTTAAAGATCCATTTGTTCTTGACAGCCTTGCGGCCATCTGGTAAGTCCACCAAAGTCCATACTTGGTTTTCATACATGGATCCTATTTCGGATTTCATGGCTTCTTGCCATTTGTTGTAATATGGGCTCATCATAGCTTCCTCATATGTCATAGGGTCGTCGATGTTATCTACCAACACGACATTCAAGGCAGAGTCATACCAACCAGGAGTGGTACAAACCCTTGTTGACCTACGAGGTTCAGTAGCAACTTTGTTCGAAGTTTCATGATCATCATCATTAGCTTCCTCTCTTATTGGTGCAAGCGGCACATAAACATCTTCTGGTGTTGCGCTACTCACAAATCTGAGAGAAGGTTCAACAAACTTGTTAAGTTCTACTTTCCTTCCAGTCACTTCTTTCGAGAGAAACTCCTTCTCAAGGATCCATTCTTGGCAACAAAAACTTTGCCTTCGGATCTATGATAGAAGGTATACCCAATTGTTTCTTTAGGGTATCCTATGAAGACACATTTCTGCCTTGGGTTCAAGCTTGTTGGGTTGTAACTTCTTTACATACACTTCGCAGCCCCAAACTTTATGGAACGACAACTTAGGTTTGTTACAAAACCACAATTCATACGGTGTCGTTTCAACGGATTTAGATGGTGCCCTGTTTAAAGTGAATGCGGCTGTCTCTAATGCATAACCCCAAAACGATAACGGTAAATCTGTAAGAGACATCATAGACCGAACCATATCTAAGAGAGTTCAATTACGACATTCGGACACACCATTACGCTGTGGTGTTCCCGGCAGTGTAAATTGTGAAAGTATTTCGCATTTCTTTAAATGCATGCCAAGCTCGTAACTTAGATATTCACCTCCACGGTCAGAGCAGAGAAACTTAATCTTCTTGTTACATTGATTTTCTACTTCACTTTGAAATTCCATAAACTTGTCAAAAGTTTTAGACTTATGTTTCATAAAGTAGATATACCCATATCTACTCAAGTCATTAGTGAAAGTAAGAAGATAACGACATCCACCGTGCGATGCTATACTCATTGGTCCGCATACATCGGTATGTATTATTTCCAATAAGTCCGTAGCTCTCTCCAATATCCCAGAGAATGGAGTCTTAGTCATTTGTCCCATTAGACATGCTTCACATCTTTCAAGTGATTCAAAATCAAGTGATTCAAGAAGTCTATCGGAATGGAGTTTCTTCATGCGCTTCACTCTAATGTGACCAAGACGATAGTGCCACATGTATGTAGAATTATCATTCATTTTCATTCGTTTAGCATCTATGTTGTGAACATGTGTATCACTACTATCGAGATTCAATAAGAATAAACCATTCATCTCAGGTGCATTACCATAAAATATATTACTCATATAAATTGAGCAACCATTATTCTCAGACTTAAACGAGTAACCATCTTGCAATAAACAAGATCCAGATATAATGTTCATGCTTAACGCATGCACCAAATAACAATTATTCAAATTCAAAACTAATCCTGAAGGTAGATGAAGAGGGAGCATGCTGACGCCGATCACACCAACCTTGGAGCCATTTCCAATGTGCATCATCACCTCGTCTCTCGCCAGTCTTCATTTAATGCACAGCTCCTGTCTCGAGTTACAGATATGAGCAACCGAACCAGTATCAAATACCCAGGCACTACTACGATTACTAGTAAGATACATATCAATAACATGTATATCAAATATACCTTTCTTCTTGATGTTGCCATTCTTCAGATCTGCCAGGTACTTAGGGGTAGTTGTGCTTCCAGTGACCTTCACCCTTGAAGTAAAAACACTCAGTATCAGGCTTAGGGCTAGCCTTGGGCTTCTTAGTAGGTGTGACAGCTTTCTTGCCGTCCTTCTTGAAGTTGCCCTTGTTCTTAGGCTTTCCCTATTTATTGAAATTGGTGGTCTTATTGACCATCAACACTTGGTGCTCTTTCTTAATCTCCACTTCAGCAGTTTTCAACATGGAGAAGAGTTTAGGCAACGTCTTGTTCATGCAGTGCATATTGTAGTTCATCACAAAGTTCTTGTAATTAGGTGGCAGTGATTGGAGGACATGATGGATCCCCAACGCATTAGGAATCATTATTACCAATTCTTGGAGCATGTTCACGTGCCTAGAAATTTTGAGCACGTGCTTGCTAATGGAGCTGCCCTCTTCCATTTTAAAGTTAAAGAACTTCTCGGAGGCATCATAGCTTTCCACGACCACGTGAGTTTCAAAAATCAGTTTGAGCTCATTGATAATTTCAAAAGGGTCACTAACAAGGGTTTAACTCATCAATGCCCATTGTTATGGACTTGGGTTTTGGAGAAGGAGGGAGCGCTGGAGGCATCAATCAGCTAGTAAACAAGCACACAGGGACGCAAGGTTTACCCAGGTTTAGGCCTCATAGAGGTCCCTACTCCCGCTTGTCTGCACTTGGAATTAACGAAGGAATCGAAGATTACAGGGGCGCGCAGATGCAATCTGGCGAGAGTTGTGGAAACTAGGGTTGTGATTGTCCTCCTCGCCACCCCTCCTAGCCTTTATATAGATAGGCTAGGTCTTGGGTAGCAGGTCGAGTCGGTTACAGATTAGGGTTCGCCCTTTGAACTTTCTATCTTAAGCTTCTTCTTGTCTCACAAGCAATCGAAGAGTCCATGGGTCACCCGAATTCTGCATCGGGCCTTGGCAACGCTGTGGGCTTCTGCCGTATCTAGGCCATATATGCGAAGCTCGAGTACCTGTAGGGTATACCCATGTCAGTAGCCCCCATGTGTCTAGTGGAATCGCAGATTCAACATGAGACTTTATGAAGCCTTTCGAGTGCATGACTGAGCATATTTTTGATTGTTCTGTTTGTGTCATAGGGATTGTTGATATACGTGCCTAATTTATCCGATGTATCGATATCAGTTAACTGCCTTATGGCAAAATAATGCAATCTACTCAAACTCGAGTCCCGGGACTCGAATTCGGAGAAGTGCTGGCGTAATTCGACTTAGGCCACGGAGGTCTTACAGGAGTCGAATTCTAGTGTATAAGTGTGAGCACTCGATGCGTCCGTCGAGGCATGTTCATCGTACCTGTAGGGACGGATATATTTCTGGTAGTGCGTAGCAGATGCGTTGCCAGACCTTATTCAGGTCTTATCTTCACGCTATAAGCGCGACATCCAAAAATTTGTCATCGCGGAGATGATTCAGGTGGCCCTGGAGACGCAGTCTCTTTTTAGGGAAAATATGAGGCGGAGTCCCCATATAATTCGAGTGTGGATATTATCGACACACAGTACGATGTACAAGGAATAAAATAATCATAGGGTGCGCGACCAGCGCTCCCTATGGGAGTAGCCCCCGAGTGCTTATTCGAGTCGTATACTCGAGTGGGGACTAAAAACCTTTTGCGACTGCTGTCGTCTTTTGTTGCTTGTTTCAGTCGAATGTGTCTCTGGCGCTCCCTATGGGAGTAACCCGTAACGCACAATCAAATCGTTGATACGAGTTATGGGTTTGTCTTGACTACTCGTACACCTGCATAATTTTTTTTATTTTGGGTGCATGGCCAGCACTCCCATTAGGAGTATCTCCCGAGTGCTTGGTTGAGTCGAAGACTCGAGCAAGGACTAAAGTAGTCAAAATCTTCTTCTGCTGGAATCGATGTTGTCAGTGCTGACGACGTGATGACCTTAGTTGCCCGCGTGAGTCGAAGACATGACGTGACGTGACGATGTTGTCAGTGCTGACTTTCTGACTTCGATTTGACTAGGAATGCGTAATCTTCTGTTTTAACTGTGTCTCCTCGATTTCCGCGCGTAATGCGAATAGTGGAGGACGGTTCGTGGTTCAGCGTCGCCACGTGTCGATGGCGATGTGCGCCACACATTTTGTAGGGTTTTTGCTGGCCGTTGGATGGCATCCACGAGGAGGTTAAGTAGCAGCGCAGCTGCGGTAAATTTCCCCATCTCTCTTCTTGCTCATGCCTCCTTCGCCATTGCTGTTCTCTCTGCTTTCCTTGCGCACTTTTGCTTTGCGACACTGGACCAGCTCCGTGTTTTTTCCAGCTACTTCCTTCGTTCGCATTGCCATCGAAAGATGGGTAAGAAGAAGGAAGGCGCCGCCGCTGGATATGCAGCCACCATTGCCGCCACCAAGAAGAAGGGTGGTACCACTACCGTGGGCACCAGCGTCGCCGGCGCTGGGAAGAAGAAGGGTGCGAGCACTTGCGTCACCAATGGTGCCTGGCGCACGTCCATCATCAAGCCTTCGGAGCTACATCTTCATCATCAAGATGGAGATCTTCCGCCCGCAGAAGATGATTCGCGAGTGCCTGGTAACGAGGTAATCCCTTGTCCTCCTCCAGGTTTCCGGGTGATGTTCCTTGCATTCATCATCCGAGGTCTCTCGCTCCCCCTGCATCCTTTCTTCACGGGTCTTCTTTGTTTCTATGGGATCCAGCTGCACCAGCTGTCCGCAAATTCCATTCTCCACATCTCTTGCTTCATCACTCTTTGCGAGTGCTGGCTCGGAATCGAGCCACACTTTGGCCTCTTCAAGAGGCTTTTTAAGCTCAAACGTCAGTCGGCGTCTGGTTTGGTAGTCTACGACGTAGGAGGCTGCGAGATCCACGTCGACTCCTCCGCCGTCTATTTCGACATCAAGCTCACCGCGTCTGTCCAAGTGTGGAGGGACAAGTGGTTCTACATCCGTGACCAGAAGGCCGACGGAGAGAACTTTGGACTCGCGCCCTTCGATCGCGCGGCGACTTGCAAGAGGAGGCGCTCCTGGAAGAATGTCGTGATGCCTGGTGAATCCGAGGAAACAGAGATGCTGTACAAGCGCGTCTGCGACCTCGAAAGTTGCATAGGAAAAGAAGAGGGTGGCGCCGCTCTCATTCGCATGTGGTTGCGCCGCCGCGTTCAGCCTCTGCAGGCCAGAGCCCACCCGATGTACTGCTGGGCTAGGGCGAGCAATGTCACTCGCATATCTGTGGAAGGCATTTCTGCGGGTGAGGTACATAGGAGGTTGCGATTGGTGACCAAGCATACTGCCAAGGAGGTTCTCCCAGGCGAGCCAGTCGTGCCTCCTTTCGACGCCTCTAACCCTCCTCTTGAGGTAGAACTGTACTGTGAAGTAGTTTCTTTGTCGATTGCCACCAAGTACTTGGTATATAATGATGTATCCTCTGAATGCAGGATTGGAAGGTGTCTTCCAATTTGCCTCCTCATCCTGAAGGGTTTATCCCTCATGAAGTGGAGGAAGAGGACGAGTCGGAATCGACCGTCCCAATTGAAGAGGAAGAGGGAGCCCCCGAGTCCAGCGGCCATGATACTCGCAAGTGTTCTCCCAGCAAGGACTCGGATGCTTCTTCCCCAACGACACCGGAGGGTCCTTCTGTTGTTGCAGAGGAGCCAATCCCCGCCGTTCCTGTGTGCGCCATGGCTCCTCCTGCTCGGAAGAAGCTGCGACTGCCGAAGGAGTCGTCAAAGGAGGAATCCTTCGACCTTGATAAATTTAACTGGTGAGTTCTGCCTTCGCAACCTCGTCTTGGTTTCTTTTTGGAGTTGCTTTTCTGAAGTTTTTGCTGGATGTGTTTTATAGTCAAGTGGCATCGTCGTCTTCTGACGACGTCCAATTTGTGAAGGAATCCAGAGTCACAGACTCCAAGGGCTAGGAGGCGGCTGATCAGCCTCCTTCTCCTCTAGTGGCGGGCCACTCCGGCACCAATTCTTTGAGTTCCCCACATGCCGGGGAGCACTAGATGGTTGCACGGACGACTGCGTGGCAGTCATCTTCGGAGTCCCTAGAGGAACATGTGAGTGCCTTTCTTGCTGCATGGCAGTCGACTTTTATACTTTGTGTTGCCACTGAATATTTGTTCTCCCTTGGTGTAGCTCATTGTGAAGGAAGCTGCACAGCTCGCGGAGCAAGTTCTTGCTATGGATCGATAGCACGCCCTGCTGGACAATCGCCATCGTGCAGTTGAAGGTTAGTTTTCGACTTTGTCTTTGCCTTATAGAAATTTGTCAACTCAAGTGTTGATATGCCCCATCCTTTTTTAGGTGAGCATAATGAGCTTCTCCGTCGCGTGACGTCCCTTGAGAAGGGGCTTGCCACGGTGGAGCAAAAGCGCGACGAGGCAATCGCAGCCTTGGAAGAGTCGTGAAAGCGTGAAGAGGATCTGCGCTCTTCGACTGCTGAAAGGGAGAAGTTGTTCAAAGAACAAATTTTCTCGATTGCCAAGGCCGTCTTAGGTAATTGTCTGTTTTGATTTGCATTGCTCCTTGTTTGATGTCATATTGCTGTGCTAACACCTTGTGTATGTAGATGTCGACAGCCTGAGCTTTGACGCGCAGTCCCTTCGCCGCGCAGATGCGTTGGCTAGTGCCATTGCCGCAGTCGAGGACCGCAATGTTTCCCTTTAGGGGATGTTGACGAAGGCCAAGGGTGTGCTTAGTCGCATCTGTGAGGATCTAACTCCGAAGGCTGAGCTGATGGACAACCTTGAGGACCTGGTGGAATCCCTTGCTGGGGGTATTCCCATGGACTTCAAGAACTCCCAGCGGTCTGTCGGTCCTACCATGGCACTCACGATGGCGCAGGCCCATGGCATGGAGTTGGATCCCTCCGCAATCTCCAAGGCGATGCCCGTCGGTGCAGATGGCCAACAGGTAGTGTTTGCTCCCTTCGCTACTGGCTATGGTAAGTCTGGGCTGCAGCTCATCGACACAGTCGCAAAATATTCTACAGAGCTGCAACGAGCGAAGAAGGCGGCAAAGACTGTGGCATCAGGGGCTACCACCGGAAAGTCTATGGTGTCAGAGGCTACCACGGATTTGATGAGGCCTCCGAAGTCAAAGTCCAAGTCGAAGAAGCAGATTGCTCCTTAGTTGCCAATCTGTAATAGTTGTAGTTGTCTATTGTTGAAACTATGCTTTTGTGGGAGTGTCCTTGTCGAGACTTTGCTGTGCTTGAATGCATTCATGCCTTTATCAATGTATTCTTGGTCCCTTATTTGCTTCTTGCTTGATTGTGATAGGGTACGTCGAGTGGTCCTTCGAGTGGTCCGCGTGACTCTCCTCCCACCGATGGAACCACAACGTTGCCGCGTTCGAAGGTGGGGGTACTGTCGTTGCTTTCGTGATTGCGCGACTGCATTAAGCAGTTGGAGCGCGAGTTGCCCATCATCCGTGGTAGCATGGATGTGTGGAAGTCAAAGGCAGAGGAGGCCACTGCCCGTGAGGAGTATCTCTTGGAGGAAGTGGCTCAATTAAATGAGCAGTTTAAATGTTAGTGTTCTGCCTTCTCATCTTTTCTTTTAGTCAATCGCAGCGATGCCTTATCTTCACACTTTGCTGCTTGCTTGGTGTAGTTGTTAGCGCTTGTCATCCGCAGGATGAGATGGACCGGGTGGCCGTTCGAATGAACAACCTGACCCAAGAGTAGCTGCAGGCGAGTGGGTATTTTTTGGTGGACCACGACCGTGCAGTTGCATTGGCGACCCTGCAGGATCGTTCTTCTCGAGTGCTCCAATGCTTAAAGAAGGCGTAGTCGTGCCTTAGGCACATTTATGAAGCAATGTTTCCTCTCGAAGTGGTGTCTTCAATCCTGATGGCTCTTCTGGCGAAGTTCCAGGATATGAGGGCAGTCCATGAGTGCGTGCGACAGCAGTTAGTAGCTGTTGCTAAAGCTGCATTGTCACTGGTGTGACTGCATAGGCCGGATGTAGATGTTGCGTCTGTTGCCGCTGGGCAGCCGCCTCCACCAAAAGGTATGACCTGGGACATGGTTCCGCACTATCAAGCGATTTATCCGCCAGCAGAGGACATTGTCGATTTCTTCGAGGAGCAAACGAACGTTCTTCTTTTGCAGCAGTAGCATGACTTGTATCCTTCACATAATTGTATAAGTGTTGTAAAGTTCGTATGATTGTATTGGGTGTATTGAGCACCCGTTGATATGTGAAGAGCTTGTTAGCTTTCTATATTTTTCGAGTGTAATGTACTCTGCAGTTCCTTTTCGTTAGCCTGACGTGTGTTTATCTCAGCACCTTGCCAACCTGTCAGGTGCGTTGCAGCTGGGTTGGTGTTTATCAAGGGTTCGATTAGTGCGTCAGCTACTCAGGATACATCGATTAGTTCGTAGAATAGAAGTGTAAAGGGTGGCGTAGCCCCTGAGTGATGAAATTGCAGGAAAGTAGAAAAATACACACAGTTTCGGGGCACTCAGCTTTATTTATTCACAGAATAGTACGAGGTACAATGTGTGGCTAAGTAGCCTGGCTGAATAGCCTTATTTGTATTGTAAAAGAGACTAAGGGTAGAAACGACGCAGCTGCGCGACGTTCCAGGGGTTGGAGTATGCGACTCCTATCTCGAAATCTTTAAGGCGCTAGGCGCCACCTGGGATTACTTCTGTAATCACGTAAGGTCCCTCCCAAGGGGACTCGAGCTTGAGATGCCCTTGTTGCTTCAATCACAGGACCAGGTCTCCTTCGACGAAGGACCTAGGGCATAGCCTTCTGTTGTGGTAGTTGCGGAGGCTCTGTTGGTAGATCGTTGATCTCTCCGCTCCTATCTCGCATGCTTCGTCAAGGAGGTCAATGGAGTCTTCGAGTGTGAGTGTTGACTCCTTCTCGCTGTATGCGAACACCCACGGGGCTTTGTAGCGGACTTCTATGGGTAGTACCACTTTAGCACCGTGCACCATGAAGAACGGAGTGTACACCGTGGCGCTGTTTGGAGTTGTGCGTAAGCTCCAAAGAACTGATTGCAGCTCGTCTGGCCAGCATCCAGCTGCTTGTTCGAGTGGTCGGAGGAGTTGTTTCTTGATTCCGCCATAGACGAGGCCATTGGCCTTTTCGACTTGACCGTTGGTCTACGGGTGAGCTACCGAGGCGTAGCTTATGTTGATTCCCAGGTTTTCACAGAATTCCTGGAACTCCTTGGAGGTGAAGTTCGTCCCGTTGTCCGTGATGATGCTATGTGGCACTCCAAAGCGGTAGACGATGGACTCGAAGAATTTGACATGCTGGCGCCTGATTGATTTGTCACCAGCATGGCCTCGATACACTTGGTGAATTTGTCGACTACGAGTAAGAGGTAGACGTAGCCTCCTCATGAGGACTTTGGGAGCTTGTCGACCATGTCGAGTCCCCATTGCACGAAGGGCCAAGCCAATGGTATTGGTCGGAGTTCCGCGCCAGGTGTGTGAGGTTTGTCTGTGAATCGCTAGCAAGCGTTGCAGCGCTGGACAATGTCCTTGGTGTCGCACATGGTCGTGGGCCAGTAGAATCTAGCTCGTAGAGCTTTAGCAACGAGGGCGTGACTGCCAGCATGGTGCCCACAAGTGCCTTCGTGGATGTCGAGGAGGACGGCCCTTCCGTCCCCATTGGAGACGCACCATTGAATTACTCCCGTGATGTTGCGCTTGTACAATTCGCTATTGATGAGGGCGAATGCCTTGGACCATCGCGCGATGTGTCGCGCGTCAGTCGGATCGTCTGGCAGCCTCTTGCTGAGTAGATATGTGATGTAAGGTTGTGTCCAAGATGACTCGATCATCATGACACCCATTGGTCCTTCGAGTCCTGTATCAAGCTCCAGGTCGTCGAGTGCTACTGGCTCGTTGGGTGGTGTAGCCTCCGAGTCCGTTGACGTACTTGCTTTCTTCTCTGGAGCCTTGGGCTTGATGGAGCGTTCATAGATGTGCTCGAGAAATACCCCAGGTGGTATGGGGGCGCAGGTGGAGCCAATATTGGCGAGTAGATCCACCTATTCATTGCTTTCGCGACCCACATGTCGTAGCTCACAGCCGTCGAAGTCTCCTTCGAGTGTGACATAGAGGTCGTGATCGGCGATCATGTTGTCGCTTAGTGCGTTGCACTCGTGCATCGTTTGAGTGACCACCAGTTTGGAGTCACCATAGATGATGAGCCTTTTGGCACCGCAGGCTTTCGCCATCCGCATCCCATGGATTAGGGCTTCGTACTCAGCTTCTGTATTGGAGGTGGTGAACTACATTTGTAGAATGTATTTCATCTTGTCTCCATAGGGCGATGTCAGTATGACACCTGCACCAGCTCCATCCTTTTGCTTGGACCCGTCTAAGTGCATTGTCCAAAGGTAGGACATATCTCGCTTATTAGGGAGTTGGTTCTCCATCCAATGTATGAGAAAGTCTGGGAGAACTTGCGACTTTATCACGTCGCGCTTCTCATATGTGATGTCTTGTGGAGACAATTCGATTCCCCAGAGCGCGACTCGTCCGGTGGCATCATGGTTATTGAGTATATGCCCGAGCGGGGAGTCGTTCACCACCACGATTGGGTGTTCCTGGAAGTAGTGGTGCAGTCGCCTGTCTGTCATGAAGACTGCGTATGCCAGCTTCTGGTAGTGCGGGTACCGCTGCTTTGTTGGCGTGAGCACCTTGCTGAGGTAGTATATGAAGGAAATATGCCCTGAGAGGTAATAATAAAGTTGTTATTATATATTCCTTATACATGATAGATGTTTATTTTACATGCTAGAAATGTATTGATTCGGAAACATCAATACATGTGTGTTTAATAAACAAAAAGGGTTCCTAGTCATGCCTCTCTTGTAGACTAGCTTGTTGATTAATAGGATGATCAAGGTTTCCTGATCATGGACATTGGAAGTTGTTAATAACAAGGTCACACCATTGGTGGAATGATGTGATGAACATTCATCCGAAGTATAGCATTACGATTAGGTCATTATGTTTATATTGCTATAACATCATACGAAGTAATCTTTATCCTTATACCATGAGATCATGTTAATTGCTAACACCGGAATAGTATCTTGATAACATCAAACGTCACACCGTAACAGGGTGACTATAAAGATGGGTTCAGTACTACGAAGGTGTTATGTTGAGGCTCATGGATCAAGAGTGGAATTTGTCAATCCAGATGACGGATAGATATACTCTGGGCCCTCTCGGTGATATCACATTAGGATAGCTTGCAAGCAAGTGATGTGATCACTAGAATGTTATATCACGGGAACGAGAAAAGAGTGCATGTTGGTAACGAGATCAAACTAGGTATGGAGATACCGATGATCGAATCTCACACATGTAATATATCAAGAGACAAAGGGATTTAGTTACAAGCGTTAAAGGTTCTCATGATCACAGGAGTCATCGTTGAATGTGTAGGAGTCAGTACGGATCTCCAGGTCCCGCTGCTGATTATTGATCGGAGAAGGGTCTCGATCATGTCTGCATTATTCACGAACCGTAGGGTGGCACACTTAAGAGTTACGGGACACCATTTTGGAGCACATATGTTTCAGACGAAAGAATTACAAAGCGCAGGAATTGTTTCAATAGAAACCGGAAATTGTTTCGGGTGAAATTGCAGAAGGTGGTTCTGCATGTGATATTGAAATATTTCAAGGGGCTATATGTGAATGTTTGTTAATTAAAGTAATTAACAAAATTCTGAATAAATTTAATAAAAAGAGTTTTATTAAATGAGAGAGCATTAAATTTGGAGAAATTTAATGCATTTAAAGTGGAGACTTTAAAAGGGAATGTGAAGAGGCATTTTAATGTGGAGGGGTTACCACCACATGAATGGGGGAGGTGAGGGGTCACCCCCCATGCGCCGGCCATGGAGAGAGGGGGCACCCCCCTCCTCCTATAAAAGGACACCCATTCCCTCCTTCATCCAAACACCTCCTTGTGAAGGATCTCTCTCCCCCTCTAGAATTATTCCCCCATGGTCTCGGATTAGCGAGATACATGTTCCCGGTGGCATTTCGTTTGGAAGGAGTTGCTGCTTCCGCTGGATCGCTGGAGCGAGGAGGTGGAGGTTGTATGGTGGATTGAACGTGTGTGCGAGTGTGGATGCGCTGCTGAGTTGCGGCGCTCGGACTTCCTCACGATCTTGAGATCGGCAAGTGTACGACTACATCAACCACGAGTTCCTACTCGTTAACAAAGCTCGTTGTCTACGAGGGTAAGTTCTCGTTGGATGTATGTCCACCCATTGCTTTGTACCTAGTAGATAGATCTTGGCGTGTAGTTCACACTGTAGGAAATTTTTGTTTTCTATGCTGCGGACCCAACAGTGGTACCAGAGCCTGATCTATGCGTAGATGCTTAGCACGGGTAGTACACATATGGTTGATATGTGGGCGATGATGATCATGTTATTGCATCTTCTATGTATTTTGGATATTGGTGGCATAGTGGGATGAAGTGGCCCGGACCAACCTTACATGTCATCGTACATGAGACCAGTTCCACGACTGACATGCAACTTGTTTTGTATAAGTGGCTGGCGGGTGTCTGTCTCTCCTACTATAGTCAATATTTGATTTACAACGAGTTGCTAATAACTTAGTTATCCCCGTTGTGGTTCATGTTCGTAGGTAAGAACGGTTCTATCTCCGAAAGCCCTAAGCCACGTAAAACTTGTAATTGATAAATTAGAGGCGTCTAGTTTAGATCGTTACTAGGCTAGTGTGTTGATATGGTATTGTTGTAAGTAGATGTATGGTGGATACTCTTACAACACACTCAACGTGTAAGTTCCATAGACCTTGGCCTTACACACAAAGGAATGATAGAGATCATACCACGATGCAAGTGATAGAGATCAAATGCATGGACCATATCATCTCACTTTACACATTAGATGTTAGCATCTTATACTGCTAGTTTGGCGCGTTTGATAGCATTATAAGATGATCCCTCTTTTAGATATCAAGATAAAAATGTGTTCTTCCTTGAGTATGCACCGTTCTATGGATCGTGTTTCGAGACATCACGTGATGATTGGGTGTACTCGAATCTACGCTTTCATAGGAACGGGTGTAAGACAGTTTTACACACGCGGATACTAAGGTTCTTACTTGGCGAGCCTAGCATGTATAGACATGGCCTCGGAACACGGACCGAAAGGTTAAGCATGAGTCATATGGTTGATATGATGCCCATATAGATGCTCGCCTTTGAAGCTATATCAACTCACGTGATGATCGGACTTGGTATAGTGGATTTGGTTCATGTAATCACCAAAAGGACACGAGGGATGTCGTTTTTGAGTGGGAGTTCATTAGTAATTTGGATTAGTTGAACTCAATCTATCATAAACTTAGTCTAAATAAACTTTACAAATTCTGTTGTAGATGGCACCACCTTCTTTTAATTTCAATGTGTTCATGGAGAAAGAGAAACTTGCTGCGAATGGTAGCAACTTCACCAACTGGGCTATGAATTTGAGGATTCTCCTCACTTCTGCACAAAAGCAATATGTGCTAGATGCGTCGCTAGGCCCCCCACCAGCTCCTGATGCCCCCGACGAGGAAAAGAATGTCTATGTGACTCGTTAGGAGGACCACAACTTAGTTCATTGCAGCATACTGTATGGGCTAGAGCCACAACTTCGAAAGCATTTCGAAAATGGCAATGCCTTTGATACCATGGGAGAATTGAAAATGATTTTCGATACCCATGCTGCCGCAGAGAGTTATAATGCTACAGAAAAGTTCTTTAGCTGCATGATGGAGGAAAACAGCTCCGTTAGTGAGCACGTACTCAAAATGTCTGGGTACACCGATAAGCTTGTGTCTTTGGGAATAACGATTCCCATTGACTTAGGCATACATCGTGTTCTCCAATCTCTGACACCTAGCTACAAGAGCTTCGTGATGAAGTATAATATGCAGGGCATGAAGAAGTCTCTTCCCGATCTTCTGTCAATGCTTAAGACTACAGAAGTGGAGATTAGGAAAGAACATCAAGTGTTGATGATCAATAGGACTACCGGTTTCAAGAAGGACAAGAAAGGCAAGCACAAGGGAAAGAAGGGTGGCAAGTCTATTGCCACGCCTGAAAAGAAACCCCGGGCTGGCCCTAAGTCTAACACCGAGTGCTACTATTGCAAGGGGACTGGCCATTGGAAGCACAACTGCCCCAAGTATTTGGCGGACAAGAAGTCCAGCAAGGCAAACAAAGGTATATGTGATATACATGTTATTAATGTGTAGTTGACTAGTACTCGCAGTAGCACCTGGGTATTTGATATCGGATCGGTTGCTAATATATGTAACTCGGTTCAGGGGCTTCGGAACAAGCGACAACTAGCAAGGCATGAGGTCAGGATGCGGGTCGGCAATGGATCAAGAGTTGATGTGATCACCATCGGGACGCTACCTCTCCATTTGCCATCGGGATTAGTTATAAACCTAAATAATTGTTATTTGGTGCCTGCACTGAGCATGAACATTGTATCTGGATCGTGTTTGATGCAAAGTGGTCATTCCTTTAAATCTGAGAACAATGGTTGTTCGATTTATAAGAATGATATCTTTTATGGTCATGCACCTATGTTGAATGGTTTATTTCTATTGGATCTCGATAGTAATATTGCGCACATTCATAATGTTAATGCTAAAAAGATTAAACTTGATGATGATATGTCTACATATATGTGGCACTACCGTCTAGGTCATATTGGCGTTAAACGCATGAAGAAACTCCATTCTGATGGACTTTTGGAATCACTTGATTTTGAATCATTTGATACATGTGAGCCATGCCTTATGGGTAACATGACTAGAACGTCGTTTTCCGGTTCAATGGAACAGGCGACAAATCTGTTGGAGATCATACATACTGATGTGTGTGGACCAATGAGTGTGTCGGCATGAGGTGGATATCGTTATTTTGTTACTTTCATGGATGATTTGAGTATATATGGGTATATCTATTTGATGAAACACAAGTCTAAACTTTTGAAAAGTTCAAGGAATTTCAGAATGAAGTGGAAAATCATCCTAATAGAAAGATCAAGTTTCTACAGTCTGACCGTGGAGGAGAGTATCTAAGTTACGAGTTTAGCACACACATGAAAGAGTGTGGAATAGTTTCACAACTCACGCCTGCCAGAACACCACAACGTAATGGTGTGTTGGAACGTCGTAATCGTACCTTATTGGATATGGTTCGATCTATGATGTCTCTACATGACTTACCTCTGTCATTTTGGGGTTATGCACTAGAAACAGCTACATTCACTTTAAATCGGGCACCATCTAAATCCGTTGAAACGACACCCTATGAATTATGGTTTGAAAACAAACCTAAGCTATCATTTCTTAAGGTTTGGGGATGCGATGTTTATGTGAAGAAACTTCAACCGGATAAACTCGAACCCAAAGCGCAAAAATGCGTCTTCATAGGATACCCTAAGGAAACAATTGGGTATACCTTCTATCACAGATCTGAAGGCAAGGTTTTTGTTGCCATGAATGGATCCTTTCTTGAGAAGGAGTTTCTCGCGAAAGGTGTGAGTAGTCGGAAGGTAGAACTCGAAGAGGTTATTGAACCTTCTCTTCATGGAATGGCGAGTGGTGCAGCACTGGAAGTTGTTTCGGAGTTGACTTCACCTGATGAAGAGAGAGCTAATGATAATGATCATGAAACTCCGAAAGAGGACACTACCGAACCTCGCAGGTCAAGCAGGACACGTGCAGCTCCTGAACTGTACGGCCATCCTGTTGTGAATTTCATGGTTGATGAAATGGATGACCCTGCGACATATGAAGAAGCGATGATGATCCCGGATTCCAACAAATGGCTAGAAGCCATGAAATCCGACATGGAATCCATGTACGAGAACCAAGTTTGGAACTTGGTGGACTTACCTCACGACCGAAAGGCCGTTGAGAATAAATGGATTTTCAAAAGGAAAACTGATGCTGATGGTAATGTGACCATCTATAAGGCTCGACTTGTCGCAAAGGGGTTTCGACAAATTCAAGGAATTGACTACGATGAGACATTCTCTCCCGTAGCGATGCTTAAATCGGTTAGGATTATGTTAGCAATTGCTGCATATTTCGATTATGAAATATGGCAGATGGATGTCAAAACTGCGTTCCTCAATGGTAAGATTGAAGAAGAGTTGTATATGATACAACCTAAGGGTTTTGTCAACCCTAAGGATGCTAATAAGGTGTGCAAACTTCAGCGATCCATCTATGGACTGAAGCAAGCATCACGAAGTTGGAATCTCCGCATTGATGAGGTGATCAAAGAGTTTGGATTTGTCCAAACTTATGGAGATGCTTGTATTTACAAGAAAGTGAGTGGGAGCAATGTGGCATTTCTGATATTATATGTGGATGACATATTAATGATTGGAAATGATATAGATCTTTTAAACAGTGTTAAAAGTTATCTAAGCAGCAAATTTTTGATGAAAGACCTTGGTGAAGCGTCATATATATTAGGCATTAAAATCTATAGATATAGATCAAGGCTCCTAATTGGGTTATCGCAGAGTACATACCTTGATAAGATATTAAAGAAGTTTAATATGGACAAAAGTAAGAAGGGGCTCTTACCTATGTTGCAAGGCAAAACATTGAGTAAGACTCAAAGTCCGGCTACGGCGGAAGAAAGAGAGATGATGGATAAGATCCCCTATGCCTCGGCCATAGGCTCTATTATGTATGCCATGCTATGTACAAGACCGGATGTGGCACATGCTATTAGTTTGACTAGTAGGTACCAATCTGATCCAGGTTCGGAACACTGGATAGCGGTAAAGAACATCCTCAAGTACTTGAGAAGAACTAAGGATATGTTTCTCATATACGGAGGTGAAGAAGAGCTAGTCGCTAAGTGTTATGTCGATGCTAGCTTTGACACTGATCCGGATGACTCTAAGTCTCAATCCGGATACGTATTTCTCTTGAACGGAGCAACAGTTAGTTGGAGGAGTTACAAACAACCTGTGGTGGCTGGATCAACAACGGAGGCGGAATATGTTGCTGCTTCAGAAGCGGCATAGGAGGCAGCTTGGATGAAAGAGTTCATTACAGAACTGGGTGTGGTTCCCAGTGCGTTGGACCCGATGGTGATCTATTGTGACAACAATGGAGCCATAGCCAATGCAAAGGAACCAAGGTCTCACAAGAATTCCAAACATATTAAGCGTCGGTTTCACTCCATCCGCGAGAATGTCAAGGATGGAGATATAAAGATTTGTAAAGTACACACGGACCTGAATGTAGCAGATCCATTGACTAAAGTTCTCCCTAGGGCAAAACATGATCAAAACCAGAACTCCATGGGTGTTAGATTTATCACTTCGTGAACTAGATTATTGTCTCTAGTGCAAGTGGGAGACTGAAGGAAATATGTCCTGAGAGGCAATAATAAAGTTGTTATTATATATTCCTTATACATGATATATGTTTATTTTACATGCTAGAAATGTATTGATTCGGAAACATCAATACATGTGTGTTTAATAAACAAAAAGGGTTCCTAGTCATGCCTCTCTTGTAGACTAGCTTGTTGATTAACAGGATGATCAAGGTTTCCTGATCATGGACATTGGATGTTGTTAATAACAAGGTCACACCATTGGTGGAATGATGTGATGAACATTCATCCGAAGTATAGCATTACGATCAAGTCATTATGTTTATATTGCTATAACATCATACGAAGTAATCTTTATCGTTAGACCATGAGATCATGTTAATTGCTAACACCCAAAGAGTATCTTGATAACATCAAACGTCACACCGTAACAGGGTGACTATAAAGATGGGTTTAGTACTATGAAGGTGTTATGTTGAGGCTCGTGGATCAAGAGTGGAATTTGTCAATCCAGATGACGGATAGATATACTCTGGGCCCTCTCAGTGATATCACATTAGGATAGCTTGCAAGCAAGTGATGTGATCACTAGAATGCTATATCACGGGAACGAGAAGAGTGCATGTCAGTAACGAGATCAAACTAGGTATGGAGATACCGATGATCGAATCTCGGACATGTAATATATCGAGAGACAAAGGGATTTAGTTACAAGCGTTAAAGGTTCTCACAATCACAGGAGTCATCGTTGAATGTGTAGGAGTCAGTACGGATCTCCAGGTCCCGTTGCTGATTATTGATCGGAGAAGGGTCTCGATCATGTCTGCATTATTCGCGAACCGTAGGGTGGCACACTTAAGAGTTACCGGACACCATTTTGGAGAACATATGTTTCGGACGAAAGAATTGCAAAGTGCAGGAATTGTTTGAATAGAAACCGGAAATTGTTTCGGGTGAAATTGCAGAAGGTGGTTCTGCATGTGATATTGAAATATTGCAAGGGGCTATATGTGAATGTTTGTTAATTAAAGTAATTAACAAAATTCTGAATAAATTTAATAAAAAGAGTTTTATTAAATGAGAGAGCATTAAATTTGGAGAAATTTAATGCATTTAAAGTGGAGACTTTAAAAGGGAATGTGAAGAGGCATTTTAATGTGGAGGGGTTACCACCACATGAATGGGGGAGGTGAGGGGTCAACCCCCATGCACCGGCCATGGAGAGAGGGGGCACCCCCTCCTCCTATAAAAGGCCACCCATTCCCTCCTTCATCCACACACCTCCTTGTGAAGGATCTCTCTCCCCCTCTAAAATTATTCCCCCATGGTCTCGGATTAGCGAGATACATGTTCCCGGTGGCATTTCTTCTGGAAGGAGTTGCTGCTTCCGCTGGATCGCTGGAGCGAGGAGGTGGAGGTTGTCCGGTGTCTTGAACGTGTGTGCGAGTGTGGATGCGCTACTGAGTTGCGGCGCTCGGACTTCCTCACGATCTTGAGATCGGCAAGTGTACGACTACATCAACCACGAGTTCCTACTCGTTAAGAAAGCTCGTTGTCTACGAGGGTAAGTTCTCGTTGGATGTATGTCCACCCGTTGCTTTGTACCTAGTAGATAGATCTTGGCGTGTAGTTCACACCGTATGAAATTTTTTGGTTTCTATGCTACGGACCCAACAGTATACTGGGCGCTGCACCCCGTGGACTTTATTTTCTTCGGCTCGCTCTGCCACGAGCACAGTGCTGACCACCTGGCTGGTGGTGAAGATGTAGAGCAGTAGTGGCTCCTTTTCGCGAGGCGTCACTAGTACTGGCAAGGTGGATAGTAGGCGCTTGAGGTCTTCGAATGCTTCTTGTGCTTCGTATGTCCACTCGAACTTGTCCGCTTTGCGGAGAAGTTGATAAAGGGTAGTGCCTTTTCTCCCATTCGACTGATGAATCGACTGAGCGCCGCGATTCGCCCAGCTAGCTGCTGGACGCCTTTTATGTTCTTCGGCTTCTCCATGGCCAGTATGGCTTTTATTTTCTTCCGATTTGCTTCGATCCCTCTCGCAGAGATGAGATACCCGAGTTACTGCCCAGATGGCATGGGATTGTTCGTTTGCGGTACCAAACTTCCCGGGCGAGTGCATCCCGGTACCCGAGTTGTCATCAATCGCGTGGAGGGGCCGTAGTAGAATCGCCAATTGTCCAGAATGGCCAAATGGGGGTGAATACAAATCTAACGGCCAAACAGTCATTTGAACCAGACGAAAAACGGTTGAACTCAAATACCGCCGTTAGGTCAACTCTTCTTGGCCCGCCCTGTCAGTATTCCCCGTTATGTTTTGCGGTCGTGGACTAGCTTACCCCTGCGTGGACAAGATCCCTGAGTGGACCAGATCTATTTCTTTGCTCTACTCTGGTCTTCTCCCCTGCTCCCCTCCCCATAACATTTGCTCAGCTCCGGCTGCTCGTCTCAGATCGGAGCTCGCACTTGCTCTAATTTGCATCCCTGCCATGTCCGGTCAACCTCCCACGCCTCTAATCGAAGCTCGTAGCCGTCTCCGTCGCATCATCCGCCGTATCGGAGCTTCGCGTCCCTGAACTAATATCTCGCCTCTGGCTAGTCCTTCTCGCACGGTGGAGCGCGTCCCATCGGGCGATCCAGGCCGGTGACCGGCCTCGGGAAGTTGCGTGCTGCCACGCACCCCAGGCATGGTAGCCCTGGCACAGCAGTTCGACCACCACGCTCTCATGGCCACCGTGCTGGGCGTCCGTCCCGCCATGTCGCTGACAGAGTTGCTGTCGGCTTTCAGGTCTCGTTTTGGGATCAGACGAAATGAGGTCAAGATTGAGGTATGCGCGCCGCCATTCGATTTTTTCGTCCGGTTCGAGCATAGCTCAGACACCGAGCGCGTTCTGCATTCTTCCCGTTCTTTCATGTGCTGTGGGGAGAAAATGAGCTTCATGCGTTGGCATCGCGCCTGTGGGTGGGACGATCGCTTGGGGCAGCTTCGTTTCTTCTCCAAACTCGGCTTTGACGGCCTCCCATTGGATGCTTGGGAGCCGGAGGCCCTCAAGTAGGTCGCCAGTAGCCTTGGCGGTGAGCTAGTGGAAATCGTGCCACCGAGCGATAGATGGGTCATCGAGGTAAAGGCGTGGCTGAAAGATCCTGACGTTGTTCCTAAGATGTACGAGGTGCAGATTCCAAGCAGGGTAGGGCGACATCTTTGCTGGAAGCACCCGGTCATCATCCACCTGGAGGAGGTTCTAGAATCAGTACATGGCATTCAGGGCCCCGAAGAGGCTGCCAAAAAGCGTCCTTGTCGCCTGCAATGTTGGCCCGGAAGGATCGATGGCACAGGACCACCACTGTTTTGCGACGACACACATAGTTTTGGTGGGGGAACTGGGCTTGGATGAGCTGGTGGTTCGGATTTCCCTCAAGTGAAGACAGAGCTCTAGTGAATTGCCATGGTATGTGTGGCTAATGAATTTGTAGTATGGAGAGCATAGTAGGAAGTTAGCATCGACTAAAAATGTGTAATAGTTTGAATCGTTGTAGTACGTGTGGGTAATGAATTTGAAGTAGTATGTATGTGTAATAGTTTGAATCGATGTAGTATGTGTGGGTAATGAATTTGATGTAGTGTGTGTGTGTAATAGTTTGAATCGATATAGTTGAACACCATGCTTTATAATTTCTATGAATAACCAAGGATAACCTCATGAAAAGAGGGTGGTCTGGCAATGAGCAATGTCAATTCTGTGGATGCGAGGAAAATGTAGTACATCTCCTTTTCAAGTACAAGGTAGCTATATTTGTAACACGTTGAACTGCAGGACCATTTTGCAGACAACACAAGACAAATGAAAAATGGTTTATAGCATAGACAGCAGACGCAAAATCTGTAGTCTAGGATAAAAAAATGCATGTTAACTGGATTTAACCACGACTAGTAATTGAAGGAAATAGATACTTGATAATATTTGCTTACAATAGTAGTACTTCCATACAAAAGGGTCTTATACCTGCACAAAAGTAGGCTAAACTTCCTACTAGTTTATATAACAATTCATCAGCATTTCATCTACAAAAGCCATTCTTCAGTCTGAACTTAACTATTCTACACTAAAGAAACTACAGATCTCCACTAAAAAAGTTGGCTGGCCAATTGCCTTGAGAGGACATAAGTTCTTTGATCATTTAACCCAAACTGATCTATTGCCTTCGTGCCAAACTACAAGAAATCTGCATCGTTCATGCACGAGCGATTTGCATGCGCCAGTCACAGTTTAGTTGGACCATCCGCGCCGCCGCAACGATTTCTTCGAAACTGAAATTCGGCATCTTCTTGGGATCGTAGGTCTATGTGAACTCGAACCTGAATTTTGGCGCTGAGCTAATGCCCACCGCTGGCTCCGACTGTCGAACAATCCAGCATGCTGAGTGTAGATGCTTGGTTGCCACTACGGTACGACCTCCGACGGTGTGGAGGATGGAGCGTCTTTGCTGCAGACGGCGTGTTCCTAGCCTCCCCCACTACGGTAAGGTAGCCCGCGCCAAAGCGTGGACGCGAGAGTTCCTAGATCTTGGAGCTGCCCTATTCGAGGGTGTGTACCCTCGACGGCATGCTCTCGTGAACGATTTGATACGTACCTTGTTCCCCCTGCCTAGAGCATGCCATAATGCCGCCGCGCGATTTTTCCACATCACTCTCTTGGCCCTGCTTGCCACATTCGGTGCCAACGACGCCGCCATCGCCGCCGTGGCCGATTCGGCACATTCGGGGAAATCATCAACCTAGCAGGGCAATGGGCGACCGACCTTGAAGTAGAGCTTCATGGCCTGCCTTAGAGGGGCCAAATACCCCAGTTTCGGTGGCTGTCGCGGCGGCGGCTGCTTAGGCGGGGCCATGTTACCCTAGGTGGTGCGGCACGGAGGAGCTGCGCAAGGTGAACTGTGGTTTGTCGGAGAAGGGGAGTGAAAGACTGATAGTAGGTTTGGACTACGGGCACGCGTGAAAATAACCATCTCCCATTTCCTTAGAGGGTAATAATTCGACACTCGTTGCATTAACCGCTCAATATTTATTTCCCTTCTCAGCATAAGAGTGCGAACGTATTAAAAAGATCGGTCGTGGCTATCCACCTCATCGAGCAATGTACCGGGACAGGTAGGAGACCAGGTTTCATTTTAGAAATGTTGAAGACTGTGCCCTTATGTTTATACGATATTATTTCTATGCCACCATCTACCGTCGATTGTAGCAATACCATCAGAAACAGGGGATGACGACGTGGCGTGTTTTCTTTTTTTTAAAGGGCATCAAAAACAAGGGATGCCGATGTGGCATGTTTTCTAACCGGCGGGCCCGCCTCCTCCACCTTCGACGACGCGCATCCTAGGTTCGAGGGCTGGTGCTGCCCACCAACACATTATTGTGCAATTTTCCATGTGGAACCTGAATTCCGGTGCTGAGCTGATGCCCGCCGCCGGCTCCGGCTGTCGAACACAGAGAATTCTAAAAGAAGCTACTAAAAATAAATACTTTGAATTCTGAAAGTACTAAAATTAAATACACTACAATTTTGTCTGAAAGGTAATACGCATATTGCTGATCGAAATAATATAAATACAGTACAAATTTCTACTTCGAAAAATAGACCTGAAAATGCTAGGAAATAACCTAGGATGAATATAGGATTCATTCTCCCCTATATATTTCCTCGTCGTCGGATCCCGCGTGCTGCAACACATGTTTAGAGAACTCTCTCTGTCTGCAATGTGCTGCTAGTATCTCATCCAGAGGGTAAGGCCTCGGTGTATGTTCCAGACTTAAGCCATACATTACCATTGTTGGTTCCTCTTCCCAGGCTTGAACCTCATGATCGTACAGTCTGATATAATTCCTGTTGTATATGCAACCAGGTTTGACTTTGGGGGTGTAACCTGGTGTCAATGGAGATAGATCGATTGTAATCAACGAAGAGGGCACGACTTCCAATGTCACTAATGGCCTCGAGGGAGCGGTTCTCCGTTTCCACCCGGTACAACACCGGTTGCCCTTTGGCGAAATCCCCGTTCAACATAAGAAGCATATCACCATCTAACTCCACAAGGTAAAACTTGTAGGTTCCGCATACCTGTTCAAAGACTGGGGCTGAAATTACTTTGGGCATCGTGACAGTGCTCGCGTGCTGCTCTAACTGGATGTTGGTCGACAAGATGTCTCCATTCTCAAGTAATGCATATACTTCCCCTCGGAATGCCGTCATGCAGTCCACAAGCGTATCAGGAGGTGGCGAATACAATCCTTCTCCAAATGATTCATTGATTTGCCCCGTTGGGGTGCTCTCATCGGCCCATGCAATATGATCTGGATAATCAGTGCAAAAGAACACCATCATCGGGGACTTCGTCATGATGACATATTGTAGAAGATCAGATGGTATGTGTGCTTGAAACTCAGTGTTAGACTTATG
Organism: Avena sativa; assembly: GCA_916181665.1. Classification (NCBI taxonomy): domain Eukaryota; kingdom Viridiplantae; phylum Streptophyta; class Magnoliopsida; order Poales; family Poaceae; genus Avena; species Avena sativa. The sequence continues at coordinate 434,872,389 of OV702295.1, forward strand.
AGTGATTGGGTTCAGAAGCCGAATCTGGTATGGCTCCACCCTCTGAGCAAGCACGATGACGCCATGAGAAACACCGACGAAGTAGAATCTTTTGGAAGAAGAGGGCACCAGTTAGCACTAAGATGTTTACAATGGAAAATACTAATAAATGAATGTTATATATTGGATGTGAATGTGAACCTGCGATGGATGTCCATTAGATTCGTCCTGAAGCAACGACCGGTGGCGAGGTTGAGGAAGGTGAAGTCGCCAACATCTGGAAGTGTGTGATCTATCATGATCCAGTTGTTGAGATGGAATTCGGGCACCTTTAAAGTGCGGCGCCAATCGGTGCAGACTTCTCGACAAGCAACATAGGTGCCAGCAAGTAGTCAGCGATCTTGCAAAGTGGGTCGGCCAGGAGATCGGACCAGTTCCTCTTCATCTGGCTACTGGCCATGGCTTACGTGCGGGAATGTTTTGATCAAGGAAGAAAGAAGAACAACCACTTTGAGGAGAAGAAGAAGAGGAGAACAGACGAGGGAGATGAAGTGGAACTGCCACTGTGAGGAGACGAGGATACGAGGGAGAAGAAGTGGAATTTCCACTTTAAGTTTGGATCAACAGGCTTTTTTCGGAACTAGCGCGTGAACCAGCCATGCACTACATGCATGTTTTGATCAAACAGACTGACATGTAGGACCTGCTTAAAATTCCGTGAAGTGCTACCGTGCATAGTGCGCTAATAGGTGGCATGTTTTTTGACTGGCAGGCCCGCCTCCTCCACCTTCGACGGCGCGCATCCCAGGTTCGAGGGCTGGTGCCGCCCACCAACACATTATTGTGCAATTTTCCATGTTTTGTCGCAAACAGCTCCGCTCCGCTCCTCTGCTCCTGCCGCTGCCACTCTGCTCAGTCGTGCACCGCTCTCGTCGTCCCCTTGGGCCGTCATCCTCTAGCCCTCCCCTCCCTACCATCCCCTCACGTCCCCTCCCCTCCCTACCCTGTCTCCTTGCTATCGTCCATCGCCCAGGCGTGTCTGGAAATGAAAACCGAGAGTCAGTCGTTGGGTTAGGCGCCCAACGATGCTGGTGATCTGGATCCCGCTCGGAGATGGATCCTGCGAGGCTTGAGAACACGGAGATGGGTCCTGCGCGGCTGGAGAGCATGGAATCTCCTTCAAGTCTGGAGAGCACAGAGGACAACAAAACAGGGGAATAGGAAGCGGGGTGCAGAGCTTTGGAGGTATGGAGCCCAGAGAAGGTACCGTGCATCCACATTGAAGGGTAAGAACTGTGATTCCTTTTTTGCATACCCAAATTAGCGTTTCTAGTCCCGTGGTGATGGCAAGGATATGTGTTGGTAATCGCATGACATCTGTACAGCTTGTCCTTGAGCATGATGCTTTGTCAAGCAAGCATGAAGGCACTAAAATGTGTGGCAGTGCAGATGATGATGAGAAAGCATATGCAGACGTGGCTGCTGACCCTGATAGGATGGAGAGTAGGGAATATTTGGTTGATTCAAACTTTGAGCCTGACTATGGGACTGATGAGGAAGAGGAATGTGAAGATGTGGAAATGGGATGTAGATACGACGACGAAGACGAGGACATGCTAGTGATACACTTTGGCAGGGACAATCCTAAAATTGATGAGGGGACTGTCTTTGAGAATGTGGAGGACTGCAGATATGTAGTTGCAACCTATGCAATCAGAGTTGGGTTCGAATTTATCATTGAAAAGAGCGACCAAAAGAGATTTAGGGTGCACTGTAGGGAAAGTAATGTGTGTAAATGGAGATTACATGGATCTCCAATGCGGGGTGGACACCCATTTCAGGTTGCAATAGCTACATTTAGTTTCAGTCTTTCTCATATTTATTCTGCTGATAACTAGCTCTGAATTATTTGGATTCTTATCGAATGCAGATCAAAGTAAACAAGAAGAAACACAACTGCCCTAATACTTCTTTAAGTGATAAAATTAGACCGACGACTACCAAGTGGATTCCTGCTACTGTACTTGACTAGGTGAGGCAGGATCATAACATTGGACCTCCTGAACTCAGAGCAAAGATTAGCAAAAAGTTTAACATTCTGATTCCTTACCATAGAGTCTTTGATGGGAAGGAGATGGATCTAGACTTCATTGAAGGCAAGTGGAATGACAGTTTTCATATGTTGTATAGTTTCAAAGCTCAGGTAGAGAAAACATCACCTGGTAGTGTTGTTGACATCGATTACGAGGTTGTGAAAGGAAGAGAAAAGGTCTCGAGGGGGGTCAGGTATAAGCAGGCAGATAAGATTTGCTTCAGGAGATGTTTTGTCTGCTTGAAGGCATGCTGGAAGGGGTTCCTAGACGGCTGCAGGCCATACTTGGCAATAGGCGCAACTTCTTTAACAGGGAAGTTCAGGGGACATGTTGCTTCTGCTTGTGCTTTGGACGCGCATAATTGGCTTCTACCCGTAGCTTATGTTGTTGTTGAGGGTGAATCAAATGAAAGCTAGAAATGGTTCATGCAGAGACTACGGGCAGTAATTGGTCACCCTAAAGGCTTGGTGATACACACCGGTGCATGCCAGGGTCTTGAGAATGCTGTTGATGTTGTGTTTCCTAGGGTTGAGCATAGGGAATGCATGCGGCACCTCGCTACTAACTTTACAAAGAAGTTCAAAGGAAAGATCTTTGAAGTGGACTTGTGGCTATCAGCATACACATACACCCCAAGCACGCATGCTACTTACTTGCAGAACATGTATGTAGTGGCAAAGGTGAAAAAATACCTTAAAGAACATCACACCAAGCTATGGGCCAGAAGCAAGTTTGGTGAGTTAAGCAAGGTGGATTTTGTTTGCAATAATTTGGCAGAGAGTTTCAATGATAAGATTTCGGGCATGAAGACACTTGGAATTGTTATTTTGTTGGATGCAATAAGACAGTGCATAATGGTGAAGATAGATTTAAGGCAAAGAATTTGTGCAAGAAATTTTTTAGGCCATAAAATAGTTCCAAAGGTGGTTATGTTACTGAATGCAAGAACTCGGGCAATGAGAATGATAAAGATGAGGATGGTCAGAAGTTCCAGAACATTGGCTGAGGTTTATGCAGAATACAAGTGTGGAAGTGAACAGAGGTACACTGTAGACATTGGAAACAAGACTTGTTCATGCAGGCAGTGGCATGGTCTGCCATGTCACCATGCAATTTACTTCATCTTAAAGCTTAGAGGTAGCAGAGCTAAAATAGAGAACTATGTCGACAACTATTTCTCCGTGGACAAGTTTGATGCAACTTATGCAGAAAACGTACCACCTATGGCCGATGAAAATGATTGGGAGATTGTCGATCCAGGGTTCAAAGTTCAACCACCAGTTCTTAGGAGGCCACCTGGGAGGCCTAGAAAGCTAACGATCGAAGCCTCCACTGATACAGATGAAAGGTAAGCTTAAAAATTGTTTTATTTGCCATTTTATCATTTTTTATCCTCATCAACTGATGCTTAATGCATCGTGGGCTAGCAGACTAATAAGAGGAGCAGAAAGATGCGGGCACCGTAACGTCGTATGTTGAATTATATCATTGAAACTAAACTAGTCGTGTCGTCTTTATTTATATCTGGCGCGTGCAACGTGTCTGTGATGGGGTCATGTGGACGAGATTACAATTTTTTAAATATTATTACATTAATTTTTTACCTGCGTATGGACGCATCTACTAGTTCCCATCTCCCTTGGATTCCCATCTCCTCTAGCGCACTCTAGAATTATGGCTGTGCCATCAAGTAGCAGAGTCAGCGTATTGTCCCATCAGATGTGAACGCAATGACTTTGTTTTTTCAGAATTTGACGACTTTTGATTAGTTTGGAAGACAGAGAAACCTAAAACATGTATCTTGACATGTTTTGGGTATAGACACATTTATTAAATATCTAAAAGAATAAGTCCATTATATCTGGACAGGAGTAGTACACTATTACAATACGCTCGATCCCTTCTCCTCTGGCGCACTCCAAATTATGGCTGTGCCATCAAGTGCTGGGAGCAGAGTCAGCGTATTGTCCCATCCGATATGCCAGGAACACGTGAACTTTATTTTCAGGATCGGACGAGTTTCGACTAGTTTCAAAGACAAAGACAACTAAAACATGGCCAACATATATAGATTATGACGATAATCGACTATGACTCAAGTGACCCAGATCCAAAGAGGGCATTAAGATACCGCACATAGATTTAATTTATGCTTAAGTGGCCCTAATCGACTATGACGCTCCTGCAGTCTCCATCATCGACGATGTTGTCCGCGTCACTGCCAGCCTCCTCCACGTCAGAATCGATGCCGACGTTCCCGACATTGTTCCTCCTCCTCATGGATTCTTCACGGCGCGCCGCATTGATAATGGTGGAGGTCGTACGCCCAGGCACTACCCAGAAGCGCTACCTCCCTTCGGGGTTGCATAGATCCAGGTGGATCTCCCGCCGGTAGGTTCTGCATAGCTCAATCAACGCAGCCCACTCCTTCTTGAACAACTTTCGCTAGTACGCGCTCGTGCACGAGTACCGTGCCATTTCCCTCTTCCGCTCCGGCAGCTGGCGGTGGCGCTCCTTGATCTGCCTCGTTAACGCATTGTCGCGCAAGAGCGGCACGACAGGAACCCCAGTGTAGATGAGCTTGAAGCCGGCCGGAAGCCTCGCGAACGACGGCACGAGTATGTTGTAGTGGGCAAACATCTCAGCCTCGTGCAAGCTAAGTTTGGGCCTCTCCCTCTCCATGGCGATGAAGGAACACGATCTAAGCTTCGGCCCTTAGGTTAAGGGGTTAAGGGCAAGGACGTAGGCCCAACGTCATTGCCACTGCCAATCAGTTTGCAGAAGAGACTTCTCGCGGATCGCCCTTGCGAAGGACATCCTTATCGTCCACGCACCCCGATCCAACGATGCCAACAATCGGGGATCGGGTCTTCTAGGAGCCCAGAGCGGTTGCTGGTTAGTTCTGCATCCCGATTGTTTGTGGCCAACAGCTATCGTTGAAAATAATACACATTTCAATGACACTAGTGGACCCATATGTGGTTTGTGAAAATAACACACATGCAATGACTCTACTGTGGTTAATGAGAAGAACACACATGAAAATACATTGGTGGATCCATAGGTGGATTGTGAAAAGAACACACATGGAATGAACTCTGGTGGAACCACATGCAATGACACTGGTGGATCCATGTGTGGTTAATGAAGAGAACACACATGCAATGAACTCTAGTGGATCATATATGGTCTATGAAAATAATAGTCATGAAATGACTCCAGGTGTGGTTAATGAAAGAATACACATTTCAATGACAATGGTGGATCCATATGTGGTTTGTGAAAAGAACACACATGCAATGACTCTACAAATGGTTAATGAGAAGAACACACATGCAATGACACTGGTGTATTCATATGTGGGTTGTGAAAATAACACACATGCAATGACTTTAGTTTTTCTTAGTAAAAACATCACACATGCAATGACACTGGTGGATCCATGTGTGGTCTCTGAAGAGAACACACATTTCAATGACACCGGTGGATCCATATGTGGTCTGTGAAAAGAATAGTCATGAAATGACTCTAGTTGTTGTTAGTAAAAAGAACACACATGCAATGACACTGGTGGATCCATGTGTGGTCTCTGAAGAGAACACACATGCAATGACTCTAGTTGTGGTTAATGAGAAGAACACACATGCAATGACTCTGGTGGATCCATGTGTGGTTTGTGAAAAGTACACACATTCAATGACTCTAGTTGTTGTTAGTAAAAAGAACACACATGTAATGACACTAGTGGATCTATGTGTGGTCTCTAAAGAGAACACACATTTCAATGACACTGGTGGAACCACATGCAATGACACTGGTGGAACCACATGCAATGACACTGGTGGATCCATGTGTGGTCTCTAAAGAGAACACATATTTCAATGACAATGGTGGAACCACATGCAATGACACTTGTGGATCCATGTGTGGTCTCTGAAGATAACACACATGTAGTGACTCTAGCTATGGTTAATGAGAAGAACACACATGCAATGACAGTGGTGGATCCATAAGTGGATTGTGAAAAGAACTCACATGCAATTACTCTAGTTGTTGTTAGTAAAAAGAACACACATGCAATGACTCTGGTTGATCCATGTGGTTCATGGAAAGAACACACATGTAATTACATTGGTTGATTCATGTGGTTTGTGAAAAGAACACACATGCAATGACTCTGGTGGATCCATATGTGGTTTGTGAAAAGACCACACATACAATGACTCTAGTGGATCCATATGTGGTTTGTGGAAAGAACACACATGCGATGACATTGGTGGATCCATATTTGGTTTGTGGAAAGAACACACATGCAATGACATTTCTTGATTCGTATGTGGTTTGTGAAAAGAACAAACATGCAATGACACTGGTGGATCCATGTGTGGTTTGTGACATGAACACACATGCAATTACTCTAGTGGATCCATGTGTTGTTTGTGGAAAGAACACACATGCAATGAATCTGGTTGATCCATATGTGGTTCATTGAAAGAACACACATGCAATGACATTGGTGGATCCATGTGTGGTTTGTGACATGAACACACGTGCAATGACATTGGTTGATCCATATGTGGTTTATGACAATAACACACATGCAATGCCATTGGTGGATCCATATGTGGTTTGTGGAAAAGAACACACATGCAATGACATTGGTGGATCCATATGTGGTCTGTGGAAAGAACACACATGCAATGACTCTGGTGGATCCATGTGTGGTTTGTGACATGAACACATATGCAATGACATTGGTTGATCCATATGTGGTTTATGACAACAACACACATGTAATGACATTGGTGGATCCATATGTGGTTTGTGAAAGAACACACATGCAATGACTCTGGTGGATCCATGTGTGGTTTGTGAAAATAACACACATGCAATGACTCTAGTGGATCCATATGCGGTTTGTGAAAAGAACACACATGCAATGACTGTGGTGGATCCATATGTGGTTTGTGGAAAGAACACACATGCAATGACACTGGTGGATCCATATGTGGTCTGTGAAAGGAATATTCATGAAATGACTCTAGTTACTGTTAGTAAAAAGAACACACATGCAATGACACTGGTGGATCCATGTGTGGTCTCTGAAGAGAACACACATGCAATGACACTGGTGGATCCATAGGTGGATTGTGAAAAGAACACACATGCAAGGAACTCTGGTGGAACCACATGCAATGACACTGGTGGATCCATGTGTGGTCTGTGAAGAGAACACACATGCAATGAACTCTCGTGGATCCATATACGGTCTGTGAAAAGAATAGTCATGAAATGTCTGCAGGTGTGGTTAATGAAAGAATACACATTTCAATCACAATGGTGGATCCATATGTGGTCTGTGAAAAGAACACACATGCTATGACTCTAGCTGTAGTTAACGAGAAGAACAAACATGCAATTACACCGGTGGATCCATATGTGGATTGTGAAAATAACACACATGCAATGACTCTAGTTGTTGTTAGTAAAAAGAACACACATGCAATGACACTGGTGGATCCTTGTGTGGTCTCTGACAAGAACACACATTTCAATGACACCGGTGGATCCATATGTGGTCTGTGAAAAGAATAGTCATGAAATGACTCTAGTTGTTGTTAATAAAAAGAACACACATGCAATGACACTGGTGGATCCATGTGTGGTCTCTAAAGAGAACACACATGCAATGACTCTAGCTGTGGTTAATGAGAATAACACACATGCAATGACTCTGGTGGATCCATGTGTGGTTTGTGAAAAGAACACACATGCAATGAATCTAGTTGTTGTTAGTAAAAAGAACACACATGCAATGACACTGGTGGATCCATGTGTGGTCTCTGAAGAGAACACACATTTCAATGACACTGGTGGAACCACATGCAATGACACTAGTGGATCCATGTGTGGTCTCTGAAGAGAACACACATGCAATGACTCTAGATGTGGTTAATGAGAAGAACACATATGCAATGACACTAGTGCATCCATAGGTGGATTGTGAAAAGAACACACATGCAATGACTCCAGTTGTTGTTAGTAAAAAGAACACACATGCAATAACTCTGGTTGATCCATGTGGTTCATTGAAAGAACACACATGTAATGACATTGGTTGATCCATGTGGTTTGTGAAAAGAACACACATGCAATGACTTTGGTGGATACATATGTGGTTTGTGAAAATAACACACATGCAATGACTCTAGTGGATCCATATGCGGTTTGTGAAAAGAACACACATGCGATGACTCTACTGGATCCATATGTGGTTTATGGAAAGAACACACATGCGATGGCATTGGTGGATCCATATTTAGTTTGTGGAAAGAACACACATGCAATGACATTTCTTGATCCATATGTGGTTTGTGTAAAGAACACACATGCAATGACACTGGTGGATCCATGTGTGGTTTGTGACATGAACACACATGCAATTACTCTGGTGGATCCATGTGTGGTTTGTGGAAAGAACACACATGCAATGACTCTGGTTGATGCATATGTGGTTCATGGAAGTAACACACATGCAATGACATTGGTGGATCCATGTGTGGTTTGTGACATGAGCACTCATGCAATGACATTGGTTGGTACATATGTGGTTTATGACAATAACACACATGCAATGCCATTGGTCGATCCATATGTGGTTCATGAAAAAGAACACACATGTAGTGACATTGGTGGATCCATATGTGGTTTGTGGAAAGAACACACATGCAATGACTCTGTTGGATCCATGTGTGGTTTGTGAAAAGAACACACATGCAATGACTCCAGTGGATCCATATGTGGTTTGTGAAAAGAACACACATGCAATGACACTAGAGGATCCATATGTGGTCTAGGAAAAGAATATACATGCAATTACTCTAGTGGATCCATGTGTGGTTTGTGGAAAGAACACACATGCAATGACTCTGGTGGATACATATGTGGTTTGTGGAAAGAACACACATGCAATGACATGGGTTGATCCATATGTGGGTTGTGAAAAGAACACACATGCAATGCCATTGGTTGATCCATATATGGTTTTGGAAAAGAACACACATGCAATGAATCTGGTGGATCCATATGTGGTTTGTGGAAAGAACACACATGCAATGACATGGGTTGATCCATGTGTGGGTTGTGAAAAGAACACACATGCAATGCCATTGGTTGATCCATATATGGTTTTTGAAAAGAACACACATGCAATGACTCTGGTGGATCCATATGTGGTTTGTGGAAAGAACACACATGCAATGTCTCTAGTGGATCCATGTGTGGTTTGTGGAAAGACCACACATGCAATGACTCTAGTGGATCCATATGTGGTTTGTGGAAAAGAACACACATGCAATGACATTGGTGGATCCATATGTGGTTTTTGGAAAGAACACACATGCAATGACTCTGGTTGATCCATATGAGGTTCATGGAAAGAACACACATGCAATGACATTGGTGGATCCATGTGTGGTTTGTGACCTGAACACACATGCAATGACATTGGTGGATCCATATGTGGTTTGTGGAAAGAACACACATGCAATGACTCTACTTGATCCATATATGGTTCATGGAAAGAACGCACATGCAATGACATTGGTGGATCCATGTGTGGTTTGTGACATGAACACACATGCAATGACATTGGTTGATCCATATGTGGGTTGTGAAAAGAACACACATGCAATACCATTGGTTGATCCATATATGATTTGTGAAAAGAACACACATGCAATGACTCTGGTGGATACATATGTGGTTTGTGGAAAGAACACACATGCAATGACATGGGTTGATCCTTATGTGCATTGTGAAAAGAACACACATGCAATGCCATTGGTTGATCCATATATGGTTTTTGAAAAGAACACACATGCATTGACTCTGGTGGATCCATATGTAGTTTGTGGAAAGAACACACATCCAATGACTCTAGTGGATCCATGTGTGGTTTGTGGAAAGACCACACATGGAATGACTCTAGTGGATCCATATGTGGTTTGTGCAAAAGAACACACATGCAATGACATTGGTGGATCCATATGTGGTTTTTGGAAAGAACACACATGCAATGACTCTGGTTGATCCATATGAGGTTCATGGAAAGAATACACATGCAATCACACTGGTGGATCCATGTGTGGTTTGTGACATGAACACACATGCAATGACATTGGTTGATCCATATGTGGTTTATGACAATAACACACATGCAATGCCATTGGTGGATCTATATGTGGTTTGTAGAAAAGAACACACATGCAATGACTCTGGTGGATCCATGTGTGGTTTGTGAAAAGAACACACATGCAATGACTCTAGTGGATCCATACGTGGTTTGTGAAAAGAACACACATGCAATGACTGTGGTGGATCCATATGTGGTTTGTGGAAAGAACACACATGCAATGACATTTGTTGATGCATATGTGGTTTGTGAATAGAACACACATGCAGTGACATTGGTGGATCCATGTGTGGTTTTTGACATGAACACACATGAAGTGACTCTGGTGGATCCATGTGTGGTTTGTGGGAAAGAACACATATGCAATGACTCTTGTTGATCCATGTGGTTTGTGGAAAGAACACACATGAAGTGACATTGGTGGATCCATGTGTTGTTTGTGGAAAGAACACACATACAATGACATTGGTGGATCCATGTGTGGTTTGTGACATGAACACACATGCAATGACATTGGTTGGTCCATATGTGGTTTATGACAATAACACACATGCAATGCCATTGGTGGATCCATATGAGGTTCATGAAAAAGAACACACATGTAATGACATTGGTGGATCCATATGTGGTTTGTGGAAAAGAACACACATGCAATGACTCTGTTGGATCCATGTGTGGTTTGTGAAAAGAACACACATGCAATGACTCCAGTGGATCCATATGTGGTTTGTGAAAAGAACACACATGCAATGACACTAGAGGATCCATATGTGGTCGGTGAAAAGAATATACATGCAACTACTCTAGTGGATCCATGTGTGGTTTGTGGAAAGAACAGACATGCAATGACTGTAGTTGATCCATGTGGTTTGTGGTAAGAACACACATACAATGCCATTGGTGGATCCATATGTGGTTTGTGGAAAGAACACACATGCAACGCCATTGGTTGATCCATGTGGTTTTTGGAAAATAACACACATGCAATGACTCTGGTGGATCCATATGTAGTTTGTGGAAAGAACACACATGCAATGATTCTAGTGGATCCATATGTGGTTTGTGGAAAAGAATACACATGCAATTACTCTAGTGGGTACATATGTGGTTTGTGGAAAGAACACACATGCATTGCCATTGGTGTATCCATATGTGGTTCATGGACAGAACACACATGCAATGACATTTGTTCATCCATATATGGTTTGTGAAAAGCACACACATGCAATTACTCTGGTGGATCCATGGGTGGTTTGTGGAAAAGAACACATATGCAATGACATTGGTGGATCCATATGTGGTTTGTGGAAAGAACACACATGCAATGACATTTGTTGATCCATATGTGGTTTATGCAAATAACACACATGCAATGACATTGGTGGATCCATGTGTGGTTTGTGACATGAACACACATGCAATTACTCTATTGGATCCATCTGTGGTTTGTGGAAAGAACACACATGCGATGACTCTGGTTGATCCATGTAGTTTGTGTAAAGAACACACGTGCAATGCCATTGGTGGATCCATATGTGGTTTTTGGAAATAACACACATGCAATGCCATTGGTTGATCCATGTGGTTTTTGGAAAATAACACACATGCAATGACTTTGGTGGATCCAGATGTAGTTTGTGGAAAGAACTCACATGCAATGACATTGGTGGATCCATATGTGGTCTATGAAAAGAATAGTCATGAAATGACTCTAGTTATTGTTAGTAAAAAGAACACACATGAAATGACTGGTGGGTCCATGTGTGGTCTCTGAAGAAAACACACATTTCAATGACACTGGTGGATCCACATGTGGTCTGTGAAAAGAATAGTCATGAAATGACTCTAGTTGTTGTTAGTAAAAAGAACACACATGCATTCACACTGGTGGATCCATATGTGGTCTCTGAAGAGAACACACATGCAATGACTCTAGCTGTGGTTAATAAGAAGAACACACATGCAATGACACTATTGGATCCATAGGTGGATTGTGAAAAGAACACACATGCAATGACTCTGGTTGATCCATATATGGTTTGTGAAAAGAACACACATTTCAATGACATTGGTGGATCCATATGAGGTTTGTGGAAAGAACACACATGCAATGACTCTACTGGATCCATGTGTGGTTTGTGGAAAGACCATACATGCAATGACTCTAGTGTATCCATATGTGGTTTGTGGAAAGAACACACATGCAATGACATTGGTGGATCCATATTTGCATATTTGGTTTGTAGAAAGAACACACATGCAATGCCAGTTATTGATCCATATGTGGTTTTTGAAAAGAACACACATGCAATAACACTGGTGGATCCATGTGTGGTTTTTGACATGAACACACATGCAATGACATTGGTGGATCCATATGTGGTTTGTGGAAAGAACACACATGCAATGACTCTAGTTGATCCATATGTGGTTCATGGAAAGAACGCACATGCAATGACATTGGTGGATCCATGTGTGGTTTGTGACATGAACACACATGCAATGACATTGGTTGATCCATATGTGGGTTGTGAAAAGAACACACATGCAATGCCATTGGTTGATCCATATATGGTTTGTGAAAAGAACACACATGCAATGAATCTGGTGGATACATATGTGGTTTGTGGAAAGAACACACATGCAATGACATGGGTTGATCCATATGTGGGTTGTGAAAAGAACACACATGCAATGCCATTGGTTGATCCATATATGGTTTTTGAAAAGAACACACATGCAATGACTCTAGTGGATCCATATGTGGTTTGTGGAAACGAACACACATGCAATGACATTGGTGGATCCATATGTGGTTTTTGGAAAGAACACACATCTAATGACTCTGGTTGATCCATATGTGGTTCATGGAAAGAACACACATGCAATGACATTGGTGGATGCATGTGTGGTTTGTGACATGAACACACATGCAATGACATTGGTTGATCCATATGTGGTTTATGGCAATAACACACATGCAATGCCATTGGTGGATCCATATGTGGTTTGTGGAAAGAACACACATGCAATGCCATTGGTTGATCCATGTGGTTTTTGGAAAATAACACACATGCAATAACACTGGTGGATCCATGTGTGGTCAGTGAAGAGAACACACATGCAATGAACTCTGGTGGATCCATATACGGTCTGTGAAAAGAATAGTCATGAAATGTCTCCAGGTGTGGTTAATGAAAGAATATACATTAAAATCACAATGGTGGATCCATATGTGGTCTGTGAAAAGAACACACATGCTATGACTCTAGCTGTAGTTAACGAGAAGAACAAACATGCAATGACACCGGTGGATCCATATGTGGATTGTGAAAATAACACACATGCAATGACTCTAGTTGTTGTTAGTAAAAAGAACACACATGCAATGACACTGGTGGATCCTTGTGTGGTCTCTGAAAAGAACACACATTTCAATGACACCGGTGGATCCATATGTGGTCTGTGAAAAGAATAGTCATGAAATGACTCTAGTTGTTGTTAATAAAAAGAACACACATGCAATGACACTGGTGGATCCATGTGTGGTCTCTGAAGAGAACACACATGCAATAACTCTAGCTGTGGTTAATGAGAATAACACACATGCAATGACTCTGGTGGATCCATGTGTGGTTTGTGAAAAGAACACACATGCAATGAATCTAGTTGTTGTTAGTAAAAAGAACACACATGCAATGACACTGGTGGATCCATGTGTGGTCTCTGAAGAGAACACACATTTCAATGACACTGGTGGAACCACATGCAATGACACTAGTGGATCCATGTGTGTTCTCTGAAGAGAACACACATGCAATGACTCTAGCTGTGGTTAATGAGAAGAACACACATGCAATGACACTAGTGCATCCATAGGTGGATTGTGAAAAGAACACACATGCAATGACTCCAGTTGTTGTTAGTAAAAAGAACACACATGCAATAACTCTGGTTGATCCATGTGGTTCATTGAAAGAAAACACATGTAATGACATTGGTTGATCCATGTGGTTTGTGAAAAGAACACACATGCAATGACTTTGGTGGATCCATATGTGGTTTGTGAAAAGAGCACACATACGATGACTCTAGTGGATCCATATGTGGTTTATGGAAAGAACACACATGCGATGGAATTGGTGGATCCATATTTAGTTTGTGGAAAGAACACACATGCAATGACATTTCTTGATCCATATGTGGTTTGTGTAAAGAACACACATGCAATGACACTGGTGGATCCATGTGTGGTTTGTGACATGAACACACATGCAATTACTCTGGTGGATCCATGTGTGGTTTGTGGAAAGAACACACATGCAATGACTCTGGTTGATGCATGTGTGGTTCATGGAAGTAACACACATGCAATGACATTGGTGGATCCATGTGTGGTTTGTGACATCAACACACATGCAATGACATTGGTTGGTACATATGTGGTTTATGACAATAACATACATGCAATGCCATTGGTGGATCCATATGTCGTTCATGAAAAAGAACACACATGTAGTGACATTGGTGGATCCATATGTGGTTTGTGGAAAGAACACACATGCAATGACTCTGTTGGATCCATGTGTGGTTTGTGAAAAGAACACACATGCAATGACTCCAGTGGATCCATATGTGGTTTGTGTAAAGAACACACATGCAATGACACTAGAGGATCCATATGTGGTCTGTGAAAAGAATATACATGCAATTACTCAAGTGGATCCATGTGTGGTTTTTGGAAAGAACACACATGCAATGACTCTAGTTGATCCATGTGGTTTGTGGTAAGAACACACATGCAATGCCATTGGTGGATCCATATGTGGTTTGTGGAAAGAACACACATGCAATGCCATTGGTTGATCCATGTGGTTTTTGGAAAATAACACATATGCAATGACTCTGGTGGATCCATATGTAGTTTGTGGAAAGAACATACATGCAATGACTCTAGTGGATCCATATGTGGTTTGTGGAAAAGAATACACATGCAATTACTCTAGTGGGTACATATGTGGTTTGTGGAAAGAACACACATGCAATGACATTGGTGTATCCATATGTGGGTTGTGAAAAGAACACACATACAATGACTCTAGTGGATCCATATGTGGTTTGTGGAAAGAACACACTTGCAATGACATTGGTGGATCCATATTTGGTTTGTGGAAAGACCACAGATGCAATGACTCTAGTGGAACCATGTGTGGTTTCTGGAAAGACCACACATGCAATGATTCTAGTGGATCCATATGTGGTTTGTGGAAAAGAACACACATGCAATGACATTGGTGGATCCATATGTGGTTTGTGGAAACAACACACATGCAATGACTCTAGTTCATCCATATGTGGTTCATGGAAAGAACGCACATACAATGACATTGGTGGCTCCATGTGTGGTTTGTGACATGAACACACATGCAATGACATTGGTTGATCCATATGTGGTTTATGACAATAACACACATGCAATGCCATTGGTGGATCTATATGTGGTTTGTAGAAAAGAACACACATGCAATGACTCTGGTGGATCCATGTGTGGTTTGTGAAAAGAACACACATGCAATGACTCTAGTGGATCCATACGTGGTTTGTGAAAAGAACACACATGCAATGACTGTGGTGGATCCATATGTGGTTTGTGGAAAGAACACACATGCAATGACATTTGTTGATGCATATGTGGTTTGTGAATAGAACACACATGCAGTGACATTGGTGGATCCATGTGTGGTTTTTGACATGAACACACATGAAGTGACTCTGGTGGATCCATGTGTGGTTTGTGGGAAAGAACACATATGCAATGACTCTTGTTGATCCATGTGGTTTGTGGAAAGAACACACATGAAGTGACATTGGTGGATCCATGTGTTGTTTGTGGAAAGAACACACATACAATGACATTGGTGGATCCATGTGTGGTTTGTGACATGAACACACATGCAATGACATTGGTTGGTCCATATGTGGTTTATGACAATAACACACATGCAATGCCATTGGTGGATCCATATGTGGTTCATGAAAAAGAACACACATGTAATGACATTGGTGGATCCATATGTGGTTTGTGGAAAAGAACACACATGCAATGACTCTGTTGGATCCATGTGTGGTTTGTGAAAAGAACACACATGCAATGACTCCAGTGGATCCATATGTGGTTTGTGAAAAGAACACACATGCAATGACACTAGAGGATCCATATGTGGTCGGTGAAAAGAATATACATGCAACTACTCTAGTGGATCCATGTGTGGTTTGTGGAAAGAACAGACATGCAATGACTGTAGTTGATCCATGTGGTTTGTGGTAAGAACACACATACAATGCCATTGGTGGATCCATATGTGGTTTGTGGAAAGAACACACATGCAACGCCATTGGTTGATCCATGTGGTTTTTGGAAAATAACACACATGCAATGACTCTGGTGGATCCATATGTAGTTTGTGGAAAGAACACACATGCAATGATTCTAGTGGATCCATATGTGGTTTGTGGAAAAGAATACACATGCAATTACTCTAGTAGGTACATATGTGGTTTGTGGAAAGAACACACATGCATTGCCATTGGTGTATCCATATGTGGTTCATGGACAGAACACACATGGAATGACATTTGTTCATCCATATATGGTTTGTGAAAAGCACACACATGCAATTACTCTGGTGGATCCATGGGTGGTTTGTGGAAAAGAACACATATGCAATGACATTGGTGGATCCATATGTGGTTTGTGGAAAGAACACACATGCAATGACATTTGTTGATCCATATGTGGTTTATGCAAATAACACACATGCAATGACATTGGTGGATCCATGTGTGGTTTGTGACATGAACACACATGCAATTACTCTATTGGATCCATCTGTGGTTTGTGGAAAGAACACACATGCGATGACTCTGGTTGATCCATGTAGTTTGTGTAAAGAACACACGTGCAATGCCATTGGTGGATCCATATGTGGTTTTTGGAAATAACACACATGCAATGCCATTGGTTGATCCATGTGGTTTTTGGAAAATAACACACATGCAATGACTTTGGTGGATCCAGATGTAGTTTGTGGAAAGAACTCACATGCAATGACATTGGTGGATCCATATGTGGTCTATGAAAAGAATAGTCATGAAATGACTCTAGTTATTGTTAGTAAAAAGAACACACATGAAATGACTGGTGGGTCCATGTGTGGTCTCTGAAGAAAACACACATTTCAATGACACTGGTGGATCCACATGTGGTCTGTGAAAAGAATAGTCATGAAATGACTCTAGTTGTTGTTAGTAAAAAGAACACACATGCATTCACACTGGTGGATCCATATGTGGTCTCTGAAGAGAACACACATGCAATGACTCTAGCTGTGGTTAATAAGAAGAACACACATGCAATGACACTATTGGATCCATAGGTGGATTGTGAAAAGAACACACATGCAATGACTCTGGTTGATCCATATATGGTTTGTGAAAAGAACACACATTTCAATGACATTGGTGGATCCATATGAGGTTTGTGGAAAGAACACACATGCAATGACTCTACTGGATCCATGTGTGGTTTGTGGAAAGACCATACATGCAATGACTCTAGTGTATCCATATGTGGTTTGTGGAAAGAACACACATGCAATGACATTGGTGGATCCATATTTGCATATTTGGTTTGTAGAAAGAACACACATGCAATGCCAGTTATTGATCCATATGTGGTTTTTGAAAAGAACACACATGCAATAACACTGGTGGATCCATGTGTGGTTTTTGACATGAACACACATGCAATGACATTGGTGGATCCATATGTGGTTTGTGGAAAGAACACACATGCAATGACTCTAGTTGATCCATATGTGGTTCATGGAAAGAACGCACATGCAATGACATTGGTGGATCCATGTGTGGTTTGTGACATGAACACACATGCAATGACATTGGTTGATCCATATGTGGGTTGTGAAAAGAACACACATGCAATGCCATTGGTTGATCCATATATGGTTTGTGAAAAGAACACACATGCAATGAATCTGGTGGATACATATGTGGTTTGTGGAAAGAACACACATGCAATGACATGGGTTGATCCATATGTGGGTTGTGAAAAGAACACACATGCAATGCCATTGGTTGATCCATATATGGTTTTTGAAAAGAACACACATGCAATGACTCTAGTGGATCCATATGTGGTTTGTGGAAACGAACACACATGCAATGACATTGGTGGATCCATATGTGGTTTTTGGAAAGAACACACATCTAATGACTCTGGTTGATCCATATGTGGTTCATGGAAAGAACACACATGCAATGACATTGGTGGATGCATGTGTGGTTTGTGACATGAACACACATGCAATGACATTGGTTGATCCATATGTGGTTTATGGCAATAACACACATGCAATGCCATTGGTGGATCCATATGTGGTTTGTGGAAAGAACACACATGCAATGCCATTGGTTGATCCATGTGGTTTTTGGAAAATAACACACATGCAATAACACTGGTGGATCCATGTGTGGTCAGTGAAGAGAACACACATGCAATGAACTCTGGTGGATCCATATACGGTCTGTGAAAAGAATAGTCATGAAATGTCTCCAGGTGTGGTT
This sequence comes from Avena sativa, assembly GCA_916181665.1. Lineage (NCBI taxonomy): Eukaryota > Viridiplantae > Streptophyta > Magnoliopsida > Poales > Poaceae > Avena > Avena sativa. Next base: position 434,891,298 of record OV702295.1, read on the forward strand.
AATGAAAGAATATACATTAAAATCACAATGGTGGATCCATATGTGGTCTGTGAAAAGAACACACATGCTATGACTCTAGCTGTAGTTAACGAGAAGAACAAACATGCAATGACACCGGTGGATCCATATGTGGATTGTGAAAATAACACACATGCAATGACTCTAGTTGTTGTTAGTAAAAAGAACACACATGCAATGACACTGGTGGATCCTTGTGTGGTCTCTGAAAAGAACACACATTTCAATGACACCGGTGGATCCATATGTGGTCTGTGAAAAGAATAGTCATGAAATGACTCTAGTTGTTGTTAATAAAAAGAACACACATGCAATGACACTGGTGGATCCATGTGTGGTCTCTGAAGAGAACACACATGCAATAACTCTAGCTGTGGTTAATGAGAATAACACACATGCAATGACTCTGGTGGATCCATGTGTGGTTTGTGAAAAGAACACACATGCAATGAATCTAGTTGTTGTTAGTAAAAAGAACACACATGCAATGACACTGGTGGATCCATGTGTGGTCTCTGAAGAGAACACACATTTCAATGACACTGGTGGAACCACATGCAATGACACTAGTGGATCCATGTGTGTTCTCTGAAGAGAACACACATGCAATGACTCTAGCTGTGGTTAATGAGAAGAACACACATGCAATGACACTAGTGCATCCATAGGTGGATTGTGAAAAGAACACACATGCAATGACTCCAGTTGTTGTTAGTAAAAAGAACACACATGCAATAACTCTGGTTGATCCATGTGGTTCATTGAAAGAAAACACATGTAATGACATTGGTTGATCCATGTGGTTTGTGAAAAGAACACACATGCAATGACTTTGGTGGATCCATATGTGGTTTGTGAAAAGAGCACACATACGATGACTCTAGTGGATCCATATGTGGTTTATGGAAAGAACACACATGCGATGGAATTGGTGGATCCATATTTAGTTTGTGGAAAGAACACACATGCAATGACATTTCTTGATCCATATGTGGTTTGTGTAAAGAACACACATGCAATGACACTGGTGGATCCATGTGTGGTTTGTGACATGAACACACATGCAATTACTCTGGTGGATCCATGTGTGGTTTGTGGAAAGAACACACATGCAATGACTCTGGTTGATGCATGTGTGGTTCATGGAAGTAACACACATGCAATGACATTGGTGGATCCATGTGTGGTTTGTGACATCAACACACATGCAATGACATTGGTTGGTACATATGTGGTTTATGACAATAACATACATGCAATGCCATTGGTGGATCCATATGTCGTTCATGAAAAAGAACACACATGTAGTGACATTGGTGGATCCATATGTGGTTTGTGGAAAGAACACACATGCAATGACTCTGTTGGATCCATGTGTGGTTTGTGAAAAGAACACACATGCAATGACTCCAGTGGATCCATATGTGGTTTGTGTAAAGAACACACATGCAATGACACTAGAGGATCCATATGTGGTCTGTGAAAAGAATATACATGCAATTACTCAAGTGGATCCATGTGTGGTTTTTGGAAAGAACACACATGCAATGACTCTAGTTGATCCATGTGGTTTGTGGTAAGAACACACATGCAATGCCATTGGTGGATCCATATGTGGTTTGTGGAAAGAACACACATGCAATGCCATTGGTTGATCCATGTGGTTTTTGGAAAATAACACATATGCAATGACTCTGGTGGATCCATATGTAGTTTGTGGAAAGAACATACATGCAATGACTCTAGTGGATCCATATGTGGTTTGTGGAAAAGAATACACATGCAATTACTCTAGTGGGTACATATGTGGTTTGTGGAAAGAACACACATGCAATGACATTGGTGTATCCATATGTGGGTTCTGAAAAGAACACACATACAATGACTCTAGTGGATCCATATGTGGTTTGTGGAAAGAACACACTTGCAATGACATTGGTGGATCCATATTTGGTTTGTGGAAAGACCACAGATGCAATGACTCTAGTGGAACCATGTGTGGTTTCTGGAAAGACCACACATGCAATGATTCTAGTGGATCCATATGTGGTTTGTGGAAAAGAACACACATGCAATGACATTGGTGGATCCATATGTGGTTTGTGGAAACAACACACATGCAATGACTCTAGTTCATCCATATGTGGTTCATGGAAAGAACGCACATACAATGACATTGGTGGCTCCATGTGTGGTTTGTGACATGAACACACATGCAATGACATTGGTTGATCCATATGTTGGTTGTGAAAAGAACAGACATGCAATGCCATTGCTTGATCCATATATGGTTTGTGAAAAGAACACACATGCAATGACTCTGGTGGATACATATGTGGTTTGTGGAAAGAACACACATGCAATGACATGGGTTGATCCATATGTGGGTTGTGAAAAGAACACACATGCAATGACATTGGTGGATCCATATGTGGTTTGTGGAAAGAACACACATGCAATGACTCTAGTGTATCCATATGTGGGTTGTGAAAAGAACACACATACAATGACTCTAGTGTATCCATATGTGGTTTGTGGAAAGAACACACATGCAATGACATTGGTGGATCCATATTTGGTTTGTGGAAAGACCACACATGCAATGACTCTAGTGGATCCATGTGTGGTTTCTAGAAAGACCACGCATGCAATGACTCTAGTGGATCCATATGTGGTTTGTGGAAAAGAACACACATGCAATGACATTGGTGGATCCATATGTGGTTTGTGGAAAAGAACACACATGCAATGACATTGGTGGATCCATATTTGGTTTGTGGAAAGAACACACATGCAATGACATTGGTGGATTCATATGTGGTTTTTGGAAAGAACACACATGCAATGACTTTGGTTGATCCATATGTGGTTCATGGAAAGAACACACATGCAATGACATTGGTGGATCCATGTGTGGTTTGTGACATGAACACACATGCAATGACATTGGTTGATCCATATGTGGTTTATGACAATAACACACATGCAATGCCATTGGTGGATCCATATGTGGTTTGTAGAAAAGAACACACATGCAATAACATTGGTGGATCCATATGTGGCTTGTGGAAAGAAGACACATGCAATGACTCTAGTGGATCCATGTGTGGTTTGTGAAAATAACACACATGCAATGACTCTAGTGGATCCATATGTGGTTTGTGAAAAGAACACACATGCAATGACTATGGTGGATCCATATGTGGTTTGTGGAAAGAACACACATGCAATGACATTTGTTGATCCATATGTGGTTTGTGAATAGAACACACATGCAGTGACATTGGTTGATCCATGTGTGGTTTTTGACATGAACACACATGCAGTGACTCTGGTGGATCCATGTGTGGTTTGTGGAAAGAACACATATGCAATGACTCTGGTTGATCCATGTGGGTTGTGGAAAGAACACACATGAAGTGACATTGGTGGATCCGTGTGTGGTTTGTGACATGAACGCACATGCAATGACTCTGGTGGATCCATGTGTGGTTTGTGGAAAGAACACACATACAATGACATTGGTGGATCCATGTGTGGTTTGTGACATGAACACACATGCAATGACATTGGTTGGTCCATATGTGCTTTATGATAATAACACACATGCAATGCCATTGGTGGATCCATATGTGGTTCATGAAAAAGAACACACATGTAATGACATTGGTGGATCCATATGTGGTTTGTGGAAAGAACACACATGCAATGGGGACTCTGTTGGATCCATGTGTGGTTTGTGAAAAGAACACACATCCAATGACTCCAGTGGATCCATATGTGGTTTGTGAAAAGAACACACATGCAATGACAGTAGAGGATCCATATGTGGTCTGTGAAAAGAACATACATGCAATTACTCTAGTGGATCCATGTGTGGTTTGTGGAAAGAACACGCATGCAATGAATCTAGTTGATCCATGTGGTTTGTGGTAAGAGCACACATGCAGTGCCATTGGTGGATCCATATGTGGTTTGTGGAAAGAACACACATGCAATGCCATTGGTTGATCCATGTGGTTTTTGGAATATACACACAGGCAATGACTCTGGTGGATCCATATGTAGTTTGTGGAAAGAACACACATGCAATGACTCTAGTGGATCCATATGTGGTTTGTGGAAAAAATACACATGCAATTACTCTAGTGGGTACATATGTGGTTTGTGGAAAGAACACACATGCAATGACATTGGTGTATCCATATGTGGGTTGTGAAAAGAACACACATACAATGACTCTAGTGTATCCATATGTGGTTTGTGGAAAGAACACACATGCAATGACATTGGTGGATCCATATTTAGTTTGTGGAAAGACCACACATGCAATGACTCTAGTGGATCCATGTGTGGTTTCTAGAAAGACCACGCATGCAATGACTCTAGTGGATCCATATGTGGTTTGTGGAAAAGAACACACATGCAATGACATTGGTGGATCCATATGTGGTTTGTGGAAAAGAACACACATGCAATGACATTGGTGGATCCATATTTGGTTTGTGGAAAGACCACAGATGCAATGACTCTAGTGGAACCATGTGTGGTTTTTGGAAAGACCACACATGCAATGATTCTAGTGGATCCATATGTGGTTTGTGGAAAAGAACACACATGCAATGACATTGGTGGATCCATATGTGGTTTGTGGAAAGAACACACATGCAATGACTCTAGTTGATCCATATGTGGTTCATGGAAAGAACGCACATACAATGACATTGGTGGATCCATGTGTGGTTTGTGACATGAACACACATGCAATGACATTGGTTGATCCATATGTGGGTTGTGAAAGAACACACATGCAATGCCATTGGTTGATCCATATATGGTTTGTGAAAAGAACACACATGCAATGACTCTGGTGGATACATATGTGGTTTGTGGAAAGAACACACATGCAATGACATGGGTTGATCCATATGTAGATTGTGAAAAGAACACACATGCAATGCCATTGGTTGATCCATATATGGTTTTTGAAAAGAACACACATGCAATGACTCTGGTGGATCCATATGTGGTTTGTGGAAAGAACACACATGCAATGACTCTAGTGGATCCATGTGTGGTTTGTGGAAAGACCACACATGCAATGACTCTAGTGGATCCATATGTGGTTTGTGGAAAAGAACACACATGCAATGACATTGGTGGATCCATATGTTGTTTTTGGAAAGAACACACATGCAATGACTCTGGTTGATCCATATGAGGTTCATGGAAAGAACACACATGCAATGACATTGGTGGATCCATGTGTGGTTTGTGACATGAACACACATGCAATGACATTGGTTGATCCATATGTGGTTTATGACAATAACACACATGCAATGCCATTGGTGGATCCATATGTGGTTTCTAGAAAAGAACGCACATACAATAACATTGGTGGATCCATATGTGGCTTGTGGAAAGAACACACATGCAATGACTCTAGTGGATCCATGTGTGGTTTGTGAAAAGAACACACATGCAATGACTCTAGTGGATCCATATGTGGTTTGTGAAAAGAACACACATGCAATGACTGTGGTGGATCCATATGTGGTTTGTGGAAAGAACACACATGCAATGACATTTGTTGATCCATATGTGGTTTGTGAATAGAACACACATGAACTTACATTGGTGGATCCATGTGTGGTTTTTGACATGAACACACATGCAGTGACTCTGGTGGATCCATGTGTGGTTTGTGGAAAGAACACATATGCAATGACTCTGGTTGATCCATGTGGTTTGTGGAATGAACACACATGAAGTGACATTGGTGGATCCATGTGTGGTTTGTGACATGAACACACATGCAATGACTCTGGTGGATCCATGTGTGGTTTGTGGAAAGAACACACATACAATGACATTGGTGGATCCATGTGTGGTTTGTGACATGAACACACATGCAATGACATTGGTTGGTCCATATGTGGTTTATGACAATAACACACATGCAATGCCATTGGTGGATCCATATGTGGTTCATGAAAAAGAACACACATGTAATGACATTGGTGGATCCATATGTGGTTTGTGGAAAGAACACACATGCAATGACTCTGTTGGATCCATGTGTGGTTTGTGAAAAGAACACACATGCAATGACTCCCGTGGATCCATATGTGGTTTGTGAAAAGAACACACATGCAATGACACTAGAGGATCCATATGTGGTCTGTGAAAAGAATATGCATGCAATTACTCTAGTGGATCCATGTGTGGTTTGTGGAAAGAACACACATGCAATGACTCTAGTTGATCCATGTGGTTTGTGGTAAGAACACACATGCAATGCCATTGGTGGATCCATATGTAGTTTGTGGAAAGAACACACATGCAATGACTCTAGTGGATCCATATGTGGTTTGTGGAAAAGAATACACATGCAATTACTCTAGTGGGTACATATGTGGTTTGTGGAAAGAACACACATGCAATGACATTGGTGTATCCATATGTGGGTTGTGAAAAGAACACACATACAATGACTCTAGTGGATCCATATGTGGTTTGTGGAAAGAACACACATGCAATGACATTGGTGGATCCATATTTGGTTTGTGGAAAGAACACACATGCAATGACTCTAGTGGATCCATGTGTGGTTTGTGGAAAGACCACACATGCAATGACTCTAGTGGATCCATATGTAGTTTGTGGAAAAGAACACACATGCAATGACATTGGTGGATCCATATGTGGTTTGTGGAAAGAACACACATGCAATGACTCTAGTTGATCCATATGTGGTTCATGGAAAGAACGCAGATGCAATGACATTGGTGGATCCATGTGTGGTTTGTGACATGAACACACATGAAATGACATTGGTTGATCCATATGTTGGTTGTGAAAAGAACACACATGCAATGCCATTGGTTGATCCATATATGGTTTGTGAAAAGAACACACATGCAATGACTCTGGTGGATACATATGTGGTTTGTGGAAAGAACACACATGCAATGACATGGGTTGATCCATATGTGGGTTGTGAAAAGAACACACATGCAATGCCATTGGTTGATCCATATATGGTTTTTGAAAAGAACACACATGCAATGACTCTGGTGGATCCATATGTGCTTTGTGGAAAGAACACACATGCAATGACTCTTGTGGATCCATATGTGGTTTGTGGAAAAGAACACACATGCAATGACATTGGCGGATTCATATGTGGTTTTTGGAAAGAACACACAGGCAATGACTCTGGTTGATCCATATGTGGTTCATGGAAAGAACACACATGCAATGACATTGGTGGATCCATGTGTGGTTTGTGACATGAACACACATGCAATGACATTGGTTGATCCATATGTGGTTTATGACAATAACACACATGCAATGCCATTGGTGGATCCATATGTGGTTTGTAGAAAAGAACACACATGCAATAACATTGGTGGATCCATATGTGGCTTGTGGAAAGAAGACACATGCAATGACTCTAGTGGATCCATGTGTGGTTTGTGAAAAGAACACACATGCAATGACTCTAGTGGATCCATATGTGGTTTGTGAAAAGAACACACATGCAATGACTGTGGTGGATCCATATGTGGTTTGTGGAAAGAACACACATGCAATGACATTTGTTGATCCATATGTGGTTTGTGAATAGAACACACATGCAGTGACATTGGTGGATCCATGTGTGGTTTTTCACATGAACACACATGAAGTGACTCTGGTGGATCCATGTGTGGTTTGTGGAAAGAACACATATGCAATGACTCTGGTTGATCCATGTGGGTTGTGGAAAGAACACACATGAAGTGACATTGGTGGATCCGTGTGTGGTTTGTGACATGAACACACATGCAATGACTCTGGTGGATCCATGTGTGGTTTGTGGAAAGAACACACATACAATGACATTGGTGGATCCATGTGTGGTTTGTGACATGAACACACATGCAATGACATTGGTTGGTCCATATGTGGTTTATGACAATAACACACATGCAATGCCATTGGTGGATCCATATGTGGTTCATGAAAAAGAACACACGTGTAATGACATTGGTGGATCCATATGTGGTTTGTGGAAAGAACACACATGCAATGACTCTGTTGGATCCATGTGTGGTTTGTGAAAAGAACACACATCCAATGACTCCAGTGGATCCATATGTGGTTTGTGAAAAGAACACACATGCATTATAAGATGATCCCTCTTTTAGATATCAAGATAAAAATGTGTTCTTCCTTGAGTATGCACCGTTCTATGGATCGTGTTTCGAGACATCACGTGATGATTGGGTGTACTCGAATCTACGCTTTCATAGGAACGGGTGTAAGACAGTTTTACACACGCGGATACTAAGGTTCTTACTTGGCGAGCCTAGCATGTATAGACATGGCCTCGGAACACGGACCGAAAGGTTAAGCATGAGTCATATGGTTGATATGATGCCCATATAGATGCTCGCCTTTGAAGCTATATCAACTCACGTGATGATCGGACTTGGTATAGTGGATTTGGTTCATGTAATCACCAAAAGGACACGAGGGATGTCGTTTTTGAGTGGGAGTTCATTAGTAATTTGGATTAGTTGAACTCAATCTATCATAAACTTAGTCTAAATAAACTTTACAAATTCTGTTGTAGATGGCACCACCTTCTTTTAATTTCAATGTGTTCATGGAGAAAGAGAAACTTGCTGCGAATGGTAGCAACTTCACCAACTGGGCTATGAATTTGAGGATTCTCCTCACTTCTGCACAAAAGCAATATGTGCTAGATGCGTCGCTAGGCCCCCCACCAGCTCCTGATGCCCCCGACGAGGAAAAGAATGTCTATGTGACTCGTTAGGAGGACCACAACTTAGTTCATTGCAGCATACTGTATGGGCTAGAGCCACAACTTCGAAAGCATTTCGAAAATGGCAATGCCTTTGATACCATGGGAGAATTGAAAATGATTTTCGATACCCATGCTGCCGCAGAGAGTTATAATGCTACAGAAAAGTTCTTTAGCTGCATGATGGAGGAAAACAGCTCCGTTAGTGAGCACGTACTCAAAATGTCTGGGTACACCGATAAGCTTGTGTCTTTGGGAATAACGATTCCCATTGACTTAGGCATACATCGTGTTCTCCAATCTCTGACACCTAGCTACAAGAGCTTCGTGATGAAGTATAATATGCAGGGCATGAAGAAGTCTCTTCCCGATCTTCTGTCAATGCTTAAGACTACAGAAGTGGAGATTAGGAAAGAACATCAAGTGTTGATGATCAATAGGACTACCGGTTTCAAGAAGGACAAGAAAGGCAAGCACAAGGGAAAGAAGGGTGGCAAGTCTATTGCCACGCCTGAAAAGAAACCCCGGGCTGGCCCTAAGTCTAACACCGAGTGCTACTATTGCAAGGGGACTGGCCATTGGAAGCACAACTGCCCCAAGTATTTGGCGGACAAGAAGTCCAGCAAGGCAAACAAAGGTATATGTGATATACATGTTATTAATGTGTAGTTGACTAGTACTCGCAGTAGCACCTGGGTATTTGATATCGGATCGGTTGCTAATATATGTAACTCGGTTCAGGGGCTTCGGAACAAGCGACAACTAGCAAGGCATGAGGTCAGGATGCGGGTCGGCAATGGATCAAGAGTTGATGTGATCACCATCGGGACGCTACCTCTCCATTTGCCATCGGGATTAGTTATAAACCTAAATAATTGTTATTTGGTGCCTGCACTGAGCATGAACATTGTATCTGGATCGTGTTTGATGCAAAGTGGTCATTCCTTTAAATCTGAGAACAATGGTTGTTCGATTTATAAGAATGATATCTTTTATGGTCATGCACCTATGTTGAATGGTTTATTTCTATTGGATCTCGATAGTAATATTGCGCACATTCATAATGTTAATGCTAAAAAGATTAAACTTGATGATGATATGTCTACATATATGTGGCACTACCGTCTAGGTCATATTGGCGTTAAACGCATGAAGAAACTCCATTCTGATGGACTTTTGGAATCACTTGATTTTGAATCATTTGATACATGTGAGCCATGCCTTATGGGTAACATGACTAGAACGTCGTTTTCCGGTTCAATGGAACAGGCGACAAATCTGTTGGAGATCATACATACTGATGTGTGTGGACCAATGAGTGTGTCGGCATGAGGTGGATATCGTTATTTTGTTACTTTCATGGATGATTTGAGTATATATGGGTATATCTATTTGATGAAACACAAGTCTAAACTTTTGAAAAGTTCAAGGAATTTCAGAATGAAGTGGAAAATCATCCTAATAGAAAGATCAAGTTTCTACAGTCTGACCGTGGAGGAGAGTATCTAAGTTACGAGTTTAGCACACACATGAAAGAGTGTGGAATAGTTTCACAACTCACGCCTGCCAGAACACCACAACGTAATGGTGTGTTGGAACGTCGTAATCGTACCTTATTGGATATGGTTCGATCTATGATGTCTCTACATGACTTACCTCTGTCATTTTGGGGTTATGCACTAGAAACAGCTACATTCACTTTAAATCGGGCACCATCTAAATCCGTTGAAACGACACCCTATGAATTATGGTTTGAAAACAAACCTAAGCTATCATTTCTTAAGGTTTGGGGATGCGATGTTTATGTGAAGAAACTTCAACCGGATAAACTCGAACCCAAAGCGCAAAAATGCGTCTTCATAGGATACCCTAAGGAAACAATTGGGTATACCTTCTATCACAGATCTGAAGGCAAGGTTTTTGTTGCCATGAATGGATCCTTTCTTGAGAAGGAGTTTCTCGCGAAAGGTGTGAGTAGTCGGAAGGTAGAACTCGAAGAGGTTATTGAACCTTCTCTTCATGGAATGGCGAGTGGTGCAGCACTGGAAGTTGTTTCGGAGTTGACTTCACCTGATGAAGAGAGAGCTAATGATAATGATCATGAAACTCCGAAAGAGGACACTACCGAACCTCGCAGGTCAAGCAGGACACGTGCAGCTCCTGAACTGTACGGCCATCCTGTTGTGAATTTCATGGTTGATGAAATGGATGACCCTGCGACATATGAAGAAGCGATGATGATCCCGGATTCCAACAAATGGCTAGAAGCCATGAAATCCGACATGGAATCCATGTACGAGAACCAAGTTTGGAACTTGGTGGACTTACCTCACGACCGAAAGGCCGTTGAGAATAAATGGATTTTCAAAAGGAAAACTGATGCTGATGGTAATGTGACCATCTATAAGGCTCGACTTGTCGCAAAGGGGTTTCGACAAATTCAAGGAATTGACTACGATGAGACATTCTCTCCCGTAGCGATGCTTAAATCGGTTAGGATTATGTTAGCAATTGCTGCATATTTCGATTATGAAATATGGCAGATGGATGTCAAAACTGCGTTCCTCAATGGTAAGATTGAAGAAGAGTTGTATATGATACAACCTAAGGGTTTTGTCAACCCTAAGGATGCTAATAAGGTGTGCAAACTTCAGCGATCCATCTATGGACTGAAGCAAGCATCACGAAGTTGGAATCTCCGCATTGATGAGGTGATCAAAGAGTTTGGATTTGTCCAAACTTATGGAGATGCTTGTATTTACAAGAAAGTGAGTGGGAGCAATGTGGCATTTCTGATATTATATGTGGATGACATATTAATGATTGGAAATGATATAGATCTTTTAAACAGTGTTAAAAGTTATCTAAGCAGCAAATTTTTGATGAAAGACCTTGGTGAAGCGTCATATATATTAGGCATTAAAATCTATAGATATAGATCAAGGCTCCTAATTGGGTTATCGCAGAGTACATACCTTGATAAGATATTAAAGAAGTTTAATATGGACAAAAGTAAGAAGGGGCTCTTACCTATGTTGCAAGGCAAAACATTGAGTAAGACTCAAAGTCCGGCTACGGCGGAAGAAAGAGAGATGATGGATAAGATCCCCTATGCCTCGGCCATAGGCTCTATTATGTATGCCATGCTATGTACAAGACCGGATGTGGCACATGCTATTAGTTTGACTAGTAGGTACCAATCTGATCCAGGTTCGGAACACTGGATAGCGGTAAAGAACATCCTCAAGTACTTGAGAAGAACTAAGGATATGTTTCTCATATACGGAGGTGAAGAAGAGCTAGTCGCTAAGTGTTATGTCGATGCTAGCTTTGACACTGATCCGGATGACTCTAAGTCTCAATCCGGATACGTATTTCTCTTGAACGGAGCAACAGTTAGTTGGAGGAGTTACAAACAACCTGTGGTGGCTGGATCAACAACGGAGGCGGAATATGTTGCTGCTTCAGAAGCGGCATAGGAGGCAGCTTGGATGAAAGAGTTCATTACAGAACTGGGTGTGGTTCCCAGTGCGTTGGACCCGATGGTGATCTATTGTGACAACAATGGAGCCATAGCCAATGCAAAGGAACCAAGGTCTCACAAGAATTCCAAACATATTAAGCGTCGGTTTCACTCCATCCGCGAGAATGTCAAGGATGGAGATATAAAGATTTGTAAAGTACACACGGACCTGAATGTAGCAGATCCATTGACTAAAGTTCTCCCTAGGGCAAAACATGATCAAAACCAGAACTCCATGGGTGTTAGATTTATCACTTCGTGAACTAGATTATTGTCTCTAGTGCAAGTGGGAGACTGAAGGAAATATGTCCTGAGAGGCAATAATAAAGTTGTTATTATATATTCCTTATACATGATATATGTTTATTTTACATGCTAGAAATGTATTGATTCGGAAACATCAATACATGTGTGTTTAATAAACAAAAAGGGTTCCTAGTCATGCCTCTCTTGTAGACTAGCTTGTTGATTAACAGGATGATCAAGGTTTCCTGATCATGGACATTGGATGTTGTTAATAACAAGGTCACACCATTGGTGGAATGATGTGATGAACATTCATCCGAAGTATAGCATTACGATCAAGTCATTATGTTTATATTGCTATAACATCATACGAAGTAATCTTTATCGTTAGACCATGAGATCATGTTAATTGCTAACACCCAAAGAGTATCTTGATAACATCAAACGTCACACCGTAACAGGGTGACTATAAAGATGGGTTTAGTACTATGAAGGTGTTATGTTGAGGCTCGTGGATCAAGAGTGGAATTTGTCAATCCAGATGACGGATAGATATACTCTGGGCCCTCTCAGTGATATCACATTAGGATAGCTTGCAAGCAAGTGATGTGATCACTAGAATGCTATATCACGGGAACGAGAAGAGTGCATGTCAGTAACGAGATCAAACTAGGTATGGAGATACCGATGATCGAATCTCGGACATGTAATATATCGAGAGACAAAGGGATTTAGTTACAAGCGTTAAAGGTTCTCACAATCACAGGAGTCATCGTTGAATGTGTAGGAGTCAGTACGGATCTCCAGGTCCCGTTGCTGATTATTGATCGGAGAAGGGTCTCGATCATGTCTGCATTATTCGCGAACCGTAGGGTGGCACACTTAAGAGTTACCGGACACCATTTTGGAGAACATATGTTTCGGACGAAAGAATTGCAAAGTGCAGGAATTGTTTGAATAGAAACCGGAAATTGTTTCGGGTGAAATTGCAGAAGGTGGTTCTGCATGTGATATTGAAATATTGCAAGGGGCTATATGTGAATGTTTGTTAATTAAAGTAATTAACAAAATTCTGAATAAATTTAATAAAAAGAGTTTTATTAAATGAGAGAGCATTAAATTTGGAGAAATTTAATGCATTTAAAGTGGAGACTTTAAAAGGGAATGTGAAGAGGCATTTTAATGTGGAGGGGTTACCACCACATGAATGGGGGAGGTGAGGGGTCAACCCCCATGCACCGGCCATGGAGAGAGGGGGCACCCCCTCCTCCTATAAAAGGCCACCCATTCCCTCCTTCATCCACACACCTCCTTGTGAAGGATCTCTCTCCCCCTCTAAAATTATTCCCCCATGGTCTCGGATTAGCGAGATACATGTTCCCGGTGGCATTTCTTCTGGAAGGAGTTGCTGCTTCCGCTGGATCGCTGGAGCGAGGAGGTGGAGGTTGTCCGGTGTCTTGAACGTGTGTGCGAGTGTGGATGCGCTACTGAGTTGCGGCGCTCGGACTTCCTCACGATCTTGAGATCGGCAAGTGTACGACTACATCAACCACGAGTTCCTACTCGTTAAGAAAGCTCGTTGTCTACGAGGGTAAGTTCTCGTTGGATGTATGTCCACCCGTTGCTTTGTACCTAGTAGATAGATCTTGGCGTGTAGTTCACACCGTATGAAATTTTTTGGTTTCTATGCTACGGACCCAACAGTATACTGGGCGCTGCACCCCGTGGACTTTATTTTCTTCGGCTCGCTCTGCCACGAGCACAGTGCTGACCACCTGGCTGGTGGTGAAGATGTAGAGCAGTAGTGGCTCCTTTTCGCGAGGCGTCACTAGTACTGGCAAGGTGGATAGTAGGCGCTTGAGGTCTTCGAATGCTTCTTGTGCTTCGTATGTCCACTCGAACTTGTCCGCTTTGCGGAGAAGTTGATAAAGGGTAGTGCCTTTTCTCCCATTCGACTGATGAATCGACTGAGCGCCGCGATTCGCCCAGCTAGCTGCTGGACGCCTTTTATGTTCTTCGGCTTCTCCATGGCCAGTATGGCTTTTATTTTCTTCCGATTTGCTTCGATCCCTCTCGCAGAGATGAGATACCCGAGTTACTGCCCAGATGGCATGGGATTGTTCGTTTGCGGTACCAAACTTCCCGGGCGAGTGCATCCCGGTACCCGAGTTGTCATCAATCGCGTGGAGGGGCCGTAGTAGAATCGCCAATTGTCCAGAATGGCCAAATGGGGGTGAATACAAATCTAACGGCCAAACAGTCATTTGAACCAGACGAAAAACGGTTGAACTCAAATACCGCCGTTAGGTCAACTCTTCTTGGCCCGCCCTGTCAGTATTCCCCGTTATGTTTTGCGGTCGTGGACTAGCTTACCCCTGCGTGGACAAGATCCCTGAGTGGACCAGATCTATTTCTTTGCTCTACTCTGGTCTTCTCCCCTGCTCCCCTCCCCATAACATTTGCTCAGCTCCGGCTGCTCGTCTCAGATCGGAGCTCGCACTTGCTCTAATTTGCATCCCTGCCATGTCCGGTCAACCTCCCACGCCTCTAATCGAAGCTCGTAGCCGTCTCCGTCGCATCATCCGCCGTATCGGAGCTTCGCGTCCCTGAACTAATATCTCGCCTCTGGCTAGTCCTTCTCGCACGGTGGAGCGCGTCCCATCGGGCGATCCAGGCCGGTGACCGGCCTCGGGAAGTTGCGTGCTGCCACGCACCCCAGGCATGGTAGCCCTGGCACAGCAGTTCGACCACCACGCTCTCATGGCCACCGTGCTGGGCGTCCGTCCCGCCATGTCGCTGACAGAGTTGCTGTCGGCTTTCAGGTCTCGTTTTGGGATCAGACGAAATGAGGTCAAGATTGAGGTATGCGCGCCGCCATTCGATTTTTTCGTCCGGTTCGAGCATAGCTCAGACACCGAGCGCGTTCTGCATTCTTCCCGTTCTTTCATGTGCTGTGGGGAGAAAATGAGCTTCATGCGTTGGCATCGCGCCTGTGGGTGGGACGATCGCTTGGGGCAGCTTCGTTTCTTCTCCAAACTCGGCTTTGACGGCCTCCCATTGGATGCTTGGGAGCCGGAGGCCCTCAAGTAGGTCGCCAGTAGCCTTGGCGGTGAGCTAGTGGAAATCGTGCCACCGAGCGATAGATGGGTCATCGAGGTAAAGGCGTGGCTGAAAGATCCTGACGTTGTTCCTAAGATGTACGAGGTGCAGATTCCAAGCAGGGTAGGGCGACATCTTTGCTGGAAGCACCCGGTCATCATCCACCTGGAGGAGGTTCTAGAATCAGTACATGGCATTCAGGGCCCCGAAGAGGCTGCCAAAAAGCGTCCTTGTCGCCTGCAATGTTGGCCCGGAAGGATCGATGGCACAGGACCACCACTGTTTTGCGACGACACACATAGTTTTGGTGGGGGAACTGGGCTTGGATGAGCTGGTGGTTCGGATTTCCCTCAAGTGAAGACAGAGCTCTAGTGAATTGCCATGGTATGTGTGGCTAATGAATTTGTAGTATGGAGAGCATAGTAGGAAGTTAGCATCGACTAAAAATGTGTAATAGTTTGAATCGTTGTAGTACGTGTGGGTAATGAATTTGAAGTAGTATGTATGTGTAATAGTTTGAATCGATGTAGTATGTGTGGGTAATGAATTTGATGTAGTGTGTGTGTGTAATAGTTTGAATCGATATAGTTGAACACCATGCTTTATAATTTCTATGAATAACCAAGGATAACCTCATGAAAAGAGGGTGGTCTGGCAATGAGCAATGTCAATTCTGTGGATGCGAGGAAAATGTAGTACATCTCCTTTTCAAGTACAAGGTAGCTATATTTGTAACACGTTGAACTGCAGGACCATTTTGCAGACAACACAAGACAAATGAAAAATGGTTTATAGCATAGACAGCAGACGCAAAATCTGTAGTCTAGGATAAAAAAATGCATGTTAACTGGATTTAACCACGACTAGTAATTGAAGGAAATAGATACTTGATAATATTTGCTTACAATAGTAGTACTTCCATACAAAAGGGTCTTATACCTGCACAAAAGTAGGCTAAACTTCCTACTAGTTTATATAACAATTCATCAGCATTTCATCTACAAAAGCCATTCTTCAGTCTGAACTTAACTATTCTACACTAAAGAAACTACAGATCTCCACTAAAAAAGTTGGCTGGCCAATTGCCTTGAGAGGACATAAGTTCTTTGATCATTTAACCCAAACTGATCTATTGCCTTCGTGCCAAACTACAAGAAATCTGCATCGTTCATGCACGAGCGATTTGCATGCGCCAGTCACAGTTTAGTTGGACCATCCGCGCCGCCGCAACGATTTCTTCGAAACTGAAATTCGGCATCTTCTTGGGATCGTAGGTCTATGTGAACTCGAACCTGAATTTTGGCGCTGAGCTAATGCCCACCGCTGGCTCCGACTGTCGAACAATCCAGCATGCTGAGTGTAGATGCTTGGTTGCCACTACGGTACGACCTCCGACGGTGTGGAGGATGGAGCGTCTTTGCTGCAGACGGCGTGTTCCTAGCCTCCCCCACTACGGTAAGGTAGCCCGCGCCAAAGCGTGGACGCGAGAGTTCCTAGATCTTGGAGCTGCCCTATTCGAGGGTGTGTACCCTCGACGGCATGCTCTCGTGAACGATTTGATACGTACCTTGTTCCCCCTGCCTAGAGCATGCCATAATGCCGCCGCGCGATTTTTCCACATCACTCTCTTGGCCCTGCTTGCCACATTCGGTGCCAACGACGCCGCCATCGCCGCCGTGGCCGATTCGGCACATTCGGGGAAATCATCAACCTAGCAGGGCAATGGGCGACCGACCTTGAAGTAGAGCTTCATGGCCTGCCTTAGAGGGGCCAAATACCCCAGTTTCGGTGGCTGTCGCGGCGGCGGCTGCTTAGGCGGGGCCATGTTACCCTAGGTGGTGCGGCACGGAGGAGCTGCGCAAGGTGAACTGTGGTTTGTCGGAGAAGGGGAGTGAAAGACTGATAGTAGGTTTGGACTACGGGCACGCGTGAAAATAACCATCTCCCATTTCCTTAGAGGGTAATAATTCGACACTCGTTGCATTAACCGCTCAATATTTATTTCCCTTCTCAGCATAAGAGTGCGAACGTATTAAAAAGATCGGTCGTGGCTATCCACCTCATCGAGTAATGTACCGGGACAGGTAGGAGACCAGGTTTCATTTTAGAAATGTTGAAGACTGTGCCCTTATGTTTATACGATATTATTTCTATGCCACCATCTACCGTCGATTGTAGCAATACCATCAGAAACAGGGGATGACGACGTGGCGTGTTTTCTTTTTTTTAAAGGGCATCAAAAACAAGGGATGCCGATGTGGCATGTTTTCTAACCGGCGGGCCCGCCTCCTCCACCTTCGACGACGCGCATCCTAGGTTCGAGGGCTGGTGCTGCCCACCAACACATTATTGTGCAATTTTCCATGTGGAACCTGAATTCCGGTGCTGAGCTGATGCCCGCCGCCGGCTCCGGCTGTCGAACACAGAGAATTCTAAAAGAAGCTACTAAAAATAAATACTTTGAATTCTGAAAGTACTAAAATTAAATACACTACAATTTTGTCTGAAAGGTAATACGCATATTGCTGATCGAAATAATATAAATACAGTACAAATTTCTACTTCGAAAAATAGACCTGAAAATGCTAGGAAATAACCTAGGATGAATATAGGATTCATTCTCCCCTATATATTTCCTCGTCGTCGGATCCCGCGTGCTGCAACACATGTTTAGAGAACTCTCTCTGTCTGCAATGTGCTGCTAGTATCTCATCCAGAGGGTAAGGCCTCGGTGTATGTTCCAGACTTAAGCCATACATTACCATTGTTGGTTCCTCTTCCCAGGCTTGAACCTCATGATCGTACAGTCTGATATAATTCCTGTTGTATATGCAACCGGGTTTGACTTTGGGGGTGTAACCTGGTGTCAATGGAGATAGATCGATTGTAATCAACGAAGAGGGCACGACTTCCAATGTCACTAATGGCCTCGAGGGAGCGGTTCTCCGTTTCCACCCGGTACAACACCGGTTGCCCTTTGGCGAAATCCCCGTTCAACATAAGAAGCATATCACCATCTAACTCCACAAGGTAAAACTTGTAGGTTCCGCATACCTGTTCAAAGACTGGGGCTGAAATTACTTTGGGCATCGTGACAGTGCTCGCGTGCTGCTCTAACTGGATGTTGGTCGACAAGATGTCTCCATTCTCAAGTAATGCATATACTTCCCCTCGGAATGCCGTCATGCAGTCCACAAGCGTATCAGGAGGTGGCGAATACAATCCTTCTCCAAATGATTCATTGATTTGCCCCGTTGGGGTGCTCTCATCGGCCCATGCAATATGATCTGGATAATCAGTGCAAAAGAACACCATCATCGGGGACTTCGTCATGATGACATATTGTAGAAGATCAGATGGTATGTGTGCTTGAAACTCAGTGTTAGACTTATGAGTGATTGGGTTCAGAAGCCGAATCTGGTATGGCTCCACCCTCTGAGCAAGCACGATGACGCCATGAGAAACACCGACGAAGTAGAATCTTTTGGAAGAAGAGGGCACCAGTTAGCACTAAGATGTTTACAATGGAAAATACTAATAAATGAATGTTATATATTGGATGTGAATGTGAACCTGCGATGGATGTCCATTAGATTCGTCCTGAAGCAACGACCGGTGGCGAGGTTGAGGAAGGTGAAGTCGCCAACATCTGGAAGTGTGTGATCTATCATGATCCAGTTGTTGAGATGGAATTCGGGCACCTTTAAAGTGCGGCGCCAATCGGTGCAGACTTCTCGACAAGCAACATAGGTGCCAGCAAGTAGTCAGCGATCTTGCAAAGTGGGTCGGCCAGGAGATCGGACCAGTTCCTCTTCATCTGGCTACTGGCCATGGCTTACGTGCGGGAATGTTTTGATCAAGGAAGAAAGAAGAACAACCACTTTGAGGAGAAGAAGAAGAGGAGAACAGACGAGGGAGATGAAGTGGAACTGCCACTGTGAGGAGACGAGGATACGAGGGAGAAGAAGTGGAATTTCCACTTTAAGTTTGGATCAACAGGCTTTTTTCGGAACTAGCGCGTGAACCAGCCATGCACTACATGCATGTTTTGATCAAACAGACTGACATGTAGGACCTGCTTAAAATTCCGTGAAGTGCTACCGTGCATAGTGCGCTAATAGGTGGCATGTTTTCTGACTGGCAGGCCCGCCTCCTCCACCTTCGACGGCGCGCATCCCAGGTTCGAGGGCTGGTGCCGCCCACCAACACATTATTGTGCAATTTTCCATGTTTTGTCGCAAACAGCTCCGCTCCGCTCCTCTGCTCCTGCCGCTGCCACTCTGCTCAGTCGTGCACCGCTCTCGTCGTCCCCTTGGGCCGTCATCCTCTAGCCCTCCCCTCCCTACCATCCCCTCACGTCCCCTCCCCTCCCTACCCTGTCTCCTTGCTATCGTCCATCGCCCAGGCGTGTCTGGAAATGAAAACCGAGAGTCAGTCGTTGGGTTAGGCGCCCAACGATGCTGGTGATCTGGATCCCGCTCGGAGATGGATCCTGCGAGGCTTGAGAACACGGAGATGGGTCCTGCGCGGCTGGAGAGCATGGAATCTCCTTCAAGTCTGGAGAGCACAGAGGACAACAAAACAGGGGAATAGGAAGCGGGGTGCAGAGCTTTGGAGGTATGGAGCCCAGAGAAGGTACCGTGCATCCACATTGAAGGGTAAGAACTGTGATTCCTTTTTTGCATACCCAAATTAGCGTTTCTAGTCCCGTGGTGATGGCAAGGATATGTGTTGGTAATCGCATGACATCTGTACAGCTTGTCCTTGAGCATGATGCTTTGTCAAGCAAGCATGAAGGCACTAAAATGTGTGGCAGTGCAGATGATGATGAGAAAGCATATGCAGACGTGGCTGCTGACCCTGATAGGATGGAGAGTAGGGAATATTTGGTTGATTCAAACTTTGAGCCTGACTATGGGACTGATGAGGAAGAGGAATGTGAAGATGTGGAAATGGGATGTAGATACGACGACGAAGACGAGGACATGCTAGTGATACACTTTGGCAGGGACAATCCTAAAATTGATGAGGGGACTGTCTTTGAGAATGTGGAGGACTGCAGATATGTAGTTGCAACCTATGCAATCAGAGTTGGGTTCGAATTTATCATTGAAAAGAGCGACCAAAAGAGATTTAGGGTGCACTGTAGGGAAAGTAATGTGTGTAAATGGAGATTACATGGATCTCCAATGCGGGGTGGACACCCATTTCAGGTTGCAATAGCTACATTTAGTTTCAGTCTTTCTCATATTTATTCTGCTGATAACTAGCTCTGAATTATTTGGATTCTTATCGAATGCAGATCAAAGTAAACAAGAAGAAACACAACTGCCCTAATACTTCTTTAAGTGATAAAATTAGACCGACGACTACCAAGTGGATTCCTGCTACTGTACTTGACTAGGTGAGGCAGGATCATAACATTGGACCTCCTGAACTCAGAGCAAAGATTAGCAAAAAGTTTAACATTTTGATTCCTTACCATAGAGTCTTTGATGGGAAGGAGATGGATCTAGACTTCATTGAAGGCAAGTGGAATGACAGTTTTCATATGTTGTATAGTTTCAAAGCTCAGGTAGAGAAAACATCACCTGGTAGTGTTGTTGACATCGATTACGAGGTTGTGAAAGGAAGAGAAAAGGTCTCGAGGGGGGTCAGGTATAAGCAGGCAGATAAGATTTGCTTCAGGAGATGTTTTGTCTGCTTGAAGGCATGCTGGAAGGGGTTCCTAGACGGCTGCAGGCCATACTTGGCAATAGGCGCAACTTCTTTAACAGGGAAGTTCAGGGGACATGTTGCTTCTGCTTGTGCTTTGGACGCGCATAATTGGCTTCTACCCGTAGCTTATGTTGTTGTTGAGGGTGAATCAAATGAAAGCTAGAAATGGTTCATGCAGAGACTACGGGCAGTAATTGGTCACCCTAAAGGCTTGGTGATACACACCGGTGCATGCCAGGGTCTTGAGAATGCTGTTGATGTTGTGTTTCCTAGGGTTGAGCATAGGGAATGCATGCGGCACCTCGCTACTAACTTTACAAAGAAGTTCAAAGGAAAGATCTTTGAAGTGGACTTGTGGCTATCAGCATACACATACACCCCAAGCACGCATGCTACTTACTTGCAGAACATGTATGTAGTGGCAAAGGTGAAAAAATACCTTAAAGAACATCACACCAAGCTATGGGCCAGAAGCAAGTTTGGTGAGTTAAGCAAGGTGGATTTTGTTTGCAATAATTTGGCAGAGAGTTTCAATGATAAGATTTCGGGCATGAAGACACTTGGAATTGTTATTTTGTTGGATGCAATAAGACAGTGCATAATGGTGAAGATAGATTTAAGGCAAAGAATTTGTGCAAGAAATTTTTTAGGCCATAAAATAGTTCCAAAGGTGGTTATGTTACTGAATGCAAGAACTCGGGCAATGAGAATGATAAAGATGAGGATGGTCAGAAGTTCCAGAACATTGGCTGAGGTTTATGCAGAATACAAGTGTGGAAGTGAACAGAGGTACACTGTAGACATTGGAAACAAGACTTGTTCATGCAGGCAGTGGCATGGTCTGCCATGTCACCATGCAATTTACTTCATCTTAAAGCTTAGAGGTAGCAGAGCTAAAATAGAGAACTATGTCGACAACTATTTCTCCGTGGACAAGTTTGATGCAACTTATGCAGAAAACGTACCACCTATGGCCGATGAAAATGATTGGGAGATTGTCGATCCAGGGTTCAAAGTTCAACCACCAGTTCTTAGGAGGCCACCTGGGAGGCCTAGAAAGCTAACGATCGAAGCCTCCACTGATACAGATGAAAGGTAAGCTTAAAAATTGTTTTATTTGCCATTTTATCATTTTTTATCCTCATCAACTGATGCTTAATGCATCGTGGGCTAGCAGACTAATAAGAGGAGCAGAAAGATGCGGGCACCGTAACGTCGTATGTTGAATTATATCATTGAAACTAAACTAGTCGTGTCGTCTTTATTTATATCTGGCGCGTGCAACGTGTCTGTGATGGGGTCATGTGGACGAGATTACAATTTTTTAAATATTATTACATTAATTTTTTACCTGCGTATGGACGCATCTACTAGTTCCCATCTCCCTTGGATTCCCATCTCCTCTAGCGCACTCTAGAATTATGGCTGTGCCATCAAGTAGCAGAGTCAGCGTATTGTCCCATCAGATGTGAACGCAATGACTTTGTTTTTTCAGAATTTGACGACTTTTGATTAGTTTGGAAGACAGAGAAACCTAAAACATGTATCTTGACATGTTTTGGGTATAGACACATTTATTAAATATCTAAAAGAATAAGTCCATTATATCTGGACAGGAGTAGTACACTATTACAATACGCTCGATCCCTTCTCCTCTGGCGCACTCCAAATTATGGCTGTGCCATCAAGTGCTGGGAGCAGAGTCAGCGTATTGTCCCATCCGATATGCCAGGAACACGTGAACTTTATTTTCAGGATCGGACGAGTTTCGACTAGTTTCAAAGACAAAGACAACTAAAACATGGCCAACATATATAGATTATGACGATAATCGACTATGACTCAAGTGACCCAGATCCAAAGAGGGCATTAAGATACCGCACATAGATTTAATTTATGCTTAAGTGGCCCTAATCGACTATGACGCTCCTGCAGTCTCCATCATCGACGATGTTGTCCGCGTCGCTGCCAGCCTCCTCCACGTCAGAATCGATGCCGACGTTCCCGACATTGTTCCTCCTCCTCATGGATTCTTCACGGCGCGCCGCATTGATAATGGTGGAGGTCGTACGCCCAGGCACTACCCAGAAGCGCTACCTCCCTTCGGGGTTGCATAGATCCAGGTGGATCTCCCGCCGGTAGGTTCTGCATAGCTCAATCAACGCAACCCACTCCTTCTTGAACAACTTTCGCTAGTACGCGCTCGTGCACGAGTACCGTGCCATTTCCCTCTTCCGCTCCGGCAGCTGGCGGTGGCGCTCCTTGATCTGCCTCGTTAACGCATTGTCGCGCAAGAGCGGCACGACAGGAACCCCAGTGTAGATGAGCTTGAAGCCGGCCGGAAGCCTCGCGAACGACGGCACGAGTATGTTGTAGTGGGCAAACATCTCAGCCTCGTGCAAGCTAAGTTTGGGCCTCTCCCTCTCCATGGCGATGAAGGAACATGATCTAAGCTTCGGCCCTTAGGTTAAGGGGTTAAGGGCAAGGACGTAGGCCCAACGTCATTGCCACTGCCAATCAGTTTGCAGAAGAGACTTCTCGCGGATCGCCCTTGCGAAGGACATCCTTATCGTCCACGCACCCCGATCCAACGATGCCAACAATCGGGGATCGGGTCTTCTAGGAGCCCAGAGCGGTTGCTGGTTAGTTCTGCATCCCGATTGTTTGTGGCCAACAGCTATCGTTGAAAATAATACACATTTCAATGACACTAGTGGACCCATATGTGGTTTGTGAAAATAACACACATGCAATGACTCTACTGTGGTTAATGAGAAGAACACACATGAAAATACATTGGTGGATCCATAGGTGGATTGTGAAAAGAACACACATGGAATGAACTCTGGTGGAACCACATGCAATGACACTGGTGGATCCATGTGTGGTTAATGAAGAGAACACACATGCAATGAACTCTAGTGGATCATATATGGTCTATGAAAATAATAGTCATGAAATGACTCCAGGTGTGGTTAATGAAAGAATACACATTTCAATGACAATGGTGGATCCATATGTGGTTTGTGAAAAGAACACACATGCAATGACTCTACAAATGGTTAATGAGAAGAACACACATGCAATGACACTGGTGTATTCATATGTGGGTTGTGAAAATAACACACATGCAATGACTTTAGTTTTTCTTAGTAAAAACATCACACATGCAATGACACTGGTGGATCCATGTGTGGTCTCTGAAGAGAACACACATTTCAATGACACCGGTGGATCCATATGTGGTCTGTGAAAAGAATAGTCATGAAATGACTCTAGTTGTTGTTAGTAAAAAGAACACACATGCAATGACACTGGTGGATCCATGTGTGGTCTCTGAAGAGAACACACATGCAATGACTCTAGTTGTGGTTAATGAGAAGAACACACATGCAATGACTCTGGTGGATCCATGTGTGGTTTGTGAAAAGTACACACATTCAATGACTCTAGTTGTTGTTAGTAAAAAGAACACACATGTAATGACACTAGTGGATCTATGTGTGGTCTCTAAAGAGAACACACATTTCAATGACACTGGTGGAACCACATGCAATGACACTGGTGGAACCACATGCAATGACACTGGTGGATCCATGTGTGGTCTCTAAAGAGAACACATATTTCAATGACAATGGTGGAACCACATGCAATGACACTTGTGGATCCATGTGTGGTCTCTGAAGATAACACACATGTAGTGACTCTAGCTATGGTTAATGAGAAGAACACACATGCAATGACAGTGGTGGATCCATAAGTGGATTGTGAAAAGAACTCACATGCAATTACTCTAGTTGTTGTTAGTAAAAAGAACACACATGCAATGACTCTGGTTGATCCATGTGGTTCATGGAAAGAACACACATGTAATTACATTGGTTGATTCATGTGGTTTGTGAAAAGAACACACATGCAATGACTCTGGTGGATCCATATGTGGTTTGTGAAAAGACCACACATACAATGACTCTAGTGGATCCATATGTGGTTTGTGGAAAGAACACACATGCGATGACATTGGTGGATCCATATTTGGTTTGTGGAAAGAACACACATGCAATGACATTTCTTGATTCGTATGTGGTTTGTGAAAAGAACAAACATGCAATGACACTGGTGGATCCATGTGTGGTTTGTGACATGAACACACATGCAATTACTCTAGTGGATCCATGTGTTGTTTGTGGAAAGAACACACATGCAATGAATCTGGTTGATCCATATGTGGTTCATTGAAAGAACACACATGCAATGACATTGGTGGATCCATGTGTGGTTTGTGACATGAACACACGTGCAATGACATTGGTTGATCCATATGTGGTTTATGACAATAACACACATGCAATGCCATTGGTGGATCCATATGTGGTTTGTGGAAAAGAACACACATGCAATGACATTGGTGGATCCATATGTGGTCTGTGGAAAGAACACACATGCAATGACTCTGGTGGATCCATGTGTGGTTTGTGACATGAACACATATGCAATGACATTGGTTGATCCATATGTGGTTTATGACAACAACACACATGTAATGACATTGGTGGATCCATATGTGGTTTGTGAAAGAACACACATGCAATGACTCTGGTGGATCCATGTGTGGTTTGTGAAAATAACACACATGCAATGACTCTAGTGGATCCATATGCGGTTTGTGAAAAGAACACACATGCAATGACTGTGGTGGATCCATATGTGGTTTGTGGAAAGAACACACATGCAATGACACTGGTGGATCCATATGTGGTCTGTGAAAGGAATATTCATGAAATGACTCTAGTTACTGTTAGTAAAAAGAACACACATGCAATGACACTGGTGGATCCATGTGTGGTCTCTGAAGAGAACACACATGCAATGACACTGGTGGATCCATAGGTGGATTGTGAAAAGAACACACATGCAAGGAACTCTGGTGGAACCACATGCAATGACACTGGTGGATCCATGTGTGGTCTGTGAAGAGAACACACATGCAATGAACTCTCGTGGATCCATATACGGTCTGTGAAAAGAATAGTCATGAAATGTCTGCAGGTGTGGTTAATGAAAGAATACACATTTCAATCACAATGGTGGATCCATATGTGGTCTGTGAAAAGAACACACATGCTATGACTCTAGCTGTAGTTAACGAGAAGAACAAACATGCAATTACACCGGTGGATCCATATGTGGATTGTGAAAATAACACACATGCAATGACTCTAGTTGTTGTTAGTAAAAAGAACACACATGCAATGACACTGGTGGATCCTTGTGTGGTCTCTGACAAGAACACACATTTCAATGACACCGGTGGATCCATATGTGGTCTGTGAAAAGAATAGTCATGAAATGACTCTAGTTGTTGTTAATAAAAAGAACACACATGCAATGACACTGGTGGATCCATGTGTGGTCTCTAAAGAGAACACACATGCAATGACTCTAGCTGTGGTTAATGAGAATAACACACATGCAATGACTCTGGTGGATCCATGTGTGGTTTGTGAAAAGAACACACATGCAATGAATCTAGTTGTTGTTAGTAAAAAGAACACACATGCAATGACACTGGTGGATCCATGTGTGGTCTCTGAAGAGAACACACATTTCAATGACACTGGTGGAACCACATGCAATGACACTAGTGGATCCATGTGTGGTCTCTGAAGAGAACACACATGCAATGACTCTAGATGTGGTTAATGAGAAGAACACATATGCAATGACACTAGTGCATCCATAGGTGGATTGTGAAAAGAACACACATGCAATGACTCCAGTTGTTGTTAGTAAAAAGAACACACATGCAATAACTCTGGTTGATCCATGTGGTTCATTGAAAGAACACACATGTAATGACATTGGTTGATCCATGTGGTTTGTGAAAAGAACACACATGCAATGACTTTGGTGGATACATATGTGGTTTGTGAAAATAACACACATGCAATGACTCTAGTGGATCCATATGCGGTTTGTGAAAAGAACACACATGCGATGACTCTACTGGATCCATATGTGGTTTATGGAAAGAACACACATGCGATGGCATTGGTGGATCCATATTTAGTTTGTGGAAAGAACACACATGCAATGACATTTCTTGATCCATATGTGGTTTGTGTAAAGAACACACATGCAATGACACTGGTGGATCCATGTGTGGTTTGTGACATGAACACACATGCAATTACTCTGGTGGATCCATGTGTGGTTTGTGGAAAGAACACACATGCAATGACTCTGGTTGATGCATATGTGGTTCATGGAAGTAACACACATGCAATGACATTGGTGGATCCATGTGTGGTTTGTGACATGAGCACTCATGCAATGACATTGGTTGGTACATATGTGGTTTATGACAATAACACACATGCAATGCCATTGGTCGATCCATATGTGGTTCATGAAAAAGAACACACATGTAGTGACATTGGTGGATCCATATGTGGTTTGTGGAAAGAACACACATGCAATGACTCTGTTGGATCCATGTGTGGTTTGTGAAAAGAACACACATGCAATGACTCCAGTGGATCCATATGTGGTTTGTGAAAAGAACACACATGCAATGACACTAGAGGATCCATATGTGGTCTAGGAAAAGAATATACATGCAATTACTCTAGTGGATCCATGTGTGGTTTGTGGAAAGAACACACATGCAATGACTCTGGTGGATACATATGTGGTTTGTGGAAAGAACACACATGCAATGACATGGGTTGATCCATATGTGGGTTGTGAAAAGAACACACATGCAATGCCATTGGTTGATCCATATATGGTTTTGGAAAAGAACACACATGCAATGAATCTGGTGGATCCATATGTGGTTTGTGGAAAGAACACACATGCAATGACATGGGTTGATCCATGTGTGGGTTGTGAAAAGAACACACATGCAATGCCATTGGTTGATCCATATATGGTTTTTGAAAAGAACACACATGCAATGACTCTGGTGGATCCATATGTGGTTTGTGGAAAGAACACACATGCAATGTCTCTAGTGGATCCATGTGTGGTTTGTGGAAAGACCACACATGCAATGACTCTAGTGGATCCATATGTGGTTTGTGGAAAAGAACACACATGCAATGACATTGGTGGATCCATATGTGGTTTTTGGAAAGAACACACATGCAATGACTCTGGTTGATCCATATGAGGTTCATGGAAAGAACACACATGCAATGACATTGGTGGATCCATGTGTGGTTTGTGACCTGAACACACATGCAATGACATTGGTGGATCCATATGTGGTTTGTGGAAAGAACACACATGCAATGACTCTACTTGATCCATATATGGTTCATGGAAAGAACGCACATGCAATGACATTGGTGGATCCATGTGTGGTTTGTGACATGAACACACATGCAATGACATTGGTTGATCCATATGTGGGTTGTGAAAAGAACACACATGCAATACCATTGGTTGATCCATATATGATTTGTGAAAAGAACACACATGCAATGACTCTGGTGGATACATATGTGGTTTGTGGAAAGAACACACATGCAATGACATGGGTTGATCCTTATGTGCATTGTGAAAAGAACACACATGCAATGCCATTGGTTGATCCATATATGGTTTTTGAAAAGAACACACATGCATTGACTCTGGTGGATCCATATGTAGTTTGTGGAAAGAACACACATCCAATGACTCTAGTGGATCCATGTGTGGTTTGTGGAAAGACCACACATGGAATGACTCTAGTGGATCCATATGTGGTTTGTGCAAAAGAACACACATGCAATGACATTGGTGGATCCATATGTGGTTTTTGGAAAGAACACACATGCAATGACTCTGGTTGATCCATATGAGGTTCATGGAAAGAATACACATGCAATCACACTGGTGGATCCATGTGTGGTTTGTGACATGAACACACATGCAATGACATTGGTTGATCCATATGTGGTTTATGACAATAACACACATGCAATGCCATTGGTGGATCTATATGTGGTTTGTAGAAAAGAACACACATGCAATGACTCTGGTGGATCCATGTGTGGTTTGTGAAAAGAACACACATGCAATGACTCTAGTGGATCCATACGTGGTTTGTGAAAAGAACACACATGCAATGACTGTGGTGGATCCATATGTGGTTTGTGGAAAGAACACACATGCAATGACATTTGTTGATGCATATGTGGTTTGTGAATAGAACACACATGCAGTGACATTGGTGGATCCATGTGTGGTTTTTGACATGAACACACATGAAGTGACTCTGGTGGATCCATGTGTGGTTTGTGGGAAAGAACACATATGCAATGACTCTTGTTGATCCATGTGGTTTGTGGAAAGAACACACATGAAGTGACATTGGTGGATCCATGTGTTGTTTGTGGAAAGAACACACATACAATGACATTGGTGGATCCATGTGTGGTTTGTGACATGAACACACATGCAATGACATTGGTTGGTCCATATGTGGTTTATGACAATAACACACATGCAATGCCATTGGTGGATCCATATGAGGTTCATGAAAAAGAACACACATGTAATGACATTGGTGGATCCATATGTGGTTTGTGGAAAAGAACACACATGCAATGACTCTGTTGGATCCATGTGTGGTTTGTGAAAAGAACACACATGCAATGACTCCAGTGGATCCATATGTGGTTTGTGAAAAGAACACACATGCAATGACACTAGAGGATCCATATGTGGTCGGTGAAAAGAATATACATGCAACTACTCTAGTGGATCCATGTGTGGTTTGTGGAAAGAACAGACATGCAATGACTGTAGTTGATCCATGTGGTTTGTGGTAAGAACACACATACAATGCCATTGGTGGATCCATATGTGGTTTGTGGAAAGAACACACATGCAACGCCATTGGTTGATCCATGTGGTTTTTGGAAAATAACACACATGCAATGACTCTGGTGGATCCATATGTAGTTTGTGGAAAGAACACACATGCAATGATTCTAGTGGATCCATATGTGGTTTGTGG
Source organism: Avena sativa (assembly GCA_916181665.1). Taxonomy (NCBI): domain Eukaryota; kingdom Viridiplantae; phylum Streptophyta; class Magnoliopsida; order Poales; family Poaceae; genus Avena; species Avena sativa. Next base: position 434,921,727 of record OV702295.1, read on the forward strand.
AAAAGAATACACATGCAATTACTCTAGTGGGTACATATGTGGTTTGTGGAAAGAACACACATGCATTGCCATTGGTGTATCCATATGTGGTTCATGGACAGAACACACATGCAATGACATTTGTTCATCCATATATGGTTTGTGAAAAGCACACACATGCAATTACTCTGGTGGATCCATGGGTGGTTTGTGGAAAAGAACACATATGCAATGACATTGGTGGATCCATATGTGGTTTGTGGAAAGAACACACATGCAATGACATTTGTTGATCCATATGTGGTTTATGCAAATAACACACATGCAATGACATTGGTGGATCCATGTGTGGTTTGTGACATGAACACACATGCAATTACTCTATTGGATCCATCTGTGGTTTGTGGAAAGAACACACATGCGATGACTCTGGTTGATCCATGTAGTTTGTGTAAAGAACACACGTGCAATGCCATTGGTGGATCCATATGTGGTTTTTGGAAATAACACACATGCAATGCCATTGGTTGATCCATGTGGTTTTTGGAAAATAACACACATGCAATGACTTTGGTGGATCCAGATGTAGTTTGTGGAAAGAACTCACATGCAATGACATTGGTGGATCCATATGTGGTCTATGAAAAGAATAGTCATGAAATGACTCTAGTTATTGTTAGTAAAAAGAACACACATGAAATGACTGGTGGGTCCATGTGTGGTCTCTGAAGAAAACACACATTTCAATGACACTGGTGGATCCACATGTGGTCTGTGAAAAGAATAGTCATGAAATGACTCTAGTTGTTGTTAGTAAAAAGAACACACATGCATTCACACTGGTGGATCCATATGTGGTCTCTGAAGAGAACACACATGCAATGACTCTAGCTGTGGTTAATAAGAAGAAGACACATGCAATGACACTATTGGATCCATAGGTGGATTGTGAAAAGAACACACATGCAATGACTCTGGTTGATCCATATATGGTTTGTGAAAAGAACACACATTTCAATGACATTGGTGGATCCATATGAGGTTTGTGGAAAGAACACACATGCAATGACTCTACTGGATCCATGTGTGGTTTGTGGAAAGACCATACATGCAATGACTCTAGTGTATCCATATGTGGTTTGTGGAAAGAACACACATGCAATGACATTGGTGGATCCATATTTGCATATTTGGTTTGTAGAAAGAACACACATGCAATGCCAGTTATTGATCCATATGTGGTTTTTGAAAAGAACACACATGCAATAACACTGGTGGATCCATGTGTGGTTTTTGACATGAACACACATGCAATGACATTGGTGGATCCATATGTGGTTTGTGGAAAGAACACACATGCAATGACTCTAGTTGATCCATATGTGGTTCATGGAAAGAACGCACATGCAATGACATTGGTGGATCCATGTGTGGTTTGTGACATGAACACACATGCAATGACATTGGTTGATCCATATGTGGGTTGTGAAAAGAACACACATGCAATGCCATTGGTTGATCCATATATGGTTTGTGAAAAGAACACACATGCAATGAATCTGGTGGATACATATGTGGTTTGTGGAAAGAACACACATGCAATGACATGGGTTGATCCATATGTGGGTTGTGAAAAGAACACACATGCAATGCCATTGGTTGATCCATATATGGTTTTTGAAAAGAACACACATGCAATGACTCTAGTGGATCCATATGTGGTTTGTGGAAACGAACACACATGCAATGACATTGGTGGATCCATATGTGGTTTTTGGAAAGAACACACATCTAATGACTCTGGTTGATCCATATGTGGTTCATGGAAAGAACACACATGCAATGACATTGGTGGATGCATGTGTGGTTTGTGACATGAACACACATGCAATGACATTGGTTGATCCATATGTGGTTTATGGCAATAACACACATGCAATGCCATTGGTGGATCCATATGTGGTTTGTGGAAAGAACACACATGCAATGCCATTGGTTGATCCATGTGGTTTTTGGAAAATAACACACATGCAATAACACTGGTGGATCCATGTGTGGTCAGTGAAGAGAACACACATGCAATGAACTCTGGTGGATCCATATACGGTCTGTGAAAAGAATAGTCATGAAATGTCTCCAGGTGTGGTTAATGAAAGAATATACATTAAAATCACAATGGTGGATCCATATGTGGTCTGTGAAAAGAACACACATGCTATGACTCTAGCTGTAGTTAACGAGAAGAACAAACATGCAATGACACCGGTGGATCCATATGTGGATTGTGAAAATAACACACATGCAATGACTCTAGTTGTTGTTAGTAAAAAGAACACACATGCAATGACACTGGTGGATCCTTGTGTGGTCTCTGAAAAGAACACACATTTCAATGACACCGGTGGATCCATATGTGGTCTGTGAAAAGAATAGTCATGAAATGACTCTAGTTGTTGTTAATAAAAAGAACACACATGCAATGACACTGGTGGATCCATGTGTGGTCTCTGAAGAGAACACACATGCAATAACTCTAGCTGTGGTTAATGAGAATAACACACATGCAATGACTCTGGTGGATCCATGTGTGGTTTGTGAAAAGAACACACATGCAATGAATCTAGTTGTTGTTAGTAAAAAGAACACACATGCAATGACACTGGTGGATCCATGTGTGGTCTCTGAAGAGAACACACATTTCAATGACACTGGTGGAACCACATGCAATGACACTAGTGGATCCATGTGTGTTCTCTGAAGAGAACACACATGCAATGACTCTAGCTGTGGTTAATGAGAAGAACACACATGCAATGACACTAGTGCATCCATAGGTGGATTGTGAAAAGAACACACATGCAATGACTCCAGTTGTTGTTAGTAAAAAGAACACACATGCAATAACTCTGGTTGATCCATGTGGTTCATTGAAAGAAAACACATGTAATGACATTGGTTGATCCATGTGGTTTGTGAAAAGAACACACATGCAATGACTTTGGTGGATCCATATGTGGTTTGTGAAAAGAGCACACATACGATGACTCTAGTGGATCCATATGTGGTTTATGGAAAGAACACACATGCGATGGAATTGGTGGATCCATATTTAGTTTGTGGAAAGAACACACATGCAATGACATTTCTTGATCCATATGTGGTTTGTGTAAAGAACACACATGCAATGACACTGGTGGATCCATGTGTGGTTTGTGACATGAACACACATGCAATTACTCTGGTGGATCCATGTGTGGTTTGTGGAAAGAACACACATGCAATGACTCTGGTTGATGCATGTGTGGTTCATGGAAGTAACACACATGCAATGACATTGGTGGATCCATGTGTGGTTTGTGACATCAACACACATGCAATGACATTGGTTGGTACATATGTGGTTTATGACAATAACATACATGCAATGCCATTGGTGGATCCATATGTCGTTCATGAAAAAGAACACACATGTAGTGACATTGGTGGATCCATATGTGGTTTGTGGAAAGAACACACATGCAATGACTCTGTTGGATCCATGTGTGGTTTGTGAAAAGAACACACATGCAATGACTCCAGTGGATCCATATGTGGTTTGTGTAAAGAACACACATGCAATGACACTAGAGGATCCATATGTGGTCTGTGAAAAGAATATACATGCAATTACTCAAGTGGATCCATGTGTGGTTTTTGGAAAGAACACACATGCAATGACTCTAGTTGATCCATGTGGTTTGTGGTAAGAACACACATGCAATGCCATTGGTGGATCCATATGTGGTTTGTGGAAAGAACACACATGCAATGCCATTGGTTGATCCATGTGGTTTTTGGAAAATAACACATATGCAATGACTCTGGTGGATCCATATGTAGTTTGTGGAAAGAACATACATGCAATGACTCTAGTGGATCCATATGTGGTTTGTGGAAAAGAATACACATGCAATTACTCTAGTGGGTACATATGTGGTTTGTGGAAAGAACACACATGCAATGACATTGGTGTATCCATATGTGGGTTCTGAAAAGAACACACATACAATGACTCTAGTGGATCCATATGTGGTTTGTGGAAAGAACACACTTGCAATGACATTGGTGGATCCATATTTGGTTTGTGGAAAGACCACAGATGCAATGACTCTAGTGGAACCATGTGTGGTTTCTGGAAAGACCACACATGCAATGATTCTAGTGGATCCATATGTGGTTTGTGGAAAAGAACACACATGCAATGACATTGGTGGATCCATATGTGGTTTGTGGAAACAACACACATGCAATGACTCTAGTTCATCCATATGTGGTTCATGGAAAGAACGCACATACAATGACATTGGTGGCTCCATGTGTGGTTTGTGACATGAACACACATGCAATGACATTGGTTGATCCATATGTGGTTTATGACAATAACACACATGCAATGCCATTGGTGGATCTATATGTGGTTTGTAGAAAAGAACACACATGCAATGACTCTGGTGGATCCATGTGTGGTTTGTGAAAAGAACACACATGCAATGACTCTAGTGGATCCATACGTGGTTTGTGAAAAGAACACACATGCAATGACTGTGGTGGATCCATATGTGGTTTGTGGAAAGAACACACATGCAATGACATTTGTTGATGCATATGTGGTTTGTGAATAGAACACACATGCAGTGACATTGGTGGATCCATGTGTGGTTTTTGACATGAACACACATGAAGTGACTCTGGTGGATCCATGTGTGGTTTGTGGGAAAGAACACATATGCAATGACTCTTGTTGATCCATGTGGTTTGTGGAAAGAACACACATGAAGTGACATTGGTGGATCCATGTGTTGTTTGTGGAAAGAACACACATACAATGACATTGGTGGATCCATGTGTGGTTTGTGACATGAACACACATGCAATGACATTGGTTGGTCCATATGTGGTTTATGACAATAACACACATGCAATGCCATTGGTGGATCCATATGTGGTTCATGAAAAAGAACACACATGTAATGACATTGGTGGATCCATATGTGGTTTGTGGAAAAGAACACACATGCAATGACTCTGTTGGATCCATGTGTGGTTTGTGAAAAGAACACACATGCAATGACTCCAGTGGATCCATATGTGGTTTGTGAAAAGAACACACATGCAATGACACTAGAGGATCCATATGTGGTCGGTGAAAAGAATATACATGCAACTACTCTAGTGGATCCATGTGTGGTTTGTGGAAAGAACAGACATGCAATGACTGTAGTTGATCCATGTGGTTTGTGGTAAGAACACACATACAATGCCATTGGTGGATCCATATGTGGTTTGTGGAAAGAACACACATGCAACGCCATTGGTTGATCCATGTGGTTTTTGGAAAATAACACACATGCAATGACTCTGGTGGATCCATATGTAGTTTGTGGAAAGAACACACATGCAATGATTCTAGTGGATCCATATGTGGTTTGTGGAAAAGAATACACATGCAATTACTCTAGTAGGTACATATGTGGTTTGTGGAAAGAACACACATGCATTGCCATTGGTGTATCCATATGTGGTTCATGGACAGAACACACATGGAATGACATTTGTTCATCCATATATGGTTTGTGAAAAGCACACACATGCAATTACTCTGGTGGATCCATGGGTGGTTTGTGGAAAAGAACACATATGCAATGACATTGGTGGATCCATATGTGGTTTGTGGAAAGAACACACATGCAATGACATTTGTTGATCCATATGTGGTTTATGCAAATAACACACATGCAATGACATTGGTGGATCCATGTGTGGTTTGTGACATGAACACACATGCAATTACTCTATTGGATCCATCTGTGGTTTGTGGAAAGAACACACATGCGATGACTCTGGTTGATCCATGTAGTTTGTGTAAAGAACACACGTGCAATGCCATTGGTGGATCCATATGTGGTTTTTGGAAATAACACACATGCAATGCCATTGGTTGATCCATGTGGTTTTTGGAAAATAACACACATGCAATGACTTTGGTGGATCCAGATGTAGTTTGTGGAAAGAACTCACATGCAATGACATTGGTGGATCCATATGTGGTCTATGAAAAGAATAGTCATGAAATGACTCTAGTTATTGTTAGTAAAAAGAACACACATGAAATGACTGGTGGGTCCATGTGTGGTCTCTGAAGAAAACACACATTTCAATGACACTGGTGGATCCACATGTGGTCTGTGAAAAGAATAGTCATGAAATGACTCTAGTTGTTGTTAGTAAAAAGAACACACATGCATTCACACTGGTGGATCCATATGTGGTCTCTGAAGAGAACACACATGCAATGACTCTAGCTGTGGTTAATAAGAAGAACACACATGCAATGACACTATTGGATCCATAGGTGGATTGTGAAAAGAACACACATGCAATGACTCTGGTTGATCCATATATGGTTTGTGAAAAGAACACACATTTCAATGACATTGGTGGATCCATATGAGGTTTGTGGAAAGAACACACATGCAATGACTCTACTGGATCCATGTGTGGTTTGTGGAAAGACCATACATGCAATGACTCTAGTGTATCCATATGTGGTTTGTGGAAAGAACACACATGCAATGACATTTTTGGATCCATATTTGCATATTTGGTTTGTAGAAAGAACACACATGCAATGCCAGTTATTGATCCATATGTGGTTTTTGAAAAGAACACACATGCAATAACACTGGTGGATCCATGTGTGGTTTTTGACATGAACACACATGCAATGACATTGGTGGATCCATATGTGGTTTGTGGAAAGAACACACATGCAATGACTCTAGTTGATCCATATGTGGTTCATGGAAAGAACGCACATGCAATGACATTGGTGGATCCATGTGTGGTTTGTGACATGAACACACATGCAATGACATTGGTTGATCCATATGTGGGTTGTGAAAAGAACACACATGCAATGCCATTGGTTGATCCATATATGGTTTGTGAAAAGAACACACATGCAATGAATCTGGTGGATACATATGTGGTTTGTGGAAAGAACACACATGCAATGACATGGGTTGATCCATATGTGGGTTGTGAAAAGAACACACATGCAATGCCATTGGTTGATCCATATATGGTTTTTGAAAAGAACACACATGCAATGACTCTAGTGGATCCATATGTGGTTTGTGGAAACGAACACACATGCAATGACATTGGTGGATCCATATGTGGTTTTTGGAAAGAACACACATCTAATGACTCTGGTTGATCCATATGTGGTTCATGGAAAGAACACACATGCAATGACATTGGTGGATGCATGTGTGGTTTGTGACATGAACACACATGCAATGACATTGGTTGATCCATATGTGGTTTATGGCAATAACACACATGCAATGCCATTGGTGGATCCATATGTGGTTTGTGGAAAGAACACACATGCAATGCCATTGGTTGATCCATGTGGTTTTTGGAAAATAACACACATGCAATAACACTGGTGGATCCATGTGTGGTCAGTGAAGAGAACACACATGCAATGAACTCTGGTGGATCCATATACGGTCTGTGAAAAGAATAGTCATGAAATGTCTCCAGGTGTGGTTAATGAAAGAATATACATTAAAATCACAATGGTGGATCCATATGTGGTCTGTGAAAAGAACACACATGCTATGACTCTAGCTGTAGTTAACGAGAAGAACAAACATGCAATGACACCGGTGGATCCATATGTGGATTGTGAAAATAACACACATGCAATGACTCTAGTTGTTGTTAGTAAAAAGAACACACATGCAATGACACTGGTGGATCCTTGTGTGGTCTCTGAAAAGAACACACATTTCAATGACACCGGTGGATCCATATGTGGTCTGTGAAAAGAATAGTCATGAAATGACTCTAGTTGTTGTTAATAAAAAGAACACACATGCAATGACACTGGTGGATCCATGTGTGGTCTCTGAAGAGAACACACATGCAATAACTCTAGCTGTGGTTAATGAGAATAACACACATGCAATGACTCTGGTGGATCCATGTGTGGTTTGTGAAAAGAACACACATGCAATGAATCTAGTTGTTGTTAGTAAAAAGAACACACATGCAATGACACTGGTGGATCCATGTGTGGTCTCTGAAGAGAACACACATTTCAATGACACTGGTGGAACCACATGCAATGACACTAGTGGATCCATGTGTGTTCTCTGAAGAGAACACACATGCAATGACTCTAGCTGTGGTTAATGAGAAGAACACACATGCAATGACACTAGTGCATCCATAGGTGGATTGTGAAAAGAACACACATGCAATGACTCCAGTTGTTGTTAGTAAAAAGAACACACATGCAATAACTCTGGTTGATCCATGTGGTTCATTGAAAGAAAACACATGTAATGACATTGGTTGATCCATGTGGTTTGTGAAAAGAACACACATGCAATGACTTTGGTGGATCCATATGTGGTTTGTGAAAAGAGCACACATACGATGACTCTAGTGGATCCATATGTGGTTTATGGAAAGAACACACATGCGATGGAATTGGTGGATCCATATTTAGTTTGTGGAAAGAACACACATGCAATGACATTTCTTGATCCATATGTGGTTTGTGTAAAGAACACACATGCAATGACACTGGTGGATCCATGTGTGGTTTGTGACATGAACACACATGCAATTACTCTGGTGGATCCATGTGTGGTTTGTGGAAAGAACACACATGCAATGACTCTGGTTGATGCATGTGTGGTTCATGGAAGTAACACACATGCAATGACATTGGTGGATCCATGTGTGGTTTGTGACATGAACACACATGCAATGACATTGGTTGGTACATATGTGGTTTATGACAATAACATACATGCAATGCCATTGGTGGATCCATATGTCGTTCATGAAAAAGAACACACATGTAGTGACATTGGTGGATCCATATGTGGTTTGTGGAAAGAACACACATGCAATGACTCTGTTGGATCCATGTGTGGTTTGTGAAAAGAACACACATGCAATGACTCCAGTGGATCCATATGTGGTTTGTGTAAAGAACACACATGCAATGACACTAGAGGATCCATATGTGGTCTGTGAAAAGAATATACATGCAATTACTCAAGTGGATCCATGTGTGGTTTTTGGAAAGAACACACATGCAATGACTCTAGTTGATCCATGTGGTTTGTGGTAAGAACACACATGCAATGCCATTGGTGGATCCATATGTGGTTTGTGGAAAGAACACACATGCAATGCCATTGGTTGATCCATGTGGTTTTTGGAAAATAACACATATGCAATGACTCTGGTGGATCCATATGTAGTTTGTGGAAAGAACATACATGCAATGACTCTAGTGGATCCATATGTGGTTTGTGGAAAAGAATACACATGCAATTACTCTAGTGGGTACATATGTGGTTTGTGGAAAGAACACACATGCAATGACATTGGTGTATCCATATGTGGGTTGTGAAAAGAACACACATACAATGACTCTAGTGGATCCATATGTGGTTTGTGGAAAGAACACACTTGCAATGACATTGGTGGATCCATATTTGGTTTGTGGAAAGACCACAGATGCAATGACTCTAGTGGAACCATGTGTGGTTTCTGGAAAGACCACACATGCAATGATTCTAGTGGATCCATATGTGGTTTGTGGAAAAGAACACACATGCAATGACATTGGTGGATCCATATGTGGTTTGTGGAAACAACACACATGCAATGACTCTAGTTGATCCATATGTGGTTCATGGAAAGAACGCACATACAATGACATTGGTGGCTCCATGTGTGGTTTGTGACATGAACACACATGCAATGACATTGGTTGATCCATATGTTGGTTGTGAAAAGAACAGACATGCAATGCCATTGCTTGATCCATATATGGTTTGTGAAAAGAACACACATGCAATGACTCTGGTGGATACATATGTGGTTTGTGGAAAGAACACACATGCAATGACATGGGTTGATCCATATGTGGGTTGTGAAAAGAACACACATGCAATGACATTGGTGGATCCATATGTGGTTTGTGGAAAGAACACACATGCAATGACTCTAGTGTATCCATATGTGGGTTGTGAAAAGAACACACATACAATGACTCTAGTGTATCCATATGTGGTTTGTGGAAAGAACACACATGCAATGACATTGGTGGATCCATATTTGGTTTGTGGAAAGACCACACATGCAATGACTCTAGTGGATCCATGTGTGGTTTCTAGAAAGACCACGCATGCAATGACTCTAGTGGATCCATATGTGGTTTGTGGAAAAGAACACACATGCAATGACATTGGTGGATCCATATGTGGTTTGTGGAAAAGAACACACATGCAATGACATTGGTGGATCCATATTTGGTTTGTGGAAAGAACACACATGCAATGACATTGGTGGATTCATATGTGGTTTTTGGAAAGAACACACATGCAATGACTTTGGTTGATCCATATGTGGTTCATGGAAAGAACACACATGCAATGACATTGGTGGATCCATGTGTGGTTTGTGACATGAACACACATGCAATGACATTGGTTGATCCATATGTGGTTTATGACAATAACACACATGCAATGCCATTGGTGGATCCATATGTGGTTTGTAGAAAAGAACACACATGCAATAACATTGGTGGATCCATATGTGGCTTGTGGAAAGAAGACACATGCAATGACTCTAGTGGATCCATGTGTGGTTTGTGAAAATAACACACATGCAATGACTCTAGTGGATCCATATGTGGTTTGTGAAAAGAACACACATGCAATGACTATGGTGGATCCATATGTGGTTTGTGGAAAGAACACACATGCAATGACATTTGTTGATCCATATGTGGTTTGTGAATAGAACACACATGCAGTGACATTGGTTGATCCATGTGTGGTTTTTGACATGAACACACATGCAGTGACTCTGGTGGATCCATGTGTGGTTTGTGGAAAGAACACATATGCAATGACTCTGGTTGATCCATGTGGGTTGTGGAAAGAACACACATGAAGTGACATTGGTGGATCCGTGTGTGGTTTGTGACATGAACGCACATGCAATGACTCTGGTGGATCCATGTGTGGTTTGTGGAAAGAACACACATACAATGACATTGGTGGATCCATGTGTGGTTTGTGACATGAACACACATGCAATGACATTGGTTGGTCCATATGTGCTTTATGATAATAACACACATGCAATGCCATTGGTGGATCCATATGTGGTTCATGAAAAAGAACACACATGTAATGACATTGGTGGATCCATATGTGGTTTGTGGAAAGAACACACATGCAATGGGGACTCTGTTGGATCCATGTGTGGTTTGTGAAAAGAACACACATCCAATGACTCCAGTGGATCCATATGTGGTTTGTGAAAAGAACACACATGCAATGACAGTAGAGGATCCATATGTGGTCTGTGAAAAGAACATACATGCAATTACTCTAGTGGATCCATGTGTGGTTTGTGGAAAGAACACGCATGCAATGAATCTAGTTGATCCATGTGGTTTGTGGTAAGAGCACACATGCAGTGCCATTGGTGGATCCATATGTGGTTTGTGGAAAGAACACACATGCAATGCCATTGGTTGATCCATGTGGTTTTTGGAATATACACACAGGCAATGACTCTGGTGGATCCATATGTAGTTTGTGGAAAGAACACACATGCAATGACTCTAGTGGATCCATATGTGGTTTGTGGAAAAGAATACACATGCAATTACTCTAGTGGGTACATATGTGGTTTGTGGAAAGAACACACATGCAATGACATTGGTGTATCCATATGTGGGTTGTGAAAAGAACACACATACAATGACTCTAGTGTATCCATATGTGGTTTGTGGAAAGAACACACATGCAATGACATTGGTGGATCCATATTTGGTTTGTGGAAAGACCACACATGCAATGACTCTAGTGGATCCATGTGTGGTTTCTAGAAAGACCACGCATGCAATGACTCTAGTGGATCCATATGTGGTTTGTGGAAAAGAACACACATGCAATGACATTGGTGGATCCATATGTGGTTTGTGGAAAAGAACACACATGCAATGACATTGGTGGATCCATATTTGGTTTGTGGAAAGACCACAGATGCAATGACTCTAGTGGAACCATGTGTGGTTTTTGGAAAGACCACACATGCAATGATTCTAGTGGATCCATATGTGGTTTGTGGAAAAGAACACACATGCAATGACATTGGTGGATCCATATGTGGTTTGTGGAAAGAACACACATGCAATGACTCTAGTTGATCCATATGTGGTTCATGGAAAGAACGCACATACAATGACATTGGTGGATCCATGTGTGGTTTGTGACATGAACACACATGCAATGACATTGGTTGATCCATATGTGGGTTGTGAAAGAACACACATGCAATGCCATTGGTTGATCCATATATGGTTTGTGAAAAGAACACACATGCAATGACTCTGGTGGATACATATGTGGTTTGTGGAAAGAACACACATGCAATGACATGGGTTGATCCATATGTAGATTGTGAAAAGAACACACATGCAATGCCATTGGTTGATCCATATATGGTTTTTGAAAAGAACACACATGCAATGACTCTGGTGGATCCATATGTGGTTTGTGGAAAGAACACACATGCAATGACTCTAGTGGATCCATGTGTGGTTTGTGGAAAGACCACACATGCAATGACTCTAGTGGATCCATATGTGGTTTGTGGAAAAGAACACACATGCAATGACATTGGTGGATCCATATGTTGTTTTTGGAAAGAACACACATGCAATGACTCTGGTTGATCCATATGAGGTTCATGGAAAGAACACACATGCAATGACATTGGTGGATCCATGTGTGGTTTGTGACATGAACACACATGCAATGACATTGGTTGATCCATATGTGGTTTATGACAATAACACACATGCAATGCCATTGGTGGATCCATATGTGGTTTCTAGAAAAGAACGCACATACAATAACATTGGTGGATCCATATGTGGCTTGTGGAAAGAACACACATGCAATGACTCTAGTGGATCCATGTGTGGTTTGTGAAAAGAACACACATGCAATGACTCTAGTGGATCCATATGTGGTTTGTGAAAAGAACACACATGCAATGACTGTGGTGGATCCATATGTGGTTTGTGGAAAGAACACACATGCAATGACATTTGTTGATCCATATGTGGTTTGTGAATAGAACACACATGAACTTACATTGGTGGATCCATGTGTGGTTTTTGACATGAACACACATGCAGTGACTCTGGTGGATCCATGTGTGGTTTGTGGAAAGAACACATATGCAATGACTCTGGTTGATCCATGTGGTTTGTGGAATGAACACACATGAAGTGACATTGGTGGATCCATGTGTGGTTTGTGACATGAACACACATGCAATGACTCTGGTGGATCCATGTGTGGTTTGTGGAAAGAACACACATACAATGACATTGGTGGATCCATGTGTGGTTTGTGACATGAACACACATGCAATGACATTGGTTGGTCCATATGTGGTTTATGACAATAACACACATGCAATGCCATTGGTGGATCCATATGTGGTTCATGAAAAAGAACACACATGTAATGACATTGGTGGATCCATATGTGGTTTGTGGAAAGAACACACATGCAATGACTCTGTTGGATCCATGTGTGGTTTGTGAAAAGAACACACATGCAATGACTCCAGTGGATCCATATGTGGTTTGTGAAAAGAACACACATGCAATGACACTAGAGGATCCATATGTGGTCTGTGAAAAGAATATGCATGCAATTACTCTAGTGGATCCATGTGTGGTTTGTGGAAAGAACACACATGCAATGACTCTAGTTGATCCATGTGGTTTGTGGTAAGAACACACATGCAATGCCATTGGTGGATCCATATGTAGTTTGTGGAAAGAACACACATGCAATGACTCTAGTGGATCCATATGTGGTTTGTGGAAAAGAATACACATGCAATTACTCTAGTGGGTACATATGTGGTTTGTGGAAAGAACACACATGCAATGACATTGGTGTATCCATATGTGGGTTGTGAAAAGAACACACATACAATGACTCTAGTGGATCCATATGTGGTTTGTGGAAAGAACACACATGCAATGACATTGGTGGATCCATATTTGGTTTGTGGAAAGAACACACATGCAATGACTCTAGTGGATCCATGTGTGGTTTGTGGAAAGACCACACATGCAATGACTCTAGTGGATCCATATGTAGTTTGTGGAAAAGAACACACATGCAATGACATTGGTGGATCCATATGTGGTTTGTGGAAAGAACACACATGCAATGACTCTAGTTGATCCATATGTGGTTCATGGAAAGAACGCAGATGCAATGACATTGGTGGATCCATGTGTGGTTTGTGACATGAACACACATGAAATGACATTGGTTGATCCATATGTTGCTGTGAAAAGAACACACATGCAATGCCATTGGTTGATCCATATATGGTTTGTGAAAAGAACACACATGCAATGACTCTGGTGGATACATATGTGGTTTGTGGAAAGAACACACATGCAATGACATGGGTTGATCCATATGTGGGTTGTGAAAAGAACACACATGCAATGCCATTGGTTGATCCATATATGGTTTTTGAAAAGAACACACATGTAATGACTCTGGTGGATCCATATGTGCTTTGTGGAAAGAACACACATGCAATGACTCTTGTGGATCCATATGTGGTTTGTGGAAAAGAACACACATGCAATGACATTGGCGGATTCATATGTGGTTTTTGGAAAGAACACACAGGCAATGACTCTGGTTGATCCATATGTGGTTCATGGAAAGAACACACATGCAATGACATTGGTGGATCCATGTGTGGTTTGTGACATGAACACACATGCAATGACATTGGTTGATCCATATGTGGTTTATGACAATAACACACATGCAATGCCATTGGTGGATCCATATGTGGTTTGTAGAAAAGAACACACATGCAATAACATTGGTGGATCCATATGTGGCTTGTGGAAAGAAGACACATGCAATGACTCTAGTGGATCCATGTGTGGTTTGTGAAAAGAACACACATGCAATGACTCTAGTGGATCCATATGTGGTTTGTGAAAAGAACACACATGCAATGACTGTGGTGGATCCATATGTGGTTTGTGGAAAGAACACACATGCAATGACATTTGTTGATCCATATGTGGTTTGTGAATAGAACACACATGCAGTGACATTGGTGGATCCATGTGTGGTTTTTCACATGAACACACATGAAGTGACTCTGGTGGATCCATGTGTGGTTTGTGGAAAGAACACATATGCAATGACTCTGGTTGATCCATGTGGGTTGTGGAAAGAACACACATGAAGTGACATTGGTGGATCCGTGTGTGGTTTGTGACATGAACACACATGCAATGACTCTGGTGGATCCATGTGTGGTTTGTGGAAAGAACACACATACAATGACATTGGTGGATCCATGTGTGGTTTGTGACATGAACACACATGCAATGACATTGGTTGGTCCATATGTGGTTTATGACAATAACACACATGCAATGCCATTGGTGGATCCATATGTGGTTCATGAAAAAGAACACACGTGTAATGACATTGGTGGATCCATATGTGGTTTGTGGAAAGAACACACATGCAATGACTCTGTTGGATCCATGTGTGGTTTGTGAAAAGAACACACATCCAATGACTCCAGTGGATCCATATGTGGTTTGTGAAAAGAACACACATGCAATGACAGTAGAGGATCCATATGTGGTCTGTGAAAAGAACATACATGCAATTACTCTAGTGGATCCATGTGTGGTTTGTGGAAAGAACACGCATGCAATGAATCTAGTTGATCCATGTGGTTTGTGGTAAGAACACACATGCAATGCCATTGGTGGATCCATATGTGGTTTGTGGAAAGAGCACACATGCAATGCCATTGGTTGATCCATGTGGTTTTTGGAATATACACATAGGCAATGACTCTGGTGGATCCATATGTAGTTTGTGGAAAGAACACACATGCAATGACTCTAGTGGATCCATATGTGGTTTGTGGAAAAGAATACACATGCAATTACTCTAGTGGGTACATATGTGGTTTGTGGAAAGAACACACATGCAATGACATTGGTGTATCCATATGTGGGTTGTGAAAAGAACACACATACAATGACTCTTGTGTATCCATATGTGGTTTGTGGAAAGAACACACATGCAATGACATTGGTGGATCCATATTTGGTTTGTGGAAAGACCACACATGCAATGACTCTAGTGGATCCATGTGTGGTTTCTAGAAAGACCACGCATGCAATGACTCTAGTGGATCCATATGTGGTTTGTGGAAATGACACACATGCAATGACATTGGTGGATCCATATGTGGTTTGTGGAAAGAACACACATGCAATGACTCTAGTTGATCCATATGTGGTTCATGGAAAGAACGCACATGCAATGACAGTGGTGGATCCATGTGTGGTTTGTGACATGAACACACATGCAATTACATTGGTTGATCCATATGTGGGTTGTGAAAAGAACACACATGCAATGCCATTGTTGATCCATATATGGTTTGTGAAAAGAACACACATGCAATGACTTTGGTGTATACATATGTGGTTTTTGGAAAGAACACACATGCAATGACATGGGTTGATCCATATGTGGGTTGTGAAAAGAACACACATGCAATGCCATTGGTTGATCCATATATGGTTTTCGAAAAGAACACACATGCATTGACTCTGGTGGATCCATATGTAGTTTGTGGAAAGAACACACATGCAATGACTCTAGTGGATCTATGTGTGGTTTGTGGAAAGACCACACATGGAATGACTCTAGTGGATCCATATGTGGTTTGTGGAAAAGAACACACATGCAATGACATTGGTGGATCCATATGTGGTTTTTGGAAAGAACACACATGCAATGACTCTGGTTGATCCATATGAGGTTCATGGAAAGAACACACATGCAATGACATTGGTGGATCCATGTGTGGTTTGTGACATGAACACACATGCAATGACATTGGTTGATCCATATGTGGTTTATGACAATAACACACATGCAATGCCATTGGTGGATCCATATGTGGTTTGTAGAAAAGAACACACATGAAATAACATTGGTGGATCCATATGTGGCTTGTGGAAAGAACACACATGCAATGACTCTGGTGGATCCATGTGTGGTTTGTGAAAAGAACACACATGCAATGACTCTAGTGGATCCATACGTGGTTTGTGAAAAGAACACACATGCAATGACTGTGGTGGATCCATATGTGGTTTGTGGAAAGAACACACATGCAATGACATTTGTTGATCCATATGTGGTTTGTGAATAGAACACACATGCAGTGACATTGGTGGATCCAAGTGTGGTTTTTGACATGAACACACATGAAGTGACTCTGGTGGATCCATGTGTGGTTTGTGGAAAGAACACATATGCAATGACTCTGGTTGATCCATGTGGTTTGTGGAAAGAACACACATGAAGTGACATTGGTGGATCCATGTGTGGTTTTTGACATGAACACACATGCAATTACTCTGGTGGATCCATGTGTGGTTTGTGGAAGGAACACACATACGATGACATTGGTGGATCCATGTGTGGTTTCTGACATGAACACACATGCAATGACATTGGTTGGTCCATATGTGGTTTATGACAATAACACACATGCAATGCCATTGGTGGATCCATATGTGGTTTGTAGAAAAGAACACACATGCAATAACATTGGTGGATCCATATGTGGCTTGTGGAAAGAACACACATGCAATGACTCTGGTGGATCCATGTGTGGTTTGTGAAAAGAACACACATGCAATGACTCTAGTGGATCCATACGTGGTTTGTGAAAAGAACACACATGCAATGACTGTGGTGGATCCATATGTGGTTTGTGGAAAGAACACACATGCAATGAAATTTGTTGATCCATATGTGGTTTGTGAATAGAACACACATGCAGTGACATTGGTGGATCCAAGTGTGGTTTTTGACATGAACACACATGCAGTGACTCTGGTGGATCCATGTGGTTTGTGGAAAGAACACATATGCAATGACTCTGGTTGATCCATGTGGTTTGTGGAAAGAACACACATGAAGTGACATTGGTGGATCCATGTGTGGTTTGTGACATGAACACACATGCAATTACTCTGGTGGATCCATGTGTGGTTTGTGGAAAGAACACACATATGATGACATTGGTGGATCCATGTGTGGTTTCTGACATGAACACACATGCAATGACATTGGTTGGTCCATATGTGGTTTATGACAATAACACACATGCAATGCCATTGGTGGATCCATATGTGGTTCATGAAAAAAAAAACACATGTAATGACATTGGTGGATCCATATGTGGTTTGTGGAAAGAACACACATGCAATGACTCTGTTGGATCCATGTGTGGTTTGTGAAAAGAACACACATGCAATGACTCCAGTGGATCCATATGTGGTTTGTGAAAAGAACACACATGCAATGACACTAGAGGATCCATATGTGGTCTGTGAAAAGAATATACATGCAATTACTCTAGTGGATCCATGTGTGGTTTGTGGAAAGAACACACATGCAATGACTCTAGTTGATCCATGTGGTTTGTGGTAAGAACACACATGCAATGCCATTGGTGGATCCATATGTGGTTTGTGGAAAGAACACACATGCAATGCCATTGGTTGATCCATGTGGTTTTTGGAAAATAACACACATGCAATGACTCTAGTGGATCCATATGTAGTTTGTGGAAAGAACACACATGCAATGACTCTAGTGGATCCATATGTGGTTTGTGGAAAAGAATACACATGCAATTACTCTAGTGGGTACATATGTGGTTTGTGGAAAGAACACACATGCAATGACATTGGTGTATCCATATGTGGGTTATGAAAAGAACACACATACAATGACTCTAGTGTATCCATATGTGGTTTGTGGAAAGAACACACATGCAATGACATTGGTGGATCCATATTTGGTTTGTGGAAAGACCACACATGCAATGACTCTGGTGGATCCATGTGTGGTTTCTAGAAAGACCACGCATGCAATGACTCTAGTGTATCCATATGTGGTTTGTGGAAAGACCACACATACAATGACTCTTGTGTATCCATATGTGGTTTGTGGAAAAGAACATGGTGGATCCATATGTGGTTTGTGGAAAGAACACACATGCAATGACTCTAGTTGATCCATATGTGGTTCATGGAAAGAATGCACATGCAATGACATTGGTGGATCCATGTGTGGTTTGTGACATGAACACACATGCAATGACATTGGTTGATCCATATGTGGGTTGTGAAAAGAACACACATGCAATGCCATTGGTTGATCCATATATGGTTTTTGAAAAGAACACACATGCAATGACTCTGGTGGATACATATGTGGTTTGTGGAAAGAACACACATGCAATGACATGGGTTGATCCATATGTGGGTTGTGAAAAGAACACACATGCAATGCCATTGGTTGATCCATATATGGTTTTCGAAAAGAACACACATGCATTGACTCTGGTGGATCCATATGTAGTTTGTGGAAAGAACACACATGCAATGACTCTAGTGGATCCATGTGTGGTTTGTGGAAAGACCACACATGGAATGACTCTAGTGGATCCATGTGTGGTATGTGGAAAACAACACACATGCAATGACATTGGTGGATCCATATGTGGTTTTTGGAAACAACACACATGCAATGACTCTGGTTGATCCATATGAGGTTCATGGAAAGAACACACATGCAATGACATTGGTGGATCCATGTGTGGTTTGTGACATGAACACACATGCAATGACATTGGTTGATCCATATGTGGTTTATGATAATAACACACATGAAATGCCATTGGTGGATCCATATGTGGTTTGTAGAAAAGAACACACATGCAATAACATTCGTGTATCCATATGTGGCTTGTGGAAAGAACACACATGCAATGACTCTGGTGGATCCATGTGTGGTTTGTGAAAAGAACACACATGCAATGACTCTAGTGGATCCATACGTGGTTTGTGAAAAGAACACACATTCAATGACTGTGGTGGATCCATGTGTGGTTTGTGGAAAGAACACACATGCAATGACATTTGTTGATCCATATGTGGTTTGTGAATAGAACACACATGCAGTGACATTGGTGGATCCATGTGTGGTTTTTGACATGAACACACATGCAGTAATTCTGGTGGATCCATGTGTGGTTTGTGAAAAGAACACACATGCAATGACTGTGGTGGATCCATGTGTGGTTTGTGGAAAGAACACACATGCAATGACATTTGTTGATCCATATGTGGTTTGTGAATAGAACACACATGCAGTGACATTGGTGGATCCATGTGTGGTTTTTGACATGAACACACATGCAGTAACTCTGGTGGATCCATGTGTGGTTTGTGGAAAGAACACATATGCAATGACTCTGGTTGATCCATGTGGTTTGTGGAAAGAACACACATGAAGTGACATTGGTGGATCCATGTGTGGTTTGTGACGTGAACACACATGCAATGACTCTGGTGGATCCATGTGTGGTTTGTGGAAAGAACACACATACGATGACATTGGTGGATCCATGTGTGGTTTCTGACATGAACACACATGCAATGACATTGGTTGGTCCATATGTGGTTTATGACAATAACACACATGCAATGCCATTGTTGGATCCATATGTGGTTTGTAGAAAAGAACACACATGCAATAACATTGGTGGATCCATATGTGGCTTGTGGAAAGAACACACATGCAATGACTCTGGTGGATCCATGTGTGGTTTGTGAAAAGAACACACATGCAATGACTCTAGTGGATCCATACGTGGTTTGTGAAAAGAACACACATGCAATGACTGTGGTGGATCCATATGTGGTTTGTGGAAAGAACACACATGCAATGAAATTTGTTGATCCATATGTGGTTTGTGAATAGAACACACATGCAGTGACATTGGTGGATCCAAGTGTGGTTTTTGACATGAACACACATGCACTGACTCTGGTGGATCCATGTGTGGTTTGTGGAAAGAACACATATGCAATGACTCTGGTTGATCCATGTGGTTTGTGGAAAGAACACACATGAAGTGACATTGGTGGATCCATGTGTGGTTTGTGACATGAACACACATGCAATTACTCTGGTGGATCCATGTGTGGTTTGTGGAAAGAACACACATACGATGACATTGGTGGATCCATGTGTGGTTTCTGACATGAACACACATGCAATGACATTGGTTGGTCCATATGTGGTTTATGACAATAACACACATGCAATGCCATTGGTGGATCCATATGTGGTTCATGAAAAAGAACACACATGTAATGACATTGGTGGATCCATATGTGGTTTGTGGAAAGAACACACATGCAATGACTCTGTTGGATCCATGTGTGGTTTGTGAAAAGAACACACATGCAATGACTCCAGTGGATCCATATGTGGTTTATGAAAAGAACACACATGCAATGACACTAGAGGATCCATATGTGGTCTGTGAAAAGAATATACATGCAATTACTCTAGTGGATCCATGTGTGGTTTGTGGAAAGAACACACATGCAATGACTCTAGTTGATCCATGTGGTTTGTGGTAAGAACACACATGCAATGCCATTGGTGGATCCATATGTGGTTTGTGGAAAGAACACACATGCAATGCCATTGGTTGATCCATGTGGTTTTTGGAAAATAACACACATGCAATGACTCTAGTGGATCCATATGTAGTTTGTGGAAAGAACACACATGCAATGACTCTAGTGGATCCATATGTGGTTTGTGGAAAAGAATACACATGCAATTACTCTAGTGGGTACATATGTGGTTTGTGGAAAGAACACACATGCAATGACATTGGTGTATCCATATGTGGGTTGTGAAAAGAACACACATACAATGACTCTAGTGTATCCATATGTGGTTTGTGGAAAGAACACACATGCAATGACATTGGTGGATCCATATTTGGTTTGTGGAAAGACCACACATGCAATGACTCTAGTGGATCCATGTGTGGTTTCTAGAAAGACCACGCATGCAATGACTCTAGTGTATCCATATGTGGTTTGTGGAAAGACCACACATACAATGACTCTTGTGTATCCATATGTGGTTTGTGGAAAAGAACACACATGCAATGACATTGGTGGATCCATATGTGGTTTGTGGAAAGAACACACATGCAATGACTCTAGTTGATCCATATGTGGTTCATGGAAAGAATGCACATGCAATGACATTGGTGGATCCATGTGTGGTTTGTGACATGAACACACATGCAATGACATTGGTTGATCCATATGTGGGTTGTGAAAAGAACACACATGCAATGCCATTGGTTGATCCATATATGGTTTGTGAAAAGAACACACATGCAATGACTCTGGTGGATACATATGTGGTTTGTGGAAAGAACACACATGCAATGACATGGGTTGATCCATATGTGGGTTGTGAAAAGAACACACATGCAATGCCATTGGTTGATCCATATATGGTTTTCGAAAAGAACACACATGCATTGACTCTGGTGGATCCATATGTAGTTTGTGGAAAGAACACACATGCAATGACTCTAGTGGATCCATGTGTGGTTTGTGGAAAGTCCACACATGGAATGACTCTAGTGGATCCATATGTGGTATGTGGAAAACAACACACATGCAATGACATTGGTGGATCCATATGTGGTTTTTGGAAACAACACACATGCAATGACTCTGGTTGATCCATATGAGGTTCATGGAAAGAACACACATGCAATGACATTGGTGGATCCATGTGTGGTTTGTGACATGAACACACATGCAATGACATTGGTTGATCCATATGTGGTTTATGATAATAACACACATGCAATGCCATTGGTGGATCCATATGTGGTTTGTAGAAAAGAACACACATGCAATAACATTCGTGTATCCATATGTGGCTTGTGGAAAGAACACACATGCAATGACTCTGGTGGATCCATGTGTGGTTTGTGAAAAGAACACACATGCAATGACTCTAGTGGATCCATACGTGGTTTGTGAAAAGAACACACATTCAATGACTGTGGTGGATCCATGTGTGGTTTGTGGAAAGAACACACATGCAATGACATTTGTTGATCCATATGTGGTTTGTGAATAGAACACACATGCAGTGACATTGGTGGATCCATGTGTGGTTTTTGACATGAACACACATGCAGTAATTCTGGTGGATCCATGTGTGGTTTGTGGAAAGAACACATATGCAATGACTCTGGTTGATCCATGTGGTTTGTGGAAAGAACACACATGAAGTGACATTGGTGGATCCATGTGTGGTTTGTGACGTGAACACACATGCAATGACTCTGGTGGATCCATGTGTGGTTTGTGGAAAGAACACACATACAATGACATTGGTGGATCCACGTGTGGTTTGTGACATGAACACACATGCAATGACATTGGTTGGTCCATATGTGGTTTATGACAATAACTCACATGCAATGCCATTGGTGGATCCATATGTGGTTCATGAAAAAGAACACACATGTAATGACATTGGTGGATCCATATGTGGTTTGTGGAAAGAACACACATGCAATGACTCTGTTGGATCCATGTGTGGTTTGTGAAAAGAACACACATGCAATGACTCTAGTGGATCCATATGTGGTTTTTGAAAAGAACACACATGCAATGACACTAGAGGATCCATATGTGGTCTGTGAAAACAATATACATGCAATTACTCTAGTGGATCCATGTGTGGTTTGTGGAAAGAACACACATGCAATGACTCTAGTTGATCCATGTGGTTTGTGGTAAGAACACACATGCAATGCCATTGGTGGATCCATATGTGGTTTGTGGAAAGAACACACATGCAATGCCATTGGTTGATCCATGTGGTTTTTGGAAAATAACACACATGCAATGACTCTGGTGGATCCATATGTAGTTTGTGCAAAGAACACACATGCAATGATTCTAGTGGATCCATATGTGGTTTGTGGAAAAGAATACACATGCAATTACTCTAGTGGGTACATATGTGGTTTGTGGAAAGAACACATATGCATTGCCATTGGTGTATCCATATGTGGTTCATGGACAGAACACACATGCAATGACATTTGTTCATCCATATATGGTTTGTGAAAAGCACACACATGCAATTACTCTGGTGGATCCATGGGTGGTTTGTGGAAAAGAACACATATGGAATGACATTGGTGGATCCATATGTGGTTTGTGGAAAGAACACACATGCAATGACATTTGTTGATCCATATGCGGTTTGTGCAAATAACACACATGCAATGACATTGGTGGATCCATGTGTGGTTTGTGACATGAACACACATGCAATTACTCTATTGTATCCATTTGTGTTTTGTGGAAAGAACACACATGCGATGACTCTGGTTGATCCATGTAGTTTGTGTAAAGAACACACATGCAATGCCATTGGTGGATCCATATGTGGTTTGTGGAAATAACACACATGCAATGCCATTGGTTGATCCATGTGGTTTGTGGAAAATAACACACATGCAATGACTCTGGTGGATCCAGATGTAGTTTGTGGAAAGAACTCACATGCAATGACATTGGTGGATCCATATGTGGTCTATGAAAAGAATAGTCATGAAATGACTCCAGTTGTTGTGAGTAAAAAGAACACACATGAAATGACTGGTGGGTCCATGTGTGGTCTCTTAAGAGAACACACATTTCAATGACATTGGTGGATCCACATGTGGTCTGTGAAAAGAATAGTCATGAAATGACTCTAGTTGTTGTTAGTAAAAAGAACACACATGCAATGACACTGGTGGATCCATATGTGGTCTCTAAAGAGAACACACATGCAATGACTCTAGCTGTGGTTAATGAGAAGAACACACATGCAATGACACTGGTGGATCCATAGGTGGATTGTGAAAAGAACACACATGCAATGACTCTGGTTGATCCATATATGATTTGTGAAAAGAACACACATTTCAATGACATTGGTGGATCCATATGAGGTTTGTGGAAAGAACACACATGCAATGACTCTAGTGGATCCATGTGTGGTTTGTGGAAAGACCATACATGCAATGACTCTATTGTATCCATATGTGGGTTGTGGAAATAACACACATGCAATGACATTGGTGGATCCATATTTGCATATTTGGTTTGTAGAAAGAACACACATGCAATGCCAGTTATTGATCCATATGTGGTTTTTGAAAAGAACACACATGCAATAACACTGGTGGATCCATGTGTGGTTTGTGACATGAACACACATGCAATTACTCTGGTGGATCCATGTGTGGTTTGTGGAAAGAACACACATGCA
Source organism: Avena sativa (assembly GCA_916181665.1). Lineage (NCBI taxonomy): Eukaryota > Viridiplantae > Streptophyta > Magnoliopsida > Poales > Poaceae > Avena > Avena sativa. The sequence goes on from OV702295.1 coordinate 434,947,148, forward strand.
ATGACTCTGGTTGATCCATATCTGGTTCATGGAAAGAACACACATGCAATGACATTGGTGGATGCATGTGTGGTTTGTGACATGAACACACATGCAATGACATTGGTTGATCCATATGTGGTTTATGACAATAACACACATGCAATGCCATTGGTGGATCCATATGTGGGTTGTGAAAAGAACACACATGCAATGCTATTGGTTGATCCATATATGGTTTGTGAAAAGAACACACATGCAATGACTCTGGTGGATCCATATGTGGTTTGTGGAAAGAACACACATGCAATGACTCTAGTGGATCCATGTGTGGTTTGTGGAAAGACCACACATGCAATGACTCTAGTGGATCCATATGTGGTTTGTGGAAACGAACACACATGCAATGACATTGGTGGATCCATATGTGGTTTGTGGAAAGAACACACATGCAATGACTCTAGTTGATCCATATGTGGTTCATGGAAAGAACGCACATGCAATGACATTGGTGGATCCATGTGTGGTTTGTGACATGAACACACATGCAATGACATTGGTTGATCCATATGTTGGTTGTGAAAAGAACACACATGCAATGCCATTGGTGGATCCATATGTGGTTTGTGGAAAAGAACACACATGCAATGACATTGGTGGATCCATATATGGTTTATGGAAAGAACACACATGCAATGACTCTGTTGGATCCATGTGTGGTTTGTGAAAAGAACACACATGCAATGAGTCTAGTGGATCCATATGTGGTTTGTGAAAAGAACACACATGCAAGGACTGTGGTGGATCCATATGTGGTTTGTGGAAAGAACACACATGCAATGACATTTGTTGATCCATATGTGGTGTGTGAAAAGAACACACGTGCAGTGACATTGGTGGATGCATGTGTGGTTTTTTACATGAACACACATGCAATGACTCTGGTGGATCCATGTGTGGCTTGTGGAAAGAACACATATGCAATGACTCTAGTTGATCCATGTGGTTTGTGGAAAGAACACACATGTAGTGACATTGGTGGATCCATGTGTGGTTTGTGACATGAACACAGATGCAATGACTTTGGTGGATCCATGTGTGGTTTTTGGAAAGAACACACATGCAACGACTCTGGTTGATCCATGTGTGGTTTGTGGAAAGAACACATATGCAATGACTCTGGTTGATCCATATGTGGTTTGTGAAAATAACACAGATGAAATCCCATTGGTTGATCCATATGTGGTTCATGCAAAGAACACACGTGCAATGCCATTTGTTGATCCATATATGGTTTGTGAAAAGAACACACATGCAATTACTCTGGTGGATCCATGTGTGGTTTGTGGAAAAGAACACACATGCAATGACATTGGTGGATCCATATCTGGTTTGTGGAAGGAACACACATGCAATGACATATGTTGATCCATATGTGGTTTGTGGAAAGAACACACATGCAATGACATTGGTGGATCCATGTGTGGTTTGTGACATGAACACACATGCAATTACTCTGGTGGATCCATGTGTGGTTTATGGAAAGAACACACATGCAATTACTCTGGTGGATCCATATGTGGTTTGTGAAAAGAGCACACATACGATGACTCTAGTGGATCGATATGTGGTTTGTGAAAAGAACACACATGGTATGACATTGGTGGATCCATATTTGGTTTGTGGAAATAACACACATGCAATGACATTTCCTGATCCATATGTGGTTTGTGTAAAGAACACACATGCAATGACACTGGTGGATCCATGTGTGGTTTGTGACATGAACACACATGCAATTACTCTGGTGGATCCATGTGTGGCTTGTGGAAAGAACACACATGCAATGACTCTGGTTGATCCATATGTGGTTCATGGAAAGAACACACATGCAATGACATTGGTGGATCCATGTGTGGTTTGAGACATGAACACACATGCAATGACATTGGTTGATCCATACGTGGTTTATGACAATAACACACATGCAATGCCATTGGTTGATCCATATCTGGTTTATGACAATAACACACATGCAATGCCATTGGTGGATCCATATGTGGTTCATGAAAAAGAACACACATACAATGACATTGGTGGATCCATATGTGGTTTGTGGAAAGAACACACATACAATGACTCTGGTGGATCCATGAGTGGTTTGTGAATAGAACACACATGAAATGACTCTAGTGGATCTATATGTGGTTTGTGAAAAGAACACACATGCAATGACTCTGGTGGATCCATATGTGGTTTGTGGAAAGAACACACATGCAATGACTCTAGTGGATCCATGTGTGGTTTGTGGAAGGACCACACATGAAATGACTCTAGTGGATCCATATGTGGTTTGTGGAAACGAACACACGTGCAATGACATTGGTGGATCCATATGTGGTTTTTGTAATTAACACACATCTAATGACTCTGGTTGATCCATATATGGTTCATGGAAAGAACACACATGCAATGACATTGGTGGAGCCATGTGTGGTTTAGTGACATGAACACACATGCAATGACATTGGTTGATCCATATGTGGTTTATGGCAATAACACACATGCAATGCCATTGGTGGATCCATATGTGGTTTGTGGAAAAGAACACACATGCAATGACATTGGTGGATCCATATGTGGTTTGTGAAAAGTACACACATGCAATGACTCTGGTCGATCCATGTGTGGTTTGTGAAAAGAACACACATGCAATGACTCTAGTGGATCCATATGTGGTTTGTGAAAAGAACACACATGCAAGGACTGTGGTGGATCCTATTGTGGTTTGTGGAAAGAACACACATGCAATGACATTTGTTGATCCATATGTGGTGTGTGAAAAGAACACACATGCAGTGACATTGGTGGATGCATGTGTGGTGTTTTACATGAACACACATGCAATGACTCTGCTGGATCCATGTGTCGTTTGTGGAAAGAACACACATGCAATGACTCTGGTTGATCCATGTGTGGTTTCTAACATGAACACACATGCAATGACTCTGGTTATTCCATGTGTGGTTTGTGACATGAACACACATGCAATGACTCTGGTTGATCCATGTGTGCTTTGTGGAAAGAACACACATGCAATGACTCTGGTTGATCGATGTGTGGTTTGTGGAAAGAACACACATGCAATGACTCTGGTTGATCGATATGTGGTTTCTGAAAAGAACACACATGCAATGCCATTGGTGGATCCATCCGTGGTTCATGGAAAGAACACACATGCAATGGCATTTGTTGATCCATATATGGTTTGTGAAAAGAACACACATGCAATTACTCTGGTGGATCCATGTGTGGTTTGTGGAAAAGAACACACATGCGATGACATTGGTGGATCCATATGTGGCTTGTGGAAAGAACACACATGCAATGACATTTGTTGATCCATATGTTGGAGATATGCCCAAGAGGCAATAATAAAAGTGGTTATTAACATATCTTCACACTTATGATAAATGTTTACATACCATGCTATAATTGTATTAACCGGAAACATTAATACTTGTGTGATTTGTAAACTTAATTTGAAGTCCCTAGTAAAGCCTCTATATAATACTAGCTTGTTGGTTAATAGATGATTGTGGTTTACCTATCATGAACATTGAGATGTTATTAACAACAAGATCATATCGTTAGGAGAATGATATGGTGGACATACTCCTATAGATAAGCGTAGCATAAAGATCAAGTCATTTTAATAGTTCAATTGCTATATGCTTTCTGATACATAGTTATCTAATTCCTTCGACCATGAGATCATGCATATCACCTTTACCGGATGGATGCTTTGATGTCATCAAACACCACACCGTAACAGGGTGGCTATAAAGGTGGCATTGAGTGTTCGGAAAGTATTGGTTGAAACACATGGATCAAGAGTGGGATTTGTCCATCCATATGACGGATAGATATACTCTGGGCCCTCTCGGTGAAATGTCATCCAATTAGCTTGCAAGCATGTGACTGGCTCACAAGGGATCACATATCACGGGAACGAGAAAAGAGTACTTATCAGTAACGAGGTTGAATTAGGTATGCAGAGATACCGACGATCATAACCTCGGATAAGTAAACTATCGTGAGACAAAGGGAAATTGATATCGTATGTAAGTGGTTCATTCGATCGCAAAGTAATCGTAGAAATATGTGGGAGCCATATGAATTTCCAGATTCCTCTATTGGTTATTGTTCGGAGAAGTGTCTCGATCATGTCCGCATAATTCACGAACCGTAGGGAGACACACTTAAGGATTCGACGTTGTTTGAGTAGTTATGGAATGATGAGAAAGAGACCGAATGTTGTTCAGAGTCTCGGATGGGATCCGGGATATCACGAGGAGATCCGGAATGGTCCGGAGAGTAAGATTCATATAAGGAAAGTCCCGTTTCAGAGTTGGGGAATGGTTCCGGTGTTTTCATCGGGAACATTCTAGAAGGTCCCGGAATGTCCGGCACTCCGGAGGGGGGAATGGTACATGAATGTGTCATTGTAAGTTGGAATGATTGCATCATGTACTAGGTGTCTTTGCTGTCCAAAATAAAGGGTTTATTTAAATCCTAAATTGAAAAGTCAAACGGCAAGTTTTGGAAAGTGGAAAGAGGAGGAGAAGAGGAAACCGAGTTGGGGAGGGATTCCCTCCTCCCCAAGCCGGCGCCCCACCCCAAGCCGAGTTGGGGAGGGACTCCACTCCCTCCCCTTGGCCGCCGGCCCTCCCACCTATAAAGGGAGGGGCAGGGCTGCCCCTCCTAGTACACACAAGTTCCTATCCTCTAATCTAAACCCTAGCCACAAACTCCGGTTTAGAGCCGTTTTGGTTTAGAGCTTCTAATTGCCCTAGCCTTCGGATTAGAGCCTTCTAATTGGTGTGTCTAAACCCTAGACCACTAAAGCTCTCTCATACTCCACCATACTCGCTCCGGCTTAAGGCGAAGCCCTGCGAGATCTCCCCTCTACTTCCGGTACCACGCCGTTGTGCTGCCGGAATCGCGAGGAGAGTGCTACAACCTCCGCTGCCTGCTGGAACAAGGGAGAGGAAGGTCTTCGTCGAGTACCGAACGTGTGACCGACTGCGGGAGCGCTGCCGGAACGCGGCGCCGGAAGGATCGTCTACGCGATCTTGAGATCGGAAAGAGTACGACTACATCACCCACGAGAATCTGCTCTCGTTAACCGCTTTGGAATCTTCGAGGGTGAGTTCCTCCATCGACTCGTTGCTACAATCTAGTAGATAGATCTTGGCTTGTTTGTTTGCATGCGGTAGAAATTTTTTGTTTTCCATGCTACGAACCCCTACAGTGGTATCAGAGCCGTGTCTATATGTAGATCTGTTGCACGAGTAGAACACAATGGTCATTGTGGGCGTTGATGCTTTTATTGTCGATTGCTTCTTGTGTACTTTGTATCTTGCGGCATGTTGGGATGAAGCGGCCCGGGCTAACCTTACATGACATCGTTCATGAGACTTGCTCCACGTTTGACATGCAACTCGTATTGCATAAGTGGCTTTGCGGGTGCCTGTTTCTCCCAGCATAGTGGAGATCCAATTTACAACGGGTGATTTACAATACTAGTATCAATGTTGTGGTTCTTGTTCGTAAGTTAGAACGACACTTATTGAAAGCCCCAAGCCACGTAAAATATGCAAAGAAAGTAGAGGCGTCTAACTTTGTTTTGCAGGGGTGTGCAGTGATGTGATATGGCCATGATTGTGATTATATTTGATGTATGCAATGTTCCTTATTGTAAGTTGGCAACCGGCAGGAGCCATATGGTTGTCTTTAATTTATGTTAAGACCCGCGTGTCTATTCAAAGTAGATGTAATAGTTGAAGCCGGTGGACGACAACCATGGTGAAGCGTCATTGACCTTGATGCAATGCTGGTGATGATGGAGATCATGTTCGTGCTTGAAGATGGAGATCGGAAGCACAAAGAAGAAAGGCCATATCATATCACATATTATGAATTGCCTGTGATGTTAATTCTTTATGCATCTTGTATTGCTTAGTAGACGACGGTAGCATTATAAGATGATCCCTCATGCACATAAATTTCAAGTTCTAAAGTGTTCACCCTTAGTATGCACCGTTGCCAAAGCTTGCTGTTTCGAAGCACCACGTGATGATCGGGTGTGTTAGATTCCGCGGGTGAATACAACGTAAGCAAGCCAGATTTGCTTATGCGGTAGCTAAGGTTTGATCTTGACGAGCCTAGCATGTACAGACATGGTCTCAGGAACACGGATCACCGAAAGGTAAAGCATGAGTCATATAGTAGATATGATGAACATGTTGATTGTTCGCCATTGAAGCTACATCAACTCTCGTGATGATCGGTTTTGATGTGGTGGATTTGGTTCGTGTGATCACTAAAACAATGTGAGGGATGTTGTTTTGAGTGGGAGTTCACCTAGATTAATTTAATTATTAATTAGAACTCAATTTATCATAAAGAAAATCCAAGTGAATTTGCATAGTTGTTGTAGTCATTGGCATCCGTTTACCACCTTGCGCTTAGTTATAATTGAGATGATAGAACTATAGAATTCTGGTTAGTTACTTTACGAACTGGTATCGTATTGTTTTGAAGTGTTAATCTAAAGTTTAAAAGTCCTATTGCAAACTTTCAGTAAGTTCCGGTTACTCCATGAAGTTTAATAATTGGTATTAAATCAAGAGTGACAATTCCAAGTATTAGTGTATGAGTATCGTGTTTGTCTCCATGATTCTTGATATTCAAAGGATTGTCTTAATATCAAGGTTATCTAGGATCTGAAAGAGTTGTTTCAGAAACCATGATGTGTGGAAGATATTGTGATATCTGAAACAAAGTTTTGGTTGCAACATGATAGAGTATAATATGGCAAAAGTCAATTTCTCATATTTTGATGAGAATTTACAAAGGGTTGGAGACACTTGTTATCCTAATCCTCCAAAAGGTTTTGGATAGCAACATTATACTAGTAATTCATCGTTATAAGCTAAAAGTAGCTTGATCATGGACGATTCCATGATAAAGGTGAATATTTGATGTAGGTAAAATGTTTACTACACCAATAGATTACTAAAGAAAGGAATTTGAGAGAACACCAAACATTTGATGATGGTGATCTATTTCAAAGTGCAAGTCCAAAGACATTGGTATTTAATTATACACGCTTTGGACTGTGTGTCATATGAATGACTCCACTGTTGATGTTAATAGATTCTTTCAAACAGAAAAGGAAATACTGAAAGAGAATCTCATAAGTATATGGCAGAAAAGAAAAGACTAGAATTGTTCAGTTTAAGTATACAGAAGATATACATGTTATGGCTATATTCTTTGCTTATTAAACAATGTGGTTCTTAAGTATTGATACTGAATTTGTTGGTATGAATCGTCATACGAAACAACACAATTCATGAACTACAGTGGCCTAAGTAAACTAGCAAAAGAATATGTGATGATATTCATCGAGAACAAATAAAGGGTTATTGTGTTGCTCGTTAAACATCAAAGCTTGCCTTCAAGATTTGTTTTATCAGGTATTATGAGAACAAAAGGGTTGCTCAAATAATTACCGTAATCCATAAAAGATGGATAATTTACAAATCTCGTTGGAGAAATCACATCCATAAAACTAGTGCTAAAAATGTCGAAAGACAAATTGATTGAAAGATCACTTAGGAAGTGACATCGCCGTTTAAATTATATTGGAAAGAAAACATGAAGAAACTCCATGTGGATGGAATTTTGGAGTCTTTTGATTTTGATCAAATGATGCTTGTGAAACTTTCCTAGAGATAATTAAAACTTCGTTCATAGGCCAAAAGGGAACGAATGGCTAGCTTATTGGAACTTGTACATATTGTTGTATGAAATCCATTATATGTAGTCAAGAGCGATGGATTTTAACTTCATATGCTTTCTCCGAAAATTTGAGTGAATATATGAATATTTACTTAATAAGGATGAAGTATGAAACATTTGAAAAGTTCAAAGTCTTTCAAGATGAAGTGCAAAATCATTGTAATAAGAATATAAATAGTTTATGATAAAGATCATAAAGGAAGATATTTGAGTTACAAGTTTAGCATAATACCTAAGATTTAAGGAATCGTTCTGTGGATTTGCATTTCCCGAAACACCATAAGAGTATGGAGCATTCGAGATATGTAATTAAAACCTTGTTTGACATGGTAAGATCAAAGGTGTAATTCATAGAACTGCCATTATATTTTAAAGATTAAAAGCTTTAGAGACTACAGTTTTCCACTGAAAAGAGCTCCATCATAATCCGTTGAAATGACACCATATAAGGTTATGGTTTGGGATAAAACCCAAGTAGTACTTTCTTAAAACATTGGTATGCTATGCATAAGAAAGATGTTTGCAACCAAAGTCGGATAAACCTGTCTTTGTATTACTGTTAAGTATTCCTCCAAAAACACCGGAGACAAAAAGTGTTTGTTGCTTGGAACGTCAAGTTTCTTTAAAGAAGGAATTTTTCGTGAAAAGTTAAGTGGGAGGACAATAGAACTTTGATAAGGTTAAAAGAACCTTAGCTATATGTGCAAAGTTGCGCAGCGCCGAAAAGTGTTCCGGAGGCAGCAACAATGCTCATGGCTCACGTGCCTCAAAGGTTGCGGTCACGGAGGTCTAAGTTTCTATTGAACCAAGTAGGTCGAGTAAACAATCAAATACCAAGATTTGAGGGTTGAATCATTATTTGAGAATAATGAATGGACTACATGCAAAGAAGCGATGATGGGCCCTGACTCCGTCAAATGGCTTGAAGCCATAAAATCCGTGATAGTTCTATACACGAGAAATCAAGTTTTGAACTTGAAGGACCCTCGAGAAAGGTGTAAGACCTTACAGTTGTGTTTGGATCTATAAAGAAGTAGACATGGATGTTTCACATCTATGAAATAGTCAACATGTTGGGAAAGAGTTCACAACAATGTTCAAAGATTGACTATGACAAGATTTGATCTTTCATAGCGATATTTAGTCTAGACGGATTAATGTAGCAACCACTACATATAATTTTGTTATGTGGTAGTAGAATAAACAAAACAAGTTCTTCTAATAGAATGGTTACCTAGGACGTGTGCATGACACGGTCCAAAGGGTTTTGTTAATTCAAAGGATGCTAAAAGCATATGCAAACTTCAATGGATGAAGTAAGCATAGCGGAGTTGGAATCTTCACTATGATGAAACTGTTAAAAGAGTTTAATTTCATCGGAGACAATGAAGATACTTGCATTTGCAAGAAATTAAGTGGGAGCGCTAAGACATATTTCTAATACATTATGTGGAGGACATATTGTTGATTAGAAATGATGTATCTTTTATTAACACATATTAAGAATTTCATCCTGATGAAAGACTTAGGCAAAACCCAAATATTTGGCATCAATAGATGCTAATATGGTTGTGCCAGAAGTACATAGACAAGATATTGAATGAGTTCAATATAGAAACTACAAGAAAGGTTCTTGTCGCACAGAAAGGATTGAATAAGTTCAATATTGATGATATATTCAAGTGTATTGACATTTGGTAAGTGAAACAAAGATTCAAGTATAGATTGATACTTGATGTATGAAATCACAAAAAGTATTTATATCAATCATACTGTGATATGTACAAATCCAGATATGTCCTATGCTCTAAAATGTTATGAGCATATACCAGAATGATTCATAAGATGATCATTGGACGATAGTAAGGATATTCTTATGATCTTTTGGAAGAACTAAGAGTATATTATTTTGTATAAGTGACAAATAGATGGTTAGTTCATTGTAAAAGTACTACATTGATACTAGTTTTGTCACAAAGTGCAAATTAAGTTTATCTCAATCTAAACTAAGGGTGGCACAATATAATGGAAAGTAAGTTCCATAATGGATTTGGATGAGTTCCAAAGATAAGACATTGTGACAGATACTACAACAAAAGGCTAAGTATATGACTGCTATAATAGCAGCTAAAGAGGGCATTTGTGTCAAGTAGTTTGTTATCAAACTAGGTGTAGTTCACAGCGGGATAATACTACGAAGATATATTGTACGACAATATTATCAACATGTTTTAACCCCAGAGAACTAAAGGTCTCACCAAAGGACCAAATCTATACAAAGCCATCTCATTAAGAATGAGTGATGCGTAGAGACGCAAAGACATGCAATTACACACGGACCTGGAAGTGTCAGATCCGGAGATCAGTTGACCACTAGCAATCGTGTACATACAACACCAGAAAGCCATAGGTGTTGAATACACAAAGGTTTGAAACTAGATTATTGACTCTAGTGCAAGTGGGAGACTGTTGGAGATATGCCCAAGAGGCAATAATAAAAGTGGTTATTAACATATCTTCACACTTATGATAAATGTTTACATACCATGCTATAATTGTATTAACCGGAAACATTAATACTTGTGTGATTTGTAAACTTAATTTGAAGTCCCTAGTAAAGCCTCTATATAATACTAGCTTGTTGGTTAATAGATGATTGTGGTTTCCCTATCATGAACATTGAGATGTTATTAACAACAAGATCATATCGTTAGGAGAATGATATGGTGGACATACTCCTATAGATAAGCGTAGCATAAAGATCAAGTCATTTTAATAGTTCAATTGCTATATGCTTTCTGATACATAGTTATCTAATTCCTTCGACCATGAGATCATGCATATCACCTTTACCGGATGGATGCTTTGATGTCATCAAACACCACACCGTAACAGGGTGGCTATAAAGGTGGCATTGAGTGTTCGGAAAGTATTGGTTGAAACACATGGATCAAGAGTGGGATTTGTCCATCCATATGACGGATAGATATACTCTGGGCCCTCTCGGTGAAATGTCATCCAATTAGCTTGCAAGGATGTGACTGGCTCACAAGGGATCACATATCACGGGAACGAGAAAAGAGTACTTATCAGTAACGAGGTTGAACTAGGTATGCAGAGATACCGACGATCATAACCTCGGATAAGTAAACTATTGTGAGACAAAGGGAAATTGATATCGTATGTAAGTGGTTCATTCGATCGCAAAGTAATCGTAGAAATATGTGGGAGCCATATGAATTTCCAGATTCCTCTATTGGTTATTGTTCGGAGAAGTGTCTCGATCATGTCCGCATAATTCACGAACCGTAGGGAGACACACTTAAGGATTCGACGTTGTTTGAGTAGTTATGGAATGATGAGAAAGAGACCGAATGTTGTTCGGAGTCTCGGATGGGATCCGGGATATCACGAGGAGATCCGGAATGGTCCGGAGAGTAAGATTCATATAAGGAAAGTCCCGTTTCGGAGTTGGGGAATGGTTCCGGTGTTTTCATCGGGAACATTCTAGAAGGTCCCGGAATGTCCGGCACTCCGGAGGGGGGAATGGTACATGAATGTGTCATTGTAAGTTGGAATGATTGCATCATGTACTAGGTGTCTTTGCTGTCCAAAATAAAGGGTTTATTTAAATCCTAAATTGAAAAGTCAAACGGCTTGTTTGAAAGTCAAACGGCAAGTTTTGGAAAGTGGAAAGAGGAGGAGAAGAGGAAACCGAGTTTGGGAGGGATTCCCTCCTCCCCAAGCCGGCGCCCCACCCCAAGCCGAGTTGGGGAGGGACTCCACTCCCTCCCCTTGGCCGCCGGCCCTCCCACCTATAAAGGGAGGGGCAGGGCTGCCCCTCCTAGTACACACAAGTTCCTATCCTCTAATCTAAACCCTAGCCACAAACTCCGGTTTAGAGCCGTTTTGGTTTAGAGCTTCTAATTGCCCTAGCCTTCGGATTAGAGCCTTCTAATTGGTGTGTCTAAACCCTAGACCACTAAAGCTCTCTCATACTCCACCATACTCGCTCCGGCTTAAGGCGAAGCCCTGCGAGATCTCCCCTCTACTTCCGGTACCACGCCGTTGTGCTGCCGGAATCGCGAGGAGAGTGCTACAACCTCCGCTGCCTGCTGGAACAAGGGAGAGGAAGGTCTTCGTCGAGTACTGAACGTGTGACCGACTGCGGGAGCGCTGCCGGAACGCGGCGCCGGAAGGATCGTCTACGCGATCTTGAGATCGGAAAGAGTACGACTACATCACCCACGAGAATCTGCTCTCGTTAACCGCTTTGGAATCTTCGAGGGTGAGTTCCTCCATCGACTCGTTGCTACAATCTAGTAGATAGATCTTGGCTTGTTTGTTTGCATGCGGTAGAAAATTTTTGTTTTCCATGCTACGAACCCCTACACCATATGTGGTTTGTGGAAAGAACACACATGCAATGACATTGGTGGATCCATGTGTGGTTTGTGACATGAACACACATGCAATTACTATGGTGGATCCATGGGTGGTTTGTGGAAAGAACACACATGCAATGACTCTGGTTGATCCATGTGGTTTGTGCAAAGAACACACATGCAATGCCATTGGTGGATCCATATGTGGTTTGTGGAAAGAACACACATGTAATGCCATTGGTTGATCCATGTGGTTTGTGGAAAGTAACACACATGCAATGACTCTGGTGGATCCATATGTATTTTGTGGAAAGTACACACATGTAATGAAATTGGTGGATCCATATGTGGTCTGTGAAAAGAATAGACAAGAAATGACTCCAGTTGTTGTTAGTAAAAATAACACACATGAAATGACACTGGTGGATCCATGTGTGGTCTCTGAAGAGAACACACATTTCAGTGACACCGGTGGATCCATGTGTGGTCTGTGAAAAGAATAGTCATGGAATGACTCTAGTTGTTGTTAGTAAAAATAACACACATGCAATGACACTGGTGGATCCATGTGTGGTCTCTGAAGAGAACACACACGCAATGACTCTAGCTATGGTTAATGAGAAGAACACACATGCAATGACACTGGTGGATCCATAGATGGATTCTGAAAAGAACACACATGCAATGACTCTAGTAGTTGTTATTAAAAAGAACACACATGCAATGACTCTAGTTGATACATATATGGTTTGTGAAAAGAACACACATTTCAATGACACTGGTTGATCCATATGTGGTTTGTCGAAAGAACACACATGCAATGAGTCTAGTGGATCCATGTCTAGTTTGTCGAAAAACCACACTTGCAATGACTCTAGTGGATCCATATGTGGTTTGTGGAAAGAACACACATGCAATGACATTGGTGGATCCATATTTACATATTTGGTTTGTGGAAAGAACACGCATGCAATGACATTTCTTGATCCATATGTGGTTTGTGAAAAGAACACACATGCAATGACACTGGTGGATCCATGTGTGGTTTATGACATGAACACAGATGCAATTACTCTGGTGGATCCATGTGTGGTTTGTGGAAAGAACACACATGCAATGACTCTAGTTGTTCAATATCTGGTTCATGGAAAGAACACACATGCAATGACATTGGTGGATCCATGTGTGGTTTGTGACATGAACACACATGCAATGACATTGGTTGATCCATATGTGGTTTATGACAATAACACACATGCAATGCCATTGGTGGATCCATATGTGGGTCATGGAAAAGAACACATATGCAATGACATTGGTGGATCCATATGTTGTTTGTGGAAAGAACACACATGCAATGACTCTGGTGGATCCATGTGTGGTTTGTGAAAATAACACACATGCAATGACTCTAGTGGATCCATATGTGGTTTCTGAAAAGAACACAGATGCAATGACTGTGGTGGATCCATATGTGGTTTGTGGAAAGAACACACATGCAATGACACTGGTGGATCCATATGTGGTTTGTGAAAAGAACACACACGCAATTACTCTGGTGGATCCATGTGTGGTTTGTGGAAAGAACACACATGCAATGACTCTGGTTGATCCATGTGGTTTGTGGAAACAACACACATGCAATGCCATTGGTGGATCCATATGTTGTTTGTGGAAAGAACATACATGCAATGGCATTGGTTGATCCATGTGGTTTGTGGAAAATAACACACATGCAATGACTCTGGTGGATCCATATGTAGTTTGTGGAAAGAACACACATGCAATGACTCTAGTGGATCCATATGTGGTTTGTGGAAAATAACACACATGCAATTACTCTAGTGGGTATATATGTGGTTTGTGGAAAGAACACACATGTAATGACATTGGTTGATCCATATGTGGGTTGTGAAAAGACCACACATACAGTGACTCTAGTGGATCCATATGTAATTTGTGGAAAGAACACACATGCAATGACATTGGTGGATCCATATTTGGTTTGTGGAAAGAACACACATGCAATGACTCTAGTGGATCCATGTGTGGTTTGTGGAAATACCACACATGCAATGACTCTAGTGGATCCATATGTGGTTTGTGGAAAAGAATACACATGCAATGACATTGGTGGATCCATATGTGGTTTGTGGAAAGAACACACATGCAATGACTGGTTGATCCATATGTGGTTCATGGAAAGAACACACATGCAATGACATTGGTGGATCCATGTGTGGTTTGTGACATGAATACACATGCAATGACGTTGGTTCATCCATATGTGGGTTGTGAAAAGAACACACATGCAATGCAATTGGTTGATCCATATATGGTTTGTGAAAAGAACACACATGCAATGACTCTGGTGGATCCATATGTGGTTTGTGGAAAGAACACACATGCAATGTGTTGGGGGAATACCCCCGGGTAGGGTCACGCTGGGGTATAAAGGCCGAGTTAGCCGAAGTACGGCAAGGTCAAAGCGAATGCTGGCCGAGTCACCTCAAAGTAGGCCGAATCTCGGGATGACCCGGACCAGGGGATGTCCACCTAACTGGGTCTCAACCGACCCGAGCCGTAAGTCGGATAGACGAATCTAACTTGTATGCAGGAACAGGTGTGGCCGGATCAACTATGATCCGGGTCATAGCAAGCTTCTAGGAGAAGGAAGGTATCTCGCTGGTCAAAAGTAACTCCGGTACGCACAACATGAGCAAAGCGGACAGGGGCAGGACCACCGAGGCGTGGCCGACAAAGGTGACGACGCCAATGTCGGATAACGCAGGCGCCGCAGAGGCTCACGTAGCCTCTGCATGGATGACACGGGGGAAAAGCGACCCGGTCGGCTTACTATTTTGGGAGGAGGCATATTCCCTGGAATATGCCTCCACGTATGCCCTAAGTGGAGACCTAGCCACCCCTATATAAGGAGGGCTCGGGCCTCTGTAGAACGGGTTGGTCTTTGACTGGTTGATCTCTATTGGCTAGATTTTACTTGGTTCCTGAGGGCTAGCTAGCGGTGAGAGTAAGAGAGTTCCTTCTTCCTCCTCTCTCCAATACAGCTCGAGGAGCACTTGTAACCTTGGAAGTGAATAAAATACAAAGCTTATGTGTGTGGAATCACCACACTATCCCTCTCTGGATTCCCCTAGTGCATTTAGTCCCTACCTTTAGCTATCCATGGCATCTGCCGTGACACCACCACGACAGTTGGCGCCCACCGTGGGGCTAGCGGCGCTAGCAGGGGTCTAGTTCCGAACGGGAAACCTCATCGGCACCGGCAAACACATCGTCTCCGGGCTCGTTCAGCGCTTTGGAGCGCTGGACTTTGTCAGCGACAACGCTGGCTGCTTCGGCACACGCCCACTTCCGTGCAATGACCTCTTCGTCAAGCTCGGCGCGCACAAGGTCTACGTTGTTGTCGATGTGTCGTGCGTTCATCCGCGGCACGCCATCGAGGCAGGGGAGCCACCCCTTAGCGTGGTTCACGGGGCGCGTATAACTCGCTCCCTGGACCGTGCTGAGGTGATGATGACTGCGCCTGGTGCAGGCGCAAGCAAGGATCCAGCACCAGATCCGGAGGTAACGCCTAAGGCACCGAGGAAAGGTAGAGGTCGTCCACTAGAGAGGCCTAAGAATGTGCTACGGGAAGCGATGGATAGCTTGGCAAACCCGGTAGCAGCAGTGGTTGATCCGACTCAGGCACAGGCCGAGCTAGAGGAAACTAGGCAAAAAATTCTAGAGGGAGTGAAAAAGATAGCCGCGGCTCAGCAGTCGTTGAACATGACGCTGCGTGAGTACGCAAAGGCAAATAAAGTGGATGCTGTAAAAGTGAAGGGGAGAAATCTCATGAGTTAAATGAACAAAGAGGGTGATACTAGGATTGAGGAGTCAGAGAACTGTTTATCCGTGGGGCTGCCGAAGTATAGTACCCTGGCAAAAAACCTCAGAGCAGCGGATGCAACTGCGTCCGAGTTAGGGGGTCTAACGGGTGAAGCCCGTCAGAGACAGCAAGATAGGGTCAATGAGTTGGTTCGGATCGCAAACAGGCAAAATGAGGAATTGCTCAGGGGTAACTCGGAGAGAGATGGGGCCTCCAAGATAGTTCATTCGGCGGTGGGTAACCCGGAGAAATCCGCTGGAGCCGCATCGTCTCCTCATGGTGGTCCTAGGAGGGAAGAGGTAGTAACCTCGACCAGAAGGAACAAACAGATCGTCCCGTACGACCCGACAAGGGCAGGGAAAGGAAAAGAAGTACAGAGAAATGACGATCGACGAAGTGTGAGCCGAGGTGAAGCAGGCCGAGGTAACCGCGACCAAGGCAATGCCGGTCAAGGAAACGATGTAAATGGCAATGCCGGACAGCGCAACTCGGCAGGACAACCGCAGCAGCGGAATATACCTAGGCAAGAGCAAAGTGCCGGCCGAGGTATGCAACAGAGAGGTGCTCTACGAGAGCAAGACCGGTATAACGATGGAGATTCGGAAATGGTGAACGCCGGATACCCAAGGCCAGACTATCATGTGATAGGGTCAAGATTGGGGAGCAGGGATTTGATGCCGGATGATGCCAAGATAAAACTGGATCGGCTATATAGGTCGGAGCAGATTGAATGTCAAGGTCCCCCAGGTCCTGTGTGTTTTGGGCCCCGGATCATGAAGGAGCCACCGGTACCTAACTTCCAGTTACCTAGAGGCACAAAGACGTATGACGGCACTACTAAGCCGGAAGATTGGTTGATAAACTATGCTACAGCTGTGAAAATTGCTACAGGCAACTTGAGATGGGCTGTGAGATACATACCCCAGATGTTGGAAGGGCCAGCAAGGGTATGGCTAAACAATTTTCCACCCAGAAGTATTAACTTCTGGATCAATTTTGAGGAAATGTTTATCAGCAATTTCTCAAGTACGTATCAGAGGCCAAATAGGCCACAGACCCTAGGCATGTGTAAGCAGAGACCGAACGAGACGGACCGAGAGTTTTTAACCTGGTGGTGTACCGTGAGAAACTCGTGTGAGGGTGTGATAGAGTCACAGGCTATAGCATGGTTCGTGCAAGGATGCAGATATGCGAGCATGTTGTGGCAAAGATGGCAAAGGGATATGCCGACTACATTGGCAGAGACGATCCGGATTGCAGATTCGTATGCATTGGGTGATCCGACTCAACCTAGACTCATGTCAAACGAGTCAAATGAGGAGTGTTACCAGAGAGATGGAGCCGAATCATCCTGGAGGAATGAGTACCGGGGTAAAAGAAGAGATGACAAACCGGATTACCGGTATAATTCGCAGCAAGTTGCTGCTGTAAATCAAGATCAGCCTGGAGCAGGCGGAAACCAACGTCAGAAAACTGGGGGCCAACAATGTCCACCGAGAAATGATGGCAAGAAAACTTGGACGCCGGAGCAGAAGAAACAGTGGCAAGAAAAGAAGGATCGTCCGAGGTATACTTACGAGTCAATGTTGGATCAGCCATGTCAATTTCACACGCCAAATCCATGTAACCCAGCGGGTCATACAACAAGGCAATGTGAGTGGATGCGTAAAATAGAACAAGGGGGTTCGGGGAATGCTCAGGCACCTCGGAACGATCAACCTCGGCAGGAGTTACCCCGGCAGCAATTGCTCTCCGGAGCGAACGCGCAACAGCTAATGTTGCCTCCCCCACTACTAGAGAAAAGGCTATAGGAGACATGCTTATGCGAGGCACATTTAGCATATGCGCCTCCTATAAAAATAGGCGAGGCGCACATTGCGATATGCGCCTCTAGTATAAAAATAGGCGAGGCGCATATGATAAGAATGCGCCTCCTATAATCCATGTACGGACAGAATCTAGCAACCCCATATTATGCGAGGCGCATTCTAGTCATATGCGCCTCCTATATATCAGATAGGCGAGGCGCATATAGACAGAATGCGCCTCGCATATTTTGTGTGGGCCCGCGTGTTGGTAGGTGCACGAATATGCGAGACGCATATGGCTATATGCGCCTCCTATATTTGATAATATGCGAGGCGCATATGACCAAAATGCGCCTCGCATATTCTGTGTGGGCCCGCGTGTTGGTAGGTGCACGAATATGCGAGGCGCATATGGCTATATGCGCCTCCTATATTTGACAATATGCGAGGCGCATATGACCAGAATGCGCCTCGCATATTCTGTGTGGGCCCGCGTGTTGGTAGGTGCACGAATATGCGAGGCGCATTCTGGGCATATGCGCCTCGCATATTTGACAATATGCGAGGCGCATATGGCCATATGCGCCTCAAGTAACTCATGCGGGCCCGGGCGCTGGTAGGTGGCCGCATATGCGAGGCGCATATTGCTATATGCGCCTCCTATAGTTTGAATTATAGGAAGCGCATATTGTGCAATATGCGCCTCGCATAAGCTGGCACCACTTTTTTCCAGCTTTTTGCACATGGAGGCAACTACCACCCCACTCACTTGTGTCACTTCTTCCTCCTCCACCAAAACAAATCTGGTCGCCCCCCTCCTCCTCCCCACCTCATTTCCCCCATTGATTCACCTTCGAAGCTTGCTCAACATCCATTGGTTGACACCCATATGTAAGTGAAGTCTCTTGCTCCTCTAGATCTACAACATGTCCATTTACTTCTCCTCCGGCTCTCTTGCGCAAGTCGTTGTTGGAGGAAGCGTGAAGGTGTTGCTTGCATGTATGCGCGTTGTCGGAGACACCGACTATTTGATTGTGTTGTGGTGCTACTTTTTGTGCAGGGATTTCATTTGAGATGCCAATGTTTCGCCGGAATGTCGATTTATTTCTTTTCCGGCGAATTTCTGGCACTCGCGGATGTCCTCTTTTTAGGGGAGGTCATGCTGAATTTTTCCGGCGATCCACGTCCATATATGCTCTAATTATTCTCTTGCTCTTTGTACCACGCAGGCGGCCATGGTCCGACCACTGATCAACAAAGCCCGCGTGGATAGGTGGATGACATGCGCGAGGGCCGACATGGAACGTGCAAACAAGACAGAGATAAGATGTCCATGTCGGGACTGCAAGCTGATGTATCTGATAAGGCATGATTCCGGAATGCTGGAGTCGCACCTGCTTCGACGTAGTTTCATGGATGGCTACACTCGATGGATACGTGATGATCACGAAGATCAAGATGCCAGTGATGATCACGAAGATCAAGACGCCAGTCACGATCACGAAGATCAGGGTGGTGGCACTAGACATGGACACGAAGATGATCAAGGTGGCGTCGGGCATGGACACGAAGATGATCAAGGTGGTGCCGACCATGATTCGAGCTGGTTGCGAGACCCTCATGTCCAAGATCTGCTTCTCAAGGAGACGAGTAACGCCAGAGCCGCCGGTAGAGAGAAGGCTAAACTGGAGCAAATGGAGAAAGACGCGGTCACTCCATTGTTTGACGGATGCAACGACGGGGATACCCGTCTAAATGTAACGCTTAGGGCTCTGGAGATGAAGGCGAAACACAAAATGACCGACGAATGTTTCGACGACAACATTGTATTCTGGCACGATATTCTTCCCAAGAAGGGGAACACATGTCCGACTAGTATCGCTGAGGCGAAGAAAGTCGTGTGCCCTCTCAATCTACCGCACGTGAAATACCACGTCTGCATAAATGATTGCATCATCTACCGGGGCGAGGACGCGGAGAAGACCACGTGTCCGGTGTGCAAGACCTCTCGATACAAGAGAGGGACCAAGAAAGCTCCTAGGAAGGTGGTGTGGTACTTTCCTCTAACTCCTCGTTTGCAGCGGTATTTCGCAGACCCTAAGGAAGCACAGCTCATGCGCTGGCACGCGGAAAGAAAGAGGCCTGAAGACGATGATCCGGAGAAGGAGGAAATGTTGAGGCACCCTTCGGATGCTTGCTAGTGGAAGGCGTTGGACCTACAATATTACCAACATTTTGGGAAAGAGTCAAGGAACCTCAGGCTGGGCGTGAGCACTGACGGACTCAATCCGTTTGGAAGCCAGAGCAGCACACACAGCACCTGGCCCGTGTTTGTATGGATCTACAACCTCCCTCCTTGGTTGTGCATGAAGAAGAAGGACGTAACGATGAGTATGCTCGTTCAAGGGCCAAAACAACCTGGTACAGACATCAATCTATATCTCACGTTGTTGAAAGAGGAGTTGGCCATGTTATGGGAAGAAGGAGCCCGTACATGGGACGCCTCGAGACAAGAGTACTTTGACATGAGAGCGGCGGTGATCACGACGGTGCAAGACTATCCTGGTTACGGATACTTCTCGGGGCAGGTGGTCCAAGGATTCTATGGGTGCGTTAGGTGCAAGGATAATACAACGTACCGCCAGCTACAGAAAGATCCCGGGTCCGGGAAAACCGTGTTCCTTGGGGCTCGGAGGTGGCTTCCCAAGAATCACGCCTGGAGAAAGCTAGGACATCTGTTCGATGGGACGATCGAGCTCCGAGGAATCCCACACCAGAAGAGTGGCGCGGAAATCTACAAGCTGTTGAATAACTGGAAGGAGTGCCCTGCGCCAGGAAAGACCCAGAAGAAGCCAGAGCCGTTGCTGAAGGTATGGAAGGCGAGGTCTGTTTTCTGGGACTTGCCATACTGGAAGATCCTCCGCGTGCCTCATAGCCTTGATCTCATGCATATCACGAAGAACGTGGGCGAGAGTCTGCTTGCCACCCTCCTTAACACCGACAAGACCAAAGATGGGCCGAAGGCAAGGAACGACTTGAAGCATATGGGCATCAGGGATGAACTTCAACCACCACCTAGCGATGATGAGGAGGAGGACGAGGTGGAGGAGACAGAAACACAGAATAGCCGTCGTCGCAAGGGGAAAAAGGTTAAGAAGGGAGAGGTCAAGCTCAAGGCCTCATGCTTCACTCTGAGTAAGAAGGAGGCCATACAGTTTATGAAGTGCCTCCTCGGAGTCAAATTTCCGAACGGCTACGCGGGGAAGATAAGCAGATGGCTAGACGAGGCGAAGCAGCGCTTCAGCGGGATGAAGTCTCACGACGTCGCCGTGCTAATGACGCAGGTACTCCCGGTCGCGATCCGAGGTATAATGGACAAGCACATCCGTGAAACACTGTTTGGCCTCTGCAACATTTTTAACGTCATCTCTCGGAAGTCGATAGGCATTAAGCAGCTCACGAGGCTACATGACGAGATCGTGGTGATAATGTGCGAGCTTGAGATCTATTTCCCCCCCGCTTTCTTCGACATCATGCTTCATCTGCTTCTCCATGTCGTGGAGGATATCGTCCATCTCGGTCCTGCGTTTCTGCGAAGCATGATGCCGTTCGAAAGGCTCAATGGACACATCAAGGGATACGTTAAGAACAAGTCCCGTCCAGATGGAAGCATAGCAAACGGCTTCCTGGCCGAAGAGTGCATCTCTTTCTGCTCGAACTTTCTACAAACCGAGACCCCTCTTGGTATGCCATTCAACAAGCACCTCGGGAGGCTCGCTGGATGGGGTCACCGCGAGGGTCGACGTGCAAAGCATGTCGACATGGAGGGCCGAACCAAGGACTTTGAAAGAGAAAACCTGGTCGCGCTGCAACACCTGCAGGTGGTTGATCCATACATACATGAGCACAAAGAGTTTATCAAGAAGAATTACGCTGATCAGGGGCGCCAGGTCCCGAGGGAGGAAGATGTTATCAAGGAGCACAACTCCGGTTTCACGCGGTGGTTTAGGGAGAAGGTCATAGCTAATCCACCGCAGGGCGAGTACTCGGAGGAAGATAAACTCATATTCTCATTGTCACAGGGCGCCTCGCACAACCTCATGACCTATCAGGCTTACGATATCAACGGATACACATTCTACACAGAGGAAAAAGACAATAACCGCGATTACCAGAACTCAGGGGTAACAGGGATATTCTACACCGGCGACATCCCGGAAAGATACTACGGAAGGATCGAGGAGATTTGGGAGCTCTACTATGTTACGGAGAAGGTGCCGATGTTCCGTGTCAGGTGGGCCAAGAGCGTCGAGAAAGAAGACCGGTATTTCACCACGATGGTTATACCGTCAAAGACCACCAGCGCGAACGCACCCGCAAGAAATGAGCCTTGGGTTTTGGCTAGCAAAGTCGACCAATGCTGGTACATCAAAGACCCGTCAAAGCCTAGCCGGGTTGTCGTCAGGAGAGGCAAAAGGAACATTATCGGAATGGACGGAGTCGCCAACGAGCAAGACTTTGACCAGAACGGCGACCCGAAGATAGAAGACGGGTATGGCAACCAAACACCGTACACCACAACCCTAGCTAAGAAAGGACTTCCGTTCAAGAGAAGTAGTGAAGACGTCCCGGACCTAACCTATGCAACCGCGACAAAGAAGGGCAAGAAGACGACCATTGTCAAGAAACGCTAGCGCGCTCCGACCATTGTCAAGAACCGTCGTGTGTGTGGCCTACTATTATGTATCAAAACATTCTTAATTTTCATTATGTGTGTGTAATAATAATATTGCATTGAGAATATTATGTATCGACAAGACACATTCATTGAGAATACTCACTTTTGTTGTTTTAGTAATATTTGAATATTTAAAATATTTGTAGTATATTTTATAGTTCATATTTGTATGCTTTTACATGAAAATTGGCCTTTAAAAAATATTTCCAAAAAATTGGCCCCCTTAGGATTCGAACTTGGGTGGCCAGCAATGAAGGACAAGGCATGTTACCACTAGGCTGCTGTGTGATAGTTGATAGAAACATGCGCACTGCCCTATTTGTCTAGGAGTGCATATTATGCGAGGCGCATTTAGCCCAGATGCGCCTCGCATAACCGGCACCCATCGAACTTTTTTTTTGTACGCACGCAGACCACTCTCCTCGCCGCCGCCCCTTCCCCCATCTCACCTCACCCCCCAACGTCTCTCTCCCCAGCTCGCCTCCTCGACTTCGCCTCGCCGCCCCAGCACCTCGACCCACCGACCCCCGCAGCTCAAGGTGAGTGCGCCGTCTCCCCGTCTCTCCGCGCCCTTCCATTTCGCTGGGGGAATCAGTGGTCCGTCGGTACTACCTCCGATCTGACACGGCGTGCTGCGATTTATCCAGGGACGTCGGCGGCCGGCGCCGATCTGGAGCACCCCGCGGGCGTTTCTCAGGTCGCGGATCTGAGCGGCGCGACGGTGCAAGTCCCCGAGCCTATGGAGTCCCAGAAGAAGAGGAAGCCCAAGGGGAGGAGCCCGACGCCGCCGCCGCCACCCACGCCTCTTCCCCTCTCTCCGGTGAGTCCCCACCCCCACCCACCCACGCCTCTGATTCTCTGAAGGATGGCATACAATGTTCTTCACCAGATTGACATACAATCTGTCAGCCAATTCATGGTAATTGCTGTAATGTTTCATAGCTGTAGTCTGTCTAGGTCACATCGTTGCCATTAAATCTGGGTGCTGTTGCTGTGTTATTGCGTGGCTGTACTGAGAGAGGAAGGTTGCCGACAGCACGGGGCAGTGCTATCATCTGAAAGTTTTGAGTATACTTGTTTTGAGACATCCTCCTGTTCCTGTAGCAGAATGGAATGGCATGTTAGGACTAGCCGCGACGACGAACCCTACATTTCTGAACTTGCGAGTACTGAGCAGCGATGGTAGCAAGTGCAATGCTGAGTATTATGTTGTTCTCATCATATATGCCAACTGCTATGTTCTTTCTGTGAAGTAGTAGTAGGTTTGGTGATTTATGTTTTTGGTTCATCTTCCAGTCAGCAGGTTATCAATTCAAGACTCGCTGTGTAGGATGAAAACTAGTACAGTCAAGTGGGCAATATTTTGTTGCACCTCTTTCACTGGTGATTAATTTACTTCCAAGGCCGCCCCAATATTACATCACGGTTGACCTGAACCACTGTAGCTACTGGATCCCAGAGAGTCAAAAGAGAAACCACTGAATGGTTCTGTTAGATAACTCACATATAAAATTGAACAATAATAAAACTGGTTCTGTTTCGGTTCTGAGAGAGGAAGGTTGCCTTTTGCCCCCGCTGTCATAACTTTTTAGCTCTGTTTCGGTTCTGTTGCTGCTGATCGCAGAGCCTGGACGTGGTTGTCCATCATCCTCGTCTGCTCTTGTTGCATGGTAGGGCGAGAGGGTGTCAGGTTGCTGCAAGGAATCCCTGGTTCTTGCATTATAGTTATAGCAGCATAGCCATTGTTTACGTATGGACGGATGTGTTGCAGCATTCATTCTCCTTTGTTGTTATTGCCTTGTCTGGATGGTTTCTGAAGATGGCAGGTATGAGGCTTGCGTGTCTCTCTTTTCCTGATATACTGCTTATTGGATCGGGCTAATGACCAGAACATAGTGTTGTCCTTGGCAGTGATCCTGGTGCATATAGCTTTTTTACTCCTTGTTTGGCTGTGATGATGGCTGTGATGATGGCTGTGATACATGGTGTTTGTGTATGTATGCTAGCAAAATGGCTGTGATGATGGCTGTGTTTTGATCCTTTTTGTGCAGGTTTTTCTTTTTGAGTTGCCAATGTTTCGCCGGAATGTTGATTCATTTCCGTTCCGGCGAATTTCTGGCACTCCTAGACATAGAAAATTAGCAAAGTTCATGCCAAAATTTTCTATGAATTTTTGTGCTTATTAGTTTCATTTATTTGTGTGTTTAGAAATGTCGGATCCGGGCCCTTCTAGCCAGAAGCCCTTTTGGGAGCAGCAGGCGAAGATGGAATCCCTAGAGGCCCCGGAATTTGTTCCGCGGGACGACGAGATGGAGGAGGACGAGGATACCTCGTCGGGCAATGAGGAGATGGGGGACGCCGATGGCGACGCCGATGGCGACGCCACTACCACTGATGGCGGCGGTGAAGCTACTACAGACGGTGGTAGCGCATCGAAGAAGTCTCGGAAGGATCGGACCCCGATCATGGTCGACCTCAAAAGGTCCATCATCACAAGCGTGAGCCCTAAAGGTGCGCCTTTGGAGCCAGAAGAATTTGTTGGGGGTTACTCTAACCAGCTCGCGGCAATCCTCCGGAACACCGTCACGATCAACATGGAGAACCTAAAGGCCGAAGAGAACAAGGGTTTCCTCATCCAGCTTTTCCGGAAGCTGCACGCAAGATACGCGTTCCCGGGTGATGAGGAAAACAAGTATAATAATGACAATCTCAAAGGGAATCCGGTGAACAAGTATGCCCTCGGGAGGATGACCAAGGCCTTGTCAAATTGGAAGGCTCGGGTGAAGAATCTGATTTTCGAGGAGAAGCTAAGTTATCCAGAGCTCGTCAAGAAGGAGCCTTTGGTCAAGGAAGAAGACTACAATGTTTTCAAGACCAGATGTAACTCCGCCTTGGGCAAGGCCAGGACTGAGAAGGGCAAGAATATGAGATCCCGAAACATTGGTACCCACCATATCGGCTCCGGCGGTTATAGAGCCGCGAGGCCCAAATGGGATAAGGAGGACGCCGACGCTCGTGCAAAGGGGTTGACACGTCCCTTTGACGACATAAAGGAGGAGCAGGCAAAGAACTTCGTCAGGGCCCGGTTTGCCCCGCCGAAGAAAGGGGGTTCTGATTATTCTTCGGAGCCCGCCGGCCCCTTTGCTCCGAGGGTGACGGACTTCATGCAAAAATATGTAAGTAGTTTGCATGCAAGTCGATTAATTGCATTCATGATTAATCAATGAAGTCCAGTTTTCTGATCAAATGCTTCGCGGTCCTTGTGCGCAGGACGAGGAGTGTAGGAGCTCCTCATCCCAGGGGTCAGCGCCACCGCCTGTCGCCAAGTGGGACACCACTTTTAATAGGGCGCTGAACCGGACCAAGAGTGTCGATCCCCTAGCGGCCCCGTCGGCTGGTCGTGTGGTCGGCTTTGGCGGCATATCATGGTCCGAGTACTATGGCACCCCGGAGCGGAAGGGCAAGAAGGCCGAAAGCGCCGAGGTAAAACTCCTAAGGGAACAGGTGGAAGCCTTTCCAAATATAGTCCAAGATGCCGTGAACAAGGCTGTGTCGGCTGCCGAGACAAAGTTCCAAGAACAAGTCCAGTCCCAAGTCCAGTCACAAGTCCATTCACAAGTGAACGAGAAGCTCAACACCATCCTTCCCGTCTACATGGAAAAGTACAACAAGTGGCAGAAGGGTGGTAAACGGGGGCCGCCACCTTTTCCCAACCTCAACAGCGCCCAATTGGACAATGTGGCGCAGCCGGAGGCGTTGGTGACTCCTCCAGCAGGGCCGGTGGTGGTGGAGACTCCTCTAGCTCCGGAGCTTAACTTGCCCACTACGGCGAAGGCGCCGGCCCGCACCACCGTGCCATCAGGCAGCCACTCCGCCACTTGCGTGGTCAAGCCTGTCGGTGTCGGTGCCTCGACATTGGCCGAGTTTGACGCCCTCAAGGTAACTAACTAATTAAAGCGAGAGTTGGGAGGCTCAACCACACCGATGACTTGATCTATGTTTTTCTAACGCTCGGCCTACATGTCGATCTTTCGCAGGGAGACACTCCTTGCACTCTAATGCATTGGGTGGGTGGCCAGTTGATGGATGTTGCCAAGGGTACTATTGTTCAACCAGAGAACCGCAAAATGCACAATGTCACAATGCCACCTGACATGATGAGGGTCAAATACAGTATGGTGCTTCCGGGCTACGAGCAAGTGGAACCTCTCTCTCAACCTCAAGGATGGGATGATGAGGACACGGCAGCGGTCCTCAATACCGGCTTCGGCTACTTGTACCTATGGCCGAAGAGCCAGATCCGTTTGGGGACAGAGGACCAGCTCAACATCACCCTAGAGGCAGCACAACCAGCACATGATGAAGACTTCGAGATGGGAGACTTGGACAACATGGCACAGAATCCCGATGATGATGAAGAAATTGACCCGAACTACGGTGACCAGTTTGTTAACACAAGGTTTTCTGATTTGTATGAGCCGGGACCATCAGGCACACATCAAGTTGCCGAGACCCAACCAGCACCAGTGAAACCCCCTTGCAAGGTGCGTCTCTTCCCAACTAGTCAGGACACGCCGCCACCTGTCCCCTTCGCCGAGCCTCCAAGGCCAGTAGTTCCTTTGATCAGCCCCGGCACCCTCCATAAGACGGTCGGTGAGGTGAACGCAGTGGCCGAAGTCGTAAAGAGCAAGAAGGGTCGCAAAAGGAAGCCTAAGGGTGATCGGGGCCAGGATCCAAATCCTCTTTTCCGGGACGGCGCTGTGGGGCAAGCCAGGAATCAGCAGCACGTGGCAGGTGTACCGATGATGTGTAAATCGATGCTCGAGGTCGCAGGCTCGCATATGCGTAGTATTCATTATGGATGTCTCACAATTGAGGAGTGCCGCATTCGCGACAACGATCAGTCGTACCTCGTTTTCAAGGCTAAGGTGCCTTCTCATATGCCGTGCTTCGTCACTGTACCCCCCGGGGATATCTTCTACGTGTGGCATACCGACCTGTTTGACATGTTGAATGGGTTTCGACTGCACAATACCCTGGTCCGGCTGTTCTCCCTCAATATGGCCATGGAGATCACCAGAGACAAGATCCCGGGCATCCAGATAGTGGATCCCTACTTCATGCGTGACGCCGTCCTGAAAGATGCTGAGGCCATAGATCTGGCGACCGACTACCTCTCAAACTTCCTGCAAACATACTCGGACAAGGATGTGATTCTCCTTCCCTACCATCCCATCACGGAGGATGATCGGACAGGCTGTGTGCTCATAAGCTTGAATTTGAAACACTCAACAGCCTTGTACCTCGACTCAAACAGTGCGATCCAAAAAAACTACACCAATATCAAGAAAATTCTTGATGGTGCTCTCACCGGCTACGTCGCAGCGGGAGGCGTCAAACCGGCAAGGCCACATGTAAAGTTCGGCGCGCACGTGTTCCGCCACACGACGAAGTTTGCCTGCGTCAAGCAGCCGCCTGGCAGTGGGAAGGATGCCTTCTACGCCATTTACCACATGAAGGCGTTCTTCAATGACATGGAGACCAAAACGCTGCCATCTGACCTCGTGAAGTGGGCTGAAAAGCTTGCATGCATACAGGCTCGCAACCTCAGGCAACACTTCTTCAACATCCAGGAGGAGATCGCGACAATCGTGTACCAGGGAGTCATAAAAGCCGGAGGCACCTTCCACGGCGGCTATACACCGTCCAACAGGGAGATAGACGAACGCTTAGCGCAGCAGGGTGACGGCAGGATGTTCATGCAAATGGCGAAAACTCGGTCGGGATTCATCAATGCCCCCCCAAAGCCGACTCAAGAGCCGAAGAAGACTTCATGATTGCATTGCCTGGGTACCTAGCTGTTAGTTCCGAACTTGTGTTGTAACCTCTTATCACTGTGTTAAACTTGCCTAGCAAAACCTCTAGAATATGTTTCGTCAACCGTTGAACTTGATTGTGAGAGACACTAGCTAGTTATTTGTGTTACGAACTATTTTAAGTGCTTGTTGCTTTTCATTTGTCATTGCTTCCCTACTTTCTTGTGGTTTGCTTTCTTTGTCTTTCTTCGAAATGCCGATGATTAGAACGTGTTGTGGTGTCACGTGTATGACTATGCCGCTGTTTGATCTTGTGTGCCAAGTAGACTAGTAATTTGGGCATATACTCTACTTGCCGCACGAGATCAAACAGCGAGCATTGTTATTTCCGTGCCCAATCTAAGTATGAGGCACTAATCCATGTCATTCTTGGTTTGCTTTCTTTTGGTCTTTCTTCGAAATGCCGATGATTAGAACGTGTTGTGGTGTCACGTGTATGACTATGGCGCTGTTCGATCTTGTGTGCCAAGTAGACTAGTAATTTGGGCATATACTCTACTTGCCGCATGAGATCGAATAGCGAGCATTGTTATTTCCGTGCCCAATTTAAGTATGAGGCACTAATCCAAGTCATTCTTGGTTTGCTTTTTTTTGGTCTTTCTTCGAAATGCCGATGATTCTATCTTTGTGAACTGCTAGCTATTGCTTTCCACTGACATAAGTAATATCATCTTTATTATGTGTAGGAGATGCCGAGGTGTTATGTCGTGTACGTCGGTCAGGTTCCAGGTGTGTACGAGGAGTGGAAAGACTGCCAGAAGCAAGTGAACAACTTCTCGGGCAACAGCTACCAAGGCTATGAGAGTAGAGAGGTGGCGGAAGAGAAGTGGAGGAGGCATGGAAGGAAGAAATGGAGGAACTTCCTCGTGATCACCACCTTGTTGCTCTTCATTGTAGGTTGTGTTCTACTTCATCTAGGTAGAGCTACGTCGTTGGAGTTGTAATGTGAATTGTGAACTTGTACTCGAAGGTGTAATGTGATTGTGAACTTGTACTGATCGGAGGTGTGAACTTGTGGCACAAACACTTGATGTATGAACTTGTATGTCATGATTGATGTGTAATGTATTGTATTCATGTTGGTTCTATTATGCTTTGGCAAAATGCAAGTTTCTGAAAAATTCTGTGGACTATATTGTATATTTGAATATCTGTATATTATTATTTATAGTGGTCTGTAAAACTTGAATTTCGAAAATATTACCGGAGGCGCATATAGGATACTATTGGAGGCGCATATACTATAAATACCCGAGGCGCATTCTGAAACATATGCGAGGCGCATATACTATAAATACCCGAGGCGCATTCTGAAACATATGCGAGGCGCATATACTATAAATACCCGAGGCGCATTCGGAAACATATGCGAGGCGCATCTGATATGCGCCTCCTATACTTCACATATGCGAGGCGCATATATACTTCACATATGCGAGGCGCATATCGATATGCGCCTCGCATATGTGAAGTATAGGAGGCGCATATCAGATGCGCCTCGCATAAGAAATACCCGAGGCTTGAAGCTAGAGGCACATGTGATATGCGCCTCGGATAGGATTTTTGGTGCGCCTCGGATAGGCTTTTCTCTAGTAGTGCCCCTCCGCCGAGGTATGATAACCTTGAGAGAAGGGATGCAGTGCATCAAGTAGAAAACCAGCATCAGCCGGATCAGAGGTACCCCAGAAATAAGGGGAGGAATGAGTACAGGGAGCATCATCAGAGTTACTGTGTGTTCACCACTAAGGAAATAGATAGAAAGAGCTTGTAGTGCCGACATATGGAGGTCAATGCGGTAATGCCAGCAGTGACGAGGTATATGCCTTGGTCGGACCAGGAAATTACCTGGAACATCAAAGATCATCCCAAGCTTATGCCAAGTCCCGGTTCGTATGTGCTAGTGCTGGATCCGACATTCATTGGGCCGAATATCAATGTGAGGTTCTCCAAGGTACTGATTGACAATGGCAGTAGCATTAACATCATGTAGGCGGATACAATGCGCAAGTTGGGTATCTCGGAGAACATGCTCCAAGCTACAAGGACAACTTTCCATGGCATTATGCTAGGCATCTCTTGTGAGCCCATAGGCAAGGTCCGGGCTGATGTATTGTTCGGTACGAGGGATAATTGCCGAACTGAGAATTTGGAGTTTGAAGTGGTGAACTTAGAAAGTGCGTATCACGCGTTACTCGGAAGACCAGCACTAAACAAGTTCATGGCAAGCTGCCACATCAGTTATCTGAAGATGAAGTTGCCCGGGCCAAATGGAGTGATTACCATCGCTGGAGATTTTCGATGTTCCATTGAGTGTGCCTCAGCCGGGTCTAACCTAGCCGAGTCACTCGTGATTGCGCAAGAGAAAAGAAAAATCCAGGAGGTGGCAGCGTTGGCTCAGTCCGCGCAGCAATATATGTCGGCGTTGAGTAATCCGCATGGTAGCGTTTCGTTCCAAGCCACAAAGGATACCAAGAAAGTGCATGTTGATGATATGTTCCTAGAGCGCACCGTAACAATTGGTGTCGGGTTAAATGATAAATAAGAAAGTGAGCTCGTCAACTTCCTCCGTGAGAATCGGGATATTTTTGCTTGGTCCACACAGGACTTGCAAGGTGTTCCGAGGGAGTTGGCCGAGCACTCTTTGAACGTGAGACCCGGAGCAAGGCCAGTGAAGCAACCTCTCCGCTGCTTCGCCGAGGATTGGAGAAAAGTCATTGGAGATGAGATAGCTCGGTTACTAGCAGCAGGATTTATCATGGAAGTTCTTTACCCGGATTGGCTATCTAATCCGGTGATGGTGGAGAAGAAGAAGGATGATCTGAATGTGGCAGTGGTTTGGCGTATGTGTATCGATTACACGAACCTGAACAAGGCGTGTCCAAAAGATCCATTTCCACTGCCAAGGATAGATCAGGTCATAGACTCAACTGCTGGATGTGAACTGTTGTCATTCATTGATGCATATTCCGGTTTCCACCAGATACCTCTGAATCCGGATGATCAAATAAAGACTACATTTATCACCCCGTATGGGGCTTATTGCTATCGCACCATGCTGTTTGGTTTACGTAATGCAGGGGCAACGTTCCAAAGATGTATGCAGAAATGTTTGCACGACCAAATTGGTCAAAATGTACAGGTGTATGTGGATGATGTGGTTATCAAGACCAAGGAAAGCAAAATGC
Organism: Avena sativa; assembly: GCA_916181665.1. NCBI lineage: Eukaryota > Viridiplantae > Streptophyta > Magnoliopsida > Poales > Poaceae > Avena > Avena sativa. Next base: position 434,978,877 of record OV702295.1, read on the forward strand.
TCCTTGACGATATTAGGCAGACATTCACGAACCTAAGAAGGTTCCGGATGAAGCTTAACCCGGAAAAATGTACCTTCGGCGTCCTGGCTGGAAAATTACCCAGATTTCTTGTATCCAGCCGAGGTATCGAAGTTAATCCAACTAAAATCTGGGCCATTGAACGAATGGAACTGCCGAAGTGTCTTAACGATGTCCAGAAGTTCACTGGTTGCCTGGCATCGTTAAGTCGGTTTGTATGTCGGTTGAGAGAAAAGGCATTGCCTCTCTATCAACTCATGAAAAAGTCGGATAAGTTCATTTGGACGCCGCAGGCCAATGAAGCCTTTATACAATTAAAGAAAATGTTAGCCACTGCACCAGTGTTTGCCTCTCCACTATCAAAGGAGCCAATGTTGCTCTATATAGCCGCAACCAACCGAGTTGTAAGTGCAGTAATTGTGGTAGAGCGCGACAAAGAGGGTAAGTCGGTGCAAAGGCCAGTATATTATCTGAGCGAGGTATTGTCAGCATCAAAGCAAAATTATCCGCACTATCAGAAAGTGGCGTATGGTGTGTACATGTCGACAAAGAAGCTAAAACATTATTTTGAAGAGCACCCCATCAAAGTAATATGTGAAGCTCCCATATCCGAGATAATGAGTAACAAAGATGCAAGTGGCAGGATTGCAAAATAGGCAATTGAACTAGCTCCCTATGCGCCACAATATGACAGAAGAGAAGCAATCAAGTCTTAGGCTGTGGCCGACTTTTTTGTGGACTGGGCCGAGGTACAATATGAACCACCGCTACCAGATCCAAACTACTGGAGGATGCACTTTGATGGGTCAAAAACAAAAACCGGGTTAGGCGTCAGAGTTGTGCTTACCTCGCAAAAGAATGACCAGTTGAAGTATGTGCTACAGATCCATTTTGCAGCGTCGAACAATGTCGCTGAATATGAAGCACTTGTGCATGGGCTTAAAGTGGCGAAAGAAATTGGGATACGTCGGATCCAATGCTTTGGCGACTCGGATTTGGTAGTTCAGCAAGTGTCGGGGTTGTGGGACGCTCTTGATCCAAACATGGCGTTATACAGATTCCATGTGCAGAAAATATCTGGTTACTTTGAGGGATGCGAATTTCGCCATGTACCCCGGGTGGAGAATGAGGCTGCTGACGTATTGTCGAAGCTCGAATCAACCTGACAAGCAATTCCACTGGGTGTAGCATTAGAGCACCTCAGAAAACCATCTATCAGACCATCCCCAGAAACCGACTCGATCTACGTCCCGGAGGATCCGGAGTCCGGAGCTGTGCCCATGGACATTGACATGGGAGGTGGTGCGCGAGACCCGGGGACTGCCTCACAGGACCCGGGGACTGCTCAGCATGATCCGATTGAAGTTATGCCGGTGGATCAGATGGAAATTGATGAGGATGTGTTCCCTATGCGAGCAATACCAGCCTGGGCACTACCCATATTTCAATTCCTGAAAGATGGAACTTTACCCACTGAGGAGGTGCTATCCAGGCAAACTCAGAGGAGAGCAAAGGCATACACAATCATCAATTCCAAACTATACAAAAGGAGTGTGACCAATGTCCTCCAGCGATGCGTTGACCCGGAAGAAGGGCTTGAGATCCTCCGAGATATGCATCAAGGGGAGTGCGGGCATCATGCCTCGTCCCGAGCCTTGGTGGCAAAAGCTTTCCGACATGGATTCTACTGGCCAAGTGCCTTAGAACAAGCAGAAGACCTGGTGAGAAAATGCAATGGTTGTCAGAGGTATGCTACCAAGACACATATGCCAATGTCTGAACTCAAGACCATACCAATCACATGGCCATTTGCCGTATGGTGTTTGGATATGGTTGGCCCGTTCAAACCAACAAGGCGGAATATGACTCACATTTTGGTCATGGTGGATAAGTTTACAAAATGGATCGAAGTGAAGCCAATAAGAAAATGTGATGGAGCTACGACCGTAACATTTCTCAAAGACATCATCTTGAGATACGGTTATCCTCACAGTATCATAAGTGATAATGGCACAATTTTTGCTGAAGGAGCATTTGCGCGATTCTGCCGAGATAAGAAGATCCGGCTGGACATTGCCTCAGTAGCTCATCCTGCATCAAACAGACAAGTGGAAAGATCCAACGGATTAGTACTGTCCGGGATAAAACCCCGGCTCATTGAGCCGCTGCAAAGATCAGTGGGGTGCTGGATAGAAGAACTACCAGCGGTACTGTGGAGTTTAAGAACAACTCCAAATCGATCAACAGGCTATACGCCATTTTTTCTGGTATATGGGGCAGAACCTGTATTACCAGCCGACATAGAGCATGATTCGCCTAGGGTCACCCAATACACAGAAGCCAAAGTGCAAGAAGCCCGGCAAAATGATGTTGATCTGCTGGAAGAAGCGAGAGAATTAGCATTGTCCAGATCCACCATATATCAGCAAAATCTCTGACGCTATCAAAGCTGGAAAGTAAGCCCTCGAGTTTTCCGGGAAGGCGATCTAGTACTCCGGCTGGTACAACGTACTGCTGGCATGCATAAGTTATCCCCCCATGGGAGGGCCATACATTGTGAGCAAAGCATTGCACAATGATTCTTATTATCTTATCGATGCAAAGCCACAGGAAAAGGACAAGGCGGACAGGTCTGGTGAGGAATCTAAGCGTCCATGGAATGTAGCTCTACTTCGTCCTTTCTACACTTAGCAGAGAAGTGTATGTATCCGAATCTTCTCAGATGTCGGTATGTATGCTGGCAATGAGCTTATCAATGAAATGTTGGCAACCTCGAGCAGTAACTCGGGGACTGCCTTAATAATATTTGTTGTCTTTTATTATTTATACGTCAGCTGGAGTAAGTTGTTCTACTTAACTCGGATTAGTAGTGTGTGAGCACCAAAAACCCAACTCTTCGACTTGCTACTGTCCAACAAGAATTGGCTTCATGGCAAGCAAGAGAACAAGTTTGGAATTGCGTAGCACATGAAAAACGACTAAGGAAAAGAACTTAATCGAGCCAACATTGGTTTTTCGGACTAACCTTGTGTTTACTTTCAAATTATTATGCTAAATTATTTTGAGCTAAGCCTAAAAGTTTCCAAGTATTGTTAAGACAATTTTTGAAGCTCGGATTCATAAGTCGTAAAACCGAATCAAGGTAGACACGAGCGGAGCCAGAAGATTGGACGAACAAGAAAATGAAACTCGGGGACTACGCCCAAGTTAATCCGGCATAAAAACTTAGTTGCAAAATATCACATGTGTATTGGATACAATTCCACCCAGCATACCGGGGATCTGATAAACTTTAAAGTTTTTTCACTTAAGGAGCAACAGGAGGAGGAAGTTCGGCGTCATCTTCGCTGTCTTCAATGTCCGAGGCATCGCCCTCCTCGTCCTCATCCGAGCCATCTTCAATGTTTCCAGCGTTTTCGTCACCGGCGGCTTCCAGGAAGCTCGATCCCTCAGTCTATTCATGAATGGGAGCATATTCGATGAGGCTATGGGCGCAAGCCTTGCGTCGAGCTACCCACTCCGGGTCACTGGTCCATTTGGATCCGGTGTGCATGCGCACTAAGAGGTTGAGGTCGATCTTATCGTACCACGTAAGTACGTAGTGGAGAACGGTCTCAGCTGCGGCGCGTCCAGCGGATTCCCTCCAAAGGTCGAGCTGGGTCTCGCATTCCATCAACTTTTCAACAAGAACTGCGGTTCCCTCCAGAGTGTCTTCTGCAGGCCAAAACGTGTTGAAGATTCGGACTGCAACGTCAAGGATATCCTTGCCATAGTTCTTGATGATTTCCAAGCGAGATGACAGGCTGACCAACAGGTCCTCCATGTCACAGGGAATTTCTTCACCGTCAGGAGCAACGGGAGTACCCCTCTCTCGGTGGAAATTAGCAACATCGGCGCTCGCAATGGCAGTGCCCTCTGGAAATTTGCCTGAAAACGGGATAAGAGAAGCAGGTAACGAAAAGACATGTGAAGTAACCCGGAGAAATATGCCAGATAAGGGAAAGGAACTTACGTAAAATATGGCTGTGGATCCGAGTCAACTCCCTGGTACAGTCATCACGTCTTTTGCGAAGCTGCACAAGTTCAGTGTTCGCCGACTCAAGCTTGACATCGGCCTCCTGGAGAAGTTCTCGGTCCTTGGCAATCTGGAGGTGGAGGCGCTCGCGCTCTTCAGTATAGTCCTCGCCAGCCTTTTCAAGTTCGGTTTGATGCTGTGCTTTCAGCTTCTTCATTTCTGCCTTTAGCTTGGCAATCTCATCATCCTTGGTTCGGAGGAGGGCAAGCTCATCGTCTTTCTTTTTGAGCTCGGCCTGATGCTGCCTTGCTTGTTCGAGAAAATGCAGCATCATATCAGGCACGGGCACACTATCTTCCAGCGATACTGAAATAGTTTGTTAACTCGGAAAAGCCGAGGTATGAATGTTTGCCGAGCCAAGGAGAAAAGGAGATAAAAATCAGAGCAAGGTCGCACAAAAGTAACTTACCCTTGATCTGGTCAAGCTTCTTCCTCATTATGGTATTCTCAGCTTCCACCACAGCTGCGAAAATCGAATGATGGATTAGTTCAGCAGAAAAAGATGAAGGAAAACAGAAAAATGTCAAGAAGAGAACTAACCCCTTTTCTCGTGCTCAGCGAGAAAGGCATTATGCTTTGCGAGCATCATTTTGTGAGTGTCCAGGAGACGCTGAAACTCAGCGCTCCGGTGGTTGGTGGTCACCTGAAAGGAGTACAAAAATATAGCTTAAGCCTTGTGCATATTCGAAGTCTACAAGATCCGGGCCAAGTGGAACTTAACCCGACTCTAGGTGTGTGCATATTCGAAGTGTACAAGATCCGGGCCAAGTGGAACTTAACCCGGCTCTAGGTGTGTGCATATTCAAAGTGTACAAGATCCAGGCCAAGTGGAACTTAACCCGGCTCTAGGTGTGTGCATATTCGAAGTGTACAAGATCCGGGCCAAGCGGAACTTAACCCGGCTCTAGGTGTATGCATATTCGAAGTGTACAAAATCCAGGCCAAGTGGAACTTAACCCGGCTCTAGGTGTTTGCATATTCGAAGTGTACAAGATCAGGGCCAAGTGGAACTTAACCCGGCTCTAGGTGTGTGCATATTTGAAGTTATCAAGGAGCTACGTTAGTTTTCTAAGGAGCATCCGGCCGAGTAACAAGTTACTCCCCTGGAGGCTCGGGGACTAATGGTTATATCACTAATATCTACAACATGCTAAGGAAAAGGTGAAGTAACGTACCTCCATCATCCGACCCGCAAGGTTAATCGCCTTAGCGGCTGTGTTCATTTGAGCAGAAAACTCGGTGGGACCAAACTTCTCCGGAAGATCGTCGTTGTGGACGAACTCCGCCTTGTTCCAGTTGTTCATGAACTCGATCAAGGTCGGAGGGTATCGCTCGTCGCTGAGCATATGGGGCGCCACCAAGCCCTTGGCATGTGCTTCCCTCCTCTCAACCTAGGCAAGGGCCGGCTGGTGTGCAAAACGAGTTGCGTGTCAGCTGGCTCGACAGGGGTGTCTTTCGGTGCTGGAGGCTTCTTGGAAAGCATGGATGCGAGAGTGCGCTGTCCAGCCTCGACGGGCGCTGCCCTGGTGCCGTCAGGGTCCTTTTTGCCCTTGGGCTGCTGAGAGGAGGAAGTGGTTGCAGCAGATTTACCCTTGGGAGCTACCTGGGTACTTTCTCGCCGAGACTGAGATGACTCGGACGAGGCGGAGGGGCTTGGTGCTGCTGCTGTTGCTTTGGATGCTGGTGCTTCAGTTGGTGCTGGTGCTAGTTTCTTCTTCAGTGGGGGTGCTGAGGTAACCTCGGTGGTTGCTGGTTCCGACGGAGCCGAAGTAGTGGTGGCCACTGCCTCGGTAGAGCCAGTATCCCCCGCTCCAAGGTTGCCCTCCTCTTGACGAGGTATGCTGGAACCCGGAGCAGCCGCTGAACCCTCCGGGATTGGGCTCAACGGGCGTGAGTCGTCGCCACGAGGGGGAGAAGGGTTGTGTCAGAGCGGGGAGGCAATGCCAGATCCACTCTGTGGGACCTCCACCGCGGCCCTGCCGAATCAAACAGTGTCAGATGAGAAACTATAACAATAGAAGAGCAAGTAAATGGCAGAGGGAAAAGAGGCTTACTCATCCGAGGTCAGGGGCTCCTTGGGCTTCCGAGCTCTTCGTGCTGGGGCATTGGTTGCGGTCTTGGAGACAGTTTTGTCCCCGGACTTCTTTTGCCTTTTGGTTGGCTGAGAAGGTCCGGAGGAAGAAGTGGATGCGGCTTCCCTTTTCTTCTTTGGCGCAACCGGAATAGGATAACCCACGGCAAGGGGAGGGTCCTCATGGATTTGCCCACCGGGGTTAGCTGATGCCGGAAAAGCATAAGAAAGGGGGACAACGTCAAATGCTTCCATCACCTCAACATTCGAGTCATCTTCATCGTCGGGCCAATCTCTAATGGAAGAGAGTTTACCGGTGGGTCGCTTGGTCTCTTCGGCCATTGGGAGGAACATCTCCTGATCCGGTTTTTCATCGTCCGAGGTCTCCCGGTCAGGCGCACATTTGAGGGTGGGATCGGTGCCATCCTCGATAGTTTGCTAAGGGAATTGCTAAAGGAGAGAAAAGACGACAGAGTTAAAAATACAACAGCGACCGACATAAGATTTAATTCGGATAAAGTTTGCGGCACGAAGCTTACCACGGGAGGAAGCCTATCTCAGCAATAGTGCTCAATTCCCCACGTCCACTCAGAGGAGAAGTCCTTGTGGGTGGTGAAGAGGGCCTTGACCCGGCGATAGATCTCTATGTTGCTCAACTCGAAAGACGAGGTCCGGTTGGGGTCGCGACCCCAGCTCATATGGCACACTTTGTGAGTGCGTTTCTGGAGAGGGGAGATCCGGTTGCAGACGAATGTGATCATGGCGTCCTCATTGCGCAACCCGAGCTCCTTCAGCTCCGCGAATCTTTTGTTGACCTGGTTGGCCAAGACTGTGGGCTTCTTGGGGATAACGTCCCACAACTCTGGGTTAGGAGGACCCAGAGCATAGGGGCGAAGCCGGATCAGGTCTTCGGTGCCGTCGTTCCGAACATAAAAGAAAGTCCGGGCCCATCCCTTGGAGGAGTCCAGCCCGGTAACCTGGGGAAAGATGGATAACCTCCGGGGAGAAATGGATGCAGCGCCGAACTGTGTAAGTTGTTTGTCCTTCGGATCAAGATCAACATTCGGAATTACGTTCCGACGAAGGCCAAAGAACCGGATCCATAGCTCCTTTGTGGGCCATAATCCGGCATAGCCTTCGATCGTGGAGGCGAAAGCAGAGAGAGATGTGATGGCATTGGCAGGAAGGTGGTGCGGCTGGAGTTCGTAGGTGTTCAACCAGTCATGGAAAAAATCGCTAACTGGTAAACCGAATCCCCGCTGGAAATGTGACAGGAACACCACATGCTCACCCGGATTGGGTGAGGGGGCATGTTCGGTGGAGGCGAGGCGTGCAGTGACGCCTGCGGGGATGCGCCTGGTGCGGTAGAGCCAATCCAGGTCATCCTGGCAGACCCAGGATCCAGCCCACGCACCGCGATCCGTTGCCGCAGCGTCTTCTTCCATCTCCTGCTCGGCGATGATGAGCTCTTCTTCTGTCATCTCGAGTTCGCTGCCCTCACTAGCACTAGCGGCGGTGGGGGGCAGCGGCCTAGACTGACAGCAACCCGTGGAGGAGGAGGTGCGCAGCGGCGGTGGCGACGCAGATGCGTGTGGAAGCAGTGCGGAGGCGGCGCTGCTAGTCAGACATGGTGGTGGCGGCGCTGCCGCAGGAGAAGACGAGGAAGAAGAAAGGGCAGAGGGGTGCGGAAATGGGGAAAGGACCCAAGGGGCACACCCCTCCCCTATTTAACCGCTCCCTCAGCGAGGTAGTGGGTTCGCGTTTGCTGGCGGGCCACATCGTGTGGCCGTGTACAAACCAGATTGACCAATCAGCATCAAGCCACACGGAAGGCCACAGGGCGCAGCGGATCCCATGACGCGACGCATTGATGCAGTTAATGAGGAGGCAGGCGTGACGTGACGTGCGCACAGTAACTCCTGACAATAACTACGGCGGTTACTGTTGCTGGCCCTTAAAATGAGGCAACCTAATGATTAGCCTCCACGTGGGGAAGCGTACGAGAGAAGGAAGAATGACCCGGATGAGATTGTGGTAACCCGTCCAGCAAGTGAAAACTTGGAATGTGCCAAGGGAAAGTAAATCCATGGAATCCGAGATGAGGAGGTAACTCGGAAATGAAACTCAAAGCATGGTGAAATTGAACCTGCTGTGGCCTTAGCGGCTAAGGCAACTAAGAACGCACCAGCTTCAGGGACTAATGTTGGGGGGATACCCCAGGGTAGGGTCACGCCGGGGTATAAAGGCCGAGTTAGCCGAGGTACGGCAAGGTCAAAGCGAATGCTGGCCGAGTCACCTCAAGGCAGGACGAATCTCGGGATGACCCGGACCAGGGGATGTCCACCTAACTGGGTCTCAACCGACCTGAGCCGTAAGTCGGATAGATGAATCTAACTTGTATGCAAGAACAGGTGTGGCCGGATCAACTATGATCTGGGTCATAGCAAGCTTCTAGGAGAAGGAAGGTATCTCGCTGGTCAAAAGTAACCCAGGTACGTACAACATGAGCGAGGCGGACAGGGGCAGTACCACCGAGGCATGGCCGACAAAGGTTACGACGCCAATGTTGGCTGACGCAGGCGCCGCAGAGGCTCACGTAGCCTTTGCATGGATGACGCGGGGGAAAAGCGACCCAGTCGGCTTACTATTTTGGGAGGAGAAATATTCCCTAGAATATGCCTCCACGTATGCCCTAAGTGGAGACCTAGCCACCCCTATATAAGGAGGGCTAGGGCCTCTGTAGAACGGGTTGGTATTTGACTGGTTGATCTCTATTGGCTAGATTTTACTTGGTTCCTGAGGGCTAGCTAGCGGTGAGAGTAAGAGAGTTCCTTCTTCCTCCTCTCTCCAATACAGCTCGAGGAGCACTTGTAACCTTGGAAGTGAATCAAATACAAAGCTTCTATGTGTGGAATCACCACACTATCCCTCCCTGGATTCCCCTAGTGCATTTAGTCCCCACCTTTAGCCTATCCATGGCATCAGCCGTGACACCACCACGACACAATGACTCTAGTGGATCCATGTGTGGTTTGTGTAAAGACCACACATGCAATGACTCTAGTGGATCCATATGTGGTTTGTGGAAAAGAACACACATGCAATGACATTGGTGGATCCATATGTGGGTTGTGGAAAGAACACACATGCAATGACTCTGGTTGATCCATATGTGGTTCATGGAAAGATAACACATGCAATGACATTGGTGGATCCATGTGTGGTTTGTGACATGAACACACATGCAATGACATTGGTTGATCCATATGTGGTTTATCACAATAACATACATACAATGCCATTGGTGGATCCATATGTGGTATGTGGAAAAGAACACACATGCATTGCCATTGGTGGATCCATTTGTGGTTTGTGGAAAGAACACACATGCAATGACTCTAGTGGATCCGTGTGTGGTTTGTGAAAAGAACACACATGCAATGACTGTGGTGGATCCATATGTGGTTTGTGGAAAGAACACACATGCAATGACATTTGTTTATCCATATGTGGTTTGTGAAAAGAACACACATGAAGTGACATTGGTGGATCCATGTGTAGTTTTTGAAATGAACACACATGCAATGAATCTGGTGGATCCATGTGTGGTTTGTGGAAAGAACACACATGCAATGACTCTGGTTGATCCATGTGGTTTGTGTAAAGAACACACATGCAATGCCATTGGTTGATCCATATGTGGTTTGTGGAAATAACATACATGCAATGCCATTGGTTGATCCATGTGCTTTGTGGAAAATAACACACATGCAATGACTCTGGTGGATCCTTATGTAGTTTGTGGAAAGAGCACACATGCAATGACATTGGTGGATCCATATGTGGTTTGTGGAAAAGAACACACATGCAATTACTCTAGTGGGTACATATGTGGTTTGTGGAAAGAACACACATGCAATGACATTGGTTGATCCATATGTGGGCTGTGAAAAGAACACACATGCAATGCCATTGGTTGATCCATATATGGTTTGTTAAAAGAACACACATGCAATGACTCTGGTGGATCCATATGTGGTTTGTGGAAATAACACATGCAATGACTCTAGTGGATCCATGTGTGGTTTGTGGAAAGACCACACATGCAATGACTCTAGTGGATCCATATGTGGTTTGTGGAAAAGAACACACATGCAATGACATTGGTAGATCCATATATGGTCTGGGAAAAGAACACACATGCAATGACTCTAGCTATTGTTAATGAGAAGAACACAAATGCAATGACACTGGTGGATCCATAGGTGGATTATGAAAAGAGATTTTCCCTCTCTCTCAGTCACAAATCTCAGAAAAGCCCAAATGTGTGGAGATCCCAAACATGTGCTCACTCTGGGTGCTACGCCCGGATTGGCTGACACAGATGTCACGCGGATCGTCTCCACCAACCATTGATCCTATGTGATCCAACGGGCATGATAACCCCTGCCTTCTCCACTTTTTTTATGCATGGTCTATCCGTGCCACCTCTCTATCCGTGCCACCGATACTTTACCTCCATAAACAAGTGAAAATCCATCTATCTAAATAAAATATATGATCATATTTCGAAGAAGCTATCATCTTCGTCATCCGGTGCATCCTCGTCTTCGTTAATGCCATGGTCCCTGCCATCGCCGCCGTCGGTGTTCTCCTCTGATGACTCGACACCGCCCCTTCCTCGAATAAGCATGTTATCTCCTCGTAGGAGTCCTCCTCCTCCTCCTCTTCGTAGTCCCACGGGTCCACGTCACTCTCCTCCGCTTCTACCTCCAACTAATCGATGAACGCCTCCTCGTTGGCCGAGTCAGACTTGTCCAAAAAGCTATCTCCTCTCTTCTTCCTGGTCTTCTTCTCGTTCATCTTCTTGTCCATACTCGCTGGTGCAACACGCGCCCCCATCCTGGCTGCTGCTTTTCGCTCGTCTGATGCTGCAGGTACCCCACGCTCCTCCTGCGTGGCCGGTACAAGCTTCGACGTCGTGGTGTCCTTGAGTGCCGATGTCGATGTATCCTGGCGTGGTCGGACATGACGTGCTACCTCAGCAGGCGACTCGCAAGCGCGAATGATGCAGCGAAGAGCCAGGGACACAGGACGGTCAGTGGACGACATGGACCTGCCATTTCCATGGCGAGGGGGCATCATGCTCGAGGTAGTTGCTCCGAATGGTCGATGGCGGGTACATAGAGTGGGGTGCCAATCTGATCAAGGATGAGCAACGGTTTCGTGCGTCGTGTCCACTATTTGTTGATTATAAAAAAAAGAAGAAAGAAGTAATATCTCGCGTACTGAACATAATTTGATCACAACAAAAGTGGCACAGCGTATTCTAGACTCGTAAATATCCTGTGTGTGCCTGTCAACATGGAGTTCGACGGAATTCGACGTGCCGATGATGGCTCGGTGTTGATGTAGAGCTCGTTGGGAACCCCAAGAGGAAGGTATGATGATCACAGCAACAAGTTTCCCTCAGTTATGAAACCAAGGTTTAATCCAACCAGTAGGAGCAAGGAAACACCCCAAAGATGTTGCTAGCTGAGCCTTGGCGGGGCGCACTACCGATGCTAGTAGCAACATGGAGACCTGCACAACACAACCACAGAACTTTGTCCCCAACTTGCGATGAGGTTGTCAATCTCACCGTGTTTTGCTGAAAACAAAGGATTAAACGTATCGAATGGAAAGAAGTAATAGTTTGCAGAAAGTAAACACAAAGCAGTAAACAGTTTATAGATTGTATGTAAAAGAAAAGGATCGGGATCCATAGTTCACTAGAGGTGGCTCTCCTTAAGATAGATAACATGCTGGGTGAACAAATTACAGCGGGGCAATTGACAAACATCGAGAAAGCATACAAGCATATACTAATCATCTTGACTCCTTTGAGACTTGATTGGGGCATTACAACATTATACATAGACCACCATCCAACTGCATCTATGACTAGTAATCCACCTTCAGGTTATCATCCGAACCCCCTCCAGTATTAAGTTGCAAGCAACATATTATTGCTTTACGAATTGCGTGTAAAGTAAACAATACGATTGTTCTATGAACAAAGGATTGTTGTTTTATCCCTAGTAGCAACAACACATCTAGTACCATAGAGATTTCTATCACTTCCCCAGATTACCAGAGGCATGAACCCACTATCGAGCATAAATACTAACTCTTGGAGTTGCTAGCATATACTTGGCCAAGATAGCTACTAACAACGGAAAGCATGCAAGATCACAAATTACAAAGACATTATAGAATCAATAATCAATCTGAAATAGCATCTCAATATCCATCAGATCCGTGCAAACACAACATGCAGAATTACAAATAGATGATCTTGATCATGAACGGAGCTCACAAGATCTAAACATGAAAGCACAAAGGAGGAGAACCAGCCATCTAGCTACTACATGGATCCGTAGTCCAAGGATGAACTACTCACGCTTCACACCGGAGGCTTGCATGGTGATGAAGAAGGCCTCCAGGGTGAATTCCCCTCTCCGGCAGGGTGCCGGGAAGAGCTTCAGATCCCTCCCGATCTAGGGATGGAGATGACGGCGGCTACAGACTCTTTCGTGGATTTTTGATCAGGTACTTAGGGTTTTCGTCACGAGGGCATCTTATAGGCGGAAGGGGAGGCCGAGGGGGTGCCGGAGGCGGCCACACCACCCCCTGGCTCGGGCCAGGCTGGGCCGTGCGGCCAGGTGGTATGGTGGTCCCCTGGCCCCTCTCTGTCTCGTATTCTGGCATCTGATGACTTCGGAAAAAATAGGCACTTTGGCTTTTGTCCCGTCCAATTCCGAGAATATTCATTTTATGACTTTCCTGGAACCAAAAACAGCAGAAAACAGGCAGCTAGCACTGTGGCTCTTGTTAATATGTTAGTCCAAGAAATCATATGAAAAGTACTCCAAAGTGTGGGCAAAACACAAGAAAGTGGATAAAACCAAGCATGGAACATAAAAAATTATAGATACATTTGCAATGTATCAGCCGACGTGATCGTGCAGCAGTTGCGCGCGTCATTGCCCCATCAACACGTGACACACGCATGCGGGATGTGCACGCTGATGCCCGTGATGATCACCTGGCTCGCACTCCCCTTATTATATATTGGATTTTGGGCGGCCCCGAAGACCATTGAACTGTCCATCGCATTAAAGACAAGTCCCATCGATTCCTGACCCCTGCCTCCCTAGCTTCTTTGAGACAGTAGACCGTACACGGTGGTCTTGTATAATAGTACTAGTACTACTGGACCACGGCCTGTACTCTTTGAATGTTCTCCCACACTAATCACTATCTTCTTCCTCCTACCGCCGCCACCCTCACTCTGCGGCGGAGAGGCCGATCGACGATCCTCGCAGAGAAAAGGGAGAGAAATCACCGCGAGGCACTTCTTGCTCTACGAGCCGCTCAAGCCCCCCTCTCATCGAGGCCCAATCTCCCCCAACAATGGCACGGAATGTTCTAGCAGGCGAGGGCTCCTCCCGGTACGGTCTTCTTGTTATACTTCTTCTCCATCTCCTTCTCCATCATGATCTTATTCAGCTTCTTCTTGTTTTTCTTCTTCTTCTTCTTGCTCTTTCTCTTCTACGTATTACATGCCGGCCGTAGAGCCAGAGTCCACCATGACGGAGGCGTTGCAGGATCTGTTCGGCCCCGTTCCACGTCTAAGCGAGGCAGCAAATCTCCACACTGTTATTTCTCCGAGTTGTGATGTGGATTTCTCAGATCGTGTCCGCCCCGCATTGGTTTTTCTTCTTCTTTTGTGAGTTTTATTAGTTTTCATGAATATGACTGGATCTCTTGGTCTTTCCTTAATACCACTGTTCATAGATTCACTATGGATTTTTTGTGATTAGGATTAGTTTATTGTGGTCATGAATAGATCTCTAGGTCCATTTTTTAACACTATGGTCAATAGATTCAACAGGGATTTTTTTGAACTGTATTACTATTCACCTGGAACCTGGAGTGTAACTATAGAAGTCCTATTTCAATTAACATGAATGATGCAGCGATCGAAGACTGAGTACCGTGACAAGGTGGCCGCGATCAGTGCCATGATTGACAACCAACATGAGCTTGCAAGCTCCCTCACCCAAGCTAATGAGAGCCTACGCAAGAAATTATCTGTGCAGAAGGAGATCTCGCTAGATTTTGCACGTGACGTCATGAGGCTGCAGAAAGTGCTCGACCGTAACTTGAACAGGAAAGAACAGGCCATCAAGATAATCAACGAGCTCATGGAGGAGAAGAATAATCTCGTGGAAAGGTGCACTGTCCTGCAGGACAAAGTCACCGAGGCACTCATAGGACGCCGTCGAGGAAACCAAGGCTACCATCCGAGCCTACCATGACAGGGACCGTTGCCTGGATGAAGTGAAGGAGATGAAGGAGGACATGAGCAGAGGGATCATCGTACTCGAGGGTGTTCGGAAAGAGAATGAGGAGCTAAGGGATTGTCTGGAGGCATATCAGAGCAATGCCCAAGTCTGATTCCTGTTAGCGGGGACACGAATATCAGTTCGTCCTCCACTCCTTTTGTAATGTTTAGGGTTCAGGGAGCAATGCCAAGTCTGCTTCCCATTATAGGGTGCAATAAGAATCCTAGGGAAACTCCTTATCTATCTAGACATGTGTTGGTGTTCATGTTCATGAATGGACACCATGTGCTCTTTCCATTATGTATCTGGACATGGGTTTCTACATTATGAGCTTGCCACTAGCCCACTACTATTTGGTGATATTGGGAAAACCCCACATCACACTAAACTGTAGATTAACCTTATTTGTCTTTGAAATTGAAATTATGACAGTGCCACTAGTCGATTCATAAAATGTTGATTAGTCCTAGATTGCTTCTTCCTTGAAATTATGACAGTGCCACTAGTCAATTCAGTTAATTATGGAAACTAACCAGCTTGTCCTGGTGAACTGAACAAACCATACTATGTATTTTTGTTGCAGGGAAAAAGGCGAAATCTCGACTAGGACCTGGCGACCTAGCTAAATGAAAAGATAGCAATCCAAAGGGAGAAGCGGAATTCCCAGAAACTGGCCTTTGACCACCTGCATGCTGAACTTGTGGTCCTTTCTGACAAGTGCCAAAAACTGAAGGAGTTAAATGCCAGCTGGGCGAAGCTACACAGTGAAGGTCGCACCTCGGCTAGGAAGCAGACGGATATCATGAAAGGGATCTTGTAGGAAAATCGTATGGGTACGGACCAACTTCTCCAATCCGTGACAGAGCGCTGGAACCTACGGCTGAAGCACGACAAAGTACTGAAGTAGCTGGCCGATCTTAATGAGGAAAACAAGTAGCTCCAGGCTAGGCTCGCTTGAACACAACATATGTCTATTTAGTACTGTACTGCCTGGTTTATCCTCTGAAGTGGTGATTTTGTAAGCGTGAACTTAACTCTATGCACGATATGTGTGTTCGTCTGAAATTAATTTGCTCGAGGATTGAGTTTGGCTTAGTTAAGAAAGCGCAACTGCAAGTCTTACAGTTAACTAGTTTTAGGCATTGGCACAACATAAATTATTCATATTGAATTTCCTTTATCCTCTATAGTCTGTCCTTGTTCACCCTCGCGTGCCTTCTTCAGTTCCTTCAACAGATCCGCAATGCAGTACTCTAGCTTCTTCTTGTCTTCCCTGAGCTGATCCCTCTCCTTTTCTGCATTATGTATCAGCAACCTATGACTATCCTAAATATTCTTTGCAGTTCCAACAACCAAGCTCCCATTGATTCTGTCAGTTAGCTCTGACTGCAAATTCTCGATTTCTTGTTCCAGCTCCTTATTTTGTACCGATAGCTTGTAATTTTTTTCAGCTGCATCACTTACATCAGTAAATCTCCCCGACCTTTCCAACTCATACATCTCCCATAATTGTGCCAAACATTTCTTAAGTGCATCTGGCCACTCAAGATCCACCCACTCTACTGCTTTACACACCGGGCCAACCTAAAAACACACACACTATATTGTTATGAACATGCACGATACATTTTACTTCATGTCACAGTTGCACATAATGTAAATAAACCTGATTTGTACAGCCCAAATACCTTCTCCGAGTGTTACTGCCTTCGAATGCAACATATCTCCTAAGTTTTAGCCCATTGTCACATGACTCTTCTCCATCGAGATCTAGGCCCTCCCATTCAGAGTCGTAGATCGTCCGTGGTACCTATCGGTAAACGCAAAGCTGAAATTGGACACGATTGCATGCACATATGGAGCTCAGATCGAGAGATTTACCATTTCCTAACCCTAGCCCAAGAAAACAGAGGAACTCACATCATGGAAGGAATAATCGATGTTGGAGAGAAGGCTGTCGCTGCTCTACTGGTCGTCCTCGCTGTTCAAGGACAGCATGGCGAATGCGTCGTCGCAGGCGACAGCGTCGGCAAGAGAGAGAGAGCAGTCCTTCTACCGCTGCAACAATGACTAAATTGGCATGTTACAATAGTTTAATGGATACCATGCCCTTTCGCTGGATTACTGTCTCCTGCCTAATATGGATTCTCTTCATACATTCTTATTTCAAATATTAAACCTGTACTCCCTCCATCCCAATTTCATTGCCTAACAAAAACATACCAATATATTACATCATCCAAAGAAACAAAATCATGTCAACTACAAGGTACTGATGCATCACTTCTTCAGTCATGGTTTCACAAAACATTACATTACAATCTCTCAACAAACATAATCACATCATGGTTTCACAAAACATCAGATTACAATCTCTCAATAAACATAATCACAGAAACAAGTATATTACATCAACTCAAGAAACAAAATCATGTCGACTACAAGGTACTTACGCATCACTTGTCCTGTCATGGTTTCGCAAAACATTACATTACAATCTCTCAACAAACAAAATAACAGAAACAAGTACAGTACATCATCTCAAGAAACATAATCATGTCAACTACAATGTATTTATGCATCACTTGTCCAGTCATGGTTTCACAAAACATTACATTACAATGTCCCTACAAACATAATAACAGAAACAAGTACGGTACGTCATCTTAAGAAAAATAAGCATGTTAACTACAATGTACTTATGTCTTATTACAACAACGATGGTTTCAATGAGTGACATGTCCGAAAATCTCAACAGCTCGCACAACATTATATCGCAATCTCTCAACAAACATAATCACAGAAACACGCTCTAAATGCAACAGCAGTCAATATTACAAATACAGGCAGAGGAACCCCGCAACCCATATGACAAGCCTACGGTAGCAGCTCTCATCAAATCTCATCAACGTTGACCACCTCATTCTGTTCAGCCACTACAGGGGCCTCTACATCCACTATAACCTATTCAACAACATCAGAAATAGTAGCAAGGAAGAACACCTTCCTGGTTCGCTTCTTTCATCGCATAATCTGCATAAGATCTTCAGTATCCAAAACATATATGAATTGCTACTTCTTATGATGCCACCACCGGATTTTTGCCATCTGCTTAGGGCCAATACTGATTTCCTTACCGATCATCTCTCTAATTTCATCAAGAGTTATGTTTTTGGAATCGACAGTGATCTCGACAGTACATGATAAAACTTTCTTATTAACTCCCTCATCAAGTTTTTCCATGTATGAATCCACCTCTATACGTATACTGAACTTATCTAGATCAACATCTATTGGTCCGTATTCTCTAGGAGAAGAAGCTCTGGCAGCAAGATCTCCAGCATCTACATTACATATCATCAATCATCGCTTCAACTTTCACCTTAGGATCAGCTGCACAACACTCCCAAACCATCTGAAGCTCATGGGAGTGCTCAATTTGCTGATAGGTATCATTCATGTTGCGCCACACCAATTTTGTCCTCTATCTAGAACCCTAGGGAATTCTAGGGTCAAGCATATCTACCAGCTGCGAAACAAACACAACCTCTTTGCAATTCACAAGCAGATGCACATCTTGCTCGAACACAACTCTCTCGCAACCAAAATCAAGTTATTTAGTGTACTGGCGAACATGAACTGTGAACATAGGTCCCTTGTATCAAAGCTGTGCCTAATTTGATTAAAAATGGGAACTTTTCAGTTCATTCGATTCTATTATGCCGTAACTAATCTACTTGCAAGATAAGGCACAAATAAGAAAAAAATCACCTCTCGCTCTTCTCCTCGGGTTTTTTCTTCAAGATCTGGGTGCCGCATCTGCCCCCCGGAGCCAAACAATCCGCCGCCGGCCTTGCTTTTCTCTTCAACCCGCTGCTCGTAGGTACCTTGGGAGCAGAATCCTAGCTGACCTCCTCGCTAACTGGGGTTGAAGACCTCGCCACTGCTTCGCGTTGAGCCCTAAACTTTGGCCCCGACGGACCTGAATCAGTCGGCGAGGTAGCTACAAACTTCTCCTTGCAAGACATGCTAGGACGCCGCTGTCGGATTCAGTGTCGGGGGAGGGAGAAAAAAGGTCCTCCGTCGCCAGCAGATTCAGGGCCGGGGAAGGGAAGAAAAGGGACCACCACCGCCGCAGCCAGATTCAGTGTCGAGAGTTAGGAAAGTATAGTAATGAATTTGCCCCTACGACACGTGCAGGGTGGCTAAGAATAGTTACCAGCGAAGAAGGGGCATGATACGTCCATAACGTATTTATAGTTGTTGATGGTTTTATGCTAATAATATGCTTTTGATACTCCTTTTTATATAAATTTTATAATTTATTTGGACTAACCTACTAATAGTTGCAAAAGTGCACAATGCTCTTGTTTTACACTTTGATGTGTAAGAATTACCAAGAATACAAGTGGAAACCTTGTTGGAGTCAAATTGGGATTTTCCAGAAGTCTGTCTCTGAACTCTTTTTGAAGATGGTCACGTTTCGGGTCGAAGACAGCATCAAACGGAAAACTCATCAACTACAAAGTTGTTATACATTTTGCGACAAATGTTCTGGACATAAAATTTAGCTGATTCTGAGTCCGGACGGGCCCGATAGGCCCGATTTACTATAGCCCAAGATAGGGTGACGGGAATCTGAGAAGCTATATAAAGGGAGGAAACCTAATTCGTGGGAGACACCTCCACGCACGAATTTGCAGCCACCAAAGGCACGTTTTTTGACTCCCCCATAGATCCCATCTCCATGGGAGAGGGCTCCCAATAAGGCATGAAGGAAGGGGGCTAAGGGGCGGTGCTCCCCTGTTATACCGGCGGCAGGGAAGGAATCCTCTATGCCACCGCCGGCGCCACCGCCGCCTCTTCACCATCTTCACAGCCATCTCTATCGACTCCACCACCATCTCCATCATCATTGCTGATTCCCATAATGGTGAGGGAGTCGTTCTTCCTCGAGGCTAAGGGTTCTACCGGTAGCTATGTGTTCATCTCTCTTTCTATGCATGATCATATTGTGATCATGAGCTTTGTAATCAAGTAGATCTACTTTGCTACTCAAGTGCTTTAATAGATCTCTGCTCTCCCCATGTGTGTGAAAGTGACAGCGTGCACACCATGGTGGCACTTAGGCTAGAGATTACAAATACTTGTTATGCGTTATATTTGGAGTTAGATGTTTCTATAAAATTGTGGTGATTGTTGGAACCATCTAGTGATCAAGGTGACAGTGTGGGCTTATCTAGATGGGGAAAGCGAACTTTGAGGTGTGCTGCTATAGCTCTACCATGGATTAGAGTGTCCAACCGGAGAGTAGTTCAGAGTAGTATCATAAAGAGAAGATATTTATATGAGAATGTTCACTAGTGAAAGTATGATCCCTAGGCATTGTTTCTAAGCATTGAAACACCGTTTGCAACTAGATCTGTTACATGTTTGCTTGCTTCCATCTTTATTTCAGATTGCCTTTAATCTCTTCCCACGTTAACCACGCGCCATCAAAGCTATTTTCTAGCACCATTACCACTTATAATTATCCATACCACTTGTATTTCACTATCTCTTCGCCAAACTAGTGCACATATACACCTGACAAGTGTATTGGGTGTGTTGGGGACACAAGAGACTTCTTATATCTTGATTGTAGGGTTGCTTGAGAGGGATACCTTTGACCACTTCCTCCCTGAGTTCGATAAACCGTGGGTAATCCACTTAAGGGAAAACTTGCTGCTGTTCTACAAACCTCTGTACTTGGAGGCCCAACAACTGTCTACAAGAATAGAAGTGCGTAGACATCAGGGCACAACAGGAACTAGTGTAACGGAATATCCTAAATTAACGGGCGCGATTGAAAATATTGGGTTTGGCCATCATTCACTAGAAACACCCCTCTCAGCAAGTGGCGCCCCAACTTTTCGAATCACGGTGATTAAAATCAACTCGGGTACCGTGTTGCCCGGGCGCCCCAACTTTCGGGCTGCAAAATGATATTCTCAGATCGCATGCCGAAGGCACATTTGTCCGGATTGAGCTTGATCCGGTAGCGATCGAAGTTGGCGAAGGTCTCGCGGAGATCATCGATTAACGAAGCTTCCTTCTTTGTTTTGATGATGATGTTGTCAACGTAGACTTGGATGTTGTGACCAAGTTGATTCTTGAGGCATGCCTGCATGCACCGCTGATAGGTGGCTCCTGCGTTTTCTCGCCCGAAGGGCATGGTGTTGTAGCAGAACACACCAAAGGACATCGTAAACACCATCTTCTCTTGGTCTTCCTCCTTCATTCGAATCTGATTGTAGCCTAAGTAGGCATCAAGGCAGCAGAGGCGCTCACATCCCGCGGTGGAGTCGATGATTTGGTCGATTCGCGGTAGCGGGAAGTGATCCTTTGGGCAGTGCTTATTCAGGGAGGTGAAGTCCACGCACATCCACAGGATATCCATGTCTTTTTTGGGCACCAGCACTGTGTTAGCGAGCCAGGTGCTTTCTTTGATCTTGCGTATGAAGTTTGCATTGAGGAGTCTGTTGATCTCCATTCTGACTGCCTTTGCTCTTGGTTCAGACAGTCGCCGTATTGTTTGCTTGACTGACCTTGCGTCTGGATTTATGTTAAGTGAATGCTCGGCGAATTCCCTAGGAACCCCTGGCATGTCCGTTGGACACCAGGCGAAGATTTCCCAGTGCTCACGGAGGAATTCGACGAGCATGAGTTCCTATGCGGAACTCAAGACGTTAGCGATGAGGGTCGTCTTGGTCGGGTTCGTTGGGTGGACCTAGACTTTCTTCGTGTGCACTGACGAGTCGAAGGACAGGTCGGGTGGACTTGGCCTACTCAGGGGAGGCAGACTATTGTCTGTCGACTCCTTCAGTCTTGCGAGTTCCTCCTGCATGCCGAAGGACTGGGAGATTCTGTTGAATTCCCTGTCGCAGTTGTCAGACCTCTCGAAGCTTCCGTTGATTGTGATGACGCCGTTTCGACCTGGCATTTTCATCTGCAGGTAGGCATAGTGCGGCACCGCCATAAACCTAGCGAATATGACACATCCGAGGATGCAGTGGTATTGTGAGGGCCAGTCGATGACCTCAAACTCGATGCGCTTTCACCGAAAGTTTTGTGGCGTGCCGAAGATGATGTTAAGGTTGATTTTGCCTAGGGGATATATGCCCTTCCCTGGGACGATGCTGTGGAACATCGTGTCTGGAACTTCCAGACAAGTCAGAGGGATCCTCATTGCACGCAATGTACTCGCGAACATGAGGTTAATGCCGCTGCCGCCATCCATGAAGACGTGACTCATATCGAAGCCCCCGATCTGCGCCTTGAGTATGAGGGGACAATGGCCTGGACGAGGAACTTGGCACGGATGATCGCGCCTGTCGAAGGTGATGTAGGAGTCGCTTCCACTGAGGTACTTAGTGGTGGAGGGTGGAGAGTTTATCGCCAGATTGACTTGTCGAGTGATGGCCTTCTGCACTCGATTTGAGGGACGTCCTTTTTGGATCATCCCCATGTTGCCCATGGCTCGCCTCCATGATGCTGGACTGGCGCAGCCGCGGGTTGTGGTGGTCCAGGTGGTGGTGGAAGAGCTCCATGTGCCACAGCGCCTGGGGCAGCTCCATAGCCCCTGTTGATCGCGTCGCGATTCATTCAGGCTAGGCCCTCGTGGAGTTTGAGGAACTCGCGGCAGTCCTTGAGAAGGTGGCTGGATTTCTTCTTATCGTCGTGTTTGTCAATGTAGAAGTGCACGTTACATGGTCCGGATAGTTTGTCCTTGATGGATGTTGCGGGTGCCTCTTCACGAGTATGGCGTTGCCACACCTGCGTGGTTTTCCTACTATCGTTGTATCCACCGCTGCGATATCCGCTGTTGCAGTTGTTGTCCTGTTTGTCGGTGTAGCCAGCTGTGACCATATTGACCTCGTCACGGTCATCGTAGACGCGCATTCGTCATTTGCCTCGGTGGTCATGTCTGCACCCGAGGTCGTCGTTGTTGTCGGAGTAGGTGCGGTTTTTCACCGAGTCTTCTCTGTCCGCCCACCGATTCGGGATTTCCATTAGGTGGTCGATCGTTTTGGGATTCGACCGGCCCAACTCCTCCCTGAGCTCTATACGACGGACGCCACCGTTGAATGCGTCGATTGCGTGATCCTCTGAGTTATTTTCTGCGGAGTTCTTGATGATGGACCATCTCTAGATGTACGAGCGCAGTGACTCGCCGGACCTTTGCTGGCAGCTTCTCAGTTCTTCGATTGATATGGGCCTTTTGTAAGTTCCCTTGAAGTTGCACATAAATCTATAGACCAGCTCTTCCCAGCTGCGAATGGATCCATGCGGGAGGTTGTTGAGCCATGCGTGAGCGGCGCCCTGCAGCTGTAGTTGCAGTAATTGCATGGCCGTGCTCTGACTCCTGCCATGTAGCCTGACGGAGGATATGTGGTCCTCCAACTAGATCTTCGAGTCCTGCAGGCCGTCAAATTTTGGGTTTTCGACGAGAGCTTGAACCCCTTAGGCATTCGCTTTTGCCTGATGGCCCTGCTGAAGCATCTAGCAGTGCAGAGCTCAGTCTCGTCTTCTTCCGAGTCAGTCGAACGAGCACGCCTTGCCCACATCTTGTCGACTTCATGCTGCGTGATGTCATCACGCGCGTCGTAGTCGCGGTCATGCCGCCGTGAGCGGCATCGCCATGAAAGATCGTGACTATCGTCACTGGAGGAGTACGAGTAGTACTTGTCTAGATCCTTGCTTTTCTTCGGCTCTGGTGTTGGTTCTTTATCGAGGGCGGCCTCGGTTAGCCCCAGGCCCGCGATCGTAGATCGGTGCATGGCAGCTCGTGGATCTCTAGCCGGTGACTGGTTGTTGAGGCGGTACATGGTAGCCGCCGTTACCGCGGCTTGCGGAATTTTTGGGAGCACGTTGCCTCACGTATCCACCGTCATGGAGCTGAAGTCGAGGACTTTCGCGGCTTCTACATGTTCATGCTCAGTGAGGTGGGCCAGCCGAGATCACCTCTTGTTGGCCATGTACTCGTTGCCTTTGGAGGAGGATCCTTCGTGTAAGGAGATCCCGGCTCGTCGAAGACTCGACTGGTCCGCCGCCTTTCTGCACGCCTCAAGTTGCACGATAACTTGCTGCTGGCGCTTGAGCTCCTCCTTCAGTAGCTAATGGTAGCCCATCAGCATGTCTTGCGAGGTGTTGGGGGGGTAGAGGATTGCCCCGTAAAGCTTCTCGACAGCGGGCCCACTCGTTGTCGTTGATCCTGATCAGCATGTGCTCGCCGGTGTTGTCATTCACCATGAGTGATGGTTCTCCTCCTGTCCCATTGTTGATGGGTGCGCCGTTGCCACTGTTGGTGGGGGCCACCATTGGGTGTGCTACCGTTGGGTATGCTGCCATTGGGTAGCCCGGTGCCAGATTCGGTACCGGCATTTTCACGATTGGCGGTGGTTCACCCGCGTTGATGACGGCGCACATGAAGTGGTTGGGGAAGCTGTTGCTCCCGCAACTTTCAGATCTAGAGCCGAAGGCTCCATCTTCTATGGCTAGATCACCCAGATCGGATCCGCGACTACCATCACTGTCCGTGCTCCCAGCTGTCGCTGAGGTGTTGAGCTTGCTGAGGGTGCCGATTGGTGGCGGGAACCATGATGCTGGAGCAATAGCGGGTGCCGTTGGCTGGTCAGGCATGCGAAGCATGCCCAATTGGCTAACCTAGAAGTATAATCTCCCAATCACCAAGCTGATCTCATCGCCCACGGACTCGAAAGTCGGGCGAGTGGCCGGCGTGTGGATGGTGAAGTCGAACGCGCTGAAGAGCTGGCGAATCTCCGCTGTTGCGGAGTTGTAGATCGCGGTTGATGGGGCCAAAGAAGCCGCAACATCAGCACTCCCAGTTCCCACAGGCGGCGCCAATTGACGAGGGTTTAACTCGTCAATGCCCATTGTTATGGACTTGGGTTTCGGAGAAGGAGGGAGCGCTGGAGGCATCAATCGGATAGTGAACAATCATACATGGACACAAGTTTTACCCAGGTTCAGGCATCGCAGAGGTCCCTACTCCTGCCTGTCTGCTCTTGGAATTAATGAAGGAATCGAAGATTACAAGGGCGCACAGATGCAATCTGGCGAGGGTTGTGGAAACTAGGGTTGTGATTGTCCTCCTCGCCGCCCCTTCTAGCCTTTACATAGATAGGCTAGGTCTCGGGTAGCAGGTCGAGTCGGTTACAAATTAGGGTTCGCCCTTTGAACTTTCTATCTTAAGCTTCTTCTTGTCTCGCAAGCAATCAAAGAGTCCATGGGTCAACCGAATTCTGCATTGGGCCTTAGCAACGCCGTGGGCTTCTGCCGTATCTAGGCCGTATATGCAAAGCTCGAGTACCTATAGGGTATAGCCATGTCAGTCATGGTGCTCAAAGCGCTTCTGAAGCTCCGATTCTAAACCATACAGGATGGCACACTGAACTGTGGAGCAGTGATTCATCCGAGTGAGGAAAACATTTTTAACATCATCGGGAGCATCCTCTATAGGTGGGTCACCTAGCGGTGCATCAAGCACATAGGTCAACTGACCAGCGCTGAGGACAATCCTCAATCCACAGAACCAGTCCATGAAGTTGCTTTCATTGTTTTTCAGCTTTTCTTTCTCTAGGAACACATTAAAGTTGATGGAGGGGGTCGCCATGATCTACAACATATCTGGTGCTAAAAATGCCAGCCCCCAATGGGGTCATAACAGTCAAAGGAAGCTTCAGCCGCACGGACAGCTGTGATCGGGAATTCAACAAAATCTCAGTATCTTTTGGGATGGAGACAGAACTTGGACAGCTAAAAATAACGGATGAGGAATCACTACACGAAGGGCACACCCACAAGAAGCAAACATCAGAAGAACAAGCACACAATGTTCCCGCAAAAGCAACAAATGCAGCCTCCACTATAGGTCCTGCATAGGAAGATCCATTCATCGAGAAGACGAGAGCACACAACACAGAGCATGATGAAGAACCCCAAGAACAGAAGCCGAAGTTCCTAGAGAAAATCTTCACTTAGACGCACTTTATATTCAATAAAAGGCCAACAGCCAGGCGATCACGCCCTCGCAATGTATTTCCATCCATGCTTATCAATAAATAAAGAAAGTACTTCACGAGATACAAATTTCTATGGCAAAACGAACATTAGTCCGTTGGGTTCTGAACAAAGAGAACACAACATACATCAAAATCTCGTATAAAACATACGACCTTTTTGTGGGGTATAAGAAAGATCTATACAACATTTTGTCTATGAAGTGCAAGGCTACATAAGCAAACAGTCAGATAGCAAAATTAATAAAAAATTCTTCATCTTCTTCTAAGTATCTTCGCACAATCCTAATGGCGGGTCTACGAGCAGCGGCATAATGAGGCGCCATATAAACAAGGTCACCATCGGAAGAGGGAGGCAGACCCGAAGAGACAACATCCACATCTAGCGTCGGATGATGTGCATGTACCCAAGAGAGAGCAAGCTTGGCACCCGCCACAAGTTTAAGCTTCACGTAATTATGAATCCTTTCACCTTGTCGAAACTTCGCAATCAAATCCGCGAAGGTCTGAGGCTGCGGATCCCGAGGAAACATGGCATTATAGATGTAACATCCCAATTTTAGCAACCCTGATTAGTTGTCTAGAATGCAAAAATCAGGGGGAACAAAAACTTTATCTTGTTTAATGCTAAAGTGTTTGCTTGTTGTTTGGATATGCTTATGTATATGAATGTGTATTAGATGATATACTCCTTACCTTAACACCAGTTGACAAAAGCTACTTCCCAAAACAGTCTTGGCTTAATTTCCATATTCTCAAATGTGCTGGCATTTCAAAACCTGAGCCAAGAAGCCTTTGCAAACCAACTATTTTGGTAGCTTCTATTGACAAAACTATGGAGAGATATATAATACAATCTCCTTATGTTTTCAATACACATCACTCAACTAATCTTATCTCTGGTTTCCCCAAAACCTCTTTTCAAAGCATTTGAATTCTACTCTTGGTAGAGATACCAAGGACTCTCATCTTACTCAAAACTTAACCTCTTCAAAATGCCCCAACCTTACCTCAAGCTAATCTTGATGGTAACCCTAGTAGTAGTTGGATAGTTTATAAGATGAGTTGCCTTGATCTACTGTCTGATGAGTTGTTGTGATATGCTGTTTGACTTGTTTGCTTAGGAGTAGTACGAGCTACTCTAGGAGCTCATCACTAGGATCAAGATGTTTCCAAATCAGCAATCCATAAGCAAGAATACAAACCTAGATATGATCCCTAGCCACTAGGTGATCATCTAAAACCCTTAACCAGATCAATTCTGAGGATTTCCATTCTGGATGTTTCCAAGTCCATGAAGACCAATATTCAGCTTGGAACCCTCCCACTCAATCTACCCTTCCGTATCATCCACTTGTTGATGCTCTGATACCTTGCAACTCCTCCAAGAACATTCCCTCTCCTACTCTAGTCCAAATCCTGAAAACTTCCAATTTTGACTAAGTCTGGAAACAGTTTCAACATCACCTTTTTGAATGCCTCCTTTTCTCAAACCATGTGCATTTTTGGAAATGCACTTGAACCATTTTGTTAAACATCCTAAGTACTAGCAAGGCCCACATTATCCCCTGGTTAGATCCTCCTCCAACCCACTTTTCCATGATGGTTTTGTAGACAAGAAAATAGCATTTCCGGCAAAACTAGTCATCATGCCTACTTTGGTAGAATCTCACACCCTCATACAACCTCCTATGGACCAACTCTCTACATGGTTGTGATCTACTCATTGATGTCTATCAAAACCTACTTCACTTGCCCCAAGTGGATCTCTGTGCTGCTTAAACCCACATGGTTTATAAGGCATCATGACTCATTTTGCATGGCAGCCTTAATTTCAACAAAGTTTGCCATCACTTCTAGATCACCTCAAATGCTATTAATTCAAACCCCTCCTGCCATGATCATCTATATTACCTGGTCTACCCACCCATCTATCCCTTGCACCAAGGTCAGCTCTGAGATCCAAGATGCAAGCATGTTTTGGTGGTATAACAAAATAACATAACCTAGATCATCAACTCCTTGTTTTCCATCCTTTTCAAGTTGGTAATTCATTCCACAAGGTTGCAACCGCTTCCTACAACTTGTCTATCTTATCTACATGGGTCCTCAAGAAATACAATAATTATCCATAATTTTTATGGCCCCAAAACTATTTAATTCCTTTAATAGTCAAAATCCCCAAAACTCCCTCCATATAGGAAAGTTTGGATTTTCCAAAACACTTCTCTAATTTTTGGCTCATGTGAGTTCCTTATATCATACCCTATCTTTCCATCTCAAAAATAATTATTTTTGAGAAGCTTTATTATTTCTTTTTGCTGAAATAATAATTGTTTTAAATACTTCTAATCCCCAATAAATCTTGGGAAAAGTTGACGAAGGGTCGATGTTTCCTGAAAGGCAGAGCCTCAGATACAGTCTCATTGTCAAAGCCTACAAACTATTGGTATGCTACATTAGTATGCACCACCTCCTCATCCTCTCCTTCGGCAACATCAAGCTTATGTCTTTGAACTATTTTTTGAACCACCCGCCAGTTTTTGCCCTTGGTTGTGTCTGACACGTAGAACACTTTTGTAGCCTATGTTGCCAAGATGTAACTGTCATCTTTGTACCAAAAACTAGTAATATTGACACTCTAGAATATTTTATCACACACCATCTCTGTATCCTCGGCCCTCAAGCTATACCAATCGCAGTGTAATAACACAACTAATCGTTGGTGTTCCAAATCAGAGTTAAAATACAACACCTTGTTATCCTTGAGGACACCATAAAAATGGATATCCTTCTCCAAGTGATAACCATCAGTCATTACTCCACTGTTTTGTGTTTTCTTGCCATTCTCACGGTCAGCAGTGAGGAACTGAACACCATCCACAATACAAGTTGAATATGGTCTTACTCGGAAGTCTGGGCCACACGCAAATGCAAAAAGCTCTTCATCTGCAGCTTCTGGGTTCTCCTGTGGCTTATTCATGATCTATATGTACCGTAGCAGAAATACAATATGGTCAAATCATGCATTGAAATGCTATATATGAAGGACAAAGATAAATGCAAAAGGAAACTAACATGGTCCTTGAACCATCTTTGAAATCCCTTCTCAAGCCTTCTTTTCGCATTGGGCATCCCATCATTCACCAGCTGTTCTCGGCGAAGGCTGCAATCCAGAGAGTAACCCAGAATTAAAATCTTTAGGTGTATGGGAATATTGGATTCATAAGTATGGGAGACCAGAACATACATGATATATGGATTAACCTCCCCGCAGTTATTTAGGACATACCAAGTCATCTTGTTTAGCTCCCTTTGGAGGGTCAAATCAGTATCATCGCCTCCTCCATAGCAGGTCACATGGCTTCCTCCAATCATATTCACAACATGGCCAAACACATCACAAGATGATTCATGTTGGTCACCTACATTTCTTGCTGGCCGATTGAATGTTGTCACAATATCATCAATCTATCTAGATAAAAAAGTCACGCACTCGGTAGAAATGTAGGCCTCTGCCACTGAACCTTGACATGTTCCTAACATATCTCTTCAGCGTACACAATTGAAGGGTTCACAACATAGAAAACAAATTTTTTCCTACGATGTGAACCACTATACGCCAGGATCTATCTACTAGATACAAGCAACGGGTGGATATACATCCATAGAGAACATACCCTCAAAGAAAACAAAGCTTTGTTAACGAGATGGAACTCGTGGATGATGTAGTCATACACTTGCCGATTTCAAGAGCGTGATGAAGTCTAGCAGGTCCGGCTCCAGCACGTCCATCAGATCCAGCTCCAGCAAGTCCAGCACCACCAAGTCCAGCACCGCAAAGAAGCGGTGCATCTGTGATTGCACACATGTCCGGTACCCCGAGAACCTCCATCCCTCGCTCCAGCAAATCAGCAACTCCTTTCCAGATAAAGCCACCAGGAACATGTATCTCGCTAATCCGAGACCATGGGGG
Organism: Avena sativa; assembly: GCA_916181665.1. Taxonomy (NCBI): domain Eukaryota; kingdom Viridiplantae; phylum Streptophyta; class Magnoliopsida; order Poales; family Poaceae; genus Avena; species Avena sativa. The sequence goes on from OV702295.1 coordinate 435,008,488, forward strand.
AAAAATACTAGAGGGGGAGAGAGATCCTTCACGAGGAGATGTGAGGAAGAAGGGGTGTGAGGGGGGCCTTTTATAGGAAGAGGGGGTGCCCCTCCCCATGGCCGGTGCCTCATGGAGGTGACCCCTCACCTCCCCCATTCATGTGGTGGTAACCCCCTCCACATTAAAATGCCCCTTCACATTCTATTTAAAGTCTCCACTTTAAATGCATTGAATTTCTCCAAATTTAATGCTCTCTCTTTTAATAAAACTCTTTTATTAATTTTATTCAGAATTTTGTTAATTACTTTAATTAACAAACATTCACATAAAACCCCCTGCAACATTTCAATATTACATGCAGAACCAATTTCTGAAATTTCACCCGAAACAGTTTGGGTGTCTACTGAAATAATTCAAGCACTTTCTTAAATCTTTATCTGAAACATATTTGCTCCAAATGGTGTCGGTATCCCTTAAGTGTGTCACCCTACGGTTCGTGAATAATGCAGACATGATCGAGACCCCTCTCAGATCAATAATCAGAAGCGAGACCTGGAGATCCATACTGACTCCTATACATTCAACGATGACTTCTGTGATCGTGAGAACATTTAACGCTAGTAACTAAATCCCTTTGTCTCGTGATATATTACATGCCCGAGATTCGATCATTGGTATCTCCATACCTAGTTTGATCTCGTTACCGACATGTACTATTTTCTCGTTCCCGTGATATAACATTCTAGTGATCACATCACTTGCTTGGAAGCTAACCAATGTGATATAACCGAGAGAGCCTAGAGTATATCTATCCGACATCGGGATGGACAAATATCACTCTTGATCCATGAGCCTCTACATAACACTTTTGTAGCACTGAACCCACCTTTATAATCACCCTTTCACGGTGTGACGTTTGATGTTATCAAGATACTCTTCCAGTGTTAGTGATTAACATGATCTCATGGTCTAAGGACTACGATTACTTCGTATGATGTTATAGCAATATAAACACAATGAATTTGATCGAATGCTATACTTTGGATGAATGTTCATCACATCATTCCACTAATGTTGTGACCTCGTTATTAACAACATCCAATGTCCATGATCAGGAAACCTTGATCATCTTGTTAATCAACGAGCTAGTTTATAAGAGAGGCATAACTAGGAACTTTCCTTTGGTTTATTAAACACACATGTATTAACATTTCCAAATTAATACAATTATAGCATGCAAAATAAACATTTATCATAAACAAGGAATAAGATAATAACCACTTTATTATTGCCTCTCGGGCATATTCCCTTCAGTCTCCCACTTGCACTAGAGTCAATAATCTAGTTTGACAAACTTTGCGTATTAAAAACCTATGGCTTTCTGGTGTTGCATATACGCGATTGCTAGTGGTTAACATAATCTCCGGATCTAACAGTTTCAGGTCCGTGTGTATTTGCATGTCTTTGCGTCTCTACGCATCACTCATTCTCAAATGAGACGGCATTGTATAAATTTGGTCCTTTGGTGAGACCTTTAGTTCGTTCGGGTTAAAATATGTTGATATTATTGTCATAAAATATATCTTCATAGTATTAGCCCACTTTGAACCACACCTAGTTTGATAATGCCCTCCTTTGCTGCTACTATAGCAGTCATATACTTAGCCTTTTGTTGTAGTATCTGTCACAATGTCTCAATTTTGGTTTTCATCCAAATCCATCATGGAACATCTTTTCCACTACATTGTGCCACCCATAGTCTATATTGATATAAATTTAATTTGTATCTCGTGAAAAAACTAGTATCAATGTAACACTTTACAATGAACTACCTTTAACTATTTGTCACTTATACATGATATATTCTTAGTTCTTCCAAAGCTCATAAGAATATCTTTACTATCGTCCAATGATCATCTTATGAACGATTCTGGTATGTGCTCATAACATTTAGAGCATAGGACATATCTGGATATATACATATCACGGTATAATCGATCAAAATCTTCATGTGATTTTACTCACCAAGTGTTGAAACACTTGAATCTTGATACAATCCTTTCCATGCAGCAAGAACGTTTCTTGTTGTTTCCATATTGAACTCATTCAATATCTCATATATGTACGTTTGGCATAACCATATTAGTGCCTCAATCTATCCATATAGAAATTGATGCCTAATATTCCGGTTTTGCCCACGTCTTTCATCGAAATCCTATTTTAATGAAATTCTTAACTTGTGTCAATAAAAGATACATCATTTCCAATCAACAATATGTACTCTTCATAATGTATTGGAAATTTGTCTCAGTGCTCCCACTTAATTTCTTGCAAATGCAAGCATCTTCATCATCTCTGATGAATTCTCTTTTAATAGTTTCATCATGGTGAAGATTCCAACTCCGCTATGCTCACTTCAACTATTGTAGTTTGCATGCTCTTTTAGCACCCTTTGAATTAACAAAACCCTTCGGACCATGTCTTGTACACGTCCTAGGTAACCATTATATTAGAAGAACATTGTTTTGTTTGTTCAACTACCATAGATCAAATTATATGTAGTGATTGGCACATTAATCCGTCAAGACTAAATATCACTATGAAAGAATAAAATCTTGTCATAGTTAACTCCTTGAACATTGTCGTAAACTCCTTTCCGACATGTCGACTATTTCATAGATGTCAAACATCCATGTCTATTTATAGATCCAAATACGACCGATAGGCTTCATGCCTTTCCGGAGGGTCTTCCAAGTTCAAAACTTGATTTCTCGTGTATGGAAACTATCACGGATTTTAAGACTTCTAGTCATTTTAGGGAGTCAGGGCCCATCATCGCTTCTTTGCATGCAGTCGGTTCATCATTGTCAAAACAATAACGACTTATGTTTCAAATCTTACTATTTGATTCTTACCGACCCACATGGTTCAATAGGAACTCTAATCTCCGAGATCACAACCTTTGTAATCACGAGAGCCATGAGCATTTTAGCCGCCACCGGGACACTTTCCGGCGCTGCGCTACTTAGCACATATAGCTAAGTTTCAACAACCTTATCAAAGTTCTATTGTCCTCCCACTTAACTTTTCGCGAAAAAATTCCTTCTCAAGAAACTTGACGTTCCAAGCGACAAACTCTTTTATCCTCGGTGTTATGGAGAAATTCCCAACAAATTCTTTGGGATAACCTACAAAGACGTGCTTATCTGACTTTGGTTGTAAACATTTTACTTATGCACAGCATACCAAAATTTAAGAAAAGACAATTCGGGTTTTATCCCAAACCATAACTTATATGGTGTCATTTCAACAGATCATGATGGTGCTCTTTTCAATGTAAAAGATGTAGTCTCTAAAGCTTCAATCCTTAAAACATAATGGTAGTTTTATAAATGACACCTTTGATCTTACCATGTCAAACATGGTTTGATTTCATCTCTCGAATATGCCATACTCCTATGGTTTATCGGGAAACACAAATCATGGAACAATTCCTCAAATCTTAGGTGTTTGCTAAACATGTAACTCAAATATCTTGCTTTATAATCGAATCATAAACTCTTTTATTTTCTTGTTACAATGATTTTCCACTTCATCTTGAAAGTCTTTGAACAATTTTCAAATGTTTCATACTTCTTACTTATTAAGTAAATATATAGATATATTCACTCAAATTTCTGGAGAAAGCATATGAAGCAAAAAGATCCATCGCATGTGGCTACACATAATGGACTATGCACATCAGCATGCACAATTTCCAATAAGCAAGTCATCTGTTCCTCTTTGGCCTATGAACGGAGTTTCAATTATCTCGAGGAAAGTTTCACAAGCGTCAGTTGATCAAAATCAAAAAGACTCCAAAAATCCATCAACATGGAATTTCTTCATGTTTTCTTTCCAATATAATTTAAACAGCGATGTCACTTCATAAGTGATCTTACAATCATTTGTCTTACGACATTTTAGCAATAATGTTTATGGATGTGATTTCTCCAACTAGACTTGTAAAAGTTCATCCATCCTTTATGGAATACAATAATTATTTGAACAACCATTGTTCTCGTAATACCGGAACAAAATAACAATTATTAAAACAAATCTTGAAGGCTAGGTTTAACGACAACGAAAAACACAACAACACTTTATTTGTTTTCGATGAACATCATCACTTATTCTACTACTAGTTACTTAGGCCATTAATGGCTCGGTGTTGATGTAGAGCTCGTTGGGAACCCCAAGAGGAAGGTATGTTGAGCACAACAGCAAGTTTCCCTCATTTATGAAACCAAGGTTTAATCGAACCAGTAGGAGCAAGGAAACACACCAAAGGTGTTGCTAGCTGAGCCTTGGCAGCGCGCACTACCGGTGCTAGTAGCAACATGGAGACCTGCACAACACAACCATAGAACTCTGTCCCCAACTTGCGATGAGGTTGTCAATGTCACCGTGTTTTGCTGAAAACAAAGGATTAAACGTATCGAATGGAAAGAAGTAATAGTTTGCAGAAAGTAAACACAAAGCAGTAAACAGTTTGAGGATTGTATGTAAAAGAAAGGACCGGGATCCATAGTTCACTAGAGGTTTCTCTCCTTAAGATAGATAACATGCTGGGTGAACAAATTACAGCGGGGCAATTGACAAACATCGAGAAAGCAATACATGCATATACTAATCATCTTGACTCCTTTGAGATTCGCTTGGGCATTACAAAATTATACATAGAATGCCATCCAACTGCATCTATGACTAATAATCCACCTTCAGGTTATCATCTGAACCCCTCCAGTATTAAGTTGCAAGCAACAGATTATTGCTTTACGAATTGCGTATAAAGTAAACAATACGATTGTTCTATGAACAAAGGATTGTTGTTTTCTCCCTAGTAGCAAAAGCACATCTAGTACCTTAGAGATTTTTGTCAGTTCCCCAGATTACCAGAGGCATGAACCCACTATCAAGCATAAATACTAACTCTTGGAGTTGCTAGCATCTACTTGGCCAAGATAGCTACTAACAACGGAAAGCATGCAAGATCACAAATAACAAAGACATGATAGAATCAATAATCAATCTGAAATAGCATCTCAATATCCATCGGATCCCCGCAAACACAACATGCAGAATTACAAATAGATGATCTTGATCATGAACGGAGCTCACAAGATCTAGACATGAAAGCACAAAGGAGAAGAACCAGCCATCTAGCTACTACATGGATCCGTAGTCCAAGGATGAACTACTCACGCATCACACCGGAGGCTTGCATGGTGATGAAGAAGGCCTCCAGGGTGAATTCCCCTCTCTGGCAGGGTGCCGGGAAGAGCTTCTGATCCCTCCCGATCTAGGGATGGAGATGATGGCGGCTACAGACTCTTTCGTGGATTTTTGATCGGGTACTTAGGGTTTTCGTCCCGAGGGCATCTTATAGGCGGAAGGAGAGGCCGAGGGGGTGCTGGGGTCGGCCAGACCACCCCCTGGCATGGGCCAGGCCTGGCCGCGCGGCAAGGTGGTTTGGCCGGCCCGCAACCCTTCTCCGTCTCGTATTCTGGCATCTGATGACTTCCGAAAAAATAGGCACTTTGGATTTTGTCCCATCCAATTCCGAGAATATTCATTTTCTGACTTTCCTGGAACCAAAAACAGCAGAAAACAGGCAGCTGGCACTGTGGCTCTTGTTAATAGGTTAGTCCAAGAAATCATATGAAAAGTACTCCAAAGTGTGGAGAAAACACAAGAAAGTGGATAAAACCAAGCATGGAGCATCAAAAATTATAGATACATTTGCAATGTATCAACATCCCCAAGCTTAACTCCTACTCGTCCTTGAGTAGGTAAGTGATAAAAAGAAAGAATAATTTTTGAGGTGACATGCACCATCAAAGGCTTGACCAAAGTATTTGTAAAACATTCAAAGCTGGGATCATAGTACTTCAATCATAACATGAAAGACAAAGTTCTAGCAATAAGACAAAGAAACTATGATGCAACATGAAAATGCACAAACAAAAGATTCATGAATAACAATGCTTTGCAAGACGTTTGCTTGTTTCACATAAAGAAAACAAAGCAAAGTGGCATTCAGCTTGTCCCTCATAGAGTAGCAAACATAAATGCATAGGGCACCTTCAAAGTTTACAAGAGTGACTAGATACAAATAGTTTAAAACAAGCAATATCAAGGTATGCATCAATCGACAAGTCTTGGGACAATGCACATAGAACTAAGAATGGCCACTATGCTCTCAAAGTAGGTGCATAAAGATAGAAGGTGGAGACTCAATATATAATGGTGGAAGAAGGGCCTTCATAGAAGGAAGTAGAGATTCAAGTTTCATAAAGAGCTTCCAAAAATTATGGTACTTATAGCTTTTAGCTCTCATTACCCCTATCATAAGCATCTTGAAGTGATTAAGGTTAAAGTGAACAAACTATGGTGTACATGCTTGACGAAGTATAAGTTAGAAACCTCATGTCCCTTGTATACAAGGGCCGCTCCTCATGCTACTCAAGTTTAGTCACCGGTAAGTTCTTGTCATCGTAAGTACATGTGTATCATAGAGAACTGCCAACGGGGTACCCCTTGCCCGATGATACGGAAGAATCCCCATATCAAAATGACAAGGCAAGCAAACAACGAGCATCTCAGCAATCTTCTTATTTACCATGGGAATATGGTGCTTTTTTCTCTCTTTCCTCTTTTCATAATCTTTTTTTCTTTTTCTTTTTTTTTCTCAATATAGGACTCTTTTTTTATAAGGAGAATGCTTCATAGACAGCTCATTATGGTTACGCTGCAGGTTTCCACCATGTCAGCATGGATTAGACCAGCGGCCTAGGCGTTTCTCTAACACATATACATAACTCCATGGACTTACAAGCTCCCCTTTCATTTCACACCGACGAAATCCATATACAAAAGAGCATGATATCAACTAGGTACAAGTACCAAGTGCAATGTTGAAAGCGTTCCCCATGAAAGCATGGTTCTGCTAATTCCCAACAAATAAGTGCAATAATATACAACATAGATGACACAATGGTTCAAGTTTATTAAGGTCAAGAAAAGTAAAGTGTGCCATCAAGTTCGTGAGAGCTTTAATCACTAGTTTTCTCATAACAAGTTTAATTCGGAAGGTAAAAAAAAGCATGAATATACTTGGAATAGCTTAAGCTAGTAGGTAGGCATGATGGAATCTTTGGAAAAACTTGGTTTAGGGAGTTGGATGCATGAGTGGAACTCATACTTGGTTGTGGAGGCTAGCAAAAGACTGGGATCGACAAACTAAGAGAGCAATAATGGCCATAATCATGCAAAGCGACAAAACATCATTGATCAAAGCATAAAGTGATACTAAAAGTTGAAAACTAAAGGATCATAAAGGCTATGGTGACTTTGGATAGTCATAACATGGTGTGAGCATGCGCCAAGTCAACCCAAATAAAGCATCAAAGGAGAATACCACTATACTATGCTTTAATATGCTAAAACAACGCATGATTCATCCAAGGCACATTAAGCAATCTCAATTGTTTATAACAAGTCATGCTACAGCAAATAATACTAAGCATAAAGCCAAAACAATATCAAGCATGGCATGACAGAGCATAGGCCACGGTAAAAAACGAGCTCTTTTTACCACATAAGCATGAACTTTCCTATTCTTTTCCAAACCAAACCAAACTATTTGAAAACCAATGTATGAAAGAGGGGGTCCAACCAATTTATTCAGAAAACTAAGAAAACAAAGCAAACGAAAAACGAAAACGAAAAAGAAGACGCTCCAAGAATAACACAACTGTGCATGAAACAACAAAAATGAAGGGTTTGGAAGAAACCTAGGTTTTTTATTGATGAAGAAGGGGATGCCTTGGGCTAGTTCCTGTGAGAATATGGAATTAGTTGTGCATTTTTCTATGCGAGAAATTGAGAGAAATGATTTCATACATGTACTATTCACTGAGTATATGTGTGCGACATGCCACTGCGGAGTAAGTGGTGATAAAGAACCATACATGTACTATTCTCCGGTTCATGCACTTATGACAGGGGCATGGAACCTCAGCATTATCGCCATATCCCTCCTTGACAAACTGTTTTAGGCCAGATTTGTAGGGTTCAGTAAACTGTCTACCATGAACAATCCAACTCCTATCCATCTGTTAAAAATTAAATAAACAGATCACACTTTCGGAATAGGCTAGTGATTTTTTAGAACAATTTTCTTTACAATGAACAATCCAACTCATATCCATGTGTTGAACAATTAAAACAACAAATCTCATTTTTAGAATAGCCTAGTCATTTTTCAAAACAATTTACTTTACCATGAAAATATCCAACTCCTATCCATCTGTTGGATAATTAAACAAACTAATAACATTCTGTGAGAAGAATAATCCTTTTTAAGAAGAATTTTCTGTACATGAACAATTCAAGTGATATCCATGTGTTGAACAATTAAACAGACTATTTTTTACCTTGGTAGACACGGAGATGAGCGAGTTGACCACGGAGATGGCGCCTAGAAGGGGAGCTACCGAGGTGCGCGGATACGTTGGCCGGAAGGGGAGTCCTAGCAGTTATCCTTGGAGTGCGGACATCAAAATGGATGGGGAGACGATGAACGGACGGGAGCTTTGGTGCCGCAACGTGTGGTGTACCGGCAAAGGCAGCGGTGCCCTAGCCGCCGCCACTTGTGGTGGACCGGATTTTAGATCTGATTTCGAAATCTCCCAGGAGGAGTTCAGGTAAGTGTGTGGGCAGCAAAGAGGTGGGTCCCGCAAAGAAAATTCTCTTGTACAGCTGACACGTGGGGTTCACCAGTTAGGGACCTCTTGGTTGCATGGTCGAGACTTAGAGGTGTCCATTTTATTGAATTTCTTTGAACTTTATTTTGGATCCATTTTGTTGGAACCGAAGAGGCACATAGAGAGAGAGAGTGTACAAGATAGGTGCAACTCTTCTAGAGAGAGAGACAGAGCGTGCCCCATCGCTGCCTCCGGCGAGCTCCTCTTCGGTGAGCTTTCACCGGAAGTAGGTGCATGACTTATATATTCTCCAATATCCCACGATCTTCCTCCGCGTGTAGGTACGCGGCGCGCCGCATGATCTCACGCGTTTTGTCAACGAATGCAGGGGAGTTGCAGCATCCACGGGCACGCGCCAGGCCGACAGCAGAGTGAGGGATGCAATTGGCCATGGAATAACCAGCGGAGAGGCTCTACAGCAGAAGTAAGAATCCCCTTCACTGGAGTATTAGCGGTGGCAAAGATCTTCAGCAGCAGCAGCTCGATTAATCTATAGGATTTTCAGAGTTGCGTAAATAGTACTTGTTCTTCATCAAATCCGTAGTGTTTTCTCTACGATTGCTTCATCGAATCCATGGCGTTTTCTCTAAGATTTCTTCATCAAATCTCTTGAGTAAATCTCGGATCTGCAAAAAAATATGCAGATTTTGTTGGGTTGAATTTCTGTAGATTATTTTCGTACAATTTCTACTGATATTTTGTTAATAACAATATTCAGTATATGTATGCAGAACTGCAGATTAGTACAATATACACATCATTAGTTGTATTTTTGCAGGATTATTTATATAAAACTTCAGACTAGTTGTATTTCTGCATATATATAGTATTAGTTGTAGTTAGTAGTATACATATACTAGATAAAGTGCAATGTAATCTGTATCATTAATATTCCTAGCTTAGGTATAAATCCCATAATTTTCCTAGCTTGAATAATGTAGTTTTCCTCAAAAGATCATTGCTGCAAATTTAGAGTTTAGTTTTGATATTTTGAATTACACCAGTAGTAGTGATATTAGTAATATCATACCATTTATATATTTTGACACTAGTAGTAGTGTTTAGAGATGATATTAGTAACATCATATAATTTATTTTCCCGATCTTTTGTAACTTTTGTGTTCAGAAAAAAAGAATATGGCTCAAAACGAATGTGTGACATGTCAACAATAACCTGCTTGGTGTGGGAGTGGAAACCTAGACCACGTGATGTATTTCAGAATGAGGGTGAGATCACCCTTTTTTGTAGAGGGATATATAAGTATTCTCGATTTTCATATACATATCTTATTTTAAATTTCCATATATATTGCTTTATGTTCATGATCTTATGGGTTTTATTCTGTTTCACAAATTTATGTAGGGTATTCCTTGTTGTTTCGTTGAGCGTATGCGGCAGTTCACTCTTGGTCCACATCTGACCTGGATCCTTGCTCAGAGTGACTGCCATGTTCAAAACAGAATAATTGATGAATACTACTTCTATGTGTTGTATGGTGGGAATTTTGGGAGGTCGGTAGCATTATGTGGGCCATATTGGAGGGGGTTCTATGCAGCTTATAACATTGAACAGAATGATGTTCGCACATTTGCATTCGATAGAGTAGATAGGTGATTTATTATTGAAGTGTCAAATGCTGATAATGTTGTCAAACCTTGGGTTAATCATGTGTAGTGTATGTATTGACTTCTTTGCATTGAATTGGTTTTTTCTTACACACATGACTAGTTTCTTAATTATGTTCCTGACACACAAACCTTCTTCAATATCGTATGCATGATCAGGGTGTTATAAGACCGAAGATTGTTGCAAGATGACACTAGAGAAATCCATATTTCAGAACCCATGTAATGTCAGTTGCTCGGAAATGAATTCCATATCTTGGGCATTCTACAAGGAGTTTGTAAGAGACCTGGAAGAATATGAGGTCTTTAAGATCCCTCAGTTCTTGGTGCACCAGGTGCAGGATGAAGATGATCTTCATCAGATGGTTAGTTAATCACTTTTTCCTATGCTTTTCCTTCTTATTTTGTAAATTTATCAGGGTGGTTAGTTAACTATGATATGTTGTATTTTTGTTACTCAGGAAATTCCTTTGAGATGAACAAGGGAACACCAAATCCCAAAGAAAGGGTTCTATTGTGTATGCATGAAGAATAATTGTGACAAAGGCCTAAAAATCTTGGGGAGATATCGCATATCGGAAGTATATGACAATTGCATTGAGTTCACTAACCCCTAGCCTAAATTCTGTGCTGAAACAAAATTTGCCTTCATGATATGCTCGTCGTCCAGGTCAAGGTGATGAGGCACTATGTCAAGCTAATTATTGAGGTGGTCACCGGTCCGGTAGAGGAACATGAGGATGCATAAGACGATAGCGATGAGCAGCAGGAGGACGAAGACAAGAGCGTTGGCTCTGTGATATCAGTTGTAGCTCCAAACTTCTGAATAAATCATCAGAATTTAAATTTCAAGAATGCATGCTCAGAAACTTTTGTGTTGTTGTATGTTAAACTAGCAAATCTCTTTTGTTCAAATCTCTTGGGTTGTACCAACTTCATTCTGAACTATGAAAGAGAAAATATAAATGATTTCTCTCAATTTCTCGCATAGAAAAATGCACAACTAATTCCATATTCTCATAGAAAAATGCGCTTCTTTTTCCTCTTCCTCGCTCATTCCTCTATTCTAGAACCGTTGGTTGTTCTTCTTCCTCCTCGCAGGCATTTCCTTGAAGGCATTTCATTTCACCCATTTCCTTACAGCCATGGACGATGGGAAACGCACAATAGAGACCCACTTCATCCCTGCCCATGGCACCACGACTTTGACGGTGGTGTACACAAATGATGAAGCGACTGTGGGTACAACTCTCGCTAGGTATGAGCAATTGCTTGAGAAAGAGAAGTACAAGTTCGTGGGGCTACACTTGGAATACACCCGTGCAAATAAACAAAAAATCTTTCATAAGAGATCATTGTCATGCAAATCGCCATACATGAGGAGGTCCTTGTTTACCACTTCTGCAGGTATGTGAAATTTAAATTTGAGATCACCACTTCTACATCATTTGTTCCCTTGCATCCCTAAAACCCTCTAACTGTAGAAGTACACCAACTGAGAAGCATTGTCCGACTCTGGTCGAGTTCTTGTGTAGGAAAGGGATAACTTTTACTAGCGTGGATATCACAAATGACACGACTATGCTTTCTCGTGCGTTGATAAAAATCCCACATGGGTACCACATCGACATCCAAAATTTGTACGAGATCAAACCATACCTAGAGAAGGATGGAATGGGTGATCTGGCAGCAGAAATCATCGACAGATCCTATGCAAAACTTAAGAAATTGAAGCACAGCAAGCACAACTACTCGGAGTGGAAGCTGATGAGCCAGGTGCGCCTCGAGTATGCAGCCAGAGACGCCTACATGGCATACGAGTTGTACAATAGGCTCATTACCATGAAATATGGGATGGTTCAGGGGTTTTTCACGATAGAGCTATGCCCTAGTTGCAAGCGAGAGCCCAGCCGAAGAAGCGCGAGGAGGATAGAAATTGGTATTAGGAGGAGTAGGAATCTTGGAATGGTGGTGACAACAAGTGGTTGAAGGGGAAGCAAGTCAAGGACGACAACTAGTGGTGATAAATTATGTGTTTGAACTAGATTAGTTTATAGTTTATTTTGTGTAGTATATATTTTGGGATGTACAGATCAGTTTGGGATCTAAGCATTGGAAGAACTTGCATTTATGTGTTCCTACGATATACGTACAAAAGTGTGATGGGTTATTGAGATATACATTATCTAGGCCCCTGGTGAGCATGGTCTCTCACATATATCGATATGCGCATGATCCAACATCTTATTGGGCTCAAACTTTAATACCTACCATATTGCTATCACCTAAAACTAACCAAAATAAGGATAAAAATCTAGTGTTCAACCCTCATCTAGAGAAATCTAGGGGTAGATCATTTGTGGGGCCCACGGTCTAGGGTTTCATTGAAAACCGAGCATCAGAGCGTCTGAATCCCTCCAGATCTTGCATGTGTTTCTAGAATATGTATAAAAGTTGAGATATGCATCATCTAAGCCCCTCAGATGGGTTTTAGGGTTTATGGTTTAATTAGGGAGCATGTTCTCACATATATCGATATGCGCATGCAACACGCTAGCTGGGGATTGCATGTGTTATTTTCCTAATAATTATAGAGTCATTGCATGTGATCCACTAGTGTCCTTATTGCATGTGTTCTTTTCCAAAACAACATTGATATCTACATGACCACAGACACTCCAGTGGATTCTGTGATGCAACTTTTGTCACACACTGGTGCAACATGCAATGTGGAAGCTGCTTATTTTCCTATATGTGTTTTTGGTCTGTGTGACCATGGTTTGACATGGATCCCCTAGAGTCATTGCATGTGTTATTTTCCCAAACCACATTGATCCACTAGAGTCATTGATCCACATGACCACATTGCATGTGTTCTATTCCAAAACTACATTGATATCTACATGACCACACACACTCCAGTGGATTCTGTGATACAACTTCTATCACACACTGGTGCAACATGCAATGTGGAAACTGCTTATTTATTTCCTATATGTTTTTGGTCCCTATGACCATGGTTTGACACATGGATCCCCTAGAGTCATTGCATGTGTTCTCTTCCTAAACCACATTGATATCCGCTAGAGTCATTGATCCACATGACCACATTGCATGTGTTCTTTTCCAAAACCACATTGATATATCTACATGACCACACACACTCCAGTGGATTATGTGATGCAACTTCTGCCACACACTGGTGCAACATGCAATGTGGAAGCTACTTATTTCCTATATGTTTTTGTCTCTATGACCATGGTTTGACACATGGATCCCCTAGAGTCATTGCATGTATTCTCTTCCTAATACACACTGATATCCACTAGTCATTGATCCACATGACCACATTGACTCCAGTGGATTCTGTGATGCAACTTCTGTCACACACAGGTGCAACATGCAATGTGGAAGCTGCTTATTTATTTCCTATATGTTTTTGGTCTCTATGACCATGGTTTGACACATGGATCCCTTAGAGACATTGCATGTATTCTCTTCCTAAACCACATTGATATCTACTAGAGTCATTGATCCACATGACCACATTGCATGTGTTCTTTTCCAAAACCACATTGATATATCTACATGACCACACACACTCAAGTGGATTCTGTGCTGCAACTTCTATCACACACTGGTCCAACATGCAATGTGGAAGCTACTTATTTCCTATATGTTTTTGGTCTATGTGACCATGGTTTGACACATGGATCCCCTAGAGTCATTGCATGCGTTCTCTTCCTAAACCACATTGATATCCACTAGTCATTGATCCACATGACCACATTGCATGTGTTCTTTTCCAAAACCACATTGATATCTACATGACCACACACACTCAAGTGGATTCTATGATGCAACTTGTCATGGGAATGACCACGACAGTCGCTACCAAGGGTAGCGATTGATAGGATTTGGGGCAAGATCTAGTCGCCATCTGCGGTGCGAGATTGGATCCAGAGACAAGGGATTTACCTAGGTTCGACCCCCATAGGGTAAAGACCTACTCCTGCTAGATTGTATTACCGGCGAGTGGATTACAAGGTGGGTGAGATCGGCGGATAGGCAGCGAGTCGCTTGGATGGGGTAGATAATCATGCGTGAGTATGCAGAGTACCTTAGGGAGGTTTATATAGGAGGTACCTTGCTAGGGTTTACAAGATTACAACTGATAGTTAAGGATTCAGAGGATTTGACCTAGTCCGACTAGGCCTATCTAAGCTTGTGGGCCTCTAGCTTCCAGTCGCCAGGCCTCCGCATAAATCGCTTTCTAGTCACCGTTCCTATAGGCCCATTCACATTGGGCTTGGGCCAGTCGAATCGCCCTTCTGGGCATACCCCGATTGGCATATCCCTATCAGTAGTCCCCGAGGGCAACGAGGGTTCGGTGTAGGCGTCAACTTGGAAGTCGGAGTAGACGAATCCAGGGGACACCCAGTCGAATCATCGGTTGACTCCTCTAGTGAAGGGAAAAGCTTCTCTTGTGTGTCTTCAGTCGCAACATTGACGAGTGTAAAAATGTGCTCGAGTAGCCATGCCTAGTCGATTGGAAGAGGCGAGCAAGCGGGCGAGTCAAGTGACTGAAATTGGACCGTCAAGCTGGTCAAACTAGCCGTTGGTTAATTCCAACGGTAACTTCAGCGAATTTACCGCGAGGTAACGGCTAGCTCGAGATTGTCGGGTAACGCCATTATGTAAGGAGACTGGTGGGGGAATCGCGGGTATTCTTGTCATTTCTCCACCTCCTCTTAGCCTCAGTCTCTAGATCTACTCTGATCCCGAATTTCTGGACCAAGCACCCTTCTTCCTCTCTCGATGGTGCCTCCGAAGGATCTGTGGGGCAAATCTAAGTGCACCATGGCCACCCTGAAATCTTTTCAGGATGCTGGGATTCTCTGCAAGGGGAATTGGCGGATACCGTGGCTAGCGAGACCGAGCCAAAGCCACACCCTGGTGAATTCATCTGCTTTCAGAGCCACCTGGAAAGGGGACTGGGATTCCCCACGTCAATCTTCTTCCAGCACTTCTATGCCTTCTACACAATCAAGCCATCGGACCTAGGGCCACATAGCGTCGAGCAGCTCACCATCTTTGTCGCATTCTGCGTGTGTTACCTAGGTTGCCTCCCTTATTTCCCCTTTGGCTGGAGCTATTCCACGACCGCTGATACCTTTGATCCGGATTACAGATGTAGTATAGCTTCTTTTTCCCTAGTAGACCTAGGTTATCGAATCCTCGGGAAGCAGATGCATAGTGAATTTACTTTAGCGGACCTTCGGGAATTTTAGAATTCCTTTTGTGTTTTTACCGGACCAAGAGCTTGTGTCTTTTTGTTGTTGTCGATGATGGAGAGAGAGAGAGGGCCTAGGGCGTTCGGTTTCACCTATAGTTGTGCAAAAAATCTGATGTGAATAAAAGATAAAGATAAAGTGTGCATGCAATTGTTAGAGCAAGATAAATTATAGGGATTTCTATTTTCGTGCCCCTGGTTCATTAGTTGTACTCAGTTTTCCCCAGCCGCTTAGTTTTTCCTCACCTTTTCCCCTTCCTCCATTCTGAAACCCTCACATGCGCTCGGACGGGTGGATGTCATTAGGTCAAAGGCTTAACCGTTACATGCTGACAGGTGGGACCGCATTGGGCGGGTCCTGCGTTGAGCATTACGTTACGTCACCTCGACCGTTACATGGTGACAGGTTTGGCCATGTTGGGACGGGTCCTGCGTATGTGGTGAAGGGTGGGGCCGTGTTGGGATGGTTCATGCATACGTGGTGAAGGGTGGGGCCGCATGGAGACACGTCGGACCGGCCATTCTCCCTCCGAGCCTTGAACAGCTCCCACACCGCTCCTCCGCTCTGCTCCCTCACTGTCATGCCCTCCTACCTAAGAGCCCCTCCTACCTTATGTCGTCCTCGGCCCCGAGCCGCCCCTCCCCCTAACCGCGGAGCCAGAGTGGGCTCCGCTTCCTCCCCCGCTAGATCTACCCCTTTCATGGAATAGTATGCGATGCCAACGGGTATATCGCTCCTCCCCGTCAAGCGAGGAGAAGATTGGGTGGATTCGGAGGGATCTAATTTATGTATTCCATCTGGGTAAGTATTGTTTCCCTTTGTGGATTGATTATAGGCAATAATTAAGCGCCAATTGCCGGTGCTCAGCTAACTGCCTTGCTTTTCGAATAGGATTTATCTAGCACTGGCATTTCGGCTGGCGGTTAAACTGGATACTAGCGTAATTTGTGGTTGTGAACGGTATCTCTCTAGATTTTACTTCCCAGCGGTGGTTGCAACCTCCATAACTCTTAGAGATTTGAAAGATAAAATATATTCTAAATTCCCCTGGAGCAATGGCGATTTAGTTGATTTGCAATATTTCAACATTAGCGAGCAAAGATTGCTCCCACTAACTAGCGAAGCTGATCTGATAATGCTTTTCTCTTTGAATGCTGCTGAATGTTTTGGTCGAATTCGTCTTCATGTGCAACCTAAAGTTGAACACACGGTAAAGAGGACTAGAGCATCATCTGGTGGTCAAGCATCATCAGGTGGTCGGGCATCATGTATCTCTACTGTCTCTGCTAATAGTGTGCGCCCCCGTTCTCCTTGTAGGTCCACAGTAGTACGATATGTTCGCACTGCGAGTGTAAGCCTAATCGCTTGTGCGGCTAATGTGGAGGACGAAGCAGAGCTTGCCGAGGGAGTGCCTCCACTAGACGATGAGGATGAGTTGATGTTTCCTGAATTGGTAGATAGATTCAGTAAACAGACACTAGAAGATCAATACACGGAGGAATTGGCCCATGGTGCATATTTGATGACTGATGAAAAAGAGAACGAGGAGAACAATGACAGTCTTGGTGAGGACTTGCCAGTAATTGAGTGGGACGGGAACGATCCTAAGATTTCAGAAGGCACCATATTTGAAACGATGCGGGAGTGTCGTAATGCCCTTACTACATATTGCATCTGCACCAATAATGATTATGTTGTTATTAAGAGTGAGCCATAAAGGTGCACAGTGAAGTGCCCATACAAGAGGTGTAGGTGGAGCATGCACACATCCACTATGCTCAGGAGCAGTTTGGTTCAGGTATTATAGCCAATTGTGTATTTTAGATCATTGTGTAGAATTTGTTAGCTGTACGTGACATTTTCATTATGTTTCTAATAAAAGGTAACCAGTTCGAACATTCTTGTCCACCTCAAGGGGGACAACCAAAGGACAAAACAAAACTAGCAAAGGCTAGGTGGTTGGTAGATGCAATCATGGATTGGATGAGAGCGAACCCATCACTTGGTGCAACGATGCTGATAAAAAAAGTTTCTAAAAAGTTTAATATTACAGTACCTTACATGAGGATGTTCTATGCAAAGGAAATGGCACTTGATAGGATCAATGATCCATGGAATGAAAGTTTTCAGTTGCTTTACAACTTCAAAGCTGAAGTGGAGATGGCTAGTCCAGGTAGTGGTGTACGGATAGATAGGCATACAGTTCAGTACAAAATAAGAGGGAAGACAATGGAGAAGTAATGCTTTAGAGGGGATTTTGTTTGTTTCAAAGCTTGCTGACAAGGGTTTCTGGATGGTTGCAGGCCCTATTTGGCCATGTATACAACAGCTCTTCATGGCAGATTTAAAGGATAGCTAGTAGCTGCTACTACAGTTGATGGCCACAATTGGATGTTCCCTATTGCTTTTGGAGTTTTCGAGATTGAGTCAGAGGAAAGTTGGACTTGGTTTCTAGAGAATTTGCGCGACCTTATAGGTCATCCACCAGGACTTACTGTCCACACGGACGCTTGCAAAGGTTTGGAGAAAGCTGTAGAAGCAGTATTCCCCGGAGTGGAGCATAGGGAATGTATGCGGAACTTAGTGCAGAATTTTACAAAGAAATTCAAGGGTAAAGTTTATACTGACAACCTATGGCTAGCTTCATACACATGCAGTTTGAGGAAGCATGTGTATCATTTGGAAGTGTTGTATAAACAAAAACCTACGGTGAAGGAGTACTTGGATGCACATCATGGAATGGTGTGGTCAAGAAGCCAATTCAATGAAATTTGCAAGGTAGACTATGTGACAAGTAACCTTGCAGAGAGTTTCAATGGAAAGGTCAAGTCATTGAAAGGGCTTATGCTGTGGCAAATATTTGATAAGATTAGGTAGATGATCATGATAAAGATCGATTTTCGTCAAAGAATTGCATCAACAGTATATGCTGTCCATCTCATCCTCCCATCTTTGATTAAGGCATTGCATGCCAGGGTAAAACAATTGAAGATGAAATGCATTAGAAAAGGAATGGAGGTTGAGGTAACATACACTGACAGTAAAGATAGGCAATGGAGGTATCCAGTGAGTTTGACTGACAAGACATGCCATTGCAGGCAATGGCAACTCCATGGGAAACCGTGCATACATGCATTGTTTTTCATGGGTGTTCTAGGAGGTGAAGAGGGTGAAGTTGATCAGTACGTGTCGGAGTATTTATCTGTTGCCAAATTTAGGGTAGGATATGATCAGAATGTTCCAGCCTTGTTGGGAAAGGCCAATGGATGGAAGTGAATCCAGGCTTCAAGCTATACCCTCCAGTTTTTACTAGACCAGCAGGTAGGCCAAGGAAGAATAGGATGAGAGCTAGTGCAGAGGGTGGTGCACCACCTCGACGATGTAAGTGCAAACATTGTAGGATCCTAGGGCACATTGCTAGGCTTTGTAAAAATGCAGTGGACCCAGCTTATGGAATGGTTGATCAGGCGGGAGCAACAAATGTAGATGAGAATGAAGTATCTGAACGAGAGGAGAATGAAGCAACAGATACATTGCTGATTGAACCAACGGATTGAGAGGAGATTGAACCAAATGGAGGGGAGATTGAACCAGATGTAGGGAGATTGAGCCAAATGAATCGGAGATTGAAGAAATTTATTCATTGGAAACATCGTTCAAACATAAAGGAATTACACAAGAGGATATTGAAGAAATGATGCCAATGCGTTTTGAACCGTATGAACAAATGAATCTAAACGTGGTTGAACCAATTGCATGACAGACTGAAGCATTTGATTCATTTGATGTAGAGAAAAATAACAAAGAGAACAAACGGAAGAAGCTGATGGTGGACTCCGAGAATATTCTAGCCAGATCACCCGGAGCAAGGTGGTGAATTCCGAGAATATTCCAGCGAAAAACACTAGGAGCAAGAAAAAATGAATTTGAATTATTAATTTGAATTTGTATGATGAATTTGAACTACTGTCAATGTTTCTATTGAATTTGAACTACTGTTAATGTTTGTGACGCTTCCAAGTTTGTATGTTGGATAACCCCATAACGTATGTGTTATTGCAAGTTTCTATTGCCATGCACCTAGTTGCTTAGCACTGCTCAATTTTGCCCTCGACATGTGGTCAACACATGGGGTTTAGCTAGTTCATGGCTTAAACCATAGCAAACCTTGACCACTCGATCCAAAATTTGGCACACTTGTGTATCCTGGATTGATTTACCATATGAAATTGGAAATTTTGGATTTACTTGTAATCAACCATATTTTTATTTTTTCTAAGTGATTAAATTCAAATAAATGGTTTTAGGGTTAGTTTAATTCAAAAAGAAGTCAAAACATAGTGCAACCTTCGCATGGAGTCTTGTTATGTTAACTAAAACCTAGCATGAAAAATAAACGAAAATGAAATAGAGAGAAATGGACTTCTCCCCTAAACCACTTCTTGGAATGAGCTACTAGCTATGAAGATAACCCATCCCAGAACATACTTTGTCTCATGAGGCCAAATTTGTCACACTTGTGTATCTTTGAGTTGCAAATAATATAATGTCGGCCAAGATGGATTTCAAATAACACATTTTCCATTTGTTATGCCAAAACCTTGAATTTCCCTTAGTCATTTTTTATCTGAGCGCCCTTGTTTTCCTTAGATCTACTCAGTTTTCCCCTCCCGCTAAAGTTTTCCTCAGTTCCCCCCCCCCCGCTAAAGTTTTCCTCACATTTCCCCTCCCGCTAAAGTTTTCCTCACTTTTTCCCTCTCTCATGTCTCACTCTCGCAAGCGCTCTGATTGGTCAAGATGTATGTCACATGGATCATGGACAACCACCGTTGGATACATCATGATCCGACATGCTGGAGGTCTCTCTCTCCCGATGGGCGCACCTAACCTTGTACAGCAAGGAGAGACTGACAAGCTGGATGTCTCTCCCTCCATTTCCCTATCACACGTATACCAGTCGCATCAACTAGCGCTCAAATTGGCTGCGCTCTGATTGGTCGAGATGTATGTCATACGGATCTTGGATAACCACCGTTGGATACATCATGATTCGACGGGCTGGAGGTCTCTCCCTCCCTTTCCCTATCGCACGTATACTAGCCGCATCTTCCTCCCCTCCTATCGATGTACGGCTTACAGCGGCGTGGATCTAAGCGCGTGGGGGTCGGAACGGCTTGCGGTGGCACGGATCTAAGCGTAGCTGCTAGATCCGTGTGAAAGACACTGATGGAAGCCATCATCCGCAACATTAGTGCGACGGTGTTGGTGCCGATAGTGGCCATTGATGAAAGACACAGATGGAAGCCATCATCTGTTCACATCTACGGCTATGGTGCCAATAGTGGTCATCGATGCGATGGCCGATGGAAGCCATCATCCGTTGACATCTATGGTTGTGGTGCCGACAGTGGTCATCGATGCAAAGACGATTGAAGCCATCATCTGAAACATCACTGCGACGGCGCAGATCAAGCCCTCGTGAACCAAAGCTGTGGGAAGCAGGCCGCGGTCACGGATGGCACGTCAACGGTGAAGGCCGGATGGGAGCACTTTGCCCGTACTTCTTGGAGTACACATACGGTGGGGAGGGCGGCTAGCTCACCGTCAACTTGAAATTGGGACAAATTTAAGCACAATTTGAACCAAAATTCCGTGAATTAAATTATATGTATGATTTGAATAAATTTGACCTGTATTTGAGCCATGAGACTGGTGGATATGCTCTAAAGTTGATTCATAAGTAGTAGTACTTGCTTTCACAATCTCCGGTGGGCTTGTATAAATTTGATCAAAATATGTATGATTTGAATCAAAATTGATATGTATTTGAGCAGTGAGGACGGTGGATATGCTCTAAAGCTGATTCATAAGTAGTACTCCCTCCGAGCCAAATTAGTTGAATTAGATTTGACTAGATTCAATTATATCTTGAGGAATTTGAGCCAATAATTTGGAACGGGCAAAGGATGCTGCCACCAACACTGCAACTCTACATGGCAGCCACAATGGCAGCGATAGAACAATCAAAACTGATAGGCCCCACCTTGAGCCTCTAGGCATTTGGCACGCCAACTATGGCCCACTAGATCCAATGACAAGCAACTCGGGTACCGCAATGCATTCTCTCGACTACTTTGGGACCGCTAGATCCAATAGAAAGAAACTCGGGTACCACAATGAATTCTCTCGACCACTTTGGGACCGCTAGATCCAATGGCAAGCAACTCGGGTACCGCAATGCATTCTCTCGACAACTTTGGGACCGCAAAGTGACTAAATTAGCAGGAACTCACAACCATATATTAAATAACAATCCTACTCCCTAAATTAGCTATCTTTTCAACTAATCATTACACGTGGCACCCTTCACCCCCTCCCTCCCGCTCACTTGAAGTTCATGTTTTATATTTTCTACGACTTGATCAGATATGGCAAGATCAACCTTAGGTGTCAACTTCTCTTTGCGAATAAGCTCTGAATTCTTCCTCGATACTACGCTTCAACTCGAATATCAACAGGTTTTTATGGGCCAATTCATCACCTAACTTGGCAACCATCTCCTCCAAATCCATCCTATGGCTAGACCACTGAGTTGATTCATCTTGGTATGCAATGTACCATGGATCATCGGTCTGCATATCACACTGTAACAATCCCAAAACAAACTAAATTGGAATCAGTCCGACAGGCCATGTCAGCACTTCAAATTCAATGGTAGTACAAAGAGAAGGAGCTACATGCACTTCCGATGTGGTAGGAGAAGGAGAATGTGTCCACGACATCATTGATTCCCCACCCTCGCTAGTGTACCCACTATGAACCAACATTGATGACTAATTTGCACCTACAATATCGAGGAAATTACGGGAACCGAATCGATTAGGGTGGGCGGAGCAGCAGCGAAGGTCTTAGCAAGCACTACTAGCAATTGCTATGACTGTTCGTTGAGCTATGGCGGCGGAACCAAATCCCGGTCGTCGTGGGCAGCGAACCTGCCTGCGGTCGGTACTGCCGTAGGACAGATCCGGCGACGCGCCGACGTTCCAACGATGGCTGCTCTGTCCGTCGGTGGGATAGGAGCTGCTCGGGGCTAGGGGCTGGGAGAAGATGAGAGAGAGCCGACGTGTCATACATGACCCCACCTATCAATTATTTCATATTTGCCAATTTTGCATATCTGCCAAACTTTTTCTTTAAAATTTGCATATTTGCCACATGACCACCACATGTCAGTGACACACAAAATGGCAAATATGCAAGTTGCAAAGTAAAACATGGAAAATTTGCAAATCCCCCCTCCAGACCCACATGACGGCCCCACCGGTCATTGGCTATGACGGTCCCACAGAACGGCTCCACATAGCGGCCCCATCGTTCATTGGCTTCGACAGCCCACAGAACGGCCCCATTTGTCATTGGCTACACCGACCACACAATTAGGAAAAACGGGGCCCACAAGTCAGCGAGAGACAGATGGCTGGTCCGCCGTGTATCCTGGCCCCACCTGTCAACATGTAACGGTCGAGGCGACGTAACGTAACGAATGCTCAATGAAGGACCCGCCCAACGCGGTCCCACCTATCAGCATGTAACAGTCAAGCCTTTGACCTAAAGGCATCCACCCGTTCGAGCGCATGTGAGGGTTTTAGAATGGATGGAGGGGAAAAGTGAGGAAAAACTAAGCGGCTGGGGAAAACTGAGTACAAATAACGAACCAGGGGCACGAAAATAGAAATCCCTAAATTATATGTGGGCAGTGCATCCATAATTGTTATTGCCTCCGCAACTGCTTATAGCAATAACCTACTTGTCTCATCCATAGAAGAAAGAGAACTAATGATATGCATAGTGACGTCACCGTTAATCCCAAGTAAATCCCTCACATACAACCGTACTACCCCTTCTGTCACTGGGGTTCCCAACCTGCATATTAGTCATTACTCATACTTCCTATTCCTGGCTCAATCCTCGGGGTCTTGGGTACCTAACAAGTTCTTAGACTGAGGCAAGAGAGGATACAATAATCATCATGTCATACAAACTAATACATGATCCCATCTATGATAAATAACATGCACAAAAGCTACATGGCTAGGCCGAAGCCCGTAGCCCAAGGAGAATTACTCACACATAGAGATGAGATCAACAATCACAAACATTGTAATGAAAATCATAAGATTGATAGCAAATAGTCTTACAATGTCACCAATCGAAGATGAGATCTACTCTTACAAGTGGTGGAATATGGTTATGGTGGTGAAGGGCTTCGGAGATTGGATCTAAGTCTATTCTTCCGGCGGCTCTTCGGTGTGGTCGATGAAGATCTGGAGGCGGCTGATGATCTGGGGCAGGGACTCTTGAGGCTCTATTCTCGTCGCCCGAGACTTCTTCTTTTTATAGGGATCCCTTCACGAAAGTTGTTCTATTTGACCTAGCAGTGTCGTTGGCAACTATACGGCTGGAATTTTATTCCGGTCATATAGTTGGTTGTTAAAGCGTCTGCCTCTGACCCACGACTCCTGATTTCTTCTGGTTGTTGGAAATCTCGTATCTTTGACTTTAATGTAGTGATTCCCATCATCAAACGTCATTATCTATGCAGGAAAAAATAGAAGGAAAGGGTTGCATAGCCCTTTGATTATTAGGCATTAGTGGTAGGGTTTAGAGAGATATTTCATCAAAAATATGAATAATATCTAGTTTAAATGTGGACATAGATGGCTATATTTCAGAGCCATCAACCTCCCCAAGCTTAAACTTGATCGTCCTCGAGCAAGAAAACCAAAATCAAAAAGGAACTCAGCATTTAAACTGAAATAACGAGATGATGATCTTACTCATGATTGGTAGTCTCATGTTTCCTCCACTTCATAAATCTCAAAAACTTCAGCATAGATAGAGTAATGGTAAGCATATCATATGGGTTTTATGCATCCTTATAGCGCATCAAAATTATTGTTAACATGGATGATTCAAATGAGTAAACTTTATTCCATGTCATGTAATCAACTCATAGGCTTGAATAAAGTATAATCATATAAATTGAGAGTGTGAGAGCTGTCATGAAAAGCATATATACTAGAGAATCTCAGTTCTCCCTCATAAAAAAAACAAGACTTTTCAAGCAATAATTTTCTATTCATTGTCCTTCAAGAATTTCAGTTCTAGAGTAATTGAGAGCATGCCAAAAAAATATTAGTTTATCGGGTTGTGATGGACACTCGTGGCATCATTAAGGTTTTTGTTCCTTTTGCATAATGATTACTCATAACAGCCAGAGGAGTGATTCCATCATGAACACAACTACCCAGGAGTGCCAAGAATCTTACCCACTATAGCATTGTTGCTACATGTGTTTAATCAACTCATAGCTAAAATCTAGGAGTTTCCTCCATGAAGATCGTTCGTAGGCTAGTGGAGTTGTTGGCATCCCATGAAGGTTGACACGCATAAAGCTATATCATTCTTATGATTAACAAGTCAAACTTTGGCATGCTCACAAAAACTGCTAAACATTAATTCAATCAAAAAAATACATTTAAAGAGAGCTATCAAGTCAATCAACATTTTTAGTGGTGTTGGTGTTGAGTGTATCTAGAAATAAACCTTCAAGACTGAACACTACAACACCCAAGCCTTCAATTATGAGACTTTTTATTATTACAATTGTTTAGCAATTTTTAGGCAAGACTTGGTTAACTACGAGAGCTGGAACAAAATGTACCAACTAAATACCCATGCAAACAAAAATCTTACTACAATATAAAGACTCACTCCACCAATATAACATCTCAACTTTTACTACTAACTAGCATGGGTTTCTCAAACTTCAAAAGTGGAGAGTTATAAGGCATACCTCTCATGTTTGGTTCCACTTCTCTCTTCCTTTTTTATTTGCTTCTTGGAAACTCAAAGTTGATCACTCTCCTGCAAATTATGAGAACCTCGAGGCGGAAAGAAAAGAAAGAGGGAAACAAAGAAAAATGGAGAAATCTTTTTGTTGTTTTTAAGAGAGGGAGTTTAAAGAATAGAAAATTGGCGGCAAAGCTTGGCTAGAAAATCTCGAAAGCAAATAGAAATAACTAAAGATAAAGTGTTGGGGAAACCAACACGAGTGCTTATAAACTCGAATTAAAAACATAACCTCGAAATAAATAGAAGCAAATGAACGCCAAATAAAGATACATGAGGAAACTTCCCCAAGCTTAGGCTTTTGCAAGCCCTTCAAATCATTGCGGTGGTGGGAAAAAGTCATGCCATTATAATATTGTGCAGGGGAAGGGTCTAAGCCAGTAAAGGATGCACGTAAGGCATTAACATGATTGTTTGGAAATTTAAAACATGCACACCATTCATATAGTGTTAAAGTGTAGTTGTTGTTCATAAGTCGGAAAGAAATCGTTTCCTCTCCTTGCCATAGTTTAATGGTGCTTTGCAAAGAACTTAGGAAGTCAATAGTTAAGCGGCGATAAGTAGGCACATCATTGTACAAAAAGTTTTGCAGGCCAGCTCTATTGCAAAGTAAATTGAAGTGATCAGAAATACCGAGTTGGTTTAATATAATGGGGCAAACCCACTTGGTGTACTTCACTTCTCTATTCTTGATCTTGTTGAAGCGATCATGTTGGAGCTCATTCCCGAACCGTATCCCCATGCGTTCTTGAGTGATAGCCCGAAAAGCACTAGCGAAGGCATGAGGACGAGTTTGGTTCCTTGTGTTCAGCATCTAAAACAATAAAGAAAGACAAAATAAAACTTTTTGATCCAACAGCAGTAAGTATAGCATATTCCTCATCATAGCACACTAAAGAATCTCCTCAAAATAATAATCTAGGCAAGAGAATCATGGCAATTAGTTCATAGTAGGTCTCACCTAGATTGATAATGACAATAGATAGAAGATGAATTTACAAAAAGTAATTGGAGGATCGGAGGAGAAACATACCGTAGATCACTTGTGTGCGAGGAAATAGAAGGAAATTGAGTAGAGATGAAGATCTCTTGAGGTTTTGAGAGAGTTTGGAGGTAGAAGAGAGAAAAATGATTGAAGTTTTGGAGTTGGAGGTAACTCCCGTGGCGTTTTTGTGGTCGGACGCAACTATACGGCCATAACAATGTGTTCCCACTGTATAGTTGGCTTGTTGTAAAAATTTTAGGGTTTCCACCCAGCGGCGCGGCTATACGGCCAGAACTATACGACCGGAACAATATGTTCCCACCGTATAGTTGGTCAGCAAACCGTCTGTACCTGGGAAAAGAAATTTTACAAAGGCATTGAGATCTATACGATCGGAACTATATGGCCAGAATTTTTATTCCCGTTATATAGTTGGTCGCTAAACCGTCAGTACATAGAAAAGAAATTGTATGAAAGCACTGATATCTATACGATCGGAGCTATATGACCGGAATTTTTATTCCTGTCGTATAGTTGGTCATTAAACCGTCAGTACATACGAAATAAAAATTATCGATGGCAAAGATATCTATACGACCGGAACTATATGGCCGAAACTTTTATTCCCGCTGTATAGTTGGTCGTTAAACCTTCTGTATGCATAAAAAATCTGTTTCTTTGAAAATTATTTCTTATCTTGTAACTTAGTGAAATACCTATTTTTTGACAAAAAATGATAGTAAATATTGTCAACCAACAACAGCATGAATAAAGCAGGATTTTTAGTACTACCGAATTCCTTCTCCTCAATTTGAGTTTTCTAGCACTCTTTATTAAAACTAAAACTGGAAAACTTTTACTCAAACCTTTATTTCACATGGGTTCCTCCCATGAAGCTCTCTTTTATGGTCAATAGCTTGACCTCAATGTTGCTCACTTAGGCCAGATGAGTGGAACACCCACTCCAAAATAGTTGGCCTTCAAAGTGATGGCCTCCTTCTCATCATGCTTGGCTTTCTTCTTCCTGGGGAAATGAATAACAAAAGGATCCTGCAAAGGCAATTGAAGCTTCACGTTCCCTTCATGTAGATTAATCAAAGCCTTAATAGTTCTTAAGAAAGGATGGCCTAATATAATAGGAGTAGTAGCATCTTCATGCTTGTCAATAATAACAAAATCAATAAGAGTAGGATAGCCTTTAATGTACACTAAAGTATTCTCCTTAATTCCTACAGCTTGTTTGTAGGTAGAATCCGCAAGATGTAATTTTAACTCAGTGATCTCAAAAGAGCCAAGATTTAACTTGTTAAAATGACTCTTTGGAATTGTTGAGACGCTTGCACCTAGATCACAAAGTGCAGCTATCTCATTGGGCTCAATTTAAACCTTAATAGTAGGCTCAAATATATCATCAAGGTTTACAGGTAATTTTTCAGCAATTTGCTTATATTCTTCATCCAGCTCACGTACCTTTATTGCTACCTGATTATCGAAGTGTTGGTACATAACTTCCTCATTACCTTCACTTACCGAAATCTTAATGTTGATCTTTTTTACGAGATCTTCAACGGTGTAGCTTGGTGAAGGAGCATTACTATAATCAAGTTCTTCAGGATCCTCCCTTTGGATTCTCATCATCTTGAGGTCTTGAATAGGATTGGGCTCAGCTTTACCTGCAAACTTAGCTAGAATGAGAGTTTGACTCTCGGTTATCTCTAACACCACAGGTTTAATTAATCTTATATTAGGGTTTGTTTGCGCATTCATGAGCATCATCCCTTAAAGTGCATGAAAAATAAATAAAGTAAAACCCTAAACCCTAGTTTCCTACTTCCTCTCAAACACATTCCAAATAGTTTGAATTTTGAAAACTACAAAATATGTGGATCCCAAATGGACTAAAAGGGTCCCACAATATTTCTCATGTTTTACAAAACCTCTGGTATTTTCAAAATATTCAAAACCGAAAGAGTTTGAAAATACAAACAGAAAATAGAAAACATATTGGAAATGGTTTTTGTTGTAAAAATAAAGCCAGAAGCATTCCAGCCAGCCCATTTCTCCTCTTCCCTCTCTGCCGCTCGCGCACCGCAGCTAGCAACCCAGCAGTGCTGGCGCACCTGGCCCAACTTGGGGCCTGTGTACCCCTTCAATAGGTGGAGTCGTCTTCCACCTCTGGATGTTGCAAGAGGCTCGCCGTGGAGCGCTCACCGCTGACATGCGCTGAGATGCCTATAAGAACCCCGTCGGCGCCGCTAGGGAACCCTCGCACGTCACTTTCTCCATCTCCCTTATCTTCCCTCGCACTTGCCAATGAACCCTAACTCTCAGTCACCACCATCCACGTCGTCTCCGGCCGCCCCAGGCTCCGCTGAGGCCACCGCTAGGACTGCCGTCGTCTCCTTGTTCATCCCTGACAAGGTTCACAAGCTAACACACTCTCAATTGCTTGAATTGAGACCTCCGTTCGTCACCAGTTATCGCCGCTCACCATTGATTCTGGCCCCGCCCCTCATTGCCAACCCCTCCATCAGCCTATTGGTGAACCGCTAGTCCTCCCGGACCTCTCCTTTCTCTCCCTCCCTCATTGCTTCGAGCCCGTTTCGTCCTCTGCTTTCTGCCACCGTCGAAGCTCGTCACCGGCGACCAACACTGAGTGGCGACACCACCTTTATTCTCCCCACAATGCCCTTGTTCGAACACATTAGCTCCCGTAGCCCGACACGCCTTGCTCCATCGTCCCCATCGTTCACTGAGAGGTAACCGTCGGCGTGACGCGGTGCTGACGTCACCATGACGCCAGCATGTGCGGGTCAGCCCGGTCAAACCGGCCAGTGGCCCCACATGCCCGTGTGGCAGCTAAGGTGGCCTAGGGCCCCTCTGTCAGCTACAGTGGGTAGCCTTTGCCCCGGTGTAAAAAGGTTCTCCATGTTTTGTAATAATTTCATAAATGGTTTAATAATTTCAGAAATTGGATAAATCTTATAAATTCAATAAGTAATTATTTATAAGTCAGAAATATATGTATAATATATCAAAATGTTCAGAAAAATGATATGTACACAATAGACTCATAATCATGCATTGTTAAGCAACTTAAATGACAAGTTTAATTAGAAGAACAAACCAACCCCTCTCATATGCATCTGGGGTTTCTCCGAATTAGGGTTTGGACCCCTTGGACCCCATTTAATTTGCCAAGCATGTCTTAGGGTTTAATATCAATACAATTTAACTTGCCATATCATCATCATTGCTTGAGCATTGCATCGATGCCATGTGTTGATTGTTTCTTTCCTTTCTGGTGTTTCTGCTTCTTCCTGGTAGACCTCGGAGTTGATGTGAGCAACGAGATCGAGTCCAACGTTAAAGACCAAGATCAACACCATTGAAGTTTACTAACGAATGACACCAATTAGATGAATCGGAAGTTCTATATCTGAGTATCAACAGGCAAAGGCAAGCAAAACCCTACACATGATATAATCCTATGATTTCAAAGTATTTCATTCTTGCCATGTGCATACGATTCTAAGGTCTTTTTTATCGATAGATAGAGTAATCCTATCTAATGCATGTTCCCTTTGTAGCCTATATTCCCTGATCCACTGCTCCTAGCATAACTAGGGTTTGGCTTATGAGCTTCGCTAGAGCTATTATATCTATTTTGCTTAGCCATGCTTAGATGTTACCGTAGGTCCATCCGATTGATGAATCCGAGTTGCAAATGAACCTAGTTGGACAGGATGACATGGGGGGCCACATTGGGTTGTATGGGAGGCCACATTGGGTTGTATGGGAGGTCACATTGGGTTGTGGTTTTTGTAGTCCCATACTTGCCACCACTAGGATCTGAGTTCTTGCCTCTTGAACCTAGACGAGCGTACAACCACATGGGGGCCTGGAAACACCCTCAACCAAATAACTTGCCCAGTAGATTCCATGAGTCACATA
This sequence comes from Avena sativa, assembly GCA_916181665.1. NCBI lineage: Eukaryota > Viridiplantae > Streptophyta > Magnoliopsida > Poales > Poaceae > Avena > Avena sativa. The sequence continues at coordinate 435,039,048 of OV702295.1, forward strand.
GTTTGGGTGTTCCATTCGACATTTGTATTCTGGTCATTCTTGAAGGAGGTGGAGGAGGTGCATTCATATAGGTAGGTAAGCGTGGTTGGGAACAAGAGAGACACGACCTCCGTAATCTTGAACCCTGCGCACATCTCTAGCGACCGACTTCGGGACTTGACCCGCTACAACAACATCTCCTTAGGGCGTGACTCATGGTCTCGGCGAAAGCAAGGTAAAAGTCATGGTCAACCACTCTCTGCCGGCCTTCCAAGGAAGAGGGCTAATGATCTGGCACTAAGAATCGGTTGGTACATGTGGGTAAATTTGTGCACCCTTGCAGGGTTAATAATCTTTTCAAAAATCCATGTCCATGGTTATGGACGACTTGGGAATGGACGTGATGATCATAGAGAACTATAACCCAATCATAAAATTTGGCAAGTAAGTAAAGTGTGCTTAAGGATGCTTCCTCAGGGATCGAGGGGGTGATCCTAGTTAGTAGGTTTAGATGATAAAGATTCGGTGGATATCAAAGATGATCAAAGATAGATATATCGCTTTCTTATCCCCTTTTAAAAAATTCTATTAGTCGAGCTTTCCTCCCCCTTTTACAAAGAAAGTTAGCTTTATGCAAAGTAACCCCACCAGCCATAAGTCTTGTAGAGTACACCTTGTACTTAGCCTTGCTTTGTTGATACTTTTGTAGTAGGTAAGTGTTATCATGGAAGAAGAGTTTGTTACAACATCGACATCGACAAGTAGCTTGGGGTTCCCGGTCGACAGCCTGGAATCTATGGATTGGGACGTCATCGTTATACTTTAGGCCTCTTAGGCCATTTGTTAAGTTTGCTATACTTAATAGCATAATTTGCCTTCCGTCGTTTGATGTTTGTGGTCAGTGACCTCTGCTTGTAATAATTTGGTTCTCCACTCAGTTATGAGCTTGCTGTAATAATTTTTGTGTCGTAGGGTTACTATACTGTTACCGATTCTTCCTACGTATGCTTCCGAGATTTAGGTTAGGCTTATATCAGATAGAGGTCTGGGATTTATCTAGCCCTAATCCTAGGGGTGTCATAGGTTTTGGTATCAGAGCAGTACCGTCCGTAGGAAAACCTTTCTACTAGTCGATGTTGAGTCTAGTGTTTGTGAAAAGTATTTGAAAGCTGAAAAGTATCTGCGAAAGGTCTAGTATGCTTTTCTCCTTATCCAGTTTCGCTCTAACTCTGGGTCATCTAATCTTGTGTTGACTTTGAAAAGATTTGCTATCTCGTCTCGTCTTTCAAATCTTAGGTGCCTTTTTGGCAAGTCGTTTCTCAACTAGTTGACATAGTGTTGAGTTCTCCAGAGTCAAAGGTGTGTGTGTTCCTTGTTTCCCTTTGCTCTTCTTCAGCTGAGAGATTCCTTTCCATCATGATCTCTCTATCTTATGGGCCCACAACATTATGTTTATGGTTCCATAGTGTTCTGTTCTAGGTTTTGGCGTTTCCTTTCGCCTCGTGTGCCTCCTTTTCATTTGTTTGGGTACTTCAGAAGTTATTTCTTCTCCTGGAAGCTACCTTGTGGTTACTACCTTGTAGTACCCCCTGTACTACTAAGATAGTAGTTACTCTTTTCTTTGGGTGTTAACCCTGGACTTGAACCGAAGATCCCTAATTGCGCTAGATTCTAGTGTTGAGAATCTCGTACATGAAGCTATCCTTTAACCCAAGATCCATTTTGATGATCCCTGCTGTTAATGTTCAAACATTACCTCAGGATGGCTAGTACCCGATGACCCACAAGTATATGTGGTGTATCGCAGTATTTTCGATAAGTAAGAGTGTCGAACCCAACGAGGAGCAGAAGGTGCTGGCTAGTGGTATGGATCACCAATTCTCTGCAAATACTTAGCAAACATATTTTTAGGGTTTTTTGATAAGGCAAGTAAACAAAGTACAAGTAAACAAAAGATAGTAGGAATAAATGCAGCAAGTGTCCCAATCCTTTATGCAGCAAAGGACAAGCCAGTTGTATTACTTAAGATGACCAAACGTTCTCGAGGACACATGGGAAGACTGTCAAGTGCTTTCGCTTCATATAGTTGATTAATCTTCTTTAGCTTGCTAAGTGTTGGGTGGGTGAAACTGTGCTAATGTACCGACCTTCCTAGGACTAATACATACTTGTGATTATACCCCTTGCAAACATCCATAAGTACAAGCAAGTAATTAAGGTAGAAACCTAACCACAGCTTTAAACTCTAAGACCCTTACGTCCCTTGTGCAATGGTTTCCTAACGGGGGTTCAGGTTTCTGTCACTCCGGCAACCCCTACGATTAGTAGCCAAATACACAATGCATTCCCCTAGGCCCATATAGGTGAAGTGTCATGTAGTCGACGTTCACATGACATCACTAGAAGAAGTACACCACAACTTAAATATCGAACTATTGAATCTCTCTCAACACAACTCCACTACTAACAACATGACTTCTCCCATGTCCTCAGGAACAAAATGAACTACTCACAAGACATCATATGGATCATGATCAGATATTGAATAATGGTGTATAACAATCTGAACATAAACAATAATTCAATGGTTCACTCAATAGCATAAACTACAAAGAGTAATCAACACCGGGAAAGTTTCCCCTATGAACTATGCAAGATTCAACCCAATTGTTATAGCAATATGGAGATGGTGATGAGGGTACTGATGGTGATGATGATTGTGATGATGATGATGATGATCCCGATGAAGTCCAACTTGATGGTGGTGTTGATGGCGACGATCTCCCCTCTCAGCAAAGGAATTCCCCCGGCAGAAATCTGTCTGCCGGAGAGATCTTTCTCTCTCGGTGTTTTCCGCCCCGCAGAGGCGGCGGAATCTTTTTGTGGTTTCTCCCCGAGTCTTAGGGTTTCGGGAGGACAATATACGCCAGAGGGGAGTGCCAGGGGTGGACCAGGGCGGCCACACCACCTGGTGGCGCGGCCTAGGCTGGCCTGCGCCAGGGGGTGGTGTGGGCCCCCTGTGGCCCATCTCCAGCCCCCCTTCTGGCTTCCTTCGTCTTCTGGAAAAATAGGATTTTCCGTATATTTTCCCGGATTTTCTGAACTTCGCGAATTTTGCGTTCGAACAGCACCTTTTCCATCAGAATCCTAACTGCAGCGGTCCATGCTCCAAAAGTCATCAACCATGCAAAAACAGATGAAATAACATAAGTATCACCTCTCAATACGAAATATATCAATGAATAACAGTGAATTATGACATAGAATAGTGATGCAAAATGGACGTATCAACTCCCCCCAAGCTTAGACTTTGCTTGTCCTCAAGCAAAACTGAGCTCAATATACATGACCTCAGGTTTATGGAGTGAAGAGTCGATAAAAGAATACGGACAAGAAGCATCACATTCATCAATACATAGATCATAATAGAAGACAACTCACTATTATATAACTTAACTTGCAATAAGTAAAGGAAACACAATAAAGATACATAAAGTGAATCATAATTGGTAATGGCAAACTTAGCTCTTGGTCGAATAATAGTTGATAATTTGCTGGAGTTCACAAATAACTGGTTTTCAATGATAGCTTTCAAAGTAGTAAACATCAAGATAAGAGCAATGTGCAAAACAAGGAACATAAGAAACATGATTGAATAAATCATCATATGAACGAATGAAACACAACAACTCAAAATACTTGCTGAGATAGAAGGGAATAGGTTTACTGACTCAACTAAAAAGTAAAAGAAAGGCCCTTCGCAGAGAGCAGGGATCGCAAGTCTCATAAAGAGCTCCCAAAAATTATGATACTTACTAGCTTTTAGTTCTCATTGCCCCTATCATAGGCATCTTTAGGTGATTAAGGTTAAAGTGACACAACTAAGAGGATATGCTTGACAAGTTATAAGTTGAAATCTCATGCCCCTTACTTATGAGTACCGAACCTCATGCTACTCAACTTCAGTCACAAGTAAGCTCTTGTCATTGTAAATACACGTGCATCATTGAGAACCGCCAACGTGGTACCCCTTGCACATGACACAGGAGCTATACCATAATCAAAATGACAAGGCAAGCAGACAGTGAGCATCTCAGCGATCTTTTTATTTGCTATTTGCATAGGTTTTTATTGAGGATGCTTCATAGAATGCTCACTATAGTTATGCTGCAAGTTTCCACCATGATTAGGCATGGCTTAGGCTAGCGGCCCAGGCGTTTCTCTAACACACATATGAACTCCATGATCTTACAAGTTCCCCTTTTATTTCACACCACCGGGATCCATAGGCAAAAGAATCATGATATCAACTAGGTACAAAGTACCATGGCAGTGTTGAAAGCGTTCCCCATGATACATGGTTCTGCTAACTTCAACTCATAAAGTGCAAGCATATACTCAACAAACAAGGACCCATTGGTTCAGGTTTATTAAGTGCAAGAAATTAAAGTGTGCCATCAAGTTCGTGAGAGCTTTAATCACTACTTTTCACATAACAAGTTTAATTTGGGAGGTAGATAAAACAAGAATTTACTTGAAATATCAATAATGCTACTAGGTAGGTATGGTGGACTCAAATGTCATGGGTTTGGTTTAAAGGAAGTGGATGCACGAGAAGAATTCCCTCTTAGTACAGGTTTTTGGCTAGCAAGGCTGGGTAGCAAGTACAAGAGTTGAAGGAGACAAACAAACATAAAAGTGATAAAGACAAACATGCAGTCTTCCTTAGAAGCATAAAAGATCTTAACTAGAGAATACTAGACTTATGAGCAAATCAGGAAAGAAAGATGATGAAATTATATTTCTTTAAGAGTACTTTTATATTTTTCATTCAACTCTCAAAAATAGTGTTGCTACTGACCAAGCCAGGTTTGCCAAAACCAACTAACTCAATGATCCCAAAGTGATACCAATACTAACAACAAGATCAATCATACAACCACGAATTGAAAACTAGTATAAGCTATGCAAAAGAGTAGATGATAGAACTTCTCATTAATATTCCATAACGGCAACTCACACCAAGGGATACATATCTAACGAGAGAGGGGACACTTCCATAATGCAAACCATCCTACATGATAACTTCTCTATTCATGATATGACTCTACTAAAAAGGTAAAAAGATAGAAGATAGTGATGTGATACCGCGGCACTCCCCCAAGCTTGGAACAAACCAAGGGGATGCCAAACCTGATGACGAATTACTCCTTCGGTGGTGGTTGTATCCTCTCATCTTCTTCCGACTTCCAGGGTAAGGGCTTCCCATCAACAAAGGACATCGTGGTTTCCAGCATCCTGAAACTTGCAGCAACACTTATGCGTTTAAATCTAACCTCATACTCACAGTTTTGATTTTGAACGTCGTAGAGCTATGCTTGCAGTTTTTTGGTTGTTTGGCGGAGTGAGAGGACTTCATCCTTGAGTTTTGTAGTCTCCTTTTGGTGCTCGATGATGAGTTCAGAACAAATCTCATGGATGACATCCACTTCGTGTTCCGCCATCTTCTTGTACCTAAAGACTTCTTGCTCCAGTGCTTCCATCCTGTCCTCCAGACTTCCTTCACCTTTATGGCCTTGAACTTCTTTCATCCGGAGCTCCCCATCTTCAAGCAACAACTCCTTGGGATGAATCTTCAACTATCTCATGGATGGGTTGATGATATCCTCTAAAGGATCTTCCTTGGCTTATCTAGAGGAAGACATTGTGGCTCCAAATCTGGGACACTACCTGTCAGAAACAGATCGAAACGAAAACACGATGAAAACACGATATATGAACCTCGAGAGATCCGGGGGGTTATATATTACGAAGTTTCACAACAAAAGGAAGGTACTGGGATAAAACGAGTCAGAGGCGGAGTCCGGAGTGGCCACACCACCTGGTGGCGCGGCAAGGGTGGGCCCGCGCCACAGGGTGGCGTGAGCCACCCTGGCTCCATTTTCGTCCCTCTTTCGCTTCATATCTTTCCTTATTGACCAAAAACTGCAAAAATATAGTTGGATAGTGTTTTCGCGGAACTTTTCTTACCAGAACTATTACCTATTTGAAAATGGACTCTGCAGGTCTCTGAATTTGGTCCTTGATAAATTTTTCTGGAGTTATAACTTGAAAGGCATCAACATCTTCATTGTAAGAATCCCCAGCAATATAGTGTTTGAGTCGCTGCCCATTCACTACTTGTGTAGTATTATCTTTTAAAGAAGAAATTTTTATTGCTCCTGAACGGTATACTTCTTCAATAATGAAAGGTCCTTCCCATTTTGACAGTAGCTTTCCTGCAAAAAATCTGAGACGAGACCTATACAATAGAACTTTCTCACCAACATGAAATTCTCTCTTAAGTATTCGCTTGTCATGCCATCTTTTAACTTTTTCCTTAAAGAGCCTAGCATTTTCATAGGCTTCACTCCTCCATTCATCTAAAGAACTTAAGTCAAATAATCTTTTCTCACCAGCGAGCTTACAATCTCTATTTAGTTATTTAATTGCCCAGTAAGCTTTATGTTCTAATTCTAAAGGTAGGTGACAAGCTTTCCCATAAACCATTTTATAAGGATACATCCCCATAGGATTTTTGTAGGCAGTTCTATAAGCCCATAAAGCATCATTCAACTTTTTAGCCTAGTTTTTTCTAGATCTATAACAGTCTTTTGCAAGATGGATTTAATTTCTCTATTTGATAACTCTACTTGCCTGCAAGTTTGGGGGTGATAGGCTGAAGCAATTCTATGATTAACATCATATTTAGCAAGGGTCTTTCTAAAACCACCATGAATGAAATGAGAACCCCCATCAGTCATGAGATACCTAGGCACTCCAAACCTAGGAAAGATTACATCGTTAAGCATTTTTAGAGAAGTTTCCCCGTCAGCACTCTTCGTAGGAATGGCTTCTACCCACTTAGTAACATAATCAACGGCAACAAGAATATGAGTATAACCTTTCGAGGGAGGGAAAGGACCCATAAAGTCAAATCCCTAACAATCAAAGGGTTCAATAAATAGAGAGTATTTCATAGGCATTTCATTGAGTCTAGAAATATTACCAACACGCTGACATTCATCACAAGATAAAACAAATTTTCTTGCATCTTTAAAAAGGGTAGGCCAATAGAAACCTGATTGTAGCACATTTTGTGTAGTTCTATCTCCTGCATGATGTCCTCCATAAGCACTACCATGAAATTTATGCAATATCTCCTTTTGTTCATATTCTAGAACACATCTTTGCATAATACCATCCACTCCTCCTTTGTATAAGTGTGGGTCATCCCAAAAATAATGCCTCAAATCATAGAAGAACTTCCTTCTTTGCCGAGCTGTAAAAGTTGGAGGCAAATACTTGGAGACAATAAAGTTAGCATAATCAGCGTACCAAGGGCTCCCTCGTGAGCTTACCCCTACTGCGGCTAACTGCTCATTTGGGAAACTATCATTAACAGGCATAGGGTCAAAAGAGATGTTTTCCAATCGACATAAATTATCAGCTACAGGGTTTTCAGCACCTTTCCTATCTACTATATGTAGATCAAACTCTTGTAAAAGCAGCACCCATCTAATAAGCCTAGGCTTAGCGTCCTTCTTCGTCATAAGGTATTTAATAGCAGCATGATTAGTATGAATGGTGACTTTTGAGTCTACAATATAGGGTCTAAACTTATCACAAGCAAAAACGACAGCTAGAAATTCCTTTTCAGTAGTAGCATAATTCCTTTGAGAAGCGTCTAAAGTCTTACTAGCATAATGAATAACATTTAACTTTTTATCAATTCGTTGCCCAAGGACAACACCTATAGCAAAATCACTAGCATCACACATTATTTCAAAGGGTAAACTCCAATCAGGTGGTTGAACAATAGGGGCTGTAGTTAAAGCCTTCTTAAGATTTTCAAAAGCTCCCTTACAATCATCATCAAAAATGAAGGGTACATCTTTTTGAAGAAGATTAGTGAGGGGTTTTGATATCCTAGAAAAGTCTTTAATAAACCTTCTATAGAGTCCAACATGACCAAGGATACTACAAATACCTTTGATGTCTCTTGGGCATGGCATCTTCTCAATTGCCTCAACCTTAGCTCTATCTACTTCTATACCTCTTTCAGAAATTTATGCCCAAGGACAATCCCTTCATTAACCATGAAGTGGCATTTTTCTCCCAATTAAGAACAAGATTAGTTTCTTCACATCTCTGCAAAACTTTATCAAGGTTGTGCAGACAATTATCTAAAGAAGTTCCATAGACAGAAAAGTCATCCATGAACACTTCTACAATTTCCTCACAAAAATCATGAAAGATAGCCGACATGCACCTTTGAAAAGTAGCAGGAGCATTACATAAACCAAAAGGCATACATCTATAAGCATAAGTTCCGTATGGGCAAGTAAAAGTAGTTTTTTCTTGATCTTGTTGTTTAACAGCAATTTGAGAGAAACCAGAATAACCATCAAGAAAACAAAAAGGGACTTTTTAGACAACCTTTCCAACATTTGATCAATAAAAGGAAGCGGGTAGTGATCTTTCTTAGTAACTTTATTGACTTTTCTAAAATTAATGCACATCCTGTAACCTACTACTATTCTTTGAGGAATAAGCTCATCATTATCATTAGGAACAATGGTAATACCTCCTTTTTTAGGAACACAATGAACATGACTAACCCATTCACTGTCAGCAATGGGGTAAATGATACCAGCATCAAGGAGTTTCAATACCTCATTCCTTACCACTTCCTTCATCCTAGGATTTAAACGTCGTTGGTGCTCTACTACTGGCTTTGCATCTGGTTCTATGTTGATAGAATGTTGACATATAGTAGGTGAAATCCCTTTTAAATCATCCAGAGTATAGCCCATAGCTCCTCGGTGTTTCCTCAAAACCTCCAATAACCTTTCTTCTTCCTTTCCTGAAAGTTTAGAGCTAATAATAACAGGATATATCCTTTTATCATCAATATAAGCATATTTAAGATCATCAGGGAGAGGTTTTAGATCGAAGACCGGATCCTTTTTAGGTGGCAACGTGGTACCCAAGTCTTCTATAGGCAAGTTATGCTTAAGCATCTTAGGCTGATCATGAAGAATCTTGTCAATCTCATTCCTTTCTTCCATGAAGATTTCACTTTCATGATCTTCCATAAATTGCTGCAAAGCATTGTTAGGAGCACGAGAAATAGAAGAAAGTTGTTCAACTCTAAAATCCTCATTATGGGTTTCCTCTTCACAAGGATCTTTAGCGAATTTCGAGAAATTAAACTCATAAGCCTCCCCATCAAACTAATCAAAATTTTCTCCCTTTTGCAATCTATAATAGCTCCACAAGTACTCAAGAAAGGTCTAGCAAAAATAATAGGATAAGTTTTACTAGCAGCTGAACCAAGTACTAGAAAATCAGCAGGGTACTTAATCTTACCACAAAGAACTTCCACATCTCGTACAATACTGATTGGAGAGATGGTCTCTCTATTAGCAAGGTGAATAACCACATCAATCTCTTCCAATTTGCAGGGACTGATTTCATGCATAATTTCTCTGTAAAGCTCATAAGGAATAGCACTGGAACTTGCACCAATATCACATAAACCATAATAGCAATGATCACCAATTCTAACAGAAAGCACAGGGACACTAGCTTTTTTAGTTCTATTAGGATGTGAAACAATATTAGAACATCCTCACAAAAGACTATGTGTCCATCTTCTATGCTTTTAGTGACAAGGTCTTTCAAAATTGCTACCACAGGTTCAACATTTATTTGTTCATCAGGTTTTACAGTTCTCTTTTCACTTTTGGTGATTACATTAGTTATCATAGGATGATCCTTTACCTTATTTGGCAAGGGAATGTTCTCAATATAAGGTTCAGGTAAAATGGGATCAATAGTGCAATACTCAGCACTCCTAATAGGAACACAATCAACAATATCTTTATAAGGTTCATGGTACTTGTTCCATCCCCTTTTTGGAATTTCAATATAAGAAGCAAAAGCCCTAAAGCAATTCGTAATAATTTGTAAATCAAGACCATAAGCATTTCTAATATTTTGAAAGTCATCAGTTCCCATAAAATATTCAATGCATTCATAATCATAATTTATACCTGACTTTCTACCTTTGTCATTCTCCCAAGCTTCAACATTGTCTTGAATACGGTCCAGAAGATCCCATTTAGCTTCTTCTTCCATGCGAGTGAATGATCCAGCACAAGAAGCATCCAATAAATCCTTGTCATGTAGAGGGAGCCTTGCATAAAAGTTGTTGATAATAATATTGTTGGGGAGCTCATGAATGGGACATTTGAGCATTAGTAACTTCAATCTCCCCCAAGCTTGAGCTGTACTCTCTCCGTCAAGAGGCCAAAAGTTGTATATTTGATTCCGATCTTTATGAATCTCACTAGGAGGATAAAACTTTGAATAAAAGAGAGGCACTATTTCCTCCCATTCCAGAGCTTGGCCATTCTTCAACAACTTATACCATTCCTCAGCTCTTCCTTTCAATGATAATGATAATAACTTCTTCTTAACTTGATCTATAGTAATACCTGCACACTTGAACAACCCGCATAATTCGTGTATAAAGAGTAAATGATCACCGGGATGGACAGTTCCATCCCCAACATAGTAGTTATCCATAACACGATCAATAATTCTTGTAGGTATTTTGAAAGCATCATTTTCAGCAGGTGGTGGTTTATCTACTACCTTAGCAGTGGTAGTAGCATTACCAAATAAGAAACTCAGCGAATTATCCATAATGAAAATAAAGCGACTAACAGAAGTAAACAATACTCACAGTAGAAGTTTCCTTTACCAGTTCCACTCTCCAATAGCTCTTCACTCCCCGGCAATGGTGCTACAAAATAGTCTTGATGACCCACAAGTATAGGGGGTGTATCGCAGTATTTTCGATAAGTAAGAGTGTCAAACCCAACGAGGAGCAGAAGGTGCTGGCTAGTGGTATGGATCAGGAATTCTCTGCAAATACTTAGCAAACATATTTTTAGGGGTTTTTGATAAGGAAAGTAAACAAAGTACGAGTAAACAAAAGACAGTAGGAATAAATGCAGCAAGTGGACCAATCCTTTATGCAGCAAAGGACAAGCCGGTTGTATTACTTAAGATGACCAAATGTTCTCGAGGACACATGGGAAGACTGTCAAGAACTTTCGCTTCATATAGTTGATTAATATTCTTTAGCTTGCTAAGTGTTGTGTGGGTGAACCTGTGCTAATGTACCGACCTTCCTAGGACTAATACATACTTGTGATTATACCCCTTGCAAACATCCATAAGTACAAGAAAGTAATTAAGGTATAAACCTAACCACATCTTTAAACTCTAGAACCCTTACGTCCCTTGTGCAATGGTTTCCTAACGGGGGTTCAGGTTTCTGTCACTCCGGCAACCCCTACAATTAGTAGACAAATACACAATGCATTCCCCTAGGCCCATATAGGTGAAGTGTCATGTAGGCGACGTTCACATGACACCACTAGAAGAAGTACACCACAACTTAAATATCAAACTATTGAATCTCTCAACACAACTCCACTACTAACAACATGACTTCTCCCATGTCCTCAAGAACAAAACGAACTACTCACAAGACATCATATGGATCATGATCAGAGATTGAATAATGGTGTATAACAATCTGAACATAAACAATAATTCAATGGTTCACTCAATAGCATCAACTACAAAGAGTAATCAACACCGGGAAAGTTTCCCCTATGAACTATGCAGGATTCAACCCAATTGTTACAGCAATATGGAGATGGTGATGAGGGTGCTGATGGTGATGATGATGGTGATGGTGATGATGATGATCCCGATGAAGTCCATCTTGATGGTGGTGTTGATGGCGACGATCTCCCCTCTCCGCGAAGGAATTCGCCTGGTAGAAATCTGTCTGCCGGAGAGATCTTTCTCTCTCGGTGTTTTCCGCCCCACAGAGGTGGCGGAATCTTTCTATGGTCTCTCCCCGAGTCTTAGGGTTTCGGGAGGATAATATACGCTAGAGGGGAGTGCCAGGGGTGGACCAGGCGGCCACACCACCTGGTGGCGCGGCCTAGGCTGGCCCGCGCCAGGGGGTGGTGTGGGCCCCTAGTGGCCCATCTCCAGCCCCCCTTCTGGCTTCCTTCGTCTTCTGGAAAATATGATTTTCCGTATATTTTCCCAGATTTTCTAATCTTCGTGAATTTTGCCTCCAAACAACACCTTTTCCATCAGAATCCTGACTGCAGCGGTCCATGCTCCAAAAGTCATCAACCATGCAAAAACAGATGAAATAACATAAGTATCACCTCTCAATACGAAATATATCAATGAATAACAGTGAATTATGACATAGAATAGTGATGCAAAATGGACGTATCAGTACCTTCTACTCCTGCCTTCAGGCTTGTGGTTATTTTCATGATTTAATTGTGACAATTAAGGACTTCCCCTACCACTAGCTATGGCAGATGTTCTTTAATGGAACCAAATAGATCACGACAAAAGTACTCCTCATGAGTCTCACCTCTATATTCGTGACTCTGCCACACTTTCCTTCCTCGCATCGGTCCCCAGAAGATTGGTGACTTATGCATCCACATCTCGGGATTCTATCCTGAGCATGTTCTTTTCCCCTTGTTGTTTTCCAACCTTTGTCTATCAGTTGGTAGCCAGGTATTACTGCGCATTGGTGTCTTTCGATGCAAGATGCTCTTGTGGTCCGTCAAGACAAACCATTTCAGGATGTCAGGAGAAACAAACTCCTGTACCTCGTCATTTCTAGGACCAGGTCAAAGTGTTGTAATCCGCAGATCAATAAGCGTGGATTAGCTTCTGTTCTGTTCTACCTTAAAGTATCACACTCCTTTATACTAAGAGGTCGTGTCGAGTTTCATGACCCCTTAATGAAGTGATGCTCTTACACATATTTACCCACCCTTCCTCCGAGCTTTCGTGCTCGTGAATGATGCGTGTGCGTAATAATGTGGCTATCTGAGATTCTTAGCAGTCATTATTGCTTTAGACCTCAACAAGGACATTTGTGTCATTCTTAGCTTGATGGTTAATATATCGCTAAGCAAAGGATGATTGTGCCACCAAGTCTGCTAATCTGGTACATTCCTTTTGGTCAAAGAGTTTTGCTTGTGCCGAAGCTCTAAGACTACATCTTCTTGGCTTACCAATCAAGTTTCCTCTTGAACTGTGTGACATAACGGTGGTTCGTGATATTCTAGACGTCTTTCTAGAAGTATCTCCATGTTGCCACGTGACCGTGTTGTCAAGTTCTTGAGTAAGTCAGTTCTCTGAACTTCTATTTTCTCCAAGGATTTGCACTAGATACCCCTGAACTAGTTGGTCGAGCTTAAACAACAAATTGGAGAGTTGTAAGACAAAAGTTCTACCAGACTTGTTTCACCAAAAGGGATGTCTAGTTTTGCTCATGATGAAGAAAGATAGTGTTTCCTTCATGGAAATGTTATTGTCCCTACCTTTGATTTTATCTAGGTTATCATCAAATAAAATTCAGTCCTAAAGAACTATCCAGATCGTGTATCTACTCGTGATGTTTCACCTAGGTACATCTTCACGTCCTCTGGCCTGACCAGTATCGATGTCTTGTTCATAAAATATATGAGTCCATATGCTTGGAGTATGTTGATAAGTTTGTTATTGTGCCCCTCGATGACATCCTTATCTTCTCCATGCTATACTAGATTCATATGGAACAGTTAGCATTAATGTTGGAAACTTTTGAGAACCTTCTTTGAGTTATCCGAAAGTATGTGTTCTGGATGTTAGAAGTGACCTTCTTCGGTTCACATGCAATAGTTGAAAGTTGTCTCCGTGAACTCGAGTAGAGTTATATTTGTTTCCCCGGGAATCATTTCAAGTCAGTCAAGCATGTGTGAAGTATTATTGATATGGTAGGGTGATACCTTCACATCTCGAGAAGATTATGTACGCACCCAAAGCCACTAACTGATTTGTCATGTAAGAGAAGAAGTCCTACAAACTTCAGTATCCTAAATTTTCCCCAATAAGGATTTTGTTGTGTTCCATTGCAAACACTCTATGCAAGAGGAATTGTATTTTGATAACTTGTTAACGCATGTGTTTTGCAAACTAGCTCATTCATTTGGAGCTTGACACTATAGTCCATGTCTTGAGAATCTAGTAACTTTACCTTTGTGGTAAATGTTGCGAACTTTCTATTCGGACATGCTGAGTCTGAAGTATCATTCCACCTAACCAGAGCTGAATCTCAAGCAGCAATAATGGTTAGTGTTCATCAAGGTTTTGATATCGGTCTCTTTGTAAATCGACAAAATTGATATTATGGTTGATACAACTAGTCGGAAGACCTATTGCCAAAGTCTCTTGAATCCGCAAATAACAACCACTCCTCATAAGGCTTCTTCTATGACCTATTATAGGAGTTGTGCTTATGGTTTCCTTTGTATCTAAAGTCCGACCTGTACTCGATGTCTCGTGTCTCGAACATCAAGGAGAACATTTAAAGTAGTGTTGCTAAATGTCTCTCGGTCGATCCTCCAGACCCTTTCATGTTGGCAAGCCTCTTGTTATGCCAAGTAATTGAAGTCCGAGAATGAAGTTTATTTTTCCTCGTGTCATCAAGAATCTTCTTATCTATTCGTCTAGTGGTGTGAAGTGATATCATGATCTTTGGCAAAGATTTTGATAATCCTGGATGAATAAAGAGTTTCCTTCGGTTCCCCTAACGTGTTCGAAGAGCGACTATGGTTTTGATAATCAGAAGTTCCTCTTGTTACATGTTTTTGTGACTCTTACGAGTCCTCTCCACAAAACAACCTTCTGTCTTGACCTTCTGCTGAACGAAAGAGTGATCCTTCTGTATCAAAAGTAGTTCAACAGCTTGGTTATCAGTATATATATATATCATTGGAAGCTATACTTAAGACGTCTATTAGAGTTTCATCTCTCGAAGTCCGTGGTCCTATTCTTTTTGTTGTAAGCTTTATTCTTTAGAAGCTTAAACTCTTCTGAAACTCCATGGTCTCAATCCTTATGAAAACCATCTATCTAACAATTTGAAACCATCTCCTTTTGTTTCCTCCATTACTTTGACGTGTTTCATGCTCGTTAGCTCCAGAGATGTTATGAAACATCTATCCACGAGTTGACCATGAGATACTCTGTTTGTGGTTCTATGTCTTTCCCTCTGTCCCTTAGTGTGTGCACCTACCTTGAAGAAATGAAGCGCTTCATTCACTCAATAATGGTGGCATGGATCAACCTCTTCGAGAAGACCGTCGAAGTTTAGTATAACACTGTTCCTTCTATATTCCTACCTAGGAATCCCGGGACGAGATTCTGTTAAGGAGATAGAGCTGTAACACCCTAGTTTTAGTTAATCTTATATTAGGGTTTGTTTGCGCATTCATGAGCATCATCCCTTAAAAGTGCATGCAAAATAAATAAATTAAAACCCTAAACCCTAGTTACCTACTTCCTCTCAAACACATTCCAAATAGTTTGAATTTCAAAAACTACAAAATATGTGGATCCTAAAAGGACTAAAAGGGCCCCACAATATTTCTCATGTTTTACAAAACCTCTGGTATTTTCAAAATATTCAAAAAC
Organism: Avena sativa; assembly: GCA_916181665.1. NCBI lineage: Eukaryota > Viridiplantae > Streptophyta > Magnoliopsida > Poales > Poaceae > Avena > Avena sativa. The sequence continues at coordinate 435,054,648 of OV702295.1, forward strand.
GAAAGATTTTGAAAATACAAACAGAAAATAGAAAACAGATTTGGAAAAGGTTTTTGTTAAAAAAAATAAAGCCAGAAGCATTCCAGCCGACCCATCTCTCCTCTTCCCTCTCTACCGCTCATGCGTCATAGCTAGCAACCCAGCAACGCCGGCCCACCTGGCCCAACTCGCGGCCCGCGTACCCCTCCGACAGGTGGAGTCGTCTTCCACCTCTAGATGCCGCAAGTAGCTCGCTATCGAGCGCTCACCTCTAGCATGCGCTGAGATGCATGCCGCCGCCGCCTATAAGAACCCTGTCGGTGCCGCTAGGGTACCCTCGCACATCACTCTCTCCCTCTGCCTTATCTCCTCTCGCCCTGCCGACGAACCCTAACTCTCGGTCACCATCGTCCCCGCCGTCTCCGGCCGTCCCAGGCTCCGCTAAGGCCACCGCTAGGACTGCCGTCATCTCCTCGTTCCTCCCCGACAAGCTTCGCAAGCCGGCGCACTCTCAATCACTTGTATCGATACCTCCAGCCATCGCCAGTCACCGCCGCTCACGGTCGATTCCGGCCCCACCCCTCCTCGCCGACCCCTCCATCGGCCTGTTGGTGAGCCGCTAGTCCTCCCGGACCTCTCCTTTCTCTCCCTCTCGCTTTGCTCCGAGCTCGTGCCGTGCTCCGCTTTCCGCCGCCGTTGGAGCTCGTCACCGGCATGTCTCCCGTGACCAAAACCGAGCGGCAATGCCACCTTTCTGCTCCTTGCAGTGCCGTTGTTCGAACAGGCTAGCTCCCGTAGCCTCGCGTGCCTCGCTCTGCCGTCCCCGCATTCACTGAGAGGTGACCACCGGCGTGACGTCATGCTGACGTCACCATGACGCCAGAACGCGCGGGTCAGCCCGGTCAAACCGGCCAGTGGCCCCACCTGCCTGCGTGGTAGCTGAGGTGGACTAGGGCCCCTTTGTCAGCTACAGTGGGTAGCCTGTGCCCCGGTGTAAAAAGGTTCTCCTTGTTTTGTAATAATTTCATAAATGGTTTAATAATTTCAGAAATTGAATAAATCTTATAAATTCAATAAGAAATTATTTATATGCCCCAAATATATGTATAATACATCAAAATGTTCAGAAAAATGAGATCTACACAATAGACTCTTAATCATGCATTGTTAAGCAACTTAAATGACATGTTTAATTAGAAGAACAAACTAACCCCTCTCATATGCATCTAGGGTTTCTCTGAAATAGGGTTTGGCCCCTTAGACCCCGTTTAATTTGCCAAGCATGTCATAGGGTTTAATTTCAATACAATTTAACTTGCCATATCATCATCATTGCTTGAGCATTGCATCGATGCCATCTGTTGATTGTTGCTTTCCTTTCTGGTGTTTCTGCTTCTTCCCGGTAGACCTCGGAGTTGATGTGAGTAATAAGATCGAGTCCAACATTGAAGACCGAGATCAACACCATCGAAAGTTATCGACGAATGACGCCAAGCAGATGAACCTGAAGTTCTATATCCGAGTATCAATAGGCAAAGGCAAGCAAAACCCCACACATGATATAATCCTATGATTTCAAAGTATTTCATTCTTGCCATGTGTATACGATTCTAAGGTCTTTTTTATTGATCGATAGAGTAATCCTATCTGATGCATGTTCCCTTTGTAGCCTATATTCTCTGATCCACTTCTCCTAGCATAACTAGGGTTTGGCTTATGAGCTTCGCTAGAGTTATTATATCTGTTGTGCTTAGCCATGCTTAGATCTTACCACTGGTCCATCCGGTTGATGAATCAGAGCTGCGAATGAACCTAGTTGGACATGATGCCGTGGTATGATCAGAGATAAAAGTTAAACATTCTAAGGCTTGTATGGGAGGCCACGTAGGGTTGTGGTTTTTGCAGTCCCATACTTGCCACCACTAGGATCTGAGTTCTTGCCTCTTGAACCAAGACGAGCGTACAGCCACATGGGGGCCTGGAAACCCCCTCGACCAACTAACTTGCCTTCCATGAGTCACATAATTCAGGTGTTCCATTCGACATATGCATTCTGGTCATTCTTGAAGGAGGTGGAGGAGGTGCATTCATACAGGAAGGTAAGCGTGGCCGGGAACAAGAGAGGCACCGCCTTTGTAATCTTGAACCCTGCGCACATCTCTACGGACCGACTTCGGGACTTGACCCGTTACGGCGGCATCTCCTTAGGGCGTGACTCATGGTCTCGGCGAAAGCAAGGTAAAATTCGTGGTCAACCACTCTCTGCCGGCCTTCGATGGAAGAGGGCTAATGATCTGGCTCTAAGAATCGGTTGGTACATGTGGACTAATAATCTTTTTGAAAAGCCGTGTCCACGGTTATGGATGACGTGGGAACGGACATGATGATCATAGAGAACTATAACCTAATCGTAAAATTTGGCAAGTAAGTAAAGTGTGCTTAAGGATGCTTCCTCAGGGATCGAGGGGGTGATCCTAGTTAGTAGGTTTAGATGATAAAGATTTGGTGGATATCAAAGATGATCAAAGATAGATATATCGCTTTTTATCCCCTTTTAAAAAGTTCTATTAGTCGAGCTTTCCTCCCCCTTTTACAAAGAAAGTTAGCTTTATGCAAAGTAACCCCACCAGCCATAAGTCTTGCGGAGTACACCCTGTACTCAGCCTTGCTTTGTTGATACTTTTGCAGCAGGTAAGTGTTATCATAGAAAAAGAGTTTGTTACAACATCGACATCGACGAGTAGCTTGGGGTTCCTGGTCGGCAGCCTGGAATCTATGGATTGGGACATCATCATTATGCTTCAGGCCTCTTAGGCCATTTGTTAAGTTTGCTATACTTAATAGCATAATTTTCCTTCTGTTGTTTGATGTTTGTGGTCAGTGACCTCTGCTTGTAATAATTTGGTTCTCTGCTCAGTTATGATCTTGTTGTAATAATTTTTGTGTAGTAGGGTCACTGTAATGTTACCGATTCTTCCTTTGTATGCTTTCGAGATTTAGGTTAGGCTTATATCAGACAGAGGTTTGGGATTTGTCTAGCCCTTATCCTGGGGGTGTCACATTATCTTACCTAGATGTGCCTCAACGATCCTCGTTCTTTCTTGGAGGGCCTGCAAATCATTTCTCAAACTTATAGCTTGGTTAGATAATTTACCAAGCATACCATCATGGTTCTCCGTTATTTTAACAAGAATATTGTTTTGTTCATTTTTTGAGTCTATAAAAGACTTAAGTGTTTCTTGGAGACTACCATTACTAGTTCCCATATTATTATTACAGTTACCTGCAGGATTAGAATAGTGTTTCTAAAAATTAGGATTATAATTCTTCTTCCAAGCAGGGTTATAATCATTACGAGCTATGAAGTCTATTTCTTCAATATTTGTTTCTGGGATAGCTCTTACCTGGGTTTCCTTACCTTTTACGGCTAGTATGAGCTCATCTAACTTAGCATTGAGTTCTTCATTTTCGTGTGGTGAGGTGGAGTTCACCTTCTTCGTGTTTGATCTATCCACATGCCATTGGACATGGTTGTCTTGCATATTGTCTAGCACCTGCTTTACTTCCGTAATATGTTTCCTCATAAATGTTCCTCCAAATGCAGTATCAAGCATAGACTTAGACACAAGGTTAAGAGCATTATAAAATAGATGGAGAATTAACCAGTCTTCCATCCCATGACTAGGACAGTGTCTCATGCATTCTTTCATCCTCTCCCATGCAAGCGCTAGTGGTTCATGCTCTTCCTGTCTAAAGACAGTAATATTAGATCTTAGTTTCATAGTCTTTGCAGGTAGGAAAAATTTAGTCATAAATAAAGAAGTGCATTCCACCCATGATGTAATAGTATTTCTAGGAAAAGATACAACCATTATTTTGCTCTTCCTCTAAGAGAGAGAGGACATAAACGCAATTTGACCGCATCGGGGTCAACGTCTTTTATTCGCATCATATCACATATTTCAGTGAAAGTATTCAAGTGCATACCTATGTCCTCAACAGCAGAGCCTCCAAATGGATTATGTTGAACCAAACTTAAATAATGGGGCTTAATTTCATAGTCACCAGCAGCAATTACTGGCTGAGTAATAGGAGTACGCAAATAATCATTGTTGGGAGTAGAAAACTCCCCAAGCTTCTTTTCAGCCATATTTCCTATGTTTTTGGGTTTTCTTAAACAGATACTTATAATAGTAAAAGCAAGAATTTAAAGACTAACTTTTTTTTGCTTTTTCAAATAAAGACTAAAAGCAAACTGATGGCTCAAAATATATCGAGCTCGTTGGGAACCCCAAGAGGAAGGTATGATGAGCACAGTAGCAAGTTTTCCCTCAGTTATGAAACCAAGGTTATCGAACTAGTAGGAGCAAGGAAAGAACTCCAAGGTGTTGTCTCCAACTTAGAATCCTGCACAACACAACCACAAAACTTTGCCCCAACTTATAGTGAGGTTGTCAATCTCACCGGTTTTGCTGAAAACAAAGGATTAAATGTATTGTGTGGAAGATAGTAATTTCTTGCAGAAAGTAAACAGTAAAAAGTAAATAGTAGATGGTAGATTGATGGTAAAATAATGGACCGGGGTCCATAGTTCACTAGAGGTGATTCTCCTTAAGATAGATGACATGTTGGGTGAACAAATTACAGCGGGGCAATTGACAGACTCGAGAAAGCATACCATGCTTATACTAATCATCTTGACTCCTATGAGATTTGATTGGGCATTACAACATTATACATAGACCGTAATCCAACTGCATCTATGACTAATAATCCACCTTCAGGTTATCATCCAAACGGATAATTGCATTAAGCAAAGTGTGTAAAGTAAACAATACGATTGTCCCATGGACAAAGGATTGTTGTTTTCTCCCTAGTAGCAACAACACATCTAGTACCTTAGAGATTCCTGTCCCTTCCCTGGATTACTAGAGGCATGAACCCACCATCAAGCATAAATACTCCCTCTTGTAGTTGCTTGCATCTACTTGGCCAAGATAGCTACTCCCTCCGATCCATATTACTTTTCGCTCAAACGGTTGTATCTAGCGCTAAAACATGTCTAGATACATCCATTTCAATGACAATTAATATGGATCAGAGGGAGTACTAACAACGGAAAGCATGCAAGATCACAAATAACATAGACATGATAGAATCAATAATCAATCTAAAATAGCATCTCAATATCCATCGGATCCCTGCAAACACAACATGTAAGATTAAAAATAGATGATCTTGATCATGAACGGAGATCACAAGATCTAAACATGATAGCACAAAGGAGGAGAACCAACCATCTAGCTACTACATGGACCCGTAGTCCAGGGATGAACTACTCACGCATCACACCGGAGGCAATCATGGTGATAAAAAGGCCTCCGGGGTGATCTCTCCCCTCCGACAGGATGCTGGGAAGAGCTTTAGATCCCTCCCGATCTAGGGATGGAGATGACGGCGGCTACAAACTCTTTCGTGGAATTTTGATCGGGTACTTAGGGTTTTTGTCCCGGGAGGCTTTTATTGGCGGAAGGGCTAGGTCGATGGAGGCTCAAGGGGCCCACACCAGGTGGTAGAGCGCCTAGGGTGTGGCTGCCTTGTGGCCCCCTTCGGCTGCCCTCCGGACTCCGTGTTGCTTTGGGTAAAATATTGACTTCGGCTTTTGTCCGGTCCAATTCGGAGAATATTTCCTTACTAGCTTTTCTGAAACCAAAAACAGCAGAAAACAGGCAACTGCCATCTTGTTAATAGGTTAGTTCCAGAAAATGTGTAAAAATACTCCAAAGTGTGGACAAAACATAAGAAAGTAGATATAAAACAAGCATGGAACATCAAAAATTATAGATACATTAACGACGTATCAACATCCCCAAGCTTAACTCCTGCTCGTCCTCGAGTAGGTAAGTGATAAAGAAAAGAATAATTTTTGAGGTGACATGCACCATCACAATCTTGATCAAGGTATTTGTAAAACATTGATAGCTGGGATCATACTACTCTAACATAGCATGAAAGATATAGTTCTAAACAATAAGATATAACAACTACGTTATAACATGAAGAGGTACAAAAAAAGATTCATGAATAACAATGCTTTGAAAGACGTTTGTTTGTTTCACATATAGAAAACATAATGAGAATGATATTCAGCTTGTCCCTCATAGTGTAGCAAACATAAATGCATAGGAAACCTTCAAAGTTCATAAGGGTGACTAGATACAAATAGTTTAAGAACAAGCAATATCAAAATTATGAATCAATCAACAAGTTTTGGGACAATGCACATTAAACTAAGAATGACCACTATACTCTCTTAATAGGTGCATAAAGATAGAAGATGGATACACAACATAAAAGTAAAAGAAAGGCCCTTCATAGAAGGAAGCAGGGATTCAAGTCTCATAAAGAGCTTCCAAAAATTATGGTACTTATTAGCTTTCAGCTCTCATTGCCTCTATCATAAGCATCTTTAAGTGATTAATGTTAAAGTGAACAAATATAAGGATATTCTTAAGAAGTTATAAGCTAAAAATATCATGCCCCTACTTATGTGTACCGTTCCTCATGCTACTCAACTTTAGTCATAGGTAAGTTCTTGTCATTGTAAGTACATGTGTATCATAGAGAACTGCCAACGGGGTACCCCTTGCCAAATGATACGGAAGATTCCCCATATCAAAATGACAAGGCAAGTAGACAATGAGCATCTCAGCAATCTTTTTGTATGCTATTTGCATAGGGTTTTCTCCTTTTTTCATTTTCTTTTTTCTTTTTTTCTTCTTTTTTTGAATGCTTCAAAGATTGCTCACTATGGTTATGCTGGAGGTTTCCACCATGATTAGGCATGGATTAGACCAGCCGCCCATGCGTTTCTCTAACACATATACGAACTCCATGAGCCTTACAAGCTCCCCTTTCATTTCACACCGCCGGGATCCATAAGCAAAAGAACATGATATCAACTAAATAAAGTGAAAAGTTAAAAGCATTCCCCATGATACATAGTTTTGCTAATTCACAACTTACTAAGTGCAAGCATATACGCAACATAGATGGGCACAATGGTTCAAGTTTATTAAGTGCAAGAAAGTAAAGTGTGCCATCAAGTTCGTGGGAGCTTTAATCACTAATTTTCACATAACAAGTTTAATTTGGAAGGTAGATAAAAACATGAATATACTTGGAATAGCAATAATGCTAATAGGTAGGTATGGTGGACTCTTTGGAATAACTTGGTTTTATTCGGAGTTGGATGCATGAGTGGAACTCATACTTAGTACATGTGTAGGCTAGCAAAAGACTAGGAGCGACCAACTAAGAGAGCAATAATGGACATAATCATGCAAAGCAACAAAACATTATTAATTAAAGCATAAAGTGATATTACCAGTCGAAAACTAAATGATCATAGAGGCTATGGTGACTTGGTATAGTCTTAACATGGAGTGAGCATGCGCCAAATCAACCCAAATAAAGCTTCAAAGGGGAATACCACAATATTACGCTTTTATATGCTAAAACAACGCATGATTCTTTCAAGGCACATTAAGCAATCTCAATTTTTTCTAAAAAGTCATGCTACAGAAATAATCACTAAGCATATAGTTAAAGAAATATCTAGCATGACATGATAAAGTCTAAATCACAGTAAAAAACAAGCTCCTTTTATACCACTTATAAGCATGAACTTTCATACTCTTTCCAATCCAAATCAACTTATTGGAAACTATGTATGAATGCGGGGTCCAACCAATTTAGTTAAGCAAACCAAGCAAACGAAAACTAAAAACAAAAAGAAATATGCTCCAAGAACAACACAATTGTGGATGAAACAATAAAAATGAAGTGTTTGGAAGGAACCTGAGATTTTTATTGATGAAGAAGGGAATGCCTTGGGCATCCTCAAGCTTTGATGCTTGTACTTCTTGGATATTTCTGGGGGTGTCACAGGTGGCATCCCCAAGCTTGAGCTTTTGTCCATACTTCATCTTATCACATTGTTCTTCCCTAGACTTTAAAATTTCCTTCATACAAAACTTCACACAATCTTCATTAGCAACATTAGTGTACTCAAGATAATAAGTCTTTTGGTTCAGTTTCAACACAAATAAAACTTCCATTAAAACACAAGATACTATAGAAATTCCTTTTAAAAGTTCAAGTGATCAAAGAGAACTCAAAGAGAAAGAGATTAAGAGCCAAATGCAAATAATGGCAGAAATCTGTCAAAACAGACCAGCAGGTAAAAACCATTTTTTTTGAAAACCTTCTGTTGCTCAAATCGAAAAGTGTTAAACTAACGAAACTTAGATAACAACCTGGGCAGAAGCACAAAAAATTACAATTCAATCCAATGTACAGATATTTTTCACGAATTTTTACAGCCAAGCACAAAAATCTGTTTCAGGACAGGAACTTTCCCAAGTCTTACTTCTCTCTAATTAGAGGTTACTCTTGGCACAAAAACCACACAAAAAGGATAAGGAGAGGTTATTACAGAGGCAATAACTTCCAAGACTCAACAAAAGAAAAATTTATTGACTAAAGATTTGGGTTATCTCCCAATAAGTGCTTTTCTTTAATGCCTTTGAGCTAGGCATAAGAAGGAAGAATCAAGTATTCTCAAATGAAGAATCATTAAGAGAAAATTTTGTTTTAATAGGAGAGGCAAAAGGAATCTTCTCTCTCTTCTTAGGGAAGTGTTCAATACCTTTCTTATGTGGGAATTGATATTTAATGCTGCCTTCTTTCATATCGATAATGGCACCAACAGTTCTAAGAAAAGGTCTTCCCAAAATAATAGGACAAGAAGCATTGCATTCAACATCCAAAACATAGAAATCAATGGGGACATATGTATTGTTAACCATAACAAGGACATCATTAATACTCCCCATGAGTTTCTTTTTAGCATTATCATCAAGTTGAACATCTAAATAACAATCTTCCAATGGTGGCAAATCAAGAATTTCATAAATTCTTCGAGGCATAATAGAAACACTACTATCAAGATCACATAAAGCTTTGAGATCAAAATCATTCACTTTCATATTAATGATGGGTTCCCAACCATCTTCTAATTTCATAGGGATAGAAGCTTTATGTTTCATCTTTTCTTCTTTATTTTTTATGAGAGCATCAGTAATGTGTTTTGTAAAGGCCATATTCATAGCACTAGCATTAGGACTTTTAGCAAGCTTCTGTAGGAACATAATTAATTCAGAGATATTGCAACCATCAAGATCAAAATCATAATTACCATCCAAGGTAGTAGAGCTATTGTTTCCCATATTTCGAAGAATTTCAGCATTTTTATTAGAGAAGGTTCCATTGGTTTTAGGCATTGTTGCAAAAGGAATGGGGACTTCATGTGGTTTGCTAGCTTCAACATTAGTGGTGGTGATAGTACAAATACTACTATTTCTAGCAATTTCATCTTCTCTTTCCCACTTAGCATGCAATTCAGCTAACAGTCTAACATTTTCATCAATTCTAAATTGTATGGCATTAGTAGCAGCAAAGGGATTTTCTATGGTTTCAGATTTAGCAGCCATTTTATTAATCAAAGAGGATTGTGCTTCAGAAAAAGATGATATATTTCTTTCAGCATTCGAAAGTTTTTCCTCAGTAGTTTTATTGAAAGCAGTTTGTTTACTAATAAAATATTTAAGCACGACTTCAAGTTCAGAGGGTACACTTCTATTATAGTTGTAGGAATTTCCATAAGCATTACCATTATTGGGAGGATATGGCCTATAATTATTATTACCAAAATTATTCCTATAGGCATTATTGCTGAAATTATTATTTCTAATAAACTTTACATCAACTTGCTCTTCTTGAGCAACCAAAGAGGCTAAGGGAACATGATTTGGATCAATATGAGCTTTCACATTAACAAGCATAGACATAATAACATTAATTTTATCACTGAAGGAGGAGGTTTCTTCAACATAATTTACCTTATTACCTTGTGGAGCTCTCTCAGTGTGCCATTCAGAATAGTTAACCATCATATTATCAAGGAGCTTTGTTGCATCACCCAAAGTAATGGTCATAAAGGTACCTCCAGCAGCAGAATCTAGCAGATTTCTTGAAGAATAATTCAGTCCTGCATAAAAGGTTTGGATAATCATCCAACCAGTCAGTCCATGAGTGGGACAATTCTTTACCAAAGACTTCATTTTTTCCAAGCTTGAGCAACATGTTCATTATCAGATTGTTTAAATTTCATTATTTCACTTCTCATAGATATAATCCTAGCAGGAGGATAGTATTTTCCATGAAAGCATCTTTGCATTTAGTCCAAGAATCAATACTATTTCTAGTTAGGGATAGCAACCATTCTTTAGCTTTTCCTCTCAAAGAGAAAGGAAACAGTTTAAGCTTAATAATATCTCCATATATATCCCTATGTTTTTGCATCTCACAAAGTTCAACAAAGTTATTAAGGTGAGCGGCAGCATCTTCAGTACCAACACCAGAAAATTGTTCTTTCATAACAAGATTGAGCAAAGCAGGTTTAATTTCAAAGAAAATAGCTTCAGGAACAGGTGGAGCAATAGGTTTGCACATGAAATCATTGTTGGTGGTGCTGGTGAAGTCACACAACTTAGTATTTTCAGGAGTATTCTTTTTTTGTGTTTTTTATAAAGGAAGCAAAACAGTACAACTATTTTTTTGTGTGTTTTTGATAAAAGAAACAAGCAAACAAAGTAGAAATAAACTATGCAAAACAAAAAAACAAAGTAAAGAGATTGGTTATGAAGTACTCCCCTTGTGAAGTTGTCCTTGACTCCCCGGCAATGGTGCCAGAAAAAAGTCTTGATGGCTCAAAATATATTGAGCTCATTGGGAACCCCAAGAGGATGGTATGATGAGCACAGCAGCAAGTTTTCCCTTAGTTATGAAACCAATGTTATCAAACCAGTAGGAGCAAGGAAACAACTCCAAGGTGTTGTCTCCAACTTGGAATCCTGCACAACACAAGCACATAACTTTTCCCCAACTTACAATGAGGTTGTAAATCTCACCGGTTTTGCTGAAAACAAAGGATTAAATGTATAGTGTGGAAGATAGTAATTGCTTGCAGAAAGTAAACAATAAATAGTAAATAGTATATGGTAGATTGATGGTAAAAAGAATGGGCCGGGGTCCATAGTTCACTAGAGGTGATTCTCCTTAAGATAGATGACATGTTGGGTGAACAAATTACAGTAGGGAAATTGACAGACTCGAGAAGGCATACCATGCATATACTAATCATCTTGACTCCTATGAGATTTGATTGGGCATTACAACATTATACATACACCGTAATCCAACTGCATCTATGACTAATAATCCACCTTCAGGTTATCATTCGAACCCCCTCCAGTATTAAGTTGCAAGCAACGGATAATTGCATTAAGCAAAGTGTGTAAAGTAAACAATACGATAGTCCCATGGACAAAGGATTGTTGTTTTCTCCCTAGTAGCAACAACACATCTAGTACCTTAGAGATTCCTGTCACTTCCCTAGATTACTAGAGGCATGAACCCACTATCGAGCATAAATACTCCCTCTTGGAGTTGCTAGCATCTACTTGGCCAAGATAGCTAATAACAACGGAAAGCATGCAAGATCACAAATAACATAGACATGATAGAATCAATAATCAATCTAAAATAGCATCTCAATATCCATCAGATTCCCACAAACACAACATGTAAGATTACAAATAGATGATCTTGATCATGAACGGAGCTCACAAGATTTAAACATGATAGCACAAAGGAGGAGAACCAACCATCTAGCTACTACATGGACCCGTAGTCTAGGGATGAACTACTCACACATCACACCAGAGGTAGTCATGGTGATGAATAAGGCCTCTAGGGTGATCTCTCCCCTCCAGCAAGGTACCAAGAAGAGCTTCAGATTCCTCCCAATCTATGGATGGAGATGACGGCGGCTACAGACTCTTTCGTGGAATTTTGATCGGGTACTTAGGTTTTTTGTCCCGGGAGGCTTTTATAGGCGGAAGGGCTAGGTCGGTGGAGGCTCGAGGGGCCCACACCAGGTGGCGACATGCCTAGGGCTGGCCACGCCACCCTAGGGTGTGGCCGTCTCGTGGCCCCCCTTCGGCTGCCCTGCGGACTCCATGTTTCTTCGTGTAAAATATTCACTTTGGCTTTTGTCCGGTCCAATTCCGAAAATATTTCCTTACTAGCTTTTCTGAAACCAAACACAGCAGAAAATAGGCAACTGGCATTGTGGCATCCTGTTAATAGGTTAGTTCCAAAAAATGTGTAAAAATACTCCAAAGTGTGGACAAAACATAAGAAAGTAGATATAAAACAAGCATGGAACATCAACAATTACAGATACGTTTATGATGTATCACAAACTAACAATATTAAAAACAAGAATTAAAACTAGCAAGGTTCCTACGAACCTCACCAGGGTAGCTATTGCTTCCCCGACAATAGCTAGAAAAAGGTTTGATACCTTCGATCTGGATTACGGATGTAGTATAGCTTATTTTTCCCTAGTAGACCTTGGTTATCGAATCCTCGGGAGGCAAATGCATAGTGAGGTTACTTTAACGGATCTTCAGGAGTTTTAGAATTGCTTTTGTGTTTTTACCGGACCAAGAGTTTGCGTATTTTTGTTGTTGTGATGATGGAGAGAGTGGGCCTAGGGCGTTCGGTTTCACTTGTAGCTGTGCAAAACATCTGATGGGAATAAAAGATAAAGATAAAGTGTACATGTAATTGTTAGAGAAAGATAAATTATATATGGGCAGTGCATCCATAATTTCTATTGCCTCCTCAACCGCTTATAGCAATAACCTACTAGTCTCATACATAGAAGAAAGAGAACTAATGATATGCATAGCGACATCATCATTAATACCAAGTAAATCCCTTAGATACTGCCGTACTACCCCTTCTATTACTAGGGTTCCCAACCTGCAGATTAGTCATTACTCATACTCCCTATACCTGGCTCAATCCTCGGGGTCTTGGGTCCCTAACAAGTCCTTAGATTGAGGAAAGAGAGGATACAATAATCATCATGTCATAGAAAGTAATACATGATCCATCTATGATAAATAACATGCACAAAAGCTACATGGCTAGGCTGAAGGCCTTAGCCCAAGGAGAATTACTCACACATAGAGATGAGATCAACAATCACAAACATTGTAATGGAAATCATAAGATTGATAGCAAATAGTCTTACAATGTCGCCAATCGAAGATGAGATCTACTATTACAAGTGGTGGAATATGGCTATGGTGGTGGAGAAGGACTTTGGAGATTAGATCTAAGTCTATTCTTCCAGCGGCTCTTCGGTGTGGTGGATAGAGATCTGGAGGCGGCTGATGATCTGGGGTAGGGACTCCCGAGGCTTCTTTATATAGGGGTCCCTTCACAAAAGTTGTTTTGTTTGACCTAGCGGTGCCCTTGGCAACTATATGGCCGAAATGTTATTTCGGTGGTATAGTTGGTCGTTAAAGCGTCTGCCTTCGACCCATGACTCCTTGTTTCTTCTGGTTGTTGGAAATCTCGTATCTTTGACTTTAATGTAGTGATTCCCATCATCAAACGTCATTATCTGTACAGGAAAAGGTAGAAGGAAAGGATTGCATACCGCTTTGATTATTACGCATTAGTGGCAGGGTTTAGAGAGATATTTCATAAAAATATGAATAATATCCAATTTAAATGTGGACGTAAATGGCTATATTTCAAAGCCATCAGCCGCCTCAGTCGCGAGGGGACGGGCGACCCCATCTTGGCAGCGGGGTCACCTTTCAATTGAAGCCCAAGGCTAAATTCCTGAAGTTGATGTTGCCGAAGAAGGCCGCGAGTGAATGGAAGAAGCACTAGTTCTACATGAAGGAATCAACTCCTTCCGGCGAGGTGCCGCTTCTGACATACACCGCCGATAGAAGAGAGCCACGCCGGTTGTCAGCGGCCAAGCTCCCTGATGACCAGAAGATGCTCGTGGAAGAAATGTTGACCCAGATCCAGGAGCTGAAGGACGAGGGGCTTGGATCCATCAATATGTGCAACTGTTGGCTCGGACGGCAGTTGGTTCTGCTGGCTAGCCGAGCCCACTAGATGTACTAATACACCGGGAAGGGATATCCCACAAAATCATGGGGCGACCCTTGGGAGCCGGAAGACTACTCCACAGTGCTGAAGAAGATCATGGAGGCGGAATACGTCGACCCAAAGACTGGATAACCCCATATACTGCTAGAAAGCGGAAGGCTCCTCTGTTGAGTTTCCTTGTTTGTCTTATTTATAGCTTCACAGCTATTGCTTGAATCAAGTCGCTATTTCTTTTGATTTTGCCAGCTGTTCCAAGTGCTTGATAATTGGCTTCCTACGCTTGATGAAGAAATTCCCAAGGAGCACGAGGAGGAGGAAGAATCCTCCAAAAGCGAAGAAGAGGTGGCAGAGGTCCAGGCGCCTTTACCCGTAGCTCGGAAGACCCACGGGTAGAAGTAGCACGAAGTCGAGGCGAGCCGTAGCCACGAGGAGCACGACAGCAACGTCGACAACAACGTCTCATAGAGAGTGGAGACGCTGGCCAAGCCCATACCGAAGCTGAAGTTGAGGTTGCCAGCGAAGGCCAAGCCATCAGCAAAGCCGAAGTCACCGGTGAAGGTGAAGTCACCAGCGAAGTCGTCGGCCAAATGGTCGGCAATGTTCGAGTCGGATGACGAGTTTGACGAGGAAGAGACCATGGACGTAGCGAAGGTTCTGAAGGATCCAAATCCAATGATGGAGCCTACATCCATGGACATGGTTTTGGAGTCGGTGATCCCTCTCGTGATGAAGTCGCCAAGCGCTCCAAGGATGCCAGAGCCACACGCCAAGATGGCCACGGGGTCGGTGGTTCCATCAGCGCAAGAATTGGAGGAGGCGCTAGTGGAAAGGGAGCCAGAGGTGTCTACGGTGATGGCCACATTAGCGGAGAAGCCTGTGTCGCCATGCCTGGCGGACATCTTTGAGAGAGGGCTAACTGGCCCAATAGGCCCCGAGATAGAGAACCCCGCACACACCAGCACGGGCCTGCGCCGTATTCCGGTCGCCAGGTGAATTGCTTTTAGAATTTTCATTCGTACTTATCATTGTTTCTTGCTTCTGGAATTTCCAATCGCTAATAGTGGAGAGCTTCGAAGGGGAGGTTCCACGAAGATCAACTGCCCTTTGGTGCCTGATGTCTACGCACTTCTCTTCTTGTAGACACTTGTTGGGCCTCCAAGTGCAGAGGTTTGTAGAACAACAACAAGTTTCCCTTAAGTGGATTACCCAAGGTTTATCGAACTCAGGGAGGAAGTGGTCAAAGGTATCACTCTCAAGCAACCCTGCAATCAAGATACAAGAAGTCTCTTGTGTCCCCAACACACCCAATACACTTGTCAGGTGTATAGGCGCACTAGTTTGGCAAAGAAATAGTGAAATACAAGTGGAATGGATAATTATAAGTGGTAACGGTGCCAGAAAAGGGCTTGACGGGTAGGAAGAGACTAAAGGCAAACTGGAATAAAGATGGAAACAAGCAAACATGTAACAGATCTAGTTGCAAACAGTGTTTCAATGCTTAGAAACAAGGCCTATGGATCATACTTTCGCTAGTGAACACTCTCTTATAAATATCTTCTCTTTATGATACTACTCTGAACTACTCTGTGGTTGGACACTCTAATCCATTGTAGGGCTATAACATCACCCCATCTAGATAACCCCACACTGTCACCTTGAGCACTAGATGGTTCCAACAAAGACCACAATTTCATAGAGGCATCCAACTCCAAAGATAACTCATAACAAGTATTTGTAATCTCTAGCCTAAGTGCCACCATGGTGTGCACGTTGTCACTTTCACACACGTGGGGAGAGCAGAGATATATTAAAGCACTTGAGTAGCAAGGTAGATCTACTTTATTGCAAAGCTCATGATCACAATATGATCATGCATATAGAGAGAGATGAACACATAGCTACCGGTAGAACCCTTAGCCTCAAGGAAGAAGTACTCCCTCATCATCATGGGAATCAGCAACGGCAATGGAGATGGTGGTGGAGATCGATGGAGATAGCTCCGGGGGCACTTCCCCATCCCGGCAGGGTGCCAGAATAGAGACTTTCTGTCCCCCAAATCTCCCCTTTGGTGGCGGCGGCGCTGCAGAACTTTTCGTGGCTGGAGGCTTCGCTATTTAGGGTTTTCTCATTGGAGGCTTCTTATAGGCGAGAGGGGAGACCGAGGGGGGGCCCTATGCGGCCACACCACCCCCTACCGTGGGCCAGGTCTGGCCGCGTGGCCAGGTGGTGTGGCGGCCCTCTGGCCCCTCTCCTTCTCGTATTCTGGCTCTGTGTCCCCCTCGGTGAAAAACTGACTTTGGCTTTTGTCCCGTTTAATTCCGGGAATATTCATTTTCTGACTTTCCTGGAACCAAAAACAGTAGAAAATAGGCAGTTGGCACTATGGCATCTTGTTAATAGGTCATTCCAAGAAAGTGTATAAAAATACTCCAAAGTGTGGGCAAAACATAACAAAGTAGATAAAAACCAAGCATGGAACATCAAAAATTATAGATACGTTTGCAACGTATCAACATCCCCAAGCTTAACTCCTGCTCGTCCTCGAGTAGGTAAGTGATAAAAAGAAAGAATAATTTTTGAGGTGACATGCACCATCATAAACTTGATCAAAGTATTTGTAAAACATTGATAGCTGGGATCATAGTACTTCAACATAACATGAAAGACAAAGTTCTAACAATAAGACATAGCAACTATGTTGTAACATGAAAAGGCACAAACAAAAGATTCATGAATAACAATGCTTTGCAAGACGTTTGTTTGTTTCACATAAAGAAAACATAGCATAGTGGCATTCAGCTTGTCCCTCATGGAGTAACAAACATAAATGCATAGGACACCTTCAAAGTTTATAAGGGTGACTAGATACAAATAGTTTAAGAACAAGCAATATCAAAGTTATGCATCAATGAACAAGTCTTGGGACAATGCACATAGAACTAAGAATGGCCACTATGCTCTCTCAATAGGTGCATAAAGATAGAAGGTGGATACTCAACATAAAAGTAAAAGAAAGGCCTTCATAGAAGGAAGTAGGGATTCAAGTCTCATAAAGAGCTTCCAAAAATATGGTACTTTTTAGATTTCAGCTCTCATTGCCCCTATCATAAGCATCTTGAAGTGATTAAGGTTAAAGTGAACAAATTATGGAGTATATCCTTGACAAAGTATAAGTTGGAAATCTCATGTCCCTTGAATACGAGGGCCGCTCCTCATGCTACTCAAGTTTAGTTACCAGTAAGTTCTTGTCATAGTAAGTACATGAGTATCATAGAGAACCTCCAACGGGGTACCCCTTTCCTGATGATACGGAAGAATCCACATATCGAAATGACAAGGCAAGCAGACAACAAGCATCTCAGCAATCTTCTTATTTACCATGGGAAAATGGTGCTTTTTCTCTATTTCATCTTTTCTCATATCTCTTTTTTTTCTCTTTTCTCTTTTTCTCAATATCTGACTCTTTTTTATAAGAAGAATGCTCCATAGACAGCCCATTATGGTTACGCTGCAGGTTTCCACCATGACATCATGGATTAGACCGGCGGCCCATGCGTTTCTCTAACACACATACATAACTCCATGGACTTACAAGCTCCCCTTTCATTTCACACCGACAACATCCATAGACAAAATAGCATGATATCAACTAGGTACAATGTACAAGTGCAATGTTGAAAGCGTTCCCCATGACAACATGGTTCTGCTAATCCCCAACATATAAGTGCAAGCATATACAACATAGATGACACAGTGGTTCAAGTTTATTAAAGACAAGAAAATTAAAGTGTGCCATCAAGTTCGTGAGATCTTTAAACACTAGTTTTCTCATAACAAGTTTAATTCAGAAGGTAGATAAAAACATGAATATACTTGGACTAGCAAATGCTAATAGGTAGGTATGGTGGACTCTTTGGAATAACTTGGTTTTAGGAGTTGGATGCATGAGTGGAACTCATACTTTGTTATGAAGGCTAGCAAAAGACTGGGAGCGCCCAACTAAGAGAGCAATAATGGCCATAATCATGCAAAGCAACAAAACATCATTGATTAAAGCATAAAGTGATATTACAAGTCGAAAACTAAAGGATAATAAAGGCTATGGTGACTTGGGATAGTCATAACATGGTGTGAGCATGCGCCAAGTCAACCAAAATAATGCATCAAAGGAGAATACCATAATACTATGCTTTAATATGCTAATGCAACGCATGATTCTTTCAAGGCACATTAAGCAATCTCAATTAATTGTAACAAGTCATGCTACAGCAAAAATCACTAAGCATAAAGCCAAAACAATATCAAGAATGACATGACAAAGTCTAGACCACAGTCAAAAACAAACTCCTTTCATACCACTTAAGCATGAACTTTCCTACTCTTTTCCAATCCAAACCAACTTATTTGAAATAACTCACAATGATAATAATAAATAAAGATCAGTGAGCTTGTCTCACAAATCCACAAAGAAGAACTAAAAAGTTCTAAGCTGAAAGCACAAGAAAACTAAGTCTAAACCTAGTGCTAGCAAAAGAGAACACTCACAAAACAATAAGAATGAAAACTAGAGTGTTCTAGGCAATGAATAACGAGGTGTGTCTCTCTCCAAAAGAAGTGCTGGGATCAAACCAACTTATTCAAGCAAACTAAGCAAACAAAAATGAAAACAAAAACAAAAACAAAAACCAAAAACCAAAAAACAAAAATGAAGATGCTCCAAGAACAACACAACTGTGCATGAAACAATAAAAATGAAGTGTTTGGAAGAAACCTGGGATTTTTATTGATGAAGAAGGGGATGCCTTGGGCATCCCCAAGCTTTAAAGCTTGTACCTCTTGAATATTTCTTGGGGTGACACGGGGTGGCATCCCCAAGCTTGAGCTTTAGTCCATTCTTCATCTTATTACATCACTCTTTCCTTACACCTAATTTTTTCCCCTTCATACAAAACTTCACACAATCTTTATTAGCAACATTAGTGTACTCAAGATAATAAGTCTTTGGGTTCAGTTTCAACACCAATAAAACTTCCATTAAAACACAAGCTACCGTAGCACTTTCCTCAAAAATCTCAATTCCCCAAAAAGAACCCCAAAAGGAATCAACAAGAAGCAAATGCAAACAATGTCAGAAATCTGTCAAAACAGACCAGCAGGTAAAAACCATTTTTTTCCAAGACATTATGTTGCTCAAATCGAAAAGTTTTGAACTAACGAAAGTTGGATAACAACCTGGGGCAGAAGCACAAAAAATGACAGCTCAAACCGACGTACAGAGATTTTACACGAATTTTAAAGCGAAGCACAAAAATCTGTTCCGGGACAGCAACTTTCCCGAGTCTTACTTCTCTCTCATCAGAGGTTACTCTTGGCACAAAAACCACACAAAAATGATAAGGAGAGGTTATTACTGAAGCAATAACTTACAAGACTCAACTAAAACTTTTGGGTTATCTCCCAATAAGTACTTTTCTTTAACGCCTTTAAGTTAGGCATGAAAGTATGAGAAGATGCTCACATAAGAAATATGAATTGAAGTAAAAGAGAGCATCAAGAAGCAAATTCAAAGCACATTTAAGTCTAACCCACTTCCTATGCATAGGAATATTGTAAAGAAACAAGTCATGAAAGCACAAAGCAACAAGCATAGGAAAGCAAAACAAGTGCAATTTCAAAAAATTTAACATAAAGTGGGGAAACTTAATATTGTTGAGATACATAAAACCATGTTTCCCTCTCTCATAATAACTTGCAGTAGCATCATGAATAAAATTAACAATATAACTATCACATAAAACATTCTTATCATGAGCCACATGCATAAAAGAATTAATACTCTCCCTATAAGCATAGTCATTCTTATTAATCATAGTGGGAGCAAGTTCAACAAAATAGCTATCATTATTATTCTCATCACCATAATAATCAAATATAGGAGGCATATTATAATCATAATTAATTTTCTCCTCAATATTAGGTGGACTAAAAATATGGTATTCATCATTGTAATCATCATATATTGGAGGTTTGGTATCATCATAAGCAATAGAATAGCTATCTTCCAAAGCTGGGGAACTAAAAAGATCATTTTCATAAAAACTAGCTTCCCCAAGCTTAGCCTTTTGCATAGCATTAGCAATAATGGTGTCCAAATAATTCATACTAAAAAAATTGCTATTAGCATGCAAATAAAGTTCCATAGGTTTTTTAATTTTCTCTTCAAACAATTCATGTCCTAACTCAAGATAAATACTATAAAGCTCTCTAATTTTGTTGTTGTTTTCCATTAAGCCTAACTAGTGAAAACAAGAAACAAAAAGACAAAATTGTAGAATCTAAATGAAATAACTTCGAGCACTCACACCAGAGGATGTGAGTACCTTTTACCTTACTTCCCCGGCAACGGTGCCAGAAAATAGCTTGATGTCTATGCACTTCTATTCTTGTAGACAGTTGTTGGGCCTCCAAGTGCAGAGGTTTGTAGAACAACATCAAGTTTCCCTTAAGTGGATTACCCAAGGTTTATCGAACTCAGGGAGGAAGTGGTCAAAGGTATCCCTCTCAAGCAACCCTGCAATCAAGATACAAGAAGTCTCTTCTGTCCCCAACACACCCAATACACTTGTCAGGTGTATAGGTCCACTAGTTCGGCGAAAAGATGGTGAAATACAAGTGGTATGGATAATTATAAGTGGTAACGGTGCCAGAAAAGAGCTTGACGGGTAGGAAGAGACTAAAGGCAAACTGAAATAAAGATGGAAACAAGCAAACATGTAACAGATCTAGTTGAAAATGGTGTTTCAATGCTTAGAAACAAGGCCTAGGGATCATACTTTTGCTAGTGAAAACTCTCATATAAATATCTTCTCTTTATGATACTACTCTGAACTACTCTCCGGTTGGACACTCTAATCCATGGTAGGGCTATAACAACACTCCTCAAAGTTCACTTTCCCCATCTAGGTAACCCCACACTGTCACCTTGAGCACTAGATGGTTCCAACAAACACCACAATTTAATAGAGACATCCAACTCCAAATATAACTCATAACAAGTATTTGTAATCTCTAGCCTAAGTGCCACCATGGTGTGCACGCTGTCACTTTCACACACATGGGGAGAGCAGAGATATATTAAAGCACTTGAGTAGCAAGGTAGATCTACTTTATTGCAAAGCTCATGATCACAATATGATCATGCATATAGAGAGAGATGAACACATAGCTACTGGTAGAACCCTTAGCCTCAAGGAAGAAGTACTCCCTCATCATCATGGGAATCAGCAACGGCAATGGAGATGGTGGTGGAGATCGATGGAGATGGCTCCGGGGGCACTTCCCCATCCCAGCAGGGTGCCAGAATAGAGACTTTCTGTCCCCCGAATCTCCCCTTTGGTGGCGACGGCGCTGCAGAACTTTTCGTGGCTGGAGGCTTCCCTATTTAGGGTTTTCTAATCGGAGGCTTCTTATAGGCGAGAGGGGAGACCGAGGGGGTGCCCTAGGCGGCCACACCACCCCCTGGCGTGGGCCAGGCCTGGCCGCGTGGCCAGGTGGTGTGGCGGCCCTCTGGCCCCTCTCCGTCTCGTATTCTGGCTCCGTGTCCCCCTCGGTGAAAAACTGACTTTGTCTTTTGTCCCGTCCAATTCCGAGAATATTCATTTTTTGACTTTCCTGGAACCAAAAGCAGCAGAAAACAGGCAGCTGACACTATGGCATCTTGTTCATAGGTTAGTCCAAGAAAGTGTATAAAAATACTCCAAAGTGTGGGCAAAACATAAGAAAGTAGATAAAAACCAAGCATGGAACATCAAAAATTATAGATACGTTTGCAACGTATTAGTGGCCAAGGTTCCACTGACCGATGTCGAAGAAGAAGACGACCCTTCCAAAAAGAGGAAGGCGGAGACCATCGAGGCGTTGGGCGCAGGAACGAAGAAGAAGAAGAAGAAGAGCAACACAACCATGGTGGAGGAGTCCGACATGGCAAAAGGTGACTCCGTAGTCCTTCCTGAAGGAGAGGCAACCGTCAGGATGGAGCCGAGCAAGGTGGTCTTGCCTTTAGAGGCCCTAGTACTGGTGACTAGCACACCGGGAGCGACAGCCGCAATATTCCCGTGCTTCATGCCAAGGGCCTCTATCGCGATGGCTGAGACTCAGTCACCGTAGGTTCTGCAGATCATCAACAACGACGTCAGATAGCGACACGGGCTCACACCGTTTCTGGTGCCTTCGGTGTATGCCACTGAGCTTCACCGCATGTTGGGAGCCACGATCCAGGTATGCCCAGTCCCCGAGGGTCTAGTCGCTGAATTTCAGCGGCTAGACACTCAAACTCTGGTTGTCTAGTCCCCAAGGGTCTAGTCGCTGAATTTCAGTGGCTAGACACTCAAATTTTGTTTTTCTAGTCCCGACGGTCTAGTCACCGAATTTCAACGGCTAGACACTCAAACTTTGGTTGTCCCATTTCTGACTTGAACTTTTGTGTTTAGGGTTTGCAGACCGAATCAGTTGAATAGCTAGCCATGGCGGAGTGACTGGAGCATGACCTACGGGTGGCTCAGGAGGCAAATCAGCGACTCCAGTCGACCGCAAGTTATTTTCTGTCTTACGTGTTTGAAACTCGTGTGACTGTGTAGGTTTTGACTTGGATTTTCTTGACTGTATATGATCATGCCTCCGCACTCGTTAGGTCCCACAAGGGTTATGTTCCGGTCACCGATTTGGATGCTGTGAAGGCTTCGGCAGCTGTAGCAGAGGAACGGGCTAGCTCACTGGTGAAGGAGCTAGAGGCGGCGAAGGCCTCGATGGCTTCCTCTAAAGAGAGGGCCAAGGCCATAGTCGTGGCGGCAGAGGATGAGCGTAAAGCTTCCGACTCGATCATTGTTTACTTGCAGGGTAAGCTCTCAGTGGTGGATAAGTTTGTCACGAAGAACTTCCGCAAGCTCCTTGGTAAAGCTGCTTTCCCCAATTCTTTTTTTCCAATGGTGAGTTGTGTAGTTGCGGCGAGTCCCCGAACGGGTGAGTCCCTGAGTGGGTGAGTCCCCGAGGGTGTTCTTCCATGTGATATTTGATTTTATAACGTTGCAGTTATTATAGGTCAAGGGGATCCGGTGGTGCAGACGCTCGATGCCGAGCGATGTGTGATGGCGGTGGTGAATGCTGCCACGGCGTTAGCGATGTGTGTCCAGGCTATCCTCCAAGGCATTTCCCCCCACCGAAGTAATTCTCAGGGGATTGATAGAGGTGTGGTGGTACCTTGAAGAGGTGCTCACGATCGTCAAGTGGATGCGCAGTCTGCATTTCGCCGCGGAGCTATGACAACATTGATCCTTGGGCTCGTGCACTTCCCCGATGATTTGGATCTTGTCGACGTCACCAACAGGGTACCCTTCGATGACTGGCGAGGTTGAGATTGCAGAGGTCCTCAAACTGACCGCTAAGGTCGCTCCGTAGGTGGAGCATGTGTTGGCGATGGGCGACCTGATGCCTTACCAGGAGACGTGGGTGGCCCCAAACGACGTTGAGCTAGCGCATCGCTACTTCAAGTCAGAACAACCCTTCCGGTTGTCACTCGAGAAGAAGTTGATGACCTAACCAGCGAACCCCTGGAAGCCTTTTGTCTAGGCCAAAGGTGCTGATGGTGCTTCATCGTTAAAGCCTGCATAGTGAATAATTGCATCATAACAGAAGTTAGCGTGGCGAGTGGCCTTTTATAATGTACTTTGTGAGTGAAAAATGTATTTTGTCAATTTGTGAATATGTCAGTCGACTCGTATTAAATTTCGTGAGTTTGTATGTTTGTGTTTTGGATTATGCGAGTCCCCGAGCATGTCCACCGTTGGGAATTAACCTCGCATATGTGTTTGTTGGTTTGTTTTAGGTTGTTAGGTTAACCTAGGTCTACTTGCCGTGGCTTGTGGAAGTAGTCGCTTGGCAACCCCAAGGGGTGCTCTGTACTTAGTGTTTTCCCTAAACATGAACAGGGTCGGTTAGGTGACTCCCCGAGCGTGGTACTTGACCTATCTAGTCACATGCCCGAGGTAGGTGAGGACGTGGTATGTTGTTTGTAACATGTCTCTCCTCCTGACTTGAAAAGTCAGTCAGGTGGTGAGTCCAGGGCAAGCTCTCATACTTGATGTGTTCCCGAGCCGCGTTGGGGTCATTTTGGACGAGTCCCCAAGAGTGGTACTATACCATTCGAGTCGCTTTGAGCGAGGGTGAGGAGGACGAGGCGTTGTGGGAAGAGGGGTCGGTGGTCTTGGCTCAGAAAGCTAGTCGAGTGGGGCGACTCCGATGGTGGCTCCGGGTTGGAATTTCATGGACGGTTAAGTCCCGCATATTTTCAGTGCCCTTGAACTGCACTACTTAGCCATGCCAGTCGCTTCGACCAAGGGTTGGCGACTATAGTTAGCGTGTTGCTATGTGTACGAGTGCGATTGGCACAAGGAATGGCGAGTGGACACAATTTGTGCGAACAAATTTTTTATTCCATCATTGGTACAGCTGGGTACAAGTTTTGGAGTCCTAGGTGTAGAACTTCCGGAGGTGATTCATATTCCATGGCCACTCGATGTCAAGTTGGCCGTCGCCTCGTATGTCGATCAGGTAGTAGGCTTTGTTGCCTAGGACTCACCCTATGGAGAATGGCCCCTCCCATGAGGGAGAGAGCTTGTGCATGCCCTTCTTCTGAATGAGTCATAGGACGAGGTCGCCCTCCAGGAAGGTGCCAGTGCGGACTTGGCGGCTGTGGTAGCGGTGGAGTCATTGCTGGTAGATGGCAGTGCGGGAGCAAGGTAGGTCGCGGGTTCATCGAGCAGATCAACCCCATTTTGACAGGCGACCTTATTGTCCTCTTCCGTGAAGTGCACGACTCAAGGCGAGTCGTGTTCCAGGTCGGTCGGCATGATGGCTTTGGCGCCATACACCATGAAGAAGGGGGTGAACCCTATTGATCAGTTGCCGGAGGTGCGAATGCCCCATAGCACGGAGGGGAGCTCTTTGACCCAGCATCCAAGACTCCGCTCGAGGGGGACCTGTAGTCTTGGCTTGAGGCCGTCGAGGACACTTTGATTGGCTCGCTCTGCCTGGCCATTTGACTTTGGGTGGGCAACTAAGGCGAGGTCAAGTCGAATGCCATGTTCTTTGCAGAAATCAGCCATGGCGCCCTTGGCGAAGTTGGTTCCATTGTCCGTGATGATGCTATGCGGGTAGCCGTACCGGTAGATCAGCTCACGGGGGAATTGGTGGTAGTTTTGCCATTGCATTTCTTGATCAGCTTCGCCTCGACCCACTTGGTGAATTTGTTAATTGCGACCAGGAGATGGGTTTAGCCTGATGGGGCGGTTTTGAACCGTCCCACCATGTCGATGCCCCATACGGGGAATGGCCATGTGAAGGGGATTGTCTTGAGGGCCGAACCAGGGATGTGCGTCTGGTTGGCGTACTTCTGGCACCCGACGCAACATTGGACGATGTCAGTGGCATTGGCGTGCACGGTGAGCCAGTAGAAGTCGTGTCGCAAGGCTTTGGCGACTAGTGACCTTGCGCCAGCGTGGTGGCCGCAGTCGCCAGCATGGATGTCTTGTAGGATCTTGCGACCCTCTTCCGGTTGCACGCAGCGTTGGTACACGCCTGTCACTCTGCGCTTGTGGAGCTAGTCATTGATGATGACGAAGAACTTGCAACGGCGAACGATTATCCGTGTCTCCGTCTCGTCGTTGGGCAGGATCTTATGCTCAAGGTAGGCAACGTAGGGTGCAGTCTAGTCGCTTGGATTCGTGATCATGGCGACCAGGGCGGGTTCAGGCTGCAGCGATATCCTGATGTGGATCTCCTTCGGGGGGAGACTGATGGCTTGTCTATGACGTTGAGGAAGACACCCGGGGGTGGTGTCAAGCGAGCCGACCCGATGCGCGAGAGTGTGTCGGCCTCTTCATTCTTCTGCCGGCTGATCCCCTCGACGGAGTAGCCGGCAATGTAGCCCCCGAGCTGGTCCATCGCTTGGTGGCACGCTATCATGTTGGGGGCGATTGCATCACAGGTGCCGACGACATGCTCATCGACGACGTCGGATTCACCATAGCATTTGAGGCGGTTGATGGTCATCTCCTTGGCAGCTCGCATGCAGTTGAGGAGGGCCTCGTACTCTGCCATGTTGTTGGTGCAGGGCGTGAAGTTGAGGTGCAGCAAGTAACAGAGTTTGTCGCCCTTGGGGGATGTGAGTATGATCCCTGGCCCGGCGCCATCCGCATTCTTGGAGCCATCAAAGTGGAGCATCTAGTAGTGTAAGTAGGGCAGCATCACGGTCTGCTATGCCTCTTCCCAATTGACAAGGAAACCAGCCAGGGCATGCAACTTGATCGCCTTGCGTGGCTCGTGGTTGATGTTGTGGACGCCGATCTCGAGGACCCACTTGGTGACTTGCCTAGTCGCATCGCGGTTGTGGATGATATCTTGTAGCGGGGCGTAGGTGATGCCCATGATGGGGTGCTCCTGGAAGTAGTGTGGGAGCCTACTTTGGGCTCAGAAGACCGTGTATACCAGTTTCTGGTACTGCGGGTAGCATTGCCACGAATCGGTGAGGACTTTGCTGATGTAGTAGACATGGTGCTGCATCGGGCGCTCCTTGCCTTCCTCCGATCCCTCGATAGCCATCACGGCGCTGACGACTCGAGTGGAGTCCGCAATGTAGACGAGTATTGGCTCCTTGTCCATGGGGGCGGAAAGTACTGGTGTCGCGAGTAACACCTCCTTCAATGCTTTGAGCATGTTGTCTGCTTCCTCGTCCCACGTGAACATGGGGTTCTTCCACATTAGGCGATAGAGAGGCATTATCTTCTCACCGAGCCAGGGAATGAAGGGACTTAGGGCCATGACTCACCCAACCAGCTTCTAGACGTCACGTAGGCACTCGGGTTTTCTGAGTCACACGATTGTGTTGATCTTGGAGGGGGTGAAGGGAATATGCCTGAGAGTTAATAATAAAGTGGTTATTATCTTATTCCATGTTTATGATAAATGTTTATTTTGCATGCTATAATTGTACTAATTGGAAATGTTAATACATGTGTGTTTAATAAACAAAATACAAAGTTCCTAGTAATGCCTCTCATATAAACTAGCTCATTGATTAACAAGATGATCAACGTTTCCTCATCATGGACATTGGATCTTGTTAATAACGAGGTCACAACATTGGTGGAATGATGTGATGAACATTCATTCGAAGTATAGCATTACAATTAGAGTCATTATGTTTATATTGCTATAACATCATACGAAGTAATCTTAGTCCTTAGACCATGAGATCATGTTAATTGCTAACACCGAAGGAGTATCTTGATAACATCAAACGTCACACCGTAACAGGGTGACTATAAAGGTGGGTTCAGTGCTACGGAGGTGTTATGTTGAGTCTCATGGATCAAGAGTGAGATTGGTCCATCCCGATGACAGATAAATATATTTGGGCCCTCTCAGTGATATCACATTGAAATAGCTTGCAAGCAACTGATGTGATCACTAGAATGTTATATCACGGGAACGAGAAAAGAGTGCATGTCGGTAACGAGATCAAACTAGGTATTTGGATACCGATGATCGAATCTCGGACATGTAATATATCGTGAGACAAAGGGATTTAGTTACAACGTTAAAGGTTCACACAATCACAAGAGTCATCGTTGAATGTGTGGGAGTCAGTACGGATCTCCAGGTCCCACTGCTAATTATTGATCAGAGAGGGGTCTCGATCATGTCTGCATTATTCTAGAACCGTAGGGTGACACACTTAAGGTATACCGACACCATTTGGAGCAAATATGTTTCAGATAAATATTTAAGAAAGCGCTAGAATAATTTCGATGGAAACCGGAATTGTTTCGGGTGAAATTGCAGAAACTGGTTCTGCATGTGATATTGAAATGTTGCAGGGGGTTTTATGTGAATGTTTGTTAATTAAATTAATTAACAAAATTATGAATAAAATAAATAAAATAGTTTTATTTAATGAGAGCTTGCATTAAATTTGTTGGAAATTTAATGCATGTGTGAGTGGAATTTTGAGTGGAGGCTTTTTATGGGAGTGGGAGCTCCACCCACATGAATGTGGAAGAGGTGGGGGCACCACCATGGCTGCCACGCCATGGCCCTTGGGTGCCCCCTCTCCCCTATAAAAGGCCCCCCTCTCCTCCTCACAATACACACCTCCTCGTGACTCTCCCCCTCTAGTTATTCCTCATGGTCTCGGATTAGCAGGATACATGTTCCCGGTGGCTTTATCTGGAAAGGAGTTGCTGCTTCCGCTGCTTTGCTGGAGCGAGGGACAGAGGTTGTCGGGGTACCGGACGTGTGTGCGATCACGGATGCACCTCTACTTTGCGGTGTTGGACTTGGTGGTGCTGGACTTGCTGGAGATGGATCTGATGGACGTGCTGGAGGCGGACCTGCTGGACTTCATCACAATCCTGAGATCGGCAAGTGTACGACTACATCATCCACGAGTTCCAACTCGTTAACAAAGCTTTGTTGTCTTCGAGGGTAAGTTCTCTATGGATGTATATCCACCCGTTGCTTGTATCTAGTAGACAGATCATGGCGTATAGTTCCCATCGTAGGAATTTTTTTGTTTTCTATGCTGCGAACCCAACAGTGGTATCAGAGCCTGGTCTATGCGTAGGTGCTTTGCACGGGTAGTGCACATATGTTTATATGTGGGCGATGATGATCATGTTATTGCTTCTTTCATGTATTTTGGATATTGGTGGCATAGTGGGATGAAGCGGCCCGGACCAACCTTACATGTCATCACACATGAGACCGGTTCCACGACTGACATGCAACTTGTTTTGCATAAGTGGCTGCCGGGTGTCTGTCTCTCCTACTATAGTCAATATCTGATTTACAACGAGTTGCTAATAACTTGGTTATCATCGTTGTGGTTCCATGTTCGTAGGTAAGACCGGTTCTATCTTCGAAAGCCCTAAGCCACGTAAAACTTGCATTGGATAAATTAGAGGCGTCTAGTTTAGATCGTTGCTGGGCTAGTGTCATGATATGGTAATGTTGTAAGTAGATGTATGATAGATACTCTTACAACACACTTAACGTGTAAGTTCCATAGACCTTGGCCTTACACACAAAGGAATGATAGAGATCATACCATGATGCATATGATAGAGATCAAATGCATGGACCATATCATCCCACTTTACACATTAGATGTTTGTATCTTATATTGCTAGTTTGGAGCTTTTAGTAGCATTGTAAGATGATCCCTCATTTAAATATCAAGATAAAATGTGTTCTTCCTTAAGTATGCACCGTTCTATGGATCGTGTTTCAAGACATCACGTGATGATCGGGTGTACTCGACTCTACGCTTTCATACAATGGGTGTAAGACAGTTTTACACACGCTAATACTAAGGTTCTTACTTGGCGAGCCTAGCATGTACAGACATGGCCTCGGAACACGGACCAAAAGGTTAAGAATGAATCATATATTTGATATGATGCCCATATATATGCTCGCCTTTGAAGCTACACTGACTCACGTGATGATTGGACTTGGTGTAGTGGATTTGGTTCATGTAATCACCAAAAAGGCACGAGGGATGTCGTTTTTGAGTGGGAGTTCATTTCTAATTTGGATTAGTCGAACTCAATTGGTCATAAACTAAATCAAAGTGAATTTGCATAATTTGTTGTAGTCATTGGCGTTTGTTCACTACCTTATGCTTAGTTTTAATTGAGATAATAGAACTATAGAATTCTGGATATTTACTTTACGAACTAGTATCATATTGTTTTGAATGTCAATTTAAAGTTTAGAAGTCCTATTGCAAACTTTCAACAAACTCTATTTACTCCATGAAGTTTAATAAGTAGTATTAAATCAAGAGTAAGAATTCCAATGTTAGTATCCAAAGTATCATGTTTTCCTCCATGATTATTGATATTCAAAAAGTTGTTTTAATATCAAGATTATCTAGGAGCGGAAAAATTGTTTCAGAAACCATCATGTGTGGAAGATATTGTGATATCTGAAACAATGTTTTTGGTTGCATTATGATAGAGTATAATTTAGCAAAATACATGTTCTCATATTGTATGAGAATTTGTGAAGGATGGAGATGCTAGGCATACAGATCTCCGAAAAAGGTTTTGGGAACTAACATTATACTCACGATTCTTCCTTAGAGGCAATAGTAGCTTGATCATGAAAGTTGTCATGATAAGGATGAATAGAAGATGTAAGTAAAATGTTTACTACACTAATAGATTACTAAAGAATGGATTTTTGAAAGAACACCAAACATTTGATGATGGTGATCCACTTCAAAGTGCAAGTCCAAAGGTATTAGTATTTGACTATCTACACTTTGTACTATGTGTCATGTGAATGACACCACTATTGATGTTGATAGATTCTTTTAAAAGAAAAGAAATTGTTGAAAGAGAATCTATAAAATATTTGGCAGAAAATAAAAGTTGCAGATGTCCAACTTGGGTATATAGAAGATATACATGTTATGGCTGTATTCCTTGCTTGTTAAACAATATGGTTCTGAGGTATTGGATACCAAATTGGTTGGTGTGAAGTGTCATATAGAACAACACAATTCATGAACTGCAACGGCCTAAGTAACTAGCAAGAGAATAAGTGATGATGTTCATCGAAAACAAATAAAGTGTTATTGTGTTTTTCGTTGTTGTCCAACCTAGCCTTCAAGATTTGTTTTAATAATTATTATTGTGTTCCGGTATTACGAGAACAATGGTTGTTCAAATAATTACCGCATTCCATAAAGGATGGATGAACTTTTACAAGTCTTGTTGGAGAAATCACATCCATAAACATTATTGCTAAAATGTCATAAGACAAATGATTGGAAGATCACTTATGAAGTGACATCGCTGTTTGAATTATATTGGAAAGTAAACATGAAGAAACTCCATGTTGATGGATTTTTGGAGTCTTTTGATTTTGATCAATTGACGCTTGTAAGACTTTCCTCGAGATAATTGAAACTCCATTCCTAGGCCAAAGAGGAACGGATGACTAACTTATTGGATATTATGCATGTTGATGAATATAATCCATTATGTGTAGCCATATGCGATGGATCTTTTTGTTTCATATGCTTTCTCCAGAAATTTAAGTGAATATATCTATATATTTACTTAATAAGGAAGAAGTATGAAACATTTGAAAATTGTTCAAAGACTTTCAAGATGAAGTGAAAAATCATTATAACAAGAAAATAAAAGAGTTTATGATTTGATCATAAAGGAAGATATTTGAGTTACAGGTTTAGCAAAACACCTAAGATTTCAGGAATTGTTCCATGAATTTGCATTTCCCGGTAAACCACAGGAGTATGGTATGTTCGAGAGATCAAATCAAACCTTGTTTCACATGGTAAGATCAAAGGTGTCATTTATAAAACTGCCATTATGTTTTAAGGATTAAAGCTTTAGATACTACCGCTTTTACATTGAAAAGAGCACCATCGTGATCCGTTGAAATGACACCATATGAGTTATGGTTTGGGATAAAACCCGAATTGTCTTTTCTTAACTTTTGGTATGCTATGCATAAGTAAAATGTTTACAACCAAAGTTGGATAAGCACATCTTTGTAGGTTATCCCAAAGATTTTGTTGGGAATTCCTCCATAACACCGAGGACAAAAGAGTTTGTCACTTGGAACGTCAAGTTTCTTAAGAAGCAATTTTTCGTGAAAAGTTAAGTGGGAGGACAATAGAACTTTGATAAGGTTGTTGAACCTTAGCTATATGTGCTAAGTGGCGCAACGCCGGAAAGTGTCCCGGTGGCAGCCACAATGCTCATGGCTCCCGTGATTACAAAGGGTGTGATCTTGGAGATTAGAGTTCTTATTGAACCATGTGTGTCGGTAAGAATCAAATAGTAAGATTTGAAACAGAAGTCATTGTTGTTTTGACAATGATGAACCGACTGCATGCAAAGAAGCGATGATGGGCCCTGACTCCATAAAATTACTAGAAGTCATAGAATCCGTGATAGTATCCATACACGAGAAATCAAGTTTCTGAACTTGGAAGACCCTCTGGAAAGGCGTGAAGCCTATCGGTCATGTTTGGATCTATAAAGAAATAGACATGGATGTGTAACATCTATGAAATAGTCGACATGTAAGAAATAAGTTTACGGCAATGTTCAAGGAGTTGACTATGACAAGATTTGATCTTTCATAGCGATATTTAGTCTTGACGGATTAATGTAGCAACCTCTACATATAATTTGGTATATGGTAGTTGAATAAACAAAACAAGGTTCTTCTAATAGAATGGTTACCTAGGACGTTTACATGACACGGTCCGAAGGGTTTTGTTAAT
Source organism: Avena sativa (assembly GCA_916181665.1). Classification (NCBI taxonomy): domain Eukaryota; kingdom Viridiplantae; phylum Streptophyta; class Magnoliopsida; order Poales; family Poaceae; genus Avena; species Avena sativa. Next base: position 435,087,112 of record OV702295.1, read on the forward strand.
TCAAAGGGTGCTAAAAGGGCATGCAAACTTCAATAGTTGAAGTGAGCATAGCGGAGTTGGAACCTTCACCATGGTGAAAATGTTAAAGGAGTTTAATTTCATCGGAGATGATGAAGATGCTTGCATTTGCAAGAAATTAAGTGGGAGCGCTGAGACAAATTTCCAATACATTACGCAGAGTACATATTGTTGATTGAAAATGATGTATCTTTTATTGACAAAGTTAAGAATTTCATTAAAATAGGATTTCGATGAAAGACTTGGGCAAAAACGGAATATTTGGCATCAATGTCTATTTGGATAGATTGAGGCGCTAATATGGTTATGCCAGACGTACATATATGAGATATTGAAAGAGTTCAATATGGAAACAACAAGAAAGGTTCTTGCTGCACGGAAAGAATTGTATCATGATTCAAGTGTTTCAACACTTGGTGAGTAAAATCACATGAATATTTTGATCGATTATACCATGATATGTATATATCCAGATATGTCCTATGCTCTAAATGTTATGAGAATATACCAGAATGATTCATAAGATGATCATTGGATGATAGTAAAGATATTCTTATGAGCTTTGGAAGAACTAAGAATATATCATGTATAAGTGACAAATAGTTGAAGGTAGTTCATTGTATAGTGTTACACTAATACTAATTTTGTCACAAGATACAAATTAAATTTATCTCAATTTAGACTATGGGTGGCACAATGTAATGGAAAGAATATTCCATGATGGATTTGGATGAGTTCCAAAGTTGAGACATTGTGACAGATACTACAACAAAAGGCTAAGTATATAACTGCTATAGTAGCAGCAAAGGAGGGTATTTGTGTTAAGTAGTTTGTTATCAAACTAGGTGTGGTTCAAAGTGGGCTAATACTATGAAGATATATTGTATGACAATAATATCAACATATTTTAACCCGAACAAACTAAAGGACCAAATTTATACAATGCCATCTCATTTGAGAGTGAGTGATGCGTAGAGACGTAAAGACATGCAAATACACACGAACATGAAACTGTCAGATCCGGAGATTATGTTAACCACTAGCAATCGCGTATATGCAACACCAGAAAGCCATAGGTGTCCAATACGCAAAGTTTTTCAAACTAGATTATTGACTCTAGTGCAAGTGGGAGGCTGAAGGGAATATGCCCGAGAGGCAATAATAAAGTGGTTATTATCTTATTCCATGTTTATGATAAATGTTTATTTTGCATGCTATAATTGTATTAATTGGAAATGTTAATACATGTGTGTTTAATAAACAAAATACAAAGTTCCTAGTAATGCCTCTCATATAAACTAGCTCATTAATTAACAAGATGATCAAGGTTTCCTGATCATAGACATTGGATGTTGTTAATAACGAGGTCACAACATTGGTGGAATGATGTGATGAACATTCATCCGAAGTATAGCATTACGATCAGATTCATTATGTTTATATTGCTATAACATCATACGAAGTAATCTTAGTCCTTAGACCATGAGATCATGTTAATTGCTAACACCGGAAGAGTATCTTGATAACATCAAACATCACACCATAACAGGGTGACTATAAAGGTGGGTTCAGTGCTACGAAGGTGTTATGTTGAGGCTCATGGATCAAGAGTGGGATTTGTCCATCCCGATGACGGATAGATATACTCTGGGCCCTCTCGGTGATATCACATTGAAATAGCTTGCAAGCAAGTGATGTGATCACTAGAATGTTATATCACGAGAACAAGAAAAGAGTGCATGTCGGTAACGAGATCAAACTAGGTATTTGGATACCGGTGATCGAATCTCGGACATGTAATATATCGCGAGACAAAGGGACTTAGTTACGATGTTAAAGATTCACACGATCACAAGAGTCATTGTTGAATGTGTGGGAGTCAGTACGGATCTCCAGGTCCCGCTGCTGATTATTGATCGGAGAGGGGTCTCGATCATGTATGCATTATTCACGAACCATAGGGTGACACAGTTAAGGGATACTGACACCATTTGAATCAAATATGTTTCAGATAAAGATTTAATAAAGCGCTGGAATCATTTCGATGGAAACCGGAATTGTTTCGGGTGAAATTGCCGAAACTGGTTCTGCATGTGATATTGAAATGTTGCAGGGGGTTTTATGTGAATGTTTGTTAATTAAAGTAACTAACAAAATTCTGAATAAAATAAATAAAATAGTTTTATTTAATGATAGCTTGCATTAAATTTGGTGGAAATTTAATGCATGTGTGAGTGGAATTTTGAGTGGAGGCTTTTTATGGGAGTGGGAGCTCCAAGGTAGGGGCACCACCATGGCTGCCATGCCATGGCCCTTAGGTGCCCCCTCTCCCCTATAAAAGGCCCCCTCTCCTCCTCACAATACACACCTCCTCGTGAAGGATCTCTCTCCCCCTCTAGTTATTCCCCATGGTCTCGGATTAGCGAGATACATGTTCCCGGTGGATTTATCTGGAAAGGAGTTGCTGCTTCCGCTGCTTTGCTAGAGCAAGGGACGGAGGTTGTCAGGGTACCGGACGTGTGTGCGATCACGGATGCACCGCTACTTTGCGGTGCTGGATTTGGTGGTGCTGGACTTGCTGGAGCTGGATCTGATGGACGTGCTGGAGGCGTACCTGCTGGACTTCATCATGTTCATGAGATCGGAAAGTGTACGACTACATCATCCACGAGTTTCAACTCGTTAACAAAGCTTTGTTGTCTTCGAGGGTAAGTTCTCTATGGATGTATATCCACCAGTTGCTTGTATCTAGTAGATAGATCTTGGCGTATAGTTCCCATCGTAGGAAATTTTTTGTTTTCTATGCTGCGAACCCAACATGGGGTTGCTTTGATGCCTCGTTTGGAGACCACGTACCCCAGTAGCTGTCCGGTAGGCACACCAAAGGTGCACTTCTCCGGGTTGAGTTTGATCTTGTACTTCTATAGGTTTGCAAAAGTTTCGGCCAGGTCGGCGAGTAGGTTGCTCTGGTGGGTTGATTTGACCACCACATCATCGATGTAGACGTGAATGTTGCTGCCAATTTGGATCGCCAAGCACTCCCGCATGCATCGTTGGTAGGTGGCGTCGGTATTCTTGAGGCCAAACGTCATGGCGGTGTAGAAAACGGCTCCGGACAGTGTAATGAAAGCCGTTTTCTCCTCATCTTCGATGACCATCTTGAATTGATTGTAGCCGGAGTAGGCATCAAGGAAGCACAACGACTCAGACCCCGCAGTCAAGTCGATGATCTAGTTGATGCGCGAGGGGACGAATTCCTCCTTTGGGCAGGCGCTGTTGAGGTTGGTGTAGTAGATACACATCCTCCAGGTGTTGTTCTTCTTCAGGACCAGGACTGGATTTGCCAACCACTTGGAGTACTTGGTTGGCCAAATGAAGACTGCAACGAGTAGGTCGGTGATGATGGCGCGTGGCCCTGGGAGCTTCATCATATTGTAAGCATGGGGGACAACCATGAACTTGGCGAACACTTGTCGCCCTAGGACGCAGTGGTAGGGACTGCAGAAGTTCACTAGCTCGAAGACGATCCGCTCAGTGCGGAAGTTGGGTTGTGTGCCAAAGGTGACTAGCAGCGTCACCTTGCCGATCAGGTACGCCTTCAGACCAGGGACAATGCCGTGGAAGGTGGTGAGGGTCGATTCCACCATCGACTGCAGGAGCTGCAGTCTCCTGAAAGTGTCTAGGTACAGGATGTTGATGGAACTCCTGTCGTCCATTAGTGTCTTGAGGAGCTAGTAGGTAGCCACTTTGGGCTTGACCACCAGGTCGACTCTCCCGGGGTACTCGATCTTGGGCGCGTGATCCTCGCGGCTCTAGGTGATGCTCTGCTCGGACCAGCTGAGGAAGCGAGGGATGTCGACTTGGGTCACCGCATTGATGGCGACTGCGCGGGCGAGCACCTTCTTCTCGTGCTTGGTGTTGACCCTAGTGAACGTGTGCAGCGAGCCGACGGTGTGGCCGAATGCGCCGGTGTTTCCATTGTCCCTTGGTGGATCGTCTTTGGCCCCCTCCTTTGCTCGCCTTGCCTTATTGATCTCCTTGAGGGAGTGACAACCGCCGGTGGTGTGAGTGGCGGGTTTCTCTTCCCTGCTGTGGTACACATAGGGTTGGGAGAGTAGGGTCGCGGGGTCGAATTTCAGCCTTGCGGTGTTGTTGGCATGGTAGTTGCCGCTGTCGCGGTAGTTCCCTCCGTCACGATGGTAGTTCTTGGGGTCGCGCTACCCATAGTCGGTGTAGGCGACGAAGTCAACTCGCCCATCGCCGCAACGCTTGCCGGTGAGTCGAGTGTTGCTGTAGCGCATCTCGCGCTGTCTGCTGTTGTCGTGGCAGCCTGCGTGGCGTCTTCCACTAGACTCGTCGTCTGAATCCTGGTTCAGGTCCTCCTCCGCGTAGCGCTTGATGATTTTGAGGAGGTTGGGGATGTTGTAGAGCGTCTGGTAGACCCTCTTGATCTTGGCGACCAAAGGTTCATACCGACAAGCGTTATTGAAGTAGTGGATCGCCGTGTCAGGGTGGATGCCAGAGGTATTGATCCACAGGTCCTACCACCGCTACACTCAGTGGCGGGTCGATTCACGTGGTCCCTAGATGCAGCGCTTTAGGTCCTTGATGGTGGTGGCACGGGTGTAGGAGCCCTCGAAGTGCCTAAAGAAGGCGTCTCGCATGTCCTCACACGAGTCGATATTGTTCTTGGGGAGGGTGTTGATCCATTGGCGGGTCACTTCCTCCATCATCAGGGGGAGGTAGCAAGCGGCGAGTAGGTCGGTGTGGCCGGTGATTCCCATTGCCATGAGGTACATGTCGATCCATACCGATGAATCGTACATAGGGTCGTACTTCTCGATGTCCTTCGGTGCTTTGAAGGTGGAGTGGTACTTCTCGCCTCAGATCATTGGTCTGAAGAACTGCGGGCCGATTAGGATGAGGGAGCCCCTTGGCTTGGGCTCGCCGCGGTTGGTGAGGGTGTTACTCAAGTCATTTGGCTGGCAAGCCCGCCAGGTTTGGTTGTTGAGGATGTGGGTCCACACGTCGATCGACTGATCATTGGTGGTGACCGTGTTGTTCACGGGTCATGGCTCGTTGGTGGAGAGTGCGAGGTTTGCTCCTTGAGGTTGGAGGGTGGTAGTTGTGGGTGTTGGCGACTATTGGACGGACGCTTGAAGCTGCACAACTCCCGGATGAGGGGGAGTACATCCACCCCCGTGGGTCGACTCCCGCGTCTTGCTGCTCGGCGGCCCTAGCGAGTAGGGCTGGGCATACTTGACCTGGGCTGGGCATTCTTGGGATGATTTAAAAGAAGCATTCATAAAAAAAATATTATCCTCCCATTAAAATTTTGCAAAATAGGAATAACATCTTATCATTTAGGAAAAATGAAAATGAGCATGTAGCTATGGCTTGAGAGAGAATTAAGATAATGCTTAGGACTTGTCCATAACATGGAGTCAATTAATTGACCATCTTGCATTCATTTTATAATGGTTTGAACTATATGTCTAGAAACATACTAGATTCTGCTAATAGAGGTGCTTTTATGAGTAAAACTATTGTAGAAGCAAACGCCATATTAGAAAGTATATTGTAAAATTATAGTCAACGGAATACTGAAAGAGAACCTATTTCTTCCAAGAAAGTAAATTCCATAGAAGAGATAGACACTTTATCTAATAAAATGGATGCCATTCTTGCTTACATGTCTAAAAAATGTTGAGAATGTTCCTTTGCAAGACTTAGTTGGTAATAATGTTGAAAGTGTCGATGTGAACTTTGTTAGGAATTTTGGTAGTGGTAGCTATGGTAATAATAATTACAACTCTTATAATAAACCTCCATATGTTCCAAACAATTATGGTAATCATCCTTTCATTCCCTATCCAAATGCTAATGAAAATAAGTGGAAACCTACTAATGTGCCACCAAGCAATGGTAATCATCAAGAAGTTAATAGGAACCTTGCTGAACAAGTAGCTAGTCATAGCACAATGATAGAGGAATTAAATATGTCCGTTGCCTCCATAAGTTCTGACATTAAAGGCTTACAAGCTCAAGATGCAAATTTAGACAAAGCTCTTTCAAAGCTAGCTGATAATCAAGCCACTTTATTAAGTATGTTAGCGGGAAAACCACAAGCACACCCGTTGTTGGCATGAACTCCATTGTTATTACTGAAATACTCCTCTCACTTTGGAGGAGACACTTGATGAATTAATGAACTGTCCAGAATTTTTATTGCCACTTATGTCACGACTTGATTGTCTAAATGAAGAATCTAATGAAGTAAAAGAAGATGAACTACGTATGGTTCAAAATGAGAAAAGGTGGAAGAAATAAAGATGCTTAGTGAGTTTAAGGATCCACTAATTGATCTAGATAAGTGTAGCTTGCATGAACTCATTAATGTGCTACAAAAAAATTCTAGTCATCCTTCCATAAATTCTCACCAAGCGAGTTTTGGGTCTTATATATATAGCTAACCATGTGCTTAAAGAAAAGATTGATAGGTACAATCAAGATGCTATGATACCACCTAAGCTTGGGGATATATGGATCCCCAAGGTACTAATTACTATTGGAAAATAAACACACCATGCTATACTTGATCTAGGTTCTAGTGTTTCAGTTTTATCTAAAGATCTATATGAATTGCTAGAATTGTAAAATATAGAAAAAATGCTCCATGAACTTACTACTTGCTTATGGTACAACTAAACATGCTGGAGGCAAAGTTAGTAATGTAATGGTAGAGATTCACATGACTTTCATTCCCGTTGATTTTATTATCATGGACATGGGGAGTAAAACCTCTAGTCCAATTATTTTGGGAAGTCCTTTCCTTCGTACTACATGTGCTATTATTGATTCAAAGGAAGGTAATGTGAAGTTTCAGTTTCCACGTAATAAGTGTATGGAACACTTTCCAAGGAAAGAGGGACACTCCAAAATTCAAGCTCCCTCATGATCTTCACCCCTCTTGAAATTCATGTAAGTAAGCCTAGCTATATGGCTTTAAAGAAAGCGCTTTGCGGGAGCCAACCCGAATGTTTTTTTATTTTCTTTGTGTCCTCTTGCTGTAGCAAGAGACTTTATTTTTTGTTTTAGTTCTGTAGTTTTCAATAAAGTACCAAGTTTTACCCATTTTGTATTGAAAAAAGTTGAACACAAATATAGAGTTGGAAATTTCTACACGAGTCTCTGTACCGTATGATTTTTCATATTTTTATGTAACTCTGATTGAGCTCATATCGGACCTGTAGTTACAACTTTTTATCCTCTGTATGCTCATGTAATTTCGTGATTTGAGGACATTCCTAAGTAGGGTAATTAGTTACGTTTTGCTGCTGCTTAAATTCTAGACATAATCTGTCCCATTTTGTTTTATGCATTCCTTGAGCTTTTAAGTTGAATCTTTTTGATTGATTTCAGTTCATAAGAAAGCATACAACATTATATACCTACTGGACATTTCATATATGCATTTGTTTAAGGATTTCTTGCAGCAACCAATGTGTCTTTTGTACCCACTAATATCACCCCACAGAAAAGAGATGGGAGAAATTTTTGTGTTGATGGTTTTTCACATGGATTAAAGGAGCTGCACCAAGAGCAATCCAAAGCACCCCACTGGACCATTCACACTCTCAGTTTGCACATGTCTACTTTCTATTATTCGAGCAACACATTACTATCGCATAAACTTGGAGCGTCTTTTATTTGTTTTAGTTTGTTTTGTTTTATTTATATGTGAGTAAGACCACCACTTTGATATATATTATGGGATAGCTACTAGAGGTTTGGTTTAAGTAAAGTTGCATGCTATTAAAAAGTTGGGATTGGGATGTTGAAGTTGATATAAAAAATATCACACATAGTTGCATGGTTCATATGCTTTGAATGAGTATCAATTTGCAAATGCACTGTGTGTAGAGTTATATTTTATTCATGTTTTGATGCTTGCTATTAATTTACATTGTTTGACATGGACTGATTAGAACTATGGACTCTTATGCATGTATGTAGACGGTCAACTTTCTCCCTCTTTCTAGCCCAAAAATAAAAACAACAACTTAAACTTGTTATCCAACTCCTTTGAACCAAGTTTTCTAGAGTGTCCACCATACCTACCTATTGGCATAATTGCTATTCCAAGTATGTTTCTCATGTTTTATTGATTTATCTATCTTCCAAATTAAGATGATTATGGTTATGTTTTCTATGAGAAAATTGGTTAGTAAAGCTCTCACAAACTTGATGGCACGCTTGCACACAATAAACTTGAACCATTGTGACTCTCTTATGAAGTTGTATGCTTGAAAAATTATGAGTTGGGAGTTATCATAACCATGCTTTCATGGGGCACGCTTCCAAATTCACATTTAGTTGTTATCATGTTCTTTTGTTATGGATGTCTATCATTGTGAAATAAGTTGGCAACTTTGTGAGCTCATGGAGTTTGTATATGTGTGAGAGAAACGCCTGGGCCGCTAACCCAAGCCATGCATCATTCATGGTAGAAATTTACAACATCCCATAGTGGGCATTCTATGAAGCATCTTCAATAAAAAGCTATTCCAATAGTAAATAAAAAGACTTGCTGAGATGTTCATTATCCGTTTGTCTTGTCATTTTGGTATGGGAAACCTCCCATACCATGGGGCAAGATGTACCCCATTTGGCGTTCTCGATGATACATGTATGCTTACAATGACAAGAACTTGCTTAGGGTCCTAAGTTGAGTAGCATGTGATGTAGGTACTCGTATTCAAGGGGCATGAGGCATTCAACTTATACTTTGTCAAGCATATAACTCATACTTGCCATCACACTAACCTCAACCACTCAAGATTCTTATGATAGGGGCAATGAGGACTCAAAGCTAATGAATACCATAGTTCAAACATGATCATAAGAGGAAGAGTTTGGAAGATATATGAAACTTATTCATGATTAATCTCTGCTTATTATCTATCTTTCCAAAGTGTCCACCTTAATATTTAGAATTGAGAGAAAACTCTATGACCACTATAAGATGTTTTTACTTTACTTTTGCTTTTGCATTTTACATTCCTTTGGTCCATAGCTCTTTCTTCCATGTTACACTTTGTGAATTGCTAATGATCATACTTTCATGGTATATGGGATATCACTTCATTATCTATCTTGCATATTGTTATCCCTTTGAAGAATGAATCATTTGGATTTGTGTAGCAATAGTAATCAGTCTTGATATCCAAAATAGTATTAAAGTACAAAGTCCATGTTAGTTTTATCACCTTCATACTCGAGGACGAGTATAGGTTAAGCTTGGGGATGCTGATGCATGTCAAATGGATCCATGAACTTTGCACTTTATTACTTGATATTCCAGCATATTTGCATCATATATGCGATATATTCATGTTTTACAATGATATTTGGGAATAATTCACACTCACCATCTTGTTTTGGAATTAACCCTGCCGAGGCAGAAAACCCCTATTTCAATATTTTTGATTTTTAGGTACCCAAACGATGTCCAATTGACCTGAAACTTCACGGGACCCAGTATTTATCAGAACCAAGAACATTGGGCCAAAGATCAGTGAAAGAAGAAGGCCGAGGGAGGAATTGTCCTACCACACGCAACCAACCGCCCTGACGCATGTGGTGTGCTTGTTTGCTCCTCGAGTCTTCGATGCCGTCGATTCTTTCTCCTGGGCGAAGGTTCTGACCTAAAACCACGTATAAAAAAGGTCTCTCGACGATTATCGGAGAGGAGTGCATAGAAGACAAAAACACGAAATAGAGAGGCAGGACGCAGAAGATTGGAGGGGGAAAACTCCGGCGGGGCACTGCCGGTGTGATCTCCACCTCCTCCAACGACTCTAGGACCTTAATCATGATGAAGGGGGAGTAGTCCACCCTTGGACTATGGGTTTGTGGCAATAGCTATTGTATATCTCTCTCATGATCTCGATGTTATTAGAACCGTATGAGCTGCATGATAGATCCAAATTTCATCACTTTTTACCATTGGTTTTCCTCTTGTTTATTGTCGGATTTCCCTGAAGATTACCCTTTTCACTAAGGTTAATGTCGCAATTAGCGAATCTTTGTTTTCTTGTGATGGTTTTCAGGCAATGAACATTTATTGAAGATCCAATATCATTTATGGGCTAATTACACTAGAATAAGCAAATCCCCAATCGAAGCCATTTTCATTGGAGGCGTCAGGACGCATAATGACCAATGCTACGATCGGGACGCGCCCGTACCGCCCGGTCGTACTACCCACCAGCGCCTTCCCTATATCAATACAAGCATTCGTAAAATGAGAGAGACAAGAAGAACCACAGAATAGAAGTTACAACCACCACAAGCCATCTGGAGGGAGAGATCAGATCTGAAAGAGGAGAAGAACTTCCCCTCGTTCTACGACGATTTTCAACCTCAAAACCATACACTCCACCATCATCCCTGTTGGGTCTGCAGCATAGAAAACAAAAATTTTCCTACGGTGTGAACTACGCGCCAAGATCTATCTACTAGGTACAAAGCAACGGGTGGACATACATCCAATGAGAACATACCCTCGTAGACAACGAGCTTTGTTAACGAGTAGGAACTCGTGGTTGATGTAGTCGTACACTTGCCGATCTTAATATCGTGATGCAGTCCAGCAGGTCCGGCTCCAGCACGTCCATCAGATCCAGCTCCAGCACCACCAAGTCCAGCACCGCAAAGCAGCGGTGCATCCGTGATCGCACACACGTCCGGTACCCTGACAACCTCCGTCCCTCGCTCCAGCAAAGCAGCGGAAGCAGCAACTCCTTTCCAGATAAAGCCACCGGGAACATGTATCTCGCTAATCCGAGACCATGGGGAATAATGCTAGAGGGGGAGAGAGATCCTTCACAAGGAGGTGTGTGTGAGAAATGAGGAGGGGGTGGCCTTTTATAGGAGGAGGAGGGGTGCCCCTCCTTCATGGCCGGCGCATGGAGGAGGTGTTTCTTCACCTCCTCCATTCATGTGGTGGTAACTCTCTCCACATAAATTTGCCCCTTCACATTCTCTTTTAAAGTCTCCACTTTAAATGCATTAAATTTCTCCAAATTTAATGCTCTTCATTTAATAAAACTCTTTTATTTTTTATTCAGAATTTATTAATTACTTTAATTAACAAACATTCACATAAAACCCCCTGCAACATTTCAATATTACATGCAGAACCAATTTCAGCAATTTCACCCGAAACAGTTTCGGTGTCTACTGAAATAATTCCAGCGCTTTCTTAAATCTTTATCTGAAACATATTTGCTCCAAATGGTGTCGGTATCACTTAAGTGTGTCACCCTACGGTTCGCGAATAATACAAACATGATCGAGACCCCTCTCCGATCAATAATCAGCAGCGGGACCTGGAGATCCATACTGACTCCTACACATTCAACGATGACTTCTGTGATCGTGAGAACCTTTAACGCTAGTAACTAAATCCCTTTGTCCCACGATATATTACATGTCCGAGATTCGATCATCGGTATCTCCATACCTAGTTTGATCTCGTTACCGACATGCACTCCTTTCTCGTTCCCGTGATATAACATTCTAGTGATCACATCACTTGCTTGCAAGCTATTTCAATGTGATATCACCGAGAGGGCCCAGAGTATATCTATCCGTCATCGGGATGGACAAATCCCACTCTTGATCCATGAGCCTCAACATAACACCTTCGTAGCACTGAACCCACCTTTATAGTCACCCTGTTACGGTGTGACGTTTGATGTTATCAAGATACTCTTCCGGTGTTAGCAATTAACATGATCTCATGGTCTAAGGATAAAGATTACTTCGTATGATATTATAGCAATATAAACATAATGACTTTGATCGGAATGCTATACTTCGGATGAATGTTCATCACATCATTCCACCAATGGTGTGACCTTGTTATTAACAAGATCCAATGTCCATGATCAGGAAACCTTGATCATCTTGTTAATCAACAAGCTAGTCTATAAGAGAGGCATAACTAGGAACCCTTTTTGTTTATTAAACACACATGTATTGATGTTTCCAATTAATACAATTCTAGCATGTAAAACAAACATTTATCATAAACATGGAATAAGATAATAACCACTTTATTATTGCCTCTCGGGCATATTCCCTTCAGTCTCCCACTTGCACTAGAGTCAATAATCTAGTTTGAAAAACTTTGCGTATGGAACACCTATGGCTTTCTGGTGTTGCATATACGCTATTGCTAGTGGTTAACATAATCTCCGGATGTGACAGTTTCAGATCCGTGTGTATTTGCATGTCTTTGCGTCTCTACGCATCACTCATTCTCAAATGAGATGGCATTGTATAACTTTGGTCCTCTGGTGAGAACTTTAGTTCGTTCGGCTCAAAATATGTTGATATTATTGTCACACAATATATCTTCATAGTATTAGCCCACTTTGAACCACACCTAGTTTGATAACAAACTACTTAACACAAATGCCCTCCTTTGCTGCTACTATAGCAGTTATATACTTAGCCTTTTGTTGTAGTATCCGTCACAATATCTCAACTTTGGAACTCATTCAAATCCATCATCTAACATCCTTTCCATTATATTGTGCCACCCATAGTCTAAATTGAGATAAATTTAATTTGTATCTTGTGACAAAACTAGTATCAATGTAACACTTTACAATGAACAACCTTTAACTATTTGTCACTTATACATTATATATTCTTAGTTCTTCCAAAGCTCATAAGAATATCTTTACTATTGTCCAATGATCATCTTATGAATCATTCTGGTATATGCTCATAACATTTAGAGCATAGGACATTCTGGATATATACATATCATGGTATAATCGATCAGAATCTTCATGTGATTTTACTCACCAAGTGTTGAAACACATGAATCTTGATACAATTCTTTCCATGCAGCAAGAACCTTTCTTTTTGTTTCCATATTGGACCCTTTCAATATCTTATATATGTATGTCTGGCACAACCATATTAGCGCCTTAAACTATCCATATAGATATTGATGCCTAATATTCCGGGTTTGCCCAAGTCTTTCATCGAAATCTTATTTTAATGAAATCCTTAACTTGTGTCAATTCAAGATACATCATTTCCAATCAACAATATGTCCTCTACATAATGTATTAGAAATATGTCTCAGTGCTGCCACTTAATTTCTTGCAAATGCAAGCATCTTCATCATCTCCGATGAATTTAAACTCTTTTAATAGTTTCATCATGGTGAAGATTCCAACTCCGCTATGCTTACTTCAACTATTGAAGTTTACATGCCCTTTTAGCACCCTTTGAATTAACAAAACCCTTCGAACCATGTCACGTACATGTCCTAGGTTACCGTTCTATTAGAAGAACCTTGTTTTGTGTATTCAACTACCATATACCAAATTATATGTAGTGGTTGCTACATTAATCCGTCAAGACTATATATCGCTATGAAAGATCAAATCTTGTCATTGCCAACTCCTTGAACATGGTCGTAAACTTCTTTCCGACATGTCGACTATTTCATAGATGTTAAACATCCATGTCTTGTTTCTTTATAGATCCAAACACGACCGATAGGCTTCACGCCTTTCCGGAGGGTCTTCCAAGTTCAGAAACTTGTTTTCTCGTGTATGGATACTATCACGGATTCTATGACTTCTAGTCATTTTATGGAGTCAGGGCCCATCATCGCTTCTTTGCATGTAGTCGGTTCATCATTGTCAAAACAATAACGACTTGCTTATCAAATCTTACTATTTGATTCTTACCGACCCACACGGTTCTATAGGAACTCTAATCTCCGAGATCACACCTTTTGTAATCACGAGAGCCATGAGCATTGTGGCCGCCACCGAGACACTTTTCGGCGCTGCGCTACTTAGCACATATAGCTAAGGTTCAACAACCTTATAAAAGTTCTATTGTCCTCCCACTTAACTTTCACGAAAAATTCCTTCTCAAGAAACTTGACGTTCCAAGCGACAAACTCTTTTGTCCTTGGTGTTATGGAGAAATTCCCAACAAATTCTTTGGGATAACCTACAAAGACGTGCTTATCCGACTTTGGTTGTAAACATTTTACTTATGCATAGCATACCAAAATTTAAGAAAAGACAATTCGGGTTTTATCCCAAACCATAACTCATATGGTGTCATTTCAACGGATCACGATGGTGCTCTTTTCAGTGTAAAAGCGGTAGTCTCTAAAGCTTCAATCTTTAAAACATAATGGCAGTTTTATAAATGACACCTTTGATCTTACCATGTCAAACATGGTTTGATTTCATCTCTCGAATATGCCATACTCCTATGGTTTATCGGGAAAAACACAAATCATGGAACAATTCCTCAAATCTTAGGTGTTTTGCTAAACCTGTAACTCAAATATCTTCCTTTATGATCAAATCATAAACTCTTTTATTTTCTTGTTACAATGATTTTCCACTTCATCTTGAAAGTCTTTGAACAACTTTCAAATGTTTCATACTTCTTCCTTATTAAGTAAATATACAGATATATTCACTCAATTTTTTTTGAAGAAAGCATATGAAGCAAAAAGATCCATCGCATATGGCTACACATAATGGACTTATGCATATCAGCATGCACAATTTCCAATAAGCTAGTCATCCGTTCCTCTCTGGCCTATGAACGGAGTTTCAATTATCTCGAGGAAAGTCTCACATGCGTCAATTGATCAAAATCAAGGACTCCAAAATTCCATCAACATGGAGTTTCTTCATGTTTTCTTTCAAATATAATTCAAACAGCGATGTCAATTCATAAGTGATCTTTCAATCATTTGTCTTGTGACATTTTAGCAATAGTGTTTATGGATGTGATTTCTCCAACTAGACTTGCAAAAGTTCATCGATCCTTTATGGAATACGGTAATTATTTGAACAACCATTGTTCTCTAATACCGGAACAAAATAACAATTATTAAAACAAATCTTGAAGGCTAGGTTTGATGACAACAAAAAACATAATAACACTTTATTTGTTTTCGATGAACATCATCACTCATTCTCTTGGTAGTTACTTAGGCCATTGTAGTTCATGAATTGCGTTGTCCTGTATGACACTTCATACCAACCAATTCGGTATCCAATACCGGTATCCAATACCTAAGAACCACACTGTTTAACAAGCAAGGAATATAGCCATAACATGTATATCTTCTATATACCTAAGTTGGACATCTCCAACCTTTTATTTTCTGCCAAATATTTTATAGATTCTCTTTCAGCAATTCCTTTTCTTTTAAAAGAATCAATCAACATCAATAGTGGTGTCATCAACATGACACATGGTACAAAGCGTATATAGTCAAATACTAATACCTTTGGACTTGCACTTTGAAGTTGATCACCATCATCAAATGTTTGGTGTTCTTTCAAAAATCCATTCTTTAGTAATCTATTAGTGTAGTAAACATTTTACTTACATCTTCTATTCATCCTTATCATGACAACTTTCATGATCAAGCTACTATAGCCTATAAGGAAGAATCGCGAGTATAATATTAGTTCCCAAAACCTTTTTGGTAGATTCGGATGCCTAGCATCTCCATCCTTCACAAATTCTCATACAATATGAGAACATGTATTTTGCTAAATTATACTCTATCATAATGCAACCAAAATCATTGTTTCAGATATCACAATATCTTTCACACATGATGGTTTCTGAAACAATTTCCAGCTCCAATATAATCTTGATATTAAACCAACTTTTTGAATATCAATAATCATGGAGGCAAACATGATACTTTAGATACTAACATTGGAATTCTTACTCTTGATTTAATACTACTTATTAAACTTCATGGAGTAAATAGAGTTTGCTGAAAGTTTGCAATAGGACTTATAAACTTTAAATTGACATTCAAAACAATACGATACCAGTTCGTAAAGTAAATATCCAGAATTCTAAAGTTCTATTATCTCAATTAAAACTAAGCATAAGGTAGTGAACAGATGCCAATGACTACAAC
Source organism: Avena sativa (assembly GCA_916181665.1). Classification (NCBI taxonomy): domain Eukaryota; kingdom Viridiplantae; phylum Streptophyta; class Magnoliopsida; order Poales; family Poaceae; genus Avena; species Avena sativa. The sequence continues at coordinate 435,103,139 of OV702295.1, forward strand.
AAATTATGCAAATTCACTTCGATTTAGTTTATGACAAATTGAGTTCGACTAATCCAAATTAGAAATGAACTCCCACTCAAAAACGACATCCCTCGTGCCTTTTTGGTGATTACATGAACCAAATCCACTACACCAAGTTCGATCATCACGTGAGTCAGTGTAGCTTCAAAGGCGAGCATCAATATGGTCATCACATCAACTATATGACTCATGCTTAACCTTTCGGTCCGTGTTCCAAGGCCATGTCTGTACATGCTAGGCTCGCCAAGTAAGAACCTTAGTATTCGCGTGTGTAAAACTGTCTTACACCTATTGCATGAAAGCGTAGAGTTGAGAACACCCGATCATCACTTGATGTCTCGAAACACGATCCATAGAACGGTGCATACTTAAGGAAGAACACATTTTTATCTTGATATCTAAATTAGGGATCATCTTAAAATGCTACTAAAACGCTAAACTAGCAATATGAGATGCAAACATCTAATGTGTAAAGTGAGATGATATGGTCCATGCATTTGATCTCTATCATATGCATCATGGTATGATCTCTATCATTCCTTTGTGTGTAAGGCCAAGGTCTATGGAACTTACACGTTAGGTGTGTTGTAAGAGTATCAACTATACATCAACTTACAACATTACCATATCATGACACTGGCCCAGCAACGATCTAAACTAGAAGCCTCTAATTTATCAATTGCAAGTTTTACGTGGCTTAGGGCTTTCGGAGATAGAACCGTTCTTACCTACGAACATGAACCACAACGAGGATAACTAAGTTATTAGCAACTCGTTGTAAATAAGATATTGACTATAGTAGGAGAGACAGACACCCGCCAGCCACTTATGCAAAACAAGTTGCATGTCAGTCATGGAACCGGTCTCATGTACGATGACATGTAAGGTTGGTCCGGGCCGCTTCATCCCACTATGCCACCAATATCTAAAATACATGAAAGAAGCAATAACATGATCATCATCGCCCATATATAAACATATGTGTACTACCTGTGCTAAGCACCTACGCATAGATCAGGCTTTGATACCACCGTTGGGTCTGCAGCATAGAAAACAAAAAATTTCCTACGGTGTGAACTACACGCCAAGATCTATCTACTAGGTACAAAGCAACGGGTGGACATACATCCAACAAGAACTTACCCTCGTAGACAACGATCTTTGTTAACGAGTAGGAACTCGTGTTTGATGTAGTCGTACACTTGCCGATCTCAAGATCATGATGAAGTCCAGCAGGTCCGGCTTCAGCACGTCCATCAGATCCAGCTCCAGCACCACCAAGTCCAGCACCGCAAAGCAGCGGTGCATCCGTGATCGCACACACGTCCGGTACCCCGACAACCTCCATCCCTCGCTCTAGCAAAGCAGCGGAAGCAGCAACTCCTTTCCAGATAAAGCCACCGGGAACATGTATCTCGCTAATCCGAGACCATGGGGAATAAAACTAGAGGGGGAGAGAGATCCTTCACAAGGAGGTGTGTGTGAGAAGTGAGGAGGGGGTGGCCTTTTATAGGAGGAGGGGGGCTGCCCCTCCTTCATGGACGGCGCATGGAGGAGGTGTCTCTTCACCTCCTCCATTCATGTGGTGGTAACTCCCTCCACATAAATTTGCCCCTTCACATTCTCTTTTAAAGACTCCACTTTAAATGCATTAAATTTCTCCAAATTTAATGCTCTCTGATTTAATAAAACTCTTTTATTATTTTTATTCAGAATTTTGTTAATTACTTTAATTAACAAACATTCACATAAAACCCCCTGCAACATTTCAATATTACATGCAGAACCAATTTCAGCAATTTCACCCGAAATAGTTTCGGTGTCTATTGAAATAATTCCAGCGCTTTCTTAAATCTTTATCTGAAACATATTTGCTCCAAATGGTGTCGGTATCCCTTAAGTGTGTCACCCTACGGTTCGCGAATAATGCAGACATGATCGAGACCCCTCTCCGATCAATAATCAGCAGCGGGACCTGGAGATCCATACTGACTCCTACACATTCAACGATGACTTATGTGATCGTGAAAACCTTTAACGCTAGTAACTAGATCCCTTTGTCCCATGATATATTACATGTCCGAGATTCGATCATCGGTATCTCCATACCTAGTTTGGTCTCGTTACCGACATGCACTCTTTTCTCGTTCCCGTGATATAACATTCTAGTGATCACATCACTTGCTTGCAAGCTATTTCAATGTGATATCACCGAGAGGGCCTAGAGTATATCTATCCGTCATCGGGATGGACAAATCCCACTCTTGATCCATGAGCCTCAACATAACACCTTCGTAGCACTGAACCCACCTTTATAGTCACCCTGTTACGGTGTGATGTTTGATGTTATCAAGATACTCTTTCGGTGTTAGCAATTAACATGATCTCATGGTCTAAGGATAAAGATTACTTCGTATGATATTATAGCAATATAAACATAATGACTTTGATCGTAATTCTATACTTCGGATGAATGTTCATCACATCATTCCACCAATGGTGTGACCTTGTTATTAACAAGATCCAATGTCCATGATCAGGAAACCTTGATCATCTTGTTAATCAACAGCTAGTCTATAAGAGAGGCATAACTAGGAACCCTTTTTGTTTATTAAACACACATGTATTGACGTTTCCAATCAATACAATTCTAGCATGTAAAATAAACATTTATCATAAACATGGAATAAGATAATAACCACTTTATTATTGCCTCTCGGGCATATTCCCTTCAATCCCATCATTACTAAGAGAGAGAGAGATTGGCACTTTTAAGATTAGGGTTTGATACTTTGTTCTACCTTTGGTTTGTAATTGATTTGATCTTTAAGTCGCTATTGTGGTTTGCTACAGTAACTTTGAGATGATTTCTATTTGCAATACAATTATGCCTTTGATCTGTCTACTTCTCATGTCTGAGTAAATCCCCATAGGCGTGGGAGATGTAGGGGATTGGTGAGATGTGATGTGCCTATTTTATTTCCATCCATCTGTGATTGTTGCAATGTTTATTTAAACAATGAGAATGAATATCTATGTTTTCCTAATGCTTGTTATCTAATTTAAGGGCCCAGGTAACATGATCCAAAGATCTCATAGGTATGAACTTGTATGCTAGCAATTCGGTGACCCCCGAGTGACACGGCCGATATCAAAGAAGAGCTAGCATCACTTGAGGACAACAAGGAACCACCAATATTAAAGCCTTGATCTGGTTGAAAGACCTCAATTAATGCGCTAACCATGGCCGTGGTAACATGCAGATGGACCATTGAGATTAGGAAGAATTGACCATGAGGACTCCTAGTCGGTATATGGGTTGCTTGCCTACTCACTTAGAAATAAGAATTATCATTATCACTTATTTCACTTATTCCATTTGGCACTTCTACAATCACCATGAACTGATGCTCTTCGTGCCTAACTTCTCATCTACAGGACCTTTACACATCTTCCGCATATTTACTTTTATGCAAATTACTTATTTCCTAAGCAAGTTCCTCTATCTTTTATTTAACCACTTCCACCGTCAACATTTGTAGTCAATTCACTCAAGACTTGTGACACCTTGGGTGCGACAGAAACGTCGCATATTTTTTTTCCTAGGCTCCTCGTTGGGATCGATATAAAAACTGGAATTAATACTTCCGTGAAAACATTCTCTAACGAACCTGTGCACTTGCAGGCCATCAAGTTATTTTCTGGCACCGTTGCCGGGGAGCTAAGCGCTAAGCGTTGTTTCTTGACAACAGCAACCATTGATACCATTCATGATCTCTGTTGAAGATAGAGGTACCACTCGATCAGGAAAAACCTATTTACCTTCATATATTGATTGTGTTATGATTGAGAGACAATTAGAATTTACTAAAAGATTTACTAATTTGTGTAATGTAGATGTGAACAACTTGATTCTGTTGATGGCTGATTTGACAATCACCTGAGGAGCCGAACTTGAGCTACCTTTGGGAGAGTATGGGAATCCATCTAGGCACTTGAGGAAAATTCCTATTCTTTATCCTGAACTAGAGGGCCAGGAATTTGAAATATATCCTGAGCTAATATATATGATGAAAGAAATTGCTTTCACAGGGAAAGAAAAGGAAGACCCTAGTGACCGCTTAACAAACGTATACGACCTTTGTGTCACTCCTAAACCAGCAAGTCTACCAATAGAGTTTGTACTTCTTAATCTCTTTCGTTGGTCTTTGAAAGATAATGCTTTAGCTTCGTTACAATCACTACCTGATCATATTTTAAAAATATGGGAGGATTGCATCCGAGAATTCATGCATAAATATTGTTCATTTACTAAAATCATGCAAATCAATTGAAGCATAACAATTTTTTTGCAAAAAGTTGGAGAAAACTTTTATCAAGCATGGAATAGATATTATGCAATGATTATGAAAGTCCCAAATCATGGTTTTCACGAGAGTCTGGTTATCCAATATTTTTATAATGGGCTTAATGACGAAACAAAAGATATGATTGATCTATCTACAGGAGCAGCAATATGCAACTTGACACTGTCAGAATGTGTTAAGCTTTTTGAGGTAAGATCCTTTAATGACGAACAATATAATCCAGTTGAGGATATTGTACCACAAAAAGGTATGGTTCACATACCACAAGATCTTATATCCGAAGTCAAAAAGTCCATGGAAGAAAAAGGTATAGCTTCAGAACTTGTAAAAGAAAACAAAGTTGACATTCTTCAAACTTATGTAATAGAAGATGATTTAAATCTTGTAATGCAAAAGGGTAAATATCAACAAAATCAATTCCGTGAGAAAAATTATAAACGCCTTATGACACAAGAAAAGAATATAAAAGACCTAACATAAGTTTTTAATGACCTGGGTCAAGCCACGAAACATTTAGATAGATATCTAAGTATGGTTAAAACCTAGTGTGAGCAGATAAATGAAGCACAAACTATTTATACTAATATTGTTACTAGGTGTGGTACAGAAACTCAGGAACCACAAGGGCCACCTTGGTATCAAGAAGAGCAAGCTCGAAAATCAAGAGTGACTTGGGAGATGAGTCAAGGAGAAGATGATCTCGTAGACCCCCAGGATGATATTGACTATGAATCCCAGAAAAGGGAAAATAAAGCTTCCGACACTCAAGAAGAAGAGGAAGTGGCGGATAAGCATAAATCATATGATTCATACACTGAGACTATCGATTCAAGGGAAGAAGATGATCTTAGAAAGGAGCAAGAAGAGCAAGTTGATGTACCGCGTGAAGAACGTGCCACTAAGCAAAAATCAACTGCAGGGAAAAATAAAAAGAGTGCTGAACCAGTGACAAAGGTAAAAGAAAACGTAATACCTACCAAAAACAAAATTCCTTACCCTAACCGAGTTCACTACGAACCAGATAAGGCTATTTATGATTATTTTGCCGAGGCACTAAACAGTTTGTGTTTAGAAATTCCTTTAATTGATGCTATTCAAGTTCCTACTTATAAAAAATTTATGCGAGATATACTTAATAGAAAAAAGAAAGTAACCAAGATTGTAGCAGTAATGACAAGATTTGGTGATAAACTTCTTGCTAAGGTTGGGGATCCCGACATACCAACCATCTCCTGTGCAATTGGGAAAACTAATATATTCAATGCTATTTGTGATTTAGGAGCAGGTGTTAGTGTTATGCCTTATACCCTATTTAAGAAATAGAATCTTGGAGAATGTTCTCCTACTTCAATAACACTACAAATGGTGGATAAGACAACTAAACAACCTGTGGAAATTATCGAAGATGTTTTACTTAGAATAGATCATCATGTGATACCAACTGATTTCATTATTTTTTATGTCTCTGAAGATGACAAACTATCTATCATTCTCGGAAGACCCTTTCTTAGTATAGCTGGAGCTAATGTAGATTATTCTAGCGGAAAGATTGTCTTCAATATATATGATGAACAAATTGTTAGATACTTTCCTAAGAGACAAGAGCATAATGGAAAATACGTCCCACCACCTAAGCGTGATCAAGCAGCAAAGGCTAAAGAAAAAACACAGCTTGAGATGAACGTCGATGATATGGAGTTTGATTAGTCAAATCTCTTGAATTAAACACTCAATGGGAGTTAACCCATTCTTAATAAATTTAGTTTAATCTTTTATTTTATTTCGCATTTACTACTTTACAATCTATATCATTTAATAAGTTTATTTTGAGTTTTTAGCTTGTTCAGAGAATTTACCCTAATGAAGTTGAGAAGCAAGGGAAAACAAAGAGAAGATAGTGGGTTCACTACAGGTAATGAGCATCGGTACGGCCGTGGTGTGACCGTACCACGCGCCCGTACCATGTCTCTACATAACCTATGGTAGGAACAATGCTAGTAACGACCTGTGGTACGGCCGGGGTAGGTCCGTACCGTGCGCCCGTACCACACACCGATGAAAATCGACGCTGGTCTCCAAATAGATGACGACCACTGGTACGGCCGGGGTATGGCCGTACCGCGCACCCGTACTAGGTTGACCAGGTTTGATCTCGAACCCTAATGTTGATCCAATGGTGACGACCGCCGGTACGGGCGGGCTGCGCCCGTACCACCTGCCTGTACCGCGTGCATCGCCAGGTAAAGGCTGATGGCGGCTGGCTCGCAGCCAACCCCCTTATTCTTCTTCATTGTTCTTTCTCTTTCCACCTGAAACCCTAGCCTCTCAAACCTTTGATTCTTCGTTGTTTTTCGTGATTTTGAGCTGGGGAATCTTCACATCATTAAGTTTCTCGTTCGATCCATACTCTATTTTCTGAAATCGATGGTTGAATTCATCACATTGGCTATTTAGATGAGTTCATCATATTTTGGGATTATTATTGATTCCTCATGTTAGGATTTGTAACTTCTACCTGTACTCGTTTGTTTATGTGACAGAAACTTGATGCCTATAGTTATCCTCAAAAACTGCAGCACAATGCATAACATTGGAAGGCTGTTCCGCTCAGGCAAGGGCTCGGGTATGGTGGGACCTTCAGGCTCCACCAAGCCACCGGGTTCCAAGAAGAGACACTAGGAGGTGAACAGCTTGAGGGCTTCCATGAGTGTAGCATCCCATCTGTCTAACATCTGTAATGCTACATGGTCTAATAATAAAATGCTACTTCCTACATATAATTGTTGCATCATAATTAAATCATGCGCATGTCATCATGCCACTTTGCATTTGAGCATGATATAAAACCCTTTTCATTTGGTTCTTATCGCATATGCACTATTAATCGTATTTGCCTCTTGATACATTGCATTTGGTTCTTACTAAATCCTATTGGGCTTTTGATATATGTTAAATGCCCAAGTTGAGTTGAGGGCATATCTTTTACTTCCCCTTCCATCTACTAACATGCCGTAAACCTCTCCTTTGATATCATCTATTTTCCACCATATACATGTATGTGGCCTTTTGTGGTTAGTATTTAAAACCAGGCCACATATATTTGTATGGATCCAATCTACCTATCTCATACACTCTTACACATGTGATATGTTTCACCATCTTAATACATCATGCAGGCATGGAGGTAATCTTGCATGTCTCATGCACATAAAACCCTCCACCTTCCCTTTTACCTCAATCTTTATTTTGGGTGTGGTGTCCTTTCTACCTTGCCTTTCCATCTCCTTCTATTCAATCCTAGTGCTTGCCTCTCTCAAATATTCACATGTGCAACCTTTTATTCAAATCTAGTTCTACATGCAATATTATCCCTAATCACATGTGATATCAATGCCACTAGTGACCTCCCTTTTATTCAAATTCTTTTGCACTTGTTTGTTTGTTCAACTATTTGATCAAATCCTATATCTACACTCCCTCTACAAGTTTTCCTAGCTAATCTAGCTATCCAAATAAAGACTCCATCTCTAATAGTTATTTATTTATGTCTATTGATCTATGCCTAAATCTTTGACTCTAAACCCATCTAAAGTTTGTCTAAAACTAGTCCCATCTAGTCTAGTTTAGACTATATACAAACTTCAATCCTCTTCTTTTTCTACTTTTATTTTGTGGATATTTTGGATCACTTCATGACTTCATCAACCTAGCTATTTTTTTCTCTACCTCTCTGCCTAAACCGAACCCCCCTAGGAATCCAACACAGTAGCAGAACCCAGCCCACCTGGTGTGTCCGCATCTTCCCCTCCCCAGCAGCTGCGCACCCCTTCTCCTGTACCTCTTCTCGACACGCTAGTACAGCCGCCCACGCCAGGCGCGTGCTCCCTTTTTCCTCACCTTGGCATAAAGCAGACAGCAGCAGAGCCTTGTCCACCTCCCTCTCTTCCTCATCACTATCCTCCCAACAACTCCAGATCGAGTCCCCTTCCCTTCTCCTTCCTCGCTAAGAAACCTTCCGCCTCGCTGTCCTCTGCTGCTAGCTGGAGCAAGCCGGAGCTGACGTCGCAGTCCCTGCGTGTGGACCAGGAGAAGAACCGCCGCGCCTCGCCGTCCACACTCTCCACCATCACCGGCATCGTCACCAACTTCCACACCATCCTTGCTGTCTCAGTGGCAGCGCTCCAGGAGGAGCAAGTTGGCGCGTACACCGCTGCACACCGCCTTCTCGCCGCGCCTCCGTCCTCGACGCTCTCCGGCCAAGACCCGCTGTCATCATCCCTCTCCCGTTGAGCCTCCACATTGCCCTATCTCCCTGGCAACGCCCTGCATCAGTGCCGCTCGCCGACGTTGCCCTGCCGCTCTGTCGCGCACACCCAACAGCCACCAGCCACGAGCCATGACAGACAGCAGCGCAAGCAACATCAGCAGCGAAACCGCGCGCACCCTATGTTCTTTGCCTTGCCCCGTCCGCTGCAGTCCTCCTTCACGAAATCCCCAAACACCAAAGTTGTAGCCCGATCAATCCTCTTCAACTTTCCTTTTATGGCAGGGTGAAATTCACCGCCGTTCGGTCGCAATCATCATCGCAACCCAGCTTGATCTCAGCCCGTTTTCTGAAAAAATTTCGTCAGTTTAAACCACTAGATCCCCTCTGTTCTTCACCTTGCCCCGTCCGCTGCAGACCTCCGTTGACGAAGCTCCAAACACCAAAGTTGTAGTCCAATGTTGGATCTACAACTTTCGTTTTTGCAGCGTCACAAAATTCCCGACGGTTTGCTCGCCATCGTCTTTCGAAAATCGTTGCAGCTAGCTAGTTTTTCGTCAGATCCAGTTCATCCCAGAACCTTTTCTAAAAGAACCCCTGGAATTTTTGTACCTCCACCATTCGACCCCGGAGCTGCCACTTGTCACCCTCGCGCTCCCGTGGGCCGCCAGCGTTGCGGTCCCACTGGTCATGCACTGAGGCTAGCTTCGGCCTGAGTGAGAAAACCCGGTTCAGTCTCGCCGCACCAGCTCGACCCAGTCAGCACAATTGTCCCGCGTCTCTGTGACTGTGGGTAGACTGCCCCAGGGTAACAAAAGTCCCCGCCATCTTTTTAAAAAATAATAAAATTCTAGAATATGTTTAATATGTTTTTAAATCCATAAAATAATAACTTTTAATTGATAAATCCAAGTAATGCAAATAATATATGTTTTTGAATCAGAAAAACGTGAGGAATTCAAATCTGCCATCCAAAATAATGTTTGGCTAATTTAAATTTTCGAAATTGTTTAATTGCAATAAAAATGCCTTTTCTTAATTAATTAATAACTTTAAATCTATAACTCCAAATCTAACAAATAATATGTCTAAATCGATCAGCGCAACGATCCCGTTCTAACTATGCATTCCATGTTCTAAATTGAAGCATGCATCATGTCATTATTAAAAAACAGAACTGTTTATGGCAATAAAACTTGACCAAATAATTAATAAAATGAGTTATTCTTGCCCCCACACCTCACCCTTGCCATGCTACTTTAGTGCCATGTAAATTGTGCATCATTCATCATGGCATGATTGTTTGCTTGTCGCATTTTATTTATATGCTTGTGCACTTTATTTATATTGGCCCTTGTTTGTTTGGTTCTTCTTTCAGATATACGCCAAGCAGGGGAAATATCAGGAATCCCAGGAGTACTACCCAGATCCGTCTCTCGCTTCAACTGAGCTGCCAGGCAAGCACTACCACATGCTTGCATACATATAGTACCTATTGCCTCTATCTTATTCTTGCATCATTGAGTCGCGCTTGCATTAAATTGAATCCCAAGTACTGCATAGCCTTTACTTTAAACCCCACCGAGCTTGTTCCTCCATCCCATGAGCCTTACTATAGGAGTTGTTTGAGCCATGCGAGTCGTAGAACAGCATGTGTAGGATATGTGAGTGTCTGATGGATAACGAGGTACCTAAACAACTTAACCTGAGTAGTAATGGGATAACTAATGAAAGAGGCACCAGTGGGCAATATCTGTTATTTGGTTTATATGTCCACTTGTGTCTTGTAGGACCCCGAGTACTTGATACCTGTTCCTTGACTATCGCACTATCCACAGATGTGACCATGAATCCCCTTAGTGTGAGCTCGATTCATTTCTTATTTCTTGGGGCCACAAAGTAGTTTGGGGCTTTATTACTATCCTGTACCTATGCCATGGTTTACTGCTTTATTTAAGATTGTGTGTGGATCACCTGTACTATTTTGGATCTGGAATGTTTTTGCGGTATCGACAAGCCTAGTCACACTTTCGGATTCCCAGTCATTTACTGCCATTGACACAAACCTTGGGTCCGTCTCGGAGTCGGCCAACTTCGTTGCGGGTAGCTTAATGGGGTGGCCCCCTGAAATATTTTATGAATCCTGTGAATGCTTTGTCGTGAAAGTCTCGTTGGGTTTTGATTTGGTTTTTCCGAGGCCGATCGTGTGTGTGTTGCTATTTGTGCACCCCTGCAGGGTAAAACTTTCTGAAAGCCGTGTCCGCGGTTATGGATGACTTGGAGCACAGTTTCTCGATCGTAGACATGTATAACTTAACTACTGTTTTTAATTTGACTAAATACCTGACTAGTAAATAGTGCAATCCTCATGGGATGGTTAATAAAACTGCCAATGGATGGGTTGTTCATCCTCTTTCTCGTTGGTAAGCGAGAAGGAGGATGGATCTGTTACTTTATACTGTTATAACTGTTGTTCCTAATTAACGGACATCCGTCTATCATTGGTTAGGCGGATGGTTAGCGAGTATCTATAGACTTATTAGTTATTATCTTTTGCTGTAATTGCGTCACCCCAGGTATATGTCCCCTTTAGAGGCATAAAGACTTGCTGAGTACCCCCTAGGGTCTCACACGATAAATTGTTTGATTCAGATGAACAGGTGTATTCGCAAGATGGGTACTGGGTGGAGGAGACAGATGATGTTGGCAACGATCAATCGGTGTAGAGATTCCGGGGATGGGGATCCACGAGATCTGTGGGCGGGATGTGCTTCTTTATGTGGCATCTTATGCCGTTTTGCTTCTTATCCATACTCAGATCTTGTTTCCCGCTTCCGCTTGATACTCTGATGTTTGATGTATGAGGAGCTATGTATACTAGGGAAAAACAAAACGTGAGAGTAGGACTGCTTCCATTTTTCTTCTTACCCACCCACCCACCCTTTTCTGGTAAGGAAGTGTAACGTTTTCAATCCTCTTCTAAAATTCAAACTAAGATTCACGTGTTCTGGGTTCCGTAGTACCATAGGTTGTGTGTGTGTGTAATTCCTTGTCTATCTGTTGCATCCAACTTGTTGTCGCTATCTGCCTTTTGGTTATCAACTGTTGGTACATTCCATACCGACAGGCTTTTGTAAACCGACGCGATCTATCTAATTCATTGTAAACCGACGCGATCTGTCTTACTCTTTGTTATCCGACGCTATCTTGTTTGGGGTGTTTGTTTCCATAGTTGCTAATCTTTAGGTTCATCTTAAGAAAGAAAGAAGTTGGGATCTATGTTTTACTTATTCAGGTGCGGGGTAATGATTTGAGTGCGGGATGGAGTCGTGACCATACCACTACTTTTATCATTCGCTCTTGTATATTGAATTAGTAGAGTTACTAATCTTGATTCGTTAAGTGGTTTTGCGCATATGGTGGTATTTTAATGCCGAAATTTGCGATTTTTTTCTTTGTTAGCTTTTTGTACCACACTCCTTGTTCAGTTGTGTGCGATATGCTTAATATCTTCTAGGTGCTTTGAACTTTGTTGATATTTTAATATCATCCTAGTGATTTGTATCCTTTAATCTTGGTTAATTCCATTTTGGTACTATTTTGGATTATTATTATTCTCCATTATGGTACTGACTTGAGTTTTATATCAATCACAGGATGGCACCACCACGCCGTTCTAAGGAGGACATACCACCTGAACTGGGGGCTACGTTGGTAAGTATTTCTAATGCCTTGGGAGAAATGCAGCAGAACCAGCAGCGATTTGAAGAAAGTGTCAGGAGGAATGAGTTTGTTCCGCTACCTCCACCTCCCAAGCGAGGAGACATCAAGAGCTTTCTGAAGTTTAACCTGCGTCACTTTGAGGTGTCTGATCAGCCGCTGGACGCTGATGATTGGCTGCGTGAGATGTCAAGGTTGCTGATGACTACTGATGTTCCTGAGCAAGAATGGGTAAGATGTGCCACTCACCTTCTAAAGGGAGACGCAACTCTGTGGTGGGAGAATTACCTGAAGGCAAACCACTCTGGTTTTCAGCCTACTTGGGAGGAGTTCACTGGGCTTTCAAAGAGCAATACCTGTCAGAAATAGTCATGGAAAGGAGGAAGGAAGTGTTTCTCAACCTCAAGCAGGGCAATGACAATGTCAATACCTATATCAGAAACTTCATGAATCTTTCTCGGTATGGTGGCGATGAGATCTCTGATGACAAGAAGAAGCAAAAGAGGTTCAGGCAAGGGCTCAATGCATCTATCAAATATGCAATCACTCATGCAAGGCCAGGGTCTTTTCTAGAACTAGAACATACAGCTCTGCAGGAGGAAGCAAGTAGGCAAGTGTTTGAGGAGTCCAAGAAACACAGCCGTGACGTAGCAAGATCTTCAGCTATGACAACTCCTTCTAAGCGCCGCGTGTGGGTTCCTAACACCCCACCGTCGCTCCCGGCTCCACCAAGACCTTCAAGCTACGTGGCAAGGCCACCAAACTCCTTCACCGCGGCTCCTAGGGGCTACAACCACAACTACCCTGGAGCGCCTGGCGGAGTCCCTGGCTACGCTGCTCCACGTCCACCTGGTGCTTGTTACACTTGTGGGAACACTGGGCATCAACACTGGAGTTGTCCCATGAACAACAAAGCTCTTCCTCCACCACCTCCAAGACCTGCAGCAAGTTCTTCTATGGTTCGTGCACCTCCACCGCGGGCTCTCAACATCAGCACCAAGCCCGGGTCTACTATTGCTCGTGCCAACTGTGTCAACGTTGCTCAAGCTGAGCATGCACCTGGAGTTGTGATGGGTATGCTTCCCGTTAACTCAGTTCCTGCACGAGTTTTGTTTGATTCTGGTGCATTGCATTCTTTTGTTTCTCACAAGTTTGCAAATGAGCATGAGCTAATTCTAGACCAACTGGATAAAAAGTTAATGGTTCTTTCTCCTAGGGCAAGAAAGCTATCTACCAAGATCAGTCATGGCAATCAAATTCTAATTGGTGGTTCTTCATTTCTGGCTTCCTTAATCATTCTCGGCAACTTTGACATTTATGTCATCTTGGGCATGGATTGGTTAACGGCAAATGCAGTTGTGATTGATTGTGCTGAACGCTCGGTTTCTCTAAAAATTCCTGAAGGCCATATAGTCTATTCTCCAAGTCTGACTCCTGCAATTCAACTTTTCTCTTTGGCGGCTCTGAATGATGATGATATGGAGGCTATTCAGAGTGTTCCGGTGGTCTGTGAGTTCCCAGATGTTTTTCCTAAAGAGTTGCTAGGTATGCCTCCTAATCGAGAGGTCGAGTTTGTGATTGAGCTTGAACCTGGAACCGCTCCTATCTCCAAGCGGCCTTATAAAATGGGTCCTGCTGAGTTGGATCAACTCAAACGCCAGCTTGATGAACAAGAGAAGTTGGGTTTCATTCAGCACAGCACTTCTTCTTGGGGTAGCCCAACCATCTTTGTGAAGAAGCGAGACAAGACTGATAGACTTTGTGTTGACTATCGGGCTCTCAATGCTAAAACCATCAAGAATAAATATCCCCTTCCACAGATTAATGATCTCTTCGATCAGCTAGCTAGAGTTGTGGTATTCTCTAAGCTTGACTTGAGAAGTGGGTATCATCAAATCAAGATTCACAAGGAAGATGTTCCCAAAACAGCTTTCACCACCCGCTATGGCCTGTATGAGTACACGGTCATGTCTTTCGGTCTCACCAACGCACCTGCCACCTTCTCGAGGCTTATGAACTCAGTTTTCATGGAGTATCTTGATAAGTTCGTTGTGTTCTATCTGGATGACATTCTAGTCTATTCTAATTCAAAGGAAGAACATGAAGAACACCTTCGGTGTGTCTTAAACAAGCTTCGTGAGAACCGCCTATATGCAAAGTTCTCCAAGTGTGAATTTTGGCTTCCCGAAGTCACCTATCTTGGTCACGTCATCTCTGCCAAGGGCATTGACGTCAACCAGAAACTGTTCGGATAATTGTTGACTGGCTTCCACCCAAAAATGTCAAAGAAGTCTGGAGTTTCCTTGGTTTGGCTAGTTACTACCGTCGCTTTGTTCAGAACTTCTCGAAGATTGTGAAGCCTCTTACCGATCTCCTCAAGAAAGGCAAGAAATACCTTTGGTCTCCTGCATGTCAAGCAAGCTTTGAAACACTCAAAGAGAAGCTCACTTCCACACTAGTCTTGATTCCTCCAGATACATCAAAGCCTTTCCAGATATTCTGTGACGCCTCCTTGCAAGGATTGGGTGCGGTCCTCATGCAAGAAAAACAAGTTGTTGCTTATGCCTCTCGACAGTTGAAGACGCATGAGATCAACTATCCTACACATGACCTCGAACTCGCGGCAGTTGTCTTTGCTTTGAAAGTATGGAGGCACTACTTGCTTGGCAACCGTTGTGAGATCTTTTCTGATCACAAGAGTCTGAAGTATATCTTCACACAACCGGATCTCAACCTTCGTCAGAGGAGGTGGATTGAAGCAATTAATGATTTCAATCTGACAATCAACTACACTCCTGGCAAAGCTAATGTGATGGCCGATGCTCTCAGCCAAAAAGCTTATGTCAACAACCTCATGGTGGAAGAACAACAACCTCTCTTGTGCAAGGAATTCCGTCAACTCAACCTCGAGCTTGTACCATGTGTCTATCTTGCCAACTTGGTAGCTACTCCTTCCTTGGAAGAAAAGATTAGCTCAGCTCAGCTTGATGATCTTTTCTGCAAATAGTTCGCCATCAAGTCTCAGAATCCTTTACTGAAAAGCAAATATGACAGATATGGTACAACATATTGCTTATTCCTGATTGATCTAGTTGACGACAGTTGCCTTGTTGGACCGAATGTGGATTGGAATAGAAGTTTCTTATATAAAGATATTCATGGATGATCAGGGCACTCTGTTCTATGATCATCGTATGATTGTTCCAGAACTTCCCGGCTTAAGAGAGCAAGTACTCAAGGAAGCTCATGATTCTTTTCTTTCTATCCACCCTGGCAGCACAAAGATGTACATGGACCTGAAAACATAGTATTGGTGGCCTGGGATGAAGCAATGTTGTGCCAAGTATGTCCCGGAGTGTGATGTCTGCCACAGAGTTAAAGCTATCCATCAGAAACCTTCCGGTCTTCTACAGACATTGAAGCCTCCGGAATGGAAATGGGAGAAAGTAGAGATGGACTTCATAACTGGTTTTCCAAGGTCGCAGAAGGGCAACAATGCAATCTTTGTTGTCACCGACAGGCTTTCTAAAGTGGCTCACTTCTTTCCCGTCAAGGAAACAATTTCTACAATTCAGTTGGCTGAGCTCTATATCAACAAAATTGTCTCTCTGTATGGGGTTCCTCTTGAGATCAGTTTAGACCATGGAAGCATCTTCACTTCCAAGTTCTGGGGAAGTTTCCAAAATGCGTTGGGAACAAAGTTGAACTTCAGCACAGCTTACCACCCTCAGTCGCAAGGGCAAGTTGAAAGGATCAATCAGATTCTAGAAGATATGCTCCATGCTTGCGTCATCTCTTTCGGCATGAAGTGGGAAGAATGCCTTCCTTATGCCGAATTCTCTTACAACAACAGCTTCCAGAAGAGTCTAAAGATGGCACCATTTGAGGTTCTCTATGGTCGCAAGTGCAGAACTCCGATTGGTTGGTCGGGCGCAGGTGAAAGAACATTGTTTGGCCCCGACATTGTAACTCAAGCGGAGGAGAAGGTTCACATCATTCTTGAAAACCTAAAGGTTGCTCAAAGTCTCCAGAAGAGCAACTATGATAGAAAGCACACGGACATGGAGTATGTCCCTGGTGATCTCGTTTACCTTCGTGTCACTCCCATGAGAGGCACGCACCGGTTTGGTATCAAAGGAAAGCTGGCTCCTAGATACATCGGTCCTTTCAAAGTTCGTGGAATAAGAGGAGAAGTTGCTTATGCTCTTGAGCTCCCTGAAAAACTCAAGGTCCATGATGTTTTCCATATCTCTCAACTCAAGAAGTGCTTCAAGGATCTCGGCAGTACCGTGGACCATGAGCTCATCAATCTCCAAGAAGACCTGTCTTATCAAGAACACCCCACAAAAATCCTAGAAGTCGCAGAAAGAAGGACTCGCAACAAGTCCATCAAGTTCTGCAAGGTGCAGTGGTCGCACCATTCCGTTGATGAAGCCACATGGGAACGTGAGGATGAGCTCCGTGCCAAGTATCCTACCCTCTTCGTGTCTTCATCTTCTTCTTCCTAGAATCTCGAGGCGAGATTCCTGTTTAGTGGGGGAGAGTTGTAACATCCCATCTGTCTAACATCTGTAATGCTACATGGTCTAATAATAAAATGCTACTTCCTACATATAATTGTTGCATCATAATTATATCATGCACATGTCATCATGCCACTTTGCATTTGAGCATCATATAAAACCCTTTTCATTTGGTTCTTATCTCATATGCACTATTAATTGTATTTGCCTCTTGATACATTGCATTTGGTTCTTACAAAATCCTATTGGGCTTTTGATATATGTTAAATGCCCAAGTTGAGTTGAGGGCATATCTTTTACTTCCCCTTCCATCTACTAACATGCCATACACCTCTCCTTTGATATCATCTATTTTCCACCATATACATGTATGTGGCCTTTTGTTGTTAGTATTTAAAACCAGGCCACATATATTTGTATGGATCCAATCTACCTATCTCATACACTCTTACACATGTGATATGTTTCACCATCTTAATACATCATGCAGGCATGGAGGTAATCTTGCATGTCTCATGCACATAAAACCCTCCACCTTCCCTTTTACCTCAATCTTTATTTTGGGTGTGGTGTCCTTTCTACCTTGCCTTTCCATATCCTTCTATTCAATCCTAGTGCTTGCCTCTCTCAAATATTCACATGTGCATGTGGCATACCTTTTATTCAAATCTAGTTCTACATGCAATATTAGACCTAATCACATGTGATATCAATGCCACTAGTGACCTCCCTTTTATTCAAATTATTTTCCACTTGTTTTTTTGTTCAACTATTTGATCAAATCCTATATCTACACTCCCTCTACATGTTTTCCTAGCTAATCTAGCTATCTAAATAAAGACTCCATCTCTAATAGTTATTTATTTATGTCTATTGATCTATGCCTAAATCTTTGACTCTAAACCCGTCTAAAGTTTGTCTAAAACTAGTCCCATCTAGTCTAGTTTAGACTATATACAAACTTCAATCCTCTTCTTTTTCTACTTTTATTTTGTGGATATTTTGGATCACTTCATGACTTCGTCAACCTAGCTATTTTTTTCTCTACCTCTCTGCCTAAACCAAATCCCCCCGGGAATCCAACGCAGCAGCAGAACCCAGCCCACCTGGTGTGTCCGCATCTCCCCCTCCCCAGCAGCCGCGCGCCCCTTCTCCTGTACCTCTTCTCAACACGCTAGTACAGCCGCCCACGCCAGGCGCGTGCTCCCTTTTTCCTCACCTCGGCATAAAGCAGACAACAACAGAGCCTTCTCCTCCTCCCTCTCTTCCTCATCCCTATCCCCCAACCACTCAAGGTCGAGTCCCCTTCCCTTCTCTTTCCTTGCTAAGAAACCTTCCGCCTCGCCGTCCTCCGCCGCTAGCTGGAGCAAGCCAGAACTGACGTCGCAGTCCCTGCATGTGGACCAGGAGAAGAACCGCCATGCCTCGCCATCCACACTCTCCACCAGCACCGGCATCGTCACCACCTTCCACACCGTCCTCGTTGTCTCAGTTGCAGCGCTCCAGGAGGAGCAGGTTGGCGTGTTCGCCGCTGCACACCGCCTTCTCGCCACGCCTCCGTCCTCGATGCTCTCCGGCCAAGACCCGCCGTCATCAGCCCTCTCCCGTTGAGCCTCCACATCGCAACATCTCCCTGGCAACGCCCTGCATCAGTGCCGCTCGCCGACATCGCCCTGCCGCTCTGTCGCGCACACCCAGCAGCCAGTAGCCACGAGCCGTGATAGACAGCAGCGCAAGCAACAGCAGCAACGAAACCGCGTGCACCTTCTGTGCTTCGCCTTTTCCCGTCTGCGCAGTCCTCCTTCGTGAAATCCCCAAACACCAAAGTTGTAGCCCGATCAATCCTCTTCAACTTTCCTTTGACGGTAGGGTTAAATTCGCCGTTGTTCAGTCGCAATCGTCATCGCAACCCAGCTCGATCTCAGCCCGTTTTCTGAAAATTTTCCGTCAGTTTAAACCGTTAGATCCCCTCTGTTCTTCACCTTTCCCCGTCCACTACAGACCTCCATTGACGAAGCTCCAAACACCAAAGGTGTAGTCCAACATTGGCTCTACAACTTTTGTGTTTGCAGCGTTGCAAAATTCCCGACGGTTTGCTCGCCATCGTCTTTCGAAAATCGTTGCAGCTAGCCAGTTTTTCGTCAGATCCAGTTCATCCCAGAACCTTTCCTAAAAGAACCCCTGGAATTTTTGTACCTCCACCGTTCGACCCCGGAGCTGCCACTTGTCACCCTCGTGCTCCCGTGGGCTGCCAGCGTTGCGGTCCACTAGTCATGCACTGAGGCTAGCTTCGGCCTGAGTGAGAAAACCCGGTTCAGTCCCGCCGCACCAGCTCAACCCAGTCAGCACAATGGTCCCGCGTCTCTGTGACTGTGGGTAGAGTGCCCCAGGGTAAAAAAAAGTCCCCGCCATCTTTTTGAAAAATAATAAAATTCCAGAATATGTTTAATATGTTTTTAAATCTAGAAAATAATAATTTTTAATTGATAAATCCAAATAATGCAAATAATATATGTTTTTGAATCATAAAAACGTGAGGAATTCAAATCTGCCATCCAAAATAATGTTTGGCTAATTTAAATTTTCGAAATTGTTTAATTGCAATAAAAATGCCTTTTCTTAATTAATTAATAATTTTAAATCTATAACTCCAAATCTAACAAATAATATGTCTAAATCGATCAGCGCGACGAGCCCGTTCTAACTATGCATTCCATGTTCTGAATTGAAGTATGCATCATGTCATTATTAAAAACCAGAACTATTTATTGCAATAAAACTTGACCAAATAATTAATAAAGTCAGTTATTCTTGCCCCTAGACCTCACCCTTGCCATGCTACTTTATTGCCATGTAAATTGTGCATCATTCATCATGGCATGATTGTTTGCTTGTCGCATTTTATTTATATGCTTGTGCACTTTATTTATGCTGGCCCTTGTTTGTTTGGTTCTTCTTTCGGATAGACGCCGAGCAGGGGAAATATCAGGAATCCCAGGAGTACTACCCAGATCCGTCTCTCGCTTCAACTGAGCTGCCAGGCAAGCACTACCACATGCTTGCATACATATAGTACCTATTGCCTCTATCTTATTCTTGCATCATTGAGTCGCGCTTGCATTAAATTGAATCCCAAGTACTGCATAGCCTTTACTTTAAACCCCACCGAGCTTGTTCCTCCATCCCATGAGCCTTACTACAGGAGTTGTTTGAGCCATGCAAGTCGTAGAACATCATGTGTAGGGTATGTGAGTGTTTGATGGATAACGAGGTACCTAAACAACTTAACCTGAGTAGTAATGGGATAACTAATGAAAGAGGCACCGGTGGGCAATATCTGTTATTTGGTTTTTATGTCCACTTGTGTCCCGTAGGACACCGAGTACTTGATACCTGTTCCTTGACTATCGCACTATCCGCAGATGGGACCATGAATCCCCTTAGCGCGAGCTCGATTCATTTCTTATTTTTTGGGGCCACAAAGTAGTTTGGGGCTTTATTACTATCCTGTACCTATGCCATGGTTTACTGCTTTATTTAAGATTGTGCGTGGAGCACCTATACTATTTTGGATCGTGGAATGTTTTCACGGTATCGACAAGCCTAGTCACACTTTCGGGTTCCCAGTCATTTACTGCCATTGACACAAACCTTGGATCCGTCTCGGAGTCGGCCAACTTCGTTGTGGGTAGCTTAATGGGGTGGCCCCCTGAAATATTTTATGAATCCTGTGAATGCTTTGTCGTGAAAGTCTCGTTGGGTTTTGATTTGGTTTTTTCGAGGCCGATCGTGTGTGTGTTGCTATTTGTGCGCCCCTGCAGGGTAAATCTTTCTGAAAGCCGTGTCCGCGGTTATGGATGACTTGGAGCACAGTTTCTCGATCATAGACAAGTATAACTAAAGTACCGTTTTTAATTTGACTAAATACCTGACTAGTAAATAGTGCAATCCTCATGGGATGGTTAATAAAACTGGCAACGGATGGGTTGTTCATCCGCTTTATCGTTGGTAAGCGAGAAGGAGGATGGATCTGTTACTTTATACTGTTATAACTGTTGTTCCTAATTAACGGACATCCGTCTATCATTGGTTAGGCTGATGGTTAGCGAGTATCTATAGACTTGTTAGTTATTATCTTTTGCTGCAATTGCGTAACCCCAGGTATATGTCCCCTTTAGAGGCATAAAGACTTGATGAGTACCCCTAGGGTCTCACACGATAAATTGTTTGATTCAGATGAACAGGTGTATTCGCAAGATGGGTACTGGGTGGAGGAGACAGATGATGTTGGCAACAGTCACTCGGTGTAGAGATTCAGGGGATGGGGATCCGCGACATCTGTGGGCGGGATGTGCTTCTTTATGTGGCATCTTATGCCGATTTGCTTCTGATCCGTACTTGGATCTTGTTTCCCGCTTCCGCTTGATACTCTGAGGTTTGATGTATGAGGAGCTATCCTACACTTTTATCTCTATCTAGAATATTTGGATCTTGCCGTATGGCGTTGCAATATTTCTATTTCTTTTAGATGGTATGGCTCTGAGAACTGTTGTAAGGTAGCTTGCATACATACTCACTTGTGTATGTATTTGATCTCTTCGCCTGTTGCCTACGCCGCTCGCTCTTGTCCCGATGTTCTGAAAGTGGTTAGGACGGCCGACGGGTCTACATGTGGGTGGCCCCTGGGCCCCCACTGTACTATTTTAACCACTTCTGTTCATCCAGGCTTGAACTTAGAGCGTAGGGTCCGAGGTTGTTACAATGAGCCGAGACTACGAGAGAGTGAGCAACCGTAAGGTTTTGCCCACCAAGTTGGTAGACTATCAGTTCCTCTCCCGCTAGGGTCTTCTAGAGGACTTCCAACAGATGATCGTGCAGGCTGGCATGGTTGATTTCTCCTACCTCTCCATCAACACCTATAAGCTTGCCATGTTCGAGTTTCTTTCATCGTTCCATGATGATCTCGAGACCCAGGAGCTAAATTGCATTGTAAGTTTTGTGCTCAATGGGAAACTTCACAACTTTACCTTCTATGAATTTTGTGATAGTTTTGGATTCTCCCACGAGCGAGAACTCGATATCAATGACAATGTGCATATGGAGGCAATGCAGTCTTGGGGGAAGATTACTATCCATAGGGACAATGATTATCTGCGTAGGAAGAGCTCCACTATTCAGAATCCTACTATACGTTATTTTCGTACCTTCCTTATTACACTACAAGAAAAGTTGGCTTTTACAATAGATGATTTTCGTGGTTGAAGGCCCGTTTTTAGTGGCCAAAGAGTCTTCCGTGACGGATGACCTTGTGGTAAAAGCCCCGTCACAAATGAATTAACCATGGTTTTTTTCGACCGTGGCGGATCACACCCTTCAGCCATGAAAACTTATTCCGCTGTAGATCTGTTCGCCAGTCGCACTGACTACTAACGTCATGGCAGCCAGCATTAGCGGCCGGTTACCACCGTTAACAGTCATAGAAACAATGGCAGAAGCCAGGACCAGCCAAGGCTTACTAAATACTAACTAGGCCGGCCCATCAGGGGAGCCCAATAAGAAGATGGCCCGTTGCTGTTTTGTCCTGCACTGTTTGAAATGGGCCCAAAAATGCCGCCAACAATGGCCCGCGAACTTTCTGGCCTGATTCTATTTTGGCCTACAGAAGGCCCATGTTGGTCCAACACTATGCTGCCACTTGAGGCCTGCACAAATACATCCCGACACTGTTCAGGCCTATTGCCAATCTAGCATTTTACTATTCAGTCCGGTTACTGTTCCAACCTTTTAGGAATTTCGACCCTTTACTGTTTAAGCCCTTTAGTGTTTGGGCTTTTTCCTGTTCATGCCAGCACTATTCGGCCTGTTACTGTAGTGGCCTTTTGTTGTTGATACCTTTCGCGGTTCTGGCCTTTCACTTTTTCAGCCTTTTCTCTTCTCTTGTCTTCTACTATTTTGGCCTTCTTACTGTTCTGGCCTTTTACTGTTCTGGCCTTTTACTATTCGAGCCTTTTAATGCTCTAGCCTCTTACTGTTTTGGCCTTTTACTGTTCTGGCCTTTTACTGTTCTATCTTTTTACTGTACTGCCCTTTTACTGTACTGGCCATTTACTGTTCTGGCCTTCTACTGTTCTGTCCTTGTACTGTTCTGGCCTTCTACTGTTCTGGCCTTTTACGGTTCTGGCCTTTTCCTATTCTGGCCTTTTCCTATTCTGGCCTTTTACTGTTCTAGCCTTTTACAGTTCTGGTCGTTTTGGGTCATCCATGCGCATGTTGTTTCAACGTTCGGCATGCTACTGCTCCGGCCTATTACTGTTTCGGACTTTTTTGCTAGCGCCTACTTTTCATAGAACAGGTGAATATCAAGACATCAATTAATAAACACGTAGAAATTAAAACTACTTATTACACAACAATAAAAGTTTGTTACAAGAAGTTATACAACAAGATCGTAATTCTGACAGATTACGATGTGTCAGTACCATCAATAAAGAGATCGGTACATGGCGATTCGCTTCAATGTATCATATGTCCTATTCTTCAACTTTTCAGCTACACATCTAAGAGTAACTACACCCTTTCGTTCTGCATGCAATACATCATTTATATATTTATCGCCTACAAGAGTTGTTCTAGGTGGACTGTTAAGTAAGTTGTTTTGTTTGGAAATGCAATGGGAGGATGAATGGGATGAGGGATCAGAACTTTCAGTCCTGCCTTCCAAGGACTCCTGCTGGGTTTTAACTGCAGTCTGCTAAAATATGGTGAAAGAGGTTAAAACAAACAACAAGGGAAACAAGTAGTATTATATAAAGTAGATATCATTTAAAGTAAGTATAAACTTACAGTAGCACATTCAGGCTGATAGTAGCTCCTTCTCGAGCGAGTGCGACTCCTGGTCAATCTGTTAGAAGAATCTGAGGAGAGCAGTTGGAACTCTGGTCCTTGTACTCCATTCTCATTTCTCTGCATGACATTTGAAACCAAGTTAGTTGGTTTGGAAAGATGAAAACTCTTGAAAAACACCAAAAACGTAGCATTAAAAATTACCAGATGTATGTTTCAAACTAGATAGCTGGTTTGGAAGGATGAAAGCAGGTGAAAACACCAACATATAACATTAAAAATGACCAGATATATCATCCAAACTAGATGGACATTTTCCAAATTAAGCATTCACACATATATATTCACAATTGCACATAAATGCAAATGTCATGGCAAGTTCTTAGGTATAATGACTCATTAACGTATTAGCCATGCAGGTTATACAACTAATTAACATGAAAAGAAACTAGCCTAAGTAACACAAGGAAACCTCACGATTCAGCCTTGCTAGGAGTCAGATTATCAGTGTTGGATCCTCTATGAGCTGTTAGCATGACCCTGCGAGCGCTTGGAAAGAATAGAATCTATGAGTTGGTGTTGAAGGATTAAACCGATAGCGTGAGAATGTAAGAAAGGGAATAAAAGCGAGAAGCTAATAATGTGGATAGGACCTACAAGATGAAGGGTGCAAACGAAATGGCAATAACATCCAGGATATTGAGCAATATCCTAATGATTTCGTAGCTT
This sequence comes from Avena sativa, assembly GCA_916181665.1. Classification (NCBI taxonomy): domain Eukaryota; kingdom Viridiplantae; phylum Streptophyta; class Magnoliopsida; order Poales; family Poaceae; genus Avena; species Avena sativa. The sequence goes on from OV702295.1 coordinate 435,127,606, forward strand.
ACGAGTACCAAAAATATAGCAAACGGGCAAGAGAAATTACCGCTGCATGGCGAGGACGGGTGGGACGGGCAAGAGGGTGGCAGGGGTGGCGGCTCAGCATTTCAGGGTCAGCAACAAATGATTCAGTGAAGTGGCCCAGTAGGGTAGACGATGGCATTGGCGAAGCAGATCCGGTGTAACGAGGGAGTCGGTGAAATAGTTCCGGTGAAGAGCGCCTGTAGTGGAAGATCTCCGGTGTGGAAGAGAGGGCTGGCGGTGAAACAACTAGAGGAAGGTCAAGGTTGGAGGGGTGTGGGCGAGGAAGAGACGATGGGGGGAATATAGGTGGGATGACGCACATTTACCACCTATACCCCTATATTATTGCAGTACTCCCACATTCCTTGTTTCTGGAGCAGGGATAGAAGAGGAATTTTGCATTTGCAAAAAGCAGGGCGGGATTTTTGAATGGATGCGCGGGATATTTGAATAGAAGTGCACCAGATGTTTCGGCTCCATGCGGAAATTTTGAGGTTGAAGCTTCCGACATACGCTACTCTGACGCGACCGCTCTCACGTGTTGGCCCCGTCTAGACCCACACACTAGCGACATATGCTTACCAACATATAAATGAGTTTCCACACATTTGCTGAAATTGATAAACAATATATTTTCAAGGCTTTCATACAAGATGACCAAGGTCATGGCCATATCTCTGTTATAGTTTATAATAGCATGTCCATATATGGTAGATAGCTGCATCTTGGCATTTCAAAAGAAGATTCTAGATTTGATGGACAATGCTCAACTTTCATGAATTTCCAAACTTTATAGCTAAATCTATGCAATAAAATGACTTTTTGACAATCTAAAGTAAGTATGTCTAATTTTAAACTAGAAAGTGTGTGATATACCTTGCTCTTGACTTTTTAAAATAATTCAAAGATACCAAGTAGTCAAATATTGGAGAACCACCGAGAATTTCGCAAAATTCAACTTTTTGATATGAATGATAATGACACCTAATTTTGGCCATTTAAAAAAAATATAAAAAGAAATGCATCCATTATTTTCTCTCTTTGTGTCTCACTATGTGCACTAGGTAGTTTCCATGATAAAATATAATCTTGAAATTTGATAACTTCTGAGAAAAAATTGCATCACAATATATGGAGTACCATGTAAGAATATGCATGGCTTTCAAATCAGATGACCAAGGCCATGGCCATATCTGTTCTATAGTCTATAATAACATATCCATATTTGCTAGTTGGTGTGTATTGGCATTTAAAGTATTATTTACAAAGGAAGCTTCTGAATTGGAAGCTATTTCAATTTTCTAAGGCATAACAATGGCTTTAGTCATGAAGCTACTACAAAACATGGCTTAAAATCCCACTGCCTCGGTTTTCACTCAAAGTATATATAGCCTAGGGTTAAGTTTAGGGTTCGGGGTTTTATTTTGGGTTGAGGGTTTAAGGGTTCATGGTTTATGGCTTAGGATTTTAGGGTTTATGGTTTTAGGGTTTAGTGGTTTAGGGTTTAGGGTTGTTTAGGGTTTAGGGTTTATGATTGTTTAGGTTTTAGGGTTTAGGGAATTTTCAATAATAATGTTTAAGCTTTATATATATGGTTATATTCATGGAATAGAATGGCGTTATCACAATTTAATAGAAGTATTTCAAAATTTGATCTATAAGTGCATTATACCTCCTTGGTAAGGGTTCAGGGTTCTAGGGTTAGGAGGTTATTAGGATTTATGGTTAAGGGTTTTTGATTTTCAATAATGTTCAAGATTTTTGCTTATATTCATGTAATAGAATGGTGTTACCGCAATTTAATGAAAGTATCTCAAATTTTGATCTATAAGTGCATGGTACCTGCTTGGTTTAGGGTTTATCGGTCGATGATTTAGGGTTTTATAGATTAGGTTTTATGGGTTATTTAGGGTTTAGGGATTAGCGATTTTTCAATAATGCTCAAAGATTTATGCTTATATTCGTCAAATAGAATGGCGTTACCTCCTTTAATGAAAGTATCACAAATGTTGATCTATAAGTGCATGATACCTGCTTGGTTAGGGTTTATGGGTCGTGGGTTTTGGGTCATATGGATTTACAGTTTAGGTTTGATGGTTGTATTTGGTTTAGAGTTTAGCGAATTTAGAATAATGCTCATGCTTTATTGTTATATTCGTCGAATAGAATGGCGTTACCTAATTTATTGAAAGTATCTCAAATTTTGATCTATAAAGTGCATGATCCCTACTTGGTTAGTGTTTATGGGTTGAGGATTTGGGGTTTTAGGGTTTAGGTTTTAGGTGATTTTTAGGGTTTAGGGTTTAGGGAATTTTTGATAATGCTCAAGATTTATGCTTATATTCGTCGAATAAAATGGCGTTACAAAATTAAAAGAAAGTATATCAAATTTTGATCTATAAGTGCATGCTACGTGCTTGGTAAGGGTTTAGGGTTTCGGGTTTCGGTTTTTAGGGGTTTAGGGTTTTAGGAATTTTCAATAATGTTCAAGTTGCTTTATGCTTATATTCGTGGAATAGAATGGCATTACATCAATTTATTGAAAGTATCTCAAATTTTGATGTATAAGAGCACGATACCTACTTTGGTTAGGGTTTATGGGTCAAGGGTTTAGGGTTATTTTTTTTACGGTTTAGGTTTATATGTTGTTTAGGGTTTAGGGTTTAGCAAATTTTCAATAATGCTCAAGATTTATGCTTATACTCGTAGAACAGAATGGGTGTTAGCTGATTTAATGAAAGTACCTCAAATTTTGATCAATGTGTGCATGAAACCTGCTTGGTTAGGGTTTATGGCTGAGGGTTTAGGGCTTTAGAGTTTAAGTTTTAGGGGTTGTTTAGGGTTTAGGTAATTTTTGATATTACTCAGGATTTATGCTTATATTCATCAAATAGAATGCCAATTTAATGAAATTATCTTTAATTTTGATCTATAAGTGCATGTTACGTGCTTGGTGAGGGTTTAGGGTTTCGGGTTATTGGGTTTAGGGGTTTAGGATTTGGGTTTTAGGGGTTTAGATTTTCGGGAATTTTCAATAATGTTCAAGATTTATGCTTATATTCATGGAATAGAATGGTATCACCCAATTTAACGAAAGTATCTACAATTTTTGATCTATATTTGCACGATACCTGCTTGATGAGGGTTTTGGGGTTTAAATTTTATGGTTTCGGATTCCTTTAATTCTCAATAATATTTTCAAACTTTATGGTTATATATATTCGTGGAACAAAATGGTGTTACCGCAATTTAATGAAAGTATCTCAGAAATTGATCTACAAGTCGATGATACCCTGCTTGGTCATATTTTTTGTTAAATAAAATTGAAGGTACCCAAGTACTAAAACAAGAGAGAAACACGAAGAGTTCCTCGAGATTTAGGCGTTGTTTGGTTGGGCTCTAATTCTGGCTTTTGATTTTTGGCTTACAAAGCTACGAATGTGTTTTTGGCTTTGTTTATTTAGATTTTACTCTGACATAGTGGAATGATAGTATCAGCCAGGTTTGATGATTTTAACGAATTTATCTCGGTTTAGCGAAAAATGTTCAAATTTTGAACAACAAGCGATGGGAATTTCTGCTTCCCGTAATTCTAGCTCACTAACATGTGGGTCACTTGCATAGTGGGTCCAAAAAGTCAGTGTAGGTCGGACTGGGCGGGCAGGTCAATATTGAAGAAGGGCTAGGAAACGTCGATGGGGTGATGCACTTGGGAGAACGCAAATCTACCACCTATATCCCTCTATTATTGCAGTGCTCCCTCAGATTCTTGTTTCCGGAGCAGGGATAGAAGAGGAATTTTGCATTCTAGAAAGAGGTGAAGCATGTTTGAATGGATGCGTGGGATATTTTAATGGATGGGTGCGATGTTTGGGCACCGTGCCAAATTTTGAGGTCGAAGCTTCTAGAATACGCTACTCTGGCGTGGGGCCTCTCAGGCGCGCTATCACCGTCTAGGCCCACACATCAGCGTGAGTTACTTCCCAGCATTTAAACGAGTTTCTAGGCATTTGCTGAAATTTTTGAAAAATTTAAGGCTTTCAAGAAGATGACCGTTGATGGCTCTGAAATATAGCCATCTAACGTCCACATTTAAACTGGATATTCATCATATTCTTGATGAAATATCTCTCTAAACCCTGCCACTAATGCTAATATTCAGAGGGGTATGCAATCCTTTCTTTTGTATTTTTCCTGCGCAGATAATGTCGTTTAAAGGAGGGAATCAATATACTAAAGTCGAAGATATGAGATTTCCAACAACCAGAAGAAACCAGGAGCCTTACAACAGAGGCAGACGCTTTAGTGACCAACTACACGGCCGGAGCAAAAATTCTAACCGTATAGCTCTGGTCGTATAGTTGGCGTCACCACCGTTAGGTCAAACAGAACAACTTTTGTGAAGGGACCCCTATATAAAGAAGCCTTAGGCGACGGGAAAACAGAGGACGCACCACCCCGAAGTCTCTGCCATAGATCACCAGCCGCCTCTAGATGTCCAAACCCTTCTCCATCTCCATAGCCATATTCCACCACTTGTAATAGTAGATCTCTTCTCCGATTGGCGACATTGTAAGACTATTGCTATCAATCTTATGATTTTTATTACAATGTTTGCGATTGTTGATCTCATCTCTATGTGTGAGTAATTATCCTTTGGCTAAGGGCTTCGTCCTAGCCATGTAGCAATTATGCATGTGAATTATCATAGATGTGATCGTGTATTAGTTTGTATGACATGATGATTATTATATCCTCTCTTGCCTCAATCCAAGGACTTGTCAGGTACCCAAGAACTCAATGGTTAAGCCAGGTATAGGGAGTATGAGTGATGACCGATCTGCAGGTTGGGAACCCAAGTGACAAAAGGGGTAGTACGGCTGTATGCGAGGGATTTTCTTGGGATTAACGGTGACATCACTATGCATATCATTAGTTCTCTTTCTTCTATGGATGAGACTAGTAGGTTATTTCTATAAGTGGTTGCAGAGGCAATAGCAATTATGGATGCACTGCCCACATATAATTTATCTTGCTCTAACAAGTACACGCATACTTTATTTCTATCTTTTATTTCCATCAGATGTTTTGCACAACTACAGGTGAAACCGAATGCCCTAGGCCCTCTCTCTCCATCATCGACAACAAAAAAAAGAAGCAAGCTATTGGTCCGGTAAAAATACAAAAAGAATTCTAAAAATCCCAAAGGTCCGTTAAAGTAACTTCACTACGCATTCGCTTCCCGAGGATTCAATAACCTAGGTCTACTAGGGAAAAAGAAGCTATACTACATACGTAATCCAGATCGAAGGTATAAATGCTTTCTCTGGTGCCGTTGCTGGGGAAGCAATAGCTACCCTGGTGAGGTTATTAGGAACCTTGATAGTTTTAATTCTTGTTTTTAATTTTGTTAGTTTGATTTCAGTCTTTATTTGATAAACAAAAAAATTAGTCTTTAAATTCTTGGTTTTACTGTTATAATTCTTTATCTAAGAAAACCCAAAAACATAGGAAGTATGGCTGAAAAGAAGCTTGGGGAGTTTGCTACTCCCAATAATGATTATTTACATACTCCTATTACTCAGCCAACAATCGCTGCTGATGACTATGAAATTAAGCCCCATTACTTAAGTTTGGTTCAACAGAATCAATTTGGAGGCTCTGTTGTTGAAGACGCAGGTATGCACTTTAATACTTTCACTGAAATATGTGATATGATGCGTATAAAATACGTTGACCCAAATGCGGTCAAATTGCGTCTATTTCCTTTCTCTCTAAGAGGGAGATCTAAAGAATGGTTGCTATCTTTGCCTAAAAATACTATTACATCATTGGTGGGATGTACTTCTTTATTTATGACTAAAATTTTCCCTCCTACAAAGACTATGCAACTTCGATCTAATATTACTGGCTTTAGACAGGAAGAGCATGAGCCACTAGCGCTTGCATGGGAGAGGATGAAAGAATGCCTAAGAGACTGTCCTAGTCATGGGATGGAAGATTGGTTAATCCTCCATTTATTTTACAATGCTCTTAATCCTATTTCTAAGTCTACGCTTGATACTACAGCTGGAGGAACATTTATGGGTAAAAATATTACCGAAGCAAAGTAGCTGCTAGACAATATGCAAGACAACCATGCCCAATGGCATGTGGAAAGATCAAACACGAAGAAGGTGAACTCTGTCTCACCATAAGAGAACGAAGATCTCAATGCTTAGTTGGATGAGCTTATACTAGCCGTAAAAGGTAAGGAAACTCAGGTACAAGCCACCCCAAAACAAATATTGAAGAAATTTTCTTTTGCAGGGACAGACAGTTTAACGACCAACTATACAGACAGAAAATTTTGTTCCGCCCGTATAGCTGCGACCATATAGCTGCGCCGCCAGGAGGAAAACCTAAATTTTTGACAAAAAGGCAAGTATACGGCCGGAACACATTGTTCCGACCATATAGTTCTACCCGTATAGCTGCGTCCGACCACAAAATCGCACGGGAAGGTACTCCCAACTCATAAACTTCAATCCTTTTTCTTTCTTATACCTCCAAACTCTCTCAAAACCTCAAGGGATCGCTATCTCTGCTCAATTTTGTTCGATTTCCTCGCACACAAGTGATCTACGGTATGTTTCTCCTCCGATTCTCCAATTACTTTTTACAAATTCATCTTCAATCTATTGTCCTTGTCAATCTTGGGTGAGACCTACTATGAACCAATTGACAAGATTTTCTTGCCTAGATTATTGTTTTGAGGAGAATTCTTTAGTGTGCTATGATGAGGAATATGATGCACTTACTGTTGTTGGATAAAAAAGTTTTATTTTGCCTTTCTTCAATGTTTTAGATGATGAACACAAGGATCCAAACTCGTTCTCGTGCCACCGCTAGCGCTTCTCGGGCTGCCGTTTAGGAATGCATGGGGATATGGTTCAAGAATGAGGCCCATCGTGACCGCTTCAACATGATCAAGAACCGCGAAGTGAAGGCCACCAAGTGGGCTTGCCCATCATACTGAACCAACTCGATATTGTTGATGACTTCAATTTACTTTGCAATAGATCTAGCCTAAATATCGCCACTTAACCATTGAATTCGTTAGTTCATTGCAAAGCACCATTAAACAATGGCAAGGAGAGGATACTATTTCTTTCCGTCTGATGAACAACAATTACACCTTAACATAAGATGAATGGTGTGCATGTTTTAATTTGCCAAACAATGATATTCATGCTTTACGCGCATCCTTTACTGGCCTAGAACCTACCCCTGAACAATACTACAATGGAATGAGTTTCACTACTAGAATAAACAAGGGGAAGAATATTCAACATCCTGCAATTCGCTATTTGTTCTATGTTATTGCTAACACCTTGCAGGCACGTAATGTGTTCATGAGACTCAATGAGGAGGCCATCCTAGTCCTCGCAAAGGATGCTTACATCAACTGCAGCTTGTCACTAAACTTGGGCGCCATCCTTGTGCGCTACTTGGAGCACCAAGCCTCCCAAAGCCAAGGACCAATCACATGGGGAGGCGTCATCATCGTACTTGCCACTGCCCTAGGCCTCGACCTAGGTGAGTTGCAACCGGTTGATAAACACCAACCCGAGGAAGAGATTCCGGAGGAGGATGAGGAGCAAGAATAGGAGCAAGAAGTTACTTATCAAGAGGAGCAGCTACAAACCCGGTTCGCCACATACCAAGATTTCCAAGGAATTGGAGGGACTATGGAGAGGATGCATAGCCTCTCTTTGAACCTCCAAGAATCAACAAGTAACCTCTCAACTCAATTTGTGAACTGGAGTAACGACTTTTCCTGCCACCACAATGATTTGAAGGGCTTGCAAAAGCCTAAGCTTGGGGAAGTTTCCTCATGTATCTTTATTTGGCGTTTATTTGCTTTTATTTGGAGGTTATGTTTTTATTTGAGTTTATAAGCACTTCTCTTGGTTTCCCCAAAACTTTATATTTAGTTCTTTCTATTTTTGGTTTCAAAATTTTCTAGCCGAGCTTTGCCACCAATTTTCTATTCTTTAAAGTTCCTCTCTTAAAAACCACAAAAATATTTCTCCATTTTTCCTTATTCTCCCTCTTTCTTTTGTTTCCGCCTCGAGGTCTTCATATATTTCTAGGAGAGTGGTCGACTTTGAGTTTCCAGGAAACAAATAAAAAAGGAAGATAGAAGTGGAACCAAACATGAGAGGTATGCCTTATGACTCCCCACTTTTGAAGTTTAAGAGACCCATGCTAATTAGTAGTAAATGTTGAGATATTATATTGGTGGAGTGAGTCCTTGTATGGTCGTAATATTTTCGTTTGTATGGGTATTTATTTGGGTATGTTTTGTTCCAGCTCTTGTAATTAACCAAGTCTTGCCTAAAAATTGCTAAAAAATTGTAATAAGAAAAAGTCTCACAATTGAAGACTTGGGTGGTGTAGTGCTTAGTCTTGAAGGCTTATTTCTAGAGATACTCAATACCACTAAAAATGTTGATTGACTTGATAGCTCTCTTTGAAAGAATTTGTTCGATTTAATTAATGTTTAGCGGTTTTTGTGAGCATGCCAAAGTTTGACTTGTTAATCATAAGAATGATATAGCTTTATGCGTGTCAAACTTCATGGGATGCCAACAACTCCGCTGGCCTACGAACGATCTTCATGGAGGAAACTCCTAGATATCGGCTATGAGTTGATTAAACACTTGTAGCAGCAATGCTATAGTGGGTAAGATTCCTGGCACTCCCGGGTAGCTGTAATCATGATGGAATCACTCCTCTGGCTGTTATGAGAAATCATTATGCAAAAGGAACAAAAACCTTAGTGATGCCACAAGTGTCCATCACAGCCCGATAAACTAAATAAAATTTTGGGATTTCTATTTTCGTGCCACTGATTCGTTAGTTGTACTCAGTTTTCCCCAGCGCTTAGTTTTTCCTCACTTTTGCCCTCCCTCCATTTCGAAACCCTCACATGCGCTCGGGCGGGGGGATGTCGTCATGTCAAAGGCTTGACCGTTAGATGTTGACTGGTGGGACCGCATTGGGGCGGGTCGTGCATTGAGCGTTACGTTATGTCGCCTCGACCGTTACATGCTGACAGGTGGGACCAGGATACACAGCGGACCAGCCATCCATCTCTCACTGATTATGGGGACGTGGTGTGGGACCATGTGGGGTGCGTTTCGTGGTTACGTGAGCCCTGTCGCCTAAATTGGAAGTTTTTTTTTGTTATTTTTATGATTAGCCTTTTTAAGAGCGCCTTTTCCCCCTCTCTCTTGCTAACAGTTGTGTTTTTTTGCCCAAAAAGGTAGCGAATCTAGAGTAGCTTCTCTCTTCTTTCATTGTTCCTTTTGCCCTCGTTTTCCCCCAATCTGGTATCAAATCTAGAGCAGCAAAACCAACCAGCACCATAAATAAATTTATAGTACGAAACTTAATGAGGTTCGACAATCAGGCTGCTCAGCACCAGCAGTGGACAAGTTCAACATAGACACGACAAAAGAAGCTGCTTTACAGCAGCAGCAGCAGATCAGTGGCCCCTCATGGCCTCTCCTAGGAGGGCCTCTGCCTCCTCCCTGTGACGCCTCCTCCACTTCTTGCTGCCCATTCCCTTGATCTTGGGCGCCTTGGGCTTGATCGGGGGCATGTGACCCTCCTCGATAGACACCTTCTGGAGGTTGCGGAGGTGAAGACCGAGCGCCATGTACTTGGCTATGAAGCTGTGGACGTTCACGGACTCGCCGCAGGTCCTCACGTCCTCGGCATGCTTCACGAGGGAGCTGAAGTCCGTGGCATGGAGCCTCCTGGTGGGGAAGAAGGGGCACGTGTACACGTCGTCAGCAAAGAAGTTGTTGTACTGACCGGACTTCAGCCTCCTCAGCACATGACGAGTCTTGGTGTCCTTGGACTTGTCGTCGCTGCGGACGTCACTGCTATCCTCCTCTAGAGTGCAATAAGTACATAATTGAGATACTTTGATTATCAGGATTGATTATTTGCATAAATTAACCAATTGAGATCTCCTGATTATTCCCCAAATCGCAAACCAAATCGAATACTGATCCCAACTATGAACAGGGGGTTCAAATACAAAAAGGGGGTTCATCAAAATACGAGATCTAACACAAGATGATTAGCTACTCTAAAAACACGAACAACCGGTACCTAATAACATACGATCTAGCATCCAACAATGGGAACAGGGGAAGAATAAGGGAAGGGGAGAAAACCCTGGTTACCTCCGACCATGGGTCGGCGATGCTGGTGTTGTAGGGGTTCTCCGGCCTTATGTAAACAACCTCCTCGTAGGGGTCCCAGCCGAGCGGATCTGCCCGAGACCGGCGGGGTCCTCCTCGCTGGTGGCTATGACGGATGCGGGGACGGGGACGGGGGCCTCCTCGCCGGCGGCTACGACGGATGCGGGGATGGGGACGGGGGCCTGTACTGGGACGGGGGCCTCCTCGCCGGCGGCCTTGGAGGCACCGATGGCCATCGCACCATTCTTCTCAATCGCCGGCATGGTTGTGGTTTTCTTGGGGTTTGCAGCAGGTCATGGGACAGTGGAGACGGTTGAGTGATCGAGTGTGTGATGAGTGAGAGTAGAGGCCTCTATTAGAGGAGAAGGGAAGCGACGTTTCGTTGCACTACTGTGCACCGCGTACGCTACTGCACCGTGCACGACCACACGTGTCCGCCACCGCCCTGTGCACCACTCATGCGTACCATGAGTCGCGTTTTTCCCTCATGTCTAACCCTGGCGACTCAGTTGTACTTAGTTTTGCCCTCGAGTGTAACACTGGCAGTTTGGTTCTACTCAGTTTTGCCCTCCAGTACTAACACTGCCGTGTGCAATATACTCAGTTTTACCCTCCGGTGGCTAGTCAACAAAGAGTCAACAAATAGGTTTTAGCTAGATAATTGAGTCATTTTATGCACAACAAATTCAAAAAGAGCAAAACATAAGGGCATCTACCCAGGGAGTCTTATTATGTGACCTACCATCATAAGGAATGTATATAAACCAAGTTTTAACCTAAATCACCACTTCTCAAATCACCTACTATCTATAAAGGTTCATGGCTTTGTACTCAAGCCTCTTCCCAAAACATCCCTCTCCAAAACATAGTTTGTCTGAATGAAGCAATAATTGTCAAACTGGTGTATATTTGAATTGCAAATAGTTTTATGTATGCCAAGGTGTATTTTAATGTATAAAAGATGCATTTTCCATTTTTTAAATCCTTTTATATTTTCTATTTGAATCCCTTTATTAGTCTTGCCCTTGGATTTTATGTTCTACTCAGGTTTGCCCTTGGTTCTTAAGTGCTACTCAGTTTTCCCCTCTCTTTGTATCCATTTCTCGCACTTGTGCTCATCTTTGCTGATATGCTTTAATTGGTCGAGACAGTTGTCACACGGATCGTGCCCACCAACCGTTGATCCTCTGTGATCTAGCGCACAGGCTAACCCCTATATCTATCGGGGGCACCCTTTTATCCGTGCAAAATAACGAGTATGCCACCGGTACTTTAACTCCATAATCAAATGTACTTCAATCTAATTTCAAGGGAATCTGTTCGAAGGTGTATAATTTATGCATTATATTTCACACCTTGGAAATGGTAATGATCAGGATTTTCTTAGCACAACGTTATCACGTATTAAGTGCGATTTCAAAGAGTTCAAAGGTGTATAATTTTTGTATACGCAAGTTTAAGCATTATATTTTACTCCATGGGAATGATAAATGATTAGGATTTTCTTAGTACAACATTATTACGTATTAAGTGCGATTTCAAAGATTTCAAAGGTGTATAATTTTTGTATACGCAAGTTTATGCATTATATTTCACTCCATGGAAATGATAAATGATCAGGATTTTCTAATCACAACATTATCACGTATTAAGTGCAATTTCAAAGAGTTCAAAGGTGTATAACATTTGTATACGCAAGTTTATGCATTATATTTCACTCCATGGAAATGGTAATCTCTCAAGATTTTCTTAGCACAACATTGTCACGACCTAAGTGCGATTTCAAAGAGTTCAAAGGTGTATAATTTTTGTACACATAAGTTTATGCATGATATTTCACTCCATAGAAATGGTAATCTCTCAAGATTTTCTTAGCACAACATTATCACGACCCAAGTGTGATTTCAAAGAGTTCAAAGGTGTATAACTTTTGTATACGCAAGTTTATGCATTATATTTCACTCCATGGAAATGGTAATCTCTCAAGATTTTTTTAGCACAACATTATCACGTATTAAGTGCGATTTCAAAGAGTTCAAAGGTGTATAAACTTCAGAGACGCAAGTTTATGCATTATATTTCACTCCATGGAAATGGTAATCTCTCAAGATTTTCTTAGCACAACATTATCACATATTAAGTGCGATTTCAAAGAGTTCAAAGGTGTATAAACTTCGTATATGCAAGTTTATGCATTTCATTCCACTCTATAAAAATGGGGGAGAAAATAATAATCTCTCAAGATTTTCTTAGCACGACATTATCATGTATTAAGTGAAATTTCAAAGAGTTCAATGGTGTATAATTTTTGTGTACGCAAGTTTATGCATTATATTTTCACTCCATGGAAATGCTAAATGATCAGGATTTTATTAGCACAACATTATCATGTCCTAAGTGCGATTTAAAAGAGTTCAAAGGTGTATAACTTTTGTATAATTTTCGTATATGCATTACATCTATATGAAAATTAATCAACGGCAGGGGTTTGCGGACACGGGGCTGGCTCGGGGTCCCATCTTGCAACATCAACCTGGGTAAGCTGTGGGTCTGGCGCTCACGTGGATAAGCTGTGGGTCCGATGCTGGTCTGGATAAGTTGAGAGAGGTGTCCACTATGGGAATTGACTGAATGTGACCCCACTTGTCAGCATGTAACGGCAAGGTTACACTATAGGACCCGACATAACGCGGTCCTATTCATCAGCACGTAACGGTGAGGGTCCACTACGGGACCCGACTAAATGCGGCCCCACTTGTCAGCATGTAATGGCAAGGCTGACGGACGGCGAGTTTCAGACCATGTCAGAGCTTTGTACAAGAAGACGGGCAAAAGTGAGGAAAAACTAAGCGGCTGGGGAAAACTGAGTACAACTAACGAACCAGGGGCACGAAAATAGAAATCCCTAAATAAATTCAGTAAACAGAGCAGATGTAGATAAAGCAGCTAATATAGGTTATATAGTATGTAGCTTAATAAGGTTCGACAATTAGGCTGCTCAGCAGCAGCAACGGACAAGTTCAACACAGACACGACAAAAGAAGCTACTTTACAATAGCAGCAGCATATCAGTGGCCCCTCATGGCCTCTGCTAGGAGGGCTTCCGCCTCCTCCCTCTGATGCCTCCTCCACTTCTTGCTGCCCAGTCCCTTGACATTGGGCGCCTTGGGCTTGATCGGGGGCATGCGACCCTCCTCGATAGCCACCTTCTAGAGGTTGTGGAGGTGAATACCGAGCGCCTGGTGCTTGGCTATGAATTCGTGGACGTTCACGGACTAGCCACAGGTCCTCACGTCCTCGGCATGCTTCACAAGGGAGTTGAAGTCCTCGCGCGGAGCCTCCTGGTGGGGTAGAAGGGGCACCTGTAACGTTGCCGACAAAGAAGTTATTATACTGGCCGGACTTCAGCCTCCTCAGCACATGACGAGTCTTGGTCTCCTTGGACTCGTCGTTGCTGCGGACGTCGCTGCTATTCTCCTATAGAGTGTGATAAGGACATGATTGAGATACTTTGATTATCGGGATTGATTATTTGCATAAATGAACCGACTGAGATCTCCTGATTATTCCCCAAATCTCAAACCAAATCGAATACTGATACCAACTACGAAGAGGGGGTTCAAATATGAAAAGGGGGATTCATCAACATACGAGATCTAACACAAGATGATTAGCTACTATAAAAACACAAACAGCCGGTCTCTAATAACATATGATCTAGCATCGAACGATGGGAACGGGGGAAGAACAAGAGAAGGGGAGAAAACCCTGGTTACCTCCGACCATGGGTCGGCTATGCTGGTGTCGTACAGGTTCTCCGGCCTTATGCAAACAACCTCCTCGTAGGGGTCCCAGTCGAGCGGGATCTGCCCGAGACCGGCGAGGGCCTCCTCGCCGGTGGTTACGGTGGATGCGGGGATGGAGACGGGGACGGGGGCCTCCTCGCCGGCGGCTACGGCGGACGCGGGGATGGGGACAGGGGCCTCCTCGCTGACGGCCTTGGAGGCATCGATGGCCACCGCGCCGTTCTTCTCCATCGTCGGCATGGTTTGGGTTTTCTTGGGGGTTTGAAGAAGGTGATGGGACAGTGGAGACAGTTGAGTGATCGAGTGAGTGATGCGTGAGAGTGGAGGCCTCTATTAAAGGAGAAGGGAAGTGACGTTTCGTTGCACTACCGTGCACCACGTAAATTACTGCACCGTGCACGGCCACATGTGTCCTCCACCGCCCTGTGCACCGCACATGCGTACCGTGAGTCACGTTTTTTCCCTCATGTCTAACCCTGGCGACTCAGTTGTACTCAGTTTTGCCCTCGAGTGTAACACTGGCAGTTTGGTTCTACTCAGTTTTGCCCTCCAGTACTAACACTGCTGTGTGCAATATACTCAGTTTTACCCACCGATGGCTGGTCAACAGAGAGTGAACGAATAGGTTTTAGCTAGATAATTGAGTAATTTTATGCACAACAAATTCAAAAAGAGCAAAACATAGTGGCATCTACCCAGGGAGTCTTATTATGTGACATGCCATCATAAGAAATGTATATAAACCAAGTTTTAACCTAAATCACCACTTCTCAAATCACCTACTATCTATGAAGATTCATGGCTTTCTACTCAAGCCTCTCCCCAAAACATACATCTCCAAAACATAATTTGTCTGAATGAGGCAATAATTGTCAAGCTGGTGAATATTTGAATTACAAATAGTTTGATGTATGCCAAGGTGTATTTTATTTTTTATAAAAGACGCATTTTCCATTTTTAAAATCCTTTTCTATTTTCTATTTGAATCCCTTTGTCAGTCTTGCCCTTGGTTTTTATGTTCTACTCAGTTTTGCCCTTGGTTCTTAAGTGCTACTCAGTTTTCCCCTCTCTTTGTATCCATCTCTCGCACCTGTGCTCATCTTCGCTGCTACGCTGTGATTGGTCGAGACATTTGTCACACGGATCGTCCCCACCAACCGTTGATCCTCTGTGATCTAGCGCATAGGATAACCCCTATATCTATCGAGGGGGCACCTATCCGTGCAAAATAACGAGTATGACACCGATACTTCAACTCCATAAACAAATGAACTTGAATATAATTTGAAGGAAATGTGTTCGAAGGTGTATAATTTAAGCATTATATTTCACTCCATGGAAATAGCAATGATCAGGATTTTCTTAGCACAACATTATCATGTATTAAGTGCGAATTCAAAGAGTTAAAAGGTTTATAATTTTTGTATACGCAAGTTTATGCAATATATTTCACTCCATGGAAATGATAAATGATCAGGATTTTCTTAGCACAACATTTTTACGTATTAAGGGCGATTTCAAAGAGTTCAAAGGTATGTAATTTTTGTATACGGAAGTTTAGGCATTATATTTCACTCCATGGAAATGATAAATGATCAGGATTTTCTTAGCACAACATTATCACGTATGAAGTGTGATTTCAAATAGTTCAAAGGTGTATAACTTTTGTATACGCAAGTTTATGCATTATATTTCACTCCATGAAAATGGTAATCTCTCAAAATTTTCTTAGCACAACATTATCATGACCTAAGTGTGAATTCAAAGAGTTCAAAGGTGTATAATTTTTGTATACGCAAGTTTATGCATTATATTTCACTCCATGGAAATGGTAATCTCTCAAGATTTTCTTAGCACAACATTATCACAACCCAAGTGCAATTTCAAAGAGTTCAAAGGTGTATAACTTTTGTATACGCAAGGTTATTCATTATATTTTACTCCATGGAAATGGTAATCTCTCAAGATTTTCTTAGCACAACATTATCACGTATTAAGTGCAATTTCAAAGAGTTCAAAGGTGTATAACTTTTGTATACGTAAGTTTATGCATTATATTTCACTCCATGGAAATGGTAATCTCTCAAGATTTTCTTAGCACAACATTATCATGACCTCAGTGCGGTTTCAAAGAGTACAAAGGTATATAACTTTTGTATACACAAGTTTATGCATTATATTTCACTCCATGGAAATGGTAACCTCTCAAGATTTTTTAGCACAACATTATCATGTATTAAGTGCGATTTCAAAGAGTTCAAAGGTGTATAAACTTCATATACACAAGTTTATGCATTATATTTCACTCCTTGGAAATGGTAATCTCTGAAGATTTTCTTAGCACAATATTATCACGTATTAAGTGCGATTTCAAAGAGTACAAAGGTGTATAAACTTCGTATATGCAAGTTTATGCATTACGTTCCACTCTATGAAAATGGGGGAGAAAATAATAATCTCTCAAGATTTTCTTAGCACGACATTATCTCGTATTAAGTGCGATTTCAAAGAGTTCAAAGGTGTATATTTTTGTATACGCAATTTTATGCATTATATTTTCACTCCATGCAAATGATAAATGATCAGGATTTTATTAGCAAAACATTATCATGTCCTAAGTGCGATTTAAAAGAGTTCAAAGGTGTATAACTTTTGTATAATTTCCGTATATGCATTACATTTCACTATATGAAAATGAAGCAACGGCCTGGGCGCGGGGCTGGCTCGGGGTCCCATCTTGCAACGCCAACCTAGGTAAGTTATGGGTCGGGCTCTCACGTGGATAAGTTGTGGGTCCGATGCTGATCTGGATAAGTTGAGAGAGGTGTCCACTACAGGAATCGATTGAACACGGCCCCACATGTCAGCATGTAACGGCAAGGGTACACTACAGGACCCGACAGAACGCGGTCCTACTCGTCAGCACGTAATGGCGAGGGTCCACTACGGGACCCGACTGAAGGCGGCCCCACTTGTCAGCACGTAACGGCAAGGATGACGGATGGCGAGTTTCAGACCATGTGAGAGTTTCGTACAAGGAGATGGGCAAAAGTGAGGAAAAACTAAGCGGCTAGGGAAAAGTGAGTACAACTAATGAACCAGGGGAACAGAAATAGAAATCCCTAAATAAATTCAGTAAATAGAGCAGATGTAGATAAACCAGCTAATATAGGTTATATAGTACGGAACTTAACGAGGTTCGACAATTAGGATGCTCAGTAGTAGCATCAGACAAATTCAACACGGACACGACAAAAGAAGCTGCTTTACAGCAGTAGCAGCAGATCAGTGGCCCCTCATGGACTTTTCCAGGAGGGCCTCCGCCTCCTCTCTCTGACGCTTCCTCTACTTCTTGATGCCCAGTCCTTTGACCTTGGGCACCTTGGGCTTGATCTGGAGGTTTCGAAGGTGAAGACCGAGTGCCTGGTGCTTGGCTATGAAGCCGTGGACGTTCATGGACTCATCGTAGGTCCTCACGTCCTCGGCATGCTTCACGAGGGAGTTGAAGTCCGTGGCACGGAGCCTCCCGGTAGGGTAGAAGGGGCACCTGTACACGTCGCCGACAAAGAAGTTGTTGTACTAGCCGAACTTCAGCCTCCTCAGCACATGACAAGTCTTGGTGTTCTTGGACTCGTCGTCGGTACGGACGTCGCTGCTATCCTCCTATAGAGTGCAATAAGGACATGATTGAGATACTTTGATTACGGGATTGATTATTTGCACAAATTAACCGATTGAGATTTCCTGAGTATTCCCCAAATCTCAAACCAAATCGAATACTGGTCCCAACTACGAACATGGGGGTTCAAATACAAAAAGGGGGATTCATCGAAATACGAGATCTAACACAAGATGATTAGCTACTGTAAAAATACGAATAGCCGATCCCTAATAACATAACGATCTAGCATCCAACCATGGGAACGGGGGAAGAACAAGGGAAGAGGAGAAAACCCTGGTTACCTCCGACCATGGGTCAGTGATGCTGGTGTTTTAGGGGTTCTCCGACCTTATGTAAACAACCTCCTCGTACGGGTCCCAGCCGAGCAGGATCTGCCTGAGAATGGCAGGCACCTCCTCACCAGCGGCTGTGGAGGATGCGGGGACGGGGACGGGGGCCTCCTCGCCGGTGGCCTTCGAGGCGCCGATGGCCACCGCGCTATTCTTCTCCATCACCGGCATGGTTGGTGTTTTCTTGGGGGTTTGCACCACGTACTCTACTTCGCTGTGCACGGCCACACGTGTCCGCCACCGCCCCGTGCACCGCGCATGCGTACCATGATTCATGTTTTTTTCCTCGTGTCTAACCCTGGAAACTCAGTTGTACTTAGTTTTGCCCTCAAGTGTAACACTAGTAGTTTGCTTCTACTCAGTTTTGCCCTCCAATACTAACACTGCCCTATGCAATATACCCAGTTTTACCCTCCGGTGGCTGGTCAACAGAGAGTTAATGAATAGGTTTTAGCTAGATAATTGAGTCATTTTATGCACAACAAATTCAAAAAGAGCAAAACATAGTGGCATCTACCCAAGGAGTCTTATCATGTGACCGGCCACCATAAGAAATGTATATAAACCAAGTTTTAACCTAAATCACCACTTCTCAGATCACCTACTATCTATGAAGGTTCATGGTTTTCTACTCAAGCCTCTTCCCAATACATCCCTCCCCAAAACATAGTTTGTCTGAATGAGGCAATAACTGTCAAACTAGTGTATATTTCAATTGCAAATAGTTTCATGTATGCCAATATGTATTTTATTGTATAAAAGATGCATTTTCCATTTTTAAATCCTTTTTCTATTTTCTATGTGAATGCCTTTGTCAGTCTTGCCCTTGGTTTTTATGTTCTACTCAGTTTTGCCCTTGGTTCTTAAGTGCTACTCAGTTTCCCCTCTCTTTGTATCAATCTCTTACACATGTGCTCATCTTCGCTGCTACACTCTGATTGGTCAAGACAGTTGTCACACGGATCGTGCCCACCAACCGTTGATCCTTTGTGATCTAGCGCACATGATAACCCCTATATCTGTCGGGGGGAACCCTCTATTCGTGCAAAATAATGAGTATGCCACTGGTACTTTAACTCCATAAACAAATGAACTTGAATATAATTTGAAGGGAACATGTTCGAAGGTGTATAATTTATTAATTATATTTCACTCCATGGAAATGGTAATGTCTCAAGATTTTCTTAGCACAACATTATCACGACCTAAGTGCGATTTCAAATAGTTTAAAGGTGTATAATTTTTGTATACGCAAGTTTATGCATTATATTTCACTCCATGGAAATGATAAATGATCAGGATTTTCTTAGCACAACATTATCACGACCTAAGTGCGATTTCAAAGAGTTCAAAGGTGTATAATTTTTGTATACGCAAGTTTATGCATTATATTTAACTCCATGGAAATGATAAATGATCAGGATTTGCTTAGCACAACATTATCACGACCTAAGTGTAATTTCAAAGAGTTCAAAGGTGTATAATTTTTGTATACCCAAGTTTATGCATTATATTTCACTCCATGGAAATGGTAATCTCTCAAGATTTTCTTAGCACGACATTATCACGACCTAAGTGCGATTTCAAAGAGTTCAAAGATGTATAACTTTTGTATACGTAAGTTTATGCATTAGATTTCACTCCATGGAAATGGTAATCTCTCAAGATTTTCTTATCACAACATTATCATGACCTAAGTGCGGTTTCAAAGAGTTAAAAGGTATATAACTTTTGTATATGCAAGTTTATGCATTATATTTCACTTCATGGAAATGGTAACCTCTAAAGATTTTTTTAGCACAACATTATCATGTATTAAGTGCGATTTCAAAGAGTTCAAAGGTGTATAAACTTCATATACACAAGTTTATGCATTATATTTCACTCCTTGGAAATGGTAATCTCTGAAGATTTTCTTCGCACAACATTATCACGTATTAAGTGCGATTTCAACGAGTTCAAAGGTGTATAAACTTCATATATGCAAGTTTATGCATTACATTCCACTCTACGAAAATGGGGGAGAAAATAATAATCTCTCAAGATTTTCTTAGAACGACATTATCACGTATTAAGTGCGATTTCAAAGAGTTCAAAGGTGTATAATTTTTGTATATGCAAGTTTATGCATTATATTTTCACTCCATGGAAATGATAAATGATCAGGATTTTATTAGCACAACATTATCATATCCTAAGTGTGATTTAAAAGAGCTCAAAGGTGTATAACTTTCATATAATTTCCGTATATGCATTACATTTCACTATATGAAAATGAAGAAACGGCACGGGCGCGGGCACGGGGCTGGCTCAGGGTCCCATCTTGCAACGTCAACCTGGGTAAGTTATGGGTCCGACGCTCACGTGGATAAGCTGTGGGTCCGATGCTGATCTAGATAAGTTGAGAGAGGTGTCCACTACGGGAATCGACTGAACACGGACCCACTTGTCAGCATATAATGTAAGGGTACACTATAGGACCCGAGAGAATGCGGTCCTACTCGTCAGCACGTAACGGCGAGGGTCCACTACGGGACCCGATTGAACGCGGCCCCACTTGTCAGCACGTAACGGCAAGGCTAACGGATAGGGAGTTTTAGACCATGTGAGAGTTTCGTACAAGGAGATGGACAAAAGTGAGGAAAAATTAAGTGGCTAGGAAAAACTGAGTACAACTAACGAACCGAGGGCATGAAAATAGAAATCCCTAAATTTTTTGGCATGCTCTCAATTACTTAAAAACTGAAATTCTTGAAGGACAATGAATAGAAAAGTAGTGCTTGAAAAGTCTTGATTTATTGATGTGGGAGGATTGAGATACTCTAGTATATATATGCTTTTCATGACAACTCTCACACTCTTAATTTACATGATTATACTTTAATGTTCAAAGGCAAGCCTATGAGTTGATTACTTGACATGGAATAAAGTTTACTCATTTGAATCATCCATGTTTACAATAATTTTGCTGCACTATAAGGATGCATGAAACCTGTATGATATGCTTGCCATTACTCTATATATGCTGAAGTTTTTCAGATTTATAAAGTGGAGGAAACATGTGACTACTAATCATCAGTAAGATCACCATATCGTTATTTTAGTTGAAATGTCGAGTTCCTTTTTTATTTTGGTTTTCTTGCTCGGGACGATCAAGTTTAAGCTTGGGGAGGTTGATGGCTCTGAAATATAGCCATCTAGCGTCCACATTTAAACAATATATTAATCATATTGTTGATGAAATATCTCTTTAAACCTTGCCACTAATGATAATATTCAGAGGGGTATGCAATCCTTTCTTTTGTATTTTTACTGCGCAGATAATGTCGTTTAAAGGAGGGAATCACTACATTAAAGTCGAAGATACGAGATTTCCAGTAACCAGAAGAAACCAGGAGCCTTACAGTGAAGGCAGACGCTTTAACAACCAACTATACAGACGGAGCACAAATTCCGATCGTATAGCTCCGGTCGTATAGTTGGCGCCACCACCGTTAGGTCAAATAGAACAACTTTCATGAAGGGAATCCCATATAAAGAGGCCCCAGGCGATGGGAAAACAGAGGACGCACCACCCCGAAAGTCTCTGCCATAGATCACCAGCCGCCTCCAGATCTCCAAACCCTTCTCCATCTCCATAGCCATATTCCACCACTTATAATAGTAGATCTCTTCTCCGATTGACGACATTGTAAGACCATTGCTATCAATCTTATGATTTTTATTACAATGTTTGCGATTGTTGATCTCATCTCTATGTGTGAGTAATTCTCCTTGGGCTAAGGGCTTCAGCCTAGCCATGTAGCAATTGTGCATGTGAATTATCATAGATGGGATCGTGTATTAGTTTGTATGACATGATGATTGTTGTATCCTATCTTGCCTCAATACAAGGACTTGGCAGGTACCCAAGACCCCGAGGGTTGAGCAAGGTATAGGGAGTATGAGTGATGAATGATCTGGAGGTTGGGAACCCCAATGACAGAAGGGGTAGTACGGTTGTGCGTGATGGATTTTCTTGGGATTAACGGTGACATCACTATGCATATCATTAGTTCTCTTTCTTCTATGGATGAGACTAGTAGGTTATTGCTATAATTGGTTGAAGAGGCAATAGCAACTATGGATGCACTGCCCACATATAATTTATCTTGCTCTAACAAGTACACACATACTTTATTTCTATCTTTTATTTCCATCAGATGTTTTGCACAGCTACAGGTGAAACCGAACGCCCTAGGCCCTCTCTCTCCATCATCAACAACAACAAAAAGACACAAGCTATTGGTCTGGTAAAAACACAAAAGGAATTGTAAAACTACCGAAGGTCCGTTAAAGTAACTTCACTATGCATTCGCTTCCCAAGTATTCGATAACTTAGGTCTACTAGGGAAAAAGAAGCTATAATACATTCGTACTCCGGATCGAAGGTATCAACCATCGTCCAAAAAAAGGTGACCAAGGTCATGGAAATAGTTTATGATGACGTGTCCATATTTGGTAGATCGGTGCATCTTTGCAAATCAACCAATATGTCTAGTTCCAAATTTGATGTTTGTTTTCGAATTTCCAAGTAACAACAATGTGTTTTGTTGTGAAGCAACTACAAAGATGATGGATCAAAATGCCACCGCCCCCTTTTTCACACAATGTATAACGCCCTTTCAAGCTTCCAGGCTAAATTTGTGCAATAAAATAATTTTTGGGGCTGGTTGTTTGAATGGATGGGCAGGATGTTTGAATGGGTGGGCGGGATATTTCGGCGCTCTGCTGAAATTTTGAAGTTGAAGCTGCTAAGGTACGCTACTCCCACTTGGGATGCTGTCCCCGTCAGATAGACCCACAGTCTTGTATGCTTTCCAGCATTTAATGAGTTTATAGACATCTGTTGAAATTAATGAACATTAATTCAAGGCTTTCAAACAAGAGGAGCAAGGTCATAGCCATAGTTTCTATACCTTTTCCATGTTTTGTACTACTCCATACATTGAAGCATCTTCACTAACCAAGATTACAAACATGTCCATATTTGGTAGATCGGTGCATCTTGGCATTTCAAGCAATTGTTTACAAAGGAGATTCCTGATTTGATGGATAATGCCCTACTTTCATAAATTTCCAAGCTTCCTAACTGAAGATGCTGAAATCAAATAACTTTTTGATGATTGAAAGTAAGATGTATATTTATGAACTACAAAGTGTGTGATATAGCTTGCTCTTGACTTTATAAAAATAGTTTGAAGGTACCGAATTAGTCAAATATTGGAGAATCACCGATAGTTTTGCAAGATTTCAATTTTTTTATATGAATAGTAATGACACCAAATTTGGGCCATTTTAAAAAAAATAAAGAAACAAAATATAAAACTAAATACAACCATTCGTTTCTCCATTGGTGTCTCACTGTGTGCATTGGCTAATTTCCATGAAAATATATAAAATTTGATAACTCTTGAAAAACCCGTTTCACAATATGTCGTACCATGTTCGAACATTCATGGCTTTCAAAAACTAGATGACCAATGTCAAGGCCATATGTGTTACCATACTTTATGATAATGTAACCATGTTTGGTAGATTGGTGCATATTGGTATTTCAACATTGTTTAAAAAGAGCTTCCATATTTGGAGTTATTATAAAAGCTCCAATCGATAATAATGGCTTTAATTTTGTCATACGATATATGGCGTACCATGTATGAATTTGCATGGCTTTCAAACCAGGTGACCAAGGTCATGGCCATATCTTTGCTATAGTTTATAACAACATGTTTGTATTTGGTAGATTGGTCCGTATTATTGGCATTTAAAATATTATTTACAAAGGAAGCTTCTGAATTTGAAGTTATTTTCAATTTTTCAAGCGATGACAATGGATTTTATCATGAATAAACTACAAATAAGTATGGCTCAAAATTCCATTGCCCTAGTTTCCACGGAAGATATATATAGCCTGGGTTTAGGGTTTGTGTTTTTTTGGCTTGGGGGTTTAGGGGTTTAGGGTTTATGGTATATGATTTAGGATTTTAGGGTTTAGGGTTTTCTAGGTTTTAGGGTTTTATGAATTTTCGATAATAATGTTCATGCTTTATATATATATGCTTATATATATTCGTCGAATAAACTAGTGTTATCGCAATTTAATGAAAGTGTCTTGGATTTTGCTCTATAAGTGCATCATACCTGCTTGGTAAGGGGTTGAGGGGATGAGCGTTTAGGGTTTATGGTTTTTAGGGTTTAGGTGTTTAGGGTTTAGGTTTTTTAGGAATTTTTGATAATGTTCAAGCTGCTTTATATATGCTTAAATTCATGGAATTGAATTGCATTAGCACAATTTGAGGAAAGTTTATCTGAAATTTGGATCTACAAGTGCATGTGATACCTCATTTGCCAATGTTGTTTGGGCAGGGTTGAGGGTTTAGGGTTTTAGGGTTTAGGGTTTAAGGCATTTTCAATAATGTTCAAACTTTATTGTTATATTCGTGGAATAGAATCGCATTGCCGCAATTTAATGAAAGATCGAATCTCAGATTTTGATCTATAAGTCCACGTTACCTGCTTGGTTAGGGTTTATATGGGTCGAGGGTTTAGGGTTTTACGGTTTTATGGTTTAGGTTTTATGGACTGAATAGGGTTTAGGGGGTTTATCGAATTTTCAATAATACTCAAGCTTTATGCTTATATTCATCAAATAGAATGTGGCATTACCTAACTCATTGAAAGAATCTCAAAATTTGATCTATAAGTGCAAGATACCTGATTGGTTAGAGTTTATGTGTTGAGGGTTTGGGGTTTTAGGTTTATGTGTTGAGGGTTTGGGGTTTTAGGTTTAGGTTTTATTAGGGGTTGTTTAGGATTTAGGGTATTTTCGTAATGCTCAAGATTTATGCTTATATTCATCGAATAGATTGGAGTTACCAGTTTAATGAAAATATATCAATTTTTGATCGATAAGTGCATGCTACGTGTTTGGTAAGCATTTAGGATTTAGTGTTTAGATTTTAGGGTTTCGAGAATTTTAAATAATGTTCAAGCTTTATGCTTATATTCGTGGAATAGAATGGCGTTATTGCAATTTAGTGAAAGTATCTCAAATTTTGATATATAAGTGCATGGTACCTGCTTGGTTAGGGTTTATGGGTCGAGGGTTTAGGGTTTTACAGTTTAGTTTTACGGGTTATTTCCGGTTTAGGGTTTAGAGAATTTTTGGTAATGCTCATGATTTATGCTTATATTCGTCTAATAGAATGGCGTTACCTGATTTAATGAAAATATCTCACATTTTGATCTGTCAGTGCATGACACACCTAATTGGTTAGGGTTTTTGGGCTGAGGGTTTTAGGGTTTAGGTTTAGGGAATTTTCAATAATGCTCAAGGTTTATGCTTATATTCGTCAAAAAGAATGGCGTTACCCAATTTAACGTAAGTATCTCCAATTTTGATCTCTAAGTGCATGCTACGTGCTTGGTCAGGTTTTGGGGTATAGGGGTTTAGGGTTTATTTGGGTTTTAGGGGTTTAGCTAGGGATTAGGTTTTCGGGAATTTTCAATAATGTTCAAGCTTTATGCTTATATTCGTGGAATAGAATGGTGTTACCTAATTTAATGAAAGTATCTCAATTTTTGATCTATAGTTGCATGATACGTGCTTGGTCAGGGTTTAGGGGTTTAGATTTTATGGTTTAGAATTTCGTGAATTCTCAATAATATTTTCAAACTTTATGGTTATATATATTCATGGAACAGAATGGTGTTACCACAATTTAATGAAAGTATCTAAAAAATTGATCTATATGTCGATGATACCCTGCTTGGTCATATTTTTTGTTAAATAAAATTGAAGGTACCCAAGTACTAAAACATGGGAGAAACACAAAGTGTTCCTTGAGGTTTAGGCATTGTTTGGTTGGGATCTAATTCTTGCTTTTGATTTTTGACTTATAAAGCTACGAACATGTTTTTGGCTTTGTTTTTTAGCTTTTACTCTGACATAGTGGAATGATAGTATAAACCAGGTTGGATGATTTTAACGATTTTATCTCGGTTTAGCGAAAAATGTTCGAATTTTGAACACAGGCGATGGGAATCTCTACTTCCTGTAATTCTGTCTCACTGACATGTGGGTCACCTGCATAGTGGGTCCAAAAAGTCAGTGTAGGTTGGAGTGGGCGGGCAGGTAAATATTGAAGAAGGCTGGGAAACGTCGATGGGATGATGCACTTGGGAGAATGCAAATTTACCACCTATATCCCTCTGTTATTGTACTACTCCCTCGAATTATTGTTTTCGGAGCAGGGATAGAAGAGGATTTTTGCATTCTAGAAAGAGGTGAAGCATGTTTGAATGGATGCGCTGGATATTTTAATGTATGGGTGCGATCAAATTTCGAAGTCGAAGCTTCTAGCATACGCTACTCCAGCGTGGGGCCTCTCAGACGCGCTGTTACCTTCTAGGCCCACACGCCAGCGAGAGTTGCTTCCCAGCATTTAAACGAGTTTCTAGGCATTTGCTGAAATTTTTGAACAATCTAAGGCTTTCAAGAAGATGACCATCGTCCAAAAAAAGGTGACCAAGGTCATGGAAATAGTTTATTATGATGTGTCCGTATTTGATAGATCGGTGCATCTTTGTAAATCAACCAATATGTTTAGTTCCAAATTTGAAGTTTGTTTTCGAATTTCCAAGTAACAACAATGTGTTTTGTTGTGAACCAACTACAAAGATGATGGCTCAAAATGCCACCGCCCCCTTTTTTCACACAATGTATAACGCCCTTTGAAGCTTCCAGGCTAAATTTGTGCAATAAAATAATTTTTGGCGCTGGATGTTTGAATGGATGGGCGAGATGTTTGAATGGGTGGGAAGGATATTTCGGCACTCTGCCGAAATTTTGAAGTTGAAGCTTCGAAGGTACGCTACTCCCACTTGGGATGTTGTCCCCGTCAGATAGACCCACATGCCTATATGCTTTCCAGCATGTAATGAGTTTATAGACATCTGCCGAAATTAATGAACATTAATTCAAGGCTTCCAAACAAGAGGAGCAAGGTCACAACCGTAGTTTCTATACCTTTTTCATGTTTTGTACTACCCCGTACATTGAAGCATCTTCGCCAACCAAGCTTACAAACGTGTCCATATTTGGTAGATCGGTGCATCTTGGCATTTCAAGCAATTGTTTACAAAGGAGATTCCAGTTTTCATGGATAATGCCCTACTTTCATGAGTTTCCAAGCTTCCTAGCTGAAGATGCTGAAATTAAATAACTTTTTGACATAAAGCCATTCGTTTTCAAAGTACAATGCTATGTGCATTAGTTTCCATGGTAAAACATAAACTTGTATTTTGACAAGTTTTGGATCAATTTTGATCTATGGTGACTGGCAGGTGGGCCACGTATATGGTGGTGCCCAAAGCAGGGTAGGTCAGAATTTCTAAAGTTATCCCTCCGCACCCCTTCGCGCTGAGTATTAACTTCCACCCTCCGACGCCTAGGCCCTCACCCCCTTCCCCACAAAACATACACGCTTACAGTCGCTTCTCATCACCAACATGCACGAAGAAGCTTTCCCTACCCGTCGGTCTTCTTGAGACGCACCGGTGGGCATGTTGATCACACGGTAGTCCTTCTATATCTAGCTCGATCTGGTTTGCATTTTATTTCCCTTTCAAATACATAGTTTAATTTTTCCTCAATCTGCATGGTCATAGTTTATTCTGTGTTGGATCTGCGTTCCTAAATACCTTCAACGATTTTTTGCTGTCAATATGTTTGTTGAAACGCATAGGCATATATAGTTTTTGTACTCCATCTATATGTTTCCTTATTTTCTTTTAATAATAACCAACCTTGTATGTCATAATTAAACAAATGGGTAGATTTTGGATAGAGATTGCTCCATTAGGCAGTGCTAAACATATCCTTGATGTTCTACAATTTATGGTATTTGTTAGAGCTCATTGTGACAACTCAAAAATACATTACCCCTGCCGGTTGTGTGCGAATCATAGGGTGCTGCCTCAAAGTATAGTGGAAGACCATATTTTTACATTTGGGATTCTAAGGACATATGTTAATTAGATGGGTATTTCATGGTGAACCATATGATCCTCCATATGAACCGGGGGAAGCACATCTTTATCATCAAGATCAAGTAGGGGAAGCAGATGCTGATCAACTAGATCAACTGACAGAGGCAGCTCCTAAGGATCTAGATCAACTTGGAGAAGGGGGAGGAGAGAAACAGCACAAGCTGCATGAAATAGGTTTCATTTCTGGTACTACCGCTATGCCAGATGACAAGGTATATCTGTAGAATGACAAATGTTTAGGTTGTGTGTCTTTGATGTTTCTCTATAAATGTATCTATTAATCTACTAATTGTAGAAGTAGACGACCGAAGAGGACTTTGATGGTAATGACGATGACCTGTTCATTGATGAGCCTGCACCTGAGGCTGTGGATCGAGTAAACTGCTTCTGGATGGATTTGATGCAGGGCTACTGATCATCAGGGGTGTACTTTTGGTGTCGTTTGGGTAGTCTCATGACCACTATCCTAGCTGCAAAACTCTTGGGGTGTAGAGCTATACCATGATTGGTTCGCTACTATCGTACTTCTATAATATGGAGCTACCTTATTATGATTTCTAGGCCTTTGTTAGCAGAACTATAATTGGAAACTATTTCGTATATTAGTATATAGTATATGTGTGTGTTTATAGTCTGAAGTCCGAGCTTATCATTTTATTAGTTCCTAAACTGTTTTTTAGGCCCCAACGCTGGTGTCCTATGCTGCAACTACCGCCGTCTTGTCCAGTGCTCCGTGAGACAAATCAGCAAAAGGAGAATAAGTTGGGATCAATTTGATTTGAACAGGGGCGATTTTCTTTGTCCTTGGAGAGGAACCCGGGAGAACTAGTACTTAGTACCAAGGGAAGGAGGAGGTTGGATCGGTCAATTATCTCACCCACTTGATGTGGGAACTGTTTTAACTCACCCCTGACATGGGTCCTGCTTGAAACAGCTATAGGCCACCACGTGATAGCTGGGATCAAAAATTTGGGATTCTCTCCTGGCAAAATGTTCCCACCATTTCCACTTAAAAATACTTACTGTAGAAAAAAGTGTACTGCACAACCCTACTACTACTAGTACTACTACTCCCCTGCCCATGCCTTTTTACCGACGACAAGACAAGAAACCATCACTAGTTAGCTCCCATCCAGCAAGCAACTGTTGGAACTGGTGCAACCTCCGATTGGGGAGTTCTTGTTGAAATAGGTGGGTGTATTTGCTCACCTCGAAATCTGGCTTTGCTTAATTTGCTTCCGATTGGGCCATTGGGGGTACTATTAGTACTAGGAGTAGTAGGAGTAGTAGTATTCGGTATGCTTTGATTGTGGAGTTCTTGCTTATTGCTCACCTCGGAACCACCTAATCAGGATATTTTTCCTCTTATCTAATCGATTGGGTCATTTGGGTGGGGTGGGGGTGGTGGTGGAGATGGGGGTGGGGGGAGGTGGTACTGATTTTGTATGGATTCCGGATCAGGGCATGGTCACCTCTGTTCTGATTGGGGCATTTGGTCAGGTTCGATTTTAGTGTTTTTCACTTCTGTAACCTTTAGTTGCTACTCGTAATGTGCAATGGATTTTGCGTCAGATTCTGTATGGAGAACTATGGGTCAGTGGAGCGCACAGCCACTACGGACAGGGATGGTCCCGTTAGTTCCCTTAAAAGTTGCCTAAAAAAGGTAATGTAGCAGTATATTCGTTGCGTTCTTACATTCTTTCCAATGCTGAAAGTGGTTGGTTGCAACCTGGACATATCCCCATGCTAAAAGTTGTCTTTGTTTACATCCTGTTTTTGTGGAAGCCTCTATGACACCTCTTCTTCATTTACTGTAGCACGGTGGTACATACCTGCGAACATGAAGTGCTCGAGGTGCGGCTAACAGGATGATACCCCCACATGCCGCATGATTCGGCCAGTACCACTACTCACCAAACAAGCACAAGGCCACCGACCAGCTAGGAGGGCCCAACTTAAAGAGAAAGGTATTTGCTCTTAATACCCTTATTACCATGGTGCAGTCAGATTTAAGTATTACCCACTTGGTGTCATGCATGCTTATCAGATGTTCAGAAACTTATGTGTGATTTTATTAATTATGGTATTGTATTTATGTGAATCCAGATCTGGATCTGTCAGACTATCTCATACAGTCCGTATATGACTACTATGTACTGTACTCCCTCCGTCCCAAGGCTTAGGCATATACTATTTTTTTTGAAAAGTCAAGCGACGGAAAGTTTGACCAAACTTTTGAAAAAAGTCAAAAACTATCAAGAACTATGATATTATATACATATGATGTGAATATATGTTTTGTGATGTATCCAAGGATATATAATTCATATTATATTTTTTTCTAAAAAATGGTCAAACTTTACATAGTATTGAATTGTTGAGCTTTATTGCTATTTATGCAGATTGAAGGTGTTGTTGCAGACGCTAAGGCTGCTGTGGAGGCTAGTAGATTTCTGATGCCCACACCAAAAGAGGACATCCTCTACACAACGAGGAAGCGCCAACACAGTACCTAGGTGGGCAGTGACCTCTTTAAGAAGTGGGTATAATTTGGAAATCCACAATTTCCCATGTTATGATTTTCCATGTTATTGTTATTAGCTAGTACTATATGTTTATGCTCATTAGAAGTTCACAAAAATAAAATCTATTTTCATTACAGGCAATGGTTTTGTCTTATATTATTAGATTTACTTGCTCTCTGCATAATTTAACCTTTCCACTTAATTTCAATCAGTACCACGCACCAGCTGCTCAGCCCTTTCTGCTACCCTCCTCTTGTCAAGCTTGTGGATTGAAAGGGGGGCCCTGTATGCCCTTCCAAAGGCAGAGGGAAGAAAAATGGTGCAAGGCCACCCTTCGCAAAGGATACCCATGGTATCAGGTATGGATTCCAAGTGGTTTAGACTGACTTGATGTAAGATCTTGTATCTCACTTTTTTTGCTGTCGCCTTACTTATCTATCAATTTTCTCATGAAGGTTGTCCCTTATGTCGCTCGCCCCATTATAAAAAAATGTTCGGAAACGACAAGTTTCTAACTCTGTATAGCGAGGGCCCTAAAGTCATAAGGCAACTATATGATGTGGATGTCTCCCAGACGATGGCCACCACCTATTTGGGTGGCCGAGGTTGGTCCAACTATGTACGTGAGAATGGTCTGAAGCAGGGGGATGAGATATCATTCGATTTTAGCAAGCCTGGGCAGATACTTGCACGCCATCGTACACCTGTTGACCGAAGGACCAAGAACAGAGGTAGTACTAAATTATTTTGGTTATGTACTCATCACAACCTCTAATGATTTTCTTGCGACTAACTATTCTGCACCATTGTCTTTACTCATCATATGACCTTGACCACTTCTGCAGTCTGCTTCCCCTTATGTACCACCCAGAAGGGTGCCAGCATCAAGCTGCTGGCACCGGCACCAGCACCGGCCCCGGTTCCTGCAATGGAACATGTTGACCTCATTAGGAGAAAGAATAGAGTTAGTAACTTAATTTTCTTGTATACTCTCATCTCTATCTAGGAGTTACTATTGTATAAGAAACCATTTTGCTTGTCCACATTTCATATGCCTCTCTGACCACTCCTGTAGTCCCCTTACCTACCCCTCAGAAGGTAACCAGAACCAAGTTGTTGGCACCCCCAACGGCACTGACCCTAGTTCCTGCTCTAGCACGTGTTGTCCTAAGGATAACGAATGGAGGTAGTAACTTATTTGCTTGTATACTCATCATATCCTCTGATAACTATCTTGTGAGTAACTGTTGTATAAGAGACCATTTTGCTTGTACACTTCTCATCTGCCTCTACCATCCCTACAGTCAGCTTAGATACCCCTTAGAAGGAATCTAGCATCAAGTTGCTGGCGCCGGCACCGGTTCTGGGCCTTTTGGCTCCTGCACCAGCCCCTATACAATTAGTGGCACCATCTCATGCACCAGCACCAGCCCTACCATAGGCACCAACACAAGCTCCTTCATCACCCCGGGAAGCACCTTGTCAGACCATATCCTACACATGTGTCATCAAAAGGTCGCACCGGATTATGTTTGTGAGTATATGGCGGCAGATAAACTGCTCTGAATGTCTTCTCAAGTTTCACATGATTAAGTGCATTGCTCTTAGTAATTATGTGTCTATCTCTTGCTTTGACTCAGAAATTTCCTAAGAGTGTCACAAAGCAACTCCAGGCCAAACGAAAGGGCACAATAGTGTTCATGCTGCAGAGTGAAGCATTGCGAATCGAGGGACGCTATGCCATTAAATCGACTGATGGGCGCTTGGCAGCTACTTCTAGGTGGATCAAGTTCCAGAAAGCAGCCAAACTAACTATTGGAAGAACGGTCAAGGTCGATATATTTGTCTGCCCTCAATGCCGCATGCTGTTCTTGAACTTCCTAGCTATATCGCTCTTTGGCCGCATGCTATTGTAATTAATTATGTGGTTGTCTTATCTCCACTGATCATATATGGGTGGTAAAACTGTGATAACCTTTTGCTGGATTGGAGCTATGACTAGTATGTACTGGTATGGTATATCTGTATCTATATGACCAAATATTATGACAATGATTGTGTTCCAGCAATCGAGTGTGTTTGGAGAAAAGGGCAAACTGATCGCATGGCATGGGTTTTAGAGCTGAAACAAGAACTGTCTCTCTCTGTAGTGATATTGAATTTCAGTGTCTGTATTGCTGAATTAGTCACTTTGAAATGCTTCTGAGTTGGTCAAGTTCTGCTGAATATGAACTAGGAATCTGTCGATTTTTTAATGTCTTATGATTCTGTACTCCTTAATCTTTCAAATGGTATTGAATTTGTCAAAAGTTCTGTCGTTGCTGCTGCCTACTTGCTCTAGTGTTTTTGCCTTTGTGTCATCGGAATCATTGGATGCATTTTGGACAGAGATGAGAGGGTAAAGATATACAATGTGATTTCACTAAGTGAAGTCATTGGATACCAGCCCTGTTTTGGCGCATGTGGTGTGTGTTCATTAAATATTTTTACATGAATATCTGACAAAGGAATTATCGTTTTTTGCTCCCTCGATGAGGTCTATGTTTGAATCTGGCAAGCCATAGCCCAGTGAAATTTGAGATAGGATCCCATTGACCATATCCCAAACCTTTTTAATTTGGCCTTTTTGGCATTGCCCCTACCTCTACAAAAACTCTGCCTACCAATGTTTTTAAGAAACCAATCCATTATGTGGATTTTTATAAATCGAGGTTCCAATAGCACTGCTCTTTTTTTTAAGAGAGATAACATGGACACACAAAATATTTTTTAG
Source organism: Avena sativa (assembly GCA_916181665.1). NCBI lineage: Eukaryota > Viridiplantae > Streptophyta > Magnoliopsida > Poales > Poaceae > Avena > Avena sativa. The sequence goes on from OV702295.1 coordinate 435,161,090, forward strand.
AAGACTGATACATAAGATGTAGTACTAATACATGTTTAATGATTCAATTTCTATTAGTATCTTTGGTATAGTGGCAAAACACTCAGTTTATGTCTATTTTATTTAATTTGAAGGTATTTAGTTCGAATCCCTTGTGTGTACATGTTTATATATACCTTGGGTTTACTTTTTTTTGAGAAAGGGTTTAATTTTTAATATCACATTACGGAGAGGCTAACATCACGGACCCACCAGCCTGCAGCATCCCTCGAATTTAATGGTTGGGTTTGAAAAAAAAGTTAAATACTTGTACAGAGAGGCTAGCATCGGGGACCCACCCACCAGAACACACTAGAGAGGCTAACATGGGGGCCTCCACAGCAATACCATACACGGCTGCCACATCGAGCAACGTTGCCAAGGTCAAAACAACGGACGCGGCCAAAAAAAAGTCCATCATACGCAGGTTTGATATATACAGAGAGACCGGCATGTGGAACCCAGTACAGCGGCCAAGTTCGAAACAGGGAGGCACGAGTGAGAAAAAAGTCCAGCATGCACACGTTTCTTCTAATGAGAGGCTCACATGGGGGACCTAGTAGCCTGGAAAAACAGCTGATGCATCGAGCAACGCTATCAAGTTCGAAACACGGAGGCTCAACCGAGAGCAAAAATTCCATCATACACATGTTTCTTCTAACGAGTGGATGACATGTGGGGCCCTACATCATGATTAAACGGTAGATGCAGCGAGCAATGCTATCAAGTTCGGAACACAGAGAAGCGATCGAGGGAAAAATTGTATCATACACATGTTTCTTCTAATGAGAGGATGACATGTGGGGTCCAGGAGTTTGATTAAACGGTAGATGCATCGAGCAGCGCTATCAAGTTTGGAACAGGGTAGCGCGACGCATCGAGCAACGTTATCGAGTTCAAATCAGGGAGTTGCGACCGAAAAGTATGGTACGCTAGAGACACTGACGTCCGGGACCCACATGCTTCAAAAGACTTCAGCGAGTCAACATCGCGCGAGGAAACAAAAATCTTGCTTCTACCACGCGTTGGCCAAGCTTCCTCCATGTTTTTAGCATATCCGTCGTAGTAGAGGGCCACGAAACCAGAAAAACAGTTTTCCATCGGCCACGGCTGAGCCAAGAATTTTGTCGGGGAAGACGTGCCTTCTATGACGACCGTCAGGACAAGTCGTTGCGGAAGGAAACTTTTCTTGTAGTGTCAATTCTTTATTTGGGAAGGGGGATGTTGGGGCAATGGTAGGCCCCAAAATGACTTTCGGGGGGATGACCCCTGGGTAGAACAAGACGGGACCAACCGACCGACTCCAAGGAGCTCTAGCCGTCTGGGCCCAGAACAAGGAACCACAGCCGGGTGGAATCTCGCACCCGGTCCACATCCAAGTTTCCCCGGCTAGCCTGTCTAGCCGAGTGGCCAGAAGAACCGGCTGGGAGGCCGCTGCTAGCCGGCCGCCTCAGATCCGCTGGCGGTAGTACGGTTGGGATGACGCTCCTTGCTAAGCGCACCTTGGACTGGACAGGCTGGCTAGCCTAGCCGACGCTACCAGACAACTGCGCCAAAGCTGGAGGCTGACGAGGAAAGCAAGGGCTGCCGAGTAAAGATCCGACTTACGCATAAAGAGCCGGCTGACGGATAAAGAGCCGGCTGAAGAGTAAAGCAGGGGCGCTGGACACTGTGGCGTTGTCCTTCCCTATACTAGAGTCTTGACTAGACCCGGGCCTACCATTTCACCCTGTCCAGCCGGCCCACTTTGTAAAGCCCAGATCCAAACAGTAAACCCTAGAACCCATCTTATAAGGGGGGCAGGGGGTAGTGCTAGGGTTCTAGGTAGACAATGACAAGTTAGAAGTTCTCCACATTGGACAAGTTAAGTAGTTCCTCCTTCTTCTAGCAAGGAGTAGCTAGGAAAATAGCTCAAGGAGCATCTGTATTAGGCATTCGCCCCTTGATAGCAGGTCCTTGCAGGAGTAGGAGTTTTACCTCGCCAAGAGGGCCCCAAACCTAGGTATATCGCTATGTTTGCAGTATTTGTTCCCAACCTTTTGCGAGTAGCCACTGATAGCATCCTGATTGTCCCCTTCATGCCATCCCCGATGGCACTGCCGTGTTCCACACCACGACAGTTGGCACCCACCGTGGGGCATAGCGCTTCGGCTGGGATCATCTTTTGCACAGGACTTCCGCTTGTCGCTGGTGAGCGAGTCGCATCTGGCCTCGTCCGCCCATGCGGTTCCTTCGACTGCGACCTCTACAACGCATCCTATTTTGCCCGGGGGAACCTTCCCAAGCGGCAGCTCCATCATGCACTTCGGCGAGCATCGCATCTACGTCGCCACCATCGCCGAGGCCTTCCCTCGCGAGATCGTCACCATGTCCAGCGCACCTCCAGGCTTCTCGGCTTCACGCGTCATCATTGGCAGCATCGAGGTCATGATGGCGGGCTCGGGCGAGAACGGCCACCCACCTCTGGACCACAACGGGGAAAGTCGCGATGTTAACTTGCACCTCCCAAACCAGGACCTGCTCAACACATCCATCGAGCACCTCCACAACCCTAGCACCCCCATCGAGGCAGATCCAGCTGCAGCTACAGCAGCGCTAGAGGCTACTCGCCAGAGCCTTCTGGAAGAAGATTGCAAAGTGGCAGCCACCCAATGGCGGATGAACATGACCATGCACGAGTACACCATCGTGCACGGCTTCGCCCGCTTACCCGGCACCAGCCGCCTGGCCCAACCTCAAGGCCGAAACCTCGGTTCAGAGGTGGATCGCGCTGCTACTCCGTGTACGCCTGCGGTGCAGCCGGTTTACAACACTCCCGCTGATACATTGCAAATGTATCTATAATTTTTGATGTTCCATGCTTGGTTTTGTCTACTTTCTTGTGTTTTGTCCACACTTTGGAGTACTTTTCATATGATTTATTGGACTAACCTATTAACAAGAGCCAGAGTGCCAGCTGCCTGTTTTTTGCTGTTTTTGGTTCTAGGAAGTTGAAAAATGAATATTCTCGGAATTGGACGGGACAAAAGCCAAAGTCACTATTTTACCGGGGGACATCTGGAGCCAGAATACGAGACGGAGAGGGGCTGGGGCCTGGCCACACCACCTAGCCACGCGGCCAGGCCTGGCCCATGCCAGGGGGTGGTCTGGCCGACCCAGCACCCCCTCGGCCTCTCCTTACGCCTATATATTGCCTCTGATACGGAAACCCTAAGTACCTGATCAAAAATCCACGAAAGAGTCCATAGCCGCCGTCATCTCCATCGCTAGATCGGGAGGGATCTGAAGCTCTCCCCGACACCCTGCCGGAGAGGGGAATTCACCATGGAGGCCTTCTTCATCATCATGCAAGCCTTCGGTGTGATGCGTGAGTAGTTCATCTCTGGACTACGGGTCCATGTAGTATCTAGATGGCTGGTTCTCCTCCTTTGTGCTATCATGTCTAGATCTTGTGAGCTCCGTTCATGATCAAGATCATCTATTTGTAATTCTACATGTTGTGTTTGCGGGGATCCAATGGATATTCAGATGCTATTTCAGATTGATTATTGATTCTATCATGTCTTTGTTATTTGTGATCTTGCATCCTTTCTGTTGTTAGTAGCTATCTTGGCCAAGTAGATGCTAGCAACTCTAAGAGTTAGTATTTATGCTCGATAGTGGGTTCATGCGTCTGGTAATCTGGGGAAGTGACAGAAATCTCTAAGGTACTAGATGTGTTGTTGCTACTAGGGAGAAAACAACAATCCTTTGTTCATAGAACAATCGTATTGTTTACTTTACGTGTAATTCGTAAAGCAATAATCTGTTGCTTGCAACTTAATACTGGAGGGGGTTCGGATGATAACCTGAAGGTGGATTATTAGTCATAGATGCAGTTGGATGGTGGTCTATGTATAATGTTGTAATGCCTAGTCAAGTCTCAAAGGAGTCAAGATGACTAGGATATGCTTGTATGCTTTCTTGATGGGGGTCAATTACCCCGCTGTAATTTGTTCACCCAGCATGTTATCTATCTTAAGGAGAGCCATCTCTAGTGAACTATGGACCCCGGTCCTTTCTTTTACATACAATCTACAAACTGTTTCCTGCTTTGTGTTTACTTTCTGCAAACTATTACTTCCTTCCATTCGATACGTTTAATCCTTTGTTTTCAGCAAAACCGGTGACATTGACAACCTCATCGCAAGTTGGGTACAGAGTTCTGTGGTTGTGTTGTGCAGGTCTCCACGTTGCTGCTGGAATCGGTAGTGCGCCCTGCCAATGTTCAGCTAGCTACACCTTTGGAGTGTTTCCTTGCTCCTACAGGATTGATAACCTTGGTTTCGTATTGAGGGGAAACTTACTGTTGTGCTCATCATACCTTCCTCTTGGGGTTCCCCAACGAGCTCGTTAATACACGAGTCAGCAAGTACTTTTTCTGGCGCCGTTGCTGGGGAGTCAAGGGCATCTTCACAAGGGGAGTCCCTCATAACCAATCTCTTTACTTTTTTTACTTAGTTTACTTTTGTTTTGTTTGCTTGTTTCTTTATCAAAAACACACAAAAAATTAGTTTTACAAGTTTGCTTTTGTTTATCAAAAACACAAAAAAATGACTACTCTTGAAAACACTAAGTTGTGTGACTTCACTAGCACCAACAACGATGATTTTATGAGCACACCTATTGCTCCACCTGTGCCTAAAGCTACTTTCTTTGAGATAAAACCTGCTTTACTCAATCTTGTTATGAGAGAACAATTTTCTAGTATTGGTAATGAAGACGCTGCTGCCCATCTAAATAACTTTGTTGAACTTTGTGAGATGCAAAAGCATAGGGATATAGATGGTGATATTATTAAGCTGAAATTGTTTCCTTTCTCTTTGAGAGGAAAAGCTAAAGAATGGTTGAATTCCTTAACTAGGAATAGTATTGATTCTTGGAGTAAGTGCAAAGATGCTTTCATTGGAAAATACTATCCTCCTGCTAAGATTATATCTATGAGAAGTGAAATAATGAAGTTTAAACAATCTGATAATGAACATGTTGCTCAAGCCTGGGAAAGAATGAAATCTTTGGTAAAGAATTGTCCCACTCATGGACTGACTGCTTGGATGATCATCCAAACCTTTTATGCAGGATTGAAGTATTGTTCAAGGAACCTATTGGATTCTACTGCTGGAGGTACCTTTATGACCATTACTTTGGGTGCTGCAACAAAGCTTCTAGATAATATGATGGTTAACTATTCTGAATGGCAAACTGAGAGAGCTCCACAAGGTAAGAAGGTAAATTCTGTTGAGGAAACCTCCTCCTTGAGTGATAAGATTGATATTATTATGTCTATGCTTGTGAATCGGAAAGCCCATATTGATCCAAATAATGTCCCCTTAGCCTCTTTGGTTGCTCAAGAAGAGCAAGTTGATGTGAACTTCATAAGAAATAACAATTTTAGAAACAATGCCTACATGAATAATTTTGGTAACAACAATTATAAGCCATATCCTCCCAACAATGGTTATGCTTATGGAAATTCCTAAAACAACAATAGGAGTGCTCCCTCTGAACTTGAAGTTATGCTTAAATATTTTATTGGTAAACAAACTGCTTTCAATAAAATTATTGAGGAAAAACTCTCTAATGCTGAAATAAATATAGCATCTTTGGCTGAATCTCAATCTTCTTTGAATAAAATGGCTGCTAAACCTGAAACTAATGATAATTCGTTTGCAACTACTAATGCCATACAAGTAAGAATTGATGAAAATGTTAGACTATTTGCTGAGTTGCATGCTAAGTGGGAAAGAGAAGATGAAATTGCTAGAAACATTAGTGTTTCTACTATCAACACCACTAGTGTTGAGGCTAGTAATAGCTCTACCACCTTAGATGATAATTATGATTTTGATCTTGATGGTTGCAATATCTCTGAAGTTATTAAGTTCCTACAAAAGCTTGCAAAAATTCCTAATGCTAGTGCTATGAACATGGCCTTTACAAAACACATTACTGATGCTCTCATAAAGATTAAAGAAGAAAAGAAGAAACATAAAGCTTCTATTCCTATAAAACAAGAAGATGGTTAGGAACCCATCATTAATATGAAAGTGAATGATTTTGATTTCAAAGTATTATGTGATCTTGATAGTAGTGTTTCTATTATGCCTAGAAGGAATTATGATATGCTTGATTTGCCACCTTTGGAAGACTATTATTTGAATGTCCCACTTTATGATAATGCTAAAAAGAAATTCATGGGGAGTCTTAATGATGTTCTTATTATGGTCAACAATGCCTATGTCCCTGTTGATTTCTATATTTTGGATGTTGAATGCAATGCTTCTTGTCCTATTACTTTGGGAAGACCTTTTCTTAGAACTGTTGGTGCCATTATTGATATAAAAGAAGGCACCATTAAATATCAACTCCCACTCGGTATAGAACACTTCCCTAAGAAGAGAGAATATTTCTTTTTCCTCTCCTATGAAAAAAATATTTGGTCTTAATGCTTCTTCATTTGAGAACACTTGATTCTTTTTCTTGCTTCTTATGCCTAACTTAAAGGCATTAAAGAAAAGTACTTATTGGGAGATAACCCAAAAGTTTTAGATGAGTCTTGGATGTTATTAATTCAGTAATAACCGCTCCTTATCCTTTTTATTTGCCTTTTGTGCCAAGATTAACCTCTAATGAGAGAGAAGTAATGATTGGGAAAGTTGCTGTCCCGAAACAGATTTCTGGGCTTCACCATAAAAATTCGTGTAAAATCTCTGTACGTCCTTTTGAGGCGTGAACTTTTGTGCTTCTGACCCAGGTTGTTATCTAACTTTCGTTGGTTCAACACTTTTTGATTTGAGCAACAGAAGGTCTTCGAAAAAAAATCGTCTTTACCTGCTGGTCTGTTTTGACAGATTTCTGCCATTTTCTGCATTTGCTTCTTGTTGGTTCCTTTTTGAGTTCTTTTAGGGAATTTAGCTTTTTGAGGGAAGTGCTACAGTAGATAGTGTTTTAGTGGAAGTTTATTCGTGTTAGAACTGAACCTAAAGACTTATTATCTTGAGTGCACTAATGTTGCTAATAAAGATTGTGTGAAGTTTTGTATGAAGGAAAAATTTCAGGTGTATGGAAGGAATGAGTAATGAGATGAAGGATGGACTAAAGCTCAAGCTTTTGGGGATGCCACGCGTGCCACCCCAAGAAATATCCAAGAGGTACAAGCGTCAAAGCTTGGGGATGCCCAAGGCATCCCCCTCTTCATCAATAAAAATCCCAGGTTTCTTCCAAACGCTTCATTTTTATTGTTTCATGCACAGTTGTGTTGTTCTTGGAGCGTCTTCTTTTTTATCTTTGTTTTGGTTTTTCGTTTGCTTTGTTTGCTGAATAAATTGGTTGGACCCCCTCTTTCATACATTGGTTTTCAAATAGTTTGGTTTGGTCTGGAAAAGAGTAGGAAAGTTCATGCTTAAGTGGTAAAGAGAGATTGTTTTTTACTGTGGCCTATGCTTTGTCATGCCATGGTTGATATTGTTTTGGCTTTATGCTTGGTACTCTTTGCTGTAGCATGACTTGTTATATACAATTGAGATTTCTTAATGTGCCTTGGATGAATCATGCGTTGTTTTAACATATTAAAGCATAGTATAGTGGTATTCTCCTTTGATGCTTTATTTGGGTTGACTTGGCGCATGCTCACACCATGTCATGACTATACAAAGTCACCATAGTCTTTATGATCCTATAGTTTTCAACTTGTAATATCACTTTATGCTTTGATCAATGATGTTTTGTCGCTCTGCATGATTATGGCCATTATTGCTCTCTTAGTTTGTCGCTCCTAGTCTTTTGCTAGCCTCCGCAACCAAGTTATTCCAAAGAGTCCACCATACCTACCTACTAGCTTATGCTATTCCAAGTATATTCATGTTTTTGTTTACCTTCCGAATTAAACTTGTTATGAGAAAACTAGTGATTAAAGCTCTCATGAACTTGATGGCACACTTTACTTTTCTTGCCCTTAATAAACTTGAACCATTGTGTCGTCTACGTTGTATATGCTTGCACTTATTTGTTGGGAATTAGCAGAACCATGATGTCATGGGGAACGCTTTCAACATTGCACGGGTACTTTGTACCTAGTTGATATCATGCTCTTTTGTCTATGGATGTCGTCGGTGTGAAATGAAAGGGGAGCTTGTAAGTCCATGGAGTTATGTATATGTGTTAGAGAAACGCCTGGGCCGCTGGTCTAATCCATGCTGACATGGTGGAAACCTGTAGGGTAACCATAATGAGCTATCTATGAAGCATTATTCTTATAAAATAGAGTCCTATATTGAGAAAAAAGAGAAAAAGAAAAAAAAAGATTATGAAAAGAGGAAAGAGAGAAAAAAGCACCATATTCCCATGGTAAATAAGAAGATTGCTGAGATGCTCATTGTCTGCTTGCCTTGTCATTTTGATATGGGGATTCTTCCGTATCATCGGGCAAGGGGTATCCCGTTGGTGGTTCTCTATGATACACATGTACTTACGATGACAAGAACTTACCGGTGACTAAACTTGAGTAGCATGAGGAGCGACCCTCGTATTCAAGGGACATGAGATTTCTAACTTATACTCCGTCAAGCATGTACACCATAGTTTGTTCACTTTAACCTTAACCACTTCAAGATGCTTATGATAGGGGAAATGAGAGCTGAAAGCTATAAGTACCATAATTTTTGGAAGCTCTTTATGAAACTTGAATCTCTGCTTCCTTCTATGAAGGCCTTTCTTCCACCATTATATTGAGTCTCCACCTTCTACCTTTATGCACCTACTTTGAGAGCATAGTGGCCATTCTTAGTTCTATGTGCATTGTCCCAAGACTAGTTGATTGACGCATAACTTGATATTGCTTGTTTTAAACTATTTGTATCTAGTCACTCTTATAAACTTTCAAGGTGTCCTATGCATTTATATTTGCTACTCTATGAGGGACAAGCTGAATAGTATTATGCTATGTTTTCTTTATGTGAAACAAACAAACGTCTTGCAAAGCATTGTTATTCATGAATCTTTTGTTTGTGCCTTTTCATGTTGCAACATAGTTTCTTTGTCTTATTGCTAGAACTTTTCCTTTCATGTTATGATTGAAGTAATATGATCCCAGCTTTGAATGTTTAATAAATACTTTAATCAAGTTTATGATGGTGCATGTCACCTAAAAAATTATTCTTTCTTTTTATCACTTACCTACTCGAGGACGAGCATGAGTTAAGCTTGGGGATGTTGATACATTGCAAATGTATCTATAATTTTTGATGTTCCATGCTTGGTTTTATCTACTTTCTTGTGTTTTGTCCACACTTTGGAGTACTTTTCATATGATTTCTTGGACTAACCTATTAACAAGAGCCACAGTGTTAGCTGCATGTTTTCTCCTGTTTTTGGTTCCAGGAAGTCAGAAAATGAATATTCTCGGAATTGAACGGGACAAAAGCCAAAGTCAATATTTTACCGGGGGACATCTGGAGCCAGAATACGAGATGGAGAGGGGTTGGGGCCTGGCCACACTACCTGGCCGCGAGGCTAGGGCTGGCCTGCACCAGGGGGTGGTCTGGCCGACCCCAGCACCCCCTCGGCCTCTCCTTCTGCCTATATATTGCCTCTAATACGGAAACCCTAAGTACCCGATCAAATATCCACGAAAGAGTCTGTAGCCGCCGTCATCTCCATCCCTAGATCGGGAGGGATCTGAAGCTCTTCTAGGCACCCTGCCGGAGAGGGGAATTCACCCTGGAGGCCTTCTTCATCATCATGCAAGCCTCCGGTGTGATGCGTGAGTAGTTCATCTCTGGACTACGGGTCCATGTAGTAGCTAGATGGCTGGTTCTCCTCCTTTGTGATATCATGTCTAGATCTTGTGAGATCCGTTCATGATCAAGATCATCTATTTGTAATTCTACATGTTGTGTTTGCGGGGATCCGATGGATATTGAGATGCTATTTCAGATTGATTATTGATTCTATCATGTCTTTGTTATTTGTGATCTTGCATGCTTTTCGTTGTTAGTAGCTATCTTGGCCAAGTAGATGCTAGCAACTCCAAGAGTTAGTATTTATGCTCGATAGTGGGTTCATGCCTCTGGTAATCTGGGGAAGTGATAGAAATCTCTAAGGTACTAGATGTGCTATTGCTACTAGGGAGAAAACAACAATCCTTTATTCATAGAACAATCGTATTGTTTAATTTACACGCAATTCATAAAGCAATAATCTGTTGCTTGCAACTTAATACTGGAGGGGGTTCGGATGATAACCTGAAGGTGGATTATTAGTCATAGATGCAGTTGGATGGCGGTCTATGTATAATGTTGTAATGCCCAGTCAAGTCTCAAAGGAGTCAAGATGATTAGTATATGCTTGTATGCTTTCTCGATGTTTGTCAATTGCCCCGCTGTGATTTGTTCACCCAGCATGTTATCTATCTTAAGGAGAGCCACCTCTAGTGAACTATGGACCCCGGTCCTTTCTTTTACATACAATCTACAGACTGTTTACTGCTTTGTGTTTACTTTCTACAAACTATTACTTCCTTCCATTTGATACGTTTAATCCTTTGTTTTCAGCAAAACCGGTAAGATTGACAACCTCATCGCAAGTTGGGGACATAGTTCTATGGTTGTGTTGTGCAGGTCTCCACGTTGCTGCTGGCACCGGTAGTGCGCGCTGCTAACGTTCAGCTAGCTACACCTTTGGAGTGTTTCCTTGCTCCTACTGGATTGATAACCTTGGTTTCTTACTGAGGGAGAACTTACTGCTGTGCTCATCATACCTTCCTCTTGGGGTTCCCCAACGAGCTCGTCAATACACGAGTCAGCACCCGCCAAAAACATGAGGGCCACGGAGGCGGCAGTTGTAGAACTAAGCCACCTGGAGGGCAAGGAGCTGCTTCGTCATCAAGCACATGTTCAGCTCCTCATGGTCATGGCAAACAAGCAGCAGGCTGAAGCAGAACTTAGCATGGCCGGCAATAGCAGGACCCAACCGGCTCGTCGGATGGCGGATCCGGCTGCAGGCAGTAGCAAGGCATCTTCCCCAAACGGAGCAAGTCCAAGCAACCGCCCACGCGGTGGATCTGCAGGCCGTGGGCACAACACCCGTGACGCAGCAGCTGTTACCAGCAAAAATCGCGAGCCGTCCGATGAAGCCGGAAAAAGCCAAGCGTTGCCCAAGTCTCGCCTATCCGGCCGGCTAGGACCGATCAAGCCGGAAGAACCACAAGATGCGTGCGCACGCATCAACCTGCTGGTCCAGTCACGCGCGCTAGAAGAAGAAAGCCCAGCCGGCCCAAGATGTTTCGGACCGCGAATCTAGAATGAACCATTTCCAAAGGGATTTTCGCTCCCAAGGGATACGCCAAAGTACAACGGCTCCGTCAAATTGGAGGACTGGCTGGTGGACTACACCACCATGGTGGGCAGCGCAAACGGCAACCGCTGGGTGGCTGTGCGATGCCACCCTCATGCTCCTCGACTCAGCCAGGACATGGCTCAATAGCCTCCCCGACAACAGCATCAATGCCTAGATTGATTTCGAGCAGGCGTTTGTCTACAACTTCACTGGCACCTAGAAGCGTCCAGGTCGACCCGGCGAGCTTGCTCTTTGCGTGCAAGGGCCGGACGAATCTGATCGCTCCTACATCACCCGGTGGACGAGCATCCACAACTCTTGTGAAGGGGTGCGCGAGCACCAGGCGGTTGACTTCTTCATCAACGGCTGCAGAGACGGCACTATGATCAAGCACAAGCTTCACCGGGTCAAGCCCACGACCATGGCGCAGACCATGGCCATCGCGGACAAGTATGCCACTTCTAATGCAGCAATGAAAAGATTTGTTCGGTTGGACGACCAGGGGTAAATCATCGTCGATGTTGCCTTGGATCAGCGCCAGCCGGAAGGGAATGTCCACAACTCTAGGCAGCATGACAACCGCCACGGCAAAAGAAAGGAAGACCAGCCGGATAACCAATATGGTTCCAGGCAGGTAGCAGTAGTGTAGGAGGATCCGGCTGCAGGTGGAAGACAGAGACAGAAGCCTGATGACCGGCCTCCAAGGCCCAAGTACACCATCGAGTCAATGCTTGATGGGCCATGCAAGTTCCACAGTGGAGGCAACAAACCAGCGACACATACCACACGCCAATGCATCTGGAAGAAGAAGATGGCGGAAATCACTGGCGTGCCTGCCACATAGGCTCCACCTCCCCCAGCCGGTGGGCCGCCAGGTGATCGCGATAACTAGCGCCAAAGGGAAGATGACAATAACAACTACCCCCTCCAGGTGGGAAACTACCACAACTTCACGACGGAGCCAGAGACCAAGCACGACAAGAGACGCCGCGAGGCGGAGGTGAACACAATCATTCCTCCTGTCCCCCAGTACCTCAACTGGTCGGAGCCAGAAGTTGCATGGAGCGGGAAGGACCAGCCAGCTGAGCTGCCTCACCTAGGAGCTTACGCGATGGTTTTGGATCCCATCATTGTCTCCCAGAAGCATTCCTGCAGATTCTCCCGTGTCCTCATAGACGGAGGGAGCAACATCAACCTCCTGTACCGTAGCTCGCTAGACCGGCTCGGTATCAGTGAGTCGCAGCTGGAACCATCAAGCACCTCCTTCCACGGAGCCGTCCCGGGCCTGTCACATTAGCCCATCAGAAAGATCTGACTGGACGTCATCTTCGGCATAGAGGATAACTTCCGCCACGAGCCCATCTGGTTTGAGGTGGTCAACCTCTATAGCACGTACCACACAATCCTGGGGCACCCATTGCTCACCAAGTTCATGGCGGTACCGCACTACGCGTACCTCAAGATTAAGTTACCTGGGCCCAAGAGTGTCATCACCGTGGCTGGTTGCTACAGGCGGTCTGTGGAGTGCGCCACGGACGAGTCCAAGATAGCAGAGGCCATGATCGTCACGGAAGAGAAGCGCATTATCATGCAGAATGTGGAAGCCCTGCAGAAGGACATGCTGGCTGGCGAACCCAAGCCGGCCGGAGAAGCACAGTTCAAGCCGTCCAAGGGCACGAGAAAGATCCTGTTGGATGAGAACGAGCCAGCCAAGTTCGTCCTGCTCGGAGACGGCCTTGATAACAAATAGGAAAGAGCGCTCGTCGACTTCCTCCGTGAGAATCGGGATATCTTCACATGGTCCCCCAAGGACATGCCAGGTGTTTCGAGGGAGCTCGCCGAGTACTCTTTACATGTCAGGCCGGATGCAAAGCTGGTCAAATAGTCACTACGCCACTTCGCGGAAGAAAAAAGAAGAGCCATCAGTGAAGATATCACCCGGCTGCTTGCAACCGGATTCATCATGGAGGTTTTCCACCCGGAATGGCTGGCAAACCCCGTACTAGTGCTAAAGAAGAACAAGATTTGGCGCATGTGTGTTGACTACACCAGTTTCAACAAAGCATGCCCCAAAGACCCATTCGCCCTGCCAAGGATAGACCAAGTAATCGATTCCATGGCCGGCTGCGAGCTATTGTCGTTTCTAGACGCGTATTCCGGCTACCACCAGATCCAGCTGAACCCTGCTGATCAAATAAAGACAGCATTCATCACTCCCTATGGATCCTACTACTACACCACTGTGCCGTTTGGAGTAAAGAATGATGGGGCAACGTACCAGCGCTGCATGCAAAAATGTCTACAAACTCAGCAGAAACGTACACGCCTACGTCGATGATGTAGTGGTCAAGACCAAGGAGCACCAAAAACTCCTTGAAGATCTTAAGGAAACATTCGCCAACCTCCTCCGATTCCAGATGAATCTGAACCCGGAGAAATGCATGTTGGCATCCTAGCCGGCAAGCTACTCAGGTTTCTCGTATCAGAATGGGGAATCGAGGCGTACCCAGAGAAGATTGGCGCAATCGAGCGCATGCAGCCGCCTAAGAACTTGCGAGACGTCCAGAAGTTCACCGGATGCCTGGCCTCCCTCAGCCGGTTCATCAGTCGGCTGGGCGAAAGAGCACTCCCGTTGTACCAACTCATGAAGAAGACAGACAAGTTCGTCTGGACGTCGCAGGCAGATGAAGCCTTCCGCGACCTCAAGCGCATTCTCACCTCACCACCTATACTCACAGCACCAGCGGCAAAGGAGCCCATGTTGATGTATATCACAGTAACCAACCGGGTCATCAGTGTGGTACTGGTAGTGGAGAGGCCGAAAGAAGGAAAGGCACAGCCGGCGCAACGACCTGTGTACTACTTGAGCGAGGTACTCTCGCTCTTGAAGCAGAATTACACTCATTACCAGAAGCTGGTGTACGACGTGTAAATGGCCGCCAAGAAATTGAAGCACTACTTCCAAGAACATTCCATCCGGGTGGTGGCGCTAGCGCCACTTTCGAAGATCATTGGCAATAGAGATGCCACAGGCCGGGTGGCGAAACGGGCCATAGAGCTCGCTGCCCACAACATACAGTATGATCCAAGAACGGCGATCAAGTCTCAGGCCTTGGTGGATTTCCTCATTGATTGGGCAGAGACGTAATACATGCCGCCTTGCCCTGACTCCACGCATTGGAACCTGCATTTTGACGGCTCCAAGATGTATGGAGGGCTCGGAGCCAGAGTGGTCATCACCTCTCCAAAAGGAGACCAACTAGAATATGTGATGTAGATCCACTTCTGCGCGTCCAACAACATCGCTGAATACGAGGCGCTTGTCCACGGCCTCAAGATGGCAAAAGAGATCGGCATCCGGTGCATTCTATGCTTTGGTAACTCGGATCTAGTGGTGCAGAAAGTATCAGGTGATTGGGACGCTAGGGACGCAAACATGGCTCTATACCGATTCTTCGTACAGCAGCTATGTGCTTGTTTCGAAGGGTGCGAGTTTCACCATGTCCCCAGAATAAACAACGAAGCCACGGACACCCTTGACCACATCGGGTCAATAAGACAGGCAATCCCACCCGGAGTCCCCCTTGAGCACCTGCTCAAGCCGTGAATTACGCCGTCTCCAGAATCCGACTCCATCATACTAGATGCGGATCCGGGGACTGCTGGCTCCAAGACTCCCGCAACGGCTTCACCACACCCGGGGACTGCCTCGCCGCACCTGGGGACTACTGGCTCCAAGACCTCTGTGACGGCTCCACCGACCCGAGGACTTCCTCGCCGCACCCGGGGACTGCTGCATCTAGCCTAGAAGTTGGCGGCTCCACTACTCCACCCGGTTGACCTCCATACAAGCCCAACCTGGCTATCCGCACAAAAGTAAATCTGCTCATGCAGGCAGTATGCACCATCCGGGAAAACCCAACATGGGCCAAGCCGTTCATGGATTTCCTAGACAGAGGAGAACTTCCCGAAGAAGAGGTAGAGAGAAGGCAAGTGAAGCGCAGAGCTAGCGCATACACTATCATCAACAACGAGCTCTACAAGCGCAGCGTTGGGGGCATTTATCAGCGATGCGTGAGCTAGGGGAAGGGATCCGGCTGCTGTTCGACATCCACCAAGGCGAATGCGAACACCACGCGTCATCATGAGCCATAGTGGCAAAGGCGTTCCGCCATGGGTTATACTAGCCCACACCGCTCGAGGATGCTAAACAAATAGTCAAGGCTTGCAACGGTTGCCAGCGGTTCAGCCAGCAGAAGCACACTCCATCTGCGGCACTCAAGACGATTCCCATCACTTGGCCCTTTGCTGTCTGGGGGCTAGATATGGTCGGCCCTTTCAAAACGGCCCGATCTGGCATGAAACACCTACGGGTGGCAGTGGAAAAGTTCACCAAGTGGATAAAGGCAAAGCCAATAAAGAAGCTGGATGGAGCAACAGTGGTCATGTTCTTCACGGACATAATCACACGCTTTGGCTACCCCAACATCATCATAATAGACAACGGGACAAATTTCGCCAAGGGAGCTTTCGCACGTTTTTGCGGAGACAAGGCCATTGATATGTCCATTTTGCATCACTATTCTATATCATAATTTACTGTTATTCATTGATATAATTCATATTAAGAGATGATACTTATGTTATTTCATCTGTTTTTGCATGGTTGATGACTTTTGGAGCATGGACCGCTGTAGTCAGGATACTGATGGAAAAGGTGCTGTTTAGAGGTGAAATTCGCGAAGATCAGAAAATCCAGGAAAATACATGGAAAATCCTATTTTTCTAGAAGACGAAGAAAGCCAGAAGGGGAAGTGCAGATGGGCCACATGGGGCCCACACCACCCCTTGGCGCGGGCCACTCCAGGACGCGCCACCAGGTCATGTGGTCGCCCTAGTCCACTCCAGCCTCTCCCCTCTGGCGTATATTATCCTCCTGAAAACTTAAGACTCGGGGAGTGACCACAAAAAGATTCCGCTGCCTCTGCGGGGCGGAAAACACCGAGAGAGAAAGATCTCTCCAGCAGATAGAATTTTGTCGGGGGAATTCCTTCCCGGAGAGGGGAGATCATCACCATCAACACCACCATCGAGCTGTACTTCATCGGGATCATCATCATCATCACCACCACCATCATCTCCACCAGCACCATCATCACCATCTCCATACCGCTGTAACAATTAGGTTGAATCTTGCATAGTTCTTAGGGGAAACTTTCCCAGTGTTGATTACTCCTTGTAGTTGATGCTATTGAGTGAACCATTGAATTATTGTTTATGTTCAGATTGTTACATATCATTATTTCATCTCTGATCATGATCCATATGATATCTTGTGAGTAGTTCGTTTTGTTCTTGAGGACATGGGAGAAGTCATGTTGTTAGTAGTGGAATTGTGTTGAGAAAGATTCAATGGTTTGATATTTAAGTTGTGGTGTACTTCTTCTAGTGGTGTCATGTGAATGTCGACTACATGACACTTCACCTATATGAGCCTAGGGGAATGCATTGTGTATTTGGATACTAATCGTAGGGGTTGCCGGAGTGACAGAAACCTGAACCACCGTTAGGAAACCATTGCACAAGGGACATCAGGGTCTTAGAGTTTAAAGTTGTGGTTAGGTTTCTACCTTAATTACTTTCTTGTACTTGTGGATGCTTGCAAGGGGTATAATCACAAGTATGTATTAGTCCTAGGAAGGTCGGTACATTAGCACAGGTTCACCCACACAACACTTAGCAAACTAGAGAAAATTAATCAACTATATGAAGCGAAAACACTTTATGGAATTCCCATGTGTCCTCGAGAAACGTTTGGTTGTCTTAAGTAATACAACCGGCTTATCCTTTGCTAAAGAAAGGATTGAGCCACTTGCTGCATTTATTCTTATTGTATTTTATTTACTCGTACTTTATTTACCTGCATTATCAAAACTCCCTAAAAATCCATTTGCTAAGTATTTACAGAAAATTACTCCTCCAAGCCACTAGCTAGCACCTTCTGCTCCTCGTTGGGTTCGACACTCTTACTTATTGAAAATACTGTGATACACCCCCTATACTTGTGGGTCATCAGGCATCTACCTGGACCTTGCATCTGTGGCACACCCCCAGTCCAATAGACAGTGTGAGCGACCAAATGGCCTAGTCCTAGCCAGAATCAAGCCCTAGTTGATTGAGCCACTAATGCGATCCCCCGGCTGCTGGATTGAGGAGCTACCGTCTATCCTTTGGTGCCTTCGCACCATGCCAAACTGGTCCACTGGCTACACCCATTTTTTCCTCGTTTACGGGGTGGAGGCGGTCTTGGCTACAGACATCGAGTTCGATGCACCTCGCAGGTTGTTGTACTGAGAGAAGCAAGCCAAAGAAGCACGGGAGGAAAGCGTCGATCTCCTCAAAGAAGCACGCGAGCTGGTCTTGTCCAGATCCGCCACCTACTAGTAGAACTTACACCATTACCAATCTAGCCGGATCCGCAGCATTTCGTTTCGCGAGGGCGATCTGGTACTCGGGATGGTATAGGACACCAAGGGGAGGCACAAGTTATCTCCGCCTTGGGAGGGCCCATTCATCATCAGTCGGGCACTGCAGAACAAGTCATACCATCTCATCGACACCCGCCAGCCGGAAAAGAACAAGATGGACCGTTCAGGTGAAGAAACTGAGCGCCCATGGAACGCGAGCCTGCTTTGCCCCTTTTACACTTAAACAAGAATTGTATGTATCTTACCTTTATGTAATGAATAAGCATGGGAGCCTCGACACAGTGTCGAGGACTCCGCAATAAATTAGCAAGTCATGTTGCACAATTTGGTTTTTTCCGGCTGCATTATTCTAACCCCAGAGCCGGAGATCCGTCTCGGGGACTCGCCGTTTGGCCCAGACGGCCGCGCAATCCCCACGACAAAGTACTGTACACGGCTCCTAGGGCTTCCTCTTTGGTTCCGGTTGCAGATCACAAGCCGGCTGACAGATCCTGCAAGAGCAGAACGCTCGAAGACCCTTACATGAAAAAGCTACAAGGAAAACAAAGACGTCTAGACGTTCCGGTCGCGCTCGCTTGCCCTAGGCCAATGACCCAAACTCAAAGTATCGTGCAGTACGCCTACTAAGCTACCCCTTTGACTCCGACTCGAAGCTGGCAAGGGAACAACATCAAATTGGCCAATGCTCTCTAAGAAAAGGGCAAATTCATTGGTTACGTGTGAAATAGCAAAATCTCAAGACTAGCTTACAATTCAACTTGCATCTGTTTAACCAAGCAAACAACTTGTTTGTTTTTTCATCTTTGCATGAGCCAAAGTTCCACGAAGAACAACCAAGCCAGAGGCTAGTAGCTTCCAGGCGGCAGTAGAGCAGGTCAAGGAGCTTCGACCCAGCTGTATTCTCTAGCCGGCCCGAACCTCGGGGACTACACCCCGTGGGTGTGCTTGCGTGCCCCCACACAGAAACCTGCAAACAGACAACATTATAAAAGAGCTTCGACCCGGCTATATTCTCCAGCCAGCCCGAACCTCGGGGACTACACCCTGTGGGTGCGCTCGCGCGCCCCTACACAGAAACAAGCATGCAGCAAATGCAAAACAGAAAGTGCAAATGAAAAAGCACGAGAAAATATCCAAAGGGAGGCGATGCTCTCAACAGAGTTCAATAACAAGAAAAGTGACAATTGTTCAACAACGCAAAAGCACAAGTTCTTCTACAAATACGCCCGGCATACCGGGGATCAAGTTGACCGGTTGGCAGAAGGGCCGGAGACATTGGCTGGAGCCTGGCTGCTGGAGGCGATGTCGGCCGAGGCGGTCTGGGGCGCAGTCAGAGCCTCAGTGTGCGGTGCATCCGGACTGTGATTATACGGCTTCATGCCAGCTGGGTCGCTGAAGTCCTGGACCAGCACGACGAAGCTCCCAATCTTCATGCCACGGGAGAGGATGTCAGGAATCTCGGCGCAAAGCTGGTCATAGCTGGTCCCCTGGCGAAATCGACGGTAAAGGCCTCGTAGATCCACGTCTGGGTACTAGGACTTTAGCAGCGCCAGCACCATCTCCGCACCGCCGTGAGCCGCCCACTCCTGAGCCATGTTCATGAGGTCCGGAGCACCCCAAAGCCGCTCGGCCAAGGCATCCATGGTAGCCGGCTGGACGGTGTCAGGCCAGACATAGTCGTAGACCTCAAGAGTGGCGGCACGAAGCCGGTTCGCCTCCTCGCTGACAACCGCCACCAGCTCCCCTGGGTGGAGATCCTGCTCCGGATCCGTTTTGGGAATGTGGACTAGTGCCTGATCAGTCGACTCTGGATACTAAGCTGCACCCAAAAGAGACAATAATCAATATGGGCTACAGAAGGCAAAACTACAATACTGGCTGGGATTGAGAGCACTTACTAACGACAATCTCGGCAATTTGGCAAAGCTCTCCCAGCGCCGCTTCCTCATTGGCCTTGGAGACCTTGAGGGCATCCTCTTGGGTGGCGTAGAGCACCTCCAAATTCTTCAGCGCCTCGGTCCGGGTGTCCGCCACCTTCTTGGCGTGGCCGGCGTTGACCTCCATCTGCTGCTGATGCGCAAGAAGCTAGGCGATCTATTCCTGGTGAGCCTTGTTGGACTCCTCCAGTCGGGCCACCTCCCCCTTCAGCCGGGCCACCTCACGGTGCCGGTCCGCCAGCAGAGCTATAGGAGGGTAACCAATATTCAACAAGAAACGCGAGAAATCGTGCAATCGGGAAGACACAGCAGATCAAGCAATCTTATGGCCTAGGTCCCGCGAGGTCTTGGCAGCGTCGATAAGAGCCCTCTGCTTAAAAGAGAGAAGTAAGAACCAAAAGAGCCGGCTGCGGCACGAGACGGTGAAATAACGTCAAAATCAGCAAAAGGACACATACCTCGAAAGAGGCCCCCAGCGCCTTGGCCTAGCCAAGCCCCTTCTCCAGCGCCTCCACCAACTGACGGGCCTAAACAATGGCCAAGGGCACCGTCCCCGACAGTTGCGCCAAGGCAGCGTCCAGCAGCGGTGCAGCCCGAGCAGGCATCCAGCCGGTGACCTGAAGGTCATCATCGCTCCCCGGGGCCATGGAGGGCCCACCCGCCGGTTGAGCAGTAACCTCTAGCGGTGGCATCTCCACAGGCTCCTCCACCCGATAGGCGCTGGAGTCAGCACCCACCGTCGGGCCAGAGGGCGGTGCGGCCGCACCACCATGCCTAGGCAGGAGAGCCTCGGCAAGGCGGGAGATGGCGCCGGCCTGGTGCAGCACCACAGACGCAGCCGGTGGAGCCACCTCTGTCACACCCGCATCAGCCCCAGCTGGCATAGCTGATGCCGCCTCGGGTGTCGTAGCTGGTGCCACCTTGGGCGTCACGGCCGGTGCCGCCTCGGGCGTCGCAGCCGGCCTAGCCTGAGGCGTCGCAGCAGGCGCACTTCCGTCCCCGGTAGGCGGAGGGGCAGACGCGGTGGCGATGGTCGCGGAGCCGGGCAAAGCCATCACCTCGCTGCGGAGAAGACAAGGGTGAGCTAAGCAAGTGCGAGCCCATCAGTACAAGTATAAGGAGTAAAAGAGCACCTACCAGATGACGCTCGGCATGGTGGCCGCGGCTCTGGGGCGGCGACTCTTCTTAGAGGCACCTCCATCCGGCGTGGTGCTAGTCGGGGCGGCACACTTCCCCCTGGCCCTGGGTGCGGCGGCCTCGGCCAGGTCCACATCCTCGCCGTGCCCGGATGTTCCAACAAAAGAAAAATATCAAGTTCGTAGCCAGAAGGCAGCGGGAGAAATGGTCGGCAAGGACAAGGAAAAAACTCTCACCGGGTGGGAACTCGCAGCCCTCGTCAGCCCGCATGGGGAACCACTCCGGCTCCACCGGCGGCGCCTTGGCGGGCTTGTGGTCTGCAGCGAAGTTGGGGATCTCATTGTCTCCCATGCCATCCTCTGTTAGCTGTGCCGTAAACATCTACTCAACAAGGGAAGATAAGACGCACAAAACAGGAATCCATCGGGAAAATCCACCCAGAAAAGAGGAGAAATGACATACCTTCAGCGGAAGCCGACTGCGGTGGTATGGCTGGAAGGAGAACTCCCAGTCCTCCTCTAGGGCCACCTTGGAGATGGTGGTAAGCCACTCGTGGAGGGAAGCAAACGGCACGTCTAGCCGGGAGACTCGGGTGGGATCCAGATGGTCGGAGAGGTGGCACATCTTGTGCGACCTGTGCTGCAGTGGAAGCATGTGTCTCGCCATCTAGGACAGTAGAATGTCCCGGGCGGTGAGCCACTCCTTCTCCACGAGGACCGCCAGCCGGGTGGCCATCCGGTTGATGTCACCCTGGGCGCCCAAGTGCTGGACGCTCAGGCCTTCTGGGTGGAAGAGACATTTGCGAAGACCGGAATCTTGATCCAGTCCACCTCGGTGTTGTTGCGCACATAGAAATACGAGCGCTGCCAGAGCTTGACGGTGTCCGGGAGCTCTAGGCGCGGCATCGCTGCCAACGCCCGCGGGTAGATAGCGCAGCAGCCCGTCTCGGTCAGGGGGCCGCCCTTCCCCACCACCTGAACTTTGAAGTAGAAGAACTTCAAAAATTTCGCAGCGTCGGGGCGGACGCCAAGATACGCCTCGCAGTAGGCCGCGTGATGTGTAAGCTTCGCCATGGCATTGGCTCCAAGGTGGTGGAGCTGGAGGTCGAAGGAGACAAGAAGCTCCAAGACGAACCGGCTCAGCGGCAGCACGAGGCTGCAAGCAAAGTGGATGAGGAAGACGACGACTCGCCGGGCTGGGGGTTAGGCACCCGCTCGCCCTCCGGCGTGAGGCGATGCCTCACCAGGCGCTCCGACGGTAGGAACCTACCCCGTCGGTACTTCCGCACCAGTTCTTCCGTGACGTAAGAGCCACACCACCAACCGGCGACGTCCGGCAACATGTTGTTAGGGAAAGTAGCCGTGTTGGAAGCATGTGGGCCCATTGTCGCGACAAGAGAAGAGTGGCGCCGGTGACCAAGAAGAGGCGGCGCAAGAAAGCAGATGAAGGCTAAGGCGCAATGAAAGGCAAGAGCAACAGGCGCAAGAAGAAGATGTGAGGAAACCCCACTCCTTGGCATCCCTATTTATCGAGAAAAAGAACTATGGTGGTTGTCCTCCTTCTCCGCCACGTGGCAAGCAACTACCCCACCTCCACGCGACAGTTCGGGGAGGATCGTGTGCGCCCGCACAAGACGCATAGAAGATCTCGCAGGCGTTATTGCGGGAGGCAAACCGCGCCGACGATCTCCAAGAAACTACAATGAATAAGGCGTGCGTGCAGTTACAATTGGTTGCCGCGAAAGACCAAGACGTCAAACTGACGTGACGCACGCTAGAAATGGCAGTCGTGGCTGACACGGGCAGCAACGTCAGCAAACTGGCGATCCCTCTCCTGACCGGGCACGGTAGCCGGTCCAGAAGATCACCGCTCACACCCTGTGGGTGGGTCCATCGGCTCCATAGCCGGGAAGCGGCAAAGAATCTCAAGCCGGTACAAGACAAAAGCTATGAGACAAAGGAAAAACTACAAGGTCCCCGCATCATCAATAATTTCAAGTGAGCACGCAAGAACTTCCCTACGGGGCAAAGTCCTAACGCACTCGGGGACTAGTGTCGAGGGGATGACCCCCGGGTAGGCCAAGACAGGACCAACCGACCGGCTCCAAGGAGCTCTGGCCATCTGGGCCCAGAACAAGGAACCACAGCCAGGTGGAATCTCTCAACCGGTCCACATCCAAGTTTCCCCGGCTGGCCCGTCTAGCCGGGTAGCCAGAAGAACCGGCTAGGAGGTCTCTCCTAGCCGGCCGCCTCGGATCCACTGGTGGTAGTACGGTGGGTATGACGCTCCTTGCTGAGCACACCTTGGACCGTAGAAGCTGGCTAGCCTCGCCGACGCTACCAGACAACTGCGCCAAAGATGGAGGACGACGAGCAAAGCAAGGGCTGATGAGTAAAGATCCGACTTACGCATAAAGAGCCAGCTGATGGATAAAGAGCCAGATGACAAGTAAAGAAGGGGCGCTGGACACTGTGGCGTTGTCCTTCCCTGTACTAGAGGCTTGACTAGACCCAGGCCTACCGTTCGGCCCTGTCCAGCTGGCCCACTTTGTAAAGCCCAGATCCAAACAGTAAACCCTAGAACCGATCTTGTAAGCTGCCTCCTCAACTAGTATATAAGGGGGGGTAGTGCTAGGGTTCTAGGTAGACAATGACAAGTTAGAAGTTCTCCACATTGGACAAGTTGAGTAGTTCCTCCTTCTTCTTCTAGCAAGGAGTAGCTAGGAAAACAGCTCAAGGAGCATCTATATTGGGCATTCGCCCCTTGATAGTAGGTCCTTGCAGGAGTAGGAGTTTTATCTCGCCAAGAGGGGTCCGAAACTAGGTGCATCATTGTGTTTGTAGTATCTGTGCCCAACCCATTGCGAGTAGCAACCGATAGCATCCTGATTGTCCCCTTCATGCCATCCCCGATGGCACTGCCGTGTTCCACACCACGACAATGAGTGTAATCCATATGGCCTTGCATCCAGAGATGGAGCGCAAGGTAAACTTGGGGGCTTTGCTCATCTAGCACTTTCGCCGCCAAATGTCATCTTCCGCGGGGGACATTCGTTGTGGTCGGTTGATCACACAGATCGCCTACACAAACGAATTTGTCCTGCCGTAAGAAAGAGTTGTACCTAGCAGTAAAGACCTGGATGACATCCATATGGCTAGCACAAATTTCATGGGTGTCTATAGGACAGAGCGTTCCCTGCATGCTTACCAGTTTTATTTTGCTCCTAATGGTGATCTCCACCAAATCTTGCTTCCTTTTGTCCAATCTTTTGGTTTGCCAGGTAAACAAAGTTGGGTCCTTAGTAAGGAGGAGTTCAAGCAGGCACTAATCCTGTCAGGAAGGACTATGCCACCGGGTGGCCACCCCAACTGGGAAGACGGAGCAACTGGCCAACAGCGGCAATATGAAGAAGGAGGAGGCTGGCACGTCATAGGATGGGATGATTTTGGCTAGCAACACCACCACCAATAGCCTTACGACTAGCATCAGCAACAAGGTATGACCCCACCACAGCCGGGATTCGACTATGTCCCGAGGAGCAATTTTGACTAGGTGGTGCATCGCATTGACAACATAGAGAAGACGTTGCATGATGTGAATGCCCACATGGTCAATCTCACTCAAGATTTCACATCCTTTATGACCGACTTTCCAAACCGCTACCCGAACTTCCCATATCAGCAGCCGCCACCTGACAGTAGCGACAACTGATTCTAGTTAGGCAAGAGCCTAAGCTTGGGGAGGTTAAAATCCTCCCACCTTTTTGCATTCATATTTTTCTTTCTTCTTTTTATTTGTTTTTATCCCAATGCATGTCTACTTTCAGTTTTGCATTTGATAAAAGAAAACCTAAAAATATTAGACTATTCTCTAGCATTACTTTGTGCAATTTCCTCTTGACTCTTGTTGATTCTTTTTGTAGGTTACTCACTTCTAGTGATCGAGTTATGGGACGAACGCAAAGATTTGACTCAAGAAAAAGATGAACAAGTAAGAGGAGGTACCACATTCCTATTTTCCATCTTCCTGTAAGCTTATTCATGAACATTTTATGTTCGTTTGGTTGCACTTGATTTCGATTCCACGCTTAGTTCGTTATCTTTTAGAGTTTGAGATCAAAGGCTTTTGTCACCTCTTTGGTTAAGACTTTCGACAATTAAATTAGTTTGAAAAACAACTCTTGGGATTTTATTCCAAACTTTTTAGAACAAGAGAAAGTGTCAATGACAACTTTGGTGCCATGTTTTTGAAGGGTTCCATAGCAGAAAACAAAAAATTTCTAACTAAGCAAACACTAATACCAGGATCTATACTGTGTAGACATAAGTAATGGAAGAGAGAGACAGTATTCATACCTTTGACGACCAAGGCACACTTTACACAGGAAGGCGTATATTGATGAAGACGAGCAACACCTCAAGTGTGGTGCCTCTGAAGTTCGTCACACGTTCAGTGTAGGTGATGTCTCCCAGACTCCGATCCACTGGTGGTAGTACGGTGGGTATGACGCTCCTTGCTGAGCACACCTTGGACCGTAGAAGCTGGCTAGCCTCGCCGACGCTACCAGACAACTGCGCCAAAGATGGAGGACGACGAGCAAAGCAAGGGCTGATGAGTAAAGATCCGACTTACGCATAAAGAGCCAGCTGATGGATAAAGAGCCAGATGACAAGTAAAGAAGGGGCGCTGGACACTGTGGCGTTGTCCTTCCCTGTACTAGAGGCTTGACTAGACCCAGGCCTACCGTTCGGCCCTGTCCAGCTGGCCCACTTTGTAAAGCCCAGATCCAAACAGTAAACCCTAGAACCGATCTTGTAAGCTGCCTCCTCAACTAGTATATAAGGGGGGGTAGTGCTAGGGTTCTAGGTAGACAATGACAAGTTAGAAGTTCTCCACATTGGACAAGTTGAGTAGTTCCTCCTTCTTCTTCTAGCAAGGAGTAGCTAGGAAAACAGCTCAAGGAGCATCTATATTGGGCATTCGCCCCTTGATAGTAGGTCCTTGCAGGAGTAGGAGTTTTATCTCGCCAAGAGGGGTCCGAAACTAGGTGCATCATTGTGTTTGTAGTATCTGTGCCCAACCCATTGCGAGTAGCAACCGATAGCATCCTGATTGTCCCCTTCATGCCATCCCCGATGGCACTGCCGTGTTCCACACCACGACAATGAGTGTAATCCATATGGCCTTGCATCCAGAGATGGAGCGCAAGGTAAACTTGGGGGCTTTGCTCATCTAGCACTTTCGCCGCCAAATGTCATCTTCCGCGGGGGACATTCGTTGTGGTCGGTTGATCACACAGATCGCCTACACAAACGAATTTGTCCTGCCGTAAGAAAGAGTTGTACCTAGCAGTAAAGACCTGGATGACATCCATATGGCTAGCACAAATTTCATGGGTGTCTATAGGACAGAGCGTTCCCTGCATGCTTACCAGTTTTATTTTGCTCCTAATGGTGATCTCCACCAAATCTTGCTTCCTTTTGTCCAATCTTTTGGTTTGCCAGGTAAACAGAGTTGGGTCCTTAGTAAGGAGGAGTTCAAGCAGGCACTAATCCTGTCAGGAAGGACTATGCCACCGGGTGGCCACCCCAACTGGGAAGACGGAGCAACTGGCCAACAGCGGCAATATGAAGAAGGAGGAGGCTGGCACGTCATAGGATGGGATGATTTTGGCTAGCAACACCACCACCAATAGCCTTACGACTAGCATCAGCAACAAGGTATGACCCCACCACAGCCGGGATTCGACTATGTCCCGAGGAGCAATTTTGACTAGGTGGTGCATCGCATTGACAACATAGAGAAGACGTTGCATGATGTGAATGCCCACATGGTCAATCTCACTCAAGATTTCACATCCTTTATGACCGACTTTCCAAACCGCTACCCGAACTTCCCATATCAGCAGCCGCCACCTGACAGTAGCGACAACTGATTCTAGTTAGGCAAGAGCCTAAGCTTGGGGAGGTTAAAATCCTCCCACCTTTTTGCATTCATATTTTTCTTTCTTCTTTTTATTTGTTTTTATCCCAATGCATGTCTACTTTCAGTTTTGCATTTGATAAAAGAAAACCTAAAAATATTAGACTATTCTCTAGCATTACTTTGTGCAATTTCCTCTTGACTCTTGTTGATTCTTTTTGTAGGTTACTCACTTCTAGTGATCGAGTTATGGGACGAACGCAAAGATTTGACTCAAGAAAAAGATGAACAAGTAAGAGGAGGTACCACATTCCTATTTTCCATCTTCCTGTAAGCTTATTCATGAACATTTTATGTTCGTTTGGTTGCACTTGATTTCGATTCCACGCTTAGTTCGTTATCTTTTAGAGTTTGAGATCAAAGGCTTTTGTCACCTCTTTGGTTAAGACTTTCGACAATTAAATTAGTTTGAAAAACAACTCTTGGGATTTTATTCCAAACTTTTTAGAACAAGAGAAAGTGTCAATGACAACTTTGGTGCCATGTTTTTGAAGGGTTCCATAGCAGAAAACAAAAAATTTCTAACTAAGCAAACACTAATACCAGGATCTATACTGTGTAGACATAAGTAATGGAAGAGAGAGACAGTATTCATACCTTTGACGACCAAGGCACACTTTACACAGGAAGGCGTATATTGATGAAGACGAGCAACACCTCAAGTGTGGTGCCTCTGAAGTTCGTCACACGTTCAGTGTAGGTGATGTCTCCCAGACTCCGATCCAGCCGAGCAGTGGAAGAAGTAGATGCCAGATCGCTGATCACACGATGGTAGTGTGAAGGTGGAGAACTCACGATCCACGAGGTCCTATCCAATATTCCGGAGAAGTCCTCAATGGATGAGAGAGAGAATGGGGAAACCGCCGGCCCCCTAGGGGAAGCCACCGGCCCTAGGTGGACCCCACTCGGGCGGCCCACTAAGCCCAGGCCTGCCGGCCCCCTTTCCCTAGGCGCCTTGCCTCTGGGGCCTCCCCTTCAGGTGAGTCCCATTAGCATTGGGCTGCCTTTAGTAATAAAATAAAATATATATTTAATAGGGATTTCTATTTTCATGCCCTCGGTTCGTTAGTTGTACTCAGTTTTCCCCAACTGTTTAATTTTTCCTCACTTTTGCCCATCTCCTTGTACGAAACTCTCACATGGTCTGAAACTCATCGTCCGTTAGCCTTACCGTTATGTGATGACAAGTGGGGCCACGTTGAGTCGCGTCCCGTAGTGGACCATCGCTATTACGTGCTGACGAGTAGGACCATGTTTTGTCGGGTCCCGTAGTGTACCCTTGCCGTTACATGCTGACAAGTGGGGCCGCGTTCAGTCGAGTCCCGTAGTGGACACCTCTCTCAACTTATCCAGATCAGCATCGGACCCCACAGCTTATCCACGTGAGCGCTAGACCCATAGCTTACCCAGGTTAGCGTTGCAAGATGGGACCCTAAGCCAACCCCGCCCCCGTGCCTGTCCCGTTGTTTCATTTTCATATAGTGAAATGTAATGCAAATATGGAAATTATACGAAAGTTATACACCTTTGAACTCTTTTAAATCGAACTTAGGACATGATAATGTTGTGCTAATAAAATCCTGATCATTTATCATTTCCATGGAGTGAAAATATAATGCATAAACTTGCGTATACAAAAAATATACACCTTTGAACTCTTTAAAATCGCACTTAAAACATGATAATGTCGTGCTAAGAATATCTTGAGAGGTTATTATTTTCTCCCCCATTTTTGTAGAGTGGAATGTAATGCATAATCTTGCATATACGAAGTTTATACACCTTTGAACTCTTTGAAATCGCACTTAATACATGATAATGTTGTGCTAAGAAAATCTTGAGAGATTACCATTTCCATGGAGTGAAATATAATGCATAAACTTGCGTATATGAAGTTTATACACCTTTGAACTCTTTGAAATCGCACTTAATACGTGATAATGATGTGCTAAAAAATCTTGAGAGGTTACCATTTCCATGGAGTGAAATATAATGCATAAACTTGTGTATTTAAAATCTATACACCTTTGAACTCTTTGAAATCACACTTAGGTCGTGATAATGTTGTGCTAAGAAAATCTTGAGAGCTTACCATTTCCATGGAGTGAAATATAATGCATAAACTTACGTATACAAAAGTTATACACCTTTGAACTCTTTGAAATCGCACTTACATCGTGATAATGTTGTGCTAAGAAAATCTTGAGAGATTACCATTTCCATGGAGTGAAATATAACGCATAAACTTGCGTATACAAAAATTATACACCTTTGAACTCTTTCAAATTGCACTTAGGTCGTGATAATGTTGTGCTAAGAAAATCCTGATCATTTATCATTTCCATGGAGTGACATATAATGCATAAACCTGGATATACAAAAATTATACACCTTTGAACTCTTTGAAATTACACTTAATACGTGATAATGTTGTGCTAAGAAAATCTTGAGACATTACCATTTCCATGGAGTGAAATATAATGAATAAATTATACACCTTCGAACACATTCCCTTCAAATTATATTCAAGTTCATTTGTTTATGGAGTTAAAGTACCGGTGGCATACTCGTTATTTTGCACGGATAGAGGGGTGCCCCCCGACAGATATAGGGGTTATCCCGTGCGCTAGATCACAGAGGATCAATGGTTGGTGGGCACGAACCGTGTGACAACTGTCTCGACCAATCAGAGCGTAGCAGCGAAGATGAGCACAGGTGTGAGAGATGGATACAAAGAGAGGGGAAAACTGAGTAGCACTTAAGAACCAAGGGAAAAACTGAGTAGAATTTAAAAACCAAGGGCAAGACTGACAATGGGATTCAAATTGAAAATAGAAAAATATTTAAAAAATGGAAATGCGTCTTTTATACAATAAAATACATCTTGGCATACATCAAACTATTTGCAATTCAAATATACACCAGTTTGACAATTATTGTCTCATTAAGACAAACTATGTTTTGGGGAGAGTTGTTTTGGGAAGAGGCTTGAGTAGAAAGCCATGAACCTTCATAGATAGTAGGTGATTTGAGAAGTGGTGATTGAGGTTAAAACGTAGTTTATATACATCTCTTATGGTGGCAGGTCACATACTAAGACTCCCTGGGTATATGCCACTATGTTTTGCTCTTTTTGAATTTGTTGTGCATAAAATGACTCAATTATCTACCTAAAACCTATTCGTCGACTCTCTGTTGACCAGCCACCGGAGGGTAAAACTGAGTATATTGCACATGGCAGTGTTAGTACTGGAGGGCAAAACTGAGTAGAACCAAACTGCCAGTGTTACACTCGAGGGAAAAACTGAGTACAACTGAGTCACTAGGGTTAGAGTGGGGGGGAAAACTTGACTCACAGTACGCGTGTGCGGTGCACGGGGCGGTAGCGGACACGTGTGGCCGTGCACGGTGCAGTAGCGTATGCGGTTACTCGGTGCACGGGTAGTGCAATGAAACGTCACTTCCCTTCTCCTTTAATAGAGGCCTCCCCACTCTCACTCATCACTCACTTGATCACTCAACCGTCTCCCCTGTCCCATCACCTTCTGCAAACCCCCAAGAAAACCCCAACCATGCCGGTGATGGAGAAGAACGACATGGTGGCCATCGGTGCCTCCAAGGACGCCGGCGAGGAGGGCCCCATCCCTGTCCCCGCATCCGCCGTAGCTGCCAGTGAGGAGACCCCCTCCGGTCTCGAGAAGATCCCGCTCGGCTGGGACCCCTACGAGGAGGTTGTTTACATAAGGCCGGAGAACCCCTACAACACTAGCATCACCGACCCATGGTCGGAGATAAGAAGGGTTTTCTCCCCTTCCCTTGTTCTTCCCCCATTCCCATCATTGGATAATAGATCGTATGTTATTAGAGACCGACTTTTCGTATTTTTATAGTGGATAATCATCTTGTGTTAGATCTCGTATTTCGATGAATCCCCCTTTTCATATTTGAACCCCTTGTTCATAGTTGGGATCAGTATTCCATTTGGTTTGCGATTTGGGGAATAATCAGGATATCTCAATCGGTTAATTTATGCAAATAATCAATCCCAATAAT
This sequence comes from Avena sativa, assembly GCA_916181665.1. Classification (NCBI taxonomy): domain Eukaryota; kingdom Viridiplantae; phylum Streptophyta; class Magnoliopsida; order Poales; family Poaceae; genus Avena; species Avena sativa. The sequence goes on from OV702295.1 coordinate 435,192,078, forward strand.
CAAAGTATCTCAATCATGTCCTTATTGCACTCTACTGTTTTTTCCAACAGGAGGATAGCAGCGACGTCCACAGCGACGACGAGTCCAAGGACACCAAGACTTGTCATGTGCTGACGAGGCTGAACTCCAGCTAGTACAACAAATTCTTCGTCAGCGACGTGTACAAGTGCCCCTTCTGCCGCACCAGGAGGCTCCGCGCCACGGACTTCAACTCCCTCATGAAGCATGCCGAGGACATGAGGACCTGCGGCGAGTCCGTGAACATCCACGACTTCATAGCCAAGCACTAGGCGCTTGGTCTTCACCTCCGCAGCCTCCAAAAGGTGGCTATCGAGGAGGGTCACATGCCCCCGATCAAGCCCAAGGCGCCCAAGGTCAAGGGACTGGGCAGCAAGAAGTGAAGGAGGCGTCCGAGGGAGGAGGCGGAGGCCCTTCTTGCAGAGGCCATGAGGGGCCACTGATCTGAGAATATCATTTTGTGGCCCGAAAGTTGAGGCACCTAGGCAACGCGGTACCCGAGTTCATTTTAATCACCGCGATACGAAAAGTTGGGGCACCAATTGCTGAGAGGGGTTTTTCGAGTGAATGATGGCCAAACCCAATATTTTCAAATCACGCCCGTTAAGTCAGGATATTCTATTACACTAGTTCCCGATGTGCCCCTTCTTCGTCGGTCACTCTTCTTATCCACCCTACACATGTCGTAGGGGCAAATCCATTATTGTACTTTCCTAACTCTCGACACTGAATCTGGCTATGGCGGCGGCGGTCCCTTTTCTTCCCTTCCCCGACCCTGAATATGCCGGCAGCGGAGGACCTTTTTTCTCCCTCCCCCGACACTGAATTCGACGGTGGCGGCCCAGGATGTCTTGCAAAGCAAAAGTTGTAGCTACGTCACCGACTGATTCGGATCCATCAGGGCCAAAGTCTGGGGCTCAACACGAAGTAGCGGCGAGGTCTTCAGCCTCGGTTAGTGAGGAGGTCAGCAAGGATTCTGCTCCCAAGGTACCTACGAGCAGCGGGTTGAAGAGAAAAGCAAGGCCGATGGCGGATTGGTCGGCTCCAGTGGGCGGGTGCGGCACCTAGATCTCGAAGAAAAAAACCCGGGAGAAGAGCGAGAGGTGAATTTTTCTTATATGTGCCTTATCTTACAAGTAGATTAGTTACAGCATAATAGAATCGAATGAACTAAAAAGTTCCCCTTTTTAATCAAATTAGGCACAACTTTGATACAAGGGACCTACAAAACTTGATTTTGGTTGCGAGAGGGTTGTGTTCGGGCAAGATGTGCATCTGCTTGTGAATTCCAAAGAGGTTGTGTCTGTTTCGTAGCTGGTAGATATGCTTGCCGCTAGGATTCCCTGGGGTTCTAGACCGAGGACAAAATTGGTGTGGTGCAACAGGAATGATACCTATAAGCAAATTGAGCACTCCCATGAGCTTCAGATGGTTTGGGAGTGTTGTGCAGCTGATCGTAAGGTGAAAGTTGAAGAGGTGATTGATGATATGTATGCAGATGTTGTATATCTTTCTACCAGAGCTTTGGCTCCTAGAGAATATGAACCAATAGATGCTGATCTAGATAAGTTCAGTATACGCATAGAGGTGGATTCATACATCGCAAAACTTGATGAGGGAGTTCATAAGCCAGTTTCATCATGTACTGTGGAGATCACTGTCGATTCCAAAAACATAACTCTTGATGAAATGAGAGAGATGATCGGTAAGGAAATCAGTATTGGCCCTAAGCAGATGGCACAAATCCGGTGGTGGCATCATAAGAACCAGCAATTCATAAATGTTTTGGATACTGAAGATCTTATGCAGATTATGCGACAAAAGAAGCGAACTAGGAAGGTGTTCTTCCTTGGTACCATTTCTGATGTTGTTGCTAAACTAGTGGATGTAGAGGCCCCTGTAGTGGCTAAACAGAATGAGGTGGTCGACGTTGATGAGATCTTATGAGAGCTGCTACCCTAGGCTTGTCATATGGACTGGCGGGGTTCCCCTTCCTATATTTGTAATATTGATTGATGTTGCATTTAGAGTGTGTTTCTGTGATTATGTTTGTTGAGAGATTGCGATATAATGTTATGCGAGCTGTTGAGATTTTTGGACATGTCACTCACTGAAACCATCGTTGTTGTAATAAGACATAAGTACATTGTAGTTGACATGATTATGTTTCTTAAGATGATGTACCATACTTGTTTCTGTTATTATGCTTGTTGGGACATTGTAATGTAATGTTTTGTGAAACCATGACTGGACAACTGATGCATAAATACATTGTAGTTGACATGATTATGTTTCTTGAGATGACGTGCTATACTTGTTTCTGTTATTTTGTTTATTGAGAGATTGTAATGTAATGTTTTGCGAAACCATGACTAGACAAGTGATTCGTATGTACCTTGTAGTCGACAGGATTTTGTTTCTTGAGTTGATGTAATATATTTGTTTCTGTGATTATGTTTGTTGAGAGATTGTAATGTGATGTTTTGTGAAACCATGATGTGATTATGTTTGTTGAGAGATTGTAATGTAATGTTTTGTGAAACCATGACTGAACAAGTGATGCATAAGTACCTTGTAATTAACATGATTTTGTTTCTTTAGATGATGTAATATACTGGTCTGTTTTCATTAGGCAATGAAATTGGGATGGAGGGAGTACAGGTTTAATATTTGAAATAAGAATGTATGAAGAGAATCCATATTAGGCAGGAGACAGTAATCCAGGGAAAGGGCATGGTATCCATTAAACTATTTAAACATGCCAATTTAGTCATTGTTACAGTGGTAGAAGGGATGCTCTCTCTCTCTCCCCTCACCGACGCTGACACCATCGCCGGTGACGACGCATTCGCCATGTTGTCCTTGAACGACAAGGACGACCAGTCGACCAACGATATCCTTCTCTCCGACATCGAGTATTCCTTCCATGATGTGAGTTCCTCTATTTTCTCGGGCTAGGGTAAGGCAATGGTAAATCTCTCGATCTGAGCTCCGTATGTACATGCAATCGTGTTTAGTTCCATCTTTGCGTTTACCTATAGGTACCACGGACGATCTATGACTCCGAATGTGAGGGCCTAGATCTCGATGGAGAAGTGTCATGTGACCATGGGCTAAAACTGAGGAGATATGTTGCATTCGAAGGCTGTAACATTGGGACAAGGTTTTTGGGTTGTACAAATCAGGTTTGTTTACATAATGTGGAATGGTGACATGAAGAAAAATGTATCGTGTATGTTCATAAGACTAGTGTGTGTGTTTTTAGGTTGGCCCGGTGTGTAAAACAGTAGAGTGGGTGGATCTTGAGTGCCCAGATGCTCTTAACAAATGTTTGGCATAGTTATGGGAGATGTATGAGTTGGAAAGGTCGGGTAGATTTACTGATGCTTGTGATGCAGCTGAAAAAAATTACAAGCTGTTGGTACAAAATAAGGAGCTAGAACAAGAAATCGAGAATTTGCAGTAAGAGCTAAGTGACAGAATCAATGGGAGCTTGCTTGTTGGAACTGCAAAGAAGCTTCAGGATAGTCACAGGTTGCTAATTCATAATGCAGAAAAGGAGAGGGATCAGCTCAGGGAAGACAAGAAGAAGCTAGAGTACTGCATTGTGGATCTGTTGAAGGAACTAAAGAAGGCGCGTGAGGGTGACCAAGGACAGACTACTGAGGATAAAGGAAATTCAAGATAAATAATTTATGTTGTGCCAATGCCTGAAACTAGTTAACTGTAAGACTTGCAGTTGTGCTTTCCTAACTAAGCCAAACTCAATCTTCGAGCAAATTAATTTCAGACGAACAGACATATCGTGCATGTAGTTAAGTTCACGCTTACAAAATCACCACTTTAGAGGATAAACTAGGCAGTTCAGTACTAAATAGACATATGTTGGGTTCAAGTGAGCCTGGCCTAGAGCTGCTTGTTTTCCTCCCTAAGATCGGCTAGCTCCTTCAGTACTTTGTCGTGCGCCAGCTGCAAGTTCTAGCGCTTAGTCATGGATTCGACAAGTTGGTCTGTAGCCATATGATTTTCCTTCAAGATCCCTTTCATGATCTTCGTCTGCTTCCTAGCCGAGGTGTGACCTTCACTGTGAAGCTTTGCCCAGCCGACGTTTAACTCCTTTAGTTTCTGGCACTTGTCAGAAAGGACCGCGAGTTCAGTGCGTAGGTGGTCAAAGGCTAGTTTCTAGGAATTCTTCTTCTCCCTTTGGATTGCTATCTTGTCATTTAGCCAGGTCGCTAGGTCTTGGTCGAGCTTTCTCCTCTTTCCCTGCAACAAAAATACATAGTATGGTTTGTTCAGTTCACTAGGACAAGCTGGTTAGTTTCCATAATTAACTGAATTGACTAGTGGCACTGTCATAATTTCAAGGAAGAAGCAATCTAGGACTAATCAACATTTTATGAATCGACTAGTGGCACTGTCATAATTTCAATTTCAAAGGCAAATAAGGTTTATCTGCAGTTTAGTGTGCTGTGGGTTTTTTCCAATATCACCAAATAGTAGTGGGCTAGTGGCAAACTCATAATGCAGAAACCCATGTCCAGATACATAATGGAAAGAGCACATGGTGTCTATTCATGAACATGAACACCAAAACATGTCCAGATAGATAAGGAGTTGCGCTAGGATTCTTATTGCACCCTATAATGGGAAGCAGACTTGGGCATTGCTCCCTGAACCCTAAACATTACAAAAGGAGTGGAGCACGAACTAATATTCGTGCTCCCTCTAGACAAGCCCTTAGCTCCTCGTTCTCTTTCCGAACACCCTTGAGTATGGTGATCCCTTTGCTCATGTCCTCCTTCATCTCTTTCATTGTATCCAAGCAATGGTTCCTATCATGGTAGGCTCGGATGGTATCCTTGGTTTCCTTGACGCGTCCTCTGAGTGCCTCGGTGACTTCGTCCTGCAGGAGAGTGCACCTTTACACGCGATTCTTCTTCTCCTCCATGAGCTCTTTTATTATCTTGATGGTCTGTTCTTGCCTGTTCAAGTTACGGTTGAGCACTTTCTGCAGCCTCACGACGTCACGTGCAAAATCTAGCGAGATCTCCTTCTTCACAGATAATTTCTTGCATAGGCTCTCATTAGCTTGGGTGAGGGAGCGTGCAAGATCATTTTGGTTGTCAATCTTGGCACTGATCGCGGCCACCTTGTCACAATACTCGGCCTTCGATCGTGGCATCATTCATGTTAATTGAAATAGAAATTCTATAATTACACTCCAAGTTCCAGGTGAATACTAATACAGATCAAAAAATCCCTGTTGAATCTATGGACAACAATGTTAAAAATGGACCTAGAGATCTATTCATAACCACGATAAACTAATCCTAATCACAAAAAATCCACATCACAACTCGGAGAAATAACAGTGTGGAGATTATCTACCTCGCTGAGAGGTAGAACGGGGCCAAACGGGTCCTGCAACGCTTCCGTCTTGGTGTATTCTGGCTCCACGGCCGACCTGTAATACGTAGAAGAGGAAGATGAAGAAGAAGAAGAAGAATAAGAAGAATAAGAAACAAGAAGAAGCAGAATAAGATCATAATGGAGAAGGAGATGGAGAAGAAGTAGAATAAGAAGACCATACCAGGAGGAGCCCTCGCCTGCTAGAACATTCGGCGCCATTGTCGGGGTAGATTGGGACTCAGTGAGAGGGGGGCTTGAGAGGATGGTAGAGTAAGAAGTGCCTCGCGACGAGATCGCTCCCTTTTCTCCGTGAGGATCATCAACCGGCCTCTCCTCAGGGGAGCCATGGCTTGCAGGGTGAGGGTGGCGGTGGCAGGAGGAAGAAGATAGTGATTAGTGTGGGAGAAGAGTCAAAGAGTATAGTCCGTCGTCTAGTAGTACTACTAATATTATAAAAGACTAGCGTGTATAGTCTACGTTCTCAAAGAAGCCAGGGAGGCAGGGATAGGGAATCAATGGGACTTGTCTTTATTTCAATGGACAGTTCAATGGTCTTCGACGCTGCCTAAAATCCAGTATATAATAAGAGGAGTGTGAGCCGGGTGGTCATCACGGGCATCGGCGCGCACATCCCTTGTGCGTGTGTCACATGTTGATGGGGCAATGACGCGCATAACTGCTGCACGAACCACATATGGAACCACCATTGTCATTGAAATGTGTATTCTTTCAATAACGACAACTAGAGTCACTAGATGTATGTTCTTTTCACAAACCACATATGGATCCACTAGAGTTCATTGCATGTGTGTTCTCTTCATAGACCACATATGGATACACTAGTGTCATTGCATGTGTGTTCTTTTCATAGACCACATATGGATCCACCAGTGACATTCCATGTCTGTTCTTTTCACAGACCACATATGGATCCACCAGAGTTCATTGCATGTGTGTTGTTTTCATTAACAATAACTAGAGTCATTGCATGTGTATTATTTTTATTAACCACATATGGATCCACCAGTGTCATTGCATGTGGGTTCTTCTCATTAACCACAGTTAGAGTCACTGGATGTATGTTCTTTTCACAAACCACATATGGATCCACCAGTGTCATTGAAATGTGTGTTCTTTTCAGAGACCACATATGGATCCACCAGTGTCATTGCATATGGATCCACCAGAGTTCATTGCATGTGTGTTATTTTCACAATCCACATATGGATCCACCAGTGTCATTGCATGTGTGTTCTTTTCATTGACCACAGCTAGAGTCATTGCATGTGTGTTCTTTTCAGAGACCACATATGGAACCACAATTGTCATTGAAATGTGTATTCTTTCATTAACCACATCTAGAGTCATTTCATGTCTATTCTTTTCACAGACCACATATGGATCCACCAGAGTTCATTGCATGTGTGTTCTCTTCACAGACCACATATGTATCCACAAGTGTCATTACATGTGTGTTCTTTTCACAGACCACATATGGATCCACCAGTGTCATTGCATCCACCAGTGTCATTGCATGTCTGTTCTTTTCACAAACCACATATGGATCCACCAGTGTCATTGCATGTGTGTTTTTTAATTAACAACAACTAGAGTCATTGCATGTGTGTTATTTTCATTAACCACATATGGATCCACAAGTGTCATTGCATGTGTGTTCTTCTCATTAACCACAGCTAAAGTCACTGGATGTATATTCTTTTCACAAACCACATATGGATCCACCAGTGTCATTGAAATGTGTGTTCTTTTCAAAGACCACATATGGATCCACCAGTGTCATTGCATATGGATCCACCAGAGTTCATTGCATGTGTGTTCTTTTCACAATCCACATATGGATCCACCAGTGTCATTGCATGTGTGTTCCTTTCATTGACCACAGCTAGAGTCATTGCATGTCTATTATTTTCACAAACCACATATGGAACCACCATTGTCATTGAAATGTGTATTCTTTTCAACGACAGCCGTTGGCCACAAACAATCGGGACGCAGAGCTAACCAGCAACCGCTCCGGGCTTCTAGAAGACTCGATCCCCGATTGTTAGGCACTGTTGGATCGGGGTGCGTGGACGATAAGGATGTCCTTCGTCAGGACGATACGCGAGAAGTCTGTTTTGCGAACTGATTGGGAGTGGCAACCACGCTGGGCCTACGTCCTTGCCCTTATCCCTTTAACCTCGGGGCCGAAGCTCAGATCGTGTTCCTTCATCGCCATGGAGAGGGAGAGGCCCAAAGTCAGCTTGCATGAGGCTCAGATGTTCGCCCACTATGACATACTCACGCCGCTGTTTGCGAGGCTTCCAGCCGGCTTCGAGCTCAGCTACGCCGGGGTTCCTATCGTGCCGCTCTTGCACAACAACACGTTGGCGAGGCAGATCGAGGAGCGCTGCCGCCAGTTGCCGGAGTGGAAGAGGGCAATGGCACGGTACTCGGACACGGCCGTGTACTGGCGAAAGCTGTTCAAGAAGGAGCGGGTTGCGTTGATTGAGCTGTGCGAAACCCACCGGCGGGAGATCCAGCCGGATCTGCGCAACCCCGAAGGGAGGCAACGCTTCTAGGGAGTGCCTGGGCATACGACCTCCACCGTTATTGATGCGGCGCACTGTGGAGAATCCATGAGGAGGAGGAACGATGCCAGGAATGTCGGCATCGATTTCGGCACGGAGGAGGCTGGCAGTGATGCGGACAACGTTGTCAATGATGGAGACTACGGGAGCTCATATTCGATTAGGGCCACTTAAGCATAAATTAAATCTATGTACGGTATCTTAATGCCCTCTTTGGATCTGGGTCACTTGAGTCATAGTCGATTATCGTCATAATCTATATATGTTGGCCATGTTTTAGTTGTCTTTGTCTTTGAAACTAGTCGAAACTCGTCCGATCCTGAAAATAAAGTTCGCGCGTTCCTGGCATATCGGATGGGACAATACGCTGACTCTGCTCCCAGCACTTGATGGCACAGACATAATTTGGAGTGCGCTAGAGGAGAAGGTGTCGAGCGTGTTGTAATAGTGTACTACTCCTGTCCAGATATAACTGACTTAGCTTTATTTTAGATATTTAAATGTATCTATACCCAAAACATATCTAGATACATGTTTTAGTTTTCTCTGTCTTTCAAACTAATCAGAAGTCATCAAATTTTGAACAAACAAAGTCATTGCGTTCACATCTGATAGGACAATACGCTGACTCTGCTACTTGATGGCACAACTATAATTCTGGAGTGCGTCAGAGGAGATGGGAATCCAAGGGAGATGGGAACTAGTAGCTGCGTCCATACGGAGGTAAAAAATTAATGTAATAATATTTAAAAAATTGTAATCTTGCCCACATGACCACGTCACAGACACGTTGCACGTGCCAGATATAAATAAAGACGATATGACTAGTTTAGTTTCAATGATATAATTCAACATACGATGTTACTGTGTCAGCATATTTTTGCTCCTCTTATTAGTCTGCTAGCCCACGCTGCATTAAGCAACAGTTGATGAGGACAAAAATGATAAAATGGCAAATAAAACAATTTTTAAGCTTACCTTTCATCTAGAGAATCGTACAAAGATGAAATTGACAGGGATTTATTATTTCTCCTGCAGTTAGTCGAAAGATCCTCAAGAATATCCTCAATCACCCCTGCAACTTCTTCATATTCTAATACACCTCCAATATTTGCCCTTTCCTCCCCATTCCGCTTACCCTTTTATCACCGGCACCTCCACTTCTTCATAAATTGGCTGCTTACGTACATTTTCTTCCGAGTGCTCACCACCGTTTTCCTCCACCTACTGCACTTCCTCAAGTTCTTCATCTTCGCGCTGCTCTTCCTCCAGTTCTGGCTGAGAAGCCTCATTTTATACCACCGGGGTGTGAACAGGGACAACATCATGTGTAACTGGGTTTTTGCACAACCTCTTGATATGGCCAAATCCACCACAACGTTTGCATTTCCTTTTCCTAGCTCCCAGCCTTGAACCTTTATCGGTGGAGGCTTCGATCCTTAGCTTTCTAGGCCTTCCAGGTGGCCTCCTAAGAACTGGTGGTTGAAGTTTGAACCCTGGATCGACAATCTCCCAATCATTTTCATCAGCTATAGGTGGTATGTTTTCTGCATAAGTTGCAGCAAACTTGTCCACGGAGAAATAGTTGTCGACATAGTTCTCTATTTTAGCTCCGCTACCTCTAAGCTTTAAGATGAAGTACATTGCATGGTGACATGGAAGACCAGTAATCTGCCACTGCCTGCATGATCAAGTCTTGTTTCCAATGTCTACAGTGTACCTCCATCCACTTCCACGCATGTATTCTGCATAAACCTCAGCCAATGTTCTGGAACTTCTAACCATCCTCATCTTTATCATTCTCATTGCACTGGTTCTTGCATTTAGTAACATAACCACCTTTGGAACTATTTTATGGCCTAAAAATTTTCTTGCACAAATTCTTTGCCTTAAATCTATCTTCACCATTATGCACTGTCTTATTGCATCCAACATATTAACAATTCCAAGTGTCTTCATGCCCGAAATCTTATCATTGAAACTCTCTGCCAAATTATTGCAAACAAAATCCACCTTGCTTAACTCACCAAACTTGCTTCTGGCCCATAGCTTGGTGTGATGTTCTTCAAGGTATTTTTTCACCTTTGGCACTACATACATGGTCTGCAAGTAAGTAGCATGCGTGCTTGGGGTGTATGTGTATGCTGATTACCACAAGTCCTCTTCAAAGATCTTTCCTTTGAACTTATTCGTGAAGTTGGTAGCGAGGTGCTGTATGCATTCCCTATGCTTAGCCCTAGGAAACACAACATCAATAGCATTCTCAAGACCCTCACATGCACCAGTGCATATCACCAAGCCTTCAGGGTGACCAGTTACCTCCCGTAGTCTCTGCATGAACCATGTCCAGCTTTCATTTGATTCACCCTTAAGAACAGCATAAGCTATGGGTAGAAGCCAATTATGTGCGTCCAAAGAACAAGAAGAAGCAACATGTCCCCTGAACTTCCCAGTTAAAGAAGTTGCGCCTATTGCCAAGTATAGCTTGCAGCTGTCTAGGAACCCCTTCCAGCATGCCTTCAGGCAGACAAAACATCTCCTGAAGCATTTCTTATCTGCCTGCTTATACCTGACCCCCTTGAGACCTTTTCTCTTCCTTTAACAACCTCGTAATCAATGTCAACAACACTACCAGGTGATGTTTTCTCTAGCTGAGCTTTGAAACTATACAACATGTGAAAACTTGTTGGGTCCGCAGCATAGAAAACAAAAAATCTCCTAAGGTGTGAAGTGCACGCCAAGATCTATCTATTAGGTACAAAGCAACGGGTGGACATACATCCAACGAGAACTTACCCTCGTAGACAACGAGCTTTGTTAACGAGTAGGAACTCGTGGTTGATGTAGTCGTACACTTGCAATCTCAAGATCGTGAGGAAGTCCAGCAGGTCCGGCTCCAGCACGTCCATCAGATCCAGCTCCGGCACCACCAAGTCCAGCACCGCAAAGCAGCGGTGCATCCGTGATCGCACACACATCCGGTACCCCGACAACCTCCGTCCCTCGCTCCAGCAAAGCAGCGGAAGCAGCAACTCCTTTCCAGATAAAGCCACCGAGAACATGTATCTCGCGAATCCGAGACCATGGGGAAATAATACTAGAGGGGGAGAGAGATCCTTCACAAGGAGGTGTGTGTGAGAAGTGAGGAGGGGGTGGCCTTTTATAGGAGGAGGGGGGGTTCCCCTCCTTCATGGCCGGCGCATGGAGGGGGTGACCCTTCACCTCCTCCATTCATGTGGTGGTAACCCCTCCACATTAAAATGCCCCTTCACATTCTCTTTTAAAGTCTCCACTTTAAATGCATTAAATTTCTCCAAATTTAATGCTCTCTCATTTAATAAAACTCTTTTATTATTTTTATTCAGAATTTTGTTAATTACTTTAATTAACAAACATTCACATAAAACCCCCTGCAACATTTCAATATTACATGCAGAACCAATTTCAGCAATTTCACCCGAAACAGTTTCGGTGTCTATTGAAATAATTCCAGCACTTTCTTAAATCTTTATCTGAAACATATTTGCTCCAAATGGTGTCGGTATCCCTTAAGTGTGTCACCCTATGGTTCGCGAATAATGCAGACATGATCGAGACCCCTCTCCGATCAATAATCAGCAGCGGGACCTAGAGATCCTTACTGACTCCTACACATTCAACGATGACTTCTGTGATCGTGAGAACCTTTAATGCTAGTAACTAAATCCCTTTGTCCCGCGATATATTACATGTCCGAGATTTGATCATCGGTATCTCCATACCTAGTTTGATCTCGTTACCGACATGCACTCTTTTCTCGTTCCCGTGATATAACATTCTAGTGATCACATCACTTGCTTGCAAGCTATTTCAATGTGATATCACCGAGAGGGCCCAAAGTATATCTATCCGTCATCGGGATGGACAAATCCCACTCTTGATCCATGAGCCTCAACATAACACCTTCGTAGCACTGAACCCACCTTTATAGTCACCCTGTTACGGTGTGACGTTTGATGTTATCAAGATACTCTTCCGGTGTTAGCAATTAACATGATCTCATGGTCTAAGGATAAAGATTACTTCGTATGATATTATAGCAATATAAACATAATGACTTTGATCGTAATGCTATACTGCGGATGAATGTTCATCACATCATTCCACCAATGGTGTGACCTTGTTATTAACAACATCCAATGTCCATGATCAGGAAACCTTGATCATCTTGTTAATCAACAAGCTAGTCTACAAGAGAGGCATAACTAGGAACCCTTTTTGTTTATTAAACACACATGTATTGATGTTTCCGATCAATACAATTCTAGCATGTAAAATAAACATTTATCATAAACATGGAATAAGATAATAACCACTTTATTATTGCCTCTCGGGCATATTCCCTTCAGTCTCCCACTTGTACTAGAGTCAATAATCTAGTTTGAAAAACTTTGCGTATTGAACACCTATGGCTTTCTGGTGTTGCATATACGCTATTTCTAGTGGTTAACATAATCTCTGGATCTGACAGTTTCAGGTCCGTGTGTATTTGCATGTCTTTGCGTCTCTACGCATCACTCATTCTCAAATGAGATGGCATTGTATAAATTTGGTCCTCTGGTGAGACCTTTAGTTCGTTCGGGTTAAAATATGTTGATATTATTGTCACACAATATATCTTCATAGTATTAGCCCACTTTGAACCACACCTAGTTTGATAACAAACTACTTAACACAAATGCCCTCATTTGCTGCTACTATAGCAGTCATATACTTAGCCTTTTGTTGTAGTATCCGTCACAATGTCTCAACTTTGGAACTCATCCAAATCCATCATGGAACATCCTTTCCATTACATTGTGCCACCCATAGTCTAAATTGAGATAATTTAATTTGTATCTTGTGACAAACTAGTATCAATGTAACACTTTACAATGAACTACCTTTAACTATTTGTCACTTAAACATTATATATTCTTAGTTCTTCCAAAGCTCATAAGAATATCTTTACTATTGTCCAATGATCATCTTATGAATCATTTTGGTATATGCTCATGACATTTAGAGCATAGGACATTCTGGATATATACATATCATGGTATAATCAATCAAAATCTTCATGTGATTTTACTCACCAAGTGTTGAAACACTTGAATTTTGATACAATCCTTTCCATGCAGCTAGAACCTTTCTTGTTGTTTCCATATTGAACCCTTTCAATATCTCATATATGTATGTCTGGCACAACCATATTAGCGCCTTAATCTATCCATATAGATATTGATGCCTAATATTCCGGGTTTGCCCAAGTCTTTCATCAAAATCTTATTTTAATGAAATTCTTAACTTGTGTCAATACAAGATACATCATTTCCAATCAACAATATGTCCTCTACATAATGTATTAGAAATATGTCTCAGTGCTCCCACTTAATTTCTTGCAAATGCAAGCATCTTCATCATCTCCGATGAATTTAAACTCTTTTAACAGTTTCATCATGGTGAAGATTCCAACTCCGCTATGCTTACTTCAACTATTGAAGTTTACATGCCCTTTTAGCACCCTTTGAATTAACAAAACCCTTCGGACCATGTCATGTACATGTCCTAGGTTACCGTTCTATTAGAAGAACCTTGTTTTGTTTATTCAACTACCATATACCAAATTATATGTAGTGGTTGCTACATTAATCCGTCAAGACTATATATCGGTATGAAAGATCAAATCTTGTCATAGTCAACTCCTTGAACATTGTCGTAAACTTCTTTCCGACATGTCGACTATTTCATAGATGTTAAACATCCATGTCTTATTTCTTTATAGATCCAAACACGACCGATAGGCTTCACGCCTTTCCGGAGGGTCTTCCAAGTTCAGAAACTTGTTTTCTCGTGTATGGATACTATCACGGATTCTATGACTTCTAGTCATTTTATGGAGTCAGGGCCCATCATCGCTTCTTTGCATGTAGTCAGTTCATCATTGTCAAAACAATAACGACTTGCTTATCAAATCTTACTATTTGATTCTTACCGACCCACACGGTTCTATAGGAACTCTAATCTCCGAGATCACACCTTTTGTAATCACGAAAGCCATGAGCATTGTGGCCGCCACCGGGAAACTTTCCGGTGCTGCGCTACTTAGCACATATAGCTAAGGTTCAACAACCTTATCAAAGTTCTATTGTCCTCCCACTTAACTTTTCACGAAAAATTCCTTCTCAAGAAACTTGACGTTCCAAGTAACAAACTCTTTTGTCATCGGTGTTATGGAGAAATTCCCAACAAATTCTTTGGGATAACCTACAAAGACGTGCTTATCCGACTTTGGTTGTAAACATTTTACTTATGCATAGCATACCAAAATTTAAGAAAAGAAAATTCGGGTTTTATCCCAAACCATAACTCATATGGTGTCATTTCAGTGGATCACGATGGTGCTCTTTTCAGTGTATAAGCGGTAGTTTCTAAAGCTTCAATCCTTAAAACATAATGGCAATTTTATAAATGACACCCTTGATCTTACCATGTCAAACATGGTTTGATTTTATCTCTCGAATATGCCATACTCCTATGGTTTATCGGGAAACACAAATCATGGAACAATTCCTCAAGTCTTAGGTGTTTTTGCTAAACATGTAACTCAAATATCTTCCTTTATGATCGAATCATAAACTCTTTATTTTCTTGTTACAATGATTTTCCACTTCATCTTGAAAGTCTTTGAACAATTTTCAAATGTTTCATACTTCTTCCTTATTAAGTAAATATATAGATATATTCACTCAAATTTTCGGAGAAAGCATATGAAGCAAAAAGATCCATCGCATATGGCTACACATAATGGGCTATGCACATCAGCATGCACAATTTCCAATAAGCTAGTCATCCGTTCCTCTCTGGCCTATGGATGGAGTTTCAATTATCTCGAGGAACGTCTCACATGCGTCAATTGATCAAAATCAAAGACTCCAAAAATCCAGCAACATGGAGTTTCTTCATGTTTTCTTTCAAATATAATTTAAACAGCGATGTCACTTCATAAGTGATCTTTCAATCAATTGTCTTGCGACATTTTAGCAATAGTGTTTATGGATGTGATTTCTCCAACTAGACTTGTAAAAGTTCATCCATCCTTTATGGAATACGATAATTATTTGAACAGCCATTGTTCTCATGATACCGGAACAAAATAACAATTATTTAAACAAATCTTGAAGGCTTGGTTTGATGACAACGAAAAACACAATAACACTTTATTTGTTTTTGATGAACATCATCACTCATTCTCTTGCTGGTTTACTTAGGCCATTGTAGTTCATGAATTGCGTTGTCCCGTATGACACTTCATACCAACCAATTCGGTATCCAATACCTAAGTACCACATTTTTTTAACAAGCAAGGAATACAACCATAACATGTATATCTTCTATATACCCAAGTTGGACATCTCCAACCTTATATTTTCTGCCAAATATTTTATAGATTCTCTTTCAGCAATTCCTTTTTCTTCTAAAAGAATCTATCAACATCAATAGTGGTGTCATTCACATGACACATAGTACAAAGCGTATATAGTCAAATACTAATACCTTTGGACTTGCACTTTGAAGTGGATCACCATCATCAAATGTTTGGCGTTCTTTCAAAAATCCAATCTTTAGTAATCTATTAGTGTAGTAAACATTTTACTTACATCTTCTATTCATCCTTATCATGAAAACTTTCATGATCAAGCTACTATAGCTTATAAGGAAGAATCACGAGTATAATATCAGTTCCCAAAACCTTTTTGGTAGATTCGGATGCCTAGCATCTCCATCCTTCACAAATTCTCATACAATATGAGAACATGTATTTTGCTAAATTATACTCTATCATAATGCAACCAAAAACATTGTTTCAGATATCACAATATCTTTCACACATGATGGTTTCTGAAACAATTTCCAGCTCCAATATAATCTTGATATTAAAACAACTTTTTGAATATCAATAATCATGGAGGCAAACATGATACTTTAGATACTAACATTGGAATTCTTACTCTTGATTTAATACTACTTATTAAACTTCATGGAGTAAATAGATTTTGCTGAAAGTTTGCAATAGGACTTATAAACTTTAAATTGACTTTCAAAACAATACGATACCAGTTCGTAAAGTAAATATCCAAAATTCTATAGTTCTATTATCTCAAATAAAAACTAAGCATAAGGTAGAAAACGAATGCCAATGACTACAACAAACTATGTAAATTCACTTTGATTTAATGTATGACAAATTTGCTTCGACTAATCCAAATTAGAAATGAACTCCCACTCAAAAACGACATCCCTCATGCCTTTTTGGTGATTACATGAACCAAATCCACTACACCAAGTCCGATCATCACATGAGTTGATGTAGCTTCAAAGGCGAGCATCTATATGGGCATCATATCAACTATATGACTCATGCTTAACCTTACGGTTCGTGTTTCGAGGCCATGTATGTACATGCTAGGCTTGCCAAGTAAGAACCTTAGTACTCGCGTGTGTAAAACTGTCTTACACCCGTTTGTATGAAAGCGTAGATTCGAGTACACCCGATCATCACGTGATGTCTCGAAACACGATCCACAAAATGGTGCATACTTAAGGAAGAACCCATTTTTATTTTGATATCTAAATGAGGGATCATCTTACAATGCTACAGAAAGCGCCAAACTAGCAGTATAAGATGCTAACATCTAATGTGTAAAGTGAGATGATATGGTCCATGCATTTGATCTCTATCATTTGCATCATGGTATGATCTCTATCATTCCTTTGTGTGTAAGGCCAAGGTCTATGGAACTTACACGTTGAGTGTGTTGTAGGAGTATCTATCATACATCTACTTACAACAATACCATATCAATACACTAGCCCATCAACAACCTAAACTAGACGCCTCTAATTTATCAATTGCAAGTTTTACGTGGCTTAGGGCTTTCGGAGATAGAACCGTTCTTACCTACGAACATGAACCACAACGAGGATAACGAAGTTATTAGCAACTCGTTGTAAATCAGATATTGACTATAGTAGGAGAGACAGACACCCGCCAGCCACTTATGCAAAACTAGTTGCATGTCAGTCCTGGAACCGGTCTCATGTACGATGACATGTAAGGTTGGTCCGGGCCGCTTCATCCTACTATGCCACCAATATCCAAAATACATAGAAGATGCAATAACATGATCATCATCTCCCACATATCAACATATGTGTACAACCCGTGCTAAGCACCTACGCATAGATCAGGCTCTGATACCACTGTTGGGTCCGCAGCATAGAAAACAAAAATTTTCCTACGGTGTGAACTACACGCCAAGATCTATCTATTAGGTACAAAGAAACGGGTGGACATACATCCAACGAGAACTTACCCTCGTAGACAATGAGCTTTGTTAACGAGTAGGAACTCGTGGTTGATGTAGTCGTACACTTGCCGATCTCAAGATCGTGAGGAAGTCCAGCAGGTCCGGCTCCAGCACGTCCATCAGATCCAGCTCCGGCACCACCAAGTCCAGCACCGCAAAGCAGCGGTGCATCCATGATCGCACACACGTCCGGTACCCCGACAACCTCCATCCCTCGCTCCAGCAAAGCAGCGGAAGCATCAACTCCTTTCCAGATAAAGCCATCGGGAACATGTATCTCGCTAATCCAAGACCATGGGGAAATAATACTAGAGGGGGAGAGAGATCCTTCACAAGGAGGTGTGTGTGAGAAGTGAGGAGGGGGTGGCCTTTTATAGGAGGAGGGGGGTTCCCCTCCTTCATGGCCGAGGCATGGAGGGGGTGACCCTTCACCTCCTCCATTCATGTGGTGGTAACCCCTCCACATTAAAATGCCCCTTCACATTCTCTTTTAAAGTCTCCACTTTAAATGCATTAAATTTCTCCAAATTTAATGCTCTCTCATTTAATAAAACTCTTTTATTATTTTTATTCAGAATTTTGTTAATTACTTTAATTAACAAACATTCACATAAAACCCCTGCAACATTTCAATATTACATGCAGAACCAATTTCAGCAATTTCACCCGAAACAGTTTCGGTGTCTATTGAAATAATTCCAGCGCTTTCTTATATCTTTATCTGAAACATATTTGCTCCAAATGGTGTCGGTATCCCTTAAGTGTGTCACCCTACGGTTCGCGAATAATGCAGACATGATCGAGACCCCTCTCCGATCAATAATCAGCAGCGGGACCTGGAGATCCATACTGACTCCTACACATTCAACGATGACTTCTGTGATCGTGAGAACATTTAATGCTAGTAACTAAATCCCTTTGTCCTGTGATATACTACATGTCCGAGATTCGATCATCGGTATCTCCATAGCTAGTTTGATCTCGTTACCGACATGCACTCTTTTCTCGTTCCCGTGATATAACATTCTAGTGATCACATCACTTGCTTGCAAGCTATTTCAATGTGATATCACCGAGAGGGCCCAGAGTATATCTATCCATCATCGGGATGGACAAATCCCACTCTTGATCCATGAGCCTCAACATAACACCTTCGTAGCACTGAACCCACCTTTATAGTCAACCTGTTATGGTGTGACGTTTGATGTTATCAAGATACTCTTCCGGTGTTAGCAATTAACATGATCTCATGGTCTAAGGATAAAGATTACTTCGTATGATATTATAGCAATATAAACATAATGACTTTGATCGTAATGCTATACTTCGGATGAATGTTCATCACATCATTCCATCAATGGTGTGACCTTGTTATTAACAACATCCAATGTCCATGATCAGGAAACCTTGATCATCTTGCTAATCAACAAGCTAGTCTACAAGAGAGGCATAACTAGGAACCCTTTTTGTTTATTAAACACACATGTATTAATGTTTCCGATCAATACAATTCTAGCATGTAAAATAAACATTTATCATAAACATGGAATAAGATAATAACCACTTCATTATTGCCTCTCGGGCATATTCCCTTCAAAACTATCATTCCACTTGCCTTGAATGAAGTCTAGAGCCATCTCCTCCCCATCAAAGACTCTGTGGTAAGGAATCAGAACGTTCAAATTTTTGCTAATCTTTGCTCCGAGTTCAGTAGGTCCAATGTTATGATCCTCCCTCACCTAGTCAAGTACAGTAGCAGCAATCCACTTGGTAGTCGCCGGTCTAATTTTATCACTTAAAGAAGTATTAGGGAAGTTGTGTTTCTTCGTGTTTACTTTGATCTGCATTCGATAAGAATCCAAATAATTCAAAGCTAATTATCAGCAAAATCAATATGAGAAAGATTGAAACTAAATGTAGCTATTGCAACCTGAAATGGGTGTCCACCCCGCATTGGAGATGCATGTAATCTCCATTTACACACATTACTTTCCCTACAATGCACCCTAAATCTCTTTTGGTCGCTCTTTTCAATGATAAATTCGAACCCAACTCTGATTGCATAGGTTGCAACTGCATATTTGCAGTCCTCCACATTCTCAAAGATAGTCCCCTCATCAATTGTAGGATTGTCCCTGTCAAAGTGTATCACTGGCATGTCTTCGTCTTTGTCGTCGTATCTACATCCCATTTCCACATCTTCACATTCCTCTTCCTCATCAGTCCCATAGTCAGGCTCAAAGTTCGAAACAACCAAATATTCCCTACTCTCCATCCTATCAGGGTCAGCAGCCACGTCTGGATATGTTTTCTCCTCATCATCCCCACCGCCACACATTTCAGTGTCTTCATGCTCGCTTGACAAAGCATCATGCTCAAGGACAAGATGTACAGATGTCCTGTGGTTACCAACACATATCCTTGCCATCACCACGGGACTAGAAACGCTAACTGGGGTATGGAGAAAAGGAATCATAGTTCTTTCCCTTCAATGTGGACGCACGACACCTTCCCTAGGCTCCATACCTCCAAATCTCTGCACCCCGCTTCCTCTTCCCCTGTTTCGTTCTCCTCTGTG
The DNA here is from genome assembly GCA_916181665.1 of Avena sativa. Lineage (NCBI taxonomy): Eukaryota > Viridiplantae > Streptophyta > Magnoliopsida > Poales > Poaceae > Avena > Avena sativa. The sequence goes on from OV702295.1 coordinate 435,212,066, forward strand.
CTCTCCAAACTTGAAGGAGATTCCGTGCTCTCCAGCCGCACAGGACCCATCTCTGTGTTCTCAAGCCTCGCAAGATCCATCTCCGAGCGGGATCCGGATCACCAGTGTCGGTGGGTGCCTAACCCAACGGCCGACTCTTGGTTTGCGTTTCCAGACACGCCTAGGCGATGGACGGCGGCAAGGAGAAAAGGCAGGGAGGGGAGGACAAGACCGGCGCACGACTGAACGGAGTGGCGGCGGCAGTAGCAGAGGTGTGGAGCGGAGCGGAGCTGGTTGCGACAAAACATGGAAAATTGCATAATAATGTGTTGGTGGGCGGCACTAGCCCTCGAACATGGGATGCGTGCCGTCGAAGGTGGAGGAGGCGGCACTAGCCATCGAACATGGAACACATTTCGGACCCCTTCCGATCTACATCGGATGTTACCCGAAACTATTCTGGTTTCTCTCTCTCTATTTCTCCTACAATACCTCATCTACCCTAAGCGTCCCCACCCTTAAGCGTGACATCCTTCGGTTCGGAAACACTCTGAACATGATCGAGACTACTCTCACATCAATGATCAACAGAGGGACCTAGATGGCCATCTGACCCCTGTGCGTTTCACGAATATAATCGCTCGAACCGTGAGATAGTCGTTTCCCATCCCTTTGTCATTTGATACCTAATTCATCTGAGACTTGATATTCGGTATCCCCATACCTTAGTTCGGTCTCGTTACCGATGAACTTGTTTACTCGTTCCCATGTCATTGCATTCCTTGACCGAGTCACATGCTTACAAGCTTCATAAATGCAATGTCACCGAGATGGCCACATGTATCTATCTGTTACATGGATTAGACAGATCTTGGTCTTGATATGTACTCCTCTACGCATCCCTTTGGAAAACCTGAGTGACACCTTTTTGATCACCCTTTTATGAGATGATACTTGATAACCATCTAAGCTTCCTCCAGAACAGTGATTTGCATTACCTCACAGTCAAAGGATTAGGTTGCAAGGTTCTCTGTGTTTATCATCAATGGTGAACTTTGTAAATAGATCTCATTAAGATATAACTATCAGATGTTTGTTTATCATGTCATTCAACTAATGACATGACCTCATTGTCAATTGGCATAAATTCCCATGATCTTGAAACCCAGATCATCCCTAGGACCAATGAACTAGTTCGCTAGAGATAACTAGAGACACGTTTTGTTTACATACCACACGTGTATTAACATTTCGTATTAACACAGTTATAGCATGGTATGAAACATATTATGAACATATAGGAGATATATCAAATAATACACTTTATTATTTGCCTCTTGGGCATAACTCCTTCAGTCTCCCTCTTGCACTAGAGTACAAATAAAACTAGTTTACAATTGGCAGGAACCTAACACCAATGGAATCTCGGTGTTGTTCGTGCTTGTCTTGTAGGAGAGCTTTAGTCAAAGGATCTGCCATATTCAGTTTCGTATCTACATTGAAAATCTTGACTTCACCTTCATCAACATTCTGCCGGATGACATGAAACCTAAGCTTGATGTGTTTGGCTGTGGAATGAGTCCTTGGTTCCTTTGCGCTTGCAATAGCTCACGTGTTGTCACAATAGATCGTCACGGGGTCCTGCGTACTTGGAATGACACCTAGTTCGATGACGAAATTCCTTAGCCAAATAGCTTCATTCGCTACATTAGCTGCATCAATGTATTCAGACTCCATTAAAGACTATGCCACCACCGGTTTGTTCTTACTCTTACAGGTTACCGCCCCACCATTCACTAGGAACACAAATTCTGTTTGAGACTTCGAGTCATCATGATCTAAGTTCTAGCTCGCATCCATGTAACCTATTACGTTTAGAGCTTCATCACTTCCTCCATAGATTAGGAACATATCCTTTGTTCTTTTTAGATACTTTAGGATATTGTTCACAGCTGTCTAGTGATCCAGTCCTAGATTACTTTGGTATCGGCTCGTAAAACTAAGAGCCAGTGCCACATCAGGTTGCATACTTAACATTGCATACATGATAGATCCTATGGCTGAGGCATAGGGGATGTAAGGCATCTTTTCTCTATCATTATCTGTTACCAGACATTGAGTCACACTCATTTTGCAATTCTTCATCATTAGCATAGAGCCCTTTTTGGCATTGTATAATTTGAACCTCTTCAAAATCTTTTCGATGTAAGTATTCTGACTTAATGCAATTAGGCGTCTTCATCGATCTCTATAGATCTTGATTCCCGATATGTATGCAGCTTCAGCTAGATCCTTCATGGAAAATTGACTACTCAAATATGCTTTCACGCTTCTCATAAGATCCACATCATTTCCCATGAGCAGTATGTCATCCACATATACTACTACTAAAACAACTGAGCTCCCACTCAGTTTCTTGTAAACACAGAACTCTTATTGATTTTGGACAAATCCAAAACTCTTGATCAATTGATCAAAACGTTGGTTCCAACTCCGCGAAGCTTGCTTCAATCCATAAATGGACCGCTGAAGCTTGCACACCTTTCTAGCATCCCTAGGATCAACAAAACCTTCCGGTTGCATCATATACAACTCTTCATCAATGTGACCATTGAGGAATGCGATCTTGACATCCATCTACCAAATTTCATAGTCGAAATGAGCAACAATTGCTAGTAAATTGCGGACAGCCTTAAGCATCACTATGGGAGAATAAGTCTCATCATAATGAACTCCTTGAATTTGTCGAAACCCCTTTGTGACAAGTCGAGCTTTGTTAATGGTCACATTACCATGTGCATCTATCTTTTTCTTAAAGATACATTTATTTTCCACGGACTTGAGGCCTTCCGGAAGATCTACCAAGGTCCAAACCGAGCCATTTCTCGGAGTCAGCACTATCCATAACTTCTTTGCAGTTTGCAGGCTCTTCCTGTTCATCTAGGATAACAGACATCACAAGGCTACTATACCAATCAGGAGTGGCACGAACTCTTGTAGACTTGTGAACCATTGGAGTTTCGATGTTGTTCCTTTGATCATCATCATTGGACTCTTCTTCCACCTTGGAGAGCGGTTTTAGAACAGCTTTCGTTCCGCTACTCGGAATTTGGAGAGAGGGGTCAACAATTTCATCTAACTCAATTTTCCTTCCACTAACACCTTTAGAAAGAAACTCTTTCTCAAGAAAGGTGCTAGTTTTTGCGACAAATGTTTTGCCTTCGGCTTGATTTTAGAAGGTATACCCAACTGTTTCCCTTGGGTATCCTACGAAGGTGCATTTTTCTGATTTGGGTTCGAGTTTGTCCGGCTGTAGTTTCTTGACGTAAGCCTCACAACCCCAAACTTTCAGAAATGACAACATTGGCTTCTTGCCATGCCATATCTCATATGGGGTTGTCTCCACGGATTTGGATGGTGCTCGGTTTAAAATAAAAGCGGTGATTTCTAACGTATATCCCCAAAATGACACAGACAAATCAGTTAAAGACATCATGGACCGCATGCTATCCAATAGATTTTGGTTACATCGTTCCAACACACCATTACGCTGTGGTGTTCTGGCTGGCATAAGCTGTGGGATGATCCCACAGTCCTTCAAGTGCATGTTGAACTCATAACTCAAATACTTGCCTCCCCGATCTGATCAAAGATGCTTGATTCTCTTATTAAGTTGATTCTCTACTTCTTTCTGAAATTCCTTGAACTTTTCAAAAGTTTTAGACTGGTGCTTCATCAAGTAGATATACCCATATCTACTCAAATCATCAGTAAAGGTAACAAAATAACGATAACCATTGCATGTTGAGACACTCCTTGGTCCACATACATCAGTATGTATGATTCCCAATAGGTCTACAGCTCTTTCCATTATCCCGAAGAATGGTGTCCTAGTCATCTTGCCCATAAGGCATGGCTCACATGTGTCAAAGGATTCGAAATCCAATGATCCAAGAAGTCCTCCTAAAAGAAGCTTCTTCATGAAGGAGATATGCCCGAGAGGCAAATAATAAATAGGTTCTTATTATCATATCTCAATTAGTTCATAATAGTTTCATACTGTGCTATAACTGTATTAATATGAAACGTTAATACACATGTGGTATGTAAACAAACCAAGTCTCTAGTTACCTCTAGTGAACTAGTTCATTGGTCAGGAGCATGATCTAGGGTTTCGAGATCATGTGCATTTATGCCAATTGACAATGAGGTCACATCATTAGTGGAATGATGTGATAGAAAAACAACCCAACCAGTTGTATCTTAATGAGATCTAGTTACAAAGTTCACCATTAATGATAAACTAAGGAATCCTCACAACCTGATCCTTAGACTGTGAGATAATGCAAATCACCGTTTTGGAGGGAGCTTAGATGGTTATCAAGTATCATACCGTGACTAGGTGATCAAAAAGGTGCCACTCAGGTTTCACAAAGGGGCGCGTAGAGGAGTACATATCAAGACCAGGATTTGCCAATCCATGTAACGGATAGATACATATGTGCCATCTTGGTGGTGTTGCATTAATGAAGCTTGCAAGCATGTGACTAGGTCACGGAATGCAATGACATGGAAACGAGAAAACAAGTTCATCGGTAACGAGATCGAATGAAGGTATGGGGATACCATAGATCAAATCTCAGGTGAACTAGGTATCAAGTGGCAAAGGGAATGTGAAACGACTATTTACGGTTTAAACGACATCATCATCATGGAATGCACAAGGGTCATTATGGGCATCCCGGTCCCGTTATTGATCATTGATGGAGATCATGTTTATGCCATTCCTGAGCTGTGGGGAAATACACTTAAGGGTACGATGAGCTAGAGATCCTCTGTAAGTTGGAATCACCATATGAAAGAGAAAAGGAAACCGGAAAAGTTCCATGAGAGAATCGGAATCATTCCGGGAAAGATCCGAAGTTGTTCGGAGGAAATCAAAAGGGAACCAAAAGGTGTTTCAGGTCAAATCAGATTTTGTAATATGTATTTACATATTAATTAATGTAATTAATATTAAATATAATATTAAACTCTAATTTGAGGGGGTATTCCACTAATGGGCCAAACTTCCTTGGGAAAAAGGGCCCATGAGGGAAAACCGAAGGAGGGAAGGGCCTAGGCCCAAGGCCTAGCCGCCTCAAGGGGGCCCACCCGGCCAGCCTAGGGTTGTGCACGAGATGGGGCCCACCCCTGGCCGGCCGGCCCATGTGGCCCATGGCGCCTCCCCCTTCTCCCTTAATTAGTCCCACATGGGAAACCCAAAGGGGAGGGCACACCTCCCCCGTATATAAAGGGGTGCCCATGCGTGGGAATATACACACGATTTGAGATGTTCGCTAAGGAATATTCCTTAGAGAATTCCTCCCTCTCTCTATATATATGGTTGTATCCACGTGTTGGTACGGTCCCAAGAAAGGACTGTTCGCGCATGCAGTACGTCATTGCGCTACAGGGATTCCAAGCAAGAGATCTACTTTCGCACTCCCGGCAGGGATCAAGGAGCTAGAGGTTGTCGTCATACATTGTATGTGTATGAAACCACAAGGGGCCTCACTTTAGGCACCTTGGATGTCGTGAGCCGGAGCTGCTGCACGATGAATAAGGAGCAAGGGGTGACCTGCGAGGAGCTTCGCGACCTTGAGGTCAGCTACGAGTTCGACTACTTCAACCACGTTCGCCTCAGAATGTTAACCGCGTACGGTCTACAAGGGTATGTATTCTATATGCTCGGTTGTTACCGCATTACTACATAGATAGATCTTGGGCGTATTAGAGTTCCAACGTAGGAATTTTTTTGTTTTCTACTGCGGACCCTTTCAGTGGTATCAGAGCCAATCTATGTGTAGGAGTGTTGTGTGGCCAGTACGCACAAGTATTGTGCGGGCATTGATCCCTTAGTTGTTACCCTCTAACGTGTACTTTTTATATCGCGGTATTGTTTGATGAAGCGGCCCGAACCGACCTTACGCGTATTTGTACGTGAGACTGGTTCCACGCTCGACATACGGCTTGTTCCGTATAAGTGGCTAGCGGGTGTCTGTCTCTCATTCAATAGTTGATATAGCATTTACAATGGAGGGCCCTGAAAGGGGTGTAGTAGAAACAACTGTTGGATCCATGTTGTGGTTGGAAAGTTCGTTGTTTAGAAACGGTTCTATTGTGAAAGCCCTAACAACCACGTAAAACTTGCAAAAGATAAAATAGAGGCGTCTAACTTTATTTTGCAGGAGGGCTTGTATTATGATATGGCATTGGTGGTTACAAAGGTAAAGTAGTTTACTTTTTCTATTACTAAGTAGTATAGTAATAGTCATCATTCCGATAGACGACCGGGTGGTGGCGTCATGGACTTGGCGTCAAACCAGGGGCAAGATGGAAATCATGTCGGAGAGCTCGATGGAGATCAAGGCGCAAGAAGGACCATATCATATCACCATACACATGTGATGTTGATAACTTCTTTATATCTTATTATATGCTAGTATTAGATACTCAACAGTAGCAAATAAGATAATCCCTAAATAATTCCAATGATAGTGTTCCCCTTGTGTGTGCACCACCAAGAAAGTTTGCCATTATGAAGCCGGCTGTGACGATCGGGGGCTAGACATATCTACATTCACATACAGTGGGTGTAAGCCATGTTTCATAGTGAATACACACAAGTTATATTTGGCGAGCCTAGCATGTGTAGACATGGCCTCGGAACACAAGAGATCAAAATATCGAGCATGAGTCACATGGATGATGTGATTGACATTAGGTAATGTCTACCTTTGATACTGCACTGATGGCCGTGACGATTGGGGAGGTGCAGCGGATTGGGATCATGCGATCACCAAAATCGTCCAAGGGATGTCAATTTTAGTGGGAACTCAATTAGGATTGAACTCATATTATGAACTTAGTATAGATGTCTGTTTGCAAATATCTTAGTAGATCATGGCATATCCCATTGAACTCCTTTGCGACCATGTGAAATTTATTGCTTGATATGGAACTTAGCAAAAGGGTCCAACTTCATAGATTAATACCCACGCCTGACGGATATCCTCGTAAAAGACACTCTTCTCTTCTTGATATAATGACCATTAGGAGATAATCCGATGACTCCGCAATATTTTTGTGTTCTCTGTAATCAGCCGACAAGCCATTCTCCATTCGATGGAGAGTTGGATTACAATCTTGTATTCTGAAAGATTAGGCACATAAAGTATGAGCCGTTGGATGAGTTTTCTTCCATGATGGATGAAAAAGAGAATATTTGGAGAAACACTTAGCAATCTGGCATTAGAGTTATGAACTCTCAGAAGGGCTTGATTGCAACGGAGGTCATGAATGAAAAAGGGTATATGTTAGATATACAAAGTTATAAATGTAATTCTTGCAAAACTCATTGCGGTTTATATAAGTATTGGATACTTGTCCCGTTTTGTGAAAACAGGATGGTCTGCTTGAGAATTGCTAGAATTGACGCAATGTGGCATGATGTCGGCAAGCAAAGCAGTTTATGGCCGACATCACCCCTTTCCTCAAAGGTTTATCATTTGGATTAGTGGACTTGAACATAATTTTGTAATCCTTGTTTGTGTGTCTTGCTTTTGGCGAGACGATTGTTCATGTGAATAAGTTACAAGCCAGTTGTACTATTCTTATGAGTAATAGCTTTATGGTCACATTATGATTATGAATGAGTTATTCTCATCACTATGTTAATGATAATACTTTAAGCATTTATAAAGGATTAGAATGCTAAAAGATATCCAAAGTTTAATTATGATATGGCACTATAGTTTAAGTCATTTTAGTTATTGCATGTTCTTCATTACAAATGAAGATCATGGTCTTAGATTCTTAATCTAAATACTTTGCAAAACCATGCCTCATTGGGGGAATGACTGAAACTCCGCATTCCAGTAAAACGGTGATATGCGAAGATATGTTGAACTTTATACATAATGATGTATCATATTTTCAACAAGATAGTGGAAATCATTATTCATACTTAATGTTGAATCTTATACATAGTGATTTATCGTATTTTCAACAAATAGTGGAAATCATTACATACTTCATTGTGGATTTAAGTGAATATGAGTATTTACTTAATGAAACGTAAGTTTGAAAATATTTTGAATTGTTCAAAATATTTCAAGGTGAAGGAGGATATTGAATTAATAAGAATACAAAAGTCTTTTTGATTTGATCGACATGACTAAAGTATTTATTTTAATTTTAGCATAAAAGGACTCGTGAAAGATGTTTCACAAACTATAATAATTGGACAATTTCAAAGTGTTGAAATGTCTAAATATCATAATCATTATTTATTAGATACATATGGTATAATATTATCTCTTATCAGGGTAATAGTTATCGTTTAGAGTTAGAGATCGAAACGATCAAACACTCGGTTGGCATACAGAGGAACATCTAAAGATTCATGCAAACAACACCATAAGAGTTATGGCTTGTTCGAGTTTCTAGAGGTTTCGATAATTCGAAATCGTGGCGAATAAACAAGTCTTTATAGCGTATTCTTAGGCAACTATGAATACATGTTCCACAAGGGGCAAACTTGTTGTTGTCCAAATTTGATGTATCTTGATGAAGATACAGGTGGAAGAACATAAAAGATCAAAACAAGGTATTTGACCTTACCTCCTGATTGTTGAGTAGCGCAGCGAAATTTGTTTCATGAAACCAAACTCCACAAGTAGAGGAGAAACTAATGATAATGATCATTAAGTTTTAGTGAATGCTTTTACTAAAGAAAGTAGGATTCAACGATATATTCTGCAAAATTTTGCGATATTATATTATTGATTCAATTGTCATGTTTATGAACAAGACATACCTACAAATTACAAAGAAGCGTGATGGACCTAATTGCGAGAAATTACTAGGAGTCATAAAATCCTATATTAACTTACATTTAAGATTGCAAAGTAACATGTTACTTGATATTTATGTATGACTTCAAAGTCATTAGAAGGAAATTAAACTTAATGAAGACATAAAGGTCGATTTGTCACAAAGTACAGACAAATTCAAGGAGTTGACTACAATTGTAGCAATGTTTAAGTCTATTGGATTAACACTAGCAATATATGGATATTGAAGTCTCATAACTGGAATTCTTGATTTGATGGTGATCAAAGAATTTTGCAATGTCCAAGATTATCGAGTGGGCCTGCATTTGAGTATAGCTAATTAAATTGGCCAAATCTTAATATGTAAGAGACATATTTTGAGTGGGAGCTAAGTATCTTGGCCAAATCTTAATATGTAGTAGACATATTTTGAGTGGAAGCTAAGTGAAATCCCTGGATCTCATATATGGATACCATATTTGAGTGGGAGTGTGACATTATTCTGAAATATGTGGACGACATATGTGAATGATGTGATTGGTGTTAATAACATTAAAGTAGATAAATTGGGATGAAGTTTAGAATGGAACAAGGTAAGAAAGAAGTTCTTACTATATGAAGCATTGTCTTAGTATTACAACGATGGTTAAAAAGGAAGAAACAGATGTGTTGCATCTCCTATGCCTCAGTAATAGGTTCTTCCATACAACCATATTGTATACTCGATGTAATGTGACCCGAAGTTCTGGTTGGAAGGACAAGCTCTTAACTATAAGAACATGTCTTTAAGTGATTCTTGAGTTAATCACTGAACTAGAATTAAGTTTGTCCTTGAATGGAAAAAAGCAAAGTAAGTGGCATAGTTGCATTTCATGCACTGGGATCTACATAGATATAGAAGTATAAAGGCTCCATCAGATGTGATGTATATTGTTATGGCGGGAGTAGTTCGTCTTTAACATAGAATGATGTGTCCCAGGGCACAGTGCCCATGAGAAAGCCCCTGAGGTTGATCTAAAGTCACTATAGGCTCTTGGAATCCGGCCTCGTTCTGCTGTCATAACTGACGTATGTACACAAAGGATTGGAAAATGTGTTTTGAAGTTTAGATGACAACAGTGAAAATGACCGTCATTATAAACACTAGAAACAAAGTCTCACTTTGTTGCCAAACGAATACTTCAACCCATTATGAGATAATGTTATGAATGTCAAAGTTAGGAAGACATTAACAATTTGCCAAGACATAATGAGCTCGTAAAACAGAACATGGACAGGACGTTTTCCATAAGCATGCATGATCAATAAACTCATATGTGTGTCAACACTCGGATTTTTAAGTCCAGATGCCTGTTATGCCGTACATCACAATCCCAAGATTACCATTTTTGTGAGACATAACAGAAGTGGTACCACAGTACATCATCCATTACAATCCATAGTAAAGGTCTTCCAAATAAAGGATCTCATGATCCAGTCTTAATACAATCAAAGCAGCGGAAAGTAATCACAGTAGGCTCCTTCTTCATGATCACAAGCAATGCTGACGATGGGATATGATCCTAGTTGTCATAGACCTCCTGCTGTCCATCTTCCGGGTAATCCTCCTCATAGTCTGGCCATGGGAATAGCTAGGGACAAAGCCATGAGTACTCTTTAAGTACTCGCAAAGTATCACTAGCATAAGTAAGGTAAAACTAGTAGGAGTCATAAGCTCTAGGGTTGTTTGCAAAAAGCCAGGTTTATTTCATAAAGCCTTAAGAGTAAAGACCTAAGTTTAGTTCTCTACATTACTTGAGTGGGAACTTAGATTTCATGTCCACAACTTTGTTGTGGTCAAGTCAAAGTCATCTTTCAATTCACAAATCATTTAGAAAACATCTAACAATGGAACAGTATGACCACTCCAACTGTCCATAACCACGGATGCGACTATTCAAATAGTTTGACACTCTATAGAGGTGGTACACTTTCACCACAAAATTCGATACATCCATCAGGGATAACCCTGAATCATCATACTTGGTATGTGGATAATCAATCCTAACCTTTCAATTACACACCCTAGTATAGGCACCTCCCCTATGATCTTGGCCTCCCAGCCATGATCATCTGTCATCCTGGGCACTGCATAGGTGGACATTCATCACGAGGTAGCCTCAGCTCAACCTCTTCCACAAGGGAACCCATACTAAGACATATAAACTTCCGGTCAAGCCCTACCCAACTCAGGTATTGTGGTTGTATGGTAAAATTGGAATGGTATCGCATCCGAACCCAACCATCAGTTTTTATTAAAGTCAAGTCTCATACCTCACTCATTTTCATCATCAAACCATTGTGTATCATAACACATGTCAAAACATTTCAATAGAATGAATCTTCATTCCAAGGTTTTCATAATCATTTTCACCAAGTATTCCCATCTAAAGTAATCAAGTTCTGGCTTAGCACTAGCCACTAGTATTGAGGGTGTCACTATGGGGGTGCTAATCAAGTATAAGTATCAAAGGCTAGTCTGTAATCTTGAGGGTATCCATCCTACTTTTCCACTAATCACAATTCATTAACTAAGTAAGTGTTGGAAATATGCCCTAGAGACAAAGAGTTATAAGGACTATTATCATATTTCATATAGTTTATGATTAAGTTTTATATCATGTTGTAACTGTATTGAGTGGAAACATCCATACACGTGTGATATATAAACAACCAGGGGTTCCTAGTGAAACTCTAATCACTGGTTCATTGGTCAACATATGATCAAGTTTCCTGATCATGTGGCATTTATGCCAGTTGGAAATGGAGTCAACTCATTCTAAGAATGAGATGATGAACCAATACCCAACCTAAACATCATGACCTGATCATGTCACGAAGTTCAAGTTACGATGATTAGAAATGGTTCCTCGTAGACTATTCGTTAGGCCGTGAGGCTATATCAATCACTGTCTCCCGAGAGTGCTTAGATTGCATCAAGCGCCACTTGGTAATACAATGGTTATAAATGTGTATTCAGGTACTCGGAGGAAACCGTAGAGGTAATATATGTCAAGAGAGGGATTTGTTTGTCCACGTGACGGAAAGATACTCAAGGGCCCACTCGAAGAAGTTATATCCAATAGCTGCGCAGCATGTGATTTGATCACAAGGATATCACTTGTCGGAACGAGTCAAGTAGCATTGTTAGGTAATGAGATTGAACACGACATGGTGATGTCATTTATTAGATCTCGGGCAATGCAAGTATCGAAAGACAAAGGGAATAAGACACGACTGTCCTGGTTCAAACGACAAAAGATCTTCGTGGAATGCACATGGCTCACATGACCATCTAGGTCCCTCTGTCGATCATTGTTGCAGGAGTGTCCGACCATGTCTAGAGTGTTCCTGAACCATGGGGTATCATGCTTAAGGGCTTGATGATGCTTAGAGAGTGTTTATAGGATCGGTAGAATCGCCAAAGAATAGTAGAGAGAAAACCGGAAGGGTTTCGGTAAGTCCGGAGGATGTCCGGAGTGGAGGTGGAAGGTGTTCCATAGCCACGGAGGTTGAATAATATGTGAATGAATGTTAAATATTGATTTAATCATTTATTCATAATTATTTAATAAAGAGAAAATCAATTAAAAGGTCAAAGGGCTTAATGGGCCAATTCCCGGAGGGGAGAGGGCCCATTAGGGAAAGGTGAGAGGGAGAAGGGCCAGAGGGGGTGGCCGGCGCCCTAGTGGGCCAGCCCCCGCGCGGGGCCCATGGGAGTGGCCAGCGGTGCCACCCTCCCCCTCTCCTCTCCTTTAGTCCCACCCTGGGACTTTGAGGGAGGTAGTACCTCCCCTCCCCCTATATATAGTGGGCATATTTGGCCAGATAAATACACACAATATTAAATAAAGGTCTTCTCACTTTTGGGAAGACCTCTAAATGATATTCTCTCTCTCTCTCTCTTGTGACTGTGGTCCCAAGTTTGGACTGCGAACAAGAGACATCTTCACCACGGAGCGCCGTTGTGCTGCGGGATTTGGATCTAGGAGCTCTACTTCCGCAACTGCTGCTGGATCAGGGAAGCGGGAGTCATCGTCAGGCATCGGACGTGTGTAACTCCCCGCGAGGTGTCACACTTGAGGCACTCAAGTTGTTGGAGCCACAGGAGCGCAAGTACTTCATCATGACCTTGTGGTCGGCTTCGGCTCGTCTACATCAACCACGCTCTCATGAGCGTTGACAACACTTTTCGGTCTTCAAGGGTAAGTTCGCAAAAAGACCCTCCCGTTACTATATTACTAATAGATAGGTCCTGGCAGCATCAGGGGTTCAAGGGCGTATGGTAAAAATTATAGTTTCCATACGCGGAACCCCTACAGTGGTATCAGAGCTAGATCTATGCGTAGTAATGCTAGTGCAGGTAGAACACATGAGATGTAGCATGTGGGCACTTATCTTTTAGTTGTTACCTTCCCACGTGTACTTGTGTATACCGCAATAATTCTTGATGAAGCGGCCCCCAACTGACTTTATGCGTTCATTCGCGAGACTGGTCCACGCTTGACATACGGCTTGTACCGTATAAAGTGGCTTAGGGGGTGTCTGTCTCTCTCGCATTAGTTGGTATGCCATTTGCAACGGAGGGCCCCGAAAGGGGTGTAGTAGAGACAAATACTTGATTAGTGTTGTGCTGAAAGTTCGTAGGTAAGAACGGTTCTTGTGCAAAAGCCCATTCAGCCACGTAAAACATGCAAAGATAAAGTAGAGGCGTCTAACTTTGTTTTGCAGAGGGCGTTGCTTTGTGATATGGTTGTGGCAGAGGTAAAGTGATTACCTTATGTTACATAGTATTAGATATTCACGGAGGTGACAGACTACCACGCCGGAAAGACACCGGTACTCTGGTGTCTACGGCACCGGAACCCTGGCGCCGGAATCCGGTTAAGACGGATGGAGATCACGATGTGAAGGACCATATCACATCACATTTACATTCAATGTTATTGATTGTATACCTTATTGTGTGCTAGTATTAGATACTCGACGGTAGCCTAATAAGATGATCCTTGTTAAAATTACCAATGCTTGTGTTCTCCCTTAGTGTGCACCACCAAGAAAGTTCTTCGGTATGAGGGGATCCATGGTACATGCATGGGTGTCAGACATATCTACATTCGCATACAGTGGGTGTAAGCCATGTTGCACAACAAATACACTAAGGTTGAATTGGCAAGCCTAGAATGTAGCAGACATGGCCTCGGAACACGGATGGTCGAAAGAGCAAGCACGAGTCGCATGAATGATGTGACCGATGTTTAGCGTCCACCCTTGAACCCACATTGATGGCCGTGATGATCAGGGGAGATGTAGCTGATAGGGGTCGTGTTATCACTAGGAACCCTTGTGGGTATAGGTGTTTCTGAGTGGAGTTATTATTAACTCATTTAATTATAAACTTAGTCTAAATTCCTTTTTGCAATTATAAATGTAGAAATGGTCCTCCCAGGGATTACCATCCCTATTGACAATTGGTTAAAAGGAGAAAAGCTCAAGTTAGATAGATCCAACTTTTCTGCGTGGGTCATGCACATTCATGATCTCCTTAGCAAGAACAAAGTAGCTGACTACATGATCTACGAGATGTGCTTGGAGCCATCCTATTCTCATGAGACCTAGGAGCAGCGGGATCTCCGCTGCCATCGTCATGTGATGGCCACATTCATATCAGTAACGATGCGCCTCGGGATGGAAGATGGGCTATGGCCGATGGTGGGAAGTCTTAATCCCCGAACAGTTATGGCACATCTGAGACCGCATTTCGTGGAACAAGTTGGCATATCAGAGTATGAGCTGATGGGGGACTTCCTCTCCATAAAGATGGAGGAAGGCTCCTCACTAGACGATCACTTGTTGAGCATATACGATGCATACATGAGTCTGGCATACTATCTGGACAACTGGTTCGCAAGCTCTTTTGCAATAGGAGTTGTGCTACGATCACTGCCACCAAGATTCCAAGCACAAGTCAGGATTTGCATTATGAGAGGCGATGCGGAAACACATGATTTCCACGAGTTCATATCACATTTTAGAGATGTGATGGTTGAACCCGTTGTCACTAAGGTCATCAATGAAAAAGGTATATATTTGATATACAATTTTATAAATGTTATAATCTTGCAAACACAATTGCAGTGTTAAGTATATTTGATACTTGTTCTGTTTTACTAAAAATAGGTCCTTCTGCATGAGAGTTGCTTGCTAGGGAGGAGGTGACGTTGCGTGTTGATGGCGAGCATGATAATGATGGCCAACGACACTCCCCCTCGACATTTATCACTTAGTTTATGTTTAGGATGATTACTGTAAATCAAAAGATTGTGAACTTCTTTAGTGTGTCTCACACTTTGTGAGATGGTTATTCATATGAGTTTGTAACAAACAGTTGTTCTACTTTTATGAATGATTTCTATATGTGTTCACATCTTGATTGATTATATGTGAATTATCCTGGTTGTTTGAAACTATTCATAATACATGAACATTTGTAAAATATTGAAATGCCTTAAAATACCCAACTTAATGATATATTCATTTTGAATGAAAAAATATTGTTTAAATTCATAGTTATGTGATAATATGTGAAAGTCATTAGATTTCTTATCACATATAAATCATGCCTAAGTTTGGAAAAATAACTTGAACACCGTGTATTACTTGAATACAAAGTGTTTAATGAATTGTTGAAAGTAAATACATATTCGATGTTTTGTGTTTTAACAAAAATGGCAATTATCATTATATGATTGTTTAAATGTGTAAACTAGTTTACCAAAGGAAACATGAATATGAAACTATTTGATATGATCAAAGTGTTTCACCAACAAAGGGTATAAAGATAAAAGAGAATCTAATTACTATGATTTGTTCAATAGTAATGAAATTCGACTTTATAAGAATGGGATAAGGAAATTGTGAAATGCAAAGCGTTTTGAAACGTCAAAATGCAAAGCATCACAATGTGATATTAGATATCAAATTGGGTGAATAGATGGCGCCAAATAAATTGTTGTAGTGTAGATGAAGAGACCATTAGTTACAAATAGTTAGCACTCAATTAGAATATATAGTGAACCATGTGAATTCGTGAGATCGACTCCATATCTAGTATGGATCGTCGTAAAAGTTTTGGAGTTATTCGATATAACCAAAACAATAGCGAATAAGTCCTTGTAGAGTGTTCGTTGGAAACTTTGAATACGAAATCCATAGCTAAAACCAAAAGAGAAACAAAATTCGTATTGCTTGGATTTTGGTGCATTCTTGAGAAAGTTCACTTTCAGTGATATTTCTCGATTATCGAGCAAATGGAAGATAGTGAAAAACACGATGAGGATTCAAATCCCTGCATCAGAGTGTTGAGAAGCACAACGAACAACGTTCCTGAATGATTCTCTTCACAAAGGAAAGAATTAATTATATGGATCATTGTATTTTCCCCACTGGTGTTTTCACTACATGAAGTAGGATTCAAAATGTAACCCATATCTTGTATCGAGACATTTGTGAATCATTTGTCATGATTAACGGAATATGACATACCTACGAACTACTAAGGAAATAATGGTCAACTAGAGTTATGAGAAATCCCAGAGCAAAATTCCCTTGAGATTAGAAAGCAATTCGTTGCTGAATCTCACAAGTAAAAGGGGTTACTTGAATTTTCCCAAATGACTGCAAAGCCATAGTGGAAAAGGGGTGAATGACAAAAGCACAATTTGTCAAGTATTGGATGAATTCAAATGAATTTGATTCATGTGTGCTTAATGTCTAGTGGATTTAAAACTAGTAAAAGTACTAGTGTCTCATAGTAAATCTCTCACTTTAATATTTGATCAAAGGATTTTAAGTTGTTCAAAATAGTGAGTAGATATGCAATTTGCATAAAATTGAGTGGGAGCTATGAAAGTCTTCCAAAATAATATGTGAATGACATGTTTTTTGAGTGGGAGCAATATAAGTCTTAGATTCAAATATATAGGAACATAGTTTAGGTAAGAGTAGTGACTCATACCCAAATATGTTAGTAACATATTTTGAGTGGGAGCTTATAGGAGTGATTCTTAAGTGTGTTAAGAATAAAAGCACAAGTGCCAACAAATAATGATTTATAGGGTGCAGAAGTTGATAATAAATGTATTATGATATCATGTAGTATTCCTTAAAGGAATTTTGAAAAGGGTTTCAGAATAGAAGTTAATTAAGGAACTGGTCCTTAATAACTCAAGTTAGGAATAGTATTAAGTTTAAACATCAATGGTTGAAAGAAAGAAAAGGATGATCATCATCCACTATGTTGAGACATAGGTTCTATCTTAGAAAACCATGATGATAACTTAACATAATATATGATCCAATAAGAAACGTTTAAAAGTGATTAAGTTTGAATCACAAAATGTTGAGCTAATTTTGTCCACAGTGTCTAATAGAGAATTGTAGACATATTTTCCAAATCCATAAAAGATGACATATCTTAAAGCATAAAGGGTTATGTTATAAGGGAATATGTTGGAAACTCCTGTAATACCGATTAAAGTCAAGTAGGAAGCGAGGTGAAAAACATCGAAAGTTGCACAGAGTGCACTAGTGTTTCAATGAATACATTTATAATAATAGATAAGGGTACCATCTAAAATGTTGTATAATGTTATGGCGGGGCTAGTTCACTTTTAACATAGAATGATGTGTCCCAGGGCACAGTGCCCATGAGAAAGCCCTCGAGGTTGATCTAAAGTCACTATAGGCTCCTAGAATCAGGCCTCGTTCTGCTGCCATAGCGACGATGCATACACACAGATGTTATCATGTGATTATAAAGTATTAATGTCAATCAAGGCGACATTAGTAAGTTGCAAAGGATTTGGGACTGTAAAGTAAAGACCGAATACTCAACCTCTTCCATGAGCAAGCATGTTCAGGGTACCGGATATTGTTCCAATGATTAAGAACAAATGCAGCTAGTGTATTTGTACTCTAGTGCAACTGGGAGACTATTGGAAATATGCCCTAGAGACAAATAGTTATAAGGATTATTATCATATTTCATATAGTTTATGATTAAGTATTATATCATGCTATAACTGTATTGAGTGGAAACATCAATACACGTGTGATATATAAACAACCAGGGGTTCCTAGTGAAACTCTAGTCACTGGTTCATTGGTCAACAGATGATCAAGTTTCCTGATCATGTGGCATTTATGCCAGTTGGAAATGGAGTCAACTCATTCTGAGAATGAGATGATGAACCAATACCCAACCTAAACAATGTGACCCCATCATATCATGAAGTTCATGTTATGATGATTAGAAATGGATCCTCGTAGACTATTCCTTAGACCATGAGGCTATATCAATCACTGTCTCCCGAGAGTGCTTAGATAGCATCAAGCGCCACATGGTAATACAGTGGTTATAAAGGTGTGTTCAGGTACTCGGAGGAAACCGTAGAGGCAATATATGTCAAGAGCGGGATTTGTCCGTCCATGTGACAGAAAGATACTCAAGGGCCCACTCGGAGAAGTTATATCCAATAACTGCGCAGCGTGTGATTTGATCACAAGGATATCACTTGTCGGAACGACTCAAGTAGCATTGTTCGGTAACGAGATTGAACACGACATGGTGATGTCATTGATCAGATCTTGGGCAATGCAAGTATCGAGAGACAAAGGGAATAAGACACGACTCTCCCGGTTCAAACAACGAAAGATCTTCGTGGAATGCACAGGGGTCACATGGCCATCCAGGTCCCTCTGTCGATCATTGGTGCGGGAGTGTCCCGACCATGTCTAGAGTGTTCCCAAACCATGGGGTATCACGCTTAAGGGCTTGATGATGCTTAGAGAGTATTTATAGGATCAGAAGAATCGCCAAAGAATAGTAGAGAGAAAACCGGAAGGGTTTCGGTAAGTCCAGAGGATGTCCGGAGTGGAGGTGGAAGGTGTTCCATAGCCACACAGGTTGAATAATATGTGAATGAATGTTAAATATTGATTTAATCATTTATTCATAATTATTTAATAAAGATAAAATCAATTAAAAGGTAAAAGGACTCAATGGGCTAATTCGCAGAGGGGAGAGGGCCCATTAGGGAAAGGTGAAAGGGAGAAGGGCTAGAGGGGTTGGTCGGCGCCCTAGTGGGCCAGCCCCCTGATACGTTGCTAACGTATCCATAATTTTTGATGTTCTATGCTTGGTTTTATCTACTTTCTTATGTTTTGTCCACACTTTGGAGTACTTTTCATATGATTTCTTGGACTAACCTATTAACAAGAGCCACAATGCCAACTGCCTGTTTTTTGCTGTTTTTGGTTCCAGGAAAGTCAGAAAATGAATATTCTCGGAATTGGACGGGACAAAATCCAAATTTAGTTTTTCACCGAGGGACACACGGAGCCAGAATGCGAGACTGAGAGGGGCCAAAGGGTAGCCACACCACCTGGCCGCGCGGCTAGGCCTGGCCCGCGCCAGGGGGTGGCGTGGCCAGCCCAGGCACCTCCTCGGCCTCCCCTTCCGACTATAAGATGCCTCCGATACAGAAACCCTAAGTACCCGATCAAAATTCCACGAAAGAGTCTGTAGCCACCGTCATCTCCATCCCTAGATCGAGAGGGATCTGAAGCTCTTCCCGACACCCTGCCAGAGAAGGGATTTCATCCTGGAGGCCTTCTTCATCACCATGCAAGCCTCGAGTGTGATGTGTGAGTAGTTCATCTCTGGACTACGGGTCCATGTATTAGCTAGATGGTTGGTTCTTCTCCTTTGTGCTATCATGTTTAGATCTTGTGAGCTCCGTTTATGATCAAGATCATCTATTTGTAATCCTACATGTTGTGTTTGCGGGGATCCGATGGATATTGATATGCTATTTCAGATTGATTAGTGATTCTATCATGGCTTTGTTATTTGTGATCTTGCATGCTTTCTGTTGTTAGTAGCTATCTTGGCCAAGTAGATGCTAGCAACTCCAAGAGTTAGTATTTAGGGTTAATTGGATAGATGCCACTACAATTTCTACATATTTGAGAAACACCACTACAATTTTCATCCTTTGAAAAACGCCACTACAATTCTCGATAAATTCTATAAACGTCATTATGCCTATTTAAACACATATACTAGCCAATATACACTCATATTTATACTATCCATACGTATACAAGGTGGGCTCCACCCTGATAAGCTAAGGAAAGTAACAATGATTGACTAAAATTGAAGAAAATAATTGGAGTGGTGTAAATTGTATCATATCTTTTTAATATCTATTGTATAATAAATTTTTTCATATCATAATCAAACCGAATTATAAAATGACTCGCTCGTGGTGCAGTACATCCGAAACTTTCCAGTTTTCATTAACAGTATAATGTGCAAACCGATGTACGTTAGGAAAATTGTCCATTGCACAAGTAGTGTATAAATGTGAGTTCTTACTCTCCACCTGTGTTGCATTGTTGAGTTTGATTTGTGCAATTCATCATATGATGATGGTGAATCGGTATTCTTGCCACAGATTTGTACTGCAATTTCTTGTTATTTAATGCTAACTTAATTCTGAATATTAAGGAACCACTGTTAATTCATATGACATGTGCTTCACTGCTAATTAGACTACTAGTGAAATTGACTTTTTTTCCTAACGTACTGCATTTGTTTGCAAGATAAATTGTTATAATGAAAATTGGAAAGTTTCAGACATCCCGCCACATGACTTGTTTTATATTCGGGTTTGATTATGATATGAAAAAATTGGTTGTACCCTATTGCAAACATATATTAAAAATATGTGATACAATTTACACTACTTCTATTCTTTTCTCCAATTTTATTTTGTCAAGGTTATCTTCCTTAGCTTATTAGGGTGAGGACCACCATATATACATATGTACGGCAGAAATATGAGTGTATATTGATTGGTATATGTGTTTAAGTGGGCACAATGGCGTTTATGGAATGTATCAAATATTGCAGTGGCGTCTGTCAAAAGATGAAAGTTATAGTGTCGTTTCTCAAATAGGCAGAAATTGTAGTGGCATCTATCCAATTAACCCTAGTATTTATGCTCGATAGTGGGTTCATGCCTCTAGTAATCTACGGAAGTGACATAAATCTCTAAGGTACTAGATGTGCTGTTGCTACTAGGGAGAAAACAACAATCCTTTGTTCATAGAACAATCATATTGTTTACTTTACATGAAATTCATAATGCAATTATCTGTTGCTTGCAACTTAATACTGGAGGGGGTTCGGATGATAACCTGAAGGTGGATTATTAGTCATAGATGCAGTTGGATGGCGGTCTATGTATAATGTTGTAATGCCAAATCAAGTCTCAAATGAGTCAAGATGAGTATTATATGCATATTGCTTTCTCGATGTTTGTCGATTACCCCATTGTAATTTGGTCATCCAACATGTTATCTATCTTAAGGAGAGCTACCACTAGTGAACTATGGACCCCGGTCCTTTCTTTTACCATCAATCTACAATCAACTGTTTACTGCTTTGTGTTTACTTTCTGCAAACTATTACTTTATTCCACTCGATACATTTAATCCTTTGTTTTCAGCAAAACCGGTGAGATTGACAACCTCATCGTAAGTTGGGGACAGAGTTCTATGGTTGTGTTGTGCAGGTCTCCATGTTGCTACAGGCACCGGTAGTGCGCCCTACCAAAGTTTAGCTAGCAACACCTTTGGGGTGTTTCCTTTCTCCTACTGGATTGATAACCTTGGTTTCATAACTGAGGGAAACTTACTGTTGTGCTCATCATACCTTCCTCTTGGGGTTCCCCATGAGGTCGTTAGTATATGAGTCAGCAAGTGATTTTCTGGGGCCGTTGCCGGGGACTGAAGAAGAAGAAGCTCCCATGTCAACCACACGCCATCAAAGTGATTTTCAGGCGCCGTTGTCGGGGAGTCAAGGACATCTTCACAAGGGGAGTCCCTCATAACCAATCTCTCTACTTTGTTGTTTTCGTTTTGCTTAGTTTACTTTTTGTTTTGTTTGCTTGTTTCTTTATCAAAAACAAAAAAATAGTCTTACTAGTTTTGCTTTCTTTATTAAAAACACAAAAAAAAATTAGTTCCTATCTTAAGTTGCCATTATGTCTAGCATTGCTCCAATCACTATGTCACCTGATGAAATGATTTTCACTTTTAAACAAGGAATTGAAGAGAGTTTCAAAGAAGCTTGGTCTAGAATCTCTGATCTACATGAAAAAACTGAACCTAAAATGACTCGAAGCTTGTTCCTTAGCAGTTTTTACCTTGGAATTGGTCTTTGCTGTAGATATGCTTTGGATGCTATTGTGGGAGGAGATTTCCTCCAATGTAATGAGGATGATGCTGGTAATGCCATAAAGAAGTTGATCTTTACTTACAACTTGCCTAGCAAATCTGATTCTTCCTTTATGAACATATTTGCTAGATTGAACACTCTTGAGACCCGCACTACTAGTTTAAAGGATTGCTATAACACGCTTAGAGAGCATCATGATTATGTTCCAATAAATTCTGAACCATCAAAGTGGCTCCCCACAGTACAGATTGCTATAAATAATGAAACTTTTCAAGCTCGCTGTGATATCATGTCTGAATTTTGTCTTATGCCCAAAGATGTCTATGAATCTTTAAATCTTTGGGGGCTTTCTGAAGGAGGAGAAGAAATATTTATTGCTAATAATGCTACAATATTACCCATTGGAATAGTTGAAGGAGTGTTTACAAAGATCCTAGGGAAAATGATTTCTACTGATTATCTTGTTATTGAATGTGCAGGAAAAGGACAAATCACACTTGGAAGATCCCTATTGAAACTCCTTGGAGCAATAATAGATGTGGGAAAAGGGACCATGCACTTTTCTTCTCCACCAAACAATCATATGTTCCCCAAAGTTAAGAATAAAAGTAAGAGAGGTAAGGGCAAGAAATTTGGTCTTAATGCTTCTTCATTTGAGAATACTTGATTCCTTTTCTTGCTTCTTATGCTTAACTTAAAGGCGTTAAAGAAAAGTACTAATTGGGAGATAACCCAAAAGTTTTAGATGAGTCTTGGAAGTTATTACATGGTAATAACCGCTCCTTATCCTTTTTATTTGCTTTTTGTGCAAAGAGTAACCTCTAATGAGAGAGAAGTAATGATTGGGAAAGTTATTGTCCTGAAATAGATTTCTATGCTCCACCGTAAAAATTCGTGTAAAATCTCTATACGTCCTTTTGAGGCATGAATTTTTGTGCTTCTGCCCCAGGGTCTTATCTAACTTTCGTTAGCTCAACACTTTTTGATTTGAGCAACAGAAGGTCTTTGAAAAAAATTGTCTTTACCTGTTGGTCTGTTTTGACAGATTTCTGCCTTTATTTGCATTTGCTTCTTGTTGGTTCCTTTTTGAGTTCTTTTGGGGAATTGAGATTTTTTTAGGGAAGTGCTATAGTATCTTGCGTTTCAATGGAAGTTTTATTGGTGTTGTAACTGAACCTAAAGACCTATTATCTTGAGTGCAATAATGTTGCTAATAAAGATTGTGTGAAGTTTTGTATGAAGGAAAAATTTCAGGTGTATGGAAGGAACGAGTAATGAGATGAAGGATGGACTCAAGCTCAAGCTTGGGGATTCCACGCGTGTCACCCCAAGAAATATCCAAAAGTACAAGCATCAAAGCTTGGGGATGCCCAAGGCATCCCCCTCTTCATCAATAAAAATCCCAGGTTTCTTCCAAACGCTTCATTTTTATTGTTTCATGCACAGTTGTGTTGTTCTTGGAGCGTCTTCTTTTTCATTCTTGTTTTGGTTTTTCGTTTTCTTGGTTTTCTTAGTTTGCTGAATAAATTGGTTGGACCCCCTCTTTCATACATTGGTTTTCAAATAGTTTGGTTTGGATTGGAAAAGAGTAGGAAAGCTTATGCTTAAGTGGTAAAGAGAGCTTGTTTTTAACCGTGGCCTATGCTTTGTCATGCCATGCTTGATATTGTTTTGGCTTTATGCTTAGTATTCTTTGTTGTAGCATGACATGTTATAAACAATTGAGATTGCTTAATGTGCCTTGGAAGAATCATGCGTTGTTTTAGCATATTAAAGCATAGTATTGTGGTATTCTCCTTTGATGCTTTATTTGGGTTGACTTGGCACATGCTCACACCATGTTATGACTATCCCAAGTCACCATAAGCCTTTATGATCCTTTAGTTTTCAACTTGTAGTATCACTTTATGCTTTGATTAATGATGTTTTGTCGCTCTGCATGATTATGGCCATTATTGCTCTCTTAGTTGGTCGCTCCTAGTCTTTTGCTAGCCTCCATAATCAAGTGTGAGTTCCACTCATGCATCAAATTCCTTAAACCATGTTATTCCAAAGATTCCACCATACCTACCTATTAGCATATGCTATTCCAAGTATATTCATGTTTTTATCTACCTTCCGAATTAAACTTGTTATGAGAAAACTAGTGATTAAAGCTCTCGCAAACTTGATGGCACACTTTACTTTTCTTGCCCTTAATAAACTTGAACCATTATGTCGTCTATGTTGTATATGCTTGCACTTATATGTTGGTGATTAGCAGAACCATGCTATCATGGGGTACACATTCAACATTGCACTTGTACTTTGTACCTAGTTGATATCATGCTCTTTTGTCTATGGATGTCGTCGGTGTGAAATGAAAGGGGAGCTTGTAAGTCCATGGAGTTATGTATATGTGTTAGAGAAATTCTTGGGCCACTGGTCTAATCCATGATGTCATGGTGGAAACCTGCAGCGTAACCATAATGAGTTGTCTATGAAGCATTCTTCTTATAAAAAAGAGTTAGATATTGAGAAAAAAGAGAAAAAGAAAAAAAGTATATGATAAAAGAGGAAAGAGAGAAAAAACCACCATTTTCCCATGGTAAATAAGAAGATTGCTGAGATGCTCGTTGTCTGCTTGCCTTGTCGTTTTGATATGGGGATTCTTCTGTATCATCGGGCAAGGGGTACCCCGTTGGCGGTTCTCTATGATACACATGTACTTACGATGACAAGAACTTACCGGTGACTAAACTTGAGTAGCATGAGGAGCGGACCTCGTATTCAAGGGACATGAGATTTGCAACTTATACTTTGTCAAGCATATACTTCATAGTTTGTTCACTTTAACCTTAATCACTTCAAGATGCTTATGATAGGGGCAATGAGAACTGAAAGCTAATGAGTACCATAATTTTTGGAAGCTCTTTATGAAACTTGAATCTTTGCTTTCTTCTATGAAGGCCTCTCTTTTACTTTTATGTTGAGTCTCCACCTTCTACCTTTATGCACCTACTTTCAGAGCATAGTGGCCATTCTTAGTTCTATGTGCATTGTCCCAAGACTTGTTGATTGATGCATAAATTTGATATTGCTTGTTTTAAACTATTTGTATCTAGTCACTCTTATGAACTTTGAAGGTTTCCTATGCATTTATATTTGCTACTCTATGAGGGACAAGATGAATGCCACTATGCTATGTTTTGTTTATGTGAAACAAACAAACGTCTTACAAAGCATTGTTATTCATGAATCTTTTGTTTATGCCTTTTCATGTTGCAACATAGTTGCTTTGTCTTACTGTTAGAACTTTATCTTTCATGTTATGATTGAAGTACTATGATCCCAACTTTGAATGTTTTACAAATACTTTGATCAAGTTTATGATGGTGCATGTCACCTCAAAAATTATTCTTTTTTTATCACTTACCTACTCAAGGGCGAGCAAGAGTTAAGATTGGGGATGTTGATACGTTGCTAACGTATCCATAATTTTTGATGTTCCATGCTTGGTTTTATCTACTTTCTTATGTTTTGTCCACACTTTGGAGTACTTTTCATATTATTTCTTGGACTAACCTATTAGCAAGAGCCATAGTGCTAGCTGCCTGTTTTCTGCTGTTTTTGGTTCTACGAAAGTCACAAAATGAATATTCTCGGAATTGGATGGGACAAAAGCCAAAGTCAGTTTTTCACCGAGGGACACACGGAGCTAGAATACGAGACGGAGAGGGGCCAAAGGATAGCCACACCAGCTGGCCGTGCGGCCAGTCCTGGCCCGTGCCAGGGGGTGATGTTGCTAGCCCAGGCACCCCCTCGGCCTCCCCTTCCGACTATAAGATGCCTCCGATACAGAAACCCTAAGTACCCGATCAAAATCCATGAAAGAGTCTGTAGCCGCCGTCATCTCCATCCCTAGATCCGGAGGGGTATGAAGCTCTTCCTGGCAGCCTGCCGAAGAGGGGAATTCACCCTGGAGGCCTTCTTCATCAACATGCAAGCCTCCAGTGTGATGCGTGATTAGTTCATCTCTGGACTACGGGTCCATGTAGTAGGTACATGGCTGGTTCTTCTCCTTTGTGCTATCATGTTTAGATCTTGTGAGCTCCATTCATGATCATGATCATCTATTTGTAATCCTACATGTTGTGTTTGCGGGGATCCGATGGATATTGAGATGCTATTTCAGATTGATTATTGATTCTATCATATCTTTGTTATTTGTGATCTTGCATGCTTTCCGTTGTTAGTAGCTATCTTGGCCAAGTAGAAGCTAGCAACTCCAAGAGTTAGTATTTATGCTTGATAGTGGGTTCATGCCTCTAGTAATCTAGGGAAGTCACAGAAATCTCTAAGGTACTAGATGTGCTGTTGCTACTAGGGAGAAAACAACAATCCTTTGTTCATAGAACAATCGTATTGTTTACTTTACACGCAATTCGTAATGCAATTATCTGTTGCTTGCAACTTAATACTGGAGGGGGTTCGGATGATAACCTGAAGGTGGCTTATTAGTCATAGATGCAGTTGGATGGCGGTCTATGTATAATGTTGTAATGCCCAATCAAGTCTCAAAGGAGTCAAGATGAGTAGTATATGCATATTGCTTTCTCGATGTTTGTCAATTGCCCCGTTGTAATTTGTTCACCCAACATGTTATCTATCGTAAGGAGAGCCACCACTAATGAACTATGGACCCCGGTCCTTTCTTTTACCATCAATCTACAATCAACTGTTTACTGCTTTGTGTTTACTTTCTGCAAACTATTACTTTATTCCACTTGATACGTTTAATCCTTTGTTTTCAGCAAAACCGGTGAGATTGACAACCTCATCGTAAGTTGGGGACAGAGTTCTGTGGTTGTGTTGTGTAGGTCTCCACGTTGTTGCTAGCACCGGTAGTGCGCCCTGCCAAAGTTCAGCTAGCAACACCTTTGGGGTGTTTCCTTGCTCATATTGGATTGATAACCTTGATTTCATAACTGAGGGAAACTTACTGTTGTGCTCATCATACCTTCCTCTTGGGGTTTCCCAATGAGCTCGTTAGTATACGAGCCAGCACCCCCCACGCTGGGCCCATGGGAATGGCTGGCGGTGCCACCCCTCCCCCTCTCCTCTCCTTTTGTCCCACCCCGAGACATTGAGGGAGGTAGTACCTCCCCTCCCCTATATATAGTGGGGGTATTTGGCCAGATAAATACACATAATATTCAATAAATGTCGTGGAAACGGCCATGACAGTCGCTGCTACTGGCAGTGATTGATTGAGACGGGGACGAGAGCTAGCGGCCATCTGCGGTGCAAGATGGGGGCAGATGCACATGGTTTACCCAGGTTCGCCCCCGGAGGGTAAATACCTACTCTTGCTAAATTAGATTGATGGAGAGCGAGTTACAGGGGTGGAGAGCTCGACGTCTAAGCAGCGAGTCGCTTGAAGGGGTGTATGATGGAACGTAAGTCCTCAGGATACCGTAGGGAGGTTTATATATGAGGCACCTCGCTAGGGTTTACAGTTTACAACCGAACAGGATATGGATTCAGAGGCTTTGACCTAATCCGACTGGGCTTCGAGTATGCTTCTGGGCCTCCAGTCTCCAGTCGCCAGACCTTCTCCTTAGTCGCATTCAGTCGCCGTCCTGTAGGCCCACTCGTGAAACCTTTGGCCCAATCGGAACGTCCTGCTGGGCATACCCCATTTGGCATATCCCCATCAGTAGTTCCCGAGGCCATCATTGATTCAGATGCAGGTGGTCATTTGGCAGTCGGAGTAGGCGAGTACAATTTGGACGCCCAGTCGAATCGGCGGTGGACTCCACCGATACCAAGGAAATTTTCCCAGGTCCTCAGTCCCTGCTTCGGCGAATGCTACCGCCGTCCAGTCGCTGCTTCGGCGAGTGGATATGGGCCAATTTCATGTGGGTCGAATGGAGGAGTTGGACCGTCAATTTGGTCAAACTATCCGTTCGATATTCCAATGGTAACTTCGGCGTAATTACCGCGGGTAACGGCTACCCCGAGTCTGGCGGGTGGCACCTCCTTATAAGGGAAATAACAGATCAGTTATGCAGATACTTTCCTGCATTCTTCATTCTCGCGCACCCATTGCTTCTGTCTTCCCTCGATTCAGTCCCTTCACACCGAGCGACCCCACATCCTTCCTAATGGTGCCTCCAAAAGGTTCATGGGGGAAATCCAAGTGCACCGTGGCCCAGCTCAAATCCTTCGAGGACGCCGGAGTCCTCCGCAAGGGGAACTAGCGGATCCCCGCACCTTCCGAGATCGAGCCGAAACCGTGGGCCGGCGAGTTCATTTGCTTCCCCAATCACCTAGAGGGGTTTGGGGTTCCCCACCTCACTATTCTTCCGGCATTTCTGTGCGTACTACGCAATCAAGCCATCGGATCTTGGTCCGCACAACATCAAGCAGCTGGCAATCTTTGTTGCCTTCTGCGAATGTTATCTTGGCTACAGGCCATACTTCCCACTATGGTTGGAGCTCTTCCACGACCGCATCGGGCGCGAGGCGTTCGGTGGCCTGATGTTGGCGGCTGGCGGTGTCACGTTCCAATTGAAGCCGAAGGACACCTTTATAAAGTTCTGCTGCCGAAGAAGGCCGCAAGCGAGTGGAAGAAGAGCTGGTTCTACGTGAAGGAGTCCACTCCCTCCGATGAAGTAGCGCTTCCCGAGTTCGTCGCAGAAAGGAGTGAACCTCGCCGGCTAGCGCCAAAAAAGCTCCCTGAAGACCAGAGGATGACCGTTGTGGAGATGATGGACCAGATCCAGAGGCTGAAAGACCAGGGGCTGTCCTCGATCAACCTCTACAACTGCTAGCTCAGGTGGCGTCTGGTTCCGCTAGCGGCTCGGCCGCATTGGATGTATGAGTACAGCGGGAAGCACGACCCCTCCCGGACCAGCAAAGAGTCGGAGCCAAAGACTACAAGGCCGCCCTGAAGAAGATCACCGATGCGGAATTTACAACCACATCGGCTGGGCTCGCCCCGTACATTCCTGTGAAGAATGAAGCCCCAACAGTAAGTTTTCCTTCCCTAAACTTCCTTTTAGTCACAATTTCTGCAGCGCAATTTGTAGTCGCATCGTTCGATACTTATTTGTGGTTCTTCTTAGTTGTTCCAGGTGCTGGAGGGTTGGCTTCCTTCGCTTGACGAAGAGGTCCCCCGGGAGCTCGAAGAGGCCTCCGAAGGAGATTCCACCAAAAGTGACGAGGCAGGGGGAGAGGTTCCTCCCCCAGCGCCTACGGCCTGCAAGACTCGCATGCAGAAGCAGCGCGAGTTCGAGGCGATTCGCAGCCTCGAAGAACACGAAGGGGCCGACGAGATCATGCAAGAGAACACTTCTCGGTGCACGGCCACGCCGGCGAAGCCCGCACGCAAACTGAAGTCGCCAGCAAAGAAGCCATCATCGTTGCTCAGGTCGGCGGTGGTGTTTGAGTCAGATGACGACTCTGATGATGACGCCCCCGAAATTTCGCACGAGATCCCGGAGGGCGTGATTCCGATGAGGGGATTGGAGGATGAGGACACTGAAGCGGTGGTAGAAGTTCCTCTGGCGGCGATTGCGCCAATAGCTTCGAGGGCGCCAGGCCAGGAGGCGGCTGAGGCCGCGGCTTCGAAGTCGCCGCAACCTTCAGGAGCGGCCGCGTCTTCGGAGCCGGAGATTCCAGCGACCGTGGCTTCGTCATCAAGGAACCATGTAGTGTCGTGGGCTTCAGATGCCTTCGAGAGAGGTCTCACGTGCAAGCTGGGGCCGGAATTAGATAAGCCCGCCCACATCAGCACCGGGTTGCACGTTCTCCCGGTTGCCAAGTAAGCTTCGAATTTCTCTTTCTAAATCGTGTTCCTTTTTTGTGTTATCTCTGTGCTGACTTTGGAGGTTTGGAAGATCTAGCATCAAGAAGATTGGTCGCCCTTCGGTGGCGAAGATTCTGCCAGTCGCCACCACAGGAGAGGGTTACCTTCCCAAGAAGAGGAAGCCTGCTGAAGACGCCGCGACTGTGGAGGGCGCGAAGAAGCGGAAGGGCGGTGCCGATGATGCTGTGGCGGTGGATAGCGCCAAGGAGAGCAATCTTGCTGCAGTCATCGAACAGGCGGTGGCTACATGGTCGGAGCCAGCCACGGGCACTCAGCGACTTTTCCGCGCTTCATGGCGAAGGGGTTTCTAGGCGTGGCGGACAACCAGTCTCCATAGAGACCGGAAATCGTTGATGAAGACGTTGGGTCTCGTCGTGGACATACCTCCTTCGTGGTCCCTTTGACGAACGCCGGAGAGCTTCACAAGATGCTTGGTGATGCCATTCAGGTACATCCAGTCCCCGAGTGTCTAGTCGCTGAATTTCAGCAGCTAGGCACTGAGTTTCTTCTAGTCTCCCTTCCCTGAGTTCCTAGTCGCTGAATTTTAGCGGCTAGGAACTGAATTTCTTCTAGTCACCAGCCCCCGAGTTCCTGGTCGCTGAATTTAAGCGGCTAGGAACTGAATATCTATTTTTGTAAGTGCTAACTTTTTGTTATTCTTGCAGGGCTTGCAGAGGGAGTCGACAGATCGACAGGCCGCGAAGGAGCGTCTGGAGCGGGATCTACGCGTGGCGCAGGAGGCAAACCGGCGACTCCAGGAGACTGTTGGTGAGTACTTGATACATTTTCGGCTGCGAGATGTTGGTGTTGTGAAGTGTTGATAGTCTCTTTTTCCCTATTCAGACGGTCTTCCGACTACGATTGCGAAGGCCCAAGAAGGGTATGTCCCAATTGCCGAGCTGGACTTGGCGAATGGGTGTATCAATTCACTGGTCAATGAATTGGAGGAGGCGAAGGCGGCCTCAATTTCTTCTGAGGATAGGGCAAAGTCTACGGTCGCCATGGCTGAAGAGGAGCGTAAGGCCGCTGACTCGATCATCTTGGGGCTGCAAAGTGATCATGCCGCCCTGGAGAAGCATGTCACCGAGAATTGCCGGAAGCTCCTTGGTGAGTCTCTGTTCTTTTGCTTAACATGTGTGGCAAGTCCCCGAGTGGGGGAATCCGTAGTGTCACTAACGTCTGAAGTTGCAGTGGTGATAGGGCAAAGCGACCCGGTGGTGCAAACCTTCACCGCCTCGCAGTGCGTGACTACCGTGGTGAACACGGCGACTGCCTCGGCGTTGTGCGTCCAGGCAGTTCTTCAAGGAATGTCCCCCACTAAGGTTATTCCTGGGGGACTGACTGAAGTGTGGCGCTATCTGGAGGAGGTGCCTAGCGTCATGCAGTGGATGGTACGCTCGACTTTCAGGCATGGGGCCACCACGGTGTTGAGTCTAGGGCTTGCTCACTTCCCCGACGACTTCGACCTCGACGACGTCACTAGCGGCTACCCTTCCGCGACTGGTACGGTGGAGATGTCGGAGGTGTTGAAGCTGACTTCCAAGGCCGCCCCCTTTGCTGATCGGGTGTTGGCGATGGTGGACCTTCTGCCATACCAGGAGACGATGGTGGTGCCTGGCGACCCCAAGCCGGAGCATCATGATCTGAAGTCGGAGCAGCCCTTCCGGTCGGCGCTATCCAAGTCGCTGACGACCTACCCAACGAACCCATGGCAGCCATTCATCCGTGTCAAGGGTGGTGGAGATGCTTCTTCATTAGGGCCTACAAAATAGATAGCATCTCTGGGCAGTTTGTAAGATATGCCAAGTGGCAACTTTTGTAATATGAGTAAGAGGAGTCAATCGACTCGCAATGCAAACTTGATTGTGTGGTGTGTTTAACTTATTTGTTTGAGCGAGTCCCTAAGCGCGTCCGCCCTTTAATGGGGTATAACTCGTTTGTATACATGTGTGTTTTCTTTGGATTTTGTGTTGTTTGTCCCTTGCGTCTTCTAAAGGGGCGAGTCCCCGAGCGCGAGTGGGATCTTTTGTAGGCAAGTCCCCGAGCGTAGTACTTAGCCGTTTTAGGCGCACGCCTGTTGCGAGTTACTAGTGTGTTGTTTGTAACGCGTCTCTTCCCCTGGCTTGGAGAATCAGTCGCTGGGCGAGTCCAAGGTAGCTCTCTACTTGGTGTGTTACCGAGCCGGGGAGGGTTTCCATTTTGCGGAGTCCCCGTGTGTGGTACTTAACCGTTCGAGTCGCTTTGCACGAGGATGGGAAGGACAGGTCGCTGTGATAAGCGTATACCGGTTGTCTTGGCCCGGTGGGCCAGTCGAGCTAGGCGACTCTGATGGTGGCTCCGGGTTCGTGTATTCATGGACGTCCCAAGGCCCAAGTATTTTCGGTGCCCTAAGGCCACACTACTTAGCCGTGTCGGTCGCTCGACCAAGAGTTGACTTCCGTGGGTTGCATATTGCTAATTGTACGAGTGCGAGTGGCACAAGAATATGGCGAGTAGACACAATTTGTGTTATCCGAATGAATTTCATTATATATCAACTAGGTACAAGTTTGAGTTCTATGTATAGAACTTTCGGAGAAGGTTTACATTCCATGGCCTTCCGACCTCGAGCTGGCCGTTGCCTCGTATGTCGATGAGGTAGTAGGCGTCGTTGCCGAGGACTCTCCCTATGGCGAATGATCCCTCCCATGGTGGTGAGAGTTTGTGCATGCCTATCTTGTCCTGAACCAGTCGTAGGACCAGATCGCCCTCCTGGAAGGTGTGAGTCCGGACTCGGCGGCTGTGGTAGCGGTGGAGTCCCTGCTGGTAGATAGCGGTGCGGGAGCGCGCCAGGTCGCGTGCCTCGTCGATCTGGTCGATTCTGTCTTGGCGGGCGATCTCTTTTGTCGCCTCGACATAATTCGCGACTCGAGGTGAGTCGTGCTCTAGGTCGGTTGGCATTACGGCTTCGGCGCCATACACCATGAAGAAGGGTGTGAACCCGGTGGAGCGGTTGATGGAGGCGCGGATCTCCCATATGATAGAGGGGAGATCTTCGACCCAACATCCAGGGGTGCGCTCTAGGACCACCTAGAGTCGCGGCTTGAGCCCATGGAGGACGCTCTGATTGGCGCATTCTGCTTGGCCGGTCGACTGCAGGTGGGAGACTGAGGCAAGGTCGAGTCATATGTCGTGTTCTTCGCAGAATTCTGCCATGGCGCCCTTGGCGAAGTTGGTGCCATTGTCCGTTATGATGCTGTGCGGGTAGCCATAACGGTAGATGAGCTCGCGCAGGAACCTGTTGGCTGATGTCTACGCACTTCTATTCTTGTAGACAGTTGTTGGGCCTCCAAGTGCAGAGGTTTTTAGAATAGCAGCAAGTTTTCCCTTAAATGGATCACCCAAGGTTTATCGAACTTAGGGAGGAAGTGGTCAAAGGTATCCCCTCTCAAGCAACCCTGCAATCAAGATACAAGAAGTCTCTTGTGTCCCCAACACACCAAATACACTTGTCAGGTGTATAGGTGCACTAGTTCAGCGAAGAGATAGGGAAATACAAGTGGTATAGATAATTATAAGTGGTAACGGTGATAGAAGATAGCTTGATGGTGTGGAAAACACTAAAGTAAAACTGAAATAAAGATAGAAGCAAGCAAACATGGAATAGATCTAATAGCAAGGTGTTTCAGTGCTTAGAAACAAGGCCTAGGGATCATACTTTCACTAGTGAACACTCTCATATAAATATCTTCTCTTTATGATACTACTCTGAACTACTCTCTGGTTGGACACTCTAATCCATGGTAGGGCTATAACAGCACACCTCAAAGTAAGCCTTTCCCATCTAGATAACCCCACACTATCACCTTGAGCACTAGATGGTTCCAACAAACACCACAATTTCATAAAGACATCCAACTCCAAATATAACTCATAACAAGTATTTGTAATCTCTAGCCTAAGTGCCACCATGGTGTGCACGCTGTCACTTTCACTCACATGGGGAGAGCAGAGATCTATTAAAGCACTTGAGTAGCAAGGTAGATCTATAGATTACAAGCTCATGATCTCAATTAGATCATGCATAGAGACAGATGAACAGATAGCTACCATTAGAACCCTTATCCTCAAGAGAGAACTACTCCCTCCTCATCATGGGAATCAGCAACAGTGATGGAGATCGATGGAGATGGCTCCGAGGGCACTTCCCTATCCCGGTAGGGTGCCGGAACAGAGACTTTCTGTCCTCCGAATCTCCCCTTCGGTGGCGGTGGCGTTGTGGAACTTTTCGTGGATTTCTGATTGACGATCTAGGGTTTTTGCCTCGAGGGAGATATATAGGCGGAAGAGGCAAGGTCAGTGGCCGGCCAGGGGGCCCACACCATGCCCTGGCGCGGCCAAGGGGGACCCGCGCCTAGGGGTGGTGTGGCCACCCAGTGGCCCCTATCCGTCTTGTATTCTGGCTCCGTGAGTCTTCGGGAAAAATAGGCATATTGGCTTTTGCCCCATCCAATTCCGAGAATATTCATTTTCTGACTTTTTGGAACCAAAAACAATAGAAAATAGGCAACTGGCACTGTGGCTCTTGTTAATAGGTTAGTCCAAGAAATCATATGAAAAGTACTCCAAAGTGTGGACAAAACATAAGAAAGTAGATAAAACCAAGCATGGAACATCAAAAATTATGGATACGTTAGCAACGTATCAACATCCCCAAGCTTAACTCCTGCTCGTCCTCGAGTACGTAAGTGATAAAAAGAAAGAATAATTTTTGAGGTGACATGCACCATCATAAACTTGATCAAAGTATTTGTAAAACATGGATAGCTGGGATCATAGTACTTCAATCATAACATGAAAGACAAAGTTCTAACAATAATACATAACAACTATGTTGCAACATGAAAAGGCACAAACAAAAGATTCATGGATAACCATGCTTTGCAAGACGTTTGTTTGTTTCACATAAAGAAAACATAGCATAGTGGCATTCAGCTTGTCCCTCATAGAGTAGCAAACATAAATGCATAGGACACCTTCAAAGTTTATAAGAGTGACTAGATACAAATAGTTTAAAACAAGCAATATCAAGTTATGCATCAATCAACTAGTCTTAGGACAATGCACACAGAACTAAGAATGGCCACTATGCTCTCAAAGTAGGTGCATAAAGATAGAAGGTGGAGACTCAACATAAAAGTAAAAGAAAGGCCTTCATAGAAGGAAGCAGAGATTCAAGTTTCATAAAGAGCTTCCAAAAATTATGGTACTTATTAGCTTTCAGCTCTCATTGCCCCTATGATAAGCATCTTGAAGTGGTTAATGTTAAAGTGAACAAACTATGGAGTATATGCTTGACAAAGTATAAGTTGGAAATCTCATGTCCCTTGAATACTGTCATGGTGGTGTCACGACAGATGCCATGGATAGGCTAAAGGTGGGGACTAATACACGCTAGGGGAATCCATGGAGGGATAATGAAGTGATTCTCCACACAGAAGTTTGTATTGCTTTCCTTTCAAGATTACAAGTGCTCCTAGAGCTGTATTGGCGAGAGGAGGAAGAAGGAGCTCTCTTACTCTCACCCACAGTTCACACCTAAAACCTTAGCCAAATCAGAATAGAAGAAAACCCAACCCCCTCTAATGAAACCCTAGCCCCCCTTATATAGAGGGGGCTTGGTCTCTGCCTAGGGCATACGTGGAGGCATATTCCTAAGAATATGCCTCCTCTCAAAGTGGTAAGCCGACCGGGGTGCTTTTCCCCCGCGTCACACATGCTTTAGCTACGTGAGCCTCTACGGTGCCCGCGTTAGTCGACATGGGCATCGTCACCCTTGTCGGCCATGACCCGATGGTCCTGCCCTTGTCTGCTTCGCTCATGCAGTGCGTACCGGGCCTTCTTTTTGACCAGCGAGATTCCTTCCTTCTCCCAGAAGCTAAACCGCACCCGGATCATAGTAGATCCGGCTATACATGTTCCTGCATACAAGTTAGACAAGCACTTCCGACTTACTCCTTAAGTCGGGTGAGACAATGTTAGGCGACCCCCCTAGTCCGGGTTACTCCGTGATCGGGCCTGCCTTGAGGTGACCCGGACAGCATCCGCTTTGACCTTGCCGAACCTCGGCTGACTCGGCCTTTATACCCTGGAGTGACCCTACCCGGGGTATCCCCCCAACAAATACGATGTTCGCTCCTCATGCTACTCAAGTTTAGTTACCGGTAAGTTCTTGTCATAGTAAGTACATGTGTATCATCGAGAACCGCCAACGGGGTACCCCTTGCCCGATGATACGAAAGAATCCCCATATCAAAATGACAAGGCAAACAGACAACGAGCATCTTAGCAATCTTCTTATTTACCATGGGAATATGGTGCTTTTTTTCTCTCTTTCCTCTTTTCATAATATCTTTTTTTCTGTTTCTCTTTTTTCTCAATATAGGACTCTTTTTTTATAAGAAGAATGCTTCATAGACAGCTCATTATGGAGGTTTTCACCATGTCAGCATGGATTAGACCAGCGGCCCAGGCGTTTCTCTAACACATATACAGAAGTCCATGGACTTACAAGCTCCCCTTTCATTTCACACCGACGACATCCATAGACAAAAGAGCATGATATCAACTAGGTACAAAGTACCAAGTGCAATGTTGAAAGTGTTCCCCATGACAGCATGGTTCTGCTAATTCCAAACAAATAAGTGCAAGCATATACAACATAGACAACACAATGGTTCAAGTTTATTAAGGGCAAGAAAAGTAAAGTGTGCCATTAAGTTCGTGAGACCTTTAATCACTAGTTTTCTCATAACAAGTTTAATTCGGAAGGTAGATAAAAACATGAATATACTTGGAATAGCATATGCTAGTAGGTAGGTATGGTGGACTCTTTGGAATAACTTGGTTTTAGGAGTTGGATGCATGAGTGGGACTCATACTTGATTACGGAGGCTAGCAAAAGACTGGAAGCGACCAACTAAGAGAGCAATAATGGCCATAATCATGGAAAACGACAAAACATCATTAATTAAGGCATAAAGTGATAGTACAAGTTGAAAACTAAAGGATCATAAAGGCTTATAGTGACTTTGGATAGTCATAACATGGTGTGAGCATGCGCCAAGTCAACCCAAATAAAGCATCAAAGGAGAATACCACTATACTGTGCTTTAATATGCTAAAACAACGCATGATTCATCCAAGGCACATTAAGAAATCTCAATTGTTTATAACAAGTCATGCTACAGGAAAGAATACTAAGCATAAAGCCAAAACAATATCAAGCATGGCATGACAAAGCATAGGCCACAGTCAAAAACGAGCTCTTTTTACCACTTAAGCATGAGCTTTTCCTACTCTTTTCCAAACCAAACCAAACTATTTGAAAACCAATGTATGAAAGAGGGGGTCCAACCAATTTATTCAGCAAACTAAGAAAACCAAGCAAACGAAAAACCAAAACAAAAATGAAAAAGAAGACGCTCCAAGAACAACACAACTGTGCATGAAACAATAAAATTGAAGCGGCTGGAAGAAACCTGGGATTTTTATTGATGAAGAAGGGGATGCCCAACGCTTATACTTCTTGGATATTTATTGGGGTGACACGCGTGACATCCCAAATCTTGAGCTTTAGTCCATCCTTCATCTCATTACTCATTCATTCCATACACCTGAAATTTTTCCTTCATACAAAACTTCACACAATCTTTATTAGCAACATTTGTGCACTCAAGATAATAAGTCTTTAGGTTTAGTTCTAACACCAATAAAACTTCCTTTAAAACACTAACTAATGTAGCACTTCCCTCAAAAAGCTCAATTCCCCAAAAGAACTCAAAAAGGAACCAACGAGAAGCAAATGCAAATAATGGCAGAAATCTGTCAAAACAGACCAGCAGGTAAAGACTAATTTTTTCGAAGACCTTCTGTTGCTCAAATCAAAAAGTGTTGAACTAACAAAAGT
The DNA here is from genome assembly GCA_916181665.1 of Avena sativa. Taxonomy (NCBI): domain Eukaryota; kingdom Viridiplantae; phylum Streptophyta; class Magnoliopsida; order Poales; family Poaceae; genus Avena; species Avena sativa. The sequence goes on from OV702295.1 coordinate 435,250,066, forward strand.
TAGATAATAACCTGGGGCAGAAGCTCAAAAATTCACGCCTCAAAGCGACATACAGATATTTTACAAAAAAAATTACAGTGAAGCACAAAATTCTGTTTCGGGACAGCAACTTTCCCAAGCATTACTTCTCTCTCATTAGAGGTTACTCTTGGCACAAAAAGCAAATAAAAAGGATAAGGAGAGGTTATTACAGAGGTAATAACTTCGAAGACTCATCTAAAACTTTTGGGTTATCTCCCAAAAGTACTTTTCTTTAACACCTTTAAGTTAGGCATGATAGTTTGAGAATATGCTCACATAAGAAATATGAATTGAAGTAAAAGAGAGCATCAAGAAGCAAATTCAAAACACATTTAAGTCTAACCCACTTCCTATTCATAGGAATATTGTAAAGAAACAAGTCATGAAAGCATAAAGCAACAAGCATAGGAAAGAAAAACAAGTGCAACTTCAAGACTTTCAACATAAACAGGGGAAACTTAATATTGTTCAGATACATAAAACCATGTTTCCCTCTCTCATAATAACTTTCAATAGCATCATGAATAAAATTAACAATATAACTATCACATAAAACATTCTTATTAATCATAGTGGGAGCAAATTCAACAAAATAGCTAAAATTATTATTCTCATCACCATAATCATCAAATATAGGAGGCATATTGTAATCATAATTAATTTTCTCCTCAATAGTAGGTGGACTGAAAATATCATATTCATCATTGTAATCATCATATATTGGAGGCATAGTATCATCAAAGTAAATTTTCTCCTCCGTGCTTGGGGGACTAAAAAGATCATTTTCATAAAAACTAGCTTCCCCAAGCTTTGAATTTTCCATAGCATTAGCAATAATGGTGTCCAAAGAATTCATACTAATAACATTGCTATTAGCATGCAAATAAAGTTCCATTGGTTTTTAAATTTTCTCTTCAAACACTTCATGTCCTAACTCAAGATAAATACTATAAAGCTCTCTAATTTTTTTGTTGTTTTCCATTAAGCCTAACTAGTGAAAACAAGAAACAAAAAGAAAAAATTGCAGAATCTAAAGGAAATAACTTCGAGCACTCACACCGGAGGATTTGAGTACCTTTTACCTTACCTCCCCGGCAACGGCGCCAGAAAATAGCTTGATGTCTACGCACTTCTATTCTTGTAGACAGTTGGGCCTCCAAGTGCAGAGGTTTGTAGAACAACAGCAAGTTTTCCCTTAAGTGGATCACCCAAGGTTTATCGAACTCAGGGAGGAAGTGGTGAAAGGTATCCCCTCTCAAGCAACCCTGCAATCAAGATACAAGAAGTCTCTTGTGTCCCCAACACACCCAATACACTTGTCAGGTGTATAGGTGCACTAGTTCGGCGAAGAGATAGTGAAATACAAGTGGTATGGATATAATACAACGGTGCCAGAAAATAGTTTGACGGGTAGGAAAAGACTAAAGGAAATCTGAAATAAAGATGGAAGCAACAAAACATGTAACAAATCTAGTTGCAAACGGTGTTTCAATGCTTAGAAACAAGGCCTAGGGATCATACTTTCACTAGTGAACACTCTCAAATAAATATCTTCTCTTTATGATACTACTCTGAACTACTCTCTGGTTGGACACTATAATCCATGGTAGGGCTATAACAACACTCCTCAAAATTCGCTTTCCCCATCTAGATAACCCCACACTGTCACCTTGAGCACTAGATGGTTCCAACAAACACCACAATTTCATAGAAACATCCAACTCGAAATATAACTCATAACAAATATTTTTAATATCTAGCCTAAGTGCCTCCATGGTGTGCACACTGTCACTTTCACACACATGGGGAGAGCAGAGATCTATTAAAGCACTTGAGTAGCAAGGTAGATCTAGTTGATTACAAAGCTCATGATCACAACATGATCATGCATAGAGAGAGAGATGAACACATAGGTACCGGTAGAACCCTTAGCCTTGATGGGGATATACCAAAGGGGGTATGCCCAACAGGATGTTCCGAGTGGGCCGAAAGGCCTTCGAGTGCGTCTAGAGGACAGTGACTGGACTATAAAGGAAGGAGAGGCCCATCGACTGGCGACTGGAAGCCTAGAAGCGTAGCATAAGCCCAGTCGGATTAGGTCAAAAGTCCCCGGATCCTTATCCTGTTTAGAGACGGCTTGTAAACCCTAGCGAGGTGCTTCATATATAAACCTCCCTAGGGTATCCTGAACCTTACGTTCCATCATACACCCCCTCAAGCGACTCGCTGCCTAACCGCCGAGCTCGCGACCCCTATAACTTGCTCTCTCATAATCTAATCTAGCAGGAGTAGGTCTTTACCCTCCAGGGGGCCGAACCTAGGTAAAACCATGTGCATCCTCCCCCATCTCGCACCGCAGATGGCCGCCAACTCTTCCTCACGAAACACTCAATCGCTGCCAGTGGCAGCGACTGCCATGGCCATTTCCACGATAGTGGTGCCCACTGTGGGGCATAGCGGGACTGGCCTGAGTTCTGCGGCAAGACCCTATTCGCTGATCGATCGGCCGCTCGCCACCGGCCACATGCCGCGCGTGATGCCGATCGGCTCCATCAACCTCTTCGTCGGCTTCACCGGCGCGGTCGATCCAGCCACGACGGTGATCGTTGGCAGGTCGCCTCCACATCGCGATCTACTCTCGGAGGAGCAGGTCCGCTCCATCAGGGGCCTTGTCACTGAGTATAACTCGGCCGCTAGCGATGCGGCCGAGACTAACGCCGCCACCAACTACGATGCCCTAAACGACGCCGCCGACTCCGCGACCCCTGCAATGGTCAACGGATCCATCACCGTCGCGTCATCGAAGGACTCCATCACGCGAGTCTCCAACCCCGAGGATTTCGAGGACCCCTCCATCCTGGGGATCTTCGACTCCGACTCCGGCTCGGGATCCCCCGAGGATTTTTGCGCCAGATCCAATCACTTCAACGCGGTCTACATGGCGGGTAGCACGGCCGCCCCGCCAGACCCGTTCTCCATGCTGATCCCGCCGACCGCGACGGCCAAGGAGGTGGAGCAAGCCCGCCTGCGGTTCCAGGAGGCGCAACGCAACGAACTCGGCGAGCGCAAGAAATACCGCCTCGAATGAGAGACGGCGCGGGAGCTGTCACTCTATCACCAGCATGGCATCAGGACCCGCCTGAACCCCGATGTTCAGGGCCGCGTCCTGAATTTTAACGACGAGGGCGACCCCACACGCGCCGCCGAGCGTGAATACTGCAAGAACGCGCCGCCAGGAGGGAGCCACCCTGCGAGACCACCACTTGGAGCGCCGGCGACTGGGGCCCCTCCACCACCCATGGGCCGTGCGCCCCCACCAGACCAACCACGAATCATCATCTCACCTCAAGCCCGGGACACCAACGGGCTACCACTATACTCCACCTCGATGAACAATGTCGTCGCGGCCGATGCCGCGATCGCCAACCTCGATGTCCAAGGCGACGGCACGCTACAGATCCAGTACGCCAAGGCCCTACTCATCAGGGTCGTCGAGCAACAGGCTGCGGGAGTCGACCCGCGGGGGCGGATGTATTCCCGCTGGTCAACAAGCAGGGCGGCATCAAGCGGGCACCCTACCGTGGCTAACGCATTGGTTTGCCCACCACCCCATCCCCTGGTGAACCAACCACGGGCCGCCAACCCCGCGTTGTCAACCAACAAGCCGCGACCGGCGAACAACACGATCGCTGCCAATGGGCAGCCCCTCGATGCCTGAACGCACATCATCAACAATCAGGCGTGGCGGTCGCGCCGGCCCTATGACCTGCGGCACAACCTCACCAACCGCAGCGACCCAGAGCCAAGAGGCTCGCTCAGCCGAGTCGGGCCGCAATAGTTTGGACTAATGATTCGCGGGGAAAAATACCCCGCCAATTTCAAGGCCCCCAAGGAAATCGAGAAGTACGACCCGGCGTACAACCCCGCCGTTTGGCTGGACACATACCTCATGGCAATGGGGATCATAGGCCACACCGACCTGTTCGCCCCTCGCTACCTCCCCCTGATGATGGAGGGTGCGACATGGCAATGGATCAACATGCTACCCGCCGACAACATCGATTCCTGGGAAGAAATGTGGGACGCCTTCGTCAGGCACTTCGAGGGCTCCTACACCCGCACCACCACCATAGAGGACCTGGAGTGATGCATCCAGGGACAACACGAGTCGACCCGTCGGTGGATCCAAAGGTGGCAAGAACTGTGGATAAACGCCTCCGGCATCCACCCAAACACGGCGATACACTGCTTCAAGAACGCGTGCCGCTATGATCCCCTCGTCGCCGAGATCAAGAGGGTCTACCGGACACTCGACAACATCCCCTACCTCCTTGAGATCACCAAGCGCTATGCAGAGGAGGACCCCAACCAAGATTCTGATGACGAGTCGGGAAGAAGATGCCGCACTAGCATCCATGACAGCGGGCGCCTACGCGACATGCGCTACAGCAACACCCACATCACCGGCAAGCGCCGCACGGATGGGCGAGTCGACTTCGTCGCCAACGCTGGCTATGGCCAGCGCGATTCCAAGAACTACCGCCGCGACGGAGGAAACTACCGCGACAACGGGAACTACCGCACCAACAACACGACGAAGCCGAAATTCGACCCCGCCGCTTTGCTCAACCAACCTTGCATCTATCATAGCAGGGAGGGAAAACCGGCCACCCACACCACCGCCGATTGCCACTCCCTTAAAGAGATTGAGAAGGCGAGACGCGCAAGGGAGGACCCCAACAACAAGCCACCTCGGGACAACGGGAACGGCGGCGGCTTCGGCACTGCCGTCGGGTCGCTACATACCTTCACCAGGCTCGGCACCAAGCGTGAGAAGAAGGTACCCGCCCGCGCGGTCGCCGTCAATGCGGTAATGCAAGTCGACATCCCCCGCTTCCTAATCTGGTCCGACCAGAGCATCACCTAGAGTCGCTAGGACCACGCGCCAAGAATCGAGTACCTAGGGCGTGTCACCCTGGTGGTCAGGCCAAAGGTGGCCGACTACTGGCTGCCCAAGACGTTGATGGACGGTGGGAGCTCCATCAATATCCTGTACCTCGACACGTTCAAAAGGCTCCAGCTCCCAGAAACAGCCATCGAGCTAACACTGACGACCTTCCACGGCATCGTGCCCGGTCGGAAGGCGTACCCGATCGGGAAAGTGACGCTGCCTGTCACCTTCGGCACTCCGGCAAACTACCGCACAGAGAGGATCGTCTTCGAGATGGTGAACTTCCGCAGTCCCTACCACTGCGTCCTGGGCCGATAGGCATTCGCAAAGTTCATGGCGACCCCACATTACACCTACAACATGATGAAGCTCCCCGGGCCGAGCGGCATCATCACCGTCCATGGCGACCCCGATATGGCTATGGAATGCGAAGAAAAAGGCGCCGAGCTCACCGACACCGTCATCACCGTTGAGACTGACCACGTGGAGAGGCTCGCGAAATACGCGGGCAACATCAACAAGGACGATCCCACCATCCTGAAGAAACCGATCGCCGCGAACTCCACGTTCGAGGCGACCAAGCACACCCGCACCGTTGAGCTCGTCCTAGGCGACTCCAGCCAGACGGTCACCATCGGGGCGCACATGAGCCCCGCATAGGAAAGCACGCTCATCAGGTTCCTCCGTGAGAACCGCGACATCTTCGCATGGAACCATCTGACATGCCAGGTGTCCTGAGGGAACTCGCTGAGCACAAACTTAATGCCGACCCCAAAGTGCGACCAGTAAAGCAGTCGCTACGGCCCTTCAATGAAGAGTGTTGCCGAGCAATCGCCAAAGAAGTCCAGCGCCGGCTAGCCGCAGGCTTCATCCGGCCAATCAAGTACTCCATGTGGCTGACAAACCCAGTCCTAGTTCTCAAAAAGAACAACACATGGAGAATGTGCATTGACTACACCAACCTCAAAAGTGCCTGCCCAAAGGAGGAGTTCGTCCTACCGCGCATCGATCAGATCATCGACTCGACGGCGGGATCGGAGTCGCTATGTTTTCTCGACGCTTACTCTGGCTATAACCAGATCAAGATGGCAGTCGAAGACGAGGAGAAGACGACGTTCATCACGCCATTCGGCACATTCTGCTACACGTCCATGACGTTCGGCCTCAAGAACGCAGGCGCCACATACTAGAGGTGCATGCAGGAATGTTTAGCGAGCCAAATTGGCCGCAACATTCACGTCTACATCGACGACGTGGTGGTAAAATCCACCCGCCAGGACGACCTGCTCGCCGATCTAGCCGAAACCTTCGCGAACTTGCGGAGGTACAAGATCAAGCTAAATCCCGAAAAATGCACCTTCGGCGTACCCACCGGACTGAAGGGAATATGCCCGAGAGGCACTAATAAAGTGGTTATTATCTTATTCCATGTTTATGATAAATGTTTATTTTACATGCTAGAATTGTATTGATTCGGAAAATTCAGTACATGTGTGTTTAATAAACAAAAAGGGTTCCTAGTCATGCCTCTCTTATAGACTAGCTTGTTGATTAACAAGATGATCAAGGTTTCCTGATCATGGACATTGGATGTTGTTAATAACAAGGTCACACCATTGGTGGAATGATGTGATGAACATTCATCCGAAGTATAGAATTACGATCAAAGTCATTATGTTTATATTGCTATAACATCATACGAAGTAATCTTTATCCTTAGACCACGAGATCAAGTTAATTGCTAACACCGGAAGAGTATCTTGATAACATCAAACATCACACCGTAACAGGGTGACTATAAAGGTGGGTTCAGTGCTACGAAGGTGTTATGTTGAGGCTCATGGATCAAGAGTGGGATTAGTCCATCCCGATGACGGATAGATATACTCTAGGCCCTCTCGGTGATATCACATTGAAATAGCTTCCAAGCAAGTGATGTGATCACTAGAATGTTATATCACGGGAACGAGAAAAGAGTGCATGTCGGTAACGAGATCAAACTCGGTATGGAGATACCGATGATCGAATCTCGGACATGTAATATATCGCGGGACAAAGGGATTTAGTTACTAGCTTTAAAGGTTCTCACGATCATAGAAGTCATCGTTGAATGTGTAGGAGTCAGTATGGATCTCCAGGTCCCGCTGCTGATTATTGATCAGAGAGGGGTCTCGATCATGTCTGCATTATTCTCGAACCGTAGGGTGACACACTTAAGGGATACCGACACCATTTGGAGCAAATATGTTTCAGATAAAGATTTAAGAAAGCGCTGGAATTATTTCAATAGACACCGAAACTGTTTCGGGTGAAAATGCTGAAATTGGTTCTGCATGTAATATTGAAATGTTACAGGGGGTTTTATGTGATTGTTTGTTAATTAAAGTAATTAACAAAATTCTGAATAAAAATAATAAAGGAGTTTTATTAAATGAGAGAGCATTAAATTTGGAGAAATTTAATGCATTTAAAGTGGAGACTTTAAAAGAGAATGTGAAGGGGAAAATTTATGTGGAGGGAGTTACCACCACATGAATGGAGGAGGTGAAGAGTCACCTCCTCCATGCGCCGGCCATGAAGGAGGGGCACCCCCTCCTTCTATAAAAGGCCACCCCCTCCTCACTTCTCACACACACCTCCTTGTGAAGGATCTCTCTCCCCCTCTAGTATTATTCCCCCATGGTCTGGGATTAGCGAGATACATGTTCCCGGTGGCTTTATCTAGAAAGGAGTTGCTGCTTCCGCTCTTTGCTGGAGCGAGGGACGGAGGTTGTCGGGGTACCGGACGTGTGTGCGGTCACGGATGCACCACTGCTTTGCGGTGCTGGACTTGGTGGTGCTGGAGCTGGATCTGATGGACGTGCTGGAGCCGGACCTGCTGGACTTCATCACGATCTTGAGATCGGCAAGTGTACGACTACATCAACCACGAGTTCCTACTCGTTAACAAAGCTCGTTGTCTACGAGGGTAAGTTCTTGCTGGATGTATGTTCACCCGTTGCTTTGTGCCTAATAGATAGATCTTGGCGTATAGTTCACACCGTAGGAAAATTTTTGTTTTCTATGTTGCGGACCCAACAGTGGTATCAGAGCCTGATCTATGCGTAGGTGCTTTGCACGGGTAGTACATATATGTTGATATGTGGGCGATGATGATCATGTTATTGCATCTTCTATGTATTTTGGATATTGGTGGCATAGTGGGATGAAGCGGCCCGGACCAACCTTACATGTCATCGTACATGAGACCGGTTCCACGACTAACATGCAACTAGTTTTGCATAAGTGGCTGGCGGGTGTCTGTCTCTCCTACTATAGTCAATTTCTGATTTACAACGAGTTGCTAATAATTTGGTTATCCTCGTTGTGGTTCATGTTCGTAGGTAAGAACGGTTCTATCTCCGAAAGCCCTAAGCCACGTAAAACTTGCAATTGATAAATTAGAGGCGTCTAGTTTAGAACGTTGCTGGGCTAGTGTATTGATATGGTATTGTTGTAAGTAGATGTATAATAGATACTCTTACAACACACTCAACGTGTAAGTTCCATAGACCTTGGCTTTACACACAAAGGAATGATAGAGATCATACCATGATGCAAATGATAGAGATCAAATGCATGGACCATATCATCTCACTTTACACATTAGATGTTAGCATCTTATACTACTAGTTTGGCGCTTTCTGTAGCATTGTAAGATGATCCCTCATTTAGATATCAAGATAAAAATGTGTTCTTCCTTAAGTATGCACCGTTTTGTGGATGGTGTTTCGAGACATCACGTGATGATCGGGTGTACTCGACTCTACGCTTTCATAGATATGGGTGTAAGACAGTTTTACACACGCGAGTACTAAGGTTCTTACTTGGCGAGCCTAGCATGTACAGACATGGCCTCGGAACACGGACCGAAAGGTTAAGCATGAGTCATATAGTTGATATGATGCCCATATAGATGCTCGCCTTTGAAGCTACATCAACTCACGTGATGATCAGACTTGATGTAGTGGATTTGGTTCATGTAATCACCAAAAAGGCACGAGGGATGTCGTTTTTGAGTGGGAGTTCATTTCTAATTTGGATTAGTCGAACCAAATTTGTCATAAATTAAATGAAAGTGAATTTGCATAGTTTGTTGTAGTCATTGGCATTCGTTTTCTACCTTATGCTTAGTTTTTTTTGAGATAATAGAACTATAGAATTCTGGATATTTACTTTATGAACTGGTATCGTATTGTTTTGAATGTCAATTTAAAGTTTATAAGTCCTATTGCAAACTTTCAGCAAACTCTATTTACTCCATGAAGTTGAATAAGTAGTATTAAATCAAGAGTAAGAATTCCAATGTTAGTATCTAAAGTATCATGTTTGCCTCCATGATTATTGATATTCAAAAAGTTGTTTTAATATCAAGATTATATTGGAGCTGGAAATTGTTTCAGAAACCATCATGTGTGAAAGATATTGTGATATCCGAAACAATGTTTTTGGTTGCATTATGATAGAGTATAATTTAGCAAAATACATATTCTCATATTGTATGAGAATTTGTGAAGGATGGAGATGCTAGGCATCCGAATCTACCAAAAAGGTTTTGGGAACTGATATTATACTCGTGATTCTTCCTTATAAGCTATAGTAGCTTGATCATGAAAGTTGTCATGATAAGGATGAATAGAAGATGTAAGTAAAATGTTTACTACACTAATAGATTACTAAAGAATGAATTTTTGAAAGAACACCAAACATTTGATGATGGTGATCCACTTCAAAGTGCAAGTCCAAAGGTATTAGTAGTTGACTATATACGCTTTGTACCATGTGTCATGTTGATGACACCACTATTGATGTTGATAGATTCTTTTAAAAGAAAAAGGAATTGCTGAAAGAGAATCTATAAAATATTTGGCAGAAAATAAAAGGTTGGAGATGTCAAACTTGGTTATATAGAAGATATACATGTTATGGCTATATTCCTTAATTGTTAAACAATGTGGTTATGAGGTATTGGATACTGGTATTGGATACCGAATTGGTTGGTATGAAGTGTCATACAGGACAACGCAATTCATGAACTATAATGGCCTACGTAACCAGCAAGAGAATGAGTGATGATGTTCATCGAAAACAAATAAAGAGTTATTGTGTTTTTCGTTGTCATCAAACCAAGCCTTCAAGATTTGTTTAAATAATTTTTATTTTGTTGCGGTATTATGAGAACAATGGCTGTTCAAATAATTACCGTATTCCATAAAGGATGGATGAACTTTTACAAGTCTAGTTGGAGAAATCTCATCCATAAACACTATTGCTAAAATGTCGCAAGACAAATGATTAAAAGATCACTTATGAAGTGACATCGCTGTTTGAATTATATTTGAAAGAAAACATGAAGAAACTCCATGTTGATGGAATTTTGGAGTCCTTGATTTTGATCAATTGACGCATGTGAGACTTTCCTCGAGATAATTGAAACTCCGTTCATAGGCCAAAGAGGAACGGATGACTAGCTTATTGGAAATTGTGCATGGTGATGTGCATAAGTCCATTATGTGTAGCCATATGCGATGGATCTTTTTGCTTCATATGCTTTCTTCAAGAATTTGAGTGAATATATCTGTATATTTACTTAATAAGTAAGAAGTATGAAACATTTGAAAGTTGTTCAAAGACTTTCAAGATGAAGTGAAAAATCATTGTAACAAGAAAATAAAGAGTTTGTGATTCGATCATAAAGGAAGATATTTGAGTTACATGTTTAGCAAAAACACCTAAGACTTGAGGCATTGTTCCATGATTTGTGTTCCCCGATAAACCATAGGAGTATGGCATATTCGAGAGATGAAATCAAACCATGTTTGACATGGTAAGATCAAAGGTGTCATTTATAAAACTGCCATTATGTTTTAAGGATTGAAGCTTTAGAGACTACCACTTTTACACTGAAAAGAGCACCATCGTGATCAATTGAAATGACACCATATGAGTTATGGTTTGGGATAAAACCCGAATTGTCTTTTCTTAAATTTTGGTATGCTATGCATAAGTAAAATGTTTACAACCAAAGTAGGATAAGCACGTCTTTGTAGGTTATCCCAAAGAATTTGTTGGGAATTTCTCCATAACACCAAGGACAAAAGAGTTTGTTACTTGGAACATCAAATTTCTTGAGAAGGAATTTTTCGTGAAAAATTAAGTGGGAGGACAATAGAACTTTGATAAGGTTGTTGAACCTTAGCTATATGTGCTAAGTAGCGCAGCGTCGGAAAGTGTCCCGGTGGCGGCCACAAAGCTCATGGCTCTCGTGATTACAAAAGGTGTGATCTCAGAGATTAGAGTTCCTATAGAACCATGTGGTCGGTAAGAATAAAATAGTAAGATTTGATAAGCAAGTCGTTGTTGTTTTGACAATGATGAACCGACTACATGCAAAGAAGCGATGATGGGCCCTGACTCCATAAAATGACTAGAAGTCATAGAATCCGTGATAGTATCCATACACGATAAAACAAGTTTCTGAACTTGGAAGACCCTCCGGAAAGGCGTGAAGCCTATCAGTCGTGTTTGGATCTATAAAGAAATAAGACATGGATGTTTAACATCTATGAAATAGTCGACATGTCGGAAAGAAGTTTATGACAATGTTCAAGGAGTTGACTATGACAAGATTTGATCTTTCATAGCGATATATAGTCTTGACGGATTAATGTAGCAACCACTACATATAATTTGGTATATGGTAGTTGAATAAACAAAACAAGGTTCTTCTAATAGAACGGTAACCTAGGACATGTACATGACATGGTCCGAAGGGTTTTGTTAATTCAAAGGGTGCTAAAAGGGCATGTAAACTTCAATAGTTGAAGTAAGCATAGTGAGTTGGAATCTTCACCATGATGAAACTGTTAAAAGAGTTTAAATTCATCGGAGATGATGAAGATGCTTGCATTTGCAAGAAATTAAGTGGGAGCGCTGAGACATAATTCTAATACATTATGTAGAGGACATATTGTTGATTGGAAAAGATGTATCTTGAATTGACACAAGTTAAGAATTTCATTAAAATAAGATTTCGATGAAATACTTGGGCAAACCCAGAATATTAGGCATCAATATCTATATGGATAGATTAAGGCGCTAATATGGTTATGCCAGACATACATATATAAGATATTGAAAGGGTTCAATATGAGATATTGAAAGGGTTCAATATGGAAACAACAAGAAAGGTTCTTGCTGTATGGAAAGGATTGTATCTAGATTCAAGTGTTTCAACACTTGGTGAGTAAATCACATGAAAATTTTGATCGATTATACCATGATATGTATATATCCAGAATGTCCTATGCTCTAAATGTTATGAGCATATACCAGAATGATTCATAAGATGATCATTGGACAATAGTAAAGATATTATTATGAGCTTTGGAAGAACTAAGAATATATCATGTATAAGTGACAAATAGTTAAAGGTAGTTCATTGTAAAGTGTTACATTGATACTAGTTTTGTCACAAGATACAAATTAAATTTATCTCAATTTAGACTATGGGTGGCATAATATAATGGAAAGGATGTTCCATGATGGATTTGGATGAGTTCCAAAGTTGAGATATTGTGACGGATACTACAACAAAAGGCTAAGTATATGACTGCTATAGTAGCAGCATAGGAGGGCATTTGTGTTAAGTAGTTTGTTATCAAACTAGGTGTGGTTCAAAGTGGGCTAATACTATGAAGATATATTGTGTGACAATAATATCAACATATTTTGAGCCGAACGAACTAAAGGTCTCACCAGAGGACCAAATTTATACAATGCCATCTCATTTGAGAATGAGTGATGCGTAGAGACGCAGAGACATGCAAATACACACGAACCTGAAACTGTCAGATCTGGAGATTATGTTAACCACTAGCAATAGCGTATATGCAACACCAGAAAGCCATAGGTGTTCAATGCGCAACGTTTTTCAAACTAGATTATTGACTCTAGTGCAAGTGGGAGACTAAGGGAATATGCCCGAGAGGCAATAATAAAGTGGTTATTATCTTATTCCATGTTTATGATAAATGTTTATTTTACATGCTAGAATTGTATTGATTTGGAAACATCAATACATGTGTGTTTAATAAACAAAAAGGGTTCCTAGTCATGCCTCTCTTATAGACTAGCTTGTTGATTAACAGGATGATCAAGGTTTCCTGATCATGGACATTGGATGTTGTTAATAACAAGGTCACACCATTGGTGGAATGATGTGATGAACATTCATCCGAAGTATAGCATTACGATCAAAGTCATTATGATTATATTTCTATAACATCATACGAAGTAATCTTTATCCTTAGACCATGAGATCATGTTAATTGCTAACACCGGAAGAGTATCTTGATAACATCAAACGTCACACCGTAACAGGGTGACTATAAAGGTGGGTTCAGTTCTACGAAGGTGTTATGTTGAGGCTCATGGATCAAGAGTGGGATTTGTCTATCCCAATGACGGATAGATATACTCTGGGCCCTCTCGGTGATATCACGTTGAAATAGCTTGCAAGCAAGTGATGTGATCACTAGAATGTTATATCACGGGAACAAGAAAAGAGTGCATGTCGGTAACGAGATCAAACTAGGTATGGAGATACCGATGATCGAACCTCAGACATGTAATATATCACGGGACAAAGGGGTTTAGTTACTAGCGTTAAAGGTTCTCACGATCATAGTATGGAGTGCATGTCATCGTTGAATGTGTAGGAGTCAGTATGGATCTCCAGGTCTCGCTGCTGATTATTGATCAGAGAGGGGTCTCGATCATGTCTGCATTATTCGCGAACCATAGGGTGACACACTTAAGGGATACCGACACCATTTGGAGCAAATATGTTTCAGATAAAGATTTAAGAAAGCGCTGGAATTATTTCAATAGACACCGAAACTGTTTCGGGTGAAAATGCTGAAATTGGTTCTGCATGTAATATTGAAATGTTGCAGGGGTTTTTATGTGAATGTTTGTTAATTAAAGTAATTAACAAAATTCTGAATAAAAATAATAAAAGAGTTTTATTAAATGAGAGAGCATTAAATTTGGAGAAATTTAATGCATTTAAAGTGGAGACTTTAAAAGAGAATGTGAAGGGGCAAATTTATGTGGCGGGAGTTACCACCACATGAATGGAGGAGGTGAAGAGTCACCTCCTCCATGCACCGGCCATGAAGGAGGCGCACCTCCCCTCCTTCTATAAAAGGCCACCCCCTCCTCACTTCTCACACACACCTCCTTGTGAAGGATCTCTCTCCCCCTCTAGTATTATTCCCCCATGGTCTCGGATTAGCGAGATACATGTTCCCGGTGGCTTTATCTGGAAAGGAGTTGCTGATTCCGCTGCTTTGCTGGAGCGAGGGACGGAGGTTGTCAGGGTACCGGACGTGTGTGCGATCACGGATGCACCGCTGCTTTGCGGTGCTGGACTTGGTGGTGCTGGAGCTGGATCTGATGGACGTGCTGGAGCCGGACCTGCTGGACTTCATCACGATCTTGAGATCGGCAAGTGTACGACTACATCAACCACGAGTTCCTACTCGTTAACAAATCTCGTTGTCTATGAGGGTAAGTTCTCGTTGGATGTATGTCCACCCGTTGCTTTGTACCTAATAGATAGATCTTGGCGTGTAGTTCACACCGTAGGAATTTTTTTGTTTTCTATGCTGCGGACCCAACACGGACAACTTCTGGGGTACGTAGTCTCCAAGCGAGGCATTGAAGCCAACCCCACCGAGATCGACACCATCGCGCGACTCGGGAAACCAGAGTGCCTACACGACGTCCAAAAGTTGGCAGGGCGAGTCACGGCCCTCAGTCGCTTCATCTCCCGACTAGGCGAGAAGGCAATGCCCCTCTACCGCCTGATGCGCAAGAACCTAATGTTCCAATGGGACGCGGAAGCCGATGACGCACTCAAAGCGCTCAAAGAAGTGCTACTTGCGGCGCCACTGCTCGCCGCGCCACTCGACAAAGAGCCAATGCTCGTTTACGTCGCGGCCTCCAATCGAGTCATCGGCGCCGTAATGGTCGTCGAACGACCGGAAGAGGGGAAGGAGCGCCCCATACAGCGCCCCATATACAACATCAGCGAAGTCCTAGCGGACTCATGACATCTCTACCCGCAATACTGGTGTACGTAGTATTCCGAGCACAGCGGCGGCTCCCACACTACTTCCAGGAGCACCCAATCACGGTGGTATCCTCCGTGCCCCTGCAAGACATCATACGCAATCGCGAAGCGACTAGGTGAGTCGCCAAGTGGGCCATCGAGATCAGTGTCCACAACATCAAGTACGAGCCCCGAAAAGCAATCAAGTCACAAGCCCTGGCTGATTTCCTTGCAGACTGGGAAGAAGCACAGCAGCTAGAGAAGCTCCCATACCTCCACTACTGGTCGCTCCACTTAGACGGCTCCAAGAACGCCGATGGCGCGGGGGCTGGGGTCATACTGACCTCCCCCAAAGGAGACAATCTCCGCTACATGCTCCACCTCAACTTCAAGCCCTGCACCAAAAATATGGCGGAATACGAGGCCCTCCTCCACGGCATGAGAGCTGCCAAGGAGATGAACATCAACCGCATATGATGCTATGGCGACTCCAACCTAGTCGCCGGCCAAGTGGCCGGGACGTGCGATGCTGTCTCCCCAACAATGATCGTGTACTGCCAAGCCGTCGACCAGTTGGGAGTACACTTTGACGGCTATTCCATCGAGTGGATCGACAGGTGCAAAAACAAGGAGGCAGACGCCCTTTCCCGCATCGGATCAACCCGAGAGGCACCACCAGCAGGCGTCTTCCTCGACATCATCCACAAACCCTCAGTCAGCACGCCGAAGGAGATCGACGTAGGGATCCCACTGCAACCAGAACCGGCCTTAGTCGCCATGGTCGTGGAACCTAGCGACTGGACAACGCCATACGTCGCCTTCCTGGAACACAAACTCCTACCGAGCAACGAGACAGAGGCACGAATGATCGTGCGCTGCTACAAATCCTTCGTCATCATCAACAACGAGCTCCACAAGCGCAGCACGACCGGCGTGTTCTAGCGCTGTGTACAGCCAGAAGAAGGCCACAAGATCCTCCAGGACATTCACGCCGGTAACTACGGCCATCACGTCGGTGCCAAGTCGCTAGTCGCCAAGGCCATGCGACACGGTTTCTACTAGCTAATCGCACACGCCGACGCCACCAACATCGTCCAATGATGCGTCGGGTGCCAGAAGTACGCCAACCAGACGAACCTTCCTGGCTCGGCACTCAAAACAATCCCTATTACGTGGCCATTCGCCGTATGGGGCATGGACATGGTAGGCCCATTCAAGAAGGCCCCGTCTGGTTTCACTCAACTCCTGGTCGCAGTCGACAAGTTCAACAAATGGGTCGAGGCCAAGCCGATCAAAAAGTGCGACGGCAAGACAGCCACGAAGTTCCTCCGCGAACTCATCTACCGGTATGGCTACCCGCACAGCATCATAACAGACAATGGCACCAACTTCGCCAAGGGGGCCATGGCAGAATTCTGTGAGGAGCACGGCATACGACTCGACCTCGCATCAGTCGCCCACCCGGAATCAAAGGGACAAGCAGAGCGCGCCAACCAGAGCGTCCACCACGGGCTCAAACCGCGACTGCAGGTGCCCCTCGAGCGCACCCTAGGATGCTGGGTCGACGAGCTCCCCTCTGTGATATGGGGAATCTGCACCTCCATCAACCGATCAACCGGGTTCACGCCCTTCTTCATGGTGTATGGCGCCGAGGCCGTAATGCCAACAGACCTGGAGCACGACTCCCCTCGAGTCGCCAACTACGTCGAGGCGGCCAACGAGATCGCCCACCAAGATAGCATAGATCAACTTTATGAGGCACGCGACCTAACTCGCTCCCGCACCGCCATATACCAGCAAGGACTTCGCCGCTATCACAGCCGCTGAGTGCAAACTCGCACCTTCCAGGAAGGCAACCTGGTCCTACGATTGGCCCAAGACAAGAAGGGCATGCACAAGCTCTCCCCCCATGGGAGGGGACATTCGCCATAGGCCGAGTCCTCGACAACGACTCGTACTACCTCATCGACATACGGGGTGATGGCCAATTGGAGGTCGGGAGGCCATGGAATGTAAACCTCCTCAGAAAGTTTTATACTTAGAACTACACACTGTACTCTGTTGGAATATATAATGAAATTCATTCGGATCGCACAAATTGTGCCCACTCGCCATATTCTTGTGCCACTCGCACTCTTACATGCCAGCAATACGCTACTTACGGAAGTCAACCTCTGGACGAGCGACCGGCACGGCAAAGTAGTGCAGCACAAGGGCACCAGAAGTATTCGGGCCTTGGGTCGTCCATGAAAAATGCCAACCCGGAGCCGCCATTGGAGTCGCCTAGCCCGACTGGCCCGCCGGGCCAAGACATCCGATACACGCTTCCCACAGCGTTCTGTCCCTCCCACCCTCGAGCAAAGCGACTTGAACGGATAAGTACCATGCACGAGGACTCCGCAAAACGGGAACCCCACACGGCTCGGGAACACGCCAAGTAAAGAGCTGCCTAGGGCTCGCCAAGCGACTGGCTCTCCGGGCCAGGGGAGGAGACGCGTTATAAACAATGCATTCACAACTTGCAATAGAATCACGACCAATACGGTCGGGCACCACGCTCGGGGACTCGCTCACAAGTTAGCCCTACTCGCGCTCGGGCACTCGCCACTCAGAAGACGCGAGGGATAAAAACAAAGGCGTAAATAAATCAAACACACAAAAGTACACAATCGAGTTATACCCCATTAAAGGGCGGACGCACTTGTGGACTCGCTCAAATTCTTGAACAAAACATTTTCTTAATCATAACACGAGTCGATAAACTCCCCGTGGCATACATTGCAAAAACTACCATACAACGTTTCGCCACTTGGCATACATTACAACCTTTACATTTGCTTACTCCACAGGCCCCGATGAAGAAGAAGCGCCACCACCCTTGACGCGCACAAAAGGCTACCATGGGTTTGTCGGGTACGTTGTCAGCGACTTCGCCAACGACGACCGGAAGGGCTGCTCCGACTTCATGTCGCGATGCTCCGGCTCGGGGTCGCCAGGTGCCAACACCGTCTCCTGATACAGCAGTAGATCCCCCATCGCCAAGACACGATCGGCATAAGGAGTGGCCCTCGCGGTCGCGGACGGATAGACACTCATCACATCATCAAGATCAAAGTCGTCGAGGAAGTGTGCGAGACCCAAGCTCAACGCCGTGGCGGCCCCGCGTCTGAACGCCGAGCGCGTCATCCACTCCACAACGGCCGGCACCTCCTCCAGATAGCGCCATACCTCCGTAAGCCCCCCAGGGATGACCTCGGTGGGAGACATGCCCTGAAGAGCAGCCTGGACGCACAACGCCGAGGCCATGGCCGCATTCAGCCCGGAAGTTATGCACTGTGAGGCGGTGTACGTCTGCACCACCGGGTCGCTTTGGCCTACCACAGCTGCAAAGTCAGATGTCAGCGAAACAATGAAACACCCAAAGAGGGGACTCGACAAAAATGTTAAAGCAAAGACAGAGACTCACCAAGGAGTTTGCGGCAGTTCTCCTTGACGTGCTTCTCCAAGGCAGTCTGCTCGTTATGCAGCCCCACGATGATGGAGTCTGTGGCCTTGCGTTCCTCTTCAGCCGCGGCAACGGCAGCCTTCCCCAGTTCCTCCGAGGAAATTGAGGCCGCCTTAGCCTCTTCCAAGTCCTTGACCAGAGAGGCTATTCACCCATTCGCCACGTCCAGTTCGGTGAGTGGGACATAGCCCTCACTGGCCTTGGAGATCTCAGCCGGGAAACCATCTGTAAGCAAAGATATCAGAGTAGTGCACACAACCAGCTCACACTAGGAAAAGAAGAATAAGGCCGAACAGACACTCACCAATAGTATCCTGAAGCCGATGGTTCCCCTCCTACGCTTCGCACAAGTCACGCTCCAAGCCCTCTTTCGCAGCCTGCCGATCAGTTGACTCCCTTTGCAACCCATGTAAACAAAATAACTCAACTAAGCATTGGACAGAAAGATCTAGTTTCCAGCCACTGAAATTCAGCGACTAGGAACTCGGGGACTGGAGAAGGAAGAAAAAGAAAATCCAGCTCCCAGCCGCTAAAATTCAGCGACTAGGAACTCGGGGACTGGAGAAGGAAGAAAACCAAAATCCTGCTCCCAGTCGCTGAAATTCAGCGACTAGGAACTTGGGGACTGGAGAAGGAAGAAAACCAAAATTCAGCTCCTAGCCGCTGAAATTCAGCGACTAGGAACTCGGGACTGGAGAAGGAAGAAAAAGAAAAACAATTCCCAGCCGCTGAAACTCAGCGACTTGGAATTCGGGGACTGGACATACCTGGATAGCGGCGCCGAGCATCTTGTGAAGTTCCCCGGCGTCAGTCGACGGGACCGTGAAGGAGGTGCAACCGCGGCGGGACCCAACATCCGCATCCATGATTTCCGGACTCTGTGGAGATTGCGTGTCCCCAACACCTAGAAACCCCTTCGCCATAAAACGAGGGAACGTTGTGGACGCCCTAGCAGGGGCACTGGTCGCCGAGACTGGCGCCTCCGGCACGGACGTAGCCAGGGTTGGCTCCGATCGTGTCGCCTCCACCTCTTTGGCGACTGGCACAACCGCTGGCTCCGTGGCGCTCCCCCCGGTCGCGGCATCGTCAGCGTGCCCCTTCTGTTTCTTCGCGACTTCGGCGGCCGCCACATCTTTGGAGGCTTTTTGCTTCTTGGGTAGACCGCCCTCTCCCACGCCAGTGGCCGGTGGAATCTTAGCCACCAAAGGGCAACCAATCTTCTTAGCGCCAGACCTGCACGAGCCCCTTTAATCAGCACAAGCTCAACACAAAAAGGATCAAGGCGAATTGGGACAAGGAAGCACAACTTACTTGGCGACTGGGAGGACGCGAAGCCAGGTACTAATATGGGCGGGCTTGTCCAACTCGGGACCCAGCTTGCGGCTGAGCCCCCTCTCGAAGACGTCCAAAGCCCACGAAACTGAGGGCTTCCTTGACGATGAAACTGCAGTCGCCGGGATCTCTGCCTCCGACGCCGCCGCCTTCGACGACTGTGGCGACTTGGGCGCCGTCGCCCTAGCTGCTTCCTGGCTTGGAACCCCCCGAGATCGGCGGCACAATCGCCACCAGGGGAACCTCTACCACCACTTCCGTGTCCTCGCCCTCCAACCCCTTCATCGGGACTGCGTCCCTTGGGGCCTTGTGCGAGACTTCGGGAGATCGTTCGTCGTCGGAGTCGTCGTCTGACTCGAACACCACTGATGACCTGATCGGTGACGCGGGCCTTTTTGCTAGCGACTTGGGCCGGCGTGGAGGCTTCGACGGCGTAGCAGTGTGCCGGGACGTTTGTTCCTGGTTGACCTTGTTGCCCTCTTCGAGCTCGTCCAGGCTACGGCTCCCTTCGACCTCTCTCTGTCTCTGCATCCGGGTCTTGTGAGCCACAGGCGCTGGGGGAGGGACTTCTTCTTCTTCCCCATCGCTGTCGGAAGGATCCCCCTTGGAGTCCTCCTCCAGTTCCTGGGGAACCTCTTCGTCAAGCGGAGGAAGCCAACCCTCTAATACCTGAAAAAGCTGAGAACCACCACGAGTCAAAAACACCAAGCGGGAAGACTAAAATTGAAGCACGAACGCAGCGATTGGAAAGAGAACTTACTGTGGGGGCTTCATTCTTCACGGGAGTATACGGGGCGACCCCGACCGCCGCGCCGGTGAACTCCGCGTCAGTAATCTTTTTCAGGGCGGCCTTGTAGTCCTCGGACTCCCATGACTCCTTGCTGGTCTGAAACGGGTCATGCTTCCCGCTGTACTCGTACATCCAGTGCGGACGAGCCGCCAGCGGAACCAGGCGCCGCCCGAGGCAGCAATTGTAGAGGTTGATCGGAATCAACCCCTGGTCCTTCAGCTTCTGGATCTGATCCATCATTTCTGCGACGGCCATCCGCTGATCTTCAGGAAGCTTCTTCGGTGCCAACCGACAGGGCTCGCTCCTCTCGGCGACGAACTCGGGAAGAGATACCTCGCCAGAGGGAGTGGCCTCCTTGACATAGAACCAGCTCTTCTTCCACTCGCTGGCGGCCTTCTTCAGCAGGAGGAGCTTGACGAAGTTGGCCTTCGGTTTCAATTGGAAGGTGACCCCGCCTGCGGCCAGCATCAAGCCGATGGACGCCTCGCGCCCGATGCGGCCGTGGAAGAGCTCCAGCCACAGCGGGAAATATGGCCTGCAGCCAAGGTAGTATTCGTAGAAGGCGACGAAAATCGCCAGGTTCTCGATGCTGTGTGGACCAAGATCTGAGGGCTTAACCGCATAGTATGCGCAGTAGCGGCGGAAGAAGAGCGAGGTGGGGAACCCTAGGCCCCTCTCAAGATGACTAGTGAAGCAGATGAACTCGCCAGGTCGCGGTTTCGCGTCGGTCTCGGAGGAGGGGGAGCCCGCCAATTCCCCTTGCGGAGCACTCTGGCGTCCTCAAAGGATCTCAGATGGGCTGTGGTACACTTGGATTTTCCCCATGAGCCTTTGGGAGGCGCCATCGAGTAAAAATGTGGAATCTCGCGACGCGGGGAGAGTAAGTCGGGAGGACGCAGGAAGGCAGAACAAATGAGGAAGAATGAAGAATGCAGAGAAGGATTGCGCAGCTGATCTCTCACTCCCTTATATGGGAAACGTCACCCGCCAAAATCGGGGTAGCCGTTGCCTACGGTAATTGCTCCGTAGTTACCGTTGGAAATTCCAACGGATAGTTTGACCAGGTTTTGACGGTCCAACTCCTGTGGTCTATTCGCCATCCGCCAGTCTCTCCTCTCGCCGAAATGACGACTGGGCGTCGATGATGTTCATTGAAATGACGAGTGGAGCCGTGGGGAAATTCTCCTCGGTTCTAATAAAGTCCATCGCCGACTCGACTGGATGCCCAAATTGGGCTCGCTTACTTCGAACGCCAAAAGGACGCCCGCGCCTGCATCGACGATGGCCTCGGGGACTACTGCTAGGGATATACCAAAGGGGGTATGCCCAGCAGGACGTTCCGAGTGGGCCGAAAGGCCTGCGAGTCCGTCTGGAGGACAGCGACTGGACTGTAAAGGAAGGAGAGGCCCATCGACTGGCGACTGGAAGCCTAGAAGCGTAGCAGAAGCCCAGTCGGATTAGGTCAAAAGTCCCCGGATCCTTATCCTGTTCGGAGACGGCTTGTAAACCCTAGCGAGGTGCTTCATATATAAACCTCCCTAGGGTATCCTGAACCTTACGTTCCATCATACACCCCCTCAAGCGACTCGCTTCCTAACCGCCGAGCTCGCCACCCCTGTAACTCGCTCTCTCATCTAATCTAGCAGGAGTAGGTCTTTAACCTCCGGGGGGCCGAACCTGGGTAAACCCATGTGCATCCGCCCCCATCTCGCACTGCAGATGGCCGCCAACTCTTCATCACGACACACTCAATCGCTGCCAGTGGCAGCGACTGCTGTGGCCATTTCCACGACAAGCCTCGAGAGAGAACTACTCCCTCATCATCATGGGAATCAGCAACGGCGATGAAGATGGTGGTGGAGATCGATGGAATAGCTCCGGGGGGACTTCCTCGTCCCGGCAGGGTGCTGGAACAGAGACTTTCTATCCCCCGAATCTCCCCTTTGGTGGCGGCGGCATTGTGGAACTTTTCGTGGCTGGAGGCTGTTCGATTTAGGGTTTTCTCATCAGAGACTTCTTATAGGCGAGAGGGGAGACCGAGGGGGTGCCGGAGGGGCCCACACCATCCCCTGGTGCGGCCTGGGATGGTCCGTGCCACCAGGTGGTGTGGCCAGCCACTGGCCCCTCTCCGTCTCGTTTACTGGCTCCGTGAGTCTTCCGGTAAAATATCGACTTTGGCTTTTGTCCCGTCCAATTCCGAGAATATTCATTTTCTGACTTTTCTGGAACCAAAAACAGCAGAAAACAGGCAACTGGCACTGTGGCATCTTGTTAATAGGTTAGTCCCATAAAATGCATAAAAGTATCTCCAAATGTAGACAAAACATAAGAAAGTAGATACTAAACAAGCATGGAACATCAAAAATTATAGATACGTTTGCAACGTATCACGGCCCAACTGCACAGCGCTGGCGCAGCGGGCTGCTGATAGAATGGTCCCATGCATCAGCGGATCATCTAACCCGAAACGGTATCTATCAATCTAAGCCTTACGATTAGAATGAAATCTACGGCTAAGGTTCATCGTCTACGTCGAACGGCTCCGGCGAGATTCTAAACCTAACGCGGCAGTTGGGGTCGCTGGGACTCATCGGGGCTCTAGCTAGGGTCGGCGATGGGGGCGAACGATCTTGTTATCGATGTCAGTTCAAGGGGCGGTCACGGTGGCTCCTGGGTGGCTCCAATCGATCGCTTCCTTCCTTGATGGCCGCGGTGGACTCTGGCCAAATTCCGCTATCATGGTGCTCGCCTTGCTCCGAGGAAGGATTGGTGAGGTTCCTGGGTGAGTGGGGACTGGAATGGTGTGCAGAATGAGGTATGGGGTGGCCTCTATTTATACCCCAGCGGTGGAGGCAGAGCGGCATGGTTGGGCTTCTCCGGCGACGCTGCTATAGGTCGAGCTAAGTATGGTGGAGGGCATGGGTCGATGCGGAGTACTACGGCGATCGTCACGCGCATGACGAAACGGCAAGTGGCGGTCTTTGTCGGTCGCGATATGTCGGTGCTCTGTTCAGGTACGAAGGTGTTCGTCACTCAGTACGGTGGTCACGGGGTGCGCAGCGGTGAACCATCATGTCTGGGAGGTCACTGGTGCCACGGCAACTGCGGGTACAAGTGGAGAGAGCGAGGCGCGGCATGTGGGTGCGAGGCGGCTGCATCGCTCCGTCGTGCGCTCAGCATGGCAGAGGCTTAAATGGGCACGGAGATTCCCGTGTCTCCACTTCTTGCCGTTCGTCAAGGGGTGGACAGGGGTGATGGTGAGGTCACAGCTATCATCTAGGTGTCGTGGGAGAGGGCGGCACAGCGTGCAGCGAGTGGTTTGTGGTCGACCGGCATGGCTGGCTCGGTACGGGCATGCCACTGGTGCAACGGTGGAGATGAGGCTCTCCACTGCACGGACAAGTACCAGGAATGATCATGGGTAAGATATGGAGTTGATTGCAGTACATTTGGTGAGCAATTGATATATCAAAACAGTGTATAGTGGTTGAGGTTATACTCTGTCTGCTAAGTGTTCGACTTAATGGCCGCATGAACTTAACTTTGGAATTTTTGAATGAATTTTAGTGAGTGATCTGGTCATATGTTTGGTAGTCTATGGTTGCTGGGATTTATCAAGTGGAAGCTGTTTGAGGGGTTTTTGAAAAATGATGATCTAGGCATATGAACTTGATTCAATTTTGAATTGCCTCTTAAATAGATCTAAAAATAGTTTCTGTCCTTTTGTAAAGTTTGCTTGGATTTACTTTTACTTGGTCTAGCAAGGGGTGAAAATAATTGGAATTGTTTCTGTTAGAAATCTTTTATTAGATACACCCAAAGTGGTCTAGTGGTTAATATTGGCAAAAGTGACCATATGCTTATATGATCCATATATGATTTTCTTTTTCTTTGATTTTGCTTGGAAATTATCTAGATGATGTGATAATCCTTTTAAACTAATTCTTATCATTGGTAGCACACAAACATGGAAATTGCAAGCATTCATACATTAATACCAATCAAACATGTATTCATATCAAATTTAATAATTAAAGTTTTTGTTAACCCTAAACTTGGGTGATTAGAACTTGATAAGCTTGTTTAATGTTTTTGAGGTGTTACAAACCTTCCCTCCTTAAACAGAATCTCGTCCCGAGATTCAGGAAAAACTAGGAACTAAAGAGATTGGGAAACTTAGTCCTAATATAATCTTCTCGTTCACAGGTGGCTTCTTCTTCGGTATGGTTACTCCATTGGATCTTGAGAAACTTGATACTTCTGGTCTGGGTGGTTCTGGATGCTTCTTCCAAAATATGGATGGGCACTTCATGATAAGTTAGATCCTTGTCGATATTTATGGCTCTGTGATCAATGTTCTTGAAAACTTTGGTCTTCTCTGGAACTTCTAGGCATTTTCTAAGTAACATGATGTGGAACACATTATCCACGGCTGACATCTCCTCAGGCAGTTCCAGTTGATAGGATACTTCTCCTCGGTGATTCAAACTCTTGAAAGGGCCAATATATCTGGGGGCTAGCTTTCCTTTCGGTCGAAAATGGTGCATTCCCTTTAAGGGTGATACTTTGAGATACACAAAATCTCCGACATTGAAGGTCAGGTCTCGACGTGTTTTGTCAGCATAACTCTTCTGTCTGGATTGAGCGTTCTTGAGGTGCTCACGGACTTTGTGAACCTTCTCTTCAGCTTCTCGTAGGATGTCAGGTCCGAAGATCTGATTTTCTCCTACTTACGACCAATTCAACGGGGTATGGCACTTCCTTCCATATAGAAATTCAAAGGGGGCCATTTGCAAACTGGCTTGATAACTATTGTTGTATGAGATTCCGCGAAAGGCATACAATCTTCCCATTTAGATCCATATTCTAACACACAAGCTCTCAACATATCTTCTAAGATCTGGTTGACTCTTTCTGTTTGTTCGTCAGTTTGCGGGTGATAAGCTGTGCTGAAATTTAGTTTGGTTCCTAATCCCTCTTGGACCTTCTGCCAAAATCTTGAGGTAAACTGGGTTCCTCGATCCGACACTATGGTCTTGGGGGTTCCATGCAGACTAACTATTCTAGCATATACAACTCTGCTAGCTTCGAACTTTCGTAGGTAGTGTTGACGAGTATTAAATGGGCTACCTTGGACAGTCGATCTACTATGACCCAAATAGAGTCATTTCCCCTACTAGATGTAGGCAAACCTGTGATAAGATTCATTCCGACAGAATCTCATTCCCATTCCAGAATCTGCAATGGTTGCAAAAGTCCTGCGGGTCGCTGATGTTCCCCTTTAACTCTCTGACAGATATCACACTTGGCTATGTAGCTTCCGACTTCTCTCTTCATTTTGTGCCACCAGAATTGCTCCTTCAGATCTTGATACATCTTCGTTCCTCCCGGGTGGATAGAATAAAGGGTATCATGGGCTTCCTGCATAATGACTTGTTTCAACTCCGAATCTGCTGGCACACAGATACGTCCTTTGTACCACAGAACTCCTTCATCTTCGGTGAATCCGGGTACCTTCCCCGTTCCGATATGACGCTTGATTCCATCGATACTTGCATTTCCTTTCTAGGCCTCTTTTATCTTACTAATCAACGTGGGTTGAAGTTCTATGCTAGCTAGAAATCCTTCGCTAACTAGCTCCACTCTGAAATTTTCCATTTCCTCATGTAGGCTTGGCTGGGCTTCCTTAATCATGGTGTTTAATCTACACGACAATCGACTAAGAGCATCCTCTACCACATTGGCTTTGTCGGGGTGATAGTGAATGTCAAGGTCATAATCCTTGATTAACTCTATCCATCTCCTTTGCCTCGTATTCAACTCCTTCTAGGTGAAAATATACTTCAGACTCTTGTGATCCAAATAAATCTCACAGCGGTTACCCATAAGGTAATGATGCCTAATACATTGCAAATGTATCTATAATTTTTGATGTTCCATGCTTGGTTTTATCCACTTTCTTGTGTTTTGTCCACACTTTGGAGTACTTTTCGTATGATTTCTTGGACTAACCTAATAACAAGAGCCACAGTGCCAGCTACCTGTTTTCTGTTGTTTTTGGTTCTAGGAAAGTCAGAAAATGAATATTCTCGGAATTGGACGGGACAAAAGCCAAAGTGCCTATTTTTCCGGAAGTCATCAGATGCCAGAATACGAGACGGAGAAGGGCTGGGGGCCGGCCACACCACCTGGCCGCACGGCCAGGCCTGGCCCGCGCCAAGGGGTGGTCTAGCCGACCCCAGCACCCCCTCGGCCTCTCCTTCCGCCTATATATTGCCCTCGGGACGAAAACCCTAAGTACCCGATCAAAAATCCACGAAAGAGTCTATAGCCACCGTCATCTCCATCCCTAGATTGGGAGGGATCTAAAGCTCTTCCCGGCACCCTGCCGAAGAGGGGAATTCACCCTGGAGGCCTTCTTCGTCACCATGCAAGCCTCCGGTGTGATGCGTGAGTAGTTCGTCTTTGGACTACAAATCCATGTAGTAGCTAGATGGCTGGTTTTTCTCCTTTGTGCTTTCATGTTTAGATCTTGTGAGCTCCGTTCATGATCAAGATCATCTATTTGTAATTCTGCATGTTGTGTTTGCGGGGATCCGATGGATATTGAGATGCTATTTCAGATTGATTATTGATTCTATCATGTCTTTGTTATTTGTGGTCTTGCATGCTTTCCGTTGTTAGTAGCTATCTTGGCCAAGTAGATGCTAGCAACTCCAAGAGTTAGTATTTATGCTCGATACTGGGTTCATGCCTCTGGTAATCTGGGGAAGTGACAGAAATGTCTAAGGTACTAGATGTGTTGTTGCTACTAGGGAGAAAACAACAATCATTTGTTCATAGAACAATAGTATTGTTTATATTACACACAATTCCTAAAGCAATAATCTATTGCTTGCAACTTAATACTGGAGGGGGTTTAGATGATAACCTGAAGATGGATTATTAGTCATAGATGCAGTTGGATGGCGGTTTATGTATAATGTTGTAATGCCCAATCAAGTTCCAAGGGAGTCAAGATGATTAGTATATGCATGTATTGCTTTCTCGATGTTTTTCAATTGCCTCACTGTAATTTGTTCACCCAGCATGTTATCTATCTTAAGGAGAGCCACCTCTAGTGAACTATGGATCCCGGTCCTTTCTTTTACATATAATATACAAACGGTTTACTGCTTTGTGTTTACTTTCTACAAACTATTACTTCCTTCCATTTGATACGTTTAATTATTTGTTTTTAGCAAAACCAGTGAGATTGACAACCTCATTGCAAGTTGGGGTGAAAGTTCTGTCGTTGTGTTGTGCAGGTCTCCACGTTGCTACTAGCACCGGTAGTGCGCCCTGCCAAGGCTTAGCTAGCAACACCTTTGGGGTGTTTCCTTGCTCCTACTAGTTCGATTAAACCTTGGTTTTAGAACTGAGGGAAACTTGCTGCTGTGCTCATCATACCTTCCTCTTGGGGTTCCCAACAAGCTCTACATCAACACCGAGCCATCAACGCCATCTCTTCAAAGCTAAAACTATGGCTGCTAGCTCGAGGTCATGGGTAGGGTAGTTTTGTTCATGCTGCTTCAGTTGTCTGGACAGATATGATATGACTTTTCCTTCTTGCATCAACACACATCCGAGACCAATCTTGGATCCATCACAATACACGTCAAAAGGCTTCTTAATATCGGGCATGATCAAGATTGGGGCTGAAATCATCTCTGCTTGAGATCTTGAAAACTTGCTTCGCATTTGTCCGTCCATTCAAACTTCTTGTCTTTCTTTAACAACTGAGTCATCGGTCTTGCGATGCTTGAAAATCCTTCAACGGACTTGTGGTAATATCCGGCTAATCCAAGAAATGCGCGGACTTCGGTTTGGGTGGTTGGGGCTTTCCATTCTTCGAGATCTTTAATCTTGGGGGGATCGACAGCAACTCCTCCTGCCGACAAGATATGGCCTAGGAATCCTACTTCCTTTAACCAGAATTCACATTTGCTAAACTTGGCATATAACTGATGCTCCCTAAGGGCTTCAAGGATGGTTCTTAGATGTTGCTCATGGTCCTCTTCTGACTTGGAGTAGATCAGAATGTCATCGATAAACACAACGACAAACTTATCCAAAAAGTTCATAAAAATCTTATTCATGAGGTTCATGAAATAAGAGGGGCATTGGTTAATCTGAAAGACATGACATTGTACTCATACAATCCATATCTGGTGGTGAAGGAAGTCTTTGGGATATCCGTCGCACGGATTTTCAATTGATGATAACCAGTTCTAAGATCAATCTTAGAAAACACTCTAGCACTAGTCAGTTGATCAAACAAATTCTCTATCTTTGGCAGTGGGTACTTGTTCTTGATGGTGATGTCATTCAACTTCCGATAATCCATACACAAACAGTTGGCACCATCCTTCTTATCAACAAACAAAACAGGTGATCTTCATGGCGATACACTTGGTTGTATCAAACCTTTTCCTAGCATATCATCAAGTTGCTTCTTTAGCTCCACTAATTCAGATGGGTTCATACTATAAGGTCTATGAGCTATGGGTCCGGTTCCAGGAACTAGTTCAATGATAAACTCGATATCCTGATCCGGGGGCATACCGGGCAATTCATCTAGGAACACATTAGGATATTCGTAGACTACTCTGACTTGGTCAATGGTGGTCTTGGTTAAACTCTTGTTGCACTTGAATTGACGGGGCAATGTCTCAGATACATGCTCTACTGATACTCCGGTGCTACTGGTCATGGCTATGGCTTTCTTGACACAGTCGATTAATCCTTGATGTTTCGACATCCAATCCATCCCTAGCACTACTTCCAAACATTTGGTTCCAAGTACTATTAGATCGGCATAAAAATCTATCCCATGGATTTTGATAGGTACGGCCTTACAAATTTTTCTAGCTTTGGTAGCTGAACTAGGGATTTGAACTATCATAACATGCTTCGAATTGGTTGGTTGAATCTTACTAGTGCATGAAAATTCTTCTGTAACAAACGAGTGTGATGCTCTAGAATCAAACAACACTCTTGCTAGAACTGAGTTAACAGAAAACATACCCAGCATGACATCTGGCACTTCCTAGGCTTCCTCAGCATTCGTGTGGAACAGTCGGCCATTACAGTTGTGCAGGTTTCCTGGGGCAAATCTCTTTCCAGGCTGGACACGACGCTGCTGTTGGGCAGGTGCAGTCACATTGGTTGCTGCGACAAGCTTCTTGGGGCACTCGTTGGAGTAGTGACCCATGACTCCGCATTCAAAGCAAGTGATCATTGACTTGTCCTTCCCTATGATAGGTACAACATTTCTTCTAGTCCTTGGGGCAGTATTGTTATTGTTGGACTTTGGTGGTGCACGTTTGAAGTTATTGGGATTGCCGGGGTTGTTGTTGTGGTTTTCTCCGGGCCTTTGGTTTCCTCCGACGGTTGGGGTAGTTCGGACGGTTCATTGGTGGCCTGTTGTTTCTGGGTGCATATCCTGCAGACGGGTTGGGGCGATACTTCGGGGTATGGTGAGGTCCTGGTTGGTGCATCATCCGACGCTTGCGGTTCTCACTGGCCTGGTTAATCTTTCCTTCCATCTGGATTGCAGAATCCATTAAGGTTTTGAGATTGTCAAAGGGAATATTAACTATCACTATTTGCATCTCATCATGCAGACCATTGAAGAATCTCTCTTTCTTCTTTGCTTCATTGTCAAACCCCCTCACCCTCTTGATCAAACCTGGGGGTACATGGGTCTTGCTGAACTTGAGCTTGAACTCCTCCCAAGTCATCATCTGACCTCCGTTCATCGTACGAGTACTATTCCACCATGATTTGGCGTAGCTGGACAGATAGTGGGTGGCAAACAACATCTTCTCATTAGCATCAACTCCTGCAACTTCTAGATTGTATTCCATGGTGTCCAGCCAATCATCTGCATCCAAAGGTTCTTCTGACTTGCTAAACATAGTGGGATTGGTATTCTGAAAGTTCTTGAGCTTGGATCCATGGTGATATTGGTTTCCATGGCCATGATTATTGTGGGCCATCTGAGCTATCTGTTGAAGAGTGGCTAGGTTGGCTTGACGTTCAGCTCTGTCAGCTTCATGATCAGAAACTAACAATTGCAAAATCTGTAGCATTGGGTCTTGAGATGAACTGCTTCCTCCAGGGTTACCATGAGTCATCTGAAGATTGAGATAGATAGTGAGACAAGGGGGAAATTTCTATGGTTCATGGGTTTGTTGCAAAAGCTTTGATTTTGACTCAAGTTTTGCAAACTAACAACTTCTTCTCATTCATTCATTCCAAACACACAATACAAACATACACCACAACAAGAAAACAGATGGTTTTAAGAACCATTCTATGAAGCTATGATACAGCGGGACCGCGTACAACTCACACCTATGATAGTGCTCAGGTGCGACTACTCATCATCGGGCTCCTCATCATCAATGAAGTCAGCATCATCCTCATCAGTGTTGTTCTCCATAGCGACGTCCTCTAGATAGTCATTGTCATCACTGAGGTAAGAGTGAATATCCCCACGGATATCTTCACCTTCCTCATCCTTCTCTTCAAGTTGGATCTCCTGGTCTTAAATAGTCTCCTCCAGGGTGGCTATCTTCTAACGAAGACGGGCGATGGTGCGATCATTTTTGTCTCGCTGGCTGTAAAGTGACTTGCGCTCCTAGTTGAGAATGGCGATGGTTTGCTTTGTTTCAACAACTTCGGCATGGTTCTGGTTAGCGTAAGTTCGGGCATTGTCTAACTCTTTCTACGTCTCGTGCAGCATGAAAGCCATGTGGTCCATGTGATGCTTCAACTCTGGATGAGCCGGCATGGCCAAAGGCTATCCCGTAGAGTCACGTCTTGCGTAATGGAAAAAACGGGTGCCGATGATCTGATTGATGTTTTGAGCACACAAATGTGCAAGAGCTTCTTGCATTGCCCTGGCTAATCTGTCTAGCCAATTGTTCTCCCTTACGCTGAACTGAATCTTGTCCTAAAGAGGTGGCTCTATTTTGCCTCTAAGATCGGCAATAATCAGCCACTATAGCTCCCCTCCAGATTGGTCATTGAGCTGTGCTCCGAAGAACTCCGGGTGCGGGCATCGAAGATAATCCGAACGCTGGTCCAGATCCCTCTCAAAAATAAGCTGTCCTCCATTTCCCAACTGGTAAAACTTTCTATATTTGACCTCCATCTATAAGCAATTAAGATGAGTAAGTTAGTGGGGTAATCAAGTGTGTCAAATTTTATTTAGAATTGTAAGATTTTTGAGTAACAAGTGATTTCTTTTTGAAAGAATCTCAAGAATAAGAATGAGAACAGGGTTTTGTAAATACTCACTTTCTTTGTTTTCAAACTAGGTTTTTCAGGCATCCATTCTAACTAGGGTCTCCTATGGTCAGGATGGCTCTGATACCAACTTGTCAACACCCGGATTTTTAATTCCAGATGCCGGTTATGCCGTACATCGCAATCCCAAGATTACCATTTTTGTGAGACATAATATAAGTGGTACCACAGTACATCATCCATTACAAACCATAGTAAAGGTCTTACAAATAAAGGATCTCATGATCGAGTCGTAATACAATCAAAGCAGCGGAAAGTAAATGTAGTAGGCTCCTCCTTCATGATCACAGGCAATGCTGGCGATGGGAGATGATCCTAGTTGTCATAGACCTCCTACTGCCCATCTTCCGGGTAATCCTCCTCATAGTCTGGCCATGGGAATTTCCAGGGACAAAGCCATGAGTACTCTTTAAGTACTCGCAAACTATCACTAGCATAAGTAAGGTAAAACAAGTAGGAGTCATAAGCTCTAGGTTTGTTTGCAAAAAGCCAGGTTTATTTCATAAAGCCTTAAGAGTAAAGACCTAAGTTTAGTTCTCTACATTACTTGAGTGGGAACTCAGATTTCATGTCCACAACTCTGTTGTGGTCAAGTCAAAGTCATCTTTCAATTCACAAATAATTTTGAAAACATCTGACAATAGAACAATATGGCCACTCCAACTGTCCATAACCGCGGACGCGGCTATTCGAATAGTTTGACACTCTGCAGAGGTGGTACACTTTCACCACAAAATTCGATACACCTATCAGGGATAAGCCTGAATCATCATACTTGATATTCGGATAATCAATCCTAACCTTTCAATTACACACCCTAGTATAGGCACCTCCCCTATGAGCTTGGCCTCCCAGCCATGACCATGTGTCATCTTGGGCACTGCATAGGTGGACATTCATCACGAGGTAGCCTCAGTTCAACCTCTTCCACAATGGAACCCATACTAAGACATATAAACTTCTGGTTAAGCCCTACCTAACTCAGGTATTATGGTTGTACGGTAAAATTGGAATGGTATCGCATCCGAACCCAACCATCAGCCTTTATTAAAGTCAAGGCTCATGCCTCACTCATTTTCATCATCAAACCATTGTGTATCATAACACATGTCAAAACATTTCAATAGAATGAATCTTCATTCCAAGGGTTTCATAATCATTTTCACCAAGTATTCCCATCTAAAGTAATCAAGTTCTAGCTTAGCACTAGCCACTAGTATTGAGGGTGTCACTATTGGGGGTGCTAATCAAGTATAAGTATCCAAGGCTAGTCTGTAATCTTGAGGGTATCCATCCTACTTTTCCACTAATCACAATTCATTAACTAAGTAATAAACTTCAGTAAAAGGAAACTTAAAACTGGGAGTAAAACTGGGAATGGTATAATCAAAGTTGCATAACCAAGCATGCCTAGTGCATCTTGTATAGGGGGCTTGAACATCTAGCATGCATAGTTCTAGCTTGCACTGATAGCTTGCCTTGAGAAGTGCAGTCGTTGAAGTTCTCTTCCTCTTCCTTGAAGTACTCCTCCTCATCGTAGCTCGGGTCGGTACTAGCGTCTAGAAATGCACACAAGGTACACAATCACCAAACAACATTTCACTACTTCCATTTAGCACACATGAGCTCACACTAGATGATCTAGTATCATCTCAAACATCATATGGAATATTAACATTTTCTTATTCTTCTAATTTTAGAAAAGTAATTTCTACTCATTTTAAATCCTTAAGTTTTAATATTCTCCAATTAAAATATTGGATCATGTTGACACATGTCATCACCACATATTCCAATACTTGGGAATGTGATTTAAAATGGTGATCATATATTACTATTTAATAATATTAAATTGACTAGAAATGCCTATATATCATTCCTTTAATACTAAGCCATGTTTCATAGTTGTCAAACCAAATATTTTTACATATTCAAGTAGAGCATGGCAAATGTGATTTTTGAGAGTTGAAATCAACTCCAAAGCATTTATGGTTTATTTTATAAAAATGTTTGAAGTGGCAAAAGCCTCTGTCTTGTTATTTTTGGTATAGGTGATCTATAGTTTTGATTGGTTTGAACCTAACGGGAGTGACTAGATATTTTCAGTATCTTTCTAGCAGAATTGGAATCATGCATTTTGGATCAGTACATCTCTTGGAATTGAATTTTGAATATAGCTACAGAATAGGGTTTTAAACTAATACAGAACAGGAAACTAAATGGGCCGGCCCAACTACACAGCGCTGGCGCAGCGGGCTGCTGACAGAATGGTCCCACGCGTCAGCGGCTCATCTAACCCGAAACGGTATCTATCAATATCAGCCTTACGATTAGAATGAAATCTATGGCTGAGGTTCATCGTCTACGTCGAACGGCTCCGGCGAAATTCTAAACCTAACGCGGCGGTGGGGGCCCTGGGGACTCATCGGGGCTCAAGCTAGGGTCGGCGATGGGGGCGAACGAGCTTGTCATCGACGCTGGTTCGAGGGGTGGTCACAGCGGCTCCTGGAGTGGCTCCAACTGATGGCTTCCTTCTTCGATGGCAGCGGTGGACTCTGGCCAAATTCTAGGGTCGTGGTGCTCGCTTTTCTCCGGGGAAGATCGGTGAGGTTCCTGGGTGACTGGAGAGTGGAATGGTGTGAAGAATGAGGTCTAGGGTGGCCTCTATTTATACCCTAGCAGTGGAGGCAGAGCGGCATGGTCGGGCTTCTCCAGCGACGCTGCTACAGGTCGAGCTAAGCATGTCGGAGGGCATGGGTCGATGCGGCATACTACGGCGATCGTCACGCGCGTGACGACATGGCAAGGGGCGGTCTCTGTTGGTCGGGCTACGTCAGAGGTCTGTTCAGGTATGCAGGTGTTCTCCACTCAGTACGATGGTCATGGGGCGTGCGACGGTGAACCATCATGTCTGGGAGGTCACTTCTGCCATGGCGACTGCGGGTACAAGCAGAGAGTGCGAGGCGCGGCGTGTGCACGCGAGGGGGCTGTGGCGCTCCGTCGTGCACTCGGCATGGTAGAGGCTTAATTGGGCACGGCGATTCCCGCGTCTCCACTTCCCGCAGTTGGTCAAGGGGTGGACAAGGGGTGGCGGTGAGGTCACGGCTATCATCTAGGTGTCATGGGAGAGGGCGGCTCATCGTGCAGCGAGTGGTTCATGGTCGACCGGCATGGGTGGCTCGATACGAGCATGCCACTGGTGCAATGGTGGAGATGAGGCTCTCCACTGCACGGCCAAGTACCATGAATGATCATGGGTAAGATATGGATTTGATTGCAGTACATTTGGTGAGCAATTGATAGATCAAAACAGTGTATAGTGGTTGAGGTTCACTACAACAGATCCTAGAATTGGTGACGAATTGCCTGGTGACAAAATTCAGAACCGTCACCGAAAGTAACCATAGGTGACGGATTAGTTTTGGGCGTCACGTATGCTTGATAATGCGTGATGGTCACGTTTCGCGTCACGGCAAACCGTCGCTGATTATCCGCACGACGGATTTTAGAGCGTCGTAGATTAAGCCGTCACCGATTGTTCATGGGACCAACGAGTTAGCAATTGTGTTAAAAACGATAAAAGGGCAAAGATGGGTTTCGAACCGAGGACCTATTACAAAGTAAAACGTTTCATTACCGCTGGGCTACCGTTCGGTTTTTGAATTGTTTGATTGGCCTACCATTTTGTAAACTCTATGTGCAGTACGTGACATGTACAAACACAGATCATTATAGTTAGGTCTTGTGCGATCTTCCAAACAGTTTTCTTCTCTGTTCTTGCGAACGAGCGCCGTCTAGGGTATCCCTTGTCCAGGCGATCACGACATTCGTTGGCCCTTCATCTACAAGTCCCGGCGACTTGCGCCACGCGATCACGACGATCGATCACGATCCCAGCTAGCGAGGCTTCACGGCAGGCTCAAATCACGATCTTCACCAACTTGGATTTGGTTCTCTCGTGAAAATCATGAGTTGCAGGTTCGACAACAAGGTCGTTCCGTCCATTCTCAGCAGCATCGCGCCCATCCTGTGCGTCACCGCCGAGATCGAGCCCGTCGAAGCCCTTTATTATAAGCTTCCCTGGATCTGGCGCACGACGATAGGAAGCACATGTGAGTTCCTTTGAGATCTGTTATGAAATTGATATGGATTGGTGTTTATGTTACACATTGTGATTTATTTGGACTTTGGTAAACAATTTTCACATTGATTAGTACAAATTGAATGGCATCATGACTCGAGTGGAACACATTATATATATTTTTGTAGGCGATGGATCGACAGTGGATTACTCATGGGCGCATGTTCACCCCTTTTTACCTACAAGGTGTCCGCGAGTTTATGGAGTTTGCGTGTGCAAACTGCAATGAAGGTGCATCAATATTGTGTCCATGCCAAAAATGCCTTAATATTACGCAGCAGACTCAAAAAACTGTTGAGTATCACTTACACGTCAATGGTATGGCTGTTTCGTACACAAAGTGGAGTTGTCATGGAGAAGATGATGGTCCTGATGAAAACTATGATCATAGTTTGTATCAAAGCGATGACGATGATGATTATGATGATGGAAATGAGAATCATAATGATCATGTTGACAAGATGTTAGATGAGCTGCATGATTTTGGTGACAGAGGCCCAAATGACACTAATTTCTATGTGAAACTCATCGAAGAAGCTAAGAAAGAGCTTCACGAGGGATGCACCACTGAGACGAGGTTGTCATTCATTATGAAGATGCTTTACGTGAAATCATACAACCGGGTCACAAATAGAGCTTTTGATCAATTTATGGCTGTCTTATGTGTTGCTTTGCCAAAAGTGAATTTTATCAAGTCCTATGCTGAAGCTAAGAGTGTTCTTTCTGAGGTTGGGCTTGGTTATGACACAATTCATGTTTGCAAGTATGACTGTGCTCTGTTTTGGGGAGACCATGCCAAAAAAACTCATTGTCCTGACTGTGGATTTTCAAGGTGGAAAGACCCGGAAGCAAAGAGAAAGATTCCCCACAAGGTGCTTCGATACTTTCCTATAATCCCAAGGTTACAGAGATTTTTTGTTTCCAAGGAAGCGTCGATGAACACCAAGTGGCACAAGGAGAAGAGGGTTGCACAACCGGGTATTTTGAGGCACCTAGCTGATGGTGAAGCATGGAAGCACTTTGACAAGGAGTTTGGATGGTTTGCTTCAGATGCCCGTAACATAAGGCTTGGTATTGCGACAGATGGATTCAACCCATACAGAAACATGAGTAGTTCATACAGTATGTGGCCAGTTTTTGTCATTCCATACAACTTCCCACCATGTATGTGCGTGGATCAATCCAACTTCATGATGTCATTGCTACTCCCTGGAAAAAATTCACCAGGAAAGGATTTTCATGTATTTATGCAGCCATTGATAAAAGATATGATGAAGCTATGGAGTGGCGTGGGCACATATGATGCGTGCACAGGTAGAGAGTTTCCGTTGCATGCTGCCTTTCTTTGGTCGATTCATGACTATCCTGGATATGCCACGATGTCTGGCCATAGCACAAGAGGGTTTTTCACATGTGCGCACTGCGATAAGGATCCTTGCTATGAGTCTTTGCATAATAAAATTGGTTATATTGGTTATCGTCGATTTCTACCTCACGATCACAAGTGGAGGAGTAGTAGATCCTTCAATGGAAAACCGGAACCTAAGGATGCACCAACAAGTTTCACACTTGCAGAAAGAGAGGAGAGGGTACAGAGAGTTCAGGATTATAGGCCAGGGAAAAATCCATCAACTAGGAAGAGAAAGCGTGGCATGACTGGTGAGCCAACCTGGCACCTCAAGATCAGCTTATATGATCTGCCATACTGGTCAAGATTGAAGTTTGTTCACAACCTAGATGTGATGCACATTGAGAAGAACATATTGGACAATATCCTTGGTACCCTTCTTGAGCTTGATGGAAAGAACAAGGACACTGTTGGTGGTAGAATGGATTTGGAGAAATTTAATGTCAGGAAGAAGTTCTGGATGAAACCTGAGGCCAAGGGTTTTCCAAAGGAGAAAGCACCATGGATGCTTCAAAAGGAAGGCAAACAAAAATTGTGCAAGTATTTGGCCAACACTAGGTTCACAGATGGTTTTGCTGGAAACTTAGCAAGATGTGTGGACATCCCAGGGGGTAAAGTGCACGGTCTGAAGACGCATGACTGCCACATACTTATGCAGCGTGTGTTGCCAGCTGGTCTGAGAGGGATTGCATCAAAGGCGATGTATGAGACCATTGCTGAACTGGGAAACTTTTTCAGGGAGTTGTATGCCAAAACTCTAAGAGCATCTGTGCTGCGTCGAATGAAGGTTGAAATTGTCATAATTCTTTGCAAGCTTGAGCTGCTATTTCCCCCATCATTCTTTGATGTAATGGTGCACCTCGCTATTCATCTACCTGATTAGGCACTTCAGAGGGGCCCTGTTCAATATGGTTGGATGTATCCAGTTGAAAGAAGGCTTGGGTACCTGAAATCAACTGTGCGTAGAAAATCAAGGCCTGAAGGTTCAATTGCTGAGGGATATATCGTGGATGAGTGCTTGCATCATTGCTCTAAATTTTTGGGCGATGTCATAGAAACCATACATAACAAGCCTGAGAGGAACCAAGATAAGAGACAAAGAGTTGATCCGCTAGAGTTTGATATTTTTTCAGATGGAGCCAGAGGTTTAGGACTATCCAAGTTGAAGTATTTTCCCAAATAATTTGACAGTATGGTTTGGTATGTACTTCAGAACTGTGATGAGGCACAAAATTATATTCGGTAGGTCTATTTACCTTTTTATTAATCATTCAAAATTTTCAGTAATATTTTGTGTTATAGCAGTACCATTACTAATTTGTTTTTGATTTTTAGGAATTTCCGACAACAACTACAGAACAGGGGTGTGAACAACATTGAGGCGGAACTAGAGAAAGAATTCCCTGCATGGTTTAAAAAATATGTCACTAATTTGGACAATGCTCCAGAAGATTTAAAATCACTAGCACTTGGTCCAGATGCTCGTGTAGTTGTACACCCTATGTGCAATGTAAATGGCGCTAGGTTCCGTTCCGTCGAGCGTGAGAAGAACATGAGGACTCAAAACTCAGGCATAATGACAAGGGGACCCGTTTCTAATGAACAAGATCAAGAATACTACGGTGTGATGAAGGAGGTTCTTGAGTTATAGTACCCGAGAAATAAGCACGGCGACAGATCCATGTTCTTGTTCCGCTGTGATTGGTTTGACCTTGGAAGTAGGAAAACCACGGAGATGAAGGATGATGGATACTTTAAAAGCATCAATACGTCTCTATTGTGGTACAAGAATGCCCCTTTCATATTAGCTCACCAAGAAGATACTTGTTTTTACTTGGAAGACACGAAATTTGGTGATCCTTGGAAGGTGGTGCAAACTTTCAAGCACAGGAATGTATACGATGTTCCAGAAAAAGATGATGAAGGCAATGCAGGTGCATACCAGGAAGACCTAGGCTCGGAAGATCCCATTGTTCACTAAATTGAGGATGAGGAAGATGAATATGTTGATGATCATGAAGACGACATGGCTGATCGCTCTGATGATGTGATATTTGTTGACTCTCAGACTGATAGACAACTAGCAGGGAAAAATGGTGTAAACAATGATATGGACCTGAGCGACGAAGAACAAGAAGACTTGGAACCGGTTGTCGATGAATTTGGGAGGAGCATTTCAGATGTTGATAGTGATATTGACTAGTACCTTGTGAAAATGCGTTACTAAAATACTAGCACGCAGTTGTACTGTTTGATACTAGTTATGGAGACTGTTGCATTCAATTCCCAGTAACCATGTTATACACAAAATTATTAATTACAATGATATATATGGTCGTACCTAGATGTTTTTGCTTATTTTTGTCATACTTACTTCGAGCAGCAAAATAGATTTACTGGATATAGATACTTCTTTACGTGACACAACCTACGTGACAGACATGTCCGTCTAGTAAGTTGTGCACGCATAAAATTTGTAGCTCATAAAATATTCATAGATACCGATGAAATGAACTCAATTAACACGATTTCACTATAATTGGCAGCAACAACAGGCATAATATATTTCAGCTCATAAAA
This sequence comes from Avena sativa, assembly GCA_916181665.1. Classification (NCBI taxonomy): domain Eukaryota; kingdom Viridiplantae; phylum Streptophyta; class Magnoliopsida; order Poales; family Poaceae; genus Avena; species Avena sativa. Next base: position 435,290,305 of record OV702295.1, read on the forward strand.
AATTTAATAGTACCATTACACTTAACCATGTCTTCAGACATACTAATGGCACATAATGAAAGGACCGTAAAATATTGTCTTAACATCTCATATTATTAGGTCGACAAAGGACCCATGACCATCATAGTGAAAATGATCAAGGCTACTAAAGTTCCACATTTGGAACATAGAAGGCAAATAGGAAAGCCCCCTTACGTCCCACGTATAGCATGAAAAACATCTTGTCTCCAATTCGCCGAAGATCCTCCTCCGGTGACATCACTTCCCTCCACCCAGCCCAGCATACTCGGCCATCCTCAGGAGAAATTGAGTACGACCATTTGACCTTTGTGTATTTATCACACACAATTGTGATATCACCATATTCAGCCATTTCTTCAGGGACAAGGCGTCGTGGGAGTTTCTGTTCTTGGTCCACATGCACAATGTGAACATTTGTTAATCGAAAAATTACAGGCACAATAAAGTAGATCACTCATACTTACCAGCTCTTTCTTCCTGCAATTTGTCCAGCTTAATGTGTGGATCAGAGACTCACATTTTCCAACTTGATAAGGCCCAGCTCCATGTTCATCAACCAGCGTGTCAATGATGTCAACATTTCTGACCACTGACTCCATCATTCTCCAGTTAATTATGGTTCCATCAGTGGCATGCATAGCGTCAAGTATGCTTTTTTTTATCTTGGGTCAAATTGTAATATGCTGTACAAGTTCAAATACTTAATTAAATGAATATTACTGAATCAAAATTAAGATTAATGCATGGTAGGTACGTCAACATTAAGATTGTTTAGGAACAAGGAAAAAATATCGTGCTAAACACAAAGCAACTACTTCTTTTTTCATAAGGAAAAAACTAGAGACAATTCCATCGGTGACATTCTACACATTACAAAGTAGACTAAAAACCGAGCAAAATGGGTGAACCTAAATATTTTAGTGGATCTACATATATACATCCATTTTATACAAACTCGTAAACATCGTATATTTGTAAACGAAGGGAGTACTTCAAATAAGCAGTTACTTATATGGGTGGGTGATCAGTAGGTTGATCGACGTCACAGGGGTAGATGGACCTTGTGTGTCGGTAGAGAAGACAAGCTCTGTTCCAACATCTAGATTGTAGACTCTAGCAAATTCTCTCCAATATTGGACTTCAAGATATGTTCTGCCATCCTTGTTGATACAATCAACGTTGAATTCGAACCCTTCTTCTGTAACCACCTCGACCACAAAATCATTCTCGTGGTCGACAGAGTCGATTGCAAACTTCTTAAGGAAATTCGCTCTAGCATAGCAGGGTATTAACTGAAGAAAAATGGAACATGTTTACTACATGACAAACTAACAGATGCTATAATTCATGACAAAAGGGTGGAACAGGAAAGACTGATGATAATACAAAAAATAAAACCAGTACCGTCATTTCTTCCAAATTCTCTACAAGGGTGAGAACGAAAAAGGCCTTGATCTTGTCACCCAGGCCGCACAGACCCTTGGTGTCAAAACACCAAGGACACTACGAATCAAAAAAAGAAAATTTAAAGATCATTGGCCGTACATTTTTGTCCAAATAGATCCAATACATACGAACTAGATAGGTTAGATATTTACCGCAACGATCTTGCCCTTCGCCATCCCTCTCTGTCGACAGATCTGCGGCCTAGGCAAAGGTGGTTTAGATGGCGGCGCTGACTCCAACTATGCCTTTAGGGTTTGTTGGAGGGAGAGTGTATATATATATGGTCCGACTATGCTTGCATGCCGGGCCTAGACCCAGTTATAAGCTTAATTTGTGGGCTCGACGTGATTAGCTTTAGCCGTTAGGCAAAACAAGGAAATATATTGATTACATTTAGTGCGCAGAGCAAGGAAATTGATTTGGTTTTTATTGCTCTGACTTAGTCGTCATAGTTAGGTCCTGTCAGATCCTCTAAAATAGAATCTTGAGACTAACAAGGAAAGAATTAGCTATATTAATTAAATACTTTACTTAGAATATTTTGCAAATTTTATAAAAAGTATTGGAAATAAGGAGTTTGCCTTTCATGTTTGTGGTTGTTTTTAGACATTCCGAAGGATCATCAGTATGTAAAGTACATAAGTTTCTAGTTTGAGATTGGTTTCAACAACTTTTTGTAGTCCAGACTTACTTCAAACATTCTTAGCTACAAAATAAAGCATCAAACATCTAATTTAGTAAACAAATGTAGTGTGCATCAACATGAGAATTCAGATAACAAGTGCACCAGTAACACAACAACAAACTCCATACACATTAACATAGTCTTAAACAACTGGGTATGATTGCCCAGCTTCCATCATACATAATAAAAACTTAGTCTTCAAACAGCACACAGTTTCTCTTCATCTCCAGGGGGACAACACAAACATAAACTAAACTTGTGGAAACAGAACATGAGGGCCAACAGCAGGACCAATAACCGGGATGAGGCCACCCTTGACGTACTTGTCGAGGAATCTGCCAAAGACGGCATGCTTCGCCTTGGTGTGGCCCTTGTGCTTCTGCCTGCTGCCTACGCCAACGCCATCCGCGTGCTGGATCATGCTCTCTAAGTTCTTGGTGATGACCCTGCCGCAGAATGGGCAAGATAGCTCCCCGCGGCTGCGGAAAGGTATCTGGCCACTCACCAGCCGCTTAAGAACAAAGCGGCTCTTGTGGTCCCTGTCGTCCTTGCGGTGGCCCACGTCATCAGAGTCTTCCTGTGAATTTGGAAATACGTAAGAAGTGAGATAAACAGGAGCACAACAACGATCAAACGAAATAAGCTGTAAAATATTAACAATGCTGCCAAAATTATTCTAAATTGTTGCGGTGATAGTACTAACATTTGATGAATCAAGGACAGTTTTGTGTTGCGGTGATAGTACTAACATTTGATGAATCGAGGATAATGTTGTGTGACCAATATTTGATGAATCAAGGACAGTTTTGTCTTATCACGTCTAGTGAGCGCTGGAACGCCTGAGCGTTCATTTCTATCTGCTTCAAAGTCCATAATGGATAATTTATTAAAGAACAATATTCTTTGGGGACATAATTCAAGGCATGTGAACTTTAGGGGCAAATAACCAATTTTGCCTAAATAAAATTCTTGCAATCATAATCACTAGAATGAAAGAAGACTTGGATGAATTTAAGTTTCAAATGCATTGATCATTACACATTAAATTCCATTCGTCAGATCAATCATTTCTTCCCAAATAAAATTCTTGTTATCATAATCTCTACAATCAAATTAGACTCAGATGAATTTAAGGCACTTAATGATGAATCATTTACAAGTTAACTACCTTAACACATTCAGAAAGTTATCTGATAACTATGAACCGATAGATATCATATGAGCAATCATAATAAGTAGAATTAAAGAAGGCTTGGATGAATTTAAGTTTTAAACGCATTGATCGTTACACTAAACAGGATACTGATTCAAACACACTATGGAATCATCACATTAATAAGCAGCAAATTTAGATAATGGTAATTATGAATTCCATGCATCAGATTAATCCTTTATTCCCAAACAAAATTCTTGCTATCATAATCTCTACAATCAAATTAGACTCAAATAAATTTAAGTCGCTTGTGTTGATCAATCATGTGCAAGGTAACTACCTTAACACATTCAGAATGTAATCTGATAACTATTAACTGATAGATATCATATGAGCAATTATAATCACTAGAATGAAACAAGACTCGGATGAATTTAAGTTTCAAACGCATTGATCATTACACTTAACAGGATACTAATTGATACACACTATGGAATCAACACATTAATAAGCAGCAAATTAAGAAAATGGTAATTATAAATTCTATGCATCAGATCAATCTTTTCTTCCCAAACAAAAATCTTTGTTACCATAATCTCTACAATCAAATCAGACTCGGATGAATTTAAGGCACAACATTCAGAAATTAATCTGATAACCATGAACCCATATATATCATATGAGTAAGAATACTATATGGCAGATCAAATCAAAGTCAACTTCAAAGGAACCGTACGAACCCTAGAATCAAGAATATCTAGAAGACCACCTAGACAGCACATATCAATCTACTCTACGAACAAACCCTATGTGAATAGTAAGATGAACAAAGGAGATCGAACAGAACAGCTCAGAACCTCGGTGCCGTCATCAGAGACCTCCTCCTTGAACGGTACATCTTCTTTGCGGGCTTGTTCATAGAGGTACTCGATGGAGTCAGGGTCTTCGCCGTCGTAGTACTCATCGTCTGGCACGACGATGACCTGGCGGCCTGCATGCGGGTTCTGTTGATCTGCCACGGGAGCCACGACGTCCTCCTTCTTCTCATCATCGACGGTGACCACGACGGGTACGGTGGAGTCCGCAACGGTCACGGCGCACCGACGAGCGGCTGGTGCTCCCGAAGAAGACTCCTCGCCAACCACCACGGCGACGACCGCGGGTGCATCGCCAGAGTCGCCGACCGCCTTCGACTCCGGCTCGTCTTCGCGAGCACGCTTCATCTTGCAGATTCACTAAAGGATGAGATCGGTGGTGCGATGGTGGAAGCGGATTGGGGTTTTCGGCAGACGGGGGAAAAAGTGGACGATGGTGGGAGAGACGATGAGACCGATGTGTTATATAGATGCTGGCGGTTCGGTTTCCTCTCGTGCATGCGTGGGTGTGGAATCGTGTAGTCCTGCATGTATTCCACTTTCCCATTGCTTTCACATTGGACCCACAATGTAAAACAAGTAAAACATTGGCCATGTGTCTTACATTGTACCCTAGTTTGCACAAAAAATAATAAACCTTGAGTTTGTTGAATGAAAGTTGAGGTTGCTCTCTCACACTTGGTTTCAAGTGTGAGTCTCATGTGTAAGTACCCAAATTACCTAGGAGATGCCCAACTCCATGGCATACTTTCTCAGAATGGTCTAAGATTTGGCATGTAGGTGTATCTTGTCATAGCACACATTTCATATTTTGGGTTTTTGGTCCAATTATGATTGCAAATACCATTTTCCATTTTAATAATTGAAATTCAACTACATTTTGTAAAGGTAGTTCAAAAATTCGAATAAAATTTGTATTTCACCAACATGGTATGGTATTTGGGGTCATTTAGTTGGAATTTGACCACTTTGTTCATTGTCAAATGATTGTTTGCTCAAATTTTACCTCAAGTCAAATTTTGGTCAATATGGTCAAAACATTGAAATATTGATCTACATCTACATCATTGCAACCTAATTTGTTTTGGCAAAAATCATTTTTAAGTCCACAAGATGTGGTTTAATCATGGATATATTGTTAGGTCAGCTTGGTTCGTACATATGCGTCCTCTGCGTTCGACGCGAATTTGACCTAAAAATTCAGATTTGGATTTCAGGAGTTGTGTATGTCTGAATTCCATGAGGTTTTCACCATTGTTTGAAGGAATCCAAGGGACACATTTTCCATTTGTAGAGTTTTTTCAGATTCAAAACATGGTTCATGTAGAAATTTGAAAATTCAGTTATCCAGAAAATAGAAGTAGTCTGCTGAAAAAATTCAGTTTTGTACGGGTGGGTGTCACGTGCGTGGGTGACGTCAGCTGAAACGAACCAACGCGACGTATAAGAGCTCCCTCGGCCGCTTCGCCTGGCCTCATCCCCACCATTTGCCCCCTTTTGCCTCACCATATATGGAAAGAAGAGCGCGGGAGAAAACCCTAGCTCTCCCCATCGTCTCCTCTGCCTGAGGCCTTCGAGCTCTCCCATACCGCGATATTTCGACACCGACTATGGCAGGAGTGGGGTCCGACGGTGATGCAGGCGGTTCTGCAAGGGCGGGGTTTGGAGCCGTGAGCCGCCCAGATGCGATCGAGGTGGTGGAGGGCCATGGCAGTAGAGGAGGTCGTCGGTCTGCGCTGGTCACTCTGGTCGATGCGGCACTCGGAGAGGAGGAGTTGGTGCATGATGACCTCGGCAAGGTGGAAATGCTGGATCTGAACGTGCCGGTTGGCGGCGCGGAGGATCTGGCGCTGGTCTAGTCTCCACAGGTCGCTGCGATGCAGGTTAGTATTATTTTCTTCTAATTTCCGTTCAATCCCTTCAAATTATTTGGAAGTAAGATGTGTTTTGTAAATTCAGCTCTTTCAGTGTTAGGGATTCATATCCTTTGGTCTATGTTCGGTTAACCCACGTCTACGTTAGATTGGACTGGATTAGATTGGATTAGAGTATATTTTGACTTAGATAGGATTTAAACCACATCAATCTATGTCAAACTAGGACAATCCAAAGTAAAACGACCGGGGCCTTAGGGATTTATTAGATGGAAGGCTGGGTCTGTAGATTTGTTGTGTAATTTTATATAGATGACCAATGCTGATAATCCATTGGTGAAGTTTTTCCAATTAGTAGGAAGATGGTTTATTTGTTGTTAAATTGACAGAGTTTAATTTGTAGTTAATTCGTATTATGTTGAAGGAACATGGTTTACATGATTCTCATTTGAGCTGCTGTGATATAATGTGGTTAGATAGTTTCAACTAGTTAACAGTATGGCTTGTTTTTTTTGGTACATGTGGTATAATGTGGTTAGCTGGCTACAACTATTCAACTAGTCTGAATTAGCTGCTATGATATAATGTGGTTATCTAGCTTCGGTATACTTTTGTAGTTTCCTTTTTTTGCTTTAATTCTTCTACGGGAAATGTGTTAAAATTACTTATAGAATTTTATTAACTTCTAGCACTAGATCTGAACAATGTGGTTATAACCATATGGCATGTATGTTATTAATTGATTGTAGTGGTGCCTCATAATAGTGTGCAAAGCAGTGATCTGTGTACTTACTTTTGTTTTCCTTTACTTGTACCAATTGCTTTTAAGACACATTTCTTTAGATGCTTATGCTTGTATGAACAGATTTGTGTAGACTAATTAGTTTACAGACTTTGTACTACTCTATTTTGACTTGCTGGAGCTTCATGCAACCTGATACTAAACTGATTGATCCTTGATATTTTTTTTGTTTGAATGTATAGTCTAGTTTCTTTACCTTCAATTCCAACCTCTAAATAATCATTGTAATTTAATGGAATGTAGTATAAAAAGCATTGATGTAGTTTAATGATTTGTTTCTTGAATCAATGTTGTTTTTATAATTAGATTTGTGAAGTCGAATTATTGTGCTATTAATTTTTGCTAGTGTTTTTCATTTATTAATATTGAATGCTTTTAGTAATTACCTTAAATGCTAGTGTTCATTTATCTTAATTGTCTGGCAGGCACCAACCCCAGGTGATGCCTATGATGTACTCTCCCCGTGGCCTGATGAGGAGGTATGTTATTCCAAGCAGCTGTAGTGCATTTGGACATGCACAAATGTAGTAGGTTTTTATATTTAGTAGGCAGTACTAATTGTTTTCTTGTTTTATTTATTGTGCAGTACTTCTCTAGTTCAGATGTTGAAGTGGAGTAATGGACATACAAGTCCTTTGTGAGGAAAGAAGAAAAGAAGCTCAGGCGCAAGGGGATTTCTGCTTACCTGTCATTCAGCACCGAGTTCTACAGGTGCCCATTCCACCACTTCAAGCCACATGGGGGATTGAGGGTGGGGCTTGTACAGCATGTCCGAGAGGTAGCCACTCGTGGACGTCTGGGTGAGGACTACTTTGAGGGTGACCTGCGTGATCGTGGCAGGCACGAAGCTCTACTCAGGGTCCTCTAGCCAGATGAGTTTGTGTTCAGCGACTCCGAGACTGAAGAGGAGTGAATATTGATATCAGCTGCTAGTATGTATGGTCACATCATCAGTATAGCGATGATGTTTATGTATATATGGTTAATATGTCGAACTCGTTAACTAGGAAGAAGTGGTTGAGAACTATGTTCTTTTGGTACTGTGGTTATAAGTGGTAACCTTGTGATGGTAGGGTGAAGTTCCCGTAAGACTACTATGTTATTATGCTGCTAGTAAGGTTATGGTTACATGCTCTTAATTGCTTGTTTCTTACATATGTATCTGTGTTGTGCCATGATAGTTATGCTGCCAGTTAGAAAAATCTATTTCATTGCGTCAATTCTAAATTGGAAGGTTTTGGTAGGTGTGGCAAATTGTAGTAGTGTTTCAAAATTTGAAATGGTTTGGGCCATTAAAGTGCAGAGATAGTGCTGTATATTCACTATGCCATGTAAATTTGTATTAAAAACGTATGAATTTATGTTAAAATATAGGACAAAAAAGATCAAATAAAGCAAAAAAAAGGCCACCCACTGGCAGGATATTTCTCAAGGAAATCATGGCCTGCATACGACTAGAAACCAAATGAATGGCCAGGATGCAGGCCCATGACCTGCCAGTAGGCCCAACGGCCCAAAGTAGAATTCCTGATAGCAAGTAAGATAGAACACAGAGGCTGTTGATAGCAGCTGAACGCGCGACTATTTAAGCTGGTCGGAATCCTCTCCAGTTGGCGAGGTGGGACTAAACTCCCAGCCGTCCGACCCGTCTGATGTCGTGCGGCATTGGGGACATAATGGGCTGAAAGAGGCCCCGTTCGGTCGTAGATAGCTTGTCCGGGCAGAAGGCCTGGCTGGGCTGAGTTCCTTTTTTTAAACATTTTGTTATTATTTCAATATTACTTGATAATAAAGATTCGATAACTGTATGTAAAATAAATGTAATATTTTTCTGTACTTAGGTTTTTTACTCTTGTTTTTATCATTTTTAAATATTTTGCAGATTCCGACTAGTTTTCAATTTTTTTTGATAAATTTCAGATTTGGATTTGACGAGCTGTGTTTTTCTGAATTGCATGAGGATTTTACCAATGTTTGAAGAACTGTAGGGGCCACATTATTTATTTGTAGAGTTTTTTCACATTCAAAACTTGGTGCATGTACAAATTTGAAAATTCAGTTAAACACATCAAATAGGTGGTTTTGACATGAATTTTAGAAAAATTCAGATTTGGATTTGAGGAGCTATGTTTGTCTGAATTCCATGAGGTTTTCACCATTGTTTGAAGGAATGTAGGGGCCACATTATTCGCTTGTAGAGTTTTTTCAGATTCAAAACTTGGTGCATGTAGAAATTTGAAAATACTAAATCACCTCCAAATCAAATTTGAATTTTGAGCAAGTTAACTTTCAATTTTTGATACCATATTTTTATATGTTGTTAAAATGGAGGTATAGCATGCGGTTTATACATTGGTAGAACTTTGAAAGGGAGCTTGCACATCATAATGCATTATATTTGTTCGACGCGATTTTGACCAAGCCAAGTTCATGAGTTTGAACATCATGCATCTAAAAAGCTAACACTTGGTCATTCCTATTCCAACAAGGCAGCAAGATGACAACATTGCCAGAAGGAAAAAAATCCATAACAACCTGGCAAAACAAAAGACTGAACAAGTCTGTAAGAACGTACCTCAACATCATGGAAGTATCTTGGCATATAGTAGCGAAAACACTTGGTGCTCGACATCGTGGAAAACACGACTAGCGTCTCGCGTGTGTCGGTTACGCTCAAAACAGGCCAAATCTGGGCGATACGTTGGACCGAACGGGCAAAACGTGGAAACCGGGAGACATCGTGGAAAACAGCCCGACATCGTGGAAAACATGACTAGCATCTCGCGTGTGTCGGTTACGCTCAGACATGCCAAAACTGGGCAATACGTTGGACCGAACGGCCAAAACGTGGAAACCGGACAAAAATCCACGGCTTCGTGGAAACACTTGGTGCTAGCTATGTGGGCCCACATTTGTCATCAGGGTCAACTTAAGCTCATATACGGGATTGTTATTTTGATGAGAATGAAATGTTTCAAATTTAAAATTGTTCGTGTCAACTAGTTCACGTAAAATTTATCAGTGTGTAGGTTTTCAATTTTTATGAGATATTTTGAATTAGTTATGCACTGTACAAGCTTAGGTCAAACTTGAGTTGAAAGTTGTAGGAAAGCCGTGGGTTCAATTTTTGAAATTAAGTTGCAGCCACGACGAGAGGATTGGTGAAAGCCCCGTGCATTCAATTGTTGAAAGTTTATAGCCACGACCAGACCGCACCACACCTACACGCGTCGCATCATAACAAAACTGATCCCACTGCTGCACCGCAATAACCGTATCGCATGCACCACACCTAAACATGTCGCACCATAACAAATTAAAACTTACCCCACTGCACCGCAATAATCGCATCGCACCACTCCTAAACGCATCGCACCGTAACAAAACTGACCGCACTACACCGCACTAACCGCATCGCACCCTAACGGGTCGACTACATCGATGTACGGGCCCTCCGCCTCGACTCCACCGCCACCGTAACACCACAATAACCGCAACGCGTCCGCTTCTCGTATGTTCTTCTTCCTCTCGCGTCTTCCTCCTCCACACGACGGGGAACTCAGCATCCATGGATCCCTATGGAGACATCCTCGATGACGGGAAAACCACGGTTGATATCAAGCCCATCTGTGCCTATGGCACGAAGATTATGGAGGTGGTGTACACCAACAATGTGAACTACTTGAATCACATGCTGGAGAAGTTCGAGCAATTGCTCGAGAAAGAGACTTACAACTTCCTCGGACTCGACCTCGAGTACACAAGTAATAGGCGGGACGAAGCTCCGTCAAAAAAGCTCGCCGTCGTCCAGATCGCCCTGAAGGAGACTGTCCTCGTGTTCCACTACTGCAGTTAATATACGTACTAAGGATGGGCATTTCTATTTCAGGCCTCCTTTGATTCAAAGGATTTCCTATGGGTTTGTACAGGATTCAATCCCTATGTTTTTTCCATCAGCACATGTTTGATTCATAGGATTGTACCCTGTACGAATGTTTTCACATCAGGCCTCCTTTGATGCAGGGCTTGTTTGATTCAAAGGAATCTCATATGAATTTTGGAGGATTTTGATCCTTAGAAATTTTTCCTATGTGCATTGTTTAATTCCTATAGGTTTAAGTCCTTGTGGATTTTTTTAGATCAAGTATTATGCATGATCTATGGGCATTGTACGTGGCCTAATAGCACGGTTTCGCAATTTCCTTGTTCAACGTTGTCATCAAATAATTGTACACCATCCAAATTATTGTCATGTCATAGTTTGCATCTATACTGCAGGAGAAGGGAGCCTTGTCCGAAACTGTTTATGTGCATATTTTTATTTTCTATTTGAGATCATGTATAATTAGCCAATGCAAATACATTGCTTGCACTCGTTTATTTCAAATACGTAGACATGTTAGTTTAAGAATTATGCATGATCTGTGGGTGTTATACATGGCCTAATGGTACGGTTATGCAATTATCTTGTTTAACATTATCATCAAATAATTGTACATCATCCAAATTATTTTCATGTCTTAATTTGCATTTATACTGCAGGAGAAGGGAGCCTTGTCCGAAACTGGCAGAGTTCCTTCAGGAAAAGGGAATCACTTTCGCTAGCGTGGACATCAGGAGTGATAAAGAGAAGCTGGCACATGAGGATATCACCATTCCAGAACAGTACCACATCGACATCCAAGACATGTTTAAGACCGAAGAACGATTCCATTGGAATCAGCCGTATGACAGGGACGGGATGTTATCTCTAGCAGCGATCATCATTGACAGAGATCTCGGGAATTGCAAGGCACTCCCGAAGGATGGCCATGAAGTATGGGAGAACAAGCCACTTTCCGCGATGAACCTAGAGTATGCAGCAAGAGACGGGTATGTCGCCTACGAGCTGTATCGTAGGCTCATTACCGCAAGGGATGGGCTAGACCGGGGGACTCGCAAGGCTGCAATTAATGCAGCAGAAAAGGCGGCAGCAGCTAAGGCCGAGGCGGCAAAAGCTACGGCCGAGGCGGCAGCTGCTGTAGACCAGAGTGATGCAAATGACGAGCAGGATGATGCAACGCAGCAGGCTGAAAGGGAACAGGCGACGGCGATCTGGGAAGAGCAGCAGGAGATCTGGGGAGCGGAAGAGGCGGATGGATAGGTGGTGCATGTCGCCAAACGCAAACGGGAAGCGGGCGAAGATGACCAGGACGGCGAGCAGAACGACACCACTGGCTGGGGCGACACCACCACCGCTGCCTGGGGCGACACAGCCACCGACCCCACCGCCTCCAGCGCCACCGGCTGGAATTAATGCACGTTACTAGACTATAGCTAGTTATATTCATGATGTTGTATGTTGTTTATGTAGTACAAATCGTGGTACTTTGTTGTTGTTTACTTTCTAAGTTGAACTACTTTAGTATGCTTGTTTCTTAAAGTACCGTGAGCTAGCAAACATATCTATGTAATGTTATATGTGTGTTCAGTTGTGTTTGTGCACTGGCTATACTAGTTCGAAGGAATATGATTGTCAACAGATATAAACTTGCCTTGATGAAAGTCTAGAATTGTAAACGCAAGCGTTACAAAGTTATTTTAAGCTAGTGTTATTGGACCCACATTTGTCATCGGGATCAACTTTTTCCCAATCTCAGTCAAACTGAAACCACATATGCCATTAGGTCCCACATGAACCATTGCTAGTGTAAGTGGGCCCACATGTGTCATCGGGGTCAACTTAAGCCCAATCTTAGTCAAATTGGACCTACAGATGCCATAGGGTCCCACATGGACTGCTGCTAGCTATGTGGGCCCACATGTGTCATCAGGGTCAGCTTAAGCCCAATCTTAGTCAAACTGGACCCATATATGCCATAGGGTCCCACATGCACCAATGTTAGCTAAGTGGACCCACATGTGTCATTAGGGTCAGCTTTTGCGGCGATATGAGTCAACATAGAACCCACAGATGCCAGTGGGCCCACATGCACCAATGCTAGTGTATGTGGACCCACGTGTGTCATCAGGGTCAACTTAAGCCCAATCTTAGTCAAACTAGGCCCACGTGTGTCATCAGGGTCAACTTATAGCCTAATCTTAGTCAAACTGGACCCACAGATGCCATAGGGTCCCACATGCACCGTTGCTAGTGTAAGTCAGCCCACATGTGTCATCGGGGTCAACTTAAGCCCAATCTTAGTCAAATTGGACCCACAGATGCCATAGGGTCCCACATGCACCGCTGCTAGCTATGTGGGCCCACATGTGTCATCGGGGTCAACTTAAGCCCAATCTTAGTCAAACTGGACCCATAGATGCCATAGGGTCCCACATGCACCAATGTTAGCTAAGTGGACCCACATGTGTCATCAGGGTCAACTTTTGCGGCGATATGAGTCAACATAGAACCCACAGATGCCAGTGGGCCCACATGCACCAATGCTAGTGTATGTGGACCCACGTGTGTCATCAGGGTCAACTTAAGCCCAATCTTAGTCAAACTGGACCCACAGATGCCATAGGGTCCCACATGCACCGCTGCTAGCTATGTGGGCCCACATGTGTCATCAGGGTCAACTTAAGCCCAATCTTAGTCAAACTGGACCCACAGATGCCATAGGGTCCCACATGCACCACTGCTAGCTATGTGGGCCAACATGTGTCATCAGAGTCAAATTAAGCCTAATCTTAGTCAAATTGGACCCACAGATGCCATAGGGTCCCACATGCACCGCTGCTAGCTATGTGGGCCCAAATGTGTCATCCGGGTCAGCTTAAGCCCAATCTTAGTCAAACTGGACCCACAGATGCCATAGGGTCCCACATGCACCAATGTTAGCTAAGTGGACCCACATGTGTCATCAGGGTCAACTTTTGCGGAGATATGAGTCAACATAGAACCCACAGATGCCATTGGGCCCACATGCACCAATGCTAGTGTATGTGGACCCACGTGTGTCATCAGGGTCAACTTAAGCACAATTTCAGTCAAACTTTTGCCCAAACTCACTAAGACTATAACCATAGATGCCATCGGTACTCGCATGCACCGATGCTAGTGTAACTGGACCCACATGTGTCATCAGGGTCAAATTTTGCCCAAACTCAGCCAAAGAGGAACCACAGATGCCATTGGGTCCCACATGCACCAATGCTAGAATATGTGGCTCTGTTTCAAATTTTACTATGTAATATGCACTATGCACTGTCAAACCTGTTATAAGTGAGTTGATCAGAGCATTGATCTGTAAAACTGTCAAATATTTGTAAATTATTGATATATATACCAATTTTTACTGCTCTTTTTAAAAAAATCATTATTTAGCAAACCCGCTAAATGGGCATAGCGCGCTATCGCTCCGCTATAGCTTTTGATAGCTTTTAAAATCGGCGCCGCTAAATCAAATAGCCCGCTATTTTAAACATTGATAAGTGGGTCCCACATGCACCAATGTTAGTACAAGTGGGTCCAACATGCACCAATGTTAGTACAAATAATATTTTACCTAATTGGGGAAAAAATCTATCCCTGCACATATCCTAGCCCCTTCTCGTACTTTCCCCAAACTGCTCCTATCCATCCGCATCTCCGCATCACCGCCGCATCTCCGCACCGTCGTGGCCGTCTGCATCGCCTCCGTCAGGATCGTCCAGCCACCGACGACCGTATTTCTGCAACCCCGCCACCGCGCTTCTCCACAGCCACGCTGCCGTGCATCTCCGCAATGCATCCGCCGCCCGTAACGACGTGCACGTCCGCATCGACTCCAGCCACACCACCGTGACGCCGGCCCGTCGGCGTTGACCGCATCTACGCAACCTTGCTCCGCGCTGAAGGTGAGCCCAATCATGTTGGATTTACTTGTGTTGCCCACTGAAATCATGTCTGCATTGTTTGTCCAGTAGGGTTTTCCACAAGCTATGTGCTGAAGCTTGATTTCCCATGAAAATACACTAGTGTACCTACTAGAATAATTCTTGCACATTACAATCCCATGAATCAAACACTACTGGAAGGAAACATTGCATAAGGTCTGAACTCTACAATGCATGTGTAGGAAAATATATTAGGGCTCGTTTAGCTCCTATGCATTCATTTCATTTGGTTGAAATGAAATGAAATGAAATCCCCATGTCACTTCATTTGGATGGAATTTAAATTCCTTAATGAATTTTTATGTTTGGCTGCCACCTGGAATTCTGAAATGAAATGATTTACAGCTTCTGTTTGGCTGCCATTTTAAGACAATTGTGAAATCAACAACACATTTGGCTTCAAAATTCAATTACATAATGTAAATAAAATATGATATTTTCAAAATAAAAATCAACTACAACATGAATAAAGATCAATGTATCCACAAATACACTTGCTGCTCATTATATCAACACAGCTTGATCAATGATGTTGTCATTGTTAGCGTTCTTGTCCGCCATTTCCGCACGGCTTTTAGCTGCAGTCCTAGCCCCCGCTTAGTAGCTCGATCCCTTGAGTAAAGTGTGCTAATTATATCCCAATACTTGATAACCTTGTACTTATAGGAAGTTGCATCATTGTGTGCCTGCAAATAATAGAAACTAGAACATGTTAGAACATGTGCCACTTCTTGAAAATCTTAGCCAAGGGTGAGCAACAGATAACACTTGTGAATAAATGTTTTCCTAATAGGTAGGAATACACTATAGCTATAACTTAGCACATCAGGCATGAAAAAGTAAATCTAATGTACAATACTGACAAGCCAGAATAGGAGTCTGGAGCTTTCCTATGCTATGACTAGTGCTTGTAGCATTGAAATAACTTGCAAGTATTTGCAGAAACAATATTTGTATTGTTGTGATGAAATACGTTGCTGTGACGCTGTAATACCTATAATGTGTTTCCTACACTTTTACAATTTGTTAATGTGTGCTAAGTTTGTATGCGCAGCCCATTCTTTAACATGGCAGGAGCATCTTCGCAGAAGCGTGATCTCGGACCACTCATCGCCCAAAGATGCCGGCTTACTGAGAGTGAGCAAGAGCATCTGCTGGAACTTCAATCGAACATGGGCAAAATTGTCGGGTTGCCATTCGTAACCCGCTTGACCAAAACGAATCTTAAGCTATACCACATGGTACATTCATATAACTTTCTTTTAATTCTTTTTTGTTGCCATGCGTGTATGCAATTTGTCTATGTGGTTTATGACATCGACTTACTAACTTATATATCTTGTTTTGTATTGATCAGAAATTGCCTAAGAAGGTTGTTAATGCTCTACAAATCTGTGAGGGAGGATCAACTGGAGTGTGTCTTCCTAAAGAGGAGATCACCCCCATCGACTTGAAGATAGAAAAGGATGATCGCCTCTTCTTCGATCCAGATGGGTGGAAGTGTTTCTTACAGAGCACATATCTAGAAGAGGGACAAGTTGTTCTCATATACTCGAAGAAAGAACATTCAGAAGGGTGGCGTAACCGAGAGGGTTTCGTCTTCATATTGAGAAGAATAAATGATTTGTCGCCTACGCCGGTGTCCATGCTCAGGGGTGCCAAGGCGACGGCGGGCAGGGGACGTGAAGGACAGACGCGTATGCCGGCAATGCACGTTGTCTGTCGTACGGGCAGCAGCAAGGGCAGGGCAACTTCTCTGTCGCCATCACCATCGCCGTCGCCGTCGCCGTCACCATCGCTGTCACCGTCGCCGTCACCGTATCCACCACCCCATCTGCCGTTGTATCTGAACCCCGACTTTATGTTCATTTGCATCCTTCACGAGGACAAGTGGGACAAGCTCTTCCTCTGCCATGCTTTCAAAGATTACATCAGCGGCGACCAGCCCAACACTGTGCATGTCCGGGAGCGTAACAGCAAGCTGACCTTCGATGTGGAGATGTATTTCGATCATCGAGACGGCCGCTTGTACCTCCGCAGGGGCTGGCCCAAGTTCGTCAACTGCTACACTATTCGCAAGGCAACATCCTGGCGTTCGACTACTATGCTGGCAACAGGGAGCTGGGCGTCACAATCTACGGCGGTAGGCTCTCCCGCCGGGAGTACGACACCAGCAGCGATGATGACAGCGACGATGATGGTAGTGGCGGTGACAGGGACACGCAGACCAAGCCCGTCAAGGAGGAGGAGATGTCAGAGGACTAGTACGGACGTCCAGACCGTGTCCTGACCCTATCAGATTTTCATGTCTGCCTCTTCCTAGACTAGGAAGAGGATCTAGGATTAAACTTACCCTGATGCACTCTGTTTAAGTTTTCCTGATACACTATGCTTAAGTCTAATGTGTAAGACTAAAAATGCTTTTTCTACCCTGTTGCATGTGCATCAGGGTGTGACCAAGCAGATCCGCCCCTGTTCCTAGTTGCAAAACTATTTGCTGAGTTTCTGGGTGTAAAGTCTAATGAGATCACCTACCCTTTGGTGGATGTTAGAAAATTTTGCTGGCTACATATCTAATATGTGAAATAATTCTGCTCTTCTGTTTGTTTTTCGAATCAATGAGGTTTACTTGTTTAAGTGATATTGTGCTTCAACTTTCAAGTTGGAGTTGTGGAATGAAGGAAACTAATGGTATTGTTTGCTCAGTAATCCAACTGTTGTACGTGAATGAACATATTTTGTTTTCCTTTTCATATATAAACAAATGACTTATTCAAATAATTTAATATGGTTCATGGCCAAATAAATTTATAGTACAATGAATTAGACATAATCCCAGCTTGTAAACCATATTACAAATTCCGCACGGGAGGTCTAAGTAGTGGCAAAACCTAAACCGTTGCATGTGTTAGGATTTATTTAATTACAATATGTAATTAGAGATAATCCCCGCTTGTAAACCTCCCATTCCGTTCCCTCTGTTTTTTCCAATCAAATTTACAATGAATGGTTTTCGTTCCCTCCACTTGTGTACCGAAAAATTTCGTTCCCACCTCTTTTTTTTTCCACCCGCCTGCCCATTTTGGCGCTAACAATTTGCCGCCCCATGACACTTTAAAAACAGCATGCCCCCACCTCCCGCATACCCATCCCCTAATTCCGTTCCTTGTTCACCACCCACCTAGAAGCCCATCGCCACTTTCCTCGACCCCAGATCCGTCAAGCAAGGTGTTGGTTGCCGGCGGATTTCCCCTCTGTGGCGGGCGACATGTCCGGCAGTCTTCGAAGCGGCACACCACGCTGGAATGTGCTACCACCGACACCGAAGCAAAAGCGTAAACGCCCAGGTCATTTTTCTACCGCCCTAGGTCTATGCCTCTTTCTAGATCAGTCAAGCATGAGTTCTAGTAGATCAACATGTGTAGATCGTTGTTCAAGATGCTGCAGCTTATGTGCAAGATCTAGGTTTTAGATCATAGACATAGTTCGAGATGCCTAGCACGTGTTGAACGTGACACCCTATGATCGGAATCCTTCGACAATGTGCTTGTCTTGGGTTTTAAGTTCATAGATCATGGTTCCAAATGCCATGAATGTGTTGAGCATGGCACCCTATGATCTGATCTTATAACTATGTGTTAGATTTAGGTTTTTGTTCCTACATAATGGTTCAGGTAATAGGGCACAACTTGTTGGATAAACCCTGCTGCTTGGCGTCTTAACTGATGCAACTGAACAACTTGATACCTAATACACTGAACCTGACACTTAACTGAACTTGTTGACAGTAGGGTTTAGACAGTTAACTGAATGACGATACGAGATTTGGAGGCAATAGAATAATGTTTTGTGTGCATGTTAATTTTACAGTATGGATCACATAATTTTTGCTTTAATGATCTTGTCTACTCTGTTTGTACTAATGAGTATGATCATGACTTGCCTTTGATTGATTGTTTTCAGTTACTCAAGTCAAAACAGCAAATGAATATGAAAATGTTAGGAAACAAGTGATGGATGAGAACGTGTCTCGTATGTATGAAGCACTGAAGAAGAATGCTATTGAACATGGCAAGCCAATGTTGGATTTCACGGTGATGGCGCGTGAATTTGTGTTTGGTACTGCTAAGAAACCGGTGGCAGTGACAACACGGAAAGAGGCACAGCCGCAGGAGAAGGATATCATCGAGGACCCTAATTATGAACCTGATCCTGCCGACAAGCCCACTGATGATGATGTGTTTGTTCTGGATGAAGAGGACCATGATCTTGTTAAATCTTCCTCTAAGGTGAAGAAACGCAGCATTCTCCTGCCTTCACATGTAGGATATGTACAGATTGCTTTAATATTTATGGCTTGACCTATTAAAATGCAGGTGACGGAAGGTTCTACAAAAGAAAAGAAGCAGAAGCGCTCAAAAACCTTTGTTCCTCCAAATACAAGGTCAGCAGCAAATGCAGAGACTCAAGATGATGGTGAAACAGAGACCCCTACCTAGAAAGCAGGGGAAGGGGGTACTAATGGAAATGAATCCTCGCCCATGCTAATTCAAACCTCTAGAGGCAGCAACTCACCTGAGGAGAATGTACTTGTCCGCAGCGAACGGGAAGGTATTGACAGCACGTCTTACAATTTATTCACTGGTTTAGTTGCAAAATTTTCAATTGAAGTCTTGACTCTCGTTTTTTCACTGGTTTCAATTGCAATTGTAGACACAGGTGCTCTAAAGGAAAAGTGTAATGTACGCAAACCTACTATGGGGCATGGGGTACACGAGTGGTCTAGAAGGAATGGAGGGGCTAAGATGCAGATCAACTTCACTCCTGGCATGAGGAGACCCACTGATCCTGTGCAAGCAGCAAAACTGAGTTCAGAGTGTGGCATTCACATACGAAGCAAGATGCCACTGGCAACCCACTGGAAGCAGTATGGTGACAAGGAAGGTCGTCTGAAAGATACTATTCCGGAAACCATTAAGTCTATAACTGTAAGTCTGTTAACCTCTTATTCATTTTCCATATAAAATGTCTCATTGGTGGATGATTTTTTAACAATTATGTCATTCGATGCTGATATGAATTTGTGTTCCATGTTATCTGCAGGGAAAATTTGCAATGGACAGCAGTGGTGACCTTGGCAAAGACATTTGCACCGACATTTTACAGAAAGGTATTCGCCAACAATGTTGGAGGCTGAAAAAGGTCTATTGGAAAGAAGTTAAAGATCTAACCCGCGAGCAAGCTTTATTGTTGAAACCAAAATAGGTAGACGAGGAAAGCTGGGTAGAGCTTCTTGATATATGGCATGATGAGCACTACAAGGTACACGATTCCTGTTGTTTCAGCTACATCTATCGCAGACATACTACTGTACTGTGGAATACTAAATTCATGCATCTGTGCATAGGCAATCTGCGAGAGTAACAAGAAGAACAGAGATGTTGTGACGAAGAAACACACCACGTGCTCAAGAAGCTTTGTTGCACATTACCATGCACTTGTGAGTATTCGAACTCTTCAGATGCAACACCTACTTCCTTTTGTGAACATGCCATACACACTTATAATTCATCGTGTCATAATTCTTGTAGAAATCTTAGAAGACCGAGGACGTCGATACCTCCCCGATTGCATTCTTTAAAGCAAGCCACACTAACAAGGATGGTATGATGTCCCAGAAATCAGCAGAAGCTTATGTAAGTAAATTATTCTATGTGCTACGCATTTCTCATTAATTTGTATAATTATTTGATTTCTTCTAACTCTGGACTTGCTATTTTTTATCCTATTGTAGACTGAGATGGTGCTTCAGAAAATGGGACCACACCCAGAAGATTGGATTCCCAAAACTGATCTGGAGATTGTTGAAGAAGTCCTGAGAGACCAGAACAATTCAAGATCAATTACTTTCCTTTCCAGCATCGGAGTTTCATCTGCTTCTAAGAGGTCTAGCGTCTCAGCTAGGCGCATCCGTGATTTAGAAGAAAAGTTATCAAGTCAGGAGCAAGATTCGTTGAATGCAGCTGAAAGGGTTCAACACGAGATGGAGGAACGGATGCAAGAGCAGGAAAGGAGATTTGAAGAGATGAGAAAGAAGCAGGATGATGAACTTGAAGCAGTGAAAAAGTCCAGCGAAGCGAATCGTCTGGCATTTGAGAAGAGGCAGAAGGAAATGGATGGCATGCTTAGTTACCTGTTGAGGATGTCGCAGAACTCCCAGTCCTAGTCCCCGTGACTTGGGCCAAAAATCTTTGTGCGCTAATGGGCCGGGTGGGCCGAAACATTGTTTTTTTATTCCTTTAGTCATTCGAGTTTGATACAGCAGTTTCGGTCTACCAGAATTTTAAAGTTTGCGTGTGATACAATTCATATTTATAAATTTTCTACCATTTCAAATATTTGCTTCCATTTAATTTTGTTTCATAATTTGCGTGGAATTTCAATTTTTAATCAAATTTGTCCGTGCAAAAAAATTGGTGACGGCGTCACATTCCTCCTGGCCCACAAGGCAGTTCCGAATTGAAGGAAATATGCCCTGAGAGGCAATAATAAAGTTGTTATTATATATTCCTTATACATGATAGATGTTTATTTTACATGCTAGAAATGTATTGATTCGGAAACATCAATACATGTGTGTTTAATAAACAAAAAGGGTTCCTAGTCATGCCTCTCTTATAGACTAGCTTGTTGGTTAACAAGATGATCAAGGTTTCCTGATCATGGACATTGGATGTTGTTAATAACAAGGTCACACCATTGGTGGAATGATGTGATGAACATTCATCCGAAGTATAGCATTACGATCAAGTCATTATGTTTATATTGCTATAACATCATACGAAGTAATCTTTATCCTTAGACCATGAGATCATGTTAATTGCTAACACCGGAAGAGTATCTTGATAACATCAAACGTCACACCGTAACAGGGTGACTATAAAGATGGGTTCAGTACTATGAAGGTGTTATGTTGAGGCTCATGGATCAAGAGTGGAATTTGTCAATCCAGATGACAGATAGATATACTCTGGGCCCTCTCGGTGATATCACATTAGGATAGCTTGCAAGCAAGTGATGTGATCACTAGAATGTTATATCACGCGAACGAGAAAAGAGTGCATCTCGGTAACGAGATCAAACTAGGTATGGAGATACCGATGATCGAATCTCGGACATGTAATATATAGAGAGACAAAGGGATTTAGTTACAAGCGTTAAAGGTTCTCACGATCACAGGAGTCATCGTTGAATGTGTAGAAGTCAGTACGGATCTCCAGGTCCCGCTGCTGATTATTGATCGGAGAAGGGTCGCGATCATGTCTGCATTATTCGCAAACCGTAGGGTGGCACACTTAAGACTGACCGGACACCATTTTGGAGCACATATGTTTCAGACGAAAGAATTGCAAAGCGCAGGAATTGTTTGAATAGAAACCGGAAATTGTTTCGGGTGAAATTGCAGAAGGTGGTTCTGCATGTGATATTGAAATATTGCAAGGGTCTATATGTGAATGTTTGTTAATTAAAGTAATTAACAAAATTCTGAATAAATTTAATAAAAAGAGTTTTATTAAATGAGAGAGCATTAAATTTGGAGAAATTTAATGCATTTAAAGTGGAGACTTTAAAAGGGAATGTGAAGAGGCATTTTAATGTGGGGGGGGGGGTTACCACCACATGAATGGGGGAGGTGAGGGGTCACCCCCCCATGCGCCGGCCTTGGAGAGAGGGGGCACCCCCTCCTCCTATAAAAGGCCACCCATTCCCTCCTTCATCCTCACACCTCCTTGTGAAGGATCTCTCTCCCCCTCTAGAATTATTCCCCCATGGTCTCGGATTAGCGAGATACATGTTCCATGTGGAATTTCGTTTGGAAGGAGTTGCTGCTTCCGCTGGATCGCTGGAGCGAGGAGGTGGAGGTTGTCCGGTGGCTTGAACGTGTGTGCGAGTGCGGATGCACTGCTAAGTTGCGGCGCTCGGACTTCCTCACGATCTTGAGATCGGCAAGTGTACGACTACATCAACCACGAGTTCCTACTCGTTAACAAAGCTCGTTGTCTACGAGGGTAAGTTCTCGTTGGATGTATGTCCACCCGTTTCTTTGTACCTAGTAGATAGATCTTGGCGTGTAGTTCACACCGTAGGAAAATTTTTGTTTTCTATGTTGCGGACCCAACAGTGGTATCAGAGCCTGATCTATGCGTAGGTGCTTAGCACGGGTAGTACACATATGGTTGATATGTGGGCGATGATGATCATGTTATTGCATCTTCTATGTATTTTGGATATTGGTGGCATAGTGGGATGAAGTGGCCCGGACCAACCTTACATGTCATTGTACATGAGACCGGTTCCACGACTGACATGCAACTTGTTTTGCATAAGTGGCTGGCGGGTGTCTGTCTCTCCTACTATAGTCAATATCTGATTTACAACGAGTTGCTAATAACTTAGTTATCCTTGTTGTGGTTCATGTTCGTAGGTGAGAACAGTTCTATCTCCGAAAGCCCTAAGCCACGTAAAACTTGCAACTGATAAGTTAGAGGCGTCTAGTTTAGATCGTTGTTGGGCTAGTGTATTGATATGGTATTGTTGTAAGTAGATGTAGGTAGATACTCTAACAACACAGTCAACGTCTAAGTTCCATAGACCTTGGCCTTACACACAAAGGAATGATAGAGATCATACCATGATGCAAGTGATAGAGATCAAATGCATGGACCATATCATCTCACTTTACACATTAGATGTTAGCATCTTATACTGCTAGTTTGGCGCGTTTGGTAGCATTATAAGATGATCCCTCATTTAGATATCAAGATAAAAATGTGTTCTTCCTTGAGTATGCACCGTTCTATGGATCGTGTTTCGAGACATCACGTGATGATCAGGTGTACTCGAATCTACGCTTTCATAGGAATGGGTAAGACAATTTTACAGACGCGAATACTAAGGTTCTTACTTGGCGAGCCTAGCATGTATAGATATGGCCTCGGAACACGGACCGAAAGGTTAAGCATGAGTCATATGGTTGATATGATGACCATATAGATGCTCGCCTTTGAAGCTATATCAACTCACATGATGATCGGACTTGATATAGTGGATTTGGTTCATGTAATCACCAAAAGGACACGAGGGATGTCGTTTTTGAGTGGGAGTTCATTAGTAATTTGGATTAGTTGAACTCAATCTAGCATAAACTTAGTCTAAATAAACTTTACAAATTCTGTTGTAGATGGCACCACCTGCTTTTAATTTCAATGTGTTCATGGAGAAAGAGAAACTTGCTGCGAATGGTAGCAACTTCACCAACTGGGCTATGAATTTGAGGATTCTCCTCACTGCTGCACAAAAGCAATATGTGCTAGATGCGCCGCTAGGACCCCCACTAGCTCCTGATGCCCCTGACGAGGAAAAGAATGTCTATGTGACTCGTCAGGAGGACCACAACTTAGTTCATTGCGGCATACTGTATGGGCTAGAGCCAGAACTTCGAAAGCGTTTCGAAAATGGTAATGCCTTTGATACCATGGGAGAATTGAAAATGCTTTTCGATACCCATGCTGCCGTAGAGAGTTATAATGCTACAGAAAAGTTCTTTAGCTGCATGATGGAGGAAAACATCTCCGTTAGTGAGCACGTACTCAAAATGTCTAGGTACGCCGATAAGCTTGTGTCGTTAGGAATAACGATTCCCATTGACTTAGGCATACATCGTGTTCTCCTATCTCTGCCAGCTAGCTACAAGAGCTTCGTGATGAACTATAATATGCAGGGCATGAAGAAGTCTCTTCCCGAGCTTCTGTTAATGCTTAAGACTGCAGAAGTGGAGATTAGGAAAGAACATCAAGTGTTGATGATCAATAGGACCACCGGTTTCAAGAAGGATAAGAAAGGCAAGCACAAGGGAAAGAAGGGTGGCAAGTTTGTTGCCACGCCTGAAAAGAAACCCCGGGCTGGCCCTAAGTCTGACACCGAGTGCTACTATTGCAAGGGGACTGGCCATTGGAAGTGCAACTGCCCCAAGTATTTGGCGGACAAGAAGTCCAGCAAGGGAAACAAAGGTATATGTGATATACATATTATTGATGTGTACTTGACTAGTACTCGCAGTAGCACCTGGGTATTTGATACCGGATTGGTTGCTAATATATGTAACTCGGTTCAGGGGCTACGGAACAAGCGACAACTAGCAAGGGATGAGGTCAGGATGCGGGTCGGCAATGGATCAAGAGTTGATGTGATCGCCGTCGGGACGCTACCTCTCCATTTGCCATCGGGATTAGTTATAAACCTAAATAATTGTTATTTGGTGCCTGCACTGAGCATGAACATTGTATCTGGATCGTGTTTGATGCAAAGTTGTCATTCCTTTATATCTGAAAACAATGGTTGTTTGATTTATAAGAATGATATCTTTTATGGTCATGCACCTATGTTGAATGGTTTATTTCTATTGGATCTCGATAGTAATATTACGGACATTCATAATGTTAATGCTAAAAAGATTAAACTTGATGATGATATGTCTACATATATGTGGCACTGCCGTCTAGGTCATATTGGCGTTAAACGCATGAAGAAACTCCATTCTGATGGACTTTTGGAATCACTTGCTTTTGAATCATTTGATACATGTGAGCCATGCCTTATGGGCAAGATGACTAGAACGCCGTTTTCCGGTTCAATGGAACGGGCGACAGATCTATTGGAAATCATACATACTGATGTGTGTGGACCAATGAGTGTGTCGGCGCGAGGTGGATATCGTTATTTTGTTACTTTCACGGATGATTTGAGTATATATGGGTATATCTATTTGATGAAACACAAGTCTGAAACTTTTGAAAAGTTCAAGGAATTTCAGAATGAAGTGGAAAATCATCGTAATAGAAAGATCAAATTTCTACGGTCTGACCGTGGAGGAGAGTATCTAAGTTACGAGTTTAGCACACACATGAAAGAGTGTGGAATAGTTTCACAACTCACGCCTGCCGGAACACCACAACGTAATGGTGTGTCGGAGCGTCATAATCGTACCTTATTGGATATGGTTCGATCTATGATGTCTCTGACTGACTTACCTCTGTCATTTTGGGGTTATGCACTGGAAACCGCTTTATTCACTTTAAATAGGGCACCATCTAAATCCGTTGAAACGACACCGTATGAATTATGGTTTGGAAACAAACCTAAGCTGTCATTTCTTAAGGTTTGGGGATGCGATGTTTATGTGAAGAAACTTCAACCAGATAAACTCGAACCCAAAGCGGAAAAATGTGTCTTCATAGGATACCCGAAGGAAACAATTGGGTATACCTTCTATCATAGATCCGAGGGCAAGGTTTTTGTTGCCAAGAATGGATCCTTTCTTGAGAAGGAGTTTCTCGCGAAAGGTGTGAGTAGTCGGAAGGTACAACTCGAAGAGGTTATTGAACCTTCTCTTCATGGAATGGCGAGTGGCGCAGCACCGGAAGTTGTTTCGGAGTTGACTTCACCTGATGAAGAGAGAGCTAATGATAATGATCATGAAACTCCGAAAGAAGACACTACCGAACCTCGCAGGTCAAGCAGGACACGTGCAGCTCCTGAACTATATGTCAATCCTGTTGTGAATTTCCTGGTTGATGAAATGGATGACCCTGCGACGTATGAAGAAGCGATGATGAGCCCGGATTCCAACAAATGGCTAGAAGCCATGAAATCCGAGATGGAATCCATGTACGAGAACCAAGTTTGAACTTGGTGGACTTACCTCACGACCGAAAGGCCGTGGAGAATAAATGTATTTTCAAAAGGAAAACCGATGCTGATGGTATTGTGACCATCTATAAGGCTCGACTTGTTGCAAAGGGGTTTCGACAAATTCAAGGAGTTGACTACGATGAGACATTCTCTCCCGTAGCGATGCTTAAGTCAGTTAGGATTATGTTAGCACTTGCTGCATATTTCGATTATGAAATATGGGAGATGGATGTCAAAATTGTGTTCCTCAATGGTAAGATTGAAGAAGAGTTGTATATGATACGACCTAAGGGTTTTGTCGATACTAAGGATGCTAATAAGGTGTGCAAACTTCAGCGATCCATCTATGGACTGAAGCAAGCATCACAAAGTTGGAATCTCCGCTTTGATGAGGTGATAAAAGAGTTCGGATTTGTCCAAACTTATGGAGAGGCTTGTATTTACAAGAAAGTGAGTGGGAGCAATGTGGCATTTCTGATATTATATGTGGATGACATATTATTGATTGGAAATGATATAGATCTTTTAAACAGTTAAAAGTTATCTAAACAGAAAATTTTCGATGAAAGACCTTGGTGAAGCATCATATATATTAGGCATTAAAATCTATAGAGATAGATCAAGGCGCCTAATTGGGCTATCGTAGAGTACATACCTTGATAAGATATTAAAGAAATTTAATATGGACGAAAGTAAGAAGGGGTTCTTACCTATGTTGCAAGGCAAGACATTGAGTAAGACTCAAAGTCCGGCTACGGCGGAAGAAAGAGAGATGATGGATAAGATCCCCTATGCCTCGGCCATAGGCTCTATTATGTATGCCATGCTATGTACAAGACCGGATGTGGCACATGCTATTAGTTTGACTAGTAGGTACCAATCTGATCCAGGTTCGGAACACTGGATAGCGGTAAAGAACATCCTCAAGTACTTAAGAAGAACTAAGGATATGTTTCTTATATACGGAGGTGAAGAAGAGCTAGTCGCTAAGTGTTATGTCGATGCTAGCTTTGACACCGATCCGGATGACTCTAAGTCTCAATCCGGATACGTATTTCTCTTAAACAGAGCAACAGTTAGTTGGAGGAGTTCCAAACAACCTGTGGTGGCTGGATCAACAATGGAGGCGGAATATGTTGCTACTTCAGAAGCAGCGCAGGAAGCAGTTTGGATGAAAGAGTTCATTACGGAACTGAGTGTGGTTCCCAGTGCGTTGGACCCGATGGTGATCTATTGTGACAACAATGGAGCCATAGCCAACGCAAAGGAACCAAGGTCTCACAAGAATTCCAAGCATATTAAGCGCCGGTTTCACTCCATCCGCGAGCATGTCAAGGATGGAGATATAAAGATTTGTAAAGTACACATGGACCTAAATGTAGCAGATCCATTGACTAAAGTTCTCCCTAGGGAAAACATGATCAACACCAGAACTCCATGGGTGTTAGATTTATCACTATGTGAACTAGATTATTGTCTCTAGTGCAAGTGGGAGACTGAAGGAAATATGCCCTAAGAGGCAATAATAAAGTTGTTATTATATATTCCTTATACATCATAGATGTTTATTTTACATGCTAGAAATGTATTGATTCGGAAACATCAATACATGTGTGTTTAATAAACAAAAAGGGTTCCTAGTCATGCCTCTCTTATAGACTAGCTTGTTGATTAATAGGATGATCAAGGTTTCCTGATCATGGACATTGGATATTGTTAATAACAAGGTCACACCATTGGTGGAATGATGTGATGAACATTCATCCGAAGTATAGCATTACGATCAAGTCATTATGTTTATATTGATATAACATCATACGAAGTAATCTTTATCCTTAGACCATGAGATCATGTTAATTGCTGACACCGGAAGAGTATCTTGATAACATCAAACGTCACACCGTAACAGGGTGAGTATAAAGATGGGTTCAGTACTACGAAGGTGTTATGTTGAGGCTCATGGATCAAGAGTGGAATTTGTCAATCCAGATGACGGATAGATATACTCTGGGCCTTCTCAGTGATATCACATTAGGATAGCTTGCAAGCAGGTGATGTGATCACTAGAATGTTATATCACGGGAACGAGAAAAGAGTGCATGTCGGTAACAAGGTCAAACTAGGTATGGAGATATCGATGATCAAATATCGTACATGTAATATATCGAGAGACAAAGGGATTTAGTTACAAGCGTTAAAGGTTCTCACGATCACAGGAGTCATCGTTGGATGTGTAGGAGTCAGTACAGATTCCTAGGTCCCGCTGTTGATTATTGATCGGAGAAGGGTCTCGATCATGTCTGCATTATTCGCGAACCGTAGGGTGGCACACTTAAGAGTTTCCGGACACCATTTTGGAGCACATATGTTTCAGACGAAAGAATTGCAAAGCGCAGGAATTGTTTCAATAGAAACCGGAAATTGTTTCGGGTGAAATTGCAGAAGGTGGTTCTGCATGTGATATTGAAATATTGCAAGGGGCTATATGTGAATGTTTGTTTATTAAAGTAATTAACAAAATTCTGAATAAATTTAATAAAAAGAGTTTTATTAAATGAGAGAGCATTAAATTTGGAGAAATTTAATGCATTTAAAGTGGAGACTTTAAAAGGGAATGTGAAGAGGCATTTTAATCTGGAGGGGTTACCACCACATGAATGGGGGAGGTGAGGGGTCACCCCCCCATGCGTCGGCCATGGAGAGAGGGGGCACCCCCCTCCTCCTATAAAAGGCCACCCATTCCCTCCTTCATCCACACACCTCCTTGTGAAGGATCTCTCTCTCCCTCTAGAATTATTCCCCCATGGTCTCGGATTAGCGAGATACATGTTCCCTGTGGAATTTCGTTTGGAAGGAGTTGCTGCTTCCGCTGGATCGCTGGAGCGAGGAGGTGGAGGTTGTCCGGTGGCTTGAACGTGTGTGCGAGTGCGGATGCGCTGCTGAGTTGCGGCGCTCGGACTTCCTCACGATCTTGAGATCGGCAAGTGTACGACTACATCAACCACGAGTTCCTACTCGTTAACAAAACTCGTTGTCTACGAGGGTTAAGTTCTCGTTGGATTTATGTCCACCCGTTGCTTTGTACCTAGTAGATAGATCTTGGCGTGTAGTTCACACCGTAGGAAATTTTTTGTTTTCTATGCTGCGGACCCAACACGAATGGGCCGGCCCAAAAAATGACATGTCATCATCGCTGGCCCCAAATGCAGACGCCACGTCATCATTGACGGCCCCACCTACATGCTGCCACGTCAGCGTCGCTGGACCCACCTGCCAGCTACCACGTCATCCCCGCGGGCCCCACACGAAGGTGACACGTCATCACATTGGCCCCACCAGTCAGATGCCACGTCATCGTGGTGGGACCCACCTGCCAGCTGCCACGTCATCATCGTCGGACCCACCTGCCAGCTGCCACGTCAGCATCGTCGGACCCACCTGCCAGCTGCCACGTCAGCATCGTCGGACCCACCTGCCAGCTGCCACGTCATCATCGTCGGACCCACCTGCCAGGTGCCATGTCAGCATCGTCGGCCCACCAGTCAGATGCCACGTCATCGTGGTGGGACCCACCTGCCAGCTGCCACGTTAGCATCGTCGGAGCCACCTGCCAGCTGCCAGGTCCGCATCGTCGGACCCACCTGCCAGCTACCACGTCATCATTGTGGTGGGACCCACCTTCCAGCTGTCACGTCAGCATTGCAGGTCCCACCTGCCAGAAACCTCGTGACGCCATAAATCTTTCGTGACGGCATATTTCATCAACGAATATGCTAAACAGTGACATATTTTCCTATTTTAGGTGACGTAGAAGGTCCGTCACGGATAACCTATCTTAGGTGACGCCGTAAGGACCATCACCAAATCTCAATCTTGCGTGACGAAAATTTGTATTCCGTCACTATAAAAGAATCTGTGATGGAGCTTCCGTGACGACCCTGGTGACGCCACGTTTTCGTCACGAGGGAGTACTTAGTGACGGAAGTGGCATTTTCGGTGACGAAAGTGATTTGTCACAAAACCTCTTTTCTCTTGTAGTGGTTGTACTTGTCTGTTAAGTGTTCGACTTAATGGCTGCATGAAATTAACTTTGGAATTCTTGAATGAATTTTGGTGAGTTATCTGGTCATATGCTTGGTAGTCTATGGTTACTGGAATTTATCAAGTGGAAGTTGTTTGAGGGGTTTTTGAAAAGTGATGATCTAGGCATATGAACTTGATTTAATTTTGAATTGCCTCTTAAATAGATTTGAAAATAGTTTCTGTCTTTTTGTAAAGTTTGCTTGGATTCACTTTTACTTGGTCTAGCAAGGGGTGAAAAGAATTGGAATTGTTTCTGTTATAAATCTTTTATTAGAGGCACCCAAAGTGGTCTAGTGGTTAATATTGGCAAAAGTGACCATATGCTTATATGATCCATATATGATTTTCTTTTTCTTTGATTTTGCTTGGAAATTATCTAGATGATGTGGTAATCCTTTTTAAACTAATCCTTATCATTGGTAGCACTCAAACATGGCAATTGCAAGCATTCATACATTAATACCAATCACACATGTATTCATATCAAATTTAATAATTAAAGTTTTTGTTAACCCTAAACTTGGGTGATTAGAACTTGATAAGCTTGTTTAATATTTTTGAGGTGTTACAATGTGATATGGTTTATGATGAGTAAAATACGAGCTAGCTTATTTGTACTCTAGTGCAAGTGGGAGACTAAAGGAGATATGTCCTAGAGGCAAATAATAAATAGGTTTTTATTGTCATATCTCAATTAGTTCATGATAGTTTCATGCTGTGCTATAATTGTATTAATACGAAATGTTAATACACGTGTGGTATGTAAATAAACCAAGTCTCTAGTTACCTTTAGCAAACTAGTTCATTGGTCATGAGGATGATCTAGGGTTTCGAGATCATGGGCATTTATGCCAATTGACAATGAGGTCATGTCATTAGTTGAATGATGTGATAGACAAACAACCTGACCATTTATATCTTAATGAGATCTAGTTACAAAGTTCACCATTAATGATAAACTAAGGAAACCTCGCAACCTGATCCTTAGATTGTGAGATAATGCAAATCACCGTTCTAGAGGGAGCTTAGATGGTTATCAAGTATCATATCGTGACTGGGTGATCGAAAAGGTGCCACTCAGGTTTCCCAAAGGGGCACGTAGAGGAGTACATATCAATACCAGGATTTGCCAATCCATGTAACGGATAGATACATATGTGGCCATCTTGGTGGCATTGCATTAACGAAGCTTGCAAGCGTGTGACTGGCTCACGGAATGCAACGACACGGAAACGAGAAAACAAGTTCATCAGTAACAAGATCGAACGAAGGTATGGGGATACCATAGCTCAAATCTCGGGTGAACTGGGTATCAAGTGGCAAAGGGAATGGGAAACGACTATTTACGGTTCAAATGACATTATCATCATGGAATGCACAGGGGTCATTATGGGCATCCTGGTACCGCTATTGATCATTGATGGAGATCATGTCTATGCCATTCTCGAGCCATGGGGAAATACACTTAAGTAGACGATGAGCTAGAGATCCTCTGTAAGTTGGAATCACCATATGAAAGAGAAAAGGAAACCGGAAAATTTCTGTGAGAGAACCAGAATCGTTCCGGGAAAGATCTGAAGTTGTTCGGAGGAAATCGAAAGGGGACTGAAAGGTGTTTCGGGTCAAATCTGATTTTGTAATATGTATTTACATATTAATTAATGTAATTAATATTAAATATAATATTAAAATCTAATTTGAAGGGGTATTCCACTAATGGGCCAAACTTCCTAGGGAAAAAGGGGCCATGAGGGAAAACCGAAGGAGGGAAGGGCCAAGGGCCAAGGCCTAGATGCCTCAAGGGGGGCCACCTAGCCAGCCTAGGGCTGTGCGCGGGGTGGGGCCACCCCTGGCCGGCCAGCCCATGAGGCCCATGGCGCCTCCCCCTTCTCCCTTGATTAGTCCCACATGGGAAACCCAAGAGGGAGGGCACACCTCCCTCACCCTATATAAAGGGGTTCCCATTGGTGGGAATATACACACAATTTGAGATGTTATCTAAGGAATTTTCCTTAGAGAATTCTTCCCTCTCTCTCTATATATAGTTGTCTCGACGCGTTGGTACGGTCCCAAGAAAGGACTGTTCACACAAGAGACAACGCACCTACAGCATGTTGTTGTGCTACAAGGATTCAAGCCGGAGATCTACTTCCACACTCCTGGCGGGGATCAAGGAGCTGGAGGTCATTGTCATACATAGTATGTGTACAAAACCACGAGGGGCCTCACTTGAGGCACCTTGGATGTCGTGAGCCTGAGCTGCTGCATGATGAAGAAGGAGCAAGGGGTGACCTGCGAGGAGCATCGCGACCTTGAGGTCGGCTACGAGTTCGACTACTTCAACCACGTTCCCCTCGGAACGTTAACCACGTATGGTCTACAAGGGTATGTATTCTATACGCTCGGCCATTACCGCATTACTACATAGATAGATCTTGGGCATATTAGAGTTCCAACATAGGATTTTTTTTGTTTTCTACTGCAAAACCCTTCACTTCATGCATTTTACGCCAATGTGACCAAGATGGAAATGCCACATAAACATGGAATTATCATCATTATGCTTACAATGTTTAGCATCAACACTAAGGATGTGAGTACTACAATCAAGATCAAGTAAGAATAAGCCATTACACATAGGCGCATGAACATCGAAAATATCATTCATATAAATAGAACAACCATTTGTTCTAGATTTAAACGAATAATGATCTTGCAACAAGCAAGATCCACTCACAATATTCATACTCAATGCGGGTACATAGTAGCATTTATTCAAAACCAAAAATAATCTTGATGGTAGACGGAGATGCAGGGTGCCGACGGCCATCACTTCGACTCTTGAACCATTGTCGGCGCGCATCGCCACCTCGTCCTTCCTCAGGCGCCTCCTACTCCGCAGTTCCTGCTGAGAGTTACAAATGTGAGCAACAGATCCGGTATCAAATACCCAGGTGTTACTCCTAGCGCTAGTAAGGAATGCATCAATAACATGTATATCACATATACCTTTGTCCTTGGCGGCTATCTTGTTGGCTTTCTTGTCTTCAAGGTACTTAGGGCAGTTGCGTTTGCAGTGCCCATCCCCTTTGTAGTAGTAGCACGTAGTCTGGGCTTCGGGCCAGGTTGGCAGTTGATGTTTACGCACACTTCTATTCTTGTAGACAGTGTTGGGCCTCCAAGTGTAGAGGTTTGTAGAACAGCAGCAAGTTCCCTTAAGTGGATCACCCAAGGTTTATCAAACTCAGGGAGGAAGTGGTCAAAGGTATCCCTCTCAAGCAACCCTGCAATCAAGATACAAGAAGTCTCTTGTGTCCCCAACACACCCAATACACGTGTTAGGTGTATAGGTGCACTAGTTCGGCGAAGAGATAGTGAAATACAAGTAATATGGATGATTATAAGTGGTAATTGCAATCTGAAATAAGAATGGTAGCAAGCAAACATGTAACAGGACTGATTGTGAATGGTGTTTCAATGCTTAGAAACAAGCCTAGGAATCATACTTTCACTAGTGGACACTCTCATATAAATATCTTCTCTTCATGATGCTACCCTGAACTACTCTCCGGTTGGACGATGTAGGGCTATAACAACACACCTTAAAGTTCGCATTCCCCATCTAGATAACCCCTCACTATCACCTTGAGCGCTAGATGGTTCCAACAAACACCACAATCTCATAGAGACATCCAACTCAAATTATACTCATGATAAGTATTTATGTAACCTTAGCCAAAGTGCCACACGGTGTGCACACTGTCAACTTCACACACGTGGGGATAAGCAAAGATTAATTAAAGCACTTGAGTAGCAGAATAGATCTATAGATTACAAAGCTCATGATCTCATAAGATCACACATAGAGAGAGATGAACACATAGCTACCGGTATAGCCCTTAGCCTCGAGAGAGAACTACTCCCTCCTCATCATGGGAGTCAGCAATGGCGATGGAGATGTTGGTGGAGTTGATGGAGATGGCTCTGGGGGCACTTCTCCGTCCCGGCAGGGTGCCGGAACAGAGACTTTTGTCCCCCGAATCTCCTCTTTAGTGGCGGCGGCGTTGTGGAACTTTTCGTGGAATTCTGATCTGGTGCCTAGGTTTTTTGTCCCGGGAGGCTTTTATAGGCGAAGAGGCAAGGTAGGTGGGTGCCCGAGGCGGCCACACCACCCCCTGGTGTGGCCTGACCTGGCCCGTGCCACCAGGTGGTGTGGGCCCCTCGTGGCCCCTCTTTGTCTCGTCTTATGGCTCCATGAATCTTCTGGTAAAATAGGAACTTTGGATTTTGTCCCGTCCACCAAGAATATTTCTTTACGAGCTTTTCTCAAACCAAAAACAGTAGAAAATAGGCAACTGGCACTGCGGCATCTTGTTAATAGGTTAGTTCCAGAAAATGCATAAAAGTATCTCAAAATGTAGACAAAACATAAGATAGTTGATATAAAACAAGCATGGAACATCAAAAATTATAGATACATTTACGACGTATCAGTAGTCTTTGAGGTACTGGCAACCGACTTTCCATCCCTTTTGGGCTTCTTGCACTTGCCTTTTCATTTTTGCCCCGGCTTCTTAAAGTTGGTGGTCTTATTGATCATCAACACTGTGTGCTCCTTCTTGATTTCTACCTCAGCAGTTTTGAGCATGGCAAACACCTTAGCAAGGGTCTTAGTCATCCCATGCATGTTGTAGTTCATCACAAATATCTTATAGCTAGGGGTAGCAAGTGCAGCACCCTATCAATCGCGAGTTCCTCTAGGATTTTGTAATCCAGGGCGTTCAAACGCTTAACGTAGCCAGACATTTTGACTACGTGCACACTAATACTGCTGTGCTCTTCCATTTTAGCAGAGAATAAGAGCTCGGAAGCATCATACCTCTCTACACGAGCCTGTGGAGCAAAGACGGATTTGAGATCCTCACTGATCTCAAAAGCATTCATCTTCTCAAAACGCTTTTGAAGCTCCGACTCCATGGCATAAAGCATTCCACTCTGGATGAGGGAGAAATCGTCCGCCTTGGACTTCCATACATTCTTTTCATCCTGGGAGGTGGAATCTACAGGCTAAGCCGGAAGCTCATCCTTAATGACATAAGTCAACTTGTAGGGGACTAGGAGGATCCTAAGATTGCGGAACCATGTGGTGAAGTTGGTTCCATCAGTTTTCAGCTTGTCCTTCTCGAGGAAAGTGCTAAGGTTGAAGGTGGGTGGGCGGGACATCTACAATGGATTTGCAAAGTGTTTAGACCATGTTCATAATAATGAGTTCAAGTTTTAATTATACTACCGTACTTAAAACAAAAAGAACTCCCACTCAAATGAACATCCCTCCACTCGTTTAGTGATCACATTATCACCATCCTCTGCACCTCCCCCGATTGTCATAGCCATTAGTGCAGCATCAGAGGTAGACATTCCCTAATGTCAATCACATCATCCATGTGACTCATGCTCGACCTTTCAGTCTCTTGTATTCTAAGGCCATGTCTACACATGCTAGGCTCGCCAATTCTAACTTGTGTGTATTCGCAGTGCAACATGGCTTACACCCACTGTATGCGAACGTAGATATGTCTGACACCCGATCATCATGGCGCTGCCTCATACCAAAGAACTTTCTTGGTGGTGCACACACAAGGGGAATACGATAACTAGAATAATGTGAGGGATTATCTTATTATGCTACTGTTGAATATATATATATATATAATTATACTATCACAATAAGTAATACTTCATAAAGTAAAGTGTTATGATGTGGTTATAGCATCTTGATCATTATCAATATCTTCAATGAAAGTTTCACAAACTTGTCACTACCATGTCTTAACACATGCCCCTACGGAATAATAAAAATAGACGCCTCTATATTATCTATTGCAGGTTTGATGCGACTTTAGGGCTTTCACGGCAGAACCCTTTCCCACCTACGAACATGGAGCCACAACATGGATTCAATGATTGTCGTTCTTCTTCCCTTTTCAGGGCCCTCCAATGTTCATGCCATATCAACTATTGTAGAGAGACAGACACCCCCCTAAGACACTTTGATTCATGGACCAGTCTCGTGAATCACCACGTGAGGTCAGTTAGGGGCCGCTTCATCAAATAGTGTCGCGATATGAACAAGAACATAAAAGAGGGTAGCAACTAGAGAACCAATGCCCACATATTTCTATGTGTTCTATCTATACGACATGTCTACCCATAGACCCGCTCTGATACCACTGAAGGGTTTTGTAGCAGAAAACAAAAAATTCTAACTAAGCAAACACTCATACCTGGATCTATAATGTGTAGACATAAGTAATGGAAGAGAGATATGGTATTCATACCTTTCAAGACTGAGGCACACCTTACGTAGGAAGGTGTATATTGATGAAGATGAGAAGCACCTCAAGTGTGGTGCCTCCGAAGTTTGTCACACGTCCGGTGTAGGTGACGTCTCCTGGACTCTAATCCAGTCGAGCAGTGGAAGAACTAGATGTCGGATCGCTGATCACATGATGGTAGTGTGAAGGTGGAGAACTCACAATCCACGAGGTCCTGTCCAATATTCCGTAGAAGTCCTCAATGGATGAGAGAGAGAGAATTGGAGGGAATGGGATGATTCCAAAGGGGGAGGGGAGACCCCTATATATAGTGGGAGGGAGAGCGTACCACCCAGGGGCTAGGCGATGTGGGACTAATCCCCACACCCGTCGGCCATAGGTGGGACCAGATGGCTCAAGATATGTAGAGCTCGTTGGGAACCCCAAGAGGAAGGTATGGTGAGCATAGCAGCAAGTTTCCATCAATTATGAAACCAAAGTTATCGAACCAGTAGGAGTAAGGAAACAACTCCAAGGTGTTGCTACGAACTTGGAATCCTACACAACACAACCAACAGAACTTTGCCCCAATGATGACCCACAAGTATAGGGGGTGTATCGCAGTATTTTCGATAAGTAAGAGTGTCGAACCCAACTAGGAGCAGAAGGTGCTGGCTAGTGTCTTGGAGCAGGAATTCTTTGTAAATACTTAGCAAAAGGATTTTTAGGGGTTTTTGATAATGCAGGAAAATAAAGTACGAGTAAATAAAAGACAACAAGAATAAATGCAGCAAGTGGCCCAATCCTGTCTTTAGCAGAGGATAAGCCTGTTGTATTACTTAAGATGACCAAACATTCTCGAGGACACATGGGAATTCCGTCAAGTGCTTTCGCTTCATATAGTTGATTAATCTTCTTTAGCTTGCTAAGTGTTGTGTGGGTGAACCTGTGCGAATGTACCGACCTTCCTAGGACTAATACATACTTGTGATTATACCCCTTGCAAGCATCCGCAAGTACAAGAAAGTAATTAAGGTAGAAACCTAACCACAGCTTTAAACTCTAAGACCCTGACGTCCCTTGTGCAATGGTTTCCTAACGGGGGTTCAGGTTTTTGTCACTCCAGCAACCCCTACGATTAGTAGCCAAATACACAATGCATTCCCCTAGGCCCATATACGTGAAGTGTCATGTAGTCGATGTTCACATGACACAAGAAGAAGTACACCACAACTTAAATATCAAACTGTTGAATCGTTCTCAACACAATTCCACTACTAACAACATGACTTCTCCCATGTCCTCAAGAACAAAACGAACTACTCACAGGACATCATATGGATCATGATCAGAGATAGAATAATGATGTATAACAATCTGAACATAAACAATAATTCAATGGTTCCACTCAATAGCATCAACTACAAAGAGTAATCAACACCGAGAAAGTTTCTCCAAAGAACTATGCAAGATTCAACCCAATTGTTATAGCGAGATGATGGTGATGATGGAGATGGTGGTGGTGTTGATGATGATGATCCCGATGAAGTCCATCTTGATGGTGTGTTGATGGCGACGATCTCCCCTCTCCGGGAAGGAATTCCCCAGGTAGAATTCTGTCTGCCGGAGAGATCTTTCTCTCTCGGTGCTTTCCGCCCTGCAGAGGCGGCGGAAAATTTCTGTGGTCAGTCCCTAGGTATTAGGGTTCCGTGGAGATAATATATGCTAGAGGGGAGAGCTGGAGGTGGACCAGGGTGGCCACACCACCTGGTGGCGTGGCCTAGGGTGGCCCGCACCAGGGGGTGGTGTGGGCCCCCTGTGTCCCATCTCCACTTCCCCTTCTGTCTTTCTTCGTCTTCTAGAAAAATAGGATTTTCCATGTATTTTCCCGGATTTTCTGATCATCGCGAATTTTGCCTCCAAACAACACTTTTTCCATCAGAATCCTGACTGCAGCGGTCCATGCTCCAAAAGTCATCAACCATGCAAAAACAGATGAAATAACATAAGTATCATCTCTTAATATGAAATATATCAATGAATAATAGTAAATTATGATATAGAATAGTGATGCAAAATGGACGTATCAACTCCCCTCAAGCTTAGACTTCGCTTGTCCCCAAGCGAAACTGAGCTCAATAAACATGGCCTCAGGTTTATGGAGTGAAGAGTCGATAAAAGAATATAGACAGGAAGCATCACATTCATCAATACATAGATCATAATAGCAGACAACTCACCATTATATAACTTAACTTTCAATAGGTAAAGGAAACACAATAAAGATACATAAAGTAAATCATAATTGGTAATGGCAAACTTTGCTCTTGGTCGAAGAATAGTTGACAATTTGCTGGAGTTCACAAATAACTAATTTTCAATGATAGCTTTCAAAGTAGTAAACACCAAGATAAGAGCAATGTGCAAAACAAGGAACATAAGAAACATGATTGAATAAATCATCATACGAATGAATGAAACACAACAACTCAAAATACTTGCTGAGATAGAAGGGAATAGGTTTACTGACTCAACTGAAAGTAAAAGAAAGGCCCTTCGCAGAGGGAAGCAAGGATTTCAAGTTTCATAAACAGCTCCCAAAAATTATGATACTTATTAGCTTTCAGCTCTCATTGCCCCTATCATAGGCATCTTTAGGTGACTAAGGTTAAAGTGATCAAATATGAGGATATGCTTGAGAAGTTGAAAGTTGAAAATCTCATGTCCCTTAAATAGGAGGGTCGCTCCTCATGCTACTCAAGGTTAGTCACTGGTAAGTTGTTGTCATAGTAAGTACATGTGTATCATACAGAACCGCCAACGGGGTACCCCTTGCCCGAAGATACGGAAGAATTCCCATATCAAAATGACAAGGCAAGTAGACAACAAGAATCTCAACAATCTTCTTATTTACCATGGGAATATGGTGCGTTTTTCTCTTTTCCTCTTTTATCATCTTTTTTTTCTTTTTCTCTTTTTCTCAATCTCCTTTTCTTTTTTATAAGAAGAATGCTTCATAGATGCTCATTATGGTTACGCTGCAGGTTTCCACCATGACAGCATGGATTAGACCGGCGGCCCAGGCGTTTCTCTAACACACATACATAACTCCATGGACTTACAAGCTCCCCTTTCATTTCACACCGACGACATCCATAGACAAAAGAACATGATATCAACTAGGTACAAAGTACCAGTGCAATGTTGAAAGTGTTCCCCATGACAACATGGTTCTGCTAATTCACAACTTACAATGCGCAAGCATATACGCAACATAGATAGGCAAAATGGTTCAAGTTTATTACATGCAAGAAAGTAAACTGTGCCATCAAGTTCGTGAGAGCGTTAATCACTAATTTTCACATAACAAGTTTAATTTGGAAGGTAGATAAAAACATGAATTTACTTGGAATAGCAATAGTGCTAATAGGTAGGTATGGTGGACGCAAATGTCATAGGTTTTGGTTTAAGGATTGGATGCACGAGAATAATTCCCTCTCAGTACAGGTTTTTGGCTAGCAAGGCTGGGTAGCAAGTATAAGATTTGAAGGAAACAAACAAACATACAAGCGATAAAAACAAACATGCACTCTTCCTTGGAAGCACAAAGATCTTAACTAGAGAATACTAAGCTTATGAGCAAGTCAATGAAGAAAGATGAATACATTATATTTCTTTTAAGAGTACTTCTATCTTTTTCATTCAACTCTCAAAAATAGTGTTGCTATTGACCAAGCCAGGTTTGCCAAAACCAACTAAATTAACTCAATGATCCCAAAGTGATACCAATACTAACAACAAGATCAATCAGATAACCACGAATTGAAAACTAATATAAGATATGCAAAAGAGTAAATGATAGAACTTCTCATTAATATTCCATAATGGCAACTCACACTAAGGGATACATATCTAACAAGAGAGGGGACACTTCCATAATGCAAACCATCCTACATGATAACTTCTCTATTCATGATATGACTCTACTAAAAAGGTAAAAAAATAGAAGATAGTGATGTGATACCGCGACACTCCCCCAATCTTGA
Source organism: Avena sativa (assembly GCA_916181665.1). NCBI lineage: Eukaryota > Viridiplantae > Streptophyta > Magnoliopsida > Poales > Poaceae > Avena > Avena sativa. The sequence continues at coordinate 435,331,215 of OV702295.1, forward strand.
AACAAACCATGGGGATGCCAAAACCTGATGACGAATTACTCCTTCGGTGGTGGTGGTATCCTCTCAATGAGCTTTTTGATCAATTTCCCCAAGTCTTCAATCTCGAAGGTGAGAGTACGAATCAACTCCGAGTTGTGGTCAATGCGGCTCATGATCATGTCGGGTTGCGGATCCCAGCTCTTGCGATTCCTTCCCCACTCTACCTCCTTGAAGTCTTCTTTTCCTGCATAGCTAGAACGAGGCAAATCCCAATTGGAGGGTAGTTTCTCCTTGGGTATATTCTGGTATTGATGCTCATGGATAAGGGTATGGAAAGGATTCTTGGTGCGTGGAGGAAGTGACCATGGATCTGAACAGTGACGAGGAGGCTTCCCTCTAGTTGACATAATCCTGGCAGGGTTTGCCACCACTCGAATGCTTGCAATGGTAGTGCCGTTGTGCGGATGTTGGCTTTGCTTTGTCTCCTCTTCACCTTCACTCTTAATCTCCTTCTCCTTCTCGGGGTCTTGGAACTCTTCCTCCATAGGCTCCTTTCCTTTATCCTTGGCGGACACCATTGTGCTTCTAAACTTTCAAGAATAGTTCCTGGTAGAAATAGATCGAAACGAAAACATGACGAGAACATGATATACGAACCTCGGGGGATCCGGGGGATTATATATTACAAAGTTTTACAATAAAAGGAAGGTACTGGGAGAAAACGGGTCGGAGACAGAGTCCGGGGTGGCCACACCACCTGGTGGCGCGGCCAGGGGTGCGCCCGCGCCACAGGGTGGTGTGAGCCACCCAGGCTTCGTTTCCGTCCCTCTTTCGCTTCGTAACTTTCCTTGTTGGATAAAACTGCAAAAATATAACTCGACAAAAATTTCGTGGAACTTTTATTACCACAACTGTTGCCTATTTGAAAACGGACTCTACAGGTCTCTGAATTTGGTATTTACTAGATTCTTTCAGAGTCACCACTTGAATAACATCAATATCTTCATCTTCATACACATATTGCTTGAGTCATGAAACCTTTCACTTCCTTATTACACCATTTTCTCCACTAACCTGGAAATTTCTTTCACACAAAACTTCACACAGTTCTCATTAGCAACATTAGTATAAGTGAAGTGATAAAACCTCTTAGGTCCAATTTCAACTGAAATCCATCAAAACATAAGCTACTGAAACAACTCCTTCCGAAAGTCCAAAAATAATACAAAAAGGAAATCGATTTAAAGAAGCAAATGCAAGAGTGGTCAAAATCTGTCAAAACAGACCAGCAAGCAAAGATCAATTTTTTTATAAAATCTTCTATTGCTCAAACCAAAAAGTGCAAAACTAACGAAAGTTAAATAAAAACCTGGGGCAGAATCACAAAAAATTACAGCTCAATCCGACATACAAAGATCTCTCACGAATTTTTACGGTGAAGCACAAAAATCTATTTCGGGACAGCAACTTCCCCAAATATTACTTCTCTCTCATTAGAGGTTGATCTTGACACAAAAACCAAACAAAAAGGATAAGGAGAGTGTCGTGGTGGTGTCACAGCAGATGCCATGGATAGGCTAAAGGTGGTGACTAATACACGCTAGGGGAATCTAGGGAGGGATAGTGGAGTGATTCTCCACACAGAAGATTGTATTCCTTTCAAGTTTACAAGTGCTCCTAGAGTTGTATTGGCGAGAGTAAGAAGAAGAAGCTCTCTTACTTTCAACTACAGTTCACTCCTAGCACCTTAGCAAAATCGGTATCAAAGGTCACCTCCTTCTACTGAAACCCTAGCCCCCCTTATATAGAGGGGGCTTGGTCTCTGCCTAGGGCATACATGGAGGCATATTCCTAAGAATATGCCTCCTCTCAAAGTGTTAACCCGACCGGGGTGCTTTTCCCCCGCGTCATACATGCTTTAGCTACGTGAGCCTCTGCGGCGCCTGCGTCAGCCAACACGGGCGTCGTCACCCTTGTCGGCCATGACCCGGTGGTCCTGCCCTTGCTTGCTTCGCTCATGCAGTGCGTACCGGGCCTTCTTTTTGACCAGAGAGATTCCTTCCTTCTCCCAGAAGCTAAACGGGACCCGGATCATGGTAGATCCGGCCACACCTGTTCTTGCATACAAGTTAGACAAGAACTTCCAACTTACTCCTCAAGTCGGCTGATATAGTGTTAGGCGACCCCCTTGATCCGGGTTACTTCGTGATCCGGCCTGCCTTGAGGTGACCCGGTCAGCATCCGCTTTGAGCTTGCCGAACCTCGGCTAACTCGGCCTTTATACCCCGGAGTGACCCTACCCGGGGGTATCCCCCCAACGGAGAGGTTATTACCAAAGTAATAACTTCCAAGACTCAAATAAACAAAAACAAACCAAAAACACAAATAAATTGGGTTGTCTCCCAAAAAGCTCTTTCTTTATAGCCATTAAGATGGGCATGATAATTTTGATGATGCTCACATAAGAATATGAATTGAACTAAACGGGAGCATTAAGAAGCAAAAATACGCATGTTTAAGTCTAACCCACTTCCTATGCAAGGGAATTTTGTAAGCAAACAAGTTGTTGAAACCAGAGGCTGTAAGCATAGGAAGGCAAAACAAGTGCAACATAAAGACTTTAAGCATAAAACGAGGAAACTTGATATTATTGAGATGCATAAGAACACTTTTCCCTCTCTCATAGTAACTTTTAGTATCATGCATAAATTTAACAATATAACTATCACAAGGACCATCGTAGCAATGATCACTTATTCAAACAGAAAACACAGGAGCACTAGCTCTCATAACACTACTTTGTGAAACAATATTAGAGGTATACTTACAAACGATAGTGTGTCCTTCTTCTACATGTTTAGTGACAAAATCTTTCACATTTGCAATCATAGGTTCATTTTCCATTTGTTTATCAAGTTCAACAGCTTTATTTGTACTTTCATTAACCATACTAGCTATCATAGAATGTTCCTTTATCTTAACTGGGAAAGGAATTTTCTTAATGTAAGGCTCAGGTGAAACATGATTAGCAGTATAAACTTCAGTATTTCTGGCAGGAACACTCTTATCTACATCTTTATATGGTTCATGATACTTATTCCACTTCTTTTTAGGCACTTCAATGTAGGAAGCAAAAGCCTTAAAATAAGTTGCAATAGCTTGAAAATCTAGACCATAAGCATTTTTCATATTTTGAAAGTCATCAGTTCCCATAAAAGATTCAATGCATTCATAATCATAATTTATACCTGACTTTCTTCCTTTGTCGTTCTCCCATGCTTCAGCATTATCTTGAATATGGTCTAGAAGATCCCATTTAGCTTCTTTTTCCATGCGAGTGAATGATCCAGCATAAGAAGCATCCAATAGATCCTTGTCATGAAGAGAAAGCCTTGCATAAAAGTTATTGATAATAATATTGTTGGGGAGCTCATGAATGGGACATTTGAGCATTAGTAACTTCAATCTCCCCCAAGCTTGAGCTGTACTCTCTCCATCAAGAGGCCAAAAGTTGTATATTTGATTCTGATCTTTATGAATCTCACTAGGAGGATAAAACTTTGAATAAAAGAGAGGTACTATTTCCTCCCATTCAAGCGCTTGACCATTCTTCAGTAGCTTATACCAGTCCTCAGCTCTTCCTTTCAGTGATAATGAGAATAACTTCTTCTTCACTTGATCTGTTGTAATACCTGCACACTTGAACAACCCGCATAATTCGTGTATAAAGAGCAAATGATCACCGGGATGGACAGTTCCATCTCAAACATAATAGTTATCCATAACACGATCAATAATTCTTGTAAGTATTTTAAAAGTATCATTCTCAGCAAGTGGTGGTTCATCTACTACCTTAGTAGTGGTAGTTGCATTACGAAACAAGAAACTTAGTGAATTATCCATATTGAAAATGAAGCAACTAACATAAATAAGCAATACTCACAGTAGAAGTTTACTTTACCAGTTCCACTCTCCAATACCACTTCACTCCCCGGCAACGGCGCCAGAAAATAGTCTTGATGATCCACAAGTATAGGGGGTGTATCGCAGTATTTTCGATAAGTAAGAGTGTCGAACCCAACGAGGAGCAGAAGGTGCTGGCTAGTGGCTTGGAGCAGGAATTCTCTGTAAATACTTAGCAAACGGATTTTTAGGGGTTTTTGATAATGCAGGAAAATAAAGTACGAGTAAATTAAAGACAACAAAAATAAATGCAGCAAGTGTCCCAATCCTTTCTTTAGCAAAGTACAAGCCGGTTGTATTACTTAAGATGACCAAACGTTCTCGAGGACACATGGGAATTCCGTCAAGTGCTTTCGCTTCATATAGTTGATTAATCTTATTTATCTTGCAAAGTGTTGTGTGGGTGAACCTGTGCTAATGTACCGACCTTCCTAGGACTAATACATACTTGTGATTATACCCCTTGCAAGCATCCGCAAGTACAAGAAAGTAATTAAGGTAGAAACCTAACCACAGCTTTAAACTATAAGACCCTGATGTCCCTTATGCAATGGTTTCCTAATGGGGGTTCAGGTTTCTGTCACTCCGGCAACCCCTACGATTAGTAGCCAAATACACAATGCATTCCCCTAGGCCCATATAGGTGAAGTGTCATGTAGTCAATGTTCACATGACACCACTAGAAGAAGTACACCACAACTTAAATATCAAACAATTGAATCTTTCTCAACACAATTCCACTACTAACAACATGACTTCTCTCATGTCCTCAAGAACAAAATGAACTACTCACAAGACATCATATGGATCATGATCAGAGATGGAATAATGAGGTATAACAATCTGAACATAAACAATAATTCAATGGTTCCACTCTATAGCATCAACTACAAAGAGTAATCAACACCGGGAAAGTCTCCCCCTTAAGAACTATGCAAGATTCAACCCAATTGTTACAGCGAGATGATGGTGGTGATGATGGAGATGATGGTAGTGATGATGATGATCCCGATGAATTCCAGCTTGATGGTGGTGTTGATGGCGATGATCTTTCTCTCTTACTGTTTTCCGCCCCGTAGAGGCGGCGGAATCTTTCTGTGGTCGCTCCCCAGGTATTAGGGTTCCGTGTAGATAATATACGACAGAGGGAGGAGAGCTAGAGGTGGACTAGGGAGGCCACACCACCTGGTGGTGCGGCCTATGGTGGCCCGCGCCAGGGGGTGGTGTGGGCCCCCTGTGGCCCATCTCTACTTCCCCTTCTGGCTTTCTTCGTCTTCTGGAAAAATAGGATTTTCCATGTATTTTCCCGGATTTTCTGATCTTCGCGAATTTTGCCTCCGAATAGCACCTTTTCCATCAGAATTCTGACTGCAGCAGTCTGATACATTGAAAATGTATCTATAATTTTTGATGTTCCATGCTTGGTTTTATCCACTTTCTTGTGTTTTGTCCACACTTTGGAGTACTTTTCATATGATTTCTTGGACTAACCTATTAAAAAGAGCCATAGTGCCAGCTGCCTATTTTCTGCTGTTTTTTTGTTTCCGGAAAGTCAGAAAGTGAATATTCTCGGAATTGGACGGGACAAAAGCCAAAGTGCCTATTTTTCCGGAAGTCATCAGATGCCGGAATACGAGACGGAGAAGGGCTAGGGGCCGGCCACACCACCTAGCCGCGCGGCCAGGGGGTGGTCTAGCCGACCCCAGCACCCCCTCAGCCTCTACTTCCGCCTATAAGATGCCCTCAGGACGAAAACCCTAAGTACCCGATCAAAAATCCACGAAAGAGTCTGTAGCCACCGTCATCTCCATCCCTAGATCGGGAGGGATCTGAAGCTCTTCCCGGCACCCTGCCGGAGAGGGAAATTCACCCTGGAGGCCTTGTTCATCACCATGCAAGCCTCCGGTGTGATGTGTGATTATTTCATCCTTGGACTACAGTTCCATGTAGTAGCTAGATGGCTGGTTCTCCTCCTTTGTGCATTCATGTCTAGATCTTGTGAGCTCCGTTCATGATCAAGATCATCTATTTGTAATTCTGCATGTTGTGTTTGCGGGGATCCGATGGATATTGAAATGCTATTTCAGATTGATTATTGATTCTATTGTGTCTTTTATTATTTGTGATCTTGCATGCTTTCTATTGTTAGTAGCTATCTTGGCCAAGTAGATTATAGCAACTCCAAGAGTTAGTATTTATGCTCGATAGTGGGTTCATGCCTCTGGTAATCTGGGGAAGTGATAGAAATCTCTAAGGTACTAGATGTGTTGTTGCTACTAGGGAGAAAACAACAATCCTTTGTTCATAGAACAATCATATTGTTTACATTACACGCAATTCATAAAGCAATAACATGTTGCTTGCAACTTAATACTAGAGGGGGTTCGGATGATAACCTGAAGGTGGATTCTTAGTCATAAATGCGGTTGGATGGCGGTCTATGTATAATGCTGCAATGCCCAATCGAATCTCAAAGGAGTCAAGATGATTAGTGTATGCATGTATTGCTTTCTCGATGTTTGTCAATTGCCCCGCTGTAATTTGTTCACCCAGCATGTTATCTATCTTAAGGAGAGCCACCTCTAGTGAACTATGGATCCCAGTCCTTTATTTTACATACAATCTATAAACTGTTTACTGCTTTGTGGTTACTTTCTGCAAACTATTACTTCTTTCCATTCGATATGGTTAATCCTTTGTTTTCAGCAAAAACAGTGAGATTGACAACCTCATTGCAATTTGGGGACAGAGTTCTGTGGTTGTGTTGTGTAGGTATCCACGTTGCTGCTGGCACCGGTAGTGCGCCCTGCCATCGTTCAGCTAGCTACACCTTTGGGGTGTTTCCTTGCTCCTACTAGATTGATAACCTTGGTTTCGTACTGAGGGAAACTTGCTGCTGCGCTCATCATACCTTCCTCTTGGGGTTCCCCAACGAGCTCGATATATTTTGGGCCATCAAGCATATTTTCTGGCGCCGTTGCCGGGGAGTCAAGGATATATTCACAAGGGGAGTCCCTCATAACCAATCTCTTTACTTTCTTATTTTTGTTTTGCTTAGTTTCTGCTTTCTTTGCTTGTTTCTTTATCAAAAACACACAAAAAATAGTTTTATTAGTTTGCTTTCTTATATGAAAACACACAAAAATGACTACTCTTGAAAACACTAAGTTGTGTGACTTCACTAGCACCAACAAGAATGATTTTATGGGCACACCTATTGCTCCACCTGTGCCTGAAGATACTTTCTTTGAGATAAAACCTGCTTTGCTCAATCTTGTTATGAGAGAACAATTTTCTGGTATTGGTAATGAACATGCTGCTGCCCGTCTAAATAACTTTGTTGAACTTTGTGAGATTCAAAAGCATAGGGATGTAGATGGTGATATTATTAAGCTGAAATTGTTTCCTTTCTCTTTGAGAGGAAAAGCTAAAGAATGGTTGAATTCCTTAACTAAGAATAGTATTGATTCTTGGACTAAGTGCAAAGATGCTTTCATTGGAAAATACTATCCTCCTGCTAAGATTATATCTATGAGAAGTGAAATAATGAAGTTTAAACAATCTGATAATGAGCATGTTGCTCAAGCTTGGGAAAGAATGAAATGTTTGGTCAAGAATTGTCCTACTCATGGACTGACTGCTTGGATGATCATCCAAACTTTTTATGCAGGATTGAACTATTCTTCAAGGAACCTATTGGATTCTGCTGCTGGAGGTACCTTTATGACTATCACTTTGGGTGCTGCAACAAAACTTCTGGACAATATGATGGTTAATTATTCTGAATGGCATCCTGAGAGAGCTCCACAAGGTAGGAAGGTAAATTCTGTTGAGGAAACCTCCTCCTCGAGTGATAAGATTGATATTATTATGTCTATGCTTGTGAATGGAAAAGCCCATATTGATCCAAATACTGTTCCTTTAGCCTCTTTGGTTGCTCAAGAAGAGCAAGTTGATGTGAACTTCATAAGAAATAACAATTTTGGCAATAATGCTTATAGGAATAATTTTGGTAACAACAATTATAAGCCATATTCTCCCAACAATGGTAATGCTTATGGAAATTCCTACAACAATAATAGGAGTGCCCCTTTGAACTTGAACTTATGCTTAAATACTTTATTATCAAACAAACTGCTTTCAATAAAACTATTGAGGAAAAACTCTCTACTACTGAAAGAAATATAGCATCTTTGGCTAAAGCTCAATCATCTTTGAATAAAATGGCTGCTAAACCTGAAACTAATGATAATACCTTTGCAGCTACTAATTCCATACAAGTAAGAATTGATGAAAATGTTAGACTATTAGCTGAATTACATGCTAAGTGGGAAAGAGAAGATGAAATTGCTAGAAACATTAGTGTTTCTACTATTACCACCACTAGTGTGGAGGCTAGTAATAGTTCTACTACTTTAGATGATAATTTTGATTTTGATCTTGATGGTTGCAATATCTCTGAAGTTATTAAGTTCCTACAAAAGCTTGCTAAAAGTCCTAATGCTAGTGATATGAACATGGCCTTTACAAAACACATTACTGATTCTCTCATAAAGATTAAAGAAGAAAAGATGAAACATAAAGCTTCTATTCCTATAAAACAAGAAGATGGTTGGAAACCCATCATTAATATGAAAGTGAATGACTTTGATTTCAAAGCTTTATGTGATCTTGATAGTAGTGTTTCTATTATGCCTAGAAGGATTTATGATATGCTTGATTTGCCTCCACTTGAAGATTGTTATTTGAATGTCCCACTTGATGATAATGCAAAAAAGAAACTCATGGGGAGTCTTAATGATGTTCTTATTATGGTTAACAATGCCTATGTCCCTGTTGATTTCTATGGTTTGGATGTTGAATGCAATGCTTCTTGTCCTATTACTTTGGAAAGACCTTTTCTTAGAACTGTTGGTGCCATTATTGATATGAAAGAAAGCACCATTAAATATCAACTCCCACTCAAGAAAGGTATAGAACACTTCCCTAAGAAGAGAGAGAGAAGATTTCTTTTGCTTCTCCTATGAAAACAAAATTTGGTCTTAATGCTTCTTCATTTGAGAACACTTGATTCTTTTTCTTGCTTCTTATGCCTAACTTAAAGACGTTAAAGAAAAGTACATATTGGGAGATAACCCAAAAGTTTTAGATGAGTCTTGGAAGTTATTACTTAAGTAATAACTGCTCCTTATCCTTTTTATTTCCTTTTTGTGCCAAGAGTAACCTCTAATGAGAGAGAAGTAATGATTGGGAAAGTTGTTGTCCCGAAACAGATTTCTGTGCTTCACCGTAAAATTTCGTGTAAAATATCTGAACGTCTTTTTGAGGCGTGAATTTTTGTGCTTCTGCCCCAGGTTGTTATGTAACTTTAGTTAGTTCAACACTTTTTGATTTGAGCAACATAAGGTCTTCGAAAACATTCGTCTATACCTGCTGGTCTGTTTTGACAGATTTCTGCCATTTTCTGCATTTGCTTCTTGTTGGTTCCTTTTTGAGTTATTTTGAGGAATTGAGCTTTTTGAGGGAAGTGCTTCAGTATCTAGTGTTCTAATGTAATTTTATTGGTGTTGTAACTGAACCTTAAGACCTATTATCTTGAGTGCACTAATGTTGCTAATAAAGATTGTGTGAAGTTTTGTATGAAGGAAAAATTTCAGGTGTATGGAAGGAATGAGTAATGAGATGAAGGATGGACTAAAGCTTAAGCTTGGGGATGCCATCCATATCACCCAAAGAAATATCCAAGAAGTACAAGCGTCAAAGCTTGGGGGTGCCCAAGGCATCCCCTCTTCATCAATAAAAATCCCAGGTTTCTTCCAAACGCTTCATTTTTATTGTTTCATGCACAGTTGTGTTGTTCTTGGAGCATCTTATTTTTCGTTTTTGTTTTGGTTTTTCTTTTGCTTTGTTTGCTTAGTTTTCTGAATAAATTGGTTGGAACCCCTCTTTCATACATTGGTTTTCAAATAGTTTGGTTTGGATTGGAAAAGAGTAGGAAAGTTCATACTTATGTGGTAAAAAGAGCTTGTTTTTGACTGTGTCCTATGGTTTGTCATGCCATGCTTGATATTGTTTTGGCTTTATGCTTAGTATTCTTTGCAGTAGCATGGCTTGTTATAAACAATTGAGATTGCTTAATGTGCCTTGGATGAATCATGCGTTGTTTTAGCATATTAAAGCATAGTATTGTGGTATTCTCCTTTGATACTTTATTTGGGTTGACTTGGCACATGCTCATACCATGTTATGACTATCTCGAGTCATCATAGCCTTTATGGTCCTTTAGTTTTCAACTTGTAGTATCACTTTATGCTTTGATCAATGATGTTTTGTCGCTCTACATGATTATGGCCATTATTGCTCTCTTAGTTTGTCGCTCCCAGTCTTTTGCTAGCCTCCACAACCAAGTATGAGTTCCACTCATGCATCCAACTCCTTAAACCAAGTTATTCCAAAGAGTCCACTATACCTACCTACTAGATTATGCTATTCCAAGTACATTCATGCTTTTGTTTACCTTCCAAATTAAACTTGTTATGAGAAAACTAGTGATTAAATCTCTCACGAACTTGGTGGCACACTTTACTTTTCTTGCCCTTAATAAACTTGAACCATTGTGTCGTCTATGTTGTATATGCTTGCACTTATTTGTTGGGAATTAGCAGAACCATGCTGTCATGGGGAACGCTTTCAACATTGCACTTGGTACTTGTACCTAGTTGATATCATGATCTTTTGTATATGGATGTCGTCGGTGTGAAATGAAAGGGGAGCTTGTAAGTCCATGGAGTTATGTATATGTGTTAGAGAAACGCCTGGGCCGCTGGTCTAATCCATGCTGACATGGTGGAAACCTGCAGCGTAACCATAATGAGCTGTCTATGAAGCATTCTTCTTATAAAAAAAGAGTCCTATATTGAGAAAAAAAGAGAAAAAGAAAAAAAGAGATTATGAAAAGAGGAAAGAGAGAAAAAAGCACCATATTCCCATGGTAAATAAGAAGATTGCTGAGATGCTCGTTGTCTGCTTGCCGGTGGTAAAAGAGTCCTATATCGGGCAAGGGGTACCCCGTTGGCGGTTCTCTATGATACACATGTACTTACGATGACAAGAACTTACCGGTGACTAAACTTGAGTACCATGAGGAGCGGCCCTCGTATACAAGGGACATGAGATTTCTAACTTATACTTCGTCAAGCATGTACACCATAGTTTGTTAACTTTAACCTTAATCACTTCAAGATGCTTATGATAGGGGCAATGAGAGATGAAAGCTATAAGTACCATAATTTTTGGAAGATCTTTCGGAGACTTGAATCCTTGCTTCCTTTTATAAAGGCCCTTCTTCCACCATTATATTGAGTCTCCACCTTCTACCTTCATGCACCTACTTTGAGAGCATAGTGGCCATTCTTAGTTCTATGTGCATTGTCCCAAGACTTGCTGATTGGTGCATAACTTTGATATTGCTTGTTTTAAACTATTTGTATCTAGTCACTCTTATGAACTTTGAAGGTGTCCTATGCATTTATATTTGCTACTCTATGAGGGACAAGCTGAATACTATTATGCTATGTTTTCTATATGTGAAACAAACAAATGTCTTGCAAAGCATTGTTATTCATGAATCTTTTGTTTGTGCCTTTTCATGTTGCATCATAGTTTCTTTGTCTTATTGCTAGAACTTTGTTTTTCATGTTATGATTGAAGTACTATGATCCCAACTTTGAATGTTTTACAAATACTTTGATCAAGTCTTTGATGGTGCATGTCACCTCAAAAATTATTCTTTCTTTTTATCACTTACCTACTCGAGGACGAGCAGGAGTTAAGCTTGGGGATGTTGATACATTGCAAATGTATCTATAATTTTTGATGTTCCATGCTTGGTTTTATCCACTTTCTTGTGTTTTGTCCACACTTTGGAGTACTTTTCATATGATTTCTTGGACTAACCTATTAACAAGAGCAACAGTGACAGCCGCTTGTTTTCTGCTGTTTTTGGTTCCAGGAAAGTCAGAAAATTAATATTCTCGGAATTGGACAGGACAAAAGCCAAAGTGCCTATTTTTCCGAAAGTCATCAGATGCCAGAATACAAGACGGAGAAGAGATGGGGGCCGGCCACACCACCTGGCCACGCAGCCAGGCATGGCCCACGCTAGGGGGTGGTCTGGCCGACCTCAGCACCCCCTCAGCCTCTCCTTCCGCCTATAAGATGCCCTCGGGACGAAAATCCTAAGTACCCGATCAAAAATCCACGAAAGAGTCTGTAGCCGCCATCATCTCCATCCCTAGATCGGGAGGGATCTGAAGCTCTTCCCGGCACCTTGCCGGAGAGGGGAATTTACCCTGGAGGCCTTCTTCATCACCATGCAAGCCTCCGGTGTGATGCGTGAGTAGTTCATCCTTGGACTACGGATCCATGTAGTAGCTAGATGGCTGGTTCTCCTCCTTTGTGCTTTCATGTCTAGATCTTGTGAGCTCCATTCATGATCAAGATCATCTATTTGTAATTCTGCATGTTGTGTTTGCGGGGATCCGATGGATATTGAGATGCTATTTCAGATTGATTATTGATTCTATCATGTCTTTGTTATTTGTGATCTTGCATGCTTTCTGTTGTTAGTAGCTATCTTGGCCAAGTAGATGCTAGCAACTCCAAGAGTTAGTATTTATGCTCGATAGTGGGTTCATGCCTCTAGTAATCTGGGGAAGTGACAGAAATCTCTAAGGTACTAGATGTGTTGTTGCTACTAGGGAGAAAACAACAATCCTTTGTTCATAGAACAATCGTATTATTTACATTACAGACAATTCATAAAGCAATAACCTGCTGCTTGCAACTTAATACTGGAGGGGGTTCGGATGATAACCTGAAGGTGGATTATTAGTCATAGATGCAGTTGGATGACGGTCTATGTATAATGTTGTAATGCCCAATCGAATCTCAAAGGAGTCAAGATGATTACTTTATGCACGTATTGCTTTCTCGATGTTTGTCAATTGCCCCGCTGTAATTTGTTCACCCAGCATGTTATCTATCTTAAGGAGAGCCACCTCTAGTGAACTATGGATCCCGGTCCTTTCTTTTACATACAATCTATAAACTATTTACTGCTTTGTGTTTACTTTCTGCAAACTATTACTTCCTTCCATTCGATACGTTTAATCCTTTGTTTTCAGCAAAACCGGTGAGATTGACAACCTCATCGCAAGTTGGGGACAGCGTTTTGTGGTTGTGTTGTGTAGGTCTCCACGTTGTTGCTGGCACCAGTAGTGCGCCCTGCCATCGTTTAGCTAGCTACACATTTGGGGTGTTTCCTTGCTCCTACTGGATTGATAACCTTGGTTTCGTACTGAGGGAAAACTTGTTGTTGTGCTCATCATACCTTCCTCTTGGGGTTCCCTAACGAGCTCGATATATTTTGGGCCATCACGGTCCATGCTCCAAAAGTCATCAACCATGCAAAAAACAGATGAAATAACATAAGTATCATCTCTTAATATGAAATATATCAATGAATATAGTAAATTATGATATAGAATAGTGATGCAAAATGGACGTATCACCCAACTTATAGTGAGGTTGTCAATCTCACTGGTTTTGCTGAAAGCAAAGGATTAAACGTATAGTGTGGAAGATAGTAATTGCTTGCAGAAAGTAAATAGTAAACGATAAACAATAGATGGTATATCAATGGTAAAGGAGTGGACTAGGGTCCACGGTTCACTAGAGGTGTTTCTCCTTAAGATAAATAGCATGTTGGGTGAACAAATTACAGCGGGGCAATTGACAGATTGAGAAAGCATAACAATGCATATACTAGACATCTTGACTCCTACGAGATTTGATTGGGCATTACAACATAATACATAGACTGTAATCCAACTGCATCTATGACTAATAATCCACCTCTAGGTTATCATCCGAACCCCTTCCAGAGTTAATTTGCAAGCAACAAATAACTGCATTAAGCAAAGTGTGTAAAGTAAATAATACAATTGCCCCATGGACAAAGGGTTGTTGTTTTCTACCCAGTAGCAATAACACATCTACAACCTTAGAGATTTCTGTAACTTCCCCAGATTACTAGAGGCATGAACCTACTATTGAGCATGAATACTCCCTCTTGGAGTTACAAGCATCTACTTGGCCAAGATAGCTACTAGCAACGGAGAGCATGCAAGATCACAAATAACATAGACATGATAGAATCAATAATAAATTTGACATAGTATCTCAATATCCATCGAATCCCTACAAACACAACATATAGGATTACAAATAGATGATCTTGATGATGAACGGAGCTCACAAGATCTAAACATGATAGCACAAAGGAGGAGAACCAACCATATAGCTACTATATGGACCCATAGTCCAAGGATGAACTACTCACGCATCACTCCGGAGGTTGGCATGGTGATGAAGAAGGCCTCCAAGATGATATCTCCTCTCCGGTAGGGTGCCGGGAAGAGCTTCGGATCCCCCCCGATCTAGGAATGGAGATGGCGGCGGCTACAGACTCTTTCCTTGATTTTTGATCGGGTACTTAGGGTTTCTGCATCAGCGTACTTTTATAGGCGAAGGGGCAAGGTCGGTGGGCGCCCGATGGGCCCACACCATGGGGTAGCGCACCCTAGGGGGTGGCCACACCAGCCCTAGGTGTGGCCACCTTGTGTCCCTACTTCGGCTTCCCTTCGGAATCCGTGTTCCTTCTGGTAAAATATTGACTTTGGCTTTTGTCCCATCCAATTCCGAGAATATTTCCTTACTAGCTTTTCTGAAACCAAAAACAATAGAAAACAAGCAACTGACACTACAGCATCTTGTTAATAGGTTAGTTCTAGAAAATGTATAAAAATACCTCAAAGTGTAAACAAAACATAAGAAAGTTGATATAAAACAAGCATGGAGCATCAAAAATTATAGATACGTTTACGACGTATCAGGCCCCACTAGGGCGGCCCACTGAGCCCAGGCCAGCGGGCCCCCTTTCCCTAGGCGCCTTGCCTCTTGGGCCTCCCCTTTGGGTGAGGCCCATTAGCATTGGGTTTCCTTTAATAATACAATAAAATCTATATTTAATATTAATTCTCCAATTAACATTCAAATACACATATTATCTTATTTCTTCACTCCAGAACACCTTCCGAACCCCTTCCGATCTACATCGGATGTGACCCGGAACTATTCCGATTTCCCTCTCTATTTCTTCTACGATACCTCATCTACCCTAAGCGTCCCCACCCTTAAGCGTGACATCCTTCGGTTCAGAAACACTCCGGACATGATCGAAACTACTCTCACATCAATGATCACTAGAGGGACCTGGATGGCCATGTGACTCCCATGCATTTAACGAATATAATCTCTCGAATCGTGAGATAGTCGTTTCCCATTCCCATTGTCATTTGATACCTAATTCATCCTAGACTTGATCTTCGGTATCCTCATACCTTAGTTCGGTCTCGTTACCGATGAACTTGTTTACTTGTTCCCATGTCATTGCATTCCGTGACCAAGTCACATGCTTGCAAGCTTCATAAATGCAACGTCACCGAGATGGCCACATGTATCTATTAGTTACATGGATTAGACAAATCCTGGTCTTGATATGTACTCCTCTACGCATCCCTTTGGAAAAACTAAGTGGCACCTTTTTGATCACCCTTTTACAAGATGATACTTGATAACCATCTAAGCTTCCTCCAGAATGGTGATTTGCATTACCTCATAGTCAAAGGATCAAGTTGCGATGTTCTTTGTGTTTATCATCAATGGTGAACTTTGTAACTAGATCTCATTAAGATATAACTATCGGATTTTTATATATCATGTCATTCAAATAATGACATGGCCTCATTGTCAATTAGCATAAATTCCCATGATCTTGAAACCCAGATCAACCTCATGACCAATGAACTAGTTCGCTAGAGATAACTAGAGACACTCTTTGTTTACATACCACACGTGTATTAACGTTTTGTATTAACACAGTTATAGCACGGTATGAAATGTATTATGAACATATCGAAGATATATCGAATAATACACTTTATTATTTGCCTCTAAGGCATAACTCCTTCAGTTTTGTCCTAAGGGCTTAACCTTAGTAGTGCTCAACCCCACATATGGATCGTTGACTCGATGATACCTTCTGAAAAAAGAATTACTTGATGGAACGAACTTTTTAGAGTAGGAGAGGGAGATGCCAATTTTTTTATTAATTTGTTATATAAAAAAAGAGGAGAGAGAAAAGAAAAAGATAAAGAGAAGAGCAAAAGTACTTTGTTTCAAATACACACCTTTGGGATGCCAACAACTCTACTAGCTTTTGAATGATCCATGGTATAACCCTGGATTTTGGCTATGAGTTGATGGCATGAGTGGCATACGTGTCGTTATATGGCTAAAATTATTGGTATTCCCAATAGGTTGTGTAGAAGTTTACAAAAGAAATATCTGTTGATCCTTGAGAAGGAAAAAACAAAAGTTGTCAAAATATGAGCTGAAATACTTTCAATACCTTGTAATTCTTGGAATCACCTCACTAGCTAAAATGTGCAATTAGAGTTCTTGATAAGTAAGGAAAGATGAGGTATTTGATAGCCACGATTATCGAAGTGGGTGATTAATGAAAAAGCTCTAAGTTTATCCTTCTTTTGACATCTACATGTGCACCCTTAATTTTGATTCAAGCAGCATGGCTTAAGAAAAAATTTACTCTCATAACAAGAGAGGTTCTGAAGGAAATTGATTTGTAAAGCTTCGCCAAACTTTTAACAATATCATTTAAGTCACAAGAACTATTAGCTAGCAAATTACTTGCATTTAGGGATCAAGCTTAAGTGCAACTGTTCAGATATATTATGCTCATGTTCAAGGTTGCAGGATTTGACACGATGGAATATGATACAACCTCGAACTTGTAAGTCTTTATCTTGATTCAATTATTTGAAGGAAATATGCCCTTAGAGGCAATAATAAAGTTGTTATTATGTATTCCTTGTATATGATAGATGTTTATTTTGCATGTATTGATAGGAAACATCAATACATGTGTGTTTAATAAACAAAAAGGGTTCCTAGTTATGCCTCTCTTATAGACTAGCTTGTTGATTAACAAGATGATCAAGGTTTCCTAATGATGGACATTGGATGTTGTTAATAACAAGGTCACAACATTTGTGAAATGATGTGATGAACATTCATCCGAAGTATAGCATTACGATCAAGTCATTATGTTTATATTGCTATAACATCATACGAAGTAATCTTTATCCTTAGACCATGAGATCATGTTAATTGCTAACACCGGAAGAGTATCTTGATAACATCAAACGTCACACCGTAACAGGGTGACTATAAAGATGGGTTCAGTACTACGAAGGTGTTATGTTGAGGCTCATGGATCAAGAGTGGAATTTGTCAATCCAGATGAACAATAGATATACTCTAGGCCCTCTCGGTGATATCACATTAGGATAGCTTGCAAGCAAGTGAAGTGATCACTAGAATGTTATATCACGGGAATGAGAAAAGAGTGCATGTCGGTAACAAGATCAAACTAGGTATGGAGATACCGATGATCGAATCTTGGACATGTAATATATCGAGAGACAAAGGGATTTAGTTACAAGCGTTAAAGGTTCTCACGATCACAGGAGTCATTGTTGAATGTGTAGGAGTCGGTACAGATCTCTAGGTCCAGCTGCTGATTATTGATCGGAGAAGGGTCTCGATCATGTCTGCATTATTCGCGAACCGTAGGGTGGCACACTTAAGAGTTACCCGACACCATTTTGGAGCACATATGTTTCAGAAGAAAGAATTGCAAAGCATAGGAATTGTTTCAATAGAAACCGGAAATTGTTTCCGGTGAAATTGCAGAAGGTGGTTCTGCATGTGATATTGAAATATTGCAAGGGGCTATATGTGAATGTTTGTTAATTAAAGTAATTAACAAAATTCTGAATAAATTTAATAAAAAGAGTTTTATTAAATGAGAGAGCATTAAATTTGGAGAAATTTAATGCATTTAAAGTGGAGACTTTAAAAGGGAATGTGAAGAGGCATTTTAATCTGGAGGGGTTACCACCACATGAATGGGGGAGGTGAGGGGTCACCCCCATGCGCCGGCCATGGAGAGAGGAGGCACCCATTCCCTCCTTCATCCACACACCTCCTTGTGAAGGATCTCTCTCCCCCTCTAGAATTATTCCCCCATGGTCTCGGATTAGCGAGATACATGTTCCCTATGGCATTTCGTCAGGAAGGAGTTGCTGCTTCCGCTGGATCGCTGGAGCGAGGAGGTGGAGGTTGTCCGGTGGCTTGAACGTGTGTGTGAGTGTGGATGCGCTGCTGAGTTGCGGCGCTCGGACTTCCTCACGATCTTGAGATCGGCAAGTGTACGACTACATCAACCACGAGTTCCTACTCGTTAACAAAACTCGTTGTCTTCGAGGGTAAGTTCTCAATGTATGTATGTCCACCCGTTGCTCTGTATCTAGTAGATAGATCTTGGCATATAGTTCTCATCGTAGGAAATTTTTTGTTTTCTATGCTGCGGACCCAACAGTGGTATCAGAGCCTGATCTATGCGTAGGTGCTTTGCACAAGTAGTACACATATGTTTATATGTGGGCGATGATGATCATGTTATTGCATCTTCTATGTACTTTGGATATTGGTGGCATAGTGGGATGAAGCGGCCCGGACCAACCTTACATGTCATCGTACATGAGACCGGTTCCACGACTGACATGCAACTAGTTTTGCATAAGTGGCTAGCGGGTGTCTGTCTCTCCTACTATAGTCAATATCTGATTTACAACAAGTTGCTAATAACTTGGTTATCCTCGTTGTGGTTCATGTTCGTAGGTAAGACCGGTTCTATCTCCGAAAGCCCTAAGCCACGTAAAAATTGCAATTGATAAATTCGAGGCGTCTAGTTTAGATCGTTCCTGGGCTAGTGTCTTGATATGGTATTGTTGTAAGTAGATGTATGATAGATACTCTTACAATTCACTTAACGTGTAAGTTCCATAAACCTTGGCCTTACACACAAAGGAATGATAGAGATCATACCACGATGCAAATGATAGAGATCAAATGCATGGACCATATCACCCCACTTCACACATTAGCATCTTTATAAGATGATCCCTCATTTGGATATCAAGATAAATTGTGTTCTTCCTTAAGTATGCACCATTTTGTGGATCGTGTTTTGAGGCATCACGTGATGATCGGGTGTTCTCGACTCTACGCTTTCATACAACGGGTGTAAGACAGTTTTACACACGCAAATACTAAGGTTATTACTTGACGAGCCTAGCATGTATAGACATGGCATCGGAACACGGACCGAAAGGTTAAGCATGAGTCATATAGTTGATATGATGTCCATATAGATGCTCGCCTTTGAAGCTACACCGACTCACGTGATGATCGTACTTGGTGTAGTGGATTTGGTTCATGTAATCACCAAAAGGACACGAGGGATGTCGTTTTTGAGTGGGAGTTCATTAGTAATTTGGATTAGTTGAACTCAATCTATCATAAACTTAGTCTAAATATATTTTACAAATTCTGTTATAGATGGCACCACCTGCTTTTAATTTCAATGTGTTCATGGAGAAAGAGAAGCTTGATGCGAATGGTAGCAACTTCACCAACTGGGCTATGAATTTGAGGATTCTCCTCACTGCTGCACAAAAGCAATATGTGCTAGAGGCGCCGCTAGGCCCCCCACCAGCTCCTGATGCCCCTGACGAGGAAAAGAACATCTATATAACTCGTCAGGAGGACCACAACTTAGTTCATTGCGGCATACTGTATGGGCTAGAGCCAGAACTTCGAAAACGTTTCGAAAATGGCAATGCCTTTGATACCATGGGAGAATTGAAAATCATTTTCGATACCCATGCTGCCGTGGAGAGTTATAATGCTTCTGAAAAGTTCTTTAGCTGCATGATGGAAGATAACAGCTCCGTTAGTGAGCACGTACTCAAAATGTCTGGGTACGCCGATATGCTTGTGTCCTTGGGAATAACGATTCCCATTGACTTAGGCATACATCGTGTTCTCCAATCTCTGCCACCTAGCTACAAGAGCTTCGTGATGAACTATAATATGCAGGGCATAAAGAAGTCTCTTCCCGATCTTCCGTCAATGCTTAAGACTGCAGAAGTGGTGATTAGGAAAGAACATCAAGTGTTGATGATCAATAAGACCACCGGTTTCAAGAAGGACAAGAAAGGCAAGAAGGAGGGAAAGAAGGGCGGCAAATCTGTTGCCGCGCCTGAAAAGAAACCCCGAGCTGGCCCTAAGTCTGACACCGAGTGCTACTATTGCAAGGGGACTGGCCATTGGAAGCGCAACTGCCCCAAGAATTTGGCGGACAAGAAGGCTGGCAAGGCAAACAAAGGTATATGTGATATACATGTTATTGATGTGTACTTGACTAGTACTCGCAGTAGCACCTGGGTATTTGATACGGGATCGGTTGCTAATATATGTAACTCGGTTTAGGGGCTGCGGAACAAGCGACAACTAGCAAGGGATGAGGTCACGATGCGGGTCGGCAATGGATCAAGAGTTGATGTGATCGCCGTCAGAACACTGCCTCTCCATATGCCGTCGGGATTAGTTATAAACCTGAATAATTGTTATTTGGTGCCTGCACTGAGCACGAACATTGTATCCGGATCGTGTTTGATGCAAAGTGGTTATTCGTTTAAGTCTGAAAACAATGGTTGTTCGATTTATATGAATAATATCTTTTATGGTCATGCACCTGTGTTGAATGGTTTATTTCTGTTGGATCACGATAGTAGTATTACACATATTCATAATGTTGATGCTAAAAGGATTAAACTTGATAATGATATATCTACATATATGTGGCACTACCATCTAGGTCATATTGGCGTTAAACGCATGAAGAAACTCCATTCTGATGGACTTTTGGAATCACTTGATTTTGAATCATTTGATACATGTGAGCCATGCCTTATGGGCAAGATGACTAGAACGCTGTTTTCCGGTTCAATGGAACAGGCGACAGATTTATTGGAAATCATACATACTGATGTGTGTGGACCAATGAGTGTGTCGGTGCGAGGTGGATATCGTTATTTTGTTACTTTCACGGATGATTTGAGTAGATATGGGTATATCTATTTGATGAAACATAAGTCTGAAACCTTTGAAAGGTTCAAAGAATTTCAGAATGAAGTGGAAAATCATCGTAACAGAAAGATCAAATTTCTGCGGTCCGACCGTGGAGGAGAGTATCTTAGTTACGAGTTTAGCACACATATGAAATACTGTGGAATAGTTTCACAACTCACGCCTGCCGGAACACCACAACGTAATGGTGTGTCAGAACGTCGTAATCGTACTTTATTGGATATGGTTTGATCTATGATGTCTTTAACTGACTTGCCACTATCATTTTGGGGTTATGCACTGGAAACCGCTGCATTCACTTTAAATAGGGCACCATCTAAATCCGTTGAAAAGACACCATATGAATTATGGTTTGGAAACAAGCCTAAGCTGTCATTTCTTAAAGTTTGGGGATGCGATGTTTATGTGAAGAAACTTCAACCGGATAAACTCGAACCCAAAGTGGAAAAATGCGTCTTCATAGGATACCCTAAGGAAACGATTGGGTATACCTTCTATCACAGATCCGAGGGCAAGTTCTTTGTTGCCAAGAATGGATCATTTCTTGAGAAGGAGTTTCTCGCGAAAGGTGTGAGTAGTCGGAAGGTAGAACTCGAAGAGGTTATTGAACCTTCTCTTCATGAAATGGCGAGTAGCGCAGCTCCAGAAGTTGTTTCGGAGTTGACTTCACCTAATGAAGAGAGAGCTAATGATATTGATCATGAAACTCCGAAAGAGGACACTACCGAACCTCGCAGGTCAAGCAGGACACGTGCAGCTCCTGAACTGTACGGCAATCCTGTTATGAATTTCATGATTGATGAAATAGATGACCCTGCGACGTATGAAGAAGTGATGATGAGCCCTGATTCCAACAAATGGCTAGAAGCCATGAAATCCGAGATGGAATCCATGTACGAAAACCAGGTTTGGACCTTGGTGGACTTACCTCACGATCGAAAGGTCGTTGAGAATAAATGGATTTTCAAAAGAAAAACTGATGCTGATGGTAATGTAACCATCTATAAGGCTCGACTTGTCGCAAAGGGGTTTCGACAAATTCAAGGAGTTGACTATGATGAGACATTCTCTCCCGTAGCGATGCTTAAGTCGGCTAGAATTATGTTAGCAATTGTTGCATATTTCGATTATGAAATATGGCAGATGGATGTCAAACTGCGTTCCTCAATGGTAATATTGAAGAAGAGTTGTATATGATACAACCTAAGGGTTTTGTCGATCCTAAGGATGCTGATAAGGTGTGCATACTTCAGGGATCCATCTATGGACTGAAGCAAGCATCCCGGAGTTGGAATCTCCGCTTTGATGAGGTGATCAAAGAGTTTGGATTTGTCCAAACTTATGGAGAGGCTTGTATTTACAAGAAAGTGAGTGGGAGCAATGTGGCATTTCTGATATTATATGTGGATGACATATTATTGATTGGAAATCATATAGATCTTTTAAACAGTGTTAAAAGTTATCTAAACAGCAAATTTTCGATGAAGGACCTTGGTGAAGCTTCATATATATTAGGCATTAAAATCTATAGAGATAGATCAAGATGTCTAATTGGGCTATCGCAGAGTACATACCTTGATAAGATATTAAAGAAGTTTAATATGGACGGAAGTAAGAAGGGGTACTTACCTATGTTGCAAGGCAAGACATTGAGTAAGACTCAAAGTCCGGCTACGGCGGAAGAAAGAGAGATAATGGATAAGATCCCCTATGCCTCAGCCATAGGCTCTATAATGTATGCCATGCTATGTACAAGACCGGATGTGGCACATGCTATTAGTTTGACTAGTAGGTACCAATCTGATCCAGGTTCAGAACACTGGATAGCGGTCAAGAATATCCTTAAGTACTTGAGAAGAACTAAGGATATGTTTCTTGTATACGGAGGTGAAGAAGAGCTAGTCGCTAAGTGTTATGTTGATGCTAGCTTTGACACTGATCCAGATGACTCTAAGTCTCAATCCGGATACGTATTTCTCTTGAATGGAGCAGCAGTTGGTTGGAGGAGCTCCAATCAACCTATGGTGGCTAGATCAACGACGGAGGCGGAATATGTTGCTGCTTCAGAAGCAGCGTAGGAAGCGGTTTGGATGAAGGAGTTCATAACGGAACTAGGTGTGGTTCCTAGTGCGTTGGACCCAATGGTGATCTATTGTGACAATAATGGAACCATAGCCAACGCCTAGGAACCAAGGTCTCACAAGAATTCCAAGCATACTAAGCACCGGTTTCACTCCATCCGCGAGCATGTCAAGGATGGAGATATAAAGATTTGTAAAGTGCACATGGACCTGAATGTAGCAGACCCGTTGACTAAAGTACTCCCTAGGGAAAAACATGATCAACACCAGAACTCCATGGGTGTTAGATTTATCACTATATAAACTAGATTATTGTCTCTAGTGAAAGTGGGAGACTGAAGGAAATATGCCCTGAGAGGCAATAATAAAGTTGTTATTATGTATTCCTTGTATATGATAGATGTTTATTTTGCATGCTATAATTGTATTGATAGGAAACATCAATACATGTGTGTTTAATAAACAAAAAGGGTTCCTAGTTATGCCTCTCTTATAGACTAGCTTGTTGATTAACAAGATGATCAAGGTTTCCTGATCATGGACATTGGATGTTGTTAATAACAAGGTCACAACATTTATGAAATGATGTGATGAACATTCATCCGAAGTATAGCATTACGATCAAGTCATTATGTTTATATTGCTATAACATCATACGAAGTAATCTTTATCCTTAGACCATGAGATCATGTTAATTGCTAACACCGGAAGAGTATCTTGATAACATCAAACGTCACACCGTAACAGGGTGACTATAAAGATGAGTTCAGTAATACGAAGGTGTTATGTTGAGGCTCATGGATCAAGAGTGGAATTTTTCAATCCAGATGACGGATAGATATACTCTGGGCCCTCTCGGTGATATCACATTAGGATAGCTTGCAAGCAAGTGATGTGATCACTAGAATGTTATATCACGGGAACGAGAAAAGAGTGCATGTAGGTAACGAGATCAAACTAGGTATGGAGATACCGATGATCGAATCACGGACATGTAATATATCGAGAGACAAAAGGATTTAGTTACAAGCGTTAAAGGTTCTCACGATCACAGGAGTCATCGTTGAATGTGTAGGAGTCAGTACGGATCTCCAGGTCCCGCTACTGATTATTGATCGGAGAAGGGTCTCGATCATGTCTGCATTATTCGCGAACTGTAGGGTGGCACACTTAAGAGTTACCGGACACCATTTTGGAGCACATATGTTTCAGACGAAAGAATTGCAAAGTGCAGGAATTGTTTCAATAGAAACCGGAAATTGTTTCGGGTGAAATTGCAGAAGGTGGTTCTGCATGTGATATTGAAATATTGCAAGGGGCTATATGTGAATGTTTGTTAATTAAAGTAATTAACAAAATTCTGAATAAATTTAATAAAAAGAGTTTTATTAAATGAGAGAGCATGAAATTTGGAGAAATTTAATGCATTTAAAGTGGAGACTTTAAAAGGGAATTTGAAGAGGCATTTTAATGTGGAGGGGTTACCACCACATGAATGGGGGAGGTGTGGGATCACCCCCCCCCCCCAATGCGCCGGCCATGGAGAGAGGGGGAACCCCCCTCCTCCTATAAAAGGCCACCCATTCCCTCCTTCATCCACACACCTCCTTGTGAAGGATCTCTCTCCCCCTCTAGAATTATTCCCCCATGGTCTCGGATTAGCGAGATACATGTTCCTGGTGGCATTTCGTCTGGAAGGAGTTGCTGCTTCTGCTGGATCGCTGGAGCGAGGAGGTGGAGGTTGTCCGGTGGCTTGAACGTGTGTGCGAGTGCGGATGCGCCGCTGAGTTGCGGCGCTCGGACTTCCTCACGATCTTGAGATCGGCAAGTGTACGACTACATCAACCACGAGTTCCTACTCGTTAACAAAACTCGTTGTCTTCGAGGGTAAGTTCTCCATGGATGTATGTCCACCCGTTGCTCTGTATCTAGTAGATAGATCTTGGCGTATAGTTCTCATCGTAGGAATTTTTTTGTTTTCTATGCTGCGAACCCAACATTATTCGCTATTATTTATTATAGCTTTGTCACTCGAGGGTGAGTTGAAGGGAATATGCCCTGAGAGGCAATAATAAAGTTATTATTATGTGTATTCCAAGTATATGATAGATGTTTATTTTGCATGCTATAATTGTATTAATATGGAAACATTAATACATGTGTGTATAATAAACAAATAGAAAGTTCCTAGTTATGCCTCTCTTTAAACTAGCTCGTTGATTAACAAGATGCAAAGTTTCCTGATCATGGACATTGGATGTCGTTAATAACGAGGTCACAACATTTGTGAAATGATGTGATGAACATTCATCCAAAGTATAGCATTATGATCAAAGTCATTGTGTTTATATTGTTATAACATCAAACAAAGTAATCCTAGTCCTTAGACCATGAGATCATGTTAATCTATAACATCGAAAGAGTATCTTGATAGCATCAAACGTCACACTGTTAAAGGGTGACTATAAAGGTGGGTTCAATGCTATGAATGTGTTATGTAGAGGCTCATGGATCAAGAGTGGGATTTGTCCATCCTGATGATGGATAGATATAATCTAGGCCCTCTCGGTGATAACACATAAAGATAGCTTGCAAGCAAGTGATGTGATCACTAGAATGTTATATCACAGGAACGAGAAAAGAGTGCATGTCAGTAACGAGATCAAACTAGGTATTTGGATACTGATGATCGAATCTCGGACATGTAATATATCATGAGATAAAGGGATTAAGTTACTAGCATTAAAGGTTCTCATGATCACAGAAGTCATCGTTGCATGTGTAGGAGTCAAAATGGATCTCTAGGTCCCACTTCTAATTATTGATCTGAGAGGGGTCACGATCATGTCTGCAGTATTTTTGTAAAGTAGGGTGACACACTTAAGGGTTGCCAAACACCATTTGGAGCAAATATGTTTCAAACAAAAGAATTACAAAGTGCTTGAATTATTTCAATGGACACCGGAATTGTTTCGGGTGAAATTGCTGAAATTGGTTCTGCATGTGATATTGAAATGTTGCAGGGGGTTTTATGTGAATGTTTGTTAATTAAAGTAATTAACAAAATTCTGAATAAAATAAATAAAAGATTTTTATTAAATGAGACTTGCATTAAATTTGGTGGAAATTTAATGCATGTGAGTGGAACTTTGAGTGGAGGCATGTTTATGTGAGTGGAGCTTCCACCACATGAATGAGGAAGAGCTGGGGGTACCCCCCTTGGGCGCCGAACATTGGGAGGGGGAGATCCCGCCCCTCCTATAAAAGACCTCCCTCTCCTCCCTCTCAAAGCACACCTCCTCGTGAAGGATCTCTCTCCCCCTCTAGATGTATTCCCCCATGGTCTCGGATTAGTGAGATACATGTTCTCGGTGGCATTTCATCTAGAAGGAGTTGCTGCTTCCGCCGATTCTCTGGAGCAAAGAGGTGGAGGTTGTTCGGTGGCCTGAACATCCGTGTGAGGACGGATGCGCTGCTGATTTGTGGCGCTAAGACTTCCACACAATCTTGAGATCAGCAAGCGTTCGACTACATCATCCACGAGTTCCATCTCGTTAATAAAGCTTTGTTGTGTTCGAGGGTATGTTCTCTATGGATGTATATCCACCTGTTGCTTGTGTCTAGTAGATATATCTTGGTGTATAATAGTTCCCATCGTAGGAATTTTTTTGTTTTCTATGCTGCGATCCCAACAGTGGTATCAGAGCCTAATCTATGCGTAGGTGCTTTGCACGGGTAGTACACATATGTTTATGTGGGCGATTATGATCATGTTATTGCTTCTTTCATGTATTTTGGATATTGGTGGCATAGTGGGATGAAGTGGCCCAGACTGACTTTACATGTCCTCGCACATGACACCATTTCCACGCTTGACATGCAACTAGTTTTGCATAAGTGGCTAGCGGGTGTCTGTCTCTCCTACTATAGTCAATATCTAATTTGAAATACAACGAGTTGCTAATAACTTAGTTATCTTCGTTGTGGTTCCATGTTTGTAGGTAAGACCAGTTCTATCTTCGAAAGCCCTAAGCCACGTAAAACTTGCAATGGATAAATTAGAAGCGTCTAGTTTAGATTGTTGTTGGGCTAGTGTCATGATATTGTTATGTTGTAAGTTGATGTATAGTTCATACTCTTAAAACACACCTAACATGTAAGTTCCATAGACCTTGGCCTTACACGCAAAGGAATGATAGAGATCATACCATGGTGCACATCATAATGATCAAATGCATAGACCATATCATTCCACTTTACACATATGATGTTTGCATCTTATATTGCTAGTTTGGCCTTTTAGTAGCATTATAAAATGATCCCTCATTTAGATATCAAGATAAAAATGTGTTCTTCCTTAAGTATGCACCGTTCTATGGATCGTGTTTCAAAACATCACGTGATGATTGGGTGTACTCGACTCTGCGCTTTCATACAATGGGTGTAAGACAGTTTTACACATGCAAGTACTAAGTTTCTTACTTGGCGAGCCTAGCATGTAAAGACATGGCGTCAGAACATGGACCGAAAGGTAAAGCATCAGTCATCTAGTTGTTATGATGCCCATATTGATGCTCGCCTTTGAATCTACACCGACTCACGTGATGATCGGACTTGGTGTACTGGATTTGGTTCATGTAATCACCAAAAATACATGAGGGATGTTGTTTTTGAGTAGGAGTTCGTTTGTAATTTGGATTAGTTGAACTCGATCTATCATAAACTTAGTCTAAACTTTACAAATTCTATTGTAGATGGCACCACCTGCTTTTAATTTCAATGTGTTCATGGAGAAAGAGAAACTTGTGATGAATGGTAGCAACTTTACCGACTGGTCCATGAATTTGAGGATTCTCCTCAATGCTGCACACAAGCTATATGTCATAGAAGCGCCGCTAGGCCCCCCACCAGCTCCAGATGCCCTGACGAGGAAAAGAATGTCTATCTGACTTGTCAGGAGGACCACAAATGAGTTCATTACGGCATATTGTATGGGCTAGAGACAGAACTTTGAAAGCGTTTCGAAAATGGCAATGCCTTTGAGACCATGGGTGCATTGAAAATGATTTTCGATACCCATACTACCATAGAGAGTTATAATGCTTCTGAAAAGTTCTTTAGATGCATGATGGAAGAGAACAGCTCCGTTAGCGAGCATGTACTCAAAATGTCTAGGTACGCCGATAGGCTTGTGTCCTTGGGAATAACGATTCCCATTGACTTAGGCATACATCATGTTCTCTAATCTCTCCCACCTAGCTAAAAGAGCTTCGTGATGAACTATAATATGCAGGCATGAAGAAGTCTCTCCCCGGGCTTCTGTCAATGCTTAAGACTGCAGAGGTGGAGATCAAGAAAGAACATCAAGTGATGATGATCAATAAGACCACCGATTTCAAGAAAGACAAGAAGGGTAAGCAGAAGGGAAAGAAGGGTGGCAAATCTGTTGCCATGCCTGAAAAGAAACCCTGAGCTGGACCTAAGTCTGATACCGAGTGCTGCTATTGCAAGGGGAATGACCATTGGAAGTGCAAGTACCCCAAGTATTTGGCAGACAAGAAGGCCGTCAAGGCAAACAAAGGTATATATGATATACATGTTATTGATGCGTACTTGACTAGTACTCGCAGTAGCACCTAGGTATTTGATACAGGATCGGTTCCTAATATATGTAACTCGATTCAGGGGTTGCGGAACAAGCGACAACTAGCAAGGGATGAGGTCACGATGCGTGTCGGCAAAAGATCAAGAGTTGATGTGATCATTGTCGGAACTCTGCCTCTCCACCTAGCGTCGGGATTAGTGATAAATCTAAATAATTGTTATTTGGTCCCTGCACTGAGCATGAACATTATATCCGGATTGTGTTTGATGCAAAGTGGTTATTCATTTAAGTCCAAAAATAATGGTTCTTCGATTTATATGAATGATATCTTTTATGGTCATGCACCTATGATGAATGGTTTATTTCTATTGGATCTCGATAATAGTGTTACACATATCCATAATGATGATGCTAAAAGGATTAAACTTGATGACGATATATCTGCATATATGTGGCACTGCCGTCTAGGTCATATTGGTGTTAAACGCATGAACAAACTCCATTCTGATGGACTTTTAGAATCACTTGATTTTGAATCATTTGATACATGTGAGCCATTCCTTATGGGCAAAATGACTAGAATGTTGTTTTCCGGTTCAATGCAACGGGCAGCCGATTTATTGGAAATCATACATACTGATGTATGTGGTCCAATGAGTGTGTCGGTGCGAGGTGGATATCGTTATTTTGTTACTTTCACGGATGATTTGAGTAGATACAGGTATATCTATTTGATGAAACACAAGTCTAAATCCTTTGAAAATTTCAAGGAAATTCAGAGTGAAGTGAAAATCATCGTAATACAAAGATCAAATTTCTATGGTCTGACCATGGAGGTGAGTATATAAGTTACGAGTTTAGCACACATATGAAAGAGTGTGGAATAGTTTCACAACTCACACTTGTCGGAACACCACAACGTAATGGTGTGTCGGAACGTCGTAATCGTACTTTATTAGATATGATTCGATCTATGATTTCTCTACTCACTTGCCACTATCATTTTAGTGTTATGCACTAGAAACTGCTGCATTCACTATAAATCGGGCACCATCTAAATCCGTTGAAATGACATCGTTTGAATTGTGGTTTCGAAACAAACCTAAGCTGTCATTTCTTAAAGTTTGGGGTTGCGATGTTTATGTGAAGAAACTTCAACTGGATAAACTCGAACCCAAAGTGGAAAAATGCGTCTTCATAGGATACCCTAAGGAAACTATTGGGTGTTGCTTCTATCACTGATCTAAGGGCAAGGTTTTTGTTGCCAAGAATGGATCCTTTCTAGAGAAAGAGTTTCTCGTGAAAGGCGTGTGTAGTCGGAAGTTAGAACTCGAAGAGGCTAATGAACCTTCTATTCATGCAACGGCGAGTGGTGGAGCACTAGAAATTGTTCCGGAGTTGACTTCACCGAATGAAGAGGGAACTAATGATAATGATCATGAAACTCCGAAAGAGGACACTACCAAACCTCGCAGGTCAAGGAGGACATGTGCAACTCCTGAACTGTACAGAAATCCTGTTATGAATTTCATGGTTGATGAAACTGTTGGGTTCGCAGCATAGAAAACAAAAAATTTCCTACGATGAGAACTATACGCCAAGATCTATCTACTAGATACAGAGCAACGGGTGGACATACATCTATGGA
This sequence comes from Avena sativa, assembly GCA_916181665.1. Taxonomy (NCBI): domain Eukaryota; kingdom Viridiplantae; phylum Streptophyta; class Magnoliopsida; order Poales; family Poaceae; genus Avena; species Avena sativa. The sequence continues at coordinate 435,361,690 of OV702295.1, forward strand.
GAACTTACCCTCGAAGACAACGAGTTTTGTTAACGAGTAGGAACTCGTGATTGATGTAGTCGTACACTTGCCGATCTCAAGATCGTGAGGAAGTCCGAGCGCCGCAACATAACACCTTCGTAGCACTAAACCCACCTTTATAGTCACCCTGTTACGGTGTGAGGTTTGATGTAATCAAGATGCTCTTCCGGTGTTAGCAATTAACATGATCTCATGGTCTAAGGATAAAGATTACTTCGTATGATGTTATAGCAATATAAACATAATGACTTGATCGTAATGCTATACTTTGGATGAATGTTCATCACATCATTTCACAAATGATGTGAGCTTGTTATTAACAACATCCAATGTCCATGATCAGGAAACCTTGATCATCTTGTTAATCAACAATCTAGTCTATAAGAGAGGCATAACTAGGAACCCTTTTTGTTTATTAAACACACATGCATTGATGTTTCCTATCAATACAATTATAGCATGCAAAATAAATATCTATCATATACAAGGAATACATATTAACAACTTTATTATTGCCTCTGAGGGAATATTTCCTTCAGTCTCCCACTTGCACTAGAGACAATAATCTAGTTTACATAGTGATAAATCTAACACCCATGGAGTTCTGGTGTTGATCATGTTTTGCCCTAGGGAGAACTTTATTCAATGGATCTGCTACATTCAGGTCCGTGTGCACTTTACAAATCTTTATGTCTCCATCCTTGACATGCTCGCGGATGGAGTGAAACCGACGCTTAATATGCTTGGAATTCATGTGAGACCTTGGTTCCTTGGCATTGGATATGGCTCCATTGTTGTCACAATAGATCACCATTGGGTCCAATGCACTAGGAACCACTCCTAGTTCCATTATGAACTCCTTCATCCAAACCGCTTCCTGTGCCGCTTCTAAAGGAGCAACATATTTCGCCTCTGTCATTGATCCAGCCACCATAGGTTGTTTGGAACTCCTCCAACTAACTGTTGCTCCATTCAAGAGAAATACGTATGCGGATTGAGACTTAGAGTCATCCGGATCGGTGTCAAAGCTAGCATCGACATAACACTTAGCGACTAGCTCTTCTTCACCTCCGTATACAAGAAACATATCCTTAGTTCTTCTTAAGTACTTAAGGATATTCTTGTCCGCTATCCAGTGTTCCGAACCTGGATCAGATTGGTACCTACTAGTCAAACTAATAGCATGTGCCACATCCGATCTTGTACACAGCATGGCATACATTATAGAGCCTATGGCTGAGGCGTAGGGGATCTTATCCATTATCTCTCTTTCTTCCGCCGTAGCCGGACTTTGAGTCTTACTCAATGTCTTGCCTTGCAACATAGGTAAGAACCCCTTCTTACTTCCGTCCATATTAAACTTCTTTAATATCTTATCAAGGTATGTACTCTGCGATAGCCCAATTAGGCGCCTTGATATATCTCTATAGATTTTAATGCCTAATATATATGAAGCTTCACCAAGGTCCTTCATCGAAAATTTGCTGTTTAGATAACTTTTAGCACTGTTTAAAAGATCTATATGATTTCCAATCAATAATATGTCATCCACATATAATATCAGAAATGCCACACTGCTCCCACTCACTTTCTTGTAAATACAAGCCTCTCCATAAGTTTGGACAAATCCAAACTCTTTGATCACCTCATCAAAGCGGAGATTCCAACTCCGGGATGCTTGCTTCAGTCCATAGATGGATCGCTGAAGTTTGCATAACTTATCAGCATCCTTAGGATCGATAAAACCCTTAGGTTGTATCATATACAACTCTTCTTCAATATTACCATTGAGGAACGCAGTTTTGACATCCATCTGCCATATTTCATAATCGAAATATGCAGCAATTGCTAACATAATCCTAACCGACTTTAGCATCGCTACGGGAGAGAATGTCTCATCGTAGTCAACACCTTGAATTTTTCGAAACCCCTTTACGACAAGTCGAGCTTTATAGATGGTCACATTACCATCAGCATCAGTTTTTCTTTTGAAAATCCATTTATTCTCAACAGCCTTTCGATCGTGAGGTAAGTCCACCAAGGTCCAAAACTGGTTTTCGTACATGGATTCCTTCTCGTATTTCATGGCTTCTAGCCATTTGTTGGAATCAGGGCTCATCATCGCTTCTTCATACGTCGCAGGGTCATCTATTTCATCAACCATGAAATTCATAACAGGATTGCCGTACAGTTCAGGAGCTGCACGTGTCCTGCTTGACCTGTGAGGTTCGGTAGTATCCTCTTTCGGAGTTTCATGATCATTATCATTAGCTCTATCTTCATCAGGTGAAGTCAACTCTAAAACAACTTCCGGTGTTGCACCACTCGCCAATTCATGAAGAGAAGGTTCAATAACCTCTTCGAGTTCTACCTTCCGACTACTCACACCTTTCGCGAGAAACTCCTTCTCAAGAAAGGATCCATTCTTAGCAACAAAAACCTTGCCCTCGGATCTTTGATAGAAGGTATACCCAATCGTTTCCTTAGGGTATCCTATGAAGACGCATTTTTCCGCTTTGGGTTCGAGTTTATCCGGTTGAAGTTCCTTCACATAAACATCGCATCCCCAAACTTTCAGAAATGATAGCTTAGGTTTGTTTCCAAACCATAATTCATACGGTGTCATTTCAACGGATTTAGATGGTGCCCTATTTAAAGTGAATGCAGCAGTTTCCAGTGCATAACCCCAAAATGACAGTGGCAAGTCAGTCAAAGACATCATAGATCGAACCATATCGAATAAAGGACGATTACGACGTTCCGACACACCATTACGTTGTGGTGTTCCGGCAGGCGTGAGTTGTGAAACTATTCCATAGTCTTTCATATGTGTGCTAAACTTGTAACTAAGATACTCTCCTTCACGGTCGGACTACAGAAATTTGATCTTTCTGTTAAGATGATTTTCCACTTCATTCTGAAATTCCTTAAACTTTTCAAAGGTTTCAGACTTATGTTTTGTTAAATAGATATACCCATATCTACTCAAATCTTCCTTGAAAGTAACAAAATAACGATATCCACCTCGCGCCGACACACTCATTGGTCCACACACATCAGTATGTATGATTTCCAATAAATCTGTCGCCCGTTCCATTGAACCAGAAAACGACGTTCTAGTCATCTTGCCCATAAGGCATGGCTCACATGTATCAAATGATTCAAAATCAAGTGATTCCAAAAAGGCCATCAGAATGGAGTTTCTTCATGCGTTTAACGCCAATATGACCTAGACGGCAGTGCCACATATATGCAGATATATCATTATCAAATTTAATCCTTTTAGCATCAACATTATGAATATGTGTAATACTACTATCGAGATTCAATAGAAATAAACCATTCAACACAAGTGCATGACCATAAAAGATATCATTCATATAAATCAAACAACCATTTTTTCAGATTTAAACGAATAACCACTTTGCATCAAACACGATTCGGATACAATGTTCATGCTCAGTGCAGGCACCAAATAACAATTATTCAGATTTATAACTAATCCCGACAGCATATGGAGAGGCAGCATTCCAACGGCGATCACATCAACTCTTGATCCATTGCCGACCTGCATCATGACCTCATCCCTTGCTAGCTGTCGCTTGTTCCGCAGCCCCTGAACCGAGTTACATATATTAGCAACCGATCCCGTATCAAATACCCAGGTGCTACTGCGAGTACTAGTCAAGTACACATCAATAACATGTATATCACATTTACCTTTGTTTGCCTTGTCGGCCTTCTTGTCCGCCAAATACTTGGGGCAGTTGTGCTTCCAATGGCCAGTCCCCTTGCAATAGTAGCACTCGGTATCAGACTTAGGGCTAGCTCGGGGTTTCTTTTCATGTGCGGCAACAGATTTGCCGCCCTTCTTTCCCTTCTGCTTGCCTTTCTTGTCCTTCTTGAAACTGGTGGTCTTATTGATCATCAATACTTGATGTTCTTTCCTAATCTCCACTTCTGCAGTTTTAAGCATTGACAGAAGCTCGGGAAGAGATTTCTTCATGCCCTGCATATTATAGTTCATCACGAAGCTCTTGTAGCTAGGTGGCAGAGATTGGAGAACATGATGTATGCCTAAGTCAATGGGAATCATTATTCCCAAGGACACAAGCTTATCGGTGTACCCAGACATTTTGAGTACGTGGTAGCTAACGGAGTTGTTCTCCTCCATCATGCAGCTAAAGAACTTTTCAGAAGCATTATAACTCTCTACGGCAGCATGGGTATTGAAAATCATTTTCAATTCTCCCATGGTATCAAAGGCATTGCCATTTTCGAAATGCTTTCGAAGTTCTGGCTCTAGCCCATACAGTATGCCGCAATGAACTAAGTTGTGGTCCTCCTGACGAGTTATATAGACGTTATTTTCCTCATCAGGGGCATCAGGAGCTGGTGGGGGGCCTAACGGCGCCTCTAGCACATATTGCTTTTGTGCAGCAGTGAGGAGAATCCTCAAATTCATAGCCGAGTTGGTGAAGTTGCTACCATTCGCAACAAGTTTCTCTTTCTCCATGAACACATTGAAATTAAAAGCAGGTGGTGCCATCTACAACCAAATTTGTAAAGTATATTTAGACTAAGTTTATGATAGATTGAGTTCAACTAATCCAAATTACTAATGAACTCCCACTCAAAAACGACATCCCTCGTGTCCTTTTGGTGATTACATGAATCAAATCCATTACACCAAGTCCGATCATCACGTGAGTCGGTGTAGCTTCAAAGGCGAGCATCTATATGGGCATCATATCAACTATATGACTCATGCTTAACCTTTCGGTCCGTGTTCCGAGGCCATGTCTGTACATGCTAGGCTTGCCAAGTAAGAACCTTAGTATTCGCGTGTGTAAAACTGTCTTACACCTGTCGTATGAAAGCGTAGAGTCGAGAACACCCAATCATCACGTGTTGTCTCGAAACACGATCCATAAAATGGTGCATACTTAAGGAAGAACACATTTTATCTTGATATCTAAATGAGGGATCATCTTATAATGCTACCAAAAGCGCCAAACTAACAATATAAGATGCAAACATCTAATGTGTAAAGTGAAATGATATGGTTCATGAATTTGATCTCTATCATTTGCATCGTGGTATGATCTCTATCATTCCTTTGTGTGTAAGGCCAAGTTCTATGGAACTTACACGTTAAGTGTGTTGTAAGAGTATCTATCATACATCTACTTACAACAATACCATATCAAGACACTAGCCCAGCAACAATCTAAACTAGACGCCACTAATTTATCAATTGCAAGTTTTACGTGGCTTAGGGCTTTCGGAGATAGAACCGATCTTACCTACGAACATGAACCACAACGAGGATAACCAAGTTATTAGCAACTCATCGTAAATCAGATATTGACTACAGTAGGAGAGACAGACACCCGCTAGCCACTTATGCAAAACTAGTTGCATGTCAGTCGTGGAACCGGTCTCATGTACGATGACATGTAAGGTTGGTCCGGGCCACTTCATCCCACTATGCCACCAATATCCAAAATACATAGAAGATGCAATAACATAATCATCATCGCCCACATATAAACATATGTGTACTACCCGTGCAAAGCACCTACGCATAGATCAAGCTCTAATACCACTGTTGGGTTCGCAGCATAGAAAACAAAAAAATTCCTACGATGAGAACTATACGCCAAGATCTATCTACTAGATACAGAGCAACGGGTGGACATACATCCATGGAGAACTTACCCTCGAAGACAACGAATTTTGTTAACGAGTAGGAACTCGTGGTTGATGTAGTCGTACGCTTGCCGATCTCACGATCGTGTGGAAGTCCGAGCGCCGCAAATCAGCAGCGCATCTGTCCTCGCACACACGTCCAAGCCACCGGAAAACCTCCACCTCCTTGCTCCAGCGAATCAGCGGAAGCAGCAACTCCTTCCAGACGCAAGGCCACCGGGAACATGTATCTCGCTAATCCGAGACCATGGGGAAATATCTAGAGGGGAGAGAGATCCTTCACGAGGAGGTGTGCTTTGTGAGGGAGGAGAGGGGGGCCTTTTATAGGAGAGGGGGATCCTCCCCTACCATGGCTGGCAGCCAAGGAGGGTGCCCCCACCTCTTCCTCATTCATGTGGTGGAAGCTCCACTCACATCAATTTTGACTCCACCCAAAATTCCACTCACATGCATTAAATTTCCACCAAATTTAATGCCACTCTCAATTAATAAAACTCTTTTATTTATTTTATTCAGAATTTTGTTAATTACTTTAATTAACAAACATTCACATAAAACCCCTTGCAACATTTAAATATCACATGCAGAACCACTTTCTGCAATTTCACCTGAAACAATTCCGGTTTCTATCGAAACAATTCCTGTTTCTATCAAAATATTTCCTGTGCTTTGCAAACCTTTTGTCTAAAACATTTGTGCTCCTAAATGGTGTCCGGCAACCCTTAACTGTGTCACCCTACGGTTCGCGAATAATGCAGACATGATTGAGACTCCTCTCAGATCAATAATCAGAAGCGGGACCTAGAGATCCATACTGACTCCTGCACATTCAACGATGACTTCTGTGATTGTGAGAACCTTTAATGCTTGTAACTTAATCCCTTTGTCTCATGATATAATACATGTCCGAGATTCGATCATCGGTGTCCAAATACCTAGTTTGATCTTGTTACCGACATGCACTCTTTTCTCATTCCCGTGATATAACATTCTAGTGATCACATCACTTGCTTGCAAGCTATGTTAATGTGATAAAACCCAGAGAGGGCCCAGAGTATATCTATCCGTCATCAGGATTGACAAATTCCACTCTTGATCCATGAGCCTCAACATAACTCCTTTGTAGCACTAAACCCACCTTTATAGTCACCCTGTTACGGTGTGACGTTTGATGTTATCAAGATGCTCTTCCGGTGTTAGCAATTAACATGATCTCATGGTCTAAGGATAAAGATTACTTCGTATGATGTTATAGCAATATAAACATAATGACTTGATCGTAATGCTATACTTCGGATGAATGTTCATCACATCATTTCACAAATGATGTGACCTTGTTATTAACAACATCCAATGTCCATGATCAGGAAACCTTGATCATCTTGTTAATCAACAAGCTAGTCTATAAGAGAGGCATAACTAGGAACCCTTTTTGTTTATTAAATACACATGTATTGACGTTTCCTATCAATACAATTATAGCATGCAAAATAAACATATATCATATACAAGGGATACATAATAACAACTTTATTATTGCCTCTCAGGGCATATTTCCTTCAGAAATAGATAACCCGACGATGTATGAAGAAGCGATGATGAGCCTGGATTCCAACAAATGGCTAGAAGCCATGAAATCCAAGATGGAATCCATGTACGAAAACCAGGTTTGGACCTTAGCAGACTTACGTCGCGACCGAAAGGTCGTCGAGAATAAATGGATTTTCAGAAGAAAACCTAATGCTAATGGTAATGTAACCATCTATAAATCTTGACTTGTTGCAAAGGGGTTTCGAAAAATTCAAGGATTTGACTATGCTGAGACATTCTCTCCTGTAGTGTTGCTAAAGTCGGTTAGGATTATGTTAGCAATTGCTACATATTTTGATTATGAGATATGGCAAATGGATGTCAAAACTGCGTTCCTCAATGGTAACATTGAAGAGGAGTTGTATATGATACAACCAAAGGGTTTTGTCGATCCTAAAGAGCCTGACAAGGTATGCAAGCTTCAGCAATCCATCCATGGACTGAAGCAAGCATCTTAGAGTTGGAATCTCCGCTTTGATGAGGTGATCAAAGAGTTTGGATTTGTGCAAACCTATGGAGAGGCTTGTATTTACAAGAAAGTGAGTGGGAGCAAGTGGCATTTCTAATATTATATGTGGATGACATATTACTGATTGGAAATGATATAGATCTTTTAAACAGGGTTAAAAGTTATCTAAACAGCAAATTTTTGATCAAGGCCTAGGTGAAGCATCATACATATTAGGCAGAAAGATCTATAGAGATAGATCAAGGAGCCTAATAGGGCTATCACAGAGTACATACCTTGATAAGATTTTAAAGAAGTTTAAAATGGACGGAAGTAAGAAGGGGTTCTTACCAATATTACTAGGCAAGACATTGAGTAAGACTCAAAGTCCGGCTACGGCAGAAGAAAGAGAGATAATGGATAAGATCCCCTATGCCTCAGCCATAGGCTCTATAATGTATGCCATGTTGTGTACAAGATCGGATGTGGCACATGCTATTAGTTTGACTAGTAGGTACCAATCTGATCCAGGTTTGGAACACTGGATAGCGGACAAGAATATCCTTAAGTACTTAAGAAGAACTAAGGATATGTTTCTTGTATACGGAGGTGAAGAAGAGCTAGTCACTAAGTGTTATGTCGATGCTAGCTTTGACACCGATCCGGATGACTCTAAGTCTCAATCCGCATACGTATTTCTCTTGAACGGAGCAGCAGTTAGTTGGAGGAGTTCCAAACAACCTGTGGTGGCTAGATCAACGACTGAGGCGGAATATTTTGCTGCTTCAGAAGCGGCACACGAACCGGTTTGGATGAAGGAGTTCATAACCGAACTAGGTGTGGTTCCTAGTGCGTTGGACCCAATGGTAATCTATTGTGACAACAATGGAGCCATAGCCAACGCCAAGGAACCAAGGTCCCACAAGAATTCCAATCATATTAAGCGCCGGTTTCACTCCATCCGCGAGCATGTCAAGGATGGAGATATAAAGATTTGTAAAGTACACATGGATCTCAATGTAGCAGATCCGTTGACTAAAGTTCTCCCTAGGGAAAAACATGATCAGCCCCAAAACTCCATGGGTGTTAGATTTATCATTATGTAACTAGATTATTGTCTCTAGTGCAAGTGGGAGACTGAAGGGAATATGCCTTGAGAGGCAATAATAAAGTTCTAATTATGTGTATTCCAAGTATATGATAGATGTTTATTTTGCATGCTATAATTGTATTAATACGAAAACATTAATACATGTGTGTTTAATAAACAAATAGAAAGTTCCTAGTTATGCCTCTCTTTAAACTAGCTCGTTGATTAACAAGATGATCAAGTTTCCTGATCATGGACATTGGATGTCGTTAATAACAAGGTCACAACATTTGTGAAATGATGTGATGAACATTCATCTGAATTATAGAATTACGATCAAAGTCATTGTGTTTATATTTCTATAACTTCATACGAAGTAATCCTAGTCCTTAGACCATGAGATCATGTTAATCACTAACACCGGAAGAGTATCTTGATAACATCAAACGTCAGACCGTAAAAGGGTGACTATAAAGGTGGGTTCAGTGCTACAAAGGTGTTATGTAGAGTCTCATGGATCAAGAGTGGGATTTGTCCATCCCAATGATGGATAGATATACTCTAGGCCCTCTCGGTGATATCACATTAAAAATAGCTCGCAAGCAAGTGATGTGATCACTAGAATGTTATATCACGGAACGAGAAAAGAGTGCATGTCAGTAACAAGATCAAACTAGGTATTTGGATACCGATGATCGAAACTCGGACATGTAATATATCGCGAGACAAAGGGATTAAGTTACTAGCATTAAAGGTTCTCACGATCATAGAAGTCATCATTGAATGTGTAGGAGTCAGAATGGATCTCTAGGTCCTGCTTCTGATTATTGATGTGAGAGGGGTCTTGATCATGTATGCATTATTCACTAACCATAGGGTGACACACTTAAGGGTTGCCAACCACCATTTGGAGAAAATATGTTTTAGATGAAAGAATTGCAAAGCGCTGGAATTATTTCAATGGACACCAGAATTGTTTCGGGTGAAATTGCTGAAATTGGTTCTGCATGTGAAATTGAAATGTTATAGGCGGTTTTATGTGAATGTTTGTTAATTAAAGTAATTAACAAAATTCTGAATAAAATAAATAAAAGAGTTTTATTAAATGAGAATTGCATTAAATTTGGTGGAAATTTAATGCATGTGAGTGGAACTTTGAGTGGAGGCATGTTTATGTGAGTGGAGCTTCCACCACATGAATGAGGAAGAGGTGCGGGCACCCCCCCTTGGGCGCCGGCCATGGGGAGGGGGAGAGCCCCCTCTCCTATAAAAGGCCTCTCTCTCCTCTCTCTCAAAGCACACCTCCTTGTGAAGGATATCTCTCCCCCTCTAGATTTATTCCCCCATGGTATCGGATTAGCGAGATACATGTTCCCAGTGGCATTTCATCTAGAAGGAGTTGTTGCTTCCGCTGATTCGCTGGAGCAAGGAGGTGGAGGTTGTTCGGTGACCTGAATGTGTGTGCGAGGATGGATGTGCTACTGATTTGTAGCGCTAGGACTTCCACACGATCTTGAGATCGGCAAGCGTTCGACTACATCATCCACGAGTTCCATCTCGTTAACAAAGCTTTGTTGTCTTCGAGGGTATGTTCTCTATGTATGTATATCCACCTGTTGCTTGTATCTAGTAGATAAACCTTGGCGTATAATAGTTCCCATCGTAGGAAATTTTTGTTTTCTATGCTACGAACCCAACACGAGTAACCGCTAAGCTTGGGGATGTTGATAGCTCCAAATTTCATCACTTTTTACCATTGGTTTTCCTCTTGTTTATTGCCGGATTTCCCTAAAGATTGCCCTTTTCACTAATGTTAATGTCGTAATTAGCGAACCTTTGTTTTCTTGTGATGGTTTTCAGGCAATGAACATTTATTGAAGATCTAATAGCATTTATGGGGTAATTACACCAGAATAAGCAAATCCCCAATTGAAGCCATTTTCATTGGAGGCATCAGCACGCATAACGACCAACGGTACGGTCGGGATGCGCCCGTACCGCTCGCCTATACTACCCACCAGCGCCTTCCCTATATCAATACAAGCAACTTTCATAAAAGGAGAGAGACAAGAAGAACCACACAACAGAAGTTACAGTCGCCGCAAGCCATCTAGAGGGAGAGATCAGATCTGAAAGAGGAGAAGAACTTCCCCTCATTCTCCGACAATCTTCAACCTCAAAACCATACACTCCACCATCATCCCATCATTACTTAGAGAGAGAGAGAGATTGGCAGTTGTAAGATTAGGGTTTGATACTTTGATCTACCTTTGTTTTGTATTTGATTGGATCTTTAAATCGCTATTGTGTTTTGCTACAATAACTTTGAGATGATTTCTATTTGCAATACAATTATGCCTTTGATCTATCTACCTCTCATGTCTGAGTAAATCCCCATAGGTGTGGGAGATGTAGGGGATTGGCGAGATGTGATGTGCCTATTTTATTTCCATCCATTTGTGATTGTTGCAATGTTTATTTAAATAGTGAGAATGAATATCTATGTTTTCCTAATGCTTGTTATCTAATTTAAGGGCCCATGTAACATGATCCAAAGATCTCGTAGGTATGAACTTGTATGCTAGTAATTCAGTGACCTCCGAGTGATAGGACCAATATCAAAGAAGAACTAGCATCACTCGAGGACAACAAGGAACCACCAAGATTAAAGCCTTGATCTGGTTGAAAGACCTTAATTAGTACGCTGACCATGGTCGTGGTAATAGGCAGATGGATCATTAAGTTTATAAAGAATTGGCCATAAGGATTCCTAGTCGGTATATGGGTTGCTTGCCTACTCACTTATAAATAAGAATTATCATTATCACTTATTCCGCTTATTCCATTTGGCACTTGTACAATCACCATGAACCTATTCTCTTCGCGCCTAACTTCTCATCTTCAGGACCTTTACACATCTTTTGCATATTTACTTTTATGCAATTTACTTATTTCCTAAGCAAGTTCCTCTATCTTTTATTTAACCACTTCCACTGTCAACGTTTGTAGTCAATTCACTCAAGACTTGTGACACCTTGGGTGCGACAGAAACGCCGCATAAAAACACTTTCCTAGGCTCCTTGTTGGGATCGATATAAAAACTAGATAATACTTCCACGAAAACAGCCTCTGGCGAACATGTGCACTTGCAGGCCATCACTGCATAACATGATTACGGTCATATTTGTATTTGTCATCGGATTGATGACAAGTACGCCATGAGGGGGTCCTCGAGGCGTGCGGAATAGAGGGGTGTGAGACGAACGGTGTTCCGGGACGGTGAGCACACAAGTTTACCCAGGTTCGAATCCGCCGGCTTTGGACGGATCCTACTCCTGCTAGCAATCCAGTAATACGGCAGAGCCGGAATATGGGTTACAAGGGTTTCGCCTATGCGAGTTGAGATTGTAGACTATTGAGGTGCCCTAAAGGCTCTCCCAAGGATGGATTATATAGATATCCGGCCTAGGGTTTATAGGAGAGATCTATCCGGCTACGACTAAGAGTCGGTTACAGAGTACATCTTGAACTACAAGTAACATTATGGGCCTAAGTCGGTAAGTCTTCTGGGCCTTCCCGTAGCCGGATTGGACTCCATCTTTCTCCCTGACTAGGTCGCCTATGAAGCAATGCCCTAACCCGAAGTGGGCCACCCTGGTCAGTGAGGAACTGTGAGGATACCCGGAAAGTATATCGCCAACAGCAGCCCCCGGAGGCCTCCAAGATCCAAAGTCGGATTTATCATCGTCTAGCTTAATCTTCGGCTTGCAGAATCTTGAAGGATTCCTGAAACTTCACAACAAAAAATACGATCCGGGTCTCAAAAATAAGTCGGACCTATCAACAGGTTACTAGGATTTTCTAGCTCAATTTCAAACTAAGCCGGAACTTGGTCTCTAACGCCACCTGACACAAGCATGGTCAAGTCACGTCATCTGACAGGCCTTCCGTCAGCACGACCGTTGGTGGGTCTGCGGTCTGCGGAACCGAGGCGTTGTTTCAATGCGTGCATGGAGATCGAGGCGACGCAATCATCGCGTGGGTCCTTCCCAGTTCCTTCCACGACGCGTGGCGGTTACACTATAGCATTTGCACGAATCTTGGCGTAGTTAGGTGGATATAAGGGGTTAGGATTTCTTCCCTCTTCTTTCACCAGTCCTTTGCCTTTTCCTCTCCTCCCAATCTCCCAGTGCGCACAGAGCTCCCCCGTTCTTCCTCCATAGAACTCCCAGCACCGCCCCTTTTAGGTCAATCACTCGCCGGAGAAATGGATTCATCTTCTTCCTCCGGCTTGGCGGCAGCGGCGGCGGCAGCGATGGCGGAAGCGGTGGCGGAGAAGGAGAGCTTTCGCGGTCTCTGGATCCCCTGCGCTCTCAATGAGGAGGGCCTCAGGAACTTGGAGAAGGAGGGACTTCTTGCCGCTGGCTATTGGCGGAGCAGCTTCGAAGAAACCGTCCCCAACCCGCGCGACGGCGAGCGGGTCCACTTCGGCACCCATCTCGACCGAGGTCTGTCCTTTCCTCCCTCGGAGTTCTTCTCCGAGGTGATAGATCATTACGGAGTTCAACTCCATCATCTTCCTCCCAACTCTCTGTTAGAAATGAGCGCATATGCTTCGTTGTGCGAGGGCTTTCTCGGCATTAGGCCGAGTTTGACTCTCTTCCAGTATTATTTTCATGTCCGGAGAAACTCCATTACCACCGGTGTTCCTTACATCACCGGCACTATCAGCTTTTCACTTAGACGCGACCGGGCTTATCCCAAAATTCTAGCCAGTGACTCGGTCAAAGAATGCCCAGCCACATTTTTCTATCATAGTGATATTCTGGCTCCTGACAAAGCTACCACTTTGCCGGCTTTTGTCGACGGAGCAGCCACGGCCCAGCCTTCCTGGGACGAGGCTGCTCTGGCTCTTTCCGATGATCTTATCCTCGCTAAGAGGCGGATCGAATATTTGATTAAGCACAATGGTCTGGAGGGATCCGACTTGGTCCAGTGTCGGATCCAGCCACTTCAGTACCATGGAACCTGACTGATGCAATCCATTATGTCGTCTCTGAAAGACTCCCTCCGCATCAGCTCTAAAGCCTACACCATTCAAGGCTACATAAGCCAGATCAAGTGGCTGATCAAGGAGCGGATCGAGAGGAGAATTCCGAAGGTTTCTCTGGATATGCACACGGCGGAAAACCCCGTGGTGCCGGTAAGCTTCCATCATCACACCTTTTATGTGTTCCATTCTTTGAGTTATACTACAATACTGATATGTTTTCATCTTTTCAGCTTGCTGACCTCCCCGAGTTGGAACTTTCTCCGCTCGAAGGATATCCTCCAGAGTTCTCTTAGGAGGTGGAGGTAGTTCCATTGCCGGATCTTGCGCTCAAGAAGCGCAAAGCTCCGACAGTGGCTGTTGGCAAAAAGGAGGTGCCCGTTGTGAAGAGGTAACTTTCAATCACAATTCTCCGCGTTTGTACTTAATTCAAATTTCTTTTCGAGATGTAATGTTTTCCGACTTTACTACATTCTCAGAGCAAAACCGCTCGTCAAGGACAAGGGGAAAGGGATTCCTTCGAAGCCGCTGCGGCAGACGAAGCTTACCATAGCTTCCCCTGCCGTGGCTCCTCCGACTCCTGCCCCTCAACCTTCTGCAACGCCGGTTATCTCGCCGGACGTTGCAGAAGATCTGGCTCCTTCAACGGGGCCTGTGAACCTTGGATCACAAACTGACGTCACCATGAGTGCATCAGATCTGGATAAGGGTGAACCCTCTTTGGGTAATGATCCCTCGGCAGAAACCTTCACCGAAAACCGCCTGAGCAATCCGGGACTTGCCAAGTTTGGTCTGTCTCGGAAATCTGCCAAAGAAATCCTGCGGCTCGCCAGGCAAGTCCTAGAGAAAAGCCATCTATCTGCGGAAGAAGAAGCGCAAGAAGCAAAGGACGTCAAGTTCTCTGACCTTCTCGCCCAAGTCCGCCTTCGCGACGAGAGGATTAGGACTGGCGAGCTTCCAACAGCCCGAATGATCCCTCTTACTCTTGCCGAGAAGGTGGCCGCTAAAGTGAACGCGGGTTTGGACAAACTCACCCGCGAGCAATATGTAAGTCGAAATTCCAACTCCTGTTTTTTCCATTATGTTATATCATATCCTCTAGCCCCCAAGCATGAAGTAGGATATATAATCCGGGTTTATGCTTGGATGCCAAAGAACGAACTAGTGTAGCGCCCAAGGCTCGTGCTGATATTTAGCAAAAATATTAGCCCGAGTCTTGAGTGGCTTTCTGACTTTGGGTATTCTGACTTACAGAAAGTATGTTCCTATAACCAGGAATTATTGACCAATGTCTACGACAAGCGGAGAGAGATCAAAGCTCTCCGGCTTAAAAATGCTGAACTTAAAGTTGCCAAGGATGAGGCTGAAGGTAAGCATTCCGAGACTCAAACCTTGTCTTTGTTATTTTCAATGTCGAATTTTTCTGAACTGTTGTTCTTTTTTGACTTACAGCGCTGGTGAAACAATCCGTCGCCATGATTGAAGAGGTCGAGAACCTCAAGACCCTGGTGGTGGAGAACAAGAGACTTCGCCAAGAGCTGGATAATCTTAAGGAGGATCATGAAACGAGCATAGCTCAAGTCCTTAAATCCTCCTCCATGGCCACTGATGAGCGTGATCGCAAGATTGCTGCTCAAGATAAAATAATCTCGGACCTCAAGAATGAGCTTGGCAGAGAGAAGGACATGTCCCAGGCACTCCAGGCTGAACTCTAGAGTCTCCGGGAGAAGAATACCAAAATTGACGACGTCATTTTCGGTACGTTCCAACTATCTGACTTGTCTCTTTCTTTGACTTTTATAAATGTCGGATTTTTCTTAACTTGTTTTGTGTATAGGTCCTCTGAATTTGACGGACTCTTCCTCCTCCGAGCCCCGCACCCACCGGCTTACCCAAGTCGGTGACCTGCTTCATGATTTCCGCCAGTCCCTTGAGGACGTCGGTGAAGCTCTCAAGATTCTAGACATGCCAAGCATGTCGGATTTTCAGGTGCGGGACAAGGCAAAGGAGATGCCACAGCTTGTTCGGGACTGGAACATGTCCTACGCGCGGACCACTTCGTAGAACGCTCTCACCATGGTCATGAGCCACCATGGAAACATGGAGATATAGCAAGTGACCAGAGGGTACTGCAAGGTAGACGAAGACGGCCAGGAGCAGGACCTTCAAGCCATCATGCACTCCTGCGCTAGATATGGGTGTCACGTGGCTGATCTGACCAGCTACGAGATCCCCTTCTTCACCCACGTAGCTACTCCGCCTCCTCCTCCAGAAGAAACCGAAGAAGTTTCCGACGATGAACGCACCACCTCGGATGCGGACATCTCGGAACGATATCAAGGCGGAGTAACCAGCGAGCCGGCAGCTCCTTCATCTCCTCCTGCATCATAGACCAGAAACTTATGTATTATTCCGGAAAAACATGATGCATTTGTAAATATGTAATACTTTAACTTTGCTAGTGCTAAGCTTTTGATCTATTCGGCACTTTTCGGCATTGAAATTTTTTGTGTGCCTGAAATGTTTACATAAGCACTTGTATTTTTTCGTCTCTACTTATCGTTTATCTGGCTTTCTGCCTCGTCCCTTTCATGAGCCAGCTAAACCTTCTGCCGGAAACTTTGCCGAGCAACGGAGCTCAATTGCTAAACCAGTTTAAACTCGGAAACAAATCTGGCTTCCAGTACCAACAATTCACTACTCGAAAAATACCCACATCTAGCAATCAGACAAATAACCACAGTAAAGACTAGAAATTTTAGAGTTATACCCGAAGGTAGCAATTTTAGAATCGAAAATCTAAACCAGAACGAACATGAGCATAAAGTACTTTCAAGCATTCTGGGATTTTCGACTATGACATGATCATTCGGAAATAAGATGGTAAAAACTTCTCAGAAAAACTTGAGGCCACCAAAACTTTTATTTCTCATAGAACATGTACATATGTATGATTACAAAGAAGGATAAACTAAGAATAAAAGGGATGTAGCTGAGAAATATTCCATGGTCTGTCTAACTCATTCGGATTTGTACTGCCTCCAGCTCTCTTTCTCTTCTTAGTAGCGGGTCTTTCTTTGACTGGCCTCATGTCAGTTAAGTAGGACGATCCATTGTGCAATACTCAACTAACTAAAAAGGGCCCTTCCCATACTGGGGAAAGTTTGTGCTTTCTTTGTTGCACAAGCCGGATAACCAAATCACCTTTATTGAAAGATCTATTTCGGACTCTCTGGCTATGATACTTGCGTAACTTCTGCTGATAGGCTGTAGATCTCATTTCAGCAATGACGCAAACTTCTTCGACTAAGTCGAGATCATTTTGTCGATAAATCTCGGCATCCTCTTTGATATACGCGGCCACTCTAGGAGAAGTATGAATCGGATCACTAGGAAGAATTGCTTCTGCGCCATAGACCAAGAAGAAAGGTGTGTATCCTGTTGACCTGTTTGGAGTTGTTCGTAAACTCCAAATTACAGAGGGTAGTTCCTCTGCCCAAGCCCCCCAGCATGTTGTAGTGGTGCTTCGATTCTTGGTTTTAGGCCTTGTAGAATTAAACCGTTTGCTCTTTTGACTTGTCCGTTAGCTTGTGGATGTGCGACTGACGCAATGTCAAGACGGATATTTTGCTCGTTGCAGAATTCAGCCAATTCTCCCATAGAAAAGTTACTCCCGTTGTCCGTGATAATGCTATGCAGATAACCATACCAGATTATAACATCCTCGACAAATCTTTTGGCTGTTGCTCCATCACAACTAGTGACAGGTTTAGCCTCAATCCATTTGGTGAATTTATCCACCATCACTAAGAGGTGAGTAAATCCACTTGGAGCTCGTTTAAATGGTCCTACCATATCAAGCCCCCAGACCGCAAAGGGCCATGTTATAGGTATTGTCCATAGCTGATCAGCCGGAACATGAGCTTGTTTGGCGTACTTTTGGCAGCCTTTGCACGTCTTGACTAATCGTTCAGCATCTGCCTGAGCTGTAAGCCAGAAAAAATCGTGTCTAGAAGCTTTTGCCACTAAAGATTTGGCTGCAGCGTGGTGACCACACTCGCCTTCATGGATTTCTCTTAAGATTTCCACTCCTTCCGGAGATACACAGCGCTGAAAACCCCCGGAAACACTCCGTTTATGGAGCTCACCTTTAACAATAGTATAGGCTTTTGCTCGTCGGATAATCTACCAGCTCAGCACCTCGTCTTTGGGTAATTTGCCATCCACCAAATAATCGAGGTAGGGTTGAGTCCAGCTGGGAATTACAGCCAGAACTTCTATCAAAGGTGAGTCGGATTTGGTCGGATATTCCTCATCTACTCCCTTTATCGAGGGAACTTTGAGGTGCTCTAAAAAAGCGCCATACAGGACCTCTTTCCGCGCAGAACCTATCCGAGATAGTGCGTCTGCTTCCTCATTTTCTGCTTGAGGGATGTGTTGAACTTCAAACACTTTGAACGATTTGGATAGATCATCCACGACAGCTTTATATGCTGCCATGTGTTTATTTGCATTACAAATATCCGACTCTTGTTGAGCAACAAGATCCGAATCTCCGTAACACATCAAACTTCAGATGCTAATATCCTTGGCAATCCGGATTCCATGCAGCAGTGCTTCATACTCGGCAATATTGTTTGTCACTGTGAAGTGTATCTGCAACACATATAAAAGTTTATCTCCTTGGGGTAATTTGAGCACCACGCCAGCCCCTGAGCCCCATCGAGCCTTAGACCCATCGAAAAAGAGGGTCCAATATTCCAACTCAGGGAGGATCATGTTCTCCTTCGTCTCTGTCCAATCAGCGACAAAGTCGGCAAGGATCTGGGATTTAATTGCTGTCCGAGGTTTGTACTTCAATGTCGAAAGCTAAAAGCTCTATGCCCCATTTGGCGACGCGTCCTATGGCGTCACTGCTGTTGATTATATCTCTCATGGGAGCTTTGCTCACCACGGTGATTGGATGCTCCTGAAAGTAGTGTTGTAACTTACGAGATGCTAGAAAAGTAGTGTCGTAACTTACGAGATGCTCCTGAAAGTAGTGTCGTAACTTACGAGATGCTAGAAAAGTAGTGTCGTAACTTACGAGATGCTGTTGATTATATCTCTCATGGGAGCTTTGTTAGTGCGGATACCGCTGTTTTGATTCTGTCAGGACCTCATTGACAAAGTAAGTCGGACGCTGCACTAGGTGTTCCTGATTTTCCTCTGGTCTCTCCACCACCATGACGATACTAACGACCTTATTTGTCGCAGTAATGTAAAGCAACATCGGTTCCTGAGGTTTCGGCGCTGCAAGGATAGGAGCCGACAAGAGTACTTTCTTCGGGTCTTGTAGTGCAGCTTCAGCTTCGTTAGTCCAAACAAAATCCTTGGTCTTTTTCAGGAGTTTGTATAATGGTGTGGCTCTTTCTCCAAGCCGGCTTACAAATCGATTGACCGCAGCGATGCAACCAGTTAATCTTTGTACGTCCTTCAGGCGAGTTGGCCTGGAAATATTGAGTATAGCCTTGACTTTGTCTCGGTTCACCTCTATGCCTCTTTGAGACACGATGAAACCAAACAATTTCCGGTTGGTATTCCAAAGAAGCATTTCTTCGGGTTAAGCATGATGTTGTATTTTCATAGATTGGCAAATGTTTCCTCCAAGTCGGAAATCAGCGTTTCCTTCTTTTTGGACATTACCGCGATGTCATCCATGTATGCATGTACATTGCGTCCGAGTTGGTCATGGAGGCAACGCTGCATCATGCGCTGGTACGTAGCTCCTGCGTTTTTCAGCCCAAAGGGCATCGTAACAAAACAGAAGGTTCCGAAAGGGGTTATGAATGAAGTTTTGACTTTGTCAGATTCCTTCATACGGATTTGGTGATAGCCGGAATATGCGTCGAGAAAACAGAGGAGTTCCGAGCCTGCCGTAGAATCGATAACTTGATCAATTCTAGGCAGAGCGAACAGATCTTTTGGACAAGCCTTGTTCAAGGCAGTATAATCAACACACATCCTCAAATCAGTGGTGTCCTTTTTAGGGACCATTACAGGATTGGCCGACCACTCAGTGTGGATGACCTCTTCTATGAATCCGGCTAACTCGAGCCGTGCTAGTTCCTTAGCTATTGCCTTACGCTTTTCATCGCCAAAACATCGTAAGGACTGTTTGACGGGTTTAGTGTTCGGGTTTACATTTAGAGAGTGCTCGGCAAGTTCCTTAGGTTCTCCGGTCATGTCAGATGGCTGCCATGCGAAGATATCTCGATTTGCTTGGAGGAACTTGACGAGCACGCTTTCCTATGCGCTACTTAGGCCTGCGCCTATCTGGGTCACCTTGGAGGGGTCATCATCCTTCAGTGGCGCCTTCTTCGTCTCTTCTGATGCCTTGAACTCCGGATTTGGCTTTGTCACCTCCTTCTTTGTTGCGGGCATCTCGGACGGATCTATGCTCTTCTTGATCTCCTGGTACTCCTGGAGTGCAGCACGGCTTCGGCAAAGGCGGCATTTCCATCCTCGCACTCTCGCGCTTTCTTCGGGTCTCCCCTGATGGTGATCACGCCGTTGGGACCTAGAATTTTCATCATATTGTAAATGTAACACGGACGAGCCATAAAATACCAGTAAGCCGGACGTCCGAATATAGCGTGGTATGCGCTCTTGAACGGGACCACTTTGAAAGAAAGTGCCTCCGTCCGGTAGTTCTTTGGAGTTCCAAAGGTAACGTCCAAAGTGATCTCTCCCAGGGAATTAGCTTGTCTTCCTGGGACAACTCCGTGAAAGATCACAGAGCTATGGTTCAGCTGGGTCTCCGAGATCTTCATACAGCGTAGCATTTCAACATAGAGAATATTGATGCTGCTACCACCGTCCATGAGGGTCTTGGAGAAACCATAACCGTCAATAAGTGGATTGACAATTAAGGCATATTTTCCTCGCCTGTGCAACTTAGGCGGATGATCAGCACGGTCAAATGTGATTTCCACTTCCGACCAGTCCAAATATTGAGGGACAGCCGGAACTGTTGCGTTGAGCTCGTGGAGAACTGCTTTCTTGACCTTTGCTGGTTGAGATCCGAGGAAGGTGACGTAAGTGTCCTTCTTGGTGGGAAAAGTCTTCTTCCCTTCTGACTTGGGATTTGAAACATCAGCTTCCTCCATGTCGGAATCTTTCTTTGTTCTCCTTGTCCTTTTCGGGATTTTTCTTTCCCTTCTTCCGCTTAACTTTGTAGCCCGTGGTATCATCTCTTTTGATGTCGTCATTGAAACGACATTCAGCGGAAACAGTAGTAACCACTGCGATATCATCTCTTTTGACCTCTTTTGATGTAGTCCCACGGCCACGCCCGCGGCCTCCGCCACGTCGTCCTCGTCCTCTAGACCCGGAAACAGTAGTAACCACCGTTGTTTCTGTGTTGGGTTTTTCCTCCGAGGTGTTCTTGCGCTTCTAAGCTTGTTGCTTTGTTTTTGCTTACTCAGGTACAGCCAGGACGTTGAGTAATTCCTCTGCATCGTTGTCAGCATTCGCATACTTGCTTGCTGTTTCTATCATTTCTCCCAAATCAGTGACCTTATCACACTTCAAGCAATGACGTAATAGACCAATTGGGAGCCCTGCGATGAAAGCTTCAATCGCGGTTTGATTGTTTACTCCTTCACAGGAGTTCTTGGTGTCGATCCATCGTCCGAGGTAATCCCGGAAAGTTTCTCCGGTTTTCTAGGTGCAACGCTGCAGGTCTTCGACCGAACAGGGCCTCCGATATGTACCTTTGAAATTCCGAAAGAATGCACTTTGCATGTCATACCAGTTATGGATGGTGTTCTCCGGAAGTTCATTGAGCCATGATCGCGCCGTCTTCCGTAACATGAGTGGGAGATATCGGGTTGCAACCAGGTTGTTTCTGCCTTTGGCGATGTAGCAAGCTTGGAAAAAATCCTAAAGCCAGGTATCTGGCCGAGCAATGCTGTCGTAGGCTTGGATATGCCTTGAGATAGCAAATCCTTCTGGGAATCTTGTAGCTCTGATGCGTGGTCCGAAGCATTTCAGGCCCACGTAGATATCATCGTTTTCATAGCGCCGTGCCTCTATGTTGGAGTTGATCCTGTGCCTTGTGTCGTTCGGGGATAAAGATCGTCCTGAATGCCGGCTGTGGCTGTGGTGCCTTGGAGCCGGACTTCGGCTTCTGCCGCCACCTCCTCCGCCATGTTGTCTTCCTTGCCCTTCATGGGAGCTGTTGCGATGACTATGTGGTGGAGAGGGTGGCGCAGCTGGATAGTTTCCGGCTGATCGCCGGCCTCCGTCTGGAGCGTCATTATTCCGGTTCCGGGGAGGATCTTGACTACGAGGAGCCCCCTTCCGGCTTGTCCCAGCATGGTTTCCATCGTTTCTTCGTCCGTTGTTCCCACCATGGTGAGGCTCAGACGGACGGCTTGCATGTTTAGGAGGTGGCATTTTTTGACGATCCTCCTCTCGTCGTTTCTCTTTATATTCTCCCCTTCGATCGTTAGATTCTCGTCGGGGAGGGTTCTTCGGATTCAGTGCAGGGATGGCGTCTTTATCGGCCGCTGGAGCGACGTTGCTCCGGTTACGCGAAGTTCTGTGATGTTGTCCTGAAGATCCGGTTCTTGAATAATTGTCTTCCCGGCATTCGGGGTGATGATACTGCGCCCGGACGTAATGGGATCTTACGCCAGCCCATGCCGGATCTCTGCGACACTGGTCAGAATCTGAGACCAGCTTTTTACTTCTAGACAGGGCGACCTTTTGCTGCTCCAGTCCCTTGTTGAGTAGTTTGATACCCAAACGGATCTCCTCCAGTCCTGGATTAGCCGATAGAATTTCTCGGGCCGCCACGGTATTCTGTACTAGGGTTGGGTATACCCAATCTCCTTTGCTATCTTTCCGTGGCTTCCCCATATCTTCTCCGAAAAGGATGGCACGGACAGTTGGGAACTGGTCATCATCGGTGTGACGTTTCCGTGTCTTCTGATGCAACCGAGACATGTAGTACTTAGTTGCCATGCGTTTCTTCTCCACCTCGATGTTTTTGGCTTCATCGAGGAGTTGTTGACGACGCGCTTCTAGGGCTTGGTCCCTTTCATCCAGCTCTTCAACAGTAAGTTCTGCAGCTATAGGGATAGGTGTGGTTAATGCAACATCGATGAGTTTACGCGCACCTTCGGTGATCACGTGTCCATCCACCGATTCTTCTTTTTTTGGCTCGTCTGGGATAAGTGCTCCATCCAAGTCTTCTTCGTATTCCTCGGCAATCACCTCCTCAGCTAGAGGGTCTTTTTCCGGGGTTTTGTTCTTCTTGTTCTTCTTCTTTACCTTCTTGGCAGCGCCGGTAGCAAAGACGGCTTTGGGTCTGTTTCCCGGAGTCAAGCTCTGATCAGTACTTTCGGACATCTGGACCTCGGGATTATCTCCGACGTCCATGTCATCCTGCGCTTTCGGCGAGTGTTCCCCGGATCCTTCATCCATGGCTTCTCCCTCTTCTGCAGCTTTGGAGTTATACTCCTCTTCATATTCCGCGGAGAACTTTTGGAAATCTGCCGACGTCATCGATTCATCCGAGGATGCAGGTACGTTGGCGTTTGTTCCAATTGCCTCCAGCATCGAGTCGGTGTTTTCTCTAGCATCGGCAGAGCCGGATCCGGATCCCACGTAATCGACGAAGTGCGACGCGTGCTTCCTGAGGTACATGCTGCTTTCGTGATCAGCCATGTCGAAACTTTTGATGGTCTCGAGGATTGCATCTGCGCTTTCGCCTTGCAGTATCATACGTTTTAGTGTGTACCTTAGGAAAGGTCTGTCTGTCCCGGCATCACCAGAGACGGAATCAGTGTCGTTGATATGCTCTTCCTGGATTTCGACTTCCATGGGTGGGTCGATCTGGGATCCGGCTTCTCTGTGGAGATCTACTCCAGATTTGACTTGGACCGCTAGGTCTTCTTCAGGATCTGATTTCTCCACTATCTCCGCAACTGGTGTGGGCTGGGTGGGATTAGGGTTTTCTGAGATCCGGAACTCTGCCGCCTCTGCGGACAAAGGGGACCCAGAAGATTCTTCTGCCTCTATCATCACCGCTGGGGTGGGTTGGGCAGGTTCAGCGAAACTGATGTAAACATCGATCTCGCCAAAATACATGATTGTGTACGTAGTCCCGGCCTCCCTAGCCGGAATCCAAGTCTCGTCGAGAACGATGAGCGGGACATCGCTGGCGTAGAGGATGCGACCGACGGCGATAGTCTCGCCGATTCCGATTCTTGCAGATTCTGCTCGAATAGCAGATCCGAAGCTCACTTGCCCCACGGTGGGCGCCAACTATCGTCGGATTGATGACAAGTACGCCATGAGGGGGTCCTCGAGGCATGCGGAAGAGAGGGGTGTGAGATGTACGGTGTTCCGGGACGGTGAGCACACAAGTTTACCCAGGTTCAAATCCGCCGGCTTTGGACGGATCCTACTCCTGCTAGCAATCCAGTAATATGGCAGAGCCGTAATATGGGTTACAAGGGTTTCGCCTGTGCTAGTTGAGATTGTAGACTACTGACGTGCCCTAAAGGCTCTCCCTAGGATGGCTTATGTAGATATCCGGCCTAGGGTTTACAGGAGAGATCTATCCGGCTACGACTAAGAGTCGGTTACAGAGTACATCTTGAACTACAAGTAACATTATGGGCCTAAGTCGGTAAGTCTTCTGGGCCTTCCCGTAGCCAGATTGGACTCCATCTTTCTCCCTGACTGGGTCACCCGTGAAGCAATGCTCTAACCCGAAGTGGGCCACCCTGGTCAGTGAGGAACTGTGAGGATACCCGGAAAGTATATCCCCAACAATATTACCTATGTGGTGGATCTTTATATAGTTGATATTTGAGATTGCAATTGTTTAGTATCGGGAGTATATGAATAGATGCATATTATGTACCCCGTTCTTATTTATTTATTTTGATCAAACGTGTATATGGGAACGTATGCATTAGTTGGAGCAACGGGGGTGATCTTATGGGTAGGACAGTAAAACTTATGAATCACTTGGGTGTTTACCTTACTTAGTTGCCTCACTAGGGATAAAGAAAATACCATGCTTAGACTAGATCAAGTATGTTCTTATTTTAACTTCATGTCATAGAACTTAATGCTATACTCTAAAATTGATCTTAATTCTAGATTGCTCGGAGACCTCCCTTTCTAGTGGAGTATAAGTGAATTGTTAGAAATAACATATCTATCTTAGGACATGATTCCCATATGAATTGCTATCCATACTTTAACATGTTGCACCAATATTATGTCAACTAGAGTGTCCCATGTCCAACAAAACTCAAAGAGAGAGTGCATAAGTGAAACCACGAACCCAGGGCCATTTTAAACCATAAGAAAACATTATCCAACACATCTACATCACTTTTTATTTTCAGTACTAATTAAATCCAAAAATAAAAAAACATTTCTCATACTTGCAAACACCAACCAAAACCCAAAAATATCATATTCCATTGCATTTACCACCATTGCATATTTACTTTAATATTGCATTGAATTTTACTTTTATTGTATTTTATTTCAGTTTTTCTTACATACACCTTATGCTTGACAACCACTTGGTGAGGTTGAGGGTTGATATCTTCGATCCGAATTCACGGATGTAGTATAATAGCTTTTTCCCTAGAAGACCTAGGTTTAATCGAACCTCGGAAAGCAATGCTAAAAGGAAATAAAAAGGACACGTTTACAAGACTTTGTTTGTTCGTTTTACCTTAGTTTACCAGACCAATTTAGTTTACTTTATAATGGGCTGAATCAATGGATGGAGATAGGCCAGGGTTGAAGATCCACGTGCAGCTGCACATCATATGGGATAAAAGACAATAATAAGCATAGTCATGTATAATGTTTGAATGGGGATAATTTCTTGTGGGCAACACATCCTAATATACTAGAGCCCCTGTGATGTAGCGGGTATAGCAATAGTCTTTTAATCCAACCGAGTGCACACCGAAGCAATAGGCTACAAACGATTATTAAGTGTAAAACACAGATCAAAGCTTTAAGTGGTGATGTTGTTGTTGATCCCGAATGGGTTGCTAAGTGAATACCATACTACCCTTTTTGTCACTAAGGTTCCTAGGAGATCGCCACTAGCCAAGTATCTACCTCAAGTCTTTATCAATCTATGGGATCTTGGGTACCTACAAATCCACAGATCAAGACAAGAGACAAAGAAACAAAAGATACAAATCTCAATTGCAAACAAAATACAATACTCCCATGATCTAGATGCACATAATTGCTACGAGGTTTCTCCCCAAGCCGTAGCCCGTGCAGACTACTCACTCATAACAAATAGATTGGAGATAGAAAACATCATACAAATACTTAGATTGAAATAAAATATTCCTACAATGGTCGCCAAATCAAAAGGAGATCTAAAGTACAAAGCAATGACTATGGCCAGTGGATGGATGGATGGTGGAAGTGATGAACAATGGATGAAAAATGCTGTGGATCTCCTTTGGTGGTGTTGTGATGTAATCTAAGAATGGCGGCTCTCTGGCCGGCGGCTGGAGCCTCTAAATATATAGGTGTCTTCATGAAAGTTGTACGGTTTGATGAGACAAAGCTATCGCCACCTATACAGGCGGGCCCTGCCCGTACCAGTGGTTGTTAAGTGTGCTGATGCCCTGGCATAGCTTCCCAATTACTTGGCCATGTGGACTTCCGCAAAAACCTTCATTATGACTCCTTATTTCACATTAAAACCCGTGATTTCCTGCACAACATAATTCAAAGAGAGGTTTTGCATATCTTTGCAATTATTAGTCATTAGTGGCAAGGATTGAGAGTTTATTGGCAATTGCTTGACCAAAAACAATGTTTAAACACAGTGGAAGATGGCAAATATTGGATCCATCAAGGGCACAATACAATCTACAACTATTTTGTAGGTTGCTTGACAAAGAACAAGACGATCATTCTCTTACACACAACTCCTCAAGAGTTCGATATTTAAACCCTCGAGTTTCCCTCATGGGGAAGACTTCCATTTACTACATCACTCTCCACTTAGAGTCTCAACCGTTAAGGTGCAGTGAGAAGCTCCTATGACAACTATCAGGAAGTTTTCTAGCGCTCACATCACGGAAGTTTTTTGGCGCCGTTGTTGGGGAGCTAGTAAAAGGATAGCTCACAAGAAAGTTCGACTTCATCACCAACTTGTGTAAACACCTAAGCTTGGGGAGGTTGCACTTACGTGAGTATCATCTTGTTCTTTTAGATCTTCAAAGTAGTTTTAGTTTTGTTTTGTTATTGTCTTTACTTTCATCTTTACATTTTAGTTTTTATATTTTTTGTTTCTTATTCAGTTTTGCATTTGCTTTTTATTTTTCAGTTTTTGTCTTACTTTTGTATTTCAGTTTGTCTTTTAGTTTTCAGTTTTGCATTTCATTTGTTAGTTGTTAGTTCAGTAGTATTAGTTGTAGTATCATTTTACTTTCAGTTTTCATTCAAAAACATAAAACACATAAAAAATAGTATCACTTTACTACTTGCATAATGGGAGAAAGGACTAAATTGTGTGACTACACAAATACACCTAATGATCAATTTATTGCTATGCCCATTACCACACCTGAGATTATAGCGGAGAGCTTTGAAGTTTTTCCTAATTTGCTAAACTTGATAACTAGGGAACAATTTGGAGGTAGTGCAAATGAGGATGCCTCTATGCATCTTCATGACTTTTGTGAAATATGTGACATGCAAAAATTTAATAATGTTGAAAATGATATCCTCAAACTAAAATTGTTTCCATTCTCACTTAGAGGAAGTTTTCTAGCGCTCGCATCACACACTGTTGCAACAAGCAATGTGGAAGCTTCTTATTTATTTCCTATATGTTTTGGGTCTCTATGACGATGGTTTGACACATGGATCCCCTAGAGTCATTGCATGTGTTCTCTTCCTAAACCACATTGATATCCACTAGAGTCACTGATCCACATGACCACATTGCATGTGTTCTTTTCCAATACCACATTGATATCTACATGACCACACACACTCCAGTGGATTCTATGATGCAACTTCTATCACACACGGGTGCAACATGCAACGTGGAAGATGCTTATTTATTTACTATATG
Organism: Avena sativa; assembly: GCA_916181665.1. Taxonomy (NCBI): domain Eukaryota; kingdom Viridiplantae; phylum Streptophyta; class Magnoliopsida; order Poales; family Poaceae; genus Avena; species Avena sativa. Next base: position 435,389,735 of record OV702295.1, read on the forward strand.
TTTTTGGTCTCTGTGACCATGGTTTGACACATGGATCCCCTAGAGTCATTGCATGTTCTCTTCCTAAACCACATTGATATCCAGTAGAGTCATTGATCCACATGACCACATTGCATGTGTTCTTTTCCAAAACCACATTGATATCTACATGACCACACACACACTCTAGAGGATTCTATGATGCAACTTCTATCACACACTAGTGCAACATTCAATGTGGAAGCTTCTTATTGATTTCCTATATGTCTTTGGTCTCTAAGACCATGGTTTGACACATGGATCCCGTAGAGTCATTGCATGTGTTCTCTTCCTAAACCACATTGATATCCACTAGAGTCATTCATCCACATGACCACATTGCATGTGTTCTTTTCCAAAACCACATTGATATCTACATGACCACACACACTCTAGTGGATTTTGTGATGCAACTTCTATCACACAATGGTGCAACATGAAATGTGGAAGCTGCTTATTTATTTTCTATATGTTTTTGGTCTCTGTGACCATGGTTTGAAACATGGATCCCCTAGAGTCATTGCATGTGTTCTCTTCCTAAACCACATTGATATCCACTAGAGTCAGTGGTCCACATGACCACATTGCATGTGTTATTTTCGAAAACCACATTGATATATCTACATGACCACACGCACTACGGTGGATTCTGTGATGCAACTTCTATCACACACTGGTGCAACATCAAATGTGGAAGCTGCTTATTTATTTCCTATATGTTTTGGTCTCTGTGACCATGCTTTGACACATGAATCCCCTAGAGTAATTGCATGAGTTCTCTTCCTAAACCACATTGATATCCACTAGCAGTCATTGATCCACATGACCACATTGCATGTGTTGTTTTCCAAAACCACATTGATATCTACATGACCACACACACTCCAGTGGATTCTGTGATGCAACTTCTATTACACATTGGTGCAACATGCAATGTGGAAGATGCTTATTTATTTACTATATGTTTTTGGTCTCTTTGACCATGGTTTGACACATGGATCCCCTAGAGTCATTGCATGTGTTCTTTTCCTAAACCACATTGATATCCACATGATCACACACACTCTAGTGGATTATGTGATGAAACTTCTATCACACTGGTGCAACCACATGCAATGTGGACGCCGTTTTCCTATGTGTTTTTGGTCTCTGTGACCATGGTTTTACACATGGATCCCCTAGAGTCATTGCATGATGTGTTCTTTTCCTAAACCACATTGATATCTGCTAGAGTCATTGATCCACATGACCACATTGCATGTGTTCTCTTTTCTAAAACCACATTGATAACCACATGACCACACACATTCTAGTGGATTATTCTGTGATGCAAAACTTCTGTCACATTGGTGCAACATGCAATGTGGAAGCTGTTTATTTCCTATATGTGTTTTTGGTCTCTGTGACCAAGGTTTGACACGTGGATCCCCCTACTCATTGCATGTGTTCTCTTCCTAAACCACATTGATATCCACTAGAGTCATTGATCCACATGACCACATTGCATGTGTTCTTTTCCAAAACCACATTGATATCTACATGACCACACACAATCAAGTGGATTCTGTGAGGCAACTTTTGTCACACTAGTGCAACATGCAATGTGGAAGCTGCTTATTTCCTATATGTGTTTTTGGTCTCTATGACCATGGCTTGACACATGGATCCCCTAGAATCATTGCATGTGTTCTTTACCTAAACCACATTGATATCCACTAGAGTCATTGATCCACATGACCACATTGCATGTGTTCTTTTATTTCCTAAATAACCACATTGATATCCACATGACCACACACTCCAGGAGAATATCATTTTGCAGCCCGAAAGCTGGGGTGTCCAGGCAACACGGTACCCGAGTTCCCTGATATCATCCGCGATGACTATAGTTGGCGTGCCAAATACTCAGAGGGTCTTTTTCGGCACGAATTCAACTTTATGTTTCAATACAAAAAATCAGGCTAACGGCCGTCAAGGTTGGGCCCCCTGTCAGTTCTCGCCGTTATGTCGCTCTTGTCGCTCCCGTCGCTTAGGTGTCAATTAAGCATGCAACCATTACGCGTCTTCTTCTTCCCCGGAGCGGCAATCTGCAGGGTGTCGCAGCCATGGCACGGAGCTGGGACATGGATGAACCTGCTCGGCCCAGCTCTCCTCCCTATAGGCTTGCAGCGTTGGCGCCTCCATTACTCGTCTTCTTCCCCGGAGCGGCAATCTATGGTCGCGGCCATGGCGCAGAGCTGGGAAGTGACAAAGCTGCTCGGCCCCGCTCTCCTCCCTATCCCGAGTCGGAGCTTTCCCTCACCATGGACACACCCATGGCATGGTTGGGGACGAGAATTGGTTCCCGGTGAGATCTATCACCTTGTCGACCATGCTCGGTTCTGTTTTCCTCCTCTAGAATCCGAGCTCGCCGTCGCCGTGGTTGCACCCGCACCAATTCTGCCACCTCTGCCGAGGTCTCTGTGGTAGCTCAAGTTCTGGGGCTCTCCAAGTTCTGCCATGTTGGGCCTGTAAGTGTTGTTGTATGTTAAACTAGCAAATCTCGTTTGTTCAAATCTCTTGGGCTCTACCAACTTCATTTTGTTTAATTATGAAAGACAAAATATAAATGACTTCTCTCAATTTCTCGCATAGAAAGTGCACAGCTAATTTCATATTCTCGCAGGAACTGGCCCCACTTGTTGAACCGGTAGCACTGCCACAATCTCCACGTAACCACGGTGAGTTCTCAAACCGAAAGTTGCAGTTACCACGTTTCTTCTGCAGTCATTCCTCTTCCTTAGTCATTCCTCTGCAGTTTTTCCTGGGCGCTTCTTCTTCCTCTGTTCTGGAACCGTCGGTTCATCTTCTTCTTCCTCTCAAAGGCAGTTCCTTGCAGGCAGTTCCTTTCACCCATTTCCTTGCAGGCATGGACGATGGGAAACGCACAACAGAGACCCACTTGGTCCCTGCCCATTGCACCACGACTTTGACAGTGGTATACACAAATGATGAAGCGACTGTGGAGACAACTCTCACCAGGTTTGAGCAATTGCTTGAGAAAGAGAAGCACAAGTTTGTGGGGCTAGACTTGGAGTACACCCGTGCAAATAAGCGAAAAAATCCTCCACAAGAGATCGCTGTCGTGCAAATCTCCTTACATGAGGAGGTCCTCATTTACCACTTCTGCAGATATGTGAAATTTAAATTTGAGATCACCACTTTTGCATCCCTTGTTCCCTTACATCCCTAGAACCATCTAAGTGAAGGAGTAAACCAACTGAGATGCGTTGTCTGGCTCTGGTCGAGTTCTTGTGCAGGAAAGGGATAACTTTCACTAGCGTGGATATCACAAATGACACAATTATGCTTTCTCGTGCGTTGATAAAAATCCCAGAGGGGCACCACATCGACATCCAAAATCTGTACAAGATCAAATCATACCCAGCGAAGGATGGCATGGGTGATCTGGCAGCGGAAATCATCGATAAATCCTATGAAAAACTGATGAAATTGAAGCAACTCGATCACGACTACTGGGAGTGGCAGCCGATGAGCCAGGCGCGCCTCGAGTATGCAACCAGAGACGCCTACATGGCGTACAAGTTGTACAGTAAGCTCATTACCATGAATGATGGGATGGTTAAGGCGGGGTTTTTCGCGAGAGAGCTATGCCCTGGTTGCAAGCTAGCCCAGGAGAAGAAGCACGAGGAGGACAGAAAGCAGTTTCAGGACGAGCAGGGATCTTGGGATGGTGGCGACATCAAGCGGTTGAAGGGGAAGCAAGTCAAGGACGACAACTTGTTGATGTATTTCTTGACAATTATAATATAATCGAGCACTAGAAATATTTTGTAGTGTGAATGAGCATGATCAGTAAATATAATTTAACACTAGAAACTTTAAGGCACTCCATATAAAGGAGTAGATTAATATATAAGGTTCACCAGAGACACCACGGATATATTGTCTTACATGCCACACACAGGTAATAATTAACTAGAACAAAATAAAAGCAGGGGCTACAGCAGGAGGCCGGGACACGGAGACGCCTATCAGGGCAAGGGTTTATCAGCAGGAGGCAGCGACAGCCTAGTCGATGGGATACAGGCCAGTCCTAACATACTTCTGGAGGAATTTGCCGTAGGCTGCGTGCCGTGCCAAGGTAATCGGCCTATGGCTTTTGCCTCTGCCTCTGCCAACGCCCTCCGCGTGCTGGATCATGCTGTTGAGGTCCACGTTGATTGCTCTGCCACAGAATGGGCAAAAGAGTCTCTCCCTACGGTGGAAACGGATTAACCCACACCGTAACCGCCTCAGCACGTAGTGGCTCTTGTTGTCCCTGGATTCCTTGCTATCGTCCACTTCATCATCATCCTCCTGTTGATTTTTAAGAACATAACTTAGACCTCATACATATGATTGAATTGTATTACAACTCAAGAATTGACAACATGTATATGTAAGACAATATATCCGTGGATATCAAAGATAAAGCATCTCAGCAATAGTTTGATCGGTTCATATATCATTTCACCTCAACACAATGACAAATAATTGCATCAAATTGCGGCCTCATAAGTTTATTCAGGGATGGTGTGAGTGAACCAAGTAACAATTACACAGCATGTATTGTTGTTGTACATCGCCCCAGGTTCACTAACTCATCCCTGAAAAAATCTGACGCCAATGTGTCTACCTCTCTTTTGGGACAAATTTGAATCATTGGCCACAATAAGAAATTAAAATGTAACCGTACAAAACATTATTCAGGGATATACATAGTCAGGTACAAAAACAAGCCTAAATATTGTAATTATAAATAAAAAAACAAACAATTAATCCTCAGGTGCATGTTAAAAATACTTATGATCAAAACCATTCATATACATATGCATCATACCAATCATTAAAAGATCAGAAACAATTCAAGGATCATATATGTAGTTCCACATGAGAATAAATCTAGGGCCTCATAATTTATTTTAGAGATGGAGTAGGCGAACCAAAGTACCAACAACACAACCTATATTGTTTGTGTTTATTGCTGCCTCAGGTTCACCAACCCATCCCTGAAACACGACACCATCATACGTGCCTCCCCTTGAACTCTTTTGGGGAAAATTTCAATCATCGGCCTCGGTGACAAACTAAAATGTAATTCTTATACACTATGAATGCATGGAATAGATAATTTGAATATCATAGTTCTATGAATGTAGAATAAAGATTGCGGCCTCATAAGTTTATTCAGGGACGGCGTGAGTGAACCAAGTAACAATTGCACAGCCTATATTGATGTTGTACATTGCCCCAGGTTCACTAACTCGCCCCTGAAAAAATCTGACACCAATGTGTCTGCCTCTCTTTTGGGGAAAATTTGAATCATTGGCCACAATAAGAAATTGAAATGTAATCGTACAAAACATTATTCCGAGATATACATAGTCAGGTACAAAAACAAGCCTAAATATTGTAATTATAAATAAAAAACCAAACAATTAATCTTCAGGTGCATGTTAAAAATACTTATGATCAATACCATTCATATACATATGCATCATACCAATCATTAAAAGATCAGAAACAATTCAAGGATCATATATGTAGTTCCATATGAGAATAAATCTAGGGCCTCAAAATTTGTTTCAGAGATGGAGTTGGGGAACCAAAGTACCAACAGCACAACCTATATTGTTTGTGTGCATTGCTGCCTCAGGTTCACCAACCCATCCCTAAAACACGACACCATCATATGTGTCTCCATTTGAACTCTTTTAGGGCAAGTTTCAATCATCCGCCTCGGTGACAAACTAAAATGTAATTCTTATACACTATGAATGCATGGAATAGATAATTCAAATATCATAGTTCTATGAATTAGAATAAAGATTGCAGCCTCATAAGTTTCTACAGAGATGGCGTAAGTGAACCAAGTAACAATTGCACAGCTTATATTGATCTTGTACATGGCCCCAGGTTTGCTCACTCATCCCTGTAAAAATTTGACACCAATGTGCCTGCCTCTCTTTGGGGCAAATTTGAATCATTGGCCACAATAAGAAATTGAAATGTAATCGTACCAAACAATATTCAGGGATATACAAATGCGTCATACAACACATTCATAGATCATAAACAATACAAATATTATATATTTAGGTTCCATATGAGAGAAAAAATTAGGGCCTCATTTTTTCAGCGATGGAGTCGGAGAACCAAAATACCAATAGCACAACCTATATTGTTTATGTGCATTGCTGCCTTAGGGCCACTAACCATACCTAAGAAAACGAGACCATCAGATGCCCTTGCACTATTTTGGGGAAAAATTGAATCATTGGGCTCAGTAAGGAATAGAAATGTAATGTTATAGGCCTGCTGTGTATCGAAATCAACACTCAACTAGCAAACTCAACTAGATGGCAGATGAGCAGATTGGGGTTTTGTGACTAGATGGTAGATGCATCAATCAACCGATCGAATCATATATATACTACCCTACTTCAAGAGCAAAAGAATTTGTACATGATTGAGCAAATCCTATGTATGAACAGTGAAAACTGCGGCTGCGACTAGAGAAGCTAGCAATGTAGTACCTCGGACTCCTCATTAGGGACGTCATCCTCGAACTCATCATTCTCCGTGATTGCGTCGAAGATTTCTTGAACGGCGATGGGGTCGTCTATGTAGATCACCGGATTGCCTCCGCCTGCCGCCTGCCCCCATCCAGATTTGCTGCTTGCACCACGATGTTGTCGTCCACCTGCTGCTCGGCGGCGACGGCTACTACCGGCTGCTCGGCGGCGATGGCTACCACCTACTGCTCGGCGGCGACGGCTACCAAATACTACTCGGTGGTGACGGCTACCACCTGCTGCTCGGCGGCAACAACTACTGGCTGGACGGATGAGTTTGCACCCTCGACGGCGCGGCGACGGGCAGTGCTCATGCCCGGAGAAGACGCCTCCGTCTGCTTGGCGACGACCGAGTCATCTGCTGCTTCGCCTTCAACTGGCTTCACCTCCGGATCTTCTCCACGAGTACGCTTCCTGGCGCACCAAGGGAAGGAGGTAGTGCAAATGAGGGAGATTCGGCGCACGGCAGGTGTAGATTAGGGTCTTGGGACTAGACAGAGTGGGGGGAAATGACACGAGCTCATGGAAGAAGAAGGTCGAGGGGGTTATAAACACCGGACCGTTCGTAGTCCTCGAGTGGACAAGTGTGGTGGGCGGGGGGGCTACCACGATCTCCACCCTTTTTTCGGTTCCCTTTTTTTGAAATAGCCACGATCTCCACTTTAGAGCTACATTAAAAACACGCTGATGGCAGACCTCGATTCTACTGCATGCAAGTGGCGCGGAACTGATTTCTAGAAACGTTAGATCTACTCGAGGGGGGCCCTTGACTCATGGAATTTACTAGCGGTAGGGCCCAGTTGGAAGTGAGATTGAGAGCGCTGCGTATAAATGGGATATGTCTGATTAAAATCAAGTGGCAATAAATTGCAGCGTCCCGTCGACAACCGTGCACTCGATGACCCTGTTGCCCTGTGCATGAGTTGTTGTAGTAGTAGTAGGCTTTTCAGACTTGATTAAACTTGACATGACCGCTCGACGACTTTTTCGATGGACGGCATCGTGTTCCTTTCTATAGAAGTCTCGCGGAGAGAGACGTCCGTGCTGTCTCACGCTATATTGTGAAGGGCACGAGGTGTGCAACGATCATCGTTGGATCGCACAGAATCAATGGTTGGTGCGCACGATCCGCGTGACAACTGTGACAACCAATCAGGGAGTAGCAGTCAGGGTGAGCACAGTTTTGGGCTTCTACGAAAGATAGAGAGGGGGGTGGGCAAAACTAAGTAGTACCACATAAAACCAAGGGCAAAACTGAGTAGTATAAAAATGGAAAGTGTCTTGTACAATGAAATACATCGTGGAATACATCAAATTATGCCAAGATAGATCCACTAGAGTTCATTGGATGTGTGTTATTCTCATAAACCACGCATGGATCCACCAGTGGCATTGCATGTTCGTTCCTCTAAACAAACCACATAAGGATCCACCAGTGTCATTACATGTCTGTTCTTTTCATGAACCACATAAGGATCTACCAGTGTCATTGCATGTCTATTCTTTTCATGAACCACACCTAGTGTCATTGCATGTGTGTTACTTCCATAAACCACATATGGATCCACCTAGTGTGATTGCATGTTTGTTCCTTCCATAAACCACATAAGGATCCACCAGTGTCATTGCATGTCTGTTCTTTTCATGAACCACTCCTAGTGTCAATGCATGTTTGTTCTTTTCATGAACCACACCCAGTGTCACTACATGTCATTTCTTTTCATGAACCACATAAGGATCCACCGGTGTCATTGGATGTGTGTTCTTCTCATGAACCTTCTTCTTCCATGAGATCGTGTCATTTCCCCCCACCTAGAGTCATTGGATGTGTGTTCTTCTCATGAACCACATGTGGATCCACCATTGTCATTGCATGTTTGTTCCTCTAAACAAACCACATAAGGATCCACCAGTGTCATTGCGTGTGTGTTCTTTTCATGAACCACACCCAGCGTCATTGCATGTGTGTTCTTCTAAACAAACCACATAAGGATCCACCAGTGTCATTGCATGTCTGTTCTTTTCATGAACCACATAAGGATGGGCCCACCAGTGTCATTTCATGTCTGTTCTTTTCATGAACCACACCCAGTGTCAGTGCATGTTTGTTCTATTCATGAACCACACCCAGTTTCACTGCATGTCTGTTCCTCTAAACAAACCACATAAGGATCCACTAGTGTCATTGCATGTCTATTCTTTTCATGAACCACATAAGGATCTACCAGTGTCATTGCATGTTTGTTCTTTTCATAAACCACACCCAGTGTCATTGCATGTGTGGTACTTCCATAAACCACATATGGATCCACCTAGTGTGATTGCATGTTTGTTCCTTCCATAAACCACATAAGGATCCACCAGTGTCATTGCCTGTCTCTTCTTTTCATAAACCACTCCTAGTGTCATTGCATGTCTGTTCTTTTCATGAACCACACCCAGTGTCACTGCATGTCTGTTCTTTTCATGAACCACACCCAGTGTCACTCCATGTCAGTTCTTTTCATGAACCACATAAGGATCTACCAGAGTCATTGGATGTGTGTTCTTCTCATGAACCACACGTGGATCCACCGGTGTCATTGCATGTCTGTTCCTCTCCACAAACCACATAAGGATCCACCAGTGTCATTGCGTGTGTGTTCTTTTCATGAACCACACCCAGTGTCATTGCATGTGTGTTCTTCTAAACAAACCACATAAGGATCCACCAGTGTCATTGCATGCCTGTTCTTTTCATGAACCGCATAAGGATGGGCCCACCAGTGTCATTGCATGTCTGTTCTTTTCATGAACCACACCCAGTGTCAGTGCATGTCTGTTCTATTCATGAACCACACCCAGTTTCACTACATGTCTATTCTTTTCATGAACCACATAAGGATCTACCAGTGTCATTGCATGTCTTTTACTTCCATAAACCACATAAGGATACACCAGTGTCATTGCATGTGTGTTCTTCTAAACAAACCACATAAGGATGGGCCCACCAGTGTCATTGCATGTCTGTTCTTTTCATGAACCACACCTAGTGTCAGTGCATGTCTGTTCTATTCATGAACCACACCCAGTTTCACTGCATGTCTGTTCTTCTCATGAACCACATAAGGATCTACCAGTGTCATTGCATGTCTTTTACTTCCATAAACCACATGTGGATCCACCTGTGTCATTGCATGTGTGTTCTTCTAAACAAACCACATAAGGACCCACCAGTGTCATTACCTGTCTGTTCTTTTCATGAACCACATAAGGATGGGCCCACCAGTGTCACTGCATGTCTGTTCTTTTCATGAACCACATCCAGTGTCAGTGCATGTCTGTTCTATTCATGAACCACACCCAGTTTCACTGCATGTCTATTCTTTTCATGAACCACATAAGGATCTACCAGTGTCATTGCATGTCTTTTACTTCCATAAACCACATGTGGATCCACCGATATCATTGCATGTCTGTTCTTTTCATGAACCACGGCTAGAGTCATTGCATGTCTGTTCCTCTAAACAAACCACATAAGGATGGGCCCACCGGTGTCATTGCATGTCTGTTCTTTTCATTAACAACATAAGGATCCACCAGTGCCATTGGATGTATGTTCTTTTCATGAACCACACCCAGTGTCATTGCATGCGTGTTCTTTTCATTGACCATAGCTAGAGCCATTGCATGTCTGTCACTTCCATAAACCACGCATGGATCCACCGATGTCATTGCATGTCTGTTCCTTTCATGAACCACACCCAGTGTCATTGCATGGGTAGCCGTTAGACTGAGTCTTCTAGAAGGCATACCCTAACACAGTTGTTCTGCTTGACGATTGTTACATACCGTTCGATTGGGGCGCTTGGACGATTGGGATGGTCTTCGTGAGACCGATCCGCGAGTAGGCTGTTATGCGGCATGATTGGCCACGCTTGCTTTGGACAAACTGGCAACACCGGGCGCTCCCCTGTTTCGAGTGCCACGTCTCACGAGTTCAGTGGGCCACATCCTAGTGTCACGTCCCCATTACTTCTCTTCCTCCCCGTACTTCTCTTCCTTACCCTCTAAGCCACTTCCCCACTTCACTCCCATCCTGCCGTAGCCGCTAGCCGACAGCGCCTCCATCCCAATCCCCTCTCCGGCAGCCACCCCCCACCCCTCTCTCCATGGGTTCAAGGGGAGACAGCGAGGAAACGCGTCATGATGACTGGGACGGTGATTTCGATGTGAGTCGTCTCATCTCTATTTCTATCATCTGTGGCCAGTTATCTATTTTTTGAGCTAGATCTAATATGTTTACTCATGCGCGTATGATGTGTTAGGCCAACCAGACGATGTATGACTCCAACTATCACGGTTTAGAGGATGAATACAGTCCTCTGGTATGTAAACATGGATATGTGACCACTAAATTTGTAGCCTTCGAAGGACGAACGCAGGTAGGAGGTTTCTATGGTGTCAAGGACATCGTGCAATGATGCAAGGCGGAAGTTGCGGTGTTGTCAAATGGGTAGATCTAGAGTGGCCCAAATCGATGCAAAAAACGCTGGACAAACTGTGGGAAATGACTGTCGAGTTGAAAGAATCCGTATTCAGCTCACTTATTGACAGTGTTGAGATGAATCTATGGGAACAAGTTGACACGACCAAGCATAAGCGAGATCTCAGGTGGGTGCAAGACAAGGTTATCAAAGTCGAGAAGGAGAGGGACGCGGCGTTGGCCCTGAAGGCTAAAGCAGAGCAAGAACTGACTCAAGCAAGGAACGATCTCCACCAGGCCAAAGTCCTGCAGTACACAACTACGAGTATTGACAAGTGCATGAGGAAAAATGTAGAGAAACAATTGAAGCTGTGCAAGGAAGATGCTAAAAGGAAGGAGCAGACAATTCGATCCTTGCTCTCGCAGGAAGATGCGCATCGGGCCAAGATTAGGAACATCAAGGAGATGTGTGATAACTAGTTCTATTTAGCTTAAGCTCTGTGCCTTTTTAAGTTGTAATATTTTTACTTGTTGACCTAGCGGTCTGAACGATTGGTCCCGGATTCCAGGGAGGAAAAAAATTACTCTGACCCTGCATTAATTTGTGGAAGAATTTGTGATTTAGATCAATTTCTGCCTCGATTTAGATATCTGTCTCGGATTAGGAACGTAACCGTGGACCAAAGACACCTTTTCTACTAGTGTATTCTGACACTGGTGGTTTGTTTAAACGTAATCTATGTGGATTGTGCCGCATGCAAATGGCACAACCACAATTTATAAAGTGGAAGCACGTACACCCGGTTACTGGAGATCCGGGAGCTTCGCCAGATGCAGGGGATGCAGGAGCAGAGAGGTAGTGAGATAGATGGGCTCAAGATTAGGCCAGAAAGTGGTACCCATTTCCTCCTCATATGGGCATTATCGGTGAGAATATTGATGTTTATGTTGCCACATCGTTGTGCAGCATCTGAAACAAGTTGCTGCTTCGTGGAGTGTGGCAGCTTAAATAATTTATTTATGTGCCACTTACATTCCGTCGTATTTGGAGACCTCCTGCCCCTCAGCAATCGTGGAACCGGTGGATCATTGTTTTTAGATAGCTATGGCACAATCACAATTTCGGATTCAACTACCGACTCGGCGTTTCCAAACCCTAAGTCGCGGTACATTTTACTCAGAGAACGTGGGTAGATTGTTTCGCCCAGCAACATGCCACACACAGAGCGATCAGAATTTAACAGAATTACATATATAGGTTCAAGTTCAACACATTACTATGCATCTTCATTGCCAGCAGTCTTCTTACGCAGCCTGGCTGCCAAGCCTTCATGTCCAATGGCTTCTTCATTTCCTGCCTTCTTCCTCTTCCTCGGTGCCAATTTTCTTAGCTTCACGTACTCTGCATCGCCAGGACAATGGGCACCAGAATCGTGTCCAGCATCATCTTTCCACTCGTTTTTAATTTCTTTGGGCAGCAAAATGACTGACTCGGCAGTCATGTTTCTAACCTTGCGGTGCTTCCTGTCAAAGAAACAAGACTGTTGCATAACTGCCCAATATCTACAGAGTAAATAAAACAAAAATTACAATTCAGCACAAACATGTGAACCCCAAGCGACCTTTGCTTACCAGGAGCTAATTGGGTTCGAGCAACCATCCTGTCCAAGAATAGAAGGGCGACTCCTAGTTGCAGTAGCTTCCACATCCAGTACATCACAATTCAGCTCAAACATGCAATCCGAAGCATACCTTTTCATCAACCCAATTAGCGGACTGTCACACGATATAGGAACCATGATGCCACGTTCATCCATGAAGCTGAACTTTGCAGTCTGCTTCGGCCATACTTCAACATGATTACGTAGAGCAGCAACCATACCAGATATAGTGTAGATCTGCGCATGCGCTTCTTCCATCGTGAAACAATGGTGTCCATACCTGTTGCCCTTAGAGTCGTACCTATAGAGGACTACAGTAACCAGGTAAGGGGGGTCCGCGCAGATCCCACTTGATAGAAAACTATGGACAAAATATGTTTGTCAGTGATGGGCTAACAAACAATTTGAGGTTCAGTAGCCAGCTAGCAGTTGTAACTAGTGTGAATAGCAAAGAGAAGGGTAGATCACCCACTTGTAGACAAAACTTCTTCTTTCTTGATAGTAGGATCTGCCATCCTCCGAGCTGCTCGGCTCGTCGGCGGTAGAGGCGGGCTAGAGCCTCGCAACGGCGGCTACGGCATGCGCCATTGGATCTCGGGATCAGCGACTGGGCGCAGCAACTTGGCCCCGGAAGTCAAATGTCCGAAGGGATCGTCCTGCCTTGAGGGTGGATTCCGACGCCGCCGGTGCTAGGGGAAAGCTGGGAATGGATTTGTGAAATTGGTCAACGCATCCAATCCACTTAGCTGCTCGATTTGCCTAAGAGGTTGCCGCGTTGGCGCCCGCGTCACGGACAGATAACCGACATGTGGGTCCCGACCGTCTACTTCACGGGGCGGTTTAACGGAATGTTTGTATTTGGCAGGGGTGAGATGAGTTTGCCACGAAATGGCCCCTCTCAAAAGTTGGCGGCCCAACTTTTCAAAACGTGGTAATTTCAGGCAACTTAGGTACCGCCATGCGCTAGCCTGCCAACTTTGGTACCGTAGAAGAACAAGCCCACACTCCAGTGGATTATATGATGCAACTTATGTCACACTGGTGCAACATGCAATGTGGAAGCTGCTTTCCTATGTGTTTTTGGTCTGTGTAACCATGCATGGTTTGACATATGGACCCCCTAGAGTCATTGCATGTGTTCTTTTCCTAAACCACATTGATATTCACATGACCACTCACACTCCACCAGTGTGTTCTGTGATGCAACTTCTGTCACACTAGTGTGAACATGCAATGTTGAAGCTGCTTTCCTATGTGTTTTTGGTCTCTATGACCATGGTTTGACACATGGATCCCCTAGAGTCATTGCATGTGTTCTTTTCCTAACGCACGTTGATATCCACTAGAGTCATTGATCCACACATGACCACATTGCATGTGTTCTTTTCCAAAATCACATTGATCTACATGACCACACACATACTCAAGTGGATTCTGTGATGCAACTTCTATCACACTGGTGCAACACATGCAATGTGGAAGCTGTTTTCCTATGTGTTTTTGGTCTCTGTGATGCATCTTCTTGGGCTCAAATTTTGATATCTACCATATGTGTTGCTATGACCTAAAACTAACCAAAATAAGAATAAAAGTCCATTGTTCAACCATAATCTGGAGAAATCCATTGTTCAAAACCGCATTTTGAATCTTATCTAAATTTGAATATATTATCCAAAATACTTTTACCTCTCTTGAGATCATTATACAAGTCGAAATATAAAGTAGTAGTCCATTATTGCTTTTTTCAAGATTTATTCGTCAATAATTTATAGTTTTCTTCACCAGGCCCTTTTAGTGAAGACTTTCTAAAATATGGTTAATTTATTTGAACCCTCCATCATGCATCCGATGGCCAGGACACCAACCCCAAATTTCCAGGTCAGATCCTCCCGCCCATGCAAAATTTGGCGCCAGCGCGGGAGAGTTTCTATGCAAACAAAAAATTCTCGTATTGCAATTACCTTTCAGCCCACCTACACAGCACCACCCAAGCATTCGCCCAAAGGTCATTTACATAATCTAATCGAAACCTTTTTATCCCCTCGCCGAAATGAGTTAGATCCAAATTTTTCCCCACTGCCCTCGGCGTCGTCCTCCCCACCATCCTCTCCCTTTCCCCTCGCCCTCCCCGTCGTCCTCTCCCTTTTCCCCTCACTGTTGTCCGTCCCTTCGCCCTCCACCTTTAATTGTTGGAGATATGCCCAAGAGGCAATAATAAAGTGGTTATTATTATATCTTTGTGTTTAGGATAAATGTTTACATCCCATGATATAATTGTATTATTAGGAAACACTAATACTTGTGTGTGTTGTAAACATAAAAGAGTCCCTAGTAAGCCTCTTGTTGAACTAGCTTGTTGATTAATAGATGATCATGGTTTCTTGATCATAGACATTGGATGTTATTAATAACAAGATCATGTCATTAGGAGAATGATGTGATGGACATACACCCATAGTAAGCATAGCATAAGATCATGTCATTAAGTTCTTTTGATACAAGCTTTCAAATACATAGTAACCTAATCCTTTGAGCATGAGATTATGTTAATCACCATCACCAGATGAATGCTTTGATGACATCAAACACCACTTCGTAACTGGGTGGTTATAAAGGTGGCATTGGGTATTCTGAAAGTATGTGTTGAAGCACATGGATCAAGAATCGGATTTGTCCATCCATATGATGGATAGATATGCTCTGGGCCCTCTTGGTGGAATGTCATCCAATTAGCTTGTAAGCATGTGACTAGGTCACAAGGGATGTCATGACATGGAATGAATAAAGAGTAGTTATCAGTAACGAGGTAGAACTAGGTATGGAGATACCGATGATCGAACCTCAGATAAGTAAACTATCGCGTGACAAAGGGAATCGGTGTCGTATGTTGACGGTTCTTTCGATCACGAAGTCATCGTTGAATATGTGGGAGCCATTATGGATCTCCAGGTCCCACTGTTGGTTATTGATCAGAGAAGTGCCTCGGTCACTGTAACTACCTCGGTGAATTACGCTCGTAGTTACAAGCCTGGATGAGCGGAAATGGTTAAAATAGTACGGTGGGGCCCAAATGCCACTCACAGGTAGACCTTTCGGCCGTCCTAACCATTTCCAAACATCGGGACAAGAACGAGCGGCGTAATCGGCAGGCGAAGGGATCAACTACATACACAAATGAGTATGTATGCAAGCCACCATACAACAGTCCTCAGAGCCATTCCATCTAAAAGAAATAGAAATATTGCAACGCCATACGGCAAGATCCAAATATCCTAGATAGATATAATAGTTTAGGATATCTCCTCATACATCAAACATCAGAGTATCAGGCGGAAGCGGCAAACAAGATCCGAGTACGGATAAGAAGCAAATTGGCATAAGATGCCCCATAAATAAACACATCCCGCCCACAGATCTCACGGATCCCCGTTCCCGGAATCTCTACACCAAGTGATCGTTGCCCACATCGTTCGTCTCCTCCACCCAGTATCCATCTTGCGAGCTTACCTGTTCATCTGAATCAAACAATTTATCGTGTGAGACCCTAGGGGTACTCAGCAAGTCTTTATGCCTCTAAAGGGGACACAACCTGGGGTGACGCAATTGCAGCAAAAGATAATACCTAACAATTCTATAGATACTCGCTAACCATCCGCCTAACCAAAGATAGACGGATGTCTGTGAATTAATAACAACAGTTATAACAGTAATATTAACAGATCCATCCTCCTCCTCGCTTACCAACGAGGAAGCTGATGAACAGCCCCCCATCCGTTGGCAGTTTTATTATCCATTCCATGAGTGTTGCACTATTTACTAGTCAGGTACTTAGTCAAATTAAAAGCGGTACTTTAGTTATACTTGTCTATGATCGAGAAACTGTGCTCCAAGTCGTCCATAACCGCGGACACGGCTTTCAGAAAGATTTACCCTGCAGGGGTGCACAAATAGCAACACACACTCGATCAACCTCGGAAAAACCAAATCAAAACCCAACGAGGCATTCACGACAAAGCGATCACAGGATTCAAAAGTATTTCAGGGGGCCACCCCATTAAGCTACCCGCAACGAAGTTGGCCGGCTCCGAGACGGACTCAAGGTTTGCGTCAATGGCTGTAAACGACTGGGAACCCGAAAGTGTGACTGGGCTTGTCGATACCGCGAAAACACTCCACATCCAAAACAGTACAGGTGCTCCTCGCACAATCTTAAATAAAGCAGTAAAGCATGGCATAAGTACAGGATGGTAATAAAGCCCCAAACTACTTGTGGCCCCAAGAAATAAGAATGAATCAAGCTCTGGCTCAGGGGGGTTCATAAGCCTCCCGGATGTGGATAGCGCGAATATTCAAGGAACAGGAATCAAGTACTCGGGGTCCTACGGGACACAAGTGAGCATGAAAAACCAAATAACAATTATTGCTCACCGGTGCCACTTTCATTAGTTATCCCATTACTACTCAGGTTAAGTTGTTTAGGTACCTCGTTATCCATCAGACACTCACATACCCTACACATGCTGTTCTACGACTCGCAAGGCTCAAACAACTCCTGTAGTAATGGCTCATGGGATGGAGGGACAAGCTTCGGTGGGATTTAAAAGTAAAGGCTATGCAGTACTTGGGATTTAGTTTAATGCAATCGCGACTCAATGATGCAAGAATAAGATAGAGGCAATAGGTACTATATGTATGCAAGCATGTGGTAGTACTTGCCTGGCAGCTCAATTGAAGCGAGAGAAGGATCTGGGTAGTGCTCCTGGGTTTCTTGATATATCCACTGCTCAGCGTCTATTCGAAGAAGAACCAAACAAACAAGGGCCAACATAAATAAAGTGCACAAGCATATGAATAAAATGCGACAAGCAAACAATCATGCCATGATGAATGATGCACAATTTGCATGGCAATAAGGTAGCATGGCATGGGTGAGGTGTGGAATACAAGAATAAAGCATTTTATGGTGTTTTAGTCACCTTTTATCCTCAAATAAGTTGTTGTACACTTTATATTTATATGATGCATGCTGCAATTCAGAACATGGAATGCATAAACATGGAATGCATACACTTTAGACATATTATTTGTCAAATTTGGAGTTATAAAACAAAAGTTATTAATTAATTAACATAAAGGGCATTTTATTGTAATTTTGATCAACTCGAAATTTAAAGTGTTCAAATAATATTTTGAATGACATATTTGAATTCCTCACATTTTTCTGATTTCAAAACATATATTACATGTTTAATTTGGAATTATAAATCAAAAGTTATTTAAAAGCAGATTGAATTTGAATTTAAATCAAATTTGAAAAGTTTAAATTAAAAAAGAAAACAGAAAACCCTTTTGCTACTCACCCAGATCTAGCCACAGCCGTAGACAAGTGGGGCCAGGCTGACTGGGCGACACAGCGGCCAGGAAAATGTTTTTCTCACCGCGACTTGCCTAGCCCGTGCGACTGCGAGGTGGGACCAACCGGCTGAGGCCCACGTGACAGTGAACGATCTCGCAGAAGCTGGCAGGTGGGACCGAAATGGAGCGCGGGTTAGGATAAGAAAAGACTGAGGGGTTTTCTGGAAGAAGTCCACGGTGGCTGACAGCTGGGGCTAGCGAGGAGTGCGGGTTGAGCAGATAAAAACTAGGGGGGGTAAGTGAAAAAGGGGCCGCGGCACTGTATCTCTTCTCTGAATTCCTCTGTCGACGAGTCTGTGCTCGACAGGGCAGGGCACGGTGCGGGGATCGAACCCGCGACCCCGCGTGCGCGCGCGGCGGCGGTTACCGCTGCGGTGGCCTAGCGTTGTCGTAGGGAGGGGGATAGGCGGCTAAGAAAGACGCTGCGCGGCGCGGGGCGTGCAGACGCCAGCGCACACCGGCGCGCAGAGACCGTTCGGCGAAAAGACCAGCGGGGCTAGGGCGGTACGGCGAGGCGGACCATGTCAGGGAGAAGGAGGAGCTCACCGGGAGTGGGTCGGTGGGGTCGGATCGTGCCGGAGCGCAGGGAAACGGCGAGGATGCTGGCGATCTGGAGCTAGGGTTTTAGCTCGGTGTCGATGGCGTGCAGCAGGTCTGGGCCGTCTCCTCCTCGACGTCGTGTACAGGGCTGCTGCAGAGGACCTTCCCGACCTCGCCGACAACCTCCTGCTCGCCTACGCCTCCTGGATCGACGGGAGCTGGTGGAGACCGACGGTGGCCGGCGATGGGGTAGATGGTGGCGGTGGAGAAAAGAGGGGAGAGGGCAAGGCCCTGGGGTGGATCTAGGAGAGGCACAGGTGCCGTGAGGAAGGAGGAAAAGGAGGGAGAGAGAGGAGGAGCAGCCGTGGCAGGGGTAGTTAAAGGTGGCTCGGGTGCCACCTTTTCCCTCCTCCTCACGTGCTCGGGCTGGACGGCATGGGCAGAGGGAGGGGTAGATGGAGGCTGCCAGGTGGGGCAATGGCGAGGTCAAGGAGGCCAGGCTCGGTGTGGGGCCTTGTGGCAGAGAGAGAAGGAGAGAGAGAGGCTCGGGTAGATGTAGCTAGGGCTAGAGGCTCGGGTTAGGGTTTGTGCTAGGGTTGGGGTAGGAGGGTAGCTCGGCCAGGGGGAGTAGGTGGCTAGGTGGGGCCTGCATGGTAGGGAGAGGGGGCACCTCGGCATGGTTGGAGGAGAGGGTGAGAAGAGAGGGGGTGATGGGTGTAACTAGGGTTAGATTAGAGAGGGAACTAGGTTTAGGTTTTGGGTTAGCTAGGTTAGAGGGAGGAGAGATGAGAGAGGGGTTAGGGTTTAGGGGTGATCCACTAAGATCAAGCAAGGGTGGAGGATGTGATGATGGATAAGGAGAGTGAGATGAGAGAAGAGGTGGTGTGAGGGTTTTAACATGATCCCAACACAAGATCAAGATGATGGGGTTTTGAATAAGAGAGAAAGGGAAGCTCACAAAAGAAAGGATCCACTCAAAAACCAAAGAAAAACCAAAGGAGAAAGAATGGTGGTGCTTTGCATGGCCCATGCAAAAACATTAAATGACATGTTTTAACCTTGTGAAAACAAAATAATAATCATGGCATTATTCCTATGCATTACCCAAAATGTGGAGTAAGGCCAAGCAAAAGAATTTAAATGAAAGTTCCAAGTGGAGTAGATGGAGATGATCATATTTGATTATAATTGGGACTTGCTAGTGTGTATATTCCACTAGATGTTTAATAGTTCCAAAAATATCCCAACATGAGCATAAATCCATAATAATCCATATGAAAGCTAGGAAAAGGAGCACTACTCATAATGCATATAAAGGTGGCTCCACATATCAATAATGTGAAAACAACATGATGCTAATATGAGAGCATGTGGAAATAGAATTGGATCCATCCCAACCCACATGAGCTAGAGGTAAAATCCCAAAAAGGTGCAAAGCTCATATTTAGTTGGATGGTGGCATTATAAGGTGGTGAAAGAAAGGGTGGTGGAGTGAAATAAAATATATGCCCCCAACTCAACTTGGGCATTTAAACAATATATCAATAACCAAATACAATATCAAGAGGCAAATACAATTAATAATGCATAAGAGAGAAGAACCAAAGAAAGAGGGTTTTATATGATGACCAAATGCAAGGTGGCATGATGACATGAGCATGATATAATTATGATGCAACACTTATATATAGGAAGTAACCATTATATAGACTAGGCTAGTAGCATTGCAATTGTTAGACAATTGGGATGCTACAACTCTCCCCCACTAAACAAGAATCTCGCCCCGAGATTCCTAGGAAAAGGAAAACAACACAAGGAGAGGCGGTTGTTCGGAATGAAGGTGACCCTCATGTTCCCAAGTTGATGAACAACGGAATGGTGCGACCGCTACACCTTGCAAAACTTGCTAGACTTGTTGCGAGTCTTGCGTTTTGCTTGAGAAACAACGGTTAGAAGAGTTGAAGGATTGTCGTGAGGCAAGAAGGTAGGATGAACATAGCTCCGGTTTTCTCAAGAAACATGATAAAAGACTAGAACCACTTGTGAAAGAAAGGACAAGATGATGTATCATGGATAAAGAAAGACACATCATTAAGATTAAAGATTTACCGATACTAGAGAGGATGAATCTTTGTCCCGCCGGAAGAAAAGAGCTAGGTTGGAGAGGTTTGAATCACTATGACAATAGCATCGTATCTTCTCTCGGATTTAGAGAAATGAAGTACGGCAACAATATTGCCTTCAAACAATAGAGTCCCTTGATATCAACAGAAAAATTTAGTTAGACATCGTCGGATTAGATTCTTCTTGCGCCGGTAAGAACCAAAGGATCACGCAATTGAGGTGCGCAGATATAACTTCCAGAGACGGATGTGAAGCCAGATCATGTTGGAATCCCGAGAAGCAAAGAATATGGAGGGTCTGGAGTTTATTGTAGAGATACTTATTGCTTTCTTTAGCCTTGAGGCTACGCAATAGATTTGCGGCCGATGGCCTCAACCATAATTGGCTTTACCACAAAAAAGAATTGATGAAACAAAGAGAGAGATAGTTTCCTTTCATCTTGTTTGGGGATGCCGAGCATCGGTAGAATGACGAGGACAGAAAAGAGTTTGTGTTCATTTCCACCAGATAATTGAAGATTTTGCTCCATCTAGAATAGACAGACCACCAACAAGAGATTATTGATTACTTCCTTCGAGAGAGCACTCCGGAAACAAGGACGGAAGCAAAAGTATCGAGGGATAAAGGCCACTTCTAACTTCTGTGGAATGAGTGAAATCACATTAATTCACCAATTCAATGTACAAGAGCGAATGATAAGAGTAGTGGTATGGTAGCTACTCCATCCCGCACTCAAAGCATTACTCCGCACATGAATAAGAAAACCATGCAACCCAACTACCGAAACAGACTGAAGGTATTGACAAGAAGAGCTCATGGAACTCCGTAAGAAAACAAAGATTGATGCAAAAGATTCACCGGATCCAAGATAGATAAGGGTGATGATGTTGTCGTCATATCATAAGTAACCAGCCACCGGAAAGATATGAAGGAAGATTACGGAGAAGAACTGCAAGATTCAACAGCTACAGAAAAGATAGCACCAACTTGAACAGAAGGAATACAAGATCTGGAAGGTCTTCATGGCCTCCGGTGGATTGAGCATAGACGATAGAGCGAGAGGGTTTCAAGAGATTACTTAACGAGACTGAGGTGAAATAACTCCATGTTCTTCTTGAAAAGATTGAGAGAGATTTAGCAGTTTTGAGGAAATCTACGGCGAAACGACGATGATAACTCGCCAACAAGGAAAGACCCTAGGTTTGATTGAAGATGGAAGATGGAATTAACAATGAACTTGCTGATTCCTGAATTGAAGCGATCTATTTAGCAGAAGGACGTGGCCGAGATAGGTGACTTCAAAAAGTCAGAATTCTCACTTTGGGAACTTTGCACACGGCAGTGTTAACAAAGCTTGAGAGAAAGGGACACAGATGATCTTCCATGTCCTTCCATTGATATGGAATAGGCAAGCATATTATCAACATATACCACCATGGGTTAACAAGATATTCCCAGAATACCAAGTTCAAAAAGGCGAGAGAAACGAACAAATGCTCGAACACTTCCTGAGCTCAACGCTCTTAGAAAGATCAATATTAAGAGCACGGTTCGTGTTGAAGAAGATGCACTGGAAGAATAGATTATCTGGTCCTTCGGTAGAAAAGGAGATGTCACCTGGTTCACATTGTCGATCGGATCACCCGTTACAAAGATAAAGAGATCTTGGATAAAGAAACGATGATAGCTCATACCTTAAGCAAAGCTATCAGAGATGAAAAGATGCGATTCCTTCGTATCAAAGAGAATTTTGCAGATATGGAGTTCAAAAAGATGTGCAGCATGATGAACAGATGATAGACCGCCGTAGTGCCTTGAGAAACTCCGGATTGCCAAAGATGCTCGAGTATGCATAGATATGATCACGGTGTACTCAAAATCACAGGAGGTAACCGTCACCATTTGGAGGATAGTGTTGATAGCATTTCCCATATTCCACTCATGATAAGTGTCCTATAGCTATGCTGAGAACCAAATTACAATCACCAGCATCGGATCGACACATGTTATGTAATTAGCCCAAGAGAATTGGAGATGAAATGAAACTCTAGGATTAAGCGCCGGTGACAAAAGAATGAGTTAGCATGGACATGCTGATAAAAGGGAGATAGATAATGTTTCACACACGACTGAAAAGGAGTGTGGAAACACAGATGTATCAAAGAAAATTGTTCCGCATTTTTCGGCATTAAAATACCAATAGATGCGCAAAATCACTTATCAGGTAGAGATTAGCAACTCCACATTCTGTGAAAGCATGCTGGAAGGAAGAACACCCTTAAGAAGATGGCACCAGTTAACAAGGAGTCGGATAGATCGCGCCGGTTTTCAAAAGCCTGTCAGTATGGAATGTACCAACAGTTGATATCCAAAGGCAGATTGTGATAACAAATTGGATGCAACAGATAGACAAGGAATTACACATACACACATACACACACACTTTCTATGGTACTACGGAAACCCAGAACACGTGAATCCTAGTTTGAATTTTAAGAAGAGGATTGAAAACGTTACACTTCCTTACCAGAAATGGTGGGTGGGTGGGTAAGAAGAAAAGTGGAAGCAGTCCTACTCTCGCGTTTTGTTTTTCCCTAGTATACATAGCTACCAAAATATTTGCTAGACTGACAACGACCATTTGGCTGAGACCCTGAAGGGCGGGATGGCTCTGATACCAATTGTAACTACCTCGGTGAATTATAAATCAAAAGTTATTTAAAAGCACATTGAATTTGAATTTAAATCAAATTTGAAAAGTTTAAATTAAAATAGAAAACAGAAAACCCTTTTGCTACTCACCCAGATCTAGCCACAGCCACAGACAAGTGGGGCCAGGCTGACTGGGCGACACAGCGGCCAGGAAAATGTTTTTCTCACAGCGGCTTGCCTAGCCCGTGCGACTGCGAGGTGGGACCAACCGGCTGAGGCCCACGTGACAGTGAACGATCTCGCAGAAGCTGGCAGGTGGGACCGAACTAGAGCGTGGGTTAGGATAAGAAAAGACTGAGGGGTTTTCTGCAAGAAGTCCACGGTGGCTGACAGGTGGGGCTAGCGAGGAGTGCGGGTTGAGCAGATAAAAACTAGGGGGGGTAAGTGAAAAAGGGGCCGCGGCACTGTATCTCTTCTCTGAATTCCTCTGTCGACGAGTCTGTGCTCGACAGGGTGGGGCACGGTGCAGGGATCGAACCCGCGACCCCGCGTGCGCGCGCGGCCGTGGTTACCGCTACGGTGGCCTGGCGTTGTCGTAGGGAGGGGGATAGGCGGCTAAGAAAGACGCTGCACGGCGCGGGGCGTGCAGACGCCAGCGCACATCGGCGCGTAGAGACCGTTCGGCGAAAAGACCGGCGGGGCTAGGGCGGTACGGCGAGGCAGACCATGTCAGGGAGAAGGAGGAGCTCACCGGGAGTGGGTCGGTGGGGTCGGATCGTGCCGGAGCGCAGGGAAACGGCGAGGATGCTGGCGATCTGGAGCTAGGGTTTTGGCTCGGTGTCGATGGCGTGCAGCAGGTCTGGGCCGTCTCCTCCTCGACGTCGTGTACAGGGCTGCTGCAGAGGACCTTCCCGACCTCGCTGACAACCTCCTGCTCGCCTACGCCTCCTGGATCGACGGGAGCTGGTGGAGACCGACGGTGGCCGGCGATGGGGTAGATGGTGGCGATGGAGAAAAGAGGGGAGAGGGCAAGGCCCTGGGGTGGATCTGGGAGAGGCACAGGTGTCGTGGGGAAGGAGGAAAAGGAGGGAGAGAGGAGGAGCAGCCGTGGCAGGGGTAGTTAAAGGTGGCTCAGGTGCCACCTTTTCCCTCCTCCTCACGTGCTCGGGCTGGACGGCATGGGCAGAGGGATGGGTAGATGGAGGCTGCCAGGTGGGGCCAAGGCGAGGTCAAGGAGGCCAGGCTCGGTGTGGGGCCTTATGGCAGAGAGAGAAGGAGAGAGAGAGGCTCGGGTAGATGTAGCTAGGGCTAGAGGCTCGGGTTAGGGTTTGTGCTAGGGTTGGGGTAGGAGGGTAGCTCGGCCAGGGGGAGTAGGTGGCTAGGTGGGGCCTGCATGGTAGGGAGAGGGGGCACCTCGGCATGGTTGGAGGAGAGGGTGAGAAGAGAGGGGGTGATGGGTGTAACTAGGGTTAGATTAGAGAGGGAACTAGGTTTAGGTTTTGGGTTAGCTAGGTTAGAGGGAGGAGAGATGAGAGAGGGGTTAAGGTTTAGGGGTGATCCACTAAGATCAAGCAAGGGTGGAGGATGTGATGATGGATAAGGAGAGTGAGATGAGAGAAGAGGTGGTGTGAGGGTTTTAACATGATCCCAACACAAGATCAAGATGATGGGGTTTTGAATAAGAGAGAAAGGTAAGCTCACAAAAGAAAGTATCCACTCAAAAACCAAAGAAAAACCAAAGGAGAAAGAATGGTGGTGCTTTGCATGGCCCATGCAAAAACATTAAATGCCATGTTTTAACCTTGTGAAAACAAAATAATAATCATGGCATTATTCCTATGCATTACCCAAAATGTGGAGTAAGGCCAAGCAAAAGAATTTAAATGAAAGTTCCAAGTGGAGTAGATGGAGATGATCATATTTGATTATAATTGGGACTTGCTAGTGTGTATATTCCACTAGATGTTTAATAGTTCCAAAAATATCCCAACATGAGCATAAATCCATAATAATCCATATGAAAGCTAGGAAAAGGAGCACTACTCATAATGCATGCAAAGGTGGCTCCACATATCAATAATGTGAAAACAACATGATGCTAATATGAGAGCATGTGGAAATAGAATTGGATCCATCCCAACCCACATGAGCTAGAGGTAAAATCCCAAAAAGGTGCAAAGCTCATATTTAGTTGGATGGTGGCATTATAAGGTGGTGAAAGAAAGGGTGGTGGAGTGAAATAAAAGATATGCCCCCAACTCAACTTGGGCATTTAAACAATATATCAATAACCAAATACAATATCAAGAGGCAAATACAATTAATAATGCATAAGAGAGAAGAACCAAAGAAAGAGGGTTTTATATGATGCCCAAATGCAAGGTGGCATGATGACATGAGCATGATATAATTATGATGCAACACTTATATATAGGAAGTAACCATTATATAGACTAGGCTAGTAGCATTGCAATTGTTAGACAATTGGGATGCTACAGTCACGTCTGCATAGTTTGCGAACCGTAGGGTGACACACTTAAGGTTCGATGTTGTTTAAGTAGATATGGAATATGAGTTGGAGACCGAATGTTTTTCGGAGTCTCAGATTGGCTCCAGACATCATGAGGAGATCCGAAATTGTTGGAGAATAAGATTCATATAATGGAAATCACTTTCTGGGTTCGAAAAAGTTCTGGAGTATTCGTATGAAGCTTCTAGAAGGCTTCAAAAGGTCCCGAAAGGTTCTAAGGAGATTACTTGAAACCCAAGAAAGAAAGGGGCAAGACTTGGGGGGAAGAAAACTCCCCCTCTCCCCATGTGCGCTGGACCTAGGAAGTGGGTCCAAGGGAGGAAACCCTAGGCTGCCCCCCTCTATATAAGGAGGGGAGGCGCCACCCCTCCCCCTTTCCACTTTGACCCAAAACCCTAGCCGCCACTCTACTCCTCCTTCCTCCTGCTTCGGCTTAGGCGAAGCCATATAGGATTTCTTCTCCACCACACCATTGTGCTGCTAGGATTCCGTGGAGATCTACTACCTCCGCTGCCTGCTGTAACTGGGAGAGGAAGGTCTACATCGACTCCGTACGTGTGACCGAGTGCGGAAGCGCTATCGAAACGCGGCGCTGGAAGGATCGTCTACTCGACCTTGATATCGGAAAGTGATCGTCTACATCAACCACAAGATCTGATCTCGCTCAAGGTTTTGGATCTATAATGGTTAGTACAAATCTATCTCGTTGCACTTATCTCATAGATTAGATCTTGGCTTTTCCATAGATTGGATCTTGGTTTTATTCATTCTTGTGGTAGAATTTTTTTATTTTCCATGCAATGACCCTACGGTGGTATCAGAGCCGTGTCTATGCGTAGATCTGTTGCACGAGTAGAACACAATGGTTTTGTGGGTGTTGATGATTTTTTATCATTATCTTGATGTGTACTTTGCATCTTGCGGGATGGTGGGATGAAGCGGCTCGGGCTAACCTTACATATCATCGCACATGAGACTTTATCCAAGCTTGATGTGCAATTTGCATTGCACAAGTGGCTTTGCCGTTGTCTGTCTCTCCCACCATAGTTAAGATCCAATTTCCAATTAGCATCTGGCAACACGTGTATCAGCGTTGTGGTTCTAGTTCATAGGTAAGATCGGTTCTTATTCAAAAGCCCCAAGCCACGTAAAATATGCAAAGAAAATTAGAGGCGTCTAACTTGTTTTTGCAGGGGCATGTGGTGTGATATGGCCATGATATGATTGTGATTGTATTTGATGTATGCAATGATCCTTACTGTAATATGGCAACCGGCAGGAGCCTAATGGTTGTCTTTAAATTCATTAAGACCTGCATGTCTATTCATCCTGTAATAGCTTTATTCCAAGTAGTTGTAATAGTTGTTGTTAGTGATGGACAACCAGGAAGCGGCGCCACTGACCTTGACGCCATGCTGATGATGATGGATATCATGTCCGTGCTTTGGAGATGGAGATCAAAGGCACAAGAAGAAAGGCCATATCATGTCACATATTATGAATTGCATGTGATGTTAATCCTTTTTGCATCTTGTATTGCTTAGATTGCGATGGTAGCATTATAAGATGATCCCTCTCACTAAAATATCAAGTAATAAAGTGTTCATCCTTAGTAGGCACCTTTGCTAAGACTCGTCGTTTCCAAGCATCTCGTGATGATCGGGTGTTATAGATTCTACGTGTGCATACAACAGGTGCAAGCCAAATTTGCACATGCGGATATTAAGGTTAATGTTGACGAGCCTAGCATGTACAGACATGGTCTCGGAATATAGACTACTGAAAGGTAAAGCATGAGTCATATGAATGATATGATGAACATGTTGATTGTTCGCATTTGAAGCTACATCTTCTCTCGTGAAGATCGGACTTGGTGTTGTGGATTTGGTTCGTGTAGTCACTAAGGCAACATGAGGGATGTTGTTTTGACTGGGAGTTCACCTAGTTAATTTAAGAATTAAATTTTAACTCAATTTGTCATAAACTTAGTGAAGAGGGGTAACCTCGGCAATGCCCATGATGATGGACTTAGGGTTTCGTGGAAAAGAGAACGCTGGGTATTTCGTCGGATGTCAGGAAAACAATGAATTCAAAGTCGCCTGAATATTGGGAAAATTGCACTATTACAAGTTGTCTTCTAGATTTCGATACCCTCGGTTGGGCTTCTCCCGTCCTATATATAATAGGCCGGGTCTCAAAGCTGTATGCGGATAGGTTTCATACACGCATAATTACAATACCAACACAATGTCAGTTCATAGTATCTTTCCTAATACAGTTAAAGCCTTTGTCGGTTGCTTTCTTGGGCTGTCATCTGAAAGGCTTTTACCCAATATAGGGTAGCGAATCATAAGCATCCGTGTAATCATACCTATGTCAATAGCCCCCGAGACTCTACTTAAACCGCAGTTTTAGGTTGAGTCTCAAAGTTTCTTTTTTTTCCTTCTTTTCTTTAATTTTTGTTCCTTGATTTTTATTTTTGTAGGGATTTTGGTACAACGAGTCTGATGCTTCCGATGGATCAGGAATCAGTTCATTGCTCTTGGGGAAACACAAGGTTGTCCTACATCAAATTCAAGTCCCCATGCTCGAATCTAGAATTTGCTACTGGCGTAATTCAGTTCGAGCCGCTGAGGTCTTATTGAATACTGAATTCTATTTTCTATTTTTATCAGGTACCCAACGTGTTTGTCAGGATTTTTCATCGTATCGCTGATACAGATATTTTACTGGCAGAGCGCATTCTTATGCGATTACCAGGCCACACAGAACGAATCCTAGGGTCTTACCTTCATGTTTCTGAACATGTCATTCAGATTTTTGTCGCGTCGGGTGCGATCCGAGAGTTTTTTGATTTGTAGTGGCTGAGGAACTTTTTGTTTCTTGTAACTTCTCTTGATAGGAGTATCTGTCGATGAATTTTTCCTTTGTCTATCTTTATCAGGTGCGCGCCAGCGCTCCTGATAGGAGTATCCCCCGAGGCTATGTTTGGATATATGTATCAGAACATAGGCTTGAAAACTTAGGTTTATGGCGCCAGTGCTTCTGTAGTTTTGCCCGGTGCACGACCAGTGCTCCCAATAGGAGTATCCCTCGAGTCTACAGTCGTAATATTGTATATTCGATTGTAGTCTCAGATCTTTGCCTGGAGGAATTTACTTCGACTCCAATTTTAATTTCTTTGGGTCATATTTTTATAGTGAGCCGCAATTTCTGCAATGCCTCTGCTATGACATTAGTGATGATGTATCTTATGCTGTTGATTTTCAGAAGAACATGTCCTGACGGGACGTGTCAAACGTGGGGCCATGCGGCAGAAGAACATGTCCTGATAGGAGTATCCAACGGAGATTTTTTACTGCATGTCCCCTCTCCACGCAAAAATCGAGGCATCACGCGTTGTCCTTCGTTTTTACTGTAGCCATAACTTCTTTAGATTTTTTCTTTACGGAATCCTTGCAACACGTGTCACCGCCATGTGATCTTCTGACGATTCGATTTTGCATCGAATGGTTTAGACCTCATTCTTTTGCTCTTCATAAGGGAAAGGAGATGTGTTTTACTGTTTTACCTCACCTTCCTCTGCTCCATCTTCTTCCTTGTGCTCTTGCCCCCTTGCGAACTCCTACTTTGTGCTCATGTTCCTCTTTTGCCGCCATGGGCAAAAACAAAGCTGGGACTTCCACTGCAGCCGCGAAGGCCACCAGGAAGAGGGCCGTCAGATGGGCTCCTACCAAGTGCATGACACATGAACTCCGAGAGGCGTGGAACTCCGGCCATCTGGTGGAGGGTGCCTTCAAACTTCCTGGAGATGAAGCTGCTCCCATCCCTAAGCCTGGCTGGAGAGTAATGTTCCTCTCCTTTCTTTTTCGCTGCCTTTCTCTTTCAGTCCATGAATTTCTCCGTCGTCTTCTTTTTGTCTATGGCGTGCAGCTGTATCAGCTCACGCCTAACTCCATTCTTCATGTTGCTTGTTTCATCACTCTTTGTGAGTGCTTTCTCAGGATCCATCCCCATTGGGGCCTTTGGAAGCATTTCTTCTATGTTCGTCGTAACGCCACTGACACCATTGTCCATGACGTTGGTGGCGCCGTTTTCTCTGTCCGCTCTGACGTTGATTACTTTGATTTTAAAATCGCTGATTCTGTCCAAGGCTGGACATCCAAGTGGTTTTATATCAAGGATCAACCACTTGAAGGCCAATATTTTGGTTTAGCCCCTTTTGATCCTAAGAAACCTTGCCGCAAACTTGACTCATGGGATCAGCATCCTTCTGCCAAAGAAATGGCGGAAATCTAGCCCTATATTGATCGCATTTCAAAACTGTGGCACGATGTTGGCAAGGAATTGTCGGGTCTCTAGATCCTGGCATACTTTTTGCGGATCCGTGTCTAGCCGCTTCAAGCCCGGCTTTCTGGCATGTCGGCGTACACCAGGAAGAAGGACCCAATGAGAATTTCCTCGGAAGACCTTACCCTCAACGTGTATGAGAAAAGGGTTCAAAGCTTCACCACTCTTACCAAGAAAAGCCCGGTTCCTTCAAGCTATCTTGTGGAGCCCTTTGTCAAGAAAAATCGGCTCCCCGAGGTAAATTTATTTTGCATTCATCTTTCCTTCCTTGTATTTGTGGATGAATTCTATAAATTGATTGGCGCTTCGTTCATGTCTTCTACTTGTGTAGGACTTTGATCACCTGAGCTCACTTCCTCCTCTTCCTGGAAGCTGTGAGCCCCCGGTCCATCCTTCCGCATCTGATGATCTCCCTATGAATGGGACCACCACGGATGAGGAGATGGATTTCTCTGCATCTGATTCTTCATCGAAGATGCAATCTCTTCCGTCAGCTTGCTTCGGAGATTTTCGCATGGAGCATGCTGGTGAAAAGAGGAAGCGCACCTATGATGTGGAAAGGGTCAAAGACTCGGATGACTCGACTGCATCCAAACCCCTCGATGCTGCTCCAGTCTCGGCTGCTCCTTCCCAGATGAATTTGTTCTGCTTTGTGCAGGTGTGTCTTCGTAAGTGTTTGACTGCTTCTTTTACTGTTTTATCGGGTAGTTCTACTGTTGATGCTTTTCCCAATTGTATTGTTATTTTCTCTTGTAGTGATGATGATGAACATCCTCCTACATCACCTCTTCGCACATCTGTGGGCTGCTCTACAAAGAAATCTCCTCCACCTTCGACGGAGCCGAAGGAAAAGCTCATGTCTTCTATGGAGAAGATCATCTAGAAAGATGATGCCAATTCATCAAAGCCGCCGCCGCAAAAAAGGAAGAAAACGGCGGGTAAAGGGGTGGTAATATTGGAAAAGCCCGTTGATGTGGATATGAAAGATGTAAGTCACTCTGTATTTCAGAATTTTTCTGCCTGTAGCCTCTCTTATTTTGCCCTGATATCCTTTGTTGTGATGTTCTTCTTCAGCCTTTGATGCGCGAGATGGTCGATATAGCCTCTCGCTTTATAAAAATCTATGACGAAGCCGAAGAGCTGAAGGGTATGTTCTATTCATCTTCGGAATCTCTTTGTGAATTTTTCTTCTTCATTTTTTCATGATTTATTTGCGCAGCCACTACCAAGGAATCTGGAGTTATTTGGGATGAGGCGATGAAGCGTGCCGATGATCTTGAGGTCAAACTTTGGGTCGCTGAGGAGGCTTTGGAGGAGGCCAAGCAGAAGGCAAAAGCTGATGCCGAAGAACTGGCCAAGCAAGCCGCTGTTCGAGATGAAAATCTTCGACAGCGCCTGGAGGCCCTCAATGATTCGTTGACCCGTAAGTTTTTTGTCTTGTGCGCCTTTCCTTCGGTTATCAATCCTTTCCTCCCTTTTTTATTTTCAAAGTTGACTGGCCAGAACCTGGTACTGCACGAAGGCAAGAAGGTTGATCCTTTGTCGGATGTTGTTAGCACCTTGGAGGCCAACAACGTTCGTGGATGCAACCTTCCTGTGCGCTCCCGCCGTGCCTTCAAGAGCCTTCACGCCGAAGTATTTCCAACCAAGGAGGTGCCGAACAACTTGAACGATCTTGTCACTGTCTTCGGTGCTGATCCCAGCCCGCTTGTTGGTTATAGCTTGACGCAGTCGAAGAGTGGTGCTGAAACTTTGATGGCACTGGCAATGGCGCACGGCAAGAAGGTCGACTGGGAGAAGGTTAGCTCCTCTGCCCCAGTCACCTCCAATGGCCAAAAAATTGACTTGAAGCCACATATTAAGAGGGCTAGAAAGTACTCTCGGCTGATTCTGGGCCTAATCTTAGGCTCGGAGAAACCAGATGGCCCTTCTTCGACGGTCGATCCTTCTTCGGCTGCTCCTGCCACTCTCGTATCTAGTGTCCCTTCCGTTAGTGCTACTCTGTCTTTGAAAGAGACGGCTTCATAGGCTTTGTTTTGTAATATTTATCGTGTCTTCCTTGCTGTTATTGTAATGAACCTTGAACTTATCTAGCTTCCCCTTGCTTCTTTTTATAAGAGAGCAACTTTTGAATATATGCATGTGAGCTTGCTTTTGTATGCTAAACGTTTTCTTGTCTTGCCATATATTGAATGAATCTTTGGCTCCTTCGGGATCTGTGCAACTGTCAGATGTTGTTCCGTCGTCCTCTCTAGTAGGTGCGACCAGGACCGCCATCGTGCGTACGATGGACCCGCTGTTGTACGCTGAAAAGATAGAACATGTGAAAAAACTTGAAGGAAAACTTTGGGTTGTTCAATCGATGGTGGATGTTTCCCAATCGAAGACACGCCAGGCCCTTAATCGCGAGGCTTTTTTCTTGGCGAAACTTTCTAGGGCAAGTGAAAAGCTATTGTGTAAGTCTTCTTCCTCTTTCTTTGGTTGTTTTTCTGTCTTGTGGGAAGTTAATGTTTCCTCCCCGATTTGTAGGCATTCGATTGTGCGAGAGGGAGGAAGCCCAACGTCTGCACAACCGAATGCAAGCTCTTGTGTCTGCCTCCCGAAGTTCTGAAACAGAGTTTTGGACTGATCATCGCTGTGCTTATACTGTTACGTTGATTCAGGACCGCCTATCGGAGTGGGAGAAATTTGTCGAGTGCTACCACAGATCGCTTGCCCTTATCTATTGTGGGACCCTGAGATTAATCCTCCGAGAATCCCTGTTATGCATACAACCACGATCCCATGACCAGTTAGTCGTGGCACATAACCGACAAGTATCATTACAACATCCGAGAATATACCGAATTACAAGACTTACATAAATGTCGTTATGGCTACATCAATATTTATCAGCGGAACTTCATCAAGCGCGGAGCCAGAGCCATGCCTTAACCTACAGGCAAACGACTGGGAGAACGCCCTAGCTCGCATAGTCGCCAATGCCATCTTCTTCTTGATATCTGGCCAAGTTAATAGCCAGGGACAATGCCAGTGAGTACATTGAATGTACTCGCAAACCACCTTAAGATAACAGTAATAACAAGCGGATATGCATTATGGTTGTGGTAGTAGGAGGGCTTCAAGAGGGGTTCTTTTCTCAAATAGTTTATCTTGTAGATATTGCATCTACATATCTTTGTTGAAAACCTTTGTAAATATTTTGGAAACCTTTTTGAAAAGTTTTGGAAAACATCAGGACTGGGTCACCCATTTGTTTCTGTCTTCAGGTCGTCCCACGACCAAACTCCTTCCATTCTGTTCTGACCATCCCATGGTCAAAACAGGAATCCTTTCCGACCATCCCATGGTTAAAACATTTCCAAAACCATTTCTTTTCCGAAATCCTTTTTGAAATCAAAACCAGCACCGCTCTACAGCAACCTTCCCAACCGTCCATGACCGCGGACGCGGCTATTCGAATAGATTTACACTCTGCAGAGGTTGTACACTTTACCCACACCATCCGGGTACACTACCCTGATCTGCACCGATCGTGGGTCGAGTAACCGATCAAGACTCTCCGGATGCCCACTCCAATATAAGTGCCTACCGTATGAGTGTTAATCCCCTCAAAACCGGGACGTCGGGCGAGGACCAACCGGAGCGCTTTTTCCACTTCTCGAGTGTGCGCTTTCAATGAGGGGCTCATAGTAACGCGTGGAGGCCTGCCGACCCTTTGTTCCTTCTCCAGGTCGATGTCCCACATGGACCTTTATCGGAGAAGGCCCACCCTCCAGGGATCCCCGATCCCCTGTAGTTGTTGCGAGGCAGCTTATACCAGAATAGACAAACATCAAATCTAGCCCTGTCCCATACCAGAGTAATGTGGTTGCACGGGTTAATTATTCTAGCAAAACTGCAAAGAACCGGGTGCATTTTCGTAAACCTTTTACCTCTAGTTTTCCTCCAGCATTTGGTAAAACAAAACCTTTTTCTTTCTCAACGTCTCTTGGGAGGTCCCACCTCACCAAGGTTTTATCAGAAATCATTTAGTAAAACTTTTTATGGGGTCTTCCCATCCTCTAGCTTTGCTTCGGCTAAATCGGGGGTCTCCAAAGGGTTATGGTGATATACACCATCTATTCTACTAGGGACAAGTAGGAGTCACCAAGTGGGTTGCACTCGGTAGTACAAGAGTGTAATAGTTCGGAGGAGCCAAACCACTACCATATATACATTAACATATAATAAAACAATGCAGTTTCATAAATAGTAGATAAAACATGCATAAGTAAAACATTAGGACAAGGCTTATGAGCAAGAAGGTGGCTTGCCTGATGATCAACAATATGGCAATATGTCCCTGGACTTATTCTTTAGATAATCCCCAGAATACCAATTCCAATAATAAGATCTCTTCTTCTCGGTGTCAATACAAGCGCAACTATCGTCGTCAACAAGTTTACATGCAAACAAGCAAGACCACAATCAAAACAAGGCATACCAACATCAATGCATACAGCAAGAAATGGACAATACAAGTTTACAAATCAGTAGGTCTTAGGGAGAATGGATTAATGAGATTGGCCTTGTCTTGGGAATTATGGAAGAAAAACCCTTAGGATTTATAGTCTAGAAATTACCTAAGGGATGGATTTTGGACCAAGACATATTATGTATGATACCATTGTAAAAACATGATACCAACAGATAGAATTTGATAAAATGAAACCAACAAAAGTGGTTTCACTATTTTATCACTTTTCTTTATTTAGTTATGATTTTCCTAGTGATAAAGGCTCTAGTTGTAGGAAATAATTCACCAGAAAAGTTCTGGAGCTCCAAAATTTATTTCTTTGTGTGGTTAGGTAGGGCTTGGTGTACTCGTTCACTGAGAGTTGGAATCATTCCAAGATAATTACCAGAATGCCCTTAGGAAATTCCCAAAGGCAGTTCTACAAGGTTTTTGTCTTTTTCACCAGATTAAATCTACAGTATCTTTTGATTTGATTCCAAGGACACATGGTAGCTACTTATAATACCTTTCTGTAGAAATTGGAATCAACATTTTTGGATTAGTATAACTACTGTAGTGAATTTAGAGGTGAATAAACCATGCACAGATAGTTTAATTCACAAGAATTCAACTGGGGCTTAGAAAATTATGGGCTCCTTGGTTTGGATATATATTGATATGGAGTTTCACTAGGAGTTGGAATTGGGTAAATACCTCTGTTGGTTTGACCTACAGAAATTCCTAAAGTCAAAAACTAATGGTTTTTGTTATTTTTACCAGGGCCAAATTATTGGTCACCTTGGCATGGGACAAAGGACATGAGATAGGTACAAGTAATACCTACCAGGGGCACTTGGGTTTACCCCATTTGGAGTTGTGAAACTCACAGGGGGATTTTCTTAATAGCATATGATACATTTTTGTAGAAGATTTATTATAATTAATAAGGGCAATAACTGAGGCAGCCAAGGGTACTCCATGTTCAAGAAAACACTCAGGAACCCTAGGAATTTTTGATCTGGGCAGTTGGAGTCATTTCTATTTTCTTTTGCATTTAAAGTAAGAGGGTCAATTTTAGCTCTATAAAGGAAATCAAAAAGAAAAAAAGGGGCAGAGCCTACTGGGCTAGGATCTGGGGAAGCTGGGCCTCGCGGAGCCAAATCGGCCCACCCAGGGCGAGCTGCGCCGGTGGGAGGCGGTAGTTCAAACCCGTGGGGCGGGACCCGCCTACCAGCAATGGAGGGACGTCGAGGGGAGTACGAGGAGATCTCGGCCGCTTGATCTAGACGAGATCGACGGTGCTCGGCCATCGTCTCTGCGGAAAGAAGCGTCACGGCGTGGAACCCTAGCTGAGAGGGAGGAGGGATCGAGGAGGCTCACCTGACGGTGGAGAAGAGCCGGGGAGGGTCCAGGGATATGCGATGGTCGGCGACAAGCCCAGAGAGGGGCGGCAAGGGGTGGTTTGACGCCGGGAACTAGCTCGTGCAAGAACGTCCGAGGCGAGCTTGTCGGGGTTTCGCTGGCGAGGTCAGAGGAGGTGTTCCTGGACCAGAAAAGAACCACGGTAAGGTACAAAAGGAAGAGGTGACCTCAGGGTGTGACATGCACATGGAGAAGCAGAGGGGAGGGGAGGCCTTGCTCGATTTTCTTGTGGAGGCCAAAGCTACTCCTTCTCCTTTCTTCGGACAACACAGAGCAGGGGAGAGGGAGGGAGTGCTGGGGGAGGTGAGTGGGAGGGGAGAGGAGGCAAATGCGGCACAGTGGCTCCCTAGGGGAGGCCTCTGGCCTATATACCAAGGAGGGAGGGGTAGCTGATGTAAATGTCCCATTTGGACATGGGGGAGAGGAGTTCTGGCCAGGGATTGGTCCAGGGGACGGTGGGGAGGGGTATGATGGGTATTTGGTCGTGTTGGATCAGAGAGGGAGGGGGTGGCAGCTGTGGTGATTAATTAGAGTAGATCCTTGTAAGATTGTGTTGTCTCTCTCTCTTTCTACTAGTACAAGGGAAATATGGGAAGGGCTGAGGTGGTGCTACAGTGTTGGTTGACCAGGGGTGTGTCCTGGTGTTAAGGATAAGCATTGAGCCAGTTTTGATGAATTTTGGAAGTGGTTTGAGTAATGGATTTGCTTAATTGGCAAATTTGATCCAATTGATGGTTATGAAGAATGTCCAGAAACTTGCATTGGACCAAAGGAGGAAATGGTACTAGTAGATAGATGGGGTGAAGGTAGACTCCTGGGATTTAATTGAGATTTTTAAGTGGGGTTTTAGTCCACTTAAATCCATTTACTCAAAAAGGATAGAAGTGATTTCTAGAAGATCATTTGATAAGTTTCCATTGGACAAGGTTGGTTTTTGATGTGGAAGGGTCCCAGATATGAATATACACTTAGGGGAATTTTCCCAAGATTTATTGGGGACTAGAAGTATTTAAAATAATTATTGTTCCAATTCAACCATTTAAGGAAATGGGCAAAAAGAAATAATAAAGCTTCTCAAAAATAATTACTTTTGAGATGGAAATATAGGGTATGATATAAGGAACTCACATGAGCCAAAAATTAGAGAAGTGTTTTGGCAAAAACCAAACTTTCCTATATGGAGGGAGTTTTGGGGATTTTGACTATTAAAGGAATTAAATAGTTTTGGGGCCATAAAAATTATGGATAATTATTGATAAATCTTGAGGACCCATGTAGATGAGATAGACAAGGTGTAGCAAGCAGTTGCAACCTTGTGGAATGAATTACCAACTTGAAAAGGATGGAAAACAAGGAGTTGATGATCTAGGGTGATGTTATTTTTTTATACCACCAAAACATGCTTGCATCTTGGAGCTCAGAGCTCACCTTGGTGCAAGGTATAGATTGGTGGGTATACCAGGTCATATAGATGATCATGGCATGAGGGGTTTGAATTAATAGCATTTGAGGTGATCTAGAAGTGATGGCAAACTTTGTTGAAATTAAGGCTACCATGCAAAATGAGTCATGATGCCTTATAAACCGTGTGGGTTTAAGCAGCACAGAGATCCACTTGGGGCAAGTTAAGTAGGTTTTTATATCCATCAATGAGTAGATCACAACCATGCAGAGAGTTGGTCCATAGGAGGTTGTATGAGGGTGTGAGATTCTACCAAAGTAGGCATGATGAATAGTTTTGCCAGAAATGTTATTTTCTTGTCTAAAAAACCATCATGGACAAGTGGGTTGGAGGAGGATCTAACCAAGGGCCAATGTGGTACTTCGTAGTAATTAGGATGGTTAACAAAATGGTTCAAGTGCATTTCCAAAAATGCACATGGTTTGAGAAAAGGAGGCATTCAAAAAGGTGATGTTGAAACTGTTTCCAGACTTAGTCAAAATTGGCAGTTTTGAGGATTTGGACTAGAGTAGGAGAGGGAATGTTCTTGGAGGAGTTGCAAGGTATCAGAGCATCAACAAGTGGATGATATGGAAGGGTAGATTGAGTGGGAGGGTTCCAAGCTGAATATTGGTCTTCATGGACTTGGAAACATCCAGAATGGAAATCCTCAGAATTGATCTGGTTAAGGGTTTTAGATGATCACCTAGTGGCTAGGGATCATATCTAGGTTTGTATTCTTGCTTAGGGATTGCTGATTTGGAAACATCTTGATCCTAGTGATGAGCTCCTAGAGTAGCTCGTACTACTCCTAAGCAAACAAGTCAAACAGCAGATCACAACAACTCATCAGACAGTAGATCAAGGCAACTCATCTTATAAACTATCCAACTACTACTAGGGTTACCATCAAGCTTAGATTGAGGTAAGGTTGGGGCATTTTTAAGAGGTTAAGTTTTGAGTAAGATGAGAGTCCTTGGTATCTCTACGAAGAGTAGAATTAAAATGCTCTGAAAAGAGGTTTTGGGGAAACTAGAGATAAGATTAGTTCAGTGATCTGTCTTGAAAACATAAGGAGATTGTATTATATATCTCTCCATAGTTTTGTCAATAGAAGCTAGCAAAATAGTTGGTTTGCAAAGGCTTCTTGGCTCAGGTTTTGAAATTCCAGCACATTTGAGAATATGGAAATTAAGCCAAGACTGTTTTTAGAAGTAGATTTTGTCAACTGGTGTTAAGGTAAGGAGTATATCATCTAATACACATTCATATGCATAAGCATATCCAAACAACAAGCAAACACTTCAGCATTAAACAAGAAAAAGTTTTTGTTCCCCCTGATTTTTGCATTCTGGACAACTAATCAGGGTTGCTGAAATTGGGATGTTACAGACCTTTCCCCCTTAAAAGAATCTCGTCCTGAGATTCAGGAGAGTAGGGTTAGGGGATTTTGATTCGGGTTGATACTAGGTGTCTTACGCATACTATCTTACGAACTCCGTCTTGGAAAGTGGCCACTCTGTCGATGAAGTTGATCTTTAGTCTTTCGGGATGCACAGAGAGTTGAGCAGAGTCCAGCCTTGATTGTGAGGAATGATCTTTTATCCCTTAGGGGCTCGATACCTTGAGGGCTTAGGCTAGACAAGCTGCCTCGATTCTGAGCATCGCGGAGTAGGCGTTGGAGGATAGAATCTACGGTTGGGGGTACCTCGCTCTAAGGTTCCACAGCTCTTCCTTAGGGTCGTAGAGTATCCTAATTAACGATGCTAGGATCGGGACTCCTGATTTTTCTTCTTGCGAAGAGTTACTCTATTTTTGTGGAGAAGACGCAGTCTTTCCCCCTTAAGATTTGACTAGGATAGCATGGGGATAGCGCATTCCTTTCTTCTTGGAGTCGTGGATAAATGTGTTGAAGACTGGCGTCACTCTTTCTCCTAGAGTTGGAATCTTCTGAAGAATTCAGCGAAGGGGAGGTCCCACGGGACTTATGTACTACGATTATTCGTACTTTGTCGGTTGGAGTCGTTGGAGTCTCACATCCTCTAAGCGATTGGAACTGAGCGGTTAGCGATCCTGTGGTCCTTCGGATGAGTTTTCAGCTGCAGTATCGGAGGGACTTTGTAGAATCTTCAGTTAGTTTCTCTTCGGATGCTCATGGGTTGTTGTTTGGTGGAAAGACTTGGATCCGAGGATATTTTCTGAGGTATCTTCTTGTGGACCGTCTTCTTAAGATTGAGTGGAAAGACGTAGTCTTTCCACCTTAGAGCTTCACTAGGGTTCATCAAGAAGGGTGCTGATCTTCTGTCTTGGAGTGCTAGCCTGATGTTAGCGGAAGGATATAGCTTTCCTGAATCTTGAGTTGAGGTCTTCGAGCGACGCCTTAC
The DNA here is from genome assembly GCA_916181665.1 of Avena sativa. Classification (NCBI taxonomy): domain Eukaryota; kingdom Viridiplantae; phylum Streptophyta; class Magnoliopsida; order Poales; family Poaceae; genus Avena; species Avena sativa. The sequence continues at coordinate 435,429,852 of OV702295.1, forward strand.
TGTACCAACCTAGGCCGGGTGTTTTCCCAACGTAGTAGTTTACAACTCATCTTGCCAGTAGTTATTCAGGGTTGACGCAGACATCGTTGGGTAAGCGGTCTTCACTTGAATTTCTTGAGTTGCTTCTGCTTGATGGCGGAGTGGACTCGTTGTCTTCACACTTCTTAATCATCTGACTTCGGGGGGGTGGTTCTGACCTTCTAGGGAGGAACTTCCCATCGGTTTGGGTAGGTTTGACTATAATAGGTAGTCTCCTGAGGTGGTCGGGAGCTCTAATACACGAAAGGTTAGTGTGGATAGGTCTTCACTTCTTGTCTTGGTTGACTTATCGGGTGGTTTCCTGTGGATATTGAGGATCCTTCGGTGATCGACTTCCGGCTCCAACGGAATTCTTGCTGTATGATACGCCCATAACGTATCTATAATTTTTGATGGTTTTATGCTAATACTATGCTTTTTACACTCCTTTTTGTATAAAGTTTATGATTTATTTGGACTAACCTACTAATAGTTGCAAAGGTTCACAATGTTCTTGTTTTACACTTTGATGTGTAGGAATTGCCAAGAATACAAGTAGAAACCTTGTTGGAGTCAAATTGGGATTTTTCCAGAAATCTGTCTCAGAACTCTTTTTGCAGATGGTCATGTTTCGGGTCGAAGATGGCGTCAAATGGAAAACTGTTCAACTACAAAGTTCGTGGAAATTTCTTGACAAACGTTATGGACATAAAATTTAGCTGATTTCGAGTCCGGACGGGCCTTTTAGGCCCGATTTACTGCAGTCCAAGATGGGGTGATGGGAATTCGAGAAGCTATATAAAGGGAGGAAACCTAATTCGCCCAGGGCATCTCCACGCACGAATTTGCAGCCACCAAAGCCACGTTTTTGCCTCCCCCATGGATCCCATCTCCATGAGGGAGGGCTCCCAAGAAGCCATGAAGGAAGGGGGCTAAGGGGCGGTGCTCCCCCATCATACCGGCGGTGGGGAAGGAGTCCCCCGTGCCACCGTCGTCGCTGCCGCTGCCCTCTTCACCCTCTTCACCCATCTTTACTGCCATCTCCATCACCTAATCCTTCTAGTATGCAGTGGTTCATCCTCCCACACACCTCTGTACCGTCCTATGTAAACATGGTGTTTGATGCTATAAGTTATAATCATATGATCTATGTCATGTTTGCGTAGTTTCTTTATTGTTTGATTGAATGGTTGAATGTCTTTGGTTCATTAGAGTTGTATGTTGGTATGGTACAGTCCTTTGGTGTCCATTATATTTGTGCGCGCATGGATTAAACATCATATGGTTTGTAGTATGTGTAAGAGGAAGGGGGAAGTTCTGTCGGAGTGACAGAAACCTGTGGACGCAAACCGGAATGTTGCACGTATGGGAGTAAGAGGACCATTAAACTTAAGGCTATGGTTGGGGAAACCTTAATGCATTGATTAGTACTTACGGATGTTTGCTAATAATCCAATCATATAGTACATGTAATTCCAAGTAGTGAAGCGCATGTATATTTAGCCTCTCCCACATGGAAAACTGCATCGAAGACAATGAACCCGATCTATTCGCTATTTAAACTTGGACAAAGCCACCACAATTACCACCACTATTCCACACTCATGGTTCTATTAGTTTAGTGTATTTTATTGCTGCAGCAACTAGCTTTACTTTCTTGTTATTTATTATCATGCAAAGCTATCTCTATTACTCGTATTGTTGCTCTAGTTTTATTTCCTAGATAATGCAAACATTTAGTGTGCGTAGAGTTGTATCAGTGGTTGATAAAACTTGAGAGAATATTTATCCTACCTTTATCTCCTCGTTGGGTTCGACACTCTTACTTATCGAAAAAGCTACACACGATCCCCTATACTTGTGGGTTATCAAGACCTTTTCTGGCGCCGTTGCCGGGGAGCAATAGCGTGTGGGTGAATATTCTTGTGTGCACTTGTTTGCTTTATCTCTAAATAGGTTTTACTTTTAGTTTTAAGTTGTTCTCTATCTTAGTATGGATAGGGAATGCGAATTACAAAAAAAATTAGTTGTACTTGTTACCTAAAAACATTTTAAAAAAGGAAAGTGATTGGAAAGATGAGTAATGGTTAAGTGGGAGTCGACCTTGAACACTTGTGTTCATGCCTATGAAACCAAAACAAATATTTCCATGGAAGCTTTTCAATTAAAAACTTGTAGGAATGCATGAAGCCTTGAAAAAGAAAGATATTTCTGGTATTGATCTTAATGCTTATTCATTCGAAAATACTTGAACCTTGATCATATGCCTAACTTAAAGGCATTAAAGAAAAGTACTTATTGGGAGATAACCCAAAAGTTTTAGTTGAGTCTTGGAAGTTATTGCTTCAGTAATAACCTCTCCTTATCCTTTTTATTTGCTTTTTGTGCCAAGTGTAACCTCTAATGAGAGAGAAGTAATGCCTGGGAAAGTTGCTGTCCCAAAACAGATTTTTGTGCTTCGCTGTAAAAACACGAGTAAAATCTCTGTACATCAGTTTGAGCTGTAATGTTTTGTGCTTCTGCCCCAGGTTGTTATACAACTTTCGTTAGTTCAACACTTTTCGATTTGAGCAACAGAAGGTCTTCCAAAAAATTGGTTTCTATCTGCTGGTCTGTTTTGACAGATTTCTGCCATTATTTGCATTTGCTTCTTGTTGATTCCTTTTTGGGTTCTTTTTGGGGAATTGAGCTTTTTAAGGGAAGTGCTACAGTAGCTTGTGTTTTAATAGAAGTTTTATTGGTGTTGAAACTGAACCCAATGACTTATTATCTTGAGTACACTAATATTGCTAATGAAGATTATGTGAAGTTTTGTATGAAGGAAAAATTTCAGGTGTTTAGGAAAGAATGATGTAATGAGATAAAGAATAGATTAAAGCTCAAGCTTGGGGATGCCACCCCGTGTCACCCCAAGAAATATCCAAGAAGTACAAGCGTCAAAGCTTGGGGATGCCCAAGGCATCCCCTTCTTTATCAATAAAAATCTCAGGTTTTTTCAAACACTTCATTTTTATTATTTCATGCACAATTGTGTTGTTTTTGGAGCGTCTTCGTTTTCGATATTGGTTTTCCTTTGCTTGGTTTGCTTGAATAAATTGGTTGGACCCCCTCTTTCATACATTAGTTTTCAAATAAGTGTGGTTTGGATTGGAAAAGAGTAGGAAAAGTTCATGCTTAAGTGGTAAAAGGAGCTCGTTTTTACGGTGGCCTATGCTTTGTCATGTCATGCTTGATATTTTTTTTGGATTTATGCTTAGTGATTTTTTCTGTAGCATGACATGTTATAAACAATTGACATTGCTTAATGTGCCTTGAAAGAATCATGCGTTGTTTTAGCATATTAAAGCATAGTATTGTGGTATTCTCCTTTGATGCTTTATTTGGGTTGACTTGGCGCATGCTCACACCATCTTATGACTATCCCAAGTCACCATAGCCTTTATGATCCTTTAGTTTTTGACTTGTAATATCATTTTATGCTTTAATTAATGATGTTTTGTCGCTTTGCATGATTATGGCCATTATTGCTCTTTTAGTTGGTCGCTCCAGTCTTTTGCTAGCCTCCATAACCAAGTATGAGTTCCACTCATGCATCCAACTCCAAATAAAACCAAGTTATCCCAAAGAGTCCACCATACCTATCTATTAGCATTTGCTATTCCAAGTATATTCATGCTTTTATCTACCTTCCGAATTAAACTTGTTATGTGAAAATTAGTGATTAAAGCTCTCACGAACTTGATGGTACACTTTATTTTCTTGCACTTAATAAACTTGAACTATTGTGTCAATCTTTGTTGCGTATATGCTTGCGCTTTATAAGTCGAAGTTAGCAGAACCATGTATCATGGGGAACGCTTTCAACATTGCACTTATATTCCGTTGATATCATGATTCTTCTGCTTATGGATCCCGACAAGTGAAATAAAAGGGGAACTTGTAAGATCATGGAGTTTGTATGTGTGTTACAGAAACGCCTGGGCCGCTAGCACTACAACATGACCTAGCCTACAACAACGCATTAATCCGTAGCTAAATGCTCATAGAAGCGTTGCAAGTGCCTTTACCAACAGAAAATTATCCGTTGCGTTTTTGGGCGTTGCAAAGGTATAATGCAACAGATATTCATGCGTTGGTAACCAGCCAACAAAGCATTGCAAAGTAACAACGGGGTTCAAGCCACATGTGTATGCGTTGGTACATCCTATGCAGATTAAATCTTTTATTTTATAATAAATATTATTTTCTACACCGAATGTTTCGAGCAGTTCTAGAGATGGTAGGGTTGTTTTCTCAACGACAAAATATACTCTGTAAAAGAAATGCCACAAGACACCACTCACGGAATAAAAATGCACTCTAAAGATACAATTAAATTTATTATTGGTATCATCATTCGGTACATGTAGATTATACGAACAATACACAACATACAATATAATCTTGCTTCAAAATACAATGCTCTACTCAATCCTATACATATTCCTTCTAATACACTGCTTTTGGACACGCTGATTGTTGATATCCATATATAGGAAGTCATCGCTGATCCTCATCTTTTGGGCCTGCAAAAAAAATACTATCGAAGTGCCAAAAACAATAGGAAGGGCCAGTTAATTCCACTACGTATTTGCTTAAACTTGTATAAACAGGGTATACTTAACTTGTTTTTTTAGCTAAATGGTATACTTAACTAGTTAACATGTCAAAAGGCATACAGTTTTGCAATAGGTATATCTTCACCGTGATAAACACGAGTTTGAATGCTTCTTTCTTAGAAAATTGAACAGAGATAAGATTTTTAATAATAGCAAGACATTGTTCATAGGCATATACATATAGAGCAAATTCTAAACACTTAATCTGAAGGGAACAAGTAGAAATCCACAGGGGCTGCATGACATAAGAGAAGCTCTATGTAAAAAAAAATTACGACGAACTGCTACAGTTAAAAAGAAACACAGGAATATAGTATGATTTGGGTAAACAGACTACTGAACCAATCAATTCAAAGGCACTTGAGTCAAAGTTTGATGTGTCCTTGAATGCAGTGAACTTTCTTATGAGCAATATTTGAAATTTCAGTTGAGAAACGTACTCAATTTGTATTGTTGCTAGTATGTACAAAGTGGAAATTAGTGCTTCCTCGGGAATTTTTTCAGACCACCTGACCTCCAATTTCACCCATTCGTAGTATCAAAATAATCCATGCACTTCTAGGCTGATACTCTGAACTTAGTAGATGGGAGAAAATCATGAATATGCTAGTTGTGCACATGGTTGAACCTGCAAGAGTATGAATCCTTATATTGTCACAGTAAGAGGTAATTCACCGGAATTGCATATGCTGTGTCACAAGTGTGGTTTGCTTGGTAATCAGGGTGTTTACCTACAAGTAATTGGATATTTTTACTCTCATGTATTTACATCTTGGACAGTTCACACGCTGAAAGGGAAGCACATAAGGACCACAACAAGTACATCATTTTTTATATGTTTTCATATCGCCTTCATTAAAGAAGCATCGTGCTTGTTAACAGTTCTTTTTGTTCAGATAAATGATTAGAGTGACTATACAAAGACAAAGGCAACATTGTAGTGATTGTATTATACCTTGACTTGTTCTTTTCGTCCCTACCTCACACTGACTTTGTAGCAGCCTTCTTCGTAGCCAGCTATGTAATTTGTAACCAGTTTCTATCAAGATTTACTGATCTATTTGTGCAAGAACACACTGATAAATCAATGAAACATTTGAAACCAACAATAAGGCAGACTGTGCACCAAGTGACTTCAGAGTGGCACAACCTACTTGTCTAATAAATGATCTAGACTTGATAAAACACTGTAACATGATAATCTCTTTATTACTGCCGTTCTGGAAGGGACGTTTTCTTATCTGTGTATAATATAACATTATGAATACTTGGCATTGTATTAACCAATGTAAGGACACAGCGGCACTTCAATAGGAAATCATTAAGACATTTGTACCTGGTTATGTTCATTATCTAGCTCCATTCATAATCTGACATTTTTGTCACACCTCTGAAGTTGTCCTGCCGTAATGATTATGTAGCAAATGCAAAGTCTGTGCTTATTTATATATGGAAATATAGAACGTAAAAAGGCTCCAGTTATTAGATAACTAAACGAGTAATTAAATAGTCTGAATTAGAATCATACAAAACTAAAAACAAAACTAGCTATTTTGCAGTAATTCCGGATTTGATATAATCTAGAGACCAAAATTCAACCAAATTATTCCATAACCACAAGGTGTAACCAGATAACCAAGCGTCATCTCAACTGAAACAGACCATGCATAGTACACACGTGTATACATCACTGAACAACAAAGACTGATAGCAATTGATCGACCACCATGTCAGGCTAGAAAGAAATTATAAACAGATCAATCGATGGGACAATGAGACAAAACTGAAAGAGAGAAAGAGAAATCGCACACTAGATTCCCTGACCACCATGGCTGACCTTCGCACAAATCCAGATATCCTGCTCTGGGAGACTTCGCAGAGATCAGGGATCTCGTCTGACGAGAACGAAAAATCCAAGACAAGGGCGAGGCAACCCTTGAGGTCGTCCAGGCGCTCCTTAGCCAGGTTGTACTATTCATCGTTACCGGGCCGCTCGACGAGTAGGCAAACGGAACTTGTAGATCGTGGTGCCGGTCAACAGTCTAGGGTTAGATGGGTGATATTTTTCAGGAAATGAATAGATATGGTGGTAGGACGAGAGAGGTAAGGCATAGAGGAGGTAGGATTTTGGGGCTTCAGCAGCGGCGAAGCTAGCAGGGAGCGGCGGAGCTAGCAGGCAGCGGCGACGAGAGGAGGAGACGAATATGCGAAGTAACGTGAGACAATGAGATGAGATGAGAAGTTTACGGCCAAAGGGAGAGGAAAAATTGGTGCGCTGTTGAGGAAAAACCGCCCATCAAAACTCACATGCTAACTTCCCAAAAAATACTACATTGCCCCCGTCTCACCACAGTTAGCACCAAAAACAAAATTTTGGTGCCGCGGCCAGTAGACTACTTATTTTCACATGCAATGGTACAGTCTGCAACACATATATTCGTATCTATGATAAACTTTTACATCGCATATGAAAATCGTTGCAAAGTACATGTTGCAATAGGATGGTTCTTCTTGTAGTGTAGCCTAAGTCATGCCTAATCATGGTGGAAACTTGCAGCATAACCATAATGAACACTCTATGAAGCATCCTCAATAAAACCTATGCAAATAGCAAATAAAAAGATCGCTGAGATGCTCATTGTCTGCTTGCCTTGTCATTTTGATTATGGGATAGCTCCTGTATCATGTGCAAGGGGTACCCCGTCGGCGGTTCTCTATGATACATATGTACTTACAATGGCAAGAGTTTACTTGTGACTGAAGTTGAGTAGCATGAGGTTCGGTACTCGTAAGTAAGGGGCATGAGATTTCAACTTATAACTTGTCAAGCATATCCTCTTAGTTGTGTCACTTTAACCTTAATCACCTAAAGATGCTTATGGTAGGGGCAATGAGAGCTGAAAGCTAATAAGTACCATAATTTTTGGACTTGAATCCCTGCTTCCTTCCAAGAAGGACTTTCTTTTACTTTTATGTTGAGTCTCCATCTTCTATCTTTATGCACCTATTAAGAGAGCATAGTGGACATTCTTAGTTTAATGTGTATTGTCCCAAGACTTGTTGAGTGGTGCATAACTTTGATATTGCTTGTTCTTAAACTATTTGTATCTAGTCACCCTTATGAACTTTGAAGGTGTCCTATGCATTTATGTTTTGCTACTCTATGAGGGACAAGCTGAATATCATTCTCATTATGCTTTCTTTATGTGAAACAAACAAACGTCTTGCAATGCATTGTTATTCATGAAACTTTTGTTTGTGCCTTTTCATTTTACAACATAGTTGCTATGTCTTATTGTTAGAACTATATCTTTCATGATCCATGTTTAGAGTACCTTAATCCCAGCTATCAATGCTTTTACAATAATGATGATCAAGATTGTATTGTCTACATGTCACATCAAAAATTATATTGTTTTGATCGTTTACCTACTCGAGGACGAGCAGGAACTAAGCTTGGGGATGTTGATACGTCCATAACGTATCTATAATTTTTGATGGTTTTATGCTAATACTATGCTTTTGACACTCCTTTTTGTATGAAGTTTATGATTTATTTGGACTAACCTACTAATAGTTGCAAAAATGCACAATGTTCTTGTTTTACACTTTGATGTGTAGGAATTACCAAGAATACAAGAGGAAACCTTGTTGGAGTCAAATTGGGATTTTTCCAGAAATCTGTCTCAGAACTCTTTTTGAAGATGGTCACGTTTCGGGTCGAAGATGGCGTCAAACGGAAAACTGTTCAACTATAAAGTTAGTGTAAATTTCTCGACAAACGTTCTAGACATAAAATTTAGCTGATTCCGAGTTCGGACAGGCCTTTTAGGCCTGATTTACTGCAGCCCAAGATGGGGTGACGGGAATCCGAGAAGCTATATAAAGGGAGGAAACCTAATTTGCCCAGGGCATCTCCACCCACGAATTTGCAGCCACCAAAGCCACGTTTTTCCTCCCCCGTGGATCACATCTCCATGGGGGAGGGCTCCCAAGAAGCCATGAAGGAAGGGGGCTAAGGGGCGGTGCTCCCCCATGATACCGGCGGTGGGAAAGGAGTCCCCCGCGCCACCGTCGGCGCCTCCGCCGCCCTCTTCACCCTCTTCACCATCTTTACTGCCATCTCCATCACCTAATCCTCCTAGTATGGAGTGGTTCATCCTCCCACACACCTCTGTACCGTCCTATGTAAACATGGTGTTTGATGCTATAAGTTATAATCATATGATCTATGTCATGTTTGCGTAGTTTCTTTATTCTTAGATTGAATGGTTGAATGTCTTTGGTTCATTAGAGTTGTATGTTGGTATGGTACAGTCCTTTGGTGTCCATTATATTTGTGCGCGCATGGATTAAACATCATAGGGTTTGTAGTATGTGTAAGAGGAAGGGGGAAGTTCTGCCGGAGTGACAGAAACCTGAGGAAGCGAACCGGAATGTTGCACGTATGGGAGTAAGAGGACCATTAAACTTAAGGCTATGGTTGGGGAAACCTTAATGCATTGATTAGTACTTACGGATGTTTGCTAACAATCCAATCATATAGTACATGTAATTCCAAGTAGTGAAGCGCATGTAAGTCTCTCCCACATGGAAAACTGCATCGAAGACAATGAACCCGATCTATTCGCTATTTAAACTTGGACAAAGCCACCACAATTACCAACACTATTCCACACTCATGGTGCTGTTAGTTTAGTGTATTTTATTGCTGCAGCAACTAGCTTTAGTTTCTTGTTATTTCTTATCATGCAAAGCTATATCTATTAGTCGTATTGTTGCTCTAGTTTTATTTCCTAGATAATGCAAACATTTAGTGTGCGTAGAGTTGTATCAGTGGTTGATAGAACTTGAGAGAATATTTATCCTACCTTTAGCTCCTTGTTGGGTTCGACACTCTTACTTATCGAAAAGGCTACACACGATCCCCTGTACTTGTGGGTTATCACTGTAGTAGACTGAGGAATAGGGGAGTGTGGTTCTATTGACGAGTCTTGCGAGGTGACTTTGACGAGGTATGCCGTCCTGCTGAGGTGAAATCTCCGAGTTGATTCTGACTTGACGATGTCGAACTCCTGGTTCTTGTGATGCTTTTCCTCTCATATACTCTCGAGGTTAGTCTGGGTCTCATTACCGACAGCTAACACAGGGGTTTCCTGAGTTACTAGGTGGGTTATCGCTCCTTGAGTCCCAATTTTTAAGGAGGCAAACCAGAACATACAAACAAGGCGAACAGAGTAGGGAGCTCTCAATGTCCTCGGCAAACAGCACACCTCAAGCAACACAGGATGCATTTAGGCAAGAAAACACGGTCAACGCTAGGGACCAAGGAGTTAACTACTCGCGATGTAGGGGAATCCTATTCTTAGGACTATTGACCCTAGTGTCGTGGTGGTGTCACGACAGATGCCATGGATAGGCTAAAGGTGGGACTAATACACGCTAGGGGAATCCAGGGAGGGATAGTGGAGTGATTCTCCACACTGAAGATTGTATTGCTTTCCTTTCAAGATTACAAGTGCTCCTAGAGCTGTATTGGCGAGAGGAGGAAGAAGGAGCTCTCTTACTCTCACCCACAGTTCACCCCTAGAACCTTAGCCAAATCGGTATAGAAGAAAACCCAACCCCCTCTACTGAAACCCTAGCCCCCCTTATATAGAGGCGGCCTGGTCTTTGCCTAGGGCATACGTGGAGGTATATTCTTAAGAATATGCCTCCTCTCAAAGTGGTAACCCGACCAGGGTGCTTTTCCCCCGCGTCACACATGCTTTAGCTACGTGAGCCTCAGCGGCGCCCGCGTCAGCCGACACGGGCGTCGTCACCCTTGTCGGCCATGAACCGGTGGTCCTGCCCTTGCTTTCTTCGCTCATGCAGTGCGTACCGGGCCTTCTTTTTGACCAGAGAGATTCCTTCCTTCTCCCAGAAGCTAAACGGGACCCGGATCCTGGTAGATCCGGCTATGCCTGTTCCTGCATACAAGTTAGACAAGCACTTCCGACTTACTCCTTAAGTCGGCTGATATAATGTTAAGCGACCTCCCCGGTCCGGGTTACTCCGTGATCCGACCTGCCTGGAGGTGACCCGGCCAACATCCGCTTTGACCTTGCCGAACCTCGGCTAATTCGGCATTTATACCCCGGAGTGACCCTACCCGGGGTTATCCCCCCAACATTAGTCCCCGAAGCTGGTGCGGTCTTAGCCGCCTTGGCCGCTAAGGCCACATCAGGTTCATTTATGTTCGAGCCTTGGACGTTATTTCTGATTTAGCTCTTTATCTCGGATTATGTGGATTTACGTTCCCTTCGCATGTCCCAAGTTTTCACTTGTCGGCCGGGTTACCACTTTGACTCGGATCTCACGGATTTACGTTCCCTCTGCACATTCTAAGTTTTTACCTGCTGTCCGGGCTACCATGGCTCTATCCGGGCCCTGTTTCCTTCTTTCATACGCCAACCCATGTGGAGGCTAATCATTACGTTGTCTTATTTTAAGGGCCTGCACAGTAACCGCCGCAGTAATTGTCAATTATCATTGTGCGAGGGTCACGTCGCGCCTGCCTCCTCGTTTACCGCATCAGTGCGTCATGTCATGGGATCGCCTCTGCCCTGTGGCCCTCCGTGTGGCTCCTTGCTAATTGGCTGAGGCTGGTGATACACGGCCACACCATGTGGCTCATTTGCAGGGCGCGATCCCACTCACCCTCTTAGGGGGTGGTTAAATAGCGGAGGGGCGCACCCCTTAGGATTTTTTCCTCTTCTGCGCCTCTCTGCCCGTTGCTCTTCTTCTTCATCTTCCTCGTGACCGCGCCGCCGCCAGTGCTCCTAGCAGCAGCGCCACCACCGCACTTTTCCCCGTGCCTCTGCGTCACAGCCACCGTTGCGCGACTTCCTCGCCACGGGTCCTCGCCAATCCAGGCCTCAGATCCCCGCCGCCGCTAGCGCCAGCGAGGGTAGCGAGTACGAGATGACGAAGGAGGAGCTCGTCGTCGTCGAGCAAGAAATGGAGGAGGACGCCACTGTGGCGGACCGTGGCGCGTGGGCCGGGTCATGGGTCTGTCAAGATGACCTTGACTGGCTCTACCGGACCAGACGCATCCCTGCCGGCGTCGTCGCTCGTCTCCCCTCCGCCGAACTGGCCCCCTCACCCAATCCGGGTGAGTTCGTCGTGTTCTTGTCCCACTTCTAGCGGGGGTTCGGCTTGCCGGTGAGAGAATTCTTTCGGGATTGGCTTAGCACCTACCACCTGCAGCCGCACCATCTTCCAGCCAACGCTATCACCTCTCTCTCTGCTTTTGCTTCTACGATTGAAGGCTACACCGGACTGTGGCCCACGAAGGAGCTGTGGATCCGATTTTTCGGCCTTCGTCGTAACGTCATCCCCAACATCCAAGTTGAGTCGGAGGATAAGAAGCTCACCCAATTCGGATCTGCGTCTATCTCACCCCGGAGGACTTCTGTTTTCCCCCGGGTCATCAGGCTTGACTCCTGCAAAGGATGGGCCCGGACCTTCTTCTATGTCCGGAACACGGGCACTGAAGATTTGATTCGGTTGCTCCCCTATACTCCGAGTCCACCTGATCCGGAATTTTGGGAGGAGGTCTCCAAGAAGCCCATGGCTCTGGCCAACCAGGTTAACAAGAGGTTCGTGGAACTGAAGAAACTCGGATTGCGCAACGAGGATGCTATGATCATGTTCGTGCGCAACCGAATCTCTCCCCTCCAGAAGCGCACGCACAAGGTGTGCCACATGAGTTTCGGCCGCGACCCCAACCGAACCTCCTCCTTCGAGCTGAGCAACATGGAGATTTTTCGTCGGGTTAAGGCTCTCTTCACCACCCACAAGGATTTCTCCGTTGAATGGACGTGGGGAATTGAGCACTTCTGCCGTGACAGGCTCCCTCCCGCGGTAAGCTTCACGGGGCAAACTTACTTCGGATTAAATATGTGTCGGTTTTTGTTGTATTTTTGACTCTGCTCTTCATGCATTCTCTCAGCTATTCCTTCAGCAAACCCTTGAGGATGGTACGGATCCAATCCTTAAGTGGGCGCCGGACCGAGAAACCCCGGATGAGGGGGAGCCGGACCAGGAGATGTTTCTCCCTATGACCGACGCTACAAAACGACCCAGCGGTAAATTCTCTTCTCTTAGAGACTGGCCCGATGATGAGGATGACTCGGATGTCGACGTGATTGAACCTGTTGAGGCTATCCATCTTTCTTTTGCCTTTCCGGCATCAGTGAACCCCGGTAGGCATATCCACGAGGATCCTCCGCATGCTATGGGCGAACCGGTTCCGGTGGCGTCGAAGAAGAGGCCCGGAGCCGCACCAAGTTCGTCCTCCGAACCTTCTAAGCCCACAAAAAGGTGAAAGAAGGCCGAAGACAAGACTGCCTCCAAGCCAGCAGGCAAAGCCATGGCACGAAGGGCTCGAAAACCCAAGGAGGCCCAAACCTCGGATGCGTAAGTCATTTTTCGTTGCGTAACTCACTTCTCCTTGCATCGTTGTAATTTCTCTTCTGACATTATTCTCTTCTTCAGGGCTCCGGTGGAGGTCCCTCAGAGCGGAACTAGCATCTCTTCACCACTCCGATCTGGCCCTTCTCCTCCTCGTGACGACGAGTCACGTCCACTGAGCCCTATTCCAGAGGGTTCTGCGGGTGCTCCGGGTTCCGCACTACCTCGTCGAGAGGAATGTAACCTCAGAGCGGGAGAGGCTAGCCCAGCCGAGGTGACGGCATCCACAACTTCGGCATCGCCGCAACCAGCAGCCACCGAGACTACCTCGACACCAGCACCGGCCCCAGCACTAGCAGCAGTTCCAGTACCAGTGACCGAACCAGCACCAGCACCCATTCCGGCACCAAGAAAATCAACAACCGCTCCAAGTCCAGCTATAAGAGCTCCAGCGCCAAGTTCTTCCGCCTCGTCCGAGTCATCTCAACCTCAGCGAGGAACTACTCCAGCAACTCCTAAGGGGGAATCCTCTGCAGTTACTTCTTCCCAGCAAGCCAAGGGCAAAAAGGCTCCGGATGCTACCAAGTCAACATTCGTCGAGGCTGGGCAGCGAACCCTATCATCGATGCTTCCCAAGAAAGCTCCAACAGGGAAGGATGCTCCTGCCGAGCCAACTGATGCGCAGCAAATGGTTCTGCATACCAGCCCAGCCCTTGCCTTGGTTGAGAGGAAAGAAGCACACGCGAAGGGCTTGGTGGCACCCCATATGCCCACCAGTGAGCGGTACCCTACGAGCCTGATTGAGTTCGTCATGAACTGGAACAAGGCGGAGTTCGTCCACAACGACAATCTCCCGGAAAAGTTCGGCCCCGCAGAATTTTCCGCCCAAATGAATACAACCGCTAAGGCAATTAACCTCGCGGGGCGGATGATGGAGGTATGTCGCTTATCCTTTACATGCTGTAGATAGTAACCATTAGTCCCCGATCCTCCGGTGGAGTAACTTGTTACTCGGCCGGATGCTCATTAGAAAACTAATGTAGCTCCATGTGAACCTCGAATATGCACACACCTAGAGCCGGGTTGAGTTCCACTTGGCCCGGATTTTGTACACTTCGAATACGCACACACCTAGAGCCGGGTTAAGTTCCACTTGGCCCGGATCTTGCACACTTCGAATATGCACACACCTAGAGCCGGGTTAAGTTCCACTTGGCCCGGATTTTGTACACTTCGAATATGCACACACCTAGAGCCGGGTTAAGTTCCACTTGGCCCGGATCTTGCACACTTCGAATATGCACACACCTAGAGCCGGGTTAAGTTCCACTTGGCCCGGATTTTGTACACTTTGAATATGCACACACCTAGAGCCGGGTTAAGTTCCACTTGGCCCGGATCTTACACACTTCGAATATGCACCAAGCTAATTTTACGCTTTTGTACTTTTTTCAGGTAACCACCAATCGCCGAAGTGTTGAATTCCAACGCCTGCTGGATACCCACAAGATGCTACGTGCAAAGAACGTTGCACTTATTGCAGAACATGAAAAAGGGGGTAAGTTTCTCCCTTAGCGCTTCTCCGTTTCTCTTCATCTTCTTCTGCCAAACTAATCTCCTCATTCAGTTTCTGCAGCTGGGGTGGAGGCTGAGAACAAGATCATGCGAAAGAACCTGGAGCAGATCAAGGGTACGTCCTTTTTGTCTGACCCTCTTTGCTTTCCATCTCCTTTTCTTCTTGGCTCGGCAAACATTCATTCCTCGGCTCTGCCGGGTCCACATACTATTTCAGCATCGCTTGAGGATAGTGTGCCCGTGCCTGATATGATGCTGCATTTTCTCGAACAAGTAGGGCAGCATCAAGCCGAGCTGAAGAAAAAAGATGATGAGCTCGCTCTCCTCCAGACCAAGGACAATGAGATTGCCAGGCTCAAGGCTAAGATGGAGAAGATGAAAGCCCAGCACCAAACCGAGCTCCAAAAGGTTGGCCAGAACTTCACAAAAGAGCGCGAGCGCCTTACTCTCCAGATATCCAAGGACCAGGACCTACTCAAAGAATCCGACATCCAGCTTGGATCGGCAAACGCTAAGCTTGAGCAACTTCGCAAGACACGCGATAACTGCATCAAGGAGTTGACCCGGATTCACAGCCATATTTCACGTAAGTTCCTTTCCCTTATCCGACATAATTCTCCGGGTTACTTCATATGTCTTTTCTTCAGCTTCTTCCTTTGCCTTGTTTCCAGGCCACTTTCTAGAGGGTACTCCTATTGCGAGCGCTGCTGTTGCCAATTTCCGCCGAGAGAGGGGTACTCCCGTCGCTCTTGACGGTGAGAGCATTCCCTTAGACATGGAGGACCTATTGGTCAGCCTGCCATCTCGCGTGGAAATCATCAAGAACTACGGCAAGGATCTCCTCGACGTTTCAGTTCGAGTTTTCAACACGTTCTGGCCCGTTGAGAGCGCTCCGAAGAGAATCACACTTCTTGCTGAAAAGTTGTCGGATATCGAGACCCAGCTCGACCTCTGGAGGGAGTCCGCTGGGCGTGCCGCAGCTGATACTATCCTTCACCACATACTCACATGGTATGAGAAGATCGACCTCATCCTCCTTACACGCCGGCGCACAGGATCCAGATGGACTGATGACCCGGAGTGGGTAGCTCGGCGTCAGGCTTGCGCCTACAGCCTCATCGAATATTCTCCTATCCATGAATGGGTTGAAGGACCGAGCTTTCTGGAATCCGCTGGGGACGAGAACGCTGAGAACGCTGAAGATGGGTCGGATGAGGACGAAGAAGGCGATGCCTCAGATATTGAAGACAGCGAAGACGACGCCGAACTTCCTCCTCCTGCTGCTCCTTAGGTTAAAAAACTTGAAAATTTATCAGATCCCCGGTATGCCGGGTGCAACTGTATGTTGTGTATATGTGATATTTTGCTACTAAGTTCTTATGCCGAGTTAACTTGGGCGTAGTCCCCGAGTTTCTTTTTCTTGTTCGTCCAATCTTTTGGCTCGGATCGTGTCTACCTTGATTCGGTTTTATGACTTACGAATCCGAGCTTCAAAAATCGTCTTAACAATACTAAGAAACTTTCAGACTTAGCTCAAAAAATAAAGCTGCATAATAACTTGAGAATAAATACAGGGTTAGTCCGAAAAACAAACGTTAGCTCGAATAAATTCGTTTCCTTAGTCGCTTTTCATGTGCTACGCAATTCAAAACTTGTTCTCTTGCTTGCCATGAAGCCAATTCTTGTTGGACAGCAACAAGTCGAAGAGTTGGGTTTTTGGTGCTCACACATTACTAATCCGGGTTAAGTAGAAAACTTATTCCAGCTAACGCACAAGAGACAACAACAATAATTATTAAGGCAGTCCTCGAGTTACTGCTCGAGGCGCTACTATTTCATTGATAAGCTCATTGCCGACATACATACCGACATATGAGAAGACTCGGATACATACACTTCTTAGCTAAGTGTAGAAAGGACAAAGTAGTGCTACATTCCACGGTCGCTTAGATTCCTCTCCGGACCTGTCCGCCTTGTTCTTTTCATGTGGCTTTGCATCTATAAGATAGTAAGAATCATTGTGCAATGCTTTGCTCACAATGAATGGCCCTTCCCATGGGGGATAATTTATGCATGCCAGTAGTACGTTGTATCAACCGGAGCACCAGATCGCCTTCCCGAAAGACTAGGGGGCACACTTTCGGCTATGGTAGCATCGAAGATTTTGCTGATATATGGCGGACCTGGACAGTGCCAGTTCTCTCGCTTCTTCCAGCAGATCAACATCATTTTGCCGGGCTTCTTGCACTTCGGCTTCTGTGTATTGGGTGACCCTAGGCGAATCATGCTCTATGTCGGCTAGTAGTACAACTTCTGCCCCATATACCAGAAAAAACGGCGTATAGCCTGTTGATCGATTTGGAGTTGTTCTTAAACTCCACAGTACCGATGATAGTTCTTCTATCCAGCACCCCGCTGATCTTTGCAGCGGCTCAATGAGCCGGGGTTTTATCCCGGATAATACTAATCCGTTGGATCTTTCCACTTGTCCGTTTGATGCGGGGTGGGCTACCGAGGCTATGTCGAGTTGGATCTTCTTGTCCCGGCAGAAGCGCGCAAATGCTCCTTCCACAAAATTGGTGCCATTGTTAGTTATGATACTGTGAGGATAACCGTATCTCAAGATAATGTCTTTGAGAAATGTTACGGCTGTAGCCCCATCACATTTCCTTATAGGCTTCACTTCAATCCATTTTGTAAACTTATCCACCATGACCAAAATGTGAGTCATGTTTCCCCTTGTTGGTTTGAACGGGCCAACCATATCCAAGCACCATACGGCAAATGGCCACGTAATTGGTATGGTCTTGAGTTCCGACATCGGCATATGTGTCTTGGTAGCGTACCTCTGACAACCATTGCATTTTCTCACCAGATCCTCTGCTTGTTCTAAGGCACTTGGCCAGTAGAATCCATGCCGGAACGCTTTTGCCACCAAGTCTCGGGATGAGGCATGATGCCCGCATTCTCCTTGGTGTATATCTCGGAGGATGTCAAGCCCTTCTTCCGGGTCAACGCATCGCTGGAGGACATTGGTTACACTCTGTTTCTACAGCTCGGAATTAATGATTGTGTATGCTTTTGCTCTCCTCTGAGTTTGCCTGGCTAACACCTCCTCAGTGGGTAACGTTCCATCTTTCAGGAATTGGAATATAGGCAGTGCCCAAGATGGTATTGCTCGTGCAGGGAACACGTCCTCATCAATTTCCATCTGATCTACCGGCATAACTTTAGCCGTATCATGCTGAGCAGTCCCTAGGTCCTACGAGGTAGTCCCCGGGTTTGCTGAGGCAGTCCCCGGGTTTGCTGATGCAGTCCCTGGGTCTCGCGTACTACCCCCCGTGTCAATGTCCATGGGCTCAGCTCCGGATTCTGTATCTTCCGGAACATAGATCGAGTCGGTTCCTGGGGACGGCCTGATAGATGGGTTTCTGAGGTGTTCCAATGCTACACCCGGTGGAATTGCCTGTCGGGTTGATCCGAGCTTCGATAGCATGTCGGCAGCCTCGTTTTCCACTCGGGGTACATGGTGAAATTCACACCCCTCAAAGTAACCAGATATCTTCTGCACATGAAACTTGTACAGTGCCATGTTTGTATCCAAGGCATCCCACACTCCGGACACTTGCTGCACCACCAAATCCGAGTCGCCAAAGCATATTATCCGGCGTATGCCAATCTCTTTTGCCATTTTGAGCCCATGCACAAGAGCCTCGTACTCAGCGACATTGTTTGATGTCGCGAAATGGATCTGTAATACGTATTTTAGCTGGTCCTTCTTTGGCGAGGTAAGCACAACCCCGGCGCCTAATCCGGTTTTGGTTTTTGACCCGTCAAAGTGCATCCTCCAGTAGTTCGGATCTGGTGGCGGTGGTTCGTATTGTACCTCAGTCCAATCTACAAAAAAAGTCTGCCACAGCCTGAGACTTGATTGCTTCTCTTCTGTCGTATTGGGGCGCATAAGGAGCTAGCTCAATTGCCCATTTTGCAATTCTGCCACTCGCATCCTTGTTATCCATTGTCTCGGATATGGGAGCTTCACATATCACTTTGATGGGGTGCTCCTCAAAGTAATGCTTTAACTTCTTTGCCGCCATATAGACACCATATGCCACCTTTTGAAAGTGCGGGTAGTTCTGTTTTGAGGCAGATAATACCTTGCTCAAGTAATAAACTGGCCTCTGTACCGACTTACCCTCTTCATTGCGCTCTACTACAATCACTGCACTTACAACTCGGTTAGTTGCGGCTATGTAGAGCAACATTGGCTCCTTTGATAGTGGAGAGGCTAACACTGGTGCAGTGGCCAACATCTTTTTTAAGTGGGCAAAGGCTTCATCGGCCTGTGGTGTCCAAACGAACTTATCCGACTTTTTCATGAGTTGGTAGAGAGGCAATGCCTTTTCTCCCAACCGACATACAAACTGACTCAATGATGCCAGGCACCCAGTGAACTTTTGTACATCGTTAATACAATTCGGCATCTCCATTCGCTCAATGGACCTAATCTTTGTTGGACTAACTTCGATACCTCGGCTAGAGACGAGAAATCCGAGTAATTTTCCAGCTGGGACACCGAAGGTATATTTTTCGGGGTTAAGCTTCATCCGGAACCTTCTCAAGTTCGCGAATGTCTGCCTGATGTCGTCAAGGAGCGTTTTGCTTTCCTTGGTCTTGATAACAACATCATCCACGTATACTTGTACGTTTTGACCTATTTGGTCGTGCAAACATTTTTGCATACATCTTTGGTACGTTGCACCTGCATTACGTAAACCAAACGACATAGTGCGATAGCAATAAGCCCCGTATGGGGTGATAAACATGGTCTTTATTTGATCATCGGGATTCAGAGGTATCTAGTGGAAACCAGAATATGCATCAATGAATGACAACAGTTCACATCCCGTGGTTGAGTCTATGACCTGATCTATCCTCGGCAGTGGAAATGGATCTTTTGGACACGCCTTATTCAGGTTCGTGTAATTGATACACATACGCCAAACCACTGCCACGTTCGGATCATCCTTCTTCTTTTCTACCAGCATCGGATTAGAGAGCCAATCCGGATACAGAACTTCCATGATGAATCATGCTGCTAGCAACCGAGCTATCTCGTCTCCAATGACTTTTCTCCTATCCTCGGCGAAGCGGCGGAGAGGTTGCTTCACCGGACTTGCTCCGGGTCTTACGTTCAAAGAGTGCTCGGCCAACTCCCTCGAAACACCTTGCAAATCCTGTGTGGACCAAGCAAAAATGTCCCGATTCTCACGGAGGAAGTTGACGAGCTCGCTTTCCTATTTATCAGTTAACCCGGCACCAATTGTTACGGTGCACTCCGGGAACATGTCATCAACTGGAACCTTCTTGGTATCCTTTGCGGCTTGGAATGAAATGCTACCATGCGGGTTACTCAACGCCGGCATATACTGCTGCGCGGACTGAGCTAATGCCGCCACCTCTTGGATTTTTCTTTTTTCTTGCGCAATCACGAGTGACTCGGCTAGGTTAGACCCAGCTGAGGCACACTCAATGGAACGTCGGAAATCTCCAGCAATGGTAATCACTCCATTTGGCCGGGGCAACTTCATCTTCAGATAACTGATGTGGCAGCTTGCCATGAACTTGTTCAATGCTGGTCTTCCGAGTAACGCGTGATACGCACTTTCCAAGTTCACTACCTCAAACTCCAGATTCTCAGTTCGGCAATTATCTCTCGTGCCGAATAGCACGTCAACCCGCACTTTGCCTATGGGCTCACAAGAAATGCCTGGTACAATACCATGGAAAGTTGTCCTTGTAGCCTGGAGCATGTTCTCCGAGATGCCCAACTTGCGCATTGTATCCGCATACATGATGTTGATGCTACTGCCATTGTCAATCAGTACCATGGAGAACCTCACATTGATGTTCGGCCCAATGACGGTCGGGTCCAGCACTAGCGCATACGAACCTGGACTCGGCATAAGCTTGGGATGATCTTTGATGTTCCAGGTGATTTCTTGGTCCGACCAGGGCATGTACCTCGTCACTGCTGGCATTACCGCATTGACCTCCATATGTCGGCGCTACAAGCTCTTCCTATTTGTTTCCTCAGTTGTGAACACACAATAGCTCTGATGATGTTCTCTGTACTCATTCCTCCCCTTGTTTCCGGGGTACCTCTGATCCGGCTGGTGCTGGTTTTCCACCTGATGCACTGCATCCCTTCTCTCATTGTTGTCATACCTCGGCGGAGGGGGAGGCAACATTAGTTGTTGCGTGTTCGCTCCGGAGAGCAATTGCTGCCGGGGTAACTCCTGCCGAGGTTGATCATTCCAGGGTGCCTGAGCATTCCCCGAACCACCCTGTTCTATCTTACGCATCCACTCACATTGCCTCGTTGTGTGACCCGCCGGGCTACTCGGATTTGGCGTGTGAAACTTAGATGGTTGGTCCAACATCGACTCATAAGTATACCTCGGACGGTCTTTCTTTTCTTGCCATTGTTTCTTTTGCTCTGGCGTCCATGTTTTCTTGCCATCGTTTCTTGGGGTCCATTGCCCTCCAGTTTTCGGGCGCTGGTTGCTCCCTGCTCCGGGTTGATCTTGATTCACAGCTGCAACTTGTTGCGAACCGTAGCGATGATCCGGTCTATCATCTCTTCCTTTTCCTCTCTAGTCATTCCTCCGAGATGACCCGGCTCCATCCCTCTGATAGTATTCCTCGTTTGACTCGTTTGACGCGAGCCTAGGTTGAGTCGGATCACCCAAAGCATACGAATCAGCAATCCGGATCATCTCTGCCAACGTAACCGGCATTTTCCTTTGCAACTTCATCCACAGCTCGCTGCCATATCTGCACCCTTGCGGAAACCACGTTATGGCCTGTGACTCTATGACACCCTCACACGAGTTTCTCACGGTACACCACCAGGTCAAGAATTCACGGTCTGTCTCATTAGGTCTTTGCTTCCACATTGCTAGGGTCTGCGGCCTATTCGGCCTCTGATATGTACTTGAGAAGTTGCTGATAAACATTTCTTCAAAATCTATCCAGCAGTTGATGCTTCCGGGTGGCAAATTGTTCAACCATACTCTGGCCGGACCTTCTAACATCTGGGGTATGTAACGTACAGCCCATCTCAAGTTGCCAGTGGCAATTTTCACAGTCGTAGCATAGTTTATCAGCCAATCCTCCAGCTTGGTACTGCCGTCATACGTCTTCGTGCCCCTGGGCAGCTGGAAGTTAGGTACCGGTGGCTCCTTCATGATCCGGGGTCCAAAGCATGCTGGACCCGGTGGACCTTGACATTCGATCTGTTCCGACCTATACAGGCGATCCAGTTTCAATCTGGCGTCATCCGGCATCAAATCCCTCCTTCCCAATCTTAACCCTATCACATGATAGTCCGGTCTTGGGTAACCCGCGTTCACCATCTCCGAATCACCGTCGTTGTACCGGTTTTGCTCCTGTGGCGCAACTCTCTGTTGCATACCTCGGTCGGCGCTTTGCTCTTGCCTTGGTATATTCCGCTGCTGCGGTTGTCCTGCTCCTGCCGAGTTTCGCTATCCGGCATTGCCATTGACAACGTTCCCTTGACCGGCATTGCCTTGGTCGTGGTTACCTCGGCCAGCTTCACCTTGGCCCACACTTCGTCGATCATCATTTTTCCGTGCTTCTTTTCCTTTTCCTGCCTGCGTCGGGTCATATGGACCGCCATGAGGAGACGATGCGACTCCAGCGGATTTCTCCGGGTTACCCATCACCGAATGGATGATTTTGGAAGCTCCAGCTCTCTCCGGATTAGCTCTGAGTAGCTCTTCGTTCTGTCTGTTCGCGATCCGAACTAACTCATTAACCCTATCTTGTTGTCTTTGACGGGCCTCACCCGTCAGACCCTCTAACTCGGATGCAGCCACATCCGCTACTCTGAGGTTCTTTGCCGGGGTACTATACTTCGGCAGCCCCACGGACAAACAGTTTTCCGATTCCTCGGCTCCAGTATCACCTTCTTTGTTCATCTCGCTCATGAGATTTCTCCCTTTTACCTTTACCGTATCAACTTTGTTTGCTTTTGCATACTCACGCAACATCATGTTCAATGACTGCTGAGCCGCGGCTATTTTCTTTGCGCCTTCTAGTATTTTTTGCCTAGTTTCCTCTAGCTCGGCCTGTGCCTGAGCCGGATCTACCACTGCTGCTACCGGGTGTGTCAAGCTGTCCATAGCTTCTCTCAGTACATTCTCAGGCCTCTCTAGTGGGGGTCCTCTACCTTTCCTCGGTGCCTTACGTGTTACCTATGGGTCCGGTGCTGGATCCTTGCTTGCTCCAGCCCCCGGCACAGTCATCATCACTTCAGCACGGTCCGGGGAGCGAGTGATACGCGCCCCGTGAACCACGCTAACGGATGGTTCCCCTGCCTCAACGACGCGCTGCGGATGAACGCATGATACGTCCACAGCAACGTAGACCTTGTGCGCACTCAACTTGACGAAGAGGCCATTACGCGGAAGTGGGTGCGTGCCGAAGCAGCCAGCGTTGTCGCTGACAAAGTCCAGTGCTCCAAAGTGCTAAACGAGCCCGGAGACGATGCGTTCGTCGGTGCCGATGAGGTTTCCCGTCCGGATCTTAACCCCTGCTAGCGCCGCTAGCCCCACGGTGGGCGCCAACTATCGTGGTGGTGTCACGGCAGATGCCATGGATAGGCTAAAGGTGGGACTAATACACGCTAGGGGAATCCAGGGAGGGATAGTGGAGTGATTATCCACACTGAAGATTGTATTGCTTTCCTTTCAAGATTACAAGTGCTCCTAAAGCTGTATTGGTGAGAGGAGGAAGAAGGAGCTCTCTTACTCTCACCCACAGTTCACCCCTAGAACCTTAGCCAAATCGATATAGAAGAAAACCCAACCCCCTCTACTGAAATCCTAGCCCCGCTTATATAGAGGCGGCCTGGTCTCTGCCTAGGGCATACGTGGAGGCATATTCTTAAGAATATGCCTCCTCTCAAAGTGGTAACCCGACCGGGGTGCTTTTCCCCCGTGTCACACATGCTTTAGCTACGTGAGCCGGCTGATATAATGTTAAGCGACCTCCCCTGTCCGGGTTACTCCTTAAGTCGGCTGATATAATGTTAAGCGACCTCCCCTGTCCGGGTTACTCCGTGATCCGGCCTGCCTGGAGGTGACCCGGCCAGCATCTGCTTTGACCTTGCCGAACCTCGGCTAATTCGGCATTTATACCCCGGAGTGACCCTACCCGGGGTTATCCCCCCAACACCTAGATAATCGTCTTTCTTCAGGTCGGAGTCACTATCTTGCAGATGCAGTCTTTGTCGTATCTTGGACGTTTCTTGATAGTGCAACACCCGATTTCTTCCGATTGTGAGGATTCCGCTGATAGAGCGATATTGTAGTCTCCTTGTGTTTGCTGGTAGTTGCTTGTCTTCGTCTCGTTCTCATTGTCTTCACCGGGTTCTAGATCCTTGATGTTAAAAATCCGTAGATTTGGAGTTTGGACGAGATTTAGAGTAAACCATTTTCGAACACATTTACTTAGAGTAAGAGAAGAAGTAGAACTTTTTGAAACTCATTGAGAAACTAGTTTTCGAAAGCCGGGGTTTTCAAAATAAGGTTCCTGTCTAGCGACCATGCTAACTAAGGGTCTCCTACAGTCAGGATGGCTCTAATACCAAGTCTGTGGGGGCCCCGGATTAATCCTCCGAGAATCCCTGTTATGCATATAACCACGATCCCATGATCAGTTAGTTGTGGCACATAACCGACAAGTATCATTACAACATCCGAGAATATACCGAATTACAAGACTTACATAAATGTCGTTATGGCTACATCAATATTTATCAGCGGAACTTCATCAAGCGCGGAGCCCGAGCCATGCCTTAACCTACAGGAAACTGACTGGGAGAACGGCCTAGCTCGCATAGTCGCCAACACCATCTTCTTCTTGATATCTGGCCAAGTTAATAGCCAGGGACAATGCCAGTGAGTACATTGAATGTACTCGCAAACCACCTTAAGATAACAATAATAACAAGCGGATATGCATTATGGCTATGGTAGTAGGAGGGCTTCAAGAGGGGTTCTTTTCTCAAATAGTTTCTCTTGTAGATATTGCATCTACATATCTTTGTTGAAAACCTTTGTAAATATTTTGGAAACCTTTTTGAAAAGTTTTGGAAAACATCAAGACTGGGTCACCCATTTGTTCCCGTCTTCAGGTCGTCCCACGACCAAACTCCTTCCATTCCATTCTAACCATCCCATGGTCAAAACAGGAATCCTTTCCAACCATCCCATGGTTAAAATATTTCCAAAACCATTTCTTTTCCGAAATCCTTTTTGAAATCAAAACCAGCACCGCTCTACAGCAACCTTCCCAACCGTCCATGACCGCGGACGCGGCTATTCGAATAGATTTACACTCTGCAGAGGTTCTACACTTTACCCACACCATCCGGGTACACTACCCTGATCTTCATAGATCGTGGGTTGAGTAACCGATCAAGACTCTCCGGATACCCACTCCAATATAAGTGCCTACCCTATGAGTGTTAATCCCCTCAAAACCGGGACGTCGGGCGAGGACCAACCGGAGCGCTTTTTCCACTTCTCGAGTGTGCGCTTTCAATGAGGGGCTCATAGTAACCTTTTTCTTTCTCAACATCTCTTGGGAGGTCCCACCTCACCAAGGTTTTATCAGAAATCATTTAGTAAAACTTTTTTCGGGGTCTTCCCATCCTCTAGCTTTGCTTCGGCTAAATCAGGGGTCTCCAAAGGGTTATGGTGATATACACCATCTATTCTACTAGGGACAAGTGGGAGTCACCAAGGGGGTTTTACTTGGTAGTACAAGAGTGTAATAGTTTGGAGGAGCCAAACCACTACCATATATACATTAACATATAATAAAACAATGCAGTTTCATAAATAGTAGATAAAACATGCATAAGTAAAACATTAGGACAAGGCTTATGAGCAAGAAGGTGGCTTGCCTGATGATCAACAGTATGGCAATATGTCCCTGGACTTCTCCTTTAGATAATCCCCAGAATACCAATACCAATAATAAGATCTCTTCTTCTCGGTGTCAATACAAACGCAACTATCGTCGTCAACAAGTATACATGCAAACAAGCAAGACCACAATCAAAACAAGGCATACCAACATCAATGCATACAACAAGAAATGGACAATACATGTTTACAAATCAGTAGGTCTTAGGGAGAATGGATTAATGAGATTGGCCTTGTCTTGGAAATTATGGAAGAAAATCCCTTACGATTTATAATCTAGAAATTACCTAAGGGATGGATTTTGGACCAAGACATATTCTGTATGATACCATTGTAAAAACATGATACCAACAGATAGGATTTGATAAAATGAAACCAACAAAAGTGGTTTCACTATTTTATCACTTTTCTTTATTTAGTTATGATTTTCCTAGTGATAAAGGCTCTAGTTGTAGGAAATAATTCACTAGAAAAGTTCTAAAGCTCCAAAATTTATTTCCTTGGGTGGTTAGGTAGGGCTCGGTCTACTTGTTCACTGAGAGTTGGAATCATTCCAAGATAATTACTAGAATGCCCTCAGGAAATTCCCAAAGGCAGTTCTGCAAGGTTTTTGTCTTTTTCACCAGATTAAATCTACAGTAGCTTTTGATTTGATTCCAAGGAAACATGGTAGGTACTTCTAATACCTTTCTGTAGAAATTGGAATCAACATTTTTGGATTAGCAGAACTACTATAGTGAATTTAGAGGTGAATAAACCATGCACAGATAGTTTAATTCACAAGAATTCAACTGGGGCTTCGAATCTTATGGGCTCCTGGATTTTGATAGATATTGATAGAAAATTTCGCTGGGAGTTGGAATTGGGTCAATACCTCTGTTGGTTTAACCTAGAGAAATTCCTAAAGTCAGAAACTAAGGGTTTTTGTTATTTTTACCAGGGCCAAATTATTGTTCACCTTGGCATGGGACAAAGGACATGAGATAGGTACAGGTAATACCTACCAGAGGCACTTGTGTTTACCCCATTTGGAGCTGTGAAACTCAGAGGGGGATTTTCTTAATAGCATCTGATACATTTTTGTAGCAGATTTATTATAATTAATAAGGGCAATAACTAAGGCAGCCAAGGGTACTGCATGTTCAAGAAAACACTCAGGAACCCTAGGAATTTTTGATCTCGGCAGTTGGAGTCGTTTCTATTTTCTTTTGCATTTAAAGTAACAGGGTTAATGTTAGCTTTGTAAAGGAAATCAAAAAAAAGGGGCAGAGGCTACTGGGCTAGGATCTGGGGCAGCTGGGCCTCGTGGAGCCAAATCGGCCCACCCAGGGGTGTGTCCTGGTGTTGAGGATAAGCATTGAGCCAGTTTTGATGAATTTTGGAAGTGGTTTGAGTAATTGATTTGCTTAATTGGCAAATTTGATCCAATTGATTGTTATGAAGAAAGTCCAGAAACTTGCATTGGACTAGAGGAGGAAATGGTACTAGTAGATACATGGGGTGAAGGTAGACTCCTGTGATTTAATTGAGATTTTTATGTGGGGTTTTAGTCCACTTAAATCCATTTACTCAAAAAGGACAGAAGTGATTTCTAAAAGATCATTTGATAAGTTTCCATTGGACAAGGTTGGTTTTTGATGTGGAAGGGTCCCGGATGTGAATACACACTTAGGGGAATTGAGGCCGCATCATAGATGCATCAGTGTTCGAGCGTATTAGAGGTAAAAGAAAGTTGTTGAAGACGAAGAAGTTGATAGTGAGCCTGAAGTAGACGACACCATTGAGGAGTACTGCAGTGATAAAGAAGATGAAGTACAAGATGATACTAACAAAGAGTAGTTCCAGCTTATTGTGGTGGAGTGTTGGATGCTTTGTGTTGCATGCTTGAACTGATGAATGTGTGCATGCTTGTGTGCATGCTTGTGTTGAAATGATGATCGTGTGTGCATGCTTTGTGGTGCATGCTTGAACTAATGGTTGTGTGCATACATGTGTTGCATGCTTTGTGTTGAAATAATTGTTGTGTACATGCCTTTGAACTGATCAATATGAATGTCAATTAGTTCATGGAATTAATAGTTATTCATTGGGAAAATTAGCCAAAACATTGTGTTGTTATTCTGTCTGTCAAACTTGGCTAAATAAAAGCTCTTTTTGTGGTAGAAAAATTGTGCTATTATTTAGTCCGCATGGGACCCATTTGTCGGCCTAGTAGACGATGCCGGTGTGAACCAAAACCGCTCACGCATGGGACCCACCTATCATAGAATCTAGAAAAAAACCTCCCCTCCATGCCACTCCCAAATCCCACAATACTTCCCCCAAATCCGCGCTAGAGAAAACCCTCTCCACTCCCCGCCGATGACCAAATCCCGGCGATGACGTTGTTAGCGGAGGCTGCAAACTAACGTGTAAGTGCTCCTCAACCTACCGCCCTTTCATCGCATCAACTCTTTGTTAACCATACGGCAATGTGGTTGTCTCCTCGTCACCGGCGATGTGTCCGCCTCCTTGTTCTAGGTCACCGCGTCGATGTTACTGTTTAGTTCTATGTCACAGTTTTATTCTCCAGATGCCGCAACGTTCTTGTTCGATGTGTCGCCTCCTCGAATCTATGGCAGCGAGTATGTACTCACAATCTATTGCTCTGCGCGTCGATGTTGTTGCTTACGGCAAAGGCTCAATCTAGTTCACTGAATGCGCCCTTTAGTTTACTCACTGAAGTTGATTCTCGTAATAATTCACTAATTAGAATTATATTCTAACTTAATTTTTGTATTTACTCTTTGGGGCGGGCACGATGAAGGCCAGGGAGATACATGAGCAGGTTCTAAAATTGATGCTACTAGTACTACTGTATATGACATAAAAAATAAACATTCTAATTAGTGCATTGTCTAATTTAGGCTAAAAAGGATGCCTACAAGGTTGGTGAAACTAAGGTTGTTGTCATCAATGTCTCATCTGATGATGATGTGAAGAAACCTGTTGTACTTTTTCGCAAGATGAAAGCTAAGATAGCAAGGCGAAGAGCAAAAGCTTATAGGAAAAGATTTAGAGTAGTCGAGAAACCGAGGATCCTTATTCGTAGAGGTGTGGCATTATATTGGCTAAGTACATGTTTTGCTACATTTATATGCAGATACAGATTATTACTTTCTAATATTTCCTTTCTAGGTCCAAGGATGAACGGGGTGAGGAATTCGATGATCACTGCGTGTTTGGAAACAATTTGGAATTGACTTCTAACCAAGTTGCTTCCCTCAAAGTGATAGTTAAACAACACAAGGAATCTATACCATACTATGTGTGCAAGATGAACAAGTCAAATGTCATCCGTGGGAAGGCCAAGATAGTTAAAATTTGACATTTCAATATTTAAATTTTATTATGCATAGTGAACTCTAGCCAACAACTAATATTATTCTTCTCCTATAATACTTTTCAGCTAGCTATAGCAGTGTCCACCACAACCGCTATCTCCCAAAGTATTTACCACTCGCATGCTCCTACAAGACCACTTTTTAGCATGTTAACTTCTTCCAAGGCATGAATTATGCTGCCCAGATGACAAGAGGCTGGTCTAAGGTTCTCGAACTCGCTAGAATTAGGGAGGGGAATATGTGCATCTTCACCTTTTTAAATGAGGGGCTACATGACTTCATGGGTTGTGTTAATGTTCTGTAGTGAGGCCAAAAAGTATTTTATTTATGCTCGTGTTGGATGGACCATTAATGTAATATGTTGTCAGTGAACTTGTAGTGGTAAGGAACTTGTTGTCAACCTGGTGCTCTATATGCTAAGTAATATTATTTTCATATTCTATGTATATATTTGGTTGATTATGTTCATGTTGTTGCTTTTCTACGTACTCATAAAATATGATATAAAAATATGCTCTGTTATTCTCTTTTTTATAGTTGTGTGAAATATACAATATGTACCAACCATGTTGATATATATATATACTATACTGATTGTCTATTTTTGAATTGCTTCGTACCCTGTGACCGAGAGAGCGGATATGTAATATACAGAATAAAGTAGTAAATCTGCACAAAACCAATGGATGGGTATATCTGTTGCAAGTTAGTTATGCCAAAGATTGGTTGACGGTTCGACTCCGTCGACCTGCACAGACTGTTTTTCTGTTATTTAATTTCTATCAAACGCACTAACAGCTGGGGCCGGCCAAAAACATCACGAAGTAGCATCAAACCTAGCACTACCGTGAGATACTACCATGGACACTGAGCTGACATGTGGGGTTGAAGCACGAAGGAGACGGTCGATGGGAAAAAAGAAAGAGTCGAACATGGGCCGTGACGAAATCCATGATGAATTTGGCACCAGACGAAATGGCAAGCTAGGCTTCAGGACCCGAAACAAAATCTACGACGAATTTGCCATGACAAAAACAAGGAATGTCATGGATAACAGGGCTAGATGGGCTTGGAGCTTGTTATGATGAAAAGTTCTAGAACGTCAGGAATCCACGACGTTTTTAGGTCGCATCATAAAAAACGTCATGGATCGTCCAGATTCTGGTAGTGTCAGGCCAATTAGGCGATGGCCTACAGGGAGATCAGAAAGCTTCCACGTACCGTTCTCCTCGAGTGAGACCAGCTCTTCGATCATCTCCGTGCGCCAGCACTCGTGTGGCTCGGCCTCAACGTATGTGTTCGGCTCATCGATGAGAAGAAGATGTTCAGCTGGCGGCGAGGTCACTGCTTGACCCAGCATGTTAGCGACAAGGCGGAAGCGGTATGGTAGAGCAGAGCCATCGTCGGCCTTGAGCGTGTCGCCGATGTACGCAGGTGGCAAGACGAATGGGACAGAATGCCAGAATCTTCCTAATCCACGGCATGAGTGACTGCCGCGGTAGGGTTTTCTCTGTTCCTGTTGAGGCGCACACAAGACCTGCATTAGGACCGTCAGATGGTGTCGCTGCAGGTGCCACCTCCTCCTCGTGGCATGCGGGTTCCTATGTCGCTTCCTCCGAGCGGCGTGCAGGTGCTCCCCCGTGCACTAGGTACTCGACGGTGAGCGGGTTGGCCTCATCACCATCGTGCTCACCGTCCCACGGCCAGCCCGCGGTCTCCTCGAAGATCACGTCTCGTGACATGATCATGCATTTCTCCTTCGCATTGTAGAGCCTGTACGCCTTGGATCCTTACTCGTAACTGAAGAACACTGCCTTGGTGCTCCGATCAGCGAGTTTCTGCAGGCCTGGGCGTGTTACCTTGGTGTGAGCAATGCACCCAAAAGTGTGGAGGTGCTCGACGTCAGGCTTATGCCCGTACCAGGCCTCATACGCTATCTTGTCGTCGACAGATCGAGTGTACGACCTGTTTAGGACGTAGATGGCTATAGACACCACCTCACCCCAGAAGCGGTTGGGGACATTTCTCACCTTCAGCATGCTCCTTGCCATGCCAACGATGATCTGGTTACGGTGCTCGACGATGCCATTTTTTGCGGCGAATAAGGTGTCGTCAGGTGCTGATGTAGTCAATGCTCTGCGAAGTACGAGCCGAGCGCACCGGAGGTGAATTCTCCCCCGCGATCCATGCAAAACGTGCACAGGGAGTGCCCTAACTCCACCTCATCTACCGTTTTGAAGACCTTGATGTCGTCCGCCGTGTCGCTCTTCGACGCTAGCAGTCGTAGCCACATGAAAAGGCTATGGTCCCTCTAGGTGTGGGTGACGAGATGGGCCCGGACAGGTCTGCATGTATGAGATCCAAGGTCTGCTCCGCTCAACATGAGGCCGTTTGGGGAAACAGTGCTCGCTATTGTTTGCCAGCGAGGCAGGCCTCGCAGAGCTGGTCAGTGTGGCCCAGCGACGGCAACCCACGCACCATCCCGGTGCGTGCCATCTTCTGCAGCGACATGAAGTTCTAGTGCCCCATGCACTCATGTCAGCGCCATGCCGCGTTATCATGTCGCGCGAATAGACATACGGGCTGCGCGATCTGTAGAACTATCTTGTACAGTCTTTTGGAGAGCGGGGCACCTTGGCGAGGAGGTGGTTGCAGCGATCTTTGAGCAACATGAAACCATCGCAGATTGATGAGGGGCAGCCGTTCTCGTCGAGTTGTACCAAACTGATGATGCTCGTCTTCAGCTTTGGGATGTAGTAGACATCCGTCAAAGCACGATGCTTGCTGCCACAGATCTTGATGAGGACAGTGTCACGCCCCTTGATCTCGATGATGGAGTTGTTGCCAAAGCAAACGGTGTCGTGGATGCCCATGTTGAGGTATGCGAAGGCCGAGCGATTGCCGGTCATGTGGTTCGACGCCCTTGTATCAAGATACCAGGGCACGTCGACGGGCTCGGCCTCATTACCAAGCCTCACCCTTGTGCGTTCCTCGTTGAGAAACATGCTAGCACCCGAGTGTTATGGCCCCTCACTGACGGAGCACAGTTGCGCCATCATCATGACGGGCTACTCGTTGTCGCCGTCCCCTTCCCTGGCGAGGTATGCCTCCTCGCGCTTCTTCTTACGGCAGTCCCGAGCCCAATGGCCCAACTAGCCGTAGTAGCGACACTCGTCATCACGAGCTGCGCCGCCACCGGTGGTTTGCCCTTGTCATGACCATCCCTGCCACTACCCCTTGTTCCGGCCCTACTTGCCGGAACTGCTTCCTCCACCACCTATGTAGGAGCCTTCGCCTTTCATGCGGGCGCGCCACTGCTCTTCAGTGAGCAGCAGCTTGCCGTTGCCGGCCTCGCCAGCGGCGACTTCCTCATCGTTGTCCTCCTCGCAGATTTTGAGCCGGTCGGTGAGCTCCCCAATCGACATTTTCTTTGTGTCGAGAAGGCTCTCGGAAGGCCGCACCATTTTCTTGTACAACTTGGGGACGGAGCGAAGAAACTTGTGGATGACTATGGTGTCGTCGATCGGATCGCCCAACACCTCAAGCTGGTGCACGATCTCCTGCAGGCGCATGCCGATCTCGTCGACGGTTTCACCCTCCTTGAAACGAATCACCTCATACTCCTTGCGCAGGTTCTGCGCCTTGGAGACGCGCACCCGATCGGCCCCAACGCGGATCGTGGTGATCGCGTCCCAGGCTTCCTTTGTTGTCTTCTTGATGGCAAGCGAGGGAATCATCTCCGCCGGTACCGACCGAAGGATTCCCTCAAACGCTGCACGATCATCACCAAACTCACCTTCTCCTGTCTCGATCACGTCCCACAGGTGCCTAGCCTGCAGGATCACACGCATGAGAAGAGACCAGGAATTGTAGTTGGAGCGGGTCAGCATCAGCCAGGCCGTGCTTGACACACCACCCGCCTCGCACCCGGAGCGCGCCATGGTAATCGCCTGCTCCTTCGATGCCGATGGCGGCGATTCGAGCTTGAGCTTCTCCGCGTCCGCATCTGACTCGTCGCTGGCCTTCTTGGACGGGTCACCCCCGTTCTTTGACATCCCACCTTTTGGCATCACGCTTCACGAGGCTCTGATACCACGTGTTGCCCTAATTCATGATTGATATTACACACGCACACGAGAGTTGGAGAGAGAGAGGGGTTCGGAGGAAGACGATGAACACACGATTTTGTGCAGCGTACGACTTGCTTCTTTTCTGTTTCTATTTCCTTCTTATTCCTCGAGGAAAGCAAATCATGCCGACAAAATCGTCCATGCTCCCTACTGAGTCGTGTCATCCCACGTCTGGGAACGAGCCCACGGCGATTCTATAAAACAGGACACGAACGCACAGACCGCACCGTGACCTAGCTGGAAAACCAACGTCTGTGTCTCTAAAACTGAACCTAGACAGAGACACTAGGAAACTGAATAAACTGCAAACAGAGGAAATTAAAACCCTCACGATCAGCAAGGTTTCTTATAATAGGGAATCATAGAGGATTTTCTATCTCCCCAAGCGAGCACGAGCATCACGAGTATTTGACTTAACTTAACTAAGCCAGATCTCAGAACATTATCCTGAAATCAGACGAGACATGGCTTTGTACAACAAGCTACCAGCGTCAGTTGACTTGATCACAGTTCTCAGCCGTCGACTCCACATCGGGCGGCTCCCGTACCACCTCCATCCCCTTCTTGTACCTTGGGAGAAACGAGGCGGCCTCGTGTCACTTGCTTTGATCCGTTGAGAAGCCCGCCAAAAACAACAGCCACGAGCTAGTACCCGAGGTCGCAGGTCAACTCGTCGCTCGATCGGAACGACTGCCGGTGGCCATGGAGAAGCTTGGCGCGAACCCGGCCAACTCGATCCCGCTGACGCCGCTCGGCTTCCTGGAGCGCGCAGCCACCGTGTACGGCGACTGCCCCTCCGTCGTCTACCACGACACCGTCTTCACCTGGTCCCAGACCTCCCGCCGCTGCCTCCGCCTCGCCTCCGCCCTCGTCTCCCTCGGCATCTCCCGCCGCGACGTTGTAAGTACTCCCGTCGATCCCGCAAGCATCCATCGCCGTCGGAGGAGTGAAAATTTTGAATCGTTCCGGTGTGCTTTCCATCGCGTGCATTTGTCCAGGTGTCCGTGCTGCTGCCGAACGTGCCGGCCATGTACGAGGCGCAATTCGGGGTGCCGATGAGCGGCGCCGTGCTCAACAGCATCAACACGCGCCTCGACGCGCGCACGGTGTCCGTCCTGCTCCACCACTCCGGCTCCAAGCTCGTCCTCGTCGACCCTGCTCTGCTCCCGCTCCTCGACGACGCACTCCGTCTCCTCCCCACGGGGCACCCGGCACCGCGCGTCGTCATCGTCGAGGACCCCCACGAGAAGGAGAAAGAGCTCCCTTCTACTCCCACCACGGCTCTCACGACGTACGAGAGGCTCCTCGAGACGGGCGACCCGGAGTTCGCGTGGGTCCGGCCGGAGAGCGAGTGGGACCCGATTGTGCTGAACTACACCTCCGGCACCACGTCGGCGCCCAAGGGGGTCGTGCACTGCCACCGCGGCATCTTCCTGGTGGCTCTGGATTCGCTGGTCACCTGGTCGGTGCCGGAGCGGCCGACGTACCTGTGGACGCTGCCCATGTTCCACTCCAACGGGTGGAGCTACCCGTGGGGGATGGCCGTCGTCGGCGGCACCAACGTCTGCCTCCGTCGCGTCGACGCAGGCGAGGTCTATAACGCCATCGCCGAACGAGGCGTCACGCACCTCTGCGGCGCGCCCGTGGTGCTCAACATGCTGGCCAATGCGCCGGAGGGGGTGCGGAAGCCGCTGCCGCGGAAGGTGCGGATCCTCACGGCCGGATCGCCGCCCCCGGCCGCCGTGCTGTACCGCGCGGAAGCCGTGGGCTTCGACGTCACCCACGGGTTCGGGATGACCGAGACGGCGGGGGTGGTGGTGTCGTGCGCGTGGAAGGGCGAGTGGAACAGGCTTCCCGCGTCGGAGCGCGCGCGGCTCAAGGCGAGGCAGGGCGTGCGGACCCCGGGCATGGCCGAGGTGGACATCGTCGACGGCGAGACGGGCCGCAGCGTGCCGCGGGACGGCTCCACGATGGGCGAGATCGTGCTCCGCGGCGCGTGCGTGACCCTCGGCTACTACAAGGACGGCGAGGCGACGAGGGCGGCGATCCGGGAGGACGGGTGGCTCTACACGGGGGACGTGGGCGTGATGCACCCGGACGGGTACCTGGAGATCCGCGACCGGTCCAAGGACGTGATCATCAGCGGCGGGGAGAACATCAGCAGCGTGGAGGTGGAGTCCGTGCTGTACGGGCACCC
Organism: Avena sativa; assembly: GCA_916181665.1. Lineage (NCBI taxonomy): Eukaryota > Viridiplantae > Streptophyta > Magnoliopsida > Poales > Poaceae > Avena > Avena sativa. Next base: position 435,465,285 of record OV702295.1, read on the forward strand.
GGCGGTGAACGAGGCGGCCGTGGTGGCGCGGCCCGACGAGTTCTGGGGCGAGACGCCGTGCGCGTTCGTGTCCCTCAAGGACGGCGCGGCGGCGACCACGGCGGCGGAGGTGATCGCGTGGAGCCGGGAGCGCATGGCCGGGTACATGGTGCCCAAGACCGTGGTGTTCCGCGGCGAGCTGCCCAAGACGTCCACCGGCAAAGTACAGAAGAACGTGCTCCGGAAACTCGCCAAGGAGATGGGGCCCACTCGCCGGGGCGTCTTTGGCAGCAGCAAGATGTAGCGTGAGCTGATTGTCGTCTGCTTCGGTTGGGCCAGGGTTGTTGTTGCCGTCGACATTCGTATGTCGGTTGAGCAAAGCCTCCTCCCTCCCTTTGTTCACCAATAAGTGTGCATCTAGCACTCAAGATTTATCCTAAAAAAATATACATCTACATTATTAAGGAAGTTAATAAATACAATTAGCTTCTCGTAATTACACCCCCACTTCATCCTCCGATCTCTATTCTTCTCCTTCATATCATCCACCAATACTCATTCTCTTCTTTTATTTATATTGGTGAAGGTTCGTAAAAGAAAAGAGAGAACCAATTTAACTAATATTTTCTAGATGTATACTTATTTGCGGATGGAGTGTACTGCTGCAACGACGTGCGTCATGTACATGTTAGCCAATCAGCTAACTCGTGTTATGTTTGTCACTCTCTTTATTATCTTCACATTATTGATGTTCCTGTTTTAATTACAAATTAGCTCCGCGATTGCAGCGGATATCTTTTAAGAAACTCTATTGTATAAATGAAATATTTGTAATATGCATTAAACATGGATTTTTCTATAAAAATATTCAAGATTCATTTGATAAAAAATAGCCAGGATGCTAAATTTAATTGACATAATTTTTTGCAAATTAGATGGATATAAATTGGCAATGCGAACAAATAGATGAGGTGACGTGGATATCTTGGGTGTAAATAAACATTATTCTTAATACATATTAGTGGGATGGCATTGACATTTGATTATAATTGAGTAGATGATGTGGATGGCTTACATGTACAGATAGACTAAAATTAATTGCAATTAGTGGGGTTTTGCATTATAAGAAGTATAGTTACCTCTTTCATGCACTGCAACCTCCATTTGATTATTCCATATTACTACAGATGTCAGATTCAAGAGGAGAGGAGGAGAAATGCAAACTCTAGCATGGACGCAACCTAGCGTGTGTGTACCCTTGCTTTGATAGCGATTGTTTAGGATTAGGAAATGCACGAAATCTTTCTCCCTATGGTCTAGTCTACTACATAGTAAAACATCTTTGCATGGACATAGTACAATGTATGCCCCACCACTACCAATCTCTCTTATACACTAGTACAATCATTTTATTATCAATCTCATATTTGAAAGAGCTCGTATGTATAACAAAATAATATCAGATTAACAATCTGTTTAAACTAGTCCATTTCTTTCGACGGCGCCTTTTAAACAAGTTTAAAATAGTTTTCTTTCAACAAATTTCAAAATCTAAATTGTGAAACACAATGAAACATCAAGTGGATTGTGCCTAATAAAATAACACTAAAGTAGATAAAAGATGAAACACTTCCACTATCTGGTAAAAATTAAACACTTTTGCTAGGTTTCAGTTTGTAACGCGGTGAAATATATTGTTTCAAAATATATTTTCGCTAGGTTTCATAAAGTTTATCAAATTTTTATCGTGTTTCAGAAGTTGATTTTCAAACATTTTTAATATTTGTTTTGAAGCTCTTTTTTCTATGAACCCAAATGTTCAAACGGATTAAAAGTTATGGAAGTTTCAAGGTTTAATAAATTAAAATGCATGCATATGTGGAGGGAATGGACTGAGTGGAAACTCTGCATGCATAGTAGACAAAGATTGAAAGGAAAGAGAAAGTGGGCCGAACATGCCTGGTAGAATTGATAGGCTGGGGAGAAGAGATATGGTAGGACTGCCAGTGATACAACATTTGGACTGACATCTAGTTTGGCTTTTACACCGGTGTAAATGAGTTGGCTTTTTCTCAGTTTCGTTTATACACGATGTGTCTCCGTGGTTTCCACCTTGCTACGTGTGCACCATTGTGGCGCATCCCAAACTCATCACCTAGTCACTAAGCAAGACCCTAGGAGTCGCGTCGATGTTATGGTGCGAATTATCAATTTATACCATTGCTAGAATTTATACCATTGCTAGGGAAACGTATATAAGGATGGTATAAAGCATAAAGCACTATGTTCATATACTCTCCCGTCGTAAAAAGGATGTCGCATTTTTTTCTGCATTTGGATATATCCAAATTTAAATAAATCTTTGACATCCTTTTTAGGACGGAGGGAGCAGCAAACTATGGGAGTGAAGATACCGATACCCTTTAATCCTAATAACCTAATAAGAGAAATACAACAAGCGAACTACGCAGCTCTCGCAATGGTGGAGCTATCCACAAGTAGGGGAGACTGGAGAAGCAATAGTTATTGAAAATACCTCTCCAACCGGTTTAAATTCGGGTCCTCATAGCCGCGGAAAAGATCCTCTCAGCACATTTCCTCAGGTCACAGGATAAGTTAAACCAGCTATCAGTGTCACCGATTACGTCATCCTGAACTAGAACGAAACCCCGCTACGACCTCACCATGTCAGATGGGTACACAGGTAAGGCTCCAACATGATAAGAGCTAAATTTACGTATACCCTCTCGACCTCTCGGTTTGGTACTCCACGTCACATAATGGGCCTCTCCCTCGGACCTCCTCTAGTCATTAAGGGCGTGTTTGGTGGGGCGCAGTCCCATTTCCCGCCTGGGGCGGAAAGAAATAAGGGTGTTTGGTTGCCCACGGTAAAGAAAAATCTTGCATCCACGGGAAAGGGCACGACTTTTAAAGTAGGCAAAAACAGGCTCCGTGGAATGCCCAAATCGAGAGTTCCCGGCATGTAGGCTCTGGAGAGAAGAAAATCGGAACAAGGCTTCTCTCCGGATGCAAACTCTTGGAACATGGCTTCTCCTTCAATTCCTTAATCTCCGAGACTGATCACATCACCCTCCCTCCTGCCTCAACCTCTGTTGATTAGGACGAGGACGACGGCGGCTGAGAGTGGGCCACTGTCACCGGCAGCGTTGTATGCATGGACGGGAGAAGCGAACCCACCTTATCGTCAAGAGTCCTCGGCCCGGCGATGCTCGCCGCTAGAACAGGGGCGGAGGAACAAGAGCTGCAGTGGACGGCGAGCACCCGACCCTGCTGCCGCAAGTTCTGGTTGTAGCCAGACTCTCTGCCCCGCATCTCTGCAATGGCATCTCGTGCAGCCATGGTCGTGGTGGCTGTGACTGCTCTGCTGTTCACGGCGGCGTCCACGCAGGAGATGGACATGGGCATGCCGCCGGCTCCGGCCCCGGTCAAGGGCGCGGCCGCTGGCGCCGCGGCGTCGGCCCTGGCCGTGGCATGCTCCGTTGTGTTCTCTGTAGGAGAAGAGTCCTCGTGTCGGTGTAGTCTTGGACCGCATCCTGGACGCGATCGCCTCACTCTCCGCATCGTCGTCCTCCTCCATCATGTGCCTCCCGTGACAGAAATCCGCACCAAAACCGGCAACGAAAGCCATCCTCCGATTAATCCCAAATTCAGATTCGTGGCCTCCTCTCCCTATGTGAACCAGCAACGAAAGCCATCCTCCGATTAATCCCAAATTCAGATTCGTGGCCTCCTCTCCGATTAGTCCATGTCGTCTCGTTTCCAGACCACAGGCCATTTGCTAGTGCTGGTGCTACTCTTCTCCTCTGTGGCCTCGTCTCCCTATGTGAATTTTCCTCTGTACTTCTGTTCTTGTTCTAAAAAATTTAGTCCATGGACTCCTTTACCTCTGGGTGTGTGGTTGTTCTGTCCAAACTTTGAATCTCGCGCGCCTCTACAGGTCGTGTTGTCGCTGGAGCCGTGGGCGATTGCCTGCCAGAGGATGCCGAACGTGTTGGCCGCGAGCTCCGCGTCAAGGTGCAGCGGCGTGATTAGCGATGAGGGCGGGAGCCACCGCACCTCCCCACCGCGCCGCGATCGCCGCCCTCCACCGAGGTCGCTAACCTCCGCCTCGAAGGCCTCCGTCGAGGTCGACACCTGCAGGGACGGGGACCTCACCAAGCTCCACGAGGACGGGGATGGGACCGGTGAAATTGTTGTTGGTGGGGTACGGGGTCGGGGAGGCGGGGGAGTCAACGGCGAGTGCGTGCTCGAGCTCGGCGAGCAGGCCGGAGGAGGCGCGGGAGGAGCGGGGGAGGACCCGGGCCGAAGAACCAATCAAGCAGTTAATACTAGGGTTAGAGATGATTAGAGGTGAGAAATCATCCCCAGTGTACGAGAACCAAACAACCGAGTTTTGCTTCTATAGACTAAAATCAGATAACCAAACACTGAGGTTGTGTTTCTGCAGATTCCCTAATAGTGCTAGTGCAAGCAACTAAATAAGGAGCATAAGTTGGCCTAAGTCATGTTTCCACTCAGTCTGCCTCCACGGAGAAGATCTCCCGGGATACGAAAAAAAGTCACGAGCAACCAAACACGCCCTAAGGTACCCACACCTCTACACAGAGGATCGGTTTTTCTCTTCTGTTATTGACCCTTTTTCATGAACCTCGTCGTAATCCCATTACACTGGGACATTTGAGATGGGAAGGCTCATCAGACCTGCTCTAGAGATGAGCGCACGGGAAGGTCTATGAGATCGAGACGTCAGTACATGGAGAGTACCTTATGTCGAGATCTCAAGCATTCACCAAGACCTCACGTCTCAAGACCAAGAAGTCATCGAGCTCACTAGACGGAGGTTGAGTACAAGCTGAAGCAACTCTACTGGAAGGAAGCCCGTCTTATTAAAGGTACTAATCGGGGGCTTGTCGGTGATGGGTGGATTTAGGCATATACCTTACAAGGGACTTAATCCATGATTCTTGCCCATGCCTATCTCTACGGTCAAGAACCTGAAGGCTTGCATCTAGAAGCTCTCAACCGACCTGGCATGTGGGGCTGCAAAACGGCTCTCTGAGGATCCCGGAGACCAGAGACGTGCATCCAGGGGAGACCAAAGATCAAGATTATGTCCAAGACAAGATAAAGACCTAACGTGACTAAGAAAGACTCCGCTACCATCGACGCCTATAAGTATTGAAGAACGTTCACCTAAGAAAGACACACCATAATCGCCTGAGTCTTTACCATTAGCCTTAGTCATAGTTCTAGATTCATCTCTTGTCGGGTGTCAGTATAAAACCAAGATCTCTTGTAGACACATTATACAATCTCTCGATCACCTTATGAATAAAGTTCAAGGGAATCCTCCCCATTACACGTATACCTTTTGTCTTTGTGTTTCAGAGATCCAAACTTGCTGACCCGAGCCGATTGCCGAATAAATAAACTCTCTTTCATTCCTCGAAAGTGATACTATGGTGGGATCATGAAAACTATTCTTCATCGGGAATGCCTGAAAGTTCATTTGGCAGCGGCTCATAATCGAATGAAACTGAAAGCGGAAAGAAATCACACAAAAAAGGAGTGTCTGGTGGGGGAAAGGTACTCCTTAAGCTGCAACCATACATACAACAATCTGTTGCCAGTCATCCATATACAAAGCTGGCATACAAGTACTTTGGCCCATTCGAGATCCTAGAACATATTGGAAAAGGTGCATAAAATATTTTGCTACTAGAAGGGAGTCTAATATACAACGTGTTCCATGTGTCTCAGCTCAACGAACATCGCCTAGAGTACACACCGGTTGACATGGGCATACCTTATAGGTACTCGAGTTTGGTATATATGGTCCAGTCCGGCAGAAGCCCACGGCATTACCAGGGCCCAATCAAAGATTCAGGTGACCGAAGGAGACTCCAACTACTTGCGGCACACGGCAAGTTCAAAGATAGAAAGTTTAAAGGGACAAACCCTAACATGTAACCGACTCGACCTGCTACCCGAGACCTAGACTATCTATATAACGGCTAGGAGGGTGCGGCGAGGAGGACAATCACAACCCTAGTTTCCACAACTTCGCCAGATTACATCTGCGCACCCCGTGTAACTTTCGACTCCCTCGATAATTCCAAGAGAAGACAAGCAGGAGTAGAGACCTCTACGAGGCCTGAACCTGGGTAAACCTTGCTTTCATGTGTGCTTGTTTGCTAGCCGATTTATGCCTCTAGTGCTCCTTCCTTCTCCAAAACCCAAGTTCATAACAATGGGCATTGGTGAGTTTAACCCTCGTCAATTGGCGCCCTCTGTGGGAACTAGGAGTGCTGATGTCGCGGCTTCTTTGGCCCTGTCAACTGCAATCTACAACAATGCAACAGCAGAGATTCGCCTCCTCTTTGGTGCCTTCGACTTCACCGTCCACATGTCGGCCACTCGCCCGGCTTTCGAGTCTATGGGCGAAGGGATCAGCCTAGTGATCGGGAGATTACGCTTCCAAGTTGGTCAGCTGGGCACACTTCGCCTCCCTAACCAGCCAACGGTTCTTGCGATTTCTCCAGCATCATGGTTTCCACCGCCGATCTGCACCCTAAGCGAACTTGACGCCCCGACAATAGTCCGGAACGCGATCAGCGACAGTAGTTGCGGATCCGATCTGGGTGATTTAGCCACTAAAGACGGAGCCTATGGCTCTGGATCTGAAAGCTGTGGAAGCAACAGCTTCCCCAAGCACTACATGTGTGTCGTCGTCAACACAGGCGAGAACGACGACACTCGAGACAACACTGCTACCAGCAGTGGCATCCCAGTCGCGAACAGTGGTCCCGCTAACGGCGCACCCACCAACAACGGGACGAAAGGATACCCACATATCACGGCGAATGAGCACACTGAAGAACGCGTGCTGATCAAGCTCAATGACAACGAGTGGGCCCGCTGTCGAGAAGCTCTTCAGGGTAATCCTTTGCCCCCAAACTCATCCCAAGACATGCTGATGGGTTACCATTGGCTGCTCAAGGAATAATACAAGCGCCAACAACAAGTAATCGCGTAGATCGATGCGCGTAGAAAGGTGGCGGACAAGTCGAGCCTTCGGCGGGCTCAGCTCTCTTCCATGGGAGGATCCTCGTCCAAGGGCAATGACCATGTGGCCGCCAAGAGGCGCTCCCGACTGGCCCACCTCACCAACAAAGAGCGAGAAGAGGTCGCATGAGTCCTCGACTTCTCGTCTATGACGGTGGATACGCGGGGCAATGTGCTCCTGAAGACACCGTAGGCGGTGGTGACGGCATCCACCATGTACCTCCTCAACAACCAGCCTCCGGCTGGGGATCCGCGAGCTGCCATGCACCGATCCACGATCGTAGGCTTGGGGCTAGTCGAAGCTGCCCTCATCAAGGATCCAACGCTAGAGCCAAAGAAGAGCAAGGCTCTGGCCAAACGCTACTCTTCGCCCTCCTCCAGTGATGATAGCCACGACTTGTCTTGACGGCGCCGCTCACAGCGGCACAACTATGACTACGACGCGCGTGATGACATCACGCAGCGCAAGGTCGACAGGATGCACGCAACACACGCCCGTTCGACTGATTCGGAAGATGATGGGATGGAGCTCTACGACGCCAGCTGCTTCAGTAGAGCCATCATGCAGAAGCGAATGCCGAAGGGGTTTAAACTCCCATCGGAGAACCCGAAATTCGACGGCATACAGGACCCAAAGATCTGGCTGGAGGATCACATCTCCTCCGTCAGGCTACATGGTGGAACCACCACCACGGCGATGCAATGCCTCCAGCTGCAGCTGCAAGGTGCCGCCCAGGCGTGGCTCAACAATCTCCCGTGTGGATCTATTCGCAGCTGGGAAGAGCAATCTTACCGCTTCGTGCGAAACTTCAAGGGCACTTACAAGAGGCCTGCATCAATCGAAGAATTATGCGGCTTCTACCAGAAGACGGGCGAGCCGCTACGCTCGTATATCCAGAGGTGGTCCATCATAAAAAAACTCTACAGAGGACATCTCTGAGGATCACGCAATCGGCATGTTCAATAACGGCGTACGCCGAAGAGAGTTTAGGGAGGAGCTGGGCTGCTCGAATCCCAAGACAATCTACCACTTGATGGAGATCACGAATAGGTGGGCCGATGGAGAGGACTCGGTGAAAAACCATGTCCACTCTGATGATGATGACGACCTTGGCCACAGACGCGATCGTCAAGGAAAACATCGAATGTGCGGTTACGAGGACCGCGAAGAGGTCGACATGGTCGCAGCCGGCTACGCTGACAAACGCGACGACAACCGCAACAGCGGATACCGCAGCGGTAGATACCGCGACAGCGGAAAGACCACGCAAGTGTGGTAGCATCGCACTCATGATGAGGCACCTGCAACATCCATCCAGGATAAACTGTCCGGACCGCGCAACGTGCACTTCGACATCGACAAGCACGACGGCAATAAAAAATCCAGCCACCTCCTAAAGGACTGTCGCGAGTTCCTCAAGCTCCACGAAGGCCTGACCTAGACGAATCGCGACACGACTAACCAGGGCTATGGAGCTACCCCGGGCATTGTGGCTCATGGAGCTCCTCCACCATCGCCCGGGCCACTACCACCTGCGGCTGCACTAGTCAAGAACCATGGAGGCGAGCCATACCCCTGACCACTTGGGAACATGGGGATGATCCAAAAAGGTCACCCCTCAAATCGAGTGCAGAAATCGATCACTCGCCAAGTCAATTTGGCGATGAACTCTTCGCCCTCCACCACTAAGTACCTCAGTGGCAGCGAGTCCTGCATCACCTTTGACAAGAGCAACCACCCGCGTCAAGTTCCTCGCCCAAGCCACTGTCTCCTGGTGCTCGAGGCACAGATTGGAGGCTTCGAGATGAGTCGCGTCTTCATGGACGGCGGAAGCGGCATCAACCTCATGTTCGCGAGTACCTTGCGCGCAATGAGGATCCCTCTGACATGTCTAGAAGTCTCAGACACAACGTTCCATGGCATCGTCCCAGGGAAGGGCATGTACCCCTGGGAAAAATTAACCTCGATGTCATTTTCGGTACACCGGCAAATTTCCAGCGAGAGCGCATCGATTTTGAAGTTGTCGACTGGCCTTCACAGTACCACTGCATCCTCGGACGCGTCGCGTTCGCGAGGTTCATGGCAGTACCACACTACGCCTATCTGCAGATGAAGATGCTGGGCCCAAACGACATTATCACAATCAACGGAAGCTTCGAGAGATCCAACAGCTACGATAGGGAATTCAACAGAATTTTCCAGACTTTCGGGATGCAAGAGGAAATGTTGAGGTTAAAGGAGTCGACAGACAACAGTCTGCATCCCCCGAGCAAGCCAAGCTCACCCGACCAATCCTTCGACACGTCGGTGCAAACCAAGAAAGTCCAGGTCCACCCAACGGAGCCGACCAAGACGACCCTCATCGCTAACAACTTGAGTCCCGCATAGAAACTCGCGCTCGTCGAATTCCTCCGTGAGCACTGGGAAATCTTTGCCTGGTGTCTAGCGGACATGCTAGGAGTTCCTAGGGAATTCGCCGAGCACTCACTCAACGTGAATCCTGATGTAAGACCAGTCAAACAAACAATATGGCGACTGTCTGAACCAAGGGAAAAAGCGGTCGCTATGGAAGTCAACAGACTCCTCGACGTGAAATTTATACACGAGATCAAGGAAAGCACCTGGGTCAGAAATCTGGTGCTCGTTCCTAAAAAGGACACGGATATCCTACGGATGTGCGTGGACTTCACCTCCCTGAACAAGCATTGCCCGAAAGATCACTTCCCGCTGCCACGGATCGATCAAATTCGATTCCACTGCAGGATGCGAGCGCCTCTGCTTCCTCGATGCCTACTCAGGCTATCATCAGATTCGAATGAAGGAGGAGGACCAGAAGAAAACGGCGTTCATAACGCCCTTTGGTGTCTTCTGCTACACAACGATACCCTTTGGGCTGAAAAACGCAGGAGCCACCTACCAACGGTGTATGCAGGCCTGCCTCAAGAGCCAGCTTGGTTGCAACATCCAAGTCTACGTCGACAACATCGTCATCAAAACCAAGGAGGAAGCCTCGTTACTCAACAATCTCCGCGAGACCTTCGATAACCTCGACCGGTATCGGATCAAGCTAAATCCGGACAAGTGCACCTTCAGCGTACCATCTAGGAAACTGCTCGGGTATCTCATCTCCACGAGAGGAATCGAGGCCAACCCGAAGAAAATAAAGGCCATACTGGCCATGGAGAGGCCGAAAAACGTAAAAGGCATCCAACAGCTAGCTGGGCGAATCGCGGCGCTCAGTCGATTGATCGGTTGAATGGGAGAAAAGGCACTGCCCTTCTACCAACTTCTCCACAAAGATGACAAATTTGAGTGGACAGACGAAGCACAAGAAGCATTCGAAGACCTCAAGCATCTACTATCCACCTCACTCGTGTTGGTGACACCCCGTGAAAAGGAGCCGTTGTTGCTATATATCTCCGCCACCAACCAGGTGGTTAGCACTATGCTTGTATTGGAGCGAGCCGAACAAAATAAGGTCCATGGGGTGCAATGCCCAGTCTACTACCTCAGCGTGGTGCTTACACCAACAAAACAGCGGTACCCGCATTATCAGAAGCTGGTGTACAACGTCTTCATGATAGCAAGGCGACTGCGCCACTACTTCCAGGAGCACCCAATTGTAGTGGTGAACGATGCCCCACTTGGGCACATACTCAACAATCCCGACGCTACTGGACGAGTCGCGCTCTGGGGAATAGAACTATCTCCACGAGACATCACATATGAGAAGCGTGACGCGATCAAGTCGCAAGTTCTACCGAACTTCCTCGTGCATTGGATGGACAACCAGCTCCCCGACAAGCCAGACATGTCCTATCTATGGAGAATGCACTTTGATGGGTCCAAGCGCAAGGAGGGAGCTGGTGCGGGTGTCATCCGGACATCGCCGCAAGGTGACAAGATGAGGTACGTTCTGCGAATGCAGTTCACCACCTCCAACAATGAAGCCGAATATGAAGACTTGCTCCATGGGATGTGTATGGCAAAAGCATGCGGCGCAAAACGTCTCGTCATCTACGGCAACTCCAAACTGGTGGTCAACCAAACAATGAATGAGTGCGATGCTCTGAGCGACAACATGATTGCCTACTGCGACCTCTACGACGCACTCGACGGGGACTTTGACGGCTGCGAGCTGCGACATGTAGGCCACGAGAGCAACGAGGAAGCGGACATACTCGCCAACATTGGCTCCACCTGCACCCAAGTGCCACCTAGAGTATTTCTAGAGCGCATCTGCAAGCGCTCCATCAAGACAAAGGCTCCAGAGCATAAAGCTAGCACGACAAAGGACTCGGGCGCTACGCCACCCAACGAGCCAATGGTACTCGACAACATGGAGCTGGACATAGGACTCGAAGGCCCCATGGAGGTGATGATGATCGAGCCATCCTGCACGCAACCATACATCACATACCTGCTTAGTAAAAGGTTGCCAGATGACCCGACAGATGCGCGTCATATTGCGTGCCGATCCAAGGCATTCACCCTCATCAACGGCGAACTGTACAAGCGCAGCATCACAGGAGTCCTTCAACGGTGCTTCTCTGGCACGGAGCTCAGGCAATACCTGTGGTTTGGCCCTTCGTGCAATGGGGACTCAACATGGTCGGCAAGCTCCAGAAGTCCTCACCTGGAGGATACGTCTACCTCCTCGTCACAGTCGACAAATTCACCAAGTGGATTGAGGCCATGCCGGTGACAAACCAATCAGGAGCCAGCACCGTTAAATTCTTCGGGTCCATCATCTTCTGGTTCGGGGTACCACACAACATCATCACGGACAACGGAACAAACTTCACCTCGAACAAATTCTAGGGCTTCTGCGAAAAATTGGGGATCAACATCAGCTACGCCTCCATGGCGCATCCTCAGACCAACGGTCAAGTCAAAAAGGCCAACAACCTCATATGTGGCGGAATCAAGAAAAGGATCCTTCGGCCACTCGAAAGAGCTGCAGGATGCTGGCCCGACGAGCTGAAATCAGTACTATGGAGCCTGCGCACAACTCCAAATAGCACCACAGGCTACACTTCGTTCTTCATGGTGCACGGTGCCAAAGCGGTGCTACCCACAGAAGTGCGCTACAAAGCCCAATGGGTGGTAGCACACAGCGAGACAGAATCAAATCTCGCACTCGAAGATTCCGTCGACCTCCTCGATGAGGAACGCAAGATCACAGCGGAGAGATCCACGATCTACCAGCAGAACCTCCGCAACTACCACAGCAGAAGGCTATGCCCTAGATCCTTCGTCGAAGGAGACCTGGTCCTACGACTGAAGCAGCAAGGTCACCTCAAACTCGAGTCCCCTTGGGAAGGACCTTATGTGATTATCGAAGTAATCCCCGGTGGTGCCTATCGCCTTAAAGACTTAGAGAGCAGAGTTGCATACTCCAATCCCTGGAATGTCGCGCAGTTGCGTCGTTTCTACCCTTAGATGTTTTTTTTTACAAATAAGGCTATTCAGCCAGGCTACTTAGCCACACATTGTACCTCGTGATATTCTGCGAATAAATAAAGCTAAGTGCCCCCAAACCCTGTGTTTTTCTGTTTTACTTGCAATTATATCACTCGAGGGCTGCGCGATCCTTTACACTTCGTTCTATGAACAACGCAGTATCCTGAGTAGCTGACGCACTACCAATCGAACCCTTGATAAAACCAACCCAGCTGCAACACACCTGACAGGTTGACAATGTGCTGAGATAAATACACGTCAGGCTAACGAAAAGGAACTGCAGATTACAATACACTCGAAAAAATACAAAGGTAGCAAGCTCTTTACACATTAACGGGTATCAAGCACACCTGGCACAATTGTATGAATTTTACAACACTTGTACATCTATGTGTAGGTCTACATTAAACTATTGTCGCAGAAGGAGAACATTTGTTTGTGCTTTAAAGAAATCAACAATATCTTCGGCTGGCCGGTCAACCGCCTGATAGTGGAGTACCATATTCTAGGTCATCCCTTCTGGCGGCAGCGGTGGTCCAGCGGCAACAGCCGCGACATTCACATCTGGCCGATGCAATCGAACAAGCGACAATGCACCCTTGGCACCTACGACCAGCTGCTGGCACACGCACTCGCGGACCGCGCTGATATCTTGAAACTTCGCTAGCAAAGCTAACAAGCTTAAGGGCACCACGTCCAAGGGAAACATCGCCTAAAAAATATGCCTAAGGCACGACTGCGCCTTGTTCAAACACTGAATCACCCGCGATGCGTGATCCTGCAGTGTCGCCAGCGTGACTGCACGATCATGGTCCACCCAGAAGTACCCACTAGCTTGCAGCTGCTCCTGGGTCAAGTCATTCATTCGAATGGCAACCCGATCCCTCTCATCCTGTGGACTACGAGCACTAACAACTACAAGAAGCAGAGTAAAAGGATAAGGATAGAGCATCGTCGCGAATGGCTAAAGAAAAGGATAAGAAGATAGCGAGCTAACACTTAAATTTCTCATTCAACTGCACAACTTCGTCCAGAAGATACTTCTCGCGAGCACTGGCCTTCTTAGCCTTTGACTTCCACACGTCCGCATTACCACGGATCATGGACAACTGTCGTTCCAACTGCTTTATGCGATCGTGCAGTCGCGCAAGCAGCGACAGCTCCTCCACTTTTGAACGCGGTCGTGCCACAGTTTCATCAGTGGGAGGAGAGTCAGGAGGACCACTCGAAGGACCCTATTACAGCCAAACAAGAGGCAAATAAGACCAACTATACATCGATAAAAGGAAGGAGTGCATTCAAATTCAACAAAGTATCAAAAGGGGTACCCCCACAAAATACGGTTCATCAAAAGGAAAGCTAAGCTATTACACAAGGTAGCTAAGGAAGGTTCTGCTTTTTCGATTTCGACTTCAGGGGCTTCCTCGAATCTATGGCAGTCTCTGACACCACAGACTTCCCAGTTGTAGCCCCAGATGCCGCAGCCTTTGCCGCCTTCACTCGCCGTAGCTCCGCAAAGTAATTGGCAACTGTTTCAATGAGCCGAGACCCATATTTGCTGCAAGTACTAGCGAAGGGAGCGAACACTACCTGCTGGCCATCTGCGGTGACCGGCATCACCTCAGAGATCTTGCTAGGGTCTAGCTCCACGTCGTGGGCTTGCGCCATCGCGAGTGCCATAGTCGCTCCAACCGATCGTTGCGCATTCTTGAATTCCATTGGCACGCCCTCTACGAAAGACTCCACCAGGCCGTCAAGATTTTTGATTAATTTGGCCTTGGGAGCCATCTCCTCTCGAAGGCGACTCAGTACGCCCTTGGCCTTCCCAAGTGTGTCTTGGAGAGAGACGCTGCGGTCCTCGACTGTAGCCACGGCATCAGCCAAGGCATCCGCGCGAGCCCAGGCCTAGGCGTCGAAGTTCACGCCGGCAGCATCTGAAGAACACACGTATCAGCACAACAACATGTACACACAAAGCAGGGGGAAATGCAAGTGAAGAAGTGTAATACCTAAGAGTGCTTTCACGATAGAGAAGAGCTATTCTACGAACAAATTTTCCCTCTCAGTAGTGGAAGAGCGCAAATCTTCCTCATGCTTTTGCGACTCCTCTAGAGCCTCGACTGTCTCGACGCGTTTCTTCTCCGCTGTGACAAGTCCCTTCTCAAGGGAAGTGACGTGACGAAGAAGCTCATTATGCTCACCTACAAGGGACGGAACATGGCAAAACCTGAGTTCACCAACCTCTACACAAGAAGAGCGGAGAGACAAGTATAACGCTAACCTTCGAAAGCACGATGGCGGTTATCTAGCATGGCATGCTATCGACCTAAGGAAACAATCTGCTCGGCAAGGCGAGCTGAATTCTTCAAGATAGGCTACACCAAAGAAAAGAAGTATCAGCGGTAAGAGACACTTACATGTTCCTCTAGGGACTCCGAAGGTTCCTGTCGAGTCGACGTCCGTGCAACCATCTGGTTCCCCCAGTGTGGGGGGAACTCGAAGAATTGGCACGGAAGTGAGCCGCCACCGTAGGAGAAGGAGATTGTGGTGCCACTTCCTTGTCCTTGGAGTCTGTGACTCCGGTCTCCTTGACAAATTGGCAGTCGTCGGAAGATGACGACGCTGTTTGACTGCAAAATATCTTGCACTACTTCAGAAGGGAAGATTTTGAGAAAACAAGACGAACTCGCAAATAAAGACTTACCCGTCAAAAATTTCAAGGTCGAAGGAATCTCCCGATGACTCCTTTGGCAATCTCAGCTTCTTCCGCGAGGGAGGAGCCATGGCGCGTATAGGCACGGCAGGGATTGGCTCCTCTGCAGCAGTAGGAGTACCCTCCGGCATCATCGGTGAAGACGCATCTGAATCCTTGCTACGGGAGCGCTTGCGAGTCCCGTGACTGCTGGATTAGGGGGCTTCCTGCTCCTCCCCAACAAGGACCGTGGAGCCCGACTCATCCTCTTCTTCTGCCTCACGCGGAATTATCCCTTCAGGCTGAGGAGGCAAATTGGCAGCCACTTTCCAGTCCTAGAAATCAGAAGAAGCATCAGTATAAAAACAAAACACCTAACAGGCAATCGAAATCAAGAAAACTTCAAAGAGAAATCCACCTCAGGCGGAGGATTGCTGGCGCATAATGGAGGCACGACTGAGTCACCTAGGAGATCCTCCTTGGTGGTGTACTTGGTCAGCAGTCGAAACCTCCTGTCCACTTCACCAGAAGAAATGCCCTCTGTAGAGATACGAGTGACATCACCAGTACCAATCCAGCGGTACATCGGATGCGCCCTGGCCTACAGAGGTTGTACTCGGTGATGCATCCAAGTGCGAATGAGCTCCGCACCGCCTACTTCTTTGCCTATGAGGTGTTCGAGGTCGCAGACACGCTGATACAGGGTCTCTATTTCCTCGGCTTCGCCGGGCATCACAACATTTTTCCAGGACCTCCTCCTCTTGCAGGCTGCAACTAGATCGAAGGGTGCGAGTCCGTAGTGCTCTCCATCGGTCTTCTGGTCACGGATGTATAACCACTTTTCCCTCCATCCTTGGACAGACCCAGTGAGTTTGATGGAGAAATAAGTGACGTTGGAGTCGACGTGGATCCCGCAGCCTCCTATATCGTAGACTACTGAACCCGACGCAGACTAACGTTTGAGCTTAAAGTGGTTTTTGAAGAGGCCGAAGTGTGGCTCGATTCCGAGCCAGCACTCACAAAGAGTAATGAAGCAGGCGATGTGGAGGATAGAGTTTGGGGTCAGCTGGTGTAGCTGGAGCCCATAGAAACAAAGAAGACCCCTAACAAACGGATGAAGGGGGAGAAAAAGACCGCGAATGATGAACGCACACTTGAAAACCCGCAGGAGGACTAGGGATTACCTCATCGCCAGGAATGCGAGAGTCATCCTCCGTGGTAGAGAGCACTCCATCCTGGCGCTGGGTGAACAGCTCAGAGGGCTTGATGACGGATGGGCGATATGTTGCTAACGTATCTATAATTTTTTATGTTCCATGCTTGTTTTATATCTAATTTCTTATGTTTTTTCCACACTTTGGAGTACTTTTATACACTTTCTTGGACTAACCTATTAACAAGATGCCATAGTGCCAGCTGCCTGTTTTCTGCTGTTTTTGGTTCCAGGAAAGTCAGGAAATGAATATTCTCGGAATTGGACGGGACAAAAGCCAAAGTCAATATTTCACCGAGGGGGACACGGAGCCAGAAGAAGAGACGGAGAGGGGCCAGAGGCCGGTCACACCACCTGGCCGCGCGGCCAGGCCTGGCCCGTGCCAGGGGGTGGTGTGGCCGCCTAGGGCACCCCCTCGGCCTCCCCTTTCGCCTATATATCGCCTCCGATGCAGAAACCCTAAGTACCCAATCAAACTTCCACGAAAGAGTATGTAGCCGTCGTCATCTCCATCCCTAGATCGGGAGGGATCTGAAGCTCTTCCCGGCACCCTGCCGGAGGGGAGAGATCACCCTAGAGGCCTTCTTCATCACCATGCCTGCCTCCGGTGTGATGCATGAGTAGTTCATCCCTGGACTACGGGTCCATGTAGTAGTTAGATGGTTGGTTCTTCTCCTTTGTGCTACCATGTCTAGATCTTGTGATCTCCGTTCATGATCAAGATCATCTATTTGTAATCATACATGTTGTGTTTGCGGGGATCCGATGGATATTGAGATGCTATTTCAGATTGATTATTGATTCTATCATGTCTTTGTTATTGTGATCTTGCATGCTCTCCGTTGTTAGTAGATATCTTGGCCGAGCAGATGCTAGCAACTCCAAGAGGGAGTATTTATGCTCGATAGTGGGTTCATGCCTCTAGTAATCTGGGGAAGTGACAGAAATATCTAAGGTACTAGATGTGCTTTTGCCACTAGGGAGAAAACATCAATCTTTTGTTCATAGAACAATTGTATTGTTTACTTTACACGCAATGCTTAATGCAATTATTTGTTGCTTGCAACTTAATACTAGAGGGGGTTCGGATGATAACCTGAAGGTGGATTATTAGTCATAGATGCAGTTGTATTATGGTCTATGTATAATGTTGTAATGCCCAATCAAATCTCATAGGAGTCAAGATGATTAGTATATGTGAACACCCAGACTTTTAATCCCAGATGCCTGTTATGCCATACATTGCAATCCCAGGATTACCATTTTTGCGAGACATAACAGATTGGATATCATAGTACATCATCCATTACAAACCATAATAAGGTCTTACACGAATAAAGGATATCATGATCCAGTCTTAATACAAACAAGCAGTGGAATGATAAGCATAGCGGTGGGCTCCATCTTCAGTGTCACAGGCAATGCTGACGATGGGAGATGATCCTAGTTGTCATAGTCATCCTGCTTTCCATCTTCCTGATAGTCCTCCTCATAGTATGGCCATGGGAATAGCCAGGGACAAAGCCATGAGTACTCTTTAAGTACTCGCAAACTATCACTAACAAGTAAGGTAGTTCTAGGAGGAAATGCTAAGCTCTAAGTTTATTTGCAAAAGCTAAAATTAAACCTAAGCTAAGTTCAGAAACAAAGAAAGTTAACTAAATGTTATAAATCACCTAAGTGGGAACTTAGTTTTCATAGTCACAACCCTGTTGTGGTCAAGTCAAGTCACAATTCAGTTCACAAGTCATTTTGAAAACACCTGACGACGGAACAGTATGGCCACTCCAACTCTCCATGACCGCGGACGTGGCTATTCGAATAGTTTAACACTCTGCAGAGGTGGTACACTTTCACCACAAAATTCGATACATCCGTCAGGGATAACCCTGAATCATCATACTTAGTATGCGGATAATCAATCATAGCCTTTCCTTTACACACTCTAGTATAAGCACCTCTCCTATGATATTGGCCTCCCAGCCATGGCCATCTGCCATCCTGGGCACTGCATAGGTGGACATCATCAAGAGGTAGCCTCAGCTCAAACCTCTTGCGCGAGGGAACCCATACTAATGCATATAAACTTCCAGCTAAGCCTTACCCAATTCAGGTATTGTGGTTGTATGGTAAAATTGGAATGGTATCGCATCCAAACCCAACCATCAGTTTTTATAAAGGGCTAAGGCTCATGCCTCAACATTTTCATCATCATAAAACATCTGTGTTTCTCAACACATGTCAAAACATCTCAATAGAATGACTCATCATTCCAAGGTTTTAATAAGCATTTTCACCAAGTATTCCCATCTAAAGTGATCAAGTTTTATACTTAGCACTAGCCACTAAGGTTAAGAGTGTTCACTAATGAGAGATGCTAATCTCAATCTCATGCCATAGAATGACATCTAGTATAGGCCTAGTTTTATACTCTATATGCTATCTATACTATCTTTCCAAAATCTCACAAAGCATTACTAAAAGTAAAGAAACTTTGGTAAAGTAAACAGTAAAGCTTGCAAATAAAACTTGGGATGGGTATAAATCAAAATGTATAACCAAAGCATGCCTAATGCATTTGCTTAAGTTATCAAGGGGCAAGTGTTAACTTGCTTAGTTATATCTTGCATTGTTAATGATGGCTTGCCTTGATTGGTGCAGTGATTGAAGTTCTCCTCGTCTTCTTCGGGGTAGAACTCCTCCTCCTCGTAGACTTGGTCGGTACTATCATCTATAAATAAATACGGAATACACAACCATCAAACACTACTTAACTAGTCTATTTAGTACACTAAGGCACACACTTGATGATCTAGCATCATCACAATCATCACAAGATTTAAAGAACTAGTTTCATTTGTTTTATTTGAGAAAAGTAATTTCTACTCATTGAAATTAGTTAAGATTTAATATTCTCCAATTAAAATATGGGATCATGTGGACACATGTCATCACCACATATTCTAATACATGGGAATGTGATTTAAAGGGTTGATCATCTTTCAATAAGTTTAAGATTATCCTTTAAATGATTTAAAGTGACTAGAAATGCCCTAATAGAATTATTTTGGTACTAATCCAATGTCACTGCATGCAAACCTAAATATTATTACATATTCTGATAGGTATTGTCAAATGGGATTTTTGAGAGTTGGAATCAACTCAAAAGCTATTATGGTTGATTTTTGAAAAATGTTTGAATGTAGAAAAGTCTCTGTCTTGTTATTTTTGCTATGTGATCTCTAACTCCAATTTATTTAAATCCAACGGGCTTGGATAGATATTTTAATTATCTTTCTAACAAAATTTGAATCATGCATTTTGGTTAAGTGAAACTCTCTGACTTGATTTTTGAATAAGTGGACAGAATCTAGTTTAATCCTAAATGGAAAAAAATACTAATTTGAATCGGTGGGCTAGCGCGGGAAAAGAAATGGGATGGCTCAGCTGCACTGCGCGGGCACAGCGTGCTGCTGACAGGTTGGTCCCGCACGTCAGCGGCACATCTAACGCGAAGTGGTACGGGGCAATCTCAGCACTACGATTAGACTACGATCGAACGGCTGTGGTTCGTCGTCCCCGGTGAACAGGTCTCCAGCGAGGATGAACCCTAGTGGCACGGTGGGGGTCTACGGGGGATCACCTGGGCTCTAGCTAGGCTTGGCAACGGGGGCGTTCGGGCTGGTAGACGACGGTGGTTCGAGGCGTGGTCGCGGCAGCTCCTAGGGCGGCTTCAATCGATGGTGCCTATTCTCCTCTGCAGCGGAAAACTCTAGTGAAATTTCGGTAGATGGAGGCTCGCCTTGATCCGGGGATGGTGTGGGAGGATCTGTGGTGAGAAGGGAGTGAGATGGTGTGCAGAATTGGGGTGGAGAGAACCTCTTTTTATAGCTCGAGGAAGGGACCGAGTGGCATGGGCGCGGCTTGTCGGTGGCAACGCTACAGGCAGCTAGCGGGGCAGCTGGAGGTAGGGGACGGTGCGCAGTCTCCTGGCGGTCCTCTCAGGCTTAAAGGCGAGGCATGGGGCGGTCGCATTTGGTCAGGAGCGGGCGATGCTCTGCGCGGCAGAAGCAGCGTTCGACGTGGCGCATGGTGGCTACGAGTCAAGCGGGGGCGAACGGGGATGTCTGGGTGGCTGTTGGGGTCATGGCGGAGTAGTGCACGCGGGGTGAGGTCGAGGCGCGGGCTGGCGGAGCTGGTCGGGCGCGGCGCTCTGGCGCGTGCTCGGCATGGCGCAGATGCTCTGGGCGCGGTGCTCCTGGGGTGGTCCACGGCCTGGCTATGATCAAGGGGTGGAATGGGAGAGGCGGTAGGCTGCGGCGATCCTCCTAGGCATCCTGGATAGGCGCGGGTGGTATGCTGCAGCTTGGGCGTGGTCGACCGGCGGTGACCATTTTTGGGCGGCGCTCCACTGGTGCAGCGGCGAAGGGGGGTGTTGTCTAGGGCTTGGTTAGATGCTAGGGAGACAGGGGAGTGAAGAGGGGACAGAGGGGTGGAGGATTACTGTGCAAAAACAGTGGAGTTTGGCAGGTGGTTAATTAGTGTAGCTAAGGTGTTTGTTTAAATGGCCGAAAGAGATTTACATTTTAATTTTTGTCTCAACTTTTTTGAGTAGTCTTGTACTAAGCTTGGGAGACTAGGTTTGCTTGGGATTGCCCAGGTGAATTCATTTGATGGGTTTTTCAAAAAGTGTGATCTTCTCATATGCATTGGATTCAATTTTCAAATGTCATTTCAATTGCTTTGCTAGATGTTTTTGTAAGTGTGGAAAGTGGGCCTTGGTACATCTTTACTTGGTCTAGCAAGGGGTGAAAAGATCTAGAAATGTTTCTGTTAGGAAGTGACTTCTAGGAACACCTAAAGTGGCCTAGTGGATTAAAATGGTCAAAATGACCATTTCCATTATTTAATCCTATTTGATTTCTTTTTCTTTGGATTTGGTTTGTAAATGGTCTAGATGATGTGGCATTCATCTTTAAACCATTTCACAACATTTAGAACAATCAAGCATGGAATTTTCAAACAATTCTACACTAATGCAACACACATGCATTCATATGCCTTTTGTTAATAAAAGTTTTTGTTAACCCTAAATTGGGTGATTAGGAACTTGATAATCTTGATTAAAGATTTGGGGTGTTATAGTATATGCATGTATGCTTTCTCGATGTTTGTCAATTGCCCCGTTGTAATTTGTTCACCCAACATGTCATCTATCTTAAGGAGAATCACCACTAGTGAACTATGGACCCTGGACCTTTCTTTTACCATCAATCTACAATCTATTTACTGTTTTCTGTTTACTTTCTGCAAGCAATTACTATCTTCCACACAATACGTTTAATCCTTTGTTTTCAGCAAAACCGGTGAGATTGACAACCTCAGTGTAAGTTGGGGGCAAAGTTCTGTGGTTGCGTTGTGCAGGATTCCAAGTTGGAAACAACGAGTTGGAGGTGTTTCCTTGCTCCTACTGGTTCGATAACCTTGGTTTCATAACTGAGGGAAAACTTGTTGCTATGCTCATCATACCTTCCTCTTAGGGTTCCCCAACGAGCTCGATATATTTTGGGCCATCAAGCTATTTTTCTGGCACCGTTGTCAGGGAGTCAAGGACATCTTCACAAGGGGAGTCCCTCATAACCAATATCTTTACTTTGTTATTTTTGTTTTTCTTACTTTATTTCTGCTTTGTTTGATTGTTTCTTTATCAAAAACACACAAAAATATTTGTACTAGTTTGCTTTCTTTATCAAAAACACACACAAAATTAGTTGTACTAGTTTGCTTTCTTTATTAAAAACACAAAAAACTGACTACTCTTGAAAATACTAAGTTGTGTGACTTCACTAGCACCAATAACAATGATTTCATGTGCACACCTATTGCTCCACCTGTTCCTGAAGCTAATTTCTTTGAAATTAAATCTGCTTTACTCAATCTTGTTATTAGAGAACAATTTTCTGGTATTGGTACTGAAGATATGGCCTTTACAAAACACATTACTGATGCTCGCATAAAAAATAAAGAAGAAAAGATGAAACATAAACTTCTATTCCTATGAAATTAGAAGATGGTTGGGAACCCATCATTAATATGAAAGTAAATGATTTTGATCTCAAAGCTTTATGTGATCTTGATATTAGTGTTTCTATTATGCCTAGAAAGATTTATGAAATACTTGATTTGCCACCATTAGAAAATTGTTATTTAAATGTCCCACTTGATGATAATGCTAAAAAGAAACACATGGGGAGTATTAATGATATTCTTGAAGGAAATATGCCCTGAGAGGCAATAATAAAGTTGTTATTATATATTCCTTATACATGATAGATGTTTATTTTACATGCTAGAAATGTATTGATTCGGAAACATCAATACATGTGTGTTTAATAAACAAAAAGGGTTCCTAGTCATGCCTCTCTTATAGACTAGCTTGTTGATTAACAGGATGATCAAGGTTTCCTGATCGTGGACATTGGATGTTGTTAATAACAAGGTCACACCATTGGTGGAATGATGTGATGAACATTCATCCGAAGTATAGCATTACGATCAATTCATTATGTTTATATTGCTATAACATCATACGAAGTAATCTTTATCCTTAGACCATGAGATCATGTTAATTGCTAACACCGGAAGAGTATCTTGATAACAACAAACGTCACACCGTAACAGGGTGACTATAAAGATGGGTTCAGTACTACGAAGGTGTTATGTTGAGGCTCATGGATCAAGAGTGGAATTTGTCAATCCTGATGACGGATATATATACTCCGGGCCCTCTCGGTGATATCACATTAGGATAGCTTGCAAGCAAGTGATGTGATCACTAGAATGTTATATCACGGGAACGAGAAAAGAGTGCATGTCGGTAACGAGATCAAACTAGGTATGGAGATACCGATGATCAAATCTCGGACATGTAATATATCGAGAGACAAAGGGATTTAGTTACAAGCGTTAAAGGTTCTCACGATCACAGGAGTCGTCGTTGAATGTGTAGGAGTCAGTACGGATCTCCAGGTCCCGCTGTTGATTATTGATCGGAGAAGGGTCGCGATCATGTCTGCATTATTCGCGAACCGTAGGGTGGCACACTTAAGAGTTACCGGACACCATTTTGGAGCACATATGTTTCAGACGAAAGAATTGCAAAGCGCAGGAATTGTTTCAATAGAAACCGGAAATTGTTTCGGGTGAAATTGCAGAAGGTGGTTCTGCATGTGATATTGAAATATTACAAGGGGCTATATGTGAATGTTTGTTAATTAAAGTAATTAACAAAATTCTGAATAAATTTAATAAAAAGAGTTTTATTAAATGAGAGAGCATTAAATTTGGAGAAATTTAATGCATTTAAAGTGGAGACTTTAAAAGGGAATGTGAAGAGGCATTTTAATGTGGAGGGGTTACCACCACATGAATGGGGGAGGTGAGGGGTCACCCCCCATGCGCCGGCCATGGAGAGAGGGGGCACCCCCCTCCTCCTATAAAAGGCCACCCATTCCCTCCTTCATCCTCACACCTCCTTGTGAAGGATCTCTCTCCCCCTCTAGAATTATTCCCCCATGCTCTCGGATTAGCGAGATACATGTTCCCGGTGGAATTTCGTCTGGAAGGAGTTGCTGCTTCCGCTAGATCACTGGAGCGAGGAGGTGGAGGTTATCCGGTGGCTTGAACGTGTGTGCGAGTACGGATGCGCTGCTGAGTTGCGGCACTCGGACTTCCTCACGATCTTGAGATCGACAAGTGTACGACTACATCAACCATGAGTTCCTACTCGTTAACAAAGCTCGTTGTCTACGAGGGTAAGTTCTCGTTGGATGTATGTCCACCTGTTGCTTTGTACCTAGTAGATAGATCTTGGCGTGTAGTTCACACCGTAGGAAATTTTTGTTTTCTATGTTGCGGACCCAATAGTGGTATCAGAACCTGATCTATACGTAGGTGCTTAGCACGGGTAGTACACATATGGTTGATATGTGGGCGATGATGATCATGTTATTGCATCTTCTATGTATTTTCGATATTGGTGGCATAGTGGGATGAAGCGGCCCGGACCAACCTTACATGTCATCGTACATGAGACCGGTTCCACGACTGACATGCAACTTGTTTTGCATAAGTGGCTGGCGGGTGTCTGTCTCTCCTACTATAGTCAATATCTGATTTACAACAAGTTGCTAATAACTTAGTTATCCTCGTTGTGGTTCATGTTTGTAGGTAAGAACGGTTCTATCTCCGAAAGCCCTAAGACACGTAAAACTTGCAATTGATAAATTAGAGGCGTCTAGTTTAGATCGTTATTGGGCTAGTGTATTGATATGGTATTGTTATAAGTAAATGTATGGTGGATACTCTTACAACACACTCAGCGTGTAAGTTCCATAGACCTTGGCCTTACACACAAAGGAATGATAGAGATCACCACGATGCAAGTGATAGAGATCAAATGCATGGACCATATCATCTCACTTTACACATTAGATGTTAGCATCTTATACTGCTAGTTTGGCGCGTTTGATAGCATTATAAGATGATCCCTCTTTTATATATCAAGATAAAAATGTGTTCTTTCTTGAGTATGCACCGTTCTATGGATCGTGTTTCGAGATATGCCCATGAGGCAATAATAAAGTGGTTATTATTATATCTTTATGTTTATGATAAATGTTTACATCCCATGCTATAATTGTATTAACTGGAAACATTAATACTTGTGTGTTTTGTAAACATAAAAGAGTCCCTAGTAAGCCTCTTGTTAAACTAGCTTGTTGATTAATGGATGATCATGGTTTCCTGATCATGGACATTGGATGTCGTTAATAACAAGATCATATCATTAGGAGAATGATGTGATGGACACACACCCATAAGTAAGCGTAGCATAAGATCAAGTCATTAAGTTCGTTTTGCTACAAGCTTTTCAAATGCATAGTAACCTAATCCTTCGACCATGAGGTTATGTTAATCACCATCACGGGATGGGTACTTTGATGACATCAAACGCCGCTTCGTAACTGGGTGGTTATAAAGGTGACATTGGGTATCCTGAAAGTATGTGTTGAAGCGCATGGACCAAGATTGGGATTTGTCCATCCATATGACGGATAGATATGCTCTGGGCCCTCTCGGTGGAATGTCATCTAGCTAGCTTGCAAGCATGTAACTAGGTCACAAGGGATGACATATCACGGAACGAGTAAAGAGTACTTATCAGTAACGAGGTAGAACTAGTTATGGAGATACCGACGATCAAACCTCGGATAAGTAGAGTATCGCGTGACAAAGGGAATTGGTTTCGTATGTTAATGGTTCTATCGATCACAAAGTCATCGCTGAGTATGTAGGAGTCGTTATGGATCTCCAGATCCTGCTAATGGTTATTGATCGGAGATGTGTCTCCATCATGTCTACATGTTCACGAACCGTAGGGTGACACACTTAAGGTTCGAAGTTGTTTTAAGTAGATATGGAATATGCGTTGGAGACCGAATGTTGTTCGGAGTCTCGGATTGGATCCGGGACATCACGAGGAGATCCAGAATTGTCCATAGAATGAGATTCATATATTGGGGATCATTTTCTAAGTTAGGAAATGTTCCGGGGTATTTGTATGGGGATTCTAGAAGGTTTTGGAATGTTCCGGAAGGTTCTAGAAGATTTCTTGGAGTTTGCTTGAAAACCAAGAAAGGATCAAGGAATCCTTGTAGGGCAAGACAAGGAGTAGTGGGGGAGGAGGACTCCTCCCCCCTTCCCAATCTGCCGGCCAAGGAGGGAGGGGAGTCCTACTAGGACTCCCCCTCCCATGGCGCCTCCCTCCTTTAAATAGAGGGGTGGGGGAGCCAACCCCTAGCCCCCTCACAATCCACTCCAAGCCCTAGCCGCCGCCTCCCTCCTCCTTCCCTCTGCTCAGGCTTAGGCGAAGCCCTGCAGAATTCTCTACTCCACCACCACCACCACACCGTCGTGCTGTTGGGATTCCGTGGAGAAGATCTACTACCTCCGCTGCTTGCTGGAACAGGCAGAGGAAGGTCTGCTTCGACTCTGCACGTGTGACCGACTACGGAAGTGCTGCCGGAACGCGGCGCCGGAAGGATCGTCCACACGATCTTGAGATCGGCAAGTGATCGACTACATCAACCCCGAGATCTAATCTCGTAACGCTTTCGAATCTACGAGGGTTAGTACAGATCTATCTTGTTGCACATGTCTAATAGATTAGATCTTGGCTTTTATCTAGATTAGATCTAGGTTTTGTTCGTTCTTCCGGTAGAAAATTTTTGTTTTCCATGCTACGGACCCATCAGCGCCGCTAGGCCCCCCACCAGCTCCTGATGCAGCTGACGAAGAAAAGAATGTCTATGTGACTCGTCAGGAGGACCACAACTTAGTTCATTGTGGCATACTGTATGGGCTAGAGCCAGAACTTCGAAAGCGTTTCGAAAATGGAAATGCCTTTGATACCATGGGAGAATTGGAAGCGCAACTGCCCAAACTCTTTGATCACCTCATCAAAGCGGAGACTCCAACTTCGTGATGCTTGCTTCAGTCCATAGATGGATCGCTGAAGTTTGCACACCTTATTAGCATCCTTAGGATCGACAAAACCCTTAGGTTGTATCATATACAACTGTTCTTCAATATTACCATTGAGGAGCGCAGTTTTGACATCCATCTGCCATATTTCATAATCGAAATATGCAGCAATTGCTAACATAATCCTAACCGATTTAAGCATCGCTACGGGAGAGAATGTCTCATCGTAGTCAACTCCTTGAATTTGTCGAAACCCCTTTGCAACAAGTCGAGCCTTATAGATGGTCACATTACCATCAGCATCAGTTTTCCTTTTGAAAATCCATTTGTTCTCAACGGTCTTTCGGTCGTGAGGTAAGTCCACCAAGTTCCAAACTTGGTTCTCGTACATGGATTCCATCTCGGATTTCATGGCTTCTAGCCATTTGTTGGAATCCGGGCTCATCATCGCTTCTTCATACGTCGCAGGGTCATCCATTTAATCAACCATGAAATTCACAATAGGATTGCCGTACAGTTCAGGAGCTGCACGTGTCCTGCTTGACCTGCGAGGTTCGGTAGTGTCCTCTTTCGGAGTTTCATGATCATTATCATTAGCTCTCTCTTCATCAGGTGAAGTCAACTCCGAAACAACTTCTGGTGCTGCACCACTCGCCATTCCATGAAGAGAAGGTTCAATAACCTCTTCGAGTTCTACCTTCCGACTACTCACACCTTTCACGAGAAACTCCTTCTCAAGAAAGGATCCATTCTTGGCAACAAAAACCTTGCCCTCGTATCTGTGATAGAAGGTATACCCAATTGTTTCCTTATGGTATCCTACGAAGACACATTTTTCCGCTTTGGGTTCGAGTTTATCCGGTTGAAGTTTCTTCACATAAACATCGCATCCCCAAACCTTAAGAAATGACAGCTTAGGTTTGTTTCCAAACCATAATTCATACGGTGTCGTTTCAACGGATTTAGATGGTGCCCGATTTAAAGTGAATGCAGCTGTTTCCAGTGCATAACCCCAAAATGACAGAGGTAAGTCAGTCAGAGACATCATAGACCGAACCATATCCAATAAGGTACGATTACGATGTTCCGACACACCATTACATTGTGGTGTTCCGGCAGGCGTGAGTTGTGAAACTATTCCACACTCTTTCATCTGTGTGCTAAACTCGTAACTTAGATACTCTCCTCCACGGTCAGACCGTATAAATTTTATCTTTCTATTACGATGATTTTCCACTTCATTCTGAAATTCCTTGAACTTTTCAAAAGTTTCAGACTTGTGTTTCATCAAATAGATATACCCATATCTACTCAAATCATCCGTGAAAGTAACAAAATAATGATATCCACCTTGCGCCGACACACTCATTGGTCCACACACATCAGTATGTATGATCTCCAACAGATTTGTCGCCCGTTCCATTGAACCGGAAAACGGCGTTCTAGTCATCTTGCCCATAAGGCATGGCTCACATGTATCAAATGATTCAAAATCAAGTGATTCCAAAAGTCCATCAGAATGGAGTTTCTTCATGCGTTTAACGCCAATATGACCTTGACGGCAGTGCCACATATATGTAGACATATCATCATCAAGTTTAATCTTTTTAGCATTAACATTATGAATGTGCGTAATATTACTATCGAGATCCAATAGAAATAAACCATTCAACATAGGTGCATGACCATAAAAGATATCATTCTTATAAATCGAACAACCATTGTTCTCAGATTTAAAGGAATTACCACTTTGCATCAAACACGATCCAGATACAATGTTCATGCTCAGTGCAGGCACCAAATAACAATTATTTAGGATTATAACTAATCCCGATGGCAAATGGAGAGGTAGCGTCCCGACAGCGATCACATCAACTCTTGATCCATTGCTGACCCGCATCCTGACCTCATCCCTTGCTAGTTGTCGCTTGTTCCGTAGCCCCTGAACCGAGTTACATATATTAGCAACCGATCCGTTATCAAATACCCAGGTGCTACTGCGAGTACTAGTCAAGTACACATCAATAACATGTATATCACATATACCTTTGTTTGCCTTGCTGGACTTCTTGTCCGCCAAATACTTGGGGCAGTTGCGCTTCCAATGGCCAGTCCCCTTGCAATAGTAGCACTCGGTGTCAGACTTAGGGCCAGCCCAGGGTTTCTTTCCAGGCGTGGCAACAGACTTGCCACCCTTCTTTCCCTTGTGCTTGCCTTTCTTGTCCTTCTTGAAACCGGTGGTCCTATTGATCATCAACACTTGATGTTCTTTCCTGATCTCCACTTCTGCAGTCTTAAGCATTGACACAAGCTCGGGAAGAGACTTCTTCATGCCCTGCATATTATAGTTCATCACGAAGCTCTTGTAGCTAGGTGGCAGAGATTGGAGAACACAATGTATGCCTAAGTCAATGGGAATCGTTATTCCCAAGGACACAAGCTTATCGGTGTACCCAGACATTTTGAGTACGTGCTCACTAACGGAGCTATTTTCCTCCATCATGCAGCTAAAGAACTTTTCTGTAGCATTATAACTCTCTACGGCAGCATGGGTATCGAAAATCATTTTCAATTCTCCCATGGTATCAAAGGCATTGCCATTTTCGAAACGCTTTCGAAGTTCTGGCTCTAGCCCATATAGCATGCCGTAATGAACTAAGTTGTGGTCCTCCGGACGAGTCACATAGACATTCTTTTCCTCGTCAGGGGCATCAGGAGCTGGTAGGGGGCCTAGCGGCGCATCTAGCACATATTGCTTTTGTGCAGCAGTGAGGAGAATCCTCAAATTCATAGCCCAGTTGGTGAAGTTGCTACCATTCGCAGCAAGTTTCTCTTTCTCCATGAACACATTGAAATTAAAAGCAGGTGGTGCCATCTACAACAGAATTTGTAAAGTTTATTTAGACTAAGTTTATGATAGATTGAGTTCAACTAATCCAAATTACTAATGAACTCCCACTCAAAAACGACATCCCTCGTGTCCTTTTGGTGATTACATGAACCAAATCCACTATACCAAGTCCGATTATCACGTGTGTTGATATAGCTTCAAAGGCGAGCATCTATATGGGCATCATATCAACCATATGACTCATGCTTAACCTTTCGGTCCGTGTTCCGAGGCCATGTCTGTACATGCTAGGCTCGCCAAGTAAGAACCTTAGTATTCGCCTGTGTAAAATTGTCTTATACCCGTTCCTATGAAAGCGTAGATTCGAGTACACCCGATCATCACGTGATGTCTCGAAACATGATCCATAGAACGGTGCATACTCAAGGAAGAACACATTTTTATCTTGATATCTCAAAGAGGGATCATCTTATAATGCTATCAAACGCGCCAAACTAGCAGTATAAGATGCTAACATCTAATGTGTAAAGTGAGATGATATGGTCCATGCATTTGATCTCTATCACTTGCATCGTGGTATGATCTCTATCATTCCTTTGTGTGTAAGGCCAAGGTCTATGGAACTTACATGTTGAGTGTGTTGTAAGAGTATCCACCATACATCTACTTACAACAATACCATATCAATACACTAGCCCAGCAACGATCTAAACTAGACGCCTCTAATTTATCAATTGCAAGTTTTACGTGGCTTAGGGCTTTCGGAGATAGAACCATTCTTACCTACGAACATGAACCATAACGAGGATAACTAAGTTATTAGAAACTTGTTGTAAATCATATATTGACTATAGTAGGAGAGACAGACACCCGCCAGCCACTTATGCAAAACAAGTTGCATGTCAGTCATGGAACCGGTCTCATGTACGATGACATGTAAGGTTGGTCCGGGCCGCTTCATCCCACTTAACCACCAATATCCAAAATACATAGAAGATGCAATAACATGATCATCATCGCCCACATATCAACCATATGTGTACTACCCGTGCTAAGCACCTACGCATAGATCAGGCTCTGATACCATCCGCAGCATAGAAAACAAAAAAAATCCTACGGTGTGAACTACACGCCAAGATCTATCTACTAGGTACAAAGCAACGGGTGGACATACATCCAACAAGAACTTACCCTCGTAGACAACGAGCTTTGTTAACGAGTAGGAACTCGTGGTTGATGTAGTCGTACACTTGTCGATCTCAAGATCGTGAGGAAGTCCGAGCGCCACAACTCAGCAGCACATCCGCACTCGCACACACGTTCAAGCCACCGGACAACCTCCACCTCCTCGCTCCAGCGATCCAACGGTAGCAGCAACTCCTTCCAGACGAAATGCCACCGGGAACATGTATCTCGCTAATCCGAGACCATGGGGGAATAATTCTAGAGGGGGAGAGAGATCCTTCACAAGGAGGTGTGAGGATGAAGGAGGGAATGGGTGGCCTTTTATAGGAGGAGGGGGGTGCCCCCTCTCTCCATGGCCGGCGCATGGGGGGTGACCCCTCACCTCCCCCATTCATGTGGTGGTAACCCCTCCACATTAAAATGCCTCTTCACATTCCCTTTTAAAGTCTCCACTTTAAATGCATTAAATTTCTCCAAATTTAATGCTCTCTCATTTAATAAAACTCTTTTTATTAAATTTATTCAGAATTTTGTTAATTACTTTAATTAACAAACATTCACATATAGCCCTTCTGCAATTTCACCCGAAATAATTTCCGGTTTCTATTGAAACAATTCCTGCGCTTTGCAATTCTTTCATCTGAAACATATGTGCTCCAAAATGGTGTCCGGTAACTCTTAAGTGTGCCACCCTACGGTTCGCGAATAATGCAGACATGATCGAGACCCTTCTCCGATCAATAATCAGCAGCGGGACCTGGAGATCTGTACTGACTCCTACACATTCAACGATGACTCCTGTGATCGTGAGAACCTTTAATGCTTGTAACTTAATCCCTTTGTCTCTCGATATATTACATGTCCGAGATTCGATCATCGGTATCTCCATACCTAGTTTGATCTCGTTACCGACATGCACTCTTTTTTCGTTCCCGTGATATAACATTCTAGTGATCACATCACTTGCTTGCAAGCTATCCTAATGTGATATCACCGAGAGGGCCCAGAGTATATCTATCTGTCATCTGGATTGACAAATTCCACTCTTGATCCATGAGCCTCAACATAACACCTTCGTAGTACTGAACCCATCTTTATATTCACCCTGTTACGGTGTGACGTTTGATGTTATCAAGATACTCTTCCGGTGTTAGCAATTAACATGATCTCATGGTCTAAGGATAAAGATTACTTCGTATGATGTTATAGCAATATAAACATAATGACTTGATCGTAATGCTATACTTCGGATGAATGTTCATCACATCATTCCACCAATGGTGTGACCTTGTTATTAACAACATCCAATGTCCATGATCAGGAAACCTTGATCATCCTGTTAATCAACAAGCTAGTCTATAAGAGAGGCATGACTAGGAACCCTTTTTGTTTATTAAACACACATGTATTAATGTTTCCGAATCAATAAATTCTAGCATGTAAAATAAACATCTATCATATATAAGGAATATATAATAACAACTTTATTATTGCCTCTCAGGGCATATTGCCTTCACAAAGAGTTTGGATTTGTCCAAACTTATGGAGAGGCTTGTATTTACAGGAAAGTGAGTGGGAGCAATGTGGCATTTCTGATATTATATGTGGATGACATATTATTGATTGGAAATGATATAGATCTTTTAAACAGTGTTAAATGTTATCTAAACAGCAAATTTTCGATGAAAGACCTTGGTGAAGCGTCATATATATTAGGCATTAAAATCTATAGAGATAGATCAAGGCGCCTAATTGGGCTATCGCGGAGTACATACCTTGATAAGTTATTAAAGAAGTTTAATATGGACGAAAGTAAGAAGGGGTTCTTACCTATGTTGCAAGGCAAGACATTGAGTAAGACTCAAAGTCCGGCTACGGCGGAAGAAAGAGAGATGATGGATAAGATCCCCTATGCCTCGGCCATAGGCTCTATTATGTATGCCATGCTATGTACAAGACCAGATGTGGCACATGCTATTAGTTTGACTAGTAGGTACCAATCTGATCCAGGTTCGGAACACTGGATAGCGGTAAAGAACATCCTCAAGTACTTGAGAAGAACTAAGGATATGTTTCTCATATACGGAGGTGAAGAAGAGCTAGTCGCTAAGTGTTATGTCGATGCTAGCTTTGACACCGATCCGGATGACTCTAAGTCTCAATCCGGATACATATTTCTCTTGAATGGAGCATCAGTTAGTTGGAGGAGTTCCAAACAACCTGTGGTGGCTGGATCAACAACGGAGGCGGAATATGTTGCTGCTTCAGAAGCGGCAGAGGAGGCAGTTTGGATGAAAGAGTTCATTACGGAACTGGGTGTGGTTCCCAGTGCGTTGGACCCGATGGTGATCTATTGTGACAACAATGGAGCCATAGCCAACGCAAAGGAACCAAGGTCTCACAAGAATTCCAAACATATTAAGCGCCGGTTTTACTCCATCCGCGAGCATGTCAAGGATGGAAATATAAAGATTTGTAAAGTACACACGGACCTAAATGTAGCAGATCCGTTGACTAAAGTTCTCCCTAGGACAAAACATGATCAACACCAGAACTCCATGGGTATTAGATTTATCACTATGTGAACTAGATTATTGTCTCTAGTGCAAGTGGGAGACTGAAGGAAATATGCCCTGAGAGGCAATAATAAAGTTGTTATTATATATTCCTTATACATGATAGATGTTTATTTTACATGCTAGAAATGTATTGATTCGGAAACATCAATACATGTGTGTTTAATAAACAAAAAGGGTTCCTAGTCATGCCTCTCTTATAGACTAGCTTGTTTATTAACAGGATGATCAACGTTTCCTGATCATGGACATTGGATGTTGTTAATAACAAGGTCACACCATTGGTGGAATGATGTGATGAACATTCATCCGAAGTATAGCATTACGATCAAGTCATTATGTTTATATTGCTATAACATCATACGAAGTAATCTTTATCCTTAGACCATGAGATCATGTTAATTGCTAACACCGGAAGAGTACCTTGATAACATCAAACGTCACACCGTAACAGGGTGACTATAAAGATGGGTTCAGTACTACGAAAGTGTTATGTTGAGGCTCATGGATCAAGAGTGGAATTTTTCAATCCAGATGACGGATAGATATACTCTGGGCCCTCTCGGTGATATCACATTAGGATAGCTTGCA
Organism: Avena sativa; assembly: GCA_916181665.1. Taxonomy (NCBI): domain Eukaryota; kingdom Viridiplantae; phylum Streptophyta; class Magnoliopsida; order Poales; family Poaceae; genus Avena; species Avena sativa. The sequence continues at coordinate 435,499,467 of OV702295.1, forward strand.
AGCAAGTGATGTGATCACTAGAATGTTATATCACGGGAACGAGAAAAGAGTGCATGTCGGTAACGAGATCAAACTAGGTATGGAGATACCGATGATCGAATCTCGGACATGTAATATATCGAGAGACAAAGGGATTAAGTTACAAGCGTTAAAGGTTCTCACGATCACAGGAGTCATCGTTGAATGTGTAGGAGTCAGTACGGATCTCCAGGTCCCGCTGCTGATTATTGATCGGAGAAGGGTCTCGATCATGTCTGCATTATTCGCGAACTGTAGGGTGGCACACTTAAGAGTTACCGGACACCATTTTGGAGCACATATGTTTCAGATGAAAGAATTGCAAAGCGCAGGAATTGTTTCAATAGAAACCGGAAATTGTTTTGGGTGAAATTGCATAAGGTGGTTCTGCATGTGATATTGAAATATTGCAAGGGGCTATATGTGAATGTTTGTTAATTAAAGTAATTAACAAAATTCTGAATAAATTTAATAAAAAGAGTTTTATTAAATGAGAGAGCATTAAATTTGGAGAAATTTAATGCATTTAAAGTGGAGACTTTAAAAGGGAATGTGAAGAGGCATTTTAATGTGGAGGGGTTACCACCACATGAATGGGGGAGGTGAGGGGTCACCCCCCCCCATCCGCCAGCCATGGAGAGAGGGGCACCCCCCCTCCTCCTATAAAAGGCCACCCATTCCCTCCTTCATCCTCACACCTCCTTGTGAAGGATCTCTCTCCCCCTCTAGAATTATTCCCCCATGGTCTCGGATTAGCGAGATACATGTTCCCGGTGGCATTTCGTCTGGAAGGAGTTGCTGCTTCTGCTGGATCGCTGGGGCGAGGAGGTGGAGGTTGTTTGGTGGCTTGAACATGTGTGCGAGTGCGGATGCGGTGCTGAGTTGCGGCGCTCGGACTTCCTCACGATCTTGAGATCGGCAAGTGTACGACTACATCAACCACGAGTTCCTACTCGTTAACAAAGCTCGTTGTCTATGAGGGTAAGTTCTCGTTGGATGTATGTCCACCCGTTGCTTTGTACCTAGTAGATAGATCTTGGCGTGTAGTTCACACCGTAGGAAATTTTTTGTTTTCTATGTTGTGGACCCAACAATTATTATCATGGTTAACAATGCTTCTTGTCCCCGTTGATTTCTATGTTTTGGATGTTGAATGCAATGCTTCTTGTCCTATTATTTTGGGAAGACCTTTTCTTAGAACTGTTGGTGCCATTATTGATATGAAAGAATGTACCATTAAATATCAAATCCTACTCAAGAAAGGTATAGAATACTTCCCTAAGACGAGAGAGGATATTCCATTTTCCTCTCCTATTAAAACAAAATTTCCTATTAATGCTTCTTCATTTGAAAATACTTGATTCTTTTCTTGCTTCTTATGCCTAACTTAAAGGCGTTAAAGAAAAGTACTTATTGGGAGATAACCCAAAAGTTTGAGTTGAGTCTTGGAAGTTATTGATTCAGTAATAACTTCTCCTTATCCTTTTTATTTGCTTTTTGTGCCAAGAGTAACCTCTAATGATAGAGAAGTAATGCTTCAGAAAGTTGTTGTCCTGAAACAGATTTTTGTGCTTCGCTATAAAAATTCTTGTAAAATATTGTACGTCTGTTTGAGATGTAATTTTTTGTGCTTGTGTCCCAGGTTGTTATCCAACTTTAGTTAGTTCAACACTTTTCTATTTGAGCAACAGAAGGTCTTCGAAAAAATTGCTTTTTACCTGCTGGTCGGTTTTGACAGATTTCTGCCATTATTTGCATTTGCTTCTTATTGATTCCTTTTTGGGTTGTTTTTGGGGAATTGAAATTTTTGAGGGAAGTGCTACATTATCTTGTGTTTTAATGGAAGTCTTACTTGTGTTGGAACTGAACTGGAAGACTTATTATCTTGAGTACACTAATGTTGCTAATGAAGATTGTGTGACATTTTGTATGAAGGAAAAAATTTCAGGTGTAAGGAAAGAATGATGTAATAAGATGAAGAATGGACTAAAGCTCAAGCTTAGGGATGCCACCTATTTCACCCCAAGAAATATCCAAGAAGTACAAGCATCAAAGCTTGGGGATGCCCAAGGCATCCCCTTCTTCATCAATAAAATCTCAGGTTTCTTCCAAACACTTCATTTTTACTGTTTCATGCATAGTTGTGTTGTTCTTGGAGCATCTTCATTTATTTTTTTTGGTTTTTGTTTGCTTGGTTTGCTTAGTTTGCTTGAATAAATTGGTTGGACCCCCTCATTCATGCATTAGTTTTCAAATAAGATTGGTTTGGTTTGGAAAAGAGCAGGAAAAGTTCATGCTTAAGTGGTAAAAAGAGCTTGTTTTTTACTATGGCCTATGCTTTGTCATGTCATGCTTGATATTGTTTTGGCTTTATGCTTAGTGATTTTTGTTGTAGCATGACATGTTATAAACACTTGAGATTTCTTAATGTGCCTTGAAAGAATCATACGTTGTTTTAGCATATTAAAGCATAGTATTGTAGTATTCTCCTTTGATGCTTCATTTGGGTTGACTTGGCGCATGCTCACACCATGTTAAGACTATCCCAAGTCACCATTGCCTTTATGATCCTTTAGTTTTCGACTTGTAATATCACTTTATGATTTAATTAATAATGTTTTGTCGCTTTGCATGATTATGGCCATTATTTCTCTCTTAGTTGGTGTAGCACCCTGGTAAAACCAGTACTAGAAAATCGCGTGTTGTTACTATGTTGTGAATCATCATGATAGCATGCTCATGTCATCATGCCACATTGCATTTGAGCATCATCATCATCATGCATCTGTTTGCCTAAAACTATTTTGCAAAAGTCTATTTTCGTTTTCTAGATATCTCCCTCTTTTGTTTCAAATCAAAACCCAGTCTCTTCCGAATATTTTGTTTTGTCTAAAAATAATTTACAAAAGGCTTCTAAAACAAAACCTATAAATAAAACCTTTTTTATATAAAGCTAGGGGAGTCAAACAACCGTTTAGGCCCAAAGGCCCAACCGAAGTCCACCTACTACCCATCCTAACCAAACCCTAAATCTACCCCACCTCTCCCCAGCCACTCCCTCCACCTTCCGCCGCCACTCCCCTAGCACGCGATGCCCGCAGCGGACATCGCACGCAACCGTAGTGCCAGCGAGCATCGCGCATGCACCCTGCCTGCCTGGCCCCACCTCCCGCGTAGACGCAGTGCGTACACCCCCACCCCTTTGACGCGTTCCACCGCCCGGACCCGATGCTCTCGAGCCCACCACCACACCTGCCTCGCGCCCCTCTCCCTCTCTGCCCTCGCCCCGCATCCCCTCTCTCGTGTGATGCTCTCCCCACCACCGTCGGTCCTCTCCAGTCCGCATCGCCACCAGCCGCCACCGCCTTCTTTCCGACCGGCGAGCCTGAAGGAAATATGCCCTGAGAGGCAATAATGAAGTTGTTATTATGTATTCCTTGTATATGATAGATGTTGTTACATGCTATAATTGTATTGATAGGAAACATCAATACATGTGTGTATAATAAACAAAAAGGGTTCCTAGTCATGCCTCTCTTATAGACTAGCTTGTTGATTAACAAGATGATCAAGGTTTCCTGATCATGGACATTGGATGTTGTTAATAACAAGGTCACACCATTGGTGGAATGATGTGATGAACATTCATCCGAAGTATAGCATTACGATCAAGTCATTGTGTTTATATTGCTATAACATCATACGAAGTAATCTTTATCCTTAGACCATGAGATCATGTTAATTGCTAACACCGGAAGAGTATCTTGATAACATCAAACGTCACACCGTAACAGGGTGACTATAAAGATGGGTTCAGTGCTACGAAGGTGTTATGTTGAGGCTCATGGATCAAGAGTGGAATTTGCCAATCCATATGACGGATAGATATACTCTGGGCCCTCTCGGTGATATCACATTAGGATAGCTTGCAAGCATGTGATGTGATCACTAGAATATTATATCACGGGAACGAGAAAAGAGTGCATGTCGGTAACGAGATCAAACTAGGTATGGAGATATCGATGATCGAATCTCGGACATGTAATATATCGAGAGACAAAGGGATTTAGTTACAAGCGTTAAAGGTTCTCACGATCACAGGAGTCATCGTTGAATGTGTAGGAGTCAGTACGGATCTCCAGGTCCCGCTGCTGATTATTGATCGGAGAAGGGTCTCGATCATGTCTGCATTATTCGCGAACCGTAGGGTGGCACACTTAAGAGTTACCGGACACCATTTTGGAGCACATATGTTTCAGACGAAAGAATTGCAAAGCGCAGGAATTGTTTCAATAGAAACCGGAAATTGTTTCGGGTGAAATTGCAGAAGGTGGTTCTGCATGTGATATTGAAATATTGCAAGGGGATATATGTGAATGTTTGTTAATTAAAGTAATTAACAAAATTCTGAATAAATTTAATAAAAGGGTTTTATTGAATGAGAGAGCATTAAATTTGGAGAAACTTAATGCATTTAAAGTGGAGACTTTAAAAGGGAATGTGAAGAGGCATTTTAATGTGGAGGAGTTACCACCACATGAATGGGGGAGGTGAGGGGTAACCCCCCCCCCCCCATGCACCGGCCATGGAGAGAGGGGGCACCCCCCCTCCTTCCTCCTATAAAAGGCCACCCATTCCCTCCTTCATCCTCACACCTCCTTGTGAAGGATCTCTCTCCCCCTCTAGAATTATTCCCCCATGCTCTCGGATTAGCGAGATACATGTTCCCGGTGGCATTTCGTCTGGAAGGAGTTGCTGCTTCTGCTGGATCGCTGGAGCGAGGAGGTGGAGGTTGTCCGGTGGCTTGAACGTGTGTGCGAGTGCGGATGCGCTGCTGAATTGCAGCGCTCGGACTTCCTCACGATCTTGAGATCGGCAAGTGTACGACTACATCAACCACGAGTTCCTACTCGTTAACAAAGCTCGTTGTCTTCGAGGGTAAGTTCTCTATGGATGTATGTCCACCCGTTTGCTTTGTACCTAGTAGATAGATCTTGGCGTGTAGTTCACACCGTAGGAAAATTTTTGTTTTCTATGCTACGGACCCAACAGAGCCTACTCGTTTCCGCACCTCCTCGCCCGCAGCGCTCGAACTCGACCTGTGCCGTCGTGGACAACCTCCACCGTGCGGGCATCCTTGTCCTCGCCGCCTCTGGATGCCTCAGACCGGTGATGTCTACGCACTTCTATTCTTGTAGACAGTTGTTGGGCCTCCAAGTGTAGAGGTTTGTAGAACAGCAGCAAGTTTTCCCTTAAGTGGATCACCCAAGGTTTATCGAACTCAGGGAGGAAGTGGTCAAAGGTATCCCCTCTCAAGCAACCCTGCAATCAAGATACAAGAAGTCTCTTGTGTCCCCAACACACCCAATACACTTGTCAGGTGTATAAAGTGCACTAGTTCGGCGAAGAGATAGTGAAATACAAGTGGTATGGATATAAGATAACGGTGCTAGAAAATAACTTGATGGCGTGGAAGAGACTAAAGGCAAACTGAAATAAAGATGGAAGCAAGCAAACATGTAACGGATCTAATAGCAAACGGTGTTTCAATGCTTAGAAACAAGGCCTAGGGATCATACTTTCACTAGTGAACACTCTCATATAAATATCTTCTCTTTATGATACTACTCTTAACTACTCTCCGGTTGAACACTTTAATCGATGGTAGGGCTATAACAGCACACCTCAAAGTAAGCCTTTCCCATCTAGAAAACCCCACACTGTCGCCTTGAGTACTAGATGAGTCCAACAAACACCACAATTTCATAAAGACATCCAACTCCAAATATAACTCATAACAAGTATTTGTAATCTCTAGCATAAGTGCCACCATGGTGTGCACGCTGTCACTTTCACACACATGGGGAGAGCAGAGATCTATTAAAGTACTTGAGTAGCAAGGTAGATCTATAGATTACAAGCTCATGATCACAATATGATCGTGCATAGAGAGAGAGATGAACACATAGCTACCGGTAGAACCCTTAGCCTCGAGAGAGAACTACTTCCTCCTCATCATGGGAATTAGCAACGCTGATGGAGATGGCGGTGGAGATCGATGGAGATGGCTCCGAGGGCACTTCCCCGTCCTGGCAGGGTGCCGGAACAGAGACTTTATGTCCCCCGAATCTCCTTTTCGGTGGCAGCGGCGTTGTGGAACTTTTCGTGGCTGGTGGCTTGATTATCTAGGGTTTTGGTATCGGGAGGCTCTTATAGGCGAAGGAGGCAAGGTCGGTGGCCAGCCAGGGGGCCCACACCATGCCCTGGCGTGGCCTAGGGTTGCCCGCGCCTAGGGTTGGTGTGTCCACCCTGTGGCCCCTCTCCGACTCTCCTTCTGGCTCCGTGAGTTTTCCAGGAAAATAGTAACTTTGGCTTTTGTCCCGTCCAATTTCGAGAATATTCATTTTCTGACTTCCTAGAACCAAAAACATCAGAAAACAGGCAACTGGCACTGTGGCATCTTGTTAATAGGTTAGTCCAAGAAATCATATGAAAAGTACTCCAAAGTTGGAACAAAACACAAGAAAGTAGATAAAACCAAGCATGGAACATCAAAAATTATAGATACATTTGCAATGTATCAACATCCCCAAGCTTAACTCCTGCTAGTCCTCGAGTAGGTAAGTGATAAAAAGAAAGAATAATTTTTGAGGTGACATGCACCATCAAAGACTTGATCAAAGTATTTGCAAAACATTCAAAGTTGGGATCATAGTACTTCAATCATAACATGAAAGACAAAGTTCTAGCAATAAGACAAAGAAACTATGTTGCACCATGAAAAGGCACAAACAAAAGATTCATGAATGACAATGCTTTGCAAGACGTTTGTTTGTTTCACATAAAGAAAACATAGCATAGTGGCATTCAGCTTGTCCCTCATAGAGTAGCAAATATAAATGCAAAGGACACCTTCAAAGTTTATAAGAGTAACTAGATACAAATAGTTTCAAATAAGCAATATCAAAGTTATGCATCAATCAACAAGTCTTGGGACAATGCACATAGAACTAAGAATGGCCACTATGCTCTCAAAGTAGGTGCATAAAGGTAGAAGGTGGAGACTCAATATAATGGTGGAAGAAAGGCCTTTGTATAAAAGGAAGTAGGGATTCAAGTCTCATAAAGAGCTTCCAAAAATTATGGTACTTATAGCTTTCATCTCTCATTGCCCCTATCATAAGCATCTTGAAGTGATTGAGGTTAAAGTGAACAAACTATGGTGTACATGCTTGACGAAGTATAAGTTAGAAATCTCATGTCCCTTGTATACGAGGGTCACTCCTCATGCTACTCAAGTTTAGTCACCGGTAAGTTCTTGTCATTGTAAGTACATGTGTATCATTGAGAACCGCCAACGGGGTACCCCTTTGCCCGATGATACGGAAGAATCCCCATATCAAAATGACAAGGGAAGAAGACAACGAGCATCTCAGCAATCTTCTTATTTACCATGGGAATATGGTGCTTTTTTCTCTTTTTCCTCTTTTCATAGTATCTCTCTTTTTTTCTCTTTTCTCTTTTTTTTCTCAATATAGGACTCTTTTTTATAAGAAGAATGCTTCATAGACAGCTCATTATGGTTACGTTGCAGGTTTCCACCATGTCAGCATGGATTGGACCAGCGGCCCAGGCGTTTCTCTAACACATATACATAACTCCATGGACTTACAAGCTCCCCTTTCATTTCACACCGATGACATCCATATACAAAAGAGCATGATATCAACTAGGTACAAGTACCAAGTGCAATGTTGAAAGTGTTCCCCATGAAAGCATGGTTCTGCTAATTCCCAACAAACAAGTGCAAGCATATACAACATAGACGACACAATGGTTCAAGTTTATTAAGGGCAAGTAAACTAAAGTGTGCCATCAAGTTCGTGAGAGCTTTAATCACTAGTTTTCTCATAACAAGTTTAATTTGGAAGGTAAACAAAATCATGAATATACTTGGAATAGCATAAGCTAATAGGTAGGTATGGTGGACTCTTTGGAATAACTTGGTTTAGGGATTTGGATGCATGAGTGGAACTCATACTTTGTTGTGGAGGCTAGCAAAAGACTGGGAGCGACAAACAAAGAGAGCAATAATGGCCATAATCATGCAGAGTGACAAAACATCATTGATCAAAGCATAAAGTGATACTACAAGTTGAAACTAAAGGATCATAAAGGCTATGGTGACTTGAGATAGTCATAACATGGTATGAGCATGCGCCAAGTCAACCCAAATAAAGCATCAAAGGAGAATACCACTATACTATGCTTTAATATGCTAAAACAACGCATGATTCATCCAAGGCACATTAAGCAATCTCAATTGTTTATAACAAGTCATGCTACAGCAAAGAATACTAAGCATAAAGCCAAAACAATATCAAGCATGGCATGACAAAGCATAGGCCACAGTCAAAAACGAGCTCTTTTTACCACATAAGCATGAACTTTCCTACTCTTTTCCAAACCAAACCAAACCATTTGCAAACTAATGTATGAAAGAGGAGGTCCAACCAATTTATTCAGAAAACTAAGCAAACCAAGAAAACTAAAAACCAAAACGAAAACGAAAAAGAAGACGCTCCAAGAACAACACAACTGTGCGTGAAACAATAAAAATGAAGCGTTTGGAAGAAACCTGGAATTTTTATTGATGAAGAAGGGGATGCCTTGGGCATCCCCAAGCTTTGATGCTTGTAATTCTTGGATATTTCTTGGGGTGACCCGCGTGGCATCCCCAAGCTTGAGCTTTAGTCCATCCTTCATCTCATTACTCATTCCTTCCATACACCTGAAAATTTTCCTTCATACAAAACTTCACACAATCTCATTAGCAACATTAGTGCACTTAAGATAAATAAGTCGAAGGTTCAGTTCTAACACCAAATAAACTTCCATTAGAACACTAGCTACTGTAGCACTTCCTTCAAAAATCTCAATTCCCCAAAATAAGTCAAAAAGGAACCCACAAGAAGCAAATGCAGAAAATGGCAGAAATCTGTCAAAACAGACCAGCAGGTAAAGACGAATTTTTTAGAAGACCTTTTGTTGCTCAAATCAAAAAGTGTTGAACTAATGAAAGTTAGATAACAAAACTGGGGCAGAAGCACAAAATTTCACGCCTCAAAACGACATTCAGAGATTTTACACGAATTTTTACGGTGAAGAACAGAAATCTGTTTCGGGATAGAAACTTTCCCAATCATTACTTCTCTCTCATTAGAGGTTACTCTTGGCACAAAAATCAAATAAAAAGGATAAGGAGCGGCTATTACAGAGGTAATAACTTCCAATACTCATCTAAAACTTTTGGGTTATCTCCCAATAAGTACTTTTCTTTAACGCCTTTAAGTTAGGCATGATAATTTGAGAAGATGCTCACATAAGAAATATGAATTGAAGTAAAAGAGAGCATCAAGAAGCAATTTCAAAGCACATTTAAGTCTAACCCACTTCCTATGCATAGGAACCTTGTAAAGGAACAAGTCATGAAAGCACAACGCAACAAGTATAGTAAAGCAAAACAAGTGCAACTTCAAGACTTTCAACATAAAGAGGGGAAATTTAATATTATTGAGATGCATAAAACCATGTTTCCCTCTCTCATAATAACTTTCAGTAGAATCATGAATAAAATTAACAATATAACTATCACATAAAACATTCTTATCATGAGCCACATGCATAAAAGAATTATTACTCCCCACATAAACATAGTCACTCTTATTATTTGTGGTGGGACCAAATTCAACAAAATAGCTATCATTATTATTTTCATCACCATAATCATCAAATATAGGAGGCATATTGTAGTCATAATTAATTTTCTCCTCATTAGTAGGTGGACTGAAAATATCATACTCATCATTGTAATCATCATATATTGGAGGCATAGTATCATCAAAGTAAATTTTCTCCTCCATGCTTAGGGGGACTAAAAAGATCATTTTCATAAAAACTAGCTTCCCCAAGCTTAGACTTTTCCATAGCATTAGCAATAATGGTGTCCAAAGAATTCATACTAACAACATTGCTATTAGCATGCAAATCAAGTTCCATAGGTTTTTTAATTTTCTCTTCAAACACTTCATGTCCTAACTCAAGATAAATACTATAAAGCTCTCGAATTTTTTTGTTATTTTCCATTAAGCCTAACTAGTGAAAACAAGAAACAAAAAGACAAAATTGCACAACGTAAAGGAAATAACTTCGAGCACTCACACCAGAGGATGTGAGTACCTTTTACCTTACCTCCCCGGCAACGGCGCCAGAAATAGGCGTTTGCCGTGGGAGGTTCTTCTTCTTTAATCCTCCGGTGTGAATACCTTTTACCTTTCCTCCCCGGCAACGGCGCTAGAAAATAGCTTGATGTCTACGCACCTCTATTCTTGTAGACAGTTGTTGGGCCTCCAAGTGCAGAGGTTTGTAGAACAGCAGCAAGTTTTCCGTTAAGTGGATCACCCAAGGTTTATCGAACTCAGGGAGGAAGTGGTCAAAGGTACCCCCTCTCAAGCAACCCTGCAATCAAGATACAAGAAGTCCCTTGTGTCCCCAACACACCCAATACACTTGTCAGGTGTATAGGTTCACTAGTTCGGCGAAGAGATAGTGAAATACAAGTGGTATGGATATAAGATAACGGTGCTAGAAAATAACTTGATGGCATGGAAGAGACTAAAGGCAAACTGAAATAAAGATGGAAGCAAGCAAACATGTAATGGATCTAATAGCAAACGGTGTTTCAATGCTTAGAAACAAGGCCTGGGGATCATAATTTCACTAGTGAACACTCTCATATAAATATCTTCTCTTTATGATACTACTCTTAACTACTCTCCGGTTGAACACTTTAATCGATGGTAGGGCTATAATAGCACACCTCAAAGTAAGCCTTTCCCATCTAGAAAACCCCACACTGTCACCTTGAGTACTAGATGAGTCCAATAAACACCACAATTTCATAAAGACATCCAACTCCAAATATAACTCATAACAAGTATTTGTAATCTCTAGCCTAAGTGCCACCATGGTGTGCACGCTGTCACTTTCACACACATGGGGAGAGCAGAGATCTATTAAAGCACTTGAGTAGCAAGGTAGATCTATAGATTACAAGCTCATGATCACAATATGATCATGCATAGAGAGAGAGATGAACACATAGCTACCGGTAGAACCCTTAGCCTCGAGAGAGAACTACTCCCTCCTCATCATGGGAATCAGCAACGGTGATGGAGATGGCGGTGGAGATCGATGGAGATGGCTCCGGGGGCACTTCCCCGTCCCGGCAGGGTGCCGGAACAGAGACTTTCTATCCCCCGAATCTCCTTTTCGGTGGCGGCGGCGCTGCGGAACTTTCCGTGGCTGGTGGCTTGATTATCTAGGGTTTTGGTATCGGGAGGCTCTTATAGGCGAAGGAGGCAAGGTCGGTGGCTGGACAGGGGGCCCACACCATGCCCTGGCGTGGCCTAGGGTTGCCCGCGCCTAGGGGTGGTGTGGCCACCCTGTGGCCCCTCTCTGACTCTCCTTCTGGCTCCGTGAGTCTTCCGGGAAAATAGTAACTTTGGCTTTTGTCCCATCCAATTCCGAGAATATTCATTTTCTGACTTCTAGGAACCAAAAATAGCAGAAAATAGGTAACTGGCACTGTGGCATCTTGTTAATAGGTTAGTCTAAGAAATCATATGAAAAGTACTCCAAAGTTGGAACAAAACACAAGAAAGTAGATAAAAGAAAGCATGGAACATCAAAAATTATAGATACATTTGCAATGTATCAACCGGCCCTCCCTCTTGGAGTCGCCACCGTTGGCCCTGCTCCGACCACGCCAGATGCCCATTGCCGGCCTCCCCTCCTCGTGTGTCTTCCATCGCCTCCTTGTTGTGGCGCCGCCCGGCGTCGTCCGTTCCGTCCTCCTCAAGCCGCCCCGTCCGCGAGCCCGAGCCCGCTTCATCCGAGAGCCATGCATGTCTACTCTGCATGTCGTCCTCCTGAGAGTAGCGCTGGTGCCTGCCCCATCTCCGGCCTCCCTGTGCTCCACCTCGACCCGGAGACCACGTCCTCCAGCTTATCCATCTGCCGCGACCTGACCCGGTCTCTACAGCTTCTTGCGTTGCCGCTGCACCTCGTCTCTTTGTCTCGCCTGTGTGAAGCCGCTGCTCCAATCTTGGCAACTCTTGTTGTTGCCCACAAAGTGTTTGATATAATGTCCAAGTGGGACATGCCCCCGTGCAGCGTTCCTATGTTTGGCCACTACAACTGACACCTACGAGCGTGTGTGCTGTTGATGCTCTAATCCCGAGCCTCTGCTTTGTTATTTTGATGAGTTGGTGATGGTGATGCCACTCGAGGAATACCAAAGCCCAGATCTCCGTTCCCTTGTTATCGCCAAGATCTTCCGAGCTTGTACCGTCGCAAAGCCAAGAACACCGTGTCCCGCCAAGATCGTCACCGACCATCGAAGTTGGATTCCCAAGATCTCCGACATGGATCGCCAAGCCCCGTTCCCGGATCCGAAGTCCGAACACCAACACCGGCTTCATGTTCCCATTCACAGACGCTAAGACCCCGCTCTCAGAGGCGAAGACCGAACCCCGTCGAACCCTCGAAGACCAAGACCATCGGTGCCGAACCCTAATGTGATTCCCTTTCTGAGATCCCTATTTTTATAATATATGACATATATCCTGTTGCATATTAAATTGATCATATCGCATACATTTTTATTTGTTTGGGGGTTCTTTGTCGAATCATCTCATAATTAAATATGTAGACCATATGCGGGCTATTCTAGTCTTATATTGCCTCTATTTAAATTTGTGTAGCGAACCAATGCCATGTTTTGCCTTGGTAAACAACATTTAAATTGTGGGGTACCTAAATAACTTGAACCATATAATTAAATTTCGGGACCCCGGTACTGCTTAATATTTCCTAGTCGCATCGCATATTTGCCATGTCATGCATCATACATGTATCATGCCCGATCTTCTGCCGTAGTATTAAATAGTGCATCCGGTGTTTCTTTTAGTGCTTTGGTTCTTCGCGGATTAGGCTATTGAGTTGATGTGAGTATCGACAAGTTCTTCGGATAATATATCTTCGACAATGTTTTCCAAGCGAGCATTCTCCCCCTTTCTACCTATTTTGCATTTATAGTCTTTATTTCCTCATGTTGATCTATTGCTATCCGTGTTGCGATGCTTTAGTGTTCCATACCAGATATATTCAGTGCAGCCCTTTATATTGCCTTGGACACCTCCTATTACATGTTGTTTGGTAGATAGATGGTCTTGCGAGTCGTAGTCGCTTGCTCGGGTGCGATCCCGTGTCGTGAAGTACCACACAGTTGTTGGAATGTTGTCATATGCTTTACGGTGGAGAGGATCATGACTTTAAATACAACTATTAAATTGCTGGGATAACTAATGAAAGAGGCACCGGTGGGCAATATATGCTATTGGTTTTGATGTCCACTTGTGTCCTGTAGGCCCCGAGTACTTGATACATGTTCCTTGATTATTCGCACTATCCACATCCAGGAGACCCTATGGATCCCCCTTAGCAAGAGCTTGATTCATTTCTTATTTCTTGGGGCCACAAACTAGTTTGGGGCTTTATTACTATCTTGTACTTATGCCATGCTTTACTGCTTTATTTACGATTGTGCGTGGAGCACCTATACTATTTTGGAACGTGGAATGTTTTCGCGGTATCGACAAGCCTAGTCACACTTTCGGGTTCCCAGTCGTTTCAGCCATTGACACAAACCTTAGGTTCGTCTCGAAGCCGGCCAACTTCGTTGTGGGTAGCTTAGTGGGGTGGCCCAAATATTTTATGAATCCTGTGATTGCTTTGTCGTGAAAGCCTCGTTGGGTTTTGATTTGGTTTTTCCGAGGTTGAGCGTGTGTGTGTTGCTATTTGTGCACCCCTGCAGGGTAAATCTTTCTGAAAGCCGTGTCCGCGGTTATGGACGACTTGGAACACAGTATCTCGATCATAGACAAGCATAACTAAAGTAGTGCTATAAATTTGACTTAATATGTGACTAGTAATCAGCTTCACTACCATGGAATGGATAATAAAAGTGCCAACAACTGGTGGAACTGGGGTGTATCATGTCATGTTATACCTGCCTAGTAAGTATCGCAACTCCAATGGAATGAAATAAAAGTGCCAACAACTGCTAGGTTTGGGATGTCACATGTTAATTGTATCTGATTAGTAAGTACTGCAACTACAACTGAATGGTTAACTAAAACTACCCACTACTTATGCTATCAGGATGACTCATGATATCTATATCGGACTAGTAACCGCTGCAACTATAATGGAATGAATAAAACTGCCAACTGCGTGAGTTCCTCGGTTTGACTTCCTCGTCTGGTCTCGAGGGGGAAATACCAGGATGGGTATGATTGGTGTTACTATCAGGTTGGATCTGAATAGGTCTTTCTTTGCTATCTCTAATAGCCGACAGTTTATCGAGTCTCCATAGGTTGTTTAGTGCATGCTTTGCTGCCGCTTCAGTCCACCATACCTATGTAGGCGAGAGCCGCCGAATTCTAGCCTTGCCATGTACTGGCCTCAGTACTGACCGATCCCTTTTTCCTTTCCCCTTTGTCGACACCCCTTTTGTTTTAGCAGGTATGAGATCGACGTCGTTAGCAGGGTTACCCTTCCGGCTTGGCTTGGGCAGGGTTATGGACGCCATTGGTTATTCTTTAGGGCTCTTAGCCCTATTTGCATCTTATCTGTACTCGGATGTTGTATCGTTTTCAAGGTGATTTGGATCTTTATATTGTATATCTGTATTCTTGACTCATGGAGTCGTTGTTGTATATATATGTTCTGTGGGTTCCATCATAGACTATTGTGTAATGGTATTATTTCGTTTTCCACCCGCACGCAAGTGCCTGGTGGGCGTCCTTGAATCGTTTCTATGCGGGTTTGGCGGGAAGCGCTAAAACTTGCATAGGGCCGATTCGAGGGAGTTACAGTTGGTCGCTCCCAGTCTTTTGCTAGCCGCCATAACCAAGTATGAGTTCCACTCATGCATCCAACTCCAAATAAAACCAAGTTATTCCAAAGAGTCCACCATACCTACCTATTAGCATTTGCTATTCCAAGTATATTCATGTTTTTATCTACCTTCCAAATTGAACTTGTTATGAGAAAACTAGTGATTAAAGCTCTCACGAACTTGATGGCACACTTTACTTTTCTTGCCCCTAATAAACTTGAACCATTGTGTCATCTATGTTGTATATGCTTGCACTTATACGTTGGGAATTAACAGAACCATGTTGTCATGGGGAACGCTTTCAACATTGCACTTGTACATTGTACCTAGTTGATATCATGCTCTTTTGTCTATGGATGTCATCGGTGTGAAATGAAAGGGGAGCTTGTAAGTCCATGGAGTTATGTATGTGTGTGAGAGAAACGCCTGGGCCGCTGGTCTAATCCATGCCTAATCATGGTGGAAACCAGCAGCGTAACCATAATGAGCAATCTATGAAGCATTCTTCTTATAAAAAAGAGATAGAGATTGAGAAAAAAAAGAGATGAAAAAAGAGGAAAGAGAGAAAAAAGCACCATTTTCCCATGGTAAATAAGAAGATTGCTGAGATGCTTATTGTTTGCTTGCCTTGTCACTTTGATATGGGGATTCTTCCGTATCATCGGGCAAGGGGTACCCCGTTGGCGGTTCTCTATGATACACATGTACTTACTATGACAAGAACTTACCGGTAACTAAACTTGAGTAGCATGAGGAGCGGCCCTCGTATTCAAGGGACATGAGATTGCCTACTTATACTTTGTCAAGCATATACTCCATAGTTTGTTCACTTTAACCTTAATCACTTCAAGATTCTTATGATAGGGGCAATGAGAGCTGAAAGCTAATAAGTACCATAATTTTTGGAAGCTCTTTATGAGACTTGAATCCCTGCTTCCTTCTATGAAGGCCTTTCTTTTACTTTCATGTTGAGTCTCCATATTCTATCTTTATGCACCTATTAAGAGAGCATAGTGGCCATTCTTAGTTTAATGTACATTGTCCCAAGACTTGTTGATTGATGCATAACTTTGATATTGCTTGTTCTTAAACTACTTGTATCTAGTCACCCTTATGAACTTTGAAGGTGTCCTATGCATTTATGTTTTGCTACACTATGAGGGACAAGCTGAATACCATTCTCATTATGCTTTCTATATGTGAAACAAACAAACATCTTGCAAAGCATTGTTATCCATGAATCTTTTGTTTGTGCCTTTTCATGTTACAACATAGTTGCTATGTCTTATTGTTAGAACTATATATTTCATGCTATGTTAAAGTACTATGATCCCAGCTATCAATGTTTTACAAATACATTGATCAAGTTTATGATGGTGCATGTCACCTCAAAAATTATTCTTTCTTTTTATCACTTACCTACTCGAGGACGAGCAGGAGTTAAGCTTGGGGATGTTGATACGTTGCTAACGTATCGATAATTTTTTATGTTCCATGCTTGCTTTATATATACTTTCTTATGCTTTGTCCACACTTTGGAGTACTTTTATACACTTTCTTGGACTAACCTATTAACAAGATGCCATAGTGCCAGCTGCCTATTTTCTGCTGTTTTTGGTTCCAGGAAAGTCAAAAAATGAATATTCTCGGAATTGGACAGGACAAAAGCCAAAGTCAATATTTCACCGAGGGGGACACGGGGCCAGAAGACGAGACGGAGAGGGTCCAGAGGCCGGCCACACCACCTGGCCATGCGGCCAGGCCTGGCCCGCGCTAGGGGGTGGTGTGGCCACCTAGGGCACCCCCTCGGCCTCCCATTTCGCCTATATATCGCCTCCGATACAGAAACCCTAAGTACCCAATCTAAATTCCATGAAAGAGTCTGTAGCCGCCGTCATCTCCATCCCTAGATCGAGAGGGATCTGAAGCTCTTCCCAACACCCTGCCGGAGGGGAGAGATCACCCTAGAGGCCTTCTTCATCACCATGTCTGCCTCCGGTGTGATGCGTGAGTAGTTCATCCCTAGACTACGGGTCCATGTAGTAGCTAGATGGTTGGTTCTTCTCCTTTGTGCTACCATGTCTAGATCATGTGATCTCCGTTCATGATCAAGATCATCTATTTGTAATCATACATGTTGTGTTTGCGGGGATCCGATGGATATTGAGATGCTATTTCAGATTGATTATTGATTCTATCATGTCTTTGTTATTTGTTATCTTGCATGCTCTCCATTGTTAGTAGATATCTTGGCCGAATATATGCTAGCAACTCCAAGAGGGAGTATTTATGCTCGATAGTGGGTTCATGCCTCTAGTAATCTGGGGAAGTAACAGAAATCTCTAAGGTACTAGATGTGCTGTTGTATTATCTCTAGTGACAGAAATCTCTAAGGTACAGAAAACAACAATCCTTTGTTCATAGAACAATCGTATTGTTTACTTTACACACAATGCTTAATGCAATTATCTGTTGCTTGCAACTTAATACTGGAGGGGGTTCGGATGATAACCTGAAGGTGGATTATTAGCCATAGATGTAGTTGGATTACGGTCTATGTATAATGTTCTAATTGCCAATCAAATCTCATAGGAGTCAAGATGATTAGTATATGCATATATGTTTTCTCGATGTTTGTCAATTGCCCCACTGTAATTTGTTCACCCAACATGTCATCTATCTTAAGGAGAATCACCACTAGTGAACTATGGACCCCGGTCCTTTATTTTACCATCAATCTACAATCTATTTACTGTTTTCTATTTACTTTCTGCAAGCAATTACTATCTTCCACACAATACGTTTGATCATTTGTTTTCAGCAAAACCGGTGAGATTCACAACCTCACTATAAGTTGGGGGCAAAGTTCTATGGTTGTGTTGTGCAGGATTCCAAGTTGGAAACAACACCTTGGAGGTGTTTCCTTGCTCCTACTGGTTCGATAACCTTGGTTTCATAACTGAGAGAAAAGTTGTTGTTGTGCTCATCATACCTTCCTCTTGGGGTTCCCCAATGAGCTCGATATATTTTGGGCCATCAATGGGCGCCATGACCCATTGGTGACGTGAGTCCCTAGGCCATTTTTCTTCCTAGCTCCGGTGGCGCTAGTGCCCGTGGTGGCGGTGCTTTTCTTCTTGGCCGCAACAACGGCAGCCGCAGATCCAGCGGCGGAGGCTCCCTTCTTCTTGCCCATCTTCCGCTGGCGGTGCGAGCGCAAGAAGTAGCTGGGGAAGGTACGGAGTTGGTCCAGTGCCACAAGGGAGAGGCGAGCAATGGAACAACAAGAGCAGCAATGGCGGAGGTGCGCGAATGAGAAGAAGATGTGGGTAAATTACCGCACGATGAACCTCTACTTAACCTTATAGCAGATGCCATCCAACGGCCAGGAGAAAACTACCCCAACGCGTGGCACAAATCGTTGTCGACGTGTGGCAAGGGTAAACCACGAACCGTCGCCCACTCCTCCCATTACGCGCGAGAATCTAGGAGACACAGTTAAAACAGAGATTACTCACGCCTAGTCAAGTCCAAGTCAGAAAATGGGACCCACTACTCATCACGTCCCGTCAAAGCCGCTCACGCGGGCAACTAAGGTCATCTCACCGTCAGCACTGACGTCATTAACTCCGGCAGGAGCACATTTTGACTACTCTAGTCCTTACTCGAGTCTTCAACTCGATCAAGCACTCGGGGGCTACTCCTAACAGGAGCGCTAGCCGCGCACCCGAGGAACTTTGTACAACATCCAAGCATTATGAGAACATATTTCCTTGCAAAAACCCTTCACTCGAATCAACGATTCGACTGTGGACTTCGGGTTACTCCCATTGGGAGCGCTGAAAATACATTCGACTAAAACAAGCAAAAGCTGACAGCAGTCGCAAAGTACTTATAGTCCCCACTCGAGTCTACGACTCGAATAGGCACTCGGGGCTACTCCCATAGGGAGTGCTGGCCGTGCACCCTATGATTTTTTCTTATACATTGCATTGTGTGTTGATTACATCCATACTCGAATACTCTGGCGACTCTGTCTCATATTTTCCCTGCAAAGACACTACGTCCTGGGTCACCCGAATCATCTCCGCGATGACAAAAATTCGGATGCCACGCTTACAGCATGAAGATAAGACCTGAATAAGGCCGGGCAACGCATTAGCTGCGCTCTACCAGAAACAATCCGTACCTATAGGTACGATGAATAAGCCTTGACGGACTCATTGAGTGCTCACACATACACACTGTGATTCGACTCTATAAGACCTCCGGCGGCCTGAGTCTAATTACGCCAGCACTTTTCCGAATTCGAGTCCAGAGACTCGAGTTTGAGTAGATTGCGTTGTTCTTCCCTAAGGCAGTTAACTAATCCCTATACATCGGATAAATCAGGCACGTATATCAACAATCCCTATGATACAAATCAGAGCACTCGAAAATATGCTCAACTATGCACTAGAAAGATTTCATAAGTCTCCGCTCGAATCTGCGATTCAACCAGACACTTGGGGGCTACTGACGTCGGCATACCTTACAGGTACTCGACTTTGGTATATACGGTCCAGTCTAGTAGAAGCCCACGGCGTTACCAGGGCCCAATCAAAGATTCGGGTGACCGAAGGAGACTCCGACTGCTTGCGGCACACGGCAAGTTCAAAGATAGAAAGTTTAAAGGGACAAACCCTAACTTATAACCGATTCGACCTGCTACCCGATACCTAGCCTATCTATATAAAGGCTAGGAGGGGGCGGCGAGGAGGACAATCACAACCCTAGTTTCCACAAACTCACCAGATTACATCTGCGCACCCCCTGTAACTTTCGACTCCCTCGATAATTCAAAGAGCAGACAAGCAGGAACAGGGACCTCTATGATACCTGAACCTAGGTAAACCTTGCGTCCCTGTGTGCTTGTTTGCTAGCCGATTGATGCTTCCAGCGCTCCCTCCTTCTCTAAAACCCAAGTCTATAACAATGGGCATTGATGAGTTTAACCCTCGTCACCGGTCTTTAAGGTACTACCGGACCTATCTACACTTGACTTATAAGATCATGCTCCAAAGAAGATATTGGATCGTCCAATGGTGAAAAAGGGTGGTGCAGCAATCACTAAGTTTTGATCAAATGGAGAAATATCTATGAAGAATTGGCGACATGGGAAGACTAGGGTGTTCTGATGACCCGGTTTCCAGCAGTCCTCACTTGGGGGCAAGCGAGTGTTTCTTGAGGGGGTATTGTCACGGAGGATGGTACACCGTACCATGACATAGCAACCACATGGCACGAGTTATGTGGTGACGTGTCGAGTGTGCCTATGTGCCAGTTGTGTTGAGACCTGTGTGCCAGCTGTGTAATAGGCTACTTATGCGTGAGTTGTAACCAGAAATAGTATGACTGAAATGAGAAAGGAAAACTAAATCCTCTTCCTCTTTCCTTCTGTTTCTCTTCCTTCCTCCTCTCACGAAAGACATCCAGTCCCCAATTCTAGCAATCATACTAGATCGGGGTGGTACATTGGTCATGCCCCTATACCCGACATCTAGAACCAGTGAAATCGAAAGTGAGAATCAACCCATTGATGATGACTGGATAATGCAGACAGTTTGTTCTCGAAACTCAAAATGTTCGTTTTATATAGAGTTGATCTTAACAAAATCATGTGTAAAAACAAAGATCTCAATTAGATCTCTTCTGCCTCTAAAAAAACTAAATCGCTTTTGGAAATCTCGAAAGTTTTACAAACTGGACCGGTTCGATGGTCCGATCGTAAAAACCCTAGCTGGCGGCCTTAGTTGTTCTTTAAGAGACAACGGTTCAAACAGCAAAAAAAGGGTAAAAAATATGTTGCAATAAGAATCAAAACTAAGACCTTCTGCTAGGTAAAATAACGCCACCTAAGGCCCAATACCACTTGGGCTCAACATCTTTTGTGATCACATATTGAAATATACTCCCCGAAAAAACATATTAAAATACATCTTTTATGGTCATTTTATTTCAAAAATTGAATTAAAGTTTAATTAAAAATATCGATGTTTTATCGCCATCAAACCTCGTGAACCATGGTCCGGCGGCTATTTGGACAAAATTGACCCAAAGTCGGAAGAATTTCACAAACTAAACTCCTGACAAAAGTATTTCACTAGGTCTAACCCTCTTTGCGGCCCCGTATAGAGATAGTGCAGCGCCACGACAGACGGCGTTGCACTGTGTTGTGCAACGTCATGACCAGTGCGCCACACTTTATAAGTGCAACGTCATGACCGATGGCGCTGCACTGTCTTGTGCAATGCCACGTGCAACGCCACTCTATACGGCGCCAAAAAATTAGATCTAGTGAAATACTTTTACCACGAGTTTAATTTATGATTTTTTTTCTATACTAGCACAATGCCCGCGCGTTGCTGCGAAAGAGCAACCTTATTGGCAAGCTTGGCCGATGCCCACTTCACGAGCAATACGCCCTTGATCCGCCATGGTGGACTTCCCAAACTGCAACTACTCCATGGTATTGTATTCGCATGTCAGTTTTCAAGATCATGAGATGATGTGTGCAACATACGTGTGTATGGCAGCGAGCGAGTCTCCTTTTCCATCTCAAAAGGTAGATGAATAGAACTTGAGGATCTCTCCTATTTTAATAGGACCAAAACTCTTCCATGTGACCCTCATAAGTCTCAACTCGAACGCGATGTACATTTTTTTGACAGCCCGGCGTGAGATCTCAACCGTTTTGGTCCAATTGGGCGTCGGGTACATTGGCGAGAGAGGTGGAGTGTTGGCCGATCATTGCAATTTTTTGGACCTACTGCATACAAAGTCTAGTCCGATGTTCCAAATTAGCCGGGGCTTCTTCCTCCTCTTGTTTATTTTTTTTCCTTGGGCCTTTTTTTCCACACGCCTAATTCCATGTCCTTGGGTCCATCCGGCCACTAACCAAGGCCACGAGCTCGAGAGCTGCCCCTCCGGAGGCCACCCGCTAACGATCCAAACGATCAAATTTCGATTTATTTTTCTGATGATGTACGAGCAAATTTCGATTTATTTTTCGGATGATGTACGAGCAGTTCCTTGTTGATTTTTTTTTTTTTGCACTTAGGGGCGGAACGGTGGGTAATATGTGATTTAGCACATGCATGGTTAGAGCGTTGACACGGTCTCACCTTCCGCTTTGGCTAGACCATCGGGTACACATGTGTCAATGTCAGGAGAGCCATGTGTCGCCACCTCTCCGGGAAGGCTTTTGTGTCCCTCGAGGTAGGGAAGTAGGGGTAATTTGATTTTTGGGTCATAAATTTGGTCCTTTCTTTTATTAGGTGTAAAAAAAATAGGCAGAATTCAATCATCATCAACATAGAACTCTGCCTTATAATATTGCGACAAACCCCACAATCCCCATTTTATTTAGCCCACATCACACGCCTTAATCTTAGCACCATGTGCTTTAAATTTTGCACAGCAACCCACAATCACAATCCCCATTATTTAGCTCACATCACACGCCTTAATATTGCAGCAGCCCCCACACAATCACAATCCACATTTTATATTGCACCCACAATCCTTGATTAAAGACCAGCCCACAATCCTTGATTATTTAGCTCAAGCCCTTATAATTCCACGGTCCCACAATTCCAATTCGGCAACGATCAATTTCCATAGCAAACAGAAGCGGCTACTTGTTTATTCATAGGTACCTTGCTGATACTCTAGGTAATTTGGAAACATATAAACTTAACGTAAAAAAGCAGGGTGGGACTAAACTTGATTCATATCGAGTATTGATTCCACGTGATCGGTATGCCTAGTTTATTGTTGGTGTACCAGACGTGGACGCACATCTTTCCCAGCCCACGACACATTCGCAAGCAAGCTGCACGTTGCAAATTTGCACGACCATGGCACTCTCGTATCCTCTCTTTGTTTATCCTCTGCTCGAGCTCGCCTCGCCATGGTTCCTGCAAGGCGCACCCGCCCTCGACCTCAAGCTCGTCGACCACCGCCTCTCCGCCACGCGGCCTCTCTCTTCTAGAGCCGCCCGCCGCTCGAGCCTCCCCGCACCGTCTCGTCGAGCTCCGGCCGCCTCTGCCTCCTGCAACCCGGCGCAGCGCTGTCGTTCCCCGGCCCAAGGTGCTCGCCTCTCTCTGTGCTCCCCATCTCCCCCAGCCACCGCCGCCCTCAGTTCCTAGCGCTTCCGTCTTGCGCTCGTCCTCGACAGACAACGCTAGTTGACCTCCGCGTCCGGGTCTGCGCCTCCCTTCCAAGGCCACCTGTACCGGCGCCGCTCTTCTGCCCCTGCCTGCACCAAGTGCTGCCGCCGAGTTCGCCTACGTTCCTTCCTTCAACGAGGAGCTCGGGCTCCCGGTTTTTTTTGACCGAAGTTGATTCCCAGGCCATACTCCTATCACAACACGCTGCAGTGTTGTGTCCCAGTGCTGGTGACAATCTTCTGTACCTGCCCTCTACGGGAACCGGTTTGTTTGCAAATTCTACAGGGGACCGATTTCTGCCATCCATGGGAACCGATGAACTTTTGTTTGCAAACAAATTCGGCATGTCCAGAAGCTCTCGTTTACCATATTTTCTTTTTTTAAAGGAGCTCGTTTATACCATTCAAACAGGGGAGGTTGTGCGTGTGCGATAGAGCAAGTTGGGACAGGCTATTGCCGTGTATGATAGAACAAGTTGGGCCAAGACGACGAATTACAAGACGGACGAAAGAGCAGACCGATCGATCGATCCGGGGACCGTTTATTTTTTTTATGATGAGTGGTTAGTTTTGCAAAAAGACGATGTGTTATCTGTCGATGGAGTTTTTTTTTACTTAACGGTGGTTCGCGATGGTAATACGTGGGTTGGTGGGAGAATAAATCTGTCCAAAAAAGTGTTGGACCGGAAGAGTACGTGGATTGGTGGGAGGATAAATCTGTCAAAAAAAGTGTTGGACCGGAAGAAACAATCTGTCATTTATTATTACTAGAAAAATTGTCTGTGCGTTGCAACGGAAGAAAAAGATCAACTTTTGGACGAAGAACGTGGAAGCGTATCAAACACACCTCACATATGTCATTATTAATTTGTTATGTTGACACGTGAATTTTTCATTAAATCATTTCAGAAATTGCAAACGGCGTCACAATTTTGCCTAATTTGTCTATTGTACTCCCCCTCATATAGTTCTCTCCACCACATTTTTTCATATACGCACACTCCCTCGCATATAAAGCCCTCTCTTTCCATCTATCTTTCTTACTTGCTTTCTTCTTGGTGTTGGTTGGAGCTGATGTGTAGACGCTCTCATCCAGCAAACCTGGTTTCTGGTTTCCTTCAGCAACTGCGAGGTCGTTTGGTTTAGATGTGCAGCAGGCAACCCACAATCCTGTTTAATTAGCGCTGACACCACATAGTGAGTCTGGCTGGCTGTTTAGTTTATTTCCGACATAGCTTGTTGATACTGAGGCAAATTTGCGACGTATATGAAATGGTGAGGATCGATTTAAGGTGGCAGTGTGGGACTAAAATACATTTTTTTAGGGTTGTGTGGGACTAAAATACCTGGTCTTGGTCCCGACGTGAAGCCGTACCATACATGACAATGAGAGGCAGTGGCCAATTGATTAAGTGTTCAGTGTTCAGTGGCATGATACCTTGATCTACCCTGCAGTCAGTAGTCTGCAACTCTGCATGCATCCTTAATTCGTCTCATGATCTTTGTCACCATTAGCTCATTCACTCCTTCAGTTTTTTGGTTTCCACAAAATCAAAAAGACCTGCTGTATCGCTTTGATCAACTGCTGGTTCTCGAGCGAGCCGTGTGTCTGCTAGCCAGTCCGAACCACAAAGACAACAATCTGGACTCAATCGATGACTTCTCCTCAGAGCTCTTGGTCGCTAGACAGGTGTGCAGGCACGGTGCCGTTGAACAAGTTCGTGGTGGTTGCGTGCGTACGTGGGTACCGCAGAGAAGAGATGGGTGCATACGTACGTGGGTACCTCTCCCCACCCCTCGTTTCCAGCCTTCTTCTGACACAAGAGATAGATATTCAGCACAGCAGCGCACACACGGCCCTGACCCGCTACTTTCCTCCCGTGAACTTCTCTCCTCCTCGCGTCAATTCTGCCGCATCTCGATTCCGAGAGCCCAGCGCCCCTCGCCTCTCCCCCCCCCCCCCCCCCCCCCCCCCTCCCGCAGCGCCGCCGCCAGCCCACCGTCTTCGAGGCGCCGCCAGCCCGCAGGCCGGTTGGCTTCTCGCTTATGCGTGGCAGTGGGGATAATTTTCCCTTCGATGAGAGGGTAAAACGGTCTAAAAAATTGTTGGACTAGAAGAAACAATTCGTCCTTTATTATTACTAGGTAAAATATCCCGTGCGTTGCTACGGGTTGTTTTTATTAAATATTTTTCTAGCCATAGAGAAATTGATTCATATTCATGCATATTACAATTTTCCATGCAAATGGGCCAATTTACTTGAAATAAAAATGGAAAAAACTACCACACGGTACCACAAAAAATCTGAAAATAGAGTGTACTTTCCGGATGGGATATTTTCTGGACTAACCCGAGTGCAGTAGCAAACTTCAGTTATTTCATACTGCCAATTTTTCACATGGGATCTCCTGAAATATAATTAGCCCACCAATTCCACTTTAGACCATTTCTTCAATCTTCAATTAATTATAATTGGCCCACAAATCCCTCCCACCACAATTCCACTCTCTAAATTAGGCAGCCATTTCTTCAATCTTTAATTAGCCCACAAATCCCTCCCGTTCTATTAGACAATCATATTGTCAATCACATGGATCTCATTTAATTAGCCCACAATCAATCTTGTTTATTGTTGCTTGCAGATTCCTTGACGATACTCAGCACAAGGGATCCATATATAAACAGGTGAGGCTCATTTTAAGGAAGCAGTGTGGGACTAAAAATCGTAAACTGTGGCAGATTTGATTTAATTACAGACGATTCAGTGCACAATTTATGGTTGGGTTCCAGGCCTATACGGACATGTGCCTCGGCCCATGGCATAACGGAAGCCCACATGCGTGCTTTTCTCCAGCGGGACGGTGTCTGGCAGCATGTGAGGCAGAAAATGTTGGATCTGGAGAGGACAATCAAGAGAATTGGGATCGGAACGAAGACATGTTCTCGTGTACGTATAAAACAAATCGTTATTACGGTACGTTTCGCACTTGCGGTGGCGTTGTTAGTAAATGGGGTTAGATGGGAGGATAAAAGTGTCCAAAAAAGTGTTGGACCGGGAGAAACAATTCGTTCTTTATTATTAACTAGGAAACATACCCGTACGTTGCAACGGGAAAAACAAAAATTTCACGAAAACGATAGGGCGACCGAAAATTTACTCCGATGTCTATACAAACACCTTATTTCCTGGTACAGGCACTGCGGCCACCGGATAAGAAGAGATGATAATGTACGTGAACGCTGCCACCATGACACTAAGCTCGTGCTCCACATAGCTTCTCTTCATGCCGCCAACAGCCGCCTCCATCTCCCGTGGAAGTAGCCCTTCTTGTGCTCGTGGTCGCGTAGCTTCTGCTCCAACCGTCTGACTTTGTCGTGTGGTCGCTAAATATGGTTTGTTTTTCCTAGTTGCATCCAGGATATTGATCGAGACCGTAACAACGAAAGTTTGCGAGTGTCGGGTTAAATGACTCATCGACAAAGGCGACAACAAAGACCGCCGAAGGGGCCGGCTACGACTGGATGGCGATGGCGCTGATCGAGTCTGACGACAACAAAGTTCCAATCGAGGTGGATCGAGTAAGTTAGTGATGACCGGCTGGCGGTGTCTCGGATGGAGAGTTGGAGACCAGTGCGATAAAACCAAGTACACCCTCCGTCTTGAAATAAGTGACTTGGATTTGGCTAGATTCTCATGTATCTACACACTAAAATACGTCTAGATATATGCGAATTTAGACAAAGTCAAATCATTTATTTCAGACGGAACGTCTAAATACATACGAATCTAGGCAAATTCCAGTCACTTATTTCAATACGGAGGGAGTATAGGTTTGCTAAAATTTGCATATTACAAAATTGACATAAATTAAAAGCTGTTAATTTAAAAGAAAATTAAACATGATATTGATTTATTAAAAAACATAAATTTGCAAACACACGAACAATCGTTATATGTTTGGTCAATATTTTACCCAAACACATCTGCTCCAGCACACGCACTCAAGCAGCCCCAGCCAGAAGCATGCACGCACTCCAGCAGCTGAGGCGCAGGACCTCGTTCCCGTCGCCCAGGACGCTATCCTTGCAAAGAACACATGATTATATCTGCTTTTCTCCTTTGCTGACCTCCCGTTAACGGACGTGGCCGGATATATGGTGACCTGACTATTAGCTATCATGCTCACCGTGGGAGGGAAGCCGTGCAAAATGGAATCGTAGCACGGAACGGAGTGACGATCGCGATGCAAGGTACGAAGCCGGCGAGTGATCGATCTGGGAAAAAAATCATTATAGACACGGTGGGTAATTATCCCTAACTGACAGGGGTAAAGTTGTCTAAAAAAAGAGTTGGACTTATGGGTGACACGGTGGGTAATTATCCCTAATTGACAGGGGTAAAGTCGTCTAAAAAAGAGTTAGACCGGAAGAAACAATCCGTCCTTTATTATTAGGTATAGATATATATAGAAATAGATATATATAGATATATATATATATATATATATATATATATATATATATATAGAAAAAATCCTTCTTACTCCTGGGTGTAGTTACACTTATGTCTTATATACTCCCATACGAAAGTATAGGTGATACTTTATCGGTTTGAGTATGTTCATATACTACATCTAAGATACTTCAAATCAAGTTACGTGAAAAAAATGCAAGCGGAACCATAGTTTGCACTATATTTTCGAAATATCCTTCATATTTGTACGTAAAATAAGAGTATGTAAAAAACTTATACATACGACCTCAAAAGTAGTATATATACTACTAAATAGTCTTATAATACTTCATACTACGCGTACATACTCTTCGGTATGATAGATACTACCAACGTGGTGTGAAACACACGTGGGTGTAGTTACACCCGGAAGTAGTATAAATATGTCCTATATATATATATAGGTAAGGTATAGATATAGATTATTATATTATTATTATTATATATATGTATGTATAGACTAGCAAAAGTACCCATGCGTTGCAACGGGATGATAAATATAAATAATTCATGCAAAAAATAAATTAAATAAAAATATTGCTCGTGGACTAGAATGGATTGATTCTAAGATATTCACATACAAATTATATACACTATCATCAGCCATGTAGTGTTCATAAAAAAACAACACTGCAATCTTTCACTGCCATATAGATCAGATCCACATTGTAGTCTGCTTCTATGTTTTAAGATATATTATACCAGTGACAGTTTATCGGTCATACCTTGTACACAGAAACACAATCTCATTTGATCTTCGCTTACAAATCCCCTTATTTTCACATTATACATGACTCATGCCCACACCTAATCCTTTGAAAGTATAAACAAATGAAATAGATTACTGTATAATTAACTGATATATTCCACCATACTCTTGGTTTAGTGGCAAATAGTTTCTGCTTGTGCTCCTGAAACATACGTTCCTAATCATTACTGCAATTTATGTACTCCGTCATATATCTCTTGGGAAGTCCAATTAACTCACCTTAGTACAAACCTCCTCAAGACTTGGATCTGTGCATTTGTAAACATCTCAATTAAAATGTCTATAGTGCAATCCTAATAGCAGCCGCTTGTAAACATCTCAATTATGAAACTTTGTTATTACCTGTCCACATAATATAGCAGATATTCCAAACTGTAGTGCTCGAGCCGACCCATCTTTGTAGGTGGTGCACGTCATGCTCTCCTGCAAGAAGCTCTTCTAGAGGATCCCCGTGCATGTCGACAATGACTTTGGCATGTTTTCCACTCACTTTTATGTGCTTAGCCCCTGTGTATGCCGTGCTTTCCGTGGCTCGCGTGTGTGCAAGCCTTGGCTGAACTGATGGAGTCTTGTGGCAATGCATTGGCTGTCAACGGCAACTCCTCACTCCTCACTACGGGAGTGCCGTGACGCAGTTGTTGGCTGCATTGGGGGATTTGCCCATGGGTGTCCAATGAGATCAGCATGGGGACATTGACAATCTTGAGTTTGGTGCAGGATCCACAGGTAGCGCTGAGACAACAGGATGAGGCGCTCGAGACACGGGTGTTAACCACGTCGAAGCTCTCCATAAGCCTAATTAATTTCAGGATAAGCACATACATTAGGAAAAACTTTAGAGGTAGGAATCACAAATTACATAAATTGCAGCGACAAAAGCATGGTATTTTTTATATCTACTGGGCTTAATATGTGATTCTATAACAAAAGAATTCTTGATGATAAGTAACTGCGGCTAGTAATATATCTGATGAAACTACTGTGAGTCGACTATCAACAGAACAAAATCGAACAGCAGATGCACTAACTGTAGCTACATAATACACGTGCTCACATTACACAAAAGAGAGATAGCAGCAGAAGTAGTGGTGGGATGGGAAGAAAGCTTGAGTAACTTACCAAATCCAAGAGTTTTAGAGCGAGTTTTTGCTGTCGGTTCAAAGCCTGAAGTAGAGGAAGGAGAGGTAGCACTCGGTGACGAGGAATCTGAAGCAGTTCAGCAGCACACAGCCACATCGTCTATCATGCGTGCCGGCTGACGCGCAGATCGTTGTTGGTGGAGAAGTAGGCCGCCACCTGCTCCCCCGTTTCTCAGATTGAAGAGATTCTGCATTTTGACGCTCGTTCGCTACCTGCAAGCACTCCACGCACACATCCATCGCCACCAACCGCTCGACCCAATCCCCATCGATCCCTCCTCCTCCCGTCGCTTTTCCTCGCCAGCGGCCGAGCCGCGTGATACATTGCAAATGTATTTATAATTTTTGATGTTCCATGCTTGGTTTTATTCACTTTCTTGTGTTTTCTACACACTTTGGAGTATTTTTCATATGATTTTTTGGACTAACCTATTAACAAGAGCCACAGTGTCAGCTGTCTATTTTCTACTGTTTTTAGTTCCAGAAAAGTCAGAAAATGAATATTCTCGGAATTGGACGGGACAAAAGCCAAAGTGCCTATTTTTCCGGAAGTCATGAGATGCCAGAATACGAGACGGAGAAGGGCTGGTGGCCGACCACACCACCTGGCCGCACGGCTAGGCCTGGCCCGCACCAGGGGGTGGTGTGGCCGCTCCCGGCACCCCCTCGGCCTATCCTTCCGCCTATATATTGCCCTCGGGACGAAAACCCTAGGTACCCGATCAAAAATCTACGAAAGAGTCTGTAGCCGTCGTCATCTCTATCCCTAGATCGGGAGGGATCTGAAGCTCTTCCCGGCATCCTGCCGGAGAGGGGAATTCACCCTGAAGGCCTTCTTCATCACCATGCAAGCCTCCGGTGTGATGCGTGAGTAGTTCATCCTTGGAGTACGGATCCATGTAGTAGCTAGATGGTTGGTTCTCCTCCTTTGTACTTTCATATTTAGATCTTGTGAGCTCCGTTCATGATCAAGGTCATCTATTTGTAATTCACACATGTTGTGTTTGCGGGGATCCGATGGATATTGAGATGCTATTTCAGATTGATTATTGATTCTATCATGTCTTTGTTATTTGTGATCTTGCATGCTTTCCGTTATTAGTAGCTATCTTGGCCAAGTAGATGCTAGCAACTCCAAGAGTTAATATTTATGCTCGATAGTGGGTTCATGCCTCTGGTAATCTAGGGAAGTGACAGAAATCTCTAAGGTACTAGATGTGTTGTTGCTACTAGGGAGAAAACAATAATCCTTTGTTCATAGAACAATCGTATTGTTTACTTTACACATAGTTCGTAAAGCAATAATCTGTTGCTTGCAACTTAATACTGGAGGAGGTTCGGATGATAACTTGAAGGTGGATTATTAGTCATAGATGCAGTTGGATGGCGGTCTATGTATAATGTTGTAATGCCCAATCAAGTCTCAAAGGAGTCAAGATGATTAGTATATGCATGTATTGCTTTCTCGATGTTTGTCAATTGCCCCGCTGTAATTTGTTCACCCGGCATGTTATCTATCTAAGGAGAGCCACCTCTAGTGAACTATGGATCCCGGTCCTTTTCTTTACATACAATTTACAAACTGTTTACTGCTTTGTGTTTACTTTCTGCAAACTATTACTTCTTTCCATTCGATACGTTTAATCCTTTGTTTTTAGCAAAACACGGTGAGATTGACAACCTTATCGTAAGTTGGGGACAGAGTTCTGTGGTTGTGTTGTGCAGGTCTCCACGTTGCTACTAGCACCGGTAGTGCGCCCTGCCAAGGCTCAGCTAGCAACACCTTTGGGGTGTTTCCTTGCTCCTACTGTTTCGATTAAACCTTGGTTTCATAACTGAGGGAAACTTGTTGCTGTGCTCATCATACCTTCCTCTTGGGGTTCCCAACGAGCTCTACATCAACACCGAGCCATCAAGCATTTTTCTGGCGCCGTTGCCGGGGAGTCAAGGACATCTTCACAAGGGGAGTTCCTCATAACCAATCTCTTTACTTTGTTATTTTTGTTTTGCTTAGTTTCTTTTTGCTTTGTTTGCTTGTTTCTTTATCAAAAACACACAAAAAATAGTTTTACTAGTTTGCTTTATTATTTGAAAACCCAAAAAAATGACTACTCTTGAAAACACTAAGTTGTGTGACTTCACTAGCACCAACAACAATGATTTTATGAGCACACCTATTGCTCCACCTGTGCCTGAAGATACTTTCTTTGAGATAAAACCTGCTTTACCTAATCTTGTTATGAGAGAACAATTTTCTAGTATTGGTAATGAAGATGCTGCTGCCCATCTGAATAACTTTGTTGAACTTTGTGAGATGCAAAAGCATAGGGATGTAGATGGTGATATTATTAAGCTGAAATTGTTTCCTTTCTCTTTGAGAGGAAATGCTAAAGAATGGTTGAATTCCTTAACTAGGAATAGTATTGATTCTTGGACTAAGTGCAAAGATGCTTTCATTGGAAAATACTATCCTCCTGCTAAGATTATATCTATGAGAAGTGAAATAATGAAGTTTAAACAATCTGATAATGAGCATGTTGCTCAAACTTAGGAAAGAATGAAATCTTTGGTAAAGAATTGTCCCACTCATGGACTGACTGCTTGGATGATCATCCAAACTTTTTATGCAGGATTGAACTATTCTTCAAGGAACCTATTGGACTCTGTTGCTGGAGGTACCTTTATGACCATTACTTTGGGTGCTGCAACAAAACTTCTGGACAATATGATGGTTAATTATTCTGAATGGCATACTAAGAGAGCTCCACAAGGTAGGAAGGTAAATTCTGTTGAGGAAACTTCCTCCTTGAGTGATAAGATTGATATTATTATGTCTATGCTTGTGAATGGGAAAACCCATATTGATCCAAATAAATGTCCCTTTAGCTTCTTTGGTTTCTCAAGAAGAGCAAGTTGATGTGAACTTCATAAGAAATAAAATTTTTGGTAACAATGCTTATGGTAGTAACAATTATAAGCCAAATCCTCCCAACAATGATAATGCTTATGAAAGTTCCTACAGCAATAATAGGAGTGCTCCCTCTAAACTTGAAGTTATGCTTAAAGACTTTATTAGTAAGCAAACTGCTTTCAATAAAACTATTGAGGAAAAACTCTCTAATGCTGAAAGAAATATAACATCTCTGGCTAAAGCTCAATCTTCTTTGAATAAAATGGCTGCTAAACCTGAAACTAATGAGAATCCCTTTGCAGCTACTAATGCTATACAAGTAAGAATTGATGAAAATGTTAGACTGTTAGCTGAATTTCATGCTAAGTGGGAAAGAGAAGATGAAATTGCTAGAAACATTAGTGTTTCTACTATCACCACCACTAGTGTTGAGGCTAGTAATAGTTCTACTACTCTAGATGATAAATTTGATTTTGATCTTGATGGTTGCAATATCTCTGAAGTTATCAAGTTCCTACAAAAGCTTGCTAAAAGTCCTAATGCTAGTGCTATGAACATGGCTTTTACAAAACACATTACTGATGCTCTCATAAAGATTAAAGAAGAAAAGATGAAACATACAACTTCTATTCCTATAAAACAAGAAGATGGTTGGGAACCCATCATTAATATGAAAGTGAATGACTTTGATTTCAAAGCTTTATGTGATCTTGATAGTAGTGTTTCTATTATGCCTAGAAGGATTTATGATATGATTGATTTGCCTCCACTTGAGGATTGTTATTTGAATGTCCCACTTGATGATAATGCTAAAAAGAAACTCATGGGGAGTCTCAATGATGTTCTTATTATGGTTAACAATGCCTATGTCCCCGTTGATTTCTATGTTTTGGATGTTGAATGCAATGCTTCTTGTCCTATTACTTTGGGAAGACCTTTTCTTAGAACTGTTGGTGCCATTATTGATATGAAAGAAGGCACCATTAAATATCAACTCCCACTCAAGAAATGTATAGAACACTTCCCTAAGAAGAGAGAGAAGATTTCTTTTGCCTCTCCTATGAAAACAAAATTTGGTTTCAATGCTTCTTCATTTGAGAACACTTGATTCTTTCTTGCTTCTTATGCCAAACTTAAAGGCGTTAAAGAAAAGTACTTATTTCGAGATAACCCAAAAGTTTTAGATGAGTCAGTAATAACCGCTCCTTAGCCTTTTTATTTGCTTTTTGTGCCAAGAGTAACCTCTAATGAGAGAGAAGTAATGATTGGGAAAGTTGCTGTCCCGGAACAGATTTCTGTGCTTCACCATAAAAATTCGTGTAAAATATCTGAACGTCTTTTTGAGGCGTTAATTTTTGCGCTTCTGCCCCGTGTTGTTATCTAACTTTCGTTAGTTCAACACTTTTTGATTTGAGCAACATAAGGTCTTCAAAAAAATTCGTATTTACCTGCTGGTCTGTTTTGACAGATTTCTGCCATTTTCTGCATTTGCTTCTTGTTGGTTCCTTTTTGAGTTCTTTTGGGGGAATTCAGCTTTTTGAGGGAAGTGCTACAGTAGCTAGTGTTCTAATGGAAGTTTATTTGGTGTTAAAACTGAACCTTAAGACTTATTTATCTTGAGTGCACTAATGTTGCTAATAAAGATTGTGTGAAGTTTTGTATGAAGGAAAAATTTCAGGTGTATGGAAGGAATAAGTAATGAGATGAAGGATGGACTAAAGCTCAAGCATGGGGATGCCACGCGTGTCACCCCAAGAAATATCCAAGAAGTACAAGCGTCAAAGCTTGGGGATGCCCAAGGCATCCCCTTCTTCATCAATAAAAATTCCAGGTTTCTTCCAAACGCTTCATTTTTATTGTTTCATGCACAGTTGTGTTGTTCTTGGAGCATCTTCTTTTTCGTTTTTGTTTTGGTTTCTCGTTTGCTTTGTTTGCTTAGTTTTTTGAATAAATTGGTTGGACCCCCTCTTTCATACATTGGTTTGCAAATAGTTTGGTTTGGATTGGAAAAGAGTAGGAAAGTTCATGCTTATGTGGTAAAAAGAGCTCATTTTTGACTGTGGCCTATACTTTGTCATGCCATGCTTGATATTGTTTTGGCTTTATGCTTAGTATTATTTGCTGTAGCATGACTTGTTATAAACAATTGAGATTGTTTAATGTGCCTTGTATGAATCATGTGTTGTTTTAGCATATTAAAGCATAGTATAGTGGTATTCTCCTTTGATGCTTTATTTGGGTTGACTTGGCTCATGCTCACACCATGTTATGACTATCTCAAGTCACCATAGCCTTTATGATCCTTTACTTTTCAACTTGTAGTATCACTTTATGTTTTGATCAATGATGTTTTGTCGCTCTGCATGATTATGGCCATTATTGCTCTCTTAGTTTGTTGCTCCCAGTATTTTGCTAGCCTCCACAACCAAGTATGAGTTCCACTCATGCATCCAACTCCCTAAACCAAGTTATTCCAAAGAGTCCACCATACCTACCTACTAGCTTATGCTATTCCAAGTATATTCATGCTTTTGTTTACCTTCCAAATTAAACTTGTTATGAGAAAACTAGTGATTAAAGCTCTCACGAACTTGATGGCACACTTTAATTTTCTTGCCCTTAATAAAATTGAACCATTGTGTCACCTATGTTGTATATGCTTGCACTTATTTGTTGGGGATTAACAGAACCATGCTTTCATGGGGAACGCTTTCAACATTCCACTTGGTACTTGTACCTAGTTGATATCATGCTCTTTTGTATATGGATGTCGTCGATGTGAAATGAAAGGGGAGCTTATAAGTCCATGGAGTTATGTATATGTGTTAGAGAAACGCTTGGGCCGCTGGTCTAATCCGTGCTGACATGATGGAAACCTGCAGCGTAACCATAATGAGCTGTCTATGAAGCATTCTTCTTATAAAAAAAGAGTCCTATATTGAGAAAAAAGAAAAAAAGAAAAAAAAGAGATTATGAAAAGAGTAAAGAGAGAAAAAAGCACCATATTCCCATGGTAAATAAGAAGATTGTTGAGATGCTCGTTGTCTGCTTGCCTTGTCATTTTGATATGGGGATTCTTTCGTATCATCGGGCAAGGGGTACCCCGTTGGCGGTTCTCTATGATACACATGTACTTACGATGACAAGAACTTACCGGTGACTAAACTTGAGTAGCATGAGGAGCGTCCCTCATATACAAGGGACATGAGATTCCTAACTTATACTTCGTCAAGCATGTACACCATAGTTTGTTCACTTTAACTTTAATCACTTCAAGATGCTTATGATAGGGGCAATGAGAGCTGAAAGCTATTAAGTACCATAATTTTTGGAAGCTCTTTATGAGACTTGAATCCCTAGTTCCTTTTATAAAGGCCTTTCTTCCACCATTATATGTTGATGAAGGAAATATGCCCTGAGAGGCAATAATAAAGTTGTTATTATGTATTCCTTATATATGATAGATGTTTATTTTGCATGCTAGAATTGTATTGATCAGAAACATCAATACATGTGTGTTTAATAAACAAAAAGGGTTCCTAGTTATGCCTCTCTTATAGACTAGCTTGTTGATTAACAGGATGATCAAGGTTTCCTGATCATAGACATTGGATGTTGTTAATAACAAGGTCACAACATTTATGAAATGATCTGATGAACATTCATCCGAAGTATAGCATTATGATCAAGTCATTATGTTTATATTGCTATAACATCATATGAAGTAATCTTTATCCTTAGACCATGAGATCATGTTAATTGCTAACACTTGAAGAGTATCTTTATAACATCAAACGTCACACCGTAACAAGGTGACTATAAAGATGGGTTCAGTTCTATGAAGGTGTTATGTTGAGGCTCATGGATCAAGAGTGGAATTTTTCAATCCTGATGACGGATAGATATACTCTGGGCCCTCTCGGTGATATCACATTGAGATAGCTTACAAGCAAGTGATGTGATCACTAGAATGTTATATCACGGGAACGAGAAAAGAGTGCATGTTGGTAACAAGATCAAACTAGGTATTTGGATACCGATGATCGAATCTCAGACATGTATTATATTATGAGACAAAGGGATTAAATTACAAGCGTTAAAGGTTCTCACGATCACAGAAGTCATCGTTGAATATGCAGGAGTCAGTATGGATCTCCAGGTCCCGCTTTTGACTATTGATCTGAGAGGAGTCTCAATCATGTCTGCATTATTCGCGAACCGTAGGGTGACACACTTAAGAGTTACCGGACACCATTTTGGAGCACATATGTTTCAGACGAAAGAATTGGAAAGCGCAGGAATTGTTTCGATAGAAACCGGAAATTGTTTCGGGTGAAATTGCAGAAAGTGGTTCTGCATATGATATTGAAATATTGCAAGGGGTTATATGTGAATGTTTGTTAATTAAAGTAATTAACAAAATTCTGAATAAATTTAATGAAAAGAGTTTTATTAAATGAGAGAGCATTAAATTTGGAGAAATTTAATGCATTTAAAGTGGAGACTTTAAAAGGGAATGTGAAGAGGCATTTTAATGTGGAGGGGTTACCACCACATGAATGGGGGAGGTGAGGGGTCACCCCCCCATGCGCCGGCCATGGAGAGGAGGGGAACCCCCATCCTCCTATAAAAGGCCCCCTCCTCCTCCTTCTTCCTCGCACCTCCTTGTGAAGGATCTCTCTCCCCCTCTAGAATTATTCCCCCATGGTCTCGGATTAGCGAGATACATGTTCCCGGTGGCATTTCGTCTGGAAGGAGTTGCTGCTTCCGCTGGATCACTGGAGCGAGGAGGTTGAGGTTGTCCGGTGGCTTGAGCGTGTGTGCGAGTACGGATGCGCTGCTAAGTTGCAGCGCTCGGACTTCCTCACGATCTTGAGATCAGCAAGTGTATGACTACATCAACCACGAGTTCCTACTCGTTAACAAAACTTGTTGTCTTCGAGGGTAAGTTCTCGTTGGATGTATGTCCACCCGTTGCTTTGTACCTAGTAGATAGATCTTGACGTGTAGTTCTCATCATAGGGAAGTTTTTGTTTTCTATGCTACGGACCCAATAGTGGTATCAGAGCCTGATCTATGCATAGGTGCTTTGCACGGGTAGTACACATATGTTTATATGTGGGCGATGATGATCATGTTATTGCATCTTCTATGTACTTTGGATATTGGTGGCATAGTGGGATGAAGCAGCCCGGACCAACCTTACATGTCATCGTACATGAGACCGGTTCCATGACTGACATGCAACTTGTTTTGCATAAGTGGCTGGCGGGTGTCTGTCTCTCCTACTATAGTCAATATCTGATTACAATGAGTTGCTAATAACTTGGTTATCCTCGTCGTGGTTCATGTTCGTAGGTGAGAACAGTTCTATCTCCGAAAGCCCTAAGCCACGTAAAACTTGCAATTGATAAATTACAGGCGTCTAGTTTAGATCGTTGCTGGGCTAGTGTATTGATATGGTATTGTTGTAAGTAGATGTATGATAGATACTCTTACAACACATTCAACGTGTAAGTTCCATAGACCTTGGCCTTACACACAAAGGAATGATAGAGATCATACCACGATGCAAATGATAGAGATCAAATGCATGGACCATATCATCTCACTTTACACATTAGATGTTAGCATCTTATACTGCTAGTTTGGCGCTTTTGGTAGCATTGTAAGATGATCCCTCATTTAGATATCAAGATAAAACGTGTTCTTCCTTGAGTATGCACCATTCTATGGATCGTGTTTCGAGACATCACGTGATGATCGGGTGTACTCGACTCTACACTTTCATACAACGGGTGTAAGACAGTTTTACACATGCGAGTACTAAGGTTCTTACTTGGCGAGCCTAGCATGTACAGACATGGCCTCGGAACACGGACCGAAAGGTTAAGCATGAGTCATATAGTTGATATGATGCCCATATAGATGCTCGCCTTTGAAGCTACACTGACTCACATGATGATCGGACTTGGTGTAGTGGATTTGGTTCATGTAATCACCAAAAGGACACGAGGGATGTCGTTTTTGAGTGGGAGTTCATTAGTAATTTGGATTAGTTGAACTCAATCTATCATAAACTTAGTCTAAATAAACTTTACAAATTTTGTTGTAGATGGCACCACCTGCTTTTAATTTCAATGTGTTCATGGAGAAAGAGAAACTTGCTACGAATGGTAGCAACTTCACCAACTGGGTTATGAATTTGAGGATTCTCCTCATTGCTGCACAAAAGCAATATGTGCTAGATGCGCCGCTAGGCCCCCCACCAGCTCCTGATGCCCCTGACGAGGAAAAGAATGTCTATGTGACTCGTCAGGAGGACCACAACTTAGTTCATTGCGGCATACTGTATGGGCTAGAGCCAGAACTTCGAAAGCGTTTCGAAAATGGCAATGCCTTTGATACCATGGGAGAACTGAAAATGATTTTCGATAGCCATGTGCTGTAGAGAGTTATAATGCTACTGAAAAGTTCTTTAGCTGCAAAATGGAGGAAAACAGCTCTGTTAGTGAGCACGTACTCAAAATGTCTAGGTACGCCGATAAGCTTGTGTCCTTGGGAATAATGATTCCCATTGACTTAGGCATACATCGTGTTCTCCAATCTCTGCCACCTAGCTACAAGAGCTTCGTGATGAACTATAATATGCAGGGCATGAAAAAGACTCTTCCCGAGCATTTGTCAATGCTTAAGACTGCAGAAGTGGAGATTAAGAAAGAACATCAAGTGTTGATGATCAATAGGACCACTGGTTTCAAGAAGGACAAGAAAGGCAAGTACAAGGGAAAGAAGGGTGGCAAATCTGTTGCCGCGCCTGAAAAGAAACCCCGAGCTGGCCCTAAGTCCGATACCGAGTGCTACTATTGCAAGGGGACTGGCCATTGGAAGCGCAACTGCCCCAAGTATTTGGCAGACAAGAAGTCCGGCAAGGTAAACAAAGGTATATATGATATACATGTTATTGATGTGTACTTGACTAGTACTCGCAGTAGCACCTGGGTATTTGATACGGGATCGGTTGCTAATATATGTAACTCGATTTAGGGGCTGTGGAACAAGCGACAACTAGCAAGGGATGAGGTCACGATGCGGGTCGGCAATGGATCAAGAGTTGATGTGATCGCTGTTGGAACGCTACCTCTTGATATGCCATCGGGATTAGTAATAAACCTGAATAATTGTTATTTGGTGCCTGCACTTATCATGAACATTGTATCTGGATCATGTTTGATGCAAAGTGGTTATTCGTTTAAATCTGAAAACAATGGCTGTTCGATTTATATGGATAATATCTTTTATGGTCATGCACCTGTGTTGAATGGTTTATTTCTGATGGATCTCGATAGTAATATTATGCACATTCATAATGTTAATGCTAAAAAGATTAAACTTGATGATGATATATCTGTATATATGTGGCACTGCCGTCTAGGTCATATTGGCGTTAAACGCATGAAGAAACTCCATTCTGATGGACTTTTGGAATCACTTGATTTTGAATCATTTGATACATGTGAGCCATGCCTTATGGGCAAGATGACTAGAACGCCGTTTTCCGGTTCAATGGAACGGGCGACAGATTTATTGGAAATCATACATACTGATGTGTGTGGACCAATGAGTGTGTCGGCGCAAGGTGGATATCGTTATTTTGTTACTTTCAAGGATGATTTGAGTAGATACGGGTATATCTATTTGATGAAACAC
This sequence comes from Avena sativa, assembly GCA_916181665.1. Classification (NCBI taxonomy): domain Eukaryota; kingdom Viridiplantae; phylum Streptophyta; class Magnoliopsida; order Poales; family Poaceae; genus Avena; species Avena sativa. Next base: position 435,539,756 of record OV702295.1, read on the forward strand.
AAATATGTTCAAGGAATTTCAGAATGAAGTGGAAAATCATCATAATAGAAAGATCAAATTTCTACGGTCTGACCATGGAGGAGAGTATCTAAGTTACGAGTTTAGCACACACATGAAAGAGTGTGGAATAGTTTCACAACTCACGCCTGTCGGAACACCACAACGTAATGGTGTGTCGGAACATCATAATCGTACCTTATTGGATATTGTTCGATCTATGATGTCTCTGACTGACTTGGGCACTGTCATTTTGGGGTCATGCACTGAAAACAGCTGCATTCACTTTAAATCGGGCACCATCTAAATCCGTTGAAACGACACCGTATGAATTATGGTTTGGAAACAAACCTAAGCTGTCATTTCTTAAAGTTTGGGTATGCGATGTTTATGTGAAGAAACTTCAGCCGGATAAACTCGAACCCAAAGCGGAAAAACGCGTCTTCATAGGATACCCTAAGGAAACGATTGGGTATACCTTCTATCACAGATCCGAGGGCAAGGTTTTTGTTGCCAAGAATGGATCCTTTCTTGAGAAGGAGTTTCTCGTGAAAGGTGTGAGTAGTCGGAAGGTGGAACTCGAAGAGGTTATTGAACCTTCTCTTCATGAAATGGCGAGTAGCGCAGCACCGGAAGTTGTTTCAGAGTTGACTTCACCTAATAAAGAGAGAGCTAATGATATTGATCATGAAACTCCGAAAGAGGACACTACCGAACCTCACAGGTCAAGCAGGACATGTGCAGCTCCTGAACTGTACGGCAATCCTGTTGTGAATTTCATGGTTGATGAAATGGATGACCCTGCGACGTATGAAGAAGCGATGATGAGCCCGGATTCCAACAAATGGCTAGAAGCCATGAAATCCGAGATGGAATCCATGTACGAGAACCAGGTTTGGACCTTGGTGGACTTACCTCACGATCAAAAGGCTGTTGAGAATAAATGGATTTTCAAAAGAAAAACTGATGCTGATGGTAATGTGACCATCTATAAGGCTAGACTTGTCGCAAAGGGGTTTCTACAAATTCAAGGAGTTGACTATGATGAGACGTTCTCTCCCGTAGCGATGCTTAAGTCGGTTAGGATTATGTTAGCAATTGCTGCATATTTCGATTATGAAATATGGCAGATGGATGTCAAAACTGCGTTCCTCAATGGTAATATTGAAGAAGAGTTGTATATGATACAACCTAAGGGTTTTGTCGATCCTAAGGATACTAATAAGCTATGCAAACTTCAGCGATCCATCTATGGACTGAAGCAAGCATCTCGGAGTTGGAATCTCCGCTTTGATGAGGTGATCAAAGAGTTTGGATTTGTCCAAACTTATGGAGAGGCTTGTATGTACAAGAAAGTGAGTGGGAGCAATGTGGCATTTCTGATATTATATGTGGATGACATATTATTGATTGGAAATGATATAGATCTTTTAAACAGTGTTAAAAGTTATCTAAACAGCAAATTTTCGATGAAAGACCTTGGTGAAGCGTCATATATACTAGGCATTAAAATCTATAGAGATAGATCAAGGCGCCTAATTGGGCTATCGCAGAGTACATACCTTGATAAGATATTAAAGAAGTTTAATATGGACGGAAGTAAGAAGGGGTTCTTACCTATGTTGCAAGGCAAGACATTGAGTAAGACTCAAAGTCCGGCTACGGCAGAAGAAAGAGAGATGATGGATAAGATCCCCTATGCCTCGGCCATAGGCTCTATTATGTATGCCATGCTATGTACAAGACCGGATGTGGCACATGCTATTAGTTTGACTAGTAGGTACCAATCTGATCCAGGTTCGGAACACTGGATAGCGGTCAAGAACATCCTCAAGTACTTGAGAAGAACTAGGGATATGTTTCTTATATACGGAGGTGAAGAAGAGCTAGTCGCTAAGTGTTATGTCGATGCTAGCTTTGACACCGATCCGGATGACTCTAAGTCTCAATCCGGATACATATTTCTCTTGAACGGAGCAACAGTTAGTTGGAGGAGTTCCAAACAACCTGTGGTGGCTGGATCAACGACGGAGGCAGAATATGTTGCTGCTTCAAAAGCGGCACAGGAAGCGGTTTGGATGAAAGAGTTCATTACGGAAATAGGTGTGGTTCCTAGTGCATTGGACCCAATGGTGATCTATTGTGACAACAATGGAGCCATAGCCAACACAAAGGAACCGAGGTCTCACAAGAATTCCAAGCATATTAAGCGCCGGTTTCACTCCATCCGCGAGCATGTCAAGGATGGAGATATAAAGATTTGTAAAGTACACATGGACCTAAATGTAGCAGATCCGTTGACTAAAGCTCTCCCTAGGGCAAAACATGATCAACACCAGAACTCCATGGGTGTTAGATTTATCACTATGTGAACTAGATTATTGTCTCTAGTGCAAGTGGGAGACTGAAGGAAATATGCCCTGAGAGGCAATAATAAAGTTGTTATTATGTATTCCTTATATATGATAGATGTTTATTTTGCATGCTAGAATTGTATTGATCGGAAACATCAATACATGTGTGTTTAATAAACAAAAAGGGTTCCTAGTTATGCCTCTCTTATAGACTAGCTTGTTGATTAACAAGATGATCAAGGTTTCCTCATCATAGACATTGGATGTTGTTAATAACAAGGTCGCATCATTTGTGAAATGATGTGATGAACATTCATCTGAAGTATAGCATTACGATCAAGTCATTATGTTTATATTGCTATAACATCATACGAAGTAATCTTTATCGTTAGACCATGAGATCATGTTAATTGCTAACACCTGAAGTGTATCTTTATAACATCAAACGTCACACCATAACAGGGTGACTATAAAGATGGGTTCAGTGCTACGAAGTTGTTATGTTGAGGCTCATGGATCAAGAGTGGAATTTTTCAATCCCGATGACGGATAGATATACTCTGGGCCCTCTCGGTGATATCACATTGAGATAGCTTGCAAGCAAGTGATGTGATCACTAGAATGTTATATCACGGGAACGAGAAAAGAGTGCATGTCGGTAACGAGATCAAACTAGGTATTTGGATACCGATGATCGAATCTCGGACATGTATTATATCATGAGACAAAGGGATTAAATTACAAGCGTTAAAGGTTCTCATGATCACAGAAGTCATCGTTGAATATGCAGGAGTCAGTATGGATCTCCAGGTCCTGCTTCTGACTATTGATCTGAGAGGAGTCTCAATCATGTTTGCATTATTCGCAAACCATAGGGTGACACACTTAAGAGTTACCGGACACCATTTTGGAGCACATATGTTTCAGACGAAAGAATTGCAAAGCGCAGGAATTGTTTCGATAGAAACCGGAAATTGTTTCGGGTGAAATTGCAGAAAGTGGTTCTGCATATGATATTGAAATATTGCAAGGGGTTATATGTGAATGTTTGTTAATTAAAGTAATTAACAAAATTCTGAATAAATTTAATAAAAGAGTTTTATTAAATGAGAGAGCATTAAACTTGGAGAATTTTAATGCATTTAAAGTGGGGACTTTAAAAGGGAATGTGAAGAGGCATTTTAATGTGGAGGGGTTACCACCACATGAATGGGGGAGGTGAGGGGTCACCCCCCCATGCGCCGGCCATGGAGAGGAGGGGAACCCCCATCCTCCTATAAAAGGCCCCCTCCTCCTCCTTCTTCCTCGCACCTCCTTGTGAAGGATCTCTCTCCCCCTCTAGAATTATTCCCCCATGGTCTCGGATTAGCGAGATACATGTTCCCGGTGGCATTTCGTCTGGAAGGAGTTGCTGCTTCCGCTGGATCACTGGAGCGAGGAGGTTGAGGTTGTCCGGTGGCTTGAACGTGTGTGCGAGTACGGATGCGCTGCTGAGTTGCGGCGCTCGGACTTCCTCACGATCTTGAGATCGGCAAGTGTACGACTACATCAACCACGAGTTCCTACTCGTTAACAAAACTCATTGTCTTTGAGGGTAAGTTCTCGTTGGATGTATGTCCACCCGTTGCTTTGTACCTAGTAGATAGATCTTGGCGTGTAGTTCTCATCGTAGGAAATTTTTTGTTTCTATGTTGCAGACCCAACAATTGAGTCTCCACCTTCTACCTTTATGCACCTACTTTGAGAGCATAGTGGACATTCTTAGTTCTATGTGCATTGTCCCAAGACTAGTTGATTGATGCATAACTTGATATTGCTTGTTTTAAACTATTTGTATCTAGTCACTCTTATGAACTTTGAAGGTGTCCTATGCATTTATATTTGCTACTCTATGAGGGACAAGCTAAATAATATTATACTATGTTTTCTTTATGTGAAACAAACAAACGTCTTGCAAAGCATTGTTATTCATGAATCTTTTGTTTGTGCCTTTTCATGTTGTATCATAGTTTCTTTGTCTTATTGCTAGAACTTTGTTTTTCATGTTATGATTGAAGTACTATGATCCCAGCTTTTAATGTTTTACAAATACTTTGATCAAGTCTTTGATGGTGCATGTCACCTCAAAAATTATTCTTTCTTTTTATCACTTACCTACTCGAGGACGAGCAGGAGCTAAGCTTGGGGATGTTGATACATTGCAAATGTATCTATAATTTTTGATGTTCCATGCTTGGTTTTATCCACTTTCTTGTGTTTTGTCCACACTTTGGAGTACTTTTCATATGATTTCATGGAATAACCTATTAACAAGAGCCACAGTGCCAGCTGCCTGTTTTCTGCTGTTTTTGGTTCTAGGAAAGTCAGAAAATGAATATTCTCGGAATTGGACGGGACAAAATCCAAAGTGCCTATTTTTCCAGAAGTCATCAGATGCCAGAATACGAGACAGAGAAGGGCTGGGGCCGGCCACACCACCTGGCCGCGTGGCTAGGCCTGGCCCGCGCCAGGGGGTGGTCTGGCCGACCCCAGCACCCCCTCGGCCTCTCCTTCCGCTTATAAGATGCCCTCGGGACAAAAACCCTAAGTATCCGATCAAAAATCCACGAAAGAGTTTGTAGCCGTTGAAAGTGCATGTGTGCCCCCATGTGTGGTTTTGGTAAATAATGACAATCTTTATGGACTTATGTTTGCATTAAGTTTTACTTGTAGGATTTGTCCATAGGCAATGCTTGTACCATATGTTGGCTTCAAAGTTGGGAGAAGAAGAAAGTAAAGAAGATCAAGTGTTGACCAAGGTGTTCAAGGAGAGATCCAAAGATTGGTCATGTGAGAGTTGTGCCTATGGCAAGTGTGTCTTCAAGAATAAAGTTGGAGTGATATCTCTTATGTGCCTTCAAGACACCAACATAATGAAGAAAGAAGAAATGATGTGCAAGTTCAAGATGAGCCATCTCGAAGAGATCATTTGCTTGAAGCTTTCCATCCTATGGTTATCATGGATATGGGAAGATGATATGCCCAAGAGAGAAGCTCTACCATAGTCGAGTATGGGAGAGCAATTTGCAAGTCTTCACCAAGCTAGGGTGCAATCAAGAAAGGTGTTCCATCTTGAGGTGGACAAGATCGCTATCGTCAAGCTCAAGTGGAATATGCTCAAGGCAAAGGTATGTTCTTGATAGGGTTTATTTCTTACCGGTCTCATGGTGTTAGTTGGGGAGACCGGTTTATAGGATAGATACCCGTACTATCAAGAGGGGCTCTCGAGTGAGTAACTTGATCATATCCTTCATGAGAGCTCAAACCTTTGCATACTTGGCATAATATTTCTTGGTTATTATTTGTATCTTATCCATGTGAGGTTCTTGAGCTTGTGGTAATATTCATAACAAGCTCTAGTTCATCGAAAAAGGATTTCATATACATTCTCTATTGCGTTTTCGATATTGGAGGTTTTATCGGTTTGTCTTTTAGAGATTGGTAAAACCTTCCATTATTTGTTTCTTATCCATGAGAGGATTTAGAGCTTGTGTTAATCTTCATGACAAGCCCAAGTTCATCGAAAACGGATTTCATATGCATTCTCTATTGCGTTTTCGATGTTGGAGGTTTTACCGGTTCATCTTGTTGAGAGAGGTCAAACCTTTCGACATTTGGTTCTATCCTCCCTTTCTGTACTATGATGGTTCCCTGCATTATCTTGTATATCTTATTGTCCTCTTTAAAATGAGCCCAAGATCATCAAAATCGGAGTCCGGATGCAAAAGTTATGGTTGTTTTCGTATTGGTCTTTCTGTCAGTTTTTGTAAGACCGGAGACTCCGGACTAAATCTCTAGTCTATCTCCGGACCACGTACAGATTGTCCCCCAGTTTGACCCCATTTGGCCTAGGTACACCGGAGACTCTGGTCCTAGTCCGGAGACTCCGGACCGGGCGATTCCTGGGCCTAACAGTTGGATTTCTAGGGACCTATTTAAGGGGCCCTTCTTCCCCAATGGTTCCCTAACCTTCCTTGCAAGTTCTCCCCTCCATTGCTGACCTTCTTGAGCTTGCTATCCCTCAATTCCTCCATTGATTCTTGCATATTCTTGAGGGATTTGAAAGAGGAGATCTAGATCTACAACCCCACCAATCAATCTCTCCTCTAAGTGAGGGGAACATCTTGGGATCTAGATCTTGGAGTCTTTTGTGGATTTCCTCCATTGTTCTTCCTCTCTTATTCCCGCATAAGCTTTTGTAGCTTTGGTGGAATTTGGGAGAGAATGACTTGAGCACTTCGTGTGTTCTTGCCATTGCATTTGGTGCATCGGTTTGAGTTCTCGGTGAGGATTCGATTGGGTGAAAGGTGAGAAGCTTTTTACTCTTGGGTTCATTGGAACCCTAGACGGTTTGGTGGTTTTGCAGGTTTGTGGATTTCTTGGGGCCTCCAATTAAGTTGTGGAGCTTTCCCCAAGCTTGTTTGTTGGGAGCCTCCAATTGAGTTGTGGAGAAGTGCCCCAACCTTGTGAGAGGTTTAAGATTGCCACCGACAAGTGCACCGATAGTGGAAGTGTGGATCGATCCTGTTGGGGTGAGATTCATAGGAGAACAAGGGAGGCCTTTTGTGGCATTGGTGGTTTGATACCACCCCCTCTCCAAATGAGACGTACTCCATGTTGGGAGGAACTCGGTAAAATATCGTCATCTCCGCGTGCCTCGGTTATCTCCATATCCGAGCTCTTACTTATGCACTTTACTTTGTGATAGCCTTCATGCTTGAAGTATATATCTTGCTCTCACATAGTTGCTTGTCTTGCTTAGCATAAGTTGTTGGTGCAAATAGGTGAACCCTAGTTGTTCTAGGTTTTGTGCTTAACAAAGTAAACGCTAGTTTATTCCACCTTTGTTAAGCCCATCTCGTAAAAGTTTTAAATCGCGTATTCACCCCCCCTCTAGGCGACATCTATGTCCTTTCAATTGGTATCAGAGCCTGGTCTCTCATTTTAGGCTTCACTGCCTTGAGAGTAAAGATGTCAGCTAGGGGATTTGTGCACAATGAAATGTTTATATTCGATGGCACAAATTATGATATCTGGAAAACTCGCATGCTTATTCATTTTCGGGACATGGACCCAAATTTGGAGCGTATTGTAGATATAGGTTTTTCTCCTCCTATGGATTTCGAAAATCTATCTTGTGAGGATGAGAAAAACTTATATCTCATTGCTCAAGCTTCTAATGTGCTTGTTAATGCTTTGAGCTTTGTAGTTACTTCTTCAATCATACCTTTTTGGAGCGCTCATGAGTTATGGACAAAACTTCAAGATAAATATGATGTGTCCAACATTATTGAGGATGATTGTATTGCTTCCACTTCCGGCCGTGGTGAGTTCTCATCTTCTTCCACTTCACCAAAGTGTGTCAAGACACAAGGTAATGATATGAGTGGTGATGAATATTGCAATGTTGATAGTAAGCTTACTCTTGATGGTCCTTCATCTCTATCTCATTGCAATGCTTCATATTTGGACTTAAACACGTCTAGCACTATATATGATTTACATGCTAGTGTTTATAGTCCTTGCATATCATGTATAAAATTGCCTCAATAGATCACATGATGATATGCTCTCTTTGCCTTGTTGTCATAATATAAATGCTTCTATTTCCTCTAGTTGTTGTGTGTCTAACAATGTAGAGGAAACCAAATATTATATTGGTAAAGACATGAATTTGAATGGAGCTTCAAGTAATTCTTCATCATCATCATCTCACGGTTCCCACCTATGCCTTATGGCTCGGGATTCAAAGGTAACTCCTACTTTGGAACCCAATACTTCTTGTGATGATGAGGATGAGGATAATGAGGAAAAGGAGATTAATGTTTATGATTTATATGAAAAGGGTGAGATGGTTTATCATGCTCTTATTAAGGATAATATTGCTTGCTCTAACTTTGTTGAAATCTTGGACTTTGCTATTAAGAGCAAAGAACATATTGATAAGTTAGAAGCACAAATTGAGGAGCATGAGAACACTATTGATAAAATGAGTAGCCTTGAGCGTGAGTATGCTAATCAAATTGCACATCTAAATGAAGCTCTTGAATAGGAACAAACCACTAAGGAATCTCTTGAGGATACTTTTTCTCTAGAGTTGTCTAGAGTAAAGGAATCTCATAATATAGGTCCTAAGGTGGCTAGTGGTCTCAAAAGTAAAAATGATGAGCTTCAAGTTTCTTATGCTAAACTTCTTGAGGATTTTGAGCACCTCAAAAATGGCTCTAGGGTCATCAAGGGTGAGCTCATCAAACTCACCAAGTCACATGAGCAACTTAAAGCCTCTTACTCAAAAGAGCTTTCGAAGTTGCCCTCACCTCTTGCAATTAATTATGATGCTTGTTCTACTAACTCTATTTCTTGTGAAGCATCTATTTTGAAGGAGAATGTTGAGCTAAAGACTCAACTTGCTTTGCTAACTAGCAAGTATGGGATCTTGGAAGAAAGTCATGGTAATATATCAAGCTCTCATGGGGATCTTCTAGCCTCCCATGATAGGCTAAAATTAGCTCATGAGGCTATTATGTCAAAGGTAACATCTAATGAGCCTCATGTGGACATTATCACTACTTCTACTCAAAATGTCATATTGCCATGTGCTAGTCCTTGTAATTCATCCACTCATGCCATTGATACATCGTGTGAAGAATTACTTTCCATCCCTTGTTGCTCTAACAATGTAGCATCCACTTCCTCTAGTATTTTTGTTCACACTAACCATGTAGAGGAAATTAAAGAGCTCAAGGCTCAAGTCACTTCTTTGAAGAATGACTTGAAAAAGGGTCATAAAGGGAAGGCCACTCTCGACAATATCTTGAGTATGCAAAAATTCCCCAATGACAAGTGTGGGCTTGGATACAACTCCAATGTCAAGAACAAGTCTACTATCAAGCTGAAGCACAAGGGCAACAAGAAGAATGGCCAATATCAAGTTAAGAATCCGGCCAACATTGTTTGCTTCAAGTGCAAGGAAGAAGGGCATCATGTTAGATCTTGCCCATTGAAGAAGAAGCCTCTTAGTGTGAAGCAACAAGGGAAGCAGCCTCAAGCTCTACCTCAAGTTAGTGATGGGCCTCTTCCTAAGAGGACTACTCGATCTCTTCCTCGAGTTGTGGCTTCACCTAAGAAGAAAGATGGCAAGAGAAGAACTTGCTACATATGCCGTGAGAAGGGGCACATTTCTTCCTCATGCACTATTGGTATCTCCTCATCCAACCCTATCATTATTGATGATGCTTATTCTCTTTGTAAGGATGAGGTTGGCAATGTGTTTTCCAAATTTGTTGGTGCTCAATGTGGGTTCATGAAAAGAACCATTTGGGTTGCCAAGCCTATTGTGACTAACCTCTTAGGACCCAACTTGGTTGGGAACCAACAAGCCAAAACTTGATCAATAGGTATTGTTGGAGGGCATTGGAGACTTGGTTACATTATGAAGAATTGAGGGATCTTCATCATTTATTCTTCTCAAGTCAATCCATTTGGATTATCATGCTTCTATAATATATCCAATGTCCCTCCTTGCGGTAACATGTGCTTAACTCATTTACATTGAAAGTTACTTGCTCCCTTGTGCATGTATTGGTTTTGTACCTTTGTATGTGTTTGTACATGTTGTGCTTCCCTCATACTTATATTGAGTTATCAAGTATACTTGTGTATTTTGGTTGGCACACCATGTATTTGTGTCTCTTGGGTTGGAGCCTTTGTTGAATTTATTTGGTATGTTTCTTGGATCTTGTGAGAAATTAATGGACTATCCCATTTTGGGGGAGTGTTATGCTTGGGCATTCCACAATCCTAAAATGTATGTACATGAGAAATACCACTTAGTATATATAGCAAGTTTTATCTAGTCTCTACGTGGTATATCTTTCTCATGAGAAATTCAAGTTCCATAATGTTCATTAATCATCTCTATTTGGATGTTTTTACCTCTTGTTGGAGTATTCTTGGTTTACCACATTATGGGGGAGTCATATGCTTTGTGCATATTACAAACCTACAAAATGTGGACATTTGAGGTTGTGTCACGTAGAATTGATATTTATATTTATCTAGCTCCTAAGTGGCACACTTAGCTCAAACAAGTTCCAATTCCCTTGGGTTGATTTTATTGCTCATCGTTTGGATATTGTTTGTGAGAGTTTTCTTGCTATGTGTTTCCCATATTTGGACCTCCATATCCTCCATGGAAACCATTTGCTTCAAGTTACTTTTATCTTTTATGATTGTGTGACTATATGGAGCTATCAAGAATCTCTATCTAAGCATCAAGCTTAATTTTTATATTTCTTCATATGCTTCATGTTGTGAATATGATCATGATATCCTTGAAAACTATCTTGGGAAATGTTTCCCCATAATTCTTGTCATTGGACAAGTGGTACTCCGTATATGGTAGAAGTTATTGATCATATTCACTTTGGCCTTTGCTTAAATTGTGTACTACATTTCGCCAAGAAAATGTTTTGTGTTGTCTCCCAAGCTTTCCTTGCCTCTTGTGGATCTTATTATTTTATTGGTATCCTCGTGTGTTTTATTAAATGTAGGTACTAGTGATGATCCCATTTGTGTGCATTTTTCATTCAAAAGGAAAATCCTACATAATGCACTATCCATGGGGGAGCTCTCCTATATTATTTAGAATACTCATATTTATGCTTCTTGTTTTGTTCTATATCATGTTTTATGTGCTTGGAAGTTTGATATTTTCTTTTGGTACTTTGTGCCATCATGAAAAAGTATAGAGTTTGGTTTCTGTGTTGGAACCTTGCTCTTTTGGGAGTTGGTTTTGTCTCATTCCTTGTTACTTGTTTGATCCCTTAGGATGAGATAAATCATTGAGCATTGGTGTTTTTGTCTATCTTTTGCTCTTTGGCTTTTGCCTTGTTCATTTGTTGAATTTGTGTCCGTTCAAGTGTTGATTTGGCTCTTTGATGCAATTTGGACACCCTTTTGTCGTGTCACACTATTGTGTGAGACTTCTCGGTTTACTTGGTGTTTTTGTTCAAATTCTATCTCCGTTTTGGTTCTTGAAAATCTTGTGCATACATATTTACTACATGTTATATATTATGGTATGCTTGCTTTCTTTGATCCAATATATAGGGGAAACTCCACCAAATCCTATTTTGGCTAAGATGTGCATGAAATTCAATTTCATATCAATTTGCACATGTTTTTGTGGAGTTTGTCCTATGTATTGTAGTGTATCTAACTACTTTGGACCCAATGAGTTTTGGGACCATTGTGTACTTGAATGTGTTATAGGTACAGTGGAGATACCTTGGATGCTTGTCTCAATAATAAGAAGATGTGGTGACTAAATGATAATTGGAGGCAAGCTAGGATGATCAACAAACTCATATATACTTCATCCTACCAATGGTATATTGGTAACAAGTATCCCTCTCATGCATACTTCTCTAGCATCCAACCTTTTTGGTTGCATCATGGCATGATTTCCTTCTATTGCTTTTATTGCGGTTCTTGCAAGATTTTATTCTATCATCCTTATTGTTATATGAGTAAGTTGAGATGAATGCATATTTTGGGGAGTATATAAAAATCATGTTTATGATTCACCAATGCCACATATGCCAATCTAGCAATTCTATTGCCAATCATTTCCTCAGTTTCTCTTATGTAATATATGGATGAATTTGCAAGGTTTATTTGTTTTTTATGATACTTGTTGCCTTTCCCAATGCATTCCAACTAGATCTTGTTCCCTTGTGATAGTTGTGATGTATTCGTTGGTGTTTTAAGGTCATTGATATTCAGTAAGATAAATATGAGACTTTGGCCATGCTTTCTAGCAAAAATCTTATTGGCAGTATCTATGACTTTCGTTTGGATATCTTGTTCATTCCTGAGTATCCATTTTTGTGTGTGCATGTTTCTTTGTGGATGTATATGTTGGAGATATGCCCAAGAGGCAATAATAAAAGTGGTTATTATTATATCTTTGTGTTTATGATGAAAATGTTTGCATCCCATGCTATAATTGTATTATAAGGAAACACTAATACATGTGTGTTTTGTAAACATAAAAGAGTCCCTAGTAAGCCTCTTGTTGAACTAGCTTGTTGGCTAATTGATGATCATGGCTTCCTGATCATGGACATTGGATGTCATTAATAACAAGGTTATATCATTAGGAGAATGATGTGATGGACACACACCCATAGTAAGCGTAGCATAAGATCAAGTCATTTAGTTCGTATTGCTATAAGCTTTCAAATGCATAGTAACCTAATCCTTCGACCATGAGGTTATGTTAATCACCATCACCGGATGGGTACTTTGATGACATCAAACAGCGCTTCGTAACTGGGTGGTTATAAAGGTGTCATTGGGTATTATGAAAGTATGTGTTGAAGCGCATGGACCAAGATTGGGATTTGTCCATCCATATGACGGATAGATATGCTTTAGGCCCTCTTGGTGGAATGTCATCTAGTTAGCTTGCAAGCATGTGACTAGGTCACAAGGGATGACATAACATGGAACGAGTAAAGAGTACTTATCAGTAACGAGGTAGAACTAGGTATGGAGATACCGACGATCAAACCTCGGATAAGTAGAATATCGCGTGACAAAAGGAATTGGTTTCGTATTAATGGTTCTATCGATCACGAAGTCATCGTTGAGTATGTGGGAGCCATTATGGATCTCCAGATCCCGCTGATGGTTATTGATCGGAGAGGTGTGTCCATCATGTCTGCATGTCCACGAACCGTAGGGTGACACACTTAAGGTTCGAAGTTGTTTTAAGTAGATATGGAATGTGTGTTGGAAACCGAATGTTGTTCGGAGTCTCGGATTGGATCTGAGACATCACAAGGAGATCCGGAATTGTCCGGAGAATAAGATTCATATAATGGGGATCATTTTCTAAGTTAGAAAATGTTCCGCAGTGTTTGTATGGGGATTCTAGAAAGTTTCGGAATGTTCCGGAAGGTTCTAGAAGATATTTTGGAGTTTATTTGAAAACCAAGATAAGATAAGGGAAACTTAAGGGATAAGTAAAGGAAACTTGGGGGGGAGGACTCTCCCCCCAACCCTCCTTGGTGCGCCGGCCCTAAGGGGTGGGAACCCTAGGCCGCACCCCTCCCTCTATATACAGAGGGGTGGAGGCGCCACCCCCCTTGCCCCTTCCCACTCCAAACCCTGGCCGCCTCTCTCCTCCTCCTTCCATCTGCTCTGGCTTAGGCGAAGCCCTGCAGAATTCTCTACTCCACCACCACCACCACGCCGTCGTGCTGCTGGGATTCTGTGGAGAAGATCTACTACCTCTGCTGCTTGCTGGAACGGGGAGAGGAAGGTCTGCTTCGACTCCGCACGTGTGACCGACTGCGGAAGCGCTGCCGGAACGCGGCACCGGAAGGATCGTCCACACGATCTTGAGATCGGCAAGTGATCGACTACATCAACCCCGAGATCCAATCTCGTAACGCTTTCAGATCTACGAGGGTTAGTACAGATCTATCTCGTTGCACATGTCTAATAGATTAGATCTTGGCTTTTATCTAGATTAGATATGGGTTTTGTTCGTTCTTGCGGTAGAATTTTTTTGTTTTCCATGCTACGGACCCATCAGTGGTATCAGAGCCTTGTCTATGCGTAGATCTGTTGCACGAGTAGAACACAATGGTTTTGTGGGCGTTGGTGCTCGTGCCGCTTTTGCTTTGTGTACTTTGCATCTTGCGGTATGGTGGGATGAAGCGGCTCGGGCTAACCTTACATGTCATCGCACATGAGACTTGCTCCACGCTTGACGTGTAACTTGCTTTGCACAAGTGGCTTTGCGGGTGTCTATCTCTTCCACCATAGTATAGATCCAATCTATACTTTGCACTTGATAGCACTTGTATCAACATTGTGGTTCAGTTTCGTAGGTAAGATCCGTTCTTATTCGAAAGCCCCAAACCATGTAAAACTTGCAAAGAAAATTAGAGGCGTCTAACTTGTTTTTGCAGGGGTTTTGTGATGTGATATGGCCATCATGTGATTGTGATTATATTTGATGTATGCAATGATCCTTATTGTAATATGGCAACCGGCAGGAGCCTAATGGTTGTCTTTAATTCTGTTAAGACCCGCGTGTCTATTCATCTTGTAATAGCTTTATTCCAAGTAGTTTTAATAGTTGCTAGTGATGATGGACAACCATGAAGCGGCGCCACTGACCTTGACGCAATGCTGGTGATGATGGAGATCATGTCCGTGCTTTGGAGATGGAGATCAAAGGCATAAGAAGAAAGGGCCATATCATATCACACTAATTATGAATTGCCTGTGATGTTAATCCTTTATGCATCTTGTATTGCTTAGTTCACGACGGTAGCATTATAAGATGATCCCTCTCACTAAATATCAAGTAATAAAGTGTTCGTCCTTAGTTGGCACCGTTGCTAAGACTCGTCGTTTCGAAGCATCTCGTGATGATCGGATGTGATAGATTCTACGTGTGCATACAACGGGTGCAAGCCAGATTTGCACATGCGGAAACTAAGGTTAATCTTGACGAGCCTAGCATGTACAGACATGGTCTTGGAACACGGAATACCGAAAGGTAGAGCATGAGTCATATAAATGATATGATGAACATAAAGATTGTTCGCCGATGAAACTACATCTTCTATCGTGAAGATCGGACTTGGTGTAGTGAACTTGGTTCATGTAATCACTAAAGACAATGTGAGGGATGTTGTTTTGAGTGGGAGTTCACCTAAGTTAATTTAAGAATTAAAATTGAACTCAATTTATCATAAACTTAGTCGAAACTACTTGCAAATTTGTTGTAGATTATGGCGAACCTCTCCATCAATTTCAATGCGTTCCTAGAGAAATAAAAGATTAAGAACAATGGAAGCAACTTCACGGACTGGCTCCGTGGACTGAAGATTGTCCTCAGGGCTGGTCAGTGACCTATGTGCTCGAAGCACCGCTAGGTGACCCACCTGCAAAAGATGCCACCGATGACGTAAAGAATGTTTACGCCACTCGGAAGAATCATTACTCCACAGTTCAGTGTGCCATCCTATACGGTTTAGAAACGGAGCTTCAGAAGCGCTTTGAGCACCACGACCCGTTCGAGATCATTAAGGAGCTCAAGCTCATTTTTGAGACTCACGCGGCCGTGGAGAGCTATGAGGCTTCCGAAAAGTTCTTTACCTGCAAGATGGAAGAGGGTAGCTCCATTAGCGAGCACGTGCTCACCATGTCTGGGCACGCAAACAAGCTCCAAGAGTTGGGGATAACGATTCTGTTGGAGATATGCCCTAGAGGCAATAATAAATGTAGTTATTATTATATCTTTGTGTTTATGATAAATGTTTACATTCATGCTATAATAGTATTAACAAGGAAACATTAATACTTGTGTGATTTGTAAACTTAATTTGAAGTCCCTAGTATAGCCTCTATACTTCACTAGCTTGTTGGTTGATTGATGATTGTGGTTTCCCTATCATGAACATTGAGATGTTATCAACAACAAGATCGTATCGTTAGGAGAATGATATGGTGGACATACTCCTATAGATAAGCGTAGCATAAAGATCAAGTCATTTCAATAGTTCAATTGCTATATGCTTTCTGATACATAGTTATCTAATTCCTTCGACCATGAGATCATGCATATCACCTTTACCGGATGAATGTTTTGATGTCATCAAACACCACACCGTAACAGGGTGGCTATAAAGGTGACATTGAGTGTTCGGAAAGTATTGGTTGAAACACATGGATCAAGAGTGGGATTTGTCCATCCATATGACGGATAGATATACTCTGGGCCCTCTCGGTGAAATGTCATCCAATTAGCTTGCAAGCATGTGACTGGGTCACAAGGGATCACATATCACGGGAACGAGAAAAGAGTACTTATCAGTAACGAGGTTGAACTGGGTATGCAGAGATACCGACGATCATAACCTCGGATAAGTAACATATCGTGAGACAAAGGGAAATTGGTATCGTATGTAAGTGGTTCATTCGATCGCAAAGTAATCGTAGAAATATGTGGGAGCCATATGAATTTCCAGATTCCTCTATTGGTTATTGTTCGGAGAAGTGTCTCGATCATGTCCGCATAATTCACGAACCGTAGGGAGACACACTTAAGGATTCGACGTTGTTTGAGTAGTTATGGTATTATGAGAAAGAGACCGAATGTTGTTCGGAGTCTCGGATGGGATCCGGGATATCACGAGGTGATCCGGAATGGTCCGGAGAATAAGATTCATATAAGGAAAGTCCCATTTCGGAGTTGGGGAATGGTTCCGGTGTTTTCATCGGGAACATTCTAGAAGGTCCCGGAATGTCCAGCACTCCGGAGGGGGAAGGGTACATGAATGTGTCATTATGAGTTGGAATGATTGCATCATGTACTAGGTGTCTTCGCTGCCCAAAATAAAGGATTTATTTAAATCCTAAATTGAAAAGTCAAACGGCCAGTTTGAAAGTCAAACGGCAATTTTGGGAAGTGGGAGGAGAGGAGGAAACCGAGTTGGGGAGGGAGTCCTCCTCCCCAAGCCGGCGCCCCACCAAGCCGAGTTGGGGAGGGACACCCTCCCTCCCCTTGGCCGGCCAGCCCCTCCTACCTATATAAGGAGGGGCAGGGCTCCCTCCTAGCACACACTAGTTCCTATCCTCTAAACTAAACCCTAGACCTAAACCCCGGTTTAGAGCTATTTCGGTTTAGAGCCTTCTAATTGGTTTAGAGCCTTCTAATTAGTGTGTCTAATTACTAGACCACTAATAGCCTCTCTCATAAGCTCCACCATACTCGTACCGGCTTAAGACGAAGCCCTGCGGGATTTCCCCTCTACTTCCGGTACCACGCCGTTGTGCTGCCGGAATCGCGAGGAGAGTGCTACAACCTCCGCTGCCTGCTGGAACAAGGGAGAGGAAGGTCTTCGTCGAGTACCGAACGTGTGACCGACTGCGGGAGCGCTGCTGGAACGTGGCGCCGGAAGGATCGTCTACGCGATCTTGAGATCGGAAAGAGTACGACTACATCACCCACGAGAATCTGCTCTCGTTAAACACTTTGGAATCTTCGAGGGTGAGTTATTCCATCAACTCGTTGCTACAATCTAGTAGATAGATCTTGGCTTGTTTGTTTGTATGCGATAGAAATTTTTTGTTTTCCATGCTACGAACCCCTACAGTGGTATCAGAGCCGTGTCTATATGTAGATCTGTTGCACGAGTAGAACACAATGGTCATTGTGGGCGTTGATGCTTTTATTGTAGATTGCTTTTTGTGTACTTTGCATCTTGCGGTATGTTGGGATGAAGCGGCCCGGGCTAACCTTACATGACATCGTTCATGAGACTTGCTCCACGCTTGACATGCAACTTGTATTGCATAAGTGGCTTTGCGGGTGCCTGTTTCTCCTAGCATAGTAAAGATCCAATTTACAACGGGTTATCAACAATGCTAGTATCAATGTTGTGGTTCTTGTTCGTAGGTTAGAACGACACTTATGGAAAGCCCCAAACCACGTAAAATATGCAAAGAAAGTAGAAGCGTCTAACTTTGTTTTGCAGGGGTGTGCAGTGATGTGATATGGCCATGATTGTGATTATATTTGATGTATGCAATGTTCCTTATTGTAAGTTGGCAACCGGCAGGAGCCATATGGTTGTCTTTAAATTCTGTTAAGACCTGCGTGTCTATTCAAAATAGTTGTAATAGTTGAAGCTGGTGGACGACAACCATGAAGAAGCGTCATTGACCTTGATGCTATGCCGGTGATGATGGAGATCATGTTCGTGCTTGAAGATGGAGATCGGAAGCACAAAGAAGAAAGGCCATATCATATCACATATTATGAATTGCATGTGATGTTAATCCTTTATGCATCTTGTATTGCTTAGTAGACGACGGTAGCATTATAAGATGATCCCTCATGCACATAAATTTCAAGTTCTAAAGTGTTCACCCTTAGTATGCACCGTTGCCAAAGCTTGTTGCTTCGAAGCACCACGTGATGATCGGGTGTCTTTGATTCCGCGGGTGAATACAACGTAAGCAAGCCAGATTTGCTTATGCGGTAGCTAAGGTTTGATCTTGACGAGCCTAGCATGTACAGACATGGCCTCAGGAACACGGATCACCGAAAGGTAAAGCATGAATCATATAGTAGATATGATGAACATGTCGATTGTTCGCCATTGAAACTATATCAACTCTCGTGATGATCGGAGTTGATGTAGTGGATTTGGTTCATGTGATCACTAAAACAATGTGAGGGATGTTGTTTTGAGTGGGAGTTCACCTAGTTTAATTTCATTAATTAATTTGAACTCAATTTGTCATAAACTTAGTCTAAACTATTGCAAATATGTTGTAGATCAATGGCAGCCCCTACCATCAATTTTAATGCGTTCCTAGAGAAAGAAAAGTTGAAAAACAATGGAAGCAACTTCGCGGATTGGTTCCGCAATTTGAGGATTGTCCTCACAGCTGGTAATTTGACCTATGTGCTGGATGCACCGCTGGGTGACCCACCTACAGCTGATGCTACCGATGAAGTAAAGAATGTTTACCTTGCTCGGAAGAATCAGTACTCCATAGTTCAGTGTGCTATCTTGTATGGTTTAGAATCGGAGCTTCAGAAAAGGTTTGAAGAGTCAGACCCATATGATATTGTCGAGGATCTCAAATTAATTTTTGAGACTCATGCGGCAATTGAAAGTTATGAAGCTTCTGAAAAGTTCTTTAACTGCAAGATGGAAGAGGGCAGCTCCGTCAGTGAGCATGTGCTTAAGATGTCTGGGCACGCAAATAAACTTCAAAGCTTGGGTATAGTGATTCCTAATACTTTGGGGGTTTACCGCATCCTCCAATCACTACCACCAAGTTACAAGAACTTTGTGATGAACTACAACATGCAGAACATGAACAAAGAGTTGCCAGAACTATTTGCTATGTTAAAATCTGCAGAAGTGGAGATCAAGAAAGAGCACCAAGTGTTGATGGTCAATAAGACCACCAAATTCAAGAAAGGCAAGTCTAAGCAGAAGGGACACTTCAAGAAGGGTGGTAAGAAAGTTACCATGCCGATGAAGAAGACCAAGGCTGGACCCAAGCCTGATACTGAGTGCTTTTACTGCAAGGGAGAAGGTCACTGGAAGCGGAATTGCCCAAAGTACTTGGCGGATTTGAAGAACGGCAACATCAAGAAGAAAGGTATATCTGATATACATGTTATTGATGTGTATCTCACTAGTATTCGTAGTAGTGCCTGGGTATTTGATACTGGTTCGGTTGCTCATATTTGTAACTCGAAACAGGAGCTGCAGAATAAACGGAAGCTAGCGAAGAACGAGGTGTCGATGCGCGTGGGAAACGGATCAAAGGTTGATGTGATCGCGGTCGGGACGCTACCTCTTCATCTACCATCGGGATCAGTTTTATACTTAAATAATTGTTATTTGGTGCCTGCGTTAAGCATGAACATTATATCGGGATCTTGTTTATTGCGAGACGGTTACTTGTTTAAATCTAAGAATAATGGTTGTTCTATTTATATGAGTAATATGTTTTATGCACATGCACCTTTGATAGATGGTCTATTCTTGTTGAATCTCGATAGTAGAAATACACATATTAATAACATTGAAGCTAAACGTTTGAAATCAAGCGATAATTCGACCTATATATGGCACTGTCGTCTTGGTCACATCGGAGTGAAACGTATGAAGAAACTCCATTCCGATGGACTTCTTGAATCACTTGATTTTGAATCACTTGAAAGATGCGAAGCATGTCTGATGGGTAAAATGACTAAGACTCCATTTTCTGGTATAATGGAGCGAGCTACGGACTTACTGGAAATCATACATACTGATGTGTGTGGTCCAATGAGTGTAGCATCGCGCGGTGGTTATCGTTATGTTCTTACCTTCACGGATGACTTGAGTAGATATGGCTATATCTATTTCATGAAACATAAGTCCGAAACTTTCGAGAAGTTTAAGGAGTTTCAAAGTGAGGTAGAGAATCAACGTAACAAGAAGATTAAATTTCTACGTTCTGATCGTGGAGGTGAATATCTAAGTTACGAGTTTTGCGAGCATTTGAAGAAATGCGGAATACTTTCGCAGTTGACACCGCCGGGAACACCACAGCGTAATGGTGTGTCTGAACGTCGTAATCGAACTCTCTTAGATATGGTTCGTTCTATGATGTCACTTACAGATTTACCGCTATCATTTTGGGGTTATGCATTACAAACAGCCGCATTCACTTTAAATAGGGCACCATCTAAATCCGTTGAAACGACACCGTATGAATTATGGTTTGGGAAGAAACCTAAATTGTCGTTCCTTAAAGTTTGGGGATGCGAAGCCTATGTAAAGAAGTTACAGCCGGACAAGCTTGAACCCAAAGCGGAAAAATGCGTCTTCATAGGATACCCGAAGGAAACTATTGGGTATACCTTCTATCATAGATCCGAAGGCAAAATCTTCGTTGCCAAGAATGGATCCTTTCTAGAGAAGGAATTTCTCTCGAAAGAAGTGACTGGAAGGAAAGTAGAACTCGACGAGGTTGTCGAACCTTCTCTCGAAATTGCGAGTAGCGCAGCACCGGAAGAAGTTCCTGTGGTGCCTGCACCAATTAGAGAGGAAGCTAATGATGTTGATCATGAAACTTCGGTCGAAGTTGCTACAGAACCTCGCAGGTCAACGAGAACTCGTACCACTCCAGATTGGTATGATTCCGTTATGAATGTCATGTTGGTGGACAACACCGATGACCCCGAGACATATGAGGAAGCGATGATGAGCCCAGATTCCAATAAATGGCAAGAAGCCATGAAATCCGAGATTGGATCCATGTACGAAAACCAAGTATGGACTTTGGTGGACTTACCGGATGGCCGGAAGGCTGTCGAGAACAAATGGATTTTCAAGAAGAAAACAGATGCTGATGGTAATGTTACTGTCTATAAAGCTCGACTTGTCGCAAAAGGGTTTCGACAAATTCAAGGAGTTGACTACGATGAGACTTTCTCACCAGTAGCGAAGCTAAAGTCTGTGAGGATTATGTTAGCAATCGCTGCATATTACGATTATGAGATATGGCAGATGGATGTCAAAACAGCATTCCTCAATGGAGACATTGATGAAGAGTTGTATATGATGCAACCCAAAGGTTTTGTCGATCCTAAAGACGCTAACAAGGTATGCAAGCTTCAACAGTCCATCTATGGATTGAAGCAAGCATCCCGAAGTTGGAATCAACGTTTTGATAAGGTAATCAAAAGTTTTGGTTTTATACAAACTTATGGAGAAGCTTGTATTTACAAGAAAGTGAGTGGGAGCTCTGTAGCATTCTTAATACTGTATGTGGATGACATATTGTTGATTGGGAATGATGTAGACCTTCTTAATAGTGTCAAGGAATATTTGAATAATAGTTTTTCAATGAAGGATCTTGGCGAAGCAGCTTACATATTAGGCATAAAGATTTATAGAGATAGATCGAAACGCCAAATATCATTGTCACAGAGTACATATTTGGACAAAGTTCTAAAGAGGTTTGGAATGGAAGAAAGCAAGAAAGGGTTCTTGCCCATGTTGCCCAATACGACCTTGAGTAAAACTCAAAGTCCGACATCGGCAGAAGATAGAGAAAGGATGAGTAAGACTCCCTATGCCTCAGCCATAGGATCTCTAATGTATGCCATGCTATGTACTAGACCCGACATTGCATATGTTGTTAGTTTGACTAGTAGATATCAAAGTGATCCAGGAGTGGATCATTGGACAGCGGTCAAAAACATCCTTAAGTACTTGAGAAGAACTAAGGATATGGTTCTTTCTTATGGAGGTGATGAACAGCTCGTTCTTAATGGTTACACCGATGCTAGTTGGAACACCGATCCAGATGATTCTAAATCACAATCCGGATACGTATTTATTTTGAATGGTGCAGCAGTTAGCTGGAGGAGTGCAAAGCAAAGCGTTGTGGCGAGATCTTCAACTGAATCGGAATACATGGCTGCTTCGGAGGCTTCACAAGAAGCGATATGGATGAAAGAGTTCATTACAGAGCTGGGTGTGGTTTCTAGTGCGCTGGACCCAATGTCTATCTACTGTGATAACATGGGCGCCATAGCCAATGCGCAAGAACCAAGGTCACACAAGAAGCTGAAGCATATCAAGCTGCGTTTCCACGCTATTCGAGAACATATCCAGGATGGGGATATAAAGATTTGCAAAGTACACACAGATCTGAATGTGGCGGATCCATTGACTAAACCTCTCCCGAGGGCAAAACATGACCAACACCAAACTGCCATGGGTGTTCGGTATATTACCATGCAATCTAGATTAGATGACTCTAGTGCAAGTGGGAGACTGTTGGAGATATGCCCTAGAGGCAATAATAAATGTAGTTATTATTATATCTTTGTGTTTATGATAAATGTTTACATTCATGCTATAATAGTATTAACAAGGAAACATTAATACTTGTGTGATTTGTAAACTTAATTTGAAGTCCCTAGTATAGCCTCTATACTTCACTAGCTTGTTGGTTGATTGATGATTGTGGTTTCCCTATCATGAACATTGAGATGTTATCAACAACAAGATCGTATCGTTAGGAGAATGATATGGTGGACATACTCCTATAGATAAGCGTAGCATAAAGATCAAGTCATTTCAATAGTTCAATTGCTATATGCTTTCTGATACATAGTTATCTAATTCCTTCGACCATGAGATCATGCATATCACCTTTACCGGATGAATGTTTTGATGTCATCAAACACCACACCGTAACAGGGTGGCTATAAAGGTGGCATTGAGTGTTCGGAAAGTATTGGTTGAAACACATGGATCAAGAGTGGGATTTGTCCATCCATATGACGGATAGATATACTCTGGGCCCTCTCGGTGAAATGTCATCCAATTAGCTTGCAAGCATGTGACTGGGTCACAAGGGATCACATATCACGGGAACGAGAAAAGAGTACTTATCAGTAACGAGGTTGAACTGGGTATGCAGAGATACCGACGATCATAACCTCGGATAAGTAACATATCGTGAGACAAAGGGAAATTGGTATCGTATGTAAGTGGTTCATTCGATCGCAAAGTAATCGTAGAAATATGTGGGAGCCATATGAATTTCCAGATTCCTCTATTGGTTATTGTTCGGAGAAGTGTCTCGATCATGTCCGCATAATTCACGAACCGTAGGGAGACACACTTAAGGATTCGACGTTGTTTGAGTAGTTATGGTATTATGAGAAAGAGACCGAATGTTGTTCGGAGTCTCGGATGGGATCCGGGATATCACGAGGTGATCCGGAATGGTCCGGAGAATAAGATTCATATAAGGAAAGTCCCATTTCGGAGTTGGGGAATGGTTCCGGTGTTTTCATCGGGAACATTCTAGAAGGTCCCGGAATGTCCGGCACTCCGGAGGGGGAAGGGTACATGAATGTGTCATTATGAGTTGGAATGATTGCATCATGTACTAGGTGTCTTCGCTGCCCAAAATAAAGGATTTATTTAAATCCTAAATTGAAAAGTCAAACGGCCAGTTTGAAAGTCAAAACGGCAATTTTGGGAAGTGGGAGGAGAGGAGGAAACCGAGTTGGGGAGGGAGTCCTCCTCCCCAAGCCGGCGCCCCACCAAGCCGAGTTGGGGAGGGACTCCCCTCCCTCCCCTTGGCCGGCCAGCCCCTCCCACCTATATAAGGAGGGGCAGGGCTCCCTCCTAGCACACACTAGTTCCTATCCTCTAAACTAAACCCTAGACCTAAACCCCGGTTTAGAGCTATTTCGGTTTAGAGCCTTCTAATTGGTTTAGAGCCTTCTAATTAGTGTGTCTAATTACTAGACCACTAATAGCCTCTCTCATAAGCTCCACCATACTCGTACCGGCTTAAGACGAAGCCCTGCGGGATTTCCCCTCTACTTCCGGTACCACGCCGTTGTGCTGCCGGAATCGCGAGGAGAGTGCTACAACCTCCGCTGCCTGCTGGAACAAGGGAGAGGAAGGTCTTCGTCGAGTACCGAACGTGTGACCGACTGCGGGAGCGCTGCTGGAACGTGGCGCCGGAAGGATCGTCTACGCGATCTTGAGATCGGAAAGAGTACGACTACATCACCCACGAGAATCTGCTCTCGTTAAACACTTTGGAATCTTCGAGGGTGAGTTATTCCATCAACTCGTTGCTACAATCTAGTAGATAGATCTTGGCTTGTTTGTTTGTATGCGATAGAAAATTTTTGTTTTCCATGCTACGAACC
Organism: Avena sativa; assembly: GCA_916181665.1. Classification (NCBI taxonomy): domain Eukaryota; kingdom Viridiplantae; phylum Streptophyta; class Magnoliopsida; order Poales; family Poaceae; genus Avena; species Avena sativa. The sequence continues at coordinate 435,564,434 of OV702295.1, forward strand.
CCTACAGATTCCTAATGAGTTAGGGATTCACCGTGTCCTCCAATCACTGCCACCAAGTTATAAGAACTTTGTGATGAACTACAATATGCACTGCATGAACAAGACGTTGCCTGAACTATCGTCCATGCTGAAAACTGCTGAAGTGGAGATCAAGGAGCACCAAGTGTTGATGGTCAATAAGACCACCAATTTCAAGAAACAGGGCAAGCCTAAGAACAAGGGCAACTTCAAGAAGTACGGCAAGAAAGCTGCCGCACCTGCTAAGAAGACCAAGGCTGGTCCTAAGCCTGAAACTGAGTGCTTCTACTGCAAGGGTGCTGGTCACTGGAAGCGTAACTGCCCCAAGTACCTGGCAGATCTGAAGAACGGCAACATCAAGAAGAAAGGTATATTCGATATACATGTTATTGATGTGTATCTTACTAGTAATCGTAGTAGTGCCTGGGTATTTGATACTGGTTCGGTTGCTCATATTTGTAACTCGAAACAGGAGCTACGGAATAAACGAAGACTGGCGAGAGACGAGGTGACGATGCGCGTTGGAAATGGCTCCAAGGTTGATGTGATCGCCGTCGGCACGCTCCCTCTACATCTACTTTCAGGATTAGTTTTAAATTTAAATAATTGTTATTTGGTGCCTGCGTTAAGCATGAACATTATATCTGGATCTTGTTTATTGCGAGACGGTTACTCTTTTAAGTCCGAGAATAAAGGTTGTTTGATTTATATGAGTAATATCTTTTATGGTAATGCACCTGAGATGAATGGTTTATTCTTACTAAATATCGATAGTAGTGATACACATGTTCACAACATAGATGCTAAACGAACAAAATTGAATGATAATTCTACATACATGTGGCACTGTCGTCTTGGTCACATTGGAGTGAAGCGTATGAAGAAACTCCATTCTGATGGACTTCTTGAATCACTTGATTTTGAATCACTTGAAAGATGCGAAGCATGTCTAATGGGAAAAATGACTAAGACTCCATTCTCTGGAATAATGGAGCGAGCTACAGACTTATTGGAAATAATACATACCGATGTGTGCGGTCCAATGAGTGTAGCGTCACGTGGTGGATATCGTTATGTTCTCACTTTCACGAATGACTTAAGTAGATATGGGTATGTCTACTTTATGAAACATAAGTCCGAAACTTTCGAGAAGTTTAAGGAATTTCAAAGTGAAGTGGAAAATCATTGTAACAAGAAGATTAAGTTTCTGCATTCTGACCGCGGAGGTGAATATCTAAGTTATGAGTTTGGCATGCATTTAAAGAAATGTGGGATACTTTCGCAGTTGACACCGCCGGGAACACCACAGCGTAATGGTGTGTCCGAACGTCGTAATCGATCTATCTTAGATATGGTTCGGTCTATGATGTCTCTTACAGATTTATCGCTATCGTTTTGGGGCTATGCATTAGAGACAACCGCATTCACTTTAAATAGGACACCATCTAAATCCGTTGAAACGACACCGTATGAATTGTGGTTTGGAAAGAAACCTAAGTTGTCATTCCTTAAAGTTTGGGGTTGCGAAGCATATGTAAAGAAGTTACAACCTGATAAGCTTGAACCCAAAGCGGAGAAATGCGTCTTCATAGGATACCCTAAAGAAACAATTGGGTATACCTTCTATCATAGATCCGAAGGCAAAGTTTTCGTTGCCAAGAATGGATCCTTTCTTGAGAAGGAGTTTTTCTCGAAGGAAGTGACTGGAAGGAAAGTAGAACTCGACGAGGTTATTGAACCTTCTCTCGGAGTTGAGAGTAGCGTAGCACCGGAAGATGTTTTTGTGCCGCCTGCACCAATTGGAGAGGAAGCTCATGATGGTGATCATGAAACTTCGAACGAAGTTGCTACTGAACCTCGCAGGTCAACAAGCGTGCCACTCCTGATTGGTATGACTCTGCTTTGAACGTCATGTTGGTGGACAACACTGATGACCCTGTGACGTATGAAGAAGCTATGGTGAGCCAAGATTCCGACAAATGGCTAGAAGCCATGAAATCCGAAATGGGATCCATGTACGAAAACCAAGTATGGACTTTGGTGGACTTACCGGATGGCCGTAAGGCTGTCGAGAACAAATGGATTTTCAAAAGAAAAACAGATGCTGATGGTAACGTGACCGTTTATAAAGCTCGACTTGTCGCGAAAGGGTTCCGACAAATTCAAGGAGTTGACTACGATGAGACCTTCTCACCAGTAGCGAAGCTAAAGTCTGTAAGGATTTTGTTAGCAATAGCTGCATATTTCGATTATGAGATTTGGCAGATGGATGTCAAAACGGCGTTCCTTAATGGTGACATTGAGGAAGAGTTGTATATGGTACAACCCAAGGGTTTTGTCGATCCTGAAGATGCTGACAAGGTATGCAAACTTCAGCGCTCCATTTATGGACTGAAGCAAGCATCCCGGAGTTGGAATCAACGTTTTGATAAAGTAATCAAAAACTTTGGATTTATACAAACTTATGGAGAAGCTTGTATTACAAGAAAGTGAGTGGGAGCTCTGTGGCATTCCTAGTACTATATGTAGATGACATATTGTTGATTGGGAATGATATAGAACTTCTTAATAGCGTCAAAACCTATTTGAATAATAGTTTTTCAATGAAGGATCTTGGCGAAGCGGCATATATTCTAGGCATCAAGATTTATAGAGATAGATCAAGACGCCTACTAGCGCTTTCACAAAGTACATACTTAGACAAAGTTCTAAAGAAGTTTAGAATGGAAGAGAGCAAGAAGGGGTTCGTGCCCATGTTGTCAGGTAAGACCTTGAGTAAGACTCAAAGTCCGGCTACGACAGAAGATAGAGAAAAGATGAATAATATTCCCTATGCCTCGGCCATAGGTTCTATCATGTATGCCATGTTGTGTACAAGACCGGATATAGCACATGCTGTTAGTTTGACTAGCAGATATCAAAGTGATCCTGGAATGGAGCACTGGACAGCGGTCAAGAATATCCTAAAGTACCTAAATAGGACTAAGGATATGGTTCTTTCTTATGGAGGTGATGAACAGCTTGTTGTAAACAGTTACACTGATGCTAGTTGGAACACCGATCCAGATGACTCGAAGTCACAGTCTGGATACGTATTTATTTTGAATGGTGCTGCAGTGAGCTGGAGGAGTGCCAAGCAAAGCGTTGTGGCGAAATCTTCAACTGAATCGGAATACATAGCTGCTTCGGAGGCTGCACAAGAAGACATATGGATGAAGGAGTTCATTACTAAACTTGGCGTGGTTCCTAGTGCGTTGGACCCGATGGCCATCTACTGTGACAACACAGGTGCCATAGCTAATGCACAGGAGCCAAGGTCACATAGCAAGCTGAAGCACATCAAGCTACGTTTCCATGCTATTCGCGAGTATGTCCGAGATGGTGACATAAAGATTTGCAAAGTACACACTGATCTGAATGTGGCAGATCCGTTGACTAAACCTCTCCCTAGAGCAAAGCATGACAAGCACCAGAACGCCATGGGTGTTAGGTATATTACCATGTAATCTAGATTATTGACTCTAGTGCAAGTGGGAGACTGTTGGAGATATGCCCAAGAGGCAATAATAAAAGTGGTTATTATTATATCTTTGTGTTTATGATGAATGTTTGCATCCCATGCTATAATTGTATTATAAGGAAACACTAATACATGTGTGTTTTGTAAACATAAAAGAGTCCCTAGTAAGCCTCTTATTGAACTAGCTTGTTGGTTAATTGATGATCATGGTTTCCTGATCATGGACATTGGATGTCATTAATAACAAGGTTATATTATTAGGAGAATGATGTGATGGACACACACCCATAGTAAGCGTAGCATAAGATCAAGTCATTTAGTTCGTATTGCTATAAGCTTTCAAATGCATAGTAACCTAATCCTTCGACCATGAGGTTATGTTAATCACCATCACCGGATGGGTACTTTGATGATATCAAACACCGCTTCGTAACTGGGTGGTTATAAAGGTGTCATTGGGTATTCTGAAAGTATGTGTTGAAGCGCATGGACCAAGATTGGGATTTGTCCATCCATATGACGGATAGATATGCTCTGGGCCCTCTCGGTGGAATGTCATCTAGTTAGCTTGCAAGCATGTGACTAGGTCACAAGGGATGACATAACATGGAACGAGTAAAGAGTACTTATCAGTAACGAGGTAGAACTAGGTATGGAGATACCGACGATCAAACCTCGAATAAGTAGAATATCGCGTGACAAAGGGAATTGGTTTCGTATGTTAATGGTTCTATCGATCACGAAGTCATCGTTGAGTATGTGGGAGCCATTATGGATCTCCAGATCTCGCTGATGGTTATTGATCGGAGAGGTGTCTCCATCATGTTTGCATGTTCACGAACCGTAGGGTGACACACTTAAGGTTCGAAGTTGTTTTAAGTAGATATGGAATGTGTGTTGGAAACCGAATGTTGTTCGGAGTCTCGGATTGGATCCGGGACATCACGAGGAGATCCGGAATTGTCCGGAGAATAAGATTCATATAATGGGGATCATTTTCTAAGTAAGGAAATGTTCCAGAGTGTTTGTATGGGGATTCTAGAAAGTTTTGGAATGTTCCGGAAGGTTCTAGAAGATATTTTGGAGTTTATTTGAAAACCAAGATAAGATAAGGGAAACTTAAGGGATAAGTAAAGGAAACTTGGGGGGAGGGGAGGACTCTCCCCCCAACCCTCCTTGGTGCGCCGGCCCTAAGGGGTGGGCCTAGGGGTGGGAACCCTAGGCCGCACCCCTCCCTCTATATATAGAGGGGTGGAGGCGCCACCCCCCTTGCCCCTCCCCACTCCAAACCCTAGCCGCCTCTCTCCTCCTCCTTCCATCTGCTCTGGCTTAGGCGAAGCCCTGCAGAATTCTCTACTCCACCACCACCACCACGCCGTCGTGCTGCTGGGATTCCGTGGAGAAGATCTACTACCTCCGCTGCTCGCTGGAACAGGGAGAGGAAGGTCTGCTTCGACTCCGCACGTGTGACCGACTGTGGAAGCGCTGCCGGAACGCGGCACCGGAAGGATCATCCACACGATCTTGAGATCGGCAAGTGATCGACTATATCAACCCCGAGATCTAATCTCGTAACGCTTTCGGATCTATGAGGGTTAGTACAGATCTATCTCGTTGCACATGTCTAATAGATTAGATCTTGGTTTTTATCTAGATTAGATCTGGGTTTTGTTCGTTCTTGCGGTAGAATTTTTTTGTTTTCCATGCTACGGACCCATCAGTATATCTTGGTGATTGTTGTCTACCTAGAAAATTATACACATGATTATGGCTAAATCTCTAGTTGATATCCTTTTTGCTTTGGAGTCTACACCTTGTGCTCCTTTTATGCTTCGGTGGCTCCAAATGTTTTGCTTTGAGTGCTTGACCTTTTCATTTGCATCTTTTGGCACTCGTTGGTGTTAAGAAAGTTGATATCTCATGCCTTTGTGTTGTTATGTAAGTTTGGGGGAGCAAGGATACCATGTTTATGAACTTTCCATTCAAAGCAATTATTATATTTAGTGCATAAACCTTGGGGCGCTTTCCTAATTTACCTAAGAACACACATTTGCTTTCTTGTTCTTGTTTGGTGTTTTGTTTGATTATGGGGAGCTAGGATTCCATAATTGTGCACTTTGTTGTGCATGAACCTTGGGGAGCTTCCTATTTTAATCTAAACACCCATTTACTCTCATCATAATATCTTCTCTCTTGCTTGTGCTTGTGGTTTAAATGATATAGAGGGAATGAGGATGCCATGTTTGTGCATACTGTATTCAAATGCAAAATTATAATTTGTGCACAAACCTTGGGGAGTCTCCTCATATTATTTAGATCACTCTCTTTTCAATCTTATCATCATATCTATCTTTCTTTTGGTATCTTCCTTTTGTGAAGTGCTTCTTTCGATCTTTTGATTGCCTGCTTCATTCGTTGATGCTTATTCACCATTTTATTTCTTTGCAATCTTTGGATCCTCAGTTTAGTTTGATTTTCTCCTGGTATTCATCATTGGATACGTGCATTTGATTCTACTCATATTATGAGAAATGCACACCATATGGAGGAACTCTCACTATATTGGCCTTCTAAAGTTTTCACCCATTTCGGTAATCGATGCCAATGGGGGAGAAGTTTTAGAGGGTTTTAGGGAATTTGGTTGTGTGTTGTGAGTTTTGTACTTAAACACTTGCCTTGTGTGCTTTGCATCTTAGTGTGTTGCATAGCATCCTGAATATATAGATAAAACTCCACCACCTGTAATAGTTGGCAATATATGCAATGAAATTCAAGTTCATCCACACATGAATAGATTGTGGGGGAGTTTGCTCTATATTATGGTTGTACTAACATCACATACGTGTGTTGTATTTGATGTTAGCACACCGTGTTTTTTGGTTAATTCCTTATATAAACCCTCTCAAAGGGATTGTCATCAATTACCAAAATGGGGGAGATTGAAAGTGCATGTGTGCCCCCATGTGTGGTTTTGGTAATTAATGACAATCTTTATGGACTTATGTTTGCATTAAGTTTTACTTGTAGGATTTTGTCCATAGGCAATGCTTGTACCATATGTTGGCTTCAAAGTTGGGAGAAGAAGAAAGTAAAGAAGATCAAGTGTTGACCAAGGTGTTCAAGGAGAGATCCAAAGATTGGTCATGTGAGAGTTGTGCCTATGGCAAGTGTGTCTTCAAGAATAAAGTTGGAGTGATATCTCTTATGTGCCTTCAAGACACCAACATAATGAAGAAAGAAAAAATGATGTGCAAGTTCAAGATGAGCCATCTCGAAGAGATCATTTGCTTGAAGCTTGCCATCTTATGGTTATCATGGATATGGGTAGATGATATGCCCAAGGGAGAAGCTCTACCATAGTCGAGTATGGGAGAGCAATTTGCAAGTCTTCACCAAGCTAGTGCAATCAAGAAAGGTGTTCCATCTTGAGGTGGACAAGATCGCTATCGTCAAGCTCAAGTGGAATATGCTCAAGGCAAGGGTATGTTCTTGATAGGGTTTCTTTCTTACCGGTCTCATGGTGTTAGTTGGGGAGACCGGTTTATAGGATAGATACCCGTACTATCAAGAGGGGCTCTCGAGTGAGTAACTTGATCATATCCTTCGTGAGAGCTCAAACCTTTGCATACTTGGCATAATCTTTCTTGGTTGTTATTTGGATCTTATCCATGTGAGGTTCTTGAGCTTGTGGTAATATTCATAACAAGCTCTAGTTCATCGAAAAAGGATTTCATATACATTCTCTATTGCATTTTCGATATTGGAGGTTTTACCGGTTTGTCTTTTAGAGATTGGTAAAACCTTCCATTATTTGGTTCTTATCCATGAGAGGATTTAGAGCTTGTGTTAATCTTCATGACAATCCCAACTTCATCGAAAACGGATTTCATATGCATTCTCTATTGCGTTTTCGATGTTGGAGGTTTTATCGGTTCGTCCTGTTGAGAGAGGTCAAACCTTTCGATATTTGGTTCTATGCTCCCTTTCTGGACTATGATGGTTCCCTGCATTATCTTGTAGATCTTATTGTCCTCTTTAAAATGAGCCCAAGATCATCAAAATCGGAGTCCGGATGCAAAAGTTATGGTTGTTTTCGTATTGGTCTTTCTGTCAGTTTTTGTAAGACCGGAGACTCCGGACTAAATCTCCGGTCTATCTCCGGACCGCGTACAGATTGTCCCCCAGTTTGACCCTGTTTGGCCTGGGTACATCGGAGACTCCGTCCCAGTCCGGAGACTCCGGACCGAGCGATTCCTGGGCCTAACGGTTGGATTTCTAGGGACCTATTTAAGGGGCCCTTCTTCCCCAATGGTTCCCTAACCTTCCTTGCAAGTTCTCCCCTCCATTGCTGACCTTCTTGAGCTTGCTATCCCTCAATCCCTTCATTGATTCTTGCATATTCTTGAGGGATTTGAAAGAGGAGATCTAGATCTACAACCCCACCAATCAATCTCTCCTCTAAGTGAGGGGAACATCTTGGGATCTAGATCTTGGAGTCTTTTGTTGATTTCCTCCATTGTTCTTCCTCTCTTATTCCCCCATAAGCTTTTGTAGCTTTGGTGGAATTTGGGAGAGAATGACTTGAGCACTTCGTGTGTTCTTGCCATTGCATTTGGTGCATCGGTTTGAGTTCTCGGTGAGGATTCGATTGGGTGAAAGGTGAGAAGCTTTTTACTCTTGGGTTCATTGGAACCCTAGACGGTTTGGTGGTTTTGCAGGTTTGTGGATTTCTTGGGGCCTCCAATTAAGTTGTGGAGCTTTCCCCAAGCTTGTTTGTTGGGAGCCTCCAATTGAGTTGTGGAGAAGTGCCCCAACCTTGTGAGAGGTTCCAGATTGCCACCGACAAGTGCACCGATAGTGGAAGTGTGGATCGATCCCATTGGGGTGAGATTCATAGGAGAACAAGGGAGGCCTTTTGTGGCGTTGGTGGTTTGATACCACCCCCTCTCCAAACGAGACGTACTCCATGTTGGGAGGAACTCGGTAAAATATTGTCGTCTCCGCGTGCCTCGGTTATCTCCATATCCGAGCTCTTACTTATGCACTTTACTTTGTGATAGCCTTCGTGCTTGAAGTATATATCTTGCTCTCATATAGTTGCTTGTCTTGCTTAACATAAGTTGTTGGTGCAAATAGGTGAACCCTAGTTGTTCTAGGTTTTGTGCTTAACAAAGTAAACGCTAGTTTTATTCCGCCTTTGTTAAGCCCATCTCGTAAAAGTTTTAAATCGCCTATTCACCCCCCTCTAGGCGACATCTGTGTCCTTTCATCCGCCGTCATCTCTATCCCTAGATCAGGAGGGATCTGAAGCTCTTCCCGGCACCCTGCCGGAGAGGGGAATTCACCCGGGAGGCCTTCTTCATCACCATGCAAGCCTCCGGTGTGATGCGTGAGTAGTTCATCCTTGGACTACGGATCCATGTAGTAGTTAGATGGCTGGTTCTCCTCCTTTGTGCTTTCATGTTTACATCTTGTGAGCTCCGTTCATGATCAAGATCATCTATTTGTAATTCTGCATGTTGTATTTGCAGGGATCTGATGGATATTGAGATGCTATTTCAGATTGATTATTGATTCTATCATGTCTTTGTTATTTGTGATCTTGCATGCTTTCTGTTGTTAGTAGCTATCTTGGCCAAGTAGATGCTAGCAACTCCAAGTGTTAGTATTTATGCTCGATAGTGGGTTCATGCCTCTGGTAATCTAGGGAAGTGACAGAAATCTCTAAGGTACTAGATGTGTTGTTGCTACTAGGGAGAAAATAACAATCCTTTGTTCATAGAACAATCGTATTGTTTACTTTACACGCAGTTCGTAAAGCAATAATCTGTTGCTTGCAACTTAATACTGGAGGGGGTTCGGATGATAACCTGAAGGTGGATTATTAGTCATAGATGCAGTTGGATGGCGGTCTATGTATAATGTTGTAATGCCTAATCAAGTCTTAAAGGAGTCAAGATGATTAGTATATGCATGTATTGCTTTCTCGATGTTTGTCAATTGCCCCGCTGTAATTTGTTCACCCAGCATGTTATCTATCTAAGGAGAGCCACCTCTAGTGAACTATGGATCCCGGTCCTTTTCTTTACATACAATCTACAAACTGTTTACTGCTTTGTGTTTACTTTCTACAAACTATTACTTTTTTCCATTCGATACGTTTAATCCTTTGTTTTCAGCAAAACACGGTGATATTGACAACCTTATCGTAAGTTGGGGACAGAGTTCTGTGGTTGTGTTGTGCAGGTCTCTACGTTGCTACTAGCACCGGTAGTGCGCCCTGCCAAGGCTCAGCTAGCAACACCTTTAGGGTGTTTCCTTGCTCCTACTGGTTCGATTAAACCTTGGTTTCATAACTGAGGGAAACTTGCTGCTGTGCTCATCATACCTTCCTCTTGGGGTTCCCAACGAGCTCTACATCAACACCGAGCCATCCCAGCGTCTGCCCGGACGTCCTCTGCATCGACCCGGAGCCCCGCTCGTCTTCTCCTCGCACCCTTATGACTGTCTCCCTCATCTTCCCGTGAGAGCCGCCAGCCGAGAAGCTCACCGCCCGCCTCCCTCTCTGCCCTCTCCGCCGCCAGCAAGCACCTCGCCACCGCGTGGTCCCCTCCTCTGTATAAGTTCGCCCGCCGCCGCCAGGAACCGCCTCCCGTGCCGAGATCCGCTGTCACCTCCATCGCCCTCGGCCGGCCGCCCCCCTCCACCTTAAGCCCCTCTCCTCTCTGCGCGCCGCTGTTCGCCTCCCCGCTTACTCCTGAGCCCCGCTCGACCACGAGCCCGTCCGCAGCCCCAAGACCTGCACGCGATGCCGGTCGCGCGACCTTCCTCTCCGCCCCTGGTTTCCGCGAGCGCGACCAAGAGCCCATCCCACGACGCTCCTCCTGCCTGTGACGAAACACTTTTTTTACTTAACAGTGGCATTGGTGAGCAATTTAATGTTTTTTAGAAGGACAAAATCGTAAAAAAAAGACTAGTTGACACAAGCGTTCCGTTCTTTTATTATTAGGTACATAGATAGATGAGTATTCCTTGGTCCGACGAGCGAACCAGTAAAACCAGTCGCCCTGAGCGGTCTGGTCCTACGGGGCCCGGAGCGTTATTTCACGGAGACCGCTCGTGGTCTTTTTGCGCTGTCAATTTTTGAACTTTGAAGAGGGAGTTGCCTCTGACTCTCGCCCCCGTGGCTTTCCGTCTTTTCAGTTCCAGAAATTTCCTCGGTACCCGTCGGCCGCCACTCGTCTTCCTCCATCGCTCTCTTCCGATTCCCTCCCCAACCTTCGTCCACTCTCGGTCTCCCCCCTCGTTCCTTTCCTCCCCACAGTCTGCCGAGCAGCCGGCGGCACGAAGCCACTCGCCAGGCCATCCGGCGCGGACCGATTGCTTCTTCTGTCGGTAAGGAACCAAGCAAATCCCCTCCCCCTGCCCCTCCCCCTCCCCTACCCTAGCTGGATTGCCGCGAGAGTCGGTTTCCCTTCGGGGATTCTCTCCTTGCTTCTCCAGCGAGCAACCGAGATCCGTGCAAGTCAGTCGCCGCTCCGGAGCCGATCTAATCCTCACGTTTTCGGTGGTTCCGTTAAGTCGTTCTCCCACTCCGGCGATCTGGGCTGGGCCCGTAGCTGCAGCGCAGGCGTGGCGCGGTGCGGGCGGGGCTTGCTGTCGGAAATTTAGGGGTTTTCTCTTGCCTCTCGGTGGCGGAACTGCTTGAGTTGTGGAAGTTAGGGTTTGCTCCGTGTGGAACTTCAAGGAAGGCTGCTGAACTAGGCCGGCCGCTTTAGGTTAAATTTTTTCCTGCTTTTTTTAGTGTGGCTAACTGGATTACAGTTTGAGATTTGCTCCGGGATGTTGGTGTAGGGTACCGCAGCTTAATCCCTGTGTTTCACATTTTACTGCTCGGCTTTGTTTCTTGTGGTCCGTGATGGTAAATGGCAGACTAGTTAGGTACCAGGATGAGTTCTTTCATTTCTCTAACTCTATGTGTGATAGGGTGTTCTTCCGAAGAATTTTTTTTTTTCACATTTTGACCTTATGTGTGATAGGGTATTCTTTTCATACTTACGATTGGCTCTGTTCTGCACATATTAAATTGCTGGATTTGCAAAAAAAAAAAAGAATTATGAGATTGCTGCTATCTCTGAAAGTTCATCTTATGCATGATAATACTAATTTTTAGCAAAACCAACATAACTAAAAATCAGGCGCCTGATTTCTAGCAAAACCATTGTTTTAAGCTAACTATATATGTAAACACATAGCTGCAGATAGACTATCCTTCCATTGTTCTGCACAGATAAATTGACAACAAAAAATATATATAGGAATGGTAGCTGTAAGATCAATTCTTTGACTGTATCCTTCATCTGACTGTACATCGATTAATTACCATGTTTCTTCATGTAATAGCACCATTTTTCTGTTGCCTTGCATCCCATTTGCATTAATATTTCCAGCTTCTAATCTAGCTATTTCCTCAGTAGCATAAGAGACAGCGATGTCGGCTTCAACTGCTGCCATACCGACAGCAAATACAAATGGAAACCATGCACTAAGTGTGGACTCACATTCCAGCCAAGATGTTAGGAGGCGAACGGTTGTCGTTGCAAAGAAAATAACCGCACCTGACCTTCTTACTGAAGGTGGAGTTAATGGGGTCTCAGGTGATAAGACCGCTAGCAAGAAGGACATTGGCCATACCACCCGTGGAGAGTCAGTTACTGAGAAACCAAAATATTCGTACGAGGCAAGAAAAGATGCATTTCCTTCAGCAGAACTTCGAAGGAAAAGCGCTACTAAACAAGGAAAGGCCAAGTGGGAAACTGCCTTAAGTGTGTTGATGAAGCTTTGCCTTCTTATCACGGCAATTGCTTGGATGGGGCAGGTGCTCTGGAGATGGCAGAATGGAGATCTATCATTTACTACACTTGATATGGAGAGCAGGATATCCAAGGTGGAGGGGTTCAAGAAGACAGCCAAGATGCTTCAGGTACAACTGGACATTTTAGATGAGAAGCTAGGAAATGAGATCGGCAAAGCAAAACTGGATATCACCAAGCAATTTGAAGACAAGGGTAACAAGTTAGAGACAAAGATGAAGGCGTTGGAAAGCAAGACTGACATATTGGATAAGTCACTTACTGAACTGAGAGACATGGGTTTTGTCTCAAAGAAAGAATTCGATGAGATTGTGAACCAGTTAAAGAAAAAAGGTGGTTTGGATGGTACTGCTGCTGACATAACCTTGGACGATATAAGGTTATTTGCCAAGGAGATAGTGGAAATGGAGATAGCAAGGCACGCAGCAGACGGCCTTGGAATGGTTGATTATGCATTAGGATCTGGTGGTGGTAAAGTGGTTAAGCATTCTGAACCTTTCAAGAAAGCTAAGGGTATTCTTCCTCGTCGTAGTGAAGCTCACAAAATGCTGGAGCCAAGTTTTGGGCAGCCAGGAGAATGTTTTGCGCTGGAAGGAAGTAGTGGATTTGTGGAAATCAAGCTCAGGACTGGAATTATTCCTGAGGCTGTCACTCTAGAGCATGTCGATAAGGTAAGGCTATTTACCATATTACCGCAACTTAACATAAGTTTGCTACTTTGCTTTTCCATTTTGACATGTCTGTCGAACCCACACTATGTAGCTCGTATTATTTTCTGTATGACATGTTCTCATCTATCAGTTTCACTTTTGATGCCATGACTCGTCTATTAGAACCTTTCAGAACATCTTATTTTCTAATTTCAACATCAAGTATCATTTCATGTAGATGACATTGATAGGGTTTATGAACAAGCAGACTGAGATTTTACCGAAGAAAACTAAAAAAGTATGAACTAGTTTGCGTTTTATGAAAATAACTGTCAGAAAAAATCTGGTAGACTATTTAGGGAATATATGTTACTTTAGGAGCTTTGTAGGGAGAGCTTGATCTATTAATAATCCGTGCAAGCAGCGGTAACTGGTTCTGTATCTATTGGAGTGGTTAGGTACCACTTGTTAAATACCCTGCTCGGTAATTTATTTTCCTTTTGAAGAATATTTTCATAATTTACTTCGCTCAATGGCATTGTTATCTATCATAAATACCGTGGTTTTTAGTTTCACTCTGAAAGTCTAGCCCTATCATTCATTAAGAAACCAATTTTGTGACTTTCGAGCCATGAGAAAAAGAAATCATAGTGAAAGCGAAGCATGTTTATTTTGTTGTGCTTCATTTTAGGTGGTTTCCACTTCATTAGTTTGTTTACTTTATGGTCTTGTCACTGAACAATTATTATACTCCCTTGAATCAGTTCTCTGTTTTGTTCTGTTGTACTACTATCTTATGAGGATCATGAATTGTCCATGCAGAGTGTCGCCTACGACCGATCTAGTGCTCCCAAAGATTTCCAGGTCAGCGGATGGTACCAAGGGCTAGGCGATGATTCAGACAAGCAACAGCCTACAGCTACAAATTTAGGAGAGTTTTCGTACGACATTGAGAAGAGCAATGCCCAGACCTTCCAACTAGACAAAACCACCGCTGATGCACAGGTCATCAACATGGTCCGGCTGGACTTCTCCTCGAACCACGGGCAGCCAGCGCTGACCTGCATCTACCGCTTCAGGGTGCACGGCACCGAGCCTGGCTCTCTCGGTACCACGGCATCGAAGGCCTGATCTGGTTTCTAGGAGCTACGTACATGCCTGAGTCCATGTGACCTGTAGTGCATTGATCTGTAGTGTAGTGGCATTATGGACAGATGCTGACTTGCTGTTCTTGTTGCTAGCTAGACTTCGTATCAGGCCATTGTGGCTGCTATTTGGATTGTAATTGTTAGCAGTAAATTGTAATGTAGAATTCAGATTTGAACTGCTGTATTGTTCATGTGTGTATGTATGCGAAGTTTTTATTTGTAATTTCTGGTTGCTTTATATTCTTATTTAATCAATCCTCTCTATATTTACCTCTCTGGTTAATTGTGGTAAAACTGCAGTATTAAATTTTGGACCATGTTAATGCATTAATGTGTTAATATTACATCCATCATCTTAGGAGAGAACCACTCTCTGGACGTACTGCCGTTGGATAAATGGCGATCGTCGGTCAGTTCTGTACTCTGATACTAGTTTGGTTCCGGTTTTGGGCTGAAGTAGGAGTAAATTCAGTCTGTACTAGCTAGTCGGCATGTTTATTTTTTTTTTCGGTGTTTGCTTTTGACTGCTCGCTTGGTGAAAAAACTTTTACTAGTACTTTTGGTTTTTCGAGATAGGAAAAAAGTTTTAGTGGAGTAGCTAGCTACGCCGGGTTATAAATTCTGTGACCCACATCGCCGAGCTGCACGGCCCATACGTGCCTGATAGCCTTGTTAAATTCCGGCGTAACCCGAATTAGTCCCACACGGCTAACTGATTAGCGCAAGCACCAGCTTAAATACCCGTGCCTTGGTACCGTGAACAGCCGGGCCTGGTCGTGCGCGCCTGTCACTCCAGCTCTGGAGGGCGAAGGGGTTGGTGATGTTGGGTAGTCGGCTTGAAGCGCATGTCAAAGGCCAGTGCCAGGCCCTGATATGTTCTGGGCTTGTTGAGACGCACGTTTGGTTCCCCACATTCTCGCAGGCCGGAGGATGTGGGCGCTCGCCCCCCGCTGGATGTAGAGCAGGATATGTCCTGACGAATCCCAAACAAGGCCCGGGGCCGCTGTAACCCAGCTGTGTGGGTCTCGGACCGGGTCGCGCGGGCACCCCACTTAGCTGGCTGCTGGGCCGCTATTTGGTTGTGGTGGATATTGGCGAGCGATACCAGGCTTTGGCCCCCAGGTCCACGCTGAGCAAGCTGGCTGGCTACATGGTGGTTGGGGTGATTCCTGCGCCAAGAGCCCAATGAGAGATCTGCCTGCAGGTTGCCACGGCGGAGGATGCCCTCGTTCGCAGCATATGGCTGGACGGACGGATGGAAGCCTCTGTTCCGTGGTGCATGTGTTCGCTAACTTTAACCCATCTTACCAACTCTTTTTTGTCTTCGTTCTTCATGGTAGGAGTAGGACAGCTCTGATAGTCTTCATTTGGCTCTTGTGCTTGTACTTTCCTCCCCTTGTTATGAATTTAGGTTGCTTTATAAAAGCGGTATTTTCAGTATTGGATCCGAATTCTGAAAGATGGTTTGTTTATATTATGTGGCACAAATTTGAAATACCTAGTTTAGAGGAGAGGAGTGATAATAATTGATTTAGTCGCTTTGTGCCATTTATTGCCAAGACGACTCCATGGAATACCAGGACGTCAGCGGAGAAGTTAAATATGGCCATGAGAATTTAGAAGAAAATACTAGAGCTTACCTTGCCAAGATAGAGACGGTGATATACTGAGGAAGTGGGAGGAGAGGAATACACATAGCTCTTACAACCGTTAAATTTGCAAGTTTGGTTAGCAAGTTGAGTTCCAAGTCGCATAAAGTTTGTTCTTTAGTCTCTTACACTCTACGATTGAGTTTGTCTACTTTGAATTATTGTACTCCCTTCGATCGATATTAGTTGACTTAGATTTATCTAGTTATTAGCAAATATCGTTCAACCCATGTAGCTCTATAGATCAACATGCTCTTATGATCCAAGAAAAAATATATTTGCTAATAAAAATATATGGTGCGCACCATTGGTCCCGTCATGTGCAACTAATGATGTAGATTGAGGTTGAAATTTTATGTTTTATAAATAGTCAAAAGCCGTTTATACATGAGCTTAATAGTACAAGCGACTTAATGATACACTTCACTATTACAGGCCCTCCTCCTATGGGGATGCATGGCAGCCCCCTATTTGTGTCACATATGGATCAACCCGTTAGGTTGATCTCCCGATCGAGGCCCAACGGCCCGATCGAACCCTTGGATCGCACCTTGATCGGGGGTGCCCAACCTCTTCATGGTTGGTGACCCCCCTATGGCAGCGCTATATAAAGATTGATTTAGTCGCTTTGTGCCATTTATTGCCAAGACGACTCCATGAAAAACCAGGACGACCAGCGGAGAAGTTAAATATGGCCATGAGAATTTAGAAGAAAATACTATAGCTTACTACAGCTTACCTTGCTAAGATAGAGACGACGATATAGTGAAGAATTGGGAGGAGAGCAATTCACATAGCTCTTACAACCGTTAAGTTTGCATGTTTGGTTAGCAAGTTGACTTTTCCAAGTAATGTTGAATCGTATATTCAGTTTGTCTCTCAAGCTCATAGGTTGCTGAATTTTTTGCCAAGCCGTATTTGTGCATAGGTTGCATTGCTGGAGCACACGAGGAGGGGGAATTCCATGGGAACGGGTAAATCGCAGTTTCCAGCGAGTCTGACCAGAGACTTTTTAATGAGCAAGCGGGCCACACGGTAGATGTCATGTATCTATGTTAGAGATAAGCAAGATGAATCAATCTAACCTCTCGCAAGTAATTCTCTCATCTAAACCTATGTTCATCAATCTCTCGCCGCCATTTTGGCTATCTTCGGTATGGCAAATTTATTGTTGTGAATCAAGGTTCACAACACTTGATCATAGCCAAGTCGTCTCTTACTTAGTTTGTCCACTTTGAATTATTGTAGGCTATTAGCAAATATCCTTCAACCCATGTAGCTCTCTATAGATCAACATGCTCTTATGGTCCCAGAAAAAATATTTGGTGTATCATGGGTAGAAATATATGTATATTCAGTCTAGTATTGGCAATTTTGTGATACAATAGGTAAATTTTGGTTCAACTTAAATTTTCCATTTAGAAAGGGTTACAACGAGTTCATGTTTCTCAACTGTAATCATTAGTACAGAGCGATGTTGTGGACTCGGCTCAAAAAACCTTTCGGCAACGGACACAAGTTTCGTTGCCAAACACTCGTCATTGATGTGAAGGCTTATATGGACATGGATCCGTAACCCGTTACCGATGAGAGGTTTTTTTGGCAACGATTTTATTCTAATGTCCGTTTCCTCAAGGGGGAACTCATCAGTTACACTTGGTTTCGTTGCACTAATATTTTCTCATGTGTCCACATGAGAAATATATATTTTGCATCACATTAAAATGCTGACTGCAAAAGCACAAAAACTACAACAAATCTTATTAATCATCAATACATTCATACTATAATATCACATATTACAATGCTATGTGTAAGAACATCACACATTTTTGAGAGGAAAGAAAATGATAATCATGTCAATAGTAAAAACATCACAATTTTTTGCGAGAAGGATATGCCAAAGAAATGTATTGTTGCATTGGTAAAATGGCGAAAAGAATTAACAATTTATTCTCTAAATTCTATAGCTTGAGGTGGCTTCGGTCGAGGAATGGAGCGTAGCTGATCCACGTCTTGACATCAAGATATGGTTAGGTCGGCTCCATCATGGGCTGGCAGACCTTAACGTTTCTTGACATGAAAGTCAACACCTGCTTCAACTTTTTATGCAGTATCATCGAAATCTAATAAAAAATTTAAGACCAATGCTAGTTTATTGATATTTGTACAAGAATAAATTCAGAATAACAAACATATACATCTCATTCGGAACGTGTCCTCACATAAGCCTATTATCCTATTAGTTGTATAAACAACTCAAGTCGGTGGGCCTATTAGTTAGGCGTTGTATACTAGCTGAACACAAGTACAGTTGTATACCTTATGCAGTGTGACCTAAATAGACTCCTGGTTATACATGCGATCTGACTTAGTCACAAGACTAATTAATCGAAAAAAATATATGTAAACGCAACACTTATAATAAATCGACTCTAGTTTTAAAATGACTTCTGACTTAGTGACAAGAGCATATAATAACTTCATCCGAGTGTGTTTCTAGTGTATACATGACAACTTTGAAAGTTCTCGTGACTGATCGACCTTCATGCTAAACACCAAGAAACAAAGTTTCACTCTATTGCTAAACAAATACTTCAACACATTGTGTGATAATGATAATGATAATGGTATAAATGTCAAAATTAGGAAAGACATTAACGATTTGCAAAGACACACAATCTAGTAATACAGATCAAAGATAGAATGTTTCCCATAGGAAAGCATGATCAAAACACACGTGTTTATGATCAGTAAAATATGCAACTCGATTATTTGTACTCTAGTGCAAGTGGGAGATTGAAGGAGATATGCCCTAGAGGCAAATAATAGATAGGTTTATTATAATATCTCGATTAGTTCATAACAATTTTATACCATGATATAACTGTATCAAGTAGAAACATTGATACATGTGTGATACAAACAAAAAATAGTCCCTGGTAGCCTCTATGCAACTAGTTCGTTGGGCAACTGGTGATCAGAGTTTCCTGATCATGGAGCATTTATGCTAGTTAATAATGAAGTCATGTCATTGATGAATGATGTGATAGACATTACCCATATAAATATTGCGACGTGATCAAAGTCACATGGTTTATCGTTGCAATAGTTAGAAACAAAGTGTCGTTTTCCTCAGACCGTGAGATAATATTTATCAATGTCTCCCGTGGCTACTTTGACTATATCAACCGTCACACCGTAACATGATGACCAGAAAGGTGCATGTTGGGTATTCTAGAGGGATACGTTGAGGCGTATACATCGAGATCGTGATTTCTTCACCCATGTGACGGGAAGATACACTGGGCCCACTCGGTGACATTGTATTGAATAAAGCTGCAGCGAATGACTAGGTCGTGGAGATACGATATCTGTTGGGGTTCGTAGCATAAAAAACAAACAAATCCTACGATGGGAACTATTATACTCCAAGATCTATCTACTAGATACAAGCAACGGGTGGATATACATCCATAGAGAATATACCCTCGAAGACCGGCAAAGTGTAACAAGATTGAACTCATGGATGATGTAGTCGAACGCTTGCCGATCTCAAGATCGTGTGGAAGTCCTCATGCCGCAAATCAACAGCGCATCCGTCCTCGCACACACGTTCATGCCACCGAACAACCTCCATCTCCTCGCTCCAGCGATGCAGCGGAAGCAGCAACTCCTTCCAGACGAAATGCCACCGGGAACATGTATCTCGCTAATCTGAGATCATGGGGAAATAATTTTAGAGGGGGAGAGAGATCCTTCACGAGGAGGTATAAGTGAGAAGGAGGGAGAGGGGGCCTTATATAGGAGAGGGGGGATGCCCCCCTCCCATGGTCGGCGCCCATGGGAGGGGTGCCCCCACCTCTTCCTCATTCATGTGGTGAAATCTCCACTCACATAAATTGCCCCTCCATTTTCTCCACTCAAAAATCCCACTCATATGCATTAAATTTACACCAAAATTAATGCAACTCTCATTTAATAAAACTCTTTTATTTATTTTATTCAGAATTTTGTTAATTACTTTAATTAACAAACATTCACATAAAAATCCCTGCAACATTTCAATATCACATGCAGAACCAATTTCAGCAATTTCACCTGGAACAATTCCGGTGTCTATTGAAATAATTACAGCGCTTTGCAATTCTTTCGTCTAGAACATATTTGCTCCAAATGGTGTTTGGAAACCCTTAAATGTGTCACCCTACAGTTTGCTAATAACGCAGACATGATCGAGACCCCTCTCAGATCAATGATCAGAAGCGGGACATGGAGATCCATATTGACTCCCACACATTCAACGATGACTTCTGTGATCGTGAGAACCATTAACGATAGTAACTAAATCCCTTTGTCTCCCGATATATTACATGTCCGAGATTCGATCATCAGTATCTAAATACCTAGTTTGATCTTGTTATCGACATGTACTCGTTTCTCATTCTCGTGATATAACATTCTAGTGATCACATCACTTGCTTGCAAGCTATCTTAATGTGATATCACCGAGAGGGCCCAAAGTATATCTATCCGTCATCAGGATTGAAAAATTCCATTCTTGATCCATGAGCCTCAACATAACACCTTCAGAGTATCTAACCCATCTTTATAGTCACCCTTTTACGGTGTGATGTTTGATGTTATCAAGTCACTCTTCCGGTTAGGAATTAACATGTTTTCATGGTCTAAGGACTAAGATTACTTTGTATGATGTTATAGAAATATAAACACACTGACTTTGATCGTAATGCTATACTTCAGATGAATGTTCATCACATCATTCACCAATGTTGTGACCTCGTTATTAACAACATCCAATGTCCATGACCAGGAAACCTTGATCATCTTGTTAATCAACGAGCTAGTTTATAAGAGACGCATAACTAGGAACCCTTTATTTGTTTATTAAACACACATGTATTAACGTTTCCTATTAATACAATTATAGCATGCAAAATAAACATCTATCATATACTTGGAATACATATAATAACAACTTTATTATTTCCTCTCAGGGCATATTCCCTTCAGTCTCCCACTTGCACTAGAGACAATAATCGAGTTTACATAGTGATAAACTAACACCCATGAAGTTCTGGTGTTGATCGTGTTTTGCTCTAGGGAGGAATTTAGTCAACATATCTGCTACATTTAGGTCCGTGTGTACTTTACAAATCTTTTTATCTCCATCTTTGACATGCTCGCGGATGGAGTGAAACCGGCCCTTAATATGCTTGGAATTCTTGTGTGACCTTGGTTCCTTGGCGTTGGCTATGACTCCATTGTTGTCAAAAAATATCACCATTGTGTCTAATGCACTAGGAACCACACCTAGTTCCGTTATGAACTCCTTCATCCAAACCGCTTCCTACGCCGCTTGTGAAGCAGCAACATATTCCGCCTCCGTTGTTGATCCAGCCACCACAGGTTGTTTGGAACTCCTCCAACTAACTACTGCTCCGTTCAAGAGAAATACATATTCGGATTGAGACTTAGAGTCATCCGGATCGGTGTCAAATCTAGCGTCGACATAACACTTAGTGACCATCTCTTCTTCACCTCCGTATACAAGAAACATATCCTTAGTTCTTCTTAAGTACTTAAGGATATTCTTGACTGCTATCCAGTGTTTCGAACCTGGATTAGATTGGTACCTACTAGTAAAACTAATAGCATGTGCCATATCCGGTCTTGTACATAGCATGGCATACGTTATAGAGCCTATAGCTGAAGCATATGGGATCTTATCCATTATCTCTCTTTCTTTCGCCATAGCCGGACTTTGAGTCTTACCAATGTCTTTCCTTGCAACATAGGTAAGAACACCTTCTTACTTCCGTCCATATTAAACTTCTTTAATATCTTATCAAGGTATGTACTTTGCAATAGCCCAATTAGGCGCCTTGATCTATCTCTATAGATCTTAATGCCTAATATATATGATGCTTCACCTAGGTCCTTCATAAATTTTTTGTTGTTTAGATAACTTTTAACACTGTTTAAAATATCTATATAATTTCCAATCAATAATATGTCATCCACATATAATATCAGAAATGCCACATTTATCCCACTCACTTTCTTGTAAATATAAGCCTCTCCATAAGTTTGGACAAATCCAAACTCTTTGATCACCTCATCAAAGCGGAGATTCCAACTCCGAGATGCTTGCTTTAGTCCATAGATGGATCGCCGAAGCTTGCATACCTTATCAGCGTCCTTAGGATCGACAAAACCCTTAGGTTGTATCATATACAACACTTCTTCAATATTACCATTCAGGAGCGCAGTTTTGACATCCATCTGCCATATTTCATAATCGAAATATGCAACAATTGTTAACATAATCCTAACCGACTTTAGCATCGCTACGGGAGAGAATGTCTCATCGTAGTCAACTCCTTGAATTTGTCGAAACCCCTTTGTGACAAGTCGAGCTTTATATATGGTCACATTACCATTAACATCAGTTTTTCTTTTGAAAATACATTTATTCTCAACGGCCTTTTGGTCATGAGGTAAGTCCACCAAAGTCCAAACTTGGTTTTTATACATGGATTCAATCTCGGATTTCATGGCTTCTAGCCATTTGTTGGAATCCGGGCTCATCATCGCTTCTTCATACGTCGCAGGGTCATCTATTTCATCAACCATGAAATTCGTAATAGGATTTCCGTATAGTTCAGGAGCTGCATGTGTCCTGCTTGACCTGCGAGGTTCGGCAGTGTCCTCTTTCGGAGTTTCATGATCATTATCATTAGTTCCCTCTTCATTCGGTGAAGTCAACTCCAGAACAATTTCCGGTGCTACGCCACTCGCCATTTCATGAAGAGAAGGTTCAATAACCTCTTCGAGTTCTACCTTCCGACTACACACGCCTTTCGTGAGAAACTCTTTCTCTAGAAAGGATCCATTCTAGGCAACGAAAACCTTTCCCTCGGATCTGTGATTGAAGTAATACCCAATTGTTTCTTTAGGGTATCCTATGAAGACGCATTTGTCCGCTTTGGGTTCGAGTTTATCAGGATGAAGTTTCTTCACATAAACATTGCAACCCCAAACTTTAAGAAATGACAGCTTAGGCTTGTTTCCAAACCATAATTCATACAATGTCGTTTCAATAGATTTATATGGTGCCCTATTTAAAGTGAATGCAGCAGTTTCCAGTGCATAACCCCAAAATGATAGTGGCAAGTCAGTCAGAGACATCATAGATCGAACCATATCCAATAAAGTACGATTACGACGTTCCGGCACACCATTACATTGTGGTGTTCTAGTAGGCATGAGTTGTGAAACTATTACACAATCTCTCATGTGTGCTCTAAACTCGTAACTAAGATACTCACCTCCACGGCCAGGCCATAGAAATTTAATCTTTCTATTACGATGATTTTCCACTTCACTCTGAAATTCCTTGAACTTTTCAAAGGTTTTAGACTTGTGTTTCATTAAATAGATATACCCATATCTACTCAAATCATTTGTGAAAGTAACAAAATAAATATATCCACCTCGCACCGACACACTCATTGGACCATATACATCAGTATGTATGATTTCCAATAAATCTGTCACCCATTCCATTGAACCGGAAAATAGCGTTCTAGTCATCTTGCCCAGAAGGCATGGCTCACATGTATCAAATGATTCAAAATCAAGTGATTCGAAAAGTCCATCTGAATGGAGTTTCTTCATGTGTTTAACGCCAATATGACCTAGACGGTAGTGCCACATATATGCAGATATATCATCATCAAGTTTAATCCTTTTAGCATCAACATTATGAATATGCATAACACTATTATCGAGATCCAACAGAAATAAACCATTCATCACAGGTGTATGACCATAAAAGATATCATTCATATAAATTGAACAACCATTGTTTTCAGACTTAAATGAATAACCACTTCACATCAAACACGATCCGGATACAATGTTCATGCTCAGTGCAGGCACCAAATAACAATTATTTAGATTTATCACTAATCCCGATGGTAGGTGGAGAGGTAGCATTCCGATGGTGATCACATCAAGTCTTGATCCATTGCCGACACACATCTTGACCTCACCCCTTGCTAGCGGTCACTTGTTCCTTAGCCCCTGATTCGAGATACATATATTAGCAACCGATCTAGTATCAAATACCCAGGTGCTACTGCGAGTACTAGTCAAGTACACATCAATAACATGTATATCACATATACCTTTGTTTTCCTTGCTGGCCTTCTTGTCCGCCAAATACTTGGGGCAATTGCTCTTCCAATGGCCAGTTCCCTTACAATAGTAGCACTCGGTATCAGACTTAGGGCCATCTCGGGATTTCTTTTCAGGCGCGGCAACAAATTTGCCGCCCTTCTTTCCCTTCTTTTTACCCTTCTTGTCTTTCTTGAAACTGATGATCTTATTGATCATCAACACTTGATGTTCTTTCCTATCTCCACTTCTGTAGTTTTAAGCATTGGCAGAAGCTCGGGGAGAGACTTCTTCATGCCCTGAATATTATAGTTCATCACGAAGCTCTTATAGCTAGGTGGCAGAGATTGGAGAACATGATGTATGCCTAAGTCAATGGGAATCGTTATTCCCAAGGACATAAATTTATTGGCGTACCCAGACATTTTGAGTACGTGCTCACTAACGAAGTTGTTCTCTTCCAACATGCAGCTAAAGAAATTTTCAAAAGCATTATAACTCTCTACGATAGTATGGGTATCGAAAATCATTTTCAATTCACCAATGGTATCAAAGGCATTGCCATTTTCGAAACGCTTTCGAAGTTCCGGCTCTATCCCATACAGTATGCCGTAATGAACTAAGTTATGGTCCTCCTGACGAGTCAAATAGACGTTCTTTTCCTCGTCAGGGGCATCATGAGCTGGTGGGGTGCCTAGCGGTGCTTATAGCACATATTGCTTTTGTGCAGCAGTGAGGAGAATCCTCAAATTCATGTCCCAGTTGGTAAAGTTGCTACCGTTTGCCGCAAGTTTCTCTTTCTCCATGAACACATTGAAATTAAAAGCAGGTGGTGCCATCTACAATAGAATTTGTGAAGTTTAGACTAAGTTTATGATAGGTTGAGTTCAACTAATCCAAATTACAAATGAACTCCCATTCAAAAACAACATCCCTCGTGTCTTTTTCGTGATTACATGAACCAAATCTACTACACCAAGTCCGATCATCACGTGAGTCAGTGTAGCTTCAAATGCGAGCATCTATATGGGCATCATATCAACTATATGACTCATGCTTAACCTTTCGGTCCGTGTTCCGAGGCCATGTCTATACATGCTAGGCTCACCAAGTAAGAACCTTAGTACTCGCGTGTGTAAGGCCATGTCTGTACACCCGATCATCACGTGATGTCTTGAAGCGGAGAAACATAAAACGATGCATAGTTAAGGGAGAACACAATTTTATCTTGATATCTTAAATGAGGGATCATCTTATAATGCTAGTAAAACGCCAAACAAGTAATATAAGATGCAAACATCAAATGTGTAAAGTGAAATGATATGGTTCTTGCACTTGATCACTATCATGTGCATCGTGGTATGATCTTTATCATTCCTTTGTGTGTAAGGCCATGGTCAATGGAACTTACACGTTAGGTGTGTTGTAAGAGTATCAACTATACATAAACTTACAACATTACCATATCATGATACTAGCCTAGCAATGATCTAAACTAGATGCTTCTAATTTATCAATTGCAAGTTTTACGTGGCTTAGGGCTTTCGAAGATAGAACCAGTCTTACCTAAAAACATGGAACCACAACGATGATAACCAAATTATTAGCAACTCATTGTAAATCAGATATTGACTATAGTAGGAGAGACAGACACTCGCTAGCCACTTATGCAAGACTAGTTGCATGTCAATCGTGGAACATGTCTCATGTGCGAGGACTTGTAAAGTTAGTCTGGGCCTCTTCATCCCACTATGCCACCAATATCCAAAATACATGAAAGAAGAAATAACATGATCATCAACGCCCACATACGCATATGTGTACTACCCGTGCAAAGCATCTACGCATAGATCAGGCTCTGATACCACTGTTGGGGTTCGTAGCATAGAAAACAATTTTTTTCCTATGATGGGAACTATTATACGCCAAGAGCTATCTACTAGATACAAGAAACGGGTGGATATACATCCATAGAGAACATACCCTCGAAGACCGACAAAGTGTAACGAGATTGAACTCATGGATGATGTAGTCGAACACTTGCTGATCTCAAGATCGTGTATAAGTCCTAGCGCGGCAAATCAGCAACACATCCATCCTCGCACACACGTTCAGGCCACCGAACAACCTCCACCTCCTCGTTCCAGTGATGCAGTGGAAGCAGCAACTCCTTCCAGACGAAATGCCACCAGTAACATGTATCTCACTAATCCGAGACCATGGGGAAATAATTCTAGAGGGGGAGAGATCCTTCACAAGGAGGTGTAAGTGAGAAGGAGGGAGAGGGGATCCTTATATAGGAGAGGGGGCTGCCCCCCTCCCATGGCCGGCGCCCATGGGGGGTGCCCCCACCTCTTCCTCATTCATGTGGTGGAAGCTCCACTCACATAAGCTGCCCCTCCATTTTCTCCACTAAAAAGTCCCACTCATATGCATTAGATTTCCACCAAATTTAATGCAACTCTCATTTACTAAATCTCTTTTATTTATTTCATTCAGAATTTTGTTAATTACTTTAATTAAAAAACATTCACATAAAACCTCCTGCAACATTTCAATATCACATGCAAAACCAATTTCAGCAATTTCATCCGAAACAATTTCGGTGTCCATTGAAATAATTCCGATGCTTTGCAATTCTTTCATCTAGAACATTTTTGCTCCAAATGGTGTTTGGCAACCCTTAAGTGTGTCACCCTATGGTTCCCGAATAATGCAGACATGATCGAGGCCTCTCTCAGATCAATAATCAGAAGCGGGACATGGAGATCCATACTGACTCCCACACATTCAACGATGACTTCTGTGATCGTGAGAACCTTTGACGATAGTAACTAAATCCCTTTGTCTCGCGATATATTACATGTCCGAGATTCGATCATTAGTATCTAAATACCTAGTTTGATCTCGTTACTGACATGCACTCTTTTCTCGTTACCGTGATATAACATTTTAGTGATCACAACACTTGCTTGCAAGCTATCTTAATGTGATATCACCGAGAGGGCCCAGAGTATATCTATCCGTCATCGGGATTGAAAAATTCCACTCTTGATCCATGAGCCTCAGCATAACACCTTCGGAGTATCTGAACCCATATTTGTAGTCACCCTTTTACGGTGTGACGTTTGATGTTATCAAGTCACTCTTCCGGTGTTAGCAATTAACATGATCTCATGGTCTAAGGACTAAGATTACTTCATATGATGTTATAGAAATATAAACACAATGACTTTAATCATAATACTATACTTCGAATGAACATCACATCATTCACCAATGTTGTGACCTCATTATTAACAACATCCGATGTCCATGATCAGGAAACCTTGATCATCTTGTTAATCAACAAGCTAGTTTATAAGAGAGGCATAACTAGGAACCCTTTATTTGATTATTAAACACACATGTATTTAACGTTTCCTATTAATACAATTATAGCATGCAAATAAACATCTATCATATACTTGGAATACATATAATAACAACTTTATTATTGCCTCTGAGGGCATATTCCCTTCAATATCATGGCAACGAGATAAGTAGACTTGTTAGTAACGATATTAGTATGTGGATACCGATGATCAAATCTCGGACAAGTCATGTATCAAAGTAACAAAAGGAATCATACATGAATTTATGGTTCAAACGACAAAGCATTGTGGAATGCATGGGGTCATTATAGGCATCCCTGTCCCATTATTGATCATTGATATGAGAGAGATCTCGATCATGTTTTTGACATTCCCAAACCGTAGGGTAACACACATAAGGGTCTTACAATATTCTGAGATCGTTATGAAAGCGTTGGCATCATCGATGGAAACATGAGAGAAAACTAGAAGTGTTTAGGGTAAAGTACGAATTCATTCGAAGTGATCGAAAAGAAGTTTTTTATCATGAGGAAATGTTTAAATATGTTTTAATATTAATTGTTGGAATTAAAAATAAAATAAATATTTATAATTAATTTTTGGGCAACTTCCACTATTGGGCCAAATTCCGTGAAGAGAAAAGGGCCCAAGAGGGAGGCCACCCAAAGGTCCACCGCTGTCGCGTCTAGGTCTCCCATCGGTCGGTCTGCCGAGTGGGGCCAGCGTGGTAGGTGGGACTGATGAGTCCAAAATTGAAGCATATTTACCTTTCGTTTTTTGCATAAATAGAATAGGGATTTTGGTATTTCACTATGTTTGCACACACCTTTTTGTCCTTGTTTCAACAAGATCTAGAATTACTAAGTCTTATGAACATATCAATTGGATCTGTCCTATTATGTTGTAATATGATATTTTTAAGTGATAAAAGTCATTTTACTAATTTATCTTCACACTTGGGAGAATACTGATGTCTACGCATGCTTCTATTCTTGTAGATAGTGTTGGGCCTCCAAGTGCAGATGTTTGTAGAACAACATCAAGTTTCCCTTAAGTGGATCACCCAAGGTTTATCGAACTCAGGGAAGAAGTGGTAAAAGGTATCCCTCTCAAGCAACCCTGCAATCAAGATACAAGAAGTCTCTTGTGTCCCCAACACACCCAATACACTTGTCAGGTGTATAGGTGCACTAGTTTGGCGAAGAGATAGTGAAATACAAGTAATATGGATGATTATAAGTGGTAACTGCAATCTGAAATAAGAGTGGTAGCAAACAACCATGTAACAGAACTGATTGTAAATGGTGTTTCAATGCTTAGAAATAAGGCCTAGGGATCATACTTTCACTAGTGGACACTCTCATATAAATATCTTCTCTTCATGATGCTACCCTGAACTACTCTCCGGTTGGACGATGTAGGGCTATAACAGCACACCTTATAGTTCGCATTCCCCATCTAGATAACCCCTCACTATCACCTTGAGCGCTAGATGGTTCCAACAAACACCACAATCTCATAGAGACATCCAACTCAAATTATACTCATGATAAGTATTTATGTAACCTTAGCCAAAGTGCCACATGGTGTACACACTGTCAACTTCACACACGTGAGGATAAGCAGAGATTAATTAAAGCACTTGATTAGCAGAATAAATCTATAGATTACAAAGCTCATGATCTCAATAACATCACACATAGAGAGAGAGATGAACACATAGGTACCGGTAGAACCCTTAACCTCGAGAGAGAACTACTCCCTCCTCATCATGGGAGTTAGCAACAGCGATGGAGATGGCGATGGAGTCTATGGAGATGGATCCGGGGGCACTTCCCCGTCCTAGCAGGGTGCCGGAACAGAGACTTCTGTCCCCCGAATCTCCTCCTCGATGGCGACGGTGCTGTTGAACTTTTCGTGGAATTCTGATCTGGTATCTAGTGTTTTCGTCCCAGGGGGCTTTTATAGGAGAAAGGGTGATGCCAGAGGTGGGCCAGGGTGGCCACACCACCTGGTGGTGCGGCCATGGGTGACCCGCGCCACCCTAGGGTGTGCCTGCCTCCTGGCTCCCCTCCGTATCCCCTTTGGACTCCGTGTCGTGTCGGGAAAAATAGGAACTTCGGCTTTTGTTTCATCCAATTCCGAGAATATTTCTTTTTTGGCTTTTTTTGAAACCAAAAACAACAGAAAACATGCAACTGGCACTACGACATCTTGTTAATAGGTTAGTTCCAGAAAATATATAAAAATACCTGATACATTGCTAACGTATCCATAATTTTTGATGTTCCATGCTTGGTTTTATCTACTTTCTTATGTTTTGTTCCAACTTTGGAGTACTTTCTATACACTTTCTTGGACTAACCTATTAACAAGAGCCACAGTGCCAGCTGCCTGTTTTCTGCTGTTTTTGGTTCCAGGAAAGTCAAAAAATGAATATTCCCGGAATTGGACGGGACAAAAGCCAAAGTCAGTTTTTCACCGAGGGACACAAAGAGCCAGAATACGAGACGGAGAGGGGCCATAGGGCGGCCACACCACCTGGCCAGCGCCAGGGGGTGGTGTGGCCATCCCAAGCACCCCCTCAGCCTCCCGTTTCTCCTATAAGATGCCTCCAATACAAAAATCCTAAGTACCTGATCAAAATTCCACGAAAGAGTCTGTAGCCACCATCATCTCCATCCCTAGATCGAGAGGGATCTAAAACTCTTCCTGGCACCCTGCCGGAGAGGGGAATTCACCCTGGAGGCCTTCTTCATCATCATGCAAGCCTCTGGTGTGATGCGTGAGTAGTTCACCTCTAGACAACTGGTCCATGTAGTAGCTAGATGGCTGGTTCTCCTCCTTTGTGCTTGTGTTTGCGGGGATCCGATGGATATTGAGATGCTATTTCAGATTGATTATTGATTCTATCATGTGTTTGTTATTTGTGATCTTGCATGCTTTCCGTTGTTAGTAGCTATCTTGGCCAAGTAGATGCTAGCAACTCCAAGAGTTAGTATTTATGCTCGATAGTGGGTTCATGCCTCTAGTAATCTAGGGAAGTGACAGAAATCTCTAAGGTACTATATGTGCTGTTGCTACTAGGGAGAAAACTACAATCCTTTGTTCATAGGACAACCGTATTGTTTACTTTACATGCAATGCGTAATGCAATTATCCGTTGCACGCAACTTAATACTAGAGGGGGTTCGGATGATAACCTAAAGGTGAATTATTAGTCATAGATGCAGTTGGATTACGGTATATGTATAATGCTGTAATGCCCAATCAAGTCCCAAAGGACTCAAGATGAGTAGTATATGCATGTATTGCTTTCTCGATGTTTGTCAATTGCCCCGCTGTAATTTGTTCACCCAACATGTCATCTATCTTAGGGAGAGCCACCACTAGTGAACTATGGACCCCGGTCCTTTCTTTTACCATGAACCTACAATCAACTGTTTACTGCTTTCTGTTTACTTTCTTCCACTTGATACGTTTAATCCTTTGTTTTCAGGAAAACCGGTGAGATCGACAACCTCATCGCAAGTTGGGGGCAAAGTTCTGTGGTTGTGTTGTGCAGGTCTCCATGTTGCTACTGGCACCGGTAGTGCGCCCTGCCAAAGTTCAGCTAGCAACACCTTTGAGGTGTTTCCTTGCTCCTACTGGATTGATAACCTTGGTTTCATAACCGAGGGAAAACTTAATACTGTGCTCATCATACCTTCCTCTTGGGGTTCCCCAACGGGCTCGATATATTTTGGGCTAAGCAACTGATTTTCTGTTGCCGTTGCCGGGGAGTCAAGGACATCTTCACAAGGGGAGTCCCTCATAACCAATCTCTTTACTTTGTTGTTTTTGTTTTGCTTAGTTTATTTCTACTTTGTTTGCTTGTTTCTTTATCAAAAACACAAAAAAAATTAGTTCCTACTATAGTTGGTATTTTCGTTGGTCTATTATTATCTTGCTTTATCATGGTTACTATTAATGGTTGGTTTCTTTGAAACTAAATCTAAATGGCAAGGTGGGTTCATGGAAGAACAAAAATATTATTATAAGGAACACCGCTTGTCACAAAAAGGGAAACTCTTATGGGAACAAATTGATAAATTGAATACCATTGATAGAAACGTGTGCTCTACTTATAATGTTACTTATTGCGTTGATAATCTTGTTGCTGTAGGAGGTATAAACACCTCCCTTTTCAATGTGAGTATAATGATAATGTTACCATATCTTCTTATGTTAAAGGAAATTATGACTTTTATGATGTGGAACAAATTGAAAAATTTATTGTTTGGAAGGGTGCATTTGAACTTGTTAGTTTGATTGAAAATACTGATGATGCACCTTATAAATATGAGGTTTATGATATACTTCAATTTTTCTTTGATAATTACAAGGAAGAAAATGGCTATATTCTTTAATATCTTAATAGATGCTCTCCACCAGCAGAAGAGACTAATGCCTTGCAGGAGCCTATGGAAGAAGAAATTGCTGAAACTGGAAGCTCATTGGATGAAAAAGAGGAGGAGAGTGATGATCAAGAGGAGGAAGAATCGACCTACCCATTCCTACCTTCTAACGAGAGTAACTCTTTACCCCTTACAATATTTGATTGTCCCCCATGCTTACTAAAGGAGGATGAATGTTATGTTCCTGAGGATTCTTTTGAAAATGTTTATAATAAAGCTCTAGTGCTTGTAGATCATGAAAAGCATGCTTTATGTGATAGTTATATTATTGAGTTTATTAATGAGGCTACTGGAAATTATTATGAGAGAGGAAAATATGGTTGTAGAAGTTTTCATGGTACTGAAACACCTCTCTATGTGCTGAAAGTTTTGAAGTTACATTTGTTTTATCTTCCTATGCCTGTCACTTTGTTCTTTGTCCATTTATTTGCATAAAAGATTCCTATGGATAGGAAGTGGGTTAGACTTAAATGTGTTTTGAATTTGCTTCTTGATGCTCTCTTTTACTTCAATTCATATTTCCAATGTGAGCATCTTCTCAAACTATCATGCCTAACTTAAAGACGTTAAAGAAAAGTACTTATTGGGAGATAACCCAAAAGTTTTAGATGAGTCTCGGAAGTTATTACTTCAGTAATAACCGCTCCTTATCCTTTTTATTTGCCTTTTGTGCCAAGAGTAACCTCGAATGAGAGAGAAGTAATGATTGGGAAAGTTGCCGTCCTGAAACAGATATCTGTGCTTCACCGTAAAAATTTGTGTAAAATCTCTGTACGTCCTTTTGAGGTGTGAATTTTTGATCTTCTGACCCAGGTTGTTATCTAACTTTCGTCAGTTCAACACTTTTTTATTTGAGCAACAGAAGGTCTTCGAAAAAATTCGTCTATACCTGCTGGTCTGTTTTGACAGATTTCTGTCATTATTTGCATTTGCTTCTTGTTGGTTCCTTTTTGAGTTCTTTTGGGGAATTGAGCTTTTTGGAAGTGCTATAGTAGCTTGTGTTTTAATGGAAATTTTATTGATGTTGGAACTGAACCTAAAGACGTATTATCTTGAGTGCACTAATGTTGCTAATAAGATTGTGTGAAGTTTTGTATGAAGGAAAAATTTCAGGTGTATGGAAGGAATGAGTAATGAGATGAAGGATGGGCTAAAGCTCAAGCTTGGGGATGCCACGCATGTCACCCCAAGAAATATCCAAGAAGTAAAAGCGTCAAAGCTTGGGGATGCCCAAGGCATCCCCTTCTTCATCAATAAAAATTCCAGGTTTCTTCCAAACACTTCATTTTTATTGTTTCATGCACAGCTGTGTTGTTCTTGGAGCATCTTCTTTTTCGTTTTCATTTTGGTTTTTCATTTTCTTGGTTTTCTTAGTTTGCTGAATAAATTGTTTGGACCTCCTCTTCCATACTTTGGTTTTCAAATAGTTTGGTTTGGATTGGAAAAGAGTAGGAAAACTTCATGCTTAAGTGGTAATGAGAGCTTGTTTTTGACTGTGGCCTATGCTTTGTCATGCCATGCTCGATATTGTTTTGGCTTTATGCTTAGTATTCTTTGCTGTAGCATGACATGTTATAAACAATTGAGATTGCTTAATGTGCCTTGGAAGAATCATGCGTTGTTTTAGCATATTAAAGCATAGTATTGTGGTATTCTCCTTTGATGCTTTATTTGGGTTGACTTGGCACATGCTCACACCATGTTATGACTATCCCAAGTCACCATAAGCCTTTATGATCCTTTAGTTTTCAACTTGTAGTATCACTTTATGCTTTGATTAATGATGTTTTGTCGCTCTGCATGATTATGGCCATTATTGCTCTCTTAGTTAGTCGCTCCCAGTATTTTGCTAGCCTCCATAACCAAGTATGAGTTCCACTCATGCGTCCAACTCCGAAAACCAAGTTATTCCAAAGAGTCCACCATACCTACCTATTAGCATATGCTATTCCAAGTATATTCATGTTTTTGTCTACCTTCCGAATTAAACTTGTTATGAGAAAACTAGTGATTAAAGCTCTCACCAACTTGATGGCACACTTTACTTTCTTGCATTTAATAAACTTGAACCATTGCATCCATCTTTGTTGCATATATGCTTGCGGTTTATAAGTTGAAGTTAGCAGAACCATGCATCGTGGGGAACGCTTTCAACATTGCACTTGTACTTTGTACCTAGTTGATATCATGTTCTTTTGCTTATGGATCCCGGCGGTGTGAAATAAAAGGGGAACTTGTAAGATCATGGAGTTTGTATTTGTGTTAGAGAAATGCTTGGGCCGCTAGAGTAAGCCATGCCTAATCATGGTGGAAACTTGCAGCATAACCATAATGAGCACTCTATGAAGCATCCTCAATAAAAACCTATGCAAATATCAAATAAAAAGATCGCTGAGATGCTCATTGTCTGCTTGCCTTGTCATTTTAATTATGGGATAGCTCCTGTATCATGTGCAAGGGGTACCCCGTTGGCGGTTCTTTATGATACATATGTACTTACAATGACAAGAGCTTACTTGTGACTAAATTTGAGTAGCATGAGGTTTGGTCTTCATAAGTAAGGGGCATGAGATTTTAGCTTATAACTTGCCAAGCATATCCTCTTAGTTGTGTCACTTTAACCTTAATCACCTTCAAGATGCTTATGATAGGGGCAATGAGAGCTGAAAGCTAATTAAGTACCATAAATTTTGGGAACTCTTTATGAAACTTGAATCCCTACTTCCTTCTATGAAGGCCTTTCTTTTACTTTTATGTTGAGTCTCCACTTTCTATCTTTATGCACCTACTTTGAGAGCATAGTGGCCATTCTTAGTTCTATGTGCATTGTCCCAAGACTTGTTGATTGATGCATAGCTTTGATATTGCTTGTTTTAAACTATTTGTATCTAGTCACTCTTATGAACTTTGAAGGTGTCCTATGCATTTATGTTTGCTACTCTATGAGGGACAAGCTGAATGCCACTATGCTATGTTTTATTTATGTGAAACAAACAAACGTCTTGCAAAGCATTTTTATTCATGAATCTTTTGTTTGTGCCTTTTCATGTTGCAACATAGTTGCTATGTCTTATTGTTAGAACTTTATCTTTCATGTTATGATTGAAGTACTATGACCCAAGCTATCATTGTTTTGCAAATACTTTGATCAAGTTTATGATGGTGCATGTCACCTCAAAAATTATTCTTTCTTTTTATCACTTACCTACTCGAGGACGAGCAAGATTTAAGCTTGGGGATGTTGATACGTTGCTAACATATCCATAATTTTTGATGTTCCATGCTTGGTTTTATCTACTTTCTTATGTTTTGTTCCAACTTTGGAGTACTTTTTATACACTTTCTTGGAATAACCTATTAACAAGAGCCACAGTGCCAGCTGCCCGTCTCTGCTGTTTTTGGTTCCAGGAAAGTCAGAAAATGAATATTCCCGGAATTGGACGGGACAAAAGCCAAAGTCAGTTTTTCACCGAGGGACACAAAGAGCTAGAATACAAGACGGAGAGGGGCCATAGGGCGGCCACACCACCTGGCCAGCGCGGCCAGGCCTGGCCAGCGCCAGGGGGTGGTGTGGCCATCCCAAGCACCCCCTCAGCCTCCCCTTTCTCCTATAAGATGCCTCCAATACAAAAATCCTAAGTACCTGATCAAAATTCCACGAAAGAGTCTGTAGCCGCCATCATCTCCATCCCTAGATCGAGAGGGATCTAAAGCTCTTCCTGGCACCCTGCCGGAGAGGGCAATTCACCCTGGAGGCCTTCTTCATCATCATGCAAGCCTCTAGTGTGATGCGTGAGTAGTTCACCTCTGGACAACGGGTCCATGTAGTAGCTAGATGGCTGGTTCTCCTCCTTTGTGCTATCATGTTTAGATCTTGTGAGCTCCGTTCATGATCAAGATCATCTATTTGTAATTCTTACATGTTGTGTTTGCGGGGATCCGATGGATATTGAGATGCTATTTCAGATTGATTATTGATTCTATCATGTTGTAACATCCCTAAAATCATATTTCAAAACTCATTCATATCATCCTTGCATCCTTCATTCATTTAGGGTTTTTCTCAAAATCATTTAGAAACAGAAGTTTGTGCTATGGTTTCATGTGAGCAATTTTACCTCAATTGGCCATCACCCTTTGAGACTTGATTGTTTAGGTACTTGTTTGCTTGCCTCCATTGTTGGAAAGTTTAGGTGTAGCATTTTAGACCAAAGTTAAAATTTAGAAATAATTTCAAAACCCCTATTTCAACATTTGCAAACCAGAGGCAAAGTCTCTGTTTGTATTAAGCCCAAGCTTGACCAAGCCCTTGCAAGGTAACCACATGGTTAAGTGACTGTTTTTGAAACCTCAGTACCCTACAAAAAATCCCCAGATTTGTTTGAATTCAAAAAGGTTTTGAATTCATATCAAAATCATTCCAGAAAATAGAATTAGAAAAAGAAAAGGGTTAAACAAAAGAAAAGGGCCGCGCGGCTGAAATCTGGCCCAGCAGTGAAACATGCCCATCAAGCCCACCCGGGACTTTTCCTTTTCTTCTCTCACGCGTGAGCGCACCCACCAGCTCACTGACAGAAGGGACCCACTCACATTTCCCTCTATCGCTGACAACCGTGGCCCACCTGAGCATCGTCGTCTCCACCCGCACGACCAGTTCATCCCCAAATCAACGCGACAGTTTTCTTTGTTTAATTCGCGGCTTCAATTCGTATCAATGCCCGAGTGATTCTCGCTCGTGACCAGGCTATATAAACCTCCTCTGCCCCTCTCCCTTCTCCCTCAAACCCCGAACCCAGAGCGCCACCAGGCTACGTGTATTGCCCTCTGTAGCCCCGCCGTCTCCGACGACTGCACCGACAAATTCCGGTGAGTTCCGAGCTCTCCTCTGCCTCTCGTTCTTGCTATCTGATTCAGTGAGTCTCTGCGCTTCTTCTAACACACTCCGTTTACCCTCGCATGAACCGTAGCTCCGGCAACATCGACGACCGGCCGCCATCGTCTTCTGCACGAACTCCGGCGACCAAATTCTGTAAGTCCAGACCGCCCCAAGCCTTGTCATTCACGCACGCATCTTTGCCATGATCTTCTGCATCTGACCATGACCTTTGTTTGCCTCCTAGTGATCGACAACCTCGCCAACGACGACGATTGACCGTGCCGACGTCTGTCTCTACTCTGACGAGCAATCATCGCCGTATCTGTGCGCCCCTTGACAAACCAGAGCCACCTCGAGCTTCAGCACGCCACCGCGGTCCTGGTAAGCGCCTTCTTGTTTCCTCGGACGACCTAGAGCGCCGGCGCCACCGTAGTCTGACGCGCCGCCTCCAGTCATCGCCGCTAGCTCCGCCAGTTAGTGGCTCGGTGATTGAGTCCGTTGGATCTATATCGTAAGGCTAGGATAGATCTTAAACGAAGGGGTACGCTCACGTCTGAGCCGCCAGATCTAAGTTAGATCCTACGGTTCACATCTGTCGATCCGACCGAAGCGGTACGCGCCAGTGGAGTTGCGACGCGTGGCTAGGTTGAATTCAAAAACAGAATTTAAAACCAGAATTAGATCCAAACTTCAAACTGCTATAACTTTTGAATGCCACGTTATAATTTTGCAAACTTTATACCGTTGGATTCAGTGATTCAAGACCTTTCTGAATATCCAATGTGTTTAGCAAATAGTAACCATTAGAATGACTTTATTTGTAGAAACTTGTTTAAGGCTATTTTGAGTATAGATTTAGTTTAGTATTTTGTTTTAGGGTTAAGTAAGTTTAGTTGGCAAACTTGTGACTTGTTAAGTATATGTAATCATGCACTTGCTTGGTAGAGTTTTCAAAAAACACCACTTAGTAGATTCATGCATGCATGCATTCATATTATTTTTGTTTGTATATATTTGTGTGTAATTGTGTGCTACAATTTTGTGTGTAGATTTTGCTAGTGATTGTGATTGTGAAGAGTGCTACTCTCCCCATTACCAAGGCAAGTGATGCTTCATATCTTCTGTCCCATTATTTTCACTATGCATTAGTGTTTTTGCTAAGTAAAACTTGCATGGGATTTTGCTAAGTATAGACCTTGCTATGGGAAAACCTAGTAGATGAAGCCTTAGTAGAAATTTCCTAAGTTAAGATTCCTACTACCTTCATGCTTAGCTTAGCTAATAGAAAACAAGGGTGGAATATATATTCATGCTATGGAAAATTTCTAAGTCTTTGGACTTATATTTTGTTTAATAAAACAACTAAGTGAATGAATCACCTGGGTGGAATGGAAGGAATGGTTTGTGTTGAGTGGTTCACAAGGCCATGGACTTGGCTTGTGTATCTCACCTGTGGATGGCCACCCAGGAACAAAGAGATTTGAGATGTCAAATGTTGAGAAGCTTCAAGTGCAACCACATGGCAATATGGGCTCTGCCATGATCATATAGGTTGCTAGAACTTAGTCTCTTGGACAGTTGGTGGTAGAGGGAATGATAGGTTGGAACGCGTCCATTTGACTAAGGAAAGGCTTCTGAAAGATCTTGTCTTGGGAAACCAAGTCTTGTGGGGAAAGTGCACCACCTCTACAGAGTGTAAAACCTAAGTACTTAGCCATGTCCCTGGTAAAGGACAATTTGAGCATCAAGACATGAAAGCTATCAAGAATCTCATCACTCCAATTTCTAAGTTAAAAATCTTGTGGGTGAACAAGGGTTAAAAGGATCTTCAGTCCTTGATTGGTAGATGCCCTGAGTGGATCTTCAGTCTTTGATTGGTAGATGCCTTGGGTGATTTGTACCAAACAAAAACTTAGTGTTTTCAAATGATAAGGAAAAATCTATTTTGAGCAATGCAAGCCTAAGCTCCACTTAGCCAAATGCATATAGTATTATAGTCCACTTAATATATACTAAGGTATCACTTGCCAATACTATTCCAAAGTATTGACCCTCTATGGCTGTAACTTGTAATGTTGCAGGTTACTCCGATGATGAATAGGAGTCATGAGTCTACACTCAACATGCTTGCCTGTGGCACATGAAGATGAAGACTTATGTTTATATACTTATTCCATAAACTCTTGTATTAGGCCTTTGGCCCTGAGTTGTAAAAGACTATGTTTATCTCTGGAATGACTGTAATAAACGACCTTTGTATCCGTGTACTTCATCTTAAACTGTGGATGCTAGCATTGATCCAGGGACTAGCATTGCAATCACAGGGATCTTTTCCTTTACAAAGGAGGGATCTTACATATGGTATCAGAGCACTGTGTTGCCTGTAGGATTATGACCCTAGGATTGGAAACCACTAAGGAAATTTTTTAACTACTTCTACACTTGTCTATTCTTCTCGTAAACTTTTCTAATCTTCTCATTCTCATCTCTATTTGTAGATGAACTCCATCAACGAAGCCGTGAAGAAAGGACCACTCATGACCATGACCTTGGAGTGTGAAACTGAGTTTCCCAAGATTCTCAAGGACCTCATGGAGACAATGGAAGCACATGGTGCAGCTGTGTACAAGGGCTTCCCAGTGATGGAGGAAGGAGTGGAGTATTGGTGGGTGCAACTTCACTTGTACAAAAACAAGGAAGACAACCACAAAGAAAGAGGCTTCTGCATGTACACCAACACTTTTATGCACACCACATTCTTTGAGTCAGCAAAAGAAGCAGCTTGGAAGACTATCAAAGAACTAAGTGCTAGAGTCAAGTGCAGAATGCTCAACCTCCAAAAAGACTTAGAGAAGGAGAAGGAACATACCCAAGAGTTGGAAGTCACCAACCAAACCTTAAGGGGAGATATTATAGACTTAGTGATAGAAGCATGTGAACAAGATAGGCTGATTGCCTCTAGGAACATTGTGTTAGCCACCAGATCCAGTGAGATAGGTTTGTGAACGCACTTCGTTAGTTGGACCACCACCTATCACCTTATTTTCCAAATGATACCTTAAATAAGTTTGAACCTTGGTTGATGTAATGGATTCATGTATGCATGACTTGTGTGATTTTGTGTTCCATGGATATGTATGAATGTTGTCTTGTTTATTTTAAATTGTGTTGTTCTAAATTTTTCAATCTTATAAATAGATGCCTATTACCATCAGCGCTATTGAGGAGTTCCAGGTTACCCGTTTTGGTCCTCGTATCGTAGAGCTTACTACCTTGCTCGATCTCCCTCTTCCCACCATCACGGTGCACCCGCTCACCAAGTTTGAGAGGAAGGACCTCTGGGGCTTCAAGGTGAACCAGCCAGGACGCCAGACAGAGCCTGCTACGGAGACCATCGTCTTCAAGCTTATGCACGATGACAGGGAGAGAGGCATGGAGGTTGTCATTCAGGACCTGATAGGACGACTGTTAGGCCGTCACTCCCGACAGGTTAGAGGCACTCACTTCCACGCCTTCGGAAGGCGTGATGATGACGGAGAGTCCATCGACTTTGAGGACGACTCGAGGACCACAGCAGAGCCGATACGCCTGTACCTCCAGGACTTAGAGACTCTTATTAGGCACGTGGATACTGACAGGACCAACTTCATGCTTAGCAATGACGAGCTCCAGGTGCAGCTTCGCGAGAAGGACAAGCTCTTCGCGCAGCAGGACGAGGTAGTCAAGGAAATGGAGGCGAAGTTCGAGACCCAAGACCGTAAGTTCAAGAGTCAAGAGAAACGTGTCCAGGATAGGAACAAGAAGATCCGGGATATGACCGAGGAACTGCAGTCCAAGGACTTCGAGTTAGAGCAGCAACAGACAGTGATTGAGAGACTTCGTTCCCAGAATAGGGCTCTCAAGACCAAGATCGACTCCTTGACCACTACTATCGAGGAGAACAAGACCGCAATGGAGAACGCAGGTCTTACCTTTATCGAGGAGGAGATTGATGCTGACGAGTAGACTTGACTACTCAGTTATCTTTATTTACCGTACTTGTTGTTTGTGAACTTATTATTGGACCATCCGACATGTGGATGGCTTGCCACTTGTGTGTTTTTACTTTGAGACTTTTGTTATCTTGTTGTTGAGCTTTTATCCTTGTGTTGCATGCTATGTGTTTGCTTGTGTGATGTATTGTGCATGAATCATGTAAGGGTATCTCATTCTTATCTCTATATAAACCACAGATGCCTCCCCGTCGCGCAAACCCCAACCCCAACAACATTACCCCAGAAATGCAACAGATGATGAATGCGCAGACACAGCTTATGCAAATGATGATGACATTCATCCAAAACCAAAACAACAACAACAACAACCCCAATAACAACAACAACAACAACAACCCCAATAACAACAACAACAACAACCCTCCGGGTTTTGATATGCTCACCAGATTTCTGCGTCTGAGGCCAGCTAAGTTTTCGGGAACGACTGATCCAATGGTGGCCAATGATTGGCTACGTTCTATGAACAAAGACTTAGTGACCGTGGGCTGCACGGATGCCGAAAAAGTCAGGTTCGCAGCACATCTGTTGGAAGGACCAGCCACCGCATGGTGGGACAACTTCCAGATCACCACTCCTATCGATGAGGTGACTTGGGCTATCTTTGAAGATGGTTTTCGCACTACTCATTTCTCACCAGGAATGATGAGCCTGAAAAAGAAGGAGTTTCACAACCTGAAGCAGCGCCACCACAGCGTGGCTGAGTATATTGAAGAGTTCAACAATCTGGCGCGCTATGCACCGGATGAGGTTGACACAGATGCCAAAAGAAAGGAAAAGTTTCTGGAAGGCTTGAATGATGAGCTGAATCTGCAGTTGTCTGTGGCATATGTTCCAACTTATCAGTCACTGTGTGACAAGGATGTTATTGTGGAAAATAAAATGAAGCAAGTCGAGAGTAGGAAGAGGAAACACTCCGACAAGCACAGCTCGGGATCGTCCCATAAACGATCTCACTATGATGATGGTGTCAGCTCAGGATCCCACAAGCATGGGAAATTTAACAAGCACCACAACCACAACCGTCATGACAACAAGCATCATCGCAGTCATGAAAATGATAAGTACAAGAATCACAAGAGTGGACATAAGAGCCACCATAGTGGAAGTGGAAGTGGAAGTAGAAACCAGCCTAAAACGGACATCAGTCAGGTCGAATGCTACAAATGCAAGAAGCTGGGACATTATGCTAATGAGTGCCCTGAAAAGAAAGTTGAAGGACCTAACAAGCCCAATCCTTTTCAGAAAGGACAGGTTAACCACATCAATGTGGAGGAGGTCTATGAAGAGCCTGATGCTGTTGCTGGTAAGTTCAGACTCAATTCCATCTCAGAATTTGTACTCTTTGACACTGGTGCATCTCATTCATTCATATCAAAAGCATTTGTCGAAAGAAATGAACTACCAGTAGAAACCATTGGGTGTCCTATAAGAGTAAGTTCTCCTGGTGGAGAAATGATAGTAAACTCAGGATGTCATGACTTAGTCATAGAGTTCGGAAAACATAAGTTTCCAGTGAACCTAATAATCCTAAATTCCCAAGGATTGGATGTGATTTTGGGAATGGATTGGATGGCTAAATATGAGGGAGTACTAGATTGTGCCCATCGCACAGTTGCACTCACAACCCCTGAAGGTAAGAGGATAAAATTCAAGTCCAATTTTAAATCTAAAGGAAGTAAGCTGAATTCTCTTAAGGGGGTTAGCATGGACAGTGTGCCAATTGTGTGTGAGTATCCGGATGTGTTTCCGGAAGAGTTACCGGGAATGCCACCATATAGAGATGTAGAGTTTATAATAGATTTGGTACCAGGTTCTGGACCAAGAGCAAAGAGGCCTTATAAAATGTCAGTTGACGAACTTAAGGAACTCAAGAAACAGCTTGGGGAACAATTACAGAAAGGATTCATCCAGCCAAGTTCTTCATCTTGGGGAGCTCCAGTTTTGTTCGTAGAAAAGAGAGACAGAACTCAAAGATTATGCATAGATTACCGTTCTCTCAACGAGGTAACCATCAAGAACTAATATCCTTTGCCAAGAATAAATGACTTGTTTGATCAGCTAGAAGGAGCTTGTGTGTTCTCGAAGATTGATCTTCGGTCAGGATATTTTCAACTCAAGATAAGAGAACAAGACATACCCAAAACAGCATTCACCACAAGGTATGGATTGTATGAGTACACTGTGATGCCTTTTGGTTTAACCAACGCTCCAGCATACTTCATGAATATGATGAACAAAGTGTTCATGGAATTTCTCGACAAGTTCGTTGTCGTTTTCATCGATGACATCATAGTCTACTCCAAGAGCAAGGAGGAGCATGAAAGACATCTACGCTTGATACTTGAGAAACTGAGGGAACATAAACTTTATGCCAAATTCAGCAAGTGTGAGTTTTGGTTAGAGGAAGTTGGATTTCTTGGTCACATTATGACAAAGGATGGTGTAGCAGTTGATCCTGCTAAAGTTTCAGCTGTGACAGAATGGGAATCTCCTAAGAGCGTAAAAGAGGTTCGTAGCTTCCTTGGTTTAGCAGGTTACTACAGAAGATTCATTGAATTTTTTTCAAAGGTTGCTAAACCAATGACAGAATTGTTAAAGAAAGATAAGAAATTTGCTTGGTCTGAAGGTTGTGAACTCAGCTTTCAGGAATTGAAGAAGAGGCTTGTGTCAGCACCAGTTCTGTGCCTACCAGACTTGGAAAAGGATTTCCAAGTGTATTGTGATGCTTCTCATCAAGGATTAGGTGCCGTACTTATGCAAGGCGGAAAAGTTGTGGCTTATGCCTCGAGACAACTCAAAACTCATGAAGTAAACTATCCTACTCATGATTTAGAGTTAGCTGCTGTTGTCCATGCACTCAAAACATGGAGACACTACCTTTTGGGAAAACGTTGTGAAGTATTCACCGATCATAAGAGTTTGAAGTATATCTTCACCCAGAAGGAAATCAATATGAGACAAAGGAGATGGCTAGAACTTATCAAGGATTACGACTTGAGTTTGCAATACCATCCTGGTAAAGCAAATGTAGTAGCAGATGCTCTAAGTCGTAAGGCGTTTGTAAATGGCCTTACCAAAGGAGAATTGCCAGATGACTTGTGTAAGCAATTCAAGGAACTCAGATTGGAGATTGTGCCAAAAGGACATCTTATGTCTTTGGATGTTCAACCCACTCTGT
Organism: Avena sativa; assembly: GCA_916181665.1. NCBI lineage: Eukaryota > Viridiplantae > Streptophyta > Magnoliopsida > Poales > Poaceae > Avena > Avena sativa. The sequence continues at coordinate 435,608,434 of OV702295.1, forward strand.
TGGATAAGATTAAAGAAGCCCAAAAGACGGACAAAGAAATCGAAGAGATTAAGGAAAGGATTAGCCTAGGGAAAGCTAAAAGTTTCCACATAGACGAACAAGGTACTTTATGGCACGGGAAACGTATTTGTGTTCCACAAGATCCGGAATTGCGGAAACTGATTCTACAAGAAGCCCATAACTCTCCGTATTCTATTCACCCGGGAAACACCAAAATGTACATGGATATGAAAGAAAGATTTTGGTGGAATAACCTCAAAAGGGACATCGCCGAACACATTGCTTTGTGTGACGTGTGTAGTAGAGTGAAAGCGGAGCATCAGAAACCAGCAGGATTGCTTCAACCAATGCCTATTCCTGAATGGAAGTGGGAAAATATTGGTATGGATTTCATTACCGGATTACCAAGGACCAGGTTAGGGTATGATTCCATATGGGTAGTAGTGGATCGCCTAACTAAAGTGGCTCATTTTATACTCGTGAAGACAACTTATACCAGTGCAAAGTTAGCCAGAATTTACATGAGCAAAATTGTATGCCTTCATGGTGTGCCTAAGAGTATTGTGTCTGATAGAGGAACTCAGTTCACTTCTCACTTTTGGAGACAGCTTCATGAATCTTTGGGAACGAGATTGGAATTCAGCACTGCGTTTCATCCTCAAACGGATGGACAAACGGAAAGGACTAATCAAATTCTTGAAGATATGTTGAGGGCATGTGCCCTAGACTATGGAGCAAGTTGGGATGAAAGTCTGCCTTACGCAGAGTTCTCTTACAATAACAGTCACCAATCTAGCATTGGGATGGCACCATTTGAGTTTCTCTACGGAAGGAAGTGTACCACCCCATTGCTATGGAATGGTGTGGGAGAAAGAAGTTTGTTTGGACCAGATCTTATCAAAGACGCCGAAGAAAAGGTCAAATTGGTTATGGGACAGGTTGAAGATAGCACAGTCTCGACAGAAAAGCTACACAGATTCTAAGCGTAGAGAAGTCACCTACGAAGTTGGGGATAGAGCTTATCTTAGAGTATCGCCACTTCGTGGAGTGAAAAGATTTGGAGTCAAAGGAAAGTTGGCACCAAGATATGTTGGACCATTCAACATTCTAAGTCGCAAGGGAGAAGCTGCATATGAAATCGAACTGCCAGCATCTTTATCAGCAGTCCATAATGTTTTTCATGTGAGTCAGCTCAAGAAATGTCACCCAGAAATGGAAGAATCTTCTTTGAAGGATACCATATCTTTGGAAGAAGTTCAACTAGAAAGTGATCTCACCTATGAAGAAAAACCTGTCAAGATTCTTGAGACCGCAGAAGGAGTCACAAGGACAAAGACTATCAAGTTTTTCAAAGTGCAATGGAGTCATCATTCCGAAGAGGAAGCAACATGGGAAAGAGAAGATGATCTTCGGAAAGACCACCCACACCTATTTGCTAGCCAATCCGAATCTCGAGGGCGAGATTCATCTTAAGGGGGTTAGATTTGTAACATCCCTAAAATCATATTTCAAAACTCATTCATATCATACTTGCATCCTTCATTCATTTAGGGTTTTTCTCAAAATCATTTAGAAACAGAAGTTTGTGCTATGATTTCATGTGAGCAATTTTACCTCAATTGGCCATCACCCTTTGAGACTTGATTGTTTAGGTACTTGTTTGCTTGCCTCCATTGTTGGAAAGTATAGGTGTAGCATTTTAGACCAAAGTTAAAATTTAGAAATAATTTCAAAACCCGTATTTCAACATTTGCAAACCAGAGGCAAAGTCTCTGTTTGTATTAAGCCCAAGCTTGACCAAGCCCTTGCAAGGTAACCACATGGTTAAGTGACTACTTTTGAAACCTCAGTACCCTACAAAAAATCCCCAGATTTGTTTGAATTCAAAAAGGTTTTGAATTCATATCAAAATCATTCCAGAAAATAGAATTAGAAAAAGAAAAGGGTTAAACAAAAGAAAAGGGCCGCGCGGCTGAAATCTGGCCCAGCAGTGAAACAGGCCCATCAAGCCCACCCGGGACTTTTCCTTTTCTTCTCTCACGCGTGAGCGCACCCACCAGCTCACTGATAGAAGGGACCCACTCACATTTCCCTCTATCGCTGACAACCGCGGCCCACCTGAGCATCGTCGTCTCCACCCGCACGACCAGTTCATCCCCAAATCAACGCGGCAGTTTTCTGTGTTTAATTCGCGACTTCAATTCGTATCAATGCCCGAGTGATTCTCGCTCGTGACCAGGCTATATAAACCCCCTCTACCCCTCTCCCTTCTCCCTCAAACCCCGAACCCAGAGTGCCACCAGGCTGCGTGTATTACCCTCTGTAGCCCCGCCGTCTCCGACGACTGCACCGGCAAATTCCGGTGAGTTCCGAGATCTCCTCTGCCTCTCGTTCTTGCTATCTGATTCAGTGAGTCTCTGCGCTTCTTCTAACACACTCCGTTTACCCTCGCATGAACCATAGCTCCGGCAACATCGATGACCGGCCGCCATCGTCTTCTGCACGAACTCCGGCGACCAAATTCTGTAAGTCTAGACCGCCCCAAGCCTTGTCATTCACGCACGCATCTTTGCCATGATCTTCTGCATCTGACCACGACCTTTGTTTGCCTCCTAGTGATCGACAACCTCGCCAACGACGACGATTGACCGTGCCGACGTCTGTCTCTACTCTGACGAGCAATCATCGCCGTATCTGTGCGCCCCTTGACAAACCAGAGCCACCTCGAGCTTCAGCACGCCACCGTGGTCCTGGTAAGCGCCTTCTTGTTTCCTCGGACGACCTAGAGCGCCGGCGCCACCGTAGTCTGATGCACCGCCGCCAGTCATCGCCGCTAGCTCCGCCAGTTAGTGGCTCGGTGATTGAGTCCGTTGGATCTATATCGTAAGGCTAGGATAGATCTTAAACGAAGGGGTACGCTCACGTCTGAGCCGCCAGATCTAAGTTAGATCCTACGGTTCGCATCTGTCGATCCGACCGAAGCGGTACGCGCCAGTGGAGTTGCGACGCGTGGCTAGGTTGAATTCAAAAACAGAATTTAAAACCAGAATTAGATCCAAACTTCAAACTGCTATAACTTTTGAATGCCACGTTAGAATTTTGCAAACTTTATACCGTTAGATTCAGTGATTCAAGACCTTTCTGAATATCCAATGTGTTTAGCAAATAGTAACCATTAGAATGACTTTATTTGTAGAAACTTGTTTAAGGCTATTTTGAGTATAGATTTAGTTTAGTATTTTGTTTTAGGGTTAAGTAAGTTTAGTTGGCAAACTTGTGACTTGTTAAGTTTCTGTAATCATGCACTTGCTTGGTAGAGTTTTCAAAAAACACCACTTAGTAGATTCATGCATGCATGCATTCATATTATTTTTGTTTGTATATATTTGTGTGTAATTGTGTGCTACAATTTTGTGTGTAGATTTTGCTAGTGATTGTGACTGTGAAGAGTGCTACTCTCCCCATTACCAAGGCAAGTGATGCTTCATATCTTCTGTCCCATTATTTTCACTATGCATTAGTGTTTTTGCTAAGTAAAACTTGCATGGGATTTTGCTAAGTATAGACCTTGCTATGGGAAAACCTAGTAGATGAAGCCTTAGTAGAAATTTCCTAAGTTAAGATTCCTACTACCTTCATGCTTAGCTTAGCTAATAGAAAACAAGGGTGGAATATATATTCATGCTATGGAAAATTTCTAAGTCTTTGGACTTATATTTTGTTTAATAAAACAACTAAGTGAATGAATCACCTGGGTGGAATGGAAGGAATGGTTTGTGTTGAGTGGTTCACAAGGCCATGGACTTGGCTTGTGTATCTCACTTGTGGATGGCCACCCAGGAACAAAGAGATTTGAGATGTCAAATGTTGAGAAGCTTCAAGTGCAACCACATGGCAATATGGGCTCTGCCATGATCATATAGGTTGCTAGAACTTAGTCTCTTGGACAGTTGGTGGTAGAGGGAATGATAGGTTGGAACGCGTCCATTTGACTAAGGAAAGGCTTCTGAAAGATCTTGTCTTGGGAAACCAAGTCTTGTGGGGAAAGTGCACCACCTCTGCAGAGTGTAAAACCTAAGTACTTAGCCATGTCCCTGGTAAAGGACAATTTGAGCATCAAGACATGAAAGCTATCAAGAATCTCATCACTCCAATTTCTAAGTTAAAAATCTTGTGGGTGAACAAGGGTTAAAAGGATCTTCAGTCCTTGATTGGTAGATGCCCTGAGTGGATCTTCAGTCTTTGATTGGTAGATGCCTTGGGTGATTTGTACCAAACAAAAACTTAGTGTTTTCAAATGATAAGGAAAAATCTATTTTGAGCAATGCAAGCCTAAGCTCCACTTAGCCAAATGCATATAGTATTATAGTCCACTAAATATATACTAAGGTATCACTTGCCAATACTATTCCAAAGTATTGACCCTCTGTGGCTGTAACTTGTAATGTTGCAGGTTACTCCGATGATGAATAGGAGTCATGAGTCTACACTCAACATGCTTGCCTGTGGCACATGAAGATGAAGACTTATGTTTATATACTTATTCCATAAACTCTTGTATTAGGCCTTTGGCCCTGAGTTGTAAAAGACTATGTTTATCTCTGGAATGACTGTAATAAACGACCTTTGTATCTGTGTACTTCATCTTAAACTGTGGATGCTAGCATTGATCCAGGGACTAGCATTGCAATCACAGGGATCTTTTCCTTTACAAAGGAGGGATCTTACACATGTGTTTGTTATTTGTGGTCTTGCATGCTTTCCGTTGTTAGTAGCTATCTTGGCCAAGTAGATGCTAGCAACTCCAAGAGTTAGTATTTATGCTCGATAGTGGGTTCATGCCTCTAGTAATCTAGGGAAGTGACAGAAATCTCTAAGGTACTATATGTGCTGTTGCTACTAGGGAGAAAACTACAATCCTTTGTTCATAGGACAACCGTATTGTTTACTTTACATGCAATGCGTAATGCAATTATCCGTTGCACGCAACTTAATACTAGAGGGGGTTCGGATGATAACCTGAAGGTGAATTATTAGTCATAGATGCAGTTGGATTACGATCTATGTATAATGTTGTAATTCCCAATGAAGTCTCAAAGGAGTTAAGATGAGTAGTATATGGATGTATTGCTTTCTCGATGTTTGTCAATTGCCCCGCTGTAATTTGTTCACCCAACATGTCATCTATTTTAGGGAGAGCCACCATTAGTGAACTATGGACCCCGGTCCTTTCTTTTACCATCAATCTACAATCAACTGTTACTGCTTTCTATTTACTTTCTGCAAACTATTACTGTCTTCCACTCGATACGTTTAATCCTTTGTTTTCAGCAAAATCGGTGAGATTGACAACCTCATCGCAAGTTGGGGGCAAAGTTATGTGATTGTGTTGTGCAGGTCTCCACGTTGCTGCTGGCACCGGTAGTGCGCCCTGCCAAAGTTCAGCTAGCAACACCTTTGAGGTGTTTCCTTGCTCCTACTGGATTGATAACCATGGTTTCATAACTAAGGGAAAACTTGCTGCTGTGCTCATCATACCTTCCTCTTGGGGTTCCCCAACGGGCTCGATATATTTTGGGCTAAGAAATACCTCAAAGTGTAAACAAAACTGAAGAAAGTTGATATAAAACAAGCATGGAGCATCAAAAATTATAGATACGTTTACGACGTATCAACATCCCCAAGCTTAACTCCTGCTCATCCTCGAGTAGGTAAGTGATAAAAAGAATAATTTTTGAGGTGACATGCACCATCATAATCTTGATCAAGGTATTTGTAAATCATTGATGGCTGGGATCAAAGTACTCTAACATGAACATAAAAGACAGAGTTCTAACAATAAGACATAGCAACTATGTTGTAACATAAAAAAGGTACAAACAAAATATTCATGAATAACAATGCACTAAAAGACGTTTGTTTGTTTCACATATATAAAACATAATAACAATGGTATTCATCTTGTCCCTCAGGGCATAGAAAAACATAAATGCATAGGACACCTTCAAAGTTCATAAGGGTGACTAGATACAAATAATTTAAGAACAAGAACTATCACAATTATGAATCAATCAACAAGTTTTTGGACAATGCACATTAAACTAAGAATGGTCACTATGCTCTCTCAATTGGTGCATAAAGATAGAAGATGGAGACTCAACATAAAAGTAAAAAAGAAAGGCCCTTCATAAGACGGAAGTAGGGATTTCAAGTTTCATAAAGAGCTCCCAAAAATTATGGTACTTATTAGCTTTCAGCTCTCATTACCCCTATCATAAGCATATTTTAGGTGATTAAGGTTAAAGTGAACAAATATGAGGATATGCTTGACAAGTTATAAACCGAAAATCTCATGCCCCTTGCCTACGAGTCCTAGACCTTATGCTACTCAACTTTAGTCACAAGTAAGTCCTTATCATTGTAAGTACATGTGTATCACAGAGAACCGCCAATGGGGTACCCCTTGCCCCATGATACAAGAGCTATCCCATATCAAAATGACAAGGCAACAGACAATGAGCATCTCAACGGTCTTTTTATTTGCTATTTGCATAGGTTTTTATTGAGGATGCTTACAGAATGCTCACTATGGTTATGTTGCAAGTTTCCACCATGATTAGGCATGGCTTAGGCTAGTCGCCCAGGCATTTCTCTAACACATATACAAACTCCATGAGCTTACAAGTTCCCCTTTTATTTCACACCGCCGGGATCCATAAACAAAAGAACATGATATCAACCGAATAATAAGTGCAATGTTGAAAGTGTTCCCCATGACAGCATGGTTCTGCTAATTCTCAACTTATAAAGTGCAAGCATATACGCAACATAGATGGACGCAATGGTTCAAGTTTATTAAGTACAATAAAAGTAAAGTGTGCCATCAGGTTCGTGAGAGCTTTAATCACTAATTTTCACATAACAAGTTTAATTTGGAAGGTAGATAAAGGCATGAATATACTTGGAATGGTTTAACACACCATGCATAGGAATTTATAGTGGAATCTTGGAATAACTTGGTTTCTTGGGGGTTGGATACATGAGTGGAACTCATACTTGGTACATGTGGAGGCTAGCAAAAGACTGGGAGCGACCAACTAAGAGAGCACTAATGTCTACACACTTCTATTCTTGTAGACAGTTGTTGGGCCTCCAAGTGCAGAGGTTTGTAGAACAGCAGCAAGTTTCCCTTAAGTGGATTACCCAAGGTTTATCAAACTCAGGGAGGAAGTGGTCAAATGTATCCCCTCTCAAGCAACCCTGCAATCAAGATACAAGAAGTCTCTTGTGTCCCGAACACGCGCAATACACTTGTCAGGTGTATAGGTGCACTAGTTCGGCAAAGAGATAGTGAAATACAAGTGGTATGGATAATTATAAGTGGTAACGGTGCTAGAAAATAGCTTGATGGTGTGGAAGAGACTAAAGGCAAACTGAAATAAAGATGGAAGCAAGCAAACATGTAACATATCTAATTGCAAACAACGTTTCAATGCTTAGAAACAAGGCCTAGGGATCATAATTTCACTAGTGAACACTCTCATATATATATCTTCTCTTTATGATACTACTCTTAACTACTCTCCGGTTGGACTCTCTAATCCATGGTAGGGCTATAACAACACACTTCAAAGTAAGCCTTTCCCATCTAGATAACCCCACACTGTCACCTTGAGCACTAGATGGTTCCAACAAACACCACAATTTCATAGAAACATCCAACTCCAAATATAACTCATAACAAGTATTTGTAATCTCTAGCCTAAGTGCCACTATGGTGTGCATGCTGTCACTTTCACACACATGGGGAGAGCAGAGATCTATTAAAGCACATGAGTAGCAAGGTAGATCTACTTGATTACAAAGCTCATGATCACAATATGATCATGCATAGAGAGAGATGAACACATAGCTACCGGTAGAACCCTGATGTCTACGCACTTCTATTCCTGTAGACAGTTGTTGGGCCTCAAAGTGCAGAGGTTTGTAGAACAACAACAAGTTTTCCCTTAAGTGGATCACCCAAGGTTTATCAAACTCAGGGAGGAAGTGGTCAATGGTATTCCCTCTCAAGCAACCCTGCAATCAAGATACAAGAAGTCTCTTGTGTCCCCAACACACCCAATACACTTGTCAGGTGTATAGGTGCACTAGTTCGGCGAAGTACAAGTGGTAACGGTGATAGAAAATAACTTGATGGCGTGGAAAAGACTAAAGGCAAACTGAAATAAAGAAGGAAGCAAGCAAACATGTAACAGATCTAGTAGCAAACAGTGTTTCAATGCTAAGAAACAAGGCCTAGGGATCATACTTTCACTAGTGAACACTCTCTCATATACATATCTTCTCTTTATGATACTACTCTTAACTACTCTCCGACTGGACACTCTAATCCATGGTAGGGCTATAACAATACTCCTCAAAGTTCATCTTTCCCATCTAGAAACCCCACACTGTCACCTTGAGTACTAGATGGTTCCAACAAACACCACAATTTCATAAAGACATCCAACTCCAAATATAACTCATAACAAGTATTTGTAATCTCTAGCCTAAGTGCCACCATGGTGTGCACACTGTCAACTTCACACACATAGGGAGAGCAGAGATCTATTAAAGCACTTGAGTAGCAAGGTAGATCTATATATTACAAGCTCATGATCTCAATAAGATCATGCAAAGAGAGAGAGATGAACACATAGCTACTGGTATAACCCTTAGCCTCAAGAGAGAACTACTCCCTCCTCATCATGGGAATCAGCAATGGTGATGGAGATGGCGGTGGAGATCAATTGAGATGGCTCCGGGGGCACTTCCCTATCCCGGTAGGGTGTCGGAACAGAGACTTTCTGTCCCCCGAATCTCCCCTTCGGTGGCGGCGGCGCTGTGGAACTTTTCGTGGATTTCTGATTGATGATCTAGGGTTTACGCATCGGGAGGCTTCTTATAGACCAGAGGGCAAGGTCGGTGGGCGGCCAGGGGGCCCACACCATTCCCTGGCGCGACCTAGGTGGACCCGCGCCTAGGGGTGGTGTGGCCACCCTGTGGCCCCCCTCCGGCTCTCCTTTTGGCTCCGTGAGTCTTCCGGGAAAATAGTAACTTTGGCTTTTGTCCCGTCCAATTCCGAGAATATTTATTTTCTGACTTCCTGGAACCAAAAACAGCAGAAAACAGGCAACTGGCACTATGGCATCTTGTTAATAGGTTAGTCCAAGAAATCATATGAAAAGTACTCCAAAGTTGGAACAAAACACAAGAAAGTGGATAAAACCAAACATGGAACATCAAAAATTATAGATGCATTTGCATTGTATCAAACCCTTAGCCGCGAGAGAGAACAACTCCCTCCTCATCATGGGAGTCAGCAACAACGATCGAGATGGTGGTGGAGATCGATGGAGATGGCTCCGGGGGAACTTTCCCATCCCGGCAGGGTGCCGGAACAGAGACTTTCTGTCCCCTGAATCTCCCCTTCGGTGGCGGCAGAGCTGTGGAACTTTTCGTGGCTGGAGGCTTGACGATTTAGGGTTTTTGCATTAGGAGGATTTTATAGGCGAAGGGGCAAGGTCGGTAGCTGGCCAAGGGGCCCACACTATGCCCTGGCGCGGCCAGGGGGACCCACGCCTAGGGGTGGTGTGGCCACCCTGTGGCCCCCCTTCGTCTCTCCTTCTGGCTCCGTGAGTCTTCCGGGAAAATAACGACTTTGCCTTTTGTCCAGTCCAATTCAAAGAATATTCATTTTCTAACTTTCCTGGAACCAAAAACAGCAGAAAACAGGCAACTGGCACTGTGGCATCTTGTTAATAGGTTAGTCCCGGAAAACATATAAAAAACCCTCAAAGTGTTGACAAAGCAAAGCAAAGTAGATACTAAACAAGCATGGAACATCAAAAATTATAGATATGTTTGCAACGTATCTACATCCCCAAGCTTAACTCCTGCTCGTCCTCGAGTAGGTAAGTGATAAAAAGAAAGAATAATTTTTGAGGTGACATGCACCATCATAAATTTGATCAAAGTATTTGTAAAACATTGATAGCTTGGATCATAGTACTTCAACATAGCATGAAAGATAAAGTTCTAACAATAAGACATAGCAACTACGTTGTAACATGAAAAGGCACAAACAAAAATTCATGAATAACAATTCTTTGCAAGACATTTGTTTGTTTCACATAAAGAAAACATAGCATAGTGGAATTCATCTTGTCCCTCATAGAGTAGCAAACATAAATGCATATGACACCTTCAAAGTTCATAAGAGTGACTAGATACAAATAGTTTAAGAACAAGCAATATCAAAGTTATGCATCAATCACCAAGTCTTGGGACACTGCACATAGAACTAAGAATGGCCACTATGCTCTCTCAATAGGTGCATAAAGATAAAAGGTGGAGATTCAATTATAAAAGTAAAAGAAAGGCCTTCATAGAAGGAAGCAGGGATTCAAGTTTCATAAAGAGCTTCCAAAAATTATGGTACTTATTAGCTTTCATCTCTCATTGCCCCTATCATAAGCATCTTGAAGTGATTAAGGTTAAAGTGAACATACTATGGAGTATATGCTTGACAAAGTATAAGTTGGAAATCTCATGTCCCTTGAATACGAGGGCCACTCCTCATGCTACTCAAGTTTAGTTACCGGTAAGTTCTTGTCATAGTAAGTCCATGTGTATCATAGAGAACCGCCAACGGGGTACCCCTTGCCCGATGATACGGAAGAATCCCCATATCAAAATGACAAGGCAAGCAGACAACGAGCATCTCAGCAATCTTCTTATTTACCATGGGAAAATGGTGCTTTTTTCTCTCTTTCCTCTTTTCTCATATCTCTTTTTTCTTTTTTTTTCTCTTTTTTCTCAATATCTAACTCTTTTTTATTATAAGAAGAATGCTTCATAGACAGCTCATTATGGTTACGCTGCAGGTTTCCACCATGACAACATGGATTAGACCGGCGGCCTAGGCATTTCTCTAACACACATACATAACTCCATGGACTTACAAGCTCCGCTTTCATTTCACACCGACGACATCCAAAGACAAAAGAGCATGATATCAACTAGGTACAAAGTACAAGTGCAATGTTGAAAGCGTTCCCCATGACATCATGGTTCTGCTAATGCCCAACATATAAGTGCAATCATATACAACATAGACGACACAATGGTTCAAGTTTATTAGGGGCAAGAAAAGTAAAGTGTGCCATCAAGTTAGTGCGAGCTTTAATCACAAATTTTCACATAACAAGTTTAATTCAGAAGGTAGATAAAAACATGAATATACTTGGAATAGCAAATGCTAATAGGTAGGTATGGTGGACTCTTTGGAATGACTTGGTTTTATTTGGAGTTGGATGCATGAGTGGAACTCATACTTGGTTATGGAGGCTAGCAAAAGACTGGGATCGACCAACTAAGAGAGCAATAATGGCCATAATCATGTAAAGCAACAAAACATCATTAATTAAAGCATAAAGTGATATTACAAGTCGAAAACTAAAGGATCATAGAGGCTGTTGTGACTTGGTATAGTCTTAACATGGTGTGAGCATGCGCCAAGTCAACCCAAATAAAGCATTAAAGGAGAATACCATAGTACTATGCTTTAATATGCTAAAACAACGCATGATTCTTTCAAGGCACATTAAGCAATCTCAATTGTTTATAACATGTTATGCTACAACAAAAATCACTAAGCATAAAGCCAAAACAATATCAAGCATGACATGATAAAGCATATGCCCCAGTCAAAAACAAGCTCTTTTTACCACTTAAGCATGAACTTTTCCTACTCTTTTCCAATCCAAACCAACTTTATTTGAAAGAACTCACAAAGATAATAATAAATAAAGATCAGTGAGCTTGTCTCACAAATCCAAAAAGAAGAACTAAAAAGTTCTAACCTGAAAGCACAAGAAAACTAAGGCTAAACACAGTGCTGGCAAGGGAGAACACTCGCAGAACATGAAGAGTGAAAACTAGAGTGTTCTAGGCAATGAATAATGGGGTGTGTCTCTCTCCAAAAGAAGTGTGTTGGGATACAACCAACTTATTTAAGCAAACCAAACAAAAGAAAACTAAAAACAAAAACAAAGACACTCCAAGAACAACACAATTGTGTATGAAATAATAAAAATGAAGTGTTTGGAAGAAACCTGAGATTTTTATTGATGAACAAGGGGATGCCTTGGGCATCCCCCAGCTTTGACGCTTGTACTTCTTGGATATTTCTTGGGGTGACACGGGTGGCATCCCCAAGCTTGAGCTTTAGTCCATTCTTCACCTCATCACATCATTCTTTCCTTACACCTGAAATTCTTCCTTCATACAAAACTTCACACAATCTTTATTAGCAACATTAGTGTACTCAAGATAATAAGTCTTTGAGTTCAGTTTCAACACCAATAAAACTTCCATTAAAACACAAGCTACTGTAGCACTTCCCTCAAAAAGCTCAATTCCCCAAAAAGAACCCAAAAAGGAATCAACAAGAAGCAATGCAAATAATGGCAGAAATATGCAAAACAGACCAGCAGGTAAAAACCATTTTTTTTGAAAAGTGTTGAACTAACGAAAGTTGGATAACAACCTGGGGCAGAAGCACAAAAAATCACATCTCAAACCAATGTACAGAGATTTTACACGAATTTTTACAACGAAGCACAAAAATCTGTTTCGAGGCAGCAACTTTCCCAAGTATTACTTCTCTCTCATTAGAGGTTACTATTGGCACAAAAAGCAAATAAAAAGTATAAGGAGCGGTTATTACAGAAGTAATAACTTCCAAGACTCAAGAAAACTATTGGGTTATCTCCCAAGAAGTACTTTTCTTTAACGCCTTTAAGTTAGGCTTGATAGTTTGAGAAGATGCTCACATAAGAAATATGAACTGAAGTAAAGAGAGCATCAAGAACCAAATTCAAAACACATTTAAGTCTAACCCACTTCCTATGCATAGGAATCTTGTAAAGAAACAAGTCATGAAAGCACAAAGCAACAAGTATAGGAAAGCAAAACAAGTGCAACTTCAAGACTTTCAACATAAAGAGGGAAAACTTAATAATGTTGAGATACATAAGACCATGTTTCCCTCTCTCATAATAACTTTTAGTAGCATCATGAATAAAATTAACAATATAACTATCGCATAAAACATTCTTATCATGAGCCGCATGCATAAAATGATTATTACTCTTCACATAAGCATAGTCATTCTTATCATTTGTAGTGGGAGCAAATTCAACAAAATAGCTATCATTATTATTATCATCACCATAATCATCAAATATAGGAGGCATATTGTAGTCATAATTAATTTCCTCCTCAATAGTAGGTGGACTGAAAATATCATATTCATCATTGTAATCATCATATATTGGAGGTATAGTATCATCAAGCAAATTTTCTCCTCTAAAGATGGGGGACTAAAAAGATCATTTTCGTAAAAACTAGCTTCCCCAAGCTTAGACTTTTCCATAGCTTTAGCAATAATGGTGTTCAAAGAATTCATACTAATAACATTGTAATTAGCACGCAAATAAAGTTCCATAGGTTTTTTAATTTTCTCTTCAAACACTTCATGTCCTAACTCAAGATAAATACTATAAAGCTCTCTAATTTTGTTGTTGTTTTACATTAAGCCTAACTAGTGAAAATAAAAACAAGAAACAGAAAGAAAAAATGCAAAATCTAAAGGAAATAACTTCAAGCACTCACACCGGAGGATGCGAGTACCTTTTACCATACCTGCCCGACAACGGTGCCAGAAAATAGCTTGATGTCTACGCACTTCTATTCTTGTAGACAGTTGTTGGGCCTCCAAGTGTAGAGGTTTGTAGAACAGCAGCAAGTTTTCCTTAAGTGGATTACCCAAGGTTTATCGAACTCAGGGAGGAAGTGGTCAAAGGTATCCCCTCTCAAGCAACCCTGCAATCAAGATACAAGAAGTCTCTTGTGTCCCGAACACACGCAATACACTTGTCAGGTGTATAGGTGCACTAGTTCGGCAAAGAGATAGTGAAATACAAGTGGTATGGATAATTATAAGTGGTAACGGTGCCAGAAAATAGCTTGATGGCGTGGAAGAGACTAAAGGCAAACTGAAATAATGATGGAAGCAAGCAAACATGTAACAGATCTAATTGCAAACGGTGTTTCAATGCTTAGAAACAAGGCCTAGGGATCATACTTTCACTAGTGAACACTCTCATATTAATATCTTCTCTTTATGATACTACTCTTAACTACTCTCCGGTTGGACACTCTAATCCATGGTAGGGCTATAACAACACACTTCAAAGTAAGCCTTTCCGATCTAGATAACCCCACACTGTCACCTTGAGCACTAGATGGTTCCAACAAACACCACAATTTCATAGAAACATCCAACTCCAAATATAACTCATAACAAGTATTTGTAATCTCTAGCCTAAGTGCCACTATGGTGTGCACACTGTCACTTTCACACACATGGGGAGAGCAGAGATCTATTAAAGCACTTGAGTAGCAAGGTAGATCTACTTGATTACAAAGCTCATGATCACAATATGATCATGCATAGAGAGAGATGAACACATATCTACCGGTAGAACCCTTAGTCGCGAGAGAGAACAACTCCCTCCTCATCATGGGAGTCAGCAACAGCGATGGAGATGGTGGTGGAGATCGATGGAGATGGCTTTGGGGGCACTTCCCCGTCCCGGCAGGGTGCCGGAACAGAGACTTTCTGTCCCCCGAATCTCCCCTTCGGTGGCGGCAGAGCTGTGGAACTTTTCGTGGCTGGAGGCTTGACGATTTAGGGTTTTTGCATCAGGAGGATTTTATAGGCGAAGGGGCAAGGTCGGTAGCTGGCCAGGGGGCCCACACTATGCCCTGGCGCGGCCAGGGGGACCCACGCCTAGGGGTGGTGTGGCCACCCTGTGGCCCCCCTTCGTCTCTCCTTCTGGCTCCGTGAGTCTTCCGCGAAAATAACGACTTTGCCTTTTGTCCAGTCCAATTCGGAGAATATTCATTTTCTAACTTTCCTGGAACCAAAAACAGCAGAAAACAGGCAACTGGCACTGTGGCATCTTGTTAATAGGTTAGTCCCGGAAAACATATAAAAATACCTCAAAGTGTTGACAAAGCAAAGCAAAGTAGATACTAAACAAGCATGGAACATCAAAAATTATAGATACGTTTGCAACGTATCAAGAACTAATGGCCATAATCATGCAAAGCGAGAAAACATTATTAATTAAAGCATAAAGTGATATTACAAGTCAAAAACTAGATGATCATAGAGGCTAAGATGACTGATACATAGTCTTAACATGGTGTAAGCATTTGCCAAGTCAACCGAAATAGAGCATCGAAGGAAAATACCACAATACTATGCTTTGTATGCTAAAGCAACGCATGATTATTTCAAGGCTCATTATGCAATCTCAATTGTTTGGAACAAGTCATGCTACAACAATAGTTACTAAGCATAAATTCAAAGCAATATCAAACATGACATGATAAATTCGAGGCCACAGTCAAAACAAAACTTCTTTTGTACCACTTAAGCATGAACTTTCCTACTCTTTTCCAACACCAATCGAAAATTAAAGCTAAACGCAGTGCTAGCAAAGGAGAACACTCACAGAACAATAAGAGTGAAAACTAGAGTGTTCTAGGCAATGAATAACGGGGCGTGTCTCTCTCCAAAAGAAGTGTGTTGGGATCCAACCAACTTATTTAACCAAACAAAACAAAAAAAACTAAAAAAACAAAGATGCTCCAAGAACAACACAATTGTGCATGAAACAATAAAAACAAAGTGTTTTGGGAGAAAACCTGAGATTTTTATTGATGAAGAAGGGGATGCCTTGGGCATCCCCAAGCTTTGACGCTTGTACCTCTTGAATATTTCTTGGGGTGACACAGGTGGCATCCCCAAGCTTGAGATTTTGTCCATACTTCATCTCATCATATTATTCTTCCCTACACTTGAAAATTTCCTTCATACAAAACTTCACACAATCTTCATTAGCAACATTAGTGTATTCAAGATAATAAGTCTTTGGGTTTAGTTTCAACACAAGTAAAACTTCCATTAAAACACAAGATACTGTAGCAATTCCTTCTAAAAGCTCAAGTGATCAAAGAGAACTCAAAGAGAAAGAGATTAAGAGGCAAATGCAAATAATGGCAGAAATCTATCAAAACAGACTAGCAGGTAAAAATCAATTTTTTCGAAGACCTTCTGTTGCTAAAATCAAAAAGTGCTAAACTAACGAAAGTTAGATAATAGCCTGGGGCATAAGCACAAAAAATGACAGCTCAATCCGACGTTCAGAGATTTTCCACGATTGTTTATAGTGGAGCACAAAAAATCTGTTTCGGGACAGCAACTTTCCCAAGTCTTACTTCTCTCTCATTAGAGGTTATTCTTGGCACAAAAACCAGACAAAAAGGATAAGGAGACATTATTACTGAGGCAATAACTTCCAAGACTCAACAAAACAAAAATAAACTGAAAGTAAAAATATAATGGGTTGTCTCCCAAAATCTCTTTCTTTATAGCCATTAAGATAGGCATGATAATTTTGATGATGCTCACATAAGAAATATGAATTGAAGTAAAAGAGAGCATCGAGAAGCAAATATGGAACAAATTTAAGTCTAACCCACTTCCTATGAAAAATAATATTGTAAAGAAACAAGTCATGAAAGCACAAAGCAACAAGCATAGGAAAGCAAAACAAGTGCAACTTCAAAATTTTCAATATAAAGAGGGGAAACTTAATGTTGTTGAGATACATAAAACCATGTTTCCCTCTCTCATAATAACTTTCAGTAGCATCATGAATAAAATTAGCAATATAACTATCACATAAAACATTCTTAACATGAGCCACATGCATAAAATAATTAATACTCCCCACATAAACATAGTCATTCTTATTAATTGTAGTGGGAGCAAATTCAACAAAATAGCTATCATTATTGTTCTCATCACCATAATCATCAATTATAGGAGGCATATTGTAATCATCATAAGCAATAGAATAGCTATCTTCTAAAGTGTGTTCGTTTGTAAACATATCATCATTGGAAGGAGCATGGATAACACTAATAGTACATCAATTATTAATATCATACTTTTAGAATTGGTACCAAAGAGGATTTCAATATCAAAAGTAGTGTGCTTTTCTCAATCATGATCACTACTATAGGTAATAGGCATAAGAACATCATCGAGTTCAGACTCATCAAAAACTATAATAGGAGCAACATGCTTAGGGGAAAATACCGTTTCCTCCCTCCTTTTACTCCTCCTCTTCTTCTTTTTCTTCTTCTCTTTAGGAGGGAGAGGTTTGAAAGGAAGCTTCTCCATATACCATGGTTTATTGTTAGAGACAATAGAAGAAACTTTGGAGGATTCCTCCTTTTCATTAATAAGAAAAAAACACATATTAGTCCTATCATATTTTTGTAAAATCTCATCTTTTATAATATTTTGTATGTAAGTATTTGTGTGGCAATTATCAACACAATAAAGATGACAACCATGCAAACGCTATTCATATCAAAAGCACTCATATCTACAAAAGACGTTTTTCTTGATAACTCTTCACACCCCAAAAATAATGTAAGTTCATCATGTTGATTAGGAGTGATCATGTTATCACAATACAAACTTGCAGTACTCATTGGATTAGAAGGGCTATTATCATGGCATGAGCATTGAAAATTGAAATGACCCACTTCAAAGAAAAGTTCACAAATAAAAGGATAGAGGGCACAAACCTTTTTACCAAGATCATTTAGAGCCCTATACCACATTCTAGTTTTTTCATTCCTATGGGTGATACAATATTCTTCTTCAATTTGATTCTTCTCACAAGGTCTATGTATTCCACACAAACTAACATGCTTATAAGAAATAGTACTTTTAGAGGTTTGAGCATGTTTATTGCTATCATTAATAACAATTTCATTTTTCATGCAAGTGTCTTTAAAAGGTTCATGATACATGTCCCATTTTTCTTTAGGAGCATTAATATGAGAAGCAAAGGCTCTACAACAATCAACAAGAATTTGAGGATCAAGACCATATTTAGCACTAAGCTCTTGAAAATCAGCAGTTTTAGGAGAAGACTTAATGCAATAATACTCATAGTTTATACCTGGTTCTTTACCTTTGTCGTTATCCCAATCTTCAGTATTGCTTTGAATTGTTTCAAGAAGATCCCACTTAGCTTTGAACTCCTTACTTGTGAAGGATCCCTTTAAACAAGTATCTAGATAGTCCTTGTAATGTCCTGAAAGCCTTGCATAAAAATTATTAATAATAATATTACTGGGGAGCTCATGAATGGTACATTTGAGCATTAGTGACTTCAATCTCCCCCATGCTTGGGCAATACTTTCTCCATCATGAGGATGAAAATTATAAATATAATTCCTATCTTTATGAACTTCATGAGGAGGATAAAATTTAGATTAAAAGAGAGATTCAAGTTCCTTCCACTCCGAATGATGAGGATCTTCTAGTAGCTCATACCACTCCCTTGCTTTGCCCTTAAGTGATAAAGAGAATAGCTTCCTCTTAACTTGGTTCATTGAAATACCTGCACACTTGAACAACTCGCATAATTCATGTATAAAGAGTAAATGATCACCAGGATGGACAATTCCATCTCCAAAATAACATTTATTCATAACACGTTCAACAATTTCCATAGGTATTTTAAAAGGGACGCTTTTAGTATGTGGATTTAAAATATCACAAGTATCATTAGAATTACCACATATGGGAGATAAAGTATCATCAGAGAAACTTTTCTTCTTTAAAGCTGGGGAACTAAAAAGACCATTTTCATAAAAACTAACTTCCCCAAGCTTAGACGTTTCCATAGCATTAGTAACAAAGGTGTTCAAAAAATTCATACTAATAACATTGCTATTAGCATGCAAAGAAAGTTCCATGGGTTTTTTAATTTTCTTTTCAAACCATTTATGTTCTACGTTAGGAAAAATACTAAAAAGCTCTCTAATTTTGTTGTTGTTTTCCATTAAGCCTAACTAGTGAAAATTAAAACAAGAAACAAAAAGATATAATTGCAGAATCTAAAGGAAATAACTTCGAGCACTCAGACACTAGCAAAAGTACTATAAGATAGTTTAGTAGCCAGAAGATGTGTGTACCTTTTACCTTACCTCCCCAGCAATGCCGCCAGAAAATAGCATGATGTCTACGCACGCTTCTATTCTTGTATAAAGTGTTGGGCCTCCAAGTGCAGAGGTTTGTAGAACAGCAACAAGTTTCCCTTAAGTGGATCACCCAAGGTTTATCAAACTCAGGGAGGACGTGGTCAAAGGTATCCCTCTCAAGCAACCCTGCAATCAAGATACAAGAAGTCTCTTGTGTCCCCAACAGACCCAATACACTTGTCAGGTGTATAGGTGCACTAGTTCAGCGAAGAGATAGTGAAATACAAGTAATATGGATGATTATAAGTGGTAATTGCAATCTGAAATAAGAGTGGCAGCAAACAAACATGTAACAGAACTGATTGTAAACAATGTTTCAATGCTTAGAAACAAGGCATATGGATCATACTTTCACTAGTGTACACTCTCATATAAATATCTTCTCTTCATGATGCTACCCTGAACTACTCTCCAGTTGGACGATGTAGGGCTATAATAGCACACCTTAAAGTTCGCATTCCCCATCTAGATAACCCCTCACAATAACCTTGAGCGCTAGATGGTTCCAACAAACACCACAATCTCATAGAGACATCCAACTCAAATTATACTCATGATAAGTATTTATGTAACCTTAGCCAAAGTGCCACACGGTGTACACACTGTCAACTTCACATACGTGGGGATAAGCAGAGATTAATTAAAGCACTTGAGTAGCAGAATAGATCTATAGATTACAAAGCTCATGATCTCAATAAGATCACACATAGAGAGAGATATGAACACATAGCTACCGGTAGAACCCTTAGCCTCGAGAGAGAACTACTCCCTCCTCATCATGGGAGTCAGTAACGGCGATGGAGATGGCAGTGGAGTCGATGGAGATGGCTCCGGGGGCACTTCCCCATCCTGGCAGGGTGCCGGAATAGAGACTTCTATTCCCCGAATCTCCTCTTCGATGGCGGTGGCACTGCGGAACTTTTCATGGAATTCTGATCTAGTATCTAGGGTTTTCGTCTCGGGGGGGGGGGGGCTTTTATAGGCGAAAGGGTGCTGCTAGAGGTAGGCCAGGTTGGCCACACCACCTGGTGCCACAGCCAGGGGTGAACCGTGCCACCCTAGGGCGTGCCTGCCTCCTGGCTCCCCTCCGTCTCCCCTTTGGACTCTATGTCGTGTCGGAAAAAATAGGAACTTTGGCTTTTGTTTCATCTAATTCCGAGAATATTTCTGTTGGGGGATACCCCCGGGTAGGGTCACTCCGGGGTGTAAGGGCTGAGTTAGCCGAGGTTCGGCAAGGTCAAAGCGAATGCTGGCCGGGTCACCTCAAGGCAGGCCGGATCACGGAGTAACCCGGACCAGGGGGGTCGCCTAACATTGTCTCATCCGACTTAAGGAGTAAGTCAGAAGTTCTTGTCTAACTTATATGCAGGAACAAGTGTGGCCGGACCTACTATGATCCGGGTCCTCGCTTAGCTTCTGGGAGAAGGAAGGAATCTCTCTGGTCAAAAAGAAGGTCCGGTACGCACTGCATGAGCGGAGAAAGCAAGGGAAGGACCACCGGGTCGTGGCCGACAAGGGTGACGACACCCATGTCGGCTGACGCGGGCGCCACAGAGGCTTACATCGCTAAAGCATGTGTGACGCGGGGGAAAAGCACCCCGGTCGGGTTACCACTTTGGGAGGGGGCATATTCTTAGGAATATGCCTCCACGTATGCCCTAGGCAGGGACCGAACTTCCTCTATATAAGGGGGGCTAGGTTTCTAGTAGAAGGGGTTGGTTGAGCTCTAGTTGGTTTGGTGATTCCATAGGGCTAGTTGATCTAGGGTTCTAGGGAAAAATAGTAGGCAAGAGTAAGAGAGCTCCTTCTTCCTCCTCTCGCCAATACAACTCAAGGAGCACTTGTAATCTTGCAGATATAGCAATACAAACTTCTGTGTGGAGAATCACTCCACTATCCCTCCCTGGATTCCCCTAGCGTGTATTAGTCCCCACCTTTAGCCTATCCATGGCATCTGCCGTGACACCACCATGACAGTTGGCGCCCACCGTGGGGCTAGCGGCGCTAGCAGGGGTGAAGATCCGGACGGGAAACCTCATCGGCACCGGCGAACGCGTCGTCTCCAGGCTTGTTCAGCACTTTGGAGCGCTGGATTTTGTCAGCGACAACGCTGGCTGCTTCGGCACACGCCCACTTCCGCGCAACGGCCTCTTCGTCAAGCTCGGTGCGCACAAGGTCTACGTTGCTGTGGATGTATCATGCGTTCATCCGTGCCGCGTCGTCGATGCGGGGGAACCACCCCTCACTGTGGCTCGCGGGGCGCGTATCGCTCGCTCCCCGGATCATGCGGAGGTGATGATGACTGCGCTAGGTGCAGGCGCAAGCAAGGATCCAGCACCAGACCCGGAGGTAACACCTAAGGCACCAAGGAAAGGTAGAGGACCTCCACTAGAGAGGCCTGAGAACGTACTGAGAGAATCTATGGATAGCTTGGCTAACCCGGTAGCAGCAGTGGTAGATCCGGCTCAGGCACAGGCCGAGCTAGAGGAAACTAGGCAAAAGATACTGGAGGGCGCAAAGAAAATAGCCGTGGCTCAGCAGTCGCTGAACATGACGCCGCGTGAGTACACAAAGGGAAACAAAGTTGATACGGTAAAAGTAAAAGGGAGAAATCTCATAAGAGAGATGAACAGAGAAGGTGATGATGGAGCAGAAGGGTCGGAAAACTATCTGTCTGTGGGGTTGACAAAGTATAGTACCCCGGCGAAGAACCTCAGAGCAGCAGATGCGTCTGCGTCCGAGTTAGAGGGTCTGACGGGTGAGGCCCGTCAAAGACAGCAAGATAGGGTTAACGAGCTGGTTCGGATCACGAACAGACAGAACGAAGAGCTGCTGAGAGCTAACCCGGAGAGAGCTGGAGCTTCCAAAATCGTCCATTCGGTGATGGGTAACCCGGAGAAGTCCGCTGGAGCCGCATCATCGCCTCGTGGTGGTCCAAGGAGAGAAGAGGTAGTAACCTCGGCCAGACGGAACAAACAGATCGTCCCGTACGACCCGATGCATGTGGGAAAAGAAAAAGAGATGCGGAAAGGTGATGATCGACGGAGTGTGAGCCGAGGTGAAGCTGGCCAAGGTAATCACGACCAAGGCAATGCCGGTCAAGGGAACGCTGCCAACGGCAATGCCGGACAGCGCAACTCCGCAGGAGCAGGACAGCCGCAGCAGCGGAATATACCAAGGCAAGAGCAAAGCGCCGGCCGAGGTATGCAGCAGAAAGGTGCGCAACGAGAGCAAAACCGATACAACGACGGTGATTCGGAGATGGTGAACGCAGGGTACCCCAGACCATACTATCATGTGATAGGGTCAAGATTGGGAAGCAGGGATTTAATGCCGAATGACGCCAGGTTAAAACTGGATCACCTGTATAGGTCGGAACAGATCGAATGTCAAGGTCCTCCAGGTCCAGCGTGCTTTGGACCCCGGATCATGAAGGAACCGCCGGTACCAAACTTCCAGTTACCCAGAGGCACAAAGACGTATGACGGCAATACCAAGCCAGAGGATTGGCTGATAAACTATGCTACGGCGGTGAAAATTGCAACTGGCAACTTGAGATGGGTTGTACGTTACGTACCCTAGATGTTGGAAGGCCCGGCCAGAGTATGACTGAATAATTTACCACCCGGAAGCATCAACTGCTGGATAGATTTTGAAGAAATGTTTATCAGCAACTTCTCAAGTACATATCAGAGGCCGAATCGACCGCAGACCCTAGCAATGTGCAAGCAAAGACCTAACGAGACGGATCGTGAATTCTTGACCCGGTGGTGTACCGTGAGAAACTCGTGTGAGGGTGTCATAGAGTCACAGGCCATAGCATGGTTTGCGCAAGGGTGCAGATATGGCAGCGAGCTGTGGATGAAGTTGCAAAGGAAAATGCCAATTACGCTGGCAGAGATGATCCAGATTGCTGATTCGTATGCTTTGGGCGATCCGACTCAACCTAGGCTCGCGTCAAATGAGTCAAACGAGGAATACTATCAGAGGGATGGAGCTGGGTCATCCCGGAGGAACGATTATAGAGGAAAAAGGAGAGATGATAAACCGGATCATCGCTACGGTTCGCAACAAGTTGCAGCTGTGAATCAAGATCAACCCGGAGCAGGGAGCAACCAACGCCAGAGAACGGGAGGGCAATGGACTCCAAGAAATGATGGCAAGAAAACATGGACTCCAGAGCAAAAGAAACAGTGGCAGGAAAAGAAAGACCGTTCGAGGTATACCTATGAGTCCATGTTGGACCAGCCGTGTAAGTTTCACACGCCAAATCCGAATAGCCCGGCGGGTCACACGACGAGGCAATGTGAGTGGATGCGTAAGATAGAGCAAGGTGGTTCGGGGAATGCTCAGGCACCCTGGAATGAGCAACCTCGGCAGGAGTTACCTCGGCAGCAATTGCTCTCCGGGGCGAACACGCATCAGCTAATGTTGTCTCCCCCTCCGCCGAGGTATGACAACAATGAGAGAAGGGATGCAGTGCATCAGGTAGAAAATCAGCAACAACCGGATCAGAGGTACCTCGGAAACGAGGGAAGGAATGAGTATAGGGAACATCACCAGAGTTATTGTGTGTTCACGACTGAGGAAACAGATAGAAAGAGCTTGCAGCACCGACATATGGAGGTCAATGCGGTCATGCCAGCAGTGACGAGGTACATGCCTTGGTCGGACCAGGAAATCACCTGGAACATCAAAGATCATCCTAAACTTATGCCGAATCCAGGTTCGTATGCGCTAGTGCTAGATCCGACATTCATTGGACCGAACATCAATGTGAGGTTCTCCAAGGTTTTGATTGATAATGGCAGTAGCATTAACATCATGTATGCGGATACGATGCTCAAGTTGGGCATCTCGGAGAACATGCTCCAGGCTACGAGAACAACTTTCCATGGCATTGTACCAGGCATTTCTTGTGAGCCCATAGGCAAAGTCCGGGTCGACGTGCTATTCGGCACAAGGGATAACTGCCGAACTGAAAATCTGGAGTTTGAGGTGGTGAACTTGGAAAGTGCATATCATGCGTTACTCGGAAGACCAGCATTGAACAAATTCATGGCAAGCTGTCACATCAGTTATCTGAAGATGAAGTTGCCCGGGCCAAATGGAGTGATTACCATTGCTGGAGATTTCCAACGTTCCATTGAGTGTGCTTCAGCCGGGTCTAACCTAGCCGAGTCACTCGTGATTGCGCAAGAGAAAAGAAAAATCCAAGAGGTGGCGGCATTAGCTCAGTCCGCGTAGCAATATATGCCGGCGTTAAGTAACCCGCATGGCAGCGTTTCATTTCAAGCCGCAAAGGACACCAAGAAGGTT
This sequence comes from Avena sativa, assembly GCA_916181665.1. Lineage (NCBI taxonomy): Eukaryota > Viridiplantae > Streptophyta > Magnoliopsida > Poales > Poaceae > Avena > Avena sativa. The sequence goes on from OV702295.1 coordinate 435,632,998, forward strand.
CCAGTTGATAACATGTTCCCAGAGCGCATCGTAACAATTGGTGCCGGGTTAACTGACAAATAGGAAAGCGAGCTTGTCAACTTCCTCCGTGAGAATCGGGATATTTTTGCTTGGTCTACACAGGACTTGCAAGGTGTTCCGAGGGAGTTGGCCGAGCACTCTTGGAACGTAAGACCCAGAGCAAGGCCGGTGAAGCAACCTCTCCGCCGATTCGCCGAGGATAGGAGAAAATTCATTGGAGACGAGATAGCTCTGTTACTAGCAGCAGGATTTATCATGGAGGTACTATATCCGGATTGGCTCTCTAATCTGGTGCTGGTAGAAAAGAAGAAGGACAATCCGAACGTGGCAATGGTTTGGCGTATGTGTATCGATTACACGAACCTGAACAAGGCGTGTCCAAAAGATCCATTTCCACTGCCGAGGATAGATCAGGTCATAGAATCGACTGCGGGATGCGAACTATTGTCATTCATTGATGCATATTCTGGCTTCCACAAGATACCTCTGAACCCGGATGATCAAATAAAGAACGCATTTATTACCCCGTACGGGGCTTACTGCTATCGCACTATGCCGTTCGGTTTACGTAATGCAGGTGTAACGTACCAAAGATGTATGCAAAAATGTTTGCACGACCAAATAGGTCAAAACGTACAAGTATACGTGGATGATGTGGTTATCAAGACCAAGGAAAGCACAATGCTCCTTGACGACATAAGGCAAACATTCATGAACTTGAGAAGGTTCCGGATGAAGCTTAACCCGGAAAAATGTACCTTCGGTGTCCCGGCTGGAAAATTACTCGGATTTCTCGTCTCCAGCCGAGGTATCGAAGTTAATCCAACTAAGATCCGAGCCATCGAACGAATGGAGCTGCCGAAGTGTCTTAACGATGTCCAGAAGTTCACTGGATGCCTGGCATCATTGAGTCGGTTTGTATGTCGGTTCGGAGAAAAGGCACTGCCTCTCTACCAACTCATGAAAAAGTCGGATAAATTCGTTTGGACGCCACAGGCCGATGAAGCCTTTTCCCACTTAAAAAAGATGTTGGCCACTGCGCTAGTGTTAGCCTCTCCACTATCAAAGGAGCCAATGTTGCTCTACATAGCCGCAACCAACCGAGTTGTAAGTGCAGTAATTATAGTGGAGCGCAATGAAGAGGGTAAGTCAGTGCAGAGGTCAGTATATTACCTGAGCGAGGTATTGTCCGCCTCAAAACAAAACTACCTGCACTTTCAAAAGGTGGCATATGGTGTCTATATGGCGGCAAAGAAGTTAAAGCATTATTTTGAGGAGCACCCCATCAAAGTAATATGTGAAGCTCCCATATCCGAGATAATGGGTAACAAGGATGCGAGTGGCAGAATTGCAAAATGGGCAATTGAGTTAGCCCCTTATGTGCCCCGATACGACAGAAGAGAAGCGATCAAATCTCAGGCTGTGGCAGACTTTTTTGTGGATTGGGCCGAGGTACAATACGAACCACCGCCACCAGATCCAAATTACTGGAGGATGCACTTTGACGGGTCGAAAACCAAAACCGGACTAGGCACCGGGGTTGTGCTTACCTCGCCAAAGAAGGACCAGCTAAAGTACATATTGCAAATCCATTTCGCGGCATCGAACAATGTCGCTGAGTATGAGGCTCTTGTGCATGGGCTCAAAGTGGCAAAGGAGATTGGCATACGTCGGATAATATGCTTTGGCGACTCGGATCTGGTGGTGCAGCAGGTGTCCAGAGTGTGGGACGCCCTGGATCCAAACATGACACTATACAAATTTCACGTGCAGAAGATATCTGGTTACTTCGAGGGGTGTGAATTTCACTATGTACCCCGAGTGGAAAATGAGGCTGCCGGCATGTTGTCAAAGCTCGGATCGACCAGACAGGCAATTCCACTGGGTGTAGCATTGGAACACCTCAGAAAACCATCTATCAGGCCGTCCCCAGGAACCGACTCGATCTATGTCCCGGAAAATACGGAATCCGGAGCTGAGCCCATGGACATTGACACGGGAGGTAGTACGCGAGACCCGGGGACTGCATCAGCAAACCTGGGGACTGCCTCGGCAAACCCGGGGACTACCTCGCTAGACCCGAGGACTGCTCAGCGTGATCCGGCTGAAGTTATGCCGGTGGATTAGATGGAAATTGATGAGGAGATGTTCCCTCCACGAGCGATACCAGCTTGGGCACTGCCTATATTCCAATTCCTGAAAGACGGAACGTTACCCGCTGAGGAGGTGTTAGCCAGGCAAACTCAGAGGAGAGCAAAAGCATACACAATCATCAATTCTGAGTTGTACAAACGGAGTGTAACCAATGTCCTCCAACGATGCGTTGACCCGGAAGAAGGGCTTGACATCCTCCGAGATATACACCAAGGAGAATGCGGGCATCATGCCTCATCCCGAGCCTTGGTGGCAAAGGCGTTCCGACATGGATTCTACTGGCCAAGTGCCTTGGAACAAGCAGAAGATCTGGTGAGAAAATGCAATGGTTGTCAAAGGTACGCCACCAAGACACATATGCCTATGTCGGAACTCAAGACCATACCAATTACGTGGCCATTTGCTGTATGGTGCTTGGATATGGTTGGCCCGTTCAAACCGGCGAGAGGAAACAAGACACACATTTTGGTCATGGTGGACAAGTTTACAAAATGGATTGAAGTGAAACCTATAAGAAAATGTGATGGAGCTACGACCGTGACATTTCTCAAAGACATCATCTTGAGATACGGTTATCCACACAGTATTATAACCGATAATGGAACAAATTTTGCGGAAGGAGCATTTGCGCGCTTCTGCCGAGATAAGAAGATCCGACTCGATGTCGCCTCGGTAGCCCACCCCGCATCGAACGGACAAGTGGAAAGATCCAATGGATTAGTATTATCCGGGATAAAACCCCGGCTCATTGAGCCGCTACAAAGATCAGCGGGGTGCTGGATAGAAGAACTACCAGCGGTACTGTGGAGCTTAAGAACAACTCCGAATAGATCAACAGGCTATACGCCATTTTTTCTGGTATATGGGGCAGAAGCTGTATTACCAGCCGACATAGAGCATGATTCGCCTAGGGTCACCCAATACACAGAAGCCGAAGTGCAAGAAGCCCGGCAAAATGATGTTGATCTGCTGGAAGAAGCGAGAGAACTGGCACTGTCCAGATCCGCCATATATCAGCAAAATCTCCGACGCTATCATAGCCGGAAAGTGTGCCCCCGAGTCTTTCGGGAAGGCGATCTGGTGCTCCGGTTGGTACAACGTACTACTGGCATGCATAAATTATCCCCCCATGGGAAGGGTCGTTCATTGTGAGCAAAGCATTGCACAATGATTCTTACTATCTCATAGATGCAAAGCCACAGGAAAAGAACAAGGCGGCCAGGTCCGGAGAGGAATCCAAGCGACCATGGAATGTAGCACTACTTCATCCCTTCTACACTTAGCTAAGAAGTGTACGTACCCGAGTCGTCTCATATGTCGGTATGTATGTCGGCAATGAGCTTATCAATGAAATAGCAGTGCCTCAAGCAGTAACTCGGGGACTCCCTTAATAACGTTTGTTGTTATTTATTATGCGGTAGCTGGAATAAGTCGTTCTACTTAACCCGGATTAGTAATGTGTGAGCACCAAAAAACCAACTCTTCGACTTGCTGCTGTCCAACAAGAATTGGCTTCATGGCAAGCAAGGGAACAAGTTTGGAATTGCGTAGCACATGAAAAACGACTAAGGAAACGAGTTTATTCGAGCTAACGCTTGTTTTTCGGACTAACCCTGTATTTATTTTCAAGTTATTATGCTGAATTATTTTGAGCCAAGCCTAAAAGTTTCTAAGTATGGTTAAAACAATTTTTGAAGCTCGGGTTCGTAAGTTGTAAAACCGAATCAAGGTAGACATAGACCGAGCCAGAGAATTGGACGAACAAGAAAATGAAACTCGGGGACTGCGCCCAAGTTAATTCGGCATAGAAATGTAGTAGCAAAATATTGCATATCTAGCATACAATTGCACCCGGCATACCGGAGATCTGATAAATTTTCAAGCTTTTTGGAACTAAGGAGCAGCAGGAGGAGGAAGTTCAGCGTCGTCGTCGCTGTCTTCAATATCTGAAGCATCATCTTCTTTGCCCTCATCCGACCCATCTTCAACGTTCTCATTGTGCTCGTCCCCAGCGGATTCCAGGAAGCTTGGTCCTTCAACCCAGTCATGAATAGGAGAATATTCGACGAGGCTGTAGGCGCAAGCCTGGCGCTGAGCTACCCACTCCGGATCATAGGTCCATCTGGATCCGGTGCGCCGGCGTGTAAGGAGGCTGAGGTCGATCTTCTCGTACCATGTGAGAATATGGTGAAGGATGGTATCAGCTGCGGCACGACCAGCGGACTCTCTCTAGAGGTCAAGCTGGGTCTCAATCTCCATTAACTTCTCGACGAGAGTCGTGATGGTCTCCGGGCTACTCTCTTCGGGCCAGAACATATTGAAAATGCGAACTGCAACGTCGAGGATATCCTTGCCATAATTCTTGATAGTTTCCACGCGAGCTGATAGGCTGACCAATAGGTCCTCCATGTCTAAGGGAATGCTCTCACTGTCAGGAATGACGGGAGTACCCCTCTCTTGGCGAAATTTGGCAACAGCAGCGCTTGCAATAGAAGTACCCTCTAGAAAGTGGTCTGGAAACAAGGCAAAGGAAGAAGGTAAAGAAAAGACATATGTGGTAACCCGGAGAATTATGTCGGACAAGGGAAAGGAACTTACGAGAAATATGGCTATGGATCCGGGTTAACTCCTTGATGCAGGCATCGCGTCTTTTGCGAAGTTGCTCAAGCTCAGCGTTTGCCGACCCAAGATGGAGGTCGGATTCTCTGAGTAGGTCCTGGTCCTTGGAGATCTGGAGAGTAAGGCGCTCACGCTCTTCTCTGAAGTTCTGGCTAACCTTTGGAGCTCGGTTTGGTGCTGGGCCTTCATCTTCTCCATCTCAGCCTTGAGCTTGGCAATCTCGTTGTCCTTAGTCCGGAGGAGAGCAAGCTCATCATCCTTTTTCTTCAGCTCGGCTTGATGCTGCCCTGCATGTTCGAGAAAATGCAGCATCATATCAGGCACGGGCACACTATCCTCAAGCGATGCTGAAATAGTATGTTGACCCGGCAGAGCCGAGGAGTGAATGTTTGCCGAGCCAAGGAGAAGAAGATATGGAAAACACTACGAGGTCGAACAAAAGAGGACATACCCCGGATTTCCTCCAAGTTCTTCCACATGATCTTGTTCTCAGCCTCCATCCCAGCTGCAGGAACCGAATGAGGAGATTAGTTCGGCGGAAGAAAGTGAAGAAAAACGGAGAGGTGCCGAGGGAGAAAATTACCCCTCTTTTCATGTTCTGCACCAAGTGCAACATGTTTTGTGCGTAGCATCTTGTGGGTATCAAGCAGACGTTGGAATTCAGTGCTCCGGCGATTGGTGGTTACCTGAAAAAAGTACAAAAGTGTAAAATTAGCTTGGTGCAGATTCGAAGTGTACAAGATCCGGGCCAAGTGGAACTTAACCCGGCTCTAGGTGTGTGCATATTCGAAGTGTACAAGATCCGGGCCAAGTGGAACTTAACCCGACTCTAGGTGTGTGCATATTCGAAGTGTACAAGATCCGGGCCATGTGGAACTTAACCCGGCTCTAGGTGTGTGCATATTCGAAGTGTACAAGATACGGGCCAAGTGGAACTTAACCCGGCTCTAGGTGTGTGCATATTCGAAGTGTACAAGATCTGGGTCAAGTGGAACTTAACCCGGCTCTAGGTGTGTGCATATTCGAAGTGTACAAGATCCGGGCCAAGTGGAACTTAACCCGGCTCTAGGTGTGTGCATATTTGAAGTGTACAAGATCCGGGCCAAGTGGAACTTAACCCGGCTCTAGGTGTGTGCAGATTCGAAGTTTACATGCAGCTATGTCAGTTTTCTAATGAGCATCCGGCCGAGTAACAAGCTACTCCACCGGAGGCTCGAGGACTAATGGTTATTATCTACAACATGTAAAGGAGAAACAACATAGCTCCATCATTCGCCCCGCGAGGTTAATTGCCTTAGCGGCAATATTCATCTGGGCGGAAAATTCTGCGGGGCCAAACTTTTCCGGGAGATCGTCGTTGTGGACGAACTCCGCCTTGTTCCAGTTCATGACGAACTCGATAAGGCTCGGAGGGTACCGCTCGCCGGTGGGCATATGGGGTGCCACCAAGCCCTTCACGTGAGCTTCTTTCCTCTCAACTAGGGCAAGAGCTAGGCTGGTATGCAGAACCATCTGCTGCGCATCAGTTGGCTCAGCAGGAACATCCTTCGCTGCTGGTGATAGGGTTCGCTGCCCGGCCTCGACGGATGCAGACTTGGTAGTATCCAGAGCCTTTTTGCCCTTAGCTTGCTGGGAAGAAGTAACTGCGGTGGATTTCCCTTTAGAAGCTGCTAGAGCAGTTCCTCGCCGAGGCTGAGATGACTCGGACGAGGCAGAAGAACTTGGCACTGGAGCTCTTGTAGCTGGATTTGGAGCTGTTGTTGGTTTCCTTGGTGTCGGGACAGGTGCTGGCTCGGTCGTTGGTACTGGAGCTACTGCTGGTGCTGGTGTTGTGATAGACTCGGTGGTTGCTGGTTGCGGCGATGCCGAAGTGGTGGATGCCGTCGCCTCGGCTGGACCGACCCCTCCCGCTCCGAGGTCGCGTTCCTCTCGATGAGGCACTGCGGAACCCGGAGCAGCCGTAGAACCCTCCGGAATAGGGCTCAGCGGGCGTGACTCATCGTCATGAGGAGGAGAAGGGCCAGACCGAAGGGGTGAAGAGATGCTTGATCCGCTCTGAGGGACCTCCACCGGAGGCCTGAAAAAGAGAATAATGTCAGAAGAGAAATTACCACGATGCAAGGAAAAGTGAGTTACGCAATGAAAAATGACTTACGCATCTGAGGTTTCGGCCTCCTTGGGTTTCCGGGCCCTCCGTGCCGGGGCTTTGCCTGCCCGCTTGGAGGCAGTCTTGTCTCCGGCCTTGTTTTGCCTTTTTGTGGGCTGAGAAGGTTCGGAGGAAGAACTTGATGCGGCTCCGCGCTTCTTCTTCGACGCCACCGGAACCGGCTCGCCCGTAGCAAGTGGAGGATCCTCGTGGATATGCCCACCAGGGTTAGCTGATGCCGGAAAGGCAAAATAAAGAGGGACAGCCTCAACAGGTTCAATCACGTCGACATCCGAGTCATCCTCATCATCGGGCCAATCTCTAAGAGAAGAGAATTTACCGCTGGGTCGTTTGGTAGCGTCGGTCATAGGGAGGAACATCTCCTGGTCCGGATCCTCCTCATCCGGGATTTCTCGGTCCGGCGCCCACTTAAGGGTCGGGTCCGTACCATCCTCGAGAGTTTGATGAAGGAACAGCTGAGAAAAGCACAAAGAACAGAGTCAAAAATAGAACAAAAACTGACACATACTTGACCTGAAATAAGTTTGCCCCGCGAAGCTTACCGCGGGAGGGAGCTTGTCACGACAGTAGTGCTCAATTCCCCACGCCCATTCGACAGAGAAATCCTTGTGGGTGGTGAAAAGAGCCTTAACCCGGCGAAAGATCTCCGTGTTGCTCAACTCGAAGGAGGAGGTTCGGTTGGGGTCGCGGTCGAAACTCATGTGGCACAACTTGTGGGTGCGCTTCTGGAGGGGAGAGATTCGGTTGCGCACGAACGTGATCATAGCATCCTCGTTGCGCAATCCGAGTCTCTTCAGCTCCGCGAACCTCTTGTTAACTTGGTTGGCCAGAGCTGTAGGCTTCTTGGGGACCTCCTCCTAGAAATCTGTGTCAGGTAGACCCGGAGCGTAGGGCAGCAACCGAATCAAATCTTCAGTACCCTCATTCCAGACGTAGAAGAAGGTGCGGGCCCATCCTTTGCAGGAGTCAAGCCCGGTAACCCGGGGAAAGACGGAAAGTCTCCGGGGCGAGATGGAGGCAGCTCCGAATTGGGTGAGCTGCTTATCCTCCGACTCTACTTGGATATTGGGGATGACGTTGCGAAGAAGGCCGAAGGACCGAATCCACAACTCCTTCGTGGGCCATAGTCCGGTGTAGCCTTCGATCGTAGAGGCAAAGGCAGAGAGAGAGGTGATAGCGTTGGCTGGGAGATGGTGCGGTTGCAAGTGGTAGGTCCTAACCCAATCCCGGAAGAAATCGCTCACCGGCAGACCAAATCCCCGTTGGAAGTGGGATAGGAACACAACGAACTCACCCGGATTGGGTGAGGGGGCCAGTTCGGCGGAGGGGAGACGAGCGGTGACGCCGGAAGGAATGCGCCTGGTCCAGTAGAGCCAGTCAAGGTCATCTTGACAGACCCATGATCCGGCCCACGCGCCACGGTACGCCGCGCCGGTGTCCTCTTCCATCTCCTGCTCGGCGACGACGAGCTCCTCCTCCATCATCTCGTATCCACTATCCTCGCTGGAGCTAGCGGCGGCGGAGATCTGAGGTCTGGATTGACGTGGACCCGTGGCGAAGAAGCTGCGCAGTGGTGGCTGCGATGCAGAGGCACAGAGAAGGTGCGGCGGCGGCGCTGCTGCTAGAAGCACCGGCGGCGGCGCGGTCGCTAGGAAGACGAAGGAGAAAGGCAACAGGCTGAGGGGCGCGGAAGTGGAAAAACGCTAAGGGGTGCGCCCCTCCACTACTTAACCACCCCTAGAGATGGATGAGTGGGATCGCGCTGCGCCGACGAGCCACACGGTGTGGCCGTGTATCACCTGCATCAGCCAATCGGAGAAAAGCCACACAGGGGGCCACAGAGTAGAAGCAATCCCATGACGCGACGCGCTGATGCGGTAAACGAGGAGGCAGGCGTGACGTGACCCACGCACAGTGATAACTGACAATTACTGCGACAGTTACTATGCAGGACCTTAAAATAAGACGAGGTAATGATTAGCCTCCACGTGGGTTGGCTTATGAGAGAAGGAAACGGGGCCCGGATCAAACCATGATAACCATGGGATCCGAGCCAAAGTGGTGACCCGCCCGGCAAGTGAAAACTTGGAACGTGCGAAGGGAACGTAAATCCATATAATCCGAGACAAGGAGCTAACTCGGAATTAAACGTCCGAGGCTCGAACATAAATGGACCTGATGTGGCCTTAGCGGCCAAGGCAACTAAGACCGCACCAGCTTCGGGGACTAATGTTGGGGGGATACCCCCGGGTAGGGTCACTCCAGGGTGTAAGGGCCGAGTTAGCCGAGGTTCAGCAAGGTCAAAGCGAATGCTGGCCGGGTCACCTCAAGGCATGCCGGATCACGGAGTAACCCGGACCAGGGGGGTCGCCTAACATTGTCTCATACGACTTAAGGAGTAAGTCGGAAGTGCTTGTCTAACTTATATGCAGGAACAAGTGTGGCCGGACCTACTATGATCCGGGTGCTCGCTTAGCTTCTGGGAGAAGGAAGGAATCTCTCTGGTCAAAAAGAAGGTCCGGTACGCACTGCATGAGCGGAGAAAGCAAGGGCAGGACCACCGGGTCATGGCCGACAAGGGTGACGACGCCCATGTCGGCTGACGCAAGCGCCACAGAGGCTTACGTCGCTAAAGCATGTGTGACGCGGGGGAAAAGCACCCCGGTCGGGTTACCACTTTGGGAGGGGGCATATTCTTAGGAATATGCCTCCACGTATGCCCTAGGCAGGGACCGAACTTCCTCTATATAAGGGGGGCTAGGTTTCTGGTAGAAGGGGTTGGTTGAGCTCTAGTTGGTTTGGTGATTCCATAGGGCTAGTTGATCTAGGGTTCTAGGGAAAAACAGTAGGCAAGAGTAAGAGAGCTCCTTCTTCCTCCTCTCGCCAATATAGCTCAAGGAGCACTTGTAATCTTGCAGATATAGCAATACAAACTTCTGTGTGGAGAATCACTCCACTATCCCTCCCTGGATTCCCCTAGCGTGTATTAGTCCCCACCTTTAGCCTATCCATGGCATCTGCCGTGACACCACCACGACAATTTCTTTTTTGGCTTTTCTGAAACCAAAAATAGAAGAAAATAGGCAACTGGCACTACGGCTTCTTGTTAATAGGTTAGTTCTAGAAAATATATAAAAATACCTCAAAGTGTAAACAAAACATAAGAAAGTTGATATAAAACAAGCATGTAGCATAAAAAATTATAGATACATTTATGACGTACAAATACCAAACATGGGGAAAGCATTGATACATTGCAAATGTATCTATAATTTTTGATGTTCCATGCTTGGTTTTATCTACTTTCTTGTGTTTTGTTCCAACTTTGGAGTACTTTTCATATGATTTCTTGGACTAACCTATTAACAAGATGCCATAGTGCCAGATGCCTGTTTTCTGCTGTTTTTGGTTCCAAGAAGTCAGAAAATGAATATTCTCGGAATTGGACGGGACAAAAGCCAAAGTTCCTATTTTCCCGGAAGACTCACGGAGCCAGAAGGAGAGTCGGAGAGGGGCCACAGGGTGTCCACACCCCCCCTTGGCGCGGGCAACCCTAGGCCGCGCCAGGGCATGGTGTGGGCCCCCTGGCCGGCCACCGACCTTGCCTCCTTCGCCTATATATTCCCCCCGAGGAAAAAACCCTAGATCGTCAAGCCTCCAACCACGAAAAGTTCCACAGCGCCGCCGCCACCGAAGGGAGATTCGGGGGACAGAAAGTCTCTGTTCCAGCACCCTGCCGGGACGGGGAAGTGCCCCCGGAGCCATCTCCATCAATCTCCACCACCATCTCCATCGCCGTTGATGAGTCCCATGATGAGGAGGGAGTAGTTCTCTCTCGAGGCTAAGGGCTCTACCGGTAGCTATGTGTTCATCTCTCTCTATGCATGAACATATTGTGATCATGAGCTTTGTAATCAAGTAGATCTACCTTGCTACTCAAGTGCTTTAATAGATCTCTCCTCTCCCCATGTGTGTGAAAGTGAATAGCGTGCACACCATGGTGGCACTTAGGCTAGAGATTACAAATACTTGTTATGAGTTATATTTGGAGTTGGATGTCTTTATGAAATTGTGGTGTTTGTTGGAACCATCTAGTGCTCAAGGTGACAGTGTGGGGTTTTCTACATGGGAAAGATGAACTTTGAGGTGTGCTGTTATAGCCCTACCAACGATTAGAGTGTTCAACCGGAGAGTAGTTAAGAGTAGTATCATGAAGAGAATATATTTATATGAGAGTATTCACTAGTGAAAGTATGATCCCTAGGCCTTGTTTCTAAGCATTGATACACCGTTTGCAATTAAATCTGTTACATGTTTGCTTGCTTCTATCTTTATTTCAGTTTGCCTTTAGTCTCTTTCACGTCATCAAAGTATTTTCTATCACTGTTACCACTTATAATTATCTATACCACTTGTATTTCACTATCTATTCGCCAAACTAGTGCACCTATACACCTGACAAGTGTATTGGGTGTGCTGGGGACACAAGAGACTTCTTGTATCTTGATTGCAGGCTTACTTGAGAGGGGATACCTTTGACCACTTCCTCCATGAGTTCGATAAACCTTGGGTGATCCACTTAAGGGAAACCTTGCTGCTGTTCTACAAACCTCTACACTTGGAGGCCCAACAGCTGTCTACAAGAATAGAAGTGCGTAGACATCAAGCATATGCAGCGATAACGGACAGTGGTAACGGCAGAGCCCGCCCGTACCATCCTCCTGTACCATGCGGCAGCATGTCCGCCTCGTCAAATAATTTCTCCTAGCAAAGACGGCAGACAGGTCCAACATTCACAACAACCTACAACCACAAAAAATCATACCAGAAAGGGATCTGAAGGTGGAACTTGGAGAAGGGCAAATCCCCGCTGCTTCACGGATCATTGGAGAACATTGCATCAGCCCCTTCATCATCAACTGCTATATCTCCATCACCATTACTACCCCATCTCTCATCTATTAGATCTTATTGTAATTCCATATTCAATTGTGGTTTGCACTAGATTTATCCATGTACTTTTATCCATCCATTTGATTATGATGATGTCGTTGATTGCTTCCATGTGTGAGTAGTTTTCCCTCATTCTTGGGGAGATGGAGAAACCCTAGCACTATTATGAATTTGAAATAAAGATGATCTATCCTCGTGTCCATATGACTTACTGGTCTATGATAGATTTATGATTTGTGTTTGATCTCTCTCTTTAGATGGTATGTGTAGTCGGCCACATATAATTTGCCCTCGGGACTAAAGATGTGGGAGAAATCCTTTGGACATATTTGGAAATGTGCCTAGAAAGCTTCATGACAATTAGGCGTCAGCTAGCAACCTACACAATCAAAGGAGGATAAAGAGAGACTTCCTAAGCTAATTACGATATCCACGGGGATACCCTTAATTGTGGTGGTCTATATGGGTGATTTCTCTCAGACATCGTGGTGGTTATTTAGAGGTGACCTCATTCTTGGCTCAACAAAGTAGCTTCCTACAAGCCTTGTAGTGAACACCTTATTAGGGAGCTCTCTCCACACATCTCATGACACAAGAAGTAGGTTATCCTAATTATGATTAATAATACCATGCTAGTGGTGTATCCTACACCCCTAAGAATGCTTTAGCCCTATTGATTTCAACCACGTTTCCAAACGCTCTTGTTACTTGATTTCGTTTACTTGTTTTAATTAGTTTTCTGCATTCAACCAAAAACCTTTCAAACACCCTTTACTTGAAATCAAAGGCGGCTTACAAGTATCCTTTGGTAGACAGCGATGAGGGGCATAAAGAACTTAACCAAATAGCTCTCCGTGGGTACAATACTCTTATTTTGAAACTAGCTACAACTGATCTATGCACTTGCAGCCATCAAGCTATTTTCTGGCGCTGTTGTTGGGGAGATAAGAACTTTTGGTCTTTGTTCTTAGTTGCTTATTGTACTAATTTTTTTACTAACATTGTTTACTAGTTTTAGGTAAGCACCATGACTGCACTCGGACTAATGAATCAGCTCGATGCAACTAAACACCTCGGAAAGTTTAATAGAGGACTCGTCAAAGAGTTTCCGAGTGGGAGCGAACCAGAATACGAGGTTAACCCTCGCTTTATCATTATTATTAAAGAGAAAACTTTTGCAGGAGATGATCCTAATGAGGATCCTTACACTCATTTAATGCATTTCACCGAGTTAAGTTGGACGCTTAAATTGAGAGGCTATTCTGATGACGAATTGGAACTTAAACTATTTAGCCAATCTCTAACCAACACGGCTTTAGCTTGGTATAGAATTTGCCCTGCAGAGAAAATATACACTTGGGAGAAACTCAAAGGAGAATTCGTGTTTTGATTCTTTCCCAAGGTAAAAATAGCTGAAGTAAGGAGGGCTATCACGAACTTCAAAAACAGCCCAGGTGAAGGCTTCATAAGAGCTTTCAAGAGGTATAAATCACTACTTAATAAATGTGCCCACCATGATTTACCTAAATGGTATGTTTTACATATTTTCTATGGGGGACTTAATCAAGAAATTAAACATGAGCTTGACACAAATTTCGGAGGCTATTTTATGAAACTAACTAAAACTAATGCTTGGGAACTTCTAGAACAAATTTGCCATAATAGAGAAACATGCGGATTTGATTTGGGCGGCGAAGGAGGTATAGAAATTGAATATGACTGTCTCAATGCTTATAATAAATCTAGTAAAGTAAAAGAAACTGCTGATGAACTTTAACTTGATGATGATATTATTTTGCAAATCCTCCAGTCTTTTACACAACACACTGAAGCTCCTAAGAAAGATTGGCTTCAATATACTCCCCCACCTGAGCCAGTTGAAGAAGTTGATCCAATAATTGCAGCTCGTATAGAGCCATTAAGGGAGGTGCCCCCATATGTTGAAGCCCTTCCTTTTCTAAGGACGGCGAGAAAACATATGATGACTCAACAGCTCAAAGATCAATGTGAAGAAGAAAGGATATTCCTCAAGATGCTAGAAGAGGAGGAACAAACAAGAAAAACTAACAAAGTAAGTATACATGAGACTGGGGAACCAACGAAGAAGGATATTTTCACCATGTTTGCATGTTGTAACGTGATAGAGCTATACACCAAAGCTTCACAGTTTGTTGAAGGAAAGGTAAAGGCTAAAGAAGTTGGTAAACCTATTCTCCCTTGTACCTTCGGTGTAACTTCTTATTATGGCCTCTACAACATTGAAACAGTTGTTAATGTAATCCTCTTCAATTTTTATTTGAAAATCCAAAATGAACTAACCCTAACTGAATTAGAGGATACTGACATGACTATAATGCTTGCAGAGAAGACACTCAGAGTTCCTATGGGAATAATTAGAGATGTCCCAATTTGTATTGGACCTTATAAATATCCCATTGATTTTGTGCTTATTGATATGCCTACTGATGTTTATTGTCCAATTATTTTCGGAAGAACTTTCTTAAACACTGCAGGAGCAAACACTGATTGCAAGAGACAAACTGTATCTCTCAAGTTTGGTGAAGAGAAAATGGACTTTCACTTCTCTAAATTTGACCATAAGCCGGCTATCAAAGATTTGGACGATTATGAGTATGAATAAGAAGAGGAAGGTAATATCATTAGTCTTGCTTTAGTAGTTATTGAGATGCCTGATGATAATTTAGCGAGGAGTTTAGTCAATAATAATGACATTCTTCAAGACATAGAAAAAATGGAAATGGACAATTATCTTGACTCCACACCTGATGTGGATCCCGAGATGAATCAAAAGTATGAAGAACCTATAAGAAAGGGAGATGAGACACCTCCACCTCCTACTCTCAAAACTTTACCCAAGGAATTAAAATATAGGTTTCTTGATGGAACTAATAATTTCCCTATTATTATAAGTTCTAACCTTGCATAAAAAGAGGAGGAAAATTTAATGATGGTTGTTTGGATGCATCAGAATGCTCACAGGTATTTGATGAGTGACTTGAAAGTGATCAGTCTCTCGATAGCCACCATTAGAATATTTATGGAAGAGGGAGCCTAGTCGGTTACAGACTTCCAGAGGTGACTTAAACCTCACATGAAAGAAGAGGTAAGGAAAGAAGTAATACGTTTATTAGATGCATGGATCATCTTTCATGTGGAGAAAAGTGAATGGGTAAGTCCTGTTCATTGTGTTCCAAAGAAAGGTGGATTTATTGTTGTTGAAAATGAACACGATGAGATGATACTGATAGATTGCAAATGTATCTATAATTTTTGATGTTCCATGCTTGGTTTTATCCACTTTCTTATGTTTTGCCCACACTTTGGAGTACTTTTCATATGATTTATTGGACTAACCTATTAACAAGAGCCACAGTGCCAGCTGCCTGTTTTCTGCTGTTTTTGGTTCCAGGAAAGTCAGAAACTCAGAATTGGACGGGACAAAAGCCAAAGTGCCTATTTTTCCGGAAGTCATCAGATGCCAGAATACGAGACAGAGAAGGGCTGGGGGCCGGCCACACCACCTGGCCGCACGACCAGGCCTGGCCCGCGCCAGGGGGTGGTCTGGCCGACCCCAACACTCCCTCAGCCTCTCCTTCCACCTATAAGATGCCCCCGGGACGAAAACCCTAAGTACCCGATCAAAAATCCACGAAAGAGTCTGTAGCCGCTGTCATCTCCATCCCTAGATCGAGAGGGATCTGAAGCTCTTCCCGGCACCCTGTCGAAGATGGAATTCACCCTAGAGGCCTTCTTCATCACCATGCAAGCCTCCGGTGTGATGCGTGAGTAGTTCATCTTTGGACTACGGATCCATGTAGTAGCTAGATGGCTGGTTCTCCTCCTTTGTGCTTTCATGTCTAGATCTTGTGAGCTCCGTTCATGATCAAGATCATCTATTTGTAATTTTGCATGTTGTGTTTGCGGGGATCCGATGGATATTGAGATGCTATTTCAGATTTATTATTGATTCTATCATGTCTTTGTTATTTGTGATCTTGCATGCTTTCCATTATTAGTAGCTATCTTGGGCAAGTAGATGCTAGCAACTCTAAGAGTTAGTATTTATGCTCGATAGTGGGCTCATGCCTCTGGTAGTCTGGGGAAGTGACAGAAATCTCTAAGGTACTAGATGTGCTGTTGCTACTAGGGAGAAAACAACAATCCTTTATTCATAGAACAATCGTATTGTTTACATTACACGCAATTCGTAAAGCAATAATCTGTTGCTTGCAACTTAATACTGGAGGGGGTTCGGATGATAACCTGAAGGTGGATTATTAGTCATAGATGCAGTTGGATGGCGGTCTATGTATAATGTTGTAATGCCCAATCAAGTTCCAAAGGATTCAAGATGATTAGTATATGCATGTATTGCTTTCTCGATGTTTGTCAATTGCCTCGATGTAATTTGTGCACCCAACATGTTATCTATCTTAAGGAGAGCCACCTCTAGTGAACTATGGATCCCGGTCCTTTTCTTTACATACAATCTATAAACTGTTTACTGCTTTGTGTTTACTTTCTGCAAACTATTACTTCCTTCCATTCGATACGTTTAATCCTTTGTTTTCAGCAAAACACGGTGAGATTGACAACCTCATCGCAAGTTGGGGACATAGTTCTGTGGTTGTGTTGTGCAGGTCTCCACATTGCTACTAGCACCGGTAGTGCACCCTGCCAAGGCTCAGCTAGCAACACCTTTGGGGTGTTTCCTTGCTCCTACTGGTTCGATTAAACCTTGGTTTCATAACTGAGGGAAACTTGTTGTTGTGCTCATCATACCTTCCTCTTGGGGTTCCCAACGAGCTCTACATCATCACTGAGCCATCAAGCATTTTTCTAGCGCCGTTGTCGGGGAGTCAAGGACATCTTCACAAGGCGAGTCCCTCATAACCAATCTCTTTACTTTGTTATTTTTGTTTTGCTTAGTTCCGTTTGCTTTGTTTGCTTGTTTTGTTATCAAAAACACAAAAAAATTAGTCTTACTAGTTTGCTTTCTTTATCAAAAACACAAAAAATTAAGTCTCCTTTAGTTGTTGCCTCTTACTTAGCTCACCATGTTGATCCCTAAATTCACCCTGAAAGATCTGTCAATTGGTAGTGGTTCTATAATTGGGAAACATAATATTGAAGAATTCTTTAATCATGTTAGTAAACATGAGGATACTGAGGATAGATCCCTTGCAGAACTTGCTCCAAACTATGAGATTGCTGCAGCTTCTTTAATTCACATGTTAGAAGCTAGGTTTGTTAACCTCAACCCCTTAATGCAAGTAAGGTTTCTTAAGCTTAAAGAAATTGAGGACCCTGAAAAGAGGGATTTTATTCTAGAAACTTTGTTTAAGGAGTTCTATGATGTTGCCAAGGAAGCTAGGAAATTCTTTAAACGTTTCAATATGCTAGGCTCATGTGTAGATGTTGTTGGTACACGAGAAAAGATGAACAAAACCGAACCTAATGGGAAGGAACCTAAGATACCAATACCCTTTAAACTGGTAGCAATACATGAAGCCATAGAAAAGAATCTTGATTGGATTGTTCCTGAAAACCCTTTTGATGAAAATAGTGAACCTAAGAGAATTGAGAGAGGATCCTCTAGAACTTATTTGGATGATATACCTTGCCTTGTTGAAGATATTTCTGGTACTAATCTTAATGCTTCTTCATTTGAGAACACTTGATTCTTTTTCTTGCTTCTTATGCCTAACTTAAAGGCGTTAAAGAAAAGTGCTTATTGAGAGATAACCCAAAAGTTTTAGTTGAGTCTTGGAAGTTATTACTTCAGTAATAACCGCTCCTTATTTTTTATTTGCTTTTTGTGCCAAGAGTAACGTTTAATGAGAGAGAAGTAATGATTGGAAAAGTTGCTGTCCCGAAACAGATTTCTGTGCTTCACCGTAAAAATTCGTGTAAAATATCTGTACGTCTTTTTGAGGCGTGAATTTTTTTTCTTATGCCCCAGGTTCTTATCTAACTTTCATTAGTTCAACACTTTTTGATTTGAGCAACAGAAGGTATTCGAAAAAATTCGTCTTTACCTGCTGGTCTGTTTTGACAGATTTCTGCCATTTTCTGCATTTGCTTCTTGTTGGTTCCTTTTTGAGTTCTTTTGGATAATTAAGCTTTTTGAGGGAAGTGCTACAGTAGCTAGTGTTCTAATGGAAGTTTATTGGTATTAGAACTGAACCTTAAGACTTATTTATCTTGAGTGCACTAATGTTGCTAATAAATATTGTGTGAAGTTTTGTATGAAGGAAAAATTTCAGGTGTATGGAAGGAATGAGTAATGAGATGTAGGATGGACTAAAGCTCAAGCTTGGGGATGCCACGCGTGTCACCCCAAGAAATATCCAAGAAGTACAAGCGTCAAAGCTTGGGGATGCCCAAGGCATCCCCTTCTTCCTCAATAAAAATTCCAGGTTTCTTCCAAACGCTTCATTTTTATTGTTTCATGCACAGTTGTATTGTTCTTGGAGCGTCTTCTTTTTGTTTTCGCTTCAATTATTTGTTTGCTCAGTTTGCTGAATAAATTGGTTGGACCCCCTCTTTCATACATTGGTTTGCAAATAGTTTGGTTTGGTTTGGAAAAGAGTAGGAAAAGTTCATGCTCATGTGGTAAAAAGAGCTTGTTTTTTACTGTGGCATATGCTTGGTCATGCCATGCTTGATATTGTTTTGGATTTATTCTTAGTATTCTTTGCTGTAGCATGACTTGTTATAAACAATTGAGATTGCTTAATGTGCCTTGGATGAATCAAGCGTTGTTTTAGCATATTAAAGCATAGTATAGTGGTATTCTCCTTTGGTGCTTTATTTGGGTTGACTTGGCGCATGCTCATACCATGTTATGACTATCTCAAGTCACCATAGACTTTATGATCCTTTAGTTTTCAACTTGTAGTATCACTTTATGCTTTGATCAATGATGTTTTGTCGCTCTGTATGATTATGGCCATTATTGCTCTCTTAGTTTGTCGCTCCCAGTCTTTTGCTAGCCTCCACAACCAAGTATGAGTTCCACTCATGCATCCAACTCCCTAAACCAAGTTATTCCAAAGATTCCACCATACCTACCTACTATCTTACGCTATTCCAAGTATATTCATGCTTTTTTTTACCTTCCGAATTAAACTTGTTATGAGAAAACTAGTGATTAAAGCTCTCACGAACTTGATGGCACACTTTACCTTTTTGCATCTAATAAACTTGAACCATTGGGTACTTCTTTGTTGCGTATATTCTTGCGCTATATAAGTTGAAATTAGCATAACCATGTATCATGGGGAACGCTTTCAACATTGCACTTGTACTTTGTACCCCGTTGATATCATGTTCTTTTGCTTATGGATCCTTGCGGTGTGAAATAAAAGTGGAACTTGTAAGATCATGGAGTTTGTACGTGTGTTAGAGAAACGCCTGGGCTGCTAGCCTAAGCCATTCCTAATCATGGTGGAAACTTGCAACATCACCATAATGAGCACTCTATGAAGCATCCTCAATAAAAACCTATGCAAATAGCAAATAAAAAGATCGCTGAGATGCTCATTGTCTGCATGCCTTATCATTTTGATTATGGGATAGCTCCTGTATCATGTGCAAGGGGTACCACATTGGCGGTTCTTTATGATACACATGTACTTACAATGACAAGAGCTTACTTGTGACTAAAGTTGAGTAGCATGAGGTTCGGTCTTCGTAAGTAAGGGCATGATATTTCGGATAATAACTTGTCAAGCATATCCTCTTAGTTGTGTCACTTTAACCTTAATCACCTTAAAGATGCTTATGATAGGGGCAATGAGAGATGAAAGCTATAAGTACCATAATTTTTGGAAGCTCTTTATGAGACTTGAATCCCTACTTCCTTCTATGAAGGCCTTTCTTCCACCATTATATTGAGTCTCCACCTTCTACCTTTATGAACCTACTTTGAGAGCGTAGTGGCCATTCTTAGTTCTATGTGCATTATCCCAAGACTTGTTGATTGATGCATAACTTTGATATTGCTTGTTTTAAGCTATTTGTATCTACTCACTCTTATGAACTTTGAAGGTGTCCTATGCATTTATGTTTGCTACTCTATGAGGGATGAGCTGAATGCCACTATGCTTTGTTTTCTTTATGTGAAACAAACAAACGTCTTGCAAAGCATTGTTATTCATGAATCTTTTGTTTTTGCCTTTTCATGTTGCAACATAGTTTCTTTGTCTATTGCTAGAACTTTGTCTTTCATGTTATGATTGAAGTACTATGATCCCAGCTTTGAATACTTTACAAATACTTTGATCAAGTTTATGATGGTGCATGTCACCTCAAAAATTATTCTTTCTTTTTATCACTTACCTACTCAAGGACGAGCAGGAGTTAAGCTTGGGGATGTTGATACATTGCAAATGTATCTATAATTTTTGATGTTCCATGCTTGGTTTTATCCACTTTCTTGTGTTTTTCCCACACTTTGGAGTACTTTTCATATGATTTCTTGGACTAACCTATTAACAAGAGCCACAGTGCCAGCTGCCTGTTTTCTGCTGTTTTTGGTTCCAGGAAAGTCAGAAAATGAATATTCTCGGAATTGGACGGGACAAAAGCCAAAGTGCCTATTTTTCTGGAAGTCATCAGATGCCAGAATACGAGACGGAGAAGGGCTCTTCCCGGCACCCTGCCGGAGAGGGGAATTCACCCTGGAGGCCTTCTTCATCACCATGCAAGCCTCCGGTGTGATGCATGAGTAGTTCGTCTTTGGACTATGGATCCATGTAGTAGCTAGATGGCTGGTTCTCCTCCATTGTGGTTTCATGTCTAGATCTTGTGAGCTCCGTTCATGATCAAGATCATCTATTTGTAATTCTGCATGTTGTGTTTGCGGGGATCCGATGGATATTGAGATGCTATTTCAGATTGATTATTGATTCTATCATGTCTTTGTTATTTGTGATCTTGCATGCTTTCCGTTGTTAGTAGCTATCTTGGCCAAGTAGATGCTAGCAACTCCAAGAGTTAGTATTTATGCTCGATAGTGGGTTCATGCCTCTAGTAATCTGGGGAAGTGACAGAAATCTCTAAGGTACTAGATGTGTTGTTGCTACTAGGGAGAAAACAACAATCCTTTGTTCATAGAACAATCATATTGTTTACATTACACGCAATTCGTAAAGCAATAATCTGTTGCTTGCAACTTAATACTGGAGGGGGTTCGGATGATAACCTGAAGGTGGATTATTAGTCATAGATGCAGTTGGATTGCGGTATATGTATAATGTTGTAATGCCCAATCAAGTTCCAAAGGAGTCAAGATGATTAGTATATGCATTTATTGCTTTCTCGATGTTTGTCAATTGCCTCGCTGTAATTTGTTCACCCAGCATGTTATCTATCTTAAGGAGAGCCACATCTAGTGAACTATGGATCCCGGTCCTTTTCTTTACATACAACCTATAAACTGTTTACTGCTTTGTGTTTACTTTCTGCAAACTATTACTTCCTTCCATTCGATACGTTTAATCCTTTGTTTTCAGCAAAACACAGTGAGATTGATAACCTCATCGCAAGTTGGGGACAGAATTCTGTGGTTGTGTTGTGCAGGTCTCCACGTTTCTACTAGCACCGGTAGTGCTCCATGCCAACGCTAGCTAGCAACACCTTTGGGGTGTTTCCTTGCTCCTACTGGTTCGATTAAACCTTGGTTTCATAACTGAGGGAAACTTGCTGCTGTGCTCATCATACCTTCCTCTTGGGGTTCCCAACGAGCTCTACATCGACACTGAGCCATTAGATACCCACTAGAATTGTTGTTGATAACAGGATTTGTATTGACTATAGAAAACTTAATAAGGAAACTAGAAAGGAACATTATCCTTTGCCATTTATAGATCAAACTTTAGACAGGCTTGCTATGCATTCTCATTTTTGATAGCTAGATGGTTATTCCGGCTTTCCTCAAATTGTTGTTCACCCTGATGACCAACTTAAAACAACCTTTATTTGTCCTTACGATCTATATGCATATCGATGTATGCCTTTTGGTCATTGCAATGCCCCTGCCACCTTCCAAAGGTGTATGACTGCCATATTTGCTAATTATGTTGAAAGTATTATGGAAGTATTCATGGATGATTTTTCTGTTTATGGAACTTCCTTTAATCATTGTCTCCATAATCT
Source organism: Avena sativa (assembly GCA_916181665.1). Classification (NCBI taxonomy): domain Eukaryota; kingdom Viridiplantae; phylum Streptophyta; class Magnoliopsida; order Poales; family Poaceae; genus Avena; species Avena sativa. The sequence continues at coordinate 435,655,094 of OV702295.1, forward strand.
TCATAGAGTTTTGCAGAGATGTAAAGACACTAACCTAGTCTTGAATTGGGAAAATGTCATTTCATGGTTCAAGAAGGTATAGCGCTTAGTCAAAAAATCTTAGGTAAGGGTATAGAAGTTGATAAAGCAAAGAGTGAAGCAATAGAAAGGCTTCCCCATCCTCGCGATATAAAAGGTATTCGAAGTTTCTTAGGCCATACTGGATTTTACAGAAGATTCATTAAGAACTTCTCAAAGACTGCGAGACCTTTAACTAATTGATACGTCATAAACGTATCTATAATTTTTGATGTTCCATGCTTGTTTTATATCTACTTTCTTATGTTTTGTCCACACTTTGGAGTATTTTTACACATTTTCTAACCTGTTAACAAGATGCCATAGTGTCAGTTGCCTATTTTCTGCTATTTTTGGTTTCAGAAAAGCTAGTAAGGAAATATTCTCGGAATTGGACCAGACAAAAGCCAAAGTCAATATTTTACCCGAAGCAACACGGAGTCCGGAGAGCAGCCAAAGGGGGGCCACGAGGCGGCCACACCTTAGGGTGGCGCGGCCATCCCTAGGCGAGCCGCCACCTGGTGTGGGCCCCTCGAGCCTCCACCGACCTTTCCCTTCCGCCTATAAAAGCCTCCCGGGAAAAAAACCGTAAGTACCCGATCAAAATTCCGCCAAAGAGTCTGTAGCCGCCGTCATCTCCATCCCTAGATCGGGAAGGATCTGAAGCTCTTCCCGGCACCCTGCCGGAGGGGGGAGATCACCCTGGAGGCCTTCTTCATCACCATGACTGCCTCCAGTGTGATGCGTGAGTAGTTCATCCCTGGACTACGGGTCCATGTAGTAGGTAGATGGTTGGTTCTCCTTCTTTTTGCAATCATGTTTAGATCTTGTGAGCTCCATTCATGATCAAGATCATCTATTTGTAATCTTACATGTTGTGTTTGCGGGGATCCGATGGATATTGAGATGCTATTTCAGATTGATTATTGATTCTATAATGTCTATGTTATTTGTGATCTTGCATGCTTTCCGTTGTTAGTAGCTATCTTGTCCAAGTAGATGCTAGCAACTCCAAGAGGGAGTATTTATGCTTGATAGTGGGTTCATGCATCTAGTAATCTGGGGAATTGACAGGAATCTCTAAGCTACTAGATGTGTTGTTGCTATGATACGTTGCTAACATACCCATAATTGATGTTCCATGCTTGGTTTTATCTACCTTTTTATGTTTTGTCCATACTTTGGAGTACTTTTTATACACTTTCTTGGACTAACCTATTAACAAGATGCCACGGTGCCAGTTGCCTGTTTTCTGCTGTTTTTGGTTCCAGGAAAGTCAGAAAATGAATATTCTCGGAATTGGACGGGACAAAAGCCAAAGTCAGTTTTTCACCGAGGGGGACATGGAGCCAGAATACAAGACGGAGAGGGGCCAGAGGGCCGCCACACCACCTAGCCGCGTGGCCAGGCCTGGCCCGCGCCAGGGGGTGGTGTGGCCGCCTAGGGCACCCCCTCGGCCCACCCTTTCGCCTATAAGATGCCTCCGATACAGAAACCCTAAGGACCCGATCAAAAATCCACGAAGAGTATGTAACCGACATCATCTCCATCCCTAGATCGGGAGGGATCTGAAGCTCTTCCCGGCACCCTGCTAGAGGGGAAAATTCACCCTGGAGGCCTTCTTCATCACCATGCAAGCCTCCGGTGTGATGCGTGAGTAGTTCATCCTTGGACTACGGGTCCATGTAGTAGCTAGATGGCTGGTTCTTCTCCTTTGTGCTATCATGTTTAGATCTTGTGAGCTCTGTTCATGATAAAGATCATCTATTTGTAATCCTACATGTTATGTTTGCGAGGATCCGATGGATATTGAGATGCTATTTCAGATTGATTATTGATTCTATCATGTCTTTGTTATTTGTGATCTTGCATGCTTTTCGTTGTTAGTAGCTATCTTGTCCAAGTAGATGCTAGCAACTCCAAGAGTTAGTATTTATGATCGATAGTGGGTTCATGCCTCTAGTAATCTGGGGAAGTGACAGAAATCTCTAAGGTACTAGATGTGCTATTGCTACTAGGGAGAAAACAACAATCCTTTGTTCATAGAACAATCGCATTGTTTACTTTACACGCAATGCGTAATGCAATTATCTGTTGCTTGCAATTTAATATTGGAGGGGTTCGGATGATAACCTGAAGGTGGATTATTAGTCGTAGATGCAGCTGGATTACGGTTTATGTATAATGTTGGAATGCCCAATCGAATCTCAAAGGAGTCGAGATGATTAGTATATGCTTTCTCGATGTTTGTCAATTGCCCCGGTGTAACTTGTTCACCCAGCATGTTATCTATCTTAAGGAGAACCACCACTAGTGAACTATGGACCCTGGTCCTTTCTTTTACCATCAATCTACAATTGTTTACTACTTTTTGTTTACTTTTTGCAAGCTTTTACTTTCTTCCACACAATATGTTTAATCCTTTGTTTTCAGCAAACCGGTGAGATTGACAACCTCACTGTAAGTTGGGGGCAAAGTTCTGTGGTTGTGTTGTGTAGGTTTCCACGTTGTTACTGGCACCGGTAGTGCGCCCTACCAAAGTCTAGCTAGCAACACCTTGGAGGTGTTTCCTTGCTCCTACTGGTTCGATAACCTTAGTTTCATAACTGAGGGAAACTTACTGTTGTGCTCATCATACCTTCCTTCTTAGGGTTCCCCAACGAGCTCGTTAATACACGAGTCATCAAGTACTTTTCTGTCGCCGTTGCCGGGGAGTCAAGGACATCTTCACAAGGGGAGTCCCTCATAACCAATCTCTTTACTTTGTTTTATTTGTTTTGCTTAGTTTATTTCTGCTTGTTTGCTTGTTTCTTTATCAAAAGCACAAAAAATTAGTTTTAATAGTTTGCTTTCTTTATTAAAAACACAAAAAAATTAGTTCCTATCTTAAGTTGCCATTATGTATAGCTTTGCTCCAATCACTATGTCACCTGAGGAAATGATTTTCACTTTCAAACAAGGAATTGAGAAAGTTTCAAAGAAGCTTGGTCTAGAATCTCTGATGTACATGAAAAAACTGAACCTAAAATGACTCAAAGCTTATTCCTTAGCAATTTTTACCTTGGAATTTCTCTTTGCTATAGATATGCTTTGGATCTTGTAGTGGGAGGAGATTTCCTCCAATGCAATGAGGATGATGCTGTTAATGCCATAAAGAAGTTGGTCTTTACTTACAACTTGCCTAGCAAATCTGATTCTTCCTTTATAAACATATTTGCTGGATTGAACACTCTTGAGACCCGCACTACTAGTTTAAAGGATTTCTATAACACGCTTAGAGAGCATCATGATTATGTTCCAATAAATTCTGAACCCTCAAAATGGCTCCCTATAGTAAAGATTGTTATAAATAATGAAACTTTTCATGCTCAGTGTGATATCATGTCTGAATTTTGTCTTATGCCCAAAGATATCTATAAATCTTTGAATCTTTGGGGGCTTTCTGAAGGATGAGAAGAAATATTTCTTGCTAATAATGCCACAATATTACTCATTGGAATAGCTGAAGGAGTGTTTACAAAGATCCTAGGGAAAATAGTTTCTACTGATTATCTTGTTATTGAATGTGTAGGAAAAGGACAAATTACACTTGGAAGATCCCTATTGAAACTCCTTTGAGCAATAATAGATGTGGAAAAGGGCACCATACACTTTGCTTCTCCACCAAACAATCATATGTTCCCCAAGGTTGAGAATAAAAGTAAGAGAGGTAAGGGCAAGAAATTTGGTTTTAATGCTTCTTCATTTGAGAACACTTGATTCTTTTTCTTGCTTCTTATGCCTCACTTAAAGGCATTAAAGAAAAGTACTTATTGGGAGATAACCCAAAAGTTTTAGATGAGTCTTTAAAGTTATTACTTCTGTAATAACCGCTCCTTATCCTTTTTATTTGCTTTTTGTGCCAAGAGTAACCTCTAATAAGAGAGAGGTAATGATTGGGAAAGTTGCTGTCCCGAAACAGATTTTTGTGCTTCACCGTAAAAATTCGTGTAAAATCTCTGTACGTCGTTTTGAGGCATGAATTTTTGTGCTTCTGCCCCAGGTTGTTATATAACTTTAGTTAGTTCAACACTTTTTCATTTGATCAACAGAAGGTATTCTAAAAAATTGGTTTTTACCTGCTGGTCTTTTGGGGAATTGAGTTTTTTGAGTCCTTGTTGGTTCTTTTTGACAGATCTTGTGTTTTAATGGAAGTTTTATTGGTGTTGAAACTGAACCTAAAGACTTATTATCGTGAGTGCACTAATGTTGCAAATAAAGATTGTGTGAAGTTTTGTATGAAGGAAAAATTTCAGGTGTATGGAAGGAATGATGTAATGAGATGAACAATGGACTAAAGCTCAAGCTTGGGGATGCCACGCGTGTCACCCCAAGAAATATCCAAGAAGTACAAGCGTCAAAGCGTGGGGATGCCCAAGGCATCCCCTTCTTCATCAATAAAAAACCCAGGTTTCTTCCAAACATTCATTTTTATTGTTTCATGCACAATTGTGTTGTTCTTGGAGCGTCTTCTTTTTCTTTTTCGTTTTGGTTTTTCGTTTGCTTGGTTTTCTTAGTTTGCTGAATAAATTGGTTGGACCCCCTCTTTCTTACATTGGTTTTCAAATAGTTTGGTTTGGATTGGAAAAGAGTAGGAAAGTTCATGCTTAAGTGGTAAAAGGAGCTTGTTTTTGAATGTGGCCTATGCTTTGTCATGCCATGCTTGATATTGTTTTGGCTTTATGCTTAGTGATCTTTGCTGTAGCATGACATGATATAAACAATTGAGATTGCTTAATGTGCCTTGGAAGAATCATGCGTTGTTTTAGCATATTTAAGCATAGTATTGTGGTATTCTCCTTTGATGCTTTATTTGGGTTGACTTGGCACATGCTCACACCATGTTATGAATATCCCAAGTCACCATAGCCTTTATGATCCTTTAGTTTTTGACTTGTAATATCACTTTATTCTTTGATTAATGATGTTTTGTCGCTCTGCATGATTATGGCCATTATTGCTCTCTTAGTTGGTCGCTCCCAGTCTTTTGCTAGCCTCCATAACCAAGTATGAGTTCCACTCATGCATCCAACTCCTAAAACCAAGTTATTTCAAAGAGTCCACCATACCTACCTACGAGCATTTGCTATTCCAAGTATATTCATGTTTTTATCTACCTTCCGAATTAAACTTGTTATGAGAAAACTAGTGATTAAAGATCTCACGAACTTGATGGCACACTTTACTTTTCTTGCCCTTAATAAACTTGAACCATTGTGCCGTCTATGTTTTATATGCTTGCACTTATATGTTGGGGATTAGCAGAACCATGCTTTCATGGGGAATGCTTTCAACATTGCACTTCTAATTTGTACCTAGTTGATTGATGACCCACAAGTATAGGGGGTGTATCACAGTATTTTTGATAAGTAAGAGTGTCGAACCCAACGAGGAGCAGAAGGTGTTGGCTAGTGGTATGGATCAGAAATTCTCTACAAATACTTTATGGAGCAGAAGGTGTTGGCTAGTGGTATGGAGTAGAAGGTGTTGGCTAGTGATTTTTAGGGGTTTTCGATAAAGCAAGTAAACAAAGTACGAGTAAATAAAAGATAGTAGGAATAAATGCAGCAAGTGGCCCAATCCTTTATGCAGCAAAGGACAAGCCGGTTGTATTTCTATAGATGACCAAACGTTCTCGAGGACACATGGGAAGACTGTCAAGTGCTTTCGCTTCATATAGCTGATTAATCTTCTCTAGCTTGCTAAGTGTTGTGTGGGTGAACCTGTGCTAATGTACCGTCCCATCCAAGACTAATACATACTTGTGATTATACCCCTTGCAAACATCCGTAAGTACAAGAAAGTAATTAAGGTAGAAACCTAACCACAGCTTTAAACTCTAAGACCCTTACGTCCCTTATGCAATGGTTTCCTAACGAGGGTTCAGGTTTCTGTCACTCCGGCAACCCCTACGATTAGTAGCCAAATACATAATGCATTCCCCTAGGCCCATATAGGTGAAGTGTCATGTAGTCGACGTTCACATGACACCACTAGAAGAAGTACACCACAACTTAAATAACAATCTATTGAATCTTTCTCAACGCAACTCCACTACTAACAACAAGACTTCTCCCATGTCCTCAAGAACAAAACGAACTACTCACAAGACATCATATGGATCATGATCAGAGATGGAATAATGATGTATAACAATCTGAACATAAACAATAATTCAATGGTTCACTCAATAGCATCAACTACAAAGAGTAATCAACACCGGGAAATTTTCCCTATGAACTATACAAGATTCAATGCAATTGTTACAGCAATATGGAGATGGTGATGAGGGTGTTGGTGGTGATGATGGTGGTGAGGATGATGATGATCCCGATGAAGTCAAGCTTGATGGTGGTGTTGATGGCGACGATCTCCCCTCTCCGGGAAGGAATTCCTCCGGTAGAAATCTGTCTGCCGAAGAGATCTTTCTCTCTCGGTGTTTTCTGCCCCGCAGAGGCGGCGGAATCTTTCGGTGGTCGCTCCCCTAGTCTTAGGGTTTCGGGAGGTTGATATACGCTAGAGGGGAGAGGCTGGAGTGGGCCAGGGCGGCCACACACTCCCAGGCGCGGCCTAGGCCTGCCCGCGCCATGGGGTGGTGTGGGCCCCCTGTGGCCCACCTCCACTCCATCTTCTGGCATCCTTAGTCTTCTGGAAAAATAGGATTTTCTGTACATTTTCCCGGATTTTCTGATCTTCACGAATTTTGCCTCCAAACAGCACCTTTTCCATCAGAATCCCGACTGCAGCGGTCCATGCTCCAAAAGTCATCAACCATGCAAAAATAGATGAAATAACATAAGTATCACCTCTCAATACGAAATATATCAACGAATAATAGTGAATTAAGACATAGAATAGTGATGCAAAATGGACGTATCAACTCCCCCCAAGCTTAGACTTCGCTTGTCCCCAAGCGAAACTGAGCTCAATAAACATGACCTCAGGTTTATGGAGTGAAGAGTCGATAAAAGAATACGGACAAGAAGCATTCATCAAATACATATATCATAATAGAAGACAACTCACTATTATATAACTCAACTTGTAATAAGTAAAGGAAACACAATAAAGATACATAAAGTGAATCATAATTGGTAATGGCAAACTTAGCTCTTTGTCGAAGAATAGTTGATAATTTGCTGGAGTTCACAAATAACTGGTTTTTCAATGAAAGCTTTCAAAGTAGTAAACATCGGGATAAGAGCAATGTGCAAAACAAGGAACATAAGAAACATGATTGAATAGATCACCATATGAATGAATGAAACACATCAACTCAAAATACTTGCTGAGATAGAAGGGAGTAGGTTTACTGATTCAACTACAAAGTAAAATAAAGGGCCCTTCAAAGAGGGAAGCAGGGATTGCAAGTCTCATAAAGAGCTCCCAAAAATTATAATACTTACTAGCTTTCAGCTCTCATTGCCCCTATCATAGGCATCTTTAGGTGATTAAGGTTAAAGTGACACAACTAAGAGGATATGCTTGACAAGTTATAAGTTGAAATCTCATGCCCCTTACTTATGAGTACCGATCCTCATGCTACTCAACTTTAGTCACGAGCAAGCTCTTGTCATTGTAAATACATGCGTATCATTGAGAACTGCCAACGGAGTACCCCTTACACATGACACAGGAGCTATCCCATAATCAAAATGACAAGGCAAGCAGACAGTGAGCATCTCAGCGATCTTTTTATTTGCTATTTGCATAGGTTTTTATTGCGGATGCTTCATAGAATGCTCACTATAGTTATGCTGCAAGTTTCCACCATGATTAGGCATGGCTTAGGCTAGCGGCCCAGGCGTTTCTCTAACACACATATAAACTCCATGATCTTACAAGTTCCACTTTTATTTCACACCACCGAGATCCATAAGCAAAAGAACATGATATCAACTAGGTACAAGTGCCAATGAAGTGTTGAAAGCGGTCCCCATGATACATGGTTCGGCTAACTTCAACTCATAAAGCGCAAGCATATACACAACAAAGAAGGACCCAATGGTTCAAGTTTATTAAATGCAAGAAAGTAAAGTGTGCCATCAAGTTCGTGAGAGCTTTAATCACTAATTTTCACATAACAAGTTTAATTTGGGAGGTAGACAAAACAAGAATTTACTTGGAATAGAAATAATGCTAGTAGGTAGGTATGGTGGACACAAATGGCAAAGGTTTTGGTTTAAAGGAGGTGGATGCACGAGAAGAATACCCTCTCAGTATAGGTTTTTGGCTAGCAAGGCTGGGTAGCAAGTACAAGAGTTGAAGGAAACAAAAAAACATACAAGTGATAAAGACAAACATGAAATCTTCCTTGGAAGCACAAAAGATCTTAACTAGAGAATACTAAACTTCTGAGCAAATCAAGAAAGAAAGATGATGAAATTATTTTTCTTTAGAGTACTTCTATCTTTTTCTTTCAACTCTCAAAAAGGTGTTGCTACTGACCGAGCCAGGTTTGCCAAAACCAACTAAATTAACTCAATGATCCCAGAGTGCTACCAATACTAACAACAAGATAAATCATATAACCACGAATTGAAAACTAATATAAGCTAAGCAAAAGAGTGAATGATAGAACTTCTCATTAATAATCCATAACGGCAACTCACACCAAGGTATACATATCTAACGAGAGAGGGGACACTTCCATAATGCAAACCATACTACAAAATAACTCCTCTATTCATGATATGACTCTACTAATAACGTAAAAAGATAGAAGATAGTGATATGGTACCGCGGCACTCCCCCAAGCTTGGAACAAACCAAGGGGATGCCAAACCTGATGACGAATTACTCCTTAGGTGGTGGTGGTAATATTTTCTTAGTTGACATGAGGAAATCCTCCAGCATCTTGCGAAGCCTATTATTCTCCCATTAAAGCATGTCCACCTTCCTCTGCAGGTCTCGGTACTTATCGCAGAACTCCTTAGTGACTCGTAGGGCTTCCATTGATGCAGGGCAAGAGACTAAAGGTGCCAGCCTCTACTTGGGGTCTTGAAGATCCTCCTCCATAGGATCCTTCCCTTTATCCTTGGCGGACACCATTGTGCTTCTAAGCTTTCAAAGTGTATGTCCTGGCAGAAACAGATCGAAACAAAAGCATGATGAAAACACAATATACGAACCTCGGGGGATCCGAGGGGATATATATTATGAAGTTTCATGTCAAAAAAGGAAGGTACTGGGAGAAAACGAGTCGGAGGCGGAGTCCTGGGTGGCCTCACCACCTGGTGGCGCGGCCAGGGGTGGGCCCGCGCCACAGGGTGATGTGAGCCACCCCGGCTCCGGTTCCGTCCCTTTTTCGCTTCGAAACTTTCCTTATTGACTGAAAACTGAAAAAGTATAGTTGGATTGTATTTTCGTGGAACTTTTCTTACCAGAACTGTTACCTATTTGAAAACAGACTCTGTAGGTCTCTGAATTTGGTATCTAGTAGATTCTTTCAGAGTCACCACTTGAATAACATCAATATCTTCATCTTCATACACTTATTACTTGAGTCATAAAACCCTTCTCTTCCTTATTACACCATTGTCTCCACTTCCTAGAAATTTCTTTCACACAAAACTTCACACAATTCTCATTAGCAACATTAGTATAAGTGAAGTGATAAAACCTTTTAAGTCCAACTTCAACTGAAAACCATCAAAACAAAAGCTACTGAAACAACTCCTTCCGAAAACCCAAAAAGAATTCAAAAAGGAAATCGAATAAAGAAGCAGATGCAAGAGTGGCAAAATCTGCCAAAACAGACCAGCAGGCAAAGATCAATTTTTTAGAAAATCTTCTGTTGCTCAAATAAAAAATTGCAAAACTAATGAAATTTAAATAACAACCTGGGGCAGAAGCACAAAAAATTACAGCTCCATCCTACATACAGAGATCTCTCACGAATTTTTACGGTGAAGCCCAAAAATCTGTTTCGGGATAGCAACTTCCCCAAATATTACTTCTCTCTCATTAGAGGTTGATCTTGACACAAAAACCAAACAAAACGGATAAGGAGCGGTTATTACTGAAGTAATAACTTCCAAGACTCAAAGAAACAAAAACAAACTGAAAGCAAAAACAAATTGGGTTATCTCCCATAAAGCTCTTTCTTTATAGCCTTTAAGATGGGCATGATAATTTTGAAGAAGCTCTCATAGGGATATGGATTGAAGTGAAAGAGAGCATTAAGAAGCAAAAACACACACATTTAAGTCTAAACCACTTCCTATTCAAGGGAATTTTGTAAACAAACAAGTTGTTGAAACCAAAGGCCACTTGCATAAAAAGGCAAAAGAAGTGCAACATAAAAACTTTCAACATAAAACGAGGAAACTTGATATTATTGAGATGCATAAGAACACTTTTCCCTCTCTCATAATAACTTTCAGTATCATGCATAAACTTAACAATATAACTATCACAAGAACCATCATAGCAATGATCACTTATTCTAACAGAAAACACGAGAATATTAGCTCTCATAACACTACTTTGTGAAACAATATTAGAGGTATCCTTACAAAGGATAGTGTGTCCCTCTTTTTCATACTTAGTGACAAAGTCTTTCACATTTGCTACTATAGGTTCATCAACCATTTGTTTATCAGGTTCAACAGCTTTACTAGTACTTTCATTAACCATACTAGCTATCATAGAATATTCCTTTACCTTAATTGGAAAAGGCATTTTCTCAATATAAGGTTCAGGTAAAACATGATTAGCAGTATAAACTTCAGTATTTCTTGAAGGAACACTCTTAGCAATATCTTTATAAGTCTCATGATACTTATTCCACTTATTTTTAGGCACTTCAATATAGGAAGCAAAAGCCTTAAAATAAGAAGCAATAGCTTGAGAGTCTAGACCATAAGTATTTTTAATATTTTGAAAGTCATCAGTTCCCATAAAAGATTCAATGCATTCATAATCATAATTTATACCTAACTTTCTACCTTTGTCATTCTCCCAGGCTTCAACATTGTCTTGAATACGGTCTAGAAGATCCCATTTAGCTTCTTCTTCCATGCGAGTGAATGATCCAGCGCAAGAAGCATCCAATAAATCTTTATCATGTAGAGGGAGCCTTACATAAAAGTTATTGATAATAATATTGTTGGGGAGCTCATGAATGGGAAATTTGAGCATTAGTAACTTCATTCTCCCCCAAGCTTGAGTTGTACTCTCTCCATCAAGAGGCCAAAAGTTTTATATTTGATTCCGATCTTTATGAATCTCCCTAGGAGGATAAAACTTTGAATAAAAGAGAGGCACTATTTCCTCCCATTCCAGAGCTTGACCATTCTTCAGCAGCTTATACCATTCCTCAGCTCTTCCTTTCAGTGACAATGAGAATAACTTCTTCTTAACTTGATCTGTAGTAATACCTGCACACTTGAACAACCCGCATAATTCGTGTATAAAGAGTAAATGATCACCGGGATGGACAGTTCCATCCCCAACATAGTAGTTATCCATAACACGATCAATAATTCTTGTAGGTATTTTGAAAACATCTTTCTCAGCAGGTGGTGGCTTATCTACTACCTTAGCAGTGGTAGTAGCATTACCAAATAAGAAACTCAGCGAATTATCCATAACAAAAATAAAGCAACTAACAGAAGTAAACAATACTCACAGTAGAAGTTTCCTTTACCAGTTCCACTTTCCAATAGCGCTTCACTCCCCGGCAACGGCACCAGAAAATAGTCTTGATGACCCACAAGTATAGGGGGTGTATTGCAGTATTTTCGATAAGTAAGAGTGTCGAACCCAACAAGGAGCAGAAGGTGCTGGCTAGTGGTATGGATCAGGATTTTTAGGGGTTTTCGATAAAGCAAGTAAACAAAGTACGAGTAAATAAAAGACAGTAGGAATAAATGTAGCAAGTGGCCCAATCCTTTATGCAGCAAAGGACAAGCCAGTTGTATTTCTATAGATGACCAAACGTTCTCGAGGACACATGGGAAGATTGTCAAGTGCTTTCGCTTCATATAGCTGATTAATCTTCTCTAGCTTGCTAAGTGTTGTGTGGGTGAACCTGTGCTAATGTACCGCTCCATCCAAGACTAATACATACTTGTGATTATACCCCTTGCAAACATCCGTAAGTACAAGAAAGTAATTAAGGTAGAAACCTAACCACAACTTTAAACTCTAAGACCCTTATGTCCCTTGTGCAATGGTTTCCTAACGGGGGTTCAGGTTTCTGTCACTCCGGCAACCCCTACGATTAGTAGCCAAATACACAATGCATTCCCCTAGGCCCATATAGGTGAAGTGTCATGTAGTCGACGTTCACATGACACCACTAGAAGAAGTACACCACAACTTAAATAACAATCTATTGAATCTTTCTCAATGCAACTCCACTACTAACAACAAGACTTCTCCCATGTCCTCAAGAACAAAACGAACTTGATCAGAGATGGGATAATGATGTATAACAATCTGAACATAAACAATAATTCAATGGTTCACTCAATAGCATCAACTACAAAGAGTAATCAACACCGGGAAAGTTTCCCTATGAACTATGCAAGATTCAACGCAATTGTTACAGCAATATGGAGATGGTGATGAGGGTGTTGGTGGTGATGATGGTGGTGAGGATGATGATGATGATCCCGATGAAATCAAGCTTGATGGTGGTGTTGATGGCGACGATCCCCCCTCTCCGGGAAGGAATTCCCCCGGCAGAAATCTGTCTGCCGAAGAGATCTTTCTCTCTTGGTGTTTTCCGCCCCGTAGAGGCGGCGGAATCTTTCTGTGGTCGCTCCCCGAGTCTTAGGGTTTCGGGAGGTTAATATGCGCTAGAGGGGAGAGGCTGGAGTGGGCCAGGGCGGCCACACCATCCCAGGCGCGGCCTAGGCCTTCCCGCGGCATGGGGTGGTGTGGCCCCCTGTGGCCCACCTCCACTCCATCTTCTGGCATCCTTAGTCTTCTGGAAAAATAGGATTTTCCGTATATTTTCCCAGATTTTCTGATCTTCGCGAATTTTGCTTCCAAACAACACCTTTTCCATCAGAATCCTGACTGCAGCATTCCATGCTCCAAAAGTCATCAACCATGCAAAAATAGATGAAATAACATAAGTATCACCTCTAATATGAAATATATCAATGAATAATAGCGAATTAAGACATAGAATAGTGATGCAAAATGGACGTATCATTGATATCATGCTCTTTTGTCTATGGATGTCGTCGGTGTGAAATTAAAGGGGAGCTTGTAAGTCCATGGAGTTATGTATGTGTGTTAGAGAAACGCCTGGGCCGCCGGTCTAATCCATGCTATCATGGTGGAAACCTGCAGCGTAACCATAATGAGCTGTCTATGAAGCATTCTTCTTATAAAAAAAGAGTCAGATATGGAGAAAAAAGAGAAAAAGAAAAAAAAGAGATATGAGAAAAGAGGAAAGAGAGAAAAAAGCACAATTTTCCCATGGTAAATAAGAAGATTGCTGAGATGCTTGTTGTCTGCTTGCCTTGTCATTTTGATATGGGGATTCTTCCGTATCATCGGGCAAGGGGTACCCCGTTGGCAGTTCTCTATGATACACATGTACTTACTATGACAAGAACTGAAGGAAATATGCCCTGAGAGGCAATAATAAAGTTGTTATTATGTATTCCTTGTATATGATAGATGTTTATTTTGCATGCTATAATTGTATTGATAGGAAACATCAATACATGTGTGTTTAATAAACAAAAAGGGTTCCTAGTCATGCCTCTCTTATAGACTAGCTTGTTGATTAACAGGATGATCAAGGTTTCCTGATCATGTACATTGGATGTTGTTAATAACAAGGTCACACCATTGGTGGAATGATCTGATGAACATTCATCCGAAGTATAGCATTACGATCAAGTCATTGTGTTTATATTGCTATAACATCATACGAAGTAATCTTTATCCTTAGACCATGAGATCATGTTAATTGCTAACACCGGAAGAGTATCTTGATAACATCAAACGTCACACCGTAACAGGGTGACTATAAAGATGGGTTCAGTGCTACGAAGGTGTTATGTTGAGGCTCATGGATCAAGAGTGGAATTTGTCAATCCATATGACGGATAGATATACTCTGGGCCCTCTCGGTGATATCACATTAGGATAGCTTGCAAGCAAGTGATGTGATCACTAGAATGTTATATCACGGGAACGAGAAAAGAGTGCATGTCGGTAACGAGATCAAACTAGGTATGGAGATACCGATGATCGAATCTCGGACATGTAATATATCGAGAGACAAAGGGATTTAGTTACAAGCGTTAAATGTTCTCACGATCACAGGAGTCATCGTTGAATGTGTAGGAGTCAGTACGGATCTCCAGGTCCCGCTGCTGATTATTGATCGGAGAAGGGTCTCGATCATGTATGCATTATTTGCGAACCATAGGGTGGCACACTTAAGAGTTACCGGACACCATTTTGGAGCACATATGTTTTAGACGAAAGAATTGCAAAGCGCAGGAATTGTTTCAATAGAAACCGGAAATTGTTTCGGGTGAAATTGCAGAAGGTGGTTCTGCATGTGATATTGAAATATTGCAAGGGGCTATATGTGAATGTTTGTTAATTAAAGTAATTAACAAAATTCTGAATAAATTTAATAAAATAGTTTTATTAAATGAGAGAGCATTAAATTTGGAGAAACTTAATGCATTTAAAGTGGAGACTTTAAAAGGGAATGTGAAGAGGCATTTTAATGTGGGGGAGTTACCACCACATGAATGGGGGAGGTGAGGGGTCACCCCCCCATGCGCCGGCCATGGAGAGAGGGGGCACCCCCTCCTCCTATAAAAGGCCACCCATTCCCTCCTTCATCCTCACACCTCCTTGTGAAGGATCTCTCTCCCCCTCTAGAATTATTCCCCCATGGTCTCGGATTAGCGAGATACATGTTCCCGGTGGCATTTCGTCTGGAAGGAGTTGCTGCTTCCGCTGGATCGCTGGAGCGAGGAGGTGGAGGTTGTCCGGTGGCTTGAACGTGTGTGCGAGTGCGGATACGCTGCTGAGTTGCGGCGCTCGGACTTCCTCACAATCTTGAGATCGGCAAGTGTATGACTACATCAACCACGAGTTCCTACTCGTTAACAAAGCTCGTTGTCTTCGAGGGTAAGTTCTCTATGGATGTATGTCCACCCATTTGCTTTGTACCTAGTAGATAGATCTTGGCGTGTAGTTCACACCGTAGGAAAATTTTTGTTTTCTATGCTGCGGACCCAACAAGAACTTACCGGTAACTAAACTTGAGTAGCATGAGGAGCGGCCCTCGTATTCAAGGGACATGAGATTTCTAACTTATACTTTGTCAAGCAGATACTCCATAGTTTGTTCACTTTCATGATATGTTGAAGTACTATGATCCCAGCTATCAATGTTTTACAAATACTTTGATCAAGTTTATGATGGTGCATGTCACCTTAAAAATTATTATTTCTTTTTATCACTTACCTACTCGAGGACGAGCAGGATTTAAGATTGGGGATGTTGATACGTTGCTAACTGATTTCCCAAAATATATCGAGCTCGTTGTTGAACCCCAAGAGGAAGGTATGATGAGCACATCGGCAAGTTTTCCCTCAGTACGAAACCAAGGTTATCAATCCAGTAGGAGCAAGGAAACACCCCAAAGGTGTTGCTAGCTGAGCCTTGGCAGGGCGCACTACCGGTGCTAGTAGCAACGTAGAGACCTACACAACACAACCACAGAACTTTGCCCCTAACTTGTGATGAGGTTGTCAATCTCACCGGTTTCGCTGAAAACAAAGGATTAAACGTATCGAATGGAAGAAAGTAATAGTTTGCAGAAAGTAAACACAAAGCAGTAAACAGTTGATTATAGATTGGAAGTAAAAGAAAGGCCCGGGGTCCATCCTTCACTAGAGGTGGCTCTCCTTAAGATAGATGACATGTTGGGTGAACAAATTACAGCGGGGCAATTGACAAACATCAAGAAAGCATACACGCATATACTACTCATATTGACTCCTTTGAGACTTGATTGGGCATTACAACATTATACAAAGACCGCCATCCAACTACATCTATGACTAATAATCCACCTTCAGGTTATCATCCGAACCCCCTCCAGTATTAAGTTGCAAGCAACAGATAATTGCATTACGAATTGCGTGTAAAGTAAACAATACGATTGTTCTATGAACAAAGGATTGTTGTTTTCTCCCTAGTAGCAACAACACATCTAGTACCTTAGAGATTTCTGCCACTTCCCCAGATTACCAGAGGCATGAACCCACTATCGAGCATAAATACTAAATCTTGGAGTTGCTAGCATATACTTGGCCAAGATAGCTACTAACAACAGAAAGCATGCAAGATCACATATAACAAAGACATGATAGAATCAATAATCAATCTAAAATAGCATCTCAATATCCAACGGATCCCCGCAAATACAAATGCAGAACTACAAATAGATGATCTTGATCATGAATAGAGCTCACAAGATCTAGACATGATAGCACAAAGGAGGAGAACCAGCCATCTAGCTACTACATGGACCCATAATCCAGAGATGAACTACTCACGCATCACACCGGAGGCTTGCATGATGATGAAGAAGGCCTCCGAGGTGAATTCCCCTCTCCAGCAGGGTGCCGGGAAGAGCTTCAGGTCCCTCCCGATCTAGGGATGGAGATGACGGCGACTACAGACTCTTTCGTGGATTTTTGATCGGGTACTTAGGGTTTATGTATCGGAGGCAACTTATAGGCAGAAGGAGAGGCCGAGGGGGTGCCTGGGCTGGCCACACCACCCCCTGGCGCGGGTCAGGCCTGGCCACGCGGCCAGGTGGTGTGGCTGCCCTCTGGCCCCTCTCCGTCTCGTATTCTGGCTCCATGTGTCCCTCAATAAAATAATGACTTTTGCTTTTGTCCCATCCAATTCCAAGAATATTCATTTTCTGACTTTCCTGGAACCAAAAATAGCATAAAACAGGCAGCTGGCACTATGGCTCTTGTTAATAGGTTAGTCCAAGAAATCATATGAAAAGTACTCCAAAGTGTGGAAAAAACATAAGAAAGTAGATAAAACCAAGCATGGAACATGAAAAATTATAGATACATTTGCAATGTATCACTAACGTACCCATAATTTTTGATGTCCCATGCTTGGTATTATCTACTTTCTTATGTTTTGTCCACACTTTCGAGTACTTTTTATACACTTTATTGGACTAACCTATTAACAATATGCCACAGTGCCAGTTGCCTGTTTTCTGCTGTTTTTGATTCCAGGAAAGTCAGAAAATGAATATTCTCGGAATTGGACGGGACAAAAGCCAAAGTCAGTTTTTCACCGAGGGGGACATGGATCCAGAATACGAGACGGAGAGGGGCTAGTGGGCCGCCACACTACTTGGCCACGCGGCCAGGCCTGGTTTGCGCCATGGGGTGGTGTGGCCAGCCCAGGCACCCTCTCGGCCTCCCCTTTCGCCTATAAGATGCCTCTGATATAGAAACCCTAAGGACCCAATCAAAAATCCATGAAAGAGTCTGTAGCCGGCGTCATCTCCATCCCTAGATCGGGAGGGATCTGAAGCTCTTCCCGACACCCCGTCGGAGAGGGGAATTCACCCTGGAGGCCTTCTTCATCATCATGCAAGCCTCCAGTGTGATGCGTGAGTAGTTCATCTCTGGACTACGGATCCATGTAGTAGCTAGATGGCTGGTTCTCCTTCTTTGTGCTATCATGTTTAGATCTTGTGAGCTCCGTTCATGATTAATATCATCTATTTGTAATCCTACAAGTTGTGTTTTCGGGGATCCGATGGATATTGAGATGCTATTTTAGATTGATTATTGATTCTATCATGTCTTTGTTATTTGTGATCTTGCATGCTTTTCGTTGTTAGTAGCTATCTTGGCCAAGTAGATGCTAGCAACTCCAAGAGTTAGTATTTATACTCGAAAGTGGGTTCATGCCTCTAGTAATCTGGGGAAGTGACAGAAATCTCTAAGGTACTAGATGTGCTATTGCTACTAGGGAGAAAACAACAATCCTTTGTTCATAGAACAATCGCATTGTTTACTTTACACACAATGCGTAATGCAATTATATGTTGCTTGCAACTTAATACTGGAGGGGGTTCGGGTGATAACCTAAAGGTGGATTATTAGTCATAGATGCAGTTGGATTACGGTCTATGTATAATGTTGTAATGCCCAATCGAATCTCAAAGGAGTCGAGATGATTAGTATATGCTTGTATGCTTTCTCGATGTTTGTCAATTGCCCCGCTGTAATTTGTTCACCCAACATGTTATCTATCTTAAGGAGAACCACCACTAGTGAACTATGGACCCCAGTCCTTTCTTTTACCATCAATCTACAATTGTTTACTACTTTCTGTTTACTTTATGCAAGCTTTTACTTTCTTCCACACAATACGTTTAATCCTTTGTTTTCAGCAAAACCGGTGAGATTGACAACCTCACTGTAAGTTGGGGCAAAGTTCTGTGGTTGTGTTGTGCAGGTTTCCATGTCGCTGCTGGCACCGGCAGTGTGCCCTGCCAAAGTCCAGCTAGCAACACCTTGGAGGTGTTTCCTTGCTCCTACTAGTTCGATAACCTTGGTTTCATAACTGAGGGAAACTTACTGTTGTGCTCATCATACCTTCCTCTTAGGGTTCTGATGACCCACAAGTATAGGGGGTGTATCGTAGTATTTTCGAGGGAAGTGAAACCCAATTTATTGATTCGACACAAGGGGAGCCAAAGAATATTTATATGCCTTAACAACTGAGTTGTCAATTCAGCTGCACCTGGAAACAATCTTGCTCACAACAGTTTATCAGTAGCAACAGTTTTGTAGTAGGAATAGTAAATTACAACAGTGGTAAAGCAAAGACAGTAGTAACAAAAGCAGTAACAGTGGGATTCGAGGATGGTAGGCACAGGGATGGATGGACGGGCGTTGCATGGACAAGACAATTCACATAGCAATCAGAACATAGGGCAATTGCAGATAAATAAGATAAAGCACCCAAGTACTAGACAATCCTAGGCATGTGTTCCATATATAGTCATACGTTCTCGCAATGAGAACTTGCACAACATCTTTTGTCCTGGCAGCCCGTTTGCAGCGGGGCCTCTAGGGAACTACTGGCAATTAAGGTGCTCCTTTTAATAGAGCACCGGAGCAAAGCATTAACACTCCATGAACACATGTGACCCTCACATCAAAGCCATTCCCTTCCGGTTATCCTGATTTCTGTCACTTCGGGGCCATAGGTTCCGGACAATACTATCATAATGAATCAATAACATGTTCAGATCTTAAATCATGGCACTCGGGCCCTAGTGACAAGCATTAAGCACAACAAGTCGCAACAAAGTCATAAAGCACTAATAAAAGATACTAGGCACCATGCCCTAACAATCTGATGCCATTACATGAACGATCTCATCCAATCCCTACCATCCCCATAGCCTACAGCGGGGGATTACTCACTCATAGATGGGGGAAACATGGATGATCGATGGAGATGATGGTGGAGATCGATGGAGATGGCTCCGGGGGCACTTCCCCGTCCCGGCAGGGTGCCGGAACAGAGACTTTCTATCCCCTGAATCTCCCCTTCGGTGGTGGCGGCGCTGCGGAACATCATTGATCAAAGCATAAAGTGATACTACAAGTTGAAAAGTAAAGGATCATAAAGGCTATGGTGACTTGAGATAGTCATAACATGGTGTGAGCATGAGCCAAGTCAACCCAAATAAAGCATCAAAGGAGAATACCACTATACTATGCTTTAATATGCTAAAACAACACATGATTCATCAAGGCACATTAAACAATCTCAATTGTTTATAACAAGTCATGCTACAGCAAAGAATACTAAGCATAAAGCCAAAACAATATCAAGCATGGCATGACAAAGTATAGGCCACAGTCAAAAACGATCTCTTTTTACCACATAAGCATGAACTTTCCTACTCTTTTCCAATCCAAACCAAACTATTTGCAAACCAATGTATGAAAGAGGGGGTCCAACCAATTATTCAAAAAACTAAGCAAACAAAGCAAACGACAAACCAAAACAAAAACGAAAAAGAAGATGCTCCAAGAACAACACAACTATGCATGAAACAATAAAAATGAAGCGTTTGGAAGAAACCTAGAATTTTTATTGATGAAGAAGGGGATGCCTTGGGCATCCCCAAGCTTTGACGCTTGTACTTCTTGGATATTTCTTGGGGTGACACGCGTGGCATCCCAAAGCTTGAGCTTTAGTCCATCCTTCATCTCATTACTCATTCCTTCCATACACCTGAAAATTTTCCTTCATACAAAACTTCACACAATCTCATTAGCAACATTAGTGCACTTAAGATAAATAAGTCTTAAGGTTCAGTTCTAACACCAAATAAAATTCCATTAGAACACTAGATACTGTAGCACTTCCATCAAAAAGCTCAATTCCCCAAAAGAACTCATAAAGGAACCCACAAGAAGCAAATGCAGAAAATGGCAGAAATCTGTCAAAACAGGCCAGTAGGTAAAGATGATTTTTTTTGAAGACCTTCTGTTGCTCAAATAAAAAAAGTGTTGAACTAAGGAAAGCTAGATAACAACCTGGGGAAGAAGCACAAAAATTCATGCCTCAAAAAGACGTTCAGAGATTTTACATGATTTTTTACGGTGAAGCACAGAAATCTGTTTCAGGACAGCAACTTTCCCAATCATTACTTCTCTCTCATTAGAGGTTACTCTTGGCACAAAAAGCAAATAAAAAGGATAAGGAGCGGTTATTACTCTTCTAAGACTCATCTAAAACTTTTGGGTTATCTCCCAATAAGTACTTTTCTTTAACGCCTTTAAGTTAGGCATAAGGAAAAACTGAAATGGATAGAATAGAAGTAAGCAGAGATAATCATGGTGAAAACATTGTTTTGTTCAATGAAATCCTTTTGTTAACAAGGTTGATCAGGTATTTTTACCAAAAAAAATTCATATGATACAAAACTTTGTATTCCACTAATGATTATGTTACCTCAACCTTGATAGCAATGGTCCCAATCATAATAGTTTCAAATTTTTCTCTTGGTATGGGACAATATATTTCTCCAACTTGAATGCCTTCAACATGTTCAATTGAATTCAAACCATAAGTCCTTTCAATCTTCTTGGGGAAATAGATAGTATGTTCCTTGTCATTAACATTGAAGGTCACCTTCCCTTGATTACAATAAATAACAGCTCCTGCAGTATTTAAGAAAAGGTCTCCCAAGAATAATAGACATATTATCATCTTCAGGCATAATAGTTTGAGAGGATGCTCTCATAAGAAATATGAGTTGAAGTAAAAGAGAGCATCAAGAAGCAAACTCAAAACACATTTAAGTCTAACCCACTTCCTATGCATAGGAATCATGTAAGCAAATAACAAAGTGACAGGCATAGGAAGATAAAACAAGAGTAACTTCAAAACTTTCAGCACATAGAGAGGTGTTTCAATACCATGAAAACTTATACAACCATATTTTCCTCTCTCATAATAATTTTCAGTAGCCTCATGAATAAACTCAACAATATAACTATCACATAAAGCATGCTTTTCATGATCTACAAGCACTAGAGCTTTATTATAAACATCTTCAAAAGAAACCTCGGGAACATAACATTCATCCTGCTTTAGTAAGCATGGAGGACAATCAAATAATGTAAGGGATAAAGAGATACTCTCATTAGAAGGTAGGCATGGGTAGCTAATCCATTCTTCCTCCTTTTGTTCATCACTCTCCTCCTCTTTTTCATCTAATGAGATTTCAGGTTCATCAATTTCTTCTTCCATAGGATCCTGCAAGCCATTAGTCTCTTCCATTTGTGGAAAGCATCTAAAATATTCAAGAATATAGCCATTTTCATCCTCGTAATTATCAAAGCAAAATTTAAGTATACCATAAACCTCATATTTGTAAGGTGAATCATCAATACTTTCAAGCAAACTAGCAAGCTCAAAAGCACCCTTCCAAGCAATAAATTCTTCAATTTGTTCCGCATCATAAAAGTCATAAATTACTTTAGCATAGGAAGATATGGTATCATTATCATTATACTCACATTGAAAAGGGAGGTATTTAAATCTCTTTCTGCAACAAGACTCATCAGAGCAATAAGTAACATTATAAGTAGAGCACACGTTTCTAGCAATGGTATACAATCTATCAATTTGTTCCCATAAGTGTTTCCCTTTTTGTGACAAGCGGTGTTCCTTATAATAATATTTTTGATCTTCCGTGAACCCACCTTGCCAATAAGCTTCAGTTTCAAAGAAACCAACCATTGACAACAAGCATGACAAAGCAAGACAATAACAGACCAACGAAAATAACAACTAGAGTAGGAACTAATTTTTTTTGTATTTTTGATAAAGAAACAAGCAAACAAGGAGAAAATAAACTTAGCTTGAACAATAGTGAATCCAAGTGGACTTGATAAATAAAGCTATGCTCCCCGGCAACGGCGCCAGAAAATAGTCTTGATGACCCACAAGTATAGGGGGTGTATCGCAGTATTTTCGAGGGAAGTGAAACCCAATTTATTGATTCGACACAAGGGGAGCCAAAGAATATTTATAAGCCTTAACAACTGAGTTGTCAATTCAGCTGCACCTAGAAACAATCTTGCTCACAGCAGTTTATCAGTAGCAACAATTTTGTAGTAGGAATAGTAAAGTAACAGATAGTAAAGCAAAGACAGTAGTAACAAAAGAAGTAACAGTGGGATTTGAGTGCGGTAGGCACAGGGATGGATGGACGGGCATTGCATGGACAAGACAATTCACATAGCAATCAGAACATAGGGCAATTGCAGATAAATAAGATAAAGCACCCAAGTACTAGACAATCCTAGGCATGTGTTCCATATATAGTCATACGTGCTCGCAATGAGAACTTGCACAACATCTTTTGTCCTACCAGCCCGTTTGCAGCGGGGCCTTTAGGGAACTACTGGCAATTAAGGTGCTCCTTTTAATAGAGCACCGGAGCAAAGCATTAACGCTCTATGAACACATGTGATCCTCACATCAAAGCCATTCCCTTCCGGTTATCCCGATTTCTGTCACTTCGGGGCCATAGGTTCCGGACAACAACGTGTGTATACAACTTGTAGATAAGACCAGGAACAATACTATCAAAATGAATCAATAACATGTTCAGATCTGAAATCATGGCACTCGGGCCCTAGTGACAAGCATTAAGCACAACAAGTCGCAACAAAGTCATAAAGCACTAATAAAAGATACTAGGCACCATGCCCTAACAATCTGATGCCATTACATGAACGATCACATCCAATCCCTACCATCACCATAGCCTACAGCGGGGGATTACTCACTCATAGATGGGGGAAACATGGATGGTCGATGGAGATGATGGTGGAGATCGATGGAGATGGCTCCGTGGGCACTTCCCCGTCCCGACAGGGTGCCGGAACAAAGACTTTCTGTCCCCCGAATCTCCCCTTCGGTGGTGGCGGTGCTGCGGAACTTTTTCTGGAAAAACGTCAAACCCCCCAAAGTTTTTAGGTCAGAAGGCTTCTTATAGGCAAAGAGGTAGACCAAGGGGGTGCCTGGGGCCACCACACCATGCCCTGGCGCGGCCAGGCCCAGCCCGCGCCTAGGGGGGTGTGGCCAGCCCCTGGCCCTCCTCCGTGTCGTATTCTGGCTCCTGGAGTCTTCTGGAAAAATAGGCACTTTGGCTTTTGTCCCGTCCAATTCCGAGAATATTCATTTTCTGACTTTTCTGGAACCAAAAACAACAGAAAATAGGCAGCTGGCACTGTGGCTCTTGTTAATAGGTTAGTCCAAGAAATCATATGAAAAGTACTCCAAAGTGTGGACAAAACACAAGAAAGTGGATAAAACCAAGGATGGAGCATCAAAAATTATAGATACATTTGCAATGTATCAGGTTCCCCAACGAGCTCGTTAATACACGAGTCAGCATGCTACTAGGGAGAAAACAACAATCCTTTATCCATGGGACAATCGTATTATTTATTTTACACACTTTTCTTAATGTAATTATTTGTTGCTTGCAACTTAATACTGGAGGCGGTTCGGATGAGAACCTGAAGGTGGATTAGTAGTCATAGATGCAGTTGGATTACGGTCTATGTATAATGTTGTAATGCCCAATCAAATCTCATAGGATTCAAGATGATTAGTATATGCATGTATGCTTTCTCGGTGTCTGTCAATTGCCCCGCTGTAATTTGTTCACCCAACATGTCATCTATCTTAAGGAGAATCACCTCTAGTGGACTATGGACCTTAGTCCATTCTTTTACCATCAATCTACCATCTATTTACTGTTTACTGTTTACTTTCTACAAGCAATTACTAGCTTCCACACAATACGTTTAATCCTTTGTTTTTAGCAAAACCAGTGAGATTGACAACCTCACTGTAAGTTGGGGCAAAGTTCTGTGGTTGTGTTGTGCAGGATTCCAAATTGGAAACAACACATTGGAGTTGTTTCCTTGCTCCTACTGGTTCGATAACCTTGGTTTCATAACTGAGGGAAAACTTGTTGTTGTGCTCATCATACCTTCATCTTGGGGTTCCCAACGAGCTCGAATATATTTTGAGCCATCATGCATTTTTTCTGGTGCCGCTGCCAGGGAGTCAAGGACATCTTCACAAGGGGAGTCCCTCACAACCAATCTCTCATCTTTGTTTTTTGTTTTGCTTAGTTTATTTATGCTTTGTTTGCTTGTTCTTTTTATCAAAAAAATATAAAAAAATTTAGTTCCTACAATAGTTGTTATTTTCGTTGGTCTGTTATTGTCTTGCTTTATCATGCTTTCTATCAATGGTTAGTTTCTTTGAAACTGAATCTAGTTGGCAAGGTGGGTTCACGGAAGAACAAAAATATTATTATGAGGAACACCACTTGTCACAAAAAGGGAAACACTTAAGGGAACAAATTAATAAATTATATACCATTGCTAGAAACATGTGCTCTACTTATAATGTTACTTATGGCTTTGATAAATCTTGTTGCTGTAAGAGGTATAAACACCTCCCTTTCAATGTGAGTATAATGATGATGTTACCATATCTTCTTATGTTAAGGGAAATTATGACTTTTATGATGTGGAACAGATTGAAGAATTTATTGCTTGGAAGGGTGCATTCGAACTAGATTATTTGCTTGAAAATACTGACTATGCACCTTATAAATATGAGGTTTATGATATAATTAAATTTTGCTTTGATAATTACAAGGAAGAAAATGGCTATATTCTTGAATATCTTAATAGGTGCTCTCCACCAGCAGAAGAGACTAATGCCTTGCAGGAGCCTATGGAAGAAGAAATTGCTGAAACTGGAAGCTCATTGGATGAAAAAGAGGAGGAAAGTGATGATCAAGAGGAGGAAGAATGGATCTACCCATTCCTACCTTCTAATGAGAGTAACTCTTTACCCCTTACATTATTTGATTGTCCCCCATGCTTACCAAAGGAGGATGAATGTTATGTTCGTGTGGATTCTTTTGAAAATGTTTATAATAAAGCTCTAAATGATGGTCCTATATTGGTTGATAATATTAATTGTAATACTATTGAAAATGAGATTGATCAGTCATCTTGTTATAAATTTGTTAAAAGTGGGTTTGAAGGTTTTAATCCCACTATTTTTGAGCTTGATAAAAATTATGTGTTTGTAGATCATGAAAAAAATGCTTTATGTGATAGTTATATTGTCGAGTTTATTCATGAGGCTACTAAAAATTATTATGAGAGAGGAAAATATGGTTGTAAAAGTTTTCATGGTACTGAAACACCTCTCTATTTGCTGAAAGTTGAAGTTACTCTCATTTTATCTTCCTATGCCTGTCACTTTGTTCTTTTTGAATTTATTTGTGTATAAGATTCCTATGCATAGGAAGTGGGTTAGACTTAAATGTGTTTTGAATTTTCTCTTAATGCTTCTTCATTTGAGAATACTTGATTCTTGCTTCTTATGCCTAGCTCAAAGGCGTTAAAGAAAAGCATTTATTGGGAGATAACCCAAATTTTTAGTCAATAATTTTTTCTTTTGTTGAGTCTTCGAAGTTATTGCCTCAGTAGTAACCTCTCCTTATCCTTTTTGTGTGGTTTTTGTGCCAAGAATAACCTCTAATAAGAGAGAAATAATGCTTGGGAAAGTTGTTGTCCCGAAATAGATTTTTATGCTTCGCTGTAAAAATTCATGAAAAATCTCTGTACGTCGGTTTGAGCTGTAATTCTTTGTGCTTATGCCCCAGGTTGTTTCCCAACTTTCGTTAGTTAACACTTTTCGATTTGAGCAACAGAAGGTTTTCGAAAAAATTGGTTTTTACCTGCTGGTCTGTTTTGATAGATTTCTGCCATTATTTGCATTTGCCTCTTAATCTCTTTCTCTTTGAGTCCTCTTTGATCACTTGAACTTTTAAAAGGAATTTCTGCAGTAGCTTGTGTTTTAATGGAAGTTTTACTTGTGTTGAAATTGAACCAAAAGACTTATTATCTTGAGTACACTAATGTTGCTAATGAAGATTGTGTGAAGTTTTGTATGAAGGAAATTTTGAAGTGTAGGGAAGAATAATGTGATAAGATGTGTTGTGCCACGCAGAGATAAACAAAACTTTTACCCTACGCGGTGATCCCAAGATCTAGCTGAGGTAGTAGGCCACGAGAATTACCACTAGATGCGCGGTTGCGGAATTGATGTAGCACGTCGCTTGATGCAGTGCAGTCCTCACGATCCGTTCCGATCCACGATCGTCGAAGTGCTGAACGTACAACACCTCCGCCAGTATCCACACGTATAAGGAGGAGCACCGGCGGTGGATTGCTAGGTCTAGTACAGTGGCAATAGGACTGGACTAGGGCTAGGGTTTCCAACACATGGAGTGACCTAACCATGTGCTCTAAGCACCTGCGCCCCAGCTTATATAGGGAGTGAAAGTGGGCTCCACTCACTTATGGCCCATTCACTAAAAAGGCCTATATTAGTCACTGCGAGTCCAACTCATTGACTAAGTCCATGTCTCTATTTGGGTCCAACCCAAATAGATTTCCTGTTTGGGTCTAACCCAAACTTGCTCCCGCTCTTAAGTGTGTGACCCAACAGGCTCATGGTGGCCTGGACATGATTCGAGTCTCACTCGTGACTGATCAGTTGGTAGCGGCTCCTAGAAGAACGTGCCGACTCCCAAGTACCAAAGAGTCATGACAACATACCTTCCAATGCGACTTTCGTCTGAGTCCCTTTTGCCTCACGATATACCTTGTCAAACTATAGGCGAATAATCATCATGCCTTAAATAGTTCGACTCTCTTTCTCGATCCGAGATAAGTGATTCATCTGACTAACTCTTAGTCGATCGCCTCGGTTAACACTTAACCGAGTCATGCATGTCCATGCTTTCCGAATCATATCTTCTGAGAGGGCCCAGCGAATATCTCTCCAGACAGAGGGGCAAAATCCCATCTTGGTTATTCACATCACACAGCTTGACTCTCAGTCGACCCGAACTCCGCCTTTATAACTGCCCAGTGACAAAACATCATTTGACAGAACCTAAGTCGGTGATCCTCAACTCGGATTGTGCAATAACCTCAGGTCTAGGGATTACATTGATTGAGACATGCAAATGACGACTTGTTCGTTGCATCTCAATATCGGTCAGTCCGACTCGCTAAACTCTTTAGCTGAATCTGTGTAAGTCGGAATAGCATCTTCATGCCGATGACAAGTGGAACCGAGTCATCTGCCGACTTTCACATTGGTCTAAGTTGTGTGTCCAGAACAACCTCGATGACCAAGGACAATTAGTATGAACAACATGAATATATAGTTCCACAATCGAATCACATATTCAATGATACATATCAGTAGTTCATATGTGGACAATAACTTTATGAATACTTGGAAATAACATCATAGATGATTGCCTCTAGGGCATATTCCCAACAGTCTCCCACTTGCACTAGACCCAATCATCCGACATCACATGTCTAGGCATCTAATGCCCATAGCTCTCAGGTGCGCCTCATGCTTCAGCTGTGGAAGTGGCTTTGTCAACGGATCTACAATGTTTGCATCCGTGTGTAACTTGCATAACTTGATATCACCTTGATCCACGAACTGGCGAATAAGGTGGTACCGCATGAGTATATGTTTGTTCTTCTGGTGTTGTCTAGGTTCCTTGGCTTGTGCGATAGCACCATTGTTGTCACAATACACGTCTAACGGATTGGACGAGCCCTAAACCACACCAAGATCCATGAGGAAATTCCTCATCCAAACGGCTTCTTTTGCCGCCTCCGAGGCAGCAATATACTCAGCCTTTATCATAGACACAGACACCATCTCTTGCTTGGAACTCTTCCATCTCACAGCCCCTCCGTTTATAACAAACACATATCTATATTGCGAACGAGAATCATCCGAGTCAGTGAGATAACTCGCATTCGTGTAACCCCCTTACACTGAGTTCATCCTCACCTCCATATACCAGGAACATATCCTTAGTCCTTCTCAAGTACTTGAGGATATTTTTAGCTGCTGCCCAGTGGATTTCTCCAGGGTCAGCCTGGTACCTACTCATAACACTTAGAGCATAGGAAACATCCGGCCTAGTACAAATCATAGTGTACATGATGGATCCAACTGCAGAAGCATATGGAATCGCACACATCCGACTTTGCTCATCAGTTGTCGAAGGACACTGAGTCTTGCTAAGTTTTACGCCATGGGACATCGGTAAGAACCCCTTCTTAGATGATTCCATGTTGAACTTCTTCAACACTTTGTCCAAATATGTACTCTGACTCAATCCAATGAGCCGCCTTGATCTATCTCTATAGATCCGGATTCCTAGTATGTAAGTCGCCTCACCTAAGTCTTTCATCGAAAAACTCTCTTTTCCAATGATTCCTTAGTCTCTTGCAACATTTGGACATCATTTCCAGTCAGTAATATGTCATCCACATATAAGATCAGAAAGTTTACTTTGTTCCCACTAAACTTCTTGTATAAACAAGAATCATGATCACTCTTGATGAAGCCAAACGATTTGACTACTTCATCAAAGCGAATATTCCAACTCCGAGATGCTTGCTTCAACCCATAAATGGATTTCCGAAGCTTGCATACCTTGTCAGCATTAGCTGGATCGACAAAACCCTCGGGTTGTATCATATACACGTCCTCGATTAAATTTCCATTAAGGAAAGCCATCTTGACATCCATCTGCCATATCTCATAGTCGAAATAGGTTGCTATAGCTAACATGATCCGAACTGACTTAAGCATCACCACGGGAGAGAAGGTCTCATCGTAGTCAACTCCTTGAACTTGTCGGAACCCCTTCGTGACAAGCCATGCTTTATAGACAGAAACATTTCCATCCATATCAGTTTTCTTCTTAAAGACCCATTTGCACTCGACGGGTCTTGCACCATCTGGCAGATCAACCAAGTTCCAAACTTGATTTTCATCCATGGAATTTAACTCGGATCTCATGGCTCCAAGCTATGACTCAGAATCAGAACCCACCATCGCTTCCGAATAAGTTGCCAGCTCATCACTCTCCAACAGTAACACATCACGAACACTTCGCAAACTGGCCGATCTTCGCAGTGTCGATGCAGTTGCCGGCTCACGTACCACGACCGACTCAACCTCCAAGGTTTTTGCCGACTCGCTGCTGGCCGACAACTCTCAAATTTCTTCGAGCTGCACCGTGCTCCCACTGACTCCCCGACTGAGAAACCCTTTCTCAAGGAAGACACCGTTCCGAGCAACAAACAATTTGCCCTCTTCTCGGTTATAGAAGTAGTAGCCCAAGGTTTCCCTCGGATACCCCACGAAAATACACTTATCCGACTTGGCGTAAGCTTGTCTGATTGAAGTCGCTTGACAAATTCTTAACAACCCCAAATCTTAAGGAAAGACAAACTCGGCTTCTTGCCAGTCCACATCTCATGCGGTGTCTTCTCTACCGACTTTGATGGTACTTGATACATTGCAAATGTATCTATAATTTTTGATGTTCCATGCTTGGTTTTATCCACTTTCTTGTGTTTTGTTCCAACTTTGGAGTACTTTTCATATGATTTCTTGGACTAACCTATTAACAAGAGCCGCAGTGCCAGCTGCGTGTTTTTGCTATTTTTGGTTCTAGGAAAGTCAGAAAATGAATATTCTCGGAATTGGACGGGACAAAAGCCAAAGTGCCTATTTTTCCGGAAGTGATCAAGTGCCAGAATACGAGACGGAGAAGGGCCAGGGAGCCACCACACCACCTGGCCGCGCGGCCAGGCCTGGCCCGCGCTAGGGGGTGGTGTGGCCGCTCCCGGCACCCCCTCGGACTCTCCTTCCGCCTATATATTGACCTCAGGACGAAAACCCTAAGTACCCGATCAAAAATCCATGAAAGAGTTGGTAGCCGCCGTCATCTCCATCCCTAGATCGGGAGGGATCTGAAGCTCTTCCCGGCACCCTGCTAGAGAGGGGAGTTCACCCTGGAGGCCTTCTTCATCACCATGCAAGCCTCCGGTGTGATGCGTGAGTAGTTCATCCTTGGACTACGGATCCATGTAGTAGCTAGATGGCTGGTTCTCCTCCTTTGTGCTTTCATGTTTAGATCTTGTGAGCTCCGTTCATGATCAAGATCATCTATTTGTAATTCTGCATGTTGTGTTTGCAGGGATCCGATGGATATTGAGATGCTATTTCAGATTGATTATTGATTCTATCATGTCTTTGTTATTTGTGATCTTGCATGCTTTCCGTTGTTAGTAGCTATCTTGGCCAAGTAGATGCTAGCAACTCCAAGAGTTAGTATTTATGCTCGATAGTGGGTTCATGCCTCTGGTAATCTAGGGAAGTGACAGAAATCTCTAAGGTACTAGATGTGTTGTTGCTACTAGGGAGAAAACAACAATCCTTTGTTCATAGAACAATCATATTGTTTACTTTACACGCAGTTCGTAAAGCAATAATCTGTTGCTTGCAACTTAATACTGGAGGGGGTTCGGATGATAACCTGAAGGTAGATTATTAGTCATAGATGCAGTTGGATGGCGGTCTATGTATTATGGTGTAATGCCCAATCAAGTCTCAAAGGAGTCAAGATGATTAGTATATGCATGTATTGCTTTCTCGATGTTTGTCAATTGCCCCGCTGTAATTTGCTCACCCATCATGTTATTTATCTAAGGAGAGCCACCTCTAGTGAACTATGGATCCCGGTCCTTGTCTTTACATACAATCTATAAACTGTTTACTGCTTTGTGTTTACTTTCTGCAAACTTTTACTTCTTTCCATTCGATATGTTTAATCCTTTGTTTTTCGCAAAACACGGTGAGATTGACAACCTCATCGCAAGTTGGGGACAAAGTTCTGTGGTTGTGTTGTGCAGGTCTCCATGTTGCTACTAGCACCGGTAGTGCGCCCTGCCAAAGCTCAGCTAGTAACACCTTTGGGGTGTTTCCTTGCTCCTACTGGTTCGATTAAACCTTGGTTTCCTAACTGAGGGAAACTTGCTGATGTGCTCATCATACCTTCCTCTTGGGGTTCCCAACGAGCTCTACATCAACACCGCACCAGCACTTTTCTGGGCGCCATACACAGAGCCATCAGTACTCTGTTTAGTGTGAACACTACAGTTTCTAGACAATAATCCCAAAATGATAAAGGCAGATCTGTCTGACTTATCATTGATCGTACCATGTCTAACAAGGTCCGGTTCTGCCTTTCCGACACACTGTTTCTCTGCGGTGTTCCCGGCGGAGTGAGCTGGGGAACTATTCCACAACTCTTTAGATGGTCATCAAACTCATGGCCCATGTACTCGCCTCCTCGGTCCGACCAAAGAAACTTTATTTTCTTGCCAAGTTGATTTTGTACTTCATTCTGGAATTCCTTGAACTTTTCAAAGTCTTCCGACTTATGTTTCATCAAGTAGATATATCCATACCTACTCAAATCATTAGTGAAGGTAATGAAGTACTCATAACCACCTCTAGCTGTTGTGCTCATTGGGCCACATACATCACTATGTACTAGTCCCAAGAAGTTGGACGCCCTTTCACATCTCTTTGCAAAAGTTGTCTTCGTCATCTTGCCGAGTAGGCAGGATTCACATGTCTCGAACGACTCCCAGTCGAACGAAGTTAGGAGTCCAACATCATGGAGCTTCTTCATGCGTTTCCAACTTATATGACCAAGCCGACAATGCCAAAAGTAAGTCATATTCAGATCATTTGGTTTTAACCTTTTCACATTTATATTATAGACAGATTCACCATCAAGATTCAAAATAAATAACCTATCCTAGATGGGTGCAAAGCCGTGAAACATATCATTCAAATATAAAGAACAACCATTATTCTTAATATTCGACTCATAGCCTTGTCTCATAAAACATGAGGCAGAAATAATGTTTCGACTAAGCACTGGAACATAATAACAATTATTTAGCTCCATTAAGAATCCAGAAGGTAAATGAAGTTGCATCGTGCCGACTTCCAACGCGGTGACTCTCACTTTGTTGCCGACTCGAATGTCAACCTCGCCTCTTGCAATGCTCCTAGTTCTTACCAGTCCTTGCAACGAGTTGCAGATGTGAATAACTGATCCGGTATCATATACCCAAGAACTATTAGGTGCATCTGCGAGATAGATGTCTATAACATTGCAAACAAGCGTACCTGAGCCAGAAGTCACACCTCCACTCTTAGCTTTGTCAGCCAGATACTTGCTATAATTCCTCTTCCAGTGGCCATCCGCCTTGTAGTAGAAGCAAGTGGATCCGGCTGCAAGAGATGGCTTAGTCCCTGAAGAAGCGCTTTGGACCGGGTCCTCAGCCTTACCTCCTGACTTAGCCTTCTTCTTCTTAGTCCAAGAACTCTTCTTGAACTTAGCCTTATTCTGCACCATCAACACTTGACTGGCGCCTTTCTTGAGATCCGCCTCAGCCTGCTTAAGCGTCCCATGTAATTTAGTGAGCTTCTTATCCATACCATGCATGTGGTAGTTCGATATGAACTGACCAAACGCACTAGGAAGAGAGTTCAGAATTATGTCTGTAGCAAACTCTTCGCTAATGGGGTAGCCAAGCCTTTCCAGAGACTGCACGTAACCAACCATCTTGATCACATGCGGACTTAGTGGATCGCCATCCTTAAGCTTGCAAAGCCTGAGAGACTTGATACCTCTCAGTCTTTGCCTGAGCTTGGAACATACTTTTGAGGCTTTCGATCATATCGTAGGCCTCAACATTCTCGAACTGCTGCTGCAAGTCCGGTTCCATGTGAGCAAGCATAAGACAGCTAATCTCCATGGATTCATCACAAACCCGATGGTAGGCATTGGTGGTTGCGACAGTCGCATTCTCATTCGGCTCATCTGGAAGTGGGTTGTCTAGGACATGGTCCCTCTTTTCTTGCTTGAGAACAATTCTCAGATTATGATACCAGTTGGTGAAGTTAGTTCTATTTAGCTTATCTTTCTGTAAGATGGTTCTCAAAGCAAAACTAGAAATCTGAGGGAGACTGCTAGGTGCCATTGATCTACGATAGAAAAATATGCAAAACACTTAAGACATGTATCCATAAGAGAGCAATCATATTAAACACTTTAATACTTATGCTCCCACTAGAACCAACACCCCTCCAATGGTTACTAAGTGATTCAAGACCCTAAATAATCAAGCCGACTAGTGAGCTTTAGCATCACCGCTAGGCATCAAGTGATCTAGGTAGACAACTCCTTGTCAATCGCATCTCATATGACTCTAATACATTGCAAATGTATCTATAATTTTTGATGTTCCATGCTTGGTTTTATCCACTTTCTTGTGTTTTGTCCACACTTTGGAGTACTTTTCATATGATTTCTTGGACTAACCTATTAACAAGAGCCACAGTGCCAGCTGCCTGTTTTCTGCTGTTTTTGGTTCCAGGAAAGTCAGAAAATGAATATTCTCGGAATTGGACGGGACAAAAGCCAAAGTGCCTATTTTTCCGGAAGTCATCAGATGCCAGAATACGAGACGGAGAAGAGCTGGGGGCCGGCCACACCACCTGGCCGCGCGGCCAGGCCTGGCCCGCGCCAGGAGGTGGCCTGGCCGACCCCAGCACCCCCTTGGCCTCTCCTTCCGCCTATAAGACGCCCTCGGGACGAAAACCCTAAGTACCCGATCAAAAATTCATGAAAGAGTCTGTAGTCACCGTCATCTCCATCCCTAGATCGGGAGGGATCTGAAGCTCTTCCCGGCACCCTGTCGGAGAGGGGAATTCACCCTGGAATCCTTCTTCATCACCATGCAAGCCTCCGGTGTGATGCGTGAGTAGTTCATCCTTGGACTATGGATCCATGTAGCAGCTAGATGGCTGGTTCTCCTCCTTTGTGCATTCATATTTAGATCTTGTGAGCTCCGTTCATGATCAAGATCATCTATTTGTAATTCTGCATGTTGTGTTTGCGGGGATCCGATGGATATTGAGATGCTATTTCAGATTGATTATTGATTCTATCATGTCTTTGTTATTTGTGATCTTGCATGCTTTCCGTTGTTAGTAGCTATCTTGGCCAAGTAGATGCTAGCAACTCCAAGAGTTAGTATTTATGCTCGATAGTGGGTTCATGCCTCTGGTAATCTGGGGAAGTGACAGAAATCTCTAAGGTACTAGATGTGTTGTTGCTACTAGGGAGAAAACAACAATCCTTTGTTCATAGAACAATCGTATTGTTTACTTTACACGCAATTCGTAAAGCAATAATCTGTTGCTTGCAACTTAATACTAGAGGGAGTTCGGATGATAACCTGAAGGTGGATTATTAGTCATACATGCAGTTGGATGGCGGTCTATGTATAATGTTGTAATGCCCAATTAAGTCTCAAAGGGGTCAAGATGATTAGTATATGCATGTATTGCTTTCTCGATGTTTGCCAATTGCCCCGCTGTAATTTGTTCACCCAGCAGGTTATCTATCTTAAGGAGAGCCACCTCTAGTGAACTATGGATCCCGGTCCTTTTCTTTTACATACAATCTATAAACTGTTTACTGCTTTGTGTTTACTTTCTGCAAACTTTTACTTCTTTCCATTCAATACGTTTCATCCTTTGTTTTCAGCAAAACACGGTGAGATTGACAACCTCATCACAAGTTGGGGACAGAGTTCTGTGGTTGTGTTGTGCAGGTCTCCACGTTGCTACTAGCACCGGTAGTGCGCCCTACCAAGGCTCAGCTAGCAACACCTTTGGGGTGTTTCCTTGCTCCTACTGGATTGATAACCTTGGTTTATTCTGAGGGAAACTTGATGCTGTGCTCATCATACCTTCCTCTTGGGGTTCCCAACGAGTTCTACATCAACACCGAGCCATCAAGCATTTTTCTGGCGCCGTTGCCGGGGAGTCAAGGACATCTTCACAAGGGGAGTCCCTCATAACCAATCTCTTTACTTTGTTATTTTTGTTTTGCTTAGTTTCTTTTTGCTTTGTTTGCTTGTTTTGTTATCAAAAACACACAAAAAATAGTTTTACAAGTTTGCTTTCTTTATCAAAAACACAAGAAAAATTAGTTCCTTTCTCAAGTTGCCACTATGTCTAGCCTTGCTCCAATCACCATGTCACCCGAGGAACTGATTTTCACTTTTAAATAAGGAATTGAGGAAAGTTTTAAGGAAGCTTGGTCTAAATCTCTGATCTACATGAAAAAACTGAGCCTAAAATGACTCAAAGCTTGTTCCTTAGCAGTTTTTACCTTGGAATTGCTCTTTGCTATAGATATGCTTTAGATGCCGTTGTGGGAGGAGATTTCCTCCAATGTAATGAGGATGATGCTATAAATGCTATAAAGAAATTGATCCTCACTTACAACTTGCCTAGCCAAACTGATATTTCTTTCGCAAGAATATTTGCTAGATTGAACACTCAAGAGACTAGCTTAAAAGATTGCTATAATATGCTTAGGGAGCATCACAATTATGTCCCAATAAATTCTGAACCATCAAAGTGGCTCCCTACAGTAAAGATTGAGATGAACACTGAAACTTTTCAAGCTCGCTGTGATATCATGTCTGAATTTTGCCTTATGCCCAAAGATATTTATGAATCTTTGGGGGCTCACTGAAGGAGGAAAAGAAATATTTCTTTCTAATAATGCTACCATATTATCTATAGGAATAGCTGAAGGAGTGTTTACAAAGATCCTTGGGAAAATGATTTCTACTGATTATCTTGTTATTGAATGTGCAGGAAAAGGACAAATTACACTTGGAAGTTCCCTATTAGAACTCCTTGAAGCAATAATAGATGTGGGAAAGGGGACCATGCACCTTTATTCTCCACCAAACAATCATATTTTCCCCAAGGTTAATAATAAAAGTAAAAGAGGTAAGGGCAAGAAATTTGGTTTTAATGCTTCTTCATTTGAGAATACTTGATCCTTTTTCTTGCTTCTTATGCCTAACTTAAAGGCGTTAAAGAAAAGTACTTATTGGGAGATAATCCAAAAGTTTTAGATGAGTCTTGGAAGTTATTACTTCAGTAATAACTGCTCCTTATCCTTTTTATTTGCTTTTTGTGCCAACAGTAACCTCTAATGAGAGAGAACTAATGATTGGGAAAGTTGCTGTCCCGAAACAGATTTTTGTGCTTCACCGTACAAATTCGTGTAAAATCTCTGAACGTCTTTTTGAGGCGTGAATTTTTGTGCTTCTGCCCCAGGTTGTTATCTAACTTTAGTTAGCTCAACACTTTTTGATTTGAGAAACATAAGATCTTTGAAAAAAATTGTCTTTACCTGCTGGTCTGTTTTGACAGATTTCTGCCATTTTCTGCATTTGCTTCTTGTTCGTTCCTTTTTGAGTTTTTTTGGGGAATTGAGCTTTTTGAGGGAAGTGATACAGTAGCTAGTGTTATAATGGAAGTTTATTTGGTGTTATAAATGAACCTTAAGACCTATTATTTTGAGTGCACTAATGTTGCTAATAAAGATTGTGTGAAGGAAAAATTTCAGGTGTATGGAAGGAATGAGTAATGAGATGAAGGATGGACTAAAGCTAAAGCTTGGGGATGCCATGCGTGTCACCCCAAGAAATATCCAAGAAGTATAAGCGTCAAAGCTTGGGGATGCCCAAGACATCCCCTTCTTCATCAATAAAAATTCCAGGTTTCTTCCAAACGCTTCATTTTTATTGTTTCTTGCACAGTTGTGTTTCTCTTGGAGCGTCTTCTTTTTCATTTTTGTTTTGGTTTTTAGTTTGCTTGGTTTGCTTAGTTTTCTGAATAAATTGGTTGGACCCCCTCTTTCATACATTGGTTTGCAAAGAGTTTGGTTTGGTTTGGAAAAGAGTAGGAAAGTTCATGCTTATGTGGTAAAAAGAGCTCGTTTTTGACTGTGGCTATGCTTCGTCATGCCATGCTTGATATTGTTTTGGCTTTATGCTTAGTATTATTTGCTGTAGCATGACTTTTTATAAACAATTGAGATTGCTTAATGTGCCTTGGATGAATCATGCGTTGTTTTAGCATATTAAAGAATAGTATAGTGGTATTCTCCTTTGATGCTTTATTTGGGTTGACTTGGTGCATGCTCACACCATGTTATGACTATCTCAAGTCACCATAGACTTTATGATCCTTTAGTTTTCAACTTGCAGTATCACTTTATGCTTTGATCAATGATGTTTTGTCGCTCTGCATGATTATGGCCATTATTGCTCTCTTAGTTTGTCGCTCCCAGTCTTTTGCTAGCCTCCACAACCAAGTATGAGTTACACTCATGCATCCAACTCCCTAAACCAAGTTATTCCAAAGAGTCCACCATACCTACCTACTAGCTTATGCTATTCCAAGTATATTCATGCTTTTGTTTACCTTCCAAATTAAACTTGTTATGAGAAAACTAGTGATTAAAGCTCTCACGAACTTGATGGCACACTTTACTTTTCTTGCCCTTAATAAAACTGAACCATTGTGTCGTCTATGTTGTATATGCTTGCACTTATTTGTTGGGGATTAGCAGAACCATGCTGTCATGGGGAACGCTTTCAACATTGCACTTGGTACTTGTACCTAGTTAATATCGTGATCTTTTGTTTATGGATGTCGGCGGTGTGAAATGAAATGGGAGCTTGTAAGTCCATGGAGTTATGTATATGTGTTAGAGAAACGCCTGGGCCGCTGGTCTAATCCATGCTGACATGGTGGAAACCTGCAGCGTAACCATAATGAGCTGTCTATGAAGCATTCTTCTTATAAAAAAAGAGTCATGTATTGAGAAAAAAGAGAAAAAGAAAAAAAAAGAGATTATGAAAAGAGGAAAGAGAGAAAAAAGCACC
Organism: Avena sativa; assembly: GCA_916181665.1. Lineage (NCBI taxonomy): Eukaryota > Viridiplantae > Streptophyta > Magnoliopsida > Poales > Poaceae > Avena > Avena sativa. Next base: position 435,693,550 of record OV702295.1, read on the forward strand.
ATATTCCCATGGTAAATAATAAGATTGCTAAGATGCTCGTTGTTTGCTTGCCTTGTCATCTTGATATGGGGATTCTTCCGTATCATCGGGCAAGGGGTACCCCGTTGGCGGTTCTCTATGATACACATGTACTTACGATGACAAGAACTTACCGGTGACTAAACTTGAGTAGCATGAGGAGCGTCCCTCGTATACAAGGGACATGAGATTCCTAACTTATACTTCGTCAAGCATGTACACCATAGTTTGTTCACTTTAACCTTAATCACTTCGAGATGCTTATGATAGGGGCAATCAGAGCTGAAATCTATTAAGTACCATAATTTTTGGAAGATCTTTATGAGACTTTAATCCCTGCTTCCTTTTATGAAGGCCTTTCTTCCACCATTATATTGAGTCTCCACCTTCTACCTTTATGCACCTACTTTGAGAGCATAGTGGCCATTCTTAGTTCTATGTGCATTGTCCCAAGACTAGTTGATTGATGCATAACTTGATATTGCTTGTTTTAAACTATTTGTATCTAGTCACTCTTATGAACTTTGAAGGTGTCCTATACATTTATATTTGCTACTCTATGAGGGACAAGCTGAATACTATTATGCTATGTTTTGTTTATGTGAAACAAACAAACATCTTGCAAAGCATTGTTATTCATGAATCTTTTGTTTGTGCCTTTTCATGTTGCATCATAGTCTCTTTGTCTTATTGCTAGAACTTTGTCTTTCATGTTATGATTGAAGAACTATGATCCCAGCTTTGAATGTTTTACAAATACTTTGATCAAGTCTTTGATGGTGCATGTCACCTCAAAAATTATTCTTTCTTTTTGTCACTTACCTACTCGAGGACGAGCAGGAGTTATGCTTGGGGATGTTGATACATTGCAAAAGTATCTATAATTTTTGATGTTCCATGCTTGGTTTTATCCACTTTCTTGTGTTTTGTTCCAACTTTGGAGTACTTTTCATATGATTTCTTGGACTAACCTATTAACAAGAGCCACAGTGCCAGATGCCTGTTTTCTGCTGTTTTTGGTTCCAGGAAAGTCAGAAAATGAATATTCTCGGAATTGGACGGGACAAAAGCCAAAGTGCCTATTTTTTCGGAAGTGATCAAGCGCCAGAATACGAGACGGAGAAGGGCCAGGGAGCCACCACACCACCTGGCCGTGCGGCCAGGCCTGGCCCGCGCCAGGGGGGTGTGGCCGCTCCTAGCACCCCCTCGGCCTCTCCTTCTGCCTATATATTGCCCTCAGGACGAAAACCTTAAGTACCCAATCAAAAATCCACGAAAGAGTCTGTAGCCGTCGTCATCTCCATCCCTAGATCGAGAGGGATCTGAAGCTCTTCCCGGCACCCTGCCGGAGAGGGGAATTCACCCTGGAGGCCTTCTTCATCACCATGCAAGCCTCCGGTGTGATGCGTGAGTAGTTCATCCTTGGAATACGGATCCATGTAGTAGCTAGATGGCTGGTTCTCCTCATTTGTGCTTTCATGTTTAGATCTTGTGAGCTCCGTTCATGATCAAGATCATCTATTTGTAATTCTGCACGTTGTGTTTGCGGGGATCCGATGGATATTGAGATGCTATTTCAGATTGATTATTGATTCTATCATGTCTTTGTTATTTGTGATCTTGCATGCTTTCGGTTGTTAGTAGCTATCTTGGCCAAGTAGATGCTAGCAACTCCAAGAGTTAGTATTTATGCTCGATAGTGGGTTCATGCCTCTAGTAATCTGGGGAAGTGACAGAAATCTCTAAGGTACTAGATGTGATGTTGCTACTAGGGAGAAAACAACAATCCTTTGTTCATAGAACAATCGTATTGTTTACTTTACACGCAATTCGTAAAGCAATAATTTGTTGCTTGCAACTTAATACTGGAGGGGGTTCAGATGATAACCTGAAGGTGGATTATTAGTCATAGATGTAGTTGGATGGCGGTCTATGTATAATGTTGTAATGCCCAATCAAGTCTCAAAGGAGTCAATATGATTAGTATATGCATGTATTGCTTTCTCGATGTTTGTCAATTGCCCCGCTGTAATTTGTTCACCCAGCATGTTATCTATCTTAAGGAGAGCCACCTCTAGTGAATTATGGATCCTGGTCCTTTTCTTTTACATACAATCTATAAACGGTTTACTGCTTTGTGTTTACTTTCTGCAAACTTTTACTTCTTTCCATTCGATACGTTTAATCCTTTGTTTTCAGCAAAACACGGTGAGATTGACAACCTCATCGCAAGTTGAGGACATAGTTTTGTGGTTGTGTTGTGCAGGTCTCCACGTTGCTACTAGCACCGGTAGTGCGCCCTGCCAAGGCTCAGCTAGCAACACCTTTGGGGTGTTTCCTTGCTCCTACTGGATTGATAATCTTGGTTTCGTACTGAGGGAAACTTGCTATTGTGCTCATCATACCTTCCTCTTGGGGTTCCCAATGAGCTCTATATCAACATCGAGCCATCAAACTCCTATTGGACGGGTGGCATCACATGCCCCGGCTCCCATCCGACCTTTCCCTGAGTCCCACAACTGTTGTGATAGACCGGTCTAGATTACCAAGTGCTTCCGATGTAAGAGTTCGACTCAAACCCACCTAGTCGGAAAGAATTGATAGCACCTCAATTTTTTGAGCCCACTACCAAAAATGTCCGACTTGTGATGGTGCAGCACTGGCGGGGAAACTGACTAGACCTTCTTTGAGGGATTACTTTCTACCAAGTATCTAATAGAGGTAAAACAGAGACATGAACATAGCACACAACAAAGCAATTAAGTGTGAAATGGTATGTCTCTCTTCATGGCAATCTCCATCTCCACAAAGCTTGTAATTCAACTCGTGTCAACTCTTGTCACGTGCCATCTCACACCATGTAGCCGACTTGTACATCGACATGCATGCCATCCGGGTTCTCCAAACAGCTACACTAGGTAGTAATGTAAATTACATAGAGAATCCGACACGCAGGTCGTTTATACAATAAAATGACAGCACCTAGGCTCCAGCCGGCTGACAAAAACCGTGATACGCAGATCACATATGGATTACACATATCACAAGCACATAAGCAATACCATTCACAACATCATCCTACAAAAACAAGTTATGCATAGATACGATATCGACCGGTGTTGTGAAACTTGCAAAGACATCTAAGGCGCTACGACAGGCGAAGCCAGTGGTCCCGCTAGCCGGATAGCAGGCGGGGATTGAAGGGGCAGCACCCCTCGCGGGTGCGGGCAGCGCCTACCGATTTTTCCGAAAATGAAGATCTCATCTGCATTCCGGACATGGATTTCTTCATCGGATAAAACAATTTTATCCACATCCGATCCGGACTCCAATTCGACCAAACTCTTTGATCTTCGATCACCACATCCGGATTTACGTGTCACAGTCTACCCCGATGGCGGAAGCCGACCGGTAGGGGTATGTCGTTCCACGACCTTAGCAGTTAGATCACGGAAACTAGATCATCCATTCCCCCGAGTACAGTTGATCCAATAAACTTCATACAAAACCGATCTATCTCATAGATCGACCACCAAAACTGCAATTAGATCCAATCTAACGCCAACCGCATATCACATATGCATGATCTCGAGCCTAAAACCAGAAGCTAACACTCTGATACCACTGTTGTGCCACACAGAGATAAACAAAACGTTTACCCTACACGGTGATCCCAAGATCTAGCTGAGGTAGTAGGCCACGAGAATTACCACTAGACGCGTGGTTGCGGAATCGATGTAGCACGCCGCTTGATGCAGTGCAGTCCTCATGATCCGTTCTGATCCACGGTCGTCGAAGTGATGAACATACAACACCTCCGCCAGTATCCACACATACGAGGACGAGCACCAGCGGTGGACTGCTAGGTCCGGTACTGCGGCGACAAGACTGGACTAGGGCTAGAGATTCCAACACATGGAGTGACCTAACCGTGTGCTCTAAGCACCTGCGCCCCAGCTTATATAGGGAGTGAAAGTGGGCTCCACTCACTTGTGGCCCATTCACTAAAAAGGCATATATTAGTCACTACGAGTCGAACTCACTGACTAAGTCCATGTCTCTATTTGGGTCCAACCCAAATAGATTTCCTGTTTGGGTCTAACCCAAACTTGCTCCCGCTCTTAAGTGTGTGACCCGATAGGCTCATGGTGACCCGGACATGATCCGAGTCTCACTCGTGATCGATCAGTCGGTAGCAGCTCCTAGCAGAATGTGCCGACTCCCAAGTACCAAAGAGTCATGATGACATACCTTCCAATGCGACTTTCGTCTGAGTCCCTTTTGCCTCACGATATACCTTGTCGAACTATAGGAGAATAATCGTCATCCCTTAAATAGTTCTACTCTCTTTCTCGATCCGAGATAAGTGATTCATCCGACTAACTCTTAGTCGATCGCCTCGGTTAACACTTAACCGAGTCATGCATGGCCATGCTTTCCGAATCATATCTTCCGAGATGGCCCAGAGAATATCTCTCCAGACGGAGGGGCAAAATCCCATCTTGGTTATTCACATCACGCAGCTTGACTCTCAGTCGACCCGAACTCTGCCTTTACAACTGCCCAGTGACGAAACAGCGTTTGACAGAACCTAAGTCGGTGATCCTCAACTCGGATTGTGCAATAACCTCAGGTCTAAGGATTACATTGATTGAGACATGCAAATGACGACTTGTTCGTTGCATCTCAATATGGGTCAGTCCGACTCGCTAAACTCTTTAGCCGAATCCGTGTAAGTCGGAATATCATCTTCATGCCCATGACAAGTGGAACCGAGTCATCTTCCAAATTTCACATTGGTCTAAGTCGTGTGTCTAGCACAACCTCGATGACCAAGGACAATTAGTATGAACAACATGAATATATAGTTCCACAATCGAATCACATATTCAATGATACATATCAGTAGTTCATACATGGACAATAACTTTATGAATACATTGGAAAAAACATCATACATGATTGCCTCTAGGGCATATTCCCAACAAGATGAAGTATGGACAAAAGATCAAGCTTGGGGATGCCACCTGTGTCACCCCAAGAAATATTCAAGAAGTACAAGCGTCAAAGCTTGGGGATGCCCAAGGCATCCCCTTCTTCATCAATAAAAATCTCAAGTTTCTTCCAAACACTTCATTTTTATTGTTTCATGCACAATTGTGTTGTTCTTGGAGCGTCTTCATTTTTGTTCTTAGTTTTTGTTTGCTTAAATAAATTGGTTGGACCCCCACATTCATACATAGTTTCAAATAAGTTGATTTGGATTGCAAAAGAGTAGGAAAGTTCATGCTTATAGGTGGTATAAAAGGAGCTTGTTTTTAACTGTGGCCTAGACTTTATCATGTCATGCTTGATATTGCTTTGACTTTATGCTTAGTGATTATTGCTGTAGCATGACTTGTTACAAACAATTGTTTTAGCATATAAAAGCATAATATTGTGGTATTCTCCTTTGATGCTTTATTTGGGTTGACTTGGCGGATGCTCACACCATGTTAAGACTATACCAAGTCACAATAGCCTCTATGATCATTTAGTTTTCGACTTGTAATATCACTTTATGCTTTAATTAATAATGTTTTATTGCTTTGCATGATTATGGCCATTATTTCTCTCTTAGTTGGTCGCTCCTAGTCTTTTGCTAGCCTCCACATGTACCAAGTATGAGTTCCACTCATGCATCCAACTCCAAATAAAACCAAGTTATTCCAAAGAGTCCACCATACCTACCTATTAGCATTATTGATATTCCAAGTATATTCATGTTTTTATCTACCTTCCAAATTAAACTTGTTATGTGAAAATTAGTGATTAAAGCTCTCGCGAACTTGATGGCACACTTTACTTTCTTGCACTTAATAAACTTGAACCATTGTGCCCATCTATGTTGCGTATATGCTTGCGTTTTGTAAGTTGTGAATTAGCAGAACCAGGTTACCATGGGGAATGCTTTCAACATTGCACTTTATTTAGTTGATATCATGTTCTTTTGCTTATGGATCCCGGTGGTGTGAAATTAAAGGGCAGCTTGTAAGGCTCATGGAGTCCGTATATGTGTTAGGTAAACACCTGGGCGACTAGTCTAAGCCATGCCTAATCATGGTGGAAACGTGCAGCATAACCATAGTGAGCAATCTGTGAAGCATCCTAAAAAAAGGGAAAAACCCTATGCAAATAGCATATAAAAAGATCGCTCGGATGCTTATTGTCTGCTTGCCTTGTCAGTTTGATATGGGAAAGCTTTTGTATCATCAGGCAAGGGGTACCCCGTTGGCGGTTCACTATGATACACATGTACTTACAATGACAAGAACTTACTTGTGAGTAAAGTTGAGTAGCATGAGGTTCGATACTCGTAAGTAAGGGGCATGAGATTTTTAGCCTATAACTTGTCAAGCATATCCTCATATTTGTTCACTTTAACCTTAATCACCTAAAGATGCTTATGATAGGGGCAATGAGAGCTGAAAGCTAATAAGTACCATAATTTTTGGAAGCTCTTTATGAGACTTGAATCCCTGCTTCCTTCTATGAAGGGCCTTTCTTTTACTTTTATGTTGAGTCTCCATCTTCTATCTTTATGCACCTATTGAGAGAGCATAGTGGTCATTCTTAGTTTAATGTGCATTATCCCAAAACTTGTTGATTGATTCATAAATTTGATATTGCTTGTTCTTAAACTATTTGTATCTAGTCACCCATATGAACTTTGAAGGTGTCCTATGCATTTATGTTTTGCTACAATATGAGGGACAAGCTGAATACCATTCTCATTATGTTTTCTATATGTGAAACAAACAAACGTCTTTCAAAGAATTATTATTCATGAATCTTTTGTTTGTACCTTTTCATGCTGCAACATAGTTGTTATGTCTTATTGTTAGAACTATATCTTTCATGTCTATGTTAGAGTACTATGACCCCGGCTATCAATGTTTTATAAATACCTTGATCAAGATTGTGATGGTGCATGTCACCTCAAAAATTATTCTTTTTTATCACTTACCTACTCGAGGACGAGCAGGAGTTAAGCTTGTGAATGTTGATACATCGTAAACGTATCTATAATTTTTGATGTTCCATCCTTGTTTTATATCTACTTTCTTATGTTTTGTCCACACTTTGGAGTATTTTTACACATTTTCTGGAACTAACCTATTAACAAGATGCCATAGTGCCAGTTGCCTGTTTTCTGCTGTTTTTGGTTTTAGAAAAGCTAGTAAGGAAATATTCTCGGAATTGGACCAGACAAAAGCCAAAGTCAATATTTTACCCGAAGCAACACGGAGTCCGGAGGGCAGCCGAAGGGGGGCCACGAGGCAGCCACACCCAAGGGTGGCGTGGCCAGCCCTAGGTGCACCGCCACCTGGTGTGGGCCCCTCGAGCCTCCACCGACCTTGCCCTTCCACCTATAAAAGCCTCCCAGGACGAAAACCCTAAGTACCCGATCAAAATTCCACGAAAGAGTCTGTAGCCGTTGTCATCTCCATACCTAGATCGGGAGGGATCTGAAGCTCTTCCTGGCACCCTGCCGGAGGGGAGAGATCACCCTGGAGGCCTTCTTCATCACCATGACTGCCTCCGGTGTGATGTGTGGGTAGTTTATCCCTGGACTACGGGTCCATGTAGTAGCTAGATGGTTGGTTCTCCTCTTTTGTGCTATCATGTTTAGATCTTGTGAGCTCCGTTCATGATCAAGATCATCTATTTGTAATCTTACATGTTGTGTTTGCAGGGATCCGATGGATATTGAGATGATATTTCAGACTGATTATTGATTCTATCATGTCTATGTTATTTGTGATCTTGCATGCTTTCCGTTGTTAGTAGCTATCTTGGCCAAGTAGATGCTAGCAACTCCAAGAGGGAGTATTTATGCTCGATAGTGGGTTCATGCCTCTAGTAATCCGGGGAAGTGACAGGAATCTCTAAGGTACTAGATGTGATGTAGCTACTAGGGAGAAAACATCAATCCTTTGTCCATGGGACAATCGTATTGTTTACTTTACACACATTGCTTAATGCAATGATATGTTGCTTGCAACTTAATACTGGAGGGGGTTCATATGATAACCTGAAGGTGGATTATTAGTCATAGATGCAGTTAGATTACGGTCTATGTATAATATTGTAATGCCCAATCAAATTTCATAGGAGTCAAGATGATTAGTATATGCATGTATGCTTTCTCGTTGTCTGTCAATTGCCCCGCTGTAATTTGTTCACCCAACATGTCATCTATCTTAAGGAGAATCACCTCTAGTAAACTATGGACCCCGGTCCATTGTTTTACCATCAATGTACCATCTTTTTACTGTTTACTATTTACTTTCTGCAAGCAATTACTATCTTCCACACAATACGTTTAATCCTTTGTTTTCAGCAAAACCGGTGAGATTGACAACCTCACTTTAAGTTGGGGCAAAGTTCTGTGGTTGTGTTGTGCAGGATTCTAAGTTAGAAACAACACCTTGGAGTTGTTTCCTTACTCCTACTGGTTCGATAACCTTAGTTTTATAACTGAGGGAAAACTTGTTGCTGTGCTCATCATACCTTCCTCTTGGGGTTCCCAACGAGCTCGAATATATTTTGAGCCATCACTAACCTTCTTCAAAAGATGTTGTTTTTAATTTTGATGAAAACTGTCTCACCGCTTTCAATATATTAAAACAAGCCCTTCTTGAAGCCCCCGTTATAAAACCACCTAATTAGAAGAAACTTTTTGATCTATTCTGTGAGGCTAGCCACAAATCTGTGGGAGCGATTCTTTGCCAGTATGATGGTGATGATCTCAATATCATTCATCATGCTAGTCGCACCTTAAACAACGCCCAAAATAATTACCCCATGGTAGAAAAAGAATTTTTTGTTGTGGTCTTCTCCTCTGATAAGTTTAGATCTTATATTATTGACTCTAAGGTAAGAGTGCATACTGATCGTGTTGGCTTAAAAGAGATTCTTGAAACGACTGTCGTTAAGCTAAGAATGATCTGTTGGACTTTACTTTTGCAAGAATTTGATATATAGATTATCTAAAGAAAAGAAGAATATAAGGAAGCATCCATGGACGTTGATGAGATTGATCTACCTGGGTAGTGTCATCCATCTACGTACCCTCGGGAACTACAATTTCTAAAAAGAAATTTTCAATTTATCTTTGCAATGGTTTTAGCAATTTTTTGCGACCAACCTTGTTCAAAGGGAAAAAGAAAAAGTTGATCAAAGAATTAAAAGAAGGTGAAGGTACCCGAATAAACTCATTCCCTCTCGATGAACAAGTTATTTGAAATTTTGAAAACATATTTGTTCTAGATGGTTATTTGCCATTTATTTTTGCACATTTGTTTTCCTTTTGTTTTTCTGAGTTTACTGCCGGTCTTACGAACTCGGTACGGGCGGGCGGTACGACCGGACCCGCCCATCCGCTGGTCGTTAAGGCGGCAGTAATTATTGCTGCGTTTTTCATATATCGGTACGACCACGCAATACGGGTGCGTCTGTCCGTACAGCTGGTTTGTTTATTTGTGTCCGTAAAAAAAGAGAAGAAAGAGAAGAGAAACGAAGTCAATAATAATCAGTACAGGTGGGCCATACGGGCGGGTCCCGCCCGTACCACTTAGTCGGTTGATTATTTACCGTCTTCGATTTGGCATGTTTTTGGGAAAAACCTGGTACGGGCGTCCGCCCGTACCAAGTGTCGTTACGATCGCGATTTCTTCCTTTTTCACTTATTTCTTTCCTTATTTGTTGGGATTATTTTCTTGGTTGACCTTTTCCTTCCAGTACGAAGTTTTCCCTATTTCTAACCCTTAATAAGCCTCCCTAGAGGTCTTCCTCCCTCTTATATCAACATATCCAATCTACTTGATGCGCTACCCAGTTCTAGGCAAAGGGAAACCTCTAAACCTCATGGCTCCTTCGTGGGATAGTTTCTAGACCTCCTGCATTGAAGTTGATGACCGTGAAGCTCAAGGCCTAAGCCCGAAGAACAAGCGGTATGCCTATGACTCTAATGATGATAATGATGATTAGGAATGCGAGACCTTCATGGAGCAAACGAAGAGGGGATGGAATCAGCTAAATTACCTAGCTATGGTTATGATACTTGTACAACTATCATGATTTTAGGGACTTCCACACCAATAAAAGTATTGATTAAACTATGAGAAGAAGAAATTTGGTAGCATATTATAGTCACGAGTTTTAAAAGCCATAAAAGTAGTGAGCATGATCAAGTGGTTGTACGAAAAAACGAACAGAAGATAGATAAAGGAACATCTAACAAAAGAATCCAAAGGCAAAAGAAAGATACAAGAAAAAGAATGATCATGAATCTTCATTACTGAAATCAGGTGATCAGTTAGTTTAACTTTATGATTATATAATATGTTGAATCACTAAAAGGTTCTTATAACTTCATTCATACTAAAAAGGTGTGGAAGCCTCTAAGCCATGTGATGTGTAAGGGTATGGTAATACCCCCGAAGTAACTTTACATCTGATATTGTATTTCTTTTTCAATTTTTGCCTCATTTATTGTAACGGCTCATGCCTCATTGACATGATGATCTTGTTCTTTTAATGTATTTATTGTTTATGTTTATTGTTGTCGTTATTAGTTAGAGGACGTGTTGTTGAGCAAGTGCGAGGAAGGAATAAGTGGCCTTAATTCCAAGGTGGATCTTGAGGTAAGTTTACATTTATGTTAAAATTATGGTTTTTTGATTGATCTGTTTTGTTCGTGGCTTATGCTGGCACTAAGAAATTTGTTATGTTACCTTCTATAGATTAGGGTATTTCACGTTCGCAGGAAACTTTGGAGAAGCCAAAAATTAAGTGTAAAAGTATCTGAAGACCCTGAAGAAATTGTTAGAGGAGGTACGTCCTCCGCCCACCAAGTTCCTTCATTTTATAATGGGAATTTTACATGTTTTCCATAAATATCTACTCTAACTTGCAGTATGCTATGTTTTTTCTCGGATTTCATATTTTTTATTAGTTTCTCTCACCATGCCCTGCTTTTGGCACCATATGCCATCACTGTTCGACGAACCCTAGTTTGACAGAGTTGGGTGTTGTGTAAAGACAAAACATACCCTTGGTCAAATTATTAGTATTTGGGCACCTGGAAACTTGAGCGTTTTGTGTTACAAATGATGTATTTTGGCTAGTACTATTGGATATAGACATGGAAACTTGAAGCTCTTACATGTCAGGCTGTATTACTCACAAAAATATTCCCCAAATACAGTTTTCTCGTACATAGTAAGAATTTCGACCACACATGAATGGCCGAAATTTATCTGCTATATTACAAAATTGTTGGTCTTTTGCACAGGTACAAGAACAAAGTCTTTTGTCCCAAGCAAGTTTGCGTAGGCTAGAGATGAAACCTAACAGAAACATGTGGCAACAAAAGAATGGAGAGAGAAAAAAGTAAATATAGTACTCCCTTCAATCCATAATAAGTGCCACCGATTTAGTACAAAATTGTACTAAATCAGCAGACAGTTATTGTAGATCGGAGGGAGTACAAAGTAAATTAATGTTCTAGCAGATGGATTACTGATTCCACACAGTTCTATCAAGTGACAAATCATTAGGTCTTAAGTACATGTACCATGCAAAAATGATCTAAGAGATAGCAGCTATCAAACAGAGCCGGCTCTAAATCTATCGCGAAAAAAGCAAGCATTAGGCTGCACACACCCAACATTGAGGTTCAGGTTTGTACACTTGCTATTACAAGCATCAGGTCTCACAAGTGCCCACTTTCAAAATCATTGGGACTCCATAGACATTACAAATTTTCCAAAAGCATCAGAGCTACATAATCACCATTACACATCTGAAATCTACATGTAAATAATATCTTTTGCATATGCTTCTGCATCTAAACTTATGGCTTCTGACCAATCCTAGCTTTAGAACTCTACTATTTTTACTAAGGTCCTTCAAAATCGATGGGAGAATTTTATGACCTTCAAATTTCTTGGCTGCTATGCTGGCATAATGTCAAATTTCCCCCATTGATTGCCCCTAGTGATGTGTAAGGGTATGATAATACCCCCGAAGTAACTTTACATCTGATATTGTATTCCTTTTTCAATTTCTTTCTCATTTATTGTAACGACTCGTGCCTCATGAACATGATGATCTTGTTCATAAGCCACCATCTTGCTCAGGGACGAGCAAGAGTCTAACTTGGGGAGTTGATGAGTCCAAAACTGAAGCATGTTTACCTTTCTTTTTTGCATGAATAGAATAGGGATTTTGGTATTTCACTGCGTTTGCGCGCATCTTTTTGTCCTTGTTTCAACAGTATCCTGAATTACTAAGTCTCTTATGAACATATCAATTGGAACTATCATATTATGTTGTAATATGATATTTGTAAGTGATAAAAGTCATTTTATTGATTTACCTTCGCATCTGGGAGAATACCAAACGTAGGGAAAGCATATGCATCGATAACGACCAGTGGTACGGGCGGAGCCTGCCTGTACCACATGGCAGCGCATCCGCCTCGTCAAATACTTTCTCCTGGCAAGGACGGCGGAGAGATCCTACATTCACAGCAACCTACAACCACGAAAAACACACTAGAAAGGGATGTGAAGGAGGAACTTGGAGAAGGACAAATCCCTGCTGCTTCATGGATCATTGGAGGACATCGCATCATCCCCCTTCATCACCACCCGATGCATCTCCATCACCATTACTACCCCCATCTCTCATCTATTAGATCTTGTTTAATTCCAGGTTCAATTGTGGTTTGCACTAGATTTATCCCCATACTTTTATCCATCCATTTTATTATGATAATATCGTTGATTGCTTCCATGTGTGAGTAGTTTTCCCTCGTTCTTGGGGAGATGGGGAAACCTTAGCACTATTATGAAGTTGAAATAAAGATGATCTATTCTTATGTCCATATGACTTATTGATCTATGATAGATTTATGATTTTTGTTTGATCTCTCTCTTTAGCTGATATGTGTAGTCGGACACATATCATTTGCCCTCGAGACTAAGGATGAGAGAGAAATCCTTTGGACGTGTTTGGAAGTGTGCCTGGAAAGCTTCGTGACAATCAGGCGCCGGCTAGCAACCTACACGGTCAAAGAAGGATAAAGAGAGACCCCTAAGCTAATTACGATATCCACAGGGAGGCCCTTAATTGCGGTGGTCTATATGGGTGATTGCTCTTAGACATTGCGGTGGTTATTTAGAGGTGATCTCATTCTTGGCTCAACAATGTGGCTTCCTACGAGCCTTGTAGTGAACATCTTATTATGGAGCTCTCTCCATACATCTCATGACACAAGAAGTAGGTTATCCTAATTATGATTAATAATACCATGCCAGTGGTGTATCCTACACCCCGAGAACGCTTTAACCCTATTGAATTCAACCACGTTTCCAAACACTCTTGTTACTTACTTTCTTTTACTTGTTTTAATTACTTTTCCACATTCAACCAAAAACCTTTCAAACACCCTTTACTTGAAATCAAAGGTGTATTACAAGTATCCTTTGGTAGATAGTGACGAGGGGCATAAAGATATTTTTTTTGAAATGAGGAAAAAGATGAAATAGTGCTAGGAGGAACTGGACACTTTTTCAATATAGTAGAAGCGGGTCGGCGTGAGAATTCTGGAAATTTGTCCCTGACAGGGATCGAACTCCGGTCGTTGGACGAGGGGCATAAAGATCTTAACCAAATAGCTCTTTGTGGGTACGATACTCTTATTTTAAAACTAGCTACAATTGATCTGTGCACTTGTAGCCATTAGGGACCCACCCCAGGACAGCCGTCGCTGCCTTGGGTTGCGTGCGAGCAGGGTGGGTGGGGCCCACCTAGTCGGCCAGCGCCTCCTTGGCCGCCGCTCCTTCTTTTCTCCTATATAAAGAGGGGAATAGGATGGATTAAATACAACAATTAAAAGGGAATTTCCTAAGGCATTTTCCTTAGGGAATTCCCCCGTCTCTCTCTGTTGAATCTCTTGAGTGCGGTTTCAGAAATAACTACGCACGTGAGATACGACACCACCCGACACACCGTCGCACTGCTGGATCCTAGTTTTAGAGGATCTACTTCCGCATCTCAGCTGAATCAAGGAGAACAAGACTCATCATCGAACACCGGACGTGTGCAAAACCACGGAGGTGCTGCCACTAGTGGCACCTGGGTTGTCGTGCAAGGACCTGAGTGACTTCTAAGGAGTTTCACGACCTTGAGGTCGGCTAGAAGTTTGACTACTTCATCTACGTTCCCCGCAGGATGTTAAACGCTTTCGGTCTACAAGGGTATGTCACTGAAACCTCCATCCTCATTACTATATTAACCCATAGATAGATCTTGGCATTGTTGTTGCGATAGCTAGAGATTTTTTTGTTTTCTGCTACAAACCCCTTCAAGATGGTGATGTTATCAAATGTGTTAAGGGAGAACACATCTCTACTGTAGTTGAGGTAGATGTACTATGAATTTATTAGGTTTTAAGTAATATAAAAATTATATACAATCATGTTACCTTCTATTACTGTATATTATTGGCTTACATAATTTATTAATGCTTTCGTCAGTTAGAGAATATGTTGCTATGAAAATGCTAGGAGGAAAGTAATAGCATTACTTCTGAAGTGGATGTCGAGGTAAGTTAATTTTATGTCTTTCTTAATTCATGTTCAACCTTTAGAAGAAAATATGGTGCTTGTCGTTCCTGCTCGGACGGCGACGGCGGTGCTCGTTGTTCCCCTTCTTGGAGGCGTCGTCTTGGGGACTACAGTGAGATGCTCGAGTTGTGTGTTTGGTGGTGACCATGGCGACACGTCTTGTTCGGCGACAATTGCCCCGTGTGTCTGGCAGGTGCCTGGCCTGATGCTATGCCGCTCCAAGGCCCTTGCTTGCCGGTGGGTCGACGCCCTCGAGCCTGGGCGAGAGGGGAAAGGGTTCCCCTCTACGGCAGCAGCGGTGCTTGGCCGGCATGCGACCTCGCTTCAGTGGTCTTGTTCAACAATAGAGGATGGTTGTTATCTCCGGTCGTTTCTTCTTTGGTGCTTCTTCGCCCAACAGCTTCTTCACGGTGAGGTGGAGCCTCTGGTGGTGGTGGTCTCGTTGCAACTTCCCGGTGGCCTCGTCTTCTCCCCGGCTACCTAGGTCCCATTGTGTCGTCGTGTTCTAGAGGGAACTTCTTCGCCTTCCGACGGTACGATGCCCTCCGATCCAGAGCTAGGTGTGTCCGGTCGGCGCAGGTGATGATTCGTGGAGGTTTCTTTCTTGACCTCGGCCTCCCTGGTGCTCTCGGCGTCGAGTAGTGGCTTAGGTGTTTCAAGCTGTGCTTCCCTTCGGCCTCTGAGCTGTTTGTAATCGCACTCTGTATCTGCCGCTTTCGGCGTTATTAATTTAACGCAGGGCCAAGGCCTTATGTTTAAAAAAAGTGTATATAGCTAATTGAAACTATCTTTCCACTTCCCATGTAATCTATCCAGGGCCATCTCCTTGGCATAAAACACACACTGATATGGAACTTTGATATGGTACTTCTCTTTGAGTTTCTTCTGCGAAGCTATAGTACCGAGAGAAGAATATTTTATAACCAGTCTAAAATTGCATCATCAATTCACTTTCTTGTAGTTGCCTCAGACTCTCACTTCTTCGAGCACTTGGGCTAATGTTAGGGATGGTTCACCTTAACCTGCAAATAACAAGACAGAATTTATCGACACATATGATTCACATGCTATACATGAACCAGCTCAAAGATTATACCTGAAAATTAAACCTATCTTTCATATAAGATGCATGTGGTTTCCATCTACAATCTTTAATAAAAAATAAACTGTGGCTTGAGATGGATCACTTGCCCCCAATAGCCATTACAGGAAATCTGTAAGTGGTCATCAAAGCATCTACAAACCAATGAGAAGTTAAACCCCTCCAAAATATTGATTGCTGCCATCGTCTAAGAAAACCTCACTCACTAGTAGAAAACTAGCCAAAGGATTTGACCTAAAGTACCGGTTTCGTAAGAACCGGTACTAAAGGATGCATTAGTACCGGTTTAACTGCGCAGGTCACCGGCAAACCTTAGTACCGGTTCATTTAGGCTGTATAGTACCGGTTCGTGTTACGAACCGGTACTAAAGGAACATAAAGAACCGGTACTAAAAGGTCTCCAGCTCTATTTCTTAACGCGAGTCACCCGAGCCAGCTCCATTTTTGCTTCTCCTCTCATATTTCCAAATATTTCCCTCCTCTCACACTCCAATAAATCTCCATTTTTCTCCACCATTTTGTCAAGATTGACGGCATCGGCCGTCTATCCAAGGGTTAGAAATATCATCCTAATTTAGCTTATTTCATTGCTAGTCTAACTCGTATCATTTTTCTAGTGCTAGCAAGGTGTTCGATGAAATGCCTAAGTTAGGGATTTCATTCTTTTTATATGCAATTTGAGCTCAAATTGAAGTATGATTTTTTGGTTTTAGTATCGTCCCCGTCCTCATCGCCGTCGATCGCCAGCGTCGTCCCCTAGCCGGCACAACCTCGGTGAGTCTCTTTTTTTTTTACAAAAACACTTAGTTTTATGTGATGATAAACTTGAATATTAATTAATTTGGTCACTCATATATTCATGATGTTGTGTAATTAATGATTTTTTATATACTTATATAATGCAGATGAATCGACAATGGATGTACGGTGACCGATGCCATCCCGAGTTCATTACTGGCATGCATTATTTTCTCAACGTGGCTGAGGCAAACAGGCGGTCAAATGGTTTCATTTGTTGTCCATGTAGTTCCTGTAAGAATACGAAGGATTACTCTACTTCAAAAACCCTTCACGTCCACCTGCTTGAGAACGGTTTCATGCCCGGCTATAATTGTTGGACCAAGCACGGAGAAAGAGGGGTTATAATGGAAGACAACAAAGAAGAAGAGGATAATGACAACTATCCTATGTTCACTGAAGACGGTGATAGTAGAATGGGGTGAGACGAATCTGAAGAAGAGCCCATTTTTGATGAGCCCATTTTTGATGAGCCCGATGACGATTTGGGTCGGGCCATTCTTGATGCGAAGATAAACTGCGGAAGTGAAAAGGAGAGGTTGAAGTTGGAGAAAATGTTAGAGGATCACAACAAACTATTGTACCCAAATTGCGAAGATGGCCAGAAAAAGCTAGGTACTACACTGGAATTGCTGCAATGGAAGGCAGAGAATGGTACTTCTGACAAGGGATTTGAAAAGTTGCTGAAAATAATAAAGAAGATGCTTCCAGGGAAGAACGTATTGCCCTCTAGTACATACGAAGCAAAGAAGGTTGTCTGCCCTCTAGGATTAGAGGTGCAGAAGATACATGCATGCATCAATGACTGCATCCTCTACCGCGGTGAGGAGTACGAGAGTTTGAATGCATGCCCGGTATGTGGTGCATTGCGGTATAAGATCAGGCGAGATGACCCTGGTGATGTTGAGGACGAGTCGTGCCCCAGGAAGAGGGTTCCTGCCAAGGTGATGTGGTATGCTCCTATAATACCACGGTTGAAACGTTTGTTTCAAAACAAAGAGCATGCCAAGTTGTTGCGATGGCACAAAGAGGACCGTAAAAAAGATGTGATGCTGAGACACCCTGCTGACGGGTCGCAGTGGAGAAAAATCGACAGAGAGTTCAAGTCATTTTCAGAGGACGCGAGGAACTTAAGATTTGGTCTAAGTACAGATGGCTTTAATCCTTTCGGGGAGCAGAGCTCCAGTCATAGCACCTGGCCAGTGACTCTATGTATCTATAACCTTCCTCCTTGGTTGTGCATGAAGCGGAAGTTCATTATGATGCCAGTGCTCATCCAAGGCCCGAGGCAACCCGGCAATGACATTGATGTGTATCTGAGGCCATTGGTTGAAGAACTTTTACAGTTGTGGCGTGAACAAGGTGTACCTCTGTGGGATGAGCACGCACAAAAGGAATTTAACCTACGAGCGTTGTTGTTTGTAACCATCAATGATTGGCCTGCTCTTAGTAACATTTCAGGACAGTCAAATAAGGGATACAATGCATGCACACACTGTTTAGGTGAGACTGACAGTATATATTTGGGAAACAAGAATGTGTACCCGGGGCATCGCCGATTTCTTCCAAAACAACATCACGTAAGAAAGAGAGGAAAGCATTTCAGAGATGAGGCAGATAACCGAACAAAGCCTACCCGCCCTACTGGGGATGTTATATATGATATGGTCAAGGATTTAAAAGTGATCTTTGGAAAGGGTCCTGGCGGAAAATCTGTTCCGAATGATGTTGACGGACACGTACCCATGTGGAAGAAGATGTCTATATTTTGGGAGCTACCCTATTGGAAAATACTAGAGGTTCACTCTGCAATCGACGTGATGCACGTGACGAAAAATCTTTGCGTGAACCTGCTAAACTTCTTGGGCGTGTATGGGAAAACAAAAGATACACCGGATGCACGGCAGGACCAGCAATGTATCCACGAAGGAAACAACCTGAATCCAGAGAAGTATCAAGGTACTGCCAGCTACGCTCTTACCAAAGAAGAGAAGGAGATCTTTTTTGAAGTCCTGAGTAGCATCAAGGTCCCGTCTGTCTTCTCGTCGAATATAAAGGGAATAATAAACATGTCAGAGAAAAAGTTTCAAAACCTAAAGTCTCATGACTGCCACGTGATTATGACACAATTACTTCCGGTTGCATTGAGGGGCCTTCTGCCAGAAAATGTTCGAGTACCCATTGTGAAGCTATGTGCGTTCCTCAATGCAATTTCTCAGAAGGTGATCAATCCACTAACTCTACAAAATTTACAGAAGGATGTGGTGCAATGTCTAGTTAGCTTCGAGTTGGTGTTCCCACCATCCTTCTTCAATATTATGACGCATCTCCTCGTTCACCTGGTCGAAGAGATTGGCGTTCTCGGTCCTGTATTTCTACACAACATGTTCTCCTTTGAGAGATTCATGGGAGTCTTAAAGAAATACGTTCATAACCGTGCTAGGCCAGAAGGAAGCATCTCCAAGGGCTATGGAACAGAGGAGGTCATTGAGTTTTGTGTTGACTTTATTCCTGACCTTAAGCCGATCGGTGTTCCTGAATCGCGCTATGAGGGGAGACTGCGTGGAAAAGGCACACTAGGAAAGAAAGCAACAATGTGTATGGACGGACATTCTTTCACTCAAGCACACTACACAGTTTTACATAATTCTAGCTTGGTGGCTCCGTATATAGTGGAACACAAGAATATTTTACGCTCGGAATACCCGGAGCAACGTGAAGATTGGATTGATGGAGAACACATGAAGACTTTTGACGGTTGGTTGCAAACACATCTCATTAATGGCACTGATGAAGAACAGCTATACTTGTTGGCCAAGCAACCATCTTCGACTATATCGACTTTTCAAGGGTACGAGATAAATGGAAATACATTTTACATGATCGCCCAAGATAAAAAGACCACCAACCAAAACAGTGGTGTTCGCTTTGACGCAGCAGAGGACAATGGGAAGAAGGTCACATATTATGGATACATAGAGGAGATATGGGAACTTGACTATGGACCTACTTTCAAGGTCCCTTTGTTCCGGTGCAAATGGTTCAACCTGAAAGACGGGGTACATGTAGACCCGCGGTACGGAATGACTACAGTGGATCTCAAGAATCTAGGGTACGACACCGAACCATTCGTCCTAGCCAGTGAAGTGGCTCAGGTTTTTTATGTGAAGGACATGTCTATCAAATCGAAAAAAATAAAAGAAAGGCAAGAGGACACGTCATACGATGAGCCAAAGCACCACATAGTTCTTTCAGGAAAAAGAAACATCGTGGGAGTAGAGGACAAGACATACATGTCAGAAGATTATAATAAGTTTGATGATATTCCACCCTTCAAGGTGAAAATTGATCCAAGCATCGTGTTAAATAATGAAGATTGTCCATGGTTGCGTCGCAATCAGAAGAAAGGGAAACACACAAAGAAAACTCAGAAGACTGGATAGGGATGTTGTTGGTGATGTGTAATAATGTATTAAACCTTTCTCCGTGAACATTGTCCATGCTTCCAAGACCCCGATACCAGCGATGGTGACATCGGCGACTACGACGACTACAATGGCGACGTTTATAGGTCTAGGCACGAGTATGACTGAATCACTTCAACATTTAAAAACAAGTTTGGCTGATTGTGACTTAATTTGGCCATGTATCTTAATTTTCAGTTGAGCTATGTACTTTAATTTTAGTTCAATCGTAATAAAAGTTTATTCCCGCCCATTATTTTCCGCCCTTTTCCTCCCGCCCGTTTCCTCCGTCATTTGGCCCGAGCTAAGATTGTCGAGGAAATAAAGTGCCCATTATAAAAAAAAGACAGTCTAACCTACTACTCGGTTCATTTTGCGCCGGATTAGGTAGCGTTCTCTAGAGGATACTTTGCCAACAAATGCGTCCATCCTTTTTCAAATGTAGGACACGCACATGCCCCTCCACGAGGCCCAGATCCGACCTGGCAGCGCCTCCACGCCAGCAACAGTAGGCCGCGCAGACCGCCATGGCAGCAACCCCAGCAGCACCAACCAACCCCGGCGACGCACCAAGCGCCGCCACACCACGCCCGCCACCGGCCCGCTCGGCCCAGATCCGTCCTGGCCACACACCACTGCCACGCAGGCCCGCCGTGCAGCTCCTCCTGCCGTCGAGAGACACGCCACCGCGGTCAGCGATGGCCACCCAGCACCGCCACGGCGCACGGTCGAAAACACTGCCGCCAAATACCCGCCATGGAAACCTCGAGACGAGGAAAACAAAAATAGCAAAACTCTAGCAAAACAGAAAAAAAAAACTAAAACTTTTGGTACCGGTTGTTGGATAGAACCGGTACAAAAAATTATTAATACCGGTTGTTAGCTATAACCGGTACCAAAGGTCTATTGCCCTTTACTCTAGCAATGTGCTCCAATCGACTCGATCTTATCCAAATCGACGGCCACTCCACCCTGCAGTCCGGTGCAGCGCTCCTCGGCGCCGCCGCTGTCGCCGCTCCCCCAACGCAGCTCCCCGGCCGCCGTCCTCGGCGTCGCCGTCGTCGCCGCTCCCCCGGCGTAGCCACTCCCCCGGCGCAGCTCCCCGACCGGCGCCAAGCCGCCGCCGTCCTCGGCGCAGCCACTCTCCCGACGCAGCTCCCAGGCAGGCGCCAAGCCGCCGCCGTCCTCGGCGCAGCGCTCCTCGCCGCCGCCATCGTCGCCGCTCCCCTGGCGCAGCCACCCCCCCCGGCGGCGCCAAGCCGCCGCCGCTCCGCCCGCTCGACAATTACAGCGTCGGCAAGCATCCTCGAATCCGATCAGCTACATCAACGACCTCTTGGTGAGCTCCTGGTTTCGTCCCATGTCTTCTACGTTATTTTTGGTCACCTCAGTTTCCGATTCGCTCGAGCTCGAGCTCTCCTATGCCATGAATTCTTCCCGCCGCGTTCACCTTCAGTTTCTGCTCGGCTCTCTCTGCCGTTCCGCATGCTGCACCCCTGCTCCTGCACCCTTCACACGCACACATCCACGCACTATGTTCTGCACCCGTGCAGGCCTCACGCCGCCCTCCTGGTCAACGTCGGCATCTTCGGTCCTCCGCTGCAAACCTGCAACCAAGTCGTGTTCTGTTCTCTGTCCGGGTACTACACAAAAACGTTGAGGCACCAATTTGATCTACCAACCAATCTAGCTCATCGTTTTTATTCAGATTGTTTCTCTGGTTTTTGGTTAGTTGAAGCCTTCTTCAGTCTCGTCAGTGTTTGCACCACGGAGATCTGCTGCTGTAATTTTGGTCCATGCAGTGTACTACCTGTTGTCTTCCTCCATGTCCGGTGAGAGCACCTTACGTTCGACTCCGCCTCCATACGTTATGTCCGGATTCGACAATAACATATTTCATTGCTTCAAGACAATATTGTCGGACAATTTTCTTGCTTCAAGTTGCTACTTTTTAATTTCTTCAAGACAATCTGGCATTGTTTTTTATGGACATCCTAGACTAAGAAGAATGTCGTATGGTTATTGCAAAAAAAAAGACACACACACACACACATATATATATATATATATATATATATATATATATATATATATATATATATATATATATATATATATATAGACAACTATAAAACAAGTTTCAAATTTGATTAGATTTTGTTAAAAAAAACAACTTGCAGGGTTTTATGTTACCAGCAAGCAGATGTTAAACTGTGCTATGTCTTCTGTCTATCCAGATTTTGTAGTGACATTGAGCTATGGAGCACGACCCCTTCATCCGAGATGAGGAGCAAGAAGACATTGTGCAAAAAATGATATATGAGAGTGCCCGTGGACCAGAACCCGATGGAGATGACGATGATTTTGGCTCACAATTTCTGAACGATGTCGGTGAGGGACTTGAGTCTGAAGAAAGAAGAGACAACGAAGTGTCCTTAACAACCTCCGGCAAGGTGTATTTATATTAAGGCTATGTTCATCATATATAACAAGGATACACCGGAGACTTTGCTAAGGTTTTTGAAGCGACAACGTGACAAAAAAATAATACTTTGGCCTTACAACTTTAAGTAAGTGTTACTGTCTTTTAACACATTCTTTTTGCTCACTAGATGTTAAAATTTTAACTGATGAGTTATATCTATGACACTGCATATTTAAACGTGCACAGGTTCCACTTTATTCTTATCGTCATTAAAATGTACGATGGAGAAGTTGAAGTCTTTGACTCACTAAGCAAAGAGCCTATACTATACAAGACGGCTTTTGATATGCTCAAAAAGTAATTTTAAATCTTATTGGTTTTTTCGTTAATTTCCTGATATCAACAAATTGCTAACTCTTTTATGCATTTTCTTTGTCGGGAAGCGTATGGCAAAAGTTCATCGAGGAAGATCCGGCCAGTGGATGGAAACCGAAGCTGATATGGCGTTCGAACAAAGTAAGTAGTACTACCGAGGTCCACACACCTTTATCATACTTGATTATTGTTTGATTGAATTATATTCTTGTATAGAAATGTGCGAAACAACCACTGGGAACTAATCTATGTGGATACTACGTTTGTGAGTACATTCACAAGATTGTCAGCGAGAGAATGAATAATAAAAGAAATAAAGAGGTACGTAAACAATAATCCCAAATTTATTTTGTTTCAGTTGTGCTGAGTTTTAGTCATAATTGTTTCATTATGATTTGATATATATATATATACACATAGCTCATGTATTTATTTGTATCTCATTCTTTTACAGTTGGCAAGAAAGCGGGACACGCTCTCAATCGAGCACCGCTTCAAAGCAATTGGCGAGGAATTGGCGGGATTTTTCCTTCGGGACGTCATAGCTAATTTCGGAGAGTACCACTATGCATGAAGATCGATCTTCATGCATGTACTACATGTAATATATAGTTTGCCTCGGAGAGTACCACTATGCTACATGTAATATATAGTATGCTCCGAAAAGTACCACTATGCATGTACTACTTAATTTGCGACCTTATGCAATTACATATTTTATATATATGCACCAAGTTGATATGCATCACCTTGATCTTCATGTATTACCTAAACCCAAACGCGTTTCTGGCACATCGACGGGATCCTCGTATGATGAAATGGTCCGATACCCCTAAACCCCTCCTAAACCCTAAACACTGAATTCTTTGCCTAATCTCTGCCACGTCCCCACTTTTGGTACCGATTCGTGTTACAAACCGGTACCAAAGACTTCAGCCCCGCTGGCTCATGCATGCCCACGTGGAGGCACTTTTAATACCGGTTCGTAAGGAACCGGTACCAAAGGGGGGAATGATTTAGTCCCAAATGATTAGTACCGGTTGCCAAACCGGTACCAAAGCCCCTCTGGAACCGGTACAAAAGGGCATTTTCCTACTAGTGACTCGTCATTCTTTGGCACAAATGAAGGTGCAGAATCCAGAAAATAACATGGAATTAGAAAGCAAAAAACGATAAGGAAATCCTAGCCTACTCACATTTATTTATTATTTAATCAGAAGTGTCGAAGCTTTACTTGGAACTACAATGCAAGTGCTTTACAATCTTGATGATCGTCAACCCACATGCATCATCCATGGCATGAAATCAAAAAAATAAACAAAATGAAATTCCTCTTGCTTTGTCTTATGTCCCTTTGGAATCGAGACTGGATTGTTGCCACCATCGTCCATCTCCCTGCTGCCACTGCAGTGCTCACCAATTCATCTCCCAACTGCTGCTGTTGCGCTCTAGGAGTGAAGTGGTGATGATTTGGCATTTGGTTTGAAAGAAACATTGGGTGGAATTTAGGGATTCAAATCAGTTGGAAGGATTTGGTGGAGTTGGAGAGTAGGGAATTCAGAGTTAGGACGCACGGGGAACTAAATGGGTCAAGCCCGTGCCCGTATGAACCGAGACTGAGAGGGTATTTTTGGTAGAGAAAGGGTGCTAACCGAACGGTGATAACATGCAACAGCAGAAGAAGAGCATGGGGAGAGGAACTAATGACATATGTGAGTCACTGTCTTGGTGAGTAAAAAAAAGCACACAAACCATCTTCCTTACCACATGTTTTTCTTTGTGTAGGTTATTGGCCTTTTGGAAAAGGTACTTTATCCGCGCCAGTTGAGCAAGTGAGCCCATGAAGACACCAAAACCAGTTTAGGGTCACGGGCTCACTGCTAACTTTAGATTCAGGGAGTTTGTGTATGACATGGTCTTGGTGAATGAAACATGCAAGTTAACGTGAGGCTCTCATAACTATGCACATTTCTGGCTATTGGTTGTGTTCTTACACTTGTATGTCTTGTTTGATGATCCGATAAACTGAAATGATGAACAAGTCCATGGTTTTGTAAATGTCTCCATTAGCCTCTTGAATCTTTCTCTCTACTCTATATTTCTTGGTATACGGTGCTTAATAGCGGAAAACCAGAAGTGCAGTTGGGATTTCATTCCAGGATAAAGCAAGTCAGTACGCCACTTTTAAGCATGGGATGTACATTGCATTTTCTTTCCGAAGGAAGAAGTTAAATGTCCATACGTTGCCACGGTACTCAAAAGATTACCAGCTGATATTTCAAAATTAGTAAAATAGTAAGATTTTACATTACTCCAAATGTAAGTTCATAGGAAGCTACAATTAGACATCATATGCACATACTGCAACATTCTTGTCCCACCCCCTCCTACCTGTGGCTCAAGCCAGGATCTAGTTGCAGATTAGTGACCTGGTGGCAGCAAAGAAATTAGCTCGTTTTTACAAGAAAAAAGATGAGGTGAGTGTAACAGGGACGCTAGCAAATTACCAACTACCCCCTCGTTACATAATATAAGATGTTTTAAATTTTGTGAAATCAATATATCAAGAATTTTTTAGTGTATAAGTCCACTCCAAACCTACACACTGAAAGATGTCTAGGTACATTCTTTTCAGAAAAGTTAAAACATCTTGTATTTTAAAACGGAGGGAGTATAGAAGAGGCAAGAAATCGATCCAGCTTACCCCCTACAGATGGTGACACGCAAAGGGGATCCTCTTCGTCTCTATTTGGAAGCTTCATTATTCTCCATTTAAAGATATGTGCACAGTTTTATCACTACACGTTATAACCTAAAAAATTAAACTAATAGTGATGTAGTCCATCATATAACAATCATCACTGAACCACGTCATACTACTCCAACCATTATAACTAAGATGAATTCCTTTCATCTCTTATCCTTCTTTAGTCCTCGCTTGAAGGGAATCCTACTTATCCAAATGTCTCTCGTGTGACTAGGTCCGTATCCATGGTCATGATGTTAAGAGGAGATACCAAGGATGCCTAGGAGCCTAGACCACCAAGCAAGACGCATGTAAGAGGAAACGCAAGAAGCAGCAGCTCCAGGACCGGAGTCTTCGCCCTTCAGACCAGAGTCTCCGTCCTCCACATCCGAAGTCTTCGCCCCGCTGGAAAGCATTTTCTTGAGGACTCAGACCCAGTCTCCAGCCACGCTTCCAAGAGTTTATGGAGCCACCCGGGAGTCTCCGGCAGCAGTGGGCATGCGTGCCAAGAGCTAGACCTGATCCAGGTAACACTCCCAACTCGTCTATAACTTTATTCTGAAATTGACCACCACACACGTCATCCCCCGTGCGTGTCGAAGTGGCCATCTTCCGGTCCGGTCAAGGGTTTAGTCGGTGGTCATCTCCCAAACCAAATTTCAATTCCCCAACCCTTCCGCACAA
This sequence comes from Avena sativa, assembly GCA_916181665.1. Lineage (NCBI taxonomy): Eukaryota > Viridiplantae > Streptophyta > Magnoliopsida > Poales > Poaceae > Avena > Avena sativa. Next base: position 435,719,840 of record OV702295.1, read on the forward strand.
CCACGGCGGAACCGGCGCGCGATCATCCGGGCGATCGTCAGGGGTCCGCCGTCTTGCTCACGGTCCAAACCGCTGCTCGCTAGGTCAACAATGCCGCTCGCCGCCACCCAAGAGGGAGAGGCGTCGGGGTCCAGAGCCCCTGCGCTCCGCCGCGGCCGCAGCTCTGCTGCTGCCACCGCCATGCCCACGACGACGGCCCGGTCGATGGCGCTGGTGCGTACGCGTAGGCAACCCTCGGGCTCGGGCTCCGCACAGGAACCATCGGCGGGATCCAAGCGAAGGAAGAGGAAGAGAAGGGCGGCTTTGAACCAGAGATCAAACAAACGGAAGAATAGAACCAGGGAGGAAAGGGAGGAGGAGGAGGTATCATCTGCAGGAAGCTCCCCTCTTCGTGTGCCACATATACGAGATGAGATGTATCTACTCAGAGATTTGGAATTGGGCGCGGCCATTATGAAGGCACAAGATGATTACAGCGCAAAATTAGGTTTGTTCTTCAAGTCCCCTCTGTTAATTTTTATACTATGTCCTTTCATTATCATGTAGTACCATCTAGTAGCAATGAGAAACAAGAGAAGGAGACAATCTTAAACCAAAAAATCGTCCTAGAGTTTGGATCTGCCAACAAATTGAAGCAATCTTAAACCAACAAATGGGTATGCTGCTCCACCCAATTAGTTTCTGGATATGTACATGTCTTTCTAGGACCACAGGGCAGCGAGGTGAGACATGTGCCGCCTGTCTTGATGTTCGACTTAGCGAAGCGGAATATCCTCAAAACACCTTCGTAATGCTGCTGAACAAATGTTATTTTAGAATATTGGTGTTAATTTGTGGATGCTCATCTTACTGTAGCTCGCCAGACGTTACTGCCGACGCTTCATCTGCACATGTGGAGACGTCCCACGTGCATGGTTAAGGATCCCAACCTTCTTCGTAACCGTGAAGCCACAACAACGACTGTGCTTTCTGCTGCTCCATCTGTTATCGGGCTGTCTTCCTCAGTTGGTATAATTACTATGTCCAATCTATTTGTTAAGGACCACTGTGAAATTACGTTGGTCTTCATTCCTATTTGCATGATTTTGCAGGTGGTCATCTACTAACACGATGCTCTGGATTCGGGATTGATTGGGATGGAGAAAAAAAGTTAGGCACTGTTTTGACTACTGCACATGTGATTCGCACAACCCGTTCCTTGGACGTCTGGCTAGGCAAAGATGAATATGCTCGTGATGCTGAGGTGAGTTGTTAAGGATAGGAGTATGGTGGTTTTTATTCGTTTGCTTTGTCTGTATGCAGTCTCATGCTAGTTGGTTAAGATAACTCATCTTATTTAACTCACAAATATTTGTGGTGTAAGATAACTACAATAGTTTTTTTTGACCGCGTGTAATATTACTCTATCCACAATTACATGGTCTATCTTTTGGCACTAGAATTAGGGAAGTTGCTGAAATGAACCAGATGTGCTGATATAATGGTTCACTTAGCTAGGACCATCATAATGAACTCTTTTGGTAGACCATGCATTCATAGTGAATTAATTCAGTTAGTCATTAAAGGGGCTTGGCTGTTGTATTTTCTTTTGAACTGCATTACTGTAGAGGAATCATCTACATTGTGGTTTGGCTATTCTATTTCAATGGTGAGTTCAGTGAAAGTAAGTGTCATGGGAAAACATTGGGAGGGCATGGGATTTAGGCCAATGGCCGGTTCCAGTTGTTGTGTACCTGGGTATACAGCAGTGGTAAACACCAGCGGGAGGATGTCTGGGTGGAGTCGGGTTGTTGGGGAAGGGATTAGATCATAGATGAGAGAGACGAACTTTGTGGAAGAAGACTAGTTCTTTTTGAGAAAACGCAAAAAGCCTTTGCGTTTCATTATATTGAAAAGATAGAGTTCGATTACATGCCTCCTAAGAGGTTAACCTGGCACACACACAGGGAGAATGCTCTAGTGTACATCACATGTTGTTGGCACTATGTCACTAAGGCCTTTTGCTCCTGCTAGGATCCAAGCTGCCGCCTCGTCCTTGATCTTGGCAATCAAGGCCGATAAGGAAGCTGTGCTCTATCAAAGACACAATCGTTATGATGCTTCCAGATCATCCAGGGGACAAGAAGTGCCGCTTAGGCCAGTCCTCTATGCATTGACTTCGGGATGCTCCTCTTAGCTTCAGTCCACCATTCGAAGAGTGAGTCCTCGTGGGCCGGCGGGGAGCAAGTCATGCGCATCCAGGCGAGGGTCTCATGCCAAACCCGGCGAGAGAAAGGGCAGCCAATAGTGAGGTGGTGCATTGTTTCCATAGTCTGGTCGCATAGCAGGTAGCGCGGGTGGTGTTGTAGCTGTCTCCTGGCGAGTCTCTCCGCAGTCCAGCAGCGATCCATGTCAGCGAGCCAATGGAAAAATTTGACGCGGTTGGGCGCCCATGTTTTCCAGATGAGTTTCCAGGATGCCGAGCTTGTTGAGCCATGGAAGGCATCGACATACGCCGATTTAGCAGTGTACTCTCCGCTCGCCGTCCACTTCCAGATGAGCTTATCAGGCTCCGCTGATGGGACAGTGGGGGAGATGAGCTGCCACAGCTGCAGGTACTGGCCTATCTCGACAATGCCCAGAATGCCCTGGATGTCTTGCGCCCATCTGTTCCTGTCGAGTCCATCAACGACATTGCGCGCCTTGCGGCGACGCTTGGGGACGCAATCAAACAGTAGTGGCGCGATCTCGCGGATGGACCGCCCTTGGATCCAACGATCCTCCCAGAATCTCGTTGTCCGTCCGTCTCCCAGCTCTGTGAAGGTGGAGGCGAAGAAGAGGTCCTGCTCCTTGGGGGTGAGCTGCAGATCTAGTCCGCTCCATGCTCGATTGCTGTTAGTTTTTCTTAGCCATTGCCAGCGAAGGCGCAGCGCGGTGCTCTTGTGGCCCAGGTCGTGCACCCCAAGGCCTCCTAGCGAAGTCGGCCGGCACACCCGTCTCCAGCTGACGTGACAGCTGCCACCCTTGGCGGCCTCCCGGCCCTCCCAAAGGAAGCCACGCTCAATCCTCTCCATGGCGCGGAAGGTTTTCTTCGATGGAGCAAGGACCATCAGCTGGTGCGTGGACATCGCACCCAACACAGATTTCACCAGTGCCAGTCTCCCGGGCTTCTGCATTAGCCGCGCCTTCTAGGTTGGCAGCTTTCCTGCCATATGGTCAATCAACGGCTGCATCTGAGCTGAAGTTAGCATGCGCAGCGTGAGGGGATCCCGAGATAGGTCAGTGGAAACTCCACGATTGGGCATCCAAGCGGCATGAGTATACGTGCCGTGACCTCCGTGTCGCATCTGATAAGCGTTGCAGAGCACTTGTTGTAGTTCACTTGTAGGCCCGAGGATTGTCCGAACAGCTGCAGTATCGCCTTCACCGCCGTGACGTCGCCCTTCGTGGCATGGCAAAATAGGATCACGTCGACGTCGCCCTCCGTGGCATGGCAAAATAGGATCACGTCATCTGCATATAATGAGATCGACGGAACTGTGCGGCGAGGGTGTAGTCGTTGCGAGACGCCACGCTCGATCGCCCGCAGCACCAGTTTGCCAAGTGACTCCATGGCAATGACGAAGAGCTGCGGTGACAATGGATCTCCCTGGCGCAGTCCCCGGCGGTGCCAGATGGGAGGGCCGGGCTCGCCGTTCAGCAACACTTTGGTATTGGCCGAGGTGAGCAGGATCGATAGCCATCCCAAGAACCGGTCTCTGACGCCCAGCTGCCGTAGCACCTCGAGGAGGAAGGGCCATGACAGGGAGTCAAAGGCCCGCGCCAGATCGAGTTTGAGAAGGACTCGAGGGGCGCCGAGGTGGTGTAGTAGGCGCGCAGACTGACGGACAAGCATGAAATTGTCGTGGAGGCTCCTCCCGGCGATGAATGCGTTCTGCATCGGGCTCACGATGTCAGCGAGCTTGGGGGCGAGGCGGAGGGAGAGCGTCTTGGCGAAGATCTTGGCGACGAGGTGGATGAGGCTTATGGGCCGGTAGTCATTGAGCTGGCTCGCGTCAGGTCGTTTTGGGAGGAGTGTCAGCAGGGCTCGGTTCAGCTTGGCGAAGCCCCTGCCTCTCAACTCATACAGCTGCTGGAACGTGGCGCCCAAATCATACTTGACTGTATGCCAGCATGCGCGCTCAAATTCAGCCGTGAAGCCGTCAGGCCCAGGTGCCTTGCGCACAGGAAGCCTCTTGACTGTGTCCCATATTTCCTCCAGCCCAAAGGGTGCGTCCAAGCCGTCTAGGTTGCCAGCGGGTCCTAGCATCTGCTCAAGCTCGAGAGTGTGCTCTCGTGTCACCTCGGTGCCCAGCACGATGTTCTGTCAGAACGCGGTCCCCAACTTGCAGGCTCTGGACCCTGTTCTTTTGCCGCCGATAGGTGCATTGGCGGTGGAAGAACGTCGTGTTGGCATCGCCGTCCTTCAGTGCCGCGATGCGAGCGCGCTGGCGGGCGATAGTCCGATCGAGCGAGGCAAGCCCAAGGTAGGATACTTTAGTTTGTCGGCGTAGCCAATCTTCCGCAGCGGTTAGCGTTCTGTCCTCTTGCGCCTTGTCAAGGCACAGTAGCAACTCCCGGGATAGGGCCATCCTGTGGTGAACGTTGCCGACCGTTTTCGCGCTCCAACTAACCAGTTTCCGAGCCGTGGCCTGCATTCTGAGCGCAAGCTGGGTAAAGGGGTCCGGATCCTGGACCGAGTGCCAAGCCTCCACCACGGTCTCCTGAAAACCATCCTGCCGGATCCAAAAATCCTCGAAGTGGAACCGTCTATACATTAGGGGCACCGGCGCGCAGTCGTGCAGCAGTGGGCTATGGTCCGAGACGACCGAGGCGAGGCAACGTAGGTGGCACTCGCCATACAACTCCTTCCAGTCCGCCGTGCAGAGTACACGATCAAGGTGCACAAGCGTCGACGGCGATTGCTCATTGGACCACGTGTATCTGCGCCCATTAAGGTAAACCTCTTTCAACGCGAGATCATTTATTGCGCGGCAGAATCTGCCCATCATATGCCTATTCAGGTGGCAGTTGTTCTTGTCCTCGTCCTTGTATATCATATTGAAGTCGCCACAAATCATCCATGGTTCATCGCAATCCCCTCTCACTTCCTTTATGAGGAAGTTGATCTTGTCCGCCTCCTCTTGCGGTCCATACACCACAGTGAGCCACCATCGGGAGGTGAGGCTCGTGGGATTGGCAACCCTGGCAGATAGAGTGTTTGAGGAGACGGTCTGATCGGAGAGGGTCACTACTCGGCTATTCCATGCCAAGAGGATGCCACCACGAGTGCCATCAGTTGGCAGGTACACGTAGTCATCATAGTCAGGGCCCAATGCCTTTAGGACGATCGACGAACACAAGAGCTCCACCTTGGTTTCTTGGAAGCATACGATCGAAGTCCCCGCCGTGGCCACAAGGGAGCGGATATTGATCCGTCTAGCACGCGAATTCAGCCCACGAACATTCCATATAATGATGCGAAGTCTGTGATCCATAGACAAGAGTTCGTCTAATGGTGGAGCGATCTACGTCTAGATCCCCACAGGGGCGTCACTCGGCGACGTGCCATTTTTGCAGGACATCGTCCGGCAGGGTGTGGCCGAGGAGCGCGGCGATGGCGGACAGGATGGGGAGGGATATGGGCATCGCGAACACGTCAGCGTATGCTTGCATCTCCACCTCCGTGACCTTCTGATCGATGCCAATGACGCCTAACGTGCGCATGAGCTGCACCTGGGCACGTCGCTCGGCAGTGGGAGCTCCTGTCTTGGCGGATGCCGATCTGCCGCGCCGGGGGGCAAAGTTCAGCGGCTGGCGTCGAGGCCGCTTCCCTGTCGTGGGTAGAACGGCATTGATCTGCTTGGTGGCCGCTGCAAGGAAGGCCCCGAGTGTCCATTGCGCTGGGGGTTCTGCGCCGGCAGCGCACTGATGCGGGCGCCATTCGTAGACGAAGCTTGGTGTTGTCCGTGGTGTGGCTCTGCTCGTCGTGCGCGATGGTGGGCTAGCAACATCTGGCCCAGCTGAAGGACCCGCGGGCGCAGGGGTACTCGGGCTAGTGGGCCTCTACAAGATCTGGAACTGCAGGGGTGACCTGGCTATAGGTACCGGGGTGACCGCGTCAACCCTAACGTCGCGCGTCCCGGCCGCTGGGTTCGTGTCGTGCAGCGGGGTGCCAGCTTGTCCTGGGCAAGACGACGAGGGAGGAGCAGGAGTTGTCGATCTCGAAGCCTGCGAGTGGCCCGACAACGGATCGTCGTGGGGCGCGCGGCTGGCAGGGGATTGCGGTTCCTGTGTCTCTGGTACCTCGCTCTGCAAGGAAGCGCCCACCACCAACTCCCTGTCCAGACGCGGTGGCGGTGCCTGATTGGGCGATGCGTCATCGCGCGTGGCGGGCAATCCAACGTCCGGGTCCGTCGTGGTAACCGTGGGGGACGTGGACGGCTGCGATGAGTCAAGGGGCGCGGGCGACCGGTCAGCAGGCTGCATCGATGGGCCAGGGGGACAGGTTGCTTTGGCGCAGCAACTTTGATCCGTTAGATTTTGGCGCGTTCTTGCTGCTTTTGGCGTCGTCTTCCTCCGCCTTTGCCGCGGCGGTGGTGGCGGCTACCACTGACCATCCACGGCGGCATCTCCCTCTCTCCAGCGATCGGCAGTGACGGTGCGGTTCCTGGCCATCTGGTGTCACAAGCAACACCGTCTGCCTGGCCCTGACCCCGCTGCGTCCAGCCAACAGAGTCCACGGCCATGCCGTCCTCGCGCCCCGATGGGGCCTCGTTGGTGCGCCGTCGTTTGCGACCGCGGCGGCGGCCACACTGATGCCCTGCACCTGGGTTGCCGCCCTCGCCATGGCCAGCACCGCTGTCAGCTTCTACACTAGAGCTAGCTATTCAAAGGCTTGTGTTCCTGGACACACACAAACTCAAATGATTGAATGTGACACGAGTAGTATGGTGCAGCAAAGCTAGCTGCATTTTCTCTTGCTCTTCTTTCTCTACTACTTCGATGTGATAAACTGATACAAGGGGGTCTTACTTATACTACTAGTGAGCTAATCTAAGTAGCTCTCTCTAAGGTGTGAATGTTTGACTAAAGAGCTGTTCCTTTTGAGGCTGTCACATGTTTTGTATGCTAGCCTCCATGCAAAACTGATATTCACACTACACCAACTACTAACACATGCACGTACTGGTGCAACTAAATTAAAAAAACAACAATTCTCCCCCTAATTTAGTTGCTCTAGATGGTGAAAACGCCCATTCTTTCTCGCAGAATTTGGAACTGGATACGACCAAGTGCCTTGGTTAGGATGTCCGCGAGTTGGTCTTTAGTGCCAATGTACTCGACATTAATCTTGCCGTCGTCGACACACTCCTGGATGAAATGGAAGCGTGTCTCGATGTGCTTGCTCCGATCATGGAAGACCGGATTTTTGCACAACTGAATTGCGGACTTGTTGTCCACAAATATTGTCGCAGTATCATCCTTTTTGCCAAGGAGGTCGCCAAGAAGCCATCCAAGCCAAACTCCTTGACAAGCCGCAGTCGTTGCGGCAATGTACTCCGCCTCGCACGATGAAAGTGCGACCACCTTCTGCGACTGCCAAGTCACAGGGTTGCGACCAAGCATGAATAAAACACCAGAGGTGCTCTTTCGGTCGTCAATGTCGTCTGCCATGTCGGAGTCACTGTAGCCGATCAGCTTGCCGCTGTCCTTGTCCTTCAGATAGCGGCAACCATAGTTGCGTGTACCAGCAATGTACCGCAACAAATGTTTGACAACAACCATGTGCTCTGTCGTGGGCTTCTCCATGAACCGACTGATGTAGCCGACGGCGAAAGTAATGTCAGGACGAGTGTGCACAAGGTACCTCAGACTCCCGACAATGCTGCGGTAGAATGTTGCATCCACCGGCGGGTTTGAGCTCTCCTTGCTCAGCTTGAATCTGGGCTCCATTGGGACGTGCACTGGGTTGCAGTCACCCATTCCAGCCTTCTCGAGCAGCTTGTCGGCGTATGTTGCCTGGCTGAGTGTTATCTCGCTAGGGCTCTGCTTCACCTCGATCCCGAGATAGTAGCTCAAGAGTCCGAGGTCACTCATCTTGAACCTGCCTTGCATCTCGAGCTTGAACTTGGCGATCTCACACGTGCTTGCTCCAGTCAGGATCAAGTCGTCGACGTAGACGCCAAGTAGTCGTGTGTCGCCTGTGCCGCGCACATAGACAGCATGCTCCGACGGGCTCCTTTGAAACCCAAGCGACAATAGTGTGTTGTCCAGCTTGATATTCCAGACCCTCGGGGCTTGACGCGGTCCGTAGAGTGCCTTGCGCAGCCGCAACACCTTGCCTTCTTGTCCTTCACGGACAAAACCAGGTGGTTGAGCCACGTACACCTCCTCCTGGAGGTCACCATTGAGGAACGCCGATTTGACGTCCATGTGGTGCACTTCCCAACACTGCCGCGCTGCAATCGCGATGAGCGCACAGAGTCGAGTCGAGCGACCGGGGCGAACACTTCATCGAAGTCGACACCGTCACGCTGGACGTAGCCCTTCGCTACAAGGCGAGCCTTGTGCTTGACGATGTCGCCATTCGTGTTCTTCAATTTGAAGACCCACTTGAGCCCGATTAGGCGATGACCCGCTGGCAAACTCGTGAGTTCCCAGGTGCCATTCTCCTCGATGGCGCTCATCTCCTCTAGCATGGCTACACGCCAGGCTAGGTGTGGTTCAGCCTCGACGAACGTGGCAGGTTCCTCACCAGCCACCAGAAGGAGCTCCTCCGCGAACTCAGCGACAATGTCGTCGATGGTGCGGAACCTTTGCAGGCGTCCATCTCCATCTGCCGAGGTTGGTGTCACTCCGGGTGGAGGTGACACAAACTCCACCGGAGCACCATGACCGGCGCATTGTGTACCAGGTACAGTCGCATGGGTTGTGGGTTCCTCCGGTTGTTGTGGTGAGAGCGGAGCTGGTGCCGCTCCCCCGTCGTCTGGAGTCTCGTCGTCGTTCACGTTGGTGTCGGTCCTTGGAACCGGGAAGTCGATCGTGAATGTGCTAGCGGGGTGCGCTTCCGACTGCTCACCCCACTCCCAGCTCGTGTCCTCGTCAAACACCACGTCTCGGGAGACATGTGCGCGCCACGACACTGGGTCGAAAAACTTGTATGCCTTTGAGCCAACGTCATATCCCACGAGTACCATGGGAGTGCTTCGGTCATCAAGCTTCTTGAGTTGGGGACGTGCTGTCTTGACATGTGCAACACATCCAAACACCCGCATGTAGTGCAGGTTTGGTATCTTGCCATGCCATACCTCATATGGAGTTTTTCCATCGACGCTACGCGTGTAGGAGCGGTTGAGGATGTATACCGCAGTGGTCACAGCCTCTCCCCAGAATTTGCTCGGCACTTGTCGTGCCTTAAGCATGCTACAAGCCATGGCAACAACAGTTTGGTTGTGCCGCTCCACCACCCCATTTTGCTGAGGGGAGTAGGGAGCGGACAAGTGTCGTTGGACACCATGCTCGGCGCAGTACGCATCGAAGTCCTTGGAGGTAAATTCGCCTCTGCGATCCGTTTGCAGCGTGCGTAGTTTGCATCCGCTCTGCACCTCAGCGCTTGCCTTGAAGCGTTTGATTGCCTCCTCTGCCTCGTCCTTGGAGGCGAGTAGCGTCAGCCACATGTAGCGGCTGTGGTCATCCACGAGCAGTAGGAAGTACTTCTTCCCACCTGGTGTGGGTGGCGATATGGGCCCACAGAGGTCGCCGTGGACCAGCTCGAGCTTCTTCGTCGTGCGAAACTTGGTCGTTTGAGGAAATGGGGCGTGACGTTGCTTGCCTGCTAGGCATGCGTCACAAAGCTCATCGACATGGTCGATCTTTGGAAGACCACGCACCATGCTTGTGCGAGCCATCTTCTCCAAGGCACCAAAATGTTGATGGCCAAGGCACTCGCGCCAATGCCATGCATCACTTCCGCGGTGAGCTGAGAGGCAAACCGGCTGCGCGATTTGTAAAGGAACCTTGTAGAGACGGTTCCGTGATCGTGCCACCTTAGCGAGGAGACGTCCGGTCCTGTCACGGACGTACATGGTGCCATCGCGAATCATAGTCTCGCAGCCGTTCTCGTCAAGTTGGCCGAGACTTATGATGCTCGTCTTTAGGCGCGGGATGAAGTAGACATCCGTGAGCGCGCAGTGCTCGCCGCCACGAGCGGTGAACATCACGGTACCGCACCCACATATGCCCACCACGGAGTTGTCGCCGAACTTCACCGAGCCGGTGACCTTCTCGTCGAGGTCGGCGAAAGCCGTGCGGTCACCCGTCATGTGGTTCGATGCACCGGTATCAAGATACCATGGTGCGTCGATGGGTTCCGCCTCGTCGCCAAGTCGTACCTTCGCTCGTTCTTCGTTCAGGATGACGTGGCCACCAATGCACTCAGGCTCCACCGAAACGGCAGTCACTTGTGCCATTAGCATAGTCGGCTCCTCATCGTCACCGGGCTGCACCAAGTGTGCCTCATCCCGCTGCTTCTTCGGCACTCCCGAGCCCAGTGGCCCGGTATACCGCAGTACCGACAATTGTTGTCCTTCGGGGCGCCGTTTGCGCCACGACCGCACTGGCCGCCCTTGCCAGCCTTGTTACGTGTGTCGTCCTGGCCACGCCCGCGTCCTCTGCCGCGGCGCCGGTTCGGCACAAAGCTGCTACCACTACTTCCAGACGAACCGTCGCGCTCGTGATGCATGCGAGCACGCCACTGGTCCTCTGTGAGTAGGAGCTTGCTACTGGAGTCATGCTCATCGTCGTCTCGTTCGTCGACGACCTTGAGCCTGCCGACGAGCTCCTCGATGGACAAAGTGTTCATGTCCACCAGGCTCTCAATCGACCAACACAACTGCTTGTACCGCTTAGGAGCGATACGGAGCAGCTTGAGGACGACCTTCTTCTCGTCGAGCGGGTCGCCGAGGACCTCCAACTCGTTGGCGAGAGCTTGGAGTCGCATGGCAAAGTGATCGATTGACTCTCCCGGACGAAACTTGATCTCCTCGTAGTTAAGGCGCAACTTCTGCGCCCTAGACTCGCGCACACGTTCGGCACCGAGCCGTAGAGTCTTGAGTGTGTCCCAGGCCTCCTTGGCAGTTGCCTTGACGGCGAGGGTGCCGTGCATCTCCGGCGGCACGGCGCGAAGGATCGCTTCGAGCGCCAGCCTGTCGTCGGTGAACTCCGCTTCACCCATCTCCACAGCCTTCCACCAGCCACGGCCTTGGAGGATGACGCGCATGAGTAGCGACCAGTCGTGGTAGTTGGAGCGTGTTAGGAGCGGGAAAGCCGTCGAGGACATGCCCGCGTCACGCGAGCACGCGGAGCTGCTAGCTCCCGTCCGCCGTTCGTTGCTGCCAGCATACGAGCCACGACTCTCGCCTCGATCTCGGCTTCCATTTCTTCCTCCGTCCTTGACACGCTCGCACCACCTCCCTTGGGCATGGCTAGAAAACTCTAGCTCTGATACCAATTGTCAGCTTCTACACTAGAGCTAGCTACTCAAAGGCTTGTGTTCCTGGACACACACACAAACTCAAATGATTGAATGTGACACGAGTAGTATCGTGCAGCAAAGCTAGCTGCGTTTTCTCTTGCTCTTCTTTCTCTACTACTTCGGTGTGATAAACTGATACAAGGGGGTCTTATTTATACTACTAGTGAGCTGATCTAAGTAGCTCTCTCTAAGGTGTGAATGTTTGACTAAAGAGCTGTTCCTTTTGAGGCTGTCACATGTTTTGCATGCTAGCCTCCATGCAAAACTGATATTCACACTACACCAACTACTACTAACACATGCACGTACTGGTGCAACTAAATTAAAAAAACAACAACCGCCATCGCCTCCACGGCCAGGCTGATGCCCCGCTTCGCTCAACGCGTCACGTCGATCGCGGACATGATGATCCGGATCGATATAGGGAATGTTAGGACGTGGGTTTCCGCAGGCGTCGCAGGGGTACGCGCGGGCAGCTGCTCCAGGATTGCCTCGGTCTTGATCTCTTTAGGGTCATGGGCGCGTCCAGCGAGCCGGAACGTGGCGAGGTCGGAGCGCGACCTGGTGCCCGGATGAAGCCGCTCGATCCAGACGCTGCCGCCCAGCAGGTGCTCCGCCGTCGAGAGGTGCCAGGCGTGCGCCAGTATGCCACGGAGCTCGAGCTCGACATGGTAGTCCAGGTGCCCGACATTGGCATGGGCAAGCTTGCACCATGGCCTCATCGACAGGGAGAAAGCTGGGTCCTTGAGGAAATGATCGCCGGAGACCTTGTCGAACGCGGCCTTGGAGTGGAAGGTGACGAGGAAGTCCTCGGGGTGGTAGAGGTGCACGATGAAGTCGCCATGGTGCAGCTCGAAGCGCGCGTACAGGATCCGCTCGACCTGCCCAACGGAAACCCTCGGTCTGGTGCCAGTTATGGACGCAACCATCGCCAGCTTGAGGACATCCTCAGCCTCTGCCATTTCCACCGTCCGCGAGATGATGACGCGCGTCGGCGCCGGCGGTGTAGGAGCAGAGGCCGCAGGGGCCGGGGCGGGCGGCACCGGGTTGGGGCGTTGGAACGACACCATGGCGCGGGCGTCAGGCGACGAGGTGGTCGGCGCAGGGGCAGCGCGCGGTGGAGTTGCCGGTGCGGGCGTGCGCTAGGGTGGAGCCGGGGGCCACGCGCGGGGGAGAAACCGAGCGCTCCAGTTCGCCGCGCTCGTTGCGCCGCGTCACACACTGCTAGGATTCGTGGCCGACGAGCAGGCACTTGCGGCAGCGCACGTCGTTGGTGCATTTGCGCATGATGTGGCTAGGCTCGAGGCACCTATAGCAGAGGGTGGCGGCGCCGTGGAGGTGCGGGGGCGAGGAGTTCCTGCGCTGGTCCGGGCGGCGGGATGGCGGTGAGTTCCGGCTCTCCTGGCGGCGCTCGTAGCGGCGCTGGTTCTTGCGGCGAGGCTGCATGAACCCCTCCTCGTCCTCAATGCCGGCGCTGGTGCCGACACGGTGGACCTCGGAGCGGGGGCCGACACGCTCCTTGGTCGGGACGCGTTCCCCGGGAGCGACGCGAGGCACCGCGGTCACCGAGGAGGTCGCAGCGGCCATGGCAGTGCTCAGTGAGGTGCTGCGTGCAGCCTCGAGGTAGGAGCGGCCACCCGAGGTGCCCTCAGATCCGGTCCAGCGGCGCCCATGGCCGTGGCGGCGGCTGTCGCCAGAGGAGGAGCTGGTGGGGGATTGTTAGAAATAATGGGCTAAATAAATAAGCCCATGTAGATTTCAGATTTTTCCTAAATCTCAAAGCCCATGTGTGTGGAAGCCCATATGTGATTTGGTCCAATTTGGTGGCAGCTCACATATGAGTGAAGTGGGAGCTAAAGTTTAGTCCCACATGGAAAGTTGAAGGAGAGTTACACCACCTTATAAGGTGGAGTGGTTCACCACTTAGTAAAGTGAGTGAGAAGAGGAGAACTACACGCGCGCTCCTCCTCCGACGACGCCGCCGCTCGCCCGCCCGCCCGCCCGCCCGCTCGTCTCGTCACGAGCGCGCCGCGGGAATCGAGCCGAGCTTGATTTTTGCTGCTTGGGAAAACTTGTGCGGTTTTGACAGACGTGTCAACAATTAGCCTATTCGGGTCGCTCCCGGATCGTGGGCTATCTGTAACCGACCCGAACGTGCGCAACGTGGGCTTGGTCCACGACGTGCCCTATGCGGGATTCCCGAGCCGCTCTATATAAACTCCAGTGCGGCTTCCACCACGAACATACCGAAAACCAATCTAGGGTTTGCCAACCTCTCTGCTTGCGCCGCCACCGTAGTCTACTCCATCCCGCTTGCCGGCGTGCACCGGCGGACGGGAGAGCAGGTCTCCGGAACCACTCGCCTTTGCGATCCTGTACGGGAGAGGGCGAATAAGGTTTTTGGGAAGCGTCCTGCGCGACTGCTCAAGTTCTGTATCACGGCTCGTCTTCCATCCAAGTCGGGCGGTGTTGCCTATCGTCGTCTTCGCTGCCGTCTGCTTCGACCAATCTTCCCCAAGGCTACTGCTGCGATTACTGCAATCGAACGGTACGTGCGACGTGCTGCTGTCTAATTATTAATCATGTTGTGCGAGTACATGTTTAGCTGCTGCCTGTTTTCGTTCATCCTGTTGTTTAGTACATCTAGTATGTTCGAGTTACATGTGCGAGTAGCTGGTATTATCATGTTTAATATTCTGGAATTAATCACGGAAATTGTGCCTAATTATCCAACAGTCGACATGGCGGCGTGGAGGGACAGAAGGGGCTGGGGAAGGGGGAGCTGCCGGCGTGTGGCGTCGGCGGCGGGGTTGGGGTTGTTGCTGGCCTAGGCTACGGGGAGGCGGGGGAGGTTGTCTCTAGAATCGTGCAACATCGCGTAGTAAATCACACCTTTCGCTCATTCATGTTTAGCTTAGGACAGAGTCACATCTCTGCTATGTGTAAGAAGACTAGTTCTCATTGCTTATCTTCTACTGAACTATTGCCTGGCCTTTAATAGCCGGCATACAACCTGGAGAACAAACCAAAGACCACGCTCCTAGCAAACCAAATATTACTTGCCTAACAAACCTTGTCCTGGTTGTACCTGGTATCTAAAAGGTACTGGGAACATAGTTCCTTTGTGAAACCGGTTGGCCTTAGGCCTAAATCCCATGTCCTCCTAATATCTGCCGCTGACAGTAATAGAGTAGTTTGCAATTACATCCACGTGCGGCTTTGTGGGAGTTGTTAACCAATTTAAGTAGACATGGGTCTAACTGGAAATGACATAGTATTTTCTTCTCGAACATGTAAAACATGTATTCTCGAACAAGAAAAATGGTCTAGATTATCATATTTTGTAACTGGTATTTCAGGTTCTTGTTCACTTGCGGGATGACACTACTGAGAAGGGCCACAATGCGCACCTGCTGTACTACCAGAAGCACTACAATATTGCCTTGTTCGAGGTTAAATTAGAACAATCTGTTCAGGTGCTCCACTTGAATGGCAATGTGAAATCTGCTGAAGAAGTTTTTGAGCTCGGAAGAGATGAAAGTTCGTTTCTAACAATAAGTCATGGTATGGTGCAATATCGTAATTCCAACTTGTCTGAGCGATATCATTATCTTTATGTTCATGGTGCAAGTGAGAAACTTAAGGTACACATTGTAATTTCTCTTGAGATTGTGGTACATATTGTTTCACTAGTTGGATAGTGTTCTGATATTTTATTTTGCAAAATGCTGTTATTGAACTCTAATGTTGCCAATAAATTTGTTCCAGTATGATAATGGAGGGCCAGTTATTAACTCTGATGGCAAGGTTATGGGAATGGTCAGCAAAAGCACGAGCGGGTCTTTTGTACCTTCATCTATTCTGCTCAAGTGCTTGGATTTGTTGAATGAATTTGGGTATTTTATTTTCTTATAGTTCTGTTGTAGTGCCATTAAAATAATATTTGCTTAGTGTTAGAGTTGAATACCTCTCTCGTGGTTATTATTACATCAATGGTGGATTTCTCCCCTTTAATTTCCTGGCAAGTTATTAGATGCATTTCCTTTTACACATGGTAGATTGGATGATGGTGTAATCTATCTGATCACAAACATAGACTAGAAAATAGTTGTCATGCTATTCTCATTTATCATGTATGACTTATACATATCTATTTTTTCATGATGTGGAAGGATATTTTTAAGTTTAATAGTTATATTTGGGTTCTGTTTTTACTTGGTTTCTCTCTTGCCTCTTGCAATAATGACCATAAAGTAATTTATATTTCTGTATTGTTTAGCAGTGTGATTGTCGTCATGCTGTATGTTTGTAGTGACTATATTTGAATAGATTGCTATATGAAATCAGTTAGCAGAAAATATGTATAAATGAGGCTGGGTGTTGAATCTTGATGGGGAACCCTGTTGACAGAGTTTGCCAATGATTCTTTTTGAGAGCTTTATTGGAAATCTTCACTTTATTGACTTCTGTGTGTTATCAATATTATATATAGCAACTGTGACGGCATAAAATTTGGTGAAAAATTATTTTTTTATCTTAACCCTTATACCCTGTTATGTTATGCCTACTCATTCCACTTTAATAAAGGAACTAAAATCTTTTAGGATGTCAAGTTTTAAGATGTCCATCAGGAAATGGTTTATGAAAACGCTACTGTTTTTCTATTGAAATATGGTCTGTTTGGACATAAGACAGTTACACCTTCTTTTGGAGTGTTTTTATACTTTATGCATGTCAAAAGTACTTGGTCTAGTATTGGACATATCATGATATTATAACATAATTTGGTTTGTAACTGAATGGTTATATGGTATAGGCGCATTCCTCGACCCCAGCTTGGATTGAAGTTTTCTGCTATCAAGTTCTTAGATCCTCCTCTTATTGAGCAGATATCGTGCAAGTGTAATATTACTGATGGTCTTATCATTGAAGAGGTATATATAGGTGTGTCACTTATGAAGATTTTTATCTTCTCATGCATATTGATTATTGAGTGGTTATTGTCAACTGAGTCTTAGGTGTCGGAAGGATCTCCTGCTGAGAAACTTGGATTCCGATTGGGTGATGTCATTGAATGCGTAAATGGAGAACGCATCTCTACTACAGTGGAGGTTGGAGGTGCTATTGGTCTATTAAGTAAAAGGGGAATAAATTATAGTTTTGTTACATTCTTTTAATTTATTGATTTTTTATGTTTATTCTTGTCGTTGTTAGTTAGAGAACGTGTTGCTGAGCAAGTGCAAGGACGGAATAAGTGGCCTTGACTCTAAGTTGGATCTTGAGGTAAGTTTACATTTATGTTATTTTTTTTTTTGCTTGATCTGTTTTGTTCGTGGCTTATGTTGGTACTAAGAAATATGTAATGTTATCTTTTATAGATTGGGGTATTTCACGTTCGCAGAAAACTTTGGAGAAGCAAAAAAATAAGTGTAGAAGTATCTGAAGATCCTGAAGTAATTGTTAGAGGAGGTACTTCCTTTGGCCACCAAGTTCCTTCGTTTTGTAATGGGAATTTTACACATTTTCCATAAATCTCCACTCTAACTTGCATTATGCTATTTTTTCTCGGTTTACACATTTGATATTAGTTCCTCCCACCATGCCCTGCTTTTTGCACCATATGCCATCACTGTTCGATCACCCTAGTTTGACACAGCTGGGCGTTGTGTAAAGACGAAAAATACCCTTGGTCAAATTATTAGTAGCTGGGCACCGGGAAAACCTGAGCGTTTTGTGTTACAGATGATGTATTTTGGCAAGTACTATTTGGAAATAGACATGAAAACTGGAAGCTCTTACATGTCAGGCTGTATTACTCACAGAAATATTCCCCAAATACAATTTTTTTCGTAGATAGAAGAATTTCGACCTCAAATGAATGGCAGAAATTTATCTGCTACCCCCTCCCATAATAAAAGATGATTTTACAACCAATATACTCCTATATTGATTGTAATAACATCTTATATTATGGGACGAAGGGAGTATATTACAAAATGGCTGGTCTTAAGCACAGGTACAACAACAAAGCCTTTTGTCCCAATCAAATTTGTGTAAGCTAGAGATGAAACCTAACAGAAACATGTGGCAACAAAAGAATGGAGAGAGAAAAAGGTAAATAAAGTACAAAGTAAATTAATGTTCCGGCACATGGATTACTAATTTCCAAGCAGTTCTATCAAATGCGAAATCACTAGGTCTTAAGCACAGGTACCATGCGGAAATTGCTCAGCAGCACACCCTGCGTCGAGATTCAGATCTGCACACTTGCTATTACAAGCATCAGACGCAAGTCCCTACTTTCAAAATCATCGGGAATCCATAGACATTACAAGTTTTCCAAAAGCATAAGAACTGCATAATCTCCATTACAAGCTTATTTAAAAAGATTACGACTACACGCTGGCTATTATACACATCTGAAACCAACATCTTTACATGGCAAGTATCAAATGCATATGCTTCTGCCTTTGAACTTCTGCTTCTGACCAATCCTTAGCTTTAGAACTGTACTCTTTTGATTAAGGTCCTTCAAAAGCGATGGGAGAATTTTATGACCTTCAAATTTCTTGGCTGCAATGCTGGTATGATGTCGAATTTCCCCCATTTACCTAGTGGCACAACAAAAACCAAGAATGGATCTCCTAGATTGTCATTGCCATAATCAACTTTGCAGACTTTATTCAACATGCTTCCAGACCATAATTTTGAGTGGTGTTTATCCAAGTATTGCACAGATTCTCTATGTACGCAGCATGCTTCATAGGGAGCTAATAGGTGCATCAAGCCTTAAGTCGTCATTGAACAAAGGCCCTTTGGACTTCTTCAAAACATTAGCAGCAGGGTGCCTCGTGCACTCTCTATGCAAAGGCAGTATTGGATGCACTCTTTAGTCTCTTTCATCCATCTTTGTGAATGACCAGTCCAGCTGGATGACCATTGTCTTGTTTCAGTGTCTCCATGAACCAAGTCCAGGTCTCGGAGGTTTCTGCATCCCTAACACCATAGGCTACTGGGTACAACCAGTTTTGGCCATCAATACCACAAGCAGCTGCCAAATTCTCTTCCAAACTTTCCTATTAGAGCTGTTGAGTCTATACAATGAACTGCGGTCTGCAAGAAATCGTTCTAATATGGCTTCAGTGACATAAACACTCTCTTGACACACTGCTCTCTTTGACTTTTTCATAATCAATATCAACGGCACTCACTGATGACACTAAGCTGCTTTCCCGGCACCACCATAGCTCAAACAAATAGGAGATCAGAGAGATCTTGATCCTTTCTAGAATAGAATATATAGAGAAGCTTGTTCTGCCAATTTATCTATAGAGGGAAAATACCTAATGAACTAATGCTACTGATTGAAAATACACAGACCGATGCCCAGCTACTACTCTGCGACTTCACTTTAATGACAGACCTCACCGGTACTGATATCTAACCTAGATTGAGTGAGATTGATAACATGCATGTGGTGAACCACACCAAGGGAAAGAGCACCGAAATGCAGCATATCCAAGACACATCTCACTTGTAAGTGTATATAGCAAATTGGAACTATCTTTCCACTTCCCATGTAATCTATCCAGTGCCATCTCCTTGGCATAAAACACACTCTGATATGGAACTTTGATATGGTACTTCTCTTAGATTTCTTCTGCAAAGCTATAGTACCAAGAGAAGAACCATTTTTTAACCAGTCGAAAATTGCATCAGCAATCCACTTTCTTATACTTGGCTTCAGCCTCTCACTTCTTGGAGCACTTGGGCTAATGTGAGGGCTAGTTCACCTTAACCTGCAAATAACGAGACAAGAATTATCCACAAATATGATTCGCATGTTATACATGAACGAGCTATTAAACCAATGTGGTTTCCAACTACAATCTTTAATGAAAAATGGACAGTGGCTTGAGATGGATAACTTGCCCCCAGTAGCCTTTACATGCCCTATGTAAGTGGCATCCAACGAGAAGTTAAGCCCTCCAGAATATCGGTTGACGCCACTGTCTAAGCAAACCTCACGCATCATTCTTTTGCACAAATGCAGGTGCAAAATCAATAAAAGAGCATGGAATTAGAAAGCAAAGACGATAAGGAAACCATAGCCTACCAACGTCTATTAATTATTTCATAGGAACTGTTGAAGCTTTTCGTGGAATTACATTTTAAGTGCTTTACAATCTTGATGATGCAGCAACCCACAAGCATCATCCATGGCATGAAATTGTAAAAAGAAACAAAGTGAAATTCGTCTTGCATCATCTTATGTCTCTTTGGAACCAAGACTAGATTGTTGTGGCCACGGTCCATCTCCCTGCTGCCACTGCAGCGCTCACCAATTCATCTCCCAGCTGCTGCTGTTACGCTCTAGGAGTGAAGTGGTGATGAGTTGGCATTTGGTTTGAAGGAAATATTGGGTGGAATTTAGGGATTCAAGTCAGTTGGTGGGATTTGGTGGAGTTGGAGAAGGGAATTGAGAGTTGGGACACACGGGGTGACTAAATGGGCCGATCCTGTGCGAACAGAGACTGAGAGGGTACTTTTGGCAGAAAAATGGTGCTGACCGAAACCGAATGGTGATGACACACAACGGCAAAAGAAGAGCATGGTGAGAGGAACTAATGGCATATGCGTGAACCGAGAAAAAGCCATGGCATAGGTGTTTGTTATAAGCTAGTCACCTTCTTGGTGAGTAAAAGCATACAAAAACATTTTCCTTACAGCATGTTTTTCTTTGTGTAGGCTATTGGCCTTTTGAAGAATCCGCACCAGTTGAGCAAGTGAGCCCATGAAGACACCAAAATCATTTTAGGGGTCACTGGCTCACTGCTAGCTGCAGTTTCAGTGAGTTCGGGGCAGACATGGTCTTGGTGAATGAAACATGCAAGTTAACGTGAGGCTCTGATGACTGCACATTTCTTAAGTTCTTAGACTTATATGTCTTGTCTGATGAGCCGATAAATTGAAATGATGAACAAATCAATGGTTTTTGTAAATGTCTCCATTAGCCTCTTCAATCTAGCTGCTTGCTCTTTTTTTTTTGGACTACGGAGCTTAATCAATGGAAAACCAGAAGCGTTGGATTGACACTTTTGAGCATGTGATGAACAAAACGGGATTTCTTTTCAGGTTAGGAAGTCGGTATGACACTTTTGAACAAAACGGAGGTGTACATCGCATTTTGTTTAATGCATTCCGGCCATTCGATCATTCATTTGCAAAGCATCGGATGTTACAAATCCTGTATGTTCGAAGATAGATAATGCTCCCTCTGTGAAACAAATGTTTCTAGATATATACTCCCTCTGTTCAGAAATATAAGACATTTTAGCTTTGTGAAATGAATATATCTAGACGCTTTTTAGTGTATAGTTTCACTCCGAACCTCTATGAACCTATACACTAGATACATTCGATTCATAAAGCTAGAACGTCAAGCTAGGACGTCTTATATTTTTAAACGGAGGGAGTATATCTAAAACATCTTATATTATACTCCCTCCGTTCCATAATATAAGATGTTTTAGCTTTATAAAGAAAATGTATCTAGACTACTTTTAGTGTGTAGGTTCGGAGTGAACCTCTATAAACCTACACACTAAAATGAGTCTAGATACATTTCATTCACAAAGCTAAAACATCTTATATTTTGAAACGGAAGGAGCTTTCTTCCTGGACAGTAAAATGGAGCAAGATATTCGGACTCAGTTCGCTGTTTCAGCATGGTGCTTTATTAGCTGAAGTATATTTTAGGACAGTTAACCTACAGAACTAAGTGAACCGTTTGGTAATCTCCTCTTAACATGTTTTTTTTAGAGGCCTATTTATGGTAACCGTCACTTGCCAAGTCCGTGCTGGTGACACCTTATGGTGCATGAATTCTTAGATAGAGCATTGGTGTCCCGCTGGCCAGATAGCAAGCTCGCACCACCAGATTACGTGCAAACTCATGTAACCTAGATACTCTTTGGTAATTTGATGTCAAAGAAGTTTGCTTGCCTTTGTCGAAAAAAGAAGCTTGATTGCAACCCTTTCTCGAATAAAATGATAATCCTAAAATGATAATCGATTTCAATGTACTTGGTCCTAGCACAAAAGACTGTATTTGGAGATAAATATGTAGCTTCAAGATTATCACACCAAATAACATGCCGTTATTTTAGAGGATAACTCTTGAAGTAAAGCTTCAACCCAAATTAATTCTGTTGTAGCATTTGCAAGAGCTTTATATTTTGCTTCTATACTAAATCGTGAAACAATTGCTTATTTTCGAGCACTCCATGAGATTAAATTTGGACCAGAGCGTTTGTCCTACCCAGTCTATTTCTGAAAGCACTAAGAAGATCAGAGAAAGGCCGCTGAATAGTAAGTCCAACACTAATAGTACCTTTGATATACCTCAAAATTTGTTTTGCGGTTGTCCAATTTAAAGTAGCAGTTGCATGAAGATATTGATATATTTTGTTGACCGAAAAGGATATGATGTCAAAACCTTGTTAGTGTTAAATATTGAAGAGCACCAACAATGCTTCGATAATGAGTTACATCTTCAAGTCCAAACAGAGATCATTTAGTCAATGATAATTTTCTAGTGCTGGAAAGCGGTGTAGGTGCATAAGTACATGTAGTCATACCAGCACGAGCAAGCAAATCTCAAATGTGAGGCATATTTTTCTTAGTTAAGATTAACCCATTTGGTTGTTGCTTGATCACAATACCAACAAAATAGTGCAAATCACCAAGATCTTTGAGAGCAAAGTCATTCCTCAAATCATGAAGCAAGGCAGAAATAGCTGATGTGGATGAGCCGGTCAGTATAATATCATCAACATATATTAGTAGATACATAGTGATACCTGACTTGTTGTAAAGAAATAAAGATGTATCTACCTTGGATGGTATAAAACCAAGTTCCTATAATTTAGAGCTTAATCGAGAGTACCATGCTCAAGGGGGCTTGTTTGAGACCACAAAGAGTTTTATCAAGTTTGCAAATATACTGTGGAGTACTCTGAATTTCGAATCGAGGTGATTGTTTTATATAAACCTCTTCTTCCAGAACAAAAAAAACATGTTCTTGACATCTAGCTGTCGTAAGCTCCAGCCCCTGTAAACATATATAGACAATACAAGTCTAATAGTAGCTGCTTTGACAACGGGACTAAAAGTATCTTCATAGTCTATACCATACCGTTGTTTAAAACATTTGGCAACCAACCTTGCCTTACATCTATCAATCTACCATCAACATTTTTTAATACGATAAACCCATTTGCAATCAATGACATTCTTATTGGAGCTAGGAGGAACATGGTGCCATGTTTTGTTTTTCATCAAAGCCTCATATTCTTCTTCCATTGCCCCTTCCAATGAGAATCATTAAGTGCTTCAGCAAGGTTTCGAGGTTCACCTGTAGAGGTAAGCAAGCCATAGTGAATTGACCATTAGTTCAAAATTTAAGATTTTGTATACCTTTTTGTAACCGAGTGCGAGGACCAGGCACATGAGAAGCTACAAGAACATCAGGCACAGAGCATCCGGAGGAACTTGGGCTATCAAGAGCATTAGGCACAGAGGATCTGGAGGAACCATGTGCGTTGCTCTATGCCGTGGAGGAGCTCGTAGAAGATCCCGTGACACTATTTTCAGAAGATTCGTTCGATGAGGTGGCAGCCGGGGAGTGGCTGGATGCATGGTCAACACATGCAGGAGACAACGACGATAGCTACGCACGGTCCCATCCCCGGTCACTTGTGCATGTGTAGGGGATGATGGATACACACACGCGGTCCCAACTCAGGTCAATGTAACCCGGTTCCTTATGCATGTTGTTCTCACGTTTTTATGAGAAGGCAAGCGCGATGCGACGCCAGGGGACGGGGGCACCCAGGATGGGTTTCTGAACTGGATCCGACGAGACAGCTGGAGATGCTGGGCGATCCGAGGCTGATCGTGGCAGATGAGCTACTCCAGGATCGGATTTTGCAACCGAAGGGTCCCCAACTCTTGTTGAACTCAATTCTTCAACGTTTGAATTATTTTCTGAACCATTTTGCACAGAATTTTCACCTCCTGCTTGCTCAACCTGTGAAGAACAAGTAACAGGAACTACATATTGCATATGATCATTAGCATGCACATCCTCATTATTTGATGATAAAGGCGAAAAATCTGGTGGTAATGGAAGAAGTTTTGTATGAAGGAGAGAGCCAACATTTGGATGGAGTGAGGCAAAGGGGAAAATACCTTCATCAAACACAACATCACGGGATATATAAACACAACCAGTGGGAACATGAAGACACTTTATACCCTTATGGAGAGGACTATAGCCTAAGAACACACACCGTTTAGAATGGAAAGCAAGTTTGTGTTTGTTGTAGGCATGAAGATTAGGCCAATGGGCACAACCAAAAACTCGAAGAGAATCATAGTTAGGTTTCACATCAAGAAGTTTCTCCGTGGGAGTGACAAAATCATAGACCTTGGAAGGAAACAAATTGATGAGAAAAGTGGTTGTGAGAAAAGCTTCATCCTAGAATTTTAATGGCATGGAGGCATTAGCAAGAAAGGCAAGTCCAATTTCAACAATATGGCAGTGTTTCTCAGCGGAGCCATTTTATTGATGAGCATGAGGACATGAAACATGGTGAAGTAATACCCACTTGTTGGACAAAAACAATGGAGTTTTTCATATTCACCACCCCAATCAGTTTGCATGTGATAACCCTGGATCAGGTAACAATTTCCATTTCTTTAGTCAATTCGATGTCTTGAATGTATAATCTTGCATTTGACATGAGTGTGGTATGTTGCAAGTGATGTGGGAGCCATACGGTCCTAGGAGCAATTTTGGTGCCTCGGACGACTATGTGCTTAACCCGAAGTGCACAGAAGAAGCACGTCTATGGCTAATATGTTGTTCCTTGAAATACATGTGGGCGGTTGAGCATCACCAGCCACAGTGTGTCATGACCCAGTTTGGGTTATTTCAGGTGGTCCCGCCTAACTAGAAGGACACAAACATACAACTCCATGGGGTAAGGTTTCATCTTCCATTTGTGATGTAATTTGCTTCTCTAGTAGCACTATAGGACTTGTTGTTGTGCAGCTTGGACAGGAAGAAGCAAAGGAAGGAGAAGGATTGGGAAAAGCTTCACGCCAAGTACATAGCCAAATTCAAGAAGTGCATGCTCGAGGCTAAGAAAGCAAAAGGAATCCAAGAAAGGGATTTCAGTCAGGATGCTTTCTACAATTACCTCACCTAGTTTCTTGACCACGCTCGTGTGGATATATACCCATGAGTTTTTTGGGAAGAAATTTTGGAAGAGCCATTGCTATTTGATGAGCTTGCCGCTTAACAGTACAACAATATGGTCAAAGAAGGGCGACATAACTCCTTTGCTCCTTTGGTCAACTTTGTGGCAATGTGTGCCAAATGTTCATTTTTGACTTGGTCATTTCAACACATCACACGGATGTCTAACTTGTTTAGTCTTTTCTATGACAGTGCACGGAGGTAAGGAAGTCCGTTGATGCATGCGAGTATGTTTTCGAGACGCCCTCGTGGAGAGAAGGGCGAGAGTTTGTTTAGAGGGTTTATTAGGAAGTAGGACCTACAGTTACGGCGGATTTCTAACTTGCTTGGTTGTCGTGACCCTGAGGTGGGAACAACATCCCAGTCACGGTCCAACTCGCTCTTTGACCTTGATGGCCATCCGGACTCTACATCGGCGGATGAGGAGGTCACCCTGAGGTAACAAAGAATTGCATCCCCACAAAACATTGCATTACTACATGTCCTCAATATTGTGCATTCATTCTTCTTTGACAACCCCAAGATGAAGAAAGCGCTGACGACGACATGATGTTGGGTACATATCGTCAATTTAAAGTCCACAAGCGATCCGACTACATGCTCAAGCCAAGGAATCCCCAAAATCCTTACAAATCGGATCCTTCCACGAGTAAGGCAAACAAGGCCAAGCAGACATACACCAGGCCATAGTTGAATTCCATGGTACTCCGACCATTGTGATTGGTCAAGGTATGGGTGAAATCTAGGATCCCATGTCTTCTTAGTATTCACGATAGAGAACGAGTCCCTCTCACCGTGAGCGGATGATTATAGTCCAAATGTTGCGTGCGAGCTGCCATTAGCAAGTGCGAGCATGCAATATGAAGCAATGATGGCCTTGAACATGTGCACTCAAAATTCTTGAGCGAGACCTTGAACGCTCGGCCTCCGTGTTGGACACCATCAGCCGTGGTTCCTCCTGGCTTGGTTACTTGGTAAATGAGCTCGTCATTATCAAATTCCATGAAAACTTGGGAATCCGCTTTCTTTGACTGAAATTCCATCCGATCATTAACCTTAGGTGGTACTTGTGCTTATGCTTATTCGTGTAGTCTCCCGCAATCAGCTTATCCATTTCAACTGAGTATTTTAGAAAATACTCATTCAACTTGTCGAATGTATATCGAACTTTTGCCATCACAAGCAATGCACGAACACCCTTGAGCAATTTGTTGAAGCATTCTGCCATGTTACTTATCATTTGATTGTACCGCCAGCCATCTTCATCGAAAGCTCGTGCCCACTTTGTCCTATCTCCAATGTTACTATTGAGAAACTCTTGACCCCCTGCATTGAGTTATTTGTTAAAGAGCAGTTTGTTGTACAAGTTTGAGAAACGATGGTCTGTGAAAGCGATGCAACAATCTTGTAGATCATCAGACAAGTCTTTGCTCCCACATTCCCTATAGAAGTTTGAATAAAAATGTCTCATGCACCATCGATGGTGCAAGCGAGCATGGCCGAGAATGTCAATCTTCACCGTGTTGAGAAGTCCTTAATGATGATCCGAGATGACACATATTTTCCTTTGAGTGGTTAATACCTTGGTTCTCAAAAGACGGGAGAACCACTCCCATTTATCATTGTTTTCTGCCTCAACCAAAGCAAAATCCAAAGGAACCAACCAGTTGTTTGGCATCATTTGATATTGCAATCAAGAGAATACCCTTGAATTTTCTTGTCAAGAAGGTTCCATCAACGAAGATGACAGACCTACAATGTTCGAAAGCCCTCACACATTTCTCGAAATCCCAAAATGCACAGTCAAATACTCGGAAGGTTCTTCCGTTGATTATCCTTGTCTTGTTCCCATAAGGTTCTACCACACGAAACATGCCCGGTTTAGCATTGGCCATCGCTCTCAACAACCTAGTGATTCATTTATAAGTTTCCCCCAATCACCATACAACATCTTGAATGCAGCTTGCTTTGCCTTCCATGCCTTCCCATACTTCACCTCATAGTGAAAGAGGGCTTTCACAAGCTCCATGACCATCTTGATGCTCATTGTTGGAAGTGACGAGATGTCGATGCCTATAAGCGAGGAACTCGGAGGTGAGTTGTTGGTGGTCGTGCTTCACATCCTTGCCATCCACCCTATAGCCTCAACACATGTGAGTTGATACACAACTAGATATGTGCTGATCGGGCCCTCCATTGAATGGTCTTACACGCACAATCCAAGGACATCCATCCTCCTTGCATTTAACCGTGTAATGCTTCTTCACGTTTGAGTGAACCACCGTGTACGGACAATGATGCTTAATCGAGAAGTACTTGATCCATTACTTAAATTCCAATAAGATTTTGAACTTCGATTCGGGAGGAATCCCATTATTCTCGTGATTATCATCCTAGTGAGAAGTTGGTCTTGGTCCAAGCACTACACCCTTGCCGCCGTCAATTGTGACTTCATCCACGAGACTAAGATCATGAAACAAAGGTACCTGGTTGACATGGGTATGACTTATCGGGTTCCCGTAATTGGTATACCTGGTACATACTTAGACTACAGCCCAAGGCCCACAAGGAAATTGGAGTCCTAGAAGCATCCGAAGCCTAGGAACCAGACATGTTGATCAAGATATAAATACAAACTGATATAGTCGGGTAGCTGTAATCAAACTTGTAATCGATCCGTTTTGGACTCTGAGATCTAGCCTCTCAGATATAGGCTGGGAGGAGCCGATAGAGAGGGCACCGTAGATTTGAGCGAAACACAATCCGCTGTGAGTTAGATTGTATCTAGCAGATCGGCGACTCTATAATCCTCTATTTTTCATAACCGGATAGGACTTCGATTCCCTTGTTTTTTGATAGGCCGACGAAATCACCAACGCTCTCCTTTCCATCAAACCAAAGTCCATAACAATGGACATTGTCGAGGTCACCCCTCGTCATGGTCCCGCCTAATATGGTATCATGGATTTTGGCCTCTTTGGCCTTGAACCCCTCCTCATCAACTTTTTCTTCGGGACCATCATCATCTAAGTCTGATGCATAGCCTCGAGTATACGGGATGTCACGGTCCATGTTCTCTTGTGTAATATATTTGTACAAATCTCCAACATTGTTGGCGTGGAGCTCAACCTCATTCTCATCGTTCCCATAATCACCATTGTCCTCTTCCAATACTTCGTCTTGATTCTTTGAAATCAGACTCAATGTTTGGGTCAAAGAAGGTTCACTCAATACCTCTTGGTTTAAGGGTGGAGGACTCCTATAATCCAACATGGAGGCAAGATGGTTCAAGTAAGAGTGCAAATTACTATCTACCTTGGTGGCAAATAGCTCAAGAGTCTAGTGATTCAGCCACCACCTCCTTGTATGCAACCCAACAGGGCTTGGAGTAGATACGCATGGTGTTTCAACGGATATGCATTCCCAAACCCACATTATGTCTTCCCTCCAACTCAACAACATCACTTGGGTCCATCCATTTCAATTCAATCCTCACTTGATCCAAGACCTCGGCGTAGGTGGGAGTACGCTCAAACACCAAGTTAAGATTGTCCGGGTCCAGTTCTATATTGACTTTCAAAAAGGAATCTTTGTCCACATGATGAACATGAACAATTCTTGACATTGCTAAGATAATTACAACAACAAAACCATGGTCAATATATTCAAATGGTACCATGGCAACATTAGCACAATATCCTAATCACAACCTAACCCAACCGCTATGCCAATGCAACAAGAATCAACCATGCATCTTGCATTATTATCTAGGGTTTCCAAGATATGAACATATACCACAAATATACAAGATTTAAATGGTTAAAATAAAAAAATGGGGAATAATACCTCTAGCCACTTGAGAGGATCGAAATCCACGAAGAGAAGCTTCCAATTTAGCATCTAGGAGAAAGGGATTTGAGAGTGGACACCAGCCGCCACCACCACTTTTGTGCTCTTACTATGGTGGGGAAAGGGAATGAGGTTGGGCTAGGCCGGCCTCAGCTGGTTAACCCTAGATGTGAAGTGCGACACCACGAGCCATGGCTTGCACGACACACCGCGTCACCGTTATTAATGGCACTGCACTTACGGAAGTGTCAGGGGGATGACCTCCGGATACCCCAACCGGACAAGAACTACGGTAGTCAGTTCGCGTCCGGCTGGCTGAGCGCAACCAGACACGAGCGAATCATACCGGCTACTTTACGTTAGCTGGAACTAAGAGGAGCAACAAGACACAAGACCGGCTACATCAGCATAGCCGGACGCAATCAGGAGGACAGGGCGATGATGTCTACGCACTTCTATTCTTGTAGACAGTTGTTCGGCCTCCAAGTGCAGAGGTTTGTAGAACAACAGCAAGTTTCCCTTAAGTGGATTACCCAAGGTTTATCGACCTCAAGGAGGAAGTGGTCAAAGGTATCCCTCTCAAGCAACCCTGCAATCAAGACACAAGAAGTCTCTTGTGTCCCCAACACACCCAATACACTTCTCAGGTGTATAGGTGCACTAGTTTGGCGAAGAGATAGTGAAATACAAGTGGTATGGATAATTATAAGTGGTAACGGTGCCAGAAAAGAGCTTGATAGGTAGGAAGAGACTAAAGGCAATCTGAAATAAAGATGGAAGCAAGCAAACATGTAACAGATCTAGTTGCAAACGGTGTTTCAATGTTTAGAAACAATGCCTATGGATCATACTTTCGCTAGTGAACACTCTCATATAAATATCTTCTCTTCATGATACTACTCTGAACTACTCTCTGGTTGGACACTCTAATCCATGGTAGGGCTATAACAGCACACCTCAAAGTTCGCTTTCCTCATCTAGATAATGTTGGAGATATGCCCAAGAGGCAATAATAAAGTGGTTATTATTATATCTTTATGTTTATGATAAATGTTTACATCCCATGCTATAATTGTATTAACCAGAAACATTAATACTTGTGTGTTTTGTAAACATAAAAGAGTCCCTAGTAAGCCTCTTGTTAAACTAGCTTGTTGATTAATGGATGATCATGGATTCCTGATCATGGACCTTGGATGTCATTAATAACAAGATCATATCATTAGGAGAATGATGTGATGGACACACACCCATAGTAAGCGTAGCATAAGATCAAGTCATTAAGTTCGTATTGCTGTAAGCTTTCAAATGCATAGTAACCCAATCCTTGGACCATGAGGTTATGTTAATCACCATCATCGGATGGGTACTTTGATGACATCAAACACCGCTTCGTAACTGGGTGGTTATAAAGGTGTCATTGGGTATTCTAAAAGTATGTGTTGAAGCGCATGGACCAAGATTGGGATTTGTCCATCCATATGACGGATAGATATGCTCTGGGCCCTCTCGGTGGAATGTCATCTAGTTAGCTTGCAAGCATGTGACTAGGTCACAAGGGATGACATAACATGGAACGAGTAAAGAGTACTTATCAGTAACGAGGTAGAACTAGGTATGGAGATACCGACGATCAAACCTCGGATAAGTAGAATATCGCGTGACAAAGGGAATTGGTTTCGTATGTTAATGGTTCTATCGATCACGAAGTCATCGTTGAGTATGTGGGAGCCATTATGGATCTCCAGATCCCGCTGATGGTTATTGATCGGAGAGGCGTCTTCATCATGTCTGCATATTCACGAACCGTAGGGTGACACACTTAAGCTTCGAAGTTGTTTTTAAGTAGATATGGAATATGCGTTGGAGACCGAATGTTGTTCGGAGTCTCGGATTGGATCCGGGACATCACGGGGAGATCCGGAATTGTCCGGAGAATAATATTCATATATTGGGGATCATTTTCTAAGTTAGGAAATGTTCCGGAGTGTTTGTATGGAGATTCTAGAAGGTTTCGGAATATTCTGGAAGGTTCTAGAAGATTTCTTGGAGTTTGCTTGAAAACCAAGAAAGGATCAAGGAGTCTTTGTGGGGCAAGACACGGATTCGTGGGGGAGGAGGATTCCTCCCCCCCTCCCAATCTGCCGGCCAAGGAGGGAGGGGAGTCCTACTAGGACTCCCCCTCCCATGGCGCCTCCCTCCTTTAAATAGAGGGGAGGGGGCGCCACCCCCTAGACCTCTCCCATAACAAACCCTAGCCGCCGCCTCTCTCCTCCTCCTTCGCTCTGCTCCGGCTTAGGCAAAGCCCTACAGAAATATCTACTCCACCACCACCACCACACCGTCGTGCTGCTGGGATTCCGTGGAAAAGATCTACTACCTCCGCTGCTCGCTGGAACAGGGAGAGGAAGGTCTGCTTCGACTCCGCACGTGTGACCGACTGCGGAAGCGCTGCCGGAACACGGCGCCGGAAGGATCGTCCACACGATCTTGAGATCGGCAAGTGATCGACTACATCAACCCCGAGATCTAATCTCGTAACGCTTTCGGTTCTACGAGGGTTAGTACAGATCTATCTCGTTGCACATGTCTAATAGATTAGATCTTGGCTTTTATCTAGATTAGATCTGGGCTTTGTTCGTTCTTGCGGTAGAAAATTGTTGTTTTCCATGCTACGAACCCATCAGTGGTATCAGAGCCTTGTCTATGCGTAGATCTGTTGCACGAGTAGAACACAATGGTTTTGTGGGCGTTGGTGCTCGTGCCGTCTTTTACTTTGTGTACTTTGCATCTTGCGGTATGGTGGGATGAAGCGGCTCGGGCTAACCTTACATGTCATCGCACATGAGACTTGCTCCACGCTTGACGTGTAACTTGCTTTGAACAAGTGGCTTTGCGGGTGTCTGTCTCTCTCACCATAGTATAGATCCAATCTACACTTTGCACTTGATAACACTTGTATCAACGTTGTGGTTCATGTTCGTAGGTAATATCCGTTCTTATTCGAAAGCCCCAAACCACGTAAAACATGCAAAGAAAATTAGAGGCGTCTAACTTGTTTTTGCAGGGTTTTTGTGATGTGATATGGCCATCATGTGATTGTGATTATATTTGATGTATGCAATGATCCTTGTTGTAATATGGCAACCGGCAGAAGCCTAATGGTTGTCTTTAATTCTGTTAAGACCTGCGTGTCTATTCATCTTGTAATAGCTTTATTCCAAGTAGTTGTAATAGTTGCTAGTGATGATGGACAACCATGAAGCGGCGCCACTGACCTTGACGCAATGCTGGTGATGATGGAGATCATGTCCGTGCTTTGGAGATGGAGATCAAAGGCATAAGAAGAAAGGGCCATATCATATCACACTAATTATGAATTGCCTGTGATGTTAATCCTTTATGCATCTTGTATTGCTTAGATCGCGACGGTAGCATTATAAGATGATCCCTCTCACTAAATATCAAGTAATAAAGTGTTCGTCCTTAGTAGGCACCGTTGCTAAGACTCGTCATTTCGAAGCATGTCGTGATGATCGGGTGTGATAGATTCTACGTGTGCATACGACGGGTGCAAGCCAGATTTGCACATGCGGATACTAAGGTTAACCTTGACGAGCCTAGCATGTACAGACATGGTCTTGGAACACGGAATACCGAAAGGTAAAGCATGAGTCATATGGATGATATGATGAACATGTTGATTGTTCGCCTTTAAAGCTACATCATCTCACGTGATGATCGGACTTGGTGTAGTGGATTTGGTTCGTGTAATCACTAAAACAACTCGAGGGATGTTGTTTTGAGTGGGAGTTCATTTCTAATTTGGATTAGTCAAACTCAATTTATCATAAACACAATCAAAGTGAATTTGCATAGTTTGTTGTAGTCATTGGCATCCGTTCATCACCTTACGCTTAGTTATAGTTGAGATAGTGAAACTATAGAAATTCTGGATGTTTGCTTTACGAACTGGTATCGTATTGTTTTGAGTGTCAATCTAAAGTTTAAAAGTCATATTGCAAACTTTAAGCAAACTCCGTTTACTCTATGAAGTTTAATAAATAGTATTAAATCAAGAGTAACAATTCCAGTGTTAGTATCTAATGTATCATGTTTGCCTCCATGATTCTTGATACTCAAAAGATTGTTTTTAATATCAAGTTTATCTAAGAGCTGAAAGCAATGTTTCAGAAACCATCATATGTGAAAGGTATTGCAATATCTAAAACAATGTGTTGGTTACAACATGATAGAGTAGATGTCCTCATATTTGATGAGAATTTGTGAAGGTTGGAGACGCTAGTCGTCCTAATCCTCCAAAAGGTTTTGGAAAAGAAGCATTATACTCGCAATTCACCTTTATAAGCTATAGCAGCTTGATCATGAAAGTTGTCATGATAAGGATGAATATAAGATGTAAGTAAAATGTTTACTACACTAAAAGATTACTAAAGAATGGAACTTTGAAAGAATGCCAAACATTTGATGAAGGTGATCCACTTCAAAGTGCAAGTCCAAAGGTATTAGTATTTGACTATACACACTTTGTACTATGTGTCATGTGAATGACACCACTATTGATGTTGATAGATTCTTTTAAAAGAAAAGGAATTGTTGAAAGAGAATCTATAAAATATTTGGCAGAAAAGAAAAGATTGGAGATATCCAACTTAGGTATATAGAAGATACATGTTATGGTTGTATTCCTTGGTTGTTAAACAATGTGGTTCTGCGGTATTGGATACCGAATTGATTGGTATGAAGTGTCATACAGGACAACACAATTCATGAACTGCAATGGCCTAAGTAACTAGCAAGAGAATATGTGATGATGTTCATCGAAAACAAACAAAGGGTTGTTGTGTTGCTCGTTAACATCAAAGCTTGCCTTCAAGATTTGTTTCAATAATTGTTATTTTGATCAGGTATTATGACGACAAAAGGTTGTTCAAATAATTACCGCATTCCATAATAGATGGATGATATACAAGTCTGGTTGGAGAAATAACGACCATAAAACTAATGCTAAAATGTCGCAAGACAAATGATTGAAAGATCACTTGCGAAGTGACATCACCGTTTAAATTATATTAGGGATACATGAAGAAACTCCATGTTGATGGATTTTTGGAGTCTTTGATTTTGATCAAATGACGCTTGTGATACTTTCCTAGAGATAATTAAAACTCCGTTCGTAGGCCAAAAGAGGAACGAACGACTAACTGATTGGAATTTGTACATATTGATGTATATAGTCCATTATGTGTAGTCGTGGGCGATGGATTTCAACTTCATATGCTTTCTCCGAAGATTTGAGTGAGTATATGAATATACTTACTCAATAAGGAAGAAGTATGAAACATTTGAAAATGTTCAAAGACTTTCAAGATGAAGTGGAAAATTATTGTAACAAGAAAATAAAAAAGTTTATGATTGGATCATAAAGATGTTTGAGTTATAAGTTTAGCAAAACACCTAAGATTTGAGGAATCGTTCCATGGATTTGCATTTCCCAAAACACCATAGGAGTATGGAGTGTTCAAGATATGTAATGAAACCTTGTTTGACATGGTAAGATCAAAGGTGTCATTTATAAAACTGCCATTATATTTTAAAGATTAAAGCTTTAGTGACTACCGCTTTTACACTGAAAAGAGCTCCATCGTGATCCTTTGAAATGACACCATATAAGTCATGGTTTGGGATAAAACCCAGGTTGTCCTTTCTTAAATTTTTGGTATGCTAGGCATAAGTAAAATGTTTACAACCAAAGTCGGATGAGCATGTCTTTGTAGCTCATTTCGAATAACCATTGGGTATTCCTCCATAACACCGAAGACAAAAGTGTTTTTCACTTAGAATGTCGAGTTTCTTGAGAAGGAATTTTTTGGTGAAAAGTTAAGTGGGAGGACAATAGAACTTTGACAAGGTTGTTGGACCTTGGCTAATATGTGCTGAGTTGCGCAGCATCGGTAAGTGTCCCGGAGGCAACAACAATGCTCATGGCTCACGTGCCTCAAAGGTTGTGGTCACGTAGATCTAAGTTACTATTGAACCAAGTAGGTCGGGTTAGTAATCAAATGCCAAGATTTGAGAGTTAAATCATTGTTGTTTGACAATGATGAACCGACTGCATGCAAATAATCAATGATGGGCCCTAACTTCGTTAAGTGGCTTGAATCCATAAAATCCGTGATAATTCCATACACGAGAAATCAAGCTTTGAATTTGAAAGACCCTCTGGAAAGGTGCAATACCTTACAGTCGTATATGGATCTATAAATAAATAGACATGGATGTTTCACATCTATGAAATAGTCGACATGTCAGAAAGAGTTTACGACAATGTTCAAGGAATTGACTATGATAAGATTTGATCTTTCATAGCGATATTTAGTCTGGACGGATTAATGTAGCAACCACTACATATATTTTGGTATATGGTAGTTGAACAAACAAAACAAGTTCTTCTAATAGAATGGTTACCTAGGACGTGTACATGACACGATCCAAAGGGTTTTGTTAATTCAAAGGATGCTAAAAGAGTATGCAAAACTTCAATGGTTGAAGTGAGCATCGCGGAGTTGGAATCTTCACCGTGATGAAACCGTTAAAAGGTTTAATTTCATCAGAGACGATGAAGATGTTTGCATTTTGCAAGAAATTAAGTGGGAGCGCTAAGACATATTTATAATACATTAGGTGAAAGACATATTGTTGATTAGAAATGATGTATCTTTTATTGACACAGGTTAAGAATTTCATTTCGATGAAAGACTTAGGCATAACCCAAGAATTAGGCATCAATGTCTATATGGATAGATTGAGACGCTAATATGGTTTTGCAAAATGTACATAGATAAGATGTTGAATGAGTTCAATATGGAAACAACAAGAAAGGTTCTTGATGCACGGAAAGGACTGAATCAAGATTCAAGTGTGTTGACATGAGATTCAAGTGTTTTGACACTTGGTGAAATCACAAGAATATTTTGATCAATCATTCTTTGAGATGTACACATCCAGATATGTCCTATGCTCTAAATGTTATGAGCATATACCAGAATGACTCATAAGATGATCATTGGACAATAGTAGGGATATTCCTATGATCTTTGGAAGAACTAATAATATATTATTTATATAGTGGTGACAAATAGTTCATTGTAAATTGTTGCATTGATACTAGTTTTGTCACAAATTAAGTTTATCTCAATTTAAACTATGGGTGGCACAATGTAATGGAAAGAAAGTTCCATAACGGATTTGGTTGAGTACCAAAGTTAAAACATTGTGACAGATACTACAACAAAAGGCTAAGTATATGACTGGTATTGTAGCAGCAAATGAGGGCATTTGCGTCAAGTAGTTTGTTATCAAACTAGGTGTGGTTCATAGCGGGATAATACTATGAAGATACATTGTATGACAATTGTATCAACATGATTTAATCCCAAGGAACTAAAGGTCTCACCAAAGGACCAAATTTATACAATGCCATCTCATTGGAGAATGAGTAATGCGTAGAAACGCAAGGACATGCAAATACACACGGACCTGGAAGTGTCAGATCCGAAGATTATGTTTACCACTAGCAATAGTATCTATACAACACCAGAAAGCCATAGGTGTTGAATGCACAAATTTTTAACTAGATTATTGACTCTAGTGCAAGTGGGAGACTGTTGGAGATATGCCCAAGAGGCAATAATAAAGTGGTTATTATTATATCTTTATGTTTATGATAAATGTTTACATCCCATGCTATAATTGTATTAACTGGAAACATTAATACTTGTGTGTTTTGTAAACATAAAAGAGTCCCTAGTAAGCCTCTTGTTAAACTAGCTTGTTGATTAATGGATGATCATGGTTTCTTGATCATGGACCTTGGATGTCGTTAATAACAAGATCATATCATTAGGAGAATGATGTGATGGACACACACCCATAGTAAGCGTAGCATAAGGTCAAGTCATTAAGTTCGTATTGCTGTAAGCTTTCAAATGCATAGTAACATAATCCTTCGACCATGAGGTTATGTTAATCACCATCACCGGATGGGTACTTTGATGACATCAAACACCGCTTCATAACTGGGTGGTTATAAAGGTGTCATTGGATATTCTGAAAGTATGTGTTGAAGCGCATGGACCAAGATTGGGATTTGTCCATCCATATGACGGATAGATATGCTCTGGGCCCTCTCGGTGGAATGTCATCTAGTTAGCTTGGAAGCATGTGACTAGGTCACAAGGGATGACATAACATGGAACGAGTAAAGAGTACTTATCAGTAACGTGGTAGAACTAGGTATGGAGATACCGACGATCAAACCTCGGATAAGTAGAATATCGCGTGACAAAGGGAATTGGTTTCGTATGTTAATGGTTCTATTGATCATGAAGTCATCGTTGAGTATGTGGGAGCCATTATGGATCTCCAGATCCCGCTGATGGTTATTGATCGGAGAGGTGTCTTCATCATGTCTGCATATTCACGAACCGTAGGGTGACACACTTAAGGTTCGAAGTTGTTTTTAAGTAGACATGGAATATGCGTTGGAGACCGAATGTTGTTTGGAGTCTCGGATTGGATCCAGGACATCACGAGGAGATCCGGAATTGTCCGGAGAATAAGATTCATATATTGGGGATCATTTTCTAAGTTAGGAAATGTTCCGGAGTGTTTGTATGGAGACTCTAGAAGGTTTCGGAATATTCTAGAAGGTTCTAGAAGGTTCTAGAAGATTTCTTGGAGTTTGCTTGAAAACCAAGAAAGGATCAAGGAGTCTTTGTGGGGCAAGACACGAATTCGTGGGGGAGGAGGATTCCTCCCCCCTCCCAATCCGCCGGCCAAGGAGGGAGGGGAGTCCTACTAGGACTCCCCCTCCCATGGCGCCTCCCTCCTTTAAATAGAGGGGAGGGGGCGCCACCCCCTAGATCTCTCCCATAACAAACCCTAGCCGCCGCCTCTCTCCTCCTCCTTCGCTCTGCTCCGGCTTAGGCGAAGCCCTGCAGAAATCTCTACTCCACCACCACCACCACACCGTCGTGCTGCTGGGATTCCGTCGAGAAGATCTACTACCTCCGCTGCTCGCTGGAATGGGGAGAGGAAGGTCTGCTTCGACTCCGCACGTGTGACCGACTGCGGAAGCGCTGCCGGAACGTGGCGCCGGAAGGATCATCCACACGATCTTGAGATCGGCAAGTGATCGACTACATCAACCCCGAGATCTAATCTCGTAACGCTTTCGGTTCTACGAGGGTTAGTACAGATCTATCTCGTTGCACATGTCTAATAGATTAGATCTTGGCTTTTATCTAGATTAGATCTGGGCTTTGTTCGTTCTTGCGGTAGAAAATTGTTGTTTTCCATGCTACGAACCCATCAGATAACCCCTCACTATCACCTTGAGCGCTAGATGGGTCCAACAAACACCATAATTTCATAGAGACATCCAACTCCAAATATAACTCATAACAAGTATTTATAATCTCTAGCCTAAGTGCCACCATGGTATGCACGCTATCACTTTCACACATGTGGGGAGAGCCAGAGATCTATTAAAGCACTTGAGTAGTAGAATAGATCTATAGATTACAAAGCTCATGATCTCAATAAGATCATGCATAGAGAGAGAGATGAACACATAGCTACCGGTAGAACCCTTAGCCTCGAGGAAGAACTACTCCCTCATCATCATGGGAATCAACAACGGCGGTGGAGATGGTGGTGGAGATCGATGGAGATGGCTCCGGGGCACTTCCCCATCCTAGAAGGGTGCTGGAACAGAGACTTTCTATCCCTCGAATCTCCCCTTCGGTGGCGGCGGTGCTGCGGAACTTTTCGTGGCTGGAGGCTGGATTATTTAGGGTTTCTGCATCGGAGGCTTCTTATAGGCGAAAGGGCGATGTCAGAGGGTGGACCAGGGGCCCACACCACCTGGTGGCGCGGCCAGGAGGACCCGCACCACCACATGGTGTGGCCAGACCCCGGCCCCTCTCCGTCTTGTTTTCTGGATCCGTGAGTCTTCCGGTAAAATATCGACTTTGGCTTTTGTCCGGTCCAATTCCGAGAAATTCATTTTCTGGCTTTTCTGGAACCAAAAACAGGAGAAAACAGGCAACTGGCACTGTGGCATCTTGTTAATAGGTTAGTCCCAGAAAGTGTATAAAAATACTCCAAAGTATGGACAAAACATAAGAAAGTAGATATAAAACAAGCATGGAACATCAAAAATTATAGATACGTTTGCAACGTATTAACATCCCCAAGCTTAATCCTGCTCGTCCTCGAGTAGGTAAGTGATAAAAAAGAATAATTTTTTAGGTGACATGCACCATCATAATCTTGATCAAAGTATTTGTAGAACATTGATAGCTGGGATCATAATACTTTAACATAGCATAAAAGATATAGTTCTAACAATAAGACATAGCAACTATGTTGTAACATGAAAAGGCACAAACAAAAGATTCATGAATAACAATGCTTTACAAGATGTTTGTTTGTTTGTTTCACATATAGAAAACATAATGAGAATGGTATTCAACTTGTCCCTCATAGTGTAGCAAAACATAAATGCATAGGACACCTTCAAAGTTCATAAGGGTGGCTAGATACAAATAGTTTAAGAACAAGCAATATCAAAGTTATGCATCAATCAACAAGTCTTGGGACAATGCACATTAAACTAAGAATGGCCACTATGCTCTCTTAATAGGTGCATAAAGATAGGAGATAGAGACTCAACATAAAGTTAAAAGAAAGGCCTTCATAGAAGAAAGCAGGGACTCAAGTCTCATAAAGAGCTTCCAAAAATTATGGTACTTATTAGCTTTCCACTCTCATTGCCCCTATAATAAGCATCTTGAAGTGATTAAGGTTAAAGTGAACAAACTATGGAGTATATGCTTGACAAATTATAAGTTGGAAATCTCATGTCCCTTCAATACGAGGGCCGCTCCTCATGCTACTCAAGTTTAGTTACAGGTAAGTTCTTGTCATAGTAAGTACATGTGTATCATAGAGAACCGCCGATGGGGTACCCCTTGCCCGATGATACGGAAGAATCCCCATATCAAAATGACAAGGCAAGCAGACAATAAGCATATCATCATCTTCTTATTTACCATGGGAAAATGGTGCTTTTTTTCTCTCCTTTCTTATCTTTTTTTTCTTTTTTTCTCAATCTCTATCTCTTTTTTTATAAGAATGCTTCATAGATTGCTCATTATGGTTACGCTGCAGATTTCCACCATGATTAGGCATGGATTAGACCAGCCGCCCAGGCGTTTCTCTAACACACATACATAACTCCATGGACTTACAAGCTCCCCTTTCATTTCACACCGACGACATCCATAAACAAAAGAGCATGATATCAACTAGGTACAATTTTGAAAGCGTTCCCCATGATAGCATGGTTCTGCTAATCCCCAACGTATAAGTGTAAGCATATACAACATAGATGACACAATGGTTCAAGTTTATTAGGGGCAAGAAAAGTAAAGTGTGCCATCAAGTTCGTGAAAGATTTAATCACTAATTTTCACATAACAAGTTTAATTCGGAAGGTAGATAAAAACATGAATATACTTGGAATAGCAAATGCTAATAGGTAGGTATGGTGGACTCTTTGGAATAACTTGGTTTTATTTGGAGTTGGATGCATGAGTGGAACTCATACTTGGTATGGAGGCTAGCAAAATACTGGGAGAGACCAACTAAGAGAGCAATAATGGCCATAATCATGCAAAGCGACAAAACATCATTAATTAAAGCATAAAGTGATATTACAAGTTGAAAACTAAATGATCATAGAGGCTATGGTGACTTGGTATAGTCTTAACATGGTGTGAGCATGCGCCAAGTCGACCCAAATAAAGCATTAAAGGAGAATACCACAATATTATGCTTTTAATATGCTAAAACAACGCATGATTCTTTCAAGGCACATTAATCAATCTCAATTGTTTGTAACATGTCATGCTACATCAATAATCACTAAGCATAAGGTCAAAGCAACATCTAGCATGACATGATAAAGTCTAAGCCATAGTCAAAACAAGCTCCCTTTTGTACCACTAAAGCATGAAGCTTTCTACTCTCTTGCAACACCAATCGACTTATTTGAAAGAACTCACAAAGATAATAATAAATAAAGATCAGTGAGCTTGTCTCAGAAATCCAAAAAGAATAACTAAAAAGTTCTAAGCTAAAATCACAAGAAAACTAAGGCTAAACACAGTGCTAGCAAAAGAGAACACTCACTAAACAATAAGAATGAAAACTAGAGTGTTCTAGGCAATGAATAACGAGGTGTCTCTCTCTCCAAAAGAAGTGTGTTGGGATCCAACCAACTTATTTAAGCAAACTAAGCAAAATAAAACTAAAAACAAAACGAAGACGCTCCAAGAACAACACAACTGTGCATGAAACAATAAAAATGAAGTGTTTGGAAGAAACCTGAGATTTGTATTGGTGAAGAAGGGGATGCCATGGGCATCCCCAAGATTTGACGCTTGTACCTCTAGAATATTTCTTGGGGTGTCACGGGGTGGCATCCCCAAGCTTGAGCTTTTGTCCATTCTTCATCTTATTCCATTACTCTTCCCTACACTTTAAAATTTCCTTCATACAACACTTCACACAATCTTCATTAGCAACATTAGTGTACTCAAGATAATAAGTCTTTTGGTTCAGTTTGAACACAAGTAAAACTTCCATTAAGACACAAGCTACTGTAGCACTTCCTTTAAAAAGTTCAAATGATCAAAGAGAACTCAGAGACAAAGAGATTAAGAGGCAAATGCAAATAATGGCAGAAATCTGTCAAAACGGACCAGCGGGTAAAGACCAATTTTTTCGAAGACCTTCTGTTGCTCCAATCAAAAAGTGTTGAACTAACGAAAGTTGGATAACAACCTGGAGCAGAAGCACAAAAAATTATAGCTCAAACCGACGTACAGAGATTTTTCACAAATTTTTACAGCGAAGCACAAAAATCTGTTTCGGGACATCAACTTTCCCAAGCATTACTTCTCTCTCATTAGAGGTTACTCTTGGCACAAAAACCACACAAAAATGATAAGGAGAGGTTATTACTGAAGTAATAACTTTTAAGACTCAACTAAAACTTTTGGGTTATCTCCCAATAAGTACTTCTCTTTAACGCCTTTAAGTTAGGCATGATAGTTTGAGAAGATGCTCACATAAGAAATATGAATTGAAGTAAAAGAGAGCATCAAGAAGCAAATTCAAAGCACATTTAAGTCTAACCCACTTCCTATGCATAGGAATCTTGTAAAGAAACAAGTCATGAAAGCACAAAGCAACAAGCATAGTAAAGCAAAACAAGTGCAACTTCAAGACTTTCAACATAAAGAGGGGAAACTTAATATTATTGAGATACATAAAACCATGTTTGCCTCTCTCATAATAACTTTCAGTAGCATCATGAATAAAATTAACAATATAACTATCACATAAAACATTCTTATCATGAGCCACATGCATATAATAATTATTACTCTCCACATAAGCATAGTCATTCCTATTAATCGTAGTGGGAGCAAATTCAACAAAATAGCTATCATTATTATTCTCATCACCATAATCATCAAATATAGGAGGCATATTGTAATCATAATTAATTTTCTCCTCAATAGTAGGTGGACTGAAAATATCATATTGATCATTGTAATCATCATATATTGGAGGTATAGTATCATCAAAGTAAATTTTCTCCTCCGTGCTTGGGGGACTAAAAATATCATGCTCATCAAAACCAGCTTCCCCAAGCTTAGACTTTTCCATAGCATTAACAATAATGGTGTTCAAAGAATTCATACTAATAACATTTCTATTAGCATGCAAATAAAGTTCCATAGGTTTTTTAATTTTCTCTTCAAACACTTCATGTCCTAACTCAAGATAAATACTATAAAGCTCTCTAATTTTGTTGTTGTTTTTAATTAAGCCTAACTAGTGAAAATAAAAACAAGAAACAAAAAGATATAATTGCAGAATCTAAAGGAAATAACTTCGAGCACTCAGACACTAGCAACAGTACTAGAATATAGCTTAGTAGCCAGAGGATGTGAGTACCTTTTACCTTACCTCCCCGGCAATGGCACTAGAAAATAGCTTGATGTCTACGCACTTCTATTGTTGTAGACAGTTATTGGGCCTCCAAGTGCAGAGGTTTGTAGAACAGCAGCAAGTTTCCCTTAAGTGGATTATCCAAGGTTTATCGAACTTAGGGAGGAAGTGGTCAAAGGTATCCCTCTCAAGCAACCCTGCAATCAAGAGACAAGAAGTCTCTTGTGTCCCCAACACACCCAACACCCCTCACTATCACCTTGAGGGCTAGATGGTTCCAACAAACACCACAATTTCATAGAGACATCCAACTCCAAATATAACTCATAACAAGTATTTGTAATCTCTAGCCTAAGTGCCACCATGGTATGCACGATATCACTTTCACACACGTGGGGAGAGCCAGTGATCTATTAAAGCACTTGAGTAGCAGAATAGATCTATAGATTACAAAGTTCATGATCTCAATAAGATTATGCATAGAGAGAGATGAACACATATCTACCGGTAGAACCCTTAGCCTCGAGGAAGAACTACTCCCTCATCATCATGGGAATCAGCAACAGCGATGGAGATGGTGGTGGAGATCGATGGAGATGGCTCCGGGGGCAGTTCCCCATCCCGGTAGGGTGCCAGAACAGAGACTTTCTGTCCCCCGAATCTCCCCTTCGGTGGCGGTGGTGCTGTAGAAGTTTTCATGGCTGGAGGCTAGATTATTTAGGGTTTTTGCATCGAAGGCTTTTTATAGGCGAAAGGGTGATGTCAGAGGGTGGACCAAGGGCCCACACCACCTGGTGGCGCGGCTAGGGGGGCCCGTGCCACCACATGGTGTAGCTAGCCCCTGGCCCCTCTCCGTCTCGTCTTCTGGATCCATGAGTCTTCCGGTAAAATATCGCCTTTGGCTTTTGTCCGGTCCAATTCCGAGAATATTCATTTTCTGGCTTTTCTGGAACCAAAAACAGCAGAAAACATGCAACTAGCACGGTGGCATCTTGTTAATAGGTTAGTCCTAGAAAGTGTATAAAAATACCCCAAAGTGTGGACAAAACATAAGAAAGTAGATATAAAACAAGCATGGAACATCAAAAATTATAGATACGTTTGCAAGGTATCAGGCAATGTGCTGCACAGTGCGCGGTACTCCCTGGTATGACGACAAGAACCGCAACTACATGGCCATACCGAAGACTTTGCTGGGTGACGCGGGCACAGTGGCCAGATGCTGACGACAGGCTCGCATGGCGTTCACTGTACCCACGACGACCCTACCGCATGTACCTCGATGGGATGTAACCGTACCAGATACTATAGATGACCAGCCGGCTGGGACCCGCCTATGGGGCCCGCCAGCCGGACTGGCCAATGAGACCGTTGCCCCTCTACCTATATAAGGAGGGGCAAGGCTCTCGTAGCAAGGGTTGGTCTCAG
Source organism: Avena sativa (assembly GCA_916181665.1). Taxonomy (NCBI): domain Eukaryota; kingdom Viridiplantae; phylum Streptophyta; class Magnoliopsida; order Poales; family Poaceae; genus Avena; species Avena sativa. The sequence continues at coordinate 435,764,104 of OV702295.1, forward strand.
TGCATTTACAGAGGTAGATAGAAGATACAGCTCAAGAAACGATTGTAGTCCGTATACTACCCATAGTCAGATCGGCAGGAGTAGGATATTTACCTCATCATGAGGGCTCCGAACCTGGGTACTTCTCGTGTCTCGTTACACTTGCTCGTACCCAATCCCGCCCGTGGGCGCCATCGAGAGCTTCCCTGCTAGTCCCCACACCTCTATCTAACCTGTTTAGGTACTGTCGTTCCCAATACAACGATAGTTGGCGCCCACTGTGGGGCTAGATGGCTTCGACCGGAGTCACGTTCCGCACGGGACCCCGCACTTCAGCTGGTGATTGTGTGGCCTCTGGCCTAGTGCTTACGCTCGGCAAGTTCGAATGCATCATCGACAACGCTTCGTGTTTCACCGGATCCATGTTTCCAGCAAACGACTCCATTCTGCTTTTTGGCGACCTCCCCGTCTACGTCGCCACCGTGCCAGAGTGTTTCCCTAGGGAAATCGTCTCCATCACGGAGCCGCTACACCTTGGCAGTGGCATCTCCGTCGCTCCTCGTGGCGTCGAGGTCATGATGGCCGGCTCCAGTTCAGCCCCGCCATCCTCAGGAGCAGGGCGATGGCGAGCCCGGAACTTCCGCTCCGCCACGGTCGAGGAACACGGTGGAAGAGGCCATTGACTGGCTCCTCATGCCGGTTAACCTCGGGGACAATCTAGAGGAGGCGGAGGCCAACTTCGCCATGGAGAGGCAGCTTCTCCTGCAGGAGGCCATCGAGCTAGCCGTGACCAAGAAGCAGACCGACATCACCCGACGTGAGTATGACCGCGCGCACGGCCACACTCCGGCTACCACGCAGACGAGCTGGCGCGGGCAAGTGCAGCACTGGGGCGGCGAACTAGGCAGAAGGATAGAGAGGGACAGCGAGCCGGATCCGCCACTCGCTCCATCCGGCCCACCTACAACATGCCCATCAAGAACCTGCACGCGGCGCGAGCCGCGGCGGACGAGCTGCCCAACTTGGAGGGCGAGGAGTGAGACCGACTGCACGCCCGGGTACAGGAGCTCCTCCGGATCGCTGACGAACAGGCTGATGCCATCCGGCAGATGCACGAGGACCCCAACAGTTCTAGGGGAAGCAAGCCGCCCGGCAATAGCAAGGCGTCCTCCCCTCCGGCTAAGGCCCGCAGCAAGCACCGCAGCTCTGGCAACAAGGGCCAGCTGTGCCAGGAGCAGACGGTGAACAACAACCCACCACCACCCCCTCCACCAACCGGAGCGCCACGACCTGCTGGTTCCCATCTCTCGGGTCGGGTAGGAGCGCCCAACCCGGATCGTCCGGATGCCCGTGACCGCATCGAGCTCCTCGCTCAAGCGCGCGTCACGGAATAGGAAGACTCCACCGGGCCGGTTTGTTTCGGACCTTGCATCCAGAGCGAACCGTTTCTAGATAAGTTTACCCTACCCCGAGATACCCCCAAGTATGACAGCAGTATGAAGCCAGAGGACTGGCTGATCGACTATGCCATGGCGGTCGGCATTGCTCATGGGAACAAGCACACAGTTGTGCGCTACATCCCCCTCATGCTAACCGGGTCAGCGAGGACATGGCTCAAGAGCCTCACGCCCAATAGCATCAACGCCTGGCCAGATTTTGAGAAGGTGTTCGTCCGCAACTTCAACGGCATGTACAGGCATTCGGGCCGCCCGCGCGACCTAGGCCTGTGCATCTAGGGCGACCGCGAGTCGGACCGCGACTACCTCGCCATATGGACAGAGCTGCGCAACACCTGCGAGGGCATCCTGGAGAGACAGGCAATCGGCTTCTTCGTCGAGGGATACCGAGAAGGCACCATGCTTCGCCACTGGCTACTGTGTGACAAGCCAAAAACCATGGAGGAGCTCATGACGGTTGCGGACCAGTACGCCACGACCGATGCCGCAATGAAGAAACCTCTTCGGGTGAGTGCTGACGGGTGTTCGACTCCTTCGGAGCCGGCTCGCGACCGGCCAAGCAATCTGGCTGGAGAAGCCAGACCCTCCAGGCGCCACGGCAACGACAACCGGTTCCATGGGGACCACCAAGTCGGACAACAGAAGCCTCGCTACCACACGCGGCAGGTCAATGCTGTGGAGGGCGTGCCCGACGCACCGGCTTGCGACGCAAGAAGGCAGAATCCACAGCTCACCTTCGACCAAATGTTTGACGGCCCGTGCAAGTGGCATAGCGGTCCCTTCAAGCCGGCTACGCACACCACCCATAACTGCAGCTGGACCCGCTAGCTGAAGGACCAAGGCAACCAACAACGGTTACCCCCTGCCCCCTCCCAGCGGACCCCCACCACCGGGTAGGGGATCCGGCAATGATGGTAACAGCGGCAACGTCGGCAACAACAACAACGGCTACCCTCGGACGCACGTTGCCTACCACATCTTTGAGACCGAGCTGGATGATAAGCACAACCGCAGATTGTGCTCCAAGGAGGTCAACACCATCGTCTCCCCAGTCCCCTAGTACCTAAACTGGTCGGAGAACCCCATCACCTAGAGCCGGGAGGATTAGCCGGATCAGCTTACGAATCCCGGGGGCTACGCCATGGTGCTTGACCCCCTCATCGTCTCCAACGAGCACACCTGCCGCTTTTCACGCGTCCTCATCGATGGGGGCAGCAGCCTCAACCTTCTCTACCGGTCTTCACTGGAGAAGCTCGGCATCCGCGAGTGCGACATGCGCCCGACTACCACGATGTTCTAGGCATACTGCCAGGGCCGGCTTGCGCTCTGCTGGGTAAAATCCATCTAGACGTCATCTTTGGCACCGAGGAGATCTTTCGGCACGAGCCGGTATGGTTCGAGGTGGTAAACTTGCCGAGCTCCTACCACGCTCTCCTCAGGCGCCCTGCCCTTGCCAAGTTCATGGTCGTTCCCCACTATGCGTATATCAAGACGAAGATGCCAGGGCCAATGGCGTAATCACCATATCCGACTGCTTTAGGCGATCGATGGAGTGCACCTCAGCCGGCTCCAAGCTGGCTGAAGCCCTCATCATAGCCGAAGAGAAGCGCGAGATCATGCGCAATGTGGCCATGGCCCAGCAAGAGATGCCGGCTAGCAGGAAGCTGGTTGGAGATGCAGCTTTCCAGCCGGCCAGGGAGACGAAGAAGATTCTGCCTGACCCCTCCGACCCAACCAAGTTCGTCACCATTGGTGCCAACTTGGACAGCAAATAGGAAGGCGCGCTTGTCGACTTCCTCCGTGAGAATCGGGACATCTTCGCATGGTCACCCAAGGACATGCCAGGTGTGCCAAGGGAGTTCGCCGAGCACTCACTTCATGTGCGGCCGGATGCCAAGCCGGTCAAGCAGCCCCTGCGCCGGTTCGCAGAAGAGAAGAGAAAGATCATTGGTGACGAGATCACCCGGCTCCTTGCAGCCGGGTTCATTATGGAAGTATACCACCCGGACTGGCTGGCCAACCCAGTCCTGGTGTTGAAGAAAAACAAGACCTAGCGCATGTGTATCGACTACACCAGTCTGAACAAGGCGTGCCCGAAAGACCCCTTCGCTTTGCCCCGTATCGATCAGGTTATCGATTCCGTGGCTGGCTGCGATTTGTTGTCCTTCCTAGATTGTTACTTAGTTACAATCAGATCCGGCTAAACCCGGCTAACCAGATAAATACATCATTTATCACCCCGTACAGGGTTTTCTGCTATGTAACCATGCCTTTTAGTATGAAAAATGCAGGCGCTACCTATCAGCATTGTATGCAGAAATGCTTGCACTCACAGATCAGCCGAAACGGGCATGCCTACGTAGACGACATCGTCATCAAGACAAAGGAGAAACGCACCCTCCTCGAGGACTTGGGGGAAACGTTCGGCAACCTTCGCCGATGCCAAATGAAATTGAACCCAGAGAAGTGCGTCTTCAGCGTCCCATCCGGCTAGCTACTCGATTTCCTCGTTTCACAGCGAGGGATCGAGGCAAACCCGGAGAAGATTGCGGCTATCGAGAGAATGCAGCCGCCCAAGAGCTTGCTCGGAGTCCAGAAATTCACCGGATGCCTGGCCTCCCTCATCCATTTCGTCAGCTGGCTAGGAGAGAAGGCACTTCCGCTGTACCAGCTGATGAAGAAGACAAACAAGTTCTCCTGGACCTCGCAGGCCGACGCCGCCTTTCATGACCTCAAGCGCATGCTATCCACATCGCCGGTTCTAGCCACGCCGGCTAGCAAGGAGCCGATGTTGCTCTATATAGCAGCCATCAGTCGGGTCGTCCGCGTTATCCTGGTGGTGGAGCGCCCCGAGGAAGGCAAGGCTCAGCCGGTTCAACGACCCATCTACTACCTCAGCGAGGTTCTCTCCCTCTCCAAGCAGAACTACCTCCACTACCAGAAGATGTGTTGCGGTGTGTACCTGGCGTGCAAGAAGCTCAAGCACTACTTCCAGGAGCATCCGATTAAGGTCGTGTGCACCGCACCCCTTCCGGAAATCATCGGCAACAGGGATGCCACCGGCCGAGTCGCCAAGTGGGCCATCAAGCTCGCCACCTACTCCATCCAGTACGAGCCAAGGCTCATGATCAAGTCGTAGGCTCTCGCAGACTTCCTTGTCGACTGGGCTGAAACCCAATACCTCCCCCCGGTCCCCGACTCGGACCACTGGAGGATGCACTTCGATGGCTCGAAGATGATCGGGGGCTTGGGAGCCGGCATCGTCCTCACCTCGCCCAAAGGAGACTGGCTAGAGTATGTTCTCTAGATCCACTTGAAGGCCTCCAACAACTCGCCGAGTACGAGGCATTGGTGAATGGCCTCCGGCTAGCCAGGGAGATCAGCGTCAACCGGATCCTTTGCTTCAGTGACTCGGATCTGGTGGTGCAGCAGGTGTCCGGAGAATGGGATGCCCGTGATGCGAACATGGCCCTCTACCGGTTCCATGTATAGAAGCTCAGCGGCTGCTTCGACAGATGTGAGTTCCATCACGTCCCTCGTGTCAACAACGAGGCAGCCGATTCGCTCGCCTCAATCGGATCTACCTGGCAGGCAATCCCGCCAGGGGTCTCCTTGGAGCATCTGCGCAAGCCCTCCATCAACCTGTCTCCTGAGTCGGATTCCATTATATGGGCGGGGAGCGCGTCGGCTGATGGCCCGGCAGACGCAGAACCGGCAGAGCTTGCGAAGAAAAAGGCTCGCACTAACTCCGACACACCCGCACCCTCCGGCTCGCAAGACCCGGGGGCTGCCGGCTCATCAAGCGGCTCGGGGGTTGCCGTTCCGGGTACCTCACCCGGGCGACCCCCTGACATCCCTCAGCCAGAGAACGAGAGCATCCTCACCATCCGGGAGATACCATCCTGGGCGCAGCCTTTCATGAACTACATCGCCAATGGAGAACTTTCGTATGACAAAGTGGAGGCTAGGAAAATCCGGCAACGCGCACACACATCGATGTTTCGAGGTAGACACGGGCATCTTCCAGCGCAGCGTATCCGGCATCTTCCAGCGATGTTTCGAGGTAGACACGGGCCACCGGCTACTCAAGGACATCCACCAGGGCGAGTACGGGCATCACGCTTCATCCCAGGCGATAGTCGCCAAGGCGTTCCGCCACGGTTTCTATTGGCCCACCGCCGTCGAGGACACCGAGCAGCTAGTCCGCGCGTGCAACGAGTGCCAGCGCTTCGGGAAGCTCAGGCACATGCCGACTATGGTGCTCAAAACTATACCGATCACCTGGCCCTTTGCCGTCTGGGGCCTCGACATGGTAGGTCCCTTCAAGCAGGCACGCGCGAGCATGACCCACCTGCTGGTGGCGGTAGGCAAGTTCACAAAGTGGATAGAGGCCAAGCCTATCCGGAAGCTGGACGGGGCGACAGTCGTCATCTTCTTCACGGACATCATTAACCGGTTCAGCTACCCCAACAACATCATCACAGATAACGGTACGAACTTCGCCAAGGGGGCCTTTGCCCGGTTCTGCAGCAACAAGGGCATCCAGCTGGACCTCGCTTCCGTCGCGCACCCGCAGTCCAATGGGCAAGTCGAAAGGGCAAATGGCCTAGTGCTAGCCGGCATCAAGCCGCGCCTCATCGAGCCCTTGGAGCGATCACCCGAATGCTAGATTGAGGAACTTCCGACCGTGTTGTGGAGCCTCCGCACCACGCCAAATAGGTCAACCGGCTTCACCCTGTTCTTCCTCGTCTACGGCTCGGAAGCCATCCTCTCTGCGGACATTGAGTTCAACTCACCGTGCAAGCTCCTCTACGACAAAAAAGCCAACCAGGAGGTGCAGGAGGATGGCATGGACCTCCTCGAGGAGGCCCACGAGCTGGCACTGTCCAGATCGGCCCTGTACCAGCAGCGCCTACGCCACTACCATTCGAGCCGGATCCGCCCGTCGCGTTCCACGAGGGCGATCTGGTTCTCCGGCTGGTGTAGGACACGAAGGGCATGCACAAGCTATCGCCGCCTTGGGAGGGCCCCTTCATCATCAGCCGGGCGCTGCACACTAATTCCTACTACCTCATCAACACGTAGTAGCCCTGCAAGAACAAGATGGACAAGTTGGATGAGGAGACAGAACGCCCCTGGAACGCGGACCTGCTCCGCCCATTTTACACCTAGTTGCCAGACAGTTTATGTATCCCGCGAACTTTATGAATGAAAAATGTGGAACCCCGAGAGATACTCGGGGGCTCCTTGCCAGAAATTTGTATATGTTCTCTCTTCCGGTTTAGTTTTCCGGCTTCGGCAACCCCTACCCGGGGGCTCGCCGGCTGGCCCGACTTGCTAAATCGACAAACCGGCTGAGTAGTGTGCGATGATGTCAGAGGCCCACTCTTCGTCTCAGCTATAGACCGCAACCCGGATGTCCGGCTAGCAAGAGCAAAAGCCCGAGGCATCCCACATGAAAGACAGGGAGAAGATGCGATGGATCGGGCGTCCCGGCATTGCGCCTAGTTTGAGATTATCCGGCTACTAAGCCCCTAGTACCGTGCACAATGTATTGTCAGCTCCCTTCGATTCCGGCTGCAGACCGCAACACGGCTGCCCGGCAAGGACGCAGCGTAAACAGCAGAGCGCACGGGAAAGCGACTAAGTGTCCAGAGAAGCACAAGCTAGTTTTCAAAAACTAAAGTTGTCCTCCGGTTAATAAGAAATACTTTAACCGACTAACCTATTAACAAACGGGCATACATGTGTATTTGTTTTGTACGACTGCATCGAGTCGGACTTCAAGGAGAGGGAAGATTCGAAGTCCTTGCCTTCATCAAGCACTCCGAATCTCGTGGGCTACACCCACTGGGTGTGCTCGCGCGCCCTAGTGGAACCATGTAGTTCCGACCGGCTAAAGGGAGTTTAGCCAGGTATTTGGAGCCCAGGTGAGGGCAAGGGGAGGAAAAGAAAGAAGAAGATCTGAAGTCCTTGCCTTTATCAAGCGCTCCAAATCTCGGGGGATACATCCACTAGGTGCGCTCGCCCGCCCCTGGTGGAACCATGTAGTTCCGACTGGCTAAAGGGAATTTAGTCGGGTATTTCAAGCCCAGGTGAGGGCAAGGGCAGGAAAAGAAAGAAGAAGATTTGAAGCACCTGGCTTTGCCAGCTACTCCGAATCTCGGGGGCTACACCCAGTGGGTGCGCTGGTGCGCCCCCACTACCTTTTGTGGTAATCGGCTCGACCGGGTGGAGCCGGGATTAGCCGGCTAGAGGTGTCTAGCCGGACGAAGCTAAAGACTTAAAGGAAGGAAAGAAGATTCGAAGCACCTGGCTTCGCCAGCTACTCCGAATCTCGGGGGCTACACCCAGTGGGTGCGCTGGCGTGCCCCCACTGGAGTTGAAGTTCCCCCGACTAAAAGCGTTCAGCCGGGCAAAGGTAGCCGGATAAGTGTAACCAACAAAAGATAAAAACTTCGAAGCATACAGAAAATCACAAGGAAAATGGAAGCAAGCAAATAGTACAATTGGATAAAAGGGGGAGTCGAAGCTCCCATAAGTTCACCCGGCATCAAAGACAGCCGACACAGACAACAAAGTTCAACAAAACAAAATAATTACAAGTTCAACCTGGCATCCCAGGGATCATATCTAAGCGGCGGGGCCCTTGCCTTGAGGATGATCGTAGCCGGAGGTGGTTTTGGGAGGTGGAGGAGGCGTGCTGGTAGTTTCGGCTCCGACGTCCCCGCCAATCGGCTGCGACGAGGCTTCGGCTCCCGCATCCGGCGTCCCGGCAGACTCCGAGTCGATGATGACCTCGTCGACATCCGCGTAGTCGGCAATCTTGATGGCGGAGGTGTGGAGCTCCGGATGGGCTTGGCGGATGGCGGCGAGGTCGGCACCGGTGCGGAAGCCCCCGTCGATCTTCTCGATGCAGGCATCCTTGTACCAGGAGAGCATCAAGGCCAAGGCCATCTCTGCTCCGGCTCGCACCGCCAGGTCCCGCCGATGATCGACGACAACCGACACCTCCATCACCTTGGCTTCCAGCTGCGCCATCGTCTCTAGAGCCGCCGCGTCCAACCACAGGAACATGAAGACCGCCTGAGCCGCTTGGTGGAGCTTAGCGGCCTCCTCGCCAAGAAGGACGACCAGCTCCTGGGCAGTGGGTTGTTCCCCTGGCCAGTTCTCCTCCAGCCGGTTGTACACCAACAGGTCTACGCCAGGATAAAATGCTGTCAGAAAAAAGAAAATCAGATCAGGCTACCGGATCTGGAATGATGAAGCTAGTCAGAAAGAACTTACCCTTGGCGGTGTGCCCAACCTGCATCAGCTCCTCGAGCAGAGCCTTCTCCCGAACCACCAGCCGTTTGACCTCCTTCTCTTGGTCCTTGTTCTGGGCATCGAGGAGGTCAAAGGCCTTGGCCCGGCTGGCGAGGGCAGCGTCACGCTCCTTGATGGTGGCCTCCAGGGCATCCGTATTGGCGTGTCAGTCCTTGTTCGGCAACCGGAGCATGGAGTTGGGCTTGCTCAGCCGATCGTTCGCCTTCCTCAGACGATCGATTTCCCGCTGGGCGCACACCATGATGGCTGCGGAAACCGACTATCAGCAAAAAAAAAGGTGGGAAGAGGAGGAAGCCGAAAGTGTCCGACAACTGAATCCGGATAAAAAGACTTACTCTAGGAGGTCCCGTTGGCGGCTGCCAGCTTCTGCTCTAGGGTCTGGTTGCCTCCAGCCATGGCCTCGAGCAGCCGGATATCCTTCACCGCTAGCTCGAGGGTAGCAGCCAGATCCACCAACAAGGCAGCGGAGGAAGCGTCGTCGTCAACAACATTGGCGACCAGCGACTCCTTCGCCTCCAGCATCGTCGTTCGCCACTCTTCCCCTGGCTCATCGCCGAAGTTGTCATTGGCGATGACCACGAGCTCCTTGCCGGTGGAGGCCCTCCGCGCCGCCGCGGGGGAACTACCTACACTTTGTGGGGTCGCTGCAGCCGTTTCCGGCTGCAACACCGTGGTCGGCGGGGTGTCCCCTGCTCCAGATGCGATAGTCGGATCAACCCGAGGTAGGGGAGGAGACAAAGCCCTAGGCGAAGGAGGGGGAGCAGAAGTATCCGGAGGTGGCGCGGTGTCCGGCGCGTGGGACGGCGAGCCAATGGGCGCCCGCGCCAGGCTCGCAGCACCAAAGGAGACCAACGAGCTGAACAACAGAAGATAAGAGAAAGACAAAAGCAAGTAAGGCAAAAGACAGAAAAAGCCACACAAAAGAAAGAGAGAAGGCAGAAGCAACAAACAAGGTCAGCATATGACTTACCCCGGCACCACGGGGGGCGGCCCCTTCTTGCGGGCAAGACGGCTGGGGGAAGGGCGCTGGTCCGGCTCCTCTTGGGGGCTGGCTCCTCCATGGCAGGCCGACTGGACCCGCCTCCTCCCCCATCGGACCGGCTGGAGCTTCTCCCAACGGTACCAAACCAGCTAGAGCTGCTCCCACCAGCGCCCGACCGGTCGAAGTCGCTGTCCGCCGCGCGGTGTCGGGCCGGCTCGGGAGCCAGCGTGGCCTCCTCCTCCTTATCGACCTCCGCGTGGGGGTCGTGCGCCAGCTTGTCGTTCTGGCTAGGGAAGACGTCACTGTCCCCATTGACTCCTCGCCAGACCGGCGAGCGCGTGGCTCAGGAAGGTCAAGCGTGAAGTTCTGGAGGAGGGTCTCGCCCTCCTCCCGGATGATTGATACGTCCATTTTACATCACTATTCTATATCATAATTTACTGTTATTCATTGATATATTTCATATTAAGAGATGATACTTATGTTATTTTATCTATTTTTGCATGGTTGATGACTTTTGGAGCATGGACCGCTGCAGTCAGGATTCTGGTGGAAAAGGTGCTGTTTGGAGGCAAAATTCGCGAAGATAAGAAAATCCGGGAAAATATATGGAAAATCCTATTTTTCCAGAAGACAAAGACTGCCAGAAGGAAGAGTGGAGATGGGCCACAGGGGCCCACACCACCACCTGGCGCGGGCCACCCTGGGTCGCGCCACCAGGTGGTGTGGCCGCCATGGCCCACCTCCAGCTCTCCCCTCTGGCGTATATTATCTCTATGGAACCCTAATACCTGGGGAGCGACCACAGAAAGATTCCGCCGCCTCTGCGGGGCGGAAAACATCGAGAGAGAAAGATCTCTCCAGCAGACAGATTTCTGCCGGGGGAATTCCTTCCCAGAGAGGGGAGATCGTCGCCATCAACACACCATCAAGCTGGACTTCATCGGGATCATCATCACCATCAGCACCATCATCACCATCTCCATATTGCTATAACAATTGGGTTGAATCTTGCATAGTTCTTAGGGGAGACTTTCCCGATGTTGATTACTCTTTGTAGTTGATGCTATTGAGTGAACCGTTGAATTATTGTTTATGTTCAGATTGTTATACATCATTATTCCATCTCTGATCATGATCCATATGATGTCTTGTGAGTAGTTTGTTTTGTTCTTGAGGACATGGGAGAAGTCATGTTGTTAGTAGTGGAGTTGTGTTGAGAAAGATTCAATAGTTTGATATTTAAGTTGTGGTGTATTTCTTCTAGTGGTGTCATGTGAATGTCGACTACATGACACTTCACCTATATGGGCCTAGGGGAATGCATTGGGTATTTGGCCACTAATCGTAGGGGTTTCCGGAGTGACAGAAACATGAACCCCCGTTAGGAAACCATTGCACAAGGGACGTCAGGGTCTTAGAGTTTAAAGCTGTGGTTAAGTTTCTACCTTAATTACTTTCTTGTACTTACGGATGTTTGCAAGGGGTATAATCACAAGTATGTATTAGTCCTAGGAAGGTCGGTACGTTAGCACAGGTTCACCCACACAACACTTAGCAAGCTAAAGAAGATTAATCACCTATATGAAGCGAAAGCACTTGACAGAATTCCCGTGTGTCCTCGAGAATGTTTGGTCATCTTAAGTAATACAACCGGCTTGTCCTTTGCTGAATAAAGGATCGGGCCACTTGTTGCATCTATTGTTATTGTCTTTTATTTACTCGTACTTTATTTACCTGCATTATCAAAAACCCCTAAAAATCCGTTTGCTAAGTATTTGCAGAGAATTCCTGATCCATACCACTAGCCAGCACCTTCTGCTCCTCGTTGGGTTCTACACTCTTACTTATCGAAAATACTGCATACACCCCCTATACTTGTGGGTCATCAATGATGCAGGGGAAGGTTGTTGACTCCTGTATTAACAAGCTCGTTGGGGAACCCCAAGAGGAAGGTATGATGAGCACAACAGTAAGTTTTCCCTCAGTTATGAAACCAAGGTTATCAATCCAGTAGGAGCAAGGAAACACCCCAAAGGTGTAGCTAGATGAACGTTGGCATGGCGCACCACCGGTGCCAACAACAACATGGAGACCTGCACAACACAACCACTGAACTCTGTCCCCAACTTACGATGAGGTTGTCAATCTCACCGGTTTTGCTGAAAACAAAGGATTAAATGTATCGAGTGGAAGAAAGTAATAGTTTGCAGAAATTAAACACAAATCAGTAAACAGTTGATTGTAAATTGAAAGTAAAAGAAAGGACCAGGGTCCATAGTTCACTAGAGGTGGATCTCCTTAAGATAGATGACATGCTGGGGGAACAAATTACAGTGGGGCAATTGACAAACATCGAGAAAGCATACAAGCATATACTACTCATCTTGACTCCTTTTAGATTCGATTGGGCATTACAACATTATACATAGACCGCCATCCAACTACATCTATGACTAATAATCCACCTTCAGGTTATCATCCGAACCCCCTCTAGTATTAAGTTGCAAGAAAAGGATAATTGCATTACGAATTGCGTGTAAAGTAAACAATACGATTATTCTATGAACAAATGATTGTTGTTTTCTCCCTAGTAGCAACAGCACATCTAGTACCTTAGAGATTTTTGTCACTTCCCCAGATTACCAGAGGCATGAACCTACTATCGAGCATAAATACTAACTCTTGGAGTTGCTAGCATCTACTTGGCCAAGATAGCTACTAACAACGGAAAGCATGCAAGATCACAAATAACAAAGACATGATAGAATCAATAATCAATCTGAAATAGCATCTCAATACCCATCGGATCCACGCAAACACAACATGAAGAATTACAAATAGATGATCTTGATCATGAATGGAGCTCACAAGATCTAAACATGATAGCACAAAGGAGGAGAACCAGCCATCTAGCTACTACATGGACCCGTAGTCCAGAGATGAACTACTCACGCATCACACCGGAGGCTTGCATGATGATGAAGAAGGCCTCCAGGGTGAATTCCCCTCTCCGGCAGGGTGCCAGGAAGAGCTTCAGTTCCCTTCCGATCTAGGGATGATATGACAGCGGCTACAGACTCTTTCGTGGATTTTTGATCGGGTACTTAGGGTTTCCGTATCAGAGGCAATATATAGGCGGAAGGAGAGGCCGCGGGGGTGCCTAGGGCGGCTAGACCACCCCCTGGCACGGTCCAGGCCTGGCCGTGCAGCCAGGTGGTGTGGCCGGGCCCCAGCCCCTCACCGTCTCGTATTCTGGCTCCAGGTGTCCCTCGGTGAAAAACTGACTTTGGCTTTTGTCCCGTCCAATTCCGAGAATATTTATTTTCTGACTTTCCTAGAACCAAAAACAGCAGAAAACAGGCAACTGGCACTGTGGCTCTTGTTAATAGGTTAGTCCAAGAAATCATATGAAAAGTACTCCAAAGTGTGGACAAAACACAAGAAAGTAGATAAAACCAAGCATGGAACATCAAAAATTATGGATACGTTTGCAACGTATCAACATCCCCAAGCTTAACTCATGCTCCTCCTCGAATAGGTAAGTGATAAAAAGAAAGAATAATTTTTGAGGTGACATGCACCATCATAAACTTTATCAAAGTATTTGTAAAACATTCAAAGCTGGGATCATAGTACTTCAATCATAACATGAAAGACAAAGTTCTAGCAATAAGACAAAGAAACTATGTTGCAACATGAAAAGGCACAAACAAAAGATTCATGAATAACAATGCTTCGCAAGACGTTTGTTTGTTTCACATAAAGAAAACATAGCATAGTGGCATTCAGCTTGTCCCTCATAGAGTAGCAAACATAAATGCATAGGACACCTTCAAAGTTCATAAGAGTGACTAGATACAAATAGTTTAAAACAAGCAATATCAAGGTATGCATCAATCAACAAGTCTTGGGACAATTCACATAGAACTAAGAATGGCCACTATGCTCTCAAAGTAGGTGCATAAAGATAGAAGGTGGAGACTCAATATAAAAGTGGAAGAAGGGCCTTCATAGAAGGAAGTAGGGATTCAAGTCTCATAAAGAACTTCCAAAAATTATGGTACTTAATAGTTTTCAGCTCTCATTGCCCCTATCATAAGCATCTTGAAGTGATTAAGGTTAAAGTGAACAAACTATGGTGTATATGCTTGACGAAGTATAAGTTGGAAATCTCATGTCCCTTGAATACGAGGGCCGCTCCTCATGCTACTCAAGTTTAGTCACCGGTAAGTTCTTGTCATCGTAAGTACATGTGTATCATAGAGAACCGCCAATGGGGTACCTCTTGCCCAATGATATGGAAGAATCCCCATATCAAAATGACAAGGCAAGCAGACAACGAGCATCTCAGCAATCTTCTTATTTACCATGGGAATATGGTGCTTTTTTTTCTCTCTTTCCTCTTTTCATAATCTTTTTTTTTCTTTTTCTCTTTTTTTCTCAATATCGGACTCTTTTTTTATAAGAAGAATGCTTCATAGACAGCTCATTATGGTTACGCTACAGGTTTCCACCATGTCAGCATGGATTAGACAAGAGGCCCAGGCGTTTCTCTAACACACATACATAACTCCATGGACTTACAAGCTCCCCTTTCATTTCACACCGACGACATCCATAGACAAAAGATCATGATATCAACTAGGTACAAAGTACAAGTGCAATGTTGAAAGCGTTCCCCATGACAGCATGGTTCTGCTAATCCCCAACAAATAAATGCAAGCATATACAACATAGACGACACAATGGTTCAAGTTTATTAAGGGCAAGAAAATTAAAGTGTGCCATCAAGTTCGTGAGAGCTTTAATCACTAGTTTTCTCATAACAAGTTTTATTTGGAAGGTAGATAAAAACATGAATATACTTGGAATAGCATAAGCTAGTAGGACTCTTTTGGAATAACTTGGTTTTAGGAGTTGGATGCATGAGTGGAACTCATACTTGGTTGCGAAGGCTAGCAAAAGACTGGGAGCAACAAACTAAGAGAGCAATAATGGCCATAATCATGCAGAGCGACAAAACATCATTGATCAAAGCATAAAGTGATACTACAAGTTGAAAACTAAAAGATCACAAAGGCTATGGTGACTTGGAATAGTCATAACATGGTGTGAGCATGTGCCAAGTCAACCCAAATAAAGCATCAAAGGAGAATACCACAATACTATGCTTTAATATGCTAAAACAACGCATGATTCTTCCAAGGAACATTAAGCATTATAACAAGTCATGCTACAGCAAATAATACTAAGCATAAAGCCAAAACAATATCGAGCATGGCATGACAAAGCATAGGCCACCGTAAAAAAAAGCTCTCTTTACCACTTAAGCATAACTTTCCTGCTCTTTTTCCAAACCAAACCAAACTATTTGAAAACCAATGTATGAAAGAGGGGGTCCAACCAATTTATTCAGCAAACTAAGAAAACCAAGCCAACGAAAAACCAAAACTAAAATGAAAACGAAGATGCTCCAAGAACAACACAACTGTGCATGAAACAATAAAAATGAAGCGTTTGGAAGAAACCTAGGATTTTTATTGATGAAGAGGGGGATGCCCAGGCATCCCCAAGATTTGACGCTTGTACTTCTTGGATATTTCTTGGGGTGACATGCGTGGCATCTCCAAGCTTGAGCTTTAGTCCATCCTTCATCTCATTATTCATTCCTTCCATACACCTGAAATTTTTCCTTCATACAAAACTTCACACAATCTTTATTAGCAACATTAGTGCACTCAAGATAATAAGTCTTTTAGGTTCAGTTCTAACACCAATAAAACTTCCATTAAAACACAAGATACTGTATCACTTCCCTCAAAAAGCTCAATTCCCCAAAAGAACTCAAAAAGGAACCAACAAGAAGCAAATGCAGAAAATGGCAGAAATCTGTCAAAACAGACCAGCAGGCAAAGACGATTTTTTTGAAGACCTTCTGTTGCTCAAATCAAAAATTGTTGAACTAACAAAAGTTAGATAACAACTTGGGGCAAAAGCACAAAAATTCACGCCTCAAAAAGACGTTCAGAGATTTTACACGAATTTTTACAGTGAAGCACAAAAATCTGTTTTGGGACATCAACTTTCCCAATCATTACTTCTCTCTCATTAGAGGTTACTCTTGGCACAAAAAGCAAATAAAAATTATAAGAAGCGGTTATTAGTGAAGTAATAACTTCCAAGAATCATCTAAAACTTTTGGGTTATCTCCCAATAAGTACTTTTCTTTAACGCCTTTAAGTTAGGCATAAGAAGCAAGAAAAAGAATCAAGTGTTCTCAAATGAAGAAGCATTAAGATCAATACCAGAAATATCTTCAACAAGGCAAGGTATATCATCCAAATAAGTCCTAGAGGATCCTCTCTCAATGCTCTTAGGTTCACTATTTTCATCAAAAGGGTTTTCAGGAACAATCCAATCAAGATTCTTTTCTATGGCTTCATGTATTGCTACCAGTTTAAAGGGTACTGGTATCTTAGTTTCCTTCCCATTAGGTTTAGTTTTGTCCATCTTTTCTCGTGTACCAACAACATCTACACATGAGCCTAGCATATTGAAACGTTTAAAGACTTTTCTAGCTTCTTTGGCAACATCATAGAATTCCTTAAACAAAGTTTCTAGAATAAAATCCCTCTTTTCAGGGTCCTCAATTTCTTTAAGCTTAAGAAACATTACTTGCATTAAGGGGTTGAGGTTAACAAACCTAGCTTCTAACATGTGAATTAAAGAAGCTGCAGCAATCTCATAGTTTGGAGCAAGTTTTGCAAGGGATATATCCTCAATATCTTCATGCTTACTAACATGATTAAAGAATTCTTCAATATTATCTTTCCCAATTATTGAACCACTACCTATTGAAAGGTCTTTCAGGGTGAATTTAGGGATCAACATGGTGTGCTAAGGAAGAGGTAACAACTAAAGGAGACTTAATTTTTTTGTGTTTTTGATAAAGGAAACAAACTAGTAAAACTAAATTTTTTGTGTTTTTGATAACAAAACAAGCAAACAAAGCAAAAAGAAACTAAGCAAAATAAAAATAACAAAGTAAAGAGATTGGTTATGAGGGACTCCCCTTGTGAAGATGTCCTTGACTCCCAGGCAACGGCGCCAGAAAAAGTACTTAATGGCCCAAAATATATCGAGCTCGTTGGGGAACCCCAAGAGGAAGGTATGATGAGCACATCAGTAAGAAACCAAGGTTTAATCGAACCAGTAGGAGCAAGGAAACACCCCAAAGGTGTTGCTAGCTGAGCCTTGGCAGGACGCACTACCGGTGCTAGTAGCAACGTGGAGACCTGCACAACACAACCACAGAACTTTGCCCCCAACTTGCGATGAGGTTGTCAATCTCACCGGTTTTACTGAAAACAAAGGATTAAACGTATCGAATGGAAGAAAGTAATAGTTTGCAGAAAGTAAACACAAAACAGTAAACAGTTTGTAGATTGTATGTAAAAGAAAGGACCGGGATCCATATTTCACTAGAGGTGGCTCTCCTTAAGATAGATAACATGCTGGGTGAACAAATTACAGCGGGGCAATTGACAAACATCGAGAAAGCAATACATGCATATACTAATCATCTTGACTCCTTTGGAACTTGATTGGGCATTACAACATTATACATAGACCGCCATCCAACTGCATCTATGACTAATAATCCACCTTCAGGTTATCATCCGAACCCCCTCCAGTATTAAGTTGCAAGCAACATATTATTGCTTTACGAATTGCGTGTAATGTAAACAATGCGATTGTTCTATGAACAAAGGATTGTTGTTTTCTCCCTAGTAGCAACAACACATCTAGTACCTTAGAGATTTCTGTCACTTCCCCAGATTACCAGAGGCATGAACCCACTATCGAGCATAAATACTAACTCTTAGAGTTGCTAGCATCTACTTGGCCAAGATAGCTACTAACAACGGAAAGCATACAAGATCATAAATAACAAAGACATGATAGAATCAATAATCAATCTGAAATAGCATCTCAATATCCATCGGATCCCCTCAAACACAACATGTATGGATTACAAATAGATGATCTTGATCATGAACGGAGCTCACAAGATCTAAACATGAAAACAAAAAGGAGGAGAACCAGCCATCTAGCTACTACATGCACCCGTAGTCCAGAGATGAACTACTCACGCATCACACCGGAGGCTTGCATGATGATGAAGAAGGCCTCCAGGGTGAATTCCCCTCTCCAGCAGGGTGTCGGGAAGAGCTTCAGATCCCTCCCGATCTAGGGATGGAGATGACGGCGGCTACAGACTCTTTCATGGATTTTTGATCGGGTACCTAGGGTTTTGGTCCCGAGGGCAATATATAGGCGGAAGGAGAGACCGAGGGGATGTTGGGGTCGGCCACACCACCCTCTGGCGCAGGCCAGGCCTGGCCGCGCGGCCAGGTGGTGTGGCCGACCCCCAGCCCTTCTCCGTCTCGTATTCTGGCATCAGATGTCTTCCGGATGCACTTTGGCTTTTGTCCCGTCCAATTCCGAGAATATTCATTTTCTGACTTTCCTGGAACCAAAAACAACAGAAAATAGGCAGCTGTCACTGTGGCTCTTGTTAATAGGTTAGTCCAAGAAATCATATGAAAAGTACTCCAAAGTGTGGACAAAACATAAGAAAGTAGATAAAACCAAGCATGGAGCATCAAAAATTATAGATACATTTGCAATGTATCAGGCGACAAGAGCAAGCGAGGCAAGACGAGAAGGAAAGGGCGCAGGGAGGAAACTGGGAAGGCAGCGAGCGGAAGGAAGAACCGCCCTCCCCCGGGCGACCCTTTAAGGGCCCGAGAGGGCAACCTTCCGCGGTGCCACGCGGCACCTATCGAGCCGCGCCCCGCTCCCTCCACCACGCCGGATCCTTTGCGCAGGCGCCGAGTGCGCAGAATATCCTGGTGGGAACCGAAGAGCCAAACGACAGTTTCCCGAGACGACGCGCGACATGACGTTACACTGCGCGCCACAGTGCAATGATGGCGCGTGCGCGCGTGGCCGACGTCAGCACTGATGTCACAGGTAGCGCAACCGGCAGACGTAGTCAGTCACAAATTTCAAAATTGAGGAGGAGCGCATGCACATTTCACCTAAGAGCGAAATCTACACGCGCTCGGGGGCTAGTGTCGGGGGATGACCTCCGGATACCCCAACCGGACAAGAACTACGGTAGTCAGTCCGTGTCCGGCTGGCTGAGCGCAACCGGACACGAGCGAATCATACCGGCTACTTTACGGTAGACGGAACCAAGAGGAGCAACAAGACACAGGACCGGCTACATCAGCGTAGCCGGACGCAATTAGGAGGACATGGCGACGTGCTGCACAGTGCGCGGTACTCCCTGGTACGACGACAAGACCCGCAACTACACGGCCATACCGAAGACTTTGCTGGGTGACGCGGACAGAGTGGTCAGATGCTAACGACAGGCTCGCACGGCGTTCACTGTACCCACGAGACCCTACCGCATGTACCTCAATGGGATGTAACCGTACCGGATACTATAGATGATCAGCCGGCTGGGACCCGCCTGTGGGGCCCGCCAGCCGGACTGGCCAGTGAGACCGTTGCCCCTCTATCTATATAAGGAGGGGCAAGACTCTCGTAGCAAGGGTTGGCCTCAATGCATTTAAGGAGGTAGATAGAAGATACAGCTCAAGGAGCGATTGTAGTCCGTATACTACTCATAGTCAGATCGGCAGGAGTAGGAGCTTTACCTCATCACGAGGGCTCCGAACCTGGGTAGTTCTCGTGTCTCGTTACATTTCCTCGTACCCAATCCTGTCTGCGGGCGCCGTCGAGAGCTTCTCTGCTAATCCACACACCTCTATCTAACATGTTTAGGTAATGCCGTTTTCAATACAACAACAGGAAGCGGGACCCACGAGCCACGCTGTCGGCCGGTGTGTTGCCTCTGCAAATGGTGTTGCGCTATGTGTTGCGGCGCTATGGTGTATAACGCTGCATAGAAGGGTTAGACCGATGAATTAGTTCCAGTCAGGTTTATTTTTTAAATTTGTTTCACACTTGGGATTATTTTTGTGCAAATTGCCACCGTGGGTGTCAAAGTGACCATCTTCCGGTCCGGTCAAGGGTTTAGTCGGTGGTCATCTCCCAACCAAATTTCAATTCCCCAACCCTTCCGCACAACCACGGCGGAGGCACCGGCGCGCGATCATCCCGGGCGATCGTGAGGGATCCGACGTTGCTGACGCCCCCGACCCACTCCTCACTAGGTCAGCATGCCGCTCGCCGTCACTCAAGAGGGAGATGCGTCGGGGTCCAGAGCCTCTGCGGTCCGCCGCGGCCGCAGCTCTGCCGCCGCCGCCATGCCCACGAGGACGACCCGGTCGATGGCGCAGGTGCGTACGCGTCGGAAACCCTCGGGCTCGGTCTCGGGATCCGCACAGGAACCATCGGCGCGATCCAAGCGAAGGAAGAGGAAGAGAAGGGCGGCTTCGAACCAGAGATCGAACAAACAGAAGAGAACCAGGGAGGAGGGGGAGGAAAGGGAGGAGGAGGTATCATCTGCAGGAAGCTCCCCTCTTCGTGTGCCACATATACCGGATGAGATGTATCTACTCGAAGATTTGAAAATGGGCGAGGCCATTATGAAGGCACACGATGATTACAGTGCAAAATTGGGTTTGTTATTCAAGTTCCCCCTATTAATTTTTGTACTATGTCCTTTCATTATAGGAGATGAGAGAGTTCTTGATTCTTTCTAGAACAGAACATAAAAGAGAAGCTACTTTACCATATTGTGTTAACTTGTGGATGCTGATCTTATTGTAGCTCGCCAAAAGTTACTGCCGACGCTTTGCAGACTTCCCAGTTGCGTGGTTAAGGATCCCAAGATTCTTCATGACCGTGAATCCACATCAAAGATAGTGCTTACTGCTGCTCCATCTGTTATCGGGCTTTCTTCCTCAGTTGGTATAATTATTATGTCCAATCTATTTGTTTAGGAGCGCTGTGAACATATGTTGATCCTTATCCATATTTCCATGAGTTTGCAGGTGGTCATCTGTTAACACGATGCTCTGGATTCTGGATTGATTGGGATGAAGAAAAACAATTAGGCACTGTTTTGACTACTGCACATCTGATTTGCACAAAGTCCCCATCCTTTGACGTCTGGTTAGGCAAAGATGAGTATGCTCATGATGCTGAGGTGACCTGTTAAGAATAGGAGTATGGTGGTTTTTATTCATTTGCTTTATCTGCATGCAATCTCATGCTAGCTGTTTAAGATAACTCATCTTATTTAACTCACATTATTTGTGGTGTAAGATTACTACTCCCTCCGTCTCGAAATAGATGTCGAAGAAAAGGGTTTGTCTAAATTCGAATATATCTATATTCTAAAACACGTCTAGATACATGTGAATCTAGACAAATCTCTGACATCTATTTCTAGACTGAGGGAGTAGTTTTTTTGTCCACCTGTAAGATTACTCTAACCACAATTACATGGTCTGTCCTTTGGCACTAGAATTTGGGAAGTTACTAAAATGAACCACATGTACTGACATAATGGTTCACTTAGCTAACACTGCATTTTTTTTGGTAAACCATGCATTCATAATGAACCACTTCAATTAGTCATTAAAGGGGCTTAGCTATTGTATTTTCTTTTGAACTCCATGGTTTAGCTATTATATTTGAATGATGAGTTCAATGAAAGTAAGTGTCATGGGAAGACACTAGGAGGATGTGGGATTTTGGTATACGGCTGGTTGGCATCCACGTGCGGCTTTGTGGAGATGTTAACCAATTTACGCAGACATGGGTATAACTGGAAATGACAGTGTTTTCTTCTCGAACAAGAAAGAAGGTCTAAAATATCATATTTTGCAACTGCTATTTCAGGTTCTTGTTCACTTGCGGGGTGACACTACTGAGAAGAAGGGCCACCCGGCCCACCTGCTGTACTACCAGAAGCACTACAATATTGCTTTGTTCGAGGTTAAAGTAGATCAACGTGTCCAGGTGCTCCTCTATAATGAGAACGTGAAATGTGCTGAAGAAGTTTTTGAGCTCGGAAGAGATGAAAGTTCGTTTCTAACAATAAGTCATGGTACGGTGCAATATCATAATCCCAACTTGTTTGAGCGATATCATTATCTTTATGTTCATGGCGCAAGTGAGAATCTTAAGGTACACATTGTAATTTATCTTGAGATTGTGGTATATATTGTTTCACTATTTGGATAAAGTCATCTGAAATTTTATTTTGCTAAATGCTGGTATTGAACTCTAATGTCCCAATACATTTCTTCCAGTATGATAATGGAGGGCCAGTTATTGACTTTGAGGGCAAGGTTGTGGGAATGGTCAACAAAAGCACGAGTGGGTCTTTTGTACCTTCATCTATTCTGCTCAAGTGCTTGGATTTGTTCAAGAAATTTGGGTATTTTATTTTCTCTTCATTGTAGTGCCATTAAAATAATGTTTGCTTAGTGTGAGTAGAATACCTCTGCTGTAGTTCTTACATCAATGTTGCGTTGCTCCACTTTGATTTTCCTGGCAAGTTATTAGATGCATTTCCTTTTAGCCATGGTAGACGATGATGGTGTAATTTACCTGATCACAAACATAGACTAGAAAATAATAGTCATGCTATTCTCATTTATCATGTATGACTTATACATACGTAATTTTTCATGATGTTGAACAGATATAGATATAGTTATACTTTGTTTGTTCTGTTTTTATTTGTTTTCTCTCTTGCCTGTTGCAATAATGACCATAAATTATATTATATTTTTATATTCTTTAGCAATGTGATTGTTGTCATGTTGTATGTTTGTACTGAGTATATTTGAATAGATTGCTATATGAAATCAGCTAGCAGAAAATATGTATTAGTGAGGGTATTGCACCTTGATGGGGAACCATGCTGATTCTTTTTGATAACTTTGTACGAAAAGCAATCAGTCACTTTATTGACTTCTGTGTGCTATCAATATTATATATAGCAACTGTGCCGACATAAAATTTGGTGAAAAGTTATGTTTTTATCTTAACCTTGATACCCTGTTATGCCTACTCATTCCTCTTTGAAGGAACTAAAATCTTTTAGGATATCAAATTTTAAGATGCCCATCAGGAAATGATTTATCAAAAATCTGTTGTTTTTCTGTTGAAATATGCTCTGTTTTGGACATAAGACCGCCACACCTCCTTTTGGAGTGTTTTTCATACTTTATGCATCTCAAAAGTATTTGGTCTAGAATTGGAAGTATTATGACATTGCAACATAATTTGGTTCGTAACTGAATGATTATATGGTATAGGGGCATTCCTCGACCCCAGCTTGGATTGAAGTTTTCAGCCATCAAGTTTTTAGACCCTCGTCTTATTGAGCACATATTGTGCAAGTGTAATATTGCTGATGGTCTTATCGTTAAAGAGGTATATATAGGTGTGTGTCACTTATGAAGATTTTATCTTCTGATGCATATTGACTGATGTCAATTGAGTCTTAGGTGTCAGAAGGATCTCCTGCTGAGAAACTTGGATTCCGATTGGGTGATGTCATTGAATGCTTAAATGGAGAACGCGTCTCTACTACAGTGGAGGTGGGGTGCGCTATTGGTCTATTAAGTAAAATGGGCATAAAATATATTTATGTTACGTTTTTTTAATTTATTTTATTTTATGTTTATTGTTGTCGTTGTTAGTTGGAGAACATGTTGCTGAGCAAGTGCAAGGACGGAATAAGTGGCCTTAATTCCAAGGTGGATCTTGAGGTAAGTTTACATTTATGTTAAAATTATGGTTTTTTGCTTGATCTGTTTTGTTCATGGCTTATGTTGGCACTAAGAAATATGTAATGTTACCTTCTATAGATTGGGGTATTTCACATTCGCAGGAAACTTTGGAGAAGCAAAACATTAAGTGTCATAGTATCTGAAAACCCTGAAGTGATTGTTAGAGGAGGTACATCCTTCGCCCACCAAGCTCCTTTGTTTTGTAATGGGAATTTTACATATTTTCCATAAATCTCCACTCTAACTTGCAGTATGCTATTTTTTTCTCGGTTAACATATTTTATATTGGTTCCTCTCACCATCCCCTGCTTTTGGCACCATTTGCCGTCACTGTTCGACCAGCTCTAGTTTGACACAGCTGGGTGTTTTGTAAAGATGAAAAATACCCTTGGTCAAATTATTAGTATTTGGGCACCCGGGAAACTTGAGCGTTTTGTGTTACAGATGATGTATTTTGGCAAGTACTATTTGGCTATAGACATGGAAACTTGAAGCTCTTACATGTCAGGCTGTATTACTCACAGAAATATTCCCCAAATATAGTTTTCTCATAGATAGTAAGAATTTCGACCTCACATGAATGACAGAAATTTATCTGCTTATTACAAAATGGCTGGTCTTAAGCACAGGTACAAGAACACAAAGTCTTTTGTCCTAAGCAAGTTTGTGTAGGCTAGAGATGAAACCTAACAGAAACATGTGGCAACACAAGAATGGAGAGAGAAAAAAGTAAATAAAGTACTCCCTCCGATCCATAATAAGTGCCGCTGATCTAGTACAAACATGTACTAAATCAGCGACAGTTATTGTGGATCAGAGGGAGTAAATTAATGTTCTGGCACATAGATTACTGATTTCCACACAGTTCTATCAAGTGCCAAATCATTAGGTCTTAAGTACAGGTACCATGCAAAAATCATCCAAGAGATAGCAGCTATCAAACAGAGCAGGCTCTAAAACTGTCGTGAAAAAAGCAAGCATTAGGCTGCAGACACCCTACGCTGAGGTTCAGGTTACAAGCATCAGGTCTCACAAGTCCCTACTTTCAAAATCATTGGGGACTCCATAGACATTACAAACTTTCCAAAAGCATCAGAACTGCATAATAGCCATTACAAGCTTTTTAAAAAACATGCTGGCTATTACACATCTGAAACCGCAATAGTATCTGTTGCATATGCTTCTGCCTCTGAACTTATGGCTTCTGACCAATCCTAGCTTTAGAACTCTACTCTTTTTACTAAGGTCCTTCAAAACCGATGGGAGAATTATATGACCTTCAAATATCTTGGCTGCTATGCTCGCTAAGGTCAAATTTCCCCCATTGCTTGCCCCTAGTGGCACAAGAAAAATCAAGAATTGGCAGGGCTTTTAATTTCTCGACCTTGCTGTTGAAGGGCTCTCCTAGATTGTCATTGACATAATCAACTTTTCAGACTTCATTGAACATGCTTCTAGGCCATAATTTTGAGTGGTGTTTATCCAAGTAATTGCACATATTTTCTCTATGTAGGCAGCATGCTTCATAGGGAGCTAATATGTGCAGCAAGCCTCAAGTCAGTCATCGAACAGAGGCCCTTAATTTGGACTTTCAAAATGTTAGCACATTAGCAGAAAAGTGCATTTTGCGCACTCTATGCAAAGACTGTCGGATGCACAATTCAGTCTCTTGCATCCATCTTTGTGAATGACCAGGCCAGCTGGATTACCACTGTCTTCTTTCAGTGTCTCCATGAACCAAGTCCAGGTCTTAGGGTTTCTGCATCCCTACCACCGTAGCCTACTGGGTACAACCAGTTTTGTCCATCAATACCACAAGCAGCTGCCAAATTCTCTTCCAAACTTTCCTGTTGGAGCTGTCGAGTCTATACAATGAACTGCGGTATGCAAGAAATCTTTCCAACATGGCTTCAGCAACACAATAAGGAATTCATAGCTGCAAGTTAAACCCTCCAGGATATTGATTTCTGCCATCGTCTAAGCAAACCTCACGCGTCATTGTTTGGTACAAATGAAGGTGAAAAATCCAGAAAAGAACATGTACTCCCTCCGTTTCAAAATATTTATATTATCTTCACAAAGCGTCTAGATACATTATCTTCACAAAGCTAAAACATCTTATATTATGAAACGGAGGGAGTAGAAAGCAAAAAACGATGAGGAAATCATAGCCTACCAACATCTATTTATTATTTAATCGGAACTGTTGAAGCTTTACGTGGAATTACAATGTAAGTGCTTTACAGTCTTGATAATTGGGCACCCACAAGCATCATCCATGGCATGAAATAAGAAAAAGAAGAAAAAAATGCGTCTTGCATTATCTTATGTCCCTTTGGAATCGAGAGTGGATTGTTGCTGCCACGACGGTCCATCTCGCTGCGGATACTGTAGCGCTTACCAGTTCATCTCCCAACTGCTGTTGTTGCCCTCTAGGAGTGAAGTGGTGATGATTTGGCATTTGGTCTGGGTGGAATTTAGGGATTCAAATCAGTTGGAAAGATTTGGTGGAGTTTGGAGAGTAGGGAATTGAGAGTTAGGACGCACGGGGGACTAAATGGGTCAAGCCCGTGTGAACCGAGGCTGAGTGGGTATTTTTGGCAGAGAAAGGGCACTGACCCGAACGGTGATAACAAGACAAATCCTTGAAAAAATGGCATATGTGTGTACCGAGAAAAAGCCATGGCATAGTAAGCCTGTGCAAATACGGTTTAGCCGGTTTGGCTGGTTTGGGTTAGTTCAAAATTTTGTACTAGCTCCAAGGTTTTGATTAGATTTGTGAACGAGATTGAACTACAGAATTTTTGTCTGGTTTGAACAGTTTGAGCGGTTTCAATTTTTGCACACCCTTAGGCATAGGTGTCTTTGTTATAATTAGCCACTGTCTTGGTGAGTAAAAAAGCATACAGAACATTTTCCTTACCACATGTTTTTCTTTATGTAGGTTATTGGCCTTTTGGAAAAGGTACTTCGTCTGTGCCAGTTGAGCAAGCGAGCACATAAAGACACCAAAATCATTTTAGTGTGACTGGCTCACTGCTAACTTCAGGTTCAGGGAGTTTGGGACAGACATGGTCTTGGTGAATGAAACATGCAAGTTAACATGAGGCTCTCATAACTACGCACATTTCTGGCTATTGGTTGAGTTCTTACAGTCTTGTTTGATGAGCCGATAAACTGAAATGATGAACAAGTCCATGGTTTTGAAAATGTCTCCATTAGCCTCTTCAATCTTTCTCTTTGCTCTATATATTTTTGGAATACAGAGCTTAATCAACTGAAAGCCAGAAGTGTAGTTGGGATTTTTTTTCAGGATAAAGGAAGTCAGTACGCCACTTTTAAGCTTGGGATGTACATTTGCATTTTCATTTTTAAGGAAAAAGGCCTTCTGGTCATTCATTCTTCTGCAAAGCACCGGATGTTACAAATCCTGAGTGTCCGAAGATAGTTATTAGTAAGATACAGTAAAATGGATGGTGATTTTGCGCCCTGGACCCCATCTGATATGGTGTAGGGAGGCTGATTGTTCTATGGTTCTGCAGCGTCGCTTCGGGCTCAGTTCGCTGCAGAACCGTTGCCAATCTCCTCTTAACATGGTTTTTCCCTCTTGTTCAGCCAATGTGGCTTATTTATGGCATTGATCTTTGGAGGGCACGGTAGCTTCCATATACGGCACCAACGGTCATCACCTCCTCCGTTTAGGTCAAATTCCTCGAGCAGGACCTGCACCGCTTGCTTCACTGAGCGTTTCCCCTTCTTATCGAAGTGCCTTGCAAGAATGAGGGTTACACTGCCTGTACTGAAAGTATCTCTCGACTATTGGACGAATGAGGGTTACACTGCCTGTACTGAAAGTATCTCTCGACTATTGGACTGATGAGATCTTGAACCCTCTCTAGCAGATTGTGGTTCCGAGAGGAGCCTGCCCCAAGCCTTGAAGATCCAAGGTTCATCCCAGATCCTAACCGATGCACACTATTGCCAATTTGCTGCGTGTTGCCCTTTTTTACAAGCTCGACTCCATGGAGAATACTCCTCCATGCATAAGAGACACCACAAGATCACTATTTGGGTAATACCTGGCTCTCAAAAACTGTGCGCTTAGACTATGATGAGGCTGTAGTAGAAGTCTCCGAGCTTGTCTAGACAACATCGTAATGTTGAAATTATGGATATCATGAGACCCCAAGCCTCCCATAGACTTTGTTTTGGTCAGCGTTTGCAATCCAGTCTAATGATTTTATTAGCTTTGTCCTGATGCGGGCTCTGCCAAAACCCCCAATCCTACTACTAATCTTATCATACAAACTTCTTCTCAAGTAGAAGCATGACATGGCATACGTTGGGATTGCCTGATCGACGGCTTTAATGAAACACTTCTTTTAGGGAAGGTTGCCGGAACAACTTTATTAATAATAATCCAACAATAGTTATTTTTTTAGAAGATTACTTATAATACAACTAGGGCGTTTTTTTTTTGGAATCAAAACAAAACCTAGCCAGATTAGGAGCAACTTCGTTTGTCTCCCTCGGACAATGCCTAGATCCGACTTTCCCTATTACAGAAATTGAGGTAACGCAATATGTATAGATGGGTGTCATCGAACTCCACCACATGTTCACTGTTGCAAGCATTGATAACTTCAATTGCATCAGACTTTGCTAGCCCTTCCACATGGCTAAGGCTTCTGCCGCTGTGGCAGACTCGACATGCCCCAAAATCAAATTTACGAGTTCTACAAATGAGAATCATCAAAAACACCTGAGTCCTTCCCTCGTCGCTCCCATGGGTGAGGGTTTTATGAACCTTTTCTTCAATGCATTTCTTTAGCAAGATAGGATGATGCTCATGCTATGCACAATCAACGCTAATTAGATAACTAATATAACTAGGGGTGTTACAGCTCTATCCCCCTTACGAGAATCTCAACTCGAGATTACTAAGGTAGGAAGAGAGAAGGAAACAAGGTTACTCTAAATATAAGAGGGAAACACACTAGACAACACACCGAGTATCTCATGGTCAACTCATGGATGGAGTGTTCGAAATAGCTCTTGAGATGATAACATGAAACACGTCAAGGTAACAAAGGAAGAAGGGAAAGTTCCAAGTTGTTAGATAACTGGTCTTAATAAGGATTGAGACCATGGAGCTTACATAAGATTTGAAATTCTGAGGGAAGGGGACTTCCAACTGAATGGATATGACCACAGACTTTGAGAGATAACCTCTACTAAACGGCTAAGTAGAGATTTCATGGATACACATATATAGGTTAGCAAGACCAAGTTGTTGAACTACTTTTAACAAAGAAGGGTCACTCTTTCATTCAACAGAAGGTTGTTTTGGTGGAGAGGACTCATAAGAGTCACAAGAAACATGTAATAAGAGAAATGGCTGATTACCAAAATCATAGTCGCTCTTTAAACATGGTCGAGAAACTGAAGGAAACTCTTTATTCATCCAGGTCTACCAAAATCTTTGACAAATATTGTGATATCACTTTTACACCACCAAGATGAATAGATAACAAGATTCCTGATGACACGAGAGGAAGAAAATTCATTCTCAGAATTCAAGTGTTTGGCAAAGCAAGACGCTTGCCAACATAGAAGGGTCTGGAGGATCGACCAAGAGACATTTAGCAACTCTACTTTAAATGTTTTCCTTTATGTTTGAGATACCAAACATCAAGTAAAGGTCGGACTTCGAATACAAAGGAAACCATAAGCGCAACTCCTATAATAAATCATAGAAAAAGCCTCGTGAGAAGTGATTGTTATTGCTGAATCAAGAGAATATGACAATAGGCCTTCCGACTAATTGTGTCAACCATTACATCAATCTTGCCAGATTTACAAAGAGATTTATGTCAAAACCTTGAGGAACACCAACCATCATATCTACTTGAGATTCAGATTTGGTTAGGCGCGATGATACTTTAGACTCAAGTATGCCTAAGCAGAAAGGGTGCAACATTGATGCATGTAAAATGCATACATGAACTTTGTAGTTTGTTAACATATTTATCCACATATTTGCATCATATATAATATTATATCCATGGTTTATATTGATTTTTGGGGATTTACCAATGATCCCCTTTATTTTGGTTATAAACCGTCAGGGCAGAAAAACCCTATTTTCAATGTTTTTGATGTTTCAGGACCCATACGGAGTCAAATGGACCTGAGGTTTTGGGGATGTTAATATTTATCCACGAGAAGCATCTGGAGCACAAGAACCTCACCTAGAGTGTCAGGAGGCTCAAAAGAGTCTGGGTGGCGCGCCCAGCCCAGGTGGGCGCGCCACCTACCATCTTTTCCTCGTAGGTCGTCCAATCGCCTTGATTCTTTCGCCCACAGAGTTCTCTTGACCTAAAAACCCCTATATAAGGATCCCCCGGGGAGTCCTCGACACAAAGGAGGAGGAGATAGAAAATACCAAGAATAGAGAGTCTGCTGGCCACCACCGGGGGAAGATTGGAGGGGAAACCGCTGTCGGAATCGCCTCTGGTCGCCTCTTCTCTTTCACCAAAGCCTCCTCATCACTCTCCATGATGACGGGGGAGTAGTCCACTCCCTGGACTTTGGGTTTATGGTGATAACTTGATCTAATCTCTCCATGTATGATCATTGTAGCAGTTTATATGATGTGCCTTGCATGAGTATGGATCTATCTTATATATTTACCAATTTGAGTCACCCTACTAGCCTCCACGTCATTCCTTAGAGATTAGAAAATGTAGTCCATGGGATTAGTTGTCAATTCATCTGTAGCCATTAGATTAAGTAGAAAACTTGCGTCCCTTATTCCACCAGCCTCCACCTAACGTGTTGAGGCCTGACTCTCCTTATTTCTCCCGTCTCAAAAAAAAGAATGACATGTTTGAACATCCTATGCGTTGCTGTTCATGGCGGCCAAAGTAGTGAGATGACCAAATATTGCATCATCCCGATGTCAAATTCACACAGCTATCCGTCGGAGCGTTGACCAGGCATCTTCCCTTGGTTGCCACACAGGTAGAGATGCAAGTTTAGAACCTTTAGGGTACTCTCTATTTTATTCTAGTTCAAACAAATGAACTAGTTTTATTAAAAAGTGATGATTTGTGAAAATCTAGTTCATCTTTTTGTACTAAAGAGGGTAGAGGGTACCCTTTAGGGTACCATTTGCATCCTTACAAACAAGTATGCTACATGCCCTCTTCTCTCAAGCAACGGCAAGGTACATCAGATTTGTCGATGCTACCGGCTCGGGAATATTTTTTTCCAGAGTATGGAGGCCTCTATAGACGCCTGCGAGTTTAGCAAATAGCAAGACAGAGCAACTTACGTCTACGCTTCCTCTACAATCGCCTATGTACCTCTTGCTTTGTGTCTCTTATTTCCCAAATCTAGGTTCTCAATAATTCAAATAGTATTACATTCGGTTGCATTGAGATGGTTGCTCCTTAGTGGAAGGTTGGAGTTGGATCTTCGTCTTCTGTTTTAAAATCTGAAGTTTGGAACTTTGGATAAGGTGAGAAGCTGCAAAGATTGATTTAGAGAGAGAGATTACTGACACGTTGCGTGTAGGCTATGTAATCTTAGCGTACCCTGTCTGCTGCGAGGAAGAAATTGATACCAAAATAATTCAATTGTCATCTAGGGTAGCTAGGAAAAAGTTGCACGCATATGCAGGATCGATCAATCAGAGGATGTGCCTTGAAGTTATAGGGAAGCAGCGTTCTATTGAATTATTGGACGTGTCTCTCAAGACTGCACTCGCCTCGGCTTTTCCATATCGGCCGGTCCTCCTATCCTGCAGAGCACTTCTTTCAATTTGCAGCAGCCAATTCCGATATGGTACATCAGATGGATAAAGTTCAGTTCTACGGTCAAAGAATCACAATCGGAATATGTTGTCACATGGCAAGGGAGGTGGCGATGATACTGTCAGCAAATAGGGTAAGTACTCGCCGCTTCTCCTTTCCAGTTGTTCCATATATTTTTCCTTCACTTAGTTGTGAAATCAATCTTACTAAGAACTGAGAAATAATTATCTTTCTCTTTTTGACGCGGCAGGAAAGTTAGTAATACGAGACAAGAGAAGCAACTTCATTCTTCGTATCTGACAAGACAAGCAACTCATATGGCTCCGTACAGTTTGTCAGCGCAACAGTGTGACTTAAAATTCTAGGGGTGTGAATTCGTTTGAGTCATATGTGATAATAGTGAAAAAAGAATAAAATGTGTAAATTTATCTAGCATCAGTTCAAGGTTATGAAAGGCTTCAGATGATAAATTATTTTCTATTTCAATGCCAAGATAGAAGAAACCTGAAGAATGCGAGAGCTATGAAAAGCTTGATTGTCTTCAATAAAAATCAGATCTTAAGGCGTATGAGTATCTAAATATAAACCTTGACACTCTTCTGGGCAAGGATGTGGATAATTTATATTTTTGCCTTAGTGATGTGATACGAAAGACCAAACAACCTTCGGTTTAGTTTATATTACATATAAAAGGCTTGCTGCCTATTAGAGAGAAAAATGAAAATAAAGATTCCGTTATGCAGCTACCATATTAATTTATGCCTCCAACTTATGGTCGTTTGTGTGAGATTACTCACATTTGCTATTTTTTACATTTACCCTTTATTCTAATTCTAAGATGGCCTACATATATTGCATAATTTTTTTTGCATATGGTGTGCTACGGTTCCCTCCACTGATTAGTTTACTTTTGTAGGGCTCCTCATGCCGCTTGGGTTGCCATTACAGTTAATTAAACTTCCCGATCATTAATTCTTTGCAGATGTAAGCTTTGTGAAGTACAAATCTCTACTGTTAGTGCATCAAATTTCAAAGTTTAAAATCTCTTATAATCTGGCTATTTCATAATCAGGTGTACGATACAGATCCTTCCAACATATAGATAAGGGTAATGTAAAATATTTTACCATGGTCCCTGCATGGTCACACCAGTTACTCATCCATGAGTCCATACCCGTAAACTCTGTTCCAAATTTAAATTCATTATATGTGGACGTAAATCTCTTCTTTTGGCATAGCCATTCATACTAAAATTGTTGGCATAATGCAATGTTTTTTTCAAAACTCCTTAACTATGGTTGATCTTAAAAGAAACTATTGAGAAAGATACAAGGTTACATAAATCATTATATTGCACATGTACAGTTTCCGTGTTATCTTATTTATACTACTAAGGTAACTACGCCTATTTTAGATTGTACTGATCTTTTCAAATTTGTTCAAATTTCAAAGTTTGCATTGTCGCTCTCTTCCTATGTATAATCAGGTTCTCTACATTATTAGTTGTGTAGCTAAAGCTTCTAAGAAATAGAGAAATACGCATATACATTTATAAGTTGTGCTCACATGCTATGTTATATTGCGGAGTTTAGTTTTTTTAGATTTTTAACCGTTGTTTAGGCAGGTATTACTGCTAGAATTGAGGCTTAATGATGAACCAGAGCTAAGTATGCATGTTTCTTACGGTGGAGTTCTACTATTCAAATGGCATAGTCATAAAACGTAATTTATGTCTTTATATTTGCATGATTTGTTATCAGTGACTCTAACATAATAATATCTTCTTAAAGTTAAGTTTTAAGTTTTTGGAATTTGTATAACTGTTACAAAAGTTGCTTGCCCGTGCGGATGCACGGGTTAATGACTAGTCTATGTAATTCTTATGGTGGATATTGTGTTATAAGATAGTACTTGTTATTATTTTATGATGCATGTAATGGTTTAGATCTATACATAATGCCTTGTTATTCATATCATGAGGTGATTGACACCACCAAGTGGGAGTAGATGAGAGAGATATGATAATACTCACAACATATCACGACATATGAATAATTGCACTAGTGTTTAGAATGTTTTCCACTAAGAAGTATGATGTATTTAGGTAATGGGTGGCCGAGTGACAGCGGCATATGTATTGAGTGACAGCAATGCAACCCAACATCCTTTATCTAGGGGTAAAAAGGGAGAAGTATGATGTCTGGTATGACACAAACCAAATGCTAGCCTTATTGCAAGGGTGACCTAGCAACACAAAGGAGTACTTCTTTCACCTATGTGTTTTATGACATGTAGCCACCATAAAAGTACCATTAAAACATGACAATTGTGTGTACCTTTACTATCTATAACATAATAATCACCATAGATGGAGAAGAGAGGATTACGTGAACCCATGTCCATTGTTCCTATAAAAGAAAACCCTTGTCTTGTCCTCTTGCATTGAAGAGGATTGGGACACTTATATTCTTGTTTTGTTACATTAAACTTCCAACCATTATTAAAACAACCATCTTATTCCTTAAAACTTTTTTAGTGCATAATCAAGTAAAACTTGTGACACTTTAGTTGTAGAGAATAGATAACTTTTCCTTGTTGCTCCTGTGGATCGATACCCTACTTCCACATTGAGAGGTAATACTGTGATCCCCTGCACTTGGGGGTTATCAAGATACTTTTCTGGCGCCGTTGCCGGGGAGCGTAGCGCTTAAGTTTCTATTCTTGTGTGCACTAGACTTTAGATTTGTTTTAATTTGTTTTATATCTTGCAATCATCTAAGCTTGGGTAGATTTCTTTAACTTGTTTGGTTGTGAGTTCCTCATTAGATTTACTTTTAGTTTTTACTTTCCTTATATCAAAAACACATAAAAATTTATTATAATTTTACTATGGATGGACTTTCACCTAAGGACCTTAGGGATTTAGATGAAGTTAATTATTTTTTATCCCAAGAAAGAGTGCATGTTAAACAACTTATTGATTTCTCAAATGAGATTGCTAAACAACTATGTGAGTTATATAATGTGTCTTCTTGCACAAAACAAAATGATAAGCATCTCTACTATCAATGCAAATGTAGTAATCATTTTATAATTGCCTCACATCATGAAAATCATCATGATTACTTTGAAATGAGATGACTTGATCAATTTATTGCTTTCATTGGAGCTAGTGAGGTGGAATTCCTAATTAATAAAAAGTATGAAACTTGTGATGTGGCTCGTGATCTTAAAAAAGTAAGTTCTATGCTCCTTAAACATTGCAAATAAAGCC
Source organism: Avena sativa (assembly GCA_916181665.1). Lineage (NCBI taxonomy): Eukaryota > Viridiplantae > Streptophyta > Magnoliopsida > Poales > Poaceae > Avena > Avena sativa. The sequence continues at coordinate 435,798,732 of OV702295.1, forward strand.
TTTGTGATAATTGATGGCTCTGAAATATAGCCATCTACGTCCACATTTAAACTGGATATTATTCATATTTTTGATAAAATATCTCTCTAAACCCTGCCACTAATGCCTAATGATCAATGGGGTATGCAATACTTTCTTGCTATTTTCCCTGCGCAGATAATGGCGTTTGATGATGGGAATCGCTATATTAAAGTCAAAGATACGAGATTTCTAATAACCCAAAGAAACCAGGAGTTGTGAAGTGGAGACAGATGCTTTAACGACCAACTATACCACGGGAATAAAATTCTGACCGTATAGTTCCGGTCGTATAGTTGCCATCAACACCGCTAGGTCAAACAGAACAACTTTCTTGAAGGGACCCCTATATAAAGAGGCCTCGGGCGACGAGAAAAGAGAGATCTTTCCGATCACCAGCCGCCCCCAGATCTCCATCCACCACACCGAAGAGCCACCGGAGGAATAGACTTAGATCTAATCTCCAAATCATTCTCCACCACCATAGCCATATTCCACCACTTGTAATAGTAGATCTCATCTTCGATTGGCGATATTGTAAGACTACTTTCTATCAATCTCATGATTCCCATTGCAATGTTTATGATCTTTGATTTCATCTCTATGTGTGAGTAATCCTCCTTGGGCTAAGGGCTTCGGCCTAGCCATGTAGCTTTTGTGCATGTTATTTATCATAGATGGGATCATGTATTAGTTTGTATGACATGATGATTATTGTATCCTCTCTTGCCTCAATCTAAGGACTTGTCAGGTACCCAAGACCCCGAGGATTGAGCCAGGTATAGGGAGTATGAGTAATGACTAATCTGCAGGTTGGGAACCCCAGTGACATAATTTATTATTATCTTTTATTCTCATTAGATGTTTTGCACATCTACAGGTAAAACTGAAAGCCCTAGGCCCTCTCTCTCTCCATCATCAGCAACAACAAAAGACAACAAACTCTTGGTCCGGTAAAAACCCAAAAGGAATTCTAAAACTTCCGAAGGTCCATTAAAGTAACTTCACTACGCTTTCTGCTTCCCGAGGATTCGATAAACCTAGGTCTACTAGGGAAAAAGAGCTATACTACATCCATAATCCGGATCGAAGGTATCAACCTTTTTTCTGGCGTCGTTGCCGGGGAAGCAATAGCTACCCTGGTGAGGTTAGTAGGAACCTTGCTAGTTTTAATTCTTGTTTTTAATTTTTAGTTTGCTTTTAGTCTTTATTTGAAAAACCAAAAAAGTTAGTTAGTATTTAAATCTTGCTTTTACTATTATAAGTCTCTGTTTAAGAAAACCCAAAAACATAGGAAATATGGCTGAAAAGAAGCTTGGGGATTTTGCTACTCCCAACAATGATTATTTGCGTACTCCTATTACCCAACCATCAATTGCTGCTGATGATTATGAAATTAAGCCCCAATATTTTAGTTTGGTTCAATAGAAGCAATTTGGAGGCTCTGCTGTTGAGGATGCAAGTATGCACTTGAATACTTTCACTGAAATATGTGATATGATGCGCATAAAAGATGTTGACCCTGATGCAGTCAAATTGCGTTTATTTCCTTTCTCTCTTAGAGGAAGACCAAAAGAATAGTTGCTATCTTTGCCTAGAAATACTATTACATCATGGGTGGAATGTACTTCTTTATTTATGACTAAAATTTTCCCACCTGCAAAGACTATGTAACTAAGATCTAATATTACTGGTTTTGGACAGGAAGAGTGTGAGCCACAAGCGCTTGCATGGGAAAGGATGAAAGAATGCATGAGAAACTGTCTTAGTCATGGGATGAAAGACTGGTTAATTCTCCATTTATTTTATAATGCTCTTAACCCTGTGTCTAAGTCTATGCTTGATACTACAGCTGGAGGAACATTTATGGGTAAACATATTACCGAAGCAAAGCAGCTACTAGACAATATGCAAGACAACCACGCCCAATGACATGTGGATAGATCAAACACGAAGAAGGTGAACTATGTCTCACCACAAGAAAATGAAGAACTCAATGCTAAGTTGGATGAGCTCATATTAGCCCTAAAAGGTAAGGAAATCCAAGTAAGAGCTATCCCTGAAACAAATATTGAAGAAATAGACTTCATAACTTCTAATGATTATAACCCTGCTTGGAAGAAGAATTATAATCCTAATTTTCAGAAACATTATTCTAGTCCTGCAGGTAACTCTAATAATAATATGGGAACTAGTAATGGTAGTCTCTAAGAAACACTTAAGTCTTTTATAGACTCACAAAATAAGCAAAACAATATTCTTGTTAAAATAACGGAGAACCATGATGCTATGCTTGGTAAATTATCTAACCAAGCTGTAAGTTTGAGGAATGATTTGCAGGCCCTCCAAGAAAGAACGGGGATTATTGAGGCACAACTAGGTAAGATAACCGAGAGTCAAACTCTCATTCTAGCTAAATTTGCAGGTAAAGCTGAGCCCAATCCTATTGAAGACCTCAAGATGATAAGAATCCAAAGGGAGGAGTTTGAAGAACTTGATTATAGTGATGCTCCTTCATCAAATTACACCATTGAAGATCTTGTAAAAAGGATCGATGTCAATATTCCGGTAAGTGAAGGAAATGAGTAAGCTATGTACCAACACTTCATTAATCAGGTAGCAATAAAGGTACGTGAGCTTGAGGAAGAATATACGCAAATTGCTGAAAAATTACATGTGAATCTTGATGATATATTTGAGCCGACTATTAAGATTAAAATTGGGACCAATGAGATAGATACACTTTCTGATCTAGGTGCAAGCGTTTCAACAATTCCAAAAAGTCTTTTTAATAAGTTAAATCTTGGCTCTTTTGAAATCACTGAGTTAAAAATGCATTTAGCAGATTCTACCTACAAACAAGCTGTAGGAATCAAGGAGAACAGTTTAGCATACATGCTCTTATTGATTTTGTTATAGTTGACATGCCTGAAGATGCTACTGCTCCTATTATATTAGGCCATCCATTTTTAAGAACTATTAAGGATTTAATTAATCTACATGAAGGGAACATGAAGCTTAAATTGCCTTCGCGGGATCCTTTTGTTATTTATTTCTCCAACAAGAAGAAAGCCAAGCATGATGAAAAGGAGGCCATCACTTTGAAGGCCAACTATTTTTTACCTGCAACATTGAGGTCAAGCTATTGACCATAAAAGAGTGCTTCATGGGAGGCAACCCATGTGAAATAAAGGTTTGAGTTAAGTTTTTAAGTTTTAGTTTAAGTTTATGTTTAATAAAGAGTGCTAGAAAGCTCCAATTGAGGAGAAGAAGTTCAGTAGTACCTAAAATCCTGCTTAATACATGCTGATGTTGGTCGATAATATTTATTATCATTTTTCTGTCAAAAACAAGGTGTTTTCCTAAGTTTCAGGATAAAAAAGAATTCTCGAAAAAATATAAATTTTTTGATGAACATAGAAGGTTTAACAACCAACTATACGGCAGGAATAAAATTTTGGGTCGTATAGATATTTTTGACATCGACAAATTTTCTTTCATAAGTACTGACGGTTTAATGACCAACTATACGACAGGAATAAAAACTCTGGCCGTATAGTTCTAGTCATATAGATATCGATGCTTTCATACAATTTCTTTTCCAGGAACAGAGGGTTTGATGACCAACTATACGGCGGGAACAAATTGTTCTGGACGTATAGTTCTAGCTGTATAGCTACACCGGTATGTGGAAACCCTAAAATTTTGATAGCAGGCCAACTATACGACGGGAACACATTGTTCCAGCCATATAGTTCCGCCCATATAGTTGCGTCCAACCATAAAAATGCCACGGGAAGGTACTTCAAACCCCAAAACTTCAATCCTTTTTCTCTCTTCTACCTCCAAACTCTCTCAAAACCTCAAGAGATCTTCATCTCTACTCAATTTTGTTTGATTTCCTCGCACACAAGTGATCTACGATATGTTTCTCCTCCGATCCTCCAATTGCTTTTTGCAAATTCATCTTCGATCTGTCGTCATTATCAATTTAGGGTGAGACCTACTATGAACTAATTGCCATGATTCTCTTCCTAGATTATTATTTTGAGGGGATTCTTTAGTGTGCTATGATGATGAATATGTTATACTTATTACTATTGGATCAAAAAGTTTTATTTTTGTCTTTCTTTATTATTTTAGATGATGAGTAGAAGGAGCCAAACTTGTGCTCATGCTGCCGCTAGCGCTTCTCGAGCTGTCGCTCAAGAACGTATGGGGATACGGTTCAGGAATAAGCTCCAACATGATCGTTTCGATAAGATCAAGAACTGAGAAGTGAAGGCCACCAAGTGGGCTTGCCCCATATATTGAACCAACTCGGTATTTCTAATGACTTCAATTTACTTTACAATAGGGTTGGCCTGCAAAACTTTGTATTCAATGATGTGCCTACATATCGCCAGTTAACTCTTGAATTTTTAAGTTCTTTGCAAAGCACCGTTAAACTATGGCATGGAGAGGACACAATTTCTTTCCAACTTATGAACAACAATTACACATTATCACTAAATGAATGGTGTGCATGCTTCAATTTTCCAAACAATAATGATAATGACTTGCGCGCATCCTTTACTAGCTTAGACCCTTCCCTGGAACAATATTATAATGTAATGAGCTTCACTTCTAGAGTGAGCAAGGGGAAGAATATTCAACATCCTGCAATTTGCTATTTGTTCTATGTTATTGCTAACACCTTGCAGGCACGTAATGAGTTCACGAGACTCAATGAGGAGGACATCTTAGTCCTCGCAAAAGCTGCTTACAACAACTGTGACTTGTCACTCAACTTGGGCGCAATCCTTGTGCGCTACCTAGAGCACCAATCCTCCCAAAGCCAAGGACCAATCGCAGGTGGAGGCGTCATCCCCGTGCTTTCCATTTCCCTAGGCATCGACCTAGGTGAGTTGCAACCTGTGCAAGGTGAGCGACGTGTTGGTTTCTCTACTTTAAAGGCTTGTGGAATGCTCACTAGGAGAGATGGTTTTTATTACTTGCATATTGCTAGAGCTGGGCGTCTTTATCCTGCTCCTATGCCTAATGGTATTTTCTCTATCGAGGAAGGATGTTTGCTATATGACTTGTAGGTTGAGCAACATCAACCTGAGGAGGAGATTCCAGATGAGGATGAGGACCAAGAAGAGGAGCAAGAAGTTCCTTATCAAGAGGAGCAGCCACCAACCCGGTTTGCTACATACCAAGACTTCCAAGAACTTGGAGGGACTGTGGAGAGGATGCATAGCCTTTCCTTGAACCTCCGAGGAACAACTAGTAATTTATCAACTCAATTTGCAAACTGAAGTAACGACTTTTTCCTGCCACCATAATGATTTGAAGGGCTTGCAAAAGCCTAAGCTTGGGGAAGTTTCCTCATTTATCTTTATTTGGCGTTCATTTTCTTTTATTTATTTCGAGGTTATGTTTTTAATTCGAGCTTATAAGCACTCGTGTTGGTTTCCCCAACACTTTATCTTTAGTTATTTCTATTTTTTCGAGATTTTCTAGCTGAAATTTGCCGCCAATTTTCTAATCTTTAATTCCTCCTCTCAAAAACAACAAAAAGGTTTCTCCATTTATCTTTATTTTTACCTCTTTCTTTTCTTTCCGCCTCGAGGTTCTCATGTATTTGCAGGAAGAGTGATTGACTTCAAGTTTCCAAAAAACAAATTAAAAGGGAAGAGAGAAGTGGAACCAAACATGAGAGGTATGCCTTATGACTCCCCACTTTTGAAGTTAGAGGAACCCATGCTAGTTAGTAGTAAATGTTGAGATATTATATTGGTGGAGTGAGTATTTATATTGTAGTAAAGTTTTGTTTGCATGGGTATTTAGTTGGGTACGTTTTGTTCCAGCTCTTGTAGTTAACCAAGTCTTGCCTAAAATTTCCTAAACAATTGTAATAAGAAGTCTCACAATTGAAGGCTTGGGTGTTGTAGTGTTTAGTCTTGAAGGCTTATTTCTAGAGACACTCAACACCACGGAATATAATGATTGACTTGATAGCTCTCTTTAAAAGGATTTGTTCGATTGAATTAATGTTTAGCGGTTTTTGTGAGCATGCCAAAGTTTGACTTGTTAATCATAAGAATGATATAGCTTTATGTGTGTCAAACTTCATGGGATGCCAACAACTCTGCTAGCCTACAAATGATCTTCATGGAGGAAAACTCCTAGATTTTGGCTATGAGTTTATTAAACACATGTAGAAGTAATGCTATAGTGGGTAAGATTCTTGGCATTCCTGGGTAGTTGTGTTCATGATGCAATCACTCCTCTGGCTGATAAGAGTAATCATTGTGCAAAAGGAACAAAAACCTTAGTAATGCTACGAGTGTCCATCACAGCCCGATAAACTAATATTTTTTTGGCATGCTCTCAATTACTTAAGAATTGAAATTCTTGAATGACAATGAATGACAATGTAGTGTTTGAAAAGTCTTGATTTATTGATGTGGGAGAATTGAGATACTCTAGTGTATATGCTTTTCATGACAACTCTCACACTCTCAATTTTACATGATTATACTTTATTGTTCAAAGGAAAGCCTATGAGTTGATTGCATGACATGGAATACAGTTTACTTATTTGAATCATCCATGTTAACAATAATTTTTCTGCGCTACAAGGATGCATAAAAATCCATATGATATGCTTGCCATTACTCTATATATGCTGAAGTTTTTCAGATTTATGAAGTGGAGGAAACATGAGACTACCAATCATGAGTAAGATCATCATCTCGTTATTTCAGTTTAAATGTTGAGTTCCTTTTTGATTTTGGTTTTCTTGCTAGAGGACGATCAAGTTTAAGCTTGGGGAGGTTGATGGCTCTGAAATATAGCCATCTATGTCCACATTTAAACTAGATATTATTCATATTTTTGATGAAATATCTCTCTAAACCCTGCCACTAATGCCTAATGATCAAAGGGGTATGCAATCCTTTCTTGCTATTTTTCCCTGCGCAGGTAATGATGTTTGATGATGGGAATCACTACATTAAAGTCAAAGATACGATATTTCCAATAACCCGAAGAAACCAGGAGTTGTGAAGTGGAGACAAACGCTTTAACGACCAACTATACAGCGGGAATAAAATTCCGGTCATATAGTTCCGGTCGTATAGTTGCCATCGACACCGCTAGGTTAAACAAAACAACTTTCGTGAAGGTACCCCTATATAAATAGGCCTCCGGTGACAAGAAAATAGAGCTCTTTCTGATCACCAGCCGCCCCCAGATCTCCATCCACCACACCGAAGAGCTGTCGGAGGAATAGACTTAGATCTAATCTCCAAACCATTCTCGACCGTCATAGCCATATTCGACCACTTGTAATAGTAGATCTCATCTTCGATTGGTGACATTGTAAGACTACTTGCTATCAATATCATGATTCCCATTGCAATATTTATAATATTTGATTTCATCTCTATGTGTGACTATATGCTTTTCATGACAACTCTCACACTCTCAATTTTACATGATCATACTTTATTATTCAAAGGCAAGCCTATGAGTTGATTACATGACACGGAATAAAGTTTACTCATTTGAATAATTATGCTGCGCTATAAAGATGCATAAAATCCGTATGATATGCTTGCCATTACTCTATCTATGCTGAAGTTTTTCAGGTTTACAAAGTGGAGGAAACATGAGACTATCAATCATGAGTAAGATCACCATCTCGTTATTTTAGTTTAAATGCTGAGTTCCTTTTTGATTTTGGTTTTCTTGCTCGAGGACGATCAAGTTTAAGCTTGGGGAGGTTGATGGCTCTAAAATATAGCCATCTACGTCCACATTTAAACTAGATATTATTCATATTTTTATGAAATATCTCTCTAAACCCTGCCACTAATGCCTAAATGATCAAAGGGGTATGCAATCCTTTCTTGCTATTTTTCCTTGCACAGATAATGATGTTTGATGATGGGAATCACTACATTAAAGTCAAAAATATGATATTTCCAACAACCAGAAGAAACCAGGAGTCGTGGAACAGAGGCAGACGCTTTAACAGCCAACTATACGACCGGAATAAAATTTCGGCCGTATAGTTGCAGTCGTATAGTTGGCGCCGCCACCGCTAGGTCAAACAGAACAACTTTCGTGAAGGGACCCCTATATAAAGAAGCCTCTGGCGATGAGAAAAGAGAGCTCTTCCAGACCATCAGCCGCCTCCAAATCTCCATCCACACCACCGAAGAGCCACCGAAGGAATAGACTTAGATCTAATCTCCAAACCATTCTCCACCACCATAGACATATTCCACCACTTGTAATAGTAGATCTCATTTTCGATTGGCGACATTGTAAGACTATTTGCTATCAATATTATGATTTCCACTACAATGTTTATGATCTTTGATCTCATCTCTATGTGTGAGTAATTCTCCTTGGGCTAAGGGCTTCGGCCTAGCCATGTAGCTTTTGTGCATGTTATTTATCATAGATGGGATCATGTATTAGTTTGTATGACATGATGATTATTGTATCCTCTCTTGCCTCAATCCAAGGACTTGTCAGATACCCAGGACCCCGAGGATTGAGCCAAGTATAGGGAGTATGAGTAATGACTAATCTGCAGGTTGGGAACCCCAGTGACAGAAGGGGTAGTACGGCTGTATGTGAGGGATTTACTTGGGATTAACGGTGACTTCACTATGCATATCATTAGTTCTCTTTCTTTTATGGCTGAGGCTAGTAGATTATGGCTATAAGCGATTGCAGAGGCAATATCAATTATGGATGCACTGCCCACATATAATTTATCTTGCTCTAACAATTACATGCATACTTTATTATTATCTTTTATTCCCATCAGACGTTTTGCACAACTATAGGTGAAACCGAAAGCCCTAGGCCCTCTCTCTCCATCATCGACAACAACAAAAGACAACAAACTCTTGGTCGGGTAAAAACACAAAAGGGATTCTAAAACTCCCGAAGGTCTATTAAAGTATCTTCACTATGCATTCTGCCTCCCAAGGATTCGATAAACCTAGGTATACTAGGGAAAAGAGCTATACTACATCCGTAATCTAGATTGAAGGTATCAATAATGCTTATGTTATTAATTATGCAAAGAATATTCTTGCTACCATGGAAATAACTAATATTTTGCAGGAAGAAGATGACAAAAGCATAAGCCTGGAGATGCCCATGCACCCCCAAGAAGAGGAGATTGATGAGCAAACACAAGAAGATGACAAAAATCTAAGCTTGGGGATGCCCATGCACCCCAAAGAAGAGGAGAAAAATGAATAATAAGAAGAAGAAGATATGGTCCAACCTAAGCTTGGGGATGTATGGGAACCTCTCAAAAATGATAGTAACACTCAAACTCAAAACTCATTTGTCATTCATGAGAACCCATGCTATGATAATTGTGCAACTAAAAATTCTATGGTCATCTTTGATAACCCATGCTATTATGATAACGCTCCTTCACTTGCTACTAATGCTACTAGTGATACTATTGATAATTAGGAATGGTGATTAGATATGTTATATGATAATGCTTTAGATGATGGTCCTATGCTTCTTGTTAACCATCCATGTTTAACAAATGAAGATATAAATGATGAACTTGTTGCCCATGATGATGCTCTTGTTAGTAAGAGTCCTATATCATTCTTGAACTCTCATATGTTAACCATAGAGGAGAAATATGAACTTGCTTGGAAATATATATATGTGGTTTGCAAAATGTTGTTTGCAACCATGATATTGATATTGAAAATATTACTAGCAACTATTTTGAAAGAGGAAAGAATGCTAATAAATGTCGTGATATGTATAATGATACTATTTACATGAATAACTCTATGAACTTGCATGCTTTGAAGGGTTACAATGATAGATTTGCTTCTAGTAAATGCAACTACTATGAAAGAGGAGGTGATAAATGCCCTATTTATGCTTCTAGTTATTATATGTTGTGTTTGCCTACTGATATTATGCAATGTCATTCCTCTATTTGTTGTGATTTAGTGATATATAAAATGCCAATGCATAGGAAGAAAGTGAGACTTTGTTGTTATTGTTCCTATATCTTGTGTTGCTTTCTACCACGTTTCAACTTGACTATTACTTTAACTCGTATGAGCACACCATGGGACCCAGGTATTATGTAAGGAAACACTTTCCAAGGGAGAAGGAGGTAGCTAAGAATCACAAGCTAACACATGAATTCCATATCACTTAAACCAAGTAAGTAAGCCTAGTTATATGGCTATAAAGAAAGCGATTTGTGGGAGGTAACCTGGTTATTTTTTTTTGTATTTTTGCTTAGAACTCTTGCCGTAGCAAGAGAGTTTTTTTTGGTTTTCTTTCTGTAAATTTTAATAAAGTACCAAGTGGAACCCATTTTGGATGTCATAAAGTTGTTAAACATATGGAGTAGCAAATTCCTGCAGAACAGTTTTTAGTGCAAGAATTTTATGATTTTTTATATACCTCCGATTGCACTCATATTTGCACAGCATTTACGAATTTTCATCCTTTGTATGCAAAAAATTGATAAAATTCCTGACATGTCTAAGTTGGCCAAATAAATTCGTTTTTCTTCTACTAAAAATCTAGATAGATTCTGCCATGTTTTATTTTAACCATTCCCGAGTGTCCTAAAATGATTGTTACGAGTTATATTATATGCTAGGGATATGCAAAAACATTATACACTTGATGGAACATTTATAAAGAATTTTGTCTTTGATATATATATGCAGTAACTATTATGCTTTTGTGCCACTAATGTCACCACTCAGAAAAGAGATGGGAGAAAAGTTTTGTGTTGAAGTTTTTTGACAGGGAATAGAAGAACACCACACCAAGAGAAATCCAAGAATGGTGAAAAACATAAGCTTGGGGATGCCCAAGGAACCCCACTAGACCTATTAAAATCTTGGTTTGCAAACCTATAAACTTTGTTTTTCGAGCAACATAAGACTTTCATAAAAACTTGGAGCGTCTGTTTTTTTACTTTAATTTTGTTTGCAATAAAAGGACCACCATCATGAATTATTATGCATGTTTATAATTAAGCTACTGAAAATATACTTTTCCATGATGAGACTAAAACTGAATATGAATGCCTTGAAATAAAAGAAAAAGGGGGATAAAAGCAAAAAGCTGAAATTCATGTTATTCCTAGTTACTAAGCTCAAATACTTTACATGAAGTATAATTTGTTTGTGCCTATTAAATTGTATCCTTTGTTCATGTATATTTATGTTCAACCATAAGGATCATGGTGAGAAAGTAAATGTTGGCATTATAAACTAGATGGCACACTCTTTAGATCTCTTTTTGCTAAGCCTTCACAACGCAAGCTAAGACTTGTTCCAAATCCCCTAAACTAGACTAGGCATATCCACCTATTTGTGGCAAAAGCTACTTCCAAGTACAATATGTATGTTAATCCTCCAAACATTTTTAAAATATATTTTTCGAATTCATGTATTTTAAATCTCATAAGAAAGTAAGGTTTGGGGTGATACTACTATGGAACTTTATGTGCTTCACATCTTATAAGTTGTTTGTTAGCCAAACCATGCTGTCATGGCACAAGCCTTCAATATAGAGTGAAGATAATCATGTTAGCTCTGCCTATGGATTGCATCGATGCAAAATAAAGTGTGCATACTAGAGTAGGCATGTTTAGAGAAAACGCTCCTGAACCGCTAGTCAAAGCCATGCCCATGCGGCACTCATGGTGGAAACTTACAGCATGATGATCCTTGTTGAGATTATTCATATGTCTGTTTTTCTTGTTCTTATGGAGTAGAGATATTGTCCCTTATAAACGCGACCATGGAATTATATTAACTCCTAAGATAAAGAAACATAAGGGGGCATATAGCTACACAAGGAGCAATAGGCACCTCGGTGATGCGGTTTCAAAAATAAATATGTATCCTACAATGACATGCCTAAGTTGAGTAGCATTAGGAGTGCAAGATCATAGGTATGGTGCATGACACAATCAACTTGTAAGATGTTTAATACATAAACCATATGCAACTTTTGAAACAAAAGCTAGTTGGAACCCCATCCTTATTAGTATTGTTGACATGAATTACATCGCTCAAAACTTTATTTTACATTCTTTATGGAGGATTAACATATGTATTCAATGCTTACTTTTGGTACGAGATGCAAAACATCTCAAGGTAAGACATGAAACTAAGAAGTGAGTCTTCTAGTTGGGCATTAAACTAGGAAGTAGCCCAAAAATAAAAGTAGAGGCATAAAACACCAATGCCAATTATAGGAAGAGTCTCTTATTATATAGGTTCATCAAAGTGTGCTTGAAGGTTTGTTTTGTCCCTCATTTGTTTTATCACACCATTACTTATTGTTTGACATGTTTACACATGTGCAAAAGATACAACTTGATAGTACACTTGCATATTATGTTTCATTGAAAGGATTTGAACCTATGAACTTTACATGATAATGAAAGAAGCAAAAGTAACAAACTCCAAAGTATATGTTTATTTTTATCACCTTCATGCTCGAGGATGAGCATAGGTTAAGCTTGGGGGTGTTGATGCATGTAAAATGCATACATGAACTTTGTAGTTTGTTAACATGTTTATCCACATATTTTCATCATATATAATGTTATATCCATGTTTTACATTGATTTTTGGGGATATACCAATGATCCCCTTTATTTTGGTTATAACCCGGTAGGGCAGAAAAACCCTGTTTTCAATTTTTTTGATGTTTCAGGACCTATACAGAGTCAAATGGACCTGAGCTTTTGGGTATGTCAATATTTATCCACGAGAAGCATCTGGAGCACAAGAACCTCCCAAAAGATCCTAGGTGGCGCACCCAGCCTAGTTGGGCATGCCACCTACCCTCTTTTCCTCCTCGGTCGTCCGATCGCCTTGATTCTTTCACCCACGGAGTTGTCTTGACCTAAAAACCCCTATATAAGGATCCCCCGGGGAGTCCTCGACTCAGATGAGGCGGAGATAGAAAACAGCAAGAACAGAGAGTCTGCTGGCCGCCACCGGAGGAAGATTGGAGGGGGAACCGCTTCTGGAATCACCTCCGGCCGCCTCTCCTCCTTCACCAAAGCCTCCTCATCACTCTCCATGATGAGAGGGGAGTAGTCCACCCCCTGGAATTTGGGTTTATGGTGGTAACTTGATCTAATATCTCCATGTATGATCATTGTAGAAGTCCATATGATGTGCCTTGCATGAGTATGGACTATCTATGTCATTCCTATGGTGGATATTGTGTTATGAGATAGTACTTGCTATTCATTTACCGTTGTGTTGGATCTTGTATGGTTTGTCATACTTTGGGGATATTCGATGATGCATGTAATGGTTTAGATCTATACATAATGTCTTTATCCATATCATGAGGTGATTGACACCACCAAGTGGGGGTAGATGAGAGAGATGTGATAATACTCACAACATATCACAACATATGATCATTGCACTAGTGTTTAGAATGGTTTCCATTAATAAGTATGATGTATGTAGGTAATGGGTGGTCGAGTAACAGCGGCATATGTATTGATTGATAGCAATGCAGCCCAACATCCTTTATCTAGGGGTAAAAAGGGAGAAGTATGATGTGTGGTGTGACACAAACCAAATGCTAGCCTTATTGCAAGGGTGACCTAGCAACACAAATGAGTAATTCTTTCACCTATGTCTTTTATGACATGTAGCCACCATAAAAGTACCATTAAAAGATGACAATTGTGTGTACCTTTACTATCTATAACATGATAATCACCATAGATGGAGAAGAGAGGATTAAGTGAACCCATGAACACATGTCCATTGTTCCTATAAAATAAAACCCTTGTCTTGTCCTCTTGCATTGAAGAGGATCGGGACACTTTTATATTCTTGTTTTGTTACATTAAACTTCCAAGAATTAAAACAACCATCTTATTCCTTAAAAATTGTTTAGTGCATAATCAACTAAAACTTGTGACACTTTAGTTCTAGAGAATAGATAGCTTTTCTTTCTTGCTCCTGCAGATCGATACCCTACTTCCACACTGAGAGGTACTACGATGATCCCTTGCACTTGGGGGGTTATCAAACATGTATCGCAAAAGTAAAGATACTAGATTCTCAAGATATGGATTACACAGGTAAGCTCCAAGAGACTGAGCTAGATTGCTAGATCCATGTAATAACAACTTGTCGAAGGACAACTGCACCTACATGAAGTACTTACAATGGAAAAACAAATGTGTCCTTAAGGGAACAAATATAACTCTACTCGAATCCATGACGACATCTTTCGACAATTGCACGTGAATCAAAGAAGATCACGTCTAACATCTAGAAAGCATTCTTCGAGATGACCCGAAGATGGTTCACGAAACTTTCCAACATTAATGCCAAATGTTCCATATGAATCTAGTCTAGCATGGATAAGATAAGGATGTCATCGATGGGATCAACAACATACTTATTGATATACTCCAAGAACATGGACTCATATGTTGCTTGAACAAGGAAAATATATTGGTTAGACCAAAGGGCATGAATATGAACTCAAGTGAAACATCACGAGTAGCAACATCATCACGATAGTCCTTGGAACTGAGTTTGATTTGACGATAGCCCAATCAAATCAAAGGTGGGGGAAAATAACATATCCATGAAGGAGATACTATCTTTCTTCAAGACGAACAAAACTAGATATCCCTTTAAGAAGTAACAAAGTTGATTAGAAGTTGTGTCTTACAACTCTTCAAGTTGTTGTTTAAGCCCAGCCAACTAGTTTAGGGGTATATAGTACATATCCTTGGAGAAAAGAAGAAGTTCAGACAACTAGCTTATTCAAGAACTTCACAACATGGTCATGTGGAAACAAGGGGATACTTCTAGCAGGATGTCTAGAATATCACAAACCACCGATATGTCACTTAGTTCGAGAGTAAACTTGCTTTACCAGGCAAGAGTACATAGTCTCGGAGCTTTGACACAAGCCTAACTCTTTGACCGAAGAGAGTATACCAGAATACTGGACTTGGTAGCACCATCATAATTTGCTTAGTGATAGGATTAACCAATCACGCTAAGAATGACACAAATTTCCTTGGAGTTCAAAGCAATAATAATTGCTAGAAATCTCAGATGGCCACATTATTACGCACACACATCATTCATGAGCACTTAAGCTCAGAGAAAGGGTGGGTAAAAATGTGTAAAAGCATCACTTCATTATGAGGTTCACAAAACTCAGCACGACCTCTTGATGAATAAGAGTTTGATACTCTAAGGTAGAACGTATAGAAGCTAATCAATGCCTCTTGATCTATGATTTACAACATTTTGATCTGATCCTAGATATGGCGAGGTACTGGAGTTTGTTTCTCCTGACATCCCGAAATGGTTTGTCTTGACGGACCACAAGGGTATCTTGCATCGAAAGACACCAATGCTCATACTATTTGGCTACCAACTGGTAGACAATGGTCAGAAACAACAAGGGGGAGAAAGAACATGCTCAAGAGTAAATCCTGAGATGTAGATTCATAGATTAACAATCTTTCGAAAACCAATGCAAAGAAGGAAAGGTGTGTGGTAGAGTCACGAGTATAGATGCAATACTCACAAAGAGCACTCTTGTTGTGATCTATTTGGTTCTATTAAAGAACATCTGCCATAGCTAGTGGTATGGGAAGTCCTTGATTGTCGAAATTCAATAGCGAAAATAACCACAAACATGAAGGCTATACTAAAGGTACTAGCCATCCTGATGTAATGTGTGAACATTAACGATAGGAGTCAACAAAATGGATCTTGGGTATATGGCCAACTTCATGTACAAGATTCACAATAATACAACTCGGGACTTTCGGTTCAAGTCCAAGGGTTAAAACCTGAGAAAGAAGTAGCTACTACTTGAGTGACAAAGCTACACTGCAAGGTAGTAATCACGAGGTAGCTTCCAAAAGAAGAAACGACTTCAGAAGTACCCGACGAATAAAAAGGAGGCACACGAGGTGAAAGGGAACCTCAAAGCCTAGAACAAAACACTGTGGAACTTACAACATAATGTTGTGGGACCATACGATAGATAGATCATGATGGAAAGGAATCTCTCAGCTAGAACAGAACAAAGGGAAACAAGGAAGACAACACACAACTCTAGAGAACTCAATACTAGGTCAACTGGCTTAGAAACGACATGCCCAAAAGACACCTAAGCTTTGAAAGACTAGAATAGATATCAGAACCTTTCGAAGTCAACACAAGATAAGATGACCCAAAGTTAGAGCGATACCAGATAAGGAGTAAAAGAAGCATACTAGAGTTTTTGCAAATACTTTTCATATTTAAAATAGTTTTCACAAGCGCTAGACTCAACATTGACCAATAACAAGGTTTTCCTATAGTCGGTACTACTATGATACCAAAAAATGTGACACCCCCAGGATCAGGGTTAAACAAATCACAGACCTTAGTCTAACATAAGCTTAACCTAGAGCTTGAGGATATCCAGTGAAGAATTGGTAACACAACAGTGACCCTACGACACAAAAATTATTATAGCAAGCTCATAATTGAGCAGAGAACCAAAAGCAGAGGTCACTGACCACAAACATCAAACAATGGAAGGCAAATTATGCTATTAGTATAGTAAACTTAACAAATGGCCTGAGAGGTCTGAAGCATAACGATGACATCCCAACCCATAGATTCCAGTCTATCGGCTGGGAACCCCAAGCTACTCGTCGATGTCGATGTCGTACAAACTCATCTTCATGGGAACACTTACTATGCTACAAAAGTATCAACAAAGCAAGGGTGAGTACATGGTGTACTCCACAAGACTTATGGCTGGTGGAGCTACTTTGCATAAAGGTATCTTTGTTCGTAAAATAAGAGGGAGTAGAAGATCGACTAATAGATCATTTTAAAAGGGGATAAGAGAGCGACATCTCTAACTAAAATGGTCATCATCGATACTGTTCCTCAACAAACAAAATCTGGAAGGACCAGATGAAAAAATTACATTTTCACCTCTGATTAGAGTGTTCGATTGAACATGAGAAGGTAGAGCAGGGATGACTCCACCCACCCACCCTCCCACCACCGTCTAGACTCCATTGCCGGTGATCTCCCCAACCTATGATGTTCCACCCTCTCCAATCCAGCCATCCTCTCCGGCGTCTTCTTCTGATCCAGAATGTTCCCTCCGATCGGGCATTGGAAGGTTTCCTACTCTACTGCCAAGGATCAAAATCTTGGCCGCCAGAAAAGGTATGATGGTGAATTGCATCTTTGGGACCGTCGGGATTGGCTTGTGTTGATCAATGCCAGAGGTTCGGTGATTACTGGGCGGCATTTTTAAAATGGGGATCAGTTCTTTGTTGGATGTTTGGTGACGTTCCCCTGTCACTCGGTTTGGATTTCTTCCTGCCTTATAGAGCCTCCTCAGGTACCCCAACCCCCTATTGCCCCCCTCCCCTTGGATGATGATCATCATATGGTTGTTTTTGAATCTTTAGCAATGGGACTGGATTTCTCAATGGGTATCTCCTTCAAGGCTGAGGTCAAGCGATCCTTTAGATCCACGGTTCATCCTTTGGGGAAAGCTAATCATTTTCTTATGGTGGCTTCTTTTGGTCGATCCAATTTCAAGCTTAACTCTGATTGAGTCAGCCTGGCTCTTGAATCTTGCATTGGTAGGATTTGTGATGAACTTCATGTCTTGCAACTTTCTGACAGAGTTTTCAGATTCTCTGTTTCATCTAGGGCTGTGGGTTTCATGGTTTACAGGCTCAGATCAGTTTCTTGTGATGCCTTTAAATGTTATTTCAATCTCTGGCACAATGGCGGTCCTCTTTGGATGAGATAACTTCAGAAATGGCAGCTTGAATGCAAGGAAGAATGGATTCTTTTCAGTCCTAACAAAACAAGAACTGACAAAACCCTTAGAGCTCTTCGGAATAAACCTATTAGGTCGGCTATCAAGGTTAACAATTCTTTCAATCGAACAAAAAGAAAGCTTTCTTTTGCAACTTTTCAGACTTATGATGCTTGTCCTGGCTATGAATTCCTGCTTCTGTCGAAGAGGCCACCACTGCTCTTGAAGCTGGTTATGATTGTCCTCAAATTCGCAAAAAGCTGGGGTGGTTTTTCATCTAACTCTTCCCACAAATTCAGTCAAGCTTCAGGTTGGTAAACTGAACTTACCTATATCTATTGATGGACACTGCCAGGATTCGGCCGAACAAGTTTCAGTTTCAAATTCAAAGGCTGCAGTTTTGGCCCAACCATCAATTCCGGTTTCCTCGGGCTGATATGTTGCAAACATATCCATAATTTTTGATGTTCCATGCTTGGTTTTATCTACTTTCTTATGTTTTATCCACACTTTGGAGTATTTTTATACACTTTCTGGGACTAACCTATTAACAAGATGCCACAGTGCCAGTTGCCTGTTTTCTGCTGTTTTTGGTTCCAGGAAAGTCAGAAAATGAATATTCTCGGAATTGGACCAGACAAAAGCCAAAGTCGATATTTTACCGGAAGACTCACGGAGCTAGAAGACGAGACAGAGAGGGGCCACAGGGTGGCCACACCATATGGTGGTGCGGGCGAGCCCTGGCAGCGCCACCAGGTGGTGTGGGCCCCCTGGCCACCCACCGAGCTTGCCTCTTCACCTATAAGATGTCTCCTGATGCAAAAACCCTAGGTAGTCAAGCCTCTAGCCACGAAAAGTTCCAAAGCACTCCTGCCACCGAAGGGGAGATTCGGGGGACATAAAATCTCTGTTCCGGCACCCTACCGGGATGGGGAAGTGCCCCTGGAGCCATCTCCATCGATCTCCACCACCATCTCCATCACCATTGCTGATTCCCATGATAATGAGGGAGTAGTTCTTCCTCGAGGCTAAGGGTTCTACCGATAGCTATGTGTTCATCTCTCTCCCTCTATGCATGATCATATTGTGATCATGAGCTTTGTAATCAAGTAGATCTACCTTACTACTCAAGTGCTTTAATAGATCTCTGCTCTCCCCAGGTGTGTGAAGTTGAAAGTGTGCACAGCATGGTGGCACTTAGGCTAGAGATTACAAATACTTGTTATGAGTTATATTTGGAGTTGGATGTTTCTATGAAATTGTGGTGTTTGTTGGAATCATCTAGTGCTCAAGGTGACAGTGTAGGGTTATCTAGATGGGGAAAACGAACTTTGAGGTATGCTGTTATAGCCCTACCATGGATTAGAGTGTCCAACCAGAGAGTAGTTCAGAGTAGTATCATGAAGAGAATATATTTATATGAGAGTGTTCACTAGCAAAAGTATGATCCCTAGGCCTTGTTTCTAAACATTGAAACACCATTTGCAATTAGATCTGTTACATGTTTGCTTGCTTCCATCTTTATTTGAGTTTTCCTTTAGTCGCTTTCACGCCATCAAGCTATTTTCTAGCACCATTGTGTTATATCCATACCACTTGTATTTTACTATCTCTTCGCCGAACTAGTGCACCTATACACCTAACAAGTGTATTGGGTGTGTTGGGGACACAAGAGACTTCTTGTATCTTGATTGCAGGGTTGCTTGAGAGGGGATACCTTTTACCACTTCCGCCATGAGTTCGATAAACCTTGGGTGATCCACTTAAGGGAAAACTTCCTGCTGTTCTACAATCCACTACACTTGGAGGCCCAACAACTGTCTACAAGAATAGAAGTGCGTAGACATCACGGGCCCAATTAACTATCCTAATGGCGATCCCGCTTTTGTCACCATAATTGAGGATATGGCCGATCGTGTCTGGCTTTGTGATCGTTGCCTTAGTATGTCACATAGAACAAATGTCTGCACTGACACGATTCAGTGCAAGTTTTGTTACCAATACAGTCACGAAAAATCTGACTGCCTTAAGGCGGAACAATCGTCTTCAATGCGATGGGTGGTAAAAAAGATTCCCTACCCCGACATCCTCGTTCCGCGCGCCTCTAAGGAAAATTTCCTGACCGCTAACGCTTCCTCTGTTATTCATCCACTAGACCAAGAACAGGTGCCTCCCCCTGCATCCTTCGGTTCTCAGCCTTCCTCCCCTCTACCCACCATCATGGCCAACTTTGCGGTTGATCCGCATTGCTCACCCCGGCGGGCTTTGGGATCTTGGAGCCTTGGGGCGCTGATGAATGCCAGCGCATATGTATGTCACGGCGGCGGTTGCTCCTCCGCATCGACACGAGTCCTGGGCCATTGTGCAAGTGGATCCGCGTCCTGAAGCTGATGACATTGACAATGTGCATAATCAGGTACATGATCACATTGAGCAGAATCTGCAGTTGCAAGTTCAAAATTTCGCTGAAAGTGATGTCGGTTTGGGGCTTTTTCGCATGGCTGATAGTGCGGTTAGAGATCTGCTTGTTGCACAGCAAGTGGGAGACTGTTGGAAATATGCCCTAGAGACAAATAGTAGTAAGGACTATTATAATATTTCATATAGTTTATGATTATGTTTTATATCATGCTATAACTGTATTGAGTGGAAACATCAATACACGTGTGATATACAAACAACCAGGGGTTCCCAGTGAAACTCTAGTCACTAGTTCATTGGTCAATAGATGATCAAGTTTCCCGATCATGTGGCATTTATGCCAGTTGGAAATGAGGTCATCTCATTCTAAGAATGAGATGACGAACCAATACCCAACCTAAACATCGTGACCCGATCATGTCATGAAGTTCAAGTTATGATGATTAGAAATGGATCCTCGTAGACTATTCCTTAGACTGTGAGGCTATATCAATCACTGTCTCCCGAGAGTGCTTAGATAGCATCAAATGCCATCTGGTAATACGGTGGTTATAAAGGTGTGTTCAGGTATTCGGAGGAAACCGTAGAGGCAATATATGTCAAGAGTGGGATTTGTCCGTCCATGTGACGGGAAGATACTCAAGGGCCCACCCGGAGAAGTTATATCCAATAGCTGCGCAGCGCGTGATTTGATCACAGGGATATCACTAGTCGGAACGAGTCAAGTACCATTGTTCAGTAACGAGATTGAACACGGCATGGTGATGTCATTGATCAGATCTCGGGCAATGCAAGTATCGAGTGACAAAGGGAATAAGACACGACTATCCCGGTTCAAACGACGAAAGATCTTCGTGGAACGCACAGGGGTCACATGGCCATCCATGTCCCTCTGTCGATCATTGGTGCGGGAGTGACCCGACCATGTCTGGAGTGTTCCCGAACCGTGGGGTATCAGCTTAAGGGCTTGATGATGCTTAGAGAGTGTTTATAGGATCGGTAGAATCGCCAAAGAATAGTAGAGAGAAAACCGGAAGGGTTTCGGTAAGTCTGGAGGATGTCCGGAGTGGAGGTGGAAGGTGTTCCATAGCCAAGGAGGTTGAATAATGTGTGAATCAATGTTAAATATTGATTTAATCATTTATTCATAATTATTTAATAAAGAGAAAATCAATTAAAATGGTCAAAGGCTTAATGGGCCAATTTCCGGAGGGAGAAGGCCCATTAGGGGAAAGGAGAGAGGGAGAAGGGGCAAGAGGGCTAGCCGGCTGGGCCTAGCCCGCTGCGTGGGGCCTGCTAGGGTGGCCGGCGGCCACCCCTCCCCCCTCCTCTCCTTTAGTCCCACCCCGGGACTTTGAGGGAGGTAGTACCTCCCCTCTCCCTATATATGGTGGGGGTATTTGGCCAAATAGAACACACCAATAATTAATAAAGGTCTTCTCACTTTTGGGAGTACCTCTAATTGATATTTTATCTCTCCCCCTCTCTCTCTCGTGACCGTGGTCCCAAGTCTGGACTGTGCGAGCGAGAGACATCTTCACCGCGGAGCGCCGTCGCGCTGCGGGATTCGGATCCGGGAGCTCTACTTCCGCAACTGCTGCTGGATCGGGGAAGCGGGAGTCATCGTCAGGAACCGGACGTGTGTAACTCCCCGCGAGGTGTCGCACTTGAGGCACTCAAGTCGTTGGAGCCAAGGAGCGCAAGGACTTCATCACGACCTTGAGGTCGGCTTCGGCTCGTCTACATCAACCACGCTCTCCTGAGCGTTGACAACGCTTTTGGTCTTCAAGGGTAAGTTCGTGAAAAGCCCCTCCCGTTACTGTATTACTAATAGATAGATCCTGGCAGCTTCAGGGGTTCAGGGGCGTAGGGTAACATTTTATTGTTTTCATACGCGGAACCCCTACAGTGGTATCAGAGCTAGATCTATGCGTAGTAATGCTAGTACGGGTAGAACACACGAGATGTAGCATGTGGGCATTGATATTTTAGTTGTTACCCTCCCACGTGTACTTCTGTATACCGTAGTAATGTTTGATGAAGAGGCCCTCAACCGACTTTACGCGTTCATTCGCAAGACTGGTCCACGCTTGACATATGGCTTGTACCGTATAAAGTGGCTTAGGGGGGTGTCTGTCTCTCTCGCATTAGTTGGTATACCATTTGCAATGGGGGGGGGCTGAAAGGGGTGTAGTAGAGACAACTACTTGATCAGCGTTGTGCTGAAAGTTCGTAGGTAAGAATGGTTCTTGTGCGAAAGCCCATTCAGCCACGTAAAACATGCAAAGATAAAGTAGAGGCGTCTAACTTTGTTTTGCAGGGGGCGTTGCTTTTTGATATGGTTGTGGCAAAGGTAAAGTGATGACCTTTTGTTACGTAGTAGTAGATAGTCACGGAGGTGATGAACTACCACACCGGAATGACACCGGTACCCTGGTGTCTACGGCGCTGGTACCCGGTGACGACGGATGGAGATCACAACGTGAAGGACCATATCACATCGCATTTACATTCAATGTTATTGTTTGTATATCTTATTGTGTGCTAGTATTAGATACTCGACGGTAGCCTAATAAGATGATCCCTGTTAAAATTACCAACGATTGTGTTCCCCCTTAGTGTGCACCACCAAGAAAGTTCTTCGCTATGAGGCGATCCAGGGTTACAGGCCTGGGTGTCAGACATATCTACATTCAGCCATATTGCACAGCGAATACACTAAGGTTGAGTTGGCGAGCCTAGCATGTGCATACATGGCCTTGGAACACGGATGGTCGAAAGATCGAGCACGAGTCGCATGAATGATGTGACCGATGTTTACGTCCACCCTTGAACCCACATTGATGGCCGTGACGATCGGCGGAGATGTGGCTGATAGGGGTCGTGTTATCACTAGGAACCCTTTTGGGGATAGGTGTTTCTGAGTGGATTTATTATTAACTCATTTAATTATAAACTTAGTCTAAATTCCTTTTGCAATTATATATGTAGATGCTGCCTTTTCTGTTGACGATTGATTGGTTAGAAGGAGAGAAGCTCAGATTAGATGGATCAAACCACTCCATATGGGTTGCACGTATCCACATTCTTCTTAGCGAGAATGACATGGTCGACTACATACTCGACGGGGTGGATTTGGATTAGCCCACTGACGTAGAGACCCAGAGCAGCGGAAAGACCACTATATCCGTCGGGAGATGGCCTCCTATATTTCAGCTGTGATGCGTTTCGGAATTGTGGATGAGCTGTGGCCTTTCGTGGATGATGTCAACCCTTATTTGGTGATGCTACAACTTAGGACACATTTCGTGGAGCAGATACGCATTTGGGAGCATGAGTTGATGGGAGACTTCCTCTCCATTAAGATGGAGGAGAACTCATCACTGGACGATCACTTGGAGCGCATGCATGATGTGTACATGAGGCCTGCATACTTCCTGGATAGCTAGATGTCGGGCTCTTTCACAAATGGCATTGTGCTACGGTCGCTGCCACCAAGCTACCAAGCACAAGTCAGTACATGCGTAATGAGGGGCGACGCAGAATCAATGGAGTTCCACCGGTTCGTGACACATCTCAGGAATGTGTTGGTTGAACCAGATGTCACTCAGGTCATCAATGACAAAGGTATATATTTGATATACAGTTTTATAAATGTTATAATCTTGCAAACACATTTGCAGTGTTAAGTATATCTAATACTTGTTCTGTTTTACTGAAAATAGGTCCTTCTGCATGAGAGGTGCTTGCTGGAGAGGAGGTGACGTTGCGTGTTGATGGCAAGCATGATGATGACAGCCGACGATACTCTCCCTCGACATTTATCACTTAGTTTATGTTTAGGATGATTATTGTAATAAAGAGATTGTGAACTTCTTTAGTGTGTCTCACACTTTGTGAGACAGTTATTCATATGAGTTTGTAACAAAGAGTTGTTCCACTTTTATGAATGATTTCTATTTGTGTTCATATCTTGTTTGATTATGTGTAAATTATCCTTGTTGTTTGAAACTAATTGATAATGCATGAACATTTGTAAAATATTAAAATGCCTTAAAATACCCAACTTAAATGATATTTCATTACGGAATGAAAAACCATTGTTTCAATTCAAAGTTATGTGATAATATGTGAAAGTCATTCGATTTCTTATCACATATAAATCATGCCTAAGTTCGGCAAAATAACTTGAACACCGTGTATTACTTGAATACAAAGTGTTTAATGAATTGTTAAAAGTTAATACATATTCGATGTATTGTGTTTTAACGAAAATGGTACTTATCATTAAATTATTGTTTAAATGTGTAAAGAAGTTTACCAAAGGAAACAAGAATATGAAACTATTTGATTTGATCCAAGTGTTTCATCAACAAAGGGTATAAAGATAAAAGAGAATCTAATTATTATGATTTGATCAATAGTAATGAAATTCAACTTTATAAGAATGGCATAAAAGAAAATTGTGGAATGCAATGCGTTTTGAAACGTCAAAATGCAAAGCATCATAATGTGATATTAGATATCAAAATGGGTTGAATAGAAGGCACCAAATAAATCGTTGTAGTGTAGATGTAGAGACCATTAGCTTACAAATAGTTAGCACTCAATTAGAATGTAGTGAACCATTTGAATTCGTGAAAGTTTTGGGGTTATTCGATATAACCAAAACAATAGCGAATAATTCCTTGTAGCATATTCATTGGAAACTTTGAATACGAAATCCATAGCTGAAACCAAAAGGAAAAGCAAGATTCGTACTGCTTGGATTTTGGTACATTCTTGAGAAAGCTCACTTCTAGTGATGTTTCTCAATTATGAAGCAAATGGAAAATAGTGCAAAACACGATGAGGATTCAAAACCCTGCATCAGATTGTTCAGAAGTGCAACGGAAAACGTTCCTGAATGATTCTCTTCATAGAAGGAAAGAATCAATGATATTGATCATTGTGTTTTCCCCACTAGTGTTTTCACTACATGAAGTAGGATTCAAAATGTAATCCATATCTAGTATGGAGACATTTGTGAATCATTTTTCATGATTCTTGGAATATGACATACCTACGAACTACTAAGGAAATAATGGTAAACTAGAATTATGAGAAATCCTAAAAGCAAAATTCACTTGAGATTAGAAAGAAATTCGTTGTTGAATCTCACAAGTAAAAGGAGTTACTTGAATTTTCCTAAATGACTGCAAAGCCATAGTGGAAAAGGGGGTGAATGACAAAAGCACAATTTGTCAAGTATTAGACGAATTCAAATGAATTTGATTCATGTGTACTTTATGTCTAGAGGATTTAAAACTAGTAATAGTACTTGACATGGGTATACCCTACAGGTACTCGAGCTTGGTATATACGACCTAAATACGTAAAGGCCCACGGTGTCACCAAGGCCCAAATGAAGGACTCGAGTAACCTACGGACTCTCGATTGCTTGAAGAACAAGAAGAAGCTAAAGATAGAAAGTTTGAAGGGGAAAACCCTAACTTGTAACCGACTCGACCTCCTACCCGAGACCTAGCCTACCTATATAAAGGCTAGGAGGGGGCGGCGAGGAGGACACACGCAACCCTAGTTTCCACAACCCTCGCCAGATTGCATCTGCGCACCATTGTAATCTTCGATTCCTTCGATAATTCCACGAGCAGACAAGCAGGAGTAGGGACCTCTACGAGGCCTGAACCTGGGTAAATCTTTGAGTCACCTATGTGCTTGTTTGCTAGCCGATAGATGTCTCCAGCGCTCCCTCCTTCTCCAAAACCCAAGTCCATAACAATGGGCATTGCTGAGTTAAACCCTCGTCAATTGGCGCCATCTATGGGAATTGGGAGTGCTGATGTTGCGGCTTCTTCGGCCCCATCAACCGCGATCTACAACTCCACAACAGTGGAGATTCGCCAGCTCTTCGGCGCGTTCGACTTCACCGTCCACACACCAGCCACTCGGCCGACTTTCGAGTCCGTAGGCGACGGTATCAGCCTGGCAATAGGGAGCTTCCGCTTCCAAGTTGGTCAGATGGGCACGCTTCGCATGCCTGATCAGCCGATGACACCGTCGATTGCTCAACATCATGGTTCCCTCCATCGATCGGCACACTCAGTGAGCTCAACGCCCCGACAGTAGTCGAAAACATGGTCAGCGACAGCAGTCGCGACTCCGATCTGGGCGACCTGGCCACTGAAGACGGAACCTATGGTTCCGGATCTGAGAGTTGTGGGAGCAGCAGCTTCCCCAATCACTTCATGTGCGCCATCATCAACGCAGGCGACACCTCCGCCAATCGCGACAACACGGGCAATCGCGGTAATGGAACCGACCCGCCAAACGGCGGCAACGGCGGCAACGGAGCTAATGGCAGTAACGGTGGTGATCGCACCAACACCAACAATGGAGGAGCAGTCGAACCTCCAACCATAATAAACGAGCAAACTAGCGAACGCGTCGTGATCAAGCTCAATGAGCAAGAATGGGCCCGCTGCCGCGAGGCTCTACGAGGCACTCCTCTACCCTTCGGATCTCTGCAAGAACTGCTAGTGGGTTACCATTGGCTCCTGAAGGAAGAATTCAAGCACCAAGTGCAAACAATCGTGCAACTCGAGGCACGCAAAAAAGCAGCAGACGAGTCGAGCCTTCGTCGTGTAGGCTCTCCTCCTACGGAGGATCCTCCTCAAGAGGCAACGAGTACATTGCCAAAAAGAGGCAGTATCGGATGGCCCATCTCACCGAGCAAGAACGCATAGCAGCTGCAAAGGTCCTCGACTTCATCTCTATGACAGTCGACACACGGGGCAATGTGGTCCCCAAGATGCCGTAGGCTGCGGTGACAGCGGCCACCATGTACCTCCTTAACAACTAGCCACCAGCTGGAGATCCTTGAGCCGCCATGCACCGATCTACGATCGCGGGCTTGGGATTAATCGAGTCTGCCCTCGACAAGGAGCCAACACCAGAGCCGAAAAAGGGCAAAGCGCTACTCCTCGCCCTCATCTAGCAACGACAATCATGATCTGTCTCGACGCCTCCGCTCACGGCGACACGACCGCGACTATGATGCGTGCGATGACCTCACGCAGCGGAATATTGACAAATCAAGGGCGCGACACGCTCGGTCGACTGACTCAGAAGAGGAAGATGTGGAGCTCTGCGGCGCCAAATGCTTCAACAGATCCATTAGGCAGAAGCGAATGCCTAAGGGGTTTAAACTCCTGTCAGAGAACCCGAAGTTTGACGGCCTACAGGACCCAAAAATCTGGCTAGAGGACCACATCTCCTCCGTCAGGCTCCACGGAGGCAGTCGAAGCACGGCCATGCAATGCTTGCAGCTACAGCTGCAGGGCGCCGCCCGAGCATGCCTCAACAACCTCCCACGCGGATCCATTCGCAGCTGGGATGAGCTGGTTTACAACTTCGTGCGCAATTTCAAGGGCACGTACAAGCGGCCTGCATCAATCGAAGAGCTAAGATGCTGCCAGCAACGATCGGGCGAATCACTATGCTCCTACATCCAAAGGTGGTCCATCATCAAGAACTCCACAGAGAACATCTCGAAAGATCGCGCGATTGATGCATTCAACGGCGGCGTCCGCCGCATAGAGCTCAGGGAGGAGCTGGGCCGCTCGAAGCCCAAGACCATCGATCACTTGATGGAAATTGTGAATCGGTGGGCTGATGGAGAAGATTCGGTGAAAAATCACGTTCACTCCGAGGCTTTGGGATTCCCCAGGACAATTATATCTGACTAGTAAATGTTCCAATTACAACGGAATGTTAACTAAAACGACCCACTAATTTTGCTATCAGGATGACTCATGCTATATATCTGACTAGTAAATGCTGCAACTATAATGGAAAGAGTAAAACTGCCAACTGTGTGAGTTCCTTGGTCTGACTTCCTCGTTTGGTCTCGAGGGGGAAATACCAGGATGGGTATGATTGGTGTTAGTATCAAGTGGTTCCGAATAGGTCTTTCTTACCCTCCTCTAATAGCCTCCAGTGATACCGGGTCTCTATAGGTTGTTTAGTGCTGCTGCGCTGCCGCTTCAGTCCACCATACCTATGTAGGCGAGGACCGCCGAATTCTAGCCTCGCCGTGTACTGGCCTCAGTACTGACGCTCCTCTTTTTCCTTTGCCCTTTGTCGGCACCCCTTTTGTTTAGCAGGTTTGAGACCGACGTTGTTAGCAGGGTTACCCTTCCGGCTTGTACTCATTCCGTTATAGTTGCAGCACTTACTAATCAGATATTGATAGCATGAGTCATCCTGAAGCATAAGTAGTGGGCAGTTTTAATTAACCATTCCGTGGTAGTTGGAACATTTACTAGTCAGATTTAATTGTCCCGAGGAATCCCAAAACCCAGCAGTTGTTGGCACTTTTATCACATTCCATTGGAGTTAACATACTTACTAGGCATATATAACAAAACAACCCAGATCCAGCAGTTGTTGGCATTTTTAATATCCATTCCATTATAGTTGAATCTGATTACTAGTCATATATTAAGTCCTACTTTAGTTATGCTTGTCTATGATCGAGATACTGTGCTCCAAGTCGTCCATAACCGCGGACATGACTTTCAGAAAGTTTTACCCTGCAGGGGTGCACAAATAGCAACACACACTCGATCAACCTCGGAAAAACCAACTCAAAACCCAATGAGGCTTTCACGACAAAGCAATCACAAGATTCATAAAATATTTCAGGGGGCCACCCCATTAAGCTACCCGCAACAAAGTTGGCCGGCTCCGAGATGGACCCAAGGTTTGTGCCAATGGCTGTAAACGACTGGGAACCCGAAAGTGTGACTGGGCTTGTCGATACCGCGGAAACACTTCGCAATTCCTAAACAGTACAGGTGCTCCACACACAATCTTAAATAAAGCAGTAAAGCATGGCATAAGTACAGGATAGTAATAAAGCCCCAAACTAGTTTGTGGCCCCAAGAAATAGAAATGAATCAAGCTCTGGCTCAGGGGGGTCCATAAGGCCTCCCGGATGTGGATAGTGCGAAAAATCAAGGAACAGGTATCAAGTACTCGGGGTCCTACGGGACACAAGTGAGCGTGGAAGAACCAAATAACATCTATTTCCCACTGATGCCTCTGCATTAGTTATATCTAGCATTTTAATAGTTGTATTTAAAGTCATGATCATCTCCACCATTAAGCATCTCCACCATTAAGCATGTGCCAACCTTCCAACAACGGTGGGACAACAACGACGCAAAGCAGCACCTGAGCAAGCAACTACGACTTGCAAGGCCGGCTGTCTATCAAACAACAAGCAATAGGATGTGTCCAAGGCAATATAGAGGTTGCAGGGAATATAAATGGTACACGGAAACTAAAGCATCGCAACGCGGATAGCAATAGATCAACAGGAGGAAATACAGACTATAAATGCAAAATAGGTAGAAAGGGGGAGAATGCTCGCCTGGCAAACCCTGTCGAAGGATCATATCCAGAGAACTTGTCGATACTCGCATCAACTCATCGGCCTAATCCGCGAAGAAGCAAACAATAGAAGAAACACCGGATGCAATATTTAATACTACGGCAGAAGATCCGGCATGCTTACGATATGATGCATGGCATGGCACAGATGCGGTGCAATTAGGCAATATTAAGCGGAACCGGGGTCCCAACAATTAATTACACGGTTCAAGTTGTTTAGCACCCCCGCAAATTAAATGTTGTATTAACAAGACAAAACATGGCACCGGTTCGCTACACAAATTAAATGGAGTCCGGAATAAGACAAAGGTATCCCGCATAAACACTCCATATTTAATTATGAGGTGAATCGGCATAATGCTCCCAAACCATAGACAATTATGCATGCATGAACAATTTAATATGAGACAGTTGGTAATGTCATATTATAAAAATAGGGGCTTAGGGTCGCACATGGGGGTTCGGAAGATCTTGGTTCCGGGGGTTGGGTTTCGACAGGGTTCGGATCTGGGGTTCTCGGACAACAGAAGGAGAGCTTGGCATTTCGGGAAGAAGGACTAGGTTTGGCGTCGGGGGCTCATCGAAGTCACCCTGGTCGGTGTCGATCTTGTCGTCGCGAAGATCTTGTCGGGTCCACGTATCGGGTCGGTCTTGGCATCCGGAGTGGAGTACTTGGTGTCCGGGAATCTTTGGGTAGGAGATCGTGCCGCTTGGACTCGGAGAACTTGTCGGTTCCATGTCGGTGTACTTGGCGTTCCGGGGATCTTCGGAACCCGTGAAGTAGATCTTGTCACACGGTGATTTTCCTATGCCGAGCCTGACCCGGCCCTGCAGCGAGCCCCACTCGCCACCGCCTCTGCAACCTCCTCTGCCCGCGAGCACCGTCTTCGCCTTCTATTTTTCATCCTCACGCATGTTTGGCCGTGCTGACCGTGTGTTACACGTGTCCATGTGTGTATGCCTAAGTTACTGTGTGTTGGTGAGAGCCAGATCGATGACTATTTGTTTGGTATCCACATCACAGGTTGTACCTATTCCTATCCTTGGTCACACTGATTCTTTGTGGCAACTCGCGCCCCCCCCGCGAATCTGCCTTGTTGGTTCGTCTACCAAGATCTCCCGAAGATCGTCGACATGCAACGCCAAGATCGTCTCTCGGACGCCAAGTCCTTCGGCCCGAGAAACACCGACAACCCGACCCAAGATCCGAAGACCATTCCCGCTGACCCTGTCGAACCCCGGACCCCCGGAACCCAAGATCTTCCGAACCCAGATGTGTGACCCTAAGCCCCTATTTTTATAATATGACCTTATCAACTATCGCATAATAAATTGTTCATGCATGCATACCTGTCTGTGGTTTGGGGGCATTATGCCGATTCACCTCATAATTAAATATGGAGGCCATATGCGGGTTATTCTAGTCTTATAATGGACCCCATTTAAATTTGTGTAGCGAACCGACGCCATGTTTTGCCTTGTTAAGATAACATTTAAAATTGCGGGGTAGTTAAATAACTTGAACCTTATAATTAATTGTCGGGACCCAGTTCTGCTTAATAATGCCTAATTGCACCACATATGTGCCATGCCATGCATCATATCATAAGCATGCCGGATCTTCTGCCGTAGTATTAAATATTGCATCCGGTGTTTCTTCTAGTGTTTGCTTCTTCGCGGATTAGGCCGATGAGTTGATGCGAGTATCGACAAGTTCTCCGGATATGAACCTTCGGCTATGTTTCCTAGGCGAGCATCTCTCCCCCTTCTACCTATTTTGCATTTATAGTCTTTATTTCCTCCTGTTGATCTATTGCTATCCGTGTCGTGATGCTTTAGTTTCCGTACACCAGTTATATCCCATGCAGCCCTTATATTGCCATGGACACCTCCTAATACCTGTTGTTTGGTAGATAGCTGGCCTTGCGAGTCGTAGTTGCTTGCTCAGGTGCGATATCGTGTTGTCAAGTACCACAGTTGTTGGAAAGCTAGCGGATGTTTATGGTGGAGATGATCATGAATTTAAATACAACTATTAAATTGCTAGATATAACTAATGCCGAGGCATCGGTGGGCAATAGATGTTATTTGGTTCTTCCACGCTCACTTGTGTCCCGTAGGACCCCGAGTACTTGATACCTGTTCCTTGACTATCGCACTATCCGCATATGGGACCATGAATCCCCTTAGCCAGAGCTTGATTCATTTCTTATTTCTTGGGGCCACAAAGTAGTTTGGGGCTTTATTACTATCCTGTACCTATGCCATGCCTTACTGCTTTATTTAAGATTGTGCGTGGAGCACCTGTTCTGTTTTGGAACGTGGAATTTTTTCGCGGTATCGACAAGCCCAGTCACACTTTCGGGTTCCCAGTCGTTTACAGCCATTGACACAAACCCTGGGTCCGTCTCGGAGCCGGCCAACTTCGTTGCGGGTAACTTAGTGGGGTGGCCCCCTGAAATGATTTATGAATCCTGTGATTGCTTTGTCGTGAAAGCCTCGTTGGGTTTCGATTTGGTTTTTCTGAGGTTGATCGTGTGTGTGTTGCTATTTGTGCACCCCTGGAGGGTAAATCTTTCTGAAAGCCATGTCCGCGGTTATGGATGACTTGGAGCACAGTATCTCGATCATAGACAAGCATAACTAAAGTAGTGCTATAAATTTGACTTAACATGTGACTAGTAATCAGATTCAAATACAACGGAATGTAAATTAAAAATGCTAACAACTGGTGGATCTGTGTCATACTATACCTTCCTAGTAAGTACTGCAACTCTAATGGAATGTGATAAAAGTGTCAACAACTGTTGGTTTTTGGGATTCCTCAGGACAATTATATCTGACTAGTAAATGTTCCAACTACAACGGAATGGTAATTAAAACGGGCCACTACTTATGCTTCAGAACGACTCATGATATCTATATCTGACTAGTAAGTGCTGCAACTATAATGGAATGAACAAAACTACCAACTATGTGAGTTCCTCGGTTTGACTTCCTCGTTTGGTCTCGGGGGGGGGGGGGATACCAGGATGGGTATGTTTGGTGTTACTATCAGGTTGGATCCTGATAGGTCTTTCTTATCCCTCTCTAATAGCCGTCAGTTTTACTGAGTCTCTATAGGTTGATTAGTGCTGCTACGCTGCCGCTTCAGTCCACCATACCTATGTAGGCGAGAGCCGCCGAATTCTAGCCTCGCCGTGTACTGGCCTCAGTACTGACGCTCCTCTTTTTCCTTTGCCCTTTGTCGGCACCCCTTTTGTTTTAGCAGGTTTGAGATCGACGTCATTAGCAGGGTTACCCTTCCGGCTTGGCCTGGGCAGGGTTATGGACGCCATTGGTTATTCTTCAGGGCTCTTAGCCCCATTTGCATCTTATCCGTAGTCGGATGTTGTAACGTTTTTGAGGTGATTTGGATCTTTGTATTGTATATTTGTATTCTTGGCTCCGTGAGTCGTTGCTGTATATATATTTGTTCTGTGGGTTCCATCGTGGACTATTGTGTAATGGTATTACTTCGTTTTCCACCCGCACGCAAGTGCCTGGTGGGCGTCCTTGAATCGTTTCTATGCGGGTTTAGCGAGAATCGCTAAGATCTACAAATGGAAGAAGTCCTACTCTCACGTTTTGTTTTTCCCTAGTATACATAGCTACCAAAATATTTACTAGACTGACAACGACCATTTGGCTGAGACCCTGAAGGGCGGGATGGCTCTGATACCAATTGTAACAACCTCGGACCCTACGCTCTAAGTTCAAGCCTGGATGAACCGAAAGTGGTTAAAATAGTACAGCGGGGGCCCAGGAGCCACCCACGTGTAGACCCGTCGGCCGTCCTAACCACTTCCAAGAACATCGGGACAAGAGCGAGCGACGTAGGCAACAGGCGAAGAGATCAAATACATACACAAGTGAGTATGTATGCAAGCTACCTTACAACAGTTCTTAGATCCATACCATCTAAAAGAAAAGAAATATTGCAATGCCATACGGCAAGATCCAAATATCCTAGATAGAGATAATAGTGTAGGATAGCTCCTCATACATCAAACATCAGAGTATCAAGCGGAAGCGGGAAACAAGATCCGAGTACGAACAAGAAGCAAATCGGCATAAGATGCCACATAATTAAGCACATCCCGCCCACAGATCTCGCGGATCCCCATCCCCAGAATCTCTACACCGAGTGATCGTTGCCAACATCATCTGTCTCCTCCACGCAGTATCCATCTTGCGAATACACATGTTCATCTGAATCAAACAATTTATCGTGTGAGACCCTAGGGGTACTCAACAAGTCTTTATGCCTCTAAAGGGGACATAACCTGGGGGGACGCAAGCAGCAAAAGATAATAACTAACAAGTCTATAGATACTCGCTAACCATCCACCTAACCAATGATAGACGGATGTCCGTTAATTAGAAACAATAGTTATAACAGTATAAAGTAACAGATCCATCCTCCTTCTCGCTTACCAACGAGAAAGCAGACGAATAACCCATCCGTTGGAAGTTTTATTAACCATTCCATGAGTATTACATTATTTACTAGTCAGGTATTTAGTCAAATTAAAAGCGGTACTTTAGTTATACTTGTCTATGATCGAGAAACTGTGCTCCAAGTCATCCATAACCGCGGACACGGCTTTCAGAAAGATTTACCCTGCAGGGGTGCACAAATAGCAAGACACACTCGATCAACCTCAGAAAAACCAACTCAAAACCCAACGAGGCATTCATGACAAAGCGATCACAAGATTCATAAAATATTTCAGGGGCCACCCCATTAAGCTACCCGCAACGAAGTTGGCCGACTCCAAGACGGACCCAAGGTTTGCGCCAATGGCTGTAAATGTTGGAGATATGCCCAAGAGGCAATAATAAAGTGGTTATTATATCTTTATGTTTATGATAAATTTTTACATCCCATGCTATAATTGTATTAACCGGAAACATTAATACTTGTGTGTTTTGTAAACATAAAAGAGTCCCTAGTAATCCTCTTGTTAAACTAGCTTGTTGATTAATGTATGATCATGGTTTCCTGATCATGGACATTGGATGTCGTTAATAACAAGATCACATCATTAGGAGAATGATGTGATAGACACACATCCATAGTAAGCATAGCATAAGATCAAGTCATTAAGTTCGTTTTGCTACAAGCTTTTCAAATGCATAGTATCCTAATCCTTCGACCATGAGATTATGTTAATCACCATCAATGGATGGGTACTTTGATGACATCAAACGCCGCTTCGTAACTGGGTGGTTATAAAGGTGACATTGGGTATTCTGAAAGTATGTGTTGAAGCGGATGGACCAAGATTGGGATTTGTCCATCCATATGACGGATAGATATGCTCTGGGCCCTCTCGGTGGAATGTCATCTAGTTAGCTTGCAAGCATGTGACTAGGTCACAAGGGATGACATATCATGGAACGAGTAAAGAGTACTTATCAGTAACGAGGTAGAACTAGGTATGGAGATACCGACGATCAAACCTCGGATAAGTAGAATATTGCGTGACAAAGGGAATTGGTTTCATATGTTAAATGGTTCTATCGATCACAAAGTCATCGTTGAGTATGTGGGAGCTGTTATGGATCTCTAGATCCCGCTAATGGTTATTGATCGGAGATGTGTCTCCATCATGTCTACATGTTCACGAACCGTAGGGTGACACACTTAAGGTTCGAAGTTGTTTTAAGTAGATATGGAATGTGCGTTGGAGACCGAATGTTGTTCGGAGTCTCGGATTGGATCCGGGACATCACGAGGAGATCCGGAATTGTCCGGGGAATAAGATTCATACATTGGGGATCATTTTCTAAGTTAGGAAATGTTCCGGAGTATTTGTATGGGGATTCTAGAAGGTTTCAGAATGTTCCGGAAGGTTCTAGAAGATTTCTTGGAGTTTGCTTGAAAACCAAGAAAGGATCAAGGAATCCTTGTGGGGTAAGACAAGGATTCGTGGGGAGTAGGACTCTCCCCCCACCTCCTTGATCCGCCGGCCAAGGGAGAGGGGAGTCCTACAAGGACTCCACCTCCCCATGCCGCCTCCCTCCTTTAAATAGAGGGGTGGAGGCACAAACCCCCTTGCCCCTTCTATTCTCTAGATCTCAAGTTGCCTCTCTCCTCCCCCTTCCCTCTGCTCTGGCTTAGGCGAAGCCCTGCAGAATTCTCTACTCCACCACCACCACCACACCGTCGTGCTGCTGGGATTCCGTGGAGAGATCTACTACCTCCGCTACTCGCTGGAACGGGGACAGGAAGGTCTGCTTCGACTCCGCACGTGTGACCGACTGCGGAAGTGCTGCCGGAACGCAGCGCCGGAAGGATCGTCTACTCGATCTTGAGATCGGCAAGTGATCGACTACATCAACCACGAGATCCGATCTCGTAACACTTTTGGATCTACAAGGGTTAGTATAGATCTATCTCGTTGCACATGTCTATTAGATTAGATCTTGGCTTTTATCTAGATTAGATCTGGGTTTTGTTCGTTCTTGCGGTAGAATTTTTTTGTTTTCCATGCTATGAACCCATCAGTGGTATCAGAGCCGTGTCTATGCGTAGATCTGTTGCACGAGTAGAACACAATGGTTTTGTGGGCATTGGTGCTCGTGCCGTCTTTTGCTTTGTGTACTTTGCATCTTGCGGTATGGTGGGATGAAGCGGCTCGGGCTAACCTTACATGTCATCGCACATGAGACTTGCTCCACGCTTGACGTGTAACTTGCTTTGCACAAGTGTCTTTGCGGGTGTCTGTCTCTCTCACCATAGTATAGATCCAATCTACACTTTGCACTTGATAGCACTTGTATCAACGTTGTTGTTCAGTTTCGTAGGTAAGATCCGTTCTTATTCGAAAGCCCAAAACACGTAAAACATGCAAAGAAAATTAGAGGCATCTAACTTAATTTTGCAGGGTTTTTGTGATGTGATATGGCCATCATGTGATTGTGATTATATTTGATGTATGCAATGATCCTTGTTGTAATATGGCAACCGGCAGGAGCCTAATGGTTGTCTTTAATTCTGTTAAGACCTGCGTGTCTATTCATCTTGTAATAGCTTTATTCCAAGTAGTTGTAATAGTTGCTAGTGATGATGGACAACCATGAAGCGGCGCCACTGACCTTGACGCAATGCTGGTGATGATGGAGATCATGTCCGTGCTTTGGAGATGGAGATCAAAGGCATAAGAAGAAAGGGCCATATCATATCACACTAATTATGAATTGCCTGTGATGTTAATCCTTTATGCATCTTGTATTGCTTAGATCACGACGGTAGCATTATAAGATGATCCCTCTCACTAAATATCAAGTAATAAAGTGTTCGTCCTTAGTAGGCACCGTTGCTAAGACTCGTCGTTTCGAAGCATCTCGTGATGATCGGGTGTGATAGATTCTACGTGTGCATACGACGGGTGCAAGCCAGATTTGCACATGCGGATACTAAGGTTAACCTTGATGAGCCTAGCATGTACAGACATGGTCTCGAAACACGGAATATCGAAAGGTAAAACATGAGTCATATGGATGATATGATGAACATGTTGATTGTTCGCCTTTAAAGCTACATCATCTCACGTGATGATCGGACTTGGTGTAGTGGATTTGGTTCGTGTAATCACTAAAACAACTGGAGGGATGTTGTTTTGAGTGGGAGTTCATTTGTAATTTGGATCAGTCGAACTCAATTTATGATAAACACAATCAAAGTGAATTTGCATAGTTTGTTGTAGTCATTGGCATCCGTTCACCACCTTACACTTAGTTATAGTTGAGATAGTGGAACTATAGAAATTCTGGATATTTGCTTTACAAACTGGTATCGTATTGTTTTGAGTGTCAATCTAAAGTTTAAAAGTCCTGTTGCAAACCTTCAGCAAACTCCGTATACTCTGTGAAGTTTAATAAACAGTATTAAATCAAGAGTAACAATTCCAGTGTTAGTATCTAATGTATCATGTTTGCCTCCATGATTCTTGATACTCAAAAGATTGTTTTTAATATCAAGTTTATCTAAGAGCTGAAAGAAATGTTTCAGAAACCATCATATGTGAAAGGTATTGCGATATCTAAAACAATGTGTTGGTTACAACATGATAGAGTATATGTCCTCATATTTGATGAGAATTTGTGAAGGTTGGAGACGCTAGTCGTCCTAATCCTCCAAAAGGTTTTGGAAAAGAAACATTATACTCGCAATTCACCTTTATAAGCTATAGCAGCTTGATCATGAAAGTTTTCATGATAAGGATGAATAGAAGATGTAAGTAAAATGTTTAATACACTAAAAGATTTGATGAAGGTGAGCCACTTCAAAGTGCAAGTCCAAAGGTATTAGTATTTGACTATACACACTTTGTACTATGTGTCATGTGAATGACACCACTATTGATGTTGATAGATTCTTTTAAAAGAAAAGGAATTGTTGAAAGAGAATCTATAAAATATTTGGCAGAAAAGAAAAGATTGGAGATGTCCAACTTAGGTATATAGAAGATACATGTTATGGCTGTATTCCTTGGTTGTTAAACAATGTGGTTCTGCGGTATTGGATACCGAATTGGTTGGTATGAAGTGTCATACGGGACAACACAATTCATGAACTGCAATGGCCTAAGTAACTAGCAAGAGAATATGTGATGATGTTCATCGAAAACAAACAAAGGGTTGTTGTGTTGCTCGTTAACATCAAAGCTTACCTTCAAGATTTGTTTCAATAATTGTTATTTTGATCAGGTATTATGACGACAAAAGGTTGTTCAAATAATTGCCGTATTCCATAATAGATGGATGATATACAAGTCTGGTTGGAGAAATAACGACCATAAAACTAATGCTAAAATGTCGCAAGACAAATGATTGAAAGATCACTTGCGAAGTGACATCACCATTTAAATTATATTAGGGATACATGAAGAAACTCCATGTTGATGGATTTTTGGAGTCTTTGATTTTGATCAAATGACGCTTGTGATACTTTTCTGGAGATAATTAAAACTCCGTTCGTAGGCCAAAAGAGGAACTGGCGACTAACTGATTGGAATTTGTACATATTGATGTATATAGTCCATTATGTGTAGTCGTGGGCGATGGATTTCAACTTCATATGCTTTCTCCAAAGATTTGAGTGAGTATATGAGTATACTTACTCAATAAGGAAGAAGTATGAAACATTTGAAAAATGTTCAAAGACTTTCAAGATGAAAGTGGAAAATCATTGTAACAAGAAAATAAAAAATTTATGATTGGATCATAAAGAAAGATGTTTGAGTTACAAGTTTAGCAAAACACCTAAGATTTGAGGAATCGTTCCATGGATTTGCATTTCCCAAAACACCATAGGAGTATGGAGTGTTCAAGGTATGTAATGAAACCTTGTTTGACATGGTAAGATCAAAGGTGTCATTTATAAAACTGCCATTATATTTTAAAAGATCTCCATCGTGATCCGTTGAAATGACACCATATAAGTCATGGTTTGGGATAAAACCCAGGTTGTCCTTTCTTAAATTTTTGGTATGCTAGGCATAAGTAAAATGTTTACAACCAAAGTCGGATGAACATGTCTTTGTAGGTTATTTCGAATAACCATTGGGTATTCCTCCATAACACCGAAGACAAAAGTGTTTGTCACTTAGAATGTCGAGTTTCTTGAGAAGGAATTTTTGGTGAAAAGTTAAGTGGGAGGACAATAGAACTTTGACAAGGTTGTTGAACCTTGGCTAATATGTGCTGAGTTGCGCAACGTCGGTAAGTGTCCCGAAGGCAGCAACAATGCTCATGGCTCACGTGCCTCAAAGGATGTGGTCACGGGGATCTAAGTTCCTATTGAACCAAGTAGGTCGGGTAAGTAATCAAATGCCAAGATTTGAGAGTTAAATCATTGTTGTTTGACAATGATGAACCGACTACATGCAAATAATCAATGATGGGCCCTGACTTTGTTAAGTGGCTTGAAGCCATAAAATCCGTGATAATTCCATACACGAGAAATCAAGCTTTGAATTTGAAAGACCCTCTGGAAAGGTGCAAGACCTTATAGTCCTATATGGATCTATAAAGAAATAGACATGGATGTTTCACATCTATGAAATAGTCGACATGTCGGAAAGAGTTTACGACAATTTTCAAGGAATTGACTATGATAAGATTTGATCTTTCATAGCGATATTTAGTCTGGACGGATTAATGTAGCAACCACTACATATATTTTGGTATATGGTAGTTGAACAAACAAAACAAGTTCTTCTAATAGAATGGTTACCTAGGATGTGTCCATGACACGATCCAAAGGGTTTTGTTAATTCAAAGGATGCTAAAAGAGTATGCAAAACTTCAATGGTTGAAGTGAGCATTGCGGAGTTGGAATCTTCACCGTGATGAAACCGTTAAAAGGTTTAATTTCATCAGAGACGATGAAGATGTTTGCATTTTGCAAGAAATTAAGTGGGAGCGCTAAGACATATTTCTAATACATTATGTGAAAGACATATTGTTGATTAGAAATGATGTATCTTTTATTGACACAGGTTAAGAATTTCATTTCGATGAAAGACTTAAGCATAACCCAAGAATTAGGCATCAATGTCTATATGGATAGATTGAGGCGCTAATATGGTTTTGCCAAATGTACATAGATAAGATGTTGAATGAGTTCAATATGGAAACAAAAAGAAAGGTTCTTGACACACGGAAAGGACTGAATCAAGATTCAAGTGTGTTGACACGAGATTCAAGTGTTTTGACACTTGGTGAAATCGCAAGAATATTTTGATCAATCGTTCTTTGAGATGTACACATCCAGATATGTCCTATGCTCTAAATGTTATGAGCATATACCAGAATGACTCATAATATGATCATTTGACAATAGTAGGGATATTCCTATGATCTTTGGAAGAACTAAGAATATATTATTTATATAGTGGTGACAAATAGTTCATTGTAAATTGTTGCATTGATACTAGTTTTGTCACAAATTAAGTTCATCTCAACTATGGGTGGCACAATGTAATGGAAAGGAAGTTCCATAACGGATTTGGCTGAGTACCAAAGTTAAAACATTGTGCCAGATACTACAACAAAAGGCTAAGTATATGACTACTATTGTAGCAGCAAATGAGGGCATTTGCGTAAAGTAGTTTGTTATCAAACTAGGTGTGGTTCATATCGGGATAATACTATGAAGATACATTGTATGACAATTGTATCAACATGATTTAATCCCAAGGAACTAAAGGTCTCAGCAAAGGACCAAATTTATACAATGCCATCTCATTGGAGTATGAGTAATGCGTAGAGACGCAAGGACATGCAAATACACAGGGACCTGGAAGTGTCAGATCCGAAGATTATGTTTACCACTAGCAATAGTGTCTATACAACACCAGAAAGACATAGGTGTTGAATGCACAAGTTATGAACTAGATTATTGACTCTAGTGCAAGTGGGAGACTGTTGGAGATATGCCCAAGAGGCAATAATAAAGTGTTTATTATTATATCTTTATGTTTATGATAAATGTTTACATCCCATGCTATAATTGTATTAACCGGAAACATTAATACTTGTGTGTTTTGTAAACATAAAAGAGTCCCTAGTAAGCCTCTTGTTAAACTAGCTTGTTGATTAATGGATGATCATGGTTTCCCGATCATGGACATTGGATGTCGTTAATAACAAGATCACATCATTAGGAGAATCATGTGATGGACACACACCCATAGTAAGCATAGCATAAGATCAAGTCATTAAGTTCGTTTTGCTACAAGCTTTTCAAATGCATAGTATCCTAATCCTTCGACCATGAGGTTATGTTAATCACCATTGCCGGATGGGTACTTTGATGACATCAAACGCCGCTTCGTAACTGGGTGGTTATAAAGGTGACATTGGGTATTCTGAAAGTATGTGTTGAAGCGCATGGACCAAGATTGGGATTTGTCCATCCATATGACGGATAGATATGCTCTGGGCCCTCTCAGTGGAATGTCATCTAGTTAGCTTGCAAGCATGTGACTAGGTCACAAGGGATGACATATCATGGAACGAGTAAAGAGTACTTATCAGTAACGAGGTAGAACTAGGTATGGAGATACCAACGATCAAACCTCGGATAAGTAGAATATTGCGTGACAAAGGGAATTGGTTTCATATGTTAAATGGTTCTATCGATCACAAAGTCATCGTTGAGTATGTGGGAGCTGTTATGGATCTCTAGATCCCGCTAATGGTTATTGATCGGAGATGTGTCTCCATCATGTCTACATGTTCACGAACCATAGGGTGACACACTTAAGGTTCGAAGTTGTTTTAAGTAGATATGGAATGTGCGTTGGAGACCGAATGTTGTTCGGAGTCTCGGATTGGATCCGGGACATCACGAGGAGATCCGGAATTGTCCGGGGAATAAGATTCATACATTGGGGATCATTTTCTAAGTTAGGAAATGTTCCGGAGTATTTGTATGGGGATTCTAGAAGGTTTCAGAATGTTCTGGAAGGTTCTAGAAGATTTCTTGGAGTTTGCTTGAAAACCAAGAAAGGATCAAGGAATCCTTGTGGGGTAAAACAAGGATTCGTGGGGAGTAGGACTCTCCCCCCACCTCCTTGATCCGCCGGCCAAGGGAGAGGGGAGTCCTACAAGGACTCCACCTCCCCATGGCGCCTCCCTCCTTTAAATAGAGGGGTGGAGGCACAAACCCCCTTGCCCCTTATATTCTCTAGATCTCAAGTTGCCTCTCTCCTCCTCCTTCCCTCTGCTCTGGCTTAGGCGAAGCCCTGCAGAATTCTCTACTCCACCACCACCACCACACCGTCGTGCTGCTGGGATTCCGTGGAGAGATTTACTACCTCCGCTGCTCGCTGGAACGGGGAGAGGAAGGTCTGCTTCGACTCCGCACGTGTGACCGACTGCGGAAGCGCTGCCGGAACGCGGCACCGGAAGGATCGTCTACTCGATCTTGAGATCGGCAAGTGATCGACTACATCAACCACGAGATCCGATCTCGTAACGCTTTCGGATCTACAAGGGTTAGTACAGATCTATCTCGTTGCACATGTCTAATAGATTAGATCTTGGCTTTTTTCTAGATTAGATCTGGGTTTTGTTTGTTCTTGCGGTAGAAATTTTTTGTTTTCCATGCTACGAACCCATCAGTAAACGACTGGGAACCCGAAAGTGTGATTGGGCTTGTCGATACCGCGAAAACACTCCGCAATCCAAAACAGTACAGGTGCTCCACGCACAATCTTAATAAAACAGTAACATGGCATAAGTACAGGATAGTAAATAAAACCCCAAACTAGTTTATGGCCCCAAGAAATAGAAATGAATCAAGCTCTGGCTCAGGGGGGTCCATAAGGACTCCCGGATGTGGATAGTGCGAATAGTCAAGGAACAGGAATCAAGTACTCGGGGTCCTACGGGACACAAGTGAGCATGAAAAACCAAATAACAGATATTGCTCACCGGTGCCTCTTTCATTAGTTATCCCATTACTACTCAGGTTAAGTTGTATAGGTACCTCGTTATCCATCAGACACTCACATACCATACACATGCTGTTCCACGACTCGCATGGCTCAAACAACTCCTGTAGTAATGGCTCATAGGATGGAGGGATAAGCTTCGGTGGGGTTTAA
The DNA here is from genome assembly GCA_916181665.1 of Avena sativa. Classification (NCBI taxonomy): domain Eukaryota; kingdom Viridiplantae; phylum Streptophyta; class Magnoliopsida; order Poales; family Poaceae; genus Avena; species Avena sativa. The sequence continues at coordinate 435,842,168 of OV702295.1, forward strand.
AAGTAAAGGCTATGCAGTACTTGGGGTTCAATTTAATGCAATCGCGACTCAATGATGCAAGAATAAGATAGAGGCAATAGGTACTATATATATGCAAGCATGTGGTAGTGCTTGCCTGGCAGCTCAGTTGAAGCGAGAGACAGATCTGGGTAGTACTCCTGGGATTCCTGATATTTCCCCTGCTCGGCGTATATCCGAAAGAAGAACCAAACAAACAAGGGCCAACATAAATAAAGTGCACAAGCAAACAAGCATGCCATGATGAATGATGCACAATTTACATGGCAATAATGTAGCATGGCAAGGGTGAGGTGTGAGGACAAGAATAAATCATTTTATTAAGTTTTTAGTCAAATTTTATTACCATAAACAGTTCTGATTTTTAATAATGACATGATGCATGCTGCAATTCAGAACATGGAATGCATAAACAGAACGGGCTCGTCGCGCTGATCGATTTAGACATATTATTTGTTAAATTTGGAGTTATAGAATTAAAGTTATTAATTAATTAAGAAAAGGCATTTTTATTGCAATTAAACAATTTCGAAAATTTAAATTAGTCAAACATTAATTTGGATGGTAGATTTGAAATCCTCACATTTTTCTGAGGGGGCCCGCTCGTGCGCAGACCAGCTGGTTGATGACACGTGGGGCAGCCAGGGACCTCGGGTCTAGAACCAAGAAAACCAAGGGGCTTATGTAGAAAACCTCCTGGAAGACGATTGACAGATCAAGCCAACAATCAAACAAAATAGCTAGCTGAACCCATCTTCCCGAGACGATGACGACGAATTCGCTGCAAAACTCGCGATTCCACGAAAACGAAAGTTGTAGAGGGTTCAACGTTCTACATCTTTCGTTTAGGAGGTTTTGTCATAGGTGTACTAGGTTGGCCGAGATCTTGTGATGAACAGAGGCATTTTAAACTGTCTAACTATCAACTGACTGCAGCTGAAAAACAGTGAGATCGACCGATCTTTGGAAGAGTTTTCCGAGAGATCTAAAGCTCCGTTCTGGGAAAATTTTGTGTTCTACGTAGATGGATGTACCGAGTTGGAATAGTCATGAAGAAAACTTGATATAGATGTACTGTCATGGACGGGAGATCATCGAGAAAAGAGTGCCTGCACAAGGCCAAACGAACTGACGGACGGGCTGCACTATTTCGTTCTAAACAAAAATACTGAGATTGGAGGGTTGGCTCGGCTTCTGGACAGGTTCAGGCATGCACCGGCGAGCACCATCCGCGGCGAGGATGAGCGACCAGGCCAAGAGAGATGTAGCTAGGTGGGGGAAAAGGTCAAGGGAGCTCACCTCGTCCAATTCCCCTAGGTCTCGGAGTCGGGGACGGAAGGAAGCGACGGAGACAGAGACGATGATGGCGCTTGGCTCGGACTTGCAGGTGTCGTCGCCGGGGACGTAGGGTGTGTCTGCTCCGGCTCCTCCTGCGGCGTAAAATGATCAGCGGAGGCGCGGCGAGATGATCCCCGACCTCGGCGGCGCTCGACGGAGACCACGGCGTTGACACGGACAAGCTGATCAAGCTACTGACATGGTGGCCTCACGGGAAGGGAAGGATTGAGGGGAGCCCGACCTTGCGGCGGTGAAAGAAGAGGGATGATGCTAGGGTTCGAGGCACAGCTCGGGGTTAAGAAGACCGAGGTGACGGGACTGATGGAGACGGCTACCTGCTCGCTGCGGTGGCTGCTTTCTGTTCCAGTCAGAGACAGCAGATGGCACAGCGTCAGACGTAAGGGGAAGAGAAACAGAGAGGGGCTGGTTGGGCCAGGATGAAGGGGAGAAAAGGCGACCGTGGCGCGGCTATCTGCTGCTAGGCCGCTGCTTCTATGGCCAGGCTGCAGCGTTTTCTGCTGTTTGCTTTGTTCGATTCAAAACAAACCCTAGCTGCCGTTTTTAAAAAAATTGGGAAGCACCTTGCAGCTTTCTTCCAAACAGAACGACAAAGACAAAAAGATTTGAGTAGAAAGATAAGATAAGAAGGAGATAGATGCTTAGAGTGTACGTGTGTACAAGAGAGATTTTAAACATAGATGAGAGACTAGGTTTAGAACACATGTTAAAATTAAGCAAGAATTCAAAAGGCATTTAAAACGAGAGAGAATGCCACATAGGGGTGTGTCATTTTATGTGACTAGAGTGGCTTATTATTGCATGCAATAAAGGAGTACATGCATGTGACATTTTTGTGAAAACAAAAATGTATATGCATGTATGTGAGGTAAGGGTGGCAATACAAGATTTGCAATAATACAAGAATTGAGAAGGACATGATACATGGCATAAAATCTAGGTTTGGATCAACCCATATGCATGCATGTGTATGAATAGAATTTGAGCCCTATTTATATGGGTGGCTTGAATTAAAAACCAAGACAACAATAAGATGACCACACTCATATATATGGTAGATGTAGGATGGGATAGCAAGGGAGTTGCCATATTAGTAGATAGAAAGAATTTAAAAGATATGCCCCCAACTCAACTTGGGCATTTAATATCAAAAGTCAGATACAATATATCAAGAGGCAAATACAAGTAATAGGCAAATGCAATATGAGAGAAAAACCAAATGAAAAGGGTTTTAATATGATGCTCAAATGCAATGTGGCATGATGACATGAGCATGATATAATTATGATGCAACAAATATATGTAGGAAGTAGCATTTTATTATTAGACCATGTAGCATTACAGATGTTAGACAGATGGGATGCTACAACTCGCCCCCACTAAACAGGAATCTCGCCCCGAGATTCTAGGAAGAAGAAGAAGACACGAAGAGGGTAGGATACTTGGCACGGAGCTCATCCTCCCGTTCCCAAGTGGCTTCATCAACGGAATGGTGCGACCACTGCACCTTGCAGAACTTTATAGACTTGTTGCGAGTCTTTCTTTCTGCGACTTCTAGGATTTTTGTGGGGTGTTCTTGATAAGACAGGTCTTCTTGGAGATTGATGAGCTCATGGTCCACAGTCCTGCCGGGATCCTTGAAGCACTTCTTGAGTTGAGAGATATGGAAAACATCATGGACCTTGAGTTTTTCAGGGAGCTCAAGAGCATAAGCAACTTCTCCTCTTCTTCCATGAACTTTGAAGGGACCGATGTATCTAGGAGCCAGCTTTCCTTTGATACCAAACCGGTGCGTGCCTCTCATGGGAGTGACACGAAGGTAAACGAGATCACCAGGGACATACTCCATGTCCGTGTGCTTTCTGTCATAGTTGCTCTTCTGGCGACTTTGAGCAACCTTCAGGTTTTCAAGAATGATGTGAACCTTCTCCTCCACTTGAGTTACAATGTCGGGGCCAAACAATGTTCTTTCACCTGCGCCCGACCAACCAATTGGAGTTCTGCATTTGCGGCCGTAGAGAACCTCAAATGGTGCCATCTTTAGACTCTTCTGGAAGCTATTGTTGTAAGAGAATTCAGCATAAGGAAGGCATTCTTCCCATTTCATGCCGAAAGAGATGACGCAAGCACGGAGCATATCTTCCAGAATCCGATTTATCCTTTCAACTTGTCCTTGCGACTGAGGGTAGTAAGTTGTGCTGAAGTTCAACTTTGTTCCCAAAGCATTTTGGAAACTTCCCCAGAACTTGGAAGTGAAGATGCTTCCACGGTCTGAACCGATCTCAAGAGGAACCCCATACAGAGAGACAATTCTATTGATATAGAGCTCAGCCAACTAAATTGCAGAAATTGTTTCCTTGACGGGAAAGAAGTGATCCACTTTAGAAAGCCTGTCGATGACAACAAAGATTGCATTGTTGCCCTTCTGCGACCTTGGGAAACTAGTTATGAAGTCCATCTCAAATTTCTCCCATTTCTATTTCGGAGGCTTCAAAGGCTGTAGAAGACCGGAAGGTTTCTGATGGACGGCTTTAACTCTGCGGCAGACATCACACTCTGAGACATACTTGGCACAATATCGTTTCAACCTAGGCCACCAATATTGTGCTTTCAGATCCATGTACATCTTAGTGCTGCCAGGGTGGATAGAAAGAATAGAATCATGCGCCTCCTTGAGAACTTGCTCTCTTAAACCCGGGTAGTTCGGAACAAACATCTGGTGTTCAAAGAATAGAGCGCCTTGGTTGTCGACGTGGAAGGACTCATACTTCGGAAGCTGAATGTTGGAGATGATCTTTTTGGTGTAAGGGTCACCAAGTTGAATGGAGCAAACTTTTTCTTCCAAGAGAGGTGTAGGCAGGAGGTTCAGAAGATACCCTTGATCCACAATTTCAAGGTTGAGCTGGCAGAATTCCTCGCACAAGAGAGGCTGTTGCTCTTCCACCATGAGGTTGTTGACATAAGCTTTTCGGCTGAGAGCATCGGCCATGACATTAGCTTTGCCCAGAGTGTAGTTGATTGTCAGATCGAAATCATTAATTGCTTCAATCTACCTCCTCTAATGAAGGTTGAGATCTGGTTGTGTGAAGATATACTTCAGACTCTTGTGATCAGAAAAGATCTCACAACGGTTGCCAAGCAACTAGTGCCTCCATACTTTCAAAGCAAAGACAACTGCTGCGAGTTCGAGGTCATGTGTAGGATAGTTGATGTCATGCGTCTTCAACTGTCGAGAGGCATAGGCAACAACTTGTTTTTCTTGCATAAGGACCGCACCCAATCCTTGCAAAGAGGCGTCACAGAATATCTGGAAAGGCTTTGATGTATCTGGAGGAATCAAGACTGGTGTGGAAGTGAGCTTCTCTTTGAGTGTTTCAAAGCTAGCTTGACATGCAGGAGACCAAAGGTATTTCTTGCCTTTCTTGAGGAGATCGGTAAGAGGCTTCACAATCTTCGAGAAATTCTGAACAAAGCGACGGCAGTAACTAGCCAAACCAAGGTAACTTCGGACTTCTTTGACATTTTTGGGTGGAAGCCAGTCAACAATTGTCCGAACAGTTTCTGGGTTGACGCAATGCCCTTAGCAGAGATGACGTGACCCAGATAGGTGACTTCAGGCAGCCAGAACTCACACTTGGAGAACTTTGCATACAGGCGGTTCTCACGAAGCTTGTTTAAGACACACCGAAGGTGTTCTTCATGTTCTTCCTTTGACTTAGAATAGACTAGAATGTCATCCAGATAGACCACGATGAACTTATCAAGATACTCCATGAAAACCGAGTTCATAAGCCTCGAGAAGGTGGCAGGTGCGTTGGTGAGACCAAAAGACATGACCGTGTACTCATACAGGCCATAGCGGGTGGTGAAAGCTGTTTTGGGAACATCTTCCTTACGAATCTTGATTTGATGATATCCACTTCTCAAGTCAAGCTTAGAGAATACCACAGCTCCAGCTAGCTGATCGAAGAGATCATTAATCCGCGGAAGGGGATATTTATTCTTGATGGTTTTAGCATTGAGAGCCCGATAGTCAACACAAAGTCTATCAGTCTTGTCTCGCTTCTTCACAAAGATGGTTGGGCTACCCCAAGAAGAAGTACTGTGCTGAATGAAACCCAACTTCTCTTGTTCATCAAGCTGACGTTTGAGTTCAGCCAATTCAGCAGGACCCATTTTATAAGGCCGCTTGGAGATAGGAGCGGTTCCAGGTTCAAGCTCAATCACAAACTCGACCTCTCGGTCAGGAGGCATACCTGGTAACTCTTCAGGAAAAACATCTGGGAACTCACAGACTACTGGAACACACTGAATAGCCTCCATAGCATCATCATTCAGAGCCGCCAAAGAGAAAAGCTGAATTGCGGGAGTCAGACTTGGAGAATAGACTATATGGCTTTCAGGAATTTTCAGAGAAACCGAGCGTTCAGCACAATCAATCACAGCTGCATTTGCTGTTAACCAATCCATGCCCAAGATAACATCAATGTCAGAATTTCCCAGAATAATTAAGGAAGCCGGGAACGAAGAACCACCTATCTCAATTTGATTGCCATGGCTGATTTTGGAGGATGCCATTGTTGCTTTGGGCGAGAGAACCATTAAACGTTTAGGGAGAGGATCCATAGGTAACCCATTCTCATCAGCAAAACTTATAGAGACAAAAGAATGCGATGCACCAGAATCAAACAAAACTCGTGCAGGAACTGAGTTAACAGGAAGCATACCCATCACAACTCCAGGTGCATGTTCCGCTTGAGCGACGTTGACACAGTTGGCACGAGCAACAGTGGACCCGGGCTTAGTGTTGATGTTGAGAGCCCGGGGTGGAGGTGCACGAACCATAGAAGAACTTGCTGCAGGCCTTGGAGGTGGTGGAGGAAGAGCTTTGTTGTTCATGGGACAACTCCAGTGCTGATGCCCAGTGTTCCCACAAGTGTAACAAGCACCAGGTGGACGTGGAGCAGCGTAGCCAGGGACTCCACCAGGCGCTCCAGGGTAGTTGTGGTTGTAGCCCCTAGGAGCAGCAGTGAAGGAGTTTGGTGGCCTTGCCGCGTAGCTTCAAGGTCTTGGTGGAGCCGGGAGCGGCGGTGTGGTATTAGGGACCCACACGCGGCGCTTAGAAGGAGCTGTCATAGCTGAAGAGCTTGCTGCGTCACGACTGTGTTTCTTGGACTCCTCAAACACTTGCCTACTTGCTTCCTCCTATAGAGCTGTATGTTGGAGTTCTAGAAAAGACCCCGGCCTTGCATGAGTGATTGCATATTTGATAGATGCATTGAGCCCTTGCCTGAACCTCTTTTGCTTCTTCTTGTCATCAGAGATATCATCGCCACCATACTGAGAAAGGTTCATGAAGTTTCTGATATAGGTATTGCCATTGTCATTGCCCTGCTTGAGGTTGAGAAACAGTTCATTCATCCTTTCCATGACAATTTCTGACAGATATTGCTCTTTGAAAGCCCGAGTGAACTGTTCCCAAGTAGGCTGAAAACCAGAGTGGTTTGCCTTCAGGTAATTCTCCCACCATAGAGCTGCGTCTCCCTTCAGAAGGTGAGTGGCACATTTTACCCATTCTTGCTCAGGAACATCAGTAGTCATCAGCAACCTTGACATCTCACATAGCCAATCATCAGCGTCCAGTGGCTGATCAGACACCTCAAAGTGGCGCGGGTTAAACTTCAGAAAGCTCTTGATGTCCCCTCGCTTGGGAGGTGGAGGTAGCGGAACAAACTAATTCCTCCTGACACTTTCTTCAAAGCGTTGCTGGTTCTGCTGCATTGTTCCCAAGCCATTAGCAATACTTGCCAACGCAGCCCCCAGTTCAGGTGGTATGTCCTCCTCAGAACGGCGTGGTGGTGCCATCCTGTGATTGATATAAAACACAAGTCAGTACCATAATGGAGAATAATAATAATCCAAAATAGTACCAAAATGGAATTAACCAAGATTAAAGGATACGAATCACTAGGATGATATTAAAATATCAACAAAGTTCAAAGCACCTAGAAGATATTAAGCATATCGCACACGACTGAACAAGGAGTGTGGTACACAAAGCTATCAAAGAAAAAATTTCCGCAAATTTTGGCATTAAAATACCACTATATGCGCAAAACCACTTAACGAATCAAGATTAGTAACTCTACTAATTCAATATACAAGAGCGAATGATAAAAGCAGTGGTATGGTCGCGACTCCATCCCGCACTCAAATCATTACTCCGCACATGAATAAGTAAAACATATATCCCAACTTCCTTCCTTCTTAAGATGAACCTAAAGGTTAGCAACTACGGAAACAAACACCCCAAACAAGATATCTTCGGATAACAAAGAGTAAGACAGATCGCGTCGGTTTACAAAAGCCTGTCGGTATGGAATGTACCAACAGTTGATAATCAAAAGGCAGATAGCAACAACAAGTTGGATGCAACAAATAGACAAGGAACTACACACACACCCAATCTATGGTACTATGGAACCCAGAACACGTGAATCCTAGTTTGAATTTTAGAAGAGGATTGAAAACGTTACACTTCCTTACCAGAAAAGGGTGGTGGGTGGGTAAGAAGAAAAAAGGAAGCAGTCCTACTCTCACGTTTTGTTTTCCCCTAGTATACATAGCTACCAAAATATTTACTAGACTGACAACGACCATTTGGCTGAGACCCTGAAGGGCGGGATGGCTCTGATACCAATTGTAACAACCTCGGACCCTACGCTCTAAGTTCAAGCCTGGATGAACCAAAAGTGGTTAAAATAGTACAGCGGGGGCCCAGGGGCCACCCACGTGTAGACCCGTCGGCCGTCCTAACCACTTCCAAGAACATCGGGACAAGAGCGAGTGGCGTAGGCAACAGGCGAAGAGATCAAATACATACACAAGTGAGTATGTATGCAAGCTACCTTACAACAGTTCTCAGAGCCATACCATCTAAAAGAAAAGAAATATTGCAACGCCATACGGCAAGATCCAAATATCCTAGATAGAGATAATAGTGTACGATAGCTCCTCATACATCAAACATCAGAGTATCAAGCTGAAGCAGGAAACAAGATCCGAGTACGGACAAGAAGCAAATCGGCATAAGATGCCACATAATTAAGCACATCCCGCCCACAGATCTCGCGGGTCCCATCCCCGAAATCTCTACACCGAGTGATCGTTGCCAACATCATCTGTCTCCTCCACCCAGTATCCATCTTGCGAATACACCTGTTCATCTGAATCAAACAATTTATCGTGTGAGACCCTAGGGGTACTTAGCAAGTCTTTATGCCTCTAAAGGGGACATAACCTAGGGGGACGCAATTGTAGCAAAAGATAATAACTAACAAGTCTATAGATACTCGCTAACCATCCGCCTAACCAATGATAGACGGATATCCGTTAATTAGAAACAACAGTTATAACAGTATAAAGTAACAGATCCATCCTCCTTCTCGCTTACCAACGAGAAAGCGGACGAACAACCCATCCGTTGGAAGTTTTATTAACCATTCCATGAGTATTACACTATTTAATAGTCAGGTATTTAGTCAAATTAAAAGCGGTACTTTAGTTATACTTGTCTATGATCGAGAAACTGTGCTCCAAGTCGTCCATAACCGCGGACACGGCTTTCAGAAAGATTTACCCTACAGGGGTGCACAAATAGCAACACACACTCGATCAACCTCGGAAAAACCAACTCAAAACCCAACGAGGCATTCATGACAAAGCGATCACAGGATTCATAAAATATTTCAAGGGGGCACCCCATTAAGCTACCCGCAACGAAGTTGGCCGACTCCAAGACGGACCCAAGGTTTGCGCCAATGGCTGTAAACGACTGGGAACCCAAAAGTGTGATTGGGCTTGTCGATACCGCGAAAACACTCCGCAATCCAAAACAGTATAGGTGCTCCACGCACAATCTTAATAAAACAGTAACATGGCATAATTACAGGATAGTAAATAAAACCCCAAACTAGTTTGTGGCCCCAAGAAATAGAAATGAATCAAGCTCTGGCTTAGGGGGGGTCCATAAGGCCTCCCGGATGTGGATAGTGCGAATAGTCAAGGAACAGGAATCAAGTACTCGGGGTCCTACGGGACACAAGTGAGCATGAAAAACCAAATAACAGATATTGCTCACAGGTGCCTCTTTCATTAGTTATCCCATTACTACTCAGGTTAAGTTGTATAGGCACCTCGTTATCCATCAGACACTCACATACCCTACACATGCTGTTCTACGACTCGCATGGCTCAAACAATTCCTGTAGTAATGGCTCATAGGATGGAGGGATAAGCTTCGGTGAGGTTTAAAAGTAAAGGCTATGCAGTACTTGGGGTTCAATTTAATGCAATCGCGACTCAATGATGCAAGAATAAGATAGAGGCAATAGGTACTATATGTATGCAAGCATGTGGTAGTGCTTGCCTAGCAGTTCAGTTGAAGCGAGAGACAGATCTGGGTAGTACTCCTGGGATTCCTGGTATTTCCCCTGCTCGGCGTCTATCCGAAAGAATAACCAAACAAACAAGGGCCAACATAAATAAAGTGCACAAGCATATAAAATAAAATGCGACAAGCAAACAAGCATGCCATGATGAATGATGCACAATTTACATGGCAATAATGTAGCATGGCAAGGGTGAGGTGTGAGGACAAGAATAAATCATTTTATTAAGTTTTTAGTCAAATTTTATTACCATAAACAGTTCTGATTTTTAATAATGACATGACGCATGCTACAATTCAGAACATGGAATGCATAAATAGAACGGTCTCGTCGCGCTGATCGATTTAGACATATAATTTGTCAAATTTGGAGTTATAGAATTAAAGTTATTAATTAATTAAGAAAAGGCATTTTTATTGCAATTAAACAATTTCGAAAATTTAAATTAGTCAAACATTAATTTGGATGGTAGATTTGAAATCCTCACATTTTTCTGATTCAAAAACATATATCATTTGTATTATTTGGATTTGTCAAATAAAAGTTATTAATTTTCTGGATATTAAAACATATTAAACAATTTCCGAAATTATTATTATTTAGAAAAAGATCCAAGAACTTTTGGTACTTGATCTGAATCTACCCGCAATCGCAGACAAGTGGAACCACGGGGTGAGGGGCCCCGCTCGCGCGCAGACCAGCTGGTTGATGATACGTGGGGCAGCCAGGGACCTCGGGTCCAGAACCAAGAAAACCAAGGGGCTTATGTAGAAAAACTCCTAGAAGACGATTGACAGATCAAGCCAACAATCAAACAAAATAGCTAGCTGAACCCATCTTCCCGAGACGATGACGTCGAATCCGCTGCAAAACTCACGATTCCACGAAAATGAAAGTTGTAGAGGGTTCAACGTTCTACATCTTTCATTTAGGAGGTTTTGTCATAGGTGGACTAGGTTGGACGAGATCTTGTGATGAACAGAGGCATTTTAAACTGTCTAACTATCAACTGACTACAACTGAAAAACAGTGAGATCGACCGATCTTTGGAAGAGTTTTCCGAGAGATCTAAAGCTCCGTTCTGGGAAAAAAAATTGTGTTCTACGTAGATGGATGTACCGAGTTGGAATAGTCATGAAGAAAACTTGATATAGATGTACTGTCATGGCCGGGAGATCATCGAGAAAAGAGTGCCTGCACAAGGCCAAACGAACTGACGGACGGGCTGCGCTATTTCGTTCTGAACAAAAATACAAAGATTGGAGGGTTGGCTCGGCTTCTGGACAGGTTCAGGCATGCACCGGTGAGCACCATCCGCGGCGGGGACGAGCGACCAGGCCAAGAGAGATGCAGCTAGGTGGGGGGAAAAGGTCAAGGGAGCTCACTTGGTCCAATTCCCCTAGGTCTCGGAGTCGGGGACGGAAGGAAGCGACGGAGACAGAGACGATGATGGCGCTTGGCTCGGACCTGCAGGTGTCGTTGCCGGGGACGCATGGTGTGTCTGCTCCGGCTCCTTCTGCGGCGTAAAACTATCAGCGGAGGCATGGCGAGACGATCCCCGACCTCGGCGGCGCTCGACGGCGACCACGGCGTTGACACGGACAAGCTGCTCACGCTACTGGCATGGTGGCCTCACGGGAAGGGAAGGATTGAGGGGAGCCCGCCTTGCTGCGGCGGAAGAAGAGGGACGACGCTAGGGTTCGAGGCACAGCTCGGGGTTAAGAAGACCGAGGTGATGGGACTGACGGAGACGGCGACCTGCTCGCTGCGGTGGCTGCTTTCCGTTCCAGTCAGAGACAGCAGGTGGCACGACGTCAGACGTAAGGGGAAGAGAAACAGAGAGGGGCTGGTTGGGCCGGGAAGAAGGGGAGAAAAGGCGACCGTGGCGCGGCTATCTGCTACTGGGCCGCTGCTTCTGTGGCCAGGCTGCAGCGTTTGCTGCTGTTTGCTTTGTTCGATTCAAAACAAACCCCATCTGTCGTTTTTAAAAAAATTGGGAAGCACCTTGCAACTTTCTTCCAAACAAACGACAAAGACAAAAAGATTTGAGTAGAAAGATAAGATAAGAAGGAGAGAGATGCTTAGAGTGTACGTGTGTACAAGAGAGATTTTAAACATAGATGAGAGACTAGGTTTAGAACACATGTTAAAATTAAGCAAGAATTCAAAAGGAATTTAAAACGAGAGAGAATGCCACATAGGGGTGTGTCATTTTATGTGACTAGAGTGGCTTATTATTGCATGCAATAAAGGAGTACATGCATGTGGCATTTTTGTGAAAACAAAAATGTATATGCATGTATGTGAGGTAAGGGTGGCAATACAAGATTTGCAATAATACAAGAATTGAGAAGGACATGATACATGGCATAAAATCTTGGTTTGGATCAACCCATATGCATGCATGTGTATGAATAGAATTTGAGCCCTATTTATATGGGTGGCTTGAATTAAAAACCAAGACAACAATAAGATGACCACACTCATATATATGGTAGAATTAGGATGGGAAAGCAAGGGAGTTGCCATATTAGTAGATAGAAAGAATTTAAAAGATATGCCCCCAACTCAACTTGGGCATTTAATCATTATATCAAAAGTCAGATACAATATATCAAGAGGCAAATACAAGTAATAGGCAAATGCAATATGAGAGAAAAACCAAATAAAAAGGATTTTAATATGATGCTCAAATGCAATGTGGCATGATGACATGAGCATGATATAATTATGATACAACAAATATATGTAGGAAGTAGTATTTTATTATTAGACCATGTAGCATTACAGATGTTAGACACGTCCATAACCCTGCCCAGGCCAAGCCGGAAGGGTAACCCTGCTAACGACGTCGATCTCAAACCTGCTAAAAACAAAAGGGGTGCCGACAAAGGCCAAAGGAAAAAGAGGAGCGTCAGTACTGAGGCCAGTACACGGCGAGGCTAGAATTCGGCGGCTCTCGCCTACATAGGTATGGTGGACTGAAGCGGCAGCACAACAGCACTAAACAACCTATAGAGACACGAGACAACTGGCGGTTATCAGAGAGGGGTAAGAAAGACCTATTCGGATCCAACCTGAAGCTAACACCAAACAAACCCATCCTGGTATTTCCCCCTCGAGACCAAACGAGGAAGTCGGACCAAGGAACTCACACAGTTGGCAATTTTACTCATTCCGTTATAGTTGCAGCAATTACTAATCAGATATAGATAGCATGAGTCATCCTGAAGCATAAGTAGTGGGCAATTTTAATTAACATTCCATTGTAGTTGGAAAATTTACTAGTCAGATATAATTGTCCTGGGGAATCCAAACACCCAGCAGTTGTTGGCACTTTTATCACATTCCATTGGAGTTGTAATACTTACTAGGCAGGTATATCAGAACACGATACGACCATATGCGGGCTATTCTAGTCTTATTCCGGACTCCATTTAAATTTGTGTAGTGAACCAATGCCATGTTTTGCCTTGTTAATACAACATTTAAATTGCGGGGTTTTAAATAACTTGAACCGTCTAATTAAATGTCGGGACCCCGGTTCCGCTTAATACTGCAGAATTGCACCGCATCTGTGCCATGCCATGCACCATATCATAATCATGCCGGATCTTCTGCCGTAGTATTAAATATTGCATCCGGTGTTTCTTCTAGTGTTTGCTTCTTCGCGCGAAAAATCAAGGAACAAGTATCAAGTACTCGGGGTCCTACGGGACACAAGTGAGCGTGGAAGAACCAAATAACATCTATTGCCCACCGATGCCTCTGCATTAGTTATATCTAGCAATTTAATAGTTGTATTTAAAGTCATGATCATCTCCACCATAAACATCTACCAGTATTCCAACAACTATGGTACTTGACAACATGAGATCGCACCTGAGCAAGCAACTACGACTCGCAAGGCCAGCTATATACCAAACAATAGGTATTAGGAGGTGTCCATGGTAATATAGAGGCTGCACGGGATATAACTGGTGTACGGAAACTAAAGCATCGTGACATGGATAGCAATAGATCAACAGGAGGAAATAAAGACTATAAATGCAAAATAGGTAGAAGGGAGAGAGATGCTCACCTGGGAAAACATAGCCGAAGAGACATTATCCGAAGAACTTGTGGATACTCGCGTCAACTCATCGGCCTAATCCGCGAAGAAGCAAACACTAGAAGAAACACCGGATGCAATATTTAATACTACGGCAGAAGATCCGACATGATTATGATATGATGCAGATGCGGTGCAATTAGGCAGTATTAAGCGGAACCGGGGTCCCGACAATTAATTAATAGGTTCTAGTTATTTAGATACCCCGCAATTTAAATGTTGTATTAACAAGACAAAACATGGCATCAGTCCGCTACACCAATTTAAATGGAGGCAATACAAGACTAAGATATCCCGCATATGGTCTCCATATTTAATTATGATGTGATTCGACTATACAACCCAGACCCGCGAAATATGTATGCAAGCAGGTATAATTGATATGACCCATCCTGGTATTCCCCCTCGAGACCAAACGAGGAAGTCAAACCGAGGAACTCACACAGTTGGCAGTTTTATTCATTCCATTATAGTTGTAGCACGTACTAGTCAGATATAGATATCATGAGTCATCCTGATAGCATAAGTAGTGGGCAGTTTTAAACACCATTCCGTTGTAGTTGGAACATTTAGTAGTCAGAATAACCAATGGCGTCCATAACCCTGCCCAGGCCAAGCCGGAAGGGTAACCCTGCTAATGACGTTGATCTCAAACCTGCTAAAACAAAAGGGGTGCCGACAAAGGGCAAAGGAAAAAGAGGAGCGTCAATACTGAGGCCAGTACACGGCGAGACTAGAATTCGGCGGCTCTCTCCTATATAGGTATGGTGGACTGAAGCGCCAGCGCAGCAGCACTAAACAACCTATAGAGACTCAGTACAACTGTCGGCTATTAGAGAGAGATAAGAAAGACCTATTCGGAACCACCTGGTACTAACACCATTCATACCCATCCTGATATTCCCCCTCGAGACCAAACGAGGAAGTCAAACCGAGGAACTCACACAGTTGGCAGTTTTATTCATTCCATTATAGTTGTAGCACGTACTAGTCAGATATAGATATCATGAGTCATCCTGATAGCATAAGTAGTGGGCAGTTTTAAACACCATTCTATTGTAGTTGGAACATTTAGTAGTCAGATATAATTGTCCTGAGGAATCCCAAAACCCAGCAGTTGTTGGCACTTTTATTTCATTCCATCGGAGTTGCAATACTTACTAGGCAGGTATAGTATGACACAGATCACCACAAATCCACCAGTTGTTGGCATTTTTATTATCCATTCCATTATAGTGAAGCTGATTACTAGTCACATATTAAGTCAAATTTATAACACTACTTTAGTTATGCTTGTCTATGATCGAGATACTGTGCTCCAAGTCGTCAATAACCGCGGACACGGCTTTCAGAAAGTTTTACCCTGCAGGGGTGCACAAATAGCAATACACACTCGATCAACCTCGGAAAAACCAACTCAAAACCCAACGAGGCATTCACGACAAAGCGATCATAGGATTCATAAATATTTCAGGGGGCCACCCCATTAAGCTACCCGCAACAAAGTTGGCTGGCTCCGAGATGGACCCAAGGTTTGCGCCAATGGCTGTAAACGACTGGGAACCCGAAAGTGTGACTGGGCTTGTCGATACCGCGAAAACACTCCGCAATCCTAAACAGTACAGGTGCTCCACGCACACTCTTAAATAAAGCAGTAAAGGATGGCATAGGTACATGATAGTAATAAAGCCCCAAACTACTTTGTGGCCCCAAGAAATAGAAATGAATCAAGCTCTGGCTCAGGGGGATCCCATAGCGTCTCCCGGATGTGGATAGTGCGAATAGTCAAGGAACATGTATCAAGTACTCGGGTTCCTACGGGACACAAGTGAGCGTGGAAGAACCAAATAACATCTATTGCCCATCGATGCCTCTGCATTAGTTATATCTAGCATTTTAATAGTTGTATTTAAAGACATGATCATCTCCACCATAAACATCTGCCAGCATTCCAACAACTGTGATACTTGACAACATGAGATCGCACCTGAGCAAGCAACTACGACTCGCAAGGCCGGCTATCTACCAAACATAGGTAATAGGAGGTGTCCAAGGCAATATAGAGGCTGCACGGGATATAACTGGTGTACAGAAACTAAAGCATCGTGACACGGATAGCGATAGATCAACAGGAGGAAATAAAGACTATAAATGCAAAATAGGTAGAAGGGGAAGAGATGCTCGCCTGGGAAACACTGCCAAAGGATCATATCCAGAGAACTTGTTGATACTCGCATCAACTCATCGGCCAAATCCGCGAAGAAGCAAACACTAGCAGAAACACCGGATACAATATTTAATACTACGGCAGAAGATCCGGCATGCTTATGATATGATGCATGGCATGGCACAGATGCGATGCAATTAGGCAATATTAAGCGGAACCGGGGTCCCGACATTTAATTAATAGGTTCAAGTTATTTAGAAGCCCAGCAAATTAAATGTTGTCTTAACAAGACAAAACATGGCATCGGTTCGCTACACAAATAAATGGAGTCCGGAATAAGACAAAGGTATCCCGCATAAACACTCCATATTTAATTATGAGGTGAATCGGCATAATGCTCCCAAACCACAGACAATTATGCATGCATGAACAATTTAATATGCGGCTGTTGGTAATGTCATATTATAAAAATAGGGGCTTAGGGTCGCACATCGGGGTTCGGAAGATCTTGGTTCCAGGGGTTGGGGTTCGACAGGGTCCGGATCTGGGGTTTGGCTCGATGGGATCGTTCTCGAACAACGGAAGGAGAGCTTGGCATTCCGGGAAGAAGGACTAGGTTTGGCGTCGGGGGCTCATCGGACTCGCCCTGGTCGGTGTCGATCTTGTCGTCGCGAAGATCTTGTCGGGTCCGCGTATCGGGTCGGTCTTGGCATCCGGAGTAGAGTACTTGGCGTCCGGGAATCTTCGGGTAGGAGATCGTGCCGCTCGGACTCGAAGAACTTGCCGGTTCCATGTCGGCATACTTGGCGTTCCGGGGATCTTCAGAACCCGTGAAGTAGAACTTGTCGCACGGTGTCTGGGTAGGTGAACTTGTCGGTTCCGCGGCTTTGATTTTCGGACTTGCTCCAGTGGTCGTCGTACTTGTCCGATGTAGATCTTGTGGTTCCATCCAAACCAGGAAGGAGATCTTGACGCATGTCTTTGGTATTTTTCACCAACACCACCGCACCAAAATTCACTAAACACCAAGAGCAAACGGGTGGAAGCTCACGAACAGAGGTTGCAAAGCACTTGGAAAAAGGGAACGGGGCCGGTGACGCCACGACGGGGACAGGGCGAGGTCGAGGGGACCGAGGCCTGGCAGGGGGTTGGTGATGGCGGGGTAGAGGAGGAGGTCGCCCGCAGTGGCGGGTCGTGGATGCGGCCAGGAACGGCGAGGTCGCAGGAGGGGCGCGGGGCCCTACATGGATGCGTGCAGGTCGAGGTGACGCCGGAACAGAGGGCGGCGCTCGGGCTCGGGGACGAGGCGCTGCAGAGACGCGGGGATGCAGGGTCGCTCGGGAGGGCCCCCCTGTGGGAACAGCGGCAGGAAGGAGGGGCACCAGGGAGAGGCGGGCAGAAGCGGCAGCGGGGCCCAAGGAGGAAGCGAGGCCATGGCGGTGGCCGGGCATGGCCTAGAAGGAGCGGGGCCGAGCACAGGTCCCACTGTGGCGCAGGGCTCGAGCTCCGGCAGCCGGTTGTGGCAGAGGGAGCCGCGCTGGCGGAGATGGGCGAGCCGGAGAGGTGGCGGGGAAAACGGCAGCAGGGATCCACGCGATGCAGAGAGGAGAGAGGCGAGAGGAGGGCGGGGCGGCGGCCGGCGGTTGCCGAGGCGGTGGAGGGCGAGGTTCCTGGGAGGAGAGAGGCGCGGGAGAGACGGGCACGGGTCGCCCGCGGGGTGGGCCCGGGGCAGGTGGCGGGGTCGGCAACGCGTGGGTGGCGGTGGCATCGAGGCCAGGTGGCCAAGGGAGAGCGGGAGCGGGCGGGAGGATGGGGTTGGGGAGCGCGCCCAGGAGGGGCCTGGTCGGTGGTGGGGCCAGGCCCACAGGCGGTTGGTGGGAGGCAGCTGGCGTGCGCGCTGGTTGGGGTGTGCGGGAGTGGAGGCGCAGGGGGGGTCTGGACGGTGGATGTGGTGGGGCCCAGAGGCAGGGCTGGCAGGAGGGGGTTTGGTGGGGAGCTGGCGTGCATGTAGGTGCATGCGGCTGTGTGTGTTGTGTGAGGTGGAGGGAGCAGGTGAGGGTGGCGGCTGGAAAAAAGAGTTGGAGGGAGGAGAGGGTAGGGAGGTGGTCAGGCTAGGGTTTGGTTAGGATATTTTAGGGGTGGCCGGCTGGGCCGGTTCGGGCCTGGCGGGCTGCCCCCTAAAAAATAACTTAAAATTTTATTTATTAAAAACGGGGCTTTCGTAATCCATTTGTAGACGAAACAAAATATTTCGGAAGACCGGTGTTTTGATTTGAATTAAAGACGGGGCGTTTAGAAGACAAAACCAGGCTTTTCGAAAATATTTTTGTACAAACACATGCATGATGATGACGATGCTCAAATGCAATGTGGCATGATGACATGAGCATGCGGTCATGATGATGCAGTGCAAAAAAAATACAACGATTTTCTAGTAGTGGTTTTAGCGGGGCGCCACACTCCGACGAGGAGGCAGAACTCGAGTGCAGACGGGACTGCCGAGGCAAACGCCGTATGCGCATCTACGATGACCGCGACGACGTCAACATGGTCGCAGCCGGCTACGCCGACAGACATGACGACAACTGCAACAGCGGATACCGTAACGGTGGATACCGTGACTCCGGGAAGACCACGCAAGTGTGGCAACGCCACGATCTTGAGGAGGCACCCGCAACATCCATTGAAGACAAACTGTCCGGGCCATGTACGGTGCACTTCTACATCGACAAACATGACGGGAAGAAGAAGTCCAGCCACCTCCTCAAGGACTGCCGCGAGTTCCTCAAACTACACGAGGGATTAGCTCGGATGAACCGCAATGCAGTCGAAAGAGGCTACGGAGCCGCCCCGGGCGCCGTGGCACATGGCGCTCTGCCACCACCACCTGGACTGCCCCCAAACGCAGCTGCACCAGACCAGCACCAGGGAGGCGAACCCTACCCAAGGGCCATGGGTACCATGATGATCCAAAAAGGACGCCCCTCCAATCGGGTGCAGAAGGCCATCACTCGCCAAGTCAACTTGGCCACACACTCGCCACCATCTACCACTGAGTACCTCAGTGGAAGCGAGTCATGCATCACCTTCGACAAAAGCGACCACCCGCCTCAAGTACCTCGTCCAGGCAATTGTCCCCTCGTACTCGAGGCGCAAATTGGAGGCTTCGACATGAGCCGCGTCTTCATGGACGGCGAAAGCGGCATCAACCTTATATTCGCGAGTACATTGCGAGCAATGAGGATCCCTCTAACTTGCCTGGAGGCCTTGGACACAACATTCCACGGCATTATCCCAGGAAAAGGCGTATATCCCCTGGGCAAAATCAACCTCGACGTCATCTTCGGCACGCCGAAGAACTTCCGGCGCGAGCGCATCGACTTCGAGGTCGTCGACTGGACCTCACAATACCACTGCATCCTCGGACGTGTCGCGTTCGCTAGGTTCATGGCAGTGCCACACTACGCCTACCTATAGATGAAAATGCCAGGTCCCAATGGCGTCATCATGATCAACGGGAACTTCGAGAGATCCGACAGCTGCGACAGGGAATTCAACAGAATTTCCCAGTCCTTCGGCATGCAGGAAGAACTCGCGAGACTAAAGGAGTCGACAGACAATAGTCTGCCTCCCCTGAGCCAGCAAAGCTCGCCTGATCTATCCTTCGACTCATCGGTGCACACAAAGAAAGTGTAGCTCCACCCATCGGATCTCGCCAAGACGGCCCTCATCGCCAACAACTTGAGTCCCGCATAGGAACTTGCGCTCGTTGAATTCCTCCGTGAGCATTGGGAAATTTTTGCCTGGTGTCCTGCGGACATGCCAGGAGTTCCCAGGGAATTTGCCAACCACGCACTCAACGTCAACCCCGACGCATGGCCAGTCAAGCAAACAATTCGGCGATTGTCCGAGCCACGAGCGCAGGCAGTCGGAATGGAGATCAATAGACTCCTCGACGCCAAGTTCATACGCGAGATCAAGGAAAGCACTTGGCTCGCCAACACGGTGCTGGTACCAAAAAAGGACACGGATATCCTGCGAATGTGCGTGGACTTCACCTCTCTGAATAAGCACTGCCCAAAGGATCACTTCCCGTTGCCGTGCATCGACCAGATCATCGACTCCACCGCGGGATGCGAGCGCCTCTGCTTCCTCGACGCCTACTCAGGCTATAATCAGATTCGAATGAAGGAGGAATACCAAGAGAAAATAGCGTTTACAACGCCCTTTGGTGTGTTCTGCTACAACACAATGCCCTTCGGGCTAAAGAACGCAGGAGCCACCTACCAGCGGTGCATGCAGGCTTGCCTGAAGGAACAACTAGGTCACAATATTCAAGTCTATGTCAACGACATAGTAATCAAGACCAAGGAAGAAGCCTCGCTAATCGACGATTTGCGTGAAACCTTCGCCAACCTCGACCGCTACCGGATCAAGCTCAATCTGGACAAATGCGCCTTTGGCGTACCATCTGGGCAACTACTCGGGTACCTCATCTCCGCGAGGGGAATCGAGGCAAACCCAAAGAAAATAAAAGCCATACTGGCCATGGAGAAGCCAAAAAACATAAGGGGCGTCCAGCAGCTGGCTGGGCGAATCGCGGCCCTCAGTCGATTCATCAGTCGGATGGGTGAAAAGGCGCTGCCCTTCTACCAACTCCTCCGCAAAGCTGAAAAATTCGAGTGGACCAACGAAGCACAGGAAGCATTCGAATACCTCAAGCGCCTTCTATCCACCTCGCCAGTACTAGTGACCCCACGGGAAAGGGATCCACTGTTTCTATATATCTCCGCCACCAACCAGGTGGTTAGCACAGGTGCTTGTCGTCGAGCGAGCCGAGGAAAACAAGGTCCACAGGGTACAACGCCCAGTATACTACCTCAACGAGGTCCTCATGCAAACAAAATAGCGGTACCCGCACTACCAGAAGCTGACGTACGGTGTCCTCATGACTGCCCGGCGACTGCGCCATTACTTCCAGGAAAACCCAATCGTGGTGGTCAACGACGCCCTGTTGGGGCATATCCTCAATAACCCCGATGCCACGGGACGAGTCGCGCTTTGGGGAATAGAATTGTCTCCATGAGACATCTCATACGAAAAGCGCGACGCAATCAAGTCGCAAGTTCTCCCTGACTTCCTCGTGCACTGGATGGAGAACCAGCTCCCAGACAAACCAGATATGTCCTACCTCTGGACAATGCACTTCGATGGGTCCAAGCGGAAAGACGGAGCAGGCGCATGTGTCATACTAACATCACCTCAAGGGGACAAGTTGAAGTATATCCTACGAATGCAGTTCACAGCCTCCAACAACGAGGCTGAATACGAAGCCCTGTTGCACGGGATGAGGATGGCAAAAGCCTGTGGCGCCAAGAGGCTCATCATATACGGCGACTCCAATTTGGTCGTCAACCAAACAATGCATGAGTGCGACGCACTGAACGACAACATGATCGTGTACCGCGACCTCTACGACACACTCGAAGGAGACTTTGAGGGTTGTGAGCTGCGGCACGTAGGTCGCGAAAGCAACAAAGAGGCGGACGCACTCGCCAACATAGGATCTACCTGCGCCCCCATACCACCCGGGGTATCTCTCGAGTGAATCTGTGAACGCTCCATCAAGCCAAAGGCCACAGAGAAGAAAACTAGAGCAGCAACGGACTCAGGGGCTACGCCGCCCAATGAGTCCATTGCACTCGATGACTTGGAGCTGGACACAGGACTCGAGGGACCAATGAGCGTCATGATGATTGAGCAATCCTAGACGCAACTGTACATCACGTACCTCCTCAACAAAAGGCTACCGGACGATCTGACTGATGCATGGCACATCGTGCGGCGATCCAAGGCATTCGTTGTTATCAACGGCGAGCTGTACAAACGCAGCATCACAGGAGTACTCCAGCGATGCCTCTCCATGGCCGACGGAAGAGCTGTTCTCCTCGACATCCATGAGGGGACCTACGGACACCACGCCGGCAGCCGCGCCCTCGTTGCCAAAGCTCTACGAGCTGGGTTCTATTGGCCTATGGCCATGCGCGATGCCAAGGACATTGTCCAAAAATGCAACGCCTGCCAACGATTCGCAGACAAGCCGCACGCACCAGGCGCAGAGCTCTGACCAATCCCATTGGCCTGGCCCTTCGCACAATAGGGACTCGACATGGTCGGCAAACTCCTAAGGTCCACACGAGGAGGCTACGTCTACCTCTTGGTCCCAGTTGACAAGTTCACCAAGTGGATTGAGGCCATGCCAGTGACCAACCAATCAGGATACAGCGCAGTTAAGTTCTTCGAATCCATTGTCTACCGCTTCGGAGTACCGCACAGCATCATCACCGACAATGGGATGAACTTCAATCCAAGGAGTTCCAAGAATTCTGCGAGAATCTGGGGATCAACATCAGCTATGCCTCTGTAGCACACCCACAGACCAATGGTCAGGTGGAAAAAGCAAACAGGCTCGTCTGCGGTGGCATCAAGAAGTGACTCCTCCGGCCACTCGAACAAGCCGCGGGCTGCTGGCCAAACAAACTGCAATCCGTACTCTGGAGCCTACGCACAACTCCAAACAGTGCCACGGGCTACACGCCATTCTTTATGGTGCACGGAGCCGAGGCAGTGCTACCCGCCGAGGTACGGTACAAGGCGCCGCGCGTGGTCGCTTACAGTGAACAAGATTCATCCCTCGCACTCGAAGACTCCGTCGATCTCCTCGACGAGGCAAGAGAAATCGCCGCGGAAAGATCAACGATCTACCAGCAGAACCTGCGTAACTACCACAGTAGGAGGCTACGCCCCAGATCCTTCGTCGAAGGTGACCTGGTCCTGCGACTGAAGCAGCAGGGACATCTCAAGCTCGAATCCCCCTGGGAAGGACCATACGTGATTACAGAAGTAATCCCAGGTGGCGCCTATCGCCTTCAAGATTTAGAGACAGGAGTCGCATACTCCAAGCCCTGGAACGTCGCACAGTTGCGACGCTTCTACCCTTAGTCGTTTTACTTTTGCATCGCAAAATAAGGCACTCAGCCAAGGCTACTTAGCCACACATTGTACCTCGTACATTCTCACGAATAAATAAAGCTAAGTTCCCCAAAAGTCTGTGCCTTCCTTTATTTTTCCGCAACTTCTTGGCTCGGGGGCTACGCCACCCTACACACATTTGTTCTACGAACTAAAAACATGATATCCTGAGTAGCTGGCACATCAATCGAAACCCTTGACACAACATCAACCCATTTGCAACGCACCTAACAGGTTGACAAGGGACTGAGATAAAACGCATGGCCAGGCTAACGAAAAGGACTCGCATAGTGCAACGCACTTCATGCTAACAAAGCTCTTTATACATATTCGACAAAAAAATTATATACAACATTTATACGAACTTTACAACACGGGTACACTTATGTGCAGGATACAAACTAAGCTACTACTGCAGCAAGAGAACGTTGGTTTGTTCCTCAAAGAAGTCAACGATCTCTTCTGCTGGGCGATCAATAGCCTAGTAGTGTGGCACCATATTCCAGGCAGAACCTGCTGGTGGCGCAGGCGGCCCAGCCGCAATTGCCGTGATATCTATGTCTGGCCTATGCAGTCGCACCAGCGATAGATTGGCCTTGGCACCAGCCACCAATTGTTGCCTCACACACTCGCGAACCGCGGTCGGGTCTTGAAACTTGGCAAGAAGGGACAGCAAGCTCGAGGGAGTAACATCCAGCGGAATCATCGTCGGATAGATGTTCTTCAAGCATGACTGCGACTTCTTCAGGAAGTGCAGCACTCGCGACGCACGATCCTGCAGGGTCGCCAGCGCAATCGCACGATCATGATCTACCCAGAAGTATCCACTCTCTTGAAGTTTCTCCTGGGTGAGATCATGCATACGAATGGCAATTCTATCCTTCTCATCATGCGGATGACGCGCGCTAACAACTACACGGAGCAGCAACGGCAGCATAAGTACAGCGTACCATCGCGAGTGACTACAAGGAAAAGATAAGAGCAAGCAAACGAACACTTGAATTGGTCGCCCAGCTGCGACACCTCGCCAAGCAGATACTGCTCTCGGGCAGCGGCTTTTTCTGCCTTCGACTTCCATACATCCGCGTTACCGTGGAGCACGGGCAACGCACGCTCCAGCTGCTTCACGCGGTCACGCAGTCGCGAAAGCAGTGACAGCTCATCTACCCTGGAGTGCGGCGGTGCCAAAGCATCATCAAGAGGCGGCGAGTCCTGAGTTTCCCTCAAAGGATCACTCGATGTACCCTACCACAAGCCAAGATAGAAACAAATAAGACGACCAAATCAACACAAAGACAAAAGATTCAAGTGCATTCAAGACTAGATACACTCGCCAGCAGGCATGTTCTTAACAAAGGACATAAACTAGTTAACTATTACAAAGCTACTATGGAGCGATTGGCTTCTTCGACTTCGACGGCTTCGGGGGCTTCATCGAGTCCATGGCAGTGTCAGATGCCACTAACTTTCCGCCAGCCCCTAATGCTGCAGCCTTTGCCACTTTCTTGGCGCGTTGAAGCTCCTCAGAATACTTCGCGGCCATGTTTATCAGCTGCAGCCCATATTTACCACAGGCAGTCGCGAAAGGAGCAAAGACTACCTACTGGCCATCCGCGCTAACAGGCATCGCCTTCGACACAGCGGCAGGATCAATCGCAACTCCGTGGGCCTGCACCATGGCAAGTGACATGGACGCGTCAGCCACACGGAGTGAATTCTTGAAGCTGGAGGGAACACCCCCGGCGAAATACTCTACCAGCTCGCCCATGTTCTCGATTAGCTCAGCCTTGGGCACCAGCTCCTCCTGGAGGCGACTAAGAACGCCCTTGGCCTTGGAGAGCGTATCTTGAACGGCGGAACTACGGTCCTCGACTGCCGAAAGCGCACCCGCCAAAGTGTCGTCATGGTGGAGGGCCTGAGGATCGAAGCTCAAATTGCTAGCATCTGCACACAAACCAACACATGAACAAAGCATCAGCACCAACGGCAAACAAACGAGCAAATAAGGATAACGATATCCAAAGCAAAGTACCTGAGAGGGCCTTGGAAATGGAGAAAAGCTATTCTTCGAACAACTTCTCCCTGGCTGCGAAGGAGGCATGCAGATCCTCTTCGCGCCTTTGCGTCTCGTCACGCGCTGCGATTGCTTCATCGCGACCCTTCACAGTCGTGGCGAGCGTCTTCTCCATGGTGGAAGCGTTGCGTAGGAGGGCGTTATGTTCAGCTACAAAACAAAAAGGGGTTGACTATTAGTCGACCATATAAAAAGGAGAAGAAGAGGAAGTGGAAAACACTTACTTTCGACCACGCGATGACGCGTCTCCAGCATTGCATGTTGGCGGCCCATCGCAAGCACTTGCTCTGCCAAGTGCGCGGCTTCCTTCACAAGGAGCTATCGCACAACAAAGGATCAGCAGAAGCAATAGATACCATCGACTACAACACGAAAAGAAGAAAATCTACACTTACATGATCCTCCAATGACTCTGAAGTTGTCTGTTGTACCGTCATCCAGGCAACCATTCTATGCTCCCCTTCGTGCGGAGAGCTGGAAGAGTTGTGCCCGGAGTGGGCCGCCAATGGAGGGGAAGGAGCGCGCTCGACCTCTTCCTTGGCCCTCGAGGTTGCGACTCCTGATTCATTCAAAAATTGGACGTCGCCAGAAGATGACGACACCTCTTGACTGCAAGACAAAATCGACATCAAGAAAGGGCAAACCCAGAAACGAGCCAACAAGGGCAAAACAGAGAAGAACAAGTAAACTAGAAAACTTACCAATCAAAATTGTCAAAGTCAAAAGTGGGCTCCCCCGACTCTGACGAGGACTCCTTGGGCAAACGCATCTTCTTGCGAGAGGATGGTGCCACGACACTCACAGGAATGGCAGGGATTGGCGACTCTGCACCTACACCTGTACCTTCCGGAGTCGAAGGAGACGACGCATCGGAATCCTCACTGCGCGAACGCTTGCGAGTATCCGGACTACCGGACTCGGGGGCTTCCTCCTCCGCATCAGATGGGACGGTCGACTTCGACTCGTCCTCTTCCAAGGCTTCACGAGGGATAATCCCCTCAGGAAGAGGGGGCATACAAGGCGACACCGCCCAATCCTGCATACAGAAAACAAATTCAGCAAAAAGTAAGTAAACATCAGAGAAGCAATCGACAAACTAAGCTACTACGTAGCACAACTATACCTTGGAAGGAGGATTAGTAGCATCAAATGGAGGAACAACTGGCTCACTGGGGAGCACATCCTTGACGGTGTACTTGGTGACCAGCCAAACCCTTTTGTCCACCTCACTCGCGGACATGCCATCGGCAAACACGCGAGTGGGATCGTCAGCGCCAGTCCACTGAAACATGGGGTGGACTCTGGCCTGCAGGGGATGGACGCGACGGTGCATCCAGGTGCGAATGAGGGCACAACCTCCCTCCTCTTTGCCGATGCGACTCTCGAGGTCGCAGACACGCTCGTACAGCACATCTGTCTCCGCGGATTCGCTAGGCATGACTACATTTTTCCAGGAGCGCCTCCAATTGCTAGGCGTCGTGGGATCGAATGGTGCGAGTCCGAAGTGCTCGTCGCCAACCTTCTCGTCGCGGATGTAGAACCACTTGTCCCTCCACCCTTGGACGGATGCTGTGAGCTTGATGTCGAAATAGGTGGTGGATGGGTCGACGTGAATTCCGCAACCACCTACATCGTAGACTAAAGAGCCAAATGCAGATTGGCGCTTCAACTTTAAGAGGCGCTTGAAGAGGCCGAAGTGTGGCTCGATTCCGAGCCAGCACTCGCAGAGGGTCATGAAGCAAGAGATGTGGAGGATCGAGTTTGGGGTCAGCTAATGGAGCTGAAGCCCGTAGAAACAAAGGAGGCCCCTAAAAAAGGGGTGAAGGGGCAAGGAGAGGCCACGAATGATGAATGCCAAAAACATCACTCGAAAACCAGCAGCAGGAGAAGGAATTGTCTCACCGCCGGGGACGCGTGCGTCGGCGACTGCGTCAGACAGCACTCCGTCTTGGCAAAGAAGACGAAGATACGATGACTTGATGATGGAGGGATGCCACGCGCCATTCGTGACGCGGGTGCCCGTGCCCTTCTTCCCACCGGCGGCAGTGCTGGTGCCCACAGCGGCGGCGCCGCCTTTCTTCTTCGCCGCAGCAGCGGTAGCCACGGAATCGGCCGCAGCACCTCCCTTCTTCTTCCCCATTGCGCGGCGGCGATGCGATCGAAGGAAGTAGCTTGGAAACAAGCGGAGCTGGTCCAGTGTCGTGGACGGGACGAGCACAGAGAAAGCAGAGGAGTAGCGGCAATGACGATGGAAGCAAAGGATGAATGAGAGCAGATGGGAAATTACTGTCGCAACACCGCTACTTAACCCCTGGAAGATGCAATCCAACGGCTCAGAAAAACCCTACTGGACGCGTGGCAAACATCGTGCTGGACACGTGGAGTAGTGGAAGCGTGAACCGTCCCTCCACTGCTCCCATTACGCGCGGAAATCGAGGAGGCACAGTTAAAATAAAGATTACGCACGCCCAGTAAAATCAAAGTCAGAGAGTGGGACCCACTACTCGTCATGTCCCGTCAAACTCGCTCACTCGGGCAACTGAGGTCATGAAATCGTCAGCACTGACGTCATCAAAGCTACGCAGCAGAAGACTTCGACTACTTTAGTCCTTGCTCGAGTCTTCGACTCCACCAAGCACTCGGGGGCTACTCCCATAGGGAGCGCTGGTCGTGCACCCTACGATTTTTCTTTCTTCTTATTTTTCAGGAACATGGATAATCAAAGCAAACCCAACCACTCAAAGCATGCCTTGACTATGGACATGGGTTACTCCCATAGGGAGCGCCGGAAACAAATTCGACTAAAATAAGCAAACAAAAGACGACAGTAGTCACGAAAAGATTCTTCAGTCCCTGCCTGAGTCTTCGACTCAACCAGGCACTCGGGGGCTACTCCCATAGGGAGCGCTGGTCGCGCACCCTATGATTATTTATACAAAAAATGTGTGTTGATAACATCCACACTCGAAGCTCATGGCGACACCGCCTCATAATTTTTTCCCTACAAAGAGACTGCGTCTCCTGGGTCATCCGAATTGTCTCCGCGATGATAAAATCCGGATGCCGCGCTTACAGTGTGAAGGTAAGACCTGAATAAGGCCTGGCAACGCATTAGCTGCGCACTACCAGAAATCTATCCGTACCTACAGGTACGATGAACATGCATTGACGGACGCGTCGAGTGCTCACACCCATATAACTGGAATTCGACTCCTGTAAGACCTCCGTGGCTTGAGTCGAATTACACCAGCACTTTTCCGGATTCGAGTCCGAGGACTCGAGTTCGGGTAGATTGCGTTGTTTCACCCTAAGGTGGTTAACTGATACCGATACTTCGGTTAAATCAAGCACGCACATCAACAATCCCTATGACACAAACAAAGCAGTCGAAATATACTCATTCATGCACTCGAAAGACTTCAAAAAAGTCCCAAGTCGAATATGTGATTCCACTGCACACTCGGGGGCTACTGACATGGGTATACCCTACAGGTACTCGATATTGGTATATGCGGCCTAAATACGTAAAGGCCCACGGTGTCGCCAAGGCCCAAATGAAGGACTTGAGTAACCTACAGACTCTCGATTGCTTGAAGAACAAGAAGAAGCTAAAGATAGAAAGTTTGAAGGGGAAAACCCTAACTTGTAACCGACTCAACCTGCTACCCGAGACCTAGCCTACCTATATAAAGGCTAGGAGGGGGCAGCGAGGAGGACACACGTAACCCTAGTTTCCACAACCCTCGCTAGATTGCATCCGTGCACCATTGTAATCTTCGATTCCTTCGATAATTCCACGAGCAGACAAGCAGGAGTAGGGACCTCTATGAGGCCTGAACCTGGGTAAGTCTTTGAGTCCCATGTGTGCTTGTTTGCTAGCCGATAGATGTCTCCAGCGCTCCCTCCTTCTCCAAAACCCAAGTCCATAACAATGGGCATTGATGAGTTAAACCCTCGTCAGTACTAGTATCTCATAGTAAATCTCCAAGTTTTATATTTGATCAAAGGATTTTGAAGTTATTCAAAATAGTGAGTGGATATGCAATTTGCATAAAATTGAGTGGGAGCAATGAAAGTCTTCCTAAAACAATATGTGATTGACATATTTTTGAGTGGGAGCTTAGAGGAGTAATTCTTAAGTATGTTAAGAATGGAAGCGCAAATACTTATATATAATGATTTATAAGATTTAGAAGTTGATAATAGGAGTATTATGATATTATGTAGTATTCCTTAAGGGATTCTAAAAGGGGTTTTCAGAATAGAAGTTAATTAAGGAACTGGTCCTTAATAACTCAAATTAGGAATAGTATTAAGTTTAACATCAATGGTTGAAGAAAAGAAAAGGATGATCGTCATCCACTATGTTGAAACATAGGTTCTATCTTAGAAAACCATGATGATAACTTAGCATAATATGTGATCCAATAAGGAACGTTTAAAAGTGATTAAG
Organism: Avena sativa; assembly: GCA_916181665.1. Lineage (NCBI taxonomy): Eukaryota > Viridiplantae > Streptophyta > Magnoliopsida > Poales > Poaceae > Avena > Avena sativa. Next base: position 435,871,829 of record OV702295.1, read on the forward strand.
TTCGAATCGCAGAACGTTGAGATAAGCTTGTCCATAGTGTCTAATAGAGAACTGTAGACATGTTTCCAAATCCATAAAGGATGACATATCTTAAAACATAAAGGGTTATGTTATAAGGGAATATGTTGGAAACTCCTGTAAATACCAATTAAAGTCAAGTAGGAAGCGAGGTGAACAATACATCGAAAGTTGCATATAGTGCACTAGTGTTTCGATGAATACATTTATAATAATAGATAAGGGTACCATCTAAAGTGTTGTATAATGTTATGGCGGGGCTAGTTCGCTTTTAACGTAGAATGATGTGTCCCAGGGCACAGTGCCCATGAGAAAGCCCCTGAGGTTGATCTAACGTCACTGTAGGCTCCTGGAATCAGGCCTCGTTCTGCTGCCATAGCGACGATGCATACACACAGATGCTATCATGTGATGATAAGGTATTAATGTCAATCAAGGTGACATTAGTAAGTCGCAAAGGATTTGGGACTGTAAAGTATAGACCCAAGACTCAACCTCTTCAGTGAGCAAGCATGTTCAGGGTACCGGATATATGGTGCCAATGATTGAGAACAAATGCAGCTAGTGTATTTGTACTCTAGTGCAAGTGGCAGACTGTTGGAAATATGCCCCAGAGACAAATAGTAGTAAGGACTATTATCATATTTCATATAGTTTATGATTAAGTTTTATATCATGCTATAATTGTATTGAGTGGAAACATCAATACACGTGTGATATACAAACAACCAGGGGTTCCCAGTGAAACTCTAGTCACTGGTTCATTGGTCAATAGATGATCAAGTTTCCTGATCATGTGGCATTTATGCCAGTTGGAAATGAGGTCATCTCATTCTCGATGAACCAATACCCAACCTAAACATCGTGACCCAATCATGTCATGAAGTTCAAGTTATGATGATTAGAAATGGATCCTCGTAGACTATTCCTTAGACCGTGAGGCTATATCAATCACTGTCGCCCGAGAGTGCTTAGATAGCATCAAACGCCATCTGGTAATACGGTGGTTATAAAGGTGTGTTTAGGTATTCGGAGGAAACTGTAGAGGCGATATATGTCAAGAGCAGGATTTGTCCGTCCATGTGATGGGAAGATACTCAAGGGCCCACTCAGAGAAGTTATATCCAATAGCTGCGCAACGTGTGATTTGATCACAGGGATATCACTTGTCGGAATGAGTCAAGTAGCATTGTTCGGTAACGAGATTGAACACGACATGGTGATGTCATTGATCAGATCTCGGGCAATGCAAGTATCGAGTGACAAAGGGAATAAGACACGACTGTCCCGGTTCAAACAACGAAAGATCTTTGTGGAACGCACAGGGGTCACATGGCCATCCAGGTCCCTCTGTCGATCATTGGTGTGGGAGTGTCCCGACCATGTCTGGAGTGTTCCCGAACCATGGGGTATCACGCTTAAGGGCTTGATGATGCTTAGATAGTGTTTATAGGATCGGTAGAATCATCGAAGAATAGTAGAGAGAAAACCGGAAGGGTTTCAATAAGTCCGGAGGATGTCCGGAGTGGAGGTGGAAGGTGTTCCATAGCCATGGAGGTTGAATAATGTGTGAATGAATGTTAAATATTGATTTAATCATTTATTCATAATTATTTAATAAAGAGAAAATCAATTAAAATGGTCAAAGGCTTAATGGGCCAATTTCCGGAGGGAGAAGGCCCATTAGGGGAAAGGAGAGAGGGAGAAGGGGCAAGGGGGCTGGCCGGCTGGGCCTAGCCCCCCGCGCGGGGCCCACTAGGGTGGCCAGCGGCCACCCCTCCCCCTCCTATCCTTCAGTCCCACCCCGGGACTTTGAGGGAGGTAGTACCTCCCCTCCCCCTATATATAGTGGGGATATTTGGCCAAATAAAACACACCAATAATCAATAAAGGTCTTCTCACTTTTGGGAGGACCTCTAGTTGATATTTTCTCTCTCCCCCTCTATCTCTCATGACCATGGTCTCAAGTCTGGACTGCGCGAGCGAGAGACATCTTCACCATGGAGCGTCGTCGCGCTGCGGGATTCGGATCCGGGAGCTCTACTTCCGCAACTGCTGCTGGATCGAGGAAGCGAGAGTCATCGTCAAGCACTAGACGTGTGTAACTCCCCACGAGGTGTCGCACTTGAGGCACTCAAGTCATTGGAGCCAAGGAGCGCAAGGACTTCATCATGACCTTGAGGTCAGCTTCAGCTCGTCTACATCAACCACGCTCTCCTAAGCGTTGACAACGCTTTTTGGTATTCAAGGGTAAGTTCGTGAAAAGCCCCTCCATTACTGTATTACTAATAGATAGGTCCTGGCAGCTTCAGGGGTTCAGGGGCGTAGGGTAAAATTTTATTGTTTTTTACACGGAACCCCTACATCTCTTGCCATTGTTCCCTACACTGAGCCCACTTTTCCTTTCACTCTGATCAAGGTTGTCACTGATATGATGATGAATCAGATTGCTTCTCCGGGAATGGGCTCTATTCTGGTGGGAACTGAAGGGTCACATTTTGAATCTGTAGCTATGCTACTTGATCCCACGGATGGTCAGATCACCCAGTGCAATAAAAGGAAAGGAAGATCCAAGAAAGAGGGACCTTCTTCTGAAGCAGAAGTTAGGAGGAGCACTAGGCAATCTGTTCTCAGAGATGGGCACAGGCTGGAGCCAATTAAGGACATGCCTACTCCAAAGAAGAAGCCCAGGTCCAAAGATCAAGTGACTCCCTTCACCCTAATCAAAACCCTACAGAAGGTTGGTGTAGAGCTGGAGATGTCTGAGGAGGACCTCACTATGGAGAAGCTTATGGCTAATCCTGATGTTGCCAAACCCTCGAAGGCTTAATGATTAATCTGCCATATTATGTTCTCCTTGGCCCTAGATGGGTCCTGCACTCTCTTTTATTTGTCACTGTACTGAACCTTGTCCTATTACTAGTGTGCTTGCTTGTCATGAGATTCCGTAATATGTGGGATCTATGTTTTCCTCCTTGCTATATGATGTTTGGTTATATCTGGTTGTTTATGGGGCTTGCTTTGCTCCTCCCATTGTGCTCTTTATACCTATCTCTCAATGGATACTACACCACAATGGCTTTTTGATTGGCTTGTCCTTGACTGGAATGTTAGAGGCCTCAATGACAAGCACAAAAGGTTGGCAGTCTATAATAATACTGATGAAAGTAATTGTGCTATTGTCTATCTGCAAGAAACTAAGTGTGAAAGTTTTGATCACTCTTTTATCAGAAGTTTTGCCCCAAAAGATTTGACAGATTTGTCTTTTCTCCTTCTATGGGTGCCTCTGGGGGTTTGATTGTTCTATGGAATAGTAAAAATTTTGAGGGGCATCTTCTGTAAATTCATATATCTGCTATTAGAGTTTGTTTCACCTCCAAACACTCTAATCAATCCTGGACCCTGGTTAATATTTACGGTCCTTGTCATGGCATTGAGAGGGAAATTTTTGTTCACTGGTTACCTGATCTTGACATCCCTCCCCATGAGAATTGGCTTCTTTCAGGTGATTTTAACTTCATGAGATCTGTGGAAAATAGAAACAAGGAGGGGGCTGATATGAATGACATTTTTGTTTTTAATGAGATTATCAGCTATCAAGGTCTCATTGAACCACCTCTCAAAGGCAGGGCTTTCACTTGGTCCAATATGTAATCTCAGCCACTGCTTGAACAATTAGATTGGTTTTTCACTAGTTGTCAATGGACCCTTAACTACCCCAACACTCTGGTTCACCCCCTTGGTAAATCAACCTCTGACCATGTTCCTTGTGTTGTGTCAATTGCTACAAAAATCCCAAAGGCACAAATCTTTAGGTTTGAGAATCATTGGATACAGCAACCTGGTTTCCTTGATCTTGTGGAAAAGGTTTGGAATTGGCCAGTTAAAGCTTGCTCTTCTACTGCAGTAATTATTGCTAAACTAACAAATTTGAGGCATGAATTGAAAAGATGGGGAAAGAACATCTCACATATAAAGTCCATCATTGATAAATGCAACCAAGTGATCCTGCTCCTTGACCATCTCGAGGAGGAAAGGAACCTGAGTTCTCCTGAGTTCAACTTCAGAAACATGGTTAAAATACACCTAAAAAACCTCCTCATTCAGTCTAATTATTGGAAATCTAGTTGTACCATAAGATGGTTCAAGCTTGGGGGTGAAAACACATTTTTTTCACTCCAAGGCTACTGAAAGATTTAGGAACAATTTCATTTCCTCAATCAAGGATGAGAATGGTGATACACTTGTGCAACACCATGACAAGGCTAATGCTTTTTGGTTGAGTTTCAAGAAGAGGATGAGAACGTGTATACCTACTGCATACCTACTGCTTCTCCCTTTGATCTTAACTCTATTCTTCATCCTGTGGAGGATATGGATGAAATGGATTCTTTGGTTACTCCTTTTTCTATTGAGGAAATTGATAATATCATAAAATTTATGAAGATTAACAGAGCTCCAGGTCCTGATGGTTTTAATGGACTTTTCAAGAAATGCTGGCATATTGTGAAGGATGATTTCATTAATCTTTGCCATGATTTCCATTCTGGGAAAGCTTCACTCCAGAGTATTCATGGTTCCTTCATCACCTTCGTTCCCAAAGGACAGAACCCTGAATCCATCAGTGACTTCAGACCCATCTCCCTAACCAACACCAGTCATTCCTTACCAAGTTGACTGCTAATAGAATGCAGGGGATCATTAAAAAGACTATTCATGGTAATCAATATGGTTTCATAAAGGATAGAACCATCTAGGATTGCCTTGCCTGGTCCTTTGAATTTATCCACCAATGCCAGCCATCCAAGAGGAAAATTGTGATTCTAAAAATTGACTTTGAAAAGGCTTTTGATACTTTGGACCATGATGCTATTATTCAGATCATGAGAGCTAAGGGATACCATGACCTGTTCCTCTCCTGGGTAAGAGAAGTGTTATCCTCTGGTTCCTCTTCTATTTTATTAAATGGTATCCCTGGAAGATCTTTCCATTGTAAGAGGGGGGTCAGGCAAGGGGATCCTCTATCCCCTCTACTTTTTGTTCAAGGTGCTGATCTGCTGCAAGCTTTGGTCAATTTTGCCTACCAACGTGGCATTCTTCAAATGCCTATCCTTGTTGATGGTCACTTCCCTATTATACAATATGCTGATGACACCATCATTGTCTTGCCTGCTGATACTGGATAGATCTATGCTTTCAAAGAAATCCTCCAACAATATGCAGCTTTCACTGGCTTAAAGATTAAATTTCACAAATCCTCCATGATACCTATCAATCTGTCTAATGAGGAGGCAACCTAGCATTCCACTGAGCTTGATTGCCAACTAAGTAAAATGCCTTTCACTTATTTGTGTCTTCCAATGGGAACCACTAGACCCACAATCAAAGACTTATCACCTTTAATTGACAGAGTTGAAAGAAGATTGAATGCTACCTCCTCCTTCCTCTCTTATGGAGACAGATTAGTCCTGGTTAATTCTATTCTTTCCTCTCTACACCTACTTCATGCTTACCCTATAGCTACCTATTGGAATAATTAATGTGGTGGATAGAGGAAGAAGGCACTGTTTATGGAGAAAGAAAGATAAAGATAAGATTCACTCTTTGGCAGCTTGGGACATGATCTGCAAACCAAAGAATAAAGGTGGCCTTGGTATTATTGACATGAAGGTTCAAAATACTGCTCTTCTCATGAAACATCTCCATAAGTTCTATAATGATGATGATACACCTTGGGTGCAGTTGGTTAGGAACTCTTACTATTATAATAGTGTGCCTCATGCTACAAGACAAGTTGGTTCCTTCTGGTGGAAAGATGTCTCTAAATTGGCTGATAATTATAGGGCCATCACTAGGTGTGAGGTGGGTTGTGGCTCTTCGATCCTATTGTGGTCTGATCTTTGGCAGGATCAACATTTGTCTTTGAGGTTCCTAAGGACAAGTACCAATCGATTATGGAATATAAACAATTAGGCAATTTTTTGGATGGCTTTCACCTCCCTCTTTCTGTTCAAGCTCACAAGGAACTATCAGAAATGCAGAAGATGGTTCAGTCTATTATTTTGAATGAGCACTTGAGTGACAAGTGGATTTGTACACTAGGCAAAGAAGAATTTAAACCAAGTAATATCTACAAGCTCCATTTTGAGCATATAAATAACCATCTTCCACCTGTTTGGATCTGGAAAAGCAAGTGCACCTCGAACCTTAAATTTTTTGCATGGCTCATCTTACATGATAGAATCAATACAAAGGAAATGTTAATCCAAAGAAATTGGCAGGTGACTAATGATCATAGTTGTGTCCTCTGCACTGCTCTTGTGTTAGAAGACTGGAGACACCTTTTCTTTAACTATGTTTACAGTACCCGCATTTGGAATTACCTCCAGACTTTGAGGAGACCATCCGATGGGCCAAGAAGATCTTCAAAGGCCCTTGTTTCTATGAGGTGGTTATCATCACTTGCTGGTGTATTTGGAAGCAGAGGAATGGCTGGATTTTCAAAGGAATTAGGCCCACCTTCTGGGGGTGGAAGGCTACTTTCTTCCAAGAAGTCACCTTCCTTAAGCAGCGAGTGAAACCCTCAGATATTCCTCTTCTAGCTAGATGGATTGACATTCTCCTATAATTTTTCTGTTGTAGTTAGCCATCTTTTTCTTTCTGTAAATATTTTGTTTTATTAATAAAATGAGGCTGTGGGGGGCTCCCGCACCAGTAATTGCTTCAAAAAAATATTTTGATATCCACCAAATCATCCTCAAAACTCTCAACTAGTATCACCCCCTCACACCTAGGAGGAAGCATCCTTAACTAACCTTAGTTGCCAAGTTTTACGATTAGGTTACTGTTCTCTATGATCTTCACGTTCATTCCCAAGTTGTCCATAACCATGGACATGGATTTTCGAAAAGATTAAACCCTGCAGGGGTGTACAACTTTACCCACACATAACAACCGACTCTTAATTCCAGAATCATTAGCCCTCTTCCTTGGAAGGCTAAAAGAGGGGGGTTAGACACGACCTTTACCTTGCTTTTGCCAAGACCTAAGCAGGGTTTCTGCCATAACAGGTCAAATCCCAAAGTCGGTCCCTAGAGTTGTGAGGCGAGGTTGGTTTACCAGAGGAACCACCTCAAGCAACCTCGGTCATGTCCCAATATGATGCACCTCCATCTCTTTTCAAAACATTTTCAATGCTTATGCCAAATGGAAAGCCCGAACTATGTGACTCATGGAATCTACTAGGCAAGTTAGTTAATCGAGGGGTTTTCTAGGCCTCGTGTGGTTGTATGCTTGTCTTGGTTTCGAAGGCAAGAACCTAGCCCCTAGTGGTGGCGAGTATGGGACTACAAAAACCACATCCCACCATGGACTCCCATACAAGCCTTAGCATGTTTAACCTCATATCACCTTCATACCTCATTATCCTTTCTAGATTCTTTGCATTTCTGATACATCTCCGAATGGATCAGACTCGAACAACTAAGCATGGCTAAGTAGGACACACATATAAGCTCTAGAAGTGCACACAAGCCAAACCTAGTTATGCTAGGAGTAGTGGATCAGGTAATATAAGCTTCAAAAGGGAGTAATGCAACAAATAGGATACTATATCTATCAATAAAAGACCACAGTAGAATCCTACGCATCATGGAAAGAATAGAAATACTTTGAAAGCATGGGATTGTATAATGGTGGGTCTATGCTTGCCTTTTCCTGTTGATAACCAATAAGTAGATCTTCAGACACCTTGTACTTTATTTGATCATAGTTGGTCAAGGATTGATCTTCGATCTTCGACGGTATTGATCTATGATGGCTGCAAGTGCACATATCAATTGTAGCTACTTTATAAATAATAGGATCATACCCATAGAGAGATATTTGGTTAAGGTCTTTATGCCCCTCATTACTATCTACCAAACAATACTTGTAAGATGCCTTTGATCTCAAGTAAAGGGTGTTTGAAAGGTTTTTGATTGTTTGCAGAAAAGTAATTAAATGAGTAAAAGAAAGCAAGTAACAAGGTCGTGTGAAAGCGTGGTTGACTCAATAGGTTATGAGCTGGTACCAGTTGTCATAAAGCTATTCCGAGCATGATCCCAAACACGTCCAAAGGATTTCTCCCTCCCTTTAGTCCCGAGGGAAAATTATATGTGGCCGACTACACATACCATCTAAAGAGAGAGATCAAACACAAATCATAAATCTATCATAGACCGGCTAGTCATACGGACACAAGAATATATCATCTTTATTGTAAGTTCATAATAGTGCTAAGGTTTATCCATCTCCCCAAGAACAAAGGAACTACTCACACATGGAAGCAATCATCAACATCATCACCAGAGGTAGATCTAATACAAAACACAATTGAATCTAGAATTACAAAAAGATCTAATAAATGAGAGATGGGGATAGCGATGGTGATGGAGATGTAGAGGTTTCCGGTGAAGGGGATGATGCGATGTCCTCCAATGATCTGTGAAGCAGCAGGGATTTGTCCCCAGCCAAGTTCCTCCTTCAGATCCCTTTCAGATGTGGTTTTTCTTAGTTTCTCGTGGATGTGTATGTTGGATCCCCTTGCCGTCTTCGCCAGCAGAAAGTATTTGACGAGGCGGACGCACTTCCACTCAGTACAGGTGGATGGTACGGGTGGGCTTTGCCCATACCACTGGTCGTTATTGGTGTAGGTGACTTCTCCTTGTTTGGTGTTCTCCTAGGTGTGAAGATAAATCCATAAAATGAGTTTTGTCACTTAAAAATATCATATTATAACATATATGACAGTTCCAATTGATATGTTCATATAAGACTTAATGATTCGGGATCCTATTGAAACAAGGACAAAAAGGTGCGTGCAAACGCAGTGAAATACAAAAATCCCTACTCTATTTATGCAAAATCAAAACGTAAATATGCTTAAATTTTGGACTCATCAACTCCCCCAAGCTAGACTCTTGCTCGCCCCCGAGCAAGATGGTGGCTTATGGACAAGATCATTATGTTCATGAGGCATGAGTCGTTACAATAAATGAGGTAGATATTGAAACAGGAATACAACATCAGATGTAGAGATACTTCGGCGGTATTATCATACCCTTACACATCACATGACTTACAGGCTTCCACAACCTTTTAGTATTAATGAAGTTATAAGAAGCTTTTAGTGATTTAACATGTCATATAATCATAAAGTTTAAAACAATGAAGATTCATGATCATTCTTTTTCTTTCATATTTTCTTTCTACCTTTTGATTCTTTTCTTTGTCCTCTTCTGTCTTTCTTCTCTCTCTTTTTTTAGTACACCTATTTGATCATGCTCACTACTTTTTTGGCTTTCAAAACTCTTGGCTATAATATGCTACCAAAATTCTTCTCATAATCTAATCAATACTTTTATTGGTGTGGAAGTTCCTAAAATCATGATAGTTGTACAAGTATCATAACACTCAACCTAGTTCAATTATCTAATATAATAATCATGAATCGAAAGACAACTTCAAATATCATAAAGTCTCGCATCTCAACGAATATAAATCTTCTCTTTAACAAAAGGGAGCTCGAAGTTGATGCAACTAATGCAAATTCTGGGATTAAAACCTAACATGCGTGCAGGAAAGTAAACATGCTAAGACTGTAAGATAGATTACAACGTCCTCACAGATCCCCCAAAGCTTGGAATCAAACCGGGTGGATCAAATAATTCCTTGTGATTATTTGATATCATGGTGCGTCTTGTTTGATTCTTGCAATTACGAAGGCTTGCACAAAGCATCTTGTTTGATGCTTCCAACATCAGGATGCGGATTCGGTGCTGCTCGCCAATTTTCTCCAATTTCTCCACAAGAGCTTTGTACATCTCTATAGTCTTCTTTTGTGCGTTGATGGACGGAAGGCTGATGTCAAGGTTCGCTTCTAGTTCTTTCATTATCTTCAGATCCATCTGTTCTAGATAATGACACAGCAGTTCAATATGCTTAGAAGACCTTGGAGATTTTATCTCAATTTTCTTAATACGGCGGTCAAGTTTTCCAGGGAGGCTTGGATGTACTCCCCTTGTTTCTTCACCCTCTTCACGTAAGACTATCCATCTTCTTCTAAATCAAGTTGAACCTCTTCGAAGTCACCTTATTTACCCACACTGAGGCTGAACACCACCTTATGCACCTCTTTAATTGTCTCCATAAGTTGGAATCCATCCTTGGCTTCTAACTCTTTTCCCTTTGGCGCAACGGCTTCTATCTTGACCTCTTCTATAACCCTTGAGGATGATCCATAGAGGTCCTCCTTCTCTTGAATGGTATCCCATGGGTAGGACATGGTTCCAAAGTTCTTGAGAAGGAAGAGCGATGCGAAGAAGATCTGTTTTGTCAAAAGAAGGACAAAGACCTTTTGAAAGGCTTATAAGGGGTTAGAAGCAGGGGAAAATTCATACTGGAAGGAAAAGGGTCGGCCAAGAAAAGAATGCCAACAAATATGGAAAGAAATAAGTGCAAAAGAAGGAAATCGCGATTGTAACGACTGATTGGTACAGATGGACGCCCGTACGGCGCACCCGTACCTGATTGTTTCCAAAAATTCGACATGTGGAAGTCGGTAATTAGTCAACCAACTAAGTGGTATGGGTGGGTCCCACCCATACTGCTCGTCCGTACAGACTTTACCGACTTCAATGTTTTTTTGACACAAAACGAAATGAACAAAGAACTGGTGACGACCAGTCGTACGGGTGGATGCGCCCGTACTACACGGTCGTACCAATATGCAAAAAACGAAGCGAAGATCCCTATCGCCTTAACAACTAGTGGTATGGGTGGAGCCGGTCATATCACCCGCCCGTACCGACCTCACAAGACCGATAGTGGACTTAGAAAAACGAAAGGGACATAGATATGCAAAAACAAACAGCAGAAAATCATCCAGAACAAAGATGTGTTCAATATTTCACATGCCTTGCTCATCTAGATAAAATGACTTTATTCGGGTACCTTCTCCTTTTTTGGATCAACTTTTTCTTCTTCCCTCTGAACAAGGTCGGTTGTAGAAGGTCACCAAGAACATTGCAAGGAGAAGTCGAGGACTTCCTTTTCGGAATTGTAGTTCCCACATGTATGCAAATGGATGACACTATCTCAGGTAGATCAGCTTCTTGGATGTCCATGGATGCTTCCTCTGGCCCTTCTTTTCTTTGGAGAATCTGCAGATCAAATTCTTTCAAAAGTAGAGTCCAACGGATCATTCTTGGCTTAATGTCAGTCCTTTCAAGAATATCCTTTAAGCCAACATGATCAGTATGTACTCTTACTTTAGAGTCAATGATATAAGATCTAAAATTGTCACCGGAGAAAACCACAACAAAAAATTCTTTTTCTCCCATGGGGTAATTCTTTTGGGCCCCGTTTAAGGTGTGACTAGCATTCTGAATGATATTAAGATCATCAACATCACACTGACAAAGAATTTCTCCCACAGATTCATGGCTAGCCTCATAGAATAGCTCAAAAGGTTTCTTCCAATTAGGTGATTTTATAATGGGGGATTCAACGAGGGCTTGTTTTAATATGTTGAAAGTAGTGAGACACTTTTCATCAAAATTAAAATCAACATCCTTTTGAAGAAGGTTCGTTAAAGGTCTAGCAGTTTTTGAAAAGTTCTTAATGAACCTTCTATAAAATCCAGCATGGCCTGAGAAACTCCTTATACCTTTTACATCTCGAGGAGGGAGAAGCTTTTCTATTGCTTCAATCTTTGCTTTATTGACTTCTATACCCTTACCTGAGATTTTGTGACCAAGCACTATACCTTCTTGAACCATAAAAGCACATTTTCCCCAGTTCAAGACTAAGTTATTGTCTTCACATCTCGGCAAAACTTTATGAAGATTATGGAGACAATGATTAAAGGAAGTTCCATAAACAGAGAAGTCATCCATGAATACTTCCATAATACTTTCAACATAATCGGCAAATATAGCAGTCATACACCTTTGAAAGGTGGCAGGAGCATTGCATAGACCGAAAGTCATACGACGATAGGCATAAAGACCATAGGGACAAATAAAAGTTGTTTTAAGTTGATCGTTAGGGTGAACAACAATTTGAGAAAAAACGGAATAACCATCTAAGTAACAAACATGAGAATGCATAGCAAGACCTTCTAAAGTTTGATCTATAAACGGTAAAGGGTAATGATCATTTCTAGTTTCCTTATTAAGTTTTCTATAGTCAGTGCACATCTTGTGGCCAGCAACAGTTCTAGTAGGTATCATATCATTATGTTCGTTTTCAAAAACAGTAAATCCTACTTTCTTAGGAACACAATGAACATGACTTACCCATTCACTTTCTTTTACATGAAAGATAATCCCCGCATCCAACAAACGTATTATTTACTTCCTTACCTCTTCTTTCATGTGAGGTTTGAGTTATCTCTGAAAGTCTGCGACCGGCTGGGCTCCTTCTTCCATGAATATTCTATGGGTGGCTATCGAGGGACTAATCCCTTTCAAGTCAATCATCGAATACCCAAGAGCATTCGGATGCATTTAGAGAACCATCATCAAATTTTCCTCCTCATTTTCTTCTTCCTCTCGTTCGTACTCATCATCATGTATATCTTTGATAGCCGGCTTATGGTCAAATTTGGAGAAGTGAAAGTCCATTTTATCTTCACCAAACTTGAGAGACACTGTTTGTCTCTTGCAATCTATGTTTGCTCCTACGGTATTTAAGAAGTTTCTTCCAAAATTGATGGGACAATAAACGTCAGTAGGCATATCAATAAGCACACAATCAATGGGGTATTTGTATGGTCCAACACAAATTGGAACATCTCTAATTATTCCCATCGGAACTCTGAGTGTCTTATCTGCAAGCATTATAGTCATGTCAGTATCCTCTAATTCAGCTGGTGCTAGTTCATTTTGGACTTTCAAATAAAAATTAAAGGGGATTATGTTAACAGATGTTCCAATGTCACAGAGGCCATAATAGGAAGTTCCTCCAAAAGTACAAGGGAGAATAGGTTTCCCAACTTCTTTATCATTTACCTTTCCTTCGACGAACTGTGAAGCTTCATTGTCTAGCTCAATCACGTTGCAATGCGCAAACATGGTTAAGATATCTTCCTTCGTTGGTTCCCCGGTCTCCTGTACACTTAGTTCTTTGGTTTTTCTTTTTTGTGCCTCTTCTTCCAGCGTCTTGAGGAATAGCTTTTCTATCAACACCCGGATTTTTAATTCTAGATGCCCCTTATGCCATACCTCGCAATCCCAGGATTACCATTTTTGCGAGACATAACGGATTGGATATCATAGTACATCATCCATTACAACCATACATAAGGTCTTACACAAATAAGGATCTCATGATCCAGTCTTTAGTACAACAAGCAGCGGAAATAAAAGATAAGCGTAGCGGTGGGGTCCATCTTCAGGGGCACAGGCAATGCTGACGAAGGCAGATAGTCCTAGTTATCATAGCCATCATCTTGATAGTCTCCTTCATAGTCTGGCCATGAGAATAGCCAGGGACAAATGCCATGAGTACTCTTTAAGTACTCGCAAACTACTACTAATAGGTACTATAGTTCTAAATTGAAGTGTTAAATCTAAGTTTTACTATAATGTTAAGTTTGAAACCTAAGTTGAGTTCTGAAGCAAAGAAAGATAAAATAAATTTATAGAATCACTTAAGTTGGGAAGCTAGTATCGTAAACACAACCCTGTTGTGGTCAAGTCAAGATTCATCATTCATTTCAAGTTATTTGGAAAACATCTGACAACGAAATAGTATGGCCATTCCAACTGTCCATAACCGCGGACGCGGCTATTCGAATAGTTTGACACTCTGCAGAGGTGGTACACTTTCACCACAAGATTTAATACATCTGTCAGGGATAACCCTGAATCATCATACTTAGTATGCAGATAATCAAACATAACCTTCCCTTTACACACCCTAGTATAAGCACCTCTCCTATGAGCATGGCCTCCCAACCATGACCATCAGTCATCTTGGGCACTGCATAGGTGGACATCATGAGAGGTAGCCTCAGCTCAAACCTCTCCCGCGAGGGAACTAATACTAATGCATATAAATTTCCGGCTAAGCCTTACCCAATTCAGGTAGTGTGGTTGTACGGTAAATTTGGAATGGTATCGCATCCGAATCCAACCATCGGTTTTATAAAAGGGTTAAGGCTCATGCCTCATCATTTCCATCATCAAAAACCATTTGTGTTTCTCAACACATGTCAAAACATCTCAATAGAATGACTCATCATTCCAAGGTTTTCACAATTCTTTTTCACCAAGTGTTCCCATCTAAAGTGACTCAAGTTTTTGGTCTACTCTAACTACTAAGTTAAGAGTGTTCACTAAGGTGGAAGTGATGGGTTCAATATCATGCCATAGAATGACATCTAAAGGTTTCAAAATAGGTCAAGTTTTATACTTTTTATGCTACCTCCAAAAAAAGTAAGGGACTTTGTGTAAACTAAAGGAGGTAACACTTGTAAACAAAGACTTGGGGTAACTAATAGCTAAAGGGGTGTGATCAAAGCATGCCTAAAGCATCTTGGATCAAGTTAACTAGCGTAATTCCAGTTTACTACAATAGCTTGCACTGTTAATGGTGGCTTGCCTTGGTTGGTGCAGTGGTTGAAGTTTTCTTCTTCTTCTTGGTAGAACTCCTCCTCCTCGTAGACTTGGTCGGTACTATTGTCTATAAATGCATACAGAAAACACAATCACCAAACAATACTTAACTAGTCTGATTAGCATTCTAAGACACACATTTGATGATCTATTATCATCACAAGTATCACAAGTTTAATTCACTAGTTTCATTTTTAATTTAGAAAAGTAATTTCTACTCATTGAAAAATTAACTAAGATTTAATATTCACCACTTAAAATATGGGATCATGTTGACACATGTCATCACCACATATTCTAACATGTGGGAATGAGATTTAAAGGTTGGATCATAATTACTTTGGTTTAAGTTTATTATTTAATGATTTAAAGTGACTAGAAATGCCTATATAGCATTATTTTGGTACTAGTCCAAATTCACTGCATGTAAACCTTAATATTATTATATATTCAGATAGGTATGGTGAAATGTGATTTTTGAGAGTTGGAATCAACTCAAAAGCTAACTTGGTTGATTTTATAAAAATGTTGCAAGGTGCAAATGCTTCAGTTTTGTTATTTTTATTAGGAGAGATCTATAACTCTAATTGAATTAAATCCAACGGGCTTGGATAGATCATTTCAATACCTTTCAGAAAAAATTGGTTTCATGCAATTTGGATTTATAAAACTCTCTGAATTGATTTTCAAACTAGGGGACAGAATGAAGATTGAAACTAAAAAGAAAAATCCAAATTTGAATGGCTGGGCTAGAGCGGGAACGAACATGGGTCGGCCCAGTGGCACTCCGCGGCACGGGGCTCAGCTGACAGGGGGTCCTGCTTGTCAGTGGCTCTTAACACGCGAAACGGTACGCGCGCTGTGGGCCGTAGGATTTGAACTGGGATCTACGGCTGGGGATCGTCGTCGACGACGAACAGGTCGCCGGCGAGATCGAACCCTAGAGGCTCGGTGGGGGTCTATCGAGGACGTACCAGGGCTCCAGCAAGGTCGGCGAGGCGGGCAAATGAACTGGAAGATGACGGCAAGGCGAGGCGTGGTTGCGGCGGAGCTTGGGGTGCCCTAAATCGCAGGCGCCCTTCTCCTCCTGCGGTGGCGCCTCCGGCTCCAATGCCGGCGAGGCAGAGCTCGGGCGGCGTCGGCTAGGGGTGGGTGCGGTTCAGTGAGAGGTGGGGAGTGAGTGGGTGTGGAGAAATGAGGCTGGGGAGGCCGGTTTATATAGGCCCGACGGTGAGACCAAGCGGTGTGGGCAGGCGACTCTGGCGAGGGTGGCACAGGGGGCTAGCGGCATGGCTCGAGGTAGGGGACGGTGGCCTGTCTCCTGGCGGTGCGCTGAGGCTTAAAGGCATGGCAAGGCGAGATCTGTGCTGGTCGGGAGCGTCACGCGCTCTGGGCAGCAGAGGCTACGGGTTCGACGGCGAGCGGTGGCTGGGATGCGTTGGGCGGCCAACGGGGGTGTCTGGGGTGTTCCCTAGGTCCTGGCGGAGCGGTAGGCGCGGGCTGCGGCCGAGGGGCGGTTCGTGCACGTGGGGACAGGGCGCGCTCTGCGGGCAGCGTCGGCATGGTCGACCAGCTCCGGGCGCGGCGGTTCTTGGCCGTTCCGGTCTCTGTCTCTGCGCTGGGGCTGGTTGGACGGTGGAGGTGGACCACGGGCGACGTGATGGACAAGGTGAGAGAGGCTGGCGGCTGCTGTAGCGCTATGTCGCCGGTGGGGGTGCTCAAGGTGCTTGGCCTTATTGGCCATGACCATTTGGTCCTGTGCACAAGGCTTGGCCGGGCTAGCAAAGGGTAGGGGTTGCACTGGGGGGACAAGGGGACCGAGTTAGGCACAAATGGTGACCAAAATTACTGCTCCAAATAGTGTTTTGGGATATTTGATCTTGATAATCTTGGATTGAAGTTTTGGGATATTACAAACCTTCCCCCCTTAAACAAAATCTCGTCCCAAGATTTACAAAGAAAACTAGGAACTGAAGAGATCTGGGAACTCTGTCCTAATGTAATCTTCGCGCTACCAAGTGGCTTCCTCGTCGGTATGGTTGCTCCACTGAATCTTGAGAAACTTGATGCTCCTGGTCCTGGTGGTTCTGTAGGCTTGTTCTAAGATACAGATGGGTACTTCCCGATAGGTCAGGTCATTGTTGATTTCCACAACTCTGTGATCGATGTTCTTGAAAACTTCAGTCTTCTCAGGCACTTCCAAGCATTTGCGAAGTAACGAGATATGGAACACATTGTGGATGGCTGACATCTCTTCAGGCAGTTCTAGCTGATACGATACTTCTCCTCGATGGTTCAGAATTTTGAAAGGTCCGATATATCTGGGGGCTAACTTTCCCTTCAGACTAAAGCGTTGAGTTCCCTTCAATGGTGAAACCTTGAGATATACAAAATCTCCGACATTGAAAGTCAGGTCTCTCCTTCTCCTGTCAGCATAACTCTTCTGTCTGGATTGGGCGGTCTTGAGGTGCTCACAGACTTTGTGAACTTTCTCTTCTGCTTCTCGGAGAATGTCGGGTCCAAAGATCTGACTCTCTCCTACTTGCGACCAATTCAAAGGGGTACGACACTTTCTTCCATATAGGAATTCAAATTGTGCCATCTACAAACTAGCTTGATAACTGTTGTTATATGAGAATTCTGCGAAAGGCAGGCAGTCTTCCCATTTTGATCCATATTCCAACACACAAGCTCTAAGCATATCCTCTAGGATCTGGTTGACTCTCTTAGTTTGTCCATCGGTTTGCGAGTGATAAGTGGTACTGAAGTTCAACTTGGTTCCTAATCCTTCTTGGACTTTCTGCCAAAATCTTGAGGTAAATTGGGTTCCTCGATCTGATACAATGGTCTTGGGGGTTCCATGCAGACTAACAATCCTAGCAATATACAGCTCTGCTAACTTTGCAATCTGGTAGGTAGTCTTGACAGGTATGAAGTGAGCTACCTTGGACAGTCTATCAACTAGGACCCAGATTGAGTCATTTCCCCTACTGGAAGTAGGTAAACCGGTGATAAAATCCATTCCGACGGAATCCCATTTCTATTTCGGAATCTGCAATGGTTGCAACAGTCCTGCAGGTCTCTGATGCTCTGCTTTGACTCTTTGACAGATGTCACACTTGGCGATGTAGCTTCCGATTTCTCTCTTCATCTTGTCCCACCAAAATTGCTCTTTCAAATCCTGATACATCTTTGTTCCTCTGGGGTGGATAGAATAAAGAGTATCATGAGCTTCCTTCATGATAACTTCCTTCAGCTCCGAATCTGCTGGCACATAGATACGTCCTTTGTACCACAGTACTCCTTCTTCGTCTTTAGTGAATCCAGGTACCTTTCCTGTACCAATACGACATTTGATTTCGTCGATACTTTCATTCCCCTTCTGGGCTTCCTTGATTTGGCTAATCAAAGTGGGTTGAAGTTCAATGCTAGATAAGAATCCTTTGCTAACTAATTCAGTTCTGAATTGCTCCAACTCTTCATACAAACTTGGTTGCTTCTCCTTGATCATGGTGTTTAGCCTACATGGCAATCTGCTAAGAGCATCCGCTATCACATTGGCTTTGTCAGGGTGATAGTGAATGTCAAGGTCATAATCCTTGATTAACTCTATCCATCTCCATTGTCTCATATTCAGCTCCTTCTGAGTGAAAATATACTTTAAGCTCTTGTGATCTGAGTAAATCTCACAGCGATTTCCCATCAAATAATGGCACCATGTCTTCAATGCTAGAACCACAGCTACTAGCTCAAGATCATGGGTTGGATAGTTCTGCTCATTCTGCTTTAGTTGTCGATATAGATACGCGATGACTTTGCCTTCTTGCATCAATACACATCCTAGACCAATCTTAGATGCGTCACAATACACATCAAATGGCTTCTTGATGTCTAGCATGACCAATATTGGGGCTGATATCAATCTCTTCTTCAGCTCCTAGAAACTAGCTTCACACTTGTCAGTCCATTCAAACTTCTTGTCCTTCTTCAACAATTGGGTCATGGGTCAGGAGATGCTCGAGAATCCTTCTACGAACTTGCGGTAGTATCCCGCTAATCCGAGAAATGCACGGACTTGGGTTTGAGTGGTTGGGGCTTCCCATTCTTCGACATCTTTGATCTTGGCAGGATCAACAGAGACTCCTCCGACAGACACAATATGTCCTAGGAATCGTACTTCTTTCAGCCAAAACTCACACTTGCTGAACTTGGCATACAACTGATGCTCTCTCAGGGTTTCTAGGATATATCTCAGATGTTGCTCATGCTCTTCTTCTGACTTGGAGTAGATAAGGATGTCGTCGATAAACACAACTACGAACTTATCTAGGAAATTCATAAAGATCTTATTCATGAGATTCATGAAATAAGTAGGGGCATTGGTTAATCCAAAAGACATAAGCGTATACTCGTATAAACCATAGCGAGTAGTAAAGGCGGTCTTCGGAATATCCGTTGCACGAATCTTAAGTTGGTGATAACTAGTCCTAAGATCAATCTTTGAAAATACCTGGGCTCCAGTCAACTGATCAAATAGATCCTCTATCTTTGGCAAGGGGTACTTGTTCTTGATGGTGACGTCATTCAACTTTCTGTAATCTGTACACAGACGGTTGCCTCCATCTTTCTTGTCGACGAATAACACTGGTGATCTCCATGGTGATGCGCTTGGTTGAATCAAGCCTTTCTCTAACATGGCATCCAACTGCTTCTTCAGTTCCACTAACTCTGAGGGGTTCATTCTATAGGGTCTCTGGGCTATGGGTCCGGTTCCGGGGATTAGTTCGATAATGCACTCAATATCCCTATCCGGGGGCATACCTGGCAATTCATCTGGGAATACGTCGGGGTATTCACAGACTACTCTGACTTGGTCTATGGTGGGCAGGGCTACACTCTTGTTGCACTTGAATTGACGGGGTAAGGTTTCAGAGATATGCTCTACTGTTACTCCAGAACTACTGGTCATGGTGATGGCTTTCTTAGCACAGTCTATCAGTCCTTTATGCCTTGACATTCAGTCCATACCTAGTCCTACTTCCAATCCTTTGGTTCCAAGTACAATTAGGTTGGCATAAAAATCTATCCCATGTATTCTGATAGGCACAACTTTGCAAATTTTTCTAGCTTTAGTTGTTGAGTCGGGGATTTGAACTATCATGACATGCTTCAAGTTGGTTGCGTGAATCTTACTAGTGCATGCAAATTCTTCAGTGACAAATGAATGCGATGCTCCCGAATCAAACAATACTCTTGCTAAAACTGAGTTGACAGAAAACATACCTAGCACTACATCTGGCGCTTCCTGGGCTTCTTCTGCGTTCATGTGGAAGAGACGGCCGTTGCGGTTGTGAGGGTTCCCTGGGGCAAATCTTCTTCCTGGTTGAACACGACGCTGCTGTTGAGCTGGGGCATTCACAGTGGCATTAGCTGCAGTCTTCTTGGGACACTCATTGGAGTAGTGACCCTTCACTCCACACTCAAAACAAGTGATCTGGGACTTGTCCTTGGCTGCGATAGGCACAACATTGCTGCCAGTTCTGGGTGCAGTGTTGTTGTTGTTGTTGTTGCTCTTGGGAGGGGCACGAGTGAAATTGTTGGCGTTGCCGGAGTTGGGATGGTTTCCTCCGGACTTCACATTGCCTCCGCTACGGTTGGGGTAGCTTGGGCGAGACATTGGGGGTCGGTTGTTCCTGGGTGCATATCCTGGTGAAGGGTTGGGACAGTACTTCTGGTAACTACTGGATCCGGACTTCTGCATCATACGACGCTTCGGTTGTCGTTTGCCTGGTTAATCTTCCCTTCCATCTGAATGGCAGAGTCGACTAGCTCTTCGAGATCCTGAAAACGGATATTAACGAGGACAATCTGCATCTCATCATGTAGTCCGTTCAAGAATCTCTCCTTCTTCTTGGCCTCCGTGTTTATTTCATTAGGTGCATATCTGGCAAGTGACAGGAATCTGTCACGGTACTCCACCACAGTCATTCTTCCTTGCTTTAATTCGCGGAATTCATCTCTCATCCTGTTGACTAGACCTTGCGGCACGTGAGTGCAACTAAACTTGACTTTGAATGCTTCCCATGTCATCACTTGACCATGGTTCATATTGCGGATACTATTCCACTAAGCTCTTGCATCTCCAGCCAGATAGTGGGTGGCGAAGAGAACTTTCTCATTCTCATCAACTCCTGCAACTTCGAGGTTGTTTTCCATGGTCTATAACTAGTCGTCAGCATCTAATGGGTTTTCAGATTGGTTGAAGATTGGGGGATTGGTATTCTGAAAGTTTTTGAGTTTGGATCCATGGTGATCCTGATTTCCATGCCCTTGGTTGTTGAGAGCCATTTGGGTGATCTGCTGCAATGTTGCTAAGTTGGCTTGGCGCTCGTCCCTGCTTGCTTCACGGTCTGTCATGAGATTCTGCAAGATCTGCAGCATTGGGTCTTGCGACGAGCTGCTTCCTCCTTGGTTTCCACGAGTCATCTAAAGATTGAGATAGATATAGGGGTAAGAGGGAAATTCTAAGGTTCATGGTTTTGGGTTTTCAAAGCTAAAACTTTGAGTTAGACTCAGGTTTTTCAACTAACTCCATTTTCATTCATGCAAGTAGGCACACGATACAACACACACCACAACAAACTAAGGGAAAACAGATGGTTTGAAGAACCATTCTGTAAGCTACGATACAGTGGGACCGATACAACTCCTGCCACGACAGTGCTCTAGTGCATCTACTCATCGTCGATGAAGTCGGAGTCCTCATCGTCAGTGTAGAAGTCCACAGCATCCTCCTCCAGAAAGTCATCATTGTTGCTGAGGTAAGAATCCATGTATCCTTGGATGTCTTCACCCTCATCTTCTTCTTCCTTGGCGGCAAGCTAAGCTTCCTGCTCCTTGACGGTCTTCTCGAGGTCGGCCACCTTCTTGAAAAGACGGGCGATGGTGCGATCCTTCTTGGCACGCTGGCGGCGAAGAGACTGGCGATCCTGGACGAGCAGTGTGAAAGTCTAGGCCTTCTGGTCGGCAATGGCATGGTTCTGGTTGGCTAACTCTCGGGCATTGTCCAGTTCCTGCTGTCTGTCATGCAGCAAGAAGTCGAGATTCTCCACTTGACGCCTCAACTCTAGGTGACTTGGCATCTCCATCGGCATTCCCATGAAGTCACATCTTGCATAGTGAGAAAAAAGGGTTCCATGGATCTTGTTGACGCTGAGGGCACATAGACGTGCAAGAGATTCATGCATTGCCCTGGCTAATCCATCTAGCCAGTTGTTCTCTCTCATGGAGAACTAAATTCTCCCAGAAGTTGGTGCTTCGATGCTTCTGTTGGGTCCGCAGCATAGAAAACAAAAAAGTTCCTACGGTGTGAACTACACGCCAAGATCTATCTACTAGGTACAAAGCAACGGGTGGACATACATCCATGGAGAACTTACCCTCGAAGACAACGAGCTTTGTTAACGAGTAGGAACTCGTTGTTGATGTAGTCGTACACTTGCCGATCTCAAGATCGTGATGAAGTCCAGCAGGTCCGGCTCCAGCACGTCCATCAGATCCAGCTCCAGCACCACCAAGTCCAGCACCACAAAGCAGTGGTGCATCCGTGATCGCACACACGTCCGGTACCCCGACAACCTCCGTCCCTCGCTCCAGCAAAGCAGCGGAAGCAGCAACTCCTTTCCAGATAAAGCCACCGGGAACATGTATCTCGCTAATCCGAGACCATGGGGAAATAATACTATAGGGGGAGAGAGATCCTTCACAAGGAGGTGTGTGTGAGAAGTGAGGAGAGGGGGGCCTTTTATAGGAGGAGGGGAGGGTACCCCTCCTTCATGGCCGGCGCATGGGGGAGGTGACCCTTCACCTCCTCCATTCATGTGGTGGAAACCCCTCCACATTAAAATGCCCCTTCACATTCTCTTTTAAAGTCTCCACTTTAAATGCATTAAATTTCTCCAAATTTAATGCTCTCTCATTTAATAAAACTCTTTTATTATTTTTATTCATAATTTTGTTAATTACTTTAATTAACAAACATTCACATAAAACCCCCTGCAACATTTCAATATTACATGCAGAACCAATTTCAGCATTTTCACCCGAAACAGTTTCGGTGTCTATTGAAATAATTCTAGCGCTTTCTTAAATCTTCCGGTGTTAGCAATTAACATGATCTCATGGTCTAAGGATAAAGATTATTTCGTATGATATTATAGCAATATAAACATAATGACTTTGATCGTAATGCTATACTTCGGATGAATGTTCATCACATCATTCCACCAATGGTGTGACCTTGTTATTAACAACATCCAATGTCCATGATCAGGAAACCTTGATCATCTTGTTAATCAACAAGCTAGTCTATAAGAGAGGCATGACTAGGAACCCTTTTTGTTTATTGAACACACATGTATTGATGTTTGCGAATAAATACAATTCTAGCATGTAAAATAAACATTTATCATAAACATGGAATAAGATAATAACCACTTTATTATTGCCTCTCGGGCATATTCCCTTCAGTCTCCCACTTGCACTAGAGTCAATAATCTAGTTTGAAAAACTTTGCGTATTGAACACCTATGGCTTTCTGGTGTTGCATATACGCAATTGCTAGTGGTTAACATAATCTCCGGATCTAACAGTTTCAGGTCCGTGTATATTTGCATGTCTCTGCGTCTCTACCCATCACTCATTCTCCAATGAGATGGCATTATATAAATTTGGTCCTCTGGTGAGACCTTTAGTTCGTTCGGGTTAAAATATGTTGATATTATTGTCACACAATATATCTTCATAGTATTAGCCCACTTTGAACCACACCTAGTTTGATAACAAACTACTTAACACAAATGCCCTCCTATGCTGCTACTATAGCAGTCATATACTTAGCCTTTTGTTGTAGTATCCGTCACAATGTCTCAACTTTGGAACTCATCCAAATCCATCATGGAACATCCTTTCCATTACATTGTGCCACCCATAGTCTAAATTGAGATAAATTTAATTTGTATCTTGTGACAAAACTAGTATCAATGTAACACTTTACAATGAACTTCCTTTAACTATTTGTCACTTATACATTATATATTCTTAGTTCTTCCAAAGCTCATAAGAATATCTTTACTATTGTCCAATGATCATCTTATGAATCATTCTGGTATATGCTCATAACATTTAGAGCATAGGACATTCTGGATATATACATATCATGGTACAATCGATCAAAATCTTCATGTGATTTTACTCACCAAGTGTTGAAACACTTGAATTTTGATACAATCCTTTCCATGAAGCAAGAACCTTCTTGTTGTTTCCATATTGAACCCTTTCAATATCTCATATTGAACCCTTTCAATATCTTATATATGTATGTCTGGCACAACCATATTAGCGCCTTAA
This sequence comes from Avena sativa, assembly GCA_916181665.1. Lineage (NCBI taxonomy): Eukaryota > Viridiplantae > Streptophyta > Magnoliopsida > Poales > Poaceae > Avena > Avena sativa. Next base: position 435,895,915 of record OV702295.1, read on the forward strand.
TCTATCCATATAGATATTGATGCCTAATATTCTGGGTTTGCCCAAGTCTTTCATCGAAATCTTATTTTAATGAAATCCTTAACTTGTGTCAATTCAAGATACATCATTTCCAATCAACAATATGTCCTCTACATAATGTATTAGAAATATGTCTCAGCGCTCCCACTTAATTTCTTGCAAATGCAAGCATCTTCATCATCTCTGATGAATTTAAACTCTTTTAACAGTTTCATCATGGTGAAGATTCCAACTCCGCGATGCTTACTTCAACTATTGAAGTTTACATGCCCTTTTAGCACCCTTTGAATTAACAAAACCCTTCGGACCATGTCATGTACATGTCCTAGGTTACCGTTCTATTAGAAGAACCTTGTTTTGTTTATTCAACTACCATATACCAAATTATATGTAGTGGTTGCTACATTAATCCGTCAAGACTATATATCGCTATGAAAGATCAAATCTTGTCATAGTCAACTCCTTGAACATTGTCGTAAACTTCTTTCCGACATGTCGACTAATTCGTAGATGTTAAACATCCATGTCTTATTTCTTTATAGATCCAAATACGACCGATAGGCTTCACGCCTTTCCGGAGGGTCTTCCAAGTTCAGAAACTTGTTTTCTCGTGTATGGATACTATCACGGATTCTATGACTTCTAGTCATTTTATGGAGTCAGGGCCCATCATCGCTTCTTTGCATGTAGTCGGTTCATCATTGTCAAAACAATAACGACTTGCTTATCAAATCTTACTATTTGATTCTTACCGACCCACACGGTTCTATAGGAACTCTAATCTCCGAGATCACACCTTTTGTAATCACGAGAGCCATGAGCATTGTGGCCGCCACCGGGACACTTTCCGGCGCTGCGCTACTTAGCACATATAGCTAAGGTTCAACAACCTTATCAAAGTTCTATTGTCCTCCCACTTAACTTTTCACGAAAAATTCCTTCTCAAGAAACTTGACGTTCCAAGTAACAAACTCTTTTGTCCTCGGTGTTATGGAGAAATTCCCAAAAAATTCTTTGGGATAACCTACAAAGACGTGCTTATCCGACTTTGGTTGTAAACATTTTACTTATGCATAGCATACCAAAATTTTAGAAAAGACAATTCGGGTTTTATCCCAAACCATACTCATATGGTGTCATTTCAATGGATCAAGATGGTGCTATTTTCAGTGTAAAAGCGGTAGTCTCTAAAGCTTCAATCTTTAAAACATAATGGCAGTTTTATAAATGACACCCTTGATCTTACCATGTCAAACATGGTTTGATTTTATCTCTCGAATATGCCATACTCCTATCGTTTATCGAGAAACACAAATCATGGAACAATTCCTCAAGTCTTAGGTGTTTTTGCTAAACATGTAACTCAAATATCTTCCTTTATGATCGAATCATAAACTCTTTATTTTCTTGATACAATGATTTTCCACTTCATCTTGAAAGTCTTTGAACAACTTTCAAATGTTTCATACTTCTTCCTTATTAAGTAAATATACACATATATTCACTCAAATTTTTGAAGAAAGCATATGAAGCAAAAAGATCCATCGCATATGGCTACACATAATGGAGTATGCACATCAGCATGCACAATTTCTAATAAGCTAGTCATCCGTTCCTCTCTGGCCTATGGATGGAGTTTCAATTATCTCGAGGAAAGTCTCACATGCGTCAATTGATCAAAATCAAAATACTCCAAAAAATCCATCAACATGGAGTTTCTTCATGTTTTATTTCCAATATAATTTAAAACAGCGATGTCACTTCATAAGTGATCTTTTTAATCATTTGTCTTGCAACATTTTAGCAATAATGTTTATGGATGTGATTTCTCCCACTAGACTTGTAAAAGTTCATCCATCCTTTATGGAATACGGTAATTTCTTTGACCAACCATTGTTCTCGTAATACCTTTAAACAAATCTTGAAGGCTTGGTTTGATGACAACGAAAAACACAATAACACTTTATTTGTTTTCGATGAACATCATCACTCTTTCTCTTGATAGTTACTTAGGCCCTTGTAGTTCATGAATTGCGTTGTCCTGTATGACACTTCATACCAACCAATTCGGTATCCATTACTGATATCCAATACCTCAGAACCACATTGTTTAACAAGCAAGGAATACAGCCATAACATGTATATCTTCTATATACCTAAGCTGGACATTTCCAACTTTTTCTTTTCTGCCAAATATTTTATAGATTCTCTTTCAGCAATTCCTTTTTCTTTTAAAAGAATCTATCAACATCAATAGTGGTGTCATCAACATGACACATGGTACAAAGCTTGTATATAGTCAAATACTAATACCTTTGGACTTGCACTTTGAAGTGGATCACCATCATCAAATGTTTGGCATTCTTTCAAAAATCCATTCTTTAATAATCTATTAGTGTAGTGAACATTTTACTTACATCTTCTATTCATCCTTATCATGACAACTTTCATGATCAAGCTACTATAGCCTATAAGGAAGAATGACGAGTATAATTTTAGTTCCCAAAACCTTTTGGGAGATTCGGATGCCTAGCATCTCCATCCTTCACAAATTCTCATACAATATGAGAACATGTATTTTGCTAAATTATACTCTATCATAATGCAACCAAAAACATTGTTTCAGGTATCACAATATCGTTCACACATGATGGTTTCTGAAACAATTTCCAGCTCCAATATAATCTTGATATTTAAAACAACATTTTGAATATCAATAATCATGGAGGCAAACATGAAACTTTAGATACTAACATTGGAATTCTTACTCTTGATTTAATACTACTTATTAAACTTCATGGAGTAAATAGAGTTTGCTGAAAGTTTGCAATAGGACTTATAAACTTTAAATTGACATTCGAAACAATACGATACCAGTTCGTAAAGTAAATATCCAAAATTCTATAGTTCTATTATCTCAAATAAAACTAAGCATAAGGTAGTGAACAGATGCCAATGACTACAATAAATTATGCAAATTCACTTCGATTTAGTTTATGACAAATTGAGTTCGACTAATCCAAATTAGAAATGAACTCCCACTCAAAAATGACATCCCTCGTGCCTTTTTGGTGATTACATGAACCAAATCCACTACACCAAGTCCGATCATCACGTGAGTCGGTGTAGCTTCAAAGGCGAGCATCAATATGGTCATCACATCAACTATGTGACTCATGCTTAACCTTTCGGTCCGTGTTCCGAGGCCATGTCTGTACATGCTAGGCTCGCCAAGTAAGAACCTTAGTATTCGCGTGTGTAAAATTGTCTTACACCCGTTACATGAAAGCGTAGAGTTGAGAACACCCGATCATCACGTGATGTCTCGAAACACGATCCATAGAACGGTGCATACTTAAGGAAGAACACATTTTATCTTGATATTTAAATGAGGGATCATCTTACAATGCTACAGAAAGCGCCAAACTAGCAGTATAAGATGCTAACATCTAATGTGTAAAGTGAGATGATATGGTCCATGCATTTGATCTCTATCATTTGCATCGTGGTATGATCTCTATATTCCTTTGTGTGTAAGGCCAAGGTCTATGGAACTTACACGTTGAATGTGTTGTAAGAGTATCTATCATACATCTACTTACAACAATACCATATCAAGACACTAGCCCAGCAACGATCTAAACTAGACGCCTCTAATTTATCAATTGCAAGTTTTACGTGGCTTAGGGCTTTCGGAGATAGAACCGTTCTTACCTACGAACATGAACCACAACGAGGATAACTAAGTTATTAGCAACTCGTTGTAAATCAGATATTGACTATAGTAGGAGAGACAGACACCTGCCAGCCACTTATGCAAAACAAGTTGGATGTCAGTCATGGAACCGGTCTCATGTACGATGACATGTAAGGTTGGTCCGGGCCGCTTCATCCCACTATACCACCAATATCCAAAATACATGAAAGAAGCAATAACATGATCATCATCGCCCACATATAAACATATGTGTACTACCCGTGCAAAGCACCTACGCATAGATCAGGCTCTGATACCACTGTTGGGTCTGCAGCATAGAAAACAAAAAAATTCCTACGGTGTGAACTACACGCCAAGATCTATCTACTAGGTACAAAGCAACGGGTGGACATACATCCATGGAGAACTTACCCTCGGAGACAACGAGCTTTGTTAACGAGTAGGAACTCGTGGTTGATGTAGTCGTACACTTGCCGATCTCAAGATCGTGATGAAGTCCAGCAGGTCCGGCTCCAGCACGTCCATCAGATCCAGCTCCAGCACCACCAAGTCCAGCACCGCAAAGCAGCGGTGCATCCGTGATCGCACACACGTCCGGTACCTCGACAACCTCCGTCCCTCGCTCCAGCAAAGCAGCGGAAGAAGCAACTCCTTTCCAGATAAAGCCACCGGGAACATGTATCTCGCTAATCCGAGACCATGGGGAAATAATACTAGAGGGGGAGAGAGATCCTTCACAAGGAGGTGTGTGTGAGAAGTGAGGAGAGGGGGGCCTTTATAGGAGGAGGGGAGGGTACCCCTCCTTCATGGCCGGCGCATGGGGGAGGTGACCCTTCACCTCCTCCATTCATGTGGTGGTAACCCCTCCACATTAAAATGCCCCTTCACATTCTCTTTTAAAGTCTCCACTTTAAATGCATTAAATTTCTCCAAATTTAATGCTCTCTCATTTAATAAAACTCTTTTATTATTTTTATACAGAATTTTGTTAATTACTTTAATTAACAAACATTCACATAAAACCCCCTGCAACATTTCAATGTTACATGCAGAACCAATTTCAGCATTTTCACCCGAAACAGTTTCGGTGTCTATTGAAATAATTCTAGCGCTTTCTTAAATCTTTATCTGAAACATATTGGCTCCAAATGGTGTCGGTATCCCTTAAGTGTGTCACCCTACGGTTCGCGAATAATGCAGACATGATCGAGACCCCTCTCCGATCAATAATCAGCAGCGGGACCTGGAGATCCATACGGACTCCTACACATTCAACGATGACTTCTGTGATCGTGAGAACCTTTAAAGCTAGTAACTAAATCCCTTTGTCCTGTGATATATTACATGTCCGAGATTCGATCATCGGTATCTCCATACCTAGTTTGATCTCGTTACCGACATGCACTCTTTTCTCGTTCCCGTGATATAACATTCCAGTGATCACATCACTTGCTTGCAAGCTATTTCAATGTGATATCACCGAGAGGGCCCAGAGTATATCTATCCGTCATCGGGATGGAAAAATCCCACTCTTGATCCATGAGCCTCAACATAACACCTTCGTAGCACTGAACCCACCTTTATAGTCACCCTGTTACGGTGTGACGTTTGATGTTATCAAGATACTCTTCCTGTGTTAGCAATTAACATGATCTCATGGTCTAAGGATAAAGATTACTTCGTATGATATTATAGCAATATAAACATAATGACTTTGATCGTAATTCTATACTTCGGATGAATGTTCATCACATCATTCCACCAATGGTGTGACCATGTTATTAACAACATCCAATGTCCATGATCAGGAAACCTTGATCATCTTGTTAATCAACAAGCTAGTCTATAAGAGAGGCATGACTAGGAACCCTTTTTGTTTATTAAACACACATGTATTGATGTTTCCGAATCAATACAATTCTAGCATGTAAAATAAACATTTATCATAAACATGGAATAAGATAATAACCACTTTATTATTGCCTCTCGGGCATATTCCCTTCAGCTTCCTCTAAGATCTGCGGTGACTAGCCACTGTAGGTCTCCTCCTGGGGGTCCTGGAAGTTGAGCTCCAAGAAACTCCGGATGTGGGCGTCCCAAGAACTCCGACAGTGAATCCAGATCCCTCTCGAAGATCAGCTGACCTCCGTTTCCCAACTGGTAGAACTTGCTGAACTGAGTCTCCATCTACAAGAATTAAGGATGAGGAAATTAGTGAAGTGATCAAGTGTGTCAAGTTTTAAGTAGTAATGTAAGAATTTTGAGGAACATGAATTTTTGAGAAAGAATGAGTTCACAAGGATAAGAGAGGAAATAGTTTTTCATAAATACTCACTTTCGTTTTGAAACTAAGTTTTTGTTTGGGACATCCATTCTAACTAGGGTCTCCTATGGTCAGGATGGCTCTGATACCAACTTGTCAACACCCAGATTTTTAATCCCAGATGCCCGTTATGCCATACCTCATAATCCTAGGATTACCATTTTTGCGAGACATAACGGATTGGATATCACAGTACATCATCCATTACAAACCATACATAAGGTCTTACACGAATAAGGATCTCATGATCCAGTCTTTAGTACAACAAGCAGCGGAAATAAAAGATAAGCGTAGTGGTGGGGTCCATCTTTAGGGGCACAGGCAATGCTGACGAAGGAAGATAGTCCTAGTTATCATAGCCGTCCTGCTGGCCATCATCTTGATAGTCTCCTTCATAGTCTGTCCATGAGAATAGCCAGGGACAAACGCCATGAGTACTCTTTAAGTACTCGCAAACTACTACTAATAGGTACTATAGTTCTAAATTGAAGTGTTAAATCTAAGTTTTACTATAATGTTAAGTTTGAAACCTAAGCTGAGTTCTGAAGCAAAGAAAGATAAAATAAATTTATAGAATCACTTAAGTTGGGAAGCTAGTATCGTAAACACAACCCTGTTGTGGTCAAGTCAAGATTCATCATTCATTTCAAGTTATTTGGAAAACATCTGACAACGAAATAGTATGGCCATTCCAACTGTCCATAACCGCGGACGCGGCTATTCGAATAGTTTGACACTCTGCAGAGGTGGTACACTTTCACCACAAGATTTAATACATCTGTCAGGGATAACCCTGAATCATCATACTTAGTATGCAGATAATCAAACATAACCTTCCCTTTACACACCCTAGTATAAGCACCTCTCCTATGAGCATGGCCTCCCAACCATGACCATCAGTCATCTTGGGCACTGCATAGGTGGACATCATGAGAGGTAGCCTCAGCTCAAACCTCTCCCGCGAGGGAACTAATACTAATGCATATAAATTTCCGGCTAAGCCTTACCCAATTCAGGTAGTGTGGTTGTACGGTAAATTTGGAATGGTATCGCATCCGAATCCAACCATCGGTTTTATAAAAGGGTTAAGGCTCATGCCTCATCATTTCCATCATCAAAAACCATTTGTGTTTCTCAACACATGTCAAAACATCTCAATAGAATGACTCATCATTCCAAGGTTTTCACAATTCTTTTTCACCAAGTGTTCCCATCTAAAGTGACTCAAGTTTTTGGTCTACTCTAACTACTAAGTTAAGAGTGTTCACTAAGGTGGAAGTGATGGGTTCAATATCATGCCATAGAATGACATCTAAAGGTTTCAAAATAGGTCAAGTTTTATACTTTTTATGCTACCTCCAAAAAAAGTAAGGGACTTTGTGTAAACTAAAGGAGGTAACACTTGTAAACAAAGACTTGGGGTAACTAATAGCTAAAGGGGTGTGATCAAAGCATGCCTAAAGCATCTTGGATCAAGTTAACTAGCGTAATTCCAGTTTACTACAATAGCTTGCACTGTTAATGGTGGCTTGCCTTGGTTGGTGCAGTGGTTGAAGTTTTCTTCTTCTTCTTGGTAGAACTCCTCCTCCTCGTAGACTTGGTCGGTACTATTGTCTATAAATGCATACAGAACACACAATCACCAAACAATACTTAACTAGTCTAATTAGCATTCTAAGACACACATTTGATGATCTATTATCATCACAAGTATCACAAGTTTAATTCACTAGTTTCATTTTTAATTTAGAAAAGTAATTTCTACTCATTGAAAAATTAACTAAGATTTAATATTCACCACTTAAAATATGGGATCATGTTGACACATGTCATCACCACATATTCTAACATGTGGGAATGAGATTTAAAGGTTGGATCATAATTATTTTGGTTTAAGTTTATTATTTAATGATTTAAAGTGACTAGAAATGCCTATATAGCATTATTTTGGTACTAGTCCAAATTCACTGCATGTAAACCTTAATATTATTATATATTCAGATAGGTATGGTGAAATGTGATTTTTGAGAGTTGGAATCAACTCAAAAGCTAACTTGGTTGATTTTATAAAAATGTTGCAAGGTGCAAATGCTTCAGTTTTGTTATTTTTATTAGGAGAGATCTAACTCTAATTGAATTAAATCCAATGGGCTTGGATAGATCATTTCAATACCTTTTAGAAAAAATTGGTTTCATGCAATTTGGATTTATAAAACTCTCTGAATTGATTTTCAAACTAGGGGACAGAACTAAGATTGAAACTAAAAAGAAAAATCCAAATTTGAATGGCTGGGCTAGCGCGGGAACGAACATGGGTCGGCCCAGTGGTGCTCCGCAGCGCGGGGCTCAGCTGACAGGGGGTCCTGCTTGTCAGTGGCTCTTAACACGCGAAACGGTACGCGCGCTGTGGGCCGTAGGATTTGAACTGGGATCTACGGCTGGGGATCGTCGTCGACGACGAACAGGTCGCCGGCGAGATCGAACCCTAGAGGCTCGGTGGGGGTCTATCAGGGACGTACCAGGGCTCCAGCAAGGTCGGCGAGGCGGGCAAATGAACTAGAAGACGACGGTGAGGCGAGGCGTGGTTGTGGTGGAGCTTGGGGTGCCCTAAATCGCAGGCGCCCTTCTCCTCCTACTGCGGCGGCTCCGGCTCCAATTCCGGCGAGGCAGAGCTCGAGCGGCGTTGGCTAGGGGTGGGTGCGGTTCAGTGAGATGTGGGGAGTAAGTGGGTGTGGAGAAATGAGGCTGGGGAGGCCGGTTTATATAGGCCTGACGGTGAGACCGAGCGGTGTGGGCAGGCGACTCCGGCGAGGACGGCACAAGGGGCTAGCGGCATGGCTCGAGGTAGGGGACGGTGGCCTGTCTCCTGGCGGTGCGCTGAGGCTTAAAGGCGCAGCAAGGCGAGCTCTATGCTGGTCGGGAGTGTCACGCGCTCTAGGCGGCAGAGGGTGCGGGTTCGACGGCGAGCGGTGGCTGGGATGCGTTGGGTGGCCAACGGGGGTGTCTGGGGTGTTCCCTAGGTCTTGGCGGAGCGGTAGGCGCGGGCTGCGTCCGAGGGGCGGTTCGTGCACGCGGGGACAGGGCGTGCTCTGCGGGCGGCGCCGGCATGGTCGACCAGCTCCGGGCACGGCGGTTCTTAGCCGTTTCGGTCTCTGTCTCTGTGCTGGGGCTAGTTGGACGGTGGAGGTGGACCACGGGCGACGTGCTGGACAAGGTCAGAGAGGCTAGCGGCTGCTGTAGCGCGATGTCACCAGTAGGGGTGCTCAAGGTGCTCGGCCTTAATGGCCATGACCATTTGGTCGTGTGCACTGGGCTTGGCCGGGCTAGCAAAGGGTAGGGGTTGCACTGGGGGGACAAGGGGACCGAGTTAGGAACAAATGGTGACCAAAATTACTGCTCCAAATAGTGTTTTGAATTTGGCCAGATTTGTGCCTGCCACCTGTTTGATGAAATGGCCGCAAGAAGCAAACTTTTGAATTTTGGTTTCAAAATTTTTGGGTGATCTACACTAGTGCTAGATAGTCTCTGGTTGCAAGGGTTTTGAAAGTGGAGCTCATTTTGATGGTTTTTCAAATAGGGGTGATCTATGCATATGCATTGAATTCAATTTTCACATGCCATTTAAAATAAGCCAAAGAATGTTTTTAGCAGATCAAAAGGTGGTCCTTGGTACCTCATTATGTGTACTAGCAAGGGGTACAAAGATCATGAATTGTTTCTGTTAAGAAATGAGTGCTAGGAACACTCAAAGTAGTGTAGTGGATTAAAATGGCCAAAATGACCATTCCTCCTTTTTTAATTGTTTTTTATTTGATTTTCTTTAGCAAAAGTTTGGGAATGATGTAGATGATGTTTAAATCACCTAAGAAACATTTTACAACCAAAGAATCACAAAACCATGGCAATTCAAATCAATTCCTAATTTAAATGCACATACACATGAATTCTTTCATTTTTAATTTGGAAAAGTTTTTGTTAACCCTAAATTTTGATGATTTAGATCTTGATAAGCTTGGATTGAAGTTTTGGGATGTTACATTTTCTTATTTGCGATTATCTTCGAGCTGCTGAGCCATCATATGTTTTCTCTCTATCCTTGGTAAAGGAAGGGGTTCAACATATGGGGGGGGGGTACTTCCCTTAATGGCTCAATAGGAGCTATGATTATTGGACCATCTTCTTTAGCTGGCTCAGATGGTGGAGTATAATGAAGCCAATCCTTCTTAGGGGCCTCAATGTGTTCTGTAAAAGACTAAAGGATTTGCAAAATAATATCATCATCAAGTTGAAGTTCATTAGCAGTTTCCTTTACTTTACGAGATTCTTTATAAGCATTGAGACAATCATATTCAATTTCTATACCTCCTTCGCCACCTAAATCAAATCCCCGTGTTTCTCTATTATGGTGAATTCGTTCTAAAAGTTCCCAAGCTTTAATTATAGTTAACTCTATAAAGGAGCCTCCGAAATTTGTGTCAAGCTCATGCTTAATTTCTTGACAAAGTCCCCCATAGAAAATATGTAAAATGTACCATTCAGGTAAATCATGATGGGGACATTTATTAAGTAGAGACTTATACCTTTTGAAGGCTCTTACCAAGCCTTCACCTGGACGGTTCTTGAAGTTTTTAATTTCCCTTCTTGCTTCAACAGTTTTTACCTTAGGAAAGAACCGAAACACGAATTCTCCTTTGAGTTTTTCCTAGGTATCTATTTTCTCTACAGGGCAAATTCTATACCAAGCTAAAGCAGTGTTGGTTAGAGATTGGCTAAACAGTTTAAGTTTCAATTCATCATCAGAATAGCCTCTCAATTTAAGTGTCCAACATAGCTCGGTAAAATGCATTAAATGAGTGTGAGGATCCTCATCGGGATCATCTCCTGCATGCAAAAGTTTTTCTTTAATAATAGCGATAAAGCGGGGGTTGACCTCATATTATGGTTCGCTCCCACTCGAGAATTCTTTGTCGAGTCCTCTATTGAACTTCCCGAGGTGTTTAGTTGCATCGAGCTGATTCATCAATCCGGGTGCAGTCATGGTGCTTACCTGAAACTAGTAAGCAACTTTAGTAAAAAAAATAGTAGAATAAGCAACTAAGAACAAAGGCCAAAGCGCTTAGCTCCCCGGAAACGACGCTAGAAAATAGCTTGATGGATACAAGTGCACAACTCAATTGTAGCTAGTTTGGAAATGAAAGTACTGTACCCACAGAGAGCTATTTGGTTAAGTTCTTTATGCCCCTCGTTACTATCTACGAAAGGATACTTGTAAGTTGCCTTTGATCTCAAGTAAAGGATGTTTGAAAGGTTTTTGACTGTTTGTAGAAAAGTAATTAAAACAAGTACAAGAGAGCAAGTAACAAGGTCGTGGTGAAAGCATGATTGAACTCAATAGGGTTAAAACATTCTCGGGGATGTAGGATACACCACTAACATGATATTATTATTAATTAAGATAATATACTTCTTGTGTCATGTGATGTGTGGAGAGAGCTCCATAATAAGATGTTCACTACAAGGCTCGTAGGAAGCCACTTTGTTGAGCCAAGAGTGAGGTCACCTCTAAATAACCACTATGATGTCTGAGAGCAATCACCCATACAAACCACCGCAATTAAGGGTTTCCCTATGGATATCATAATTAGCTTAGGGAGTCCCTCTTTATCCTCCTTTGACCGTGTAGGTTACGAGCCGACGCCAATTGTCTTGAAGCTATTCCGAGGACGATCCCAAACACGTTCAAAGGATTTATCCCTCCCTTTAGTCCCGACGGCAAATGATATGTGGCCGACTACACATATCATCTAAATAGAGAGATCAAACACAAATCATAAATCTATCTTAGACCGGCCATTCATACGGACACAAGAATAGATCATCTTTATTGCAAGTTCAATAGTGCTAGGGTTTCTCCATCTCCCCAAGAACAAAGGAACTACTCACACATGGAAGCAATCATCAACATCATCATAATCAAATGGATGGATAAAAGTACAGAGGTAGCTCTAATGCAAACCACAATTGAATCTGGAATTACAACAAGATCTAATAGATGAGAGATGGGGGTAGCAATGGTGATGGAGATGTAGCGGTTGATGGTGAAGGGGATGATGTGTTGTCCTCCAATGATCCGTGAAGCAGCAGGGATTTGGCCCCAACCAAGTTCCTCCTTCAGATCCCTTTCAGATGTGTTTTTCGTGGTTTCTGGTGGCTGTGTATGTCGGATCCCCTTGCCATCTTCACCAGGATAAAGTATTTGATGAGGCGGATGCGCTGCCACTCAGTATGGGCGGACGATATGGGAGGGCTCCGCCTGTACCACTAGTCGTTATTGGTGCAGGTGACTTCCCCTCGTTTGGTGCTCTCCCAGGTGCGAAGGTAAGTCCATAAAATAACTTTTATCACTTAAAAATATCATATTATATCATAATATGACAGTTCCAATTGATATGTTCATATAAGACCTAATGATTCGGGATCCAGTTGAAACAATGACAAAAAGGTGCGTGCAAACACAATGAAATACAAAAATCTCTACTCTATTTATGCAAAATTAAAAGGTAAATATGCTTCAATTTTGGACTCACCAATCTATGTCTTTAATCTCAAATTCTACCGGAAACAACCAAACACCGGAAAGAAAGGAAAACAATCAACACATGCCATTGATGGAATACTCAATAAAGAATAATGATATGATAAGTTACTTAGTACTAAAATGAAATCCTAAGATATGCTTGACCATTTTAAATAGGGTCCGATGGGTCCAAACCCTAATACAGGAAGAATCCCAGAACACCTGTAAGGGGTGGATCTGTTCTTCTAATAAACTTGTTAGTTAAAGTTTTCTAACAATGCTTGAATTTGATACAAAGAGATAGATCTCATTTTTCTGAACATTTTGATATATTATACATATTTTTATGACTTAATATGAATTAGTTATGCATTTTCTAGTGTTTATTCATTTTCTCTAATTTATGAAAATAATTAAAAAAAATTACAGCGCCAGGCTGACGTCAGCACAGACACTAGGTTGTTTTACAACGACAGCAGATCTAGCCTCTAAGGCTGACAGACAGGTCCAGGGCCACGTAGGCTTGCTACCGTGGCAAGCCATGCCTGTGGCCACATCAACTCGACGTGGCTGACACATGGTCGACGCCTTATCTCGACGGCCACCGTGGCAGACGGTGGTCGTCGCCGGCGACTCAGATGTCTCCAGCAAGCGCGGTTGCAAGTAGACAAACAAGGCGAGCGAGGCAAACCATATAGTGGCGGCTCTGTCCCTTCATGGTCGCCGGAACAACCTCCACATCGAGCTTTTGCGACACTGCTCTCGGATCGATGGCGCGACAACGATACTGGATGAAGTCGACAAGGGAGAGAGGTGCTGGAGAACTAGGAGCGTGAAGGAGGGAGTTGGCGAGCCGAAGGGAGGCCGGAATCGATGGCAGTGGCGGTGGCCTGCGTCAGGGACGGAGGTCGCAATTGAGCTCGGACCACGTCAGCTTGCACTAGTTGATGGGGAAGAACTAGAAGACGGCGGGGAACTTGTTGGTGTGCTCAGGAAGCCGGGAGGTGGACGGAAACGGCGGGCAACTCTACTGCAAGCTAGGGTTTCGACTAGCTCATAGGGATGAAGGAGGAGAGCTAGGAAGGGCAAGCAAGAGGATGAGGATGAGGCTGGAGGTTGTGGCGACGTCCTAGTCTTATCTTCCAATCAAGGGGGCAGCAGGAGTGACGTGGCGGTCGGCAAATCATGCGCATGCACGCAGCTACCTCACGCCCGTCCTTATATCTCGAGGAGGAAGAAAATAAAATAGGTGAAGGGGTAAGGTGGGCTAGGCCAGGCTGGGAGAGAAGTTGCTCTGCACGGCAGAAAGAGAGAAAATAAGAGATGGGCCAGCCTGAGAGCACTGGCTCTCTTTTTTCTGCCAAAACATTTTGCAATTTCTGTTTTCTCTTTTACATTTGCAAAACAATTTCAAATCTGTTTTTATAGATATCAAAAATACTAGAGGCTTTATAGAAATATTTGAAACACTTAGGGACCCTCTATACTGTTCTGGCTCCACACACTTTTGTCGTTTTCAAAATTCAAAGCATGCGAAATAAATTTCAAAGAGAGAGGGGATAGGTTTATGGTTTTTGGAACCTTTTCTTCAATGCATTTTGTTTTAGCAAGATAGGATGATGCTCATGCTATACACAATCAGCCCTAATTAGATAACTAATATAACTAGGGGTATTAAAAATAGTCACTTCGTTGCCGCTACACAACATATAATATCTTCATCCCAAAGCTTAAGGCTAATTTTTTTCAAAAGTCAAACTATGTAAAGTTTGACCAAGTTTTTAGAAAAAATATTAATATTTACAATATGAAATCCATAGTCTTTGATATATCATGAAATATAATTTTACATGGCATCTATATAATATCATATCTTGATATTTTTTCTAAAATTTTGGTCAAACTTTTTGTAGATTGACTTTTCTAAGCCTTAAGCTTTGGAACAGACGTAGTAAGTGTTAATATTAAGAAAATAGAACACGTCGAAATGGGAAAAAACGCTTATGCGATGTTTGTAAGGAGGACACTATGCGTGGTTACAATGAAACACTTCCTCTTCCGCGCACCATGGATAAAAACTGCTCGGAAACTAGAAATGCTGATAATAACACCAACGATATCTGCGAGAATAAGAAGACATTGTCACACAGAAGGAAGTCCTAAAACGGTCAAATAATGTGAAATAAGTAAGTACCGACAAAGCGCGAGACATCTCTGACGAAAGCACCAAGATCGGTGAATGCCACGGGATCACATATGACCTTCGGGAATTCAGCATGATACTGGACTATCTCGTGTCGTGTGAGATGAATCATGAGTGCGCACTTGACATCATGATATGCAACTGGAGCACTGGAGACCATAAACCGCCGGAGTGCATGCACGCGACCTTCAGTCCGCCTTGCCCTAAACTCGCTAACATCTGCTTTTCCGATCTCGGCATAGATCACGTCGCCCTGGAAATCACCTACCTGAGTCGCAAACTAAAAAACTAAATGATGAAATTTAAAGTCAGTGAAGTACACTACCTTTGAGTCAAGAAAGACAATTTTCACGCGAACGATCGGTTCATCGAACACCTTATTTTGACAATCGCACAAGCAAGACATCCTTACGACCATACAAGAGTTGGTGTCGCCGATATGAAGCTCCAATAGAAAACTAAACGTAGGCATATGTGAACGAAAACACGTACCATTTAGAGACGACGAAAGCAGGATACGTACCAGCAAACACATAGAAAGAACAACAGTTGAAAAAACAGGAACATCGTACTACATACCGTAAAAAACGCGTGAAACTGCTAACCTGCAAATACCTAGAAAAATGTATGTCTACTCAGTCGTCGTACCTGTACGTTATGCAGGCGACACACGTGCATAAAGTCCTACGAACAACGTGCCCATAGTTTTGAAGAAAACACAAAGACAACATTACAAACATAGACGTAAACCTAATTTTATCTAAAGAACATCTACCGGTAGAGACGTGTCTACGAAACAGATGTTAGTTGAACTTGGAGGCTAATAGAGCGCAGACAACATTTTTGCGAAAAAACGAAAATAGCCGTGTACTTACCTTTATTAGGAAGCGAGACAAGCGATGGCTAGTAGGCAAAGATTGCGACGACACAACATTTCAGGAACCTTGCCTGGCAAACCTGCAGGAGGAAAGATGATGACAAAAACTCAAACGGTGGAAAATAGAAGACACAGACCCTGTTTGAGGAAAGACGATGACGAAAACTCAAACAGTGGAAAATAGAAGACAAAAACCCTGTTTGAGAAAAGACGATGACAAAAACTCAAACGGTGGAAAATAGAAGACATAAACAGACGCAACGCTATAAAAAAGAGACTAACCATGCCGAGAAGCAAGATAGGAGAACCATTCACAGCAGCATACATTAAAAAAGGAAGAGACCTGACAAAGACAAACAAATATTGTTAGCAAACAAAGAGAACAACAATCGAAAGCGCGGCAAGAAAAGAGACAAAGAAAGATGCACAAATAGGTGAAGGAGAAGGACAACAAACAGTACCCCATAGAAGAAGCTTAGAAGGTGCAGAACGCATGAACCATAAACGCTATGTTAGCGAATAGGGGAAGGAGAAACGATCGAACAGGCTGCCGACATCTATAGATTAGAGCTTAAAGAACCGATGAGAGACACTTGACGGCTGCTCGAACTCGCCGGCCGATCAAGCGCATAGAAAGTATGTAGAGAGAGGAGTACGAAGAGAGAGGTAAGATGAGAATAATGGAGGTCAAGCATCGCTTATTGTATGTGGTACAAGTTGCCGACGATCCGTGGAAATCGCAGTGCCGTACGTACGATCACTGATCTGATACGATCTAATCCTCTAATGCCAGGATACACCTACGTAGACGCGCAGCCTAGATGTGCTATCACGTAGACCGTCAGAGTTAACCCACCTGTCAGCGACAAAGAGGTAAGCATGAAAAGCAGCCCACTTGGCGTGACAGTGAGGATTTTTGCTGCCAGCTCGATCTCAGCGGCCAAGGTCTAGTTTGCGATGTCGGTTTTCGTAGGACGCGAGAACCCGCGTACATCGAGAATCCACAACACCACGTAGTCTATGACGCCACATGAACTATGTACGGGACGCAAGAAATCGTAGCCGGCATGGGCTCACGATGCCACGTCGGCTCTCGGCGGGCCCCGACCAAGAGAAACCAGGGCAATCATGGGCTCACAGCGCCACATCGGCTCTCCGCAGGCCCATGATCGAGAGAAACGCAAATGACATGGGATCACGTTGTTACGTCAGCTATGAGTGGGCCCGTCACCCGGCAGTACGGAGCGTTGTCGCCCCTGGAACTCCTCTCACCGAGCACGGTCCTACCCGCCTACGCTGACGGAGGGGCCATTGTTACGCGCGAGGTCCACCGTCAGCGACGTGGGGTATGACGACGCGCGTGACACCCGTTCGTGGTCTGGAATCATTCACCCTGGCCCGCAACGGGTCCCTAATCCTGGAAGAGCAGGGCTCCATTGCGACCACGACCGTGTGTCCTTTCCGGCGTTCGTCCCACGACCGAAAAGAATCAGGTCGACGTGGATAGTAGTTTCAGCCGAAATAATCTAGCGCTATTATTTACTCTAGTTTACAAAGCATACCAAAGCTTGTTTCAAAAAAGTTCTACAAATTAAGAGCATCTCTAACCCATCCCCTTTCGGCTATTAAAGGAGTATATTTTCTCCTCTAACGGCCGGAGTCAACTCTAACCCATCCCCAAACGACTTTAGAGGAGAATAATTTTTAGGAATCGGCCTCGGCGACTCGCAAATATACGCATCAGAGGCCACGATTCCCATATTTTCTCTCCTCCACCCCGTCGCCACTGCCCCGCCTCCCCGCCGCACCATTCCCGCCGGTGTTGCCCCTGCCGGCCACCATTTTCCCTCCGTCGCCTTCACCGAAAGCACCGCAACCCCATTTCCCCCATCCACCCTTGTCACGGTTGCTCGCTGTCACCGGAATCGCCCTAGAGCCGCCGCATCGAGGTGGATCCCGCCTTCGGTCACGAAAGAAAGCTCGTCTCCGGCCACGACGAGGTCGATTTCAGTCGGGAAAAATCCTTGGGAGGGGAAGGAGGCGGTGTAGAGCGACCTCGGGCATCGTTTTGGTGGCCGTGGACCGTGGCCAGATTCTGACGAACTTCTCCCGGTGGTGGAGACGCTGGTTCGTGGTCATCCGGTCGTCGTGTAGCCGCCAGGAGGGCGTTTTTCAGCAACAACCTTGCCGTCTGTCCGTCGTCTAGCCCGCCTGCTCATTGAGTCCCCTTTTGGCCGACGCAACTGCTCTAGCCGCGATCTGCCCCTCCGCCACGCACAAGGTACTCGTCCGAATTCCCCTATGATATTTGGGTTTGTTTTTCAGCTTTGTTCGTGACGCATAGCATTCGGCTATAGATGAAGAGGTTGCGAGAGTTGATTTTCGACAATTCTTTTCCGAGGAGGAAGAAGATGAATAGGAGGATTTGGAAATGGCAATGATTATGATTTTGAACGAAGATTTTTGGGCGCCGAGGAGGGGATCCCAGTTCAGTCGTGCATGGGCCAACCGAAATAGAGCCGAGGGGCATGAGAAGATCTTGCGAGATTATTTCAACCCCGATGCAACCTACATAGACAAGCAATCCCGGTGTCGGTTTCGGATGCAAAAAGACTTGTTCCTCACCATCACAAGAGTCGTCGAAGCCCATGATGATTGGTTCATGTTTTGGAGGAGTGCTATGAGAGAGGTCAGTGCTAGCCCGGTGATGAAGTGTGTGGCGGTCATGATGGTATTTGCATATGGCTGTTCGGCCGACGCCATTAATGATTATGTGCGTATTGGAGAGGATGCACTTATTTCAATTTGTAATAGTAATAGTTTTGTTTAAAAGTTTTGATTTACGAAAATAAAATTTTACTTCTCTAAACTTTTTGGAGATCGATTTCGCGGCGCTAATTTTAGAGGAACAAAGAAAAGGATTTTTTTTGTTCTCTAAAGAAAAGGGAATTGATTAGAGATGCTCTAACTAGCCAGCAAGTCCAGAAACAACGCTGGACCCGGTCTATCTCCAACTCAGTGCTGGGCCCGTTCCACCGGTTACCACTGACAGCTGGGTCCGTCGCTCTTTTGTCCGCCAGCATCGCCGTGGACGACGGAGGACAAGAGTCGTGGTGGAGGCGCGGCAGTGTAGGCCTGTAGTGTTTTGGGGTGATCGGGCTAGGGTTGCGGCGGCGACGTGCTGCGGGCCCGTGCACTCCGAAGAGTCGGCGGCGTTGTCGCCGGAGTCGTGGTCTCCTCCTTCTCCACCCTGTTCTCCAGATTTCCGGCCGCCGCATCCTTTCAGGTCGTCCGCCCCCCTGTCCCCTCGCTCGTACCGCCCTCCTCTGTACCCGAGCAGCACCCCTGAACCCGTCTCCCACCTGCAGAAGACCTCCCACCTGGAGCAGAACCAGTCCGTACCCCCGAGCAGCCTGATCCACTCCCGGAGCTCCAAAGGAGCCGACCGAACGAGAGGCCCCTTCCTCAATCGAGCAACAACCGCCTCCAGTGAGTCTCTCCTCTGCCTTCTCTCCTTCCTTTGTCCTGTGGTGGCTGCTTGCCTGAATTTTTGCTGCAGCATATGCAAAGGAAATTAAGTGCTGCTAAACAACTGATTTGTATTACTGCATTGGAGCATTAACCAAAGCATTTGCAAACCTGTGGCGCTTAATTTAGTTTATTAATGCCTGGACTGTTCATTGTATTTATTTTCCGAGAGAGGAGAGTTCATCATTGCTGAACTGTTGCTGTTGGCAGTGCATGTTATTATTTAGCTATAATTATACGAATGATGGATGTTTGTTCCGTGTCATTTGGTTCATATCATTGTTTGACTCATTATTTATCTTCAGTTATAAAACATTATTTGTTTTTATTTATTTAGATGGATGATTTGGCAAGAAAACGACAACGACTAACCATGGCAAAATAAGTATTCACTCTACATCTGCCATCAGCACTCCTTGATAATCTGGTAGTCATTAGCTGACAACCTGGCACTGTGACCTTGATAATCTGGTGTCAGTAACTGACAACCTGGCAACTGTTTTTTTGAGAAAACACACATGTGACTTAAATAAACTAGCAGTTGTTAACTGATAGCCTGGTAATTGTGACTTGATAACCTGTTTTTTTTTGTCTGATAACCTGGTTTTTTTTGTCTGATAACCTGGTAGTTGTGATATTCATAACCTGGTAGTTGTTACAAACGATCACGCCCTCCTGTAATTATGATATGAATAACCTAAATAAGCTGAAGTGAGTTGGTGGGATTGCTGAGTAACTGCTACTGAGAAAATTTTGCAATTCATTGGGACAACCTAGTAAGTGTCTGAGGATAATATGGTATTTACAACAAAAATATGTGGTAACTTAGAACCTGGTAGTACTTCAGTTATTCAGGTAGTTGGTTTGTTAGAATGGCAAAAATGAATAGCAACAATTAACATGTTTGTGTAAGGTAGCACGGAGATAGTATTCTGGTAGCTGATGTGCTAAATTTGATTAAAAATGAATTTTACTATTCATGCAAAACATATCGATGAAGGCCCACTTTTAGTACTCTGGTCGACGGTGCGGCTGAATCATGATTCAAATTTACGTGCTACAACAGTATAAAATCTGAAACTCAGTTTGTTTTTTACCAACTAAATGGAGCGTCTACAAAAGGTGTTGCAGCATAAACATCCTTATTTAATGGCCACATTGAATGGGCCATGGTTCCGACCAGATGCAGCATAGCTCTGTAGAAAAAGCACCAGCACTATAGCAAACTACTGTAGCATAAATGCACAATGACCGGTATTGTACTACTCCGTACTGTAGTAGATAGTAGAGCCCATGACGATTAGTATCACTTAGGTGAGGTTGGTTCTGCTGCATTTTGCAGTTGCGTTAGCCTGTGGAATCAGCTGTTTACTATCCTGGCCAGCATTCGAAGTCAAATGGGCGGCCATATGTTTAGACTACCGTGGGCATGGTCGCTCCATAGTTCAGTCTTTTATGTATTGTTATTATGACTTGCTTTTTCCCCTGGTTCGACACATGCACATGATATCATGGTCATATATGAGCAGGTTATCTCAATGAGCACCATGCAGTAGACCCAACATGCTCGAAGATATATAAGACAGCGGCAGTCTTTTTTTAGGACAAGATTGAGAGTTATCGACATCTTTTACCAGTTATTCTCATATGTTGTGGCTTTTCAAGTCTCTGAATATGTGCAAGTTCTAATTCTCACTCTCGTCCCATTATTTTATATTTTTCTTCATTGTACCAAACTGAAAACCGAACTATTTTAAATAGCATTCTCTTCTTTTTCTCATTGATAGATGGATGCCCCGAATACATTTTCAAGTCAGTTAGAAAAGTGGATCTACAATCGCTCTAAAGGCTCAATATTTTTTGTTAATGTTGTGCCCAAAGATTTAGATGAAATTGAACAGCGCATGAAAAATTTTGGATACATTGAAGAAGATAAAAGAGACAAAGAGTTGGACAAGGAAGGAACATGTTGCACTGGCTTTGTAGTAGAAGAGAAGGGAATGCATCTCAAAATCTTGACGTGTGCCCATCTTATGCAGCATGTGTTCAAGGGTTCAGATGTCATCTCAGTTCAAAAGGCTAATGACTTGTTTAGTGTTTATGTGCTTTGCGATCACTTTGAAGAGAACTTCCGCAGCCCTGAACAAAGAACACACGGAGTAAGGACTTATGCACGAGCTACTATGATTGGCATCAACTGTAGGAAAGATCTGCTGCTGCTCCAAGTAGTCCGAAAAGACGTGATGGATTTGGGAAGACCATGTGGAAACAGTCATCGTGCTCTTACCATTAGTCCCACCCCACCAGAAACTTTGGACAAATGTGCAATGGTATCATGGCCCCCTCACCAGCCTCGAACAGCTGTTTCAGGAGAAATTTCCCACCCTTCAAGATCATTTGAGGACACAGAAGAAAAGAACCCTATTGGCTACACGATGAACTTTACTCAAGCTAACATAGCAAGTGAAGATGGAAGTTCAGGAGCTCCATTGCTAGATGGTAATGGAAGGATAATCGGATTGCTACATGGTGGGTTTGGAGGCCGTTTTTCGTACTTTGTCTCTCATTTTGATATCAGACGGTTTTTGAGGCAATATGGCGTGCAACATGGTAAATTCTCACATTTGTCTAACATGTTTGTGTTCTTATATTCTGTAAATATGCTTAATGGCATTGCGTAAATAACATTCAGGGAATTGAGGCCTTATCTGTTCATGCTACAACTCCTGTTCACCCCTCATTCATCCTTACTTGCTGTGGTGGTACACAATAGGCGAAGATTCATTTGCTGCTCTGTTACTGGTAAGCATCATACCATAGCATAACTGCTGCATCACAAATAGCTTATGACTGAGTTGTGACAGTCGTGGCCTTACATTTACTCCTCCCAATGACTATATTAGAGTAAGGCTGCTCTGTTACATTTACTCCTCCCAATGACTATATTACATTTAGGTCTAGTGACATAGGTATGCCCTACGGGCATCTACTATTGGCCTACCTGGTGCGGCCCGACGAAAGGTCCACTCGATGACCTGCCAAGGTCCACGAAGCCCAAGATAGTTTGGGTGGTGCGAAGCCAATATGGACACCGACTCCAAGCGTGCAAGACAAAAGAAAGCTCAAGACTAGAGTTTGAATCCAACTTGTATTGGTACCTGAGACCTAGCCTCCCCATACATAAAGGCTAGGAGGGTCTAACGAGAAAGGCATACCACAATAGATCTAGACATCGAAACCCTAGTTCATACACCGCCATATTGCATCTGCGCTCCCACCGTCATCTCGATGACCTTGTAACCTTCGGTTCCTCCATCAAATCAAGAACATACAAGGAGTAGGGTTTTCCCTCCGGGGGCCCGAACCTGGGTAAACCTCGTGTCTCGCATTGTTTGTCTGTTAGTCGAACGATATATCCAGTGCACCCCTCTTCTTATAAACCTAAGTCCATTACAATGGGCATTGATGAGTTAACCCCTCGTCAATTGTCGCCGTCTGTGAGAACTGAGAGTGCTGATGTTGTGATCTCGACGGCCCTAGCACCTACGGTCTATGACTCATCTGTGGAAAGAAGCAGTGCCTGGAATCGTCTTACGGATAAGATCCCTCATCATCAACGGTGGCTGGATCACCCATGAATAATTCATCGGCTTCGGAGCAGAAAAATGTTGTCACATAAATCAGCAAAGGCAGCCGTGAGGCTAAAAGGATCAGGCCGATTCCATCACACTTCAAGTCCCGAGAAGACAATCTAGTTGCACTTACGATCATGCCTCATGGAGGGGCTCGTTCATTTTGCGGCCCCAAAGTTCCTGAGCGACTGCATCGCGAGGCCCGACTTGCCTATAATTGCCGCGTTTCGCAAAGTTGGGCTATCAACTACCGAGAGGGGCCATTTCGAGGCAAACTCATCTCACCCCTACCAAATTAAACATTTTGTTAAACTGCCCCGTGAAGTAGACGGTCGGGACACACATGTCAGTAATCTGTCCGTGATGCGAGCGCCAACACGGCAACCTCTTAGGCAAATCGAGGAACTAAGGGGCTTGGTGCGTTGACTAAATTCACAAATCCACTCCCTCCTTTTGCATGAACCCTAGCATCGGCGGCGTCGAAATCCACCCTCTAAGAAGAATGATCCCTTTAGACATTTGACTTCCGGTGCCAAGTTGCTGCGTCAATTCGCTGATCCCGAGCTCCAATGCGACATGTTGTAGCCACCGTTGCGAGGCTCTAGCCCGCCTCCGCCATCGACGAGGTGAGCAGCACAGAGGATGGCAAATCCTACTACCAAGGAAGAAGAAGTTCTGGCTACATGAGGGTGAGATACTCTTCTGTTTGCTATTCGCACTAACTATAACTACTAGCTGGCATTGAACCTAGAATTGTTTGCTAGCCCAACACTGATAAACAATTTTTGTCCATAGTTTTCTACCAAGTGGGATCTCCGCGGACCACCCTTACCTGGTTACGGTTGCCCTCTTCAGCTATGACTCTAAATCAGCAGGGGTGAAGGGCAAGTGGTATGGACACCATTATCTCACGATTGAAGAAGCGCCTATGCAGTTCTGCACTATTCCTAGTGGTTGCTGCTCTACATAAACATGCTGAAATAGGGCCGAAATAGACTGCAAAGTTCAGCTTCATGGATGAACGAGGCATCATGGTTCCTCTAACGTGTGACAATCAGCTAATTGGGTTGATGAAAAGGTATGCTTCAACTTGCATGTTTATGCTGAATTGTGATGTACTAGATGTGGAAGCTGCTGCAGCTGGGAGTCACCCTGCTATTCTTGGACAGGGTGGTCACTCGAACCCTTGCTCCTGGTAAGAAAAAGTATCTTAGGGTTCACATGTTTGTGCTGAATTGTATTTTTTGTTTTGTTTACTCTATAGATATTAGGCAGTTAGCTGTGTCCTGTTTCTTTAGCAGGAAGCATCGCAAGGTTAAAAACATGACTGTCGTGTCAGTCATTTTGCCGCCGAAAGAAAATCAAAATGAGTGGAGTGATGATGCTGGACACGATTCTGGTGCTAATTGTCCTAGTGATGCAGAGTACGTGAAGCTAAAAAAATTGACACCCAAGAAAAGAAAGAAGGCAGGAAATGAAGAAGCCAGTGGACGTGAAGGCTTAGCACCCAGGCAGGGGAAGAAGGCTGCTAGAAATGAAGATGCATAATAATATGTTGAACTTGAACCTATATATGTAATTCGGTTAAATTCTGGAGCTCTGTGCATGGAATTTGTCAGGCAAAACAATCTACCCATGTTCTCGGAGTAAAATGTATTGTGACTTGAGGTTTGGAAACGGCAGAGTCACTAGTTGATTTCGAAATTGTGATTGTGCCACTAGTATCTGAAAACACACAACACTGGGACCACGATTGCTGAGGGGCAGGAGGTCTCCAAATTCGATAAAATGTTAGTGGCATAGAAATAAATTATTTAAGCTGCTACACTCCACAAAGCAGCAACTTATTTCGGCTATTAGACAATGACATGGCAACATAAACAACAATGGCAACTGATAATGCCCAAATAATGAGGAAATCGATACCACTTTCTAGCCTAATCTTGAGCCCATCTATCTCACCACCTCCCTGCTCCTACATCCCTTGCATCTGGTGAAGGTCCCGGATCTCCTGTAACTGGGTGTACGTGCTTCTACTTTATAAATTGTGGTTGTGCCATTTGCATGCAGAAGAATCCACGTAGATTACGTTTAAACAAACAATCAATGTCAGAATACCACCACCATCAGACAAAAGGAAGTAATGGAGGGCTAAGACAGATTAACGGGCGGCCAATTTTTTTCTCCGAGGACTCCGAGAGCACTATTTCAGACCGCTAGGTCAACAAGTACTACTATTACAATTAAAAAAGTACGGAGCTCAAGCTAAATAGAACTAGTTGTCACACATTTCCTTAATCTTCCTAATCTTAGCCTCGATGTGCATCTTCGCGAGAGAGCAAGGATCGAATCGTCTGCGCTGTTCTTTTAGTATCTTCCTTGTACAACTTCAATTGTTTCTCTGCATTTATCCTCATGTACTTGTCAATACCCGTAGTTGTGAACTACAGGACTTGGCCTGGTGAAGTTCATTCCTTGCTTGAGTCAGTTCTTGCTCTGCTTTAGCCTTCAGGGCCAACACCATGTCCCTCTCCTTCTCGACTTTGCTAACCTTGTCTTGCACCCTCCTGAGATCTCGATGAAGCTTGGTTGTGTCAACATGGTCAAATAACTTCATCTCGGCACTCTCAAGAATTGAGCTGGCTATGGATTCTTTTAACTCAACAGTCACATCCCATAGTTTGTCCAGTGTTTTTTGGCATCGATTTGGTCAACTCTGGATCTATCCATTTGATAACACCGCAACTTCTGCATAGCAACGTTGGACCCTATCCTTGACACCCTAAAAAACTCCTGCCTGCGTTTCATCCTTTGAACTCTAAAAATTTAGTAGTCACATATCCATGTTCACATAGTGGAGGACTGTCTTCCTCTGCTAAACCGTGATAGTCGGAGTCGTACAACGTCTAGTTGGCCTAACACATCATACATGCATGAGTAATTAGAGTAGATCTAGCTCAAAATAGATAAATGGCCAAAGATGTTAGAGATGAGACGACTCACGTCAAAATCATCATCGCTGTCGTCACGACGCTTTTCCTCACCGTCTCCCCTTAAACCCATGGCGAAAGGGGTTGGGGGACTGGGTTGGCTGTGGGAGAGATCGCTGTAGGCACCGTCGGCTTGCGGCTACGGCAGGATGGAAGAGAAGTGGGGAAAGTGGCTTCAAGTGGAAGGAAGAGAAGTATGGCATCATTGCATGTGTTATTTTCCAAAACCACAATGATGCACACTAATACACACACACATCCAAGTGGGTGTCGTGATGCAGCATCTTTCAAACCGGTGATACAATGCATGTTGCAGTTGAATCCCAACATGCTACTAGGGTTCCTGGACATGGTTGGACACATGCTGGAGTGGCATCATTGCATGTGTTCTTTTCCAAAACCACAATGATGCATACTGATACACACACACATCCAAGTGGGTGTGGTGATGTAGCATCTTTCCAACTGGTGATACAATGCATGTTGTAGTTGAATCCCACCATGCTGCTATGGTTCCTAGACATGGTTGGACACATGCTGGAGTGGCATCATCACATGTGTTCTTTTCCAAAACCACAATGATGCACACTGACACACACACATGCAATGACATCTAGTGGATCCATGTGGTTGATGAAAAGGACACACATGCAATGGTATCTAGTGGATCCATGTGGTTTATGAAAAGAACACACATGCAATGACATCAGTGGATCCATGTGGTTTATGAAAAGGACACACATGAAATGACATCTAGTGGATCCATGTGGTTTATGGAAAGAACACACATGCAATGACATTTAGTTGAATCCCAGCATACTGCTAGGGTTCCTAGACATGTTTGGACACATGCTGGAGTGGCATCATTGCATGTGTTCTTTTCAAAAACCATAATGATGCACACTGATACTAACGTGGGTATACCCTACAGGTACTCGAGCTTGCTATATACGGCCTAAATACATATAATCCCACGGTGTCGCCAAGGCCCAAATCAAGAATTCGAGTAACCTGCGAACTCTCGATTTCTTGAAGAACAAGAAGAAGCTAAAGATAGAAAGTTCAAAGGGGAAAACCCTAACTTGTAACCGACTCGACCTGCTACCTGAGACCTAGCCTATATATATAAAGGCTAGGAGGGGGCGACGAGGAGGACACACGTAACCCTAGTTTCCATAGCCCTTGCCAGATTGCATCTGCGCACCATTGTAATCTTCGATTCCTTTGATAATTCCACGAGCAGACAAGCAGGAGTAGGGACCTCTATGAGGCCTGAACCTGGGTAAATCTTCGAGTTCCCTATGTGCTTGTTTGCTAGCCGATAGATGTCTCCAGCGCTCCCTCCTTCTCCAAAACCCAAGTCCATAACAATGGGCATTGATGAGTTAAGCCCTCGTCAATTGGCGCCGTCTGTGGGAACATGGAGTGTTGATGTTGCGGCTTCTTTGGCCCCATCAACCGTGATCTACAACTCCGCAACAGCGGAGATTCTCCAGCTCTTCGGCGCATTCGACTTCACCGTCCACACGTCGGCCACTCGCCCGGCTTTCGAGTCCGTGGGCGACGGGATCAACCTTGCAATATGAAGCTTCCTCTTCCAAGTTGGTCAGATGGGCACGCTTCGCATGCCTGACCAGCCGACGGTGCCGTCGATTGCCCTAGCATCATGGTTCCCTCCATCGATCGGCACCCTCGGTGAGATCAACGCCCCGACAACAGTCGAGAACACGGTCAGCGACAGCAGTCGCGACTCCGATCTGAGCGATCTAGCCACTGAAGATAGAGCCTACGGCTCCGGATCTGAGAGCTGTGGAAGCAGCAGCTTCCCTAATCACTTCATGTGCGCCATCATCAACGCAGGCGATACCCCCGCCAACCGCGACAACACGGGCAATCATGGTAACGAAACCGACCCGCCCCTCGGTGGCAATGGCGGCAACGGTGGCAATCGCATCCCCGTCAACAATGGAGGAGCAGTCGAGCCTCCAACCATAACAAACGAGCAAACCGGCGAACGCGTCGTGATCAGGCTCAACGAGCAGGAGTGGGCTCGCTGCCGCGAGGCCTTATGAGGCACCCCTCTACCCTTCGGATCTCCACAAGAACTGCTAATGGGATACCATTGGCTCCTGAAGGAGGAATTCAAGCGCCAAGTGCAAACAATCGTGCAACTCGAGGTGCGTAAAAAGGCGGCAGACGAGTCAAGCCTTCGACGTGCTGGGCTCTCCTCCCACGGAGGATCCTCCTCAAAGGGCAACGAGTACCTCGCAAACAAGAGACGATCTCGGATGGCCCATCTCACCGAGCAAGAACACATAGAATCTGCAAAAGTCCTCGACTTCAGCTCTATGGCAGTCGATACACGGGGCAACGTGGTCCCCAAGACGCCATAGGCCATGGTGACCGTAGCCACCATGTACCTCCTCAACAATCAGCCGCCAGCTAGAGATCCCCGAGCCGCTATGCACCGATCTACGATCGCAGGCTTGGGACTGGTTGAAGCCGCCCTTGACAAGGAGCCAACACCGGAGCCGAAAAAAGGCAAAGCGCTAGCAAAGCGCTACTCCTCGCCCTCATCCAGCGACGACAGTCATGACCTGTCTCGACGCCGCCGCTCACGGCGACACGACCATGACTACGACGCGCGTGATGACATCACGCATCGCAAGATCGACAAATCAAGGGCGCGACGTGCCCGGTCGACTGACTCGGAAGAAGAAGATGTGGAGCTCTGCGGCGCCAGATGCTTCAGCTGGTCCATCAGGCAAAAGCGAATGCCCAAGGGGTTCAAACTCCCGTCGGAGAACCCGAAGTTCGATGGCCTACAGGACCCGAAGATCTGGCTGGAGGACCACATCTCCTCCGTCAGGCTCCATGGCGGCAGTCGAAGCACGGCCATGCAATGTCTACAGCTCTAGCTGCAAGGCGCCGCCCGAGCGTGGCTCAACAACCTCCCACACGGATCCATTCGCAGTTGGGATGAGCTGGTTTACAGCTTTGTGCGCAACTTCAAGGACACCTACAAGCGGCCTGCATCAATCGAAGAGCTGAGATGCTGCCAACAAAGATCGGGCGAATCACTACGCTCCTACATCCAAAGGTGGTCCATCATCAAGAACTCCGCAGAGAATATCTCGGAGGATCGTGCGATTGACGCATTCAACGGCGGCGTCCGCCGCATAGAGCTCAGGGAGGAGCTGGGCCGCTCAAAGCCAAAGACCATCGACCACCTGATGGAAATCACGAATCGATGGGCCAATGGAGAAGATTCGGTGAAGAATCACGTTCACTCTGACGAGGAGGCAGAACTCGAGCGCAGACGCGACCGCCAAGGCAAACGCCGCATGCGCATCTACGATGACCGCGACGACGTCAACATGGTCGCAGCCGGCTACGCCGACAGACGCGATGGCAACCGCAATAGTGGATACCATAGCGGTGGTTACCGCGACTCCGGGAAGACCACGCAAGTGTGGCAACGCCGCGATCATGATGAAGCACCCGCGACATCCATTGAAGACAAACTGTCCGGGCCATGTACGGTGCACTTCTACATCGACAAGCATGATGGAAAGAAGAAGTCCAGCCACCTCCTCAAGGACTACCGCGAGTTCCTCAAACTACATGAGGGATTAGCTAGGATGAACCGCAACGCAGGCAAAAAAGGCTACAGAGCTGCTCCAGGCGCCGTGGCACATGGCGCTCCACCACCGCCACCTAGAATGCCCCCAAACGTAGCTGCACCGGACTAGCACCAGGGAGGCGAACCTTACCCAAGGGCCATGGGTACCATGATGATCCAAAAAGGACGCCCCTCCAATCGGGTGCAGAAGGCCATCACTCGCCAAGTCAACTTGGCCACACACTCGCCACCATCTACCACTGAGTACCTCAGCGGAAGCGAGTCCTGCATCACCTTCGACAAACGCGATCACTCGCCTCAAGTACCTCGTCCAGGCCATTGTCCCCTTGTACTCGAGGCACAAATTGGAGGCTTCGACATGAGCCGCGTCTTCATGGACGGCGGAAGCGGCATCAACCTTATATACGCGAGTGCCTTGCGAGCAATGAGGATCCCTCTGACTTGCCTAGAGGCCTCGGACACAACATTACACGACATCGTCCCAGGAAAAGGCGTATATCTCCTGGGCAAAATCAACCTCGACGTTATCTTCGGCACACTGAAAAACTTTCGGCGCGAGCGCATCGACTTTGAGGTCGTCGACCGGCCCTCACAGTATCACTGCATCCTTGGACGTGTCGCGTTCGCTAGGTTCATGGCAGTACTACACTATGCCTACATGTAGATGAAAATACCAGGTCCCAATGGCGTCATCACAGTCAACGGGAGCTTCGAGAGGTCCGATAGTTGCGACAGGGAATGCAACAGAATTTCCTAGTCCTTCGGCATGCAGGAAGAACTCGCAAGACTAAAGGAGTCGACAGACAACAGTCTGCCTCCCCTAAGCCGGCCAAGCTTGCCTGATCTATCTTTCGACTCATCAGTGCACATAAAGAAAGTGCAGGTCCACCCATCGGATCCCGCCAAAATGCCTCTCATCGCCAACAATTTGAGTCCTGCATTGGAACTCGCGCTCGTCGAATTCCTCCATGAGCACTGGGAAATTTTCGCCTGGTGTCCTGTGGACATGCCAGGAGTTCCCAGGGAATTCGCCGAGCACGCACTCAATGTCAACCGAGACGCAAGGCCGGTCAAGCAAACAATCCGGCGATTATCTGAGCCACGGGCGAAGGTAGTCGGAATGGAGATCAACAGACTCCTTGACGCCAAATTCATACGCGAGATCAAGGAAAGCACTTGGCTCGCCAACACGGTGCTGGTACCAAAAAAGGACACGGATATCCTGCGGATGTGCGTGGACTTCACCTCTCTGAATAAGCACTGCCCAAAGGATCACTTCCCGCTACCGCGCATCGACCAGATCATCGACTCCACCGCGGGATGCGAGCGCCTCTGCTTCCTCGACGCCTACTCGGGCTATAATCAGATTCGAATGAAGGAGGAAGATCAAGAGAAAACAGCGTTTACAACGCCCTTCGGTGTGTTCTGCTACAACACAATGCCCTTCGGGCTAAAGAACGTGGGAGCCACCTACCAGCGGTGCATGCAGGCCTGCCTCAAGGAGCAACTTGGTCGCAACATTCAAGTCTATGTCAACGACATAGTAATCAAGACCAAGGAGGAAGCCTCCCTAATTGACGATTTGCGCGAAACCTTCGCCAACCTCGACCGCTACCGGATCAAGCTCAGTCCGGACAAATGCGCCTTTGGTGTCCCATCTGGGCAACTACTCGGGTACCTCATCTCCGCGAGAGGAATCGAGGCAAACCCGAAGAAAATAAAAGCCATACTGGCCATGGAGAAGCTGAAAAACATAAGGGGCGTTCAGCAGCTAGCTGGGCGAATCGCGGCCCTCAGTCGATTCATCAGTCGAATGGGTGAAAAGGCACTGCCCTTCTACCAACTCCTCCGCAAAGCTGAAAAGTTCGAGTGGATCAACGAAGCGCAGGAAGCATTCGAAGACCTCAAGCGCCTGCTATCCGCCTCGCTAGTACTAGTGACCCCACGGGAAAGGGAACCACTATTGCTATATATCTCCGCCACCAACCAGGTGGTCAGCACAGTGCTCGTCGTCGAGCGAGCCGAGGAAAACAAGGTCCACAGAGTACAACGCCCAGTATACTACCTCAACGAGGTCCTCACGCCAACAAAACAGCGGTACCCGCACTACCAGAAGTTGGCATACGGCGTCTTCATGACCGCCCGACGACTGCGCCATTACTTCTAGGAACACCCAATCGTGGTGGTCAACGACGCCCTGTTGGGGCATATTCTCAACAACCCCGACGCCACGGGATGAGTCGCGCTTTGGGGAATAGAATTGTCTCCACGAGACATTACATACGAAAAGCGCGACGCAATCAAGTCGCAAGGTCTTCCTGACTTCCTCGTGCACTGGATGGAGAACCAGCTCCCTAACAAACCAGATATGTCCTACCTCTGGACAATGCACTTCGACGGGTCCAAGTGGAAGGACGGAGCAGGTGCAGGCGTCGTACTGATATCACCTCAAGGGGATAAGCTGAAGTACATCCTGCGAATGCAGTTCACGACCTCCAACAACGAAGCCAAATACGAGGCCCTGCTACACGAGATGCGGATGGCAAAAGCCTACGGCGCCAAAAGGCTCATTATTTACGGCGACTCCAAGTTGGTCGTCAACCAAACAATGCATGAGTGCGACGCACTGAACGACAACATGATCGCCTACCGCGACATCTACGACACACTCGAAGGGGACTTTGATGGCTGCGAGCTGCGACACATAGGCCGCGAAAGCAATGAAGAGGCGGACGCACTCGCCAACATAGGCTCTACCTGCGCCCCCATACCACCTAGGGTATTTCTCGAGCGCATCTGCGAATGCTCCATCAAGCCAAAGGCAGTAGAGAAGAAAACAAGCGCAGCAACGGACTCGGGGGCTACGCCACCCAATGAGCCAATGGCACTCGACGACCTGGAGCTGGACACGAGACTCGAAGGACCAATGAGCGTCATGATGATCGAATCATCCTGGACTCAGCCGTACATCATGTACCTGAAGGAAATATGCCCTGAGAGGCAATAATAAAAGTTGTTATTATGTATTCCTTGTATATGATAGATGTTTATTTTACATGCTATAATTGTATTGATAGGAAACATCAATACATGTGTGTTTAATAAACAAAAAGGGTTCCTAGTCATGCCTCTCTTATAGACTAGCTTGTTGATTAACAAGATGATCAAGGTTTCCTAATCATGGACATTGGATGTTGTTAATAACAAGGTCACACCATTGGTGGAATGATGTGATGAACATTCATCCGAAGTATAGCATTACGATCAAGTCATTGTGTTTATATTGCTATAACATCATACGAAGTAATCTTTATCCTTAGACCATGAGATCATGTTAATTGCTAACACCGGAAGAGTATCTTGATAACATCAAACGTCACACCATAACAGGGTGACTATAAAGATGGGTTCAGTGCTACGAAGGTGTTATGTTGAGGCTCATGGATCAAGAGTGGAATTTGTCAATCCAGATGACGGATAGATATACTCTGGGCCCTCTCGGTGATATCACATTAGGATAGCTTGCAAGCAAGTGATGTGATCACTAGAATGTTATATCACGGGAACAAGAAAAGAGTGCATGTCGGTAACGAGATCAAACTAGGTATGGAGATACCGATGATCGAATCTCGGACATGTAATATATCGAGAGACAAAGGGATTTAGTTACAAGCGTTAAAGGTTCTCACGATCACAAGAGTCATTATTGAATGTGTAGGAGTCAGTACGGATCTCCAGGTCCCGCTGCTGATTATTGATCGGAGAAGGGTCTCGATCATGTCTGCATTATTCGCGAACCGTAGGGTGGCACACTTAAGAGTTACCGGACACCATTTTGGAGCACATATGTTTCAGATGAAAGAATTGCAAAGCGCAGGAATTGTTTCAATAGAAACCGGAAATTGTTTTGGGTGAAATTGCAGAAGGTGGTTCTGCATGTGATATTGAAATATTGCAAGGGGCTATATGTGAATGTTTGTTAATTAAAGTAATTAACAAAATTCTGAATAAATTTAATAAAAAGAGTTTTATTAAATGAGAGAGCATTAAATTTGGAGAAACTTAATGCATTTAAAGTGGAGACTTTAAAAGGGAATGTGAAGATGCATTTTAATGTGGAGGAGTTACCACTACATGAATGGGGAGGTGAGGGGTCACCCCCCATGCGCCGGCCATGGAGAGAGGGGCACCCCCTCCTCCTATAAAAGGCCACCCATTCCCTCCTTCATCCTCACACCTCCATGTGAAGGATCTCTCTCCCCCTCTAGAATTATTCCCCCATGGTCTCGGATTAGCGAGATACATGTTCCCGGTGGCATTTCATCTGGAAGGAGTTGCTGCTTCCGCTAGATCGCTGGAGCGAGGAGGTGGAGGTTGTCCGGTGGCTTGAACGTGTGTGCGAGTGCGGATGCGCTGCTGAGTTGCGGCGCTCGGACTTCCTCATGATCTTGAGATCGGCAAGTGTACGACTACATCAACCACGAGTTCCTACTCGTTAACAAAGCTCGTTGTCTTCGAGGGTAAGTTCTCTATGGATGTATGTCCACCCGTTTGCTTTGTACCTAGTTGATAGATCTTGGCGTGTAGTTCACACCGTAGGAAATTTTTTGTTTTCTATGCTGCGGACCCAACAGTGGTATCAGAGCCTGATCTATGCTTATGTGATTTGCACGGGTAGTACACATATGTTTATATGTGGGCGATGATGATCATGTTATTGCATCTTCTATGTACTTTGGATATTGGTGGCATAGTGGGATGAAGCGGCCCGGACCAACCTTACATGTCATCGTACATGAGACCGGTTCCACGACTAACATGCAACTTGTTTTGCATAAGTGGCTGGCAGGTGTCTGTCTCTCCTACTATAGTCAATATCTGATTTACAACGAGTTGCTAATAACTTAGTTATCCTCGTTGTGGTTCATGTTCGTAGGTTAGACAGGTTCTATCTCCGAAAGCCCTAAGCCACGTAAAACTTGCAATTGATAAATTAGAGGCGTCTAGTTTAGATCGTTGCTGGGCTAGTGTTTTGATATGGTATTGTTGTAAGTAGATGTATAATAGATACTCTTACAACTCACTTAACGTGTAAGTTCCATAGACCTTGGCCTTACACACAAAGGAATGATAAAGATCATACCACGATGCAAATGATAGAGATCAAATGCATAGACCATATCACCTCACTTCACACATTAGATGTTAGCATCTTATATTGCTAGTTTGGCGTGTTTGGTAGCATTATAAGATGATCCCTCATTTAGATATCAAGATAAAATGTGTTCTTCCTTAAGTATGCACCATTTTGTGGATCGTGTTTTGAGGCATCACGTGATGATCAGGTGTTTTCAACTCTACGCTTTCATACAACGGGTGTAAGACAATTTTACACACGCAAATACGAAGGTTCTTACTTGACGAGCCTAGCATGTACAGACATGGCCTCGGAACACAGACCGAAAGGTTAAGCATGAGTCATACAGTTGATATGATGCCCATATAGATGCTCGCCTTTGAAGCTACACCGACTCACGTGATGATCGGACTTGGTGTAGTGGATTTGGTTCATGTAATCACCAAAAGGACACGAGGGATGTCGTTTTTGAGTGGGAGTTCATTAGTAATTTGGATTAGTCGAACTCAATCTGTCATAAACTTAGTCTAAATATACTTTACAAATTCTGTTGTAGATGGCACCACCTGCTTTTAATTTCAATGTGTTCATGGAGAAAGAGAAACTTGCTGCGAATGGTAGCAACTTCACCAACTGGGCTATGAATTTGAGGATTCTCCTCACTGCTGCACAAAAGCAATATGTGCTAGATGCGCTGCTAGGCCCCCCACCAGCTCCTGATGCCCCTGACGAGGAAAAGAACGTCTATATAACTCGTCAGGAGGACCACAACTTAGTTCATTGCGGCATACTGTATGGGCTAGAGCCAGAACTTCGAAAACGTTTCGAAAATAGCAATGCCTTTGATACCATGGGAGAATTGAAAATGATTTTCGATACCCATGCTGCCATAGAGAGTTATAATGCTACAGAAAAGTTCTTTAGCTGCATGATGGAGGAAAACAACTCCGTTAGTGAGCACGTACTCAAAAGTCTGGG
Source organism: Avena sativa (assembly GCA_916181665.1). Taxonomy (NCBI): domain Eukaryota; kingdom Viridiplantae; phylum Streptophyta; class Magnoliopsida; order Poales; family Poaceae; genus Avena; species Avena sativa. The sequence continues at coordinate 435,931,539 of OV702295.1, forward strand.
TACGCCGATAAGCTTGTGTCCTTGGGAATAATGATTCCCATTGACTTAGGCATATATCGTGTTCTCCAATCTCTGCCACCTAGCTACAAGAGCTTCATGATGAACTATAATATGCAGGGCATGAAGAAGTCTCTTCCCGAGCTTCTGTCAATGCTTAAGACTGTAGAAGTGGAGATTAGGAAAGAACATCAAGTGTTGATGATCAATAGGACCACCGGTTTCAAGAAGGACAAGAAAGGCAAGCACAAGGGAAAGAAGGGTGGCAAGTCTGTTGCCACGCCTGAAAAGAAACCCCGAGCTGGCCCTAAGTCTGACACCGAGTGCTACTATTGCAAGGGGACTGGCCATTGGAAGCGCAACTACCCCAAGTATTTGGCGGACAAGAAGTCTGACAAGGCGAACAAAGGTATATGTGATATACATGTTATTGATGTGTACTTGACTAGTACTCGCAGTAGCACCTGGGTATTTGATACGGGATCGGTTGCTAATATATGTAACTCGGTTCAGGGGCTGCGGAACAAGCGACAACTAGCAAGGGATGAGGTCTCGATGCGGGTCGGCAATGGATCAAGAGTTGATGTGATCGCCGTCGGAATTCTGCCTCTCCATATGCCATCGGGATTAGTTATAAACCTAAATAATTGTTATTTGGTGCGTGCACTGAGCATGAACATTGTATCCGGATCATGTTTGATGCAAAGTGGTTATTCATTTAAGTCTGAAAACAATGGTTGTTCGATTTATATGAATAATATCTTTTATGGTCATGCACCTATGTTGAATGGTTTATTTCTGTTGGATCTCGATAGTAGTATTACACATATTCATAATGTTGATGCTAAAAGGATTAAACTTGATAATGATATATCTACATATATGTGGCACTGCCGTCTAGGTAATATTGGCGTTAAACGCATGAAGAAACTCTATTCTGATGGACTTTTGGAATCACTTGATTTTGAATCATTTGATACATGTGAGCCATGCCTTATGGGCAAGATGCTAGAACACCGTTTTCCGGTTCAATGGAATGGGCGACAGATCTATTGTAAATCATACATACTGATGTGTGTGGACCAATGAGTGTGTCGGCGTGAGGTGGATATCGTTATTTTGTTACTTTCACGGATGATTTGAGTAGATACGGGTATATCTATTTGATGAAACACAAGTCTGAAACTTTTGAAAAGTTCAAAGAATTTCAGAATGAAGTGGAAAATCATCATAACAGAAAGATCAAATTTATGCGGTCCGACCGTGGAGGAGAGTATCTTAGTTACGAGTTTAGCACACATATGAAAGACTGTGGAATAGTTTCAGAACTCACGCCTGCCGGAACACCACAACGTAATGGTGTGTCAAAACGTCGTAATCGTACTTTATTGGATATGGTTCAATCTATGATGTCTCTGACTGACTTGCCATTGTCATTTTGAGGTTATGCACTGGAAACCGCTACATTCACTTTAAATAGGGCACCATCTAAATCTGTTGAAAAGACACCGTATGAATTATGGTTTGGAAACAAACCTAAGCTGTCATTTCTTAAAGTTTAGGGATGCGATGTTTATGTGAAGAAACTTCAACCAGATAAACTCGAACCCAAAGCAGAAAAAATGCGTCTTCATAGGATACCCTAAGGAACGATTGGGTATACCTTCTATCACAGATCTGAAGGCAAGGTCTTTGTTGCCAAGAATGGATCCTTTCTTGAGAAGGAGTTTCTCGCGAAAGGTGTGAGTAGTCGGAAGGTAGAACTCGAAGAGGTTATTGAACCTTCTCTTCATGGAATGGCGAGTGGCGCAGGACCGGAAGTTGTTTCGGAGTTGACTTCACCTAATGAAGAGAGAGCTAATGATATTGATCATGAAACTCTGAAAGAGGACACTACCGAACCTCGCAGGTCAAGCAGGACACGTGCAGCTCCTAAACTGTACGGCAATCCTGTTGTGAATTTCATGGTTGATGAAATGGATGAACCTGCGACATATGAAGAAGCGATGATGAGCCTGGATTCCAACAAATGGCTAGAAGCCATGAAATCCGAGATGGAATCCATGTACGAGAACCAAGTTTGGAACTTGGTGGACTTACCTCATGACCGAAAGGCCGTTGAGAATAAATGGATTTTCAAAAGGAAAACTGATGCTGATGGTAATGTGACCATCTATAAGGCTCGACTTGTCGCAAAGGGGTTTCGACAAATTCAAGGAGTTGACTACGATGAGACATTCTCTCCCGTAGCGATGCTTAAGTCGGTTAGGATTATGTTAGCAATTGCTGCATATTTCAATTATGAAATATGGCAGATGGATGTCAAAACTGCGTTCCTCAATGGTAAGATTGAAGAAGAGTTGTATATGATACAACCTAAGGGTTTTGTCGATCCTAAGGATTCTAATAAGGTGTGCAAACTTCAGCGATCCATCTATGGACTGAAGCAAGCATCACGAAGTTGGAATCTCCGCTTTGATGAGGTGATCAAAGAGTTTGGATTTGTCCAAACTTATGGAGAGGCTTGTATTTACAAGAAAGTGAGTGGGAGCAATGTGGCATTTCTGATATTATATGTGGATGACATATTATTGATTGGAAATGATTTAGATCTTTTAAACAGTGTTAAAAGTTATCTAAACAGCAAATTTTTGATGAAGGACCTTAGTGAAGCTTCATATATATTAGGCATTAAAATCTATAGAGATAGATCAAGACGCCTAATTGGGCTATCGCAGAGTACATACCTTGATAAGATATTAAAGAAGTTTAATATGGACGGAAGTAAGAAGGGCTTCTTACCTATGTTGCAAGGCAAGACATTGAGTAAGACTCAAAGTCCGGCTACGGCGGAAGAAAGAGATATAATGGATAGGATCCCCTATGCCTCAGCCATAGGCTCTATAATGTATGCCATGCTATGTACAAGACCGGACGTGGCACATGCTATTAGTTTGACTAGTAGGTACCAATCTGATCCAGGTTCGGAACACTGGATAGCGGTCAAGAATATCCTTAAGTACTTGAGAAGAACTAAGGATATGTTTCTTATATACGGAGGTGAAGAAGAGCTAGTCGCTAAGTGTTATGTCGATGCTACCTTTGACACTGATCGAGATGACTCTAAGTCTCAATCCGGATACGTATTTCTCTTGAACGGAGCAGCAGTTAGTTGGAGGAGCTCCAAACAACCTGTGGTGGCTAGATCAACAACGGAGGCGGAATATGTTGCTGCTTCAGAAGCGGCGCAGGAAGCGGTTTGGATGAAAGAGTTCATTACGGAACTGGGTGTGGTTCCTAGTGTGTTGGAACCGATGGTGATCTATTGTGACAACAATGGAGCCATAGCCAACGCCAAGGAACCAAGGTCTCACAATAATTCCAAGCATATTAAGCGCCGGTTTCACTCCATCTGCAAACATGTCAAGGATGGAGATATAAAGATTTGTAAAGTGCACACGGACCTGAATGTAGTAGATCCGTTGACTAAAGTACTCCCTAGGGCAAAACATGATCAACACCAGAACTCCATGGGTGTTAGATTTATCACTATGTGAACTAGATTATTGTCTCTAGTGCAAGTAGGAGACTGAAGGAAATATTCCCTGAGAGGCAATAATAAAAGTTGTTATTATGTATTCCTTGTATATGATAGATGTTTATTTTACATGCTATAATTGTATTGATAGGAAACATCAATACATGTGTGTTTAATAAACAAAACGGGTTCCTAGTCATGCCTCTCTTATAGACTAGCTTGTTGATTAACAAGATGATCAAGGTTTCCTAATCATGGACATTGGATGTTGTTAATAACAAGGTCACACCATTGGTGGAATGATGTGATGAACATTCATCCGAAGTATAGCATTACGATCAAGTCATTGTGTTTATATTGCTATAACATCATACGAAGTAATCTTTATCCTTAGACCATGAGATCATGTTAATTGCTAACACCGGAAGAGTATCTTGATAACATCAAACGTCACACCGTAACAGGGTGACTATAAAGATGGGTTCAGTGCTACGAAGGTGTTATGTTGAGGCTCATGGATCAAGAGTGGAATTTGTTAATCCAGATGACGGATAGATATACTCTGGGCCCTCTCGGTGATATCACATTAGGATAGCTTGCAAGCAAGTGATGTGATCACTAGAATGTTATATCACGGGAACGAGAAAAGAGTGCATGTCGGTAACGAGATCAAACTAGGTATGGAGATACCGATGATCGAATCTCGGACATGTAATATATCGAGAGACAAAGGGATTTAGTTACAAGTGTTAAAGGTTCTCATGATCATAGGAGTCATCGTTGAATGTGTAGGAGTCAGTACGGATCTCTAGGTCCTGCTGCTGATTATTGATCGGAGAAGGGTCTCGATCATGTCTGCATTATTCGCGAACCGTAGGATGGCACACTTAAGAGTTACCGGACACCATTTTGGAGCACATATGTTTCAGACGAAAGAATTGCAAAGCGCAGGAATTGTTTCAATAGAAACCGGAAATTGTTTCGGGTGAAATTGCAGAAGGTGGTTCTGCATGTGATATTGAAATATTGCAAGGGGCTATATGTGAATGTTTGTTAATTAAAGTAATTAACAAAATTCTGAATAAATTTAATAAAAAGAGTTTTATTAAATGAGAGAGCATTAAATTTGGAGAAACTTAATGCATTTAAAGTGGAGACTTTAAAAGGGAATGTGAAGAGGCATTTTAATGTGGAGGAGTTACCACCACATGAATGGGGAGGTGAGGGGTCACCCCCCCACGCGCCGGCCATGGAGATAGGGGGCACCCCCCTCCTCCTATAAAAGGCCACCCATTCCCTCCTTCATCCTTACACCTCCTTGTGAAGGATCTCTCTCCCCCTCTAGAATTATTCCCCCATGGTCTCAGATTAGCGAGATACATGTTTCCGGTGGCATTTTGTCTGGAAGGACTTGCTGCTTCCGCTGGATCGCTGGAGCGAGGAGGTGGATGTTGTCCGATGGCTTGAACGTGTGTGCGAGTGCGGATGCGCTGCTGAGTTGCGGCGCTCGGACTTCCTCACGATCTTGAGATTGACAAGTGTACGACTACATCAACCACGAGTTCCTACTCGTTAACAAAGCTCGTTGTCTTCGAGGGTAAGTTCTCTATGGATGTATGTCCACCCGTTTGCTTTGTACCTAGTAGATAGATCTTGGCGTGTAGTTCACACCGTAGGAATTTTTTTGTTTTCTATGTTGCGGACCCAACAGTACCTCCTCAGCAAACGGCTACTGGACGACCCGACTGATGCACGACACATCACGCGGCGATCCAAGGCATTCGCTGTTATCAACGACGAACTATACAAGCACAACATCACAGGAGTACTCCAGCGATGCGTCCCCACGGCTGATGGAAGAGCTGTCCTCCTCGACATCCATGAGGGAACCTGTGGACACCATGCTGGCAGTCGCGCCCTCGTGGCCAAAGCTCTACGAGCTGGGTTCTACTGGCCTACAGCCATGCGCGACGCCAAAGACATCGTCCAGAAATGCAACGCGTGTCAACGATTCGCGGACAAGCCGCACGCACCTGGCGCAGAGCTCCGACCAATCCCATTTGCCTGGCCCTTCGCGCAATGGGGACTCGACATGGTCGGCAAGCTCCCCAAGTCCTCACGAGGAGGTTACGTCTACCTCCTGGTGGCAGTCGACAAGTTCACCAAGTGGATAGAAGCCATGCCAGTGACCAACCAATCAGGGCACAGTGCGGTCAAGTTCTTCGAGTCCATCGTCTTCCGCTTCGGAGTGGCACACAACATCATCACAGACAATGGAACAAACTTCACATACAAGGAGTTCCAAGAATTCTGTGAGAATCTGGGAATCAACATCAGCTACGCCTCGGTAGCACATCCACAGACCAACGGTCAGGTTGAAAAGGTGAACGGGCTCGTCTGCGGAGACATCAAGAAGCGACTCCTCCGGCCACTCGAACAAGCCACGGGTTGCTGGCCAGATGAACTGCAATCAGTACTCTGGAGCCTACGCATAACCCCAAACAGTGCTACAGGCTACACCCCGTTCTTTATGGTGCACGGGGCCGAAGCGGTGCTTCCCGCCGAGGTATGGTACAAGGCGCCACACGTGGTCGCTTATAGCGAGCAGGAGTCATCCCTTGCACTCGAAGACTCCGTCGATCTCCTTGACGAGGCAAGGGAAATTGCCGCGGAAAGATCAACGATCTACCAACAGAACCTGCGCAACTAACACAGCAGGAGGCTACGCCCCAGATCCTTCGTCGAAGGCGACCTAGTCCTGCGACTAAAGCAACAAGGACATCTCAAGCTCGAGTCCCCCTGGGAGGGACCATACGTGATTACAGAAGTAATCCCAGGTGGCGCCTATCGCCTTCAAGATCTAGAGACAGGAGTCGCATACTCCAACCCCCGGAACGTCGCGCAGCTGCGACACTTTTACCCCTAGTCATTTTTACTTTTACATCACAAATAAGGCACTCAACCAAGGCTACTTAGCCACGCATTGTACTTCGTACTAACTCATGAGTAAATAAAGCTAAGTGCCCCAAAACTCTATGTTCTCCTTTATTTTTCATAACTTATCCACTCGGGGGCTGCGCCACCCTATACACATCTGTTCTACGAACTAAAAACGCGATATCCTGAGTAGCTGGCAAATCAATCGAAACCCTTGAGACAACATCAACCCAGTTGCAACACACCTGACAGGTTGACAAGGAACTGAGATAAGTGCATGGCCAGGCTAACAAAAAGGAATCGCATAGTGCAACGCACTCACACGCTAACAAGCTCTTTATACATAATCGACAGTCAATTATACACAAGATACATACGAACTTTACAACATTGGTACACTTATGTGTAGGATACAAATTAAGCTACTGCTGCAACAAAAGAACGTTGGTCTGCTCCTCGAAGAAATCAACGATCTCCTCTGCTGGGCGAACCACTGCCTGATAATGCGGCACCATATCCCAAGCAGAACCTGCTGGTGGCGCCGGTGTCCCAGCCGCAATTGCCGCAATGTCTATGTCCAGCCTATGAAGTCGCACCAGCGACAGAGCGGCCTTGGCACCAGCCACCAACTGTTGCCTTACACATTCTCAAACCATAGCCAGGTCTTGGAACTTGGCAAGAAGGGCCATCAGGCTCGATGGAGCAACATCCAGCGGAAACATCGTCCGATAAATGTTCTTCAAGCATGACTGTGACTTCTTCAGAAAGTGCAGCACTCGCGACGCACGATCTTGCAGGGTCGCCAGCGCAATCGCACGATCGTGATCCACCCAGAAGTATCCACTCTCCTGAAGTTGCTCTTGGGTCAGATCATGCATGCGAATGGCAATCCTATCCTTCTCATCCTGCGGATGGCGCGCGCTGAAAACTATACAAAGCAACAACGGAAGCATAAGGACAACACACCATTGCGAGTGACTACAAGGAAAAGATAAGAGTAAGCAAACTAACACTTAAATTGGTCGCCCAGTTGCATCATCTCCCCCAGCAGATACTGCTCTCGGGCGGTGGCTTTCTCTTCCTTTGACTTCCATACATCTGCGTTACCGCGGAGCACGGGCAATTCACGCTCCAACTGCTTCACACGGTCACTCAGTCGCGAAAGCAGTGACAACTCATCCACCCTGGAGCGCGGTGGTGCCGAAGTATCATCAAGGGACGACGAATCCTGAGGTTCCCTCAAAGGGTCACTTGATGTACCCTACCACAAGCCAAGCAAGAAGCAACTAAGAAGATCAAATCGACACACATACAAAATATTCGAGTGCATTCAAGATTGGCAAAAGTATTAGCAGATACACTCGCCAAAGGCATGTTCTTGACAACTGGCATAAACTAATCAACTATTACAAAGCTACCGAGGAGCGATTGGCTTCTTCGACTTAGACGGCTTCGGGGGCTTCATCGAGTCCGTGGCGGTATCAGATGCCACTGACTTTCCGCTAGCCCCTGAAGCCGCAGCCTTTGCCGCCTTCTTGGCTCGCTGCAGCTCCTCAGAGTACTTCACAATTGTGTTAATTAGCTGCGGCCCATATTTGCCACAGGCAGTCGCGAAGGGAGCAAAGACTACCTGCTGGCCGTCTGCACTAACGGGCATCGCCTTCGAAACCACTGCAGGATCAACCTCGACTCCGTGGGCCTGCACCATGGCGAGTGACATGGACGCGCTAGCCACACGCTGCGAGTTATTGAAGCTTGCAAGAACACCCCCGGCGAGAGACTCCACCAGCTCGTTCATGTTCTCGATCAGCTCAGCCTTGGGCATCAACTCCTCCCGGAGGCGACTGAGCACGCCCTTGGCCTTGGAGAGCATATGCTAAACGGCGGTGCTGCGGTCCTCGACTGCTGAAAGCACACCCGCCAAGGCGTCTTCACGACGAAGGGCCTGAGGGTCGAAGCTCAAATCGCCAGCATCTGTACATAAACCCACACATGGACACAAACATCAGCGCCAATGGCAAAAAATCGAACAAGAGCAAGATAATGATATCCAAACATAGTACCTGAGAGGGCCTTGGCAATCGAGAAAAGCTGTTCTTCGAACAAATTCTCCCTGGCTGCGATGGAGGCACGCAGATCCTCTTCGCGTCTCTGTGCCTCGTCACGCGCCGCGATTGCCTCATCGCGGCCCTTCACAGCCGCGGCGAGTGTCTTCTCCATGGTGGCGGCGTCATGCAAAAGGGCATTATGCTCAGCTACAAAACAAAAGGGGATTGACTATCAGTCGACTACATAAAAATGACGCAAAAAAGGGAGAAGTAACGGGCACTTACTTTCTACCACGCGATGGCGTGTCTCCAGCATCGCATGCTGGCGGCCCATCGCAAGCACTTGCTCCGCCAAGTGAGCAGCCTCCTTCACAAGGAGCTATGGCAAAAATAAAGCAACAAAGGATCAGCAGAAGCCATAGATAGCATCGACTGCAACTTCGAAAGAAGAAATCCCACACTTACATGATCCTCCAATGACTCCGAAGTCGATTGGTGTGCAGTCATCCGGGCAACCATTCGATGCTCTCCTTCATGCGGAGAACTGGACGAGTTGTGCCCGGAGTAGGCCGCCAATGGAGGGGAAGGAGCACGCTCGACCTCTTTCTTGGCACTTGAGGTTGCAACTCCTGATTCTTTCAAAAATTGGACGTCGCTAGAAGATGACGACGCCTCTTGACTACAAGACAAAACTAACATCAAGGACAAGGCAAAAGCCAGTGAAGAATCAAAAAGGACAAAATCGAATACTTACCAATCAAACTTATCAAAGTCAAAGGTTGGTTCCCCCGACTTTGACGAGGACTCCTTTGGCAGTCGCATCTTCTTGCGAGAAGATGGCGCCACGACGCTCATAGGAATGGCAGGGATCGGCGACTCCGCACCAACGCCTGCACCTTCCGGAGTCGAAGGAGACGATGCATCGGAATCCTCGCTGCGCGAACGCTTGCGAGTATCCGGGCTACCCGACTCGGGGGCTTCCTCCTCCACATCAGATAGGACGGTCGACTCAGACTCGTCCTCTTCCAAAGCGTCGCAAGGGATAACTCCCTCAGAAAGAGGGGGCATACAGGGTGACACCGCCCAATCCTGCATACAAACCACAATTCAGCACAAAGCAAAGAAACAACAAAGAAGCAATCAACAAACTAAGCTACTGCGTAGCTCAACTGTACCTCAGGAGGAGGATTAGAAGCGTCGAATGGAGGAACGACCGGTTCATTGGGGAGCACATCCTTGACGGTGTACTTGGTCACCAGTTGAACCCTTTTATCTACCTCACTCGCGGACATGCCATCGGCAGACACGCGAGTGACATCGTCAGCGTCAGCCCACTTGAACATGGGATGGACTCTGGCCTGCAGGGGCTGGACGCGACGGCGCAGCCACGTGCGAATGAGGGCACAGCCTCCTTCCTCTTTGCCTATGCGACTCTCGAGGTTGTAGACACACTCGTACAACACATCTATCTCCGCAGACTCGCCGGGCATAACGACATTCTTCCAGGAGCGCCTCCTCTTGCATGGCATCGAGGGATCGAAGGGCGCGAGGTCTCCGTCGGCCTTCTAGTCATGAACATAGAACCACTTGTCTCTCCACCCTTGGACGGACATCATCATCTTGATGTCAAAGTATGTGGCGGATGGATCGACATGGATTCCGCAGCCGCCTACATCGTAGACTACGAAACCAGATGCCGATTGGCGTTTCAATTTGAAGTGGCATTTGAAGAGACCGAAATGCGGCTCGATCCCGAGCCAGCACTCGTAGAGGGTGATGTAGCAAGCTACATGGAGGATGGAATTGGGGGACAGCTGATGGAGTTGGAGCTCGTAAAAACAAAGAAGGACCCTAAAGAAAGGATGCAGGGGCAAAGAGAGGCCGCGAATGATGAACACTAGGAACATCACTCGAAAACCGGCAGGAGGAGAGGGAGTTACCTCGCCACCGGGGACACGCACGTCGGCGACTATGGCGGACAACACTCCATCTTGGTGAAGAAGACGAAGATCAGAGGACTTGATGACGGATGGACGCCACGCGCCATTCATGACGCGGGTGCCCGTGCCCTTCTTCTTCCCGCCGGCGGCAGTGCTGGTGCCCGCAGTGGCGGAGCCGCCCTTCTTCTTCACCGCAATAGCGGTAGCCGTGGAATCGGTCACAACACCTCCTTTCTTCTTCCCCATTGCGTGGCGGCGATGCGAGTGGAGAAAGTAGCTGGGAAACATGTGGAGCTGGTCCAGTGCCGCGGAAGGAAAAGAGCGCAGAGAAAGCAGAGGAGTAGCGGCAATGGCGATGAAGACAAAGGATGAATGAAAGCAGATGAGAAAATTACCATCGCAGCGTCACTACTTAACCCCTGGAAGATGCAATCCAATGGCTTGAAAAAACCCTACTGGACGCGTGGCGTTTATCGTGCTTGACACATGGAGGAGCTGAAACACGAACCGTCCCCCCACTACTCCCATTACGCGCGGAAATCGAGGAGGCACGGTTAAAATAAAGATTACGCACGCCCAGTCAAATCAGGGTTAGGCAGTGGGACCCACCACTCGTCACGTCCCGTCAAACTCGCTCACGCGGGCAACTGAGGTCATGAAATCGTTAGCACTGACATCATCAACAACTACGCAACAAAAGACTTCAATTACTTTAGTCCTTGCTCGAGTCTTCGACTCCACCAAGCACTCGGGGGCTACTCCCATAGGGAGCGCTGGTCATGCACCCTACGATTTTTTCTTTTTCTTTTACAGGAACATGAACAATCAAAGCAAAACCCAATCACTCGAAGCTCGGTTCGACTATGGACATGGGTTACTCTCATAGGGAGCGCCGGAAGCAAATTCGACTGAAACAAGCAAATAAAGACGACAACAGTCGCAAAAGTTCTTTAGTCCCTGCCTGAGTCTTCGACTCAACCAGGCACTCGGGGGCTACTCCTATAGGGAGCGCTGGTCGCGCACCCTATGATTATTTGTACAAAAGTACTGTGTGTTGATAACGTCCACACTCGAAGTTTATGGCGACACCGCCTCATAATTTTCTCCTACAAAGAGACCGCGTCTCCTGGGTTACCCGAATCATCTCCGCAATGATAAAATTCGGATGCCGCGCTTGCAGCGTGAAGGTAAGACCTGAATAAGGCCTGGCAACGCATTAAGCTGCGCACTACCAGAAATATATCCGTGCCTGCAGGTATGATGAATATGCCTTGACGGACGCGTCAAGTGCTCACACCCATATACTGGAATTCGACTCCTGTAAGACCTCCGTGGCTTGAGTCGAATTACACCAGCACTTTTCCGGATTTGAGTCCAGGGACTCGAATTCGAGTAGGTGGCGTTGTTTTACCCTAAGGTAGTTAACTGATACCGATACATCGGTTAAAATCAGGCACGCACATCAACAATCCCTATGACATAAACATAGCAGTCGAAAAATGTACTCAGTCATGCACTCGAAAGGCTTCATAAAGTCTCCAGTCGAATCTGCGATTTCACTAGACACTCGGGGGCTACTGAGATGGGTATACCCTACAGGTACTCGAGCTTGGTATATATGGCCTGAATACATATAAGCCCACGGTGTCGCCAAGGCCCAAATCAAGAATTCGAGTAACCTGCGGACTCTCGATTGCTTGAAGAACAAGAAGAAGCTAAAGATAGAAAGTTCAAAGGGGAAAACCCTAACTTGTAACCGACTCGACCTGCTACCCGAGACCTAGCCTATCTATATAAAGGCTAGGAGGGGGCGGTGAGGAGGACACACGCAACCCTAGTTTGCATAGCCCTTGCCAGATTGCATCTGCGCACCATTGTCATCTTCGATTCCTTTGATAATTTCACGAGCAGACAAGCAGGAGTAGGGACCTCTACGAGGCCTGAACCTGGGTAAATCTTCGAGTTCCCTGTGTTCTTGTTTGCTAGCCGATAGATGTCTCCAGCACTCCCTCCTTTTCCAAAACCCAAGTCCATAACAAGTGGGCATTGATGAGTTAAACCCTCATCAGATACACACACATACATCCAAGTGGGTGTGGTGATGTAACATCTTTCAAAATGGTGATACAATGCATGTTATAGTTGAATTCCAACATGCTGCTAGGGTTCCTAGACATGGTTGGACACATGCTGGAGTGGCATCCTTGCATGTGTTAGTTTCCAAAACCACAATGATGCACACTGATACACACACATCCAAGTGGGTGTGGTGATGCAGCATCTTTCAAACTGGTGATACAATGCATGTTTTAGTTGAATCCCAACATGTTGCTAGGGTTCTTGGACATGTTTGGACACATGCTAGAGTGGAATTATTGCATGTGTTCTTTTCCAAAACCACAATGATGCACACTGATACACACACACATCCAATGACTAGTGGATCCATGTGGTTTATGTAAAGAACACACATGCAATGACATATAGTGGATCCATGTGGTTTAGGAAAAGAACACACATCCAATGACATCTAGTGGATCCATGTGGTTTATGAAAAGAACACACATGCAATGACTCTAGTGGATCCATGTGGTTTATGATAAGAACACACATGCAACGACATCTAGTGGATCCATCTGGTTTATGAAAAGAACACACATGCAATGACTCTAGTGGATCCATCTTGGCATAATTTGATGTATACCAAGATGTATTTAATTGTATAAGACACTCACTTTCCATTTTTAAAATCTCTTCCTATTTTCTATTTGAATCCCCTAGTCTGTTTTGCCCTTGGTTTTTTGATACTACACAGTTTTGCCCTCTCTCTCGGTCACAAATCACATAAAAGCGCAAGCATGTGCTCACTCTGGCTGCTATGCCCTGATTGGTTGACACAGTTGTCACGCGGATCATGCACACCAACCATTGATCCTCTGTGATCCAACGCGGATGGTTGCACACGTCGTGCCCTTCACAGTACAACGTGAGACAACATGGACTTCTCTCTCAACGATACTTCTACAAGAAGGAACACGAATCCGTATATTAAAAAAGTCATCGAGTGGTCATGTCATGTTTAATCACGTCTGAAAAGCCTACTACTAGTACTACTACTAAGCCACAACACATGCACAAGGCAACGGGGTCATCGAGTGCATGGTCATCGATGGGCGCTGTAATTTATTGCCACTTGATTTTAATAAGACATACCCCATTTTTACGCAGCGTGCTCTCAATCTCACCTCCAATTGGGCCCTACCGCAAGAAACTTCCACGCATCAGTCGGAGGCCGAAGAGCTGAGTAATGGGTCTCGAGGAGGGGGGCCCTCGAGGAGACCTAACGTCTCCGCCTTCATCGAGTCCCGCGCACTCATCCACACCTCCCTCTGCCCGATCTAGCACAAACCCACAAATCTCACCGTACAACCACCTACCTTGTCCTCTACATTTCCCCTTTTAATTATCTCTAATTTTATGGCCGTGTCAACCTTCATACTTAGAAATTGTGTCTGCGCCCTTTGCATGCGGCTGGATACATAACAGCCATGCATAGCCCAGGAAAAACGTGATGTACCGTGCACGTGTCGCGGTGCACGGTGCAGTAGCTTACGCGGCGCGGTGCACGGTGGTGCAAAAAACATCCCTTCCCTTCACCTTAATTATAGAGCCCCTCCCCCTCTCCCTCTCTGCCTACCCACTCTCACTCTCGCTCACTCTCCTCACGCAACTGTCTCCACTATCCCATCACCTTCTGCAAACTCCCAAGAAAACCCCAACTACGCTGGTGATGGCGAAGGAGGATGCGGTGCCCATCGTCGCATCCAAGTCCGCAAGTGAGGAGGCCCCCGTCTCTGTTCCGGCCCCCCTCGAGGCATTGAAAACAACCGCCGTCCCTTTCTAGGCCCCCGTTGAGGCATCGATGGCAGCCGTCGTCCCCGTCCAGGCCCCCGTCCCTGCTTCCGACGTAGCCACCGGCGAGGAGGCCCCAACCGGTCATAGGTAGATCCAGCTCTTCTGGGACCCCTACGATTCAGATGAGTACATCGCTCCGGTGAACCCCTACGACACCGGAATCGACGACCCATGGTTAGAGGTAACTAGGGTTTGCTCCCCTTCCCTGGTTCTTCTCTCATTCCCATTGTTAGATGTTAGATCTTGGTTTATTAGGGTCCAGTTGTTCACATTTCAGTTGCTCGATCTTCTTACATCATCTCATCCTCTTTTTTTTTTCTGATTGGTGTACGATAGCGACATCTACAGCGATGACGAGTCCAGGCACACCAACACTCATCAGGTGCTGAGGAGGCTGCATGCCATCTAGTACGAGGCCTTCTTCATTGGTGAAATCTACAATTGCCCCTTCTGCATGACGAGACTCGCTAGCACCAACTTCAACTGCATCGTGATGCATGTAGAGGGCTCGAGCTCCGGCACCCCCTAAGTCGGCCAGACCGTGAACGTCAACGCCTACATCACTGAACACTAGGTGCTCGGCATTCACCTCCGCAACCTCCAGCGGGTGGCCATTAAAGAGGGTCGCATGCCTCCGGTCAAGCCCAAGGTCCGTAAGATCAAGGGACTGGGCAGCAAGAAGTGGAGGAAGCGCTAGAGGGAGGAGGCGGAGGCACAGACAAGGAGGGGTTGAACGTGTCTGCGGCTGCTGCTGCTGCTAAGCATCTTCTTTTGTTTTTGTATATTTTGTGTGATGGTTGCTGAGCAGTGAATGTATCGAACCTCATTAAGCAACCTACTTTCTATCGCTATATCCTATTTAGTTACGCACATCTATATCTATATTTGTTTTGTTTCTGAATGTATGTATTCTGCTGGTGTGATTTGTTGCTCTAGATTTGCTACCAGATCTGGCCAAAACGAGGGCCAAAAGGAACGAATGATCGAGGAGAGAATCTCCTCTAGATTTGCTACCAATTTGGGCAAAAAAGAAACATAACTGTTAGTGAGAGAGGAAAAAGGTGCTCTTTCAAACTGCCAATTAACAAGTTGCCATGTTGACAAGCTACCGGGCAGATTACAGAAACATAACACAAAGAAGTAAAATTTTATTCACTTATCTTCAAAACACTTGAGGCGCTAGCCATCTTGACAAGCTACCAGACACATACAAAAACATAATACAAAGAAGTAAAATTTAATTCACTTCTCATCAAACAACTTGAGGCGCTTTCCATCGTTACTAGGAGACCAACTGCCATCATCCCAGCCGTTGCTTTCCTTATTGGCCTTCCACAACATACCAAATGTAAGTTCATCCCACCTGGAGCTGACTTGGCTGCCCTATCTTCAACATCCTGCATCACAATGAGCAGTGCATCACATGCCTGGTTGTTGCTGCTTGAAGATGCTGCCTCTCTGTTTTCTGCTTTAGCTGCAGGCTCTTTAGTTGTTGCTTCAGATGCAGCCATTTTCTTTGCATATGCAGCATCACGCTCAACTATACTGCATTGGTACAAAGGGCTCCCCTAAGCTCGTCTTCCCTCTTGCAACTGGGGCAAAACACGAGGAAACATAGAAAGAAATAGATCTGAATGTACAACTGGTAGGTCGTGTAAGCATCTATGGCTGCATACTTCAGGTTTATCTTAGATAACGGCCTCTCCTCCTATAAATCGTGTCTATCCTTAGGGAATTCTGCCTTCATTCTGTCGTACGACTCATCGAGGATTCTAGTTGCGAGTGTAGCCATTCCATCCCTCCTCGGGCCCCCTATGATCTTGACAAGACTCTGAATATCGATCCACTTGTGCGTAGGAATTGTAATTCCCTCATGACGAAATTTTAAAAAATCAGTTATTTTGTCAACAGTGCAGAAAACAATTCCTTTTTCTACAAGGAATTGGCATAGCACCGGACAATTCTTGTCAGTCCTGAAAGTATGTAGTTTGTCATCATAAAATGCGTGACCAAAATTTGTAACTACAAATGTTTTGTCAATGCAAGATCATCATATGAATATAATTTTAAGCTACAAAAGTTTAGTAAATGCAAGATCAAGACTCTCAACATTGGCTTGTCATAATTTTTTTGGTCCTAATAAAATTCAATAGTTGCAAGATGAGCAAATGGATAAATAACAAGTGGAGAAAACCCTAAAAGCGGTTAACTACAGAGAGCGGATCTAGAAACCAGGAGAAGTGGTAGACGAGGACATGTTTCCACATGGCTAGTTGAACGACGACGAGTTCATTCTCGAATTCTGGGTCCTCCAGGGTGTACTCGAGGTCCAATCCCATGAACTTGTCCTCGTCTTTCTGAAGCCAATCCTCGTACATCCGCAGGACTCGCATCACTTTCTCCTCCTCGTTGGTGTAGACGACTTCTATCTTCTTATTGCCATGGGCAATAAAGCTTGACTATAGAGTACAACCTTCCATGGCGGCAAGGAGAAGACGGAAAGAAGACAGCGGGGGAAGCAGAAGACAGAGGACAGGAAAAAGAAGAGTGGTTTCTGCAAGATAGGGGAACGGTGAAACCGTCAACGCGTTTCTGACATAGTGGTCAACAATGGGGACAAAAGTCCAATGGAGAGACGCGTGGCGGCGGCCATTCCAGCTTCTGAGTAAACAAAGATTAAAAATAGTAATAACGAGGATTTATGTGCTCTGTGTTATCACATCAATACACGCTATCGGTCGTGTTGTCCTATCCACTGCGTCACCTTAGCTCATGTGCTCCGCGTCATTAGTTTTCACGGGTCAAATCACACCGGTCAATTTATTTGCGCATACCCATTTGCTGCATATCCTGTAGCCTTTTTTGAGAGAAATCCTCTAGCCTTGCGATCTTGCGAAGTGGGTTAGCGATTCCGTCGATGAAAATCCTAGTGGTAGAATAAGAAGAGGAGAAGACGATGGGATTCAGGATAGGTAGGAGAGCGGGGTTGAGTCATTCAGTCCATGTCCCGGAACCACCGATGAAAATGGCGTCCTAGCTCCACGCCATGGCCGCGACCACAGATCGCCACTCCAGGGAAGAAGAAGACGAAATAATGAGGAATGGATATAGGTGCTAGCGCTGCAAGGTGGCAAGCGCCTTGACTTTTCAAAAAAAATTATAGGCCTTAAGCCTTGGGACGGAGGGAGTACATGGAAGCAATGGCGCCTCCACGACGGCAGCGACATAATGGCGAAAAATGACAGGGGCCAAACTTGACGGGCGTTAGCCTGATATTTTATATTCAGACGTTAAGTTGAATTCGTGCCAAAAAGACTCTCTGAGTATTTGGCATGCCAACGATGGACAACGCGGCCGATTACAAGCAACTTGGATAATGCTTTGCCTTGGTGTCTCAACTTTCGGGCCGTAAAATTATTTCCTCCTCATGGAGTACTACTACGGCGCTATTTTCAGCTGCTCCCAGATGAGAAGCAATTAACAACTTCCGATTTCTATGCTGCTGCATGTTCGATCAGAAAAAAAATCGGCTTGGGTTGCTAAGTAAAAACAACGGAAGATCAACATTAAGCAGAATGTGAAGTTCAATGATTGGATTTGGAATAGGATTTGGCTGCCTCCACATCATCTTATTTGTAGCTAGAAAGAAGCTGGACAACTCGTGTAGTGTGAGGAAAATCTAGTTGTGTCACGTGATCGTGAAAAATATTTGACCCTCATGGAGCATTCACCATGGCCTTCACGTGAGGCAAAATTCAAGACTTGGAAGAGGACGCCGAACAATTTGAAGAATTGCATGTGCGCGACAAACATCGCATGACGAATCAAGGATCGCCTACCCGAGGGCTGCATTAACTCCTTTCACCGGTGACCCGCTACCACGTCGACTCCTTCTGCTAGCGTCCAGTTCACCGCTGTGTCGATTTCGTCTGACTGTCTCAACTCTACACTCGGGGGTTGCGCTAACTCTGCCGTGTGACCCTCTGCAATCTTTGGATCCGGCATCTCCTACGGTCTTTGGCTCCGGTGACCCGCTGCGGTCTTCGGTTCCGGCGATCCGCTAAATTCTTCGACGGCGAGCCCCTTAGTCTTCGGTTGCATTGACTCCTCCGCGTGACCCTCTGTAGTCTTCGACTATGGTGACCCGTTGTGATCTTCGGCTTCGACCCGTGGCCTCCTTCATCTGGTGGTGACTGATACCTTCGATCTGGATTCATGGATGTAGTAAATAGCTTTTTCCCTAGAAGACACGTCAGAAATCACTGCTAAAAGGTAATAAAAAAGGACACGTCTACAAGACTTTGTTTGTTCATTTTACCTTAGTTGACCGGACCAATCCAGTTTACTTTATGGTGGGTTTGAATCAATGGATGAAAATAGGCCAGGATTGAAGATCCACCTGCAGATGCACATCAAATGGGATAAAATATAATAATAAGCATAGTCATGTATAATGTTTAAATGGAGATAATCTCTTGTGGGCAACACATCCTAATATTCTAGAGCCCTCGTGATGCAGCAGGCATAGCAATAGACTTTTAATCCAACCAAGAGCACACTGAAGCCACGGTTTACAAACGGTTATTAAGTGTAAAACAGAGATCAAAGCTTTAAGTGGTGATGTTGTTGTTGATCCTGAATGGGGCGTGATATGTTCATAACGTATCTATAATTTTTGATGGTTTTATGCTAATAATATGCTTTTGATACTCCTTTTTATATAAAGTTTTTGATTTAATTGGACTAACCTACTAATAGTTGCAAAAGTGCATAATGTTCTTGTTTTACACTTTGATGTGTATGAATTACCAAGAATACAAGTGGAAACCTTATTGGAGTCAAATTGGGATTTTCCAGAAATCTGTCACAAAACTTTTTTTGAAGATGGTCATGTTTTGTGTCGAAAACAGCGTCAAACGAAAAACTCTTCAACTACAAAGTTGTTGAAAATTTCGCGACAAACGTTCTGGATATAAAATTTAGCTGATTCCGAATCCGGACGGGCTCGATATGCCCGATTTACTGCTGCCCAAGATGGGGAGACGAGAATCCGAGAAGCTATATAAAGGGAGGAAACCTAATTCGTGGGAGACACCTCCACCCACGAATTTGCAGCCACCAAAGCCACGTTTTTTCCTCCCCCATGGATCCCATCTCCATGGAGAAGGGCTCCCAAGAAGCCATGAAGGGAGGGTGCTAAGGGGCGGTGCTCCCCTGTGATACCGGTGGCGGGGAAGGAGTCCTCCGCGCCGGCGCCACCGACGCCGCCTCTTTACCATCTTCCCCGGAGCCATCTCCATCGCCGTTGCTGATTCCTATGATGATGAGGGGGTAGTTCTTCCTGGAGGCTAAGGGTTCTACCGGTAGCTATGTGTTCATCTCTCTCTCTCTCTATGCATGATCATATTGTGATCATGAGCTTTGTAATCAAGTAGATCTACCTTGCTACTTAAGTGCTTTAATAGATCTCTGCTCTCCCCATGTGTGTGAAAGTTACAGCGTGCACACCATGGTGGCACTTAGGCTAGAGATTACAATTACTTGTTATGAGTTATATTTGGAGTTGGATGTTTCTATGAAATTGTGTTGTCTGTTGGAACCATCTAGAGCTCAAGGTGACAGTGTGGGATTATCTAGATGAGGAAAGCGAACTTTGAGGTGTGCTATTATAGCCCTACCATGGATTAGAATGTCCAACCGGAGAGTAGTTAAGAGTAGTATCATAAAGAGAAGATATTTATATGAGAGTGTTCACTAGTAAAAGTATGATCCCTAGGCCTTGTTTCTAAGCATTGAAACACCGTTTGCAACTAGATCTATTACATGTTTGCTTGCTTCCATCTTTATTTTAGTTTGCCTTTAGTCTCTTACACGCCATCAAGCTATTTTCTGGCACAGTTGTCTTTTATCCATACCACTTGTATTTCACTATCTTTTCGCCAAACTAGTGCACCTATACACCTGACAAGTGTATTGGGTGTGTTGGGGACACAAGAGACTTCTTGTATCTTGATTGCAGGGTTGCTTGAGAGGGAATACCTTTGACCACTTCATACCCGAGTTCGATAAACCTTGGGTAATCCACTTAAGGGAAAACTTGATGTTGTTCTATAAACCTCTTCACTTGGAGGCCCAACAACTGTCTACAAGAATAGAAGTGCGTAGACATCAAGCTATTTTCTAGCACCGTTGCCGGGGAGGTAAGGTAAAAGGTACTCACATCCTCCGGTGTGAGTGCTCGAAGTTATTTCCTTTAGATTCTGCAATTTTGTCTTTTTGTTTCTTATTTTCACTAGTTAGGCTTAATGGAAAACAACAACAAAATTAGAGATCTTTATAGTATTTATCTTGAGTTAGGACATGAAGTGTTCAAAGAGAAAATTAAAAAACCTATGGAACTTTATTTGCATGCTAATAGCAATGTTCTTAGTATGAATTCTTTGGACACCATTATTGCTAATGCTATGGAAAAGTCTAAGCTTGGGGAAGCTAGTTTTTATGAAAATGATCTTTTTAGTTCCCCAGCTTTGAAAGATAGCTATTGTATTGGTTATGATGATACCAAACCTCCAATATATGATGATTACAATGATGAATATGATATTTTCAGTCCACCTACTATTGAGAAGAAAATTAATGATTACAATATGCCTCCTATATTTGATGATTATGGTGATGAGAATAATAACGATAGCTATTTTGTTGAATTTGCTCCCACTATAATTAATAAGAATGACTATGTTTATGTGGAGAGTATTAATTCTTTTATGCATGTGGCTCAAGATAAGAATGTTTCATATGATAGTTATATTGTTAATTTTATCCATGATGCTACTGAAACTTATTATGAGAGAGGGAAACATGGTTTTATGCATCTCAATAATACTAAGTTTCCCCTCTTTATGTTGAAAGTCTTGAAGTTGCACTTGTGTTGCTTTACTATGCTTGTTGCTTTGTGCTTTCATGACTTGTTTCTTTATAATATTCCTATGCATAGGAAGTGGGTTAGACTTAAATGTGTTTTGAATTTGCTTCTTGATGCTCCCTTTTACTTCAATTCATATTTCCTATGTGAGCATCTTCTTAAACTATCATGCCTAACTTAAAGGCATTAAAGAAAAGTACTTATTGTGAGATAAACCAAAATATTAGTTGAGTCTTGGAAGTTATTACCTCTGTAATAACCTCTTCTTATCCTTTTTTTTGATTTTTGTGCCAAGAATAACCTCTAATGAGAGGGAAGTAAGATTTAGGGAAGTGCTGTCCCGAAACAGATTTTTGTGCTTCACTGTAAAAAATCGTGAAAAATCTTTGTATGTCAGATTGAGCTGTAATTTTCTGAATAAATCCCCCAGGTTGTTATCTAACTTTCGTTTGTTCAACACTTTTCGATTTGAGCGACAGAAGGTCTTCGAAAAAATTGGTTTCTATCTGCTGGTCTGTTTTGATAGATTTCTGCCATTATTTGCATTTGCCTCTTTATCGATTTCTTTTTGGGTTCTTTTTGGTGAATTTAGCTTGTTTAGGGAATTGCTAAAGTAGATTGTATTTTTAATGGAAGTTTTGCTGTTTTAAAACTAAACCCCAAAGGTTTATTATCTTTTGAATGCACTAATGTTGCTAATGAAGATTGTGTGAAGTTTTGTATGAAGGAAATTTTCAGGTGTAGGGAAAGAATGATGTAATGAGATAAAGAATGGAAAAAAGCTCAAGCTTGGGGATGCCACCCCGTGTCACCCCAAGAAATATTCAAGAGGTAGAAGCATCAAAGCTTGGGGATGCCCAAGACATCCCCTTCTTCATCAATAAAAATCTCAGGTCTTTCTAGACACTTCGTTTTTATTGTTTCACGCACTGTTGTGTTGTTCTTGGAGCGTCTTTGTTTTTGTTTTTAGTTTTCTTTTGCTTGGTTTTCTGCAATAAGTTGGTTGGATCCCATCACTCCTTTTGGAGAGAGACACACTCCATTTTCATTGCCTAGAACACTCTAGTTTTCATTCTTATTGTTTTGTGAGTGTTCTCTTTTGCTAGCACTATGTTTAGCCTTAGTTTTCTTGTGCTTTCAGCTTAGAACTTTTTAGTTATTCTTTGTGGATTTGTGAGACAATCTCACTGATCTTTATTGATTATTATCTTTGTGAGTTGTTTCAAATAAGTCGATTGGTTTTGGAAAAGAGTAGGAAAGTTCATGCTTAAGTGGTATAAAAGGAGCTTGATTTTTACTGTGACTTAGACTTTATCATGTCATGCTTGATATTGTTTTGGCTTTATACTTAGTGATTATTGCTGTAGCATGACATGTTATAAACAATTGAGATTGCTTAATGTGCCTTGAAAGAATCATGCGTTGTTTTAGCATATAAAAGCATAATATTGTGGTATTCTCCTTTGATGCTTTATTTGGGTTGACTTGGTGCATGCTCACACCATGTTATGACTATCCCAAGTCACCATAGCCTCGATGATCCTTTAGTTTTCGACTTGTAATATCACTTTATGCTTTAATTAATAATGTTTTGTTGCTTTGCATGATTATGGCCATTATTGCTCTGTTAGGTTGTCGCTCCCAGTCTTTTGCTAGCCTCCATACTAAGTATGAGTTCCACTCATGCATCCAACTACAAATAAAACCAAGTTATTCCAAAGAGTCCACCATACCTACCTATTAGCATTTGCTATTCCAAGTATATTCATGTTTTTATCTACCTTCCGAATTAAACTTGTTATGAGAAAACTAGTGATTAAAGCTCTCACGAACTTGATGGCACACTTTAGTTTTCTTTCCCTTAATAAACTTGAACCATTGTGTCCATCTTTATTGCGCATATGCTTGTGCTTTATAAGTTGAAGTTAGCATAACCATGTATCATGGGGAACGCTTTCAACATTGCACTTGTACTTTGTACCCCGTTGATATCATGTTCTTTTGCTTATGAATCCCGGCGGTGTGAAATAAAAGGGGAACTTGTAAGATCATGGAGTTTGTATGTGTGTTAGAGAAATGCCTGGGCCGCTAGCCTAAGCCATGCCTAATCATGGTGGAAACTTGCAGCATAACCATAATGAGCACTCTATGAAGCATCCTCAATAAAAACCTATGCAAATAGCAAATAAAAAGATCGCTGAGATGCTCATTGTCTGCTTGCCTTGTCATTTTGATTATGGGATAGCTCCTGTATCATGTGCAAGGGGTACCCCGTTGGCGGTTCTCTATGATACATATGTACTTACAATGACAAGAGCTTACTTGTGACTAAAGTTGAGTAGCATGAGGTTCGGTCTTTGTGAGTAAGGGGCATGAGATTTCGGCTTATAACTTGTCAAGCATATCCTCTTAGTTGTGTCACTTTAACCTTAATCACCTTCAAGATTCTTATGATAGGGGCAATGAGAGCTGAAAGCTAATAAGTACCATAATTTTTGGAAGCTCTTTATGAGACTTGAATCCCTGCTTCCTTCTAAGAAGGAATTTCTTTTACTTTTATGTTTAGTCTCCATCTTCTAGCTTTATGCACCTATTAAGAGAGCATAGTGGCCATTCTTAGTTTAATGTGCATTGTCCCAAGACTTGTTGATTGATGCATAACTTTGATATTGCTCGTTCTTAAACTATTTGTATCTAGTCACCCTTATGAACTTTGAAGGTGTCCTATGCATTTATGTTTTGCTACTCTATGAGGGACAAGCTGCATACCTTTCTTATTAGGCTTTCTTTATGTGAAACAAACAAACGTCTTACAAAGCATTGTTATTCATGAATCTTTTGTTTGTGCCTTTTCATGTTACAATATAGTTGCTACGTCTTATTGTTAGAACTATATCTTGCATGCTCATGTTTAGAGTACTTTGATCCCAGCTTTCATGCTTTGCAAATGATATCAAGATTGTGTTGGCTGCGTGTCACCTAAAAAATTATATTGTTTTTATCGTTTACCTACTCGAGAATGAGCAGGAACTAAGTTTGGGGATGTTGATACGTTCATAACGTATCTATAATTTTTGATGGTTTTATGCTAATAATATGCTTTTGATACTCCTTTTTATATAAAGTTTATAATTTATTTGGACTAACCTACTAATAGTTGCAAAAGTGCACAATGTTCTTGTTTTACACTTTGATGTGTAGGAATTACCAAGAATACAAGTGGAAACCTTATTGGAGTCAAATTGGGATTTTCCAGAAATCTATCTCAGAACTGTTTTTGAAGATGGCCACGTTTCGTGTCGAAGAGGGCGTGAAACGGAAAACTCTTCAACTACAAAGTTGTTGAAAATTTCGCGACAAACATTCTGGACATAAAATTTAGCTGATTCCGAGTCCGGACAGGCTCGATAGGCCCGATTTACTGCAGCCCAAGATGGGGTGACGAGAATCCGAGAAGCTATATAAAGGGAGGAAACCTAACTCGTGGGAGACACCTCCACCCACGAATTTGCAGCCACCAAAGCCACGTTTTTGCCTCCCCCATGGATGACATCTCCATGGAGAAGGGTTCCCAAGAAGCCATGAAGGAAGGGTGCTAAGGGGCGGTGCTCCCCTATGATACCGGCGGCGAGGAAGGAGTCCTCCGCGCCGGCACCACCGGCGCCGCCTCTTCACCATCTTCCCCGGAGCCATCTCCATCGATCTCCACCACCATCTCCATCGCCGTTGCTGATTCCCATGATGATGAGGGGGTAGTTCTTCCTCGAGGCTAAGGGTTCTACCTGTGGCTATGTGTTCATCTCTCTCTCTATGCATGATCATATTGTGATCATGAGCTTTGTAATCAAGTAGATCTACCTTGCTACTCAAGTGCTTTAATAGATCTCTGCTCTCCCCATGTGTGTGAAAGTTACAGCGTGCACACCATGGTGGCACTTAGGCTAGGGATTACAATTACTTGTTATGAGTTATATTTGGAGTTGGATGTTTCTATGAAATTGTGGCGTTTGTTGGAACCATCTAGAGCTCAAGGTGACAGTGTGGGGTTATCTAGATGGGGAAAGCGAACTTTGAGGTGTGCTGTTATAGCCCTACCATGGATTAGAGTGTCCAACCGGAGAGTAGTTAAGAGTAGTATCATAAAGAGAAGATATTTATATGAGAGTGTTCACTAGTGAAAGTATGATCCCCAGGCCTTGTTTCTAAGCATTGAAACACCGTTTGCAACTAGATCTGTTACATGTTTGCTTGCTTCCATCTTTATTTCAGTTTGCCTTTAGTCTCTTACACGCCATCAAGCTATTTTCTGGCACCGTTGTCTTTTATCCATACCACTTGTATTTCACTATCTCTTCGCCGAACTAGTGCACCTATACACCTGACAAGTGTATTGGGTGTGTTGGGGACACAAGAGACTTCTTATATCTTGATTGCAGGGTTGCTTGAGAGGGAATACCTTTGACCACTTCCTCCCTGAGTTCGGTAAACCTTGGGTAATCCACTTAAGGGAAAACTTGCTGCTGTTCTACAAACCTCTGCACTTGGAGGCCCAACAACTGTCTACAAGAATAGAAGTGCGTAGACATCAGGGCGCTAAGCGAAGATCGTACTACCCTTTCTATTACTAAAGTTCCTATGAGATCGGCGCTAGCCAAGTACCCCATGTTAAGCCTTTATCAATCTATGGGATCTTGGGTACCTACAAGTCCGCAGGTCGAGACAAGAGACGAAGAAACAAAAGATACAAATCACAATTCTAAACAAAATACAATTCTCCCATGATCTAGATGCACATAATCGCTGTGAGGTTTTCCCCAACCCGAAGCCCGTGAGGACTACTCAATCATAACAAATAGATCAGAGATAGAAAATATCATACAAATACTTAAATTGAAATCAAATATTCTTACAATGGTCGCCAAATCACAAGGAGGTCTAACGTACAAAGCAATGGCTATGGTAGTGGATGGATGGATGCGGGAAGTGATGAACAATGGTGTGGATCTCCTTTGGTGGTGTTGTGATGCAATCTGAGAATGGAGGCTCTCTGGCCGACGGCTGGAGCCTCAAAATATATAGGCATCTTCACAAAAGTTGTAGGGTTTGACGAGAAGAAGCCATCGCCACCTGGTACTAGCGGGCGGTATGGGCGGACCGCACCCGTACCAGTGGTCGTTAAGCATACTGATGCCTTGGTACAACGTCCCAATTACTTGGCCGTGTGTACTTCCTCAAAATCCTTCATTATGACTCCTTATTTCGCATTAAAAGTCGTGATTTCCTACACAACATAAATCAAAGAGACGATTTGCATATCTTTGAAATTATTAGTCATTAATGGCAAGGATTGAGAGTTTCTTTGGCAATTGCTTGACCAAAAACAATGTTTAAACGCAGTGGAAGATGGCAAAAATCGGAGCCGTCAACTTCCCCAAAGCTCAAACCTTGATCGTTCTCGATCAAGAAGAACCAAAGAACTATAAGGAATTCAGCATTTAAATTTGAAACAACAAGAATAAGAGTTCACTTACAGTTGGTAATTGTATGTGCTGAACACTTCATTCATCTGCGAAGCTTATCAAAGTTAGAGAGATGACAAGAATACAATTAAAGCTTTGGTAAGTCAAGATAATCAAAGTAAAGTTTAATATAAGTATAAATAACTAGAACTGTAGCAATCAATCCAATTCCTCTAATTAACTCTCAGCTTGCCAAGGAACACTAGGATGTTTAAATAACATAATTGAGTAAGAGAGTTTCATGTCCCAAGTAGTATAACAATGAAGTGTCTTATTTACACCCACATCAATAAATCAAGTATATCAAAAACACTTCTAATCTAATCATTGTCTTTCAAGAAAATAATCGTAAAGTAGTAATGAGACCATGCCAAGGACTTGTTATGTGGATCCTCATATATATATTTTTCTTTGTTTCATTTTTTCAAGGATCGCTGTTTGTTTCTTTTGCAAGTGTTTGCAGAGTACCAATACTTTTACCCATATATTGACATGGATGCCACTCTTGTCATCAACTCATAGCCGAAATCCGGGGTTATTGTGGGGCCCCCGGATTAATCCTCCGAGAATCCCTGTTATGCATACAACCACGATCCCATGATCAGTTAGTCGTGGCATATAACCAACAAGTATCAAAGTAAACATATCAAATACCTATCATACCTTATTTGCCATTATAGCTACATCGATCAACATTAGCGAAACTTCATCAAGCGTAGAGTCCAAGCCATGCCTTAACCTACAGGAAACTGACTGGGAGAACGTCCTAGCTCGCATAGTCGCCAGCACCACCTTCTTCTTGATATCTGACCAAGTTAATAGCCAGGGACAATGCCAGTGAGTACTTTGAATGTACTCGCAAACCACCTTAAGATAACAATAATAACAAGAGGATATGCATTATGGCTGTGGTAGTAGGAGGGCTCCAAGATAGGTTCTTTTCTCAATTGGTTTATCTTGTAGATATAGCATCTACATAACTTTCTTGAAAACTTTTGTAAAACATTTTGGAAACCGTTTTCAAAACTTTTGGAAAACATTAGGACCGTGTCACCCATTTGTTCCTTTCTTCCGGTCGTCCCACGACCAAACTCTTTTCTTTCCCTTCCGACCATCCCATGGTCAAAACCTTTCTCCTCTCCGACCATCCCATGGTCAAAACATTTCCAAAGCAATTTCTTTTCTGAAATCCTTTTTGAAAATAAAACCAGCACCGCTCTACAGCAACCTTCCCAACCGTCCATGACCGCGGACACGGCTATTCGAATAGATTTACACTCTGCAGAGGTTCTACACTTTACCCACACCATCCGGGTACACTACCCTAATCTTAACCGATCGTGGGTCGAGTAACCGATCAAGACTCTCTAGATGGCCACTCCAATATAAGTGCCTACCCTATGAGTGTTATTCCCCTCAAAACCGGGACGTTGGGTACCAAGGACCAACCGGAGCGCATTTTACACTTTACACAGTGGGTGCTTTCAATGAGGGGCTCATAGTAACGCGTGGAGGTCTGTAGAGCCTTCGTTCCTTCTCCCGGTCGATGTCCCACATGGACCGTTTGTCCAGAGAAGGCCCACCCTCCAGGGAGTTTCATCCCCTATAGTAGTTGCGAGGCAGCTTATACCAGAATAGACAGACATTAAATCCAGCCCTGTCCCATTCCAGAGTAATGTGGTTGCACAGGGTTAATTGTTCTAGCAAAACTGCAAAGAACCGGGTGCGTTTTCGTAAACCTTTTTCCTCCATCTTTCCTTTAGCATTTTGTAAAACAAAATCTTTGTCTTTCTCAACATCTCTTGGGAGGTCCCACCTTACCAAGGTTTTATCATAAAACATTTAGTAAACCTTTTTCCGGGGTCTTCCCATCCTCTAGCTTTGCTTCGGCTAAATCGGGGGTCTCCAAAGGGTTATGGTGATATACACCATCTATTATACTAGGTGTCACCAAGGGGGTTGTACTTAGTAGTACCAAAGTGTAATAGTTCGGAGGAGCCGAACCACTACCATATATACATCATCATATAGCAAAACAATGCAGTTTTAATAAACAGTAGATAAAACATGCGTAAGTAAAATAGTAGGATAAGGCTTATGAGCAAGAAGGTGGCTTGCCTGTGATTAGCAGTATGGCATATAAATGTCCCTGGACTTCTTGTTAGAATACCATAATAATAACCATAAAAACCATCTTCTTCTGATCTCCGAGATAATCGCAACTATCGTCGTCAGGGAGCACGCATGCAAACAAACAAGGGTCACAATCAACACTAGGCATACAACCATCAATACATACAGCAAGCAAACATACCACACATTACTCAAAACAGTAGGTTTTGGGTAGATTGAGTGGGTTGTAATTGGAATTACTTTAATTGCCCTTGTGGTCTTTGTTTTATGGTTTATTTGTCCAAATACCACCTATTAAGGGGGATTTAGAACTAGGCTTGGGTCTGTATGATATCAATATGCAAAGATGATACCATCAGGTAGGTATTGATGAAATTAAGCCAGCAAAAGTAGTTTCACTAGTTTATCAATCTCCCTTGATTTATAAAGCATTTTCTAGTGATTAAAACTTTGGTTTTAGGAAATAATTCACCAGAAATGTTCTGTATGTCCAAAAATTATTTCCTTGGATGATTCTGTAGGGCTTGATGTACTAATTAGCTGAGAGTTGGAATCACTCCAAAATAATTACCAGAATGCCCTCAGGAAATTCCCAAAGGCAGTTCTGGAGTTGTTTTGTCTTTTTCACCAAATTACATCTACAGAAGATTTTGATTTGATTCCAAGGGCACATTATAGGTACTTAGAATACCTTTGTGTGGAAATTGGAATCATCCTTTTTGGATCAATAGAACTTCTGTAGTGATTTTTCTAGTGAGAACATTATAAACATAACTGTTTAATTCCTTAAAAATCAACAGTGGCTCCAGAAATTATGATCTCCTAGGTGTTTGTAGATATTTTCATACCAAACCAATTAGAGTTGGTATTAGGTCAATACAACTCATGGTTTGGTCTAGGGAATTTTCTAAATTCAGATTGGGACTATTTTTGTTATTTTTACTAGGGGCAATATAGGAATCACTTTTAGGTGGGGCTAGAGGGACATGAAAGGGATAACTATTACCTTTCAGAAACAAAAGGTTTTAACTCAATTAGATTTATAAAACTTACAGAAAGATTTTAATAGTGGAAAATATACATCTTGGTAAAGGATTTACTATAAATATTCTGGATATTATTTGGGTCAACCAAAGATACTGCATGTTTAATAAAACATTCATAAACACTAGGAATTTTAGATCTAGGCATAATTATTTATTTTCATATTTTATTTTGAATTAAACCAAACTGCTACTTTTTAGATCTAGAATAAAATGTTTAAAGAAGAAGGGAGGCCGGGCTGGGATCTGACGGAAACAGACCGCAGTGGGAGGATTCGGCCCATGCGGGCACGCGGCGCGCGTGAGACTGGGATTCGAATCCCTGGGCACGGGGCCCGCTGGTCAGTCACACCAGGTGGCGAAGGGGGTATAGGGTGTCCTTAGCCCTTCGATTAGAAGTGGATCCGACGGTTGAACTGTCGTCTTCCAGCCCGTGAAGGGCACCGGAGAGGAAACCCTAGGGAGCATTCGGGGCGGCGCCGGGGGCATACCTGGGGGCACGGAGGAGAGGCGGGAAGGGTCCAGGGAGAAGCGGGAGGTCGATGGCGAGTCCAGTGAGGGGCGGAAATAGCAGGTTTCGCGTCGAGAAGGTGCTCGCATGGAGACGCTTGGGAGGATAGTTCGCCAGGGCTCGCCGGAGTGGCTTCTGGGGCGGTCCCGAGCAAAAATAAAAGCAGAGTGAGATGCAGGGAACGGGGAGATCCTGGTAGGGTGGCATGCAGAGGGAGGGGAGCAGTGAGGAGAGCTCTAGGCTCGATTCTTCAAGGAGGCCTAAGCATCCTTCTCCTCCATCTCTCGGGCTGTACAGAGCAGGGGAGGAAGAGAGGGTGCTGGGGAAGGTAAGTGGAGAGTAGAGGGGGAAATGAGGACAGAGGGAGGCACGGGGTGGCCTGGGGGTATTTAACCTGAGGGAGTGAGGTTCATGGTGGACCAAGATCAAGGAGGGCTTGGGGAGGATGCTGGCAGGGGATTGGCCACTGGGGTGGTGGGGGGTCATGAGAGGGACGCTGGAGGTCAGAGAGGGAGGATGGAGTAGTGTGTTGTACGATTTCTCCCTTTTTCTAAAATGTCTATGGAAGCAAGGTAGGAGAGGGAGAGGGCTAGGGGAGAGCTCATTGGCCCTAGGGGTGGTGCTGGGTGGCACTGTGGGCCTGGTGCTCGACCAGAGAGAGAGGAGTGGAGGTGGCTGCTACTGCTTTTAATGTGTAAGACCTTTTGCAAGATATGTCTCTCCTTCTCTCATACAAGCACATGGGACAAGGGAGAGGGGTTGCTACAGTAGCTTAGCTACCGTGCACATGACCAGGACTGAGGGGTGTGGTGGTGGAGGCTTGCTGGTGAAGATTGATGAGGTTTGATGGAGGTTTGGTTTGGTGTTTGGTACTAAAAGGATAAATGTTCAAATCTGCCCTAAAGGATGATCAAGAGTTATGTATTGATTTTTGATCTTGACCAATTGAGGTAAGGATGCTGGTAGATGGGTAGGGTTAATATGCATCTCTAGGATTTATTTGGGATTTTTCAGAAGATTAGAAGTCCCCTTAAATCTATTTATTCAGAAACTGCAGAAGTGAATTATTGGAGTTCATTTGATATTTTTACATCAGACAAGGTGGGTTTTTGAGTTGAGATGGTCCAAAATGTGAATACACACTTAGGGGAATTTTCCCAAGATTTATTATGGCTTAAAAGTATTTAAAACAATTATTTTATCCTTTTCGCCATTTAAGAAAAAGGGCAAAAAGAATTATTGAAACTCTTCAAAAATATTTATTTTTGAAGTGGGATGATAGGATATGATATATAGGACTCAATTGTGCTTAAATTTAGGGAAGTGTTTTGGCAAAAACCAAACTTTCCTTTGGGAAAGGAGTTTTGGAGATTTTGACTACTAAAGAGATTTATTAGATTTGGAGCCAATATAATTATGGATAATATTTTATAAATCTTGATGATCATGGTAGATTATGTAGACCAGGTGTAACAAGCATTTACAACCTTGGGATTGGAGAATCCAAGTTGATTCTGGTGAAAACTAGAGATTTAAGGATCTTGGGTAAGATTGTCTTCATGCCACCAAAACCTTGCTGGATCTTGGATCTCAGGGCTCCCCTTGGGACATGGTATATATGGATGGATATAACAAGTGATTTATATTGCAATGGTGTAGAGGTTTGAGCTTGATCCTAATTGAGCTCACCAAGACAGGCTTTCAAACTTTGAATAAAATAAGCCTGCCAAAGCAGATTATCAACTAGCCTTCAAAACCTTGTGGGTTTAAGAAGCAAAAAGATCCACTTGGAACAAGTGAAGTAGATATTGATAGACCTATATGAGTAGAACACAACCATGCAAAGAGTTGGTCCATAGAAGGTTGGATGGTGGTGTGAGATTCTATCCAAGTAGGCATGTTGACTAGATTTGCAGGAAAAGTTATTTTCTTGCCTGCAAAACCATCAAGAACAAGTGGGTTGGAGAAAGATCTAACCAAGGGAAAGAGTGGTACTTGGTAGTCCTTAGTATGGTTAACAATATGGATCAAGTGAATTACAAAAAATGCACAAGGGTTGAGAAAGGGAGACATTCAAAAAGGTGATGTTGAAACAGATTCCAGACTTAGCCAAATTTGTCAGTTTTGAGGATTCTGACTAGAGTATGAGAGGGAATGTTTTTGATGGGTTGCAAGGTACCCAAGCATCATCAAGTCAATGATGTTGAATTTTGGGATGAGTATGAGAGATCCATTCTTGATATTGGTCTTTATTGACTTGGAGGCTTCTAGATTAGATCACTTCAGAATTGATCTGGTTAAGGTTTTTTTTGATGATCACCTAGTGGCTAGAGATCAGATCCATCTTGTATTCTTGCTTAGGGTGTGATGATTTGGGAACATCTTGATCCTAGTGATGAGCTCCTAGAGTATCTCATACTATTTCTAAGCAATCAAGTCGAACAGCAGATCAAGGCAACTCATCTTACAAACAAATCAACTACTACTAGGGTTACCATCAAGCCTGGTCTACATCATCTACTGTTCAGGTAAGGATGGGAAATTTTGAAAGGTTGGAGTTTGAATAAGGTAATAATTCTTGGTATCCCTACCAAGAGTAGAATTCCAAAGTTTTATACAGGGTTTTGGAAATCCTAGAGGTAAGAGTAGATGTAGGTTTTGTCTTGAAAGCATAAGGAGATTATAGTTCTCCATAGCTTGGTCAATAGAAGCTACTAAAATAGTTTTGGTTATAGAAGAATCTTGGCTCATGTTTGAAATGCCAGAACATTTGAGAATATGTAAAATAAGCCAAGATAGTTTTGGGAAATAGACTTTGTCAACTGGTGTTGAGGTAAGGAGTATATCTACCATTTCACATTCATAAGCATAACCATATTGAGACAACAGGAAACACTTCATCAATTAAACAAGAAAAAGTTTTTGTTTCCCCCTGATTTTTGCATTCTGGACAACTAATCAGGGTTGCTGAAATTGGGATGTTACAGTTATACCATAGATTGTTCAAAAGCTAGCGAAGTTGTTGGCATCCCAAAGGTGTGCATTACAGACATAGAACAAAGACGTCTCACTTCTTTCTCTTTTTTTGCTAGTACTGCGGTTTGATCCACAAGGTTAGCTTTCGCATGCATCACAATTACCACTAGACTTTATTTCAATCAAACAACTCCTGTCATGAGTGTCGTCAAGACTATCAAAATATCTATGGGGTTAAGTATCATCAAGGGTATACTCTCAAGACAATCATTCATCAAACAAGTCATAAATTTCAGACTTTTTCTTATTGTACTTGTTTGGCAATATTATTTCCAAGATAAGACTCGGTTAACTAAAAGAACTAGAGCAAGAGCTTCAACAACTAATCATCATACCAATAAAAAGCCTTACTCTAACCATATTAAATTACTTCCCACTAGCTTGGCATCTTAGCAAACCAATCGACTAAGATAAACAACTCAAACTTCATAAGTGGGAGACTATGGACATACCTCTCATAAATGACTTCATGATTCTCTTCCTTATAGGGATGTGTTCCTTCAAAACTCAAACACGATTACTCTCGTAATGATATTAAAGCAAAGAGGCAAAGTATGAATCCACGTTTACGAAAAAAGGAAAAACAGAAAAATCTTTTTGTATTTTTAAGGATATGGATTTAAGAATAGAAAAGAACTTGCGACCAAGCAAGGGTTTAAGAAAATAAAAACAGACGAAAACAAAAATAAACTAAAATAAAAGCAAATTTAAAAGCAAAGGAAAAACGCAAAGTGTTGGAAAAAGCCAACATAAGTGTTTCAAAGCTCCCAAAGAGCTAGAGTACAACCTCGTTATTACAGAAATAAATTTGCCAGGGAACACATCCCCAAGCTCAGGCTTTTGCAAGCCCTTTTGTTGCTCATTGTGGTGGCGTTGTATTATCTCCCACGTTCCATTGGCTGCTCCAATCATGGAACTGGGTGGCGAGGCTTGTAGTGGCATCTCGAAGGTTGATGGAGAGGTTGTTCATGTTTTGAATATTTTCTTCTAGTATAGTAGTTTGGTGGCTGCACATCTTGTTCGGGTCCTCCTTGTTCTACTTCTTCATCTTCTCCTCCTCCCACGGGTATTTCTTGTTGGGGTAGATTAGCTTCAACCTGCGTGTCATAACACAAACGTCCATCCTCGATAGAGAATAAATCGTTAGGAAAAGGAGCTGGGATCAAGTGATCCACTCTAGGTATATCGAAGAAATATCTACCATGATTTTTAGAAACCATACAACATGCTCTTAGAGTAGAAAGACCGAGACGATTACTTCCAGTCAACGGTTGGATGTTACCTAGGTTGATGTGAAGTGCGCATGCAAGAATGGTCACAACTCCTCCTCCACATATGGGTCCTCAAGATTGAAGAGCCTGATGCTTAAGGTAAAACACAAGAAGGGTGCTCAAATTTGTCGTTAAGTTACAATTGATAAGAGCAGCTTTTTCGAGGATCAACATGTCCTCCTTATTAACTCTAGTAAACTCACCACGTGCGTCTAGTGTGTTAGCAATCACATAGAATAAATATCGAATAGCAGGATGATCAATTTGGTTCCCCTTGGGTATGTTTCCATGAATTATAATCAAATTAAAATATTGTGAAGGCGAAGGATCTAAAACAAAAGTAGTTGTGCGTACATTGGTGGTGTTGTTGGTAAACCCAAAGCATTGAGCCCATTGGCCGAGTGTCATAGTGTACTCATAGTTCATAAGGCGGAATTTGATTCGATCAACTCCGGGCCCTTGTTCCTCGGAATATCCATAAGGATCCATCGTGTGTGTCAAGGTGCTAAAGAATTCAAGCGTCAAGCAGTGATATGTCGCAACATCCTAAAAGACAAAATTGTACAATCCAACATTGTTGCAAAGTAATTCAAAATCAACACGAATGCCAAGTTGGTTCAGGATATAAGGACACACCCACTTGGTGGACTTGATTTCTCGAATCTTGAGACGATCGAAACGTCTCAGTTGGAACTCCTCGGTGAACTCGATACCAAGTTACTTGGGGATTAACGTATCAACGGGTGGTGCGGAGGATTCCACAGCCATCTCACGTGTATGACTCCTCGTGTTCATCTAATAAATAAAAACAAGACAAAGTAAATAAAGATTGCTAATATTTTTTGGTCCAATAGAAAGATATCATAAGTGATTCTCTACACTAACTATAAAAGAAACTCCTCTAAAAACAACGCTAAGCATACTCAATATCAAGATTGAATCAAGAACAAGACCTATGTCTAGATTGACAATGATGAATGATTGAGTGAAGCTTTTGCACAAATAAGTTGAGGATCAGAGGAGAATCATACCTTAGATCGAATGAGTGCGAAGAATTGAAGAAAGATTAAGTAAATTTGAATATCCAAAGGAGGTGCTTTGGAGTTTGGAGGAAGAAGAAAGAGAGAAAAATGATTTGGGGATTTTTAGGTTACCTCCTCGGGGTGCTTATGGCGGCCGCGTACATGGTACGGGTGGGCCGTACGGCCAGAGCCCGCCTATACCGGGTGACTTACCTTGGGGGCGACGACTGCTCCTAGGCGGTGCACTCGATACGGGCGTGCGGTATGGTCGCGCGCACCCGTACTACTGGTCACTATATACGGTGACTTTGCTTGAAATCTGATATTTGCTCGGGGGTACGGTACGGGCGCGTCCAGCCGTACCAGTGGTCACTATCAATACTGGTGCCTTCGGCAAACATCAAAATGTTTATCTCCCTTTGACTCTATATGGTATGGGCGCGCGGTACGGTCCACTCCGGCCGTATCAGCGGTTGTTAAGAACACTGTGAAGTACAAAACTCAAGGAATTTGGTTAGTAGCTCCGTGCGCCTTTACACATCTTATCAAAGGACTAGATAACAACAAAAACACTAAGTAATGATCCAGCAATACTTCTTAGGCCATGTGTTAGTAAACTAAAATATAGAGGATTACCTTATTTCTTGTCCTCTCTCCATAGGTCTTGTTGAACACTCTTTATTAAAACAAAAACAAAAACAAAACTAACACAATAGAAAATACATAAAGAAATAATTTTATTTCACATGGGTTGCCTCCCATTAAGCACTTCTAGTTAAGGTCAATTAGTTTGACCTCGATGGAAATCACTTAGGTTTGTGAAGTGGAACACCCACTCCAAAGTAGTTTGCTTTCAAAGTAATTACACCATCATAATCATTAGGCTTGGCCTTCTTCTTCCTAGGGAAGTGGACTACAAAAGGATCTCTAGATGGTAGCCCTATTCTCACATTCCCTTGATGTAAATTAATCAAAGCTTTAATAGTTCTTAGGAATGGCCTACCTAGAATTATAAGTGCTATGGTATCTTCAGGCATGTCCACATTAACAAGATCAATAAGAGTGGGAGTACCTTTAATTTGAACAACTATATTTCAAATTATCCCAATAGCTTATTTATAAGTTGAATCGGCTATATGGAGTCTCAATTCAGTTGTAACAAATGGCCCCAAGTTTAACTTATCGAATAAGCTTTTGAAAATTGTTGATACGCTTGCACCAAGATCACAAAGTGCGGATATCTCATTAACTCCCAACTTAATTGTAATAGTGGTCTTAAATATATCATCTAGCTTTGCTGGAAGCTTATCAGCTAGTCTTTTATACTCCATCTCTAAATCGCGAACCTTAGATGCTTCTTGTTGTATAAATTGTTGGTACATAACATCATTACCTTATTCTATACCTAGATTCTTAACGGTGATCATCTTCAATAGATCTTCCACGGTATATTCCGGTGTTGGCGCGTTACTATAATCCAGCTCTTCAGGTTTTTCTTCATTGGTTACCATCCTCATCATCTTGAGGTCTTCTACCGGATTTGGCTCGGGTTTTCCAGCAAACTTTGCTAATATGAGAGCTTGGCTCTCAGCTACCTTACCTACCTGAGCCTCCACGGTCTTTGTTCTTTCTTATAGAGCCTGCACATCATTTCTAATTGCAACGGCCTGGTTAGATAATCTTCCTATACTACTTTCATGGTTCTCCGTGATCTTAATAAGCATATTATTTTGCTCGGTTTGAGATTGTATAAATGTTCTAATGGTCCGCTCAAATGGGAGATTACCATGATTTGCTCCATTAGTATTATCATAATTATTATAAGGAGCTCCTGCAGGATTAGCATGATATTTTTGAACATTGGAAGCATAATTATTTTTCCATGCAGGATTAAAAGGAGTGCGAGCTATAAAATTAACACCATTAACATCAGTAGTGATAGCGTTAACTTGGGTGTCTTCCTTAGCCTTTACGAAGCTAAGCAACTCATCTACCTTAGATGTAAGCTCTTCATTATTTACCTCGGTAATTGAACTTACTCTCTTCGAGGTTCTTTCCATATGCCATTGGGCATGGTTATTTTGCATATCATCAAGTAATTTATTTGCAACACTCACTTGCTTTCCCATGATCGTTCCTCCCGCTTCAGTATCTAGCATAGACTTAGACATTGGGTTAAGACCATTATAAAACAAATGTAATAGAAGCCACTCTTCCATCCCATGACTAGGATAGTTCATTACGGCTTCTTTCATCCTTTCCCACACAAGAGCTAGTGTCCCATGGTCTTCTTGTCTAAATCTTGCAATGTTGGATCTTAGCTGCATAGTCTTAGATGGGGAAAAAATTTAGTCATAAACAAATTTAGTACATTCCTCCCAAGATTTAATAGTGCCCTTTCGTAGAGCTAGCAACCAATCCTTAGCCTTTCCTATAAGAGAGAAAGGAAACAATCTTAGCTTAACAACATTTGGATCTACATCCTTAATACGCATCATGTCAGAAATTTCAGTAAAAGTATTTAGGTGCAATCCCGAATATTTAGCGAATGAACCCCCAAATTGGTTTTGTTGAACCAAACTTAAAAGGTTAGGCTTTATCTCATATGTTTTTGCATCAACTGCGGGCTGAGTGATGGGAGTAGCATACTCCCCTAATCTCTTTTCAGCCATGGATCTTATCTTTTTGGTAATTTTTAAGTAATGAAAACGAATAACAAGTAACTAATTTTTTGGGTTTTCAAATAGATAACAAAAAAGTAAACTAATAACAAGAATTAAACTACCACTAATAATAAAACTCAAAACAAGGTCTCTAATGACCTCACTAGGATAGATAAATTGCTTCCCCGACAACGGCGCCAGAAAAAGGGTTGATACCTTCGATCCAGATTCACGGATGTAGTATAACTTTTTCCCTAGAATACTTAGGTTTAATCGAACCTCAGAAAGAACTGCTAAAAGGTAATAAAAAGGACACGTCTACAAGACTTTGTTTGTTCGTTTTACCTTAGTTGACCGGACCAATCTAGTTTACTTTATAATGGGTTTGAATCAATGGATGGAAATAGGCCAGGGTTGAAGATCCACCTGCAGCTGCACATCAAATGGGATAAAAGATAATAATAAGCATAGTCATGTATAATGTTTGAATGGAGATAGTCTCTTGTGGGCAACACATCCTAATATTCTAGAGCCCCCGTGATGCAGCGGGCATAGCAATAGACTTTTAATCCAACCAAGAGCACACCGAAGCCACAGGTTACAAACAATTATTAAGTGGAAAACATAGATAAAAGCTTTAAGTGGTGATGTTGTTGTTGATCCCGAATGGGGCACTAAGCGAAGACCGTACCACCCTTTCTATCACTGAGGTTCCTATGGGATTGCCGCTAGCCAAGTATCCCACCTCAAGCCTTAATCAATCCATGGGATCTTGGGTACCTACAAGTCCACATATCGAGACACGAGACAAAGAAATAAAAGATACAAATCACAATTCCAAACAAAATACAATTCTCCCATGATCTAGATGCAAATAATTGCCCGTGAGGACTACTCACTCATAACAAATAGATCGGAGATAGAAAACATCATACAAATACTTAGATTTAAATCAAATATTCTTACAATGGTCGCCAAATCACAAGGAGATCTAAAGTACAAAGCAATGGCTATGGCTAGTGGATGGATGGATGGGGGAAATGATGAACAATTGTGTGGATCTCCTTTGGTGGTGTTGTGATGCAATCTGAGAATGCCAGCTCTCTGGCCGACGGCTGGAGCCTCAAAATATATAGGCGACTTCATGAAAGTTGTAGGATTTGACAAGACAAAGCCGTCGCCACCTGGTATGGGCAGGCGGTACAGGCGAATCGCGCCCGTATGATACCTTTGATCCGGATTATGGATGTAGTATAGTTCTTTTTCCCTAGTAGACCTAGGTTTATCGAATCCTCGGGAAGCAGAAGCATAGTGAACTTACTTTAATGGACCTTCAAGAGTTTTAGAATTCCTTTTGTGTTTTTACTGGACCAAGATTTTGCATCTTCTGTTGTTGTCGATGATGGAGAGAGAGGGCCTAGGGTGTTTGGTTTCACCTATAGCTATGCAAAACATCTAATGGGAATAAAAGATAATGATAAAGTATGCATGTAATTGTTAGAGCAAGATAAATTATATGTGGGTAGTGCATCCATAATTGCTATTGCCCCCGCAACCGCTTACAGCAAAAACCTACTATCTCATCCATAGAAGAAAGAGAACTAATGATATGCATAGTGACGTCACCGTTTATCCCAAGTAAATCCCGCACATACAGCCGTACTACGCCTTCTATCACCAGGGTTCCCAACCTGCAGATTAGTCATTACTCATACTCCCCATACATGGCTTAATCCTCAGGGTCTTGGGGTACCTAACAAGTCCTTGGATTGAGGCAAGAGAGGATACAATAATCATCATGTCATATAAACTAATACATGATCCCATCTATGATAAATAACATGCACAAAAGCTACATGGCTAGGCCAAAGCCCTTAGCCCAAGGAGAATTACTCACACATAGAGATGAGATCAAAGATCATAAACATTGTAGTGGAAATCATAATATTGATAGCAAATAGTCTTACAATGTCGCCATTCGAATATGAGATCTACTATTACAAGTGGTGGAATATGTCTATGGTGGTGGAGAATGGTTTGGATATTATATCTAAGTCTATTCCTACGATGGCTCTTCGGTGTTGTGGATGGAGACTAGAGGCGGCTGATGGTCTGGCAGAGCTCTCTTTTCTTCTCGCTCGAGGCTTCTTTATATAGAGGTCCCTTCATGAAAGTTGTTCTGTTTGACCTAGCGGTGGCGGCGCCAACTATACGACCGCAACTATACGGTCGGAATTTTATTCTGGTCATATAGTTGGTCGTTAAAGCATCTGCCTCCGTTCCACGACTCCTGGTTTCTTCTGGTTGTTGGAAATCTCGTATCTTTGACTTTAATGTAGTGATTCTCATCATCAAACGTCATTATCTATGTACGGAAAAATAGCAAGAAAGGATTACATACCCCTTGATCATTAGGCATTAGTGGCAGGGTTTAGAGAGATATTTCATCAAAAATATGAATAATATCTAGTTTAAATGTGAACGTAGATGGCTATATTTCAGAGCCATCAACCTCCTCAAGCTTAAACTTGATCGTCCTCGAGCAAGAAAACCAAAATCAAAAAGGAACTCAGCATTTAAACTGAAACAACGAGATGGCGATCTTACTCATGATTGATAGTCTCATGTTTCCTCCACTTTGTAAATCTAAAAAACTTCAGCATAGATAGACTAATGGCAAGCATATCATACAGGTTTTATGCATATTTATAGTGCAGCAGAATTATTCAAATGAGTAAACTTTATTCCATGTCATGTATTCAACTCATAGGCTTGCCTTTGAATAATAAAGTATGATCATGTAAAATTGAGAGTGTGAGAGTTGTCATGAAAAGCATATACTAGAGTCTCTCGATTCTCCCACATCAATAAATCAAGACCTTTCAAGCACTACTTTGCGATTCATTTTCCTTTAAGAATTTCAGTTCTTAAGTAATTGAGAGCATGCCAAAAAAAAATTATTAAGTTTATCGGGTTGTGATGGACACTCGTGGCATCACTAAGGTTTTTGTTCCTTTTGCACAATGATTACTCATATTAGCCAGAGGAGTGATTCCATCATGAACACAACTACCCGGAAGTGCCAAGAATCTTACTCACTATAGCATTGCTGCTACAAATGTTTAATCAACTCATAGCCGAAATCTAGGAGTTTCCTCCATGAAGATCGTTCGTAGGCCAGCGGAGTTGTTGGCATGCCATGAAGTTTGACACGCATAAAGCTATATCATTCTTATGATTAACAAATCAAACTTTGGCATGCTCACAAAAACCACTAAACATTAATTCAATCGAACAAATCCTTTTTAAAGAGAGCTATCAAGTCAATCATTATATTCCGTGGTGTTGAGTGTATCTAGAAATAAGCTTTCAAGACTAAGCACTACAACACCCAAGCCTTCAATTGTGAGACTTTTCTTATTACAATTGTTTAGCAAATTTTTAGGCAAGACTTGGTTAACTACAAGAGCTAGAACAAAATGTACCCAATCAAATACCCATGCAAACAAAACTTCACTACAATATAAAGACTCACTCCACCAATATAATATTTGAACATTTACTACTAACTAGCATTGGTTTCTCAAACTTCAAAAGTGGGGAGTCATAAGGCGTACCTCTCATGTTTGGTTCCACTTCTCTCTTCCCTTTTGATTTGTGTAGTGACCTCGGATCGATAAAGATCCTAAGTCCCTGTGATTAACATGCTAGTCCCTCGATCATTAGCTAGCACTCATAGTCAATGAGATATCATGTAAAACACAAGTATTTATTACATGGATCGA
The DNA here is from genome assembly GCA_916181665.1 of Avena sativa. NCBI lineage: Eukaryota > Viridiplantae > Streptophyta > Magnoliopsida > Poales > Poaceae > Avena > Avena sativa. Next base: position 435,973,822 of record OV702295.1, read on the forward strand.
ATAATACAAAGTTTACATTATTACAACATAAGCGAAATATATACAACTTGGAGTCCCATCAATGCCACAAGAAGGTTGAGTGAAGACCCGCAATCCTAGCGCACCTTTCAACGATCTCCAATTTCTACACATGAAACATGCATCCAAACGAGTTGGTCAATACTTTGAATGTATTGGCAAATTACACCATGAAGGAAAGGACTTGACTATTTCTACATGCAAGGCTCAGATAAGGCTTTGGGATTTCATTTGCATAAAGCCAATTTTCTATAATTAAAAGAGAAGTAGAGTGAGCATATTTTATCCTACTTTGCAAACTTTTAGTAAGTAAAATAAGGTCGGGTGGCTTGCACTAGGTCCTGCAGGCTACCAACTCTCAACCAAACACAGGGCACCAAAATCCCACTAAGTCTGAGTTCATAGAGCTGACGGGATGCAACTCACAGACTTAGGTTTGAAAACCTATTATTTGAAAAAGATAGAGGAAAATCCTTTAGAGGCTCCATCCTTCAGATGCTCAAAGTTGTTCTTTCTCCGTGAACACGGCTGATCGATCAGATTGACTACTCTCGAGAGTTTGTGCACTTTACCCACAATCCATGATCAAGTCCTTTTACAGACAAGACCATGGCGAGGCTTTCCCTTAGTAGCCCCTCTACCAGCTGGATCCAACCGTGCCAAGAACCTCCTAATGTTGGTACCCCGGTGAGGTTTCCTACTAAGTACTAGGCCAAGACAGAGCCCATATGTATTGTGGTTGCACTGAAAGCTTCTGAATTCTGAAACATGGCAGACTTCTTTGATTCCTGGTGGCCGTCCGCCACTAAATTTCACTCGTTGACCCGACAACCATTCCGCCCATAAGAAAACTTTGTTTTATTTCGAAGGAGGTTTTGAGAGGAAAATGTTCGCTCAAGAGAGCTTTATATTTAGAATTTTTTTAGTCTTTCGAACCCTCCCAATGATACTTTATATATATAGCATAGCAAGCAGTACTCTGCAAAAATAGGGTAACCTACTAGGATGGAAATTCCTAAGTATAGAGCTACTCATGGCATACTACAAAACCGGACTTGCAAAATAATACTAAGAAAATCTACCATAAAAATCCTACACATGCATACTATGGAATTTGAAGATCAAAACATGCATAGTCAAAACTGGGACATAAATATGAACAAGTGGTGTAACTTGCCTTATGTTTGTATTATGAGTGATGAGTGAATTATTTTGCAGCAATCGCACTCTCCGAACAATCTAACACGAGGACAAAATAATTCCAATCAACACAATTGCAAACATAGCAACAATACAAACATACAACTAAACAACGGTGATCATATGCATGCATGATGATTTACAATGTCACACTGGTTGTATTTAGTATTCTGAACACTATTAAAACATATGATGCATATGACAAGGCATATAATGCACAGAACAATTTATTAATGAACTATATTGATTTAAATAGGGGTTTAATTCAATCTAATTCAACTTCTAACTTTTCTGTAATATTAAATTTCGAATTAAATACTACCGCATAGGTAATTGAATTTAGAAACAGTAGCAATTTGAATCATGCAAAAAGGAATTATAGATTTTTTTCTATGATTTATTTACTATAACAATGCAATTTAGGCTTTCTGTGAGATCATCTCATATAACAACGGCAAATAATTTTTTGTATATTTGTCCTGTATAGATATGATCATACCTAAACATTACAAATTGGTTTTACTAAATTTGCAGTTATAAATAATTTTCTATGATATAATTACTATTTAATAGAGTATAAATCGTTTAAAATACTTACATCGTTAAAAGTTTAATATAAGACCAGATATGTAATCTACATTAAATTTTGAATCCAGAGACATATTATTTATATTTTTTTGGATCTACGAATAATTTACTATGAATTTATTACTCCAAAAGGCTATTAAAACTATTTAATTAATTACCAGTTAACTGTAGCGAGAAAGTTAGATCTAATTCAATATTAATAAACTAAATGAAATTATCTTCAATTTGATATATTATACGCAATTTTTGGACATAGTATAAATTTCTTATAAATTTTACAAGTTAGATCTATAATCTGCAATTTTAAATTCGAACAGAATATTCCAAGGAATATTCCGCTGATCGGACAGGTTGACCATGCATGTTGACTGGAACTAGACGCTTACCTGGTGATGACATGGAAGTGACGAGGCAGCCGAGCGGGACGATTGAATCTGACCGTCGGGATGAGATCCGGTGGCTCGGAGTGAAGTTGACTTCAAATCGGCCTGATTTTGCTTCTGAAAAGGTTAGAAACAGATGTGTGTTAGAGAGATAAATCCGTAGAACAAATCGAAAAACTTCCAACATGAACGTTATGGAGAATCATTAGATCTACCTTTTCACCAAAGGAATTTGGATTTGAAGAAACGTGCGCGATAGAATCTTGGAATTACGCCGTCAGATCTGAAGTATTGCATGGCGGAATTCTCCGGATGTGGTGGATTAAAAGAGGTGAGATTTTTCGAAACTGAAAGATTTTGACGAGAGCTACAACTTTTATGTTGGAGCCGAAGGCAACCGATGAAGTTTAGATAGATTTAGAAGCGAAATATGATTTGGGAAGGTGTAGATTTGGAATTTCAAGAAGAAAATGTGATATAGTTGTGGTTCCGAGGGATTATATAGGGGTTTAGGATAGTGGAGAGATAGATCTAAGAGTAGAGAATAAATAGAAACAAATGAAAGTCAATTTGAAGTTGTAGATAAAGAGATATAGTAGTTTGAACAGAGGTAGGTTTAGAAAAGGTGTTTTCGCACGATTTTTAAAGCGGAGTTGGGATCGATCCCCTGCTCCCCTGTTCGGCCGGCCTAATTGGGCCATCCCATTTCGTTTTTTTTGTTTTTTCCTTTTTCCTTTTCTATTTTTGTATTTTCTTTATATCATTTGCATACGAATTCGAAATGACATGATTCTTGTTTCTAAATTTTTCTAAAATTCAATAGATTTTTTTAGGATCATATTTATAACATTTTCACTAGTTTTAGGATGGTGGCTTCATAAATCTCTATATATTTCTTATAGGAACATTTGGAGAAATCAACTAATGGATTTAGATACTAGAATTTAGCTTATTTTATTTATTTTTAACCTTCCAAATATTAGGATTTTTTTTGGGATGCTACAATTTATTTCTTGGAAACGCGAAGTCAAACACTCTTCCTACAAGTATATGAGAACCTCGAGGCAGAAAGAAAAAAAGAAAGAGAGAAAATAAAGATAAATGGAGAAATCTTTTTGTTGTTTTTGAGAGAGGGAATTAAAGAATAGAAAATTGGCGGCAAAGCTCGGCTAGAAAATCTCGAAAACAAATAGAAATAACTAAAGATAAGGTATTGGGGAAACCAACACGAGTGCTTATAAATTCGAATTAAAAACATAACCTCGAAATAAAAGCAAATGAATGCCAAATAAAGATAATGAGGAAAACTTCCCCAAGCTTAGGCTTTTGCAAGCCCTTCAAATCAATGTGGTGGCGGGAAAAAGTCGTTACTATAGTATGCAAATTGAGTTGATAGATTACTAGTTGTTTACCGGAGGTTCAAGGAGAGGTTATGCATCCTCTCCACAGTCCCTGCAAGTTCTTGGAAGTCTTGGTATGTAGCGAACCGGGTTGGTGGCTGCTCCTCTTGATAAGGAACTTCTTGCTCCTCTTCTTGGTTGTCATCCTCATCCGGAATATCCTCCTTAGGTTGGGGTTGCTCAACCTGCAAGTCATAAAACAAACATCCTTCCTTGATAGAGAAAGGACCATTAGGCATAGGAGCAGGGTAGAGACGCCCAGCTCCAGCAATATGCAGGTAATAAATACCACCTCTCCTAGTGAGCATTCCACAAGCTTTTAAAGTAGAGAAACCAACACGTCACTCACCTTGGACATGTTGCAACTCACTGTAACATCCCAAAACTTTAATCCAAGCTTATCAAGATCTAATCATCCAAAAATAGGGCTACCAAAAACTTTTCCAAATTTAAAATGAAAGAATTCTTATATGTGTGCATTTAAAATAGGAGTTGTTTGAATTGCCATGATTGATTGATCCAATGCTTGTAAAATGTTTCTTAGGTGATTTAAACATCATCTACATCATTCCCAAACTTTTCCTAAAGAAAATCAAATAAAAAAGAATTAAAATGAAGGAATGGTCATTTTGGCAAATTTAACTCTCATGCCTACTTTGGCTATTCCTAGTACTCAATTATTAACAGAAACAATTCTTGATCTTTGCACCCCTTGCTATTACACATAATGAGGTACCAAGGCTCACCTTTTGATCTGCTAAAAACATTCCATTAGCTATTTTAAATGACAGTTTAAAATTGAATCTAATGCATATGCATAGATCACCCCTATTTCTAAACCATCTATTTGAGCTCCATTTTCAAAACCCTTACAACCAGAGACTACCTATCACTAGTGGAGATCACTCAAAAATTTTGAACTCAAAATTCAAAACTTTTTCTCTTGTGGCCATTTCATCAAACACTTGGCATGCTTAATCCCACCTCTAATCCTAGCTCACTATTCTGCACAGGGTTTTGCCCCCATTTGATCTCCATTTAACCTCTCTGTCCCCTCTTGGTCTAACCAGGCCTTTAGCACCTCTGTCCCTTGTCCCTAACCCCCAGGCCATGCCAAACCGAAGACATGCTCGCCGGCCAAACCTTGCCCCACTACAGCAGACCACTCCCCCTTCCCTCGCCATGTCTAGGAGGTAGCCAACACCTCACCGCCCCTCTCTGTCCCTTGCCCGAGCCAAGTGCTGCCGTGGACCACCGAGGAGAACCCGCGCCCATTGCCACCGCACCATGCCGATGCCGCCCGCAGAGCACGCTCTGTCCCCACGTGCACAAGCCGCCGCTCGACCGCAGCCCGAGCCCGCCGCTCCGCCTCGACCTGGAGAACACCCCAGACATCCCCGTTCGCCGCCCAAAGCCCCACAGCCACCGCTCACCGTGGACACCGCCGCCTCTGCCTCCCAGAGCGCCACCTCGCCCAGACCGCATACCACCGCCCCTACGGCTGCATTTAAGTCCTAGAGCACCGCCAGGGAACCGCCCATCGATCGCCATCCCCAGCCATGCCGCTAGCTCGCCGTAGCCATGTCGCCACCGTCGACCGCCCATCCCGCTCGGTCTCACCGTCGGGCCTATAAAAGGAGCCCTCCCCAGCCATTCTACTCCACACCATTCCACTCCCCTCACCTCTCTGAACCTCACCCACCTCTAGCCGGAGCAAGTGGAGCAGCAGCTCGCCGGAATTGGAGCCGGAGCCGCGGCCTCTGGAGGAGAAGGGTGTCGTTGATTTCGACCGCCCAAGCTCAGCCGCGACCACGCCTCGCCTCGCCGTCGTCTTCCACTTTGTTTGCCCGCCTTGCCGACCCCGCTGGAGCCCTGGTACGCACCCAGTAGACCCCCACCGAGCCGCTAGGGTTCGAGCTCGCCGACGACCTGTTCGTCGTCGACGACGACTCTCAGCCGTTGATCACGCTACTAATCGCACGGCCCACAGCGCGCGTACCGTTTCGCATGTTAAGTGCCACTGACAAGCGGGACCCCCCTGTCAGCTGAGCCCCGTGCCGCGGTGCGCCACTGGGCCGGCCCATTCCTTTTCCCGTGCTAGCCCATCGATTCAAATCTGGATTTTTTCTTTTTAGTTTGAATCTAGTTTCTGTCCACTAGTTTGAAAATCAATTCAGAGAGTTTTAGAAATCCAAATTGCATGAAACCAATTTTGTTTGAAAGGTATTAAAATGATCTATCCAGGACCGTTGGATTTAATTCAATTAGAGTTATAGATCTCTCCTAATAAAAATAACAAAACAGAAGCTTTTGCAACTTGCAACATTTTTATTAAATCAACCAAGTTAGCTTTTGAGTTGATTCAAACTCTCAAAAATCACATTTCATCATATCTATCTAAATATGTAATAATATTAAGGTTTACATGCAGTGACTTCGGACTAGTACCAAAATAATGCTATATAGGCATTTCTAGTCACTTTAAATCATTAAATAAGAAACTTAAACCAAAGTAATATTGATCCAACCTTTAAATCTAATTCCCACATGTTAGAATATGTGGTGAGGATAGGTGTCCACATAATCCCATATTTTGGTGGTGAAATATTAAATTTTAGTTAATATTTCAATGAGTAGAAATTACTTTTCTAAAATAAAAAGGATGAAACTATTGAAATTAAACTTGTGATGCTTGTGATGATAATAGATCATCAATTGTGTGTTTTTAGAATGCTACTTAGCCTAGTTAAGTATTGTTTGGTGATTGTCTACTCCCTATGTATTTATAGACGCTAGTACCGACCAAACTTTCGAGGAGGAGGAGTTCTACCAAGAAGAAGAAGAAGAAGAAGAAAACTTCAACCACTGCACCAACCAAGGCAAGCTATTAGTGGCAAGCTAACCCTTGCAAAACATACTTTAGCAAGCTACTGTTAGCAAGCTAGAGTTAAACTAGATGGTTTAGCAAAGATGCCTTAAGCATGCTTTGATCACACCCCTTTAACTATTAGTACCCCAAGTCTTATTGACAAGTTTTACCTCCCTTAGTTTACACAAAGTTCCCTACTTAATTTTGAAGGTAGCATAAAGAGTATAAAACTTGACCTACTTAGAAACCTTTAGATGTCATTCTATGGCATGAGATTGATCCCATCTTTCCACCTTAGTGAACACTCTTAACTTAGTACCTTAGTATAGATCAAAAACTTGAGTCACTTTAGATGGGAACACTTGGTGAAAATGAATTATGAAAACCTTGGAATGATGAGTCATTCTATTGAGATGTTTTGACATGTGTTGAGAAACACAACTGGTTTATGATGATGAAAATGATGAGGCATGAGCCTTAACCCTTTTATAAAACCGATGGTTGGATTCGGATGCGATACCATTCCAAATTTACCGTACAACCACATTACCTGAATTGGGTAAGGCTTAGCTGGAAATTTATATGCATTAGTATTAGTTCCCTCACGGGAGAGGTTTGAGCTGAGGCTACCTCTCAATGTTGACCACCTATGCAGTGCCCAAGATGACTGATGGTCATGGTTGGGAGGCCATGCTCATAGGAGAGGTGCTTGTACTAGGGTGTGTAAAGGGAAGGTTATGTTTGATTATCTGCATACTAAGTATGATGATTCAGGGTTATCCCTGACAGATGTATCGAATCTTGTGGTGAAAGTGTACCACCTCTGCAGAGTGTCAAACTATTCGAATAGCCGCGTCCGCGGTTATGGACAGTTGGAATGGCCATACTGTTTCGTTGTCAGATGTTTTCTAAATAACTGGAAATGAATGATGAACTTTGACTTGACCACAACAGGGTTGTGTAGATGAAAATAGCTTCCCAACGTAAGTGATTCTAGAACTTTACTTTATCTTTCTTTGCTTCTGAACTCAGCTTAGGTTTCAAATTTAATTTGATAGTTAACTTAGATTGAGTACTTTAATTTAGATTTATACTCCTTGCTAGTAGTAGTTTGTGAGTACTTAAAGAGTACTCATGACTTTTGTCCCTGGCTATTATCATGGCCAGACTATGAAGGAGATTATCAAGATGATGGTCAGCAGGACGGCTATGATAACTTGGACTATCTACCTTCGTCAGCATTGCCTGTGCCCCTGATGATGGACCCCACCGCTACGCTATCGCTTATTTCCGCTGCTTGTTGTATTAAAGACTGGATCATGGGATCCTTATTTGTGTAAAACCTTACGTATGGTTTGTAATGGATGATGTACTGTGATATCCAATCCGTTATGTCTCGCAAAAATGGTAATCCTAGGATTGCGAGGTATGGCATAACGGGCATCTGGGATTAAAAATCCGGGTGTTGACAAGTTGGTATCAGAGCCATCCTGACCATAGGAGACCCTAGTTAGAATGGACGTCCAAACCAAAAACTTAGCTTCAAAATCAAAGTGAGTATTTATGAAAAACTATTTCCTCTCTTACCTGTTGGGTCTGCAGCATAGAAAACAAAAATTTTCCTACGGTGTGAACTACACGCCAAGATCTATCTACTAGGTACAAAGCAATGGGTGGACATACATCCATGGAGAACTTACCCTCGAAGACAACGAGATTTATTAAAGAGTAGGAACTCGTGGTTGATGTAGTCGTACACTTGCCGATCTCAAGATCGTGATGAAGTCCAGCAGGTCCGGCTCCAGCACGTCCATCAGATCCAGCTCCAGCACCACCAAGTCCAGCACCGCAAAGCAGCGGTGCATCCGTGATCGCACACACGTCTGGTACCCCGACAACCTCCGTCCCTCGCTCCAGCAAAGCAGCGGAAGCAGCAACTCCTTTCCAGATAAAGCCACCGGGAACATGTATCTCGCTAATCCGAGACCATGGGGGAAGAATACTAGAGGGGGAGAGAGATCCTTCACAAGGAGGTGTGTGTATGAAGGTGTGAGAGGGGGAATTTTATAGGAGGAGGGGAGGTGCCCCTCCTTCATGGCCGGCGCATGGAGGAGGTGTCTCTTCACCTTCTCCATTCATGTGGTGGTAACTCCCTCCACATAAATTTGCCCCTTCACATTCTCTCTTAAAGTCTCCACTTTAAATGCATTAAATTTCTCCAAATTTAATGCTCTCTCATTTAATAAAACTCTTTTATTATTTTTTATTCAGAGTTTTGTTAATTACTTTAATTAACAAACATTCACATAAAACCCCTGCAACATTTCAATATTACATGCAGAACCAATTTCAGCAATTTCACCCGAAATAGTTTTGGTGTCTATTGAAACAATTCCAGCGCTTTCTTAAATCTTTATCTGAAACATATTTGCTCCAAATGGTGTCGGTATCCCTTTAGTGTGTCACCCTACGGTTCGCGAATAATGTAGACATGATCGTGACCCCTCTCAGATCAATAATTAGAAGCGGGACCTGGAGATCCATACTGACTCCTACACATTCAACGATGACTTCTGTGATCGTGAGAACCTTTAACGCTAGTAACTAAATCCTTTTGTCTCGCGATATATTACATGTCCGAGATTCGATCATCGGTATCTCCATACCTAGTTTGATCTCGTTACCGACATGCACTCTTTTCTCGTTCCCGTGATATAACATTCTAGTGATCACACCACTTGCTTGCAAGCTATTTCAATGCGATATCACCGAGAGGGCCCGGAGTATATCTATCCGTCATCGGGATAGACAAATCCCACTCTTGATCCATGAGCCTCAACATAACACCTTCGTAGCACTGAACCCACCTTTATAGTCACCCTGTTATGGTGTGATGTTTGATGTTATCAAGATACTCTTCCGGTGTTAGCAATTAACATGATCTGATGGTCTAAGGACTAAGATTACTTCGTATGATGTTATAGCAATATAAACATAATGACTTGATCGTAATGCTATACTTCGGATGAATGTTCATCACATCATTTCACCAATGGTGTGACCTTGTTATTAACAACATCCAATGTCTATGATCAGGAAACCTTGATCATCTTGTTAATCAACAAGCTAGTCTATAAGAGAGTCATAACTAGGAACCCTTTTTCTTTATTAAACACACATGCATTGATGTTTCTGATCAATACAATTATAGCATGCAAAATAAACATTTATCATAAACATGGAATAAGATAATAACCACTTTATTATTGCCTCTCGAGCATATTCCCTTCATTACCCTTGTGAACTCATTCTTTCTCAAAAATTCATGTTCCTCAAAATTCTTACATTACCACTTAAAATTTGACACACTTGATCACTTCACTAACTTCCTCATCCTTAATTCTTGTAGATGGAGACTCAAATCAGCAAGTTTTACCAGTTGGGAAACGAAGGTCAGCTGATCTTCGAGAGGGATCTAGATTCACTGTCGGAGTTACTGAGACGCCCACATCCGGAGTTTCTTGGAGCTCAACTTCCAGGACCCCCAGGAGGAGACCTACAGTGGCTAGTCACCATTGATCTTCGGGGAAGCATTGAAGCACCAACTTCCGGGAGAATTCAGTTCTCCGTGAGAGAGAACAACTGGCTAGATGGATTAGCCAGGGCAATGCATGAAGCTCTCGCACGTCTATGTGCCCTCAGCGTCAACAAGATCCAAGGAACCCGTTTTGCCTACTATGCAAGACGTGACTTCATGGGAATGCCGATGGAGATGCCAAGTCACCCAGAGTTGAGGCGTCAAGTGGAGAACCTTGAATTCTTGCTTCATGACAGGCGGCAGGAACTGGACAATGCTAGAGAGTTAACCAACTAGAACCGTGCCATCGCCGACTAGAAGGCCCAGACTTTCGCACTGCTTGTCCAAGATCGTCAGTCTCTTTGTCGCCAGCGTGCAAAGAAGGATCGCACCATCGCCCGTCTTTGCAAGAAGGTGGCCGACCTTGAGAAGACCGTCAAGGAGCAGGAAGCTCAGCTTGCCGCCAAGGAAGAAGATGATGAGGGTGAAGACATCCAGGGATATATGGATTCTTACCTCAGCAACAATGATGACTTTCTGGAGGAGGATGCTGCGGACTTCTACACTGATGATGAAGACTCCGACTTCATCGACGATGAGTAGAGGCACTAGAGCACTGTCGTAGCATGAGATGTATCATCTCATTGTATCGTAGCTTACAGAATGGTTCTTCAAACCATCTGTTTTCCCCTTTTGCTTGTTGTGGTGTGTGTTGTATCGTGTGCTTGCTTGCATAAATGAAAAAGAAGTTAGTTGAAAAACCTGAGTTTCACTCAAAGTTTTAGCTTTGAAAACCCAAAACCATGAACCTTAGAATTTCCCTCCCCCTATATCTATCTCAATCTTCAGATGACTCGTGGAAACCAAGGAGGGAGCAGCTCGTCGCAGGACCCAATGCTGCAGATATTGCAGAATCTCATCGCAGACCGTGAAGCAAGCAGGGCCGAACTTCAAGCCAACTTAGCAACATTGCAGCAGATCGCCCAAATGGCTCTCAACAACCAAGGACATGGAAATCAGGATCACCATGGATCTAAACTCAAAAACTTTCAGAACACCAATCCCCCAATCTTCAACCAATCTGAAAACCCATTAGATGCCGATGACTGGTTACAGACTATGGAAAACAACCTCAAAGTTGCAGGAGTTGATGAGAATGAGAAAGTTCTCTTCGGCACCCACTATCTGGCGGGAGATGCAAGAGCTTGGTGGAATAGCATCCGCAATATGAACCATGGCCAGGTGATGACCTGGGAAGCATTCAAGGTCAAGTTCAGCCGCACCCACGTGCCGCAAGGTCTTGTCAACAGGATGAGAGATGAATTCCGCGAACTGAAGCAAGGAAGAATGACTGTGGTCAAGTACCGTGACAGATTCTTGTCACTTGCCATATATGCACCGGATGAGATCAACACGGAGGCCAAGAAGAAAGAGAGATTCTTAAACGGACTGCATGATGAGATGCAGACTGTCCTTGTCAACATCCGTTTCCAGGATCTCGAAGAGCTAGTCGACTCTGCCATTCAAATGGAAGGGAAGATTAACAAGGCAAACGACAACCGCAAGCGCCGTATGATGCAGCAGTCTGGATCCAGTAGTCACCAGAAGTACCGTCCTAACCCTTCACCAGGATATGCACCAAGGAACAACCGACCCCCAAATTCTCGCCCAAGCTACCCCAACCGTAGCGGAGGAAATGTGAAGTCCAGAGGAAACAATCACAACTCCGGCAACGCCAACAACTTCAACCGTGCCCCTCCCAAGAGCAACAACAACAACAACACTGCACCCAGAACTGGCAGCAATGCTGTACCTGTCGCAGTCAAGGACAAGTCCTAGATCACTTGTTTCGAGTGTGGAGTGAAGGGTCACTACTCCAATGAGTGTCCCAAGAAGACTGCCGCCAATGCCCCTGTGAATGCCCCATCTCAGCAGCAGCGTCGTGTTCAACCAGGAAGGAGATTTGCCCCAGGGAACCCGCACAACTGCAACGGTCGTCTCTTCCACATGAACGCAAAAGAAGCCCAGGAAGCGCCAGATGTAGTGCTGGGTATGTTTTCTGTCAACTCAGTTTTAGCAAGAGTATTGTTTGATTCTGGAGCATCGCATTCATTTGTCACCGAAGAATTTGTATGCACTAGTAAGATTCGTCACCAACCTGAAGCATGTCATGATAGTTCAAATCTCCGGTTCGACAACAAAAGCTAGAAAAAATTGCAAAGCTATACCTACCAGAATACATGGGATAGATTTTTATGCCAACCTAATTGTACTTGGAACCAAAGGATTGGAAGTAGTACTAGGTACGGACTAGATGTCAAGGCATAAAGGACTGATAGACTATGCTAAGAAAGCCATCACCATGACCAGTAGTTCTGGAGTAACAGTAGAGCATATCTCTGAAACCTTACCCCGTCAATTCAAGTGCAACAAGAGTGTAGCCCTGCCTACCATTGACCAAGTCAGAGTAGTCTGTGAATTCCCCGACGTATTCCCAGATGAATTGTCAGGTATGCCCCTGGATAGGGATATTGAGTTCATTATCGAACTAATCCCCGGAATCGGACCTATAGCCTAGAGACCCTATACCATGAACCCCTCAGAGTTAGTGGAACTGAAGAAGCAGTTGGATGCCATGTTAGCAACATGCTTGATTCAGCCAAGCGCATCGCCATGGAGATCACCAGTGTTATTCGTCGACAATAAAGATGGAGGCAACCGTCTGTGTCCAGACTACAGAAAGTTGAATGATGTCACCATCAAGAACAAGTACCCCTTGCCAAAGATAGAGGATCTATTTGATCAGTTGACCGGAGCTCAGGTATTCTCAAAGATTGATCTTAGGACTGGTTATCACCAACTTAAGATTCATGCAACGGATATTCCGAAGACCTCCTTTACTACTCGCTATGGTTTATACGAGTATACGGTTATGTCTTTTGGATTAACCAATGCCCCTGCTTATTTCATGAATCTCATGAATAAGATCTTTATGAATTTCCTAGATAAGTTTGTAGTTGTGTTTATCGACGACATCCTTATCTACTCCAAGTCAGAAGAAGAGCATGAGCAACATCTGAGAATCATCCTAGAAACCCTAAGAGAGCATCAGTTATATGCCAAGTTCAGCAAGTGTGAGTTTTGGCTGAAAGAAGTAGGATTCCTAGGACATATTGCGTCTGCCGGAGGAGTCTCTGTTGATCCCACCAAGATCAAAGATGTCGAAGAATGGGAAGCCCCAACCAATCAAACCCCAGTTCGTTCATTTCTCGGATTAGCGGGATATTACCGCAAGTTCATAGAAGGATTCTCGAGCATAGCCCGACCAATGACCCAATTGTTGAAGAAGGACAAGAAGTTTGAATGGACAGACAAGTGTGAAGCCAGTTTCCAAGAGCTGAAGAAGAGATTGATATCAGCCCCAATTTTGATCATGCCAGACATCAAGAAGCTGTTTGATGTGTATTGTGATGCATCCAAGGTTGGCCTAGGATGTGTATTGATGCAAGAAGGCAAAGTCATCGCGTATCTGTCTCGACAACTGAAGCAGCATGAGCAGAACTATCCGACCCATGATCTTGAGCTAGCAGCCGTGGTTTTAGCATTGAAGACATGGCGTCATTATTTGATGGGTAATCGTTGTGAGATTTACTCAGATCATAAGAGCTTGAAGTATATCTTCACCCAGAAGGAGCTGAATATGAGGCAAAGAAGATGGATAGAGTTAATCAAGGATTATGACCTAGACATTCACTATCACCCCGGCAAAGCCAATGTGGTAGCGGATGCTCTTAGCAGATTGCCGTGTAGGCTTAACACCATGATCAAGGAGAAGCAACCCAGTTTGTATGAGGAGTTGGAGCAGTTCAGGACTGAGTTAGTTAGCAAAGGATTCCTAGCTAGCATTGAACTTCAACCCACTTTGATTAGCCAAATCAAGGAAGCCCAGAAGGGAAATGAGAGTATCGACAGAATCAAACGTCGTATTGGTACAGGAAAGGTACCTGGATTCACCGAAGACGAAGAAGGTGTACTGTGGTACAAAGGACGTATCTGTGTGCCGGCAGATTCGGAGCTGAAGGAGGTTATCATGAAGGAAGCTCATGATATTCTTTATTCTATCCACCCCGGAGGAACAAAGATGTATCGGGATTTGAAAGAGCAATTTTGGTGGCACAAGATGAAAAGAGAGATCAGAAGCTACATCGCCAAATGTGACATCTGTCAAAGAGTCAAAGCAGAGCATAAGAGACCTGCAGGACTATTGCAACCATTGCAGATTCCGGAATGGAAATGTGATTCCGTCGGAATGGACTTTATCACCGGTTTACCTACTTCTAGTAGGGGAAATGACTCAATCTGGGTCATAATTGATAGACTGTCCAAGGTAGCCCACTTCATACCTGTCAAGACAACCTACCAGAGTGCAAAACTAGCAGAGCTGTACATTGCTAGGATTGTTAGTCTGCATGGAACCCCCAAGACCATCGTCTCAGATCGAGGAACCCAGTTTACTTGAAGATTTTGGCAGAAAGTACAGGAAAGTTTAGGAATCAAGTTGAATTTCAGTACCGCTTATCACCCGCAAACAGATGGACAGACTGAGAGAGTCAACCAGATCCTAGAGGATATGCTTAGAGCTTGTGTGTTGGAATACGGATCAAAATGGGAAGACTGCCTGCCTTTCGCAGAATTCTCATATAACAACAGTTATCAGGCTAGTTTGCAGATGGCACCATTTGAATTCCTATACGGAAGAAAGTGTCGTACCCCGTTGAATTGGTCGCATGTAGGAGAGAGTCAGATCTTTGGACCCGACATTCTCCGAGAAGCAGAAGAGAAAGTTCACAAAGTCCGTGAGCACCTCAAGACCGCCCAATCCAGACAGAAGAGCTATGCTGACAAGAGAAGGAGATACCTGACTTTCAATGTCGGAGATTTCGTATATCTCAAGGTTTCACCATTGAAGGGAACTCAACGCTTTAGTCTGAAGGGAAAGTTAACCCCCAGATATATCGGACCTTTCAAGATTCTGAACCACCGAGGAGAAGTATCGTATCAACTGGAACTGCCTAAAGAGATGCCAGTCATCCACAATGTGTTCCATATCTCGTTACTTCGCAAATGCCTAGAAGTGCCTGAGAAGACTGAAGTTTTCAAGAACATCGATCACCGAGCTGTGGAAATCAACAAGGACCTGACCTATCGGGAAGTTCCCATCCGTATCTTAGAAGAAGCCTACAGGACCACCAGGACCAGGAGTATAAAGTTTCTCAAGATTTAGTGGAGCAACCATAACGAGGAGGAAGCTACTTGGGAGCGCGAAGATTACATTAGGACGGAGTTCCCAAATCTCTTTAGTTCCTAGTTTTCTTTGTAAATCTCGGGACGAGATTTTGTTTAAGGGGGGAAGGTTTGTAACATCCCAAAACTTTAATCCAAGCTTATCAAGATCTAATCATCCAAAAATAGGATAACAAAAACTTTTCCAAATTTAAAATGAAAGCATTCTTATGTGTGCATTTAAAATAGGAGTTGTTTGAATTGCCATGATTGATTGATCCAATTCTTGTAAAATGTTTCTTAGGTGATTTAAACATCATCTACATCATTCCCAAACTTTTCCTAAAGAAAATCAAATAAAAAAGAATTAAAATGAAGGAATGGTCATTTTGGCAAATTTAACTCTCATGCTTACTTTGGCTATTCCTAGTACTCAATTATTAACAGAAACAATTCTTGATCTTTGCACCCCTTGCTAGTACACATAATGAGGTACCAAGGCCCACCTTTTGATCTGCTAAAACATTCTGTTAGCTATTTTAAATGACAGTTTAAAATTGAATCTAATGCATATGCATAGATCACCCCTATTTCTAAAATCATCTATTTGAGCTCCATTTTCAAAACCCTTGCAACCAGAGACTACCTATCACTAGTGGAGATCACTCAAAAATTTTGAACTCAAAATTCAAAACTTTTTCTCTTGCGGCCATTTCATCAAACACTTGGTATGCTTAATCCCACCTCTAATCCTAGCTCACTATTCTGCACAGGGTTTTGCCCCCATTTGATCTCCATTTAACCTCTCTGTCCCCTCTTGGTCTAACCAGGCCTTTAGCACCTCTGTCCCTTGTCCCTAACCCCCATGCCATGCCAAACCGAAGACATGCTCGCCAGCCAAACCTTGCCCCGCTGCAGCAGACCAGTCCCCTTCCCTCGCCATGTCTAGGAGGTAGCCAACACCTCACCGCCCCTCTCTGTCCCTTGCCCGAGCCAAGTGCTGCCGTGGACCACCGAGGAGAACCCGCGCCCAGTGCCACCGCACCATGCCGATGCCACCCGCAGGGCATGCCCTGTCCCCGCGCACAAGCCGCCGCTCGACCGCAGCCCACGCCCGCCGCTCCGCCTCGGCCTGGAGAACACCCCAGACATCCCCGTTCGCCGCCCAAAGCCCCACAGCCACCGCTCGCCGTGGACACCGCCGCCTCTGCCTCCCAGAGCGCCACCTTGCCCAGACCGCATACCACCGCCCCTACGGCCGCATTTAAGTCCTAGAGCACCGCCAGGGAACCGCCCATCGATCGCCATCCCCAGCCATGCCGCTAGCTCGCCGTAGCCATGTCGCCACCGTCGACCGCCCATCCCGCTCGGTCTCACCGTTGGGCCTATAAAAGGAGCCCTCCCCAGCCATTCTTCTCCACACCATTCCACTCCCCTCACCTCTCTGAACCTCACCCACATCTAGCCGGAGCAAGTGGAGCAGCAGCTCGCCGGAATTGGAGCCGGAGCCGCCGCCTCTGGAGGAGAAGGTGACGTTGATTTCGACCGCCCCAAGCTCAGCCGCGACCACGCCTCGCCTCGCCGTCGTCTTCCACTTCGTTTGCCCGCCTCGCCGACCCCGCTGGAGCCCTGGTACGCACCCAGTAGACCCCCACCGAGCCGCTAGGGTTCGAGCTCGCCGGCGACCTGTTCGTCGTCGACGACGACTCTCAGCCGTTGATCACGCTTCTAATCGCACGGCCCACAGCACGCGTACCGTTTCGCATGTTAAGTGCCGCTGACAAGCGGGACCCCTGTCAGCTGAGCCCCGTGCCGCGGAGTGCCACTGGGCCGGCCCATTCCTTTTCTCGCGCTAGCCCATCGATTCAAATCTGGATTTTTTCTTTTTAGTTTGAATCTAGTTTCTGTCCACTAGTTTGAAAATCAATTCAGAGAGTTTTAGAAATCCAAATTGCATGAAACCAATTTTGTCTGAAAGGTATTAAAACGATCTATCCAAGCCCGTTGGATTTAATTCAATTAGAGTTATATATCTCTCCTAATAAAAATAACAAGACAGAAGCTTTTGCAACTTGCAACATTTTTATAAAATCAACCAAGTTAGCTTTTGAGTTGATTCAAACTCTCAAAAATCACATTTCATCATATCTATGTAAATATGTAATAATATTAAGGTTTACATGCACTGACTTTGGACTAGTACCAAAATAATGCTATATAGGCATTTCTAGTCACTTTAAATCATTAAATAATAAACTTAAACCAAAGTAATATTGATCCAACCTTTAAATCTCATTACCACATGTTAGAATATGTGGTGAGGATAGGTGTCCACATGATCCCATATTTTGGTGGTGAAATATTAAATTTTAGTTAATATTTCAATGAGTAGAAATTACTTCTCTAAAATAAAAAGGATGAAACTATTGAAATTAAACTTGTGATGCTTGTGATGATAATAGATCATCAATTGTGTGTTTTTAGAATGCTACTTAGCCTAGTTAAGTATTGTTTGGTGATTGTCTACTCCCTATGTATTTATAGACGCTAGTATCGACCAAACTTCAACCACTGCACCAACCAAGGCAAGCTATTAGTGGCAAGCTAACCCATGCAAAACATACTTTAGCAAGCTACTGTTAGCAAGCTAGAGTTAAACTAGATGGTTTAGCAAAGATGCCTTAAGCATGCTTTGATCACACCCCTTTAACTATTAGTACCCCAAGTCTTATTGACAAGTTTTACCTCCCTTAGTTTACACAAAGCTCCCTACTTAATTTTGAAGGTAGCATAAAGAGTATAAAACTTCACCTACTTAGAAACCTTTAGATGTCATTCTATGGCATGAGATTGATCCCATCTTTCCACCTTAGTGAACACTCTTAACTTAGTACCTTAGTATAGATCAAAAACTTGAGTCACTTTAGATGGGAACACTTGGTGAAAATGAATTATGAAAACCTTGGAATGATGAGTCATTCTATTGAGATGTTTTGACATGTGTTGAGAAACACAACTGGTTTATGATGATGAAAATGATGAGGAATGAGCCTTAACCCTTTTATAAAACTGATGGTTAGATTCGAATGCGATACCATTCCAAATTTACCGTACAACCACATTACCTAAATTGGGTAAGGCTTAGCTGGAAATTTATATGCATTAGTATTAGTTTCCTCACGGGAGAGGTTTGAGATGAGGCTACCTCTCAATGTTGACCACCTATGCAGTGCCCAAGATGACTGATGGTCATGGTTGGGAGGCCATGCTCATAGGAGAGGTGCTTGTACTAGGGTGTGTAAAGGGAAGGTTATGTTTGATTATCTGCATACTAAGTATGATGATTCAGGGTTATCCCTGACAGATGTATCGAATCTTGTGGTGAAAGTGTACCACCTCTGCAGAGTGTCAAACTATTCGAATAGCCGCGTCCACGGTTATGGACAGTTGGAATGGCCATACTGTTTCGTTGTCAGATGTTTTCTAAATAACTGGAAATGAATGATGAACTTTGACTTGACCACAACAGGGTTGTGTTGATGAAAATAGCTTCCCAACTTAAGTGATTCTAGAACTTTACTTTATCTTTCTTTGCTTCTGAACTCAGCTTAGGTTTCAAATTTAATTTGATAGTTAACTTAGATTAAGTACTTTAATTTAGATTTATACTCCTTGCTAGTAGTAGTTTGCAAGTGCTTAAAGAGTACTCATGGCTTTTGTCCCTGGCTATTATCATGGCCAGACTATGAAGGAGATTATCAAGATGATGGTCAACAGGACGTCTATGATAACTAGGACTATCTGCCTTTGTCAGCATTGCCTGTGCCCCCGATGATGGACCCCACCGCTACGTTATCGCTTATTTCCGCTGCTTGTTGTATTAAAGACTGGATCATGAGATCCTTATTTGTGTAAAACCTTATGTATGGTTTGTAATGGATGATGTACTGTGATATCCAATCCGTTATGTCTCGCAAAAATGGTAATCCTAGGATTGCAAGGTATGGCATAACGGGCATCTGGGATTAAAAATCCGGGTGTTGGCACTCACCTAGGTCGATGTCGGGCAATGGCAAGCATGGTGATGACTCCTCCACCAGTGATTGGTCCTTGGCTTTGGGAGGATTGGTGCTCCAGGTAGCGGACAAGGATTGCGCCCAAGTTGAGTGACAAGTTGCAGTTGTTGTAAGCAGCCTTTGAAAGTACTAAGATGTCCTCCTCATTGAGTCTCGTGAACTCATTTCATGCCTGCAAGGTGTTAGCAGTAACATAGAACAAATAGCAAATTGTATGATGTTGAATATTCTTCCCCTTGCTCACTCTAGAAGTGAACGTTATTCCATTATAACGTTGTTCAGGGGAAGGGTCTAAGCCAATAAAGGATATGCGTAAAGCATTAACCTTATTGTTTGGAAGATTAAAACATGCACACCATTTTTCTAGTGTTAAAGTATAATTGTTATTCATGAGTTGGAAATAAATCGCGTCCTCTCCTTGCCATAGTTTAACGGTGCTTTGCAAAGAACTTAAGAATTCAATAGTTAACCGACGATAAGTAGGCACATCATTGTATACAAAGTTTTGCATGCCATCTCTATTGCAAAGTAAATTGAAGTCATCAGAAATACCGAGTTGGTTCAATATGATGGGGTAAGCCCACTTGGTTGCCTTCACTTCTCGGTTCTTGATCTTGTTGAAGCGATCATGTTGGAGCTCATTCCTGAACTATATCCCCATATGTTCTTGAGTGATGGCCCGAGAAGCGTTAGTGGAGGCACGAGCACGGGTTTGGCTCCTTATGTTCATCTTCTATAATAATAAAGAAAGACAAAAATAAAACTCTTTGATCCAATCAATAATAAGCGTGGCATATTCCTCATCATGGCACACTAAAGAGTCCCCTCAAAATAATAATCTAGGCAAGATAATCATGGTAATTAGTTCATAGTAGGTTGATAATGACAATAGATTGATAATGACAATACATCAAAGATGAATTTGCAAAAAGTAATTGGAGGATTAGAGGAGAAACATACCATAGATCACTTGTGTGCGAGGAAATTGAACGAAATTGAGTAGTGATGAAGATCCCTTGAGGTTTTGAGAGGGTTTGGAGGTAGAAGAGAGAAAAAGGATTGAAGTTTTGGTGTTGGAGGTACCTTCCCGTGCGATTTTGTGGTCAGACGCAACTATACGGGCAGAACTATACGGTCGGAACAATGTGTTCCATCCGTATAGTTGGCATGCTATCAAAATTTTAGGGTTTCCACTTGGCGGCGCAGCTATACGACCAGAACTATACGGCCGGAACAATTTGTTCCCGACGTATAGTTGGTCGTCAAACTATCTGTACCTGGAAAAGAAATTGTACGAAAGTATCGATATCTATACGATTGGAACTATACAGCCGGAATTTTTATTCCTACCATATAGTTGGTCGTTAAACCGCCAGTACTTTTAGAAGAGAAATTGTCGATGACAAAAATATCTATACGATCAGAGCTATATGGCTAGAATTTTTATTCCTGCCGTATAGTTAGTCGTTAAACCTTCTGTATACATAAAAAAAATTCTATTTTTTCAGAATTTTTTCTTATCCTATAACTTAGTGAAATACGTTGTTTTTGATAGAAAATGACAGTAAATATTGCCGACCAACATTAGCATGTATTAAGCAGGATTTTTAGTACTACCAGACTTCTTCTCCTCACTTGGAGTTTTCTAGCACTCTTTATTAAACATAAACTTAAACTAAAACTTAAAACTTAACTCAAACCTTTATTTCACATGGGTTCCTCCCATGAAGCGCTCTTTTATGGTTAATAACTTGACCCCAATGTTGCTTACTTAGGCCAGATGAGTGGGACACCCACTCCAAAATAGTTGGCCTTCAAAGTGATGGCCTCCTTTTCATCATGCTTGGCTTTTTTCTTCCCAGGGAAATGAATAACAAAAGGATCCCGCGAAGGTAGTTGAAGCTTCACGTTCCCTTCATGGAGATTAATCAAAGCCTTAATAGTTCTTAAAAATGGATGACCTAATATAATAGGAGCAGTAGCATCTTCAGGCATGTCAACAATAACAAAATCAATAAGAGCAGGACAACCTTTAATGTATACTAAAGTGTTCTCCTTAATTCCTACAACTTGTTTGTAGGTAGAATCTGCTAAATGCAATTTTAACTCAGTGATTTCAAAAGAGGCAAGATTTAACTTATTGAAAAGACTTTTTTGAATTGTTGAAATGCTTGCACCTAGATCACAAAGTGTAGCTATCTCATTGATCCCAATTTTAATCTTAATTGTAGGCTCAAATATATCATCAAGTTTCACAGGCAATTTTTCAACAATTTGCTTATATTCTTCCTCAAGCTCACGTACCTTTATTGCTACTTGAGTAACGAAGTGTTGGTATATGGCTTCCTTGTTTCCTTCACTTTCTAGAATCTTGACGTTGATCCTTTTTACAAGATCTTCAACGGTGTAATTTGGTGAAGGAGCATTACTATAATCAAGATCTTCAGGCTCCTCCCTTTGGATTCTTATCATCTTGAGGTCTTCAACAGGATTGGGCTCAACTTTACCTGCAAATTTAGCTAGAATGAGAATTTGACTCTCGGTTATCTTACCTAGTTATGCCTCAACAACCCTTGTTCTTTCTTGGAGAGCCTGCAAATCATTCCTCAAAGTAACAACTTGGTTAGATAATTTACCAAGCATAGCATCATGGTTCTACATTATTTTAACAAGAATGTTGTTTTATTCATTTTGTGAGTCTATAAAAGACTTAAGTGTTTCTTGGAGACTACCATTACTAGTTCTAATATTATTATTAGAGTTACCTACAGGACTAGAATAATGTTTATGAAAATTAGGATTATAATTCTTCTTCCAAGCAGGGTTGTAATCATTACGAGCTATGAAGTATACTTATTCAATATTTCATTTAGGGATGGCTCTTACCGGGCTTTCCTTACCTTTTAGGCTAATATGAGCTCATCCAGCTTAGCATTGAGTTCTTCATTGTCAACACCCGGGTTTTTAATCCCAAATGCCTGTTATGTCATACATCGCAATCCTAGGATTACCATTTTTTCGAGACATAACAGATTGGATATCACAGTACATCATCCATTACAAACCATAAATAAGGTCTTACACAAATAAGGATCTCATGATCCAGTCTTAATACAAAAAGCAGCGGAATAAATAATAAACGTAGCGGTGGGGTCCATCTTCAGGTGCACAAGCAATGCTGACAAAGGCATATAGTCCTAGTTATCATAGCCGTCCTGCTGTCCGTCATCTTGGTAGTCTCCTTCATAATATGGACATGAGAATAGTGAGGGACAAAATACACGAGTACTCTTTAAGTACTCGCAAACTACCACTAACAAGTCAGGTAGTACTAGTGGGAAATGCTAACTCTATAATTATTTGTAAAGTTAAGTTTGAAACCTAAGCTGAGTTCAAAAACAAAGAAAGGTAAAATAAAGTTCTAAAATCACTTAAGTTGGGAAGCTAGTGTCATAGTCACAACCCTGTTGTGTTCAAGTCAAGATTCATCATTCATTTCATAAGTCATTTTGAAAAAATCTGACAACGAAACAGTATGGCCACTCCAACTGTCCATAACCGCGGACGCGGCTATTCGAATAGTTTGACACTCTACAGAGGTGGTAAACTTTCACCACAAGATTCGATACATCTGTCAGGGATAACCCTGAATCATCATACTTAGTATGCAGATAATCAAACATAACCTTTCCTTTACACACCCTAGTATAAGCACCTCTCCTATGAGCATGGCCTCCCAACCATGACCATCTGTCATCTTGGGCACTGCATAGGTGGACAACATCGGGAGGTAGCCTCAGCTCAAACCTCTCCCATGAGGGAACTAATACTAATGCATATAAACTTCCGGATAAGCCTTACCCAATTCAGGTATTGTGGTTGTACGGTAAATTTGGAATGGTATCGCATCCGAATCCAACCATCAGTTTTTATAAGAGGGCTAAGGCTCCTGCCTCAACATTTTCATCATCATAAACCACTTGTGTTTCTCAACACATGTCAAAACATCTCAATAGAATGATTCATCATTACAAGGTTTTCATAATTCATTTTCACCAAGTATTCCCATCTAAAGTGACTCAAGTTTTAGTTTAGGTCTAAACTACTAAATTAAGAGTGTTCACTAACGTGGGATGCTAAGATCAATCTCATGCCATAGAATGACATCTAAGGTTATCTAGATAGGTCAAGTTTTATACTCTTGATGCTACCTTCAAAACAAGTAGAGGACTTTGGTAAAGTAAAGAAAGTAAAGCTTGGAAATAAAATTTGGGGTAGGTAATAGTCAAGTGGTATAACCAAAGCATGCCTAATGCATCTTGCTCAGATTATATAGCTTAATTATAGCTTGCTAAGTATTATACTTGCAAGTGTTAGCTTGCCTTGGTTGGTGCAGAGGTTGAAGTTTTCTTCCTCCTCTTGGTAGAACTCCTCCTCCTCGAAAGCTTGGTCGGTACTATCGTCTATAAATACATACGGAGTACACAATCACCAAACAATACTTAACTAGTCTACTTAGCACTCTAAGGCACACATTTTATGATCCATTATCATCACATGCATCACAAGGTTTTATTAACTAGCTTCATTCTTTTTATTTAAGAAAAGTAATTTCTACTCATTGAAAATAACTAAGATTTAATATTCTCCATTTAAAACATGGGATCATGTGGACACATGTCATCACCACATATTCTAACATATGGGAATGTGATTTAAAGGTTGGATCATATTTAATTAAGTTTAAGTTTAATATTTAATGATTTAAAGTGACTAGAAATGCCTATATAGCATTATTTTGGTACTAGTCCAAAGTCACTGTATGTAAACATTAATATTATTACATATTCAGATAGGTATGGTTAAATGTGATTTTTGAAAGTTGGAATCAACTCAAAAGCTATCATGGTTGACTTTATAAAAATGTTTGAATGTGCAAATGCTTCTGTCTTGTTATTTTTACTAGGAGAGATCTCTAACTCTAAATAAATTAAATCCAATGGGCTTGGATAGATCTTTTCAGTATCTTTCTAACAAAATTTGAATCACTCGATTTGGTTCAGTAAATCTTCCTAAATTGATTTTTAAACTAAGGGACCGAATTGAGTTCAAACTAAAATAGACAAATCTATATTTGAACTAACTGGGTCGCGCGGGAAAACTAACGGGCCGACCCAGTGGCGCTCCGCGGCACGGATGACAACTAACAGGGGGGTCCCGCAGGTCAGCGGCACATCAAACGCGAAGCGGTACGGGGCACTCTTAGCGCTACGATTAGAAGAAGATCAACGACTAAGGATCGTCGTCCCCGGCGAACAAGTCGCCGACGAGAGCTAACCCTAGTGGCTCGGTGGGGGTACGTGGGGGCTTACCAGGGCTCCAGCTAGACGTGGCGATGGGGGCGATCGAGCTGGTAGACGACAGCGGTTCTAGGCGTGGTCACAGCGGCTCCTGGGGTGGACGAAATCGACGGTGCCTCTCCTCCTCTGTTGCGGCAAGCTCCGGCAAAATTCCGACGAACGGCAGCCCACTTTGCTCCGGGGATGGGGTGGAAGGATCAGTGGAGAGAGGGGAGTGAGATGGTGTGAGGAGTTTGTGCTGGGGTGGCCTCTATTTATAGCTCGACGAGGCAACCGAACGGGATGGACTGGCGACTCCGACGAGGGCTGTACAGTGTGCTATCGTCGTGGCTGGAGGTAGGGGACGGTGGCCTGCCTCCTGGCGGTGCTCTATGGCTTCAATGCGCGGCTAGGGGCAGTGGCGCTTGGTCGGGATCGTCCCGCGCTCTGGGAGACAGAGGCGGTGCTCGATGCGGCGCTCTGCGGCTGTGGGTCGCGCAGCGGCGCACGACCATGTCTAGCGGGTTGCTGGGGTCGAGGCGGAGCGGTGTGCACTGTATTGGGCCAAGGGGCGGTCTGTGGCATGCTGGCGGTGAAGGCGCTCTGGCTGCACGCAGAGAGAATGGGCGGCGAGGCTGGGGAGTGGTCCAGTGGCTGGCAGTGGCCGTGGGGTGGACCCTGGGCGGCGGTAGGGTGGCGCCTAGCTTCCTGGAACGGCGGAGAGGGGCTGGCGGTCTGCTGCTGCGTTGGCAACGTTGGACGGCGAGCATGGCGTCGGGGCGGTGTTGCACTGGCGCCAGGGCCTAGAACTAGGGTGGGTTTTGGTTTGGTTGGGCTCAGGGGAGACAAGAATGATCAATGCAAACCAAATGGCTCGACAAGAATTGATCAAAACAGTAATAGTTAGGCTAAATTTGATTCTGTTTGCCAGTTGTTCGACACAATGGCCGCATGAGAAAAGTTTTTGAATTTTTAGCTGAATTTTGGTGGAGTTGGTGATCACATGCTTGAGCATCACTGGTTGCTTGGGATTTGAAAATGGAATTCATTTGAGTGGTTTTTGAATAAGTGTGATCTATACATATGAACTACATTCAATTTTCAAATGCCATTTAAAGTTAGTGTTTGAAAGTTTTTGGGCTGAAACAAAGTGGCCTTGGTACATCACTACTTGTACTAGCAAGTGGTGCAAAGATCCACATTTGTTTCTGTTAAGAATTGAGTTCTAGGAATAGCCAAAGTAGGCATGTTGATTAAAATGGCACAAATGACCATTTGCTTCTTTTATTCATTTTGATTTGTTTTTCTTTGGGATTTGTTTGGGAATGATCTAGATGATGTTTATTTCACCTAAGAATCATTTTACAAGCAATGGATCATTTAAACAAGCCAATTCAAAACAACTCCTAATTTAAATGCACACACATATGAATGCTTTAATATTTTTAAATGGAAAAGTTTTTTGTTAACTCTAAATTGGATGATTTGGATCTTAATAACCTTGGATTAGAGTTTTGGGATGTTACAAACCTTACGCCCTTAAACAAAATCTCGTCCTGAGATTTATGAAAGAAAACTAGGAACTAAAGAGATCTGGGAACTCTGTCTTCATGTAATCTTCTCGCTCCCAAGTGGCTTCTTCTTCGGTATGGTTGCTCCACTAGATCTTGAGAAACTTGATACTCCTGGTTCTGGTGGTTCTGTAAGCTTCTTCCAAGATACGGATGGGCACTTCACGATACGTCAGGTCCTTGTTGATATCCACAACTCTGTGATCGATTTTCTTGAAAACTTTAGTCTTCTCCGGCACTTCGAGGCATTTGTGAAGTAACGAGATATGGAACACATTGTGGATGGCTGACCTATCCTCTGGTAGTTCCAGTTGATACGATACTTCTCCTCGACGGTTCAAAATCTTGAAGGGCCCGATATATCTGGGGGCTAACTTTCCCTTTAGACTGAAGCACTGGGTTCCCTTCAATGGCGAAACCTTGAGATATACAAAATCTCAGACATTGAAAGTCAGGTCTATCCTTCTTTTGTCAGCATAACTCTTCTATCAGGATTGGGCGGTCTTGAGGTGCTCACGGACTTTGTGAACCTTATCTTCGGCTTCTCGGAGAATGTCGGGTCCAAAGATCTAACTCTCTCCTACTTGCGACCAATTCAAAGGGGTACGACACTTCCTTCCATATAGGAACTCAAATGGTTCCATCTGCAAACTGGCTTGATAACTGTTGTTATATGAGAATTCTGCGAAAGGCAGGCAGTCTTCCCATTTTGATCCGTACTCCAACACACAAGCTCTTAGCATATCCTCTAACATTTGGTTGACTCTTTCAGTCTGTCCATCTGTTTGCAGGTGATAAGCGGTGCTAAAATTCAACTTGGTTCCTAATCCTTCCTGGACTTTCTACCAAAATCTCGAGGTAAACTGGGTTCCTCGATCTGATACTATGGTCTTGGGGGTTCCATGCAGACTAACAATCCTAGCAATATACAACTCTGCTAGCTTCGAACTCTGGTATGTTGTCTTGACAGGTATAAAATGGGCTACCTTGGACAGTCTATCAACAATGACCTAGATTGAGTCATTTCCCCTACTAGAGGTAGGTAAACCGGTGATAAATTCCATTCCGACGGAATCCCACTTCCATTCCGGAATCTGCAATGGTTGTAACAGTCCTGCAAGTCTCTGATGCTCTGCTTTGACTCGTTGACAGATGTCACACTTGGCGATGTAGCTTCCGATTTCTCTCTTCATTTTGTGCCACCAAAATTGCTCTTTCAAATCTTGATACATCTTTGTTCCTCCAGGGTGGATAGAATAAAGAGTATCATGAGCTTCCTGGATGATAACTTGCTTCAGCTCTGAATCTGCTGGCACACAGATACGACCTTTGTACTACAGAACTCCTTCTTCGTCTTCGGTGAATCCAGGCACCTTTCCTGTACCAATACAACATTTGATTCCATCGATACTTTCATTTCCCTTCTAGGCTTCCTTGATTTGGCTAATAAAAGTGGGTTGAAGTTCAATGCTAGCTAAGAATCCTTTGCTAACAAGCTCAGTTCTAAAGTGCTCCAACTCCTCATTCAAACTTGGTTGCTTCTCCTTGATCATGGTGTTTAGCCTACACGGCAATCTGCTAAGAGCATCTGCTACCACATTGGCTTTGCCGGGGTGATAGTGAATGTCAAGGTCATGATCCTTGACTAACTCTATCCATCTTCTTTGCCTCATATTCAGATCCTTCTGAGTGAAAATATACTTCAACCTTTTGTGATCTGAGTAAATCTCACAGCGATTACCCATCAGATAATGACGCCATGTCTTCAATGCCAAAACTGCGGCTGCTAACTCAAGATCATGGGTCGGATAGTTCTGCTCATGCTGCTTCAGTTGTCGAGACAGATACGCGATGACTTTGCCTTCTTGCATCAATACACATCCTAGGCCAATCTTGGATGCATCACAATACACATCAAACGGCTTCTTGATATCTGGCATGATCAAAATTGGGGCTGAAATCAATCTCTTCTTCAGCTCTTGGAAACTGGCTTCACACTTGTCGGTCCATTCAAACTTCTTGTCCTTCTTCAACAATTGGGTCATGGGTCTGGCGATGCTCGAGAATCCTTCTACAAACTTGTGGTAATATCCCACCAATCCAAGAAATGCATGGACTTGGGTTTGAGTGGTTGGGGCTTCCCATGCTTCGACATCTCTGATCTTGGTGGGATCAACAGAGACTCCTCCGGGAGATACAATATGTCCTTGGAATCCTACTTCTTTCAGCCAAAACTCACACTTGCTAAACTTGGCATATAACCGATGCTCTCTCAGGGTTTCTAGGATGATTCTCAGATATTGCTCATGCTCTTCTTCTGACTTGGAGTAGATAAGGATATCGTCAATAAACACAACGACAAACTTATCTAGGAAATTCATAAAGATCTTATTCATGAAATAAGCAGGGGCATTGGTTAATCCGAAAGACATGACCGTATACTCGTATAAACCATAGCGAGTAGTAAAGGCAGTCTTCGGAATATCCGTTGCACAAATCTTAAGTTGGTGATAACCAGTCTTAAGATCAATCTTTGAGAATACCTGGGCTCAAGTCAACTGATCAAATAGATCCTCTATCTTTGGCAAAGGGTACTTGTTTTTGATGGTGACATCATTCAGCTTTCTGTAATCTGTGCACAAACGGTTGCCTCCATCTTTCTTGTCGACGAATAACACTGGTGATCTCCATGGCGATGCGCTTGGTTGAATCAAACCTGTTGCTAACATGGCATCCAACTGCTTCTTCAATTCTACTAACTCTGAGGGGTTCATGCTATAGGGTCTCTGGGCTATGGGTCCGGTTCCGGGGATTAGTTCGATAATGAACTCAATATCCCTATCCGGGGGCATACCTGGCAATTCATCTGGGAATACGTCGGGGTATTCACAGACTACTCTGACTTGGTCTATGGTGGGTAAGGCTAGACTCTTGTTGCACTTGAATTGACGAGGTAAGGTTTTAGATATATGCTCTACTGTGACTCCAGAGCTACTGGTCATGGTGATGGCTTTCTTAGCACAGTCTATCAGTCCTTTATGCCTTGACATCCAGTCCATACCTAGTACTACTTCCAATCCTTTGGTTCCGAGTATGATTAGGTTGGCATAACAATCTATTCCATGTATTCTGATAGGCACAGCTTTGCAAATTTTTCTAGCCTTTGTAGTTGATCCAGGAATTTGAACTATCATGACATGCTTCAAGTTGGTTGGGTGGATCTTACTAGTGCATGCAAATTCTTCGGTGACAAATGAATGCGATGCTCCCGAATCAAACAACAGTCTTGCTAAAACTGAGTTGTCAGAAAACATACCCAGCACTACATCTGGCGCTTCTTGGGCTTCCTCGGTGTTCATGTGGAAGAGACGACTGTTGCGCTTGTGAGGGTTCTCTGGGGAGAATCTTCTTCCTAGTTGAAAACGACGCTGCTGTTGAGCTGGGGCATTCACATTGGCAGTGGCGGCAGTCTTCTTGGGACACTCATTGGAATAGTGACCCTTCAGTCCACACTCGAAACAGGTGATCTGAGACTTGTCTTTTGCTGCCATGGGCACAACATTGCTTCTAGTCCTAGGTGCAGTGTTGTTGTTGTTGCTCTTGGGAGGGGCACGGTTGAAATTGCTGGTGTTGCCAGGGTGATTGTTGTTTCCTCCGGACTTCACTTTGCCTCCGCTACGGTTGGGGTAGCTTGGGCGAGACATTGGGGGTCGGCTGTTTCTCGGTGCATATCCTGGTGAGGGGTTGGGATGGTACTTCTGGTGACTGTTGGATCCAGATTGCTGCATCATACGACGTTTGCGGTTGTCGTTTTCTTGGTTAATCTTCCCTTCTATCTGAATCGCAGAGACGACTAGCTCTTCGACATCCTCGAAGCGGATGTTGACGAGGACATTCTGCATCTCATCATGTAGTCCGTTCAAGAATCTCTCCTTCTTCTTGGCCTCCGTGTTGATCTCATTAGGTGCATATCTGGCAAGCGACAGGAATCTGTCACGGTACTCTACCACAGTCATCCTGCCTTACTTCAACTCTCGGAATTCATCCCTCATTCTGGTGACTAAGCCCGCGGCATGTGGGTGCGGCTGAACTTGATTTTGAAGGCTTCCCATGTCATCACTTGAGCATGGTTCATCAGAAGGATGCTGTTCCACCATGCTCTTGCATCTCCTGCCAAGTAGTGGGTGGCAAAGAGAACTTTCTCATTGTCATCAACTCTGGCTACTTCTAGATTGTTCTCCATCGTCTGCAACTAGTCATCTGCACCTAATGGGTTCTCTGAAGTGCTAAAGATTGGGGGATTGGTATTCTGGAAGTTTTTTCAGCTTGGATCCTTGATGATCCTGATTTCCATGCCCTTGGTTGTTGAGAGCCATCTGGGCGATCTGTTGTAGTGTTGCTAGATTAGCTTGGCGCTCTTCCTTGCTTGCTTCTCTGTCTGCGATGAGATTTTGCAGGATCTGCAACATTGGGTCTTGCGATGAGCTGCTCCCTCCTTGGTTTCCACGAGTCATCTGAAGATTGATGTAGATAAAGGGGTAAGAAGGAAAGTTCTAAGGTTCATGGTTTTGATTTCAAAGCTAAAACTTTGAGTTTGACTCAGGTTTTGCAACTAACTCCATTTCATTCATTCACACAAGCACACGATACAAACACAAACACACCAAAATAATGAAAACAGATGGTTTTAAGAATCATTTTGCAAGCTATGATAAAGTGGGACCGATACATCTCATGCTATGACAGTGCTCTAGTGCATCTACTCATCGTCGATGAAGTCGGAGTCCTCATCGTCGGTGTAGAAGTCCACGGCATCCTCCTCCAGAAAGTCATCATCATTGCTGAGGTAATAATCCATGTCTCCCTGGATATCTTCACCCTCCTCTTCTTCCTCCTTTGCTGCAAGCTGTCATGGTGGTGTCATGGCAGATGCCATGGATAGGCTAAAGGTGGGGAGAAGATGCACTAGAGGAATCCAGGTAGGGATAGTCTGGTGATTCCACACACAGATGTTTGTATTTGATTCACTTCCAAGGTTTACAAGTGCTCCTTGAGCTGTATTGGGGAGAGGAGGAAGAAGGAACTCTCTTACTCTCACCACTAGCTAGGCCTCAGGAACATACTAGTAAAACTCAACCAACGAGAGATCAACTAGTCAAAGACCAACCCCTTCTACAGATTCCCTAGCCCTCCTTATATAGGGGTAGCTAGGTCTCCAATTAGGGCATACGTGGAGTCATATTCCAGGGAATATGCCTCTTCCCAAAATAGTAAGCCGACCGGGTCACTTTTGCCCAGCGTTATCCCTGCAGAGGCTACGTGAGCCTCTACGGCGCCCGCGTCATCCGACACAGGCATCGTCACCTTTGTCGGCCACGCCTCGGTGGTCCTGTCCTCTGTCCGCTTCGCTCACACTCTACATACAGTGGTCACCTTTTGACCAGCGAGATACCTTCCTTCTCTTGCAAGCTTGATATAACCCGGATCGTGCCTAGTTGATCCGGCCACACCGGTACCTGCATACAAGTTACATAAATCCTGCCGGCATACGACATGAGTCGGCCGGGACTCAGTTAGGCGGATATCCTCGGGTCCGGGTTACTCCGTGACTCGGCCTGCCTTGAGGTGACTCGGCCAGCATTCGCTTTGACCTTGCCGTACCTCGACTAACTCGGCCATTATACCCGCCATGACCATACCCGGGGGTATCCCCCCAACATTAGCCCCCGAAGCTGGTGCGGTCTTAGCTGCCTTAGCCGCTAAGGCCACAACTGGTTCAATTTCACCGAGCCTTTTGCTCCCTTTTCCGAGTTACATCATATCCCAGATTTCATTGACTATCTTTTCCCTTGGCTCATTCCGAGTTTTTACTCGCTGGCTGGGTCATCCCATAGTTATCCGGGTTACTCTTCCTTTTCTCGTACGCTTCCCCACGTCCTACGTGGAGGGTAATCATTATTTTGCCTCATTTTAAGGGCCTGCTCTAGTTACTTCCGCAGTTAATGTCAGGTGTTACTGTTGCACACGTCACATCGTGTCTGTCGCTTCGTTAACTCTGTCACCACGTCGCGTCATGGGATCTCCTGCGCCCTGTGGCCCTTCCTGTGGCTCGTTTCTGATTGGTTGATCCGGATTATACATGGCCACACCGTGTGGCTCTTCCGCATAGCACGATCCCACTACCCCTCCTGGGCGTGGTTAAATAGGGGAGGGGCGCGCCCCTTGGGTCTTTTCCCCCTCTCTGCGCCCCTCTGCCTCTTCTTCTTCTTCCTCCCAGCGACAACGCCGCCGCCGCACCATTTCCTGCGCACCAGGGTCGCCGCCACTCCTGCGCATCTCCACCTCCACGGGTTCGCGTCAGTCTAGGCCACTACCCCCCACCGCCGATAGGGCCAGTGAGGACAGCGACCTAGAGATGACATCGGAGGAACTCGCCATCACGGAGCAGGAGATGGAGGAGGACGCGGAGAACGCCGAGCACGGCGCTTGGGCTAGGTCCTGGGTATGCCACGACGACCTAGACTGGTTGTATCGCACGCATCGCATCCCGGAGGGTGTGGTGGCTCGTCTCGCCGCTGAGGAACTTACTCCCTCACCTAACCCAGGTGAGTTTGTGGTGTTTCTCTCCCACTTCCAGCGCGGGTTTGGGCTCCCCGTCAGCGACTTTTTCCACGACTGGCTCAATACCTACGAGCTTCAGCCGCATCACCTTCCGGCGAATGCCATCACCTCCCTTTATGCTTTTGCTTCCACCATAGAGGGCTACGCCGGATTATGGCCCACTAAGGAGATCTGGATCTGGTTCTTTGGTCTACGCCGGAACATGATTCCGAATAGAGAGCTTGACCCGGAGGACAAGCAACTCACGCAATTCGGCGCTACTTCCATCTCTCCTTGGAAACAGTCCGTCTTTCCCCGAGTCACGGGGCTTGACTCTTGCAAGGGCTGGGCCCGAACCTTCTTTTATGTCAGAAATGGCACAACTGAAGATCTGATCCGGCTGCGCCCCTATGCTCCGGGTCCTCCTAATCCGGATCTCTGGGACCAGATCCCCAAGAAGCCCACCGTCCTGGCAAACCAAGTCAACAAAAGATTATAGGAGCTGAAGGATCTGGGACTGCGCAACAAGGACGCAATGATCACATTCGTCCACAACCGGATCTCCCCTCTCCAGAAATGCACTCACAAGCTCTGCCACATGAGCTGGTGCCTTGACCCCAACCGGACCTCCTCATTCGAGTTGAGAAACACCGAGATTTTCCGCCGGGTCAAGGCCCTCTTCACCACCAAAAAAAAGTTCACCGCTGATTGGGAGTGGGGGATGGAGCACTTCTCCCGAGATAGGCTTCCTCCTGCGGTAAATCTCGTGCTCCAATCTTTTTCCGAATTAAGTCTTATGTCAGAATTTATTGTATGTTTGATCCCTTCACATTTTCCCTCTTAGATGTTTCTTCAGCAAACTCTTGAGGATGGCATCGAGCCTTCTCTCAAGTGGGCGCCGGATCGAGATGTCCCGGACGAGGAGCCGGATCAGGAGATGTTCCTTCTGTTCCCCGATGCGACCAAGCGACATACCGGTAAACTCTCTTCCATTAGAGATTGGCTTAAGGATGAAGATGATTCCGACGTTGAGGTGATGGAAGCATTTGATGCTGTCCCCCTTTCTTATGCCTTCCCGGCATCAGCTAACCCTAGTGGGCAGATCCATGAAGATCCTCCCCTCGCTACGGGCGAGCCTGTCCCGGTCACGCCAAAGAAAAGGGGAGCTGCATCTGCTTCTTCTTCTGATCCTTCCAAACCAGCGAAGAGACGAAAGAATTCTGCAGACAAAGCTGCCACCAAGCCTATGACCAAGGCCATAACCCAGAGATCTCGCAACCAAGGAGCCTTTGACCTCTGATGAGTAAGTCATTTCTTCCTTATCCAATTTTCTGCTTCGTGATTTGCTATTCATTTGTTCTTCCTTTGTTATAGTTTCTTATCACTCATCATTTGATTCGGCAGGGCCGCGGTGGAGGTTCCTCATAGCGGATCTGACATCGCCTGCCGCTCCGACATAGCCCTTCTCCCCCTCATGGCGATGATTCTCGCCCGCTGAGCCCCATTTAGGAGGGTTCAGCGGCTGCTCCGGGTTCTAGCCCACCTCGTCTAGAGGAGGGCAACCTCGGAGCAGGGGGAACTGGCTCTGCCGAGGCAGCGGCAACCACCACTTCGGCTCCGCCGCAACCAGCTTCATCTGAGATAGCAACAGCACCTCCGCTAAGACAAAAATCAGCACCAGCATCAACGCCAGCACCAACAGCAGCAGCACAAGCATCAGCAACAGCACCAAGTCCTTCCGCCTCGTCCGAGTCTTCCAAGACTCGATGAGAAGGCACCAGCAGCACCAAGGCTAGCACTAAGGCAGCTCCCAAGGGCAAATCCGTCGCAGTAACTTCAACCTCTCAGCAGCAGCCCAAGGGAAAAAAGGCTCCTGACACCGCCAGAGCAGCGTCTATCGAGGCTGGACAACGCACACTTGCGTCCATGCTTTCGAAGAAGACCCCACCGATGAAGGACACCTCTGCCGGGTCAGCTGATGCGCAACTCGTTTTGCACACAAGCCTCGCTGTTGCTAGGTTGAAAGGAGGGAAGCCCATGCTAAGGGTTTGGTCGTGCCCCACATGCTTAGCGGAGAACGCTATCCTCCGACCTTGGTCGAGTTTGTTAACAACTGGAGCAAGGCTGAGTTCATCCATAATGACGATCTCTCGAAGAAATTTGGGCCTGCCGAGTTTGCTGCACAGATGAACACCGCTGCCAAGGCAATCAACCTTGCAGGTCGGATGATGGAGGTACGCTACTTCGCCTTTTCCTTAACATGTACTAGATATTAGTGATATAACCATTAGTCCCCGAGCCTCCGGGGGAGTAACTTGTTAGTCGGCCGGATGCTCCTTAGTGACTTCGAATATGCACACACCTAGAGCCAGGTTAAGTTCCGCTTGGCCTGGATCTTGTATACTTTGAATATGCACACACCTAGAGCCGGGTTAAGTTCCACTTGGCCCCGATTTTGTACACTTCGAATATGCCCACACCTAGAGCCGGGTTAAGTTCCACTTGGCCCGGATTTTGTACACTTCGAATATGCACACACCTAGAGCCGGGTTAAGTTCCGCTTGGCCGGATCTTGTACACTTCGAATATGCACACACCTAGAGCCGGGTTAAGTTCCACTTGGCCTGGATCTTGTACACTTCGAATATGCACACACCTAGAGCCGGGTTAAGTTCCACCTGGCCCGGATTTTGTACACTTCGAATATGCACAGACCTAGAGCCGGGTTAAGTTCCACTTGGCCTGGATTTTGTACACTTCGAATATGCACACACCTAGAGTCGGGTTAAGTTCCACTTGGCCCGGATCTTGTACACTTCGAATATGCACACACCTAGAGCCTGGTTAAGTTCCACTTGGCCCGGATTTTGTACACTTCGAATATGCACACACCTAGAGCCGGGTTAATTTCCACTTGGCCCGGATTTTGTACACTTCGAATATGCACATGACTAAGCTATCCTTTTGTACTCTTTTCAGGTGACCACCAATCGCCGGAGCACTGAGTTTCAGCGTCTCTTGGATACTCACAAGATGCTGCGCACGAAACATACTACGCTTCTTGCCGAATACGAGAAAAGGGGTAAGTTTTCTCCTTGGTGTTTTTCCCATTTCTCTTCGCCTTTTTCCGCCGAACTAATATGATATTCGGATTGTGCAGCCGGAGTGGAGGCTGAGAACATCCTTGTGAAAAAAATTGGATCAGATAAAGGGTAAGTCATTTTCCTTAATCTCCATCTGCGCCCTATCTTCTTTTCTTCTTGGCTCGGAAAATATTCATACCTCGGCTTTGCCGGATCAACAAACTATTTCAACATCTCTTGAAGATAGTGTGCCCGTGCGTGATATGATGCTGCATTTTCTCGAACAAGCAGGGCAGCACCAGGCCGAACTCAAGAAGAAGGATGATGAGCTTGCCCTCCTCCGGACCAAGGATGAAGAAATTGCCAAGCTTAAGGCAGAGATGAAGAAACTCAAGGCGCTCCACAAATCCGAGATGGATAAAGCTAGCCAAGATTTTTCCAAAGAGCAAGAGCGTCTGAACCTCCAAATTGCCAAGGACGAAAAACTGCTGAAAGAGGCCGACACTAAGCTTGAGTCGGCAAATGCCGAACTTGTGCAACACCAGGAGAGGTGCGACAACTGCACCAAGGAGCTGACCCGGATCCACATACATATTTCTTGTAAGTTCCTTTCCTTCAACCGACATTGATCTTTCTGGGTCTACTTCCTTTACTTAATTCACTTGTCTCGTTTTTTAGACAAATTTCCAGAGGGCGATGTCACTGCATCCAATGCCATTACCAAGTTCCACTAGCAGAGAGGTACTCCATCTGGTCCTGGCACCATTCCTCTTGATCTGGAGGATTTGATAGTCAGCTTGTCCTCCCGAGTCGAGATCGTGAAGAACTATGGCAAGGATATCTTGGATGTAGCAATCCAGATCTTCAATGCCTTTTGGCCTGAAGAAGATTCTCTAGAGGGGGCTACTGCTCTTATTGCCAAGCTAATGGAGTGCGAGACCCAGCTCGATCTTTGGAGGGAATCCACTGGACGCGCTGGAGCTGAAATCGTCCTCCACTATGTGCTCACATGGTATGAAAAGATAAACCTGAAGCTTCTCGAGCGCATGCGCACCGGATCAAGGTGGTCCACTGACCCGGATTGGATTGCTCGGTTCAAGGCTTGCACCCATAGCCTCATTCAATATGCCCCATCCATCAATGGAATGAGGGACCAAGTTTCCTTGGCCCTGTCGATGACGAATATGTCGAAGATGGTTCGGGTGAGGAAGAAGAGGACGAAGCCTCGGATATCGAAGAGGATGAAGACGAAGCTGAAGCCGAGGCCGAAGCTGCACCTGCTGGCGCCGAGTTACCTCCTCCTACTGCTCCTTGATTAGAAACACTTTGCAGTTTATCAGATCCCCGGTATGTCGGGTGCAAATGTATTAAGCACACCAGTTATATTTTGCTACTAAGTTGTTTGTGTGCCGGATTAACTTGGGCGTAGTCCCCGAGTTTCATTTTCTTGTTCCTCCAATTTCTTGGCTCGGCTCGTGTCTACCTTGGTTCGGTTTTATGACTTACGAGTCCGAGTTTCAAAAATTGACTTAACAATACTTGGAAACTTTAGGATTAGCTCAAAATAATTCAGCATAATAAAAACAGGGTAAACATAAAGTTAGTCGAAATAACAAATGTTGGCTCGATTAAGTTCTTTTCGTTAGTCGTTTTTCATGTGCTACACAATTCCAAACTTCTTCTCTTGCTTGCCATGAAGCCAAATCTTGTTGGACAGCAGCAAATCAAAGAGTTGAATTTGGGGTGCTCACACACTACTAATTCGGCTTAGGTATAAGCAACTTACGCCAGCCGACATAAAAGTAAATAACGAATATAGGAAACAACGAATACCACTAAGGCAGTCCCTGAGTTACTGCTCGAGGTGCCAAAATTTCATTGATAAGCTCATTGCCGGCATACATACCGACATATGAGAGACTTAGATACACACACTTCTTTGCTAAGTGTAGAATGGTCGAAGTAGAGCTACATTCCATGGACGCTTAGATTCCTCGCCGGACCTGTCCGCCTTGTTCTTCTCCTGTGGTTTTGCATCGATGAGATAATATGAGTCATTGTGCAATGCTTTGCTCACAATGAATGGCCCCTCCCATGGGGGGATAGCTTATGCATGCCAGCAGTACGTTGTACCAACCGGAGCACCAGATCACCTTCCCGAAAGACTCGGGGGTTAACTTTCCGGCTATGATAGCGTCGGAGATTTT
Organism: Avena sativa; assembly: GCA_916181665.1. Taxonomy (NCBI): domain Eukaryota; kingdom Viridiplantae; phylum Streptophyta; class Magnoliopsida; order Poales; family Poaceae; genus Avena; species Avena sativa. The sequence goes on from OV702295.1 coordinate 436,012,016, forward strand.
GCTGATATATGGCGGATCTGGACAATGCCAATTCTCTCGCTTCTTCCAGCAGATCAACATCATTTTGCCGGGCTTCTCGCACTTTGGCTTATATGTATTGGGTGACTCTAGGCGAATCATGCTCTATGTCGGCTGGTAATACAACTTCTGCCCCATATACCAGAAAGAATGGCGTATAGCCTGTTGATTGATTCGGAGTTGTTCTTAAACTCCACAGTATCGTTGGTAGTTCTTCTATCCAGCACCCTGCTGATCTTTGCAGCGGCTCAATGAGACGGGGTTTTATCACGGATAATACTAATCTGTTGGATCTTTCCACTTGTCCGTTTGATGCGGGGTGGGCTATCGAGGCAACGTCCAGCCGGATCTTATTATCTTGGCAGAATCGTGCAAATGCTCCTTCAACAAAATTTGTGCCATTATCTGTTATGATACTGTGAGGATAGCCGTATCTCAAGATGATATCATTGAGGAATGTTACGGCCGTAGCTCCATCACATTTCTTTATTGTCTTCACTTCAATCCACTTCGTAAACTTGTCCACCATAACCAAGATATGGGTCATATTTCCCCTTGCTGGTTTGAACGGACCAACCATATCCAAACACCATACGGCAAATGGCCAGGTGATTGGTATGGTCTTGAGCTCCAACATTGGCATATGTGTCTTTGTTGCATACCTCTGACAGCCATTGCATTTTCTCACCCAATCTTCTTCTTGTTCTAAGGCACTTGGCCAGTAGAATCCATGCCGGAAAGCTTTTGCCACCAACGCTCTGGATGAGGCATGATGTCCACATTCTCCTTGATGTATATCTCGGAGGATATCCAACCCTTCTTTCGGGTCAACACATCGCTGGAGGACATTAGTGACACTTCTCTTGTATAGTTTGGCGTTGATGATTGTGTACGCCTTTGCGCGCCTCTGAATTTGCCTGGAAAGCACCTCTTCACTAGGCAAAGTTCCATCCTTCAGGAATTGAAATATGGGCAGCACCCAAGCTGGTATAGCTCGCACTGGAAACAGCTCCTCATCTACTTGCATTTGCTCCACCGGCATAACCTCGGCCGGATCACGCTGCGCAGTCCCTGGGTTCTGCGAAGCAGTCCCCGGGTTTCCTGAACCACTTCCCACGTCAATGTCCATGGGTACAGCTCCGTACTCCGGATCTGCCGGGATATAGATTGAGTTGGTTTCTAGGGACGGCCTGATAGATGGTTTTCTGAGGTGCTCCAGTGCTACACCTGGTGGAATTTCTTGTCGGGTTGATCCGAGCTTCGACAATACGTCGGCAGCCTCGTTTTCCAGCCGGGGTACATGGTGAAACTCGCATCCCTCAAAGTACCCAGATATCTTTTGCACATGGAATCTGTACAATGCCATGTTTGGATCAAGAGCGTCCCACTGCCCCGAGACTTGCCGAACTACCAAATCTGAGTGGCCAAAGCATTGGATCCGACGTATTCCAATTTCTTTTGCCACTTTGAGCCCATGCACAAGTGCTTCATATTCAGCGACATTGTTTGACGCGGAGAAATGGATTTGCAGCACATACTTCATCTGGTCGTTCTTTGGCGAGGTAAGTACCACTCCGGCGCCTAACCCGGTTTTCGTCTTTGATCCGTCAAAGTGCATTCTCCATTAGTTCGGATCTGGTAACAGTGGTTCGTATTGCATCTCTGCCCAATCTACGAAAAAGTCGGCCACAACCCGAGACTTGATCGCATCTCTCCTGTCGTATTGTGGAGCATAAGGGGCTAGCTCAATTGCCCATTTTGCGATTCAGCCGCTTGCATCCTTGTTACTCATTATCTCAGATATGGGGGCTTCACATATAACTTTGATGGGGTGTTCTTCAAAGTAGTGCTTTACCTTCCTTGCTGACATGTATACACCATATGCCATTTTCTGATAGTGAGGATAGTTTTGTTTTGATGCGGATAACACCTCGCTCAGGTAATAGACTGGCCTCTACACCGACTTGCCCTCTTCGTCGCGCTCTACCACTACCACTGCACTTACAACTCGGTTGGTTGTGGCTATATAGAGCAACATTGGCTCTTTTGATAGTGGAGAGGCTAACACTGGTGCAACGTCTAACATTTTCTTTAATTGGATAAAGGCTTCGTTGGCCTGCGGCGTCCATATGAACTTATCCGCTTTTTTCATTAGTTGATAGAGAGCCAATGCCTTTTCTCCGATTCGACATACAAACCGACTTAAAGATGCCAGGCAACCAGTGAACTTCTGGACATAATTAAGACACTTCGGCAAATCCATTCGCTCTATGGCTCGGGTTTTAGTTGGGTTAACTTTGATACCTCGGCTGGATACAAGAAATCCGAGTAATTTTCTAGCCGGGACACTGAAGGTACATTTTTCCAGGTTAAGCTTCATCCGGAATCGTCTCAGGTTCGCGAACGTTTGCCTGATATCATCAAGGAGCGTTTTGCTTTCCTTGGTCTTTATAACCACATCATCCACATATACTTGCACATTTGCACGAATTTGATCGTGCAAACATTTTTGCATACATCTTTGGTACGTTGCCCCTGCATTACGTAAACCAAAAGGCATGGTGCGATAGCAATAAGCCCCATAGGGGGTGATAAATGCAGTCTTTATTTGATCATTCGGATTCAGGGGTATCTGGTGGAAACCAGAATATGCATCTATGAATGACAATAGTTCACACCCCGCAGTTGAATCTATGACCTGATCTATCCTTAGTAGTGGGAATGGATCTTTTGGACACGCCTTATTCAGGTTCGTGTAATCAATGCACATACGCCAAACCACTGCCACATTCAGATCATCTTTCTTCTTTTCCACAAGCACTGGATTAGATAGCCAATCCGGGTAAATCACTTCCATGATAAACCCGGCTGAGAGGAGCCGAGCTATCTCATCCCCAATGACTTTTCTCCTATCTTCGGCGAAGCGGCGGAGAGGTTGCTTCACCGGCCTTGCTCCGGGTCTCACATTCAAAGAGTGCTCGGCCAACTCCCTCGGAACACCTTGCAAGTCCTGTGTGGACCAAGCAAAAATATCCCGATTCTCACGGAGGAAGTTAACGAGATCACTTTCCTATTTGTTATTTAACCCGACACCAATTGTTACGGTGCGCTCTAGGAACAGATCATCAACAGGCACTTTCTTCATATCCTTCGTTGCTTGAAACGAGACACTTCCATGCGGGTTACTCAGCGTCGGCATATACTGCTGCGCGGACTGAGCCAGTGCCGCCACTTCCTGTATCTTTCTTTTCTCTTGCGCAATCACGAGAGACTCGGCTAGGTTAGACCCGGCTGACGCACACTCAATGGAACGTCGGAAATCTTCAGCTATGGTAATTACTCCATTTGGCCCGGGCAACTTCATCTTCAAGTAACTGATGTGACAACTCGCCATGAACTTGTTCAGTGTTGTCCTGCCGAGTAACGCGTGATACGCACTTTCTAAATTCACAACCTCAAACTCCAAGTTCTCAGTTCGGCAGTTATCTCGCATGCCGAATAACACATCGACTTGGACTTTGCCAATGGGCTCACAGGATATGCCCGGCACAATACCATGAAACGTTGTTCTGGTAGCCTGGAGCATGTTCTCCGAGATACCAAACTTGCGCATTGTATCCGCATACATGATATTGATGCTGCTGCCATTGTCTATCAGCACCTTAGAAAATCTCACATTGATATTTGGCCCTATGAATGTTGGGTCCAGCACTAACGCATACGAACCAGGGCTAGGCATAAACTTGGGGTGATCCTTGATAATCCAGGTGATTTCCTGATCCGACCAAGGAATATACCTTGTTACTGCGGGCATTACCGCATTCACCTCCATATGTCGGTGCTGCAAACTCTTTCTATCTGTTTCCTCTATGGTAAACACACAGTAACTCTGGTGATGCTCTCTGTATTCATTTCTCCCCTCATTTCCGGGATACCTGTGATCTGGCTGAGGTTGGTTTTCTACCTGATGCACTGCATCTCTTCTTTCATGCTTTTCATACCTCGGCGGAGGGGGAGGCAACATTAACTGTTGCTTGTTTGCTCCGGAGAGCAATTGCTGCCGGGGTAACTCTTGCCGAGGTTGATCGCTCCGAGGTGCCTGAGCATTCCGCGAACCACTTTGTTCTATCTTCCTCATCCACTCACTTTGCTGAGTCATGTGACCCGCCGGGTTACTCGGATTTGGCGTGTGAAATTTACACGGCTGATCCAGCATTGCCTCATAGGTATACCTCGGACGGTCCTTCTTTTCTTGCCACTGTTTCTTCTGCTCTGGCGTCCAAGTTTTCTTGCCAGCATTTTTTGGAGTCCATTGTTGTCCTCCAGTTTTCTAACGCTGATTAGTCCCTGCTACGGGTTGATCTTGATTTACAACAGCAACTTGTTGCGAACTGTACCTGTAATCCGGTCTATCATATCTTCTCTTACCCCGATAATCATTTCGCCGGGATGATCCGGCTCCATCTCTCTGGTAGTACTCCTCATTTGACTCGTTTGACACAAGCCTAGGTTGAGTCAGATCACCCAATTCATATGAATCAGCAATCCGGATTGTCTCTGCCAGTGTAGTTGGCATATCCCTTTGCAACCTTTGCCACAACATGCTTGCATATCTACATCCCTGCGCAAACCAGGCTATGGCCCGTGACTCGATCACGCCCTCGCATGAATTTCGCACTGTGCACCACCGGGTTAAGAACTCCCGGTCCGTCTCATTTGGTCTCTGCTTACACATTGCTAGGGTCTGTGGCCTATTTGGCCTCTGATACATGCTCGAGAAGTTGCTTACAAACATTTCCTCGAAATCAATCCAACCGTTGATACTTCCGGGAGGCAAATTGTTTAACCATACCCTCGCTGGCTCCTCCAACATCTGAGGTACATCTCTCACAGCCCATCTCAAATTGCCTGTAGCAATCTTAACCGTCGTAGCATAGTTGACCAACCAATCCTCCGGCTTTGTGCTGCCGTCATATGTTTTCGTGCCCCTGGGTAACTGAAAGTTCGGTACCGGAGGCTCCTTCATGATCCGGGGCCCAGAACACGCCGGACCCGGAGGACCTTGACACTCAATTTTCTCCGACCTATAAAGTCGATCTAGCTTCAACCTGGCATCGTGAGGCATCAAGTCCCTGCTTCCCAATCATGACCCTATCACGTGATAGTCCGGCCTTGGGCATCCCGCGTTCACCATTTCCGAATCACCATCATTATATCTGTCTTGCTCTGGTGGAGCGCCTCTCTGTTGCATACCTCGGCCGGCACTTTGCTCTTGCTGTGGTATATTCCGCTGCTGCGGTTGCCCTGCTCCCGCCGAGTTGCGCTGTCCGACATTGCCGTTTACAACATTTCCTTGACCGGCATTGCCTTGGTTGCGGTTACCTCGGCCAACTTCACCTCGGCTGACACTTCGTCGATCATCATTTGCCTGCACTGCTTTTCCTTTCCCTGCCCTTGCCGGGCCATATGGGACTATCTGTTTGTTTCTCCTCGCCGAGGTTACCACCTCCTCTCTTCTTGGGTCTCCGTGAGGGGATGATGCTGCTCCAGCTGATTTCTCCGGGTTACCTACAGCTGAATGAACAACTTTGGATTCCCTAGCCCTTGCCGGGTTTGCCCTGAGCAACTCTTCATTTTGTCTGTACGCGATCCGAACTAACTCATTGACTCTTTCCTGCTGTCTTTGCCCGGCTTCACCCATCAAACCCTCTAACTCGGATGCAGCTGCATCCGCTGCTTTGATGTTCTTTGCCGGGGTATTGTACTTCGGCAGCCCCGTGGACAGATAGTTCTCTGACTCTTCAACTCTAGTATCACCCTCTTTGTTCATTTCACTGATGAGGTTTTTCCCCTTTACTTTTATAGCATCTACCTTATTCGCTCTTGCATACTCACACAATGTCATGTTCAACGACTGCTGAGCCGCGGCTATCTTTTTCGCACCCTCTAGTATTTTCTGCCTAGTTTCCTCTAACTCGGCCTGTGCCTGAGCCGGATCTACTGCAGGTGCTATGGGGCTCTCTAGGCTATCTATCGCCTACTGCAGCACATTCTTAGGCCTCTCTAGTGGAGGACCTCTACTTTTCCTCGGTGCCTTGGGCGTTACCTCCGGATCTGGTGCCGGATCCTTGCTCGCGCCAGCACCAGGCGTTGTCATCATCACCTCGGCGCGGTCAGGGGAGCGAGTGATACGCGCCCCGTGAACCACGCTAAGGGGTGGCTCGCCTCCCTGGACGACGTGCCATGGGTGAACGCACGACACATCGACAGCGACGTGGATCTTGTGCGCACTGAGCTTGACGAAGAGGCCGTTGCACGGGAGAGGTCGCTTGCCGAAGCAGCCAACGTTGTCGCTGACAAAGTCCATTGCTCCAAAGCGTTGAACAAGCCCGGAGACGATGCGTTCGCTAGTGCCGATGAGGTTTCCCGTCCGGATCTTCACTCCTGCTAGCGCCGCTAGCCCCACGGTGGGCACCAACTGTCGTGGTGATGTCACGACAGATGCCATGGATAGGCTAAAGGTGGGGACAAGATGCACTAGAGGAATCCAGGTAGGGATAGTGTGGTGATTCCACACAAAGATGTTTGTATTTGATTCACTTCCAAGGTTTACAAGTGCTCCTTGAGCTGTATTCTGGAGAGGAGGAAGAAGGAACTCTCTTACTCTCACCACTAGCTAGCCCTCAGGAACATACTAGTAAAACTCAACCAACTAGAGATCAACTAGTCAAAGACCAACCCCTTCCACAGATGCCCTAGCCCTCCTTATATAGGGTTAGCTAGGTCTCCAATTAGGGCATACGTGGAGGCATATTCCAAGGAATATGCCTCTTCCCAAAATAGTAAGCCGACCGGGTCACTTTTGCCCAGCGTCATCCCCGCAGAGGCTACGTGAGCCTCTGCGGCGCCCGCGTCATCCGACACAGGCATCGTCACCTTTGTCGGCCACGCCTCGGTGGTCCTGGGCTCTGTCCGCTTTGCTCACACTCTGCGTACAGTGGTCACCTTTTGACCAGTGAGATACCTTCCTTCTCTTGCAAGCTTGATATAACCCGGATCGTGCCTAGTTGATCCGGCCACACAGGTACCTGCATACAAGTTACATAAATCCTGCCGGCATACGACATGAGTCGGCTGGGACTCAGTTAGGCGGACATCCTCGGGTCCGGGTTACTCCGTGACTCGGCCTGCCTTGAGGTGACTCGGCTAGCATTGGCTTTGACCTTGCCGTACCTCGGCTAACTCGGCCATTATACCCCGGCGTGACCCTACCCGGGGGTATCCCCCCAACACAAGCTGAGCTTCTTGCTCCTTGATGGTCTTCTCGAGGTCAGCCACCTTCTTGCGAAGATGGGCGATGGTGCGATCCTTCTTTTCGCACTGGAGGCGAAGAGACTGACGGTCCTTGACAAGCAGTGAGAAAGTCTGGGCCTTCTGGTCGGCAATGGCACGGTTGTGGTTTGCAAACTCCCTAGCATTGTCCAGTTCCTTCTGGTGGTCGTACAGTAGGAAGTCAAGGTTCTCCACTTGACACTTCAACTCCGGGTGGCTTGGCATCTCCATCGGCATTCCCATGAAGTCACGTCTTGCATAGTGCACAAAGCGGGTTCCTTGGATTTGGTTGACACTGAGAGCACATAGACGTGTGAGCGCTTCATGCATTGCCCTGGCTAATCCATCTAGCCAGTTGTTCTCCCTTACAGAGAACTGGATTCTCCCGGACGTTGGTGCTTCTATGCTTCCTCGAAGATCAGCGGTGACTAGCCACTATAAATCTCCTCCTGGAGGTCCTGGAAGTTGAGATCCAAGAAACTCCGGATATGGGCATCCCAATAACTCAAACAGTGAATCTAGATCCCTTTCAAAGATCAGCTGGCCTCCGTTGCCCAATTGGTAGAACTTGCTGAACTGAGTCTCCATCTACAAGAATTTAGGATGAGGGAGTTAGTGAAGTGACCAAGTGTGTCAAATTTTAGGTAGTAATGTAAGAATTTGAGGAACATGAATTTTTGAGAAAGAATGAACTCCCAAGGTTAAGAGAGGAAATATTTTTCATAAATACTCACTTTGGTTTTGAAATTAAGTTTTTGTTCAGACGTCCATTCTAACTAGGGTCTCCTATGGTCAGGATGGCTCTGATACCAACTTGTAAACACCCGGGTTTTTAATCCCAGATGCCTGTTATGTCATACATCACAATCCTAGGATTACCATTTTTGCGAGACATAATGATACTTTGCAAATGTATCTATAATTTTTGATGTTCCATGCTTGGTTTTATCTACTTTATTATGTTTTGTCCACACTTTGGAGTACTTTTCATATGATTTCTTCGGCTAACCTATTAACAAGAGCCACAGTGCCAGTTGCCTGTTTTCTGCTGTTTTTGGTTCCAGGAAAGTCAGAAAATGGATATTCTCAAAATTGGACGGGACAAAAGCCAAAGTTCCTATTTTCCCGGAAGACTCACGGAGCCAGAAGGAGAGTCGGAGAGGGGCCACAGGGTGGCCACACCCCCCCAGGCACAGGTATCCCCAGGCCGGGCCAGGGCATGGTGTGGCCCCCCTGGCTGGCCACCAACCTTGCCTCCTTCGCCTATATATTCCCCCTGAGGCAAAAACCCTAAATAGTCAATCAGAAATCCATGAAAAGTTCCGCATCACCGTCGCCACCGAAGGGGAGATTCGGGGGACAGAAAGTCTCTGTTCCGGCACCCTGCCGGGACAGGGAAGTGCCCCAGGAGCCATCTCCATCGATCTCTACCACCATCTGCATCGCCGTTGTTGATTCCCATGATGAGGAGGGAGTAGTTCTCTCTCGAGGCTAAGGGTTCTACCGGTAGCTATGTGTTCATCTCTCTCTCTATGCATGACCTTATTGAGATCATGAGCTTGTAACCTATAGATCTACCTTGCTACTCAAGTGGTTTAATAGATCTCTGCTCTCCCCATGTGTGTGAAAGTGACAGCGTGCACACCATGGTGGCACTTACGCTAGAGCTAACAAATACTTGTTATGAGTTATATTTGGAGTTGTATGTCTTTATGAAATTGACCCATCTAGTGCTCAAGGTGATAGTGTGGGGTTATCTAGAGGGGAAAGTCTTACTTTGAGGTGTGCTGCTATAGCCCTACCATGGATTAGAGTGTCCAACCAGAGAGTAGTTACGAGTAGTATCATAAAGAGAACATATTTATATGAGAGTGTTCACTAGTGAAAGTATGATCCCTAGGCCTTGTTTCTAAGCACTGAAACACTGTTTGCTATTAGATCTGTTACATGTTTGCTTGCTTCCTTCTTTATTTTAGTTTACTTTAGTATTTTCCACGCCATCAAGCTACTTTCTATCACCGTTACCACTTGTATTTCACCATCTCTTCGCCGAACTAGTGCACCTATATGAAGGGAATATGCCCGAGAGGCAATAATAAAGTGGTTATTATCTTATTCCATGTTTATGATAAATGTTTATTTTGCATGCTATAATTGTATTGATCGGAAACATCAATACATGTGTGTTTAATAAACAAAAAGGGTTCCTAGTTATGCCTCTCTTATAGACTAGCTTGTTGATTAACAAGATGATCAAGGTTTCCTGATCATAGACATTGGATGTTATTAATAACAAGGTCACACCATTGGTGGAATGATGTGATGAACATTCATCTGAAGTATAGCATTACGATCAAGTCATTATGTTTATATTGCTATAACATGATACGAAGTAATCTTAGTCCTTAGACCATGATATCATGTTAATTGCTAACACCGGAAGAGTATCTTGATAACATCAAACGTCACACCGTAATAGGGTGACTATAAAGGTGGGTTCAGTGCTACGAAGGTGTTATGTTGAGGCTCATGGATCAGGAGTGGAATTTGTCAATCCCGATGATGGATAGATATACTCTAGGCCCTCTCGGTGATATCACATTGAAATAGCTTGCAAGCAAGTGATGTGATCACTAGAATGTTATATCACCGGAACGAGAAAAGAGTGCATGTCGGTAACGAGATCAAACTAGGTATGGAGATACCGATGATCGAATCTCGGACATGTAATATATCACGGGACAAAGGGATTTAGTTACTAGCATTAAAGGTTCTCACGATCACAGAAGTCATCGTTGAATGTGTAGGAGTCAGTATGGATCTCTAGGTCCCGCTTCTGATTATTGATCTGAGAGGGGTCTCGATCATGTCTGCATTATTCGCGAACCATAGGGTGACACACTTAAGGGATACCGACACCATTTGGAGCAAATATGTTTCAGATAAAGATTTAAGAAAGCACTGGAATTATTTCAATAGACACCGAAACTGTTTCGGGTGAAATTGCTTCTGCATGTAATATTGAAATGTTGCAGGGGGTTTTATGTGAATGTTTGTTAATTAAAGTAATTAACAAAATTCTGAATAAAACTAATAAAAGAGTTTTATTAAATGAGAGAGCATTAAATTTGGAGAAATTTAATGCATTTAAAGTGGAGACTTTAATGGAGAATGTGAAGAGGCAAATTTATGTGGAGGGGGTTACCACCACATGAATGGGGGAGGTGAAGGGTCACCTCCATGGGGCGCCGGCCATGGGAGGGGTACCCTCCCCTCCTCCTATAAAAGGCCCCCCTCTCCTCACTTCTCACACACACCTCCTCGTGAAGGATCTCTCTCCCCCTCTAGTATTATTTCCCCATGGTCTCGGATTAGCGAGATTCATGTTCCCGGTGGCTTTATCTGGAAAGGAGTTGCTGCTTCCGCTGCTTTGCTGGAGTGAGGGACGGAGGTTTTGGGGGTACCGGACGTGTGTGCGATCACGGATGCACCGCTGCTTTGCGGTGCTGGACTTGGTGGTGCTGGAGCTGGATCTGATGGACGTGCTGGAGCCGGACCTGCTGGACTTCATCACGATCTTGAGATCGGCAAGTGTACGACTACATCAACCACGAGTTCCTACTCGTTAACAAAGCTTGTTGTCTACGAGGGTAAGTTCTCGTTTCCACCCGTTGCTTTGTACCTAGTAGATAGATCTTGGCGTGTAGTTCACACCGTAGGAATTTTTTTGTTTTCTATGCTGCGGACCCAACAGTGGTATCAGAGCCTGATCTATGCGTAGGTGCTTTGCACGGGTAGTACACATATGTTTATATGTGGGCGATGATGATCATGTTATTGCATCTTCTATGTATTTTGGATATTGGTGGCATAGTGGGATGAAGCGGCCCGGACCAACCTTACATGTCATCGTACATGAGACCGGTTCCATGATTGACATGCAACTTGTTTTGCATAAGTGGCTAGCGGGTGTCTGTCTCTCCTACTATAGTCAATATCTGATTTACAACGAGTTGCTAATAACTTGGTTATCCTCGTTGTGGTTCATGTTCGTAGGTAAGACCGGTTCTATCTCCGAAAGCCCTAAGCCACGTAAAACTTGCAATTGATAAATCAGAGGCGTCTAGTTTAGATCGTTGTTGGGCTAGTGTCTTGATATGGTATTGTTGTAAGTAGATGTATGATAGATACTCTTACAACTCACTTAACGTGTAAGTTCCATAGACCTTGGCCTTACACACAAAGGAATGATATAGATCATACCACGATGCAAATGATAGAGATCAAATGCATGGACCATATCACCTCACTTCACACATTAGCATCTTATATTGCTAGTTTGGCGCTTTTGGTAGCATTATAAGATGATCCCTCATTTAGATATCAAGATAAAATGTGTTCTTCCTTAAGTATGCACCGTTTTGTGGATCGTGTTTTGAGGCATCACTGATGATCGGGTGTTCTCGACTCTACACTTTCATACAACGGGTGTAAGACAGTTTTACACACGCAAATACGAAGGTTCTTACTTGACGAGCCTAGCATGTATAGACATGGCCTCGAAACACGGACCGAAAGGTTAAGCATGAGTCATATAGTTGATATGATGCCCATATTGATGCTCTCCTTTGAAGCTACACCGACTCACGTGATGATCGGACTTGGTGTAGTGGATTTGGTTCATGTAATCACCAAAAAGACACGAGGGATGTTGTTTTTGAGTGGGAGTTCATTTCTAATTTGGATTAGTCAAACCAAATTTGTCATAAATTAAATCAAAGTGAATTTGCATAGTTTGTTGTAGTCATTGGCATTTGTTTTCTACCTTATGCTTAGTTTTTATTTGAGATAATAGAACTATAGAATTCTGGATATTTACTTTATGAACTGGTATCGTATTGTTTTGAATGTCAATTTAAAGTTTATAAGTCCTATTGCAAACTTTCAGCAAACTCTATTTACTCCATGAAGTTTAATAAGTAGTATTAAATCAAGAGTAAGAATTCCAATGTTAGTATCTCAAGTATCATGTTTGCCTCCATGATTATTGATATTCAAAAAGTTGTTTTAATATCAAGATTATATTGGAGCTGGAAATTGTTTCAGAAACCATCATGTGTGAAAGATATTGTGATATCTGAAACAATGTTTTTTGGTTGCATTATGATAGAGTATAATTTAGCAAAATACATGTTCTCATATTGTATGAGAATTTGTGAAGGATGGAGATGCTAGGCATCCGAATCTACCAAAAAGGTTTTGGGAACTGATATTATACTCGTGATTCTTCCTTATAAGCTATAGTAGCTTGATCATGAAAGTTGTCATGATAAGGATGAATAGAAGATGTAAGTAAAATGTTTACTACACTAATAGATTACTAAACAATGGATTTTTGAAAGAACACCAAACATTTGATGATGGTGATCCACTTCAAAGTGCAAGTCCAAAGGTATTAGTATTTGACTATATACGCTTTGTACCATGTGTTATGTTGATGACACCACTATTGATGTTGATAGATTCTTTTAAAAGAAAAGTAATTGCTGAAAGAGAATCTATAAAATATTTGGCAGAAAATAAAAGGTTGGAGATGTCCAACTTAGGTATATAGAATATACATGTTATGGCTATATTCCTTGCTTGTTAAACAATGTGGTTCTTAGGTATTGGATACCAGTATTGGATACCGAATTGGTTGGTATGAAATGTCATACAGGACAACGCAATTCATGAACTACGATGGCCTAAGTAACCAGCAAGAGAATGAGTGATGATGTTCATCGAAAACAAATAAAGTGTTATTGTGTTGTTCGTTGTCATCAAACCAAGCCTTCAAGATTTGTTTAAATAATTGTTATTTTGTTCCGGTATCATGAGAACAATGGCTGTTCAAATAATTACCGTATTCCATAAAGGATGGATGAACTTTTACAAGTCTAGTTGGAGAAATCACATCCATAAACACTATTGCTAAAATGTCGCAAGACAAATGATTGAAAGATCACTTATGAAGTGACATCGATGTTTAAATTATATTGAAAACAAAACATGAAGAAACTCCATGTTGATGGATTTTTGGAGTCTTTGATTTTGATCAATTGACGCATGTGAGACTTTCCTCGAGATAATTGAAACTCCATCCATAGGCCAAAGAGGAACGGATGACTAGCTTATTGGAAATTGTGCATGCTGATGTGCATAGTGCATTATGTGTAGCCATATGCGATGGATCTTTTTGCTTCATATGCTTTCTCCGAAAATTTGAGTGAATATATCTGTATATTTACTTAATAAGGAAGAAGTATGAAACATTTGAAAATTGTTCAAAGACTTTCAAGATGAAGTGGAAAATCATTGTAACAAGAAAATAAAGAGTTTATGATTCGATCATAAAGGAAGATATTTGAGTTACATGATTTAGCAAAAACACCTAAGACTTGAGGAATTGTTCCATGATTTGTGTTTCCCGATAAACCATAGGAGTATGGCATATTCGAGAGATAAAATCAAACCATGTTTGACATGGTAAGATCAAGGGTGTCATTTATAAAATTGCCATTATGTTTTAAGGATTGAAGCTTTAGAGACTACCGCTTTTACACTGAAAAGAGCACCATCGTGATCCGTTGAAATGACACCATATGAGTTATGGTTTGGGATAAAACCCGAATTGTCTTTTCTTAAATTTTGGTATGCTATGCATAAGTAAAATGTTTACAACCAAAGTCGGATAAGCACGTCTTTGTAGGTTATCCCAAAGAATTTGTTGGGAATTTCTCCATAACACCGATGACAAAAGAGTTTGTTACTTGGAACGTCAAGTTTCTTGAGAAGGAATTTTTCGTGAAAAGTTAAGTGGGAGGACAATAGAACTTTGATAAGGTTGTTGAACCTTAGCTATATGTGCTAAGTAGCGCAGCGCCGGAAAGTGTCCCGGTGGCGGCCACGATGCTCATGGCTCTCGTGATTACAAAAGGTGTGATCTCGGAGATTAGAGTTCCTATAGAACCGTGTGGGTTGGTAAGAATCAAATAGTAAGATTTGATAAGCAAGTCGTTATTGTTTTGACAATGATGAACCGACTACATGAAAAGAAGCGATGATGGGCCCTGACTCCATAAAATGACTAGAAGTCATAGAATCCGTGATAGTATCCATACACAAGAAAACAAGTTTCTGAAATTGGAAGACCCTCCGGAAAGGCGTGAAGCCTATCGGTCGTGTTTGGATCTATAAAGAAATAAGACATGGATGTTTAACATCTATGAAATAGTCGACATGTTGGAAAGAAGTTTACGACAATGTTCAAGGAGTTGACTATGACAAGATATGATCTTTCATAGCGATATATAGTCTTGACGGATTAATGTAGCAACCACTACATATAATTTGGTATATGGTAGTTGAATAAACAAAACAAGGTTCTTCTAATAGAACGGTAACCTAGGACATGTACATGACATGGTCCGAAGGGTTTTGTTAATTCAAAGGGTGCTAAAGGGCATGTAAACTTCAATAGTTGAAGTAAGCATAGCGGAGTTGGAATCTTCACCATGATGAAACTGTTAAAAGAGTTTAAATTCATCAGAGATGATGAAGATGCTTGCATTTGCAAGAAATTAAGTGGGAGCGATGAGACATATTTCTAATACATTATGTAGAGGACATATTGTTGATTGGAAATAATGTACCTTGAATTGACACAAGTTAAGGATTTCATTAAAATAAGATTTCGATGAAAGACTTGGGCAAACCCAGAATATTAGGCATCAATATCTATATGGATAGATTAAGGCGCTAATATGGTCGTGCCAGACATACATATATAAGATATTGAAAGGGTTCAATATGGAAACAACAAGAAAGGTTCTTGCTGCATGGAAAGGATTTTATCAAGATTCAAGTGTTTCAACACTTGGTGAGTAAAATCACATGAAAATTTTGATCGATTATACCATGATATGTATATATCCAGAATGTCCTATGCTCTAAATGTTATGAGCATATACCAGAATGATTCATAAGATGATCATTGGACAATAGTAAAGATACTCTTATGAGCTTTGGAAGAACTAAGAATATATCATGTATAAGTGACAAATAGTTAAAGGTAGGTCATTGTAAAGTGTTACATTGATACTAGTTTTGTCACAAGATACAAATTAAATTTATCTCAATTTAAACTATGGGTGGCACAATATAATGGAAAGGATGTTCCATGATGGATTTGGATGAGTTACAAAGTTGAGATATTGTGACGGATACTACAATAAAAGGCTAAGTATATGACTGCTATAGTAGCAACATAGGAGGGCATTTGTGTTAAGTAGTTTGTTATCAAACTAGGTGTGGTTCAAAGTGGGCTAATACTATGAAGATATATTGTGTGACAATAATATCAACATATTTTGAGCCGAACGAACTAAAGGTCTCACCAAAGGACCAAATCTATACAATGCCATCTCATTTGAGAATGAGTGATGCGTAGAGACGCAAATACATGCAAATACACACGGACCTGAAACTGTCAGATCCAGAGATTATGTTAACCACTAGCAATAGCGTATCTGCAACACCAGAAAGCCATAGGTGTTCAATACGCAAAGTTTTTCAAACTAGATTATTGACTCTAGTGCAAGTGGGAGACTGAAGGGAATATGCCCAAGAGGCAATAATAAAGTGGTTATTATCTTATTCCATGTTTATGATAAATGTTTATTTTGCATGCTATAATTTTATTGATCGAAAACATCAATACAAGTGTGTTTAATAAACAAAAAGGGTTCCTAGTTATGCCTCTCTTATAGACTAGCTTGTTGATTAACAATATGATCAAGGTTTCCTGATCATAGACATTGGATGTTGTTAATAACAAGGTCACACCATTGGTGGAATGATGTGATGAACATTCATCCGAAGTATAGCATTACGATCAAGTCATTATGTTTATATTGCTATAACATCATACGAAGTAATCTTAGTCCTTAGACCATGATATCATGTTAATTGCTAACACCGGAAGAGTATCTTGATAACATCAAACGTCACACCGTAACAGGGTGACTATAAAGGTGGGTTCAGTGCTACGAAGGTGTTATGTTGAGGCTCATGGATCAGGAGTGGAATTTGTCAATCCGATGATGGATAGATATACTCTAGGCCCTCTCGGTGATATCACATTGAAATAGCTTGCAAGCAAGTGATGTGATCACTAGAATGTTATATCACGGGAACGAGAAAAGAGTGCATGTCGGTAACGAGATCAAACTAGGTATGGAGATACCGATGATCGAATCTCGGACATGTAATATATCACGGGACAAAGGGATTTAGTTACTAGCATTAAAGGTTCTCACGATCACAGAAGTCATCGTTGAATGTGTAGGAGTCAGTATGGATCTCCAGGTCCCGCTTCTGATTATTGATCTGAGAGGCGTCTCGATCATGTCTGCATTATTCACGAACCGTAGGGTGACACACTTAAGGGATACCGACACCATTTGGAGCAAATATGTTTCAGATAAAGATTTAAGAAAGCGCTGGAATTATTTCAATAGACACCGAAACTGTTTCGGGTGAAATTGCTGAAATTGGTTCTGCATGTAATATTGAAATGTTGCAGGGGGTTTTATGTGAATGTTTGTTAATTAAAGTAATTAACAAAATTCTGAATAAAACTAATAAAAGAGTTTTATTAAATGAGAGAGCATTAAATTAGCGAGATTATTAAATGAGAGAGCATTAAATAGGATCTCTCTCCCCCTCTAGTATTATTTCCCCATGGTCTCGGTTTAGAGAGATACATGTTCCCGGTGGCTTTATCTGGAAAGGAGTTGCTGCTTCCGCTGCTTTGCTGGAGCGAGGGACGGAGGTTGTCGGGGTACTGGACGTGTGTGCGATCACGGATGCACCGCTGCTTTGCGGTGCTGGACTTGGTGGTGCTGGACTTGGTGGTGCTGGAGTTGGATCTGATGGACGTGCAGGAGCCGGACCTGCTGGACTTCATCACGATCTTGAGATCGGCAAGTGTACGACTACATCAACCACGAGTTCCTACTCGTTAACAAAGCTCGTTGTCTACGAGGGTAAGTTCTTGTTTCCACCCATTGCTTTGTACCTAGTAGATAGATCTTGGCGTGTAGTTCACACCGTAGGAATTTTTTTGTTTTCTATGCTGCGGACCCAACACTATACACCTGGCAAGTGTATTGGGTGTGTTCGGGACACAACAGACTTCTTGTGTCTTGATTGCAGGGTTGCTTGAGAGGGGATACCTTTGACCACTTCCTCCCTGAGTTCGATAAACCTTGGGTGATCCACTTAAGGGAAAACTTGCTGCTGTTCTACAAACCTCTGCACTTGGAGGCCCAACAACTATCTACAAGAATAGAAGTGCGTAGACATCACATAACAGATTGGATATCACAGTACATCATCCATTACAAACCATAAATAAGGTCTTACACAAATAAGGATCTCATGATCCAGTCTTAATACAACAAGCAGCGGAATAAATAATAAGCGTAGCGGTGGGGTCCATCTTCAGGGGCACATGCAATGCTGACGAAGGCAGATAGTCCTAGTTATCATAGCCGTCCTGCTGTCCATCATCTTGGTAGTCCCCTTCATAGTCTGGCCATGAGAATAGCCAGGGACAAAAGCCATGAGTACTCTTTAAGTACTCGCAAACTACCACTAACAAGTCAGGTAGTACTAGTGGGAAATGCTAACTCTATAATTATTTGTAAAGTTAAGTTTGAAACCTAAGCTGAGTTCAGAAACAAAGAAACGTAAAATAAAGTTCTAAAATCACTTAAGTTGGGAAGCTAGTGTCATAGTCACAACCTTGTTGTGGTCAAGTCAAGATTCATCATTCATTTCATAATTTGGAAAACATCTGACAACGAAACAGCATGGCCACTCCAACTGTCCATAACCGCGGACGCGGCTATTCGAATAGTTTGACACTCTGCAGAGGTGGTACACTTTAACCACAAGATTCGATACATCTGTCAGGGATAACCCTGAATCATCATACTTAGTATGTAGATAAGCAAACATAACATTTCCTTTACACACTCTAGTATAAGCACCTCTCCTATGAGCAGGGCCTCCCAACCATGACCATCTGTCATCTTGGGCACTTCATAGGTGGACAACATCGAGAGGTAGCCTCATCTCAAACCTCTCCTGCGAGGGAACTAATACTAATGCATATAAACTTCTGGCTAAGCCTTAACCAATTCAGGTATTGTGGTTGTATAGTAAATTTGGAATGGTATCGCATCTGAATCCAACCATCAGTTTTTATAAGAGGGATAAGGCTCCTGCCTCAATATTTTAATCATCATAAACCACTTGTGTTTCTCAACACATGTCAAAACATCTCAATAGAATGAGTCATCATTCCAAGGTTTTCATAATTCATTTTCACCAAGTATTCCCATCTAAAGTGACTCAAGTTTTAGTTTAGCTCTAAACTACTAAGTTAAGAGTGTTCACTAATGTGGGATGCTAAGATCAATCTCATGCCATAGAATGACATCTAAGGTTATCTAGATAGGTCAAGTTTTATACTCTTTATGCTACGTTCAAAACAAGTAAAGGACTTTGGTAAAGTAAAGAAAGTAAAGCTTGGAAATAAAACTTGGGGTAGGTAATAGTCAAGTGGTATAACCAAAGCATGCCTAATGCATCTTGCTCAGATTATCTAGCTTAATTCTAGCTTGCTAAGTATTATACTTCCAAGTGTTAGCTTGCCTTGGTTGGTGCAGTGGTTGAAGTTTTCTTCCTCCTCCTCTTGGTAGAACTCCTCCTCCTCGAAAGCTTGGTCGGTACTATTGTCTATAATTACATACGGAGTACACAATCACCAAACAATACTTAACTAGTCTACTTAGCACTCTAAGACACACATTTGATGATCTATTATCATCACATGCATCACAAGGTTTTATTAACTAGCTTCATTCTTTTTATTTAAGAAAAGTAATTTCTACTCATTGAAAATAACTAAGATTTAATATTCTCCATTTAAAATATGGGATCATGTGGACACATGTCATCACCACATATTATAACATATGGGAATGTGATTTAAACGTTGGATCATATTTAATTAAGTTTAAGTTTAATATTTATTGATTTAAAGTGACTAGAAATGCCTATATAGCATTATTTTGGTACAAGTCCAAAGTCACTGTATGTAAACATTGATATTATTACATATTCTAATAGGTATGGTTAAATGTGATTTTTGAGAGTTGGAATCGACTCAAAAGCTATCATGGTTGATTTTATAAAAATGTTTGAATGTGCAAATGCTTTTGTCTTGTTATTTTTACTAGGAGAGATCTCTAACTCTAAATGAATTAAATCCAACAGGCTTGGATCGATCTTTCAGTAGCTTTCTAACAAAATTTTAATTACTCGATTTGGTTCAGTAAATCTTCCTGAATTGATTTTTAAACTAAGGAACCGAATTGAGTTCAAACTAAAATAGAAAAATCTATATTTGAACTAACTGGGTCGCGCGGGAAAACTAACGGGCCGGCCTAGTGGCGCTCCGCAGCGCGGATGACAACTGACAGGGGGTCCCGCAGGTCAGCGACACATCAAACGCGGAGCGGTACGAGGCACTCTCAGCGCTACGATTAGAAGATAGATCAACGGCTGAGGATCGTCGTCCCCGGCGAACAGGTCGCCGGCGAGAGCTAACCCTAACGGCTCGGTGGGGGTACGTGGGGGCTTACTAGGGCTCCAACTAGACGTGGCGATGGGGGCGATTGAGCTGGTGGACGACGGCGGTTCTAGGCGTGGTCGCGGCGGCTCCTGCGGTGGACGAAATCGACGGTGCCTCTCCTCCTCTACTGCGGCAAGCTCCGATAAAATTCCGGCGAACGGCAGCCCGCCTTGCTCCGGGGATGGGGTGGAAGGATCAGTGGAGAGAGGGGAGTGAGATGGTGTGAGGAGTTTGTGCTGGGGTGGCCTCTATTTATAGCTCAATGAGGCGACCGAGCGGGATGGGCTGGCGACTCCGCCGAGGGCTGTACAACATGCTATCGTCGTGGCTGGAGGTAGGGGACGATGGTTGCCTCCTGGTGGTGCTCTACGGCTTCAATGCACGGCTAGGGGCGGTGGCGTTTGGTCGGGAGCGTCCCGCTCTCTGGAAGACAGAGGCATTGCTCGATGCGGCGCTCTGTGGCTGTGGGTCACACGGCGGCGCATGGCCGTGTCTGGCGGGTTGCTGGGGTCGAGGCGGAGCGGCGTGCACGGTATTGGGTCGAGGGACGGTCTGTGGCGTGCTGGCGGTGAAGGCGCTCTGGCGCGCTCTAGCTGCGCACAGAGAGAATGGGCGGCGAGGCTGGGGAGTGGTCCAGTGGCTGGCAGTGGCCGTGAGGTGGACCGTGGGCGGCGGTAGGGTGGCGCCTAGCTTCCTAGAGCGGCGGAGAGGGGCTGGCGGTCTGCTGCTGCATTGGCAACGTTGGCCGGCGAGCATGGCATCGGGGCGGCGTTGAACTGGCGCCAGGGGCTAGAACTAGGGTGGGTTTTGGTCTGGTTGGGCTCAGGGGAGACAAGAATGATCAATGCAAACCAAATGGCTCGACAAGAATTGATCAAAACAATAATAGTTAGGCTAAATTTGATTTTGTTTGCCAGGTGTTCGACATAATGGCCGCATGAGAAAAGTTTTTGAATTTTTAGCTGAACTTTGGTGGAGTTGGCGATCACATGCTTGAGCATCACTGGTTGCTTGCGATTTGAAAATGGAATTCATTTGAGTGGTTTTTGAATAAGTGTGATCTATACATATGAACTACATTCAATTTTCAAATGCCATTTAAAATTAGTGTTTGAAAGTTTTTGGGCTGAAACAAAGTGGGCCTTGGTACATCACTACTTGTACTAGCAAGGGGTGCAAATATCCACATTTGTTTCTGTTAAGAATTGAGTTCTAGGAATAGCCAAAGTAGGCATGTTGATTAAAATGGCACAAATGACCATTTGCTTCTTTTATTCATTTTGATTTGTTTTCTTTGGGATTTGTTTGGGAATGATCTAGATGATGTTTATTTCACCTAAGAATCATTTTACAAGCAATGGATCATTTAAACAAGGCAATTCAAAACAACTCCTAATTTAAATGCACACACATATGAATGCCTTAATATTTTTAAATGGAAAAGTTTTTTGTTAACTCTAAATTGGATGATTTGGATCTTAATAACCTTCGATTAGAGTTTTGGGATGTTACATTCATTTTCTTGTGGTGAGACAGAGTTCAGCTTCTTCATGTTTGATCTTTCCACATGCCATTGGGCATGGTTGTCTTGCGTATTGTCTAGCAGCTGCTTTGCTTCGGTAATGTGTTTACCTATGAATGTTCCTCCAGCTGAAGTATCAAACATAGACTGAGACACAGGGTTAAGAGCATTATAAAATAAATGGAGGATTAACCAATCTTCCATCCCGTGGCTGGGACAGTTTCTCATGCATTCTTTCATCCTCTCCCATGCAAGCGCTAGTGGCTCACGCTCTTCCTGTCTAAAACCAGTAATATTAGATCTCAGTTGCATAGTCTTTGCAGGTGGAAAAAATTAGTCATAAGTAAAGAAGTACATTCCTCCCATGATGTAATAGTATTTCTAGGCAAAGATAACAACCATTCTTTTGCTCTTCCTCTAAGAGAGAAAGGAAATAAGCGCAATTTGAGCGTATCGGGGTCAACATCTTTTATGCGCATCATATTACATATTTCAGTGAAAGTATTCAAGTGCATACTGATGGCTATGAAATACCACCTCTTTTAGCCATATAAATAGTGCCATTTATCTCTCATATCATGTTGCTTCTAGCTATATAGCTATGCCTTATATGCATGATTTCTATTTCTCATTTACTTTCATATGAGCTTTGCACATTTAGTAGTTTAGGTAGAATTTTATCACTTTTCCTTGTCTATGACATGTGTGTAGGTGTTGATGATGATTATCGATAAAACAAAGGCAAAAGGAACAAAGAGAGCATATTATGGAGGAGCTGCAGGGACCGGACTTAGCCATTTGAGAGGTTGAAAAAGTCAATTTTCAAACTTCTCAAAATAAAGATCCAATACCACAGGGTTGTATCCCTCGACAATACAAACTCAATGAGACCAAGAACACCCAAAATGGAGTTCGTATAAAGAAATGGTGGCCAAAATACTAAAGGGGACATACAGTTTAACGAGCAACTATACGGCCGGAGCTATTTTTATGGTCGTATAGCTCCGCCCGTATAGTTACAAAAATGTT
The DNA here is from genome assembly GCA_916181665.1 of Avena sativa. Taxonomy (NCBI): domain Eukaryota; kingdom Viridiplantae; phylum Streptophyta; class Magnoliopsida; order Poales; family Poaceae; genus Avena; species Avena sativa. Next base: position 436,034,662 of record OV702295.1, read on the forward strand.
GCAAACGACGGGATTTGACCCTAGAAAAGCTCTAGAACCTTCCCTAAGTCATATGACGGTATTGGGGGAACCCTAGGGCACCCCTAAGGCCTATATAAACGAGGGACGCCTCCAAATAGATATACACCATCACCATCACACAAGAGGAGAAGGGACTAGTATCTTGAAGGCCTCCACATCGATCTACATCGTCATCTTCATCAACAACGTATCCATCACCGATCCCCTTTGGTTACGTGTTGTAATTCTAGATTGAATCTTGGATTTGCACTTGTCTTCAATTGTATCATCATACTTCATCCATACTCTATCCATGATGTTGATTGCCTTTATGTGTGAGTAGTTTCCTTTGTTCTTGGGGAGATGGAGAAACCCTAGTATGAGATTGAATTCAGATAAAGATTATTATGTGATATTGTTCATTATGTGTCTGTGTTAGATTTCCTTCATCTTGATGTTGGGTGAAGTGCGCCACTCAATATTTCCTCACTGAGGACTAGATGGAGGGAACTACTTGTTGGTAGACGGAGGGATGATAACACTTACAGTGACTATAAAGCTGTTGTCATTCCTTACGTATCAACTTGGGAACCGAGGAGAACTCATAGAACATTGTCCATGCCATGGGATACATCCTATGGGGTAAAGTCCCTTAATAGCGCAGTAATTCGATTGATGTCGATTGTTGTCTGCTGTGGTTATGTGGATGATGTGTGCAACGGTTGCTGGCTATTTGTCCATATATGGAGCTTCTCCCACACATATCATAAATGGTCTTGTTCATTATAATAATTTTGATCACTCTTTCTAAATTACTAGCGGTGGATCCACTAGTCCCTGAGAACTCTTTCCATCATCTTGCAGACTTTCGTAATCATACTTGCATGCTCTTGTTTACTTATAGATTTAGTTTACTTATTGTTCTCTTATTTGAAAACCTAAAAATATCTTTTACACAAAACTCGCATTTTATCTTGTTACTTAGAACGTTATTTAGCATTACTATTTCAGTATTTAGTTCAAAGAGTTATTAGACTTCAGACTCCTAGTCCCTATGGGATCGATATCTTTATTTCGAAACTAGCTACAAATGATTTGTGCACTTGCAGTCATCAAGCTATTTTCTGGCGCCGTTGCTAGGGAGCTAAGCGTTGTAGGTCTTTTAGCTTGCTTTTGTTTATAAACCAAAAACCCATAAAAATATTTGTTACTAATCATGTCTTCCAAGAAGACTACTCTTGAATAGGAGAAGCTCTCAAGGGAGGAGAAGTTGCGAGAAATATTGAATCAATGGCTGGCTCTGGTGAATGATTATACATCCACATTATGTGCCTCATACCGGTTTGCTTGTAGATTCTGCGGATCCAAAGATCATTCCGCCTACCAATGTAAGTATAACATTAATCCAGCATTAGAATCTTATAATAGAAATGAGTTTAAAAGCTTAGTTGATACGGAAGTTCTCGAATTTGCGCTTTATACTGGTGGTTCAGAATTTTTTCTTCTATAAAAAATAATATTCGAGAAAGATGCCAGGTGGTTGACGAAATAATTGAAGAAGTTTATCATATATATTCATGTTGTTGTGAGTACTTTATGGATAATGTTTTAGCTTGCACTGTTTATGGGCGGGTTTCGGCCCGCATGGAAAATCCTAGCCTTTTGTAGGATCAAAAAGCTAAAGCGAAGGCAACATCATATGAAGAACCTCCACCGAAACCACCTGAACACATTGCTAATAAAGAGGTGGCACTTGATGTTGCACCCTCTCAACTAGTGGAAGGTAATCCCGAAGGTAAGATTATCGCTGAGCTACTCGCGGATTATCTTAGTAAGAATGAAGAGGAGCAACTTGATCAACCACTTGAATCTCCTACTTATGAAAATAACTTTCCACACACAAATAGTATGCATGCAAACGATATCTCATTATCTAGTAATGATTTCTATAAGTCCCAAACTTATGATGATTGTTCTGAGGAGGAACTAGAAACTGAATCTTTCTATGAATATTGTGATGCTATTAACATGGGACAGGAAATCCCGTTGGAGAAGGATGAAGCTCCTTCCCAAGAAGAGGATGAACACAAAGAAGAACTACTAATCCTTGAGGATATGCAACTACTGGACATGTGGAAGTAGGTGGATTACTGTTCTAGTAATTTGTTCGAAGAGATGAGGCAATATCATGGTAAGCCTAACAAGCTTTATGATTATGAATGCATTCCTCTCTTTAAAGAATTTTTATCAACCGATACTCACATAAATGGTAATAATGTAAAACTCTTGGAATACATAGTTTATGAAGGGTCTCATGAGCTGCTTAGGAAAATTGGTATTATTATGAAAAGTAGCGATAATTAGGATTTGGCAAGGTATCATAATATTATGAATTATATTGTCAATTATTGTTAAGAACATTTTAGTTGGAATGCACTTGTGATAAAAAGTAAGGAGCTATGTAAACCAATAGTTCCCGAAACTAACATTTTGTAGGAACCACTTGATAACAAGGAGGAACACCAAAAAGGTGAGGTTGAAGACAAACATCATTCTACTAGTAATAAGTTTGTTTATGATGCATTAGTCTCTAGTAATGATTCTTATTGTGTTGAAACTAAAGATAATTTATCTGCGGAGGCTTTATGCCTAGATACTCATTTGGAGAACACTAATAATGATGAACTGGAGATAAATCCTTGTAGTATTAATGAGAAAGTTTTGGGATAGCACATCTTTTATGAAATATTTGTTGATGCTGCTTCTTTTTGTGATTGGATTAATAACTCTAGAACTGATGAACTTGTTAGCAAGGGTGATGAACTAGAGAATAGAGACACTTTTGAATTTTTCCCTGATGCTAAAGATGAGTATTCTGAAGTGTTTCCTCGTGATAGTGTAGCCCAAGAAGAATACTATGAATTGTATCCCGATGATGCTATCAAAAGTAAAATGTTTGACTTTACATGTAAATATCTAATCCTTTTGTTGAAGCAAATCTAGGGATGTATGCTCACCACACATGGTGCATCAATTATCATTTGTGAGCAATAACACATTTATCTACAAAACTCCGATGCACCACAAGCGGGTGAGACTTCGACCAGGCTATAATAGTAAGTGCTCCAAACCTCTTTTGGAGGTAAGAATAAATAATTCTCTGGCTCCTATCTATTGAAATCATATTGGAGAAAAGCCTGACTACTTGGTTATAACAAAGCGCTTCCCGGGAGGCAACCCGGAAGTCATTAGGTGTCTTCCTTAGTTTTCTATCTTGAGTCTTGATGCATTCATGTTGCATTGGCATTTTTATTCTTTGCATGATTTGCTATTAGAGTTATCTTGTTGTAGTTTTCAAAAGGTAGAATTTATTGTTACTACATGTTGTTGTTGGTCGAAATCTAAAATTGTTATTTTACTGTCAAAACAAGGTATATCACTAAGTTTCAGGTTAAGAAAGAATTCTTGAAGAAATATAATTTTTTTGATGCATACAAAGAGTTTAACGACCAACTATACGGCGGGAATAAAAATCCTGGCCATATAGTTCCGGTCGTATAGATATCTTTTCCATCGACAATTTTTCTCTCATATGTACTGAGAGTTTAACGACCAACTATACGGTGGGAATAAAAATGCTAGCCATATAGTTCAGGTAGTATAGATATCGGTGCCTCCGTACAAATCCTTTTCCAATATTTTGAGAGTTTAACGACCAACTATAGGGCAGGAATAAAAATTCTGGTCATATAGTTCCGGTCTTATAGATATCGATGCCTTTGGATATTTTCTTTCCCAAGGACAGACAGTTTGACGACCAACTATACGGCAGGAACATTTTGTTTTGGCCGTATAGCTGCCCCACCAGGAGGAAACCCTAATATTTTGACAGAAGGCCAACTATACGACGGGAACGCATTGTTCCGGCCGTATAGTTGCGTCCGTATAATTGAGAAAACCCCTCAAATGCCAACTGGAAGGTAACCATTGCTCAAAAATTTATTCTTTCTTCTTATTTCTTCTTATAAAAACCTTGAAAGACCACCTAGGAGCTTCTCCCATGATCTAGAGAAGCCGAGCATATGTAAGCAATAAATTTCTACCTCAGAAACCTCCTAGACTGTAATTCTCTATAGAAGTTCATGTTTTCTTTTTTTACTTTCCTTTTATCAGTGGGGTAAACGAACTATGTTCGTATACCAAACCGATGCATTTTATTTTGTGTGTTATTTTCGCAGGGACTTGAACCTTGTGTGATGATGTGTACGGTAGTGCGGACCATGCAAACACTCACATGAGCCACTTGGTTGCTTCAATTCAACGCTTCGACAATAAGTGTCTAGTAAAACTTTCCAACTTGAACCTCTTTTTATTAAGCACATAGGGGCTTCACACTTGTGTTTCATATTTTGTCTCACTTGCACTTCATCAAAATCTGGGAGTCTGTACAAATCTTGGACTTAGTTTGTTGACTCAAGCATGGTGCTTAGATTGATGAACTGACTCAGTGGGACTTGTATTTTATCACTTGTGAGCTAAAACCATATCTTCAAAAACACAAAAATATTTCGTTTTCTTTTTAGTTTTTAAGTAGGTCCTCAAGGAAGGGACACCGGTCCATATCAAGAAATACATGTTGAAGCAAAGGTTCTTTGTCCATCAAAAGAGAGGTTACTTGTACCTCAACGGTAAAGTGTGTCACCCTTGTTTTCAACTAAGCTTGGGGAGGTAACCACTTATCACACTCTCTTTTGGAAACTATATTTTCTATTTTCTTATGGTGATATACTCAAGTTTGGTTCTTGCAAAGTTCTAAGCTTGGGGAGCTTACTTCTTCATGTGTAGAGTCTTGTGCAATGTTCGTATTCAATGAAGGTTTAATGCAATCATGTATCCCACTGTTTTTGAATGCTTGTTTAAGTGAGTCTAGTTATGTATTTATATGGGGATACACTTGCTCATGATAGGCACCATAGGAGTTGACTTATAGCTTGTATGCATCTTGCCAAATTGTTTATCAAGCTTATGACAGTATTTGTGATCCTCTAGAAAACATTGCCACAATCTCTACACTTGGAAAGAATGAATACTTGATCAAGATCATTTCAAATTTGTTAGTTGTCACTAAATAGCTTTTCTTAAATTAATAGGTTATGCTCGACCCCATAATGTCAAAACAATAGACTTGATAGTTTTCTTACGGAAGGAGTTGTCAATTGGAAAAGATATTTCGAAGTTTTGAGTTCTATGCTAAATAAGGTGTTGTTTAATTGTCTTAAGATTTTAGCCTTAAAGATACTCAACACCATAGATGTGATGATCGACTTGATAGTACTCTTTGGAAGGATTTGTTTGAAGAAACTAATATTTAGCAGTAATTGAGATGCATGCCAAATCTTGACCCGTTATTTAAAGTATGATGTTGATTTATGCATGTCTGCACCACTGTCGCACAACATGGGATGCTAACAACTCCGCTGGCCTTCGAACAATCCAAAAAGAGGAAACTCTTGGAGTTTGGCTATGACTTGCCCAACATATGTAGCAGAAATGCTATATTTTGGTATGCATTGGTATTCTCATGGGCCTGTGTTAAAAGCGAAAGAAGGAATACTCCTCTGACCATTATGAGAAATCATTATACCAAAAAGGGAAACCTTGGTAATGGTCACAAGTATCCTTCTTAGCCTGCATAGTTTGATTAAACACACTAAGTTTTGGCCTGATCTCATTACTGATGAAGTGAAGTTTTAGAAAGACAAAGAATAGAAAATGAGTGTTTGATAGCCATGATTCATTGATGTGGATGACCAAAAGAGACACACTAATGCTATGCTTATTTTGACATGTTCTCGCATTTCCTTTTGGCATAAATCTCGTTACTAAGAGATAAAATTTCTAAAACTCAATAACTGATGTTTGCACTTGAGAGCCTTAACTAGATGACATGATTGGGTAGAATCGATTCCTATTTATGCTTGGCATCTATTTGTGACTAAGTTTTGCCTCATAAAAATAATGATATGAAAAGTTATACAAAAGGTGCAATAAGAGGATCACAAGTTTGTCTACAAGTAGATTCACTATTGACATGGAGAATATAAGTTTTGACTAAGTGGTCTTTATAACTGAGCATGTGTTGCCTTGTATGAATACATGTTTTCTCTCTTCGAGCTTGTAAAAGAAATAAGGATGCATGGCATTGATTTCCAATGATAAGCTATTTCACAACCATTAATTTATTATCGACCCTTCCTGCTCGAGGACGAGCAAGGTCTAGCTTGGGGAAGTTGATGGCTGTGAAATATCACCTCTTTTAGCCATATAAATTGTGCCATTTATCTCTCATATCGTGTTTCTTCCAGCTATAGCTATGCCTTATATGCATGATTTCTATTTCTCATTTACTTTCATATGAGCTTTGCACATTAGTAGTTTAGGTAGAATTTTATCACTTTTCCTTGTCTATGACATGTGTGTAGGTGTTGATGATGATTATGGATAAAACAAAGGCAAAAGGAACAAAGAGAGCATATTATGGAGGAGCTGCCGAGACCAGACTTAGCCGAGAGGTTGAAAAAGTCAATTTTACAACTTCTAAAAATAAAGATCCAAGACCATCGGCTTGTAGCCCTCAATGATACGAACTCAACAAGCCCAAGAACACCCAAAACGAAGTTCGTATGAAGAAATGGCGACCAAAATACTAAAGGGGACAAACAGTTTAACGAGCAACTATACGACCGGAGCTATTTTCTGGTCGTATAGCTCCGCCCGTATAGTTGCCAAAAAGGTCGCAAACACCGGGTTTGACCCCAGAAAAGCTCTAGAACCTTCCCTAAGGCATATGACGGTATTGGGGGAACCCTAGGGCACCCCTAAGGCCTATATAAAGAAGGGAGGACCCAAGGGAGAGCCACCAAGCCATATCCTCCACCACGGCGGAGCCCTGCCACCGTGCCTCCGCCATAGCCGCCTCCAAATAGATCTACATCATCACCATCACACAAGAGGAGAAGGGACTAGGATCTTGAAGGCCTCCAGATCGATCTACATCATCATCTTCATCAACAACGTCTCCATCACCGATCCCCTTTGGTTACTTATTTTAATTCTAGATTGAATCTTGGATTTGCACTTGTCTTCAGTTGTATCATCATACTTCATCCAAATTCTATCCATGATATTGATTGCCTTCATGTGTGAGTAGTTTCCTTTGTTCTTGGGGAGATGGAGAAACCCTAGTATGAGATTTAATTGAGATAAAGATTATTATGTGATCGCGGTGACCCAGCATACCACTGCATGATGCAGTACACTATAGTCGTTGACAAAACACCAATGAAACACCGTTCATTAGTATTACATCCCTCAGAGTGGTACAACAGAAACATGGCAGGTTTAAGACATGACTATAGATTACAACTCGACTCTTTACAGAAGATCCAGAGAACACTCTAGGTTAAAGAAGAAGAATGAACTTTTTACAAAGAAGAACCAGAAGTACAACTCAGAACTATCTTTAGACTAAGACTAGTATCTAAACTATTTGGCTTAGAATTGCTACTAATGCAATGCTCTACAGAAGTAGGTTTTATGGCTAGAGAATCTACTCCTATCTAATCAAGAACTTAGTCTTCACTTCGGTTGGTGTATATGTTGACTTTATTGACTTTATTGGAGAACTTGAGCTGTCTATGATGATTTCTTGAGCAGAAATTGATGTTGGCGTCATCTTCAATGGTTTAGAACCTAGCAAGGGTTAAGAAGGTACGGTCAAGTACGAGTGTACTCAACAAGTTCAGTAAAGAGAAGTGCATGATGCACTATCTCTACAGCCACGTACCAAAGGTCGTAGGCAATGTAGGGTTTTGTAAACATTTCTTCAAAGGTTGCTTTTATTCTGAAAACAATGTCCGACCGCCTTCACAGGTTGAGACCCAACATACCACTTCATGATTTAGTACACTATAGTCGTTGACATAACACCAATGAAACACCGCTCACTAGTATTACATCTCTTAGAGTGGTACAACAGAAACACAGTAGGTCCAAGACAAGACTATAGATTACAACTCGACTCTTTACAGAAGATCCAGAGAACACTCTAGGTTAATGAGAGAGAAAGAACTTCTTACAAGGAAGAACCAGAAATAATAATTCAGAACTATCTGGCTAATAAGACTAGTATCTAAACTATCTGGCTTGCAATTGCTACTAATGCAATGCCCTTCAGAAGTAGGTTTTATGGCTAGAGTATCTACTCCTAACTAAACATAGACTTTGTTTTCCCTTCAGCTGATGTATATGTTGACTTGATTGACTTTATTGAAGAACTTTGAGCTGGCGATGATGGTTTCTTGAGCATAAATTGATGTTGACATCGTCTTCGATGGCTTAGAACCTAGCAAGGGCTAAGAATGTACGGTTGAGTACGAGCGTACTCAGGAAGTTCACTAAAAGGAGTGTATGATGCACTATCTCTATAGCCACAGACCAAAGGTCGTAGGCAATGCAGGTTTTCGTAAACATTTCTTCAAAGGTTGCTTTTATTCTGAAAACTATGTCTGATAGCCTTCACAGGTTGACCAGAACTTCATGGAGTTCCTTTCCTGCCGCGTTCATAGCTCCTTCCTAGAATAGGGAGTAACATGTCACAATTCTTACACTCTGCAGAGGTGTGTTACTTTACCCACAAAAGACCTTAAGCTTTGTTGCACGGCTGGGAGTATCTCCCTGTTCAAACTTCCATGGTTTAAGGCCCAACCTAAGATCCAAGCCAATCACTCCCCCTTCGCGACCCCGCTTGTCCCCTTTGTGTATGCCCATGCCCACATCTTGAATTATGACAATGATTAGTATAGACTGTCAGATAACAGAACTATCATGGGACCTTGAGGGTTCCCACCCATATGCTTCTATAACATCCCAAAACTTTAATCCAAGCTTATCAAGATCCAAATCATCAAAATTTAGGGTTAACAAAAACTTTTCCAAATTAAAAATGAAAGCATTCAGGTGTATGAGCATTTAATTTAGGAATTGATTTGAATTGCCATGGTTCTGTGATTCTTTGGTTGTAAAATGTTTGTTTGGTAAATTAAACATCATCTAAACCTTTCCCAAGCAAATCCCAAAGAAAATCAAATAAAAAACAATTAAAAAGGAGGAATGGTCATTTTGGTCATTTTAATCCACTACACTACTTTGCGTGTTCCTAGCACTCAGTTCTCAATAGAAATAATTCTAGATCTTTACACCCCTTGCTAGTACACATAATGAGGTACCAAGGCCCACTTTTTGATCTGCTAAAAACATTCAAATACTTATTTTAAATGGCATGTGAAAATTGAATTCAATGCATATGCCTAGATCACCCCTATTTCAAAAACCATCCAATTGAACTCCATTTTTATAACCCTTGCAACCAGAGGCTACCTAGCACTAGTGGAGATCACTCAAAACTTTTGTAACCAAAATTCAAACTTTTGCTTCTTGCGGCCATTTCATCAAATAGGTGGCAGACACAAATTTTGTCAAATCCTAAAACACTATAGTGAGCAGTAGCTTGGCCACCATTTGGGCCTAACCTGGTCCCCTTGTCCCCCCAGCTAAAACCCCGGCCCTAGCCCTCTCTCCCTCTCTCCCTCTCCCCTATCTACTCCAGTACCAAGCCGCCCGACGCCATGCACCAGGTCGACCACGGACAGCTCACCCCAGCCCGTCCCGCGCTCTCCTTCGCTCGCTGGCAGACAGGCTCCATCCTACCGCTTCGCCTCGACCAACCCCCGACCAAAATCGAGCGGAGGACAAGCCGCATTTGCACGCGCCCATGCCTCTGTCCGCCATGCCGATCACCCCGGTGCGCCGCGCCCGCTAGAGCAGCACCGACGTCGCCTAGCCCTAGCCTTGCGTGGCAGCACCCACAGCAGGCCCAACAACCGCCCAGACATCGTCGTTCGCCGCCTAGTGACCAGCAGCCCGGAGGAACTACGTCGAACACCGCCGTCTGCACGTAGTTCACCGTACGCTCCCGACCAGTAGAGACCCCGCCTTGCCGCGCCTTTAAGCCTCAAAGGATCGGCGGGGGACAAAGCATCCATCGCCGCCCTCGCCCATGCCGGGAGAGCCCCGCATCGTCGTCACCGATGACCTCACCGACGCCCTCTCTGCCCTCTCGTCGACCCTACAAAAAGCGGCCACCCCAGCCTATTTTCTCCACACTCACTCACTCCGCACCTCTCTCTGAACCTTACCACCTCTAGCCGATGCCGCTCGAGCTCTGTCTCGCCGGAATTGGAGCCGAAGCCGCCGCAGCAGGAGGAGAAGGGCGTCTGCGATTTAGGGCACCCAAGCTCCGCCGCAACAACGCCTCACCTCGCCGTCGTCTACCAGCCCATTTGCCCGCCTCACCGACCTTGCTGGAGCCCTGGTATGCCCCCAATCGACCCCCACCGCCGCGTCTAGGTCAGGTTCTCGCTAGAGTAATCCGTCGTCGATGATGACTCTCCACCGTTAGATCCCGTTTAGATCGTGTGGCCCAGGATGCTAGATGTCGTTTCGGTGATTTTGTGCCACTGACTGGTGGAGCCCGCATGTCAGGCAGCCCGTTATGTGCACTGTGTGTAGATGGGTCGGCCCAGTTAGTTCCCGCGCGTGTTAAAAATTCAAATGTAGTTTTCTCTATTTAAAGTTAATCTAGTTTCTGTCCACTAGTTTAAAAATCAATTCTGAGAGTTTGACAAATCCAAATTGCATGAAACCAATTTTGTCTAAAATGATCTATCCAAGCCCGTTGGATTTAATTCAACTAGAGTTATAGATCTCTCCTAGTAAAAATAACAAAACAGAAGCATTTGCACCTTGCAACATTTTCAAAAAATCAACAAAGTTAGGTTTTGAGTTGATTCCAACTCTCAAAAATCACATTTCATCATACCAATCTGAATATGTAATAATATTAGGATTTACATGCAGTGACTTTGGACTAGTACCAAAATGATGCTATATAGGCATTTCTAGTCACTTTAAATCATTAAATATTGAACTTAAACCAAAGTAATTATGATCCAACCCTTAAATTGCATTCCAACATTTTAGAATATGTGGTGATGACATGTGTCCACATGATCCCATATTTTAAGTGGTGAATATTAAATCTTAGTTACTTTTTCAATGAGTAGAAATTACTTTTCTAAAATAAAAAGGAGGAAACTAGTGAATAAAACTTGTGATGCTTGTGATGATAATAGATCATCAATTGTGTGCCTTAGAGTACTAATTAGACTAGTTAAGTATTGTTTGGTGATTGTATACTCCGTATGTATTTATAGCAGATAATACCGACCAAGCTTATGAGGAGGAGGAGTGCTACCAAGAAGAAGAAGAAGAAAACTTCAACCACTACACCAACCAAGGCAAGCTATTGTTAGCAAGCTAGAATTAAGCTAGATGAATGAGAAAAATGCCTTGCGCATGCTTTGGTCACACCACCTTGACTATTACTACCCCAAGTATTACCTTACAAGCTTTACTTCCTTTAATTTACACAAAGTCCCTTACCTGTTTTGAAGGTAGCATAAAAAGTATAAAACTTCACCTATTTAGAACCCTTTATATGTCATTCTATGGCATGAGATTGATCCCCCCATTTTCCACCTTAGTGAACACTCTTAACTTAGTAGTTTTGAGTAGATCAAAAACTTGAGTCACTTAGATGGGAACACTTGGTGAAAATGAATTATGAAAACCTTGGAATGATGAGTCATTCTATTGAGATGTTTTGACATGCGTTGAGAAACACAAATGGTTTATGATGATGAAAATGTTGAGGCATGAGCCTTAGCCCTTTTATAAAACTTATGGTTGGATTCAGATGCGATACCATTCCAAATTTACAGTACAACCACACTACCTGAATTGGGTAAGGCTTAGCTGGAAATTTATATGCATTAGTATTAGTTCCCTCGCAGGAGAGGTTTGAGCTGAGGCTACCTCTCAATGTTGTCCACCTATGCAGTGCCCAAGATGACTGATGGTCATGGTTGGGAGGCCATGCTCATAGGAGAGGTGCTTATACTAGAGTGTGTAAAGGTAAGGTTATGTTTGATTATCTACATACTAAGTATGATGATTTAGTGTTATCCCTGACAGATGTATCGAATCTGGTGGTGAAAGTGTACCACCTCCACAAAGTGTCAAACTATTCGAATAGCCGCGTCCGCGGTTATGGACAGTTGGAATGGCCATACTGTTTCGTTGTCAGATGTTTTTGAAACAACGTATGAAATGAATGATGAATCTTGACTTGACCACAACAGGGTTGTGTTTATGATAATAGCTTCCCAACTTAAGTGATTCTAGAACTTTATTTTATCTTTCTTTGCTTCTGAACTCAGCTTAGGTTTCAAACTTCACTTTATAGTTAAACTTAGATTTAGCCCTTTAACTTAAAATTATACTACTTGTTAGTGGTAGTTTGCGAGTACTTAAAGAGTACTCATGGCTTTTGTCACTGGCTATTCTCATGGCCAGACTATTAAGGAGACTACCAAGATGATGGCCAGCAGGATGGCTATGATAACTAGGAGTATCTGCCTGCGTCAGCATTGCCCGTGCCCCTGAAGATGGACCCCACCGCTACACTTATCTTTTATTTCTGCTGCTTGTTGTATTAAGACTGGATCATGAGATCCTTATTTGTGTAAGACCTTATGTATGGTTTGTAATGGATGATGTACTGTGATATCCAATCCGTTATGTCTCGCAAAAATGGTAATCCTGGGATTGCGAGGTATGGCATAACGGGCATCTCGGATTAAAAATCTGGGTGTTGACAAGTTGGTATTAGAGCCATCCTTACCATAGGAGACCCCGATTAGAATGGACGTCCGAACAAAGACTTAGTTTCAAAACCAAAGTGAGTATTTACGAAAAACTATCTCCTCTCTTATCCTTGGGAATTCTTTATTTCTCAAAAATTCATGTTCCTCAAATTCTTACACTACTACTTAAAATTTGACACACTTGATCACATCACTAATTTCCTCATCCTTAATTCTTGTAGATGGAGACTCAGTTCAGCAAGTTTTACCAGTTGGGAAACGGAGGTCAGCTGATCTTCGAGAGGGATCTGGATTCACTGTCAGAGTTCTTGGGACGCCCACATCCGGAGTTTCTTGGAGCTCAACTTCCAGGACCCCCAGGAGGAGACCTACAATGGCTAGTCACCGCGGATCTTAGAGGAAGCATTGAAGCACCAACTTCTGGGAGAATTCAGTTCTTCGTGAGAGAGAACAACTAGCTAGATGGATTAGCCAGGGCAATGCATGAAGCTCTCGCACGTCTATGTGCCCTCAGCGTCAACCAAATCCAAGGAACCCATTTTGCTCACTATGCAAGACATGACTTCATGGGAATGCCGATGGAGATGCCAAGTCACCCAGAGTTGAGGCATCAAGTGGAGAATCTTGACTTCTTGTTGCATGACAGACAGCAGGAACTGGACAATGCCAGGGAGTTAGCCAACCAGAACCGTGCCATTGCCGAACAGAAGGCCTAGACTTTCGCACTGCTCGTCCAGGATCGCCAGTCTCTTCGCCGCCAGCGTGCCAAGAAGGATCGCACCATCGCTCGTCTTCGCAAGAAGGTGTCCGACCTCAAGAAGACCGTCAAGGAGCAGGAAGCTCAGCTTGCTGCCAAGGAAGAAGAAGATGAGGATGAAGACATCTAGGGAAACATGGATTCTTACCTCAGCAATGATGATGACTTTCTAGAGGAGGATGTTGTGGACTTATACACTGACGATGAGGACTCCGACTTCATCGACAATGAGTAGATGCACTAGAGCACTGTTGTAGCATGAGATGTATCGGTCCCACTATATCGTAGCTTGCAGAATGGTTCTTCAAACCATCTGTGTTCCTTTGTTTGTTGTGGTATATGTTGTATCGTGTGTTTGGTTGCATGAATGAAATGGAGTTAGTTGAAAAAATTGGGTCTAACTCAAAGTTTTAGCTTTGAAAACCAAAACCATGAACCATAGAATTTCCCTCTTACCCCTTTATCTACCTCAATCTTCAGATGACTCGCGGAAACCAAGGAGGGAGCAGCTCATCGCAGGACCCGATGCTGCAGATCTTGCAGAATCTCATCGCAAACCGTGAAGCAAGCAGGGCAGAACGTCAAGCCAACTTAGCAACATTGCAGCAGATCACCCAGATGGCTCTCAACAACCAAGGGCATGGAAATTAGGATCACCATGGATCCAAACTCAAAAAATTTCAGAATACCAATCTGAAAACCCATTAGATGCGGATGACTGGTTACAGACGATGGAAAACAACCTCAAAGTTGTAGGAGTTAAGGAAAACGAGAAAGTTCTCTTCGCCACCCACTATCTGGCGAGAGATGCAAGAGCTTGGTGGAATAGTATCCGCAATATGAACCATGGTCAGGTTATGACATGGGGAGCATTCAAAGTCAAGATCAGCCGCACCCACGTCCCGCAAGGTCTAGTCAACAAGATGAGAGATGAATTTCGCGAATTGAAGCAAGGAAGAATGAGTGTGGTAGAATACCGTGACAGATTCTTGTCACTTGCCAGATATGCACCTGATGAGATCAACACGGATGCCAAGAAGAAGGAGAGATTCTTGAACGGACTACATGATGAGATGCAGACTGTCCTCGTCAATATCCCTTTTTAGGATCTCGAAGAGCTAGTCGACTCTGCCATTCAGATGGAAGGGAAGATCAATCAGACAAACAACAACCGCAAACGTCGTATGATGCAGCAATCAGGATCCAGTAGTCACCAGAAGTACCGTCCCAACCCCTCACCAGGATATGCACCAAGGAACAACCGACCCCCAATGTCTCGCCCAAGCTACCCCAACCGTAGCGGAGGCAATGTGAAGTCCGGAGGAAACCATCCCAACTCTGGCAATGCCAACAATTTCAACCATGCACCTCCCAAGAGCAACAACAACACTGCACCCAGAACTGGCAGCAATGCTGTGCCTATCGCAGCAAAGGACAAGTCCCAGATCACTTGTTTCGAGTGTGGAGTGAAGGGTCACTACTCCAATGAGTGTCCCAAGAAGACTGCCGCCAATGCCACTGTGAATGCCCCTGCTCAACAGAAGCATCGTGTTCAACCAGGAAGAAGGTTTGCCCCAGGGAACCCTCACAACCGCAACGGTCGTCTCTTCCACATGAACGCAGAAGAAGCCCAAGAAGCGCCAAATGTAGTGCTGGGTATGTTTTCTGTCAACTCAGCTTTAGCAAGAGTATTGTTTGATTCGGGAGCATCGCATTCATTTGTCACCAAAGAATTTGCATGCACTAGTAAGATTCACCCAACCAACTTGAAGCATGTCATGGTAGTTCAAATCCCCGGTTCAACTACAAAAGCTAGAAAAATTTGCAAAGTTATGCCTATCAGAATACATGGGATAGATTTTTATGCCAACCTAATAGTACTTGGAACCAAAGGATTGGAAGTAGTACAAGGTATGGATTGTATGTCAAGGCATAAAGGACTGATAGACTGTGCTAAGAAAGCCATCACCATGACCAGTAGTTCTGGAGTAACAGTAGAGCATATATCTGAAACCTTGCCCCGTCAATTCAAGTGCAACAAGACTCTAGCCCTACCCACCATAGACCAAGTCAGAGTAGTCTGTGAATACCCCGACGTATTCCCAGAGGAATTGCCAGGTATGCCCCTGGATAGGGATATTGAGTTCATTATCGAACTAATCCCCGGAACTAGACCCATAGCCCAGAGACCCTATAGCATGAACCCCTCAGATTTAGTGGATCTGAAGAAGCAGTTAGATGCCATGTTAGCAACATGCTTGATTCAGCCAAACGCGTCACCATGGAGATCACCAGTGTTATTCATCGACAAGAAAGATGGAGGCAATCGTTTGTGTACAGATTACAGGAAGTTGAATGATGTCACCATCAAGAACAAGTACCCCTTGCCAAAGATAGAGGATCTATTTGATCAATTGACTGGAGCCCAGGTATTCTCAAAGATTGATCTTAGGACTGGTTATCACCAACTTAAGATACGTGCAACGGATATTCTGAAGACCGCCTTTACTACTCGCTATGGTTTATACGAGTATACGGTTATGTCTTTTGGATTAACCAATGCCCCTGCTTATTTCATGAATCTCATGAATAAGATCTTTATGAATTTCCTAGATAAGTTTGTAGTTGTGTTTATCGACGACGTCCTTATCTACTCCAAGTCAGAAGAAGAGCATGAGCAACATCTGAGAATCATCCTAGAAACCCTGAGAGAGCATCAGTTATATGCCAAGTTCAGCAAGTGCGAGTTTTGGCTGAAAGAAGTAGGATTCCTGGGACATATTGTGTCTGCCGGAGGAGTCTCTGTTGATTCCGTGAAGATCAAAGATGTCGAAGAATGGGAAGCCCCAACCACTCAAACCCAAGTCCGTGCATTTCTCGGATTAGCGGGATACTACCGCAAGTTCGTGGAAGGATTCTCAAGCATCGCCAGACCCATGACCCAATTGTTGAAGAAGGACAAGAAGTTTGAATGGACAGACAAGTGTGAAGCCAGTTTCCAGGAGCTGAAGAAGAGATTGATATCAGCCCCAATTTTGATCATGCCAGACATCAGGAAGCCATTTGATGTATATTGTGATGCATCCAAGATTGGTCGAGGATGTGTATTGATGCAAGAAGGCAAAGTCATCGTGTATCTGACTCGACAACTGAAGCAGCATGAGTAGAACTATCCGACCCATGATCTTGAGCTAGCCGCTGTGGTTCTAGCATTGAAGACATGGCGTCATTATTTGATGGGTAATCGCTGTGAGATTTACTCAGATCACAAGAGTTTAAATTATATTTTCACTCAGAAGGAGCTGAATATGAGGCAAAGGAGATGGATAGAGTTAATCAAGGATTATGACCTTGACATTCACTATCACCCCGGCAAAGCCAATGTGGTAGCGGATGCTCTTAGCAGATTACCGTGTAGGCTAAATACCATGATCAAGGAGAAGCAACCAAGTTTGTATGAAGAGTTGGAGCATTTCAGGACTGAATTAGTTAGCAACGGATTCTTAGCTAGCATTGAACTTCAATCCACTTTGATTAGCCAAATCAAGGAAGCCTAGAAGGGGAATGAAAGTATCGACGGAATCAAATGTCGTATTGGTATAGGAAAGGTACCTGGATTCACCGAAGACGAAGGAGTACTGTGGTACAAAGGACGTATCTGTGTGCCAGCAGATTTGGAGATGAAGCAAGTTATCATGAAGGAAGCTCATGATACTCTTTATTCTATCCACCCTGGAGGAACGAAGATGTATCAGGATTTGAAAGAGCAATTTTGGTGGCACAAGATGAAGAGAGAAATCGGAAGCTACATCGCCAAGTGTGATATCTGTCAAAGAGTCAAAGCAGAGCATCAGAGACCTGCAGGACTGTTACAACCATTGCAGATTCCGGAATGGAAATGGGAGTCCGTCAGAATGGACTTTATCACCGGTTTACCTAATTCCAGTAGGGGGAATGACTCAATCTGTGTCATCGTTGATAGACTGTCCAAGGTAGCCCACTTCATACCTGTTAAGACAACCTACCAGAGTGCAAAGTTAGCAGAACTGTACATTGCTAGGATTGTTAGTCTGCATGGAACCCCCAAGACCATAGTATCAGATCGAGGAACCCAGTTTACCTCAAGATTTTGGCAGAAAGTCCAAGAAGGATTAGGAACCAAGTTGAACTTCAGTACAGCATATCACCCACAAACAGATGGACAGACTGAGAGAGTCAACCAGATCTTAGAGGATATGCTTAGAGCTTGTGTTTTGGAATACGAATCAAAATGGGAAGACTGCCTGCCTTTCGCAGAATTCTCATATAACAACAGTTATCAAGCTAGTTTGCAGATGGCACCATTTGAATTCCTATACGGAAGAAAGTGCCGTACCCCTTTGAATTGGTCGCAAGTAGGAGAGAGTCAGATCTTTGGACCCGACATTCTCCGAGAAGCCGAAGAGAAAGTTCACAAAGTCCGTGAGCACCTCAAGACTGCCCAGTCTAGATAGAAGAGTTATGCTGACAAGAGAAGGAGAGACCTGACTTTCAATGTCGGAGATTTTGTATATCTCAAAGTTTCACCATTGAAGGGAACTCAACGCTTTAGTCTGAAAGGAAAGTTAGCCCCCAGATATATCAGACCCTTCAAGATTCTGAACCGTCGAGGAGAAGTATCTTATCAACAGGAACTGCCTGAAGAGATGTCA
Source organism: Avena sativa (assembly GCA_916181665.1). Taxonomy (NCBI): domain Eukaryota; kingdom Viridiplantae; phylum Streptophyta; class Magnoliopsida; order Poales; family Poaceae; genus Avena; species Avena sativa. The sequence continues at coordinate 436,052,955 of OV702295.1, forward strand.
GCCATCCACAATGTGTTCCATATCTCATTACTTCGCAAATGCTTGGAAGTGCCCGAGAAGACTAAAGTTTTCAAGAACATCGATCATAGAGCTGTAGAGATCAACAATGACCTGACCTATCGGGAAGTGCCCATCCATATCTTAGAAGAAGCCTACAGAACCACCAGGACCATGAGCATCAAGTTTCTCAAGATTTAGTGGAGTAACCATACCGAGGAGGAAGCCACTTGGGAGCGCAAAGATTACATTAGGACAGAGTTCCCACATCTCTTTAGTTCCTAGTTTTTCTTGTAAATCTCAGCACGAGATTTTTTTTAAGGGGGGAAGGTTTGTAACATCCCAAAACTTTAATTCAAGCTTATCAAGATCCAAATCATCAAAATTTAGGGTTGACAAAAACTTTTCCAAATTAAAAATGAAAGCATTTAGGTGTATGAGCATTTAATTTAGGAATTGATTTGAATTGCCATGGTTCTGTGATTCTTTGGTTGTAAAATGTTTGTTTGGTAAATTAAACATCATCTAAACCTTTCCCAAGCAAATCCCAAAGAAAATCAAATAAAAAACAATTAAAAAGGAGGAATGGCCATTTTGGTCATTTTAATCCACTACACTACTTTGAGTGTTCCTAGCACTCAGTTCTCAATAGAAATAATTCTAGATCTTTACACCCCTTGCTAGTACACATAATGAGGTACCAAGGCCCACTTTTTGATCTGCTAAAAACAATCAAATACTTATTTTAAATGGCATGTGAAAATTGAATTCAATGCATATGCCTAGATCACCCCTATTTCAAAAACCATCCAATTGAACTCCATTTTTAAAACCCTTGCAACCACAGGCTACCTAGCACTAGTGGAGATCACTCAAAAATTTTGAAACCAAAATTCAAACTTTTGCTTCTTGTGGCCATTTCATCAAACAGGTGGCAGACACAAATCTTGCAAAATCTTAAAACACTATAGTGAGCAGTAGCTTGGCCACCATTTGGGCCTAACCTGGTCCCCCTGTCCCCCCAGCTAATACCCCGGCCCTAGCCTTCTCTCCCTCTCCCCTATCTGCTCCAATACCAAGCCGCCCGACGCCATGCGCTAGGTCGACCACGGACAGCTTGCCCCAGCCCGTCCCGCACTCTCCTTCGCTCGCTGGCAGATAGGCGCCATCCTACTGCTTCGCCTCGATCAACCCCCGACCAAAATCGAGCGGAGCACAAGCCGCATTTGCTCGCGCCCATGCCTCTGTCCGCCATGCCGATCACCCCGGAGCGCTGCGCCTGCCAGAGCAGCACCGACCTTGCCTAGCCCTAGCCTTGCGTGGCAGCACCCGCAGCAGGCCCAGCAACCGCCCAGACATCGTCGTTCGCCGCCTAGTGACCAGCAACCCGGAGGAACTACGTCGAACACCGCCGTCCGCGCGTAGTTCACAACACGCTCCCGACCAGTAGAGACCCCACCTTGTCGCGCCTTTAAGCCTTAGAGGAGCACCGGGGGACAGAGCATCCATCGCCGCCCTCGCCCATCCCGGGAGAGCCCCGCATCGTCATCACCGATGACCTCACCGGTGCCCTCTCTGCCCTTTCGTCGACCCTATATAAAGCGGCCACCCCAGCCTCTTTTCTCCACACTCACTCACTTCCCACCTCTCTCTGAACCTTACCCACCTCTAGCCGACGTTGCTCGAGCTCTTCCTCGCCGGAATTGGAGCCGAAGCCGCCACAGCAGGAGGAGAAGGGCGTCTGTGATTTAGGGCACCCCAAGCTCTGCCGCAACCGCGCCTCGCCTTTCCGTCGTCTACCAACCCGTTTGCCCACCTCACCGACCTTGCTGGATCCCTGGTATGCCCCCAATCGACCCCTACCGCCACGTCTAGGTCAGGTTCTCGCCGGAGTAATCCGTCGTTGATGATGACTCTCCACCGTTAGATCCCCTTTAGATCGTGTGGCCCAGGATGCTAGATACCGTTTCGGTGATTTTGTGTCGCTGACTGGTGGAGCCCGCATGTCAGGTAGCCCGTTGCGTGCACTGTGTGTAGATGGGTCGGCCCAGTTAGTTCCCGCGCGTGTTAAAAATTCAAATGTAGTTTTCTCTATTTAAAGTTAATCTAGTTTCTGTCCACTAGTTTAAAAATCAATTCTGAGAGTTTGACAAATCCAAATTGCATGAAACAAATTTTGTCTGAAAGGTATTGAAATGATATATCCAAGCCCGTTGGATTTAATTCAATTAGAGTTATAGGTCTCTCCTAGTAAAAATAACAAAACAGAAGCATTTGCGCCTTGCAACATTTTTATAAAATCAACCAAGTTAGCTTTTGAGTTGATTCCAACTCTCAAAAATCACATTTCATCATACCTATCTGAATATGTAATAATATTAGGATTTACATTCAGTGAGTTTGGACTAGTACCAAAATAATGCTATATAGGCATTTCTAGTCACTTTAAATCATTAAATATTGAACTTAAACCAAAGTAATTATGATCCAACCCTTAAATTGCATTCCCACATGTTAGAATATGTGGTGATGACATGTGTCCACATGATCCCATATTTTAAGTGGTGAATATTAAATCTCAGTTACTTTTTCAATGAGTAGAAATTACTTTTCTAAAATAAAAACGAGGGAACTAGTGAATAAAACTTGTGATGCTTGTGATGATAATAGATCATCAATTGTGTGCCTTAGAGTACTAATTAGACTAGTTAAGTATTGTTTGGTGTTTTTGTACTCCGTATGTATTTATAGAAGATAGTACCGACCAAGCTTACGAGGAGGAGGAGTGCTACCAAGAAGAAGAAGAAAACTTCAACCACTGCACCAACCAAGGCAAGCTATTGTTAGCAAGCTAGAATTAAGCTAGATGAATGAGCAAAGATGCCTTTGGAATGCTTTGTTCACACCACCTTGACTATTACTACCCCAAGTATTACCTTACAAGCTTTACTTCCTTTAATTTACACAAAGTCCCTTACTTGTTTTGAAGGTAGCATAAAAAATATAAAACTTGACCTATTTAGAACCCTTTAGATGTCATTCTATGGCATGAGATTGATCCCCCCATTTTCCACCTTAGTGAACACTCTTAACTTAGTAATTTAGAGTAGATCAAAAACATGAGTCACTTAGATGGGAACACTTGGTGAAAATGAATTATGAAAACCTTGGAATGATGAGTCATTCTATTGAGATGTTTTGACATGCGTTGAAAAACACAAATGGTTTATGATGATGAAAATGTTGAGGCATGAGCCTTATCCCTTTATAAAACTGATGGTTGGATTCGGATGCGATACCATTCCAAATTTACCATACAACCACACTACCTGACATTTATATGCATTAGTATTAGTTCCCTCGCGTGAGAGGTTTGAGCTGAGGCTACCTCTCAATGTTGTCCACCTATGCAGTGCCCAAGATGACTGATGGTCATGGTTGGGATGCCATGCTCATATGAGAGGTGCTTATACTAGAGTGTGTAAAGGGAAGGTTATGTTTGATTATCTGCATACTAAGTATGATGATTCAGGGTTATCCCTGACAGATGTATCGAATCTTGTGGTGAAAGTGTACCACCTGTGCAGAGTGTCAAACTATTCGAATAGCCACGTCCGCGGTTATGGACAGTTGGAATGGCCATACTGTTTCGTTGTCAGATGTTTTCCAAACATCGTATGAAATGAATGATGAATCTTGACTTGACCAGAACAGGGTTGTGTTTATGATAATAGCTTCCCTACGTAAGTGATTCTAGAACTTTATTTTATCTTTCTTTGCTTCTAAACTCAGCTTAGGTTTCAAACTTAACTTTATAGTTCAAACTTAGAGTTAGCCCTTTAACTTAAAATTATACTACTTGTTAGTGGTAGTTTGCGAGTACTTAAAGAGTACTCATGGCTTTTGTCACTGGCTATTCTCATGGCTAGACTATGAAGGAGACTACCAAGATAATGGCCAGCAGGATGGCTATGATAACTAGGACTATCTGCCTGCGTCAGCATTGCCTGTGCCCCTGAAGATGGACCCCACCGCTACGCTTATCTTTTATTTATGCTGCTTGTTGTATTAAGACTGGATCATGAGTTCCTTATTTGTGTAAGACCTTATGTATTGTTTGTAATGGATGATGTAATGTGATATCCAATCTATTATGTCTCGCAAAAATGGTAATCCTAGGATTGTGAGGTATGGCATAATGGGCATCTAGGATTAAAAATCCGGGTGTTGACAAGTTGGTATCAGAGCCATCCTAACCATAGAAGACCCTAGTTAGAATGGACGTCCGAACAAAAACTTAGTTTCAAAACCAAAGTGAGTATTTACGAAAAACTATCTCCTCTCTTATCCTTGGGAATTCTTTCTTTCTCAAAAATTCATGTTCCTCAAATTCTTACATTACTACTTAAAATTTGACACACTTGATCACTTCACTAATTTTTTCATCCTTAATTCTTGTAGATGGAGACTCAGTTCAGCAAGTTTTACCAGTTGGGAAATGGAGGTCAGCTGATCTTCGAGAGGGATCTGGATTCACTATCAGAGTTCTTGGGACGCCCACATCCGGAGTTTCTTGGCGCTCAACTTCCACGACCCCCAGGAGGAGACCTACAGTGGCTAGTCACCGCGGATCTTAGAGGAAGCATTGAAGCACCAACTTCTGGGAGAATTCAGTTCTCCGTGAGAGAGAACAACTGGCTAGATGGATTAGCCAGGCCAATGCATGAAGCTCTCGCACGTCTATGTGCCCTCACCGTCAACAAAATCCAAGGAACCCGTTTTGCTCACTAAGCAAGACGTGACTTCATGGGAATGCCGATGGAGATGCCAAGTCACCCAGAGTTGAGGCGTCAAGTGGAGAATCTTGACTTCTTGCTGCATGACAGATAGCAGGAACTGGACAATGCTAGGGAGTTAGCCAACCAGAACCGTGCCATTGCCGACCAGAAGGCCCAGACTTTCGCACTGCTCGTCCAGGATCGCTAGTCTCTTCGCCGCCAGCGTGCCAAGTAGGATCGCACCATCGCCCGTCTTCGCAAGAAGGTGGCCGACCTCAAGAAGACCGTCAAGGAGAAGGAAGCTCAGCTTGCCGCCAAGGAAGAAGAAGATGAGGGTGAAGACATCCAGGGAGACATGGATTCTTACCTCAACAATGATGATCACTTTCTGGAGGAGGATGTTGTGGACTTCTACACTGACGATGAGGACTCCGACTTCATCGTCGATGAGTAGATGCACTAGAGCACTGTCGTAGCATGAGATGTATCGGACCCACTATATCGTAGCTTGCAGAATGGTTCTTCAAACCATCTGTGTTCCTTTGTTTGTTGTGGTATATGTTGTATCGTGTGTTTGGTTGCATGAATGAAATGGAGTTAGTTGAAAAACCTGGGTCTAACTCAAAGTTTTAGCTTTGAAAACCAAAACCATGAACCATAGAATTTCCCTCTTACCCCTTTATCTACCTCAATCTTCAGATGACTCGCGGAAACCAAGGAAGGAGCAGCTCATCGCAGGACCCGATGCTGCAGATCTTGTAGAATCTCATCAGTTGATCTTTAGGAAGCGCGCGTTTTGGCTGTAGCATGCACGTTTCTGGCCCCTCAGCAGTGCGCGTATTTCCGGCCGCACGACAGCCCGACACGTGGCGTGTGGAAGTTCACCCGTGCATATTTCCGGCCGCTCGGCAGCGCGTGTATTTCCGACCGCACGGCAGCGCGTGTATTTCTGGCCACACGGCAGCCCGACACGTGGCTAGCTGCTCATGTAGTGCACATAATGAAAGGCAGTTTCCACGAAGTGCAATAAGTCAGTGCACGAGCGGTGCAACTCGTTTAATGTAGACCGAAAGAAGTGCATCGCAGTACAACAAGGCAATACATGGACCGTGCACTCCAAGAACATCGCGCAGTGCACTGCGACCTTAGGCAGTGCAACGTAGTACAACAAGGCAGTGCATGGACCGTGCACTGCCTCGACACCGCGCAGTGCACTATGACCGAAGGCAGTGCAAGGCAGTACAACAAGGCAGTACACTGCCAGGACACCGCACAGTGCACTTTGAACTAAGGCAGTGCAACACAGAACAATAGGGCAGTGCATGGACGGTGCACTGCCTGGACAGTGCGTAGTACACTGCCTGGACACCGCACAGTGAACTGCGAACTAAGGCAGTGCAACACAGAATAACAACCCAGTGCATGGATGGTGGACTGCCTGTACAGTGCGTAGTACACTGACTGGACACCGCGCATGCACTACGAACTAAGGCAGTGCAACACAGAACAATAAGGAAGTGCATGTACGGTGCACTGCCTGGACAGTGCAGAGTACACTGCCTGGACACCGTGTCGTGCATTGCAACCAAAGGCACTATGTACTAGACCAAAAGGCAGTGCAACCTACGCATCAAAGGCAGTACGAGAAAAAAGTTCGTTGAAACATATCAACAATGGATCTAATTTTGAAGATCTAGATGTGACTAGCAAGGCTGTGAAAGCGGATATCGATTTGGACTCTCCGTTTGAAAGATATCACAGTTTTCATATTCAAATCTATAAAAAGAAAAGGAAAAAGGACCCACGACCCTCTCCGCATCCATCATGTGTCGCACGGGAGAAGGCTGGTACAGCGCGTGAGGCACTCCGCGCACGCCACGTGTAGGCAGCAGCAGCTACGCGACGCAACCTCCCAGGAGCGCGCCCTTTTTCTAGCCTTTTCGTGGTTAACGCATAATATACGGCGCTAGAATCACTGGCGACATTGGTTGTTAAATCCTAGATATTATGTTCCTTTACCACTAGAACTGTATCAATAGATTATTACCACTTGGTAAATAATCCATAATCATATTATTATGAAAATAGTATTTTCTGTCCTTTTGGAAATGCAGGTGATGACAACATTTCAGTTACAAGCATTTGATAGAAAATAATCAAAGGACATGAGCAAGTTGTGAACTTGCCTTTTGTTATTGCAAGATTATGCACTCACGGTCTGCAAGACATTAGAAGATCCAAATTCTGAAAGTAGCATCATTGGTCCGGTAAGGACGAATGAAGAAACAAGATGCAATTATGCATAAGTAATGTAATGCAATTTGTACTTATTATTAAGGCTTGTGAGAGTGTGTGAAACAATATGTAAATACTTAAGTAGCAATTTGTACTTATTATTAAGGTTTGTAAGAGTGTGTGCAATTTGTACGAATGAAGCAATTTGTACTTATTATTAAGTAGCATGCAATATTAAAACACTCAAATGAATCATGGTATCTAAAATATTTCCTAAGCAAGATTATTAATCAATTAAAGTCTTTATAGATATGCTTAAGGATTACTTTTAATGTTTCTTAAAAGAATAAATTTTGAGGAAAATATTACTTTACAAAGTAAAAAGCATTTAAACTTAAATCTAAAATTTTTTAAGGTTTTCTTATTAATTACAAGTATTAAAGTAGAAAACAATTAGTATTTTTGAATAACTATTCCACTAGCAAGTGGAGACTTTTAACACTTCATGAAGGTGAAACAAAAGTATTATGTCTTTATGGAAGTGGTGTTCTCTTGATTTTATAAGTGAATAGAATCATTTACCTATTATAGAATTAATACTTATATCTATAAACATGCTAAGGGCATTATGTTAACTACTTAAAGACTTTGTTTAGCTTTTAAAGTGGATTCCCAAACTTGTAAAAGAATTAGTACACAAATCTTCATGTTTGTATAATTGATAAAATATTTTTGGAGAGTAAGATTTACTAAATTCTAAATGGTAGTTTAGTAAGTACAATTTAAAATGGTTAGACCTATTTTGACTTTACTTAAACATCACTTTTATTTGTTATTACATTATTAAACTTTAAACAAATAATGCTAAAGGCAATAGTAAAGATTTATATATTATTAATGAATTAAAATAAAAGAAAAGAGTTTAAATAAGATTTATTAGACCTTTACCTTTTATTTGACTTCAATTAATAAAGTGGATATTTTTAATATGTAAAATTTATTTTTGTGATCATTTTGGTATATTATATGTATTTTTATGATTTTTAAATATTAAACTATGACTTTTATAAGTTTTATCACTTTATAAATAGTTATTAAATAATAATATTTATCTAAGTGATACCAAAAATCTATGAGTCAAGTTTATAAATGTAGATTTTGTTTTTATAAGAATTTTGGTATATTATTTATAATTTTCTCATTTACCAATATTAAAATATGAATTTTGAAAGTATTATTACTTATAAAATATTTATTAAATAATAATTATTTAAATAGTTAACACAATAATGTTTGTTAATAAAGTTTAAATTATAGATTTTATTTTTCTGAGCATTTTGATATATTATATACATTTTTCTGAATTATAAAAAAAAGATATTGATTTAATAAGATTTATTCATTTTCTGGAATTAAAAATAAATATTAAATGTTTTATTGCGCCAGTGCTGACATCAGCATGACACACACACACGTAGGTTAGATCTTTTTACACCGATATAGACTCTAGTCTGATTCACAGATAGGTGGGGCCTATGCCACGTCGGTTGGCATGTCAGCAACATGGACTTTTATTCAATACAGAAATTATTACAAAAAATAAAAGGATAAATCATATATAGCATCACCATGATGTCATGGTGATGTCACCAATGGGGACTCGTTCCTAGTCGAGGACGGACTCAGTGATGTGTTGCTCGCGAGGCCAAATGGAAGTGTGCGCTCGACAGAGAGGAGCAAGGCGAGTCTAGGGGTGGTGTCACTGCCCATTATTGGTCACCGGAGCTACTCCGACAACAACCACATACGGCGGCTGACGGCGGAGAATGACGGTAAGGCGACTCAAAGCGCGAGAAAGAAATGGAGAAGGTGCACGAGCATCGGTAGCTCACCAGGAGTCTGATGGGCGTGATGGCGATGCCAGAGGAGCATGGTAGCGATGGCAATCGACGATGAACAGCGGTGACCGATGGTGGCGGTGAAGTGTCGATTGGCTCCATAGGGGGCTCTTTGTCTTTCGTAGGCTAGCTAGGAAGAACAAGGACAACCGGGCGAGCCCAACGGTGTGCTTAGGGAAGCTAGGGGAGCTGTGGAGCATCGGCGACGAGCGGCTTCGGCGGGGCTAGGGTTTCGGATCCCCTATGCGCGAGCGGCACAGAGCGAGAGAGTGAGAGAAATGGAGATAAGGACGAGAAGGGCATCACGGTGGCTTACTTATCCCCTCTCAGCGACGGCGGCACTAATCTCCATGTCGGCAAGCGGCAGCGCTGGCGCCAGCAAGCTGCTTCGGCTGCTGCGCGAGGTGGACAAAGGCGATAAGCAGGTCAAACCGGTATGTTGGGCTGGGCTGGTGTGGGGATTTGGCCCGACGAGCGGAATGCTCAGAAGGGTATACGTGGGCGTTAGCTAGCGCTGAGACGACCTGGGACGTGGGTCGGGGAACTGGCTGCTTATTTCTTTTTTCTTTTTCATTTCCAATTTCTGTTTTCTTTTCTATGTATAAATTCATTTCAAATTTCATTTCTACAAGGGTTTAAATCCTCAGAGTTTTGATGTAATATCACAAATGGTTTAGAGATTCATTGTACTAAATCTTTTCTTCATTTTCCTTTATCTTTTCGAAATTCATGAGTGTATGAAAGGTCCTTTTATTAGAGAATTATTAATAGGAATTAGGGTTCTAGGGACTTATGTCTTATATAGAAAACCTTATAAAAAATGACTTTGTTTACACCATGATACTGAAGGAAATATGCCCTGAGAGGCAATAATAAAGTTCTTATTATGTATTCCTTGTATATGATAGATGTTTATTTTGCATGCTATAATTGTATTGATAGGAAACATCAATACATGTGTGTTTAATAAACAAAAAGGGTTCCTAGTTATGCCTCTCTTATAGACTAGCTTGTTGATTAACAAGATGATCAAGGTTTCCTGATCATGGACATTGGATGTTTTTAATAACAAGGTCACATCATTTGTGAAATGATGTGAGGAACATTCATCCGAAGTATAGCATTATGATCAAGTCATTATTTTTATATTGTTATAACATCATACGAAGTAATCTTTATCCTTAGACCATGAGATCATGTTAATTGCTAACACCGGAAGAGTATCTTGATAACATCAAACGTCACACCGTAACAGGGTGACTATAAAGATGGGTTCAGTACTACGAAGGTGTTATGTTGAGGCTCATGGATCAAGAGTGGAATTTGTCAATCCAGATGACGGATAGATATACTCTGGGCCCTCTCAGTGATATCACATTAGGATAGCTTGCAAGCAAGTGATGTGATCACTAGAATGTTATATCACGGGAACGAGAAAAGAGTGCATGTCGGTAACGAGATCAAACTAGGTATGGAGATACCGATGATCGAATCTCGGACATGTAATATATCGGGAGACAAAGGGATTTAGTTACAAGCGTTAAAGGTTCTCACGATCACAGGAGTCATCGTTGAATGTGTAGGAGTCAGTACGGATCTCCAGGTCCCGCTGCTGATTATTGATCGGAGAAGGGTCTCGATCATGTCTGCATTATTCGCGAACCGTAGGGTGACACACTTAAGAGTTACCGGACACCATTTTGGAGCACATATGTTTCAGACGAAAGAATTGCAAAGCGCGGGAATTGTTTCAATAGAAACCGGAAATTGTTTCGGGTGAAATTGCAGAAAGTGGTTCTGCATGTGATATTGAAATATTGCAAGGGGCTATATGTGAATGTTTGTTAATTAAAGTAATTAACAAAATTCTGAATAAATTTAATAAAAAGAGTTTTATTAAATGAGAGAGCGTTAAATTTGGAGAAATTTAATGCATTTAAAGTGGAGACTTTAAAAGGGAATGTGAAGAGGCATTTTAATGTGGAGGGGTTACCACCACATTAATGGGGGAGGTGAGGGGTCACCCCCCCATGCGCCGGCCATGGAGAGAGGGGGCACCCCCGCTCCTCCTATAAAAGGCCACCCATTCCCTCCTTCATCCTCACACCTCCTTGTGAAGGATCTCTCTCCCCCTCTAGAATTATTTCCCCATGGTATCGGATTAGCGAGATACATGTTCCCAGTGGCATTTCGTCTGGAAGGAGTTGCTGCTTCCGCTGGATCGCTGGAGCGAGGAGGTGGAGGTTGTCCGGTGGCTTGAACGTGTGTGCGAGTGCGGATGCGCTGCTGAATTGCGGCGCTCGGACTTCCTCACGATCTTGAGATCGGCAAGTGTACGACTACATCAACCACGAGTTCCTACTCGTTAACAAAACTCGTTGTCTTCGAGGGTAAGTTCTCCATGGATGTATGTCCACCCGTTGCTCTGTATCTAGTAGATAGATCTTGGCGTATAGTTCTCATCATAGGAAATTTTTTGTTTTCTATGCTGCGGACCCAACAGATACTTATTATGATAAGGATTTAAAATGGTGAGTGATATAATTATATTCATTCTTAGTCTCACTAATACATATATAATGTAATGGATTAAACCTTGTGTTTTATAATATGGTGATTTGAATTCCATGGTTCTTCCTATTTGGTGATTTCACCAAATCCAATTCTACTTGATTTGTAGTGTTTAGAATTACCACAGAACAAACTTGGTTAGGTCATTATGAATCAATAACAATCATTGGTAGAGAAATGCTAATGTTTGTTCAAATATAGATATGGATTAATACTAAGGTTGGACATATTGACACCATGTTTTATGATCCTGAATAACATCTCAACTTAAAGTGAGTTATTGGGATTGGTTTCAGAATATGATCTTAATAATCCTAGAGAGTAGGTCTCTATTAGGGTTTAAGACAATTAGGTGGACAAGGCTTCCATCAATACACTCTCAACTAATATTCTACTTATCTCCTAGACATTTTATTTGACTAAGAGATACTATCCATTGGTTGCCTAAAATAGTAATTGGTTTAACTACCCTCTTAATTCTAGGATTTTAAGCACAAAGGTAGACATGGGTCTTGTCATGGGTTGATATGATCTTGGTTAGGGCTTCTAAATAATTCATATCCTCACCTTTCACTAATCTTGGATCATAGTTAAGGAATTCCTTTCCTAAATATACTCTATAAATCTCACTTATCTTATTCACAAAGGTCACATTTTCTAGGATAAGTCAGGCATCCGACTCCACTATATCCATCATCATAGGATGACATGGTCATGCCACTTCAACAATACTCATTCACCATTCTTCTCCTAGCATTTATATAACTTCCATTGCTAAACTACCTTGGATGAATCCATCAATGTAGCTACTTCTAACTCCATCCATTAACTCCTTTAAATTCACCTTGTATCTAGATCCAAGGCTTGCAAGATTAAAACTCTCTCTATACATCACATGTGATAACAATCCTCTAGAATAGGCATCTACTACTCCCATAATACAAGTTTGTTATTGTATTAGCTTGGTTAAACTACTATGCCTTCAACTACTCCGTACAACTCATGTTATATACTTCATCACACCAAAGCTTGACTTTTCAGGATCAAGCTAGATGATTCAGCTTACTAAGGTTTTGCCTAATTTGGTATACCCACAACCTTTCTTCATCAGCTAGTCATCTATTCTCAAGTGACTTAAGAATACTGACCACCAACCTTTGATCAAGCAAGGCTTAGGCTTCTAATTGTCTGATCAAGATCTGTACTCAACTAAGTAGTATACTTGTACTAGTCTCTCTATAGGATTATCTTGTTATGAAAATTTACTTTAAGTTTATCACCACTTGGATTAACAAGACTATCATTGGATACTCTAATACTACTAACTTTCTTATAGCTTCATAACTACTATCTAACTCTTGGGTTTAAATACTTATTCTAGTTAACTCATGAGTGAGGTATCTCCTCCAACATCAAATGGTTTGATCACCACTAAGGATCTCATTCCATTGATGATGGCACACTCTATCATAACTAGTTCCTTCTTCTTATTAATTTACTTAAGGTCTTTGGAAGATTAATATAATAGGTCAATAAGTTCTAGGTCAGGGATTGATCCCTCTACATTGAAGATCAATAGACACTAGGACCTGGTTAAGTAGGAACGTCACCTACTAATATGGCAATAAAGACATGTGATGAATGGTCTTGGCTTGACTTCCCTTTATACTCTATTTGTAATAAGAGTTAAAGTTTAAAACTACTATGATACCCATGGTAGGAATAACTATGGCAAGCAAGTGTATCAAGATTTAGTTATAGAGTTTCTTTATTTAAGTTGTATACTTAACTTGGTATTCAGATTTTGTGGTAGGTAATACCTTAATATCATTTTTGGAATATTAAGTATTCACCCTTGAGTTGTGAGATGGAATACCATGTAATGATCTCTAGAAGATCAAGTACCCCTTATTAAGTAGTGTGTTGTGACTTAGTTTATTACATTTGATCTACCCTTAGATCAAATTATATTACCCAAAGATAAGGTTTTCACAAAGGTCATATTGAAACGTATCGCAGTCAACTTGATGATCTACTTCTGTTCCACCAAGTTAAGAGAAGCTTCAATGACTTAGACAAGTTTTATTTAAAAGCAAGAAAATTGTCCGGATTTTCTATGCATGAATGCAATGCACACACCTTATATCAGCTTATTTCTAAGCTCTAATGATGGGATGTTACAGACTCTCCCCCTTAAAATAAACTTTGTCCCCGAAGTTCGTACTCTCTTACGTTTCGGAATGAGGTGTTGACTTGTATTGATCACGACATTTCTTAACTCCATTGTGATCATAATTGGGAATTATTATGGTATCCCGTATCCAGATCTTTTTCCTTGAATCCTCTTCATACTTAACAATATCCACTGTCGCTTCTTATTTTACTATAATCACTTGGATTATGTCCTTATAGTCCTACTTAGAATTGGTTGTGGATACATTTTATCCATTCCAATCCGGTTTTTTCTATTACACTACACCGGTCTATTTTGGAATACTCTGTTTACTCTAAAGGACAACTTACGAGTTGTTTTCTCCTTAAACTAGTCCACTGGGTTTAAACTGTTATGTCTACTTCGATCATTCATCCGGACATACTCTCGGAAATACTTTATAATGATGATTTCTTATAACCTTATGAGAATAAGGCTTAACCTCATCATGACTTAGTACTTCTTCTCCAACCTTTAGTCAGAAAGTTAGATAGCACCACTTCAGTGTTTATTGTTTACACTCCCCCTTGGGTTTTCCTAATGGTCTCTAAACTAAATGTAGAATACCCATTAACTCAATAGTTAGGATATCGGTTTCCGTCTAGCTTATACTTTACTTCTAGAAGGTCTTACGAAAGAATCTGTAGTACACCCACATAGTTGTGGATCTCTGAAATGAATCTTCCAACGTTACTTGTCTTACTTTTAATCTTCTGGATAGTACCTTTAACCGGAAAATCCGGTGTCATGAAAACGCCTCGAAAGCCATTCACTTAAATTCTATACTTCTTTATGTCCTTCTTAGCTTAGGCCAAGTTTTACACTCTTTACACTATACAATGATGACCTAATTAGCTAAAGCGCTAGGATACCAGCTACGGATACCAGCTGCGGATCCTCCTAGGTGTATGGATTACCCTATAGGTTCTGACTTACTACTGGAATTTTCTTCGAGTTGTCAGAGCTTATATACCACCCTTGTTCCAAGACTTCTTTGCACTGATCCATGATACTTCCATGATCTTGGTACAACTACTTCATTAGCTTCCAAGCAACATCACCTACTTTGAGTGAACTTAAATTCATTCCTTCATGTTGCTCTCCACACCTTTTCTACACTAATAATCCTTCTTATTGCCAGCTCATAGGGAGTTGGGATTGATCCATCATTCAAAATAGTGTTGATACTTCTTATATTTAGCTTCCTTCTTCGTGCAAGTCTTCATCTTGCTCTTCGGAACTCATCACTCCCTTACACGAATTCCCTTTTCTATCTAGGTCTATAACAACAAGTAATAGCTTGATGATGCAACATTCATTTGCACATCAAGTTAAACTTCATGCACAGATCTAGTCAATCAAGAAGATCCAAGAAAAACCAAGAAATCCAAATGTGTTACATATAACACACATCATTCTAAGCCCAGAATATAGTAGTTGAGTATAATACCTCTAGAATTCAGGCTTAGCTGAGTAGTATATGACACCTCCTAGTATAGGTTTACTTTGTGATACTTAGCACATAGGGTCAAACTATTGTTTATCCTAGTATTTACAGAATTGCTTAGTTGTAATAGGATAATCTTAAGCAAAGTGGTCTCTATTTGGTTTTGACTAACCACTTACCTTTCCTTTAGGACTACTAAAGACTACCAATTTTCTATCCTATCATAAACTATCCTCACATGATCTCTCAAAACTACTAACAACATTGTAGCTACTACCTTAATCCAAAAATTATCGTAATATTATGTCGCCTATGCCTTCTATCATAGACCTACATTGTTCTTTACTTAGTGTTATTACAAGATTTATTATTGAGTACTTGTCCTAATTACAGACTTATCATGGTCTCGGAGCTATTCTGGCCATGAACTTGTTAAGATTTACCTAGTCATCATGATTGGGAGCTAATCTCACCATGACGATGATACGTCCAAAACGTATCTACTTTCTCGAACACTTTTGCTATTGTTTCTTCTCTAATTTGTGTGATTTGGATACAACTAATGCGGACTAACGCTGTTTTCAGCAGAATTGCTTTGGTGTCTCGTTTTTGTGCAGGAATTCAACTTTCAGGAAAAATCCCCGAAAATATCGCAAAACTCCTATTTTACCAGAAGACTCACTAAGCCAGAAGACGAGACGAAGAAGAGCCACAAGGGGGCCACACCACCTGGCCGCATGGGCCAGGCCGCGCCAGGGGGTGGTGTGGCTGCCTCGGACTCTGCCTCAACCTCTCCTTTCGCCTACATAAGCCCTCTGACCTGAAATAGAAGAAGGGTTCGATGTTTTTCCAGATAGAGTTCAGCTGTGCCGCCACCACCAGATACCGGGATTCAAAACCAGAAACTCCGTTCTGGCACCCTGCCGAGACAGGGAATTGGAGGAGATCATCGCCATCATCATAACCATCGCTTCTCCATCAACCATCCATGATTCCCCCATCCATTAGTGAGTAATCCCCGCTGTAGGATATGGGGATGGTAGGGATTGGATGAGATCGTTCATGTAATGGAATCAGATTGTTAGGGCATGGTGCCTAGTATCTATTATTAGTGCTATTGACTTTGTTGCAACTTTTTATGCTAAATGCTTGTCACTAGGGCCCAAGTGCCATGATTTCAGATATGAACATGTTATTGATTCATGATGATAGTATTGTTTATGATCTTACCTGCAAGTTGTATACACATATTATTGTCCGGAACCAAAGGCCCCAAAGTGACAAGAATCGGGATAACCGGAGGGGATAGCTTTGATGTGAGGATCACATGTGCTCACGGAGTGTTAATGTTTTGCTCCAGTGATCTATTAAACGGAGCAACTTAATTACTAGCACGTATGACTATATATGGAACACATGCCTATGATTATTTAGTACTTGGATGCTTTACCTTATTTATCTGTAAATGCCCTATATCTTGATTGCTACATGAATTGTCTTGTCCATGCAATGCCCATCCATCCATCCCTATGCCTACCGCGCTTTAATCCTACTGTTTACTGCAATTGTTAGTACTGTCTTTGCTTTTACTACTGCTATTACTTTGTTATTGCTATTATAAAACTGTTGCTACTGATAAACTATTGCGAGCTAAATTGTTTCCAAGTGCAGCTGAATGGACAAGTAAGTTGTTAAGGCTTATAAATATTCTTTGGCTCCCCTTGTGTCGAATCATTAAATTGGGTTTTACTTCCCTCGAAGACTGTTGCGATCCCCTATACTTGTGGGTCATTAAGACTATTTTCTGGCGCCGTTGGCGGGGAGCATGGCTCTATTTATCAAGTTCACTTGGAATCACTATTGTTCGCTGCCATCCATTCATCATGGGTAAATCTCGTGATGGAAACGTTCCTATATTACCATCCACTACAAGGAGAGGTACAGTTCTAAACACCTCTGTTGCTCTTGATTCACCATCTATGATGAGTAAGCTCCTTACACCACCACATACACATGCTACACATACTGCTACTTCTGCTGAATCTGAAACTTCGGATACTTATGATGCTGCTTCTACTGTGCTTGATAAGAGTGGTTCATTAGGTCCTTTCCTATATGCTACGATTGCTATAACTATAGTTGGAAATACTGAAACTCCTAATGAAGACACTACTACACCTATCAGTTCACCTGAGTCTATAGAGAGCTATGCTATTGAAGACGGGTATATAGAAATGACTGATGAATTTATTAAAGAATGTCAAAATACTCATGGTAAAAGTGCTATTAAGAGTCTTCTTGAGAGATGTACTATAAAACCCAAATTATCTCCTAATGATAAGTTTTCTACATCTCCCATAAACATTAAAGATAAGGATTATGATTTCTCTCTAGATTTATGTTACATAACCATTGTTGAGAAAGAACCTTTTTGTGGGACTAAGAATGAAAGTGCTATAGCACATATGACTGAGCTTTCTACCATGAGTGGCCTATTTTCTGATGATATTAAGATGCGCACCTACTTTGTTGCTAAATTTTTCCCTTTTTCACTGAAAGGAGAAGCTAAAGCTTGGTTTAATAGTTTACCTCCTAGGTCTATTGATGGCCCTGATTGCTTGATTAGTACTTTCTTTCAGAAATATTTCCCTCCTAGTGCTAGACATGCCATTTTGCAGGAACTTTTTGATTTTAAACAAGGAGAAAATGAGATATTGCCTAAATCATTGGCAAGGTTTTGTGCTTTGATTCATGCACAACCCGGATGTCCATTACCTAAAAATGAGCTTCTTGATATTTATTATAATGGACTAACTGAAGAATCTAGGACATACCTGGATAGTTGTGCAGATTGTGTTTTCAGGAAGAGAACTCCCAAAGAAGCTGAGGAATTAATGGCTAAAATAAGCAAGAATTATGATGACTGGACTTCACCTTAGTCAACTACACCTGAGTTAACTGTGCCTGAGCCAACACCAACACCAAAGGAGAGGGCAGTGATTGACCTAAATGATGAAGTGATGAAGGAAGCTAAGAAATGTCTTAAGGAGAAGGGTATTAAATCTGAAGATGTGAAGAATTTACCTCCTATAGAAGAATTATGTAAGCCAATCTCCCATTCATCCACTATTGAGGTACACTCTCTCCAACATTTTGATGAAGGTGATATTACTTATTCTAAACCTCCTGATCAATGCTTAGTAGAATTTGATATTTTTGTTGTTAAGCAAGATAATTTTAATAAAAGGGTGCAGAATCATTTAATGGAAAACTCTAGAGCCATTATTGAATTGAAGGATATTGTGGAAAGAACCTACAATGATGTTAAAATGCTTGTTAAACATTTCCAAATGGTTCAAACTCAAATTGATCAGCTTATTAAAGTACAAAAAGATTTGTTCGTGAATGCTGCTAAAGAAAAATATGCTTATGGAATTAGAACTAGAAATGGTGCTGCCACTCAAGATCCTCTATATCCTGAGGGGTATCCTAAAAGAATTGAGAAGGATACTCAACAAATTTAAAATAGTGGTACTTCTCCTAAGAAAAAGAAACATAAAACTATTGTAGAGTTTTCTGAACCTGCTAAAGATCCTAATAGTATATCTATCTCTGATGTTGAAACTGAAAGTGGTAATGAGGAAAATGACGCTCCTGATAAAGAAAAAGTTGAAGAAGAACCTGAAAGGCACACTAAGAATACTAAATACACTAAAGAAGATTTTATTGCTAAGAAACATGGTAGTGAAAGAGAGCCTTGGGTCCAAAAACCTATTCCTTGGAGATAGTATGGGCTCATCACTTGGATCAAGAGGTTTCAAAATCACCACACCCTAAGCAAGAATAAAACCTGGATCTAATTTCTAGCCACCAGGTGATCATCTGAAACCCTTAACCAGATCAATTCTGAAGTGATCCATTCTAGAAGTTTCCAAGTCAATGAGGACCAATATCAAGCAAGGATACTTTCTAATCAATCTACACTTCAAACTCATCCACTTGATGATTCTTTGGTACCTTGAAATCAATCAAAAACATCCTCCCTCTTATTCTAGCCAAAAACCCTAAATCTGCCAAATTTGGCAGTCTGGAAATCTGTTTCCAACATCACCCCTTTTGGATGCCTCCTTTTCTCAAACCATGTGCATTTTTGGAAATGCACTTGAACCATCCTCTTAACCATCCTAAGGAATACCAAGGCCCATCTTTCCCTTGGTTAGATCATCCTCCAACCTACTTGTTCTTGATGGTTTTGCAGGCAAGAAAATAACTATTCCTGCAAATCTAGTCAACATGCCTACTTTGACAGAAGCTCACACCATCATTCAACCTTCTATGGACCAAATCTTTGCATGGTTGTGTTATACTCATATAGGTCTATCAACATCTACTTCACTTGAACCAAGTGGCTCTTTGTGCTTCTTAAAGCCACATGGTTTGTAAGGCATCGTGACTCATCTGGTTTGGCAGCCTTATTTTCAACAAAGTTTGCCATCACTTCCAGACCACCTCAAATGTAACCAATCCAAACTCCTTCTGCCATGATCATCTATATGACTTGTTCTAACTATCCATCTAGCCCTTGCATCCAGGTGAGCTCTAAGCTCCAAGATCCAACAAGGTTTTGGTGCTATAAAAATAACATCACCCTAGATCCACAACTCCTTGTTTTCCATCTAATTCAAATTGGATTTCCAATTCCCAAGGTTGCAAACGCTTGATACACCTTGTCTACATCATCTACCTTGATCATCAAGATTTATCATATATTATCCATAATTATTATGGATCCAAATCTAATTCGTCTCTTTAATAGACAAAATCTCCAAAACTTCTTCCATAAAGGAAAGTTTGGTTTTTGCCAAAGCACTTCCCCAACTTTTAGCTCAATTGATATCCATATATCATACTCTATATTCCCATCTCAAAAATAAATATCCTTGAGATCCTTTATTATTTCTTTTTGCCCTTTTTCCTAAATGGTAGAAATGGATTAATAATTGTTTTAAATACTTTTAAGTTTCAATAAATCTTGGAAAAATTGCCTTAAGTGTGTATTCACATCTGGGACCATCTCACATCAAAAACTCAACTTGTCCAATACAAATTTATCAAATGAACTTCTATAAACTACTTCTGTACTTTTTGAATAAATAATTTTAAGTGGAATTAAAATCCTCTGAAAAATCCCAAATAATTCCTGGGTATCTACCTTGACCTCATCTATCTACCAGTACCATCTTCCCACCTTGTCCTATGCAAATTTTTGAACTTCCTTCACAAGCACCATTTGATCAAATTCGAGCAAACTATGCAAATTACCTCCAAAACCCATCGTAGCTTTCCCAGCACTTCTCCACAGCAACTCCACCTCCTCTGGTCGTGCCCACACTGTAGCATCACTGTAGCAACTTACACCTCTTGTCTCTAGTGCTTGTCCATGAAGGAGACACAAGCCAACCCCCTTTTCCTTGCCCTCAAAGCTTTGCAACAGCTGCCCCTGCTCCTCTCTGACCTGCAGCCCGACCAGATACCACCCTCCCCGCCCACAACATCCTCTCCCCCTGGTTTCCCTCCTCCCTCCCATGCCTAATGGACCAAGTCCATGATGGACTACTCCCTCTCGGTTAAATAGGCCAGAGGCCACCCCATCTCCCCTCTCTAGCTCATTTGCCTCCCCACACTCCCACCTACCTTCCGAGAGCCTCCTCTCCCTCTCCCCTGCTCTATCCTGCTCGAGAGAGAGAGAGAGAAGACAAGATTCGGCCTCCTCCCTCTCGTCGAGCTAAGACCCTTCTCCCTTGTTCATCTCCCTCTGCATGACATCCCTTTGAGTTCCCCCTGCTCCACTGCGCCTAACCCACCCCTTCTTGATGGTACAGGAACACCGGAATGGCCCTTCTCCGGGGACCTCCGGCGAACTCCTCTCGGCCATTTCCGCGTGATGCCCTTCCCGAGGAGGAACCAGTGGTTGGCACCCCTGTCAGAGTTAGCTTCACGCACCACGCCCGCTCCGACACCCCTCTGCTACATGCAGGCATCCGAGCCTACTCTGGCAAGCACCGAAGCGAGCTCCGCCGGGCGCACATGTGCGAGTGAGGTCCTGGCGTCAAACCCAGCCCTGCCGCCCATCACCGGAATCGCCGTCGTGCACCACGTCAACCTGCAGCCCTGCCATCGCCCCTACGCTGCCGGTGAGCCCTCCCACAGCCCATCTCCCTCTCAGTTAGGGTTTCCCACCACCGGGTGAGACTCGGGGAGGACGACGACTGCTGGCCGTCGATCCAAACTTGATCGGACGGCCAGGGTTTCCCAATACCCCTTCGCCCCTCACTCTCACTGACTACGGGACCCGGCCGTCAGCGGTTTGAACCGTGACATCCCGCACGGGCGCCCTTGACCTGGGCCGGCTAGCCTCTGTGCGGCCCACCTCCCCATGAAACCAGCCCGCCCCCACATCCCCTTTTATCAATTTCCACCAGATCTGCAAATATCCCCTTTGGTTTAAACAGTTTTAAAAATGAAAAATACCATATTTTGTCGAAATAAAATTTTTATCATGTTCATGTGTGTTTTGTGCAACATGCAGAACTAGTCCCTTGCCAAACATAATTTTCATTATTTATTGGCAATTAATGCACTAAAGGTTGTCTCTTGCACTAAATAAATTCCTCAGTGACCTACACATCTCCAAAATATGTGAAAAAAAGTTCCTTTGAAAGTATACCTATAGGCCTACCATCTAGAATTTATATAATGTCAAGGTGAACTATGTTTTAATATTGGTAAAATAACAAAAACAGCCATAATCTGCCTTTAGGAATTTCTCTAGGTCAAACCAACAAAGGTATTGGCCTAATTCCAACTCCCAGTAAAACTCCATATCAACCCCTATCAAACCCCAGCAGATCAAATTTTATTGATCTCTGGTTCAATTATAAGGAATTAAACTATTCTATGTAGACTCATTTCTCTAAATAAAACAATCCAGTAGTTCTTGATATCCAAACTGAGTGAATCCAATCCCTACAGAAAGGTATTCAAAATACCTAACATGTGGAATTGGTTTCCTATAAAAAGCTACTGTAGATTAAATCTGGTGAAAAAGACAAAAACCCTCCAGAACTGCCTTTGGGAATTTCCTGAGGGCATTCTGATATATATTTTGACATTATTCCAACTTTATTTGGATCAGTACATAAAAACCTGCTGAACTATCCAAGGAAATAATTTTTGGAGCTCCAGAACTTTTCCAGTGAATTATTTCCTAAAACTAGAGTCTTATTCACTATAAAAATCACTACAAATCTTTGGTAAGTGATAAAATAGTGAAACCACTTTTGTTGTTTCCATTTTATCAATATCTATCTGTTGGTATCATGTTTCTACAATGGTATCTTATAGAATAAGTCTTTGGTCCAAAACCCTCTCATCCCTAGTTTCTAGACTATGAAACCCATATGGTTTCCTTCAAATGTTCCAAGACATGCTTCCAATCCTTCTAATCCATTTTCTCAACACCACTACTAATTTATAAACTTGTATTGTCATTTGCTTGTTGTATGGTTTTGATGCTTGAATGCCTTGTTTGATTGTGGACTTGTTTGTTTGCATGTATGCTCGATATCGGCGATAGATGCGTTTGTGTGACGCTGAGAAAGGAAGCATCGGGTTATTCTTTTTCGGTTATTATTGGTATTATTGGTTTTCTAAGAAGAAGTCCAGGGACATATATTGCCAGATTTATGATTACAAGCAAGCCACCTTCTTGCTCATAAGCATTGTCCTACTGTGTTAGTTATGCATGTTTTATCGACTGTTTATTTAAAACTGCACCGATTTACTATATGATGATGTATATATGGTAGTGGTTTGGCTCCTCCGAGCTACTACACTTTTGTACTATTAAGTACAACCCCCTTGATGACACCTACTTGTCCCTAGTAGAATAGATGGTGTATATCACCAGAACCCTTTGGAGACCCCCGATTTATCCGAAGCAAAGCTAGAGGATGGGAAGACCCCGGAAAAGTTTTACCAAATGTTTTATGATAAAACCTTGGTGAGGTGGGACCTCCCAAGAGATGTTGAGAAAGACAAACGTTTTGTTTTACAAAATGCTAAAGGAAAGATGGAGGAAAAAGGTTTACAAAAACGCACCCGGTTCTTTGCAGTTTTGCTAGAACAATTAACCCTGTGCAACCACATTACTCTGGAATGGGACAGGGCTGGATTTGATGTTTGTCTATTCTGGTATAAGCTGCCTCGCAACTACTACAGGGGATGAAACTCCCTGGAGGGTGGGCCTTCTCTGGACAAACGGTCCATGTGGGACATCGACCGAGAGAAGGAACGAAGGGTCAACAGACCTCCACGCGTTACTATGAGCCCCTCATTGAAAGCGCCCACTGTGTAAAGTGTAAAATGCGCTCCGATTGGTCCTCGGTACCCGACGTCCCGGTTTTGAGGGGAATAACACTCATAGGGTAGGCACTTATATTGGAGTGGGCATCCAGGGAGTCTTGATCGGTTACTCAACCCACGATCGGTGAAGATTAGGGTAGTGTACCCGGATGGTGTGGGTTAAGTGTACAACCTCTGCAGAGTGTAAATCTATTCGAATAGCCGTGTCCGTGGTCATGGACGGTTGGGAAGGTTGTTGTAGAGCGGTGCTGGTTTTGTTTTCCAAAAAGGATTTCGGAAAAGAAATGGCTTTGGAAATGTTTTAACCATGGGATGGTCGTAAAGGAGAAAGGTTTTGACCATGGGATGCTCGGAAGGAGGAGAAAGGAGTTTGGTCGTGGGACGACCTGAAGACGGGAACAAATGGTTGACCCAGTCCTGATGTTTTTCCAAAACTTTTCAACAAGGTTTCCAAAATGTTTACAAAGGTTTTCAACAAAGATATGTAGATGCTATATCTACAAGAGAAACTATTTGAGAAAAGAACCTCTCTTGAAGCCCTTCTACTACCACAGCCATATTGCATATCCTCTTGTTATTATTATTTTCTTGAGGTGGTTTGCGAGTACATTCAAAGTACTCACTGGCAATGTTCCCTGGCTATTAACTTGGTCAGATATGAAGAAGAAGGTGACGTTGACGACTATGCGAGCTAGGACGTTCTCCTAGTCAGTTGCCTGTAGGTTAAGGCATGGCTCGGGCTCTACGCTTAATGAAGTTCCGCTGATGTTGATTGATGTAGCCATACTGGCAAATAAGGTATGACATGTATTCGTTATGTTTTGGATGTTTACTTTGATACTTGTCGGTTATGTGCCACGACTAACTGATCATGGGATTGTGGTTGTATGCATAACATGGATTCTCGGAGGATTAATCCGGGGCACCACAGACTTGGTATCAGAGCCATCCTGACTATAGGAGAACCTTAGTTAGCATGGTCGCTAGACAGGAACCTTATTTTGAAAATCTCGGCTTTCTAAAACTAGTTTCTCAATGAGTTTCAAAAGGTTCTACTTCTTCTATTACTCTAAGTAAATGCTTTTGAAAATGGTTTACTCCAACCCTTGTCCAAACATCAAACCTACGGACTTTAAATAACTAGAATCTAGAACCCGGTGAAGACAATGAGAACAAGATGAAGACAAGCAACTACCAACAAACACAAGGAGACTACAATATCGCCCTACCAACGGAATCCTAATAATCAGAAGACACCAGGTGTTGCACTATCAAGAAGCGTCCAAGGTACGACGAAGAATTTACCGGCAAGATAGTGACTCTGTCCTGAAGAAAGACGATATCCAGGGTCAATAGTCCTAAGAATAGGATTCCCCTACCTCGCGAGTAGTTAACTCCTTGGTCCCTAGCGTTGACCGTGTTTGCTTGCCTAAGTGCATCCCGTGTTGCTTGACGTGTGTAATGTTTTCCGAGGACATTGCGATTCTCTCGCTCTGTTCGCCTGGTCTGTACGCTCTGGTTTGCTTTGATCTCCATAAAAATGTGACTCGAGGAGCGATAACCCACCTAGTAACTCAGGGAACCCATGTGTTAGATGTCGATAATGAGACCCAGACTAACCTCGAGAGTATATGAGAGGCAAAGAATCGCAAGAACCAGGAGTTCGACGTCGTCAAGACAGAACAACTCGAAGACTTCCCTCAGCAGGATGGCATACCTCGTCCAACCCGCCTCTCAAAGACTCATTGATGGAGCAACACTCCCTTGTTCCTCAGTCTACTACAACAAGAATCCCGTTGAAGCCGTAAGTCAACCACCGACGAATCCTCACTATCTACTAGAAACCACCCGATAAGTCAGCTAAGACAAGAAGTGAAGACCTAACAACACTAACCCTTAGTGTATTAGAGCTTCTGACTGCCTCAGGAGACTAACTAATTTAGTCGACCCTACCCAAACTAACGGAATGATCCTCCCTAAAAGGTCAGAACCACCCCTAAAGTCAGATGCTAGGGAAGCGTGAAGATAACGAGTCCACTCTGCCATCAAGCAGAAGCAACACAAGAGATTCGGGTGAAGAACTCTTCTCCGACGCTGACTGCATCAACCCTGACTAAAGACTAGCGAGGAGAGTCATTAACTGCTAGCTTGCCCTGAGCTAACTCCATAAGGCTTCGTTAGGAAACCACCCTCGCCAAGGTTTTTAGAATAGGGCGTCACTCGACAACCTCAGCTCAAGACTCCAGGAAGATACAACCTTCCGCTAACCTCAAGTCAGCACTCCAATACCGAAGATCCGCACCACTCCTAAAGCACCTTAGTGAAGCGCTAAGGCGGAAAGACTGCGTCTTTCCACCCAATCCTCAGAAGACTGTCTACTAGAAGATACTTAAGCAAATATCTCTGGCTCCAAAGTATTCCTGCCAAGCAACAACCCGTCAGTTATCCAAAGAGAAACTAACTGAAGATTCTACAAAGTCCCTCTACTACTTTAGTTGAAGACCCACCCGAAATACCACCGAACCGCTAACCCCTAGGTCCTTAATGCTTAGAGGACGTGAGACTCCAATGACTCCACCAGGCTAAGTATGAATAATAGTACTATATAAGCCCCCTAGGCCATAGCTTCACGGACGCCTCCTGAAGACCTCGACTCTAGTAGAAAGATGGACGAAAATCTTCAAAACTGCCACCAATGAAGCCAAGAAGGAAGGAAGGCGTTATCCCCGAGCTAACCCAGTCAAGTCCTAAGGGGGAAAGATTGCACCTTGCCCACACAAATAGAGTAAACCCTCGCCAAGAGCAAACCTAGAAGCTTGGACCCAACGTTGTTAGTAGGATACGCTACGCCCCCAAGGTAGAGCGGTAAATCCTTAGAGAAAGGTTCGCTAGGCCATAGGTTCTGTCCTCCGACGAGTACTCCGTGAAGTTCAACATCGAGATAGTCTGCCTAGTCTAAGCCCTTGAGATATAGAGTCTGGAAGGAAAAGAAGGTCATCTCTCGAAATCAAGACTGGACTCTGCTCAACACTCAATGCATCCCGGAAGACTGAAGCTCAACTTCATCAACATAGTAGTCACTTTCAAAGATGGAGTCCGTAAGATAGTACGCGTAAGACACCTAGTATCAACCTGACTTAAAAATCCCCTAACACTACTCTCCTGAATCTCGGGACGAGATTCTTTTAAGGGGGAAAGTTCTGTAACATCCTAATTTCAGCAACCCTGATTAGTTATCCAGAATGCAAAAATTAGGGGGAACAAAAACTTTTTCTTATTTGATGCTGAAGTATTTGCTTGTTGTTTGGATATGTTTATGCATATGAAAGTGTATTAGAAGATATACTCCTTACCTCAACACCAGTTGACAAAAGCTACTGCCCAAAACTGTCTTGGCTTAATTTCCATATTCTCAAATGTTCTGGCATTTCAAAACCTGAGCCAAGAAGCCTTTGCAAACCAACTATTTTAGTAGCTTCTATCTCCCTAAACTATGGAGAGCAACCTATTATAATCTCCTTATGTTTTATAGACCGAACCTTCAACCATTCTTATCTACAGGTTTCCCAAAACCTCCTTTTAAATCTTCTCAATTCTACTCTTGGTAGAGATACCAAGGACTCTCATCTTATCCAAACCCCAACCTTTTCAAAATACACATCCTCACCTCGAGCTAGGCTTGATGGTAACCCTAGCAGTAGGTTTGCTTAGTTTATAAGATGAATTGCCTTGATGTGCTGCTTGATTGTCTGCTTAGGAGATAGTATGGGCTAATCTAGGACCTCATCACTTGGATCAAGAGGTTTCAAAATCACCACACCCTAAGCAAGAATACAACCTAGATCTAATTTCTAGCCACCAGGTGATCATCTGAAACCCTTAACCAGATCAATTCTGTAGTGATCCGTTCTAGAAGTTTCCAAGTCAATGAGGACCAATATCAAGCAAGGATACTTTCTAATCAATCTACACTTCAACCTCATCCACTTTATGATTCTTTGGTACCTTGAAATAAGTCAAAAACATCCCCCCTCTTATTCTAGACAAAAACCCTAAATCTGCCAAATTTGGCCAAGTCTGGAAATCTGTTTCCAACATCACCCTTTTTGGATTCCTCCTCTTCTCAAACCATGGGAATTTTTGGAAATGCACTTGAACCATCCTGTTAACCATCCTAAGGACTACCAAGGCCCACTCTTGCCCTTGGTTAGATCATCCTCCAACCTACTTGTTCTTGATGGTTTTGTAGGCAAGAAAATAACTATTCCTGCAAATCTAGTCAACATGCCTACTTTGACAGAAGCTCACACCATCATTCAACCTTCTATGGACCAACTCTTTGCATGGTTGTGTTCTAATCATATAGGTCTATCAACATTTACTTCACTTGAACCAAGTGGCTCTTTGTGCTTCTTAATCCCACATGGTTTATAAGGCATCATGACTCATCTGGTTCGGCAGCCTTATTTTCAACAAAGTTTGCCATCACTTCCAGACCACCTCAAATGTAACCAATCCAAACTCCTTCTGCCATGATCATCTATATGATTTGGTCTAACTATCCATTTATCCCTTGCATCCAAGTGAGCTCTGAGCTCCAAGATCCAACAAGGTTTTGGTGGTATAAAAATAAC
The DNA here is from genome assembly GCA_916181665.1 of Avena sativa. Lineage (NCBI taxonomy): Eukaryota > Viridiplantae > Streptophyta > Magnoliopsida > Poales > Poaceae > Avena > Avena sativa. Next base: position 436,081,151 of record OV702295.1, read on the forward strand.
ATCACCCTAGATCCACAACTCCTTGTTTTCCATCTAATTCAAGTTGGATTTCCAATTCCCAAGATTGCAAACGCTTGCTACACCTTGTTTACATCATCTACCTTGATCATCAAGATTTATCAAACATTATCCATAATTATTATGGATCCAAATCTAATTCATCTCTTTAATTGACAAAATCTCCAAAACTTCTTCCATAAAGGAAAGTTTGGCTTTTGCCAAAGCACTTCCCCAACTTTTAGCTCAATTGAGATCCATATATCATTCTCTATCTTCCCATCTCAAAAATAAATATCTCTGAGATACTTTATTATTTCGTTTTGCCCTTTTTCCTAAATGGCAAATATGGATTAATAATTGTTTTAAATACTTTTAAGTCTCAATAAATCTTGGAAAAACTTCCCTAAGTGTGTATTCATATCTGGGACCATCTCACATCAAAAACTCAACTTGTCCAATACAAATTTATCAAATGAACTTCTAGAAACTACTTCTGTACTTTTTGAATAAATAATTTTAAGTGGAATTAAAATCCTCTGAAAAATCCCAAATAATTCCTGGGTATCTACCTTGACCTCATCTATCTACCAGTACCATCTTCCCACCTTGTCCTATGCAAATTTTTGAACTTCCTTCACAAGAACCATTTGATCAAATTCGAGCAAACTAAGCAAATTACCTCCAAAGCCCATCGAAGCTTTCCCAGCACTTCTCCACAGCAACTCCACCTCCTCTGGTCGTGCCCACATTGTAGCATCACTGTATCAACTTACGCCTCTTGTCTCTAGTGCTTTTCCATGAAGGAGACACAAGCCAACCCCCTTTTCCTTGCCCTCAAAGCTTTGCAACAGCTGCCCCTGCTCCTCTCTGACCTACAACCCGACCAGATACCACCCTCCCCGCCCACAACATCCTCTCCCCTTGGTTTCCCTCCTCCCTCCCATGCCCAATGGACCAAGTCCATGATGGACTACTCCCTCTCGGTTAAATAGGCCAGAGACCACCCCATCTCCCCTCTCTGGCTCATTTGCCTCCCCACACTCCCACCTACCTTCCCAGAGCCTCCTCTCCCTCTCCCCTACTCTGTCCTGCTCGAGAGAGAGAAGACAAGATTCGGCCTCCTCCCTCTCGTCGAGCTAAGACCCCTCTCCCTTGTTCATCTCCCTTTGCATGACATCCCTCTGAGTTCACCCTGCTCCACTGCGCCTAACCCACCCCTTCTTGATGGTATAGGAACATCAGAATGGCCCTTCTCCGGGGAGGTCCGGCGAACTCCTCTCCGCCATTTCCGTGTGAGGTCCTTCTCGAGGAGGAACCAGTGGTTGGCGCCCCCTATTGGAGTCAGCTTCACGCGCCACGCCCACTCCAACACCCTTGTGCTACATGCAGGCATCCCCGAGCCTGCTCCGATGAGCACCGAAGCGAGCTCCGCCAGGCGCACATGTGCGAGTGAGGTCCTGGCGTCAAACCCAGCCCTGCCGCCCATCACCGGAACCGCCGCCGTGCACCGCGTCAACCTGAACCCCCACCATCGCCCCTACGCTGCCCGTGAGCCCTCCCCCAGCCCGTCTCCCTTTCAGTTAGGGTTTCCTGCCGCTGGGTGAGACTCGGGGAGGACGACGACTGCTGGCCGTCGATCCAAACTTGATCGGACGGCCAGGGTTCCCCAATACCCCTTCGCCCCTCACTCTCACTGACTACGGGACCCGGCCGTCAGCGGTTTGAACCGTGACATCCCGCACGGGCGCCCTTGACCTGGGCCGGCCAGCCTCTGTGCGGCCTATCCTCCCCATGAAACCAGCCCGCCCCCACATCCCCTTTTATCAATTTCCACGAGATATGCAAATATCCCCTTTGGTTTAAATGGTTTTAAAAATGAAAAATACCATATTTTGTCCAAATAAATTTTTTTATCATGTTCATGTGTGTTTTGTGCAACATGCAGAACTGGTCCCTTGCCAAACATATTTTTCATTATTTATTGCCAATTAATCCACTAAAGGTTGTCTCTTGCACTAAATAAAATCCTTAGTGACCTACACATCTGCAAAATGGATGAAACCAAGTTCCTTTGAAAGTATACCTATAGGCCTACCATCTAGAATTTATCTAATGTCAAGGTGAACTATGTTTTAACATTGGTAAAAATAACAAAAACAGCCATAATCTGCCTTTAGGAATTTCTCTAGGTCAAACCAACAGGGGTATTGGCCTACTTCCAACTCCCAGTAAAACTCCATATCAACCCCCATCAACCCCCATCAGCTCAAATTTTATTGATATCTGGTTCAATTATAAGGAATTAAACTATTCTATGTAGACTCATTTCACTAAATAAACCACTCCAGTAGTTCTTGATATCCAAACTTAGTGAATCCAATTCCTGCAGAACAGTATTCAAAATAACTAACAAGTGGCATTGGTTTCCTATCAAAAGCTACTGTAGATTAAATCTGGTGAAAAAGACAAAAACCCTTTAGAACAGCCTTTGGGAATTTCCTGAGGGCATTCTGATAAATATTTTGCCATGATTCTAACTTTATTTGGATCAGTACACAAAAGCCTACTGAACTATCCAAGGAAATAATTTTTGAAGCTCCAGAACTTTTCTAGTGAATTATTTCCTAAAACTAGAGTCTTATTCACTATAAAAATCACTCCAATCTTTGGTAAGTGATAAAATAGTGAAACCACATTTGTTGGTTCCATTTTATCAATATCTATTTGTTGGTATCATGTTTCTACAATGGTATCTTATAGAATAATTATTTGGTCCAAAACCCTCTCATCCCTAGTTTTTAGACTATGAAACCCATATGGTTTCCTTCAAATGTTCCAAGACATGCTTCCAATCCTTCTAATCCATTTTCTCAACACCACTACTGATTTATAAACTTGTATTGTCATTTGCTTGCTGTATGGTTTTGATGCTTGAATGCCTTGTTTGATTGTGGACTTGTTTGTTTGCATGTATGCTCGATATCGGCGATAGATGCGTTTATGTGATGCCGAGAAGAAGGAAGCATTGGGTTATTCTTTTTCGGTTATTATTGGTATTATTGGTTTTATAAGAAGAAGTCCAGGGACATATATTGCGAGATTGATGATTACAGGAAAGCCACCTTCTTGCTCATAAGCTTGTCCTACTGTTTTACTTATGCATGTTTTATCGACTGTTTATTTAAAACTGCACTGATTTACTATATGATGATGTATATATGGTAGTGGTTTGGCTCCTCCGAACTATTACACTTTTGTACTATTAAGTACAACCCCCTTGATGACACCTACTTCTCCCTGGTAGAATAGATGGTGTATATCACCATAACCCTTTGGAGACCCCCGATTTAGCTGAAGCAAAGCTAGAGGATGGGAAGACCCCGGAAAAAGTTTTACCAAATGTTTTATGATAAAACCTTGGTGAGGTGAGACCTCCCAAGAGATGTTGAGAAATACAAAGGTTTTGTTTTACAAAATGCTAAAGGAAAGATGGAGGAAAAAGGTTTATGAAAACGCACCCGGTTCTTTGAAGTTTTGCACGAACAATTAACACTGTGCAACCACATTACTCTGGTATGGGACTGAGCTGGATTTGATGTTTGTCTATTCTAGTATAAACTGCCTCGCAACTAATAGAAGGGATGAAACTCCCTGGAGGGTGGGCCTTTTTGGACAAACGGTCCATGTGAGACATCGACCGGGAGAAGGAACGAAGTGTCAACGGACCTCCGCGCGTTACTATGAGCCCCTCATTGAAAGCTCCCACTGTGTAAAGTGTAAAATGCGCTCTGGTTGGTCCTTGGTACCCAACTCCTGGTTTTTAGGGGAATAACACTCATAGGGTAGGCACTTATATTGGAGTGGGCATCCGGAGAGTCTTGATCGGTTACTCGACCCACGATCGGTGAAGATCAGGGTAGTGTACCCGAATGGTGTGGGTAAAGTGTACAACCTCTATAGAGTGTAAATCTATTCGAATAGCCGTGTCTGCGGTCATGGACGGTTGGGAAGGTTGCTGTAGAGCGGTGCTGGTTTTGTTTTCCAAAAAAATTTCGGAAAAGAAATGGCTTTGGAAATGTTTTAACCATGGGATGGTCGTAAAGGAGAAAGGTTTTGACCATGGGATGGTCGAAAGGAGGAGAAAGGAGTTTGGTCATGGGACGACCTAAAGACGGGAACAAATGGGTGACCCAGTCCTGATGTTTTTCCAAAACTTTTCAAAAAGGTTTCCAAAATGTTTGCAAACGTTTTCAACAAAGATATGTAGATGCTATATCTACAAGAGAAACTATTTGAGAAAAGAACCTCTCTTGAATCCCTTCTACTACCACAGCCATATTGCATATCCTCTTGTTATTATTATTTTCTTGAGGTGGTTTGCGAGTACATTCAAAGTACTCACTGGCAATGTTCCCCGGCTATTAGCTTGGTCAGATATCAAGAAGAAGGTGACGTTGACGACTATGCGAGCTAGGACGTTCTCCTAGTCAGTTGCCTGCAGGTTAAGGCATGGCTCGGGATCTACGCTTAATGAAGTTCCACTGATGTTGATTGATGTAGCCATACTAGCAAATAAGGTATGACTGTATTCATTATGTTTCGGATGTTTACTTTGATACTTGTCGGTTATGTGCCACGACTAACTGATTATGGGATCATGGTTGTATGCATAACAGGGATTCTTGGAGGATTAATCCAGGGAACCATAAATACAAACACTATAACAAGTTTTGTGAATGGACGAAACCTTTATTCTTGCAAATTCCTTTGACTGATGCTACTAAATTACCTCCTTATTCAAAGTATATGAAGGATATTGTCTCTAATAAAAGGAAGATCCCTGATGAGGAAATTTCTACCTTGCTTGCTAATTATTAGTTTAATGGTAAGGTTCCAAAGAAACTTGGAGACCCAGGGATTCCAAATATTCCATGTTCTATTAAAAATAGTTATGTTAGAACTGCTTTGTGTGATTTAGGAGCAGGAGTTAGTGTTATTCTTTTTCTCTCTACAAGAGACTTCAATTGGAGAAATTAATACCAACTGATATATCTTTCCAATTGGTTGATCAATCTACTACTATTCCCGTTGGGATTTGTGAGGATGTTCCTATTCAAGTGGCTCATAATTGCTTGATATTAACTGACTTTGTTGTGCTTGAAATTCCCGAAGATGATAATATGTTTATTATTCTTGGGAGACCTTTTCTTAATACCGCATGTGATGTCATTAATTGTAATCAGGAAAGGTAACTTTTTATGTTAATGAAAAGGAACATACTGTCTATTTCTCCAAGAAGATTGATAGGACTTATGGCTTAAATTCAATTGAAAAATGTTGAGGGCATCAAAGTTGGAGAAATATATTGTCCCATACCGCAAGAAAATATGAAATTATTATGATTGGGACTATTGCTATCAGGGTTGAGGTAACATAATCATTTAGTGGAATGCAAAGTTCTGTTTCATATAAAATTGTTTTGGTAACAAGACCTGATCAACCTTGTTAACAAAGGGATTTTAATGAACAAAACAATGCTTTCACCATGATTATCTTTGCTTACTTTTATTTTATCCATTCGAATTTTTGTTTTCACTTAGTTTACTTTTCTATTTTGTTAGTTGCTTGCATATTAGAGTGTCTTAGAACCTTTGAAGTTTTAGTTTAGTTTTATTATTGCATCATTCTAATATTATCTTTCTATCAGAAAATCATTCATCAAATACCCGAAAATTTCTCAAAAATAAAGTTTCCCGAAAAATTCTAGAAAATTCATATTAAATTTTTACGTCAAAAAAGGACAGAGAAGTACCTGGAGTGACCCAGGGGGGCCCACATGTCAGGCACACCACCTGGTGGCACGGCCACACTAGGGGTGCGCCTGGCCATGGTGTGGGCCACCCTTGGCCCTCCACTTATTCTCTCAACTGCCACTTCTTTCTCTCTCCCGAGAAAACACCAGTTCATTGCTCAAACCCGTGTTCTTGCTGTTCTTGCTCGCGATTTTCGATCTCCTTGCTCAGCCCATCTTTGCTGTTGAGATTTGGAGCATTTGTTCTCCGGTATGTGACTCCCCCGCTTGTCCAAGTAGATTTGTGATTAGTGGATTATATCTTGAGTATTTTGCTACTGTAGGTGACAGGTTATGTGGCCTGTAAGCTTATTCAATGCTTAGAGAAATTGTTTTGATGCATGTTTAGGCCTCTTACAAGTCCCTACAAGTAGTTCCTTGCATTACGTAATCACTTTGCAATCACTTGTATAATGGTTGTCTAAAATTTCAGAAAGGAGATAAATGAACACCAACTCAACCAACATGAATTAAGGGTGCCCGAAGTTATGAAGGTTCACCGTGAGGAAGAAGTTTTCCCTTCCATTTATCCATGTCCCGAATTCATGACGGCTGCAGGGATTTCACAAGATTTCCATACTTTAATTTCTAATGAAGGATTGGAGCATTTTGTGGAAGATGAACCTTACCAATATGTGAAACTAACTATGTCTGTGGTGCAGGATTTTCGATTTAGTTGCTCCCTACCTAACCCCATGGTTCATTATAAAATTTACAATATAGCTATCGATCTCCCTTTTGATGATTTTTGTGAAGCTATTAAGGTACCACAGTGGGGTTTGTGTGAAAGGATTAGAGAGCGGCCTACACTACTCATGGACTTGTATGCAGAGATTTGCCAAGGGAGCATCTTCTCAAAGGAGAGTGGTAAAATTCGTAATATTCATCTCCCGTCTATCCGATACTTTGCCTACTTTATTGCCAAGTGCGTTCTCGCTAGGAAAACTACTAGTAAATTATCCTCATATGATCTAGCCTTCATGTCAGCTACCTTAAATCAAGATAGGACTTATAATTTGGGTGCTTTGATAGCATTCCATCTTGCTGCTAACCACAAAAAAAGGTGGAATTTGTGGAGGCCTCATCGCCTCTCATTTATTAGCTTTGCATGGTGTAGCGCCTCATCATTCAGACCTATAGTTTCCCATAGAGAGCTTGACCTTAATTCCATGATACAACATAAATTTGTTTCTTCTTGGGATAATTTGAGTGATTTATCTTATGAAATAAACTTTCTCAAGGCTAGTTGGAGAAGGGGTAAGTCCGAGCATGTTGTTCTTTTGCCTGCGCCTGTTTTATTTAACCTTGATACCAGGGTAGGATGGTCACTCGCTGAGGAAGATCTTGATACATATCTGGGGGAGCTCTCCCAGCAAGAGCAGGATACTGGAAGGGAGGTTATAGATGATTTTGTCTAGCCCTCAAATGACGGGGAGTCTTCGTACCAGCAGCCTGCCTATGATCGGGGAATTTCTTCTTCTTCGCAAGGGCCTAACTACGATCATTCTTATGATGACCCACCGCTTGGAGTTCCTACCCGCGTTGGGATTGATACCCACTTAGGCCAAAAGCCTAAGCTTGGGGGGAGGTACAGCAACATCACACTCATCTACATATCATGTTCAGTCGGTACTTTGCATATCCATGCTTCGCTTTCTCTTTAGTTTTTGTTCTTGCTTTATTTTTGCTTTCCAAAACACAAAAAGACCAAAAATATTTTCGTTATTTCTCTTTATTTGCTACTTTGTCTTTTAGCCTTGGTTTGCTCCATCCTTTTTAGCCTTGTTTTGATTTTTGAAAAAACACAAAATATTTGGCTTTTCTTGCTTTTCCCTTCAGTTCTTGCCTTTATTAAATCGAAAATCCAAAAATATTTGTTGTTCTTCTCTGGTCTTATAAAGTTCATTGCAGGGGTTCAGCGGTCCTCGATGACTCCTTGGAGTTTGGTTTTACCTTATTATTCAAGTCACACAAGTGAAAGGCAATGATGATTTATGACAATTCGAGGTGTGGTAAGAGGCTGGTATGAACTCTGTTGTTTTCATTTTTGTACATATAGTCATTTTTGTGAGCATGTTTAGTCTTTTTATGTAAGGTGTATGTTATTTAATGGATACTTAGTGGTCCTTGCTTTCTTGTGATCAGTTCCAATCCATTATAGTTCGTAACATGTCATAGAAATGTTTGCTTGCATTGTTCTATTCATAACTTGATATGACATTGTGGTGTCCTCCTCTGAATGTTCTATTTGAATCGACTTGGCACATGCTCACGCATGCATATGACTAAACAAAAGATCAGTTAAGCCTCTATGATTTACTCCGCCTCAGAGTTCTTATGTCACTTTTATGCCACTATTAATTTTGTTTTGTCACAAGCATGATTATGACAGTTACTGCTCTCTCGATTGTCGCTCCCTTTCTATTGCTAGCCTTCACTTGTGCTGAGTATAAGTTTTGCTCGTGCATCCAACTCCCTAAAACCAAAGTTGCCCAAAAGAGTCCACCATATCTACCTATTACCATTATTGCTACTCCTTGCATATTTATTATGCTCTGTTTTATTCCAATAAACTGTTTGCTTGTTATGTGAAAATTAGTTAGTAAATCTCTCACAAGCTTGATGGCACTCTTTACTTTCTTGCACTTAATAAACTTGAACCATTGTGCCGATCTATGTTGCGTATATGCTTGCACTTTGTAAGTTGTGAGTTAGCAGAACGATGTATCATGGGGAACGCTTTCAACATTGCACTTTATTTAGTTGATATCATGTTCTTTTGCTTATGGATCCCGACGGTGTGAAATGAAAGGGGACATTGTAAGGCTCATGGAGTTCGTATATGTGTTAGAGAAACGCCTGGGCGGCTGGTCTCAGCCATGCCTAATCATGGTGGAAACCTGCAGCATAACCATAGTGAGCAATCTATGAAGCATCCTCTATAAAAAAGAGAAACCTATGCAAATAGGAAAGAAAGAAAAAAAGAGAAAAAGAAAAAAAGAAGCCTATGCAAATAGGAAATAAAGGATTGCCGAGATGCTCATTGTCTGCTTGCCTTGTCATTTTGATATGGGGAATCTTCTGTATGATCGGGCAAGGGGTACCCCATTGGTGGTTCTCTATGATACGCATGTACTTACAATGACAAGAACTTACTTGTGACTAAACTTGAGTAGCATGAGGAACGGTCTTCGTAAGTAAGGGGCATGAGATTTTCAGCTTATAACTTGTCAAGCATATCCTAATATTTGATCACTTTAACCTTAATCACCTAAAGATGCTTATGATAGGGGCAATGAGAGCTCAAAGCTAATGAGTACCATACTTTCAATATTTGGAAGCCTTTCAAACTTTCCAAATCTTTTCTATCACTTTTATATTGATTCACCATTTATTCTTTTGAGCACCTTCCCGAGAGCATAGCTGTCATTCTTAGTGTAATGTGCTTGGCTCAAAACATGGTTAATTATGACATAACTTTGACACTCGAATCTCTGATATTTTTATTTCTAGTCTCCACTTAAACTTCAGAGGTGCCTTGGCATTTATATTTTGCTCCAAAGAAATGCAAGCGAGACACCACTTTATCATATCTTCTTATGAGCACTACAATCATGCATATGCTTATGTGACATGTTGCTTATTATTAATGAGTTGGAATGTCTTCATAGCTTGCATGACCTTTGGGTAAACTTATTTGCATACTCCTTATTATGAATTGCCTAAGAATTTGATCATATTCTAAGAATATATACATCTTATGAAGCAAATGTGTTCGTGAAAGTTTCTTTTATCGCACTTAGTTTTCAATTGAATTGCTTGAGGACAAGAAATAAGCTAAGCTTGGGGGAGTCGATACGTCCAAAACGTATCCACTTTCCCGAACACTTTTGCTATTCTTTCTTCTCTAATTTGTGTGATTTGGATACAACTAATGCGGACTAACGCTGTTCTCAGCAGAATTGCTTTGGTGTCTCGTTTTTGTGCAGGAATTCAACTTTTAGGAAAATCCTGGCAAATATCTGAAAACTCCTATTTTACCACAAGACTCACGAAGGACGAGACGAAGAAGAGCCACGAGGGGCCCACACCACCTGGCCGCGCGGGCCAGGCCAGGCCACGCCAGGGGGTGGTGTGGCCGCCTCGGACTCCGCCTCGATCTCCCTTTCGCCTACATAAGCCGTCTGACCTAAAACAGAAGGGGGTTCAACATTTTTCTAGATAGAGTTCCGCTGTGCCGCCACCACCATAACCGCGATTCGGAACTAGAAACTCCGTTCTGGCACCCTGCCAGGCCGGGGAATTGGAGAGATCATCGCCATCGTCATCACCATTACTTCTCCATCAACATCCATGATTCCCCCATCCATGAGTGAGTAATCCCCCGCTGTAGGCTATGGGGATGGTAGGGATTGGATGAGATCGTTCATGTAATGGCATGAGATTGTTAGGGCATGGTGCCTAGTATCTATTATTAGTGCTTTTGACTTTGTTGCAACTTGTTATGCTTAATGCTTGTCACTAGGGCCCGAGTTCCATGATTTCATATATGAACATGTTATTGATTCATGATAATAGTATTGTTTATGTTCTTATCTACAAGTTGTATACACATATTATTGTCTGGAACCAAAGGCCCCAAAGTGACCAGAACCGGGATAACCAGAGGGGATGGCTTTGATGTGAGGATCACACGTGTTCACAGAGTGTTAATGCTTTGCTCCGGTGCTCTATTAAAAGGAGCACCTTAATTGCCAGTAGATTCCCTAGAGGCCCCGCTGCAACGGGCTAGCAGGACAAAAGATGTTGTGCAAGTTCTCATTACGAGCACGTATGACTATATATGGAACACATGCCTATGACTATTTAGTACTTGGATGCTTTACCTTATTTATCTCCAAATGCCCTATATCTTGATTGCTACATGAATTGGCTTGTCCATGCAACGCCCGTCCATCCATCCCTATGCCTACCGCGCTTTAATCCTACTGTTTACCGCAATTGTTACTATTGTCTTCGCTTTTACTACTGCTATTACTTTGTTATTGCTATTATAAAACTGTTGCTACAGATAAACTACTATGAGCAAGATTGTTTCAGGTGTAGCTGAATTGACAACTCAGTTGTTAAGGCTTATAAATATTCTTTGGCTCCCCTTGTGTCGAATCAATAAATTGGGTTTTACTTCACTCGGAGACTATTGCGATCCCCTATACTTGTGGGTCATCAGACGACTCTTCTTCTTACCTTACTATTAATGGTTCTTAACAAAATTCTACTACATCAGATGGAATTCTCAAGTGAATGCCACATGATTTACTTCCCATTGTAACTATACATACTCTAATGGTCTACCCTATATGGTATAATGGTATCAGCTAGTGGTAAGATTCTGCTACTTCATAGGGGTTTTAAATATAGACTCAATCACTAATACTACTCCACATGATATCCTAATCTTAGTCCTATTCTTCTTTGATATTTTGTCTTACTTAAGATGTCTTAGTGGTGTTATACGTATTTAGAACTATACTAAAATGGCATTTCTCTAGAGAGGATAGAAAACTAATCCTTAAGAAAGATGACAAAACATCCAACTTAAGTGTGACAAGGTTATCCTCAAGTGAATATCCATCACAAATCTTGGTTTAGATAAGATGGCTCCTATAGTCATTATCCAACCTACAGATCTTCCTAAAAGGGTTTTAATCCTAAGGTCAAAGCATATGCTCTGATACCAGCTGCGGTGACCCAGCATACCACTGCATGATGTAGTACACTATAGTCATTGACATAACACCAATGAAACACCATTCACTAGTATTACATCCCTCAGAGTGGTACAACAGAAAAACAACAGTTCCAAGACAAGACTATAGATTACAACTCGACTCTTTATAGAAGATCAAGAGAACACTCTAGGTTAATGAGAGAGAAAGAACTTCTTACAAGGAAGAACCAGAAATAATAATTCAGAACTATCTGGCTAACAAGACTAGCATCTAAACTATCTGGCTTGAAATTGCTACTAATGCAATGCCCTACAGAAGTAGGTTTTATGGCTAGAGAATCTACTCCTAACTAAACAGAGACTTTGTCTTCCCTTCAGCTGATGTATATGTTGACTTCATTGACTTTATTGAAGAACTTTGAGCTGTCGATGATGGTTTGTTGAGCATACATTGATGTTGGCGTCGTCTTCAATGGCTTAGAACCTAGCAAGGGTTAAGAAGGTATGGTTGAGTACGAGCGTACTCAGCAAGTTCACTAAAAAGGAGTGTATGATACACTATCTCTACAGCCATAGACCAAAGGTCGTAGGCAATGCAAGTTTTCGTAAACATTTCTTCAAAGGTTGCTTTTATTCTGAAAACTATGTCCGACAGCCTTCACAGGTTGACCAGAACTTCATGGAGTTCCTTTCCTGCCGCGTTCGTAGCTCCTTCCTGGAATAGGGAGTAACATGTGACAATTCTTAAACTCTGCAGAGGTGCGTTACTTTACCCACAAGAGATCTTAAGCTTTGTTGCACGGTCGGGAGTATGTCCCCGTTCAAACTTCCATGGTTTGAGGCCCAACCTAAGATCCAAGCTAATCACTACCCCCTTCGTGACCCTGCATGTCCCCTTGGTGTACGCCCCGCCCACATCTTGAATTACGGCAACGGTTAGTATAGCCCGTCAGATGGAAGAACTATCGTGGGATGTTGAGGGTTCCCACCCATATGCTGCATATCCTCTACGAATTACCAATAAATGCACGCTACGAGGATAACATCCACGACCTGGCCATTCGGATGCATGCGAGAGGAAGAAGATACAGCTGACTTCTCCGTCCCATTCCAAACGCGTATTATATGGCGCTAGAATCACTGGCGACATTAGTTGTTAAATCCTAGATATTATGTTCCTTTACCACTAAAACTGTATCAATAGATTATTACCACTTGGTAAATAATCCATAATCATATTCTTATGAAAATAGTATTTTCTGTCCTTTTTGAAATGCAGGCGATGACAACATTTGAGTTACAAGCATTTGATAGAAAATAATCAAAGGACATGAGCAAGTTGTGAACTTGCCTTTTGTGTTTGCAAGATTATGCACTCACGGTCTTCAAGACATTAGAAGATCCAAATTCTCAAAGTAGCATCATTGGTCCGGTAAGGACGAATGTTTAGAGAAACAAGATGCTATTATGGATAAGTAATGTAATGGAATTTGATAAACGCGAATCCCCGAGACAATCGTATCTGATCTAGGGTTTGGAAACTAGTGATGAGTTCTTAGGAATGTGTTGCACTTTTATATCAGTTTCACACTTGTGCTTCTTATTAAGGCTTATGAGAGCGCGTGAAACAATATGTAAATACAACAAGTAGCATGCAATATTAAAACACTCAAATGAATCATGGTATCTAAAATATTTCCTAAGCAAGATTTTTAATCAATTAAAGTCTTTATACATATGGTTAAGGATTACTTTTAATGTTTCTTAAAAGAATAACTTTTGAGGAAAATATTACTTTACAAAGTAAAAAGCATTTAAACTTAAATCTAATACTTTAAAGTTTTTTTATTAATCACAAGTATTAAAGTAGAAAATAATTAGTACTTTTGAATAACTATTCCACTAGCAAGTGGAGACTTGTAGCACTTCATGAAGGTGAAACAAAAGTATTATGTCTTTATGGAAGTGGTGTTCTCTTGATTTTATAAGTGAATAGAATCATTTACCTATTATAGAATTAATACTTATTTCTAGAAACATGGGAAGGGCATTATGTTAACTACTTAAAGACTTTGTTTAGCTTTTAAAGTGGATTCCCAAACTTGTAAAAGAATTAGTACACAAATCTTGATGATTGTATAATTGATTAAATATTTTTAGAGAGTAAGATTTTCTTAATTCTAAATGGTATTTTAGTAAGTACAATTTAAAATGGTTAGACCAATTTTGACTTTACTTAAACATCACTTTTATTTGTTATTACATTATTAAACTTTAAACAAATAATGCTAAAGGCAATAGTAAAGATTTATATATTTTTAATGAATTAAAAAAAGAGAAGAGTTTAAATAAGATTTATTACACCTTTACATTTTATTTGACTTCAATTAAGAAATAGGATATTTTTATTGTCTAGAATTTATTTTTGTGGTCATTTTGGTATATTATATGTATTTTTGTGATTTTTAAATATTAAACTATAATTTTTATAAGTTTTATTACTTAAATACTTAATAAATAATAATATTTATCTAAGTGATACCAAAAATCTATGAAACAATGTTTTTCTAAGAATTTTGGTATATTATTTATATTTTTCTCATTTACCAATATTAAAATATGAATTTTCAAAATATTATTACTTATAAAATCTTTATTAAATAATAATTATTTAAATAGTTAACACAATAATGTTTGTTAATAAATATTAAATTATAGATTTTATTTTTTAAGCATTTTGATATATTATATACATTTTTCTAAATTATAAAACAAAAGATATTGATTTAATAAGATTTATTCATTTTTTGGAATTAAAAATAAATATTAAATGTTTTATTGCATCAGTGCTGACGTCAGCATGACACACACACGTAGGTTAGATCTTTTTACACCGATACAGACTCTAGTCTGAGTGACAGACAGGTAGGTCCTATGCCACGTCGGTGGCCACGTCAGCAAAGTGGACTTTTATTCAATACAGAAATTATTACAAAATAAAATATAAGGATAAATCATATATAGCATCACCATGACGTCATGGTGACGTAATCAATGGGGACTCACTCCTAGTCGAGGGCGGACTCGGCGATGTGTTGCTCGCGAGGCCAAATGGAAGTGTGCGATCGATAGAGAGGAGCAAGGTGAGTCTAGGGGTGGTGTCGCCCCCCATTATTGGACATCGGAGCTACTCCGGCGACAACCACATACAGCGGCCGACGGTGGAGCATGACGGTATGGCGACTCAAAGCGTTAGAAACAAATAGAGAAGGTGCACGAGCACCGGTAGCTCACCAGGAGTCTGATGGGCGTGATGGTGAGGCCGGAGGAGCACGGTAGCGACTGCAATCGACGATGAACAGCGGTGACCGACGATGGCGGTGAAGTGTCGATTGGCTCGATAGGGGGCTCTTCGGATTTAATGGGCTAGCTAGGAAGAACAAGGACAACCGGGAAAGCCCAATGGTGTGCTCAGGGAAGCTAGGGGAGCTGCAGAGCGTCAGTGACAAGTGGCTCCGACGGGGCTAGGGTTTCGGCTCCCCTATGCGCGAGCAGCATAGAGCGAGAGAAATGGAGGTAAGGTCGAGTAGGGCATCGTAGTGGCTTCCTTATCCCCTCCCAGCGATGATGGTACTAATCTCCACACCGACGAGCGGCAGCGCTGGCGCCAGTAAGCTGCTTCAGCTGCTGCGTGAGGTGGACGACAGCGATAAGCAGGATAAACCGGTATGTTGGGCTGGGCTAGTGTTGGGCTTTGGCCGAGCGGGCGGAATGCTCAGGAGGGTATACGCGGGCGTTAGTTAGCGCTGAGATGACCTAGGCCATGGGACGGGGGACTGGCTGCTTCTTTCTTTTTTCTTTTTCATTTCCAGTTTCTGTTTTCTTTTCTATGTATAAATTCATTTCAAATTTGATTTCTACAAGGGTTTAAATCCTCAGAGTTCTGATATAATATCCCAAATGGTTTAGAGATTCATTGTACTGAATCTTTTCTTCATTTTCCTTTATCTTTTCGAAATTCATGAGTGTATGAAAGGTCCTTTTATTAGATAATCATTAATAGGAATTAGGGTTCTAGGGACTTATATCTTATATAGAAAACCTTATAAAAAATGACTTTGTTTACACCATGATACTTATTATGAGAAGGATTTAAAATGGTGAGTGATATAAATATATTCATTCTTAGTCTCATTAATACATATACAATGTAATGCATTAAACCTTGTGGTTTATAATATGGTTATTTGAATTCCATGGTTCTTCCTATTTGGTGATTTCACCAAATCCAATTCTACTTGATTTGTAGTGTTTAGAATTACCACAGAACAATCTTGGTTAGGTCGCTATGAATCAATAACAATCATTGGTGGAGAAATGCTAATGTTTGTTGAAATATAGATATGGATTAATACTAAGGTTAGACATATTGCCACCATGTTTTATGATCCTGAATAACATCTCAACTTAAAGTGAGTTATTGGGATTGCTTTCAGAATGTGATCTTAATAATCCTATGAGAGTGGGTCTCTATTAGGGTTTATGACAATTAGGTTGACAAGGATTCCATCAATACACTCTCAACTGATATTCTACTTATCACCTAGACATTTCATTTGACTAAGAGATACCATCCATTGGTTGCCTAAAATAGGAATTGGTTTACCTACCCTCTTAATTCTAGGGTTTTAATCACAGAGGTAGACATGGGCCTTGTCATGGGTTGATATGATCTTGGTTAAGGTTTCTAAAGTATTCCTATCCTCACCTTTCACTAGGCTTGAATCATAGTGAAGGAATTCCTTTCCTAAATATACTCTATAAATATCTCTTATCTTATTCACAAAGATCACATTTTCCAGGATAAGTCAATCATCTGACTCCACTATATCCATCATCATAGGATGACATGGTCATGCCACTTCAACAATACTCATTCACCATTCTTCTCCTAGCATTTATATAACTTCAATTACTAAACTACACTTGATGAATCCATAAATGTAGCTACTTCTAACTCCATCCATTAACTCCTTTAAATTCACCTTGTATCTATATCCAAGGCTTGGAAAATTACAATTCTCTCTATACATCACATGTGATAACAATCCTCTAGAATAGGTATGGTACTACTCCCATAATAAAAGTTTGTTCTTGTATTAGCTTGGTTAAACTACTATGCCTTCAACAAATCCATACAAATCATGTTATATACTTCATCACACTCTAGCTTGACTTTTCAGGATCAAGCTAGCTGATTTAGCTTACTAAGGTTTTGCCTAATTTGGTATACTCACAACCTTTCTTCATCAGCTGGTCATCTATTCTCAAGTGACTTAAGAATACTGAACACCAACCTTTGATCAAGCAAGGCTTAGGCTTCTAATTGTCTGATCAAGATCTATACTCAACTAAGTAGTAGACTTGTACTAGTCTCTCTATAAGATTATCTTGTTAAGAAAATGTACTTTAAGTTTATGCCCACTTGGCTTAAAAATATTATCATTGGATACTCTAATACTACTAACTTTCTTATTGCTTCATAACTACTATTTAACTCTTGGGTTTAAATACTTATTATAGTTAACTCCTGAGTGAGTTATCTCCTCCAACATCAAATGGTTTGATCACCATTAAGGATCTCATTCCATAACTAGTTCCTTCTTCTTATTAATTTACTTAAGTTCCTTGGAAGATTAATATAATAGGTCAATAATTTCTAGGTCTGGGATTGATCCCTCTACATTGGAGATCAATAGACACTAGGACCTGGTTAAGTAGGAATGTCACCTACTAATATGGCAATAAAGACATGTGATGAATGGTCTTGGCTTGAATTCCCTTTATACTCTATTTGTAATATGAGTTAAAGTTGAAGAACTACTATGATACCCATGGTAGGAATAACTATGGCAAGCAAGTGTATCAAGATTTAGTTATAGAGTTTCTTTACATAAGTTATATACTTAACTTGGTATTCAGAGTTTGTGGTAGGTAATACCTTAATATCATTTTTGGAATATTAAGTATTCATCCTTGAGTTGTGATATGGAATACCATGTAATGATCTCTAGAAGATCAAGTACTCCTTATTAAGTAGTGTGTTGTGACTTAGTTTATTACATTTAATCTACCCTTAGATCAAATTATATTACCCAAAGATAAGGTTTTAGCAAAGGTCATATTGAAACTTATCGCAGTCAACTTGATGATCTACTTTAGTTCCACCAAGTTAAGAGAAGCTTCAATGACTTTGACAATTTAATTTAGAAGCGCGAAAATTATCCGGATTTTCTATGCAAGAATGCAATGCACACACCTTATATCAGCTTATTTCTAAGATCTAACGCTGGGATGTTATAGGCTGCGGTGGCCCAGCATACCACTTCATGATGTAGTACACTATAGTAATTGACATAACACCAATGAAACACCGTTCACTAGTATTACATCCCTCGGAGTGGTACAACAGAAACACAGCAGGTCCAAGACATGACTATATATTACAACTCGACTCTTTATAGAAGATCTAGAGAACACTCTAGGTTAAAGAGGAGGAATGAACTTCTTACAAAGAAGAACCAGAAATACAACTCAGAACTACCTTTAGACTAAGACTAGTATCTAAATTGTTTGGCTTGCAATTGCTACTAATGCAACGTTGTACATAAGTAGGTTTTATGGCTAGAGAATCTACTCCTATCTAATCAAGAACTTAGTCTTCACTTAGGTTGGTGTATATGTTGACTTTATTGGAGAACTTGAGCTGTCAATGATGATTTCTTGAGCAGAAAATGATGCTGGCATCGTTTTCAACAGTTTAGAACCAAGCAAGGGTTAAGAAGGTATGGTTGAGTATGAGCTTACTTAGCAAGTTCACTAAAAAGGAGTGTATGATGCACTATCTCTAAAGCCATAGACCAAAGGTCATAGGCAATGCAGGTTTTTGTAAACATTTCTTCAAAGGTTGCTTTTATTCTAAAAACTATGTCCGATAGCCTTCACAGGTTGACTAGAACCTTCGTGGGGTTCCTTTCCTGCCGCGTTTGTAGCTCCTTCCCGAAACAGGGAGTAACATGTCACAGTTCTTACACTCTGTAGAGGTGCGTTGCTTTACCCATGAGAGACCTTAGCTTTGTTGCACATCCGAGTTATAGGCTCGTCCACACTTCCTTGGTATGAGGCCCAGTCTAAGATCCAAGCCAATCACTGCCCTTCTCAGCGACCCCGCATGAAGACATGATCCCCCAAGAAGGACTACCATGGTTACTCTTTGGGTAGCCTCTTGAAGACTCTGTAAGCAGCTCTGTCTTGCAGCCACCATCAGCTATGGTGAACTTACACCAAGACAGCTATGCATAGATAATCTAGACACCAATATCGTGGGGAATTAAGGTTTCCCTCCCATGTGATGGATTCTCCACGAGAAATCAATAGCCTCACGATAAGGTCATCCGTCCATGCGAAAGGAAGAAGATCTAGCTGACTTCTCCGTCCCATTCCAAATCTCATGGTTAACGTGTAATATACGGTGCTAGAATCACTGGCGACATTGGTTGATGAACTCCTACATATTATGTTACTTTACCACTAGAACTTTATAAATAGATTATTACCATTTGGTAAATAATCCATAATCATATTATTATGAAGATAGTGTTTTCTGACCTTTTTGAAATGAAGGTGATGACATCATTTGAGTTACAAGTATTTGATAGAAAATAACCAAAGGACATGAGCAAGTTGTGAACTTGCCTTTTGTGATTGCAAGATTAGGCACTCACGGTCTTCAAGACAATAGAAGATCCAAAATCTGGAAATACCATCATTGTTTCGGTAAGGACTAATGTTTAAAGAAGAAAGATGCAATTATGCATAAGTAATGTAATGCATGTTTGATAAACGCGAATCCTCGGGACAATCGTATCTGATCTAGGGTTTCTTAGGAATGTATTGCACTTTTATATCAGATTCACACTTGTGCTTGTTATTAAGGCTTGTGAGAGTGTGTCAAATAATATGTAAAAACAACAAGTAGCATACAATACTAAATCACCCAATTGAGCAGGGTATTTAAAAGATTACTTAAGCGAGATTGTTAAACAATTAAAATTCTTATAGAAATGCTTAAGAATTTCTTTAATGTTTCTTAAAAGAATAACTTTTTGAGGAAAAGATTACTTGTACAAAGTAAAAGCATTTAACTTTGAAGCTAACCCTTTAAGGTTTTCTTATGAATTATTAGTATTAAAGAAGAAAATAATTACCATATTTGAATAGCTATTCCACATGGAGTGGATACTTAGATATTTTGAATATGTATTATATTATATGTGGCTCACTTCTTATTGTTTTATAATAATGTAGAATAATAGGATTATTGCTTTTATAGAAGTAGTGTCTTCTTAGTTTTATAAGTGAATATGAGCACTTACTTATTTTAGAAGTAATGCTTATATTTTATAAACAGGGAACAAGGCATTACTTTAATTAATTAAAGCTTTGTTTAGATTCAATTGGATTCCTAAATTGTAAAAGAATTAATACTCAAATCTTGATGATTTTATAATTGATAAAATATTTTTGGAGAGTAAGATTTACTTAATTTTAAATGGTAGTTTTAGTAAGTACAACTTAAAATGTTTAGACTTGTTTTGACTTCACTTACACATCAATTGAACTTGTTATTATACTTTTAGATTTTTAATAACTTATATTAAAGGCATAAGAAAAGTTTTATATAATTTGTATGCATTAAAATAAAAGAAAAGGGTTTAAACTAGTTTTATCAAATCTTTACCTTTGATTTTACTTCAAAAGTGAGAGTGGATATCTTTAATATGTAGATATTATTTTTGTAGTCATTTTGGTATATTATATGTATTTTTGTGGTTTTTAAATATTAAAATATGATTTTTATAAATGTTATCATTTTATAAAAACTTAATAAATAATAATATTTAGTTAAGTGACACAAAAATGTACAAAATTATTTTATAAATGTATAATTTGTTTTTCTAAGAATTTTGATATATTATACTTATTTTTATGAATTTAAAATATGTTTATTTAAGATTTATTCCTAATAGTTTATTTACTAATAATCATTATTGTATTACTTAAGTTGGAAAATAAAATATGATAATAGGTTTAAAATATAGAATTTACTTTTCTGAACATTTTGATATAGAATATATATTTTTCTGGATTATAAAACAAAAGATATTCAATTTCTAAGACTTAATCTTTTTCTTAAATTTCTAGAAATCATTTATATTTGAATTTATATTGATTTACTATTTATTAAGCATGCAATACCTTTTTATACCGAATAGCTACGTAGCCATAGACACGGACCAGTGGGGTCAGGGCCATGTCGGCAGCCACGTGGGTGCGGACCGGTCAACACGCTGACCCATTGCGGTGTGACGCGAGCGTGATGTCAGTGTGATGTCACCTTGCCGGAGACACATCAGTCGACGACGAGGACAACTACAGGAGGCTCGCGGGACTGTGCGACTAGGCGGGTTCGAACGAGAGGCTCAAGGCGAACCTAGTGGTGGCTGTGCCGCTCGTTTTGGGTCGCTGGAGAGTAGGGCACAGCGGTGTCTAACAGCGGTGCATGGTGGCGCATGGTGAATGATGGCCAGAGAAGCAAGAAAGCGAACGGAGACCATAAGGAGATTCGCAATCTCACAGTAGTGGTGTTGGGGACGATGAGGAGGCCAGAGGAGGTCGGAGACGATGACAGGGACGATGGTGGACCCCGTCGGAGATGATGAAGAAAGCATTGTGGAGCTCGATTCGAGAACGCTGGCTCGATTCCTCCTTCAAGCGGTCGTAGGAGGACATGGCAGTGCTCGTGACATGCCTGGGTGGCCATGGGGAAGGCTAGAACGGTGGGAATCAACGGTGAACTATGGCTAGGGATTCGGCCCCTTAGCGGCACAGAGAGGAAGAGAGAGAGAAAGAGAGGAAAGGCCAGGATGAGGATGAGGCTTCGTCGTGGTGTTCTTATCCTCGCGGGAGTGTCGGCAGGGATGTCACGGTGCCGAGGCGGTCGCCGTCCCCTCCAGCGAGCTGCTTACAAGAGGAGGAAGACGATGGATAGGATTGACAAAGGGGTACATGGGGCTAGGCCGGTAATGGGCTTTGGCCGAGCGAACGGGATGTTGAGAGGTGCGCACGCGGCCACAGTTAACGTAGAAATATTCTGGGCCGTGGGCCGAGCTGCTGCGCTGCTTTCCCTTTTTCTTTAGCCTTTTCTATTTTCTGTTTTCTGTTTTCTTTTCTATTTATAAATTCATTTCAAATTTGATTTCTACAAGGGTTTAAATCCTTACAGTTAAGGTATAATATTCCAAATGGTTTAGAGATTCATTATAGTAAATATTTTCTTCATTTTCCTTTATCTTTTCAAAATTCATGAGTGTATGTAAGGTTCTTTTATTTAGCAAATTAAATACAAATTAGGGTTTTATGGATTTGTTTCTTAAATAGAAATTTTCTATAAAAATAATGTTATTGTTTTCACTACATAATTGTAATGATAGGGATTTAAAATGGGGAATGATCTATAACATTCTATTCATATTTAGGCTCCCTTAAAAATTGATATATATCCACTATAATGTCCTTAATCTTTATGATTAATAATATGATGGTTTCAATTTCATGATCCTCCAAACTTAGTGATATCTCCTATTCAAACTCTACATAGTTTGTGGGGTGTAGTACTGCAATAGAACAATCTTGGTTAAGTCATTATGAATCAATAATAATCATTGTCGAGAAATCCTAAGGTTTGAGATAATATAGATAAGGCTTACACCCATGAACACTTGTCTGGTTCTCTAATTATCCGTTGGAAGCTTTATTTGTCCAAGTGGTATTGTTCAGTGGTTACCTAGGAATAGGAAATGGTTCCACTATCAATTTGATTCTATGGCTTTGATCAAAGAGGTAAACATGAATCTTGTCATGTCTTGATATATACTGTTGGTTAAAGGTTTCTAAAGAATCCTTACCTCAATACCTCACTAGGCCTATCTTTAGATAAGGAATTCTTTTCCTAAATATACTCTATATATCTCTCTAATCTTTATTCACAAGATCACAACTTCCTGAATAAGTCAATCATCTGACTCCACCATATCCATCATCCTATGATGTCATGGTCTTGTCACTTCAACATTAATCATTGATTCTCCTCCTAGTATCTATATAACTTCCATTGCTGAACTGCCCTTGATGAATCCATCAATGTAGCTACTTCTAACTCCATCCATTAACTCCTTTAAATTCACCATGTATCTATATCCAAGGCTTGCAAGATTACAATTCTCTCTATACATCACATGTGATAATAATCCTCTAGAATAGGTATGGTACTACTCCCATAATACAAGTTTGTTCTTGTGTTAGCTTGGTTAAACTACTATGCCTTCAACTACTCCATACAACTCATGTTATATACTACATCACACTCTAGCTTGACTTCTCAGGATCAAGCTAAATGATTCATCTTACTAGGGCTTTACCTAATTTGGTATACTCACAACTCTTCTTTAATACCTAATCATCTATCCCCAATTGACTTGAGAATAATGATCACCAACCCTTGATCATGCTTAGCTTAGGCTTCCAATTGTCCGATCAAGATCTATTAACACTAAGCAGTAGACTTGTACTGGTCTCTCTATAGGATTTATCTTGTTAAGGAAACTTACTTTAGGTTTATACCTACTTGGCTTAACAAGAGCATCATTGGATTGTCTACTACTACTAGCTTTCTTATAACTTCATAATTACTATCTAAACTCTTGAGTTTAAATACTTATTCTAGTTAACTCATGACTGAGTTAACTCCTCCAACATCCAATGGTTTGATCTCCACTAAGGATCACATTCCATTAATGATGGTACACTCAACCATATCTAGTTCCTTCTTCTTCTTCTTAATTTACTTAAGGTCTTTGGAAGGTCAATATAATAGGTCAAAGCTAAAGGTAAACAAGTGCTAGGTCAAGAATTGATCACTCAACACTGATGATCACTTGGCACTAGGACTTGGTTAAATAGGATTGTCATCAATTCACATGACCCTAAGGGTATGTGATGGATGGTCTTAGCTTGACTTCCCTTTCTACTCTATTTGTGATAAGATTTAAGTTTAAGAACTACCATGATACCCATGGTAGGAGTAACTATGGCAAGCAAGTATATCAAAGTTTAGTTATGGGGTTTCGTTTACTTAAGTTATATACTTGATTTGGTATTTAGGGTTTGTGGTAGATAATACCTTGATATCATCATTATAATATTAAGTATTCATCCTTGAGTTGTTGTGTGGAATACCATGTAATGATCTCTAGAATATCTAGTACTCCTTATTAAGTAGTGTGTTTGTCAACACCCAGATTTTTAATCCTAGATGCCCGTTATGTCATCCATCGCAATCCCAGGATTACCATTTTTGCGAGACATAACAGGTTAGATATCACAGTACATCATCCATTACAAACCATAAATAAGGTCTTACACAAATAAGGATCTCATGATCCAGTCTTAATACAACAAGCATCAGAATAAATAATAAGCGTAGCGGTGGGGTCCATCTTCAGGGGCACAAGCAATGCTGACGAAGACAGATAGTCCTTGTTATCATAGCCGTCCTTCTAGACATCATCTTGGTAGTCTCCTTCATAGTCTGGCCATGAGAATAGCCAGGGACAAAAGCCATGAGTACTCTTTAAGTACTCGCAAACTACCACTAACAAGTAGTATAGTTCTAAAGTAAATTGCTAACTCTAAGTTTAACTATCAAGTTATGTTTGAAACGTAAGCTGAGTTCAGAAAAAAAGAAAGATAAAAATAAAGTTCTAGAATCACCTAAGTTGGGAAGCTAGTGTCATAGTCATAACCCTATTGTGGTCAAGTCAAGATTTATCATTTATTTCATAAGTCATTTTGAAAACATCAGACAACGAAACAGTATGGCCACTCCAACTGTCCATAACCGCGGACGCGGCTATTCAAATAGTTTGACACTCTGTACAGGTGGTACACTTTCACCACAAGATTCGATACATATGTCAGGGATAACCCTGAATCGTCATACTTAGTATGCAAATAATCAAACATAACCTTTCCTTTACACACCCTAGTATAAGCACCTCTCCTATGAGCATGGCCTCCCAACCATGATCATCTGTCATCTTGGGCACTACATAGGTGGACAACATCGAGAGGTAGCCTCAGCTCAAACCTCTCCCGTGAGGGAACTAATACTAATGCATATAAACTTCCGGCTAAGCTTACCCAATTCAGGTATCGTGGTTGTACAGTAAATTTGGGATGGTATCGCATCCGAATCCAACCATCAGTTTTTATAAAAGGGATAAGGCTCATGCCTCAACATTTTCATCATCATAAACCATTGGTGTTTCTCAACACATGTCAAAACATCTCAATAGAATGACTCATCATTCCAAGGTTTTCACAATTCATTTTCACCAAGTGTTCCCATCTAAAGTGACTCAAGTTTTGATCTAGCTCTAAGCTACTAAGTTAAGAGTGTTCACTAAAGTGGGATACTAAGATCAATCTCATGCCATATAATGACATCTAAAGTTATCTAGATAGGTCAAGTTTTATACTCTTTATGCTACCTTCAAAACAAGCAAAGGACTTTGGTAAATTAAAGGAAGTAAAGCTTGGAAATAATACTTGGGGTAAGAAATAGTCAAAGGGGTATAACCAAAGCATGCCTAATGCATCTTGCTTAGTTTATCTAGCTTTATTCTAGCTTGCTAACAATAGCTTGCCTTGGTTGGTGCAGTGGTTGAAGTTTTCCTCTTCCTCCTCTTGATTGAACTCCTCCTCCTCGAAAGCTTGGTCGGTACTATCGTCTATAAATACATACGGAGTACACAATCACCAAACAATACTTAACTAGGGTACTTAGCATTCTAAGGCACACATTTGATGATGTATTATCATCACTAGCATCACAAGGTTTTATTAACTAGTTTCATTCTTTTTATTTGAGAAAAGTAGTTTCTACTCATTGAAAATAACTAAGATTTAATATTCACCACTTAAAATATGGGATCATGTGTACACATGTCCTCACCACATATTCTAACATGTGGGAATGTGATTTAAGGGTTGGATCACATTTTAATGGATTTATGTTTAGAATTTAATGATTTAAAGTGACTAGAAATGCCTATATAGCATTATTTTGGTACTAGTCCAAAGCCTATATAGCAAACCTTAATATTATTACATATTCAGATAGGTATGGTTAAATGTGAGTTTTGAGAGTTGGAATCAGCTCAAAAGCTATTTTGGTTGATTTTATAAAAATGTTTGAATGTGCAAAAGCTTCTGTCTTGTTATTTTTACTAGCAGAGATCTCTAACTCTAAATGAATTAAATCCAACGGTCTTGGAGAGATCCTTTCAGAAGCTTTCCAACACAATTGGAATCACTCCATTTGGATTTGTAAATCTCTCTGAAATGATTTTCAAACTAGGGGACAGAACTAAGTTCAAACTAAATTAGAAAAATCTAAGTTTGAATTGCTGGGCTAGCGCGGGAAGGAAAATGGGCCGGCCCAGTGGCGTTCCACGGCACAGAGAACAGCTGACAGGGGGGTCCACATGTCATTGGATCTTTACACGTGAAGCGGTACGGGGCGATGTGGGCTGTTAGATTAAAATGAAGATCTACGGCTGTGGCTTGTCATTGATGACGGACAGGTCGCCGGCGAGGTGGAACCCTAGCGGCTCGGTGGGGGTCTGTGGCAGCTTACCGGGGCTCCGGCGAGGGTCCCGAGAGGTGGGCTTGATCAACGGCGCCTTCTCCTTCCTCCGCGTCAGACTCCGGCGAAATTCTGGTGCTGTGGACGGCGGCTTGCTCCAATGGGGATCTGGGAGTGCTGTGAGAGGTAGGGGATGAGAGTGGTGTGAGGAAACGGTGCTGGGGAGGCCTCTATTTATAGGCTCGGCAAAGCGGCAGAGGAGCATGGGCGGTGCTTGCCGTTGACGACGGCACAGCGAGCTAGAGGTGTGGGTGGTGCGCTAGGACGGTGGGCGGTGCCCTGGGGAGTGTCACGGAGGTGCGTGTGCAGTGAATGGCGGTCGGGAGAGGTGAGTGGCACAGCGCGCATGATGTCTCTATGAACGGTGAGTTTCGTGGCGGCCGGCGACTACGGGGCACGGTCAGGGAAAAGGGGATGTCCGTTAGCTTCCTAGGATAGCGGTGATCGTGCAGACGGGCGGCTGGAGCGAGGCAGGGTCTGCCTGAGAGGGGACCGGGCGCGCTCTGTGGACGGCTTCGGCATGGCGGACAGGATCCGGGCGCGGCGGTTCCTGGCTGCTCCTGGCGCTGTCCTCGGGCTGGGGCTGGTTGGGCGGTGGAAGTGGACCACAGGCGACCTCCTGAACATGGTGGGCGACGCTGGCGGCGGCTGTGCCATGATGTCGCTAGTGGGGGTGCCCAAATATTGCTCGACCTTAATGGCCATGACCATTTGGTCGTGGCACAGTGGGTGGCTGGGCTAGAGAGGGGTAGGGGAGTGCACTAGGTGGCTGTGGTTGCAAAATGGGAGACCAATTTGGTCCAAACACTGCTCCAAATAGTGTTTTTGGTTTTGTTTGAATTATGCCCATAAGGTGTTTGTAAAAATGGCCGAAAGAATTCAAGTTTTGAATTTTTGGATGATTTTTGGTGGAGTTGCTAGACACATGCTTAAGCCTCTGTGGTTGCTTGGGATGTGAAAATGGAGCTCATTTGAGTGGTTTTTGAATAAGTGGGATCTTCTCATATGAACTACATTCAATTTTCAATTGCCATTTATAATTAGTGTTTGAAAGTTTTTGGCAGATCACAAAGTGGGCCTTGGTACATCATTACATGTACTAGCAAGGGGTGCAAATATCTAGATTTGTTTTTGGTTAATTATTGAGTCCTAGGAATAGCCAAAGTAGGCATGTTGATTAAAATGGCACAAAGGACCATTTCTTTCTTTTATCCATTTTGTTTTGTTTTTCTTTGGGATTTGTTTGGGAATGATCTAGATGAAGTTTATTTCACCTAAGAATCTTTTTACAAGCAATGGATCACTTAATCAAGGCAATTCAAAACAACTCCTATTTAAATGCACACACACATGAATGCTTTAATAATTTTAATTGGGAAAGTTTTTGTTAACTCTAAATTTTGATGATTTGGATCCTAATAACCCTCGGATTAAAGTTTTGGGATGTTACAAACCTTCCCCCCCTTAAACAAAATCTCGTCCCGAGATTTACAAAAGAAAACTAGGAACTAAAGAGATCTGGGAACTCTGTCCTAATGTAATCTTCTCGCTCCCAAGTGTCTTCCTCTTCGGTATGGTTGCTCCATTGAATCTTGAGAAACTTGATACTCCTGGTTCTGGTGGTTCTATAAGCTTCCTCCAAGATACGGATGGGCACTTCACGATATGTCAGGTCATTGTTGATCTCCACAGCTCGGTGATCGATGTTCTTGAAAACTTCAGTCTTCTCTGGCACTTCCAGGCATTTGCGAAGTAACGAGATATGGAACACATTATGGATGGCTGACATCTCCTCTGGCAGTTCTAGTTGATAAGATACTTCTCCTTGACGGTTCAGAAACTTGAAGGGCCCAATATATCTAGGGGCTAACTTTCCTTTCAGACTAAAGTGTTGTGTTCCCTTCAATGGCGAAACCTTGAGATATAGAAAATCTCCGACATTGAAAGTCAGGTCTCTTCTTCTCTTGTCAGCATAACTCTTCTGTCTGGATCGGGCGGTCTTGAGGTGCTCACGGACTTTGTGAACCTTCTCTTGGGCTTCTCGGAGAATGTCGGGTCCAAAGATCTGACTCTCTCCTACTTGCGACCAATTCAAAGGGGTGCGACACTTTCTTCCGTATAGGAACTCAAATGGTGCCATTTGCAAACTAGTTTGATAACTATTGTTATATGAGAATTCTGCGAAAGGCAGGTAGTCTTCCCATTTTGATCGATACTCTAGCACACAAGCTCTCAACATATCCTCTAGGATCTGGTTGACTCTCTCAGTCTGTCCATCAGTTTGCGGGTGATACGCAGTGCTGAAATTCAACTTGGTTCCTAATCCTTCCTGGATTGTCTGCATAAATCTCGAGGTAAACTGGGTTCCTCGATCTGATACTATGGTCTTGGGGGTTCCATGTAGACTAACAATCCAAGCTATATACAGCTCTACTAGCTTCGAACTCTAGTAGGCATTCTTGACAGGTATAAAGTGAGTTACCTTGGACAGTCTATCAACGATGACCCAGATTGAGTCATTTCCCTTACTAGAAGTAGGCAAACCGGTGATAAAGTCCATTCCGACGGAATACCATTTCCATTCCGGAATCTGCAAAGGTTGCAACAGTCCCGCGGGTCTCTGATGCTCTGCTTTGACTCTTTGGCAGATGTTGCACTTGGCGATGTAGCTTCCGATTTCTCTCTTCATCTTGTGCCACCAAAGTTGCTCTTTCAAATCTTGATACATCTTTGTTCCTCCATGGTGGATAGAATAAAGAGTATCATGATCTTCCTGCATGATAACTTGCTTCAGCTCCGAATCTGCTGGCACACAGATACGACCTTTGTACCACATAACTCCTTCTTCGTCTCTAGTGAATCCAGGTACCTTTCCTGTATCAATACGACGTTTGATTCCGTCGATACTTTCATTTCCCTTCTGGGCTTCCTTGATTTGGCTAATCAATGTGGGTTGAAGTTCAATGCTATCTAAGAATCCTTTGCTAACTAGCTCAGTTCTAAACTGCTCCAACTCCTCATACAAACTTGGTTGCTTCTCTTTGATCATGGTATTTAGCCTACACGGCAATCTGCTAAGAGCATTTGCTACCACATTAGCTTTGCCGGGGTGATAGTGAATGTCAAGGTCATAATCCTTGATTAACTCTATCCATATCATTTGCCTCATATTCAACTCCTTCCGAGTGAAAATATACTTCAAGCTTTTGTGATCTGAGTAAATCTCACAGCGATTACCCATCAGATAATTACGCCATGTCTTCAATGCCAAAACTACGGCTGCTAATTCAAGATCATGGGTCGGATAGTTCTGCTCATGCTGCTTCAGTTGTTGAGACAAATAGGCTATGACTTTGCCTTCTTGCATTAATACACATCTGAGGCCAATCTTGGATGCATCACAATACACATCAAACGGCTTCGTGATATCTGGCATGATCAGAATTGGGGCTGATATCAATCTCTTCTTCAGCTCTTGGAAACTGGCTTCACATTTGTGAGTCTATTCAAACTTATTGTCCTTCTTCAGCAATTGGGTCATGGGTCTGGGGATGCTCGAGAATCCTTCGACGAACTTGCGGTAGTATCACGCTAATCCGAGAAATGGACGGACTTGGGTTTGAGTGGTTGGGGTTTCCCACTCTTCGACATCTTTGATCTTGGTGGGCTCGACAGAGACTCCTCCGGCAGACACAATATGTCCTAGGAATCCTACTTCTTTCAGCCAGAACTCACATTTGCTGAACTTGGCATATAGCCGATGCTCTCTCAAGGTTTCTAGGATGATCCTCAGATGTTGCTCATCCTCTTCTTCTGACTTGGAGTAGATAAGGATGTCGTCAATAAACACAATGACAAACTTATCTAGGAAATTCATAAAGATCTTATTCATGAGATTCATGAAATAAGCAAGGGCATTGGTTAATCCAAAAGACATAACCATATACTCATATAAACCATAGCGAGTAGTAAAGGCGGTCTTCGGAATATCCGTTGCACGAATCTTAAGTTGGTGATAACCATTCCTAAGATCAATCTTTGAGAATACATGGGCTCTAGTCAACTGATCAAATAGATCCTCTATCTTTGGCAAGGGGTACTTATTTTTGATGGTGACGTCATTCAACTTCCTGTAATCTGTGCATAAACAGTTGCCTCCATCTTTCTTGTCGACGAATAACACTGGTGATCTCCATGGCGAAGAACTTGGTTGAATCAAGCCTGTTGCTAACATGGCATCCAACTGCTTCTTCAATTCCACTAACTCTGAGGGGTTCATGCTATAGGTTCTCTAGGCTATGGGTCCGGTTCCGGGGATTAGTTCGATAATGAACTCAATATCCCTATTCGGGGGCATACCTGGCAATTCATCTGGGAATACGTCGGGGTATTCATAGACTACTCTGACTTGGTCTATGGTGGGCAGGGTTAGATCCTTGTTGCACTTGAATTGACGGGGTAAGGTTTCAGATATATGCTCTACTATTACTCTAGAGCTACTGGTCATGGTGATGGCTTTCTTAGCACAGTCCATCAGTCCTTTATGCCTTGACATCCAGTCCATACCTAGTACTACTTCCAGTCCTTTGGTTCCAAGTACTATAAGGTTGGCATAAAAATCTATCCCATGTATTCCGATAGGCACAACTTTGCAAAATTTTCTAGCTTTTGTAGTTGAACCGGGGATTTGAACTATCATGACATGCTTCAAGTTGGTTGGGTGAATCTTACTAGTGCATGCAAATTCTTCGGTGAGAAATGAATGCGATGCTCCCGAATCAAACAATACTCTTGGTAATACTGAGTTGACAGAAAACATACCCAGCACTACATTTGGCGCTTCTTGGGCTTCATCGGCGTTCATGTGGAAGAGATGGCCGTTGCGGTTGTGAGGGTTCTTTGGGGCAAATTTTCTTCCTGGTTGAACACGATGCTGCTGTTGGGCTGGGGAATTCACATTGGTAGTGGCGGCAGTCTTCTTGGGACACTCATTGGAATAGTGGCCCTTCACTCCACACTCGAAACAGGTGATCTGAGACTTGTCTTTTGCTACGACAGGAACATCATTGCTGCCAGTTCTGGGTGCAGTGTTGTTGTTGTTGTTGTTGTTGTTGTTGTTGTTGTTGTTGCTCTTGGGAGGGGCACGGTTGAAATTATTGGTGTTACCGGAGTTGTTGGTGTTTCCTCCGGACTTCACATTGCCTCCGCTACAGTTGGGGTAGCTGGGGCGAGACATTGGGGGTCGGTTGTTCCTTGGTGCATATCCTGGTGAGGGGTTGGGACAGTACTTCTGGTGACTGCTGGATCCAGATTGCTGCATCATACGATGTTTGCGGTTGTCGTTTGCCTGATTAATCTTCCATTCCATCTGAATGGCAGAGTCGACTAGCTCTTCAAGATCCTCGAAGCGGATGTTGACGAGGACAGTCTGCATCTCATCATGCAGTCCGTTCATGAATCTCTCCTTCTTCTTGGCATCCGTGTTGATCTCATCAGGTGCATATCTAGCAAGCGACAGGAATCTGTCACGGTACTCTACCACAGTCATTCTGCCTTCTTCAAGTCACGAAACTCGTCTCTCATTCTGGTGACTAAGCCCTGCGGCATGTGGGTGCAGCTGAACTTGATTTTGAAGGCTTCCCATGTCATCACTTGACCATGGTTCATCAGGCGGATGTTGTTCCACCATGCTCTTGCATCTCCTGCCAAGTAGTGGGTGGCAAAGAGAACTTTCTCGTTGTCATCAACTCTAGCTACTTCTAGATTGTTCTCCATTCTCTGCAACCAGTCATCTACATCTAATGGGTTCTCTGAAGTGCTAAAGATTGGGGGATTGGTATTCTGGAAGTTCTTCAGCTTGGATCCTTGATGATCCAGATTTCCATGCCCTTGGTTGTTGAGATCCATCTGGGCGATATGTTGCAGTGTTGCTAGATTAGCTTGGTGCTCTGCCCTGCTTGCTTCTCTGTCTGTGATGAGATTCTACAAGATCTGCAGCATTGGGTCTTGCGACGAGCTGCTCCCTCCTTGGTTTCCACGAGTCATCTAAAGATTGAGGTAGATAAAGGGGCAAGAGGGAAAGTTCTAAGGTTCAGGGTTTTGAGTTTAAAGCTAAAACTTTGAGTTCGACTTAGGTTTTGCAACTAACTTCATTTCATTCATTCAAGCAAAGCACACGATACAAACACACACACACCACAACAAGGAAAACAGATGGTTTTAAGAACCATTATGCAAGCTACGATACAGTGGGACTGATACATCTCATGCTACGACAGTGCTCTAGTGCATCTACTCATCATCGATGAAGTCAGAGTCCTCATCGTCAGTGTAGAAGTCCACGGCATCCTGTTGGGGATTGGTGCGGAAAACATAAATTTTCCTACATTGAACCCCAGAAACTTGCCTAGGATCTATCTATGTAGTAATGCAGTAACGGCCGATGCATAGAGAATACATACCCTTGTAGACCGTACGTGGTTAATGTTCCGCGGGGAACGTGGTTGATGTAGTCGTACTCGAAGCCGACCTCAAGGTCGCGAAGCTCCTCGCAGGTCACCCCTTGCTCCTTCTTGATCTTCATCATCTTCATCGTGCAACAGCTCTGGCTCACGACATTCTAGCGCCCCAAGTGTTGCGCCTCGTGTCTTCATACACATCTGGTGCACGATGAGACCTCCGACTCCCTGATCCTACCGGGAGTGTGGAAGTTGATATCCGGCTAGGAATCCCTACAGTGCAACGGGTACTGCAGGTGTGCCTTGATCGCACAGCCCAGACTTGGGGCCATGGTCACAAGGTATAGAGAGAGGGAGGGAGAAAGTCAACCAAAGGACTACTCCAATTGTGTGTTTAATCCCACCCATGGGCACCCCTTTATATAGGCGGAGGGAGTGTGCCCTCCCCATTGGGTTAGCCATGTGGGACTAATATTAAAGGAAAACGTCAGCAGAAATTCGGACTGCCAAATGGGCCAAAAGTACTTAGCCCAAATAGCAAACAGAAAATGCTAAATAAAAAGAAAAAGAGAAAAGACAGCAGCAGCAGCCAGCCGGGTGGGCCGGCCTGCCCACCACGGCCCAGCGCGCCTAGCCAGAAGGCGGCGGCAGCCAGCGGCCCGGGTGGGCCATTGCCCCCTGCGCTGCCTGGCTGAGCCAGCCCGGGTGGGCCGGCGTGCCCCCTGGCGGCCCAGCGCCCCGCCCCGCCTCGCCTGGCCCGGGTGGGCCGGCTGGACAGCGGCGGCCTAGCCTACCCGCTGGCGTCGCCTAGCTATCTGCCTCCCTATGCGGTGGCGGTTATCCGCCGCCCACAGGGCTGGCTGTTTTATCCTTTTTCCATTTATTTTTCTGCACTTTTATTTCTAGGCCTTTTCCCTCTAGGATTTGGCCTATTATAAAAGTTGACTTTATAAATCTTAATCTAAATATTATATATAATATATTAATTCATAATTAATATATATTTAAATATATATTTAAATTCCCATTTATCCGAAAACATTTCTAGGGCTTTTTCCTTTATTCTTTCTCCAAACAACTTCGGATCTCTCCGCGGAACGATTCCGGCTTTCTCTCTTTCTCTACTATGATTCCGTCTTACGAATGATCGCTCTCATTGTACCCTTAAGTGTATCCTCTCACGGCTCAGGAATGCTCTAGACATGATCTGTATCAATGATCAACAGAGGGACCAGGGATATCCATGTGACCCGTATGCATTCCTGATGACAATGTCGTTTGAACCGTCTAAATGTAGCATCCTCTTCCTTTTGTTTCTCGATACAACTTGTCCGAGATCCGATCACCGGTATCCCATACATTTGTTTAATCTCGTTCACAACAAGTTATGTTTTCTTGTTACCGTGATATTACATCCCGTGACCTAGTCACATGTTGCAACATTTATAGATGTAATCTCACCAAATCGG
This sequence comes from Avena sativa, assembly GCA_916181665.1. NCBI lineage: Eukaryota > Viridiplantae > Streptophyta > Magnoliopsida > Poales > Poaceae > Avena > Avena sativa. The sequence goes on from OV702295.1 coordinate 436,115,487, forward strand.
CCGTATGTATCTTTACCCGTCATGTGGGTGAACAAATCCCGGTCTTGTAGTCACATGTCATCTACTGTTCCTTCGGAATACCCAACGTACACCTTTATGGCCACTGCATTACCAGATGATGTTTGATGCAGTCAAAGCAGCCTAGGGAAACAGTGAGTAATATGACCTCACGATCTAAGGAAAAGGAGTCTGGGTATAGCTATTGCAACAATGAACTATATGACTTGATCGTGTTGCAATCCTTCGACGAATGTCCAATCACATCATTCTTCAATGATATGACCTTGTTGTCAGTCGGCATAAATGCCCATGATCTTGAAACCCAGATCATCTTCGTGACCAATGAACTAGTATGAATAGAGGCTACTAGGGACTTTGTTATTTCATACCACACCTGTACCAATGTTTCTACTTGGCACAGTTATAGCACAATATGAAACTATTATAAACTAATTGAGATATGACAATAAAAACCTATTTATTATTTGCCTCTAGGGCATATCTCCTTCAGTCTCCCACTTGCACTAGAGTACAAATAAACTAGCTCGCATTTTACTCATATAAACCATATGCCATATGCGTTTACAGATCATACATGCTCACGGGAAACGTCATGTCCATGTTCTGTTTTACCAGATCATTATATCTTTTGCAAATCGTTAATGTCTTCCTAATCTAACATTCACTCCATTATCGTATAATGGGTCGAAGCATTTGTATGGCAACAAAGTGAGACTTTGTTTCTAGTGTTTATGATGACGGTCATTTTCACCGTTGTCATATAAACTTCGAAACACACTTTGCTATCCTTTGTGTATATACTATAGTCATGGCAGCAAAACGAGGCCGGATTCCAGGAGCTTATTGTGACGTTAGATCAACCTCGAGGGCTTTCTCATGGGCACTAGGCCCTGGGATACATCATTCTACGTTAAAAGCGAACTAGCCCCGCGAGGACATTATATATCACATCACATGTAGCCTTTATACTTCTATATCTATGTAGATCCTAGTGCATGAAATGCATCTATGCCACTTACATTGCTTCTTGCTACTTAAGTACAAACTTAATTCTAGTTCAGTGATCAACTCCGGAATCACTTAAAGACACGTTCTTATGGTTAAGACTTTGTCCTTCCAACCAAAACCTTGTGTCACATTATGTCGAGTATACAACATGGTTATATGGAAGAACCTATGACTGAGGCATAGGAGATGCAACGCATCTCTTTCTTTCAACCATAGTTGCAGTACTAACTCAATGCTTCATATAGTAAGAACTTCTTTCTTACCTTGTTCTATTCTGAGCTTCTTCAGAATCTTGCTTAGGACATTCTGAACATCTTTCAGAATCAAGTCCAGGAAGCATTTGACATTCAGTGTTTATTAAACTTACCAATCTATCCCGATAGATCTCTTTGTTTAATAACTTCAACTTCATCCTAACTTAAACACCAATCACATCATTCACATATCATAGAATGATTTCACGCTCCCACTCAAGTATGACATTCATGTTTGAGATCCAGGGATTTCACTTAGCTCCCACTCAAAATATGTCAGCTACATATTATGAACTAGCCAAGATGATTTGCTCCCACTCAGAACTAGGTCCTGTCGATAATCTTGGACATTCCAAAATTCCTTGATCACCATCAAATCTAGAATTCCACTAACAAGATTTCAATAACTATTCATTTCTCGTACTTAGGTCCATCCCGCTTCTTTGTAATTCGTAGGTATGTCTTGTTCAAAACACGACAAGTGAATCAACAATACAATTCCACAAACTTGTAGAATATATAGTTGAATCCTATTTTCTTTAGTAAAAGTATTCACTAAAACTTTATGATCATTATCAATAGTTTCTCCTCTATTTGCAGAGTTTGGATTCACGAAACAAATTCTGCTGCGCCACTCAACAATTCGGAGGTAATGTGAAATACCTTGTTTTGATCTTTTACTTTCTTCCACTTGTATCTTCATCAAGACACATCAATTTAGGACAACAACTAGTTTGCCTCTTTTGTGGAAGATGCATTCATAGATTCCTAAGAATTCTCTACAAAGACTTGTTTATTCGCCATGACTTCGACTTGTCGAAATCTCCAGAAACTCGAACGTGCCATAACACTTATGGTGTTGTTTCCATGAATCTTTAGATGTTCCTTTGTATTTCAAATGAGTGTTTGCTTATTTTGATCTTTAACTCTAAATGATAACTATAACCTCTATAAGAGATGATATTATACCATATGTATCTTAATACATAATGATTATGATGTTTAGACATTTCAACATAGTTTGAATTCATCCAATTATCATAATTTGTGAAACATCTTTCATAAGTCCCTTTTATGCTAAATTTAACTTGAATACTTTAGTCATGTTGATCAAATCGAGAGACTTCGTATTCCTATTAATTTCAATATCCTCCCTTGGTTGTGAACTCATTGGAACAATTCAAATCATTTCAAACTTCATGTTTCATTAAGTAAATACTTTATTCACTTAAGTCCACAATAAATGATTTCCACTACTTGTTGAAAATGTGATACATCACAATGTATAAGATTCAACATTTCTTCGCATATCACCGTTTTACGAGAATGCAGAGTTTTAGTCATTCTGCCCAGGAGGCATGGTTTTGCAAAGTCTCTAGATTAAGCATCTAGGACCCCGATCTTTCATAAAGAACCTGCAATAACCAAAATGACTTAAACTGTAGTGTCATTTCATTATTAAGCTTTGGATATCTTTTAGCATTCTAATCCTTTATAAATGTTTAAACCATTATCATTAACATAGTGATGAGAATAACTTATTTATAATCATAATGTGACCATAAGGTATTGTTCATAAGAATAGTACAAACTGGTTTGTAACTTGTTCATATGAATAATCGTCTCGCAAAAGGCAAGACACACAAACTAGGATTACAAATTTATATTCAAGTCCACTAATCCAAATGATAAACTTTGAGGAAAGAGGTGATGTCGGCCATCAACTAATTTGCTTGCCGTCATCAAGTCACATTGCCTCAAATCCAGCAATTCTCAAGCAGATCATCCTGTTTTCACAAAAGAGGACAAGTATCAAATACTTTGCAAACTGCAATGAGTTTTGCAAGAACCACATTTATAATTTTGTATATCTTATATATACCTTTTCATCCATGACCTCCATTTGCAATCAAGCCCTTCTAAGAGTTCTCAACTCTAATGCAAGATCACTAAGTGTTTTTTTCAAACATTCCGGAGTCATCGGATTATCTCCTAATGGTTATTGTATCAAGAAGAGAAGATCACCTTTTACGAGGATATCCCTCAGGCGTGGGTATTAATCTATGAAGTTGGACCCTTTTCCTAAGTTCGATATTAAGCAATATATTCCCATGGTCGCAAAGGACCTCAATGGGATAGGCTAAGATCTACTAAGATATTTGCAAACAGACATCTAGACTAAGTTTATAATAAGAGATCAATTTATAATTGGTCTCCACTAAGATTGTCATCCCTTGGACAACTTTAGTGATCGCATGATCCCTATCCTCTGCACCTCCCCCGTGTTACACAACCATCAGTGCATTATCAAAGGTAGACATTCAACAATGCCAATCACATCATCCATGTGACTCATGCTCGATCTTTCGATCTCTTGTGTTCCAAGGCCACGCTTCTGTGGCGTGCTAGGCTCGCCAAATCTAACTTGTGTGTATTCACAGTGCAACATGGATTACACCCACTGTATGCGAACATAGATATGTCTGACACCCAGGCCTGTAACCCTGGATCGCCTCATACCGAAGAACTTTCTTGGTGGTGCACACACAAGCGGAACACGGAACATTGGAATTCAATAGGGATTATCTTATTTGCTACCGTTGAGTATCTAAATACTAGCACACAATAAGATGTAAAAACGGGTATCAACATCATATGTATAATGTGATATGATATGGTTTTTCTTGCGCCTTGATCTCCATCGAGCGCTCTGGCATGATCTCCATCGTGCCCTTGGTTTGACGCCAAGTCCACAATGCCTCCACCAGGTCGTTCATCGGGACGATGACGATCACTATAATACTTAGTAATAGAAAAGTAAACTACTTTACCTTCATAGCAACCAGTGCCATATCATAATCACATGCCCCCTGCAAAATAAAGTTAGACGCCTCTACTCTATCTATTGCAAGTTTTACGTGGTTGTTAGGGCTTTCGCACTAGAATCGTTTCTAAACTACGAACTTTCCAACCACAACATGGATCCGACAGTTGTCTCTATTACGACCCTTTCGGGGCCCTCTGTTGTCAATGCTATATCAACTATCGAATGAGAGACAGACACCCGCCAGCCACTTATACGGTACAAGTCGTATGTTGAGTGTGGAACCAGTGTCGCGTACGAATACACGTAAGGTCGGTCCGGGCCGCTTCATCAAACAATACCGTGATATCAACAAGTACACGTTAGAGGGTAACAACTAAGGGATCGATGCCCGCACAAAACTTGTGCGTACTGGCCGTACAACACTCCTACGCATAGATCGGCTCTGATACCACTGTTGGGGATCGGTGCGGAAAACAAAAAAATTCCTACGTTGAACCCCAGAAACTTGCCTAGGATCTATCTATGTAGTAATGCAGTAACGGCCGATGTGTAGAGAATACATTCCCTTGTAGACCGTACGCGGTTAACGTTCCGCGGGGAACGTGGTTGATGTAGTCGTACTCGAAGCTGACCTCAAGGTCGCGAAGCTCCTCGCAGGTCACCCCTTGCTCCTTCTTGATCTTCATCATCTTCATCGTGCAATAGCTCCGGCTCACGACATTCTAGCGCCCCAAGTGTTGCGCCTCGTGTCTTCGTACACATCCGGTGCACGATGAGACCTCCGGCTCCCCGATCCCACCTGGAGTGCGGAAGTTGATATCCGGCTAGGAATCCCTGCAGCGCAACGGCGTACTACAGGTGTGCCTTGATCGCACAACCCAGACTTGGGGCCATGGTCACAAGGTATAGAGAGAGGGAAGGAGAAAGTCAACCAAAGGACTTCTCCAATTGTGTGTTTAATCCCACCCATGGGCACCCCTTTATATAGGCGGAGGGGGTGTGCCCTCCCCATTGGGTTAGCCATGTGGGACCAATATTAAAGGAAAAAGTCAGCAGAAATTCGGACTGCCAAATGGGCCAAATGTACTCAGCCCAAATAGCAAACAGAAAATGCTAAATAAAAAGAAAAAGAGAAAAGGCAGCAGTAGCAGCAGCTAGCCGGGTGGGCCGGTCTGCCCACCACGGCCCAACGTGCCTAGCCAGCAGGCGGCGGCACCCCTCGCGTGGCCCGCTCGCCAGCGGCCTGGCTGAGCCAGCCCGGGTGGGCCGGCGTGCCCCCTGGCGGCCCAGCGCCCCACCCTGCCTCACCTGGCCCGGGTGGGCCGGCTGGACGGCAGCGGCCCGTGGCGTCCTGGCCTGCCCGGTGGCGTCGCCTAGCTATCTGCCGCCCTGTGCGGTGGCTGTTATCCGCCGCCCAAAGGGCTGGCTGTTTTATCCTTCTTCCATTTATTTTTCTGCACTTTTATTTCTAGGCCTTTTCCCTCTGGGATTTGGCCTATTATAAAAGTTGACTTTATAAATCCTAATCTAAATATTATTTATAATATATTAATTCATAATTAATATATATTTAAATTCCCATTTATCCGAAAACACTTTTCGGGGCTTTTTCCTTTATTCTTTCTCCAAACAACTTCAGATCTCTCCGCGGAACGATTCCAGCTTTCTCTCTTTCTCTACTATGATTCCGTCTTATGAATGATCGCTCTCATCGTACCCTTAAGTGTATCCTCTCATGGCTCGGGAATGCTCTAGACATGATCTGTATCAATGATCAACAGAGGGACCAGGGATATCCATGTGACCCCTATGCATTCCTGATGACAATGTTGTTTGAACCGTCTAAATGTAGCATCCTGTTCCTTTTGTTTCTCGATACAACTTTTCCGAGATCCAATCACCGGTATCCCATACCTTTGTTCAATCTCGTTCACAACAAGTTATGTTTTCTTGTTACCGTGATATTACATCCCCGTGACCTAGTCACATGTTGGAACATTTATAGATATAATCTCACCAAGCCGGCCGTATGTATCTTTACCCGTCATGTGGGTGAACAAATCCCGATCTTGTATTTACATGCCATCTACTGTTCCTTCGGAATACCCAACGTACACCTTTATGGCCACTGCATTACCAGATGATGTTTGATGCAGTCAAAGCAGCCTAGGGAAACAGTGAGTAATATGAGCTCATGGTCTAAGGAAAAGGAGTCTAGGTATAGCTATTGCAACAATGAACTATATGACTTGATTGTGCTGCAATCCTTCGACGAATGTCCAATCACATCATTCTTCAATGATATGACCTTGTTGTCAGTCGGCATAAATGCCCATGATCTTGAAACCCAGATCATCTTCGTGACTAATGAACTAGTATGAATAGAGGCTACTAGGGACTTTGTTGTTTCATACCACACCTGTACCAATGTTTCTACTTGGCACAGTTATAGCACAATATGAAACTATTATAAACTAATTGAGATATGACAATAAAAACCTATTTATTATTTGCCTCTAGGGCATATCTCCTTCACATCCTCCTCCAGAAAGTCATCATCATTGTTGAGATACGAATCCATGTCTCCCTGGATGTCTTCACCCTCCTCTTCTTCCTACTTTGCTGCAAGCTGAGCTTCTTGCTCCTTGACGGTCTTCTCGAGGTCGGCCACGTTCTTGCAAAGACGGGCGATGGTGCGATCCTTCTTTTTGCGCTGGAGGCAAAGAGACTGATGGTCCTTGACAAGCAGTGAGAAAGTCTGGGCCTTCTGGGCGGCAATGGCACGGTTGTGGTTGGCGAACTCCCTAGCATTATCCAATTCCTTCTGGCGATCGTACAGCAGGAAGTCAAGGTTCTCCACTTGACGCTTCAGCTTCGAGTGACTGGGCATCTCCATTGGCATTCCCATGAAGTCACGCCTTGCATAGTTAGCAAAACGGTTCCCTTGGACTTGGTTGACACAGAGGGCACATAGACGTGCGAGAGCTTCATGCATTGCCCTGGCTAATCTATCTAGCCAGTTGTTCTCTCTCACGGAGAACTGGATTCTCCCGGATGTTGGTGGTTCTATGCTTCCTCGAAGATCAGCGGTGACCAGCCACTGTAAATATCCTCCTGGGGGTCCTTGAAGTTGAGCTCCAAGAAACTCCGGATGCGGGTGTCCCAATAACTCTGACAGTGAATCTAGGTCCCTCTCGAAGATCAGCTGACCTCCATTTCCCAACTAGTAGAACTTGCTGAATTGAGTCCCCATCTACAAGAATTAAGGATGAGGAAGTTAGTGAAGTGATCAAGTGTGTCAAATTTTAAGTAGTAATGTAAGAATTTGAGGAACATGAATTTTTGAGAAAGAATGAATTCCCAAGGGTAAGAGAGGAAATAGTTTTTCATAAATACTCCTTTTGGTCTTGAAATTAAGTTTTTGTTCGGATGTCCATTCTAACTAGGATCTCCTATGGTCAGGACGGCTCTGATACCAACTTGTCCACACCCGGATTTTTAATCCTAGATGCCTGCTATGTCATCCATCGCAATCCTAGGATTACCATTTTTGCGAGACATAACAGATTGGATATCATAGTACATCATCCATTACAAACCATAAATATGGTCTTACACAAATAAGGATCTCATGATCCAGTCTTAATAAAACAAGCAGCGGAATAAATAATAAGCGTAGCGGTGGGGTCCATCTACAGGGGCACATGCAATGCTGACGAAGGCAGATAGTCCTAGTTATCATAGCCGTCCTGCTGGCCATCATCTTGGTAGTCTCCTTCATAGTATGGCCATGAGAATAGACAGGGACAAAAGCCATGAGTACTCTTTAAGTACTCGGAAACTACCACTAACAAGTATTATAGTTCTAAAGTAAAGTGCTAAATCTAAGTTTAACTATAAAGTTAAGTTTGAAACATAAGCTGAGTTCAAAAACAAAGAAAGATAAAAATAAAGTTCTAGAATCACCTAAGTTGGGAAGCTAGTGTCATAGTCACAACCCTGTTGTGGTCAAGTCAAGATTCATCATTTATTTCATAAGTGATTTTGAAAACATCTGACAACGAAACAGTATGGCCATTCCAACTGTCCATAAACGCGGACGCGGCTATTCGAATAGTTTGACACTCTGCAGAGGTGGTACACTTTCACCACAAGATTCAATACATCTGTCAGGGATAACCCTGAATCTTCATACTTAGTATGCAGATAATCAAACATAACATAACCTTTCCTTTACAGACCCTAGTATAAGCACCTCTCCTATGAGCATGGCCTCCCAACCATGACCATCTATCATCTTGGGCACTGCATAGGTGGACAACATCGAGAGGTAGCCTCAGCCCAAACCTCTCCCGCGAGGGAACTAATACTAATGCATATAAACTTTCGGCTAAGCCTTACCCAATTCAGGTATCCTGGTTGTACGGTAAATTTGGAATTGTATCGCATCCGAATCCAACCATCAGTTTTTATAAAAGGGCTAAGGCTCATGCCTCAACATTTTCATCATTATAAACCATTGGTGTTTCTCAACACATGTCAAAACATCTCAATAGAATGACTCATCATTCCTAGGTTTTCACAATTCATTTTCACCAAGTGTTCCCATCTAAAGTGACTCAAGTTTTGATCTAGCTCTAAGCTACTAAGTTAAGAGTGTTCACTAAAGTGGGATGCTAAGATCAATCTCATGCCATAGAATGACATCTAAAGTTATCTAGATAGGTCAAGTTTTATACTCTTTATGCTACCTTCAAAACAAGTAAAGGACTTTGGTAAATTAAAGGAAGTAAGGCCTGGAAATGATACTTGGGGTAAGAAATAGTCAAAGGGGTATAACCAGAGCATACCTAATGCATCTTGCTTAATTTCTCTAGCTTAATTCTAGCTTGCTAACAATAGCTTGCCCTGGTTGGTGTAGTGGTTGAAGTTTTCCTCTTCCTCCTCTTGATAGAACTCCTCCTCCTCGAAAGCTTGGTCGGTACTATCGTCTATAAATACATATGGAGTACACAATCACCAAACAATACTTAACTAGGCTACTTAGCATTCTAAGGCACACATTTGATGATCTATTATCATCACTAGCATCACAAGGTTTTATTAACTAGTTTTATTCTTTTTATTTGAGAAAAGTAATTTCTACTCATTGAAAATAACTAAGATTTAATATTCACCACTTAAAATATGGGATCATGTGGACACATGTCCTAACCACATATTCTAACATGTGGGAATGTGATTTAAGGGTTGGATTACATTTTAATGGATTTAAGTTTAGAATTTAATGATTTACAGTAACTAGAAATGCCTATATAGCATTATTTTGGTACTATTCCAAAGTCACTACATGCAAATCTTAATATTATCACATATTCATATAGGTTTGGTTAAATGTGATTTTTGAGAGTTGGAATCAGCTCAAAAGCTATTTTGGTTGATTTTATAAAAATGCTTCTGTCTTGTTATTTTTACAAGCAGAGATCTCTAACTCTAAATGAATTAAATCCAACGGGCTTGGAGAGATCCTTTCAGAAGCTTTCCAACACAATTGGAATCACTCCATTTGGATTTGTAAATCTCTCTGAAATGATTTTCAAACTAGGGGACAGAACTAAGTTCAAACTAAATTAGAAAAATCTAAGTTTGAATTGCTGGGCTAGCGCGGGAAGGAAAATGGGCCGGCCCAGTGGTATTCCGCGGCGCAGAGAACAGCTGAAAGGGGGGTCCACATGTCATTGGCTCTTTACACATGAAGCGGTACAGGGCGATGTGGGCCGTTAGATTAAAAGGAAGATCTACGGTTGTGGCTTGTCGTTGACGACGGACAGGTCGCCGACGAGGTGGAACCCTAGCGGCTCAGTGGGGGTCTGTGGCGGCTTACCGGGGCTTCGGCGAGGGTCCTGAGAGGTGGCCTTCATCAACGGCGCCCTTTTCCTTCCTCCGCGGCAGACTCCGGCGAAATTCCAGCGCTGCGGACGACGGCTTGCTCCGGTGGGGCTCTGGGAGTGCTGTGAGCGGTAGGGGATGAGAGTGGTGTGAGGAAACGGTGCTGGGGAGGCCTCTATTTATAGGCTCGGCGAAGCGGCAGAGGAGCATGGGCGGTGCTCTCCGGTGACGATGGCACAGTGAGCTAGAGGTGTGGGCGGTACGCTAGGACGGTGGGCGGTGCCCTGGCGAGTGCCACGGAGGTGCATGTGTAGTGAATGGCGGTCGGGAGAGGTGAGTGGTGCGACTACGGGGCATGGTCGGGGAAAAGGGGATGTTCGTTAGCTTCCTAGGACGGTGGTGATCGTGTAGACGGGCGGCTGGAGCGAGGCGGGGTCTGGCTGAGCGGGGACCGGGTGCGCTCTGCAGGCGGCTTCGGCATGGCGGACAGGCTCCGGGCGCGGCGGTTCCTGGCTGCTCCTAGCGCTGTCCTCGAGCTGGGGCTGGTTGGGACGTGGACGTGGACCACAGGCGACCTCCTGGACATGGTGGGCGACGCTGGCGGCGGCTGTGGCACGCTGTCGCCGGTGGGGGTGCCCAAATGGTGCTCCGCCTTGATAGCCATGACCATTTGGTCGTGGCATAGTGGGTGGCCAGGCTAGACAGGGGTAGGGGAGTGCACTGGGTGGCTGTGTTTGCAAAATGGGAGACCAATTTGGTCCAAACACTGCTCCAAATAGTGTTTTTGGTTTTGTTTGAATTGTGCCCATAAGGTGTTTGTAAAAATGGCCGAAAGAATTCAAGTTTTGAACTTTTGGATGATTTTTGGTGGAGTTGCTAGACACATGATTAAGCCTCTGTGGTTGCTTGGGATTTCAAAATGGAGCTCATTTGAGTGGCTTTTGAATAAGTGGGATCTTCTCATATGAACTACATTCAATTTTCAATTGCCATTTAAAATTAGTGTTTGAAAGTTTTTGGCAGATCACAAAGTGGGCCTTGGTACATCATTACATGTACTAGCAAGGGGTGCAAAGATCTAGATTTTTTTCTGTTAAGAATTGAGTCCTAGGAATAGCCAAAGTAGGCATGTTGATTAAAATGGCACAAAGGACCATTTCTTTCTTTTATTCATTTTGATTTGTTTTTCTTTGGGATTTGTTTGGGAATGATCTAGATGATGTCTATTTCACCTAAGAATCATTTTACAAGCAATGGATCACTTAATCAAGGCAATTCAAAACAACTCCTATTTAAATGCACACACACATGAATGCTTTAATAATTTTAATTGGGAAAGTTTTTGTTAACTCTAAATTTTGATGATTTAGATCCTAATAACCCTGGGATTAAAGTTTTGGGATGTTACAGTGTTGTGAGTTAGTTTTATTACATTTGATCTACCCTTAGATCAAATTATACTACCCAAATATAAGGTTTTAGCAAAGGTCATATTGAAACTTATCGCAATCAACTTGATGATCTACTTCAGTTACATCAAGTTAAGAGAAGCTTCAATCACTTTGACAAGTTTTATTTAAAAGCGCGAAAATTATCCAGATTTTCTATTGTTGGGGGGATACCCCTGGGTAGGGTAACGCCGGGGTATAAAGGCCGAGTTAGCCAAGGTAGGGCACGGTCAAAGCAAGTGCTGACCGGGTCACCTCAAGGTAGGCCGACCTACGGAGTAACCCGGCCTGTGGAGCATCTCCCTAGCCGTAGCCCGGCCGGCATAAGTATATGCTGGACATGTTTGTCTGTATTATGCAAGTACCCTCATAGCCGGGTTAGTCACATGCTAGCTGGACTATCATATGGCTTCCGAGAGAAGGAAGGTATCTCCCGCTGGTCAAAAGGTGGCTTTGTTAGTTGTAGCGTGAGCGAAGCAAAGCAGAGAGGAGGACCAACGGGACAGGGGTAACCAAGATGACACGGGCAATGTCGGCTGACGTAGCCCATGTTTGCTGACGCTTAAAGGCAAGGATTACGTTGTGGGTTTCGTCCAAATCCCGGACGAGCCGTTAAAGGGAATAAAGAAGCATCTAGCTTTAACCAAGGGGCCTATTTGGAGAATATGCTGCCACGTGTGCCCTAACTTTGTAATCCGGGCTCCCCTATATAAGGAGCATTGGGGCCTCCATAGAGAGGGATCGATCATTTTTTCTCTGTCTAAGGTAGAACTTTAGAGCTAGGAAGTGGGGAGTAAGAGACATAGTCTCCTTCTCACCATTAGCTTGTCGAGCACCTGTAAACACAATTGATAGAGCAAATACAAGAACATCCATGCGTGGAATCACCACGTTTTCCCTCCCTAGATTCCCCTAGCACTCGTTGGCCCCATCTTTAGCCTATCTATGGCATCTGCCGTGCCACCACCAGGAGAGTTGGCGCCCACCGTGGGGCTAGTGGTGCTAGCAAGGGTGAAAATCCCGACAGGAAACATCTCCAACACCGGCGAGCGCGTCAACTCCGGCCTGGTCCAGCGTTTTGGAGCGCTGGACTACGTCAGTGACAACGCCAGGGAGCTTCGACAGGCATCCCCCACCGTGCAACGGCCTCTTCATCAAACTTGGCACGCACAAGATCTATGTCGGCATGGACGAGTCCTGCGTGCATCCACGGCACGTCGTCGAGGGAGGCGAACCACCTCTCAGCATAGCGCATGGTGTGCGTATCACTCGCCCCACTAGCAGCATCGAGGTCCTCATGGCCGCACCAGATGCGGGAGCAAGCAAGGGCCCGGCACCAGAGCCGGAAGTCACGCCAAAACAGGCAGGATCTAGGTTTCCTCCACTAGAAAGGCCAGAGAATGTACTCCAGCAAGCAATAGATAGCCTAGCAACGCCAATAGCTCCTGTGGTAGATCCGGCTCAAGCGTAGGCTGAGTTGGAGGAAACTAGGCATAAAATGTTAGTTGGCGCAAAAAAGGTAGCTGAGTTACAGCAGTCTCTGAACATCACTTTGAGAGAAGATGCAAAAGCAAACTGCTTAGATGGAGCAAGAATTCGAGGTAGAAACTTGATTACTGAGATTGATGTCAACACCCGGATTTTTAATCCCAGATGCCTGTTATGTCATACATCGCAATCCCAGGATTACCATTTTTGTGAGACATAACTGATTGGATATCACGGTACATCATCCATTACAAACCATAAATAAGGTCTTACACAAATAAGGATCTCATGATCTAGTCTTTATACAACAAGTAGCGGAATAAATAATAAGCGTAGTGGTGGGGTCCATCTTCAGGGGCACAGGCAATGCTGACGAAGGCAGATATCCTAGTTATTATAGCCGTCCTACTGTCCGTCATCTTGGAAGTCTCCTTCATAGTCTGGCCATGAGAATAGCCAGGGACAAAAGCCATGAGTACTCTTTAAGTACTCACAAAATACCACTAACAAGTAAGATAGTGCTACGGGGAAACTATTGACTCTATGTTTATTTGTAAAGTTAAGTTTGAAACCTAAGCTGAGTTCAGAAACAAAGAAAGATAAAATAAAGTTCTAGAATCACTTAAGTTGGGAAGCTAGTGGCATAGTCACAACCCTGTTGTGGTCAAGTCAAGATTCATCATTCATTTCATAAGTCATTTTGAAAACAACTGACAATGAAACAGTATGGCCACTCCAACTGTCCATAGCCGCGGACGTGATTCGAATAGTTTGACACTCTGTAGAGGTGGTACACTTTCACCACAAAATTCGATACATCTGTCAAGGATAACCCTGAATCATCATACTTAGTATGAAGATAATCAAACATAACCTTTCCTTTACACACCCTACTATAAGCACCTCTCCTATGAGCATGGCCTCCCAACCATGACCATCTGTCATCTTGGGCACTGCATAGGTGGACAACATTGAGAGGTAGCCTCAGCTCAAACCTCTCCCGCGAGGGAACTAATACTAATGCATATAAACTTCTGGCTAAGCCTTACCCAATTCTGGTATTGTGGTTGTACGGTAAATTTGGAATGGTATCACATCCAAATCCAACCATCAGTTTTTGTAAGAGGGCTAAGGCTCATGCCTCAACATTTTCATCATCATAAACCATTTGTGTTTCTCAACACATGTCAAATCATCTCATTAGAATGACTCATCATTCCAAGGTTTTCATAATTCATTTTCACCAAGTATTCCCATCTAAAGTGACTCAAGTTTTACTTTAGCTCTAAACTACTAAGTTAAGAGTGTTCACTAAAGTGGGATGCTAAGATTAATCTCATGACATAGAGTGACATCTAAGGTTATCTAGATAGGTCAAGTTTTATACTCTTTATGCTACCTTCAAAACAAGTAAAGGTCTTTGGTAAAGTAAAGAAAGTAAAGCCTAGAAATAAAACTTGGGGTAGGAAATAGTCAAAGTAGTATAACCAAAGCATGCCTAATGCATCTTGCTCAGGTTATCTAGCTTAATTCTAGCTTGCTAACAATAGCTTGCCTTGGTTGGTGCAGTGGTTGATGTTTTCTTCCTCCTCTTGGTAGAACTCCTCCTCCTTGAAAGCTTGGTCGGTACTATCGTCTATAAATACATACGGAGTACACAATCACCAAACAATACTTAACTAGTCTACTTAGCACTCTAAGGCACACATTTGATGATCTATTATCATCACACGCATCACAAGGTTTTATTAACTAGCTTCATTCTTTTTATTTAAGAAAAGTAATTTCTACTCATTGAAAATAACTAAGATTTAATATTCTCCATTTAAAATATGGGATCATGTGGACACATGTCATCACCACATATTCTAACATATGGGAATATGATTTAAATGTTGGATCATATTTAATTAAGTTTAATATTTAATGATTTAAGGTGACTAGAAATGCCTATATAGCATTATTTTGGTACTAGTCCAAAGTCACTGCATGTAAATATTAATATTATTACATATTCAGATAGGTATGGCTAAATGTGATTTTTGAGAGTTGGAATCAACTCAAAAGCTATTATGGTTGATTTTATTCAAATGTTTGAATGTCCATAAGCTTTTGTCTTGTTATTTTTACTAGGAGATATCTCGAACTCCAAATGAATTAAATCCAATGGGCTTGGATAGATCTTATCAGAGGCTTTCCAAAAAAAATTGAATCACTCAATTTGGCTCAGTATATCTTCTTGAATTGATTTTTGAATTAAGGGATAGAAGTGAGTTCAAACTAAAATAGAAAAATCTATATTTGAAGTAACTGGGTCGCACGGGAAAACTAACAGGCCGGCCCAATGGCGCTCCGCGACGCTAAGGACAACTGACAGGGGGGTATTGCAGGTTAGCGACACATCAAACGCGAAGAGGTATGGGGCACTCTTAGTGCTATGATTAAAAGATGGATCAACGGCTGAGGATCGTCGTCCCTAGCGAATAGGTCGCCAACGAGAGCTAACCCTAGTGGCTCGGTGGGGGTACGTGGGGGCTTACCAGGGCTCCAGCTAGACGTGGCGATGGGGCGATCGAGCTGGTGGACGACGGTGGTTCTAGGCATGGTCACGGCGGCTCATGGGGCAGTCGCAATCAACGGCGCCTCTTCTCCTCTGCTGTGGCAAGCTCCGGCAAAATTCTTGCGAACGGCAGCACGCCTTGATCAGGGGGTGGGGTGGAAGGATCAGTGGAGAGAGGGGAGTGAGATGGTGTGCAGAATGAGGCTGGGGGTGGCCTCTATTTATAGTTCGATGAGGCGACCGAACGGGATGGGCTGGCGACTCCGGCGAGGGCTGTACAACATGCTATCGTCGTGGCTGGAGGTATGGGACGGTGGCCTGCTTCCTGGCGGTGCTCTACGGCTTAAATGCGCGGCTAGAGGCGGTGGCATTTGGTCGGAGGAAGCTGGTGCTCTGCACGGCAGAGGCGGCATTCGACGCGGCGCACGGGGGCTGCAGGTCAAGCAGCGGCGAGCGGGCATGTCCAGGCGGTTCCTGGTGTCGTGGCGAAGTGGTGCGCGCGGGCTACGGTCGAGGCCCGGCGTGTGCACGCTTGTCGGTCGCGGCGCTCTGGCGCGTGCTCGGCATGGTGCAGACGTTCTGGGCGCGGCGCTCTGCGAGTGGTCCATGGCTCGGCTCTGCCCGGGGAGGGTACAGAAGGCGGTGGTGTGGTCTGGTCTAGCTCCTAGACATGGCGAGAGAGAGAGAGGTGGTCGGTTGCGAGCTATCCATGTTCGACCGGCGAGCATGGTGCTCAGGTGGTGCGGCACTGCTGAAAATGGCTAAGGAGTAAGCTCTTGATGGCTTGGTTGGCTTTGGGGGAGACAAGGGCATCTACTAGGGTTCAAATGGTTTGACAAAATTCGATCAAAAACAGTATAAGTTAGGCCAAATTGATTCTGTCTAAAACCTGTTTGATCAAATGGCCGCAAGAGAAAAATGTTTGAATTTTGGGCTGAATTTTGGTGGAGTGTTGTATCTTATGCTTGAGCTTATAGGTGTGCTTGGGTTTTGAAAATGGCATTCATTTGAGTGGTTTTTGAATAAGTGTGATCTTGATACCTACACTTGATTCAATTTTCAAATGCCATTTAAAATTAGTGTTTGAAAGTTTCTGGTAGATCACAAAGTGGGCCTTGGTACAACACTACTTGTACTAGCAAGGGGTGGAAAGATCCACATTTGTTTCTGTTAGGATTTGAGTTCTAGGAATAGCCAAAGTAGGCATGGTAGTTAAAATGGCACAAATGACCATTTCCTTCTTTTATTCATTTTGATTTATTTTTCTTTGGGATTGGTTTGGAAATGATCTAGATGAGGTTTATTTCACCTTAGAATCGTTTTACAATCAATGGATCACTGAAACATGGCAATTCAAATCCACTCCTAAATTATATGCACACACATATGAATGCTTTAATATATTTAAATGGGAAAGTTTTTGTTAACTCTAAATTTGATGATTTGGTTCTTTATCACTTGGATTAGAGTTTTGGGATGTCACAAACCTTCCCCCTTTAAACAAAATCTCGTCCCGAGATTTACGAAAGAAAACTAGGAACTAAATAGATCTAGGAACTCTGTCCTAATGTAATCTTCTCGCTCCCAAGTGGCTTCCTCTTTGGTATGGTTGCTCCATTGAATCTTGAGAAACTTGATACTCCTGGTGTAACATCCCAAAACTTTAATCCAAGATTATCAAGATCAAATCATCCAAAAATAGGGTTAAGAAAAACTTTTCCAAATTTAAAATGAAAGCATTCATATGTGTGTGCATTTAAAATAGGAGTTGTTTGAATTGCCATGATTGATTGATCCAATGCTTGTAGAATGTTTCTTAGGTGATTTAAACATCATCTACATCATTCCCAAACTTTTCCTAAAGAAAATCAAATCAAAAAGAATTAAAAGGAAGGAATGGTCATTTTGGCAAATTTAATTCTCATGTCTACTTTGGCTATTCCTAGTACTCAATTCTTAATAGAAACAATTCTTGATCTTTGCACCCCTTGCTAGTACACATAATGAGGTACCAAGGCCCACCTTTTGATCTGCTAAAAACATTCTGTTAACTATTTTAAATGACAGTTTAAAATTGAATCTAATACATATGCATAGATCACCCCTATTTCAAAAACCATCTATTTGAGCTTCACTTTCAAAACCCTTGCAACCAGAGACTACCTATCACTAGTGGAGATCACTCAAAAATTTTGAACTCAAAATTCAAAACTTTTTCTCTTGCGGCCATTTCATCAAACACATGGCAGGCAGAATCAAACACAAATAGCTAGCTCACTGTTTCTACAGAGTTTAGCGACCCATTTGAGCACAAAACACTCCCTCTGTCTCCACTTGATTAAACCATGCCATTACCACCCCAACCCCTACACCCTAGTGGCCAGGCCAAGCCATGCCGAGCACCAACTCGCCAGCCAACCTTGCCCTCACCCCAGCCGACCACCTCCTCTTTCCTCTCCATGTCTAGGAGGTAGCCAGCACCTCACCGCCCCTCTCTGTCCCCTGCCCCAGCCAAGTGCTGCCATGGACCACCGAGGAAAGCCCACGCCCAGTGCCACCGCACCATGCCGATGCCGCCCGCAGAGCATGCTCTGTCCCCGCGTGCACACACCACCGCTCGACCGCAGCCCGCGCCCGCCGCTCCGCCTCGACCTGGAGAATACCCCAGACACCCCCACTGGCCGCCCAACGCCTCATAGCCACCGCTCGCCGTGGATACCGCCACCTCTGCCTCTCAGAGCGCCACCTCGCCCAGACCGCGTGCCACCGCCCCTACGGCCACATTTAAGTCCTAGAGCACTGCCAGGGAACTGCCCATCGATCGCCATCCCCCACCATGCCGCTAGCTCGTCATAGCCATGTCGCCACCGTCAACCACCCATCCCGCTCGGTCTCACCGTTGGGCCTATAAAAGGAGCCCTCCCCAGCCATTCTTCTCCACACCATTCCACTCCCCTCACCTCTCTGAACCTCACCCACCTCTAGCCGGAGCAAGTGGAGCAGCAGCTCGCCGGAATTGGAACCGAAGCCGCCACATCTGGAGGAGAAGGGCGCCGTTGATTTCGACAGACCCAAGCTCCGCCACAACCGCGCCTCGCCTCGCTGTCGTCTTCCATGTTGTTTGCCCGCCTCGCTGACCCCGCTGGAGCCCTGGTACGCCCCTAGTAGACCCCCACCGAGCCGCTAGGGTTCAAGCTCACCGGCGACCTGTTCGTCGTCGACGACGACCCTCAGCCGTTGATCTCGCTTCTAATCGCACGGCCCACAGCGTGCGTACCGTTTCGCATGTTAAGTGCCGCTGACAAGCGGGACCCCCTGTCAGCTGAGCCCCGTTCCGCGGAGCGCCACTGGGCCGGCCCATTTCTTTTCCCGCGCTAGCCCATAGATTCAAATCTGGTTTTTTCCTTTTTAGTTAAATCTAGTTTAAATATCAATTCAGAGAGTTTTAGAAATCCAAATTGCATGAAACCAATTTTGTCTGAATGGTATTGAAATAATCTATCCAAGCCCGTTGGATTTATTTCAATTAGAGTTATAGATCTCTCCTAATAAAAATAACAAAACGGAAGCATTTGCAGCTTGCAACATTTTTATAAAATCAACCAAGTTAGCTTTTGAGTTGATTCCAACTCTCAAAAATCACATTTCATCATATCTATCCAAATATGTAATAATATTAAGGTTTACATGCAGTGACTTTGGAATAGTACCAAAATAATGCTATAGAGGCATTTCTAGTCACTTTAAATCATTAAATAATGAACTTAAACCAAAGTAATATTGATCCAACCCTTAAATCCCATTCCCACATGTTAGAATATGTGGTGAGGACATGTGTCCACATGATCCCATATTTTGGTGGTGAATATTAAATTTTAGTTGAAATTTCAATGAGTAGAAATTACTTTTCTAAAATAAAAAGGTTGAAACTATTGAATTAAAACTTGTGATGTTTGTGATGATAATAGATCATCAAATGTGTGTTTTAGAATGCTACTTAGCCTAGTTAAGTATTGTTTGCTGATTGTGCACTCCCTATGTATTTATAGACGCTAGTACCGACCAAACTTTCAAGGAGGAGGAGTTCTACCAAGAAGAAGAAGAAGAAGAAAACTTCAACCACTGCAGCAACCAAGGCAAGCTATTGTTAGCAAGCTAGATTTAAAACTAGATGGTTTAGCAAAGATGCCTTAAGCATACTTTGATCACACCCCTTTAACTATTAGTACCCCAAGTCTTATTGATAAGTTTTACCTCCCTTAGTTCACACAAAGCTCTTTACTTGTTTTGAAGGTAGCATAAAATGTATAAAACTTGACCTACTTAGAAACCTTTAGATGTCATTCTATGGAATGAGATTGAACCCATCACTTACACCTTAGTGAACACTCTTAACTTGGTATCTTAGTATAGATCAAAAACTTGAGTCACTCTAGATGGGAATACTTGGTGAAAATGAATTATGAAAACCTTGGAATGATGAGTCATTCTATTGAGATGTTTTGACATGTGTTGAGAAACACAACTGGTTTATGATGATGAAAATGACGAGGCATGAGCCTTAACCCTGTTATAAAACTGATGGTTGGATTCGGATGCGATACCATTCCAAATTTACCGTACAACCACATTACCTGAATTGGGTAAGGCTTAGCTAGAAATTTATATGCATTAGTATTAGTTCCCTCACGGGAGAGGTTTGAGTTGAGGCTACCTCTCAATGTTGTCCACCTATGTAGTGCCCAAGATGACTGATGGTCATGGTTGGGAGGCCATGCTCATAGGAGAGGTGCCTGTACTAGGGTGTGTAAAGGGAAGGTTATGTTTGATTATCTGCATACTAAGTATGATGATTCAGGGTTATCCCTGACAGATGTATCGAATCTTGTGGTGAAAGTGTACCACCTCTGCAGAGTGTCAAACTATTCGAATAGCCGCGTCCGTGGTTATGGACAGTTGGAATGGCCATACTGTTTCGTTGTCAAATGTTTTCTAAATAACTTGAAACGAATGATGAACTTTAGACTTGACCACAACAGGGTTGTGTTGATGATAATAGCTTCCCAACTTAAGTGATTCTAGAACCTTACTTATCTTTCTTTGCTTCTGAACTCAGCTTAGGTTTCAAACATAATTTGACAGCTAAACTTAGATTTATCACTTTGACTTAGAATTATAGTACCTGTTAATAGTAGTTTGCGAGTACTTGAAGAGTACTCATGGCTTTTGTCCCTGGCTATTATCATGGCCAGACTATGAAGGAGATTATCAAGGTGATGGTCAGCAGGACGGCTATGATAACTAGGACTATCTGCCTTCGTCAGCATTGCCTGTGCCCCTAAAGATGGACCCCACCGCTACGCTATCGTTTATTTCCGCTGCTTGTTGTATTAAAGACTGGATCATGAGATCCTTATTTGTGTAAAACCTTATGTATGGTTTGTAATGGATGATGTACTGTGATATCCAATCCGTTATGTCTCGCAAAAATGGAAATCCTGGGATTGCGAGGTATGGCATAACGGGCATCTGGGATTAAAAATCCGGGTGTTGACAAGTTGGTATCAGAGCCATCCTGACCATAGGAGACCCTAGTTAGAATGGACGTCTAAACCAAAAACTTAGCTTCAAAACCAAAGTGAGTATTTATGAAAAACTATTTCCCCTCTTACCCTTGTGAACTCATTCTTTTTCAAAAAGGCATGTTCCTCAAAATTCTTACATTACTACTTAAAATTTGACACACTTGATCACTTCACTAACTTCCTCATCCTAAATTCTTGTAGATGGAGACTAAGTTCAGCAAGTTTTACCAGTTGGGAAACTGAGGTCAGATGATCTTCGAGAGAGATCTGGATTTGCTGTCAGAGTGACTGGGATGCCCACATCCGGAGTTTCTTGGAGCTCAACTTCCAGGACCCCCAGGAGGAGACCTAGAGTGGCTAGTCACTGCGGATCTTCGGGGAAGCATCGAAGCACCAACTTCTGGGAGAATTCAGTTCTCCGTGAGAGAGAACAACTGGCTAGATGGATTAGCCAGGGCAATGCATGAAACTCTCGCACGTCTATGTGCCCTCAGCGTCAACAAGATCCAAGGAACCCGTTTTGCCCACTATGCAAGACGTGACTTCATGGGAATGCCGATGGAGATGCCAAGTCACCCAGAGTTGAGGCGTCAAGTGGAGAACCTTGACTTCTTGCTTCATGACAGGCAGCAGGAACTGGACAATGCCAGAGAGTTAGCCAACCAGAACCGTGCCATTGCCGACCAGAAGGCCCAGACTTTCGCACTGCTTGTTCAAGATTGTTAGTCTCTTTGCCGCCAGCGTGCAAAGAAGGATCGCACCATCGCCCGTGTTTGCAAGAAGGTGGCCGACCTCGAGAAGACCGTCAAGGAGCAGGAAGCTCAGCTTGCCGCCAAGGAAGAAGAAGATGAGAGTGAGGACATCCAGGGAGATATGGATTCTTACCTCAGCAACGATGATGACTTTTTAGAGGAGGATGCTGTGGACTTCTACACTGATGATGAAGACTCCGACTTCATCGACGATGAGTAGATGCACTAGAGCACTATCGTAGCATGAGATGTATCATCTCATTGTATCGTAGTATACAGAATGGTTCTTCAAACCATATGTTTTCCCCTTTGATTGTTGTGGTGTGTGTTGTATCGGGTGCTTGCTTGCATAAATGAAAAAGAAGTTAGTTGAAAAACCTGAGTCTAAGTCAAAGTTTTGGATTTGAAAAACCCAAAACCATGAACCTTAGAATTTCCCACTTACCCCTATATCTATCTCAATCTTCAGATGACTCGTGGAAACCGAGGAGGGAGCAGCTCGTCGCAGGACCCAATGCTGCAGATCTTGCAGAATCTTATTGTGGACCGTGAAGCAAGCATGGCCGAGCGTCAAGCCAACTTAGCAACATTGCAGCAGATTGCCCAAATGGCTCTCAACAACCAAGGACATGGAAATCAGGATCACCAAGGATCCAAACTCAAAAAAATTCAGAACACATATCCCCCAATCTTTAACCAATCTGAAAACTCATTAGATGCTGATGACTGGTTACAGACCATGGAAAACAACTTAGAGGTTGCCAGGGTTGATGAGAATGAGAAAGTTCTCTTCGCCACCCACTATCTGGCGGGAGATGCAAGAGCTTGGTGGAATAGCATCCGCAATATGAACCATGGCCAGGTGATGACCTGTGAAGCATTCAAGGTCAAGTTTAGCCGCACCCACGTGCCGCAAGGTCTCGTCAACAGGATGAGAGATGAATTCCGCGACTTGAAGCAGGGAAGAATGACTATGGTAGAGTACCGTGACAAATTCTTGTCACTTGCCAGATATGCACCAGATGAGATCAACATGGAGGCCAAGAAGAAGGAGAGATTCTTAAACGGACTGCATGATGAGATGCAGACTGTCCTCGTCAACATCTGTTTCGATGATCTCGAAGAGCTAGTCGACTCTGCCATTCAGATGGAAGGGAAGATTAACCAGGCAAACGACAATCGCAAGCGCTGTATGATGCAGCAGTCTGGATCTAGTAGTCACCAGAAGTATCGTCCCAACCCTTCACCAGGATATGCACCAAGGAACAACCGACCCCCAAACTCTTGCCCAAGCTACCCCAACCGTAGAGGAGGAAATGTGAAGTCCAGAGGAAACAATCACAACTCCAGCAATGCCAACAATTTCAACCGTGCCCCTCCCAAGAGCAACAACAACAACACTGCACCCAGAACTGGCAGCAATGATGTACCTGTCGCAGTCAAGGACAAGTCCCAGATCACTTGTTTCGAATGTGGAGTGAAGGGTCACTACTCCAATGAGTGTCCCAAGAAGACTGCCGCCAATGCCCCTATGAATGCCCCAGCTCAGCTGCAGCGTCGTGTTCAACCAGGAAGGAGATTTGCCCCAGGGAACCCACACAACCGCAACGGTTGTCTCTTCCACATGAACGCAGAAGAAGCCCAGGAAGCGCCAGATGTAGTGCTAGGTATGTTTTCTGTCAACTCACTTTTAGTAAGAGTATTGTTTGATTCTAGAGCATCGCATTCATTTGTCACCGAAGAATTTGTATGCACTAGTAAGATTCGCCCAACCAACCTGAAGCATGTCATGATAGTTCAAATCCCCAGTTCAACAACAAAAGCTAGAAAAATTTGCAAAGTTGTACCTATCAGAATACATGGGATAGATTTTTATGCCAACCTAATTGTACTTGAAACCAAAGGATTGGAAGTAGTACTAGGTATGGATTGGATGTCAAGGCATAAAGGAATGATAGACTGTGCTAAGAAAGACATCACCATGACAAGTAGTTCTGGAGTAACAGTAGAGCATATCTCCGAAACCTTACCCCGTCAATTCAAGTGCAACAAGAGTGTAGCCCTGCCCACCATTGACCAAGTCAGAGTAGTCTGTGAATACCCCGACGTATTCCCAGATGAATTGCCAGGTATGCCCCCGAATAGGGATATTGAGTTCATTATCGAACTAATCCCCAGAACCGGACCTATAGCCTAGAGACCCTATACCATGAACCCCTCAGAGTTAGTGGAACTGAAGAAGCAGTTGGATGCCATGTTAGCAACAGGCTTGATTCAGCCAAGCGCATCGCCATGGAGATCACCAGTGTTATTCATCAACAAGAAAGATGGAGGCAATCGTCTGTGTATAGATTACAGAAAGTTGAATGACGTCACCATCAAGAACAAGTACCCTTTGCCAAAGATAGAGGATCTATTTGATCAGTTGACCGGAGCTCAGGTATTCTCAAAGATTGATCTTAGGACTGGTTATCACCAACTTAAGATTCGTGCAACGGATATTCTGAAGACCGCCTTTACTACTCGCTATGGTTTATACGAGTATACGGTTATGTCTTTTGGATTAACCAATGCCCCTGCTTATTTCATGAATCTCATGAATAAGATCTTTATGAATTTCCTAGATAAGTTTGTAGTTGTGTTTATCGATGACATCCTTATCTACTCCAAGTCCGAAGAAGAGCACGAGCAACATATGAGAATCGTCCTAGAAACCCTGAGAGAGCACCAGTTATATGCCAAGTTCAGCAAGTGTGAGTTTTGGCTGAAAGAAGTAGGATTCCTAGGCCATATTGTTTCTGCCGGAGGAGTCTCTGTTGATCCCACCAAGATCAAAGATGTCGAAGAATGGGAAGCCCCAACCAATCAAACCCAAGTTCGTTCATTTCTCGGATTAGTGGGATATTACCGCAAGTTCGTAGAAGGATTCTCGAGCATAGCCTGACCAATGACCCAATTGTTGAAGAAGGACAAGAAGTTTGAATGGACAGACAAGTGTGAAGCCAGTTTCTAGGAGCTGAAGAAGAGATTGATATGCGCGCCGATTTTGATCATGCTAGACATCAAGAAGCCGTTTGATGTGTATTGTGATGCATCCAAGATTGGCCTAGGATGTGTATTGATGCAAGAAGGCAAAGTCATCACGTATCTGTCTCGACAACTGAAGCAGCATGAGCAGAACTATCCGACCCATGATCTTGAGCTAGCAGCCGTGGTTCTAGCGTTGAAGACATGGCGTCATTATTTGATGGGTAATCGCTGTGAGATTTACTCAGATCATAAGAGCTTGAAGTATATCTTCACCCAGAAGGAGCTGAATATGAGGCAAAGAAGATGGATAGAGTTAATCAAGGATTATGACCTTGACATTCACTATCACCCCGGCAAAGCCAATGTGGTAGAGGATGCTCTTAGCAGATTGCCATGTAGGCTTAACACTATGATCAAAGAGAAGAAACCAAGTTTGTATGAGGAGTTGGAGCAGTTCAGGACTGATTTAGTTAGCAAAGGATTCCTAGCTAGCATTGAACTTCAACCCACTTTGATTAGCCAAATAAAGGAAGCCCAGAAGGGAAATGAGAGTATCGATGGAATCAAACAGCGTATTGGTACAGGAAAGGTACCTGGATTCACCGAAGACGAAGGAGTACTGTGGTACAAAGGACGTATCTGTGTGCCAGCAGATTCGGAGCTGAAGGAAATTATCATGAAGGAAGCTCATGATACTCTTTATTCTATCCACCCCGGAGGAACAAAGATGTATCAGGATTTGAAAGAGCAATTTTGGTGGCACAAGATGAAAAGAGAGATCGGAAGCTACATCGCCAAATGTGACATCTGTCAACGAGTCAAAGCAGAGCATCAGACCTGCGGGATTGTTGCAACCATTGCAGATTCCGGAATGGAAATGGGATTCCGTCGGAATGGACTTTATCACCGGTTTACCTACTTCTAGTAGGGGAAATGACTCAATCTGGGTCATAGTTGATAGACTGTCCAAGGTAGCCCACTTCATACCAGTCAAGACAACCTACCAGAGTGCAAAGCTAGCAGAGCTGTACATTGCTAGAATTGTTAGTCTGCATGGAACCCCCAAGACCATCGTATCAGATCGAGGAACCTAGTTTACTTCAAGATTTTGGTAGAAAGTTCAGGAAGGTTTAGGAACCAAGTTGAACTTCAGTGCCGCTTATCACCCGCAAACAGATGGACAAACTAAGAGAGTCAATTAGATCTTAGAGGATATGCTTAGAGATTGTGTGTTGGAATACGAATCAAAATGGGAAGAGTGCCTGCCTTTCGCAGAATTCTCATATAACAACAGTTATCAGGCTAGTTTGCAGATGGCACCATTTGAATTCCTATACGTAGGAAAGTGTCGTACCCCTTTGAATTGGTCGCAAGTAGGAGAGAGTCAGATCTTTGGAACCGACATTCTCCGAGAAGCAGAAGAGAAAGTTTACAAAGTCCATGAGCACCTCAAGACCTCCCAATCCAGACAGAAGAGTTATGCTGACAAGAGAAGTAGAGACCTGACTTTCAATGTCGGAGATTTCGTATATCTCAAGGTTTCACCATTGAAGGAAACTCAACGCTTTAGTCTGAAGGGAAAGTTAGCTCCCAGATATATCAGACCTTTCAAGATTCTGAACCGCTGAGGAGAAGTATCGTACCAACTGGAACTGCCTGAAGAGATGTCATCCATCCACAATGTGTTCCATATCTCGTTACTTCGCAAATGCTTGGAAGTGCCTGAGAAGACTGAAGTTTTCAAGAATATCGATCACAGAGCTGTGGAAATCAACAATGACCTAACCTATCGGGAAGTACCCATCCGTATCTTAGAAGAAGGCTACAGAACCACCAGGACCAGGAGTATCAAGTTTCTCAAGATTCAGTGGAGCAACCATACCGAGGAGGAAGCTACTTGGGAACGCGATAATTACATTAGAACAGAGTTCCCAGATCTCTTTAGTTCCTAGTTTTCTTTGTAAATCTCGAGATGAGATTTTTTTTAAGGGGGGAAGGTTTGTAACATCCCAAAACTTTAATCCAAGCTTATCAAGACCAAATCATCCAAAAATAGGGTTAACAAAAATTTTTCCAAATTTAAAATGAAAGCATTCATATGTGTGTGCATTTAAAATAGGAGTTGTTTGAATTTCCATGATTGATTGATCCAATGCTTGTAAAAATTTTCTTAGGTGATTTAAACATCATCTACATCATTCCCAAACTTTTCCTAAAGAAAATCAAATCAAAAAGAATTAAAAGGATGGAACGGTCATTTTGGCAAATTTAACTTTGGCTATTCCTAGTACTCAATTCTTAACAGAAACAATTCTTGATCTTTCCACCCCTTGCTAGTACACATAATGAGGTACCAAGGCCCACCTTTTGATCTGCTAAAAACATTCTGTTAACTATTTTAAATGACAGTTTAAAATTGAATCTAATACATATGCATAGATCACCCCTATTTCAAAAACCATCTATTTGAGCTCCACTTTCAAAACCCTTGCAACCAGAGACTACCTGCCACTAGTGGAGATCACTCAAAAAATTTGAACTCAAAATTCAAAACTTTTTCTCTTGCGGCCATTTCATCAAACACATGGCAGGCAGAATCAAACACAAATAGCTAGCTCACTGTTTCTACAGAGTTTAGCCACCCATTTGAGCACAAAACACTCCCTCTGTCTCCACTTGATCAAACCATGCCATTACCACCCCAACCCCTACACCCTAGTGGCCAGGCCAAGCCATGCCGAGCACCAACTCGCCGGCCAACCTTGCCCTCACCCCAGCCGACCACCTCCTCTTTCCTCTCCATGTCTAGGAGGTAGCCAGCACCTCACCGCCCCTCTCTGTCCGCTGCCCGAGCCAAGTGCTGCCATGGACCACCGAGGTAAGCCCGAGCCCAGTGCCACCGCACCATGCCGATGCCGCCCGCAGAGCACGCTCTGTCCCCGCGTGCACACGCTGCCGCTCGACCGCAGCGCGCACCCGCCGCTCCCCCTCGACCTGGAGAACACCCTAGACACCCCCGCTGGCCGCCCAACGCCTCACAGCCAGCGCTCGCCGTGGACACCGCCGCCTCTGCCTCTCAGAGCGCCACCTCGCCCAGACCGCATTCCACCGCCCCTACGGCCACATTTAAGTCCTAGAGCACCACCAAGGAACCGCCCATCGATCGCCATCCCCCGCCATGCCGCTAGCTCGCTGTAGCCATGTCACCACCATCGACCACCCATCCCGCTTGGTCTCACCGTCGGGCCTATAAAAGGAGCCCTCCCAGCCATTCTTCTCCACACCATTCCACTTCCCTCACCTCTCTGAACCTCACCCACCTCTAGCCGGAGCAAGTGGAGCAGCAGCTCGCCGAAATTGGAACCGGAGCCACCGCCTATGGAGGAGAAGGGCGCCGTTGATTTCGACTGCCCCAAGCTCCGCCGCAACCGCGCCTCGCCTCGCCATCGTCTTCCACGTTGTTTGCCCGCCTCGCCGACCCCACTGGAGCCCTGGTACGCCCCTAGTAGACCCCCACCGAGCCGCTAGGGTTCGAGCTCGCCGGCGACCTGTTCGTCGTCGACGACGACCCTCAACCGTTGATCTCGCTTCTAATCGCACGACCCACAGCGCGCGTACCCTTTCGCGTGTTAAGTGTCGCTGACAAGCGGGACCCCCTGTCAGCTGAGCCCCGCACCGCGGAGCGCCACTGGGCCGACCCATTTCTTTTCCCGCGCTAGCTCATAGATTCAAATCTGGTTTTTTCCTTTTTAGTTAAATCTAGTTTCTGTCTCCTAGTTTAAAAATCAATTCAGAGATTTTTAGAAATCCAAATTGCATGAAACCAATTTTGTCTGAAAGGTATTGAAATAATCTATCCAAGCCCGTTGGATTTATTTCAATTAGAGTTATAGATCTCTTCTAATAAAAATAACAAAACAGAAGCATTTGCACCTTGCAACATTTTTATAAAATCAACCAAGTTAGCTTTAGAGTTGATTCCAACTCTCAAAAATCACATTTCATCATATCTATCCAAATATGTAATAATATTAAGGTTTACCTGCAGTGACTTTGGACTAGTACCAAAATAATGCTATAGAGGCATTTCTAGTCACTTTAAATCATTAAATAATGAACTTAAACCAAAGTAATATTGATCCAACCATTAAATATCATTCCCACATGTTAGAATATGTGGTGAGGACATGTGTCCACATGATCCCATATTTTGGTGGTGAATATTAAATTTTAGTTGAAATTTCAATGAGTAGAAATTACTTTTCTAAAATAAAAAGGTTGAAACTATTGAATTAAAACTTGTGATGTTTGTGATGATAATAGATCATCAAATGTGTGGTTTAGAATGCTACTTAGCCTAGTTAAGTATTGTTTGGTGATTGTGCACTCCCTATGTATTTATAGACACTAGTACCGACCAAACTTTCAAGGAGGAGGAGTTCTACCAAGAAGAAGAAGAAGAAGAAAACTTCAACCACTGCACCAACCAAGGCAAGCTATTGTTAGCAAGCTAGATTTAAAACTAGATGGTTTAGCAAAGATGTGTTAAGCATGCTTTGATCATACGCCTTTAACTTTTAGTACCCCAAGTCTTATTGACAAGTTTTACCTCCCTTAGTTCACCCAAAGTTCTTTACTTGTTTTGAAGGTAGCATAAAAAGTATAAAACTTGACCTACTTAGAAACCTTTAGATGTCATTCTATGGCATGAGATTGAACCCATCACTTCCACCTTAGTGAACACTCTTAACTTAGTATCTTAGTATAGATCAAAAACTTGAGTCACTCTAGATGGGAATACTTGGTGAAAATGAATTATGAAAACCTTGGAATGATGAGTCATTCTATTGAGATGTTTTGACCTGTGTTGAGAAACACAACTGGTTTATGATGATGAAAATGACGAGGCATGAGCCTTAACCCTGTTATAAAACTGATGGTTGGATTCGGATGCGATACCATTCCAAATTTCCCGTACAACTACATTACCTGAATTGGGTAAGGCTTAGCTAGAAATTTATATGCATTAGTATTAGTTCCCTCACGGGAGAGGTTTGAGCTGAGGCTACCTCTCAATGTTGTCCACCTATGTAGTGCCCAAGATGACTGATGGTCATGGTTGGGAGGCCATGCTCATAGGAAAGGTGCCTGTACTAGGGTGTGTAAAGGGAAGGTTATGTTTGATTATCTGCATACTAAGTATGATGATTTAGGGTTATCCCTGACAGATGTATCGAATCTTGTGGTGAAAGTGTACCACCTCTGCAGAGTGTCAAACTATTCGAATAGCCGCGTCCATGGTTATGGACAGTTGGAATGGCCATACTGTTTTGTTGTCAGATGTTTTCTAAATAACTTGAAACGAATGATGAACTTTAGACTTGACCACAACAGGGTTGTGTTGATGATAATAGCTTCCCAACTTAAGTGATTCTAGAACCTTACTTATCTTTCTTTGCTTCTGAACTCAGCTTAGGTTTCAAACTTAATTTTATAGTTAAACTTAGATTTAGCACATTGACTTAGAATTATAGTACCTCTTAATAGTAGTTTGCGACTACTTGAAGAGTACTCATGGCTTTTGTCCTTGGCTATTATCATGGAAAGACAATGAAGGAGATTATCAAGATGATGGTCAGCAGGACGGCTATGATAACTAGGACTATCTGCCTTCGTCAGCATTGCCTGTGCCCCTGAAGATGGACCCCACCACTACACTATCGTTTATTTCCGCTGCTTGTTGTATTAAAGACTGGATCATGAGATCCTTATTTGTGTAAAACCTTATGTATGGTTTTAAATGGACGATGTACTGTGATATCCAATCCGTTATGTCTCACAAAAATGGTAATCCTGGGATTGCGAGGTATGGCATAACGGGCATCTGGGATTAAAATTCCGGGTGTTGACACCTGGTCCTGGTGGTTCTGTAAGCTTCTTCCAAGATACGGATGGGCACTTCACGATACGTCAGGTCCTTGTTGATATCCACAGCTCTGTGATTGATGTTCTTGAAAACTTCAGTCTTCTCCGACACTTCTAGGCATTTGCGAAGTAACGAGATATGGAACCCATTATGGATGGCTGACATATCCTCTGGCAGTTCTAGTTGATACGACACTTCTCCTCGATGGTTCAGAATCTTGAAGGGCCCGATATATCTGGGGGCTAACTTTCCTTTCATACTGAAGTGTTGCGTTCCCTTCAATGGCAAAACCTTGAGATATACAAAATCTCCAACATTGAAAGTTAGGTCTCTCCTTGTTTTGTCAGCATAACTCTTCTGTCTGGATTGGGCGGTCTTGAGGTGCTCACGGACTTTGTGAACCTTCTCTTCGGCTTCTTAGAGAATGTCGGGTCCAAAGATCTGACTCTCTCCTACTTGCGACCAATTCAAAGGGGTGCGACACTTTCTTCCGTATAGGAACTCAAATGGTGCCATTTGCAAACTAGCTTGATAACTGTTGTTATATGAGAATTCTGCGAAAGGCAGGCAGTCTTCTCATTTTGATCCGTACTCCAACACACAAGATCTTAGCATATCCTTTAAGATTTGGTTGACTCTCTCAGTCTGTCCATCAGTTTGCGGGATCAACAGAGACTCCTCCGGCAGACACAATATGTCCTAGGAATCCCACTTCTTTCAGCCAAAACTCACACTTGGTGAACTTGGCATATAACCGATGCTCTCTCAGGGTTTCTAGGATGATTCTCAGATGTTGCTCATACTCTTCTCCTGACTTGGAGTAGATAAGGATATCATCAATAAACACAATGACAAACTTATCTAGGAAATTCATAAAGATCTTATTCATGAGATTCATGAAATAAGCAGGGGCATTGGTTAATCCAAAAGACATAACCGTATACTCGTATAAACCATAGCGAATAGTAAAGGCAGTCTTCGGAATATCCGTTGCACGAATCTTAAGTTGGTGATAACCAATCCTAAGATCAATCTTTGAGAATACCTGGGCTCCAGTCAACTGATCAAATAGATCCTCTATCTTTGGCAAAGGGTACTTGTTTTTGATGGTGACGTCATTTAGCTTTCTGTAATCTGTGCACAAACGGTTGCCTCCATCTTTCTTGTCGACGAATAACACTGGTGATCTCCATGGCGATGCGCTTGGTTAAATCAAACCTGTTGCTAACATGGCATCCAACTGCTTCTTCAATTCTACTAACTCTGAGGGGTTCATGCTATAGGGTCTCTTGGCTATGGGTCCGGTTCCGGGGATTAGTTCGATAATGAACTCAATATCCCTATCTTGGGGCATACCTGGCAATTCATCTCGAAATACGTCAGGGTATTCATAGACTACTCTGACTTGGTCAATGGTGGGCAGGGCTAGACTCTTGTTGCACTTGAATTGATGGGGTAAGGTCTCATATATATGCTCTACGGTTACTCCAGAGCTACTGGTCATGGTGATGGCTTTCTTAGCACAGTCTATCAGTCCTTTATGCCTTGACATCCAGTCCATACCTAGTACTACTTCCAATCCTTTGGTTCCGAGTACGATTAGGTTGGCATAAAAATCTATCCCATGTATTCTTATAGGCACAACTTTGCAAATTTTTCTAGCTTTTGTAGTTGATCCGGGGATTTGAACTATCATGACATGCTTCAAGTTGGTTGGGTGGATCTTACTAGTGCATGCAAATTCTTCGGTGACAAATGAATGTGATGCTCCCGAATCAAACAACACTCTTGCTAAAACTGAGTTGACAGAAAACATACCCAACACTACATCTGGGCGCTTCTTGGGCTTCTTCGGCGTTCATGTGGAAGAGACGACCGTTGCGGTTGAGAGGGTTCCCTAGGGCAAATCTTCTCCCTGGTTGATCACGACGCTGCTGTTGAGCTGGGGCATTCACATTGGCAGTGGCGGTAGTCTTCTTGGGACACTCATTGGAATAGTGACCCTTCACTCCACACTCGAAACAGGTGATCTGAGACTTGTCTTTTGCTGCCACGGGCACAACATTGCTTCCAGTCCTGGGTGCAGTGTTGTTGTTGTTGTTGTTGTTGTTGCTCTTGGGAGGGGCACGGTTGAAATTGCTGGTGTTGCCGGAGTGATTGGTGTTTCCTCTAGACTTCACATTGCCTCCGCTATGGTTGGGGTAGCTTGCGAGACATTGGGGGTCGGTTGTTCCTCGGTGCATATCTTGGTGAGGGGTTGGGATGGTACTTCTGGTGACCGTTGGATCCAGATTGCTGCATCATGTGATGTTTGTGGTTGTCGTTTGCCTGGTTAATCTTCCCTTCCATCTGAATGGCAGAGTCGACTAGCTCTTCGAGATCCTCGAAGCGGATGTTAACGAGGATAGTCTGCATCTCATCATGCAGTCCGTTCAAGAATCTCTCCTTCTTCTTGGCCTCCGTGTTGATCTCATCAGGTGCATACCTTGCAAGGGACAGGAATCTATCACGGTACTCTACCACAGTCATTCTACCTTGCTTCAACTCTCTGAATTCATCCCTCATTCTGGTTACTAAGCCCTGCGGCACGTGGGTGCGGCTGAACTTGATTTTGAAGGCTTCCCATGTCATCACTTGACCATGGTTCATCAGGCGCATGCTGTTCCACCATGCTCTTGCATCTCCTGCCAAGTAGAGGGTGGCAAAGAGAACTTTCTCGTTGTCATAACCTCTGGCTACTTCTAGATTGTTCTCCATTGTCTACAACCAGTCATCTACATCTAATGGGTTCTCCGAAGTGCTAAAGATTGGGGGATTGGCATTCTGGAAGTTTTTCAGCTTGGATCCTTGATGATCCTCATTTCCATGGTTCTGGTTGTTGAGAGCCATCTGGGAGATCTGTTGCAGTGTTGCTAGATTAGCTTGGCGCTCTGCCCTGCTTGCTTCTCGGTCTGCGATGAGATTCTGCAGGATCTGCAGCATTGGGTCTTGCGATGAGCTGCTCCCTCCTTGGTTTCTAGGAGTCATCTGAAGATTGAGGTAGATAAAGGGGTAAGAGGGAAATTTCTAAGGTTCATGGTTTTGATTTCAAATCTAAATCTTTCAGTTTGACTCAGGTTTTGCAACTAACTTCTTTTCATTCATTCAAGCAAGGCACACGATACAAACACAGACACACACCACAACAACAAAGGAGAACCATTATCCAAGCTACGATATAGTGGCACCGATACATCTCATGCTACGATAGTGCTCTAGTGCATCTACTCATCGTCGATGAAGTCAGAGTCCTCATCGTCAGTGTAGAAGTCCACGGCATCCTCCTCTAGAAAGTCATCATCATTGCTAAGGTAAGAATCCATATCTCCCTAGATGTCTTCACCCTCCTCTTCTTCCTCCTTTGTTGCAAGCTGAGCTTCTTGCTCCTTGACGGTCTTCTCGAGGTCGGCCACCTTCTTGCGAAGACGAGCGATGGTGCCATCCTTCTTTTCGCGCTGGAGGCAAAGAAACCGACGGTCCTTGACAAGCAGTGAGAAAGTCTGGGCCTTCTGGTCGGCAATGGCATGGTTGTGGTTGGCAAACTCCCTAGCATTGTCCAATTCCTTCTGGTGATTGTACAGCAGGAAGTCAAGGTTCTCCACTTGACGCTTCAACTCTAGGTGACCCGGCGTCTCCATTGGCATTCCCATGAAGTCACGCCTTGCATAGTGAGCAAAGCGGGTTCCTTGGATTTGGTTGACACTGAGGGCACATAGACGTGTGAGAGATTCATGCATTGCCCTCGCTAATCCATCTAGCCAGTTGTTCTCTCTTACGGAGAACTAGATTCTCCCCGACGTTGGTGCTTCTATGCTTCCTCGAAGATCAGCGGTGACTAGCCACTGTAAATCTCCTCCTGGGGGTCCAGGAAGTTGAGCTCCAAGAAACTCCGGATGTGGGCGTCCCAATAATTCAGACAGTGAATCTAGATCCCTCGCGAAGATCAGTTGGCCTCCGTTGCCCAACTAGTAGAACTTCCTGAACTGAGTCTCCATCTACAAGAATTAAGGGTGAGGAAGTTAGTGAAGTGATCAAGTGTGTCAAATTGTAGGTAGTAATGTAAGAATTTGAGGAACATTAATTTTTGAGAAAGAATGAATTCCCAAGGGTAAGAGACGAAATAGTTTTTCATAAATACTCACTTTGGCTTTTAAATTAAGTTTTTGTTCGGACGTCCATTTTGTGGCATCCCGCAAAACCACTACTAGAAAATCGCGTTATTTTTGTGCACTGCATCGTCATGACCGCATGCTCATGTCATCATGCCGCATTGCATTCGAGCATCGTCATGTCATCGTGCATGGTTTTTGTTTAAAACTATTTTCGAAAAAGTCTGGTTTTGTTTTCTAAATGCCCCGTCTTTATTTCAAATTAAAACCCGGCCTCTTCCGGATATTGTTGTTTTGTCTAAAAACTGTTTGCGAAAGGTTTTATAAAATAAAAATAAAACAAATATTTTATTATTATTAGGGGAGGTAGCCGGCCAGGCCAAAGGCCCCCCACCTGCACGCCTCCTGCACGCCTCCTGCCTCCTGCACGCCATCCAACAACTGGGCGCGCAGCCCCAGGCCCCCCACCTGCCGCCCCGACCGAGTCGCCCCTGGCCCCGCGCCCCACGCGACCGTCCCCTGGCCCACCTGCCCCATCGCACACCTCCCCAGGCGCACCTCCTCTCTCTCCCCCGCGAGACCCGGCCCCACCACCTTTTTCTCCTCCCGCATCGTGTGATGGACACTGGTCCCTCGTCTCGTTCCCCACCACTCGGGCCCCAGATCCCTCCGCCGCTAGGCCCGCCGCCACCTCTCGCGGGTCCTCCTCGCTGGCCAGACCCCGCCGCCGAACCGTCTCGCCAGCTCTACCCCGTCCTCGTCCCCTCCATCGCGCTCCTCCCTCCTAGGCTCTCGCCGCCGCCAGCCGCCAGGAACCAGGCAAGCCGTCCGGGGCTCCTCTTCCCCGCACCCGCCCCGGTCACCGTGTTTCCCTCTTCTCGCTGTTCTCCTCCGTCGCCCCGACGGTGCCCCGTCTCCGCCTTAGGCCATCGCCGACCCTGTTGGCCCCCTTCCCGGGCCGCAGCCTTGCCCTCTTCTCGGGCCGCGCGCCGCCAAGGCCCCGTCGGCGCAGACGGCCTCCTCCTCGCCTCGTGCTCCTCGTCGCCGACCTGTCCGACCTTGCCCGTCCGCGTCGCCCCGCCTCCAGGCCACGGCCACCGGAGCCCCTGCGCCCTCCGGACGCCCTGTCGACCTACACCGCATCCTCAAGCCCCGGCATCGGCCGTGCTCGCCTTCAGCAGCCGTGCTCGCTGTCGCTCTCTCGCTGTTCTTCGTTGCCTCGCCTCTTCTCGCTTTCGAGCGACGCACTCCGAGCCGCCGCATGCAGGTACCAGGACAGGGACAAGAGAATCAACACGTGACTCTGTTTTACTCTTCTGCACTGCACATATGTGTAGCCAGCATGACAACAGTTCTAGCCAAATTTTGGTTCTAGCTTACGCGACTCGGAGCCACCCTGGTGTTCAGCTGTCGTAAGTGTTCGGTGAAATTCCTACAAGAGTTTCGGTGTCTGGATCTTTTATTCGGTGTCCCGATGTTGTTTACTACCAACACCCTCTCCTCTAGGTACTGAGAACGATGCGCAGAGATGAGCCTGAAGCCAAGTTTCGTGATGCCTGTAGGGAGGCCCGAAGAACATACCGACCCGGTAACACTCGATGGCCCGCGGAGGCGATGGGTTTAAGTTTGATGTCGTTAGCAGGGTTACCCTTCCGGCTTGGCCTGGGCAGGGTTATGGACGCCATTGGTTATTCTTCAGGGCTCTTAGCCCCATTTGCTTCTTGTCCATACTCGGACGCTGTACCGCTTTCGAGGTGATTTGGATCTTTGTACTATATATCTGTATTCTTGACTCGTTGAGTCGCTGTTATATATATATCTGTTCTGTGGGTCCCATCGAGGACTGTTGTGTAATGGTATTACTTCATTTTCCACCCGCACGAAAGTGCCTAGTGGGCGTCCTTGAATCGTTTCTATGCGGGTTTGGCGGAAAGGGCTAAAACTTGAATAGGGCCGATCCGAGGGTGTTACAGAGTGGTATCAGAGCTCAGCAGTTGCCATACCCCACAAGTCCAGCCTGTAGGATAACCTAGCTAACGGCCGAAGTAGAGAGTCAAAACTATTTTTCAAAATCGGTTGGATAGATCTGATTAGGTCTAGTTTACTCCTTACCCCTCTGCTATTCTCCTCTTACCTCTCCGTGTTTTGGATCTGTTCTCTTATTTTTTCTTTGAGTCCAGGCATTCTCGTGGTTGGGTTTTCCATCGTACCTTCAGGGTTTCACTTCCTTCTTTGGTAACGGTGATTCTACATCCGGTCTTCATGCTATCCGAGGAATCCTTCATCTGTTGGACTTCTCATTGTTCCTTCTTTGTGCCTTCCGGAGTTTCCAAGACGACGACATCATCTAAGCCAGATCTGATGAAGAGCCTGCATCACGCCTTTGTTCCGAACCTCGTTTGTCGAGATCTTCAGTCCAATTCCGAGAGTTGGTTGTATAATTCACCTATTCATGTGCAGAGTAATGTTTAGAGTGCGGGATGGAGTCATGACCATACCACTACTCTTATCATGGATATGGTTCGATCTATGATGTCTCTGACTGACTTGCCACTGTCATTTTGGGGTTATGCACTGGAAACCGCTACATTCACTTTAAATAGGGCACCATCTAAATCCGTTGAAAAGACACCGTATGAATTATGGTTTGGAAACAAACCTAAGCTGTCATTTCTTAAAGTTTGGGGATGCGATGTTTATGTGAAGAAACTTCGACCGGATAAACTTGAACCCAAAGCGGAAAAATGCGTCTTCATAGGATACCCTAAGGAAACGATTGGGTATACCTTCTATCACAGATCTGAAGGCAAGGTCTTTGTTGCCAAGAATGGATCCTTTCTTGAGAAGGAGTTTCTCGCGAAAGGTGTGAGTAGTCGGAAGGTAGAACTCGAAGAGGTTATTGAACCTTCTCTTCATGGAATGGCGAGTGGCGCAGCACCGGAAGTTGTTTCGAAGTTAACTTCACCTAATGAAGAGAGAGCTAATTATATTGATCATGAAACTCCGAAAGAGGACACTATCGAACCTCGTAGGTCAAGCGGGACACGTGCAGCTCCTGAGCTGTACGGCAATCCTGTTATGAATTTCATGATTGATGAAATGGATGACCCTGCGACAAAGAAGCGACGATGAGCCCGGATTCCAACAAATGGCTAGAAGCCATGAAATCCGAGATGGAATCCATGTACGAGAACCAAGTTTGGAACTTGGTGGACTTACCTCACGACCGAAAGGCCGTTGAGAATAAATGGATTTTCAAAAGGAAAACTGATGCTGATGGTAATGTGACCATCTATAAGGCTCGACTTGTCGCAAAGGGGTTTCGACAAATTCAAGGAGTTGACTACGATCAGACATTCTCTCCCGTAGCGATGCTTAAGTCGGTTAGGCTTATGTTAGCAATTGCTGCATATTTCGATTATGAAATATGGCAGATGGATGTCAAAACTGCGCTCCTCAATGGTAAGATTGAAGAAGAGTTGTATATGATACAACCTAAGGGTTTTGTCGATCCTAAGGATGCTAATAAGGTGTGCAAACTTCAGCGATCCATCTATGGACTGAAGCAAGCATCACGGAGTTGGAATCTCCGCTTTGATGAGGTGATCAAAGAGTTTGGATTTGTCCAAACTTATGGAGAGGCTTGTATTTACAAGAAAGTGAGTTGGAGCAATGTGGCATTTATGATATTATATGTGGATGACATATTATTGATTGGAAATGATTTAGATCTTTTAAAGAGTGTTAAAAGTTATCTAAACAGCAAATTTTCGATGAAGGACCTTGGTGAAGCTTCATATATATTAGGCATTAAAATCTATAGAGATAGATCAAGACGCCTAATTGGGATATCGCAGAGTACATACCTTGATAAGATATTAAAGAAGTTTAATATGGACGGAAGTAAGAAGGGGTTCTTACCTATGTTGCAAGGCAAGACATTGAGTAAGACTCAAAGTCCGGCTACGGCGGAAGAAAGAGAGATAATGGATAGGATCCCCTATGCCTCAGCCATAGGCTCTATAATGTATGCCATGCTATGTACAAGACCGGATGTGGCACATGCTATTAGTTTGACTAGTAGGTACCAATCTGATCCAGGTTCGGAACACTGGATAGCGGTCAAGAATATCCTTAAGTACTTGAGAAGAACTAAGGATATGTTTCTTATATACGGAGGTGAAGAAGAGCTAGTCGCTAAGTGTTATGTTGATGCTAGCTTTGACACTGATCCGGATGACTCTAAGTCTCAATCCGGATACGTATTTCTCTTGAACGGAGCAGCAGTTAGTTGGAGGAGCTCCAAACAACCTGTGGTAGTTGGATCAACAACGGAGGCGGAATATGTTGCTGCTTTAGAAGCGGCGCAGGAAGCGGTTTGGATGAAGGAGTTCATTACAGAACTGGGTGTGGTTCCCAGTGCGTTGGACCCGATGGTGATCTATTGTGACAACAATGGAGCCATAGCCAACGCAAAGGAACCAAAGTCTCACAAGAATTCCAAGCATATTAAGCACGGTTTCACTCCATCCGTGAACATGTCAAGGATG
Source organism: Avena sativa (assembly GCA_916181665.1). Classification (NCBI taxonomy): domain Eukaryota; kingdom Viridiplantae; phylum Streptophyta; class Magnoliopsida; order Poales; family Poaceae; genus Avena; species Avena sativa. Next base: position 436,154,973 of record OV702295.1, read on the forward strand.
GAGATATCAAGATTTGTAAAGTGCACACGGACCTGAATGTAGCAGATCCGTTGACTAAAGTACTCCCTAGGGCAAAACATGATCAACACCAGAACTCCATGGGTGTTAGATTTATCACTATGTGAACTAGATTGTTGTCTCTAGTGCAAGTGGGAGACTGAAGGAAATATGCCCTGAGAGGCAATAATAAAGTTGTTATTATGTATTCCTTGTATATGATAGATGTTTATTTTACATGCTATAATTGTATTGATAGGAAACATCAATACATGTGTGTTTAATAAACAAAAAGGGTTCCTAGTCATGCCTCTCTTATAGACTAGCTTGTTGATTAACAAGATGATCAAGGTTTCCTGATCATGGACATTGGATGTTGTTAATAACAAGGTCACACCATTGGTGGAATGATGTGATGAACATTCATCTGAAGTATAGCATTACGATCAAGTCATTGTGTTTATATTGCTATAACATCATACGAAGTAATCTTTATCCTTAGACCATGAGATCATGTTAATTGCTAACACCGGAAGAGTATCTTGATAACATCAAACGTCACACCGTAACAGGGTGACTATAAAGATGGGTTCAGTGCTACGAAGGTGTTATGTTGAGGCTCGTGGATCAAGAGTGGAATTTGTCAATCCAGATGACGGATAGATATACTCTGGGCCCTCTCGGTGATATCACATTAGGCTAGCTTGCAAGCAAGTGATGTGATCACTAGAATGTTATATCACGGGAACGAGAAAAGAGTGCATGTCGGTAACGAGATCAAACTAGGTATGGAGATACCGATGATCGAATCTCGGACATGTAATATATTGAGAGACAAAGGGATTTAGTTACAAGCGTTAAAGGTTCTCACGATCACAGGAGTCATCGTTGAATCTGTAGGAGTCAGTACGGATCTCCAGGTCCCGCTACTGATTATTGATCGGAGAAGGGTCTCGATCATGTCAGCATTATTCGCGAACCGTAGGGTGGCACACCTAAGAGTTATCGGACACCATTTTGGAGCACATATGTTTCAGACGAAAGAATTGCAAAGCGCAGGAATTGTTTCAATAGAAACCGGAAATTATTTTGGGTGAAATTGCAGAAGGTGGTTCTGCATGTGATATTGAAATATTGCAAGGGGCTATAAGTGAATGTTTGTTAATTAAAGTAATTAACAAAATTATTAATAAATTTAATAAAAAGAGTTTTATTAAATGAGAGAGCATTAAATTTGGAGAAACTTAATGCATTTAAAGTGGAGACTTTAAAAGGGAATGTGAAGAGGCATTTTAATGTGGAGGAGTTACCACCACATGAATGGGGGAGGTGAGGGGTCACCCCCCCCATGCGCCGGCCATGGAGAGAGGGGGCACCCCCCTCCTCCTATAAAAGGCCACCCATTCCCTCCTTCATCCTCACACCTCCTTGTGAAGGATCTCTCTCCCCCTCTAGAATTATTCCCCCATGGTCTCGGATTAGCGAGATACATGTTCCCGGTGGCATTTCGTCTGGAAGGAGTTGCTGCTTCCGCTGGATCGCTGGAGCGAGGAGGTGGAGGTTGTCCGGTGGCTTGAACGTGTGTGTGAGTGCGGATGCGCTGCTGAGTTGCGGCGCTCTGACTTCCTCACGATCTTGAGATCGGCAAGTGTACGACTACATCAACCACGAGTTCCTACTCGTTAACAAAGCTCGTTGTCTTCGAGGGTAAGTTCTCTATGGATGTATGTCCACCCGTTTTGTTTTGTACCTAGTAGATAGATCTTGGCGTATAGTTCACACCGTAGGAAATTTTTTGTTTTCTATGCTGCGGACCCAACACCCTGGCCCACCTGCCCCGTCACGCACCTCCCTAGGCGCACCTCCTCTCTCTCCCCTGCGAGACCCGACCCCACCACCTTTTTCTCCTCCCGCATCGTGCGATGGACACTGCTCCCTCGTCTCGTTCCACACCACTCAGGCCCCAGATCCCTCCGCCGCTAGGCCCGCCGCCACCTCTCGCGGGTCCTCCTCGCTGGCCAGGCCCCGCCGCCGAACCGTCTCGCCAGCTCTACCCCATCCTCGTCCCCTCCATCGCGCTCCTCCCTCCCAGGCTCTCGCCGCTGCCAGCCGCCAGGAACCGGGCAAGCCATCTGGGGCTCAACTTCCCCGCACCCGCCCCGGTCGCCGCGTTTCCCTCTTCTCGCCGTTCTCCTCCATCGCCCCGACGGTGCCCCGTCTCCGCCTTAGGCCATCGCCGACCCTGTTGGCCCCCTCTACAGTCGTGGCCGCCGCCTTGCCCTCTTCTCGGGCCGCACGCCGCCAAGGCCCCGCCGGCACAGACGGCCTCCTCCTCGCCTCGAGCTCCTCGTCACCGACCTGCCCGACCTCGCCCGGCCGCGTCGCCCCGCCTCCAGGCCGCGGCCACCAGAGCCCCTGCGCCCTCCGGACGCCCTGTCGACCTGCACCGCATCCTCAAGCCCCGGCGTTGGCCGTGCTCGCCTTCAGCAGCCGTGCTCGCTGTCGATCTCTCGCTGTTCTTCGTTGCCCCATCTCTTCTCGCTTTCGAGCGACGCACTCCGAGCCGCCGCATGTAGGTACCAGGACAGGGACAAGACAATCAACACATGACTCTGTTTTACTCTTCTGCACTGCACATATGTGTAGCCAGCATGACAACAGTTCTAGCCAAATTTTGGTTCTAGCTTACGCGACTCGGAGCCACCCCGGTGTTCAGCTGTCGTAAGTGTTCGGTGAAATTCCTACAAGAGTTTCGGTGTCTGGATCTTTTATTCGGTGTCCCGATGTTGTTTACTACCAACACCCTCTCCTCTAGGTACTGAGAACGATGCGCAGAGATGAGCCCGAAGCCAAGTTTCGTGATGCCTGTAGGGAGGCCCGAAGAACATACCGACCCGGTAACACTCGATGGCCCGCGGATCCGAAGAGCCCCGACCCCGGACCCTGAAGACCGAACCCGGCATCAGCTTCATGCTCTCCTCCACGGACGACAAGACCCCGTCCCCAGAGGCGATGAAGCCGGATCAACAAGATCTCCTTTTCGGAGTCGATGACCTGAAGATCTTCCACATGGAACGCCAAGTTCTCCCCCCGGATCCGAAGACCCATCCCATCGACCTCCCTCAGTGAACCCCCAGATCGCCGATACCCTAATGTGATTCCCTTTCCGAGCCCCTTATTTTTATAATATATGATATATAATTGTTGCACATTGATTTGATCATGTCGCATACATATTGAGTGGTTTGGGGGCATTATGCCGATCCACCGAATGATTAAATATGGAGTCTATATGCGGGATATTGTTGTCTCATCCCAGACTCCATTTAAATTGGTGTAGCGAACCGATGCCATGTTTCACCCTGTTAATACAACATTTAAATTGCGGGGTAGTTAAATAACTCGAACCGTTCAATTAATTGCCAGGACCCCGGTTCCGCTTAAAACTGCCAAATTGCACCGCATCTGCATCATATCATAATCATGCCGGATCTTTTGTCGTAGTGTTAAATATTGCATCCGGTGTTTCTCCCAGTGTTTGCTTCTTCGCGGATTAGGCCGATGAGTTGTTGCGAGTGTCGACAAGTTCTCCGGATATGTACCTCCGGCAGTGTTTCCCAGGCGAGCATCTCTTCCCCTTCTACCTATTTTGCATTTATAGTCTTTATTTCCTCCTGTTGATCTATTGCTATCCGTGTCGCGATGCTTTAGTTTTCTGTGCACCAGTTATATCCTGTGCAGCCTCTATATTGCCATGGACACCTCCTACTACCTGTGTTTGGTAGATAGCTGGCCTTGTGAGTCATAGTTGCTTGCTCAGGTGCGATCTTGTGATGTCGAGTACCACCGTTGTTGGAATGCTGGCCGATGTTTATGGTGGAGATGATCATGTCTTTAAATACAACTATTAAAATGCTAGCTATAACTAATGCAGAGGCATCGGTGGGCAATAGATGTTATTTGGCTCTTCCACGCTCACTTGTGTCCCATAGGATCCCGAGTACTTGATACCTATTCCTTGAGTTTTTGCACTATCCACATCTAGGAGGCCTTATGGACCCCCCCTGAGCCAGAGCTTGATTCATTTCTATTTCTTGGGGCCACAAAGTAGTTTGGGGCTTTATTACTATCCTGTACCTATGCCATGCTTTACTGCTTTATTTAAGATTGTGCGTGGAGCACCTGTACTGTTTTGGATCGTGGAATGTTTTCACGGTATCGACAAGCCCAGTCACACTTTTGGGTTCCCAGTCCTTTATAGACATTGTCACAAACCCTGGGTCCGTTCCGGAGCCTGCCAACTTCGTTGCGAGTAGCTTAGTGGGGTGGCCCCCTGAAATATTTCTGAATCCTGTGATCGCTTTGTCGTGAATGCCTCGTTGGGTTTTGAGTTGGTTTTTCCGAGCTTGATCGAGTGTGTGTTGCTATTTGTGCACCCCTGCAGGGTAAAACTTTCTGAAAGCCGTGTCCTCGGTTATGGACGACTTGGATCACAGTATCTCGATCATAGACAAGCATAACTAAAGTAGTTCTATAAATTTGACTTAATATATATGACTAGTAATCAGCTTCACTATAACGGAATGGATATTAAAACTGCCAACCACTAATGGATCTGGGATGTTTGTTATATCTGCCTAGTACGTATTGCAACTCCAATGGAATGTGATAAAAGTCCCAACAACTGCTGGGTTTTGGGATTCCTCAGGACAATTATATCTGACTAGTAAATGTTCCAACTACAACGGAATGGTGATTAAAACTTCCCACTACTTATGCTATCAGGATGACTCCTGCTATCTATATCTGATTAGTAATTGCTGCAACTATAACAGAATGAGTAAAATTGCCACGGTGTGAGTTCCTTGGTATGACTTCCTCGTTTGGTCTCGAGGGGGAAATACCATGATGGGTTTGTTTGGTGTTAGCTTCAGGTTGGATCCGAATAGGTCTTTCTTATCCCTCTCTGATAACCATCAGTTGTATCGAGTCTCTATAGGTTGTTTAGTGCCGCTGCGCTGCCGCTTCAGCCCACCATACCTATGTAGGCGAGTGCCGCCGAATTCTAGCCTCGCCGTGTACTGGCCTCAGTACTGACACTCCTCTTTTTCCTTTGCCCTTTGTCGGCACCCCTTTTGTTTTAGCAGGTTTAAGTTTGATGTCGTTAGCAGGGTTACCCTTCCGGCTTGGCCTGGGCAGGGTTATGGACGCCATTGGTTATTCTTCAGGGCTCTTAGCCCCATTTGCTTCTTGTCCATACTCGGACGCTGTACCGCTTTCGAGGTGATTTGGTTCTTTGTACTATATATCTGTATTCTTGACTCGTTGAGTCACTGTTGTATATATATATCTGTTCTGTGGGTCCCATCAAGGACTGTTGTGTAATGGTATTACTTCATTTTCCACCCGCACGAAAGTGCCTAGTGGGCGTCCTTGAATCGTTTCTATGCGGGTTTGGCGGAAAGGGCTAAAATTTGCATAGGGCCGATCCGAGGGTGTTACACATTCTAACTAGGGTCTCCTATGGTCAGGATGGCTCTGATACCAACTTGTCAACACCCGGATTTTTAATCCCAGATGCCTGCTATGTCATACATCACAATCCTAGGATTACCATTTTTGCGAGACATAACAGATTAGATATCATACTACATCATCCATTACAAACCATAAATAAGGTCCTACACAAATAAGGATCTCATGATCCAGTCTTAATACAACAAGCAGCGGAATAAATAATAAGCGTAGCGGTGGGGTCCATCTTTAGGGGCACATGCAATGATGACGAAGGCAGATAGTCCTAGTTATCATAGCTGTCCTGCTGTCTGTCATCTTGGTAGTCTCCTTCATAGTCTGGCCATGAGAATAGCCAGGGACAAAAGCCATGAGTACTCTTTAAGTACTCGCAAACTACCACTAACAAGTAAGATAGTGCTACGGGGAAACTACTGACTCTATGTTTATTTGTAAGGTTAAGTTTGAAACCTAAGCTGAGTTCAGAAACAAAGAAAGATAAAATAAAGTTCTAGAATCACTTAAGTTGGGAAGCTAGTGTCATAGTCACAACCCTGTTGTGGTCAAGTCAAGATTCATCATTCATTTCATAACTCATTTTGAAAACATCTGACAACGAAACAGTATGGACACTCCAACTGTCCATAACCGCGGACGCGGCTATTCGAATAGTTTGACACTCTGCAGAGGTGGTACACTTTCACCACAAAATTTGATACATCTGTCAGGGATAACCCTGAATCATCATACTTAGTAAGCAGATAATCAAACATAACCTTTCCTTTACACACCCTAGTATAAGCACCTCTCCTATGAGCATGGCCTCCCAACCATGACCATCTGTCATCTTGGGCACTACATAGGTGGACAACATTGAGAGGTAGCCTCAGCTCAAACCTCTTCCGCGAGGGAACTAATACTAATGCATATAAACTTCTGGCTAAGCCTTACCCAATTCAGGTATTGTGGTTGTACGGTAAATTTGGAATGGTATCGCATCCGAATCCAACCATCAGTTTTTATAAGAGGGCTAAGGCTCATGCCTCAACATTTTCATCATCATAAACCATTTGTGTTTCTCAACACATGTCAAATCATCTCAATAGAATGACTCATCATTCCAAGGTTTTCATAATTCATTTTCACCAAGTATTCCCATCTAAAGTGACTCAAGTTTTAGTTTAGCTCTAAACTACTAAGTTAAGAGTGTTCACTAAAGTGGGATGCTAAGATCAATCGCATGCCATAGAGTGACATCTAAGGTTATCTAGATAGGTCAAGTTTTATACTCTTTATGCTACCTTCAAAACAAGTAAAGGACTTTGGTAAAGTAAAGAAAGTAAAGCTTGGAAATAAAACTTGGGATAGGTAATAGTCAAAGTAGAATAACCAAAGCATGCCTAATGCATCTTGCTCAGGTTATCTAGCTTAATTCTAGCTTGCTAACAATAGCTTGCCTTGGTTGGTGCAGTGGTTGAAGTTTTCTTCCTCCTCCTCTTGGTAGAACTCCTCCTCCTCGAAAGCTTGGTCGGTATTATCGTCTATAAATACATACGGAGTACACAATCACCAAACAATACTTAACTAGTCTACTTAGCACTCTAAGGCACACATTTGATGATCTATTATCATCACAAGCATCACAAGGTTTTATTAACTAGCTTCATTCTTTTTATTTAAGAAAAGTAATTTCTACTCATTGAAAATAACTAAGATTTAATATTCTCCACTTAAAATATGGGATCATGTGGACACATGTCATCACCACATATTCTAACATATGGGAATGTGATTTAAATGTTGGATCATATTTAATTAAGTTTGATATTTAATGATTTAAGGTGACTAGAAATACCTATATAGCATTATTTTGGTACTAGTCCAAAGTCACTGCATGTAAACATTAATATTGTTACATATACAGATAGGTATGGTTAAATGTGATTTTTGAGAGTTGGAATCAACCCAAAAGCTATTATGGTTGATTTTATAAAAATATTTGAATGTGCATAAGCTTCTGTCTTGTTATTTTTACTAGGAGATATATCTAACTCTAAATGAATTAAATCCAACGGGCTTGGATAGATCTTTTTATAGGCTTTCCAACAAAATTTGAATCACTCAATTTGACTCAGTAGATCTTCTTGAATTGATTTTTGAATTAAGGGACAGAAGTGAGTTCAAACTAAAATAAAAAAAATCTATATTTAAACTAACTGGGTCGCACGGGAAAACTAACGGGCCGGCCCAATGGCACTCCACGGTGCTGAGGACAACTGAAAGGGGGGTCCCGCGGATCAGCGACACATCAAACGCGAAGCGGGACGGGGCACTCTCAGTGCTACGATTAAAAGATGGATCAACGGCTGAGGATCGTCGTCCCCGGCGAATAGGTCGCCGGCAAGAGCTAACCCTAGCGGCTCGGTGGGGGTACGTGGGGGCTTACCAGGGCTCCATCTAGGCATGGCGATGGGGGCGATCGAGCTGGTGGACAACGGCGGTTCTAGGTGTGGTCGCGGTGGATCTTGGGGCAGTCGCAATCAACGACGCCTCTCCTCCTTAGCTGCGGCAAGCTCCGGCAAAATTCCGGCGAACGGCGGCCCACCTTGCTCCGGGGGTGGGGTGGAAGGATCAGTGGAGAGAGGGGAGTGAGATGGTGTGCAGAATGAGGTTGGGGGTGGCCTCTATTTATAGTTCGACGAGGCGACCAAACGGGATGGGTTGGCGACTCCAGCGAGGGCTGTATAGCGTGCTATCGTCGTGGCTAGAGGTAGGGGACGGTGGCCTGCCTCCTGGCGGTGCTCTATGGCTTAAATGCGTGGCTAGGGGCGGTGGCATTTGGTCGGGGGAAGCTGGTGCTTTGCGCGGCAGAGGCGGCGTTCGACGCGGCGCACGGGGGCTACAGGTCAAGCGGCGGCGAACGGGCATGTCCGGGCGGTTCCTGGGGTCGTGGCGAAGCGGTGCGCGCGGGCTGCGGTCGAGGCGCGCGCGTGTGCATGCTTGTTAGGCGCGGTGCTCTGCGAGTGGTCCATGGCTCAGCTCTGCTCGCGGAGGGGACAGAGGGTGGTGGGGTGGTCTGGTCTAGCTCCTAGACATGGCGAGAGAGAGAGAGAGAGGTGGTCAGCTGCAAGCTATCCATGCTCGACCGGCGAGCATGGTGCTCAAGTGGCGCGGCACTGCTGCAAATGGCTAAGGAGTAGCCTCTTGATGGCTTGGTTGGGTCTAGGGGAGACAAGGGCATCTACTTGGGTTCAAATGGTTTGACAAAATTCGATCAAAAACAGTATAAGTTAGGCCAAATTGATTCTGTCTGCAACCTGTTCGATCAAATGGCTGCAAGAGAAAAATGTTTGAATTCTGGTGGAGTGTTGTATCTTATGCTTGAGCTTCTAGGTGTGCTTGGGTTTTGAAAATGGAATTCATTTGAGTGGCTTTTGAATAAGTGTGATCTTCATACCTACACTAGATTCAATTTTCAAATGCCATTTAAATTTAGTGTTTGAAAGTTTTTGGTAGATCACAAAGTGGGCCTTGGTACAACACTACTTGTACTAGCAAGGGGTGCAAAGATCCACATTTGTTTCTGTTAGGATTTGAGTTCTAGGAATAGCCAAAGTAGGCATGGTAGTTAAAATGGCACAAATGATCATTTCCTTCTTTTATTCTTTTTGATTTATTTTTCTTTGGGATTTGTTTAGGAATGATCTAGATGAGGTTTATTTCACCTTAGAATCATTTTACAATCAATGGATCACTTAAACATGGAAATTCAAATCAACTCCTAAATTATATGCACACACATATGAATGCTTTAATATTTTTAAATGGGAAAGTTTTTGTTAACTCTAAATTTGATGATTTGGATCTTGATCACTTGGATTTGAGTTTTGGGATGTTACAATTGATAAGGAATACGAGCCTAGGCCAGGTCAGACCACCATGATTGTAATAGGAGGGATAGAAAGGTAAAGTACCCCAGCAAAGATCCTCAGGGTAGCAAACGCAGCTGCATCCGAGTTAGAAGGTTTAACCGGAGAGGCCCGAGAAAGGCAACAGGAGAGGGTGAACCACTTGCTGAGGGTCGCTTGCCAGCAAAACGAGGAAATGAACAAGGCAATCCCGGCACCACCAGGAGCGTCGTAGGTGGTTCATTCGGCTAGAAATAACCCAGCCAAGTCCGGCGCAGCCGCATCATCTCCGGGTCACAACCCCAGGAGAGAAGAAGTAAACTCCAGGAGAAAACACAAGCAAATGGTTCCCTATGACCCGATGAGAGCTGGAAAAGGCAAAGCGGTGCAAGTTGATGAAGATCGTCACAGTACCAGCCAAGGTGAAGTTGGCCGAGGTAACCGCGACCAAGGCAATGCCGGACAACGGAACGCTACCAACAGCAATGCCAGACAGCGTGATCCGGCGAGAGCAGGGCAAAATGCACTACGGTAGGAAAGAACTACAGGTCAAGCAGCACTGCACCAAAACATTTGCCCGGATCAAGAAAGGTACAACGATGGTTATTCGGCGGTGGTTAACGACGGCCTAGATCGGAGCACCATGTAATTGGATCAAGGCTAGGGAGCCAAAACTTGCAGCCAGATGACGCAAGGCTAAAATTGGACAGAATTTATAGGTCGGAGTTGATCGAGGTACAGGGTCCACCTGGTCTGGCGTGTTTTGGGCCTTGGGTCATGAGGGAGCCTCCAGTGCCGAACTTTCAGTTGGCCAGAGGAACAAGGAACTATGATGGTAGCACTAGACCAGAGGATTGGCTTATTGATTACGCAACAGCAGTCAAAATTGCAACTGGAAATTTGAGATGGGTAGTGAGGTACGTACCCGAAATGTTGGAAGGACCAGCAAGGGTTTGGCTAAACAACTTGCCACCAGGGAGTGTTAACTGCTGGCTAGACTTTGAGGAGTTATTCGTTAGCAATTTCTCAAGCACTTACAAGAGGCCCAATAGGCCGCAAACTCTGGCGTTATGCCGACAAAGACCGAATGAGCTAGACCGAGATTTCCTGACTCGGGGTGCAACGTGCGAAACTCATGCGGAGGAGTGATCGAATCACAAGCAATTGCGTGGTTCGCCCAAGGCTGTAGATATGGAAGTATGTTGTGGCAAAGGCTGCAACGGGATATGCCAACCACTTTGGCTGAGGCGATTCGGATCGCAGATTCGTATGCTTTGGGAGACCCAACTCAACCCCGGCTAATGTCAAGTGAGGCAAGCGAGGAGTATTACAACCGAGATGGCTCCGGGTCATCAAGAAGAAATCATTTTCGGGGAAAGAGAAGGGTTGAGCATCCAGATTGCAGGTATAACTCGCAACAGGTGGCAGCGGTGGACCGAGATCAGCCCAATGCCAGTGCTACCCAGTGCCAAAAATCTAGAGGGCAAAGCTGGCAACAGAAGAGCAAGGGGAAGAAGCCTTGGACCCCGGAGCAGAAAAAGCAATGGCAGGAGTGAAAAGATCGACCGAGGTATACGTTCGATTCTATGCTGGATCAACCTTGCAAATTTCATACGCCAAGTCCGAATAGTCCAGCGAATCATACAACCCGGCAGTGTGAGTGGATGAGGAAGCTAGAGCAAGGTAGTTCGGGGAATGCTCAGGCACCTCGGAAAAAAATACCTCAGAATGAAGCACCTCGAAATGAAGCACCTCGGCAGCCATTACTCACAGGGGGAATGGACAGCAACTAATGTTGCCTCCACCTCCGCCGAGATATGAAAATCAGGAAAGGAGGGATGTTGTGCATCAAGTGAAGAACAACCAAGAGCAAGACCAAGGTTACCACGCGAATGAGGGACGAAACGAATACATGGAGCATCATCAAAGCTACTGTGTGTTTACCACGAAAGAGACTGACCGAAAAAGCTTGCAGCACTGACATATGGAGGTAAATGCGGTAATGCCGGCTATGGTAAGATATATGCCGTGGTCAGATCAGGAGATTACGTGGAGTATTAAGGATCACCCAAAGCTCATGCCCAGCCCAGGGACCTACGCACTGGTCCTGGATCCGACGTTCATCGGGCCAAATCTCAATGTGAGGTTCTCCAAGGTACTGATTGACAATGGTAGTAGCATCAACATCATGTACAAGGATACCATGCACAAGTTGGGAATGTCAGAGAACATGCTGTAAGAAACAAGGACCACCTTTCACGGCATTGTGCTAGGTATCTCTTGTGAGCCAATTGGCAAAGTCCTGGTTGATGTGTTGTTCGGTACGAGAGATAATTGCTGGACTAAAAATTTGGAGTTTGAAGTAGTGAATCTGGAGAGCGCCTATCATGCATTACTCGGCAGGCCCGCGCTGAATAAGTTCATGGGAAGTACTCACATCGGCTACCTAAAGATGAAACTGCCCGGACCTAGGGGTGTGATAACTGTATCCGGGGACTTCAGGCGTTCGATCGAGTGCGCTTCTGCCGGATCTAACTTGGCCGAGTCACTCATGATAGCTCAGGAAAAGAGAAGAATACAGGAAGTGGCAGCATTGGCTCAGTCCGCGCAGCAACATATGCTAGCACTGACCAATCCACATGGAAGTGTGTCATTCCAGGCAACCAAGGATACGAAGAAAATACCCATTGATGACCAGTTCCCAGAGCGCACCGTAACAATTGGTGCCGGGTTAAGCAGCAAATAGGAAAGCGAGCTCGCCAACTTCCTCCGTGAGAATCAGGATATCTTTGCTTGGTCCACACAGGATCTGCAAGGTGTGCCGAGGGAGTTGTCCGAGCACTCTTTGAATGTGAGACCCGGTGCTAAGCTGGTGAAACAACCTCTCTGACGTTTTGTTGAGGACAGAAGGAAAATCATTGGGGATGAGATATCAAGGCTCCTTGCAACCGGGTTTATCATGGAGGTACTCTATCCGGATTGGCTCTCTAATCCGGTGCTGGTGGAAAATAAGAAAGACGATCCAAACATGGCCGTGATATGGCGTATGTGCATTGATTACATGAACCTGAATAAGGCGTGTCCTAAAGATCCATTCCCGCTCCCTAGAATAGACCAACTCATAGACTCAACTGCCGGATGTGAACTATTGTCATTCATCGATGCGTACTCTGGTTTCCACTAGATACCCCTAAACCCGGGTGATCAAATAAAGACTGCTTTTATCACCCCGTATGGGGCTTATTGCTATCGCACTATGCCGTTTGGACTATGTAATGCTGGAGCAACGTACCAGTGATGCATGCAAAAATGTTTACATGACCAGGTCGAAACGTGCAAGTTTTTGTGGACGATGTGGTGATAAAAACCAAGGAAAGCAATACGGTCCTTGATGACATCCGGCAGACATTCGCGAACTTGAGACGGTTCAGAATGAAGCTTAACCCGGAAAAATGCACTTTTGATGTGCCCGCAGGAAAATTACTCGGTTTTCTAGTGTCCAGCCGAGGTATTGAAGCTAACCCAACAAAAATCCTGGCTATAGAGAGAATGGAACTTCCAATATGCCTTAAGGATGTGTAGAAGTTCACTGGTTGCCTAGCATCGTTAAGCTGGTTTGTATGCCGGCTGGGAGAGAAGGCCTTGCCCTTCTACCAGTTAATGAAAAAGGCAGACAAATTCACATGGACGCCGCAAGCGGATAGCTCGTTTAGGGAATTGAAAAAGATGTTGTCTACTGCACCAATCCTAGCTGCACCACTACCCAAGGAGCTAATGTTGCTCTATGTAGCTGTGACCAACCGAGTCGTAAGTGCAGTAATTGTAGTGGAACGCGAAGAAGAAGGAAAGTCGGTGCAAAGGCCAGTGTATTATCTGAGTGAGGTATTATATGCTTCCAAACAGAATTACCCTCATTATCAAAAGATGGCGTATGGCGTGTATATGTCAGCCAAAAAAATCAAACACTACTTTGAAGAACATCCCATCAAAGTGATATGTGAGGAACCCATATCGGAGATTATGAGTAACAAAGATGCTAGTGGCCGAATAGCAAAATGGGCAATTGAGCTAGCTCCATATGCACCGCAGTTTGACAGAAGAGATGCAATCAAGTCGCAGGCGGTGGCGGATTTCTTTGTGGACTGGGCCGAGATGCAATACGAACCACTTCTGCCGGACTCCAATTATTGGCGGATGCACTTCGACGGATCAAAATTAAAGAAGGGTCGGGCGCCAAAGTAGTTCTTACCTCGCCCAAGAAAGATCAACTAAAATATGTCCTCCAAATCCACTTCAGCGCCTCGAACAATGTCGCAGAATATGAAGCATTGGTGCACCGCCTTAAAGTGGTAAAAGAAGTGGGGATACGTTGGATATAGTGCTTTGGCGACTCGGATTTGGTGGTTCAATAGGTATCTGGCAACTGGGATGCCTTGGATGCGAATATGGCCCTTTACATATTTCATGTGCAAAAGATAAGTGGATTCTTCAAGGGATGTGAGTTTCATCACATACCACGTATTGAAAACGAGGCCGCCGATGTACTGTCCAAGTTGGGTACATCCCGGCAGCCAATCCCGCCAAATGTTGCCTTGGAGCACTTAATAAAACCATCTATCACCCGATCGCTAGAATCCGAGTCTATCTATATCCCGGCTGTCTCTGGGTCAGAAGCTACGCCAATGGAAATTTATTGGGGAGGCACCTCAGTAAACCCGGGAACTGCTTCGGTAAACCCGGGGACTGCCTCGGCAAACCCAGGGATTGCTCCCCCAAACCCGGCAGGCGTGATGGTTGTGGATGCGATGGAAATTGATGAGGAACCCTTCCTCGTCCGAGCTATACCTGCTTGGGCCAAGCCAATATTTGACTTTCTCAAAGAGGGAATCCTGCCAGATGATGAGAAACTCTCAAGGAAAGTCCAGAGAAGATCAAAGGCCTATATAATTATCAATGCCAAACTTTATAAAAGGAGTGTAACCACAGTGCTACAACGATGTGTCGACCCGGAGGAAGGACTTGACATACTCTGGGACATCCACCAAGGAGAATGTGGCCACCACGTGTCTTCAAGAGCATTAGTGGCAAAGGCTTTCCGGCATGGATTTTATTGTCCAAGTGCTTTGGAGCAAGCAGAAGATTTGGTGAGGAAGTGCAATGGCTATCAGCGATACGCCACAAAGACCCACCTGCCAATGTCAGAACTCAAAACTATCCCCATTACTTGGCCATTTGTTGTATGGTGCCTAGACATGGTAGGACCATTTAAGCCGGCTAAAGGGGGAATGACCCATATCCTAGTTATGGTGGACAAGTTTACTAAATGGATTGAAGTGAAGCCAATCAGGAAATGTGATGGGGCAACAGCGGTAAGATTCCTCAAGGATATAATCCTGAGATATGGCTACCCCCACAGTATCTTAACTAATAATGGCACAAATTTCGCTGAAGGAGCGTTCGCGAGGTTCTGCCGAGAAAAGAAAATTTGGCTAGATCTAGCCTCAGTGGTCCACCCCGCATCGAATAGGCAAGTGGAAAGATCCAATGGACTGGTATTGTCCGGGATAAAAACCCGGCTCATAGAGCCGCTGCAAAGATCAGCAGGGTGCTGGATAGAAGAACTACCAGCAGTATTGTGGAGTTTAAGAACAATTCGGTCAACAAGCGATACACCATTTTCCTGGTATATGGGGCAGAAGCTGTATTACCAGCTGACATAGAGCATGATTCGCCGAGGGTCACCCAATACACAGAAGCCGAAGTGCGTGAAGCCCGGCAACATGATGTTGATCTGCTGGAAGAAGCGAGAGAACTGGCCTTGTCCAGATCCGCCATATATTGGCCATATGCGCCACGGAAGTTTGAGATTTCTATGGCCCATTTCAAAATGCGCCACAGAAGATAGTTATCTGTGGCGACGTATCAGTGGTGACTAAGACATGCGCCACGGATAGTGAAAAAAGGTGCGCCACTAATAAGGGGTTTCCTAGTAGTGAGTGAGAAAGAAAAACAACATACTCCCCTGGATTGGGAGATGGCGAAATCTCGTCAGCGGCGAGGCAGAAGGCAACACCGGCGGGGATGCGGCACGTGGCACGGAGCCAATCCAAATTGTCTTCACAAACGAAGGCGCCATCCCAGCCACCGCATTCGCGCCCCTCCTCCCCCTCTTGCTGCGCAACCACGGCGTCATCTTCCTCTGTCATGGTGAGGTCGAGGTCTTCGAGGGCAAGATCAGAGTAGAAATAACCGATGGCGGGGAACCTAGAGGCGCAGGGACCCGTGGTGAAGACCTTGAACGAAGGCGGTGCTGCAGGTGCGAGGAGCTGCTAAGCACGGACGCGGCGGAGCAGCTATGGAGAAGAAGCAGTGGTGGCGGTGGAGTTGAAGTGAAGGAGAAAGAAGGCAGGGGAGCGCGCGATATATGGGGAACTTCCCCAAAGAATGCCCCCAGCCCCCTACTTAACCGCGCGAGAGGGCGCGTAGTGGGATCCTTTGCGGTTGCCCTACCACACGCAACGGGCATGTACGCAACCGAAGGAACCAATAAGAGCGCGGCCACAGCAAGGGCTATAGGGAGCAGAAGATCCCATGACGCGACGTGGTGTTATGGTTAAAAAGGAGCTACAGTGAAGGGACATGCACAACAGTTATTCCTGACGCTGCAGTGAAGGGACGTGCATAACTCGGAATGAGCCAAGGGATGCGCGAGAGAAAAAAACTGGATTACGGGGTAACTCAGCCAAAGAGGCAAGGATCCGAATATGCGAACCTGTTGTGGCCTTAACAACTAAAGTTGCTAAGACCGCACCAGCTTCGGGGACTAATATTGGGGGATACCCCCGAGTAGGGTAACACCGGGGTATAAAGGCCGAGTTAGCCGAGTTACGGCACGGTCAAAGAAAGTGCTGACTGGGTCACCTCAAGGAAGCCGACCTACGGAGTAACCCGACCTGTGGAGCATCTCCCTAGCTGTAGCTCGGCCAGCATAAAATATATGCTGGCCATGTTTGTCTGTATTATGCAGGTACCCTGGTAGTCGGGTTAGCCACGTGCTAGCCGGACTATCATATGGATTCCGAGATAAGGAAGGAATCTCCCGCTGGTCAAAACATGGCTTTGTTAGCTGTAGCGTGAGCAAAGCAAAGCAGAGAGGAGGACCAGTGGGACAGGAGCAACCAAGATGATGCGGCAATATTGGCTGACGCAGGCCATCTCTGGTGACGCTTAAAGGCACGGATTACATTGTGGGTTATGTCCAAAGCCCGGACGAGCCGTTAAAGGGAATAAAGAAGCATCTAGCTTTATCCAAGGGGCGTATTTGGAAAATATGCTGCCACGTGTGCCCTAGCTTTGTAACCCGGCCTCCCCTATATAAGGAGCACCGGGGCCTCCATAGAGAGGGATCGATCATTTTTTCTCTGTCTAAGGTAGAACTCTAGAGCTAGGAAGTGGGGAGTACGAGAAATAGTATCCTTCTCACCATTATCTTGTGGAGCACCTGTAAACACCATTGATAGAGCAAATACAAGAACATCCATGCGTGGAATCACCATGTTTTCCCTCCCTGGATTCCCCTAGCACACATTGGCCCCATCTTTAGCCTATCCATGGCATTTTCCGTGCCACCACCACGACATCTATGCATGAATGCAATGCACACACCTGTGTTCAGCTTATTTCCAAGATCTAATGCTGGGATGTTACAGTGATATTGTTCATTATGTGTCTGTGTTAGATTTCCTTCATATTGATGTTGGGTGAAGCGCGCCACTCAATATTTCCTCACTGAGGACTATTTTAACATCCCAAAACTTTAATCCAAGCTTATCAAGATCTAATCATCCAAAAATAGGGTTAATAAAAACTTTTCCAAATTAAAAATGAAGGCATTCATATGTGTGTGCATTTAAAATAGGAGTTGATTTGAAGTGCCTTGTTTAAGTGATACAATGCTTGTAAAATGTTTCTTAGGTGATTTAAACATCATCTACATCATTCCCAAACTTCTCCTAAAGAAAATCAAAGCAAAAGGAATTAAAAGGAGGAATGGTCATTTTGCCCATTTTAATCCACTACACTACTTTGAGTGTTCCTAGCACTCATTTCTTAACAGAAACAATTCTTGATCTTTGCACCCTTTGCTAGTACACATAATGAGGTACCAAGGCCCACCTTTGGATCTGGTAAAAACATTATGTTAACTATTTTAATTGGCATTTGAAAATTTAATCCAATGCATATGCATATATCACCCCTATTTCAAAACCCATCTATTTGAGCTCCACTTTCAAAACCCTTGCAACCAGAGTCTACCTAGCAATAGTGGAGAACACCCAAAAATTTTGAAACCAAAATTCAAAAGTTTGTTTCATGCGGCCATTTCATCAAACACTTGGCAGGCAGATTTCAAACAAAACAAATTTCACTATTTTAAATAGTGTTCTGGCCAAACTTGTCTCCCATTTGGCCCCTTTTTACTCCCTTTGTCTCTAAATGATCTAGCAAAGCCTTTTAAACCCACTCCCCTAGCCCCTAGTGGCATTGCCATGCCATGCCGAGCCACACCTCGCCGGCCAACCTTGCCCTCGCCACAGCAGACCATCTCACTCCCTCTCACCATGTGTAGGAGGTAGCCAGCACCTCACCGCCACCCTCTGTCCCCTGCCCGAGCCAAGCCCTGCAGTGGACCAACGAGGAAACCACGCGCCCAGTGCCACCGCACCATGCCGATGCCGCCTGCAGAGCATGCTCTGTCCCCGCGTGCACAAGCCGCCGCTCGACCGCAGCCTGCGCCTAACGCTCCGCCACGACCCAGGGAACACCCCAGACACCCCCGTTCACCGCCCAACTCACCACAGCCACCGCTTGCCGTGGACACCGCCGCCTCTGCCGCTCAGAGCGCCACCTCGCCCAGAACGCATACCACCGCCCCTACGGCCGCATTCACTTCCTAGAGCACCGCCAGGAGAGCGCCTGTTGATCGCCACCCTCCGCCATGCCTCTAGCCGGCCGTAGCCATGTCACCACCGTCGCCTGCCCATCCCGCTCGGTCTCACCGTCGGGCCTATAAAAGGAGGCCTCCCCAGCCTCTTCTCTCCACACCACTCACTCCCCACCTCTCACTAAACCTCACCCACCTCTAGCCGGAGCAAGGCGAGCTCTGCCTCGCCGGAATTGGAGCCGGAGCAGCCGCAGCAGGAGGAGAAGGGCGCCGCTGATTGCGACCACCCCAAGCTCCGCCACAACCGCGCCTCACCTCGCCGTCGTCTTCCAGTTCGTTTGCCCGCCTCGCCGACCTCGCTGGAGTCCTGGTACGTCCCCAGCAGACCCCCACCGAGCCGCTAGGGTGCGAGCTCGTCGGCGACCTGTTCGTCGTCGACGACAATCCTCAGCCGTAGATCCCCCTTCTAATCCTACGGCCCACAGCGCACGTACCGTTTCGCGTGTTATGACCCACTGACAAGCGGGACCCCTCTGTCAGCTGAGCCCCACGCCGCACAACGCCACTGGGCCGGCCCAAGTTCTTTCCCGCGCTAGCCCACCCGTTCAAATCTGGATTTTTCTTTTTAGTTAAATCTAGTTTTTGTCCACTAGTTTAAAATTCAATTCAGAGAGTTTTATAAATCCAAATTGCATGAAACCAATTTTGTCTGGAAGGTATTGAGATGATCTATCCAACCCCGTTGGATTTAATTCAATTAGAGTTATAGATATCTCCTAATAAAAATAACAAAACAGAAGCATTTGCATCTTGCAACATTTTTATAAAATCAACCAAGTGAGCTTTTGAGTTGATTCCAACTCTCAAAAATCACATTTCACCATATCTATCTAAATATGTAATAATATTAAGGTTTACATCCAGTGACTTTGGACTACTACCAAATTAATGCTATATAGGCATTTCTAGTCACTTTTAATCATTAAATAATGAACTTAAACCAAAATGATTATGATCCAACCTTTAAATCTCATTCCCACATGTTAGAATATGTGGTGATGACATGTGTGCACATGATCCCATATTTTAAGTGGTGAATATTAAATCTTAGTTAAAATTTTCAATGAGTAGAAATTACTTTTCTAAATTAAAGAGAATGAAACTATTGAATTAAACTTGTGATGCTTGTGATGATAATAGATCATCAAATGTGTGCCTTAGAATGCTACTTAGCCTAGTTAAGTATTTTTTGGTGATTGTGTACTCCATATGTCTTCTTATAGACGATAGTACCGACCAAGTCTACGAAGAGGAGGAGTGCTATCAAGACGAAGAAGAAGAAAACTTCAACCACTGCACCAACCAAGGCAAGCTAGCACTATCCAAGATTAACCCTTGCAAGCCACCATTAACAATGCAATCTAACTCTTGCAAGTTTAGTGCTTAGCAAACTAGAATCAATCTAGATGGTTTAGCAAAGATGCCTTAAGCATGCTTTGATCACACCCCTTTAACTATTAGTTACCCCAAGTCTTGGTTTACAAGTGTTACCTCCTTTAGTTTACACAAAGTCCCTTACTTATTTTGAAGGTAGCATAAAAAGTATAAAACTTGACATACTTAGAAACCTTTAGATGTCATTCTATGGCATGAGATTGAACCTATCACTTCCACTTTAGTGAACACTCTTAACTTAGTAGTTTAGAGTAGATCAAAAACTTGAGTCACTTTAGATGGGAACACTTGGTGAAAATGAATTATGAAAACCTTGGAATGATGAGCCATTATATTGAGATGTTTTGACATGTGTTGAGAAACACAAATGGTTGATGATGATGAAAATGTTGAGGCATGAGCCTTAACCCGTTTATAAAGCCGATGGTTAGATTCGGATGCGATACCATTCCAAATTTACCATACAACCACATTACCTGAATTGGGTAAGGCTTAGCTGGAAATTTATATGCATTAGTATTAGTTCCCTCATGGGAGAGGTCTGAGCTAAGGCTACCTCTCCTGATGTCCACCTATGCAGTTCCCAAGATGACTGATGGTCATGGTTGGGAGGCCATGCTCATAGGAGAGGTGCTTATACTAGGCTGTGTAAAGGGAAGGTTATGTTTGATTATCTGCATACTAAGTATGATGATTCAGGGTTATCCCTGATAGATGTATCGAATCTTGTGGTGAAAGTGTACCACCTCTGCAGAGTGTCAAACTATTTGAATAGCCACGTCCGCGGTTATGGACAGTTGGAATGGCCATACTGTTTCGTTGTCAGATGTTTTCCAAATAACTTGAAATGAATGATAAACTTTGACTTGACCACAACAGGGTTGTGTTTATGATAATAGCTTCCCAACTTAAGTGATTCTAGAACTTTCCTTTACCTTTCTTTGCTTCAGAACTCAGCTTAGGTTTCAAACTTAACTTTATAGTTAAACTTAGATTTAGCACTTTAACCTAGAACTATAGTACCTGTTAATAGTGGTTTGCGAGTACTTAAAGAGTACTCATGGCTTTTGTCCCTGTCTATTCTCATGGCCAGACTATGAAGGAGACTATCAAGAGGATGGTCATCAGGACGGCTATGATAACTAGGACTATATGCCTTCGTCAGCATTGCCTGTGCCCCTGAATATGGACCCCACTGCTACGCTTATCATTTATTTCCGCTGCTTGTTGTATTAAAGACTGGATCATGATATCCTTATTTGTGTAAGACCTTATCTATGGTTTGTAATGGATGATGTACTGTGATATCCAATCCGTTATGTCTCGCAAAAATGGTAATCCTGGGATTGCGAGGTATGGCATAACGGGCATCTAGGATTAAAAATACGGGTGTTGACAAGTTGGTATCAGAGCCATCCTGACCATAGGAGACCCTAGTTAGAATGGACGTTCAAACAAAAACTTAGTTTCAAAACCAAAGTAAGTATTTCTGAAAAACTATCTCCTCTCTTACCTTTGTGGATTCTTTCTCAAAAATTCATGTTCCTCAAAATTCTTACATTACTACTTAAAATTTGACACACTTGATCACTTCACTAACTTCCTCATCCTTAATTCTTGTAGATGGAGACTCAGTTCAGCAAGTTTTACCAGTTGAAAAATGGAGGTCAGCTGATCTTCGAGAGGGATCTGGATTCACTGTCGGAGTTACTGGGACACCCACATCCGGAGTTTCTTGGAGCTCAACTTCCAGGACCCCTAGGAGGAGACCTATAGTGGCTTGTCACCGCAGATCTTACAGGAAGCATTGAAGCACCAACTTCTGGGAGAATTCAGTTCTCCGTGAGGGAGAACAACTGGCTAGATGGATTAGCCAGGGCAATGCATGAAGCTCTCGCACGTCTATGTACCCTCAGGGTCAACAAGATCCAAGGAACCCGTTTTGCCCACTACGCAAGACGTGACTTCATGGGAATGCCGATGGAGATGCCAAGTCACCCAGAGTTGAGGCGTCAAGTGGAGAATCTTGACTTTTTGCTGCACGACAGACAACAAGAACTAGACAATGCCAGGGAGTTAGCCAACCAGAACCGTGCCATCACCGACCAGAAGGGCCAGACTTTCGCACTGCTCGTCCAAGATCACCAGTCTCTTCACTGCCAGCGTGCAAATAAGGATCGCACCATCACCCGTCTTCGCAAGAAGGTGGCCAACCTCGAGAAGACAGTCAAGGAGCAGGAAGCTCAGCTTGCCGCTAAGGAAGAAAAAGATGAGGGTGAAGACATCCAGGGAGACATGGATTCTTACCTCAGCAACGATGATGACTTTCTGGAGGAGGATGCTATGGACTTCTACACTGATGATAAGGACTCCGACTTCATCGACGATGAGTAGATGCATGAGAGCACTATCGTAGCATGAGTTGTATCGGTCCCACTGTATCGTAGCTGGCAAAATGGTTCTTCAAACCATCTGCTTTCCTTTGTTTGTTGTGGTGTGTGTTGTATCGTGTGCTTGCTTGCATAAATGAAAATGAAGTTAGTTGAAAAACCTGAGTCTAACTCAAAGTTTTAAGCTTTGAAAACCCCAAAACCATGAACCTTAGAATTTCCCTCTTATCCCTATATCTATCTCAATCTTCAGATGACTCGTGGAAACCAAGGAGGGAGCAGCTCGTCGCAGGACCCAATGCTGCAGATCTTGCAGAATCTCATCGCAGACCGTGAAGCAAGCAGGGCCGAGCGCCAAGCCAACTTAGCAACATTGCAGCAGATCGCCCAAATGGCTCTCAACAACCAAGGACATGGAAATCAGGATCACCATGGATCCAAACTCAAAAAAATTCAGAATACCAATCCCCCGATCTTCAACCAATCTGAAAACCCATTAGATGCTGATGACTGGTTACAGACCATGGAAAACAACCTCGAAGTTGCAGGAGTTGATGAAAATGAGAAAGTTCTCTTCGCCACCCACTATCTGGCGGGAGATGCCAGAGCTTGGTGGAATAGCATCCGCAATATGAACCATGGCTAGGTTATGACATGGGAAGCATTCAAAGTCAAGTTCAGCTGCACCCACGTGCCGCAAGGTCTAGTCAACAGGATGAGAGATGAATTCCATGAATTGAAGCAAGGAAGAATGGTTGTGGTGGAGTACTGTGATAGATTCCTGTCATTTGCCAGATATGCACCTGATGAAATCAACACAGAGGCCAAGAAGAAGGAGAGATTCTTGAACGGACTGCATGATGAGATGCAGACTGTCCTCGTCAACATCCGTTTTCAGGATCTCGAAGATCTAGTCGACTCTGCCATTCAGATGGAAGGGAAGATTAACCAGGCAAACGACAACCGCAAGCGTCGTATGATGCAGCAGTTTGGATCCAGTAGTCACCAGAAGTACCGTCCCAACGCCTCACCAGGATATGCACCAAGAAACAACCGACCCCCAAATTCTCGCCCAAGCTACCCCAACCATAGCGGAGGCAATGTGAAGTCTGGAGGAAACAATCACAACTCCGGCAATGCCAACCATTTCAACTGTGCCCCTCCCAAGAGAAACAACAACAACACTGCACCCAGAACTGGCAGCAATGTTGTGCCTGTCGCAGTCAAGGACAAGTCCCAGATCACTTGTTTCAAGTGTGGAGTGAAGGGTCACTACTCTAATGAGTGTCCCAAGAAGACAGCAGCCAATGCCAATGTGAATGCCCCAGCTCAGCAGCAGCGTCGTGTTCAACCAAGAAGGAGATTTGCCCTAGGGAACCCTCACAACCGCAACGGTCGTCTCTTCCACATGAACGCAGAAGAAGCCCAAGAAGCGCTAGATGTAGTGCTAGGTATGTTTTCTGTCAACTCAGTTTTAGCAAGAGTATTGTTTGATTCGGGAGCATCGCATTCATTTGTCACCGAAGAATTTGCATGCACTAGTAAGATTCACCCAACCAACCTAAAGCATGTCATGATAGTTCAAATCCCCGGTTCAACTACAAAGGCTAGAAAAATTTGCAAAGCTGTACCTATCAGAATACATGGAATAGATTTTTATGCCAACCTAATTGTACTTGGAACCAAAGGATTGAAAGTAGTACTAGGTATGGACTAGATGTCAAGGCATAAAGGACTGATAAACTGTGCTAAGAAAGCCATCACCATGACCAGTAGTTCCGGAGTCACAGTAGAGCAAATCTCTGAAACCTTACCCCGTTAATTCAAGTGCAACAAGAGTGTATCCCTGCTCACCATAGACCAAGTTAGAGTAGTCTGTGAATACCCCGACATATTCCTAGATGAATTTCCAGGTATGCCCCTGGATAGGGATATTGAGTTCATTATCGAACTAATCCCCAGAACCGGACCTATAGCCCAGAGACCCTATAGCATGAACCCCTCAGAGTTAGTGGAACTGAAGAAGCAGTTGGATGCCATGTTAGCAACAGGCTTGATTCAGCCAAGCGCATCGCCATGGAGATCACCAGTGTTATTCGTCGATAATAAAGATGGGGGGAATCGTCTGTGTACAGATTACAAAAAGTTGAATGACGTCACCATCAAGAACAAGTACCCTTTGCCAAAGATAGAGGATCTATTTGATCAGTTGACTGGAGCTCAGGTATTCTCAAAGATTGATCTTAGGACTGGTTATCACCAACTTAAGATTTGTGCAACGGATATTCCGAAGACCGCCTTTACTACTCGCTATGGTTTATACGAGTATACGGTTATGTCTTTTGGATTAACCAATGCCCCTGCTTATTTCATGAATCTCATGAATAAGATCTTTATGAATTTCCTGGATAAGTTTGTAGTTTTGTTCATCGACAACATCCTTATCTACTCCAAGTCAGAAGAAGAGAATGAGCAACATCTGAAAATCATCCTAGAAACCCTGAGAGAGCATCAGTTATATGCCAAGTTCAGCAAGTGTGAGTTTTGGCTGAAAGAAGTAGGATTCCTAGGACATATTGTGTCTGCCGGGGGAGTCTTTGTTGATCCCGCCAAGATCAAAGATGTCGAAGAATGGGAAGCCCCAACCACTCAAACCCAAGTCCGTGCATTTCTCGGATTAGCGGGCTATTACCGCAAGTTCGTAGAAGGATTCTCGAGCATCTCCCGACCCATGACCCAATTGTTGAAGAAGGACAAGAAGTTTGAATGGACAGACAAGTGTGAAGCCAGTTTCCAGGAGCGGAAGAAGAGATTGATATCAGCCCCAATTTTGATCATGCCAGACATCAAGAAGCCGTTTGATGTATATTGTGACGCATCAGAGATTGGTCTAGGATGTGTATTCATGCAAGAAGGCAAGGTCATCGCGTATCTGTCTCGACAACTGAAGCAGCATGAGCAGAACTATCCGACCCATGATCTTGAGCTAGCAGCTGTGGTTCTAGCATTGAAGACATGGCGTCATTATTTGATGGGTAGTCGCTGTGAGATTTACTCAGATCATAAGAGCTTAAAGTATATTTTCACTCAGAAGGAGTTGAATATGAGACAAAGGAGATGGATAGAGTTAATCAAGGATTATGACCTTGACATTCACTATTACCCGGGCAAAGCCAATGTGGTAGCGGATGCTCTTAGCAGATTACCGTGTAGGCTAAACACCATGATCAAGGAGAAGCAACCAAGTTTGTATGAGGAGTTGGAGCAGCTCAGGACGGAGTTAGTTAGCAAAGGATTCTTAGCTAGCATTGAACTTCAACCCACTTTGATTAGCCAAATCAAGGAAGACTAGAAGGGGAATGAAAGTATCGACGGAATCAAACGTCGTATTGGTACAGGAAAGGTACCTGGATTCACTGAAGACGAAGAAGGAGTATTGTGGTACAAAGGACGTATCTGTGTGCCAGCAGATTCGGAGCTAAAGGAAATTATCATGAAGGAATCTCATGATACTCTTTATTCTATCCACCCCGGAGGAACAAAGATGTATCAGGATTTGAAAGAGCAATTTTGGTGGCACAAGATGAAGAGAGAAATCGGAAGCTACATCGCCAAGTGTGACATCTGCCAAAGAGTCAAAGAAGAGCATCAGAGACCTGTAGGATTGTTGCAATCATTGCAGATTCCGGAATGGAAATGGGATTCCGTTGGAATGGACTTTATCACCGGTTTACCTACCTCTAATAGGGGGAATGACTCAATCTGTGTCATCGTTGATAGACTGTCCAAGGTAGCCCACTTCATACCTGTTAAGACAACCTACCAGAGTGCAAAGTTAGCAGAACTGTACATTGCTAGGATTGTTAGTCTGCATGGAACCCCCAAGACCATCGTATCAGATCGAGGAACCCAGTTTACCTCAAGATTTTGGCAGAAAGTCCAAGAAGGATTAGGAACCAAGTTGAACTTCAGTACAGCGTATCACCCACAAACAGATGGACAGACTGAGAGAGTCAACCAGATCTTAGAGGATATGCTTAGAGCTTGTGTTTTGGAATACGAATCAAAATGGGAAGACTGCCTGCCTTTCGCAGAATTCTCATATAACAACAGTTATCAAGCTAGTTTGCAGATGGCACCATTTTAATTCCTATACGGAAGAAAGTGTCGTACCCCTTTGAATTGGTCACAAGTAGGAGAGAGTCAGATCTTCGGACCCGACATTCTCCGAGAAGCAGAAGAGAAAGTTCACAAAGTCCGTGAGCACCTCAAGACCGCCCAATCTAGACAAAAGAGTTATGCTGACAAGAGAAGGAGAGACCTAACTTTCAATGTTGGAGATTTTGTATATCTCAAGGTTTCACCATTGAAGGAACTCAACGCTTTAGTCTGAAGGGAAAGTTAGCCCCTAGATATATCGGACCTTTCAAAATTCTGAACCATCGAGGAGAAGTACCATATCAACTAGAACTGCCTGAAGATATGTCAGCCATCTACAGTGTGTTCCACAATTCGTTACTTCGCAAATGGTTGGAAGTGCCCGAGAAGACGGAAGTTTTCAAGAACATCGATCACAGAGCTGTGGAAATCAACAATGACTTGACCTATCTAGAAGTACCCATCCATATCTTAGAAGAAGCCTACAGAACCACCAGGACCAGGAGCATCAAGTTTCTCAAGATTCAGTGGAGCAACCATACCGAGGAGGAAGCCACTTGGGAGCGCGAAGATTATATTAGGACAGAGTTCCCAGATCTCTTTAGTTCCTAGTTTTCTTTGTAAATCTTGGGACGAGATTTTGTTTAAGGGGGGAAGGTTTGTAACATCCCAAAACTTTAATCCAAGCTTATCAAGATCAAATCATCCAAAAATAGGGTTAACAAAAACTTTTCCAAATTAAAAATGAAAGCATTCATATGTGTGTGCATTTAAAATAGGAGTTGATTTGAAGTGCCTTGTTTAAGTGATCCAATGCTTGTAAAATGTTTCTTAGGTGATTTAAACATCATCTACATCATTCCCAAACTTTTCCTAAAGAAAATCAAACCAAAAAGAATTAAAAAGGAGGAATGGTCATTTTGGCCATTTTAATCCACTACACTACTTTGAGTGTTCCTAGCACTCATTTCTTAACAGAAACAATTCTTGATCTTTGCACCCCTTGCTAGTACACATAATGAGGTACCAAGGCCCTCCTTTGGATCTGCTAAAAACATTCTGTTAACTATTTTAATTGGCATTTGAAAATTGAATCCAATGCATATGCATAGATCACCCCTATTTCAAAACCCATCTATTTGAGCTCCACTTTCAAAACCCTTGTAACCAGAGTCTACCTAGCAATAGTCGAGAACACCCAAAGATTTTGAAACCAAAATTCAAAAGTTTGTTTCATGCGGCCATTTCATCAAACACTTGGCAGGCAGATTTCAAACAAAACAAATTTCACTATTTTAAATAGTGTTCTGGCCAAACTTGTCCCATTTGGCCCCTTTTTACTCCCTTTGTCTCTAAATGATCTAGCAAAGCCTTTTAAACCCACTCCCCTAGCCCCTAGTGGCATTGCCATGCCATGCCGAGCCACCCCTCGCCGGCCAACCTTGCCCTCACCACAGCAGGACATCTCCCTCCCTCTCACCATGTCTAGGAGGTACCCAGCACGTCACCGCCACCCTCTGTCCCCTGCCCGAGCCAAGCCCTGTAGTGGACCACCGAGGAAACCACGTGCCCATTGCCACCGCACCATGTCGATGCCGCTCGCAGAGCACGCTCTGTCCCCACGTGCACAAGCCGCCGCTCGACCGCAACCCGCGCCTACCACTCCGCCATGACCCCGGGAACACCCTAGACACCCTCGTTCGCCACCCAACTCACCACAGCCAACGCTCGTCGTGAACACCGCCGCCTCTGCCGCTCAGAGCGCCACCTCGCCCAGACCGCATACCACCGCCCCTACGGCCACATTCACTTCCTAGAGCACCGCCAGGAGACCGCATGTCGATCGCCACCCTCCGCCATGCCTCTAGCCGGCCGTAGCCATGTCACCACCGTCGCCTGCCCATCCCGCTCGGTCTCACCGTCAGGCCTATAAAAGGAGGCCTCCCCAGCCTCTTCTCTCCACACCACTCACTCCCTACCTCTCACTGAACCTCACCCACCTCTAGCCGGAACAAGGCGAGCTCTGCCTCCCCGGAATTGGAGTCAGAGCAGCCGCAGTAGGAGGAGAAGGGTGCCGCTGATTGCGAACACCCCAAGCTCCGCCACAACCGCGCCTCGCCTCGCCGTCGTCTTCCAGTTAGTTTGACCGCCTCGCCGACCTCGCTGGAGTCCTGGTACGTCCCCAGCAGACCCCCACCGAGCCGCTAGGGTGCGAGCTCGCCGGCGACCTGTTCGTCGTCGACGACAATCCTCAGCCGTAGATCCCCCTTCTAATCCTATGGCCCACAGCGCGCGTACCGTTTCGTGTGTTATGACCCACTAACAAGCAGGACCCCTTTGTCAGCTGAGCCCCGCGCCACGCAGCGCCACTAGGCCGGCCCAAGTTCTTTCCCGCGCTAGCCCACCCGTTCAAATCTGGATTTTTCTTTTTAGTTAAATCTAGTTTTTGTCCACTAGTTTAAAATTCAATTTAGAGAATTTTATAAATCCAAATTGCATGAAACCAATTTCGTCTGAAAGGTATTGAGATGATCTATCCAAGCCCGTTGGATTTAATTCAATTAGATTTATAGATCTCTCCTAATAAAAATAAGAAAACAAAGCATTAGCACCTTGCAACATTTTTATAAAATCAACCAAGTTATCTTTTGAGTTGATTCCAACTCTCAAAAATCACATTTCACCATATCTATCTAAATATGTAATAATATTAAGGTTTACATCCAGTGACTTTGGACTAGTACCAAATTAATGCTATATAGGAATTTCTAGTCACTTTAAATCATTAAATAATGAACTTAAACCAAAATGATTATGATCCAACCTTTAAATCTCATTCCCACATGTTAGAATATGTGGTGATGACATGTGTGCACATGATCCCATATTTTAAGTGGTGAATATTAAATCTTAGTTAAAATTTTCAATGAGTAGAAATTACTTTTCTAAATTAAAAAGAATGAAACTATTGAATTAAACTTGTGATGCTTGTGATGATAATAGATCATCAAATGTGTGCCTTAGAATGCTACTTAGCCTAGTTAAGTATTGTTTGGTGATTGTGTACTCCATATGTATTCTTATAGACGATAGTAACGACCAAGTCTACGAAGAGGAGGAATGTTATCAATACGAAGAAGAAGAAAACTTCAACCACTACACCAACCAAGGCAAGCTAGCACTATCCTAGATTAACCCTTGCAAGTTATACTTGCAAGCCACAATTAACAATTCAAGCTAACCCTTGCAAGTTTAGTGCTTACCAAACTAGAATCAAACTAGATGGTTTAGCAAAGATGCCTTAAGCATGCTTTGATCACACCCCTTTAACTATTAGTTACCCCAAGTCTTGGTTTACAAGTGTTACCTCCTTTAGTTTACACAAAGTCCCTTAATTATTTTGAAGGTAGCATAAAAAGTATAAAACATGGCCTACTTAGAAACCTTTAGATGTCATTCTATGGCATGATATTGAACCTATCACTTCCACTTTAGTGAACACTCTTAACTTAGTAGTTTAGAGTAGATCAAAAACTTGAGTCACTTTAGATGGGAACACTTGGTGAAAATGAATTATGAAAACCTTGGAATGATGAGTCATTCTATTGAGATGTTTTGACATGTGTTGAGAAACACAAATGGTTGATGATGATGAAAATGTTGAGGCATGAGCCTTAACCCTTTTATAAAGCTGATGGTTAGATTCGGATGCGATACCATTCCAAATTTACCGTACAACCACATTACCTGAATTGGGTAAGGCTTAGCTGGAAATTTATATGCATTAGTATTAGTTCCCTCACGGGAGAGGTCTGAGCTGAGGCTACATCTCATGATGTCCACCTATGCAGTGCCCAAGATGACTGATGGTCATGGTTGGTAGGTGTGAGGATGAAGGAGGGAATGGGTGGCCTTTTATAGGAGGAGGGGGGTGCCCCCTCTCTCCATGGCCGGCGCATGGGGGGGTGACCCCTCACCTCCCCCATTCATGTGGTGGTAACTCCTCCACATTAAAATGCCTCTTCACATTCCCTTTTAAAGTCTCCACTTTAAATGCATTAAGTTTCTCCAAATTTAATGCTCTCTCATTTAATAAAACTGTTTTTATTAAATTTATTCAGAATTTTGTTAATTACTTTAATTAACAAACATTCACATATAGCCGCTTGCAATATTTCAATATCACATGCAGAACCACCTTCTGCAATTTCACCCGAAACAATTTCCGGTTTCTATTGAAACAATTCCTGCGCTCTGCAATTCTTTCGTCTGAAACATATGTGCTCCAAAATGGTGTCCGGTAACTCTTAACTGTGCCACCCTACGGTTCGCGAATAATGCAGACATGATCGAGACCCTTCTCCGATCAATAATCAGCAGCGGGACCTGGAGATCCGTACTGACTCCTACACATTCAACGATGACTCCTGTGATCGTGAGAACCTTTAACGCTTGTAACTAAATCCCTTTGTCTCTCGATATATTACATGTTCGAGATTCGATCATCGGTATCTCCGTACCTAGTTTGATCTCGTTACCGACATGCACTCTTTTCTCGTTCCCGTGATATAACATTCTAGTGATCACATCACTTGCTTGCAAGCTATCCTAATGTGATATCACCGAGAGGGCCCAGAGTATATCTATCCGTCATCTGATTTGACAAATTCCACTCTTGATCCATGAGCCTCAACATAACACCTTCGTAGCACTGAACCCATCTTTATAGTCACCATGTTACGGTGTGATGTTTGATGTTATCAAGATACTCTTCTGGTGTTAGCAATTAACATGATCTCATGGTCTAAGGATAAAGATTACTTCGTATGATGTTATAGCAATATAAACACAATGACTTGATCGTAATGCTATACTTTGGATGAATGTTCATCACATCATTCCACCAATGGTGTGACCTTGTTATTAACAACATCTAATGTCCATGATCAGGAAACCTTGATCATCTTGTTAATCAACAAGCTAGTCTATAAGAGACGCATGACTAGGAACCCTTTTTGTTTATTAAACACACATGCATTGATGTTTCCTATCAATACAATTATAGCATGTAAAATAAACATCTATCATATACAAGGAATACATAATAACAACTTTATTATTGCCTCTCAAGGCATATTTCCATCAGCTCATAGGAGAGGTGCTTATACTAGGGTGTGTAAAGGGAAGGTTATGTTTGATTATCTGCATACTAAGTATGATGATTCAGGGTTATCCCTGACAGATGTATTGAATCTTGTGGTGAAAGTGTACCACCTCTGCAGAGTGTCAAACTATTCGAATAGTCGTGTCCGCGGTTATGGATAGTTGGAATGGCCATACTGTTTCGTTGTCAGATGTTTTCCGAATAACTTGAAATGAATGATGAACTTTGACTTGACCACAACAGGGTTGTGTTTATGATAATAGCTTCCCAACTTAAGTGATTCTAGAACTTTACTTTACCTTTCTTTGCTTCAGAACTCAGCTTAGGTTTCAAACTTAACTTTATAGTTAAACTTAGATTTAGCACTTTAACCTAGAACTATAGTACCTGTTAATAGTGGTTTGCGAGTACTTAAAGAGTACTCATGGCTTTTGTCCCTGGCTATTCTCATGGCCAGACTATGAAGGAGACTATTAAGAGGATGGTCATCAGGACGGCTATGATAATTAGGACTATCTGCCTTCGTCAGCATTGCCTGTGCCCCTGAAGATGGACCCCACTGCAACGCTTATCTTTTATTTCCGCTGCTTGTTGTATTAAAGACTGGATCATGAGATCCTTATTTATGTAAGATCTTATGTATGGTTTGTAATGGATGATGTACTGTGATATCCAATCCGTTATGTCTCGCAAAAATGGTAATCCTGGGATTGTGAGGTATGGCATAACGGGCATCTGGGATTAAAAATCCGGGTGTTGACAACTATATGGAGGGAACTACTTGTTGGTAGACAGAGGGATGATAGCACTTATAGTGACTATAAAACTATTGACATTCCTTACATATCAACTTGGGAACCGAGGAGAACTCACGGAACATTGTCCATGCCATGGGATACATCCTACGGGGTAAAGTCTCTTAATAGCGTAGTAATTTGATTAATGTCGATTGATGTCTGCTGTGGTTATGTGGATGATGTGTGCAGCGGTTGCTGGGTATTCGTCCATATATGGAGCTTCTCCCACACATATCAGAAATGGTCTTATTCATTATAATAATTTTGATCACTCTTTCTAAATTACTAGCGGTGGTTCCACTACTCCCTGAGAACTCTTTCCATCATCTTGCAGACTTTCGTAATCATACTTGCATGCTCTTGTTTACTTACAACATTAGTTTACTTATTGTTCTCTTATTTGAAAACCCAAAAATATCTTTTACACAAAACTCACATTGTATCTTGTTACTTAGAACATTAGTTAGCATTACTATTTCAGTATTTAGTTCAAAGAGTTATTAGACTTCAGACTCCTGCTCCCTGTGGGATCAATATCTTTATTTCAAAAGTAGCTACAAACAATCTATGCACTTGCAGTCATCACATACCTGTGTCCTCAACATCAGAGCCTCTAAATTGATTCTGTTGAACCAAACTTAAATAATGGGGCTTAATTTCATAATCATCAACAGCAATTGCTGGCTGTGTAATAGGAGTACACAAATAATCATTATTGGGAGTAGCAAACTCCCCAAGCTTCTTTTCAGCCATATTTCCTATGTTTTTGAGTTTTCTTAAACATAGACTTATAATAGTAAAAAATAAGAATTTAAAGACTAACTTTGGTTTTTCAAATAAAGACTGAAAACAAACTAAAAATTAAAAACAAGAATTAAAACTAGCAAGATTCCTATTAACCTCACCAGGCTAGCTATTGCTTCCCCGGCAACGGCGACAGAAAAAAGGGTTGATACCTTCGATCCGGATTACGGATGCAGTATAGTTCTTTTTCCCTAGTAGACCTAGGTTTATCGAATCCTCAGGAAGCAGAAGCGAAGTGAAGTTACTTTAATGGACCTTCGGGAGTTTTAGAATTCCTTTTGTGTTTTTACCAGACCAAGAGTTTGCGTCTTTTATTGTTGTCGATGATGGAGAGAGAGGGGGCCTAGGGCGTTTGGTTTCACCTGTAGCTGTGCAAAACATCTGATGGGAATAAAAGATAATGATAAAGTATGCATGCAATTTTTAGAGCAAGATAAATTATATGTGGGCAGTGCATCCATAATTGCTATTGCCTCCGCAACCGATTATAGAAATAACCTACTAGTCTCATCCATAAAAGAAAGAGAACTAATGATATGTATAATGAAGTCACTATTAATCCCAAGTAAATCCTGCACATATAGCCGTACTACCCCTTCTGTCACTGGGGTTCCCAACCTGCAGATTAGTCATTACTCATACTCCCTATACCTGACTCAATCCTTAGGTTCTTGGGTACCTGACAAGTCCTTGGACTAAGGCAAGAGAGGATACAATAATCATCATGTCATACAAACTAATACATGATCCCATGTATGATAAATAACATGCACAAAAGCTACATGGCTAGGCCGAAGCCCTTAGCCTAAGGAGAATAACTCACACATAGAGATGAGATCAAATATCATAAACGTTGTAGAGGAAATCATAATATTGATAGCAAATAGTCTTACAATGTCGCCAGTCAAAGATGAGACCTACTATTACAAGTGGTGGAATATGGCTATGGTGGTGGAGAATGGTTTGGAGATTAGATCCAAGTCTATTACTCCGGTGGCTCTTCGGTGTTGTGGATGGAGATCTGGAGGCAGCTGATGGTCTGGCAGAGCTCTCTTTTCGCGTCGCTCGAGGCTTCTTTATATAGGGGTCCCTTCATGAAAGTTGTTCTGTTTGAGATAGCGGTGGCGACACCAACTATATGACCACAACTATACGGACGGAATTTTATTCTGATCGTATAGTTGATCGTTAAAGCGTCTGCCTCCATTCCACGACTCCTGGTTTCTTCTGGTTGTTGGAAATCTCGTATCTTTGACTTTAATTTAGTGATTCCCATCATCAAACATCATTATCTGCCCAGGGAAAAATATCAAGAAAGGATTGCATACCCCTTTGATCATTAGGCACTAGTGGCAGGGTTTAGAGAGATATTTCATCAAAAATATGAATAATATATAGTTTAAATGTGGACGTAGATGGCTATATTTCAGAGCCATCACCGTACCAGTGGTCGTTAAGCATTCTGGTGCCTTGGTACTACATCCCAATTACTTGGCCGTGTGTACTTCCTCAAAATCCTTCATTATGACTCCTTATTTCGCTTTAAAAGCCGTAATTTCCTGCACAACATAAATCAAAGAAGGGATTTCCATATCTTTGCAATTATTAGTCATTAGTGGAAAGAGTAGAGAGTTTCTTTGGCAATTGCTTGACCAAAAACAATGTTTAAACAAAGTGGAAGATGGCAAAAATCGGAGCCATCAGTGACCCGCTGTGGTTTTCGACGACGGTGATCCACTACAATCTTCGGCTGTGGCGACCCACAGGTTACATGGACTCCCGCGATCCACCGAGCGCATCTGCTCCTACGATCCCTAGTCGTATCGGCTCTCGCGATCGTGACCAGCCAGTCATATCGGCTCCCGCAACCGCGACCCGTTGCAGTCCTTGGCTACGGCGACCCACTACGGTCTTTGGTTGCAACAAACTATTGCCGTCATCGGCTCTAGCGACCCGCTGCCGCATCGACTACGTCTACTGCTGCATAGACTTCATCTATGGAAACTACCAATAAAGCTAAGTTTTTCTCTACCAAGAGTCAATAATCGTTTATTTTAATCACACTCGAAACACTCGGGGGTTGCGCCCTCTTCAAGTAACCTAATGTGTCGTCGACTCCACGCACTCAAGCACCTCGTACGCGATAGCTCGAGTAACTGTTTCTGCCTAAGCGTCGAATCCTCAAACTCCGAGTACCTTGGCAAGGTAATAAGACTAAGGGTAATCAGGCTAACAAAATGGCCCAGCATAGAGTGCAAAAGTTTCGACTCAATTGGCACGAGAATTTTATTTAATGAGTCGATAGGCAAATATTCTTTACCAGATATAGATACTTCACAATTCTTTGCATTTTATATAGCTTACAAGGAAGTC
Organism: Avena sativa; assembly: GCA_916181665.1. Lineage (NCBI taxonomy): Eukaryota > Viridiplantae > Streptophyta > Magnoliopsida > Poales > Poaceae > Avena > Avena sativa. The sequence continues at coordinate 436,190,477 of OV702295.1, forward strand.
AAACTAGATTGAGCTATTATACCGGCTCCTCCAATAGAATTTGACAAAACAACTAGCTATGCCATAAAATCAAGACCCGAGTCAAGTCCCTCCTCGGATGGTTGCATCGCTTGATGCTACAAAAACGCAACACTGGCCGCACACCCAACAGAAGCAACTGCATCGACTCCATCCATAGTGTCGAGTCCTTTAGGCTAAGCGTCGCACGACTCTGCCATGTCATCTCTGTCTGCAGCGTCGACTCTTGGCTCCTTACCCGTGAGACACTAACTCTATGCACTTCCGAGTCAGTGGCTTCTCCCTGCATGATTTTCAATTGTTTCTAGAAGATACAAGACTCGAGTCCCTACCTGAGCCCACGACTCCGCCAGACACTCGGGGCCTACTCCAAACTGGAGCGCTAGTTGATGGCTCAAGATATGTAGAGCTCGTTGGTAACCCCAAGAGGAAGGTATGATGAGAACAACAACAAGTTTCCCTTAGTTATGAAACCAATGTTATCGAACCAGTAGGAGTAAGGAAACAACTCCAAGGTGTTGCTAGCAACTTGGAATCCTGCACAACACAACCACAGAACTTTGCCCCAACTTACAGTGAGGTTGTCAATCTCATTGGTTTTGCTGAGAACAAAGGATTAAACGTATAGTATGGAAGATAGTAATTGCTTGCAGAAAGTAAACAGTAAACGGTAAACAGTAGATGGTATATTAATGGTAAAGGAATGGACTGGGGTCCATAGTTCATAGAGGTGTTTCTCCTTAAGATAAATAGCATGTTGGGTGAACAAATTACAGCGGGGCAATTGATAGATTGAGAAAGCATAACAATGCATATACTAGACATCTTGACTCCTATGAGATTTGATTGGGAATTACAACATAATACATAAACCGTAATCCAACTGCATCTATGACTAATAATCCACCTTCCGGTTATCATCCGAACCCCTTCCAGTATTAAGTTGCAAGCAATAGATAATTGCATTAAGCAAAGTGTGTAAAGTAAACAATACAATTGCCCCATGGACAAAGGATTGTTGTTTCTCCCTAGTAGCAATAGCACATCTACAACATTAGAGATTTCTGTCACTTCCCCAGATTACTAGAGGCATGAACCTACTATCGAGCATAAATACTCCCTCTTGGAGTTGCAAGCATCAACTTGGCCAAGATAGCTACTAGCAATGGAGAGAATGCAAGATCACAAATAACATAGACATGATAGAATCAATAATAAATCTGACATAGTATCTCAATATCCATCGGATCCCTGCAAACACAATATATAGGATTACAAACAAATGATCTTGATCATGAACGGAGCTCACAAGATCTAAACATGATAGCACAAAGGAGGAGAACCAACCATCTAGCTACTGTATGGACCCATAGTCCAAGGGTGAAATACTCATGCATCACTCCGAAGGCCGGCATGGTGATGAGGAAGGCCTCCGGGATGATCTCTCCCCTCAGGCAGGGTGCTGGGAAGAGCTTCAGATCCCTCGATCTTGGGATGGAGATGACGGCGGCTACAGACTCTTTCGTGGATTTTTGATCGGGTTCTTAGGGTTTGTCCATCGGGGTACTTTTATAGGCGAAGGGGAAAGGTCGGTGGGTTCTCAAGGGGCCCACACCATGGGGCAGTGCCCTAGGGGGTGGCGGCACCAGCGCTAGGTGTGGCCACCTCATGGCCCCACTTCGGCTGCCCTTCGGACTCCATGTTCCTTCTGGTAAATTATTGACTTTGGCTTTTGTCCCTTCCAATTTCGAGAATATTTCCTTACTAGCCTTTCTGAAACCAAAAACAGGCAACTGGCACTGTGGCATCTTGTTAATAGGTTAGTTCCAGAAAATGTATAAAAATACCTCAAAGTGTAAATAAAACATAAGAAAGTTGATATAAAACAAGCATGGAGCATCAAACATTATAGATATGTCTATGACGTATCAAGCATCCCCAAGCTTAACTCCTACTCGTCCTCGAGTAGGTAAGTGATAAAAATAATAATTTTTGAGGTGACATGCACCATCATGATCTTGATCAAGGTATTTGTAAAGCAATGATAGCTGGGATCAAAGTACTCTAAACATGAGCATGAAAGATAGAGTTCTAACAATAAGACATAGCAACTATGTTGTAACATGAAAAGGTACAACCAAAAGATCATGAATAACAATGCATTGAAAGACATTTGTTTGTTTCACATATAGAAAACATAATAAGAGTGGTATTCAGCTTGTCCCTCATGGTATAGCAAAACATAAATGCATAGGACACCTTCAAAGTTCATAAAGGTGACTAGATACAAATAATTTAAGAACAAGCAATATCAAAGTTATGAATAAATCAACAAGTTTTGGGACAATGCACATTAAACTAAGAATGACCACTATGCTCTCTTAATTGGTGCATAAAGATAGAATATGGAGACTCAACATAAAAGTAAAAATAAAGGCCCTTCACACAGGGAAAGGAGGGATTTCAAGTTTCATAAAGAGCTTCCAAAAATTATGGTACTTATTAGCTTTCAGCTCTCATTGCCCCTATAATAAGCATCTTGAGGTTATTAAGGCTAAAGTGACACAAATATGAGGATATGCTTGACAAGTTATAAGTTGAAAATCCCATGCCCCTTGCTTACGAGTACCGAACCTCATGCTACTCAACTTTAGTCACAAGTAAGTTCTTGTCATTGTAAGTACATGTGTATCATGGAGAACCGCCAACGGGGTACCCCTTGCCCCATGACACAGGAGCTTTCCCATATCAACATGACAAGGCAATAGATAATGAGCATCCCAGTGATCTTTTTATTTGCTATTTGCATAGGTTTTTATTGAGGATGCTTCACAGAATGCTCATTATGGTTATGCTGCAAGTTTCCACCATGATTAGGCATGTCTTAGGCTACCCGCCCAGGCGTTTCTCTAACACACATACAAACTCCATGAGCTTACAAGCTCCCCTTTTATTTCACACCACCGGGATCCATAAACAAAAGAACATGATATCAACTGAATAATAAGTGCAATGTTGAAAGCGTTCCCCATGGTATCATGGTTCTACTAATTCACAACTTATAAAGTGCAAGCATATAAGCAACATAGATGGACACAATGGTTCAAGTTTATTAAGTGCAAGAAAATAAAGTGTGCCATCAAATTTGTGAGATCTTTAATCACTAATTTTCACATAACAAGTTTAATTTGGAAGATAGATAAAAACATGAATATACTTGGAATGGTGTAACACACCATGCATAGGAATTTATAGTGGACTCTTTTGGAATAAATTGGTTTTCTTGGAGGTTGGATGCATGAGTGGAACTCATACTTGGTACAGGTGGAGGCTAGAAAAAGACTGGGAGCGACCAACTAAGAGAGCAGTAATGGCCATAATCATGCAAAGCGACAAAACATTATTAATTAAAGCATAAAGTGATATTACAAGTCAAAAACTAAATGATCATAGAGGCTAAGGTCACTGGTTCATAGTCTTAACATGGTGTAAGCATGTGCCAAGTCAACCAAATAAAGCATCAAAGGAGAATACCACAATATTATGCTTTTTTATGCTAAAACAACGCATGATTTTTTCAAGGCACATTAGGCAATCTCAATTGTTTGGAACAAGTCATGATACAACAATAATCACTAAGCATAAGGTTAAAGCAACATCAAACATGACATGATAAAGTCTAGGCCACAGTCAAAACAAGCTCCTTTGTACCACTTATAAGCATGAAGCTTCCTACTCTTTTCCAACACCAATCAACTTATTTGAAACAACATATAAATGCGGGGGTCCCAACAATTTATTTAAGAAAAACAAACAAAATAAAACTAAAAAAAAAACAAAGACGCTCAAAGAACAACACAATAGTGCATGAAACAATAAAAATGAAGTGTTTTGGAAGAAAAACTGAGATTTTTATTAATGAAGAAGGGGATGATTTGGGCATCCCCAAACTTTGACGCTTGTACCTCTTGAAGATTTCTTGGGGTAACACGGGTGGCATCCCCAAGCTTGAGCTTTTGTCCATACTTCATCTCATCACATTATTCTTCCCTACACTTGAAAATTTCCTTCATACAAAACTTCACACAATCTTCGTCAACAACATTAGTGTATTCAAGATAATAAGTCTTTGGGTTTAGTTTCAACACAAGTAAAACTTCCATTAAAACACAAGATACTGTAGCAATTCTTTTTAAAAGCTCAAGTGATCAAAGAGAACTCAAAAAGAAAGAGATTAAGAGGCAAATCCAAATAATGGTAGAAATCTGTCAAAACAGACCAGCCGGTAAAAACCGATTTTTTCGAAGACCTTTTATTGCTCAAATCGAAACGTGATAAACTAATGAAAGTTATATAATAACATGGGTCATAAGCACAGAAAATTACAGCTGAATCTGACGTACAGAGATTTTTCACGATTTTTTACAGTGAAGCACAAAAAATCTGTTTCAGGACAGCAACTTTCCCAAGTCTTACTTCTCTCTCATTAGAGGTTATTCTTGGAACAAAAACCACACAAAAAGGATAAGAAAAGGTTATACTGAGGCAATAACTTTCAAGTCTCAAAAAAATAAAAACTTACTAAAAGTAAAAATAATTTGGGTTATCTCGCAATAGTGCTTTTTTTAACGCCTTTCAGCCAGGCATAGGAGCTAGATTCAAGTATTTTCAAATGAATAAGAATTAATATAATTTTTTTTTAATAGGAGAGGCGAAAGGTATATTCTCTCTCTTCCCAGGGAAGTGTTCTATACCTTTCTTGAGTGGGAATTGATATTTAATGGTGCCTTCCTTCATATCAATAATGGCACCAATAGTTCTAAGAATGTCTCCCCAAAATAATAGGACAAGAAGCATTACATTCAACATCCAAAAAATAGAAATCAACAGGCACATGGGTATTGTTAACCATAATAAGAACATCATTAATACTCCCCATGAGTTTCTTTTTAGCATTATCATCAAGTTGGACATCTAAATAACAATCTTCCAATGGTGGCAAATCAAGCATTTCATAAACCTTTCTACGCATAATAGAGACACTAATATACCAAGATCACATAAAGCTTTGAGATCAAAATCATTCAATTTAATATTAATGATGGGTTCCCAACCATCTTCTAATTTCCTAGGAATAGAAGCTTTATGTTTCAATTTTTCTTCTTTAATTTTTATGAGAGCATCTCTAATGTGTTTTGTAAAGGCCATATTCATAGCACTAGCATTAGGAATTCTAGCAAGCTTTTGTAGGAACATAATTACTTTAGAAATATTGCAACCATCAAGATCAAAATCAAAATTACCATCCAAGGTAGTAGAACTATTGTTTCCCATATTTCGAAGAATTTCAGCATTTTTATTGGAAAAGGTTCCATTGGTTTTAGGCATTGTTGCAAAAGGAATGGGGGCTTCATGTGGTTTGCTAGCATCAACATTGGTGGTGGTAATTGTAACACCCCAAAAATATTAATCAAGATTATCGAGTTCAAATCCCCTAAGTTTAGGGTTAACAAAAACTTTTCTTATTAAATCTAATATGAGTGTATGTGTGCATTGCATTAGTGTATGAATGAGTGAAATTGCCATGTTTGATTGCTACAAATGATAAGGAATGGTTTAAAGATGAATACTACATCATCTAGGACATTTACAAACAAAATCAAAAGAAAAGAAAATCAAATATGAATCATATAAGCAAATGGTCATTTTGATCAAAATTATCCACTAGACCACTTTGAGTGTTTCTAGTCAAAGATTTCTAACAGAAACTTTTCCAATTCTTTTCACCCCTTGCTAGACCAAGTAAAAGTGCCCAAGCCCACTTTACAAATTAATAGAAAAAATTCCAAATCTATTTAAAGGACATTGCAAAATTGAATCAAGTTCATATGCATAGATCACCACTTTTCAAAAAACCACTGAAATCACTTCACCTTGACTTTTCCAAGCAACCATAGACTATCAAGAAAGTACTCAGAGCACTCACCAAAATTCATCCAAAAATTCAAACTTTCAATTCATGTGGCCATTTGGTCGAGCACCTGGCAGACACAATTAAGCACTATCTAGCTTCTACTATTTTGAGTAGTGATCAATCGCCACTAGTGCCTTAAATCTCTCCCCTGGTCTCCCTTAGCACCCAGCAGCGCAGCAGACCAGCTCCCCCTTTTGCTGTTTGCAGCAGTGCCGCACTGGCCACAGCCAGCACCTCCCTCTCCCACGACGACCAGGAGCCAGGCGACCGTCCACCGCCACACTCTGTCCACCCCTCGACGAAAGACATGCCATGGACCACCCGAAATCGCCTGCCATGCCGAGAGCGCGCCAGAGCGCCGCAGCTGACATGCGCACACACGCCGTGCCTCGCCTCTCCGCCCGTTCCTGCACTCACCGTGACCCCAGCTACCCCTCTTACACGCCCATTCGCCGCCGCGCGGACCGTAGCCATTGTGCGCCGTCTCGAACGCCACCATTATCGCACAGAGCATGGACCTCTCCCGACCGTTCTCGACCGCCCCTTGCCGCGCCATCACTCGCATGACGACCGCCCTGAAGCACCGCGTTGACCCCTATCCTCAGCCATGCTGATAGCCCTCTGTAATGATGTCGCCGATGAGCCAGAGCCATGCCGCTCTGTCCCTCTCGTCGCTGTATAAATAGAGGCCACCCTAGCCCTCATTCGCCACACCATTCCACTCTTCTCTCTCCCATAAACCTCCCACACCTCTCCCCGGAGCAAGGCGAGCACCACACCGCCGGAATTTCATTAGAGCCTGCTGCTGCAGAGGAGAAGAGGAACCGGAGCTAGGAGCCACCCCAAGAGCCGCCGCGACCACCATTCGACTCGCTGTCCTCGACATGTTCGATCGCCCCCATCGCCGACCCTAGCTGGAGCCCTGGTGAGCCCCCACGTACCCCCACCGTTCGCGGTAGGGTTCAGTCTCGCCGGAGTTGTGCGACAGAGACGACGATGCTCAGTCGTCGATCACTCTCTAATCGTAGAGCCCAAATTGAAAGATACCGTTTCGGTTTAGTTTAGTCGCTGACCTGTGGGACCGTCCTATCAGCAGCTCGCTGCCCCAGAGCAGTGCAGCTGGGCCGACCCAATTAGTTTCCCGTGCAAGCCTGTTGATTCAAATAAGCTTTTCCCATTTTAGTTAAAACTAGATTCTGTCAATATATTCAAAAATCAATTCAAAGAGATTCACTGAACCAAATTGCCTAATTCCAATTTTGTTAGAAAGATATTCAAATTATATATCCAATCCTGTTGGATTCAAACCATTTGAAATTATACATCACCTATACCAAAAATAACAAGGCAGAGACTTTTCCAACTTCAAACATTTTTCAAAAATCAACCATAAATGCTTTTGAGTTTATTCCAACTCTCAAAAATCACATTTGTCAAGATCTATCTGAATATGTAAAAATTTTTAGGTTTACATGTAGTGGTCTTGGACTAGTACTAAAAGAATGCTATATAGGCATTTCTAATCACTTTAATTGTATTAAATAGTAATTTTAAACTTTATAAAATATGACCACCACTTTAAATCACATTCCCAAGTATTATAATATGTGGTGATGACATGTGTTACCATGATCCCATATTTTAATTAGAGAATATTAAATCTTAAGTATTTCAATGAGTAGAAATTACCTTTCTAAAATCAGATAAATAAGACTAGGTCCTTATTTCATGTAATGATTGTGATGATGCTAGGTCATCAAGCGTGAGCCTTAGTGTGCTAAATAGAAGTAGTTAAGTATTGTTTGGTGATTGTGTACCTTATATTCATTTATAGATGCTAGTACCAACCCAGGATACAAGGAGGAGGAGTACTACGAAGAAGAAGAGAACTTCAACCACTTCACTACTCAAGGCAAGCCTAACACTACAAGTTAACTATGCAAGCCATCCTTGCAAGATAACCTATGCAAGATGCATTAGGCATACTTGGTTATGCAACTTTGATTATACCCATTCAAAGTTTTACTTGCAAGCTTTATCCTTTTATTTTTTTTCCAAAGTTCTTTATCTTTAGTTCGTGATTTGTGAGTATGGGAAATATAGGATAGATGCCATAAAGAGTATAAAACTAGACCTAAGTAGTTATACTTAGATGCCATTAAAAAGCATGAAACTAGAGTTGGATAATTACACTTGCTTAGCACCCCTTTTTAGTGACACCATGATGGCCCAAAATATATCGAGCTCGTTGGGGAACCCCAAGAGGAAGGTATGATGTGCACAACAGCAAGTTTTCCCTCAGTATGAAACCAAGGTTTAATCAAACTAGTAGGAGCAAGGAAACACCCCAAAGGTGTTGCTAGCTGAGCCTTGGTAGGGTGCACTACCGGTGCTAATAGCAACGTGGAGACCTGCACAACACAACCACAGAACTTTGCCCCCAACTTGCAATGAGGTTGTAAATCTCACCGGTTTTGCTGAAAACAAAGGATTAAACGTATCGAATGGAAGAAAGTAATAGTTTGCAGAAAGTAAACACAAAGCAGTAAACAGTTTGTAGATTGATGGTAAAAGAAAGAACTGGGTCCATAGTTCACTAGAGGTGGCTCTCCTTAAGATAGATAACATGCTTGGTGAACAAATTACAGCGGGGCAATTGACAAACATCGAGAAAGCATACAAGCATATACTAATCATCTTGACTCCTTTGAGATTCGATTAGGCATTACAACATTATACATAGACCGCCATCCAACTGCATCTATGACTAATAATCCACCTTCAGGTTATCATCCGAACCCCCTCTAGTATTAAGTTGCAACCAACAGATAATTGCATTACGAATTGCGTGTAATGTAAACAATACGATTGTTCTATGAACAAAGGATTGTTGTTTTCTCTCTAGTAGCAACAGCACATCTAGTACCTTAGAGATTTCTGTCACTTCCCCAGATTACCAGAGGCATGAACCCACTATCGAGCATAAATACTAACTCTTGGAATTGCTAGCATCTACTTGGCCAAGATAGCTACTAACAACGGAAAGCATGCAAGATCACAAATAACAAAGACATGATAGAATCAATAATCAATCTAAAATAGCATCTCAATATCCATCGGATCCCCACAAACACAACATGTAGAATTACAAATAGATGATCTTGATCATGAACGGAGCTCACAAGATCTAAACATGAAAGCACAAAGGAGGAGAACCAGCCATCTAGCTACTACATGGACCCGTATTCCAAAGATGAACTACTCACGCATCACACCGGAGGCTTGCATGATGATGAAGAAGGCCTGCAGGGTGAATTCCCCTCTCCGGCATGGTGCTGGGAAGAGCTTCAGATCCCTCCCGATCTAGGGATGGAGATGACGACGGCTATAGACTCTTTCGTGGAATTTTGATCGGGTGCTTAGGGTTTCCGTATCAGAGGCAATATATAGGCGGAAGGAGAGGCTGAGAGGGTGCCTGGGGCGACCAGACCACTCCCTGGCGCGGGCTAGGCCTGGCCGCACGGCCAGGTGGTGTGTCCGGGCCCCAGCCCCTCTCCGTCTCGTATTCTGGCTCTAGGTGTCCCTCCGTAAATAATTACTTTGGCTTTTGTCCCGTCCAATTCCGAGAATATTTATTTTCTGACTTTTCTAGAACCAAAAACAACAGAAAACAGACAGCTAGCACTGTGGCTCTTGTTAATAGGTTAGTCCAAGAAATCATATGAAAAGTACTCCAAAGTGTGGACAAAACATAAGAAAGTAGATAAAACCAAGCATGGAACATAAAAAATTATAGATACATTTCCAATGTATCAACATCCCCAAGCTTAACTCCTGCTCGTCCTCGAGTAGGTAAGTGATAAAAAAGAAAAAATAATTTTTGAAGTGACATGCACCATCATAAACTTGATCAAAGTATTTGTAAGACATTCAAAGCTGAGATCATAGTACTTAAATCATAACATGGAAGACAAAGTTCTAGCAATAAGACAAAGAAACTATGTTGCAACATGAAAAGGCACAAACAAAAGATTCATAAATAACAATGCTTTGCAAGACGTTCATTTGTTTCACATAAAGAAAACATAGCATAGTGGCATTCAGCTTGTCCCTCATAGAGTAGCAAATATAAATGCATAGGACACCTTCAAAGTTCATAAGAGTGACTAGATACAAATAGTTTAAAACAAGCAATATCAAAGCTATGCATCAATAAATCTTGGGACAATGCACATAGAACTAAGAATGAACACTATGCTCTCAAAGTAGGTGCATAAAGCTAGAAGGTGGAGACCCAACATATTAGTGAAAGAAGGGCCTTCATAGAAGGAAGTCACTACAATAAAAGTGTCACGTAGAGACGTTCTAAACGTGACGCTTTTATATTCGTCTTTACGTGAAAATACACCCGGTAAATAAAGACGACTTTTAATACGTTTTGTGGATCGTCTTGCCGTGAAAAGAATTCACCATTCCCGCTTTTCTTATTATTTTTCCCACCCGAATAATATAACCGAACTCTTAAAAAAAAACCTGCTGAACTTCACGATTTATCTCTCCACCCCCACCCCCAAGTCCCGCATGAACAGATCCCATCTCCATCTCCAAAACGAAAGCAAATACAGATCTATGGAAATTTAGCACCCCGCCTTTAGATCAGCCGTGGTGCATCTTCGGCCATGTCTGTGCAGCGACTGACGACAACTCTCGTCACCTCGCTTGTACAGTATCTTCATCTCCTCCTGAACTCTGGTTCCACGCCATGAGAGTCCCGATCCAGCCGAACTCGGTGTGACGGTGCCCTTTCCCATGCCATCAGGGCTTTCTCCTACTCCATCCACCCTTCGACACCTGCCGATGGGGGCTCGCATCCAGCCCAATCCTTGTAGTCGAGGCTCCACAGGTATGTTCTTGTACTAATTTAATCTTAGTCTGAGCATGTATCTACTTCATTGGTACGGGTCTCTACTCACTAGCATAACGATTGAGAGATGCCAGTAAATGTGGTCAATCAATCTGTGCCAGATCGGGAACTACATTATGTAGGTTATGGTGGCCAAATTTGTGAGCTAATTAAATAGTTGGCACTTGTCAATTTTATGTGTAAGCCTGATCAGACGGAAGCCTGTGAGTACTTGTGTCATTCATGTGTAATCCATGGAAATCGTTCGTTGGATGTGATTTACTTAGACCATATCAACTTACCACTAATTTACTAACCTGGAACTAGTTCTTTATTGAATGCCTCTATGTAGTGTGTGTAGCCTTCCAATTAAGTAGTCGAGATGCATATATGCAAAGTGATGACCATATCTTTCTTTAGCTAGCATTTTCTAGTTAATTCAGCCTTGACCTTGCTTCAGTTCTTCATTTCTAATTGGAGATGTAAGTTACCTCAGTAAAGTAATTGAGATAAATTGGTAAGCTTATGGATATATTATATAGCTCAGGTTCTTGAGTACATTTAATCATAATTTCTTTAATTTGTCCCCAATCAATGCCACTCACCTTGTCTCCTGATAGGCTTCAAATAAAATGCATCAAAGCTTCAAGCTATATTGCCCAGAAGTGAAATTGATAAGGTTCTGAAGATGTATCATACAGATGTTTCTGCATCAACTGGCCATACTTATTTGTTAGAACTAATAATTAATCGTTGTGGCTGCATCACTCAATAAGAAATTGATGTTGCTGCATCGCTTATGGATATATTACTCACCTCATGTTCTTCAGTAGATTTCATCATTTTTATTGACTCCAATCTACCCCGCTAACCCTTGTTCCTGATAGGCTTCAACTAATATGCATCAGAGATTCAAGTTGTACTTCCCTAGAGCGAATTAAAAAGATGCATCATAAGAATGTTGCTACATCAGGCTGGCTGTACTTATTTCTTAAAGCTAATGAGTAAGGTAGTCTTAGCTAGGTGCAAGTTCTACAATATATTACCAACTGATGTTTTCCATATTTATCCTTTATTTCTTTTGTATATTTCTAACCTTTGTTAGATTGTTTTGTGCAGAGTTATGAGCAATACTAATTACCCTGATGCTAAGAAGGTACATATTTTCGCCAATGTAGTCAATTACTGACCGTGATGCGAAGGTTTGGTATCCACCTTCAGTTTGTAACTAAGTGAATGATCTTTTTTGAAGCGATGTCAGAAATATTTCAACTTTCTTGCAGAAAGTTTTATCACAGAAATTTAAAGAATCGCAGTAAAAGACCACAAGGGAAAAATCTACAGGTTGCACTGAAGACCTGTCGGCGTTGAAGTACATGCATAATTTGAGATAGATTCCAGCTAGTTGGAAGTACATGAGTACTAAAGTATCTTATTGTTCTTGTCCCTCTTTTATATATACGCACAACACAGTTGTAAAGTACAAATTTTTATTATTATAATATATATTTCCCTGCAATGCAGTGCAAATGTCTTGATTTGTAAGTTGCACGTATTTTCTCTCTTTGCTACAAGAGTTGATATTTTCGTCATTCAAAAAATTCAAATGATTCTCTCATTAGCATGCCTCGTAGCGTCTCAACATTGATAGAGACGTCAATGTAGCGCATCTTCGTGCTCAGCACCCACAACGTCTCTACGGGATAGACATGCTTTTACAGAATGTCTCATATTTTCTACACACGCTTTCAATACGTCCTAACAGATATTTTCTACACACGCTTTCAATACGTTCTAACAGATTTTGAGACGGTGCATAAAGAGACGCTTCTAGGACACTTTCTAGAGGCGAGTTTACAACCACTTAGAGGGGAAATATAGTGTCCTTACCACCTAAATTCAGCGTCTCTACATGGCTTTTGTGTTGTAGTGAGTAGGGATTCAAGTCTCATAAAGAGCTTTCAAAAATTATGGTACTTAATAGCTTTTAGCTCTCATTGCCCCTATCATAAGCATCTTGAAGGTGATTAAGGTTAAAGTGACACAACTAAGAGGATATGCTTGACAAGTTATAAGCCGAAATCTCATGCCCCTTACTTACAAAGACCGAACCTCATGCTACTCAACTTTAGTCACGAGTAAGCTCTTGTCATTGTAAGTAAATATGTATCATAAAGAACCGCCAACGGGGTACCCCTTGCACATGATACAGGAGCTATCCCATAATCAAAATGAAAAGGCAAGCAGACAATGAGCATCTCAACGATCTTTTTATTTGCTATTTGCATAGGTTTTTATTGATGATACTTCATAGAATGCTTATTATGGTGAAACTGCAAGTTTCCACCATGATTAGGCATGGCTTAGGCTAGCGGCCCAGGCGTTTCTCTAACACACATACAAACTCCATGATCTTACAAGTTCCACTTTTCATTTCACAACGTCGAGATCCATAAGCAAAAGAACATGATATCAACAGGATACAAAGTACAAGTGCAATGTTAAAAGTGTTCCCCATGACACATGGTTCTGCTAATTTCAACTTATAAAGCGCAACCATATACGCAACAAAGAAGGACCCAATGGTTTAGGTTTATTAAATGCAAAAAGGTAAAGTGTGCCATCAAGTTCGTGAGAGCTTTAATCACGAGTTTTCTCATAACCAGTTTAATTTGGAAGGTAGACAAAAACGTGAATATACTTGGAATAGCATATGCTAATAGGTAGGTATGGTGGACTCTTTGGAATAACTTGGTTTAGGGAGTTGGATGCATGAGTGGAACTCATACTTGGTTGCGGAGGCTAGCAAAAGACTGGGAGCGACAAACTAAGAGAGCAATAATGGCCATAATCATGCAGAGCGAAAAAAAATCATTGACCAAAGCATAAAGTGATAGTACAAGTTGAAAACTAAAGGATCATAAAGGCTATGGTGACTTGGCATAGTCATAACATGGTGTGAGCATGCGCCAAGTCAACCCAAATAAAGCATCAAAGGAGAATACCACATACTATGCTTTAATATGCTAAAACAACGCATGATTCTTCTAAGGCACATTAAGCAATCTCAATTGTTTATAACAAGTCATGCTACAGAAAATAATACTAAGCATAAAGCCAAAACAATATCAAGCATGGCATGACAGAGCATAGGCCTCAGTCAAAAACAAGCTCTATTTACCACCTAAGCATGAACTTTCCTACTCTTTTCTTCCAATCCAAACCAAACTATTTGAAAACCAATGTATGAAAGAGGGGATCCAACCAATTTATTCAGCAAACTAAGAAAACCAAGCAAACGAAAAACCAAAATGAAAAACAAAAAAGAAGACACTCCAAGAACAACACAACTGTGCATGAAACAATAAAAATGAAGCGTTTGAAAGAAACCTGGGATTTTTATTGATGAAGAAGGGGATGACTTGGGCATCCCCAAGCTTTGACGCTTGTACTTCTTGGATATTTCTTGGGGTGACACGCGTGGCATTTCCAAGCTTGAGCTTTCGTCCATTCTTTATCTCATTACTCATTCCTTCCATACACTTGAAATCTTTCCTTCATAGAAAACTTCATACAATCTTTATTAGCAACATTAGTGTACTCAAGATAATAATTCTTTTAGGTTTAGTTCTAACACCAATAAAACTTCCATTAAAACACATGCTACTGTAGCACTTCCCTCAAAAATCTCAATTCCCCAAAAGAACTCAAAAAGGAACCAACAAGAAGCAAATGCAGGAAATTGCAGAAATCTGTCAAAACAGACCAGCAGGTAAAGAAAAAAAATTCGAAGACCTTTTGTTGCTCAAATCAAAAAGTGTTGGACTAACGAAAGTTAGATAATAACCTGGGGCAAAAGCACAAAAATTCACGCCTCAAAAGGATGTACGCAGATTTTACACAAATTTTTACGGTGAAGCAAAGAAATCTATTTCGGGACAACAACTTTCCCAATCATTACTTCTCTCTCATTAGAGGTTACTCTTGGCACAAAAAGCAAATAAAAAGGATAAGGAGCGGTTATTACTTAAGTAATAACTTCCAAGACTCATCTAAAACTTTTGGTTTATCTCCCAATAAGTGCTTTTCTTTAACGCCTTTAAGTTAGGCATAAGAAGCAAGAAAAATGATCAAGTGTTCTCAAATGAAGAAGCATTAAGAGCAAATTTTGTTTTCATAGGAGAGGCAAAAGGAATCTTCTCTCTCTTATTAGGGAAGTGTTCTATACCTTTCTTGAGTGGGAGTAGATATTTAATGGTGCCTTCTTTCATATCAATAATGGCACCAACAGTTCTAAGAAAAGGTCTTCCCAAAGTAATAGGACAAGAAGCATTGCATTCAACATCCAAAACATAGAAATCAATGGGGACATAGGTATTGTTAACCATAATTAGAAGATCATTAAGACTCCCCAAGAGTTTCTTTTTAGCATTATCATCAAGTGGGACATTCAAATAACAATCTTCAAGTGGTGGCAAATCAAGCATATCATAAATCCTTCTAGGCATAATACAAACACTACTATCAAGATCACATAAAGCTTTGAAATCAAAATCATTCACTTTCATATTAATGATGGGTTCCCAACCATCTTCTTGTTTTATAGGAATAGAAGCTTTATGTTTCATCTTTTCTTCTTTAATCTTTATGAGAGCATAAATAATGTGTTTTGTAAAGGCCATATTCATAGCACTAGCATTAGGACTTTTAGCAAGCATTTGTAGGAACTTAATAACTTCAGAGATATTGCAACCATCAAGATCAAAATCATAATTATCATCTAAAGTAGTAGAGATATTACTAGCCTCAACACTAGTGGTAGTGATAGTAGAACCACTAATGTTTCTAGCAATATCATCTTCTCTTTCCCACTTAGCATGCAATTCAGCTAATAGTCTAACATTTTCATCAATTCTAACTTGTATGGCATTACTAGCTGCAAAGGGATTATCAATAGTTTCAGGTTTAGCAGCCATTTTATTAATCAAATAGGATTGATCTTCAGACAAAGATGATATATTTATTTCGGCATTAGAAAGTTTCAATTGCAAATTAGGAATTTCCCTATTTAAACTCTCAAGTTGATGACTAATGTTCTTCAAAATGGTAGATTGTTCTTCCATAGTTTTAGTAAATAGTTTATTTTGTTCATATTGCATTTGCATGAAGTTTTTAGTTGCTCTTTCAACTTCTAAAATTCTTCCTTCACTAGGTATTCCAGGTTTGCCATTATAACCATAAGTATTATTAGGAGGATAGGGCCTATAATTGTTATTACCATAAGCATTGTTGCCAAAATTATTATTTCTTATAAAGTTCATATCAACTTGCTCTTCTTGAGCAACCAAAGAGGCCAAGGGAACATTATTTGGACCAATATGGGCTTTCCCATTAATAAGCATAGACATAATAACATACATCTTATCTCTCAAGGAGGAGGTTTCCTCAACAGAATTTACCTTCTTACCTTGTGGAGCTCTTTCAGTATGCCATTCGGAGTAGTTAACCATCATATTATCCAGAAGCTTTGTTGTAGCACCCAAAGTAATGGTCATAAAGGTACCTCCAGCAGCAGAATCCAATAGGTTCCTTGAAGAATAGTTCAATCCTGCATAAAAGGTTTGGATGATCATCCAAGCAGTCAGTCATGAGTGGGACAATTCTTTACCAAAGATTTCATTCTTTCCCAAGCTTGAGCAACATGTTCATTATTAGATTGTTTAAACTTCATTATTTCACTTCTCATAGATATAATCTTAGCAGGGGATAGTATTTTCCAATAAAACCATCTTTGCATTTAGTCCAAGAATCAATACTATTCCTAGTTAGGGAATTTAACCATTCTTTAGCTTTTCCTCTCAAGGAGAAAGGAAACAAATTCAGCTTAATAATATCTCCATCTATATCCTTATGCTTTTGCATTTCACAAAGTTCAACAAAGTTATTTAGATGGGCAGCAACATCTTCATTACCAATACCAGAAAATTGTTCTCTCATAACAAGATTGAGTAAAGCAGGTTTTATCTCAAAGAAAGTAGCTTTAGGAACAGGTGGAACAATAGGTGTGCTCCTAAAATCATTGTTGTTGGTGCTAGTGAAGTCACACAACTTAGTGTTTTCAAGAGTAGTCATTTTTTGTGTTTTTGATAAAGAAAGAAAACTTGTAAAACTATTTTTTGTGTGTTTTTGATAAAGAAACAAGCAAACAAAGCAAAAGTAAACTAAGCAAAAAAAATAACAAAGTAAAGAGATTGGTTATGAGGGACTCCCCTTGTGAAGATGTCCTTGACTCCCCGGCAACGACGCCAGAAAAGTAGCTTGATGGCCCAAAATATATCGAGCTCGTTGGGGAACCCCAAGAGGAAGGTTGTATGAGCATAGCACCAAGTTTTCCCTCAGTATGAAACCAAGGTTTAATAGAACCAGTAGGAGCAAGGAAACACCCCAAAGGTGTTGCTAGCTGAGCCTTGGCAGGGCGCACTACCGGTGCTAGTAGCAACGTGGAGACCTGCACAACACAAACACATAACTTTGTCCCCAACTTGCGATGAGGTTGTCAATCTCACCGGTTTTGCTGAAAACAAAGGATTAAACGTACCGAATGGAAGAAAGTAATAGTTTGTAGAAAGTAAACACAAAGCAGTAAATAGTTTGTAGATTGATGGTAAAAGAAAGGACCGGGGTCCATAGTTCACTAGAGGTGGCTCTCCTTAAGATAGATAACATGCTTGGTGAACAAATTATAGTGGGGAATTGACAAACATCGAGAAAGCATACAAGCATATACTAATCATCTTGACTCCTTTGAGGTTCGATCGGGCATTACAACATTATACATAGACCGCCATCCAACTACATCTATGACTAATAATCCACCTTCAGGTTATCATCCGAACCCCCTCCAGTATTAAGTTGCAAGCAACAGATAATTGCATTATGAATTGCGTGTAATGTAAACAATATGATTGTTCTATGAACAAAGGATTGTTGTTTTCTCCCTAGTAGCAACACCACATCTAGTACCTTAGAGATTTCTGTCACTTCTCCAGATTACCAGAGGCATGAACCCACTATCGAGCATAAATACTAACTCTTGGAGTTGCTAGCATCTACTTGGCCAAGATAGCTACTAACAACGGAAAGCATGCAAGATCACAAATAACAAAGACGTTATAGAATCAATAATCAATCTGAAATAGCATCTCAATATCCATCGGATCCCCGCAAACACAACATGCAGAATTACAAATAGATGATCTTGATCATGAACGGAGCTCATAAGATCTAAACATAAAATCACGAAGGAGGAGAACCAGCAATCTAGCTACTACATGGACCCATAGTCCAGAGATGAACTACTCACGCATCACACCAGAGGCTTGCATGATGATGAAGAAGGCCTCCAGGGTGAATTCCCCTCTTCGGTAGGGTGCCGGGAAGAGCTTTAGATCCCACCCGGTCTAGGGATGGAGATGATGGTGGCTACAGACTCTTTCGTGGAATTTTGATCGGGTACTTAGGGTTTCCGTATCAGAGGCAATATATAGGCGGAAGGAGAGGCCGAGGGGGTGGGCCAGGCTGGCCGCGTGGCCAGGTTGTGTAGCCGGGCCCCAGCCCCTCTCCGTCTCGTATTCTGGCTCCAGGTGTCCCTCGGTAAAATAATGACTTTGGCTTTTGTCTCATCCAATTCCGATAATATTCATTTTCTGACTTTCTTGGAACCAAAAATAGCAGAAAACAGGCAGCTAGCACTATGGCTCTTGTTAATAGGTTAGTCCAAGAAATCATATGAAATACTCCAAAGTGTGGACAAAACATAAGAAAGTAGATAAAACCAAGCATGGAACATCAAAAATTATAGATACATTTGCAATGTATCACACCATCATTGCGAGTTGCTACTACTAAACTACTACTGATCACTTAGAGGGGAATACTTGGTGAAAATGATTATGAAAACCTTGGAATGATGGTTCATTCTATTGAAATGTTTTGACATGTGTTATGAACACAAAATGATTTGATGATGAAAATGTTGAGGCATGAGCCTTGGCCCTTTATAAAAACTGATGGTTGGGTTTAGATGCGATACCATTCCAATTTTACCGTACAACCACAATACCAGAATTGGGTAGGGCTTAAATGGAAGTTTATATGCCTTAGCATGGGTTCCCTCACGGAAAGAGGTTGAGCTGAGGCTACCTCATGAATGTGAATGTCCACCTATGTAGTGCCCAAGATGGCAGATGGCCATGGCTAGGAGGCCAAGCTCATAGGGAAGGTGCCTATACTAGAGTGTGTATTTGAAAGGTTATGATTGATTATCTGCATACTAAGTATGATGATTTAGGATTATCCCTAACAGATGTATAGAATTTTGTGGTGACAGTGTTCCGCCTCTGCAGAGTGTCAAACTATTCGAATAGCCGCGTCCGCGGTCATGGACAGTTGGAGTGGCCATACTGTTCAGTTGTCAGATGTTTTCAAAAATGACTTGTGAATTGAACTATGACCTTGACTTGACCACAATAGGGTTGTGGACATGAAAAACTAGGTTCCCACTTAGGTGATGCAGAAAAATTACATTAGGTTCTTTACTTTTGAACTCCTTATGAAATAAACCTGGCTTTTTGCAAATAAACCTAGACCTTAAGATTCCTACTAGAACTACCTTACTTGTTAGTGCTAGTTTGCGAGTACTTAAAGAGTACTCATGTCTTTGTCCCTGGCTATTCTCGTGGCCAGACTATGAGGAGGACTACCAGGAAGATGGACAGCTGGAGGTCTATGACAACTAGGATCATCTCCTTTCGTCAGCATTGCATGTGACCCTGAAGATGGAGCCCTACTACATTTACTTTTCGCTGCTTTGATTGTATTAAGACTGGATCATGAGATCCTTTATTTGTAAGACCTTTATTATGGTTTGTAATGGATGATGTACTATAGTACCAATTCTGTTATGTCTCACAAAAATGGTAATCCTGGGATTGTGAGGTATGGCATAACAGGCATTTGGGATTAAAAATCCGGGTGTTGACAAGTTGGTATTAGAGCCATCCTGACCATAGGAGACCCTAGTTAGAATGGACGTCTAAACAAAAACGTAATTTCAAAACAAAAGAAGCGAGTATTTATGAAAACCTATTCCCACTCTTATCCTTGAGATTCTTTCATGAAAATTCATGTTCCTCAAAAATTCTTGCAATCCTACATAAAATTTGACACACTTGATCACCCCACTAACTTGCTCACCCTAAATTCTTATAGATGGAGGTCAAGTATAGAAAGTTCTACCAGCTGGGCAACGGAGGCCACCTGATCTTTGAGAGGGATCTCGATGCACTCGCAGAGTATCTTGAGCACCGGCACCCGGGGTTCTTCGGGGCCCAACTCAACGATGAAGTGGGAGAAGAACTACAGTGGCTGATAGTTGTAGATATCAGAGGCAAGATGGAAGCACCCACTTCGGAGAAGATCCAATTCAGCTTGAGGGAGAACAACGGGCTAGATGGATTAGCCAGGGCTATGCATGAAGCTCTTGTCCGTTTATGTGGGCAAAACATCAACTAGATTAGTGGAACTCGCTTTGCTCACTACGCAAGGCGTGATTCTATGGGAATACCCATGGAGATGCCAGGACACCCAGAGCTGAAGCATCAGGTGGATAATATCGACTTCATGTTGTATGATAGACAGAAGGAGTTGGACAACGCCCGTGCCTACACCAACCACAACCATGCCATGGCAGTCAAGAAGGACCAGACTCTCGCCATCCTTGCCAAGGAGCGCCAGTCACTTTGTTGTCAGCGTGACAAGAAGGATCACATCATCGATCGTCTTCGCAAGAAGGTGGCCACTCTCGAGAAGACCATCCGTGAACACGAGATCCAGCTTGAAGCAAAGGAGGAGGAAGGTGAAGATATCTGTGGGGATCTCTACTCTTACCTTAGTGATGATGACGACTACCTGGAAGATAATGCCATGGAGTTCCACACTGATGATGATAATTCTGCCTTCATTGATGATGATTAGATGCACTTGAGCACTACCGTAGGAGTAAGTTGTACCCGGTCCCATTGTATCGTAGTTTCATAGAATGGTTCTTAAAACCATCTGTTTTCTATTTTGTGTTTTGTTGTGTGTTTGTATTGGGTGCTATGATTGAATGAATGAATGAGAGAAAGTTATTAGTTTGCACAACCTGAGTCAAACTCAAAGTTTAAAGCTTTTGAAACAAAACAATGAACCTTAGAGATTTCCCTCTTATCTCGTTATCTATCTCAATCTTCAGATGACTCACGGAAACCCCGGAGGAAGCAGCTCATCTCAGGACCCAATGTTGCGTATTCTGCAAATGTTAGCTTCTAACGGTGAAGCTAGTAGAGCCAAACGTCAAGCAAACTTAGCCACTCTTCAATAGATAGCTCAGATGGCCCACAATAATCAAGGTCACGGAAACTAGGATAACCATGGAACCAAGCTCAAGAACTTTCAGAATACCAACCCACCTATATTTAGTAAGTCTAACGATCCCTTAGATGCTGATGACTGGCTGCAAACCATGGAGAACAATTTGGAGGTCACAGGAGTTGAAGCCAATGAAAAAGTACTGTTTGCTATCCATTATCTGGCAGGTTATGCAAGAGCCTAGTGGAATAGTACTCGTACCATGAACGAAGGGCAAACGATGACTTGGGAAGCATTCAAGATCAAGTCAGCCGAACCCATGTGCCCCAAGGTTTGGTCACTAGGATGAGGGATGAGTTCGGGGAATTGAAGCAAGGGAGAATGACTGTGGTGGAATACCGTGACAAATTCTTATCTTTAGCTAGGTATGCCCCTGATGAGATTAGCACCAAAGCAAAGAAGAAGGAAAGGTTTCTAAATGGATTACATGATGAGATGCAAACAGTGTTAGTCAACATCCGTTTTGTGGATCTAGAAGAACTAGTGGACTCTGCTGTCCATATGGAAGGAAAGATCAACCAAGCAATGACATTCACAACCGTCGCATGATGCACCAGCATGGATCGCACCATAACCATAAGTATCGCCCAACCCGTCTGCAGGATATGCCCCAAGAAACAACAGACCCCCTATGTCATGTCCAAACTATCCCAATCGTGGCGGAGGAAACTTGAAGTCTAGAGGAAACCACAAGAATGACCCCAGCAACTCCAATAACTTCAACCGTGCATCGCCCAAGCCCAACAACAATAACAATACTGCCCCAAGGACTAGAAGCAATGATGTGCCTATTGCAGGAAACGACAAGTCCATGATTACTTGCTTTGAATGCGGAGTCAAGGGTCACTACTCCAACGAGTGCCCCAAGAAGCTTGCAGCAACCACCAATGTGAATGCACCCGCTCAGCAGAAACGCGGTGCTCATCCTGGAAGGAGATTTGCCCCAGGGAACTCGCTCAACTGCAACGGCCGTCTGTTCCACATGAATGCTGAAGAAGCTCAGGAAGCGCCAGATGTCGTGCTGGGTATGTTTTCTGTTAACTCAGTACTTGCAAGAGTGTTGTTTGATTCTGGAGCATCGCACTCGTTTGTTACAGAAGAATTTGCATGCACTAGTAAGATTCAACCAACAAAATTTAAGCATGTTATGATAGCTCAAATACCTGGTTCGACCACCAAAGCTAGGAAAATTTGCAAGGCTGTACCTATCAGAATCCATTGAATAGAGTTTTATGCTAATCTAATAGTACTTGGAACCAAAGGTTTGGAAGTAGTACTAGGAATGGATTGGATGTCGAAACATAAAGGATTAATCGACTGTGCCAAGAAAGCCATAACCATGACCAGTAGCACTGGAGTATCAGTAGAGCATGTATCTGAGACGCTACCCATCAATTCAAATGCAACAAGAGTCTAGCCCAAGAAACCCTCGACCAAGTCAGAGTAGTCTGTGAATACCCCGATGTGTTTCTAGATGAATTGCCCGGTATGCCCCCAGATTGGGATATCGAGTTCATCATTGAACTAATTCCTGGAACTAGACCCATAGCTCAGAGACCTTATAGTATATACCCATCTGAATTAGTGGAGCTGAAGAAGCAACTTGATGCTATGTTGGAGAAAGGTATGATAAAACAAAGTGCATCACCATGGATATTGCCTGTTTTGTTTGTGGATAATAAATATGGAGGTAACCGTTTGTGCACGGATTACCGGAAGCTGAAAGATGTCACCATCAAGAACAAGTACCCACTGTCGAAGATAGAAGATCTGTTTGATCAGTTGACTAGTGCCAGAGTGTTTTCTAAGATTGATCTTAGAACTGGTTATCATCAACTCAAGATTTGTGCAACGGATATCCCAAAGACCGCCTTTACTACCATATATGGATTGTATGAGTACACTGTCATGTCTTTTGGATTAACCAATGCCCCCGCTTATTTCATTAATCGCATGAATAAGATTTTTATGAACTTCCTAGATAAGTTTGTCGTTGTTTTCATCGATGATATTCTGATCTATTCCAAGTCAGAAGAATACCATGAGCTACACTTGAGAACCATCCTTAAAACACTTAGAGAACATTAGTTGTATGCCAAGTTTAGCAAATGTGAGTTATGGTTAAAGGAAGTAGGATTCCTAGGACATATTGTATCGGCAGGAGGAGTCGCTGTCGATCCTACCAAGATCAAAGATGTTGAAGAATGGAAATCCCCAACCACTCAAACCCAAGTCCGCGCATTTATCGGATTAGCGAGATACTACCGCAAGTTTGTTGAAGGATTTTCGAGCATCGCAAGACCGCTGACCCAGTTATTGAAGAAAGATTAGAAGTTTGAATGGACGAAAAAATGTGAAGCAAGTTTTGAAGAGCTCAAGAAGAGATTGATTTCATCCCAATCCTGATTATGTCGGATATCAAGAAGCCTTTTGATGTGTATTGTGATGCATCCAAGATTGATCTTGGATGTGTGTTGATGGAAGAAGGCAAAGTCATATCATATCTGTTTAGACAACTGAAGCAACATGAGCAAAACTAACCTACCCATTACATAGAACTAGCAGCCGTAGTTTTAGCTTTGAAGACATGGCGTCATTACCTAATGGGTAACCACTGTGAGATTTATTCGGATCACAAGAGTATGAAGTATATTTTCACCCAGAAGGAGCTAAATATGAGGCAAAGGAGATGGATAGAGTTAATCAAGGATTATGACCTTGACATTCACTATCACCCTGGCAAAGCCAATGTGGTAGCGGATGCTCTTAGCAGATTGCCGTGTAGATTAAACACCATGATTAAATAAGCCCAACCAAGTTTGCATGAAGAGTTGGAGTAGTTTAGAACGGAGCTAGTTAGCAAAGGATTCCTAGCCAGTATTGAACTTCAACCCACGTTGATCCGTCAGATCAACGAGGCGCGCAGAAAGGAAATGCAAGTATCGAAGGAATCAAGCGTCGTATCGGTACAAGGAAGGTACCCGGATTCACCGAAGATGAAGAAGGAGTTTTGTGGTACAAAGGATGTATCTGTGTACCAACAGATTCCGAGCTGAAGCAAGTCATCATGCAGGAAGCTCATGATACTCTTTATTCTATCCATCCCGGAGGAACGAAGATGTATCAGGATTTGAAGGTGCAATTTTGGTGGCACAAGATGAAGAGAGAAATCGGAAGCTACATAGCCAAGTGTGATATCTGTCAGAGAGTCAAAGCGGAACATCAGCGACCCGTAGGACTTCTGCAACCATTGCAGATTCCGGAATGGAAATGGGATTCTGTCGGAATGGATTTCATCACCGGTTTGCCTACCTCTAGTAGGGAAATGACTCTATTTGGGTCATAGTTGATAGACTGTGCAAGGTAGCCCATTTTATACATGTCAAGACCACCTACTAGAGTTCAAAGCTAGCAGAGCTGTACATTGCTAGAATAGTCAGTTTGCATGGAACCCCTAAGACCATAGTGTCGGATCGAGGAACCCAGTTTACCTCAAGATTTTGGCAGAAAGTCCAAGAAGGATTAGGAACCAAGCTGAACTTCAGCACAACCTATCACCCGCAAACCGATGGACAAACTGAAAGAGTCAACCAAAACTTAGAAGATATGTTGAGAGCTTGTGTGCTAGAATATGGATTAAAATGGGAAGATTGTATGGCTTTCGCAGAATTCTCATACAACAATAGTTATCAAGCTAGTTTGCAGATGGCCCCCTTTGAATTTCTGTATGGAAGGAAGTGTCGTACCCCCTTGAATTGGTCGCAAGTAGGCGAGAGTCAGATTTTCGGACCCGACATGCTACGAGAAGTCGACGAGAAGGTTCACAAAGTCCGTGAACACCTCAAGACCGCCCAATCTAGACAAAAGAGTTATGCTGACAAAAGACGTCAATACCTGACCTTCAATGTCGGAGATTTTGTGTATCTCAAAGTATCACCCTTGAAAGGAATGCAGTGTTTTTGTCTAAAAGTAAAGTTAGCCCCGAGATATATTGGACCCTTCAAGATTTTGAATCGCCGAGGAGAGGTATCATATCAACTAAAACTGCCAGAGGAGATGTCATCCATACATAATGTGTTCCATATCTCGTTACTTCGCAAATGCCTAGAAGTTCCGGAGAAGACCGTAGTGTTCAAGAACATCGATCACCGAGCCATAGATATCAACAAGGATCTGACGTATCGTGAAGTACCCATTCGTATTTTGGAAGAAGCCTTTAGAACCACCAGGACCCAGAGTATCAAGTTTCTCAAGATCTAGTGGAGCAACCATACTAAAGAAGAAGCTACTTGGGGGCGAGAAGATTACATTAGGACTGAGTTTCCAAATCTCTTTAGTTCCTAGTTTTTTCTTAAATCTCTGGACAAGTTTTTGTTTAAGGTGGGAAGGTTTGTAACACCCCAAAAATATTAATCAAGATTATCAAGTTCAAATCCTCTAAGTTTAGGGTTAACAAAAACTTTTATTATTAAATCTAATATGAGTGTATGTGTGAATTGCATTTGTGTATGAATGAGTGAAATTGCCATGTTTGATTGCTACAAATGACAAGGAATGGTTTAAATATGAATACTACATCATCTAGGCCATTTACAAACAAAATCAAAAGAAAATAAAATCAAATATGAATCATATAAGCAAATGGTCATTTTGATCAAAATTATCCACTAGACCACTTTGAGTGTTTCTAGTCAAAGATTTCTAACAGAAACTTTCCCAATTCTTTTCACCCCTTGCTAGACCAAGTAAAGTGAACCTAAGACTACTTTACAAATTTATAGAAAAAAATTCCAAATCTATTTAAAGGACATTGCAAAATTGAATCAATTTCATATGCATAGATCACCACTTTTCAAAAAACCACTCAAATCACTTCACCTTGACTTTTCCATGCAACCATAGACTATCAAGCAAGTACTCAGAACACTCACCAAAATTTAACCAAAAATTCAAACTTTGAATTCATGCGGCCATTTGGTCGAGCACCTGACAGACACAATTAAACACTACCTAACTTCTACTGTTTTGAGTAGTGATCAATCGTCACTAGTGCCTTAAATCTCTCCCATGGTCTCCCTTAGCACCTAGTAGTGCAGCAGACCAGCTCCCCCTTTTGCTGTTTGCACCAGTGTCGCGCCGCCCGAGCTCACCATGTCGGTCGACCAAGCCCCACTCGCCATAGCCAGCGCCACCCTCTCCCACGACGACCAGGAGACAGGCAACCGTCCACCGCCACCCTCTGTCCACCCCTCGACGGAAGACACGCCATGGACCACCCGAAATCACCGCGCCCATTTCTCCGCCTATCATGCCGACAACGCCAGAGCGCCGCAGCCGACACGCGCACACACGCCGTGCCTCGCCCTCTCTGCGCAAGCCTAACACTACAAGTTAACTATGCAAGCCATCCTTGCAAGATAACCTATGCAAGATGCATTAGGCATACTTGGTTGTGCAACTTTGATTATACCCATTCCAAGTTTTACTTGCAAGCTTTATCCTTTTATTTTTTTCCAAAGTTCTTTATCTTTAATTCGTGATTTGTGAGTATGAGAAATATAGGATAGATGCCATAAAGAGTATAAAACTAGACCTAAGTAGTCATACTTAGATGCCATTAAAAATCATGTAACATGAGTTGGATAATTACACTTGCTTAGCACCCCTTATTAGTGACACCATCATTGCTAGTTGCTAGTGCTAAACTATTACTGATCACTTAGAGGGGAATACTTGGTGAAAATGATTATGAAAACCTTGGAATGATGGTTCATTCTATTGAAATGTTTTGAAATGTGTTATGAACACAAAATGATTTGATGATGAAAATGTTGAGGCATGAGCCTTGGCCCTTTATAAAAACTGATGGTTGGGTTCGGATGCGATACCATTCCAATTTTACCGTACAACCACAATACCCGAATTGGGTTGGGCTTAACTGGAAGTTTATATGCCTTAGCATGGGTTCCCTCATGGAAAGAGGTTGAGCTGAGGCTACCTCATGAATGTGAATGTCCACCTATGCAGTGCCCAGGATGACAGATGGCCATGGCTGGGAGGCCAAGCTCATCGAGTATACCAGAGTGTGTAATTGAAAGGTTATGATTGATTATCCGCATACTAAGTATGATGATTCAGGGTTATCCCTAACGGATGTATCAAAATTTGTGGTGAAAGTGTACCACCTCTATAGAGTGTCAAACTATTCGAATAGCCGCGTCCGCGGTCATGGACAGTTGGAGTGGCCATATTGTTCCATTGTCAGATGTTTTCAAAGAGGACTTGTGAATTGAACTATGACCTTGACTTGACCACAACAGGGTTGTGGACATGAAAAACTAGGTTCCCACTTAGGTGATGTATAAAATTACATTAGGTTCTTTACTTTTGAACTCCTTATGAAATAAACCTGGCTTTTTGCAAATAAACCTAGAGCTTAAGATTCCTACTAGAACTACCTTACTTGTTAGTGCTAGTTTTCGAGTACTTAAAGAGTACTCATGGCTTTGTCCCTGGCAATTCCCGTGGCCAGACTATGAGGAGGACTACCAGGAAGATGGACAGCAGGAGGTCTATGACAACTAGGATCATCTCCCATCGTCAGCATTGCCTGTGACCCTGAAGATGGAGCCCTACTACGTTTACTTTCCGCTGCTTTGATTGTATTAAGACTGGATCATGAGATCCTTTATTTATAAGACCTTTATTATGGTTTGTAATGGATGATGTACTATGGTACCAATTCTGTTATGTCTCGCAAAAATGGTAATCCTGGGGTTGCGAGGTATGGCATAACAGGCATCTGGGATTAAAAATTTGGGTGTTGATAGTAATAGTACAAATACTACTATTTCTGGCAATTTCATCTTCTCTTTCCCACTTAGCATGCAATTTAGCTAACAGTCTAACATTTTCATCAATTCTAACTTGTATGGCATTAGTAGAGGCAAAGGGGTTTTCCATAGTTTCAGGTTTAGCAGCCATTTTATTAATCGACGAGGATTGTGCTTCAGACAAAGATGATATGTTTTTTTTAGCATTCGAAATTTTGGATTGCAAACCAGGAATTTCCCTATTTAAACACTCAAGTTGATGACTAATATTTTTCAAAATAGTAGATTGTTCCACCATGGTTTTAGTAAATAATTTATTCTGCTCATATTGCATTTGCATGAAGTTTTTAGTGGCTCTTTCAACTCCTAAAATTCTTTCTTCACTAGGCTTTCCAGATTTACCATGATAACTATTGATATTATTAGAAGGATAAGGCCTATAATTGTTATTACCATAAGCATTGTTGCCAAAATTATTATTTCTAATGAAGTTCACATCAACTTGCTCTTATTGAGCAACCAAAGAGGCTAAGGGAACATGATTTGGATCAATATGAGATTTTCCATTAACAAGCATAGACATAATAACATCAATTTATCACTCAAGGAGGAGGTTTCTTCAACAAAATTTACCTTCTTACCTTGTGGAGCTCTCTTAGTGTGCCATTCAGAATAGTCAACCATCATATTATCAAGGAGCTTTGTTGCAGCACCCAAAGTAATGGTCATATAGGTGCCTCTAGTAGCAGAATCCAACAGATTTCTTGAAGAATTATTCAGTCCTGCATAAAAAATTTGGATAATCATCCAAGCAGTCAGTCCATGAGTGGGGCAATTCTTTACGAAAGATTTCATTCTTTCCCAAGCTTGAGCAACATGTTCATTATCAAATTGTTTAAATTTCATTATTTGACTTCTCATAGATATAATCTTAATAGGAGGATACTATTTTCCAATGAAAGCATCTTTGCATTTAATCCAAGAATCAATACTATTTCTAGGTAGGGATAGCAACCATTCTTTAGCTTTTCCTCTCAAAGAGAAAGGAAAAAATTTAAGCTTAATAATATCTCCATCTATATCCCTATGTTTTTGCATCTCACAAAGTTCAACGAAGTTATTAAGGTGAGCAGCAACATCATCAGTACTAGCACTAGAGAATTGTTCTTCCATAACAAGATTGAGCAAAGCAGGTTTAATTTCAAAGAAAGCAACTTCAGGAACAGGTGGAGCAATAGGTGTGCACATGAAATCATTGTTGTTTGTGCTATTGAAGTCACACAACTTAGTGTTTTCAGGAGTATTCATTTTTTTGCAAGATTAAAGCAATCCAACTAAAATAGGAACTAACTTTTTTGTGTTTTTGATAAAAGAAGCAAACCAGTACAACTAATTTTTGTGTGTTTTTTTGGTAAAAACAAACAAGAAAACAAAGCAAAATAAGCTAAGCAATACAAAAACAAAGTAAAGAGATTGGTTGTGAGATACTCCCCTTGTAAGAATCTTCTTTCTCCCTGAAAAGTGATTGACGAGGAGGAAGAGATTGAAGTTGTCATTAACTTGATGGCTCGAGATATGTAGAGCTCGTTGGTAACACCAAGAGGAAGGTATGATGAGCACAACAGCAAGTTTCCCTCAGTTATGAAACCAAGGTTATCGAACCAGTAGGAGTAAGGAAACAACTCCAAGGTGTTGCTAGCAACTTGGAATCCTGCACAACACAACCATGGAACTTTTCCCCAACTTATAGTGAGGTTGTCAATCTCACTGGTTTTGCTGAAAACAAAGGATTAAACGTATAGTGTGGAAGATAGTAATTCCTTGTAGAAAGTAAACAGTAAACGGTAAACAGTAGATGGTATATTAATGGTAAAGGAATGGACTGGGGTCCATAGTTCACTAGAGGTGTTTCTCCTTAAGATAAATAGCATGTTGGGTGAACAAATTACAGCGGGGCATTTGACACATTGAGAAAGCATAACAATGCATATACTAGACATGTTGACTCCTACGAGATTTGATTGGGAATTACAACATAATACATAGACCGTAATCCAACTACATCTATGACTAATAATCCACCTTCAGGTTATCATCCGAACCCCTTCTAGTATTAAGTTGCAAGCAATAGATAATTGCATTAAGCAAAGTGTGTAAAGTAAACAATACAATTGCCCCATGGACAAAGGATTGTTGTTTTCTCCCTAGTAGCAACAGCACATCTACAACCTTAGAGATTTCTGTCACTTTCCCAGATTACTAGAGGCATGAACCTACTATCGAGCATAAATACTCCCTCTTGGAGTTGCAAGCATCTACTTGGACAAGATAGCTACTAGCAACAAAGAGCATGTAAGATCACAAATAACATAGACATGATAGAATCAATAATCAATCTGACATAGTATCTAAATATCCAACAGATCCCCGCAAACACAACATATAGGATTACAAATAGATAATCTTGATCACGAACAGAGCTCACAAGATCAAAACATGATAGCACAAAGGAGGAGAACCAACCATCTAGCTACTGTATGGGACCATAGTCCAAGGGTGAACTACTCATGGATCACTCTAGAGGCTGGCATGGTGATGAAGAAGGCCTCTAGGATGTTATCTCCCCTCGGGCAATGTGACGGGAAGAGCTTCGGATCCCCCAGTGAAGGAAATATGCCCTGAGAGGCAATAATAAAGTCGTTATTATGTATTCCTTGTATACGATAGATGTTTATTTTACATGCTATAATTGTATTGATAGGAAACATCAATACATGTGTGTTTAATAAACCAAAAGGGTTCCTAGTCATGCCTCTCTTATAGACTAGCTTGTTGATTAACAAGATGATCAAGGTTTCCTGATCATGGACATTGGATGTTGTTAATAACAAAGTCACACCATTGGTGGAATGATGTGATGAACATTCATCCGAAGTATAGCATTACGATCAAGTCATTGTGTTTATATTGCTATAACATCATACGAAGTAATCTTTATCCTTAGACCATGAGATCATGTTAATTGCTAACACCGGAAGAGTATCTTGATAACATCAAACGTCACACCGTAACAGGGTGACTATAAAGATGGGTTCAGTGCTACGAAGGTGTTATGTTGAGGCTCATGGATCAAGAGTGGAATTTGTCAATCCAGATGACGGATAGATATACTCTGGGCCCTCTCGGTGATATCACATTAGGATAGATTGCAAGCAAGTGATGTGATCACTAGAATGTTATATCACGGGAACGAGAAAAGAGTGCATGTCAGTAACGAGATCAAACTAGGTATGGAGATACCGATGATCAAATCTCAGACATGTAATATATCGAGAGACAAAGGGATTTAGTTACAAGCGTTAAAGGTTCTCACGATCACAGGAGTCATCGTTGAATGTGTAGGAGTCAGTACGGATCTCCAGGTCCCGCTGCTGATTATTGATCGGAGAAGGGTCTCGATCATGTCTGCATTATTCGCGAACCATAGGGTGGCACACTTAAGAGTTATTGGACACCATTTTGGAGCACATATGTTTCAGACGAAAGAATTGCAAAGCGCAGGAATTGTTTCAATAGAAACCGGAAATT
Organism: Avena sativa; assembly: GCA_916181665.1. Classification (NCBI taxonomy): domain Eukaryota; kingdom Viridiplantae; phylum Streptophyta; class Magnoliopsida; order Poales; family Poaceae; genus Avena; species Avena sativa. The sequence continues at coordinate 436,222,263 of OV702295.1, forward strand.
GTTTCGGGTGAAATTGCAGAAGGTGGTTCTGCATGTGATATTGAAATATTGCAAGGGGCTATATGTGAATTTTTGTTAATTAAAGTAATTAACAAATTTATTAATAAATTTAATAAAAAGAGTTTTATTAAATGAGAGAGCATTAAATTTGGAGAAACTTAATGCATTTAAAGTGGAGACTTTAAAAGGGAATGTGAAGAGGCATTTTAATGTGGAGGAGTTACCACCACATGAATGGGGGAGGTGAGGGGTCACCCCCCCATGCACCGGCCATGGATAGAGGGGGCACCCCCCTCCTCCTATAAAAGGCCACCCATTCCCTCATTCATCCTCACACCTCCTTGTGAAGGATCTCTCTCCCCCTCTAGAATTATTCCCCATGGTCTCGGATTAGCGAGATACATGTTCCCGGTGGAATTTCGTCTGGAAGGAGTTGCTGCTTCCGCTGGATCGCTGGAGCGAGGAGGTGGAGGATGTACGGTGGCTTGAACATGTGTGCGAGGGCGGATGCGCTGCTGAGTTGCGGCGCTCGGACTTCCTCACGATCTTGAGATCGGCAAGTGTACGACTACATCAACCACGAGTTCCTACTCGTTAACAAAGCTCGTTGTCTTTGAGGGTAAGTTCTCTATGGATGTATGTCCACCCGTTTGCTTTGTACCTAGTAGATAGATCTTGGCGTGTAGTTCACATCGTAGGAAATTTTTTGTTTTCTATGTTGCGGACCCAACAGTGGTATCAGAGCCTGATCTATGCGTAGGTGCTTTGCATGGGTAGTACACATATGTTTATATGTGGGCGATGATGATCATGTTATTACATCTTCTATGTACTTTGGATATTGGTGGCATAGTGGGATGAAGCGGCCCGGACCAACCTTACATGTCATCGTACATGAGGCCGGTTCCACGACTGACATCCAACTTGTTTTGCATAAGTGGTTGGCGGGTGTCTGTCTCTCCTACTATAGTCAATATCTGATTTACAACGAGTTGCTAATAACTTAGTTATCCTTGTTGTGGTTCATGTTCGTAGGTTAGACAGGTTCTATCTCCGAAAGCCCTAAGCCACGTAAAACTTGCAATTGATAACCTTACATGTCATCGTACATGAGACTGGTTCCATGACTGACATCCAACTTGTTTTGCATAAGTGGCTGGCGGGTGTCTGTCTCTCCTACTATAGTCAATATCTGATTTACAACGAGTTGCTAATAACTTAGTTATCCTTGTTGTGGTTCATGTTCGTAGGTTAGACAGGTTCTATCTCTGAAAGCCCTAAGCCACGTAAAACTTGCAATTGATAAATTAGAGGCGTCTAGTTTAGATCGTTGCTGGGCTAGTGTTTTGATATGGTATTGTTGAAAGTAGATGTATAATAGATACTCTTACAACTCACTTAACGTGTAAGTTCCATAGACCTTGGCCTTACACACAAAGGAATGATAAAGATCATACCACGATGCAAATGATAGAGATCAAATGCATGGACCATATCATCTCACTTCACACATTAGATGTTAGCATCTTATATTGCTAGTTTGGCGCGTTTGGTAGCATTATAAGATGATCCCTCATTTAGATATCAAGATAAAATGTGTTCTTCCTTAAGTATGCACCGTTTTGTGGATCGTGTTTTGCGGCATCACGTGATGATCGGGTGTTTTCAACTCTACGCTTTCATACAACGGGTGTAAGACAGTTTTACACATGCAAATACTAAGCTTCTTACTTGACAAGCCTAGCATGTACAGACATGGCCTCGGAACACGGACCGAAAGGTTAAGCATGATTCATATAGTTGATATGATGCCCATATAGATGCTCGCCTTTGAAGCTACACCGACTCACGTGATGATCGGACTTGGTGTAGTGGATTTGGTTCATGTAATCACCAAAAGGACACGAGGGATGTCGTTTTTGAGTGGGAGTTCATTAGTAATTTGGATTAGTCGAACTCAATCTATCATAAACTTAGTCTAAATATACTTTACAAATTCTGTTGTAGATGGCACCACCTGCTTTTAATTTCAATGTGTTCATGGAGAAAGAGAAACTTGTTGCGAATGGTAGCAACTTCACCAACTGGGCTATGAATTTGAGGATTCTCCTCACTGCTGCACAAAAGCAATATGTGCTAGATGCGCCGCTAGGCCCCCCACCAGCTCCTGATGCCCCTAACGAGGAAAAGAACATCTATATAACTCGTCAGGAGGACCACAACTTAGTTCATTGCGGCATACTGTATGGGTTAGAGCCAGAACTTCGAAAACGTTTCGAAAATGGCAATGCCTTTGATACCATGCGAGAATTGAAAATGATTTTTGATACCCATGCTGCCGTAGAGAGTTATAATGCTACAGAAAAGTTCTTTAGCTGCATGATGGAGGAAAACAGCTCCGTTAGTGAGCACGTACTCAAAATGTCTGGGTACGCCGATAAGCTTGTGTCCTTGGGAATAACGATTCCCATTGACTTAGGCATACATCGTGTTCTCCAATCTCTGCCACCTAGCTACAAGAGCTTCGTGATGAACTATAATATGCAGGGCATGAAGAAGTCTCTTCCTGAGCTTCTGTCAATGCTTAAGACTGCAGAAGTGGAGATTAGGAAAGAACATCAAGTGTTGATGATCAATAGGACCACCGGTTTCAAGAAGGACAAGAAAGGCAAGCACAAGGGAAAGAAGGGTGGCAAGTCTGTTGCCACGCCTGAAAAGAAACCCCGAGCTGGCCCTAAGTCTGACACCGAGTGCTACTATTGCAAGGAACTAGCCATTGGAAGCGCAACTGCCCCAAGTATTTGGCGGACAATAAGTCCGGCAAGGCAAACAAAGGTATATGTGATATACATGTTATTGATGTGTACTTGACTAGTACTCGCAGTAGCACCTAGGTATTTGATACGGGATCGGTTGCTAATATATGTAACTCAGTTCCGGGGCTGCGGAACAAGCGACAACTAGCAAGGGATGAGGTCACGATGCGGGTCGGCAATGGATCAAGAGTTGATGTGATCGCCGTCGAAACGCTGCCTCTCCATATGCCATCGAGATTAGTTATAAACCTAAATAATTGTTATTTGGTGCCTGCACTGAGCATGAACATTGTATCCGGATTGTGTTTGATGCAAAGTGGTTATTCATTTAAGTCTGAAAACAATGGTTGTTCGATTTATATGAATAATATCTTTTATGGTCATGCACCTATGTTGAATGGTTTATTTCTGTTGGATCTCGATAGTAGTATTACACATATTCATAATGTTGATGCTAAAAGGATTAAACTTGATAATGATATATCTACATATATGTGGCACTGCCGTCTAGGTAATATTGGCGTTAAACGCATGAAGAAACTCCATTCTGATGGACTTTTGGAATCACTTGATTTTGAATCATTTGATACATGTGAGCCATGCCTTACGGGCAAGATGCTAGAACACCGTTTTCCGGTTCAATGGAATGGGCGACAGATCTATTGGAAATCATACATACTGATGTGTGTAGACCAATGAGTGTGTCGGCGCGAGGTGGATATCGTTATTTTGTTACTTTCACGGATGATTTGAGTAGATACGGGTATATCTATTTGATGAAACACAAGTCTGAAACTTTTGAAAAGTTCAAAGAATTTCAGAATGAAGTGGAAAATCATCATAACAGAAAGATCAAATTTATGCGGTCCGACCGTGGAGGAGAGTATCTTAGTTACGAGTTTAGCACACATATGAAAGACTGTGGAATAGTTTCACAACTCACGCCTGCCGGAACACCACAACGTAATGGTGTGTCAGAACGTCGTAATCGTACTTTATTGGATATGGTTCAATCTATGATGTCTCTGACTGACTTGCCATTGTCATTTTGGGGTTATGCACTGGAAACCGCTACATTCACTTTAAATAGGGCACCATCTAAATCTGTTGAAAAGACACCGTATGAATTATGGTTTGGAAACAAACCTAAGCTGTCATTTCTTAAAGTTTAGGGATGCGATGTTTATGTGAAGAAACTTCAACCAGATAAACTCGAACCCAAAGCAGAAAAAATGCGTCTTCATAGGATACCCTAAGGAATGATTGGGTATACCTTCTATCACAGATCCGAAGGCAAGGTCTTTGTTGCCAAGAATGGATCCTTTCTTGAGAAGGAGTTTCTCGCGAAAGGTGTGAGTAGTCGGAAGGTAGAACTCGAAGAGGTTATTGAAACTTCTCTTCATGGAATGGCGAGTGGCGCAGGACCGGAAGTTGTTTCGGAGTTGACTTCACCTAATGAAGAGAGAGCTAATGATATTGATCATGAAACTCTGAAAGAGGACACTACCGAACCTCGCAGGTCAAGCAGGACACGTGCAGCTCCTGAACTGTACGGCAATCCTGTTGTGAATTTCATGGTTGATGAAATGGATGACCCTGCGACATATGAAGAAGCGATGATGAGCCTGGATTCCAACAAATGGCTAGAAGCCATGAAATCCGAGATGGAATCCATGTACGAGAACCAAGTTTGGAACTTGGTGGACTTACCTCACAACCGAAAGGCCGTTGAGAATAAATGGATTTTCAAAAGGAAAACTGATGCTGATGGTAATGTGACCATTTATAAGGCTCGACTTGTCACAAAGGGGTTTTGACAAATTCAAGGAGTTGACTACGATGAGACATTCTCTCCCGTAGCGATGCTTAAGTCGGTTAGGATTATGTTAGCAATTGCTGCATATTTCGAATATGAAATATGGCAGATGGATGTCAAAACTACGTTCCTCAATGGTAAGATTGAAGAAGAGTTGTATATGATACAACCTAAGGGTTTTGTCGATCCTAAGGATGCTAATAAGGTGTGCAAACTTCAGCGATCCATCTATGGACTGAAGCAAGCATCACGAAGTTGGAATCTCCGCTTTGATGAGGTGATCAAAGAGTTTGGATTTGTCCAAACTTATGGAGAGGCTTGTATTTACAAGAAAGTGAGTGGGAGCAATGTGGCATTTCTGATATTATATGTGGATGACATATTATTGATTGGAAATGATTTAGATTTTTTAAATAGTGTTAAAAGTTATCTAAACAGCAAATTTTCGATGAAGGACCTTGGTGAAGCTTCATATATATTAGGCATTAAAATCTATAGAGATAGATCAAGACGCCTAATTGGGCTATCACAGAGTACATACCTTGATAAGATATTAAAGAAGTTTAATATGGACAGAAGTAAGAAGGGGTTCTTACCTATGTTGCAAGGCAAGACATTGAGTAAGACTCAAAGTCCGGCTACGGCGGCAGAAAGAGAGATAATGGATAGGATCCCCTATGCCTTAGCCATAGGCTCTATAATGTATGCCATGTTATGTACAAGACCGGATGTGGCACATGCTATTAGTTTGACTAGTAGGTACCAATCTGATCCAGGTTCAGAACACTGGATAGCGGTCAAGAATATCCTTAAGTACTTGAGAAGAACTAAGGATATGTTTCTTATATACGGAGGTGAAGAAGAGCTAGTCGCTAAGTGTTATGTTGATGCTAGCTTTGACACTGATCCAGATGACTCTAAGTCTCAATCCGGATACGTATTTCTCTTGAACGGAGCAGCAGTTAATTGGAGGAGCTCCAAACAACCTGTGGTGGCTGGATCAACAACAGAGGCGGAATATGTTGCTGCTTCAGAAGCGGCGCAAGAAGCGGTTTGGATGAAAGAGTTCATTACGAAACTGGGTGTGGTTCCCAGTGCATTGGACCCGATGGTGATCTATTGTGACAACAATGGAGCCATAGCCAACGCCAAGGAACCAAGGTCTCACAAGAATTCCAAGCATATTAAGCGCCAGTTTCACTCCATCCGCGAACATGTCAAGGATGGAGATATAAAGATTTGTAAAGTGCACACGGACCTGAATGTAGCAGATCCGTTGACTAAAGTACTCCCTAGGGCAAAACATGATCAACACCAGAACTCCATGGGTGTTAGATTTATCACTATGTGAACTAGATTATTGTCTCTAGTGCAAGTGGGAGACTGAAGGAAATATGCCCTGAGAGGCAATAATAAAGTTGTTATTATGTATTCCTTGTATACGATAGATGTTTATTTTACATTCTATAATTGTATTGATAGGAAACATCAATACATGTGTGTTTAATAAATAAAAAGGGTTCCTAGTCATGCCTCTCTTATAGACTAGCTTGTTGATTAACAAGATGATCAAGGTTTCCTGATCATGGACATTGGATGTTGTTAATAACAAGGTCACACCATTGGTGGAATGATGTGATGAACATTCATCCGAAGTATAGCATTACGATCAAGTCATTGTGTTTATATTGCTATAACATCATACGAAGTAATCTTTATCCTTAGACCATGAGATCATGTTAATTGCTAACACCGGAAGAGTATCTTGATAACATCAAACGTCACACCGTAACAGGGTGACTATAAAGATGGGTTCAGTGCTACGAAGGTGTTATGTTGAGGCTCATGGATCAAGAGTGGAATTTGTCAATCCAGATGACGGATAGATATACTCTGGGCCCTCTCGATGATATCACATTAGGATAGCTTGCAAGCAAGTGATGTGATCACTAGAATGTTATATCACAGGAACGAGAAAAGAGTGCATGTCGGTAACGAGATCAAACTAGTTATGGAGATACCGATGATCGAATCTCGGACATGTAATATATCGAGAGACAAAGGGATTTAGTTACAAGCGTTAAAGGTTCTCACGATCACAGGAGTCATCGTTGAATGTGTAGGAGTCAGTACGGATCTCCAGGTCCCGCTGCTGATTATTGATCGGAGAAGGGTCTCGATCATGTCTGCATTATTCGCGAACCGTAGGGTGGCACACTTAAGAGTTACCGGACACCATTTTGGAGCACAAATGTTTCAGACGAGAGAATTGCAAAGCGCAGGAATTGTTTCAATAGAAACCGGAAATTGTTTCGGGTGAAATTGCAGAAGGTGGTTCTTCATGTGATATTGAAATATTGCAAGGGGCTATATGTGAATGTTTGTTAATTAAAGTAATTAACAAAATTCTGAATAAATTTAATAAAAAGAGTTTTATTAAATGAGAGAGCATTAAATGTGGAGAAACTTAATGCATTTAAAGTGGAGACTTTAAAAGGGAATGTGAAGAGGAATTTTAATGTGGAGGAGTTACCACCACATGAATGGGGGAGGTGAGGGGTCACCCCCCCATGCGCCGGCCATGGAGAGAGGGGGCACCCCCCTCCTCCTATAAAAGGCCACCCATTCCCTCCTTCATCCTCACACCTCCTTGTGAAGGATCTCTCTCCCCCTCTAGAATTATTCCCCATGGTCTCGGATTAGCGAGATACATGTTCCTGGTGGCATTTCGTCTGGAAGGAGTTGCTGCTTCCACTGGATCGCTGGAGCGAGGAGGTGGAGGTTGTCCGGTGGCTTGAACGTGTGTGCGAGTGCGGATGCGCTGCTGAGTTGCGGCGCTCAGACTTCCTCACGATCTTGAGATCGGCAAGTGTACGACTACATCAACCACGAGTTCCTACTCGTTAACAAAGCTCGTTGTCTTCGAGGGTAAGTTCTCTATGGATGTATGTCCACCCGTTTGCTTTGTACCTAGTAGATAGATCTTGGCGTGTAGTTCACACCGTAGGAATTTTTTGTTTTCTATGCTGCGGACCCAACACCCTGATCTAGGGATGGAGATGGCGGAGGATACAAACTCTTTCGTAGATTTTTTATCTGGTTCTTAGGGTTTCTGCATCGGGGTACTTTTATAGGCGAAGGGGCAAGGTCGGTGGGCGCCCGAGGGGCCCACACCATGGGGCAGCACGCCCTAGGGGGTGGCCGCGCTAGTCCTAGGTGTGGCCACCTCGTGGCCCCACTTCGGCTGCCCTTCGGACTCCGTGTTCCCTGGTAAAATATTAACTTTGGCTTTTGTCCCATCCAATTCCGAGAATATTTCCTTACTAGCTTTTCTGACACCAAAAATAGCAGAAAACAGACAACTAGCACTGCGGCATCTTGTTAATAGGTTAGTTCCAGAAAATGTATAAAAATACCTCAAAGTGTAAACAAAACATAAGAAAGTTGATATAAAACAAGCATGAAGCATCAAAAATTATAGATACGTTTATGACGTATCACTGGTCACGCACATACAAGATCTTCGAGTGGCACGCTCCGATTTCTCATTTGAATCTACAAGTCGAATGAGGACTCAGGGGGTACTCCCATAGGGAGTTCTATTCATTCGAAAAAATGCGAGTGCCAATGGTGTCCACAAAGTTCACCCGGAGCAACCAACGACTATGAGTCCTTGCTCAAGTCTACGACTCGAACAGACACTCGGGGGCTACTCCCATAGGGAGCGCTAGTCACGCACCCTATAGAAGAAAGATTCACAACATAGTCCATTGTGTCGAATGTGTCCACAATGTTGACTCGATTCAACAACCGAATGCATTGGCGACTTCGCCCACTATACACTACATTGGCAGGTTCAGAGACTACGTCTCCCTGACCACCCGAAACACCTCCACAGCGATGAACCTCTGGATGCTGCGTTTACTACGTAAAGATAAGACCTACAGATATAATCTGATGGCTTGGAAACCGTATCCACTGCGCTCTACCAGATAAATACCGCGCCTACATGCGCGATGAAAGTTCCTGACAGACGCGTTGGGTACATACTTATCAACTGGAGTTCGGCTCAGTAAGTCCTCTGTGGCATGAGTTAAACTACGCTAGTAATTTCTAGATTCGAGTCTAGGGACTCGAGTTTGAGTAGGTAGCGCTGTTTTTGCCCAAGAGCAATTAGCTGGTCCCGATCCGTCGAGCGCACCAGGCACATTTACCAGCATCCCTATGAACGGCTACAAATTATACTGACCGATGAACTTCTAGGTGAAGTGCTTCACACTCTACACAACTATCGACTCCGACCTCCAAATGCAAGGCTCAAGACAACTAAGTATCCACCCGAATCTACGATTCAGATGGACACTCGGGGGCTACTAACATAGGTATGCCCTACGGGCACCTACTATTGGCCTACCTGGTGCGGCCCGATAGAAGGCCCACTCGATGACCTACCAAGGTCCACGAAGCCCAAGACAGTTCGGGTGGTGTTAAGCCCATATGGACACCGACTCCAAGCGTGAAAGACAAGGAAAGCTCAAGACTAGAGTTTGGATCCAACTTGTAACCAACTCGTATTGGTATCTAAGACCTAGCCTCCCCATATATAAAGGTTAGGAGGGTCCAGTGAGAAAGAAAGACCACAATAGATCTTGACATCGAAACCCTAGTTCATACACCGCCATATTGCATCTATGCTCCCATCATCATCTTGGTGATGTTGTAACCTTCGGTTCCTCCATCAAATCAAGAACATACAAGAAGGAGTAGGGTTTTCCCTCTGGGGGCCTGAATCTGGGTAAATCTCATGTCCCGCATTTTTTGTTTGTTAGCCGAACGAGATCTCTAGTGCACCCCTCTTCCTCTAAACCCAAGTCCATAACAATGAGCATTGATGAGTTAACCCCTCGCCATCTAGCCTCCCGGCCTCCATCTCGGAGTCTGCTGACTCAGTTTCCTGGATTCTGACCCCCTCAGGGTTCTTCTCTAATAGTTCGGCTTATAGGTACCTATTTAGAGGGCCCACCTTCCATGGACCAAGCACCCTCAGAAGGCTAGTTTCCCCTAAAGACAAAGATCTTCGTAAGGCAACTACTAAGCGATCGTCTTCCTTCAGTGGTAGAGGTATCACTACAACATGGGCCAGGGACGTGTTATGTCCATTATGTGTGATCCCGGATACGGGGGCACACATAATGTTCACCTGTTCAGTAGCCCTATTTCTGTGGAACTTTGTCCGAGAGGCGCTATGCCCCGAGTGGGAGGTCCAGGATCTCGATGAGTTCCTAAAAATCCGTGCTAACGAGCCTGGTAAGAGGAGCCACCTCTTATGGCTCGTCTTTGGACCCTTTGGATTGTTCGCAATAAAATGGTGATTGAGAAAGTGTTTCCCTGGTGCATACTGACTCAATCTTCAAATTCCTTATTTTTTTGTTGCAGTGGTACCTGCTTTGTAGGTGTCAGGACACGAAGAACCTGGATACCATGCTTAGGAATCTTCTTGAGGAGGCGTGGTGCATTTCCCCACCATCCTTTATCTCATGAGTTATTGATGCTTTTAGTGTTAGTAGTGTCATGCTTGCAGCAGGCATGTTGTTCTTATGTTTGGGATGGTTTGTGTTGTGGCCGCATTGCTTATTTTTGTACCTTGTGAATTTGTATGGATGGTTGGTTGCTTTATTATATAAAGCAGGGAGAAATCCCGTTTTTAGGAGAAACATTGCTTTCCCCAAGTAGGGTTGCGAGTAAAAGCCTGCATAAACCCATGAATAGGTGTTCTAAAATTTAATCTAGTGCAAATTTTATTTGAGATTAACACGTTTCACTTTTGATATACCTATATGTGATTTTGTGGGTTGCCCGCTTCTCAACCCTACCCCGAAGCAAGGGCTCAGTGAGGCTGAGACGGTCTGAAGGCAATATATAGATATTTCCGAACAAGATCCTTCCCAATTCTGCCCTCCCGTGCTCAGTCTCTTGTCCGTACGATGTGCAGCCTCGGTCGGCTCCCTACAACCAGTTATTTTCTACTACCTGCTCGCGCAGCTTGCCTCCGTCGTTAAATATCCATGTTCGACCTCGTCCAGTCGCCGGGAGGAGAAACATCAGGGGCGTGCTTGATAGCCTGGGCTGATTTTTGAGCTCCCTGGGGCCATGCTCCCAGAGCATGGCCACGTAGAAACAGCCATAGAGTTGTGTTGTGAACTTTGTTTAGTACCCCGGGATGCATTGTTAGCAACGCACGAGCTAATTTGATGGTTGGATCTATCTAATTGGGTAGCTCATCAACAATCACACTAACCCAAGGCTAAATACACTTGTCTCACACCACCACAGTTAGCGGCCATGGGCACCATGGCGGAGGGCCATGTGAGAGTGCCATTGTGGGAGCACATCGCCCGACGGTGTGCAATGGTGGCACTCTGGTTCCTGGAGTGGGCGACATAGACGCCCTGATAGTTCCTCACTGTACTAACTAGAGGTCTACCTTGGTGTCGAGCAGAGGCCGGTAGTTCCTAGCTTCCTGATCATCGGTGCGGTGCTCACTCTCTCTCATCATGGTCAAAATTGAGTGGATATGAGACTATGAGTGGATGTTCAACCTTCAGGCAGTGAACACAGTATAGTCCAATGGTAATTAGAGAATCATCTATGATCACCGAATCATAAAACTTGCAACACGAGAGTCGTGCACAATGGCAAGGAAAAGCTACTCCTCAAAGGAAACTTCAAACCGTCAACCGAGTGGGACAAATCTGACAATATTCGTCCAAAAAATCTCTAACTTTGACCTCGAATCTAAGAAGATACAGTTCACAAAACTCGGTATCAATGTTCGGAATGGAACCCCATCATCGACGTGTATAATTTTCATGCAAAGATTTGTTTGAACCGAAGCATGTTGTGCTAATTAGGAGAGGTTAGGGATGAAGGAGTTTAGAGGAGAGAGAAAACTAACCAACAACATCATCTAGGCGCCTTGCATCGGTGGAGAGCAAAAAAGAGCATGCAGCTAGCCTGGGCCTGTGAAATGAGCGTACCCCTCGGGCCTGGTTGAGCTCTACTTTAACGTGAGCGAAGCCAACCAATCGACCCAAAATTGCATCCAACGGGCCTGTTTACAATGCATGCAACCTACCAATCACGCGCAATTTGACATATTGAGAATGCGTCCATGATGCTGAGAGGATTAAAAATGCTTAAGTCACATGTTTCATTTGTTAGCAAAGCATTTACAATGATTATTAATTCATATTTCTTAAGTATACTTTGACGTTTTGGTTCCTTTTCTCCGCACGATCAGTACGAATCGCACGGTACGGACGCATTTCCCTGTACCGACGGTTGTTAACATTTTTGTCTCTATTTTCTCGTTTTCCATCCTTTGGTAAAAAAAACTTTACTACCGCATAGCGAAGGTCGGTGCCTTCGGTACGAGTAGACGGTACGAGCGGTTCCCCCGTACCGAGTATCTAATAAAAAGTATTACCGACGTATGCAGAAGGAAATATTTTGTTGGAGCATCGGGTACGGGCGAACGGTACGGGCTCCGCCCGTACCAGTGGGCGTTACATACCCAAATTTTTCCTATTTGCTTCTTTTCTTTCCTATTTTATTGAGATTCTTTTCTTATCCGGTTTCTTCTTCTTTGTTATGAATTTTCCCTAATCCTAACCTCTCATAAATTCTGCCAAGACTTCTTATTCCTCTTATATCTTCAGATCTAATGTAGAAGATGATCTACCTACTTCCAGGCAAAGGAAAACCTCTCAGTCTTATGGCTCTATCATGGGAGAGCTTCCAGACCTCGTTCATTAAAGCCAACAACCGCGAAGCTGAAGGTCTCAGCCCCAGGAACTGGGCATGCTACTACGACTCATATGAAGCTAATGATGATGACTCGTACGACACCAATGATGATGGTGACTACGATGTCCTCATCAACCAAGTGACGAAGGGTTGGAGACAACTAGATTGTCTCGCCATGGTGAGACCCGAGGATGAAGAAGAAGCAAAGAAGACGTGTGGGAAAGGACGTGTGGAGACTCTCAATATAATCACCACCTACCACTCTGCATCAAAACGTAAGAGATCTCCACCAGTTGATGCAGGTACCTACGAGGAGACCTCCATGCACACATCCACAAGAAAGAAGATCACCATGAATGCTTACATGAGCGTGCAACCTTAGGAGTTGTGGGGATTCATCCTCCCCGATGTGCCCTCTGTCCCAGAGAATCTAGTCTCAAAGACTAAGAGGTGCCTCAAGGCTCTAGAAGCTCATCAGAAAGAATAATTGATCCATCGTGAAGTGGTGTGCCGGTGTCTCTTGAATTTAGAGTTCCAGGTAAGGAAATTTTGTTGTCAGCGTGGTGTTCGACAAGGGGACCCGCTTTCACCCCTACTCTTCATGGGTGTATCTGAACTTTTGCAAGTAATGGTGAATCATTTATTTAGAAATGGTGTTCTTCATGCCCCACTAGATATTCCAGGTAATGACTTCTTAGTGTCCAATACACCGATGATACTTTGCTCATTTTACAAGCTTGCCCAATTTAATTAGCTGCTTTGAAAGATTGGTTGGAAGTTTTTGCACAAGCCACGGGTCTTAGAGTCAACTATGAGAAATCCTCTCTATATTCAGTTAATGTGTCAAATGAACAGCTGCACATTCTAGCGAATACTCTTGGCTCTTCAGTGGGAACCCTTCCGTTCACTTACTTGGGTCTCCCTTTGGGGATTACAAAACCGACTATACATGATCTTTCCCCTCTAGTAGGCTTGGTTGAACAAAGACTAAATGCGAGCGCTCGATTCTCAGGGTATGGTGGTCGTCTTGAGTTTGCCCGATCTGTTCTATCAACATTGTCATCCTTCTTTATGTTCTCTCTGAAAATTTAGAAGACAATACTGAATATCTGCAACCGTGCTCAACGACACTGTCTATGGGGTAAGGAGGAAGATTCATCCTCGGTCAATGCGTTGGCAGCTTGGTCCATGGTCTGCCATCCCAAATGCCATGGTAGCTTGGGTGTACTCAATTTAGAATTGCAGAACAAGGCTCTCTTAGTAAAACAGTTGCACAAGTTCTACTCTGAAACAAACACTCTGTGGGTAAAACTTGTTTCGTCTTTGTATGTCAATGGAGTACCACATGCTAAATCTAAGCGTGGTTCCTTGAGGTGGCGGGACATCTTCAAGTTGATTGAGGAGTACAGAAGCATCTCACACTATAAACTTGGTAGTGGATCATCGGTGCTCTTCAAGAAAGATTATTGGCCTAACGGTGAGGTTCTTTGTGGCAAGCTCCCTCGCCTATTTTCATATACCCTGGATCAGGATGTAGCCGTGGCAGACCTTGCACTGGTAAATGACCTTAGTTATTGCTTTGCTATCCCATTATCTGTTGAGGCTTATCAAGAAATAAGTCCCATAGCTATTGGACAGAGTTCAAATTCTTGATTCTGTTGTGGACCAACGTTCATTCGTGTGGGGTGACAGATACACACCCTACAGATTTTATCGTTTCCTGTTTGAGAAAATCCCAAAGGACAAGGCTCTTTGCACAATCTGGAAATCTCGGACACTTCCAGAGCTCAAAGTATTTTATTTGTTGCTCATGCAAGATCGGCTGAACACAAGGGATATTATGCTTCGTAAGCATTGGCATATCGATCAGGGTCTGAATGCATTGTTTGCGATGCTATGGTGGTGGAGACTAGGGACCATCTGTTCTTTGAGTGTGATTTTGCCACTCGGTACTGGGAGCTTATTTCTATTCGTTGGGACATGTCACTATCTCTCTCGGATAGCTTCTTGCTAGCTAAGAATGAGTTTATTGGCCCTTGTTTTATGGAGATCGTAGCATGTGCAACATGGAATATCTGGAGGATACAAAACGATTTTATTTTCAAGAATGTCCCTATATCTCTCAACCATTGGAAAACTGGTTTTCAGAGCGACCTTTTGCTTCATAGGTTCAAAGTGAAAAATACCTCCGTCCAACCTCTTGTTGATTGGCTGCAAGCTATTTTTGTTTAAGTGACATGTTTTCTTAGTCCATTTTTTACCTCCTTGATGTACTCTTCTTAATTAGTTAGTTCTCTCTTTGAGAACTACTTGTACAGTGTGGCTGCTTTATATTTGAAAATGACACTGTAGGGGTTTCCCCTACGGTGAAGCTGTAAAAAAATGGAGAACAAGAAGGAGCTCAACACTATGTTAGAAAGGTTTGCAGATGCAGTGAACACTATGCCCGCTGACTTACAGAGGTCTCTCTATCGCATCTCTGCTTTGGAGGATACCGATAGGAAGCTCCGCACCATCGTAGTTCAGGCCATCCCACCACCATAAAAGGAGCACCACGGTATCAAATAATCGCCACCTGGCTTGATTCCAAGCTTGGGGAGATCTATAACACCTTAAAATATATCTTATAGTTTTTAGCATATTTACTTTCTCATTTGCATATTAGTTAAAATTCGAAGTTTTTCATTACTTGCATATTCAACTCCCTTGGAGAAGGAAGGAATTATTATCCAATGAATTTTCGAGAATTTATGATATTTGAAGCATTCTCAGTTTTATGATTATTGTATTAGATGTATGAATTAGAATGAGTGCTATTATACTTGTACTTTGCGATGATTTTAGGGTCTTCCACCCTAATAATACCGATAGACTATGAGAAGAATTCTTCATAGCATGTTATAATCATTTGTTTGATTACAAAGTATCAAAAGAAAAAGATTATGCAAGCAATAAAATAAAGAAGTGGTTCTATCAAATAAAGTTATAGAGTGATTACAAGTAGAGGTAGATACTCAAACCACAACCGTGAATTACTTCCTAATCGACCTGGAAGTTAGTACCTTGTATTGATCTGTTTTGAGTCTTCTCATGAGAATAAAAATATGTCTAACTTCTCTGCACAAGCAATACAACAAAAGAAAAGAGAAAAGAATTATCCAGCTAAATATGTGCAAAGGGCAATAGACTATTACATGATCATGAGACGAAACAAAAGAGACCATTCATAGTTTTGAATCCCAAGTGGATCTACGAAGTCTTAAACATGTTTGAGGTCACCTTGCAAACTCATTCGGTTGAACTTGATGATTCTATGATATGCTAATAATTAATATTTATATGAACTACTAGCACAAAGCTGTGGAAACCTCTAAGTCATTTGATATATGGAAGTGTGGTAGAACCCATGATGTGATTCTATATCGGATATTATAACCGTTGCTTCGAATGCCTTATGTATTTTAATGACCCGAGCTCCTTGAACACGATGACCTTGTCCTTTGAAGCTCCTATCTTGCTTGGGGATGAACAAGAGTCTATGTTTAGGGAAGTTTATGAGTGCATTTTAAAGCATATTTGCTCTAGGCATGCCTACGTATCAGGTGACTGAGATTTAACTAAATCTCAGTCACCTTACGTCATATGTGTTAACCAAAAGAGTTTTCAGTTTACTATTATTTGATCCTTTTTTAACGTGTTCCATGTCTTCGGGAGTAAAGAGGGAATTACCGTTGGATGTATGGTAATACGTACGGTGCTAAGTGACATATAGTGTCGGTGTTCTATTCATATGGTCAAGAGGGATAATAAGAGATTCACTAAGCTCATATCATTATCCATGGGGAACCTTTAATTTTGAAGGAACAAAGTGGCTTGCTTACAATTAACGGAGTGGTTATTAGGGATGAAATAACATATGTCATGAACAAAGAGATATATTTATCCTAATGATATTTAATACCAATGCTAGAGGTGGATCCTACAATTTTCAATAACACTTCACCTTACTACAGTTTCATTAACTTTTACAACACGACTTGTCTCCTTGTTGCTTTACTCTTTAGTCTTTACTTTACACATAGAACAACCTTCTTTCATCACTCTTACTTGAGATCAAGGGAATCTTTCAAGTAATCCTTGATAGATAGTAACGATGGGTATAGAGACCCTAACCCAATAGCTCTATGGTTCGATATTCTTACTTCGAAAACTAGTTACACTGTGTATGTGGTCTTGCAGTCATCATAAGTCCATTAACACGTACCTACACGACAAGATCACTTCAAGGCCACTGGGATGTGACCAAATCATGTTGTAGCCACTAGAGTGTATGTTTGGAGCAAGTGAGAAATAATGCATCTCCAAGTGGGCGCGTCATTGATGATTTTGTGAGTACTTTGTGTATATCAATTTGTTTGAAATACTTGTGTTGTAGTTTGTAGGATTATATTGATCACCAATGCATTATTTTGTATGTATGATAAAATTGCCATGATAAGGTACAAGGAAATGTTGGCTTCCAAGAAGAACCCACTTGTGCTTCAAGATTGTTGGAACTTGTTTGAGCATAGTGAGAAGTGGAGGTTGAGTGATAACGAAGCTCCACCGAAGAAAGGAGCTTTCACCCAATTGGATGATGATGGGAGTGACCATGAAGGAGGAAGGAACAAGGGCAAACCCGATGGATGGAAGAAGGCACAAGGAAAAGGAAAAAAGCAAGACGTGGCTAAACATTTGAGAGAGAAAATTGATGATATTGTGAAGTCAATAAAAGTTTTGGCGGAGGAGACTATACAAGCAAAGATGATCATGGTTGAGAAGAAGATCGAAGAAAATAACACAAGATGGCAAACACTTCGGTGAGATGTGGCCAACGAGGCTGTCTTTGGGGAGAGGAGAATAAGGCCATGGCGGAGCTCACTTCCAAGAAGAACAAGACAATGATGATGGATCCTAATGCCATGGATGTGATGAAAACAGAATGATGGGATATGGCTAGGAGGGACATCTTGGAATGAAAAAGACAAGCGCTTGGAGGTGGTGGCCGTGCTCTAACTGGTGCTACTTCTACCGGTGGGCTCGGTGATGATTGTGTTGCTTGACGCCATCTTCTTCAACTTGATTGTGACGACATTGCAATCTTTTGGGTCATTTGATTTGGACATTGCTCATGTTTTGGGTTACTTTGATTGCAACATTTGTATGCAAAACTATTTGCGTCGCCATCCTCCTCCTCCTCGCCGGACTCGAGGTCGATGATCCTGGCGGCCTCCACCCAGATCATGAATTCCTAACAATGTGTCGCCTCGGCTTGACGGAGTGCCTTATTGATAGCGGTGTAGACCATACACCTGCGCATTGCCCAGAAGCGCTCCCTCCCTTCGGGTTTGCGCAGATCCTGGTGGAGCTGCCGTCGATGAGCTCGACATAGCGCGAGATCCTTCGCCCGCTCCTTCTTGAATCTCTTCAGCCAGTACGCACTCGTGGGCCCATATCGGGCCATCGCCCTCTTCCGCTCCGGCAGTTCGCGATGACACTCCTCTATCTGCATCGCTAACTCGGTGCCACACAAGGGCAGCGCCATGGGCACGTCGATGTAGCTGAGCTCAAAGCCAGCCGAAAGGCTCGCACGCAGCGGCGCGAGGATGTCGTAGTGGGCAAACATCATGGCCTCGTAGAAATTGAGTTTGGGTCTCTCCATGTGAAAGGATAGAGATGTCGCCTAGAGGGGGTGAATAGGCAATTTCAAAACTATTACAGTTTTGGCTTGATAGAATATGGAATTAAACTAACATTTATTTTACAAGCACAAAACCTAAATACACTAAGCTCAACTAAGTGCACGAACAACAAGTTAAGCTAAGCAAGATAGAACAAGATAAATATACCACAAGTGATAAGCAAGGTATGAGTACTTCATGCTCGATGGCTATCACAAGGAAATTAAGCTCGGGTATAGAGATAATCGAGGCATGTAGAGAGGAGGATGTATTCCCGTGTTCCCTTACAAGTAAGGTATGTCACGTTGGAGAGGTGTGGGATTCCACAAAGGATTTCCCAACGCCACGAAGGCTCACCTTCTTCTCCGAGTCTATCGCACGAAGGAATAGGCCCTTTCCTTATGGATATCTTTTCCTACACTCCGGAGATGGCAAGCTTCACAACCACTTCACAAGCTCTACGAAGGAGAACCCGGGTCTCTTCACAATCTTTCACGAAGAGGACACCACGACACCAACCGCCAATCCAACTAGGATGTCACCCTCCAAGAGTAACAAGATCACGTTCTCTCACTCAAACAAATCGTAATGGACATCTCAACACTTATGCAAGAATGCAAAGCAAGAACACCAAGGGTGTTCAAATCCCTCACTATCAAATCCCAACAAAGCAAAAGGTGCTAGGGAGGAATTAGAGAGGAAGAACAATGGTGGAAGTCAACCAATAAATTCAATATCTAGATCCAATGGGTTCACCTCACTTAGAGGAGGAATTGATTGGCGGGGATTATAGACATGATCTCCTCTTACAAAGCCCTCAAAAAGATGCAAGAATCATAGGAGGGAAGGAGGAGGAAGCAAGCTCAAGATAGTCAACAATAGAGGTCAATTTCGGGCTCAAGAACGCGTTGGGGGAAGAACCACCTTTTATAGGGGAAAGCAAACATGGCCGTTGGGAGAAATCTGAGAGAACCTGGTGTCAAGTTCGGTTCAACCGACTCACAGACTGGACGTCCCAGTTTCAAGTTAGGTTGACCGGCTCACAAACCGGAAAGACTTTGTGTGCCATCTCGGAATAGACTCGGTTGCAAAACCAAGAAATCCGGTCTATGGGCCGGTCTACCGGTGCTGGAACCGGACTGTCCGGTTTGGGAACCGGTTGAACCGGATCCACAACCGGGATCCAATAAACTTCACAAAAAATACAATAACTCTACAAGATGGTGTAGAGAAACATAATAGTCCAACAAAGGAGGATAGAACCAAATGAAGAAAGGTATGAAGCTTCCCTATAAGAAGAACCGGTAAAACCTTGAAACTCAAAAACGCCATAGAAGATGCATACAAATTCCATTTTCGATGAACTTGGGCTTGTTGAAGAGATAGAAACAAGCTCAAGAACCTCACATGGAGAAACACCAAGAAGCAACAAAATAGGAAGATGCAAAGTATGCAAAGGATTGAGGTCCCTAAGACGATGTGATCAAGTTATCCAACCGAAAGCCCCTCTTGATAGTGTGGCTATCTATCCTATAACCCGGTTTCCCAACAACCAACTTGAGACCGATGAAATGAAAACCTAGCAAGGCCATACGTTTGCCTTGCGCATCCCTCTTGATCTTGATGATAACGCTTCAAGCTACATCCAAGCCAGAATGCATCACTTGATAACTGTTGTTTCGTGAAGACTCATAATTTGCTCCGCCATACACCACTATGGTATAGCTTCATTAAGACACATCTTCACATATCCATTATCACCAATATGGATGGCAAGATTAAAGCAAATGATCTTCTCGAGATGCTAATCATGAACTTTCTCTTCTCAACCTTGATGACGATCACCACTTGATGTCATCCTCTCATGCGCTATATGAGATCTTTACTTTTGATGCATGCCCATGAAAAGATACCTAACCAATATAGATAACACAAAGGCACATATATAATGGGTTAATAAGCATAATTGCCAAGCTTACCATACCACAAGATCCATCTGGTACATTTTTTATGCTTCATGTGTTAACCAACTTGAAATCACTCTTCACTCTTTGTATTGGTCAAACATATATCTTCTCATGCTCCATCTCAATATCTTGAGGTACATAAAGAACTCTTCATTTGATTACATTCTCTAAATATTAGTCAACCATAGATCAACTAATTAGGCTATCATGACACCGACTTAGAGCCATATCTTGAATTCTTATATTGAGATCACACTCTCAAGATCTTGATCATATCATATTCTTCTCTTCAACTCGATGATCTTGATGCCAATACTCAAGGTATATCTTTATCTTCATGGCATATATACTTGAATCCAACACATGGACTACAAGAATGACCTATGGAATATTCCTGCATATAAAACTCAATGAAAACATTAGTCCGTAGGGATTGTCATTAATCACCAAAACCACACATAGGGGCAATTACACTTTCAATCTCCCCCATTTTCGTAATTAATGAAAATCACAACAAGAGGGTTTATATAATGAATATTAGAAACAAGTACGCAGCTTATCCGAGAATAAGTTGTATATAAGAGGTTGTATTTGATATGGTTAAGTAATACAAAGATACTAGCCCATATCAAATCCGATTCTACTCACACAAACTACAACTAATACAGAGATGTGAGTAGAACCAACATATATAGAGCAAACTCCCCCACAATATATGCACGTGTGATGAGCTTGAATTTCATTACATACATTGTCCAACATAACCTTTGGGAGAGTTTCCACTATATATTCAACCATGCAAAACATAATAAAGATGAAATGCATGAAAGGCAAACACTTAAGAACAAACCAATCTTAAGTATAAAACCATTTCCATTCAACCCTCTAAACTTCTCCCCCATTGACAACAAGTGCCAAAATGGATGACAAGGTTAGAAGGAGAATATAGTATGAGTTCCTACCCATGGTGTGCATTACTCGTAATATGAGTGACATCATATGCACATATCCAATGACGAATACTTGGAGGAAATCAAACTATATTGTGGATCAAAGATTGCTAAAAGGACAACAAGGTGAAGAAACTTCAATGGATGAAGCAAGCAATCGAAGATCCAAATAATCAAATGGACAAATAGTGATCTAAATGAAATATGGAATCTCCCCAAGGTTTGTGCATAAATTAGTTGCTTCATTTGAATACAATATGCACAAAAATGGAATCCTCACTCCTTCTATATCATTTAGAACACAACAAAGATACAAGGAGTATAGATATAAATCAATACACACTTATCAATACAAGCTAAAGTCCAAAAGAAACCAAATATGAGATATGAGTGCATGAAGATGCAATAGAAGTATACCAAGCACTCATAAATCAAGACCTTACCAATAGCATTAAAAACCAAGAGGATAAGAGAGATGGTCAGTGAAGAGCGAGCATATGAAGGCGAGAGCTTAACACTCTTGTGTATAGAAGTTTATAAGTGGAAAAACATGAGAATATCCATAAAGAAACATCCACACGTAAGAGGTTAATAAAAATAAGAATACATGATATCCAAGAGGAAGTCATAAGATATACCAAACAGGATATATTTTGCTTAAGTGCATGCATAGCCCAAGGCTCCATTTTCTCTTATGGTATATCAATGAACTTCACCAAAGAAAAAGAAAAACCTCAAAAACATCACAACTAACACTAAGGGAACTAATGCTAGTTGGGATATTTTGAGAAAGGCAACAAGCATCAAAAGGAAGGATTCAATGCAATTTCAAAAATAATGCACATAAGAGTACCTTGAGGAATTGATATGAAATAAATTGCTAGAAGGCATATTTGGAATTGGTGAATCATGAACATGATTTTATATAATCCCCATTCTATGCATCATCTCAAATTACTCACATAAGCAATAAGGATAGATATGTCTTTCAAAGATCCTTGCAAGAATCTCAACATTTACAAACAAATAAATTCATGCCAAGATGTAACCTACAAGAAATTGGATGGAAGAATAGTATGCATGAATAAGATACTAGTTACCGAGATAGCAATGGTATGATGTTGTAGATAAGAATTATTCGATAATCCTAGCTTGGCTCCAATTATCATGTGGTGACAACACCTTCCTTATAGATGAGACAAGCATCCATTGCATCTCCAATGTACCTAAAACAACATTCAAGTACATCTTGGTCCATAAAATTATTGGGTCCAAAGTGGTTATACTAACCACAACACATAGGACACACTCCATCAAAATATGTGCATATTTAGAGATGAAATTAGAATTTCATGCACATCTTAGCCATTTAAGGATTTTATGAAGTATACCCTATATATTGAATCAAAGGAAGCAAAACATGATATAATATATACATTTAGTAAACATGCATGCACAAGACTTTCAAGATCCAATGAATATATAATTTGGACAAAACACCAGAAATTCAAGAAGGCATACAAGGTGTGACAAAACACATTTTTTCTCCAAACTATATCAAAGAATCAAATCAACACAAGATTTGTTCAACAAAATTCAACAAATGAACCAAGCAAAAACTATTGAGCATAAAAGATGAAATAAAAACACAAATTCTCAAAGAATTATCTCATTCAAGAAAATCAAATAGAGAAGAAAGAATGAGATAATAAACTCCCCAAAGAGCAAGGCTTCAACAAATAAACCAAACCCTTAACACTTTTCACAATGGCACAAGGTTCCGAGAAGAAAAGGTTTGTATTCCACTAAAACTCATTTGATAATAATCAAAAGAATCATAAAAGAGATGTTCAAAATCCAAGGAAGACAATGGGAGCCACCAAAAATTTGGAAACAAAATAAGGCAATAAGAGGTGAAATCTAAGGTGAATATGATCCATAAATGCTACTACACACAAGTATATTGATTTCCGGTGGTATATTGCATGGATATTAAAGATTAATCTTCACAATAAAAAGCATATGATAGGAATAAAAATATTAAGCACTATGCAAAGATAGAGATTCTTGATAGCTTCAACTAGTCACACAATCATGCAAAGAAATGATTAGAATAACTTGAAGCAAATGGTCTCCCAAATAAGATATAGAGATGTGTATTTGAGGAAGGCCGCATCAAGAATTTCTTACTCAAACAAAGACCAAAAAGACAAGCAATAAAAGCTTCTAACAAAAATAGGACCTTGTTTGAGCTAACATACCACCTAGGAACAAGATAATCAACAATATCAACTCTAAGTGGTACTACCTCAGATTTTCACATTTCCTAGGATTGTGATATGCAAAGAAGCATATTACTCCCCCATAATGTGATATTCAATTTTCATTAATAAGAGGCAAAAGAACCTCAATTAGAGATAATTAATGGACATTTTGAATTTGAATTTCTCATGAGTATAGCATACCTCATAATGACTAGATAATATTGCAATATCAATACTAAGTGGTAGTACTCATGTACACACACTTTAAGGTCTGAGAGATGCGCGAGGCATATAACTCCCCTAAAATGGGATGTTCCATTAACCACTCGAAAAGAGCCAAATAAGATATAATCAAGATGCATTAGAGGCTCAAAACAAACACACGAGTAAATGATGTGCCAAACACCTAGATATACTTGAATACACCAAATAAGCAAGCATGAGGCACAACAAATACAAACACATACTTGGTACAAAACCAAAACATGTAAAGGGGCGAGTAACTTACAATATAAAAGAGTTGAGTTTGATTTACCGCAAAGAGGCGCATTGGGTATATGGTCGGGAGATGATAATCCTTATAACTTGTCTTGATAAAATATAATATATGAAGATCCCTTAATTCTTCATGAGTTAGACAAGTCTCCAGTGCCCTCCACAAACTCCTATTTATCAAGTTTGATCGTGTTGGTCACCAACCAAGTTGGTGAAGGGAATATGCCCGAGAGGCAATAATAAAGTGGTTATTATCTTATTCCATGTTTATGATAAATGTTTATTTTGCATGCTATAATTGTATTGATCGGAAACGTCAATACATGTGTGTTTAATAAACAAAAAGGGTTCCTAGTTATGCCTCTCTTATAGACTAGCTCGTTGATTAACAAGATGATCAAGGTTTCTTGATCATGGACATTGGATGTTGTTAATAACGATGTCACACCATTGGTGGAATGATGTGATGAACATTCATCTGAAGTATAGCATTACGATCAAAGTCATTATGTTTATATTGCTATAACATCATACGAAGTAATCTTTATCCTTAGACCATGAGATCATGTTAATTGCAAACACCGGAAAAGTATCTTGATAACATCAAACGTCACACTGTAACAGGGTGACTATAAATATGGGTTCAGTGCTACGAAGGTGTTATGTTGAGGCTCATGGATCAAGGGTGGAATTTGTCAATCCCGATGACGGATAGATATACTCTGGGCCCTCTCGGTGATATCACATTGAAATAGCTTGCAAGCAAGTGATGTGATCACTAGAATGTTATATCACGGGAACGAGAAAAGAGTGCATGTCGGAAACGAGATCAAACTAGGTATGGAGATACCGATGATCGAATCTCGGACATGTAATATATCGCCAGACAAAGGGATTTAGTTACAAGCGTTAAATGTTCTCACGATCACAGAAGTCATCGTTGAATGTGTAGGAGTCAGTACGGATCTCCAGGTCCCACTGCTGATTATTGATCGGAGAGGGGTCTCGATCATGTCTGCATTATTCGCGAACCGTAGGGTGACACACTTAAGGGATACCGACACCATTTGGAGCAAATATGTTTCAGATAAAGATTTAAGAAAGCGCTGGAATTATTTCAATAGACACCGAAACTGTTTCGGGTGAAATTGCTAAAATATGTTCTGCATGTAATATTGAAATGCTGCAGGGGGTTTTATGTGAATGTTTGTTAATTAAAGTAATTAACAAAATTCTGATTAAAAAAATAATAAAAGAGTTTTATTAAATGAGAGAGCATTAAATTTGGAGAAATTTAATGCATTTAAAGTGGAGACTTTAATAGAGAATGTGAAGGGGCATTTTAATGTGGAGGGGTTATCACCACATGAATGGAGGAGGTGAAGGGTCACCTCCCCCATGCACCGTCCATGAAGGAGGGGTACCCTCCCCTCCTCCTATAAGAGGCCCCCCTCTCCTCACTTCTCACACACACCTCCTTGTGAATGATCTCTCTCCCCCTCTAGTATTATTCCCCCATGGTCTCGGATTAGCGAGATACATGTTCCCGGTGGCTTTATCTAGAAAGGAGTTGCTGCTTCCGCTGCTTTGCTGGAGCGAGGGACGGAGGTTGTCGGGGTACCGGACGTGTGTGAGATCACGGATGCACCGCTGCTTTGCGGTGCTGGACTTGGTGGTGCTGGAGCTGGATCTGATGGACGTGCTAGAGCCGGACCTGCTGGACTTCATCACGATCTTGAGATTGGCAAGTGTACGACTACATCAACCATGAGTTCCTACTCATTAACAAAGCTCGTTGTCTTCGAGGGTAAGTTCTCCATGGATGTATGTCCACCCGTTGCTCTGTATCTAGTAGATAGATCTTGGCGTATAGTTCTCATCGTAGGAAAATTTTTGTTTTCTATGCTGCGGACCCAACAGTGGTATCAGAGCCTGATCTATGCGTAGGTGCTTTGCACGGGTAGTACACATATTTTTATATGTGGGCGATGATGATCATGTTATTGCATCTTCTATGTACTTTGGATATTGGTGGCACAGTGGGAAGAAGCGGCCCGGACTAACCTTACATGTCATCGTACATGAGACCGGTTCCACGACTAACATGCAACTTGTTTTGCATAAGTGGCTGGCGGGTGTCTGTCTCTCCTACTATAGTCAATATCTGATTTACAACGAGTTGCTAATAACTTAGTTATCCTTGTTGTGGTTCATGTTCGTAGGTGAGAACGGTTCTATCTCCGAAAGCCCTAAGCCACGTAAAACTTGCAACTGAGAAATTAGAGGCGTCTAGTTTAGATCGTTGCTGGGCTAGTGTATTGATATGGTATTGTTGTAAGTAGATGTATGATAGATACTCTTACAACACACTCAACATGTAAGTTCCATAGACCTTGGCCTTACACACAAAGGAATGATAGAGATCATACCACGATGCAAGTGATAGAGATCAAATGCATGGACCATATCATCTCACTTTACACATTAGATGTTTGCATCTTATATTGCTAGTTTGGCGTTTTTAGTAGCATTGTAAGATGATCCCTCATTTAAATATCAAGATAAAATGTGTTCTTCCTTAAGTATGCACCGTTCAATGGATCGTGTTTCGAGACATCACGTGATGATCGGGTGTTCTCAACTCTACGCTTTCATGCAACGGGTGTGAGACAGTTTTACACACGCGAATACTAAGGTTCTTACTTGGCGAGCCTAGCATGTACAGACATGGCCTCGGAACACGGACCGAAAGGTTAAGCATGAGTCATATAGTTAATGTGATGACCATATTAATGCTCGCCTTTGAAGCTACACCGACTCACGTGATGATCGGACTTCGTGTAGTGGATTTGGTTCATGTAATCACCAAAAAGGCATGAGAGATGTCGTTTTTGAATGGGAGTTCATTTCTAATTTGGATTAGTCGAACTCAATTTGTCATAAACTAAATCAAAGTGAATTTGCATAGTTTGTTGTAGTCATTGGCATTTGTTTTCTACCTTATGCTTAGTTTTTAATTGAGATAATAGAACTATAGAATTCTGGATATTTACTTTACGAACTGGTATCGTAATGTTTTGAATGTCAATTTAAAGTTTATAAGTCCTATTGCAAACTTTCAGCAAACTCTATTTACTCAATGAAGTTTAATAAGTAGTATTAAATCAAGAGTAAGAATTCCAATGTTAGTATCTAAAGTATCATGTTTGCCTCCATGATTATTGATATTCAAAAAGTTGTTTTAATATCAAGATTATATTGGAGCTGAAAATTGTTTCAGAAACCATCATGTGTGAAAGATATTGTGATATCTGAAACAATGTTTTTTGGTTGCATTATGATAGAGTATAATTTAGCAAAATACATGTTCTCATATTGTATGAGAATTTGTGAAGGATGGAGATGTTAGGCATCCGAATCTACCAAAAAGGTTTTGGGAACTGATATTATACTCGTGATTCTTCCTTATAGGCTACAGTAGCTTGATCATGAAAGTTGTCATGATAAGGATGAATAGAATATGTAAGTAAAATGTTTACTACACTAATAGATTACTAAAGAATGGATTTTTGAAAGCACACCAAACATTTGATGATGGTGATCCACTTCAAAGTGCAAGTCCAAAGGTATTAGTATTTGACTATATACGCTTTGTACCATGTGTCATGTTGATGACACCACTATTGATGTTGATAGATTCTTTTAAAAGAAAAGGAATTGCTGAAAGAGAATCTATAAAATATTTGGCAGAAAATAAAAGGTTGGAGATGTCCAACTTAGGTATATAGAAGATATACATGTTATGGCTATATTCCTTGCTTGTTAAACAATGTGGTTCTTAGGTATTGGATACCGAATTGGTTGGTATGAAGTGTCATACAGGACAATGCAATTCATGAACTACAATGGCCTAAGTAACCAGCAAGGGAATGAGTGATGATGTTCATTGAAAACAAATAAAGTGTTATTGTGTTTTCGGTTGTCATCAAACCAAGCCTTCAAGATTTGTTTAAATAATTGTTATTTTGTTCCGGTATCATGAGAACAATGGCTGTTCAAATAATTACCGTATTCCATAAAGGATGGATGAACTTTTACAAGTCTAGTTGGAGAAATCACATCCATAAACACTATTGCTAAAATGTCGCAAAACAAATGATTGAAAGATCACTTATGAAGTGACATCGTTGTTTAAATTATATTTGAAAGAAAACATGAAGAAACTCCATGTTGATGGATTTTTGGAGTCTTTGATTTTGATCAATTGACGCATGTGAGACTTTCCTCGAGATAATTGAAACTCCGTCCATAGGCCAGAGAGGAACGGATGACTAGCTTATTGGAAATTGTGCATGCTGATGTGCATAGTCCATTATGTGTAGCCATATGCAATGGATCTTTTTGCTTCATATGCTTTCTCCGAAAATTTGAGTGAATATATCTGTATATTTACTTAATAAGGAAGAAGTATGAAACATTTGACAACTGTTCAAAGACTTTCAAGATGAAGTGGAAAATCATTGTAACAAGAAAATAAAGAGTTTATGATTCGATCATAAAGGAAGATATTTGAGTTACATGTTTAGCAAAAACACCTAAGACTTGAGGAATTGTTCCATGATTTGTGTTTCCCGATAAACCATAGGAGTATGGCATATTCGAGAGATAAAATCAAACCATGTTTGACATGATAAGATCAAGGGTGTCATTTATAAAACTGCCATTATGTTTTAAGGATTGAAGCTTTAGAGACTACCGCTTTTACACTGAAAAGAGCACCATCGTGATCCATTGAAATGACACCATATGAGTTATGGTTTGGGATAAAACCCGAATTATCTTTTCTTAAATTTTGGTATGCTATGCATAAGTAAAATTTTTACAACCAAAGTCGGATAAGCACGTCTTTGTAGGTTATCCCAAAGAATTTGTTGGGAATTTCTCCATAACACCGAGGACAAAAGAGTTTGTTACTTGGAACGTCAAGTTTCTTGAGAAGGAATTTTTCGTGAAAGGTTAAGTGGGAGGACAATAGAACTTTGATAAGGTTGTTGAACCTTAGCTATATGTGCTAAGTAGCGCAACACCAAAAAGTGTCCCGGTGGCGGCCACAATGCTCATGACTCTCGTGATTACAAAAGGTGTGATCTCGAAGATTAGAGTTCCTATAGAACCGTGTGGGTCCGTAAGAATCAAATAGTAAGATTTGATAAGCAAGTTGTTATTGTTTTGACAATGATGAACCGACTACATGCAAAGAAGCGATGATGGGCCCTGACTCCATAAAATGACTAGAAGTCATAGAATCCGTGATAGTATCCATACACGAGAAAACAAGTTTCTGAACTTGGAAGACCCTCCGGAAAGGCGTGAAGCCTATCGGTCATGTTTGGATCTATAAAGAAATAAGACATGGATGTTTAACATCTATGAAATAGTCGACATGTCGGAAAGAAGTTTACGACAATGTTCAAGGAGTTGACTATGACAAGATTTGATCTTTCATAGCGATATATAGTCTTGACGGATTAATGTAGCAACCACTACATATAATTTGGTATATGGTAGTTGAATAAACAAAACAAGCTTCTTCTAATAGAACGGTAACCTAGGAAATGTACATGACATGGTCCGAAGGGTTTTGTTAATTCAAACGGTGCTAAAAGGGCATGTAAACTTCAATAGTTGAAGTAAGCATAGCGGAGTTGGAATCTTCACCATGATGAAACTGTTAAAAGAGTTTAAATTCATTGGAGATGATGAAGATGCTTGCATTTGCAAGAAATTAAGTGGGAGCACTGAGACATATTTCTAATACATTATGTAGAGGACATATTGTTGATTGGAAATGATGTATCTTGTATTGACACAAGTTAAGAATTTCATTAAAATAAGATTTCGATGAAAGACTTGGGCAATCCCGGAATATTAGGCATCAATATCTATATGGATAGATTAAGGCGCTAATATGGTTGTTCCAGACATACATATATGAGATATTGAAAGGGTTCAATATGGAAACAACAAGAAAGGTTCTTGCTGCATGGAAAGGATTGTATCAAAATTCAAGTGTTTCAACACTTGGTGAGTAAATCACATGAAGATTTTGATCGATTATACCATGATATGTATATATCCAGAATGTCCTATGCTCTAAATGTTATGAGCATATACCAGAATGATTCATAAGATGATCGTTGGACAATAGTAAAGATATTCTTATGAGCTTTGGAAGAACTAAGAATATATATTGTATAAGTGACAAATAGTTAAAGGTAGTTCATTGTAAAGTGTTACATTGATACTAGTTTTGTCACAAGATACAAATTAAATTTATCTCAATTTAGAGTATGGGTGGCACAATGTAATGGAAAGGATGTTCCATGATGGATTTGGATGAGTTCCAAAGTTGAGACATTGTGACGGATACTACAACAAAAGGCTAAGTATATGACTGCTATAGTAGCAGCAAAGGAGGGCATTTGTGTTAAGTAGTTTGTTATCAAACTAGGTGTGGTTCAAAGTGGGCTAATACTATGAAGATATATTGTGTGACAATAATATCAACATATTTTGAGCCGAACGAACTAAAGGTCTCACCAAAGGACCAAATTTATACAATGTCATCTCATTTGAGAATGAGTGATGCGTAGCGACGCAAAGACATGCAAATACACACGGACCTGAAACTGTCAGATCCAGATATTATGTTAACCACTAGCAATAGCGTATATACAACACCAAAAAGCCATAGGTGTTCAATACACAAAGTTTTTCAAACTAGATTATTGACTCTAGTGCAAGTGGGAGACTGAAGGGAATATGCCCGAGAGGCAATAATAAAGTGGTTATTATCTTATTCCATGTTTATGATAAATGTTTACTTTGCATGCTATAATTGTATTGATCGGAAACCTCAATACATGTGTGTTTAATAAACAAAAAGGGTTCCTAGTTATGCCTCTCTTATAGACTAGCTCGTTGATTAACAAGATGATCAAGGTTTCCTGATAATGGACATTGGATGTTGTTAATAACGAGGTCACAACATTGGTGGAATGATGTGATGAACATTCATCCGAAGTATAGCATTACGATCAAAGTCATTATGTTTATATTGCTATAACATCATACGAAGTAATCTTTATCCTTAGACCATGAGATCATGTTAATTGCTAACACCGGAAAAGTATCTTGATAACATCAAACGTCTCACCATAACAGGGTGACTATAAAGATGGGTTCAGTGCTATGAAGGTGTTATATTGAGGCTCATGGATCAAGAGTGGAATTTGTCAATCCTGATGACGGATAGATATACTCTGGGCCCTCTCGGTGATATCACATTGAAATAGCTTGCAAGCAAGTGATGTGATCACTAGAATGTTATATCACGGGAACGAGAAAAGAGTGCATGTCGGAAACGAGATCAAACTAGGTATGGAGATACCGATGATCGAATCTCGGACATGTAATATATCGCGAGACAAAGGGATTTAGTTACAAGCGTTAAATGTTCTCACGATCACAGAAGTCATCGTTGAATGTGTAGGAGTCCGTACGGATCTCCAGGTCCCGCTGCTGATTATTGATCGGAGAGGGGTCTCGATCATGTCTGCATTATTCGCGAACCGTAGGGTGACACACTTAAGGGATACCGACACCATTTGGAGAAAATATGTTTCAGATAAAGATTTAAGAAAGCGTTGGAATTATTTCAATAGACATCGAAACTGTTTCGGGTGAAATTGCTGAAATAGGTTCTGCATGTAATATTGAAATGTTGCAGGGGGTTTTATGTGAATGTTTGTTAATTAAAGTAATTAACAAAATTCTGAATAAAAAAATAATAAAAGAGTTTTATTAAATGAGAGAGCATTAAATTTGGAGAAATTTAATGCATTTAAAGTGGAGACTTTAAAAGAGAATGTGAAGGGGCATTTTAATGTAGAGGGGTTATCACCACATGAATGGAGGAGGTGAAGGGTCACCTCCCCCATGCGCCGGCCATGAAGGAGGGGTACCCTCCCCTCCTCCTATAAGAGGCCCCCCTCTCCTCACTTCTCACACACACCTCCTTGTGAAGGATCTCTCTCCCCCTCTAGTATTATTCCCCCATGGTCTCGGATTAGCGAGATACATGTTCCCGGTGGCTTTATCTGGAAAGGAGTTGCTGCTTCCGCTGCTTTGCTGGAGCGAGGGACGGAGGTTGTCGGGGTACCGGACGTGTGTGCGATCACGGATGCACCGCTGCTTTGCGGTGCTGGACTTGGTGGTGCTGGAGCTGGATCTGATGGACGTGCTGGAGCCGGACCTGCTGGACTTCATCACGATCTTGAGATTGGCAAGTGTACGACTACATCAACCATGAGTTCCTACTCGTTAACAAAGCTCGTTGCCTTCGAGGGTAAGTTCTCCATGGATGTATGTCCACCCGTTGCTCTATATCTAGTAGATAGATCTTGGCGTATAGTTCTCATCATAGGAAATTTTTTGTTTTCTATGCTGCGGACCCAACAGTTGGGTCCTAAGAGGTTAGTCACAATAGGCTTGGCAACCCAAATGGTTCTTTTCTTAACACCACTTTGAGTTCAGGCAAACTTGGCAAACACATTGCCATACTTATCCTTCCCAAGAAAATACTCATCATCAACAATGATAGGGTTAGATAAGGTACTATTTGAACATGAAAAGGCAAAGTGCCCCTTCTCACGACATATGTAGCAACAAGTTCACCCCTTTCTCTTCTTCATTAATTTCTTGGCTTAGGGAGCCTTATCTTGATTATTCTTGGAAAGTGGCCTAGCTTCAACTTGAGGTTGAGACTAGGATTCACCTTGAACTTGTGGCTGCTTCCCTTGTTGCTTCTCACTCAAGTGCTTTTTCTTCAATGGACAAGATCTTACATGATGTCCTACAACCTTGCACTTGAAGCAAAAGATCTTGGCTAAATTCTTGACTTGGTCTTGGCCCTTCTTATTGTTGCTCTTGGACTTGTTCTTGTTATTGGAGTTGAATCCAAGTCCACTTTTATCATTAGGGGATTTTTCACACTCAAAATATTATCGGGTGTGGATTTCCCTTCGTGACTCTTTTCCAAGTCTTTTTTCAAAGAAGTGACTTGGGCTTGAGCTCTTTGATTTCCTCTACATGGTTAGTTGAAATAGAGGTACTAGAGGAAGTAGAAGCTTCATTGTTAGAGCAACAAGGCAAAACAAGTAATCCAACACAAGGTTTATCACTAGTATGACTAGAAGGATCACTATGACTAGCACATGGCAAAATAGCATTTTGAGTAGCAGTTGTGCTAATGTCCAAAAGAGGATCACAAGATGTTACCTTAGTGATACCTGCCTCGTGAGCCAACTTTAGCCCATCACAGGAGATTAGAAGATCATTATGAGAGGCTGAGAGCTTTTCATGACTTTCTTCCAATTTCCCATAATTGCTAGTTAGCAACTCAATTTGAGACCTTAGCTGAACATTCTCCTTTAATATAGATGCTTCACAAGAAGTAGAGTTAGTAGCACTAGCATAATTAATAGGATTTTCCTTTTCAAGCTCATAAGATTCAATTTCTTATGTGAGAATACAATTAGTGTGCTTCTCCTCGGCAAGCTCTTGCTTAAGGAGATTGAATCTCCGACTCCCATCGTCAAGTTGGAAATCCAACTCCTATATGGTTCCTATTTGTTTAGTTATGGTGTCCATAACGTGTTTGAGACAAGGAATAGCCTTATTATTACAACGAAGAGAGGTACACAAAAAAGTCAACTCAAGCATGAGAGCACTAGTATCCTCATCAATGTCATCATCACTATCATCATTATCATTGCAATTATCTTTATAAGATATGTTGGGATCCAAAGTAGGAGATACCTTTGATCCTCTTGCCATAAGGCACATGTGAGCATGGAGGATAAAGATGAGAATATTATTGAATCTTCATTCATGATCCTGTCCTGATCCATAGAATGTTTGATTTCCTCTACATTTTTAGATAAACAACTAGAGGAAATAGAAACAATTTGTTCATGGGAACAAGGCAAATCAAGCATATCATCTACACTAGTACTCAAATAATTTCTGGACGATATGCAAGGACTATCAACACAAGGGGATATAGCATCATTATTGCAAGAAGTGTTTAAGTCCAAAGAATAAACACTGCAATGGGATAGAGATAAAGGATCATCATTAGTGAGAACAATATCAACATTGCAATTTCCAACACCACTCACCATATCATTACCTTGTGTCTTGCCACACCTTGGTGAAGTGGATGAAGATGAGAACTCATCACTGCCGGAGGTGGAAGCAACTTGGAGATCTTCATGATGTGAAGGAGAAGAGATCTCCTCAGAGAGACCAATGACAATATAAGAAATGGAACCACCAAATATTTCTTTAAGCTTGGTACACTTCTCATGAGATGAATTGCGCTTTACAATCGTCAAGAACAAATTAATTGTGGGGCTCAAAGAGAAAATAAGCTCATTAGATACTTGATCTTCGAGATGTAAATTTATCTCATCCTCTAAAGATAGATTCTGAGGATCCATCGGAGGAGAAAAACCTACATCTAGAAATCACTCAATATTTGGACACGAGGTCTGAAGATTAGAAAGCAAGCAATTTCTCCACAAAGCATAATTTGTGCCATCAAATATAATTGTGTCATTATGCACTATACTACTAGTCGATATCTTTACACTCTACGTGGTGAATCTTAAAAAGGAAAGACCTTGCTCTGATACCAATTGAAAGGATAGAGATGTCGTCTAGAGGGGAGTGAATAGGACATTTCAAAACTATTACGGTTTTGTCTTGATAGAATGTGGAATTAAACTAACGTTTATTTTACAAGCATAGAACCTAAATACACTAGGCTCAACTAAGTTCACCAAAAACAAGTTAAGCTAAGCAAGATAGCACAAGATAAATATACCATAAGTGATAAGCAAGATATAAGTACTTCAAGCTCGATGGCTATCACAAGGAAAGTAAGATCGGGTATAGATATAACTGAGGCATGCGGAGATGAAGATGTATTCCCATGTTCCCTTACAAGTAAGGTATGTCATGTTGGAGAGGTGTGGGATTCCATGAAGGATTTACCAATGCCACGAAGGCTCACCTTCTTCTCCGAGTCTATCCCACGAAGGAATAGGCCCTTTCCTTATGGCTAGATTTTCCTCCACTTCGGAGATGGAAAGCTCCACAACCACTTCACAAGATCCATGAAGGAGAAGCCCGGGTCTCTTCATAATCTTCCACGAAGAGGACACCACGACACCAACTGCCAAGCCAACTAGGAGGTCACCCCCAAGAGTAACAAGCTCACGGTCTCTCAATCAAACAAATCATAATGGAGAGCTCAACACTTATGTAAGAATGAAAAGCAAGAACACCATGGGTGTTCAAATCCCTCACTCTCAAATCCCACCAAAGCAACAAGTGCTAGGGAGGAATTAGAGAGGAAGAACAATGGTCGAAGTCAACCAACGACTTCAAGATCTAGATCCAATGGGTTCCCCTCACTTAGAGGAGGAATTGATTAGTGGGGATTGTAGATCTATATCTCCTCTTCCAAAGCCCTCTTGATAGTGCGGCTATTTATCCTATAACCTGGTCTCCCAACAACCACCTTGAGACCAGTAAAATTAAAACCTAGCAAAGCCATACCTTTGCCTTGCGCATCCCGCTTGATCTTGATTACAACGCTTCAAGCTCCATCCAAGCCGGAATGCATCACTTGATCACTATTGCTTCGTGAAGACTCATAATTTGCTCCCCCATACACCATTATGGGATAGCTTCATTAAGACATGTCTTCACATGTCCACTATCACCAATATGGACGACAAGCTTCAAGCAAATGATCTTTTCGAGATGCTTATCTTAAACTTTCCCTTCTCAACCTTGATGACGATCACCACTTGATGCATCCTCTCATGGGTTATATGAGATCTTTACTTTTGATGCATGCCCATGAAAAGATACCTAACCAATATAGATAACACAAAGGCACATATATAATGGGTTAATTGATGAAGCATAATTGCCAAGCTTACCATAACACAAGATCCATCTGGTACATGTTTTATGCTTCATGTGTTAACCAACTTGAAATCACTCTTCACTCTTTGTATTGGTCAACCATGTATCTTCTCATGCTCCATCTCAATATCTTGAGGTACATAAAGAAATGTTCATTTGATTACATGCTCTAAATCTTAGTCAACCATAGATCAACTAATGAGGCTATCATGACACCGACTTAGAGCCATATCTTGAATTCTTATATTGAGATCACACTCTCAAGATCTTGATCATATCATATTCTTCTCTTCAACTCGATGAATTAATGCCAATAGTCAATGTATATCTTTATCTTCATGGCATCCATACTTGAATCGAACACATGGACTACAAGCATGACCTATGGAATCTTCCTTCATATAAAACTGAATGAAAACATTAGTCCATAGGGATTGTCATTAATCATGAAAAGCATACATAGGGGCAATTACACTTTCACCATGGCAGCGGCGGTGGCGAGAGGGGAAGCGAGGGAGTGGCATCTACATATAGGAGGGAAAAGGGCGGCAAGACAGAGTGGGAAGCGGAAGAAAGTGTGGGACCGAAGATTTCTTCCATTGCTAGGGTTGGCCTCTGTCGTTTTCAGATCCATCCAGTGCCTGCTAGCCCCTGTGGGTTGGGTTCAGCCTGGGGGGCACCGGATGGCAAAACGGGCCGTGCTGGCATGAAAAAAGTTTTGGGGGCAGGTTGGGCGCGGTTTTGAGCGTCAGCACCCCCATAGCCCTTTAGAGGGGGCTTTAGGGCCCCGAGTGGAGATGCTCTAACATGTAAAAGTTACTAGTCTAAATTACTTAGTGATCTAAATACGCATTTGGTACCACAACTTGCACACCCAGGATGTTTTAGTCCCAACTCTTGCAATTCGAACAAACTGGTACACAAACTTGTAGGCGGGAGACGTTTTTTGTCCCAACCAATCAGGAGACGACAATTGGTGGCCAGGTGGACAGGTGACATTTGCGCATGAGTAACTCTCTCTACCTAGATAATCCTCCCAGTCCTCACTCTTAACCCTAATGTCTGTCTCCAGATTCTTCACGTGTCGCTGAACATAATTCCCTACCTCGATGGAGACCTTAGTCACCAGCTCGATGGCGGATGGCGGAGGATGGGGAGGGTTCCCTTCCCCACCTCGACACGGAGGGACGAGACTGAGGGGCGACATGTTCTCGCACGCACCTCGATTTGGAGGGGCGTCGCCGTCACCTGCACGTGGGCGTAGAGGGGCGATGGAGGTGGCGCAGGCAGCGAGGCAAGAAGATTCTCGCGCAACGGTGACGGACTCGATGGAGGCAGCGAGGCAGGCAAAGCTCCGCAACAAGGTAATGCTCCTCTACTTCCAGCTCGCATCGCTAGAGGAGAAAGAGGCCTTGCTGGAGCCCATGGGGTGGAGGCCCGAGCTCGCCATGAACATCAGCTTGGAGGAGTTGATTCGCATGCTCAAGGCTCGGCTCAACGAGAGGAATTCACATCCTCTAGGCTCTGCACCTCC
Source organism: Avena sativa (assembly GCA_916181665.1). Taxonomy (NCBI): domain Eukaryota; kingdom Viridiplantae; phylum Streptophyta; class Magnoliopsida; order Poales; family Poaceae; genus Avena; species Avena sativa. The sequence goes on from OV702295.1 coordinate 436,259,691, forward strand.
GTGAATTGCAACGCTTCCATTGTCTCGGACCCAAGGATCTGGGAGGAGGCAGATGACTGGGGTAGGTTTACAGGGGAGGTGCATTGGAATGTCATTGCATGTAGTAGTACATTTCCTGTGAGTAAGGTGATTGAGTTAACTGAATTTGCTGCGATACTAAACATTGTTTTAGAGTTACTGAACTGAATATCTTTGATTTCTTTTATTTGTAGGTTACTTCCCCTATTCCAAGAATAAGCAGGTGGGAACTGGAGCAGGATAATGCACTATTGGTGAGGAAGCTTGCTGAAGTGGAGTTGCAACTAGATAAAATGAAAGAAGAGAAGAAGAAGATGGTGAAGAAGATGAGAAGCAGAGAAGAAGAACAGAAGATGAAGATGTTCATTGTGCTTGCAGTATCAGGAATTGTATTGTTGTTTGATGTGGCCAGTAGGGCATTTGCATAGACTATGTAATGTAGACTGGAGTACTGTTGTGGCAAGATGAATGGCTGATTTGTGAGTTTAGCTGTATGATTGTAGCTCTGTGAACTTGTGGTGCTATCAACGTATGATGCTTTTGTGAATGAAATAAATTGTCTTATTCCAATTGTTTAGTCTCACTGTTTGCTTGTGAATGAAATTTCACACGTGGCTATCTTATGTGCTAACTATTTGACATGAAATAATCTGGGAACTTGAGTGTAAAAGCGCTATGCAAATCACAGAAGCAAAATGGGTTAAAATCATAGAAAAATATAAATTACTTGAAATGCATGTATATCACACAAATCCATAGAAATGGCTATAAAATCAAAGAAATCCACAGTAATTGTTGTGAAGCACACAAATTGTAGAAGTGCTTACATATCCTTAATTTTCTCTAAACATTTATCTAATTTTGTGGTGCATTTTGACTTAGAGGAAATTTCTCTAATTCGGATTCAGGCGGCTGTTGATTCGGGTCTGGTAGTGCACTAGCTTGGGAATCATGCATGCTTTCCTATAGCTCTCCCTGTTTTGCTATCCCTTATTGCTTCTGGTTTTGCTTGCCTTGTACCTCTGCCTCTACCTCCTCTTCCCAACAACTTTCCCCTGGTTGAAGCTGTTGTGACCCTTTCTCTTGGTGCAGGAATAGTATCCCTAGCTTGAACAACAAATGCACTATCCTTCTGTCATTCTTAGTTTTCTTTATCTTCTTCCTAATTCTGATGCTATATGTTGCAACTGCTTTCCTCAAATCATCAACACCACTGAACTTCATTCCCATTCTAAATATTGGATTGTCCATGTCAACATCAACATTGAATGGCCTAATCATCTTCCTCAAGTGCTGCATAACATCTTCTTCTATTGCAAGATCACAATCTTCAAGGTCATCACCATCTTCTTGGTTAACCACTAGTTCCTTCTCATTATGATCATGGACAGATTTGTCAATATTGTCAGCATAGAGATCATCATCACCAGACTCAGCATTCAAATCACTATCAATGAAGTCAGTGTCGTCTGCACTTGAGCTTTCTCTATCACTTTGCCAATCTTCTTCTATCTCATCTGCTTGACTCATGATAACACTACTTGAAAACTGATTATTCTGGCTTGGAGTTGGAGCAGAACCTATAGTAGGTGTTGGAGTTGGAGTAGGACCTGCAGTAGGTGTTGGAGTTGGAGCATGACCTACAATAGGTGTTGGAGTTGGAGTAGGACCTGCAGTAGGTGTTGGAGTTGGAGCATGACCTACAGTAGGTGATGGAATTGGATTCACAATCACCTCTGGTCTTAACCCCTTAATGAAATTGGAGTGATCAACAAAGAGCACTAGTGTCTTCACTGACCAACTGGCATTGATCATTTTCCTGATGTCTGCTTGTTTCTCTACTAGAAACAGTCCATCCCATAGATTCTTTCCTGGCATCAACCAATACACACTCAACCTCTCACTTCTAGCATAGCCCAAATTACTCAAAATTTCATCAATCCAAAAGGTGGACCAAGTGTCTGTTGTGCAATTGTCAAAATAATCCATAGTAACACAAACATATTCCAATTTCTCTCCTATACCACATAAAATCCAATGTGGACTACTTCAACACTGAACATCACAGTCTCTTCACCTGGAAACATAACTTCAAAGTAAATAGTTTACTGTCAACATTCAGTTACAATCAAAGTTCAGCAAAACTAGCAAAATTCAGCTAACTGCATACTGCCCTATTGCAAGATCATTTCAAACTTCACCATACTTACAGATAATTTAAACAAACATGTCAAAGTCCAGGGAAAATTAATTAGAAGTGCTGCATACTTACACTGACTGAATTTTGGCAAACAATATACACTCCCTTTCACAAACTGTCAAAATACAGAGCATATTTTAAAAAAATTGTTCAACCATGTAGCACATGACAAAAGTAGAAGATTTGTAGTGAGATAAACAACACATGTATCCTATATATCCTGTATTATGTACTAAAGCATCAAACTATGCATGAATTTCAATCAAACTTTCCACGACTGCACCTAGTTCATCACATTGCCCACAAAGCTGGCACCTTTCTTCCACCTTTACCCTTCTAAGACCTCTATTTACCCTAAACACACTATATTCCCACGATTTCGAGCCCCAAATCTAGTTCAATCAACGTCGATCATGCTCCCACCATGAACACCGCACAAGCGCCACTACGAGAGGTGAAAAGATATGGGAGAGAAGGAAAGTAACATAACATACGCGTGTGGAGGGGGGTCTTCTCCATGGTGCCTGAACCTCATGGCGCACTAGATTTGGGCAAAGACGATGCCACAGACGACCTCTCCATCGCCAACTTTCGGCAACAGGTCGCGTGCATCCAGGACGAACAAGTATGGATGGAGTGATCAGGGGAGGGTTTCCATATAACATATCCGAAGATCGCGGGGGTGGGGGTAGGAGGTTTCCATAAAAGTTTGATAACTAGCCTTTTTTGCTATTTCTAATACGGTCCTGGACTCATGCGCAAATGCCACCTGTCCACCTGGACGCCAATTGTCGTATCCTGATTGGTTGGGACCAAAAACGTCTCTCGTCTGCAAGTTTGTGTACCAGTTTGTTCGAATTGCAAGATTTGAGACTAAAACGTCCCAAGTATGCAAGTTGTGGTACCAAATGCGTATTTAGCTCTTACTTGGCACTATGACCAACCTTGACCAACCTTTGAGTTACTCCGTGGTCTTTCTCGTTTTCTTTAGTGTATTTATTCATATCACAAAGGACTACCTCAAATCCCACAAAATTCCCGTATTATTTTGCCAAGCGGGTTTCGATGATATAAGAGAATCTCCACTCGGGTTCCTAGGAGGCCATTCCTAGGGCGAAATTTTCATCCGGACGACGAAAAAGCATTTCCAGGATGCCGAATTGGTCCAAAGTTGGCCCAACTTTCATCCGGATATCCCAGGATGAACCTAGGGCACTGGGAACCGCTTGGGAATGCCGGACACAGAGGACACACCGGACGCAGAGGAAACGCTAAAAAAAGCACCTGCCTATGGCCCTGACCTGTCAGCGAGTGAAGCTGAGTCGTCCTCATCCTCTCGCCTCGGCTCCCATGATAGACAGCCGGGTAATGACTGTCCGTCTCGTCGACCACGCGTCGCCTTAATGGCGCGCCACCTCCAGCCCGTCTTCCCACCGTGTCCTCTTTTCCCGCCTTTGCTGCTATACCCCTCCCGCCTCTTTCGGCTATAAATTCCGGTGCCCTTGCTGATTCCCAGAGCACACCCTCACGCCTCCCATTCCCCAACCACAAGCTCCACCTTCCCCTGCGAAAAGAATAAGGCTCGGCGATAGCGATGGCGGAACATTTCCCCGGTGATCCCGTAGTGGCCAACGGCTTCGGTCGGCGTTCTCTGTAGCCGTGGGAGGCACAAATTATCTACGAGGACATCTACCTGGCGCCGTTGGACTTCCATTTCCCACCAACATGGAGGATGAGCACGGGTGGCATGTGATGACTGCAAGTGCATAGATCGTTTGTAGCTAGTTTCAAAATAAAGATATCTATCCCACAGGGAGCAGGAGTCTGAAGTCTAATAACTCTTGAATTAAATACTATAATAGAAATGCTAAATAAAGTTCTAAGTAACAATATAAAATGCGAGTATTGTGGAGCTAAGATAAAGATTATCATCATGAACATTCTCAACTATGTATGTGTGGGAGAAACTCCGCATTTGGACAAATAGGCAGCAACCGCTGCTCACAACATCCTCATAACCACAGCACAGCAATCGACATCAATCCAATTAATGCGCTATTAAGGGACGTAATCCCGTAGGACCTACCACATGACATGGATAGTGTTCCGTGAGTTTCCTCGGTTTCACAAGTTGATACGTAAGGGGTTCCAACAGCTTTATAGTCAGTTTAAGTGCTAGCACACCTCTGTCTACCAACAAGTAGTTCCCTCCATCAAGTTCCCATAAGAGGAAAATATTGTGAGGTCGACTTCTCTCAACATCAAGATGTAGAAAATCTAACACATGGTCACAGCGATGAATATCATAATAAACTTTATCTTATTTCAATCTCATACTAGGGTTTCTCCATCTCCCCAAGAACTAAAGATCTACTCAGACATGGAGGCAAATGGCAATAACAACGGAATCTATCATAGATGAATAGTACTTGTATAAATCCACAACGAGTACAGAAATTACAACAAGATCTAGACAAGATGTAGATGGGATGGATGGACATGATGGTGATGAAGTGGTGGATGATGAAGATCGATCCCTTAGCCTCCCGGATCTGTGCAGGATGAAGATGGATCCCTGGTGGACGAATTCCCCCTCCAGATGCCTTCCGGAGGTGAGGTTTCTGCGATTTCTGGGTGTTCTGTATGTCATATCCCTGAACCAGTTACACGGGGTGGAACTATTCGAGGAGGCGAAGGCGGCGCCAACTATACGGCCGAAGCTATACGGCTGGAAAATTTTCTCCGGTCGTATAGTTGGTCCTTGAACTCTCTGCCTCCTTTGTTCACTTCTTGTTTTCTTCTGGTATTATTAATATTTCCTAAATAAGCAATTTATGTTGTTTTTGACTCCTTTTCTCCATTGTACAACTGCTCCAAGAATTGTATCCATTGGATCCATCATCTGTCCTGATCCTGGTGAAAACATACATAAAATGTGCGGGCGAGCACCGTAAAATACCAAGATCCTACATCTACAATGCAGAATAGTAATGTAAAACATGATGCAAATATGCACTCATCAGCTACTCCCTCTATTCCAAAATATAAATTGTTTTAGCACATGATAATAAACTCGAAATTTCATAAAAGGGATCGAGTATTCCTGAAGGGAATTCTAACAATGTAAACTTTATTTCTAATTTGAACTAAAACTAAAATAGTAATATAAAACTTATAAGATAGATTAGAAGGTCTTAAAGATCTCCCCAAGCTTGGAATCAAGCCAGCAGGATCAAATAATCCCTTGCGATTATTTGATACCGTGATTATTGTAGATCACTATGGTGCCATGGCATGTAACACTGCGGTGCGTAGCTTTTTGTTTATATCCTCCAGAGCGGTGATGCGGCTATAGCACCTGCGCAAATCAGATTGCAAAGTATCCACTTTATCTGCGAGTCTAGTCACCAATGGGAGAAGTCATCCTTCTTCTCTATCTCCTTGAGATGGTGACGGACTTCAACGCGATGGAGTAGCTCCTGCTTCTGATATATCTCCAGTACTCTCACGCGGTCCTTCGTCCTTGGAACAACTTCTTCTTCCTCATCCATGATTGATGGATCAGGGAAGTGTAAACCATTCCTCCACTCTTCTTGAGGCTTCACCCTCATACGAGCACCAATTGTAGGCTTCAAGACTGGCACCTTCGCTCCCTTGCTAGCACCTACAACAACATTAGGTAATTCCTTACGCTTGTGTGGCCTAGGGTCCGTGGTGATGAACTTGACTGACTCCACACGCCCTTTTCCATGCGGCTTGTGATCTTCTCTCTCTCTCTCGTTGAGCCATCTACATTGCCACCCAGTTGATCTCTAGAGGATCATAGACATCCCGGCAGATGTAGATGTCACTCACATCTTCATCAGAATAGTTGTTGGAGAAGCTTGGCTCGACGTACTCCTTGTACCCCAGGCTAAACCTCTCCACCTCCTCATCGTCGTCCTTCATGGACGGGCTGCTAGAGCGGTCCCGGGACGGAACAATGAGACCTAGGGGTTTTCCATGGCCTGGGACGGGATAGAGCATGGCTGGATTGTTTCCTGGTGATTATGATTTGAGAGAGAGACAATGGCAGTATATAAGGGGGGTCAGAGGTCGGTAAAACTTGCAAGAAACACCAAATTCTCGCCCAGGAAAAGAATCTTAACAAAATAGGGAAAGAAATCATGGATTTGCAGGAGTCCTGCCGCGTAACGACCAACTATATGGGCGCGGCCCGTATAGCTCCGACCGCATAGTTGGTTCCGGGAAGATATTTCCAAATATCTCGAGTCCAGGTCGATTAATTTACGACTCAGAACCGATAATACCATTTTTTTGCAATAGGAAAAATGAAAATGTAAATGAAAGTTTCTAAGAGTTTAACGACCAACTATATTGCCAAAATATTTATTCCCGCCGTATAGTTGCGGCCATATAGATCCAGACATCAAAAATCGAAAGTGTCCAAGATTTTAACGACCAACTATACGGCCGGAATATTTATTCCCGCCATATGGCTATGACCGTATAGATCCAGACATCGAAAACAATTTTGCAAAGAAGATACAGAAGGTTTAACGACCAACTATATGACCGGAATATTTTCTTCGGTCATATAGTTGCGCCTGTATAGTTGGTAAAAACCTTCAGAAACTTCAGAAAAACACGAGGAATTCAAAGGTAAAAAATTTAGAAGTAAAATCTCTGAAAGAAAATCACTTATTTGGGTAGGAATACTTACCTTGCACTTACCATTACTTAGCCAGGGATGATAGGCTCCTCCAACAACAAAGACTTCTTCTCATTTGGGGAAATTGACCTTAGTTCATTTAATAATTCTCATAAGCAAAAATCACCAGGACTAAAGTTCCTCTTAATAAGATTAGTGTCTTGCTAGGCAAATATGGACACTGCATCCAACATCTTTATTTCTTGCCTCTACATAATCTGCAACTCAAATTCTTGAAGTAATAGGATCCAACGGATCAATCTTGGTTTATGATTTTTCCTCTCAAGAAGTTCTTTTAAACCATCACGATCTATGATCACTCTTACTTTTGCATCAACTATATAAGAATGAAATTTATCGCAAGAGAAAAATATAACAAAAAGGTCCCTTTCTTCCTTAGGATAATTCTTTTGAGCACTATTAAGGGTTCTACTAGCATGATGTATAATATTAAATCTACGACCTATATGTTGTCCCAGAGTTAATCCTACAGCATCATCACTAGCTTCACATGTTAAGTCAAAGTCATATCCCAGATAGATGGTTTAATGGTAGGAGGATGGGATAAAACATATTTAAGTTTATCAAAGGCTACAAAACTTTTATCATCAAAGTTAAATCTTACTCCCTTTTGCAGAAGGTTAGTCCAAGGTTTAGATATTCTGGAGAAATTTCTAATGAACCTTCTATAAAAACCCACATGGCCAAGGAAACTTCTTATACCTTTTATATCCCTAGGTTGTGGCATTCTCTCTATGGCCTCAACCTTAGCTATATCCACTTCAATTCCCTTACCTGATACCTTATGTCAAAGTACTATACCTTATTTGACCATAAAACTTCTCCCAGTTTAGAAGGAGATTTGTCTCTTCGCAACGCTGCAAAAATCTTTTGAGATTATCCAAACAAATAATAAATGAAGTTCCATAGACAGAAAAGTCATCCATAAATACTTCCATTATTAGTTCTATAAAATCTACAAAAATAGCAGTCAGGCATCTTTGAAAAGTAGTTGGAGCATTACATAAAAAAAGGCATACGACGGCAAGCATGTAAATCATAAGGACTAATAAAAGTTGTTTTAAGTTGGTCATCAGGATGAACAACTATTTGAGAAAACCAGAGTGTCCGTCCAAGTAGCAAAAATGGGTGTGGTTTGCCAACCTCTCTAAAGTTTGATCTATGAACGGGAAAGGATAGTGATATTTCCTAGTTTCTTTATTCAATTTCCTAAAATCTATACACATCCTATGTCCAACAATAGTTCTAGTAGGAATCAATTCATTGTTTTTATTAGGAACAACAGTAAAACCGCTCTTCTTAGGGACACAATGAACAAGACTTACCCATTCACTTTCTTTAAAGGATAGATTATACCTAGTCCAATAGGCGTACTATTTCTTTTCTTACCACTTCTTTCATTTCGGGCTTCAGCCGTCTATTCAATTTCGCAACTGGTTTAGCACCTTCCTCCATGAATATTCCATGGATGGTTATCATGGGACTAATGCCCTTCAAATCATCCATTGAGTACCCAAAGGCCTTGCGATTCTCCTTAAGTATTTTTATGAGTTCTTCTTCATCATCCCCTGAAAGTTTAGCACTAATAATAACAGGAAATTTATTTGTATCATCTAAAAATCTGTATTTAAGATTATCTGGTAGAGTCTTTAATTCTGGGGTGGTAATTCATCGTCCCCTCTCTTTTCTGGCTCTTCGAAAGCCTCATTAGTTGGATGCCCTATAATGGGAAGTGAATCGAATTCAACTTCTAGTTCTTCTAGGGACTTGTACTTCATAACTATTTCTTCATAATTTGAGTCTTCTTTTATTTCTTCTTCTTGATCACTAAAGAAAAGAGTCGCCATTTCCTCAATAGTTTTCTCTTTCTCTTCTTCTTGTATTTGTGGAGGTCTGTCTTTAAATTTGGAAAAGTGGAATTATTTTTCCGCTCTCCCGAGCTTAAGAGACACAATCTCCTTTTTGAAATTAACATTGGCACATACATCACTCAAAAAGTTTCTTCCAAATATAATTGGATAAAGAGTGTCAGCTGGCATATCAACAACTACAAAATCGATAGGAAAATTTTTATTGCCAATTGTGTCAGTTGCATCTTCAACTACTCCCATAGGAATTCTAAGAGTTTTATTAGCTAACATGATTGTCATATCAGTATTTTCAATTGTAGCTGGTTCTATTTCTTCTTTTATTTTTAAATAGAAATCATAAGATATAACATTAACTTTGGTGCCAAGATCACATAAACCATAGTGCGAAGTTTCCTTAAATATGCAGGGAAGAATAAGCTTACCCACATCTTTTACCTTTGTTTTACCTTCAACCAATACGGAAGTCTCTTTATCAAGTTCAACTATGTTACAATGTGCATACATAGCCATAATTGCTTCCTTGGTTACGTCTTCATCTTTGGTTTCTTCCAGATGTTCCTCAACTTCTGCATACTTTCTTCTTCCTTTTTGTCCCGTAGTGCTTTGACCTATTCATATTCAAAAATATGCTTATTTTTAGTGTTAGGGAAAGGTATCTCATATGTTGGTTCTAGGGAGGCCAGTGTTGCTTTAACTTCTATTTTCTTCTCAGGTTCGGGTGGTGGATCATACTTGACCAAACCCTATTTTGGAGCTTTGATGTGTTCTGTAAAAGCTTTAACAACTTGCAACACAAGATCTTAATCCAAATAAAGTTCTTTAGGTAATTGTTTAACATGGACCTTTCTATTATAGTCATGAATACAATCATAATCTATTTCTACGCCCCATTCGCTTCCTAGACCAAAATTTTATGAAACTCTATGATCGTGAATTTTATTAAGTAAATCCCAAGCTTTAGTTATAGGAAGATTCATAAAGGCTCCTTACGCGAAAGAGTCTAGCTCAATTTTATTAGGTTCAATTAAACCGCCATAAAAGATATGCAATAAATACCATTCAGGCAAATCATGATGAGGACATAGATGAAGTAGATCTTTAAATCTGATATAAGCTCTTACTAGTCCTTCATTAGGACGATTCCTCCAAGTCATTATAAGGTGCCTGATTCCAAAATATTTTGATAAATGGATAATATTTTGCTAGGAACTCACAGGCTAAATTATCCCAAGTAGTAGTGGCTTCTAGGGGTAAAGATCTATACCATGAGAGGGTTGTACTAGTTAAAGTCTGACTAAAAAGTTTAACCCTTATCTCATTAGCAGTATACCCGTGAATTGGAAAGTGCCACATATATCTTTAAGATGCAATATGCTCATATGGATCAGGATCTTCTTCATCTCCAGTAAATTGCTTCTTGTGTAGAATACCAAGTAATAGAGGATTTATTTCAAACCCCCTTGTCTTCTTGTTGGAGTTGTCTCTTTTATTAATATCGTAAGGCTTTCCAAAGTTGCTGAGTGGGTTAGAACTAGCCATATGCTCAAACTCCATCATGTTGGTGAAATCTGTAACTCAAAACAAAACTTAGCAAGACAAAATAAATAAGCAAAAACTAAAAGACCTACAATGCTTAGCTCCCTGGCAACGACGCCGGAAAATAGCTTGATGACTGCAAGTGCACATATTGTTTGTATCTAGTTCTGAAATAAAGATATCGATCCCACAGGGAGTAGGAGTCTGAAGTCTAATAACTCTTGAATTAAATACTATAATAGAAATACTAAATAAAGTTCTGAGTAACAAGATAAAATACGAGTATTGTGTATAAAGGTGTTTTTGGGTTTTTGGTATAAGAGAACAATGAGTAAAGTAAAGTAACTAAACATAGAAAGTAAGTATCGTGTATGTAAAAGAGATTTGGAACTACAATAGGGAGAAAGCATTCTCAGGGAGTAGCGGATACACCACTAGCATTCTAAAGAGCTAAGGTAAATATTATTATCATGAACATTCTCAACTATGTATATATGGGAGGAACTCCGTATTTGTCGTGGTGGTGTCACGGCAGATGCCATGGATAGGCTAAAGGTGGGGACTAATACACGCTAGGGGAATCCAGGGAGGGATAGTGAAGTGATTCTCCACACAGAAGTTTATATTTGCTTTGTCTCCAAGGTTACAAGTGCTCCTAGAACTTTATTGGCGAGAGGAGGAAGAAGGAGCTCTCTTACTCTCGCTCACAGATCACCCTTAAAACCCTAGCCAAACTAGCCAAATTGGAACCCCCTATACAGAAGCCCTAGCCCTCCTTATATAGGGGGGCTAGGTCTCCATCTAGGGCATACGTGGAGGTATATTCCTAAGAATATGCCATCTCCCAAAGTAGTAAGCCGGCCGGGTTACTTTTCCCTCGCGTCACACATGCAGAGGCTACGTGAGCCTCTACGGTGCCCGCGTCAGCAGACATGGGTATTGTCACCCTTGTCGGCCACGCCTCGGTGGTCCTGCCCTTGTCTGCTTCGCTCAGGCAGTACGTACCGGGGCTTCTTTTGACCAGCGAGATTTCTTCCTTCTCCTAGAAGCTAGATGTGCCTCGGATTATAGTTGATCTGGCCACACATGTTCCTGCATACAAGTTAAACATGCATTTCCGACTTACTGCTTAAGTCGGTTGAGACTTAGTTAGGCAAACGCCCCTGGTCCGGGTTACCCCATGATTCGACCTGCCTTGAGGTGACCCGGCCAGCATCCGCTTTGGCCTTGCCGAACCTCGGCTAACTCGGCCTTTATACCCCAGCGTGACCCTACCCGGGGGTATCCCCCAACATTAGTCCCCGAAGCTGGTGCGGTCTTAGATGCCTCGGCCGCTAAGGCCACATCAGGTTCAATTATGTTTGACCTTTGGATGTTATTTCCGAGTTACCTCCTTGTGTCGGGTTATATGGATTTACGTTCCCCTTGAACATTCCAAGTTTTCACTTGCCGGCCGGGTTACCACTTCAACTCGGACCTCATGGCTTTACTTTCCCTCTGCACATTCCAAGTTTTCACTTGTTGGCCGGGTTACCACGGTCCTATCCGGGTCTTGCTTCCTTATCTCGTACGCCAACCCACGTGGAGGCTAATCATTATGTTGTCTCATTTTAAGGGACATCACAGTAACCGCCGCAGTAATTGTCAGTCATCACTGTGCGCGGGTCACGTCACGCCTGCCTCCTCGTTTACCGCATCAACGTGTCACGTCACGGGACCAACTCCACTCGGTGGCCTTCGGTGTGGCTCCTTGTTGATTGGTTGATGTGGGTGATACACGGCCATTGCGTGTGGCTTGCCCGCAGGACGCGATCCCACTTTCTCCTCGTGGGAGAGGTTAAATAGTGGAGGGGCGCATCACTTAGGCTTTTTCCCCTCACCGCGCCCCTCTGCCCTTTGCTCTTCTTCTTCGTCTTCCTCGCGACCGTGCCGCCGCCAGTGCTCCCAAGCAGCGGCGCCGCCGCCGCATTTTCCCCCCAGATTTCTATGTCGTCGCCGCCGCTACACGCCTCCTCCACCACGGGTTGCTGCCAATCTAGGCCTTTGCCCCCCGCCGCCGCTAGCGCCAGCGAGGGCAGCGATTATCAGATGACGGAGGAGGAGCTCATCGTTGCTGAGCAAGAAATGGAGGAGGACTCCGCCGCCGCGGACCGTGGTGCGTGGGCCAGGTCATGGGTCTGCCAAGATGACTTGGACTGGCTCTACCGGACCAGACGCATCCCTGCCGGCGTCATCGCGCGCCTTGCCTCCGCCGAACTCGCCCCCTCACCCAATCCGGGTGAGTACGTTGTGTTCTTGTCGCACTTCCAACGGGGGTTCGGTTTGCCGGTCAGCGATTTCTTCCATGACTGGTTAAGCACGTACGAACTCCAGCCGCACCACCTTCCTACCAACGCAATCACCTCTCTTTCTGCTTTTGCCTCTATGATCGAGGGCTACGCCGGATTGTGGCCCACGAAGGAGCTGTGGATCCGGTTTTTCGGCCTTCGACGTAATGTCATTCCGAATATTCAACTTGATCCAGAGGACAAGCAGCTCACTCAATTCGGAGTTGCATCCATCTCACCTTGGAGGCTATCCGTTTTCCCTCGAGTCACCGGGCTGGAGTCCTGCAAAGGATGGGCCTGGACTTTCTTTTATGTCCGGAATGAGGGCACTGAAGACTTGATCCGGCTGCTTCCCTATGCTTCGGGTCCACCTAACCCGGAAACGTGGGACGTTGTCCCCAAGAAGCCCACAGCCTTGGCCAACCAGGTCAACAAGAGGTTTGCGGAGTTGAAGAAGCTCGGCTTGCGCAACGAGGATGCTATGATCATGTTCGTGCGCAACCGAATCTCCCCCTCCAGAGGCGCACCCACAAGGTGTGCCATATGAGCTTCGGCCGCGACCCCAACCAGACCTCGTCCTTCGAGTTGAGCAACTCGGAGATCTATCGCCGGGTCAAGGCTCTCTTCACCACCCACAAGGACTTCTCCACTGAATGGACGTGGGGAATTGAGCATTTCTGCCGGGATAGGCTTCCTCCCTCGGTAAGCTTTGTGGCGCAAATTTACTCCGGGTTAATTATATGTCGGTCATTGTTCCATTTTTGACTCCGTTGTTCATTCTTTTCCTCAGCTATTCCTTCAGCAGACCCTCGAGAACGGCACCGATCCGACCCTTAAATGGGCGCCTGACCGGGAGATCCTGGACAAGGAAGAGCCGGACCAGGAGATGTTCCTCCCTATGACCGACGCTACGAAGCGACCCACCGGTAAACCCTCTTCTATTAGAGATTGGCCCGATGATGAATATGACTCGGATGTCGAGGTGATTGAACCTGTTGATGCTGTCCCCCTTTCTTATGCTTTTCCAGCATAAACTAACCCCGGTGGGCAGATCCACGAGGACCCTCCCCTTGCCACGGGGGAACCTGTTCCGGCAGCACCGAAGAAGAAGCGTGGAGCTGCATCAAGTTCCTCCTCCGGACCCTCCCCAAACCTCGGATGCGTAAGTCTCTTTTTCTCCTGCAACTTGTTCTTTCTTCCATTGTTGTAATTTCTCTTATGACATTATTTGATTTGACAGGGCTGTGGTGGAGGTCCCTCAGAGTGGATCTAGCATCTCTTCGCCGCTCCATCCTAGCTCCTCTCCCCCTCGTGACGACGAGTCACGCCCGTTGAGCCCTATTCCAGAGGGTTCTGCAGCTGCTCCGGGTTCCAACGCGCCTCGTCAAGAGGGGGGGACCCTGGAGCGGGGGAGACGGATCCAGCCGAGGCAGCGACATCCACCACTTCGGCTCCACCGCAACCAGCCACTACTGAAACTACCTCCGTACCAGCACCGACACCAGCACCAGCACCAATTCCGGCACCAGCAACAAGGGCACCAGTGCCAAGCTCCTCCGCCTCGTCCGAGTCTTCTCAGTCTCGGCGAGGAAGTACCCAGGCAGCTCCTAAGGGGAAATCGGCCGCAACCACTTCCTCCTCTCAGCAAGCCAAAGGCAAGAAATCCCCTGACGTCACCAGGGCAGCGTCCACCGGGTCTGGACAGTGCACCCTCGCGTCCATGCTTGCCCAGAAGGCTCCAGCACCAAAGGACGCCCCTGCCGAGCCAACTAGTGCGCAACAACTTGTTCTGCACACCAGTCCGGCCCTTGCTCAGGTTGAGAGGAGAGAGGCACATGCGAGGGGCTTGGTGGCGCCCCACATGCTCAGCGGGGACCGATATCCTCCGACCTTGATCGAGTTTATGAATAACTGGAACAAGGCGGAGTTCGTCTATAACGACGATCTCCCAGAGAAGTTCGGTCCCGCTGAATTCGCTGCCTAGATGAATACAGCCTCTAAGGCGATTAACCTTGCGGGTCGGATGTTGGAGGTACGTTACTTCACCTTTTCCTTATCATGCACTAGCAATATAACCATTAGTCCCCGAGCCTCCGGGGGAGTAACTTGTTACTCGGCCGGATGCTCCTTAGAGAACTAACGTAGCTCCTTCATAATTTCAAATATGCACACACCTAGACCCGGGTTAAGTTCCACTTGGCCCGGATATTGTACACTTCGAATATGCACACACCTAGAGCCGGGTTAAGTTCCACTTGGCCCGGATCTTGTACACTTCAAATATGCACACACCTAGAGCCGGGTTAAGTTCCACTTGGCCCGGATCTTGTACACTTCGAATATGCACACACCTAGAGCGGGGTTAAGTTCCACTTGGCCCGGATCTTGTACACTTCGAATATGCACACACCTAGAGCCGGGTTAAGTTCCACTTTGCCCGGATCTTGTACACTTCGAATATGCACACACCTAGAGCGGGGTTAAGTTCCACTTGGCCCGGATCTTGTACACTTCGAATATGCACCCACCTAGAGCGGGGTTAAGTTCCACTTGGCCCGGATCTTGTACACTTCAAATATGCACACACCTAGAGCGGGGTTAAGTTCCACTTGGCCCGGATCTTGTACACTTCGAATATGCGCAAGGCTTAAGCTAAATTTTTGTATTCTTTTCAGGTGACCACCAACCGCCGAAGTTCTGAGTTCTAGCGTCTTCTGGATACTCACAAGATGCTTCTCGCAAAGCACAATGCACATCTTGCTGAGCATGAGAAAAGGGGCAAGTTTCTCCCTTGGCGCTTCTCCGTTTTCCTTCAACTCCCTCTGCCGAACTAATCTCATTATTGGGTTTCCGTAACTGGGGTGGAGGCTGAGAACAAGATTATGCGAAAGAACCTGGAGAAGATCAAGGGTAAGTCCTTTTTGTCCGACCCTGCTTTGCTTTCCATCTTATTTTCCTCTTGGCTCGGCAAACATTCATACCTCGGCTCTGCCGGGTCAACACGCTATTTCAGCATCTCTTGAAGATAGTGTGCCCGTGCCTGACATGATGCTGCATTTTCTTGAACAAGCAGGGCAGCATCAGGCCGAGCTCAAAAAGAAAGACGATGAGCTTGCCCTCCTCCGAACCAAGAATGACGAGATTGCCAAGCTAAAGGCAGAAATGAAGAAGATGAAGGTGCAGCACCAAACCGAGCTTGAAAAGGCTAGCCAGGACTTCACCGAAGAACGCGAGCGCCTCAACCTCCAAATTGCCAAGGACCATGATCTTCTCCAGGAGGCCGACGTCAAACTTGAGTCGGCGAACACTGAACTGGTGCAGCTCCGTCAAAGACGCGATAATTGCATCAATGAATTGACCCGGATCCACAGCCACATTTCACGTAAGTTCCTTTCCGTTATCCGACATACTTCTCCGGGTTACTTCATATGTCTTTTCTTCAACTTCTTCCTTTGCCTTGTTTTCAGGCCACTTTCCAGAGGGTACAACTATTGTGAGCGTTGTTGTTGCCAACTTCCACCGAGAGAGGGGTACTCCCGTCGCTTCTGACGGTGAGAGCATTCCCCTTGACATGGAGGACCTATTGGTTAGCATGTCATCTCGCGTGGAAATCATCAAGAACTACGACAGGGATCTCCTCGATGTTTCATTCCGAGTCTTCAACACGTTCTGGCCCGGTGAGAGCGCTCCGAAAAGAATTTCACTTCTTGCTGAAAAGCTTTCGGAGATCGAGACCCAGCTCAACCTTTGCAGGGAGTCCGCTGGAGGTGCTGCAGCTGAGACCATTCTTCACCACATACTCATGTGGTATGAGAAGATGGATCTCAGCCTCCTTCTGCTGTTCTTTAATATCTCACCACATAGTTCGGACGAGGATGGAGAGGACGATGCCTCAAATATCGAAGAAAGCGAAGATGACGCCAAACTTCCTCCTCCTGTTGTTCCTTAATTAAAAACACTTGAAAACTTATCAGATCCCCGGTATGCCGGGTGGAAATGTATCCCGTACTTATGTAATATTTTGCTACTAAGTTTGTATGCCGGATTAACTTGGGCGTAGTCCCCGAGTTTCGTTTTCTTGTTCGTCCAATCTTCTGGCTCGGTTCGTGTCTACCTTGATTCGGTTTTACGACTTACGAATCCGAGCTTCAAAAGTTGCTTTAACAATACTCAGAAACTTTTAGGCTTAGCTCAAAATAATTTAGCATAATAGTTTGAAAGTAAATACAAGGTTAGTCCGAAAAACAAACGTCGGCTCGATTAAGTTCTTTTTCCTTAGTCGTTTTTCATGTGCTACGCAATTCCAAACTTGTTATCTTGTTTGCCATGAAGCCAATTCCTGCTGGACAGCAGCAAGTCGAAGAGTTGGGTTTTTGGTGCTCACACATTACTGATCCGAGTTAAGTAGAACAACTTACTCCAGGTGGCGTAAAAATAATAAAAAACAACAAATATTATTAAGGCAGTCCCCGAGTTACTGCTCGAGGTGCCAATATTTCATTCATAAGCTCATTGTCGGCATACATACCGACATATGAGAAGAATCGGATACATACACTTCTCTGCTAAGTGTAGAAAGGACGAAGTACAGCTACATTCCATGGGCGCTTAGATTCTTCGCCGGACCTGTCCGACTTGTTCTTTTCCTGTGGCTTTGCATCTATAAGATAATAAGAGTCATTGTGCAAAGCTTTGCTCACGATGAACGACCCTTCCCATGGGAGGGATAATTTATGCATGCCGGCAGTACATTGTACCAACCGGAGCACCAGATCGCCTTCCCGAAAGACTCGGGGGCTTACTTTCCGGCTATGATAGCGTCGGAGATTTTGCTGATATATGGCGGATCTGGACAATGCCAGTTCTCTCGCTTCTTCCAGCAGATCAACATCATTTTGTTGGGCTTCTTGCACTTCGGCTTATTTGTATTGGATGACCCTAGGCGAATCATGCTCTATGTCGGCTGGTAATACAGCTTCTGCCCCATATACCAGAAAAAACGGCGTATAGCCTGTTGATCGATTCAGAGTTGTTCTTAAACTCCATAGTACCACTGGTAGTTCTTCTATCCAGCACCCCGCCGATCTTTGTAGCGGCTCAATGAGCCGGGGTTTTATCCCGGATAATACTAATCCGTTGGATCTTTCCACTTGTCCGTTCGATGCTGGGTGGGCTACCGAGCCAACGTCCAGCCGGATCTTCTTATCTCGGCAGAAACGCGCAAATGCTCCTTCCACAAAATTTGTTCCATTATCAGTTATGACACTGTATGGGTAACCGTACCTCAAGATTATATCTTTGAGAAACGTTACGGCCGTAGCCCCATCACATTTCCTTATAGGCTTTACTTCGATCCACTTCGTAAACTTATCCACCATGACCAAAATGTGAGTCATGTTTCCCCTTGCTGGTTTAAACAGACCAACCATATCCAAGCACCATACATCAAATGGCCATGTAATTGGTATAGTCTTGAGTTCCGACATTGGCATATGTGTCTTGGTAGCGTACCTCTGACAACCATTGCATTTTCTCACCAGATCTTCTTCTTGTTCTAAGGCACTTGGCCAGTAGAATCCATGCCGGAATGCTTTTGCCACCAAGGCTCGGGATGAGGCATGATGCCCGCACTCTCCTTGGTGTATATCTCGGAGGATGTCAAGCCCTTCTTCCGGGTCAACGCATCGCTGGACGACATTGGTCACACTCCATTTGTACAGCTCGGAATTGATAATTGTGTATGCCTTTGCTCTCCTCTGAATTTGCCTGGATAACACCTCCTCAGTGGGTAACGTTCCATCTTTCAGGAATTGAAATATAGGCAGTGCCCAAGCTGGTATTGCTCATGCAGGGAACACATCCTCCTCAATTTCCATCCGATCCACCGGCATAACTTCAACCGGATCACGCTGAGCAGTCCCTGGGTCCTGCGAGGTAGTCCCCGGGTTTGCTGAGGCAGTCCCCGGGTTTCGCGCACTACCTCCCATGTCAATGTCCATGGGCTCAGCTCCGGATTCTGTATCTTCCGGGACATAGATCGAGTCGGTTCCTGGGGACGACCTGATAGATGGTTTTCTGAGGTGTTCCAATGCTACACCCGGTGGAATTGCTTGTCGGTTTGATCCGAGCTTTGATAGCATGTCGGCAGCCTCATTTTCCACTCGGGGTACATGGTGAAATTCACACCCCTCAAAGTAACCAGATATCTTCTGTACATGAAATCTGTACAGCGCCATGTTTGGATCAAGGGCGTACCACAGTCCTGATACTTGCTGTACCACCAAATCCGAGTCGCCAAAGCATATGATCTGACGTATCCCAATCTCTTTTGCTACCTTGAGCCCATGCACAAGTGCTTCATACTCTGTGACATTATACGATGCCGCAAAATGGATTTGGAGCACATATTTCAGCTGGTCCTTCTTTGGCGAGGTAAGCACAACTCCAGCGCCTAGCCTGGTTTTTGTTTTTGACCCGGCCAAGTGTATCCTCCAGTAGTTCGGATCTAGTGGCGGCGGTTCGTATTGTACCTCGGCCCAATCCACAAAAACGTCTGCCACCACTTGAGATTTGATTGCCTCTCTTCTGTCATATTGTGGCGCATAAGGAGCTAGTTCAATTGCCCATTTTGCGATTCGACCACTTGCATCCTTGTTACCCATTATCTCGGATATGGGAGCCTCATATATTACTTTGATGGGGTGCTCCTCAAAGTAATGCTTTAACTTCTTTGCCACCATATAGACACCATATGCCACCTTTTGAAAGTGCGGGTAGTTCTGCTTTGAGGCAGATAATACCTCACTCAAGTAATACACTGGCCTCTGCACCGACTTACCCTCTTCATCACGCTCTACTACAATCGCTGCACTTACAACTCGGTTGGTTGCGGCTATGTAGAGCAACATTGGCTCCTTTGATAGTGGATAGGCTAACACTGGTGCAGTGGCTAACATCTTTTTTAAGTGGGCAAAGGCTTCATCGGCCTGTGGCATCCAAACGAACTTATCCGACTTTTTTATGAGTTGGTAGAGAGGCGATGCCTTTTCTCCCAACCGACATACAAACTGACTCAATGATGCTAGGCACCCAGTGAACTTCTGGACATCGTTAAGACACTTCGGCAGCTCCATTCATTCAATGGCCCGGATCTTAGTTGGATTAACTTCGATACCTCGGCTGAAGATGAGAAATCCGAGTAATTTTCTAGCCGGGACACCGAAGGTACATTTTTCTGGGTTAAGCTTCATTCGGAACCTTCTTAAGTTCGCGAATGTCTGCCTGATGTCGTCAAGGAGCGTTTTGCTTTCCTTGGTCTTGATAACCACATCATCCACATATACTTGTACATTTTGACCTATTTGGTCATGCAAACATTTTTGCATACATCTTTGGTACGTTGCACCTGCATTATGTAAACCAAACGGCATGGTGCGATAGCAATAAGCCCCGTACGGGGTGATAAATGCGGTCTTTATTTGATCATCCGGTTTCAGAGGTATCTGGTGGAAACCAGAATATGCATCAATGAATGACAACAGTTCACATCCCGCGGTCGAGTCTATGACCTGATCTATCCTCGGCAGTGGAAATGGATCTTTTGGACACGCCTTGTTCAGGTTCGTGTAATCGATACACATACGCCAAACTACTGCCACGTTCGGATCATCCTTCTTGTTTTCCACCAGCACTGGATTAGAGAGCCAATCCGGATACAGTACTTCCATGATAAATCATGCTGCTAGCAACCGAGCTATCTCGTCTCCAATGACTTTTCTCCTATCCTTGACGAAGCGGCGGAGAGGTTGCTTCACCGGCCTTGCTCCGGGTCTCACGTTCAAAGAGTGCTCGTCCAACTCGCTCGGAACACCTTGCAAGTCCTGTGTAGACCAAGCAAAAATATCCCGATTCTCACGGAGGAAGTTGACGAGCTCGCTTTCCTATTTATCATTCAACCCGGCACCAATTGTTAGGGTGCGCTCTGGGAACATATCATCAACAGGCACTTTCTTAGTATCCTTTGCGGCTTGAAACGAAACGCTACCATGCGGGTTACTCAACGCCGGCATATACTGCTGCGCAGACTGAGCTAATGCCGCCACCTCTTGGATTTTTCTTTTCTCTTGCGCAATCACGAATGACTCGGCTAGGTTAGACCCGGCTGAGGCACACTCAATGGAACGTCGGAAATCTCCTGCAATGGTAATCACTCCATTTGGCCCGAGCAACTTCATCTTCAGATAACTGATGTCGCAGCTCGCCATGAACTTGTTCAACGCTGGCCTTCCGAGTAACGCGTGATACGCACTTTCCAAGTTCACCACCTCAAACTCCAGATTCTCAATTCGGCAATTATCTCTCGTTCTGAACAATACGTCAACCCGGACTTTGCCTATGGGCTCACAAGAAATGCCTGGTACAATACCATGGAAAGTTGTCCTTGTAGCCTGGAGCATGTTCTCGGAGATACCCAATTTGCGCATTGTATCCGCATACATGATGTTAATGCTACTACCATTGTCAATCAGTACCTTGGAGAACCTCACATTGATGTTAGGCCCAATGAATGTCGGGTCCAGTACTAGCGCATACGAACCAGGACTCGGCATAAGCTTGGGATGATCCTTGATGTTCCAAACGATTTCTTGGTTAGACCAAGGCATATACCTCGTCACTACAGGCATTACTGCATTCACCTCCATATGTCGGCGCTGCAAGCTTTTTCTATCTGTTTCCTCGGTGGTAAATACACAGTAACTCTGATGATGCTCCCTGTACTCATTCCTTCCGTCATTTCTGGGGTACCTCTGATCTGGCTGGTGTTGATTTTCCACCTGGTGCACTGCATCCCTTCTCTCATTGTTGTCATACCTCGGCGGAGGCGGAGGCAACATTAGTTGTTGCGTGTTCGCTCCCGAGAGTAATTGCTGCTGAGGTAATTCCTGCGGAAGTTCATCATTCCAGGGTCCCTGAGCATTCCCCGTACCGCCTTGTTCAATCTTGCGCATCCACTCACATTGCCTCGTCGTATGACCCGCTGGCGTGTGAAACTTACACGGCTGATCCAACATCGACTCATAGGTGTACCTCGGACGGTCCTTCCTTTCTTGCCACTGTTTCTTTTGTTCTGGCTTCCAAGTTTTCTTGCCATCGTTTCTCGGAGTCCACTGCCCTCCAGTTTTCTGGCGTTGACCGCCCCCTTCTCCGGGCTGATCTTGATTCACAGTTGCAACTTGTTGCGAACCGTATTGATGATCTGGTCTATCATCCCTTCTTTTTCCTCTATAGTCATTCCTCCGGGATGATCCGGCTCCATCTCTCTGGTAATACTCATCGTTCGACTCGTTTGACACAAGCCTAGGTTGAGTCGGATCTCCCAGAGCATACGAATCAGCAATCCGGATCATCTCTGCCAACATGGTGGGCATCTTCCTTTGTAACTTTTGCCACAGTTCGCTTGCATATCTGCATCCCTATGCAAACCATGCTATGGCCTGTGATTCTATCACGCCCTCACATGAGTTTCTCACGGTACACCATCGGGTTAAAAACTCCCGGTCCATCTCATTCGGTCTTTGCTTGCACATAGCTAGTGTCTGTGGCCTGTTCGGCCTCTGATACGTACTCGAGAAATTGCTGATGAACATCTCTTCAAAATCTATCTAGCAGTTAATGCTTCCGGGTGGCAAATTGTTCAGCCATACCCTTGCCAGGCCCTCCAACATCTGGGGTACGTAACGTACAGCCCACCTCAAGTTGCCTGTGGCAATTTGCACAGTTGTTGCATAATTTATCAACCAATCCTCCGGCTTAGTACTGCCGTCATACGTCTTCGTGCCTCTGGGTAACTGGAAGTTAGGTACCGGTGGCTCTTTCATGATCCGGGGTCCAAAACATGCAGGACCCGGAGGACCTTGACTTTCAATCTGCTCCGACCTATACAGTCGATCCAGTTTCAACCTGGCATCATCCGGCATTAAATCCCTGCTTCCCAATCTCGACCCTATCACATGATAGTCCGGCCTTGGATATCCTGCATTTACCATTTCCGAATCTCCATCGTTGTACCGGTCTCGCTCTCGTGGCGCATCTCTCTGTTGCATACCTCGGCCGGCACTTTGCTCTTGCCTTGGCATATTCTGCTGCTACGGTTTTCCTGTAGAGTTGCGCTGTCCGGCGTTACCGTTAACAGCGTTTCCTTGACCGGCATTGCCTTGGTCACGATTGCCTCGACCAGCTTCACCTCGGCTTACACTCCGTCGATCGTCATTTCTTTGTACCTCTTTTGCCTTTCCTGCCCTTGTCGAGTCATACGGAACAATCTGCTTGTTTTTCCTGGCCGAGGTTACTACCTCCTCTCTCCTTGGACCACCATGAGGAGATGATGCGGCTCCAGTGGATTTCTCCAGGTTACCCACCGCCGAATGAACGATCTTGGAGGCCCCAGCTCTCTCTGGGTTTGCCCTGAGAAGTTCCTCATTTTGCCTGTTCGCAATCCGAAGCAACTCATTGACCCAATCTTGCTGTCTTTGACGGGCTTCACCCGTCAGACCCTCTAGCTCGGATGCAGCTGCATCCGCTGCTCTGAGGTTTTTCGCCGGGGTAATGTACTTCGGCAGCCCTACGGACAAACAGTTTTCAGACTCCTCAATCCGAGTATCCCCTTCTTTGTTCATTTCAGTCATGAGATTTCTCCCCTTCACTTTTACAGCATCTACTTTATTTGCCTTTGCGTACTCACGCAGCATCATGTTCAACGACTGCTGAGCCGCAGCGATCTTTTTCACGCCTCTAGAATTTTCTGCCTAGTTTCCTCTAGCTCGGCCTATGCCCGCGTCGGATCTACCACTGCTGCTACCGGGTTTGCCAAGATATCCATAGCTTCTCTCAGTACATTCTCAGGCCTCTCTAGTTGAGGACCTCTACCTTTACTCGGTGCCTTAGGTGTTACCTCCGGATCTGGTGCCGGATCCTTGCTTGCGCCTTCCCCCGGCACAGTCATCATCACTTCAGCACGGTCCGGGGACCGAGCGATACGCGCCCCGTGAACCACGCTAAGGAGTGGTTCCCCCGCTTCAACGACGTGCCGCGGATGAACGCATGATACGTCCACAGCAACATAGACCTTGTGCGCACCCAACTTGACGAAGAGGCCGTTGCGTGGAAGTGGGCGCGTACCGAAACAGCCAGCATTGTCGCTGACGAAGTCCAGCGCTCCAAAGCGCTGAACGAGCCCAGAGACGATGCATTCGCCAGTGCCGATGAGGTTTCCCGTCCGGATCTTCACCCCTGCTAGCGCCGCTAGCCCCACGGTGGGCGCCAACTGTCATGGTGGTGTCACAGCAGATGCCATGGATAGGCTAAAGGTAGGGACTAATACACGCTAGGGGAATCCAGGGAGGGATAGTGAAGTGATTCTCCACACAGAAGATTATATTTGCTTTGTCTCCAAGGTTACAAGTGCTCCTAGAGCTGTATTGGCGAGAGAAGGAAGAAGGAGCTCTCTTACTCTCGCTCACAGATCACCCTTAAAACCTTAGCCAAACTAGCCAAATCGGAACCCCCTCTACAGAAGCCCTAGCCCTCCTTATATAGGGGGGCTAGGTCTCCATCTAGGGCATACGTGGAGGTATACTCCTAAGAATATGCCATATCCCAAAGTAGTAAGCCAACCGGGTTACTTTTCCCTCGCGTCACACATGTAGAGGCTACGTGAGCCTCTGCGGCGCCCGCGTCAGCCGACATGGGTATCGTCACCCTTGTCGGCCACGCCTCGGTGGTCCTGCCCTTGTCTGCTTCGCTCAGACAGTGCGTACCGGGGCTTCTTTTGACCAGCGAGATTCCTTCCTTCTCCTAGAAGCTAGATGTGCCCTGGATTATAGTTGATCCGGCCACACCTGTTCCTGCATACAAGTTAAACATGCATTTCCGACTTACTGCTTAAGTCGGTTGAGACTTAGTTAGGCGAACGCCCCCTGGTCTGGGTTACCCCGTGATTCGCCCTGCCTTGAGGTGACCCGGCCAGCATCCGCTTTGGCCTTGCCGAACCTCGGCTAACTTGGCCTTTATACCTCGGCGTGACCCTACCCGGGGGTATCCCCCCAATAGTATTTGGACAAATAGGCAACAATCACTACTCACATCATCCTCATAACCACAACAGTCAGCAATCAACATCAAACGAATTACTGTGGTATTAACGGACTTAATTCCGTAGGACATATCCCATGGCATGGATAGTGTTCCGTGAGTTTCCTCGGTTCCCAAGTTGATACGTAAGGGGTGCCAATAGCTTTATAGTCACTGTAAGTGCTAACACACCTCCGTCTACCAACAAGTAGTTCCCTCCATCAATTCCCCATAAGAGGCAAAAATTGAGAGGTCGACTTCTCTCAACATCAAGATGAGGACAATCTAACACATGGTCACAGCGATGAATATCATAATAAACTTTATCTTATTTCAATCTCATACTAGGCTTTCTCCATCTCCCCAGGAACTAAAGATCTTCTCGTACATGGAGGCAATCCACATCAAGGAGCGCCCCCGGCCAGAGGTACCCCGCCCCCTCCCCTTCCCCCGTCCGGCTACGTGGCGGCGCGGCGACGCCGGCCACTGTGGGCGAGCAGGCCGGTCCGGCGGCGGTGCGGGCGATGCGGCCGGGGTGGCGCCCCCGTCCAAGTTCTCTAGTTATTTTTCCATTTTTTTATTTTGTAGAATTATTTAGTAGTGTATATAGTTGTAATATTATTTAGTAGTTGTAATATTATTTAGTAGTGTATATAGTTGTAATTTTATTTTGTAGTGTAATATTATTTTGTGTGTAATATTATTTAGTAGTGTAATATAGTGTATAGTTGTAATATTATTTAGTAGTGTAATATTATTTTGTAGTGTATATAGTTGTAATTTTTTATTTTGTAGTGTATATAGTAGTTATATTGTATGGCATATATTATAGTAGTATATATAGTAGTATATTACATTTATAGTAGTATATTGTATGGCATATATTATAGTAGTATATATAGTAGTATATTGCATTATAGTAGTATATTGTAATATTATAGTATTATATATAGTAGTATATTGCATATATTGATGAATATTATATATATAGTAGTATATTGCATATATAGTAGTGCTAAATAAAGATAAGGTGAACATGGCGGCAAAACTTGCAGCTTGTTTTTTCTTGCCTTTTATTCATCAAGCAAATGATCCGTGTCTGAGTCAACAATCCCTATCGCAAAAACCAGCTAGTAACAATCCCTAAAAATAGCTGAAGAAATAACTACCCTAAGTCCGGTAGTGCTCGCGGGTCGCCCGGAGATAGGGTTAGGGTGGTGGTGCTCGCGGGCCCCCGGACTTAGGATTAGGGTGGTGGTGCTCACGGGCCGCCCGGAGATAGGGTTAGGGTGGTGGTGCTCGCGGGCCCCCGGACTTAGGGTTAGAGTGGTGGTGCTCGCGGGCCCCCGAAGATAGGGTTAAGGTGGTGGTGCTCGCAGGCCCCGGGACTTAGGGTTAGAGTGGTGGTGCTCGCGGGCCCCCGGAGATAGGGTTAGGGTGGTGGTGCTTGCGGGCCGCCCGAACTTAGGGTTAGGGTAAGGGCATCACTAGAATTTTGCTATTGTTTAGTATTATTGTAGAAAATTGCGTGTTCATATTATTGTTTAGTATTATTTTATGTAGCAATATTGAATGAAAATAGTTATTGTGTGCATTTTGTAGAAAACTATGGATCCAATCCAGAGAGACCTAGCACAGGAAGAAATTCTCCAGGATATGATCAACGACACCCCCCATGTTGATCCACCCGAATCTCCGTCGATTATCTGAACCCCTCTGGTGAGGGAGAGGAGGTCGACCGAAATGATCAAGGAGAAGCTGACGGCTCCGGTGGTGGAGAAGCCGACTGCTTCAGTGGACCCTTAACGAAGTCCGGTGAGGTATATATATGAAGTCTGGTGATCAGTAGATGCATTAACTAAGTTGTATATATATATAAATTGACGAATGTTTCTTCTCTTAGGCCTCCACATCGAGCAACAAAATTCCAAACGAGGCCCTGCCAAAAAGTTGGACGCATCTACGCGTTATACAGTTACGGTGGTATCACCACGGGGTGAACCATTGTAACCCGAAAAGGCTAAAACTGTATTTAAACAACAATGCGGAGTTATGGTTAGGGATCACATCCCGATCACCGTTCGAGAGTGGAATAAGACCAAAGGGGCGAAAGAGGGTGAGTATGTCGCCCACAGGTACAAAGAGGGTCCTTGGAATGACCTCATGACACATTTCACCCTGCCAGAATGTGAGGATGATGCCGACACAGCTGCATTGAGGAAGAAAGTCAAGCAGTGGACTCTTATGAAGATGGCCGAACTATTCAAGAACTGGAAGAAAGCATTATGGCAAAAGTATCAAAAGACGAAGACTCCTCCTAAATTTCAATGCTATCTAACGAAGCAGCAGTCTAACTGGGATGCATTTGTGAAGTACAAGGAGTCAGAACCTGCTATGGAAAAGTCGGAAAAAAACAAGAAAAATGCCACGATGAAGAAATATCACCATCACCTGGGGCCAGGGGCTACGCGGCTGCCATGCCAAAGTGGGATGCTAAAGAGAATGAGCTGCTTGTTAAAGGGATCACTCCAGAACCAATACGTGAAGAATGGGATCTGAGGGCAAGGAATTGGTTCCTTGGGAATGGGAGTGAGTATGACGAAAGTACAGGGGACCTTATTTGCAGTGACGGGATTAGGATACCCAGGGATACATGGCAGAAAGTGGTGAAGGAGATTAAAGCGGGGACAACAAAGTTCCGTCCTGATAGAGAGAAAGACTTGCTGACAAAGGTCCTCGGGAATGACGAACGCGGAGGACGTGTACGAGGCCTTGGCCCTAGTTATACGTGGGAGATGAGGTTTCCCAAAGACAGAGATACTTATAGGAGCCGAGAGAGAGCAAAGAGGCGACGGCAGGAGGAGGAGGGAGACAGGTTCACCGAGTTGCTAGGAACACTTCGAATGCATCAGCAACAGATTGACGAACTTCGAGGAGCAGCGCGCCTACAAGATCTTGTACTCAATATTACCGTCGTCCCATCTCAGCGGAGAAGCAGCGTGGCTGAGTCGGAGGTCCCTTCTGACGATGCACGTATGGTAGATGGCGGTCCCAGCTACCCCGTGGATGGAATCAAGGAGCAGGCATCTTGTGAGCTCCATCAGAAGGTGAAGAACATATCCATCACGGTGGCGGTCGGATGTGCTTTACCTTGTCCACCTAGCGCACGCTGGCATGGCCGTGAGATTCTAGCTGGCTATGCTAAAGTTGTTGTGGATGAAATCTCAATGGGGTGGGACTCAATGGAGCTTGACATCCCTGGACCTGAAGGTGAGAGGACACTCGGAGGAGTATTGGGTGGTATCATTCTATGGGACGAGAACAACATCAAGCTTCCAGGCTGGACGCCAAAGCCAACACCGCCTCCGAGTCATCGCATGTCACCTTCACCTCCATCACCTCTAAGAAGCCCACCCCATGACTACGACCACCACAGCCCGAGTCCATCTTGATCTCCGCCGCAGCCTCCGATTAGTACTAAACGATGCAGCAGCCCAAAACGACAAATGTCACCCCTCCCAAGAGTACCTCATAAGAATCTTCCCATCAGACCTTACGTTCGTACTGACGAGGAAACCGACATGATCGTAAAGGCCGAATGTGTTGCGCAGCTTCAAAAGAAGAAACCCGATCCCGCCCCAGTATACACCGAGAAGCAAAAAGCGTATGCACTTTCTTTTCTGAACACAAAATCGCAATATGAATTGCACCATAAGCCAGATGACTATAGACGCACACTTCAGAAGGAAGTGAAGAAGAGAAAATCAAGTAGAAGTGCAAGCGGAAGCAAATCATCAGGTCAAAGTGCAACCGGGAAAAGAATGGACGTCCCCCAGCTCGGGAAACAGGCCAAAAAATCGATCCCACCCCTCCAGGTGTTATCCTATGACACTCCCTAGCAGGATATGGAAGAAGCTAAGAATCTTGCGACCGCTATAAATGTGACTGTTGAGGAATTCCTAGGTGCCCAGGACGACAAGTTACCCAAGGCTCAGGTAGTCCCTACATATGTCCCAGGGAAGCCTCTAGTCAGCTTTGAGCAGTTCCAACAACTGCCAACACAAATGCGGAGTTTACATAACTGGTACTTGAAAGCCGTAAAGCATGAGAGAATAATGATCGTGGCAAAAGTCCCACATCACTACTACTTCTGAGAAGAAGAGGTCCATGTTGAGTTTCCAGAACTCTTCCAGTTATACAGTTTCGACGTCCTCGACAAAAGTCTCATGAGTTGCTATTGTCTGTAAGTTGTTGAATTCATTGTCTATATATAAGTTGTTCATTTTTTCAGTTGTTCAGTTCATTGCATATAATTATCCTCATTATATCCTTTTGTACTCTGTTATTATGCAGAATGAAGATCATGGAATGTAAAAGAAGGTCACTCTTTAGTGTTGGGTTCATTGACCCAGATAAAATACATTGTAAGACGCTAAAGGATAAACTCGAGGAGACGTAGGAAAACCTTCTAAGGTTTCTAACAGAGCAACATTTCTGTGACAACATATTGTTTCCTTACAATTTCCGGTGAGGGTCTTACTATGTTGTACACATTCACTTTTTCTTACTCGATGTTAAATGTAATTGATGAGTTACTGATGTATATATAAACGTGTGCAGTTTTCACTGGATTCTCATGGACATTCAACTTGATAAGGGAAGAGTTGAAGTCATGGACCCATCGAAGAGACCCCTGGAACAGTTTAGGGACATGCAGGACATGCTCTAGGGGTAATTTCCGTGCTACATCGGTCTCTTTATTTGATTTCCTGAGATATCACGTAATAAATAACTTATTCATTCATTTTTTTTGCCGGGCAGGGTTTGGAGCATGTTCAAGAGTAGGGTTAAGGGTTCCTTTAGTAAGGAGCTGACGTTTACTCCGGTCTCGGTAAGTAATACGTGATATGTTCGCGCATCTCTTTACTTCTAGTTTCAAGACAATTATGATGCTAGATTATAATTTTGATTAAATTCTATTCTCGTAAAGTGCACGAGGCAGCCACAGGGGACGAATCTATGTGGATTCTACGTTTGCGAGTTCATTCGCATGTTTTCCACTGAGCACAAAGATTATAGAGTCGATGTAAGCAATACATTCACAACATTATTTTATTACCGTCACTTGTTGTTATCGTGATTGATATTCATATTGATCTCCTTTTCTTATATAGTTCGAGAGAATGCGGGATCAGCTCCTACCAGAGCAACGCGTACGAGGAATTGCTGAAGAACTGGCAGGATTCTTGATGAACGAGATGATAGATGACGCCGGGGAATTTAGCGTGAATAGGCGCTACCGATGATCCCCGACCGTGTAATTAAATCATCGAATTGTGATCTCCATGTAACTATCATGATCATGTATATATTTGTATGCTCGATCTTAAGAGAAGTTATCTTATGTATGCACGAACGTGTACGGTATGTGGTAGCATAGAAAACTATTTTGGAAATGAAAAAGAGAAAAAAGATACAAATTGAATTCTCTGCCACGGCAGAGAAAGTGCCTAAACTTCTGCCGCGGCAGAGAACCATTTGTCCCGGTTCGTAATACGAACCGGGACTAATGGGGGGCACCCAGCGCCCGCAGAGACGGACACGTGGATACCCATTGGTCCCGGATGGTAAGCGGTCCGGGACTAGTGGGCCTTTAGTCCCGCCCCTCCAGTCCCGGTTACCAGGACCGGGACTAAAGCCCTTTACGGGCCGGGACTGGAGGCCCTTTTTCCACCAGTGAGCGCCGGAAATAAATTCGACTTAAACAAGCAAACAAAAGATGACAGCAGTCGCAAAAGTTCTTTAGTCCCTGCCTGAGTCTTCGACTCAACCAGGCACTCGGGGGCTACTCCCACAGGGAGCACTGGTCGCGCATCCTATGATTATTTGTACATCGTACTGTGTGTCGATAACATCCACACTCGAAACTTATGGCGACACTGCCTCATGATATTTTCCCTACAAAGAGACTGCGTCTCCTGGGTTACCCGAATCATCTCCGCGATGACAAAATTCGGATGCCGCGCTTGTAGCGTGAAGGTAAGACCTTAATGAGGCCTGGCAACGCATTCGCTGCGCACTACCAGAAATATATCCGTGCCTACAGGTACGATGAACATGTCTTGACGGACGCATCGAGTGCTCACACCCATATACTGGAATTCGACTCCTGTAAGACCTCCGTGGCTTGAGTCGAATTACACCAGCACTTTTCCGGATTCGAGTCCGGGAACTCGAGTTCGAGTAGATTGCGTTGTTTTACCCTAAGGTAGTTAACTAATACCGATACATCGGTTAAATCAGGCACGCACATCAACAATCCCTATGACACAAATAGAGCAATCGAAAATATACTCATTCATGCACTCGAAAGGCTTCATAAAGTCCCCAGTCGAATCTGCGATTCCACTGGACACTCGGGGGCTACTGACATGGGTATACCCTACAGGTACTTGAGCTTGTTATATACGGCCTTGATACAGAAGAAGCCCACGGTGTCGCCAAGGCCCAACTAAAGAACTCGAGTAACCTATGGACTCTTGAGTGCTTGCGGAGCAAGAAGAAGCTAAAGATAGAAAGTTCAAAGGGAAAACCCTAACCTGTAACCGACTCGACTTGTTACCTGAGACCTAGCCTATCTATATAAAGGCTAGGAGGGGGCGGCGAGGAGGACACACACAACCCTAGTTTCCACAACCCTCACCAGATTGCATCTGTGCATCATTGTAATCTTCGATTCCTCTGTTAATTCTACGAGCAGACGAGCAGGAGTAGAGACCTCTACGAGGCCTGAACCTCAGTAAATCTTTGAGTCCCTTGTGTGCTTGTTTGCTAGCTGATTGATGCTTCCAGCGCTCCCTCCTTTTCCAAAACCCAAGTCCATAACAATGGGCTTTGATGAGTTAAACCCTCGTCAGTGAGCCTCTGCCTGGTCCGTGCGATTCGATTCGTCTTTTTTTGTTCGATTTGCCTCCTTTATACGCGCGGGGGTTCGATTTCTCTTGTTGGGGATTTTGTTCTGGTTCGTGCGCGCGGGTATGGGGGAGATCCGGTTCAGTGTAGCCCTGGGTTGGATTTCTTTGCTTCTTTTTTTGGATCTTGCCTACTGGATCTTCCTTTCTCTTGTTCTCTGGTTCTTTTTTTTGGATCTGGGCTGTTTCTTTATGAGATGTTGGCTGCTGGCCTCTTTTTCTCTTGTTCTTTTTTGGATCTTGCCTGTTCAACTTTCTTGTGTTTTGTCTGGTTCGTTTTGTGGATCTTAGATGTTGGACTTTGATGTTTTCACCAAGCTGTGAAGATCAGCCCTTGGATGTGTTGTTGTTTGATTTATCTGTGGTGGGTTTTGCTTTGGCCCCTATTCCGGTCAACGATTTCTTGATTTGGTTTGGTCTGTGCTCCTTCAAGACTGGATTTTCTTTGTTTGTACTCTGATGTCCTTAGTTTTTTGCAGGTACAGGTCCATCTGGAGATTGAAGGCCTCGGTTTGTGGTGAGTTTTATTTCAGTCCCTAACCCGACTCAGTGCTTGGCACATATTCTTGCTCGTATTCTTGTCCGTTGTTCCTGTAGTTTATGATATGTGTGGTGTTTGCTGGTGGGTCGTGTGACCTGGGTTAGAAGCCTGATACATGGATATGTGCAAGTGGTTCTTTGGATTGGTTGCCACTCTCTCGTGAATTATCCCTTCTGGCTTGATAGGTGCCTAGATGATGGCCTAAATTAGAAAAGTGTCGTGTCTTGTACATATGGAACACAGGATTTCAAGCTACATTGCGCTACTTCCCAGAATGATTAAATACAATGAGAAACTAATTGTAATGATGTGAAGGAACCCCTTTCTTCAACTTAAAAACGCAGGTTCAATCATTGTGCAGTTCTGGATTGTGGAAAGCAACGTGACCCAGACATTTCTTGCGGGGTTGTTTCTGTCTATTTTGTATTATTGTTGGAAGCTTCTGATTGTTCTGAATGTGGCTTTGCAAACAATTCTGTCCAAAAATATATTGTTTCTCTAGTGGAAAAAGTGGTGTAAGTTGTGTTACACCCTGATTATAGTTGTGCAGTTATTTATTTGCAGACCTTGCTAGCGACTGAGTTTCCACTTTTCAATTGCACCGATTGACATTTTCTAATGCTAACATTCATACATTGGTAATATTCAGATTCCACGACCGGAACTATACAACACAATATACTGCCATTGGTGATTGGAAGGGATTGGAGTGGATTAAATCCCAAGCAAATCAAAATCCCCCCAGATCTACACATTCCACTCCAATCTACTTGAAGAGAGGATTAACCGAACATAGCCTAATACGTAGAAATATACTGAATTGGTGATTGGAATTCGTTTTAGTAAAAGTAGTCTTCACCACTACTAGGAAACAGCTTATAGGTAGACAAGATATTTTGTGCGCCACACATATGTATCAGTGTGCACTAGAAAATATGCGCCATAGAAGTTTGGCAGTTCAGTGACGCACGGAACCAATATGCGCCACAGAAGTCCACATTTCTGTGGCGCATATTTTCGTGTGCGCCATAGAAAGTGCTGATTCTGTGGCGCATATAGATGTATGCACCACAGAAAGTTCATGGGACCTAGCACCAAAAAAAGGGTAAGAAACTTTTGTGACGCATATGTCCATATGCGCCACAGAAAATAATGTTTCTGTGGCATATATAGGTGTATGCGTCACGGAACATGCAAAAACAGACACCCCCCCCCCCCCCCCCCGCGGATCGCCTTTTCTGTTTTGTAAAAAATAAACGAAAATGATAAAAACTTCAAAAAAATTCCTTTGAGATGTAGTTATATTTTAGGGTGTAGTTGTAGTGAAAATTGAAATATATGAATTTCAATCTATTTTGTAAAAATAGGTCATGGCACGGTAAAACGGCCGTAACTTTTACGGTCGTTCTGGATTTTACAGAATCCCTAAATTCGAAAAGAGTAAAAAGTTATTTAGGATAGAAGATTTTTTACTGCAAAAAAAAGGGGTGAAACTTCTGTGGCGCATTTCTCCCATATGCGCCACAGAAGTCTTGGGCGGGATTCGAAATTTAAATCCCGCCGGCGCCCTTCTCCCTCTCTTTTTCCTCCCCCCCCCCCCCACACACACACACTTCTTCTCCCCTCCACACTTCTCCCCTTCTCCTCCCTCCTCTTTCTCCACTCTCCGGCCACCTCCACCTCTGGCAACCTCCTCCACCTCCGGCAACCTCCTCCTCCTCTGGCGACCTCCTCCTCCTCCTCCACCACCACCAACTCCGGAGACCTCCTCCTCCTCCACCACCACCAACCCCGGAGACCTCCTCCTCCTCCTCCTCCTCCTCCTCCTCCACCAACTCCGGCGACCTCCGGCGACCTCCTCCTCCACCACCAACTCCGGTGACCTCCTCCTTCTCCACCACCAACTCCGGCGACCTCCTCTACCACAAACTCTGGCGACCTCCTCCTCCACCACCAACTCCGGCGACCTCCTCCTCCTCCTCCACCACCAACTCCGGCGACCTCCTCCTAGCACTCCTCCAGCCACCAGCCACCACCACAACCACCACCTCCGGCCAGATCTAGATCTGGCCCGGGTTTTTTTTGAAATTTGGAGATCTGGCCCGCTTTTTTTTGAATTTTGGAAAAAAACTTCTATGGCACATATGGCCAATATGCGCCACCGAATTTTTTTTCAAATTTAAAAAAAAACCAGGCCAGATCTAGATGTATCAGTGGCGCATTTCAATATGCGCCACAGAAGATAGTTATCAGTACCGACATATCAGTGGCGCACTAGAAAATGTGCCACGGATAGTGAAAAAAGGTGCGCCACTGATAAGATGTTTCCTAGTAGTGCACCTTTGACATTAGAATACCTCGTGTCGAAGAACCGGCCGTTGCCCTATGCCCTGCCGGTCGAGACGGAGCTACCACCGATGGCTCGAAACCCTTGGACGAGCCGCCTCGCCATTAGACCACGGCCACAATTGGAATGGCCCCTTCGTCGCCAGGGATTTGCTCAGCCGACCACTTCTCAGGCTGCGCGGCGCCGCAATCATCCCCAGAGATGGGAAAATCGGAGCCCCTTCGTCGCTCGGATTGATTCCAGACGACCTCCCTTAAGCTTCATCATCGGCGAAACGCCAGGGATTTGCTCGGCCGACCACTTCTCAGGCCGCGCGACGGCCCAGTCCTCCCCAGAGATGGGAAAATCGGAGGGGATTTGGGCACCGACGAAATACTCGGGGTTATCTGGGCCGTAGCCATGGTAGAACCTTACCGATTGGGCCTCTAGGCCGAAAAATATGTGTTGCTGCAAGGAATAGCCTAAACCCCTTACAAATATGACTCAGAGAAAAAACTTACAAGAAGACCCATAAGAAAAGACCTTTCTTAAAAGTGAGAATCTGCAAAGGGTAGGGAAACATAAATGATTGCAATTATGATCTTACTGAAGACTGGCTTTTTGTTCAAAGGATTTCAAAGATAACCCAGCGTGAAAGAAATTCACGATCCTAACCCGTTTGAATCGGCCCTAAAGGGCACTATCTTCAACATGGTAGCACCCCTCATACGGGAGCTACTCTCGTGCTGACATGGCAATGCTAGGCCCTAGCGGGCTTCAGTGTCAACTAACCCAGCCCCGCTCTCTATTGCTCTCTGTTGTTTTGGATCGAACGAATTTAAATAGGGTAGTTCGGTGGGTCTTTATTATAGTGGTACCCTAACTATGTTCAAAACAGAGGATCTTCCTCAATGGATAGTGTGAGGATCATGGACACATCCTGAAGGGTTACCGTCAGCTCAGTTGTGTGTCTTGGGCCTCGAGCGGTCGGCAGGTGTGGTGACGACACAACGATTCATGTTTGGCTTTGGCGACTTGGACAACGAATGTAAGATAAAAAATAGTGCAAGAGCTATGGAGTTTTCTCGGCTCGATGTTTACCGTCGCAACATACCAAGTAAATTAAGACGAAGATTACGGGGTCGTGCGCTCTAAATCTAGTACTACCCTGAGGCAGCAGCGCGCGAGCATCCCGGCGATCGTGAGTGGGCCGATGGCTTGCTTCCGGCCCCGACCCACTCCTTGCTAGGTCAATAATGCCGCTCGCCGCCACTCAAGAGGGAGAGGCGTCGGGGTCCAGAGCCCCTGCGCTACGCCGAGGCCGCAGCTCCACCGCCGCCGCCATACCCACCACGACGGCCCGGTCGATGGCGCTGGTGTGTACGCGGCGGAAATCCTCGAGCTCCCAATCGGCACAGAGAAGGAAGAGAAAGAGGAGGGAGACTGGGAACCAGAGATCACATAGATGGAAGTGGGCCAGTGAGGAGGAGGAGGAGGAGGAAAGGGAGGAGGATGGGGTCTCGTCTGCTGGAAGCTCTCCACTTCGCGAGCTCCACGTACCAGATGAGATGTATCATCTTGACGATCCAGGTGTATGGAAAGCAATTGATAAAGCGCGAGGTGATATCCATGCAAAACTAGGTTTGCTCTACAAGCCCTCTCGCTTCCTTTCATTATTATCGTGTAAGGATAGACAAGAATGGAACTTCTGTCCTAGAAACTTTTTGTTTGTTTGCGGGGACTGTCCTAGAAATAATAGTATCTCCAATTATAGGGATGTAAAATATCTCATGCCATCCTCCTCCTCATAGGGTATGAGACGAATGCTTGCATTTCGATTAGGGTCATATTCTATAGTTATGATGCTACCATATGTCTTCCTAATTCCGTCTAAAATCGATTTTATATGACCTCCCCTTTTATGTCGTAATGTAATGACTCTTCTGGAATTACGATCTTTACCACCATGATGATGCATGGTGTTGTCCATGGATCGAATTATTTCATGGATTGGGATGGAATATTTGGGATATGCCACTCCACTATGTCTAAGTTTCAGGATATGTACATTTCTGGCTGTTAGCACATGCTGGTGAGACATGCCTCATATCTTGAAATTCGAGTTTGTGTAGTGGTCAAGATTTTGGTTGCCGAATGGAAAAAAATCTCGTGGGGGCTCGAGATTCCCGGTTACCGCGGTAATCGAGAAATCTCGAGTGGTTACCGGACGTCAAAAATCAAAATTTGAATTCAAATTTGGATAGAAGGAGTTAATTCGTGTTTAAGCTGCAATATTACACAACACGTCCTGTAACTCGTTGGCGTTGGGTTAGTTCACTTGTCCTGATGCATGACCTCGCTGGTTCGATCCACACAGCCGTCAGTAAAAGAACACGCATGTAGTGCGCTACCACTGTGCCATGACATCTTTACAAGATAAACAGGAAATACGTTCTATTTATTCATTTCTAGGAATTCAAATTCAAAAAATTCAAATAAATCCGGGATTTTTTGGTCGGTTTCCCGGTTTACCGAGGGTGCTCGAGATTCTCCAATTCCCCTCCTTAGATAGCGATCGTATCATCTTTGATCTCTCTAGTGCCGCAAAACTCATATGCTTTTTTGTTGGTATAGTGGTGTTTACTCTGTATGTTTTATCTTCTTATAGCTCGCCGCACGGCATGGCCCACGCTCAATACGCGCATGATTAGAGGTACCAACTGTGTCCTTGATGATCCAAAGATTGTTCCTGACCGTGAATCTGCAAGAAAGGTGGTGCTTTATTCTGCTCAATCTATTGTTGGACTTACATCCTCTGTTGGTAATAACAATGATACCTTGGCTATTTATTTACTAGCATCATGAAAACATAGTTTTGTGCTGACATTTTCATGAATTTGTAGGTGGTAAACCGCTAGCACGATGCGGTGGTTTCTGGGTTCATTGGGATGAGGAGAACAAGATTGGCACGGTTTTGACAATGTCGCGTCTAATTTGTACCAAGTCCCCATCCATGAGCTCCTGGTTAGGAAAAGAAGAGTATGATATTGATGCTGAGGTGAGTTCTTAAAGATATTGTTAACTTGGTCGTGCAGAAGTTATTTATTTATTCTGCTATTGTTTCTCGGCTAAGACATCCGTGCAATCTGTTAATTTTTAGGTGGTTTGAGGTATCTCTTTTGCTTAAGCAAGGAAACACGGAAGCTGTGAGGTTGCTGCTATCAACAATGCAAACGTAATAGTTTCCTTCTAAGACTACTAGAAATTGCGCGTGAGTTCCATGATTTATAATAAATACCCAATTTTATATTGCTCGGATCAGACATCCATAGTGCTTCTGAAGATACTGCAGGTGAGTGCTTAAATAGTTTAACATTGAATGCCCCTTCTGAATTATCAAATTAACCACCTAGGAATTGGCTGGTTTTGAATGTTTTATCCTTCAGAACAATGGTCTCAATGGTTAAAGCTTAATTAAAGGTTCCTGAATTATGCTGCACTGAGTTGGCTGGTTTTGAATGTTGTGGAAGAATAGCCATAAAAGAAGAAATTTTCTGGTTAGCCAAACACTAGGGAAAAGTTAGGGAGGACAAGGCTGGGTTATCATAATCAAGCAGGATGCGAAACTCAGTATTTCCTAGTTGATAGAGTTCACTCACATATTTGTTATGATATGTATGAACATCTCAATATTTCCTAATTGATAGAGTTCGGTCACATATTTCATGTTTATTTATCATGGTCGATTAGGAGGAAATGCATTTCCCACCATTCAACTGATGTTAATTAGTTACCAAAATGAATTAAGAGAAATTGCCTGGGAGTCGTGTATAGCGTGTGTTCTCGGAAGCATAAATAAAAGGTCAGGTTCTACCTTTGGCATCGATGTATGATAAACTAGTTGCAAGTTTGATACTTTATGTCGTAATTTTTAGAAACACATAAATCTTGCATTTTGCAATGTTATAGGTTATTGTGTACCTGCGGTGTAACACCACTGAAAAGGCCCACCTGCAGTATCATCAGAAGCACTATGATTTGGCCTTCTTCAGTGTTGAAGTAGATCAGCCTGTCCATATACTCCCTTTCAGTGACGGTGTGAAACATGGTGACCGAGTTTTGGAGCTTGGAAGAGATGAAAGTTCGTTTCTGAGGATAAGCCATGGTGTGGTGAGATACTCGAGAGAAAACTTGCTCGAAAGATATCACTATATGCATGTTGATGGTGCAGATCTAAATGCTAAGGTGCAAACTGTGTTTTATCTTGGGATTGAATTATACATTACTTTTTTTTGGCAATGTTATTTTGATGTTTTATTTTTGTCAATTATTGTTATTGTGTCTGAATGTTTTCAATCCAATTTCCAGTATGGCAAGGGAGGGCCACTCATTGACTTTGATGGAAAAATTGTGGGAATGGTCAATGGCAACACGAGAGGGTCTTTTATACCGTCTTCCATTTTAGTCAAGTGCTTGCAGCTATGGAGGAAATTTCAGTACGTTCTTTTTACTTTAGTTCTGTTGTAGCGGCAGTAAGATATTCTTGTTTACTATTATTGCTTGTTGTTTGAGAGTTGAGTTTAGTTTCTGAACTACTACAAAAAAATACATTTAGCACTAAATGCTATTGTGCAAAGCCAGAAAGAAATACCTATTGATGGTGGCGGTCAAGATTTTTGAGTCACCAAGTCAAGTCGAGCCACCCACCAATTGGCGCGCTAAAGTGCTTCTTCAAAGAGATCGACAAGGTTACAATTCTTATGGGCACTGGAAGAAAAAAACTTGCCGGGGCCAAATGCAAGGTAGCCTGGACCAAACTTTGCCGCCCCATTGATCGAGGAGGTCTTGGCATCCATGATCTGGAGAGGTTTAGTCGCAGCCTACGGCTGCGCTGGCTATGGCTCAGATGGACGAATCCAGAGCATCCATGGGTCAGCACTGAGATCCCCTATGATCGTCAAGACCAAGATCTCTTCGCAACTGCTACAGGAGTGCAGATTGGGGACGGAGTGACGGCCTCCTTCTGGGAGTCTTCCTGGTTGACAACTGCTCCCCTGCACCTTGCAATGCAGGAGCTTTTTAGGCACTCCAAAAGCAAAAACAGGACTGTGAGGGATGCCCTCACAAACAATACATGGATAAAGGATCTACGCCACAACCTAACCGACGAGATCATCTCCCATTTTCTCAAGCTGTGGCGCCTGATTGGAAGCGGAGACATTCAGTTAGCCTCCACGACGCCGGACAGCATTACCTGGAAGCTCACGGAGTCCGACTGCTACACCACGACATCGGCTTACAAAATACGAAAACGGTAGCTACGCGCTGGATCTTTCAAAAACAATCTTTTTTGGCATTGGGCCTCACAGACTCAAGCCGCGAGTCTCATGGGCTCCTGGTCGCTGATTATTTGGAGATTAGTCGCATGACTTGCTCCTCTAGTCGAGTCGCTGCAGCAAGCCACCCTCCGTACACCGACTAGGTGACTCAGCAACTCAAAAACCTTGGTGGTGATCCGTAGCTTCATCAAAGGCTATCCAGTTCCAGCCTTTTCTTGATGTTGTGGAGTGCTGACTACCAGCACAGAGTCTGAACATTGAGAGATCAGGAACCCTTTGGGCATAGTACTGTACTAGGATATCTATGATTGAAGGAGTCTAACGCATTAAGTATACATACCATGTTAGAAAAGGTAAAGGGCCTAAGCATCCACCATATAAGGATGTCCTGTATGTATGTTAGAGAATCAAGAAGAATCAATCTAATCTACCCTAAGTTATTCTTTCATCTAAACCTATGTTTACCGATCCCTCGTTACCATTCTGGCGGTCTTCAGTATGGCAATTTTCCTGTTGTGAATCAAGGTTCACAACACTGATCAAAGCCAAGTCGCACAAACTTAGTTCTCTAGTCTATTACTCTTCGATTGAGTTTTTCCACTTTGGTTCCTTTGTTGCTCGCAAATACCCCTTTACCTGGTGTAGCTTTATAGATCAACATGATCCTATAGTCGGAGAATTAATATTTGCTGATATAATAAGTTGTTCTAGCATGGGTAAAAAGATAAATTTGGTGTAGTATTGTCCATTTTTATTGTACACTAGATATAATTTTGGCTGAGATCATGTTTACTCGTTTGTACTGTATACTGGATGATTATTATTTTTTGCATAGGTGCATCCCCCGGCCTCATCTTGGAATGAAGTTTTGGTCAATCAAGTTTGTAGACATTGCTCTTGCTGAGAATATATTGTACATGTGCAATATTGATGATGGCCTTATTGTTACAGAGGTATATGTATGTGTATGTTGTTTATTTGTAGACTCCGGTTAGCTTTCTTGTAACTGTTTATCTATTATGCACATTGAGTGGTTATTGCGAGTCTTAGGTGTCACAAGGCTCTCTTGCTGAAAGAATTGGAATACGAGACGGTGATGTTATCAGATGTGTTAATGGAGAACACATCTCTAGTACAGTTGTGGTAGATGTACTATGGATTTATTAGGTTTCAAGTAATATGAAAATAATATATTCTAAGTCTATTTTATTGGCTTATATAATTTATTTTCGCTGTTGTCAGTTAGAGAATATGTTGCTGGGCAAATGCGAGGATGAGAGTGGCAGCCTTAATTCTGAAGTAGATGTCGAGGTAGTTAATTGTATGTTTTGCTTTATTCGTATAGTTCATGCCTTTATAGAAAATTATGATTAGCAAAATTTTAGTACTAAGAAATATATGATGTTACCTTTCTAGGTTTGGATATTTCACATACGCATGTCTCTCTGGAGAAACAGAACAATAAATGTAAAAGTGTCGGACGGCGGTGAAGTTGTTGACAGAGGAGGTATCACTAGTGCACCCCCCCCCCTCTAACACCGGTTTGGAGGGCCCTCTAATAGCGGTTGTAGAACCGTTGTTGAGGGTTCGGTGTTAGAGGGCTCCCCCTTTAACACCGGTTCTTATACGAACCGGTGTTAAAGGGTGGCGCACGTGGGGCTGCCGCAGGGCTCAGGGCCCCCCCCCTTTAACACCGGTTCGTAAAGGTTCTGTGCCGCGGCAGGAAAAGGAGATAAATCTCTGCCGTGGCAGGAAAACGGCCTAAATCTCTGCCGCGGCAGAGTTCTGCCCCTGCCCCGTTCTGGGCGTATTTCAAAGGCGCGGCGGGGACGGGGAGGAGGGGGAGGGGGAATCGATCGGGAGCGGTATACACATACATCGTCATCGATATATACGAGTACATGAATAATTAAGCAACTATTATTATACACAACATCGTCATTGTGTGGTATTCTCCGTAAACGTTGAAGCATCAAGTACAAGACAAACACGTTCAAGCATATATACAACGTTCATTTTGGTGGATATCTAAAGAGTTCTCCGCCAGGCGTGACGACCTCATCAAGTATGAACCCCGTCAATTCCTCTTGAATGGCTCGTATGCGGTCAAATGGTAGGAGTTGGTCCCGCATCTGTTCGATCTGAATATATATGAAGAATGGGGTCAATATATATATAAGAATAAAACTCAACACAATTGATGGTAATAAAATAATGTTGTGTACTTTGTTTACTTACTCTAAGTTGTTCTAGTGCGGCTTGGCCCGTCGCATATATCGTGTTTCGAATGAACTCGTAAACATAGTACCCACATAAGTTATTGTCGTGTCCCTGATGCGCGCACTTTACGAGAATAGAGAGTTCAATCAAAATAATAATCAATAAAGCATGATATAATGGAATTGGAAGCAGAATCAAAGAGATACGCAGACCTAGCTAGCTAGTATTACTTACATTTGGGTCTACAAATTTTAGTTCTTCTGACCATTCACCCACGGCCCTGCCCGTGAACCTTTTTCAAACCCTGTCCGGCAAAGAAAATGGATAAAGGAGTAATTAATTACTTGTTGTCACGAAAGTTGCCGATCTAGTGCGATAATATGATTGAAATTACCTCTGGAGCATCTCTCTAAAGTCTGCCCATAGCTCTTTTTCTTTTCGTAACGAGTCCATGACAAGGACTTTTCCTGAGTCAGGTTGAATGACTAGCAGAATAAAGTGGAACCTACGCACGCATAACTCATCATCAGTTACACTTAACATCGAGTAAGCCGAAACAGAATGTGTACAAGAGAGGGTAACAGTACTCACGAGAAGTTGTAAGGCAATAGTATTTCCCTTTTGGTTTGTTGTCTCAGTAAAGACCTTAGCAATAAATCTTCTGTTTGCCCGGGTTTGGTTCTTACCACTTCTTCATGAACTCTATTTGGGTCAACAAACCCAATGTTAAAAGGTCCTCCTTTCATGCATTCCATAACCTTTTTCCTGCATAATAGTATATACATATATGGTAAGCATATATATATACATGCAATTAATGAAGTGAATGAGATGAGATAGAAAATACAGAAATAGTACTTACACACAATAAAGGCTGATGGTAGCTTTGTCGAGTTCCTTCTGATTGAATAGAAAATGCAAGTCTTGAATGTTGAAGTCGATCTCGTCGTCTCCGCACAAGAAAATCTGATCTCTTATATGCGTCGTGATCCATTCTTCCTTTCTCGTCTTGCAAAAATCAAGGTACCACTTGTGCAATCTTCGCATCTTTGTTGGTAGATTCTTGAGATCCTCTTTCTTGACGAGATTCTTCCCATACTTCCATGGCTGTATGGGGTTGGCATCGCATGTGGGTTAGTTGTCTCCCATGATGTTCAAGTATGCAATGTGAGTCATCCCCATCTCATTGGCCTTTCTTTGTAGCTCTGCCTCGTAATCATTTACGGGAGGAGCGTCCCGTGTGTCGAACACTTGGAGCGGGGCGCATGATTGGTTTTCCTGCTCTCCGAGCATGGGAACTGTTTCCTGGGGTGCCGCACGACTGCTACTTTCAGTCTCCCTACGACGCCTTGCATCCGCCTTCAAAATCTGGCGCTCGTAGTCCGGCACAAGTGGGGTTTCAGGTTTCAAAAGATTTTTGTAAAACTTCTCCACCACCGCCGGATCTATTTTCTCCTTTGGCTCGGCCCGTCTAGGTGCAAAGAATTTCTTGACCTCTTCTTCCGAGATCCTATTGGTCTCCTCGTCGCTGCGATTCCACGGTAAAACCGGCAATGGCTTGGTGGAAGGCTGCGGGACGTAGTTTTTTGAACTCTTTGTGGCAGTGCTAGTGATGCTCTTCGTGGCAGTGCTCTTCCGCTTACGCTGAGGAGATGGCTGAAGCGCCGGAGATGGCTGACGGGAAGGAGATGGCTGGCGCGCCGGAGATGGCTGGCGCGCCGGAGATGGCTGCCGCGCAGGAGATGGCTGAAGCGCCGGAGATGGCTGCCGCGCAGGACATGGCTGAAGCGGCTCAGACTGCTGACGTTGCGGAGACGGCGGGGGTGCCAGTGGCCTCTAATTTGGAAGCACGATGTGTTCCTTCTTCCAAAGAATGGTTGTTTTCACTGCAAATTTGAGTTGAGTTTCCCCTTCACCTGTAGCATGGTCAAGCTGTGCTTCCTCATATTCCTTCATAACCTCATCCACCCCGACAATAGCATAGCCATCTGGAATCGGTCGGCAGTGGTAAGTTCCACCAGCTACAGGAGGTAAGGCATAGCCGACAGCCACCTTAATGGATAAGCCCATTAATCTCACATGAAGCTCAGCGTGTTCGCTCTCCGTGATCTCATCCACGGGGTATCGAGGACCCGCCATTTCAAGCGTAGGCTGCACGTTCTCCGTGGAAGCCACGCTGCTTTTCCGCGTAGAGTCTGGGCCGCCGGCAGCTTCCAATGCAGGCTCTTCGTGCCGCTGAGATGGGCCGGTAGCTTGATGGCTCTGTTGTGCATTCACTTGCGTCTTCAGCGCCACAAGTGCATGTTCTATCTGTGTCATCCGCTCTGTACGCTCTTTTTCTTTTCTGTCGCGCCATCTGTAAGAGTCGCTCCACTCGGCAAACCCATCCTTCCACGTCATACCCCCTGTGCCTCGTGCATGTCCAGGGTGTTCTTTTTTACCGATGGCGTGTGTGAGCTGGTCATTCTCTCTATCGGGATGGAAGGTCCTGGCGGCTGTTTCCTCGTATGCCGTGATGAGTTCAGTGACGGGTTTGGCAAGGAGGGTTGGGAAGATACACAATCCTGTTTTTGGGTCCAACCTTGCCCCGATTCCGTAGAACCAAGTCTTTCCACGTAGGTCCCACCCATGTGTCTGGGGTGTGATCCCTCTGTCGCGCAGGGCCTTCTCAGCTTCCTCCCACTTAGGCCTCTGAGATATGTA
Organism: Avena sativa; assembly: GCA_916181665.1. Lineage (NCBI taxonomy): Eukaryota > Viridiplantae > Streptophyta > Magnoliopsida > Poales > Poaceae > Avena > Avena sativa. Next base: position 436,304,604 of record OV702295.1, read on the forward strand.
GCCACCTGACCCTGTCCTCTGGTGATATTCCTTCTTCTGGGCATTTAGTGTATTGGTTTCTGACCTCTTTGTAGCTATAGCACCTTCCTTGTATGCCACAAATTCGCGCCAGTGAGGTCTTATCTTCGCATAATATGCGTCTTCGAAATCTGGAGTCTCGTGAGCTTTGACAAATTTGTTCAATTTTGTCTTCCAGTTGCGGAAAGCGTCAGCCATCTTCTTTAGAGTCCACTCTTTGACCTTTTCCTCTGGCGGAAGGGTGAAATTTACCAACAGCGAATTCCAAAGCGTTTCTTTGGATCTTTCATCGATAAAGGTACCGTCGCCCTTCTTTGGCTTATTCCAATATTCAATTTTATGATTGGGATTTGGTCCCTAACAAGAACTCCAGCCTGACGTATAAATTTGTCTGCGGCCTTCTTGGGCTCCATCGGCCTGCCATCAACACGGACTGCTTCGATCGTGAACTTTGCACGATCTTTCAACTGATGGCTCGCGCCTCGCTTGCTCTTTTTCGTAGAAGAAGATGGTTGCTGGCTGGTCGATCCAGAGGGCTAAAAGAAGAAAGAAGCGTTAATTAATACATGTAGAAGAAGATTGTTGGTGGAAGTCAGCAGAGGCTTAATCAATGCATATACCTCGCCGGACTTTGTAATCACTAAATTGCGTTCACCGAAGTCTTCATCTTCTCCATGACTACTTGAGTTGTCATCATGTCCCTCCAAGTATAGATATTGTGAGGTGTCCTCATCGATAATGTTCTCCATTATTTCTTCTTCTTCAAGGTTTCTACTAAGTGGATCCATAGTTTCTAAAACAATAATATTATCTAGAGTAAGAGAGTAAACATTCAAGTGGACTTGGATTCATACACAAATATACATATTATTCATAAAAAAAATACACAAATAAATACACAAATGAAATTAAAACCCTAAGGATGCTTGATCATTTTAAACGAGTTCCTAGGGGTCCAAACCCTAATTTGGAGAAATCCCGAATGCATATGAGAGGGGCTAGCTACAGTGGCTGACCGGAGGATGCTCCAGAAAGCGGCGGCGCTTTTCTCTGCGCGCGCGCTTTCGATCTGGCTGGGGGGAAGAAGGAAGAGGAAGGCTAAGAATATATATGTGAAAGCTATAATTAAGTTAAAGATTTAACTTTATCAGGTGGCCAAACTATAATTAAGTTAAAGATTTAGACATGAATATATATGTGAAAGCTAAGAATAGTTGTTCATGTTTTTTGCCACATAAAGATGAGGCTGATCAACTTGCCGGAGAGAATCGGGCAGGCGCTCCCACGGGATGGCGATGGCGACCGGCTGGGGGAAGAATCGATTTGGCTGGGGGGAGAAGGAAGGGGTGGCGCGCGCGTTATAACCCCCCCCTTTTAACACCGGTTCGTGGCCGGTACAGGCTTGTCTCTTGGAGAGCTTTGCTTTACTAATATCGATTTGTTTTTTATTTGTACTGAGTTTCGCTGCTTCACTATTGAAAATTGCTAGAATATTATTGTGTGAGTTGGTACTGATTATAACTTTGGAAAAGTGGTCATCGGAAATATTACAGTTGGAGAAGTTGTTGAAGTCAATGGCAGTTATAAGATACTATTTCAATATAGGAGAGATAATACCAAGATATAGACCTACCACTAAAAAACTAGAAAGGTCTAAAAACAAATATTTTTCAGAGGCTTTACGGTACCTTTTACCGGTCCCATAAGTGTCAAAAGTATGATTTGTACCGACGGCTGAGATTAAGCGGTATAGATTAGGCCCAATAGGCCCAAATTTGAGTTCGCGTAAATATAATCTGAGGAAAAAAAATGTTGAAATCAATCCGGTCAGCTCTTCGCATACATCGACTCTGCCCCGACCTCCTCGCACACACAGCCGCCGCGACCTCCACGCCGGCAGCGCGACCCCCGGCCAGCTCTTCCAGGCCGCCGACTTCGCCATCGTATACACCTCCGCTACGATCTCCACGCCGGCAGCATGACCCACGGCCAGCTCTTCCAGGCCGCCGACATCGCCATCACTTCCATGCCGCTGTGACCTCCTGCCAGTCGCCCTCGCCGCGACCTCCACGTCGGCTGCCCTAGCGCTAGCGATGTCTGGCTCCGGCGTCCGGCCTCCCTAGCGCCTCGACCTGCGCCGTTCGCGCTGCTGCCCCTGAATAAGCGCCTCGACCTGCGGACGGGGGAACAAAGGGGAGGGGCGGCGGTGTGTACCTCTGGCCGGGGGCACATGCGAGGCGGCTGGAGTGGCGGCGGCGGTTGGGGCGGTGGCGGCTGGAGTGAGTGGCGGCGGCGGTTGGGGTGGTGGCGGCCGGAGAGAATCGGGCAGGCGCTCCCGCGGGATGGCGACGGCGACCGGCTGGGGGAAGAAGGAAGGGGTGGTGCGCGCGTTATAACCCCCCCTCCTTTAACACCGGTTCGTGGCTGGAACCGGTGTTAAAGGGGGGCAGTCCCCCCCTTTAACACCGGTTCTAGCCACGAACCAGTGTTAAAGGGGGGAGGGTGCGGGCGCGAAATGAAATAAATGCGCCCCCCCCCCTTTAACACCGGTTCGTGGCTGGAACCGGTGTTAAAGGGAGGGGGCATTTATTTCATGCATTAAAGGGGTGGGGGCATTTATAATTCAAAAAATAGGATATGAATTTAGAAAATTCATATCTTATTCATTTCAACTCAGAAAAATATGAATAATATATTATAATTTTCAGAAAAATAATATCTATCCATTCATGTAAAAACATTTTATATTTACTTTAGATGAAAATTTTCAAAATGATTAAAACACTTACATATAAATTTTGATTATTCAATTCAAACAAAAATAAATTGTTAAATCCTAAAACTTTGAACATAAGAAATATTAAGCATCTAAAAAGGAATCTAACCCTATTTTATTAGAGCAAATCATATTTTATTTTGTATTAACATTTTTGAATTGATTGGATATTTAAATGAAGCATCTTTTGTATACACTTGAATCTGACAAAGCCTCGCTCAACTTGCATTGGATTTTTGATAAAATAGCATATTGTGAACCTAAAAATAATTTTTGTAAAAAATCATGAGCATCGTATCATGTACCTGTAGTTCATATCTGACCCACTTCCTGCCAATTCGGCAGGAATTTGTCTTTTTCACCAGAGGTGGACGGAAAGGTTTCAGATCCCCCTGTTGATACATTGTCCATATAAGGTGGTCTAGTATTTTTGTAAAATGTGGTGGTGGTTTTTTGAATTAGCCATATGTTGGTTGCTTCACAAAACCGTCCGTTTTTTATGCTCGGAAAATGGAAAATGCCTTTTTGGTGCGATAAAAAGGAAAACTTCCTCTTGCAACATTTTTTGCCATGCCATGATGCACATGTATGCACAATATGGCCATATTATCACAAACTATGCCTTGATTCTAGCCATAACATTGGTCATTTGACCCGAAAGCCAAGAAACCTCGAATGAGATAGGTCATTTTGTGAAGGAGATAGAACTGGAATTAAAATACAGAATGCAACTAATAGTAAGTTACATAAAGCACGACTAAAAATTAAGATACATAAAAGAACTGAAAATTAAGATACATGGCCAGATTAAGTAACAATCGGCCGAACTTGTTTCGGAATGTTGGAATGATTCAGTCATGCTCCTGCCTACACCTGTAATACTCGCCACTGTAGTCGTCGTACTCGCCGCCGCCGTCATCGCTGTCGTCGTCGGGGTCGCCGTAATTGAACCTTGAAGGCTGAGTACGCGTGGGCTAGACTTGAGGGTAGCGCAGACGGGGTTAGAGTCAGCGGCAGTGTCATAGGCCATGACGCTCTGGAGAGTCCGACCGCGCCACCATAGCCGACGGCCGGCCTCGTTGAAGTTCGGAGGAGGTGGGCCGTCCTCCTCGTGCCTGGCGAGCGCCCTCTCACGCCGATCCACGAAGAAGGCTTCCCAAGTAGGGAAATAGTCGGGATGCCATCTGGGATTCCTCCGTTGCTCCGGCGTGAGCTCGAAGTAGTAGTGGTTCGTGATGGCCATCCGGCGCGCCACACCTAGAGGGACAGGAGGAACCGGCACGCCTCTGGCGCTCAGCATCCAGCCGACGGGGACACAGTAGCCCAGCGGGCAGGGGTAGTTCGAGGCGCAAAGCGCCTCCGCCTCCCTGGGGGTTAGTGCTACGGTGGAAGCCATGGGACAGAGTGATGAGGTTGCAGATATGAGTCTAGAGATGTGCAATGACAATGGAGGCCAACCCTACATATATATATATAGTGAAGAACTGGCGGGAAGAACTGGCGGGAAAAATGGCGGGAAGAAAAATGGCGGGGAGAAAAATGGCGAGAAAAATGGTGGGAAAAAATGGCGGGAAGAAAAATGGCGGGAAAAAATGGCGGGAAGAAAAATGGAGGGAAGAAATAGAAGGAAGAAAAATGGCTCATTTAATGCATATACTGTTAACAGAAGAAATATGACATTGATTTCCATATTGAGATACATATGTGTGCCAAAAATGGCTCAATTAATACATATAGTCAATCTTATGATCGCATCGGCCGTAACCATGGAGTATCAACACCGTTTAACAGGATGGTTGGGTCAGTCTTCACTTGAAGGGCGGAATTTCATCAAACTTATTATAATCTTCTGACATGTCTGTCTTGTCCTCCACTCCAACGATGTTTCTTTTTCCTAAAAGAACTATGTGACGCTTTGGCTCATCGTGTGATGTATCTGTTTGCTTATTTTTTCTTTTTTTCGGTTTGGTAGACATGTCCTTCACATAGAAAACCTGAGCCACATCATTGGCTAAGACGAATGGTTCGTCTAAGTTCTTGTCTACCTTCATAAGATTGTTGAGATCCACCGTTGTCATTCCGTACTTCTTGTCTACCTCAACCCCCCCTCCTGTTAGCTTGACCCATTTGCATCGAAACAAGGGGACCTTAAAATTAGGTCCATAGTCAAGTTCGCATATCTCCTCTATGAACCCATAATACGTGGTCTTTTGCCCATTGTCTTCTGCTGCATCGAAGCGGACACCACTATTTTGGTTGGTGCTCTTTTTATCTTGGCCTATCGTGTAAAATGTATTCCCATTTATCTCGTACCCTTGGAAAGTACATACAGTCGAAGATGGTGTCCTGGCCAACAAGTACAGCTGATCCCCAACAATGGTGTTATTCGTGAGAAGTCTTTGCAGCCAGCCGCCAAAACTCGCCATGTGTTCACTTATAATCCATTCATCAGACTGTCCCGGGTGTTTGAGGCGTATTAAATTCTTGTGTTCATTGATATACGGGGCAACCAAGATAGATCTTTGTAAAACCGTGTAGTGTGCTTGATTGAGAGAATGTCCGTCCCTACATATCATTGCTTTACATCCTAGGGTGCCTTTTCCATGCAGTCTTCCCTCATGTCATGATTCTGGAACACCAATCGCCTTAAGGTCAGAAATAAAATCAACACAGAACTCAATGACCTCCTCTATTACATAGCCCTTGGAGATGCTTCCTTCTGGCCTAGCACGGTTATGAACATATTTTTTTAAGACTCCCATGTACCTCTCAAAGGGGAACATATTGTGTAGAAATACAGGACCGAGAATGGCAATCTCTTCTACTAGGTGAACCAGGAGATGCGTCATAATATTGAAGAAGGATGGTGGGAACACCAACTCAAAGCTGACAAGACATTGGGCCACATCTGTCTGTAACCCTGGTAGGCTTTCTGGATCGATTACCTTCTGAGATATTGCATTGAGGAATGCACATAGCTTCACAATGGGTACTCGAACATTTTCAAGTAGAAGCCCCCTCAATGCAATCGGAAGCAATTGTGTCATAATCACGTGGCAGTCATGAGACTTCAGGTTTTGGAATTTTTTCTCTGCCATATTTATTATTCCCTTTATATTCGACGAGAAGCCAGACGGGACCTTGATACTGCTCAGGCATTCAAAAAAGATTTCCTTCCCTGCTTTAGTAAGAGCGTAGCTGGCAGGAGTTAAGTGGCATCGTTTACCCTTCTTGTTCTCAAGATGCATAGGCTCTTCAGGGTCTTTCAGACGTTGCTGGTCCTGCCGTGCTTCCGGTGTATCTTTTGTCTTCCCATACACTCCTAGGAAGTCTAGCAGGTTCACGCAAACATTCTTCGTCACGTGTATCACGTCGATTGAAGAGCGGACCTCTAAGACTTTCCAATAGGGTAGGTCCCAAAATATAGATTGCTTCTTCCACATGGGCGCGTGTCCGGCATCGTCATTCGGAACAGATAGACTGCCAGGACCTTTTCTAAAGATTACTTCTAGGTCCTTGACCATACCAAATACCTCCTCACCGGTACGGAGGACAGGCTTCCTCCGGGGTTCTGCCAGACGTTTGAAATGCTTGCCTTTCTTTCTTACTGGATGCAGGTTCAGAAGAAATCGACGATACCCTAGGTACACAACCTTCTTACATTTATCCAAATATACACTTTCAGTCTCATCTAAACAGTGTGTGCATGCATTGTATCCCTTGTTTGTCTGCCCTGAAATGTTACTAAGAGCAGGCCAATCACTGATGGTTACGAAAAGCAATGATCGTAGGTCAAATGGCTCCCCTTTGTGCTCATCCCACATACGTACACCTGGTTTGGCCCACAACTGTAAAAGTTCTTCAACTAATGGCCTTAGGTACACATCAATGTCGTTGCCGGGTTGCTTCGGGCCTTGGATGAGCACTGGCATCATAATGAACTTCCTCTTCATACACAACCAAGGAGGAAGGTTATAGATACATAGAGTCACAGGCCAGGTGCTGTGACTGCAGCTCTGCTCACCAAAAGGATTCATGCCATCTGTACTTAGACCAAACCTTAAGTTCCTTGCGTCACGTGCGAAGTCCGGGTACTCTCGCTCGACTTTTTTCCACTGTGACCCATCAGCGGGGTGTCTCAACATCGTGTCTTTCTTACGGTCTTCCATGTGCCATCGCAACAACTTGGCATGCTCTTTATTTCTGAAGAGACGTTTTAACCGTGGTATTATAGGAGCATACCACATAACCTTGGCTGGAACCTTCTTCCTAGGGGCCTCGCCCTCAACATCGCCAGGATCGTCTCGTCTGATCTTATACCGCAGTACAGTGCATACCGGGCATGCATCCAAATTCTCGTACTTCTCACCGCGGTAGAGGATGCAGTCATTAATGCAGGCATGTATCTTCTGCATGTCTAATCCCAGAGGGCAGACAACCTTCTTTGCTTGGTATGTACTGTCGGGCAACTCATTATTTTTTGGAAGAAGATTCTTCATTTTTACCAACAACTTTGAAAATGCGCTGTCAGTCACACCGTTCTCTGCCTTCCATTGCAGCAAATCCAGTGTGGTACCTAGCTTTTTTGGCCATCTTCGCAAGTTGGGTACAACAATGTTTTGTGATCCTTTAACATCTACTCCAGCTTCTCCTTCTCCTTTTCAGTTTCACATTCTTCCTTTGCATCAGTAATGGCCCAACCAAGATAGTCATCAGCGGGCCCATCTGCTGCCTCTTGATCTTCATTATCTACCCCCGTTGCAGTATCATCATATTCAGGATACATATTATGATAGTTGTCATCATCCTCTTCTTCTTCGTTGTCTTCCATCACAACCCCTTTTTCTCTGTGCTTGGTCCAACAATTATAGCTGGGCATGAAACCGGATCGAAGCAGGTGGGCGTGAATGGTTCTGGTATTTGAGTAGTCTTTCTTGTTCTGACAGTGAACACACGGACAACACATAAAACCATTGTGACCACGGTTTGCATTAGCCACAACGATGAAATTTTGGAGGCCCGTAATGTACTCGGAAGTGCGGCGATCACCGTACATCCATTGCCGGTTCATCTGTATTAATATATAGTATATATCAAAAAATAATAGGGAGATGACCATTTATATATATAGTACATCAATGACACATGAAAGGATAGTTGCCGACCTCGACCGAGAAGGAAAGAGCAACGAGAAAACTTATTTTGAGCTCTTGGGCATTTCACCGAACACCTCTTGTGCATACGAAAAAAACACAAACTAGCACACTTCACACCCTCTTGCTAGGCTCCAAAATGAGATAGTGAAAAAATGGAAGAGTGGGGTGTGGGCTGCGGTGTCTTATATAGCCCCCCCCTTTAACACCAGTTCAAGCCACGAACCGGTGTTAAAGGGAGGGCTGCGCGGGCCACTGGTGCAGGGGCCTTTAACACCGGTTCGTGCCACAAACCGGTGTTAAAGGGGGGCTCCTTTTTGCTGCACGGGCCACGCTGGTACAGGCCCCCCTTTAACACCGGTTCGTAGAAGAACCGGTGTTAAACCCCATTTCCAGGGTCAACCAAAGGCCTCGTTTCCACTAGTGTATGCATCTTTTATCAACCTATTATATTTGGCGATCTACATTACCGACTGGGCTGAGCCTTGGCCTAGCCGGCTGGGAGGTCTTCCCTCCTATTTCTAAAACTAAACGTTTTTCTTTATTTGTTTCTCTTTTAAACCCTTTTCCAAAATAGATTTTAGGGTATAAAATAGCATAAATTATATGGTTTAATTTGAATATAGAGGGGAGTAATCTAGAAACAAAAATAGGCTTTAATAAAAATATTTTTTAGGGATAAGAATATACATAATGTCATGATGATGCAAACATAAAAACACATGCAAACTAATATTGAATATATTTCCGGGACGTTATAGTAGGCTACTGGGTACAACCAATTATGGCACTCAATGCCACAAGCAGCTGCAAGTTGTCCTCTAAACTTGACTGTTAGAGCAGTTCAGTTACAGCCAAACATGCCCTGCACCCTCTAAGATAGAAACCCTTCCAGTATGGTTTCAGAGCAGCTCCCGTCACGTCCCGCAAACTACTTCCGGCAAAAGCGCTGGATCGGTCGCTTGGGAGACCCATTGAGGCGTGCCGCGTTTGGGGCGCACTTATTCCTCGTCGTGTGCCCCAAACGGGTTTTTTTGGAAAAAATAAATACGAACGGGAACTTAAAATTTCATTCAAGCTTCGTTATGTTTTACAAGATTTGAACAAAATTTAATTAAAACAAACGAAATTTTACGAAACACTAATCCGCCACCGGGATAGAGATCGCCGATGTGCTTGTATAAGATGCTGAAGTCCAACGGCTCGTCCTTGACGATGCCGCTTGGACCTGCGCCTCGTTCTTGGCGACACCGTTGGGACAACGTCGTCATCGTCTGTTAGGTCGACGAGCTCCCGGCCAGCTTCGCGGATGGACTGCTCGATCACCTGGTCAACCGTCCCTACCCGGTTATCCAGAGAGTTCACCGACTGCAACCACGCCGAGCCGTAGTGAGTCCTTAGGGTCACTGGAGGTTCGCGATGGGAGTTAATGATGAAGACAAGCACCATTGTGCCAATGACAGGGCTGGCCCGCCAACGCCACATCGCCTGGACGTTGAGTCCGGCGCGCCCAAAGCTCCCCCTGTGGTATCGGGATGGCCTTGGCATGCCGGACACGCTTTCGGGCCGCTAGACCGAAAACGGCTGGGTGTGTTTTTCTGCCCGGCGTGACCCAAAGCCGTCGGGGGACAGTTTGGGGGACGCGACTGGAGATGCTCTTGGTGACGCACACTGTCCGTTGAAACACTTTTTTTATTTCTTCATAATCAATAACAACAAACACTCTTGAAGTTTCTTCTGCAAAGTTGGGGCGCCAAGAGAAAAATCTTTTCTTAAGCAGTTCAATATTGGGTCGGCAACCCACTTTCTTTTAGGTGGCTTCAGCCTCTCACTTCTTTGAGCAATAGAGCAAATATGATGGTTGGGGGTTCCCCTTAATCTGCAAATGACGAGACAGAAATTTTTAACACACTAGCTAAATACTGATGCTTTGCTGCATAGGTGAAATGCTTGTGCATTGCCATTGAATAGTTTTATTGACTGAGGTGTTTGAATGCTTGTGTCATTGCAATCGGTAACTTTGTACAAATAAAAAAACTCTCAAAATGTACAACAGTCGAATTAACTAATCAAAAGATTATGATACATCAGTCTACTACATAGAACGTATGATAATTGCAGCAACTAATTTTGTGGTGATTGAGGTAATCTCTGAGGGTGACTGACCGCCATCAACTAAGATATTTATAAGAGTAAAGACATATGATCCACAAATTATATATGAACTCCAACTATCAGACATAACCTATACGTTAAACCATCTTTAATATGAGATGCATATAACCCCTTTAAACATGGATCATTGCTATGAAAAAACATGTAAAAGGTTATCTGATAATTTTGTATTATTTGTGTGGTAACTGTTAACTAGCTATATTATTATAAGTTGGCAACTAGTAGTGATTAAAAAGATAGTCAAAACGTAGTATTTGTCGAGACAAACCTAACGCTTAAGATGGATTGTCAATTGGACTATCGGTTTACAAGATTCATTTAAATTTTTTGAATTTATTCCTTAGAGCATCTCTAGCAGACCTCTTGAAAGTTCGACCCTTAAAACGTGTATAAAGACTGAGAAATCTGCGCCGAAATAGCCAGTACGTAACAAAACCCTTATATATGAACCTCAAAACGGCATATTTCTGGGATCTTTTTTTTCTTATTTTTTCTTTTTCCTTGGTCGTCTTTTACCTGACGAGGCGATCTCGTGCCCGCCCGCCCACCGCACCCGCCGCGCCACTCGTCCATCACCCAGGTCCCTCGCCTGCCGCCGCCGCCCTCCGGCCAGCTCGCAGGGCCGCTGCCGCGAGCCCGCACGGCCACCGTCCGCCACCGCCCTCCTGCACGCCCGCTCGACGCGCGTGGCCTCCCGCCCGCCGTCCGCCGCGCCTGGCCTCCCGCGTGGCCGCCTGCCGGCCCGAGCTTGATTTGGCCTCCCACGTGACCGCTGCAGGGGCGCATGACCGCAAGGACGAGGACGACCTCCCGCCACCCGAGCGTGGCCTCCGCCGGCGAGCCGCCCGCCCGCGCGTGGCCTCCGCCGGTCAGCCGCCCGCTAGCGCGTGGTTTCCGCCTGTCGCCCGCCCATGCGTGGTATCCGCCCGCTCGCGCGTGGTGTTTGCCCGCCGCCACCCTGCCCCGAACGCGATGCCGCGAGGTCGGGGATTCGCTGAGGTGGTTTAATTCGGTCGGAGTTGAGCTTAATTTGGCCGGAGTTGAGTCTACTCGGCGGATTTTGGCGGAGGTCCGACCGTGGAAACACTGTTCCGAGAGCTAAAAGTTCCTTCCCACAAATAGATACAAGGGGCAGCCTTAGGTCGCCTCGATTTCGAGTCGAAAACCATAGATATATGGGCCAGAGGGTTTTTTTTCTTGCCCCGTTAAAAAATTGGGTTTTTATCATTTCTGCCATTGTGACCAACCCAATCTCAGTTTTACCATTTGACCGATCAAAACTTCAATTTTACCACTGCTCCGTTACAACGCTCCTCGGTATTGCTATTCCGTCATCTCTCCACCGTTAGTCTATAATCAATTTTGACATTCTAAGCACTACAACAAGAAATACATGATAGTAATTTATAGAATAATTATTTGCATGCACGACTGGATAATTCCTAGAACTCCATATATAATTTCCTATGTAGTGAGATTTAATCTAGACATCATCGGCTCTCCGGTTCACTCCTTATGCAGAATTTCTGTGCTCTCTTACTATGTTTTGTGGTGTCTGTTCTGACATTTTTTCCGACCAAAATCATAAATTGATGGTTATTTTACAATTTCAGGACGATAATGGATCTGCTAGAGATGCTCTTACTGCATGCATGTGCCAAAGATGCTCTTACTGCATGCATGGCGTTGGCATGGTAGCAAAGGAACTCCGTGGGGCAAGGGCACTTGATAGATTAATGTGTCGTGCTAGGTGCCCCCCCCCTCCCCCCTCTCTCCTGAAAACCAAACTTCCAATTCTCTAGGTCCTCAGATTGACACGTGTCCTAAAAAGTCCTTGGGTCAGGAGCCAATAACGACCTACGTTTGCTAAACTGTAGCAAAAAGAAAAAGGTTTGGCCAGAAATAGAACACGCTGGAGACTTCGTCGGAGATCTTGTAGAAAAAAGTTTGCTACTCTAACTAACTCTAACTAAAAGACCTCACCCATTTTGTACTATTGTAGAAAAACACAAAACGGTTATAGAAAAACCACATGGTAGTTGTAGCAAAATTATGTGACAATTGTAGCAAATCACACAACAGTTGTAACAAAATCGTTTGTCCATGGTAGCAAGGGCTCCTGCTCCTTGTAGCCACCACCGGTAGTAAGGCCGAATGCCTCATGAAGCAAGGCATGCCGCCCAAGGTAGCAACAAGGCCGCCTGCCCAAGGTAGCACCACCGGAGCCACTAGTAGCAACACTAGAGATGGAGCACAAGGGCCACGAGATGAGGGGAACGAGAGGAGGATGAGCACTGGAAGAAGATAAGGTTCTGGGCCCCACCATACGACGTATCCACGCGAGAGAGTGCGACACACATGCGAGAGAGCTACCCAGATGATGCGATCGTCCGGGGAGGTGTATCATTTTCCTAGATTAATCCATATTTAAAAGTGCAACAAGAAAGGTTGTTATCGGCTTAAAATATAATCTATTTTTTTGATCTAAAATTTAATCTATTTAAATTTTTGAATCACGAAAATATTTCTTGCATGGCACCGGAACCATTGTTGAGGCGAATTCTAACACCCACCCGCGGGACCGAGAAATTCAATGGGAGAGGGACACTCGATAGATTAATCGATGTTTAAAAGTGCAACAAGAAAAACTTGAGCTGGTGATGGCAGACTTAGGGGAACATTCAACTAGTTACGCGCAATGCCAGTCTACCAAAGATCCCCCATTTTGATCTCCCGAAAAATGCTGCCAAAGATCCCCATGCATTGGGTTTGTAATTCCTAAACCACCCCAAGGCAGTCACTCGAAACCTGTATCGCTTCTAGTTGAAGATCCGTGGCCAGATCAAATGCTTCACGGCAAGCCATCGCCTCTAGGCATGCTGGGTTCGTGATCCCCTCAAAGACCACTGTCGATGCACCTAGATAAACTCCGTGGTCATCTCTGCAAACAACCCCCACCGCACCTCTCGCGGCCACTTTAGCCACTTCCGCATCGACATTAAGCTTTGTCCAACCATCAGGTGGTGGGATTCAACTTCCCTTCGAACTGGTCGTCCAACTCTCCGTATACCTTGCCACATCTTCCTCTTGTTACTAGACGGAAGGTCTTGCATGAATCTGTCCATGAACAAGATCGTCACCATTGGACCTTGGAAAATGCCTTTGTGAATCGCCTTTCCCCGCGCATGCCAGATAGCCAACAATGTTACCAACATCCGCGTCAAGTCCTCCTTCTTCACCATGTCAAACATTGAGAATAGACACTAGCGTGCTCCAGGTTCCGAGTTCATCGAGACATGATCATCTATGGCAGGTCCCTTTAGATCCCATATGCATCTTGACATATTATAGTCAATCAACGAATGACGCCATGAATCTTCCTGGCCACACAACGAGCAGACATGAGTGGTCGTCATATTCCTATGGTGACGAACATCGCTGGACAACAAGGATTGTCGCGCCAACCTCCACAAGAAAATCTATAGCTTTGATGGAACAGCTACCTTCTAGAGCTTGGTCCAATCTTTCTCCTCTATAACAGAGTTCGAAGACGATGCCTGGCCATCCAACCATCCCTCACGAGTCCTTTTCATCAGTGCAAGATCACAGTAAACTGACCTGGCCGTGAAAAGACCCGTCCTCTCAAAATGCCATGCCCAAAAGTCAGGTTGATTCCTAGAACACAGCAGCATGTTCTTGATTACGTCAATATCCATCGGTAAGAAAAAAGCCTCAAGCTTCGCCATGTCCCATGAGGCTGATGAGTGAATAATATAATCACTCACTTTTCTTGGTGGATCATCTTGTCGAGGTGCAACCAGACACAACCTCTCATTGCAAGGCAACTTGTTCTGATTCCACGCATCCGTGTCACGCCAGTTTCCATTTCTCCTAATAATACCAATATTTTGAGCATCACATCCTTCCTGTTGGGGAATTAGCACACTCAAACGTGATCTGAAAATATGCAGTGGAATAAGATGTAAACTTCAGCACCACTCGTATGCTAACTCCACGAATCTTTGCTCAGTCATGGAAGAAAACATATGCATCAAACATATATGGAGGAAACAGATTCTGTCCCAACCAAGGACAAGTCATGTGCGCTCCCACACACAGTTGCTGAAATCTGCAGGTAGGCAGTACAAGTCCTCAGCACATAGGAACAGCAACAAGCAAATCAACACACAGGGACACCAATCCCTTTTTACGTGGAAAACCTATCAACTTGAGAGGAAAAACCAGGGCCAAAGCCACCCAAATCTTCTTCCACTATTATCAAATGGGGATATAACTTGTTCTTCTCTAGAGAGCACTAGAGGATCTCATACATCAAGATTTGGGGAACAAGAGCTAGGGATCAGAGCAATCTCACCAAAGATGGTGGAACCACAGCTTGAAGGAGACAAGGTAGTGGATCTGGGTGTCACGACCTTGTGGCCAAAGCCCGGTGCTTGATTCAGCTTCTTCCTTCAACTTCTCCTCTTTCCCTTCTCTCTTGGTTTTCTTCTCCAATGGAGGCTATCCTGGATTTTCGTCTGTCCACCTTGTGGTGGCTGGATGGGAGGCTTATCATCCCCCTTCCCTCATGTGCAATGTCCAAAATGACCCTTGGTCATAACCCTAAAGGTTGATGGGCTCTTGCACCTGTTTGGGCCGCTTGAAAAGCTTCATAAGGCCATCTCCTCACAACCCACATGAGGAGGATACCCAACATTCTCCCCCATCTGACTCATGTGGGAGGCATCGCCATGCCCGCTGCCTTGCAACATACAAGCAGCTTCTCACTTGGCAATATCTTGGTAATCATATCCGAGCCATTCTTGTCGGTATGGATCTTCTCAAGTTTCAGCAACTTGGAACTCACAACATCTCGAATCCAATGATACCTCACATCAATGTGCTTGGTTTGAGAGTGGAAACTTGGATTCTTGGCAAGATGGATAGCACTTTGGCTATCGCAAAACAGATTGTAATTCTCTTGCTTCATGCACAATGTTTGCAAGAAGTTCTTCATCCACAACACTTCCTTGCAAGCCTCAACTGCTGCTATGTACTCAGCATCTATGGTTGATAGTGAAATGCATGTCTATAACCTTGATTGCCACGACACTACTCCCCCTGCATAAGTCATCAAGTATCCGGAGGTAGACTTCCTAGAATCTGCATCACTAGCATAATCTGCATCACCAGCATAATCTGCATCTGTATAGTGTTGTAATATAGGATCACCGCTTCCAAAGCATAAGCACAGTCTAAAAGTACCTTTGAGATACCTGAGAATCCACTTCATTGCATTCAAGTGAGCTTCCCCTGGATTTTTCATGAACCGGCTAACAACTCCAACTGCATAGGCAATGTCAGGCCTAGTGCACACCATGGCATGCATCAAACTGCCCACGGCAGATTGGTAAGGTACTTTACTCATTTCTTCTTTCTCCTTCTTGCTGCTAGGACATTGTTCTGAACTCAGTTTGTGATGGCCTGCAAGTGGAGAGGCAATAGACTTTGCGTCTTTCATGTTGAACCTTTCAAGTACCTTCTCAATGTATCGTTCATGTGAGAGCCAAAGCAGCTTCTTTGATCTATCACGGGAGATTTTCATGCCAAGTATTTGTTTAGATGGTCCTAAATCCTTCATGACAAATGATTTACTCAATGCCTTCTTGAGGAGAGCAATCCTCTTTGTGCCATTTCCAACAATCAGCATGTCATCGACATATAGCAAGAGAATAATGAAGTCACCCTCGGCTTACCTCTTCATAAAGACACAATGATCAGGTTGTGCTTTATGGTATCCAAGCTCAGTCATGAATGACTCGAACTTCTTGTACCACTACCGAGGAGCTTGTTTTAAGCCATACAAGCTCTTTTTCAATCTGCACACTTGGTTCTCCTTGCCTACAATCATGAATCCTTCCGGCTGCTCCATGTATATCTCCTCCTCTAGGTCACCATGTAAGAATGTTGTCTTCACGTCGAGTTACTCAATTTCCAAGTCCATGGTGGTAGCCAAGCCTAGCACAACTCGGATCGAAGACATCTTGACCACTGGAGAGAATATCTCATCAAAGTCAATACCCTTTTTCTGACTGAAACCTTTGACAACCAATCTAGCCTTGTACCTTGGATGTGAGCTATGTTCTTCAGTCTTCACTCTATACACCCACTTGTTCTTGACCTATTTCTTGCCCTTTGGCAAAGACACCAACTCAAAGGTGTCATTCTCATACAGGGATTTCATCTCATCTTGCATGGCTTCCGACCATTCATTCTTGTGCTCGTCAGACACTGCCTCCTCATAGCATGAGGGCTCGCCTGCATCAGTCATCAACACATATTGATGTGGTGGATACCTTGTGAAAGGTGTTGGATCTCTTCCACTTCTCCTCAACTGATGCACTAGTGGTGGGGAATCAGGTGGATTAACATCACCTTTATCATCATCATTTGATGGCTGTTCATGTCCCTCACTTGTACTGCCTTGTTCAGTTGCATCATCTTTGTCTTCAACATCATCATCTCCCCTGTGATTGTGATGCATGAGCGGAGGGTTAACTGGATCCAAGTTAACCTAAGGTGTGGTGGCCTTCGGCTTCTCCGGTTTCCCAATATCTTGTATTGTTTTATCTTCAATGAAAACCACATCTCGACTTCTACATGTCTTCTTCTTGATTGGATCCCACAATCTGTATCCAAATTCATCACTTGGACTGCTAAGATAGATGCACTATTTTGTCTTGCTATCAAGCTTGAATCTCTCATCCCTCGGGACGTGCACAAATGACTTGCACCCAAAGACCTTCAATTGCTTGTATGAAACTTCCTTCCCTGACCAAACTCTCTGAGGAATATCACCTGCAAGAGGAACCGAGGGGGACATGTTTAGTACATACATAGCATGATTCAAAGCTTCAGCCCAAAAGGAATTAGGTAACTTTACATGAGAGAGCATAGTTGTGACCCTCTCGGTAAGAGTCCTGTTCATTCTCTCTGCAAGTCCATTGAGCTGAGGTGTCTTTGGTGGAGACTTCTCAAGCCTGATGCCAAACTTCCTGCAATACCTCTCAAAGGGACCACGGTATTCACCACCATTGTCTGATCTCACACACTTCAATTTCCTGTCAGTTTCTCTCTCAACCTTGGCATGGAATTCCTTGAAGACGTCGAGCACCTGCCACTTGTTTCTCAACGCATAGAGAAATATCTTCCTGGAATTGTCATCAATGAATGTCACAAAGTATAATGCTCCACCGTGGGATTTTTCGGTCATGGAGGAAACATCAGTGTGCACAATGTCAAGAACATTATTCGCTCGATGTGGCGGGCGTGTACGAAATGCAACCCTATGTTGTTTGCTAGCAAAACAATGTTCACAGGGTTTCAAGGTTATACCTTTCAACTCAGGGAGGTAATCCTTGTGAGCAAGAGCCTGCATGTCCTTCTCACTCATATGCCCAAGCCTCTTGTGCCACAACTCAACTGAAGTGTCATTCTCGGCGATGTTCAGCACATCATTGCATAGCTTGGTTTTAGTCACATAGAGATAACCTTGCTTGCTTCCTCAAGCCACAATCAAAGAGCCTTTGGTGGGTTTCCATTTTGCATCACCAAAATAACTTCCATGGCAAATGTCATCAAGCTTTCCAACTGACAACAGATTCAACCGTATGTCGGGAACATGTCCCACATCATCGAGCACCAGCCTGCAGCCTGTGTTTGTCTCAATGCATATAGTGCCCTTGCCAACAATAGTCGACGAACCACTATTTCCCATCCTTTCCTGGCCAGTAATGCCGCTGGTATAGGACGTGAAATACTCTTTGTGTGATGTAATGTGGAAGGACGCACCTGAATCCACAACCCAACTCATGGCATCATCACGAACAACACTATAGCATTCTTCATCTTCAATGACTAGGTAATCTTCATGTTGCTCACATTCTGTACTCATGGCGGCACCATTCTCGCCCTTTTGCTCGACCTTCTTCTCGACTTTTCCCTCTAGCAGATCTCTTTTGTATTTTCTGCAATCGCTCTTCCCGTGTCCCGGTTTGCCACAATAATAGCAAGTAGCACCTGATCTCTATCTTGACTTTGATCTCCCCCTGGACTTCTGGTATTTTCCATGCTGAGATTTGCCTTGGCCACGTCCACGGTTGTCATTCTTGCTGCGGGATTCAGCCACATAGGCATCTGAAGAGGAGGCATCGCCTTTTTCCCTCTTTCTAGCTTCTTCATTCAGTATGATGTTCTTCACCATCTCCAACGTCAGCTTCCCATCTGGAGCTGAATTGCTAACTGACACAACAAGTGTGTTCCAACTATCGGGCATGGAACTCAGTAGCAACAATGCTTGCACCTCATCCTCAAAGTTGATCTTCATGGCGGAGAGTTCATTTATATGGCACTAGAAGACATTCAAGTATTCAATAACACTGCTAGTATCCCGGTACTCAAGCTTGGCTAGTCTTTTAATTATTGAGGCCTTGTTCATAGCTGTCTTCCTCTCATACATTGACTCTAACTTCTGCCACATCTCATACGCATTTGTGTCGTTTGCAACATGGTGGAATACATTGTGGTTGATGTACAAACGAATCATACCTACTGATTTTTTGTTCAGCACTCTCCATTCTTCTTCTGTGACACCGGATGTCGGCATTTTGTCTTTCACAATTGGCTCATACAAATCCCCAATAAAGGATGTCTTCCATCATGGGCTTCCATAATGAGAAATTGGAATAATCAAGTTTTATCATGCCACTTGTGGTGGCGCCTTCTTCCAAAGCCATTGCGAGCTAACAGCAACCTTAGAGCAAACCTGGCTCTAATACCACTCTGTTGGGGAATTAGCACACTCAAATGTCATCTAAAAATACGCAGCGGAATAAGATGTAAACTTCAGCACCACTCGTATGCTAACTCCATGGATCGTTGCTCAGTCACGGAAGAAAACATACGCATCAAACATATATGGAGGAAACAGCTTCTGTCCCAACCAAGGACAAGTCCTATGTGCTCTCACACACAGTTGCTGAAATCTGCAGGTAGGCAGTACAAGTCCTATGTGCTCTCAGCACATAGGAGCAGCAAAAAGCAAATCAACACACAGGGACACCAATCATTTTTTATGTGGAAAACCTCTCAAATTGAGAGGAAAAACCACGGGCCTAAGCCACCCAAATCTTCTTCCACTATTATCAAATGGGGATACAACTTGTTCTTTTCTAGAGAGCACTAGAGGATCTCATACATCAATATTTGGGGCACAAGAGCTAGGGATCGGAGAAATCTCACCAAAGATGGTGGAACCACAGCTTGAAGGAGACAAGGTAGTGGATCTGGGCGTCACGACCTTGTGGGCAAAGCCCGGTGCTTGATTCAGCTTCTTCCTTCAACTTCTCCTCTTTCCCTTCTCTCTTGGTTTTCTTCTTCGATGGAGGCTATCCTAGATTTTCGTCTGTCCACCTTGTGGTGGATGGATGGGAGGCTTATCATCCCCCTTCCCTCATGTGCAATGTCCAAAATGACCCTTGGTCATAACCCTAAAGGTTGATGGGCTCTTGCACCTGTTTGGGCCGCTTGAAAAGCTTCATAAGGCCATCTCCTCACAACCCACATGAGGAGGATAGCCAACATTCTCCCCCATCTGACTCATGTGGGAGGCATCGCCATGCCCGCTGCCTTGCAACATACAAGCAGCTTCTCACTTGGCAATATCTTGGTAATCATATCCGAGCCATTCTTGTCGGTATGGATCTTCTCAAGTTTCAGCAACTTGGAACTCACAACATCTCGAATCCAATGATACCTCACATCAATGTGCTTGGTTTGAGAGTGGAAACTTGGATTCTTGGCAAGATGGATAGCACTTTGGCTATCGCAAAACAGATTGTAATTCTCTTGCTTCATGCCCAATGTTTGCAAGAAGTTCTTCATTCACAACACTTCCTTGCAAGCCTCAACCGTTGCTATGTACTCAGCATCTGTGATTGATAGTGAAATGCATTTCTGCAACCTTGATTGCCACGACACTGCTCCCCCTGCATAAGTCATCAAGTATCCGGAGGTAGACTTCCTAGAATCTGCATCACTAGCATAATCTGCATCACCAGCATAATCTGCATTTATATAGCCTTGAAATATAGGATCACCACTTCCAAAGCATAAGCACAGTCTAAAAGTACCTTTGAGATACCTGAGAATCCACTTCACTGCTTTCCAGTGAGCTTCCCCTGGATTTTTCATGAACCGGGTAACAACTCCAACTGCATAGGCAATGTCAGGCCTAGTGCACACCATGGCATGCATTAAACTGCCCATGGCAGATTGGTAAGGTACTTTACTCATTTCTTCTTTCTCCTTCTTGCTGCTAGGACATTGTTCTAAACTCAGTTTGTGATGGCCTGCAAGTGGAGAGGTAATAGACTTTGCGTCTTTCATGTTGAACCTTTCAAGTACCTTCTCAATGTATCGTTCATGTGAGAGCCAAAGCAGCTTCTTTGATCTATCACGGGAGATTTTCATGCTAAGTATTTGTTTAGCTAGTCCTAAATCCTGCAAGTGAAGATCTGCACGTCACTGATTTGTGGTGTGCCGTCACTTTTCACCATGTCACCTGTGTGCGGGACCCATTTTTCGGCGTTGGATAAAAAATTAGTGGCGTGGAACATTAGTAGAAACGCCACTAAATTTGTGCACTTGTGTACACAAACCATTGAATAGTGGCATACATTTTTGACATACAGCCTAAAAAATTGCTTACATTTCCCTCTAAAAAACTCTACACCGTGCAGGCCCACGAGGGTCCCACGGGCCAGACACGCGGGTCTCACGTGCCCCGACCCATACCCCACCCCACCCAAAACTCACACACACCCCACCACACCGGCCCACACCCGCCGCCCACTCCCTCTCCTCCAACCCTAGCCGCCACCGCTCCGCTCTGCCGCATCCTCTCCCCCACGATGCCCCAAGCTGCTCGCCGCCGCCCGCCTTGTCTCCGGCTGCTCCGCTCCATGCCCCGAGCCCCGCGCCACCTGCCTCGTTCCCAGTAGCTTCGCTCCGTGCCACTTGGCTCCGCTCTACCGCATATCCTCTCCCTCGCGACGATGCCCGCCTTGTCCCCGACCCCTCCGCTCCACGCCCTGAACCCCGTGGCCTTGTCCCCGACTGGTCCGCTCTGCCGTGCTCAATCAGAGGTGAGCGCCATCGCGCCTCTCGTTTTTATTTTATACAGTTAATTGTAATTATATTATAGGATGATTTTACATAGAAGATTTTAGATAAAAATGTTATGATGACTTTAGATAGAAATTTTAGTGTGATTTTAGATAGAAAATTTAGGGTGTTTTCGGATATAAATAATTTTAGGATAAGTTAGTTATAGAATATCATTTTATGATGAACTAGTTATACAAAATAGTTTTAAAATTTTAGTGTATTATTTAAGTCTTGTAATTGGTAGATGATTTAAGATGAATTTAGTTTGTAGATGGTTTTATAATTTTAGAATTGCTAAATGTATACGTTAAACAAAGAAGCTATACATGTTAGATAAAATAGTTGTTAAATTATTGATTACTTGTAATGCACTGTAAATAATTTAATTACATGTAGTTGACTCTGTATTGTTTTTAGTTATAAGTATGTGGAAGTGGGCACCAAAGTAGCGCGTGCAGTACATAGGAAGTCGACCAAGATCCCCACGTGGGGCTTAGATCACCGTCGAGGGTACAAAGTATGTAGCATCCCGGTAAAACCACTACTAGAAAATCACATGTTATTTTTATTTTTGTGCATCATCATGACCACATGCTCATGTCATCATGCCGCATTGCATTTGAGCATCGTCATCATCATACATCTTTTTATCTAAAACTATTTTTCAAAATCAAAACTCGGTCTCTTCCGGTTACTTTTATTTGTCAAAAGATATTTACAAAAGTATTCTAAAGAGAAATAAAAATAAAAGTGTTTTTAGGGAGAGGCAGCCGGCCATGCCCAAAGGCACAGCCAGCTACCTACAATCCCGACCTGGCCCAAAACCACCTAGCCCTTTAGACCAAACCATAGACTAAAAATCTACCTAATCCTCATCCTATCTACTCCACCCCGCCGCCACTCCCCAGCCGCAACACACTGCACACGCAACTACGTTGCACCGACACGCCAACGCGCGCGCGCCCCAGCCTCGCATTGACCCGGCCCCACCCGCGGACCCTGCCACCCCGCGTGCAGACCGTGTACCGCCCACGTGCCCCGGTCCTCCTCGCTTCCTCCCGATGCAAATCCCCACCTACCCATCCCCATGGTGCCCGAGCGCAGCGGCCGTGCATCCAGAGCCCCGCCGCCCTGTGAGTCCCTCCTCGCTGCCCTCGCCCCTCCCGCGTCTCCCTGCGCTCACCCACCGCGGTGGTTCCCCCTGGCCCGCCCCGTCTCGCCTGCACCAACCCGGCTCCGAGCACCGCGGCCCAGGACGCCAC
Source organism: Avena sativa (assembly GCA_916181665.1). Lineage (NCBI taxonomy): Eukaryota > Viridiplantae > Streptophyta > Magnoliopsida > Poales > Poaceae > Avena > Avena sativa. The sequence goes on from OV702295.1 coordinate 436,327,214, forward strand.
CGTCGGCCTCCTCTCGTCGGTTTGCTGCTGCGCCGCGTCGCCTCGAGCTCGCCTTCCCGGCTCCCTGCTCCACCTCCATGAGCCTCCGCTTGAAGCCCTGGCCCTCGATGTCGTCTCCTGCGCCTCCGACCTCGCCCTGCGCCCTTCATCACGGCGACCGTCGAGCTGCCCTCCATCAGAGCTCGCCCCGCCGAGCCCACATCATCGCGACTTTCCTCCTCGCCGCTGTGTCGCTGGCCGTTGCCAGGACTGCCCGTCCCTGCAACCCTGCCATCTGCATCGACCGCCTCTGTCATTTGGGATAACCGCCTCAGTCCCCGCGTGTGTAGACCAGCTCCTCCCTCCCGCGCGAGCACGCCCAAGGGATCCCACAGTAGCCTGTTGCAAGGATTCGCGAGCAGCGCACTTTGCCCCGCAAGCAACACGTCTTCAGGTCCTTTTCACCGTCGCCTAGTGACAAACTTTGTCTGTGGCTTTTTGTTAACATGAACTATCCTAGCAGTTGGTGTTCCGCGTCTGATCCTCTTCGTCCAAGTTTGATCTCAGCAAGATCTACATCGGAATCGTGTAGTCATGAGGTGACAAGATCGTCATAACGGAACGACAAGTCCCCCATCATGGATCCGATGGCGAGACTCCGAAGACCGAACCGAACCCCTCGGGACGCCAAGTTCTTCTCGGAGTTCGAAGCCGAATCCGAATCCCATCGAACCCCCAAGAGCGCCAAACCCTCTAAATGTGTGACTCCTATCTATCCCTATTTTATAAATGCTATATATAATTGTTGCATATTAATTTGATCATGTCGCATACATATCCATGTGTTTGGGGGTATTATGCCGATTCACCTTATAATTAAATATGGAGACTATATGCGGCTATTCTAGTCTTATATTGGCTCTATTGAAATTTGTGTAGCGAACTGATGCCTTGTTTTGCCTTGTTAAGACAACATTTAAATTGCGGGTATCTTAAACAACATGAACCTATTAATTAATTGTCGGGACCCCGGTTCCGCTTAATATTGCCTGATTGCACCGCATCCTTGCCATGTCATGCATCATACATGCATCATGCCCGATCTTCTGCCGTAGTATTAAATAGTGCATCCGGTATTTCTTTTAGTGTTTTGCTTCTTCACGGATTAGGCCGCTGAGTTGATGCGAGTATCGACAAGTTCTTCGGTGTATCTTCGGCTATGTTTTCCAGGCGAGCATTCTCCCTCTTTCTACCTATTTTGCATTTATAGTCTTTACTTCCTCCTGTTGATCTATTGCTATCCGTATTGTGATGCTTTAGTTCTCATGCACCATTTATATTCCTTGCAGCCCCTATATTGCCTTGGACACATCCTATTGCCTGTTGTTTGATAGATAGTCGGCCTTGCGAGTCGTAGTTGCTTGCTCAGGTGCTGCTTCATGTCGTTGTCGTTCCACTGTTGATGGAAGGTTATCACATGCTTAATGGTGGAGATGATCATGACTTTAAATACAACTATTAAATTGCTGGGACAACTAATGAAAGAGGCACCGGTGGGCAATATATGCTATTTGTTTTTCATGTCCACTTGTGTCCCGTAGGCCCCGAGTACTTGATACCTATTCCTTGACTATCGCACTATCCGCATGTGGAACCATGAATCCCCTTAGCCAGAGCTTGATTCATTTCTTATTTCTTGGGGCCACAAACTAGTTTGGGGCTTTATTACTATCCTGTACTTATGCCATGCTTTACTGCTTTATTTAAGATTGTGCGTGGAGCACTTGTACTGTTTTGGATCGTGCCACGTTTTCACGGTATCGACAAGCCCAGTCACACTTTCGGGTTCCCAGTCGTTTACAACCGTCGTCACAAACCCTGGGTTTGTTCTGGAGCCGGCCAACTTTGTTGCGGGTAGCTTAGTGGGGTGGCCCCCTGAAATAATTCATGAATCCTGTGATTGCTTTGTCGTGAAAGCCTCGCTTTGGGTTTTGATTTGGTTTTTCCGAGGTTGATTGTGTGTGTGTTGTTATTTGTGCACCCCTGCAGGGTAAATCTTTCTGAAATCCGTGTCCGCGGTTATGGACAACTTGGAGCACAGTATCTCGATCATAGACAAGCATAACTAAAGTAGTGCTATAAATTTGACTTAATATATGACTAGTAATCAGCTTCACTACAATGGAATGGATAATAAAAGTGCCAACAACTGGTGGAACTGGGGAGTATCGTGTCATATTATATCTGACTAGTAAGTATCGCAACTCCAATGGAATGAAATAAAAGTGCCGACAACTGCTGGGTTTGGGATGTCACATGCTAATTGTATCTGACTAGTAAGTACTGCAACTACAACTGAATGGTGAACTAAAACTGCCTACTAGTTATGCTATCAGGATGACCCATGCTATCTATATCTGACTAGTAAGTGCTTCAACTATAATGGAATGAATAAAACTGCCAACTGTGCGAGTTCCTCGGTTTGACTTCCTCGTTTGGTTTCGAGGGGGAAATGCCAGGATGGGTGTGATTGGTGTTAGTATAAGGTTGGTTCCGAATAGGTCCTTCTTCTCTCTCTCTAACAGCCGACAGTTTATCGAGTCTCTATAGGTTGTTTAGTGCATGCTGCGCTGCCGCTTCAGTCCACCACACCTATGTAGGCGAGAGCCGCCGAATTCTATCCTCGCCGTGTACTGGCCTCAATACTGACGCTCCTCTTTTTCCTTTGCCCTTTGTCGGCACCCCTTTTGTTTTAGCAGGTTTGAGATCGCCGTCGTTAGCAGGGTTAACCTTCCGGCTTGGCATGGGCAGGGTTATGGACGCCATTGGTTATTCTTCAGGGCTCTTAGCCCCATTTGCATCTTGTCCATAGTCGGACGCTCTATCGTTTTCAAGGTGATTTGGATCTTTGTATAGTATATCTGTATTCTTGACTCATGGAGTCATTGTTGTATATATATGTTTTGTGGGTTCCATCGTGGACTAATGTGTAATGGTATTACTTTGTTTTCCACCGCACTAAAGTTCCTAGTGGGCGTCCTTGAATCGTTTCTATGCGGGTTTGGCGGGAAGCGCTAAAATCTGCATAGGGCCGATTCGAGGGTGTTACAAAGTACTATCTTGGTAGTGGAGGCATCCTGACCTAGCGACGCGCGGGTACGATTGCATGGAGCTTTAGTACTCCGGGAGGTGTGCAAAGATGAACTTTGAGGAGGACCAAGCCAGTGAGCATATCAATGGGCCCAACGATATAATATTCTGCACGAGGGAGCAGGAGATGAAGCACCTTCAGGCGGAGAGGCAGCAGAAGGCACACCCGTAGTAGGAGGTAGACCCAGCTTTGAGCCAGTTCCTCGACGATCTCGAGGTGATAGCGTACAACCACCATGTCTTCAGCACGGGATCCTACACCACGAGTAGGGAGGCAGGCCCTTCTAGGAGAGGCGGCACCGGCCTCTCCATCGTGCACCAGCCCACGTACTACGAGTTCAGCCCATGTGACTTTGTCCCTAAGCCGATGTCGCCTCTGTACACGTCATGTTTGCTAGCTGATAGGACAACTGTAGATCAGTTTAGGATGCGTGCTACTTATAATCATGCCACGTGATCGTGCTACTTTATCATGTGTTATGTTTAATTAAAGTGATACTTGTCATTTTATGTGTTTAGTATACATGCAATTTATTTATGCTTTATATATATAGAAAATGGCTTGCAAATGTACTAAGTGTGGTGACTGGAGGCTGAGTGCATGCCATCAGGTGATCATGATACCCACCTTTAAAATACTAAATCCGATATCCAGACTCTTCTACATGGTTCTTCCTCAGGACTTTCTGATTAGGACCGTATGTTTAAATCCATCATGTTGTTGCTAAGTCATTTTTTTGTATTGTTGCACTTAAGTTTTGTTGTCTAAATACCGGTTTTTAAATTTTTCACAGTACATCCCATGTTTAGCAAGGCGTGAAGTTTTGGGGAAGATCAACATTGGCGAAGATGAAGATACTGAAGGTATGGCCGACATAGTCATAGAGTAGAGCGGCCATGTCTTTCGGGTTCTTATCACATATGAAGAGAATCCAACCTTCTTTAGTGGAATTGCTTGGAGTGAACTTGCCGATAAGATTCGTGAAATGCACGTGGGTCATCATGTGAAACTTTTCATTGGAGCTCTCGATGGCGATCAAGATGTTGCAACCATGTCACGGCACCATACTTTAGAAGTATTCCTTTTTGCGTCTTATTATGCTAGTATGTTAGAATATACGACGGTAGCATAATAGGATAATCTCTCACATAATTCCAGTTATAGTATTCCCCTTGTGTGTGCACCACCAAGAAAGGTCTCCGTTATGAGGCAAGCCGTGACGATCGGGTGTCAGACATATCTGCGTTCGCATATGGTGGGTATAAGCCATGTTGCACTACAAATACACACAAGTTAGAATTGGCGAGCCTAGCATGTGTATACATGGCCTCGGAATACAAGAGACCGAAAGGTCGAGCATGAATCACATGAGATGTGATTGACATTGTGAATGTCTACCTTTGAAACTGCTCTGCCGGCCATGACGATCGGGGGTGGAGTAGCGGACTAGGGCCATGTGATCACTAAATGAATAGAGGGATGTTCGTTGGAGTGGGAGTTCCTTTTGCTTTATTTTAGCGGCATAAATTAAAACTTGAACTCATTATTATGAACATGGCACTTTGCAAATCCATTGTAGATGTCTCTCCCACCCACCTTCAACCTTAGCACGTTCCTAGAGAAGGACAAACTGAAAACTGATGGAACCAACTTCACCGCATGGTTTTGTAGTCTGAGGATCCTCCTAGACCCCTACAAGATGACTTATGTCATCGAGGCTGAGCTTCCAGCTAAGCCGGCAAATTCTGCCTCCCAAGACGAAAAGAATGTCTCGTAGTCCAAGGCGGATGATTTCTCCCTCATCCGTAGTGGAATGCTCTATGTCATGGAGCCATAGCTTCAAAAGCGTTTTGAGAAGATGAATTCTTATGAGATCATTGAAGATCTTAATGCTGCCTTTGCTCCACAGGCTCGGGTGAAGAGGTATGATGCTTTCGAGCTCTTCTTTTCCGCCAAGATGGAAGAGCACAACAGTATTAGTGAGCATGTAGTCAAAATGTATGGCTATGTTAAGCACTTGAATGCCCTGGATTGCAAAATCCCAGAGGAGCTCGCGATTGATAGGGTGTTGCACTCGCTGCCCCTAGCTACAAGAGCCTTGTGATGAACTAAAACATGCAAGGGATGACTAAGACCCTTGCTGAAGTGTTCGCCAAGCTCAAAACTGTTGAGGTTGAGATCAAGAAGGAGCACATCGTATTGATGATCAATAAGACCACCAACTTTAATAATCCGGGGCAGAAGGGCAAGGGAAAGAAGCCTAAGAAGAATGGCAAGTTTGTTGCCAATACTTCTAAGGCTGTCAAGCCCGGTCCCAAGCCCGACGTCACGTGCTACTATTGCAAAGGGGATGGACACTAGAAGCGCAACTGCCCCAAGTACCTTGAATACAAGAAAGCCAGCAAGATAGCCGCCCAACACAAAGGTATATTTGATATACATGTTATAGATATGTTCCTTACTAGCACCAGGAGTAACACCTGGGTATTTGATACCGGTTTTGTTGCTCACATTTGTACGAGGTGACTGGGGAAGGACTGTTGGAAATATGCCCTAGAGACAAATAGTAGTAAGGACTATTATCATAATTCATATAGTTTATGATTAAGTTTTATATCATGCTATAACTGTATTGAGTGGAAACATCAATACACGTGTGATATACAAACAAACCAGGGGTTCCCAGTGAAACTCTAGTCACTGGTTCATTGGTCAACAGATGACCATGTTTCCTGATCATGTGGCATTTATGCTAGTTGGAAATGAGGTCATCTCATTCTGAGAATGAGATGATGAACCAATACCCAACCTAAACATCGTGATTCGATCATGTCACGAAGTTCAAGTTACGATGATTAGAAAAGGATCCTCGTAGACTATTCCTTTGACCTTGAGGCTATATCAATCACTGTCTCCCGAGAGTGCTTAGATAGCATCAAACGCCATCTGGTAAAACGGTGGTTATAAAGGTGTGTTCAGGTATTCGGAGGAAACCGTAGAGGCAATATATGTCAAGAGCGGGATTTGTCCGTCCATGTGACGGGAAGATACTCAAGGGCCCACTCGGAGAGGTTATATCCAATAGCTGCGCAGCGTGTGATTAGATCATAGGCAATGCAAGTATCGAATGACAAAGGGAATCAGACACGACTGTCACCGGTTCAAACGATGAAAGATCTTCGTGGAATGCATAGGGGTCACATGGCCATCTAGCTCCCTCTGTTGATCATTGGTGTGGGAGTGTCCCGACCATGTCTGGAGTGTTCCCGAACCGTAGGGTATCACGCTTAAGGGCTTGATGATGCTTAGAGAGCATTTATAGGATCGGTAGAATCACCGAAGAAAAGAAAAGAGAAAACTGGAAGGGTTTCAGTAAGTCTGGAGGATGTCCGGAGTGGAGGTGGAAGGTGTTCCATGGCCACGGAGATGGAATAATATGTGAATGAATGTTAAATATTGATTTAATCATTTATTCATAATTATTTAATAAAGAGAAAATAAATTAAAAGGTCAAAAAGGCTTAATGGGCCAATTTCCGGAGGGAGGGGGCCCATTAGGGAAAGGAGAGAGGGAGAGGGGCCAAAGGGGGAGGCCGGCTGGGCCTTGCCCCCCCCCCCCGCGAGGCCCACTAGGGGCTAGCCGGCAGCCACCCCACCCCTCCTCTCCTTTAGTCCCACCCCGGGACTTGAGGGGAGGTCGTACCTCCCCTCCCCCTATATATAGTGGGGTATATTGGCCCAGATAATTACACCCAATAATCAATAAAGGTCTCCCCACTTTTGGGAGGACCTCCAATTGATATTTTCTCTCTCCCCCTCTCTCTCGTGACCGTGGTCCCAAGTCTGGACTGCGCGAGCGAGAGACATCTTCACCGCGGAGCACCGTCGTGCTGCGGGATTCGGATCCGGGAGCTCTACTTCCGCAACTGCTACTGGATCAGGGAAGCGGGAGTCATCGTCAGGCACCGGACGTGTGTAACTCCCACGAGGTGTCACACTTTAGGCACTCAAGTCATTGGAGCCAGAAGGAGCGCAAGGACTTCATCACGACCTTGAGGTCGGCTTCGGCTCGTCTACGTCAACCACGCTCTCCTGAGCGTTGACAACGCTTTTCGGTCTTCGAGGGTAAGTTCGCGAAAAGCCCCTCCCGTTACTGTATTACTAATAGATAGGTCCTGGCAGCTTTAGGGGTTCAGGGGCGTAGAGTAAAATTTTATTGTTTTCATGCGCGGAACCCCTAAAATGGTATTAGAGCTAGATCTATGCGTAGTAATGCTAGTACGGGTAGAACACACGAGATGTAGCGTGTGGGCGTTGATCTTTTAGTTGTTACCCTCCCACGTGTACTTGTGTATACCGCAGTAATGCTTGATGAAGCGGCCCCCAACCGACTTTACGCGTTCATTCGCGAGACTGGTCCACGCTTGACATACAGCTTGTACCGTATAAAGTGGCTTAGGGGGGTGTCTGTCTCTCTCGCATTAGTTGGTATACCATTTGCAACGGAGGGCCCCGAAAGGGGTGTAGTATAGACAACTACTTGATCAGCATTGTGCTGAAAGTTCGTAGGTAAGAACGGTTCTTGTGCGAAAGCCCATTCAGCCACGTAAAACATGCAAAGATAAAGTAGAGGCGTCTAACTTTGTTTTGCAGGGAGGGCGTTGCTTTGTGATATGGTTGAGTCAAAGGTAAAGTAATTACCTTTTGTTGCATAGTAGTAGATAGTCACGAAGGTGACGAACTACCATGCTGGAGTGACACTGGTACCCTAGTGTCTACGGTGCCGGGACCCTCTCGCCGGAACCCGGTGACGGCGAATGGAGATCATGACGTGAAGGACCATATCACATAGCATTTACATTCAATGTTATTGTTTGTATGTCTTATTGTGTGCTAGTATTAGATACTCGACGGTAGCCTAATAAGAAGATCCCTATTAAAATAACCAACAATTGTGTTCCCCCTTAGTGTGCACCACCAAGAAAGTTCTTCGGTATGAGGCGATCCAGGGTGACAGGCCTGGGTGTCATACATATCTACGTTCACATACAGTGGGTGTAAGCCATGTTGCACAGCGAATACACTAAGGTTGAGTTGGCAAGCCTAGCACGCTAGAGAAGCGTGGCCTCGGAACGCGGATGGTCAAAAGATCGAGCACGAGTCACATGAATGATGTGACCGACGTTTAGCGTCCACCCTTGAACCCACATTGATGGCCGTGACGATGGGGGGAGATGTGGCTGATAGGGGTCGTGTTATCACTAGGAACCCTTCTGGGGATAGGTGTTTCTAAGTGGAGTTATTATTAACTCATTTAATTATAAACTTATTCTAAATTCCTTTTGCAATTATAAATGTAGATGGCTCACCGTGAAGCTTACTTTGAGATTAAGGATTGGGTAAAGGGTGAGAAACTTAGACTTGATGGATCCAACTTCCCTAGTTGGCTTGTGCGCCTAGATGATCTCCTGACTAGGAATCATGTGGTAGACTACATACGCCGCATGATGGATTTGACTGAGCCAGACTACTATGAGACCCCACAAGAGCTGGCAGACCGCTACTATCGCCAAGAGATGTCCACTTACATTCAGATAATAATGCGTTACGGGATGGTGGATGAACTACATCCGCTCATGGGTGATCTTGAACCATATTCGATGGTGGATCAGCTGAGAGCAGAGTTCATAGGCCATGTGTGCATGTGGAAGCACGAGTTGCTTGGAGAGTTCCTTTCCATACAGATGGAGGAGCATACATGTCTGAAGAGTCACTTGGAGCGCATGCTTGATGCACACACGAGACTGGTTCACTTCATGGATTACTGGATGGCTGATCCATTTGCGATAGACGTACTGCTTCGGTCATTGCCTCCGAGCTACAAAGGACATGTTCGGAGTAGCATCATGAGTGGTGATACGGACGCATTGGACTTCCATGAGTTCATATTACGTTTCCGGAACGTAAAGGTTGAACCAATCGCCGGAGAGGTCATCAACGAAAAAGGTATATATTTGATATACAATTTTATAAATGTTATAATCTTGCAAACACATTGTAGTGTTAAGTATATCTGATACTTGTTCTGTTTTATTGAAAACAGGTCCTTCTGCATAGAGGTGCTTGCTGGAGAGGAGGTGACGTTGCGTGTTGATGGCAAGCATGATGATGATGGCCGACGACACTCTCCCTCAACATTTATCACATAGTTTGTGTTTTAGGATGATTTTTGTAATCAAGAGATTGTGAACTTCTTTAGTTTGTCTCACACTTCGTGAGACAGTTATTCATATGAGTTTGTACAAACAGTTGTTCTGCTTTTATGAATGATTTCTATTCGTGTTCATATCTTGTTTGATTATGTGTGAATTATCCTTATTGTTTGAAACTAATTGATAATGTATGAACATTTGTAAAACATTAAAAATGCCTTGTTTTAAAATACCCAGCTTAATGATATTTCATTAATGAATGAAACCATTGTTTAAATTCAAAGTTATGTGATAATATGTGAAAGTCATTTGATTTCTTTTCACATATAAATCATGCCTAATCTCGGTGAAATAACTTGAACACCGTGTATTACTTGAATACAAAGTGTTTAAAGAATTGTTAAATAGAATACATATTCGATGTATTATGTTTTAACGAAAATGGTAATTATCATTAAATGATTGTTTAAATGTGTAAAGTAGTTTACCAAAGGAAACATGAATATGAAACTGTTTGATTTGATCAAAGTGTTTCATCAACAAAGGGTATAAGTATAAAAGAGAATCTAATCACTATGATTTGATCAATAGTAATGAAGTTCAACTTTATTAGAATGTCATAATAGAAATTGTGGAATGCAAAGTGTTTTGAAACGTCAAAATGCAAAGCAGCACAATGTGATATTAGATATCAAAAGGGGTTGAATAGAAGGCACCAAATAAATCGTTGTAGTATATATGTAGAGACCATTAGTTAGAAATAGTTAGCACTCAATGATTTTACAGTAAACCATTAGAATTCGTGAAAGTTTTGGGGTTATTCGATATAACCAAAACAATAGCGAATAAGTCCTTATAGAGTATTCATTAGAAACTTTGAATACGAAACCCATAGCTCAAACCAAAAGGAAAGCAAAATTCGTATTGCTTGGATTTTGGTACATTCTTGAGAAAGCTCACTTCAGTGATATTTCTCAATTATGGAGCAAATGGAAATTAGTGTAAAACACGATGAGGATTCAAAACCCTGCATCAGAGTGTTGAGAAGCGCAACGGACAGCATTCCTGAATGATTCTGTTCACAGAAGGAAAGAAACAATGATTTTGATCATTGTGTTTTTCCCTCCACTATAGTTTTCACTATATGAAGTAGGATTCAAAATGTAAATCCATATCTTGTATGGAAAAATTTGTGAATCACTTGTCATAATTTTTGGAATATGACATACCTATGAACTACAAAGGAAATGATGGTAAACTAGAATTATGAGAAATCCTAATAGCAAAATTCCCTTGAGATTAGAAAGCGATTCGTTGCTGAATCTCACAAGTAAAGGGGTTACTTGGAATTTTCCCAAATGACTACAAAGCCATAGTAGGAAAACGGGGGTGAATGACAAAAGCACAATTTGTCAAGTATTGGACAAATTCAAATGAATTTGATTCATGTGTACTAAATGTCTAGTGGATTTAAAACTAGTAAAGTACTAGTATCTCATAGTAAATCTCCAAGTTTGATATCTGATCAAAGGATTTTGAAGTTGTTCAAAATAGTAAGGAGATATGCAATTTGCATAAAATTGAGTGGGAGCTATGAAAGTCTTCCTAAAACAATATGTGATTGACATATTTTAAGTAGGAGCAATATGAGTCTAAAATTCAAATATGTAGGAACATAGTTTGAGTAAGAGTACTGACTCGTACCCAAATATGTTAGCAACATAGTTTGAGTGGGAGCTTATAGGAGTAATTCTTAAGTAAGTTAAGGATGAAAGCGCAAATACTTATAAATAATGATTTATAAGATGTAGAAGTTGATAATAGATGTATTATGATATTATGTAACATTCCTTAAGGGATTCTGAAAGCTGTTTCAGAATAGAAGTTAATTTAGGAATCAATCCTTAATGACTCAAATTAGGAATAGCATTAAGTTTAAAATGAATGGTTAAAACAAAGAAATGGATGATCATCATCTACTATGTTAAGACATAGGCTCTGTCTTAGTAAACCATGATGAGAACTTAGCATAATATGTGATCCAATAAGAAACGTTTGAAAGTGATTAAGTTTGAATCACAGAACTTTGAGCTAAGTTTGTCCGCAATATCTAGTAGAGAACTGTAGACATATTTTCCAAATCCATAAAGGATGACATATCTTAAAAGCATAAAGAGTTATGTTATAAGGGAATATGTTGGAAACTCCTCTAGATACCAATAAAAGTCAAGTAGGAAGCGAGGTGAACAAAACATCGAAAGTTGCACCGAGTGCACTAGTGTTTCGATGAATACATTTATAATAATAGATAATGGTACCATCAAAGTGGTGTATAATGTTATGCCGGGGCTAGTTTGCTTTTAACATAGAATGATGTGTGCTAGGGCACATTGCCCATGAGAAAGCCCTCGAGGTTGATCTAACATCATTGTAGGCTCCTGGAATCAGGCCTCGTTCTGCTGCCATAGCAACGATGCATACACACAGATGCTGTCATGTGATGATAGAATATTAATGTCAATCAAAGTTACATTAGTAAGTTGCAAAGGATCTGGGACTGTAAAGTACAGAACCAAGACTCAACCTCTTCCATGAGCAAGCATGTTCTAGGTACCGGTTATATGGTGCCACTAATTAAGAACAAATGCAGCTAGTGTATTTGTACTCTAGTGCAAGTGGGAGACTGTTGGAAATATGCCCTAGAGACAAATAGTAGTAAGGACTATTATCATATTTCATATAGTTTATGATTAAGTTTTATATCATGCTATAACTGTATTGAGTGGAAACATCAATACACGTGTGATATACAAACAAACCAGGGGTTCCCAGTGAAACTCTAGTCACTGGTTCATTGGTCAATAGATGATCATGTTTCCTGATCATGTGGCATTTATGCCAGTTGGAAATGAGGTCATCTCATTCTGAGAATGAGATGATGAACCAATACCCAACCTAAACATTGTGATTCGATCATGTCACGAAGTTCAAGTTACGATGATTAGAAAAGGATCCTCGTAGACTATTCCTTAGACCGTGAGGCTATATCAATCACTGTCTCCTGAGAGTGCTTAGATAGCATCAAACGCCATCTGGTAAAATGGTGGTTATAAAGGTGTGTTCAGGTATTCGGAGGAAACCGTAGAGGCAATATATGTCAAGAGTAGGATTTGTCCGTCCATGTGACGGGAAGATACTCAAGGGCCCATGATGACCCACAAGTATAGGGGGTGCATCGCAGTATTTTCGAGGGAAGTGAAACCCAATTTATTGATTCGACACAAGGGGAGCCAAATAATATTTATAAGCCTTAACAACTGAGTTGTCAATTCAGATGCACCTGGAAAAAATCTTGCTCACAGCAGTTTATTAGTAGCAACAGTTTTGTAGTAGGAATAGTAAAGCAGCAGCAGTAGTAAAGCAAAGACAGTAGTAACAAAAGCAGTAAATAGTGGGATTCGAGTGCGGTAGGAATAGGGATGCATGGATGGGCGTTGCATGGACAAGACAATTCACATAGCAATCAGAACATAGGGCAATTGCAGATAAATAAGATAAAGCATCCAAGTACTAGACAATCCTATGCATGTGTTCCATATATAGTCATACGTGCTCGTAATGAGAACTTGCACAACATCTTTTGTCCTGCCAGACTGTTTGCAGCGGGGTCTCTAGGGAACTACTGGCAATTAAGGTGCTCCTTTTAATAAAGCACCGGAGCAAAGCATTAACACTCCGTGAACACATGTGATCCTCACATCAAAGTCTTTCCCTTCCGGTTATCCCGATTTCTGTCACTTCGGGGCCATAGGTTCTGGACAACGACGTGTATATACAACTTGCAGATAAGACCCAAAACAATACTATCACAATGAATCAATAATAAGTTCAGATCTGAAATCATGGCACTCGGGCCCTAGTGTCAAGCATTAAGCACAACAAGTCGCAACAAAGTCATAAAGCACTAATAGAAGACACTAGGCACCATGCCCTAACAATCTGATGCCATTACATGAACGATCTCATCCAATCCCTACCATCCCCATAGCCTACAGCGGGAGATTACTCACTCATAGATGGGGGAAACATGGATGGTTGATGAAGATGATGGTGGAGATCGATGGAGATGGCTCCGGGGGCACTTCCTCGTCCCAGCAGGGTGCCGGAACAGAGACTTTCTATCCCCCGAATCTCCCCTTCGGTGGCGGCGGTGCAGTGGAACTTTTAATGGAAAAACGTCGACCCCCCCCGAAGTTTTTAGGTCAGAAGGCTTCTTATAGGCGAAGAGGGAGACCGAGGGGGTGCCTGGGGCCACCACACCATGCCCTGGCACGGCCAGGCCCAGCCCGTGCCTGGGGGGTGTGGCCAGCCCTTGGCCCTCCTCCGTCTCGTATTCTGGCTCCTGGAGTCTTCTGGAAAAATAGGCACTTTGGCTTTTGTCCCGTCCAATTCCGAGAATATTCATTTTCTGACTTTCCTGGAACCAAAAACAGCAGAAAACAGGCAGCTGGCACTGTGGCTCTTGTTAATAGGTTAGTCCAAGAAATCATATGAAAAGTACTCTAAAGTGTGGACAAAACACAAGAAAGTGGATAAAACCAAGCATGGAGCATCAAAAATTATAGATACATTTGCAATGTATCAACATCCCCAAGCTTAACTCCTGCTCGTCCTCGAGTAGGTAAGTGATAAAAAGAAAGAATAATTTTTGAGGTGACATGCACCATCAAAGACTTGATCAAAATATTTATAAAACATTCAAAGCTGGGATCATAGTACTTCAATCATAACATGAAAGACAAAGTTCTAGCAATAAGCAAAGAAGCTATGATCCAACATGAAAAAGGCACAAACAAAAGATTCATGAATAACAATGCTTTGCAAGACGTTTGTTTGTTTCACATAAAGAAAACATAGCATAGTGGCATTCAGCTTGTCCCTCATAGAGTAGCAAACATAAATGCATAGGACACCTTCAAAGTTTACAAGAGTGACTAGATATAAATAGTTTAAAACAAGCAATATCAAGGTATGCATCAATCAACAAGTCTTGGGACAATGCACAGAGAACTAAGAATGGCCACTATGCTCTCAAGAAAGTGCTCATAGAGTGTGTGGAGACTCAACAAGGAAATGAACAGGTTTTGAAAAGTTTGAAAGGCTTCCAAATGCTGAAAGTATGGTACTCATTAGCTTTGAGCTCCATTGCCCCTATCATAAACATCTTTAATGTGGTTAAGGTGAAAGTGAGGTCCAGTCTGAGTTATATGCTTGACAGATTATAAACTAAAAATCCCAAGTCCCTTGAGTACGAGGGCCGCTCCTCATGCTACTCAACTTTAGTTACCGGTAAGTTCTTGTCATCGTAAGTATGTGCGTATCATTGAGAACCACCAACGGGGTACCCCTTTCCCGATGATACGGAAGAATCCCCATATAAAAATGACAAGGCAAGCAGACAATGAGTATCTCAGCAATCTTCTTATTTACCATGGGAAAATGGTGCTTTTTTCTCTCTTTCCTCTTTTCATAAAACTCCTTTCTTTTTTTCTTTTTCTCAATAGCTATCTCTCTCTTTTTTTATAAGAAGAATGCTTCATAGATATCATTATGGTTACGCTGCAGGTTTCCACCATGTCAGCATGGATTAGACCAGCGGCCCAGGCGTTTCTCTAACACACATACATAACTCCATGGACTTACAAGCTCCCCTTTTATTTCACACCGACGACATCCGCAAACGAAAGAGCAAAGTATCAACTGGGTATATATTTACAAGTGTTGAAAGCGTTCCCCGTGACAGCACGGTTCTACTAATCCCCAGCCTATAATTAGCAAGCATATAACTTTCATGGAGAGTTCACAATGGTTCAGGTTTATTAAGTGCAGGAAATAAAGTGTGCCATCAAGTTCGTGAGAGCTTTACTAACTAACTTTCTCGAAACAAGCAAACATTTTATTTGGAAGAAAACAAGGCATATTGAATATGCACGGAAGTAGCAAATGATGCTAATGGGTAGGTATGGTGGACACTTTGGGAAAATTTGGTTTAGGGAGTTGGAAACTTGAGTAAAACATACTCAGTGTGAGTGAAGGCTAGCAATAGTAAGGGAGCGACAAACGAGAGAGCAATAATGGCCATAATCATGTAGAGCGAAAAAACATCATTGATCAAAGCATAAAGTGATACTACAAGTTGAAAACTAAAGGATCATAAAGGCTTAAGGTGACTTGAGATTGTCATAACATGGTGTGAGCATGCGCCAAGTCAACCCAAATAAAGCATCAAAGGAGAATACCACTATACTATGCTTTAATATGCTAAAACAACGCATGATTCATCCAAGGCACATTAAGCAATCTCAATTGTTTATAACAAGTCATGCTACAGCAAAGAATACTAAGCATAAAGCCAAAACAATATCATGCATGGCATGACAAAGCATAGGCCACAGTCAAAAACAAGCTCTCTTTACCACTTAAGCATGAGCTTTCCTACTCTTTTCCAAACCAAACCAAACCAAACTATTTGAACACCAATGTATGAAAGAGGGGGTCCAACCAATTTATTCAGCAAACTTAGAAAACCACGCAAAATAAAAACCAAAACAAAAACGAAAAATAAGACGCTCCAAGAACAACACAACTGTGCATGAAACAATAAAAATGAAGTGTTTGGAAGAAACCTGGGATTTTTATTCATGAAGAAGGGGATGCCTTGGGCATCCCCAAGATTTTACGCTTGTACTTATTGGATATTTTTTGGGGTGGCACGCGTGGCATCCCCAAGCTTGAGCTTTAGTCCATCCTTCATCTCATTACTCATTCCTTCCATACACCTGAAATTTTTCCTTCATACAAAACTTCACACAATCTTTATTAGCAACATTAGTGCACTCAAGATAATAGGTCTTAAGGTTCAGTTCTAACACCAAATAAACTTCCATTAGAACACTAGATACTGTAGCACTTCCTTCAAAAAGCTCAATTCCCCAAAAGAACTCAAAAAGGAACCAACAAGAAGCAAATGCAGAAAATGGCAGAAATCTGTCAAAACAGACCAGCAGGTAAAGACGAATTTTTTAGAAGACCTTATGTTGCTCAAATAAAAAAGTGTTGAACTAACGAAAGTTAGATAACAACCTGGGGAAGAAGCTCAAAACATTACAGCTCAATCCGACATACAGAGCTCTCTCACGAATTTTTACGGTGAAGCACAAAAATCTGTTTCGGGACAACAACTTTCCCAATCATTACTTCTCTCTCATTAGAGGTTACTCTTGGCACAAAAAGCAAATAAAAAGGATAAGGAGCGGTTATTACTAAAGTAATAACTTCCAAGACTCATCTAAAACTTTTGGGTTATCTCCCAATAAGTCCTTTTCTTTAACGCCTTTAAGTTAGGCAAAAGCAAAAACTGAAAATGGATAGAATAGAAGTAAGCGGAGATAATCATGGTGAAAACATTGTTTTGTTCAATGAAATCCTTTTGTTAACAAGGTTGATCAGGTCTTGTTACGAAAACAATTTCATATGAGACCAAACTTTGTATTCCACTAAATATTATGTTACCTCAACCTTGATAGCAATGGTCCCAATCATAATAGATTCAAATTTTTTCTCTTGGTATGGGACAATATATTTCTCCAACTTGAATGCCCTCAACATGTTCAATTGAATTCAAGCCATAAGTCATTTCAATATTCTTGGGTAAATAGACAATATGTTCCTTGTCATTAACATTGAAGGTCACCTTCCCTTGATTATAATTAATAACAGCTCCTGCAGTATTTAAGAAAAGGTCTCTCAAGAATAATAGACATAATATCATCTTCAGGCATAAAAAGTTTGAGAGAATGATCTCATAAGAAATATGAGTTGAAGTAAAAGAGAGCATCAAGAAGCAAATCCAAAACGCATTTAAGTCTAACCCACTTCCTATGCATAGGAATCATGTATGCAAATAAATTCACAAAGAACAAAGTGACAGGCATAGGAAGATAAAACAAGAGTGACTTCAAAACTTTCAGCACATAGAGAGGTGTTTCAATACCAGGAAAACTTCTACCACCATATTTTCCTCTCTCAAAATAATTTTCAGTAGCCTCATGAATAAACTCAACAATATAACTATCACATAAAGCATGCTCTTCATGATCTACAAGCACTAGAGCTTTATTATAAACATTTTCAAAAGAAACCTCGGGAGCATAACATTCGTCCTCCTTTAGTAAGCATGGAGGACAATCAAATAATGCAAGGGATAAAGAGTTACTCTCATCAGAAGGTAGGCATGGGTAGCTAATCCATTCTTCCTCCTTTTGTTCATCACTCTCCTCCTCTTTTTCATCTAATGAGATTTCAAGTTCATCAATTTCTTCTTCCATAGGATCCTGCAAGGCATTATTCTCTTCCATTTGTGGAAAGCATCTATTAAAATATTCAAGAATATAGCCATTTTCATCCCTGTAATTATCAAAGAAAAATTTAAGTATACCATAAACCTCATATTTGTAAGGTGAATCATCAATACTTTCAAGCAAACTAGCAAGCTCAAAAGCACCCTTCCAAGCATCATAAAAGTCATAAATTCCTTTAGCATAGGAAGATGTGGTATCATTATCATATTACTCACATTGAAAACGGAGGTGTTTATACCTCTTTCTGCAACAAGACTCATCACAGCAACAAGTAACATTATAAGTAGAGCACACGTTTCTAGCAATGGTATACAATCTATCAAATTGTTCCCATAAGTGTTTCCCTTTTTGTGACAAGCGGTGTTCCTTATAATAATATTTTTGATCTTTCGTGAACCCACCTTGCCAATAAGCTTCAGTTTAAAAGAAACCAACCATTGACAACAAGCATGATAAAGTAAGACAATAACAGACCAACGAAAATAACAACTAGAGTAGGAACTAATTTTTTTTGCATTTTCAATAAAGAAAGAAACAAACAAGGAAGAAATAAACTTAGCTTGAACATTAGTGATTCCAAGTGGACTTGATAAATAAAGCTATGCTCCCCGGGAACGACACCAGAAAATAGTCTTGATGACCCACAAGTATAGGGGGTGTATCGCAGTATTTTCGAGGGAAGTGAAACCCAATTTATTGATTCGACATAAGGGGGGCCAAAGAATATTTATAAGCCTTAACAACTGAGTTGTCAATTCAGCTGCACCTGGAAACAATCTTGCTCACAGCAGTTTATTAGTAGCAACAGTTTTGTAGTAGGAATAGTAAAGCAGCAGCAATAGTAAAGCAAAGACAGTAGTAACAAAAGCAGTAAACAGTGGGATTCGAGTGCGGTAGGAATAGGGATGGATGGACGGGCGTTGCATGGACAAGACAATTCACATAGCAATCAGAACATAGGGCAATTGCAGATAAATAAGATAAAGCATCCAAGTACTAGACAATCCTAGGCATGTGTTCCATATATAGTCATACGTGCTCGCAATGAGAACTTGCACAACATCTTTTGTCCTGCCAGCCTGTTTGCAGCGGGGTCTCTAGGGAACTACTGGCAATTAAGGTGCTCCTTTTAATAAAGCACCGGAGCAAAGCATTAACACTCCGTGAACACATGTGATCCTCACATCAAAGCCTTTCCCTTCCGGTTATCCCGATTTCTGTCACTTCGGGCCATAGGTTCCGGACAACGACGTGTGTATACAACTTGCAGATAAGACCCAAAACAATACTATCATAATGAATCAATAATAAGTTCAGATCTGAAATCATGGCACTCGGGCCCTAGTGTCAAGCATTAAGCACAACAAGTCGCAACAAAGTCATAAAGCACTAATAGAAGATACTAGGCACCATGCCCTAACAATCTGATGCCATTACATGAACGATCTCATCCAATCCCTACCATCCCCATAGCCTACAGCGGGGGATTACTCACTCATAGATGGGGGAAACATGGATGGTTGATGAAGATGATGGTGGAGATCGATGGAGATGGCTCCTGGGGCACTTTCCCGTCCCGACAGGGTGCCGGAATAGAGACTTTCTATCCCCCGAATCTCCCCTTCGGTGGCGGCAGCGCATCAGAACTTTTCGTGGAAAAACGTCGACCCCCCCGAAGTTTTTAGGTCAGAAGGCTTCTTATAGGCGAAGAGGGAGACCGAGGGGGTTCCTGGGGCCACCACACCATGCCCTGGCGCGGCTAGGCCCAGCCCGCGCCTAGGGGGGTGTGGCCAGCCCTTAGCCCTTGTCCGTCTCGTATTCTGGCTCCTGGAGTCTTCTGGAAAAATAGGCACTTTGGCTTTTGTCTCGTCCAATTCCGAGAATATTCATTTTCTGACTTTCCTGGAACCAAAAACAGCAGAAAATAGGCAGCTGGCACTGTGGCTCTTGTTAATAGGTTAGTCCAAGAAATCATATGAAAAGTACTCCAAAGTGTGGAAAAAACACAAGAAAGTGGATAAAAACAAGAATGGAGCATCAAAAATTATAGATACATTTGCAATGTATCAGCCCACTTGGAGAGGTTATATCCAATAGCTGCGTAGCGTGTGATTAGATCACGGGGATATCACTTGTAGAAACGAGTCAAATAGCATTGTTCAGTAACGAGATTGAACTCGACATGAAGATGTCATTGATCAGGTCTCGGGCAATGCAAGTATCAAATGACAAAGGGAATAAGACACGACTGTCACCGGTTCAAACGACAAAAGATCTTCATGGAATGCACAGGGGTCACATGGCCATCCAGGTCCCTCTGTTGATCATTGGTGCGGGAGTGTCCCGACCATGTCTGGAGTGTTCCCGAACCGTAGGGTATCACGCTTAAGGGCTTGATGATGCTTAAAGAGCATTTATAGGATCGGTAGAATCACCGAAGAAAAGAAAGGAGAAAACCGGAAGGGTTTCGGTAAGTCCGGAGGATGTCCGGAGTGGAGGTGGAAGGTGTTCCATGGCCACAGAGATTGAATAATATGTGAATGAATGTTAAATATTGATTTAATCATTTATTCATAATTATTTAATAAAGAGAAAATAAATTAAAAGGTCAAAAGGCTTAATGGGCCAATTTCCGGAGGGAGAGGGCCCATTAGGGAAAGGAGAGAGGGAGAGGGGCCAAAGGGGGAGGCCGGCTAGGCCTTGCCCCCCCGCGGGGCCCACTAGGGGCTGGCCGGCGGCCACCCCACCCCTCCTCTCCTTTAGTCCCACCCCGGGACTTGAGGGGAGGTAGTACCTCCCCTCCCCCTATATATAGTGGGGTATATTGGTCCAGATAATTACACCCAATAATCAATAAAGGTCTCCCCACTTTTGGGAGGACCTCCAATTGATATTTTCTCTCTCCCCCTCTCTCTCTCATGACCGTGGTCCCAAGTCTGGACTGTGCGAGCGAGAGACATCTTCACCGCGGAGCGCCGTCGCGCTGCGGGATTCGGATCTGGGAGCTCTACTTCTGCAACTGCTGCTGTATCAGGGAAGCAGGAGTCATCGTCAGGCACCAGACGTGTGTAACTCAAACGAGGTGTCACACTTGAGGCACTCAAGTCGTTGGAGCCAGAAGGAGCGCAAGGACTTCATCACGACCTTGAGGTCGGCTTTGGCTCGTCTACATCAACCACGCTCTCATGAGCGTTGACAAAGATTTTCGGTCTTCGAGGGTAAGTTTGCGAAAAGCCCCTCCCGTTACTGTATTACTAATAGATAGGTCCTGGCAGCTTCACGGGTTCAGGGGCGTAGAGTAAAATTTTATTGTTTTCATGCGCGGAACCCCTACAAGGACGAGGTGACGATGTGCGTTGGCAACGGCACAAAGGTCGATGTGGTGGACGTTGACACTTTACCTCTACATCTGGTGTTAGGATTGCTTTTGGTTTTGAATAAATGCTACTATGTACCCGCATTAAGTATATATATTGTGAGTGGATCTTTCTTGTTGCAAGATCATTATTCGTTTAAATATGGAACAAATGGTTGTTTTGTTTATATGAATGATGTTTACTATGTTCATGCGCATGTGTGTAATGTTTTATTCTTACTATATCTTGATTGCAATACTCACATCCATAATATTGATGCTAAACGTCGTAAGCATAATGATGATAATTCCATGTTTATGTGGCATTGCCGTCTTGGTCACATTAGCGTAAAGCGCATGAAGAAGATTCATTCAGATGGACTTCTTGAATCATTGGATTTTGAATCTCTTGATACATGCGAGCCTTACCTCATGGGGAAGATGACTAGGATACCTTTCTCCGACACAATGGAGAGGGTTACGGACCTACTGGAAATCATACATACAGATGTATGCGGACCAATGAGCGTCTCAGGACGCAATGGTTATCGTTATTTTGTTACCTTTAATGATGATTTGAGTAGATATGGATATATCTACTTGATGAAGCACAAATCTGAAACCTTTGAAAAGTTCAAGGAATTTCAGAAGTAAGTAGAGAATCAACTTAACAAGAGAATCAAGTTTCTTCGATCCGATCGGGGAGGAGAGTATTTGAGTTATGAGTTTAACATGCACTTGAAGGACTCTAGGATCATACCATAGCTTACGCCAGCTGGGACACCACAGTGTAACTGTGTGTTATAATGATGTAATTGATGGCTCTGAAATAGAGCCATCTACGTCCACATTTAAACTGGATATTATTCATATTTTTGATGAAATATCTCTCTAAATCCTGCCACTAATGCCTAACGATCAAAGGGGTATGCAATCCTTTCTTTCTATTTTTTCCTGCACAGATAATGATGTTTGATGATGGAAATCACTATATTAAAGTCAAAGATACGAAATTTCCAACAACTAGAAGAAACCAGGAGTCGTGAAGCGGAGGTAACCGCTTTAGCGACCAACTATACGACCGGAACAAAATTATGGCCATATAGTTCCGGTCGTGTAGTTGTCGTCGACACCTCTAGGTCAAATAGAACAACTTTCGTGAAGGGACCCCTAAATAAAGAAGCCTCGGGCGACGAGAAAAGCTCCTGCTCTGCCCCAGATCATCAGCCGCCTCCAGATCTCCATCCACCACACCGAAGAGCCGCTAGAGGAATAGACTTAGATCTAATCTCCAAACCCTTCTCCACCACCATAGCCATATTCCACCACTTGTAATAGTAGATCTCATCTTTGATTGATGACATTCTAAGACTATTTGCTATCAGTCTCATGATTTCCACTACAATGTTTATGATCTTTGATCTCATATCTATGTGTGAGTAATTCTCCTTGGGCTAAGGGCTTCGGCCTAGCCATGTAGCTTTTGTGCATGTTATTTATCACAGATGGCATCATGTATTAGTTTGTATGACATGATGATTATTATATCATCTCTTACCTCAATCTAAGGACTTGTTAGGTACCCAAGACCCCGAGGATTGAGCCAGGTATAGGGAGTATGAGTAATGAGTAATCTGCAGGTTGGGAACCCCAGTGATAGAAGGGCTAGTATGGATGTATGTGAGGGATTTACTTGGGATTAACGGTGAAGTCACTATGCATATCATTAGTTCTCTTTCTTCTATGGATGAGACTAGTAGGTTATTGCTATAAGCGGTTGCGGAGGCAATAGCAATTATGGATGTACTACCCACATATAATTTATCTTTCTCTAACAATTACATGCATACTTTATTTCTATCTTTTATTCCCATCAGATGTTTCGCACGGCTATAGGTGAAACCGAACGCCCTAGGCCCTCTCTCTCCATAATTGACAACAAAAAAAGATGCAAAATCTTGGTCTAGTAAAAACACAAAAGGAATTCTAAAACTCCCGAAGGTCCGTTAAAGTAACTTCACTATGCTTCTGCTTCCCGAGGATTCTATAAACCTAGGTCTACTAGGGAAAAAGAGCTATACTACATCTGTAATCTGGATCGAAGGTATCATTAATCATACTCTATTGGATAGTGTGTGGTCCATGATGTCTTTGACTGATTTGTCCGTATCGTTTTGGGGATACGAGTTAGAAACTTCCGCTTTTATTTTAAACGGAGCACCTTCCAAATCCGTGGAGAAAACCCCATATGAGATATGGAATGGCAAGAAGCCAAAGTTGTCATTTCTCAAAGTTTGAGGATGTGAGGCTTACGTCAAGAAACTGTAGCCTAACAAACTCAAACCCAAGGCAGAAAAATGTATCTTTGTAGGATATCTAAGGGAAACTGTTGGGTATACCTTCTACCAGCAGGCCAAAGGCAAAATGTTTGTCGCAAAGAATGACACCTTTCTTGAGAAAGAGTTTCTCGCTAAAGGAGTTAGTGGAAGGAAAATTGAACTAGATGAGGTTGTTGATCCTTCTCTCCAGATACCGAGTAGCACAATGGAAGATGTTCTAAAACCGCCCTCCAACATGGAAGAAGAATAAAATGATGATGATCAAGACAACCACATCAAAACTCCCGCGGTTCGCAAGTATGCAAGAATACGTACCACTCCTAATTGGTACAGTAGTCTTGTGATGACTGTCATTCTGAATGAACAAAAGGAACCTACAAACTACAAAGAAGCTATGGAAAGTGCTGATTTTGAGAAATGGCTAGAAGCCACGAAATCCAAAATAGGATCCATGTATGAAAACCAAGTTTGGACCTTGGTAGATCTTCCGGAAGGTCGTAAGGCCGTGGAAAATAAATGGATCTTCAAGAAAAATATAGATGCAAATGGTAATGTGACCATTCACAAAGCTCGACTTGTCACAAAGGGTTTTCGACAAATTCAAGGAGTTGACTACGATGAGACCTTTTCTCCCGTAGCAATGCTAAAATCTGTCCAGATTTTGCTAGCAATTGCTACTCATTGCAACTATGAAATATGGCAGATGGATGTTAGTACCGTGTTCCTCAATGGACACATTGATGAAGAGTTGTATAAGATGCAACCAAAAGGTTTTGTTGATCCTAAGGATGCTGGGAAGGTACACAAACTTTAGCGATCCATTTATAGACTAAAACAAGGATCTCAGAGCTAGAACCAACATTTGAATCAAGTGATCAAGAGTTTTGGATTTGTCCAAAATCAACAAGAGTTCTGTGTTTACAAGAAAGCGAGTGGGAGCTTGGTGGTTTTCCTAGTAGTATATGTGGCTGACATATTACTTATGGGAAATAATGTGGAACTAATGGAAAGCGTGAAAGCATATTTGAGCAATCAATTTTCCATGAAGGACTTAGGTGAAGTTGCATACATATTAGGCATCAAAATCCATAGAGGCAGATCGAGACGCCTGATTGCATTAAGTCAAAGTACTTACCTTGAGAAGATTTTGAAAAGGTTCAAAATGGAAGCTGCCAAAAAGGGTTTGGTGCCTGTAACAAAAGGTAGCACACTGAGTTTGACTCAATGTCCGATAATGATGCTGATAGAGAAAGGATGGCTTACATCCCCTAGGCCTTAGTGTCAACACCCAGATTTTTAATCCCAGATGCCTGTTATGTCATTCATCGCAATCCCAAGATTACCATTTTTGCAAGAATAACAGATTGGATATCATAGTACATCATCCATTACAAACCATACATAAGGTCTTACACAAATAAGGATCTCATGATCTAGTCTTAATACAACAAGCAGCGGAATAAATATAAAGCGTAGCGGTGGGGTCCATCTTCAAGGGCAGAGGCAATGCTGACAAAGGCAGATAGTCCTAGTTATCATAGCCGTCCTGCTGGCCATCATCTTGGTAGTCTCCTTCATAGTCTGGCCATGAGAATAGCCAGGGACAAAAGCCATGAGTACTCTTTAAGTACTCGCAAACTACCACTAACAAGTAGTATAGTTCTAATGTAAAGTGTTAACTCTAAGTTTAACTATAAAGTTAATTTTGAAACCTAAGCTGAGTTCTGAAACAAATAAAGGTAAAATAAAGTTCTAGAATCACTTAAGTTGGGAAGCTAGTGTCATAAACACAACCCTGTTATGGTCAAGTCAAGATTCATCATTCATTTCATAAGTTATTTTGAAAACATCTGACAACGAAACAGTATGGCCATTCCAACTGTCCATAACTGCGGACGCGGCTATTCGAATAGTTTGACACATATGTCAGGGATAACCCTGAATCATCATACTTAGTATGCAGATAATCAAACATAACCTTTCCTTTACACACCCTAGTATAAGCACCTCTCCTATGAGCATGGCCTCCCAACCATGACCATTTGTCATCTTGGGCACTGCATAGGTGGATAACATTGAGAGGTAGCCTCAGCTCAAACCTCTCCCGTGAGGGAACTAATACTAAGGAATATAAACTTCCGGCTAAGCCTTACCCAATTCAGGTATTGTGGTTGTACGGTAAATTTGGAATGGTATCGCATCCGAATCCAACCATCAGTTTTGTAAAAGGGCTAAGGCTCATGCCTCAACATTTTCATCATCATAAACCATTTTTGTTTCTCAACACATGTCAAAACATCTCAATAGAATGACTCGTCATTCCAAGGTTTTCACAATTCATTTTCACCAAGTGTTCCCATCTAAATTGACTCAAGTTTTATCTAACTCTAAACTACTAAGTTAAGTGTGTTCACTAAGGTGGAAAGATGGGATCAATCTCATGCCATAGAATGACATCTAAAGTTATCTAAATAGGTCAAGTTTTATACTCTTTATGCTACCTTCAAAACAAGTAAGGGACTTTGGTAAAGTAAAGGAAGTAAAGCTTGGAAAAATAACACTTGGGGTAAGTAATAGTCAAAGTGGTGTGACCAAAGCATGCCTAAAGCATCTTTGCTCAATCATCTAGCTTAATTCTAGCTTGCTAAGCATTATACTTGCAAGTGTTAGCTTGCATTGTTAATGGTGGCTTGCTTAGTGCTAGCTTGATAACAATAGCTTGCCTTGGTTGGTGCAGTGGTTGAAGTTTTCTTCCTCCTCTTGATAGAACTCCTCCTCCTCAAAATCTTGGTCGGTACTATCGTCTATAAATACATACGGAGTACACAATCACCAAACAATACTTAACTAGTCTAATTAGCACTCTAAGGCACACATTTGATGATCTATTATCATCACAAGCATCACAAGTTTCTTTCTTTTTATTTAAGAAAAGTAATTTCTACTCATTGAAAAATAACTAAGATTTAATATTCACCACTTAAAATATGGGATCATGTGGACACATGTCATCACCACATATTCCAACATGTGGGAATGTGATTTAAGGATTGGATCACAATTATTTTGGTTTAAGTTTATTACTTAATGATTTAAAGTGACTAGAAATGCCTATATAACATTATTTTGGTACTAGTCCAAAGTCACTGCATGTAAACCTTAATATTATTACATATTCAGATAGGTATGGTTAAATTTGATTTTTGAGAGTTGGAATCAACTCAAAAGCTATCATGGTTGATTTTATAAAAATGTTTGAATGTGCAAAAGCTTCTGTCTTGTTATTTTTACTAGGAGAGATCTCTAACTCTAATTGAATTAAATCCAACGGGCTTGGATATATATTTTCAGTAGATTTCTAACAAAATTGGAATCACTCCATTTGGATTTGTAAATCTCTCTGAATTGAATTTCAAACTAGGGGACAGAACTAGGTTTAAACTAAAATAGAAAAATCCTAATTCAAACTAAATGGGTTGCGCGGGAAAGCTAACGGGCTGGCCTAGTGGCACTACACGGCGCGGGGCACAGCTGACAGGGGGGTCCACCGGTTAACGACTCATAACACGCGAAGCGGTACAGGGCGATGTGGGCCGTTAGATTAGAAATAGGATCAACGGCTGGGGCTCGTCGTCGACGACGAACAAGTCACCGGCGAGGTCGAACCCTAGTGGCTCGGTGGGGGTGCTCAGGGGGCGTACCAGGGCTCCAGCGACAACGGCGATAGGGGCAAACGAACTGGTGGACGACGACGAGCTCAGGGGTGGTCGAGGCAGCTTCGGGGGTGGTCGCAATCAGTGGGGCCCTTCTCCTCTAGATGCGGCCAGCTCCGGTGAAATTCCGGCAACTGCGAGCTCGAGCGGCTCCAGGGAGAAGTGGGGACTGATCAGTGGCAAGAGGGGAGGTGAGTGGTGTGCCGAAAATGGCTGGGGGTGGCCTCTATTTATAGCTCGACGACGCGACCGAGAGTGATGGGCGGGCGGCTCCAGCTGGGGATGCACAGCGTGCTAGCGGCGTGGCTCAGGGTAGGGGACGGTGGCTGGTCTCCTGGCGATGCTCTAGGACTTAAATGCGGGCCTAGGGACGATGGCGTTTGGTTGGGCGGTGCGCATGCTCTGAGCGGCAGAGGCGGTGGTCTTCACGGCGAGCGGTGGCTGTGGTGCAATGTGCAGCGAACGGGCATGTCTGCGGTGTTCCTGGGGTCGTGGCGACACGGTGGGCGCGAGCTGCGGTCGAGGGGCGGAGTGTGCACGCATGTCGGGCGTGGCGCTCTGGCACGTGCTCGGCATGGCGCAGACACTCAGTGCGCGGTGCTCAGCTGGTGGTCCACGGCATGGCCTGGCTCGGGGAGGGGACAGAGAGTAGCGGTGAGGTCCTGGCTAGCTCGTAGACATGGCGAGAGAGAGGGGCGGTCTGCTGCAGCGAGGCAAGTTTGGCCAGCGGCATGGTGCTCGGGGTGGCATGGCACTGCTTCTAGGGGGGTAGGGGATGGGTGCTAAGGGCATGGTTGGATCATTTGGAGACAGAGGGAGTAAATGGAGATCAATTGGGGGCAAAACCCTGTTGCAAATAGTAAGCTAAATACTAGGTGTAATCTCTGCCTGCCAAGTGTTTGTAAAAATGGCCG
Organism: Avena sativa; assembly: GCA_916181665.1. NCBI lineage: Eukaryota > Viridiplantae > Streptophyta > Magnoliopsida > Poales > Poaceae > Avena > Avena sativa. Next base: position 436,355,296 of record OV702295.1, read on the forward strand.
CAAGAAAATTACTTTTGAATTTTGAAAAGATTTTTGGTGGGTGTGCTGGTTAGAAGCTTGAGACTCTGTGGGTGCTTGGGTTTTGAAAATAAAGCTCATTTGAGTGGTTTTTGAAATAGTGGGATCTTCCCATATGAAATAGATTCAATTTTCAACTGCCATTTAAAAATAGTGTTTGAAAGTTTTTGGTAGATCACAAAGTGGGCCTTGGTACAACATTATGTGTACTAGCAAGGGGTGCAAAGATCCACATTTATTTCTGTTAGGTTTTGAGTACTAGGAATAGCCAAAGTAGGCATGTTGATTAAAATGGCACAAATGACCATTCTCTTCTTTTATTCATTTTGATTTGTTTTTCTTTGGAATTTGTTTGGGAATGATCTAGATGATGTTTATTTCACCTAAGAATCATTTTACAAGCAATGGATCACTTAATCATGGCAATTCAAATCAACTCATATTTAAATGCACACACATATGAATGCTTTAATAATTTTAATTGGAAAAGTTTTTGTTAACCCTAATTTTGATGATTTGGATATTAATAACCTTGGATTAAAGTTTTCGGATGTTACACTTAGCCATAGGATCTATCATGTATGCAATGCAAAGTACTCGACCTGATGTGGAATTGGCTCTTAGTTTGGCGAGCCGATACAAAAGTAATCCAAGAATGGATCACTGGTCAAGTGTGAAAAATATCCTAAGGTATCTCAAGAGAACAAAGGATATGGTCCTAGTCTATGGAGGCAATGATGAAGCTCTAAACATAACTAATTACATGGATGCGAGATGGCACTCAGATCCTGATGACTCAAAGTCTCAGACATGATTTGTGTTTCTAGTAAATGGTGGGGCGGTAAGATGGAAGAGCAAGAAGCAACCAGTAGTAGTGCGGTCTACAATGGAAACAAAATACATCACTACTACTGATGCAACGAATGAAGCTGTTTGGCTAAGGAATTTCATCACCAAACTGGGAGTTGTTCCATGTGTGCAAGACCCCGTGACGATCCATTGTGACAACAGGGGCACTATTGCAAACACAAAGGAACCAAGAACTCATTCCATGGCCAAACACATCAAGCTACGGTTTCACGTCATCCGACAAAACGTTGACGAAGGTGAAATCAAGATTTGAAAATTGCACACAGATCTAAATGTTGCAGATCCTCTAACTAAAGGTCTTCTACAAGCCAAGCATGAGCAATACCGGGATGATATCGGTGTTAGATTATTGCCTGTTGTAAACTAGATTAATTTGTACTCTAGTGCAAGTGGGAGACTGAAGGAGATATGCCCTAGAGGCAAATAATAAAGTGTTTTATTTGATATATCTCTTGTATGTTCATAATATTTTTCATACTGTGCTATAACTATGTTAATACGAGACGTTAATACATGTGTGGTTTGTAAACAAACCATGTCTCTAGTTACCTCTAGCGAACTAGCTCATTGGTCATGAGGATGATCTAGGGTTTCGAGATCATGGGCATTTATGCCAATTTACAATGAGGTCATGTCATTGGTTGAATGATATGATAGCCAAACATCCAACTATTGTATCATAATAAGATCTAGTTACACAGTTCACAATTAATGATAAACAAAGAAAACCTCGCAACCTGATCCTTAGACTGTGAGATAATGCAAATCACCATTTTGGAGGGAGCTTAGATGGTATGAAGTATCATACCGTGAATAGGTGATCAAAAAGGTGACACTCAAGTTTCCCAAAGGGGCATGTAGAGGAGTACATATCAAGACCAGGATTTTCCAATCCATGTAACAGATAGATACATGTGGCCATCTCGTTGACGTTGCATTAACGAAGCTTGCAAGCGTGTGACTTGGTCATGGAATGCAACGACAAGGGAACAAATAAAGAAGTTCATCGGTAAACAAGATCGAATGAAGGTATGGAGATACCGAAGATCAAGTCTCAGGTGAATTAGGTATCACGTGGCAAAGGGAATGGGAAACTATGCTAACGGTTCGAGCGATAAGATTCGTGAAATGCACGGGGGTCATCATGTGCATCTGATACATTGCAAATGTATCTATAATTTTTGATGTTCCATGCTTGGTTTTATCTACTTTCTTGTGTTTTGTTCCAACTTTGGAGTACTTTTCATATGATTTCTTGGACTAACCTATTAACAAGATGCCACAGTGCCAGTTGCCTGTTTTCTGCTGTTTTTGGTTCCAGGAAGTCAGAAAATGAATATTCTCAGAATTGGACGGGACAAAAGCCAAAGTTCCTATTTTACCGGAAGTGCCCCAGAATCCATCTCCATCGATCTCCACTGCCATCTCCATCACCATTGCTGATTCCCATGATGAGGAGGGAGTAGTTCTCTCTCGAGGCTAAGGGTTCTACCGGTAGCTATGTGTTCATCTCTCTCTATGCATGATCTTATTGAGATCATGAGCTTGTAATCTATAGATCTACCTTGCTACTCAAGTGCTTTCATAGATCTATACTCTCCCCGTGTGTGTGAAAGTGACAGCGTGCACACCATGGTGGCACTTAGGCTAGAGATTACAAATACTTATTATGAGTTATATTTGGAGTTGGATGTCTTTATGAAATTGTGGTGTTTGTTGGAACCATCTAGTGCTCAAGGTGACAGTGTGGGGTTATCTAGATGGGAAAGGCTTACTTTGAGGTGTGCTTTTATAGCCCTACCATCGATTAGAGTGTTCAACCGGAGAGTAGTTAAGAGTAGTATCATAAAGAGAAGATATTTATATGAGAGTGTTGACTAGTGAAAGTATGATCCCTAGGCCTTGTTTCTAAGCATTGATACATTGTTTGCAATTAGATCTGTTACATGTTTGCTTGCTTCCATCTTTATTTCAGTTTGCCTTTAGTCTTTTCCACGCCATCAAGTTATTTTCTATCACCGTTACCACTTATAATTATCTATACCACATGTATTTCACTATCTCTTCGCCGAACTAGTGCACCTATACACCTGACAAGTGTATTGGGTGTGTTGGGGACATAAGACACTTGTTGTATCTTGATTGCAGGGTTGCTTGAGAGGGGATACCTTTGACCACTTCCTCCCTGAGTTCGATAAACCTTGGGTGATCCACTTAAGGGAAAACTTGCTGCTGTTCTACAAACCTCTGCACTTGGAGGCCCAACAACTGTCCACAAGAATAGAAGTGCGTAGACATCAAGCTATTTTCTGGCGCCGTTGCCGGGGAGGTAAGGTAAAAGGTATTCACACCGGAGGATTAAATAAGAAGAACCTCCCACGGCAAACGCCTATTTTCTGGCGCCGTTGCCGGGGAGGTAAGGTAAAAGGTACTCACATCCTCCGGTGTGTGTGCTCGAAGTTATTTCCTTTAGATTCTACAATTTTGTCTTTTTGTTTCTTGTTTTCACTAGTTAGGCTTAATGGAAAACAACAACAAAATTAGAGAGCTTTATAGTATTTATCTTGAGTTAGGACATGAAGTGTTTGAAGAGAAAATTAAAAAACCTATGGAACTTTATTTGCATGCTAATGGAAATGTTGTTAGTATGAATTCTCTGGACACCATTATTGCTAATGCTATGGAAAAGTCTAAGCTTGGGGAAGCTAGTTTTTATGAAAATGATCTTTTTAGTTCCCCAACTTTGGAACATAGCTATTCTATTGCTTATGATGATACCAAACCTCCAATATATGATGATTACAATGATGAATATGATATTTTCAGTCCACCTATTATTGAGGAGAAAATTAATTGTGATTACAATATGCCTCCTATATTTGATGATTATGGTGATGAGAATAATAATGATAGCTATTTTGTTGAATTTGCTCCCACTACAATTAATAAGAATCTCTATGTTTATGTGGGGAGTAATAATTATTATATGCATGTGGCTCATGATAAGAATGTTTTATGTGATTGTTATATTGTTAATTTTATTCATGATGCTACTAAAAGTTATTATGAGAGAGGGAAACATGGTCTTATGCATCTCAATAATATTAAGTTTCCCCTCTTTATGTTGAAAGTCTTGAAGTTGCACTTGTTTTGCTTTCCTATGCTTGTTGCTTTGTGCTTTCATGACTTGTTTCTTTACAAGATTCCTATGCATAGGAAGTGTGTTAGACTTAAATGTTCTTTGAATTTGCTTCTTGATGCTCTCTTTTACTTCAATTCATATTTCTTATGTGAGCATCTTCTCAAACTATCAAGCCTAACTTAAAGGTATTAAAGAAAAGTACTTATTGGGAGATAACCCAAAAGTTTTAGATGAGTCTTGGAAGTTATTACTTCAGTAATAACCGCTCCTTATCCTTTTTATTTGCTTTTTGTGTCAAGAGTAACCTCTAATGAGAGAGAAGTAATGATTGGGAAAGTTGCTGTCCCGAAAAAGATTTTTGTGCTTCACCGTAAAAATTCGTGAGAGAGCTCTGTATATCGGATTGAGCTGTAATTTTTGTGCTTCTGCCCCAGGTTGTTATCTAACTTTCGTTAGTTCAACACTTTTTGATTTGAGCAATAGAAGGTCTTCGAAAAAATTCGTCTTTACCTGCTGGTCTATTTTGACAGATTTCTGCCATTTTCTGCATTTGCTTCTTGTGGGTTCCTTTTTGAGTTCTTTTGGGGAATTGAGCTTTTTGAGGGAAGTGCTACAGTAGCTAGTGTTCTAATGGAATTTTATTTGGTGTTATAACTGAACCTTGAGACTTATTTATCTTAAGTGCACTAGTGTTGCTAATGAGATTGTGTGAAGTTTTGTATGAAGGAAAAATTTCAGGTGTATGGAAGGAATGAGTAATGAGATGAAGGATGGACTAAAGCTCAAGCTTGGGGATGCCACACGTGTCACCCCAAGAAATATCCAAGAAGTACAAGCGTCAAAGCTTGGGGATGCCCAAGGCATCCCCTTCTTCATCAATAAAAATTCTAGGTTTCTTCCAAACGCTTCATTTTTATTGTTTCATGCACAGTTGTGTTTTTCTTGGAGCGTCTTCTTTTTCATTTTCGTTTTGGTTTTAGTTTGATTGGTTTGCTTATTTTTCTGAATAAATTGGTTCGACCCCCTCTTTCATACATTGGTTTGCAAATAGTTTGGTTTGGTTTGGAGAAGAGTAGGAAAGTTCATGCTTATGTGGTAAAAAGAGCTTGTTTTTGACTGTAGCCTATGCTTTGTCGTGCCATGCTTGATATTGTTTTGGCTTTATTCTTAGTATTCTTTGTTGTAGCATGACTTGTTATAAACAATTGAGATTGCTTAATGTGCCTTGGATGAATCATGTGTTGTTTTAGCATATTAAAGCATAGTATAGTGGTATTCTCCTTTGATGCTTTATTTGGGTTGACTTGGCGCATGCTCACACCATGTATGACTATCACAAGTCACCATAAGCCTTTATGATCCTTTAGTTTTAAACTTGTAGTATCACTTTATGCTTTGATCAATGAAGTTTTTTCGCTCTGCATGATTATGGCCATTATTGCTCTCTTAGTTTCTCGCTCCCAGTCTTTTGCTAGCCTCCACAACAAAGTATGAGTTCCACTCATGCATCCAACTCCCTAAACCAAGTTATTCCAAAGAGTCCACCATACCTACCTACTAGCTTATGCTATTCCAAGTATATTCATGCTTTTGTTTACCTTCCACTTGTTATGAAAAAACTAGTGATTAAAGCTGTCACGAACTTGATGGCACACTTTACTTTATTTACCCTTAATAAACTTGAACCATTGGGTCCTTCTTTATTGCGTATATGCTTGCGCTTTATAAGTTGAAATTAGCAGAACCATGTTTCATGGGGAACGCTTTCAACATTGCACTTGTACTTTGTACCCCGTTGATATTATGTTCTTTTGCTTACGGATCCCGGCGGTGTGAAATAAAAGTGGAACTTGTAAGATCATGGAGTTTGTATATGTGTTAGAGAAACGCCTGGGCCGCTAGCCTAAGCCATGCCTAATCATGGTGGAAACTTGCAGCATCACCATAGTGAGAACTCTATGAAGCATCCTCAATAAAAACCTATGCAAATAGCAAATAAAAAATCGCTAAGATGCTCATTGTCGGCTTGCCTTGTCATTTTGATTAGGGGAAAGCTCCCGTATCATGTGCAAGGGGTACCCCGTTGGCGGTCCTTAATGATACACATATACTTACAATGACAAGAGCTTACTCGTGACTGAAGTTGAGTATCATGAGGATCGGTCTTTGTAAGTAAGGGGCATGAGATTTCGGTTTATAACTTTTCAAGCATATCCTCTTAGTTATGTCACTTTAAACTTAATCACCTTCAAGATGCTTATGATAGGGGCAATCAGAGCTGAAAGCTATAAGTACCATAATTTTTGGAAGCTCTTTATGAGACTTGAATCCCTACTTCCTTTTACAAAAGGATTTTCTTCCACCATTATATTGAGTCTCCAGCTTCTACCTTTATGCACCTACTTTGAGATCATAGTGGCCATTCTTACTTCTATGTGCATTGTCCAAAGACTAGTTGATTGCTGCATAACTTGATACTGCTTGTTTTAAACTTTTGTATCTAGTCAGTCTTATGAACTTTGAAGGTGTCCTATGCATTTATATTTGCTACTCTATTGAGGGACAAGCTGAATACTATTATGCTATGTTTTCTTTATGTGAAACAAACAAACGTCTTGCAAAGCATTGTTATTCATGAATCTTTTGTTTGTGCCTTTTCATGTTGCATCTTAGTTTCTTTGCTTACTGCTAGAACTTTGTCTTTCATGTTATGATTGAAGTACTATGATCCTAGATTTGAATGTTTTACAAAATACTTTGATCAAGTTTGTGATGGTGCATGTCACCTCAAAAATTATTCTTTCTTTTTATCACTTACCTACTCGAGGACGAGCAGGAGTTAAGCTTGGGGATGTTGATACATTGCAAATGTATCTATAATTTTTGATGTTCCATGCTTGGTTTCATCTACTTTCTTGTGTTTTGTTCCAACTTTGGAGTAATTTTCATATGATTTCTTGGACTAACCTATTAACAAGATGCCACAGTGTCAGTTGCCTATTTTCTACTGTTTTTGGTTCTAGGAAGTCAGAAAATGAATATTCTCATAATTGGACGGGACAAAAGCCAAAGTTCCTATTTTACCGGAAGTGCCCCCGGAGCCATCTCCATCGATCTCCACCTCCATCTCCATCACCATTGCTGATTCCCATGATGAGGAGGGAGTAGTTCTCTCTCGAGGCTAAGGGTTCTACCGGTAGCTATGTGTTCATCTCTCTCTCTATGCATGATCTTATTGAGATCATGAGCTTGTAATCTATAGATCTACCTTGCTACTCAAGTGCTTTCATAGATCTCTGCTCTCCCCATGTGTGTGAAAGTGACAGCATGCACACCATGGTGGCACTCAGGCTAGAGATTACAAATACTTGTTATGAGTTATATTTGGAGTTAGATGTCTTTATGAAATTGTGGTGTTTGTTGGAACCATCTAGTGCTCAAGGTGATAGTGTGGGGTTATCTAGATGGGAAAGGCTTACTTTGAGGTGTGCTGTTATAGCCCTACCATCGATTAGAGTGTTCAACCGGAGAGTAGTTAAGAATAGTATCATAAATAGAAGATATTTATATGAGTGTTCACTAGTGAAAGTATGATCCATAGGCCTTGTTTCTAAGCATTGATACACCATTTGCAATTATATTTGTTACATGTTTGCTTGCTTCCATCATTATTTCAGTTTGCCTTTAGTATTTTCCACGCCATCAAGTTATTTTCTATCACCGTTACCACTTATAATTATCTATACCACTTGTATTTCACTATCTCTTCGCCGAACTAGTGCTCCTATACACATGACAAGTGTATTGGGTGTGTTGGGGACACAAGAGACTTCTTGTATATTGATTGCAGGGTTGCTTGAGAGGGGATACCTTTGACCACTTCCTCCCTAAGTTCGATAAACCTTGGGTGATCCACTTAAGGGAAAACTTGCTGCTGTTCTACAAACCTCTACACTTAGAGGCCCAACAACTGTCTCATTGATATCAACATCCAGGTCCTGCTGATGATCATTGATATGAGAGAGGTCTCAATCATGTCTAGAGTGTTTCCAAACCGAAGGATGTCATACTTAAGGGTGGGGATGCACAGGGATAGATGCGGCACCATAGGAGAAATAGAGAGAGAAACTAGAAAAGTTCCGGGTAAAAACCCGATGAAGATCGGGGGGTCCAGAAGGAGTTTTGAAGTGAAGGAATATAATAATATGTGTATTTTATATTAATTGGTTGAATTAATATTAAAATATATATTTTATTTCTATAGGCATCCCATTGCTAATGGGCCTCACTCGGAGGGGAGGCCCAAAGGGGCAAGGTGCCTAAGGAGGAGGGCTAGCCGGCCAAGGCTTGGTGGGATGCCCACGTGGGGCCCACCTAGGGCTGGCGGCTATGGGATTTAGTCCCACACCGCCTGCCCCTTGGGTGGTGCCCCTCCCCCATTATATATAGGGGGTCACCCCCTCCCCTTTGAATCATCCCATTCTCTCTTCTCTCTCTCTCTCATTTCCTTTGAGGATTTCTCCGTAATATTAGAGAGCACCTCGAGGGTTTTGTGTTCTCCACTTTCACACTACCGTCGTGTGATCTTCGGTCCGCCATCTTCCTCTTCTGCTACACGGCTAGATCGGAGCCCGGGTGACGCCGCCTACACCGAACATGTGTAGTACTTCGGAGGCACCGCACTTGGGATCCTTGGAGCTGCTCGTCTTCATCAACATATGCGTTCCTACATAATGCATTCCTCGGTCTTCAAGGGTATGGATACTGTCTTCCTTTTCTGTTACTTATGTCTACATAGTATAGATCCTGGTATTAATGTTCGCATAGTTAGATTTTTTTTGTTTTCTGCTTCGAAACCCTACATCATTATCAAGATAAATTCTATGTACCATTTTGATCTACATCACTTGGTCTATCTATCCATATTCCCCATGATCCAAATGGATCTTTGAGTCACCTAATGTAGCATAATCAAGTGGTTATGACAATGTTATGACACTAGATCACTAGTAATGTTCAAACTCCAAATATCTCATTTTTAGTTCTACTCAAAAACCATCTAGTGACCTACCCATTCGCTCCTGCTCATGCACAACATAACCAACCCACCCATGATCACTTGGGCATGTATGAAAAAGGAGTAGGAAAGAAAGATGTGGATTTGCCCATTCACATAAGCCTTTGCAAAATAATCAAATCCTCACAAAACCCTTGTCTTGACCACCATAGCACCCACACATGCCTCCCTGGTCGAAATACATTATGGCACCACTATACCTCTTGTCCTATAGCACATGGAAGAAAGAGAAAAGAGGATCCAAGACATTATGGTAAGGATCTTGCCCTATATTTTTCTAAAGCATGCAGCAGCAACACCAGCCCCATCTCCACTCATCTGCTTGTGCCAGGACCCCACCTGCACCTCCCCACTTCCCCTCTTCCCCAATCAAGAGCCCAGTCCTGCCCTAGATCCTTGTGAACTTGGTTCACTATGCACCATAAGAATTTTGGGATAAAATGGGCAGAGGCCACCCTAGACCTCCATTCTTACCCATTCCATCTCGTACCACACTAATCTGCCTCTCCAGAATCTCCCAGCCCTAGTCCATGCCCTTCATTGCCATGGAAAAGGAGGAACAAGCCTCCTCAGATCTACAAGAAGAACAAGATCGTACAGCGGAGATAGTGCCTCCTCCACCCTATTTTGCCTCGTTCACTGACCCCTATCCTCTCCTCTATATCACCTTGCCTTCTATTGGCTTTAGGAACACCATAGACAAGGGCCCCACAGGTAACCGGACATGCTCGTAGGTGTAGATGCATGCCGAATCCTCTTGCTACCACAACCACCCTTGCATCCCCTCGCCGGAGTCGTCAGGATGCACCACGTCCACTCCGCTAGCATGGCCCCTAGGTGAGCTCCTGTGCAGCCTTCGTCGAGTTAGGGTTTTGCCGCCACCACGCCTGTTCTCCTAGGGACGACAACACCCAGCCGTCGATCTGCACTTGATTGAACAACCGAGGTGGCCCTGTACCTCTTCACTGCCGACAGCCTCTGACCAGCAGGCCCGCCTAGGCACATTTTAATGTGTGATCTCCCATTGACGCAGAGAGAAGTTGGGACAGCCCAACCTCTGTGCTTCCCATCTGGGCAAATTTCAGGCCGTCCCTTTTTCTTTAGACACAGTTTTACCCTTTTTTCCCAGATCTGCTAGATGCTAAATTGGTTTAAATCCCAAATAAGATGGAAAATGAGTAAGAATTCCTATATCAAATTTTTCTACCTATAGCACTTTGTTTTCTACAACATGTAGGGCAAGCCCCTTTCCTAGAATAATTTTTACTATTTTCTGGCATGTAATCTACTAAAAGGTGTCGTTTCCAATCAATAAATCCCTAGGCAGTTGTACAAATCCAAACAATGTGAATCCACCTTCTGCTGGTAGATACTCAAGGTACCCTTCTTGTGGCCTTAGACTCATACCAAATGGATCTATAGATATATAGTAGCAAAAATAACAAAAAACCCTCAGTTCTCACTTCAACAATATCTCTATGTAGATCTACAAAATATTTTGGGCTAAGTCCACTTATCTATGATGTGGTACTAGAAGACCTACCATACCCTATGATTGCACAATTTATTGAGTAAATATTGATTTTTAGCAATAAAATACTACCACAGAGGGTTATTTCACTCAATAAATCATAACTAGAGTTGTGCAACTCTAAAAATTATAAAACCCAATTCTACAAGAAGGTATATGAAATGTTTACACTATGTCCTTGGTTTCATACCAAAAGAATCTATAGAATAAATCTAGTGAAAATGACAATCTTCTTACAATAATGACTTTGGGAATTTCCCAAGGGCATTATTGTGGTCGACAAGGGCTATGCCCAGTTCCCTGCATGGTCAGCAGCCACTCGAGCAACATGACACCGATGACTAACATGGTGGTTCCTCCGGTGAATTACGTGTTGGTGACTCCGCCCGCAATCGCAGCGGCACCAGAGCTTAATGCACCCGGTAGGGAGAATACGCCGACGGCCGACACCGCGCCATCAAGCAGCCCCTTCGTCACTTGCACACTGATACGTTCATAACGTATCTATAATTTTTTTATGGTTTTATGCTAATAATATGCTTTTGACACTCCTTTTTGTATAAAGTTTATGATTTATTTGGACTAACCTATTAATAATTTCAAAAGTGTACAATGTTCTTATTGTACACTTTGATGTGTAGGAATTACCAAGAATACAAGTGGAAACCTTGTTGGAGTCAAATTGAGATTTTTCCAGAAATCTCTCTCAGAACTCTTTTTGAAGATGGTCACGTTCCAGGTCGAAGACGGCATCAAACAGAAAACTCTTCAACTACAAAGTTGTTGGAAATTTCGCGACAAACATTCTGGACATAAAATTTATCTGATTCTGAGTCCGGATGGGCCCGCTAGGCCCGATTTACTGCAGCCCAAGATGGGGTGTCGGGAATCCGAGATGCTATATAAAGGGAGAAAACCTAATTCGCCCAGGGTATCTCCACCCATGAATTTGCAGCCACCAAAGCCACGTTTTTGCCTCCCCCATGGATCCCATCTCCATGGGGGAGGGCTCCCAAGAAACCATGAAGAAGGGGGCTAAGGGGCGGTGCTCCCCCATGATACCGACGGCGGGGAAGGAGTCCCCCGCGTCGCCGGCGGTGCCGCCGCCGCCCTGTTCACCATCTTCACCGCCATCTCCATCACCTAATCCTCCTAGTATGTAGTGGTTCATCCTCCCACACACCTTTGTACCGTCCTATGTAAACATGGTGTTTGATGCTATAAGTTATAATCCTATGATCTATGTCATGTTTGCATAGTTTCTTTGTTCTTAGATTGAATGGTTGAACGTATTTGGTTCATTAGAGTTGTATGTTGATATGGTATAGTCCTTTGGTGTCTATTATATTTGTGCGCGTATGGATTAAACATCATAGGGTTTGTAGTATGTGTAAAACAAAGGGGAAGTTCTACCGGAGTGACAGAAACCTGAGGATACGAACCGGAATGTTGCACGTATGGGAGTAAGAGGACCATTAAACTTAAGGCTATGGTTGGGAAAATCTTAATGTATTGATTAGTACTTACGGATGATTGCTAATAATCCAATCATATAGTACATGTAATTCCATGTAGTGAAGCGCATGTATATTTAGCCTCTCCCACATAGAAAACTGCATCGAAGACAATGAACCTGATCTATTCGCTATTTAAACTTGGACAAAGCCATCACAATTACCATAACTATTCCACACTCATGGTTATGTTAGTTTAGTGTATTTTATTGCTGCAGCAACTAGCTTTACTTTTTTATTATTTATTATCATGCAAAGCTATCTCTATTACTTATATTGTTGCTCTAGTTTTATTTCCTAGATAATGCAAACGTTTAGTGTGCGTAGAGTTGTATCAGTGGTTGATAGAACTTGAGAGAGTATTTATCCTACCTTTAGCTCCTCGTTGGGTTTGACCGTCTTACTTATCGAAAAGGCTACACACGATCCCTTATACTTGTGGGTTATCACACGCCCGTCGTCATTGGCGGTGCCTCGACATTAGCCGAAGTCGATGCCATCACGGTAACTACTAAGCGTTGGAGGCTCAACCGATGACTTCACCTCCTTGCCTTTTTCTCTAATGGCATCTCTAACACCGTACATGTTTTTCCCATGACGATGTTCAATGCACTCTCCTAAGAAACGTGAAAAGCGAGTTGAGGGGTGTTTCTAAGGGTACTATCATTCAACCATTAAACCGCATGTTCCACTAAAAGACGATGTCAGCTACCATGCATAGGGTTCAAATTGTTCAGGTCCTACGGGGCTGCGATGATGTGGAACCTCCCATTGAACCACCGGGAGCCGATGAAGATGAGTCGTATGCCCTCAGAAATTGCTATAGCATATTCATGCTATGGCCGAAGTGCCTAATTCGTTTATGGACAGGGGCCACAACCCCACATACAACAACACTGCTAGTTGTGCTAGCTCCAAGCCATGGAAAGGCTACCACACCACTACCGTCGACACCTCCACACGATGGGTCAGCTGATATTGACATGCCTATGGCATAGGATCCGTACGACATCGACGACGATGTTGATGCCAATAACATCGATCAATACCTCAACACTCAATATGGTGACGATGTCTACATGCATGATCCTAGTAATAATGAAGAACCCTGCCATGATATAGATGCTCGCGACCCAGCTGGTGACCCCATAGAGAAACCCTCTTGCAACAAGCATATGTTCTGTTCTCAGGAGACACCTCCAGCTGGCGCCTTCATCGAGACTGATACATCCAACCATCCCTTTATTATAAGCCCAAAACACTCCATAGCATGGTCAGTGCGGAGAATGTGGTCCCTCTTCACTCTCCAAAAGGCAAGAAAGGACAAAAAAGAAAATCTAGTAAGGCTATCAGGCAGCCGGTGGCACCGGCTCTGAATCCGATCCGGGCTCAGGACAGGCCACCAAGACCCAGGGATATTATGTGGAGGATGCATGTGGTGGGTAAGACAATGCTAACTAAGAGATGGCACAAGTCCGCAAGTTCGGATATGAAGAGTGTGTATGACAGTGTGCTGACAACAGGGGAACACCTTCTTCGAGATAAAGATCAGGCGTACCCGGTTTTCGTGGCTAAGGTGCCAAACTAGTTATTTATGCGGTTTGCCGACATCTTTGATATGTTCCACCTGAACCGGTTGCACTATACCTTGGTATGCCTATTTTCACTCATTATGGGGATGCAGGTCATTGGAGAGAACATCCCGGACATCACAATAGTGGATCCCTTCTGCATGCATCTTGGAAAGCCCCATTGAACAGCTATTCATGGCGGAGTGCCTCCAAGGAGTCATGGTGGTGAACAAGACGAAGGAATACATTCTCGTGCCTTACTTTACTAAGTAAGTCATTCGCTTGCCACCATAACATGCTTTCTTAGATTTATGTCGTTCTTTTTCAAACACATTCTGTTTGAATTGTTTTGCGCATATATGAACACTGCACGCTCATCTCCTTATCACCAAAACATTCTCAAGCCATGTATTTCGACTCAGGGAGTGCAGAAAAGAAGAAAAACTATGAAAAAATCAAGGATTTTCTAGATAATGCTCTCACTGGCTATGCCTTAGTGGAAGGCATCACCTTCGTTAACAAAAAGGTCAAGTTCGGCAAGCATGTGTTCACCCACGTAACAGAGTTCCCCTGCGTGAAGCGGGCGGTTGGTAGTCGAAAGGAATCCTACTACACGCTTTATCACATGCGGGCGTTCGTACAAGATCAGCAGAATGTTACACTAACAAATCATCTCTAATAGTGTCTCAAGGCTTGGCGAAGATCCAAGATTCAGATATTAGACAAGAGTTCTTTCACATCTAGCAGCAGTTTGTGACAATCATATTTCATAATGTCATGACTAAGGGGGGCTCTTCTATGGAGGTAGTGCACTAACTAACCGCGACATAAAAGATCGCCTAAGAATGCAGGGTGACCTTAGGCTGTTCATGACAAAACAAGGCGTCCTCCTATTCCCTAACAGAGTCAGAAGTCTTGATGTTTGTCTAGTTGTAGTTCTAAACTATCAATGAGCTTGTGCGTTGTGAACTTTATCCCCGCATTAACTTGTGCCTAGCTCTATAGTTTCGATGGTTGTTGAACTTAATTGTCATTGATGCTACTTATTAGGGTTATAAATCAATGCTTAGTTCCATTGCTTACTTTTTGGTCCTTTTTTTTCTTACTTTGGTCCCTTTTCGAGAATGAGGCACAAATCTAACTTATTTTTGCTTACTTTGGTCCTTTTTCAAGAATGCCGATGATTAAAATATTGTGGCACACTATATACATGAATGTGTTGTGATGGGATTGTCAGCCTTATGCTATGCACAAGTCCAAGTCTTATGCAACCTACTTGGCTGACAATTCCATCTTAGCATATTCCCGTTCCCAACAACCTGCGTATATATGAGGCATGCTCTATGAGTTAGCCCTATTTGATTAGTGTATCTTTATATGCGACTTTACATGTTTCTTCTTACTTTGGTCCTTTTTCGAGAATGCCGATGATTAAAATGTCGTGGCACACTATATATATGTGATGGGATGGTGAGCATTGGGATATGCACAAGTTTAAGTCTTATGCATCCTACTTGACTCACCGTTCCATCATAGCATATTTATATATGAGGCATGCTTTTTGAGTTGGCCCTATTTGATAAGTGTATCTTTATATGAGACTTTACATGTTTTTTACCCATCATTTAATTATTATTGTTGACATGTGAACTCTAGATTTCCGTTGCATAATATTATTTATCTTGTCTATTGAGATGGTGAAGAAGTGGTACATGGTGTACAAAGGCCATGTTCTAGGAGTCTACGATGAGTGGAACCACTCTCTAAAGGAAGTGAACGAGTTTCCGAACAACAGCTACAAAATCTACAAGACTAAAAAGGTGGCAGATGCTATGTGGATGAACCACCTTCGTGAGGAAGAGATAGAAAGGAACCGGATGAAGACCTTCATAGTAATATTCTTCTTTCTCATCGTGACTGCGTTTCTACTGTATTTGATAGTAGTTTGGGTGACTACTTTGATTGTAATGCGACAGTGAACTTCCTACTCGGTCACGAGACCGATCACTTGTGTAATGATTTGACACTTGCCGCTATTTCTTCTTCGAACTTGTGTCATGAACTTCTAATGTGATGTAGTACTTAATATGCTGAGCTACTCCGTGTATTTATACTGTTTTGCATAATATGTATGCATATATGTACTGTACACCTGTATACCCGTATATAAGTGGACAACATATTTAAAAAAATACAAAATATATAACTATGGCGCACTATAAAGTTACCCGTGGCGCATCATACATGTGGTTCATCAAGCCTCCACATGTGGCGCATCGCGCGGTGTGCCACAGGTAGCCTACCCGTGGCGCATGGGCTTCGACAACGACCGGTGCACCGCCTTGTGCATCATGGCTATGGTGCAATACTCGTGGCGCACCAGCCGGTTACCCGTGGCACGGGTTTAGTGGCGCACGTGCGCCACGGGTAAGCTTTTTCCTCATTCTACTGGCCTGTCAGCTCATGTACAAGCTATGAACACGACCATTTTATGGTGCCTGTTCAAAAGTAAAGAAGAAGCATTATAAGTTGAGCAAATCATATACTCCTCCCCTTTCAACATATAAGATGTTTTACCTTTTGTGAAACAAATGTCTCCGAACCTATATTCTAAATGGGGTCTAGATACATTTGTTTCACGAATGATAATACTCCCTCCATCCTAAAATAAGTGACATGGATTTGTCTAAATTTGTATATATCTAGACATGTTTTATATAGATACATGCGAATTTAGATAAACTCAAGTCACTTATTTTGGGACGGAGGGAGTATAATCGTTTCACAAGAGGTAAAACATTTTATTGTTTGAAACGGAGGGAGTATATATCTGAAGATGCAATTAATACTTTGGACCATCATAGAATTGTACTCCTTCCGTTTCAATAAGATGTTTTAGCTTTTATGAAATTAATGTATCTTGACTTTTTTAGTGTGTAGATTCCGAATGAATGAATCTACAAGTTTGAAACGGAGGAAGTAGAATTTTGTCCCACTATACATGCAGTTAGTAAGATCGTAAAGACCGTTTCTGCGGGACTATATTAACTAAATTTAGATGTTGTTTCTCGAAGATGGGATGGAGAAACAAGCAAAAATTAGCAAGGCTGCATGGACGACCAGGGTTCATTAACTAAGTTTAAACAACCTATATATAGCTAGCTAGGAATTTCACCATTCGTTTGTCTGCGGCATGCACATCTAGCCGCTTGGGTCTGTCACCCATCCGCACTCGCTCGTCTGTATTTATATACCCATGGAATGGAACAACCCCAACCCCTAAGAAGCACTCTCCCAAAGAAAAAGAGCAGCACCACAAGAAGCATTCTCCAAAAGGTTATAGAAGAGCCCCAAGAAGCAAATCCCATCTACTTCCTCACCACCATCATTCCTCAAGGTGTTTTCCTCGTCTCCGGCGGCAGCGAAAACATAGCTGAAACATGCAAGAGGTGACTTGTTGGGTTGACGAAGCCGGCTACCGCATCGGTAAAGAAGCATGCAGCCGCGCGAAGGGCCTCGTCCTAGTAGGTGACCTGCAAGGTGGAGAGGAGATCTGCGCCGACGAATGTTACGGCGAGCCTGTGAAGCCCATCGGTGGCTTGTCGGATGCATGTGACAAGTGCCCCGACTACGACGCCGCGATCACCGTCGCGCGCAGATCCCTCGCCACGGCCAAGAAGAGCGATCTAGAATGGAATTGCGGGCGCAAAGGAGAGTCCAAGAAAAAGGTGGATGAACTCTCCAAGGGCAACGGCCTCGGCAAGATCATGGCTATATCCTCTACGCCCTCATCGACAAGCAAGCTGCTACTTCACCATTAGCCGCATATATAACCATCTCCACACACGTATTACTTTGATGGGCGTGCACGATAACGATAATTCATTCCTATACTGCTCCGCATGCATCGGTACAAATGTATAGTTTTCTTTTGCAAAAAGTATAGCTTTTGTTATTTAAGTCCTTCTATTTCTGTGAAATTTATGGCCAAGATGTACTCCCTCCGCTCCATAATATAAGATGTTTTAGCTTTTGTGAAACAAGCAGTATATATCTAGACATCTTTTAGTGTGTAGATTCGCTTCACAAAAGCTAAAACATCTTATATTTTGAAAAGGGGAAGTAACTATTTGGATTTGGAATGTTACTATATGCTTTTTATGAACACCATTCCTTTTTAGCACATCCTAGGAATAATACTATCATAATTGTAATCCAATGGTGTCTTGTACAATTATTATTAACTAGTCAGCATCCGTGCACCACACGGGCTACTGATAATCAACATTTATTGGACACAAAACATATGAGAAAGTTGAAGGTGCGCCGCCAAATATTTTCTTGTAAAGGATGCAATTTGTCACATCTTTTGTCCAGGGGAAGAAAGAAAGAATATACTGATGCAACTCTTGGTTATGCATGATTAGAGTATTATATACTCTTGTATCCTATATGAATCTTGTCAACCAACGATCCTAAATAGAATGAATTCATAAGAATTATTTTATCTCCAAAAGTTCAGTGGAATATTGTTGAATTGAAGAAAAATTCCACATATTTCGAACATAATTTGCGGCATTTTTATTTTATGCGTTTGCAGTAGAGGTTGTGTAGTCGCATTAAATGTGGAAGATCTCATGTTGCCTACAAATATTGGGTTTCAATCATTGGTCCAAACTTGCTAAATTTGGGTCATATAATCACACAATTTCCAAAGATAATGAGTGTACGATTCCCAACGTCTATTAATTTTTTACACCTGGTCGCAATTATTATTTAAACTAGATGATACCCCGCGCATTGCTGCGGGATCTTTGTGTATTAAAAACAGCTTATATGAGATGTGTTTTATGAAGAAAGTAAGTGATAAGGAAAACTATTTTTTCCCACCGAGCTCTCACAACAATTGTAAAATGTATTAAGGTAAATTGCATCAATGATCATTCGCAACTCAAGTTATTCAAACTACAATATGTTTTCAGAAACTTAGTAGAACTATTGTCAAATTAACAGAACAATTGTACTATATTATTTAAGTGGTGTATAGCTCGTACGTATGATATCGAAAAGGAAAGAGGAACCGGTAAAATGTGGGGGGAAATCCCTAAAGCATACCGATGTTAGTAGCCATGCTAAGTATTTTAATTAAACTTCACTATTAACCAATCATGCCCATTAGTTTTCCATTTTATTATTGACTTGTTGGCATCTAAAACGAAGGTGGTGTACTCATTATTGCGTTACTTGATAAAGAGAAAAACAAACCTAGATCATGATGGTGGGACTCGACCAAGAAAAAACTGACAAAATAATACAAAGATTTTACCGGCCTAAAAGACTACATACAAAAAAGAAAATATCATGTTTGGTATGCCCACTTTGGTGTTCCACAAACAGTTTGAGCATGGCGTGTGACATAAGAATACTGATTCAAAGAGAGATGACATTAGTACATGTAATTAAAATATTATTACAACTATTGATTTGGAAGGGTAAAATAATGGGGATAAGACACCTGGCAGTGTGTATCATAGATTTACCACTTGCTAATTTTACAACAAAGAATGAAGACAACACGACCACACCAATGTGGTAGGCAGTAGTATCCATACGGTGCAGCATCAGGTGGTACTATAAAGTTGTTGTATGCATCAAGACGAAACCCCTTTGAAAGTTCCTTGCTAACCTGCTTGATCCAGCTATTGCATCGAGCATCTCAAAGACATCTTTCTAACAAAAAACATAATAAGAACTTGTAACTCTATGTCTTATGTGAACTCATTTAGCATTTACTGAAACTGTATAGAGAGAAACACCGACAGACATGAAAAACTTAGTAGGCTCAGTAAGATGGAACCACCAGTGGAACAGTGAATTACATTGAAATTAGGCTAGAGAGGATGCAATCATATGTTCCTGAAGGTGTCATTCCGTTCTACGTAAGCTGCACCAGACTCTAGAAATATTGAAGATGCTTTCAATATGAGCTTTGTTGGTGGTCGGAGAGGATTCAGTCTTTTGATTTCTTCTTGGAGCTTTCAACGTCTACGTAAGTTTGTAACTCGTCAGTATTTGCTGAACTTTGGTACGCAGCTACATAGATGCCAGTGCTACTTTTTGGCATATATAATTTCTCAGCCTGGTTCTTTGTTTTCATTCCAAATCTAATTGGCACGGTACCTAGTATCATCAAATCAGGCCATATGAGACTCACCGTGGTAATAAATATCTGAATAGCAAGGCATAATACTATCTCAGACTCATATAGGTTATCAGCAACACAAAAAATCTAACTTTAAAATTATCAATTGGAATGTCTGATAGATTTATGCTAAAAAATAGTGATGAATGGATCTACTAATGGAACTATAGAGAGACCGATGACACATATACATATTGCCGATCCAAATTAGGGGCAACTTTTAGTAGAAAGTTAGAGAAAAGGAAAGAGATTGCAAAAGAGATCGAAAAAGGAAGGAAAAATTCCATGAATCCTTACTTGTTAGAGAGGCCCTGACAGCCAAAATCCAGTGGGCGCACGAGAGGAGAAAGCTACGCCAGTGGTGAGGTTGTTGCTGAGTGAATCAGAAATTAGTAGCAAGTGCCTTGGAGGACAAATTCATGGATGGGGAAGAGATGTACAACTGTCGAAGTTGAGCAGGCTAAGGGCATAGCCTCGAGGGTCAGTTCGATCAGCCTCCTTATGGACACGGGAGGGCATGTCATGGGTTTTTATAACCAGAAAAGTTCGTGTGCATTCTAGTATGCCTCGTTCAGTTTCCTTGCGGGAATTGTGGGGAGAGGAAGAGAGAGCACTGCGTTAATGAGTGCTGGGTGGAGATTAATCTCGAGGAGGAAGCATGAATGAGTGCCTTATACGGAAGTGTTTTTTTATACGGAAGTGTTAATGTTAATGACTGCTCGGTGGAGAAGATGAGTAGTATTGCAATGGACCGGTTCCTTCCATTAAGTATGGCCCTGATGATGGGCTGCATGGTCTTGTACTCTGGTCAGAAAAAATAGGAACGACGCGCCGGTTTGTACGCTAACAAAAAGGGACGGAACGGAAAAGAAAATAAACAAAAAAGTAACGGAACGGTGATGTGGCAGGTTGATGATTTGGCATGCTTGCATGTTGAGAGAAATAGGTAGTGGGAGACTCCTATTTAGATATAGAAGATGCCTATGTATCTGTTGTGCGAGTAGCAGAATACATGCAAAACTGCACTATTAGAACAATAATAATTTTTTGACATGCAGCTTGTAAGTGGACGTTGTTCTGCTATTAACAAATATCTAATAGCAGATAAGTGATGATGTGACTTGTACTTCCATTTTTGTACGATACTCTGTTATTTATAGTAACGTGGGATAGATGACCCGGGTTTGTATTTTAGGGTGAATTTCCAAGATCTGTTTTTGGTATTAAACATGATTCAGGTTAGTTTCTTTCTCTGGGATATATACTCCCAACATCTACATACTCCGCATCTATGCAATATACTCCACATATTAATCGTATGGATAGGTGAGATTCATGTAGACATGCCTGATATATACATATAGAACTGTTTTGCAATTTATTATTAGTGTGACCATCAAATGACTCAATTATATTTTTAGAAGTGTTTTTTTCTTTCTTGATCTTTGAATGAAATTTTTAGAATTCATTGATGTTTAATGTCCGTTTTGTATTTCATGTTGTTTCTTTCTGTTTATGTAGGCACGCAGGTAGGTTATGTATAAGTGTTCCCAGGGGCAACCAAACGACAATCGCATGCTCTAAAAGTTTACTACTCCTATATGAGATCACCTACTAATGCATATATTGTAAAAGCGCAGGAGCTAGACCAAAGTAACGTGAGATTTTAACCTACTCAATATTCTGAGCAATTCTCTGACCTTTGCTAGTACATGATATTGCAAATCGACATGAAGGCAGGTGGAGCTCATCGAGACAGTAATGACCACAATGTAGATCTTATTTGGTACTATTCAGATCGACTATTATTTCTTCTTGTACCATAAAGTGGCATTTCTCCCAATTCAGGACAAGGTCAGCGTCTTCACACCGCTGCAAAACTTTATTAAGATTGTTGAGACAATGATTAAATGAAGTTCCATAGACGGAGAAATCATCCATGAATACTTCCATGATATTTTCAAGAAAATCTGCAAAAAATAGCAGCATACATCTCTGAAAAGTAGTAGGTGCATTGCATAGTCCAAACAACATATGACGGTAAGCATATAAACTAAAGATACGAGTAAAAGTGGTTTTTAATTCATCTTCTGGATGAACAACTATCTGAGAAAAACTAGAATATTCATCTAGATAACAAAACTAAGAATGCTTAGAAAATCTCTCTAATGTTTGATCTATAAATGGCAAGGGATAGTGGTCCTTTCTAGTTTCTTTATTTAGCTTTCTGAAATCAATGCACATTCTATTCCCAGCAATAGTTTGAGTAGGGACTAATTCATTCAATTCATTTGGCAAATCCTCCTTTCTTAGGAACATAATGAATAGGACTTACCCAGTCGCTTTACGCCACATGATAAATGATACCTACATCCAAGAGGCGAATTATTTATTTTCTTACCACTTCTTTCATTAGTGGTTTTAGCCTTCTTTAAAAGTCTACAACCGGTTGAGCACCTTCTTCTATAGATATTCGATGGGTGTCTATTGAAGTACTAATCCCTTTTAAGTCATCCATAGAATACCCAAAAGATTTATGGTGCATTCTCAATATTGTCATCAAATTTTCTTCTTCCTTTTCTATAAGATTAGCACTTATAATAATATGGTACTTGTTAGTATCATCTAAAAATATGTATTTTAATTCTTTGGGAAGAAGTTTGAGTTCAGGGGTGGAATTTCCTCATCTCCCTTTCTTTTTGGAACTTCATATTCTTCATTCATGGGAGAATCTACTATGGAAGAGGAGTCAAGATACTCATTGATCTCCATCTTACCAATGTATTCGAGAATATCT
This sequence comes from Avena sativa, assembly GCA_916181665.1. Taxonomy (NCBI): domain Eukaryota; kingdom Viridiplantae; phylum Streptophyta; class Magnoliopsida; order Poales; family Poaceae; genus Avena; species Avena sativa. The sequence goes on from OV702295.1 coordinate 436,378,018, forward strand.
TTGTTTTCAAACAAGCTTCTTTCTAGATCATCGTTTTTTGCTTCATAAAACAAAGCAGCAAGATGTGTGATACTCCCTCTATCCCAGAATATAAGGCGCCTAAGGATTAGTCAAAAGTAAACCTTCTCTAATATTATATATGTAGATATCTTTTTCTAAATATTTGGTCAAAGTTAGTAAGATTTGACTTTTGACTATTGATGAATGCAAGTTTATTATAGCTAGTTTCGAAATAAGAGTATCGAACCCACGGAGAGCTATTTGGTTTAGGTCTTTATGCCCCTTGTCACTATCTACCAACGGATACTTGTAAGATTCCTTTGATCTCAAGTAATGAGTGTTTGAAAGGTTTTGTGTTTTGGTGCAAGAAAGTAATAAAACAAGTAAAGAAAGCGTTGGAGAATGGTGTTGGAACTCAATAAGGCTAAAACGTTCTCGGGGATTTAGGATACACCACTCGCATGGAATAATTAATCATTATTAGGATAATCTATTTCTTTCGTCATGATGTGTGTGAAGGGAGTTCGGTAATAAGATGTTCACTACAAGACTCATGGGAAATCTCTTTCTTGAGTCAGGTAATGGGATAACCTCTAAATAACCACTGTGATGCCTGAGAGCAATCACTCATATATACCACCACAATTAAGGGGTTTCCCCATGGATATCGTAATAAGCATAGTGAGTCTCTCTTAATTCCCCCTTTGACCGTGAAGGCTATAAGCCAGTGATTACTATCACCAGTTTGCACTGGACATACTCCCATACACGTCCTAAGGGTATCACCCTCTCTTTAGACCCATAGGAAAATTATATGTGGCCAACTACACATACCATATAGAGAGAGAGATCAAACACAACATCATAGATCAATGGATCATGGACCAAAGTAATAGATCATCTTTATTTCATTTCATAATAATGCTAGGGTTTCTCCATCTCCCCACGAACAAAGGGTACTACTCTCACATGGAAGCAATCAACAACATCATCATATTCAAATGGATGGATAAAAGTATGAAGATAAATCTAGTGGAAATTACAACAAGATCTAAAGTATGAAAAAGGGGAATTGTAATGGTGATGGAGATGCAGCGGTTGATGATGAAGAGGATGATGTGATGTCCTCCGAGTATCCGTAGAGAAGCAAGGATTTTCCCTTCTCTTAGTTCCTCCTCTATATCCCTCTCTCGCATGGTATTATGAGGCTGGTGATTTCTGTGAATGTTGGATCTCAGATCCATCTTCGTGAGGTGAGAGTATTTGACGAGGCGGACGCTCTAACAATTGGTACGAGCGGATGGTACGGGAAAGCTTCGCCAGTACCAGTGCTCATTAAACCCTCAGTAGCCTTCCTCCATGTTTGCTATTCTCCCAGGTGCGAGGAAAAATCAATTAAATGACATTTATCACTTAGAAATATCATATCACTGCATCCCAATTGATATGTTCACAAAGGCTTAGTAAATCAGGATCCTGTTAAAACAAAGACAAAAGGTGCGTCCAAGCGCAGTAAAATATTAAAAACCCTACTCTAGTTATGCAAAACAAGAGGTAAATATTATTCAAGTTTGGACTCATAAACTCCCCCAAGCTAGACTCTTGATCGTCCTCGAGCAAGATGGTGGCTTGTGGACAAGGTCATCATGTTCATGAGGCGCGAGTCATTACAATAAATAAGGCAAAAATTGAAACAGAATTATAATATCAGATATAGAACTGCATCGTGAGTTATATCACACCTTCACACATCACATGACTTAGAGGCTTCCACACCTCTCATATCAATATGTTATAAGAAGTTTTTATAGTTTGGCATATTATAGAATCGTAAAGTTCAATTAGTTGAGCACTTGATTTGAGTAATGAATAATTCATGATCATTGCTTGAGTAACCTTTTTCAATCTTGTACCTCTTTTTTGAACTCTTTGATAGCAAAGCCTTTCTATTTTTGTTTAACAATAGTATCAGATCATGTTAATACTCTTTATATCTCATTTTTGTCCAAACTTATGATTATAACATGCTATCAAGGTTTCCTTCTCATAATTTATAAATACTTTATTGGTGTGGAAGACCCTAAAATCATAACAGTGATACGAGTATCATAACACTCAACCTAATTCATACATCTAATACAATAATGATGAATCCAAGATAACTTCGAATATCATAAAGTCTCAAAACTCAATGGATATATTTCTTTCCTTGAACCAATGGAGGTTGAATTTGATGCAACTAATGTAGAAACTGGAATCACAAACTAATATGCATGGAGGAATGTAAACATGCTAAAACTGCAAGATAAATTACAAGGTGTCATAGATCCCCCAAAGCTTAGAATTAAGCTAGTGAGATCAAATAATCCCTCACGATTATTCGATACCGTGGCATTCCCTTAGTTTGGAGAAGAAGTCCTGAAGCTATGGAGGCTTGCACGGAGTATCTTGTTTGTTACTTCTAGGATCATGATGCGAATTCGACGTCGTTCGCTAATTGTTTCCAACTGCGCCACATGTGCCTTATACATCTCAATTGTCTGCTTGTAGGTTTTGATGGACCGGAGGTTGATGTCTAGGGTGGCTTCTAATCTTTTCATTATCTTCAGGTCCATCTGATCTAGATAACGTTGCAACAGTTCAATGTGTTTAGATGATCATGGATACTTTACCTCCACTTTCTTGATACTGTGATCAAGTTTGTCTAGGGAGGCTTGGATCTCCACTCCTTGTTGCTTCAGACTTTCCAGATAGGAATCTCCATCTCCATTGGGATTGAGTTGAACCTCTTCAAAATTGCCTTCTTGACCCACCATGGGTTTGAACACTATGCGCCCATCCTTAACCATATCCATCAACTTGAATCCATCCTTGGCTCCTAGCTGACTGCCCAAGACTTCCTCCTCTTTCTTCTCCATGGCTGCTATTCCCTTGATATCCTCTATGATCTTGGAAGAAGATCCATGGCAGCTCTCCTTGGCCTGCATGATGTTCCAAGGGCAATACATAGCTGCGAGGTTCATGAGAGGGAGGAGCAACATGGGGAAGATCTGTTTTGACAAGAGAGACCTTTGGGAAGGATCGTGAAGGGTTAGAAATAGGGAAAAACTAATGCAAGAAGGAAAAGGATCGACCAAGAAAAGAATCCCAACAAATTAGGAAAGAAATAAAAGAAAAGAGAAGAATTAGAGGCGGTAACGATCAGTGGTACGGGCGGCGCCCATACAACGCAACCGTACCCAATGTACTTCCAAAAATCCAACCGATAAACATTGGTACGAAACTTACTAACTAGTCGGTATGGGCGGGTGCTGTCCATACGGTCCGCCCATACTGACAGTTACCGTCTTTTTTCAATGTCGATAAAATTCTTTTTCGGTAATAAAAAGGGAAAACGAACGAAGGAACAAATAATATGAGCATATAACGACCACCCATAAGGTGGGAGACGACCGTATGTTCTAGTCGTACTGTCTACGAGAAATCAAACAAAATAGGGAAAGGGTACTGCACGTTTAACGACCAGTGGTACAGGCGGGTGCGGCCATACCGCCCGCCTGTACCAAGCTAGCGAAACACAAGGAGTTCAAAAATGCAAACGAAAAATGTCAATTGACAATTACAATGCAGAAAAACAAGGTTTTGATTACCTTACTCGTCTGGTGGTAATGAGTTTTACCTTGACATATTCTCTCCGTTGATTTCTTGAATTAACTTCTTCTTCCTCTCTTTGAACAAAGTTGGTCGCAAGAAGTTGCTAAAACCATTGCAGAGAGAATCAGAAAACTTTCTTTTCGGATGGTTAGTCCCTGATGGTACACAAATAGATGACACCTTCGCTGGTGTTCGGATCTCTTTAATACCCATTGATACATTGCAAATGTATCTATAATTTTTGATGTTCCATGCTTAGTTTTATCTACTTTCTTGTGTTTTGTTCCAACTTTAGAGTACTTTTCATATGATTTCTTGGACTAACCTATTAACAAGATGCCATAGTGCTAGTTGCCTGTTTTCTGCTGTTTTTGGTTCCAGGAAGTCAGAAAATAAATATTCTCGGAATTGGACGGGACAAAAGCCAAAGTTCCTATTTTACCGGAAGACTCATGGAGCCAGATGGAGAGTCGGAGAGTGGTCACACCACCCCATGGCGCGGGTCCACCTAGGCCGTGCCAGGGAATGGTGTGGGCCCCCTGGCTGGCCACCGACCTTGCCTCCTTCACCTATAAGAGCCTCCCGATACCAAAACCCTAAAGAGTCAATCAGAAATCCACGAAAAGTTCCGTAGCACCGCCGCCATCGAAGGGGAGATTCGGGGGATAGAAAGTCTCTGTTCCGGCACCCTGCCGGGACGGGGAAGTGCCCCCGGAGCCATCTCCATCGATCTCCACCACCATCTCCATCACCATTGCTGATTCCCATGATGAGGAGGGAGTAGTTCTCTCTCGAGGCTAAGGGTTCTACCGGTAGCTATGTGTTCATCTCTCTCTCTATGCATGATCTTATTGAGATCATGAGCTTGTAATCTATAGATCTACCTTGCTACTCAAGTGCTTTCATAGATCTCTGCTCTCCCCATGTGTGTGAAAGTGACAGCGTGCACACCATGGTGGCACTCAGGCTAGAGATTACAAATACTTGTTATGAGTTATATTTGGAGTTGGATGTCTTTATGAAATTGTGGTGTTTGTTGGAACCATCTAGTGCTCAAGGTGACAGTGTGGGGTTTTCTAGATGGGAAAGGCTTACTTTGAGGTGTGCTGTTATAGCCCTACCATCGATTAGAGTGTTCAACCGGAGAGTAGTTAAGAATAGTATCATAAAGAGAAGATATTTATATGAGAGTGTTCACTAGTGAAAGTATGATCCATAGGCCTTGTTTCTAACATTGATACACCATTTGCAATTATATTTGTTACATGTTTGCTTGCTTCCATCATTATTTCAGTTTGCCTTTAGTATTTTCCACGCCATCAAGTTATTTTCTATCACCGTTACCACTTATAATTATCTATACCACTTGTATTTCACTATCTCTTCGCCGAACTAGTGCACCTATACACCTGACAAGTGTATTGGGTGTGTTGGGGACACAAGAGACTTCTTGTATCTTGATTGCAGGGTTGCTTGAGAGGGGATACCTTTGACCACTTCCTCCCTGAGTTCGATAAACCTTGGCTGATCCACTTAAGGGAAAACTTGCTGCTGTTCTACAAACCTCTACACTTGGAGGCCCAACAATTGTCTACAAGAATAGAAGTGCGTAGACATCAAGCTATTTTCTGGCGCCGTTGCCGGGAGGAAAGGTAAAAGGTATTCACACCGGACGATTAAAGAAGAAGAACCTCCCACGGCAAACGCCTATTTTCTGGTGTGAGTACTCGAAGTTATTTCCTTTAGATTCTGCAATTTTGTCTTTTTGTTTCTTGTTTTCACTAGTTAGGCTTAATGGAAAACAACAAAAAAATTAGAGAGCTTTATAGTATTTATCTTGAGTTAGGACATGAAGTGTTTGAGGAGAAAATTAAAAAACCTATGGAACTTTATTTGCATGCTAATAGCAATGTTGTTAGTATGAATTCTTTGGACACCATTATTACAAATGCTATGGAAAAGTCTAAGCTTGGGGAAGCTTGTTTTTATGAAAATGATATTTTTAGTTCCCCAGCTTTGGAAGATAGCTATTATATTGCTTATGATGATACAAAACCTCCAATATATGATGATTGCAATGATGATTATGATATTTTCAGTCTACCTACTATTGAGGAGGAAATTAATTATGATTACAATATGCCTCCTATATTTGATGATTATGGTGATGAAAATAATATGATAGTTATTTTGTTGATTTTGCTCCCACTACAATTAATAAGAATGACTATTCTTATGTGGAGAGTAATAATTATTATATGCATGTGGCTCATGATAAGAATGTTTCATGTGATAGTTATATTGTTAATTTTATTCATGATGCTACTGAAAGTTATTATGAGAGAGGGAAACATGGTTTTATGTGTCTCAACAATATAAAGTTTCCCCTCTTTATGTTGAAATTTTTGAAGTTGCACTTATTTTGCTTTCCTATGCTTGTTGCTTTGTGCTTTCATGACTTGTTTCTTTACAAGATTATTTTTCATAGGAAGAGGGTTAGACTTAAATGTTCTTTGAATTTGCTTCTTGATGCTCTCTTTTACTCTCAATTCATATTTCTTATGTGAGCATCTTCTCAAACTATCATGCCTAACTTAAAGGCGTTAAAGAAAAGTACTTATTGGGATAACCCAAAAGTTATTACATCTGTAATAACCACTCCTTATCCTTTTTATTTGTTTTTTGTGCCAAGAGTAACCTCTAATGAGAGAGAAGTAATGATTTGGAAAGTTGCTGTCCTGAAACAGATTTCTGTGCTTCACCATAAAAATTCCTGTAAAATATCTGTACGTATTTTTGAGGCGTGAATTTTTGTGCTTCTGCCCCAGGTTCTTATATAACTTTCGTTAGTTCAACACTTTTTGATTTGAGCAACATAAGGTCTTCGAAAAAATTCGTCTTTACCTGCTGGTCTGTTTTCACAGATTTCTGCCATTTTCTGCATTTGCTTCTTGTTGGTTCCTTTTTGAGTTCTTTTGGGGAATTGAGCTTTCTGAGGGAAGTGCTACAGTAGCTTGTGTTTTAATGGAAGTTTATTGGTGTTGGAACTGAACCTTAAGACTTATTATCTTGAGTGCACTAATGTTGCTAATAAAGATTGTGTGAAATTTTGTATGAAGGAAAAATTTCAGGTGTATGGAAGGAATGAGTAATGAGATGAAGAATGGAATAAAACTCAAGCTTGGGTATGCCATGCGTGTCACCCCAAGAAATATCCAAGAAGTACAAGCGTCAAAGCTTGGGGATGCCCAAGGCATCCCCTTCTTCATCAATAAAAATCCGAGGTTTCTTCCAAACGCTTCATTTTTATTGTTTCATGCATAGTTGTGTTGTTCTTAGAGCGTCTTCTTTGTTTTCATTTTGGTTTTTGTTTTCTTTGGTTTTCTTAGTTTTCTGAATAAATTGGTTGGACCCCCTCTTTCATACATTGGTTTGCAAATAGTTTGGTTTGGTTTGGAAAAGAGTAGGAAAGTTCATGCTTATGTGGTAAAAAGAGCTCGTTTTTGACTGTGGCCTATGCTTTGTCATGCCATGTTTGATATTGTTTTTGCTTTATGCTTAGTATTCTTTGTTGTAGCATGAATTGTTATAAACAATTGAGATTGCTTAATGTTCCTTGGATGAATCATGCGTTGTTTTAGCATATTAAAGCATAGTAGAGTGGTATTCTCCTTTGATGCTTTATTTGGGTTGACTTGGCACATGCTCACACCATGTTATGACTATCTCAAGTCACCATAGCCTTTATGATCCTTTAGTTTTCAACTTGTAGTATCACTTTATGCTTTGATCAATGATGTTTTGTCGCTCTGTATGATTATGGCCATTATTGCTGTCTTAGTTTGTCGCTCCCAGTCTTTTGCTAGCCTCCGCAACCAAGTATGAGTTCCACTCATGCATCCAACTCCCTAAACCAAGTCATTCCAAAGATTCCACCATACCTACCTACTAGCTTATGCTATTCCAAGTATATTCATGCTTTTGTTTACCTTCCACTTGTTATGAGAAAACTAGTGATTAAAGCTCTCACAAACTTGATGGCGCACTTTACTTTTTTGCCTCTAATAAACTTTAACCATTGTGTCGTCTATGTTGTATATGCTTGCACTTATTTGTTGGGAATTAGCAGAACCATGCTTTCATGGGGAACGCTTTCAACACTGCACTTGGTACTTGTACCTAGTTGATATCATGCTCTTTTGTATATGGATGTCGTCGGTGTGAAATGAAAGGGGAGCTTGTAAGTCCATGGAGTTATGTATATGTGTTAGAGAAACGCCTGGGCCGCTGGTCTAATCCATGCTGACATGGTGGAAACCTGCAACGTAACCATATTGAGCTGTCTATGAAGCATTCTTCTTATAAAAAAAGAGTCCTATATTGAGAAAAAAGAGAAAAAGAGAAAAAAAAGATATTATGAAAAGAGGAAAGAGAGAAAAAAGCACCATATTCCCATGGTAAATAAGAAGATTGCTGAGATGCTCGTTTTCTGCTTGCCTTGTCATTTTGATATGGGGATTCTTACGTATCATCGGGAAAGGGGTACCCCGTTGGCGGTTCTCTATGATACACATGTACTTATAATGACAAGAACTTACCGGTAACTAAACTTGAGTAGCATGAGGAGCGGCCCTCGTATTCAAGGGACATGAGATTTCTAACTTATACTCCGTCAAGCATGTACACCATAGTTTGTTCACTATAACCTTAATCACCTTCAAGATGCTTATGATAGGGGCAATGAGAGCTAAAAGCTATAAGTACCATAATTTTTGGAAGCTCTTTATGAGACTTGAATCCCTACTTCCTTCTATGAAGGCCCTTCTTCCACCATTATATTGAGTCTCCACCTTCTACCTTTATGCACCTACTTTGAGAGCATAGTGGCCATTCTTAGTTCTATGTGCATTGTCCCAAGACTAGTTGATTGATGCATAACTTGTTATTGCTTGTTTTAAACTATTTGTATCTAGTAACTCTTATGAACTTTGAAGGTGTCCTATGCATTTATATTTGCTACTTTATGAGGGACAAGCTGAATGCTATTATGCTATGTTTTCTTTATGTGAAACAAACAAACGTCTTGCAAAGCATTGTTATTCGTGAATCTTTTGTTTGTGTCTTTTCATGTTGCATCATAGTTGCTATGTCTTATTGTTAGAACTATATCTTTCATGTTATGATTGAAGTACTATGATCCCAGCTTTGAATGTTTTACAAATACTTTGATCAAGTTTAAGATGGTGCATGTCACCTCAAAAATTATTCTTTCTTTTTATCACTTACCTACTCGAGGACGAGCAGGAGTTAAGCTTGGGGATGTTGATACATTGCAAATGTATCTATCATTTTTGATGTTCCATGCTTGGTTTTATCTACTTTCTTGTGTTTTGTTCCAACTTTGGAGTATTTTTCATATGATTTCTTGGACTAACCTATTAACAAGATGCCACAGTGCCAGTTGCCTGTTTTCTACTGTTTTTGGTTCCAGGAAGTCAGAAAATGAATATTCTTGGAATTGGACGGGACAAAAGCCAAAGTTCCTATTTTACCGGAAGACTCACGGAGCCAGAAGGAGAGTCAGAGAGGGGCCACAGGGTGGCCACACTCCACCTAGGCCGCGCCAGGGCATGGTGTGGGCCCCCTGGCTGGCCACCGACCTTGCCTCCTTCGCCTATAAGTGCCTCCCGATACCAAAACCCTAAAGAGTCAATCAGAAATCCAGGAAAAGTTCTGCAGCGCCACCGCCACCGAAGGGGAGATTCGGGGGACAGAAAGTCTCTATTCCGGCACCCTGCCAGGACGGGGAAGTGCCCCCGGAGCCATCTCCATCGATCTCCACCACCATCTCCATCACCATTGTTGATTCCCATGATGAGGAGGGAGTAGTTCTCTCTCGAGGCTAAGGGTTCTACCGGTAGCTATGTGTTCATATCTCTCTCTATGCATGATCATATTATGATCATGAGCTTGTAATCTATAGATCTACCTTGATACTCAAGTGCTTAATAGATCTCTGCTCTCCCCATGTGTGTGAAAGTGACAGCGTGCTCACCATGGTGGCACTTAGGCTAGAGATTACAAATACTTGTTATGAGTTATATTTGGAGTTGGATGTCTTTATGAAATTGTGGTGTTTGTTGGAACCATCTAGTGCTCAAGGTGACAGTGTGGGGTTATCTAGATGGGAAAGGCTTACTTTGAGGTGTGATGTTATAGCCCTACCAACGATTAGAGTGTCCAACCAGAGAGTAGTTCAGCGTAGTATCATAAAGAGACGATATTTATATGAGAGTGTTCACTAGTGAAAGTATGATCCCTAGGCCTTATTTCTAAGCATTGATACACCATTTGCTATTAGATCTATTACATGTTTGCTTGCTTCCTTCTTTATTTCAGTTTGCCTTTAGTCTCTTCCACGCCATCAAGCTATTTTATATCACCGTTACCACTTATAATTATCCATACCACTTGTATTTCACTATCTCTTCGCTGAACTAGTGCACCTATACACCTGACAAGTGTATTGGGTGTGTTGGGGACACAAGAGACTTCTTGTATCTTGATTGCAGGGTTGCTTGAGAGGGGATACCTTTGACCACTTCCTCCCTGAGTTCGATAAACCTTGGGTGATCCACTTAAGGGAAAACTTGATGTTGTTCTACAAACCTCTGCACTTGTAGGCCCAACAACTGTCTACAAGAATAGAAGTGCGTAGACATCACCCATCAGGGTGTCAACCTGTTATTCTCTTCTTTGAAGGATCTGCAAGTCAAATTCTTGCAATAGTAAAGTCCAACGGATCATTCTAGGCTTAACGCCAGTTCTTTCAAGGATTTCTTTCAAGCCAGCACGATCAGTATGCACTCTTACTTTCGAATCACTTATGTAAGATCTAAACTTATCACAGAAGAAGACAATAGCAAATAGTTCTTTTTCTACCATGGGAAAATCTTTTGGGTGCCATTTAAGGTGTGACTAGCATGATGAATCATATTGAGTTCATCACCATCATGCTGGCAAAGAATGGCCCCCACAGCTTTGTGACTAGCTTCACAAAACAAGTCAAAAGGTTTGTTCCAATTAGGTGGTTTAATGACAGGGGCATCTAGAAGAGCTTGTTTTAATATTGTGAAAGAATTAGACAGTTTTCATCAAAATTAAAAACAACTCCCTTCTGTAAGAGGTTAGTTAAAGGTCTAGTAGTCTTAGAGAAGTTATTAATAAACCTTCTATAGAAGCCAACATGACCTAAGAAACTCTTGATACCTTTTACATCATGAGGAGGAAGTATTTCTATTGCTTCTACCTTTGCTTTGTCAACTTCAATGCCCTTTCCCAAAATTTTGTGTCCAAGTACTATAACTTCTTGAACCATCAAGTGACACTTCTCCCAATTCAAGATTAGGTTAGTATCCTCACATCTCTGCAAAAATTTATGAAGATTGTAAAGACAATGGTTAAACAAAGTTTCATAGACTAAAAAAACATCCATGAATAGTTCCAAAATATTTTCAACATAACCAGCGAATATGGCAGTCATACATCTTTGGAAAGTGTCGGGAGCATTACAAAGGCCAAAAGGCATACGGCAATAAACATATAAACCGAAAGGACGAGTGGAGGTTGTCTGAAGTTGGTCATCAGAATGTACGGATATTTGAGAAAAAACTAAGTAACCATCTAAATAACAAAAATGAGAATGCAAGGCAAGCCTTTCAAAAGTTTGATATATAAATGGTAAAGGGTAATGGTCCTTCCTAGTATCTTTATTAAGTTTCCTATAGTCAACGCACATCCTATGACCAATCACTTTATGAGTTGGAACCAATTCGTCATGTTTGTTTGGGACAACAGTGAACCCACATTTCTTTGGAACACAATGAACAAGACTTACCCATTCGCTTTCTTCCAGGTGAAAGATTATTCCTGCATCAACTAAACGTATTGCCTCCTTTCTTACCTCCTCCTTCATATGAGGTTTAAGTCACCTTTGAAAGTCTGCAATTGGCGTAGCTCCTTCCATGAATATCCTATGGGTGGATATTGAGGGGCTAATCCCTTTCAATTCATCCATCGAATATCCAAGGGCCTTCTTGTGCATCCTCAAGACCACCATTAAATTCTCCTCATCTTTTTCTGCAAGATTAGAACTAGCAATAACAGGAAAATTGTTAGTTTCCTCAAGGAACATGTATTTTAGTTCTTAGGGAAGGTCCTTGAGTGTAGGAGGTGGAAGTGCCTCATCCCCTTTTCTCATAGGTATCTCATACATTTGGTTCATTTAAGGGTCAACCGCAGGGGTTGAATCAATATAATTATCGGATTCCATTTTATTTATATCTTCAGAAAGATTAACATTATTGACTAGGCTTCTTATTAAACTATCATCAGAAGTTTCAATAAATACAGCGGCAGGACTAGTGACATTACCATCTTCTTCTTGCTCAAACTCACATTCATCAAATTCTTCGATACTTGGCCTATGATCAAACTTGGAGAAATGGAAATTCATTTTATCTTCGCCAAACTTGAGAGATACAATTTCTTCCTTGCAGTTAATGTTTTCTCCTATAGTGTTCAGAAAAGCTCTTCCAAAATTAATTGGACAATAGACATCAGTAGGCATATCAACAAACACAAAATCAATAGGGTATTTGTAAGGTACAATATAGATTGGAACATCCCTAACTACCCCCATAGGGATTCTGAGTGTCTTATCAGCTAACATTACTGTCATATCGGTGTCCTCTAATTCAGTTGGGAGAAGTTCCTTTTGAATTTTGAAGTAAAAATTGTAAGCGATCACATTAACAGTTGTTCCGATATCACAGAGGCCATAGTGGGAAGACCCACCAAAAGTACAAGGGAGAATAGGCTTACCAACATCTCTGGCTTTTACTTTTCCTTCAATGAATTGTGAAGCTTCGGTATCTAGATCGATCACGTTGCAATGTGTAAACATGGTTAATATATCTTCCTTAGTTGGTTCACCCGTCTCGTGAATGCTTACTTGGTTGACCTCTCCAGCTTTCTCCTCTTCCTCTATCTTCTTAAGATACATTCTTTCTTCCTCCAATTGTTCTTCCAGTTGTTGACCCATCATATGTTTTCTCGTCGTCCTTGGAAAAGGAAGGGGTTCAACATAAGGGGCCTCCCTCTTTAATGGCTCTATTGGAGCCACAATTTTTGTTTCATCTTCTTCAACTTGCCCAGGTTGTGGAGTGTATTGGAGCCAATCTTTCTTAGAGGCTTCAATGTGTTCTATAAAAGACTAGAGGATTTGCATAATAATATCATCATCAAGTTGAAGGTAATTGATACGTCGTAAACGTATCTATAATTTTTGATGCTACATGCTTGTTTTATATCAACTTTCTTATGTTTTGTTTACACTTTGAGGTATTTTTATACATTTTTTGGAACTAACCTATTAACAAGATGTCGTAGTGCCACTTGCCTATTTTCTGCTATTTTTGGTTTTAGAATAGCTAGTGAGGAAATATTCTTGGAATTGGATGGGACAAAAGCCAAAGTCAATATTTTACCAGAAGGAACACAAAGTTCGAAGGGCAGCCGAAGTGGGGCCACGAGGTGGCCACACCTAGGGCTGGCGCGGCCACCCCCTAGGGCGCGCTGCCCCATGGTGTGGGCCCCTCGGGCGCCCACCGACCTTGCTCCTTCACCTATAAAAGTACCTCGATGCTCAAACCCTAACGACCCTAAGAAAAATCCACGAAAGAGTCTATAGCCGCCGCGATCTCCATCCCTAGATTGAGGGGATCCGAAGCTCTTCATGGCACCCTGCCAGAGGGGAGAGATCATCCCGGAGGCCTTCTTCATCACCATGACAGCCTCTAGAATGATGCGTGAGTAGTTCGTCCTTGGACTATGGGTCCATACACTAGCTAGATGGTTGGTTCTTCTCCTTTTTGCTATCAAGTTTATATCTTGTGAGCTCTGTTCATGATCAAGATCATCTATTTGTAATCCTATATGTTGTGTTTGTGGGGATCCGATGGATATTGAGATACTATGTCAGATTGATTATTGATTCTATCATGTCTGTGTTATTTGTGACCTTGCATGCTCTCCGTTGCTAGTAGCTATCTTTGCCAAGTAGATGCTTGTAACTCCAAGAGGGAGTATTATGCTCGATAGTAGGTTCATGCCTCTAGTAATCTGGGGAAGTGACAAAAATCTCTAAGTTGTAGATGTGTTGTTGCTACTAGGGAGAAAACAACAATCCTTTCTCCATGGGGCAATTGTATTGTTTACTTTACACACTTTGCTTAATGCAATTATCTGTTGCTTGCAACTTAATACTGGAAGGGATTCGGATGATAACCTGAAGGTGGATTATTAGTCATAGATGCAGTTGGATTACGGTCTATGTATTATGTTGTAATGCCCAATCAAATCTCGTAGGAGTCAAGATGTCTAGTATATGCATTGTTATGCTTTCTCAATCTGTCAATTGCCCCGCTATAATTGTAGGGGTTCCGCATATGAAAACAATAATTTTTACCCTACGCCCCTGAACCCCTGATGTTTCCAGGACGTATCTATTAGTAATACAGTAACGGGAGGGGCTTTTCATGAACTTACCCTTGAAGACTAAAAAGCATTGTCAACGCTCAGAAGAGTGTGGTTGATGTAGACGAGCCGAAGCCGACCTCAAGGTCGTGATGAAGTCCTTGCGCTCCTGTGGCTCCAACGACTTGAGTGCCTCAAGTGTGACACCTCGCGGGGAGTTACACATGTCCAGTGCCTGACGATGACTCCCGCTTCCCCGATCCAGCAGCAGTTGTGGAAGTAGAGCTCCTGGATCTGAATCCCGTAGCGCGACGGCGCTACGCGGTGAAGATGTCTCTCGTTCGCACAGTCCAAACTTGGGACCATGGTCACGAGAGAGAGAGAGAGAGAGAGAGAGAGAGAGAGAGAATATCAATTGGAGGTCTCCCCAAAAGTGAGGAAACCTTTATTGAATATTGTGTGTATTTATCTGGCCAAATACCCCCACTATATATAGGGGGAGGGGAGGTACTACCTCCCTCAGAGTCCTGGGGTGGGACTAAAGGAGGAGGAGGTGGGAGGAGGCTCCGCCGTCCAGCCCCCACCATGGGCCCCAAATGGGGAAGGCCCATTAGGGCCGCCGGTCAACCCCCTTGGCCCCTCCTAGGGGTGCGGCCCCCTCTTGGGCACTTTCCCCTCCGGGAATTGGCCCATTAAGCCTTTTGACCTTTTAAATTGATTTTATCTTTAGTAAATAATTATTAATAAATGAATAAATCAATATTTAACATTCATTCACTTATTATTCAATCTCCGTGGTTATGGAACACCTTCCACCTCCACTCCGGACATCCTCCAAACTTACCGAAACCCTTCCGGTTTTCTCTCTACTATTCTTCGGTGATTCTTCTGATCCTATAAACACTGTCTAAGCATCATCAAACCCTTAAGCGGGATACCCTATGATTCGGGAACACTCTAGACATGGTCGGGACACTCCAGGACCAATGATCGATAGAGGGACCTGGATAGCCATGTGACCCCTGTGCGTTCCATGAAGATCTTTCGTCGTTTGAACCGGGACAGTTGTTTCTTATTCCCTTTGTCTCTCGATACTTGCATTGCCCGAGATCTGGTCAATGACATCACCATGTCGTGTTCAATATTGTTACCGCACAATTCTACTTGACTCGTTCTGACAAGTGATATCCCTATGATCAAATCACACACTGCGCAGCTATTGGATATAACTTCTCCGAGTGGGCCCTTGACATGGACGGACAAATCCCGATCTTGACATATATTGCCTCTACTGTTTCCTCTGAGTACCTGAAAACACCTTTATAACCACTGTATTACCAAGTGGCGCTTGATGCTATCTAAGCACTCTCGGGAGACAGTGATTGATATAGCCTCACAGTCTAAGGAATAGTCTACGAGGATCCATTTCTAATCATCATAACTTGAACTTCGTGACATGATCGGGTCACGATGTTTAGGTTGGGTATTGGTTCATCATCTCATTCTCAGAATGACTTGACTCCATTTCCAACTGGCATAAATGCCACATGATCAGGAAACTTGATCATCTGTTGACCAATGAACCGGTGACTAGAGTTTCACTGGGAACCCCTAGTTGTTTTTATATCACACGTGTATTGATGTTTCCTCTCAATACGGTTATAGCATGATACAAAACTTAATCGTAAACTTTATGATATATGATAATAGTCCTTATTACTATTTGTCTCTAGGGCATATTTCCAACAGTCTCCCACTTACACTAGAGTACAAATAAACTAGTTGCATTTGTTCTTAATCGTTGGTACCATATATCCGGTACCCTGAACATGCTTGCTCATGGAAGAGGTTGAGTCTTGGGTCTATACTTTATAGTCTCAAATCCTTTGCAACTTACTAATGTCACCTTGATTGACATTAATACTTTACCATCACATGATAACATCTGTGTGTATGCATCGTCGCTATGGCAACAGAATGAGACCGAATTCCAGGAGCCTACAGTGACTTTAGATCAACCTCGAGGGCTTTCTCATGGGCACTATGCCGTGGGACACATCATTCTATGTTAAAAGAGAACTAGCCCTGCCATAACAGTATACAACACTTTAGATGGTACCCTTATCTATTATTATAAATGTATTCATCGAAAAATGAGTGCACCTTGTGTAACTTTCGATGTTTTTGTTCACATCGCTTCCTACTTGACTTTAATCGGTATTTACAGGAGTTTCCAACATATTCCCTTATAACATAACTCTTTATGTTTTAAGATATGTCATCCTTTATGCATTTGGAAAATATGTCTGCAGTTCTCTATTAGACACTGCGGACAAACCTAGCTCAACGTTTCGTGATTCAAACTTAATCACTTTTAAACGTTCCTTATTGGATCATATATTGTGTTAAGTTATCATCATGGTTTTCTAAGATAGAACCTATGTCTCAACATAGTGGATGATGATCATCCTTTTCTTTCTTTCAACCATTGATGTTAAACTTAATACTATTCCTAACTTGAGTTATTAAGGACCAGTTCCCTAATTAACTTCTATTCTGAAAACCTTTTTAGAATCCCTTAAGGAATACTACATAATATCACAATACACTTATTATCAACTTCTACACCTTATAAATCATTATTTATCGGTACTTGCGCTTTTATTCTTACACACTTAAGAATCAGTCCTATAAGCTCCCACTCAAAATATGTTCCCAACATATTTGGGTATGAGTCACTACTCTTACTCAAACTATGTTCCTACATATTTTAATTTGAGACTTATATTGCTCCCACTCAAAAAATATGTCAAGTACAAATTGTTTTAGGAAGACTTTCATAGCTCCCACTCAATTTTATGCAAATTGCATATCCACTCACTATTTTGAACAACTTCAAAATCCTTTGATCAAATATCAAACTTGGAGATTTACTATGAGATACTAGTACTTTTACTAGTTTTAAATCCACTAGACATTTAGCACACTTGAATCAAATTCATTTGAATTCATCCAATACTTGACAAATCATGCTTTTGTCATTCACCCCCTTTTCCACTATGGCTTTGCAGTCATTTGGGAAAATTCCAAGTAACCCCTTTTACTTGTGAGATTCAACAGCGAATTGCTTTCTAATCTCAAGTGAATTTTTCTTTGGGATTTCTCATAACTTTAGCTTACCATTATTTCCTTAGTAGTTTGTAGGTATGTCATATTCCAAGAATCATGAAAAAATGATTCACAAATGTCTCCATACAAGATATGGGTTACATTTTGAATCCTACTTCATGTAGTGAAAACACCAGTGGGGAAAACACAATGACCATTATCATTGATTCTTTCCTTTGTGAAGGGAATCGTTCATGAACATTTTCCGTTGCGCTTCTCAACACTCTGATGCAGGGTTTTGGAACCTCATCGTGTTTTTCACTATCTTCCATTTTCTTCATAATCGAGAAATATCACTGAATGTGAACTTTCTCAAAATTGTACCAAAAAATCAAGCAATACTAGTTTTGCTTCTCTTTTGGTTTCAGCTATGGATTTCGTATTCAAAGTTTCCAATGAATACTCTTCAAGGACTTATTCGCTATTGTTTTGGTTATATCGAATAACCCCAAAACTTTCATGACGATCCATACCAGATATGGAGCCGCTTTCATAAATTCAAATGGTTCACTATATATTCTAATTGAGTGCTAACTATTTCTAACTAATGGTCTCTACATATATACTACAATGATTTATTTGGTGCCATCTATTCACCCACTTTGATATCTAATATCACATTGTGATGCTTTGCATTTTGACATTTCAAACGCATTGCATTCCACAATTTCTTTTATGCCATAAAGTCGAATTCCATTATTATTGATCAAATCATAGAAATTGGATTCTTATTTATCTTTATACCCTTTGTTGATGAACACTTTGATAATATCAAATAGTTTCATACTTATGTTTCCTTTGGTAAACTTCTTTACACATTTAAACAATCATATAATTATAATTACCATTCTGTCAAAACACAATACATCGAATATGTATTTACTTTTAACAATTCATTAAACACTTTGTATTCAAGTAATACATGGTGTTCAAGTTATTTTGCCAAACTTAGGCATGATTTATATGTGATAAGAAATCGAATGTCTTTCACATATTATCAACATAACTTTTGAATTCAAACAATGGTTTCATTCATTAATGAACATATCATTAAGTTGGGTATTTTTAAAGGCATTTCAATATTTTACAAATGTTCATGCATTATCAATTAGTTTCAAAAAAGGGATAATTCACACGTAATCGAACAAGATATGAACATGAATAGAAATCATTCATAAAAGTAGAACAACTGTTTGTTACAAACTGATATGAATAACCGTCTCACTAAGTGTGAGACACACTAAAGAAGTTCACGATCTATCGATTACAATAATCATCCTAAAACATTAACTAAGTGATAAATGTTGAGGGAGAGTGTCGTTGGCCATCATCATCATGCTCGCCATCAACACGCAATGTCACCTCCTCTCCAGCAAGCACCTCTCATGCAGAAGGACCTGTTTTCAATAAAACAGAACAAGTATCAAATATACTTAACACTACAAATGTGTTTGCAAGATTATAACATTTATAAAATTGTATATCAAATATATACCTTTGTCATTGATGACCTCAGCGACAATGGGTTCAACAACCACATCTCTGAAATGTGATATGAACTCGTGGTAATCCTGTGTTTCCTCGTCGCCTCTCATAATGCAAATCCTGACTTGTGCTTGGTAGCTTGGTGGCAGCGACCGCAGCACAACGCCTATTGCAAAAGAGCTTGCGAAACAGTTGTCCAGGAAGTATGCCAGACTCATGTATGCATCATATATGCTCAACAAGTGATCGTCCAGTGAGGAGCCCTCCTCCATCATATATGCGCACTTGTTCCACGAAATGTGATCTCAGATGTGCCATAACTGTTCAGGGATTAAGACTTCCCACAATTGGCCATAGCCCATCTTCCATCCCGAGGCGCATCGTTATTGATATGAATGTGGCCATCACACGACGATGGCAGCGGAGTGCTCCTGGGTCTCATGGAAATAGGGTGGCTCCAAGTACATCTCTGATGGGTTCGTAGCATGGAAAACAAAACAATTCTACCGCAAGAACGAATGAAACCCAGATCTAATCTAGATAAAAGCCAAGATCTAATCTATTAGACATGTGCAATGAGATAGATCTGTACTAACCCTCGTAGATCCAAAAGCGTTACGAGATAAGATCTCGGGGTTGATGTAGTCGATCACTTGCCGATCTCAAGATCGTGTGGATGATCCTTTCGGCGCCGCGTTCCGGCAGCGCTTCCGCAGTCGGTCACACGTGCGGAGTCGAAGCAGACCTTCCTCTCCCCGTTCCAGCAAGCAGCGGAGGTAGTAGATCTTCTCCACGAAATCCTAGCAGCACGACGGTATGGTGGTGGTGGTGGAGTAGAGAATTCTGCAGGGCTTCGCCTAAGCCTGAGCAGAGGGAAGGAGGAGGAGAGAGGCGGCAGCTAGGGCTTGAAGTGGAGGGGGCAAGGGGGTGGCGCCCCCACCCCTCTATTTAAAGGAGGGAGGCGCCATGGGAGGGGGAGTCCTAGTAGGACTCCCCTCCCTTCCTTGGCCGGCGGATTGGGAGGGGGGGAGGAGTCCTCCTCTCCCATGACTCCTTGTCTTGCCCCACAAGGACTCATTGATCCTTTCTTGGTTTTCAAGCAAACTCCAAGAAATCTCCTAGAACCTTCCAGAACATTCCGAAACCTTCTAGAATCTCCATACAAACACTCTGGAATATTTCCTAACTTAGAAAATGATCCCCAATATATGAATCTTATTCTCCGGACAATTCCGGATCTCCTCGTGATGTCCCGGATCCAATCCGAGACTCCGAACAACATTCGGTCTCCAACGCATATTCCATATCTACTTAAAACAACTTCGAACCTTAAGTGTGTCACCGTACGGTTCATGAATATGCAGACATGATGGAGACACATCTCCTATCAATAACCATCAGCGGGACCTGGAGATCCATAACGGCTCCCACATACTCAACGATGACTTCGTGATCGATAGAACCATTTACATACGAAACCAATTCCCTCTGTCACGCGATATTCTACTTATCCGAGGTTTGATCGTCGGTATCTCCATACCTAGTTCTACCTCGTTACTGATAAGTACTCTTTACTCGTTCCATGTTATGTCATCCCTTGTGACCTAGTCACATGCTTGCAAGCTAACTAGATGACATTCCACCGAGAGGGCCCAGAGCATATCTATCCGTCATATGGATGGACAAATCCTAATCTTGGTCCATGCGCTTCAACACATACTTTCAGAATACCCAATGACACCTTTATAACCACCCAGTTACGAAGCGGTGTTTGATGTCATCAAAGTACCCATCCGGTGATGGTGATTAACATAACCTCATGGTCGAAGGATTAGGTTACTATGCATTTGAAAACTTATAGCAATATGAACTTAATGACTTGATATTATGCTACGCTTACTATGGGTGTGTGTCCATCACATCATTCTCCTAATGATATAACCTTGTTATTAATGACATCCAATGTCCATGATCAGGAAACCATGATCATCAATTAATCAACAAGCTAGTTCCACAAGAGGCTTACTAGGGACTCTTTTATGTTTACAAAACACACATGTATTAGTGTTTCCTTATAATACAATTATAGCATGGGATGTAAACATTCATCATAAACACAAAGATATAATAATAACCACTTTTATTATTGCCTCTTGGGCATATCTCCAACAATCTCCCACTTGCACTAGAGTCAATACTCTAGATTACATGGTAATATACCTAACACCCATGGTGTTCTGGTGTTGGTCATGCTTTGCTCTAGGGAGAGGTTTAGTCAACGGATCTGCCACATTCAAATCAGTGTGTACTTTGCAAATCTTTATGTCACCATCTCGGACATACTCGCGAATAGCATGGAAACGTAGCTTGATGTGCTTCAGCTTGCTATGTGACCTTGGCTCCTGTGCATTAGCTATGGCATCTGTGTTGTCACAGTAGATGGCCATCGGGTCCAACACACTGGGAACCACGCCAAGTTCAGTAATGAACTCCTTCATCCATATGGCTTCTTGTGCAGCCTCCGAAGTAGCTATGTATTCCGATTCAATTGAAGATTTCGCCACAACGCTTTGCTTGGCACTCCTCCAGCTCACTGCAGCACCATTCAAAATAAATACGTATCCAGACTGTCACTTCGAGTCACCTGGATCGGTGTTCCAACTAGCATCAGTGTAACCGTTTACAACAAGATATTCATCACCTCCATAAGAAAGAACCATATCCTTAGTCCTATTCAGGTACTTTAGGATATTCTTGACCGCTGTCCAGTGCTCCATTCCAGGATCACTTTGATATCTGCTAGTCAAACTAACAACATGTGCTATATCCGGTCATGTACACAGCATGGCATACATGATAGAACCTATGGCCGAGGCATAGGGAATATTATTCATCTTTTCTCTATCTTCTGCCGTAGCCGGACTTTGAGTCTTACTCAAGGTCTTACCTGACAACATGGGCACGAACCCTTTCTTGCTCTCTTCCATTCTAAACTTCTTTAGAACTTTGTCTAAGTATGTACTTTGTGAAAGCGCTATTAGGCGTCTTGATCTATCTCTATAAATCTTGATGCCTAGAATATATGCCGCTTCGCCAAGATCCTTCATTGAAAAACTATTATTCAAATAGGTTTTGACGCTATTAAGAAGTTCTATATCATTCCCAATCAACAATATGTCATCTACATATAGTACTAGGAATGCTACAGAGCTCCCACTCACTTTCTTGTAAATACAAGCTTCTCCATAAGTTTGTATAAATCCAAAGTTTTTGATTACTTTATCAAAACGTTGATTCCAACTCCGGGATGCTTGCTTCAGTCCATAAATGGAGCACTGAAGTTTGCATACCTTGTCAGCATCACTAGGATCGACAAAACCCTTGGGTTGTACCATATACAACTCTTCCTCAATGTCACCATTAAGGAATGCCGTTTTGACATCCATCTGCCAAATTTCATAATCAAAATATGCAGCGATTGCTAACAAAATCCTCACAGACTTTAGCTTCGCTACTGGTGAGAAAGTCTCATCATAGTCAACTCCTTGAATTTGTCGGAACCCTTTCGCGACAAGTCGAGCTTTATAAACGGTAACATTACCATCAGCATCTGTTTTTCTTTTGAAGATCCATTTGTTCTTGACAGCCTTACGGCCATCCGGTAAGTCCACCAAAGTCCATACTTGGTTTTCGTACATGGATCCCATTTCGGATTTCATGGCTTCTAGCCATTTGTCGGAATCTGGGCTCACCATAGCTTCTTCATACGTCGCAGGGTCATCAGTGTTGTCCACCAACATGACGTTCAAGGCAGAGTCATACCAATCAGGAGTGGTACGAACTCTCGTTGACCTGCGAGGTTCTGCAGTAACTTCGTTCGAAGTTTCATGATCAGCATCATTAGCTTCCTCTCTAGTTGGTGCAGGCGGCACAAAAACATCTTCCGGTGCTGCGCTACTCTCAACTCCGGGGGAAGGTTCAATAACCTCGTCGAGTTCTACTTTCCTTCCAGTCACTTATTTCGAGAGAAACTCCTTCTCAAGAAAGGATCCATTCTTGGCAACGAAAACTTTGCCTTCGGATCTATGATAGAAGGTATACCCAAATGTTTCTTTAGGGTATCCTATGAAGACGCATTTCTTCGCTTTGGGTTCAAGCTTATCAGGCTGTAACTTCTTTACATACGCTTCGCAACCCCAAACTTTAAGGAACGACAACTTAGGTTTCTTACCAAACCACAATTCGTACGGTGTCGTTTCAATGGATTTAGATGGTGCCCTATTTAAAGTGAATGCAGTTGTCTCTAATGCATAGCCCCAAAACGATAGCGGTAAATCTGTAAGAGACATCATAGACCGAACCATATCTAAGAGAGTTCGATTACGATGTTCGGACACACCATTACGCTGTGGTGTTCCCGGCGGTGTCAATTGCGAAAGTATTCCACATTTCTTTAAATGCATGTCAAACTCATAACTTAGATATTCACCTCCGCGGTCAGAACGCAGAAACTTAATCTTCTTGTTACGATGATTTTCCACTTCACTTTGAAATTCCTTAAACTTCTCAAAAGTTTCGGACTTATGTTTCATAAAGTAGACATACCCATATCTACTTAAGTCATCCGTCAAAGTGAGAACATAACGATATCCACCACGCGATGCTACACTCACTGGACCGCACACATCGGTATGTATTATTTCCAATAAGTCTGTAGCTCGCTCCATTATCCCGGAGAATGGAGTCTTAGTCATTTTTCCCATTAGACATGCTTCGCATCTTTCAAGTGATTCAAGAAGTCCATCAGAATGGAGTTTCTTCATACGCTTCACTCCAATGTGACCAAGACGACAGTGCCACATGTATGTAGAATTATCATTCAATCTTATTTGTTTAGCATCTATGTTGTGAACATGTGTATCACTACTATCGAGATTCAATAAGAATAAACCATTCATCTCAGGTGCATTACCATAAAAGATATTACTCATATAAATCGAACAACCTTTATTCTCAGACTTAAAAGAGTAACCGTCTCGCAATAAACAAGATCCATATATAATGTTCATGCTTAACACAGGCACCAAATAACAATTATTCAAATTTAAAACTAATCCCGAAGGTAGATGTAGAGGGAGCGTGCCGATGGCAATCACATCAACCTTGGAGCCATTTCCAACGCGCATCGTCACCTCGTCTCTTGCCAGTCTTCGTTTATTCTGCAACTCCTGTTTCGAGTTACAAATATGAGCAACCGAACCAGTATCAAATACCCAGGCACTACTACGACTACTAGTAAGATACACATCAATAACATGTATATCGAATATACCTTTCTTCTTGATGTTGCCGTTCTTCAGATCTGCCAGGTACTTGGGGCAGTTACGCTTCCAGTGACCAGCACCCTTGCAGTAGAAGCATTCAGTTTCAGGCTTAGGACCAGCCTTGGGCTTCTTAGCAGGTGCGGCATCTTTCTTGCCGTCCTTATTGAAGTTGCCCTTTTTCTTAGGCTTGCCCTGTTTCTTGAAATTGGTGGTCTTATTGACCATCAACACTTGGTGCTCCTTCTTGATCTCCACTTCAGCAGTTTTCAGCATGGACGATAGTTCAGGCAACGTCTTGTTCATGCAGTGCATATTGTAGTTCATCACAAAGTTCTTATAACTCGGGGGAAGTGATTGGAGGGCACGGTGAATCCCTAACTCATTAGGAATCGTTATCCCCAACTCTTGGAGCTTGTTTGCGTGCCCAGACATGGTGAGCACGTGCTCGCTAACGGAGCTTCCCTCTTCCATCTTGCAGGTAAAGAACTTTCCGGAGGCCTCATAGCTCTCCACGGCCGTGTGAGTCTCAAAAATGAGCTTGAGCTCCTTAATGATCTCGAACGGGTCGTGGTGCTCAAAATGCTTCTGGAGCTCCGTTTCTAAACCGTACAGGATGGCACACTGAACTGTGGAGTAATGATTTTTTCGAGTGGTGTAAACATTCTTTACGTCATCGGTGGCATCATCTGCAGGTGGGTCACCTAGCGGTGCTTCGAGCACATAGGTCATCTGACCAGCCCTGAGGACAATCTTCAGACCACGGAGCCAGTCCATGAAGTTGCTTCCATTGTTCTTAAGCTTTTCTTTCTCTTGGAACGCATTGAAATTGATGGAGAGATTCGCCATAATCTACAACAAATTTGCAAGTAGTTTAGACTAAGTTTATGATAAATTGAGTTCAATTTTAATTCTTAAATTAACTAGGTGAACTCCCACTCAAAACAACATCCCTCACATTGTCTTAGTGATTACATGAACCAAGTCCACTACACCAAGTCCGATCTTCACGAGAGAAGATGTAGCTTCATCGGCGAACAATCTTCATGTTCATCATATCACTTATATGATTCATGCTCTACCTTTTGGTATTCCGTGTTCTGAGACCATGTCTGTACATGCTAGGCTCATCAAGATTAACCTTAGTTTCCGCATGTGCAAATCTGGCTTGCACCTGTTGTATGCACACGTAGAATCTATCACATCCGATCATCACGAGATGCTTCGAGACGACGAGTCTTAGCAACGACGCCAACTAAGGACGAACACTTTATTACTTGAAATTTAGTGAGAGGGATCATCTTATAATGCTACCATCGTGATCTAAGCAATACAAGATGCATAAAGGATTAACATCACAGGCAATTCATAATTAGTGTGATATGATATGGCCCTTTCTTCTTATGCCTTTGATCTCCATCTCCAAAGCACGGACATGATCTCCATCATCACCAACATTGCGTCAAGGTCAGTGGAGCCGCTTCATGGTTGTCCATCATCACCAGCAACTATTACAACTACTTGGAATAAAGCTATTACAAGATGAATAGACACGCAGGTCTTAACAGAATTAAAGACAACCATTAGGCTCCTGTCGGTTGCCATATTACAACAAGGATCATTGCATACATCAAATATAATCACAATCACATGATGGCCATATCACATCACAAAACCCCTGCAAAAACAAGTCAGACGCCTCTAATTTTCTTTGCATGTTTTACGTGGTTTGGGGCTTTCGAATAAGAACGGATCTTACCTACGAAACTGAACCACAACGTTGATACAAGTGCTATCAATTGCAAAGTGTAAATTGGATCTATACTATGGTGGGAGAGACAGATACCCGCAAAGCCACTTGTGCAAAGCAAGTTACACGTCAAGCATGGAGCAAGTGTCATGTGCGATGACATGTAAGGTTAGCCCGGGCCGCTTTATCCCACCATACCGCAAGATGCAAAGTACACAAAGCAAAAGACGGCACGAGCACCAACGCCCACAAAACCATTGTGTTCTACTCGTGCAACAGATCTACGCATAGACAAGGCTCTGATACCACTGATGGGTTCGTAGCATGGAAAACAAAAAATTTCTACCGCAAGAACGAACAAAACCCAGATCTAATCTAGATAACAGCCAAGATCTAATCTATTAGACATGTGCAACGAGATAGATCTGTACTAACCCTCGTAGATCCGAAAGTGTTACGATATTAGATCTCGGGGTTGATGTAGTCGATCACTTGCCGATCTCAAGATCGTATGGACGGTCCTTTCGGCGCCACGTTCCGGCAGCGCTTCCGCAGTCGATCACACGTGCGGAGTCGAAGCAGACCTTCCTCTCCCTGTTCCAGCGAGCAGCGGAGGTAGTAGATCTTCTCCACGGAATCCCAGCAGCACGACGGTGTGGTGGTGGTGGTGGAGTAGAGAATTCTGCAGGGCTTCGCCTAAGCCTGAGCAGAGGGAAGGAGGAGGAGAGAGGCGGCGGCTAGGGCTTGAAGTGGAGGGGCAAGGGGGTGGCGCCCCCACCCCTCTATTTAAAGGAGGGAGGCGCCATGGGAGGGGGAGTCCTAGTAGGACTCCCCTCCCTTCCTTGGCCGGCGGATTGGGAGGGGGGGAGGAGTCCTCCTCCCCCATGACTCCTTGTCTTGCCCCACAAGGACTCCTTGATCCTTTCTTGGTTTTCAAGCAAACTCCAACAAATCTCCTAGAACCTTCCAGAACATTCCGAAACCTTCTAGAATCTCCATACAAACACTCCGGAACATTTCCTAACTTAGAAAATGATCCCCAATATATGAATCTTATTCTCTGGACAATTCCGGATCTCCTCGTGATGTCCCGGATCCAATCCGAGACTCCGAACAACATTCGGTCTCCAACGCATATTCCATATCTACTTAAAACAACTTCGAACCTTAAGTGTGTCACCCTACGGTTCATGAATATGCAGACATGATGGAGACACATCTCCTATCAATAACCATCAGCGGGACCTGGAGATCCATAACGGCTCTCACATACTCAACGATGACTTCGTGATCGATAGAACCATTTACATACGAAACCAATTCCCTTTGTCACGTGATATTCTACTTATTCGAGGTTTGATCGTCGGTATCTCCATACCTAGTTCTACCTCGTTACTGATAAGTACTCTTTACTTGTTCCATGTTATGTCATCCCTTGTGACCTAGTCACATGCTTGCAAGCTAACTAGATGACATTCCACCGAGAGGGCCCAGAGCATATCTATCCGTCATATGGATGGACAAATCCCAATCTTGGTCCATGCGCTTCAACACATAATTTCAGAATACCCAATGACACCTTTATAACCACCCAGTTATGAAGCGGTGTTTGATGTCATCAAAGTACCCATCCGGTGATGGTGATTAACATAACCTCATGGTCGAAGGATTAGGTTACTATGCATTTGAAAACTTATAGCAATATGAACTTAATGACTTGATCTTATGCTACGCTTACTATGGGTGTGTGTCCATCACATCATTCTCCTAATGATATAACCTTGATATTAATGACATCCAATGTCCATGATCAGGAAACCATGATCATCAATTAATCAACAAGCTAGTTCCACAAGAGGCTTACTAGGGACTCTTTTATGTTTACAAAACACACATGTATTAGTGTTTCCTTATAATACAATTATAGCATGGGATGTAAACATTCATCATAAACACAAAGATATAATAATAACCACTTTTATTATTGCCTCTTGGGCATATCTCCAACAATCTCGTAGATCATGTAGTCAGCCACTTTGTCCTCACTAAGGAGATCATGAAGGTTCATGACCCATGCAGAAAAGTTGGATCTATCTAACTTGAGCTTTTCTCCTTTTAACCAATTGTCAATAGGGAAGGTAATCTCGGGGAGAACCATTTTCTACATTTATAATTGCAAAAGGAATTTAGACAAAGTTTATAATTAAATGAGTTAATAATAACTCCACTCAGAAACACCTATCCCACAAAGGGTTCCTAGTGATAACACGACCCCTTTTCCCCCACATCTCCCTCGATCGTCACGGCCATCAATGTGGGTGCTAGGGTGGACGTCTATGCGTCGGTCAAATCATTCATGTGACGCATGCTCGATCTTTCGACCATCCGTGTTCCGAGGCCATGTCTACACATGCTAGGCTCGCCAACTCAACCTTAGAGTATTCGCTGTGCAACATGGCTTACACCCACTGTATGCGAATGTAGATATGCCTGACACCCGATCGTCACGGTCTGCCTCATACTAAAGAACTTTCTTGGTGGTGCACACTATGGGGGGACGCAATCATTGGTAATTTTAACAGGGATCATCTTATTAGGCTACCGTCGAGTATCTAATACTAGCACACAATAAGATATACAAACAATAACATTGAATGTAAATGCGATGTGATATGGTCCTTCACGTCGTGATCTCCATCCGTCGTCATCGGATTCCGGCGCCAGGGTTCCGGCGTCGTAGACACCAGGGTACCGGTGTCTTTCCAGCGTGGTAGTCCGTCACCTCCATGACTATCTACTACTACGTAACATAAGGTAATCACTTTACCTTTGCCACAACCATATCACGAAGCAATGCCCCTTGCAAAAAAAAGTTAGACGCCTCTAATTTATCTTTGCATGTTTAACGTGGCTGAATAGGCTTTCGCACAAGAACCGTTCTTACCTACGAACTTTCAGCACAACGCTGATCAAGTAGTTGTCTCTACTACACCCCTTTCGGGGCCCTCGGTTGAAAATGGCATACCAACTAATGCGATAGAGACAGACACCCCCTAAGCCACTTTATATGGTACAAGCCGTATGTCAAGCGTGGACCAGTCTCGCGAATGAACGCGTAAAGTCGGTTGGGGCCTCTTCATCAAGCATTACTGCGGTATACACAAGTACACGTGGGAGGGTAACAAATAAAAGATCAATGCCCACATGCTACATCTCGTGTGTTCTACCCGTACAAGCATTACTACGCATAGATCTAGCTCTGATACCACTGTAGGGGTTCTGCATATGAAAACAATAATTTTTACCCTATGCCCCTAAACCCCTGATGTTGCCAGGACCTATCTATCAGTAATACAGTAATGGGAGGGGCTTTTCACGAACTTACCCTTGAAGACCGAAAAGCGTTGTCATAGCTCAGGAGAGCGTGGTTGATGTAGACAAGCCGAAGCCGACCTCAAGGGCGTGATGAAGTCCTTGCGCTCATGTGGCTCCAACGACTTGAGTGCCTCAAGTTTGACACCTTGTGGGGAGTTACACATGTCCGGTGCCTAACGATGACTCCCACTTCCCCGATCCAGCAGTAGTTGCGGAAGTAGAGCTCCTGGATCCGAATCCCGCAGCGTGACGGTGCTCCGCAGTGAAGATGTCTCTCGTTCGTGCAGTCCGAACTTGGGACCATGGTCATGAAAGAGAGAGAGAGAGAGAGAGAGAGAGAGAGAGAGAGAGAGAGAGAGAGAGAGAGAGAGAGAGAGAGAGAGAGAGAGAGAGAGAGAGAGAGAGAGAGAGTATCAATTGGAGGTCTCCCCAAAAGTGAGGAAACCTTTATTGAATATTGTGTGTATTTATCTGGCCAAATACCCCTACTATATATAGGGGAGGGGAGGTACTAACTTCCTCAAAGTCCCGGGGTGGGACTAAAGGAGGAGGAGGTGGGGGAGGCGCCACCAGCCAGCCCCCACCATGGGACCCACGTGGGGAAGGCCCATTAAGGCTGCCAGCCAACTCCCTTGGCCCCTCCTAGGGGTGCGGCCCCCTCTTAGGCCCTTTCCCCACCGGGAATTGACCCAATAAGCCTGTTGACCTTTTAAATTGATTTTCTCTTTATTAAATAATTATGAATAAATGATTAAATCAAAATTAAAATTCATTCACATATTATTCAATCTCCGTGGTTATGCAGCACCTTCC
Source organism: Avena sativa (assembly GCA_916181665.1). Taxonomy (NCBI): domain Eukaryota; kingdom Viridiplantae; phylum Streptophyta; class Magnoliopsida; order Poales; family Poaceae; genus Avena; species Avena sativa. Next base: position 436,408,120 of record OV702295.1, read on the forward strand.
ACCTCCACTCCGGATTTACCGAAACCCTTCCGGTTTCTCTCTACTATTCTTCAGCAATTCTTCCGATCCTATAAACACTCTCTAAGCATCATCAAATCCTTAAGCATGATACCCTATGGTTCGGGAACACTCCAGACATGGTTAGGACACTCCCGGACCAATGATCGACAGAGGTACCTGGATGGCCATGTGACCCCTGTGTGTTCCACGAAGATCTTTCGTCGTTTGAACCGGGACAGTCGTGTCTTATTCCCTTTGTCTCTCGATACTTGCATTGCCCGAGATCTGATCAATGACATCACCATGTCGTGTTCAATCTCATTACCGAACAATGCTACTTGAATCGTTCCGACAAGTCATATCCCTGTGATCAAATCACACCCTGCGCAACTATTGGATATAACTTCTCCGAGTGGGCCCTTGAGTATCTCTCTGTCACGTGGACGGACAAATCCCACTCTTGACATATATTGCCTCTACAGTTTCCTCCGAGTACCTGAACACACCTTTATAACCACTATATTACCAAGTGGCGCTTGATGCTATCTAAGAACTCTCTGGAGACAGTGATTGATATAGCCTCACGGTCTAAGGAATAGTCTACGAGGATCCATTTCTAATCATCATAACTTGAACTTCGTGACATGATCGGGTCACGGTGTTTAGGTTGGGTATTGGTTCATCATCTCATTCTCCGAATGAGTTGACTCCATTTCCCACTGGCATAAATGCCACATGATCAGGAAACTTGATCATTTGTTGACCAATGAACCAGTGACTAGAGTTTCAATGGGAACCCCTGGTTGTTTATATATCACACGTGTATTGATGTTTCCTCTCAATAAAGTTATAGCATGATACAAAACTTAATCATAAACTTTATGAAATATGATAATAGTCCTTATTACTTTTTGTATCTAGGGCATATTTCCAACAATAATTTGTTCACCCAACATACTATTTATCTTAAGGAGAAACATCTCTAGTGAACTGTGGACCCCAGTCCACTCCTTTACTATTAATATAACATCTATTGTTTACTATTTATTGTTTACTTTCTGCAAGCAATTACTATCTTCCATACTATATGTTTAATCCTTTGTTTTTAGCAAAACCAGTGAGATTGACAACCTCACTGTAAGTTGGGGCAAAGTTCTGTGGTTGTGTTGTGCAGGATTCCAAGTTGCTAGTAATACCTTGGAGTTGTTTCCTTACTACTACTAGTTCAATAACCTTGGTTTCATAACTGAGGGAAACTTTCTGCTGTTCTCATCATACCTTCCTCTTGGGATTCCCAACAAGCTCTACATATCCTGAGCCATCAAGCACTTTTCTGGCGCCGTTGCCGGGGAGTTCAGGATAACTTTAATCTCTTCTTCCTCGTCAATCACTTTTTAGGAAGAAAGAAGATTCTTACAAGGGGAGTCTCTCACAGCCAATCTCTTTACTTTGTTTTTGTTTTGCTTAGTTTATTTTGCTTTGTTTTGCTTGTTTCTTGATCAAAAACACAAAAAAATAGTTGTACTAGTTTGCTCCTTTTTATGAAAACACAAAAAAATTAGTTCTTTCTGTAGTTGTCACCTCGTTCTTAGCTCACCATGTTGATCCCTAAGTTCACCCTAAAAGACCTTTCAATAGGTAGTGGCTCTATACTTGGGAAAGATGATATTGAAGAATTCTTTAATCATGTTAGCATGCATGAGGATATTGAGGATAGATCCTTAGCAGAACTTGCTCCAAATTATGAACTTGCTGCAACTTCTTTAGTTCACATGTTGGAGGATAGGTTTGTTAACCTTAAACCCATGATTCAAGTAATGTTTCTTAAACTTAAAGATATTGAGGATACTGAAAAGAGAGATTTTACTCTAGAAACTTTGCTTAAAGAATTCAATGATGTTGTTAAGGAACCTTTCAATGATGTTGTTAAGGAAGCTAGAAAGGTCTTTGATTGTTTTAATATGCTAGGCTCATGTGTTTACGTTATTGGTACACTAGAAAAGTTGGAAAAAACCAAACCCCAAAATGGAGAGGAAATTAAAATACCAATACCTTTTAAACTTGTAGGAATGCATGAAGCCTTAGAAAAGAATTTTGATTGGATTGTTCCTGAAAACTTGTTTGATGAAATAGTGAACCCAAGAGTATTGAGAGAGGATCCTCTAGAAATTATTTGGATGAGATACCTTGCCTCATTGAAGATATTTCTAGTATTGATCTTAATGCTTCTTCATTTGAAAATACTTGAATCTTGCTTCCTATGCCTAACTGAAAGGCGTTAAAGAAAAGCACTATTGGAAGATAACCCAAATTATTTTTACTTTTATTAAGTTTTTATTTTGTTGAGTCTTGGAAGTTATTGCCTCAGTAATAGCCTCTCCTTATCCTTTTTGTGTGGTTTTTGTGCCAAGAATAATCTCTAATGAGAGAGAAGTAAGACTTCGGAAAGTTGTTGTCCCGAAACAGATTTTTGTGCTTCACTATAAAAAATTGAAAAATCCCTGTATTTCGTATTGAGCTGTAATTTTCTGTGCTTATGCCTCAGGTTATTATCTAACTTTCTTTAGTTTATCACTTTTAGATTTGAGCAACATAAGCTCTTCGAAAAAATTGGTTTTTACCTGCTGGTCTGTTTTGACAGATTTCTGCCATTATTTGCATTTGCCTCTTAATCTCTTTCTCTTTGAGTTCTCTTTGATCAATTGAGATTTTAGAAGGAATTGCTACAGTAGGTTGTGTTTTAATGGAAGTTTTACTTGTGTTGAAACTAAACCCAAAGACTTATTATCTTGAATACACTAATGTTACTAATGAAGATTGTGTGAAGTTTTGTATAAAGGAAATTTTCAAGTGTAGGGAAGAATAATGTGATGAGATGAAGTATGGACAAAAGATCAAGCTTGGGGATGCCACCCGTGTCACCGCAAGAAATATTCAATAGGTACAAGCGTCAAAGCTTGATGATGCCCAAGGCATCCCCTTCTTCATCAATAAAAATCTCAGGTTTTCTTCCAAAACACTTCATTTTTATTGTTTCATGCACTATTGTGTTGTTCTTGAAACGTCTTTGTTTTTTTAGTTTTCTTTTGTTTGGTTTGCTTCAATAAATTGGTTGGACCCCCGCATTAATATGTTGTTTCAAATAAGTTGATTGGTGTTGGAAAAGAGTAGGAAGCTTCATGCTTATAAGTGGTACAAAAGGAGCTTGTTTTGACTGTAGCCTAGACTTTATCATGTCATGTTTGATGTTTCTTTGACCTTATGCTTAGTGATTATTGCTATAGCATGACTTGTTCCAAACAATTGAGATTGCCTAATGTGCCTTGAAAGAATCATGTGTTGTATTAGCATACAAAGCATAATATTGTGGTATTCTCCTTTGATGCTTTATTTGGGTTGACTTGGCACATGCTTACACCATGTTAAGACTATGAACCAGTCACCTTAGCCTCTATGATAATTTAGTTTTTGACTTGTAATATCACTTTATGCTTTAGTTAATAATATTTTGTCGCTTTGTATGATTATGGCCATTATTTCTCTCTTAGTTGGTCGCTCTCAGTCTTTTGCTAGCCTCCACCTGTACCACGTATGAGTTCCACTGATGCATCCAACCTCCAAGAAAACCAAGTTATTCCAAAGAGTCCACAATAAATTCCTATGCATGGTGTGTTACACCATTCCAAGTATATTCATTTTTTATCTATCTTCCAAATTAAACTCGTTATGTGAAAATTAGTGATTAAAGCTCTCACAAACTTGATGGCACACTTTATTTTCTTGCACTTAATAAACTTGAACCATTGTGTCCATCTATGTTGCTTATATGCTTGCACTTTATAAGAGTTGAATTAGCAGAACCATGATACCATGGGGAACGCTTTCAACATTGCACTTATTGTTCAGTTGATATCATGTTCTTTTGTTTATGGATCCCGGCGGTGTGAAATAAAAGGGGAGCTTGTAAGCTCATGGAGTTTATATGTGTGTTAGAAAACTCCTAGGCGGCCAGCCTAAAAGCCATGCCTAATCATGGTGGAAACTTGCAGCATAACCATAGTGAGCATTCTGTAAAGCATCCTCAATAAAAACCTATGCAAATAGCAGATAAAAAGATCGCTGAGATGCTCATTGTCTATTGCCTTGTCATTTTGATATGGGAAAGCTCATGTGTCATGGGGCAAGGGGTACCCCTTTGGCGGTTCTCCATGATACACATGTACTTACAATGACAAGAACTTACCTGTGACTAAAGTTGAGTAGCATGAGGTTCGGTACTCATAAGCAAGGGGCATGAAATTTTCAACTTATAACTTGTCAAGCATATCCTCATATTTGTGTCACTTTAACCTTAATCACCTCAAGATTCTTATGATAGGGGCAATGAGAGATGAAAGCTAATAAGTAACATAATTTTTGGAAGCTCTTTATGAAACTTGAAATCCCTACTTCCCTCTGTGAAGGGCCTTTCTTTTTACTTTTATGTTGAGTCTCCATCTTCTATCTTTATGCACCAATTGAGAGAGCATAGTGGTCATTCTTAGTTTAATGTGCATTATCCCAAAACTTGTTGATTGATTCATAACTTTGATATTGCTTGTTCTTAAATTATTTGTATCTAGTCACCCTTATGAACTTTGAAGGTGTCCTATGCATTTATGTTTTGCTATACCATGAGGGACAAGCTGAATACCCCTCTTATTATCTTTTCTATATGTGAAACAAACAAACGTCTTTTAATGCATTGTTATTCATGATCTTTTGTTTGTACCTTTTCATGTTACAACATAGTTGCTATGTCTTATTGTTAGAACTCTATCTTTCATGCTCATGTTTAGAGTACTTTGATCCCAGCTATCAATGCTTTACAAATACCTTGATCCAGATTGTGATGGTGCATGTCACCTCAAAAATTATTCTTTTTATCACTTACCTACTCGAGGACGAGTAGGAGTTAAGCTTGGAGATGCTTGATACATCATAAACGTATCTATAATTTTTGATGCACCATGCTTGTTTTATATCAACTTTCTTATGTTTTGTTTACACTTTGAGGTATTTTTATACTTTTTCTGGAACTAACCTATTAACAAGATGTCGTAGTGCCAGTTGCCTGTTTTCTGCTATTTTTGGTTTCAGAAAAGCTAGTAAGGAAATATTCTCAGAATTGGATGGGACAAAAGCCAAAGTCAATATTTTACCAGAAGGAACACGGAGTCCGAAGGGCAGCCGAAGTGGGGCCACGAGGTGGCCAGACCTAGGGCTAGCGCGGCCACCCCCTAGGACGCACCACCCCATGGTGTGGGCCCCTCGGGCGCCCAGCGACCTTGCCCTTCGCCTATAAAACTACCCCGATGCATAAACCCTAACGACCCAATCAAAAATCCACGAAAGAGTTTGTAGCCACCGCCATCTCCATCCTTAGATTGGGGGATCCGAAGCTCTTCCCAGCACCCAGCCGGAGGGGAGAGATCATCCCGGAGGCCTTCTTCATTACCATGCCAGCCTCCGGAGTGATGCGAGAGTAGTTCATCGTTGGACTATGGGTCCATACAGTAGCTAGATGGTTGGTTCTCCTCCTTTGTGCTATCATGTTTAGATCTTGTGAGCTCCGTTCATGACCAAGATCATCTATTTGTAATCCTACATGTTGTGTTTTCGGAGATCCGATGGATATTGGGATACTACGTCAGATTGATTATTGATTCTATCATGTCTATGTTATTTGTGATCTTGCCTGCTCTCTGTTGTTAGTAGCTATCTTGGCCAAGTAGATGCTTGTAACTCCAAGAGGGAGTATTTATGCTCGATAGTAGGTTCATGCCTCTAGTAATCTGGGGAAGTGACAGAAATCTCTAAGGTTGTAGATGTGCTATTGCTACTAGGGAGAAAACAACAATCCTTTCTCCATGGGACAATTGTATTGTTTACTTTACACACTTTGCTTAATGCAATTATCTATTGCTTCCAACTTAATACTGGAAGGGGTTCATATGATAACCTAAAGGTGGATTATTAGTCATAGATGCAGTTGGATTACGGTCTATGTATTATGTTGTAATGCCCAATCAAATCTCGTAGGAGTCAAGATGTCTAGTATATGCATTGTTATGCTTTCTCAATCTGTAAATTGCCCTATTGTAATTTGTTCACCCAACATACTATTTATCTTAAGGAGAAACACCTCTAGTGAACTGTGGACCCCAGTCCACTCCTTTACCATTAATATTCCATCTATTGTTTAATGTTTACTGTTTACTTTATGCAAGCAATTACTATCTTCCACACTATACGTTTAATCCTTTGTTTTCAGCAAAACCAGTGAGATTGACAACCTCACTATAAGTTGGGGCAAAGTTCTGTGGTTGTGTTGTGCAGGATTCCAAGTTGCTAGCAACACCTTGGAGTTGTTTCCTTTCTCCTACTAGTTCGATAACCTTGGTTTCATAACTGAGGGAAACTTGCTATTGTGCTCATTGTACCTTCCTCTTGGGATTCCCAACGAGCTCTACATATCCTGAGCCATAAGTAATTAGCGGTTTCCTTAACCTTTCTAGATTCTTTATAAGAATTGATACAATCGTATTCAACTTCTATCCCTCCTTCACCACCTAAATCAAATCCCCAAGTATCTCTATTGCGGCGAATTCATTCTAGCAGTTCCCAAGATTTAGTTATAGTCAATTCCATAAAAGAAACCCTAGAATTAGTGTCAAGTTCATGTTTGATCTCTTGATTAAATCCCCCATAAAAAATATGCAAAACATATCATTCAGGTAAATCATGATGGGGACATCTATGAAGGATGGATTTATATCTCTTGAAATGTCCTACCAATCCTTCACCTGGGCGGTTTTTGAAATTTGTATCGCCCGCCTTACTTTAGCTGTCTTTACTTTGGGAAATAATCAAAATACAAATTCTCCTTTTAGCTTTTCCCAAGTATCAATTTTCTTTGTAGGGCAAATTCTATACCAAGCTATAGCAATGTTGGTTAGAGATTGGCTAAACAGTTTAAGTTTCAAATCATCATTGGAATAGCCTCACAATTTAAGTGTCCAACATAACTCGGTGAAATGCATTAAATGAGTGTAAGGATCCACATCTGGATCATCTCCTGCAAAAGTTTTCTCTTTAAGCAACGCGATAAAGTGAGGATTAACCTCGAAATTTGGTTTCCTCCCACTCGGGAATTCCTTAACAAGTACTCTATTGAACTTCCTAAGGTACTTAGTTGCATCGAGATGGTTCATCAACCCGAGTGTAGTCATGGTGCTTACTTGAAACTAGTAAACAACTTTAGTAAAACAACTAATAGAATTAGCAACTAAGAACAAATACCAAAAGCTCTTAGCTCCCTAGCAACGGCACCAAAAAATAGATTGATGAGTGCAAGTGCACATATCGATTGTAGCTAGTTTCGAAATAAGAGTATCAAACCCACAGAAAGCTATTTGGTTGAGGTCTTTATGCCCCTCATCACTATCTACCAAAGGATGCTTGTACGATTCCTTTGATCTCAAGTAAAGGGTGTTTGAAATGTTTTGTGTTTGGGTGCAAAAAATTAATAAAACAAGTAAAGTAAAACAAGTAAAGAAAGCATTGGAGAATCATGTTTGAACTCCATAAGGCTAATGTTGGGGGGATACCCCTGGGTAGGGTCACGCCAGGGTATAAAGGCCGAGTTAGCCGAGGTACGGCAAGGTCAAAGCAGGTGTTGGCCGAGTCACCTCAAGGCAGGACGAATCACGGGGTAACCCGGACTAGGGGATGTCCACCTAACTGGGTCTCAGCCGACTTATGTCATATGTCGGTAAGATGTATCTAACTTGTATGCAGGTACAGGTGTAGCCGAATCAACTAGGTACGATCCGGGTTATATCAAGCTTGTAAGAGAAGGAGGGTATCTCGCTGGTCAAAGGGTGACCACTGTATGCAGAGCGTGAGCAAAGCGGACAGAGGCCAGGACCACCGAGGCGTGGCCGACAAAGGTGACGATGCCTGTGTCGGATGACGCGGGCGCCGTAGAGGCTCAAGTAGCCTCTGCATGGATGATGTTGGGCAAAAGTGACCCGGTCGGCTTACTATTTTGGGAGGAGGCATATTCCTTGGAATATGCCTCCACGTATGCCCTAATTGGAGACCTAGCTACCCCTATATAAGGGGGGCTAGGGCTTCTGTAGAAGAGGTTGATCTCTAGAGGGTTGTAAACTGAGGGCTAGCTAGTGGTGAGAGTAAGAGAGTTTCTTCTTCCTCCTCTCCCCAATACAGCTCAAGGATCACTTGTAAACTGAGGAAGTGAATCGAATACAAAGCTACTGTGTGTGGAATCACCACACTATCCCTCCCTGGATTCCCCTAGTGCATTTAGTCCCCACCTTTAGCCTATCCATGGCATCTGCCGTGACACCACCACGACAGTTGGCGCCCACCGTGGGGCTAGCAGCGCTAGCAGGGGTGAAAATCCGGACAGAAACCTTCATCGGCACCGGTGAACGCATCGTCTCCTGGCTCGTTCAGCGTTTTGGAGCGCTGGATTTCGTCAGCGACAACGCTGGCTGCTTTAGCAAGCGTCCTCTTCCGCGCAACGGCCTCTTCGTCAAGCTCGGTGCGCACAAGATCTACGTCGCTGTCGATGTGTCGTGTGTTCACCCGCGGCACGTCATCGAAGGAGGCGAGCCACCCCTTAGCACAGTTCGTGGGGTGCGTATCACTCACTCCCCAGACCGCGCCGAGGTGATGATGACTGCACCTGGCGCAGGCGCGAGCAAGGATCCAGTACTAGATCCAGAGGTAACGCCTAAGGCACCGAGGAAAAGTAGAGGTCCTCCTCTAGAGAGGCCAGAGAATGTGCTGCAGCAGGCGATGGATAGCTTGGCAAACCCAGTAGCAGCAGTAGTAGATCTGGCTCAGGCACAGGTCGAGCTAGAGGAGACTAGGCAAAAAATACTAGAGGGTGCAAAAAAGATAGTCGCGGCTCAGCAGTCGTTGGACATGACACTGCGTGAGTATGCAAAGGCAAATAAGGTAGATGCTGTAAAAGTGAAGGGGAGAAACCTCATGAGTGAAATGAACAAAGAGGGTGATACCAGGATTGAGGAATCAGAGAACTGCTTGTCCGTGTGGCTGCCGAAGTATAGTACCCCGGCAAAGAACCTCGGAGCAGCAGATGCAGCTGCATCCGAGTTAGAGGGTCTGACGGGTGAAGCCCGTCAGAGACAGCAAGATAGGGTCAATGAGTTGGTTCGGATCGCGAACAGGCAAAATGAGGAATTGCTCAGGGCTAACCCGGAGAGAGCTGGGGCCTCCAAGATCGTTCATTCGGCGGTGGGTAACCCAGAGAAATCCGCTGGAGCTGCATCGTCTCCTCATGGTGGTCCTAGGAGAGAAGAGGTAGTAACCTCGGCCAGGAGGAATAAACAGATAGTCCCATATGACCCGGCAAGGGCAGGGAAAGGAAAAGAAGTGCAGAGAAATGAGGATCGACAAAGTGTGAGCCAAGGTGAAGCTGGTCGAGGTAACCGCGACCAAGTCAATGCCGGTCAAGGGAACACTGTAAACGGCAATGCCGGACAGCGTAATTCAGTAGGTGCAGGGCAACCGCAGCAGCGGAATATACCACGACAAGAGCGCAGTGCCGGCCAAGGTATGCAACAGAGAGCAGCTCCACAAGAGCAAGATAGATACAATGATGGTGATTCAGAAATGGTGAATGCTGGGTATCACAGGCCGGACTATCACGTGATAGGGTCAAGATTGGGAAGCAAGAATTTGATGCCTGACGATGCCAGGTTAAAACTGGATCGGCTGTATAGGTCGGAGCAAATTGAATGTCAAGGTCCTCCGGGTCCTGCGTGTTTTGGGCCCCAGATCATGAAGGATCCACCGATGCCTAACTTCTAGTTACCTAGAGGCACAAAAACGTATGACGGCAGCACAAAGCCGGAGGATTGGTTGATTAACTACGCTACAGCAGTGAAAATTAATACATGCAACTTGAGATGGGCTGTGAGATACGTACCTCAAATGTTGGAAGGACCAGCGAGGGTATGGCTAAACAATTTGCCGCCCAGAAGTATTAACTGTTGGATTAATTTTGAGGAGATGTTTGTCAGTAACTTCTGAAGTACGTATCAGAGGCCGAATAGGCCACAGACCCTAGCAATGTGCAAGCAGAAACCGAATGAGACAGACCGGGAGTTCCTAACCCGGTGGTGTACAGTGCGAAACTCCTGTGAGGGTGTAATTGAGTCACAGGCCATAGCATGGTTTGCGCAAGGGTGCAGATATGCAGGCATGTTGTGGCAAAGATTGCAAAGGGATAGGCCAACTACATTGGTAGAGACAATCCGGATCGCTGATTCGTATGCCTTGGGTGATCCGACTCAACCCAGGCTAATGTCAAGCGAGTCAAACAAAGAGTACTACCAGCGAGATGGAGCCGGGTCATCCCGGAGGAATGATTACCGGGGTAAAAGAAGAGATGACAGGCAGGATTACCGGTACAGTTTGCAATAAGTTGCTGCTGTGAATCAAGATCAACCTGGTGCAGGAACCAACCAACATCAGAAAACTGGAGGACAGCAATGGACTCCGAGAAATGATGGCAAGAAAACTTGGACGTTAGAGCAGAAGAAACAGTGGCAAGAAAAGAAGGATCGTCCAAGGTATACTTATGAGGCAATGCTGGATCAGCCATGTAAATTTCACACGCCAAATCCGAGTAACCCAGCGGGTCACACAACCAGGCAGTGTGAGTGGATGCGAAAGATAGAACAAGGTGGTTCGGGGAATGCTCAGGCACCTTGGAATGACCAACCTCGGCAGGAGTTACCCCGGCAGCAATTGCTCTCTGGAGCGAACACGCAATAGTTAATGTTGCCTCCCCCTCCGCCGAGGTATGACAACCATGAGATAAGGGATGCAGTGCATCAAGTGGAAGACCAGCATCAACCGGATCAGAGGTACCCCGGAAATGGGGGAAGGAATGAGTACAGAGAGCATCATCAGAGTTACTATGTGTTCACCACAAAAGAGACAGACAGAAAGAGCTTGTAGCACCAACACACGGAAGTAAATGCGGTAATGCCAGCAGTGACGAGGTATATGCCTTGGTCAGACCAGGAAATTACCTGGAGCATCAAAGATCATCCCAAGCTTATGCCAAGTCCTGGTTCGTATGTGCTAGTGTTGGACCCAACATTCATTGGGCCAAGCATCAATGTGAGGTTCTCAAAGGTGCTGATTGACAATGGCAGCAGCATAAATATCATGTACTTGGACATGATGCGCAAGTTGGGTATCTCGGAGAACATGCTCCAAGCTACAAGGACAACTTTCCATGGCATTGTGCCAGGCATTTCTTGTGAGCCCATAGGAAAGGTCCGGGTTGACGTATTGTTCAGCACAAGAGATAACTGTCAGACTGAGAATTTGGAGTTCAAAGTTGTCAATTTGGAGAGCGCATATCACGGGTTACTCGGCAGGCCAGCTCTGAACAAGTTCATGGCGAGTACTCATATCAGTTATTTGAAGATGAAGCTGCCCGGGCCAAATGGTGTGATCACCATAACTGGTGATTTTCGACGTTCCATTGAGTGTGCGTCAGCCGGGTCTAACCTGGCCGAGTCACTTGTGATTGCGCAAGAGAAGAGAAAAATCCAAGAGGTGGCGGCGCTGGCTCAGTCCGCACAGCAGTATATGCTGGCGCTGAGTAATCCGCATGGTAGTGTTTCATTCGAAGTGACAAAAGATACCAAGAAAGTGCCTGTTGATGATATGTTCCTAGAGCGCACCGTAACAATTGGTGTCGGGTTAAATGACAAATAGGAAAGCGAGCTCGTCAACTTTCTCCGTGAGAATCGGGATATTTTTGCTTGGTCCACACAGGACTTGCAAGGTGTTCCGAAGGAGTTGGCCGAGCACTCTTTGAACATGAGACCCGGAGCAAAGCCGGTGAAGCAACCTCTCCGCCGCTTTGCTGAAGATAGGAGAAAAGTCATAGGAAATGAGATAGCTCAGCTGCTAGCAGCTGGATTTACCATGGAAGTACTTTACCCGGATTGGCTGTCTAATCCGGTGCTGGTGGAGAAGAAGAAGGACGATCCGAACATGGCAGTGGTTTGGCGCATGTGTATCGATTACACGAACCTGAATAAGGCGTGTCCGAAAGATCCATTCCCACTGCCAAGGATAGACCAGGTCATAGATTCCACTGCTGGGTGTGAACTGTTGTCATTCATTCAAGCATATTCTGGTTTCCACCAAATACCTCTAAACCCAAGTGATCAAATAAAGACCACGTTTATCACCCCGTATGGGGCTTATTTCTATCGCACCATGCCTTTTGGTTTACGTAATGCAGGGGCAACGTACCAAAGATGTATGCAGAAATGTTTGCACGACCAAATTGGTCAAAATGTGCAGGTATACGTGGATGATGTTGTTATAAAGACCAAGGAAAGCAAAACGCTCCTTGACGATATCAGGCAGACATTCGTGAACCTAAGGAGGTTCCGAATGAAGCTTAACCCGGAAAAATGCACCTTCGGTATCCTGGCTAGAAAGTTACTCGGATTTCTTGTCTCCAGCCAAGGTGTCGAAGTCAATCCAACTAAAATTCGGGCCATAGAGCGAATGGAACTGCCGAAGTGCCTTAACGATGTCCAGAAGTTCACTAGTTGCCTGGCATCCTTAAGTCGGTTTGTATGTCGGTTGGGAGAAAAGGCACTGCCTCTCTATCAACTCATGAAAAAGTCGGACAAGTTCATTTGGACGCCATAGGCCAATGAAGCCTTTATCCAATTAAAGAAAATGTTAGCCACTGCACTAGTGTTAGCCTCTCCACTATCAAAGGATCCAATGTTGCTCTATATAGCCGCAACCAACCGAGTTGTAAGTGCAGTAATTGTGGTAGAGCGCGATGAAGAGGGTAAGTCAGTGCAAAGGCCAGTATATTACCTAAGCGAGGTATTATTCGCATTGAAGCAAAATTATCCGCACTATCAGAAAGTGGCATATGGTGTGTACATGTCGGCTAAGAAGATAAAACACTATTTTGAGGAGCACCCCATCAAAGTAATATGTGAAGCTCCCATATCCGATATAATGAGTAACAAGGATGCAAGTGATAGGATTGCAAAATGGGCAATTGAGCTAGCCCCTTATGCGCCACAATATGACAGAAGAGAAGCAATCAAGTCTCAGGCTGTGGCCGACTTTTTTGTGGACTGGGCTGAGGTGCAATATGAACCACCATTACCAGATCCGAATTATTGCAGAATGCACTTTGACGGATCAAAAACAAAAACCGGGTTAGGCGCCAGAGTAGTACTTACCTCGCCAAAAAATGACCAGCTGAAGTATGTATTGCAGATCCACTTTACAGCGTCAAACAATGTCGCCGAATATGAGGCACTTGTACATGGGCTCAAAGTGGCAAAAGAAATTGGGATACGTCGGATCCAATGCTTTGGCGACTCGGATTTGGTAGTTCAGCAAGTTTCGGGGCTATGGGACGCTCTTGATCCAAACATGGCATTATACAGATTTCATGTGCAGAAGATATCTGGTTACTTTGAGGGATGCGAATTTCACCATGTACCTCGGGTGGAAAATGAGGCTGCCAGCGTATTGTCGAAGCTCGGATCAACCGGACAAGCAATTCCACCGGGTGTAGCATTAGAACACCTCAAAAAACCATCTATCAGGCCGTCCCCAGAAACCGACTCAATCTACGTCCCGGAAGATCCGGAGTCCGGAGCCGTACCCATGGACATTGACATGGGAAGTGGTACGCGAAACCCGGGGACTGCCTCGGCGAACCCGGGGACTGCTTCACAAGACCCGGGGACTGCTCAGCGTGATTTGGCTGAGGTTATGCCGGTGGATCAGATGGAAATTGATGAGGATGTGTTCCTAGTGCGAGTTGTACCAGCTTGGGCACTGCCCATATTTCAATTCCTGAAAGATGGAACCTTACCCGCTGAGGAGGTGCTTTCCCGGCAAACTCAGAGGAGAGCAAAAGCATACACGATCATCAATTCCGAGCTATACAAAAGGAGTGTGACTAATGTCCTCCAGTGATGTGTTGACCCGGAGGAAGGACTGGACATCCTCCGAGACATAAATCAAGGGGAATGTGGGCATCATGCCTCGTCCAGAGCCTTGGTAGCAAAAGCTTTCTGTCATGGGTTTTACTGGCCAAATGCCTTGGAACAAGCAGAAGATCTAGTAAGAAAGTGCAATGGCTATCAAAGGTATGCGACAAAGACGCATATGCCAATGTCGGAGCTCAAGACCATACCAATTACCTGGCCATTTGCCGTATGGTGTTTGGATATGGTTGGCCCCTTCAAACCAACAAGAGGGAACATGACCCACATCTTGGTCATGGTTGACAAATTTACAAAATGGATTGAGGTGAAGCCAATAAGAAAATGTGATGGAGCTACCGCCATGACATTCCTCAAGGATATCATCTTGAGATACGGTTATCCTCACAGTATCATAACAGATAATGGAACAAATTTTGCTAAAGGGGCATTTGCGCGATTCTGCCAGGACAAGAAGATCCAGCTAGACGTAGCCTCGGTAGCTCACCCCGCATCGAACGGACAAGTGGAAAGATCCAACGGATTGGTATTATCCGGGATAAAACCCCGGCTCATTGAGCCGCTGCAAAGATCAGCGGGGTGCTGGATAGAAGAACTACCAGCGGTACTATGGAGTTTAAGAACAACTCCGAATCGATCAACAGGCTATACGCTATTCTTTCTGGTATATGGGGCAGAAGCTGTATTACCAGCCGACATAGAGAATGACTCGCCCAGGGTCACCCAATACACAGAAGCCGAAGTGCAAGAAGCCCGGCAAAATGATGTTGATCTGCTGGAAGAAGCGAGAGAATTGGCATTGTCCAGATCCGCCATATATCAGCAAAATCTCCGACACTATCATAGCCGGAAAGTAAACCCCCGGGTTTTCCGGGAAGGTGATCTGGTACTCCGGTTGGTACAACGTACTGCTGGCATGCGTAAGTTATCCCCCCCATGGGAAGGGCCATTCATCGTGAGCAAAGCATTGCATAATGACTCATATTATCTCATTGACGCAAAACCACAGGAGAAGAACAAGGCGGACAGGTCCGATGAGGAATCTAAGCGTCCATGGAATGTACCTCTACTTCGCCCTTTCTACACTTAGCAAAGAAGTGTGTGTATCCGAGTCACTCATATGTCGGTATGTATGCCGGCAATGAACTTATCAATGAAATGTTCGCACCTCGAGCAGTAACACGGGGACTGCCTTGATAATATTTGTTGTCTTCTGTATTTATTATGTATACGTCGGCTGGCGTAAGTTGTTTCTACTTAAGCCAGATTAGTAGTGTGTGAGCACCAAAAACCTAACGCTTCGACTTGCTGTTGTCCAACAAGATTTGGCTTCATGGCAAGCAAGAGAACAAGTTTGGAATTGCATAACACATGAAAAACGACTAAGGAAAAGAACTTAATCGAGCCGACGTTTGTTTTTTGGACTAACCTTATGCTTATTTTATGCTTACTATGCTGAATTATTTTGAGCTAATCCTAAAGTTTCCAAGTATTGTTAAGTCAATTTTTGAAGCTCGGACTCGTAAGTCATAAAACCGAACCAAGGTAGACACGAGCCGAGTCAAGAAATTGGAGGAAGAAGAAAATGAAACTTGGGGACTACGCCCAAGTTAATCCCGCACAAAAGCTTAGTAGCAAAATATCACTTATGTGCTTGATACAATTGCACCCGACATACCGGGGATCTGATGAAATTCAAAGTGTTTCTAATCAAGGAGCAGCAGGAGGAGGTAATTCGGCGCCAGCAGGTGCAGCCCCAGCTTCGGCTTCAATGTCATCTTCATCTTCCTCGACGTTCGAAGCTTCGTCATCTTCGTCCTCACCCGAATCATATTCAGCATTTTCAGCATTTTCGTCCTCGGCGGCGCCTAGGAAGCTTGGTCCCTCGTTCCATTGATGAATGGGGGCGTATTGGCTGAGGCTATGGGCGCAAGCCTTGCGCCGAGCTATCCAATCCGGGTCATTGGACCACCTTGATCCGGTGCGCATGTGCTCAAGGAGATTGAGGTTGATCTTCTCATACCACGTAAGCACGTAGTGGAGAACAATCTCAGCTCCGGCGCGTCCGGCAGATTCTCTCCAAAGATCGAGTTGGGTCTCGCACTCCATTAACTTGGCGAAGAGAGCTGCGTTCCCCTCCAGAGTATCTTCATTAGGCCAAAAGGCATTAAAGATCCGGATGGCCACATCCAAGATATCCTTGCCATAGTTCTTTACAATTTCGACACGAGAAGACAAGCTGACCAGCAGGTCCTCCATGTCATAAGGAATTTCTCCGGCGCCAGGAGCAATTGGGGTACCCCTCTTCTAGCGGAACTTGGCGATAGCAGTAGTTGCAATAGCATTGCCCTCTGGAAATTTGTCTGAAAACAAGAGAGGTGAAATAAGTGAGGAAGGTTGACCCGGAGAGATTCATGACAGCTGAAGAAAAAGAACTTACGAGAAATGTGGCTGTGGATCCGGGTCAGCTCCTTGGTACACTTGTCGCGCCTCTCCCAGAGTTGCGCAAGCTCAACATTCGCCGACTCAAGCTTAGAGTCGGCCTCCTTCAGCAGTTCTTGGTCCTTGGCGATCTGGAGGTTGAGGCACTCACGCTCTTCAGTAAAGTCCTGGCCTGCTTTCTCTAGTTCGGAATGGTGCTGCGCCTTGAGCTTCTTCATGTCTGCCTTAAGCTTGGCGATTTCATCATCTTTGGTTCGGAGGAGGGCGAGCTCATCATTTTTCTTCTTGAGTTCGGCCTGATGCTGCCCTGCTTGTTCGAGAAAATGCAGCATCATGTCAGGCACGGGCACACTATCTTCAAGAGAGGCTGAAATAGTTTGTTGACCCGGCAAAGCCGAGGTATGAATATTTGCCGAGCCAAGGAGAAAAGGAAATAGAGTGCGGAGGAAGGTTAAGCAAAAATGACTTACCCTTTATCTGCTCCAAATTCTTCCTCATGATAGTATTCTCGGCCTCCACCCCAGCTGCGAAATCTGAATGATGGATTAGTTCGGCGGAAAAAGACGAAGAAAAATGGAAAAATGCCAAGGAAAAAACTTACCCCTTTTCTCGTGTTCGGCGAGAAGTGTAGTATGTTTCGCACGCAGCATCTTGTGAGTATCCAAGAGACGCTGAAACTCAGTGCTCCGGCGATTGGTGGTCACCTGAAAAGAGTACAAAAGGATAGCTTAGTCTTATGCATATTCGAAGTGTACAAAATCCGGGCCAAGTGGAACTTAACCCGACTCTAGGTGTGTGCATATTCGAAGTGTACAAAATCCACGCCAAGTGGAACTTAACCCGGCTCTAGGTATGTGTATATTCGAAGTGTACAAGATCCGGTCCAAGTGGAACTTAACCCGGCTCTAGGTGTGTGCATATTCGAAGTGTAAAAAATCCGGGCCAAGTGGAACTTAACCCGTCTCTAGGTGTGTGCATATTCGAAGTGTACAAAATCCGGTCCAAGTGGAACTTAACCCGGCTCTAGGTGTGTGCATATTCGAAGTGTACAAAATCCGGGCCAAGTGGAACTTAACCCGGCTCTAGGTGTGTGCATATTCGAAGTGTACAAGATCTAGGCCAAGTGGAACTTAACCCGGCTCTAGGCGTGTGCATATTCGAAGTGTACCAGATCCGGGCCAAGTGGAACTTAATCTGGTTCTAGGTGTGTGCATATTCGAAGTTATTAAGGAGCTACGTTGGTTCTCTAAGGAGCATCCGGCCGAGTAACAAGTTACTCCCCCGGAGGCTCGGGGACTAATGGCTATATCACTAATATCTACTACATGTTAAGGAAAAGGCGAAATAACGTACCTCCATCATCCGACATGCAAGGTTAATTGCCTTAGCAATGGTATTCATTTGGGAAGCAAACTCGGCGGGCCTGAATTTCTCAGGGAGATCATCATTGTGGACGAACTCTGCCTTGTTCCAGTTGTTTACAAACTCGATTAAGGTCGGAGGATAACGTTCGCCGCTGAGCATGTGGGGAGAAACCAGACCCTTGGCATGGGCTTCCTTCCGTTTTAACCTGGGCAGCAGCAGGGCTGGTGTGCAAAACGACTTGCGCATCAGCTGACCCGGCAGACGTGTCTGTTGTCGGTGGGGTCTTCTTCGAAAGCATGGACACAAGTGTACGCTGTCCAGCCTCGATTGACGTTGCCTTGGCAATGTCAGGAGCCTTTTTTCCCTTGGGCTGCTGTTGAGAAGTTGAAGTTGCTGCAGCGGATTTGCCCTTGGGAGCTGCCTGGGTGCTAGCCTTGGTACTGTTGGTGCCTTCTCGATGAGTCTTGGAAGACTCGGACGAGGCGGAGGAGCTTAGTGTTGTTGCTGCTAGTGCTGGAGTTGATGCTGATGCTGATTTCTATTTCGACGGGGGTGCTGAAGGAACCTCGGTGGTGGCTGGTTGTGGCGGTGCCGAAGAAGGAGCAACTACAGCCTCGGCAGAACCGCTTCCCCCCGTTCCGAGGTTGCCCTCCTCTTGACGAGGTGGGCTAGAACTCAGAGCAGCCGCTGAACCCTCCTGAATGGGGCTCAACAGGCGTGAATCATCGCCACAAGGGGGAGAAGCGCTATGTCGGAGCGGCAAGGCTATGCCGGATCCACTCTGAGGAACCTCCACTATGGCCCTGCCGAATCAGATCATGAATGATGAGAAACTTAAACAAAGGAAGAACGAGTGAATAGCAAAGGGAGAAGTGACTTACTCATCCGAGGTCAAGGGTTCCTTGGGCTTGCGAGCTCTCCGGGCTACGGCTTTGGTCGTGGACTTGGTGGCAGCTTTGTCTGTGGACTTCTTTCGCCTTTTGTTTGTCTTGGAAGGTCCGGAGGAAGAGGCAGATGCGGCCCCCCGTTTCTTCGATGCGACCGGGACGGGCTCACCCATGGCAAGGGGAGGATCTTCATGGATCTGCCCACCGGAGTTAGCTGATGTCGGAAAAGCGTAAGATAGGGGGATAGCGTCAAATGCCTCCATCACCTCAACGTAGGATTCATCTTCATCGTCAGGCCAATCTCTAATGGAAGAGAGTTTACCGGTGTGTCGCTTGGTCGCATCAGCCATCGGCAGGAACATCTCCTGATCTGGTTCCTCCTCGTCCAAGGCATCTCGATCAGGCGCCCATTTGAGAGAAGGCTCGATGCCATCCTCAATATTTTGCTGAAGAAGCATCTAAGGGAAAGAAAAGGCAAAGGGATCAAATCTACAACAAAAACCGACATACGATTCAACTCGGAAAGAGATTGGGGCACGAGACTTACCGCGGGGGGAAGCTTATCTCGGCAGAAGTGTTCGATCCCCCACGTCCACTCAGTGGAGAAGTTCTTGCTGGTGGTAAAGAGGGCCTTGACCCGGAGGTAGATCTCGATGTTGCTTAACTCGAATGAGGAGGTCTGGTTGGGGTCACGGCCCCAGCTCATGTGGCAGAGTTTGTGCGTGTGTTTCTGGAGGGGGGAGATCCAGTTGCGGACGAATATGATCATTGCGTCCTCGTTGCGAAATCCCAGATCCTTCAGCTCCTGGAACCTTTTGTTGACTTGGTTCGCCAGGACAGTGGGCTTCTTGGGGACCTTGTCCCACAGATCCGGATTAGGAGGACACGGAGCGTAGGGACGCAGCCGGATCAGATCTTCAGTTGTGCCATTTCTGACATAAAAGAAGGTTCGGGCCCAGCCCTTGCAGGAGTCAAGACCCGTGACTCGGGGGAAAATGGACTGTTTCCGAGGCGAGATAGAAGTTGCGACGAACTGCGTGAGCTGCTTGTCCTCCGGATTAAGTTCTATATTTGGAATCACGTTCTGGCGGAGGCCAAAGAACCGGATCCAGAGCTCCTTTGTGGGCCACAGTCCGGCGTAGCCCTCGATGGTGGAAGCGAAGGCAGAGAGAGAGGTGATGGCATTAGCCAGAAGATGATGCGGTTGAAGCTCATACGTGTTGAGCCAGTCGTGGAAAAAATCGCTAACGGGGAGACCGAATCCACGTTGGAAGTGGGAGAGGAATACCATATACTCACCCGGATTGGGTGAGGGGGCAAGCTCCACAGTGGCGAGGCGCGCGATGACGCCCTCCGGCATACGCCGGGTGCGGTACAGCCAGTCAAGATCATCCTGGCAGACCCAGGACCTAGCCCAAGCACCGCGGTCGGCGTTCCCAGCGTCCTCCATTTCCTGCTCTGCGACGGCGAGCTCCTCCTCTGTCATCTCAAGGACACTGTCCTCGCTGGCGCTAGCGGCGGTGGGGGGCAGTGGCCTGGACTGGCGAGGACCCGTGGCGGAGGAGATGCGCGGAGGTGGCGGCAACGCTGGTGCGCGAGGAAACGGTGTGGCAACGGTGCGACTAAGCAGGTGCGGTGGCGGCGGCGCTGTCACTGGAGAGGAAGAGGAAGAAGAAGAGGAAGAGGGGCGCGAGAGTGGGGAAAAGACCCAAGGGGCGCGCCCCTCCCCTATTTAACCACGCCCTTGAGGGGTAGTGGGATCACGTTGTGCGGACAGGCCACACGGTGTGGTCGTGTATGACCCAGATCAACCAATCAGTGACGAGCCACAGGAAGGGCCACAGGGCGCAGCGGATCCCACGACGTGACGTGGTGATACAGTTAACAAGGAGACAGACACGACGTGACGTGCGCAACAGTAATTTCTGACAATAACTGCAGCGGTTACTGGCGCAGGCCCTTAAAATGAGGCAAAGTAATGATTAGCCTCCACGTGGGGAAGCGTACAAAAGAAGGAAGAATGACCCGGATGAGTATGAGGTGGCCCGGCCAATGAGTGAAAACTCGGAATGTGCCAAGGGAAAGTAAACCTATGAAATCCAGACTATGAGGTAACTCGGAAAAGGAGCAAAAGGCTTGGAAAAATTGAACCTGCTATGGCCTTAGCGGCTAAGGCAGCTAAGACCACACCAGCTTCAGGGACTAATGTTGGGGGGATAGCCCCGGGTAGGGTCACGCCGGGGTATAAAGGCCGATTTAGCCGAGGTACGGCAAGGTCAAAGCAGATGCTGGCTGATGACCCACAAGTATAGGGGTGTATCGCAGTGTTTTCGAGGGAAGTGAAACCCAATTTATTGATTCGACACAAGGGGAGCCAAAGAATATTTATCAGCCTTAACAACTGAGTTGTCAATTCAGCTGCACCTGGAAACAATCTTGCTCACAGCAGTTTATCAGTGGCAACAGTTTTGTAGTAGGAATAGTAAAGTAACAGCAGTAGTAAAGCAAATACAGTAGTAAAAAAAGCAGTAACAGTGGATTCGAGTGCGTTATGCATAGGGATGGATGGACGGGCGTTGCATGGACAAGACAATCCACATAGCAATCAGAACATAGGGTAATTGCATGTAAATAAGATAAAGCATCCAAGTACTAGACAATCCTAGGCATGTGTTCCATATATAGTCATACGTGCTCCCAATGAGAACTTGCACAACATCTTTTGTCCTGCCAGCCCGTTTGCAGCGGGGCCTCTAGGGAACTACTGGCAATTAAGGTGCTCCTTTTAATAGAGCACCGGAGAAAAGCATTAACACTCCGTGAACACATGTGATCCTCACATCGAAGCCATTCCCTTCCGGTCATCCCGATTTCTGTCACTTCGGGGCCATAGGTTCCGGACAACAACGTGTGTATACAACTTGCAGATAAGACCAAGAACAATACTATCATAATGAATCAATAACATGTTCAAATATGAAATCATGGCACTCGGTCCCTAGTGACAAGCATTAAGCACAACAAGTCACAACAAAGTCATAAAGCACTAATAAAAGATACTAGGCACCATGCCCTAACAATCTGATGCCATTACATGAACAATCTCATCCAATCCCTACCATCCCCATAGCCTACAGCGGGGGATTACTCACTCATAGATGGGGGAAACATGGATGGTCGATGGAGAAGCGATGGTGATGATGATGGCGATGATCTCCTCTAATTCCCCATCCCGGCAGGGTGCCAGAACGGAGTTTTTGGTGTTGTTTCATGGAATCTGGTGGTGGCGGCGGAGCGGAACTCCTTCTGGAAAAATGTCGAACCCCCCGGAGTTTTTAGGTTAGAAGGCTTCTTATAGGCGAAGAGGGAGACCGAGGGGGTGCCTGGGGCCACCACACCATGCCCTGGCGCGGCCAGGCCCAGCCCGCGCCTGGGGGTGGTGTGGCCAGCCCCTAGCCCTCCTCCGTCTCGTATTCTGGCTCCTGGAGTCTTCTGGAAAAATAGGCACTTTGGCTTTTGTCCCGTCCAATTCCGAGAATATTCATTTTCTGACTTTCCTGGAACCAAAAACAGCAGAAAAAGGCAGCTGGCACTGTGGCTCTTGTTAATAGGTTAGTCCAAGAAATCATATGAAAAGTACTCCAAAGTGTGGACAAAACACAAGAAAGTGGATAAAACCAAGCATGGAGCATCAAAAATTATAGATACATTTGCAATGTATCAACATCCCCAAGCTTAACTCCTGCTCGTCCTCGAGTACGTAAGTGATAAAAAGAAATAATAATTTTTGAGGTGACATGCACCATCATAACTTGATCAAAGTATTTGTAAAACATTCAAAGATGGGATCATAGTACTTCAATCATAGCATGAAAGACAAAGTTCTAGCAATAAGACAAAGAAACTATGATGCAACACGAAAAGGCACAAACAAAAGATTCATGAATAACAATGCTTTGCAAGACGTTTGTTTGTTTCACACAAAGAAAACATAGCATAGTGGCATTCAGCTTGTCCCTCAATAGAGTAGCAAATATAAATGCATAGGACACCTTCAAAGTTCACAAGAGTGACTAGATACAAATAGTTTAAAACAAGCAATAGAACTAAGAATGGCCACTGTGCTCTCAAGAAAGTGCTCATACAATGTGTGGAGACTCAACAAGGAAATGAACAGGTTTTGAAAAGTTTGAAAGGCTTCCAAATGCCGAAAGTATGGTACTCGTTAGCTTTGAGCTCTCATTGCCCCTATCATAAGCATCTTTAAATGGTTAAGGTTAAAGTGACACAACTAAGAGGATATGCTTGACAAGTTATAAATCGAAGTCTCATGCCCCTTACTTACGAAGACCGATCCTCAAGCTACTCAACTTCAGTCACAAGTAAGCTCTTGTCATTGTAAGTATATACGTATCATAGAGAACCACCAACGGGGTACCCCTTGCACATGACACAGGAGCTATCCCATAATCAAAATGACAAGGCAAGCAGACAATGAGCATCTCAGCGATCTTTTTATTTACTATGAGCATAGATTTTTATTGAGGATGCTCATTACGGTTATGCTGCAAGTTTCCACCATGATTAGGCATGGCTTAGGCTAGCGGCCCAGGCGTTTCTCTAACATACATACAAACTCCATGATCTTACAAGTTCCACCTTTATTTCACACCGCCGGGATCCATAAGCAAAAGAACATGATATCAACTAGGTACAAAGTACCAATGAAGTGTTGAAAGCAGTCCCCATGATACATGGTTCTGCTAACTTCAACTCATAAAGCACAAGCATATACGCAAAAAAGAAGGATGCAATGGTTCAGGTTTATTAAGTGCAAGAAAATAAAGTGTGCCATCAAGTTCGTGAGAGCTTTACTAACTAACTTTCTCATAACAAGCAAACATTTTTTTCAGAAGAAAACAAGGCATATTGAATATGCACGGAAGTAGAAAATGATGCTAATAGGTAGGTATGGTGGACACTTTAGCAATATTTGGTTTAAGGGAGTTTGGAACATGAGTAAAACACTCAGTGTAAGTGAAGGCTAGCAATAGAAAGGGAGCGACAAACGAGAGAGCAATAATAGCCATAATCATGCAGAGCGACAAAACATCATTGATCAAAGCATAAAGTGATACTACAAGTTGAAAACTAAAGGATCATAAAGGCTTAAGGTGACTTGAGATAGTCATAACATGGTGTGAGCATGCGCCAAGTCAACCCAAATAAAGCATCAAAGGAGAATACCACTATACTATGCTTTAATATGCTAAAACAACGCATCATTCATCCAAGGCACATTAAGCACTCTCAATTGTTTATAACAAGTCATGCTACATCAAAGAATACTAAGCATAAAGCCAAAACAATATCAAGCATGGCATAACAAAGCATAGGCCACAGTCTAAAACAAGCTCTCTTTACCACTTAAGCATGAGCTTTCCTACTCTTTTCCAAACCAAACCAAACTATTTGAAAACCAACGCATGAAAGAGGAGGTCCAACCAATTTATTCAGCAAACTAAGCAAACCAAAGAAAAGAAAAACCAAAACGAAAACGAAAAAGAAGACGCTCCAAGAACAATACAACTGTGCAAGAAACAATAAAAATGAAGTGTTTGGAAGAAACCTGAGATTTTTATTGATGAAGAAGGGGATGCCTTGGGCATCCCCAAGCTTTGACGCTTGTACTTCTTGTATATTTCTTGGGGTGACACACATGGCATCCCCAAGCTTGAGCTTTAGTCCATCCTTCATCTCATTACTCATTCCTTCCATACACCTGAAATTTTTCCTTCATACAAAACTTCACACAATCTTTATTAGCAACATTAGTGCACTGAAGATAAATAAGTCTTAAGGTTCAGTTCTAACACCAAATAAACTTCCATTAGAACACTAGCTACTGTAGCACTTCCCTCAAAAATCTCAATTCCCCAAAAGAACTTAAAAAGGAACCAACAAGAAGCAAATGCAGGAAATGGCAGAAATCTGTCAATACAGACCAGCAGGTAAAGACGAATTTTTTCATAGACCTTATGATGCTCAAATAAAAAAGTGTTGAACTAAAGAAAGTTAGGTAACAACCTGGGGCATAAGCACAAACAATTACAGCTCAATCCGACATACAGAGCTCTCTCACGAATTTTTACGGTGAAGCACAAAAATCTGTTTCGGGACAGCAACTTTCTCAATCATTACTTCTCTCTCATTAGAGGTTACTCTTGGCACAAAAAGCAAATAAAAAGGATAAGGAGCGGTTATTACTGAGGTAATAACTTCCAAGACTCATCTAAAACTTTTGGGTTATCTCCCAATAAGTACTTTTCTTTAATGCCTTTAAGTTAGGCTAAAGCAAAAACTAAAAATGGATAAAATAGAAGTAAGCGGAGATAATCATGGTGAAAACATTGTTTTGTTCAATGAAATCCTTTTGTTAACAAGGTTGATCAGGTCTTGCTACAAAAACAATTCCATATGAGATAAAACTTTGTATTCCACTAATGATTATGTTACCTCAACCTTGATAGCAATGGTCCCAATCATAATAGTTTCAAATTTTTCGCTTGGTATGGGACAATATATTTCTCCAACTTGAATGCCATCATCATGTTCAATTGAATTCAAAACCATAAGTCTATCAATCTTCTTGGGGAAATAGATAGTATGTTCCTTGTCATTGACATTGAAGGTCACCTTCCCTTGATTACAATTAATAACAGCTCCTGCAGTATTTAAGAAAAGGTCTCCCAAGAATAATAGACATATTATCATCTTCAGGCATAAAAGTTTGAGAGGATGCTCTCATAAGAAATATGAGTTGAAGTAAAAGAGAGCATCAAGAAGCAAATTCAAAACACATTTAAGTCTAACCCACTTCCTATGCATAGGAATCGTGTAAGCAAATAAATTCACAAAGAACAAAGTGACAAGCATAGGAAGATACAACAAGAGTAATTTCAAAACTTTCAGCACATAGAGAGGTGTTTCAATACCATGAAAACTTCCACAACCATATTTTCCTCTCTCATAATAATTTTCAGTAGCCTCATGAAGAAACTCAACAATATAACTATCACATAAAGCATGCTCTTCATGATCTATAAGCACTAGAGCTTTATTATAAACATTTTCAAGAGAAACCTCAGGAACATAACATTCATCCTTCTTTAGTAAGCATGGAGGACAATCAAATAATGTAAGGGATAAAGAGTTAATCTCATTAGAAGGTAGGCATGGGTATCTAATCCATTCTTCCTCCTTTTGTTCATCACTCTCCTCCTCTTTTTCATCTAATGAGATTTCAGGTTCATCAATTTCTTCTTCCATAGGATCCTGCAAGGCATTAGTCTCTTCCATTTGTGGAAAGCATCTAAAATATTCAAGAATATGGCCATTTTCATCCTTGTAATTATCAAAGCAAAATTTAAGTATACCATAAACCTCATATTTGTAAGGTGAATCATCAATATTTTCAAGCAAACTAGCAAGTTCAAAAGCACCCTTCCAAGCAATAAATTCTTCAATTTGCTCCGCATCATAAAAGTCATAAATTCCTTTAGAATAGGAAGATATGGTATCATTATCATTATACTCACATTGAAAAGGGAGGTGTTTGTACCTCTTTCTGCAACAAGACTCATCACAGCAATAAGTAACATTATAAGTACAGCACACGTTTCTAGCAATGGTATACAATCTATCAATTTGTTCCCATAAGTGTTTCCCTTTTTGTGACAAGCGGTGTTCCTTATAATAATATTTTTGATCTTCCGTGAACCCACCTTGCCAATAAGCTTCAGTTTCAAAGAAACCAACCATTAACAACAAGCATGATAAGGCAAGACAATAACAGACCAACGAAAATAATAACTAGAGTAGGAACTAAATTTTTTTTGTATTTTTGATGAAGAAACAAGCAAACAAGGAGAAAATAAACTTAGCTTAAACAATAGTGAATCCAAGTGGACTTGATAAATAAAGCTATGCTCCCCGGCAACGGCGCCAGAAAATAGTCTTGATGACCCACAAGTATAGGGGGTGTATCGCAGTATTTTCGAGGGAAGTGAAACCCAATTTATTGATTCGACACAAGGGGAGCCAAAGAATATTTATTAGCCTTAACAACTGAGTTGTCAATTCAGCTGCACCTGGAAACAATCTTGCTCACAGCAGTTTATCAGTAGCAACAGTTTTGTAGTAGGAATAGTAAAGTAACAGTAGTAATAAAGCAAAGACAGTAGTAACAAAAGCAGTAATAGTGGAATTCGAGTGCGGTAGGCATAGGGATGGATGGACGGGCGTTGCATGGACAACACAATCCACATAGCAATCAGAACATAGGGTAATTGCATATAAATAAGATAAAGCATCCAAGTACTAGACAATCCTAGGCATGTGTTCCATATATAGTCATACGTGCTCGCAATGAGAACTTGCACAACATCTTTTGTCCTGCCAGCCCGTTTGCAGCGGGGCCTCTAGGGAACTACTAGCAATTAAGGTGCTCCTTTTAATAGAGCACCGGAGCAAAGCATTAACACTCCGTGAACACATGTGATCCTCACATCGAAGCCATTCCCTTCCGGTTATCCCGATTTCTGTCACTTCGGGGCCATAGGTTCCGGACAACAACGTGTGTATACAACTTGCAGATAAGACCAAGAACAATACTATCATAATGAATCAATAACATGTTCAAATATGAAATCATGGCACTCGGGCCCTAGTGACAAGCATTAAGCACAACAAGTCGCAACAAAGTCATAAAGCACTAATAAAAGATACTAGGCACCATGCCCTAACAATCTGATGCCATTACATGAACAATCTCATCCAATCCCTACCATCCCCATAGCCTACAGCGGGGGATTACTCACTCATAGATGGGGGAAACATGGATGGTCGATGGAGAAGCGATGGTGATGATGATGGCGATGATCTCCTCCAATTCCCCAACCCGGCAGGGTGCCAGAACGGAGTTTTTGGTGCTGTTTCATGGAATCTGGTGGTGGCGGCGGAGCGGAACTCCTTCTGGAAAAATGTCGAACCCCCCGGAGTTTTTAGGTCAGAAGGCTTCTTATAGGCGAAGAGAGAGACCGAGGGGGTGCCTGGGGCCACCACACCATGCCCTGGCGCGGCCAAGCCCAGCCTGCGCCTAGGGGTGGTGTGGCCAGCCCCTATCCCTCCTCCGTCTCGTATTCTGGCTCCTGGAGTCTTCTGGAAAAATAGGCACTTTGGCTTTTGTCCCGTCCAATTCCGAGAATATTCATTTTCTGACTTTCCTGGAACCAAAAACAGCAGAAAACAGGCAGCTGGCACTGTGGCTCTTGTTAATAGGTTAGTCCAAGAAATCATATGAAAAGTACTCCAAAGTGTGGACAAAACACAAAAAAGTGGATAAAACCAAGCATGGAGCATCAAAAATTATAGATACATTTGCAATGTATCACTAGCCGAGTCACCTCAAGGCAGGCCGAATCACGGGGTAACCCGGACCAGGGGATGTCCACCTAACTGGGTCTCAGCCGACTTATGTCGTATATCGGTAAGATGTATCTAACTTGTATGCAGGTACAGGTGTAGCCGGATCAACTAGGTACGATCCGGGTTATATCAAGCTTGTAAGAGAAGGAAGATATCTCGCTGGTCAAAGGGTGACCACTGTACGCAGAGCGTGAACGAAGCGGACAAAGGCCAGGACCACCAAGGCATGGCTGACAAAGGTGACGATGCCTGTGTCGGATGACGCAGGCACCGTAGAGGCTCACGTAGCCTCTACATGGATGACGCTGGGCAAAAGTGACCCGGTCGGCTTACTATTTTTGGGAGGAGGGATATTCCTTGGAATATGCCTCCACGTATGCCCTAATTAGAGACCTGGCTACCCCTATATAAGGGGGGCTAGGGCTTCTGTAGAAGGGGTTGATCTCTAGAGGGTTGTGTTTTACTAGTGGGTTCCTGAGGGCTAGCTAGTGGTGAGACTAAGAGAGTTTCTTCTTCCTCCTCTCCCCAATACAGCTCAAGGAGCACTTGTAAACTGAGGAAGTGAATCGAATACAAATCTAATGTGTGTGGAATCACTACATTATCCCTCCCTCGATTCCCCTATTGCATTTAGTCCCCACCTTTAGCCTATCCATGGCATCTGCCGTGACACCACCACGACAGCTAAAACATTCTCGGGGATTTAGGATACACCACTAGCATGGAATAATTAATGATAATTAGGATAACCTATTTCTTTCATCATGATGTGTGTGTAGAGAGCTCAGTAATAAGATGTTCACTACAAGACTCGTGGGCAATCGCTTTCTTGAGTCAGGTAATGAGGTCACCTCTAAATAACCACTATGATGCCTAAGAGTAATTACTCATACAGACCACCACAATTAAGGGGTTTCCTCGTGGATATCGTAATAAGCTTAGTGAGTCTCTATCAATTCCCCTTTGACCGTGCAGGTTATAAGAAAATGTTTACTGTCCCCACTTTGCACTAGACATACTCCCATACACGTCCTAAGGGTATCGCCCTCTCCTTAGACCCGGAGGCAAGTGATATGTGGCCGACTACACATAGCATTGATACGTCCAGAACGTATCTACTTTCCCGAACACTTTTGCTATTGTTTCTCCTCTAAACTTGTGTGATTTGGAGGCAACTAACGCGGACTGACGCTGTTTTCAGCAGAATTGCACTGGTGTCTCCTTTTTGTGCAGAAAATCAACTATCAGGAAAAATCCCAGAAAATATGCCAAAAATCCTATTTCACCAGAAGACTCCCGGAGCCAGAAAACGAGACGGAGGGGGCTGGGCCCAGGCCACACCACCGAGACGCATGGGCTAGCCTAGGCCGCGCCAGGGGGTGGTCTGGCCGCCCCAGACTCCCCCTCGGTCTCCCTCTTCGCCTATAAGTTGCCTTCTGACCTAAAAACAAAGGAGGGTTCGACGTTTTTCCAGAAAGAGTTCCGCTCCGCCGCCACCACCATATTCCATGAAACATCACCAGAAACTCTGTTCTGGCACCCTGCCGGGACAGGGAATTGGAGGAGATCATCGCCATCATCATCACCATCGCTTCTCCATCGACCATCCATGTTCCCCCATCTATGAGTGAGTAATCCCCCGTTGTAGGCCATGGGGATGGTAGGGATTGGATGAGATCGTTCATATAATGGCATTAGATTGTTAGGGTATGGTGCCTAGTATCTTTTATTAGTGCTTTATGACTTTGTTGCAACTTGTTATGCTTAATGCTTGTCACTAGGGCCCGAGTGCCATGATTACAGATCTGAACATGTTATTGATTCATTATGATAGTATTGTTTATGGTCTTACCTGCAAGTTGTATACACACATTGTTGTCCGGAACCAATGGCCCCGAAGTGACAGAAATCGGGATAACCGGAGGGAATGGCTTTGATGTGAGGATCACATGTGTTCACGGAGTGTTAATGCTTTGCTCCGGTGTTCTATTAAAAGGAGCACCTTAATTGCCAGTAGTTCCCTTGAGGCCCCGCTGCAAACGGGCTGGCAGGACAAAAGATGGTGTGCAAGTTCTCATTGCGAGCACGTATGACTATATATGGAACACGTGCCTAGGATTGTCTAGTACTTGGATGCTTTATCTTATTTATCTGCAATTTCCCTATGTTCTGTTTTCTATGTGAATTGTCTTGTCCATGCAACGCCTGTCCATCCATCCCTATGCCTACCGCACTCGAATCCTACTGTTTACTGCTATTGTTACTGCTGTCTTTACTTTACTACTATTGTTACTTTACTTTCGCTACTACAAAACTGTTGCTACAGATAAACAGCTGTGAGCAAGATTGTTTCCAGGTGCAGCTGAATTGACAACTCAGTTGTTAAGGCTTATAAATATTCTTTGGCTCCCCTTGTGTCGAATCAATAAATTGGGTTTCACTTCCCTCGAAAATACTGCGATACACCCCCTATGCTTGTGGGTCATCAAGACTATTTTTTGGCGCCGTTGCCAAGGAGCATAGCTTTATTTATTAAGTTCACTTGGATTCTCTATTGTTCGCTGATATCCATCTATCATGGGTAAGTCTCGTGATGGCAAGGTTCCAATTTTACCATCCACTACAAGAAGAGGTACGATTATGAACACCTCTGTTGCTCATGATTCACCATCTGTTATGAGTAAGCTTGTTACACCACCACATACACATGCTACACACATTGCTACTACTGCTGAATCTAAAACTTCTGATGCTTATGATGTTGCTTCTACTGTGCTTGATAAGAGTGGTTCATTAGGTCCTTTCCTAGATGCTACGATTGCTAGAACTATAGCTGGAAATACTGAAACTCCTAATGAAGACACTACTACACATGTTAGCTCACCTGAGTCTAGTTAGAGTTATGATATTGAAGATGGTTATGTTGAGATGACCGATGAATTTATTAAAGAATGTAAAAACACCCATGATAGGAGCGCTGCTAAGAGTCTCCTTGAGAGGCGTACTATTAGACCCAAATTGTCTCCTATTGCTAAGTTTGCTGCTTCTCCCATAAACATTAAAGTTAAAGATTATGATTTCTCTATCTATCTATCTTACATAGCTATTGTTGAGAAAGAACCTTTTTGTGGGACTAAGAATGAAAGTGTGGAAGCACATATGAATGAGCTTTCTACCATGAGTGGCTTGTTTTCTGATGATATTAAGATGCATACTTACTTTGTTGCTAAGATTTTCCCCTTTTCAGTGAAAGGAGAAGCTAAAGCTTGGTTTAGTAATTTACCTCCTGGATCTATTGATAGCCCTGATTGCTTGATTAGTACTTTCCTATAGAAATATTTTCCTCCAAGTGCTAGACATGCTATTTTGCAGGTACTTTTTGATTTTAAACAGGGAGAAAAGGAGATATTTCCTGAATCATGGGCAAGGTTTTGTGCTTTGATTCATGCACAGGCTGGAAGTCTATTACCTAAAAATGAGCTTCTTGATATATCTTATAATGGACTAACCGAAGAATCTAGGACATACCTAGATAGTTGTGCTGATTGTTCTTTCAGGAATAGGACTCCCAAGGAAGATGGGGAATTAATGGCTAAAATAAGCAAGAACTATGAAGATTGGACTCCTCCTGAACCAGCTATACCTGAAGTAATTATACCTAAACCAGCTATTCTGGTGCCTATTCCAACATCAAAGAAGAGGGGAGTTATTGAGTTAAATGATGAAGTGATGAAGGAAGCTAAGAAATGTCTTAAGGAAAAGGGAATTAAAGCTGCAGATGTCAAGAATTTACCTCCTATAGAAGAATTATGTAAGCCTATTCCCCATTCATCCACTATTGAGGTACACTCTCTCCAACACTTTGATGAAGGTGATATCCCTTACTCTAAACCTCCTGATCAATGCTTAGAAGAATTCGATATCTTTATTGTTAAGCGGGATAATTTTAATAAAAGGGTGCAAAATCATCTAATGGAAAACACTAGAGCTATTGTTGAGTTGAAAGATATTGTGGAAAGAACCTCTAATGATGTCAAAATGATTGTTAAACACATTTAAATGGTTCAAACTCAAATAGATCAACTCATTAAAGTTCAAAAAGACTTGCTAGTTAACGCTGCTAAAGAAAAACATGCTTATGAAATTAGAACTAGAAGTGGTGCTGCTACCCAGGATCCTCTATATCCTAACGGGCATCCTAAAAGAATTGAGCAGGATTCTCAACAAGCTGAATAGTGGCTCTACTCGTAAGAAAAGGAAAAAGAAACATAAAACTATTGTAGAACCCTCAGAACCTGCTATAGATCCTAATAGTATATCTGTCTCTGATGCTAAAACTGAAACTGGTAATGAAGAAAATGAAGTTCCTAATGAGGAAAAAGTTGAAGAAGAACCTAAAAAGCACACTAAGAATACTAAATACACTAAAGAAGATTTTATTGCTAAGAAACATGGTAGTGAAAGAGAGCCTTGGGTCCAAAAACCTATGCATTTCCCTGATAAGAAACACAAGTCAAAGGAAGATGAACACTATAATAAGTTTTGTGAGTGGATTAAGCCTTTATTCCTACAAATTCCTTTGACTGATGCTATTAAATTGCCTCCTTACTCAAAGTATATGAAGGATATTGTCTCGAATAAAAGGAAGATCCCTAATGAAGAAATTTCTACTTTGCTTGCTAATTATTCCTTTAATGGTAAGGTTCCTAAGAAACTTGGAGACCTAGGGATTCCAACTATCCCTTGCTCTATTAAGAATAGTTATGTTAGAACTGTTTTGTGTGATTTGGGAGCTAGAGTTAGTGTTATGCCTTTCTCTCTCTATAAGAGACTTCAACTTGAAAAACTGATACCAACTGATATATCTTTGCAAATGGCTGATAAATCTACCACTATTCCTATTGGTATATGTGAGGATGTACCTGTTCAAGTGGCTCATAATTGCTTGATATTAACTGATTTTGTTGTGCTTGAAATGCCTGAAGATGATAATATGTCCATTATTCTTGGGAGACCTTTTCTTAATACTGCAGGAGCTGTTATTAATTGTAATCAAGGAAAGGTGACTTTCAATGTTAATGACAAGGAACACACTGTCTATTTTCCCAAGAAGATTGAAAGTACATGGTTTGAATTCAATTGAACATGTTGAGGGCATTCAAGTTGGAGAAATATATTGTCACATACCAAGAGAAAAATTTGAAACTATTATGATTGGGACCATTGCTATCAAAATTGAGGTAACATAATCACTAGTGAAATACAAGTTTTGTCTCATATGAAATTGTTTTGGTAGCAAGACCTGATCAACCTTGTTAACAAAAGGATTTCATTGAACAAAACAATGTTTTACCATGATTATCTCTGTTTACTTTTATTTTATCCAGTTTAGTTTTTGCTTTCGTTTAGTTTTCTTTTTGTTGTTAGTTGCTTGCATGTTAGAGTGTCTTAGAACTCCTGTAGTTCTAGCCTTGTTTTGTCATTGCATCACTTCCAAAAAAAGATCTGTCTGTCAGAAAATCATTTTTCTATACCTGAAAAATGCCCAAAAATAAAGTGTCTCGAAAAATTCCAGAAAATTCATATTAAATTTTTACATGAAAAAAGGGGCAGAGGAGTGCCTGGAGGGTACCAGGGGGACCCACCAGGCAGGCACACCACCTGGTGGCGCGGCCTGTCCTGGGTGGCGCCATGCCATGGTGTGGGCCACCCCTAGCCCTCCACTAACTCTCTCACCTGCCACTTTCTTCTCTCTCCCGAGTAAGCTCCAATTCATTGCTCAAAATCGTGTTCTTGTTGTGCTTGCTCTCGATTTTTTCCATCTCCTTGCTCAGCCCATCTTTGTTGCTGAAATTTGGAGCACTTGTTCTCTGGTATGTGACTCCTCCCCTTGTCCAAGTAGATTTGGGTTTAGTGGATTATATCTTGAGTATTTTGCTGCTGTAGGTGACAGGTTATGAGAGCTTGTAAGCTTGTTTGATGCTTAGAGATATAGTTCTGATGCATGTTTAGGCCTCTTACAAGTCCCTATGAGTAGTATCCTTCATTATATTCACTTTGCAATCACTTGTTTAATAGGTGTTTAAATTTCAGAATGCCAAGCATGAACAACCATACCTTTGGAGAGATATTTGAGAGGGATGCACCTAGGAGGTCGAGGCCCTCAAGATCGGCCTCTCAGTTTAGGACATCATACAACGAAGATCTCATTGCAACTCGTATTGGTAATGAAAGGGATGATGGGGATGCTCACCCATCTACTTTTCCTTGTTTTACTTTCTTACAAGCTGCAGGGATTCTTGATGCTTTCTTGCTACTAATTGAGAGGGTTGGTTTGACCTCATATATGCAATATGAGAGTGAGCAATATGCTATGCTCACCAAAACCTTTGTTGAGAGCTTCACGTTCACTAACACGCCCTATCAGTCAACTGTCTCTTTCAAAATTTATAATCTGCCCTTTACCATGCCATTGGAAAGATTTTGTAGTATTGTAGGTGTAAGCATGACAGGGACCGTGAAGAAAATTCAAGGGCAATCCGCTGATTTGCTGGAGCTTTACCGAGGGGTGACCAATGATGATGACCGTGTGGCACAACGCGGAAAGATAAGAAACATCCAACTCCCTGCTCTTAGATACTTTGCATATTATCTTGCTACTAGCGTACTTGGTAGGGAGAACACAAGTAATATCTCCAACTATCATTTATCCTTCCTTGCTGCTGCGCTTAACAATGATACTCGTATAACCTTGGCTCGCTTATTGCTCGCCGCCTAGCTGCTAGGGGGCCTATCTATGGGGGCATCATTGCCTCACGTATGGTCAATGCATTAGGACGTTCAGTGGACCCCAATGATATTGTATTGGCACCACAAAGGCTTGACCTTGTTGCTATGAAAACTCATCACTTTGTCACTGCTGATTCTGATTTGGACGGTCTAGTATATAGGATGATGTTTACTGACGGGGATGAAAGGGAGATCCCTTTGCCACAGTCTTCTTAGTTTAGTGTTCACAGGAGACCGTGGTCGCTCTCTAAGGAGGAGGTGGATGAGCAGCTCCGCTTGCTGGGTTTCCACAAGGAGAATCAGGAGGATGTACCCTCCTACGATTACTCCGCGCACTACGGAGGGACATACTCGAGCTCGCACCAGGACGAGGGTACTCCTCGTCATACCACGGTGACACTTCATCCTGGCCAGCTTGGGATTGATACCCACCTAGGCCAAAATCCTAAGCTTGGGGGGACGTACGCCGGCATCGCACTCATCTCCTTATCATGTTGCGTCGGTACTTTGTATATTCATGTTTCGTTTTCTTTTTAGTTTTTGTTCTTTCTTTGCTTTTGCTTTCTAAAACACAAAAAGACCAAAAATATTTCGGTTGTTTCTCTTTGGTTTGTTTCTTTTTATTTTCGCCTTGGTTTGTTTTTCCCTTTTTGCTTTGTTTGAACTATTCGAAAAACCCAAAAAGATTTTGCTTTGCTTGCTTTTCCTTTTTGGTTCTTGCTTTAAAAAATCGAAAACACCAAAAATATTTGTTGTTCTTCTTTGGCTTTGTGAGTTTGTTGCAGGGTTCAGCAGTCCTCAGTGGATATTGGTTTCATATTATTATTCAATCCACACAAGTGAAGAGCAATAATGAGGATTAATGACAACTTGAGGTGTGATAAGAGACTGGTAACGAACTCTATTTGTTTTCATTTTTGTACATATACTCATCATTGTGGGCATGCTTAGTCTGTTCGTGTAGGGTGTATGTTATCTTTGGATCCTTAGTAGTTCTTGATTTTGTATGATTAGTCCTAGCTTGCTAATAGTTTGTAGCATGTCATATGAATGTTTGTTTGCATTACTCTATTCATAACTTGGTATGACACCGTGGTATCCTCCTCTGAATGCTTCATTTGAATTGACTTGGCACATTCTCACGCATGCATATAACTGAAATAATCAGTTAAGCCTCGGTGAATTATTTTGCCTTGAGAATCTTGAATCACTTTCATGCCATGATTAGTCTTGTTTTGCTGCAAGCATGATTATGACAGCTATTGCTCTCTCGTTTGTCGCTCCCTTACTATTGCTAGCCTTCACTTTCACTGAGTATTCTACTCATGTTTCCAACTCCCTAAAACCAAACATTGCCAAAGTGTCCACCATGCATACCTATTAGCATCATTTGCTATTTCCGTGCATATTCAATATGCCTTGTTTTCTTTCGAATAAAATGTTTGCTTGTTATGAGAAAGTTAGTTAGTAAAGCTCACACGAACTTGATGGCACACTTTATTTTCTGCACTTAATAAACCTGAA
Source organism: Avena sativa (assembly GCA_916181665.1). Classification (NCBI taxonomy): domain Eukaryota; kingdom Viridiplantae; phylum Streptophyta; class Magnoliopsida; order Poales; family Poaceae; genus Avena; species Avena sativa. Next base: position 436,444,727 of record OV702295.1, read on the forward strand.
CCGTTGTGACTGTCCATGAAAGTTATATGCTTGCAAATTATAGGTTGGGGATTAGCAAAACCGTGCTATCATGGGGAACGCTTTCAACACTTGTAAATATATATCCAGTTGATACCATGCTCTTTTGTTTGCAGATGTCGTCGGAGTGAAATAAAAGGGGAGCTTGTAAGTCAATGGAGTTATGTATGTGTGTTAGAGAAACGCCTGGGCCGCCGGTCTAATCCATGTTGTCATGGTGGAAACCTGCAGCGTAACCATACTGATATCTATGAAGCATTCTTCTTATAAAAAATAGAGATAGCTATTGAGAAAAAGAAAAAAAGAGATTTATGAAAAGAGGAAAGAGGGGAAAAAGCACCATTTCCCATGGTAAATAAGAAGATTGCTGAGATAGTCATTGTCTGCTTGCCTTGTCATTTTGATATGGGGATTCTTCCGTATCATCGGGCAAGGGGTACCCCGTTGGCGGTTCTCTATGATACGCACGTATTTACGATGACAAGAACTTACCGGTAACTAAAGTTGAGTAGCATGAGGAGCGGCCCTCGTACTCAAGGGACATGGGATTTTCAGTTTATAGTCTGTCAAGCATATAACTCAGATTGGACCTCACTTTCACCTTAACCACATTAAAGATGCTTATGATAGGGGCAATGAGAGCTCAAAGCTAATGAGTACCATACTTTCAGCATTTGGAAGCCTTTTAAACTATTCAAAACCTTTTCATTTTCTTGTTGACTCTCCACATATTCTTTGAGCACCTTGTTGAGAGCATAGTTGTCATTCTTTTTGCCTATCCCATTACTTGATTATTTGTGTTATGACTTTGATGCTTGTATCTTTGATATCTTTACTTCTAGTCTTCACCTGAACTTCAGAGGTGCCTTGGTATTCATAATCAAAGGCAAGCGAGATACCACTCTATCATACCTTGTTATGAGCATTGTAATGTTTCTTATGTTTATGCTTCATGCTACTTATTATTTTTGAGTTGGAATCTCTTCATAGCTTGCAATGCCTATTAAGTAAACTTAGTTGCATACTCCTTATTATGAATTGTCTAAGTAGTTAATCACATGCTGAGAATATATACATCATATGAAGCAAATGTGTTCGTGAGAGTTCTTTTATCACACTCAGTTTTCAACTGAATTGCTTGAGGACAAGCAATAAGCTAAGCTTGGGGGAGTTGATACGTCCAAAACGTATCTACTTTCTCGAACACTTTTTCTATTGTTTCTCCTCTAAACTTGTGTGATCTGGATGCAACTAACACAGACTAACGCTGTTTTTAGCAGAATTGCCCTGGTGTCTACTTTTTGTGTAGAAAATCAACTATCAGGAAAAATCCTGGAAAATATGCCAAAAATCTTATTTCACCAGAAGACTCCTGGAGCCAGAAAACGAGACGGAGGGGGGCTGGGCCCAGGCCACACCACCTGGCCGCGTGGGCTAGCCCAGGCCGCCCCAGTGGGTGGTCTGGCCGCCCCAGACTCCCCCTCGGTCTCCCTCTTCGCCTATAAGTTGCCTTCTGACCTAAAAACTTAGGGGGATTCGACGTTTTTCCAGAAAGAGTTCCGCTCCTCCGCCACCACCAGATTCCACGAAACATCACCAGAAACTCCGTTCTGGCACCCTGTCGGGACAGGGAATTGGAGGAGATCATCGCCATCATCATCACCATCGCTTCTCCATCGACCATCCATGTTTCCCCCATCTATGACTGAGTAATCCCCCGTTGTAGGCCATGGGGATGGTAGGAATTGGATGAGATCGTTCATGTAATGGCATCAGATTGTTAGGGCATGGTGCCTAGTATCTTTTATTAGTGCTTTATGACTTTGTTGCAACTTGTTATGCTTAATGCTTGTCACCAGGGCCCGAGTGCCATGATTTCAGATCTGAACGTGTTATTGATTCATTATGATAGTATTGTTTATGGTCTTACCTGCAAGTTGTATACACACGTTGTTGTTCAGAACCAATGGCCCCGAAGTGACAGAAATCGGGATAACCGGAGGGAATGGCTTTGATGTGAGGATCGCATGTGTTCACGGAGTGTTAATGCTTTGCTCTGGTGCTCTATTAAAAGGAGCAACTTAATTGCCAGTAGTTCCCTTGAGGCCCCGCTGCAAACGGGCTGGCAGGACAAAAGATGTTGTGCAAGTTCTCATTGCGAGCACGTATGACTATATATGGAACACATGCCTAGGATTATCTAGTACTTGGATGCTTTATCTTATTTATCTGCAATTGCCCTATGTTCTGTTTGCTATGTGAATTGTCTTGTCCATGCAACGCCCGTCCATCCATCCCTATGCCTACCGCACTCGAATCTTACTGTTTATTGCTATTATTACTGCTGTCTTTACTTTACTACTTACTTTCGCTACTACAAAACTGTTGCTACTGATAAACTGTTGTGAGCAAGATTGTTTCCAGGTGCAGCTGAATTGACAACTCAGTTGTTAAGTCTTATAAATATTCTTTGGCTCCCCTTGTGTCGAATCAATAAATTGGGTTTCACTTCTCTTGAAAATACTGCGATACACCCCCCCTATACTTGTGGGTCATCAACCATCTAGAGAGAGAGATCAAACACAACATCATAGATCAATGTATCATGGACCAAAGTAATGGATCATCTTTATTTCATTTCATAATAATGATAGGGTTTCTCCATCTCCCCAAGAACAAATGGAATTACTCACACATGGAAGCAATCAACAACATCATTATATTCAAATGGATTTACAAAAGTATGAGGATAAATCTAGTGCAAACCACCATTATATTTGGAATTACAATAAGATCTAAAGTATGAAAAGGGGAATGGTAATGGTGATGGATATGCGGTGGTTGATGATGAAGGGGATGATGTATGTCCTTCGATCCACAGCGTAGCAAGGATTTTCCCTTCTCTTAGTTCCTCCTCCAGATCCCCCTCTGGCGTGGTATTTCGAGGCTGGTGGTTTCTATGAATGTCGGATCTCATATCCGTCTTCACGAGGTGGGAGTATTTGAAGAGGCAGACTCTCTGACACATGGTACGGGCATACGGTACTGGTAAGCTCCACCCGTACTAGTGCTCGTTAAACCCTCAGTAGCCTTCCTCCACTTTTGCTATTCTCCTAGGTGCGAGGAAAAATCAATTAAATGACATTTATCACTTAGAAATATCATATTACTGCATAATATGATAGTCCAAATTGATATGTTCACAAAGGGCTTAATAAATTGAGATCATGTTGAAACAATGACAAAAGGTGAACACAAGCGCAGTAAAATATTAAAAACCCTACTCTACTTATGCAAAAACAAGAGGTAGATATGCTTCAATTTCGGACTCATCAACTATTCCTTAGGCGCCTTTTATTTTGGGACGGAGAGAGTAGTATTTTCTTCTCCTTCTTGATATTCAAATTCATCGAATGTGGGCATATATTGAAATTTTTAGAATTAGAATTTAATTTCATCTTCCCCAAACTTGAGTGAAACTATCTTTTTCTGCAATCAATATTTGCCCGTGAGGTATTCAAGAAAGTTCTTCCAAAAATAATTGGAAAATAAGCATCACTAGGCATATCAACTACCACAAATCAATAGGATATTCATATGGACCAATAGAAATTGGAACATATTTAATGATTTCAATGGGGCCTCTAAGTGATTGATCAGCAAGCATAATTTTAATATCAGTATTTAAGAGTTTGGCTGGTTCAAGTTCATCTTGGATATCTAGATAAAGTTCAAAGAGATGACATTAACAGTAGTCCCTATATCACAAATTCCATAATAAGAAGACTCATTGAAGGTGCATGAAAGAATAGTTTTACTAACATTTTTAGCTTTTACCTTTCCTTCAACAAATTGGGAAGCTTCAGTGTCAAGTTCAACTGCATTGCAATGTGCAAACATAGTCAATATCTCTTCCTTACTCACTTCTCTTTCTTCTTCCACATTTCTAAGAATAATTTCTTTTACCTTTGTTGCTTCCTCTTATTCTTTTAGAACTCTCTATTCCTCCTCCAATTGTTCTGCAAGATGTTGAGCTATTATGTGCTTCTCCATAGTCCTTGGAAAAGGGAGTGGATCCACATAAGGAGGTATGTTCCTTGGTGGGTCAATTACCACTCTAGATACTTCTTGCACTTCAACTAGTTTAGGTGGTGGAGTATATTGAAGCCAATCTTTCTTTGATGCTTCAGTGTGTTTTGTAAAAGACTAAAGGATTTGCAGAATAATATCTTCATGAATATTAAACTCATTAGGAGTTTTTTTACTTTACTAGTTTCTTTATAAGCATTGAGATAATCATATTTTACTTCTATTCCTCCTTCGCCTCCTAAATCAAAACCCCAAGTTTCTCTATCACGGCAAATTATTTCTAGAAGTGCCCGAGCTTGTGTTATAGTGAATTCCATAAAAGCTCCACCCAAAGATAGAAATATTTCATTTTTATTATCGTGATTAAGTCCTCCATAGAAAATATGTAGAACGTAGCATTGTGGTAGATCATGATGGGGTCACTTATTAATCATACTTCTATACCTTTTGTAGGCACTTACCAAACCTTCACCTAGGCAATTCCTAAAGTTTGTAATTGGACGTCTTTCTCTAGCTGACTTCACCTTGGGATAAAAGAGGGATATGAATTCTCCTTTTAGCTCCTCCCAAGTACTTATGGATTCTGCAGGGCAAATTCTATACCAATCAAGAGTAGTTTTGATTAGAGATTGGCTAAACAATTAAAGTTTCAATTCATCATTAGAATAGCTTTTCAGTTTAAGGGTCCAACATATCTCAGTAAAATGATCTAAATGAGCATAAGGATCTTCATCTAGATAATCTCCTACGAATATTTTTCATGTGGAATGGAAATTAGATGAGGGTTGACCTCTCTTTAGTGCTTTCACTCACGAATTCTTTCACATAGGCTCTAATAAACCTCCTGAGGTATTCAGTTGCATCGATCTTGTTCATATGCCCGAGCACAGTCATGGTGTTTACCTAAAACTAGTAAACAACTTCAGTAAAACAAATAATAAATTTGCAACTAAGAACGAAGACCAAAAGCGCTTAGCTCCTCGACAACAACGCCATGAAATATCTTGATGAATGCAAGCATAGGCACATTGTATCTAGTTTTCATAAAAAGAGTATCAAACCACGGAGAGATATTTGGTTAGGGTCTTTATGCCCCTTGTCACTATCTATCGTGGATTACTTGTAAGCTTCCCTTGATCTCAAGTAAGAGTGGTGAAATAAGGTTGTTTTGTGCATAAAGTAAATACTAAAGTGTAAAGAAACAAGGAGACAAACACATTGTAAAGGTAATGAAACTATAGTAAGGCAAAGTGTTCTCAGGGATTGTAGGATCCACCTCTAGCATTGGTATTAAATGTGATTAGGATAAATCTATCTCTTCGTTCATGAAATGTGTGGGGAGATCTCCATAAATGAATCATCACAAAAAGTCATATGTTATTTCATCCCTAATAACCACTACGATGATCATAAGCAAGCCACTCCGATCCCTCACAATTAAGGGTTTCCCCGTGTATGTTGATATGAGCTTAGTGAATCTCTCCTTATCCCCCTTGGCCATATGAATAGCAGGCCGACACGTTATGTCACTTAGCACCGTACATACTTGTAATGACCCAGGTATTTGAAGGATAGGAAGGCTAGAAGCGTGATTTGATATTTTGACTTGCATGCATATTGAAATTTTAGGGTCAGTTTGAATATTTCAAAACCTGATTGAATTTGATTCTAGTGAGGTTATTTTGTAATCAAATGGTCACTAGGAATGGAAGTCAAGTTCAATAGTTAATACAAATAATTTGAAAGAATTCATAATGGAGGTTTGACCTAAGTCAAACTAGAATTCAAATTCAAATCCTACACACACACACACACAAGTCATAAGAATATGAATTCAATTATCACACAAACTTCAAATATCAAAACTCAAATAATGATCACAAGTATAATGAAATCAACTTGATATTTATTCATTTATAACATGAGTACATGATCTAAGTTACATATGATAAAAAGGAGAAAATAAAACCCTAATTACAAACTACTATACCTACACTACACCTATCTAAACATCTTATCCTTATGTGAACATAAACAACAAAGAAAAACAAATGTTAGTGTTAAAATGTTGGTTTTGCCCTACGGAAAAACCATTTGATAAGAATCCTATCAACTAGAGTCTAGGAACTAGTCCTAAACTCTGAGCTTGAGTTTAATCAACCAAGAAACAAGGAACAATCATTGGTGAAGAAAAAGCTTCACAGTAAACCACTTGGAATCCAACATACTAGATAGTAGCATAGAACATTGGCAGTTCACAGTGAACTGTTACACTTAGCAATATAGACAGAATCATCTAGGTAGTCATCTACCCAGAATTTTCAAACAGAACAAGTATATGAACTAAACCAATAGAAATGATTGAAACCATAATACAAAACTTTGGACCAAAGGAAATCCCTAGGCTCAGGACTCTATCAAGCACAACAAAAATTAGAAATCTAAATCATTAGCCATGAAAATTATAAACCAATAGAAGTTATAGTAACCACAATACAAGATCATAGACCAAAGGATGTAGCCAGTCTTTAGATTCTGCCAAGAACCCTAGAACAGTAGGAATTTAAAACATGATCAATTAGAAATTTAAATCAATCAAACTTCACAACAAAGGATACTATGATCGATCATCCAAATAGAATTGTGAGGGATCATGGATGAAATCCAAACTAAAATCACAAATAATAAAATACATATACACTTGTCATGCTCCAAAACCATAACATGACAAAAGATAAACCGACATGCCTGATTAGGCATATGCAGATACCAACCCCTTGCATATAAGAACAAAAGGTCCATATGCCAATTTTGGCATACACACATAGGTTAAAAGCAGCATGGGCTTAACCACCAAACAACCATGCCACCTATATATATGTTAAGCAAGAGAGGCAGTTTCACACATGCCCAAGTAGGTGAATCACCTAAATATGTGTCATCACCACATCCATTTAGGAACATTATAAATAGTTGACCACCTGAGACCCCAGAGATCATAACTCACCACTCGAGGTTGACCAAAAACACACTATTAGAGTTTAGAGAGAGATCTAATAGAGAGAATAGAGGAAGAGGAGGAAGAACTCAAGAACAGGAGGAGACGGACCATAGTAGTAGCTATAGATCTTCAGCAACCACATTTTGGAAACTACAAAGGTTATTAGCTATAAACCCTATAGAAGGAAGCATAGAGTCCTTAGGAATCTAGAGAGCAATTGAAATAGAATGCCCCTAGTAAATAGGAGGGTTGCACACTATGCATCTTCACTAAGTGAAGAACACCACTGATACATTGCAAATGTATCTATAATTTTTGATGCTCCATGCTTGGTTTTATCCACTTTCTTGTGTTTTGTCCACACTTTGGAGTACTTTTCATATGATTTCTTGGACTAACCTATTAACAAGAGCCATAGTGCCAGCTGCCTATTTTCTGCTGTTTTTGGTTCCAAGAAAGTCAGAAAATGAATATTCTCGAAATTGGACAGGACAAAAGCCAAAGTGCCTATTTTTCCAGAAGACTCCAGAAGCCAGAATACGAGACGGAGGAGGGCCAGGGGCTTGCCACACCACCCCTAGGCGCGGGCTGGGCCTAGCCACGCCAGGGCATGGTGTGGTGGCCCCAGGCACCCCCTCGGCCTCTCTCTTCGCCTATAAGGAGCCCTTTGACCTAAAAACTTCGGGGGGTTCAACGTTTTTTCAGAAGGAGTTCCGCTCCGTCACCACCACCAGATTCCACGAAACAGCACCAGAAACTCCGTTCTGGCACCCTGCCGGGACGGGGAATTGGAGGAGATCATCGCCATCATCATCACCATTGCTTCTCCATCGACCATCCATGTTTCCCCCATCTATGAGTGAGTAATCCCCCGCTGTAGGCTATGGGGATGGTAGGGATTGGATGAGATCGTTCATGTAATGGCATCAGATTGTTCGGGCATAGTGCCTAGTATCTTTTATTAGTGCTTTATGACTTTGTTGCGACTTGTTGTGCTTAATGCTTGTCACTAGGGCCCGAGTGCCATGATTTCAGATCTGAACATGTTATTGATTCATTATGATAGTATTGTTCTTGTCTTATCTGCAAGTTGTATACACACGTCGTTGTCCGGAACCTATGGCCCCGAAGTGACAGAAATCGGGATAACCGGAAGGGAAAGGCTTTGATGTGAGGATCACATGTGTTCACGGAGTGTTAATTCTTTGCTCCGGTGCTCTATTAAAAGGAGCACCTTAATTGCCAGTAGTTCCCTAGAGGCCCCGCTGCAAGCGGGCTGGCAGGACAAAAGATGTTGTGCAAGTTCTCATTGCGAGCACGTATGACTATATATGGAACACATGCCTAGGATTGTCTAGTACTTGGATGCTTTATCTTATTTATCTGCAATTGCCCTATGTTCTGATTGCTATGTGAATTGTCTTGTCCATGCAATGCCCGTCCATCCATCCCTATGCCTACCGCACTCGAATCCCAATGTTTACTGCTTTTGTTACTACTGTCTTTGCTTTACTACTGCTGCTACTTTACTATTCCTACTACAAAACTATTGCTACTGATAAACTGCTGTGAGCAAGATTGTTTCCAGTTGCAGCTGAATTGACAACTCAGTTGTTAAGGCTTATAAATATTCTTTGGCTCCCCTTGTGTCGAATCAATAAATTGGGTTTCACTTCCCTCGAAAATACTGCGATACACCCCCTATACTTGTGGGTCATCAAGACTATTTTCTGGCGCCATTGCCGGGGACCATAGCTTTATTTATCAATTTCACTTGGATTCTCTATTGTTCGCTACTATCCATCCATCATGGGTAAGTCTCGTGATGGCAAGTTTCCTATTTTACCATCCACTACAAGAAGAGGTACGGTTCTTAACACCTCTACTGCTCTTGATTCACCATCTATTATAAGTAAGCTCGTTACACCACCACATACACATGCTACACACACTTCTACTATCGTTGAATCTGAAACTTCCGATGCTTATGATGATGCTTCTACTGTGCTTGATAAGAGTGGTTCATTAGGTCCTTTCCTTGATGCTACAATTGCTAGAACTATAGCTGGAAATACCGAAACTCCTAATGAAGACACTACCACACCTGTTAGCTCACCTGAGTCTAGTGAGAGTTATGATATTGAAGAAGATTATGTTGAGATGACCGATGAGTTTATTAATGAATGTAAGAACACCCATGATAGGAGCGCTGCTAAGAGTCTCCTTGAGAGGCGTACTATTAGACCCAAATTATATCCTGCTGCTAAGTTTGCTGCTTCTCCCATAAACATTACAGCTGAAGATTATGATTTCTCTCTCGATCTATCTTACATAGCTATTGTCGAGAAAGAACCTTTTTGTGGGACTAAGAATGAAAGTGCGGTAGCACATATGAATGAACTTTCTACCATGAGTGGCTTGTTTTCTAATGATATTAAGATGCGTACTTACTTTGTTGCTAAGATTTTTCCTTTTTCACTGAAAGGAGAAGCTAAAACTTGGTTTAGTAATTTACCTCCTAGATCTATTGATAGCCCTGAGTGCTTGATTAGTACTTTCCTGCAGAAATATTTCCCTCCCAGTGCTAGACATGCTATTTTGCAGGAACCTTTTGATTTCAAACAGGGAGAAAAAGAGGTATTGCCCGAATCTTGGGTAAGGTTTTGTGCTTTGATTCATGCACAAGCTGGAAGTCCATTACGTAAGAATGAGCTTCTTGATATATTTTATAATGGACTAACCGAGGAATCTAGGACATACCTAGATAGTTGTGTTGATTGTGTTTTCAGGAATAGGACTCCTAAGGAAGCTGAGGAATTAATGGCTAAAATAAGCAAGAATTATGAAGATTGGACTCCTCCTAAACAAGCTATACCTAAAGTAATTGTACCTGAATCATCTATTCCTGTGCCTATTCCAACATCAAAGAAGAGGGGAGTTATTGAATTAAATGATGAAGTGATGAAGGAAGCTAAGAAATGTCTTAAGGAGAAGGGAATTAAAGCTGCAGATGTGAAGAATTTACCTCCTATAGAAGAATTATTTAAGTCTATTTCCTACTCATCCACTATTGAGGTACACTCTCTCCAACACTTTGATGAAGGTGATATCCCTTACTCTAAACCTCCTGATCAATGCTTAGAAGAATTCGATACCTTTATTGTTAAGCAAGATAACTTTAATAAAAGGGTGCAAAATCATCTAATGGAAAACACTAGAGCTATTGTTGAGTTGAAAGATATTGTGGAAAGAACCTGTAATGATGTTAAAATGATTGTTAAACACTTTCCAATGGTTCAAACTCAAATAGATCAACTCGTTAAAGTGCAAAATGACTTGCTAGTTAATGCTGCTAAAGAAAACATGCTTATGAAATTAGAACTAGAAGTGGTGCTGCTACCCAGGATCCTCTATATCCTCAGGGGCATCCCAAAAGAATTGAGCAGGATTCTCGACAAGCTGAAAATAGTGGTTCTACTCATAAGAAAAGGAAAAAGAAACATAAAACTGTTGTAGAACCCTCTGAACCTGCTATAGATCTTAATAGTATATCTATCTCTGATGCTGAAACTGAAAGTGGTAATGAAGAAAATGAAGTTCTTAATGAAGAAAAAGTTGAAGAAGAACCTGAAAACCACACTAAGAATACTAAATACACCAAAGAAGATTTTATTGCTAAGAAACATGGTAGTGAAAGAGAACCCTGGGTCCAAAAACCTATGCCTTTCCTTGATAAGAAACACAAGTCAAAGAAAGATGAACACTATAATAAGTTTTGTGAGTGGATTAAGCCTTTATTCTTGCAAATTCCTTTGACTGATGCTATTAAATTGCCTCCTTACTCAAAGTATATGAAGGACATTGTCTCGAATAAAAGGAAGATCCCTAATGAAGAAATTTCTACTTTACTTGCTAATTATTCCTTCAATGGTAAGGTTCCTAAGAAACTTGGAGACCCAGGGATTCCAACTATCCCTTGCTCTATTAAGAACAGTTATGTTAGAACTGCTTTGTGTGATTTGGGAGCTGGAGTTAGTGTTATGCCTTTCTCTCTCTATAAGAGGCTTCAACTTGAAAAATTAATACCAACTGATATATCTTTGCAAATGGCTGATAAATCTACCACTATTCCTGTGGGTATATGTGAGGATGTACCTGTTCAGGTGGCTCACAATTTCTTGATATTAACTGATTTTGTTGTGCTTGAGATGCCTGAAGATGATAATATGTCTATTATTCTTGGGAGACCTTTTCTTAATATTGTAGGAGCTGTTATTAATTGTAATCAAGGAAAGGTGACCTTCAATGTTAATGACAAGGAACATACTGTCTATTTCCCCAAGAAGATTGAAAGGACTTATGGTTTGAATTCAATTGAACATGTTGAAGGCATTCAAGTTGGAGAAATATATTGTCCCATACCAAGAGAAAAATTTGAAACTATTATGATTGGGACCATTGCTATCAAGGTTGAGGTAACATAATCATTAGTGGAATACAAAGTTTTGTCTCATATGAAATTGTTTTGGTAACAAGACCTGATCAACCTTGTTAACAAAAGGATTTCATTGAACAAAACAATGTTTTCACTATGATTATCTCCGCTTACTTCTATTCTATCCATTTTAGTTTTTCCTTATGCCTAACTTAAAGGCGTTAAAGAAAAGTACTTATTGGGAGATAACCCAAAAGTTTTAGATGAGTCTTGGAAGTTATTACCTCAGTAATAACGGCTCCTTATCCTTTTTATTTGCTTTTTGTGCCAAGAGTAACCTCTAATGAGAGAGAAGTAATGATTGGGAAAGTTGCTGTCCCGAAACAGATTTTTGTGCTTCACCATAAAAATTCGTGAGAGAGCTCTGTATTTAGGATTGAGCTGTAATTTTTTGTCCTTCTGCCCCAGGTTGTTATCTAACTTTCATTAGTTCAACACTTTTTGATTTGAGCAACAGAAGGTCTTCGAATAAATTCGTCTTTACCTGCTGGTCTGTTTTGACAGATTTCTGCCATTTTCTGCATTTGCTTCTTGTTGGTTCCTTTTTAAGTTCTTTTGGGGAATTGAGTTTTTTGAGGGAAGTGATACAGTAGCTAGTGTTTTAATGGAAGTTTATTTGGTGTTAGAACTGAACCTTAAGACCTATTATCTTGAGTGCACTAATGTTGCTAATAAAGATTGTGTGAAGTTTTGTATGAAGGAAAAATTTCAGGTGTATGGAAGGAATGAGTAATGAGATGAAGGATGGACTAAAGCTCAAGCTTGGGGATGCCACGCGTGTCACCCGAAGAAATATCCAAGAAGTAAAAGCGTCAAAGCTTGGGGATGTCCAAGGCATTCCCCTCTTCATCAATAAAAATCCCAGGTTTCTTCCAAACACTTCATTTTTATTGTTTCATGCATAGTTGTGTTGTTCTTGGAGCGTCTTATTTTTCGTTTTTGTTTTGGTTTTTAGTTTGTGTGGTTTTCTTAGTTTGCTAAATAAATTGGTTGGACCTCCTCTTTCATATATTGGTGTTCAAATAGTTTGGTTTGGTTTGGAAAAGAGTAGGAAAGCTCATGCTTAAGTGGTAAAGAGAGCTTGTTTTTGACTGTGGCCTATGCTTTGTCATGTCATGCTTGATATTGTTTTGGCTTTATGCTTAGTATTCTTTGCTGTAGCATGACTTGTTATAAACAATTGAGATTGCTTAATGTGCCTTGGATGAATCATGTGTTGTTTTAGCATATTAAAGCACAGTATAGTGGTATTCTCCTTTGATGTTTTATTTGGGTTGACATGGCACATGCTCACACCATGTTATGACTATCTCAAGTCACCATAAGCCTTTATGATCCTTTAGTTTTCAACTTGTAGTATCACTTTATGCTATGATCAATGATGTTTTTTCGCTCTGCATGATTGTGGCCATTATTGCTCTCTCGTTTGTCGCTCCCTTACTATTGCTAGCCTTCACTTACACTGAGTGTTTTACTCATGTTTCCAACTCCCTTAAACCAAATATTGCCAAAGTGTCCATCATACCTATCTATTAGCATCATTTTCTACTTCCGTGCATATTCAATATGCCTTGTTTTCTTCCGAATAAAATGTTTGCTTGTTTTGAGGAAGTTAGTTAGTAAAGCTCTCACAAACTTGATGGCACACTTTATTTCCTGCACTTAATAAACCTGAACCATTGTGACTCTCCATGAAAGTTATATGCTTGCAAATTATAGGTTGGGGATTAGTAGAACCGTGTTGTCACGGGGAACGCTTTCAACACTTGTAAATATATACCCAGTTGATACCTTGATCTTTTGTTTGCGGATGTCGTCGGTGTGAAATAAAAGGGGAGCTTATAAGTCCATGGAGTTATGTATGTGTGTTAGAGAAACGCCTGGGCCGCTGGACTAATCCATGCTGACATGGTGGAAACATGCAGCGTAACCATAATGATATCTATGAAGCATTCTTCTTATAAAAAAAGAGAGAGATAGCTATTGAGAAAAAGAAAAGAAAAAAGAGATTTATGAAAAGAGGAAAGAGAGAAAAAAAGCACCATTTTCCCATGGTAAATAAGAAGATTGCTGAGATACTCATTGTCTGCTTGCCTTGTCATTTTAATATGGGGATTCTTCCACATCATCGGGCAAGGGGTACCCTGTTGGCGGTTCTCAATGATACACACATACTTACGATGACAAGAACTTACCGGTAACTAAAGTTGAGTAGCATGAGGAGCGTCCCTCGTACTCAAGGGACTTGGGATTTTTAGTGTATAGTCTATCAAGCATATAACTCAGATTGGACCTCACTTTCACCTTAACCACATTAAAGATGCTTATGATAGGGGCAATGAGAGCTCAAAGCTAATGAGTACCAAACTTTCAGCATTTGGAAGCCTTTCAAACTTTTCAAAACCTGTTCATTTCCTTGTTGAGTGTCCACACATTCTATGAGCACTTTCTTGAGAGCATAGTGGGCATTCTTAGTTCTATGTGCATTGTCCCAAGACTTGTGGATTGATGCATACCTTGATATTGCTTGTTTTAAACTATTTGTATCTAGTCACTCTTGTAAATTTTGAAGGTGTCCTATGCATTTATGTTTGCTACTCTATGAGGGACAAGCTGAATGCCACTATGTTATGTTTTCTTTATGTGAAACAAACAAACGTCTTGCAAGGCATTGTTATTCATGAATCTTTTGTTTGTGCCTTTTCATGTTGCATCATAGTTTCTTTGTCTTATTGCTAGAACTTTGTCTTTCGTGTTATGATTGAAGTACTATGATCCCAGCTTTGAATGTTTTACAAATACTTTGATCAAGTCTTTGATGGTGCATGTCACCTCAAAAATTATTCTTTCTTTTTATCACTTACCTACTCGAGGACGAGCAGGAGTTAAGCTTGGGGATGTTGATACATTGCAAATGTATCTATAATTTTTGATGCTCCATGCTTGGTTTTATCCACTTTCTTGTGTTTTGTCCACACTTTGGAGTACTTTTCATATGATTTCTTGGACTAACCTATTAACAAGAGCCATAGTGTCAGCTGCCTGTTTTCTGCTGTTTTTGGTTCCAGGAAAGTCAGAAAATGAATATTCTCGGAATTGGACGGGACAAAAGCCAAAGTGCCTATTTTTCCAGAAGACTCCAGGAGCCAGAATACGAGACGGAGGAGGGCCAGGGGCTGGCCACACCACCCCCAGGCACGGGCTGGGCCTGGTCGCGCCAGGGCATGGTGTGGTGGCTCCAGGCACCCCCTCGGCCTCTCTCTTCACCTATAAGGAGCCTTCTAACCTAAAAAATTCGGGGGGTTCGACGTTTTTCCAGAAGGAGTTCCGCTCCGCCGCCACCACCAGATTCCACGAAACAGCACCAGAAACTCTGTTCTGGCACCCTGCCGGGACGGGGAATTGGAGGAGATCATCGCCATCATCATCACCATCACTTCTCCATCGACCATCCATGTTTCCCCCATCTATGAGTGAGTAATCCCCCGCTGTAGGCTATGGGGATGGTAGGGATTGGATGAGATCGTTCATGTAATGGCATCAGATTGTTAGGGCATAGTGCCTAGTATCTTTTATTAGTGCTTTATGACTTTGTTGCGACTTGTTGTGCTTAATGCTTGTCACTAGGGCCCGAGTGCCATGATTTCAGATCTGAACATGTTATTGACTCATTATGATAGTATTGTTCTTGGTCTTATCTACAAGTTGTATACACACGTCGTTGTCCGGAACCTATGGCCCCGAAGTGACAGAAATCGGGATAACCGGAAGGGAAAGGCTTTGATGTGAGGATCACATGTGTTCACGGAGTGTTAATGCTTTGCTCCGATGCTCTATTAAAAGGAGCACCTTAATTGCCAGTAGTTCCCTAGAGGACCCGCTGCAAACGGGCTGGCAGGACAAAAGATGTTGTGCAAGTTCTCATTGCGAGCACGTATGACTATATATGGAACACATGCCTAGGACTGTCTAGTACTTGGATGATTTATCTTATTTATCTGCAATTGCCCTATGTTATGATTGCTATGTGAATTGTCTTGTCCATGCAACGCCCGTCCATCCATCCCTATGCCTACCGCACTCGAATCCCACTGTTTACTACCGTCGCGATCATCTTATAATGCTACCGTCGCAATCTAAGCAATACAAGATGCATAAAGGATTAACATCACAGGAAATTCATAATTAGTGTGATATGATATGGCCCTTTCTTCTTATGCCTTTGATCTCCATCTCCAAAGCACGGACATGATCTCCATCATCACCAGCATTGCGTCAAGGTCAGTGGCGCCGCTTCATGGTTGTCCATCATCACTAGCAACTATTACAACTACTTGGAATAAAGCTATTACAAGATGAATAGACACGCAGGTCTTAATAGAATTAAAGACAACCATTAGGCTCCTGCCGGTTGCCATATTACAACAAGGATCATTGCATACATCAAATATAATCACAATCACATGATGGCCATATCACATCACAAAACCCCTGCAAAAACAAGTTAGACGCCTCTAATTTTCTTTGCATGTTTTACGTGGTTTGGGCTTTCGAATAAGAACGGATATTACCTACGAAACTGAACCAAAACGTTGATACAAGTGCTATCAAGTGCAAAGTGTAGATTGGATCTATACTATGGTGAGAGAGACAGACACCCGCAAAGCCACTTGTGCAAAGCAAGTTACACGTCAAGCATGGAGCAAGTCTCATGTGTGATGACATGTAAGGTTAGCCCGAGCCGCTTCATCCCACCATACCGCAAGATGCAAAGTACACAAAGCAAAAGACGGCACGAGCACCAACGCCCAAAAACCATTGTGTTCTACTCGTGCAACAGATCTACGCATAGACACGGCTCTGATACCACTGATGGGTTCGTAGCATGGAAAACAAAAAAATTCTACCGCAAGAACGAACGAAACCTAGATCTAATCTAGATAAAAGCCAAGATCTAATCTATTAGACATGTGCAACGAGATAGGTCTGTACTAACCCTTGTAGATCCAAAAGCCTTGTGCGAGATCAGATCTCGTGGTTGATGTAGACGATCACTTGCCGATCTCAAGATCGAGTAGACGATCCTTCCGGCGCTGCGTTCCGGCAGCACTTCCGCAGTCGGTCACACGTGCGGAGTCGAAGCAAACCTTCCTCTCCCCGTTCCAGCAAGCAACGGAGGTAGTAGATCTCTCCACGGAATCCCAGCAGCACGACGGCGTGGTGGTGGTGGTGGAGTAGAGAATTCCGCAGCGCTTCGCCTAAGCCTGAGCAGAAGGAAGGAGGAGGAGAGAGGCGGCTAGGGTTTGGAGTGGGAGGGGCAAAGGGGGGTGGCGCCTCCACCCCTCTATATATAGAGGGAGGGGTGCAGCCTAGGGTTCCCACCCCTAGGCCCACCTCCTAGGGCCTGCGCACAAGGGAGCTTGGGGGGAGAGTCCTTCCCCCCCCAAGTTTCCCTTACTTACCCTCCAAGTTTCCCTTTGTCCTTTATTGGTTTTCAAGTAAACTCCAAAAAATCTTCTAGAACCTTCCGGAACATTCCGAAACCTTCTAGAATCCCCATATAAACACTCCGGAACATTTCCTAACTTAGAAAATGATCCCCATTATATGAATCTTATTCCCCGGACAATTCCGGATCTCCTCGTGATGTCCTCGATCCAATCCGAGACTCCGAACAACATTCGGTCTCCAACGCACATTCCATCTCTACTTAAAACAACTTCGAACCTTAAGTGTGTCACCCTACGGTTCGTAAATATGCAGACATGATGGAGACACCTCTCCGATCAATAACCATCAGCGGGATCTGGAGATCCATAACGGCTCCCACATACTCAACGATGTCTTCGTGATCGATAGAACCATTAACATATGAAACCAATTCCCTTTGTCACGCGATACTCTACTTATCCGAGGTTTGATCGTCGGTATCTCCATACCTAGTTCTACCTCGTTACTGATAAGTACTCTTTACTCGTTCCATGTTATGTCATCCCTTGTGACCTAGTCACATGCTTGCAAGCTAACTAGATGACATTCCACCGAGAGGGCCCAGAGCATATCTATCTGTCATATGGACGGACAAATCCCAATCTTGGTCCATGCGCTTCAACACATACTTTCAGAATACCCAATGACACCTTTATAACCACCCAGTTATGAAGCGGTGTTTGATGTCATCAAAGTGTCCATCCGGTGATGGTGATTAACATAACCTCATGGTCGAAGGATTAGGTTACTATGCATTTGAAAGCTTGTAGCAATACGAAATTAAAGACTTGATCTTATGCTACGCTTACTATGGGTGTGTGTCCATCACATCATTCTCCTAATGATATAACCTTGTTATTAATGACATCCAATGTCCATGATCAGGAAACCATGATCATCAATTAATCAACAAGCTAGTTCAATAAGAGGCTTACTAGGGACTCTTTTATGTTTACAAAACACACATGTATTAGTGTTTCCTTATAATACAATTATAGCATGGGATGTAAACATTCATCATAAACACAAAGATATAATAATAACCACTTTTATTATTGCCTCTTGGGCATATCTCCAACAGTCTCCCACTTGCACTAGAGTCAATAATCTAGATTACATGGTAATATACCTAACACCCATGGCGTTCTGGTGTTGGTCATGCTTTGCTCTAGGGAGAGGTTTAGTCAACGGATCTGCCACATTCAGATCAGTGTGTACTTTGCAAATCTTTATGTCACCATCTCGGACATACTCACGAATAGCATGGAAACGTAGCTTGATGTGCTTCAGCTTGCTATGTGACCTTGGCTCCTGTGCATTTGCTATGGCACTTGTGTTGTCACAGTAGATGGCCATCGGGTCCAACGCACTAGGAACCACGCCAAGTTCAGTAATGAACTCCTTCATCCATATGGCTTCTTGTGCAGCCTCCAAAGCAGCTATGATTTCCGATTCAGTTGAAGATTTCGCCATAATGCTTTGCTTGGCACTCCTCCAGCTCACTGCAGCACCATTCAAAATAAATATGTATCCAGACTGTGACTTCGAGTCATCTGGATCGGTGTTCCAACTAGCATCAGTGTAACTGTTTACAACAAGCTGTTCATCACCTCCATAAGAAAGAACCATATCCTTAGTCCTATTCAGGTACTTTAGGATATTCTTGACCGCTGTCAAGTGCTCCATTCCAGGATCACTTTGATATCTGCTAGTCAAACTAACAGCATGTGCTATATCCGGTCTTGTACACAGCATGGCATACATGATAGAACCTATGGCCGAGGCATAGGGAATATTATTCATCTTCTCTCTATCTTCTGCCGTAGCTGGACATTGAGTCTTACTCAAGGTCTTACCTGACAACATGGGCGCGAACCCTTTCTTGCTCTCTTCCATTCTAAACTTCTTTAGAACTTTGTCCAAGTATGTACTTTGTGAAAGCGCTATTAGGCGTCTTGATCTATCTCTATAAATCTTGATGCCTAGAATATATGCCGCTTCGCCAAGATCCTTCATTGAAAAACTATTATTCAAATAGGCTTTGACACTATTAACAAGGTCTATATCATTCCCAATCAACAATATGTCATCTACATATAGTACTAGTAATGCTACAGAGCTCCCACTCACTTTCTTGTAAATACAAGCTTCTCCATAAGTTTGTATAAATCCAAAGTTTTTGATTACTTTATCAAAACGTTGATTCCAACTCCGAGATGCTTGCTTCAGTCCATAAATGGAGCGCTGAAGTTTGCATACCTTGTCAGCATCTTTAGGATCGAAAAAACCCTTGGGTTGTACCATATACAACTCTTCCTCAATGTCACCATTAAGGAACGCCGTTTTGACATCCATCTGCCAAATCTCATAATCGAAATATGCAGCAATTGCTAAGAAAATCCTCACAGACTTTAGCTTCACTACTAGTGAGAATGTCTCATCGTAGTCAACTCCTTGAATTTGTTGGAACCCTTTCGCGACAAGTCGAGCTTTATAGACGGTAACATTACCATCAGCATTTGTTTTTCTTTTGAAAATCCATTTGTTCTCGACAGCCTTACGGCCATCCGGTAAGTCCACCAAAGTCCATACTTGGTTTTCGTACATGGATCCCATTTCGGATTCATGGCTTCTAGCCATTTGTCGGAATCTGGGCTCACCATAGCTTCTTCATACGTCGCAGGGTCATCAGTGTTGTCCACCAAAATGACGTTCAAGGCAGGGTCATACCAATCAGGAGTGGTACGAACCCTTGTTGACCTGCGAGGTTCAGCAGCAGCTTCGTTCGAAGTTTCATGATCACCATCATTAGCTTCCTCTCCAATTGGTGCAGGCGGCACAAAAACATCTTCCGGTGATGTGCTACTCTCAACTCCGAGAGAAGGTTCAATAACCTCTTCGAGTTCTACTTTCCTTCCAGTCACTTCCTTCGAGAGAAACTCCTTCTCAAGAAAGGATCCATTCTTGGCAACAAAAACTTTGCCTTCGGATCTATGATAGAAGGTATACCCAATTGTTTCTTTTGGGTATCCTATGAAGACGCATTTCTCCGCTTTGGGTTCAAGCTTATCAGGTTGTAACTTCTTTACATATGCTTCGCAACCCCAAACTTTAAGGAATGACAACTTAGGTTTCTTTCCAAACCACAATTCGTACGGTGTCGTTTCAACAGATTTAGATGGTGCCCTATTTAAAGTGAATGCGGCTGTCTCTAATGCATAGCCCCAAAACAATAGCGGTAAATCTGTAAGAGACATCATAGACCGAACCATATCTAAGAGAGTTCGATTACGACGTTCGGACACACCATTACATTGTGGTGTTCCTGGCGGTGTCAATTGCGAAAGTATTCCACATTTCTTTAAATGCATGCCAAACTCATAACTTAGATATTGACCTCCGCGGTCAGAACGCAGAAACTTAATCTTCTTGTTACGATGATTTTCCACTTCACTTTGAAATTCCTTAAACTTCTCGAAAGTTTCGGACTTATGTTTCATAAAGTAGACATACCCATATCTACTTAAGTCATCCGTGAAAGTGAGAACATAACGATATCCACCACGCGATGCTACACTCATTGGACCGCACACATCGCTATGTATTATTTCCAATAAGTCTATAGCTCGCTCCATTATTCCAGAGAATGGAGTCTTAGTCATTTTTCCCATTAGACATGCTTCGCATCTTTCAAGTGATTCAAGAAGTCCATCAGAATGGAGTTTCTTCATACGCTTCACTCCAATGTGACCAAGACGACAGTGCCACATGTATGTAGAATTATCATTCAATTTTGTTCGTTTAGCATCTATGTTGTGAACATGTGTATCACTACTATCGAGATTCAGTAAGAATAAACCATTCATCTTAGGTGCATTACCATAAAAGATATTACTCATATAAATCGAACAACCTTTATTCTCGGACTTAAAAGAGTAACCGTCTCGCAATAAACAAGATCCAGATATAATGTTCATGCTTAACACAGGCACCAAATAACAATTATTAAAATTTAAAACTAATCCCGAAGGTAGATGTAGAGGGAGCGTGCCGACGGCGATCACATCAACCTTGGAGCCATTTCCAACGCGCATCGTCACCTCATCTCTCGCCAGTCTTCGCTTATTCCGCAGCTCCTATTTCGAGTTACAAATATGAGCAACCGAACCAGTATCAAATACCTAGGCACTACTACGATTACTAGTAAGATACACATCAATAACATCTATATTGAATATACCTTTCTTCTTGATGTTGCCGTTCTTCAGATCTGCCAGGTACTTGGGGCAGTTACGCTTCCAGTGACCAGCACCCTTGCAGTAGAAGCATTCAGTTTCAGGCTTAGGACCAGCCTTGGGCTTCTTAGCAGGTGCGGCAGCTTTCTTGCCGTCCTTCTTGAAGTTGCCCTTGTTCTTAGGCTTGCCCTGTTTCTTGAAATTGGTGGTCTTATTGACCATCAACACTTGGTGCTCCTTCTTGATCTCCACTTTAGCAGTTTTCAGCATGGACGATAGTTCAGGCAACGTCTTGTTCATGCAGTGCATATTGTAGTTCATCACAAAGTTCTTATAACTTGGTGGCAGTGATTGGAGGACACGGTGAATCCCTAACTCATTAGGAATCGTTATCCCCAACTCTTGGAGCTTGTTTGCGTGCCCAGACATGGTGAGCACGTGCTCGCTAACGGAGCTTCCCTCTTCCATCTTACAGTTAAAGAACTTTTCGGAGGCCTCATAGCTCTCCACGGTCGCGTGAGTCTCAAAAATGAGCTTTGAGCTCCTTAATGATCTCAAACGGGTCATGGTGCTCAAAGCGCTTCTGAAGCTCCGTTTCTAAACCGTACAGGATGGCACACTGAACTGTGGAGTAATGATTCTTCCGAGTGGCATAAACATTCTTTACGTCATCGGTGGCATCTTCTGCAGGTGGGTCACCTAGCGGTGCTTCAAGCACATAGGTCAACTCACCAGCCCTGAGGACAATCTTCAGTCCACGGAGCCAGTCCGTGAAGTTTCTTCCATTGTTCTTAAGATTTTCTTTCTCTAGGAACGCATTGAAATTGATGGAGAGGTTCGCCATAATCTACAACAAATTTGCAAGTAGTTTAGACTAAGTTTATGATAAATTGAGTTCAATTTTAATTCTTAAATTAACTAGGTGAACTCCCACTCAAAACAACATCCCTCACATTGTCTTAGTGATTACACGAACCAAGTCCACTACACCAAGTCCGATCTTCACGAGAGAAGATGTAGTTTCATCGGCGAACAATCTTCATGTTCATCATATCATTTATATGATTCATGCTCTACCTTTCGATATTCCGTGTTCCGAGACCATGTCTGTACATGCTAGGCTCGTCAAGATTAACCTTAGTTTCTGCGTGTGCAAATCTGGCTTGCACCCGTTGTATGCACACGTAGAATCTATCACATCCGATCATCACGAGATTCTTCGAAACGACGAGTCTTAGCAACGGTGCCAACTAAGGAAGAACACTTTATTACTTGATATTTAGTGAGAGGGATCATCTTATAATGCTACCGTCGCGATCTAAGCAATACAAGATGCATAAAGGATTAACATCACAGGCAATTCATAATTAGTGTGATATGATATGGCCCTTTCTTCTTATGCCTTTGATCTCCATCTCCAAAGCACGGACATGATCTCCATCATCACCAGCATTGCGTCAAGGTCAGTGGCGCCGCTTCATGGTTGTCCATCATCACTAGCGACTATTACAACTACTTGGAATAAAGCTATTACAAGATGAATAGACACGCAGGTCTTAACAGAATTAAAGACAACCATTAGGCTCCTGCCGGTTGCCATATTACAACAAGGATCATTGCATACATCAAATATAATCACAATCACATGATGGCCATATCACATCACAAAACCCCTGGAAAAACAAGTTAGACGCCTCTAGATTTCTTTGCATGTTTTACGTGGTTTGGGCTTTCGAATAAGAACGGATCTTACCTACGAAACTGAACCACAACGTTGATACAAGTGCTATCAAGTGCAAAGTGTAAATTGGATCTATACTATGGTGAGAGAGACAGACACCCGCAAAGCCACTTGTGCAAAGCAAGTTACACGTCAAGTGTGGAGCAAGTCTCATGTGCGATGACATGTAAGGTTAGCCCGAGCCGCTTCATCCCACCATACCGCAAGATGCAAAGTACACAAAGCAAAAGACGGCACGAGCACCAACACCCACAAAACCATTGTGTTCTACTCGTGCAACAGATCTACGCATAGACACGGCTCTGATACCACTGATGGGTTCGTAGCATGGAAAACAAAAAAAATCTACCGCAAGAACGAACAAAACCCAGATATAATCTAGATAAAAGCCAAGATCTAATCTATTAGACATGTGCAACGAGATAGATCTGTACTAACCCTTGTAGATCCGAAAGCCTTGTGCGAGATCGGATCTCGTGGTTGATGTAGACGATCACTTGCCGATCTCAAGATCGAGTAGACGATCCTTCCGGCGCCGCGTTCTGGCAGCGCTTCCGCAGTCGGTCACACGTGCGGAGTCGAAGCAGACCTTCCTCTCCCTGTTCCAGCGAGCAGCGGAGGTAGTGGACTCTCCACGGAATCCCAGCAGCATGACGGCGTGGTGGTGGTGGTGGTGGAGTAGAGAATTCTGCAGGGCTTCGCCTAAGCCTGAGCAGAAGGAAGGAGGAGGAGAGAGGCGACTAGGGTTTGGAGTGGGAGGGGGCAAAGGGGGGTGGCGCCTCCACCCCTCTATATATAGAGGGAGGGGTGCGGCCTAGGGTTCCCACCCCTTGGCCCACCTCCTAGGGCCGGCGCACAAGGGAGCTTGGGGGGAGAGTCCTTCCCCCCAAGTTTCCCTTACTTACCCTCCAAGTTTCCCTTTATCCTTTCTTGGTTTTCAAGTAAACTCCAAAAAATCTTCTAGAACCTTCTGGAACATTTCGAAACCTTCTAGAATCCCCATATAAACACTCTGGAACATTTCCTAACTTAGAAAACGATTCCCATTATATGAATCTTATTCCCCGGACAATTCTGGATCTCCTCATGATGTCCCGGATCCAATCCGAGACTCCGAACAACATTCGGTCTCCAACGCACATTCCGTATCTACTTAAAACAACTTTGAACCTTAAGTGTGTCACCCTACGGTTCGTAAATATGCAGACATGATGGAGACACCTCTCTGATTAATAACCATCAGCGGGATCTGGAGATCCATAACGGCTCCCACATACTCAACGATGTCTTCATGATCGATAGAACCATTAACATACGAAACCAATTCCCTTTGTCACGTGATACTCTACTTATCCGAGGTTTGATCGTCGGTATCTCCATACCTAGTTCTACCTCGTTACTGATAAGTACTCTTTACTCGTTCCATGTTATGTCATCCCTTGTGACCTAGTCAAAAGCTTGCAAGCTAACTAGATGAAATTCCACCGAGAGGGCCCAGAGCATATCTATCCGTCATATGGATGGACAAATCCCAATCTTGGTCCATGCGCTTCAACACATACTTTCAGAATACCCAATGACACCTTTATAACCACCGAGTTATGAAGCGGTGTTTGATGTCATCAAAGTGTCCATCCGGTGATGGTGATTAACATAACCTCATGGTCGAAGGATTAGGTTACTATGCATTTGAAAGCTTGTAGCAATATGAACTTAAAGACTTGATCTTATGCTACGCTTACTATGGGTTTGTATCCATCACATCATTCTCCTAATGATATAACCTTGTTATTAATGACATCCAATGTCCATGATCAGGAAACCATGATCATCAATTAATCAACAAGCTAGTTCAACAAGAGGCTTACTAGGGACTCTTTTATGTTTACAAAACACACATGTATTAGTGTTTCCTTATAATACAATTATAGCATGGGATGTAAACATTCATCATAAACACAAAGATATAATAATAACCACTTTTATTATTGGCTCTTGGGCATATCTCCAATAGTTATCAAGTCACATGGCATATCGTTGTAATAGTTAGAAACTAAGTGACCTTCTCCTTAGACTGTGAGATCATATTTCATCATTATCACCTGCGGCTCCTTTGATTGTATCAACCGTCACACCGTAGCGGGGTGACCACAAAGGTGCATGTTGGGTATTCCAGAGGGGCACGTTGAGGCGTACGCATCAATATCGGGATTTATTTACCCGCGTGACAGGGAGATACACTGGACCCACTCGGTGAGATTATATCCAATGGGTTGCACCCAAATGACTACATCATAGGGATACAGTATCACGGTAACGAGTTAAGTGGACTTATCGGTTACGAGATTAGGTTGATTGAATCTCGGACAAGTCATGTATCGAAGAAACAAAAGGAATTGGACTCGGAGTTTATGGTTCAAACGATATAACATCCTGGAATGCATATGGATCATTATGGGCATCCCGGTCCAGAACTATAGGGTAACACACTTAAGGGTCTTACGATGTTCTGAGATCGTTATGGAAGCATTGGCATCACCGATGAAAAGAAGGGAGAAAGTGGGAAGTGTTTCGGGTAAAGTCCAAAGTTGTTCGGAGTGATCGAAAAGGAGTTTTTGATCATGGAGAAATGTTTAAATATGTTTTAATATTAATTATTGGAATTAATATTAAAATAATATTTAAAATTAATTTTATTGGGCAACCTTCACTAATGGGCCAAATCCTCGAAGGGAAAAAGGCCCAAGAGGGAGGCCACCCAAGGCGAAGCCACCGCCACCGCCTAAAGCCCCACCGGCCATGCCCTAGGGCCGCCACATGGGCGAGAGGGCGGGCGGAAGGCCAATAGTTGGGGCCCACCCCATCCAGCCGTAGCCACGTGCCTCGGGTCACGTGCACGCGGGAGGGTGGGGCCCACCCGGGATGGTTAGCACCGACATGCGCCACCCCTCCCCTCCTCCTTTAGTCCCATATTGCTAGCTGGCAATGTGGGGGTCCTCCTTTTTCCTAATTAATGCCAACCCTAGTGTTCTTCCTATAGTGTCCACCACCAAGAAAGTCCATCGTTATGAAGCAGGTTGTGATGATCGGGTGCTAGACATATCGATGTTCGCATACATTGGATGCAAGCCATGTATGCACTGAAAATACACTTGGGTTGAATTGGTGAGCCTAGCATGTATAGACATGGCCTCAGAACACGAGAGATCAAAAGATGAAGCACGAGTCACATGAATGATGTGATCGACACACTGCTGTCCACCGTTGTAACTATATCAAAGGTTGTGACGATCGGGGATGATATAGTGAATATGGATCGTGTAATCATTAAAACAAGCTTAGGGATGTTAGTTTTAGTGGGAGCTCTTGTAATAATTTCATTATAAAACTTGAACTCATATTATGAACTTAGTCTTATGTCTTTTCAAATGTCCTTGTAGATCATGGCAAATAAAATTTTGCACTTCAACCTCAGGTCGTTGTTTCATGATGAGTTTCTTAAAGTAGATGGGTCAAATTTTATAGACTAGTATTAACGCTTAAAATATGTTCTTATTGCAAATGACGCACTCCACACTATACAAGAACAACTTGGAGATGCTCCCAATGTTGGTGCAAGTTAGGAGGATTATGACGAGTTCCGTGATTGTCGTGGCATGTACATTTGTGCCAGTAGCGCTATTCAGCTTAGCCTGGCGCCTGAATTGCGTGTGCGGTTTATGCACACTCAATTGTATGAGATAATCATTGAGCTCAGAGTCATGTTCGTGAAACAAGTCAGGCTTTTGAAGTTTGAGCTACTTGACAAGTTTCTTTCACAAAAGATGGAGGAAAACACATGCTCGGATACTCACATAGAAATCATGCATGAATTGCACACTTGCCTCATGTATGATGTGGACTACTGGATGGATGATCACTTTGCGGTAGAAGACCTATTGCGTTCCCTTCCTCCCAGCTACAGAGAGATTGTCAAGGGCTACGTCATGAGATATGAATCATTCACCTTTCATGAGTTCCTGATACAGTTGATAACTGTCGAGGTAGAGACCATGGATGGGGAGATCATTGACGGAGCCGGTATGTATGATATACAGTTTATAAATGTGTTTATCACAAAACATTTATTGTAGTTTCATCAAGTATACTAATACTTGTTCTTGTTTTCTAAAAACAGGGTCGTCTGCTTGAGCGTTGCTGGCGGTTTCGCGAACCGCGTGAGATGGGGAGCGGTGGGGTGGTCGAATGGCTCCGCTCGACTTGCTCAATGACGGGCGGGTGCTCGGTGGAGTCCATGGCGGCACTTGGGTGAAACGGTGAGGGTGGACGGCGCGTGGGGGAGTAGATCGACAGCGCACGGAAGCGGGAATAGAGGGAGATGAAATGTCCATCCCGCCAAACCCCACTCGCACATACAGGGCACCCTCAGTTCTGCATCGAAACTCTCGTATGTATGGGCTCGAGTGACGTTTTTTCTGACCCTCTTAAATTTTTTAAAGACCCACTCGGTTTTAAGAAGTTTGTCCGGGCTTGTTTTTCTGCCAAATCCTAAAACTAGCAGTTATTTTAACAGCCACGGTGTCATATGGGATGTGTTAGAGTTGCTCTTAGTCTTTCGTCACGCGGAAGGGTCGGGGAATTGAAATTTGGGTGGGAGCAAACTCTTGACACCCAAAGGGTCCAACAGAGAGTTGCTCTCGATTTTTTCAAAAATTAGAAAACGTCATTTTCTTGTTGCTGATAATACAGAAAAACTAACAATTATACATTTACACATATAGTATGTAGTCCGTACGGCATAAGTTCCGTTTGAATATGTGGATGGTTGATGCGGTGCAGTCTCTGTTATAGTATAACGAAATGCAGAACGTCTGTGCAAGAAAGTGTTAGTCAAGTCCCCATATTTTGTCCGTGTGATGCAAATGCTTGGGCAGATTATGTCCATGGTCTAGGTAAATGACTAGTATGGTGGTTTCAAGGTATTCTGCTTCCGTGTTGCACCACCCTTAGACAAAGGAAAACATGGATGATGAAGGAATCAGTGAGACAAAAAAAAAATTGAAGATCTTGGCGTTTCCTTTTCAGTCTATCAGAACGATTTATAAGGTTGTAAACAGCTGCAATACAGTTGAACACGATTCAGGAAAATGGTGTGACCGAATGACCAGGGCATGTTAACCATCTTGCAAGTATAAATGATAGTGCAGTACATCTTCTCGAGTACATGTAAGAACAATTCATGTGTTAGAACTAGCCATATATTGCAAGAGCCTACAATCTCGAACGAATATTCTCGAGATACATCTTCTCCTTCCGTTTGTCCCATGTGCCCATAGTCGCAAAAACATACAGTACTGTACGTCAAAGGAGTTCAGATATGACCGATAAGTTCGACATTATTTTATATGCTACTACTCCCTCCGACCCATATTAGTTGACTCAAATTTGTCTAAATTTATATGTATGTAGTTAAGTATCTATCTAGATGCATCCGTATCTAGACAAAGTTGAGTCAACTAATATGGGTCGGAGGGTGTACCTCCGTTCCACAATATAAGCCTTTTTAGCAAGCTAAAACAGTTTTCTAAAAAGGCTTATATTATGAAACGGAGGTAGTACTCAATGACTGCCAGAAATCAGTAGATCTCATTGGACCCTGCCAGCCACAGAATTAAATTTCAGAGTTCAGAGTCAAAGACGAGCAATTTTTGTACTTACACAAAGAATTAAATTGACCAAACTAGCTTCGAAACATTCTTCACACAGCAAAGAAAAGACAGCAAAAACTAAGTTCAGAGAAAGTAGAGGAACATTTATATATTAAAGCATGAAACAGCCGTAGCACAGAGTCAGGCTTCAGGATTAGGACTTTTTGAGAACAGAACCGATTTCTTAAATTTGACTAATACACTTCCCTGGAAAAGAGATTGCTGGATAGCTGTATGTGCTCCCGCTCATTTCGAAAAGTTGGAGCTATTTGTGGAGGAACAGATTGCCCACTTTAACTGTCACAGGCAAAGTTCCGTGCCTCCTTGCAGTAAGTAGCTCGCGAGCATCAAGTACATCGACGAATGATTTTGTATGATTACATCATTCGCTTAATTTACGTATATCTTCAAGTTCATGAGATAGAATGGTTGAACAATTCTTCCTTGCACATGAAACTGACATGAGGATGGGCCCTCTCTGGGAGAACCACAAATGGCACAGTAGTTTGAATCAGCCGTGAGATCCACTTACACGAGAACCAGTACATTTGTCATTTTATCCCGACAATCAGAGAGCCCGTGCATATATATACCGCAAGTGGTTAAATGATCTATAAGATGAAGGTATGCCCGTTCCCTGCTGAATATCCTTCAAGCCAAGTCTTGTGGATGTGTGTCAGTTCCAAGCCCTCTGGAGTCTCAGGCTGCAAGTTCAAGCGGATTGGTAGTTCAGCATGCAGTGTACACATATAACTACTGCAGGGCATGCAAGGATTTCTTCGGCAATCTGATAATTTACCTTTGTATTCACTAGAACAGTTGTCCGACAGCAATATTGGACATCACCTGAGTGTGGCAGGAGCATTAACATCGACCGATACAATTGAGAAAATGATGTCAAACAGCTGTGAACAAACTCATAACTGACGGCGTGGAATTACTTCATTATGTGAAGAGTTTCTTAGGACATACCTTCCATCTCCCAGTTGTCAAACCTCACCAACCAGTTACTTGTACCAATCGGTGATGTAACAAGTCGGTCCACCCATGTCTGGAACTTTTTGCCTTGTTTGTCACCATACCATGAACCCAGCGCCTCAATGGATGCATGTAGTGACCGTTCCGTTCCACACGGATGTATCAGTATGCCATTATGATGCTAGACAGAATAAACTTTCAGTCTAAAGTAAGCTTTGAAACGAGCAAAAATTTGCTTTTCAGAAATTATGTGCAGTCACTCTTTTGAGATATGCTAATAACTAGGAGCTGTTTACTTACAGTAATGCTTTTCAAGTACTGCGTAACTGATGGAGAATTTTGAACCTCGCCCCTGCGCCACTTCTCATAGAGAACATAGAACTTCACCACTGCATCTGCAGGCTTGATGGTGTCTACCTTCGGATAGGGGAATTCGAGATCTCTTGCAGAAACATTAGGTCCTAGTTTGAAGTGTCCGATTGCTTGCATGATACCGGAAGCGCATCTCTCGGTTGCATGAATCATCTTAAGGTTGTCTTTTCCTTTCTCTTCATACCACTGAAGAAGCTCCTCTTGGGCATTGCTTACCTGGATATGGTTTCAAAACACTGTATGAAACTTGCATGGGCAATCATTGTCACCAACCAACTCCACTGAAAACGCTTGAGGAATTGCTTGTATACTGACCATGACACCGTAGGCAGATGGAACGCTGAACAAATCTGCATCATTGCCAGAGTCACCACACACAAGAACATTGTTCGGTGGTTTCCCACACAAACTGAACTTATCAAGTAAATATACAAGAGCCTGCCCTTTTCCCGCGCCTTGCGGCAATACATCTAGGGCCTCCCCGCTACTATAGATTATCTTCACATCTAGCTGATCAGAGAAACAAAGCAGTAAAGTCAAAATAAAATACTGCTAAACATTTTTCCAATCTTAACAAAACTCTGTTAAAAATGGAAAAAAGAAGAGGGGGAGAGAAGGTGGCGACGGCCTGTCTTTCCTTACCCCAAACTGCTGCAATTTCTGGGGGAGAAAATCAATCACTTCCTGAGCACCCTGCTTGCCAACAAGAAAGCTGACCTTATGAGGACCCTGATTCCTCTCTGGCTGCATCCACACAAAGACAAAGTGATAAACAGGCATCTTAGTTCAGCTCGCTAATAAATATGAAAACAACCCGAGGAAAAGTAGCCAAGCAACTCATTGGCCATGCCTGGGGCTTTAGCTGAGGGAACTTAGCTGTCTCCTGAACAACAATATCCCTATCCCACTTGTTATTCAGAAGTTCCTCCCAGCCAACATCAGGAGTCATCTGCTCGCCATACGATATCACGGTGCCCACAGACATGATGGTGATGTCCGGGGTGAGTAAAGGCTTTGTCTTCCTCAGACCCCTGTAACTGACCGGCGTTCTTCCGGTCGAGAACACCAGCAGAGAGTCCTGGGAGTACTCCGACTCCCACAGCGCCTGGAAGCGAAGCAAAGCCGCGTTCTCCGGATCATGGTGATCAACCTGCAAGTCAAACTGTTGGTCAGACCCAGAACTGGTGGGGGTAGCCCAAAAGAATCGAACCGAGGTACGCACCATCGTCTGGTCGAGATCGGAGACGATCATAAGGCGGGCAGGAGCGTCGAGCCTGTCCATTGTTGCTGCGTGCGTCGTCGCAGCCGAAGACGACAGACCCTGCAGAGATTGCTGAAAAGTCTGATGGCTCTGCCTGCGGCTGTACACTTGTCTGAAACAGGCAGGACAAGTGTTTCTCCTTCTTATAAACTAGTAGTAGCAGTAGTATTACTCCAGTCGTATATATCGGTTGGTTCTATGAAACAAGCAGGACGAGTATTTGTCCTTCTTCCCTATAAACAAGTATTCTCCACTCCAGTCATCGGCTGCTAAGGTCTATTTTCCCCTAAAAACAAAATAACAGCCACAGACAGATTGAGCAACTATATACATACGGCTGTAGCAGAGCAGGCACGAATGAGACAGCGAACCAGACCATCGTCCATGGGCTTATCCACACAAGAAAACAAGCACGAACTGGAACCGAGCGTGCGCATTTTACGAGTCAATCAATCTTATCTTTCCAGGCGAAATCGATGTGTTAGAAGGGACTCCAACCAAACCAAGCATCTACCACCATTTTTTTTTGTTTGTTTCTCCAATGGGCACTTGTCGTTTCGTATTCGAGGGAAAATCATCTAGCGGGACTGGCATCAGGTTAGGCAGGCGTCGATCTGGCGCAGCGCAATGTGCATCGTAATCAATAGACCCACCCTGGCATGCTCCGGCGAGCGAACGAGTTCAGACCGTCGAACAGCTTGAATGCGTGATAATTTTTGGGGGAGGGGAAGACAGGGTGGGGCGATACCTTGCCTGCGTGGCGGACGGCGGCGGCGGCGGCCCGGTGCGGAGGAGCGGAAGATGCGGAGGACGGGCGGCGTGGGGAGGGCGATGCGGGACGGGACGGCGACGAAGACTGACCGGGAGGGAGTGCAAGTGGAAAATGCAGCTACGAGGAACCTTCCGCCGCCCGTTTGAGCACTTGTTTATGACTTCGGAATCGGTGAGTGAGGAGGGAACCCCCTTTTTCTCAAGAACAACGAATAAAACAAAATCTGAACACCAATAAGAAATATGCTGCGTGTGATGTGACCGGTTTTTATACTAGTAAAATATTTTCTTTTCAAGAAAAACAGTAGGAAAGGAAAAAATTCGTACTGCAAAACATATTCTATCACTAGGAAACAAAATTATGTTCAGGAGAAAACTTAAAAGGGACAGGCATTCGTAAATGACTGCTTCAGGAGAAAACTTAAAAGGGACAGAAATTCGTAAATGTCTGCTGGTCAATGATGTGAGACTAGACTAGCCTTTTATATATAGGCTCAATGGCCGTAGCTTTCTTGATTGGTTCAACTTTTTTTTTCGGCACTATCTTGTTTACAATCGAAATGATTAGACTTTACAGCCTGCTGTCAAAAGAGAAAAAAAAAACTTGGTTTACAATCGAAATGATTAGACTTTGAACAGAACATTGTGATCACATGCTTCATCAGCTCAATCGTGATAATGTACTCCCTCCAGTTCATATTAACATTCTCAACTTTGTTGAGATAATACAAATGCATCTCGTCTAAATGCTTAAATAGATACATACGAATCTAAATAAAGTTGAGAACATTAATATGGACAGAAGGAAATACCAAAATCACATGTCGATTTATTTATTTGTTTGGATTGCTAAAAAGCAACACGATACATGTCAATTTACATAGACCCCTCACTGCAGAGGGCGTCTTACTCTTACATTCTCCAGCACATGCTCCAGAAAATCCACTTGTCTGCGGCCACAGAGGAATGATGCACTGACATATCCAGGTCTCGTTATCCTGAAGATAATTTCAGACACCGATCTAAATTCAGACATCTACTGCCGTATCTACTAGCTATCTAACACCTCCGAATTCAGGAAATTCTTAATAGTGTCGCTGAACTTGTATCAAACTGCGATATGTACTGTGGGCTGGGAAGGCTGTAGAGGCGAGCAAGGACTCTGCAGACCTCGTGGATCCCTGCCTCGTCGGTGTCAAAGAGCGTCCACCATGGTGAGTCTTCAGGGAGGGGAACTCCCACTCTCCTGGCCGCGGCGTAGATGACTCCGCAGGCGACAACCTCGGTCTTGAATCTCACACAGAGACTTGTGCGCATGCTGGTAGGACAGAATTATCACAGAGAAAGGTTAGTGCCTACTTACTGGTAGTTGGTACAGATAAAAATTATCTAATAATGAAGATAATCGAAATGGTGGCACGGAAACAATTAATGCAATTTGGAGGTATGCTACTGTATCATCTTATCCGCTGATCCAAGAAGAGGGAACAATGCGTGATGGCAAAATGACAATAAGGGACTATTGTATTGTGGCAAGAAAGGATCAGGGGAGGCAACTACTGGCAGGGTCAAGTTTCAAGTACTCGAGATGCATGTCTGAATTCAATGTTTCACAAGCATAAGAACATCACAGTAATAGCTTCAGGAAAATTCATCAACAAATTTCACCGAGGAATGGTAAGTAGTAACTGGGTACTTGGCAGAATTAACTGAATTCTTTCTGTGACAAGGAACAGAACTATACAACTATTCCATGGAAAGTGTAACAAGATATTACCTGTCATTGGCGAGGTTCCATGCCGCTTGCATGAGCTCAGGAGCGTCGAGCACATTGAGGTAGCTGGGGATGAACTTGTGAGGGTGCTCGACATGGCAAACAAACCCCAACTCCTTCAACACGCGTCTCTCCAGCCTCGAGAGATCCGTGACCACTTCTTCCTGCATAACAAACAAGGATTTTTTTCACTTTGTCAGCCACTAAATTTCCTAGTACTGCAAAACTCACTACTCGAATTCTAGCAGTAATACTGACCAAGGACGAGTCACCCAAATGGCGTATCGGGGCGCCGTGCCTCCTGCATTCGATCCTATGGAACACGCGGATGACGCTCTCCAATCCCCTTGGGCTCTCCTCCAGCTTCGAGGATAGCCAGAGGCATGCCGCCGCGACTCTCTGCAGGCATAAACGAAAATTTTCATTTAGAACATTATGCAGTTGGGTGAAATCGGAAAGAATTTGGGGACATGGGGATGCTTAGTCTCACCTTGATACTGAACCGGGCGAGCGACTGCTTGCAGTAGAAGCGGTGGAGGAGGGCCTGGCCCGTGTTCATCACCACCTGCGGCCTTGGGGGAGTCAAAGAGCCCAAGCAATGAAAATCGAAGGTTTGAAGAAAAAGTCACTGAATCCAAACAAGAAGGACGACGAGGGGGGGAGGGGGATTCTACAGTACGGCGGCGCGGAGGGATTCAGGTGTGGGGAGGATACAGTCGGAGGAGGATGCCGGCCTCCTGGACGAGCTGGCAGCCGTAGGCGCGGAGGGAGGCCTCGGCGAGCTCGTCGACGCCGTCGCGGCGGGACGGCGAGTCCCGGAGCCGCTCTGCCGGCGGGTAGAACGTGTCGATCGCTGTGTACGTCATCCTTCCCCCTCGCACCCGCGCGAGATCGGGGGGCGCTTCGCTCCGGCGGCGTGCGGGTTAGGTCGGTAACCGTGCGCGGCCTGCGGCCTGCGGCGTGGAGTTTCGGTTTTTTTTTTTTTTTTTTTTTTGACAATAACAAGTTTGAAATACAGTACAGTAGGACTTTGCTACCCGGCGTTCTCCAATGAGCAACGCTACACGTACGATAAAATCTGTAGGACTGTTTGGTACGACTAGTAAAATATGACTTTTGTTTTGAATCATACAAGTGAGACAAAAATATATATCTTTAAAGTTTAACATTCACAAACCAAATGATAATATTTTGTAATTACAGAATTTGAATGAGATGTTTTTAACATGATCAATTGAAATTATCAAATAATGTACATGCTCTTAAATTAAATTTAAAAGAAATAAGATAGTTTTTTAACTCTTTGCAAACATACTGTTTACAATGCTGACTTTATGTTAATGCTAAACATCCGAACTCGTCGTCTGCCCTGTAGAAAAAAAGACTCAATCCTCACTCACCGTCTCGGACTCCCGGTTCCCCACTCTCAAGCTCTCTGCCCCCGCCACCGTTAATGACCCGCCTCTCCGCCATCGGTGCAAGGACAGCCCCATCCCTTCGCTCCCTGATGTTGAGCCGAGAGACATTCATTCACTACCTCCTTGCCGATGTCGCGAGGACCGCGCCTCCCTTGCCTCCTTGCTGCAGCAGCCATTTCCTTGCAGCGGCTGCACGACCCTGCAGTAGGCGGGGCGGAGGTGTGGACCTCGTCTCCACCGAATCTGCGTCCTCAGCCATCGTGCACGCGTCAGAGGATTCCATAGCGCCTGCGTCCTCTTCCCGCGGGACGCCCCGCTCCGTCCCGCTGGTCGTGTCGTGAGCCTCCTCGAGGGGCACTAAGGAGCTTGGGTGGTGATGCCGCGGGGGAAGATACCTGGACTATCGCACAACGCCTCCTTCGCAGCTAGAGGGACAGCCGGTGCCGAGAAGGCTGTCGGGGCTCCCAAATAAGCTAAGCTGGAGGGGAATTGGCTCAGATGCCTGCTGCTCTTAGATCCATGGTAGACTGGATGTCAAAATTCTCTAGATTTTTAGTTGCACTGTATTGATATTTGTTTTATTTTTCTCTCACTTAGCCTGTGAAGCTTTAATCAGTGGACTCAACTCCAAATGATACTTCTTTCGATCGGTCCAATAGTAAAATTGGCTATATCAACAAGGAATGCATGCCATTTGATGAGAGATTCAGTTTGACTAACAACTGGTTCAGTTAATAGAACTGTTTTGGTTATCGGTTTTGGACAGTTTGCTTGGACTGAAAACTGGGCCCGGTACATCCATAATCTCTAGTGAGCATCCAAATATAATTTGTAGAACATGTTTCAAGCATTCCGTAGAGTATCTAATTGCGTAATTTGGTTGGACGGTTTGCAAGCAGCGGCTAGTTTAGTTCTATATCTTAGGGAGTTATCTTTCTGTATGCGGTAATCTTGCCAATACTAGACCATGATGGCGCGTGTTGCCGCGCCCGTCTATTTTGACAATAAATGGTAGTAATTTCAGCAATATACAATAGAATGAAT
The DNA here is from genome assembly GCA_916181665.1 of Avena sativa. Lineage (NCBI taxonomy): Eukaryota > Viridiplantae > Streptophyta > Magnoliopsida > Poales > Poaceae > Avena > Avena sativa. The sequence goes on from OV702295.1 coordinate 436,481,122, forward strand.
ACAAAAGTTAAATTTGCATCAACTAACACTCGTATATTTTTCATAATTGAATACTTGGTTTTTAGTCGGTCCTCAAAGTAAGAGTAGTTTGGATCTCAAAGGGAATTCATTTACCGCCTCTGATCCAAATTACTTGTCGCAGAGGTCGGAGGAAGTAACTAAATTGCTTCAGATATATGTGTAAAACGCAATAGCTGCAAGATGTTATTACAGATCTTCCGAGCTCAAAGTAACTTACATGCAAATGCCAAATTGAGCTCCCTAGCTCAAGGATCTACCACTCAAAGAAAAAATAAACTTATTATGTTTCACATCCAGCAAGATCCAACAACATATAAATACAACTTGCTGCGACAATAAGCATATCTTTAATATTTACATTTAGAAGGACGCAACTGCGACATGCAACACAAGGAAATATATACATAGGTGTTGGACAAGAACCGAGCCATAAATAAATTATATAAAGAAACATGTGAAGAAGAAATTGGCACAAAATGAAGTACTTTACAACAACATTGAAACACATCCATAAAAATGATCAAATCACCACTACACTTAGCAATACTATGCATGGATCTCCCAAAATATCTTTTCATGCATCACTTATTTTGGAGAAGAAAGTGACAGGACCAATCGCCCATTAGATTTAGGGTTGCACATAAGTAGTAATATTTTTCTTTGTATAATGTTGCTCCAGAATAAGAATTTTGACAGTCAAGTCTCATAGTGATTTCCTTTCTTGAATAAGATATCATATATTTGGTAATGTAGTTGCAAATACATGAAACTGTCCATCGGGCTGACAATATTCTCATGAATTATATGAAGAAATTAACATACAAAGTAGACCTACCTAAGAAACAACACATAAATAAGGATTTCATATAACCCGACAAAAGAAGGAACAACAAGATTCTAGCTTCAAGAAGGTAAATAGAAGTTGTAAAGAAGCCTCTTCTTGAACAACATTGTATAATGCATACAATGTTGTCCAATTCCAATTCTTGAACAAGAATGTATGATTGATTGTATTATGTATCATTTTATAAGAACAAACAATCAAAATGTCCTCCAACAATGTAGGTAGTATAAGAGAATAGTCATATGTGCAATCTCTATCCAAAGTAATAGAAAGTGAACTGAACAGAAAAGAAGTGCCTAATAAAGTAACAAACTAACTACCATTCTATCCAAAGCATATCATAAGTAGTTGTAACAACCTACCACCACAAAGAGTACTTGGTATAAATTAAACAATGTCCAATTCTCACATGAATATAAATCACTTACTTCCAAGTCTTGTAGCATTTTGGGATATAATATTTGGCTCCATGTGAGCATATACACAAAAGTAGGAGCCACCTGAAAACTTATTGGTAAACCATCAGTTCTACATCGACCTCATGAGTTCAAGTAATTAACCGCTGCTTGGTGAGCAGCTCCAGCCCGCTGGTATGAATTGTTCTGTGGCTGTTGCAACCTACGTACATAGTATGAAATACTTAGTATACAACATCTACTCAAGTGCCTCGGATATTCAAATGACAAATGGTGAAAACCAAAGGTTTACCTGATTGACTATAATTACATTGACAAATTCCAAGACTACAATGTGAGGCGAGAGATCAAAAGCTTACTGTTGCACATACCCTTGGATTTGACTAATTCTGACAACGAGCTTCCCTACAATTACAAAATACAAGTAGCATAAATTGTACATCTTGGATACGTTGCTTCAGTAGCACTGACGAACAATCCTCGGAGAAATAATACTTTATCAACAGATTTTTGTGAACCAGCAAAAACAATGAGTATCCATGCCGCTGCCTCCATGAGATGGTGTGGAGCTCCTACAAACAAGTGATTCGTTTACTACATTATTGTAGTACAACCTGCCTGTCCGCTGAAGTGATTGAAAGAATTCAATCCAAAGAGGAATTTTTGCTGGATGTGAGAACTCATGAGGACTCCCCATCTGGAATTTAATAGGGGAGAGAACCGCTGCAGAGGAGCTCACTAGCATAAGCTGCAACTGAGGAAGAGGTGTTCCAGAGGATCAGTTGAGCAGCAGTTGTAGAGGTGTCGTGATGGGGAAGTTCGCTGGGAGATGTTGCGATCAGTCTAACAACACGAGAGAGCAGCAGATGACGTTGTACTCATCCAACACCATCTTCCCTCCTCCCGCCTCCTTGTGACCTTCACGGCCTCCATGCCCCTATAGAGGTTCCGCGTATGAAAACAATAAATTTTACTCTACGTCCCTGAACCCCTGAAGCTGCCAGGACCTATCTATTAGTAATACAGTAACGGGAGGGGCTTTTCGCGAACTTACCCTTGAATACCGAAAAGCGTTGTCAACGCTCAGGAGAGCGTGGTTGATGTAGACGAGCCGAAGCCGACCTCAAGGTCGTGATGAAGTCATTGCGCTCCTTGGCTGCAATGACTTGAGTGCCTCAAGTGCGACACCTCGTGGGGAGTTATACATGTCCGGTGTCCGACGATAACTCCCGCTTCCCCGATCCAGCAACAGTTGCGGAAGTAGAGCTCCCGAATCCGAATCCCGCAGCGCGACGGCGCTCCGCGGTGAAGATGTCTCTCGCTCGCGCAGTCCAAACTTGGGACCACGGTCACGAGAGAGAGAGGGGGAGGAGAAAATATCAACTGGAGGTCCTCCCAAAAGTGAGAAGACATTTATTGATTATTGGTGTATTTTATTTGGCCAAATACCCCCAATATATATAGGGGGAGGGGAGGTACTACCTCCCTCAAAGTACCGGGGTGGGACTAAAGGAGAAAAGGGGGAGGGGTGGCCGCCGGCCACCCTAGTGGGCCCCGTGCGGGGGCTAGGCTCGGCCGGCCAGCCCCATTGGCCCCTTTCCCTCTCTCCTTTCCCCTAATGGGCCCTCTCCCTCCGGAAATTGGCCCATTAAGCCTTTGACCATTTTAAATGATTTTATATTTATTTAAATAATTATGAATAAATGATTAAATCAACATTTAACATTCATTCACATATTATTCAACCTCCGTGGCTATGGAACACCTTCCACCTCCACTCCAGACATCCTCCGGACTTACCGAAACCCTTCCAGTTTTCTCCCTACTCTTCTTCGGTGATTCCACCGATCCTATAAACACTCTCTAAGCATTATCAAGCCCTTAAGCGTGATACCCACGGTTCGGGAACACTCCAGACATGGTCGGGACACTCCCGCACCAATGATCGACAGAGGGACCTGGATGGCCATGTGACCCCTGTGCGTTCCACGAAGATCTTTCGTCGTTTGAACCGAGACAGTTGTGTCTTATTCCCTTTGTCACTCGATACTTGCATTGCCCGAGATCTGATCAATGACATCACCATGTCGTGTTCAATATCGTTAATGAACAATGCTACTTGACTCGTTCTGACAAGCGATATCCCCGTGATCAAATCACATGCTGCGCAGCTATTGGATATAACCTCTCCGAGTGGGCCCTTGAGTATCTTCCCGTCACATGGACGGACAAAGCCCGCTCTTGTCATATATTGCCTCTACGGTTTCTTCCGAGTACCTGAACACACCTTTATAACCACCGTATTACCAGATGGTGTTTGATGCTATCTAAGCACTCTTGGGAGACAGTGATTGATATATCCTCACGGTCTAAGGAATAGTCTACGAGGATCCATTTCTAATCATCGTAACTTGAACTTCGTGACATGATCGGGTCATGATGTTTAGGTTGGGTATTGGTTCATCATCTCATTCTCAGAATGACATGACCCCATTTCCAACTGGCATAAATACCACATGATCAGGAAACATGATCATCTGTTGACCAATGAACCAGTGACTAGAGTTTCACTGGGAACCCCTGGTTGTTTGTATATCACACGTGTATTGATTTTTCCACTCAATACAGTTATAGCATGATATAAAACTTAATCATAAACTATATGAAATATGATAATAGTCCTTACTACTATTTGTCTCTAGGGCATATTTCCAACAGTCTCCCACTTGCACTAGAGTGCAAATACACTAGCTGCATTTGTTCTCAATCATTGGCACCATATAGCCGGTACCCTGAACATGCTTGCTCATGGAAGAGGTTGAGTCTTGGGTTTGTACTTTACAGTCCCAAATCCTTTGCAACTTACTAATGTCACCTTGATTGACATTAATACTTTATCATCACATGATAACATCTGTGTGTATGCATCGTTGCTATGGCAGCAGAACGAGGCCTGATTCCAGGAGCCTACAGTGACGTTAGATCAACCTCGAGGGCTTTCTCATGGGCACTGTGCCCTAGGACACATCATTCTACGTTAAAAGTGAACTAGCCCCGCCATAACATGATACAACACTTTAGATGGTACCCTTATCTATTATTATAAATGTATTCATCGAAACTCCCGTGCACTCTGTGCAACTTTCGATGTCTTTGTTCACCTCGCTTCCTACTTGACTTTAATCGGTATCTACAGGAGTTTCCAACATATTCCTTATAACATAACTCTTTATGCTTTAAGATATGTTATCCTTTATGGATTTGGAAAACATGTCTACAATTCTCTATTAGATACTGCGGACAAACTTAGCTCAACGTTCTGTGATTCGAACTTAATCACTTTTAAACGTTCCTTATTTGGATCACATATTATGCTAAGTTATCATCATGGTTTACTAAGATAGAACCTATGTCTCAACATAGTGGATGATGATCATCCTTTTCTTTCTTTCAACCATTGATGTTAAACTTAATACTATTCCTAATTTGAGTTATTAAGGATCAGTTCCTTAATTAACTTATTTTCTGAAACCCCTTTTAGAATCCCTTAAGGAATAGTACATAATATCATAATACACTTATTGTCAACTTCTACATCTTATAAATCATTATTTATAAGTATTTGCGCTTTCATTCTTAACATACTTAAGAATTACGCCTATAAGCTCCCACTCAGAATATGTTCCTGCATATTTGAATTTGAGACTTATATTGCTTCCACTTAAAAATATGTCAATCACATATTGTTTCATGGAAGGCTTTCATAGCTCCCACTCAATTTTATGCAAATTGCACATCCACTCACTATTTTGAACAACTTCAAAATCCTTTGATCAAATATCAAACTTGGATATTTTACTGTGAGATACTAGTACTTTACTAGTTTTAAATCCACTAGACATTTAGCACATTTGAATCAAATTCATTTGAATTTGTCCAATACCTGACAAATTGTGCTTTTGTCATTTACCCCCTTTTTCCCCTATGGCTTTGCAGTCATTTGGGAAAATTCCAAGTAACCCTCTTACTTATGAGATTCAGCAACGGATTGCTTTCTAATCTCAAGGGAAGTTTGCTTGTAGGATTTATCATAATTTTAGTTTACCATTATTTCCTTTGTAGTTCGTAGGTATGTCACACTCCAAAAATCATGACAATTGATTCACAAGTGTCTCCATACTAGATATGGATTTACATTTTGAATCCTACTTTATGTAGTGAAAACACTAGTGGAGAAAACACAATGATTAATATCATTGATTCTTTCCTTTTGTGAAGAGAATCGTTCAGGAACGTTGTCCGTTGCGCTTCTCAACACTCTGATGCAGGGTTTTGAATCCTCATCGTGTTTTTCACTATCTTCCATTTGCTCCATAATCGAGAAACATCACTAAAAGTGAGCTTTCTCAAGAATGTACCAAAATACAAGTAATACGAATCTTGCTTTCCTTTTGGTTTCAGCTATGGGTTTTGTATTCAAAGTTTCCAATGAATACGCTACAAGGACTTATTCGCTATTATTTTGGTTATATCGAATAACCCCAAAACTTTCACGAATTCAAATGGTTCACTTCCTTCTAATTGAGTGCTAATTATTTCTAAGTTAATGGTCTCTACATCTACACTACAACGATTTATTTGGTGCCTTCTATTCAACCCACTTTGATATCTAATATCACATTATGATGCTTTGCATTTTGACGTTTCAAAACACTTTGCATTTTACAATTACTTTTATGCCATTCTTATAAAGTTGAATTTCATTACTATTGATCAAATCATAGTAATTGGATTCTCTTTTATATTTATACCCATTGTTGATGAAACACTTTGATCGTTGATGAAACACTTTGATCAAATCAAATAGTTTCATATTCATGTTTCCTTTGGTAAACTTATTTACACATTTAAACAATCATTTAATGATAATTACCATTTTCGTTAAAAGACAATACATCGGATATGTATTTACTTTTAACAATTCATTAAACACTTTGTATTCATGTAATACTCGGTGTTCAAGTTAATTTGCCGAACTTAGGCATGATTTATATGTGATAAGAAATCGAATGACTTTCACATATTATCACATAACTTTGAATTTAAACAATGGTTTTCATTTCGTAATGAAATATTGTAGCACCCCGCTAAAACCACTACTAGAAAATCGCTTAGTGTTTCTGTTTTATGCGTCATCATGACTGCGTGCTCATGTCACCATGCCACATTGCATTTGAGCATCGTCATATCATCATGCATATTTTTACCTAAAACTATTTTCAAAAAGCTTATCTTTATTTTCTAAATATCTCGTCTTTACTTCAAATGAAAACTCTGGGTCTACCTGAATATTTTATTTGGCTAAAAACTAATTACAATAGACTTATAAATAAATAAATAAAACTTACATTATTTTTGGGAGACAACCAGCCAGGCCCAAAAGCTGAGCCGGTCACCTCCAAACTAACCCTAACCCTAGACCCAGCAAACCACCGAGCCACCACACCACCCCACCTAACCTAGGCCACACCCCACACCGACCGACCCACACCCTCCCTGTACACTCACGTAGCACGTGTGCAGCAGCAATGAAATGTGACGCGGCACACTCCTGAACCGACCCACATACCCCGCGTGCATACACCTCATCGACCGAGCCACCACCCCACACGTCGCTCCCCTGGCCCCACCACTCCCTCGCGAACCACCTGTTCCCCAACCTCGCTTCCCTCGTGCTTTCCTTCCTCAGCCCCGAGAAGAACCGCCGCCACCTCCCCTCTGGCTCAGCGATGCCGCCGCCGGCCTCAGGCCCTTCCGCCGCCAGCGGGCCCTCTCGTCTCCTCTCCGGCCATCGTCCCGAGCCCGCTGCCTCTGCCTGTCGGACCGCCTCGTCGTGATATCCCCGTGAGCGGCGTCGTCCCGCGTCGAGGGCCTCACCGCCTCCCTGTTCCCCGGCGGCCACCTCGACCCCGAGCCCTTGGTCGTCCTCCGTCACGATCCCGTCCTCGTCTCCGCCCACGACCGCTGCCGCCGGCCGCCCCTCGTCATCGTCCACCGCCGAGGACCCTGCTTCTCCGGGCTCCTTGCCTCGACAGTGCAGGCCCACGTCACCTCACTCGACCTTCAGCAACCCTGCCACAATGGCGTGTGTCGTCGTCCCTGCGTTCACGACCCGACGCTCGCGGGCTCCGCCCCGATGCTCCAAGTCCAGCCGCCGCTCACCCTGTCCTCACCGAGGCGGCTTCAGGTCCGCATCAATCTCACTTTGATCCGCTCATGCTCCTTCCCGTGCATGCCTACGACCTCCTGTTCCGGTGCCTAGAGGTCAGGCCATGTTGCTGTGTTGTCCGTTCCAGTTGCGTCTGCAGTCCGAGGCATTCTCACAGGTTGTGTGGTTGATGTTGAAGTTGAGATTAGGGTGGTGCTGCCAATTCCAAGATGGAGAGCCACAAAATCCATAGCTCATCGATGGACGCAAGTTCCGCCTCACCAAGATGTTGTACATGGGACACGAAGACCCCGATCCCCGAAGACGAACCCGAACCTCTCGGAACACCAAGATCGCCTTCCCGGACACCAAGGTCTTCTTCACGAATGTGGATCTGAAGAGCCACGACCCTCGGACCCTGAAGACCGAACCCCAGCATTGGCTTCATGCTCTCCTTCATGGACGCCAAGACCCCGTTCCCGGAGGCGAAGACCGATCTCGTCGACCCCTAGACCCTTGGAGCCCAAGATCGTCGAACCCTTATGTGTGATTCCTTTCCGAGACCCCTATTTTTATAATATATATCATATACTTGTTGCATACATAGTAAATTATACATGATTGCATTATATCACGTGAGTTTGGGGCATTTAGTCGATTCACCTCATAATTAAATATGGAGCGCATATGCGGGCAATTCTAGCCTTATATTGGCCCCATTTAAATTTGTGTAGCAAACTGATGCCATGTTTTGCCTTGTTAAGACAACATTTAAATTGCGGGGTAACTAAACAACTTGGAACCTTCTAATTAATCGTCAGGACCCCGGTTTCGCTTAATATTGCCTAATTGCACCGCATATTCGCCATGTCATGCATCATATATGCATCATGCTCGATCTTCGGCCATAGTATTAAATAGTGCATCCAGTGTTTCTTTTAGTGTTTTGCTTCACGGATTAGAATGTTGAGTGGATGCGAGTATCGACAAGTTCTTCGGTGTATCTTCGGCAGTATTTTCCAGGCGAGCATCTCCCCCTTTCTACCTATTTTTCTTTTATAGTCTTTATTTCCACCTGTTGATCTATTGCTATCCATGTTGTGATGCTTTAGTTTCCGTGCACCATTTATACTTCTTGCAGCCTATATATTGCCATGGACACATCCTATTGCCTGTTGTTTGATAGATAGTCAGCCTTGCGAGTCGTAGTTGCTTGCTTATGTGTTGCTTCGCGTTGTTGTCGTTTCACCGTTGACGGCAAGTTGACACATGATAAATGGTGGAGATGCTTAACGGTGGAGAGGATCATGACTTTAAATACAACTATTAAATTGTTGGGATAACTAATGAAAGAGGCATTGGTGGGCAATATATGCTATTTGGTTTTTCATGTCCACTTGTGTCCCGTAGGCCCTGAGTACTTGATACATGTTCCTTGATTATTCGCACTATCCACATCCGGGAGACCCTATGGATCCCCCTTAGCCAGAGCTTGATTCATTTCTTATTTCTTGGGGCCACAAACTAGTTTGGGGCTTTATTACTATCCTGTACTTATGCCATGCTTTACTGCTTTATTTAAGATTGTGCGTGAAGCACCTGTACTATTTTGGATCGTGCCACGTTTTCACGGTATCGACAAGTCCAGTCACACTTTCGGGTTCCCAGTCGTTTACAGCCGTCGTCACAAATCCTGAGTCCGTTCTGGAGCCGGCCAACTTTGTTGCGGGTAGCTTAGTGGGGTGGCCCCCTGAAATCTTTTATGAATCATGTGATTGCTTTGTCGTGAAAGCCTCGTTGGGTTTTGATTTGGTTTTTCCGAGGTTGATCGTGTATGTGTTGCTATTTGTGCACCCCTGCAAGGGTAAAACTTTCTGAAAGCCGTGTCCGCGGTTACGGACGACTTGGAGCACAGTATCTCGATCATAGACAACAATAACTAAAGTAGTGTTGTGAATTTGACTTAATATATGTGACTAGTAATCAGCTTCACTATAATGGAATGGATAATAAAAGTGCCAACAACTGGTGGAACTGGGGTGTATCGTGTCATGTTATACCTGCCTAGTAAGTATCGCAACTCCAATGGAATGAAATAAAAGTGCCAACAACTGCTGGGTTTGGGATGTCACATGCTAATTGTATCTGACTAGTAAGTACTGCAACTACAACTGAATGGTTAACTAAAACTGCCCACTACTTATGCTATCAAGCTGACTCATGCTATCTATGTATGACTAGTAAATGCTTCAACTATAATGGAATGAATAAAACTGCCAACTGTGTGAGTTCCTCGGTTTGACTTCCTCGTTTGGTCTCGAGGGGGAAAGACCAGGATGGGTATGATTGGTGTTAGTATCAGGTTGGTCCGGAATAGGTCTCTCTTATCCCTCTCTAATAGCCGACAGTTGCATCGAGTCTCTATAGGTTGTTTAGTGCATGCTTCGCTGCCGCTTCAGCCCACCATACCTATGTAGGCGAGAGCCACCGAATTCTAGCCTCGCCGTGTACTGGCCTCAGTACTGACGCTCCTCTTTTTCCCTTCGCCCTTTGTCGGCACCCCTTTTGTTTAGCAGGTACGAGTTCGACGTCGTTAGCAGGGTTACCCTTTCGGCTTGGCCTGGGCAGGGTTATGGACGCCATTGGTTATTCTTCAGGGCTCTTAGCCCCATTTGCATCTTATCCGTACTCGGATGTTGTATCGTTTTCGAGGTGATTTGGATCTTTGTACTGTATATCTATATTCTTGACTCATGGAGTCATTGTTGTATATAAATGTTCTGTGGGTTCCATCATGTACTAATGTGTAATGGTATTACTTCGTTCTCCACCCGCACGCAAGTGCCTGGTGGGCGTCCTTGAATCATTTCTATGCGGGTTTGGCGGGAAGCGCTAAAACTTGCATAGGGCCGATTCGAGGGTGTTACAAATATCATTTAAGTTGGGTATTTTAAACAAGGCATTTTTAATGTTTTACAAATGTTCATGTATTATCAATTAGTTTCAAACAACAAGGATAATTCACATAATCAAACAAGATATGAACACGAATAGAAATCATTCATAAAAGTGGAACAACTGTTTGTTACAAACTCATATGAATAACCGTCTCACGAAGTGTGAGACACACTAAAGAAGTTCACAATCTCTTGATTACAATAATCATCCTAAACATAAACTAAATGATAAATGTCGAGGGAGAGTGTCGTCGGCCATCTTCATCATGCTCGCCATCAACACGCAACGTCACCTCCTCTCCAGCAAGCACCTCTCATGCAGAAGGACCTATTTTCAGCAAAACAGAACAAGTATTAGATATACTTAACACTGCAAATGTGTTTGCAAGATTATAACATTTATAAAACTGTATATCAAATATATACCTTTGTCATTGATGACTCCAGCGATGTTGGGTTCATCTACCACATTTCTGAAATGTGATATGAACTCGAGGAAATCCAGTGTTTCAGTGTCGCCTCTCATAATGCAGATCCTGACCTGTGCTTGGAAGATTGGTGGAAGCGACCGTAGCACAACTCCCATCACAAATGAGCTTGAGTACCAGTTGTCCAGGTAGTATGCCAGACTCATGTACGCATCGTAGATGCTCAATAAGTGCTCGTCCAGTGAGGATCCCTCCTCCATCTTTATGGAGAGGAAGTCCCCCATCAGCTCATACTCCCACATGCGCACTTGTTCCACGAAATGCGATCTCAGATGTGCCATGACCACTCGGGGCTTGAGACTTCCCACCATTGGCCATAGCCCATCCTCCATTCCGAGGCGCATGGTCACTAATATAAATGTGGCCATCACACGACGATGATAACGCAGATCCCGCTGCTCCTGGGTCTCATGAGAATAGGGTGGTTCCAAATACATCTCTGATACATTGCAAATGTATCTATAATTTTTGATGTTCCATGCTTGGTTTTATCCACTTTCTTGTGTTTTGTCCACACTTTGGAGTACTTTTCATATGATTTCTTGGACTAACCTATTAACAAGAGCCACAGTGCCAGCTGCCTATTTTCTGCTGTTTTTGGTTCCAGGAAAGTCAGAAAATGAATATTCTCGGAATTGGATGGGACAAAAGCCAAGGTGCCTATTTTTCCGGAAGACATCAGATGCCAGAATATGAGACGGAGAAGGGCTGGGGGCCGGCCACACCACCTGGCCACTCGGCCAGGCCTGGCCCACGCCAAGGGGTGGTCTGGCCGACCCCAGCACCCCCTCAGCCTCTCCTTCCGCCTATATATTGCCCTCGGGACGAAACCCCTAAGTACCCGATCAAAAATCCACGAAAGAGTCTATAGCCGCCATCATCTCCATCCCTAGATCGGGAGGGATCTGAAGCTCTTCCTGGCACCCTGCCGGAGAGGGGAATTCACCCTGGAGGCCTTCTTCATCATCATGCAAGCCTCCGGTGTGATGCGTGAGTAGTTTATCTTTGGACTACGGATCCATGTAGTAGCTAGATGGCTGGTTCTCCTCCTTTGTGCTTTCATGTTTAGATCTTGTGAGCTCCGTTCATGATCAAGATCATCTATTTGTAATTCTACATGTTGTGTTTGCGGGGATCCGATGGATATTGAGATGCTATTTTAGATTGATTATTGATTCTATCATGTCTTTGTTATTTGTGATCTTGCATGCTTTCCGTTGTTAGTAGCTATCTTGGCCAAGTAGATGCTAGCAACTCCAAGAGTTAGTATTTATGCTCGATAGTGGGTTCATGCCTCTGGTAATCTGGGGAAGTGACAGAAATCTCTAAGGTACTAGATGTGCTGTTGCTACTAGGGAGAAAACAACAATCCTTTGTTCATAGAACAATCGTATTGTTTACTTTACACGCAATTCGTAAAGCAATAATCTGTTGCTTGCAACTTAATACTGGAGGGAGTTTGGATGATAACCTGAAGGTGGATTATTAGTCATAGATGCAGTTGGATGGCGGTCTATGTATAATGTTGTAATGCCCAATCAAGTTCCAAAGGAGTCAAGATGATTAGTATATGCATGTATTGCTTTCTCGATGTTTGTCAATTGCCCCGCTGTAATTTGTTCACCCAGCATGTTATCTATCTTAAGGAGAGCCACCTCTAGTGAACTATGGATCCCGGTCCTTTCTTTAACATACAATCTACAAACTGTTTACTGCCTTGTGTTTACTTTCTGCAAACTTTTACTTCCTTCCATTCGATACGTTTAATCCTTTGTTTTCAGCAAAACCGGTGAGATTTACAACCTCATCGCAAGTTGGGGACAAAGTTCTGTGGTTGTGTTGTGCAGGTCTCCACGTTGCTACTAGCACCGGTAGTGCGCCCTGCCAAGGCTCAGCTAGCAACACCTTTGGGGTGTTTCCTTGCTCCTACTGGTTCGATTAAACCTTGGTTTCCTAACTAAGAGAAACTTGCTACTGTGCTCATCATACCTTCCTCTTGGGGTTCCCCAACGAGCTTGTTAATACACGAGCCATCAATCTTGCAGGTCATGTAGTCAGCTACATTGTTCTCCCCAAGGAGATCAAACAGGCGTATGACCCATGCAGAAAAGTTGGATCCATCTAACTTGAGCTTTTATCCTTTCAACCAATCATCGATAGGAAAGGTAATCTCGGGAAGAACCATTTTCTACATTTATAATTGCAAAAGGAATTTAGACTAAGTTTATAATTAAATGAGTTAATAATAACTCCACTCAGAAACATCTATCCCCAAAAGGGTTCCTAGTGATAACACGACCCCTATCAGCCACATCTTCCCCGATCGTCACGACCATCAATGTGGGTTCAAGGGTGGACACTAAACATCGGTCACATCATTCATGCGACTCGTGCTCGATCTTTTGACCATCCGCGTTCCGAGGCCATGTCTGCACATGCTAGGCTCGCCAACTCAACCTTAGTGTATTCGCTGTGCAACATGGCTTACACCCACTGTATGCGAACGTAGATATGTCTGACACCCAGGCCTGTAACCCTGGATCATCTCATACCGAAGAACTTTCTTGGTGGTGCACACTAAGGGGGAACACAATCGTTCGTAATTTTAATAGGGATCATCTTATTAGGCTACCGTCGAGTATCTAATACTAGCACACAATAAGACATACAAACAATAACATTGAATGTAAATGCTATGTGATATGGTCCTTCACGTCGTGATCTCTATCCGCCGTCACCGGGTTCCGGCGTCGTAGACACCAGGGTACCGGTGTCTTCCCGGCGTGGTAGTTCGTCACCTCCGTGACTATCTACTACTACGTAACAAAAGGTAATCACTTTACCTTTGCCACAACCATATCACAAAGCAACGGTCCCCTGCAGAACAAAGTTAGACGCCTCTACTTTATCTTTGCATGTTTTACGTGGCTGAATGGGCTTTCGCACAAGAACCGTTCTTACCTACGAACTTTCAGCACAACGCTAATCAAGTAGTTGTCTCTACTACACCCCTTTCGGGGCCCTCCATTGCAAATGGTATACCAACTAATGCGAGAGAGACAGACACCCCCATAAGCCACTTTATACGGTACAAGCTGTATGTCAAGCATGGACCAGTCTCGCAAATGAACGCGTAAAGTCGGTTGGGGGCCGCTTCATCAAGCATTACTGCGGTATACACAAGTACACGTGGGAGGGTAACAACTAAAAGATCAACGCCCACATGCTACATCTCGTGTGTTCTACCCGTACTAGCATTACTACGCATAAACTTGGCTCTGATACCACTATAGGGGTTCCGCGTATGAAAACAATAAATTTTACTCTACACCCCTGAACCCCTGAAGCTGCCAGGACCTATCTATTAGTAATACAGTAACGGGAGGGGCTTTTTGCAAACTTACCCTTGAAGACCGAAAAGCGTTTTCAACGCTGAGGAGAGCGTGGTTGATGTAGACAAGCCAAAGCCGACCTCAAGGTCGTGATGAAGTCCTTGCGCTCCTTGGCTCCAACGACTTGAGTGCCTCAAGTGCGACACCTCGCGGGGAGTTACACACGTCCGGTGCCTGACGATGACTCCCGCTTCCCCGATCTAGCAGCAGTTGCGGAATTAGAGCTCCCGGATCTGAATCCCGCAGCGCGACGGCGCTCCGCGGTAAAGATGTCTCTCGCTCGCGCAGTCCAGACTTGGGACCACGGTCACGAGAGAGGGAGAGAGAGGAGGGGAGAAAATATCAACTGGAGGTCCTCCCAAAAGTGAGAAGACCTTTATTGATTATTAGTGTATTTTATTTGGCCAAATACCCCCACTATATATAGGGGAGGGGAGGTACTACCTCCCTCAAAGTCCCGGGGTGGGACTAAAGGAGAGAAGGGGGAGGGGTGGCTGCCGGCCACCCTAGTGGGCCCCGCGCGGGGGGCTAGGCCTAGCCGGCCAGCCCCCTTGGCCCCTCTCCCTCTCTCCTTTCCCCTAATGGGCCCTCTCCCTCTAGAAATTGGCCCATTAAGCCTTTGACCAATTTAAATGATTTTCTCTTTATTTAAATAATTATGAATAAATGATTAAATCAACATTTAACATTCATTCACATATTATTCAACCTCCGTGGCTATGGAACACCTTCCACCTCCACTCCGACATCCTCCGGACTTACCGAAACCCTTCCAGTTTTCTCCCTACTCTTCTTCGGTGATTCCACCGATCCTATAAACATTCTCTAAGCATTATCAAGCCCTTAAGCGTGATACCCCATGGTTCGGGAACACTCCAGACATGGTCGGGACACTCCCGCACCAATGATCGACAGAGGGACCTGGATGGCCATGTGACCCCTGTGCGTTCCACGAAGATCTTTCGTCATTTGAACCGAGACAGTTGTGTCTTATTCCCTTTGTCACTCGATACTTGCATTGCCCGAGATCTGATCAATGACATCACCATGTCGCGTTCAATCTCGTTACTGAACAATGCTACTTGACTCGTTCCGACAAGCAATATCCCCGTGATCAAATCACATGCTGTGCAGCTATTGGATATAACCTCTCCGAGTGGGTCCTTGAGTATCTTCCCGTCACATGGACGGACAAATCCCGCTCTTGACATATATTGCATCTACGGTTTCCTCCGAGTACATGAACACACCTTTATAACCACCATATTACCAGATGGCGTTTGATGTTATCTAAGCACTCTCGGGAGACAGTGATTGATATAGCCTCATGGTCTAAGGAATAGCCTATGAGGATCCATTTCTAATCATCATAACTTGAACTTCGTGACATGATCGGGTCATGATGTTTAGGTTGGGTATTGGTTCATCATCTCATTCTCAGAATGAGATGACCTCATTTCCAACTGGCATAAATACCACATGATCAGGAAACATGATCATCTGTTGACCAATGAACCAGTGACTAGAGTTTCACTGGGAACCCCTGGTTGTTTGTATATCACACGTGTATTGATGTTTCCACTCAATACAGTTATAGCATGATATAAAACTTAATCATAAACTATATAAAATATGATAATAGTCCTTACTACTATTTGTCTCTAGGGCCTATTTCCAACAGCCCCGCCATCGTCATCTGTAACGATCAGGAGCCCCGGTCGGAGGCGAGTGATATTGCTGGAGTGGTTTTGCGGGGGCTGTGTCAGGAAGGAGGTCTGGAACCGAGAATGGCGCCACAAGGGACTGCGAGCCTGAGGTAATGGTGGTGGTGACGACGACGTCGGCTCGTGCGAGAGAGGAGAATTCAGTTTGGGACTTGGGACCTAGGAAGTGATCGACAGAGTGGGGGTCTGCGTGGAATGAGATGACAGGAAGGGTCAGCTTCTATCAGGACCGATAACCCATGATCAGACGCCAATCAGTACAAGCGAATGAGAGGCCTCTGATTTTACTCGCAGAGTAGCGTCCCTAGGGACATCCGGCCCAGGAGCGGCCCATGCGGGAGCTAGGATGCATCGGGCGACCACGGATTGCTCAGACATGCCATCGAACGGCCAAGATGGCTGATATCGTGAGAGAGCTCGTAATTGTCTCGGTTATAATATCCCTAATATGACATGTTAGAATTCGAATTAGAATATGAGGTTAACGTGAAAGTAGTTGGGGATGTTTCCTAGTCTAGATACTTAAACATGTCTTTATTTCTATATTAGGTGCTGGATATTAGTTCCAATGAAAATATTAAGAGACATGTCCAGGTTTGCAATGTTGTCAAGTGTTGAGTGATTTAAGTCTCCAAACTCCAGATTTTGTGTTATTTTTTAACATAAAGGTAATCATATGGATGAGCTCGAAATATGCTTAGATATCTTTAATCTAGTTGATCTGTCGTAAAGGCTGGGTGTGTTGGGACCTTCCACGTAGGAGTGATGCCAGTATATGTATGCTTATGTGATGAATCTATGAATTCTTAATCTGGCGCTTTGTAGATGTAGATAAAGCACAATGCTTGTCAATAAGGTCCATGTATATCTGATTCCAGTGAGGAAGTACATACCTCAAACCATGCTAAAGAAAATGGTGCATCATCTTTTCTTTGCTTCATATGCTCGCATGTTTGATTTTGCAACAATTTTATCCATATAAGCACAGGGGACTGAACTCAGTTTTGCAGGAACAATCAACACAGAAAAGTTACGGAGAGACCATTGTAATTACCAGAAAGCCAACACATACATCCAAGGTGACTAAGGATATAAAAGAGACGACAAAAGAAAAATAAATGGTCGAACGACTTAAAGGGTAATCTTCCATTTACTCCATAGACTATACTTTGATGATTGAATTGGACGAACTGGTACCCAACTTGCGTATATGGTAATATTCCGTTTACTCCCTAGACAGTAATTTGATGCATGAATTAGGATATCACTACCCCAACTGGATGTGTGCATCTTCCAGCAACCTAGGTATTTGTTTCTTGAATAAAATTGATACATTGCTTACACATGTGTTGTGAGGTATGTTGGATGAGGGAGGGAGCAGCTCTTGAGTGAGGAAAGGAAGTTATTAGTCCAAGTTGTATTTCTCATTGGAGGTTCCAGGATATTTGTCAGTGTTCTTCCTAGACTTTGTTTGGTTATGTACACATTCTGACACACTCACACACACTTGTTTCAGGATTCTAGGTAAATTCCAAAATAGAGATTATATTAGAGCGTGTTCACATCACAATTACAGAGAGTAAATGGGGTATTTCACTTGTTGCTTAATATAGCAGTGAAGAAAAGTACTAAACTGAACCGAAGATCAGACCCAGATCGTTTGTCACAACAGATTATAAAGCATACCACTGAATTTGCAAACTGCATATTGTGTACTGTTCTGAAACTGAAAATCGATTGCTCTGCTTACAAGTCCATGGCTTGCATCCTTGTAGTATATGTTCAGGTTCTAGTAAGTAAAATTAGTATATCTTCATGTTCCAGTAACCAATTCAGTTAGACTGAACCAACGTGCGTCAGAGAACATCTAGCAAAGTAGAACCTGTAGCTATTAAAAATCGAAGAAGGCCTATGGAAAACAGACCTAACAACTAATCCCATGTTTTATTTTATTACAAAGTGGGGCAATTATAGCTGCGGATCAGGTGGGCTGTAAAAAAATAGTGACTCATTTATTTCCAACATTGGCATCATCCGTCTTTGATGCTTTTATAGTTTGGTCTGATCAAAACCTGCAAATGAACAAGAAATGTTGTTAGTATCAAAAGTATTCATCTTGACACACCAACATAGATGACAATAAACATTAGAATAACATACCTGCCTCACCCCTATAAAACATCTCTATAGACAATGTTTTTGGTGCTTTTCCTGGATTTATCAACCTTCTTGTTCGGCTTGGCCAAGATACATGTCGTCTTTCTTGACACTCCCCTTGACAATGCAACATATAGCTGGCCATGTGAGAATACAGGCTCAGGAAGGTAAATACCGATGTTTGGTATGGTCTGACCTTGTGCCTTGTTAATGGTCATCTGATGTTTGGTATTGAAGCAATAATACTCCCTCGCACTCACAAATTTCCTGGATTGTGTTGCGTTCACCTCATTGTCACCAAAATCGTCATCTGAGTTATCCTCGTTGTCATCTGAAAGTTTGTCAACGTAAATATTTGTATGATGGAATGGAGTCACAATAATTTGAAAATAGCAATGATGACCAATACCTTCAGGTGCATCATTACTAAATGGTTCTTGCATCGTGTTATTATCTGGAAACATTGTTACCAATCATTATTAATAAATATTCCAAAGATAGACTTAAAACAATTAAAAAGTAAGAAATGATGACCAATACCTGCATTTAAATCATTGGCATGCTCTTCATGCGGTGCATAATTCCCAAATTGTTCTGTAATTAAGTTATCATCTGATAGATGACAGGAAACATAAGTTTTTAATTAATAATAGTAAACAGATAAATTAATATTGAACATCGTACTCGTAGATAAATGGAAGGCTTGTTTCTGTTGTCGTGCAGAATTATCCGCTGAATGTTGGGTTGTCTCGTAGGGGGGTCAACATATGACATCCAACGATTCCAACCAGTCTCTCCACATGGGAAGAATAGTGGATATGACAATGGGTCATAACACCCGTAGTATGCTCTAATATACATGGGTTTATCTCCTTTTCCATGAATGACAACACTCCTGTCAAAGGAATTTTGTGGGTCACTCTCTTCTACCCATATTGCTGCCACTTGAGAAGTTGTTGGGGGGCATTGTACCTTCGTTGATCTAGGTTGATATCTGTATTTAGGGAGATCTTATATTCATCTAGATTCAGAACTGATCCAAGGCTCTTAAAAACTTGCGCATAAGGGTTACGCTCTAGTATTCCCAAAATCTTCCGTATGACCTCTATATTAAGATCTGGAGACCTGTTAGACATGTGGATCAAGTTTTCATATGTATCATAAATATGGAGCTGCAAATGCCGAGGGCCATGATCAGCTGGCACCAGATGTCCGAAATGTATAAACACCAGTTCTTGCAGCCGTGCTGACTCGACGATCAAGGGTGACTCCTAGACTTGTGAATGAGAAGTGCGAGTTGAAATACCGTATATTCTATCTGAAATACTTAGCATCCTCATCCTCTTGACATGTAAATAACCGTTTCAACTCTTCTGGAACTTCTGGAGTAACTATACCGACTTTTCCTTTTCTGCAACAAAATGCAGGCCCCTCGAATGGAAACCGCATTTCCCCACAGTGTTGGTAGTCTAGAACTTTTCTTAGGACATGATGCTTTTGAGGTAGGTTTCGGTATACGAATTCCTCAGTATTTTCTATGGGTGTTGAGTGTGAAGGATGACGTCCATGTTGGTACGATTCAAACACAACATCTAGTACAAAAGAAAAGTATATATTAAATTCACACTCAATACTGCTAAATTCTGCATTTGAGGGTGCAAAATTGGAAAATATAGAATGGACATACCTTGGTCAGTAAATATTCTAGTTTCTTCATCAGGTTCATGGTATGTAGGTTCTCGAAGTTGCTATGTCCCAAAGAAATCTAGGAGATAATATATTGGTCAAACATAATTGACACAAATTTGTTGATGAACTTGAAATATGAAAGACAATATGTAAATGTACCCTCAAAATTGGTTTGGTGAACAAGGGGCTCAAGTATTCCATATGGATCATCTGTTTGGTCGTTGCCCACTAACAAAAATCAAAAGTTCAGTAGAGCATAACAATGTAAGTATTATAGTACATGTAGGGCTATGGATATTACTTTGCAGATTTTGAGTAGTTTGATCAGCAACCGGGGATAGTTCCATTCCTTCAATCTTATCATTAGGTGTGGTATTTAGAGGTTGATTATAGTAAAAGATGGCTCTTATGAATAAACGAAAGAGGATTACGGTCAAACTAACAATGTCGATAATTATGTCTATGCTAATGAATAAATCGATGGACTAACCAGCATGTCCAGTTGTGTAATATGGGTTAGGTAGGTTGATGACTGTACCAAGTTGGGGTACCTCACAACTGGACAGTTGGGTGACAGGATCTACATTGTGTTTCTTTCATGGTCAGATCGGTAGGAAAGTTGATTATAGTTTTATTGTTAGGAATACCATACTATACAAACACAATGGCATTACCTTGTGCAACACCCCTTGTGATGGTGGATTTTGTTTGCATTTTATGAGGCACAACAATATCTCTCGTATTCCCTGCAATTTGTTGCATCTGGTACACATCATTCCGGTGCAACCAATTTGACTCATTGTCGTCATGAATATTCTCCTTGTCGTTGAGGATGGGTCCATGTAAATGCAATGAATTTGGTAACATAGCATTTGTTTTTCGCGAAAACGCAAGAAGCTTCGCGTTTCGATACATTGATAGATAAGAAGAAAAGTTTACAGGTCCAAGAGAGGACCGACACCCGCACCATACAACTCAACCCAGGCTAGACTAAGGGAGTATCTGGCGCACTACCCGGTCTCTAGCCGCCCACGACCTGGCCTCAGCCCTGATCGTATCGGTTAGGGACGCCACCGAGGGGGTCTCGTTGTTGAAGACGATCGCGTTCCTATGCTTCCAAATCCACCACGCCGTGAGCGAGATCACAGACGAGGTTCCTTTGCGCAATGGACATGGGAAGGATCGCACCACCAGCTCCCACCACTCCGCGAAGAGACCTTCATCAACCGGGGGCCCAGCGGTAGATCTAATCCATGACAGGACCGACGTAACATAGCATTTGTTATGTCTCGTGGTTGGGTGACAGCCGATTGTCCGATAGGTGGTGTTTGTGACACAGTGTTATTGCTATTGAGGGTTTGGTGTTCCATCTGCATATGTTTCTTTATCTCATTAGGATCTGCATCAATGACGAAAATGACATTAGTTCAATAATACAACTGGGATATATATGCATAATTTGCTCATCATTAACAAGGGATATTGCAATTGGTGTTTGTGTACAATTGTGTAGGTCATTGATGTTGGCAGCAACATATTTTTTGTTTTGGTAGGCTTCACGTCGTCTCTTATTAATCTCATCTTTATGTTGTGAATACCGCACTCTATCCCTTTGTCGCTTTAGTTACTTTGGGTCTGAATATGCACAATCTAGCATTCAGGAATATCAGCCTTCATAAGCATTAGTTTCATAAGCAAGTACCTATGACGTGGGTGCCGCTGATGTCCTGAAATGGGGTCTATTCCTCACTTGGAACTTCTGATGGTGTACTAACATGAGGTTCGCCTGTGAAATGGTTATGATGATCAAGAAACTGTGACCTATTAACATCAGAAGTGTAGCATCCGTGATAGCTATTCCTCATTACTGTGGGGCGTGGCCAAGGGCGTATGGGGTACAATGTCTCTATCATTGAGCAGGGCAGCAGAATTTTTTTATTTTCACGGTATTGTCGTCGTCTAATAGAGGGCCAGCCACCTATACCCACCCCATCCGCAATGGCGGCGCCGCCGGAGGCGGAGGGGAGAGGGAACGGGTAGCGGCGGCGCCTGGCAACTTTCAAGGGACGAGAGGTTGGGAGAGGATAAGGTCGGAGGTTTTTTTTGGCACGTCGTGTACGGTATCGTGTGTGAGGCATTTCCAGTCTCCAATTGAGAAATCCTGACGACTGGATTTATATGCATACAAATGAAACCAAACTATTGATATCACTGATATTTAATACAAAAATTAAAAAAATGTTTTATAGTTTAAATTGTCTATCGGCTTGATGATCCGTCTTCACCGTTTAGTCGTGACGAGATTTTTGAAATTAGTCCCACGTCAATATGTTCCGAGAATTATTTCGAACCAAAAGGTTACCCATACGTAACACATAAGTTATTTATATAGTACTATTTAAGTTATCCACCAGATAACACATAAGTTATCCACCCAACAAACGGGTTATATGTTTGATTTTTTTATATGTGGAGAAAACACAAATATGAACTCCTTCGATTTAATCAGTTTTGACCGAGTCGACAGCGGTAAAGTCTTGCTATCCTAACACGTAGGCTACCATTTCCAAATTAAGTCTATTGCACATGTAGTTAACTAAAATAGAGGAAATCAGGGTTTAAAAATATATTGGTCACAAAGTGAACTGAATTTATCATCTAAATTGTAAAAAAGTACCCATAGGGATAAATAAAAAGTTATCCATTACATTGTACAATAATTACTTATAATAACACGAGAGTTATCCAGACTTTACCATTATCAACTCAATAACATGTAAATTATCCACAACTAAAAAATATACCCACGGATAAAAGTTATTATAACGGTTCGTCTTCATCGTCCGTAGCCGTGAACGACGTACGAATGACTCAACCTCGAAAGGCTACCATGTCAAACATCAATCATAATTTTTTAAATGAATTAAATCTTATGTCCTACCCACCCTCACCATAAGTTCTAGCGGCTAAGCTTCATCGCGCATCGCCGCGGTGACGAAAACTCGAAGGATATAAGAGTACCGAGACTTTATCGTCGATGATGCTAGCATCCCAATTAAATTAGCTCACAGCTCACATTTAATTAACTAAACTAAAATACATGAGGCAACCGAAATTTCATGATGCGAAAAAAAATAACCACATGAGAAATATGAGAACTTCTACACCCAACCCATTTATATGGTGGGTAACTTATCATTTACAAGATGGATAACTTACATATTATTACATGGATAACTCATATGTTAGGAATGAGCAACTTTTTGTTCCGAAAAAATTTACCGAAACATATAAACATGAGATCTAGTTTAAAAAATCTCGTCGCGCCTAGCCCAACGGTGAAAACGGCTACTAGATCGGACAAATCGTTTAATCTACAAAAAAAGTTGAATTTTTTATTGGTTCTTAACTAGCTCTGATTGTTTTGTGGTTTAGTGGCACACGCGTGATCGGACAAATCGTTTAATCTAGAAGTGGTAAATTCTATTAAAAAGGAGGAGGATGCCCGCTCAGCTTACATGTTCCTTATACATGAAATAAAGAGACTTCTTAGAGGAGCTTTCAAAAAAAGAGACTTCTTAGAGGAGTTGAGTCTCAGGTTAAGCATATTAGGCGAGAACAGAACTCAATTAGTCATGTTTTAGCCAATATTGGGAGAGGGGAAGCTAGAACTGCTGTGTGGCTTCGATCTGGCCCAGCAAATATACCTGAACTCTGTTCAGTCGACTGTAATACTGTGATTTGATCAATACAATTTCTATTCGCAAAAAAAAAGCAACGCACTCCATGCGTTTCCGCCGGGTTTAGTATTTTCCACATCGATCTAAGGGTAAAATTTCCGTTGAAATGACGTCGTAGAGCTGAATGAAGAATTTTTTTAGAATGCAAATTGGAAGAAGTACATATATCTAATACCAGATGTGTATATAGAGCCGATCTTCACATATTTATGATCACGATAAGGATGGAAAGCTTCAAGCATATGATTTCTTCGAGATGGTTCATCTTTAACTTGCACTCATTTCTTTTTTCTTTATTATGTTGGTGTCTTGTTTTTCAAGACACACTTTTCATAGGCTCAACTCTCTCATGGCCAATCTTTGGATCACGCCTTGAACATATTGGTCATCACTTGATCTTCTTCGTTTTCTTCATATTGGTCATCACTTGAAACCACCATATGGCTCAAACATTGTTTATGGATATATCCTTAAGTATAACTCAATGCAAGTGTTAGTCTATAGGGATTGTCATTAATTACCAAAACTATACATAAGCGCTTCATGCTCTTTCAGAATGCTATCAGGATTCCGTTGTAGTCCCACTCGTCTACCAACATTGTGAAAAAATAACTACAAGTTAATGGTCTTCTTATCCTCGATGATCACACAACATGTCATGATGTTGTTGAGAGATTTCTTGTTGGCCTCGCACGCTTCAACTATTTTCACAAACAGTTATCTACGTATTCAGTAGCATCTACATAATATATTCGGTGGGTACGTGGGTACCTCTGAAAAGTAATCTTACATAAGCATGTTGTGTCCGATGCGCGGTTTCGAGTGATGCAAAGACGACGGACCGTGGATCCACGTCGCTTCTTCTTCTTCATGTCCTCAAGATCCTTTACGACGAGGATGACGAGGATGACTATCAACTGCTCAATATAGTCGTCTAAGAGCAAATCTTCAATGTACGAATCATCGGATGATGATGAGTCTTCAAATAAACACTCGTTAAGGCTCATCGAACTCATCTAAAATTTTCCAATATCAAAAACTACTCGCTAGGACAAGATGTACTGATGACATGAGAGGAATTGAACACATACCTCATCCATGGCCGCCACGACGTCGACGAGCCACGCCCGTCGATTTGGAGTGGCCCCTGGGTGATTGCCGAAGAGGAGACAACTATGACCGCGGGACAGCCGAATCACGTCGCCTAGGCCAACGGTGCTGCCGAATTGGACCTCCAAGACGCATCCATGGACAGCGACCTCGGTGACCCGCACTGGCGAAGGACTCCGTCAAATCGCGAGATCCGACCACCCAACGGTGTGGAATCAAAGCGGTGTTGTGGTTGGGTGTGGCAAGTGGCGGTCAGAAGCAACAACGGGAGGTGGTGGCAACAACAACGGCAGACTCGCGTTGGGGGCGAGAGGAAGTTCAATGCTCCAAGGGTTTCGCGCGGAAGAGGGTGAAAGAGCATGTATGCCCCCATGTGTGGTTTTGGTAATTAATGACAATCTCTATCGACTAAAGTGTAAATTGAGTTTCACTTGTAGGTTTGTCCATTGGCATCGCTTGGACCATGTGTTGGTCTTAAGGTTGAAAAAGAAGAAGCAATATCCAAGGGCCTTGTGCCTATTGGAATCAAGTAGAAGAAGAAGAAGATCAAGTATGTCTTGAAGAAGAAGATGGAGTTCCTCGTGGCTATCTTCAAGACATCATCAAGAATTGGTGTGCAAGCTCAAGATGTGTCATCTCTAGAAGATCTCATGCTTGAAGCTTGCCATCCTCGGTAATCATGGAATGATGAAGACAAGTTCAAAGAAGAGGCTTCCCCATGGAGTATGGGGGAGCATTTCTCAAGTCTTCATCAAACAAGAGCAATCAAGAAAGGCGATCCATCTTGAGAAGGACAAGACATTCTACATCAATCTCAAGTGGAATGCTCAAGGCAAAGGTATGATCTTGATAGGTTTTCTATTTTACCGGTCTCTTGTAGTGTTGGGAGACCGGGTTTAGTATAGATAGTCGTACTATCAAGAGGGGCTCTCGAGTGGGTGACTCGTGCGTATCTTTCGGAGAGAGCTCAAACCTTTGCATACATAGCATCATCTTTCTTGGTTGTTGTTTGGTTCCTGTCCATTTGAGGATCTAGAGCTTGTGGTTATCTTCATAACAAGCTCTAGTTCGTCAAAAACGGATTTCCCTTGCATATCTTATTGCGTTTTTGATCTTGCAGGTTTTCCGGCTCCACGCCTTGGGAGATATCTCACATATATATTCATGATATTTTCTCCCTTGGATTCTACACGTTGTTATATTTCTAACAAAATTGGTTTCATCTCGTTTGGACTTCGGATGTAAAAGTTGTGGCAGTTTTGGTTCTAGAGTTTTAGCGTGACCGGTAGTACCGTAGGGCATTTTTTCCGCCAGTAGTACTGGTGTAAATTCCGGCCCCACTTCCGGTCACCCTGATTTTGGTTCAGTACCTTCTCTATTTTGGTCGCGTCTATTTGTCGGAACTTCGACCTGAATTTCTTGCGGTAGTTCCGGCCAGGTTTTTCTCTCTTTTTGCATCGTGTTTCTGACCGTTGGATGGGCGCCACCGGTAGTACCGCTGCCCCACCGGTAGTACCGGTCGTGCACAAAATTGTGCATAACGGGCAGATCAGGGAGCCCTTTAAAAGGATCTCCCCTTCCCCTTCGTCCAAAAAAAACAGCTTTTCTTGGTTCTTGGCTTTCTCTCTCTCCTCCATTGTTGACCTTGAAGAGCTTGCCCTCTCCCTTACCCCTCCTATGATTCTTGCATCTTTTTGAGGGATTTGAGATAGGATATCTAGATCTACAACCCCACCAAACCAAATCCCTTCTTTGTGAAGGAATCCTTGGGATCCAGATCTTGGAGAGTTTTGTGTTCTCCTCTTGTGTTCTTCCTCTCTTGTTCCCCCAATAGCTTTTGTAGCTTTGGTGGAATTTGAGAGTGAAGGACTTGCCTCTTGCTTTGGTGCATAGGTTTGAGTTCTCCTCAGAGATTCGGTGAGTTCAAGCTCTTGGGCTTGTTTCTCTTGGGTTCTTGGAACCCTAGACAGTTGTGTGGAGTTGTGGTGTGTTCTTGAGGCCTCCAATTGAGTTGTGGAGATTCCTCAAGCTTGTGGTCTGTTGTGGCCTTGTGGAGCCTTTGTGGCATTTGTTAGGAGCCCTCCAATTGAGTTGTGGAGTTTGCCCCAAGCCTTGTACGAATTCGGTGACCATCCTTAAGTGTCCCATAGTGGATCGTGAGTAGGCCTTCCTGGCGAGCTCATGGGAGAATAGGGTGAGCCTTTTGTGGCATCGGTGTGTTGTGTGCCTTCGCATCTTGGGTGAGGTCTTGTGTGGCGTTGGGTGAGCATCGAGCCACCACACCCTAAGATGAGCCATTTGTGGCGTTCGAAGTACATTGTGCCATCACACCCCTCCAACAAAGACGTAGCTTCTTTGGAAGTGAACTTCGGGATAACAAATCATCATCTCCACGTCCATCGGTTATCTCTCAACCGAGCCCTTACTTATGCAATTTACATTATGATAGCCATCGTGCTTGAAGTATGATATCTTGCTATCACCTTGTTGCTTGTCTTTCTTAGCATAGGTTGTTGGTGCACTTAGTGAAACTAGTGGATATAGGTTTTGGCTTGATAAATTAAATGTTAAGTTTTATTTCGCATTTATTAGAGCCTAAACTATAATATTTTTAAAATGCATATTCAACCCCCTCTAGGCAATGCCCATTTCTCTTTCAGAGGTCCACCCTCATTTCGGCCGTGAAAACCGGGCATACAGCGGCGCGGGAGGGAATTCTTGGTGCCAGGTAAAAAAATTAAGGGCCAAGAGATTTTACGAGATCTGTTCGGGGCCTTTTTTGTGCAAAACCTAGAAGAAGCGGTTATTTTATAATTCCGGACATTTTTACATGGGTAAAATTTTTCGGAAACCTCTGGGCGGGGGAATTCAACTTCGTCCAACTGATGAGGAGATGTAACTTCGT
This sequence comes from Avena sativa, assembly GCA_916181665.1. Taxonomy (NCBI): domain Eukaryota; kingdom Viridiplantae; phylum Streptophyta; class Magnoliopsida; order Poales; family Poaceae; genus Avena; species Avena sativa. The sequence goes on from OV702295.1 coordinate 436,508,773, forward strand.
TGCACATCTTTGTGCGAAAGGGTTGAGTCTGACTCGTACGCCTGTGTGGAGGGGAGAACCCTAAATTTCACTATAGATTGTCTACAAGACTATTCAAGTTAATAAGAAAGTTCTTTTTTTACTAAAGGCATATGCGACCTTGCTTTATACATAAATAAAAATTTACATGGCTTACCAATAGGGCTGCATAGCAGCATCCAATCCGCTCTGCTCCATAGTCAATATTAGTTAAGCTAGTTGTAGATTCTTTTAGCAAATTGTTCTAGTTTAAATTAGCTTTCAACTGTCATGGTTTATGATGGTTGCCCGCATATAGCCCTGATTACAACCTAATAAGGGCATCTCCAACAGGCGCTCTATATTTTAGCGTTGTAAAAGCTGTTTACAACAGGCTGTATCTTGTTTTTGTGTGTGTAGGTTAATGGCGCCTCCCTAGGCTCTGTATTTTGTAGTGCGCGAACAACACAAACACCAAATCCACACAAATATAGCATCCAACAAGATCAAACACATAAAATATAATCCACCTAAATTCAGCATGGCATAGTTCAAAAGCGAGTTCAACATAACTAAATTTCACACAAACTAATTAAGCATGGATATCATCAAGCATCAACATCATTATAATCATGATTGCCATCTCCATTGTGTGCTTCTTAATCATCTGAAACTTGAACGACATCACTCGTAGAAGGTATTGGAGCAACCATGGAGGCCATGAATCCACCCAGTGGTGGTGCTCCAATGCCTCCAAAGTCACTTGTAGGTGGTTCTCCCATGCCTCACATCCCTCCATAGCCACTCATGCCGTCATAGCCTCCAAAAGCTCCTGGAGGCTCACACATGCCTCTGGAGCCTCCTGGAGTTTCTCTCATGCCTCCAAAGCCTCCCGGATTTTCTCCATAGCCTCCAAAGCTTCCCAGATTTCCACCCATGCCTCCAAAGCTTTCTGGAGTTTCTCCCATGCCTCTATATCCATCCATGGGTGCACTCATCCCTCCAAGCCCACTCATCATTTTTTCATCATCCTTTTTTAGCCCACATTTCATCATGACACATGTTTATGTAATCTTTGGTTCCTTTCATCGAGGTTGTAAGTGACAATGAAGAAAAGATTTTTCTATTGTTCCATGATGCGGGCATTTTCTTCCATGGCAACGTTATTCTCGTCCAATGCCAACCTCCTCTCTTCGGTAGTCGCCCTCCTCTCCTCCAAAACTAACTCCTTGTCCCTACACATCCTCCTCCCCTCATTGGCTTCTTTTCTTGCACTCACAATTGCGTACATTGCTTTCTTTATGTCATCATTTCTGGATTTCTTTCTCTTTTCTTTTGCTTGTTTAACTCCAATGGGTATTTTTTCTTTGCCACCGAGTTTGGAGTAGGGCTTCTCGTGACACCGTCCTTTGATACGTCATCAACATCATCCATGATTATTACAAATGGTTCCATGGAGGATATGGAGGTCCAAATATGAGGAAACGTGTACCAAGATAAACTCTCACACACAAGATCCGAAAGAAGAGCAATAAAAGCATCCAAGTAAATTGGAACTTGTATGATATAATGTGCCACATAGGAGCTAGATAATTAAATATCAATTCTAAGTTTGTAATATGCATAAAGCATATGACTCCCCCATAATATGATAAATTATGAATTCTCAACAAGAGGCAAAAACATCGAAATAGAGATAATTAATGGACATTATGGAACTTGAATTTCTCATGATAAAGATATACCACATCTAGACTAGACTAGATAAACTTGCAATATAAATACTAAGTGGTATTCCTCATGTACACATATTTTGGGATTGTGGAATGCCCAAGCATAACACTCCCACAAAATGGGATAGCCCATTAACCTCTCCCAAGAGCCAAATAATATACCAACTTGATTCAACAAAGGCTCCAAACCAAGAAACTCAAATACATGGTGTGCCAACCCAACATACACAAATACTTGATAACTCAATATAAGTAAGAGGGATGTACAACATGTACAAACACATACAATGGTACACAACCAACACATGCACAAGGTAAAAAGTAACTTCCAATGAAAATGAGTTAAGCACATGTTACCGCAAGGAGGAACACTGAATATATGATAGAATCATGATAATCCATATGGCTTGATTAGACAAAAATAATTGATGAAGATCCATCAATTCTTCATAATGTAGCCAAGCCTACAATGCCCTCCAACAACACATATTGATCAAGTTTTAGCTTGTTGGTCTCTAACCAAGTTGGGTCCTAAGAAGTTAGTCACAATAGGCTTGGCAACCCAAATGGTTATTTTCTTGACATCACAATGGGCACCAACATATTTGGCAAACACATAGCCTCCTTCATCCTTAAGAAGAGAATAAACATAATCAATCATGATAGGGTTGGATGAGGAGTTACCCATGGTGCATGAGGAAGAAAGGTGCCCCTTCTCACGGCATATGTAGAAAGTTATTCTCTTGCTATCTTTCTTCTTTGGTGATGCCACAACATGAGGAAGAGCTTGAGTCTTCTTGAGAAGATGCCCACTTCTAGATTGAGGTGGAGCTTGAGGTTGCTTCCATTTTTTCCTTCTAACTAAGAGGCTTTTTCATCAATAGGCAAACTCTCACATGACACCTGATAACCCCCAAGTGCAGGGGATCACCGTTGAAAGAGCATGTGGGCCCCCATGTGTGGTTTTGGTAATTAATGACAATCTTTATGGACTAATGTGTGTATTAAGTTTCACTTATAGGAATTGTCCATTGGCATCGCTTGGAGCATGTGTTAGCTTCAAGGTAGATGAAATGAAGAAGAATATGCGTTGTGCAAGCTCAATATACACCATCTCTAGAAGATCTCATGTTTGTTGCTTGCCATCCTCGGTGATCATGGATTGATGAACACAAGGTCAAATTATGCTCAAGGCAAAGGTATTCTTGATAGGTTTTCCCTTTTGCTTGTCTCGTGTTGGTAGTTGAGAGACCGGGTTTAGGATAGATAGCCGTACTATCAAGAGGGGCTCTCGAGTGAGTAGCTCGATCATATCGTTCAGAAAGAGCTCAAACCTTTGCATTCTTAGCACCATCCTTGGTTGTTTTTTGGTCTTATCCATGTGAGGATATAGAGCTTGTGGTAATATTCATAACAAGCTCTTGTTCATCAAAATCGAATCTCCCTCTTATATCTTGTTGCGATTTTGTTCTTGGAGGTTTTCCGCATGCTCACCGAGTGAGGTATCTCACATTATAATACTTGATAAATTCTTACTTGGTGATATACAATATTTCCTTGTTGTCCTCTTTCCAACAAAATTGGTTTTGGATCAATCAGAGTTCCCTAGCTCAAGTTATCACATTTGAATATTTGCCTATTTGTTTTTAAAAGAAAAGGTGAAAAGGAATTTCTCTGGGCTGAGCGGTAGTACCGGGCCGCTACCACCCGGCCTAGCCCGCGCACGTTGGCTCTATGCCCCCAGTAGGCCCAACCAGCACTACCGTCCCAAAGCGGTACTACCGCCCGAGCGGGCCGGTAGTACCAGGCCGGCCCAGCCGCCGCTTTGTCAACTCCTCACTGCCGCCTCTCCCTTGGGCCATCCATGAGGGAGCTTGCTGCTCTCTCGCCTTGCTCTGGCGCCCGCGTGCCCGCGGCCCCGTTAGCGCTAGCTGCCCTCATCCCCTTCCCTCGCCTAGTTCACTAATGCCTCCCCGCACTGGCTTGCTCGCTCGCTAGTAGGCCACTTGCTTGCTTGGCCCATCACCGCTCCCGTTCCGTCCCAGCTCACCATGATCGCTGCAGCCACCGCTCGCTTCGCTCGCTGGCCTCACGCGCGCAGGTGCCCGCTCGCCCTGATCCCATTTCTCGTTCACTACAGTGCTCGTGTTGACCTGCTCAGTGCGCAGCTGGGCTAGCGGGTGAAGTAGTACCGGGGCTCTCCGGTACTACCGGACCAAGCCATTTTCTGGCCCCAACAGGCAGCAAATTGGGGCCTCTATAAATAGCCCCCTTTCTCCTTTTTGTCTAATTGGTTCTTCCTCTATTTTCTTAAAGCTTTGGCCCTTTGTTCTCATATCTCTTGAGCTTGATTAATCTCTCCCCCTCCAATGATTCTTGCCAATATTTGAGGGGAAATAGAGGAGATCTGGATCTACACTTTGACCAAACCAAATCACCTCTTTGTGAGTGAATCTTTGGGATCTAGATCTTGGGGGATTTTGTGCTCTCCTTGTGTTCTTCCTCTCTTGTTCCCCTAATTGCTTTAGTAGTTTTGTTGTAACTTGAGAGTGAAGGATTGTGGCATATTTGTGGTCTTCTTGCCATTTGCATTAGGTGCATTGGTTTGTGTTCTCCTCGGAGGATTTGATTGGTGAAATCAAGAAGCTTGTCCCTCTTGGGTTCTTGGAACCCTAGACGGTTGTGTGGCCTTTGTGGCGTGTTCTTGGGGCCTTCAATTAAGTTGTGGAGCTCTCCCCAAGATTGAGGCCTTGGTGGCAATTATTGGGAGCCTCCAATTAAGTTGTGGAGATAGCCCCAATCTTGTACGGGTTTGGTGACCACCTGATGGCTCTGAAATATAGCCATCTACGTCCACATTTAAACTAGATATTACTCATATTTTTGATGAAATATCTCTCTAAACCCTGCCACTAATGCCTAATATTCAGAGGGGTATGCAATCCTTCTTTTATATTTTTCCTGCACAGATAATGTTGTTTAAAGGAGGGAATCACTACATTAAAGTCAGAGGTACAAGATTTCCAACAACCAGAAGAAACCAGGAGCCGTAAAGCGGAGGCAGATGCTTTAACGACCAACTATACGACTGGAGCAAAATTCCGGTCGTATAGCTCCGGTCGTATAGTTGGCGGCGCCACTGTTAGGTCAAACAGAACAACTTTCGTGAAGGGGGCCCTATATAAAGAAGCCTCGGGCGACGAGAAAACAAGCCAGACCTCGCCAAAAAGTCTTGCCACAGATCACCAGCCACCTCCAGATCTCCAAACCCTTCTCCATCTCCATAGCCATATTCCACCACTTGTAATAGTAGATCCCTTCTCCGATTGGCGACATTGTAAGACTATTGCTATCAATCTTATGCTTTTCATTACAATGCGTGTGATTGTTGATATCATCTCTATGTGTGAGTAATTCTCCTTGGGCTAAGGGCTTCGGCCTAGCCATGTAGCAATTGTGCATGTTACTTATCATAGATGGGATCGTGTATTAGTTTGTATGACATGATGATCATTGTATCCTCTCTTGCCTCAATCCAAGGATTTGTCAAGTACCCAAGACCCCGAGGGTTGATCCAGGTATAGGGAGTATGAGTAATGACTGATCTGCAGGTTGGGAACCCCAGTGACAGAAGGGGTAGTACGGATGTATGTGAGGGATTTGCTTGGGATTAACGGTGACATCACTATGCATATCATTAGTTCTCTTTCTTCTATGGATGAGACTAGTAGGTTATTTATATAAGCAGTTGTGGAGGCAATAGCAATTATGGATGCACTGCCCACATATAATTTATCTTGCTCTAACAAGTACATGCATACTTTATTTCTATCTTTTATTCCCATCAGATGTTTTGCACAGCTATAGGTGAAACCAAACGCCCTAGGCCCTCTCTCTCCATCATCGACAACAACAAAAAAGATGCAAGTTATTGGTCCAGTAAAAACACAAAAGGAATTCTAAAACTCCCGAAGGTCTGTTAAAGTAACTTCATTATGCATTCGTTTCCCGAGGATTCGATAACCTAGGTCTACTAGGGAAAAGAATCTATACTACATCTGTAATCCGGATCGAAGGTATCACCACCCTCAAGTGTCCCATAGTGGAACGGGTGCTTGCCACGTGGTGGGTGCTCAGGAGAATAGGATGAGGCCTCTGATGGCGTTGGTGGTCTTAGTACCGCCCACCCCTCCAACGAGACGTACTCCCTTGTTGAGAGGAACTCGGCAAAATATCGTTGTCCCTGCGTGCCTTGGTTATCTCTTTACCTGAGATCTTTAATTATGCAATTTACATTGTGATAGCATTCATGCTTGAAGTAATCTATCTTGTTATCACATTGTTGCTTGTCTTGCTAAGCATAAGTTGTTGGTGCACATAGGTGAACCTTAGTATATCTAGGCTTTATGCTTAACAAAAGAAAATGCTAGTTTTATTCCGCCATTGTTAAGCCCATCTCGTAAAAAATTTAAACCGCCTATTCACCCCCCTCTAGGCGACATCCATGATCTTCCAACCGTAGTACAATTTGATAAGTATTTGAGTGTCGAACCCACAAGGAGATGAAGGTAAACTATCTATTCTCTAACACCCTATAACCCTCTTATATGGCCTTCTATGCAAAGCTAGGATCTAAGTGTGTGTTTTGTTTTGGTACTAGGTAGAAAACTACAAGTAAACTAGTGCAAGTTAAATTGATCTAATGAAGTGGACTGGAGTGGTGGCAAGTTTTCTCAAGTAGCAAGTTTCTCTAAGGGAGTAAATGTTTAGGCAATTGTTATTTCATTCATTTGTTTGGTTGTTTATTGTTTCTTCCAGGGCGGAGCCTTAATTTGGTGCCGCCAAATAAATGTGCATACACAACTCTTATGATGGATCCTAAGGCCATATTACTGAGCAAACATAGGAATTATTAAGACATAATTGTCCCACCATAGCTATAAACTCGAGGGTCCCCGATATATGTCCCCCCGAATGTAACTTGATGGATCGGACCACGGTTTTATGTCGTCCACGGTCCTCCCCACTCCATTACATCACGGTGATCACCTTACATGCATTCCACAACATATGCATGCACTCATATATTGTACACGAAGACAATCATAAAAGATAACAACACTGAATGCAACCAATAAAGAAACTATTTTACTTTTCCATAACAATTTGCCGTGGTGTTGTCACGACATATGCCATGAGTAGGCTAAAGTTGGGGTCGATGGACACTGGAGGAATCCGGGGAGGGATGATGAAGTGAAGACCTCATACGGAAGAACTCATAGATACACGATATACCCAGGTTCGAGGCTCTCCTAGTGAGATAACACCTCTACTCCTGCATCTAATCTCATATATAATCTTGCCTTACATGGTGGCTACAATGGTGCTCCTTGAGCTGTATCTCCTATGCCTCTAGTATCTTTCATTGTGAGAGTAGAGGAGGAAGAAGGTGAGCTCCTAACGAGCAGTGAAGTGAGGAGCCCTTTGGGGGCCTCCCTAGGAATGATCCCCCTGGTGCTCCTTATAAAGTGGATCCTAGGGGACAAGGTATGTCATCACAAGTAACGTCTATGAGCTGGATAGTGGGTCCTTGCCTAGTCATCTTGTCCTTTAGTGAGTCACCAGTCTTATCTCTTTGGTATATTCCTTAGCATCTCAGGAGATTCCCAGCATATTCCTTAGCATCTTGTACCAACGGTGCCAGTTTGAGCCAGGGCGTCCCAAGACTAGCACATGATGTAGGCTTGACCTTAGTTGGAGGATCATCGATGTAGAGGTTGGGGGTACGCCTGATGATGAATAAAGGGGCATCTGGAGTGAAGTAATTCGGCCTGATAAGGTGAAATTCGACCTTGGGGGAAGTAATTTGGACTAGCGAGAAATGGGACCTAGATGGGTGAGAAACAATACCCCGGCCAAATTACTCTAGGCCCAGCCGGAGTATTCCTGAAGTCAGCCCTGGCCGGAGTGAGCCTGTCCGGTGCAGTGGTGGCCCAGCCGGGTTCTGTTGAACCTCAGCCCAGGCGGGGGGGGCACCAGCTGCGGTGACCCAGCATACTACTGCATGATGTAGTATACTATAGTCATTGACATAACACCAATGAAACACCGTTCACTAGTATTACATCCCTCGGAGTGGTACAACAGGAACACAACATGTCCAAGACATGACTATAGGTTACAACTCGACTCTTTACAAAAGATCCATAGAACACTCTAGGTTAAAGAGAGAGAAATAACTTCTTACAAGGAAGAACTAGAAATAATAATTCAGAACTATCTGGCTAATAAGACTAACACCTAAACTATTTGGCTTGCAATTGCTACTAATGCAATGTGATGGCCCAATATATATCAAGCTTGTTGGGGAACCCTAAGAGGAAGGTATGATGAGCACAACAACAAATTTTCCCTCAGATATGAAACCAAGGTTTATCGAACGAGTAGGAGAAAGGAAACACCTCCAAGGTGTTGCTAGCTGGACTTTGGCAGGGCGCACTACCGGCGCTAGCAGCAACGTGGAAACCTGCACAACACAACCACAGAACTTTGCCCCCAACTTACAGTGAGGTTGTCAATCTCACCGGTTTTGCTGAAAACAAAGGATTAAACGTATTGTGTGGAAGAAAGTATTGCTTGAAGAAAGTAAACAGAAAGCAGTAAACAGTTGTAGATTGATGATAAAAGAAAGGACCGGGGTCCATAACTCACTAGTGGTGGCTCTCCTTAAGATAGATGACATGTTGGGTGAACAAATTACAGCGGGGCAATTGACAAACATCAAGAAAGCATACAAGCATATACTAATCATCTTGACTCCTTTGAGACTTGATTGGGCATTACAACATTATACATATACCATAATCCAACTGCATCTATGACTAATAATCCACCTTCAGGTTATCATCCGAACCCCCTCTAGTATTAAGTTGCAAGCAACAGATAATTGCATTACGCATTGCGTGTAAAGTAAACAATACGATTGTTCTATGAACAAAGGATTGTTGTTTTCTCCCTAGTAGCAACAACACATCTAGTACCTTAGAGATTTCTGTCACTTCCCCAGATTACTAGAGGCATGAACCCACTGTCGAGCATAAATACTAACTCTTGGAGTTGCTAGCATCTACTTGGCCAAGATAGCTACTAACAACGGAAAGCATGCAAGATCACAAATAACAAAGACATGATAGAATCAATAATCAATCTGAAATAGCATCTCAATATCCATCGGATCCCCGCAAACACAACACGTAGGATTACAAATAGATGATCTTGATCATGAATGGAGCTCACAAGATCTAAACATAATATCTCAAAGGAGAAGAACCAACCATCTAGCTACTACATGGACCCGTAGTCCAAGGATGAACTACTCACGCATCACACCGGAGGCTTGCATGGTGATGAAGAAGGCCTCTAGGGTGAATTCTCCCCTCCGGCAGGGTGCCGAGAAGAGCTTCAGATCCCTCCCGATCTAGGGATGGATATGACGGTGGCTACAGACTCTTTCGTGGATTTTTGATCAGGTACTTAGGGTTTTTGTATCAGAGGCATCTTATTGGCGAAAGGGGAGGCCGAGGGGGTGCCCGAGGCGGCCAGACCACCCCCTGGCGCGGGTCAGGCTTGGCCGCGTGGCCAGGTGGTGTGGCGGCCCCCTGGCCCCTCTCTGTCTCGTATTCTGGCTCCGTGTCCCCCTCGGTGAAAAACTGACTTTGGTTTTTGTCCCGTCCAATTCCGAGAATATTCATTTTCTGACTTTCCTGGAACCAGAAACAGCAGAAAACAGGCAGCTGACACTGTGGCTCTTGTTAATAGGTTAGTCCAAGAAAGTGTATAGAAAGTACTCCAAAGTGTGGACAAAACATAAGAAAGTAGATAAAACCAAGCACAGAACATCAAAAAGTGTGGATACGTTAGCAACATATCAACATCCCAAGCTTAACTCGTGCTCGTCCTCAAGTAGGTAAGTGATAAAAGAAAGAATAATTTTTGAGGTGACATGCACCATCATAAACTTGATCAAAGTATTTGTAAAACATTGATAGCTAGGATCATAGTACTTTAACATAGCATGAAAGATAAAGTTCTAACAATAAGACATAGCAACTATGTTGCAACATGAAAAGGCACAAACAAAAGATTCATGAATAACAATACTTTGCAAGACGTTTGTTTGTTTCACATAAAGAAAACATAGCATAGTGGCATTCAACTTGTCCCTCATAGAGTAGCAAACATAAATGCATATGACACCTTCAAAGTTCATAAGAGTGACTAGATACAAATAGTTTAAGAACAAGCAATATCAAAATTATGCATCAACCAACAAGTCTTGGCACAATGCACATAGAACTAAGAATGGCCACTATGCTCTCAAAGTAGGTGCATAAAGATACAAAGTGGAGACTCAACATAAAAGTAAAAGAAAGGACTTCATAGAAGGAAGTAGGGATTCTAGTTTCATAAAGAGCTTCCAAAAATTATGGTACTTATTAGCTTTGAGCTCTCATTGCCCCTATCATAAGCATCTTTAGGTGATTAAGGTTAAAGTGGCACAACTAATAGGTTATGCTTGACAAGTTATAAGCTAAAATCTCATGCCCCTTACTTAGGAAGACCGAACCTCATGCTACTCAACTTTAGTCACAAGTAAGCTCTTGTCATTGTAAGTACATATGTATCATAGAGAACCGCCAACGGGGTACCCCTTGCACATGATACAGGAGCTATCCCATAATCAAAATGACAAGGCAAGCAGACAATGAGCATCTCAATGATCTTTTTATTTGTTATTTGCATAGGTTTTTATTGAGGATGCTTCATAGAGTGATCATTATGGTTATGCTGCAAGTTTCCACCATGATTAGGCATGGCTTAGGCTAGCGGCCCAGGTGTTTCTCTAACACAAATACAAACTCCATGATCTTACAAGTTCCCCTTTTATTTCACACCGCCGGGATCCATAAGAAAAAGAACATGATATCAACTAGGTATAATGTACAAGTGAAATGTTGAAAGCGTTTCCCATGATACATGGTTCTGCTAACTTCAACTTATAAAGCGCAAGCATATACGCAACAAAGATGGATGCAATGGTTCAAGTTTATTAAGTGCAAGAAAGTAAAGTGTGCCATCAAGTTCGTGAGAGCTTTAATCACTAATTTTCAAATAACAAGTTTAATTCGGAAGGTAGATAAAAACATGAATATACTTGGAATAGCAAATGCTAATTGGTAGGTATGGTGGACTCTTTGGAATAACTTGGTTTTAGGAGTTGGATGCATGAGTGGAACTCATACTTGGTTATGGAGGCTAGCAAGAGACTGGGAGCGACCAACCAAGAGAGCAATAATGGTCATAATCATGTAGAGGGACAAAACATCATTAATCAAAGCATAAAGTGATATTACAAGTCGAAAACTAAACGATCATAAAGGCTATGGTGACTTGGAATAGTCATAACATGGTGTGAGCATGCGTCAAGTCAACCCAAATAAAGCATCAAAGGAGAAAATACCACAATACTATGCTTTTAATATGCTAAAACAACGCATGATTCTTCCAAGGCACATGCATTAAGCAATCTCAATTGTTTATAACATTCCATGCTACAGCAAACATCACTAAGCATAAAGCCAAAACAATATCAAGCATGGCATGACAAAGCATGGGCCACAGTAAAAAACAAGCTCTCTTTACCACTTAAGCATGAACTTTTCCTACTCTTTTCCAATCAAAACCAAACTATTTGAAAACCAATGAATGAAAGAGGGGGTCCAACCAATTTATTAAGCAAACTAAGAAAACCAAGCAAACGAAAACCAAAATGAAAAACGATAAAGAAGATGCTCCAAGAACAACACAATTGTGCATGAAACAATAAAAATGAAGTGTTTGGAAGAAACCTGGGATTTTTATTGATGAACAAGGGGATGCCTTGGGCATCCCCAAGCTTTGACGCTTGTACCTCTTGAATATTTCTTGGGGTGACACGGGGTGGCATCCCCAAGCTTGAGCTTTAGTCCATTCTTCATCTCATTACATCATTCTCTCCATACACCTGAAATTTTTCCTTCATACAAAACTTCACATAATCTTTATTAGCAACATTGGTGCACTCAAGATAACAAGTCTTTAGGTTCAGTTTCAACACCAATAAAACTTCCATTAAAACACAAGCTAGTGTAGCACTTCCCTCAAAAATCTCAATTCCCCAAAAGAACTCAAAAAGGAACCAAAAAGAAGCAAATGCAAATAATGGCAGAAATCTGTCAAAATAAACCAGCAGGTAAAAACAAATTTTTTAGAAGACCTTCTGTTCCTCAAATCAAAAAGTGTTGAACTAACGAAAGTTAGATAATAACCTGGGTCAGAAGCACAAAAACTCACGCCTCAAAACAACGTACAGAGATTACACGAATTTTTACGGTGAAGCACAAAAATTTGTTTCGGGACAACAACTTTCCCAAGCATTACTTCCCTCTCATTAGAGGTTACTCTTGGCACAAAAAGAAAATAAAAAGGATAAGGAGTGGTTATTACAGAGGTAATAACTTCCAAGACTTATCTAAAACTTTTGGGTTATCTCCCAATAAGTATTTTTCTTTAACACCTTTAAGTTAGGCATAATAATTTTGATGATGCTCACATATGAAATATGAATTGAACTAAAATAGAGCATAAAGAAGCAAATTCAAAACACATTTAAGCCTAACCCACTTCCTATGAATAGGAATCTTATACGCAAATAGATTCACAAAGAACAAAGTGACAGGCATAGGAAGATAAAACGAGAGTAACTTCAAAACTTTCAGCAAATAGAGAGGTGTTCCAGTACCATGAAAACTTTTACAATCATATTTTTCTCTCTCATAATAATTTTCAGCAGCCTCATGAATAAACTCAACAATATGACTATCACATAAAGCATGCTTTTCATGATCTACAAACACATAATTTTTACCAAGCTCAAAAATAGTGGGCTTAAAACCTTCAAACCCACTTTTAACAATTTATAACAAGATGACTGATCAATCTCATTTTCAATAGTAGTACAATTAATATTATCAACCAATATAGGACCATTATCTAGAGATTTATTATAAACATTTTCAAAAGAATCCATATGAACATAACATTCATCCTCCTTTGGTAAGCATGGGGGACAATCAAATAATGTAAGGGGTAAAGAGTTAGTCTCATTAGAAGGTAGGAATCGGTAGATCCATTCTTCCTCCTCTTGATCATCACTCTCCTCCTCTTTTTCATCCAATGAGCTTCCAGTTTCAGCAATTTCTTCTTCCATAGGCTCCTGCAAGGCATTAGTCTCTTCCGCTGGTGGAGAGTATCTATTAAGATATTCAAGAATATAGCCATTTTCTTCCTTGTAATTATCAAAGAAAAAATTAAGTATATCATAAACCTCATATTTATAAGGTGCATCATGAGTATTTTCAAGCAAATAAGCTAGTTCGAATGCACCCTTCCAAGCAATAAATTCTTCAATTGGTTCCACATCATAAAAGTCATAATTTCCCTTAACATAAGAAGATATGGTAACATCATCATTATACTCACATTGAAAAGGGAGGTGTTTATACCTCTTACAACAGCAAGATTTATCAAAGCAATAAGTAACATTATAAGTAAAGCACACATTTCTTGCAATGGTATACAATTTATCAATTTGTTCAAGTGTTTCCCTTTTTGTGACAAACGGTGTTCCTTATAATAATATTTTTGTTCTTACGTGAACCCACCTTGCCAATTAGATTCAGTTTCAAAGAAACCAACCATTGATAGAAAGCATGATAAAGCAAGACAATAACCGATCAACGAAAATAACAACTATAGTAGGAACTAATTTTTTTGTATTTTTTGAAAATGAACAAGCAAATAAAGCAGAAATAAACTAAGCAAAACAAAAACAAAGTAAAGAGATTGGTTATGAGGGACTCCCCTAGTGGAGATGTCCTTGACTCCCCGGCAACGACGCCAGAAAAAGTCCTTGATGGCCCAAAATATATCAAGCTCGTTGGGGAACCCCAAGAGGAAGGTATGATGAGCACATCAACAAGTTTTCCCTCAGTTATGAAACCAAGGTTTATCGAACCAGTAGGAGCAAGGAAACACCTCCAAGGTGTTGCTAGCTGGACTTTGGCAGGGCGCACTATCGGCGCCAACAGCAACGTGGAAACCTGCACAACACAACCACAGAACTTTGCCCCCAACTTACAGTGAGGTTGTCAATCTCACCGGTTTTTCTAAAAACAAAGGATTAAACGTATTGTGTGGAAGAAAGTAATTGCAGAAAGTAAACAGAAAGCAGTAAGCAGTTGTAGATTGATGATAAAAGAAAGGACCAGGGTCCATAGTTCACTAGTGGTGGCTCTCCTTAAGATAGATGATATGTTGGGTGAACAAATTACAGCAGGGCAATTGACAAACATCGAGAAAGCATACAAGCATATACTAATCATCTTGACTCCTTTGAGACTTGATTGGGCATTACAACATTATACATAGACCGTAATCCAACTGCATCTATGACTAATAATCCACCTTTAGGTTATCATCCGAACCCCCTCCAGTATTAAGTTGCAAGCAACAGATAATTGCATTACGCATTGCGTGCAAAGTAAACAATACGATTGTTCTATGAACAAAGGATTGTTGTTTTCTCCCTAGTAGCAACAACACATCTAGTACCTTAGAGATTTCTGTCACTTCCCCAGATTACTAGAGGCATGAACCCACTATCGAGCATAAATACTAACTCTTGGAGTTGCTAGCATCTACTTAGCCAAGATAGCTACTAAGAACGGAAAGCATGCAAGATCACAAATAACAAAGACATGATAGAATCAATAATAAATCTGAAATAGCATCTCAATATCCATCGGATCCCCGTAAACACAACATGTAGGATTACAAGTAGATGATCTTGATCATGAACGGAGCTCACAAGATCTAAACATGATAGCACAAAGGAGAAGAACCAACCATCTAGCTACTACATGGACCCGTAGTCCAAGGATGAACTACTCACGCATCACACCGGAGGCTTGCATGGTGATGAAGAAGGCCTCCAGGGTGAATTCTCCCCTCTGGTAGGGTGTCGGGAAGAGCTTCAGATCCCCTCTCGATCTAGGGATGGAGATGACGGCGGCTACAGACTCTTTCGTGGATTTTTGATCAGGTACTTAGGGTTTCTGTATCGGAGGCATCTTATAGGCGAAAGGGGAGGCCGAGGGGGTGCTCGAGGCGGCCAGACCACCCCCTGGCGCGGGCCAGGCTTGGCCGTTCGACCAGGTGGTGTGGCGCCCCCCTGGCCCCTCTCCGTCTCGTATTTTGGCTCCGTGTCTGATGACCCACAAGTATAGGGGGTGTATCGCAGTATTTTCGAGGGAAGTGAAACCCAATTTATTGATTCGACACAAGGGGAGCCAAAGAATATTTATAAGCCTTAACAACTGAGTTATCAATTCAGCTACACCTGGAAATAATCTTGCTCACAACAGTTTATCAGTAGCAACAGTTTTGTAGTAGGAATAGTAAAGTAACAGCAGTAGTAAAGCAAAGACAGTAGTAACAAAAGCAGTAAACAGTGGGATTCGAGTGCAGTAGGCATAGGGATGGATGGACGGGAGTTGCATGGACAAGACAATTCACATAACAATCAGAACATAGGGCAATTGCAGATAAATAAGATAAAGCATCCAAGTACTAGATAATCCTAGGCATGTGTTCCATATATAGTCATACGTGCTCGCAATGAGAACTTGCACAACATCTTTTGTCCTGCCAGCCCGTTTGCAGCGGGGCCTCTAAGGAACTACTGGCAATTAAGGTGCTCCTTTTAATAGAGCACCGGAGCAAAGCATTAACACTCTAACACATGTGATCCTCACATCAAAGCCATTCCCTCCGGTTATCCCGATTTCTGTCACTTCGGGGCCATTGGTTCTGGACAACAACGTGTGTATACAACTTGCAGGTAAGACCAGAAACAATACTATCATAATGAATCAATAACATGTTTAGATCTAAAATCATGGCACTCGGGCCCTAGTGACAAGCATTAAGCACAACAAGTCGCAACAAAGTCATAAAGCACTAATAAAAGATACTAGGCACCATGCCCTAACAATCTGATGCCATTACCTGAACGATCTCATCCAATCCCTACCATCCCCATAGCCTACAGCGGGGGATTACTCACTCATAGATGGGGGAAACATGGATGGTCGATGGAGATCGATGGAGATGGCTCCGGGGGCACTTCCCCATCCCGGCAGGGTGCCGGAACAGAGAATTTCTGTCCCCCGAATCTCCCCTTCGGTGGTGGTGGCGCTGTGGAACTTTTTCTGGAAAAACGTCGAATCCCCCGGAGTTTTTAGGTCAGAAGGCTTCTTATAGGCGAAGAGGGAGACCGAGGGGGTTCCTGGGCCACCACACCATGCCCTGGCGCGGCCAGGCCTAGCCCGCGCCTAGGGGGGTGTGGCCAGCCCCTAGCCCTCCTCTGTCTCGTATTCTGGCTCCTGGAGTCTTCTGGAAAAATAGGCACTTTTGCTTTTGTCCCGTCCAATTCCGAGAATATTCATTTTCTGACTTTCCTGGAACCAAAAACAGCAGAAAACAGGTAGCTGGCACTGTGTCTCTTGTTAATAGGTTAGTCCAAGAAATCATAAGAAAAGTACTCCAAAGTGTGGACAAAACACAAGAAAGTGGATAAAAACCAAGCATGGAGCATCAAAAATTATAGATACATTTGCATTGTATCAACATCCCCAAGCTTAACTCCTGCTCGTCCTCGAATAGGTAAGTGATAAAAAGAAAGAATAATTTTTGAGTTGACATGCACCATCAAAGACTTGATCAAAATCTTTGTAAAACATTCAAAGCTGGGATCATAGTACTTCAATCATAACATGAAAGACAAAGTTCTAGCAATAGGACAAAGAGACTATGATGCAACATGAAAAGGCACAAACAAAAGATTCATGAATAACAATGCTTTGCAAGACGTTTGTTTGTTTCACATAAAGAAAACATGGCATAATAGTATTCAACTTGTCCCTCAATAGAGTAGCAAATATAAATGCATAGGACAGCTTCAAAGTTCATAAGAGTGACTAGATACAATAGTTTAAAACAAGCAATATCAAGTTATGCATCAATCAACTAGTCTTGGAACTATGCACATAGAACTAAGAATGGCCACTATGCTCTCAAAGTAAGTGCATAAAGATAGAAGGTGGAGACTCAATATAATGGTGGAAGAAAGGCCTTTGTAAACGGAAGTAGGGATTCAAGTCTCATAAAGAGCTTCCAAAAATTATGGTACTTATAGCTTTCAGCTCTCATTGCCCCTATCATAAGCATCTTGAAGTGATTAAGGTTAAAGTGAACAAACTATGGTGTACATGCTTGACGAAGTATAAGTCAGAAATCTCATGTCCCTTGTATATGAGGGTCGCTCCTCATGCTACTCAACTTTAGTCACCGGTAAGTTCTTGTCATCGTAAGTACATGTGTATCATAGAGAACCGCGAACTTGGTACCCCTTGACCGATGATACGGAAGAATCCCCATATCAAAATGACAAGGCAAGCAGACAACGAGCATCTCAGCATTCTTCTTATTTACCATGGGAATATGGTGCCTTTTTTTCTCTCTTTCCTCTTTTCATAGTATCTCTTTTTTTCTCTTTTTTCTCAATATAGGACTCTTTTTTTATAAGAAGAATGCTTCATAGATAGCTCACTATGGTTACGCTGCAGGTTTCCACCATGTCAGCATGGATTAGACCAGCGGCCCAGGCATTTCTCTAACACACATACATAACTCCATGGACTTACAAGCTCCCCTTTCATTTCACACCGACGACATCCATATACAAAAGAGCATGATATCAACTAGGTACAAGTACCAAGTGCAATGTTGAAAGCGTTCCCCATGAAAGCAGGGTTCTGCTAATTCCCAACAAATAAGTGCAAGCATATACAACATAGACGACACAATGGTTCAAGTTTATTAAGGGCAAGTAAAGTAAAGTGTGCCATCAAGTTCGTGAGAGCTTTAATCACTAGTTTTCTCATAACAAGTTTAATTTGGAAGGTAAACAAAAACATGAATATACTTGGAATAGCATAAGCTAGTAGGTAGGTATGGTGGACTCTTTGGAATAACTTGGTTTAGGGAGTTGGATGCATGAGTGGAACTCATACTTGGTTGTGGAGGCTAGCAAAAGACTGGGAGCGACAAACTAAGAGAGCAATAATGGCTATAATCATGCAGAGCGACAAAACATCATTGATCAAAGCATAAAGTGATACTACAAGTTGAAAACTAAAGGATCATAAATTCTACGGTGAATTGAGACAGTCATAACATGGTGTGAGCATGCGCCAAGTCAACCCAAATAAAGCATCAAAGGAGAATACCACTATACTATGCTTTAATATGCTAAAACAACACGTGATTCATCCAAGGAACATTAAGCAATCTCAATTGTTTATAACAATTCATGCTACAGCAAATAATACTAAGCACAAAGCCAAAACAATATCAAGCATGGCATGACAAAGCAATGCCACAGTCAAAAACAAGCTCTTTTTACCACATAAGTATGAACTTTCCTACTCTTTTCCAAACCAAACCTAACCATTTGCAAACCAATGTATGAAAGAGGGGGTCCAACCAATTTATTCAGAAAACTAAGAAAACCAAGCAAACTAAAAACCAAAATGAAAACAAAAAAGAAGACGCTCCAAGAACAACACAATTGTGCATGAAACAATAAAAATGAAGCGTTTGGAAGAAACCTGGGATTTTTATTGATGAAGAAGGGGATGCCTTGGGCATCCCCAAGCTTTGCGCTTGTACTTCTTGGATATTTCTTGGGGTGACAAGCGTGGCATCACCAAGCTTGAGTTTTAGTCCATCCTTCATCTCATTACTCATTCCTTCCATACTCCTGAAATTTTTCCTTTATACAAAACTTCACACAATCTTTATTAGCAATATTAGTGCACTCAAGATAAATAAGTCTTAAAGTTCAGTTCTAACACCAAATAAACTTCCATTAGAACACTAGATACTGTAGCACTTACCTCAAAAATCTCAATTCCCCAAAAGAACTCAAAAAGGAACCAACAAGAAGCAAATGCAGAAAATGGCAGAAATCTGTCAAAACAGACCAGCAGGTAAAGACGAATTTTTTCGAAGACCTTCTGTTGCTCAAATCAAAAAGTGTTGAACTAAAGAAAGTTAGATAACAACCTGGGACAGAAGAACAAAAATTAACGCCTCAAAAAGACGATCAGAGATTTTACACGAATTTTCATGGTGAAGCACAGAAATCTGTTTCGGGACAGCAACTTTCCCAACTATTACTTCTCTCTCATTAGAGGTTACTCTTGGCACAAAAAGCAAATAAAAAGGATAAGGAGCGGTTATTACTAAAGTAATAACTTCCAAGACTCATCTAAAACTTTTGGGTTGTCTCCCAATAAGTACTTTTCTTTAACGCCTTTAAGTTAGGCATAAGAAAAAACAAAAATGGATAGAATAGAAGTAAGCGGAGATAATCATGGTGAAAACATTGTTTTGTTCAATGAAATCCTTTTTGTTAACAAGGTTGATCAGGTCTTGCTACCAAAACAATTCCATATGAGACAAAACTTTGTATACCACTAATGATTATGTTACCTCAACCTTGATAGCAATGGTCCTAATCATAATAGTTTCAAATTTTTCTCTTGGTATGGGACAATATATTTCTCCAACTTGAATGCCTTCAACATTCTCAATTGAATATAAACCATAAGTCCTTTAAATCTTCTTGGGGAAATAGAAAGTATGTTCCTTGTCATTAACATTGAAGGTCACCTTCCCTTTATTACAATAAATAACAGCTCCTGCAGTATTTAAGAAAAGGTCTCCCAATAATAATAGACATAATATCATCTTCAGGTATAATAGTTTGAGAGGATGCTCTCATAAGAAATATGATTTGAAGTAAAATAGAGCATCAAGAAGCAAATTCAAAACACATTTAAGTCTAACCCACTTCCTATGCATAGGAATCGTGTATGCAAATAAATTCACAAAGAACAAAGTGACAGGCATAGGAAGATAAAACAAGAGTAACTTCAAAACTTCCAGCACATAGAGAGGTGTTTCAATACCATGAAAACTTCTACAACCATATTTTCCTCTCTCATAATAATTTTTAGTAGCCTCATGAATAAACTCAACAATATAACTATCACATAAAGCATGCTTTTCATGATCTACAAGCACTAGAGCTTTATCATAAACATCTTCAAAAGAATCCTCAGGAACATAACATTCATCCTCCTTTAGTAAGCATGGAGGACAATCAAATAATGTAAGGGATAAAGAGTTACTCTCATTAGAAGGTAGGCATGGGTAGCTAATCCATTCTTCCTCCTTTTCTTCATCACTCTCCTCCTCTTTTTCATCTAATGAGATTTCAGGTTCATCAATTTCTTCTTCCATAGGATCCTGCAAGGCATTACTCTCTTCCATTTGAGGAAAGCATCTATTAAAATATTCAAGGATATATCCATTTTCATCCTTGTAATTATCAAATCAAAATTTAAGAATACCATAAACCTCATACTTATAAGGAGAATCATCAATATTTTCAAGCAAACTAGCAAGTCCAAATGCACCCTTCCAAGCAATAAATTCCTCAGTTTGTTCCACATCATAAAGGTCATAATTTCCCTTAACATAGGAAGATATGGTAACATTATCATTATACTCACATTGAAAAGGGAGGTGTTTGTACCTCCTACAAAAACAAGGTTTATCAAGGCAATAAGTAACATTATAAGTAGAGCACACATTTCTAGCAATGGTATACAATCTATCAATTTGTTCCCATAAGTGTTTCCCTTTTTGTGACAAGCGGTGTTCCTTATAATAATATTTTTCATCTTTCGTGAACCCACCTTGCCAATAAGATTCAGTTTCAAAGAAACCAACCATTAACAACAAGCATGATAAAGCAAGACAATAACAGACCAACAAAAATAACAACTAGAGTAGGAACCAATTTTTTTGTATTTTTGATAAAGAAACAAGCAAACAAGGAGAAAATAAACTTAGCTTGAACAATAGTGATTCCAAGTGGACTTGATAAATAAAGCTATTCTCCCCGGCAACGGCGCCAGAAAATAGTCTTGATGACCCACAAGTATAGGGGGTGTATCATAGTATTTTCGAGGGAAGTGAAACCAATTTATTGATTCGGCACAAGGGGAGCCAAAGAATATTTATAAGCCTTAACAACTGAGTTATCAATTCAGCTACACCTGGAAACAATCTTGCTCACAACAGTTTATCAGTAGCAACAGTTTTGTAGTAGGAATAGTAAAGTAACAGCAGTAGTAAAGCAAAGACAGTAGTAACAAAAGCAGTAAACAGTGGGATTCGGGTGCGGTAGGCATACGGATGGATGGACAGGAGTTGCATGGACAAGACAATTCACATAACAATCAGAACATAGGGCAATTGCAGATAAATAAGATAAAGCATCCAAGTACTAGATAATACTAGGCACGTGTTCCATATATAGTCATACGTGCTCACAATGAGAACTTGCACAACATCTTTTGTCCTGCCAGCCCGTTTGCAGCGGGGCCTCTAGGGAACTACTGGCAATTAAGGTGCTCCTTTTAATAGAGCACCGAAGCAAAGCATTAACACTCCGTGAACACATGTGATCCTCACATCAAAGCCATTCCCTCCGGTTATCCCAATTTCTGTCACTTCGGGGCCATTGGTTCCGGACAACAACGTGTGTATACAACTTGCAGGTAAGACCAGAAACAATACTATCATAATGAATCAATAACATGTTCAGATCTGAAATCATGGCACTCGGGCCCTAGTGACAAGCATTAAGCACAACAAGTCGCAACAAAGTCATAAAGCACTAATAAAAGATACTAGGCACCATGCCCTAACAATCTGATGCCATTACATGAACGATCTCATCCAATCCCTACCATCCCCATAGCCTACAGCGGAGTATTACTCACTCATAGATGGGGGAAACATGGATGGTCGATGGAGATCGATGGAGATGGCTCCGGGGGCACTTCCCCATCCCGGCAGGGTGCCGGAACAGAGAATTTCTGTCCCCCGAATCTCCCCTTCGGTGGTGGTGGCGTTGTGGAACTTTTTCTGGAAAAACGTCGAATCCCCTAGAGTTTTTAGGTCAGAAGGCTTCTTATAGGCGAAGAGGGAGACCGAGGGGGTGCCTGGGGCCACCACACCATGCCCTGGCGCGGCCAGGCCCAGCCCGCGCCTAGGAGAATGTGGCCAGCCCCTGGCCCTCCTCCATCTCGTATTCTGGCTCCTGGAGTCTTCTGGAAAAATAGGCACTTTTGCTTTTGTCCCGTCCAATTCCGAGAATATTCATTTTCTGACTTTCCTAGAACCAAAAACAGCAGAAAACAGGCAGCTGGCACTGTGGCTCTTGTTAATAGGTTAGTCCAAGAAATCATAAGAAAAGTACTCCAAAGTGTGGACAAAACACAAGAAAGTGGATAAAACCAAGCATGGAGCATCAAAAATTATAGATACATTTGCAATGTATCAGTGTCCCCCTCAGTGAAAAACTGACTTTGGCTTTTGTCCCGTCCAATTCCGAGAATATTCATTTTCGAACTTTCCTGGAACCAAAAACAGCAGAAAACAGGCAGCTGGCACTGTGGCTCTTATTAATAGGTTAGTCCAAGAAATTGTATAGAAAGTACTCCAAAGTGTGGACAAAACATAAGAAAGTAGATAAAACCAAGCATGGAACATCAAAATTATGGATACGTTAGCAACATATCACAATGCTCTATAGAAGTATTATGGCTGTAGTATCTACTCCTATCTAAGAAGAGACTTTGTCTTCACTTCGGCTGATGTATATTTTGACTTCATACACTTTATTGAAGAACTTGAGCTGCCGATGATGGTTTCTTGAGCAGAAATTTATGTTGACATCGTCTTGAACGGCTTAAAACCTTGCGAGGGTTAAGAAGGTACGGTTGAGTACGAGCGTACTTAGTAAGTTCACTAAAAAGGAGTGTATGATGCACTATCTCTACAGCCACAGACCATAGGTCGTAGGCAATGCAGGTTTTCATAAACATTTCTTCAAAGGTTGCTTTTATTCTTAAAACTATGTCTGACAGCCTTCACAGGTTGACCAGAACCTTCGTGGGGTTCCTTTCCCGCCGCATTCGTAGTTCCTTCCTGGAATAGGGAGTAACATGTCACAATTCTTACACTCTGGAGAGGTGCGTCACTTTTCCCATGAGAGACCTTAAGCTTTGTTGCACGGCCGGGAGTATGTCCCCGTTCAAACTTCGATGGTTTGAGGCCCAACCTAAGATCCAAGCCAATCACTGCCTTCTCTATGACCCCATATGCCTGCACGATCCTTTGGGCCGAGCTACATCTCCATTAAGCCCCCTTTCGGGCAAGTTATAACCCTGATGAGTTCCCAAAGACTCTATGAGCCGGTTATGCCCCTAGCAAGCTCCATAAATGTCTGACTATACCTCCGGCAGCCACTCATAGATAATGTAGATACCAAAACCATGGGGTCTAAGGGTGCCCACCCATATGCTGGATCCGCACAAGGAATCACAGCATCACGTTAAGGTCATCTTGCCTACATATGAAAGGAAGAAGATACACCTGACTTCTCTGTCCCATTCCAAATCTCATGGTTAACGCGTAATATATGGCGCTAGAATCACTGGCGACATTGGTTGTTAAGTCCTAGATATTATGTTCCTTTACCATTGGAACTGTATCAATAGATTATTACCATTTAGTAAATGATCCATAATCATATTATTATAAAAATATTGTTTTCTGACCTTTTTGAAATGTACGTGATGACAACATTTGAGTTACAGGCATTTGATAGAAAATAATCAAAGGACATGAGCAAGTTGTGAACTTGCCTTTTGTGATTGCAAGATTATGCACTCACGATCTTCAAGACAATAGAAGATCCAAATTCTGTAAATAGCATCATTGGTCCGGTAAGGACTAATATAATGCAATTTGATAAACGTGAATCCCCGACATAGTCGTATCTAATCTAGGGTTTGGAAACTGGTGATGAGTTCTTAGGAATGTGTTTCACTTTTATATCAGCTTCACACTTATGCTTCTTGTTAATGCTTGTGAGAGTGTGTGAAACAATATGTAAACACATAAGTAGCATACAGTACTAAAGCACTCAACTGGGTCATGGTATTTGAAATATTTCTTAAGCAAGATTAAGAATCAATTAGAGCTTTTAAATAAGTGTTCAAAGATTACTTTTAATGTTTCTTAAAAGAATAACTTTTGAGGAAAATATTACTTTACAAAGTAAAAAGTATTTAAACTTAAGGCTAACACTTTAAGGTTTTCTTACTAGCTAAGATTATTAAAGAGGAAAACATTACTACATTAAACAATCATAGCATAAGTGGTGGAGATTTACATATTTTGAACAAGGCACCACATTGTAGATGGTTGACTACTTAACATTCCACAAAGTTAGAATTTAAGTATTATTACTTGAATGAGATGGTGTTTTATTAAAGTTATAAGTGAGTAGAATTACTTTCTTATTAATACTTTTATTTTATAAGCATAGATAAGGTATTGCTAAAATTACCTAAAGACTTAGTTAATTCTTTAGGTAGATTCCTAAACTGGCAAAATAATTAGTACTCAAATCTTGATGGTTTTATAATTGATAAAATATTTTTGGAGAGTAAAACTTACTTAATTTTTTAAATGGTAGTTTTAGTAAGTACAAGTTGAATTGGTTAGACCTATCTTAACTTCATTTAAACATAACTTGCACTTGTTATTACACTTTTAGACTTTAAACAAATAATGCTAAAGGCATTTGTAAATATTTATATATTTTTAATGAATTAAAATAAAAGAAAAGGGTTTAAACAAGATTTATTAGACCTTTACCTTTTATTTTACTTCAAAAGTGAGAGTTGACATTTTTGACGAGTAGAATTTATTTTTGTGATCATTTTAGTATATTATAAGTATTTTGTGATTTTTAGATAATAAACTATGATTTTATAAGTTTTATCACTTTATAAATACTTAATAAATAATAAATATTAGTTAAGTGATAGAAAAATGTATAAAACAAATTTATAATTCTTTATTTTGTTTTTCTAAGATTTTTGATATATTATACTTATTTTTATGAATTTTAAATAATAGAATATATTTATTAAGATTTATCCCTAATAGATTATTTACTAATAAATACTAATGATTTTATTTAAGTTGGAAAATAAAGTATGATAATAGGTTTATATTATAGAATTTATTTTTCTGAATATTTTAATATATTATATGTATTTTTCTGAATTATAAAACAAAACTTATTCAATTTATAAGATTTCATCATTTTCTTAATTCCTGAAAAAAATTATAATTGAATTTATAATATTTAACCTATTTCCTAAATAGGAATTACTTTTTATACCGATACCAACCCTAGCCTGAGTCATAGACAGGTGGGGTCGGAGACACGTTGGCACGCCACGTTGGCGAAGACCAGTCAAACGGCTGAGGTGGTCGGTGATGACGTGGGCGCGGCGTCATGCTGACGCAAGCACGACCACCACCGCCAATTTGTGGTCGCCGGCGGCGAACTACGGCGCCCCAGCTTACGCGGTAGGGTGCGCTGGAAAGAGGAGTTCGCAGAGATCCTAACAGTGGCAGCGTAGCCCAGAAATGGTCACCGAATGCTGACCGGCGACGAGCTACAGCAGCGGCGCTTCCAGGTGCTCGTGGATACGAAGCTACGAAAGGCTAGAGACGAATCAGAGAGGACCATCGAAACCAGGAGCTCACCTGGAAGCTTGTAGAGGCGACGACGAGGAGAGGCAAGCTCGGAATCATTGGTGTTCGCCAGTGACTGGCGGCAGAGGTGAAGTGTCGATTGGCTCGATAGGGAGCTCTTCGGCTTTCATGGGCTGGCTAGGAAGAACGATGACAATCGGGTGATCTCAACGGCATGCTCAGGGAAGCTAGGGGAGCTGCGAAGCATCAGCGACAAGTGGCTCCGGTGATGTTAGGGTTTCGGCTCCTCTGTGCGCGGGCGGCACAAAGCGAGAGAGCGAGGGAAATGGGGATAGGGACGAGTAGGCCATCGCAGTGGCTTCCTTATCTCCTCCCAGCGACAGCGGCACTAATCTCCACGCCGGCGAGCGGTTGCGCTTGCGCCACGCTGCTGCTTTAGCGGTCGCACGAGGTAGACGACGGTGATTAGATCGACAAAATGGTAAGTGGGTCGGGCTCTTGCTGGGCCGTTGCGAAGCAAGCGAGAAGCTTAGGAGGGTGCACGCGGGCAGCACTTAGGCGAGGAACAAAGTGGGCCATGGGCCAGTTCCGCTGGCAGCTCTATTTCCTTTTTCTTTATCTAGTTTCTTTTTTCTTTTCTATTTCTAAATTCATTTCAAATTTGATTTCTACAAGGATTTAAATCCTCAGAGTTCTGGTGTAATATTCCAAATGGTTTAAAGATTCATTATACTTAATCTTCTCTTTATTTTTCTGTATCTTTTCGAAATTTATGTGTGTATGAAAAGTTCTTTTATTTAGTAAAGTAAATAAAAACTAGGGTTTTGTGAATTTGTTTCGTTTAATCAAAATCTTATGGACATGTGCTTAGTTCCACCATGATAATGGTTACGGCAAGAATTTAAAATGTTGAATGATATGTAGAGAATTCCCTTCATACTTAGCCTCATAAAGGGATGAGATATATATTTATTATAAGGTAGTAAACCTTGTGGTTTGTGAAGTGGTGCTTTAAGTTTCATGGTTCTCCCTTTTTGGTGATTTTACCAAATCCAATTCTATTTGATTTGTAATGTTCAAAGATACCACAAAACAATCTTGGTTAGGTCATTATGACTCAATAACAATCATTGATGGAGAAATGCTTAGGTTTATTTAAATGTAGTTATATGGGCTTTGAGAGGACTTAATAACTCATATTCAATTATAGATATGGATGAATATTAAAGCTAAGACATTGCCATCATGTTCTGTGTCCATGGTAATATCTCAACTTAGAGTGAGCTATGGAGATTACTTTCCTAATGTGATCTTGATGGTTCATGGGCCTAGGTTGCTATTAAGGTTTAAGACAACATGGTGGACAAGGCTTCCATCTATAAACACTCATCTAGTTCTCTAATTATCTCTTGGAAGCTTTAATTGTTCAAGAGGTATTGTTCAATGGTTACCTAGGAATAGGAAATGGTTTCACTGTCTATTTGATTCTAGGGTCTCTGGACAAAGAGGTAGACATGATTCTATCATGGCTTGATATACTGTTGATTAAAGGTATCTAAAGAATCCTTACCTTAATACCTCACTAGGCTTATCTTGAGATAAGGAATTCCTTTCCTAAATATACTCTATAAGTCTCTCTTATCTTTATTCACAAAGATCACATCTTCCTGAATAAGACAATCATCTGACTCCACCATATCCATCAACATATGATGACATGGTCATGCCACTTCAACATTACTCCTTCATTCTTCTCCTAGTATATATATACAACTTCCATTTATAAACTACCCTTACTGAATCCATCAAAGTAGTTAGTACTGACTTCATTCCATAAACTCCTTCATATTTACCTTGCATCTACTTCTAAGACTTGCCAGATTACACTCCTCTCTATATCACATGTGATATCAATCCTCTGGAATAGGTATGGTACTACTTTCCACAATACAAGTTTGTTCTTGTATTACCTTTGTTTAACTATTATACTTCCAACTACTCCTACAACTTATGTTATATAGTTCATTATACTCTAGCTTGACTTCTCATGATCAAGCTAGATGATTCATCTTATTAGGGTTTTGCCTAATTTGGTATACTCATAACTCTTCTTCAAAACCTAGTCATCTATTCTCAAGTGACTTGAGAATAATGACCACCATCATTTGATCAAACTAAGCTTAGGCTTCTAATTGTCCAATCAAGATCTATTATCCACTAAGTAGTAGACTTGTACTAGTCTCTCTATAAGGCTTATCTTGTTAAAGAAAACTTACTTTAAGTTTATACCCACTTGGCTTAACAAGATTATTATTTGATACACAAATACTACTAGCTTTTTCATGGCTCCTTAATTACTAGCTTAACTCTTGGTTTTAGGTACTTCTTCTAGTTAACTCATGAGTGAGTTAACTCCTCCAACATCAAATGGTTTGATCTCCACTAAGGATCACATTCCATTGATGATGGCACACTCTACCATAACTAGTTTTTCCTTCATAATAATTTACTCAAGGTCTTTGGAAGGTCAACATAATAGGTCAAAGCTATGAGTCAATAAGTGCTAGGTCAAGAATTGATCACACACATTGATGATCAGTGGACACTAGGACTTGATTAAATAGAATTTTCATCTATTAACATTACACTAAGGGTACGTGATGGATGGTCTTAGCTTGACTTCCCTTTCTACTCTATTTGTAATAAGAGTTAATGTTTAAGAACTATCATGGTACCTATGATAAGAGTAACTATGGCAAACAAGTGTTTCAAGATTTAGTTATGAGTTTCTTTTACTTAAGTTACATAATTAACTTGGTATTCAGGGTTTGTGGTAGATAATACCTTGATATCATATTTAGAGTATTAAGTATTCATCCTTGAGTTGTGGTATGGAATACCATGTAATGATCTCTAGAAGATCAAGTACTCCTTATTAAGTAGTGTGTTGTGACTTAGTTTTATTACATTTGATCTACCCTTAGATCAAATTATATTACCCAAAGATAAGGTTTTAGCAAAGGTCATATTGAAACTTATCGCAGTCAACTTGATGATATACTTCCATTCCACCAAGTTAAGAGAAGCTTCAATCACTTTGACAAGTTTTATTTAAAAGCGTGAAAATTATTCAGATTTTCTATGCATGAATGCAATGCACACACCTGTGTTCGGCTTATTTCTAAGCTCTAATGCTGGGGTGTTATAGCAGCCCAGCAGAGCGGCACTGAGGGGAGCCCGGGATGGGCCGGCCGGGGTGATGTGGATGCCGACCCATCCGGGTGTGGCGACATGGTGGCGCTAAAGCCCTGCGGTGGTCCGAGTTATCCTCACTCCAGCCCACCTAGGTGAAGAGGCTGGCGATGTGAAGCTGAGGCGGTGGCGACCCGGGGTGGGCCGAGGTTTAGCGAGAGTCGGCCTACCCAGGGGAGCGGCGATGTTGGGCGGTGGTTTGGTCGAGAAGGCCAAGCGGCGGGGTCTTGGTGTCAGGGCTCCCTTGGCGGGAGTGGGCGACATGAGGCAGTGGCCCACAGTGGGCCAAAGTAATTGAATTTGACCCACCCGAGGGAGGAAAGCATGGCCCAGCCGGGTAAGGAGTACCTCGGCCTAGGCGGGCTACTTCTACTTAATACCTTGGCTGAAACACAATGGTCTGGGCCGAGATAAGGCTAACTCGGCCCAGGCTTGTTTTCTTCCTTTTATTTACTTCTCTCTATTTTGCTTTATTCTTTTTTATCTCAAGTGACTTTTTCCTCTATCTGTCAACTAAATAACACATCTCTGGGGTACCCGGGGTCACACCCTCGACATTAGTCCCCGAGGCTATGTGGGACTTGTAGAGTCATGCATAGGCTTCATATTAAAATATCCTCGGAGTTGTATATCGAATTTCAATCTGAATTATGTGGATCAACTATCATCTTATGGCCTTCATTGGGCAAGTTGATATATAACCCTTTTGAGTAAGTTTGCAACATCTGGCCTTCTTAGGCAGTGGTCTTAACCCTTTAGGGTAAGTTTGTGACTTCTGGCCTTCTTGGGCACTGGTCTTAACCCTTTTGGGTAAGTTTATGACTTCTGACCTTCTTGGGCACTGGTCTTAACCCTTTTGGGTAAGTTTATGACTTCTGGCCTTCTTTGGCACTGGTCTTAACCCTTTTGGGCAAGTCCGTGACTTCTGGCCTTCTTTGGCATTGGTCTTATCCCTTTTGGGTAAGTTTATGACTTCTAGCCTTCTTTGGCACTGGTCTTAACCCTTTTGGGCAAGTTTATGACTTATGGCCTTCTTGGGAACTGGTCTTAACCCTTTTGGGTAAGTTTATGACTTCTGGCCTTCTTGGGCACTAGTCTTAACCCTCTTGGGTAAGCTTATGACTTCTGGCCTTCTTTGGCACTAGTCTTACCCCTTTGGGCAATTTTGTGACTTCTGGCCTTCTTGGGCACTGGTCATATAAATTTCAATCCGAATTATCCCATATGAGATATAATTGCCGAGTTACATGACTCAAACTTGACATAAGTCTCAGATCCGAGTTACTTGACTCAAATCCGAGTTACTTGACTCAAATCTGAGTTACTTGACTCAAATCCAAGTTACTAGGTAACTAGGCAAGCTGAGGTAAACCCGAGTTACAAGGTAACTAGGCAAGCTGAGGTAAATCTGAGTTACAAGGTAACTAGGCGAGCTGATATATGATATGACCTTATGATATGCTAGCAAACTGCCATAGATATGGATCCAAGATATAGATCTGAGATATGATTTTGAGATATGATATGACTTTATAATATGGTGTCAAACTGCCATAGATATGGATCCAAGATATAGATCCAAGATTGAGTATGATGAGTTCAAGGTATGCTGGAAAATTGCCATCCAAGATACGGAATAACCTAGCAAACTGAGGTAAAGAATGATCCGGGGTATAATATAACCTGGAAAGCTGAGTTAAATACTAATCCGAGTTAAGGGTAACCTGGCAAGCTGAAGTAAATACCAATCCGAGTCAAGGATACCCTGGTAAGCTGAAGCAAATACCAATCCGAGTTAAAGATAACCTGGCAAGCTGAAGTAAATACCAATCTAAGTTACAAGGTAACCGGGGAAGCTGAGTTAAATCCGAGTTACAAGGTAACTAGGCAAGCTGAAGTAAATCTGAGTTACAAGGTAACTAGGCAAGCTGAAGTAAATCCGAGTTACAATGTAACTAGGAGAGCTGAAGTAAATACCAAACCGAGTTAAATCCGAGTTACAAGGTAACTAGGCAGGCTGAAGTAAATCCGAGTTACAATGTAACTAGGCAAGCTGAAGTAAATACCAAACTAAGTTAAATCCAAGATACTATGAGTTGCGATGACTTGGTAAGTTTTCTTATCAACAGACATAGCCTAAAGGCATATAGCAATTGACATATACGAGATCATGGCATATCTTATGTCTACTCTAAGTTACAATTCTATGCATGGAGACACCAAGTCCCCGAGATACTTTTTCTATCCTTAGGTGATTCAAATGATACATTGGCTAGTCCCCAGGTTGATTTATCTCCTTCCTAGGGTGAATGACTAAGTTGTTGATGGTGATAGCCCCTGAGTGACATTCGGGGTTATCTCATGTGCGTGTTGGTTGAGTTACTTGATACTCACTGTAAGCTTGGTGAGGAGGTTGAGCTATGCTAGTTGAGTCACACTTGCTAAGTCAATCGATACTTATAGTACCCTTGGTGGAGAGGTTGAGGTTGAGGCTGAGTCATATCAACAAAGGAGGCATGTATGCCAACTCCCCTACTCTCTGTTTGTTGAGGAAGAGGATGCAAAAGCTTTTGATCAATGATGAAGCAGAGCTTGATGAAGACGTCCCCGTCCGGATGGAAACCCAACCAGTGCCTCTAATTAGCCCCATGGTGGGCGCCAAATGTCGTGGTGGTGTCACGGCATATGCCATGGGTAGGCTAAAGTTGGGGCCGATGGACACTAGAGGAATCCGGGCAGGGGTGATAAAGTGAAGACCTCATACGGAAGAACTCAGAGAGACATGATATACCTAGGTTCGAGGCTCTCCTAGTGAGATAACACCTCTACTCCTGCATCTAATCTCATATAATCTTTCCTTACATGGTGGCTACAATGGTGCTCCTTGAGCTATATCTCCTATGCCTCTAGTAGCTTTCTCTGTGAGAGTAGAGGAGGAAGAAGGTGAGCTCCTAACGAGCAGAGAAGTGAGCAGCCCTTTGGGGGCCTCCCTGGGAACGATCCCCCTGGTGCTCCTTATAAAGGGGAGCCCAGGGGACAAGGTATGTCATCACAAGTACTATCTATAAGCTGGCTAGTGGGTCCTTGCCTAGTCATCTTGTCCTTTAGTGAGTCACCAGTCTTATCTCTTTGGCATGTTCCTTAGCATCTCAGGATATGCCCAGCATATTCCCTAGCATCTCCCAAGATGCCTAGCATATTCCTTAGCATCTTGGACCAACGGTGCCAGTCTGAGCCAGGGGCGTCCCAAGACTAGCACATGACATAGGCTTGACCTGAGTTGGAGGATCGTCGATGTAGAGGTTGGGGGTACGTCTGATGATGAATAAAGGGGCATCTAGAGTGAAGTAATTCGGCCTGATAAGGTGAAATTCGACCCTGGGGGGAAGTAATTCGGCCGTGGGGATAAATGGGGCCCAACCGGGTGACAAAAGAGTGCCCCAGCCGAATTAATCCAGACCTAGCCGGAGTATTACCGAACTCAGTCCAGGCCGGAGTGAGCATGTCCAGTGCAGTGGTGGCCAGCCAGGTTCTATTGAACCTCGGCCCAGGCGGGGGGTAGCAGCCCACCAGGGCGGTGCTAAGGGGAGTCCGGGATGGGCCGGCCAGGGTGATGTGGATGTCGGCCCATCTAGGTGTGGCGACGTGGTGGCACTGAAGCCCCACGGTGGGCCGAGTTACCCTCACTCCGGCCCATCCGGGTGAAGAGGCTGGCAAGGTGAAGCTAAGGGAGTTGCAACCCTAGGTGGGCTGAGGTTTAGAGAGAGCCGGCCCACCCGGGGGGAGCGGCGATGCTGGGCGGTGGTTCGGTCGAGGAGGCGAAGCGGCGGGGTCTTGGTGTCGGAGCTCCCTTGGCGGGAGTGGGCGACGTGAGGTAGTGGCCCCTAGTGGGCCGAAGTAATTGAATTTGGCCCACCCAGGGAGGAGAGCATGGCCCAGCTAGGTAAGGAGTACCTCGGCCTAGGCGGGCTACTTTTACTTAATACCTTGGCTGAAACACAATGGTCTGGGCCTAGATAAGGCTAACTTGGCCCAGGCCTGTTTTTCTTCCTTTTTTATTTACTTCTCTCTTATTTTCTTTATTCCTTTTATCTCAAGTGACTTCTTCCTCTATCTGTCAACTAAATAACACATCTCTAGGGTACCCGGGGTCACACCCCCAACACAATTCACTACTCAAACAAACATATGGAGTCACAATAGATCAAGAGAAGATAATATATTGCTTCACACATCATGTTTGCCAAGATATTACAGTAGGGAGATGGAGAGGATCTTGTTGTAGGTGTTGATGATGAACGCGCCAGAGGGGGGTGGAGCCCTCCGGAGGCGACTTCGGTGGCATTTTCCCCCTCCGATCTTCTCCAGCGGCAGCCTCCTGACTGTCTGTTTCTATGTTTTCGATGTCTGCCTCCGTCTGTGTCGAGGATCGCCGAAAGGGGTATATATAGTAGGTTTTAGGTCAAGACAAGTCGTTTGGCCAAAGAATCGATGGCATCGGAGACTCGAGGGAGGAAAGAGTATACCATCCACGGCTAGGGGGTAGGCCACGGCTGTTGTGCCCGTTCCCTCCTCGGTCTTCTTTTCTCGCGGATCTTTGGCCCATTGTTCTTCATTCTGACAAATACTGGGTCCGTGAAGTTTCAGGTCAATTGGACGTCGTTTGGGTACCTGAAAGTCAAAAACATTGAAATAGGGGTTTGCTGCCTTGGCAGGGTTAATTCCAAAGAAATATGGGAAGTGTGAATTATTCCTAATAATCATTATAAAACATGAATATAACCCATATGTGATGCAAATATGTTGGAATATCAAGTAATTAAGTGCAAAGTTCATGTATGCATTTTACATGCATCAACATCCCCAACCTTAACCTATACTCGTCCTCGAGTATGAAGGTGATAAAACTAACATGGACTTTGTACTTTAATACTATTTTGGATATCAAAACTGATTACTATTTCTACCCAAAGTCAAATGATTCATTCTTTAAAGGAATAACAATATGCAAGATATATAATGAAGTGATATATCATATACAATGAAAGGATGATCAATAGTAATTCACAAAGTGTAACATAGAAGAAAGAGATATGGGCCAAATGAATGCAAAATGCAAAAGCAAAAGTAAAGTAAAAAACATCCTATAGTGGTCACAGAGTTTTCTTCTAAATTCTGAATATTAAAGTGGACACTTTGGAAAGGTAGATAATAAGTAGAGATTAATCATGAATAAGTTACATATAGCTTCCAAACGCTTCATCTTATGATTATGTTTGAACTATGGTATTCATTAGCTTTGAGCTCTCATTGCCCCCTATCCTTAGCATCTTGAATGGTTAAGGTTAATGTGATGGCAATTATCAGGTATATGCTTGACAAAATATGAGTTGAATGCCTCATGCCCCTTGAATATGAGTACCTAAACCACATTCTACTCAACTTAGGTCCCAAATAAGTTCTTGACATTGTAAGCATACATGTATCATTGAGAACGCCACGAGGTACCTCTTGTCCCATGATATAGGAGGTTTCCCATATCAAAACAACAAGAAAAAACAGACAATGAGAATCTCAGCAATTCTTTTTATTTAATATGGCATAGCTTTTTATTGAAGATGCTTCATAGAATGCTCACTATGGGTTGCTGTAAATTTCCACCATGAATGATGCATGGCTTGGGTTAGCGACCCAGGCGTTTCTCTAACACATATACAAACTCCATGAGCTTACAAGTTTCCAACTTATTTCACACCGATAGGCATCCATAACAAAAGAACATGATATCAACTAAATATAAATAAGTGCAATGTTGAAAACGTGACCTATGAAAACATGGTTGTGCTAACTCCCAACCCATAATTTGACAAGCACATAGCCTCATAAGATAGTCACAATGGTTCAAGTTTATTATGTGCAGGAAAATATAATGTTCCATCAAGTTCGTGAGAGCTTTACTAACTAACTTTCTCATAGCAAAGACAACCATAAGCATTTCAATTTGGAAGCTAGATAAAACAATAATATACTTGGAATAACAATTATGCTAATAGGTAGGTATGGTGGACACTTTGGAAAAACTTGGTTCAAAGGGAGTTTGATAAACAAGTTTTAACTTGTTGGATTTATTTTTGGGTTAGCAAGAGGGAGAAAGTTGACCGTCTACATGCATGCATAATAGTCCATAGTTCTAATCAATACATGTCAAACAATGTAAACTAATAGCCCCTCTTGATAGAACAGCAATCTAACCAATAAACCGGTCTCTCCAACTAACACCACAAGACCGATAAGAAGGAAACCCTATCAAGAACATACATTTGCCTTGCACATATTTCACTTGAGCTTGATGATGACGATCTTCTCCACCTCAAGGTGGACCACCTTTCTTGATAGCACTAGCTTGGTGAAGGCTTACAAATTGCTCCCCCATACTCCACTATGGTAGAGCTTATCTTTGGGGCATATAATCTTCTCATATCCATGATCACCATAGGATGGCAAGCTTCAAGCAAATGATCTCTTCGAGATGGCTCATCTTGAACTTGCACATCATTTCTTCATTCTTAATTATGTTGGTGTCTTGAAGGTACATACGAGATATCACTCCAACTTTATTCTTCAAGACACACTTGCTATAGGCTCAACTCTTTACAGACCGTTTTCTGCCCATTGGGGAAATATCACACCAGAGACTCCGGCCTGGAGACCGGAGATTCTGGTCAGAAATTATCTCACACTAGAGATTCTGGTCCATCTCCAGACAATCTCTGTAACCCTATATGGACTGGCTTGGACTTGGTTTTGAGGAACACACCGAAGACTCATGCGGGAACTCTGGTTGGGACACCGGAGACTCTGGTCTTTGCATACCGGAGATTCCCGTCCATGTCCAGACAATCTCTGGATCACTCATTGGAACCTTGGTCAACATTAAATCTTCTTCACTTTCTTCTTCTCCCAGCCTTGAAGCCAACATATGGTTCAAGCATTGCCTATGGACAAATCCTACAAGTGAAACTCAATGCAAACATAAGTCTATAAAGATTGTCATTAATTGCCAAAACCACACATGCACTTTCAATCTCCCCCCATTTTGGTAATTGATGACAATCCCTTTGAGAGGGTTTATATAAGGAATTAGCCAAACAAATCGTTGTGCTAATGTCAAATATTACACAAGTATTTTATGTTAGTACAACCACAATATAGAGCAAACTCACCATAATCTATGCACGTGTGGATGAACTTGAATTTCATTGCATATATTGCCAACCATTACCGGTGGTGGAGTTTCCTCGATATATACAACATGCAAAGTAACATGTTAAGATGCAAAGCACAAGAGGCAAATGTTTAAGTACAAAACTCAAAGCACAAAACCAAATTCCCTTAAACCCTCTAAAACTTCTCCCCCATTGGCATCGATTGCCAAAATGGGTGGAAAATTTTGGAAGGCCAATTTAGTGAGAGTTCCTACATATGGTGTGCATTTCTCATAATATGAGTGGAATCAAGTACATGTATACAATTACGAATACCTAGATGGAATCAAACTAAATTGAGGATCCAATGATTGCAAAGAAATAAAATGGTGAAGAAGCATCAACAAATGAAGCAAGAAATCAAAAGATCCAAAGAACCACTTCACAAAACGAAGATACAGAAACAAGTATATATATTATGATAAGATCGACTGGAGAGTGATTTAAATAATATGAGGAGGCTCCCCAAAGTTTGTGCACAAATTATAATTTGCATTTGAATACAATATGCATAACATGGCATCCTCGTTCCCTCTATATCATTTAAACCATGAGCACGAGAAAGAGAGAAGATATTATAATGAGAGGTAATGAGTGTTTAGATGAAAATAGGAAGCTTTCCAAGGTTCATGCAAAAAAGTGCACAATTATGGAATCCTAACTCTCATAATCAAACAAAACACCAAACAAGAACAAGAAATTAAATGTGTGTTCTTAGGTAAATTAGGAAAGCTCCCCAAGGTTTATGCACCAAATATAATAATTGCTTTGAATGAAAAGTGCATAAACATGGTGTCCTTGCTCCCCCAAACTTACATAACTACACAGAGGCATGAGAGATCAACTTTCTTAACACCAATGAGCGCCAAAATATGCAAATGAAAAGGTCAAGCACTCAAAGCAAAACTTTTGGAGCCACCAAAGAATAAAAAGGAGCACAAGGTGGACTCCAAAGAAAAAGGATACCAACTAGAGATTTAGTCATAATCATGTGTATAAGTTTCTAGGTCGTCAACAATCACAAGATCTACATCCACAAAGAAACATGTACACACAAAATGGATACTCAAGAATGAACAAGATATCCAAACGAAGGTCATAGATAATGCCAATAAGATTCTTGCTAGAAAGCATGGCGAAAGGCTCAAATTTAACTTATTTAACATCAACAACCTTCAACCACCAACAAATACACCACAACTATCACAAGGGAACAAGAGATAGTTGGAATGCATTGGGAAAGGCAAGGAGTATCATAGAGAACAAATAAACCTTGCAAATTCACCCATATTGCACATAAGAGAAATTGAGGAAATGATTGGCAATAGAATTGCTAGATTGGCATATGTAGGATTGGTAAAACATGATTTTTATATACTCCCCAAAATATGCATTCATCTCAACTTACTCATATAACAATAAGGATGATACAATAAAATCTTGCAAGAACCACAATAACAGCAACTGAAGGAAATCATGTCATGATGCAACCACAAAGGTTGGATGCTAAAAAAGTATGCATGAGAGGGATACTTGTTACCGAGATACAATTGGTAGCATGTAGTAGATATGAGTTTGTTGATCATCCTAGCTTGACTCCAATTATCATTTAGTCTCCCACATCTTCTTATTATTGAGACAAGCATCCAATGTATCTCCAATGCACCTAAAACACATTCAAGTACACAATGGTCTCAAAACTCATTGCGTCCAAAGTAGTTAGATACACTATAATGCATAGGACAAACTCCACAAAAACATGTGCATATTGATATGAAATTGAATTTCATGCACATCTTAGCCAAAATAGGATTTGGTGGAGTTTCCCTTATATATTGGATCAAAGAAAGCAAGCATACCATAATATATACCTTTAGTAAATATGCATGCATAAGAATTTCAAGAACCAAAAGGAGATATTGTTTGGACAAAAACACCAAGAAAGCCAAGAATGCACACCTAAGTGTGACACGACTAATGGTTGTCCAAAATATATCAAAGACCAAATCAACACATAATAGACCCCAAGTTCAACAAATGAACGGGGCAAAAGCCAAAGAGCAAAAAAAGGATAAACAAATATAAATGCTCAAGGATTTATCTCATTCAAATGGTTAAATAGAAAACATGGAATGAGATAATCAACTCCCAAAAAATACCAATTGAAAAAAATGGTTCTAACAAAAGAACCACACTCTCCACACTTTTCATGATTGCACAATACCAAAACAAAAAGATCAAACTTCCAAGCACATAAAACATGATATGGAACAAAACAAGAAGCATAAATATGAGTGTTCTAAATAATATAGGAGAGCTCCCCCATGGATAGTGCATTATGTAGGATTTTCCTTTTGAATCCAACATGCACACAAATGGGATCATCATTAGTACCTACATTAAATAAAACACACGAGGATACCAATAAAATAAGAAAATCCACAAGAGGCAACGAAAGCTTGGGAGACAACACAAAATATTTTCTTGGCAAGAGATAGTACAAAATTAAGTGAAGGCAAAAGTGAATATGATCAATTAACTTCTACCATAAATCTAGTACTAATTGTCCAAGGATAAGAAGTATTGGGAATAATCTTCCCGAGGTAGTTCACGTGAATATCCCAGATCATATTCACACAAAGAAGCATATAACAAAGTATAAGAATTAAGCTTGATGCTCCAGAAGATATTCTCGATAGCTTCCAATAGTCACACAATCACTAGTGATTAGAGTAACTTGAAGTTAATGGTTTCCATGAGGATATAGATACCCAATTATGAGGAAACACATACCAAGAAACACTCTCACAAACAAGATCCAAAAGATGAGCAATAAAGGCATTCAAGCAAATTTGAATTTGTTTGAGCTAATGTGTCACATAGGAGTTAGATAATTAGCAATATCAGTTCTAAGTGACACAACCTCGAATTTTCACATTTTCTAGGCTTGTAAAATATGCACTAAACATATGACTCCCCCATAATGTGATAAACCATAAATCTCAACATGAGGCAAAAATATCCAAAATAGAAATAATTAATGGACATAATAGAACTTGAATTTCTCATGAGAATCATACCACATAGAGACTAGATAATATTGCAATATCAATACTAGGTGGTATTCCTCATGAACACACATTTTTAGGATTGTGGAATGCCCAAGCATAACACTCCCCCAAAATGGGATAGTTCATTAATCTCTCACAAGAGCCAAATAAGATATAAACAAGATGCAATAGGCTCAAACACAAAATACATACATGGTGTGCAAGCCAACATACACAAGCTTGATTTCTCAAGTTAAGCAAGTAGGAAGCACAACATATACAAAACACATGCAAGGTACAAAACTAACACATGCACAAGGGGCAAGTAACTTTCAATGTAAAAGAGTTGAGAACATGTTACGGCAAGAAGGAGCAATGGATATATGATAGAGATATGATAATATAAATGACTTGGCTTGAGAGAGTATAATTGAAGTCCCCTTAATTCTTCATGATGTAGCCAAGTCTCCAGTGCCCTCCAACAAACACCTATTGATCAAGTTTTAGCTTGATGGTCCCCAACCAAGTTGGGTCCTAAGAAGTTAGTCATAATAGGCTTGGCAACCCAAATGGTTCTATTCTTGACACCACTTTGAGTACCAACATATTTTGCAAACACATTTCCAACCTCATCCTTCCTAAGAGAATAAACACCATCAATCATGATTGGGTTGGATGAGGAGTTACCAATAGTGCAAGATGAAGAGATGTGAACCTTCTCACGACATAAGTAGAAAGTTCTTCTCTTCTCTTCTCATTATTTTTCACTTGATTTCTCCACAATGGGAGCATTAGCTTGAATCTTCTTGGGAAGTGGCATTTCTCCAACTTGGTATTGGTCATGACCTTGAACTAGAGGACGCTTCCCTTTTTGCTTCTCACCAAGAGGCTTCTTCTTCAAAGGGCAAGATCTAACATGGTGCCCTTCAGTTTTTCACTTGAAGCAAACAATCTTGGCCGAATTCTTGACTTGTTCTTGGCACATCTTATTGTTGCTCTTGGACTTCTTATTTATAGTGGACTTGTTCTTGACACTGGATTTGAATCCAAGCCCAGTCTTGTCATTTGGGAATTTTTGCACACTCAAGATCTTGTTGAGTGTGGCCCTCCCTTCATGACCCCTTTTCAAGTCCCTCTTCAAAGAAGTGACTTGAGCCTTGAGCTCTTTGATTTCCTCTACATGGTTAGTGATAACACATACACTAGAGGAAGTGAAAATTTTATTTCTAGAGAAACAAGGCAAAGAATGTAATTTATCACAAGATTTAGCAATAATGTGAGTGGATGAATTACAAGGACTAGCACATGGTGATATAGCATTATTAGTAGATATTGTGCTAGTGACCACATGAGGCTCACAAGATGTTACCTTTGTATAGCTAGCCTTATGAGCTAACTTTAGCCTATCATGGGATGCTAGAAGGTTCTCATTGGATCTAGAGAGCTTTTCATGACTTTCTTCCAATTTCCCATACTTGCTAGTTAGCAACTCAAGTTGAGCCCTTAGCTCAATATTATCCTTCAAAATAGATGCTTCACAAGAAATAGAGTTAGTAGAACAAGCATCATAATTAATTGCAAGAGGTGAGGGCAACTTCGAAAGCTCTTTTGAGTAAGAAGCTTTAAGTTGCTCATGTGTCTCGTGAGTTTGATGAGCTCACCCTTGATGACCCTAGAGCCATTTTTGAGGTGCTCAAAATCCTCAAGGAGTTTAACATAAGAAACTAGAAGCTCATCATTTTTACTTTTGAGATCACTTGCCGTCTCAAGATCTCTATCATGAGATTACTTCACTCTAGACATCTCTAGAGCAAAAGCTTCCTCAAGAGATTCCTTAGTGGTTTGTTCCTCTTCAAGAGCTTCTCTTAGATTTGGAATTTTATTAGCATACTTACCCTCAAGGCTACTCATTTTATCAATGGTGTTCTCATGCTCCTCAATTTGTGCTTCTAACTTATCAATATGTTCTTTGACCTTAATAGCAAAGTCCAAGATTTCAATGAAGTTAGAGCAAGCAATATTATTTTTAACAAGAGCATGATCAACAATATCACCCTTTTCATATAAATCATCAACATTAATCTATTTTTCCTCATTATCCTTATCCTCATCATCACAAGAGGTATTGGGTTCCAAAGTTGGACTTACCTTTGAATCCATAGCCATAAGGCATAGGTGGGAACCATGATATGATGATGAAGAATTACTCAAAGCTCCATTCAAAATCATGTCTTTACCAATAGAATCTTAGGTTTCCTCTACAACTAGAGGAAATAGAAACATTTATATTATGGCAACAAGGCAAAGAGAGCATATCATCATGAGATCTATTTAGGCAATTTATACATGATATGCAAGGACTATCAACACTAGCATGTAAATCATTTATCGTGCTAGACATGTTTAAGTCCAAATATGAAGCATTGCAATGAGATAGAGAAGAAGGATCATCAAGAGTAAGCTTACTACCAACATTGCAATTTTCACCACCACTCACCATATCATTACCTTGTGTCTTGCCACACTGTGGTGAAGTGGAAGAAGATTGATGACCCACAAGTATAGGGGGTGTATCGCAATATTTTCAATAAGTAAGAGTGTCGAACCCAACGAGGAGCAGAAGGTGTTGACGAGTGGTTTGGATCAGGAATTCTCTGTAAATACTTAGAAAACGGATTTTTAGGGGGTTTTGATAATGCAGATAAATAAAGTGCGAGTAAATAAAAGAAAATAATAATAATTGTAGCAAGTGGCCCAATCCTTTCTTTAGCAAAGGACAAGTCTGTTGTATTACTTAAGATTACCAAACGTTCTCGAGGACACATGGGAATACTGTCAAGTGCTTTTGTTTCATATAGTTGATTAATCTTCTTTAGTTGGATAAGTGTTGTGTGGGTGAACATGTGCTAATGTACTAACCTTCCTAGGACTAATACATACTTGTGATTATACCCCTTGTAAGCATCCGCAACTACAAGAAATTAATTAAGATAGAAACCTAACCACAGCCTTAAACTCTGAGATCCTACACTCCCTTTAATAAAGGTTTCCTAACAGGGGTTTAGGTTTTTGACACTCCGGCAACCCCTACGATTAGTAGCCAAATACACAATGCATTCCCCTAGGCCCATAAAGGTGAAGTATCATGTAGTCGACATTCACATGACACCACTAGAAGAATAACACCACAACTTAAATATCAAACTATTGAATCTTTCTCAACACAATTCCACTACTAACAACATGACTTCTCCCATGTCCTCAAGAACTAAATGAACTACTCACAAGACATCATATGGATCAAGATCAGAGATGAAATAATGATAAGTAACAATCTGAACATGAACAATAATTCAATGGTTCCACTCAATAGCATCAACTACAATGAGTAATCAACACCGGGGAAGTTTCCCTAAGAACTATGCAAGATTCAACCCAATTGTTACAGCGGCATGGAGTGGTGGTGACGGTGCTGGTGGAGATGATGATGATCCCGATGAAGTCCATCTTGATGATGGTGTTGATGGAGATGATATCCCCTCTCCGGGAAGGAATTTCCCCGGCAGATTTCTGCCTGCCGGAGAGCTCTTTCTCTCTCTGCAGTTTTCCGCCCCGTAGAGGCGGCAGAATCTTTCTGTGGTTGCTCCCCGAGTCTTAGGGTTTCGGGAGGATTATATACGCCAAAGAGCAGAGCTAGAGGTGGGCCAAGGTGGCCACACCACCTGGTGGCATGGCCTAGGATGGACCGCTTCAGGGGTGGTGTGGGCCCCCTATGGCCCATCTCCGCTCCCCCTTCTAGCTTCCTTCATCTTCTAGAAAAATAGGATTTTCCATATATTTTTTGGGATTTTTTGATCTTCGTGACTTTTGCCTCCAAACATTGCCTTTTCCATCAGAATCCTGACTTCAGCGGTCCATCCTCCAAAAGTCATCAACCATGCAAAAACAGATGAAATAACATAAGTATCATCTCTTAATATGAAATATATCAATGAATAATAGTAAATTATGATATAGAATTGTGATGCAAAATGGACGTATCAACTCCCCCCAAGCTTAGACTTCGCTTGTCCCCAAGCGAAAACTGAGCTCAATAAACATGACCTCGGGTTTATGGAGTGAAGTGTCGATAAAAGAATACGGACAAGAAGCATCACATTCATCAATACACAAAACATAATAGAAGAAAACCCACTATTATATAACTTAACTTGCAATAGGTAAAGGAAACACAATAAAGATACACAAAGTAAATCATAATTGGTAATGGCAAACTTTGTTCTTGGTCAAAGAACGGTTAACAATTTGCAGGAGTTCAAACATAATGGGGTTTTCAATGATAGCTTTCAAAGTAATATTCACTAAGATAAGAGCAGTGTGCAAATCAAGGAACATAAGAAACATGATTGAATAAATCATCATATGAATGAATGAAACACAACAACTCAAATACTTGGTTGAGATAGAAAGGAATAGGTTTACTGACTCAACTAAAAAAGTAAAAGATAGGCCCTTTGTAGAGGGAAGCAGGGATTTAAAGTTTCATAAAGAGCTTCCAAAAATTATGGTAATTATTAGCTTTCAGCTCTCATTGCCCCTATCATAAGCATCTTTAGGTGATTAAGGTTAAAGTGAACAAATATAAGGATATGCTTGACAAGTTATAAGCTGAAAATCTCATGCCCCTTACTTACGAGTACCGTTCCTCATGCTACTCGACTTTAGTCACAAGTAAGTTCTTGTCATTGTAAGTACATGTGTATCATAGAGAATCGCCAACGGGGTACCCCTTGCCCGATGATACGAAAGCTTTCCCGTATCAAAATGACAAGGCAAGCAGACAATGAGCATCTTAGCAATCTTTTTGTATGCAATTTGCATAGGGTTTTCCCTTTTTCTCTTTTTTTCTCATTTTTAGGATGCTTCATAGATTGCTCACTATGGTTATGCTGCACGTTTCCACCATGATTAGGCATGACTTAGACTAGCCGCCCAAGCGTTTCTCTAACACATATACGAACTCCATGAGCCTTACAAGCTCCCCTTTCATTTCACACCGACGGGATCCATAAGCAAAAGAACATGATATTAAATAAATAAAGTGCAATGTTGAAAGCGTTCCCCATGGTAAGATGGTTCTGCTAATTCACAACTTACAAAATGCAAGCATATACGCAACATAGATGGGCACAATGGTTCAAGTTTATTAAGTGCAAGAAATTAAAGTGTGCCATGAAGTTCGTGAGAGCTTTAATCACTAATTTTCACATAACAAGTTTAATTCGGAAGGTAGATAAAAACATGAATTTACTTGGAACAACAATAATGCTAATAGGTAGGTATGGTGGACACAAATGGCAAAGGTTTTGGTTTAAGGATTGGATGCACGAGAAGCATTCCCTCAGTACAGGTTTTTGGCTAGCAAGGTTGGGTAACAAGCATAAGAGTTGAAGGAAACAAACATACAAGTGATAAAAACAAACATGCAATCTTCCTTGGAAGCACAAAAGATCTTAACTAGAGAATACTAAGCTTATGAGCTAATCAAGAAAGAAAGATGATGAAATTATATTTCTTAAGAGTACTTTTATCTTTTTCATTCAATTCTCAAAATAGTGTTGCTACTGACCGAGCCAGGTTTGCCAAAACCAACTAAATTTACTTAATGATCCCAAAGTGATACCAATACTAACAACAAGATCAATCATATAACAGAAATTGCAAACTAAAATAAGATATGCAAAAAGTAAATGATAGAACTTCTCATTAATATTCCATA
This sequence comes from Avena sativa, assembly GCA_916181665.1. Taxonomy (NCBI): domain Eukaryota; kingdom Viridiplantae; phylum Streptophyta; class Magnoliopsida; order Poales; family Poaceae; genus Avena; species Avena sativa. Next base: position 436,553,726 of record OV702295.1, read on the forward strand.
ACGACAACTCACACCAAGGGATACATAGATAACTAACGAGAGGGGAGATACTTCCATAATGCAAACCATCCTATATGATAACTTCTCTATTCATGATATGACTCTACTAAAAAGAGTAAAAAGATGAAAGATAGTGATGTGATACCACGGTACTCCCCCAAGCTTGGAACAAACCAAGGGGATGCCAAAACCTGATGACGAATTACTCCTTCGGTGATGGTGGTGTTCTCTCGTCATCATCCTACTTCCAAGGTAAAGGCTCCCCATCGACAAAGGACATCTTGGTTTCCAACATCCTGAAACTAGAAGCAGAACTTATGTATTTAAACCTAGACTCATACTCACAGTTTTGATTCTACACGTCATAGAGCTGTGCTTGTAGTTGGTTGGTTGTTCAATGTAGTGAGACGATTTCATCCCTAAGCTCAGCAGTCTCCTTCTTGTGCTTGGTGATAAGTTCTGAACTAATCTTATGGATGATATCCACCTCGCGTTCTGCCATCTTTTTGTACCTAAAGACTTCTTGCTCCAATGCTTCCATCCTGTCCTCTAGATTACCTTCTCCTCTAGGGCCCTGAACCTCTTTTATCTGTACCTTCCCATATTCTAGCAACAACTCCTTGGGGTGAATCTTCAACTCATACATGTACGGGTTGATGATGTCCACCGAGGAATCCACCTTGGCTGATCCAGAGGAAGACATTGTGGTTCCAAAACTAAGAATTTGCCTGTAGAAACAGATCAAAACGAAAACAAGACGAGAACACGGTATACGAACCTCGGGGGATCCGGGGATTATATATTATGAAGTTTAACAACAAAAGGAAAGTACTAGGAGAAAACGGGTCGGAGACGGGCTCCGGGGTGGCCACACCCCCTGGTGGCGCGGCCAGGTGGGCCCACGCCACGGGGTGGTATGAGCCACCCGGGCTCCATTTCTGTCCCTCTTTCGACTCATTAATTTCCACGTTAGATAAAACTGCAAAAACATAACTTGAAAGTTTTTCACGGATATTTTCTTACCAGAACTGTTACCTATTCGAAAACAAACTCTGCAGGTCTCTTAATTTGTTCTTTAATAAAATTTTCCAGAGTCACCACTTGAATAACATCAATATCTTCATCTTCATAAACATATTGCTCGAGTCCTTTAACCATTCACCACTTTATTACATCATTTTCTCCTACAACCTAGAAATTTCTTTCACATAAAACTTCACACAATTCTCATTAGCAACATTAGTGCATGCAAGATAATAAACCTTTTAAGTTCAATTTCAACTGAAATCCATCAAAACATAAGCTACTGAAACAACTCCTCTCGAAAGCCCAAAAAGGAATTCAAAAAGGAAATCGATTTAAGGGGCAAATGCAGAAATGGCAGAAATCTGTCAAAACAGACCAGCAGGTAAAGATCAATTTTTTCGAAATTATTCAGTTGCTGAAATCAAAAAGTGCAAAACTAATGAAAGTTAAATAATAACCTGGGGCATGCACATAAAAAATTACAAATCAGTACAACCTTCTGGGATTTTTCACGATTTTTTTATAGTGAAGCACAAAAATCTGTTTCGGGACAGCAACTTCCCCAAATCTTACTTCTCTCTCAATATAGGTTGATCTTAACACAAAAACCAAACAAAAAGGATAAGAAGATGTTATTGTAGAAGCAATAACTTCCAATACTCAAATAAACAAAAATAAATTAAAGGCAAAAATATATTGCGTTGTCTCCCAAAAAGCTGTTTCTTTATAGCCATTAAGATGGGCATGATAATTTTAATGATGCTCACATAAGAATATGATTTGACGTAAAAGAGAGCATCAAGAAGCAAAAATACACATGTTTAAGTCTAACCCACTTCCTATGCAAGGGAATTTTGTAAGAAAATAAATTGTTGAAACCAGAGGCTGCTAGCATAGGAAGGCAAAACAAGTGCAACATAAAGACTTTCAGCATAAAGCGAGGAAACTTAATATCATTGAGATGCATAAGAACATTTTTTCCTCTCTCATAGTAACTTTCAGTATCATGCATAAATTTAATGATATAACTATCACATGAACCATTATAGCAATGATCACTTATTCTGACAGAAAACACATGGACACTAGCTTTCCTAGTTCCATTAGGATGTGAAACAATTTTAGAAGTATCCTTATAGAGGATAATGTGCCCATCTTCTACATTTTTAGTGACAAAGTCTTTCATATTTGCTACTGCAGGTTCATCATCTATTTGTTCATTGGGTTCTACAAATTTCTTTGTACTTTCGTTAACCATACTAGCTGTCATAGAATGTTCCTTTATCATAACTAGGAAAGGCATTTTCTCAATGTACGGTTCAGGTGAAACATGATTAGCAGTATAAACTTAAGTATTTCTTGTAGGAACACAATTAACAATATCTTTATATGGCTCATGATAATTATTCCATTTCTTTTTAGGAATTTCAATATAAGAAGCAAAAGCCTTAAAATAATTTGCAATACTTTGAGAATCAAGACCATAAACATTACTAATATTATAAAAGTCACCAGTTCCCATAAAAGATTTAATGCATTCATAATCATAATTTATACCTGACTTTCTTCCTTTATCATTCTCACATGCTTCAGCATTATCTTGAATACGGTCTAGAAGATCCCATTTAGCTTCTTCTTCCATGCGTGTAAATGATCCAGCACAATAAGCATCCAATAGATCCTTATCATGAAGGGAAAGTCTTGCATAAAAGTTATTGATAATAATATTGTTAGGGAGCTCATGAATAGGACATTTGAGCATTAGTAACTTCAATCTCCCCCAAGCTTGAGTTATACTCTCTCCATCACGAGGCCAAAAGTTGTATATTTGATTCCGATCTTTATGAATCTCACTAGGAGGATAAAATTTTGAATAAAAGAGAGGTACAACTTCCTCCCATTCAAGAGCTTGACCATTCTTCAGCAGCTTATAGCATTCCTCAGCTCTTCCTTTAGTGATAATGAGAATAACTTCTTCTTGACTTGATCTCTTGTAATACCTGCACACTTGAACAACCCACATAATTCGTGTATAAAGAGCAAATGATCACCAGGATGGACAGTTCCATCTCCAAAATAGTAGTTATCCATAACACGATCAACAATTCTTGTAGGTATCTTAAAAGTATCATTTTCAGCAGGTGGTGGTTCATCTACTACCTTAGCAGTGGTAGTAGCATTACGAAATAAGAAACTAAGTGAATTATCCATATTGAAATAAAGTAACTAATAGAAGCAAACAATACTCACAGTAGAAGTTTCCTTTACCAGTTCCACTCTCCAATAGCGCTTCACTCCCCGGCAACGGCGCCAGAAAATAGTCTTGATGACCACAAGTATAGGGGGTGTATCGCAGTATTTTCAATAAGTAAGAGTGTCGAACCCAACGAGGAGCAGAAGGTGTTGACGAGTGGCTTGGATCAGGAATTCTCTATAAATACTTAGCAAACGGATTTTTAGGGGGTTTTGATAATGTAGATAAATAAAGTGCGAGTAAATAAAAGACAATAAGAATAATTGCAGCAAGTGGCCCAATCCTTTCTTTAGCAAAGGACAAGCTGGTTGTATTACTTAAGATTACCGAACGTTCTCAAGGACACATGGGAATACTGTCAAGTGCTTTTGTTTCATATAGTTGATTAATCTTCTTTAGTTGGATAAGTGTTGTGTGGGTGAACCTATGCTAATGTACTGACCTTCCTAGGACTAATACATGCTTGTGATTATACCCCTTGCAAGCATCCGCAACTACAAGGAAGTAATTAAGATAGAAACCTAACCACAGCCTTAAACTTTGAGATCCTACACTCCCTTGTGCAAAGGTTTCCTAACAGGGGTTTAGGTTTCTGTCACTCCGGCAACCCCTACGATTAGTAGCCAAATACACAATGCATTCCCCTAGGCCCATAAAGGTGAAGTATCATGTAGTCGACGTTCACATGACACCACTAGAAGAATAACACCACAACTTAAATATCAAACTATTAAATATTTCTCAACATAATTCCACTACTAACAACATGACTTCTGCCATCTCCTCAAGAACTAAACGAACTACTCACAAAACATCATATGGATCAAGATCAGAGATGAAATAATGATAAGTAACAATCTGAACATGAACGATAATTCAATGTTCCACTCAATAGCATGAACTACAACGAGTAATCAACACCGAGAAAGTTTCCCTAAGAACTATGCAAGATTCAACCCAATTGTTACATCGGTATGGAGTGGTGGTGATGGTGCTGGTGGAGATGATGATGATGATTATCCTGATGAAGTCCAGCTTGATGATGGTGTTGATGGCGACGATCTCTCCTCTCCGGGAAGGAATTTCCCTGGCAGATTTCTGCCTGCCGGAGAGCTCTTTCTCTCTCTGCAGTTTTCCGCCCCGCAGAGGCGACGAAATCTTTCTGTGGTCGCTCCCTGATACATTGCAAATGTATCTATAATTTTTGATGTTCCATGCTTGGTTTTATCCACTTTCTTGTGTTTTGTCCACACTTTAGAGTACTTTTCATATGATTTATTGGACTAACCTATTAACAAGAGCCACAGTGCTAGCTGCCTGTTTTCTGCTATTTTTGGTTCCAGGAAAGTCAGAAAATGAATATTCTCGGAATTGGACAGGACAAAAGCCAAAGTGCCTATTTTTCCGGAAGTCATCAGATGCCAGAATACGAGACGAAGAAGGGCTGGGGGCCGGCCACACCACCTGGCCGCGCGGCTAGGCCTAGCCCGCGCCAGGGGGTGGTCTAGCCGACCCCAGCACCCCCTCGGCCTCTCCTTCCGCCTATAAGATGCCCTCGGGACAAAAACCCTAAGTACCTGATCAAAAATCCATGAAAGAGTCTGTAGGCGCCATCATCTCCATCCCTAGATCGGGAGGGATCTGAAGCTCTTCCTGGCACCCTGTCGGAGAGGGGAATTCACCCTGGAGGCCTTCTTCATCATCATGCAAGCCTCCGGTGTGATGCGTGAGTAGTTCATCCTTGGACTACGGATCCATGTAGTAGCTAGATGGCTGGTTCTCCTCCTTTGTGCTTTCAGGTCTAGATCTTGTGAGCTCCGTTCATGATCAAGATCATCTATTTGTAATTCTGCATGTTGTGTTTGCGGGGATCCGATGGATATTGAGATGCTATTTCAGATTGATTATTGATTCTATCATGTCTTTGTTATTTGTGATCTTGCATGCTTTCCGTTGTTAGTAGCTATCTTGGCCAAGTAGATGCTAGCAACTCCAAGAGTTAGTATTTATGCTCGATAGTGGGTTCATGCCTCTGGTAATCTGGGGAAGTGACAGAAATCTCTAAGGTACTAGATGTGTTGCTGCTACTAGGGAGAAAACAACAATCCTTTGTTCATAGAACAATCGTATTGTTTACATTACACGCAATTCGTAAAGCAATAATATGTTGCTTGCAACTTAATACTAGAGGGGGTTCGGATGATAACCTGAAGGTGGATTATTAGTCATAGATGCAGTTGGATGGCGGTCTATGTATAATGTTGTAATGTCCAATCGAATCTCAAAGGAGTCAATGATTAGTATATGCATGTATTGCTTTCTCGATGTTTGTCAATTGCCCCCCTGTAATTTTTTCACCCAGCATGTTATCTATCTTAAGGAGAGCCACCTCTAGTGAATTATGCATCCCGGTCCTTTTCTTTTACATACAATCTATAAATTGTTTACTGCTTTGTGTTTACTTTCTACAAACTATTACTTCCTTCCATTCGATACGTTTAATCCTATGTTTTCAGCAAAACCGGTGAAATTGACAACCTCATCGCAAGTTGGGGACGGAGTTCTGTGGTTGTGTTGTGCAGGTCTCCACGTTGCTGCTGGCACCGGTAGTGCACCCTGCCATCGTTCAGCCAGCTACACCTTTGGGGTGTTTCCTTGCTCCTACTGGATTGATAACCTTGGTTTCGTACTGAGGGAAAACTTGCTGCTGTGCTCGTCATACCTTCCACTTGGGGTTCCCCAACGAGCTCGATATATTTTGGGCGATCACTCCCCGAGTCTTAGGGTTTCGGGAGGATTATAAACGCCAAAGATCAGAGCCAGAGGTGGGCCAGAGTGGCCACATGACCTGGTGGCGCGGCCTAGGGTGGCCCGCGCCAGGGGGTGGTGTGGGCCCCTGTGCCCCATCTCCACTCTGGTAACACCCCAAAACTTATAATCAAGATTATCAAATCCTAATCACCCAATTTAGGGTTAACAAAAACTTTTATTAAGAAAAAGCATATGAATGCATGTGTGTTTGCATTAGTATAGATTTGAGTGTATATGCCATGCTTGATTGTTCTAAATGATGTGAAATGGGTTAAAGATGAATGCTACATCATCTAGAACAATTACAAACAAAATCAAAAGAAAAAGAAATCAAATATGAATAAATTAAGCAAATGGTCATTTTGACAAAAGTAAACCACTAGGCCACTTTAGGTGTTCCTAGAAGAGAATTTCTAGCAGAAACTATTCTATTTCTTTTCACCCCTTGCCAGACCAAGTAAAAGTGTATCAAGGCCCACTTGCCAAACTTACAAAAACATCTTGCAAATAAATTAAATGGATAGTTGAAAATTAAATCTATTTCATATGTTAAGATCACACTTTTTCAAAAACCTACCAAATCAATTCCCCTTGACCTCTCAAAGCAAACATAGACTCTCAAGCTTAATCAAGGTTCACTCAAAAAAATTGAATCAAAAATTCCAAACTTTGTTCCATGCGTCCATTAACACAAACACCTGAGCTGCACTAATTAAACCTCTAGCCTAACTTCATTGTTGTGTACAGTAATTCTCGTCCAATTGGTCCCCTCTTTACTCTCTGGTCTCCCCTAAGTCTAGCCTAGCCCTAGACCAATCCCCCCTTCACCGTTTGCAAAGTGGAGCACCGCCCGAATTTGGTCATCGCCAGCCGACCATGGCTAGCTTGCAGCAGACCGCCCCGTGCCCATCTAGGATGTCCAGGAGGTGCGCCGCAGCCTACCGCCACCCCCTGTCTAGGCCACAACCCTAGCCGAGCCATGGACCACCCTAGCTACGCCGCGCCCCGCCTCTCTACACCATGCCGAGAGCGCGCCAGTGCGTCGTGCCCGACCAGCTCGCCCATCTCGTGCTTTGCCCTCACCGCGCACGCGCAGCCTCACCATGATCACGCCAACCCAGTAGACACCCCCGTTCACCACCACGCGACCCGCAGCTGTCGCACGCCGCCGCAAACACTTCTGCCGCCGCTCAGAACACCACATGCTCCCGACCGCAGCATGCCGCCCCACTCCTCGCCATTAAGTCAGAAAGAACCGCCAGGAGACACCGCACTGTCCACCTACCACCGCCATGCTGATAGCCGCCTGTAGTGATGCCACCGTCGAGCTCACCACCGCACCGCTCGGTCCCCTCGCCGCGCTAAAAAAGGAGGCCACCCCCGCCTCCATTCTCCACACTAGTCCACTCCCCATTCCTCTCTGAACCTCCCCCACTTCTCCCCGGAGCAAGGCGAGCACCACCGCGCCGGAATTGCACCGGAGTCTGCCTCTACTGGAGGAGAAGTGCGCCATCAATTTCGACCACCCCAAGCCCTGCCGTGACCGCGCCTCGCCTCACCCTTGTCTACCACGTTGTTTGCCCCCGTCACCGACCCTACCTAGAGCCCAGGTGAGTCCCGCGAGACCCCCACCACCGCGTTAGGGTTGATTCCTCGCCGGAGCTGTTCGTCGTCGATGATGAACCACGGTCGTTGGATTAGAATTAGATCGTAGGGCTCTAGTTGAAAGATACTGTTTCGTGTTAGAACAGTCGCTGACTGGTGGACCCCGCCTGTCAGTAGCCCGCTACGCTGCATAGTGTAGCTGGCCGGCCCGTTTAGCTTTCCCGCTCAGGCCTAGAAATTCAAATATGGATTTTTTCCTTTTTAGCTAAAACCATATTCTGTCAACATGTTCAAAAATCAATTTAGAGAGTTTCACTAAACCAAATTGCATGATTCAAATTTTGTTAGAAAGATAATTAAAATATCTATCCAAGCCCGTTGGATTTAAATCATTTGGAGTTAGAGATAATATTTAGTAAAAATAACAAGACAAAGACTTTTACAACTTCAAACATTTTTCAAAAATCAACCATAATAGCTTTTGAGTTGATTCCAACTCTCAAAAATCACATTTGATAATATCTATCTGAATATGTAAAAATATTTAGGTTTGCATGCAGTGACATTGGACTAGTACCAAAAGAATGCTATTAGGGCATTTCTAGTCACTTTAAATCTATTAAATAATAATCTTAAACTTTATAAAATGTGATCAACCCTTTAAATCACATTCCCATGTATTAGAATATGTGGTGATGACATGTGTGCACATGATCCCATATTTTATTTGGAGAATATTAAATCTTAATTAATTTCAATGAGTAGAAATTACTTTTCTCAAATAAACTAAATAAAACTAGTTCTTTATTTCATGTGATGATTGTGATGATGCTAGATCATCAAGTGTGAGCCTTAGTGTGCTAAAATAGACTTAGTTAAGTATTGTTTGGTGATTGTGTACCCCGTATTTATTTATAGATGATAGTACCGACCAAGGATACGAGGAGGAGGAGTTCTACCCTGAAGAAGACGAAGAAAACTTCAATAATTGCACAAATCAAGGCAAGCTATTATTGGTAAGATAACACTTGCAATCTAGAATTATACAAGTTAACCATGCAAGCTTTCACCTAAGAAAGATGCATTAGGCATTCTTTGGTTATATACTTTGATTTATACCCATCCCAAGTTTTACTTGGAAGCTTTACTCTTTTACTTTACCAAGGTTCTTACTTTTAGTTAATGCTTTGTGAGGTTTTGGAAAGTAGTATAGATAGCATACAGAGTATAAAACTAGGCCTATACTAGATGTCATTCTATGGCATGAGATTGAGATTAGCATCCCTCATTAGTGAACACTCGTAACTTAGTGTCTAGTGCTAAGCATAAAACTTGATCACTTTAGATGGGAATACTTGGTGAGAATGATTATGAAAACCTTGGAATGATGAGTCATTCCATTGAAATGTTTTGAATTGTGTTAAGAAACACAAATGGATTTGATGATGAAAATGTGGAGGCATGAGCCTTAGCCCTTTTACAAAAACTGATGGTTGGGTTCTGATACAATACCATTCCAATTTTATGTACAACCACAATACCTGAATTGGGTAAGGCTTGGCCAGAAGTTTATATGCATTAGTATGGGTTCTCTCGTGAAGAGGTTTGAGATGAGGCTACCTCTTGATGATGTCCACCTATGCAGTGCTCAGGATGGCAGATGGCCATGGCTGGGAGGCCAAGCTCATAGGGGAGGTGCCTATACTAGAGTGTGTAATTGAAAGGTTATGATTGATTATCTGCATACTAAGTATGATGATTCAGGGTTATCCCTGACGGATGTATCAAATTTTGTGGTGAAAGTGTACCACCTCTGCAGAGTGTCAAACTATTCGAATAGCTGCGTCCGCGGTCATGGACAGCTGGAGTGGCCATACTGTTCCGTCGTCAAATGTTTTCAAAATGCCTTGTGAAGTGAACTATGATTTTGACTTGACCACAACAGGGTTGTGAATATGAAAACTAGGTTCCCAACTTAAAGTGATTTAGCACATTTACTTAGTTTTCTTTACTTCTGAACTCAGTTTAGATAAATCTGGCTTTTTGCAAATAAACCTAGAGCTTAAGTTTCCTACTAGAGCTACCTTACTTATTAGTGATAGTTTGCGAGTACTTAAAGAGTACTCATGGCTTTCTCCCTGGCTATTCCCGTGGCTAGACTATGAGGAGGACTATCAGGAAGATGGACAGCAGGACGTCTACGATAACTAGGATCATCTCTCATTGTCAACATTGCCTATGACACTGAAGATGGAGCCCACTGCTACGCTTATTATTCTGCTGCTTGTTTGTATACAGACTGGATCCTGAGATCCCCTATTTGTGTAAGACCTTATTATGGTTTGTAATGGATGATGTACCATGATATCCAATCTGTTATGTCTCGCAAAAATGGTAATCCTGGGATTGCGATGTATGGCATAACAGGCATCTGGGATTAAAAATTCGAGTGTCGATAAGTTGGTACCAGAGCCATCCTGACCATAGGAGACCCTAGGTAGAATGGATGTCCGAACAAAAACTTAGTTTCAAAACCAAAGAAGTAAGTATTTATGAAAACATATTCCCACTCTTATCCTTGATTCTTTCAGAAAAATTTCATGTTCCTCAAAAATTCTTACAATCCCATTTAAAATTTGACACTCTTGATCACCTCACTAACTTACTCATCCTAAATTATTATAGATGGAAGTTCAGTATTGCAAGTTCTACTAGTTGGGCAACAGAGGCCAGCTGATCTTTGAGAGGGATCTTGATGCACTGTCAGAGTATCTTGAGCGCCTGCATTCGGAATTCTTCGGAGCACAACTGGCTGATAGCTGCAGATCTCAGAGGCAAAATGGAAGCACCCCTTTCTAAGAAGATTCAATTCACCGTGCGGGAGAACAACTGGCTAGATGGATTAGCCAGGTCTATGCATGAAGCTCTTGCCCGTCTGTGTGGGCAAAACATCAACTTGATCCAGGGAACTCGCTTTGCACACTTCGCAAGGCGTGATTCTATGGGGATGCCATTGGAGATGCCAAGTCACCCGGAGATGAAGCGCCAAGTGGAGAATCTTGACTTTCTGCTGTATGATAGGCAGAAAGAATTGGACAATGCTCGAGCCTACACCAACCACAACCTTGCCATCGCTGCTAAGAAGGACCAGACTCTCGCCATGCTCATCAAGGATCGCTAATCACTTCATCGTCAACGCAAGAAGAAGGATCGCACCATCGCTCGTCTTCGCAAGAAGGTGGCCGACCTCGAGAAGACCATCCATGAGCAAGAAGTCCAGCTTGAAGCAAAGGAAGAGGAAGAAGGTGAAGACATCCAGGGAGATCTTCATTTGTACCTCAGTGATGACAACGACTACCTGGAGGATGATGCCATGGATTTCTACACCGATTATGATGATTCCGACTTCATTGATGATGAGTAGATGCACTTGATCACTACCGTAGGAAAGAGTTGTATCGGTCCCACTATATCTTAGTTCACAGAATGGTTCTTAAAACCATCTGTTTTCCCTTTGTGTTGCGGTGTGTGTTGTATTGTGTGCTTGAATGAATGAATGAGAGGAAGTGTTAGTTTGAAAAATCTGAGTCAAACTCAAAGTTTAAAGCTTTTGAAAACAAAACCATGAACCTTAGAACTTTCGCTCTTATCTCTTTATCTATCTCAATCTTCAGATGCCTCGTGGAAATCAATGAGGAAGCAGCTCATCACAAGACACGATGTTGCAGATTCCGCAGATGTTAGTTTCCGACCGTGAAGCTAGTAGAGCCGAGCGCCAAGCCAACCTAGCCACCCTGCAATAGATAGCTCAGATGGCCCACAATAATCAAGGCGATGGAAATCAAGATCATCATGGATCCAAGCTTAAGAACTTTCAGAATACCAATCCCCCTATCTTCAACAAATCTGAGGATCCCTTAGATGTTGATGACTGGTTGCAAACCATGGAGAATAATCTGGAGGTCACAGGAGTAGATGCCAATGAGAAAGTACTATTTGCCACACATTATCTAGCAGGAGATGCAAGAGCCTGGTAGAATAGCACCCGTACCATGAATAACGGTCAGGTGATGACTTGGGAAGCTTTCAAGATCAAGTTCAGTTGCACCCATGTGCCACAAGGTTTGGTCACCAGAATGATAGATGAGTTCAGGGAACTGAAGCAAAGAAGGATGACGGTAGTTGAGTACCGCGACAAATTTCTGTCCCTCGCTAGGTATTCCCCTGATGAGATCAACACTGAAGCCAAGAAGAAGGAAAGGTTCCTGAATGGATTGCATGATGAGATGCAGATGGTTTTAGTCAACATCCGTTTTGACGATCTAGAAGAACTAGTCGACTCTGTCATCCAGATGGAAGGGAAGATAAACCAAGCCAATGATAACCGCAAAAGCAAGATGATGCACCAGACTAGGTCCCACAATACCCAGAAGTATCGCCCCAACCCATCTGTAGGATATGCCCTAAGAAACAATAGACCCCTGATGTCTCGTCCAAGCTACCCTAATCGTAGCGGAGGAAACTTGAAGTCCGGAGGAAACCACAACAACAACCCCGCCAACACCAACAATTTCAACCGTGCACCGCCCAAGTCCAACAACAACAACAATACTGCCCTAAGGACTAGAAGCAATGTCGGGCCTGTTGCAGCCAAAGACAAGTCCCAGATTACTTGCTTTGAATGTGGAGTCAAGGGTCACTACTCCAATGAGTGCCCCAAGAAGCTTGCAGCAGCCACCAATGTGAATGCACCCGCTCAGCAGCAACGCCATGTTCATCCTAGAAGAAGATTTGCCCCCGGGGAATTCGCTCAACCGCAACGGTCGTCTGTTCCACATGAATGCTGAAGAAGCTCAGGAAGCACCCGATGTCGTGATGGGTATGTTTTATGTTAACTCAGTACTTGCAAGAGTGTTGTTTGATTCTGGAGCATCGCACTCGTTTGTTTCAGAAGAATTTGCATGCACTAGTAAGATTCAACCAACCAAATTGAAGCATGTTATGATAGTTCAAATACCTGGTTCAACCACCAAAGCTAGAAAAATTTGCAAGGTTGTGCCTATCAGAATCCATGGGATAGATTTTTATGCCAGTCTAATAGTACTTGGAACTAGAGGTTTGTAAGTAGTACTAGGAATGGATTGGATGTCGAAACATAAAGGATTGATCGACTGTGCCAAGAAAGCCATAACCATGACCAGTAGCTCTGGAGTATCAGTAGAGCATGTATCTGAAACCTTGCCCCGTCAGTTCAAATGCAACAAGAGTCTAGCCCAACCAACCATTGACCAAGTCAGAGTAGTCTGTGAATACCCCCGACGTATTCCCAGATGAATTGCCCGGTATGCCCCCAGATCGGGATATCGAGTTCATCATTGAACTAATTCCTGGAACTGGACCCATAGCTCAGAGACCTTATAGTATGAACCCGTATGAATTAGTGGAGGTGAAGAAGCAACTTGATGCTATGCTGGAGAAAGGTTTGATTCAACCAAGCGCATCACCATGGAGATCGCCCAATTCTGTTTGTTGATAAGAAGGATGCAGGTAACCGTTTGTGCATGGATTACCGGAAGCTGAATGATGTCACCATCAAGAACAAGTACCCACTGCCCAAGATAGAGGATATGTTTGATCAGTTGACTGGTGCCAGAGTGTTCTCTAAGATTGATCTTAGAACTGGTTATCATCAACTCAAGATTCGTGCAACGGATATTCCAAAGACCGCCTTTAACACCAGATATGGATTGTATGAGTATACGGTCATGTCTTTTGGATTAACCAATGCCCCTGTTTATTTCATGAATCTCATGAATAAGATTTTTATGAACTTTATGGTTAAGTTTGTCGTTGTTTTTATCGACGATAATCTAGTCTATTCAAAGTCAGAAGAAGACCATGAATTACACCTGAGAATAATCCTTGAAACCCTTAGAGATCATCGGTTGTATGCTAAGTTTAGCAAGTGTGAGTTTTGGTTGAAGGAAGTAGGATTCCTCGGACATATTGTGTCGGCAGGAGGAGTCGTTGTTGATCCCGCCAAGATCAAAGATGTTGAAGAATGGGAAGCCCCAACCACTCAAACTCAAGTCCGTGCATTTATCGAATTAGCGGGATATTACCGCAAGTTTGTTGAAGGATTTTCGAGCATTGCAAGACCAATGACCCAATTGTTGAAGAAAGACAAGAAGTTTGAATGGACCGACAAATGTGAAGCAAGTTTTCAAGAACTCAAGAAGAGATTGATTTCAGCCCCAATCTTGATTATGCCGGATATCAAGAAACCATTTGATGTGTATTGTGATGCATCCAAGATTGGTCTCGGATGTGTGTTGATGCAAGAAGGAAAAGTCATAGCATATTTATCAAGACAACTGAAGCAGCATGAGCAAAACTACCCTACTCATGACCTTGAGCTAGCAGTTGTAGTTTTAGCTTTGAAGACATGGCGTCATTACCTTATGGGTACTCGCTATGAGATTTATTCGGAACACAGGAGCTTGAAGTATATTTTCACCCAGAAGGAGCTAAATATGAGGCAAAGGAGATGGATAGAGTTAATCAAGGATTATGACCTTGACATTCACTATCACCCCGGCAAAGTCAATGTGGTAGCGGATGCTCTTAGCAGATTGCCGTGTAGGTTGAATACCATGATCAAAGAAGCCCAACCAAGTTTGCATGAAGAGTTGGAGCAGTTTAGAACGAAGCTTGTTAGCAACGGATTTTTAGCTAGCATTGAACTTCAACCCACGTTGATCAATCAGATCAAGGAAGCCCAGAAGGGAAATGAAAGTATCGATGGAATCAAATGTCGTATTGGTACAAGAAAGGTACCTGGATTCACTGAAGATGAAGAAGGAGTTTTGTGGTACAAAGGACGTATATGTGTGCTAGCAGATTCGGAGCTGAAGTAAGTTATCATGCAAGAAGCTCATGATACTCTTTATTCTATCCACCCCGGAGGAACGAAGATGTATCAAGATTTGAAGGAGCAATTTTGGTGGCATAAGATGAAGAGAGAAATTGGAAGCTACATAGCCAAGTGTGATATCTGTCAGAGAGTCAAAGTGTAACATCAGAGACCCGTGGGACTTTTGCAACCATTGCAGATTCCAGAATGGAAATGGGATTCCGTCGGAATGGACTTTATCACCGGTTTGCCTACCTCTAGTAGGGGAAATGACTCTATCTGGGTCGTAGTTGATAGACTTCCAAGGTAGCCCATTTTATACCTGTCAAGACTACCTACCAGAGTTCGAAGCTAGCAGAGTTGTACATTGCTAGAATTGTCAGTTTGCATGGAACCCCCAAGACCATAGTGTCGGATCGAGGAACCCAGTTTACCTCAAGATTTTGGCAGAAAGTCCAAGAAGGATTGGGAACCAAGCTGAATTTCAGCACAGCTTATCACCCGCAGACCGATGGACAGACTGAAAGAGTCAATCAAATCTTAGAAGATATGTTGAGAGCTTGTGTATTAGAGTATGGATCAAAATGGGAAGATTGTCTGCCTTTCACAGAATTCTCATACAACAACAGTTATCAAGCCAGTTTGCAAATGGCCCCATTTGAATTTCTGTATGGAAGGAAGTGTCGTACCCCTTTGAATTGGTCGCAAGTAGGAGAGAGTCAGATTTTCGGACCCGGCATCCTACGAGAAGCCAAAGAGAAGGTTCACAAAGTCCGTGAGCACCTCAAGACCGCCCAATCTAGACAGAAGAGTTATGCTGACAAGAGACATAGAGACCTGACCTTCAATGTCGGAGATTTTGTGTATCTCAAAGTGTTGCCTTTGAAGGGAATGCCGCGTTTTCAGCTGAAAGGAAAGTTAGCCCCTAGATATATTGGACCCTTCAAGATTTTGAATCGGCGAGGAGAAGTATCATATCAACTGGAACTGCCAAAGGAGATGTCAGCCATCCATGATGTGTTCCATATCTCGTTACTTCGCAAATTCCTAGAAGTTCCGGAGAAGACTGAAGTTTTCAAGAACAATGATCACCGAGCCATTGATATCAACAAGGATCTGACGTATCATGAAGTGCCAATACGTATTTTAGAAGAAGCCTTCAGAACCACCAGAACCCGGAGTATCAAGTTTCTCAAGATCCAATGGAGCAACCATACCGAAGAAGAAGCTACTTGGGAGCGAGAAGATTACATTAGGACTGAGTTTCTAGATCTCTTTAGTTCCTAGTTTTTCTTAAATCTCCGGATGAGATTTTGTTTAGGAGGGAAGGTTTATAACATCCCAAAACTTATAATCAAGATTATCAAATCCTAATCACCCAATTTAGGGTTAACAAAAACTTTTATTAAGAAAAAGCATATGAATGCATGTGTGTTTGCATTAGTATAGATTTGAGTGTATATGCCATGCTTGATTGTTCTAAATGATGTGAAATGGGTTAAAGATGAATGCTACATCATCTAGACCAATTACAAACAAAATCAAAAGAAAAGGAAATCAAATATGAATAAATAAAGCAAATGGTCATTTTGACAAAAGTAAACCACTAGGCCACTTTAGGTGTTCCTAGAAGAATTTTTAACAGAAACTATTCTATTTCTTTTCACCCCTTGCTAGACCAAGTAAAAGTGTATCAAGGCCCACTTGAAAAACTTACAAAAACATCTTGCAAATAAATTAAATGGACAGTTGAAAATTGAATCTATTTCATATGTTAAGATCACACTTTTTCAAAAACCTACCAAATCAATTCCCCTTGACCTCTCAAAGAAAACATAGACTCTCAAGCTTAATCAAGGTTCACTCAAAAAATTTGAATCAAAAATTCCAAACTTTGTTTCATGTGGCCATTAACACAAACACCTGAGCTGCACTAATTAAACCTCTAGCCTAACTTCACTATTGTGTATAGTAATTCTCGACCAATTGGTCCCCTCTTTACTCTCTGGTCTCCCCTAAGTCTAACCCAGCCCCAGACCAATCCCCCTTCACCGTTTGCACAGTGGAGCGCCGCCCGAATTTGGTCATCACCGGCCGACCATGGCCAGCTCGCAACAGACCGCCCCGCGCCCATCCAGGATGTCCAGGAGGTGCGCCGCAGCCTACCGCCACCCTCTGTCCAGGCCCCAGCCCCATCCGAGCCATGGACCACCCTAGCTACGCCGCGCCCCGCCTCTCTGCACCATGCCGAGAGCGCGCCAGTGCGCCACGCCCAGCTCGCACTTTGCCCTTACCGCGCACACGCAGTCTCACCATGATCACGCCAACCGAGCAGACACCTCCCTTCGCTGCCGTGCGACCCGCAGCTGCCGCACGCCGCCGCAAACACTTCTGTCACCGCTCAGAACACCACAAGCTCCCGACCGCACCACGCCGCCCCACGCCTCGCCATTAAGTCAGAAAGAACCGCCAGGAGACACCGCACCCTCCACCTACCCCCGCCATGTCGATAGCCGCTTGTAGCGATGGCACCGTCAAGCTCACCGCCGCACCGCTCGGTCCGCTCGCCACGCTAAAAAAGGAGGCCACCGCCGCCTCCACTCTCCACACCAGTCCACTCCCACTCCTCTCTGAACCTCCCCCACTTCTCCCTAGATCAAGGCGAGCACCACCGCGCCGGAATTGCACCGGAGTCCGCCGCTACTGGAGGAGAAGGGCGCCATCGAGTCCAACCACCCCAAGCCCTGCCGTGACCTCGCCTTGCCTCGCAGTCGTCTACCACATCGTTTGCCCCCGTCACCGACCCTAGCTAGAGCCCAGGTGAGCCCCGCGAAACCCCCACCGCCGCGTTAGGGTTGATTCCTCGCCGGAGTTGTTTGTCGTCGATGATGAACCACGACCGTTGGATTAGAATTAGATCATAGGGCTCTGGTTGAAAGATACTGTTTCGTGTTAGAATAGTCGCTGACTGGTGGACCCCGCCTGTCAGTAACCCGCTGCGCTGCGTAGTGTAGCTGGGTTGGCCCGTTTAGCTTTCCCGCTCAAGCCTGGAAATTCAAATATGGATTTTTCCTTTTTAGCTAAAACCCTATTCTGTCCACATGTTCAAAAATCAATTCAGAGAGGTTCGCTGAACCAAATTGCATGATTCAAATTTGTTAGAAAGATAATTAAAATATCTATCCAAGCCCGTTGGATTTAAATCATTTGGAGTTAGAGATAATCTTTAGTAAAAATAACAAGATAGAGACTTTTGCAACTTCAAACATTTTTCAAAAATCAACCATAATAGCTTTTGAGTTGATTCCAACTCTCAAAAATCACATTTGATAATATCTATCTGAATATGTAAAAATATCTAGGTTTTCATGCACTGACATTGGACTAGTACCAAAAGAATGCTATTAGGGCATTTCTGGTCACTTTAAATCTATTAAATAATAATCTTAAACTTTATAAAATGTGATCAACCCTTTAAATCACATTCCCATGTATTAGAATATGTGGTGATGACATGTGTCCACATGATCCCATATTTTATTTGGAGAATATTAAATCTTAATTAATGTCAATGAGTAGAAATTACTTTTCTCAAATAAACTAAATAAAACTAGTTCTTTATTTCATGTGATGATTGTGATGATGCTAGATCATCAAGTGTGAGCCTTAGTGTGCTAAAATAGACTTAGTTAAGTATTGTTTGGTGATTGTGTACCCTGTATTTATTTATAGATGATAGTACCGACCAAGGATACGAGGAGGAGGAGTTCTACCCCGAAGAAGACGAAGAAAACTTCAATAATTGCACAAATCAAGGCAAGCTATTATTAGTAAGCTAACACTTGCAAGCTAGAATTATACAAGTTAACCATGCAAGCTTTAACCTAAGCAAGATGCATTAGGCATGCTTTGGTTATATACTTTGATTTATACCCATCCCAAGTTTTACTTGCAAGCTTTACTGTTTTACTTTACCAAGGTTCTTACTTTTAGTTAATGCTTTGTGAGGTTTTGGAAAGTAGTATAGATAGCATACAGAGTATAAAACTAGGCCTATACTAGATGTCATTCTATGGCATGAGATTGAGATTAGCATCCCTCATTAGTGAACACTCTTAACTTAGTGTCTAGTGCTAAGCATAAAACTTGATCACTTTAGATGGGAATACTTGGTGAAAATGTGTATGAAAACCTTGGAATGATGAGTCATTCCATTGAAATGTTTTGACTTTTCTTGAGAAACACAAATGGATTTGATGATGAAAATGTTGAGGTATGAGCCTTAGCCCTTTTACAAAAACTGATGGCTGGGTTCGGATGCGATACCATTCCAATTTTACCGTACAACCACAATACCTGAATTGGGTAAGGCTTAGCCGGAAGTTTATATGCATTAGTATGGGTTCCCTCGCAGAAGAGGTTTGAGATGAGGCTACCTCTTGATGATGGCCACCTATGTAGTGCCCAGGATGGCAGATGGCCATGACTGGGAGGCCAAGCTCATAGGGGAGGTGCCTATACTAGAGTGTGTAATTGAAAGGTTATGATTGATTATCCGCATACTAAGTATGATGATTCAGTGTTATCCCTGACGGATGTATCAAATTTTGTGGTGAAAGTGTACCACCTCTATAGAGTGTCAAACTATTCGAATAGCCGCGTCCGCGGTCATGGACAGCTGGAGTGGCCATACTGTTCCGTCGTCAGATGTTTTTAAAATGCCTTGTGCAGTGAACTATGATTTTGACTTGACCACAACATGGTTGTGAATATGAAAACTAGGTTCCCAACTTAAAGTGATTTAGCACATTTACTTAGTTTTATTTACTTTTGAACTCAGTTTAGATAAATCTGGCTTTTTGCAAATAAACCTAGAGCTTAAGTTTCCTACTAGAGCTACCTTAATTGTTAGTGATAGTTTGCGAGTACTTAAAGAGTACTCATGGCTTTGTCCCTGGCTATTCCCGTGGCTAGTGAAGGAAATATGCCCTGAGAGGCAATAATAAAGTTGTTATTATGTATTCCTTATATATGATAGATGTTTATTTTGCATGCTAGAATTGTATTGATCGGAAACATCAATACATGTGTGTTTAATAAACAAAAAGGGTTCCTAGTTATGCCTCTCTTATAGACTAGCTTGTTGATTAACAAGATGATCAAGGTTTCCTGATCATGGACATTGGATGTTGTTAATAACAAGGTCACACCATTGGTGGAATGATGTGATGAACATTCATCCGAAGTATAGCATTACGATCAAGTCATTATGTTTATATTGTTATAACATCATATGAAGTAATCTTTATCCTTAGACCATGAGATCATGTTAATTGCTAACACCGGAAGAGTATCTCGATAACATCAAACGTCACACCATAACAGGATGACTATAAAGATGGGTTCAGTACTACAAAGGTGTTATGTTGAGGCTCATGGATCAAGAGTGGAATTTGTCAATCCCGATGACGGATAGATATACTCTATGCCCTCTCAATGATATCACATTGAGATAGCTTGCAAGCAAGTGATGTGATCACTAGAATGTTATATCACGGGAATGAGAAAAGAGTGCATGTCGGTAACAAGATCAAACTAGGTATGGAGATACTGATGATCGAATCTCAGACATGTAATATATCACAAGACAAAGGGATTTAGTTACAAGCGTTAAAGGTTCTCACGATCACAGAAGTCATCGTTGAATGTGTAGGAGTCAGTACGGATCTCCAGGTCCCGCTGCTGATTATTGATCGGAGAAGGGTCTCGATCATGTATGCATTATTCGCGAACCGTAGGGTGACACACTTAAGAGTTGTCGGACACCATTTTGGAGCACATATGTTTCAAACGAAAGAATTGCAAAGCACAGGAATTGTTTCAATAGAAACCGGAAATTGTTTCGGGTGAAATTGCAGAAAGTGGTTCTGCATGTGATATTGAAATATTGCAAGGGGATATATGTGAATATTTGTTAATTAAAGTAATTAACAAAATTCTGAATCAATTTAATAAAAGAGTTTTATTAAATAAGAGAGCATTAAACTTGGAGAATTTTAATGCATTTAAAGTGGAGACTTTAAAAGGGAATGTGAAGAGGCATTTTAATGTGGAGGGGTTACCACCACATGAATGGGGGAGGTGAGGGGTCACCCCCCCATGCGCCGGCCATGGAGAGGAGGGGCACCCCCCTCCTCCTATAAAAGGCCACCCATTCCCTCCTTCATCCTCACACCACCTTGTGAAGGATCTCTCTCCCCCTCTAGAATTATTTCCCCATGGTCTCGGATTAGCGAGATACATGTTCCCGGTGGCATTTCGTCTAGAAGGAGTTGCTGCTTCCGCTGGATCACTGGAGCGAGGAGGTGGAGGTTGTCCGGTGGCTTGAACGTGTGTGCGAGTACGGATGCGCTGCTAAGTTGCAGCGCTCGGACTTCCTCACGATCTTGAGATCGGCAAGTGTACGACTACATCAACCACGAGTTCCTACTCGTTAACAAAACTCGTTGTCTTCGAGGGTAAGTTATCGTTGGATGTATGTCCACCCGTTGCTTTGTACCTAGTAGATAGATCTTGGAGTGTAGTTCACACCGTAGGAAATTTATGCGTAGGTGCTTTGCACGGGTAGTACACATATGTTTATATGTGGGCGATGATGATCATGTTATTGCATCTTCTATGTATTTTGGATATTGGTGGTATAGTGGGATGAAGCGGCCCGGACCAACCTTACATGTCATCGTACATGACACCGGTTCCACGACTGACATGCAACTTGTTTTGCATAAGTGGCTGGCGGGTGTCCGTCTCTCCTACTATAGTCAATATCTGATTTACAACGAGTTGCTAATAACTTGGTTATCCTCGTTGTGGTTCATGTTCGTAGGTGAGATCGGTTCTATCCCTGAAAGCCCTAAGCCATGTAAAACTTGCAATTGATAAATTAGAGGCGTCTAGTTTAGATCGTTGCTGGGCTAGTGTATTGATATGGTATTGTTGTAAGTAGATGTATGATAGATACTCTTACAACACATTCAACGTGTAAGTTCCATAGACCTTGGCCTTACACACAAAGGAATGATAGAGATCATACCACGATGCAAATGATAGAGATCAAATGCATGGACCATATCATCTCACTTTACACATTAGATGTTAGCATCTTATACTACTAGTTTGGCGCTTTTGGTAGCATTGTAAGATGATCCCTCTTTTAGATATCAAGATAAAACGTGTTCTTCCTTGAGTATGCACCGTTCTATGGATCGTACTTCGAGACATCACGTGATGATCGGGTGTACTCGAATCTACGCTTTCATAGGAACGGGTGTAAGACAGTTTTACACACGCGAATACTAAGGTTCTTACTTGGCGAGCCTAGCATGTATAGACATGGCCTCGGAACACGGACCGAAAGGTTAAGCATGAGTCATATAGTTGATATGATGCCCATATAGATGCTCGCCTTTGAAGCTACATCAACTCACGTGATGATCGGACTTGATGTAGTGGATTTGGTTCATGTAATCACCAAAAGGACACGAGGGATGTCGTTTTTGAGTGGGAGTTCATTAGTAATTTGGATTAGTTGAACTCAATCTATCATAAACTTAGTCTAAATAAACTTTACAAATTCTGTTGTAGATGGCACCACCTGCTTTTAATTTCAATGTGTTCATGGAGAAAGAGAAACTTGTTGCGAATGGTAGAAACTTCACCAATTGGGCTATGAATTTGAGGATTCTCCTCACTACTGCACAAAAGCAATATGTGCTAGATGCGCCGCTAGGCCCCCCACCAGCTCCTGATGCCCCTGATGAAGAAAATAATGTCTATGTGACTCGTCAGGAGGACCACAACTTAGTTCATTGCGGCATACTGTATGGGCTAGAGCCAGAAATTCGAAAGCGTTTCGAAAATGGCAATGCCTTTGATACGATGGGAGAATTGAAGATAATTTTCGATACCCATGATGCCGTAGAGAGTTATAATGCTACTAAAAAGTTCTTTAGCTGCATGATGGAGGAGAACAACTCCGTTAGTGAGCATGTACTCAAAATTTCTGGGTACGCCGATAAGCTTGTGTCCTTGGGAATAATGATTCCCATTGACTTGGGCATACATCGTGTTCTCCAATCTCTGCCACCTAGCTACAAGAGCTTCGTGATGAACTATAATATGCAGGGCATGAAGAAGACTCTTCCGAGCTTCTGTCAATGCTTAAGACTGCAGAAGTGGAGATTAGGAAAGAACATCAAGTGTTGATGATCAATAGGACCACCGGTTTCAAGAAGGACAAGAAAGGCAAGCACAAGGGAAAGAAGGGTGGCAAATCTATTGCCACGCCTGAAAAGAAACCCCGAGCTGGCCCTAAGTCTGACACCGAGTGTTACTATTGCAAGGGGACTGGCCATTGGAAGCGCAATTGCCCCAAGTATTTGGCGGACAAGAAGTCCGGCAAGGCAAACAAAGGTATATGTGATATACATGTTATTGATGTGTAATTGACTAGTACTCGCAGTAGCACCTGGGTATTTGATACAGGATCGGTTGCTAATATATGTAACTCGATTCAGGGGCTACGGAACAAGCGACAACTAGCAAGGGATGATGTCAGGATGCGGGTCGGCAATGGATCAAAAGTTGATGTGATCGCCGTCGGGACGCTACCTCTCCGTATGCCATCGGGATTAGTTATAAACCTAAATAATTGTTATTTGCTGCCTGCACTTAGCATGAACATTGTATCCGGATCGTGTTTGATGCAAAGTGGGCATTCCTTTATATCTGAAAACAATGGTTGTTCGATTTATAAGAATGATATCTTCTATGGTCATGCACCTATGTTGAATGGTTTATTTCTGATGGATCTCGATAGTAATATTACGCACATTCATAATGTTAATGCTAAAAAGATTAAACTTGATGATGATATATCTGCATATATGTGGCACTGTCGTCTAGGTCATATTGGTGTTAAACGCATGAAGAAACTCCATTCTGATGGACTTTTGGAATCACTTGATTTTGAATCATTTGATACATGTGAGCCATGCCTTATGGGCAAGATGACTAGAACGTCGTTTTCCGGTTCAATGGAATGAGCGACAGATCTATTGGAAATCATACAAACTGATGTGTGTGGACCAATGAGTGTGTCGGTGCGAGGTGGATATCGTTATTTTGTTACTTTCACGGATGATTTGAGTAGATAGGGGTATATCTATTTGATGAAACACAAGTCTGAAACTTTTGAAAAGTTCAAAGAATTTCAGAATGAAGTGGAAAATCATCGTAATATAAAGATCAAATTTCTACGGTCTGACCGTGGAGGAGAGTATCTAAGTTACGAGTTTAGCACACACATGAAAGAGTGTGGAATAGTTTCACAACTCATGCCTGCCGGAACACCACAACGTAATGGTGTGTCAGAACGTCGTAATCGTACCTTATTGGATATGGTTCGATCTATGATGTCTCTGACTGACTTGCCATTGTCATTTTGGGGTTATGCACTGGAAACAGCTGCATTCACTTTAAATCGGGCACCATCTAAATCCGTTGAAACGACACCGTATGAATTATGGTTTGGAAACAAACCTAAGCTGTCATTTCTTAAAGTTTGGGGATGCGATGTTTATGTGAAGAAACTTCAACCGGATAAACTCGAACCCAAAGCGGAAAAATGCGTCTTCATAGGATACCCTAAGGAAACGATTGGGTATACCTTCTATCACAGATCCCAAGGCAAGGTTTTTGTTTCCAAGAATGGATCCTTTCTTGAGAAGGAATTTCTCGCGAAAGGTGTGAGTAGTCGGAAGGTAGAACTCGAAGAGGTTATTGAACCTTCTCTTCATGAAATGGCGAGTGGCGCAGCACCGGAAGTTGTTTCGGAGTTGACTTCACCTAATGAAGAGAGAGCTAATGATATTGATCATGAAACTCCGAAAGAGGACACTACCGAACCTCGCAGGTCAAGCAGGACACGTGCAGCTCCTGAACTGTACTGCAATCCTGTTGTGAATTTCATGGTTCATGAAATGGATGACCCTGCGACGTATGAAGAAGCAATGATGAGCCCGGATTCCAACAAATGGCTAGAAGCCATGAAATCCGAGATGGAATCCATGTACGAGAACCAAGTTTGGACCTTGGTGGACTTACCTCACGATCGAAAGGCCATTGAGAATAAATGGATTTTCAAAAGAAAAACTGATGTTGATGGTAATGTGACCATATATAAGGCTCGACTTGTCGCAAAGGGGTTTCGACAAATTCAAGGAGTTGACTACGATGAGACATTCTCTCCCGTAGCGATGCTTAAGTCGGTTAGGATTATGTTAGCAATTGCTGCATATTTTGATTATGAAATTGTTGGAGATATACCCAAGAGGCAATAATAAAGTGGTTATTATCATATCTTTGTGTTTATGATAAATGTTTACATTCATGCTATAATAGTATTAACAAGGAAACCATTAATACTTGTGTGATTTGTAAACTTAATTTGAAGTCCCTAGTATGGCCTCTATACTTCACTAGCTTGTTGGTTGATTGATAATGTGGTTTCTTTGTCATGAACATTGAGATGTTATCAACAACAAGATCATATCGTTAGGAGAATGATATGGTGGACATACTCCTATAGACAAGCGTAGCATAAAGATCAAGTCATTTCAATAGTTCAATTGCTATATGCTTTCTGATACATAGTAACCTAATTCCTTCGACCATGAGATCATGCATATTGCCTTTACTGGATGGATGCTTTGATGTCATCAAACACCACACCGTAACAGGGTGGCTATAAAAGTGGCATTGGGTGTTCGGAAAGTATTGGTTGAAACACATGGATCAAGAGTGGGATTTGTCCATCCGCATGACGGATAGATATACTCTGGGCCCTCTCGGTGAAATGTCATCCAATTAGCTTGCAAGCATGTGACTTGGTCACAAGGGATCACATATCACGGGAACGAGAAAAGAGTACTTATCAGTAACGAGGTTGAACTAGGTATGCAGAGATACCGACGATCATGACCTCGGATAAGTAACATATCGTGAGACAAAGGGAAATTGGTATCGTATGTAAGTGGTTCATTCGATCGCAAAGTAATCGTAGAAATATGTGGGAGCCATATGAATTTCCAGATTCCTCTATTGGTTATTGTTCGGAGAAGTGTCTCGATCATGTCCGCATAATTCACGAACCGTAGGGAGACACACTTAAGGATTCGACGTTGTTTGAGTAGTTATGGTATTATGAGAAAGAGACCGAATGTTGTTCGGAGTCTCGGATGGGATCCGGGATATCACGAGGTGATCCGGAATGGTCCGGAGAATAAGATTCATATAAGGAAAGTCCCATTTCGGAGTTGGGGAATGGTTCCGGTGTTTTCATCGGGAACATTCTAGAAGGTCCCGGAATGTCCGGCACTCCGGAGGGGGAAGGGTACATGAATGTGTCATTGTAAGTTGGAATGATTGCATCATGTACTAGGTGTTCTTGCTGTCCAAAATAAAGGGTTTATTTAAATCCTTAATTGAAAAGTCAAACGGCTAGTTTGAAAGTCAAACGGCAATTTTGGGAAGTGGGAAGAGAGGAGGATTGGTGGAGGCCGAATTGGAGGAGGGTTCCTCCCTTGGCCGGCGCCCCACCAAGCCGACTTGGGGAGGGACTCTCCTCCCCTTGGCCGGCCAGCCCTCCCACCTATATAAGGAGGGGCAGGGCTCCCTCCTAGCATACACAAGTTCCTATCTTCTACCTCCGGTTTAGAGCCGTTTTGGTTTAGAGCTTCTAATTGCTTTAGCCTGCGGTTTAGAGCCTTCTAATTGGTTTAGAGCCTTCTAATTGGTGTGTCTAATTACTAGACCACTAATAGCCTCTCTCATAAGCTCCACCATACTCGCACCGGCTTAAGGCGAAGCCCTGCGGGATCTCCCCTCTACCTCCGGTACCACACCGTTGTGTTGCCGGAATTACGAGGAGAGTGCTACAACCTCCGCTGCCTGCTGGAACAAGGGAGAGGAAGGTCTTCGTCGAGTACCGAACGTGTGACCGACTGCGGGAGCGCTGCGGGAACGCGGCGCCGGAAGGATCGTCTACGCGATCTTGAGATCGGAAAGAGTACGACTACATCACCCACGAGAATCTGCTCTCGTTAACCGCTTTGGAATCTTCGAGGGTGAGTTCCTCTATCGACTCGTTGCTACAATCTAGTAGATAGATCTTGGCTTGTTTGTTTGTATGCGATAGAAAAATTTTGTTTTCCATGCTACGAACCCCTACAGTGGTATCAGAGCCGTGTCTATATGTAGATCTGTTGCACGAGTAGAACACAATGGTCATTGTGGGCGTTGATGCTTTTATTGTAGATTGCTTTGCGTGTACTTTGCATCTTGCGGTATGTTGGGATGAAGCGGCCCGGGCTAACCTTACATGACATCGTTCATGAGACTTGCTCCACGCTTAACATGCAACTTGTATTGCATAAGTGGCTTTGCGGGTGCCTGTTTCTCCTAGCATAGTAAAGATCCAATTTACAACGGGTAATCAACAATGCTAGTATCAATGTTGTGGTTCTTGTTCGTAGGTTATAACGACACTTATGGAAAGCCCCAAACCACGTAAAATATGCAAAGAAAGTAGAAGCGTCTAACTTTGTTTTGCAGGGGTGTGCAGTGATGTGATATGGCCATGATTGTGATTATATTTGATGTATGCAATGTTCCTTATTGTAAGTTGGCAACCGGCAGGAGCCATATGGTTGTCTTTAATTTCTGTTAAGACCTGCGTGTCTATTCAAAATAGTTGTAATAGTTGATGCTGGTGGACGACAACCATGAAGAAGCATCATTGACCTTGATGCTATGCCGGTGATGATGGAGATCATGTTCGTGCTTGAAGATGGAGATCGAAAGCACAAAGAAGAAAGGCCATATCATATCACATATTATGAATTGCATGTGATGTTAATCCTTTATGCATCTTGTATTGCTTAGTAGACGACGGTAGCATTATAAGATGATCCCTCATGCACATAAATTTCAAGTTCTAAAGTGTTCACCCTTAGTATGCACCGTTGCCAAAGCTTGCTACTTCGAAGCACCACGTGATGATCGGGTGTCTTTGATTCCGCGGGTGAATACAACGTAAGCAAGCCAGATTTGCTTATGCGGTAGCTAAGGTTTGATCTTGACGAGCCTAGCATGTACAGACATGGCCTCAGGAACACGGATCACCGAAAGGTAAAGCATGAGTCATATAGTAGATATGATGAACATGTTGATTGTTCGCCATTGAAGCTACATCAACTCTCGTGATGATCGGTTTTGATGTGGTGGATTTGGTTCGTGTGATCACTAAAACAATGTGAGGGATATTGTTTTGAGTGGGAGTTCACCTAGATTAATTTAATTATTAATTAGAACTCAATTTATCATAAACTAAATCAAAGTGAATTTGCATAGTTGTTGTAGTCATTGGCATCCGTTTACCACCTTGCGATTAGTTATAATTGAGATGATAGAACTATAGAATTCTGGTTAGTTACTTTACGAACTGGTATCGTATTGTTTTGAAGTGTTAATCTAAAGTTTAAAAGTCCTATTGCAAACTTTCAGTAAGTTCCGGTTACTCCATGAAGTTTAATAATTAGTATTAAATCAAGAGTAACAATTCCAAATGTTAGTATATAAGTATCATGTTTGTCTCCATGATTCTTGATATTCAAAGGATTCTCTTAATATCAAGGTTATCTAGGATCTGAAAGAGTTGTTTCAGAAACCATGATGTGTGGAAGATATTGTGATATCTGAAACGAAGTTTTGGTTGCAACATGATAGAGTATAATATGGCAAAAGTCATGTTCTCATATTTGATGAGAATTTGCAAAAGGTTGGAGACACTAGTTGTCCTAATCGTCCAAAAAGATTTGGAGAGCAACATTATACTCATGATTCACCGTTATAAGATAAAAGTAGCTTGATCATGGATAAATCCATGATGAGGGTGAATATTTGATGTAGGTAAAATGTTTACTACACCAAGAGATTACTAATGAAAGGAATTTGAAAGAACACCAAACATTTGATGATGGTGATCTACTTCAAAGTGCAAGTCCAAAGACATTGGTATTTAACTATACACGCTTTGGACTATATGTCATATGTATGACTCCACTATTGATATTGATAGATTCTTTCAAACAGAAAAGGAGATACTGAAAGAGAATCTCATAAATATATGGCAGAAAAGAAAAGACTAGAATTGTTCAGTTTAAGTATATAGATGATATACATGTTATGGCTATATTCTTTGCTTGTTAAACAATGTGGTTATTAAGTATTTGATACTGAATTTGTTGGTGTGAATCGTCATACGAAACAACACAATTCATGAACTACAATGGCCTAAGTAACTAGCAAAAGAATATGTGATGATGTTCATCGAGAACAAAATAAAGGGTTATTGTGTTGCTTGTTAAACATCAAAGCTTGCCTTCAAAGATTTGTTTTATCAGGTATTATGAGAACAAAAGATTGTTCAAATAATTGCCGTAATCCATAAAAGATGGATGATTCGCAAATCTCGTTGGAGACATCACATCCATAAAACTAGTGCTAAAAATGTCGAAAGACAAATTGATCGAAAGATCACTTAGGAAGTGACATCGCCGTTTAAATTATATTTGAAAGAAAACATGAAGAAACTCCATGTTGATGGAATTTTTGGAGTCTTTTGATTTTGATCAAATAACGCTTGTGAAACTTTCCTAGAGATAATTAAAACTTCGTTCATAGGCCAAAAGGGAACGAATGACTAGCTTATTGGAACTTGTACATATTGTTGTATGAAATCCATTATGTGTAGTCAAGAGCGATGGATTTCAACTTCATATGCTTTCTCCGAAAATTTGAGTGAATATATGAATATTTACTTAATAAGGATGAAGTGTGAAATATTTGAAGAGTTCAAAGACTTTCAAGATGAAGTGCAAAATCATTGTAACAAGAATATAAATAGTTTATGATAAGATCATAAAGGAAGATATTTGAGTTACAAGTTTAGCATAATACCTAAGATTTAAGGAATCGTTCCGTGGATTTGCATTTTCCCGAAACACCATAAGTGTATGGAGCGTTCGAGATATGTAATTAAACCTTGTTTGACATGGTAAGATCAAAGGTATAATTTATAAAACTGCCATTATATTTTAAAGATTAAAAGCTTTAGGGATTACCGTTTTTCCACTGAAAAGAGCTCCATCGTAATCCGTTGAAATGACACCATATAAAGTTATGGTTTGGGATAAAACCCAAGTTGTCCTTTCTTAAACATTGGTATGCTATGCATAAGAAAGATGTTTTGCAACCAAAGTCGGATGAACCTGTCTTTGTATGACTATTAAGTATTCCTCCATAAACACCGGAGACAAAAGTGTTTGTTGCTTAGAACGTCAAGTTTCTTTTGGAAGGAATTTTTCGTGAAAAGTTAAGTGGGAGGACAATAGAACTTTGATAAGGTTAAAAGAACCTTGGCTATATGTGCAAAGTTGCGCAGCACCGAAAAGTGTTCCGGAGGCAGCAATAATGCTCATGGCTCACGTGCCTCAAAAGTTGTGGTCACGGAGGTCTAAGTTTCTATTGAAACAAGTAGGTCAAGTAAACAATCAAATACTAAGATTTGAGGGTTGAATCATTATTTGAGAATAATGAACCGACTACATGCAAAGAAGCGATGATGGGCCCTGACTCCGTCAAATGGCTTGAAGCCATAAAATCCGTGATAGTTCCATACATGAGAAATCAAGTTTTGAACTTGAAGGACCCTCGAGAAAGGTGTAAGACCTTACGGTTGTGTCTGGATCTATAAAGAAGTAGACATGGATGTTTCACATCTATGAAATATTCGACATGTTGGGAAAGAGTTCACAACAATGTTCAAAGATTGACTATGACAAGATTTGATCTTTCATAGCGATATTTAGTCTAGACGGATTAATGTAGCAACCACTACATATAATTTTGTTATGTGGTAGTTGAATAAACAAAACAAGTTCTTCTAATAGAATTGTTACCTAGGACGTGTGCATGACACGATCCAAAGGGTTTTGTTAATTCAAAGGATGCTAAAAGCATATGCAAACTTCAATGGATGAAGTAAGCATAGCGGAGTTGGAATCTTCACTATGATGAAACTGTTAAAAGGGTTTAATTTCATCAGAGACAATGAAGATGCTTGCATTTGCAAGAAATTAAGTGGGAGCGCTAAGACATGTTTCTAATACATTATGTGGAAGACATATTGTTGATTGGAAATAATGTGTCTTTTATTAACACATATTAAGAATTTCATCCCGATGAAAGACTTAGGCAAAACCCAAAATATTTGGCATCAATAGACGCTAATATGGTTGTGCCAGAAGTACATAGACAAGATATTGAATGAGTTCAATATAGAAACTACAAGAGAGGTTCTTGTCGCACAGAAAGGATTGAATGAGTTCAATGTTGATGATATATTCAAGTGTATTGACATTTGGTAAAGTGAAACGAATAATCAAGTATAGATTGATACTTGATGTATGAAATCACAAAAAGTATTTATATCAATCATACTGTGATATGTACAAATCCAGATATGTCCTATGCTCTAAATGTTGTGAGCATATACCAGAATGATTCGTAAGATGATCATTGGACAATAGTAAGGATATTCTTATGATCTTTTTGAAAGAACTAAGAGTATAATATTTGTAGAAGTGACAAATAGATGGTTAGTTCATTGTAAGAGTACTACATTGATACTAGTTTTGTCACAAAGTACAAATTAAGTTTATCTCAATCTAAATTAAGGGTGGCACAATATAATGGAAAGTGAGTTCCATAATGGATTTGGATGATTTCCAAAGTTAAGACATTGTGACAGATACTACAACAAAAGGCTAAGTATATGACTGCTATTATAGCAGCAAAAGAGGGCATTTGTGTCAAGTAGTTTGTTATCAAACTAGGTGTAGTTCACAGTGGGATAATACTATGAAGATATATTGTGCGACAATATTATCAACATGTTTTAAACCCAAAGAGCTAAAGGTCACACCGAAAGACCAAATTTATACAAAGCCATCTCATTAGAGAATGAGTGATGCGTAGAGACGCAAAGACATGCAATTACACACGGACCTGGAAGTGTCAGATCCGGAGATCAGTTGACCACTAGCAATCGTGTACATACAACACCGGAAAGCCATAGGTGTTATATACACAAAGGTTCGAAACTAGATTATTGACTCTAGTGCAAGTGGGAGACTGTTGGAGATATACCCAAGAGGCAATAATAAAGTGGTTATTATCATATCTTTGTGTTTATGATAAATGTTTACATTCATGCTATAATAGTATTAACAAGGAAACCATTAATACTTGTGTGATTTGTAAACTTAATTTGAAGTCCCTAGTATGGCCTCTATACTTCACTAGCTTGTTGGTTGATTGATAATGTGGTTTCTTTGTCATGAACATTGAGATGTTATCAACAACAAGATCATATCGTTAGGAGAATGATATGGTGGACATACTCCTATAGACAAGCGTAGCATAAAGATCAAGTCATTTCAATAGTTCAATTGCTATATGCTTTCTGATACATAGTAACCTAATTCCTTCGACCATGAGATCATGCATATTGCCTTTACTGGATGGATGCTTTGATGTCATCAAACACCACACCGTAACAGGGTGGCTATAAAAGTGGCATTGGGTGTTCGGAAAGTATTGGTTGAAACACATGGATCAAGAGTGGGATTTGTCCATCCGCATGACGGATAGATATACTCTGGGCCCTCTCGGTGAAATGTCATCCAATTAGCTTGCAAGCATGTGACTTGGTCACAAGGGATCACATATCACGGGAACGAGAAAAGAGTACTTATCAGTAACGAGGTTGAACTAGGTATGCAGAGATACCGACGATCATGACCTCGGATAAGTAACATATCGTGAGACAAAGGGAAATTGGTATCGTATGTAAGTGGTTCATTCGATCGCAAAGTAATCGTAGAAATATGTGGGAGCCATATGAATTTCCAGATTCCTCTATTGGTTATTGTTCGGAGAAGTGTCTCGATCATGTCCGCATAATTCACGAACCGTAGGGAGACACACTTAAGGATTCGACGTTGTTTGAGTAGTTATGGTATTATGAGAAAGAGACCGAATGTTGTTCGGAGTCTCGGATGGGATCCGGGATATCACGAGGTGATCCGGAATGGTCCGGAGAATAAGATTCATATAAGGAAAGTCCCATTTCGGAGTTGGGGAATGGTTCCGGTGTTTTCATCGGGAACATTCTAGAAGGTCCCGGAATGTCCGGCACTCCGGAGGGGGAAGGGTACATGAATGTGTCATTGTAAGTTGGAATGATTGCATCATGTACTAGGTGTTCTTGCTGTCCAAAATAAAGGGTTTATTTAAATCCTTAATTGAAAAGTCAAACGGCTAGTTTGAAAGTCAAACGGCAATTTTGGGAAGTGGGAAGAGAGGAGGATTGGTGGAGGCCGAATTGGAGGAGGGTTCCTCCCTTGGCCGGCGCCCCACCAAGCCGACTTGGGGAGGGACTCTCCTCCCCTTGGCCGGCCAGCCCTCCCACCTATATAAGGAGGGGCAGGGCTCCCTCCTAGCATACACAAGTTCCTATCTTCTACCTCCGGTTTAGAGCCGTTTTGGTTTAGAGCTTCTAATTGCTTTAGCCTGCGGTTTAGAGCCTTCTAATTGGTTTAGAGCCTTCTAATTGGTGTGTCTAATTACTAGACCACTAATAGCCTCTCTCATAAGCTCCACCATACTCGCACCGGCTTAAGGCGAAGCCCTGCGGGATCTCCCCTCTACCTCCGGTACCACACCGTTGTGTTGCCGGAATTACGAGGAGAGTGCTACAACCTCCGCTGCCTGCTGGAACAAGGGAGAGGAAGGTCTTCGTCGAGTACCGAACGTGTGACCGACTGCGGGAGCGCTGCGGGAACGCGGCGCCGGAAGGATCGTCTACGCGATCTTGAGATCGGAAAGAGTACGACTACATCACCCACGAGAATCTGCTCTCGTTAACCGCTTTGGAATCTTCGAGGGTGAGTTCCTCTATCGACTCGTTGCTACAATCTAGTAGATAGATCTTGGCTTGTTTGTTTGTATGCGATAGAAAAATTTTGTTTTCCATGCTACGAACCCCTACAGAAATATGGCAGATGGATGTCAAAACTGCATTCCTCAATGGTAATATTGAAGAAGAGTTGTATATGATACAACCTAAGGGTTTTGTCGATCCTAAGGATGCTAATAAGGTATGCAAACTTCAGCGATCCATCTATGGACTGAAGCAAGCATCCCGGAGTTGGAATCTCTGCTTTGATGAGGTGATCAAAGAGTTTGGATTTGTCCAAACTTATGGGGAGGCTTGTATTTACAAGAAAGTGAGTGGGAGAAATGTGGCATTTTTGATATTATATGTGGATGACATATTATTGATTAGAAATGATATAGATCTTTTAAACAGTGTTAAAAGTTATCTAAACAGCAAATTTTTGATGAAAGACCTTGGTGAAGCATCATATATATTAGGCATTAAAATCTATAGAGATAGATCAAGGCGCCTAATTGGGTTATCGCAGAGTACATACCTTGATAAGATATTAAAGAAGTTTAATATGGACGAAAGTAAGAAGGGGTTCTTACCTATGTTGCAAGGCAAGACATTGAGTAAGACTCAAAGTCCGGCTACGGCGGAAGAAAGAGAGATGATGGATAAGATCCCCTATGCCTCGGCCATAGGCTCTATAATGTATGCCATGCTATGTGCAAGACCGGATGTGGCACATGCTATTAGTTTGACTAGTAGGTACCAATCTGATCCAGGTTCAGAACACTGGATAGCGGTAAAGAACATCCTCAAGTACTTGAGAAGAACTAGGGATATGTTTCTTATATACGGAGGTGAAGAAGAGCTAGTCGCTAAGTGTTATGTCGATGCTAGCTTTGACACCGATCCGGATGACTCTAAGTCTCAATCCGGATACGTATTTCTCTTGAACGGGGTAGCAGTTAGTTGGAGGAGTTCCAAACAACCTGTGGTGGCTGGATCAATGACGGAGGCGGAATATGTTGCTGCTTCAGAAGCAGTGCAGGAAGCGGTTTGGATGAAAGAGTTCATTACGGAACTAGGTGTCGTTCCTAGTGCGTTGGACCCGATGGTGATCTATTGTGAAAACAATGGATCCATAGCCAACGCAAAGGAACCGAGGTCTCACAAGAATTCCAAGCATATTAAGCGCCGGTTTCACTCCATCCGCGAGCATGTCAAGGATGGAGATATAAAGATTTGTAAAGTACACACGGACCTAAATGTAGCAGATCCGTTGACTAAAGCTCTCCCTAGGGAAAAACATGATCAACACTAGAACTCCATGGGTGTTAGATTTATCACTATGTGAACTAGATTATTGTCTCTAGTGCAAGTGGGAGACTGAAGGAAATATGCCCTGAGAGGCAATAATAAAGTTGTTATTATGTATTACTTATATATGATAGATGTTTATTTTGCATGCTAGAATTGTATTGATCGGAAACATCAATACATGTGTGTTTAATAAACAAAAAGGGTTCCTAGTTATGCCTCTCTTATAGACTAGCTTGTTGATTAACAAGATGATCAAGGTTTCCGGATCATGGACATTGGATGTTGTTAATAACAAGGTCACACCATTGGTGGAATGATGTGATGAACATTCATCCAAAGTATAGCATTACGATCAATTCATTATGTTTATATTGCTATAACATCATACGAAGTAATCTTTATCCTTAGACCATGATATCATGTTAATTGCTAACACCGGAAGAGTATCTTGATAACATCAAACGTCACACCGTAACAGGGTGACTATAAAGATGGGTTCAGTACTACAAAGGTGTTATGTTGAGGCTCATGGATCAAGAGTGGAATTTGTCAATCCCGATGACGGATAGATATACTCTAGGCCCTCTTGGTGATATCACATTGAGATAGCTTGCAAGCAAGTGATGTGATCACTAGAATGTTATATCACGGGAACGAGAAAAGAGTGCATGTCGCTAACGAGATCAAACTAGGTATGGAGATACCAATGATCGAATCTCGGACATGTAATATATCGCAATACAAAGGGATTTAGTTACAAGCGTTAAAGGTTCTCACGATCACAGAAGTCATCGTTGAATGTGTAGGAGTCAGTACGGATCTCCAGGTCCTGCTGCTGATTATTGATCGGAGAAGGGTCTCGATCATGTCTGCATTATTTGCGAACCATAGGGTGACACACTTAAGAGTTGCCGGACACCATTTTGGAGCACATATGTTTCAGACAAAAGAATTTCAAAGCACATGAATTGTTTCAATAGAAACCGGAAATTGTTTCGGGTGAAATTGAAGAAAGTGATTCTACATGTGATATTGAAATATTGCAAGGGGCTATATGTGAATGTTTGTTAATTAAAGTAATTAACAAAATTCTTAATAAATTTAATAAAAGAGTTTTATTAAATGAGAGAGCATTAAACTTGGAGAATTTTAATGCATTTAAAGTGGAGACTTTAAAAGGGAATGTGAAGAGGCATTTTAATGTGGAGGGTTTACCACCACATGAATGGGGGAGGTGAGGGGTCACCCCCCATGCGCCGGCCATGGAGAGGAGGGGCACCCCCCCTCCTATAAAAGGCCACCCATTCCCTCCTTCATCCTCACACCTCCTTGTGAAGGATCTCTCTCCCCCTCTAGAATTATTTCCCCATGGTCTCGGATTAGCGAGATACATGTTCCCGGTGGCATTTCGTCTAGAAGGAGTTGCTGCTTCCGCTGGATCGCTGGAGCGAGGAGGTGGAGGTTGTCCGGTGGCTTGAACGTGTGTGCGAGTATGGATGCGTTGCTGAGTTGCAGCGCTCGGACTTCTTCACGATCTTGAGATCGGCAAGTGTACGACTACATCAACCACGAGTTCCTACTGATTAACAAAACTCGTTGTCTTCAAGGTTAAGTTCTTGTTGGATGTATGTCCACCCGTTGCCTTGTACCTAGTAGATAGATCTTGGCGTGTAGTTCACACCGTAGGAATTTTTTTGTTTTCTATGCTGCGGACCCAACAGCTAGACTATGAAGAGGACTATCAGGAATATGGACAGCAGGACATTTACGACAACTAGGATCATCTCCCATCGTTAGTATTGCCAGTGACACTGAAGATGGAGCCCACTGCTATGCTTATTATTCCGCAGCTTGTTTGTATTAAGACTGGATCTTGAGATCCCCTATTTGTGTAAGACCTTATAATGGTTTGTAATGGATGATGTAGTCTGATATCCAATCTGTTATGTCTCGCAAAAATGGTAATCCTGGAATTGCGATGTATGGCATAACAGGCATCTGGGATTAAAAATCCGGGTGTTGACAGCTCCCCCTTCTGGCTTCCTTCGTCTTCTGGAAAAATAGGATTTTCCATATATTTTCCGGGATTTTCTGATCTTCGCGAATTTTGCCTCCAAACAGTGCCTTTTCCATCAGAATCCTGACTTCAGTGGTCCATTCTCCAAAAGTCATCAACCATGCAAAAATAGATGAAATAAC
This sequence comes from Avena sativa, assembly GCA_916181665.1. Lineage (NCBI taxonomy): Eukaryota > Viridiplantae > Streptophyta > Magnoliopsida > Poales > Poaceae > Avena > Avena sativa. Next base: position 436,590,986 of record OV702295.1, read on the forward strand.
ATAAGTATCATCTCTTAGTATGAAATATATAAATGAATAACAGTAAATTATGATATAGAATAGTGATGCAAAATAGACGTATCAAAGATGAGAACTCATCACGGCCGGAAGTGGAAGCAATACAATCATCTTCAATAATGTTGGACACATCATATTTATCTTGAAGTTTTGTCCATAACTCATGAGCGCTCCAAAAAGGTATGATTGAAGAAGTAACTACATAGCTCAAAGCATTAACAAGCACATTAGAAGCTTGAGCATCGAGATATAAGTTTTTCTCATCCTCATAAGATAGATTCCGGAAATCCATTGGAGGAGAAAAACCTATATCTACAATCCTCTCCAAATTTGGGTCCATGTCCCGAAAATGAATAAACATACGAGTTTTCCATATGTCAAAATTTGTGCCATTGAATATGAACATTTCATTATGCACTAATCCCCTAGTCGAAATCTTTACTCTCAAGGCAGTGAAGCCTAAAATGAGAGACCGGGCTCTGATACCAATTGAAAGTACAAGGATGTCGCCTAGAGTGGGGGTGAATAGGCGGTTTAAAACTTTTACGAGATGGGCTCAACGAAGGCGGAATTAAACTAGCATTTACTTTGTCAAGCACAAAACCTAGAACAACTAGGGTTCACCTATGTGCACCAAAAACTTATGCTAAGCAAGACAAGCAACTGTGTGATAGCAAGGTATAGACTTCAAGCATGAAGGCTATCACAAAGTAAGGTGCATAAGTAAGAGCTCGGGTATAGAGATAACCGAGGCACGTGGAGACGATGATGTTTTACCGAGTTCCTCCCAACAATGGAGTATGTCTTGTTTGGAGAGGGGATGGTTTCAAACCACCAACACCATAAAAGGCCTCCCTTGTTCTCCGGTGAATCTCACCCTGACGGGACGGATCCACACTTCCACTATAGGTGCACTTGTCGGTGGCAATCCGGAACCTCTCACAAGATTGGGGCACTTCTCCACAACTCAACTGGAGTCTCCCAACAAACAAGATTAGGGAAAGCTCCACAACTTAATTGGAGGCCCCAAGAAACCCACAAGCCTGCAATACAATACCGTCTAGGGTTCTAAGAACCCAAGAGTAAAAAGCTTCTCACCTTTCACCCAATTGAATCCTCACCGAGAACTCACACCGATGCACCAAATGCAATGGCAAGAACACAAGAAGTGCTGAAGTCCTTCACTCCCAAAATTCCACCAAAGCTACAAAGTCTTATGGAGGAATAAGAGAGTAAGAACAATGGAGGAAATCCATAAAAGACTTCAAGATCTAGATCCCAAGATGTTCCCCTCACTTAGAGGAGAGATTGATTGGTGGGGTTGTAGATCTAGATCTCCTCTTTCAAATCCCTCAAGAATATGCAATAATCATAGGAGGGATTGAGGGATAGCAAGCTTAAAGAGGTCAACAATGGTGGGGGAAAACTTGCAAGGGAGATGGGGAACCATTGGGGAAGAAGGTCCCCTTAAATAGGTCCCTAAGAATCCAACCGTTAGGCATAGGAATCGCATGATCCTGAGTCTCCGGACTAGGACTGGAGTCTCCGGTGTACCCATACCAAATGGGGACAAACTGGATACCATTCAGTACGAGGTCCGGAGATAGACCAGAGATTTAGTCTGGAGTCTTAGGTCTTACAAAAACTGGCAGAAAGACCAATACGAAAACAACCATAACTTTTGCATCTGGACTCCGAGTTTGATGATCTTGAGCTCGTTTTAAAGAGGAAAATAATCTCTACAATATCATACAGCAAAACTGAAGGAGATATGCCCTAGAGGCAAATAATAAATAGGTTTTTATTGTCATATCTCAATTAGTTTATAATAGTTTCATATTGTGCTATAACTGTGCCAAGTAGAAACATTGGTACAGGTGTGGTATGAAACAACAAAGTCCCTAGTAGCCTCTATTCATATTAGTTCGTTGGTCACGAAGATGATCTGGGTTTCAAGATCATGGGCATTTATGCCGACTGACAACGAGATCATATCATTGGAGAATGATGTGATTGGACATTCCTCGGAGGATTGCAACACGATCAAGTTATCTAGTTCATTGTTGCAATAGCTATACCTAGACTCCTGTCCTTAGACCGTGAGCTCATATTACTCATTGTTTCCCTAGGCTGCTTAGACTGCATCAACCATCATCTGGTAATACGGTGGCCATAAAGGTGTATGTTGGGTATTCCGAAGGAACGGTAGATGACATGTGACTGCAAGACCGGGATTTGTTCACCCACATGACGGGTAAAGATACATACGGCCGGCTTGGTGAGATTACATCCATATATGTTGCAACATGTGACTAGGTCACGTGGATGTAATATCACGGTAACAATAAAACAGAACTTGTTGTGAACAAGACTGAACAAAGGTATAGGATACCATTGATCGGATCTCGGACAAGTTGTATCAAGAAAAAAAAGGAAGAGGATGCTACATTTAGACGGTTCAAACAACGTTGTCATCAGGAATGCATAGGGGTCACAAGGACATCCCTGGTCCCTTTGTTGATCATTGATACAGATCATGTCTAGAGCATTCCCGAGCCGTGAGAGGATACACTTAAGGGTACGATGAGAGCGATCATTCGTAAGACGGAATCATAGTAGAGAAAGAGAGAAAGCCGGAATTGTTCCATGGAGAGATCCAAAGTTGTTCGGAGAAAGAATAAAGGAAAAGACCAGAAAAGTGTTTTCGGATAAATGGGAATTTAAATATATATTTATTATATGTTAATTGTGAATTAATATATTCTAAATATTATTTAAATTAAGATTTATAATAGCAACTTTCTTATTAGGCCAAACACCGGAAGGATTTGACCTAGAAAGAAATCACAGCAAAAAGGAAAAAGGAAAACAGCAGAGAAAAATGTTTCTATCACTAGTGGGCCTTGCAACCCACTTAAAATGGGCGACGGTTAACGCTGTCGCTCGCGTGCGAACAGTGGAAGCGGGCGCGCGCGTGGTGGGTCGGCCGCGGCCCACCCGACCGCTCTTCCTGGGCGCGAGGTGGGATGGCCACGGCCCACCCGGCCTCCACTCCCTGTCGCCCATCGCCGCTAGCCAAGCGGGCCGCACGGGCACACATGGGCTGCCGGGGTGGGCAGCGCCGGCCCACCCGAGGCGCTGGCTGCTGCGCTGGCCGCCTGCCTGCTCTTGGGCCGCCGGTGTGGAGCCGGCCCGCCTGGCTGTGCTGCTGCTGGCTCCCTTGGACGTTGTGGGTTGCTGTGTTGGGCCCTTGTGGCCCAGCCGACTAGGGAGTTGATTTTGCCTCTTTTTCCTTTAGTAATTAGTCCCACATGGGGCACCTAGGGGAGAGGACACGCCCCCTCCGCCTATATAAAGGGGTGCCCATGGGAGGACTAAACACACCAACACAATTGGAGAAGTCCTTTGGTTGACTTTCTCCTCCTCCCTCTCTCTATACCTTATGACCATGGCCCCAAGTTTGGGTTGTGCGATCGAGGCACACCTGCAGTACGCTATTGCGCTGCAGGGATTCCTAGCCGGATATGAACTTCCACACTCTCGGCGGGATCGGGGAGCCGGAGGTCTCATCGTGCACCGGATGTGTACGAAGACACGAGGCGCAACACTTGAGGCGCTTGAATGTCGTGAGCCGGAGCTGTTGCATGATGAAGATCAAAAAGGAGCAAGGGGTGACCTGCGAGGAGCTTCGCGACCTTGAGGTCGGCTTCGAGTATGACTACATCAACCACGTTCCTCGTAGAACATTAACCGCGTACGGTCTACAAGTGTATGTATTTCTCTACGCTCCGGTCATTACCGCATTACTACATAGATAGATCCTAGGCAAGTTTCTGGGGTTCAACGTAGGAATTTTTTTGTTTTCCACACCGATCCCCTATAGTGGTATCAAAGCCGATCTATGCGTAGGAGTGTTGTACGGCCAGTACGCACAAGTATTGTGCGGACATTGATCCCTTAGTTGTTACCCTCTAACGTGTACTTGTTTATATCGCAGTATTGTTTGATGAAGTGGCCCGGACCGACCTTACGCGTATTCGTACGCGAGACTGGTTCCACGCTCAACATACGGCTTGTACCGTATAAGTGGATAGCGGGTGTCTGTCTCTCATTCAATAGTTTATATAGCATTTACAACGGAGGCCCCGAAAGGGGTGTAGTAGAGACAACTGTCGGATTCATGTTGTGGTTGGAAAGTTCGTAGTTTAGAAATCTTCTATATCTAAATAGGAGTCCCCCACTACCTTATTTTCCTGCACATGCAAGCACTCCACCTCATCAAGCCACCAAATCATCTACTTTTTCCACGTCATCCGATTTGGAATTTTTCCACAATATAAATAGGCAGTGTCGGAGGCACTTCGTCCCGTTTAGCTACCCTTCCTCTAAGCTGTAACTGCAGGCATGAAGATAAAGATGCAGGCACTACCGTAGCTGCATTAAATTAATTGAATTCTCTCCTTGCTCTTCATCTCCTCCACACAAGTAAATGATGGAATTATTATATTAGCTGCTCTCATCTCGAACCTATGTTGTCTTCACCGTAGCTCTCGAGCAAAGCTGGGAGGCAGCACCCGGACTGCAGTCTTAGACGCCATCTTCCGCACCTTCTATTTGACCTCTCTGCCCAGAGCATGTCATTAGGTTTTATTCAGCAACTTTTTCTATGAAATATCATGCGCTCTATATGAAAGAATTGCAGGCCCGGGTTCTCCCTGCTCATCACGTGTCTTGCACAGTACGAATCTGGAGCCCTTTCCTTCGTCTCTTCAATCCCCTCTCTATATAAGGTTCGTCCATATTTTTCCTCTCCAAATCCTCATTATGTTACTGCTTTATTGTCATCCTGTATATGGTAGTATGTTGATTGAGTTATAGAGGATTTTCTATGACACTTCTAGATCTATTTTACATCCTTGGGTTACCTCCTGGGTTTTACCATTTCCCAGACTCTTAATTTAGCATGAGAATACTAATTGAATCCACTAACCCTTATTTTTCATAAAAGACTCAAACTATGTACTACTACTATAGCTCTACATTCTATCCAGACAAGCGCAGGAACAAAAAAAACAATGAGTTTTAGATATCAGCTAGCATTTCAACTGCTGCACCTTACAATATATTTGCCTAATAACTGTCATGATGCAGATGAGTCAGCGAAAATGATGAATGCAGCCAAGTCAGTATTCCTGACAAGGATTCGTTCTGTCCAGGTAACTCAATTTCCCATATATTTATAGCAATCAAATTTGAATGCATATTCTCATATGACATCCACTTCATTCCCTTTATTTGCCAGTGAAAAGAACTTGATCTTACTAATGGAAAAAACGCAAGCAAGAGTGTGTATTGCTACTCAAATCATCTTTCCAACGATGCTCCAAAATGTAGTTTTCACTTAGTAACACTCGTGTAGCAGTACAAAGAACAAGACCACATGCAACATCTCAGAACAAGTAGAGTAATTGTTGCCACGATATATTATCAGAGGGAGTACTATTCATCAGTAATTAGCATACTTGGCACACTAGCTACCAGTTGGTACCTTCCTAATGATGCGGCAATCAGAGCTCATCCGTCTGTGCTACAAAGATTACATGCTTCAGTGGTCTTCTGTTCCGTCAGTTACCTATATAATCTTGCTGATATTGGTAATTATTTACTAGGACATGTCTACATAACTGAGAGAAGTTCATATACTTCATGTGTTCCCATTACTACAAAACTGAATATATGTCTTCATGCATGACTAGATGTATGTTTACAAATATATTATACATCAGTACCAATTCTTAGAAAGAATGACCATTCACGCCTTGCTTGCGATGTGTAGCTCTTTTCTCCTGCAATTGTTTTCCTATGTTTCTTCTTGCTTGAAATAATTCTTTTCAAATGTTGTCTTAGTAACACACTCATCAATCACATCAATGGTGAACCACTGGTCTGGGCAGTGAGGAAGGTGAGTTCAATGTCTCATGTCAAATGAGACTTTCTCCTCACCAAATTGAAGCGTTCAATGTCTCATGTCAAATGAGACTTTCTCCTCACCAAATTGAAGCGTGAGCTTAGCATCTTTCACATCGATGACAGCCCCCACCGTAGCTAGAAAAGGTCTCGCCAATAGGCTCGCTCTTATCCCCCATCTCCAAGACAACAAAATCAACTGGAAATGCGAACTTATCAACTATCACATGGACATTGACCAAAATGTTTTATGAAAAAATACTATCACAAAAATATTTTTCCTATCAAATTATTGGTTCAGGTTTTCTTACTCTTTTCTACAGGTACTACTCTAATTATTGGTTCAAGTTTTCCTACGATTTCCTACGTGTGTACTTCTCTGAAGCCACAACAAAATCCCGCTGCAACGCGCGGGGTATTATCTAGTAGTTCTAGTGCGAAAGCCCTAACAACCACGTAAAACTTGCAATAGATAAAGTAGAGGTGTCTAACTTTATTTTGCAGGGGGCATGTGATTATGATATGGCATTGGTCGTTGCGAAGGTAAAGTAGTTTACTTTTCTGTTACTAAGTAGTATAGTGATAGTCATCGTTCCGATGAACGACCTGGTGGAGGCATCGTGGACTTGGCGTCAAACCAATGGCAAGATGGAGATCGTGCCGGGGCGCTCGATGGAGATCAAGGCGCAAGAAAGACCATATCATATCACATTATACATATGATGTTGATACCAGTTTTTACATCTTATTGTGTGCTAGTATTTAGATACTCAACGGTAGCAAATAAGTAATCCCTATTGAATTCCAATGTTCCGTGTTCCCCTTGTGTGTGCACCACCAAGAAAGTTCTTCGGTATGAGGCGATCCAGGGTTACAGGCCTGGGTGTCAGACATATCTACGTTCGCATACAGTGGGTGTAAGCCATGTTGCACAACGAATACACACAAGTTAGATTTGGCGAGCCTAGCATGCTAGAGAAGCGTGGCCTCAGAACACAAGAGATCGAAAGATCGAGCATGAGTCACATGGATGATGTGATTGACATTATTGAATGTCTAACTTTGATACTGCACTGATGGCCGTGACGATCGGGGGAGGTGCAGAGGATAGGGATCATGCGATCACTAAAATCGTCCAGGGGATGACCGTTTTAGTGGAGACCAATTATATCTCTTATTATAAACTTAGTCTAGATGTCTGTTTGCAAATATCTTAGTAGATCTTAGCCTATCCCATTGAGGTCCTTTGCGACCATGGGAATATATTGCTTAATTTGATACTTAGCAAAAGGGTCCAACTTCATAGATTAATACCCACGCCCGAGGGATATCCTTGTAAAAGGTGATCTTCTCTTCTTAATACAATAACCATTAGGAGATAATTCAATGACTCCAGAATGTTTGGAAAAACACTCAGCGATCTTGCATTAGAGTTAAGAACTCTTGGAAGGCTTGACTGCAAATGGAGGTCATGAATGAAAAGGTATATATAAGGTATACAAATTATAAATGTGGTTCTTGCAGAACTCATTGCAGTTTGCAAAGTATTTGATACTTGTCCCGTTTTGTGAAAACAGGATGATCTGCTTGAGAATTGCTGGATTTGAGGCAACGTGACTTGATGACGGCAAGCAAATCAGTTGATGGCCGACATCACCTCTTTCCTCAAAGTTTATCATTTGGATTAGTGGACTTGAATATAAATTTGTAATCCCTGTTTGTGTGTCTTGCTTTAGCGAGACGATTATTCATATGAACAAGTTACAAACCAGTTCTTATGAACAATACCTTATGGTCACATTGCGATTATAAATAAGTTGTTCTCACCACTATGTTTATGATAATAGTTTAAACATTTATAAAGGATTAGAATGCTAAAAGATATCCAAAGTTTAATAATGAAATGACACTACAGTTTAAGTCATTTTGGTTATTGCATGTTCTTTATGAAAGATCAGGGTCCTAGATTCTTAATCTAGAGACTTTGCAAAACCATGCCTCTTGGGCAGAATGACTAAAACTCCGCATTCTGGTAAAACGGTGATATGCGAAGACATGTTGAATCTTATACATAGTGATGTATCATATTTTCAACAAGTAGTGGAAATCATTTATTGTGGACTTAAGTGAATAAGTGTATTTACTTAATCAAACATGAAGTTTGAAATGATTTGAATTGTTCAAATGAGTTCATAACTAAATGGGATATTGAATTAACTGAATTAACAAGTCTCTTCGATTTGATCGACACGACTAAAGTATTCAAATTAAAGTTTATCATAAAATGGACTTGTGAAAGATGTTTCACAAATTATGATAATTGGACGAATTCAAACTATGTTGAAATGTCTAAACATCATAATCATTATGTATTAGATAAATATGGTATAATATCATCTCTTATAGGGGTTATAGTTGTCGTTTAGAGTTAGAGATCGAAATAAGCAAACCTCATTTGAAATACAAAGGAACATCTAAAGATTCATGGAAACAACACCATAAGTGTTATGGCAAGTTCGAGTTTCTGGAGATTTCGATAAGTCGAAGTCATGGCAAATAAACAAGTCTTTGTAGAGCATTCTTAGGAAACAATGAATGCATCTTCCACAAAAGAGGCAAACCTGTTGTTGTCCAAATTTGACGTGTCTTGATGAAGATACATGTGGAAGAAAGTAAAAGATCAAAACAAGGTTTTTGACCTTACCTCCAAATTGTTGAGTGGCGCAGCGGAATTTGTTTCGTGAAACCAAACTCTACAAATAGAGAAGAAACTATTGATAATGATCATAAAGTTTCAGTGAATACTTTTACTAAAGAAAGTAGGATTCAACTATATATTCTACAAGTTTGTAGAATTATATTGTTGATTCACTTGTCATGTTTTGAACAAGACATACCTACGAATTACAAAGAAGCGTGATGGACCTAAGTACGAGAAATCAATGGTCATTGAAATCTCGTTAGTGGAATTCTCGATTTGATGGTGATCAAAGAATTTTGGAATCTCCAAGATTATCGAGAGGACCTAGATTTGAGTGGGAGCAAATCAGCTTGGTTAATTCATAATATGTATCTAACATATTTTGAGTGGGAGCTAAGTGAAATCCCTGGATCTCAAACATGAATGTCATATTTGAGTGGGAGCATGAAATCATTCTGGAATATGTAGATGACATATGTGAATGATGTGATTGGTGTTAATAATATTTAAGTTAAGGATGAAGTTGAAGTTATTAAACAATGAGATCTATCGAGATAGATTTGTTTAATAAACACTGAATGTCGAATGCTCCCTGGACTTGATTCTGAAAGATGTTCAGAATGTCCTAAGACAAGATTCTGAAGTAGCTCAGAATGGAACAAGGTAAGAAGGAAGTTCTTACTATATGAAGCATTGAGTTAGTATTACAACTATGGTTGAAATAAAGAGATGTGTTGCATATCCTATGCCTCAGTCATAGATTCTTCCATATAACCATGTTGTATACTCGACGTAATGTGACCTGAGGTTCTGGTTGGTAGGACAAAGTCTTAACTGTAAGAACATGTCTTTAAGTGATTCCTGAGTTGATCACTGAACCAGAGTTAAGTTTGTACTTAAGTAGCAAGAAGCAATGTAAGTGGCATAGATGCATTTCATGCACTAGGATCTATATAGATATAGAAGTATAAAGGCTACATCTGATGTGCTATATAATGTTATGGCGGGGCTAGTTCGCCTTTAACGTAGAATAATGTGTCCCAAGACCCAGTGCCCATGAGAAAGCCCTCGAGGTTGATCTAACGTCACTGTAAGCTCCTGGAATCCGGCCTCGTTCTGCTGCCATGACTGTAGTATATACACAAAGGATAGCAAAGTGTTTTTTGAAGTTTAGATGACAACGTGAAAACACTGTCATCATAAACACTAGAAACAAAAGTCTCACTTTGTTGCCAAACAAATACTTCGACCCATTATAAGATAATGGTGTGAATGTCAAAATTAGGAAGACATTGATGATTTGCAAAAGACATAATGATCTAGTAAAACATAACATGGACATGACGTTTCCCATGAGCATGCATGATCTGTAAACGCATATGGTATATGGTTTATATGAATAAAATGCAAGCTAGTTTATTTGTACTCTAGTGCAAGTGGGAGACTGAAGGAGATATGCCCTAGAGGCAAATAATAAATAGGTTTTTATTGTCATATCTCAATTAGTTTATAATAGTTTTATATTGTGCTATAACTATGCCAAGTAGAAACATTGGTACAGGTGTGGTATGAAACAACAAAGTCCCTAGTAGCCTCTATTCATACTAGTTCGTTGGTCACGAAGATGATCTGGGTTTCAATATCATGGGCATTTATGCCTACTGACAACGAGATCATATCATTAGAGAATGATGTGATTGGACATTCCTCGAAGGATTGCAACACGATCAAGTTATCTAGTTCATTGTTGCAACAGCTATACCTAGACTCCTTCTCCTTAGACCGTGAGCTCATATTACTCACTGTTTCCCTAGGCTGCTTAGACTGCATCAACCGTCATCTGGTAATACGGTGGCCATAAAGGTGTATGTTGGGTATTCCGAAGGAACAGTAGATGACATGTGACTGCAAGACCGAGATTTCTTCACCCACATGACGGGTAAAGATACATACAGCCGGCTTGGTGAGATTACATTCATATATGTTGCAACATGTGACTAGGTCACGGGGATGTAATATCACGGTAACAAGAAAACAGAACTTGTTGTGAACGAGATTGAACAAAGGTATAGGATACTATTGATCGGATCTCGGACAAGTTGTATCAAGAAACAAAAGGAAGAGGATGCTACATTTAGACGGTTCAAACTACATTGTCATCAGGAATGCATAGGGGTCACAAGGACATCCCTGGTCCCTTCGTTGATCATTGATACAGATCATGTCTAGAGCATTTCCGAGCCGTGAGAGGATACACTTAAGGGTACGATGAGAGCGATCATTCGTAAGACGGAATCATAGTAGAGAAAGAGAGAAAGCCAGAATTGTTCCGCGGAGAGATCCGAAGTTGTTCGGAGAAAGAATAAAGGAAAAGACCAGAAAAGTGTTTTCGGATAAATGGGAATTTAAATATATATTTATTATATGTTAATTGTGAATTAATATATTCTAAATATTATTTAAATTAAGATTTATAATAGCAACTTTCTTATTAGGCCAAACACCGGAAGGATTTGACCTAGAAAGAAATCAGAGCAAAAAGGAAAAAGGAAAACAGCAGAGAAAAATGTGTCTATCACTAGTGGGCCTTGCAGCCTACTTAAAATGGGCGACGGTTTAACGCTGCCGCTCGCGTGCGAATAGTGGAAGCAGGCGCGCGTGTGGTGGGTCGGCCGCGGCCCACCCGGCCGCTCTTCCCGGGCGCGAGGTGGGATGGCCACGACCCACCGGCCTCCACTGCCTGCCGCCCATCGCCGCTGGCCAAGCGGGCCACGCGGGCGCACATGGGCTGCCAGGGTGGACAGCGCCAGCCCACCCGGGGCGTTGGCTGCTGCGCTGGCCGCCTGCCTGCTCTTGGGCCGCCGATGTGGAGCCAGCCCGCCTGGCTGTGCTGCTGCTGGCTCCCTTGGACGCTGTAGGCTGCTGTGCTAGGCCCTTGTGGCCCAGCCGGCTAGGGAGTTGATTTTGCCTCTTTTTCCTTTAGTAATTAGTCCCACATGGGGCACCTAGGGGAGAGGACATGCCCTCCTCCGCCTATATAAAGGGGTGCCCATGGGAGGGCTAAACACACCAACACAATTAGAGAAGTCCTTTGGTTGACTTTCTCCTACTCCCTCTCTCTATACCTTGTGACCATGGCCCCAAGTCTGGGCTGTGCGATCGAGGCACACCTGCAGTACGTTGTTATACTGCAGGGATTCCTAGCCGGATTTCAACTTCCGCACTCCCGGCGGGATCGGGGAGCCGGAGGTCTCATCGTGCACCGGATGTGTACGAAGACACGAGGCGCAACACTTGAGGCGCTTGAATGTCGTGAGCCGGAGCTGTTGCACGATGAAGATGATGAAGATCAAGAAGGAGCAAGGGGTGACCTGCGAGGAGCTTCGTGACCTTGAGGTTGGCTTCGAGTACGACTACATCAACCACGTTCCCCGCGAAACGTTAACCGCGTACGGTCTACAAGGGTATGTATTCTCTACGCTCCGGTCGTTACCGCATTACTACATAGATAGATCCTAGGCAAGTTTCTAGGGTTCAACGCAGGAAATTTTTTGTTTTCCGCACCGATCCCCTACAAAAACATCATAGTACAGCAAGGGAGGATAGAACCAAATGACGAAAGGTTTGACCTCTCTCAAAAGGACGAACCGGTAAAACCTCCAACATCGAAAACACAATAGAGAATGTATATGAAATCTATTTTCGATGAACTAGAGCTTGTTATGAATATTACCACAAGATCTAGAACCTCACATGGATAAGATCCAAATAACAACCAAGAAATATGATGCCAAGTATGCAAAGGTTTGAGCTCTCTCCGAAGGATATGATCAAGTTACTCACTCGAGAGCCCCTCTTGATAGAACGACAATCTATCCTATAAACCGGTGTATCCAACTAACACCACGAGACCGATAAGAAGGAAACCCTATCAAGAACACACCTTTTCCTTGCACATATTTCACTTGAGCTTGATGATGATGATCTTCTCCACCTCAAGGTGGAACACCTTTCTTGATAGAGATAGCTTCGTGAAGGCTTGCAAATTGCTCCCCATACTCCACTATGGTAGAGCTTATCTTTTGGGCATATAATCTTCTCATATCCATGATCACCATAGGATGGAAAGCTTTAAGCAAATGATCTCTTCGAGATGTCTCATATTGAACTTGCACATCATTTCTTCATTCTTCATTATGTTGGTATCTTGAAGGTACATACGAGATATCACTCCAACTTTATTTTTCAAGACACACCTGCTATAGGCTCAACTCTTTACAGACAGTTTTCTGCCCATTGGGGAGATATCACACCGGAGACTTCGACCTAGACACCGGAGATTCCGATCGAAAATTATCTCACACCAGAGATTCTAGTCCATCTCCGGACAATATCTGGACCGCTATATAGACTGGCTTGGACTTGGTTTCGAGGAACACACCGGAGAATCGTGCCAGAACTCTGATTGGGACACCTAAGACTCCGGTCCTTGCATACCGGAGATTCAGGTCCATCTCCGGACAATCTCTAGATCACTCATTGAAACCTTGGTCAACACTTGATCTTCTTCACCCAACCTTGAAGCCAACATATGGTTAAAGCATTACCTATGGACAAATCCTACAAGTAAAACTCAATGCAAACATAAGTCCATAAAGATTGTCATTAATTACCAAAACCACACATGGGGCACACATGCACTTTCAACATGGAGTCACAATAGATCAAGGGAAGATAATATATTGCTTCACACATCATGTTTGCCAAGATATTACAGTAGGGAGATGGAGAGGATCTTGTTGTAGGTGTTGATGATGAACACGCCAGAGGGGGTGGAGCCCTCCAGAGGCGATTCTGGCGGTGTTTCCCCCCTCCGATCTTCTCCGATGTCAGCCTCTTGACTCTCTATTTCTGTGTTTTCGATCTCTGCCTTCGTCTGTGTCGAGGATCACTGAAAGGGGGTATATATAGTAGGTTTTAGGTCAAGTCAAGTCATTTGGTGAAAGAATCGACGTCATCGGAGATTCGAGGGAGGAAAGAGCATACCAGCCGTGGACGGGGGGTGGGCCGCGGCAGCTGTGCCCATTCCCTCCTTGGTCTTATTTTCTCACAGATATTTGGCCCATTGTTCTTCATTCTGATAAATGCTGGGTCCCGTGAAGTTTCAGGTTAATTGGACATCGTTTGGGTACCTGAAAGTCAAAAACATTAAAATAGGGGTTTTCTGCCTCGGTAGGGTTAATTCCAAAGAAACATGGGAAGTGTGAATTATTCCCAATAATCATTATAAAACATGAATATAACCCATATATAATGCAAATATGTTGGAATATCAAGTAATAAAGTTCAAAGTTCATGTATGCATTTTACATGCACCAATGCCCTTCTTCCTTGTACTTGAAGCACACAATGTTGGCTGGTTTCTTCACTTGTTCTTGTCCCTTCTTATTGTAGATCTTGTGCTTAAACTTGTTAGTTGGCTTGTTCTTGATGTTGGAGTTGAATCCAAGCCCACTCTTGTCATTTGGAAGTCTTATCACACTTAAGATATTCTTGAGTATGGTCATTGATAACCCCCAAGTGCAGGGGATCACCGTAGTACCTCTCAATGTGGAAGTAGGGTATCGATCCATAGGAGCAAGAAGGAAAAGCCATCTATTCTTTACAACTGTCACAAGTTTTAGTTAATTATGCACTAAACAAGTTAAGTAACAAGATAGTTGATTTAATATATGCAAATTTAATGTAACAAAACAAGAATGTAAAAGTGTCCCAATCCTCTTCAATGCAAGAGGACAAGACAAGGGTTTTCTATTATGGGAACAATGGACATGGGTTCATGGGTTCACTTAATCCTCTCTTCTCCGTCTATGGTGATTATCATGTTATAGATAGTAAAGGTACACACAGTTGCAATGTTTTAATGGTACTTTTATGGTGGCTACATGTCGTAAAACACATAGGTGAAAGAAGTACTCCTTTGTGTTGCTAGGTCACCCTTGCAATAAGGCTAGCATTTGGTTTGTGTCACACCACACATCATACTTCTCCCTTTTTACCCCTAGATAAAGGATATTGGGCTGCATTGCTGTCACTCAATACATATGCCACTGTCACTCGGCCACCCATTACCTACATACATCATACTTCTTAATGGAAAACATTCTAAACACTAGTGCAATGATTCATATATTGTGATATGTTGTGAGTATTATCACATCTCTCTCATCTACCCCCACTTGGTGGTGTCAATCACCTCATGATATGGATAAACAAGGCATTATGTATAGATCTAAACCATTACATGCATCATAGAATATCCCCAAAGTATGACAAACCATACAAGATCCAACACAATGGTAAATGAATAACAAGTACTATCTCATAACACAATATACACCATAGGAATTACATAGATAGATCCATACTCAGGCAAGGCACATGATATGGACTTTAACAATGATCATACATGGAGAGATTAGATCAAGTTACCACCATAAACCCAAAGTACAGGGGGTGGACTACTCCCCTCTGATCATGGAGAGTGATGAGGAGGCGTTGGTGAAGGAGGAGAGTCAACCAGAGGCGATTCCGGTAGCGGTTCCCCCTCCAATCTTCCTCCAGCGGCGGCCAGTAGACTCTCTGATATTGGTGTTTTTTCTCTCTGCCTCCTCTCTCGAGGACTCCTTGGGAGATCCTTATATAGGGTTTTACGTCAAGAGAACTCCATGGGGCGAAATAATCAAGGCAATCGGATGGCCGATGACGAAAAGAGGGTAGGTGCCACGCCCACTTGGGCTGGCCGCGCCACCCAGGCTCTTTTGGGCCTCCTGGCCCTCCAGGTGAGGTTCTTGTGCTCCAGATACTTCTCGTGGATAAATATTGATATCCCCAAAAGCTCAGGTCCATTTGACTTCGTTAAGGTCCTGAAACATCGAAAACATTGAAAACAAGGTTTTTCTGCCCTGTCGGGTTATAACCAAAATAAAGGGGATTATTGGTAAATCCCCAAAAATCAATGTAAAACATGGATATAACATTATGTATGATGCAAATATTGGATAAACATGTTAACAAACTACAAAGTTCATGTATGCATTTTACATGCATCAGTCATCCCTCCATGATACTTCTTCAAAGAAGCACTGGCTTAGAGTTAGCGCCGGTGTTGTTGGTGGTAGAGGCTGAGCCGGAGGCAAAGTGGCGAATGAAATTCAATTTTACGGTTGTGGAGGAGATGTCGGCCTAGGCCTCCTCATCAGTTGCAGCGAAGCTGTTAACAGTCTCGGTCGCCTCGCTGAGAGTAAGTAGCCCGGAGGCCTATCGCTTCCTAAGCATATGCTGGAGAAGGGTTCGGCGTGTGAGCCCTTTGACGAAGTGGTATACTGCATCATTGTTGTGGATTCCTTCCATGGAGGCTTTCACCCTCAACCATCTGGCCAGGAACTCACATGGGGGTTTCATCGACCTTTGGACGTAGCAAGCCAGGTCGACGACACTGACGACGCTGACAAAGTGCGACCTTCGCTTTTCTAACACTTGGGGAAGCCAAGCGGATCCATGTTGGTCTTCCACCACTATATCCTGCCCAAGGGCGGTTTGGGTGGGCCTTGATTTGTTCCAATCTAAGCCGACAAACTCCAAAGAGAGATCCGATCCTGATCCTTCCGCTGTCCTGCCCGTAGGTGGTATTACTCAGTGAACTCGATGCCAAGTGACTCAGGGGTTAGCGTATCACCGGGTGGTGCGGCTTGTTTCGCAGCCATTGCACGTGTACGGCTCATTGTGTTCATCTTAGATCGATTGGGTGTGAGGAATTGAAAAAAGAACTAGCATAATTAAAGATCCAATGGAGGTGGTTTGTAGTTTGGAGGAAGAAGAAGGAGAATAAGTGATTTTAGGTTTAGGCTTTACCTCCTTCTTGGTGTTAAATCATGGATGATCAGGTGATGCATGTAAAATGCATACATGAACTTTGTAGTTTGTTAACATGTTTTCCCACATATTTGCATCATATATAATGTTATATCCATGTTTTATATTTATTTTTGGGGATTTACCAATGATCCCCTTTATTTTGGTTATAACCCTGCAGGGTAGAAAAACCCTGTTTTCAATGTTTTTGATGTTTCAGGACCTATACGAAGTAAAATGGACCTACACTTTTGATAATGCCAATATTTATCCACGAGAAGCATCTGGAACACTGGAATCTCACCAGGAGGGTCAGGAGGGCCAAACAAGCCTAGGTGGCACGCTCCAGGCCTGCTGGGCGCGTCACCCATGCTCGTTTGCTCCTCGACCGTCCGATCGCATCGATTCTTTCGCCCACGAAGTTCTCTTGACCTAAAATCCATATATAAGGACCCCCGGGCATCCTCAGAGGAAGAGACACCAGAGACAAAAACACCACCAAACAGAGTCAGATCCGGCGAAGATTGGATGGGGAAACTCCATCGGAGCCATCTCTGAGGAGATCTCCACCCTCTCCAACATCTCTAGCTTCATCACCATGATGACGAGGGAGTAGTCCACCTCTAGGCTATGGGTTTGTGGTAGTAGCTTGATCTATTTCTCTCTTGTTCTTCATAGATCTAGTACCATATGAGCTACCCAACATGATTATGGTCATTTTTGTAATTCCTATGTGGTGGACCTTTGTTCTATGATTTGATATTTGAGATTAGAATCTATTTTTTGTAAGATGTTTTAATAGAGGCATATCATGTACCCCGTTCTTCATTGCTTGTTTTAATCCAACTTATATGCAAGAACTTGTATGGGGATAAGTGTGTGTTAGATGGAGTAGCATGTGGGTGGAGATTGAATTGTGACATAATATTTAAGATCTACTTTGGTTTTGCTTTTATTTTTCTGCCTCAATAGGGATAAAGTGAAATTATGTGCTATAGTTATAACGTGATCGTGTGATGACCTTATTAGATCAAGATAGCATATTTGTATTTCAAACATCATATAATATTGCTTAAAGTTATACTCTGATTTGTTCTTAAATCAAGATTGCATGGAGATTTCCCTTTCTTAAGGAGTATAAGAGAGAGATGTATTCCATCTTAATATTAGAATGTGATGCCCATATTAATTCCTTTTATCAAGAACTTATAGAATTTCTATGAATCTTTATCATTGATGAATTGTTTTATGATCACTATAACCTAAAAAGAGAGTAGACAAGTGAACCCATGAACCCTGGTCCGATTTTTATCACAATAAACACCTTTCCTTTACACCTACTATTATTTATATTTTCTGCAATTTATTATTTCAAAAATACAAAAATACTTTCCTTACTTGCAATCACTCATAAAAACCCCAAAACAACTCTACTATCTTCCATATCATCTAGTTTGTATTCATTTACTTTATTTACTTTGTTTTATATTTTATTTCATATTACTAATACTAAACCTTGTGCTTGACAACCACTTGGTGGAGTTGGGGACACAAGACAAATTATTTTACCTTACAGGTTGGTTGAAGAGGAGAAGACAAATATTCACACAATTCCCTGAGAGTTCGATAAAAAACCTCGAGTCACCCTTGTGGGGGAAAAGAAGCTTGCTATAACACTCTGCACTTAGAGTCCCAACGAAAAGTGGTTGTGTTTGTTGCCATCGACAGGTGGTACGGGAGGGCAGTATGGCCGGAGCCCGCTCGTACTGAGTGTCGTTACCTTGGGGTTGATGGCTCCATCAGGCGCTATTCAATCACCACACAATATTTCCATGTATTAGATGCACATAATCGCTGCGAGGTTTCACCCCAACCCGCAACCCATGAGGACTCATCACTCATAACAATAAGATCAAGGATACAAAGCATTGTGCAAAATACTTAGATTGAAGTCAAATATTCTTACAATGGTCGCCTATTCACAAGGAGATATCAAGCACAAGATGATGGCTATGGCTATGGAGTTGATGGAGGGTGGAGAGGATGAACTATGGTGGTGGATCTCCTCCAGTGGTGTTTTTGCAGCGTTTGACCTAACAGAGCCACTGCCATACGGTACAGGCAGATCGTATGGGCGGGCCTCGCCCGTATTGCATGTCGTTAAGTTTGCAGAACGCTTATTTTTGACCCAAGTTGGCTTGGCTAAGTAGGCAACGTCATAATCTTCAATAAATGCTCCTAATTTCGCCTTAAAAGTGTGATTTCTTGCACAACATAATTCAAAACAAAGGATTGCACATATTTGCAATAATTAATCATTAGTAGCAAGGCTAGAGAGATTCTTGGTTAATTGTTTAACTTAAAATGTGATTTAAACACGGAGAAAGATGGCTATTTTCATAGCCATCAATGATCTTGGGCTCATTCTGAAGAGAACAACAAGATCTACAAGATTATGCAAAGAATATCATAGTCCAACATGGGAGGATAAAACCAAACGGAGAAAGGTGTGACCTCTCTTGAAGCGATGAACCGGTAAAACCTCCAAAACCTAAAACACAAGAAGTTGAGCTTGGAAACTCGATTTAGATGAAACCAATTTTGTTGGAAAGATAAAACAAAGTAGAATCTAACAAAAATATGTTAATATTGAGTGTAACAAAAGGGTAAAATACCAAGGAGAAATATGTGAGATACCTTCCAAGTTGTGGAGCCAGAAAAATCACAAGATAAAAAATGCAATAAGATATTCAAAGGAAATCCATTTTTGATGAACTAGAGCTTGTTATGAAGATAACCACATGTTCTAGACCTTCACATGGATAATATCCAAACAACAACCAAGAAAGATGATGCAATAATGCAAAGGTTTGAGCTCTCTCCGAAAGATACGATCGAGTTACTCACTCGAGAGCCCCTCTTGATAGTACGTCTATCTATTCTAAATCTGGTCTCCCAACTAACAACATGAGTCTGCCAAAATAGAAAACATATCAATATCATACCTTTTCCTTGAGCATTCCATATGAGCTTGATGTATACCATCTTGTCCTCCTCAAGATGGAATACCTTTCTTGATTTCTCTTGCTCTTTCTTTCTTTTTTTCTTGATGAAGACTTGCGAATTTCTCCCCCATACACCATAGGAAGACCTCTTCCTTGAACTTGTCTTCATCAATCCATGATCACCAAGGATGAAAAGCTTCAAGCAAGTGATCTTCTAAAGATGGCACATCTTGATCTTGCACTTCATTTCTTCTAACTCCATTAGGATGTTGTCTTGAAGATACAAATGAGGAACTCCATCTTCTTCTTCAAAACACTCTTGATATTCTTTTCTTTATTCTTATTCTTTTATTCATCTTTCAACCTTGACGCCAACACATGGCCCAAGCGATGCCAATAGACAATTCCTACAGGTGAAACTCAATTCAAACATTAGTCCATAAAGATTGTCATTAATTACCAAAAATACACATGGGGCATACATGGCCTTTCACCTTGGCTATCTTTGGCACTTACAAGAATTCATGGTTCTTCCACTTCTCTTGCTTCTCTAGCACCTTGTAGCAATGGGGAAAAATAAATTGCTTTCCTTTAATCACCTCGCCTTTCTTGTTCTTCTTTCCATCACCTCTAAACAAGTTATGTGCAATGTTTAGCTACAAGAACAAAATATCGATAACAAATTAGCCATGGAGAACATCATATTGCACATATGGAACATGAGCAAATAAAAAAGAAAATACAACTTACTAAAACTTTGTCATTGGTGCCACTTGGGTTCATTTTGTCAATATTTTTACAATACCCCGGGACCACTTTTGACAATCGGTGTTAATGACCCCCCAATAGGAACAAAGAGATCTCTAAGTGCTCTCAATTCCACTAGTGTTACTCATGTCAAAGAACTTCTTGATTCTCACCCAATATGTATCTCTTTTTTGATTGGTGCCAACTATAGAATCCATACCAACGACACACCATGCCTTTCGTAGTAGTATGTCTTCATCCATGGTTTAGTTAGCCGCTCTTCCTCTCGGTGCATTGAGCAAGCCCTCATCGTCCTCGTCCACTTCATATGCATCTTCATCTTGTTGCGATGCATATCATTGAGACATGTACTCATGTGAATGAGATGAGCTAACATTCACGGTACACATAAAAGTGTCGTCATCGATACTACATTGTACAAACAAGATAACAATTCAGTTTATATTCATCCAAATGCAAATCCCCTCGCCCAAAAGAGCAAACTCACCTTGCGGGCCTTTGGTAGAACACGTTGGGCGCTTGCTGCGGAACTGGCGCTAGCGCGGGCGGGAATTGGCTTTCGTGTGGCAGAGGATGGAATTGGCCGTGCACTGGTTGGACTCTCGTCGCGCCCGACTTGCCGGCGTCGGTCTTCCATTTCTTTGTGCCAGCGCGCGCCGTGGCCGTCGGTCGCTTGTGGGCGACATTTCTTACCTTTGTAGCAGACAAAGGCGGTGGGATGGTGCCCTGGTTGTTCGCCAGCTGTGGTGGCACGAAGAGGTTCTTGCGAGCGGTGGCGACGTCAACGGTAGGGATCGCGGCGCTAGCGCTAGGGTTTGCGAGCGCCGACGGAACTCCTCGCGTAGGAGAGCTAGGGTCCATGGAGTAGGGAGGGGTCGGAGGAGCGTCGTCGTAGCTGTACATCGCCGGCGATGGCGCAAGTCGAGAGCGGGGCGGCGGTGGTGCGCGGATTTTCAGTGGCAGTTGAGAGTTCACGCGTGTGTGGAGTTTTGCCGCACGCTGGAGTGCGAGCGCCAGATATGCTGCGAGCGATAGCGCAGATTGCCACGAGATGGATTTTTTTACCGCGCTGCTGCTGGAGCGCCCGTTTCCACGGCTCGCGCGCTAAATCGGCAATTTTTCCAGCGCGGACGACTTGGATTTATCTAGATTCACATATATCTAAAACATGTCCAAGTCTAGACATATGCAAATCTAGACAAATCAAAGTCACTTATTTCCGAATAGAAGGAGTATTAAAAAAAAATACCAACGGGGCAAACTAAGAACTACCCCTCTTCTTAAAAGTTTTTTTTTTTTTTTGAGAAACCTCTTCTTAAAAGTTAGAACTTTCTCTATAACACTTCAAAAGGCCAGCACTCTAAAATGTTTGCAACAGACAACGGTGATATGATATAAAAAGAGATACTCCATTAGTAACATTTACTCCCTAAGACATAACATTATTATTACTACTTTTTCTATTAAATTTATCTAGAGGCTTCCTCCCTCTCAAAATAGATATTGGAAGGTTTTAGATCTCGTGTACTACGTGACAGGTGTTCGCTACTCGGATACCGGCCCAGTCCAGCCCGGCTAGCGATGTTATCCGGCCTACTTAGCTCCAAGCAGCCCTGCGGAATTCCACCGAACACCTCCCGAGCTTACTACCCCGGCGGAAGCGGCGGCGGCGGCGGCAATACCGGCACCGGCGACTCCCAACACCGCGCTGCGGCGTCCCCCCATCGTCGCCACCGCGATGCGGTTCGATCTGGATGGCCTGCCGGTGTACTTCCCGTACGCGGCGATCTACCCGGAGCAGCACGCGTACATGGGGGAGCTGAAGCGCGCCCTGGACGCGCGCGGCCACGCGCTGCTGGAGATGCCGACGGGCACAGGCAAGACAGCGGCGCTCATCTCCCTCATCACCTCCTACTCCCTCGCCAACCCCTCCCGCCCGCTCCGCCTCCTCTACTGCACCCGCACCGTCCACGAGATGGAGAAGACCCTCGCCGAGCTCCGCCTCCTCTTCTCCCACCTCCCGCCCGCCGCCGCGCGCTCCCTGCTCGCGCTCGGCCTCTCCTCCCGCAAGAACCTCTGCGTCCACCCCGAGGCGTCCGCATCCGCCGCCCGCGACTCCGTCGACACCGCCTGCCGACGCCTCACAGCGTCCTGGGTCCGCGAGAAGGCCGCCTCCGACCCGGATTCTACCCAGCTCTGCGAGTACTTCGAGACATTCGACCGCGCAGCCGCCGCCGGCGACCTCGCCTCCTACATGCCACCCGGGGTCTACACCCTCGCCGACCTCCGCTCGCTCGGCCGCGAGCGCCGGATATGCCCCTATTACCTCGCCAGGCAGATGGTCAAGTACGCCAATGTGGTGGTCTACAGTTATCAGTACCTGCTCGACCCTAAGGTGGCCAGCATCGTCTCCCGTGAGATGCAGAAGGAGTGTGTGGTTGTGTTCGATGAGGCGCACAACATCGACAATGTCTGCATTGAGGCACTGAGCGTCAGCATCCGCAAGCAGACGCTAGAAGGCGCTGAGCGAAACCTGCGGCGCATCTCGCAAGAGATTGATAGGTACTGAGCATCTAAGAAGTAAAAACCTGGATCTTTTGAGGATCATGGGCCTTTTTTCTTATCTTATTAAGAATTAATTCATCAAACTTTTAGATGGATAGGTAAAGGTTGCCCACTAACTGCTTTATTTGGTAGGAAGGTTCAAGGCCACTGATGCCAATAGGCTTCGTGCTGAATACAATCGACTTGTGGATGGATTGGCACAGAGGGGAAATCTCCCAAGTGAGTTTTTTTTCCCTCACCTTCCCCTCTGATTGTGTTGTTAACTATGGCCTTAACGGGACAGTTTACAACAATGTGTTTCTTATGATGAAGTATCGGACGCTTGGCTTGCAAATCCATCCTTGCCTGATGACATTCTCAAGGAGGCTGTACCTGGAAATATCAGGAGGGCTGAGCATTTTCTCGCTGTCTTGCGGAGACTTGTGAGGTTCTTAGATGGACGGCTTGAGACAGAGAATGTTGAGAATGAAATGCCTGTTTCCTTTGTTGCTTCAATACATTCCCAGGCTGGAATTGACCAGAGAATGCTGCGGTTTTGTTATGACCGCTTACAGTCTCTATTGCTTACATTGGAGATAACCGATACAGATGAATTCATGCACATTCAGACAATTTGTGACTTTGCCACATTGATTGGAACTTATACGCGGGGTTTTTCTATAATAATTGAACCCTATGATGATAGAATGCCTAACATCCGTGATCCTGTGATTCAGGTATGCAGCCTACCCTATAAGATTGTAATCCAGTTGTTAGCAAGCAATGTTGACGTGCTAATGAGGTTGTATGTGTTGCAGCTCAGTTGCCATGATGCTTCACTCGCAATACAGCCTGTTTTCGATCGCTTCCAAACCGTTGTCATCACATCAGGAACTCTCAGCCCAATCGATCTGTACCCTCGTCTTCTGAATTTTAATCCTGTTATAAGCAGGAGCTTCACAATGTCTTTAACAAGGGATTGTATATGTCCCATGGTATTGACACGAGGAAGGTATGGTCTGGATCCATTTGAGCTTCGTATTTCAAATTTTAATATTTGGAAACATAAGTACATATTAGATGCTTCTTATCCTAGTCTAATAACATTAGGCTATTGCTAACTTTCTGCAACCCGTTTAGTTCTCAAAATTCTTGTTTTACTCGTGCTGTTGCGAATGTTGTTGTCTAAGTTAACCATTCCATTATTTCCAGTGATCAGCTACCTGTGAGTACAAAGTTCGACATGCGCAGTGATCCTGGTGTTGTGCGGAATTATGGCCGCCTCTTGCTGGAAATGGCTTCTGCTGTTCCTGATGGCATAGTCTGTTTCTTTGTCAGTTATTCTTATATGGATGGCATTGTCAACAGTTGGAACGACATGGGAATTTTACAGGTTATTTCCCTCACCAGTATGTTATTCTGGTATGGAGATGTCTAGAGTTTACTTGTTAGTTTGGTGTAAAATATCTCAATAGATTCTTGCGATAGATCTATTTATATCACCATGAGCGACTCAGCCAATTTTGTAAATCAACCATCGCAACTGGAGAACTAGACAAGATCACACTGTTAGTCATAGTAAGGTACTCCCTCCGACCTAAATTAGTTGACTTGGTTTTGTCTAGATTCAGCTGTATCTAGCACTAAAACGAGTCTAGATACATTCGAATCTAGACAAATTTGAGTCAACTAATTTGGATCGGAGGGAGTGTTAAGTTATATGGTGTTTACTGTTTGAGTCTTCTATTGTCAAATTTTTTGTAATGTGACGTGCAAAGTTTCTCCATGCAACTGCTAAGCAGTGAATGGTCTGCAACGCTACAGCAAAGAATTAAGAATCGTGCTAGTCGTGTATGCAATTCAGTTGGTGTCTTCTAAATTTCTAACAGAAGAGATGAAACTTCATTGAAATATTGCTCCGCAGTTTCTACAGCATCCATTCTTTCTTCCTCTCGTATGACTATGTTTTTGCCTCATGTTGTCAGGATAAGTAAACATAATGCATAGTCCTGTAAGAATGAACATCTTATGCTGTTATTATGCAGGACATCATGCAACACAAGTTGGTATTCATTGAAACACCAGATGTTGTTGAGACAACATTGGCCCTTGACAATTACAGAAAAGCTTGCGATTGTGGAAGAGGTGCAGTCTTCTTCTCAGTTGCCAGGTTTGTTCTCTTCATTGTAGTCTGAGACCGCCCTTCAGAATACACTATCAGTATACAGCTGAGCAGATGATAGGATCACTTGAAACTGTTACAGCAACAATCCAGTTTTGACTTTTGACATCGATCGAAGTAGTTATCACTACATTAATGCTGATTTATTGTTATAGTTTGATCAATGGTGTTTTCTATACCAACTACATCAAAAACTTCTTAGGGAATAGTGGGGATGGTAGCTTACCAAAATACATGTTAACACTTCAGGTTGTTACTAAGTCAACTGCCAGATACAGATCAATCAAACCGTCACCGTTTATTCAAACACCCACCAATATGTGTATTCATGTGTAAATAGGAGGGACTCTTGGCAGGCTGTCAGTTTTCATGCGAAATTGTTTTCCCTGTGACTCTTTGATTCAAAGATTCTCATAGGAATTTTGGATGGTTGGAATCCCACGAATATGTGTATTCATGTGTAAATAGGAGGGACTCTTGTCAGGCTGTCAGTTTTCATGCGAAATTGTTTTCCCTGTGACTCTTTGATTCAAAGGATTCTCATAGGAATTTTGGATGGTTGGAATCCTTAGAATTTATCCTTTGGCTGTTGCTTGATTCATAGGATTGTATTTCATGGGGACTTTTCCTAGGGATTCCATTGCACTACGGTTCGCTGGAAAATTTCCATAACTCAAACCTCTTGAAAAGAATCCTTCATTTTTTTTCTGTAGTGCAATCAATCAAACTTTGGTGCAAATTCAATCATATAAGATACAAGTGTGCCTGTATTCACAATCCTGCGTTCTGTGACTTCTGTCTTATCCTTGCGTTTTGGAATCTGCGAAGGCTTACTTGAATTGACATACTAAAAGAATAGACTCTAGTACTGTAATGATTTTTATTAGCTTGTTTCTTGTGATCAATAGGATCTACTCACTTTCTTCCAATGAATAAGGCTTATAGATTTAGTCAAAAGTCAACTGACTTCTAAGTTTGACCAATATTTTTGACAATTACGATATCAATCATATAAGATACAAGTGTGCCTGCATTCACAATCCTGCGTTCTTTCTTATCCCTGCGTTTCAGAATCTGTGAAGGCTTACTTGAGTTGACATACTAAAAGAATAGACTCTAGTACTGTAATGGTTTCATTATTAGCTTGTTTTCTTGTGATCAATAGGATCTACTCACTTTCTTCCAATAAATAAGGCTTATAAATTTAGTAAAAAAGTCAACTGTCTTCAAAGCTTGACCAATATTTTTGACAATTACGACATCAAATCAATGTCAATAGATTCAGCATAAAATATTTTTTCATAATGTATTTGTTTTATATCGTAGATGTTAATATATTTTCTATATGTTTGGTCAAACGAAAGATTTGACTTTTGACTAAATTTATAAGCCTTATTCATTGGAAGGAGGTAGTAATAAGCATTATTAATTTGGCACTATGAGCTACTATATCATGTTACACATGCTAAAATGTAGTTATTGCAGATTGACTACTTTTATTTGTTAAATACTAAATAATGGAGTGGCCTTGACTACATAAGATGTACACATATACTCCCTAGTTCAGAAATAAGTCTCGCAGATTTGTCTAGATACACATGTATCCATACGCGTTTTAGTGTGTAGATACATGCGTATCTAGATAAATCTGGGGCACTTATTTCCGAACGAGGAAGTAATAATTAATTATCGTAACAACAGTTCACTCTGGCTAACAATATGATATATTCAGGGGCAAAGTTGCTGAAGGTATTGATTTTGATCGACACTATGGCAGACTTGTGATAATGTTTGGCGTTCCATTCCAGTACACACTCAGCAAGTAAGGACCCTCTGTACTTCTATACATTAATACTTTATTTTGTACGCCCTCCGTCTTGGCCTATAAGATGGCATTACTTTTGTAGTTTTTGTGCCCGTGATTGGTTCAATATGCATACACATAATTGTAGTGTTATGTCAACAGAATGACATCCCAGTGTTCTGGCATGTGATGCTTACTTTGTAAGAGCCTTCTCTAATACATGTCCTGCATCTGAGCAGGATATTGCGTGCTAGGTTGGAGTACCTAAGAGAAACTTTCCAGATACAGGAGGGTGACTTCCTGACATTTGACGCATTGGTACTAATTCCACTTCGGTTACAAGGAATGAGAGCCTACTTATTTATAGATTTTGTATAATGTAAAGATCTCCTAACAAAGTTTTCTCGACATTTTGAAATTTTGTGAATGTCAGAGGCAAGCTGCTCAATGTGTTGGCCGTGTGATCCGTTCGAAAGCAGACTATGGAATGATGATATTTGCTGACAAAAGGTACTTGATACTGCCTTGACGTGAAAGTCAGAATGTTAGAGCTTAGAGGATCACCAGGAAAACTTGATATATAGTTTGCTGCGATGTGGTTGACAACTGTAGTATGCTTGAGAAGGAAACTCAAACTTTGTGCTCTTTAGATTGGCCAAGCAATTTTCGAGCTGCATATTGCTGAAACAACAAGTTCAAAGTTTGTTGCATTGAACATGGGATCCACTGGTGGTCAACTAGCAAGAAGCTGCTTAGTTGAATCTGATTTTAAGAAATGCCCTTTGGAGTTCTATATGCTGCACAAAATTGGGATCTGCAACTAAGAAGTCTACTTTTAGTCGGTGTATTGTGTCAAATAGAACTGGTTATAATCACGGCTTAATTTGATACTAGGGTGCTCTGGGCTTGGGTACACCATATATCAGCCATAATAGTGCTCATGAAACATAAGGTATATTTCGCAGATCTGTTTTAGGTCCTGAGGTCTTTTAGGTCCTGAGGTCTTTTAGGTCATCATTTGAACAGAACCTGTTGTGCCTAAATTTCCCTGCATTACTGGCCACCTTACTCCTGTTTGCTCAGTCTCATGCAATTTGTGAATCACAGATACAGTCGGCATGACAAACGGTCTAAGCTGCCAGGGTGGATACTGTCACACCTGCACGACGCTCACCTAAATCTGAGCACCGATATGGCTCTGCATACAGCCCGTGAGGTATGTTCCCTTGCAGCGCTTTACTCTACCTGCAACTG
Source organism: Avena sativa (assembly GCA_916181665.1). Taxonomy (NCBI): domain Eukaryota; kingdom Viridiplantae; phylum Streptophyta; class Magnoliopsida; order Poales; family Poaceae; genus Avena; species Avena sativa. Next base: position 436,619,143 of record OV702295.1, read on the forward strand.
CTTCGGGACATTGCAATGTGGATGCTTTTAAATGAGGCGGCCATCTTGGTTGTGGATGAAGCAATGCCCTATCAGTGCTTGCGCCATGCTCGCAGTGCAACTTGTCGTAACTGTAGCCACTTGTGAGCATCTAGCCCATTGCTTTTCTTCAGTGTCAGCGTTCATGGATTTATCCTAAACTGTCAAGTTTTGCCTAGAGGATGTTCTAAATTTTGTTTGACATACGTTTGGCTCGAAACATTAATAAACTTGCAACTGTTCTGTAACAGTTCCTCCGAAGGATGGCCCAGCCATACGACAAGGCGGGAAGCGGCGGGCAGAAGACGCTCTTGACCGAGGAGGACCTGCAGGACATGGGTCGGGACGCCATGGAGATGTGAAACCGAGATAGTTCTCCGTAGTCTGTAGTAGCACACAATTTTACTTGAAAAAATCAGGTTGCTGATGTACAAATTCTTGTTGCTACTCGTATCATCACAGACGAATCATAATTTGAATTTGTATGCTGCGGTTTATACGAATCTGTTGTCTCGAGCTTCAGTTGAGTACCTGTAACCCTGATTCTATACCATCGGTTTGAAAATGACTTCGGAAGAATAATCTGAATGAAAGGGAAAACGAATATGCATGTGGTGGGTGCTGATTGTAAGCTTTGGAAAAATCGAAAGAATAATCAGAGATTGGTGTCATGTTAACCGGTAAACTCAGCTAGCTAACCTATTATATTAGTTCGTCAAATGTGCATTTCCGTGATTGATCATGTTCAAAGTCTGTATTAAATAGTTATGATGACAGTATGGATCAAACAGCTGGAATAGCTCAGTTGGCCAGAGCGTGTGGCTGTTAACCACAAGGTCGGAGGTTCGAGCCCTCCTTCTAGCGCATTTTTTCTGCAAAGTTTTTGTACTTCAAGAATGATGCTGTGTTTTTTTATCAAGAGAAGGTGTGCTCCGCGCTTAATTTGGTCGAGCTCTAGAGTATTATTTTTGTGCATCTTCCATATCAAAAAAAAATGCAAGAGCCGAGAAATGGCCGCAACCAAACATTTGTATTGCTTGGAATATTTGTATTTTTGTTACTTTTAGGTCTCTTTGTACTACTATTAATGATTATTAATAGATTGGTGGAATTACGGAAAAAAAAGTCCCGGGTTTAAATAGTTCCTCAACTGACGAAAAATGTAATTTAAAGAAAAAGAATTGGCCACGGCGAACTTGACACGGAGGAGATGGCGACACAGCGCTTTAACTTATACTCTTTGGATCTTCATAACATCGAACAGGTATCGTCTAATCTGAATCGGTTAACCAAACTGTTCCCAGGTGTTCGATTCTTCAGACATAGTATGATTTGCGGAGTATGACAATACGTGAATTGTTAACTTCTTTGACAGATGTTTGGAAAAGGTCACTTAATTATCACCGTACTTAGTTTTTTTTTCTAGCCAGACGGAGTGACCATACTCTCTTCGCTAAAACTAGTGGTGCAAAGGGCACAATCTTCAGTCGGTTGCAAACTGATTACTACCATGCTCTGCATCTAGCACCTTTTCTTGCTGCCACAGTTGTGCAAAGGCCCAGTTTCGATCTTTGTTTTTACCTAGCGGTTAGCTCTGAAGAAGAATACCTTTATAGCTCACGCTTTCCACAAATGTTTTTCCTGGAGCAATCCCTAGCTAGGCGGTTGCTCCTCGTTTGGTTTCTTGACTGTAAGAGAGTAAGCGTAAGACCTTTTCGTCTGCTATTCTTTGATAATGGAACCTGGCTGGCTGCAGTTTGGAGGTGTATGGAAGAAAAGAAGAAGATGTGGAGACAGTTATGGAATTGCCAGGAGTTTTTGGTGAGGCTTTGTGTCTGCGTGTAACGATCCACAGCTACACTCATCATAGGGTTGGGTTGCCCCGAGATGCAGAACTTGTCTCTACCATGCTGTGTAATGCACTGCACGCTCGTGGGTTACAGCTCGCGCTACGAACGACCCTTCACAAAAACTGAATGACAGCCGGTTGTGGACAAGGCGATCAGTTATGTTCATGCTTGGCAAAAAAAGGGTTGATCGCCATCACCAGTTCGTTTGATCGTGGCCGACGCGCCCTTGCTGGCTCCTGGAAGAGATTGACGAGAGCTTGCGAGCTTTTTTTTTTCTGGGCTGCCAATGGGAAAGTGCTTGGCGGGAGGTGTACGGTTGGTGTCCTGGGAGGACAGAGTGTGAAAACCGCATCGGTATGGTGGTTTGGGAGTCAAGGATTTGGGGTTGCAGGGGTTGTTCCCTGAGCGTGCGATGAGACTATGGGAGTGGTAACGGAGGACATACCAGAATAGGCCGTGACTTAGGGCTTGTTTGGTTGCCGGGTATCCCGAGAGGATCCACTCGTTTTCCCCGGTCGAGGAAACCGCGGGCCAGATTGCCCCTGGTTGAAACCAACTGACCATTTGGTGTTCGATCGGGAAACGGAGACCGGCCTTTCCACAATCTTTCCCCGGGAAAACCGTCCACTAGTCGGGACGTCGGGGACGAAACCCTCGCCTCGCTCGCTCTCTCTCGCGGGACAGGGAGCCGGCGGCGTTGGGTGCGACGCCTCGGGCAAACCGATTTCCGGCGACCGTCCTCTCTCGGTTGGTCTTCTTTCTCCCTCCTCTCCCTCTCTCGGCCTTTCCCTGTACGACAGTCGTCCCCAAGATCTGCTCCAATCGATCTCTGGTCCCCTCTGATTACCTCCGGCGACGAAGACGGCCCGGCGGCGGCGCTCGTCTTCTTGCTCCATCGACTAAGGTTAGCCCCTACTCTTTCTCCTAACCTTGTTTTGCTTCTCTAGTTCATGCCTTATTCATCCCATGAGTTTCTTCTCCAGATCTTGCAGTTTTCTTTGAATTGTTCTTATTCATGAGATACTACATCTTGCATATGTGATTTTGTTAGAAGAGTAGAAAATACAAGTTCTTATGGTTGCTGCTTCCTGTAAAAGCCAGATGAGAAAAATCTGTCGAGTCTATTGTTTTGGTCCATACAGCTGCAAGTGCTTCTTTAGAGACAAATAACGTTGTGTTCACTGAACTTTTGAATGAGATAGGAGAATACCGAATATATATTTCTGGTCATCAGCCTGTTTATGTGGAGGAAAGGACATTTTCTTGTAAGGAATAGTTACTAATCGTTACCTGCAAACTAGCCAATTATATTACAGGTTTGGGCGAATAAAATTAAGTAACTGATAGTCTTCTGCTCATGTCAAATTTGGGTTATTTATAAATGCAAGTATGTTGATTAACAGGAAGATATGCTTGATTCTATTTGCCAAGATACTTGAATTTGACTGTTGAAGGAAGTCATTGGATTTGGGCAGAAGTAGGTTCTTTGTTGAAAGTAATCGGAGCTTTGTGTTTTTTTTTGCTATTATACAATATACCCTTTATAGAGCTCTATTCTTGTGAGGTTCTTTGAAGAAAAGTCTTAATTTTACTTTACATTGTTCTTTATTAGAGATTCTGTTCCTATGGAGCAGAGCATGATGAGGTGCAGTTTCTCTACAGAGATTATTCGGTGCATACACTAGACTTTAGGCGCAATTTAAAGTAATGTGCGAAATATAATGGTTTTGCACTTTTGCTGCATATTAATTATCAGGGAGTCTATGTGAGATTTCATTTATCATCTTTGATCCTGAATTTTTATGGTTGATGATGCCGAGAACTCGTTGATGGCTGTAGGATAGCCATGCATTTATATAAATCATGAACAATCTTTGTGCACATTTTCCTTCCAGCCAGGATTTCAACTAATCAGCTAACTGTCTTGGTGTTTAGCTTAGCAAATTGTAGGTGAAATCATAGCATGAGCTTGCTAGCTGTACTTGGAGTTGGATGCGGAAGTTCCCCATGTTTATAGCAAACTTTAGATACTAGGGATTTGACGCTCTATCTCCTGTTTTGGTACAAGCTTCCTGGAGCGTAGCATGAGCTAACTAGCTGTGTTTGTGGTTTTGAGTTGGTTCAGGTTCTGGTCCGGCTGGTCTAGCAAGATGCTGGTGCATGCAGGCCGAGGGTGAGATAAAAAAAAGGGCTCGGGGTGGATGAAGCGCTCGGGTTGGCCAAGGGGCTCGCCTTCCTCCACAGTTAGAAAGCCAAGGTCGTCTACTGCGATTGCAAGATGCCGAACGTGCTCCTGGACTAGGTATGTTTCTTTGTTCTTTCCTTACAATTTGATTGAGTGCTCCTGCAGTAATTTTTTCAACAGTTCAGAAGTGCTGACAAAGTGTTGTTGCTAGAGCTGACAAGGTGCTGTTGATGGAGCTGGCAAGGTTCACTGCTGCGGGGAGCCACCGGTGGACGATCTGATGCTGCTGCTATTGGAGGAGATTGCTGCCCCTCAGCAGATGAGAGGTGTTGTTTTGGCTGGCGATCTGATGCGTTTGGGGAGAAGCTGGGCGAGGAAGGAGCACGGAGGCCAACTGGGGGAGAGCTGGCAGAGGACGTGCTGGGCGACGACACGCTGGGTGAGGAAGAAGCGATGCACGGGGCAAAGAAGAAGCGATGCGCTTGGGCGATCTGGACGAGATTCAAACTCCAAACTATTCGCCAGGATAGATTTATGCTTTGGCATGATTTTTAGGGCTGTTTGAATATCGTTCTAGACTTACAATTGTGAACACGGAGAGTACTATTTTATCTCCTGAAATTGACACTAACATTATATAGAAAAAAGTGTTTGTAGTAAATAATGATCCATTTTGGAAATTTGACATTCCTCTCCGTTCTCTTCCATTCCCCTTCTTTTGGTATCCAAATGGCAACAGGTATTTTCCACGGTGGCAGAGGATCCCTGATGCGCAATGAATTCTCCCCGTGGGGGTTTACTACCCAGGGTTATATATCCCCAACAACCAAATGAGCCCTTAGGGGGTTTAGTGGGATCCCACCTAAGTCCATTTTTAGTTCAATTGTTAAAATCTAGCTTAAATTTTACACAAGATTTTGAACTAAAATTTAACAAATGAACTAAAGGTGAAATTTAGGTGGTATCCCACTCGACACCTTAGCTGTAACGAGTGTTACGGATGCTTAGGGACACACATGCACGGGACGTTTTTGATAGTTGGTTTAAGATCCGCGATGTGATTAAAGGAGAAGATTGTTCTTTTACCAAACATATGTGGATCAAATCACGCCTTATAATAAGAAGAAATCTTTCTCGGTATCAATCCCCTTGCCCCTCATTCTTTGAGAATCAGAAGGATCCTTTTCGAGTTTCCATTTCTTCATTTGAAATCTGGGCTCTTCTATCTTCGACTTATTTTTTTTTACTTTATTCTTTATTTATTTCATTTCTATTTTTCCCTCTTCCTCTAGACCACCCTACTTTGCTTTGTCCTTATTACGCAAAATCAATACTTACTTTCAATTGGTAGAGAGGAAGACTCAAACTGACACTTGGAATATTAAGATGACTTGACACTTGGAATATTAAGATGACTTCTAAAGACAGAACTGACACTTGGAATATTAAGATAACTGAAATGACTTAATAGCTTGTAACACCCCGTCCACTCATGGGCCCGGGGGGTGTCACTCTTGGTAGCTTAATAGGATATCTAGACTGGCCCCACAGACCAACACTAGTCTTTTCTGCGCACTTTGTCCTCACTCGTGCGCACCCGGTTACCCACTTCCCGGTCGGTCACCCATCCTAGAATTGCTCTAGGCCAAGCACGCTTAACCTTAGAGTTCTTTTCGAATGAGCTTTCGGAAAAGAAGTTGCAACTTGTTGATATGGGTATCCTATCAATCCTATTAAGCCATGTGCCTGGTCTCACATACACCCACCCTTTAGAAGATCGATGCCCTCATCGATCAAGCACACCCCAGGAACGTTCCCTCTTGGCACACGTCTGTGCGTCCAGTGCCGGCACATGTGCCATGCCGTGTCCACTCCGGGCCACACGCGCCATGCTCCACATGTCCCGCCACTGACCCACACACACTCGTGTAATCGCAAGGGTCGGCTCTGATACCACTTGTAACACCCCATCCGCTCCTGGGCCCGGGGGGTGTCACTCTTGGTAGCTTAATAGGATATCTAGACTGGCCCCACAGACCAACACTAGTCTTTTCTGCGCACTTTGTCCTCACTCGTGCGCACCCGGTTATCCACTTCCCGGTCGGTCACCCATCCTAGAATTGCTCTAGGCCAAGCACGCTTAACCTTAGAGTTCTTTTTGAATGAGCTTTCGGAAAAGAAGTTGCGACTTGTTGATATGGGTATCCTATCAATCCTATTAAGCCATGTGCCTGGTCTCACATAGCTGGCCGACTTGTCTGAATGGATAATGTTGAACAGAATCCAACCACACTAGAATGGTTGGTACAAAGCCCTCCAGCCTTTCATACTTTTGGAGAACTTCCTGCATGCGGTAAAAGAGACAAAATAAGTTAGACGCTTCTTGCTCATTGCCCTCTGTAGGAAAGAATCGATCATCCTGCTATCACCATTTTATGGATTTCATCTGAATGGATTGATTCCATATACATCATTTCGTAGTAACTATAGCACCTTCTGATTCTCCAAAGAAAACAACTATACGCGCTGCTCCTTCTCCATCCGCATTCTTCATCTCCGTTTCTAGATCCTGCATACTTTACCGTAACCGCGGTGGCATTCGTTTTAAGAACAACTTTTGTCGTACGGGCCTGTGAAGATGAACAACCGTAAAAACAGCTCATGAGCCCCTCTATTTTTAGTTCATCACCCCGCTTTGGCAATGGGAGGGCCACTTTTCGCTCTGTTTTTGTGAGACAGATGGATTAATAAGGCTGGTTCTAGTGGGAGTATCATAGCTAGTATCATGCATGCCATGTTGGCAAAAATCTGATGTGGCATAACAATTAATAAAGAAAGAGATGGTTAGAGTATCATAGATAGATACTGTATCATAGCACACGTAAAACTAGAAAATCCTCATGCAAATAAATCTTGTACACAATTTTGCATTGAGATTCTACAAATCATTAAATATAGTACTAGTATGATACTAACATATGATACCATGCACTATAAAAATAGTATCCCTAATGGCCACGCTGCGGTAGATGACATTGCCCCTGCCACGTGTTTGTCAGCTACGTATAGTAAATACGAGGATCCGAGTACTAGTATAGGACAGTGGCGACTCTCTAGATATATTTGCCGAATTAAGGTGCGGGCGTTTTTGGTTTAGGATTCAGAATGTAGAATGAGACTCTCTCCTAGGTATCACGTGCATTGATTCTGGAAGCAGCCGGTAGGAGATGAGAAAAAGGGAGCGAGAAGAAGGTTCGACGTTCGTGGATACATTGGTTGGTAAGTAAACAGGTAGCGGCCGATGCAGCTGGCGCGCAGCTGAGGGCCTACATGCATAATTAGCATATGCAGATCGATGCTGGGGCCGGGGCCGGGGTGCGAGTCCAGGTGCATGGCATCTCCTGCCGGCACCGTACACGTGCACATCATACATCAATAGTCCAATTCAACGCCCACAAAAAGTGGGAGTAGCTAGCCTAGCTAATGGCCGTTATAACCGGATGCAACTGCACCTCGAAAATGCCCGGCCGGCCCCCTTTCTTGCCGGTTCCTCTTTCTGCTCTCCTCACTCCAGGTCTTTCCTACCCCTTTCCTTCAATCTCGTACTGTATTCTCTTCATGCTCATCCCCTCCCTGGTCCTCTCAGATGTTGCAGCCTCAGAGCTATGATCCGTTCGACCGGTCAAGGTAACAGATTGTTTAACGGTTCTCGCTTATTTGTTGGAGGAATGGATGATACAGTTTTGGTCAGAGGGAGATTGACCATGACCACTTCCTCAACATGCTATTTCAGTATTTCTTCATCTTCTTCTTCCTTTGGTATTGGCTGGTCCCGAGATACAGACTTTGAACAATATTCCACTGTCGCAAACAATACTATCATAGTAGTATACAGTAGAAGAAAATTAACTAGTACTCTACTATACTTAAGTCTGCGCGCCGAAACGTGCATTGACCAACCTCTCTTTCTTTCTCCACACAGATCTCTCTCCTGCTACTACTACTACTACGTATACGTAACGTAGATAAGTTCAGCTTCCCTCCTTCCAAGTCCTAGCCAGCTTGCACGTACGTTGACAGTTATGGCAGTACCAGCCAGGAAGCTCACCTGGCAGCAGAATCTGAATCTGTCGCCAACTTACATCTTGACATACTCTCGCTCCAAAAGTTCAACTATCTAGTATACTATTCTTATCCATGCAAAGTGCGTGGTACCCAGTGCAATTTTAATTTAGTTCACTAGACCAGGCTAGCTTATTGTATCAAAATGCAACGACGAATGGAGGAATGATGAGCGCGACATCCGATCGGGTCGCATGCAGCAGCCTAGCTTGAAACTTCCAAATGGAGTTGACGTTAATTGCGTGCTTCCATTTTGCACATTCACATTCGCTTATTGTTAGAATATGTGACAGTATCGTGTTTATATAGGTATACGGTTATATTGTGTATTTCTTTTGTATGTGTCCGTATTGTATGAGACCAGGACTCTCCTTGTAATCCTCCTTTATAATGAGCAATACAGGGCACAACTACGTATGGTTTCCTCCTATCTTACATGGTATCAGAGCGACGGCGGCGGAAGAGGGGTTACGCGGTCCGGCTAGGGTTTTACGTCTGATACCTAGGTTGTCGCCGCCGTAGAAACTCTGAAGAAGACAAGCTGAAAGCATAGATCCAATGGCGGCGCCAGGAATTTGCCTCTCGGTATTCATTTTGCTAATTTAGTATTCACTTTGCTAAAATCATCACTATTTTTCTAAAATCATCACTATTTTTCTAAAATCATCACTACTTTACCAAAATTTAACTGATTTGCTAAAATCTTTGGTATTCACCCGAATACCTAGGAATACCCCTAGCGCCGCACCTGCCTAGGTCTGTCGCATCACCATCACAAAAAATGCTTTACAGGACCACTAAGTGACCCATTGCAAGCTACTAGTCATAATGTTACCATATTATAAAGTAAAGGGCTATTTCTTATTATGTGGTGAGAGCATGGTATTTTTAATTCATTTTATTTTCGAATCATAATTCATTTAAGCACTTTTATAGTTGAAGAAGAATTATTTATTTAATGATGTGTAGGTGAGGAATATTAGTTTCTAAGAATTTCACAATTTTATGAATTTTCCTTTAATTGTTTGTTTTTAAATTATTATATTTATTTATCACTCATTCATAATTATTTTGTGATGTCATTAAATTTCCTTCAAAGGATAAAATGGTGCCTTGATTTCATTCTTGAAGATAAGGTTGGATATATCCCATTTTTGGAATATACTTTTTGTATATTTAATTTCATTTGTAAAGTGTTTTAATAAAGTATATGAGAAGATTTTATTCCTTTTTATTATTTTATTCCATAGAAGTGTTTTATATTATTGCATTAATGGATAGATCTGTTTTTTCTGAGAATTTTTATATAATATTTGTATTTTCTAAGTTAGGATGAATTATTTATAATTTTTCTAGTGTTTAATAATTTTCTGAAATATTTTGAATGGATAATGGTTTATACAAGCGTGGATTGATAAGTGGGTGTACGCTGAGTCAGCATCCATGTGTGTGTTAGTAAAACATTTTCACCGAAAGAGTTTTAGCCATAGTGAATGACACGTGGGGTCAAGTGTTGGGTCAGCAGCCAGATGTCACTGACTAGTCAACACTGACGAGAGGGTCTCACATCGCCGATGGACTTTGTCAATCAACGACGGTGAGCGACGACGTGGCCGTTTTATTGCATTCCATCAAGCGTGCTTGTGTGCGTTCAAACAAGAAGATGATGGCGGTTCTAACGATACATGCTACCAATCAAATGGTCATCGCCTCAGACCATAACTAAGGTAGAACGCACTTCAGGATGATGATCTACCGATATGCGCAAGAGCACTAGGAACTAAATTACACGGTCAATTCTACCTATTCTTTTCAGAGATGCGCTCTAGCTCGTGGATTCTGGCGAACTATTATCGGGCTAAATCCTAAAATTCGCTATACATGTACCTCGCATAGATGCTGCCTAGGGCTGGGCTGATGCTGGCGTTTCTGCGCTTCCTCTCGGCTGCTTCTAGTGCCGGCGGTGACTTCTCCCATGGTGGCTCGCCGAGCTTGCTCCGACGAGTTCCTGGGCGGCGCGAGCGAGAGAACTCGAGTGGGTAAAGTGAGAGGTGTGAGGGTACTAGGCTATTTATCGGCTCCGAGGGTAGCGGATTGTGGCGAAAACCGACTTCACCAATGACGGAGATCCGAACTCCGAGGCAGTTCCCATGGTGGACAACCTGGATAAGCTATTCGACCCGAGGGTATGAGCCTTCCCTCGCAAGGCTCGGAGAGGGGTGTGGCTTCCTTTTATAGGGCGAGGTAGGCGGTGTGACGGCGAGGAGGTTCGTTGATAGCGACGTGCCGGTGGCGAGGATGACGATAGTGGTCACATGAACATTTTGCTAATAACCCCTTGGCACGAGTGGGTTTAAGTGCGAACTGCGGGACAAAGCGGGTTGAGTTACTGTTGGGATGGTCGTTGGGCTAGGGTTAGTGAGTTTTAGCCTAGGTAAGCGTCCATGTCATTTCTTCTTCTCCTTTCCTTTTTCTATATTCAGTTTTCAATTTCTCATTCGAATCTGGTTTTGAATTTGGCCTAGGTTTGAAAAGGTGTTTGAATATTTCCAATGTGAGGATCACTATGGATGACACAGAGTTGTATTTTGGTATTACCCAAAATAATTATGGAAATGGTCTTAAGTTTAATATTTTCTCACATAAACATATGTGATTTTCATATTATGTCTTCACCATTTTCAAGTTTAAAAATGTGTTTGAATAATTCAAACATTTGAATTATTGTTTTTAGGGCAGAGAGTTATTTTGACATCTCTCAAAATTATTTGAAAAGTGATTTTTAGGTTAATATTTCCCTACATACAATATATGTATTTCCATTATCCTCAATCACTTTAAAAAGATTTTTTATAAGGTACATATTGAGAATTCAAAATGTTCTTATAGATTTGAGAATTGGGGTTTGGTAAGGGTTTTATACCAATTGCTCTAGGAATAAAATGGTTTTGATTTACTCTTTCTCACATAACAATATGTGAGGTCCATTATATCACCATTTGAAATGGGAAAGTGCATAAGAACCATTTTGAGAAGTCAACATGTTCTCATGGATTTGTATGAAGGTTTTGTATCATAACCTTTAAAATACAATGGTAAGGATTACTTTCCTATTTAGGAAAGAATTTTCATATGAGAAGAAATACTTTGAAACCTTCAAATGGATCCTTGTCCAAAATGAATATTTTGAACATCAATGTTTCCATGGTTTCATTATTTTCTTTTAGACATTTATAAAGGATTTCTACAATCATTACTTGGTATGATGATGCAGAATAGCCACTAGGGTTTTCCATTTGAGAGAAATCTTAAATTGATTCCTTTGTGTTTTAAAAGTACTTCATAAGATCTCGTGCCACTCAAATTTGAGTTAAGATACTTATAAATAATTTGATAAGTGATTTTAGTAGAATCTCTACTAACAAATGGGAGTGACTGGTAGTAGGTGTTCTCAGATGTGTTCTTGATAACCACAAGAGCATTTAGTTGTATAGGATGATGTTTGGATCAAATATATGATCTAGAAAATAAATTAGGTTCCTAGGGAATGAGTAGATGATAGAAAGATGCATTCCTGGACATAATTATGTTGTTTTCTAGATTTTCTTGATAAACTGTGCCTAATGATATGTTACCTAGTTCTTTTTTCTCAATATCTACCAGCTAGTCAAAACATGCAAATTACTTCTTTAGCCTCGAACTGCTGGGCTATTTGAAAGTGGAGGAACCGAGCTTGTTTTTGAAACAAGTTGATGAACTCTCCTCTAGATCTAATCATGTATGCTTGTGTTTTTATTAAATATTGGGCAGGATTGCATGGGGCAGGTGAACAAGAAGCTTTATAGGTAGTGTCTTAAACGATGCAAAGAATGTGTTAGAAGATGCAACTACAATGAATGGTGCTGCAACACCACTGCTAGGACTGCCGAACATTGTGCACAATCAGGGAGAGAAGGAAGAAAACACTCATGTGGATGAAGCCCGAGAGATCTGTGATCTAGGTTGGCTCTTTTGGGGGTTCTTTGCTGTGATGGCAGCCCCCTTGACAATCGTTGGTTTCTGTAATGATATGGCGGTTGGAATAGAGCCTATCGTCTATCAGTTGGTTGTTCTTCCTAGTGTTACACTAGCTACGTGCAGTGCACGTGGGTTTATTTTAGATCAAAAGGAATTTTATCCCCGGTTCCATTAATATAATGAAACCACCCAAGTCTGAACATTCCACACACACACCAGAAAAACAAGTAAAGAGCAAAAGCTCAAGCTGCAAAACCAACTAGCTACAGTAGCTCAAGAATAGAGAGCGGTGAACTAAAACCTAAAAGAGTTCCAGGGAGAGAAACGGTTGACTAGAGGGGATACAGAAACTCGAGAACACCTATGTATCAGAACACCACATGAATAGATCTATCTTCTTCAGGCTACTCCTTCAGATACTCTAGCTAAGTTCGGCCATCATGACTCGAGGCAGTTGATGATTTATAGGTTGAGATCCACTCAAAACCAGTGCAAATCAACTTGCTTGGATCAATAGAGAGCTTCTGAGTTTTTGTATCATCCTTCCCGTGAACTGATCGATCTTCTCCCATTCTTGTTCCTTGAAAGGAACCTTCCTGTTTCTCAGGTACAGAAGAACCAAGTGCCAAACCTGCTTGATGGTTAGCCAAGAAGATTTGTTAAAAACTAAAATATTTATATGATTCCAGATGCTCTAGAGAACTACATAAGTAACTACATTTAACTTCCTAATTTTTTTATCATCTAGCCATTTCGAACCAATAGATTCAAAGTCGACCACTAAGCAATCAAAGGTCTCGTAGACATCAGCCCACAAAAGCTTTGCAACAATGCAATCAAAAAAGAGATGCTTCACAGTCTCAATCTTAGGGATCCCCTTGGCTCTTAGATTATCCCTTGTGAGGATCTTATTCTGGGAAAAGAGCCACAGGAACACCTGAATCATAGGAGGTATCTTTAGATTCCACACAACAGGGTGAAAATTTTGAGTAATCCCTTGAAAATTAATTATAGAATACAAAGCTAGAGGAGTAGATCCCTTTAGACTCGTGCTGCCAGATTAATTGATCATCAGAGTCAGGGAGATTTAAACTTAGCTATTTCTTGAAGTTCTTGCCACTAAAGCATCATGGTTTCAGTGAAAGTTCTTCGAAATTCACATCTAAGTTGATTACCATCCCATAGTTCAGCAATAGTTTTAGTTTGTTGATTAGAGATCACATAGATGTCCCAATATTGGGTAGCTAAAGGGGAATTCCCAAACCAAATATCTTCTCAAAATTTGGTAGAAATCCCATTGCCTACATGCCATCTATAACCTATTTTGACTGCACTGGAAGCCCACAAAACCCCTTTCTAGAAGGTGGAAGGGTGGGTATCTTGGCAACACAGAATATTAGGATTCCTAGTGTTATACTTGGCATCAATGTTTTTTTCCAGAGGGCACCTTCATTTTGGATATATCTCTTGATCCAAGAACCAATCAAGGCTAACTTTAAATCTTTAAGGTTTGGAATACCCAACCCTCCAAACTCTTTCTTCATACAAATGGAAGGCCAGTTAGCTAGGTGAATCTTATGATTACCCTCCTCATCATTCCAAAAGAAGTTAGTAAAATGAGTATCTAACAGATTCAATGCCCATTTGGGGAATTTTAAGAAGGAAAATAGATAAATGGGGATGCTAGATAAACAAGCCTGAATAAGTATTTTTTTGACTGCATAGGAAAGTAGTTTCCCCCTCCAACTAGTAATCCTATTCAAAATAGTTTCTATCAGAGGTTGTAAATCTTCCCTCATAAGTTTATCAAAATTTAAAGGGACTCCTAAGTACTTAACATGGAATTTTCCAGCTACACATTGGAAAATATCCAAGAAAGGTTGTAACTTTGTGTCCTCCATATTAATAGGGATCAACTCACTTTTGTGGTAATTCATTCTCATTCCTGATATTTGTTCAAATTAGGTGAGGATCCACTTGAGGTGAATTGCAACTTTACTATCACTCTCCATAAAGATAAGTGTATCATCTGCATATTGCAAACATACCACTCCACCTAGGAGAAAATTTGGGCAAAGACCCCTAATAAGGTCATGACTAGGGCCCTTAATGAGCATTTTAGAGAAAACATATGTCATAAGGTTAAAAAGGAGGGGTGCAATGGGTTCCCCTTGTATGACACCTTTACCAGTTAGGAAAAAGTCACTCTCAGAATCGATTATCCTAATCCATATTGACCCTCCTTTAGTAATTTTCTTAATGAATCTAATGAAAGAAGGACAAAAGCCTCTAAGAACTAAAATCTCATATAAAAATATAGATTCACCCTATCATAAGCTTTTTCATATCCAGTTTTTAGAACCAGACCCTTATCCTCCCCATGAATGATTTCATGAGCAGTAACTACACTTTTTAGGATGAACCTACCTCTAATAAAAGCATATTGGAAATTAGAAATAAGCCTGTTAATAATAACAACAATTTATTAGTAAGGACTTTAGTAGTTTTTTTGAAAGAACAATTAAGTAAACTAATAGGTTAGAATTTATTCATAGTTCTAGCCTCATTCTCTTTAGGTATTAGGATGAACATAGAAAAATTTAACCTAAAGATATCCGGTCTATCTTCTGACCAAGCATTAAACATGCTAATTGATACGTTGCAAACGTATCTATAATTTTTGATGTTCCATGCTTGTTTTATATTTGCTTTCTTATGTTTTGTCCACACTTTGGAGTAAATTTACACATTTTCTGAAACTAACCTATTAACAAGATGCCACAGTGTCAGTTGCCTATTTTCTGCTGTTTTTGGTTTCAGAAAAGCTAGTAAGGAAATATTATCGGAATTGGACCGGACAAAAGCCCAAGTCAATATTTCACCAGAAGGAACAGAGAGTCCGGAGGGGAGATGAAGAGGGGAGCCAAGCCGGCCACACCTGGTGGTGGAACGGCCAGCCCTAGCCGCGCCACCAGGTGGTGTGGGCCCCCTGGCACTCCACCGACCTTGCCCCTTCGCCTATATATTGCCTCCAAAACGAAAACCCTAAGTACCCGATCAAAATTCCACGAAAGAGTCTGTAGCCGCTGCCATCTCCATCCCTAGATCGGGAGGGATCTGAAGCTCTTCCCGGCACCCTGCCAGAGGGGAGAGATCACCCTGGAGGCCTTCTTCATCATCATGCCTGCCTCCGGTGTGATGCGTGAGTAGTTCATCCCTGGACTACGGGTCCATGTAGTAGCTAGATGGTTGGTTCTTCTCCGTTGTGATACCATGTTTAGATCTTGTGAGCTTCGTTCATGATCAAGATTATCCATTTGTAATCTTACATGTTGTGTTTGCGGGGATCCGATGGATATTAAGATGCTATTTCAGATTGATTATTGATTCTATCATGTCTTTGTTATTTGTGATCTTGCATGCTTTCCGTTGTTAGTAGCTATCTTGGTCGAGTCGATGCTAGCAACTCCAAGAGGGAGTATTTATGCTCGATAGTGGGTTCATGCCTCTAGTAATCTGGGGAAGTGACAGAAATATCTAAGGTACTAGATGTGCTGTTGCTACTAGGGAGAAAACAACAATGCTTTGTTCATAGAACAATCGTATTGTTTACTTTATACACTTTGCTTAATGCAATTATCTATTGCTTGCAACTTAATACTAGAGGGGGTTCGGACAATAACCTGAAGGTGGATTATTAGTCATAGATCCAGTTGGATTACGGTCTATGTATAATGTTATAATGCCCAATCAAATCTCATAGGAGTCAAGATGATTAGTATATGCATGTATGCTTTCTTGGTGTGTGTCAATTGCCCCGCTGTAATTTGTTCACCCAACATGTCTTCTATCTTGAGGAGAATCACCTCTAGTGAACTATGGACCCCGATCCATTCTTTTACTATCAATCTACAATCTGCTATTTACTGTTTTCTATTTACTTTCTGCAAGCAATTCCTATCTTCCACACAATACGTTTAATCCTTTGTTTTCAACAAAACCGGTGAGATTGACAACCTCACTGTAAGTTGGGGGCAAAGTTGTGTGGTTTTATTATGCAGGATTCCAAGTTGGAAACAACACCTTGGAGGTGTTTCCTTGCTCTTACTGGTTCGATAACCTTGGTTTCATAACCGAGGGAAAATTTGCTATTATGCTCATCATACCTTCCTCTTGGGGTTCCCCAACGAGCTCGAATATATTTTGAGCCATCACTAATGAGATCGAACTTAATGATATCCCAAAAAGATTGATAAAAATAAAATAAAGGCCATCAACATAAGAACCAAAAATAGCTAATTTAGTTTCTTCTTTAGTAAAGCCAGAGCTCAGAATTTGGTTCTCATGGCTGTTAACCTTTTCATCGGAAATAAAAAAGTTGTCCTTAAGTATAATATCCGGTATCTTCTCCTAGCCAAAGAGGCACTTATAATAATCATAAGCCACCTTAAGCATATGTACAGTTTGAGTGATAGTTCCATTTGGGCCATCTAAAACATTGATAAGCATCTTCCTCCTTCTCGTGTTTGCCACCGCATGGAATTATGCAGTATTCCTATATCCCTCTAAGACATATCTATATCTAGATCTCTGTCTGGCTTTAGTATCTTCAAGGATCCAAAAATCATTTAGCTCTTTAAGAATAAACTTTAATCTATTATGTTCTTCCTTAGAAAGAAGGCTAGTCTCAGACTTGATGTCAAGAAGATATATTCTTCCATCAAGCTTCTCTTATTTTTCTTAGCAGCAACTTCTACATTAAACTCCACCCTTTAGCTAGTTTCCTAAACAGTCTAACTTTGTTTTTCCACACTTTAGAATATTATTACTATTAACCTGTAAAGACCATGCTTTAATGACCATGTCTTTAAAATCTGGCCTACTGATCCACCATTTTTCAAATCTAAATCTGGTTGGTTTGGGAGGTTTCTCTTTCCCATAATCCTAGAGAATGGGAGTATGATCACTACCAACCTTAGCTAGAGTTCCGGCACTAGCTAAAGGAAAAGTAGCATCAAAACTAGTACTACGTAAAATCCTATCTATTTTGCTCATGATCAAATCCACTTGGTTTTTCCCCCAAGTATATGCTCTACATGCAAGCCCTACTTCCATCAAGGCCCACATTTCTATCCAAGCATTAAATTTATCTGCCAATCTAAAATCAACATTCCTATTACTTTTATCATCTAAAGATCTAACTAAGTTAAAGTCACCTCCTATTAGAGCAAGACCATCCCAATTAACGAAAAGTTCATGTAATTCAGCAATGAACTCTTGATTTTTCTCTTCATAAGCAGAACCATAAACAGTAGTAATTATACAGGTAATATCAATAACTTTGTTCTTAACTACTACACTAACAGAAAAGGATTTAATATCCGAAGCTATGACATCAAAGAGATCTAGATTAATCCCTACAAGGATACCACCAGCAGTCCCAACAGAAGGCATGTGATTCCAAGCAAAATTTCTATTACCAAGGATATTTTTCAAAAAAGATTTACTAAACTTATCTTTTTTTGGTCTCCTTAAAACCTATGTAATCAACTTGCAAAGGAATAATGTTGTCCTCAATTTACTTCTGTCTACCAGGAGTAGAGATGCTCCTACTATTCCAAAAGCAATTAACATGACAATTTCTTCTTGGGATGCTTGGCTCGAGATTTATTCACTACTTCTATCTAACCTTCAACCTCCTCATCAATTTCATCACAATCACATGAAGAAAGGTGAGGAGTGCTGGAACTAGGAATGAAACTACTGCATGTAGAAACAAGAGAACTATCTAATTCTACTCCTATATTGTCAGAAATATTATATAATTCTACAGAACTTAAAACATGGACGGGGTTTTGTTTCATTATACCTTTCAAATTTTTGGGAACCTCCAGGTTGTTAACTTCTTTCAAATCCACAGCCTTCTCCAGAATATTTTTTGACCTGTCAATTCTTGAACTCTTCCTGGCTGGTTAGATGGGTCCCCATTTTTGTTTCTTAGGAGCCCCCTGATTCACTACTTGAACATTTCTATCTAACATTCCCAGTTCACTGAAATCTAGCATCAGGTCCATAAGCAGGCTGGATGGAGGATCATCTTTATCTGGCAACCCTGTTTGCAGCACACTCTGACCCTAGCATTAGTGCTTCATTTGTTCTTCCCCCAAAAGGCTTGAACTTCATGGTTTGCCCCAGAAATTGGAGATTTGTCCCAGATGAAGGTCCCCTCATTATCCTCTAGGCCTTTCTGAACCAGCAGCTTGAAAACAGCACCTCCACTACAAGTGCAGGTATCTCACCATCAGAGAGTCTAACTCTACTATTGTTTTGTCTAGAACTTTGAGTGGCTCTAGCGGCAGACTGAGAAGGAGCACTCCTTTTGGAGTTGTTCCATGTTTTCCCCTCACTTAACTGTTGCCTATCCACTGTACCATCGCCATCCTCTTTACCATGTTCATCGGGATCATCCTGCAGCTCCGCATCCTTATCACTAGTGATATTGATCACATATTTGTCAAGAGAGAATCCCAAATGAAACAAGTAATCATGGAAGTCAAACAATGTCCTAGAGGGCAGCTTGGAAGGGTCCCTACATTTAATTTTGACTCTGACTTTCTTAGTATTGTTCTTGAAAATGCTAAGCCAATGCACATCTTCCAGGATGCCACATGTAGAGACTGCTCGATCCAAAACATTCCATTCACACCACTTAGACTACATACCAATGATAATGACCCAGACCTTCTCTAGAGATTTCATAGGTTCTGGAGCATCATTCCAAGCCTCTACCTTGACCTAGACCCCTGCCTTAGATACACCAAATTTAGGGTATCCTATTACTTGTTCCACAACTATACGAGGAGGAAACACCACCAGGTAAGTGTTGTCATGACCTAACTCTCTGATTTGCCAAGGCCAATTTGTTTTGTAGATTTTGGAGAACTTAGTAGCTAGGTCCTCAACAGACAAGTGACCTTCCTCAACCGACACAATACCATCATTTTTTGTGTAAGTAGTGGGATTAGTGACCATCTCAAGGGTTTCAATGTGGTAAAAACCTAGACCTGGAGCACCACTCCCTATGTCCCTAGCAATCTGATGTGGCCTTTTCCTGACAGGGAATTTGTCAACAGAGTGAGCCACACTTTTGCAAATAAAACACATCATCTGCTTCTCACATGAGCTTTGGTAGTGGCCTGGTTCCCCACAACACATACAGATGGTATCAATGTAACTCATCTGTGCATTACCATCGGAGGTTCCAGCCCCCCCGATCCTTTTGAGTAGGACGATTTTTCTTCTTACCCTTCACCTACGCTTTTGTCTTTTCTGACTGATCAGTCCCTTGGTTTGGCTGCTGCTATTGCTTAGTACGCTGTTGGGGTGCAATCCACTGATTTAATTGCAAGCCAAATTGTGGTTGAGGTGGGAAAGGTGGAAATGGCCATTGAAACCCCAGGGAGGAGGCATGTTACCTTGGGCATAATCAATCCACTGATTTGATTGCAAGCCAAATTGTGGTTGAGGTGGGAAAGCTGGAAAATGGCCATTGAAACCCTAGGGAGGAGGCATGTTACCTTGAGCATAACCAAATGGAAGATGATTCTGGAAAATTGAGGATTAAATTGGCCAAATTCAAACAGATTCTGCTAGGGAGACTGTTGTTGCTGCATCTGCATCTGTTGTTGATGCTGAGGCATCGACATCATCTAATGTTGCTGCGGCATCTTCTCAGGCAGCCAAGAATCCTGATCGTTGTTCCCTCCTCTACCTCCTCCCTTACCCCCTCTTCCTCTATAACCCAAGTCCTGAGCACTACCAGCAAAAACCAGAGGAACAAGAACTTCTAGACCTAGACACTGCAACCCAGAAGTTTGCTCTTCTACCACTGCCACCAAAGGAGGGGATAGATGAACCCTAGGTTTTGGATATGTCTTTATAAAGAAGTGGACATCAGCCCGAGATGGAAGTGGTGGCAATCCTGTGGCTGATGCTTGTTCGCTGGCTTTTCTGGAATATTCCATAGATGAGAAAAAAGGTCTCAACCACCCGGTCCTCATGGCACCCACCTTCCTCACCAAATCCACTGAGGCTCGGGCCCTCCAACAAGGAGATCCCACATCCTTTTCTCCCCCGCAGCTTACTCTGAAAATTTTCTTCCCGTGCAGCTTACTCTGAAAATTTTCTTCCTGCGCAGCAGCAGAGCAGGACAGAAACTGAAGATTCAGATAGGATTGTTCAGCGACACTACTATCTCCTGGAGCAGAGAAGTGTGGTGATTGAGTTGCAGCAACGCTTCCGCCGCCATGACTTCTCTTCTCTTGTATCCAGTAGTCGCCTGAATTCTCGGATATTCCTGGGCCCAAATTTGTCTCGCTTTCTTCTCTGAAAACTCTATTGGAAGAACTGGATTTCGCGGCCTCCTCTCTTCCTGGGAGCGGGGATTGCCACCGAAGTGCACAACAGAGGGGCATTCTGGAGGGGATTCCAAGAGGATCTCGCCAGTACCTGACGCACTGAAGCAAACCTTGCTCTCCGCGGAAGAGCCTTCTTCAGCAGAGGATCGACTATAGGTACCTCCGCTTGTAGAGCCACCGGCGAGATCAATAGGTCCGAAAGTACCGATGCAGAGGTTGAAACTACTTGACATGGAGCTTCCCGCTCCCCGCGCCTTCCCCTCACCGAGCGATGCTTCTGCCTTCCCCAAATCGCCTCCACTTCAATGCGAGCAAGCATTGGGAGCCGTCGCGCTTCCTCCTCGCCCTCCACGCTCGATTGTTTCCTGATACGAGCCGCCACCCTGCTCATCTTCACCTCCATACCCTAAGAACGCCAGCATCAGTCACCGTGAGGCCACAGATCTGAAATCCAATCAGCGGATGAGCGGTGGAGTAGTCGGTGTGGCTCGCTGGGAAAGACACGCGAGGTTGAGAGGGGGTAGGAGTAAGGGTGGGATAGGCGCAAACGCGTGTCCTGCCATGGGGGGAGATTGAGATGGCTCCGCCATGAGGCTGACCGCGGGTCAGAACAGGAGCGGCCATCTCCTGCACGTGGGGTTTCTTAGTCGTAGCTAGCCGTGAGACTTGTTCTTCCTTTTTTTACTGTTTCGTTGGAACTGTAAGTTGGTTCTTGGACTTGTTCCGTTATGTTTTAATACTGGAACCTGATTTCCGTGCTGGGGTTGTATGGGAAAAAATGTTTTTTCTTTGCCAAGTAGGCAAAAGTCTGCACCACACGTGAAGTATGACAAAAGAGAGCAGGGATGGCGACTTCCTTTGCCGAGTGTTCTGTCTGGGGTCGGTTTAGGGAAGAGGCTTTGCCAAAAATTCCGACAAAATTCACTGCACAAAAATTGTCACGCTCGCGGCAAGAAACTTGGTTTCCGGTAGTGCAGGCATACATCATCGACCCTCTATCTATCTTGGGTTGGGGGGATAATGGCACATAGCTAGCTAGTTCAGCTAATTAAGCATTTGTGTCGGCTCTCAGCAGCCCAAACGGCAGTAGTGTCGTCGTCAAGGTGGAGCAAGCCTGATGAAGAGGAAACCCGGAGGAGCTCGTCGAGGTAGTCCGCGCCCAGGTCCTGAAGCTCCACGACGCCCGAGCAGGCAGACGTCTGCACGGCCGGCTGCTCCTGTCTGACACTGAGGGCGGGCATCATCATCTTGGTGGGCGCGGCCGTGTATGCCGACCCCGCCGCCGTCTTCTTGGCCTTGTTGGGCGAGCGCTTCCGGATGGAGTGGCGGCGCTTAAGCGCGAGCACGGGGGAGCCCGCGGTGGCCCCGAGCGCGAGGGTGCGGAGCGACTCCTGGACGCGGTCGACGGGGTAGTTGAGCACGGCGGCGGCGCCGCGCACGGAGAAGGCGGCCTGGTCGTAGGCCATGGCGGCCGCCTCGGGGGTGTTGAAGGTGCCGAGCCACACCCTGGCACCCTTGCGGGTGGAGTCCCGTATCTCGGCCGCGAACTTGCCCCACGGCCGCTTCCGCACGCCGATCAGCCCCTTGGGCACCGACGCGTCGGCTGGCGGCTGGTGCTGGCCGCGGCGCTTGCTTGGACTTGGAGTTGGAGCGGCAGCTGCTGCTGCAGCGGTGGGCTGCATTTGCTGCATGGCCTGTCGCTGCTGGACGACATGGCCGTGGTGATCGGAGGAGGAGTATGAGGAGGTGGAGCCTGACGATGACGAAGAGGATGATGACTCCATGTCCAGGTCGAAATTCAGGTAATGGGCCACCGACATGTCGTCGCCCATCGCCTCCAGCAGCGTGCTGAGCAGCTGCATGTCGTCGCTGTCGCCCATGTCGAACGCCGACGGCGAGTACATCTCTGCCGTCGTCGACATCGGCTGGCCGTAGCAGTTGCCGATGCCGCTCCAGTGGTGTTGTTCCATGGAGATATCGATGGACTGAATGCTCGAGCAATGCTGGCTTGGCGAGAAGGAAGGCTGGATTTGGTTGGCGGCTTTGCTAACTGTTGCGAGCAGGGCATCCTACCCTGCTTTTTATAGGCAACCCAGTCAGTCGATCTGCCCAGAAACGAGATTTTGACTAGTCGAATTTCTCGATGCGGGCCCCACCGCATCCAAGGCCCAAAACAAAAATAGTTAAATAATGGTGGGACCCACAAGGCCAACGGATGAGAAGTGGAAGAAAGAGATTGGTTTAGCTGATGGAGCGAACGCACCTGACAGGGACAACCCCTGGCTGACATAGGGCGGCGAGATACGACAAGCGACCACGACGTCAGCATTCACTCATCCTCTGCTCCGACCTGCACTCACTGACGTAGGGCGGCGGCAGTAGGTGGCATGCGCAGAAGATCCTGGCCTTCGTGGAATCATGGGAAGGATCCGTCATAGCTGAGGGATAATTGGAATTGTTTGCTTCCTTAATCGCCACTTACTAACGATCTTAGTAGTACTACACGCGCGCGATCTTCCCGGAAGCAGCATACATGGGCCCAAAAATTGTACTCTGGCGGCATATAAATAATACTACTCAGTAGTATAGCCTCACTGATGTACCTGCTGCCTCTTTTTTCCTCTTCTATACCCAAATTTGAACTTAATTATAACTCAGATGACCTTTTCTGGCCAAAAATAAAAAGAATATAAGTATATGCTGACCTATGCATGAGAGAGGCAGCGGCGACCTAGGGTTTCATCCCTCTCGCGGGCGACGCCGTTGATCCGTTCTGCTTCCATTGGCCTTGGTGGCTTGGAGCTGTGGCCGATCACAACCTCTCGCCGGCTGAAAGGTTTCATGTTCTTTGTTTAGACCCCTTTTCATTTTCAGTGCCTTCTTCAGGACGTTGAGGCGGCTGGTACATTCTGAAGTCAGAATAAGATCCTCTCCATCCACCCTAAAAAAGGATCCTCTCCGCACTAACCTCGCTCCGGTGGTGCGCCTAGCGCTGGTGGAGGACGCATGGAGTCGTGTGTCCGGCGGATCTCTTAGGATCCGGTCTTTTTATATTTATTGTGTGATTTGAGATCAGTATCTTCCGATTTATGGTTGTCATCTTTGTCGATGGTTGCTATTCTGGTGCACTGGTCCTTAGGGGTTTTAGCATGACGACTCTCTGTCCATCTACTATAACAAGCTCTACTACATCGAGGTTTGCCCAGCTCCGGTGATGGAGGAGCGAGGACATGCGGGGTGTCTTTGCGTCGTGCTAGTGTCTGTAGTCGTTACTAGGTGGTTCAGTGACCTATCTATAACTTTTACTTTTGGGCTTATTTTTACCTTTGTAAATGATCGTTAATATCGGTGGATTTTTTTTAGAAAAAATACTAATTCACTGGGCAGATCCTCGGACGAGAGCTGATACCCATCTCGCTCTCGCTTGCGATACGCGTACGTGTGCATGCATGTGACTCATCACTAGTAAACATCCGTTTCGATCGCATCAAATCAAAATCAAATCTGGTCCATTTTGGTTAGGCCTTTCACAATAGGTGTTTCTTAGCGCCGTATCCTAGGTAGTTTGCTTATGTGGCATGCTATTTAATGAAGAAAAAGATGGTTGTTGTATCTTATCTAAGCTACAACCTTTGCACGCTATCATAGGCAAAAAACTTGGATAGTCCAATCACACACATGCATGAAACTAGAATCATTAAATGCAACCCTTTCAAGAAACACCAACTAAGAAACTCTCCATTGTCATAGTTGTTTCTTAAGTTTTAACTGCTCCTATGAAAACGTGTTAAGAGACCCTCCATTGTGAAAGGCCTTATGTCATGCTAGTTACTAGTACTAGCTTCTTACTGCATGCCTCGTTCGTTGGTGATTAGTAAATGATTTTTCCAGTTTCTAGGGTGCATTGACCGTTTGGTTTCGCGGTGCTCCATGGACAAGAAGGGTGCTCATTAACAAAACACATCTTGCTTGCCTACGAAATCTATCTCTGACATACCAGCGATCTTCAAAAAAAAAAATACACCTCGTAAACAAACTTATCACACATTTGCTAGCTCCTCGAAACAGCCCCGTTATATTTATATAGCAACCACACGATACAAGATTGATATCACTGCTGGGACAAACAACACAATCCAACCCGAAAGAAAAACAAGAGAAAGAAGAAAGAAATGCTGACAGCACCGGATCGACAAAAGCAATGTTGACCCAAGACCATTGCGCCCTCCTGCTAAGTCCCACCACGCACCTAAGTCTCCGAAACGCCGTGTACTAAGCAACACCTTCAAGAAAGAATGCGACGATGACGACACGGCTGCCCGGACTGGTCCTAGGATTCCTCCCGACACACGGACTAGGGTGTGGAAGAGGAGCCCCAGACGCCCTTTAACAAGGACTGGTGGCACCCGCAGGCATCACCGCGTCGGTGCCGACAGCGCCGACAGGGATTTCTCCCGGCCCCCAGAACCACGAACCCGGACAGATCGAAGCGCACCACCAAACTTGTCGCCCACCAATATGCGCCACCACGGTCTTGAAGTCACGGTCACCGTCTCACCATAACAACGTTTTGAGGCCGGACGAACCGAGAGAAAGAGTTGTAAACATGGGTGATGTCTACGCACTTCTATTCTTGTAGACATGTGTTGGGCCTCCAAGTGCAGAGGTTTGTAGAACAGCAGCAAGTTTTCCCTTAAGTGGATTACCCAAGGTTTATCGAACTCAGGGAGGAAGTGGTCAAAGGTATCCCCTCTCAAGCAACCCTCCAATCAAGATACAAGAAGTCTCTTGTGTCCCCAATACACTTGTCAGGTGTATAGGTGCACTAGTTCGGCGAAGAGATAGTGAAATACAAGTGGTATAGATAATTATAAGTGGTAATGGTGATAGAGAATAGCTTGGTGGCGTGGAAAAGACTAAAAGCAAACTGAAATAAAGATGGAAGCAAGCAAACATGTAACAGATCTAATTGCAAACGGTGTATCAATGATTAGAAACAAGGCCTAGGGATCATACTTTCACTAGTAAACACTCTCATATAAATATCTTCTCTTTATGATACTACTCTTAACTACTCTCCGGTTGGACACTCTAATCGATGGTAGGGCTATAACAGCACACCTCAAAGTAAGCCTTTCCCATCTAGAAAACCCCACACTGTCACCTTAAGTACTAGATAGTTCCAACAAACACCACAATTTCATAAAGACATCCAACTTCAAATATAACTCACAACAAGTATTTGAGATTTCTAGCCTAAGTGCCGCCATGGTGTGCACGCTGTCACTTTCACACACATAGGGAGAGCAGAGATCTATTAAAGCACTTGAGTAGCAAGGTAGATCTATAGATTACAAGCTCATGATCTCAATAAGATCATGCATATAGAGAGAGATGAACACATAGCTACCGGTAGAACCCTTAGCCTCGAGAGAGAACTACTCCCTCCTCATCATGGGAATCAGCAATGGTGATGGAGATGGTGGTGGAGATCGATGGAGATGGCTTCGGAGGCACTTCCCCGTCCCTGCAGGGTGCCGGAACAGAGACTTTCTGTCCCCCGAATCTCCCCTTCGGTGGTGGCGGCGTTGTGAAACTTTTCGTGGCTGGAGGCTTGATGATTTAGAGTTTTCGCATCGGGAGGCTCTTATAAGCGAAGGAGGCAAGGTCGGTGGCCAGCCAGGGGGCCCACACCATGCCCTGGCGCGGCCAGGGGGACCCGCGCCATGGGGTGGTGTGGCCACCCTGTGGCCCCTATCTGACTCTCCTTCTGGCTCCGTGAGTCTTCCGGGAAATAGTAACTTTGGCTTTTGTCCCGTCCAATTCCGAGAATATTCATTTTCTGACTTCCTAGAACCAAAAACAGCATAAAACAGGCAACTGGCACTGTGGCATCTTGTTAATAGGTTAGTCCAAGAAATCATATGAAAAGTACTCCAAAGTTGAAACAAAACACAAGAAAGTAGATAAAACCAAGCATGGAACATCAAAAATTATAGATACATTTGCAATGTATCAACATCCCCAAGCTTAACTCCTGCTCGTCCTCGAGTAGGTAAGTGATAAAAAGAAAGAATAATTTTTGAGGTGACATGCACCATCATAAACTTGATCAAAGTATTTGTAAAACATTCAAAGTTGGGATCATAGTAATTCAATCATAACATGAAAGACAAAGTTCTAGCAATAAGACAAAGCAACTATGTTGTAACATGAAAAGGCACAAACAAAAGATTTATGAATAACAATGCTTTGCAAGACGTTTATTTGTTTCACATAAAGAAAACATAGCATAATAGTATTCAACTTGTCCCTCATAGAGTAGCAAACATAAATGCATAGAACACCTTCAAAGTTCATAAGAGTGACTAGATACAATAGTTTAAAACAAGCAATATCAAGTTATGCATCAATCAACTAGTCTTGGGACAATGCACATAGAACTAAGAATGGCTACTATGCCCTCAAAGTAGGTGCATAAAGATAGAAGGTGGAGACTCAATATAATGGTGGAAGAAAGGGCTTTGTAAAAGGAAGTACGGATTCAAGTCTCATAAATAGCTTCCAAAAATTATGGTACTTATAGCTTTCAGCTCTCATTGCCCCTATCATAAGCATCTTGAAGTGATTAAGGTTAAAGTGAACAAACTATGGTGTACATGCTTGACGAAGTATAAGTTAGAAATCTCATGTCCCTTGTATACGAGGGCCGCTCCTCATGCTATTCAAGTTTAGTCACCGGTAAGTTCTTGTCATCGTAAGTACATGTGTATCATAGAGAACCGCCAACGGGGTACCCCTTGCCCGATGATACGGAAGAATCCCCATATCAAAATGACAAGGCAAGAAGACAACGAGCATCTCGGCAATCTTCTTATTTACCATGGGAATATGGTGCTTTTTTCTCTCTTTCCTATTTTCATAATCTCTTGTTTTTTCCTTTTTCTCTTTTTTTCTCAATATAGGACTCTTTTTTTTATAAGAAGAATGCTTCATAGACAGCTCATTATGGTTACACTGCAGGTTTCCACCATGTTAGCATGGATTAGACTAGCGGCCCAGGCATTTCTCTAACACATATACATAACTCCATAGACTTACAAGCTCCCCTTTCATTTCCCACCGACGACATCCATATACAAAAGAGCATGATATCAACTAGGTACACGTACCAAGTGCAATGTTGAAAGCATTCCCCATAAAAGCATGGTTCTGCTAATTCCCAACAAATAAGTGCAAGCATATACAACATAGACAACACAATGGTTCAAGTTTATTAAGGGCAAGAAAAGTAAAGTGTGCCATCAAGTTCGTGAGATCTTTAATCACTAGTTTTCTCATAACAAGTTTAATTTGAAAGGTAAACAAAAGCATGAATATACTTGGAATAGCATAAGCTAGTAGGTAGGTATGGTGGACTCTTTGGAATAACTTGGTTTAGGGAGTTGGATGCATGAGTGGAACTCATACTTGGTTGTGGAGGTTAGCAAAAGACTGGGAGCGACAAACTAAGAGAGCAATAATGGCCATAATCATGCAGAGCGACAAAACATCATTGATCAAAGCATAAAGTGATACTACAAGTTGAAAACTAAAGGATCATAAAGACTATGGTGACTTGAGATAGTCATAACATGGTGTGAGCATGTGCCAAGTCAACCCAAATAAAGCATCAAAGGAGAATACCACAATACTATGATTTAATATGCTAAAACAACGCATGATTCATCCAAGGCACATTAAGCAATCTCAATTGTTTATAACAAGTCATGCTACAGCAAAGAATACTAAGCATAAAGCCAAAACAATATCAAGCATGGCATGATAGAGCATAGGCCACAGTCTGCTCTCTTTAACACTTAAGCATGAACTTTCCTACTCTTTTCCAAACCAACCCAAACTATTTGAAAACCATTGTATGAAAGAGGGGGTCCAACAAATTTATTCAGAAAACTAAGAAAACCAAGCAAACAAAAAATCAAAACGAAAACGAAAAAAAAGACGCTCCAAGAAAAACACAACTGTGCATGAAACAATAAAAATGAAGCGTTTGGAAGAAACCTGGGATTTTTATTGATGAAGAAGGGGATGCCTTGGGCATCCCCAAGCTTTGACGCTTGTACTTCTTGGATATTTCTTGGGGTGACACGCGTGGCATCCCCAAGCTTGAGCCTTAGTCCATCCTTCATCTCATTTACTTATTCCTTCTATACACCTGAAATTTTTCCTTCATACAAAACTTCACACAATCTTTATTAGCAACATTAGTGAACTCAAGATAAATAAGTCTTAATGTTCAGTTCTAACACCAAATAAACTTTCATTAGAACACTAGCTACTGTAGCACTTCCCTCAAAAAGCTCAATTCTCCAAAAGAACTCAAAAAGGAACCAACAAGAAGCAAATGCAGAAAATGGCAGAAATCTGTCAAAACAGACCAGCAGGTAAATACGAATTTGTTCGAAGACCTTCTGTTACTCAAATCAATAAGTGTTGAACTAACGAAAGTTAGATAACAACCTGGGGCAGAAGCAGAAACAATTACAGATCAATCCGACATACAGAGCTCTCTCACGAATTTTTACGATGAAGCACAAAAATCTGTTTCGGGACAGCAACTTTTCCAATCATTACTTCTCTCTCATTAGAGGTTACTCTTGGCACAAAAAGCAAATAAAAAGGATAAGGAGAGGTTATTACTGAAGTAATAACTTCCAAGACTCATCTAAAACTTTTGGGTTATCTCCCAATAAGTACTTTTCTTTAACGCCTTTAAGTTAGGCATGATAGTTTGAGAAGATGCTCACATAGGAAATATGAATTGAAGTAAAAGAGAGCATCAAGAAGCAAATTCAAAGCACATTTAAGTCTAACCCACTTCCTATGCATAGGAATTTTGTAAAGAAACAAGTCATGCAAGCACAAAGCAACAAGCATAGGAAAGAAAAACAAGTGCAACATCAAGACTTTCAACATAAAGAGGGGAAACTTAATATTATTGAGATGCATTAAACCATGTTTCCCTCTCTCGTAATAACTTTTAGTAGCATCATGAATAAAATTAACAATATAACTATCACATAAAATATTCTTATCATTAGCCACATGCATAAAAGAATTAATACTCTCCACATAAACATAGTCATTCTTATTAATTGTAGTGGGAGAAAATTTTAAAAAATAGCTATCATTATTATTCTCATCACCATAATCATCAAATATAGGAGGCATATTGTAATCATTAATTTTCTCCTCAATAGTAGGTGGACTGAAAATATCATATTCATCATTGTAATCATCATATATTGGAGGTTTGGTATCATCATAAGCAATAGAATAACTATCTTCCAAAGCTGGGGAACTAAAAAGATCATTTTCATAAAAACTAGCTTCCCCAAGATTAGACTTTTCCATAGCATTAGCAATAATGGTGTTCAAAGAATTCATACTAATAACATTTCTATTAGCATGCAAATAAAGTTCCATAGGTTTTTTAATTTTCTCTTCAAACACTTCATGTCCTAACTCAAGATAAATACTATAAAGCTCTCTAATTTTGTTGTTGTTTTCCATTAAGCCTAACTAGTGAAAACAAGAAACAAAAGGACAAAATTGCAAAATCTAAAGGAAATAACTTCGAGCACTCACACCGGAGGATGTGAATACCTTTTACCTTACCTCCCCGGCAACGGCGCCCGAAAATAGGCGTTTGCCGTGGGAGGTTCTTCTTCTTCAATCCTCCGATGTGAATACCTTTTACCTTACCTCCCCGGCAACGGCGCCAGAAAATAGCTTGATGTCTATGCACTTCTATTCTTGTAGATAGGTGTTGGGCCTCCAAGTGCAGAGGTTTGTAGAACAGCAGCAAGTTTTCCCTTAAGTGTATTACCCAAGGTTTATCGAACTCAGGGAGGAAGTGGTCAAAGGTATCCCCTCTCAAGCAACACTGCAATCAAGATACAAGAAGTCTCTTGTATCCCCAACACACCCAATACACTTGTCAGGTGTATAGGTGCACTAGTTCGGCGAAGAGATAGCGAAATACACGTGGTATAGATAATTATAAGTGGTAATGGTGATAGAGAATAGCTTGGTGGCGTGGAAAAGACTAAAAGCAAACTGAAATAAAGATGAAAGCAAGCAAACATGTAACAAATCTAATTGCAAACGGTGTATCAATGCTTAAAACAAGGCCTAGGGATCATACTTTCACTAGTGAACACTCTCATATAAATATCTTCTCTTTATGATACTACTCTTAACTACTCTCCGGTTGGACACTCTAATCGATGGTAGGGCTATAACAGCACACCTCAAAGTAAGCCTTTCCCATCTAGAAAACCCCACACTGTCACCTTGAGTACTAGATGGTTCTAACAAACACCACAATTTCATAAAGACATCCAACTCCAAATATAACTCATAACAAGTATTTGAGATTTCTAGCCTAAGTGCCACCATGGTGTGCACGCTGTCACTTTCACACACATGGGGAGAGCAGGGATCTATTAAAGCACTTGAGTAGCAAGGTAGATCTATAGATTACAAGCTCATGATCTCAATAAGATCATGCATAGAGAGAGAGATGAATACATAGCTACCGGTAGAACCCTTAGCCTCGAGAGAGAACTACTCCCTCCTCATCATGGGAATCAGCAATGGTGATGGAGATGGTGGTGGAGATCGATGGAGATGGCTCCGGGGGCACTTCCCCGTCCCGGCAGGGTGCCGGAACAGAGACTTTCTGTCCCCCGAATCTCCCCTTCGGTGGTGGCGGCGCCGCGGAACTTTTCGTGGCAGGAGGCTTGATGATTTAGGGTTTTCGCATTGGGAGGCTCTTATAGGCGAAGAAGGCAAGGTCGGTGGCCAGCCAGGGGGACCTGCGTCATGGGGTGGTGTGGCCACCCTGTGGCCCCTCTCCGACTCTCCTTCTGGCTCCGTGAGTCTTCCGGGAAAATAGTAACTTTGACTTTTGTCCCGTCCAATTCCGAGAATATTCATTTTCTGACTTTCTGAAACCAAAAACAGCATAAAACAGGCAACTGGCACTGTGGCATCTTGTTAATAGGTTAGTCCAAGAAATCATATGAAAAGTACTCCAAAGTTGGAACAAAACACAAGAAAGTAGATAAAACCAAGCATGGAACATCAAAAATTATAGATACATTTGCAATGTATCAATGGGCGGCAGTATCGCATCTACGCGGGAGGGAAGGACCTCCACCACCGAAGGCGGTAGCCGACCGGACACCATGACAAGCGCACACCAGGGAAAAATTGGAGCCGGAGGGCTACAATATGGCCACCTGGAAGACGTCCTCCACCGCCAGTGGTGGGTGCCGACCGGACGTGGCAGCAGGGACACACCAGGCCGAGTAGGCCCGGCTGGACCCAAGTTGGGTCCGTGAAGTTCCCGCCACCATGCTTCAACATGTAGGTCAACACCGTTGCTACCCTTGGTTTGGCGCCCAAGGCCTGGCCGGGTCCAGATCGGACCCGTGAAGCTCCGCCGCTCGCTGCAGCAGACGCGACACCGACACCACCACCTGAATCACGACCTACTCCTCAGTCCAACATGAGGTGGCACGTCAGAGCCTGACCGGCCCGTCCTGACCCAGATTGGGCCCAAAAGGGCCCATATCTGGGCAAAGAGCCGGCGGCCAGAGCCAGGAGCACCGCCAACTGCGCCACCAAACCAGCAGTGCCCGTACGCCCTGTCACCACCCGATCGAGCTGAAGCGCCGCCCGCCCACCTGCACCGCCGTTGGAGCCGAATACAACCTCCACAAGAGGTCGCGAGAAGAAGCCATCGCCGCTGCCATCGTTCGAAGAGGAGGTACCGCCGTTGTGCCCCGCCGCCTCCACTGCGAGGGCCCGCCTCGGACGCAGTCGCCGGCCCACCGCGCGAGGGTAAGAGGCCCGTTGCTGAAGTCGCCGGTCGCAGAAGCAGAGCCGCCCCGCCTAGCCTTCTCGTGGGCGGAGACCAGGAGATCCGCCGCCGGCGGCACCGTCCGGACTTCACATGGCGGTGCACACTGGTGGCGGCGACAGGGTGGGAGGGGGAGAGAGGGGTTGGGCGCGGCGGCGGTGGAGCCCCATGGTCACCCGCGGGGGACGACCTAGGGGAGGCGGTTCGGGAGGTCTTCACCGGTTGGGAGGGAGCGGGCACATTTGCTAGCTACAACCTCGATCGGATGATTGGTAAGCATCTGCGCTCAGGAATGCACCTCAACAGTGGCGAATCTAGGATGAAACCGGTGGGTGTGCCAAGTTTAAAAATATTCCTATTAGCCTTTGATTAGTAAATATCAGTAGGTAAAAAACATTTGTATTTTTGGTGGGGTACCATGGAACCCATGGCAACCCCCACTGGATACGCGACTGCACCTGAGCGTACTGAGAGTCGGATTTCTCGTGTTTTGCTCTACCTCCTCGTACTACATGCATGTACGCTAACTGGTTAAATGTGTTCGTTAATCTTCACCAAAATAGTGTCCTGATGCGTTTGACGACTATTATATCTGTAATCATAGGTCACTGAAAATAAGAAAAACATTATAGATAAATTTAACCAATATCAAATTCTATAATTTTTCTCGTAACAACAATGTTGCCGTGCATTCTTCGTACATATCTATAGATACCCCCTCTGTCCGCAAATAAGTGTACTTTTAGTTTTGTTTTAAGTCAAACTTAGTAAAATTTGAGTAACTTTATAGAAAAATATACCAATATTTATGACCTAAATTGGTATCACTAAATCTGTTTTCAAATTTAGTTTTATAATATGATAATTTCATGTGATATATGTTATTATACTTATCTATAAAGTTGACAAATTTAACAAAGTTTGATTTAAGCAAAAATTAGAATTATACTTATTTGTGAACAGAGGAAGTATGTCTTTTTGTGATAGTACATGGTATGTCCAGTGACAATCCACTGCACTCGCGAGAAAGAATTGTCAATGCACTACGCGCGCGATCTTGAGGAAGCACACATGTGGGTCCCGCAGATCGGTCCCCACCACTTAGGCTAGTCATAGTGGTAGTATCATACTATTAGTATCATGTATATGATACTACTGTATAATACTATCTCCATAGTGCATGGTATTATATGTTTTACGTGTTATGATACGGTATCTACCTATGATACTCTAACCATCTTTTTCTTCATTAATTGTTGTACCACATCAGATTTTTATGAACATGACATGCATGGCAGTAGCTATGATATTTTCACTAGGACCAACCTTATATTCGGGCGGCAAATAAATATAAGTCCCCGCTGCCTCTTTTTTCCTCTTCGAAAACAAAATTTGAGATTAAGCGACACATCCAGCTGACGTACTTGGCTGCTTCTTAATTCTAGGCTAATTCATCGCAGATCGCTCGATAGATCCTCGGACGCACGCGAGCAGATACACACCTCGCTCTCTTCCCTGATACGCATATCGGCATATGCATGCATGTATGTGACTGATCAATACTAAATTTCTGTTTCTCCTACTCTGGTGCATTTTTCTTTTTCTTGTGCCAGCTCCTCGTACCACCAAGCCTATGTTCCTTCGTACTCCCTGCGTTACAAGAAATATGAAGTTGAGGGAGTAATTGGTAAGTTTTTAAATACACTTGCAGTGTGTAATCGGTTAGTTTTTTTTATTTCTGCCATAACATGGTGTCATAATCAAGTTTTGTATTTTTTCTATAATATTGGGATATTAACGTCAAAAGATTGTGTGATATCACCCGTTGCATTTGGTACCACCTCTTGGTATGACACATTTACAAGAAAATACTTAATATTCATCAAAGTCAACCCGCGGACATCTCCAAGGATGTTTCGGTGAAAGTTTCAGTATACCCATATTATGTTTTCTTTTGTGAGCATTTTGAGAAACATTTATTTAATGAAGCCTATGTTGCTCATGTGCCAGACCTCATTGAAACATTTACGAAACCTCTATAAGGTGGAGTGTGTGTGTTGAAATGTGGCTAGATCGTTAATAAAAACCTTCTATGTTCGAGGAAAAAATGCAATGTTCGATATGCAAAGCATATCGGCGACCAACAAATCGAATGGATTGAATGCGGTATAATCCTGACGCAACCGAAACTGCCAAGATTTTCTCCTCAAATAGTTATGGTACATTGTCAAACACCTCATCTCTATAACTTTAGGCAACTAAAATCTTGAAGGACAACTAATCAAGAAATTAATAGGAAAAACAGGAATGTCGATGTAGAAAAGAGTCATACAATCTTTCATGCCTAGATGCTTCTTGGCTACATACAACTTTAAGCTACTTCATCATTCTAGCATGTGGTCTAGTGTTGACATCAAGATCCAAGTTTGAACAATTAATTCATATCAAAAATATATTGGTTAAGTAATACACATGCTCATAGTCAAATGGCATAGCTTGTGTTGTGGCGGAGGTAGTAGAGGAAATCTGGGCGAGAGGATCAAAACATAAATTATGAATGTTTATGGGGGCAATTGACTGTATTTTCTTTCATGTAAGTCCCTAATTTTTTTGTCTTCAATGATCTTTCAAAGTCTAGGGGCGGTGCCACCCCCTAGTTGCACATAGCTCCACCAATTCTTGTGTGTTAGAAAACCGACATGTTTGGGTTTCTATTGCTGACATAAATTGATTTTTGGAATGTGTCGTTGTGCGTCTTATGTTGCGTTGGGCATTACATATGGAAAAATGGGAATGTCATTGTAACAATGAGCCATAAAACCGTTCATGCCTAGATGCTTCTTAGTATCCCATACAACGGTAGATCGATAAAATCCTCCCCGTCCTATTGAAGGAACATGTCCTAGCAAAGACGAGTAATTGGCGGGGGATTTCTCCAAAGTCAGCTCGAGACCATGGCTCTGTGGGATGGGGCCGGCTTCCCCTACTTGCTCCTCTGGGTATCCATAGCAAACAGAAGATTCGAGAAGGAGTGAATTGATGGATCATGGTACGAAGCCCCGAGGGGGAAGCTAACGCATGTGCTTTCATGTTGTTACCCGCCTGTTTCTTATACCCCTCTTTCCATTTCCTTATCAGGACACAAGTGATACGAAAAGCAGTCTTCTTCACAAGTCGAATAGGTTATTCAGCCGGGGATCAAAATTCGATCATCTCGTCCTAAGCTACTTCTTCATTGTAAAGTGTTGTATGGTGTTACAATTAATATCCAAGTATGAAAAATTAACGCATATGAACAATATATTGGTTAAATGATTAAATGATACACGGGCTCATAGTCAAACGACATGACTTTTGAGAAGTGGCGGAGCTAGAGGAGGATATCTTTGTGGGGGGGGGGGGGGGGCACAATGTATTATTTTGTAGGGGGGTAATGACTTTTTTTATTTTGTGTAAGTCTCTACATTTTTCTTCAATGATCTTTCAAAGGTTTGGGGGGGTGGGTGTGTGGCTCCCCTAAGTTACACATAGCTCTGATAGTGCTTATGTGTCACAAAACCCACATGCTTAGGTTTCTATTGTTGGGAAAAACTTAGTTTTTGGAATGTGTGGTTGGGCGTCTTACGTTACATTTGGCATTGCATGGGTTATGACAATTCCTTTTTCCCCATCCTTTGCTTGCCAATTTTAGTGTCAGTTTTACACTATTTTACGTACTTTTAGTCTTTTACATCTAATTTTTAGTAGCATACTACAAAACAAATACAAGGCAACACAATTTAGCAACCACAAACTCAACATTATATTGAGAAATCTTCTTTATGTTGTATCAAATTGAGAGAAAAAAAATCATAGGAAATATGCTATGAAAAAAGTTTTAGGATGACATGAACTATTTTCAACATATCCATTGGTTGGTGGTTGACAGGAAGGTAGTACATCTAGCCGTCCCTGATGTACAAAGAAGTGTATAGTAGTACAAAGCATTGTAGCCTAAATCTAGCACAGCTTATTTATACAGATGAAGCTGCAATTATTAGCTACCTAGATATCTAGGCTCATTCTCACCTGCCAAAAGGGTGGTGCATGCATGTGGGCATGCCGGTTAGTACGCGAGAGGCCAAATCTGTACATCTGCTAGTGTTGCTGCTGATAATATACTATATCTTCCTAATTAATTAGTTGACAATTGCAAGTTGGTGCTGCAGCTAGATAGCTAGGGACCAACCTCTCTGTTTTTCTTTTGGGCCTCACTAACTTTTGATGCTACAGTTCGTTGATGTGGACCGGCCGCTGAAAGTTTGTAACGACGATAAATATATTTCAATGTTATAAATTTCCTCCTTTCAAGGAAGACAGCAGATATATTAAAGTTGTTAAACAATTAAGCCCCGCTTGGTTTCCTGGATTTTAGGGGTGTAAATTTTACGAACTAATCAAGGTCCCACTAAACCGCCGCATACTCCGTAATATACGGATCTGATCGGTAAGTAAAATAACAAAACAAGCGGGGCCTTAGTGTAGCCATCATGAGTACGTCACACGACCCATGACTCCGAATTTGACAAAAACTCTCGCAGGGTTCGATATCTCATGTGTCGGGATTCGAGGTTGACATAGTTTCACCATTCTACAGTTGGTACGTAATTCTGTTGAACCATGTTGAGTAAACAGCATAAAACGACCACGTACACCACCCGCAAATTTCACCAAAAAATGCTGAATTGTGAAATTCGCCTGTCCTCAAAGCACACAAAACATTTATTGTGGAGCCGTTGGGACAAATATATAATTTGGTAGTAGTATTGATATAGAGTGCAAAGTATATTAATTGAGGTGCATACAAGATGATGAGTAGTAGTACTAGTACTATGTGTCATCGTCATCAGCCATAACTCAGTGTGGGTTCGAGGAAGCAGCGGCAGGCAGCACGTGTGTGTCTGTGATGGTTGCTTGCATCTTGCATGGCGTCGCTACCCATCTTACCAGCTATAGCTAACATTGAAGAGCTGCGGGCTGAGGAAGGTGGCGAGCTGCTTCGCATGGCAGCATTCATGCGCAGCGCACACCTGATCGATGGAGATTGTTTACGTCAACGCTGACGAAAACGGAGCGACATGCAGCATCGAATTAGTGCGAAACTCCATCGTGCGTTTCGAGTTCACTGTCGGCCCGATCCCTCCAACAAAGTCCAAAACTCCATCGTCGTCCGAAACAAGAAAAAGCCGGCACTGGGAGAGGAAGCGAGAAAATGGATCGATCGGTCGATGCCCAGGTGCAGTGCAGTGCATGCACCACTCATTGTCTCAGACCACGACCGTTCGGAAGTTTTCCTTCTCACCCTCATGCACTCTATTACTCTCTCGTCCTATGTATCTATCTACAGTATACACCAAAAAATATCATAATATAGGCAAAGCACGTCTTCGGCTCGTGCTACTGTCTGTAGTCGTCGCTAGGTGGTCCAGTGATCTATTTGTTAAGTGGTGGAATGTATAAATTTCAACTGTAAAGTGATGATATTGTACTCCTACTATATACTCCACCAAAAAGGAAAGACCATTTTTATTTCCCATGAAAATGAACATTTGTAACTCAGGTCCAGGTGTAGCGTTGCATGGATGACATGTGTGTGTAGCATATATCTACCTAGATAGCTAGGTATGTTGGACATGCCTTTTGGGCCGTGATGCAGCCAAGGAATGAGCCAAATACTAATTGACCAGGTGTTGAATGATCGACCCCACTACCCCAAGGATTGAATATCCCTAACCGCTGCCTTGAGTTTTTAATTTCTCTCTTTTATTTTGAGAATTTTCCGCGGTTCTCTGAATTCGCAAAGTAGAGAGCGACACCATGGTCTTTGATCTTTGAAATACTTGTAATCTTTTCCATGAATCTCGCGTACCAACTATCGTGGTAGGGTTGGCCAGAATGCCATCTAAAATACTCCGTAAACAGAAGAATGTGCACACGGGAATGCTGGTCGAGCCAACTTATTTTGGTGCAAAACATGTAGGCATGGACATTGAGTATACATGTTTCCTGGCAAAGATCGGAAAACTTATTTTGGTTGAGCCAACTTACAACAATGGGTTGATGCTCAGTACATGCAGTAATTCATGGAAGCTGCTAGGAGATGAGAAAAGAGATAGGAAGGTCTTCGATCTTTAAATACTTGTAATCCTTTCCATGAATCTCGCGTAGCAACTATTGTGGTAGGGTTGGCTAGAGGCCCAGAATGCCATCTAAAATAGTACTGCATAAACGGAAGAATATGCAAATGGGGATGCTGGTTGAGCCAACATTTGTTGGTGAAAAACAAGTAGGCCTGGACATTGAGTATATATGTTTCCTGGCAAAGATCGGAGTGACAGATATCATTAATTCATGGAAGCTTCTAGGAGATGAGAAAGGAGAAAGGAAGGTTCGTGAATGCATTGCAGCAGCAACAGCAGCTGATAGCCTACATGCGTCAGCAGATGTTGTGCAAGTCCAGGTGCACAGCAGAGGTTATGCAAGTACAATAGGTATTGAGCGTCCAAACATACCTATGCTTCAGATGTTAATCTACTCTTCATAAATTTGTCATTATTTTTCACATAAAGTATTAAGGATTTATTATCCTTATCACATGCAAATTAAATCAATATAAAAAATCTTATCATCATGAGAAAAATAGAAATTCATGTGCCATACAAAATTTGGTCTAAACCTTATACCTTGGTGCTATAACCATTCTAGAATATTAGGGTTTAGGTTTATGTTCTTGGTTTTTTTTTAGTTCAAACGAAAGCCAAATGATCTTGAATTTAGACAAACTCAAGCCACTTATTTTAGAACGGAGAGAATATTAAAGATACCATGTTATACAACTTATAGGGCCTTAGTACTACATCCATTTGAGAATAAGTTGGATGGTTAAAAAGGTGGTTGTACGCCAGTCCATTAGAGAGTCAAACTCATTTATGTCGGTCTCGTTAAAGCTGCGTTCTTGCAATGCTAAGTTTTTTCACACACAAAAAAACTTATTTTTATTTCGCATGAAATAAAACATTTGCAACTCAGGTCCAGGTGTAGAGTTGCATGGAGGACATGCGTATATCTACCTAGATAGCTAGGTACGTTGAACAAGCCGTTTGGGCCGTGATGCAGCCAAGGAATGAGTCGTGTACTAATTGACCAGCCGTTGAGTGAATATCGCTGACTGCTCCCTTGAATTTGGAATCTTTCTCCATTTTGGGGGGATTTTCCGTGGTGCTCTTAATTTGCAAAGTAGAGGGCGGCACCATCGTCTTCGATCTGTATATACTCCCTCCTTCTGAAAATAGATGTCTCAAATTTTCAAAATTTGGATAAATCTAGACAGTATTTAGTACTTCTTTCGATCTAAATTAATGTTTTCAGATTTGTCTAGATTCGGATGTATATACCACTAAAACATGACTAGATACATCTGAATCCAGACAAATCTAAGAATATTAATATGAATGGAAGGGAGTATATAGGTTCATCCAAATTTTGATAAATCTGAGACATTTATTTTAATACATAGGGAGTACTTGTAATCTTTTCCACAAATCACGCGTAGCAACGCTATTGTGGTAGGGTTGGCCAAATGCCAAGTGGGGATTCTGGTTGAGCCAACTTATTTTGGTGCAGAACATGTAGGCCTGGACATTGAGTATATATGTTTCTTAGCACAGATAGGAGTGTCATGTATTAGAACACAGGGCATATGCCCAGTACAACAATGGATTGATGCTCAGTACATGCATTAATTCATGGAAGCTGCTAGGAGATGAGAAAAGTGTGAGGAAGGTTCGTGGATGCATTGCAGAGGCAGCAGCTGATGGCCTACATGCGTCAGCAGATGTTGTGCAAGTCCAGGTGCATGCACGGCATCCTGCCTCCTCCGGCCGGCACCATGCACATCAATCCGATTCAACGCCCCAAGAGTGGAACCATATACTGTACTATAGTATTATCTCATACTCGATCTACCTAGCTGTTCTTCACTTCTTCTCCTGCTCTCATCACTACGTATACGTTCGGCCCATACGAGCTCTCTTTCCTGCGCCCTTCCATTCATTTCAGATATCTTCTGTTTTCATATCAATTCATTCATCCATCTCTTATTTATTTCTTCAGTCTCTCGGTCCTCGCAAATACTGTATATACATGCTTGTTTGCAGTCTTACCTTGAATTTTCTCTGCTTTGATCTGATTCGGTCAAGATAACGAACTGTTTACATCTATGATGATGTCTGACGTTCATTAGTTGTATCGTTGATCAAACATCTGATTTCATTCATTTTTCCTTTTTGGATGGATACGATCCATTTCTGTTAGCTTTGCGACAAGTAAATAACGAAGAACGAAAAGGAAATCGCAGCAAGAGGATATAGATTTAACGTGAAAAAAACTCTCCAACAAAGAGAGAAAAAAACCACGAGCGCCAGCCTTTGAAATTTCACTATAACGGGGAGTGTTTACACAACGCCAGGGATTTTCACAGATGCAACTTATCCGGGCCAATGGCTTACAAGAGGTTTATAGAGAGCTAGAAACCTAGGTCCGCTCCGCTTCGGCCTAAGCCTCCGGTGACGAGCCTCGCTCCGCTCCGTCAAAAGTTAGCCTCCTTAATAGAATTTAGATCATATTTCAACAAACTCTACCTTGAGACAAATTCCTTCTTGTAGCATCAAAAGCAATCATCTCCCTGAACAATAAAGAAAACACTTTCGGCGCTAACAACCACTTGGGCTAAACAGTTATACCAACTAAGCTTGAGCATAGCTCAAACTTAGCAACAAGAACAAGATTTGTCATCATATCAGCAATATTATCATGAGCGCTTATCTTGCATACCTTTAGTGTACCTTGTGCAAAAATGTCATGAACATAATGGTACTTAATATCAATGTGCTTTGTTCTCTCATGGAACATCTGATTCTTAGTAAGGTATATAACACTTTGACTATCATAGAACAGGTTAATGTAAGAATCATCCTGACAAAGCTTAACATACAAACCTTTCAACCAAACAGACTCTTTGCAAGCTTCATCAATAGCCATATATTCGGCTTCGGTTGTAGATAGAGCAACAACTGGCTGTAGCGTTGCCTTCCAACTCACAGCACATTCACCTACCATGAACACATAACCTGCGAGGGACCTCCTCTTATCCAAGTCGGCAGCAAAATCTGAATCCACATAGCCTATGAGTCCCTCACCAGTCTTGCCAAACTTCAAGCAAGCATTTGATGTGCCATGGAGGTACCTGAAAATCCACTGAACAACTTTCCAATGTTCTTTACCAGGATTACCCATGTAATGACTCACCAAACTCATAGCGTATGATAAATCAGGACGAGAACAAACTATCGCATACATCAAGGAACCAACAACACTAGAATAAGGAACTCATGACATGTACTCAATATCTTCATCAGAAATAGGACATTGCAATGCTAACAATTTAAAGTGAGGAGCAATAGGAGTACTAACGGACTTTGCATCATGCATATTAAAAC
The DNA here is from genome assembly GCA_916181665.1 of Avena sativa. NCBI lineage: Eukaryota > Viridiplantae > Streptophyta > Magnoliopsida > Poales > Poaceae > Avena > Avena sativa. Next base: position 436,661,217 of record OV702295.1, read on the forward strand.
ATTGGAGAACTTTCTCAACGTAACTTTGCTGACTAAGAAATAGCAACCTATATTTTCTGTCCCGTTTAATTTCTATACCTAGGATATTCTTAGCAGCACTAAGATCTTTCATCTCAAATTCAGTACTTAGGTGTGCCTTCAAAGTAGTGATTTATTTCATGCTCTTGGCAGCAATTAACATATCATCAACATATAACAGCAAATATATAGGTGATCCTTTAACAAATTTTATGTAAACACAGTTATCAAACTGAGACCTTTTAAAGTCTTGTGATATCATAAATGAATCAAATCTTTTGTACCACTATCTTGGAGATTGCTTCAAACCATAAATCAATCTATTCAATTTGCACACAAAATCCTCTTTTCCAGGAACTATGAACCCTTCAGGTTGGTCCATGTAAATCTCCTCCTCCATTTCACCATGCAGAAAAATAGTCTTTACATCTAGCTGCTCAAGCTCAAGATCATGCATAGCAACAATACTAAAAAAAGCACGAATGGAACTATGCTTCACAACTAGAGAGAAAACATCATTATAGTCAATACCTGGAATCTGACTGAAACCTTTTGCTACTAACCTTGTCTTAAACCTGGGAGGCTCATTAGAATACAAACCTTCCTTCTTTTTGTATATCCACTTACAGTGGACAACCTTATTTTGTTTAGACAATCGCACAATATCCCATGTGCCATTCTTTTCAAGTGATTGCATCTCTTCTTGCATAGCAGAAACCCACTTCTCGCGGTCAATGGATGCAATGGCTTCATCACATGTAGCAGGTTTAGAATCATGCTCCACGTGTTCAGCATAACTCAAAGCATAATGAGCAAGATTACACTTTTCAATTAAACGAGATGGTGGAATTATGTTACGCCTTGGTCTATTAGCAGCAATAGACTCATGTGGTTGCTGCAAAACAGTAGGTGAGTGCTGAACAACATGATCATCAATGTTTTCCTCATGAGTATCTTCGACCACAGCATTATTATCAATATTTTTCTGCAGGAGCTCCACCTGAACACTAACTCCCTCCTCTCCAATATCAACATGAGAGGGATCTGATGGCAAGCTGTCATGATACATAATGGATTTATTGAAGACAACATTCCTACTCAACAAAACCTTTTTAGTTTTAGGATTCCATAGTTTATATGCTTTAACTCCTGAACCAAAACCAAGAAATATGCACTTAACAGCTCTAGGATCTAACTTTCCATTATCAACGTGAGAATATGCAGTGCAACCAAAAACTCTCAACTGTGAATAATCAGTAGGCGAACCTAGCCATACCTTAGTGGGAGTTTTCTTCTCAAGTGGAATAGAAGGTGACCTGTTGATGGGTAGCATGCTATGTCGGCTTCTTCAGCCCAGAAACATCTATGCATACCTGCATTTGACAACATACATCGAGCCCTCGATATAATTATTCTATTCATGCGCTCAGCCACGCCATTCTGCTGAGGAGTGTAAGGGATGGTGTGGTGTCTGATCATACCATCGTTACTGCAAAATTTCTCAAACTCATTAGAACAAAATTTCATACCATTGTCAGTACGTATCTTTACCTTCTTTTCAGTTTGCTTTTCAACCATAACTTTCCACTTCTTAAAAGCATCAAAAACATCAGATTTATGTTTTCGAAAATATGGCCACACTTTTTTTGAATAGTCATCAATAATAGTAAGCATGTAATTAGCACCACCAATAGAAGTCTTACGGGAAGGTCCCATACATCAATATGAACATAATCTAATATGACTTTGGTGGCATGAACAGAAGCATTGAATTTAACTATTTTGCTCTTACCAAAAACATAGTGCTCACAGAACTCAAACTTACTCAAGTTGGAACCATCAATCAGCTCTCTCTTGACCAACTCTGCCATGCCATGTTTGCTCATATTCCCAAGACGCATATGCCACAAATTTGTTTTACCACAATCATCAGAATCATTAGAAGTAACAGCAGCAACAATACTAGGGAAAGTGCTACCTCTAAGAACATATAACTTAGCAAAACTCATATCACCTATCATGTGAATAAGAGAACATTTTGATACCTTTAACAATCTACGCCCACCGGTGTACTTGTATCCATGAACATCCATGGTACTTAGGGAGATCATATTTCTGACCATGCTTGGTATGTGCTTCATCTCAGTCAATGTACGTGTCACGCCATCATGTGTCTTGATCTTAACAGATCCAACTTCGACAATATGGCATGGATTGTCATTCCCCACACATACAAAATCTCCAGTCTGCACACACTCATACGAACTAAACCAATCTTTTTTACAGCAAATATGAAATGAACATGTGGTATCACCTATCCATTCATCATCACGAGAAGTACAGGCAGCAAAAAGGCTAAACATTCAACGTCAGAACTATCACCGGAAACAACAACAGCCTTACCAGCACCTTCAGACTTATCTTTTAGTTGGTAAGTTCCGTTCCTTTTCTCCTTATTCTGTAGCTTCCAACAATCATCAATAACATGATTAGATTTCTAATAGTACCTGCAGAACTTGTCCTTTCCCTTGTACTTTGAACGACCTCTGCCATTCTTTCTCTTATCTCGGTTGCCATAGTTCTTAAATCTATGCTCGGTCCTGCCACGAACCTGCAGAGCTTCAGCCTTGGATGATGACCCATCTTCCTGCACCATAGTTTTCATCTTTTCCCTCTATTTGAGGGCCTCTTGTACTTTATCAAGGGTTAGTTCATCACGTCTCAATAATATTGTATCACGAAAGTGTGCATAAGAACTAGGCAGCGAGCATAAGAGTAAGAGACCTAGATCCTCATCTTCTTATTTTACTTCCATAGATTGCAAGTCAGAAACGATCTCTCTAAAAACAGATAAGTGATTCATTACCGATCCACCTTCTTGCAGCCTATGTGAGAACAACTTCATCTTCACATGAATCTTGCTGGTTAGATCCTTTGACATGTAGATCGATTCTAGTTTTGCCCAAAGGGAAGCACCAGATTTCTCTGCCAACACTTCCTGCAAAATATTATTGTATAGATGAAGTTGAATCAAAGACAAAGCCTGATGGTCCTTCCGCTTCTCTTCATCGGACCAACCCTTAGCATCATTTCCATCGAATCCATCTAGCGCTTCATCCAGATCTAATGTTTGGGCGAGAATCGCCCGCATCTTCACCTGCCACAAGGATAATCTTATGGTGTAATCCTGCTGTGGTAGATCGAATTTCAATGAAGACATGTCGCAAACCCTAGCTTAGAACATGGGGCTTTGATACCACTTGTTAGCTTTGCGACAAGTAAATAACGAAGAACGAAAAGGAAATCGCAGCAAGGGGACACAGATTTAATATGGAAAAACCTCTCCAACAAAGAGAGGAGAAAACCACGGTTGCCAGCCAACAAAACTTCACTATAACAGGGAGTGTTTACAGAACGCCGAGGATTTTCACAGATGCAACTTATCCCAGCCAGCGGCTTAGAAGAGGTTTATATAGAGGTGGAAACCTAGGTCCTCTTCGCTTTGGCCCAAGTCTTCGGCGAGGGGCCTTGCTCCGCTGCGTCAGAAGTTAGCCTCCTCAATAGAATTTGGATCATATTTCAACAATTTCTCTCTCTGCATGACCAAAGTACTCCAAAACCATATATATATGTAACAACAAGCAAGGTTCAAATCAACCAATGTAATGTTGTGTTTGGATGCACTAAATTGTATCTTGGATGGAAATGAAATGGCCTCTAATTCTAATTCCGCTGTTCGGGTGTGCCTGGTATTTGCTATTAGAATCAAAAGGTGACAATCAATTCCAATTCCTGTTTGGACATACAAACTAAAATTGCATGTTTCGTTGAGTTTGGAAAATGTGAACTTGTTTTCATGTATGAAAAATAGTATCTTAGAATGTCCATACAAACTATAAACTTGAAGTCAGCCGGCTAAATTTATCAAGGAACAGTCCAAATAGTGACGATTTCCTGTTTAAATCTGACTAACATAAACCAACATCAAGCCTTCCAGGAGGTCACCGCAGTCAGTTTTGGTGTCCTGGATGCAAATCAGATGCCGGGACTGGGAGAGAGGTTCATCTCAATATCGACGCGAGGAGTTCTATTTTCGGAGGAGGCAGTGAAACAGTATCTCGTGAGTTTGGTTCAGAGGGAATACATAGGCCTTCCATTCCTCACCGAATTGATTGATGGAAGAAATAGTTGTGAGCGACACTACAAACAAAATCGCCATCCACAACGGTTTGGTCTGTCGTGCGTGGTAGAAGGTACAATTTCGTTATTTTCCCGTGGTAGATGGAAATCATCTTTTCGTTCTCGAGGCACCCTACTTGTATGGAATATTTACAAACATGGCAGAAGCTCGAGCGGGTCATGGTAGATGTTAGATTTTCAGTTCCTCGCATGATTTTGACTCCGGTCGATGCCACTTAAGTCTTTAAAAACCCATGGGGCTGCGATTTCAGTGTCTAGTGAACCAAATTTTTGGTCGCGCCTCCTTCTTTTGAACTTGATAACGTTGATCGATGCATCAGCCGTTTAGTCACGCTAATGGGTCCTAGATGTCAATCTCTCTATAAACGAAACGTGTGTATGGTGTAATTTCTTTTTGATCGCGCCTCCATGTTTTGGACTTGATAACATTTTCTCGATGCATATTTAGTGTTTAGGGTTTTAGGTTTTAGGGTTTAGGATTTTAGTGTTTAGGGTTTAGGGTGATGTTTAGTCAGGCTGCAGGGTCTCAAATGTCAGCCTCTCTGTAAATGAAATGTGTGTATGATGGAATTTCTTGTTTTGCTCGCGCCTCCCTATTTAGAACTTGATAATCTTGTTTACTCATCACCATTTAGTCTCGCTTCTGGCTCCTACATGTCAGCCTCCCATTTGAAGAAACATGTGCATGATGGACTTTCTTGTTCTACTCACGCCTCCTTGTTTAGAACTTCATAACGTTGCTCCATGTGGCAGCCGTGTAGGGTCTAGGTGTTGGGTCCCTGTTGTCAGCCTCTCTCTTCAATGAAACGTGTTGATGTTGGACTTTTTATTTGGACCGTGATGGCCATTTTGACCTTGTTAACGTTGCTCAATTAATATAATCGTGTATGGTATTGAATAAAGATGGTCCGACCCTGTGGAGCTTCGAGCACTAGTGACGTCAATCCGCTTCATGTCGGCCTCCTCAATCTGGCCATCGACAAGTTTCGAGCTTCCGCTCGGAGATTTCCGCTATATGGCGAATGACACCACTAGTTATCTAAAGAGGTATTGATGCGGTCATTCATACCCTTTTCTTTAGCCAGAATAGCGTCATCGGGGTGAGGCGCGAAGCTTCACCTTCCTGTCGGGAACATGGGATAGATCCCAAAATAGATTTCCATGAAATTGGCAGAGGTGGAGAAATTCATGGGGCTAAGATCACAAAGCTGGTATTGGCGGTGAGGATCCTAGTTGCAATGAAGACAATGCGGCACAAGTTCTCCCTATGTGTCGGGTGTTTAGCGACTCGCAGTAGTGGCATTGGAAAGCGGGGTGCTCCTCGAGCACCGAACCTAGATTTACAGGGTGAAAACCCAAGGTCTGGTCTTCATTGGTTATACCTGGCAATAGTCTTGTTGAAGACATTGTTTTAGAAACTCGGGGTTTCTCCTAGATGAACACCCCATATTTTCAATCAGGCAACAACAACGCTTGTGCATTGTTCCCTTCTTGGAGTTGTTTCTTTTTGGAGATTCTCGTTTTTGATCCGGGTGTTTTCTTCGGTGATGTTTAAGAGTGTTGTTGTTGCGTGTCGCTCATCACCGTGCTGGGGTCTTTGTTTTTCTTTTCTCTCTTTTTATTTTTTCTTGGCTATCTACATCCCTGATGTCTTTGGACATCTTATTGTGGAGAGGATAGGTATTATTAGTATCTTCGCTCATGTATCAAAAAGGAAGCGCTGGAAAAAATCTAACATTATTGTTCATTTGTAACCTATATATAAATTTTGATAATAAATTTATATTAATGAGCCATAGTTATGGTCGCTAAGGCAGTTAATTTTCAGTGTATTCATAAAGAACCAATAAGGAAAAGCCAGAAGGAATAATCTCAGGTACCTTCCAGGATCACTAAACCATTTTTTGACTCCACCGAGGCCTAGCATCTCTATACCTAAATCTTGGTTCCCCCCGTGGCCACCAATATCTTTTCTCTACTCATGCCTCATCTACCATACCATGTGTTGCCGCCGCCACTTGAAACCACCACCTACCTATATTCTAGCTTTTGTGCATCCAGATTCAAAATAATCGCCCTTTTAGGCCATGTTCGGTTACTATGGGATTGGGCTGGATTGACATGGATTGGCCTGGATTAGATCCCATCTAGTTCAAAATCCTCTCTAACCCTCCCAAATCCACTCCAATCCATCACTGAGGTGGATTAACCGAATAGGACCTTAGGGATCGCAAAATCTGAGGATTCTAGCCAAGTTCTCCTGATACACGCCATGAACCCAGGATGGATATCCATGGCATAGGCACCCAGAGACTCTTTTTCCACACACGTGGCACTAATGTCAACGTCACCATGCAGGCAATAACCATTCCTTGCATGAGAGCGATGACTATCGATGACAAGAGTCATTTATGTCATCGGAGAAGATATTGTGTCATCTAATACCTCGAATCCTATGCTCTAAGCTCAAGCCTAGATGAACCAAAAGTGGACAGGACGTACTACCGTGGGGCCGCGCAGCCACACACAGTAGACCCACCTCATGGAGCAGGGCACGATACCGGCCAACCATCCCACCCACTTTCAAGAACATCAGGACAAGAGCGAGCAGCGTAGTCGACAGGTAAAGCGATAAAAAACATACACAAATGAGTATGTATGCCAGCGGCATACAATAGAAATTAGAGCTACATCATCTAAAAACATAGAAACAGAAGTATTTAATGCTATACGGCAAGATCCAAATATCCTAGATAGATACAGTAGTTTAGGATACATCCTCATACACCACACATCAGAGTATCAAGCGAAAGCAGAAACAAGATCCGAGTACGGATAAGAAGCAAATTGGCATAATATGTCCTGAAAATAAGCACATCCCGTCCACAGATCTCATGGATCTCCATCCTCGAAATCTCTACACCATCATCATCATCAGTCTCTTCGACCCAGTAACCTTCCTGAGAGTATATATGTCCATCTGAACCAACTATTTATCGTGTGATACCCTAGGGGTACTTAGCAAGTCTTAATGCATCTAAAGGGAACAACCTAGGGGTGACGCAATCTATTATATACTAAAAGCAATATAAGGGTGTGTTTCGAGGCACTAGGTTGATCCACGTCATCTAAATTATTTTTGATTGTCAGATCTAGAATCTAAGGCTTGGATTTAATAGTTACGTAACTCCCTAACGTTGTATTTGGTGACATGGTGCAATTACCGCTGTCACGTCTTTATTGTGGGCACGTTACCATGAAGTAGCCCGTGTAGTTCCCCAAAAATAAGCAGTCCGTGTCAACTGTTAACGGTTTCCAACTTAATTGCTAAATTGGTGTCCGTGTTAAATACAAATTGGCAGCCCAGAAAAAATTAATCTCCAGAAAAAAAGACTTGCACGTGTCAACTCAACAAGTCATGTACCAACTATCTATACCTAATAATAATTTATGCTAAGGTGGTTTTTGTTACCCTCGTCCGTCGTATGTCGTCCGCTCTTCCCGGGCAAAAACGCAGAGACCGGATTGGTATCAGCCTGAGCTCCTAAATAATTCTGCTCCTTCTCAGTCTCCAAAACCAAATCACCAAGTCAGGCGGGGCATCCGCCTGCTAGCCCCATCTGTCACCTTTTGGAGGCGGACCAGGACAAGGTCCACGCTGATAGTTTCTTCCAGTGCGCCAAGCCTTGCCGGATCACGCCTGCGTGCATGTGGCTTTGGTACGCAACCCGCTCACTGCTTGTGTCATCCAGCGCAGCTGCTGCCTGCTGTCGATGGCGTGTAGCGTCCGGGCCGGCCGACGAGAGGTACAGGAGGAGGTGGACACGGTGCACGCTGAGGAGGCAGAGCTCCGAGGCGACAAGCCGAGGACAGGGATGTGCCTGTAGCGGCCTGGCCGACCTACGAGCGGTACTGAAGGAGGTGGATGCGATGCGCACTGAGGAGGCCGAGCTCGGAGGTGATGGGTAGAGGACGGGGATGTGCACGAAGACGCTGCCAATGGGCGAGAAGAAGTGTGGGGGCGGAGCTCACCGGCCCCGGTAGGGAGCAGGGGATGCAGCCAACGCAGAGGTGGCTGCGACGCGCACGGAGGAGGCTGCAAGGAGGGGCACGACGGCCACGACAAAGGTTCTGGAGCGTATCCTTCTTCCAGCACCTCCCTCTAGTGGAACGCTCTTCCCGACCTCCTTGTGCCGGTGAAAAAAAGGGAACAACGACGAGGACCGGCGGATCTGGTCGCCGGAGGCACTAGCCGAAGGTGCTATGTGATTGATTTGGTTTGATTTCAAAGCAACGAGGAAACAAAGGAAGAAGATGAGTTAGCAATTTCGGGGATTTTCTCGGTTGGGCACCGTGCACACACATCAGGGAGTTTTTTTATATGGAGGGATTGTTTTAGCACCACGTGAGGACTAAGGACTGAGGGGTTCTTTTTTTTTGATGGTGAGCAGTTGAGCACTTGAGCGGTTGGCACAGGTCTGACATATAGGCTTTAGATTATGGCTCAAATTGGTCTTTTAAGCATTGTATAGGATTTTCCGTGTGCTAGCGCAAATAATGGGGTCCATCTTATTGCCTCTTCTTGGAATAAGGAAGCTGAAGTAGATTATTATTATAGGAAAACAATTGGCTAATCATGATAGAAGCAACTATATATTGGTTGGAAAAATAAAGCCATTAGAATATATGGTCAGATATTTGGGTGATTGGTCTAAAATTTCCTAAATATGAATGGTACCATAAATGAAAAAATATAAGAGGAAAAATAAAGGATAGGTCGATTATTCTATTACTACAATATTTTATTACATTCGTATGTCGTCCGCTCTTCCCGGGCAAAAATGCAGAGACCGGATTGGTATCAGCCTGAGCTCCTAAATAATTCTGCTCCTTGTCAGTCTCCAAAACCAAATCACCAAGTCAGGCGGGGCATCCGCCTGCTAGCCCCATCTGTCACCTTTTGGAGGCGGACCAGGACAAGGTCCACGCTGATAGTTTCTTCCAGTGCGCCAAGCCTTGCCGGATCACGCCTGCGTGCGTGTGGCTTTGGTACGCAACCCGCTCACTGCTTGTGTCATCCAGCGCAGCTGCTGCCTGCTGTCGATGGCGTGTAGCGTCCGGGCCGGCCGACGAGAGGTACGGGAGGAGGTGGACACGGTGCACGCTGAGGAGGCAGAGCTCCGAGGCGACAAGCCGAGGACAGGGATGTGCCTGTAGCGGCCTGGCCGGCCGACGAGCGGTACTGAAGGAGGTGGATGCGGTGCGCACTGAGGAGGCCGAGCTCGGAGGCGATGGGTAGAGGACGGGGATGTGCACGAAGACGCTGCCAATGGGCGAGAAGAAGTGTGGGGGCGGAGCTCACCGGCCCCGGTAGGGAGCAGGGGATGCAGCCAACGCAGAGGTGGCTGCGACGCGCACGGAGGAGGCTGCAAGGAGGGGCACGACGGCCACGACGAAGGTTCTGGAGCGTATCCTTCTTCCAGCACCTCCCTCTAGTGGAACGCTCTTCCCGACCTCCTTGTGCCGGTGAAAAAAGGGAACAACGACGAGGACCGGCGGATCTGGTCGCCGGAGGCACTAGCCGAAGGTGCTATGTGATTGATTTGGTTTGATTTCAAAGCAACGAGGAAACAAAGGAAGAAGATGAGTTAGCAATTTCGGGGATTTTCTCGGTTGGGCACCGTGCACACACATCAGGGAGTTTTTTATATGGAGGGATTGTTTTAGCACCACGTGAGGACTAAGGACTGAGGGGTTCTTTTTTTTTGATGGTGAGCAGTTGAGCACTTGAGCGGTTGACACAGGTCTGACATATAGGCTTTAGATTATGGCTCAAATTGGTCTTTTAAGCATTGTATAGGATTTTCCGTGTGCTAGCGCAAATAATGGGGTCCATCTTATTGCCTCTTCTTGGAATAAGGAAGCTGAAGTAGATTATTATTATAGGAAAACAATTGGCTAATCATGATAGAAGCAACTATATATTGGTTGGAAAAATAAAGCCATTAGAATATATGGTCAGATATTTGGGTGATTGGTCTAAAATTCCCTAAATACGAATGGTACCATAAATGAAAAAATATGAGAGGAAAAATAAAGGATAGGTCGATTATTCTATTACTACAATATTTTATTACATTATATTAGGAGAATAAAATGGCAACTACTTTGGGTCTGTTCGGTAACAATCAACTCCAGGAAAACGCGTCGCTCCGCTCCGATCTACGCACAAAGTGCTCTCGTGATCCGATGCCTGATCAAACCACCGTTCGGCTGGCTCCGCTTCGTTCCATGTTAGCAAGGACAATCAAGATTTTTAACATTTGGAAAATTAGGGGCTCGATAAAAAGAGGACGATTTGGAAAGTTGTCAGGGTTTTTGCAAGTGGATTAAATTTGTTGCATTTTAATTTATACCATATCTTATCATATTTTCTTGATTTATGTTTTTGTTGTGATCTATTATATATGTACACTCTACTTACGTGTGCATTATATATTTTTACTGAAAATACGTAAACTACCCCTTGTGTGACTTATTTGCAAATTAGTAATATCAATATTTGTGAATGTATTATTTTCCCGTAGCAACGCACGGGCATTCTGCTAGTACCTAATAATAAAGGACGGGTTGTTTCTTCCGGTTCAACTTTTTTTAGACGATTTTGCCCTCCTACCAAACAAGAAATTAAACACCAATACCACCGGTAAGTGTACGAGCGTACGTACCTATTGTTGAAAATAAAATCGCAACACTTGGCTAGCCGATGTGGTCCTAAAAGAATCCCTCAGATTTCGTTCTCAATGTACACAAGGCAGCCACGTTTTCAGCTTGCCTTTTTTCTCGTTCACACGTACGCTGTGTGGCTTTCAGCTGGTCCAATACGTTCCAGTGTCCTCCCTCCATATCCATATCGTACCAGAGCGCTGCGCGATTTTATTATTGGGCCACGAGCTCACGAGTATATCCCCTTGAAAAGTTACACCTCAACTGCTAGCTAAATCATGCTGCATTAAATAGTCTCACATCGCTCCCTGATATTGAGTCTGACCAGTTTATATACGTCAAGATTTTATCAGTATTCGCAAGCCATCCTAGAAAACATGAAGTAGCAGCACCATTGCATGTGATGTTGGGTCTGACAAAAGAAAGTAAATTTGGCAAATTGAGGAGAGACAGACATCAACACATATATCTCTGGCAGGCCCTGAAGGGTCAGGGGAGAGATAGACACGCCTCGACGGATGCAAGCATGTGTACTCTGCCAGTAGCTTCTCATGTTGGCCATGCCCGGGATCGCCGACGCCGCATCTGCTACCACCGCAGCCGGCTGGAAGGGGAGTGCTAGAAAAATCCGACATCAACAGGTACGAGATAAATCCGATGGACGCCGGGACTTTAACCGTTCGATGGAGCAGATCTTTAAAAATCCGATGAAGTGTTTGACCGTCGTTCGTCCGTCCGTTGGTCATTGTGGTACGAGATAGTATTGGCAGTGGTAAGAAGTTTGACCATAATGTTGGCTGTTACTACCCGTAGCAACGCACGAGTATTATGCTAGTTTTATAAAACGATAGATGCAGCCGACTGATATAGAAAATAGCCTGGTCATGATGTCATGCATGGTTTGAACTCATCTATAAGGTAAACTAATAAATACATTGGCACTTACTCTTATTGATTTTACATCCTTAATTTATTTGTAAATTACCAAAATCATATATCCATTCTAACCCATTTCGCAAAAAAAAAAATCCATTCTAACCTGCTGTAGGTGCTAAACACAACGATGAACTTCATACACTATGTGATAAATCTAATCAAGTAACATTAGGTAATTAGTCCTTTCAAGATTTCATGACTATCAAAGTGACAAACGTGATTATGCTAAGAATGAAGTGTTATAAGAATGCATCATCTATGTCAATACATTATGTGTGGAAGTACAGGCTGATATGTTTGACATGATATGGAAATACATAGGCATAAATGATGGTACGTTTGAAGTTAATTAAAAATTAATCATGTCACAAGTATGTGAATAATATACTCCTTCCGTACAGAAATAACTGACTTGGGTCTGTCTAGATTCGAATGTGTCTAGACGCACTTTAGTGTATAGATATATTCGTATCTAGAAAAAGTCAAGTCAGTTATTTCTGGACGGAGGAAGTATATACAATTCCGGAACTATCCTCTCGTAAGTGCAGATCTTATTCTCGCAGGAGAAAAAGCTTAAATTTGCACATTTATGCAATAAGTTGATAATCATAATCTCTACAAGTTGATTATATGTATATATGTAATTTTGAATATACATCAATAATCTATATTTATCAACTTATGAACATACTAACATCTATTAGCCGTCATAAGTTCAGTTCAATTATGTTGATAATATATGGGAGACGATATACTTTAAAAAAAGGTGGTATGATCATTTAAATACAATATGAGATATCTCTTTGTCGTTATCAGTTTTGGTACAATTTATGTTGTGCTCTACCAATAAAAAGAGGGTACACGGATGGTTACCTTTTAATGAGATTGTTCAGCATATCTCTCTTTTCCATAAGAACTAGATGGTAAATATATAAGATTAGTCGAGTGATTATATCCTGATTATATTGTAATTTGTAGGGATCCTAATAATATTATTGCATTAGTGTGCGGGTTCCAAGCTTTCTCCCTTAAAATGAGGCACACGAATATGATACAAAAATTTGGCTCCATGGAGTAAATCCCATGGTTGTGCATGTACCATGAGAGAGATGATCTTATTGGTGTGACTCGGAGAACAAATCGTCCTAATAAGGACGAAATCTAAACTACATATAGGAGGTTATTCCATTTTGACACTTCCTCCCGGCATAGTGGTGGATTATCAAGGTGACGCAAGTCGTGAACATTGAAAAGGTGGGTTGTTGAACCGGTGTATGCCTTAATTTTATGAGATAAAGTGTTAAAATGTTCCACTCTTAAGGAAGCAAGTAAAAATACTTACAATTTCAATCTTCGTAAAGCAAAGATCGTATTATCTATTTTAATAGACCAAGAGTCCTCCTAACACATTTGCATATTGTAAGAGAAAATATCAATAAATTACAAGTCAAACCATAACATGAAGTTCTCAGATCTATCTATCTATTTACATGGACTACATATTCGTATTATTCCCCTGGATTGATTCAAGGGTTATTTTCAATAATGCCCTCGCATATGCGAGGGCCACCCTGCTAGTTGTAGCGAAAGATAATAGCTAAACAGTTCTATAGAGACACACTACATATTGACCCAGCCAGAGATGGACGGACGCTCGTTAATTAGAACAATAGTTATGTGAGTAACACAAATATACATCGTGCGCCCTCCTTCTCGCTTACCAACAAGAAGGTGGAAGAACATCCTATCCGTTGGCTATTTTATTAACTATTCCATGAGTGTTGCACTATTTACTAGTCATGTCTTAGTCAGATTAAAGGCGGTACTTTAGTTATGCTTGTCTATAACCGTGGACACAACTTTCAGAAATATTTACCCTATAGGGGTGCACAAATAGCAGTATACACACGATCAACCTCGGGAAGAACCAAATAAAAAGCAACGAGGCCCCACGACAATGCATTCACAGGATTCACAAATTATTTCAAGGAGCCACCCTATTAAGCTACCCGCAGCAAAGTTGGTCGGCTCCGAGAAAGACCCAAGGTTTGTGCCAATGGCTATAAACGACTGGGAGCTTGTCGATACCGTGAAAACATTTCATATTCCTAAATAGTACAGGTGCTTCACGTGCAATTGTAAATAAAGCAGTAAAGCATGGAATAAGTACATGATAGTAAGAAAGCCCCAAACTAGTTTGTGGTCCCAAGAAATAAAGTGCGAATCAAGCTCAGGCGAAGGAGGATCCATAGAGTCCCCCATATGTGGATATTGCGAATAGTCAAGGAACATGAATCAAGTACTCGGGGTCCTACGGGACACAAGTGAGCGTGAAAGAACCAAATAATAGCTATTTCCCACCGGTGACTCTTTCTTTAGTTATCCCATTACTATACAGTTTAAGTTGTTTAGGTACCTCATTATCCAAAGACTCATACAAACCCTACACATGCAATTCTATGACTCACACGGCTCAAACAACTCCTGCAGTAATGGCTCATAGGATTGAGGATACAAGCTTCAGTGGGGTTTAAAATTAAATGCTATGTAATACTTGAGATTCAATTTAATGCAATCATGACTCAATGATGCAAGAATAAGATAGAATCATAGATACTATATTTATGCAAGCATGGGAATTGGTTGCCTGGCAGTTCAGTTACAGAATAGGAAGGATCCGGGTAATACTCCTGAGACTCCTGGTATTCTCCTTGCTCAGTGTCTATCCGGATAAAAAACGACACAAGAGCCAAAATAAATACATTGCACAATCATATATATCATATGCAACAAGCAAACAAGGTATGCCATGATGAAATAATGCACAGTTGCATGGTATAACATAGCATGGCACGATGAGGTGTGGAAACAAGAAATAAGCATTTTTAGTATTTATTTAGTCAAGTTTTACTTGCATATTACTTGTTGTTTTCTTAATATTTATATGATGCATGCTTCAATTCATATCATGGAATGCGTAATTAGAACGGGCTCGTCGTGCTGATCGATTTAGACATATTATTTGTTAAATTTGGAACTAAAGTTATAGATTTATTAAAAAAAGCATTTATTGGCATTTAAATAATTTCGAAATTTTAAATTGCTCAAATATTATTTTGGATGGAAGATTTGAATTACATTTTCTGATCGGAAAACATATATTATATGTATTAATTGAATTTATGAATTTAAAACAATATTTAAATCAAATTATATTAAAAAGAGGTCAAAAGTCACGTTTAAATTTGAATCATATTTTCTTTTTATTTTTTTGTCAAATTCAAAATATTTGAAAAGATATGAATTATATTAGATATATGTTTATATTCTATTTTTATTTTTGAATTTATAAAGACACAGAAACTTTTCGCACTTAGGGCCAGCTAGCCACAGACGCCGACATGCGAGCTTAGGCTGACTCTGCGTTGAGCTGGCGAAAATGCCGCGCGGGGGTTTTTCTCACTTGGACTGAGGTTAGCCACAACGTATGAACGGTGGGGCCAAACGTCAATGGGGCCACACGCGCTTCACCCAGTGGGGTGGTGATCCGTGCGCGGTCTAGGGGCGGCAGGGCGATGCTTCAAAAATATGGGGTACCTATCGGTAAAACTACCACGCGAGTGTGGGGCTGAGAAGTGGGTCCAGGACCGCGAGTTGAGGGTTAAGTCTTGTAGGGGGTTTTGCGCAAAACGGCTATACGGTACCGTGCTTCTTCCAGCGCGGTTTACTAACGAAAATGTCGAACACCGCGCAACGCAAAAAGAATGCGCGTGCGGGGCTCGATCCGGCGGCGCTGGCTTGCGCTGACAGAGCGGAACTACTGCGGTGGGGCTGGGGTTGATGTTGATTAAGGTGGCAACGCGGGTTAAGGCGCAGAGGCTCGCCACGGACACTCACCTACGCGGCGACGCCAGGGCCGACATGGACGAGAATGGCGACACAGTCAACTAGGGATCTAGGAAGTGCAGATGGGCGCGCTCGACGCGGCGTGATGACGTGGACATGACCGTGCACGCGCGCGAACGAGGCAAGCATTACAACGGTGGCAGGCGAGCGGGGGTTGTGGCGAGCAGTGGTGCATGCAGGCTGTTTGGCGAAAAGAACCGCGCGTCTAGAAAACGAAGCAGGAAGTGGGCATGTCCGGGAGGTTCATGTGCATACTACGGGGAGGTTGGAGGTGTTGGTTCAACTTGGCGCGGTGGCGATCGGTGGCGGTGCTGGCGAACTCGAGATTAGAGTTTTGCTCGGGCGTGCTCCATGTTCAGCTAGTCCTGGCCTTCTCCTCCTCTTCCCCATGTTCAGCCCGGTTCAGGAGCGGCTCCTTGGACTTCCCTGATAGCCGGTGCTCCACTTCTTCTTCTCCGTTCACCGGAACAGAGGACCTCCCCGGTGTAGTTCTTGGTGGTAGGTGGACTAGCTCAGGCAGGAAAAAGGGGAAGAGGAACGGTGTAGGGCAGAGCCCATGGAAGATCTGGATTGGCAAGGTGGTGGTTGGGGTTGGAAGATAAGGACAGAGAGGGAGGGGTATCTCGGCTAGGGTTAGACCAAAAGTAACTTAATTACTTTCCTTCCCTTCTCTCCTCTCTCTCACGGGTAGGTGGGGCAGAGGCCGACCAGGGGGTAGCCAACATGTGGTGGGGAGCTTCTTGACCGTCAAGAAAAAGGAGGGAAGAAGCTAGGTTGGAGAGGGGGTGTGGTGCACATGGGAATGACCACATGGTCACCACTCCATGACATGGCTCGGGTTTGGTATAGCGCTAAACAAGGTGGGGTGGGGCTGGTTGGGTTGGTGTGATCTAGTAGGTTTGGTGGATCCCAAACCAAGTCAAGGGGTGAATGGCTTTAGATTAGAGAGGGCTAGAGCTAGGTTTAGATTGATTAGATATAGCTAGGTTTATTATTTGAATGGTTTGGTCTTGTTTATATTTGATTAACCCAAAAGATAGAAAAGGAAGCCTCATAAGATGCAGATTCAAGTACCAACCAATTCAAAGTAGGGGAACAAAATAAGAGGGGTTGGACTTGGAAAATATGTGAGTTGATTCACATGATTTTCCTCACAATCAAACAACTCCAAGCATCCAAGGAAAAGAGGTGGAAAGAGTGGTGGTACATTGCATGGGCCATTCATGATCCATAAAGGATCCCATATATTCTTGTGAAAACAACTATAAATAGAATGGCATTAATTCATACATGCATCCAACTTTAAGTTAAAACCCCTTCAAAGAAGAACCTTGCTTGAAAATATGAATAATTAGCATATACACATGGATGAAGCTATATGATCAATATAGTGTGTATTTTCCCACTAGATCACTTGTGGCCAAATATATCATCATACATGGGAATATAGTAATAAATTCATATGGAAGATTAATAGAGGGAATACTACTCATATGGCATGCAAAGGTGGACATAGACTCCTGATGACCCACAAGTATAGGGGGTGTATCGCAGTATTTTCGAGGGAAGTGAAACCCAATTTATTGATTCGACACAAGGGGAGCCAACGAATATTTATAAGCTTAACAACTGAGTTGTCAATTCAGCTGCACCTGGAAACAATCTTGCTCACGACAGTTTATCAGTAGCAATAGTTTTGTAGTAGCAATAGTAAAGTAATAGCAGTAGTAAAATGATGTCTACGCACTTCTGTTCTTGTAGATAGTTGTTGGGCCTCCAAGTGCAGAGGTTTATAGAACAGCAGCAAGTTTTCCCTTAAGTGGATCACCCAAGGTTTATCGAACTCAAGGAGGAAGTGGTCAAAGGTATCCCCTCTCAAGCAACCCTGCAATCAAGATACAAGAAGTCTCTTGTGTCCCCAACACACCCAATACACTTGTCAGGTGTATAGGTGCACTAGTTCAGCAAAGAGATAGTGAAATACAACTGGTATGGATAATTATAAGTGGTAACGGCGATAGAAGATAGCTTGATGGCATGGAAAAGACTAAAGTACAACTGAAATAAAGATAGAAGCAAGCAAACATGCAACAAATCTAGTAGCAAACGAAGTTTCAATGCTTAGAAACAAGGCCTAGGGATCATACTTTCACTAGTGAACACTCTCATATAAATATATTATCTTCATGATACTACACTGAACTACTCTCCGGTTGGACACTCTAATCCATGGTAGGGCTATAACAACACACCTCAAAGTAAGTGACGAGGGTTTAACTCATCAATGATCATTGTTATGGACTTGGGTTTTGGAGAAGAGAGGAGCGCTGGAGATCTCGGTACGGCTAGCAAACAAGCACACAGGGACGCAAGGTTTACCCAGGTTCAGGCCTCGTAGAGGACCCTACTCCTGCTTGTCTGCTCTTGATTGATGATGATTCGAAGGATTACAAGGTCGCCAATGGCGGTGACGCGCAGATTGGATCTGGCGTATGTCTAGATCTATTGTGTTCTATCTATTGTGGCGATCGTAGATCTGTCTATTAGGGGAGCCGCGATTTGTCTATTGAGAGAGGATGCCTTCTTGTTGGACCCTCCTAGACTTTATATATGGGGGGGCTAGGTCTCAGGTACCAATACGAGTTGGTTACAAGTTGGATTAGAACTCTAGTCTTGAGCTTTCTTTGTCTTGTGCGTTTGGGAGTCCGTATCCATATGGGCTTCGTACCAGTCGAACCGTCACAGGCGTCATGGACCTTGGCGAGTCGTCGAGTGGGCCTTCCGTCGAGCTGCACCAGGTACACTGTAGTTGAGCGCCTATTGGGCATATCCATGTCAGTAGCCCCCGAGTGTCCATGTGAATCGTAGATTTGGATGGAGACTCAGAAGTTTTGATCTTGCATTAGGATGTCGGAGTCGACAATTGTGTCGAGTGCAAAGCACTCACCCGGAAGTTCATCGGGTCAGTCGAAATTCGTAATAGTTCATAGGAATGTTGGTAAACGTTCCTAGTGGGCTCGATGGATCGGGACCAGTTAATTGCTCTAGGGCAAAAACAACGCTACCTACTCAAACTCGAGTCCCCGGAATCGAATCCGGAAATTGCTGGCGTAATTCGACTCATGCCTTGGAGGCCTTACAGAGTCGAATTCCAGTGTATGGGTGCGAGCACTCGACGCGTCCGTCAAGGCTTATTTCATCGTACCTGCAGGCACGGATTATTTCTGGTAGAGCGCAGCAGATGCGTTGCCAGGCCTTATTCAGGTCTTATCTTCACGCTGTAAGCGCGGCATCCGAAATTTTTGTCATCGCGGAGATGATTCGGGTGGCCCAGGAGACGTAATCTCTTTGTAGGGAAAATATGAGGCGGAGTCGCCATAGCATTCGAGTGTGGATGTTATCGACACACTGTACGATGTGCAAGGAAAAATAATCATAGGGTGCGCGACCAGCGCTCCCTATGGGAGTAGCCCCCGAGTGCCTGGTTGAGTCGAAGACTCAGGCAGGGACTAAATAACTTTTGCGACTGTTGTCGTCTTTTGCTTGCTTGTTTCAGTCGAATTTCTTTCAGCGCTCCCTTTGGGAGTAACCCGAAGCCCACAATCGAATCGTAGATTCGAGTGAAGGGTTTTCATAATTCTTGGATATCTTCATAAATTTCTTCGGGTGCGCGGCCAGCGCTCCCTATGGGAGTAGCCCCCGAGTCCTTAGTCGAATCGTGGATTCGAGTGAGGATTTAGAGCATGTCACTCGAGGATCTTGTATATGCGCGACCAGCGCTCCAGTTTGGAGTAGCCCCCGAGTGTCCGGCAGAGTCGTAGACTCGGGCAGAGACTCGAGTATTGTATCTTGTAGACGCAGTCGAAAATCACGCAAGGAGAAACCACTGACCCGGAAGTGCATCGAGTCAGCGTCTCACGCATAAGGAGCCAAGAGTCGACGATGTAGTCAAAGTCATGTGGTGATTAGCCGTGTGAGTCGACGATGCAGATGGAGTCGACACAGTCATTTCTGTCGGGTGCAGGGCTAGCACCGCGCGTGTGTAGCATCCATCGATGCAACCATCCGAGGAGGAACTCGACTCGGGTCTTGAGTGTATGTCGTAACCAGTTGTTTTGTCGACTCCTGTTAGAGGACCCGATAGAATAGCTCGACGCAGTCGACATCCTTATAAGCTGCATAAAACATTACGAATTGTGAAGTACTTGTATCTTGTAAAGATATTTGCATGTAGGTTTGCAAAGTAAAATTCTGGTGCCAATCGAGTCGACACTTTTGCACTATATGCTAGGCCTTTTCGTTAGCCTGATTACCCTTAGTCTCAGTACCTTCCCGAGGCACTCGGAGTTCAAGGATTCGACGGTCAGGCAGAATCAGCTACTCGGGCTGTCGCGTATGAGGTGCTCGAGTGCGTGCAGTCGATGGCACATTAGGTTACTTGAAGAGGGCGCAACCCCCGAGTGTATCGAGTGCGATTAAAGTAAATGGTTAAAAAGAATCAACTCTAAGTAGAGGGAAACTTAGCTTTTTGAGTAGTTGCCGTGATGAACGAGTCGCAAGATCCTATGCGATTGGCGGGTCGCGGGAGTCGAAGATTGTAGCGGCTCCTGGTCATCGGAGTCGAGGGAGCCCCCGAGTCACCCGATATGAATACCGCAGCCGGTCGTTGAAGCTGAAGACCGCGGCAGGTCGCCAAAGCGGAGGAAGCCCCCGATCCCTCGAGTCGTTGGAGAAGAAAATCATAGCGGATCGCTGGAGTCGAGGACTGCAGCAGGTCGCGAGATCAACACCGGATGAGTAGTCAACGTGGTGGTCGAGATTTGTGCAGCGGTCATGTAGTTGAGGGCGACAGAGTCGCATGATGGATGAAGTCCACACAGTAGACGTGGAGTTGCAAAGCGGACATAGTTGACACGACATCATGTCACACGGCGGACCGTAGTGGTGTGACAAATG
This sequence comes from Avena sativa, assembly GCA_916181665.1. Lineage (NCBI taxonomy): Eukaryota > Viridiplantae > Streptophyta > Magnoliopsida > Poales > Poaceae > Avena > Avena sativa. Next base: position 436,681,959 of record OV702295.1, read on the forward strand.
GAGTCGAAGACTCGGTGGATCGTCGCACTCAAAGACTTTATCGGGCCGCGTGGCAGAGAGATTGGACGCGGTAGCGGGTCACCGGAGTCGAAGACTCAATAGGTCGTCGGAGTCGAAAACCGTAGTGAGTCACGATAGCCGAAGGCGGAAACATCCTCACGGCGGAGTCAGCGGAGCCCCCGAGTGGTCGGAGCCGAAGACCGCACCGGGTCGCATAGTAGAATCGAAGGAGCCCCCGAGTGGTCGGAGCCGAAGACCGCACCGGGTCGTACGATGGAATTGAAGGAGCCCCCGAGTGTAGCGTCGAGGTGGTTGATGTTGTCGAGGCGGCGTTCGAGAGCCGATGCGACGGCCGGAGTCAACGCGACAGCGAGTCGCCGAAGCCGATGGCGGTAGCGTGTTGTCGCGACCGTAGTAGGTCGCCGTAGATGAAATAGACAGCGTGTAGCTGGAGTCGAAAGCCACATCGAGTCGCTGGAGCCGAAGACCGTAGCGGGGCGCTAGAGACGAAGCAACCCCTGAGTGTAGCGTCGAGGTGGTTAATGGAGTCGTAACGGCGTCCGTGAGCCGATGCGGCGTACCGGAGTCAACGCAGAAACGATTCGCCAAAGCTGATAGCTGCAGCAGTTTGCCGCAACCGAAGATCGTAGCGGGTCACCATAGAAGAAGAGTGTAGAAGGTCGTCGGGGTCGAAGACCGCAAAGAGTCACTGGATCGCCAATCCTGAGGGAGCCCCCGAGTCAAACGGAGCAGTCGCGTAGCCTCCAGGTGTAGAGTCGATGAGATCGATGCGACATTGGAGAGCGGATGCGGCGGACCGGAGTCGACGCGGTAGCGGGTCGCCAAAGCCGATGGTGCTAGCGATTTGCCACATCTGAGAATTGTGATGGTCATCACAATCGAAGACCGCAGCGGTTGCCGCAATCGAAGATCACAACGGGTCGTGCGGTAGAATCGTCATGCAGCTCCCGAGCATGGAGTCAACTCGACCGACGGAGTCGTCGGGGCGGATGTGTGGTCGAGGTCAACGCATTCACACGGTGGACACAGGCCGACACAGCGATAGGTCGTGTGGTGGAAAGAGTCCCACGGCGGACACGGATGGAGTCGACGTGGCGGCGAGTCGCGTCTGGACGCACGTACCTGCCATCAGACTGTTTATAGATGGCAACCTCCTTGATCGCCGAGTCCAAGGATAGGTCCAAGCCAGCAGTAAAGGAGTCGCCAAGCTACGACCGGCTGATGCCGACGAGAAAGTACTCACCGCAGATCCCGAGGTGCACGCTCCATCTTGTCTCCATGATCCAACTTAGTCGTATGATGCATGTATTCAAACAAACGTGTAAGTAGATAAATAATTGATATGGCAGATTAATTAATATGTGTGAGAGAGAAAAGGTTGAGTAGAAAAACTCCATAACGTGGCCTCATGGGACTGAATCGTGCGTGTTTTGTCCTTGGATCCTAGGCCTTAACGTGGGTTAAGTGGCTGGAAAAGGAAATCTGAAGTGGCCTGCTATTCAATCGCAATAGGACATGCATTGACGAGGTGCCAGTACTGCCGTGTTGTCGCGTGGGAGCAGTGTTGAACTTGACCCGATCTTCATATTTGATTTTTGATCGCGATGTGCAACCGCGCGCAGAGCAGACACGGTCTCTTGCTGCAGAGTTTGTCGATGATGAACCAAACAGATCGCGATCTGGCTGTTCATGGTGACGAGAGATCTCGCATAGATGACGAATCGTAGATTGCTGCTGATGGGACCGTCGAGATCGCAACATCAGCGCTCCCAGTTCTCACAGACGGCGCCAATTGACGAGGGTTTAACTCATCAATGCCCATTGTTATGGACTTGGGTTTTGGAGAAGAGAGGAGCGCTGGAGATCTCGGTACGGCTAGCAAACACGCACACAGGGACGCAAGGTTTACCTAGGTTCAGGCCTCGTAGAGGACCCTACTTCTGTTTGTCTGCTCTTGATTGATGATGATCCGAAGGATTACAAGGTCGCCGATGGCGGTGACGCGCAGATTGGATCTGGCGTATGTCTAGATCTATTGTGTTCTATCTATTGTGGCGATCGTGTATCTGTCTATTAGGGGAGTCGCGATTTGTCTATTGGGAGAGAGGATGCCTTCTCGTTGGACCCTCCTAGCCTTTATATATGGGGGGGCTAGGTTTCAGGTACCAATAAGAGTTGATTACAAGTTGGATTAGAACTCTAGTCTTGAGCTTTCCTTGTCTTGTGCGTTTGGGAGTCCGTATCCATATGGGCTTCGTACCAGTCGAACCGTCATAGGCGTCATGGACCTTGGCGATTCGTCGAGTGGGCCTTCCGTAGAGCTACACCAGGTACACTGTAGTTGAGTGCCTATTGGGCATACCCATGTCAGTAAGCCTTTCTCATCTAGAAAACCCCACACTGTCACCTTGAGTACTAGATGAGTCCAACAAACACCACAATTTCATAGAAACATCGAACTCCAAATATAACTCATAACAAGTATTTGTAATCTCTAGCCTAAGTGCCACCATGGTGTGCACGCTGTCACTTTCACACACATGGGGAGAGCAGATATCTAATAAAGCACTTGAGTAGTAGGGTAGATCTACTTGATTACAAAGCTCATGATCACAATATGATCATGCATAGAAAGAGAGATGAACACATAGCTACCGGTAGAACCCTTAGCCTCGAGAGAGAACTACTCCCTCCTTATCATGGGAATCAGCAAAGGTGATGGAGATGGCGGTGGAGATCGATGGAGATGGCTCCGGGGGCACTTCCCCGTCCCGGCAGGGTGCCGGAACAGAGACTTTCTATCCCCCGAATGTCCGCTTCGGTGCCGGAACAGGGCACTTTTCGTGGATTTCTGATTGACTATTTAGGGTTTTGGTATCGGGAGGCTCTTATAGGCGAAAGAGGCAAGGTCGGTGGCCGGCCAGGGGGCCCACACCATGCCCTGGCGCGGCCTAGGTGGACCCGCGCCATGGGGTGGTGTGGCCACCCTGTGGCCCCTCTTCGGCTCTCCTTCTGGCTCCATGAATCTTCTGGGAAAATATCAACTTTGGCTTTTGTCCGGACCAATTCCGAGAATATTGGTTTTCTGACTTTCCTGGAACCAAAAACAGCAGAAAACAGGCAACTGGCACTGTGGCATCTTGTTAATAGGGTAGTCCAAGAAATCATATGAAAAGTACTCCAAAGTTGGAACAAAACACAAGAAAGTAGATAAAACCAAGCATGGAACATCAAAAATTATAGATACATTTGCAATGTATCATACCCCTTGCCCCATGACACAGGAGCTATCCCATATCAAAATGACAAGGCAACAAACAATGAGCATCTCAGCGATATTTTTATTTGCTATTTGCATAGGTTTTTATTGAGGATGCTTCATAGAATGCTCATTATGGTTATACTGCAAGTTTCCACCGTGATTAGGCATGGCTTAGGCTAGCGGCCCAGGAGTTTCTCTAACACACATACAAACTCCATGATCTTACAAGTTCCCCTTTTATTTCACACCGCCGGGATCCATAAGGAAAAGAATCATGATTTGAACGGAATAATAAGTGCAATGTTGAAAGCGTTCCCCATGATACATGGTTCTGCTAACTTCAACTCACAAAGCGCAAGCATATATGCAACAAAGTTGGACACAATGGTTCAAGATTATTAAGTGCAAGAAAGTAAAGTGTGCCATCAAGTTCGTGAGAGCTTTACTAACTAACTTTCTCATAACAAGCAAACATTTTATTCGGAAGAAAACAAGGCATACTGAATATGCACGGACTAGCAAATGATGCTAATAGGTAGATATGGTGGACACTTTTGGAAATATTGGTTTTGGGGAGTTGGAAACATGAGTAGAGCTCATACTCAATGCAAGTGAAGGCTAGCAATAGTAAGGGAGCGACAAACGAGAGAGCAATAACTGTCATAATCATTCTCGCAACAAAACATGACTAATTATGGCATGAAAGTGATTCAAGACCCCTGAGGCAAAATAATTCATCGAGGCTTAACTGATTATTGTTTCAGTCATATGCATGCGTGAGCATGTGCCAAGTCAATTCAAATGAAACATTCAGAGGAGGTTACCATAGTGTCATACCAAGTTATGAATAGAACAATGCAAGCAAACATTCATATGACATGCTATAAACCATTAGCAAGCTGGAGCTAATCATAAGAAAGCAAGAACTACTAAGCATCCATAAATAACATACACCCTACATGAACAGACTAAGCATGCCCATAATGATAAGCATATGTACAAAAATGAAAACAAATAGAGTTCGTTACACGAATACCGATGCAGGCTGTATGTCAAATTTTCCCATGCAGGCTATATGTCAAATTTACACACGCAGGCCATATGATGAATACCCATGCACGTTGTATGTCAAATTTTTCCATGCAGGACATATGATGAATGACCATGCAGGCTATATGTGACTTCAATAATGCCAAAGCAGGAAACACACCAATATATGATGATGTCCATGCAGGCTATATGTCGAATTCACCCATGCAAGCCATATGTTGATCAAAGCCTAGTCAGGAAATGTACCATACCGACAGAACTCTTGCAGGTTATATATGTCAAATCTGGGAATGTAGACTATATGTCGATATCAACTCTAGTGATGCTATTTTAGTGTAAAAGCCTATGCACGACTTTGCAAGTCCTACATAGCCTCGGGGGCTAATGGTAGGGATATAACCCCGGGTACCCCAGAGTTGGAGTATAGTGATTCTATTTAAGACATATCTAGAGAGGATAAATAAGTCAAGATAAAAGAGAAGAAACTAAATAAAGAGATAGAACACATACCTAGGCTAACATGGGGTCAATTTGACGAGAATATCATTTTGCGGCCCGAAAGTTGGGGTGTACAGGCAACGCGGTACCAAGTTCCCTGAAATCAGCTGGGATGACTACAGTTGGTGTGCCAAATACTCAGAGGGTCTTTTTCGGCATGAACTCAACTTTATGTTTCAATACAAAAAATCAGGTTAACGGGCGTCAAGGTGGGCCCCCCTGTCAGTTCTCGCCGTTATGTCGCTCCCGTCGCTTAGGCGGGGTGGCTGTCACGTAGGCTTGCAGCGTTGGCACAGTGGATAGGACAACACCCCCTACCCAGTGTATTGACGTGACAAAACAGGACCCATGTATCGGCATTATAGTTATTTTTTGTTTACTCAGAAGCTGGAACGGCCACCGCCACGCGTCTCTCCTTGGACTTCCATCCCAATTGTTAACCACTATCTTAAAAGTGCATTGACGGTTCCACCATTCCCCTGCCTCATAGAAACCACTCTTCTTCTTCCTGTCATCTACTATCTTCTTCCCATCTTCTCCTTGTCGCCATGGAAGGTTTACGCACTCTAGAGACAAGCTTCACTACCCATGACAACAAAAAGATAGACGTTGTCTACACCAACGAGGAGGAGACAGTGGTACGTGTCCTGAGGATGTATGAGGGTTGGCTTGGGATAGACGAGGACAAGTTTGTGGGATTGGACCTCGAGTACACCCCGGATCATCCATATGAAGGGAGTGAAGTCGCCATCGTTCAAATAGCCATGCGAAAACACGTCCTCGTCTACCACCTCTCCCGGTTTGTAGATCTGCTCTCTGTAGCTAACCGCTTTTAGGGTTTTCTCCTCTTGTTCTTTATCCACTTGCTCATCTTGCAACTACTGGATTTTATTTAGGACCAAATAAATTAGGGTTTGCCTATGTCTCAATCGACTGAGATTTTCTTTAGTCTCAATCACCTAAGAAAAGTGCAACCATAGTTAAAAGAAATGTGCAACTCGTTCAGCCGAATGAGAAATAACAAAACTGAATAAATTATGACAATACAATGTTGGGAGTCTTGATCTTGCATTTACTAAACTTTTCAAAATTATATTGAGATGATGATCTTGCATTGACAAAATATTTGTAGTTACAAATTTTGGTGATGACAAACTACATACTTTCAGGACTGACAAGAAATGCCCGGCGCTGCGCCAGTTCGTTGTAGAAAAGGGAATTTTTTCTGCACTATCAATAAAAGAACTAATTTTTCGAAATTGTATCAAGAGGAAATTATAATTCCTGCGCACAAGTGGATCGATATTCAGAGTCTTGTCAAGATCCTAGGGGGCTCGAGGAAGGATGGAATGGCATCACTCGCAACTAGAATCCTCGATGAGTCGTACGACAAAATAAAGAAATATTTCCCTATGGATAGGCATGATTTCTGGGATGAGTGGCCGTTGTCTGATATAAACCTGAAGTATGCAGCCATAGATGCTTACGTGACCTACCAGCTGTACAAGAAGATCCATTTTTTTCTATGTTACCTCGTGTTTTGCCTTATTTACAAGAGGGAAGACGAGCTTAGGGGAGCCCTTTGTTGAAAATGCGGAATAACTGAGTTTGAAGCTGAATATGCAAAGAAATTGGCTGCATCTGAAGTAGCTGACAGAGAGGCTGTAGAAGCAGCTGAAAGAGAGCTTGCAGCTGAAGAAGCAGCTAACAGAGAGGCTGCAGCTGAAGCGGCAAATAGAGGGGCAACATCTTCTAGCGGCAACAATCAGGTCTGTGATGCACCGCTAATTGTACCGCAGGACATTGAAGATAGGGAAGCCAAGTCAGATGCCAGGTGGGACAAAGCAGTTCATGAGATGTGGAGTACCTGGAATGGTCGCAATTTGTCGCCTAGGAACGATGGCAAGCGCCTCAAGTGGTCTGATGAGGAGTGAATTAAATTTTACTTGTCAGTGTTATGTTTCTGTTTTGTGGAACTCAGTTAGCTTGCCAAGATGTCTAGCGCCTCAAGTGATACTAGTAAAATAAATTTAACCCTCGTTGTGTTATGTTTATGTATGTGTCTTGTAGCTTGTCAAGATGGTAGCTTCTTAACTGGCAGTTTGAAAGAGTGCCCTTTTCCTCTCTCGTTAAACATATATGTTTCATTTTGCCCAAATTGGTAGCAAATCTAGAGAAGATTCTCACTTCGATATTTCGTTCCCTTTTGGACCTCTTTTTGCCTCCGATCAGGTAGCAAATCTAGAGCAGTAAATCACACCAGTCAGAATATATTCATTTAGAAAACAAAACAAATGTAGATATAGCTGTGCGCAGCTAAATAGGATATAGCGATTGAAAGTAGGTTGCTTAACGAGGTTCGATGCATTCAGCCAGAAATAGGATATAGCTAGAAAGAAGCTGCTTAGCAGCAGCAGCAGCAGCCACCGCAGCTGCAGGCACATCCTGCAAGCGCCCGCGCCTCTGCCTCCTCCCTCCGGCGCTTCCTCCACTTCTTGCTGCCCAGTTTCATGGACTTGGGGGCCTTGGGCCTGATTGGAGGCATGCGACCCTCTTTGATGGCCACCCGCTGGAGGTTTCGGAGGTGAATGCAGAGAGCCCGGTGTTCAGCGATGTAGGCGTTGATGTTCACAATCTCGCACTTGCCGCTTTTGTGGATGCCGGAGCCCGCGGCCTCTGCAGGCTTTAGTAAGGTGTTCAAGTTAGTGCAGCCGGCGGCGTGACTCGTCAAGCAGTAGGCGCCCCCCTTGCGGAAGGGGCAGCTGTAGTAGGGACCCCTGAGAAAGCCGTCGTACTTGCTGGCCCGCAACCTCCTCATCACCTGACGAGCCTTGGTGTGAATGGACTCATCATCGCTGCAGACGTCGCTGCCGGAAACCTATTGGAAGAAAGGGAAAATGGGGGAGTAGATGGTGTAAGAAGATCGAGCAATCGAAATGCAAACAAGCGAATCCTAATAAACCAAGATCTAGCATCCAACGATAGGAACGGTGTTGGATAATTAGGCACAATTTCCATGATTAATTCTAGAATATTAAACATGACAATACCAGCTAAATTTTAAATAGATTAGCCCATTATTTCTAACAAACAGTAGAAGAACCAGGGGAGGGGAGCAAACCCTAGTTACCTTCGACCATAGGTCGTCAATGTCGATGTTGTAGGGGTTCAGCAGAGTGATGTACTTATCTGAATCGTAGGTGCCCAAGAAGTGCGTGATCTGCTTGTGACCGGTGGGGGCCTCCTCGCCGGCGGCGGGCTCCTCTTCGACGGCTCCGTCGGTAGCTGGGACGGGGGCCTGGACGGGAACGACGGCTGCCATCGATGCCTCGACTGGGGCTTGGACAGGGACAACGGCTTCTTTCAACGCGTCGAGGGGGACCGGTGAGGAGACGGGGGCCTCCTTGCCGGCGGCCACAGAGGCGACGATGGCCACCTTATCCTCCTCGGCCATCGCTGGCGCGGACGGGGTATTCTCGGGAGTTTGCGGATGCTGGTGGAACAGTGGAGAGGGTTGCGTGGGGACACTGAGCGAGAGTGGGAGTGGGTGTGCGGAGAGGGGCTCTATAGTTAAGGTGGATAGAAGCAAGACATGTGTCGTTGCACCACCGTGCAACGCGCCGTGCAGTCTACTGCACCGTGCACCGCGACACGCGCACGGTACGTCACGTTTTTTCCCGGGCCATGCATGGCATTTCTATATTGAGCTGCATGCAAAGGGCGCACACACAGTTTCTATGTACGAAGTTTGACACGGCCCAAAAATTGGCGATTGAGAGCCGCTGCATAAAACATATGATATGTCTTATTAAAATCAAGTGGCAATAAATTGCAGCTGTCCATCGACGACCATGCACTCGATGACGCATGCGTTGTGGCGTAGTAGTAGCAGTAGTAGGCTTTTCAGACTTGATTAAACATGACATGACCGCTCGACGACTTTTTCCATGGACGGCATCGTGTTCCTTCTTGTAGAAGTCTCGCTGAGGGAGACGTCTGTGCTATCTCACGCTGTACTGTGAAGGGCACGACGTGTGCAACGATCATTGTTGGATCGCACAGAATCAACGGTTGGTGCACACGGTCCACGTGACAACTGTGATAACCAACCAGGGAGTAGCAGGCAGGGTGAGCACAGGTTTGTGCTTCTACGAAAGATAGAGAGAGGGGGGGGGGCAAAACTGAGTAGTACCACATAAAACCAAGGGCGACACTGAGTAGTAAAAAAATGGAAAGTGAGTGTCTTGTACAATGAAATACATCGTGGCATACATCAAATTATGCCAAGATAGATCCACTAGAGTTCATTGGATGTGTGTTCTTCTCATAAACCACGTAAGGATCCACTAGAGTTTATTGGATGTGTGTTCTTCTCAGAAACCACATATCACCAGTGTCATTGCATGTGTGTTCTTCCCACAGACCACACATGGATCCACCAGTTTCATTGCATGTGTGTTCTTCCCATGAACCACACATGGATCCACCAGTGTCATTGCATGTGTGTTCTTTTCACAGACCACATATGGATCCACTAGTGTCATTGCATGTGTGTTATTCTCACAAACCACGTAAGGATCCACCAGTGTCATTGCATGTGTGTTCCTCTCATAGACCACACATGGATCCACCGGTGTCATCGCATGTTTGCTCTTTTCATGAACCACAGTTAGAGTCATCGCATGTCTGCTCTTTTCATGAACCACAAGTAGAGTCATTGCATGCGTGTTCTTCTCACAAACCATATCATGAACCACACCCAGTGTCATTGCATGTGTGTTCTTCTCATTAACCACACATGGATCCACCGGTGTCATTCCATGTCTACTCTTTTCATTAACCATTGCTAGAGTCATTGCATATGTGTTCTTCCAACAAACCACATATCAACAGTGTCATTGTATGTCTGTTGTTCCCACAGACCACACATGGATCCACCAGTGTCATTGCATGTGTGTTCTTCCCATGAACCACACATGGATCCACCAGTGTCATTGCATGTGTGTTCTTCCCACAGACCACACATGGATCCACCAGTGTCATTGCATGTGTGTTCTTCCCATGAACCACACATGGATCCACCAGTGTCATTGCATGTCTGCTCTTTTCATGAACCACAGCTAGAGTCATTGCATGTGTGTTCTTCCCACAAACAACATATCACCAGTGTCATTGCACGTGTGTTCTTCCCATGAACCACACATGGATCCACCTAGTGTCATTGCATGTGTGTTCTTTTCACAGACCACACATGGATCCACCAGTGTCATTGCATGTGTGTTATTCTCACAAACCACGTAAGGATCCACCGGTGTCATTGCATGTGTGTTCCTCTCATAGACCACACATGGATCCACCGGTGGCAGCGCATGTCTGCTCATTTCATGAACCACAGTTAGAGTCATCGCATGTCTGCTCTTTTCATGAACCACAACTAGAGTCATTGCATGTGTGTTCTTCTCACAAACCATATCATGAACCATACCCAATGTCATTGCATGTGTGTTCTTCTCATTAACCACACATGGATCCACCAGTGTCATTACATGTCTTCTCTTATCATTAACCATAGCTAGAGTCATTGCATGTGTGTTCTTCTCACAAACCACATATCACCAGAGTCATTGCATGTGTGTTCTTCCCACAGACCATATCATGAAGCACACCCAGTGTCATTGCATGTGTGTTCTTCCCATGAACCACACATGGATCCACTAGTGTCATCGCATGTCTACTCTTTTCATGAACCACAGCTAGAGTCATTGCATGTGTGTTCTTCTCACAAACCACATATCACCAGTGTCATTGCATGTGTGTTCTTCCCAAAGACCACACAGGGATCCACCAGTGTCATTGCATGTGTGTTCTTCCCATGAAACACACATGGATCCACCAAGTGTCATTGCATGTGTGTTCTTCCCATGAACGACACATGGATCCACCAGTATCATTGCATGTGTGTTATTCTCAGAAACCACGTAAGGATCCACCGGTGTCATTGCATGTGTGTTCCTCTCATAGACCACACATGGATCCACCGGTGGCATAGCATGTTTGCTCTTTTCATCAACCACAGTTAGAGTCATCGCATGTCTGCTCTTTTCATGAACCACAGCTAGAGTCATTGAATGTGTGTTCTTCTCACAAACCATATCATGAAGCACACCCAGTGTCATTGCATGTGTGTTCTTCTCATTAACCACACATGGATCCACCAGTGTCATTGCATGTCTGCTCTTCTCATTAACCACAACTAGATCCACCAGTGTCATTGGATGCATGTTCTTTTCATAAACCGCATATGGATACTAATTAACCTTAGGAGAGCCCTTGTTGGGTCCGCATCATAGAAAACAAAAAATTTCCTATGGTGTGAACTACACGCCAAGATCTATCTACTAGGTACAAAGCAACGGGTGGACATACATCCAACGAGAACTTACCCTCGTAGACAACGAGCTTTGTTAACGAGTAGGAACTCGTGGTTGATGTATTCGTACACTTGCCGATCTCAATATCGTGATGAAGTCCAGCTGGTCCGGCTCCAGCACGTCCATCAGATCCAGCTCCAGCACCACCAAGTCTAGCACCGCAAAGCAGCGGTGCATCCGTGATCGCACACATGTCTGGTACCCCGACAACCTCCATCCCTCGCTCCAGCAAAGCAGCGGAAGCAGCAACTCCTTTCCAGATAAAGCCACCGGGAACATGTATCTCGCTAATCCGAGACCATGGGGGAGTAATACTAGAGGGGGAGAGAGATCCTTCACAAGGAGATGTGTGTGAGAAGTGAGGAGGGGTTGGCCTTTTATAGGAGGAGGGGGGTGCCCCTCCTTCATGGCCGGCGCATGGAGGGGGTGACCCTTCACCTCCTCCATTCATGTGGTGGTAACCCATCCACATTAAAATGCCCCTTCACATTCTCTTTTGAAGTCTCCACTTTAAATGCATTAAATTTCTCCAAATTTAATGCTCTCTCATTTAATAAAACTCTTTTATTATTTTTATTCAGAATTTTGTTAATTACTTTAATTAACAAACATTCACATAAAACCCCCTGCAACATTTCAATATTACATGCAGAACCAATTTCAGCAATTTCACCCGAAACAGTTTCGGTGTCTATTGAAATAATTCCAGCGCTTTCTTAAATCTTTATCTGAAACATATTTGCTCCAAATGGTGTCGGTATACCTTAAGTGTGTCACCCTACGGTTCGTGAATAATGCAGACATGATCGAGACCCCTCTCCGATCAATAATCAGCAGCAGGACCTGGAGATCCATACTGACTCCTACACATTCAACGATGTCTTCTGTGATCGTGAGAACCTTTAACGCTAATAACTAAATCCCTTTGTCCCGCGATATATTACATGTCCAAGATTCGATCATAGGTATCTCCATACCTATTTTGATCTCGTTACCGACATGCACTCTTTTCTCGTTCCCGTGATATAACATTCTAGTGATCACATCACTTGCTTGCAAGCTATTTCAATGTGATATCACTGAGAGGGCCCAGAGTATATCTATCCGTCATCGGGATGGACAAATCCCACTCTTGATCCATGAGCCTCAACATAACACCTTCGTAGCACTGAACCCACCTTTATAGTCACCCTGTTACGGTGTGACGTTTGATGTTATCAAGATACTCTTCCGGTGTTAGCAATTAACATGATCTCATGGTCTAAGGATAAAGATTACTTCGTATGATGTTATAGCAATATAAACATAATGACTTTGATCGTAATGCTATACTTCGGATGAATGTTCATCACATCATTCCACCAATGGTGTGACCTTGTTATTAACAACATCCAATGTCCATGATCAGGAAACCTTGATCATCTTGTTAATCAACAAGCTAGTCTATAAGAGAGGCATAACTAGGAACCCTTTTTGTTTATTAAACACACATGTATTGATGTTTCCTATCAATACAATTCTAGCATGTAAAATAAACATTTATCATAAACATGGAATAAGATAATAACCACTTTATTATTGCCTCTCGGGCATATTCCCTTCAATCTCCCACTTGCACTAGAGTCAATAATCTAGTTTGAAAAACTTTGCGTATTGAACACCTATGGCTTTCTGGTGTTGCATATACACTATTGCTAGTGGTTAACATAATCTCTGGATCTGACAGTTTCAGGTCCGTGTGTATTTGCATGTCTCTGCGTCTCTACGCATCACTCATTCTCAAATGAGATGGCATTGTATAGATTTGGTCCTTTGGTGAGACCTTTAGTTCGTTCGGCTCAAAATATGTTGATATTATTGTCACACAATATATCTTCATAGTATTAGCCCACTTTGAACCACACCTAGTTTGATAACAAACTACTTAACACAAATGCCCTCCTTTGCTGCTACTATAGCAGTCATATACTTAGCCTTTTGTTGTAGTATCCGTCACAATGTCTCAACTTTGGAACTCACCCAAACCCATCATGGAACATCCTTTCCATTACATTGTGCCACCCATAGTCTAAATTGAGATAAATTTAATTTGTATCTTGTGACAAAACTAGTATCAATGTAACACTTTACAATGAACTACCTTTAACTACTTGTCACTTATACATTATATATTCTTAGTTCTTCCAAAGCTCATAAGAATATCTTTACTATTGTCCAATGATCATCTTATGAATCATTCTGGTATATGCTCATAACATTTAGAGCATAGGACATTCTGAATATATACATATCATGGTATAATCGATCAAAATCTTCATGTGATTTTACTCACCAAGTGTTGAAACACTTGAATTTTGATACAATCCTTTCCATGCAGCAAGAACCTTTCTTGTTGTTTCCATATTGAACCCTTTCAATATCTCATATATGTATGTCTGGCACAACCATATTAGCGCCTTAATCTATCCATATAGATATTGATGCCTAATATTCCGGGTTTGCCCAAGTCTTTCATCGAAATCTTATTTTAATGAAATTCTTAACTTGTGTCAATTCAAGATACATCATTTCCAATCAACAATATGTCCTCTACATAGTGTATTAGAAATATGTCTCAGCGCTCCCACTTAGTTTCTTACAAATGCAAGCATCTTCATCATCTCCGATGAATTTAAACTCTTTTAACAGTTTCATCATGGTGAAGATTCCAACTCCGCTATGCTTACTTCAACTATTGAAGTTTACATGCCCTTTTAGCACCCTTTGAATTAACAAAACCCTTCAGACCATGTCATGTACATGTCCTAGGTTACCGTTCTATTAGAAGAACCTTGTTTTGTTTATTCAACTACCATATACCAAATTATATGTAGTGGTTGCTACATTAATCCGTCAAGACTATATATCGCCATGAAAGATCAAATCTTGTCATAGTCAACTCCTTGAACATTGTCGTAAACTTCTTTCCGACATGTCGACTATTTCATAGATGTTAAACATCCATGTCTTATTTCTTTATATATCCAAACACGACCGATAGGCTTCACGCCTTTCCAGAGGGTCTTCCAAGTTCAGAAACTTGTTTTCTCGTGTATGGATACTATCATGGATTCTATGACTTCTAGTCATTTTATGGAGTCAGGGCCCATCATCGCTTCTTTGCATGTAGTCGGTTCATCATTGTCAAAACAATAACGACTTGCTTATCAAATCTTACTATTTGATTCTTACCGACCCACACGGTTCTATAGGAACTCTAATCTTCGAGATCACACCTTTTGTAATCACGAGAGCCATGAGCATTGCGGCCGCCACCGGGACACTTTCTGGCGCTGTGATACTTAGCACATATAGCTAAGGTTCAACAACCTTATCAAAGTTCTATTGTCCTCCCACTTAAGTTTTCACGAAAAATTCCTTCTCAAGAAACTTGACGTTCCAAGTAACAAACTCTTTTGTCCTCGATGTTATGGAGAAATTCCCAACAAATTCTTTGGGATAACCTACAAAGACGTGCTTATCCGAATTTGGTTGTAAAAATTTTACTTATGCATAGCATACAAAAATTTAAGAAAAGACAATTCGGGTTTTATCCCAAACCATAACTCATATGGTGTCATTTCAATGGATTGCGATGGTGCTCTTTTCAGTGTAAAAGCGGTAGTGTCTAAAGCTTCAATCCTTAAAACATAATGGCAGTTTTATAAATGACACCCTTGATCTTACCATGTCAAACATGGTTTGGTTTTATCTCTCGAATATGCCATACTCCTATGGTTTATCGGGAAACACAAATCATGGAACAATTCCTCAGTCTTAGGTGTTTTTGCTAAACATGTAACTCAAATATCTTCCTTTATGATCGAATCATAAACTCTTTATTTTCTTGTTACAATGATTTTCCACTTCATCTTGAAAGTCTTTGAGCAATTTTCAAATGTTTCATACTTCTTCCTTATTAAGTAAATATACAGATATATTCACTCAAATTTTCGGAGAAAGCATATGAAGCAAAAAGATCCATCGCATATGGCTACACATAATGGACTATGCACATCATCATGCACAATTTCCAATAAGCTAGTCATCCGTTCCTCTCTGGCCTATGGACGGAGTTTCAATTATCTCGAGGAAAGTCTCACATGCGTCAATTGATCAAAATCAAAGACTCCAAAAAATCCATCAACATGGAGTTTCTTCATGTTTTCTTTCAAATATAATTTAAACAGCGATGTCACTTCATAAGTGATCTTTCAATCATTTGTCTTGCGACATTTTAGCAATAGTGTTTATGGATGTGATTTCTCCAACTAGACTTGTAAAAGTTCATCCATCCTTTAAAGAATACGGTAATTATTTGAACAACCATTGTTCTCATGATACCGGAACAAAATAACAATTATTTAAACAAATCTTGAAGGCTTGGTTTGATGACAACGAAAAACACAATAACACTTTATTTGTTTTTGATGAACATCATCACTCATTCTCTTGCTGGTTACTTAGGCCATTGTAGTTCATGAATTGCGTTGTCCTGTATGACACTTCATACCAACCAATTCGGTATCCAATACCGATATCCAATACCTAAGAACCACATTGTTTAACAAGCAGGGAATATAGCCATAACATGTATATCTTCTATATACCTAAGTTGGACATCTCCAACCTTTTATTTTCTGCCAAATATTTTATAGATTCTCTTTTAGCAATTCCTTTTCTTTTAAAAGAATCTATCAACATCAATAGTGGTGTCATCAACATGACACATGGTACAAAGCGTATATAGTCAAATACTAATACCTTTGGACTTGCACTTTGAAGTGGATCACCATCATCAAATGTTTGGTGTTCTTTCAAAAATCCATTATTTAGTAATCTATTAGTGTAGTAAACATTTTACTTACATCTTCTATTCGTCCTTATCATGACAACTTTCATGATCAAGCTACTATAGCCTATAAGGAAGAATCACGAGTATAATATCAGTTCCCAAAACCTTTTTGGTAGATTCGGATGCCTAGCATCTCCATCCTTCACAAATTCTCATACAATATGAGAACATGTATTTTGCTAAATTATACTCTATCATAATGCAACCAAAAACATTGTTTCAGATATCACAATATCTTTCACACATGATGGTTTCTGAAACAATTTCCAGCTCCAATATAATCTTGATATTAAAACAACTTTTGAATATCAATAATCATGGAGGCAAACATGATACTTTAGATACTAACATTGGAATTCTTACTCTTGATTTAATACTACTTATTAAACTTCATGGAGTAAATTGAGTTTGCTGAAAGTTTGCAATAGGACTTATAAACTTTAAATTGACATTCAAAACAATACGATACCAGTTCGTAAAGTAAATATCCAGAATTCTATAGATCTATTATCTCAAATAAAAACTAAGCATAAGGTAGAAAACGAATGTCAATGACTACAACAAACTATGCAAATTCACTTTGATTTAATTTATGACAAATTTGGTTCGACTAATCCAAATTAGAAATGAACTCCCACTCAAAAACGACATCCCTCGTGCCTTTTTGGTGATTACATGAACCAAATCCACTACACAAAGTACGATCATCACGTGAGTTGATGTAGCTTCAAAGGAGAGCATCTATATGGGCATCATATCAACTATATGACTCATGCTTAACCTTTTGGTCCGTGTTCCGAGGCCATGTCTGTACATGCTAGGCTCGCCAAGTAAGAACCTTAGTACTCGCATGTGTAAAACTGGCTTACACCCGTTTGTATGAAATTGTAGAGTCGAGTACACCCGATCATCACGTGATGTCTCGAAATACGATCCACAAAATGGTGCATACTTAAGGAAGAACACATTTTTATCTTGATATCTAAAAGAGGGATCATCTTACAATGCTACAGAAAGCGCCAAACTAGCAGTATAAGATGTTAACATCTAATGTGTAAAGTGAGATGATATGGTCCATGCATTTGATCTCTATCACTTGCATCGTGGTATGATCTCTATCATTCCTTTGTGTGTAAGGCCAAGGTCTATGGAACTTACACGTTGAGTGTGTTGTAAGAGTATCTATCATACATCTACTTACAACAATACCATATCAATACACTAGCCTAGCAATGATCTAAACTAGACGCCTCTAATTTATCAATTGCAAGTTTTACGTGGCTTGGGGCTTTTGGAGATAGAACCATTCTTACCTACGAACATGAACCACAACAAGGATAACTAAGTTATTAGCAACTCGTTGTAAATCAGATATTGACTATAGTAGAAGAGACAGACACCCGCCAGCCACTTATTCAAAACAAGTTGCATGTCAGTCGTGGAACCGGTCTCATGTACGATGACATGTAAGGTTGGTCCGGGCCGCTTCATCCCACTATGCCACCAATATCCAAAATACATAGAAGATGCAATAACATGATCATCATCGCCCACATATCAACATATGTGTACTACCCGTGCTAAGCACCTACGCATAGATCAGGCTCTGATACCACTGTTGGGTCCGCAGCATAGAAAACAAAAAATTTCCTACGGTGTGAACTACACGCCAAGATCTATCTACTAGGTACAAAGCAACGGGTGGACATACATCGAACGAGAACTTACCCTCGTAGACAACGAGCTTTGTTAACGAGTAGGAACTCGTGGTTGATGTAGTCGTACACTTGCCGATCTCAAGATCGTGATGAAGTCCAGCAGGTCCGGCTCCAGCACGTCCATCAGATCCAGCTCCAGCACCTCCAAGTCCAGCACCACAAAGCAGCGGTGCATCCGTGATCGCACACATGTCCGGTACCCCGACAACCTCCGTCCCTCGCTCCAGCAAAGCAGCGGAAGCAGCAACTCCTTTCCAGATAAATCCACCGGGAACATGTATCTCGTTAATCCGAGACCATGGGGGAATAATATACTAGAGGGGAAGAGAGATCCTTCACAAGGAGGTGTGTGTGAGAAGTGAGGAGGGGTTGGCCTTTTATAGGAGGATGGGGGGTGCCCCTCCTTCATGGCCGGCGCATGGAGGGGGTGACCCTTCACCTCCTCCATTCATGTGGTGGTAACCCCTCCACATTAAAATGCCCCTTCACATTCTCTTTTAAAGTCTCCACTTTATATGCATTAAATTTCTCCAAATTTAATGCTCTCTCATTTAATAAAACTCTTTTATTATTTTTATTCAGAATTTTGTTAATTACTTTAATTAACAAACATTCACATAAAACCCCCTACAACATTTCAATATTACATACATAACCAATTTCAGCAATTTCACCCGAAACAGTTTCGGTGTCTATTGAAATAATTCTAGCGCTTTCTTAAATCTTTATCTGAAACATATTTGCTCCAAATGGTGTCGGTATCCCTTAAGTGTGTCACCCTACGGTTCGCGAATAATGCAGACATGATCGAGACCCCTCTCCATCACATCACTTGCTTGCAAGCTATTTCAATGTGATATCACTGAGAGGGCCCAGAGTATATCTATCCGTCATCGGGATGGACAAATCCCACTCTTGATCCATGAGCCTCAACATAACACCTTCGTAGCACTGAACCCACCTTTATAGTCACCCTGTTACGGTGTGACGTTTGATGTTATCAAGATACTCTTCCGGTGTTAGCAATTAACATGATCTCATGGTCTAAGGATAAAGATTACTTCGTATGATGTTATAGCAATATAAACATAATGACTTTGATCGTAATGCTATACTTCGGATGAATGTTCATCACATCATTCCACCAATGGTGTGACCTTGTTATTAACAACATCCAATGTCCATGATCAGGAAACCTTGATCATCTTGTTAATCAACAAGCTAGTCTATAAGAGAGGCATAACTAGGAACCCTTTTTGTTTATTAAACACACATGTATTGATGTTTCCTATCAATACAATTCTAGCATGTAAAATAAACATTTATCATAAACATGGAATAAGATAATAACCACTTTATTATTGCCTCTCGGGCATATTCCCTTCAATCTCCCACTTGCACTAGAGTCAATAATCTAGTTTGAAAAACTTTGCGTATTGAACACCTATGGCTTTCTGGTGTTGCATATACACTATTGCTAGTGGTTAACATAATCTCTGGATCTGACAGTTTCAGGTCCGTGTGTATTTGCATGTCTCTGCGTCTCTACGCATCACTCATTCTCAAATGAGATGGCATTGTATAGATTTGGTCCTTTGGTGAGACCTTTAGTTCGTTCGGCTCAAAATATGTTGATATTATTGTCACACAATATATCTTCATAGTATTAGCCCACTTTGAACCACACCTAGTTTGATAACAAACTACTTAACACAAATGCCCTCCTTTGCTGCTACTATAGCAGTCATATACTTAGCCTTTTGTTGTAGTATCCGTCACAATGTCTCAACTTTGGAACTCACCCAAACCCATCATGGAACATCCTTTACATTACATTGTGCCACCCATAGTCTAAATTGAGATAAATTTAATTTGTATCTTGTGACAAAACTAGTATCAATGTAACACTTTACAATGAACTACCTTTAACTACTTGTCACTTATACATTATATATTCTTAGTTCTTCCAAAGCTCATAAGAATATCTTTACTATTGTCCAATGATCATCTTATGAATCATTCTGGTATATGCTCATAACATTTAGAGCATAGGACATTCTGAATATATACATATCATGGTATAATCGATCAAAATCTTCATGTGATTTTACTCACCAAGTGTTGAAACACTTGAATTTTGATACAATCCTTTCCATGCAGCAAGAACCTTTCTTGTTGTTTCCATATTGAACCCTTTCAATATCTCATATATGTATGTCTGGCACAACCATATTAGCGCCTTAATCTATCCATATAGATATTGATGCCTAATATTCCGGGTTTGCCCAAGTCTTTCATCGAAATCTTATTTTAATGAAATTCTTAACTTGTGTCAATTCAAGATACATCATTTCCAATCAACAATATGTCCTCTACATAGTGTATTAGAAATATGTCTCAGCGCTCCCACTTAGTTTCTTACAAATGCAAGCATCTTCATCATCTCCGATGAATTTAAACTCTTTTAACAGTTTCATCATGGTGAAGATTCCAACTCCGCTATGCTTACTTCAACTATTGAAGTTTACATGCCCTTTTAGCACCCTTTGAATTAACAAAACCCTTCAGACCATGTCATGTACATGTCCTAGGTTACCGTTCTATTAGAAGAACCTTGTTTTGTTTATTCAACTACCATATACCAAATTATATGTAGTGGTTGCTACATTAATCCGTCAAGACTATATATCGCCATGAAAGATCAAATCTTGTCATAGTCAACTCCTTGAACATTGTCGTAAACTTCTTTCCGACATGTCGACTATTTCATAGATGTTAAACATCCATGTCTTATTTCTTTATATATCCAAACACGACCGATAGGCTTCACGCCTTTCCAGAGGGTCTTCCAAGTTCAGAAACTTGTTTTCTCGTGTATGGATACTATCATGGATTCTATGACTTCTAGTCATTTTATGGAGTCAGGGCCCATCATCGCTTCTTTGCATGTAGTCGGTTCATCATTGTCAAAACAATAACGACTTGCTTATCAAATCTTACTATTTGATTCTTACCGACCCACACGGTTCTATAGGAACTCTAATCTTCGAGATCACACCTTTTGTAATCACGAGAGCCATGAGCATTGCGGCCGCCACCGGGACACTTTCTGGCGCTGTGCTACTTAGCACATATAGCTAAGGTTCAACAACCTTATCAAAGTTCTATTGTCCTCCCACTTAAGTTTTCACGAAAAATTCCTTCTCAAGAAACTTGACGTTCCAAGTAACAAACTCTTTTGTCCTCGATGTTATGGAGAAATTCCCAACAAATTCTTTGGGATAACCTACAAAGACGTGCTTATCCGAATTTGGTTGTAAAAATTTTACTTATGCATAGCATACAAAAATTTAAGAAAAGACAATTCGGGTTTTATCCCAAACCATAACTCATATGGTGTCATTTCAATGGATTGCGATGGTGCTCTTTTCAGTGTAAAAGCGGTAGTGTCTAAAGCTTCAATCCTTAAAACATAATGGCAGTTTTATAAATGACACCCTTGATCTTACCATGTCAAACATGGTTTGGTTTTATCTCTCGAATATGCCATACTCCTATGGTTTATCGGGAAACACAAATCATGGAACAATTCCTCAGTCTTAGGTGTTTTTGCTAAACATGTAACTCAAATATCTTCCTTTATGATCGAATCATAAACTCTTTATTTTCTTGTTACAATGATTTTCCACTTCATCTTGAAAGTCTTTGAGCAATTTTCAAATGTTTCATACTTCTTCCTTATTAAGTAAATATACAGATATATTCACTCAAATTTTCGGAGAAAGCATATGAAGCAAAAAGATCCATCGCATATGGCTACACATAATGGACTATGCACATCATCATGCACAATTTCCAATAAGCTAGTCATCCGTTCCTCTCTGGCCTATGGACGGAGTTTCAATTATCTCGAGGAAAGTCTCACATGCGTCAATTGATCAAAATCAAAGACTCCAAAAAATCCATCAACATGGAGTTTCTTCATGTTTTCTTTCAAATATAATTTAAACAGCGATGTCACTTCATAAGTGATCTTTCAATCATTTGTCTTGCGACATTTTAGCAATAGTGTTTATGGATGTGATTTCTCCAACTAGACTTGTAAAAGTTCATCCATCCTTTAAAGAATACGGTAATTATTTGAACAACCATTGTTCTCATGATACCGGAACAAAATAACAATTATTTAAACAAATCTTGAAGGCTTGGTTTGATGACAACGAAAAACACAATAACACTTTATTTGTTTTTGATGAACATCATCACTCATTCTCTTGCTGGTTACTTAGGCCATTGTAGTTCATGAATTGCGTTGTCCTGTATGACACTTCATACCAACCAATTCGGTATCCAATACCGATATCCAATACCTAAGAACCACATTGTTTAACAAGCAGGGAATATAGCCATAACATGTATATCTTCTATATACCTAAGTTGGACATCTCCAACCTTTTATTTTCTGCCAAATATTTTATAGATTCTCTTTTAGCAATTCCTTTTCTTTTAAAAGAATCTATCAACATCAATAGTGGTGTCATCAACATGACACATGGTACAAAGCGTATATAGTCAAATACTAATACCTTTGGACTTGCACTTTGAAGTGGATCACCATCATCAAATGTTTGGTGTTCTTTCAAAAATCCATTATTTAGTAATCTATTAGTGTAGTAAACATTTTACTTACATCTTCTATTCGTCCTTATCATGACAACTTTCATGATCAAGCTACTATAGCCTATAAGGAAGAATCACGAGTATAATATCAGTTCCCAAAACCTTTTTGGTAGATTCGGATGCCTAGCATCTCCATCCTTCACAAATTCTCATACAATATGAGAACATGTATTTTGCTAAATTATACTCTATCATAATGCAACCAAAAACATTGTTTCAGATATCACAATATCTTTCACACATGATGGTTTCTGAAACAATTTCCAGCTCCAATATAATCTTGATATTAAAACAACTTTTGAATATCAATAATCATGGAGGCAAACATGATACTTTAGATACTAACATTGGAATTCTTACTCTTGATTTAATACTACTTATTAAACTTCATGGAGTAAATTGAGTTTGCTGAAAGTTTGCAATAGGACTTATAAACTTTAAATTGACATTCAAAACAATACGATACCAGTTCGTAAAGTAAATATCCAGAATTCTATAGATCTATTATCTCAAATAAAAACTAAGCATAAGGTAGAAAACGAATGTCAATGACTACAACAAACTATGCAAATTCACTTTGATTTAATTTATGACAAATTTGGTTCGACTAATCCAAATTAGAAATGAACTCCCACTCAAAAACGACATCCCTCGTGCCTTTTTGGTGATTACATGAACCAAATCCACTACACAAAGTACGATCATCACGTGAGTTGATGTAGCTTCAAAGGAGAGCATCTATATGGGCATCATATCAACTATATGACTCATGCTTAACCTTTTGGTCCGTGTTCCGAGGCCATGTCTGTACATGCTAGGCTCGCCAAGTAAGAACCTTAGTACTCGCATGTGTAAAACTGGCTTACACCCGTTTGTATGAAATTGTAGAGTCGAGTACACCCGATCATCACGTGATGTCTCGAAATACGATCCACAAAATGGTGCATACTTAAGGAAGAACACATTTTTATCTTGATATCTAAAAGAGGGATCATCTTACAATGCTACAGAAAGCGCCAAACTAGCAGTATAAGATGTTAACATCTAATGTGTAAAGTGAGATGATATGGTCCATGCATTTGATCTCTATCACTTGCATCGTGGTATGATCTCTATCATTCCTTTGTGTGTAAGGCCAAGGTCTATGGAACTTACACGTTGAGTGTGTTGTAAGAGTATCTATCATACATCTACTTACAACAATACCATATCAATACACTAGCCTAGCAATGATCTAAACTAGACGCCTCTAATTTATCAATTGCAAGTTTTACGTGGCTTGGGGCTTTTGGAGATAGAACCATTCTTACCTACGAACATGAACCACAACAAGGATAACTAAGTTATTAGCAACTCGTTGTAAATCAGATATTGACTATAGTAGAAGAGACAGACACCCGCCAGCCACTTATTCAAAACAAGTTGCATGTCAGTCGTGGAACCGGTCTCATGTACGATGACATGTAAGGTTGGTCCGGGCCGCTTCATCCCACTATGCCACCAATATCCAAAATACATAGAAGATGCAATAACATGATCATCATCGCCCACATATCAACATATGTGTACTACCCGTGCTAAGCACCTACGCATAGATCAGGCTCTGATACCACTGTTGGGTCCGCAGCATAGAAAACAAAAAATTTCCTACGGTGTGAACTACACGCCAAGATCTATCTACTAGGTACAAAGCAACGGGTGGACATACATCGAACGAGAACTTACCCTCGTAGACAACGAGCTTTGTTAACGAGTAGGAACTCGTGGTTGATGTAGTCGTACACTTGCCGATCTCAAGATCGTGATGAAGTCCAGCAGGTCCGGCTCCAGCACGTCCATCAGATCCAGCTCCAGCACCTCCAAGTCCAGCACCACAAAGCAGCGGTGCATCCGTGATCGCACACATGTCCGGTACCCCGACAACCTCCGTCCCTCGCTCCAGCAAAGCAGCGGAAGCAGCAACTCCTTTCCAGATAAATCCACCGGGAACATGTATCTCGTTAATCCGAGACCATGGGGGAATAATATACTAGAGGGGAAGAGAGATCCTTCACAAGGAGGTGTGTGTGAGAAGTGAGGAGGGGTTGGCCTTTTATAGGAGGATGGGGGGTGCCCCTCCTTCATGGCCGGCGCATGGAGGGGGTGACCCTTCACCTCCTCCATTCATGTGGTGGTAACCCCTCCACATTAAAATGCCCCTTCACATTCTCTTTTAAAGTCTCCACTTTATATGCATTAAATTTCTCCAAATTTAATGCTCTCTCATTTAATAAAACTCTTTTATTATTTTTATTCAGAATTTTGTTAATTACTTTAATTAACAAACATTCACATAAAACCCCCTACAACATTTCAATATTACATACATAACCAATTTCAGCAATTTCACCCGAAACAGTTTCGGTGTCTATTGAAATAATTCTAGCGCTTTCTTAAATCTTTATCTGAAACATATTTGCTCCAAATGGTGTCGGTATCCCTTAAGTGTGTCACCCTACGGTTCGCGAATAATGCAGACATGATCGAGACCCCTCTCCATCACATCACTTGCTTGCAAGCTATTTCAATGTGATATCACTGAGAGGGCCCAGAGTATATCTATCCGTCATCGGGATGGACAAATCCCACTCTTGATCCATGAGCCTCAACATAACACCTTCGTAGCACTGAACCCACCTTTATAGTCACCCTGTTACGGTGTGACGTTTGATGTTATCAAGATACTCTTCCGGTGTTAGCAATTAACATGATCTCATGGTCTAAGGATAAAGATTACTTCGTATGATGTTATAGCAATATAAACATAATGACTTTGATCGTAATGCTATACTTCGGATGAATGTTCATCACATCATTCCACCAATGGTGTGACCTTGTTATTAACAACATCCAATGTCCATGATCAGGAAACCTTGATCATCTTGTTAATCAACAAGCTAGTCTATAAGAGAGGCATAACTAGGAACCCTTTTTGTTTATTAAACACACATGTATTGATGTTTCCTATCAATACAATTCTAGCATGTAAAATAAACATTTATCATAAACATGGAATAAGATAATAACCACTTTATTATTGCCTCTCGGGCATATTCCCTTCAATCTCCCACTTGCACTAGAGTCAATAATCTAGTTTGAAAAACTTTGCGTATTGAACACCTATGGCTTTCTGGTGTTGCATATACACTATTGCTAGTGGTTAACATAATCTCTGGATCTGACAGTTTCAGGTCCGTGTGTATTTGCATGTCTCTGCGTCTCTACGCATCACTCATTCTCAAATGAGATGGCATTGTATAGATTTGGTCCTTTGGTGAGACCTTTAGTTCGTTCGGCTCAAAATATGTTGATATTATTGTCACACAATATATCTTCATAGTATTAGCCCACTTTGAACCACACCTAGTTTGATAACAAACTACTTAACACAAATGCCCTCCTTTGCTGCTACTATAGCAGTCATATACTTAGCCTTTTGTTGTAGTATCCGTCACAATGACTCAACTTTGGAACTCACCCAAACCCATCATGGAACATCCTTTACATTACATTGTGCCACCCATAGTCTAAATTGAGATAAATTTAATTTGTATCTTGTGACAAAACTAGTATCAATGTAACACTTTACAATGAACTACCTTTAACTACTTGTCACTTATACATTATATATTCTTAGTTCTTCCAAAGCTCATAAGAATATCTTTACTATTGTCCAATGATCATCTTATGAATCATTCTGGTATATGCTCATAACATTTAGAGCATAGGACATTCTGAATATATACATATCATGGTATAATCGATCAAAATCTTCATGTGATTTTACTCACCAAGTGTTGAAACACTTGAATTTTGATACAATCCTTTCCATGCAGCAAGAACCTTTCTTGTTGTTTCCATATTGAACCCTTTCAATATCTCATATATGTATGTCTGGCACAACCATATTAGCGCCTTAATCTATCCATATAGATATTGATGCCTAATATTCCGGGTTTGCCCAAGTCTTTCATCGAAATCTTATTTTAATGAAATTCTTAACTTGTGTCAATTCAAGATACATCATTTCCAATCAACAATATGTCCTCTACATAGTGTATTAGAAATATGTCTCAGCGCTCCCACTTAGTTTCTTACAAATGCAAGCATCTTCATCATCTCCGATGAATTTAAACTCTTTTAACAGTTTCATCATGGTGAAGATTCCAACTCCGCTATGCTTACTTCAACTATTGAAGTTTACATGCCCTTTTAGCACCCTTTGAATTAACAAAACCCTTCAGACCATGTCATGTACATGTCCTAGGTTACCGTTCTATTAGAAGAACCTTGTTTTGTTTATTCAACTACCATATACCAAATTATATGTAGTGGTTGCTACATTAATCCGTCAAGACTATATATCGCCATGAAAGATCAAATCTTGTCATAGTCAACTCCTTGAACATTGTCGTAAACTTCTTTCCGACATGTCGACTATTTCATAGATGTTAAACATCCATGTCTTATTTCTTTATATATCCAAACACGACCGATAGGCTTCACGCCTTTCCAGAGGGTCTTCCAAGTTCAGAAACTTGTTTTCTCGTGTATGGATACTATCATGGATTCTATGACTTCTAGTCATTTTATGGAGTCAGGGCCCATCATCGCTTCTTTGCATGTAGTCGGTTCATCATTGTCAAAACAATAACGACTTGCTTATCAAATCTTACTATTTGATTCTTACCGACCCACACGGTTCTATAGGAACTCTAATCTTCGAGATCACACCTTTTGTAATCACGAGAGCCATGAGCATTGCGGCCGCCACCGGGACACTTTCTGGCGCTGTGCTACTTAGCACATATAGCTAAGGTTCAACAACCTTATCAAAGTTCTATTGTCCTCCCACTTAACTTTTCACGAAAAATTCCTTCTTAAGAAACTTGACGTTCCAAGTAACAAACTCTTTTGTCCTCGATGTTATGGAGAAATTCCCAACAAATTCTTTGGGATAACCTACAAAGACGTGCTTATCCGAATTTGGTTGTAAAAATTTTACTTATGCATAGCATACAAAAATTTAAGAAAAGACAATTCGGGTTTTATCCCAAACCATAACTCATATGGTGTCATTTCAATGGATTGCGATGGTGCTCTTTTCAGTGTAAAAGCGGTAGTGTCTAAAGCTTCAATCCTTAAAACATAATGGCAGTTTTATAAATGACACCCTTGATCTTACCATGTCAAACATGGTTTGGTTTTATCTCTCGAATATGCCATACTCCTATGGTTTATCGGGAAACACAAATCATGGAACAATTCCTCAGTCTTAGGTGTTTTTGCTAAACATGTAACTCAAATATCTTCCTTTATGATCGAATCATAAACTCTTTATTTTCTTGTTACAATGATTTTCCACTTCATCTTGAAAGTCTTTGAGCAATTTTCAAATGTTTCATACTTCTTCCTTATTAAGTAAATATACAGATATATTCACTCAAATTTTCGGAGAAAGCATATGAAGCAAAAAGATCCATCGCATATGGCTACACATAATGGACTATGCACATCATCATGCACAATTTCCAATAAGCTAGTCATCCGTTCCTCTCTGGCCTATGGACGGAGTTTCAATTATCTCGAGGAAAGTCTCACATGCGTCAATTGATCAAAATCAAAGACTCCAAAAAATCCATCAACATGGAGTTTCTTCATGTTTTCTTTCAAATATAATTTAAACAGCGATGTCACTTCATAAGTGATCTTTCAATCATTTGTCTTGCGACATTTTAGCAATAGTGTTTATGGATGTGATTTCTCCAACTAGACTTGTAAAAGTTCATCCATCCTTTAAAGAATACGGTAATTATTTGAACAACCATTGTTCTCATGATACCGGAACAAAATAACAATTATTTAAACAAATCTTGAAGGCTTGGTTTGATGACAACGAAAAACACAATAACACTTTATTTGTTTTTGATGAACATCATCACTCATTCTCTTGCTGGTTACTTAGGCCATTGTAGTTCATGAATTGCGTTGTCCTGTATGACACTTCATACCAACCAATTCGGTATCCAATACCGATATCCAATACCTAAGAACCACATTGTTTAACAAGCAGGGAATATAGCCATAACATGTATATCTTCTATATACCTAAGTTGGACATCTCCAACCTTTTATTTTCTGCCAAATATTTTATAGATTCTCTTTTAGCAATTCCTTTTCTTTTAAAAGAATCTATCAACATCAATAGTGGTGTCATCAACATGACACATGGTACAAAGCGTATATAGTCAAATACTAATACCTTTGGACTTGCACTTTGAAGTGGATCACCATCATCAAATGTTTGGTGTTCTTTCAAAAATCCATTCTTTAGTAATCTATTAGTGTAGTAAACATTTTACTTACATCTTCTATTCGTCCTTATCATGACAACTTTCATGATCAAGCTACTATAGCCTATAAGGAAGAATCACGAGTATAATATCAGTTCCCAAAACCTTTTTGGTAGATTCGGATGCCTAGCATCTCCATCCTTCACAAATTCTCATACAATATGAGAACATGTATTTTGCTAAATTATACTCTATCATAATGCAACCAAAAACATTGTTTCAGATATCACAATATCTTTCACACATGATGGTTTCTGAAACAATTTCCAGCTCCAATATAATCTTGATATTAAAACAACTTTTGAATATCAATAATCATGGAGGCAAACATGATACTTTAGATACTAACATTGGAATTCTTACTCTTGATTTAATACTACTTATTAAACTTCATGGAGTAAATTGAGTTTGCTGAAAGTTTGCAATAGGACTTATAAACTTTAAATTGACATTCAAAACAATACGATACCAGTTCGTAAAGTAAATATCCAGAATTCTATAGATCTATTATCTCAAATAAAAACTAAGCATAAGGTAGAAAACGAATGTCAATGACTACAACAAACTATGCAAATTCACTTTGATTTAATTTATGACAAATTTGGTTCGACTAATCCAAATTAGAAATGAACTCCCACTCAAAAACGACATCCCTCGTGCCTTTTTGGTGATTACATGAACCAAATCCACTACACCAAGTACGATCATCACGTGAGTTGATGTAGCTTCAAAGGAGAGCATCTATATGGGCATCATATCAACTATATGACTCATGCTTAACCTTTTGGTCCGTGTTCCGAGGCCATGTCTGTACATGCTAGGCTCGCCAAGTAAGAACCTTAGTACTCGCATGTGTAAAACTGGCTTAAACCCGTTTGTATGAAATTGTAGAGTCGAGTACACCCGATCATCACGTGATGTCTCGAAATACGATCCACAAAATGGTGCATACTTAAGGAAGAACACATTTTTATCTTGATATCTAAAAGAGGGATCATCTTACAATGCTACAGAAAGCGCCAAACTAGCAGTATAAGATGTTAACATCTAATGTGTAAAGTGAGATGATATGGTCCATGCATTTGATCTCTATCACTTGCATCGTGGTATGATCTCTATCATTCCTTTGTGTGTAAGGCCAAGGTCTATGGAACTTACACGTTGAGTGTGTTGTAAGAGTATCTATCATACATCTACTTACAACAATACCATATCAATACACTAGCCTAGCAATGATCTAAACTAGACGCCTCTAATTTATCAATTGCAAGTTTTACGTGGCTTGGGGCTTTTGGAGATAGAACCATTCTTACCTACGAACATGAACCACAACAAGGATAACTAAGTTATTAGCAACTCGTTGTAAATCAGATATTGACTATAGTAGAAGAGACAGACACCCGCCAGCCACTTATTCAAAACAAGTTGCATGTCAGTCGTGGAACCGGTCTCATGTACGATGACATGTAAGGTTGGTTCGGGCCGCTTCATCCCACTATGCCACCAATATCCAAAATACATAGAAGATACAATAACATGATCATCATCGCCCACATATCAACATATGTGTACTACCCGTGCTAAGCACCTACGCATAGATCAGGCTCTGATACCACTGTTGGGTCCGCAGCATAGAAAACAAAAAATTTCCTACGGTGTGAACTACACGCCAAGATCTATCTACTAGGTACAAAGCAACGGGTGGACATACATCGAACGAGAACTTACCCTCGTAGACAACGAGCTTTGTTAACGAGTAGGAACTCGTGGTTGATGTAGTCGTACACTTGCCGATCTCAAGATCGTGATGAAGTCCAGCAGGTCCGGCTCCAGCACGTCCATCAGATCCAGCTCCAGCACCTCCAAGTCCAGCACCACAAAGCAGCGGTGCATCCGTGATCGCACACATGTCCGGTACCCCGACAACCTCCGTCCCTCGCTCCAGCAAAGCAGCGGAAGCAGCAACTCCTTTCCAGATAAATCCACCGGGAACATGTATCTCGTTAATCCGAGACCATGGGGGAATAATATACTAGAGGGGAAGAGAGATCCTTCACAAGGAGGTGTGTGTGAGAAGTGAGGAGGGGTTGGCCTTTTATAGGAGGATGGGGGGTGCCCCTCCTTCATGGCCGGCGCATGGAGGGGGTGACCCTTCACCTCCTCCATTCATGTGGTGGTAACCCCTCCACATTAAAATGCCCCTTCACATTCTCTTTTAAAGTCTCCACTTTATATGCATTAAATTTCTCCAAATTTAATGCTCTCTCATTTAATAAAACTCTTTTATTATTTTTATTCAGAATTTTGTTAATTACTTTAATTAACAAACATTCACATAAAACCCCCTGCAACATTTCAATATTACATGCATAACCAATTTCAGCAATTTCACCCGAAACAGTTTCGGTGTCTATTGAAATAATTCTAGCGCTTTCTTAAATCTTTATCTGAAACATATTTGCTCCAAATGGTGTCGGTATCCCTTAAGTGTGTCACCCTACGGTTCGCGAATAATGCAGACATGATCGAGACCCCTCTCCGATCAATAATCAGCAGCGGGACCTGGAGATCCATACTGACTCCTACACATTCAACGATGACTTCTGTTATCGTGTGAACCTTTAACGCTAGTAACTAAATCCCTTTGTCCCGCGATATATTACATGTCCGAGATTCGATCATCGGTATCTCCATACCTAGTTTGATCTTGTTACCGACATGCACTCTTTTCTCGTTCCCGTGATATAACATTCTAGTGATCACATCACTTGCTTGCAAGCTATTTCAATGTGATATCACCAAGAGGGCCTAGAGTATATCTATCCATCATCGGGATGGACAAATCCCACTCTTGATCCATGAGCCTCAACATAACACCTTCGTAGCACTGAACCCACCTTTATAGTCACCCTATTCCGACGTGACATTTGATGTTATCAAGATACTCTTCTGGTGTTAGCAATTAACATGATCTCATGGTCTAAGGATAAAGATTACTTCGTATGATGTTATAGCAATATAAACATAATGACTTTGATCGTAATGCTATACTTCGGATGAATGTTCATCACATCATTCCACCAATGGTGTGACCTTGTTATTAACAACATCCAATGTCCATGATCAGGAAACCTTGATCATCTTGTTAATCAACAAGCTAGTCTATAAGAGAGGCATAACTAGGAACCCTTTTTGTTTATTAAACACACATGTATTGATGTTTCCGATCAATACAATTCTAGCATGTAAAATAAACATTTATCATAAACATGGAATAAGATAATAACCACTTTATTATTGCCTCTCGGGCATATTCCCTTCAGCCCTAACCTTAGCGTTAGACCGAGTCTTCTAGATGGCATGCCCTAACATAGTTGTTCTACTTGACGATTGTTACATACCATTTGATCGGGGCGCCTAGACGATTGGGATGGTTTTCGTGAGATCGATCCGCGAGTAGTCTGTTCTGCGGCATGATTGGCCATGCTTTCTCTTGACAAACTGGCAACACCAGGGGCTCCCCTATTGCGAGTGTCATGACTCACGAGTTGAGCGGGCCATATCCCAGTGTCACGTCCCCATTACTTCTCTTCCTTCCCCTCGAAGCCACATTACCCACTTCACTCCCATCCTGCCGTAGCCGTAAGCCGACGGTGCCTCCATCCCAATCCCCTCTTCGGCAGCCACCCCCTCCCCTCTCGCCATGGGTTCAACGGGAGACGGCGAGGAAACGCGTCATGATGACAGGGACGGTGATTTCGATGTGAGTCGTCTCATGTCTATCTCTATCATCCATGGCCGGTTATCTATTTTTTGAGCCAGATCTACTCCGTTTACTCATGCGCGTATGATGTGTTAGGCTAACCAGACGATGTATGACGCCGACTATCACGGTTTAGCGGATGAAGACAGTCCTCTGCTATGTAAACATGGATATGTGCCCGCTAAATTTGTAGCGTTCGAAGGACGAAACGCAGGCAGGATGTTTCTACGGTGTCAAGGAAATCGTGCAATGATGCGAGGCGGAAGTTGCGGTGTTGTCAAATGGGTAGATCTAGAGTGTCCCAAATCGATGCAGAAAACGCTAGACAAACTATGGGAAATGACTATTGAGTTGAAAGAATCCACATTCAGCTCACTTCTTGACAGTGTTGAGATGAAGCTATGGGAACTAGTTGACACGACCAAGCATAAGCGAGATCTCATGGGGGTGGAAGACAAGGTTAGCAAATTCGAGAAGGAGAGGGATGCGGCATTGGCCCTGAAGGCTAAAGCAGAGCAAGAACTGACTCAAGCAAGGAAGGATCTTCACCAGGCCAAAGTTGAAGCTGTGCAAGGAAGATGCTAAAAGGAAGGAGCAGACGATTCGATCCTTGCTCTCGCAGGAAGATGCGCATATGGCTAAGATTAGGAAGATCAAGGAGATGTGTGATAACTAGTTCTATTTAGCTTAAGCTCCATGCCTTTTTTAAGTTGTAATAGTTGTACTTGTTGACCTAGCGGTCTGAACTATTGGCCCCGGAGTCCTGGGAGTAAAAAAAATGGTCGCCCGTTAATCTGTCTTAACCCTGCATTACTTCCTTTTGTCTGACCAATGCCCCTTGGATATTCCGCCCGTCACTTCGTCGTACTCGTGTACAAATAGGAGGCACCACAGCTCGTCGCTTCATCGCCCATCCCCTCGCCCTCTCCAATCTCAACCGCGTCGTTGCTTCGTCGTCCACCCCCTCGCTCCCTCTCCAATCTCCACCGCGCCGCCATGGAGATGTCCTCGTTGAACTTCTACGAGGCGGTGATGTTCTCGCACTTCGACATCCTCGCGCCGCCGGCCGCGACGGTGCCCCGCGGATGGCGCATCAGCTATGCGGGGGTGCCGGTGGCTCCGCTCCTCGTCCCCGGTGGAGCCGTGATGGAGAGCGAAATCGCGGCGCACCGCCGCCAGATGCCCGCGTGGAAGAGGGCGCTGCCCCGGTACGCGGCGGCCAGCCCATACTGGTCGGCGCTGTTCAAGAAGGAGCAGAAGGCCAAGATTGGCAACTGCATCGTTTACGGGCGCGTGGTGCACTGGGATCTCCGCAATCGAGAAGGGCGGGAGAGGTTCTGGTCCGTCCTTGGACGGACCAAGTTCACCGTCATCGCCGCCGCTCGCCGCGAAGAGGTGCTCCGTCTCGCGTACAATACGGAAATCGTGGAGGTTCCGTCCGACAAAGACGAGGAAGCCGGCAGCTCGGAGGACAGCGGCAGCGGAAGTGAAATTGTTGACTAGTGGTTGAATTAATGTAGGTTGTGAAATCGCACATTTGTTTATAAGAATTTGTGGTTGAATTAATGAAATGCCTCGATTTAGATCTCTATCTCGATTAATTTATGGAAGAATTTGTGATTTAGATCAATTTCTGCCTCGATTTTGATCTTTGTCCCGGATTGGGAACGTGACCGTGGACCAAAGACCCCTTTTCTACTAGTGTATTCTGACATTGGTGGTTTGTTTAAACGTAATCTACGTGGATTTGGCCACATGCAAATGACACAACCACAATTTATAAAGTGGAAGCACGTACACCCGGTTACTGGAGATCCGGGAGCTTCGCCAGATGCAGGGGATGCAGGAGCAGAGAGGCGGTGAGATAGACGGGCTCAAGATTAGGCCAGAAAGTGGTACCGATTTCCTCATCATCTGGGCATTATCGGTGAGAACATTGTTGTTTATGTTGCCATGTCGTTGTGCAGGATCTGAAATAAGTTGCTGCTTCGTGGAGTGTGGCAGCTTATATAATTTATTTCTGTGTCACTTACATTCCGTCGTATTTGGAGACCTCCTGCCCCTCAGCAATCGTGGAACCGGTGGATCCTTGTTTTCAGATAGCAGTGGCACAATCACAATTTCGGATTCAACTACTGACTCGGGCATTTTCAAACCCTAAGTCGCGCTATGTTTTACTCAGAGAACGTGGGTAGATTGTTTCTCCCAGCAACGTACCACACACAGAGCTCCAGAATTTAACAGAATTACATATATAGGTTCAAGTTCAACACATTACTATGCATCTTCATTGCCAGCAGTCTTCTTCCGCAGCCTGGGTGCCAAGCCTTCACGTCCACTGGCTTCTTCATTTCCTGCCTTCTTCCTCTTCCATGGTGCCAATTTTCTTAGCTTCGCGTACTCTGCATCGCCGGGACAATGGACACCAGAATCGTGTCCAACATCATCTTTCCACTCGTTTTTAATTTCTTCGGACAGCAAAATAACTGATCCGACAGTCATGTTTCTACCCTTGCGGCGCTTCCTGTCAAAGAAACAAGACTGTTGCATAACTGCCCAATATCTACAGAGTAAATAAAACAAAAATTACAATTCAGCACAAACATGCGAACCCCAAGCGACCTTTGCTTACCAGGAGCTAATTGGGTTCGAGCAAACACCCTGTCCAAGAATAGAAGGGCGACTCCCAGTTGCAGCAGCTTCCACATCCAGTACATCACAATTTAGCTCAAACATGCAATCCGAAGCATACCTTTTCATCAACCCAATTAGCTGACTGTCACACGTTATAGGAACCATGATGCCACGTTCATCCATGAAGTTGAACTTTGCAGTCTGCTTCGGCCATACTTCAACATGATTACGCAGAGCAGCAACCATATCAGATATAGTGTAGATCTGCGCAGGCGCTTCTTCCATCGTGAAACAATGGCTTCCAAACCACTTTCCCTTGGAGTCGTAACTGTAGAGGACTACCGTAACCAGGTAAGGGGGGTCCGCGCAGATCCCACTTGACAGAAAACTGTGGACAAAATATGTTTGTTAGCATTGGGCTAACGAACAATTTGAGGTTCAGTAGCCAGCTAGTAGTTGTAATTAGTGCGAATAGCAAAGAGAAGGGTAGCTCACCCGCTTGTAGCCAGAACTTCTTCTCCCTTGATAGTAGGATCTGCCATCCTCCAAACTGCTCGGCTCGTCGGCGGCGGAGGCGGGCTAGAGCCTCGCAATGGCATGCGCCATTGGAGCTCGGTATCAGCGACTGGGCGCGGCAACTGGGCGCAGCAACTTGGCCCCAGAAGTCAAATGTCCGAAGGGATCGTCCTGCCTGGAGGGTGGATTCCGACGCCGTCGGTGCTAGGGGAAAGCTGGGAATGGATTTGTGAAATTGGTCAACACATCCAATCCACTTAGCTGCTCGATTTGCCTAATAGGTTGCCGCGTTGGCGCCCGCGTCACGGACAGATGACCGACATGTGGGTCCCGACCGTCTACTTCACGGGGCGGTTTAACGAAATGTTTGTATTTGGCAGGGGTGAGATGAGTTTGCCTCAAAATGGCCCCTGTCAGTAGTTGGCGGCCCAACTTTTCGAAACGCGGTAATTTCAGGCAACTTAGGTACCGTCATGCGATGGCCTGCGAACTTTGGTACCGCAGACGAACAAGCCCCAATTTGACCTGGTCGAGGACCTCCCAGGCTGAATTCATGCTTCCTAGGACGACATTCCTCAGCGGGTCGGCACTGCGCTCCGGAGTATCCCGACTGGGCCGGCATGCATAGAGGATCTCCTAGGTGGGCCGGCATCTCAGTCAATTCAACATACCTCGACACACCTCGACATACCTCGTCATACCTTGACACACCTCGACATACTACCTCAACATCCTACCTCGCTGCCACTTTATGCCAGTCTCGGGACACCCCTAGCTCAGACTGGCACACGCTACATCGACATGTACAAGATGCCACCTTATTCTCAAGAGAGGATAAGGTTGTTGACTAAGAGATGCCTAGGACAGACATAACAGGACAAGACCAAGGACGGATAAGATCTCAGTAGTCACATCAGCTACAGTACGACAAGACCCTAGTAGTCACATTAGCTACAGTGCGACAAGACTCCAGTAGTCAACTCATGAACAATACATGTACAGTGTTAGTGGGGCATCCCTTATCCCCTGGGCTCCCTTTACAAGGAGTACTAGGGGATCGATCACCCCAACACCCCTTGGGGGCTCATTCTTCCAAGCTCACTCACGATCTCTCTCTTCTTCCTCTAGCTCTTAGACACACAGAGAAGGCCTCGTAGAGGCAAGATACAGCTCAAGGAGCACCATTGTAGCTACATGTACAACTCATATACAGTCAAACATGCAGGATAGGGTTTTTACCTCCACATGAGGGCCCTGAACTTGGGTAGATCTTGGTGTTTATAGTGTTCTTCTGTGTGTGGTCTTCACCGCATCATCCCTCCTTGGATCCTCCAGTGTCCATCGGCCCCAACATAAGCCTACCCCAGACATCTGTTGTTATCAAACCATGAGAACGCCGCAAGCCGGGATGAGAAAGACAAAGACGGTGGTGCAATAGACTGCAAGGAGGTATGTGTGGTAAGTTGTAGTCGCATAGGGTTTACTGATAGTTTATATAGTGCCGGTCGAATAGGTCGTGGGACGTAGCCCACGTCCGAGTAAACTCAGCCCACGATCAAAAAGATCTGACTAATTAACACGTCCGTTAATGACTCATAATTAATTTTCCCGAACAACAAAAAAAACTTGGCTCGACGAGATTCCCGTCTCGCCTCACCCTGGCGCGGCGCGGCGTCGGAGGAGTGCATGAGGGCTGCTTCTCTTCTCACTCACTTAGTGGTGCTAGAATATCCTCCTATATAAGGTGATGCAACTCTTTCTCAACTAGCAATGTGGGACTATACTTTAACTCCACTAGCACACACATGAGCTACCATAAATAATAGGCCAAAGAAAATTTCAGAATTTGTATTTTTTATGGGCTAAAGGCCAAATAACAAAATACCTCAAATTCCAACAGTTTCAGGTTTTTCTAATGTGAACCTAATTAGCATGGTATACATTGTGAATTTACCATCGGAGACCGTTTTACAATAGGTTGTGAACAGCAATATTTCAATGCGCATATGAACTCCAATTTTGTTACGTGTTGAATTAATGGGTAGTTTTCTACCTCCCAATTTCAAAAGAAGTACTCCCTCCGATTCATATTACTTGTCGCTGAATTGGACGTATCTAGCACTAAAACATGTCTAGATACACCCATTTGAACGACAAGTAATATGAATCGGAGGGAGTACTATTTTTGGAGGCAGTCATAGTTTGTCAATTGACTGTAGTTGTTCTAGCCGTTGTGGACAATAGCTGGAAGTTTGTCGGTTAACTGAACTAGATTTAAGGGTGCGCCTTAACCCCCTGGCTCTCGCACTGGTTTTTATTTTGATTTTTGAATGACGCGAAAATAAATGTGAGAAAATAATAATATTTTTATGACAAACTGAATTTGGGTCGCTGCAGGCCCCGTGTTTCATAGTGATAACCAATTTGTAAAATGATAAATATAGCATTCCAAGACAACTAACTCAAATCCATCAAATGTAATCAATTAGGGGCCGTTGCCCGCACGGCACCAATCTTTTGAACCGGTAAACTTCTCGTAAGACACCGTGTTAAGCATCAATAGTACAACATGTCATTCCATACAAACCATTAAGTACTCAATAACATACATAGTGTAGGAAAATGACAAATGAATAATCTCTATTCTTTCGTCCAAATAGAATATAAGACATGAATATTGTTTATTCACATATGTTGTTGCACTATTTATGATATGATTAGCCGACTGTGCTCACCACCTGGCAGGAATGGTTACGGAAAAAAACTGAAACATGACGGTTTCTCTCCTTGCCGATAATTGCCAATGACGAATTAATTTTATAAATATAGGACATTGCACCAAAATAGGTTGAGCTAGGTGCACACATTCTCATTTATCTGCCACGGTAAACAAATCTATATCTTCTTATAAAGTAGGAAAAATGATTCGCCTCCCCCGGGGGATCGAAGGAAACGATCCCTAGGATCGTCGCTCGCGCAGGCAAGTGAGGGCCCACCCACGTTGTTTCCCGTGGCCTTCTCCCCCCGCATCCTCCCGCAGCTGTTTTGCGCCGTACGACGCCTAAACGACATTCGCCATGGCCTTGCTGCGCCCCCGCCTGTGCAACCGCCTCCGCGACCACAAGCCGCCGGAGCCCGGCCTCCGCCGCCACGCGTCGTGAAACCTACCGCCGCCCCTACGCCACGCGCCGCCGCGCCGCCGCCGGAGCCCGGCCTCCGCCGCCACGCGTCCTGGAAGCTACCGCCGCCTCTACGCCACGGCGCCGCCGCGCCGCCGCCTGCGAGCCGAGCCACCAGCAGGTCACGCCGCCTGCAACTCGTGCTTCCCCAACGACTCCCCGTCGGTGTCGAGGACGACGGTGTACTCGTCCAACAGACCATCGCCGTCCTCCGTGTATGCACGAGCTCGAGCTCCGCTCCACATCAGCACGAGCTCCTCATCTTCTGTCCTCCGCCGGGGAAGATGTCGTCAGAGTCGCCAGCTTGCTCCGCCTCCGACCTTCTCCCCTGTCGCAGCGCCTCGCTACCGACACGAGGTTGCCGATCTAAGTGATGTGCCGGAGATGCTACCGATGGCGGACGGCCTTGCTACATGCGGCGTCCGATGTTGCTAGCACAGTCTAGAGCGCTTGCTACTCGAGTATGTCGGTGTCGCTACTTTGTGTTTGTCTTTTGCTACTAGCGTTTTGCTATCTTAGCACATTATTTTTGCTATGTATTCATATATTGTTTGCTACTTTCGTATAATTTTTTTCTACAACCAACCTCTATGGTTTTGCTACGAGTTCTCCGACGAGTCTCCGGCGATGTCTCCAGTGATGTCCCTTTTGCTACATTAGAAAAAATATTTTGCTACAATTATTGTATGGTTTTGCTACAATAGCATAATGTTTTTGCTACAAAGGTCTCCGGTGAGGTTTTTCCCGACGAGTCTCCGGTGACATTTTCCGGCGAGGTCGTTCTTTTTGCTACATTATCACTTTTTTTGCTACCACGGTTTTGCGTTTTTGCTATAATAGCGTAACATTTTTGCTACATGGTCTCAGATGAGGTTTACCGGTGAAAACCTCCGGCGAGTCTCCGGTGAGGTCGGATATGCTACACTAGCACGACTTTTTTGCTACACGGTCGCCGACGAGGTCTCCGGTGAAATCTCCGGCGAGGTCCAGTCAGTTTTTCTATTTTTTAGGCCGAACCGTTTTTTGCTACATGTAGCAAAAGCGGGACATTATGTAGCAAAAGCGGGACGGAGTATAGCAAAAGCGGGAATTAGGCGGGACACGTGTCAGCAGGAGGACCCGGGGGATCGGAAGTTTTGATCCTCCGGGAGACGCGTAGCACTTTCCTATAAAGTAGACCTCCACTAAAAGTCATTTAAGTTTGTCTATCTCAACATGCAACACATCTACGTCATCAGTTAATCACAGCCCTAAGATTTTCGTGCAGAACCGTTCATTCTGTTGCGTGAACCATAGCTTTCCATACAATCCATTTGTGCATGTACACGCTCCCGTGGAAGAAATAGCTACATACCAAGCGTCAGTGTGGCCACATGCCTCCCGTCCACTTACCTGCTTGCTATTTATTTCCATCGATGCGCACTTCCAACCCTCTTCAAACCCATGAGCTGCTCCTCTTCCTTGCACCATGACCCTAATGTATCTTTCCAGCCTTCAGTAATTACATCCATGAGCACAGTAATGTTCATCTTCCCTTTCTGCGACGAATCGTTTTCATTTTTCTGCCGCTTCTCCATGATTTCTCCGAGCTACAGTATAACTTATTTTTATTCCCACAAAGCATCACCGTATAGTGCACCGCGCACTGTGGCATCAAGTGGCCGGGTGAGTACCGTCCCCTTCTCCTTTTCTTAATTTCAACTTCCTTCTGTTAGTTCTCCGACAAATCAACATGTTCAACTGCTAGCAATGAAGCTTCCGTCGAGGCCAATCTGATGTTACCGACTTGCTCTCTCTCACCGCATGCAGAAACAAAGTGAGTCCACGATAAAGAAAGAGCTGCCGATTCCATTTTTTATGTTAAAAGAAGTGTACGCTTTTTCCTTGCCTTTTTTGGTAATTATCTCTGCACAATTTCCATGGTGAGCCAGGTAGGTAACAATTCAGAGTAATTTCTTCTTGATGATTAAATCCCAATACTGTCTTGGTTGCACTTAGATCTTCTCTAAATCTATAGCTCTATCTTTCTCACACGTGTACTAATGCCATTTTTAATCATTTTTTATGC
Organism: Avena sativa; assembly: GCA_916181665.1. Classification (NCBI taxonomy): domain Eukaryota; kingdom Viridiplantae; phylum Streptophyta; class Magnoliopsida; order Poales; family Poaceae; genus Avena; species Avena sativa. Next base: position 436,723,065 of record OV702295.1, read on the forward strand.
CGCCCAGATTGTTGTGAACAAACATTGACCAAGGTATGCCAAGAACGGTGTGTTTTTTCTGGGTAATTACACTAAGGATTTTAGCCAGGTAAAATCGTCATACCATTTCATTAGTGGTGGATATAGTTATATCTGATAGAAGTAGTACAAAGCAATACTTATCTATTTATGCATTGCATTCCCTGTATGTACACGCCAGATGTGGGTGATGGCACTCTTTCACGAGGTATTGTATATAGGCCCAGATTTGGTCATGTTTTTCCGAGACTCTAATAGATATCATGTCACCCAAAAGTAAGATACTCCCTTCGATCCATATTATTTGACTCAAATTCTAAATATGGATATATCTAGCACTAAAACTTGACTAGATACATTTGTATCTAGATGAATCCAACTCAACTAATATGGGTCGGAGGGAGTAACAAAAAGGAAGTGATATGATAGACTTCATGGTAGTACATGTGGAACATCGGTATCAAATACTTTTGGTTTTATACTTCTGTGGACCTTTGTTTTTCTTGGATATTATAAGTACTGAAAGTTACACCATTTGAATTCCTAAAATATTATAATTTTTGAATTCTTTGATAAGGTTTTTCTAGAGTTCTGCAAAATAAGTTGTGATTTGAAGAATTGAAGTAACAATTACATTTTTTTATTTTAGCAATTGTCACCGAAGCTCAGATGAACATTTCTTTTTCTATCTCTCTTATTTTCTTCAAAGTAAGTGGCTTACTCATTACTAATCTTTATTTTGATTCCACATCATCTATTATTCGAGCCATCTGTTTGTCCACTTTATCTATACATGCAAGCTATACATATAGTCAATTATTTTAGCCATTCAATTGTCCATATCATCAATTTTTAGTCATAAAATACAGAAACATTTCACATAAATTAAATCTAGCCTCACCACTTTTGTGAACAAGAAAACGTTGCACATTCCTATAGAAAGCTCATGTTTCAGATGTCTTATATCTTTTTATTTACATAAGATGTTCTCAAAGAGATACCCGCTGCAACGCGCGGGGTATATTTCTAGTGTATATAAACTTGGAAGGCTAACATGGACGAAAATCACTAGCCCAAACTCGGAACACAATCCCTACTTGACTGCTCTAATGCTTACATCATACCTGAGAGGTATGAACAAATCGCTTTATGCTATGAGAAAATACTCTTAAATTTCACCACTTATCATCTCCACAAGTAATAACAGTGGAGGCCAAGAAAAAAATGTAAGAGAACGATAATGCTAATGTAGTACGAAAACCTGGTGCAAAGATCCATCTCCCTACACATGTTATAACCTGACTTGCATCTGAGTGGCAACTTGATAATATGAGCAGTAATGAAAACTTGCAAGAAACTGGAAATTTAAATGTAAACCAAGAAAGCTAATTATTCATGTGCACGCAAAAAAGGTTGCCTATTGTGTGATTGGTCAGTGATTGATGGGAACAGAAGCATATAATCTGTAGGCAAGGCGGGATTGAAGTTGTAAGAAAAAAGAAATAATTTGCATACATAAGATGTATATGGACTTCTTGAAAATCAACATGGTCCTGTTATGTATCACAAATGTCTTATTCTTCCCACTAAATCTGAAAATCAGTCTACTCATAACCAAGTCATGTATTTTCTATTTGCATATTATTTACCATAGAACAACGAAATTACAAAGTAAAAAATGTCTGACATTTGTAGCTTTGATAGCAATCATTAGGAATGCAACTGAACAATAAGATGAGAACTAAATCACCGGTGTTCTCTCTTTGCTTACGGGAGAATACTCATGGGAAAATTACACACCTTCTTACCAAATTAAACTATTTTAAATGTCTCTTAGATGTTAGCCTGCCAATTCCCTAGATGCTAGCCTACCAAATAGTAAGGTCCCGCAAATCCCTACCCTGCCAATTCTGTCCACTACATTGAGTAGCAATTTCAGCAGGTTTCTTATCTTTGTACCAACCATTATATTAGCAGTTCGCTTCCACTTAAAATATATAAAACATTAACTGCATAAAAGATACAACACACAGTAGACTTACAGTTAGCTGCCCAAATCTGTGCCCTGTTTGTATACTTCTCTCTTTCCAATATTGGTAACTGAGCATCTGTGTATGCGTCTTTGTATCAAATCATGAGAAGAATTACTTATCCAGATGCAGAGAACATCAGTTACATATATTTCAAATATACATGTCCTTCCCGCAATGAACCACCATTATATGTTAGTGAAAATACAACACTTCCAGGTCATTGTTTCAACATCATTTGTACTCTCTTTTGAATATACCAAGTGAAGGGCAACACATGCATTTATTAAGATATAATTAGAAATCACTGAAGCCTCACCAAATCAAGTGAAGAAAATAAGCATGAAAGGAGGAAGAAAAGGCTCCAGAAGCAATTATTTATCAAAACGTTTCAGCACTACAAATATAAGAATACAATATATGTTATGCTTTGTATCATTTGGGAAAAAATACAGAGAAATCTTGGATCTCAATATCAGAAGCTGAAGCCATACCTAATATGCATATTGATACCGTGCACCATTAGATTAGCTTATTACAACTTCTAGGCATCAGTAAGAGGAAAGGGCCCCACTTTTATGTTGGGAAGAAACTACTATAGTAGCAACGGGAGGCAACCCACGGAATGTAGAACACATGCCCAATGCAAGCAAATACATAGTAGTGCACCAATTCATCAGAAAATGTCCAAAAAAATATCTATGGGCTGAATCTTATTTAATAAGGCCAATAAAATTTATTACCAGCTATATGTGCCCTTTACCTGGGATGTCTAAGCGACTTTTAGCTTATCTTGAATCATTATTATGGGAGCTTCTTTTGAGCTTTGAGATTTTGCTGTTACTGGCCTCTTGGATTTCCTCTCTAGTCTAAATTTAGAAAAAATTGAACTAAACGTGGAAGACATGTATCAAATGCCATTTTCCATGGCCAAGAGTTAACAAAATATATTACGCTGGTTTTAGGTTTCGGTGAGAAAAGGATAGCCATGTTAAAAAGAAAGAACTATCCACTACACTATGTTTAAAAACAAATACGAAATAATGAAGATAGGCCAAGCTTTGGGTTCGCCGCGGCGCTTAGGGATTACGGTTTTTCTTGCCTGCAGATTGCGATGCCCACTCCTTATCTTCCTTTTGTTTTGCTGGTTTGCTTTTTATTTAGGGCCGCTGGCCTCTCTTCTGACTCTATTCATGCAGACGCAACATACCTGAAGCATTCGAGAATACCTTAGATACTAACAAAAATAAATCACAAATTAGTAAAAGCAAGCAACATATAGAAAGATATGTTGGCTACCCTGAATGGTGCCTATGTTGAAGTTCAGTTCTATCAACAACACGTGATTTAGCAGCAGAGTGAAATATGTTTGTATGCAGGTATACATATCATGCCAGAAGCATACCACAACATGATATTGAAACATATAAACCTTTTGTGAATGCCAAGGTCTTCTCAGGAGTTGATTGGAAGGTAAATATGATAAGTGTTATAAGGAGAACCCTTCAACTGAAACTTCAAATTAATAAGAAAGCAAGAAAAGCACAACAAGGACCTATACGTCTACTATTTGGTGAAAAGATATTCTAACTGACAATAAGAAAGATAATGAAAACAGAAATTATATGATTGATATAGTATTTGTGGTACTAAAATAAATATTTGTAGTGAAGGATCAACACCGCTTTAAGTCTCCTTTACAAAAATATAAATAGAAAACATGTTCTTTTCTAACCATTTCCTACACCATGGAAGAAATTACTCTCCAAATTATATCACTATTTATAAGTACATTAGTAGCACCAATGAGAATAAAAAATAATTCACATCTATGCATTACAACCAATGTACTGGATCTAAAGCAAAAATAGACAACTAATTAGCAGAGAAGATGCCATTACCTTGAGAAGAACTGGCCTTGTTCCCACTCCACCATATGGTAAGTGCAAACTATTGCCTGAAACTTCAAAATTGCAGTCTCCTGGCGTGATAAACAGCCATACTAAAACTACTAACAGAATACATAGATCCCTAGGCACAACAACGCATCCTCGAAATGGAAACAAGGCGAGCTGTTCCTTCTTCTCGAGCTATAATTTACGTGGCATAAAATGCCTGCATGAAGTGTATTTAAGGCTAAGAATTATTAAAAACATATGAAGTAAATAATTTACCCTCTTCTATGCGAAATCATCATTTCCTACTCCCACGATGAGAATTTACAATCAAAAATCTGATGCAATTGCAAATGCAGATAAAGCAAGAGAAGATAATTGCGGAAGAAGCAATGCCTCACCTTCGGTTAGAGGGAGCATGTACTTATTGGTGGTCATTGGGCAGCCGGCGTGCACCAGCTGCGGCCACGGTCCGCTACACCAACCCATCTGCTCAATTCCACATAACGAGCTGCCTACAGGTATATATATGATTTTACCACCAAAATATAGCGAGGAAGCAAGAATCTAGAAAGATGATGTAAATCATGCTTGTAGATAGGAATATAACCACAAGTCACTATGTTATAGTTGTTGGAGCTACTTCCTCATGGTAGGGAAAATGTTATACGCACTTCTATTCTTGTAGACAGTTGTTGGGCCTCCAAGTGTAGAGGTTTGTAGAACAACAACAAGTTTTCCCTTAAGTGGATCACCCAAGGTTTATCGAACTCAGGGAGGAAGTGGTCAAAGGTATCCCCTCTCAAGCAACCCTGCAATCAAGATACAAGAAGTCTCTTGTGTCCACAACACACCCAATACACTTGTCAGGTGTATAGGTGCACTAGTTCGGCGAAGAGATAGTGAAATACAAGTGGTATGGATAATTATAAGTGGTAACGATGATAGAAAATAGTTTGATGGCGTGGAAAAGACAAAAGTAAAACTGAAATAAAGATGGAAGCAAGCAAACATTAACAGATCTAGTAGCACATGGTGTTCCAGTGCTTAGAAACAAGGCCTAGGGATCATACTTTCGCTAGTGAACACTCTCATATAAATATATTATTCTTCATGATACTACTCTGAACTACTCTCCGGTTGGACACTCTAATCAATGGTAGGGCTATAACGGCACACCTCAAAGTTCGCTTTCTGCATCTAGATAACCCCACACTGTCACCTTGAGCACTATATGGTTCCAACAAACACCACAATTTCATAAAGACATCCAACTCCAAATATAACTCATAACAAGTATTTGTAATATCTAGCCTAAGTGCCACCATGGTGTGCATGCTGTCACTTTCACACACATGGGGAGAGCAGAGATCTATTAAAGCACTTGAGTAGCAAGGTAGATCTATAGATTACAAGCTCATGATCTCAATAAGATCATGAATAGAGAGAGATATGAACACATAGCTACCGGTAGAACCCTTAGCCTCAAGAGAGAACTATTCCCTCCTCATCATGGGAATCAGCAATGGTGATGGAGATGGTGGTGGAGGTCGATGGAGATGGCTCCGGGGGCACTTCCCCGTCCCGGCAGGGTGCCGGAGCAGAGACTTTCCGTCCCCTGAATCTCCCCTTCAGTGGACACGGCGCTGTGGAACTTTTTGTGGATTTCTGATTGATGATCTAGGGTTTTTGCCCCGGGGGAGATATATAGGCGAAAGAGGCAAGGTCGGTGGCCGGCTAGGGGGCCCACACCATGCCCTGGCGCGGCCTGGGCTGGCCTGTGCCAAGGGGTGGTGTGGCCACCCTATGGCCCCTCTCTGACTCTCCTTCTGGCTCCGTGAGTCTTCCGAGAAAATAACAACTTTGGCTTTTGTCCGGTCCAATTCTGAGAATATTCATTTTCTGATTTTCCTAAAACCAAAAACAGCAGAAAACAGGCAACTCGCACTATGGCATCTTGTTAATAGGTTAGTCCAAGAAATTGTATGAAAAGTACTCCAAAGGTGGAACAAAACACAAGAAAGTAGATAAAACCAAGCATGGAACATCAAAAATTATAGATACATTTGTAATGTATCAACATCCCCAAGCTTAACTCCTGCTCGAGTAGGTAAGTGATAAAAAGAAAGAATAATTTTTGAGGTGACATGCACCATCATAAACTTGGTCAAAGTATTTGTAAAGTATTGAAAGCTAGAATCATAGTACTTCAATCATAACATGAAAGACAAAGTTCTAACAATAAGGCAAAGAAACTATGTTGCAACATGAAAAGGCACAAACAAAAGATTCATGAATAACAATGCTTTGCAAGACATTTGTTTGTTTCACATAAAGAAAACATAGCATAATGGAATTCAACTTGTCCCTCATAGAGTAGCAGACATAAATGCATAGGACACCTTCAAAGTTTATAAGAGTGACTAGATACAAATAGTTTAAAACAAGCAATATCAAAGCTATGCATCAATCAACAAGTCTTAGGACAATGCACATTAAAATAAGAATGGCCACTATGCTCTCTCAATAGGTGCATAAAGATAGAAGGTGGAGACTCAATATAAAAGTGGAAGAAAGACCTTTATAGAAGGAAGCAGGTATTCAAGTCTCATAAAGAGCTTCCAAAAATTATGGTACTTATCAGCTTTCAGCTCTCATTGCCCCTATCATAAGCATCTTGAAGTGATTAAGGTTAAAGTGAACAAACTATGATGGACATGCTTGACGAAGTATAAGTTAGAAATCTCATGTCCCTTGAATACGAGGGCCGCTCCTCATGCTACTCAAGTTTAGTCACCGGTAAGTTCTTGTCATCGTAAGTACATGTGTATCATAGAGAACCGCCAACGGGGTACCCCTTGCCCGATGATACGGAAGAATCCCCATATCAAAATGACAAGGCAAGCAAACAACGAGCATCTCATCAATCTTCTTATTTACCATGGGAATATGGTGCTTTTTTCACTCTTTCCTCTTTTCATAATATCTCTTTTTTTCTTTTTCTCTTTTTTCTCAATATAGGACTCTTTTTTATAAGAATAATGCTTCATAGACAGCTCATTATGGTTACGCTGCAGGTTTCCACCATGTCAGCATGGATTAGACCAGTGGCCCAGGCGTTTCTCTAACACATATACATAACTCCATGGACTTACAAGCTCCCCTTTCATTTAACACCGACGACATCCATAGACAAAAGAGCATGATATCAACTAGGTACGAAGTACCCATGCAATGTTGAAAGCGTTCCCCATGACATCATGGTTCTGCTAATCCCCAACAAATAAGTGCAAGCATATACAACATAGATGACACAATGGTTAAAGTTTATTAAGGGCAAGAAAAGTAAAGTGTGCCATCAAGTTCATGAGAGCTTTAATCACTAGTTTTCTCATAACAAGTTTAATTCGGAAGGTAGATAAAAACATGAATATACTTGGAATAGCATATGCTAGTAGGTAGGTATGGTGGACTCTTTGGAAATAACTTGGTTTTAGGAGTTGGATGCATGAGTGGAACTCATACTTGGTTGTGGAGGCTAGCAAAAGACTGGGAGCGACCAACTAAGAGAACAATAATGGCCATAATCACGTAGAGCGACAAAACATCATTGATCAAAGCATAAAGTGATACTATAAGTTGAAAACTAAATGATCATAAAGGCTATGGTGACTTTGTATAGTCATAACATGGTGTGAGAATGCGCCAAGTCAACCCAAATAAAGCATCAAAGGAGAATACCGCTATACTATGTTTTAATACGCTAAAACAACGCATGATCCTTCCAAGGCACATTAAGCAATCTCAATTGTTTATAACAAGTCATGCTACAACAAAGAATACTAAGCATAAAGCCAAAACAATATCAAGCATGGCATGACAAAGCATAGGCCACAGTCAAAAACAAGCTCTCTTTACCACTTAAGCATGAACTTTCCTACTCTTTTCCAAACCAAACCAAACTATTTGAAAACCAATGCATGAAAGAGGGGGGTCCAACCAATTTATTCAGCAAACTAAGAAAACAAAGCAAACGAAAACCAAAATGAAAACAAAAAATAAGACGCTCCAAGAACAACACAACTGTGCATGAAACAACACAACTTCTTGGATATTTTTTGGGGTGACACGCGTGGCATCCCCAAGCTTGAGCTTTAGTCTATTCTTCATCTCATTACTCATTCCTCCCATACGCCTGAAAATTTTCCTTCATACAAGACTTCACACAATCTTTATTAGCAACATTAGTGCACTCAAGATAATAAGTCTTTAGGTTAAGTTTCAACACCAATAAAACTTCCATTAAAACAATATATACTGTAGCACTTCCCTCAAAAATCTCAATTCCCAAAAAGAACTCAAAAAGGAACCAACAAGAAGCAAATGCAGAAAATGGCAGAAATCTGTCAAAACAGACCAGCAGGTAAAGACGAATTTTTTCGAAGACCTTCTGTTGCTCAAATCAAAAAGTGTTGAACTAAAGAAAGTTAGATAACAACCTGGGGCAGAAGCACAAAAATTCACGCCTCAAAAAGACGTTCAGAGATTTTACACGAAGTTTTAAGGTGAAGCACAGAAATCTGTTTCGGGACAACAACTTTTCCAATCATTACTTCTCTCTCATTAGAGGTTACTCTTGGCACAAAAAACAAATAAAAGGATAAGGAGTGGTTATAACTGAAGTAATAACTTCCAATAATCATCTAAAACTTTTGGGTTATCTCCCAAGAAGTACTTTTGTTTAACGCCTTTAAGTTAGGCATGATAGTTTGAGAAGATGCTCACATAAGAAATATGAATTTAAGTAAAACAGAGCATCAAGAAGCAAATTCAAAGCACATTTAAGTCTAAAACACTTCCTATGCATAGGAATCTTGTAAAGAAACAAGTCATGAAAGCACAAAGCAACAAGCATAGGAAAGCAAAACAAGTGCAACTTCAAGACTTTCAACATAAAGAGGGGAAACTTAATATTATTGAGATGCATAAAACCATGTTTCCCTCTCTCATAATAACTTTCAGTAGAATCCTGAATAAAATTAACAATATAACTATCACATAAACCATTCTTAGCATGAGCCACATGCATATAATTACTACTCTCCACATAAGCATAGTCATTCTTATTAATCATAGTGGGAGCAAATTCAACAAAATAGCTATCATTATTATTCTCATCACAAATATAGGAGGCATATTGTAATCATAATTAATTTTCTCCTCAATGATAGGTGGACTGAAAATCTCATATTCATCATTGTAATCATCATATATTGGAGGCATAGTATCATCAAAGTAAATTTTCTCCTCCGTGCTTGGGGGACTAAAAAGATCATCTTCATAAAAACTAGCTTCCCCAAGATTAGACTTTTCCATAGCATTAGCAATAATGGTGTTCAAAGAATTCATACTAATAACATTTCTATTAGCATGCAAATAAAGTTCCATAGGTTTTTTAATTTTCTCTTCAAACACTTCATGTCCTAACTCAAGATAAATACTATAAAGCTCTCTAATTTTTTTGTTGTTTTCCATTAAGCCTAACTAGTGAAAACAAGAAACAAAAAGACAAAATTGCAGAATCTAAAGGAAATAACTTCGAGCACTCACACCGAAGGATGTGAATACCTTTTACCTTACCTCCCCGGCAACGGCGCCAGAAAATAGGCGTTTGCCGTGGGAGGTTCTTCTTCTTTAATCCTCCGGTGTGAATACCTTTTACCTTACCTCCCCGGCAACGGCGCCAGAAAATAGCTTGATGTCTACGCACTTCTATTCTTGTAGACAGTTGTTGGGCCTCCAAGTGCAGAGGTTTGTAGAACAACAGCAAGTTTTCCCTTAAGTGGATCACCCAAGGTTTATCGAACTCAGGGAGGAAGTGGTCAAAGGTATCCCCTCTCAAGCAACGCTGCAATCAAGATACAAGAAGTCTCTTATGTCCCCAACACACCCAATACACTTGTCAGGTGTATAGGTGCACTAGTTCGGCGAAGAGATAGTGAAATACAAGTGGTATGGATAATTATAAGTCGTAACGGTGATAGAAAATAGTTTGATGGCGTGGAAAAGACTAAAGTAAAACTGAAATAAAGATGGAAGCAAGCAAACATGTAATAGATCTAGTAGCAAATGGTGTTTTAGTGCTTAGAAACAAGGCCTAGGGATCATACTTTCACTAGTGAACACTCTCATATAAATATATTATTCTTCATGATACTACGCTGAACTACTCTCCGGTTGGACACTCTAATCAATGGTAGGGCACACACCTCAAAGTTCACTTTGCGCATCTAGATAACCCCACACTGTCACCTTGAGCACTAGATGGTTCCAACAAACACCACAATTTCATAAAGACATCCAACTCCAAATATAACTCATAACAAGTATTTGTAATCTCTAGCCTAAGTGCCACCATGGTGTGCACGCTGTCACTTTCACACACATGGGGAGAGCAGAGATCTATTAAAGCACTTGAGTATCAAGGTAGATCTATAGATTACAAGCCCATGATCTCAATAAGATCATGCATAGAGAGAGAGAGAGATGAACACATAGCTACCGGTAGAACCCTTAGCCTCGAGAGAGAACTATTCCCTCCTCATCATGGGAATCAGCAACGGTGATGGAGATGGTGGTGGAGATCGATGGAGATGGCTCCGGGGGCACTTCCCCGTCCCAGCAGGGTGCCAGAACAGAGACTTTCTGTCCCCCGAATCTCCCCTTTGATGGTGGCGGCGCTGCAGAACTTTTCGTGGATTTCTGATTGATGATCTAGGGTTTTTGCCTCGGGGGAGATATATAGGCGAAAGAGGCAAGGTCGGTGGCCGGCCAGGGGGCCCACACCATGCCCTGGCGCGACCTGGGCTGGCCTGCTCCAAGGGGTGGTGTGGCCACCCTTTGGCCCCTCTCCGACTCTCCTTCTGGCTTCGTGAGTCTTCCGGGAAAATAACAACTTTGGCTTTTGCCTGGTCTAATTCTGAGAATATTCATATTCTGACTTTCTTGAAACCAAAAACAGCATAAAACAGGCAACTGACACTATGGCATCTTGTTAATAGGTTAGTCCAAGAAATCATATGAAAAGTACTCCAAAGTTGGAACAAAACACAAGAAAGTAGATAAAACCAAGCATGAAACATCAAAAATTATAGATACATTTGCAATGTATCATACCCCTTGCCCCATGACACAGGAGCTATCCCATATCAAAATGACAAGGCAACAAACAATGAGCATCTCAGCGATATTTTTATTTGCTATTTGCATAGGTTTTTATTGAGGATGCTTCATAGAATGCTCATTATGGTTATACTGCAAGTTTCCACCGTGATTAGGCATGGCTTAGGCTAGCGGCCCAGGAGTTTCTCTAACACACATACAAACTCCATGATCTTACAAGTTCCCCTTTTATTTCACACCGCCGGGATCCATAAGGAAAAGAATCATGATTTGAACGGAATAATAAGTGCAATGTTGAAAGCGTTCCCCATGATACATGGTTCTGCTAACTTCAACTCACAAAGCGCAAGCATATACGCAACAAAGTTGGACACAATGGTTCAAGATTATTAAGTGCAAGAAAGTAAAGTGTGCCATCAAGTTCGTGAGAGCTTTACTAACTAACTTTCTCATAACAAGCAAACATTTTATTCGGAAGAAAACAAGGCATACTGAATATGCACGGACTAGCAAATGATGCTAATAGGTAGATATGGTGGACACTTTTGGAAATATTGGTTTTGGGGAGTTGGAAACATGAGTAGAGCTCATACTCAATGCAAGTGAAGGCTAGCAATAGTAAGGGAGCGACAAACGAGAGAGCAATAACTGTCATAATCATTCTCGCAACAAAACATGACTAATTATGGCATGAAAGTGATTCAAGACCCCTGAGGCAAAATAATTCATCGAGGCTTAACTGATTATTGTTTCAGTCATATGCATGCGTGAGCATGTGCCAAGTCAATTCAAATGAAACATTCAGAGGAGGTTACCATAGTGTCATACCAAGTTATGAATAGAACAATGCAAGCAAACATTCATATGACATGCTATAAACCATTAGCAAGCTGGAGCTAATCATAAGAAAGCAAGAACTACTAAGCATCCATAAATAACATACACCCTACATGAACAGACTAAGCATGCCCATAATGATAAGCATATGTACAAAAATGAAAACAAATAGAGTTCGTTACACGAATACCGATGCAGGCTGTATGTCAAATTTTCCCATGCAGGCTATATGTCAAATTTACACACGCAGGCCATATGATGAATACCCATGCACGTTGTATGTCAAATTTTTCCATGCAGGACATATGATGAATGACCATGCAGGCTATATGTGACTTCAATAATGCCAAAGCAGGAAACACACCAATATATGATGATGTCCATGCAGGCTATATGTCGAATTCACCCATGCAAGCCATATGTTGATCAAAGCCTAGTCAGGAAATGTACCATACCGACAGAACTCTTGCAGGTTATATATGTCAAATCTGGGAATGTAGACTATATGTCGATATCAACTCTAGTGATGCTATTTTAGTGTAAAAGCCTATGCACGACTTTGCAAGTCCTACATAGCCTCGGGGGCTAATGGTAGGGATATAACCCCGGGTACCCCAGAGTTGGAGTATAGTGATTCTATTTAAGACATATCTAGAGAGGAGAAATAAGTCAAGATAAAAGAGAAGAAACTAAATAAAGAGATAGAACACATACCTAGGCTAACATGGGGTCAATTTGACGAGAATATCATTTTGCGGCCCGAAAGTTGGGGTGTACAGGCAACGCGGTACCAAGTTCCCTGAAATCAGCTGGGATGACTACAGTTGGTGTGCCAAATACTCAGAGGGTCTTTTTCGGCATGAACTCAACTTTATGTTTCAATACAAAAAATCAGGTTAACGGGCGTCAAGGTGGGCCCCCCTGTCAGTTCTCGCCGTTATGTCGCTCCCGTCGCTTAGGCGGGGTGGCTGTCACGTAGGCTTGCAGCGTTGGCACAGTGGATAGGACAACACCCCCTACCCAGTGTATTGACGTGACAAAACAGGACCCATGTATCGGCATTATAGTTATTTTTTGTTTACTCAGAAGCTGGAACGGCCACCGCCACGCGTCTCTCCTTGGACTTCCATCCCAATTGTTAACCACTATCTTAAAAGTGCATTGACGGTTCCACCATTCCCCTGCCTCATAGAAACCACTCTTCTTCTTCCTGTCATCTACTATCTTCTTCCCATCTTCTCCTTGTCGCCATGGAAGGTTTACGCACTCTAGAGACAAGCTTCACTACCCATGACAACAAAAAGATAGACGTTGTCTACACCAACGAGGAGGAGACAGTGGTACGTGTCCTGAGGATGTATGAGGGTTGGCTTGGGATAGACGAGGACAAGTTTGTGGGATTGGACCTCGAGTACACCCCGGATCATCCATATGAAGGGAGTGAAGTCGCCATCGTTCAAATAGCCATGCGAAAACACGTCCTCGTCTACCACCTCTCCCGGTTTGTAGATCTGCTCTCTGTAGCTAACCGCTTTTAGGGTTTTCTCCTCTTGTTCTTTATCCACTTGCTCATCTTGCAACTACTGGATTTTATTTAGGACCAAATAAATTAGGGTTTGCCTATGTCTCAATCGACTGAGATTTTCTTTAGTCTCAATCACCTAAGAAAAGTGCAACCATAGTTAAAAGAAATGTGCAACTCGTTCAGCCGAATGAGAAATAACAAAACTGAATAAATTATGACAATACAATGTTGGGAGTCTTGATCTTGCATTTACTAAACTTTTCAAAATTATATTGAGATGATGATCTTGCATTGACAAAATATTTGTAGTTACAAATTTTGGTGATGACAAACTACATACTTTCAGGACTGACAAGAAATGCCCGGCGCTGCGCCAGTTCGTTGTAGAAAAGGGAATTTTTTCTGCACTATCAATAAAAGAACTAATTTTTCGAAATTGTATCAAGAGGAAATTATAATTCCTGCGCACAAGTGGATCGATATTCAGAGTCTTGTCAAGATCCTAGGGGGCTCGAGGAAGGATGGAATGGCATCACTCGCAACTAGAATCCTCGATGAGTCGTACGACAAAATAAAGAAATATTTCCCTATGGATAGGCATGATTTCTGGGATGAGTGGCCGTTGTCTGATATAAACCTGAAGTATGCAGCCATAGATGCTTACGTGACCTACCAGCTGTACAAGAAGATCCATTTTTTTCTATGTTACCTCGTGTTTTGCCTTATTTACAAGAGGGAAGACGAGCTTAGGGGAGCCCTTTGTTGAAAATGCGGAATAACTGAGTTTGAAGCTGAATATGCAAAGAAATTGGCTGCATCTGAAGTAGCTGACAGAGAGGCTGTAGAAGCAGCTGAAAGAGAGCTTGCAGCTGAAGAAGCAGCTAACAGAGAGGCTGCAGCTGAAGCGGCAAATAGAGGGGCAACATCTTCTAGCGGCAACAATCAGGTCTGTGATGCACCGCTAATTGTACCGCAGGACATTGAAGATAGGGAAGCCAAGTCAGATGCCAGGTGGGACAAAGCAGTTCATGAGATGTGGAGTACCTGGAATGGTCGCAATTTGTCGCCTAGGAACGATGGCAAGCGCCTCAAGTGGTCTGATGAGGAGTGAATTAAATTTTACTTGTCAGTGTTATGTTTCTGTTTTGTGGAACTCAGTTAGCTTGCCAAGATGTCTAGCGCCTCAAGTGATACTAGTAAAATAAATTTAACCCTCGTTGTGTTATGTTTATGTATGTGTCTTGTAGCTTGTCAAGATGGTAGCTTCTTAACTGGCAGTTTGAAAGAGTGCCCTTTTCCTCTCTCGTTAAACATATATGTTTCATTTTGCCCAAATTGGTAGCAAATCTAGAGAAGATTCTCACTTCGATATTTCGTTCCCTTTTGGACCTCTTTTTGCCTCCGATCAGGTAGCAAATCTAGAGCAGTAAATCACACCAGTCAGAATATATTCATTTAGAAAACAAAACAAATGTAGATATAGCTGTGCGCAGCTAAATAGGATATAGCGATTGAAAGTAGGTTGCTTAACGAGGTTCGATGCATTCAGCCAGAAATAGGATATAGCTAGAAAGAAGCTGCTTAGCAGCAGCAGCAGCAGCCACCGCAGCTGCAGGCACATCCTGCAAGCGCCCGCGCCTCTGCCTCCTCCCTCCGGCGCTTCCTCCACTTCTTGCTGCCCAGTTTCATGGACTTGGGGGCCTTGGGCCTGATTGGAGGCATGCGACCCTCTTTGATGGCCACCCGCTGGAGGTTTCGGAGGTGAATGCAGAGAGCCCGGTGTTCAGCGATGTAGGCGTTGATGTTCACAATCTCGCACTTGCCGCTTTTGTGGATGCCGGAGCCCGCGGCCTCTGCAGGCTTTAGTAAGGTGTTCAAGTTAGTGCAGCCGGCGGCGTGACTCGTCAAGCAGTAGGCGCCCCCCTTGCGGAAGGGGCAGCTGTAGTAGGGACCCCTGAGAAAGCCGTCGTACTTGCTGGCCCGCAACCTCCTCATCACCTGACGAGCCTTGGTGTGAATGGACTCATCATCGCTGCAGACGTCGCTGCCGGAAACCTATTGGAAGAAAGGGAAAATGGGGGAGTAGATGGTGTAAGAAGATCGAGCAATCGAAATGCAAACAAGCGAATCCTAATAAACCAAGATCTAGCATCCAACGATAGGAACGGTGTTGGATAATTAGGCACAATTTCCATGATTAATTCTAGAATATTAAACATGACAATACCAGCTAAATTTTAAATAGATTAGCCCATTATTTCTAACAAACAGTAGAAGAACCAGGGGAGGGGAGCAAACCCTAGTTACCTTCGACCATAGGTCGTCAATGTCGATGTTGTAGGGGTTCAGCAGAGTGATGTACTTATCTGAATCGTAGGTGCCCAAGAAGTGCGTGATCTGCTTGTGACCGGTGGGGGCCTCCTCGCCGGCGGCGGGCTCCTCTTCGACGGCTCCGTCGGTAGCTGGGACGGGGGCCTGGACGGGAACGACGGCTGCCATCGATGCCTCGACTGGGGCTTGGACAGGGACAACGGCTTCTTTCAACGCGTCGAGGGGGACCGGTGAGGAGACGGGGGCCTCCTTGCCGGCGGCCACAGAGGCGACGATGGCCACCTTATCCTCCTCGGCCATCGCTGGCGCGGACGGGGTATTCTCGGGAGTTTGCGGATGCTGGTGGAACAGTGGAGAGGGTTGCGTGGGGACACTGAGCGAGAGTGGGAGTGGGTGTGCGGAGAGGGGCTCTATAGTTAAGGTGGATAGAAGCAAGACATGTGTCGTTGCACCACCGTGCAACGCGCCGTGCAGTCTACTGCACCGTGCACCGCGACACGCGCACGGTACGTCACGTTTTTTCCCGGGCCATGCATGGCATTTCTATATTGAGCTGCATGCAAAGGGCGCACACACAGTTTCTATGTACGAAGTTTGACACGGCCCAAAAATTGGCGATTGAGAGCCGCTGCATAAAACATATGATATGTCTTATTAAAATCAAGTGGCAATAAATTGCAGCTGTCCATCGACGACCATGCACTCGATGACGCATGCGTTGTGGCGTAGTAGTAGCAGTAGTAGGCTTTTCAGACTTGATTAAACATGACATGACCGCTCGACGACTTTTTCCATGGACGGCATCGTGTTCCTTCTTGTAGAAGTCTCGCTGAGGGAGACGTCTGTGCTATCTCACGCTGTACTGTGAAGGGCACGACGTGTGCAACGATCATTGTTGGATCGCACAGAATCAACGGTTGGTGCACACGGTCCACGTGACAACTGTGATAACCAACCAGGGAGTAGCAGGCAGGGTGAGCACAGGTTTGTGCTTCTACGAAAGATAGAGAGAGGGGGGGGGGGCAAAACTGAGTAGTACCACATAAAACCAAGGGCGACACTGAGTAGTAAAAAAATGGAAAGTGAGTGTCTTGTACAATGAAATACATCGTGGCATACATCAAATTATGCCAAGATAGATCCACTAGAGTTCATTGGATGTGTGTTCTTCTCATAAACCACGTAAGGATCCACTAGAGTTTATTGGATGTGTGTTCTTCTCAGAAACCACATATCACCAGTGTCATTGCATGTGTGTTCTTCCCACAGACCACACATGGATCCACCAGTTTCATTGCATGTGTGTTCTTCCCATGAACCACACATGGATCCACCAGTGTCATTGCATGTGTGTTCTTTTCACAGACCACATATGGATCCACTAGTGTCATTGCATGTGTGTTATTCTCACAAACCACGTAAGGATCCACCAGTGTCATTGCATGTGTGTTCCTCTCATAGACCACACATGGATCCACCGGTGTCATCGCATGTTTGCTCTTTTCATGAACCACAGTTAGAGTCATCGCATGTCTGCTCTTTTCATGAACCACAAGTAGAGTCATTGCATGCGTGTTCTTCTCACAAACCATATCATGAACCACACCCAGTGTCATTGCATGTGTGTTCTTCTCATTAACCACACATGGATCCACCGGTGTCATTCCATGTCTACTCTTTTCATTAACCATTGCTAGAGTCATTGCATATGTGTTCTTCCAACAAACCACATATCAACAGTGTCATTGTATGTCTGTTGTTCCCACAGACCACACATGGATCCACCAGTGTCATTGCATGTGTGTTCTTCCCATGAACCACACATGGATCCACCAGTGTCATTGCATGTGTGTTCTTCCCACAGACCACACATGGATCCACCAGTGTCATTGCATGTGTGTTCTTCCCATGAACCACACATGGATCCACCAGTGTCATTGCATGTCTGCTCTTTTCATGAACCACAGCTAGAGTCATTGCATGTGTGTTCTTCCCACAAACAACATATCACCAGTGTCATTGCACGTGTGTTCTTCCCATGAACCACACATGGATCCACCTAGTGTCATTGCATGTGTGTTCTTTTCACAGACCACACATGGATCCACCAGTGTCATTGCATGTGTGTTATTCTCACAAACCACGTAAGGATCCACCGGTGTCATTGCATGTGTGTTCCTCTCATAGACCACACATGGATCCACCGGTGGCAGCGCATGTCTGCTCATTTCATGAACCACAGTTAGAGTCATCGCATGTCTGCTCTTTTCATGAACCACAACTAGAGTCATTGCATGTGTGTTCTTCTCACAAACCATATCATGAACCATACCCAATGTCATTGCATGTGTGTTCTTCTCATTAACCACACATGGATCCACCAGTGTCATTACATGTCTTCTCTTATCATTAACCATAGCTAGAGTCATTGCATGTGTGTTCTTCTCACAAACCACATATCACCAGAGTCATTGCATGTGTGTTCTTCCCACAGACCATATCATGAAGCACACCCAGTGTCATTGCATGTGTGTTCTTCCCATGAACCACACATGGATCCACTAGTGTCATCGCATGTCTACTCTTTTCATGAACCACAGCTAGAGTCATTGCATGTGTGTTCTTCTCACAAACCACATATCACCAGTGTCATTGCATGTGTGTTCTTCCCAAAGACCACACAGGGATCCACCAGTGTCATTGCATGTGTGTTCTTCCCATGAAACACACATGGATCCACCAAGTGTCATTGCATGTGTGTTCTTCCCATGAACCACACATGGATCCACCAGTATCATTGCATGTGTGTTATTCTCAGAAACCACGTAAGGATCCACCGGTGTCATTGCATGTGTGTTCCTCTCATAGACCACACATGGATCCACCGGTGGCATCGCATGTTTGCTCTTTTCATCAACCACAGTTAGAGTCATCGCATGTCTGCTCTTTTCATGAACCACAGCTAGAGTCATTGAATGTGTGTTCTTCTCACAAACCATATCATGAAGCACACCCAGTGTCATTGCATGTGTGTTCTTCTCATTAACCACACATGGATCCACCAGTGTCATTGCATGTCTGCTCTTCTCATTAACCACAACTAGATCCACCAGTGTCATTGGATGCATGTTCTTTTCATAAACCGCATATGGATACTAATTAACCTTAGGAGAGCCCTTGTTGGGTCCGCATCATAGAAAACAAAAAATTTCCTATGGTGTGAACTACACGCCAAGATCTATCTACTAGGTACAAAGCAACGGGTGGACATACATCCAACGAGAACTTACCCTCGTAGACAACGAGCTTTGTTAACGAGTAGGAACTCGTGGTTGATGTATTCGTACACTTGCCGATCTCAATATCGTGATGAAGTCCAGCTGGTCCGGCTCCAGCACGTCCATCAGATCCAGCTCCAGCACCACCAAGTCTAGCACCGCAAAGCAGCGGTGCATCCGTGATCGCACACATGTCTGGTACCCCGACAACCTCCATCCCTCGCTCCAGCAAAGCAGCGGAAGCAGCAACTCCTTTCCAGATAAAGCCACCGGGAACATGTATCTCGCTAATCCGAGACCATGGGGGAGTAATACTAGAGGGGGAGAGAGATCCTTCACAAGGAGATGTGTGTGAGAAGTGAGGAGGGGTTGGCCTTTTATAGGAGGAGGGGGGTGCCCCTCCTTCATGGCCGGCGCATGGAGGGGGTGACCCTTCACCTCCTCCATTCATGTGGTGGTAACCCATCCACATTAAAATGCCCCTTCACATTCTCTTTTGAAGTCTCCACTTTAAATGCATTAAATTTCTCCAAATTTAATGCTCTCTCATTTAATAAAACTCTTTTATTATTTTTATTCAGAATTTTGTTAATTACTTTAATTAACAAACATTCACATAAAACCCCCTGCAACATTTCAATATTACATGCAGAACCAATTTCAGCAATTTCACCCGAAACAGTTTCGGTGTCTATTGAAATAATTCCAGCGCTTTCTTAAATCTTTATCTGAAACATATTTGCTCCAAATGGTGTCGGTATACCTTAAGTGTGTCACCCTACGGTTCGTGAATAATGCAGACATGATCGAGACCCCTCTCCGATCAATAATCAGCAGCAGGACCTGGAGATCCATACTGACTCCTACACATTCAACGATGTCTTCTGTGATCGTGAGAACCTTTAACGCTAATAACTAAATCCCTTTGTCCCGCGATATATTACATGTCCAAGATTCGATCATAGGTATCTCCATACCTATTTTGATCTCGTTACCGACATGCACTCTTTTCTCGTTCCCGTGATATAACATTCTAGTGATCACATCACTTGCTTGCAAGCTATTTCAATGTGATATCACTGAGAGGGCCCAGAGTATATCTATCCGTCATCGGGATGGACAAATCCCACTCTTGATCCATGAGCCTCAACATAACACCTTCGTAGCACTGAACCCACCTTTATAGTCACCCTGTTACGGTGTGACGTTTGATGTTATCAAGATACTCTTCCGGTGTTAGCAATTAACATGATCTCATGGTCTAAGGATAAAGATTACTTCGTATGATGTTATAGCAATATAAACATAATGACTTTGATCGTAATGCTATACTTCGGATGAATGTTCATCACATCATTCCACCAATGGTGTGACCTTGTTATTAACAACATCCAATGTCCATGATCAGGAAACCTTGATCATCTTGTTAATCAACAAGCTAGTCTATAAGAGAGGCATAACTAGGAACCCTTTTTGTTTATTAAACACACATGTATTGATGTTTCCTATCAATACAATTCTAGCATGTAAAATAAACATTTATCATAAACATGGAATAAGATAATAACCACTTTATTATTGCCTCTCGGGCATATTCCCTTCAATCTCCCACTTGCACTAGAGTCAATAATCTAGTTTGAAAAACTTTGCGTATTGAACACCTATGGCTTTCTGGTGTTGCATATACACTATTGCTAGTGGTTAACATAATCTCTGGATCTGACAGTTTCAGGTCCGTGTGTATTTGCATGTCTCTGCGTCTCTACGCATCACTCATTCTCAAATGAGATGGCATTGTATAGATTTGGTCCTTTGGTGAGACCTTTAGTTCGTTCGGCTCAAAATATGTTGATATTATTGTCACACAATATATCTTCATAGTATTAGCCCACTTTGAACCACACCTAGTTTGATAACAAACTACTTAACACAAATGCCCTCCTTTGCTGCTACTATAGCAGTCATATACTTAGCCTTTTGTTGTAGTATCCGTCACAATGTCTCAACTTTGGAACTCACCCAAACCCATCATGGAACATCCTTTCCATTACATTGTGCCACCCATAGTCTAAATTGAGATAAATTTAATTTGTATCTTGTGACAAAACTAGTATCAATGTAACACTTTACAATGAACTACCTTTAACTACTTGTCACTTATACATTATATATTCTTAGTTCTTCCAAAGCTCATAAGAATATCTTTACTATTGTCCAATGATCATCTTATGAATCATTCTGGTATATGCTCATAACATTTAGAGCATAGGACATTCTGAATATATACATATCATGGTATAATCGATCAAAATCTTCATGTGATTTTACTCACCAAGTGTTGAAACACTTGAATTTTGATACAATCCTTTCCATGCAGCAAGAACCTTTCTTGTTGTTTCCATATTGAACCCTTTCAATATCTCATATATGTATGTCTGGCACAACCATATTAGCGCCTTAATCTATCCATATAGATATTGATGCCTAATATTCCGGGTTTGCCCAAGTCTTTCATCGAAATCTTATTTTAATGAAATTCTTAACTTGTGTCAATTCAAGATACATCATTTCCAATCAACAATATGTCCTCTACATAGTGTATTAGAAATATGTCTCAGCGCTCCCACTTAGTTTCTTACAAATGCAAGCATCTTCATCATCTCCGATGAATTTAAACTCTTTTAACAGTTTCATCATGGTGAAGATTCCAACTCCGCTATGCTTACTTCAACTATTGAAGTTTACATGCCCTTTTAGCACCCTTTGAATTAACAAAACCCTTCAGACCATGTCATGTACATGTCCTAGGTTACCGTTCTATTAGAAGAACCTTGTTTTGTTTATTCAACTACCATATACCAAATTATATGTAGTGGTTGCTACATTAATCCGTCAAGACTATATATCGCCATGAAAGATCAAATCTTGTCATAGTCAACTCCTTGAACATTGTCGTAAACTTCTTTCCGACATGTCGACTATTTCATAGATGTTAAACATCCATGTCTTATTTCTTTATATATCCAAACACGACCGATAGGCTTCACGCCTTTCCAGAGGGTCTTCCAAGTTCAGAAACTTGTTTTCTCGTGTATGGATACTATCATGGATTCTATGACTTCTAGTCATTTTATGGAGTCAGGGCCCATCATCGCTTCTTTGCATGTAGTCGGTTCATCATTGTCAAAACAATAACGACTTGCTTATCAAATCTTACTATTTGATTCTTACCGACCCACACGGTTCTATAGGAACTCTAATCTTCGAGATCACACCTTTTGTAATCACGAGAGCCATGAGCATTGCGGCCGCCACCGGGACACTTTCTGGCGCTGTGATACTTAGCACATATAGCTAAGGTTCAACAACCTTATCAAAGTTCTATTGTCCTCCCACTTAAGTTTTCACGAAAAATTCCTTCTCAAGAAACTTGACGTTCCAAGTAACAAACTCTTTTGTCCTCGATGTTATGGAGAAATTCCCAACAAATTCTTTGGGATAACCTACAAAGACGTGCTTATCCGAATTTGGTTGTAAAAATTTTACTTATGCATAGCATACAAAAATTTAAGAAAAGACAATTCGGGTTTTATCCCAAACCATAACTCATATGGTGTCATTTCAATGGATTGCGATGGTGCTCTTTTCAGTGTAAAAGCGGTAGTGTCTAAAGCTTCAATCCTTAAAACATAATGGCAGTTTTATAAATGACACCCTTGATCTTACCATGTCAAACATGGTTTGGTTTTATCTCTCGAATATGCCATACTCCTATGGTTTATCGGGAAACACAAATCATGGAACAATTCCTCAGTCTTAGGTGTTTTTGCTAAACATGTAACTCAAATATCTTCCTTTATGATCGAATCATAAACTCTTTATTTTCTTGTTACAATGATTTTCCACTTCATCTTGAAAGTCTTTGAGCAATTTTCAAATGTTTCATACTTCTTCCTTATTAAGTAAATATACAGATATATTCACTCAAATTTTCGGAGAAAGCATATGAAGCAAAAAGATCCATCGCATATGGCTACACATAATGGACTATGCACATCATCATGCACAATTTCCAATAAGCTAGTCATCCGTTCCTCTCTGGCCTATGGACGGAGTTTCAATTATCTCGAGGAAAGTCTCACATGCGTCAATTGATCAAAATCAAAGACTCCAAAAAATCCATCAACATGGAGTTTCTTCATGTTTTCTTTCAAATATAATTTAAACAGCGATGTCACTTCATAAGTGATCTTTCAATCATTTGTCTTGCGACATTTTAGCAATAGTGTTTATGGATGTGATTTCTCCAACTAGACTTGTAAAAGTTCATCCATCCTTTAAAGAATACGGTAATTATTTGAACAACCATTGTTCTCATGATACCGGAACAAAATAACAATTATTTAAACAAATCTTGAAGGCTTGGTTTGATGACAACGAAAAACACAATAACACTTTATTTGTTTTTGATGAACATCATCACTCATTCTCTTGCTGGTTACTTAGGCCATTGTAGTTCATGAATTGCGTTGTCCTGTATGACACTTCATACCAACCAATTCGGTATCCAATACCGATATCCAATACCTAAGAACCACATTGTTTAACAAGCAGGGAATATAGCCATAACATGTATATCTTCTATATACCTAAGTTGGACATCTCCAACCTTTTATTTTCTGCCAAATATTTTATAGATTCTCTTTTAGCAATTCCTTTTCTTTTAAAAGAAT
Organism: Avena sativa; assembly: GCA_916181665.1. NCBI lineage: Eukaryota > Viridiplantae > Streptophyta > Magnoliopsida > Poales > Poaceae > Avena > Avena sativa. Next base: position 436,746,894 of record OV702295.1, read on the forward strand.
CTATCAACATCAATAGTGGTGTCATCAACATGACACATGGTACAAAGCGTATATAGTCAAATACTAATACCTTTGGACTTGCACTTTGAAGTGGATCACCATCATCAAATGTTTGGTGTTCTTTCAAAAATCCATTCTTTAGTAATCTATTAGTGTAGTAAACATTTTACTTACATCTTCTATTCGTCCTTATCATGACAACTTTCATGATCAAGCTACTATAGCCTATAAGGAAGAATCACGAGTATAATATCAGTTCCCAAAACCTTTTTGGTAGATTCGGATGCCTAGCATCTCCATCCTTCACAAATTCTCATACAATATGAGAACATGTATTTTGCTAAATTATACTCTATCATAATGCAACCAAAAACATTGTTTCAGATATCACAATATCTTTCACACATGATGGTTTCTGAAACAATTTCCAGCTCCAATATAATCTTGATATTAAAACAACTTTTGAATATCAATAATCATGGAGGCAAACATGATACTTTAGATACTAACATTGGAATTCTTACTCTTGATTTAATACTACTTATTAAACTTCATGGAGTAAATTGAGTTTGCTGAAAGTTTGCAATAGGACTTATAAACTTTAAATTGACATTCAAAACAATACGATACCAGTTCGTAAAGTAAATATCCAGAATTCTATAGATCTATTATCTCAAATAAAAACTAAGCATAAGGTAGAAAACGAATGTCAATGACTACAACAAACTATGCAAATTCACTTTGATTTAATTTATGACAAATTTGGTTCGACTAATCCAAATTAGAAATGAACTCCCACTCAAAAACGACATCCCTCGTGCCTTTTTGGTGATTACATGAACCAAATCCACTACACAAAGTACGATCATCACGTGAGTTGATGTAGCTTCAAAGGAGAGCATCTATATGGGCATCATATCAACTATATGACTCATGCTTAACCTTTTGGTCCGTGTTCCGAGGCCATGTCTGTACATGCTAGGCTCGCCAAGTAAGAACCTTAGTACTCGCATGTGTAAAACTGGCTTACACCCGTTTGTATGAAATTGTAGAGTCGAGTACACCCGATCATCACGTGATGTCTCGAAATACGATCCACAAAATGGTGCATACTTAAGGAAGAACACATTTTTATCTTGATATCTAAAAGAGGGATCATCTTACAATGCTACAGAAAGCGCCAAACTAGCAGTATAAGATGTTAACATCTAATGTGTAAAGTGAGATGATATGGTCCATGCATTTGATCTCTATCACTTGCATCGTGGTATGATCTCTATCATTCCTTTGTGTGTAAGGCCAAGGTCTATGGAACTTACACGTTGAGTGTGTTGTAAGAGTATCTATCATACATCTACTTACAACAATACCATATCAATACACTAGCCTAGCAATGATCTAAACTAGACGCCTCTAATTTATCAATTGCAAGTTTTACGTGGCTTGGGGCTTTTGGAGATAGAACCATTCTTACCTACGAACATGAACCACAACAAGGATAACTAAGTTATTAGCAACTCGTTGTAAATCAGATATTGACTATAGTAGAAGAGACAGACACCCGCCAGCCACTTATTCAAAACAAGTTGCATGTCAGTCGTGGAACCGGTCTCATGTACGATGACATGTAAGGTTGGTCCGGGCCGCTTCATCCCACTATGCCACCAATATCCAAAATACATAGAAGATGCAATAACATGATCATCATCGCCCACATATCAACATATGTGTACTACCCGTGCTAAGCACCTACGCATAGATCAGGCTCTGATACCACTGTTGGGTCCGCAGCATAGAAAACAAAAAATTTCCTACGGTGTGAACTACACGCCAAGATCTATCTACTAGGTACAAAGCAACGGGTGGACATACATCGAACGAGAACTTACCCTCGTAGACAACGAGCTTTGTTAACGAGTAGGAACTCGTGGTTGATGTAGTCGTACACTTGCCGATCTCAAGATCGTGATGAAGTCCAGCAGGTCCGGCTCCAGCACGTCCATCAGATCCAGCTCCAGCACCTCCAAGTCCAGCACCACAAAGCAGCGGTGCATCCGTGATCGCACACATGTCCGGTACCCCGACAACCTCCGTCCCTCGCTCCAGCAAAGCAGCGGAAGCAGCAACTCCTTTCCAGATAAATCCACCGGGAACATGTATCTCGTTAATCCGAGACCATGGGGGAATAATATACTAGAGGGGAAGAGAGATCCTTCACAAGGAGGTGTGTGTGAGAAGTGAGGAGGGGTTGGCCTTTTATAGGAGGATGGGGGGTGCCCCTCCTTCATGGCCGGCGCATGGAGGGGGTGACCCTTCACCTCCTCCATTCATGTGGTGGTAACCCCTCCACATTAAAATGCCCCTTCACATTCTCTTTTAAAGTCTCCACTTTATATGCATTAAATTTCTCCAAATTTAATGCTCTCTCATTTAATAAAACTCTTTTATTATTTTTATTCAGAATTTTGTTAATTACTTTAATTAACAAACATTCACATAAAACCCCCTACAACATTTCAATATTACATACATAACCAATTTCAGCAATTTCACCCGAAACAGTTTCGGTGTCTATTGAAATAATTCTAGCGCTTTCTTAAATCTTTATCTGAAACATATTTGCTCCAAATGGTGTCGGTATCCCTTAAGTGTGTCACCCTACGGTTCGCGAATAATGCAGACATGATCGAGACCCCTCTCCATCACATCACTTGCTTGCAAGCTATTTCAATGTGATATCACTGAGAGGGCCCAGAGTATATCTATCCGTCATCGGGATGGACAAATCCCACTCTTGATCCATGAGCCTCAACATAACACCTTCGTAGCACTGAACCCACCTTTATAGTCACCCTGTTACGGTGTGACGTTTGATGTTATCAAGATACTCTTCCGGTGTTAGCAATTAACATGATCTCATGGTCTAAGGATAAAGATTACTTCGTATGATGTTATAGCAATATAAACATAATGACTTTGATCGTAATGCTATACTTCGGATGAATGTTCATCACATCATTCCACCAATGGTGTGACCTTGTTATTAACAACATCCAATGTCCATGATCAGGAAACCTTGATCATCTTGTTAATCAACAAGCTAGTCTATAAGAGAGGCATAACTAGGAACCCTTTTTGTTTATTAAACACACATGTATTGATGTTTCCTATCAATACAATTCTAGCATGTAAAATAAACATTTATCATAAACATGGAATAAGATAATAACCACTTTATTATTGCCTCTCGGGCATATTCCCTTCAATCTCCCACTTGCACTAGAGTCAATAATCTAGTTTGAAAAACTTTGCGTATTGAACACCTATGGCTTTCTGGTGTTGCATATACACTATTGCTAGTGGTTAACATAATCTCTGGATCTGACAGTTTCAGGTCCGTGTGTATTTGCATGTCTCTGCGTCTCTACGCATCACTCATTCTCAAATGAGATGGCATTGTATAGATTTGGTCCTTTGGTGAGACCTTTAGTTCGTTCGGCTCAAAATATGTTGATATTATTGTCACACAATATATCTTCATAGTATTAGCCCACTTTGAACCACACCTAGTTTGATAACAAACTACTTAACACAAATGCCCTCCTTTGCTGCTACTATAGCAGTCATATACTTAGCCTTTTGTTGTAGTATCCGTCACAATGTCTCAACTTTGGAACTCACCCAAACCCATCATGGAACATCCTTTACATTACATTGTGCCACCCATAGTCTAAATTGAGATAAATTTAATTTGTATCTTGTGACAAAACTAGTATCAATGTAACACTTTACAATGAACTACCTTTAACTACTTGTCACTTATACATTATATATTCTTAGTTCTTCCAAAGCTCATAAGAATATCTTTACTATTGTCCAATGATCATCTTATGAATCATTCTGGTATATGCTCATAACATTTAGAGCATAGGACATTCTGAATATATACATATCATGGTATAATCGATCAAAATCTTCATGTGATTTTACTCACCAAGTGTTGAAACACTTGAATTTTGATACAATCCTTTCCATGCAGCAAGAACCTTTCTTGTTGTTTCCATATTGAACCCTTTCAATATCTCATATATGTATGTCTGGCACAACCATATTAGCGCCTTAATCTATCCATATAGATATTGATGCCTAATATTCCGGGTTTGCCCAAGTCTTTCATCGAAATCTTATTTTAATGAAATTCTTAACTTGTGTCAATTCAAGATACATCATTTCCAATCAACAATATGTCCTCTACATAGTGTATTAGAAATATGTCTCAGCGCTCCCACTTAGTTTCTTACAAATGCAAGCATCTTCATCATCTCCGATGAATTTAAACTCTTTTAACAGTTTCATCATGGTGAAGATTCCAACTCCGCTATGCTTACTTCAACTATTGAAGTTTACATGCCCTTTTAGCACCCTTTGAATTAACAAAACCCTTCAGACCATGTCATGTACATGTCCTAGGTTACCGTTCTATTAGAAGAACCTTGTTTTGTTTATTCAACTACCATATACCAAATTATATGTAGTGGTTGCTACATTAATCCGTCAAGACTATATATCGCCATGAAAGATCAAATCTTGTCATAGTCAACTCCTTGAACATTGTCGTAAACTTCTTTCCGACATGTCGACTATTTCATAGATGTTAAACATCCATGTCTTATTTCTTTATATATCCAAACACGACCGATAGGCTTCACGCCTTTCCAGAGGGTCTTCCAAGTTCAGAAACTTGTTTTCTCGTGTATGGATACTATCATGGATTCTATGACTTCTAGTCATTTTATGGAGTCAGGGCCCATCATCGCTTCTTTGCATGTAGTCGGTTCATCATTGTCAAAACAATAACGACTTGCTTATCAAATCTTACTATTTGATTCTTACCGACCCACACGGTTCTATAGGAACTCTAATCTTCGAGATCACACCTTTTGTAATCACGAGAGCCATGAGCATTGCGGCCGCCACCGGGACACTTTCTGGCGCTGTGCTACTTAGCACATATAGCTAAGGTTCAACAACCTTATCAAAGTTCTATTGTCCTCCCACTTAACTTTTCACGAAAAATTCCTTCTCAAGAAACTTGACGTTCCAAGTAACAAACTCTTTTGTCCTCGATGTTATGGAGAAATTCCCAACAAATTCTTTGGGATAACCTACAAAGACGTGCTTATCCGAATTTGGTTGTAAAAATTTTACTTATGCATAGCATACAAAAATTTAAGAAAAGACAATTCGGGTTTTATCCCAAACCATAACTCATATGGTGTCATTTCAATGGATTGCGATGGTGCTCTTTTCAGTGTAAAAGCGGTAGTGTCTAAAGCTTCAATCCTTAAAACATAATGGCAGTTTTATAAATGACACCCTTGATCTTACCATGTCAAACATGGTTTGGTTTTATCTCTCGAATATGCCATACTCCTATGGTTTATCGGGAAACACAAATCATGGAACAATTCCTCAGTCTTAGGTGTTTTTGCTAAACATGTAACTCAAATATCTTCCTTTATGATCGAATCATAAACTCTTTATTTTCTTGTTACAATGATTTTGCACTTCATCTTGAAAGTCTTTGAGCAATTTTCAAATGTTTCATACTTCTTCCTTATTAAGTAAATATACAGATATATTCACTCAAATTTTCGGAGAAAGCATATGAAGCAAAAAGATCCATCGCATATGGCTACACATAATGGACTATGCACATCATCATGCACAATTTCCAATAAGCTAGTCATCCGTTCCTCTCTGGCCTATGGACGGAGTTTCAATTATCTCGAGGAAAGTCTCACATGCGTCAATTGATCAAAATCAAAGACTCCAAAAAATCCATCAACATGGAGTTTCTTCATGTTTTCTTTCAAATATAATTTAAACAGCGATGTCACTTCATAAGTGATCTTTCAATCATTTGTCTTGCGACATTTTAGCAATAGTGTTTATGGATGTGATTTCTCCAACTAGACTTGTAAAAGTTCATCCATCCTTTAAAGAATACGGTAATTATTTGAACAACCATTGTTCTCATGATACCGGAACAAAATAACAATTATTTAAACAAATCTTGAAGGCTTGGTTTGATGACAACGAAAAACACAATAACACTTTATTTGTTTTTGATGAACATCATCACTCATTCTCTTGCTGGTTACTTAGGCCATTGTAGTTCATGAATTGCGTTGTCCTGTATGACACTTCATACCAACCAATTCGGTATCCAATACCGATATCCAATACCTAAGAACCACATTGTTTAACAAGCAGGGAATATAGCCATAACATGTATATCTTCTATATACCTAAGTTGGACATCTCCAACCTTTTATTTTCTGCCAAATATTTTATAGATTCTCTTTTAGCAATTCCTTTTCTTTTAAAAGAATCTATCAACATCAATAGTGGTGTCATCAACATGACACATGGTACAAAGCGTATATAGTCAAATACTAATACCTTTGGACTTGCACTTTGAAGTGGATCACCATCATCAAATGTTTGGTGTTCTTTCAAAAATCCATTCTTTAGTAATCTATTAGTGTAGTAAACATTTTACTTACATCTTCTATTCGTCCTTATCATGACAACTTTCATGATCAAGCTACTATAGCCTATAAGGAAGAATCACGAGTATAATATCAGTTCCCAAAACCTTTTTGGTAGATTCGGATGCCTAGCATCTCCATCCTTCACAAATTCTCATACAATATGAGAACATGTATTTTGCTAAATTATACTCTATCATAATGCAACCAAAAACATTGTTTCAGATATCACAATATCTTTCACACATGATGGTTTCTGAAACAATTTCCAGCTCCAATATAATCTTGATATTAAAACAACTTTTGAATATCAATAATCATGGAGGCAAACATGATACTTTAGATACTAACATTGGAATTCTTACTCTTGATTTAATACTACTTATTAAACTTCATGGAGTAAATTGAGTTTGCTGAAAGTTTGCAATAGGACTTATAAACTTTAAATTGACATTCAAAACAATACGATACCAGTTCGTAAAGTAAATATCCAGAATTCTATAGATCTATTATCTCAAATAAAAACTAAGCATAAGGTAGAAAACGAATGTCAATGACTACAACAAACTATGCAAATTCACTTTGATTTAATTTATGACAAATTTGGTTCGACTAATCCAAATTAGAAATGAACTCCCACTCAAAAACGACATCCCTCGTGCCTTTTTGGTGATTACATGAACCAAATCCACTACACAAAGTACGATCATCACGTGAGTTGATGTAGCTTCAAAGGAGAGCATCTATATGGGCATCATATCAACTATATGACTCATGCTTAACCTTTTGGTCCGTGTTCCGAGGCCATGTCTGTACATGCTAGGCTCGCCAAGTAAGAACCTTAGTACTCGCATGTGTAAAACTGGCTTACACCCGTTTGTATGAAATTGTAGAGTCGAGTACACCCGATCATCACGTGATGTCTCGAAATACGATCCACAAAATGGTGCATACTTAAGGAAGAACACATTTTTATCTTGATATCTAAAAGAGGGATCATCTTACAATGCTACAGAAAGCGCCAAACTAGCAGTATAAGATGTTAACATCTAATGTGTAAAGTGAGATGATATGGTCCATGCATTTGATCTCTATCACTTGCATCGTGGTATGATCTCTATCATTCCTTTGTGTGTAAGGCCAAGGTCTATGGAACTTACACGTTGAGTGTGTTGTAAGAGTATCTATCATACATCTACTTACAACAATACCATATCAATACACTAGCCTAGCAATGATCTAAACTAGACGCCTCTAATTTATCAATTGCAAGTTTTACGTGGCTTGGGGCTTTTGGAGATAGAACCATTCTTACCTACGAACATGAACCACAACAAGGATAACTAAGTTATTAGCAACTCGTTGTAAATCAGATATTGACTATAGTAGAAGAGACAGACACCCGCCAGCCACTTATTCAAAACAAGTTGCATGTCAGTCGTGGAACCGGTCTCATGTACGATGACATGTAAGGTTGGTCCGGGCCGCTTCATCCCACTATGCCACCAATATCCAAAATACATAGAAGATGCAATAACATGATCATCATCGCCCACATATCAACATATGTGTACTACCCGTGCTAAGCACCTACGCATAGATCAGGCTCTGATACCACTGTTGGGTCCGCAGCATAGAAAACAAAAAATTTCCTACGGTGTGAACTACACGCCAAGATCTATCTACTAGGTACAAAGCAACGGGTGGACATACATCGAACGAGAACTTACCCTCGTAGACAACGAGCTTTGTTAACGAGTAGGAACTCGTGGTTGATGTAGTCGTACACTTGCCGATCTCAAGATCGTGATGAAGTCCAGCAGGTCCGGCTCCAGCACGTCCATCAGATCCAGCTCCAGCACCTCCAAGTCCAGCACCACAAAGCAGCGGTGCATCCGTGATCGCACACATGTCCGGTACCCCGACAACCTCCGTCCCTCGCTCCAGCAAAGCAGCGGAAGCAGCAACTCCTTTCCAGATAAATCCACCGGGAACATGTATCTCGTTAATCCGAGACCATGGGGGAATAATATACTAGAGGGGAAGAGAGATCCTTCACAAGGAGGTGTGTGTGAGAAGTGAGGAGGGGTTGGCCTTTTATAGGAGGATGGGGGGTGCCCCTCCTTCATGGCCGGCGCATGGAGGGGGTGACCCTTCACCTCCTCCATTCATGTGGTGGTAACCCCTCCACATTAAAATGCCCCTTCACATTCTCTTTTAAAGTCTCCACTTTATATGCATTAAATTTCTCCAAATTTAATGCTCTCTCATTTAATAAAACTCTTTTATTATTTTTATTCAGAATTTTGTTAATTACTTTAATTAACAAACATTCACATAAAACCCCCTACAACATTTCAATATTACATACATAACCAATTTCAGCAATTTCACCCGAAACAGTTTCGGTGTCTATTGAAATAATTCTAGCGCTTTCTTAAATCTTTATCTGAAACATATTTGCTCCAAATGGTGTCGGTATCCCTTAAGTGTGTCACCCTACGGTTCGCGAATAATGCAGACATGATCGAGACCCCTCTCCATCACATCACTTGCTTGCAAGCTATTTCAATGTGATATCACTGAGAGGGCCCAGAGTATATCTATCCGTCATCGGGATGGACAAATCCCACTCTTGATCCATGAGCCTCAACATAACACCTTCGTAGCACTGAACCCACCTTTATAGTCACCCTGTTACGGTGTGACGTTTGATGTTATCAAGATACTCTTCCGGTGTTAGCAATTAACATGATCTCATGGTCTAAGGATAAAGATTACTTCGTATGATGTTATAGCAATATAAACATAATGACTTTGATCGTAATGCTATACTTCGGATGAATGTTCATCACATCATTCCACCAATGGTGTGACCTTGTTATTAACAACATCCAATGTCCATGATCAGGAAACCTTGATCATCTTGTTAATCAACAAGCTAGTCTATAAGAGAGGCATAACTAGGAACCCTTTTTGTTTATTAAACACACATGTATTGATGTTTCCTATCAATACAATTCTAGCATGTAAAATAAACATTTATCATAAACATGGAATAAGATAATAACCACTTTATTATTGCCTCTCGGGCATATTCCCTTCAATCTCCCACTTGCACTAGAGTCAATAATCTAGTTTGAAAAACTTTGCGTATTGAACACCTATGGCTTTCTGGTGTTGCATATACACTATTGCTAGTGGTTAACATAATCTCTGGATCTGACAGTTTCAGGTCCGTGTGTATTTGCATGTCTCTGCGTCTCTACGCATCACTCATTCTCAAATGAGATGGCATTGTATAGATTTGGTCCTTTGGTGAGACCTTTAGTTCGTTCGGCTCAAAATATGTTGATATTATTGTCACACAATATATCTTCATAGTATTAGCCCACTTTGAACCACACCTAGTTTGATAACAAACTACTTAACACAAATGCCCTCCTTTGCTGCTACTATAGCAGTCATATACTTAGCCTTTTGTTGTAGTATCCGTCACAATGACTCAACTTTGGAACTCACCCAAACCCATCATGGAACATCCTTTACATTACATTGTGCCACCCATAGTCTAAATTGAGATAAATTTAATTTGTATCTTGTGACAAAACTAGTATCAATGTAACACTTTACAATGAACTACCTTTAACTACTTGTCACTTATACATTATATATTCTTAGTTCTTCCAAAGCTCATAAGAATATCTTTACTATTGTCCAATGATCATCTTATGAATCATTCTGGTATATGCTCATAACATTTAGAGCATAGGACATTCTGAATATATACATATCATGGTATAATCGATCAAAATCTTCATGTGATTTTACTCACCAAGTGTTGAAACACTTGAATTTTGATACAATCCTTTCCATGCAGCAAGAACCTTTCTTGTTGTTTCCATATTGAACCCTTTCAATATCTCATATATGTATGTCTGGCACAACCATATTAGCGCCTTAATCTATCCATATAGATATTGATGCCTAATATTCCGGGTTTGCCCAAGTCTTTCATCGAAATCTTATTTTAATGAAATTCTTAACTTGTGTCAATTCAAGATACATCATTTCCAATCAACAATATGTCCTCTACATAGTGTATTAGAAATATGTCTCAGCGCTCCCACTTAGTTTCTTACAAATGCAAGCATCTTCATCATCTCCGATGAATTTAAACTCTTTTAACAGTTTCATCATGGTGAAGATTCCAACTCCGCTATGCTTACTTCAACTATTGAAGTTTACATGCCCTTTTAGCACCCTTTGAATTAACAAAACCCTTCAGACCATGTCATGTACATGTCCTAGGTTACCGTTCTATTAGAAGAACCTTGTTTTGTTTATTCAACTACCATATACCAAATTATATGTAGTGGTTGCTACATTAATCCGTCAAGACTATATATCGCCATGAAAGATCAAATCTTGTCATAGTCAACTCCTTGAACATTGTCGTAAACTTCTTTCCGACATGTCGACTATTTCATAGATGTTAAACATCCATGTCTTATTTCTTTATATATCCAAACACGACCGATAGGCTTCACGCCTTTCCAGAGGGTCTTCCAAGTTCAGAAACTTGTTTTCTCGTGTATGGATACTATCATGGATTCTATGACTTCTAGTCATTTTATGGAGTCAGGGCCCATCATCGCTTCTTTGCATGTAGTCGGTTCATCATTGTCAAAACAATAACGACTTGCTTATCAAATCTTACTATTTGATTCTTACCGACCCACACGGTTCTATAGGAACTCTAATCTTCGAGATCACACCTTTTGTAATCACGAGAGCCATGAGCATTGCGGCCGCCACCGGGACACTTTCTGGCGCTGTGCTACTTAGCACATATAGCTAAGGTTCAACAACCTTATCAAAGTTCTATTGTCCTCCCACTTAACTTTTCACGAAAAATTCCTTCTTAAGAAACTTGACGTTCCAAGTAACAAACTCTTTTGTCCTCGATGTTATGGAGAAATTCCCAACAAATTCTTTGGGATAACCTACAAAGACGTGCTTATCCGAATTTGGTTGTAAAAATTTTACTTATGCATAGCATACAAAAATTTAAGAAAAGACAATTCGGGTTTTATCCCAAACCATAACTCATATGGTGTCATTTCAATGGATTGCGATGGTGCTCTTTTCAGTGTAAAAGCGGTAGTGTCTAAAGCTTCAATCCTTAAAACATAATGGCAGTTTTATAAATGACACCCTTGATCTTACCATGTCAAACATGGTTTGGTTTTATCTCTCGAATATGCCATACTCCTATGGTTTATCGGGAAACACAAATCATGGAACAATTCCTCAGTCTTAGGTGTTTTTGCTAAACATGTAACTCAAATATCTTCCTTTATGATCGAATCATAAACTCTTTATTTTCTTGTTACAATGATTTTCCACTTCATCTTGAAAGTCTTTGAGCAATTTTCAAATGTTTCATACTTCTTCCTTATTAAGTAAATATACAGATATATTCACTCAAATTTTCGGAGAAAGCATATGAAGCAAAAAGATCCATCGCATATGGCTACACATAATGGACTATGCACATCATCATGCACAATTTCCAATAAGCTAGTCATCCGTTCCTCTCTGGCCTATGGACGGAGTTTCAATTATCTCGAGGAAAGTCTCACATGCGTCAATTGATCAAAATCAAAGACTCCAAAAAATCCATCAACATGGAGTTTCTTCATGTTTTCTTTCAAATATAATTTAAACAGCGATGTCACTTCATAAGTGATCTTTCAATCATTTGTCTTGCGACATTTTAGCAATAGTGTTTATGGATGTGATTTCTCCAACTAGACTTGTAAAAGTTCATCCATCCTTTAAAGAATACGGTAATTATTTGAACAACCATTGTTCTCATGATACCGGAACAAAATAACAATTATTTAAACAAATCTTGAAGGCTTGGTTTGATGACAACGAAAAACACAATAACACTTTATTTGTTTTTGATGAACATCATCACTCATTCTCTTGCTGGTTACTTAGGCCATTGTAGTTCATGAATTGCGTTGTCCTGTATGACACTTCATACCAACCAATTCGGTATCCAATACCGATATCCAATACCTAAGAACCACATTGTTTAACAAGCAGGGAATATAGCCATAACATGTATATCTTCTATATACCTAAGTTGGACATCTCCAACCTTTTATTTTCTGCCAAATATTTTATAGATTCTCTTTTAGCAATTCCTTTTCTTTTAAAAGAATCTATCAACATCAATAGTGGTGTCATCAACATGACACATGGTACAAAGCGTATATAGTCAAATACTAATACCTTTGGACTTGCACTTTGAAGTGGATCACCATCATCAAATGTTTGGTGTTCTTTCAAAAATCCATTCTTTAGTAATCTATTAGTGTAGTAAACATTTTACTTACATCTTCTATTCGTCCTTATCATGACAACTTTCATGATCAAGCTACTATAGCCTATAAGGAAGAATCACGAGTATAATATCAGTTCCCAAAACCTTTTTGGTAGATTCGGATGCCTAGCATCTCCATCCTTCACAAATTCTCATACAATATGAGAACATGTATTTTGCTAAATTATACTCTATCATAATGCAACCAAAAACATTGTTTCAGATATCACAATATCTTTCACACATGATGGTTTCTGAAACAATTTCCAGCTCCAATATAATCTTGATATTAAAACAACTTTTGAATATCAATAATCATGGAGGCAAACATGATACTTTAGATACTAACATTGGAATTCTTACTCTTGATTTAATACTACTTATTAAACTTCATGGAGTAAATTGAGTTTGCTGAAAGTTTGCAATAGGACTTATAAACTTTAAATTGACATTCAAAACAATACGATACCAGTTCGTAAAGTAAATATCCAGAATTCTATAGATCTATTATCTCAAATAAAAACTAAGCATAAGGTAGAAAACGAATGTCAATGACTACAACAAACTATGCAAATTCACTTTGATTTAATTTATGACAAATTTGGTTCGACTAATCCAAATTAGAAATGAACTCCCACTCAAAAACGACATCCCTCGTGCCTTTTTGGTGATTACATGAACCAAATCCACTACACCAAGTACGATCATCACGTGAGTTGATGTAGCTTCAAAGGAGAGCATCTATATGGGCATCATATCAACTATATGACTCATGCTTAACCTTTTGGTCCGTGTTCCGAGGCCATGTCTGTACATGCTAGGCTCGCCAAGTAAGAACCTTAGTACTCGCATGTGTAAAACTGGCTTAAACCCGTTTGTATGAAATTGTAGAGTCGAGTACACCCGATCATCACGTGATGTCTCGAAATACGATCCACAAAATGGTGCATACTTAAGGAAGAACACATTTTTATCTTGATATCTAAAAGAGGGATCATCTTACAATGCTACAGAAAGCGCCAAACTAGCAGTATAAGATGTTAACATCTAATGTGTAAAGTGAGATGATATGGTCCATGCATTTGATCTCTATCACTTGCATCGTGGTATGATCTCTATCATTCCTTTGTGTGTAAGGCCAAGGTCTATGGAACTTACACGTTGAGTGTGTTGTAAGAGTATCTATCATACATCTACTTACAACAATACCATATCAATACACTAGCCTAGCAATGATCTAAACTAGACGCCTCTAATTTATCAATTGCAAGTTTTACGTGGCTTGGGGCTTTTGGAGATAGAACCATTCTTACCTACGAACATGAACCACAACAAGGATAACTAAGTTATTAGCAACTCGTTGTAAATCAGATATTGACTATAGTAGAAGAGACAGACACCCGCCAGCCACTTATTCAAAACAAGTTGCATGTCAGTCGTGGAACCGGTCTCATGTACGATGACATGTAAGGTTGGTTCGGGCCGCTTCATCCCACTATGCCACCAATATCCAAAATACATAGAAGATACAATAACATGATCATCATCGCCCACATATCAACATATGTGTACTACCCGTGCTAAGCACCTACGCATAGATCAGGCTCTGATACCACTGTTGGGTCCGCAGCATAGAAAACAAAAAATTTCCTACGGTGTGAACTACACGCCAAGATCTATCTACTAGGTACAAAGCAACGGGTGGACATACATCGAACGAGAACTTACCCTCGTAGACAACGAGCTTTGTTAACGAGTAGGAACTCGTGGTTGATGTAGTCGTACACTTGCTGATCTCAAGATCGTGATGAAGTCCAGCAGGTCCGGCTCCAGCACGTCCATCAGATCCAGCTCCAGCACCTCCAAGTCCAGCACCACAAAGCAGCGGTGCATCCGTGATCGCACACATGTCCGGTACCCCGACAACCTCCGTCCCTCGCTCCAGCAAAGCAGCGGAAGCAGCAACTCCTTTCCAGATAAATCCACCGGGAACATGTATCTCGTTAATCCGAGACCATGGGGGAATAATATACTAGAGGGGAAGAGAGATCCTTCACAAGGAGGTGTGTGTGAGAAGTGAGGAGGGGTTGGCCTTTTATAGGAGGATGGGGGGTGCCCCTCCTTCATGGCCGGCGCATGGAGGGGGTGACCCTTCACCTCCTCCATTCATGTGGTGGTAACCCCTCCACATTAAAATGCCCCTTCACATTCTCTTTTAAAGTCTCCACTTTATATGCATTAAATTTCTCCAAATTTAATGCTCTCTCATTTAATAAAACTCTTTTATTATTTTTATTCAGAATTTTGTTAATTACTTTAATTAACAAACATTCACATAAAACCCCCTGCAACATTTCAATATTACATGCATAACCAATTTCAGCAATTTCACCCGAAACAGTTTCGGTGTCTATTGAAATAATTCTAGCGCTTTCTTAAATCTTTATCTGAAACATATTTGCTCCAAATGGTGTCGGTATCCCTTAAGTGTGTCACCCTACGGTTCGCGAATAATGCAGACATGATCGAGACCCCTCTCCGATCAATAATCAGCAGCGGGACCTGGAGATCCATACTGACTCCTACACATTCAACGATGACTTCTGTTATCGTGTGAACCTTTAACGCTAGTAACTAAATCCCTTTGTCCCGCGATATATTACATGTCCGAGATTCGATCATCGGTATCTCCATACCTAGTTTGATCTTGTTACCGACATGCACTCTTTTCTCGTTCCCGTGATATAACATTCTAGTGATCACATCACTTGCTTGCAAGCTATTTCAATGTGATATCACCAAGAGGGCCTAGAGTATATCTATCCATCATCGGGATGGACAAATCCCACTCTTGATCCATGAGCCTCAACATAACACCTTCGTAGCACTGAACCCACCTTTATAGTCACCCTATTCCGACGTGACATTTGATGTTATCAAGATACTCTTCTGGTGTTAGCAATTAACATGATCTCATGGTCTAAGGATAAAGATTACTTCGTATGATGTTATAGCAATATAAACATAATGACTTTGATCGTAATGCTATACTTCGGATGAATGTTCATCACATCATTCCACCAATGGTGTGACCTTGTTATTAACAACATCCAATGTCCATGATCAGGAAACCTTGATCATCTTGTTAATCAACAAGCTAGTCTATAAGAGAGGCATAACTAGGAACCCTTTTTGTTTATTAAACACACATGTATTGATGTTTCCGATCAATACAATTCTAGCATGTAAAATAAACATTTATCATAAACATGGAATAAGATAATAACCACTTTATTATTGCCTCTCGGGCATATTCCCTTCAGCCCTAACCTTAGCGTTAGACCGAGTCTTCTAGATGGCATGCCCTAACATAGTTGTTCTACTTGACGATTGTTACATACCATTTGATCGGGGCGCCTAGACGATTGGGATGGTTTTCGTGAGATCGATCCGCGAGTAGTCTGTTCTGCGGCATGATTGGCCATGCTTTCTCTTGACAAACTGGCAACACCAGGGGCTCCCCTATTGCGAGTGTCATGACTCACGAGTTGAGCGGGCCATATCCCAGTGTCACGTCCCCATTACTTCTCTTCCTTCCCCTCGAAGCCACATTACCCACTTCACTCCCATCCTGCCGTAGCCGTAAGCCGACGGTGCCTCCATCCCAATCCCCTCTTCGGCAGCCACCCCCTCCCCTCTCGCCATGGGTTCAACGGGAGACGGCGAGGAAACGCGTCATGATGACAGGGACGGTGATTTCGATGTGAGTCGTCTCATGTCTATCTCTATCATCCATGGCCGGTTATCTATTTTTTGAGCCAGATCTACTCCGTTTACTCATGCGCGTATGATGTGTTAGGCTAACCAGACGATGTATGACGCCGACTATCACGGTTTAGCGGATGAAGACAGTCCTCTGCTATGTAAACATGGATATGTGCCCGCTAAATTTGTAGCGTTCGAAGGACGAAACGCAGGCAGGATGTTTCTACGGTGTCAAGGAAATCGTGCAATGATGCGAGGCGGAAGTTGCGGTGTTGTCAAATGGGTAGATCTAGAGTGTCCCAAATCGATGCAGAAAACGCTAGACAAACTATGGGAAATGACTATTGAGTTGAAAGAATCCACATTCAGCTCACTTCTTGACAGTGTTGAGATGAAGCTATGGGAACTAGTTGACACGACCAAGCATAAGCGAGATCTCATGGGGGTGGAAGACAAGGTTAGCAAATTCGAGAAGGAGAGGGATGCGGCATTGGCCCTGAAGGCTAAAGCAGAGCAAGAACTGACTCAAGCAAGGAAGGATCTTCACCAGGCCAAAGTTGAAGCTGTGCAAGGAAGATGCTAAAAGGAAGGAGCAGACGATTCGATCCTTGCTCTCGCAGGAAGATGCGCATATGGCTAAGATTAGGAAGATCAAGGAGATGTGTGATAACTAGTTCTATTTAGCTTAAGCTCCATGCCTTTTTTAAGTTGTAATAGTTGTACTTGTTGACCTAGCGGTCTGAACTATTGGCCCCGGAGTCCTGGGAGTAAAAAAAATGGTCGCCCGTTAATCTGTCTTAACCCTGCATTACTTCCTTTTGTCTGACCAATGCCCCTTGGATATTCCGCCCGTCACTTCGTCGTACTCGTGTACAAATAGGAGGCACCACAGCTCGTCGCTTCATCGCCCATCCCCTCGCCCTCTCCAATCTCAACCGCGTCGTTGCTTCGTCGTCCACCCCCTCGCTCCCTCTCCAATCTCCACCGCGCCGCCATGGAGATGTCCTCGTTGAACTTCTACGAGGCGGTGATGTTCTCGCACTTCGACATCCTCACGCCGCCGGCCGCGACGGTGCCCCGCGGATGGCGCATCAGCTATGCGGGGGTGCCGGTGGCTCCGCTCCTCGTCCCCGGTGGAGCCGTGATGGAGAGCGAAATCGCGGCGCACCGCCGCCAGATGCCCGCGTGGAAGAGGGCGCTGCCCCGGTACGCGGCGGCCAGCCCATACTGGTCGGCGCTGTTCAAGAAGGAGCAGAAGGCCAAGATTGGCAACTGCATCGTTTACGGGCGCGTGGTGCACTGGGATCTCCGCAATCGAGAAGGGCGGGAGAGGTTCTGGTCCGTCCTTGGACGGACCAAGTTCACCGTCATCGCCGCCGCTCGCCGCGAAGAGGTGCTCCGTCTCGCGTACAATACGGAAATCGTGGAGGTTCCGTCCGACAAAGACGAGGAAGCCGGCAGCTCGGAGGACAGCGGCAGCGGAAGTGAAATTGTTGACTAGTGGTTGAATTAATGTAGGTTGTGAAATCGCACATTTGTTTATAAGAATTTGTGGTTGAATTAATGAAATGCCTCGATTTAGATCTCTATCTCGATTAATTTATGGAAGAATTTGTGATTTAGATCAATTTCTGCCTCGATTTTGATCTTTGTCCCGGATTGGGAACGTGACCGTGGACCAAAGACCCCTTTTCTACTAGTGTATTCTGACATTGGTGGTTTGTTTAAACGTAATCTACGTGGATTTGGCCACATGCAAATGACACAACCACAATTTATAAAGTGGAAGCACGTACACCCGGTTACTGGAGATCCGGGAGCTTCGCCAGATGCAGGGGATGCAGGAGCAGAGAGGCGGTGAGATAGACGGGCTCAAGATTAGGCCAGAAAGTGGTACCGATTTCCTCATCATCTGGGCATTATCGGTGAGAACATTGTTGTTTATGTTGCCATGTCGTTGTGCAGGATCTGAAATAAGTTGCTGCTTCGTGGAGTGTGGCAGCTTATATAATTTATTTCTGTGTCACTTACATTCCGTCGTATTTGGAGACCTCCTGCCCCTCAGCAATCGTGGAACCGGTGGATCCTTGTTTTCAGATAGCAGTGGCACAATCACAATTTCGGATTCAACTACTGACTCGGGCATTTTCAAACCCTAAGTCGCGCTATGTTTTACTCAGAGAACGTGGGTAGATTGTTTCTCCCAGCAACGTACCACACACAGAGCTCCAGAATTTAACAGAATTACATATATAGGTTCAAGTTCAACACATTACTATGCATCTTCATTGCCAGCAGTCTTCTTCCGCAGCCTGGGTGCCAAGCCTTCACGTCCACTGGCTTCTTCATTTCCTGCCTTCTTCCTCTTCCACGGTGCCAATTTTCTTAGCTTCGCGTACTCTGCATCGCCGGGACAATGGACACCAGAATCGTGTCCAACATCATCTTTCCACTCGTTTTTAATTTCTTCGGACAGCAAAATAACTGATCCGACAGTCATGTTTCTACCCTTGCGGCGCTTCCTGTCAAAGAAACAAGACTGTTGCATAACTGCCCAATATCTACAGAGTAAATAAAACAAAAATTACAATTCAGCACAAACATGCGAACCCCAAGCGACCTTTGCTTACCAGGAGCTAATTGGGTTCGAGCAAACACCCTGTCCAAGAATAGAAGGGCGACTCCCAGTTGCAGCAGCTTCCACATCCAGTACATCACAATTTAGCTCAAACATGCAATCCGAAGCATACCTTTTCATCAACCCAATTAGCTGACTGTCACACGTTATAGGAACCATGATGCCACGTTCATCCATGAAGTTGAACTTTGCAGTCTGCTTCGGCCATACTTCAACATGATTACGCAGAGCAGCAACCATATCAGATATAGTGTAGATCTGCGCAGGCGCTTCTTCCATCGTGAAACAATGGCTTCCAAACCACTTTCCCTTGGAGTCGTAACTGTAGAGGACTACCGTAACCAGGTAAGGGGGGTCCGCGCAGATCCCACTTGACAGAAAACTGTGGACAAAATATGTTTGTTAGCATTGGGCTAACGAACAATTTGAGGTTCAGTAGCCAGCTAGTAGTTGTAATTAGTGCGAATAGCAAAGAGAAGGGTAGCTCACCCGCTTGTAGCCAGAACTTCTTCTCCCTTGATAGTAGGATCTGCCATCCTCCAAACTGCTCGGCTCGTCGGCGGCGGAGGCGGGCTAGAGCCTCGCAATGGCATGCGCCATTGGAGCTCGGTATCAGCGACTGGGCGCGGCAACTGGGCGCAGCAACTTGGCCCCAGAAGTCAAATGTCCGAAGGGATCGTCCTGCCTGGAGGGTGGATTCCGACGCCGTCGGTGCTAGGGGAAAGCTGGGAATGGATTTGTGAAATTGGTCAACACATCCAATCCACTTAGCTGCTCGATTTGCCTAATAGGTTGCCGCGTTGGCGCCCGCGTCACGGACAGATGACCGACATGTGGGTCCCGACCGTCTACTTCACGGGGCGGTTTAACGAAATGTTTGTATTTGGCAGGGGTGAGATGAGTTTGCCTCAAAATGGCCCCTGTCAGTAGTTGGCGGCCCAACTTTTCGAAACGCGGTAATTTCAGGCAACTTAGGTACCGTCATGCGATGGCCTGCGAACTTTGGTACCGCAGACGAACAAGCCCCAATTTGACCTGGTCGAGGACCTCCCAGGCTGAATTCATGCTTCCTAGGACGACATTCCTCAGCGGGTCGGCACTGCGCTCCGGAGTATCCCGACTGGGCCGGCATGCATAGAGGATCTCCTAGGTGGGCCGGCATCTCAGTCAATTCAACATACCTCGACACACCTCGACATACCTCGTCATACCTTGACACACCTCGACATACTACCTCAACATCCTACCTCGCTGCCACTTTATGCCAGTCTCGGGACACCCCTAGCTCAGACTGGCACACGCTACATCGACATGTACAAGATGCCACCTTATTCTCAAGAGAGGATAAGGTTGTTGACTAAGAGATGCCTAGGACAGACATAACAGGACAAGACCAAGGACGGATAAGATCTCAGTAGTCACATCAGCTACAGTACGACAAGACCCTAGTAGTCACATCAGCTACAGTGCGACAAGACTCCAGTAGTCAACTCATGAACAATACATGTACAGTGTTAGTGGGGCATCCCTTATCCCCTGGGCTCCCTTTACAAGGAGTACTAGGGGATCGATCACCCCAACACCCCTTGGGGGCTCATTCTTCCAAGCTCACTCACGATCTCTCTCTTCTTCCTCTAGCTCTTAGACACACAGAGAAGGCCTCGTAGAGGCAAGATACAGCTCAAGGAGCACCATTGTAGCTACATGTACAACTCATATACAGTCAAACATGCAGGATAGGGTTTTTACCTCCACATGAGGGCCCTGAACTTGGGTAGATCTTGGTGTTTATAGTGTTCTTCTGTGTGTGGTCTTCACCGCATCATCCCTCCTTGGATCCTCCAGTGTCCATCGGCCCCAACATAAGCCTACCCCAGACATCTGTTGTTATCAAACCATGAGAACGCCGCAAGCCGGGATGAGAAAGACAAAGACGGTGGTGCAATAGACTGCAAGGAGGTATGTGTGGTAAGTTGTAGTCGCATAGGGTTTACTGATAGTTTATATAGTGCCGGTCGAATAGGTCGTGGGACGTAGCCCACGTCCGAGTAAACTCAGCCCACGATCAAAAAGATCTGACTAATTAACACGTCCGTTAATGACTCATAATTAATTTTCCCGAACAACAAAAAAAACTTGGCTCGACGAGATTCCCGTCTCGCCTCACCCTGGCGCGGCGCGGCGTCGGAGGAGTGCATGAGGGCTGCTTCTCTTCTCACTCACTTAGTGGTGCTAGAATATCCTCCTATATAAGGTGATGCAACTCTTTCTCAACTAGCAATGTGGGACTATACTTTAACTCCACTAGCACACACATGAGCTACCATAAATAATAGGCCAAAGAAAATTTCAGAATTTGTATTTTTTATGGGCTAAAGGCCAAATAACAAAATACCTCAAATTCCAACAGTTTCAGGTTTTTCTAATGTGAACCTAATTAGCATGGTATACATTGTGAATTTACCATCGGAGACCGTTTTACAATAGGTTGTGAACAGCAATATTTCAATGCGCATATGAACTCCAATTTTGTTACGTGTTGAATTAATGGGTAGTTTTCTACCTCCCAATTTCAAAAGAAGTACTCCCTCCGATTCATATTACTTGTCGCTGAATTGGACGTATCTAGCACTAAAACATGTCTAGATACACCCATTTGAACGACAAGTAATATGAATCGGAGGGAGTACTATTTTTGGAGATTCAGTTAACATCATCGCAGTCATAGTTTGTCAATTGACTGTAGTTGTTCTAGCCGTTGTGGACAATAGCTGGAAGTTTGTCGGTTAACTGAACTAGATTTAAGGGTGCGCCTTAACCCCCTGGCTCTCGCACTGGTTTTTATTTTGATTTTTGAATGACGCAAAAATAAATGTGAGAAAATAATAATATTTTTATGACAAACTGAATTTGGGTCGCTGCAGGCCCCGTGTTTCATAGTGATAACCAATTTGTAAAATGATAAATATAGCATTCCAAGACAACTAACTCAAATCCATCAAATGTAATCAATTAGGGGCCGTTGCCCGCACGGCACCAATCTTTTGAACCGGTAAACTTCTCGTAAGACACCGTGTTAAGCATCAATAGTACAACATGTCATTCCATACAAACCATTAAGTACTCAATAACATACATAGTGTAGGAAAATGACAAATGAATAATCTCTATTCTTTCGTCCAAATAGAATATAAGACATGAATATTGTTTATTCACATATGTTGTTGCACTATTTATGATATGATTAGCCGACTGTGCTCACCACCTGGCAGGAATGGTTACGGAAAAAAACTGAAACATGACGGTTTCTCTCCTTGCCGATAATTGCCAATGACGAATTAATTTTATAAATATAGGACATTGCACCAAAATAGGTTGAGCTAGGTGCACACATTCTCATTTATCTGCCACGGTAAACAAATCTATATCTTC
The DNA here is from genome assembly GCA_916181665.1 of Avena sativa. Classification (NCBI taxonomy): domain Eukaryota; kingdom Viridiplantae; phylum Streptophyta; class Magnoliopsida; order Poales; family Poaceae; genus Avena; species Avena sativa. The sequence continues at coordinate 436,769,680 of OV702295.1, forward strand.
TTATAAAGTAGGAAAAATGATTCGCCTCCCCCGGGGGATCGAAGGAAACGATCCCTAGGATCGTCGCTCGCGCAGGCAAGTGAGGGCCCACCCACGTTGTTTCCCGTGGCCTTCTCCCCCCGCATCCTCCCGCAGCTGTTTTGCGCCGTACGACGCCTAAACGACGTTCGCCATGGCCTTGCTGCGCCCCCGCCTGTGCAACCGCCTCCGCGACCACAAGCCGCCGGAGCCCGGCCTCCGCCGCCACGCGTCGTGAAACCTACCGCCGCCCCTACGCCACGCGCCGCCGCGCCGCCGCCGGAGCCCGGCCTCCGCCGCCACGCGTCCTGGAAGCTACCGCCGCCTCTACGCCACGGCGCCGCCGCGCCGCCGCCTGCGAGCCGAGCCACCAGCAGGTCACGCCGCCTGCAACTCGTGCTTCCCCAACGACTCCCCGTCGGTGTCGAGGACGACGGTGTACTCGTCCAACAGACCATCGCCGTCCTCCGTGTATGCACGAGCTCGAGCTCCGCTCCACATCAGCACGAGCTCCTCATCTTCTGTCCTCCGCCGGGGAAGATGTCGTCAGAGTCGCCAGCTTGCTCCGCCTCCGACCTTCTCCCCTGTCGCAGCGCCTCGCTACCGACACGAGGTTGCCGATCTAAGTGATGTGCCGGAGATGCTACCGATGGCGGACGGCCTTGCTACATGCGGCGTCCGATGTTGCTAGCACAGTCTAGAGCGCTTGCTACTCGAGTATGTCGGTGTCGCTACTTTGTGTTTGTCTTTTGCTACTAGCGTTTTGCTATCTTAGCACATTATTTTTGCTATGTATTCATATATTGTTTGCTACTTTCGTATAATTTTTTTCTACAACCAACCTCTATGGTTTTGCTACGAGTTCTCCGACGAGTCTCCGGCGATGTCTCCAGTGATGTCCCTTTTGCTACATTAGAAAAAATATTTTGCTACAATTATTGTATGGTTTTGCTACAATAGCATAATGTTTTTGCTACAAAGGTCTCCGGTGAGGTTTTTCCCGACGAGTCTCCGGTGACATTTTCCGGCGAGGTCGTTCTTTTTGCTACATTATCACTTTTTTTGCTACCACGGTTTTGCGTTTTTGCTATAATAGCGTAACATTTTTGCTACATGGTCTCAGATGAGGTTTACCGGTGAAAACCTCCGGCGAGTCTCCGGTGAGGTCGGATATGCTACACTAGCACGACTTTTTTGCTACACGGTCGCCGACGAGGTCTCCGGTGAAATCTCCGGCGAGGTCCAGTCAGTTTTTCTATTTTTTAGGCCGAACCGTTTTTTGCTACATGTAGCAAAAGCGGGACATTATGTAGCAAAAGCGGGACGGAGTATAGCAAAAGCGGGAATTAGGCGGGACACGTGTCAGCAGGAGGACCCGGGGGATCGGAAGTTTTGATCCTCCGGGAGACGCGTAGCACTTTCCTATAAAGTAGACCTCCACTAAAAGTCATTTAAGTTTGTCTATCTCAACATGCAACACATCTACGTCATCAGTTAATCACAGCCCTAAGATTTTCGTGCAGAACCGTTCATTCTGTTGCGTGAACCATAGCTTTCCATACAATCCATTTGTGCATGTACACGCTCCCGTGGAAGAAATAGCTACATACCAAGCGTCAGTGTGGCCACATGCCTCCCGTCCACTTACCTGCTTGCTATTTATTTCCATCGATGCGCACTTCCAACCCTCTTCAAACCCATGAGCTGCTCCTCTTCCTTGCACCATGACCCTAATGTATCTTTCCAGCCTTCAGTAATTACATCCATGAGCACAGTAATGTTCATCTTCCCTTTCTGCGACGAATCGTTTTCATTTTTCTGCCGCTTCTCCATGATTTCTCCGAGCTACAGTATAACTTATTTTTATTCCCACAAAGCATCACCGTATAGTGCACCGCGCACTGTGGCATCAAGTGGCCGGGTGAGTACCGTCCCCTTCTCCTTTTCTTAATTTCAACTTCCTTCTGTTAGTTCTCCGACAAATCAACATGTTCAACTGCTAGCAATGAAGCTTCCGTCGAGGCCAATCTGATGTTACCGACTTGCTCTCTCTCACCGCATGCAGAAACAAAGTGAGTCCACGATAAAGAAAGAGCTGCCGATTCCATTTTTTATGTTAAAAGAAGTGTACGCTTTTTCCTTGCCTTTTTTGGTAATTATCTCTGCACAATTTCCATGGTGAGCCAGGTAGGTAACAATTCAGAGTAATTTCTTCTTGATGATTAAATCCCAATACTGTCTTGGTTGCACTTAGATCTTCTCTAAATCTATAGCTCTATCTTTCTCACACGTGTACTAATGCCATTTTTAATCATTTTTTATGCCGCCCAGATTGTTGTGAACAAACATTGACCAAGGTATGCCAAGAACGGTGTGTTTTTTCTGGGTAATTACACTAAGGATTTTAGCCAGGTAAAATCGTCATACCATTTCATTAGTGGTGGATATAGTTATATCTGATAGAAGTAGTACAAAGCAATACTTATCTATTTATGCATTGCATTCCCTGTATGTACACGCCAGATGTGGGTGATGGCACTCTTTCACGAGGTATTGTATATAGGCCCAGATTTGGTCATGTTTTTCCGAGACTCTAATAGATATCATGTCACCCAAAAGTAAGATACTCCCTTCGATCCATATTATTTGACTCAAATTCTAAATATGGATATATCTAGCACTAAAACTTGACTAGATACATTTGTATCTAGATGAATCCAACTCAACTAATATGGGTCGGAGGGAGTAACAAAAAGGAAGTGATATGATAGACTTCATGGTAGTACATGTGGAACATCGGTATCAAATACTTTTGGTTTTATACTTCTGTGGACCTTTGTTTTTCTTGGATATTATAAGTACTGAAAGTTACACCATTTGAATTCCTAAAATATTATAATTTTTGAATTCTTTGATAAGGTTTTTCTAGAGTTCTGCAAAATAAGTTGTGATTTGAAGAATTGAAGTAACAATTACATTTTTTTATTTTAGCAATTGTCACCGAAGCTCAGATGAACATTTCTTTTTCTATCTCTCTTATTTTCTTCAAAGTAAGTGGCTTACTCATTACTAATCTTTATTTTGATTCCACATCATCTATTATTCGAGCCATCTGTTTGTCCACTTTATCTATACATGCAAGCTATACATATAGTCAATTATTTTAGCCATTCAATTGTCCATATCATCAATTTTTAGTCATAAAATACAGAAACATTTCACATAAATTAAATCTAGCCTCACCACTTTTGTGAACAAGAAAACGTTGCACATTCCTATAGAAAGCTCATGTTTCAGATGTCTTATATCTTTTTATTTACATAAGATGTTCTCAAAGAGATACCCGCTGCAACGCGCGGGGTATATTTCTAGTGTATATAAACTTGGAAGGCTAACATGGACGAAAATCACTAGCCCAAACTCGGAACACAATCCCTACTTGACTGCTCTAATGCTTACATCATACCTGAGAGGTATGAACAAATCGCTTTATGCTATGAGAAAATACTCTTAAATTTCACCACTTATCATCTCCACAAGTAATAACAGTGGAGGCCAAGAAAAAAATGTAAGAGAACGATAATGCTAATGTAGTACGAAAACCTGGTGCAAAGATCCATCTCCCTACACATGTTATAACCTGACTTGCATCTGAGTGGCAACTTGATAATATGAGCAGTAATGAAAACTTGCAAGAAACTGGAAATTTAAATGTAAACCAAGAAAGCTAATTATTCATGTGCACGCAAAAAAGGTTGCCTATTGTGTGATTGGTCAGTGATTGATGGGAACAGAAGCATATAATCTGTAGGCAAGGCGGGATTGAAGTTGTAAGAAAAAAGAAATAATTTGCATACATAAGATGTATATGGACTTCTTGAAAATCAACATGGTCCTGTTATGTATCACAAATGTCTTATTCTTCCCACTAAATCTGAAAATCAGTCTACTCATAACCAAGTCATGTATTTTCTATTTGCATATTATTTACCATAGAACAACGAAATTACAAAGTAAAAAATGTCTGACATTTGTAGCTTTGATAGCAATCATTAGGAATGCAACTGAACAATAAGATGAGAACTAAATCACCGGTGTTCTCTCTTTGCTTACGGGAGAATACTCATGGGAAAATTACACACCTTCTTACCAAATTAAACTATTTTAAATGTCTCTTAGATGTTAGCCTGCCAATTCCCTAGATGCTAGCCTACCAAATAGTAAGGTCCCGCAAATCCCTACCCTGCCAATTCTGTCCACTACATTGAGTAGCAATTTCAGCAGGTTTCTTATCTTTGTACCAACCATTATATTAGCAGTTCGCTTCCACTTAAAATATATAAAACATTAACTGCATAAAAGATACAACACACAGTAGACTTACAGTTAGCTGCCCAAATCTGTGCCCTGTTTGTATACTTCTCTCTTTCCAATATTGGTAACTGAGCATCTGTGTATGCGTCTTTGTATCAAATCATGAGAAGAATTACTTATCCAGATGCAGAGAACATCAGTTACATATATTTCAAATATACATGTCCTTCCCGCAATGAACCACCATTATATGTTAGTGAAAATACAACACTTCCAGGTCATTGTTTCAACATCATTTGTACTCTCTTTTGAATATACCAAGTGAAGGGCAACACATGCATTTATTAAGATATAATTAGAAATCACTGAAGCCTCACCAAATCAAGTGAAGAAAATAAGCATGAAAGGAGGAAGAAAAGGCTCCAGAAGCAATTATTTATCAAAACGTTTCAGCACTACAAATATAAGAATACAATATATGTTATGCTTTGTATCATTTGGGAAAAAATACAGAGAAATCTTGGATCTCAATATCAGAAGCTGAAGCCATACCTAATATGCATATTGATACCGTGCACCATTAGATTAGCTTATTACAACTTCTAGGCATCAGTAAGAGGAAAGGGCCCCACTTTTATGTTGGGAAGAAACTACTATAGTAGCAACGGGAGGCAACCCACGGAATGTAGAACACATGCCCAATGCAAGCAAATACATAGTAGTGCACCAATTCATCAGAAAATGTCCAAAAAAATATCTATGGGCTGAATCTTATTTAATAAGGCCAATAAAATTTATTACCAGCTATATGTGCCCTTTACCTGGGATGTCTAAGCGACTTTTAGCTTATCTTGAATCATTATTATGGGAGCTTCTTTTGAGCTTTGAGATTTTGCTGTTACTGGCCTCTTGGATTTCCTCTCTAGTCTAAATTTAGAAAAAATTGAACTAAACGTGGAAGACATGTATCAAATGCCATTTTCCATGGCCAAGAGTTAACAAAATATATTACGCTGGTTTTAGGTTTCGGTGAGAAAAGGATAGCCATGTTAAAAAGAAAGAACTATCCACTACACTATGTTTAAAAACAAATACGAAATAATGAAGATAGGCCAAGCTTTGGGTTCGCCGCGGCGCTTAGGGATTACGGTTTTTCTTGCCTGCAGATTGCGATGCCCACTCCTTATCTTCCTTTTGTTTTGCTGGTTTGCTTTTTATTTAGGGCCGCTGGCCTCTCTTCTGACTCTATTCATGCAGACGCAACATACCTGAAGCATTCGAGAATACCTTAGATACTAACAAAAATAAATCACAAATTAGTAAAAGCAAGCAACATATAGAAAGATATGTTGGCTACCCTGAATGGTGCCTATGTTGAAGTTCAGTTCTATCAACAACACGTGATTTAGCAGCAGAGTGAAATATGTTTGTATGCAGGTATACATATCATGCCAGAAGCATACCACAACATGATATTGAAACATATAAACCTTTTGTGAATGCCAAGGTCTTCTCAGGAGTTGATTGGAAGGTAAATATGATAAGTGTTATAAGGAGAACCCTTCAACTGAAACTTCAAATTAATAAGAAAGCAAGAAAAGCACAACAAGGACCTATACGTCTACTATTTGGTGAAAAGATATTCTAACTGACAATAAGAAAGATAATGAAAACAGAAATTATATGATTGATATAGTATTTGTGGTACTAAAATAAATATTTGTAGTGAAGGATCAACACCGCTTTAAGTCTCCTTTACAAAAATATAAATAGAAAACATGTTCTTTTCTAACCATTTCCTACACCATGGAAGAAATTACTCTCCAAATTATATCACTATTTATAAGTACATTAGTAGCACCAATGAGAATAAAAAATAATTCACATCTATGCATTACAACCAATGTACTGGATCTAAAGCAAAAATAGACAACTAATTAGCAGAGAAGATGCCATTACCTTGAGAAGAACTGGCCTTGTTCCCACTCCACCATATGGTAAGTGCAAACTATTGCCTGAAACTTCAAAATTGCAGTCTCCTGGCGTGATAAACAGCCATACTAAAACTACTAACAGAATACATAGATCCCTAGGCACAACAACGCATCCTCGAAATGGAAACAAGGCGAGCTGTTCCTTCTTCTCGAGCTATAATTTACGTGGCATAAAATGCCTGCATGAAGTGTATTTAAGGCTAAGAATTATTAAAAACATATGAAGTAAATAATTTACCCTCTTCTATGCGAAATCATCATTTCCTACTCCCACGATGAGAATTTACAATCAAAAATCTGATGCAATTGCAAATGCAGATAAAGCAAGAGAAGATAATTGCGGAAGAAGCAATGCCTCACCTTCGGTTAGAGGGAGCATGTACTTATTGGTGGTCATTGGGCAGCCGGCGTGCACCAGCTGCGGCCACGGTCCGCTACACCAACCCATCTGCTCAATTCCACATAACGAGCTGCCTACAGGTATATATATGATTTTACCACCAAAATATAGCGAGGAAGCAAGAATCTAGAAAGATGATGTAAATCATGCTTGTAGATAGGAATATAACCACAAGTCACTATGTTATAGTTGTTGGAGCTACTTCCTCATGGTAGGGAAAATGTTATATAGTAAACCGGCTGATTTACAAGTCAATATACCACTTGCAAGCATAATTCCTTTAATCCAGGAAGAGAAACTAAAGCAAGACCGTGGCTAAGAATGCAAAATATAATGGTGATTTACCTGCCATCATCGTATACATTACCACAATAACAACCACCAAATCAACTTACACTTATTTAATGCAAATCTACAAATTCGGTTAAATGAAACCAAAGGAAGCAAACATTTACCACATCAGCATGCTTCTTTTGTCCGTCATCTAGGAGTCTGGGATCTTCGCTTCATCCAAACAATATCAAGGTAAAGCCAGGAAATTCTAATAAAGCTAGGTTGGTAGACCAAAGAATAAAATGAACAAAGTTATAAACAAGTTAGCAACACAAATCATTAGAAACAACAGTCCTCTGAACATTACAACTTGGAAATTACCAGTAGTGAACGAACACAACAAAAAATACTTTAAAATAAATTAATGATAATACAACAAGTATTCAAAGACCATGCTCTCTCATGAGTAAGAAATCAGTTAACAAAAGAAGTAGACCACATCACATATGTTTGAAGAGAGATAAGCTCACCTTGACGTCTTACCATCAGCTATGGTTGCCATCGCTAGTGCAGAACCAATTCATAAGTCGTGCATCACTGAATATTGTCTGAAGTGCTCTCTCTCTAGCAAAAAAAGACAAGAGGGTAAGAGCCTCTGTTGCGGGTGTCATCCACCACCTACGACCACCATCGTCGACCACCATCGTCGACCTAAATCTTTCTGCATAGCCGTTAACAATGTTAGGTTTGTCCATGCCACTCCAGCCGCCGTCGTATTTGATTTGGAGCCAGTCCATATCGCCGCTATCGCCGAAGAATGAGATGTGAAGGCCCGGGCGGTTGTAGAGGACCGTGTTGAGGCGTTGTACCATGACGACGCTAGGGACTCGGGTGGCAATCCCCTCCCACCCCTTCGCGTCGCGTCCCTCCTCCGTGCGCGCTCATACAGCGCCTCTTGCTGGGCACCAAGGAGAAGCAGCATCCTGCGTTGCTCATGGCTGTGGCGACAACCCGAGCTTGACCAGAGGAGGCATGAACAAGGCAGAGCTGCACTAGATTGCCTCCCACAAGGAGCATGTGATAAAGAGGGGAAACGGGAGGGGCATGAGCATGGGGGCTAGGAGGGGCCGACAGTGATGGGATAGAGGAGAAAGACGAGTGGGAAGGGGATGGGGCACGATGGGAAGGAGAGGGCTATGCGCCTGGGGGCTGCATCGCGGGAAACCATGGCGGCTATGGTTACATTGGCCACCAACCGCTCCTCCATTGACGGACTGGCGCGCAGCGGCAGGCTGCACTGTTTGGGTGGGAGAGGATAAGCCACGGGGAGAAAATGGGGTTGAGAAGAAGGACATAGTGGCCCTAGTGTCAACGGCGCTAGGAGGACGATCGGGATTATGGGAAAACGAGCCAGTTAATTGGCGATGGAGGAGACGACGCTTGGGATGGAGGCGGAGGCGGAGCTCGAGAGAGGAGGGGGCGCGCGAGGAGGAAGGGGAGCGATGGAGCGTGCAAGCGGCCGCTCTGGTGGCTATGCAAGCGGAATTAGGGCTAGGTTTTCACAGTGTCCAACCTTTTATACGACACAGTCAAAGACAAATTAAGGGCTAGGATTTGTTGGAGGCGAGATTAAGAGCTGGTAAAATCTAATTTACAAGGAAGCGTCTTGATCCCTCGCCATTTATACTTTTAGATTAGTGTAGTTTTTCATCAGAATAAATACGTGTGTTGATCGCCTGTGATCTCGCACAAATAGGTATCTTGTAGGCCGCTTATTTTGCTTTCTGTTCGTAGCTCTAGCGCAGCAAGCCGATCGTGGGATGTCACGTTCTATAGGTGCTCCTTTAGCTACATTGTCAGTTGTACTCTGAAACAAACACTCATAAATGAGAGAAGAGAAACATAAAAGGCTGCAGATTTTGCATGGAGTGCAAACTCTCGCGTTCAATTGTGTTGTGCCAATTGTTGCTTAGCACCAATTAGCAGAATCCACAACGACATTTGGTATCTCAGCCTAATCCACTATGGTTGGGACTCCTCCACTAGAGAATCCTCCAGCGGCGGCCACATCCAAGTCACCTGAGGGGTCGACAACGCTGCATCGCGCACGCTCATGGATCCACGGGCGGAGGAGGGTGAGGGGAGGTGGCGGTAGGGAGATCGTGGTGTGGGAGATCGTGAGAGAGAGCAGCAGTAGGCACGACGGTGCCGTGATGTTCCCCACTCTCATGAAGATTACCCATAGTGGGCCATCCTGATAAGGAGATTATCACTTTGCGGCCCGAAAGTTGGGGTGTACAGGCAACGCGGTACCCAAGTTTCCTGAAATCAGCCGGGATGACTACAGTTGGTGTGCCAAATACTCAGAGGGTCTTTTTCGGCACGAATTCAACTTTACGTTTTAATACAAAAAATCAGGCTAACGGGCGTCAAGTTGGGGCCCCCTGTCAGTTCGCCGTTATGTCGCTCCCGTCGCTTAGGCGGGTTGGCTGTCACGTAGGCTTGCAGCGTTGGCACAGTGGATACGACAACGCCCCCTACCCAGTGTATTGACGTGACAAAACAGGACCCATGTATCGGCATTATAATTATTTTTTGTTTACTCAGAAGCTGGAACGGCCACCGCCACGCGTCTCTCCTTGGACTTCCATCCCAATCGTTAACCCCTACCATAAAAGCGTATTGACGGTTTCACCGTTCCCCTGCCTCGCAGAAACCACTCTTCTTCTTCCTGTCATCTCTACTATCTTCTTCTCGTCTTCTCCTTGCCGCCATGGAAGATCTACGCACTCTAGAGACAAGCTTCAATACCCATGACAATAAGAAGATAGACGTTGTCTACACCAACAAGGAGGAGACAGTGGTGCGTGTCCTGAGGATGTACGAGGGTTGGCTTGGGATAGACGAGGACAAGTTTGTAGGATTGGACCTCGAGTACACCCCGGAGCGTCCATATGAAGTGAACGAAGTCGCCGTTGTTCAACTTGCCATGCGGAAACACGTCCTCGTCTACCACCTCTCCCGTTTTGTAGATCTGCTCTCTGTAGCTAACCGCTTTTAGGGTTTTATCCTCGTGTTCTTTATCCACTTGCTCATCTTGCAACTATTGGATTTTACTTAGGACCAAATAAATTAGGGTTTGCCTATGTCTCAATCGACTGAGATTTTCTTTAGTCTCAATCACCTAAGAAAAGTGCAACTTGTTCAGTCGACTGAGAAATAGCAAAACCGAATAAATTATGACAATACAATGTTGAGAGTCTTGATCTTGCATTTAAATTTTTCAAAGTTATATTGAGATGATGATCTTGCATTGACAAAATATTTGTAGTTACAAATTTTGGTGATGACAAACTACATACTTTCAGGACTGACAGGAAATGTCCAGCGCTGCGCCAGTTCCTTGAAAAAAAGGGAATTGTTTTCTGCACTATTGACACAACAACTGATTTTTCGAAATTGTATCAAGAGAAAATTATAATTCCTGCGCACAACTGGATCGATATTCAGCGTCTTGTCAAGATCCTAGGAGGCAGGAAGAAGGATGGAATGGCATCACTCGCAACTAGAATCCTCGATGAGTCGTACGTCACAATGAAGGAAGATTTCTCTACGGATAGGCACGATTTCTGGGACGAGTGGCCGTTGTCTGATATAAACCTGAAGTATGCAGCCATAGATGCTTACGTGACCTACTAGCTGTACAAGAAGGTCCTTTTTTTCAATGTTACCTCATGTTTTGCCCTATTTGCAAGAGGGAAGACGAGCTTAGGGGAGCCCTTTGTAGAAAATGCCGAATAGCTGAGTTTGAAGTTGAATATGCAAAGAAATTGGCTGCATCTGAAGCAGCTGACAGAGAGGCTGCAGAAGCAGCTGAAAGAGAGCTTGCATCTGAAGAAGCAGATGACAGAGAGGCTGTAGCTGAAGCGGCAAACAGAGAGGCGGTATCTTCTAGCGGCAACAATCAGACCTGTGATGCACCGCTAATTGTGCCGTAGGACGCTGAAGATAGGAAAGCCAAGTCAGATGCCATTTGGGACAAAGCAGTTCGTCGGATGTGGAGTACCTGTAATGATGGCAAGCGCGTCAAGTGGTCTGATGAGGAGTGAATTAAATTTTACTTGTCAGTGTTATGTTTCTGTTTTGTGGAACTCAGTTAGCTTGCCAAGATGTCTAGCGCATCAAGTGATACTAGTAAAATAAATTTAACCCTCGTTGTGTTATGTTTATGTATGTGTCTTGTAGCTTGTCAAGATGGTAGCTTCTTAACTGGCAGTTTAAAACAGTGCCCTTTTCCTCTCTCGCTAAACATATATGTTTCATTTTGCCCAAATTGGTAGCAAATCTAGAGAAGATTCTCACTTCGATATTTCGTTCCCTTTTGGACCTCTTTTTGCCTCCGATCAGGTAGCAAATCTAGAGCAGCATGTAACACCCTCGAATCGACCCTATGCAAGTTTTAGCCCTTTTACGCCAAACCCGCATAGAAACGATTCAAGGACGCCCACCAGGCACTTTCATGCGGGTGGAAAACAAAGCAATAACATTACACAACAGTCCTCGATGGGACCCACAGAACAGATATATATATATATATATAACAGCGACTCAGCGAGTCAAGAATACAAATATTACATACAAAGATCCAAATCACCTTGAAAACGATAGAGCGTCCGACTACGGACAAGATGCAAATGGGGCTAAGAGCCCTGAAGAATAACCAATGGCGTCCATAACCCTGCCCAGGCCAAGCCGGAAGGGTAACCCTACTAACGGCGTCGATCTCAAACCTGCTAAAACAAAAGGGGTGCCGGCAAAGGGCAAGGGAAAAAGAGGAGCGTCAGTACTGAGGCCAGTACACGGCGAGGCTAGAATTCGGCGGCTCTCGCCTACATAGGTATGGTGGGCTGAAGCGGCAGCGCAGCGGCACTAAACAACCTATCGAGACTCGATACAACTGGCGGTTATCAGAGAGGGATAAGAAAGACCTATTCGGATCCAACCTGAAGCTAACACCAAACAAACCCATCCTGGTATTTCCCCCTCGAGACCAAACGAGGAAGTCAGACCAAGGAACTCACACCGTTGGCAATTTTACTCATTCCGTTATAGTTGCAGCAATTACTAATCAGATATAGATAGCATGAGTCATCCTGATAGCATAAGTAGTGGGCAGTTTTAGTTAACATTCCGTTGTAGTTGGAACAGTTACTAGCCAGATATAATTGTCGTAAGGAATCCCAAACCCAATAGTTGTTGACACTTTTATCACATTCCATTGGAGTTGCAATACTTACTAGGCAGGTATAGTATGTCACAAGACAACCCATATCCACCAGTTGTTGGCATTTTTATTATCCATTCCATTGTAGTGAAGCTGATTACTAGTCACATATTAAGTCAAATTTATAACACTACTTTAGTTATGCTTGTCTATGATCGAGATACTGTGCTCCAAGTCGTCCATAACCGCGGACACGGCTTTCAGAAAGTTTTACCCTGCAGGGGTGCACAAATAGCAACACACACTCGATCAACCTCAGAAAAACCAACTCAAAACCCAACGAGGCATTCACGACAAAGCGATCACAGGATTCAGAAATATTTCAGGGGCCACCCCACTAAGCTACCCGCAACGAAGTTGGCCGGCTCCGGAACAGACCCAGGGTTTGTGTGGACGGCTGTAAACGACTGGGAACCCGAAAGTGTGACTGGGCTTGTCGATACAGCGAAAACGTGTCACGATCCTAAACAGTACAGGTGCTCCACGCACAATCGTAAATAAAGCAGTAACATGGCATAAGTACAGGATAGTAATAAAGCCCCAAACTACTTTGTGGCCCCAAGAAATAGAAATGAATCAAGCTCTGGCTCAGGGGGTCCATAAGGCCTCCCGGATGTGGATAGTGCGAATAGTCAAGGAACAGGTATCAAGTACTCGGGGTCCTACGGGACACAAGTGAGCGTGGAAGAACCAAATAACATCTATTGCCCACCGATGCCTCTGCATTAGTTATATCTAGCAATTTAATAGTTGTATTTAAAGTCATGATCATCTCCACCAATAAGCATCTCCACCACTAAGCATCTGCCAACCTTCCAACAACTGTGGTACTTGACAACACGAGATCACACCTGAGCAAGCAACTACGACTCGCAAGGCCAGCTATCTACCAAACACAGGTAATAGGAGGTGTCCAAGGCAATATAGAGGCTGCACGGGATATAACTGGTGTTCGGAAACTAAAGCATCGCGACACGGATAGCAATAGATCAACAGGAGGAAATAAAGACTATAAATGCAAAATAGGTAGAAGGGGGAGAGATGCTCGCCTGGGGAAACTACCGATGGCTCATAATCGGAGAACTTGTCGATACTCGCATCAACTCATCGGCCTAATCCGCGAAGAAGCAAACACTAGAAGAAAACACCGGATGCAATATTTAATACTACGGCAGAAGATCCGGCATGCTTATGATATGATGCATGGCATGGCAAGATGCGGTGCAATTAGTCATTATTAAGCGGAACCGGGGTCCCGACAATTAATTAGGTGGTTCATGTTGTTTAGATACCCCGCATTTTAAATGTTGTATTAACAGGGCGAAACATGGCATCGATTCGCTACGCCAATTTAAATGGAGTCCGGAATAATACAAGTATGGCCTACATAAACACTCCATATTTAATCATGCGGTGAATCGGCATAAGGCCCCCAAACCACAGACAGGTATGCATGCATGAACAATTAAATATGCGACAGTTGATAATGTCATATTATAAAAATAGTGGTCTCGGAAAGGGGATCACACATCGGGGTTCGACAGATCTTGGTTCTAGGGTTCAGGGTTCGACAGGGTTCGACGGGTCAGCGGGATCGGTCTTCGGATCCGAGAGGAAGAAGAACGTCGGGTGCGGTCTTTGGGTCTGAGAAGGAGTTCTCGGTGCTCCGTGTGGTCGATCTTTGGGTCACCGGTTCCTGTAGACGAACTTGCCGTACCGTGACGGAGAACTCGATGTCCCTGGTTGGAGCCGCCTGTCTTCGACGCATCTCATTCTTCGATCGCGAAGATCTTGTCGTCCTACTTTTGGTGGTGGTCATGAGCATCAAAGGGCAACTTGGATCCACAGCGAGGGCGTCTCATACGCACATACATGACAGAAACCTACAGATCACAAAGATATGACACAGTAGCAGCAATGCTAGTGTAAACATAGGGCGCGCACACGATGGCCGCAGACGGAACACGCTGAAAATGGCCTCGCGGGAGGAGGAGGCCGCGAGGTCGAGGGGGCCATCGGCGCGCGGGGTAGGGGACGCGGGGCCGCTCGGACCGGCGAGCGCGGGGCCGGGCGCTGGCGGAGGGCGCAGGGCCGACGGCGGCTACAGGGGTCCGGGCTTTCGTGCAGGACGGCGGGGTGGAGGACGTAGCGGCGGGATGCGGACGACGAGGCCGAGGTGGAACCGGAGGGAGACGCGGCGGCGGGCGCCTGGGAGGAAGCGGGGCGGAGCTCCGGGAAGAGGCGAGCGACGGCGGCGCGGAGGCCGGCGAGGACGGGGATTGAGGCGGCGCTTGGGACGGTGATGGAGCGCCTGGGAGGCGATCGGACGGACAGGCAGAGGGCCGGCGAGGTGGGCGACGCATAGAGGCGGCGACCGGCAGGCTTGCTGGCACGGTCAGAGACGAGCCGCGGCCGGGAGAGGAGACACTGGCCGGCGACCGAGGGGGAGGGCGCCGAATCAGAGGAGGGAGGTTGCCACGGCGGGGACGGCTCCAGGCGGTGGGTCGAGGAGAGGCGGAGGGAGACTGAGAGCGGGGCTCGGCCGGAGGGACTCACGGCGGGGCGGCTGCGTCCAGGGGAGGAGCGGGCTGAGGTCGCCGGTGGTCGACGGTGGCGCGAGCGGCTTCCGGCGAGGAGAGGAGGGCGAGCGGCAGTGGGGAAGAGGATGAGGAGCGGTCGGGTCGTAGGGAGAGAGAGGGCATCGGGGACGGGTCTCTCCCGTGGGGTGGGGCCTGGGGCGGGGATCCCTAGGCGGGTTGTCGCGTGGTGGTGGTCGACCGCGCGACAGGTGAGGGTGGGGACGCGGGCCAGGGGGCGGCCGGTCGGTGAGGTAGGCGGGAAACGGCTGGAGGTGGGCCAGGGGAGTGGACCAGGTGGTTGTGTGAGGAAAGTGGAGGGAGTTGGGGGTGAGGTGGCAACGAGTGAGTGGGTGGAAAAAGGGCCAGGGTGAGGTGGTGCGAGGTGATAGGGTGGGGTGAGGTGGAGGGGGCTGGGTAGGATTAGGGGTAGGGTATTTGGTAGAAAAGGTTTTGGGTGTTTTCTGGGGTAGGTAGGATTTTTATCTGGAGGTGGCCGGCTGGGCTTTCGGGCCTGGCTGGCTGCCTCCCAAAAATGATATAAAATTTTATTTGTTTAAAATGGGGCATTTGAAAACTGTTGGTAGACAAAACAAAAATATTCCGGAGACCTGGGTTTTAATTTGAATAAAGACGGGAATTATTTGGAAAACAAAACTAGGCATTTCGAAAATAGTTTAGACAAAAACCATGCATGATGATGACGATGCTCAAATGCAAGGTGGCATGATGACATGAGCATGCAGTCATGATGATGCAATGCACAAAAACAACGCGATTTTCTAGTAGTGGTTTTAGCGGGGCGCCACACAGCAAATCACACCAGGCAGAATACATTCATTCAGAAAACAAACCAAATGTAGATATAGCTGTGCGCAGCTAAATAGGATATAGCGATAGAAAGTAGGTTGCTTAACGAGGTTCGATGCATTCAGCCAGAAATAGGATATAGCTAGAAAGAAGCTGCTTAGCGGCAGGGGCAGCCGCCACAGCTGCAGGCACATCCTGCAAGCGCCCACGCCTCCGCCATCTCCCTCTGGTGCTTCCGCCACTTCTTGCTGCCCAGTTTCTTGGACTTGGGGGCCTTGGGCCTGATTGGAGGCATGCGACCCTCTTTGATGGCCACCCGCTGGAGGTTTTGGAGGTGAATGCAGAGAGCACAGTGTCCAGCGATGTAGGCGTTGATGTTCGCGGGCTCGGGCTTGCCGCTTTTTGGATGTCAGAGCCCACGACCTCTGCATGCTTCAGTAAGGTGTTCAAGACGGTGCCGCCGGCGGCGCGACTCGTCAAGCAGTCGTACTTGCCGGCCCGCAGCCTCCTCAGCACCTAACGAGACTTGGTGTGAATGGACTCGTCATCGCTGCAGACATTGCTGCCGGAAACCTATTGGAAGAAAGGGAAAATGGGGGAGTAGATGGTGTAAGAAGATCAAGCAATCGAAATGCGAACAAGCGAATCCTAATAAACCAAGATCTAGCATCCAATGATGGGAACGGTGTTGGATAATTAGGCACAATTTTCATGATTAATTCTAGAATATTAAACATGACAATACCAGCTAAATTTTAAATAGATTATCCCATTATTTCTAACAAACGGTAGAAGAACCAGGGGAGGGGAGCAAACCCTAGTTACCTCCGACCATAGGTCGTCGATGCCGGTGTCGTAGGGGTTTAGCGGAGAGATGTAATTATCTGGATCATAGGTGCCCAAGAAGTGCGTGATCTGCTTGTGACCGGCGGGGGCCTCCTCGCCGGCGGGGGCTCCTCTTCGGCGGCTCCGTCGGTAGCTGGGACAGGGGCCTGGATGGGAACGACGGCTGCCATCGATGCCTCCACTAGGGCCTGGACAGGGACAACGGCTGCTTTCAACGCGTCGAGGGGGACCGGCGAGGAGACGGGGGCCTCCTCGCCGGCGGCCACGGAGGCCATGATGGCCACCTTATCCTCCTCAGCCATCGCCAGCACGGACGGGGTATTCTCGGGAGTTTGCGGATGCTGGTGGGACAGTGGAGAGGGTTGCGTGGGGATAGTGAGCGAGAGTGGGAGTGGGTGTGCGGAGAGGGGCTCTATAGCTAAGGTGGATAGAAGCAAGGCATGTTTCGTTGCACCACCATGCAACACGCCGCGCAGTCGACTGCACCGTGCACCGCGACACGCGCACGGTACGTCACGTTTTTTCCCGGGCCATGCATGGCAGTTCTGTATTGAGCCGCATGCAAAGGGCGCACACACAATTTCTATGTACGAAGTTTGACACGGCCCTAAAATTGGCGAGAGTTCAAAGTGGAAATGTAGAGGGGAAGGTAGGTGGCTGTACAGCGAGATTTGTGGGGTTGTGATAGATTCGGTAAAGGGATGTGTTGATGGCTACGAGTGACTCGATGAACCGGAGATGTTAGGTCTCGTCGAGCTCAGCTGTTCAGCCTCCGGATAGCGCGTCCAAGCTTCTTACGGTGGGCCCCAGTTGGAAGTGAGATTGAGAGCCTCTGCAAAAAATGGGATGTATCTTATTAAAATCAAGAGGCAATAAACTGCAGTTGTCCATCGACGACCGTGCACTCGATGACGCATGTGTTATGGCGTAGTAGTAGAAGTAGTAGGCTTTTCAGACTTGATTAAACGTGACATGACCGCTCGACGACTTTTTCCATGGACGGCATCCTGTTCCTTCTTGTAGAGGGAGACGTCAAGATGGGGCCTCGTCAAGATGGTAGCTCGTTAACTGGTAGTTTGAAAGAGTACCCTTTTCCTCTCTCACTAAACAGATATGTTTCATTTTGCCCAAATTGGTAGCAAATATAGAGAAGATTCTCTCTTCGATAATTCGTTCCCTTTTGGACCTCTTTTTGCCTCCGATCAGGTAGCAAATCTAAAGCAGCAAATCACACCAGGCAGAATACATTCATTCAGAAAACAAAACAAATATAGATATAGCTATGCGCAGCTAAATAGGATATAGCGATAGAAAGTAGTAGGTTGCTTAACGGGGTTCGATGCATTCAGCCAGAAATAGGATGCAAGCAAAATATAGAAAATCAAAAGAAGCTGCTTAGCAGCAACAACCGTGGCAGATGCAGATATATTCAAGCAGACATCCAACCCGTTCATTCGCCAGCGCCTCCATCTCCCCCTGGCGCCTCCGCCACTTCTTGCTGCCCAGTTTCTTGGACTTGGGGGGCCTTGGGCCTGATTGGAGGCATGCGACCCTCTTTGATGGCCACCCGCTAGAGGTTTCGGAGGTGAATGCCGAGAGCACGGTGTTCAGCGATGTAGGCGTTGATGTTCGCAGGCTCGGGCTTGCCGCTTTTGTGGATGCCAGAGACCGCAGCCTCTGCATGCTTCAGTAAGGTGTTCAAGACGGTGCCGCTGGCGGTGCGACTCGTCAAGCAGTAGACGCCCCCCTTGCGGAAGGGGCAGCTATAGTAGGGGCCCGTGAGGAAGCCATCGTACTTGCCGGCCCGCAGCCTCCTCAGCACCTGACGAGCCTTGGTGTGAATGGACTCGTCATCGCTGCAGACGTCGCTGCCGGAAACCTATTGGAAGAAAGGGAAAATGGGGGAATAGATGGTGTAAGAAGATCGAGCAATCGAAATGCAAACAAGCGAATCCTAATAAACCAAGATCTAGCATCCAACAATGGGAACGGTGTTGGATAATTAGCACAATTTCCATGATTAATTCCAGAATATTAAACATGACAATACCAGCTAAATTTTAAATAGATTAGCCCATTATTTCTAACAAACGGTAGAAGAACCAGGGGAGGGGAGCAAACCCTACTTACCTCCGACCATAGGTCGTCGATGCCGGTGTCGTAGGGGTTCAGCGGAGCGATGTACTTATCTGGATCGTAGGTGCCCAAGAAGTGCGTGATCTGCTTGTGACCGGCGGGGGCCTCCTCGCCGGCGGGGGGCTCCTCTTCAGCGGCTCCGTCGGTAGCTGGGACGGGGGCCTGGACGGGAACGGCAGCTGCCATCGATGCCTCCACTGGGGCCTGGACAGGGACAGCGGCTGCTTTCAACACGTCGAGGGGGACCGTCGAGGAGACAGGGGCCTCCTCGCCGGCGGCCACGGAGGCCACAATGGCCACCTTATCCTCCTCGGCCATCGCCGGCGCAGACGGGGTATTCTCGGGAGTTTTGCGGATGCTGGTGGGACAGTGGAGAGGGTTGCGTGGGGATAGTGAGCGAGAGTGGGAGTGGGTGTGCGGAGAGGGGCTCTATAGCTAAGGTGGATAGAAGCAAGGCACGTTTCGTTGCACCACCGTGCAACGCGCCGTGCAGTCGACTATACCGTGCACCGCGACACGCGCACGGTACGTCACGTTTTTTCCCGGGCCATGCATGGCAGTTCTGTATTGAGCCGCATGCAAAGGGCGCACACACAATTTCTATGTACAAAGTTTGACAAGGCCCTAAAATTGGCGATTGAGAGCCGCTGCGTAAAAAATGGGATATGTCTTATTAAAATCAAGTGGCAATAAATTGCAGCTGTCCATCGACGACCGTGCACTCGACGCATGCGTTGTGGCGTAGTAGTAGCAGTAGTAGGCTTTTCAGACTTGATTAAACATGACATGACCGTTCGACGACTTTTTCCATGGACGACATCGTGTTCCTTCTTGTAGAAGTCTGCATGAGGGAGACGTACGTGTTGTCTCACGATGTACTGTGAACGGCACGACGTGTGCAATGATCATCGTTGGATCGCACAGAATCAACGGTTGGTGCGCACGATCCGCATGATAACCGTGATAACCAATCAAGGAGTAGCAGACAGGGTGAGCACAGATTTGTGCTTCTACGAAAGATAGAGAGGTGGGGGGGGGGCAAAACTGAGTAGTACCATATAAAACCAAGGGCGATACTAAGTAGTATAAAAATGGAAAGTGAGTGTCTTGCACAATGAAATACATCATGGCATACATCAAATTATGCCAAGATAGATCCACAAGAGTTCATTGGATGTGTGTTCTCCTCATAAACCACTCATAAACCACGTAAGGATCCACTAGATTCATTGGATGTGTGTTCTTCTCACAAACCACATATCACCAGTGTCATTGCATGTGTGTTCTTCCCACAGACCACACATGGATCCACCAGTGTCATTGCATGTGTGTTCTTCTCACAAACCACACATGGATCCACCAGTGTCATCGCATGTCTGCTCTTTTCATGAACCACGGCTAGAGTCATTGCATTTGTGTTCTTCTCACAGACCACATATCACCTGTGTCATTGCATGTGTGTTCTTCCCATAGACCACACATGGATCCACCAGTGTTATTGCATGTGTGTTCTTCCCATAGACCACACATCGATCCACCCAGTGTCATTGCATGTGTGTTCTTCCCACAGACCACACATGGATCCACTAGAGTCATTGCATGTGTGTTTTTCCCGTGAACCACACATGGATCCACCAGTGTCATTGCATGTCTGCTCTTTTCATGAACCACAGCTAGAGTCATTGCATGTGTGTTCTTCTCACAAATCACAGCTAGAGTCATTGCATGTGTGTTCTTCTCACAAACCACATATCACCAGTGTCATTGCATGTGTGTTCTTCCCATGAACCACACATGGATCCACTAGTGTCATTGCATGTGTGTTCTTCCCACAGACCACACATGGATCCACTAGTGTCATTGCATGTGTGTTCTTCCCATGAACCACACATGGATCCACCAGTGTCATTGCATGTGTGTTATTGTCACAAACCACGTAAGGATCCACCGGTGTCATTGCATGTGTGTTCTTCCCATGAACCACACATGGATCCACCGGTGTCATTGTCTGTCTGCTCTTCCCATGAACCACAGCTAGAGTCATCGCATGCGTGCTCTTTCATGAACCACAGCTAGAGTCATTGCATGTGTGTTCTTCTAACACACCATATCATGAATGATACGTCCAAAACGTATCTACTTTCCCGAACACTTTTGCTATTGTTTCTCCTCTATACTTGTGTGATTTGGATGCAACTAATGCGATCTGACGCTGTTTTCAGCAGAATTGCCTTGGTGTCTACTTTTTGTGCAGAAAATCAACTATCAGGAAAAATCCTATTTTACCCGAAGACTCCAGGAGCCAGATACGAGGTGGAGAAGAGCCCTGGGGTGGCCACACCACCTGCTGGCGCGGGCCAGGCCAGGCCGCGCCAAGGGGTGGTGTGGGCCCCCCAGGCACCCCCTCGGCCTCTCTCTTCGCCTATAAGGAGCCTTCTGACCTAAAAACTTCGGGGGGTTCGACGTTTTTCCAGAAGGAGTTCCGCTCCGCCACCACCACCATATTCCACGAAACAGCACCAGAAACTTCGTTCTGGCACCCTGCCGGGACGGGGAATTGGAGGAGATCATCGCCATCATCATCACCATCACTTCTCCATCGACCATCCATGTTTCCCCCATCTATGAGTGAGTAATCCCCCGCTGTAGGCTATGGGGATGGTAGGGATTGGATGAGATCGTTCATGTAATGGCATCAGATTGTTAGGGCATAGTGCCTAGTATCTCTAACAGTGCTTTATGACTTTGTTGCAACCTTGTTGTGCTGAATTCTTGTCACTAGGGACCGAGTGACATGATTTCAGATCTGAAATTATTATTGATTCATCATGATAGTATTGTTTTGGGTCTTATCTACAAGTTGTTTACACACGTCGTTGTCCGGAACCTATGGTCCCGAAGTGACAGAAATCAGGGTAGCCGGAAGGGAAAGGCTTTGATGTGAGGATCACGTGTGTTCACTGAGTGTTAATGCTTTGCTCCGGTGCTTTATTAAAAGGAGCACCTTAATTGCCAGTAGTTCCCTAGAGGCCCCGCTGTAAACGGGCTGGCAGGACAAAAGTTGTTGTGCCAGTTCTCATTGCGAGCACGTATGACTATATATGGAACACATGCCTAAGATTGTATAGTACTTGGATGCTTTATCTTATTTATCTGCAATTGCCCTATTTTCTGATTGCTATGTGAATTGTCTTGTCCATGCAACGCCCGTCCATCCATCCCTATGCCCACCGCACTCGAATCCACTGTTTACTGCTTTTGTTACTATTGTCTATGTTTTGCTGCTACTGTTACTTTACTATTCCTACTACAAAACTGTTGCTACTGATTAACTGCTATGAGCAAGATTGTTTCCAGGTGCAGCTGAATTGACAACTCAGTTGTTAAGGCTGATAAGTATTCTTTGGCTCCCCTTGTGTCGAATCAATAAATTTGGTTTCACTTCCCTCGAAAATACTGCGATACACCCCCTATACTTGTGGGTCATCAATGAACCACACCCA
Organism: Avena sativa; assembly: GCA_916181665.1. NCBI lineage: Eukaryota > Viridiplantae > Streptophyta > Magnoliopsida > Poales > Poaceae > Avena > Avena sativa. The sequence continues at coordinate 436,791,834 of OV702295.1, forward strand.
GTGGCATTGCATGTGCGTTCTTCCCATGAACCACACATGGATCCACCGGTGTCATTGCATGTCTTCTCTTTTCATGAACCACAGCTAGAGTCATTGCATGTGTGTTCTTCCCAAAGACCACACATGGATCCAGCAGTGTCATTGCATGTGTGTTCTTCCCACAGACCACACATGGATCCACCAGTGTCATTGCATGTGTGTTCTTCCCATGAACCACACATGGATCCACTGGTGTCATTGTATGTCTGCTCTTCCCATGAACCACAGCTAGAGTCATCGCATGCGTGCTCTTTTCATGAACCACAGCTGGAGTCATTGCATGTGTGTTCTTCTTACAAACCATATCATGAACCACACCTAGTGTCATTGCATGTGTGTTCTTCTCACAAACCACACATGGATCCACCTGTGTCATTGCATGTCTGCTCTTCTCATTAACCACAGCTAGAGTCATTGCATGTCTGTTCTTTTCACAAACCACATATCACCAAAGTCATTGCATGTGTGTTCTTCCCATGAACCACACATGGATCCACCAGTGTCATTGCATGTGTGTTCTTCTCACAAACCACACATGGATCCACCCAGTGTAATCGCATGTGTGTTCTTCCCATGAACCACACATGGATCCACCAGTGTCATTCCATGGCTGCTCTTTTCATGAACCATATCTAGAGTCATTGGATGTGTGTTCTTCTCACAGACCACATATCACCAGTGTCATTGCATGTGTGTTCTTCCCAAAGACCACACATGGATCCACCAGTGTCATTGCATGTGCGTTCTTCTCACAAACCATATCATGAACCACGCCCAGTGTCATTGCATGTGTGTTCTTCTCACAGACCACACATGGATCCACCAGTGTCATTGCATGTGTGTTCTTCTCACAGACCATATCATGAACCACACCCAGTGTCATTGCATGTGTGTTCTTCCCATGAACCACACATGGATCCACAAGTGTCATCACATGTCCGCTCTTTTCATGAACCACGGATAGAGTCATTGCATGTGTGTTCTTCTCACAGACCACATATCACCTGTGTCATTGCATGTGTGTTCTTCCCATAGACCACAGATGGATCCACCAGTGTCATTGCATGTGTGTTCTTCCCACAGACCACACATGGATCCACCAGTGTCATTGAATGTGTGTTCTTCCCACAGACCACACATGGATCCACCAAAGTCATTGCATGTGTGTTCTTCCCATGAACCACACATGGATCCACCAGTGTCATTGCATGTCTGCTCTTTTCATGAACCACAGCTAGAGTCATTGCATGTGTGTTCTTCTCACAAACCACATATCACCGGTGTCATTGCATGTGTTTTCTTCCCATGAACCACAGATGGATCCACTAGTGTCATTGCATGTGTGTTCTTCCCACAGACTACACATGGATCCACCAGTGTCATTGCATGTGTGTTCTTCCCATGAACCACACATGGATCCACTAGTGTCATTGCATGTGTGTTCTTCCCACACACCACACATGGATCCACCAATGTCGCTGCATGTGTTTTCTTCCCACGAACCACACATGGATCCACCGGTGTCATTGTATGTCTGCTCTTCCCATGAACCACAACTAGAGTCATCGAATGCGTGCTCTTTTCATGAACCACAGCTGGAGTCATTGCATGTGTGTTCTTCTTACAAACCATATCATGAACCACACCCAGTGTCATTGCATGTGTGTTCTTCTCACAAACCACACATGGATCCACCGGTGTCATTGCATGTCTGCTCTTCTCATTAACCACAGCTAGAGTCATTGCATGTCTGTTCTTTTCACAAACCACATATCACAAGAGTCATTGCATGTGTTTTCTTCCCATGAACCACACATGCATCCACCATTGTCATTGCATGTGTGTTCTTCTCACAAACCACACATGGATCCACCCAGTGTCATCGCATGTGTGTTCTTCCCATGAACCACACATGGATCCACTAGTGTTATTCCATGTCTGCTCTTTTCATGAACCACAGCTAGAGTCATTGGATGTGTGTTCTTCTCACATACCACATATCACCAGTGTCATTACATGTGTGTTCTTCCCAAAGACAACACATGGATCCACCAGTGTCATTGCATGTGTGTTCTTGTCACAAACCATATCATGAACCACACCCAGTGTCATTGCATGTGTGTTCTTCTCATAGACCACACATGGATCCACCAGTGTCATTGCATGTGTGTTCTTCCCATGAACCACACATGGATCCACTAGTGTCATTGCATGTGTGTTCTTCCCACAGACCACACATGGATCCACCAGTGTCATTGCATGTGTGTTCTTCCCATGAACCACACATGGATCCACCAGTGTCATTGCATGTGTGTTATTCTCACAAACCACGTAAGGATCCACCGGTGTCATTGCATGTGTGTTGTTCCCATGAACCACACATGGATCCACCGGTGTCATTGTATGTCTGCTCTTCCCATGAACCACAGCTAGAGTCATCGCATGCATGCTCTTTACGTGAACCATAGCTAGAGTCATTGCATGTGTGTTCTTCTCACAGACCATATCATGAACCACACCCAGTTTCATTGCATGTGTGTTCTTCCCATGAACCACACATGGATCCACCGGTGTCATTGCATGTCTGCTCTTTTAATGAACCACAGCTAGAGTTATTGCATATGTGTTCTTCTCACAGACCACATATCACCGAAGTCATTGCATGTGTGTTCTTCCCATGAACCACACATGGATCCACCAGTGTCATTGCATGTGTGTTCTTCCCACACACCACACATGGATCCACTAGTGTCGTTGCATGTGTGTTCTTCCAAAGAACCACACATGGATCCACCAGTGTCATTGTATGTATGCTCTTCCCATGAACCACAGCTAGAGTCATCGCGTGCGTGCTCTTTTCATGAACCACAACTAGAGTCATTGCATGTGTGTTCTTCTTACAAACCATATCATGAACCACACCCAGTGTCATTGCATGTGTGTTCTTCTCACAAACCACACATGGATCCACCGGTGTCATTGCATGTCTGCTCTTCTCATTAACCACAGCTAGAGTCATTGCATGTCTGTTCTTTTCACAAACCACATATCACCAGAGACATTGCATGTGTGTTCTTCCCATGAACTACACATGGATCCACCAGTGTCATTGCATGTGTGTTCTTCTCTAAAACCACACATGGATCCACCTAGTGTCATCGCATGTGTGTTCTTCCCATGAACCACACGTGGATCCACCAGTGTCATTGCATGTCTGCTCTTTTCATGAACCACAGCTAGAGTCATTGGATGTGTCTTCTTCTCATAGACCACATATCACCAGTGTCATTGCATGTGTGTTCTTCCCAAAGACCACACATGGATCCACCACTGTCATTGCATGTGTGTTCTTCAGACAAACCATATCATGAACCACACCCAGTGTCATTGCATGTGTGTTCTTCTCACGGACCACACATGGATCCACCAGTGTCATTGCATGTGTGTTCTTCTCACAGACTATATCATGAAACACAACCAGTGTCATTGCATGTGTGTTCTTCCCATGAACCACACATGGATCCACCGGTGTCATTGCATGTCTGCTGTTTTCATGAACCACAGCTAGAGTCATTGCATGTGTGTTCTTATCACAAACCACATATCACTGGTGTCATTGCATGTGTGTTCTTCCCAAAGACCACACATGGATCCAGCAGTGTCATTGCATGTGTGTTCTTCCCACAGACCACACATGGATCCACCAGTGTCATTGCATGTGTGTTCTTCCCATGAACCACACATGGATCCACTGGTGTCATTGTATGTCTGCTCTTCCCATGAACCACAGCTAGAGTCATCGCATGCATGCTCTTTTCATGAACCACAGCTGGAGTCATTGCATGTGTGTTCTTCTTACAAACCATATCATGAACCACACCTAGTGTCATTGCATGTGTGTTCTTCTCCCAAACCACACATGGATCCACCTGTGTCATTGCATGTCTGCTCTTCTCATTAACCACAGCTAGAGTCATTGCATGTCTGTTCTTTTCACAAACCACATATCACCAAAGTCATTGCATGTGTGTTCTTCCCATGAACCACACATGGATCCACCAGTGTCATTGCATGTGTGTTCTTCTCACAAACCACACATGGATCCACCCAGTGTAATCGCATGTGTGTTCTTCCCATGAACCACACATGGATCCACCAGTGTCATTCCATGGCTGCTCTTTTCATGAACCACATCTAGAGTCATTGGATGTGTGTTCTTCTCACAGACCACATATCACCAGTGTCATTGCATGTGTGTTCTTCCCAAAGACCACACATGGATCCACCAGTGTCATTGCATGTGTGTTCTTCTCACAAACCATATCATGAACCACACCCAGTGTCATTGCATGTGTGTTCTTCTCACAGACCACACATGGATCCACCAGTGTCATTGCATGTGTGTTCTTCTCACAGACCATATCATGAACCACACCCAGTGTCATTGCATGTGTGTTCTTCCCATGAACCACACATGGATCCACCAGTGTCATCACATGTCCGCTCTTTTCATGAACCACGGCTAGAGTCATTGCATGTGTGTTCTTCTCACAGACCACATATCACCTGTGTCATTGCATGTGTGTTCTTCCCATAGACCACAGATGGATCCACCAGTGTCATTGCATGTGTGTTCTTCCCACAGACCACACATGGATCCACCAGTGTCATTGAATGTGTGTTCTTCCCACAGACCACACATGGATCCACCAAAGTCATTGCATGTGTGTTCTTCCCATGAACCACACATGGATCCACCAGTGTCATTGCATGTCTGCTCTTTTCATGAACCACAGCTAGAGTCATTGCATGTGTGTTCTTCTCACAAACCACATATCACCGGTGTCATTGCATGTGTGTTCTTCCCATGAACCACAGATGGATCCACTAGTGTCATTGCATGTGTGTTCTTCCCACAGACTACACATGGATCCACCAGTGTCATTGCATGTGTGTTCTTCCCATGAACCACACATGGATCCACCAGTGTCATTGCATGTGTGTTCTTCCCACACACCACACATGGATCCACCAATGTCGTTGCATGTGTTTTCTTCCCACGAACCACACATGGATCCACCGGTGTCATTGTATGTCTGCTCTTCCCATGAACCACAACTAGAGTCATCGCATGCGTGCTCTTTTCATGAACCACAGCTGGAGTCATTGCATGTGTGTTCTTCTTACAAACCATATCATGAACCACACCCAGTGTCATTGCATGTGTGTTCTTCTCACAAACCACACATGGATCCACCGGTGTCATTGCATGTCTGCTCTTCTCATTAACCACAGCTAGAGTCATTGCATGTCTGTTCTTTTCACAAACCACATATCACAAGAGTCATTGCATGTGTGTTCTTCCCATGAACCACACATGCATCCACCATTGTCATTGCATGTGTGTTCTTCTCACAAACCACACATGGATCCACCCAGTGTCATCGCATGTGTGTTCTTCCCATGAACCACACATGGATCCACCAGTGTTATTCCATGTCTGCTCTTTTCATGAACCACAACTAGAGTCATTGGATGTGTGTTCTTCTCACATACCACATATCACCAGTGTCATTACATGTGTGTTCTTCCCAAAGACCACACATGGATCCACCAGTGTCATTGCATGTGTGTTCTTCTCACAAACCATATCATGAACCACACCCAGTGTCATTGCATGTGTGTTCTTCTCATAGACCACACATGGATCCACCAGTGTAATTGCATGTGTGTTCTTCCCATGAACCACACATGGATCCACTAGTGTCATTGCATGTGTGTTCTTCCCACAGACCACACATGGATCCACCAGTGTCATTGCATGTGTGTTCTTCCCATGAACCACACATGGATCCACCAGTGTCATTGCATGTGTGTTATTCTCACAAACCACGTAAGGATCCACCGGTGTCATTGCATGTGTGTTGTTCCCATGAACCACACATGGATCCACCGGTGTCATTGTATGTCTGCTCTTCCCATGAACCACAGCTAGAGTCATCGCATGCATGCTCTTTACGTGAACCATAGCTAGAGTCATTGCATGTGTGTTCTTCTCACAGACCATATCATGAACCACGCCCAGTTTCATTGCATGTGTGTTCTTCCCATGAACCACACATGGATCCACCGGTGTCATTGCATGTCTGCTCTTTTAATGAACCACAGCTAGAGTTATTGCATATGTGTTCTTCTCACAGACCACATATCACCGAAGTCATTGCATGTGTGTTCTTCCCATGAACCACACATGGATCCACCAGTGTCATTGCATGTGTGTTCTTCCCACACACCACACATGGATCCACTAGTGTCGTTGCATGTGTGTTCTTCCGACGAACCACACATGGATCCACCAGTGTCATTGTATGTATGCTCTTCCCATGAACCACAGCTAGAGTCATCGCATGCGTGCTCTTTTCATGAACCACAGCTAGAGTCATTGCATGTGTGTTCTTCTTACAAACCATATCATGAACCACACCCAGTGTCATTGCATGTGTGTTCTTCTCACAAACCACACATGGATCCACCGGTGTCATTGCATGTCTGCTCTTCTCATTAACCACAGCTAGAGTCATTGCATGTCTGTTCTTTTCACAAACCACATATCACCAGAGTCATTGCATGTGTGTTCTTCCCATGAACTACACATGGATCCACCAGAGTCATTGCATGTGTGTTCTTCTCACAGACCATATCATGAACCACACCTAGTGTCATTGCATGTGTGTTCTTCCCACGAACCACTGGTGGATCCACCAGTGTCATTGCATGTCTGCTCTTTTCATGAACCACAGCTAGAGTCATTGGATGTGTCTTCTTCTCATAGACCACATATCACCAGTGTCATTGCATGTGTGTTCTTCCCAAAGACCACACATGGATCCACCACTGTCATTGCATGTGTGTTCTTCTCACAAACCATATCATGAACCACACCCAGTGTCATTGCATGTGTGTTCTTCTCACGGACCACACATGGATCCACCAGTGTCATTGCATGTGTGTTCTTCTCACAGACAATATCATGAACCACACCCAGTGTCATTGCATGTGTGTTCTTCCCATGAACCACACATGGATCCACCGGTGTCATTGCATGTCTGCTGTTTTCATGAACCACAGCTAGAGTCATTGCATGTGTGTTCTTATCACAAACCACATATCACCGGTGTCATTGCATGTGTGTTCTTCCCAAAGACCACACATGGATCCAGCAGTGTCATTGCATGTGTGTTCTTCCCACAGACCACACATGGATCCACCAGTGTCATTGCATGTGTGTTCTTCCCATGAACCACACATGGATCCACTGGTGTCATTGTATGTCTGCTCTTCCCATGAACCACAGCTAGAGTCATCGCATGCGTGCTCTTTTCATGAACCACAGCTAGAGTCATTGCATGTGTGTTCTTCTTACAAACCATATCATGAACCACACCCAGTGTCATTGCATGTGTGTTCTTCTCACAAACCACACATGGATCCACTGGTGTCATTGCATGCCTACTCTTCTCATTAACGATAGCTAGAGTCATTGCATGTCTGTTCTTTTCACAAACCACATATCACCAGAGTCATTGCATGTGTGTTCTTCCCATGAACCACACATGGATCCACCAGTGTCATTGCATGTGTGTTCTTCTCACAAACCACACATGGATCCACCCAGTGTAATCGCATGTGTGTTCTTCCCATGAACCACACATGGATCCACCAGTGTCATTGCATGTCTGCTCTTTTCATGAACCAAAGCTAGAGTCGTTGGATGTGTGTTGTTCTCACAGACCACATATCACCAGTGTCATTGCATGTGTGTTCTTCCCAAAACCACACATGGATCCACTAGTGTCATTGCATGTGTGTTCTACTCACAAACCATATCATGAACCATACCCAGTGTCATTGCATGTGTGTTCTTCTCACAAACCACACATGGATCCACTAGTGTCATTGCATGTGAGTTCTTCTCACAAACCATATCATGAAGCACACCCAGTGTGATTGCATGTGTGTTCGTCTCATGAACCACACATGGATCCACCAGTGTCATTGCATGTCTGCTCTTTTCATTAACCACAGCTAGAGTCATTGCATGTGTGCTCTTTTCACAAACCACATATCACCAGAGTCATTGCATGTGTGTTCTTCTCACAGACCATATCATGAACCACACCTAGTGTCATTGCATGTGTGTTCTTCCCATGAACCACACATGGATCCACCGGTGTCATTGCATGTCTTCTCTTTTCATGAACCACAGCTAGAGTCATTGCATGTGTGTTCTTCTCACAGACCACATATCACCAGTGTCATTGCATGTGTGTTCTTCCTAAAGACCACACATGGATCCACCAGTGTCATGGCATGTGTGTTCTTCTCACAAACCATATCATGAACCACACCCAGTGTCATTGCATGTGTGTTCTTCTCATTAACCCCACATGGATCCACCGGTGTCATTGCATGTCTGCTCTTTTCATTAACCACAGCTAGAGTCATTGCATGTGTGTTCTTTACACAAACCACATATCACCAGAGTCATTGCATGTATGTTCTTCTCACAGACCACATATCACATGTGCATTGCATGTGTGTTCTTCCCATGAACCACACATGGATCCAGCAGTGTCATTGCATGTGTGTTCTTTTCACAAACCACATATCACCAGAGTCATTGCATGTGTGTTCTTATCACAGAACACATATCACCTGTGTCATTGCATGTGTGTTCTTCCCATGAACCACACATGGATCCACTAGTGTCATTGCATTTGTGTTCTTCCCACAGACCACACATGGATCCACCGGTGTCATTGCATGTGTGTTCTTCCCATGAACCACACATGGATCTACCAGTGTCATTGCATGTCTGCTCTTTTCATGAACCACAGCTAGAGTCATTGGATGTGTGTTCTTCTCATAGAGCACATATCACCAGTGTCATTGCATGTGTGTTCTTCCAAAAGACCACACATGGATCCACCAGTGTCATTGCACGTGTGTTCTTCTCACAAACCATATCATGAACCACACCCAGTGTCATTGCATGTGTGTTATTCTCACAGACCACACATGGATCCACCAGTGTCATTGCATGTGTGTTCTTATCACAGACCATATCATGAACCACACCCAGTGTCATTGCATGTGTGTTCTTCCCATGAACCACACATGGATCCACCGGTGTCATTGCATGTCTGCTCTTTTCATGAACCACAGCTAGAGTCATTGCATGTGTGTTCTTCTCACAGACCACATATCACCTGTGTCATTGCATGTGTGTTCTTCCCATGAACCACACATGGATCCACCAGTGTCATTGCATGTTTGTTCTTCCCACAGACCACACATGGATCCATCAGTGTCGTTGCATGTGTGTTCTTCCCATGAACCACACATGGATCCACCGGTGTCATTGTATGTCTGCTCTTCCCATGAACCACAGCTAGAGTCATCGCATGCGTGCTCTTTTCATGAACAACAGCTAGAGTCATTGCATGTGTGTTCTTCTTACAAACCATATCATAAACCACTCCCAGTTTCATTGCATGTGTGTTCTTCTCACAAACCACACATGGATCCACCGGTGTCATTGCATGTCTGCTCTTCTCATTAACCACAGCTAGAGTCATTGCATTTCTGTTCTTTTCACAAACCACATATCACCAGAGTCATTGCATTTGTGTTCTTCCCATGAACAACACATGGATCCACCAGTGTCATTGCATGTGTGTTCTTCTCACAAACCACACATGGATCCACCTAGTGTCATCGCATGTGTGTTCTTCCCATGAACCACACATGGATCCAACAGTGTCATTGTATGTCTGCTCTTTTCATAAACCACAACTAGACTCATTAGATGTGTGTTCTTCTCACAGACCACATATCACCAGTGTCATTGCATGTGTGTTCTTCCCAAAGACCACACATGGAGCCACCAGTGTCATTGCATGTGTGCTCTTCTCACAAACCATATCATGAACCACACCCAGTGTCATTGCATGTGTGTTTTCTCACAGACCACACATGGATCCACTAGTGTCATTGCATGTGTGTTCTTCCCACAGACCACACATGGATCCACCAGTGTCGTTGCATGTGTGTTCTTCCCATGAACCACACATGGATCCACCAGTGTCATTGTATGTCTGCACTTCCCATGAACCACAGCTAGAGTCATCGCATGCGTGCTCTTTTCACAAACCACAGCTAGAGTCATTGCATGTGTGTTCTTCTTACAAACCATATCATGAACCACACCCAGTGTCATTGCATGTGTGTTCTTCTCACCAACCACACATGGATCCACTAGTGTCATTGCATGTCTGCTCTTCTCATTAACCACATCTAGAGTCATTGCATGTCTATTCTTTTCACAAACCACATATCACCAGAGTCATTGCATGTGTGTTCTTCCCATGAACCACACATCGATCCACCAGTGTCATTGCATGTGTGTTCTTCTCACAAACCACACATGGATCCACCCAGTGTAATCGCATGTGTGTTCTTCCCATGAACCACACATGGATCCACCAGTGTCATTCCATGGCTGCTCTTTTCATGAACCACATCTAGAGTCATTGGATGTGTGTTCTTCTCACAGACCACATATCACCAGTGTCATTGCATGTGTGTTCTTCCCAAAGACCACACATGGATCCACTAGTGTCATTGCATGTGTGTTCTTCTCACAAACCATATCATGAACCATACCCAGTGTCATTGCATGTGTGTTCTTTTCACAGACGACACATGGATCCACTAGTGTCATTGCATGTGTGTTCTTCTCACAAACCATATCATGAACCACACCCAGTGTCATTGCATGTGTGTTCTTCTCACAGACCACACATGGATCCACCAGTGTATTTGCATGTGTGTTCTTCCCATGAACCACACATGGATCCACCGGTGTCATTGCATGTCTGCTCTTTTCATGAACCACAGCTAGAGTCATTGCATGTGTGTTCTTCTCACAGACCACATATCACCTGTGTCATTGCATGTGTGTTCTTCCCATGAACCACACATGGATCCACCAGTGTCATTGCATGTGTGTTCTTCCCACAGACCACACATGGATCCACCAGTGTCGTTGCATGTGTGTTCTTCCCATGAACCACACATGGATCCACCGGTGTCATTGTATGTCTGCTCTTCCCATGAACCACAGCTAGAGTCATCGCATGAGTGCTCTTTTCATGAACAACAGCTAGAGTCATTGCAGGTGAGTTCTTCTTACAAAATATATCATAAACCACACCCAGTGTCATTGCATGTGTGTTCTTCTCACAAACCACACATGGATCCACCGGTGTCATTGCATGTCTGCTCTTCTCATTAACCACAGCTAGAGTCATTGCATGTCTGTTCTTTTCACAAACCACGTATCACCAGAGTCATTGCATGTGTGTTCTTGCCATGAACAACACATGGATCCACCAGTGTCATTGCATGTGTGTTCTTCTCACAAACCACACATGGATCCACCCAGTGTCATCGCATGTGTGTTCTTCCCATGAAGCACGCATGGATCCAACAGTGTCATTGCATGTCTGCTCTTTTCATGAACCACAGCTAGAGTCATTGGATGTGTGTTCTTCTCACAGACCACATATCACCAGTGTCATTTCATGTGTGTTCTTCCCAAAGACCACACATGGAGCCACCAGTGTCATTGCATGTGTGCTCTTCTCACAAACCATATCATGAACCACACCTAGTGTCATTGCATGTGTGTTCTTCTCATAGACCACACATGGATCCACTAGTGTCATTGCATGTGTGTTCTTCCCACAGACCACACATGGATCCACCAGTGTCATTGCATGTGTGTTCTTCCCATGAACCACACATGGATCCACCGGTGTCATTGTATGTCTGATCTTCCCATGAACCACAGATAGAGTCATCGCATGCGTTCTCTTTTCATGAACCACAGCTAGAGTCATTGCATGTGTGTTCTTCTTACAAACCATATCATGAACCACACCCAGTGTCATTGCATGTGTGTTCTTCTCACAAACCACACAAGGATCCACTGGTGTCATTGCATGCCTGCTCTTCTCATTAGCAACAGCTAGAGTCATTGCATGTCTGTTCTTTTCACAAACCACATATCACCAAAGTCATTGCATGTGTGTTCTTCCCATGAACCACACATGGATCCACCAGTGTCATTGCATCTGTGTTCTTCTCACAAACCACACATGGATCCAACCAGTGTCATCGCATGTCTGCTCTTCCCATGAACCACACATGGATCCACCAGTGTCATTGCATGTCTGCTCTTTTCATGAACCACAGCTAGAGTCATTGGATGTGTGTTCTTCTCACAGACCACATATCACCAGTGTCATTGCATGTGGCTTCTTCCCAAAGACCACACATGGATCCACTAGTGTCATTACATGTGTGTTCTTCTCACAAACCATATCATGAGCCTACCTAGTGTCATTGCATGTGTGTTCTTTTCACCGACCACACATGGATCCACTAGTGTCATTGCATGTGTGTTCTTCTCACAAACCATATCATGAACCACACCCAGTGTCATTGCATGTGTGTTCTTCTCATTAACCCCACATGGATCCACCGGTGTCATTGCATGTCTGTTGTTTTCATTAACCACAGCTAGAGTCATTGCATGTGTGTCTTTTCACAAACCACATATCACCAGAGTCATTGCATGTGTGTTATTCTCACGTACCATATCATGAACCACACCCAGTGTCATTGCATGTGTGTTCTTCCCATGAACCTCACATGGATCCACCGGTGTCATTGCATGTCTGCTCTTTTCATGAACCACAGCTAGGCTCATTGCATGTGTGTTCTTCTCACATACCACATATCACAAGTATCATTCCATGTGTGTTCTTCCCAATGACCACACATGGATCCACCAGTGTCATTGCATGTGTGTTCTTCTCACAAACCATATCATGAACCACACATAGTGTCATTGCATGTGTGTTCTTCTCACAGACCACACATGGATCCACCGGTGTCATTGCATGTGTGTTGTTCCCATGAACCACACATGGATCCACCGGTGTCATTGTATGTCTGCTCTTCCCATGAACCACAACTAGAGTCATCGCATGCATGCTCTTTACGTGAACCATAGCTAGAGTCATTGCATGTGTGTTCTTCTCACAGACCATATCATGAACCACACCCAGTTTCATTGCATGTGTGTTCTTCCCATGAACCACACATGGATCCACCGGTGTCATTGCATGTCTGCTCTTTTAATGAACCACATCTAGAGTTATTGCATATGTGTTCTTCTCACAGACCACATATCACCGAAGTCATTGCATCTGTGTTCTTCCCATGAACCACACATGGATCCACCAGTGTCATTGCATGTGTGTTCTTACCACACACCACACATGGATCCACCAGTGTCGTTGCATGTGTGTTCTTCCGACGAACCACACATGGATCCACCAGTGTCATTGTATGTATGCTCTTCCCATGAACCACATCTAGAGTCATCGCATGCGTGCTCTTTTCATGAACCACAGCTAGAGTCATTGCATGTGTGTTCTTCTTACAAACCATATCATGAACCACACCCAGTGTCATTGCATGTGTGTTCTTCTCACAAACCACACATGGATCCACCGGTGTCATTGCATGTCTGCTCTTCTCATTAACCACAGCTAGAGTCATTGCATGTCTGTTCTTTTCACAAACCACATATCACCAGAGTCATTGCATGTGTGTTCTTCCCATGAACTACACATGGATCCACCAGTGTCATTGCATGTGTGTTCTTCTCTAAAACCACACATGGATCCACCTAGTGTCATCGCATGTGTGTTCTTCCCATGAACCACACATGGACCCACCAGTGTCATTGCATGTCTGCTCTTTTCATGAACCACAACTAGAGTCATTGGATGTGTGTTCTTCTCATAGACCACATATCACCAGTGTCATTGCATGTGTGTTCTTCCCAAAGACCACACATGGATCCACCAGTGTCATTGCATGTGTGTTCTTCAGACAAACCATATCATGAACCACACGCAGTGTCATTGCATGTGTTTTCTTCTCACAGACCACACATGGATCCACCAGTGTCATTGCATGTGTGTTCTTCTCACAAACCATATCATGAACCACACGTAGTGTCATTGCATGTGTGTTCTTCTCACAGACCACACATGGATCCACCGGTGTCATTGCATGTGTGTTGTTCCCATGAACCACACATGGATCCACCGGTGTCATTGTATGTCTGCTCTTCCCATGAACCACAGCTAGAGTCATCGCATGCATGCTCTTTACGTGAACCATAGCTAGAGTCATTGCATGTGTGTTCTTCTCACAGACCATATCATGAACCACACCCAGTTTCATTGCATGTGTGTTCTTCCCATGAACCACACATGGATCCACCGGTGTCATTGCATGTCTGCTCTTTTAATGAACCAGAGCTAGAGTTATTGCATATGTGTTCTTCTCACAGACCACATATCACCGAAGTCATTGCATGTGTGTTCTTCCCATGAACCACACATGGATCCACCAGTGTCATTGCATGTGTGTTCTTCCCACACACCACACATGGATCCACCAGTGTCGTTGCATGTGTGTTCTTCCGACGAACCACACATGGATCCACCAGTGTCATTGTATGTATGCTCTTCCCATGAACCACAGCTAGAGTCATCTCATGCGTGCTCTTTTCATGAACCACAGCTAGAGTCATTGCATGTGTGTTCTTCTTACAAACCATATCATGAACCACACCCAGTGTCATTGCATGTGTGTTCTTCTCACAAACCACACATGGATCCACCGGTGTCATTGCATGTCTGCTCTTCTCATTAACCACAGCTAGAGTCATTGCATGTCTGTTCTTTTCACAAACCACATATCACCAGAGTCATTGCATGTGTGTTCTTCCCATGAACTACACATGGATCCACCAGTGTCATTGCATGTGTGTTCTTCTCTAAAACCACACATGGATCCACCTAGTGTCATCGCATGTGTGTTCTTCCCATGAACCACACATGGACCCACCAGTGTCATTGCATGTCTGCTCTTTTCATGAACCACAACTAGAGTCATTGGATGTGTGTTCTTCTCATAGACCACATATCACCAGTGTCATTGCATGTGTGTTCTTCCCAAAGACCACACATGGATCCACCAGTGTCATTGCATGTGTGTTCTTCTCACAAACCATATCATGAACCACACGTAGTGTCATTGCATGTGTGTTCTTCTCACAGACCACACATGGATCCACCGGTGTCATTGCATGTGTGTTGTTCCCATGAACCACACATGGATCCACCGGTGTCATTGTATGTCTGCTCTTCCCATGAACCACAGCTAGAGTCATCGCATGCATGCTCTTTACGTGAACCATAGCTAGAGTCATTGCATGTGTGTTCTTCTCACAGACCATATCATGAACCACACCCAGTTTCATTGCATGTGTGTTCTTCCCATGAACCACACATGGATCCACCGGTGTCATTGCATGTCTGCTCTTTTAATGAACCAGAGCTAGAGTTATTGCATATGTGTTCTTCTCACAGACCACATATCACCGAAGTCATTGCATGTGTGTTCTTCCCATGAACCACACATGGATCCACCAGTGTCATTGCATGTGTGTTCTTCCCACACACCACACATGGATCCACCAGTGTCGTTGCATGTGTGTTCTTCCGACGAACCACACATGGATCCACCAGTGTCATTGTATGTATGCTCTTCCCATGAACCACAGCTAGAGTCATCTCATGCGTGCTCTTTTCATGAACCACAGCTAGAGTCATTGCATGTGTGTTCTTCTTACAAACCATATCATGAACCACACCCAGTGTCATTGCATGTGTGTTCTTCTCACAAACCACACATGGATCCACCGGTGTCATTGCATGTCTGCTCTTCTCATTAACCACAGCTAGAGTCATTGCATGTCTGTTCTTTTCACAAACCACATATCACCAGAGTCATTGCATGTGTGTTCTTCCCATGAACTACACATGGATCCACCAGTGTCATTGCATGTGTGTTCTTCTCTAAAACCACACATGGATCCACCTAGTGTCATCGCATGTGTGTTCTTCCCATGAACCACACATGGATCCACCTGATTCATTGCATGTCTGCTCTTTTCATGAACCACAACTAGAGTCATTGGATGTGTGTTCTTCTCACAAACCACATATCACTAGAGTCATTGCATGTGTGTTCTTCCCATGAACTACACATGGATTTACCAGTGTCATTGCATGTGTGTTCTTCTCTAAAACCAAACATGGATCCACCTAGTGTCAGCGCATGTGTGTTCTTCCCATGAACCACACGTGGATCCACCAGTGTCATTGCATGTCTGCTCTTTTCATGAACCACAGCTAGAGTCATTGCATGTGTGTTCTTCTCATAGACCACATATCACCAATGTCATTGCATGTGTGTTCTTCCCAAAGACCACACATGGATCCACCAGTGTCATTGCATGTGTGTTCTTCAGACAAACCATATCATGAACCACACCCAGTGTCATTGCATGTGTGTTCTTCTCACAGACCACACATGGATCCACCAGTGTCATTGCATGTGTGTTCTTCTCACAGACTATATCATGAACCACACCCAGTGTCATTGCATGTGTGTTCTTCCCATGAACCACACATGGATCCACCGGTGTCATTGCATGTCTGCTCTTTTCATGAACCACAGCTAGAGTCATTGCATGTGTGTTCTTATCACAAACCACATATCACCGGTGTCATTGCATGTGTGTTCTTCCCAAAGACCACACTTGGATCCAGTAGTGTCATTGCATGTGTGTTCTTCCCACAGACCACACATGGATCCACCAGTGTCATTGCATGTGTGTTCTTCCCATGAACCACACATGGATCCACTGGTGTCATTGTATTTCTGCTCTTCCCATGAACCACAGCTAGAGTCATCGCATGCGTGCTCTTTTCATGAACCACAGCTAGAGTCATTGCATGTGTGTTATTCTTACAAACCATATCATGAACCACACCCAGTGCCATTGCATGTGTGTTCTTCTCACAAACCACACATGGATCCATTAGTGTCATTGCATGCCTACTCTTCTCATTAACGATAGCTAGAGTCATTGCATGTCTGTTCTTTTCACAAACCACATATCACCAGAGTCATTGCATGTGTGTTCTTCCCATGAACCACACATGGATCCACCAGTGTCATTGCATGTGTGTTCTTCTCAAAAACCGCACATGGATCCAGCCAGTGTCATCGCATGTCTGCTCTTGCCACGAACCACACATGGATCCACCAGTGTCATTGCATGTCTCCTCTTTTCATGAACCAAAGCTAGAGTCATTGGATGTGTGTTCTTCTCACAGACCACATATCACCAGTGTCAATGCATGTGTGTTCTTCCCAAAACCACACATGGATCCACTAGTGTCATTGCATGTGTGTTCTTCTCACAAACCATATCATGAACCATACCCAGTGTCATTGCATGTGTGTTCTTCTCACAAACTACACATGGATCCACTAGTGTCATTGCATGTGAGTTCTTCTCACAAACCATATCATGAAGCACACCCAGTATGATTGCATGTGTGTTCTTCTCATGAACCACACATGGATCCACCGGTGTCATTGCATGTCTGCTCTTTTCATTAACCACAGCTAGAGTCATTGCATGTGTGCTCTTTTCACAAACCACATATCACCAGAGTCATTGCATGTGTGTTCTTCTCACAGACCATATCATGAACCACACCTAGTGTCATTGCATGTGTGTTCTTCCCATGAACCACACATGGATCCACCGGTGTCATTGCATGTCTTCTCTTTTCTTGAACCACAGCTAGAGTCATTGCATGTGTGTTCTTCTCACAGACCACATATCACCAGTGTCATTGCATGTGTGTTCTTCCCAAAGACCACACATAGATCCACCAGTGTCATTGCATGTGTGTTCTTCTCACAAACCATATCATGAACCACACCTAGTGTCATTGCATGTGTGTTCTTCTCATTAACCCCACATGGATCCACCGGTGTCATTGCATGTCTGCTCTTTTCATTAACCACAGGTAGAGTCATTGCATGTGTGTTCTTTACACAAACCACATATCACCAGAGTCATTGCATGTGTGTTCTTCTCACAGACCACATATCACCTGTGCATTGCATGTGTGTTCTTCTCACAGACCACATATCACCTGTGCATTGCATGTGTGTTCTTCCCATGAACCACACATGGATCCACCAGTGTCATTGCATGTGTGTTCTTTTCACAAACCACATATCACCAGAGTCATTGCATGTGTGTTCTTATCACAGAACACATATCACCTGTGTCTTCTTCCCATGAACCACACATGGATCCACTAGTGTCATTGCATGTGTGTTCTTCCCACAGACCACACATGGATCCACCGCTGTCATTGCATGTGTGTTCTTCCCGTGAACCACACATGGATCTACCAGTGTCATTGCATGTCTGCTCTTTTCATGAACCACAGCTAGAGTCATTGGATGTGTGTTCTTCTCATAGACCACATATCAACAGTGTCATTGCATGTGTGTTCTTCCCAAAGACCACACATGGATCCACCAGTGTCATTGCACGTGTGTTCTTCTCACAAACCATATCATGAACCACAACCAGTGTCATTGCATGTGTGTTATTCTCACAGACCACACATGGATCCACCAGTGTCATTGCATGTGTGTTCTTATCACAGACCATATCATGAACCACACCCAGTGTCATTGCATGTGTGTTCTTCCCATGAACCACACATGGATCCACCGGTGTCATTGCATGTCTGCTCTTTTCATGAACCACAGCTAGAGTCATTGCATGTGTGTTCTTCTCACAGACCACATATCACCTGTGTCATTGCATGTGTGTTCTTCCCATGAACCACACATGGATCCACCAGTGTCATTGCATGTGTGTTATTCCCACAGACCACACATGGATCCACCAGTGTCGTTGCATGTGTGTTCTTCCCATGAACCACACATGGATCCACCGGTGTCATTGTATGTCTGCTCTTCCCATGAACCACAGCTAGAGTCATCGCATGCGTGCTCTTTTCATGAACAACAGCTAGAGTCATTGCATGTGTGTTCTTCTTACAAACCATATCATAAACCAATCCCAGTGTCATTGCATGTCTGTTCTTCTCACAAACCACTCATGGATCCACCGGTGTCATTGCATGTCTGCTCTTCTCATTAACCACAGCTAGAGTCATTGCATGTGTGTTCTTCCCATGAACAACACATGGATCCACCAGTGTCATTGCATGTGTGTTCTTCTCACAAACCACACATGGATCCACCCAGTGTCATCGCATGTGTGTTCTTCCCATGAACCACACATGGATCCAACAGTGTCATTGCATGTCTGCTCTTTTCATGAACCACAGCTAGTCATTGGATGTGTGTTCTTCTCACAGACCACATATCACCAGTGTCATTGCATGTGTGTTCTTCCCAAAGACCACACATGGAGCAACCAGTGTCATTGCATGTGTGTTCTTCTCACAAACCATATCATGAACCATACCTAGTGTCATTGCATGTGTGTTCTTTTCACAGACCACACATGGATCCACTAGTGTCATTGCATGTGTGTTCTTCTCACAAACCACACATGGTTTTGGGTGTTTTCTGGGGTAGGTAGGATTTTTATCTGGAGGTGGCCGGCTGGGCTTTCGGGGCTGGCTGGCTGCCTCCCAAAAATGATATAAAATTTTATTTGTTTAAAATGGGGCATTTGAAAACTGTTGGTAGACAAAACAAAAATATTCCGGAGACCCGGGTTTTAATTTGAATAAAGACGGGAATTATTTGGAAAACAAAACTAGGCGTTTCGAAAATAGTTTAGACAAAAACCATGCATGATGACATGAGCATGCAGTCATGATGATGCAATGCACAAAAACAACGCGATTTTCTAGTAGTGGTTTTAGCGGGGCGCCACACAGCAAATCACACCAGGCAGAATACATTCATTCAGAAAACAAACCAAATGTAGATATAGCTGTGCGCAGCTAAATAGGATATAGCGATAGAAAGTAGGTTGCTTAACGAGGTTCGATGCATTCAGCCAGAAATAGGATATAGCTAGAAAGAAGCTGCTTAGCGGCAGGGGCAGCCGCCACAGCTGCAGGCACATCCTGCAAGCGCCCACGCCTCCGCCATCTCCCTCTGGTGCTTCCGCCACTTCTTGCTGCCCAGTTTCTTGGACTTGGGGGCCTTGGGCCTGATTGGAGGCATGCGACCCTCTTTGATGGCCACCCGCTGGAGGTTTTGGAGGTGAATGCAGAGAGCACAGTGTCCAGCGATGTAGGCGTTGATGTTCGCGGGCTCGGGCTTGCCGCTTTTTGGATGTCGGAGCCCACGACCTCTGCATGCTTCAGCAAGGTGTTCAAGACGGTGCCGCCGGCGGCGCGACTCGTCAAGCAGTAGACGCCCCCCTTGCAGAAGGGGCAGCTGTAGGGGTCCCTGAGGAAACCGTCGTACTTGCCGGCCCGCAGCCTCCTCAGCACCTAACGAGCCTTGGTGTGAATGGACTCGTCATCACTGCAGACATTGCTGCCGGAAACCTATTGGAAGAAAGGGAAAATGGGGGAGTAGATGGTGTAAGAAGATCAAGCAATCGAAATGCGAACAAGCGAATCCTAATAAACCAAGATCTAGCATCCAATGATGGGAACGGTGTTGGATAATTAGGCACAATTTTCATGATTAATTCTAGAATATTAAACATGACAATACCAGCTAAATTTTAAATAGATTATCCAATTATTTCTAACAAACGGTAGAAGAACCAGGGGAGGGGAGCAAACCCTAGTTACCTCCGACCATAGGTCGTCGATGCCGGTGTCGTAGGGGTTTAGCGGAGAGATGTAATTATCTGGATCATAGGTGCCCAAGAAGTGCGTGATCTGCTTGTGACCGGCGGGGGCCTCCTCGCCGGCGGGGGCTCCTCTTCGGCGGCTCCGTCGGTAGCTGGGACAGGGGCCTAGATGGGAACGACGGCTGCCATCGATGCCTCCACTAGGGCCTGGACAGGGACAACGGCTGCTTTCAACGCGTCGAGGGGGACCGGCGAGGAGACGGGGGCCTCCTCGCCGGCGGCCACAGAGGCCACGATGGCCACCTTATCCTCCTCAGCCATCGCCAGCACGGACGGGGTATTCTCGGGAGTTTGCGGATGCTGGTGGGACAGTGGAGAGGGTTGCGTGGGGATAGTGAGCGAGAGTGGGAGTGGGTGTGCGGAGAGGGGCTCTATAGCTAAGGTGGATAGAAGCAAGGCATGTTTCGTTGCACCACCATGCAACACGCCGCGCAGTCGACTGCACCGTGCACCGCGACACGCGCACGGTACGTCACGTTTTTTCCCGGGCCATGCATGGCAGTTCTGTATTGAGCCGCATGCAAAGGGCGCACACACAATTTCTATGTACGAAGTTTGACACGGCCCTAAAATTGGCGAGAGTTCAAAGTGGAAATGTAGAGGGGAAGGTAGGTGGCTGTACAGCGAGATTTGTGGGGTTGTGATAGATTCGGTAAAGGGATGTGTTGATGGCTACGAGTGACTCGATGAACCAGAGATGTTAGGTCTCGTCGAACTCAGCTGTTCAGCCTCCGGATAGCGCGTCCAAGCTTCTTATGGTGGGCCCCAGTTGGAAGTGAGATTGAGAGCCTCTGCAAAAAATGGGATGTATCTTATTAAAATCAAGAGGCAATAAACTGCAGTTGTCCATCGACGACCGTGCACTCGATGACGCATGTGTTATGGCGTAGTAGTAGAAGTAGTAGGCTTTTCAGACTTGATTAAACGTGACATGACCGCTCGACGACTTTTTCCATGGACGGCATCCTGTTCCTTCTTGTAGAGGGAGACGTCAAGATGGGGCCTCGTCAAGATGGTAGCTCGTTAACTGGTAGTTTGAAAGAGTACCCTTTTCCTCTCTCACTAAACAGATATGTTTCATTTTGCCCAAATTGGTAGCAAATATAGAGAAGATTCTCTCTTCGATAATTCGTTCCCTTTTGGACCTCTTTTTGCCTCCGATCAGGTAGCAAATCTAAAGCAGCAAATCACACCAGGCAGAATACATTCATTCAGAAAACAAAACAAATATAGATATAGCTATGCGCAGCTAAATAGGATATAGCGATAGAAAGTAGTAGGTTGCTTAACGGGGTTCGATGCATTCAGCCAGAAATAGGATGCAAGCAAAATATAGAAAATCAAAAGAAGCTGCTTAGCAGCAACAACCGTGGCAGATGCAGATATATTCAAGCAGACATCCAACCCGTTCATTCGCCAGCGCCTCCATCTCCCCCTGGCGCCTCCGCCACTTCTTGCTGCCCAGTTTCTTGGACTTGGGGGGCCTTGGGCCTGATTGGAGGCATGCGACCCTCTTTGATGGCCACCCGCTAGAGGTTTCGGAGGTGAATGCCGAGAGCACGGTGTTCAGCGATGTAGGCGTTGATGTTCGCTGGCTCGGGCTTGCCGCTTTTGTGGATGCCAGAGACCGCAGCCTCTGCATGCTTCAGTAAGGTGTTCAAGACGGTGCCGCTGGCGGTGCGACTCGTCAAGCAGTAGACGCCCCCCTTGCGGAAGGGGCAGCTATAGTAGGGGCCCGTGAGGAAGCCGTCGTACTTGCCGGCCCGCAGCCTCCTCAGCACCTGACGAGCCTTGGTGTGAATGGACTCGTCATCGCTGCAGACGTCGCTGCCGGAAACCTATTGGAAGAAAGGGAAAATGGGGGAATAGATGGTGTAAGAAGATCGAGCAATCGAAATGCAAACAAGCGAATCCTAATAAACCAAGATCTAGCATCCAACAATGGGAACGGTGTTGGATAATTAGCACAATTTCCATGATTAATTCCAGAATATTAAACATGACAATACCAGCTAAATTTTAAATAGATTAGCCCATTATTTCTAACAAACGGTAGAAGAACCAGGGGAGGGGAGCAAACCCTACTTACCTCCGACCATAGGTCGTCGATGCCGGTGTCGTAGGGGTTCAGCGGAGCGATGTACTTATCTAGATCGTAGGTGCCCAAGAAGTGCGTGATCTGCTTGTGACCGGCGGGGGCCTCCTCGCCGGCGGGGGGCTCCTCTTCAGCGGCTCCGTCGGTAGCTGGGACGGGGGCCTGGACGGGAACGGCAGCTGCCATCGATGCCTCCACTGGGTCCTGGTCAGGGACAGCGGCTGCTTTCAACACGTCGAGGGGGACCGTCGAGGAGACAGGGGCCTCCTCGCCGGCGGCCACGGAGGCCACAATGGCCACCTTATCCTCCTCGGCCATCGCCGGCGCGGACGGGGTATTCTCGGGAGTTTTGCGGATGCTGGTGGGACAGTGGAGAGGGTTGCGTGGGGATAGTGAGCGAGAGTGGGAGTGGGTGTGCGGAGAGGGGCTCTATAGCTAAGGTGGATAGAAGCAAGGCACGTTTCGTTGCACCACCGTGCAACGCGCCGTGCAGTCGACTATACCGTGCACCGCGACACACGCACGGTACGTCACGTTTTTTCCCGGGCCATGCATGCCAGTTCTGTATTGAGCCGCATGCAAAGGGCGCACACACAATTTCTATGTACAAAGTTTGACAAGGCCCTAAAATTGGCGATTGAGAGCCGCTGCGTAAAAAATGGGATATGTCTTATTAAAATCAAGTGGCAATAAATTGCAGCTGTCCATCGACGACCGTGCACTCGACGCATGCGTTGTGGCGTAGTAGTAGCAGTAGTAGGCTTTTCAGACTTGATTAAACATGACATGACCGTTCGACGACTTTTTCCATGGACGACATCGTGTTCCTTCTTGTAGAAGTCTGCATGAGGGAGACGTACGTGTTGTCTCACGATGTACTGTGAACGGCACGACGTGTGCAATGATCATCGTTGGATCGCACAGAATCAACGGTTGGTGCGCACGATCCGCATGATAACCGTGATAACCAATCAAGGAGTAGCAGACAGGGTGAGCACAGATTTGTGCTTCTACGAAAGATAGAGAGGTGGGGGGGGGGGCAAAACTGAGTAGTACCATATAAAACCAAGGGCGATACTAAGTAGTATAAAAATGGAAAGTGAGTGTCTTGCACAATGAAATACATCATGGCATACATCAAATTATGCCAAGATAGATCCACAAGAGTTCATTGGATGTGTGTTCTCCTCATAAACCACTCATAAACCACGTAAGGATCCACTAGATTCATTGGATGTGTGTTCTTCTCACAAACCACATATCACCAGTGTCATTGCATGTGTGTTCTTCCCACAGACCACACATGGATCCACCAGTGTCATTTCATGTGTGTTCTTCTCACAAACCACACATGGATCCACCAGTGTCATCGCATGTCTGCTCTTTTCATGAACCACGGCTAGAGTCATTGCATGTGTGTTCTTCTCACAGACCACATATCACCTGTGTCATTGCATGTGTGTTCTTCCCATAGACCACACATGGATCCACCAGTGTTATTGCATGTGTGTTCTTCCCATAGACCACACATCGATCCACCCAGTGTCATTGCATGTGTGTTCTTCCCACAGACCACACATGGATCCACTAGAGTCATTGCATGTGTGTTTTTCCCGTGAACCACACATGGATCCACCAGTGTCATTGCATGTCTGCTCTTTTCATGAACCACAGCTAGAGTCATTGCATGTGTGTTCTTCTCACAAACCACAGCTAGAGTCATTGCATGTGTGTTCTTCTCACAAACCACATATCACCAGTGTCATTGCATGTGTGTTCTTCCCATGAACCACACATGGATCCACTAGTGTCATTGCATGTGTGTTCTTCCCACAGACCACACATGGATCCACTAGTGTCATTGCATGTGTGTTCTTCCCATGAACCACACATGGATCCACCAGTGTCATTGCATGTGTGTTATTCTCACAAACCACGTAAGGATCCACCGGTGTCATTGCATGTGTGTTCTTCCCATGAACCACACATGGATCCACCGGTGTCATTGTATGTCTGCTCTTCCCATGAACCACAGCTAGAGTCATCGCATGCGTGCTCTTTCATGAACCACAGCTAGAGTCATTGCATGTGTGTTCTTCTAACACACCATATCATGAATGATACGTCCAAAACGTATCTACTTTCCCGAACACTTTTGCTATTGTTTCTCCTCTATACTTGTGTGATTTGGATGCAACTAATGTGATCTGACGCTGTTTTCAGCAGAATTGCCTTGGTGTCTACTTTTTGTGCAGAAAATCAACTATCAGGAAAAATCCTATTTTACCCGAAGACTCCAGGAGCCAGATACGAGATGGAGAAGAGCCCTGGGGTGGCCACACCACCTGCTGGCGCGGGCCAGGCCAGGCCGCGCCAAGGGGTGGTGTGGGCCCCCCAGGCACCCCCTCGGCCTCTCTCTTCGCCTATAAGGAGCCTTCTGACCTAAAAACTTCGGGGGGTTCGACGTTTTTCCAGAAGGAGTTCCGCTCCGCCACCACCACCATATTCCACGAAACAGCACCAGAAACTTCATTCTGGCACCCTGCCGGGACGGGGAATTGGAGGAGATCATCGCCATCATCATCACCATCACTTCTCCATCGACCATCCATGTTTCCCCCGTCTATGAGTGAGTAATCCCCCGCTGTAGGCTATGGGGATGGTAGGGATTGGATGAGATCGTTCATGTAATGGCATCAGATTGTTAGGGCATAGTGCCTAGTATCTCTAACAGTGCTTTATGACTTTGTTGCAACCTTGTTGTGCTGAATTCTTGTCACTAGGGACCGAGTGACATGATTTCAGATCTGAAATTATTATTGATTCATCATGATAGTATTGTTTTGGGTCTTATCTACAAGTTGTTTACACACGTCGTTGTCCGGAACCTATGGTCCCGAAGTGACAGAAATCAGGGTAGCCGGAAGGGAAAGGCTTTGATGTGAGGATCACGTGTGTTCACTGAGTGTTAATGCTTTGCTCCGGTGCTTTATTAAAAGGAGCACCTTAATTGCCAGTAGTTCCCTAGAGGCCCCGCTGTAAACGGGCTGGCAGGACAAAAGTTGTTGTGCAAGTTCTCATTGCGAGCACGTATGACTATATATGGAACACATGCCTAAGATTGTCTAGTACTTGGATGCTTTATCTTATTTATCTGCAATTGCCCTATTTTCTGATTGCTATGTGAATTGTCTTGTCCATGCAACGCCCGTCCATCCATCCCTATGCCTACCGCACTCGAATCCACTGTTTACTGCTTTTGTTACTATTGTCTATGTTTTGCTGCTACTGTTACTTTACTATTCCTACTACAAAACTGTTGCTACTGATTAACTGCTATGAGCAAGATTGTTTCCAGGTGCAGCTGAATTGACAACTCAGTTGTTAAGGCTGATAAGTATTCTTTGGCTCCCCTTGTGTCGAATCAATAAATTTGGTTTCACTTCCCTCGAAAATACTGCGATACACCCCCTATACTTGTGGGTCATCAATGAACCACACCCAGTGGCATTGCATGTGCATTCTTCCCATGAACCACACATGGATCCACCGGTGTCATTGCATGTCTTCTCTTTTCATGAACCACAGCTAGAGTCATTGCATGTGTGTTCTTCCCAAAGACCACACATGGATCCAGCAGTGTCATTGCATGTGTGTTCTTCCCACAGACCACACATGGATCCACCAGTGTCATTGCATGTGTGTTCTTCCCATGAACCACACATGGATCCACTGGTGTCATTGTATGTCTGCTCTTCCCATGAACCACAGCTAGAGTCATCGCATGCGTGCTCTTTTCATGAACCACAGCTGGAGTCATTGCATGTGTGTTCTTCTTACAAACCATATCATGAACCACACCTAGTGTCATTGCATGTGTGTTCTTCTCACAAACCACACATGGATCCACCTGTGTCATTGCATGTCTGCTCTTCTCATTAACCACAGCTAGAGTCATTGCATGTCTGTTCTTTTCACAAACCACATATCACCAAAGTCATTGCATGTGTGTTCTTCCCATGAACCACACATGGATCCACCAGTGTCATTGCATGTGTGTTCTTCTCACAAACCACACATGGATCCACCCAGTGTAATCGCATGTGTGTTCTTCCCATGAACCACACATGGATCCACCAGTGTCATTCCATGGCTGCTCTTTTCATGAACCATATCTAGAGTCATTGGATGTGTGTTCTTCTCACAGACCACATATCACCAGTGTCATTGCATGTGTGTTCTTCCCAAAGACCACACATGGATCCACCAGTGTCATTGCATGTGTGTTCTTCTCACAAACCATATCATGAACCACGCCCAGTGTCATTGCATGTGTGTTCTTCTCACAGACCACACATGGATCCACCAGTGTCATTGCATGTGTGTTCTTCTCACAGACCATATCATGAACCACACCCAGTGTCATTGCATGTGTGTTCTTCCCATGAACCACACATGGATCCACCAGTGTCATCACATGTCCGCTCTTTTCATGAACCACGGCTAGAGTCATTGCATGTGTGTTCTTCTCACAGACCACATATCACCTGTGTCATTGCATGTGTGTTCTTCCCATAGACCACAGATAGATCCACCAGTGTCATTGCATGTGTGTTCTTCCCACAGACCACACATGGATCCACCAGTGTCATTGAATGTGTGTTCTTCCCACAGACCACACATGGATCCACCAAAGTCATTGCATGTGTGTTCTTCCCATGAACCACACATGGATCCACCAGTGTCATTGCATGTCTGCTCTTTTCATGAACCACAGCTAGATTCATTGCATGTGTGTTCTTCTCACAAACCACATATCACCGGTGTCATTGCATGTGTTTTCTTCCCATGAACCACAGATGGATCCACTAGTGTCATTGCATGTGTGTTCTTCCCACAGACTACACATGGATCCACCAGTGTCATTGCATGTGTGTTCTTCCCATGAACCACACATGGATCCACCAGTGTCATTGCATGTGTGTTCTTCCCACACACCACACATGGATCCACCAATGTCGTTGCATGTGTTTTCTTCCCACGAACCACACATGGATCCACCGGTGTCATTGTATGTCTGCTCTTCCCATGAACCACAACTAGAGTCATCGAATGCGTGCTCTTTTCATGAACCACAGCTGGAGTCATTGCATGTGTGTTCTTCTTAAAAACCATATCATGAACCACACCCAGTGTCATTGCATGTGTGTTCTTCTCACAAACCACACATGGATCCACCGGTGTCATTGCATGTCTGCTCTTCTCATTAACCACAGCTAGAGTCATTGCATGTCTGTTCTTTTCACAAACCACATATCACAAGAGTCATTGCATGTGTGTTCTTCCCATGAACCACACATGCATCCACCATTGTCATTGCATGTGTGTTCTTCTCACAAACCACACATGGATCCACCCAGTGTCATCGCATGTGTGTTCTTCCCATGAACCACACATGGATCCACTAGTGTTATTCCATGTCTGCTCTTTTCATGAACCACAGCTAGAGTCATTGGATGTGTGTTCTTCTCACATACCACATATCACCAGTGTCATTACATGTGTGTTCTTCCCAAAGACCACACATGGAGCCACCAGTGTCATTGCATGTGTGTTCTTCTCACAAACCATATCATGAACCACACCCAGTGTCATTGCATGTGTGTTCTTCTCATAGACCACACATGGATCCACCAGTGTCATTGCATGTGTGTTCTTCCCATGAACCACACATGGATCCACTAGTGTCATTGCATGTGTGTTCTTCCCACAGACCACACATGGATCCACCAGTGTCATTGCATGTGTGTTCTTCCCATGAACCACACATGGATCCACCAGTGTCATTGCATGTGTGTTATTCTCACAAACCACGTAAGGATCCACCAGTGTCATTGCATGTGTGTTGTTCCCATGAACCACACATGGATCCACCGGTGTCATTGTATGTCTGCTCTTCCCATGAACCACAGCTAGAGTCATCGCATGCATGCTCTTTACGTGAACCATAGCTAGAGTCATTGCATGTGTGTTCTTCTCACAGACCATATCATGAACCACACCCAGTTTCATTGCATGTGTGTTCTTCCCATGAACCACACATGGATCCACCGGTGTCATTGCATGTCTGCTCTTTTAATGAACCACAGCTAGAGTTATTGCATATGTGTTCTTCTCACAGACCACATATCACCGAAGTCATTGCATGTGTGTTCTTCCCATGAACCACACATGGATCCACCAGTGTCATTGCATGTGTGTTCTTCCCACACACCACACATGGATCCACTAGTGTCGTTGCATGTGTGTTCTTCCAAAGAACCACACATGGATCCACCAGTGTCATTGTATGTATGCTCTTCCCATGAACCACAGCTAGAGTCATCGCGTGCGTGCTCTTTTCATGAACCACAGCTAGAGTCATTGCATGTGTGTTCTTCTTACAAACCATATCATGAACCACACCCAGTGTCATTGCATGTGTGTTCTTCTCACAAACCACACATGGATCCACCGGTGTCATTGCATGTCTGCTCTTCTCATTAACCACAGCTAGAGTCATTGCATGTCTGTTCTTTTCACAAACCACATATCACCAGAGACATTGCATGTGTGTTCTTCCCATGAACTACACATGGATCCACCAGTGTCATTGCATGTGTGTTCTTCTCTAAAACCACACATGGATCCACCTAGTGTCATCGCATGTGTGTTCTTCCCATGAACCACACGTGGATCCACCAGTGTCATTGCATGTCTGCTCTTTTCATGAACCACAGCTAGAGTCATTGGATGTGTCTTCTTCTCATAGACCACATATCACCAGTGTCATTGCATGTGTGTTCTTCCCAAAGACCACACATGGATCCACCACTGTCATTGCATGTGTGTTCTTCAGACAAACCATATCATGAACCACACCCAGTGTCATTGCATGTGTGTTCTTCTCACGGACCACACATGGATCCACCAGTGTCATTGCATGTGTGTTCTTCTCACAGACTATATCATGAAACACACCCAGTGTCATTGCATGTGTGTTCTTCCCATGAACCACACATGGATCCACCGGTGTCATTGCATGTCTGCTGTTTTCATGAACCACAGCTAGAGTCATTGCATGTGTGTTCTTATCACAAACCACATATCACCGGTGTCATTGCATGTGTGTTCTTCCCAAAGACCACACATGGATCCAGCAGTGTCATTGCATGTGTGTTCTTCCCACAGACCACACATGGATCCACCAGTGTCATTGCATGTGTGTTCTTCCCATGAACCACACATGGATCCACTAGTGTCATTGTATGTCTGCTCTTCCCATGAACGACAGCTAGAGTCATCGCATGCGTGCTCTTTTCATGAACCACAGCTGGAGTCATTGCATGTGTGTTCTTCTTACAAACCATATCATGAACCACACCTAATGTCATTGCATGTGTGTTCTTCTCACAAACCACACATGGATCCACCTGTGTCATTGCATGTCTGCTCTTCTCATTAACCACAGCTAGAGTCATTGCATGTCTGTTCTTTTCACAAACCACATATCACCAAAGTCATTGCATGTGTGTTCTTCCCATGAACCACACATGGATCCACCAGTGTCATTGCATGTGTGTTCTTCTCACAAACCACACATGGATCCACCCAGTGTAATCGCATGTGTGTTCTTCCCATGAACCACACATGGATCCACCAGTGTCATTCCATGGCTGCTCTTTTCATGAACCACATCTAGAGTCATTGGATGTGTGTTCTTCTCACAGACCACATATCACCAGTGTCATTTCATGTGTGTTCTTCCCAAAGACCACACATGGATCAACCAGTGTCATTGCATGTGTGGTCTTCTCACAAACCATATCATGAACCACACCCAGTGTCATTGCATGTGTGTTCTTCTCACAGACCACACATGGATCCACCAGTGTCATTGCATGTGTGTTCTTCTCACAGACTATATCATGAACCACACCCAGTGTCATTGCATGTGTGTTCTTCCCATGAACCACACATGGATCCACCAGTGTCATCACATGTCCACTCTTTTCATGAACCACGGCTAGAGTCATTGCATGTGTGTTCTTCTCACAGACCACATATCACCTGTGTCATTGCATGTGTGTTCTTCCCATAGACCACAGATGGATCCACCAGTGTCATTGCATGTGTGTTCTTCCCACAGACCACACATGGATCCACCAGTGTCATTGAATGTGTGTTCTTCCCATAGACCACACATGGATCCACCAAAGTCATTGCATGTGTGTTCTTCCCATGAACCACACATGGATCCACCAGTGTCATTGCATGTCTGCTCTTTTCATGAACCACAGCTAGAGTCATTGCATGTGTGTTCTTCTCACAAACCACATATCACCGGTGTCATTGCATGTGTGTTCTTCCCATGAACCACAGATGGATCCACTAGTGTCATTGCATGTGTGTTCTTCCCACAGACTACACATGGATCCACCAGTGTCATTGCATGTGTGTTCTTCCCATGAACCACACATGGATCCACCAGTGTCATTGCATGTGTGTTCTTCCCACACACCACACATGGATCCACCAATGTCGTTGCATGTGTTTTCTTCCCACGAACCACACATGGATCCACCGGTGTCATTGTATGTCTGCTCTTCCCATGAACCACAACTAGAGTCATCGCATGCGTGCTCTTTTCATGAACCACAGCTGGAGTCATTGCATGTGTGTTCTTCTTACAAACCATATCATGAACCACACCCAGTGTCATTGCATGTGTGTTCTTCTCACAAACCACACATGGATCCACCGGTGTCATTGCATGTCTGCTCTTCTCATTAACCACAGCTAGAGTCATTGCATGTCTGTTCTTTTCACAAACCACATATCACAAGAGTCATTGCATGTGTGTTCTTCCCATGAACCACACATGCATCCACCATTGTCATTGCATGTGTGTTCTTCTCACAAACCACACATGGATCCACCCAGTGTCATCGCATGTGTGTTCTTCCCATGAACCACACATGGATCCACCAGTGTTATTCCATGTCTGCTCTTTTCATGAACCACAGCTAGAGTCATTGGATGTGTGTTCTTCTCACATACCACATATCACCAGTGTCATTACATGTGTGTTCTTCCCAAAGACCACACATGGATCCACCAGTGTCATTGCATGTGTGTTCTTCTCACAAACCATATCATGAACCACACCCAGTGTCATTGCATGTGTGTTCTTCTCATAGACCACACATGGATCCACCAGTGTCATTGCATGTGTGTTCTTCCCATGAACCACACATGGATCCACTAGTGTCATTGCATGTGTGTTCTTCCCACAGACCACACATGGATCCACCAGTGTCATTGCATGTGTGTTCTTCCCATGAACCACACATGGATCCACCAGTGTCATTGCATGTGTGTTATTCTCACAAACCACGTAAGGATCCACCGGTGTCATTGCATGTGTGTTGTTCCCATGAACCACACATGGATCCACCGGTGTCATTGTATGTCTGCTCTTCCCATGAACCACAGCTAGAGTCATCGCATGCATGCTCTTTACGTGAACCATAGCTAGAGTCATTGCATGTGTGTTCTTCTCACAGACCATATCATGAACCACGCCCAGTTTCATTGCATGTGTGTTCTTCCCATGAACCACACATGGATCCACCGATGTCATTGCATGTCTGCTCTTTTAATGAACCACAGCTAGAGTTATTGCATATGTGTTCTTCTCACAGACCACATATCACCGAAGTCATTGCATGTGTGTTCTTCCCATGAACCACACATGGATCCACCAGTGTCATTGCATGTGTGTTCTTCCCACACACCACACATGGATCCACTAGTGTCGTTGCATGTGTGTTCTTCCGACGAACCACACATGGATCCACCAGTGTCATTGTATGTATGCTCTTCCCATGAACCACAGCTAGAGTCATCGCATGCGTGCTCTTTTCATGAACCACAGCTAGAGTCATTGCATGTGTGTTCTTCTTAGAAACCATATCATGAACCACACCCAGTGTCATTGCATGTGTGTTCTTCTCACAAACCACACATGGATCCACCGGTGTCATTGCATGTCTGCTCTTCTCATTAACCACAGCTAGAGTCATTGCATGTCTGTTCTTTTCACAAACCACATATCACCAGAGTCATTGCATGTGTGTTCTTCCCATGAACTACACATGGATCCACCAGTGTCATTGCATGTGTGTTCTTCTCTAAAACCACACATGGATCCACCTAGTGTCATCGCATGTGTGTTCTTCCCATGAAACACACGTGGATCCACCAGTGTCATTGCATGTCTGCTCTTTTCATGAACCACAACTAGAGTCATTGGATGTGTCTTCTTCTCATAGACCACATATCACCAGTGTCATTGCATGTGTGTTCTTCCCAAAGACCACACATGGATCCACCACTGTCATTGCATGTGTGTTCTTCAGACAAACCATATCATGAACCACACCCAGTGTCATTGCATGTGTGTTCTTCTCACGGACCACACATGGATCCACCAGTGTCATTGCATGTGTGTTCTTCTCACAGACTATATCATGAACCACACCCAGTGTCATTGCATGTGTGTTCTTCCCATGAACCACACATGGATCCACCGGTGTCATTGCATGTCTGCTGTTTTCATGAACCACAGCTAGAGTCATTGCATGTGTGTTCTTATCACAAACCACATATCACCGGTGTCATTGCATGTGTGTTCTTCCCAAAGACAACACATGGATCCAGCAGTGTCATTGCATGTGTGTTCTTCCCACAGACCACACATGGATCCACCAGTGTCATTGCATGTGTGTTCTTCCCATGAACCACACATGGATCCACTGGTGTCATTGTATGTCTGCTCTTCCCATGAACCACAGCTAGAGTCATCGCATGCGTGCTCTTTTCATGAACCACAGCTAGAGTCATTGCATGTGTGTTCTTCTTACAAACCATATCATGAACCACACCCAGTGTCATTGCATGTGTGTTCTTCTCACAAACCACACATGGATCCACTGGTGTCATTGCATGCCTACTCTTCTCATTAACGATAGCTAGAGTCATTGCATGTCTGTTCTTTTCACAAACCACATATCACCAGAGTCATTGCATGTGTGTTCTTCCCATGAACCACACATGGATCCACCAGTGTCATTGCATGTGTGTTCTTCTCACAAACCGCACATGGATCCAGCCAGTGTCATCGCATGTCTGCTCTTGCCATGAACCACACATGGATCCACCAGTGTCATTGCATGTCTGCTCTTTTCATGAACCAAAGCTAGAGTCATTGGATGTGTGTTCTTCTCACTGACCACATATCACCAGTGTCATTGCATGTGTGTTCTTCCCAAAACCACACATGGATCCACTAGTGTCATTGCATGTGTGTTCTTCTCACAAACCATATCATGAACCATACCCAGTGTCATTGCATGTGTGTTCTTCTCACAAACCACACATGGATCCACTAGTGTCATTGCATGTGAGTTCTTCTCACAAACCATATCATGAAGCACACCTAGTGTGATTGCATGTGTGTTCTTCTCATGAACAACACATGGATCCACCAGTGTCATTGCATGTCTGCTCTTTTCATTAACCACAGCTAGAGTCATTGCATGTGTGCTCTTTTCACAAACCACATATCACCAGAGTCATTGCATGTGTGTTCTTCTCACAGACCATATCATGAACCACACCTAGTGTCATTGCATGTGTGTTCTTCCCATGAACCACTGGTGGATCCACCAGTGTCATTGCATGTCTGCTCTTTTCATGAACCACAGCTAGAGTCATTGGATGTGTCTTCTTCTCATAGACCACATATCACCAGTGTCATTGCATGTGTGTTCTTCCCAAAGACCACACATGGATCCACCACTATCATTGCATGTGTGTTCTTCTCACAAACCATATCATGAACCACACCCAGTGTCATTGCATTTGTGTTCTTCTCACAGACCAGACATGGATCCACCAGTGTATTTGCATGTGTGTTCTTCCCATGAACCACACATGGATCCACCGGTGTCATTGCATGTCTGCTCTTTTCATGAACCACAGCTAGAGTCATTGCATGTGTGTTCTTCTCACAGACCACATATCACCTGTGTCATTGCATGTGTGTTCTTCCCATGAACCACACATGGATCCACCAGTGTCATTGCATGTGTGTTCTTCCCACAGACCACACATGGATCCACCAGTGTCGTTGCATGTGTGTTCTTCCCATGAACCACACATGGATCCACCGGTGTCATTGTATGTCTGCTCTTCCCATGAACCACAGCTAGAGTCATCGCATGAGTGCTGTTTTCATGAACAACAGCTAGAGTCATTGCAGGTGAGTTCTTCTTACAAACTATATCATAAACCACACCCAGTGTCATTGCATGTGTGTTCTTCTCACAAACCACACATGGATCCACCGGTGTCATTGCATGTCTGCTCTTCTCATTAACCACAGCTAGAGTCATTGCATGTCTGTTCTTTTCACAAACCACATATCACCAGAGTCATTGCATGTGTGTTCTTCCCATGAACAACACATGGATCCACCAGTGTCATTGCATGTGTGTTCTTCTCACAAACCACACATGGATCCACCCAGTGTCATCGCATGTGTGTTCTTCCCATGAACCACGCATGGATCCAACAGTGTCATTGTGTGTCTGCTCTTTTCATGAACCACAGCTAGAGTCATTGGATGTGTGTTCTTCTCACAGACCACATATCACCAGTGTCATTTCATGTGTGTTCTTCCCAAAGACCACACATGGAGCCACCAGTGTCATTGCATGTGTGCTCTTCTCACAAACCATATCATGAACCACACCTAGTGTCATTGCATGTGTGTTCTTCTCACAGACCACACATGGATCCACTAGTGTCATTGCATGTGTGTTCTTCCCACAGACCACACATGGATCCACCAGTGTCATTGCATGTGTGTTCTTCCCATGAACCACACATGGATCCACCGGTGTCATTGTATGTCTGATCTTCCCATGAACCACAGATAGAGTCATCGCATGCGTTCTCTTTTCATGAACCACAGCTAGAGTCATTGCATGTGTGTTCTTCTTACAAACCATATCATGAACCACACCCAGTGTCATTGCATGTGTGTTCTTCTCACAAACCACACATGGATCCACTGGTGTCATTGCATGCCTACTCTTCTCATTAGCAACAGCTAGAGTCATTGCATGTCTGTTCTTTTCACAAACCACATATCACCAAAGTCATTGCATGTGTGTTCTTCCCATGAACCACACATGGATCCACCAGTGTCATTGCATCTGTGTTCTTCTCACAAACCACACATGGATCCAACCAGTGTCATCGCATGTCTGCTCTTCCCATGAACCACACATGGATCCACCAGTGTCATTGCATGTCTGCTCTTTTCATGAACCACAGCTAGAGTCATTGGATGTGTGTTCTTCTCACAGACCACATATCACCAGTGTCATTGCATGTGGCTTCTTCCCAAAGACCACACATGGATCCACTAGTGTCATTGCATGTGTGTTCTTCTCACAAACCATATCATGAGCCATACCTAGTGTAATTGCATGTGTGTTCTTTTCACCGACCACACATGGATCCACTAGTGTCATTGCATGTGTGTTCTTCTCACAAACCATATCATGAACCACACCCAGGGTCATTGCATGTGTGTTCTTCTCATTAACCCCACATGGATCCACCGGTGTCATTGCATGTCTGCTGTTTTCATTAACCACAGCTAGAGTCATTGCATGTGTGTCTTTTCACAAACCACATATCACCAGAGTCATTGCATGTGTGTTATTCTCACGTACCATATCATGAACCACACCAAGTGTCATTGCATGTGTGTTCTTCCCATGAACCTCACATGGATCCACCGGTGTCATTGCATGTCTGCTCTTTTCATGAACCACAGCTAGGCTCATTGCATGTGTGTTCTTCTCACATACCACATATCACAAGTATCATTGCATGGCTGTTCTTCCCAAAGACCACACATGGATCCACCAGTGTCATTGCATGTGTGTTCTTCTCAAAAACCATATCATGAACCACACGTAGTGTCATTGCATGTGTGTTCTTCTCACAGACCACACATGGATCCACCGGTGTCATTGCATGTGTGTTGTTCCCATGAACCACACATGGATCCACCGGTGTCATTGTATGTCTGCTCTTCCCATGAACCACAACTAGACTCATCGCATGCATGCTCTTTACGTGAACCATAGCTAGAGTCATTGCATGTGTGTTCTTCTCACAGACCATATCATGAACCACACCCAGTTTCATTGCATGTGTGTTCTTCCCATGAACCACACATGGATCCACCGGTGTCATTGCATGTCTGCTCTTTTAATGAACCACAGCTAGAGTTATTGCATATGTGTTCTTCTCACAGACCACATATCACCGAAGTCATTGCATCTGTGTTCTTCCCATGAACCACACATGGATCCACCAGTGTCATTGCATGTGTGTTCTTACCACACACCACACATGGATCCACCAGTGTCGTTGCATGTGTGTTCTTCCGACGAACCACACATGGATCCACCAGTGTCATTGTATGTATGCTCTTCCCATGAACCACATCTAGAGTCATCGCATGCGTGCTCTTTTCATGAACCACAGCTAGAGTCATTGCATGTGTGTTCTTCTTACAAACCATATCATGAACCACACCCAGTGTCATTACATGTGTGTTCTTCTCACAAACAACACATGGATCCACCGGTGTCATTGCATGTCTGCTCTTCTCATTAACCACAGCTAGAGTCATTGCATGTCTGTTCTTTTCACAAACCACATATCACCAGAGTCATTGCATGTGTGTTCTTCCCATGAACTACACATGGATCCACCAGTGTCATTGCATGTGTGTTCTTCTCTAAAACCACACATGGATCCACCTAGTGTCATCGCATGTGTGTTCTTCCCATGAACCACACATGGACCCACCAGTGTCATTGCATGTCTGCTCTTTTCATGAACCACAACTAGAGTCATTGGATGTGTGTTCTTCTCATAGACCACATATCACCAGTGTCATTGCATGTGTGTTCTTCCCAAAGACCACACATGGATCCACCAGTGTCATTGCATGTGTGTTCTTCAGACAAACCATATCATGAACCACACCCAGTGTCATTGCATGTGTTTTCTTCTCACAGACCACACATGGATCCACCAGTGTCATTGCATGTGTGTTCTTCTCACAAACCATATCATGAACCACACGTAGTGTCATTGCATGTGTGTTCTTCTCACAGACCACACATGGATCCACCGGTGTCATTGCATGTGTGTTGTTCCCATGAACCACACATGGATCCACCGGTGTCATTGTATGTCTGCTCTTCCCATGAACCACAGCTAGAGTCATCGCATGCATGCTCTTTACGTGAACCATAGCTAGAGTCGTTGCATGTGTGTTCTTCTCACAGACCATATCATGAACCACACCCAGTTTCATTGCATGTGTGTTCTTCCCATGAACCACACATGGATCCACCGGTGTCATTGCATGTCTGCTCTTTTAATGAACCAGAGCTAGAGTTATTGCATATGTGTTCTTCTCACAGACCACATATCACCGAAGTCATTGCATGTGTGTTCTTCCCATGAACCACACATGGATCCACCAGTGTCATTGCATGTGTGTTCTTCCCACACACCACACATGGATCCACCAGTGTCGTTGCATGTGTGTTCTTCCGACGAACCACACATGGATCCACCAGTGTCATTGTATGTATGCTCTTCCCATGAACCACAGCTAGAGTCATCTCATGCGTGCTCTTTTCATGAACCACAGCTAGAGTCATTGCATGTGTGTTCTTCTTACAAACCATATCATGAACCACACCCAGTGTCATTGCATGTGTGTTCTTCTCACAAACCACACATGGATCCACCGGTGTCATTGCATGTCTGCTCTTCTCATTAACCACAGCTAGAGTCATTGCATGTCTGTTCTTTTCACAAACCACATATCACCAGAGTCATTGCATGTGTGTTCTTCCCATGAACTACACATGGATCCACCAGTGTCATTGCATGTGTGTTCTTATCTAAAACCACACATGGATCCACCTAGTGTCATCGCATGTGTGTTCTTCCCATGAACCACACATGGATCCACCAGTGTCATTGCATGTCTGCTCTTTTCATGAACCACAACTAGAGTCATTGGATGTGTGTTCTTCTCATAGACCACATATCACCAGTGTCATTGCATGTGTGTTCTTTCCAAAGACCACACATGGATCCACCAGTGTCATTGCATGTGTGTTCTTCAGACAAACCATATCATGAACCACACCCAGTGTCATTGCATGTGTGTTCTTCTCACAGACCACACATGGATCCACCAGTGTCATTGCATGTGTGTTCTTCTCACAGACTATATCATGAACCACACCCAGTGTCATTGCATGTGTGTTCTTCTCATTAACCCCACATGGATCCACCAGTGTCATTGCATGTGTGTTCTTCCCACACACCACACATGGATCCACCAGTGTCGTTGCATGTGTGTTCTTCCAACGAACCACACATGGATCTACCAGTGTCATTGTATGTATGCTCTTCCCATGAACCACAGCTAGAGTCATCGCATGCGTGCTCTTTTCATGAACCACAGCTAGAGTCATTGCATGTGTGTTCTTCTTACAAACCATATCATGAACCACACCCAGTGTCATTGCATGTGTGTTCTTCTCACAAACCACACATGGATCCACCGGTGTCATTGCATGTCTGCTCTTCTCATTAACCACAGCTAGAGTCATTGCATGTCTGTTCTTTTCACAAACCACATATCACCAGAGTCATTGCATGTGTGTTCTTCCCATGAACTACACATGGATCCACCAGTGTCATTGCATGTGTGTTCTTCTCTAAAACCAAACATGGATCCACCTAGTGTCAGCGCATGTGTGTTCTTCCCATGAACCACACATGGATCCACCAGTGTCATTGCATGTCTGCTCTTTTCATGAACCACAGCTAGAGTCATTGCATGTGTGTTATTCTCATAGACCACATATCACCAATGTCATTGCATGTGTGTTCTTCCCAAAGACCACACATGGATCCACCAGTGTCATTGCATGTGTGTTCTTCAGACAAACCATATCATGAACCACACCCAGTGTCATTGCATGTGTGTTCTTCTCACAGACCACACATGGATCCACCAGTGTCATTGCATGTGTGTTCTTCTCACAGACTATATCATGAACCACACCCAGTGTCATTGCATGTGTGTTCTTCCCATGAACCACACATGGATCCACCGGTGTCATTGCATGTCTGCTCTTTTCATGAACCACAGCTAGGCTCATTGCATGTGTGTTCTTCTCACATACCACATATCACAAGTATCATTGCATGGCTGTTCTTCCCAAAGACCACACATGGATCCACCAGTGTCATTGCATGTGTGTTCTTCTCAAAAACCATATCATGAACCACACGTAGTGTCATTGCATGTGTGTTCTTCTCACAGACCACACATGGATCCACCGGTGTCATTGCATGTGTGTTGTTCCCATGAACCACACATGGATCCACCGGTGTCATTGTATGTCTGCTCTTCCCATGAACCACAACTAGACTCATCGCATGCATGCTCTTTACGTGAACCATAGCTAGAGTCATTGCATGTGTGTTCTTCTCACAGACCATATCATGAACCACACCCAGTTTCATTGCATGTGTGTTCTTCCCATGAACCACACATGGATCCACCGGTGTCATTGCATGTCTGCTCTTTTAATGAACCACAGCTAGAGTTATTGCATATGTGTTCTTCTCACAGACCACATATCACCGAAGTCATTGCATCTGTGTTCTTCCCATGAACCACACATGGATCCACCAGTGTCATTGCATGTGTGTTCTTACCACACACCACACATGGATCCACCAGTGTCGTTGCATGTGTGTTCTTCCGACGAACCACACATGGATCCACCAGTGTCATTGTATGTATGCTCTTCCCATGAACCACATCTAGAGTCATCGCATGCGTGCTCTTTTCATGAACCACAGCTAGAGTCATTGCATGTGTGTTCTTCTTACAAACCATATCATGAACCACACCCAGTGTCATTACATGTGTGTTCTTCTCACAAACAACACATGGATCCACCGGTGTCATTGCATGTCTGCTCTTCTCATTAACCACAGCTAGAGTCATTGCATGTCTGTTCTTTTCACAAACCACATATCACCAGAGTCATTGCATGTGTGTTCTTCCCATGAACTACACATGGATCCACCAGTGTCATTGCATGTGTGTTCTTCTCTAAAACCACACATGGATCCACCTAGTGTCATCGCATGTGTGTTCTTCCCATGAACCACACATGGACCCACCAGTGTCATTGCATGTCTGCTCTTTTCATGAACCACAACTAGAGTCATTGGATGTGTGTTCTTCTCATAGACCACATATCACCAGTGTCATTGCATGTGTGTTCTTCCCAAAGACCACACATGGATCCACCAGTGTCATTGCATGTGTGTTCTTCAGACAAACCATATCATGAACCACACCCAGTGTCATTGCATGTGTTTTCTTCTCACAGACCACACATGGATCCACCGGTGTCATTGCATGTGTGTTGTTCCCATGAACCACACATGGATCCACCGGTGTCATTGTATGTCTGCTCTTCCCATGAACCACAGCTAGAGTCATCGCATGCATGCTCTTTACGTGAACCATAGCTAGAGTCGTTGCATGTGTGTTCTTCTCACAGACCATATCATGAACCACACCCAGTTTCATTGCATGTGTGTTCTTCCCATGAACCACACATGGATCCACCGGTGTCATTGCATGTCTGCTCTTTTAATGAACCAGAGCTAGAGTTATTGCATATGTGTTCTTCTCACAGACCACATATCACCGAAGTCATTGCATGTGTGTTCTTCCCATGAACCACACATGGATCCACCAGTGTCATTGCATGTGTGTTCTTCCCACACACCACACATGGATCCACCAGTGTCGTTGCATGTGTGTTCTTCCGACGAACCACACATGGATCCACCAGTGTCATTGTATGTATGCTCTTCCCATGAACCACAGCTAGAGTCATCTCATGCGTGCTCTTTTCATGAACCACAGCTAGAGTCATTGCATGTGTGTTCTTCTTACAAACCATATCATGAACCACACCCAGTGTCATTGCATGTGTGTTCTTCTCACAAACCACACATGGATCCACCGGTGTCATTGCATGTCTGCTCTTCTCATTAACCACAGCTAGAGTCATTGCATGTCTGTTCTTTTCACAAACCACATATCACCAGAGTCATTGCATGTGTGTTCTTCCCATGAACTACACATGGATCCACCAGTGTCATTGCATGTGTGTTCTTCTCTAAAACCACACATGGATCCACCTAGTGTCATCGCATGTGTGTTCTTCCCATGAACCACACATGGATCCACCAGTGTCATTGCATGTCTGCTCTTTTCATGAACCACAACTAGAGTCATTGGATGTGTGTTCTTCTCATAGACCACATATCACCAGTGTCATTGCATGTGTGTTCTTTCCAAAGACCACACATGGATCCACCAGTGTCATTGCATGTGTGTTCTTCAGACAAACCATATCATGAACCACACCCAGTGTCATTGCATGTGTGTTCTTCTCACAGACCACACATGGATCCACCAGTGTCATTGCATGTGTGTTCTTCTCACAGACTATATCATGAACCACACCCAGTGTCATTGCATGTGTGTTCTTCTCATTAACCCCACATGGATCCACCAGTGTCATTGCATGTGTGTTCTTCCCACACACCACACATGGATCCACCAGTGTCGTTGCATGTGTGTTCTTCCAACGAACCACACATGGATCTACCAGTGTCATTGTATGTATGCTCTTCCCATGAACCACAGCTAGAGTCATCGCATGCGTGCTCTTTTCATGAACCACAGCTAGAGTCATTGCATGTGTGTTCTTCTTACAAACCATATCATGAACCACACCCAGTGTCATTGCATGTGTGTTCTTCTCACAAACCACACATGGATCCACCGGTGTCATTGCATGTCTGCTCTTCTCATTAACCACAGCTAGAGTCATTGCATGTCTGTTCTTTTCACAAACCACATATCACCAGAGTCATTGCATGTGTGTTCTTCCCATGAACTACACATGGATCCACCAGTGTCATTGCATGTGTGTTCTTCTCTAAAACCAAACATGGATCCACCTAGTGTCAGCGCATGTGTGTTCTTCCCATGAACCACACATGGATCCACCAGTGTCATTGCATGTCTGCTCTTTTCATGAACCACAGCTAGAGTCATTGCATGTGTGTTCTTCTCATAGACCACATATCACCAATGTCATTGCATGTGTGTTCTTCCCAAAGACCACACATGGATCCACCAGTGTCATTGCATGTGTGTTCTTCAGACAAACCATATCATGAACCACACCCAGTGTCATTGCATGTGTGTTCTTCTCACAGACCACACATGGATCCACCAGTGTCATTGCATGTGTGTTCTTCTCACAGACTATATCATGAACCACACCCAGTGTCATTGCATGTGTGTTCTTCCCATGAACCACACATGGATCCACCGGTGTCATTGCATGTCTGCTCTTTTCATAAACCACAGCTAGAGTCATTGCATGTGTGTTCTTATCACAAACCACATATCACCGGTGTCATTGCATGTGTGTTCTTCCCAAAGACCACACTTGGATCCAGTAGTGTCATTGCATGTGTGTTCTTCCCACAGACCACACATGGATCCACCAGTGTCATTGCATGTGTGTTCTTCCCATGAACCACACATGGATCCACTGGTGTCATTGTATTTCTGCTCTTCCCATGAACCACAGCTAGAGTCATCGCATGCGTGCTCTTTTCATGAACCACAGCTAGAGTCATTGCATGTGTGTTCTTCTTACAAACCATATCATGAACCACACCCAGTGTCATTGCATGTGTGTTC
The DNA here is from genome assembly GCA_916181665.1 of Avena sativa. Classification (NCBI taxonomy): domain Eukaryota; kingdom Viridiplantae; phylum Streptophyta; class Magnoliopsida; order Poales; family Poaceae; genus Avena; species Avena sativa. The sequence goes on from OV702295.1 coordinate 436,835,946, forward strand.
TTCTCACAAACCACACATGGATCCATTGGTGTCATTGCATGCCTACTCTTCTCATTAACGATAGCTAGAGTCATTGCATGTCTGTTCTTTTCACAAACCACATATCACCAGAGTCATTGCATGTGTGTTCTTCCCATGAACCACACATGGATCCACCAGTGTCATTGCATGTGCGTTCTTCTCAAAAACCGCACATGGATCCAGCCAGTGTCATCGCATGTCTGCTCTTGCCACGAACCACACATGGATCCACCAGTGTCATTGCATGTCTCCTCTTTTCATGAACCAAAGCTAGAGTCATTGGATGTGTGTTCTTCTCACAGACCACATATCACCAGTGTCAATGCATGTGTGTTCTTCCCAAAACCACACATGGATCCACTAGTGTCATTGCATGTGTGTTCTTCTCACAAACCATATCATGAACCATACCCAGTGTCATTGCATGTGTGTTCTTCTCACAAACTACACATGGATCCACTAGTGTCATTGCATGTGAGTTCTTCTCACAAACCATATCATGAAGCACACCCAGTATGATTGCATGTGTGTTCTTCTCATGAACCACACATGGATCCACCGGTGTCATTGCATGTCTGCTCTTTTCATTAACCACAGCTAGAGTCATTGCATGTGTGCTCTTTTCACAAACCACATATCACCAGAGTCATTGCATGTGTGTTCTTCTCATAGACCATATCATGAACCACACCTAGTGTCATTGCATGTGTGTTCTTCCCATGAACCACACATGGATCCACCGGTGTCATTGCATGTCTTCTCTTTTCTTGAACCACAGCTAGAGTCATTGCATGTGTGTTCTTCTCACAGACCACATATCACCAGTGTCATTGCATGTGTGTTCTTCCCAAAGACCACACATAGATCCACCAGTGTCATTGCATGTGTGTTCTTCTCACAAACCATATCATGAACCACACCTAGTGTCATTGCATGTGTGTTCTTCTCATTAACCCCACATGGATCCACCGGTGTCATTGCATGTCTGCTCTTTTCATTAACCACAGGTAGAGTCATTGCATGTGTGTTCTTTACACAAACCACATATCACCAGAGTCATTGCATGTGTGTTCTTCTCACAGACCACATATCACCTGTGCATTGCATGTGTGTTCTTCTCACAGACCACATATCACCTGTGCATTGCATGTGTGTTCTTCCCATGAACCACACATGGATCCACCAGTGTAATTGCATGTGTGTTCTTTTCACAAACCACATATCACCAGAGTCATTGCATGTGTGTTCTTATCACAGAACACATATCACCTGTGTCATTGCATGTGTCTTCTTCCCATGAACCACACATGGATCCACTAGTGTCATTGCATGTGTGTTCTTCCCACAGACCACACATGGATCCACCGGTGTCATTGCATGTGTGTTCTTCCCGTGAACCACACATGGATCTACCAGTGTCATTGCATGTCTGCTCTTTTCATGAACCACAGCTAGAGTCATTGGATGTGTGTTCTTCTCATAGACCACATATCAACAGTGTCATTGCATGTGTGTTCTTCCCAAAGACCACACATGGATCCACCAGTGTCATTGCACGTGTGTTCTTCTCACAAACCATATCATGAACCACACCCAGTGTCATTGCATGTGTGTTATTCTCACAGACCACACATGGATCCACCAGTGTCATTGCATGTGTGTTCTTATCACAGACCATATCATGAACCACACCCAGTGTCATTGCATGTGTGTTCTTCCCATGAACCACACATGGATCCACCGGTGTCATTGCATGTCTGCTCTTTTCATGAACCACAGCTAGAGTCATTGCATGTGTGTTCTTCTCACAGACCACATATCACCTGTGTCATTGCATGTGTGTTCTTCCCATGAACCACACATGGATCCACCAGTGTCATTGCATGTGTGTTATTCCCACAGACCACACATGGATCCACCAGTGTCGTTGCATGTGTGTTCTTCCCATGAACCACACATGGATCCACCGGTGTCATTGTATGTCTGCTCTTCCCATGAACCACAGCTAGAGTCATCGCATGCGTGCTCTTTTCATGAACAACAGCTAGAGTCATTGCATGTGTGTTCTTCTTACAAACCATATCATAAACCAATCCCAGTGTCATTGCATGTCTGTTCTTCTCACAAACCACTCATGGATCCACCAGTGTCATTGCATGTCTGCTCTTCTCATTAACCACAGCTAGAGTCATTGCATGTGTGTTCTTCCCATGAACAACACATGGATCCACCAGTGTCATTGCATGTGTGTTCTTCTCACAAACCACACATGGATCCACCCAGTGTCATCGCATGTGTGTTCTTCCCATGAACCACACATGGATCCAACAGTGTCATTGCATGTCTGCTCTTTTCATGAACCACAGCTAGAGTCATTGGATGTGTGTTCTTCTCACATACCACATATCACTAGTGTCATTGCATGTGTGTTCTTCCCAAAGACCACACAGGGAGCCACCAGTGTCATTGCATGTGTGTTCTTCTCACAAACCATATCATGAACCATACCTAGTGTCATTGCATGTGTGTTCTTTTCACAGACCACACATGGATCCACTAGTGTCATTGCATGTGTGTTCTTCTCACAAACCACTCATGGTTTTGGGTGTTTTCTGGGGTAGGTAGGATTTTTATCTGGAGGTGGCCGGCTGGGCTTTCGGGCCTGGCTGGCTGCCTCCCAAAAATGATATAAATTTTATTTGTTTAAAATGGGGCATTTGAAAACTATTGGTAGACGAAACAAAAATATTCCGGAGACCCGGGTTTTAATTTGAATAAAGACGGGAATTATTTGGAAAACAAAACTAGGCGTTTCGAAAATAGTTTAGACAAAAACCATGCATGATGATATGAGCATGCAGTCATGATGATGCAATGCACAAAAACAACGCGATTTTCTAGTAGTGGTTTTAGCGGGGCGCCACACAGCAAATCACACCAGGCAGAATACATTCATTCAGAAAACAAACCAAATGTAGATATAGCTGTGCGCAGCTAAATAGGATATAGCGATAGAAAGTAGGTTGCTTAACGAGGTTCGATGCATTCAGCCAGAAATAGGATATAGCTAGAAAGAAGCTGCTTAGCGGCAGGGGCAGCCGCCACAGCTGCAGGCACATCCTGCAAGCGCCCACGCCTCCGCCATCTCCCTCTGGTGCTTCCGCCACTTCTTGCTGCCCAGTTTCTTGGACTTGGGGGCCTTGGGCCTGATTGGAGGCATGCGACCCTCTTTGATGGCCACCCGCTGGAGGTTTTGGAGGTGAATGCAGAGAGCACAGTGTCCAGCGATGTAGGCGTTGATGTTCGCGGGCTCGGGCTTGCCGCTTTTTGGATGTCGGAGCCCACGACCTCTGCATGCTTCAGTAAGGTGTTCAAGACGGTGCCGCCGGCGGCGCGACTCGTCAAGCAGTAGACGCCCCCCTTGCAGAAGGGGCAGCTGTAGGGGTCCCTGAGGAAACCGTCGTACTTGCCGGCCCGCAGCCTCCTCAGCACCTAACGAGCCTTGGTGTGAATGGACTCGTCATCGCTGCAGACATTGCTGCCGGAAACCTATTGGAAGAAAGGGAAAATGGGGGAGTAGATGGTGTAAGAAGATCAAGCAATCGAAATGCGAACAAGCGAATCCTAATAAACCAAGATCTAGCATCCAATGATGGGAACGGTGTTGGATAATTAGGCACAATTTTCATGATTAATTCTAGAATATTAAACATGACAATACCAGCTAAATTTTAAATAGATTATCCCATTATTTCTAACAAACGGTAGAAGAACCAGGGGAGGGGAGCAAACCCTAGTTACCTCCAACCATAGGTCGTCGATGCCGGTGTCGTAGGGGTTCAGCGGAGAGATGTAATTATCTGGATCATAGGTGCCCAAGAAGTGCGTGATTTGCTTGTGACCGGCGGGGGCCTCCTCGCCGGCGGGGGCTCCTCTTCGGCGGCTCCGTCGGTAGCTGGGACAGGGGCCTGGATGGGAACGACGGCTGCCATCGATGCCTCCACTAGGGCCTGGACAGGGACAACGGCTGCTTTCAACGCGTCGAGGGGGACCGGCGAGGAGACGGGGGCCTCCTCGCCGGCGGCCACGGAGGCCACGATGGCCACCTTATCCTCCTCAGCCATCGCCAGCACGGACGGGGTATTCTCGGGAGTTTGCGGATGCTGGTGGGACAGTGGAGAGGGTTGCGTGGGGATAGTGAGCGAGAGTGGGAGTGGGTGTGCGGAGAGGGGCTCTATAGCTAAGGTGGATAGAAGCAAGGCATGTTTCGTTGCACCACCATGCAACACGCCGCGCAGTCGACTGCACCGTGCACCGCGACACGTGCACGGTACGTCACGTTTTTTCCCGGGCCATGCATGGCAGTTCTGTATTGAGCCGCATGCAAAGGGCGCACACACAATTTCTATGTACGAAGTTTGACACGACCCTAAAATTGGCGAGAGTTCAAAGTGGAAATGTAGAGGGGAAGGTAGGTGGCTGTACAGCGAGATTTGTGGGGTTGTGATAGATTCGGTAAAGGGATGTGTTGATGGCTACGAGTGACTCGATGAACCGGAGATGTTAGGTCTCGTCGAGCTCAGCTGTTCAGCCTCCGGATAGCGCGTCCAAGCTTCTTACGGTGGGCCCCAGTTGGAAGTGAGATTGAGAGCCTCGCAAAAAATGGGATGTGTCTTATTAAAATCAAGAGGCAATAAACTGCAGTTGTCCATCGACGACCGTGCACTCGATGACGCATGTGTTATGGCGTAGTAGTAGAAGTAGTAGGCTTTTCAGACTTGATTAAACGTGACATGACCGCTCGACGACTTTTTCCATGGACGGCATCCTGTTCCTTCTTGTAGAGGGAGACGTCAAGATGGGGCCTCGTCAAGATGGTAGCTCGTTAACTGGTAGTTTGAAAGAGTACCCTTTTCCTCTCTCACTAAACAGATATGTTTCATTTTGCCCAAATTGGTAGCAAATCTAGAGAAGATTCTCTCTTTGATAATTCGTTCCCTTTTGGACCTCTTTTTGCCTCCGATCAGGTAGCAAATCTAAAGCAGCAAATCACACTAGGTAGAATACATTCATTCAGAAAACAAAACAAATATAGATATAGCTATGCGCAGCTAAATAGGATATAGCGATAGAAAGTAGTAGGTTGCTTAACGGGGTTCGATGCATTCAGCCAGAAATAGGATGCAAGCAAAATATAGAAAATCAAAAGAAGCTGCTTAGCAGCAACAACCGTGGCAGATGCAGATATATTCAAGGAGACATCCAACCCGTTCATTCGCCAGCGCCTCCATCTCCCCCTGGCGCCTCCACCACTTCTTGCTGCCCAGTTTCTTGGACTTGGGGGGCCTTGGGCCTGATTGGAGGCATGCGACCCTCTTTGATGGCCACCCGCTAGAGGTTTCGGAGGTGAATGCCGAGAGCACGGTGTTCAACGATGTAGGCGTTGATGTTCGCAGGCTCGGGCTTGCCGCTTTTGTGGATGCCGGAGACCGCAGCCTCTGCATGCTTCAGTAAGGTGTTCAAGACGGTGCCGCTGGCGGTGCGACTCGTCAAGCAGTAGACGCCCCCCTTGCGGAAGGGGCAGCTATAGTAGGGGCCCGTGAGGAAGCCGTCGTACTTGCCGGCCCGCAGCCTCCTCAGCACCTGACGAGCCTTGGTGTGAATGGACTCGTCATCGCTGCAGACGTCGCTGCCGGAAACCTATTGGAAGAAAGGGAAAATGGGGGAGTAGATGGTGTAAGAAGATCGAGCAATCGAAATGCAAACAAGCGAATCCTAATAAACCAAGATCTAGCATCCAACAATGGGAACGGTGTTGGATAATTAGCACAATTTCCATGATTAATTCCAAAATATTAAACATGACAATACCAGCTAAATTTTAAATAGATTAGCCCATTATTTCTAACAAAAGGTAGAAGAACCAGGGGAGGGGAGCAAACCCTACTTACCTCCGACCATAGGTCGTCGATGCCGGTGTCGTAGGGGTTCAGCAGAGCGATGTACTTATCTGGATCGTAGGTGCCCAAGAAGTGCGTGATCTGCTTGTGACCGGCGGGGGCCTCCTCGCCGGCGGGGGGCTCCTCTTCAGCGGCTCCGTCGGTAGCTGGGACGGGGGCCTGGACGGGAACGGCAGCTGCCATCGATGCCTCCACTGGGGCCTGGACAGGGATAGCGGCTGCTTTCAACACGTTGAGGGGGACCGTCGAGGAGACAGGGGCCTCCTCGTCGGCGGCCACGGAGGCCACAATGGCCACCTTATCCTCCTCGGCCATCACCGGCGCGGACGGGGTATTCTCGGGAGTTTTGCGGATGCTGGTGGGACAGTGGAGAGGGTTGCGTGGGGATAGTGAGCGAGAGTGGGAGTGGGTGTGCGGAGAGGGGCTCTATAGCTAAGGTGGATAGAAGCAAGGCACGTTTCGTTGCACCACCGTGCAACGCGCCGTGCAGTCGACTATACCGTGCACCGCGACACGCGCACGGTACGTCACGTTTTTTCCCGGGCCATGCATGGCAGTTCTGTATTGAGCCGCATGCAAAGGGCGCACACACAATTTCTATGTACAAAGTTTGACAAGGCCCTAAAATTGGCGATTGAGAGCCGCTGCGTAAAAAATGGGATATGTCTTATTAAAATCAAGTGGCAATAAATTGCAGCTGTCCATCGACGACCGTGCACTCGACGCATGCGTTGTGGCGTAGTAGTAGCAGTAGTAGGCTTTTCAGACTTGATTAAACATGACATGACCGTTCGACGACTTTTTCCATGGACGACATCGTGTTCCTTCTTGTAGAAGTCTGCATGAGGGAGACGTACGTGTTGTCTCACGATGTACTGTGAACGACACGACGTGTGCAATGATCATCGTTGGATCGCACAGAATCAACGGTTGGTGCGCACGATCCGCATGATAACTGTGATAACCAATCAAGGAATAGCAGACAGGGTGAGCACAGATTTGTGCTTCTACGAAAGATAGAGAGGTGGGGGGGGGGGCAAAACTGAGTAGTACCATATAAAACCAAGGGCTATACTAAGTAGTATAAAAATGGAAAGTGAGTGTCTTGCACAATGAAATACATCATGGCATACATCAAATTATGCCAAGATAGATCCACAAGAGTTCATTGGATGTGTGTTCTCCTCATAAACCACTCATAAACCACGTAAGGATCCAGTAGATTCATTGGATGTGTGTTCTTCTCACAAACCACATATCACCAGTGTCATTGCATGTGTGTTCTTCCCACAGACCACACATGGATCCACCGGTGTCATTGCATGTGTGTTCTTCTCACAAACCACACATGGATCCACCAGTGTCATCGCATGTCTGCTCTTTTCATGAACCACGGCTAGAGTCATTGCATGTGTGTTCTTCTCACAGACCACATATCACCTGTGTCATTGCATGTGTGTTCTTCCCATAGACCACACATGGATCCACCAGTGTTATTGCATGTGTGTTCTTCCCATAGACCACACATTGATCCACCTAGTGTCATTGCATGTGTGTTCTTCCCACAGACCACACATGGATCCACTAGAGTCATTGCATGTGTGTTTTTCCCGTGAACCACACATGGATCCACCAGTGTCATTGCATGTCTGCTCTTTTCATGAACCACAGCTAGAGTCATTGCATGTGTGTTCTTCTCACAAACCACAGCTAGAGTCATTGCATGTGTGTTCTTGTCACAAACCACATATCACCGGTGTCATTGCATGTGTGTTCTTCCCATGAACCACACATGGATCCACTAGTGTCATTGCATGTGTGTTCTTCCCACAGACCACACATGGATCCACTAGTGTCATTGCATGTGTGTTCTTCCCATGAACCACACATGGATCCACCAGTGTCATTGCATGTGTGTTATTCTCACAAACCACGTAAGGATCCACCGGTGTCATTGCATGTGTGTTCTTCCCATGAACCACACATGGATCCACCGGTGTCATTGTATGTCTGCTCTTCCCATGAACCACAGCTAGAGTCATCGCATGCGTGCTCTTTCATGAACCACAGCTAGAGTAATTGCATGTGTGTTCTTCTAACACACCATATCATGAATGATACGTCCAAAACGTATCTACTTTCCCGAACACTTTTGCTATTGTTTCTCCTCTATACTTGTGTGATTTGGATGCAACTAATGCGATCTGACGCTGTTTTCAGCAGAATTGCCTTGGTGTCTACTTTTTGTGCAGAAAATCAACTATCAGGAAAAATCCTATTTTACCCGAAGACTCCAGGAGCCAGATACGAGATGGAGAAGAGCCCTGGGGTGGCCACACCACCTGCTGGCGCGGGCCAGGCCAGGCCGCGCCAAGGGGTGGTGTGGGCCCCCCAGGCACCCCCTCGGCCTCTCTCTTCGCCTATAAGGAGCCTTCTGACCTAAAAACTTCGGGGGGTTCGACGTTTTTCCAGAAGGAGTTCCGCTCCGCCACCACCACCAGATTCCACGAAACAGCACCAGAAACTTCGTTCTGGCACCCTGCCGGGACGGGGAATTGGAGGAGATCATCGCCATCATCATCACCATCACTTCTCCATCGACCATCCATGTTTCCCCCATCTATGAGTGAGTAATCCCCCGCTGTAGGCTATGGGGATGGTAGGGATTGGATGAGATCGTTCATGTAATGGCATCAGATTGTTAGGGCATAGTGCCTAGTATCTCTAACAGTGCTTTATGACTTTGTTGCAACCTTGTTGTGCTGAATTCTTGTCACTAGGGCCCGAGTGACATGATTTCAGATCTGAAATTATTATTGATTCATCATGATAGTATTGTTTTGGGTCTTATCTACAAGTTGTTTACACACGTCGTTGTCCGGAACCTATGGTCCCGAAGTGACAGAAATCAGGGTAGCCGGACGGGAAAGGCTTTGATGTGAGGATCACGTGTGTTCACTGAGTGTTAATGCTTTGCTCCGGTGCTTTATTAAAAGGAGCACCTTAATTGCCAGTAGTTCCCTAGAGGCCCCGCTGTAAACGGGCTGGCAGGACAAAAGTTGTTGTGCAAGTTCTCATTGCGAGCACGTATGACTATATATGGAACACATGCCTAGGATTGTCTAGTACTTGGATGCTTTATCTTATTTATCTGCAATTGCCCTATTTTCTGATTGCTATGTGAATTGTCTTGTCCATGCAACGCCCGTCCATCCATCCCTATGCCTACCGCACTCGAATCCACTGTTTACTGCTTTTGTTACTATTGTCTATGTTTTGCTGCTACTGTTACTTTACTATTCCTACTACAAAACTGTTGCTACTGATTAACTGCTATGAGCAAGATTGTTTCCAGGTGCAGCTGAATTGACAACTCAGTTGTTAAGGCTGATAAGTATTCTTTGGCTCCCCTTGTGTCGAATCAATAAATTTGGTTTCACTTCCCTCGAAAATACTGCAATACACCCCCTATACTTGTGGGTCATCAATGAACCACACCCAGTGGCATTGCATGTGCGTTCTTCCCATGAACCACACATGGATCCACCGGTGTCATTGCATGTCTTCTCTTTTCATGAACCACAGCTAGAGTCATTCCATGTGTGTTCTTCCCATGAACCACACATGGATCCACCAGTGTCATTGCATGTGTGTTCTTCCCACACACCACACATGGATCCACCAGTGTCGTTGCATGTGTGTTCTTCCCACGAACCACACATGGATCCACCAGTGTCATTGTATGTCTGCTCTTCCCATGAACCACAGCTAGAGTCATCGCATGCGTGCTCTTTTCATGAACCACAGCTGGAGTCATTGCATGTGTGTTATTCTTACAAACCATATCATGAACCACACCTAGTGTTATTGCATGAGTGTTCTTCTCACAAACCACACATGGATCCACCAGTGTTATTCCATGTCTGCTCTTTTCATGAACCACAGCTAGAGTCATTGGATTCAGTTCTTCTCACATACCACATATCACCAGTGTCATTACATGTGTGTTCTTCCCAAAGACCACACATGGATCCACCACTGTCATTGCATGTGTGTTCTTCAGACAAACCATATCATGAACCACACCCAGTGTCATTGCATGTGTGTTCTTCTCACGGACCACACATGGATCCACCAGTGTCATTGCATGTGTGTTCTTCTCACAGACTATATCATGAACCACACCTAGTGTCATTGCATGTGTGTTCTTCCCATGAACCACACATGGATCCACCGGTGTCATTGCATGTCTGCTGTTTTCATGAACCACAGCTAGAGTCATTGCATGTGTGTTCTTATCACAAACCACATATCACCGGTGTCATTGCATGTGTGTTCTTCCCAAAGACCACACATGGATCCAGCAGTGTCATTGCATGTGTGTTCTTCCCACAGACCACACATGGATCCACCAGTGTCATTGCATGTGTGTTCTTCCCATGAACCACACATGGATCCACTGGTGTCATTGTATGTCTGCTCTTCCCATGAACCACAGCTAGAGTCATCTCATGCGTGCTCTTTTCATGAACCACAGCTAGAGTCATTGCATGTGTGTTCTTCTTACAAACCATATCATGAACCACACCCAGTGTCATTGCATGTGTGTTCTTCTCACAAACCACACATGGATCCACTGGTGTCATTGCATGCCTACTCTTCTCATTAACGATAGCTAGAGTCATTGCATGTCTGTTCTTTTCACAAACCACATATCACCAGAGTCATTGCATGTGTGTTCTTCCCATGAACCACACATGGATCCACCAGTGTCATTGCATGTGTGTTCTTCTCACAAACCGCACATGGATCCAGCCAGTGTCATCGCATGTCTGCTCTTGCCATGAACCACACATGGATCCACCAGTGTCATTGCATGTCTGCTCTTTTCATGAACCAAAGCTAGAGTCATTGGATGTGTGTTCTTCTCACAGACCACATATCACCAGTGTCATTGCATGTGTGTTCTTCCCAAAACCACACATGGATCCACTAGTGTCATTGCATGTGTGTTCTTCTCACAAACCATATCATGAACCATACCCAGTGTCATTGCATGTGTGTTCTTCTCACAAACCACACATGGATCCACTAGTGTCATTGCATGTGAGTTCTTCTCACAAACCATATCATGAAGCACACCCAGTGTGATTGCATGTGTGTTCTTCTCATGAACCACACATGGATCCACCAGTGTCATTGCATGTCTGCTCTTTTCATTAACCACAGCTAGAGTCATTGCATGTGTGCTCTTTTCACAAACCACATATCACCAGAGTCATTGCATGTGTGTTCTTCTCACAGACCATATCATGAACCACACCTAGTGTCATTGCATGTGTGTTCTTCCCATGAACCACACGTGGATCCACCAGTGTCATTGCATGTCTGCTCTTTTCATGAACCACAGCTAGAGTCATTGGATGTGTCTTCTTCTCATAGACCACATATCACCAGTGTCATTGCATGTGTGTTCTTCCCAAAGACCACACATGGATCCACCACTGTCATTGCATGTGTGTTCTTCTCACAAACCATATCATGAACCACACCGAGTGTCATTGCATGTGTGTTCTTCTGACGGACCACACATGGATCCACCAGTGTCATTGCATGTGTGTTCTTCTCACAGACTATATCATGAACCACACCCAGTGTCATTGCATGTGTGTTCTTCCCATGAACCACACATGGATCCACCGGTGTCGTTGCATGTCTGCTGTTTTCATGAACCACAGCTAGAGTCATTGCATGTGTGTTCTTATCACAAACCACATATCACCGGTGTCATTGCATGTGTGTTCTTCCCAAAGACCACACATGGATCCAGCAGTGTCATTGCATGTGTGTTCTTCCCACAGACCACACATGGATCCACTAGTGTCATTGCATGTGTGTTCTTCCCATGAACCACAAATGGATCCACTGGTGTCATTGTATGTCTGCTCTTCCCATGAACCACAGCTAGAGTCATCGCATGCGTGCTCTTTTCATGAACCACAGCTGGAGTCATTGCATGTGTGTTCTTCTTACAAACCATATCATGAACCACACCTAGTGTTATTGCATGTGTGTTCTTCTCACAAACCACACATGGATCCACCTGTGTCATTGCATGTCTGCTCTTCTCATTAACCACATCTAGAGTCATTGAATGTGTGTTCTTCCCACAGACCACACATGGATCCACCAAAGTCATTGCATGTGTGTTCTTCCCATGAACCACACATGGATCCACCAGTGTCATTGCATGTCTGCTCTTTTCATGAACCACAGCTAGAGTCATTGCATGTGTGTTCTTCTCACAAACCACATATCACCGGTGTCATTGCATGTGTGTTCTTCCCATGAACCACAGATGGATCCACTAGTGTCATTGCATGTGTGTTCTTCCCACAGACTACACATGGATCCACCAGTGTCATTGCATGTGTGTTCTTCCCATGAACCACACATGGATCCACCAGTGTCATTGCATGTGTGTTCTTCCCACACACCACACATGGATCCACCAATGTCGTTGCATGTGTTTTCTTCCCACGAACCACACATGGATCCACCGGTGTCATTGTATGTCTGCTCTTCCCATGAACCACAACTAGAGTCATCGCATGTGTGCTCTTTTCATGAACCATAGCTGGAGTCATTGCATGTGTGTTCTTCTTACAAACCATATCTTGAACCACACCCAGTGTCATTGCATGTGTGTTCTTCTCACAAACCACACATGGATCCACCGGTGTCATTGCATGTCTGCTCTTCTCATTAACCACAGCTAGATTCATTGCATGTCTGTTCTTTTCACAAACCACATATCACAAGAGTCATTGCATGTGTGTTCTTCCCATGAACCACACATGCATCCACCATTGTCATTGCATGTGTGTTCTTCTCACAAACCACACATGGATCCACCCAGTGTCATCGCATGTGTGTTCTTCCCATGAACCACACATGGATCCACCAGTGTTATTCCATGTCTGCTCTTTTCATGAGCCACAGCTAGAGTCATTGGATGTGTGTTCTTCTCACATACCACATATCACGAGTGTCATTACATGTGTGTTCTTCCCAAAGACCACACATGGATCCACCAGTGTCATTGCATGTGTGTTCTTCTCACAAACCATATCATGAACCACACCCAGTGTCATTGCATGTGTGTTCTTCTCATAGACCACACATGGATCCACCAGTGTCATTGCATGCGTGTTCTTCCCATGAACCACACATGGATCCACTAGTGTCATTCCATGTGTGTTCTTCCCACAGACCACACATGGATCCACCAGTGTCATTGCATGTGTGTTCTTCCCATGAACCACACATGGATCCACCAGTGTCATTGCATGTGTGTTATTCTCACAAACCACGTAAGGATCCACCGGTGTCATTGCATGTGTGTTGTTCCCATGAACCACACATGGATCCACCGGTGTCATTGTATGTCTGCTCTTCCCATGAACCACAGCTAGAGTCATCGCATGCATGCTCTTTACGTGAACCATAGCTAGAGTCATTGCATGTGTGTTCTTCTCACAGACCATATCATGAACCACACCCAGTTTCATTGCATGTGTGTTCTTCCCATGAACCACACATGGATCCACCGGTGTCATTGCATGTCTGCTCTTTTAATGAACCACAGCTAGAGTTATTGCATATGTGTTCTTCTCACAGACCACATATCACCGAAGTCATTGCATGTGTGTTCTTCCCATGAACCACACATGGATCCACCAGTGTCATTGCATGTGTGTTCTTCCCACACACCACACATGGATCCACTAGTGTCGTTGCATGTGTGTTCTTCCGACGAACCACACATGGATCCACCAGTGTCATTGTATGTATGCTCTTCCCATGAACCACAGCTAGAGTCATCGCGTGCGTGCTCTTTTCATGAACCACAGCTAGAGTCATTGCATGTGTGTTCTTCTTACAAACCATATCATGAACCACACCCAGTGTCATTGCATGTGTGTTCTTCTCACAAACCACACATGGATCCACCGGTGTCATTGCATGTCTGCTCTTCTCATTAACCACAGCTAGAGTCATTGCATGTCTGTTCTTTTCACAAACCACATATCACCAGAGACATTGCATGTGTGTTCTTCCCATGAACTACACATGGATCCACCAGTGTCATTGCATGTGTGTTCTTCTCTAAAACCACACATGGATCCACCTAGTGTCATCGCATGTGTGTTCTTCCCATGAACCACACGTGGATCCACCAGTGTCATTGCATGTCTGCTCTTTTCATGAACCACAACTAGAGTCATTGGATGTGTCTTCTTCTTATAGACCACATATCACCAGTGTCATTGCATGTGTGTTCTTCCCAAAGACCACACATGGATCCACCACTGTCATTGCATGTGTGTTCTTCAGACAAACCATATCATGAACCACACCCAGTGTCATTGCATGTGTGTTCTTCTCACGGACCACACATGGATCCACCAGTGTCATTGCATGTGTGTTCTTCTCACAGACTATATCATGAACCACACCCAGTGTCATTGCATGTGTGTTCTTCCCATGAACCACACATGGATCCACCGGTGTCATTGCATGTCTGCTGTTTTCATGAACCACAGCTAGAGTCATTGCATGTGTGTTCTTATCACAAACCACATATCACCGGTGTCATTGCATGTGTGTTCTTCCCACAGACCACACATGGATCCACCAGTGTCATTGCATGTGTGTTCTTCCCATGAACCACACATGGATCCACTGGTGTCATTGTATGTCTGCTCTTCCCATGAACCACAGCTAGAGTCATCGCATGCGTGCTCTTTTCATGAACCACAGCTGGAGTCATTGCATGTGTGTTCTTCTTACAAACCATATCATGAACCACACCTAGTGTCATTGCATGTGTGTTCTTCTCACAAACCACACATGGATCCACCTGTGTCATTGCATGTCTGCTCTTCTCATTAACCACAGCTAGAGTCATTGCATGTCTGTTCTTTTCACAAACCACATATCACCAAAGTCATTGCATGTGTGTTCTTCCCATGAACCACACATGGATCCACCAGTGTCATTGCATGTGTGTTCTTCTCACAAACCACACATGGATCCACCCAGTGTAATCGCATGTGTGTTCTTCCCATGAACCACACATGGATCCACCAGTGTCATTCCATGGCTGCTCTTTTCATGAACCACATCTAGAGTCATTGGATGTGTGTTCTTCTCACAGACCACATATCACCAGTGTCATTGCATGTGTGTTCTTCCCAAAGACCACACATGGATCCACTAGTGTCATTGCATGTGTGTTCTTCTCACAAACCATATCATGAACCACACCCAGTGTCATTGCATGTGTGTTCTTCTCACAGACCACACATGGATCCACCAGTGTCATTGCATGTGTGTTCTTCTCACAGACCATATAATGAACCACACCCAGTGTCATTGCATGTGTGTTCTTCCCATGAACCACACATGGATCCACCAGTGTCATCACATGTCCGCTCTTTTCATGAACCACGGCTAGAGTCATTGCATGTGTGTTCTTCTCACAGACCACATATCACCTGTGTCATTGCATGTGTGTTCTTCCCATAGACCACAGATGGATCCACCAGTGTCATTGCATGTGTGTTCTTCCCACAGACCACACATGGATCCACCAGTGTCATTGAATGTGTGTTCTTCCCACAGACCACACATGGATCCACCGGTGTCATTGCATGTGTGTTCTTCCCATGAACCACACATGGATCCACCAGTGTCGTTGCATGTATGCTCTTTTCATGAACCACAGCTAGAGTCATTGCATGTGTGTTCTTCTCACAAACCACATATCACCGGTGTCATTGCATGTGTGTTCTTCCCATGAACCACAGATGGATCCACTAGTGTCATTGCATGTGTGTTCTTCCCACAGACTACACATGGATCCACCAGTGTCATTGCATGTGTGTTCTTCCCATGAACCACACATGGATCCACCAGTGTCATTGCATGTGTGTTCTTCCCACACACCACACATGGATCCACCAATGTCGTTGCATGTGTTTTCTTCCCACGAACCACACATGGATCCACCGGTGTCATTGTATGTCTGCTCTTCCCATGAACCACAACTAGAGTCATCGCATGCGTGCTCTTTTCATGAACCACAGCTGGAGTCATTGCATGTGTGTTCTTCTTACAAACCATATCATGAACCACACCCAGTGTCACTGCATGTGTGTTCTTCTCACAAACCACACATGGATCCACCGGTGTCATTGCATGTCTGCTCTTCTCATTAACCACAGCTAGAGTCATTGCATGTCTGTTCTTTTCACAAACCACATATCACAAGAGTCATTGCATGTGTGTTCTTCCCATGAACCACACATGCATCCACCATTGTCATTGCATGTGTGTTCTTCTCACAAACCACACATGGATCCACCCAGTGTCATCGCATGTGTGTTCTTCCCATGAACCACACATGGATCCACCAGTGTTATTCCATGTCTGCTCTTTTCATGAACCATATCTAGAGTCATTGGATGTGTGTTCTTCTCACAGACCACATATCACCAGTGTCATTGCATGTGTGTTCTTCCCAAAGACCACACATGGATCCACCAGTGTCATTGCATGTGTGTTCTTCTCACAAACCATATCATGAACCACACCCAGTGTCATTGCATGTGTGTTCTTCTCACAGACCACACATGGATCCACCAGTGTCATTGCATGTGTGTTCTTCTCACAGACCATATAATGAACCACACCCAGTGTCATTGCATGTGTGTTCTTCCCATGAACCACACATGGATCCACCAGTGTCATCACATGTCCGCTCTTTTCATGAACCACGGCTAGAGTCATTGCATGTGTGTTCTTCTCACAGACCACATATCACCTGTGTCATTGCATGTGTGTTCTTCCCATAGACCACAGATGGATCCACCAGTGTCATTGCATGTGTGTTCTTCCCACAGACCACACATGGATCCACCAGTGTCATTGAATGTGTGTTCTTCCCACAGACCACACATGGATCCACCAAAGTCATTGCATGTGTGTTCTTCCCATGAACCACACATGGATCCACCAGTGTCGTTGCATGTATGCTCTTTTCATGAACCACAGTTAGAGTCATTGCATGTGTGTTCTTCTCACAAACCACATATCACCGGTGTCATTGCATGTGTGTTCTTCCCATGAACCACAGATGGATCCACTAGTGTCATTGCATGTGTGTTCTTCCCACAGACTACACATGGATCCACCAGTGTCATTGCATGTGTGTTCTTCCCATGAACCACACATGGATCCACCAGTGTCATTGCATGTGTGTTCTTCCCACACACCACACATGGATCCACCAATGTCGTTGCATGTGTTTTCTTCCCACGAACCACACATGGATCCACCGGTGTCATTGTATGTCTGCTCTTCCCATGAACCACAACTAGAGTCATCGCATGCGTGCTCTTTTCATGAACCACAGCTGGAGTCATTGCATGTGTGTTCTTCTTACAAACCATATCATGAACCACACCCAGTGTCACTGCATGTGTGTTCTTCTCACAAACCACACATGGATCCACCGGTGTCATTGCATGTCTGCTCTTCTCATTAACCACAGCTAGAGTCATTGCATGTCTGTTCTTTTCACAAACCACATATCACAAGAGTCATTGCATGTGTGTTCTTCCCATGAACCACACATGCATCCACCATTGTCATTGCATGTGTGTTCTTCTCACAAACCACACATGGATCCACCCAGTGTCATCGCATGTGTGTTCTTCCCATGAACCACACATGGATCCACCAGTGTTATTCCATGTCTGCTCTTTTCATGAACCATATCTAGAGTCATTGGATGTGTGTTCTTCTCACAGACCACATATCACCAGTGTCATTACATGTGTGTTCTTCCCAAAGACCACACATGGATCCACCACTGTCATTGCATGTGTGTTCTTCAGACAAACCATATCATGAACCACACCCAGTGTCATTGCATGTGTGTTCTTCTCACGGACCACACATGGATCCACCAGTGTCATTGCATGTGTGTTCTTCTCACAGACTATATCATGAACCACACCCAGTGTCATTGCATGTGTGTTCTTCCCATGAACCACACATGGATCCACCGGTGTCATTGCATGTCTGCTGTTTTCATGAACCACAGCTAGAGTCATTGCATGTGTGTTCTTCCCAAAGACCACACATGGATCCACCAGTGTCATTGCATGTGTGTTCTTCTCACAAACCATATCATGAACCACACCCAGTGTCATTGCATGTGTGTTCTTCTCACAGACCACACATGGATCCACCAGTGTCATTGCATGTGTGTTCTTCTCACAGACCATATAATGAACCACACCCAGTGTCATTGCATGTGTGTTCTTCCCATGAACCACACATGGATCCACCAGTGTCATCACATGTCCGCTCTTTTCATGAACCACGGCTAGAGTCATTGCATGTGTGTTCTTCTCACAGACCACATATCACCTGTGTCATTGCATGTGTGTTCTTCCCATAGACCACAGATGGATCCACCAGTGTCATTGCATGTGTGTTCTTCCCACAGACCACACATGGATCCACCAGTGTCATTGAATGTGTGTTCTTCCCACAGACCACACATGGATCCACCGGTGTCATTGCATGTGTGTTCTTCCCATGAACCACACATGGATCCACCAGTGTCGTTGCATGTATGCTCTTTTCATGAACCACAGCTAGAGTCATTGCATGTGTGTTCTTCTCACAAACCACATATCACCGGTGTCATTGCATGTGTGTTCTTCCCATGAACCACAGATGGATCCACTAGTGTCATTGCATGTGTGTTCTTCCCACAGACTACACATGGATCCACCAGTGTCATTGCATGTGTGTTCTTCCCATGAACCACACATGGATCCACCAGTGTCATTGCATGTGTGTTCTTCCCACACACCACACATGGATCCACCAATGTCGTTGCATGTGTTTTCTTCCCACGAACCACACATGGATCCACCGGTGTCATTGTATGTCTGCTCTTCCCATGAACCACAACTAGAGTCATCGCATGCGTGCTCTTTTCATGAACCACAGCTGGAGTCATTGCATGTGTGTTCTTCTTACAAACCATATCATGAACCACACCCAGTGTCACTGCATGTGTGTTCTTCTCACAAACCACACATGGATCCACCGGTGTCATTGCATGTCTGCTCTTCTCATTAACCACAGCTAGAGTCATTGCATGTCTGTTCTTTTCACAAACCACATATCACAAGAGTCATTGCATGTGTGTTCTTCCCATGAACCACACATGCATCCACCATTGTCATTGCATGTGTGTTCTTCTCACAAACCACACATGGATCCACCCAGTGTCATCGCATGTGTGTTCTTCCCATGAACCACACATGGATCCACCAGTGTTATTCCATGTCTGCTCTTTTCATGAACCATATCTAGAGTCATTGGATGTGTGTTCTTCTCACAGACCACATATCACCAGTGTCATTGCATGTGTGTTCTTCTCACAAACCATATCATGAACCACACCCAGTGTCATTGCATGTGTGTTCTTCTCACAGACCACACATGGATCCACCAGTGTCATTGCATGTGTGTTCTTCTCACAGACCATATAATGAACCACACCCAGTGTCATTGCATGTGTGTTCTTCCCATGAACCACACATGGATCCACCAGTGTCATCACATGTCCGCTCTTTTCATGAACCACGGCTAGAGTCATTGCATGTGTGTTCTTCTCACAGACCACATATCACCTGTGACATTGCATGTGTGTTCTTCCCATAGACCACAGATGGATCCACCAGTGTCATTGCATGTGTGTTCTTCCCACAGACCACACATGGATCCACCAGTGTCATTGAATGTGTGTTCTTCCCACAGACCACACATGGATCCACCAAAGTCATTGCATGTGTGTTCTTCCCATGAACCACACATGGATCCACCAGTGTCGTTGCATGTATGCTCTTTTCATGAACCACAGTTAGAGTCATTGCATGTGTGTTCTTCTCACAAACCACATATCACCGGTGTCATTGCATGTGTGTTCTTCCCATGAACCACAGATGGATCCACTAGTGTCATTGCATGTGTGTTCTTCCCACAGACTACACATGGATCCACCAGTGTCATTGCATGTGTGTTCTTCCCATGAACCACACATGGATCCACCAGTGTCATTGCATGTGTGTTCTTCCCACACACCACACATGGATCCACCAATGTCGTTGCATGTGTTTTCTTCCCACGAACCACACATGGATCCACCGGTGTCATTGTATGTCTGCTCTTCCCATGAACCACAACTAGAGTCATCGCATGCGTGCTCTTTTCATGAACCACAGCTGGAGTCATTGCATGTGTGTTCTTCTTACAAACCATATCATGAACCACACCCAGTGTCACTGCATGTGTGTTCTTCTCACAAACCACACATGGATCCACCGGTGTCATTGCATGTCTGCTCTTCTCATTAACCACAGCTAGAGTCATTGCATGTCTGTTCTTTTCACAAACCACATATCACAAGAGTCATTGCATGTGTGTTCTTCCCATGAACCACACATGCATCCACCATTGTCATTGCATGTGTGTTCTTCTCACAAACCACACATGGATCCACCCAGTGTCATCGCATGTGTGTTCTTCCCATGAACCACACATGGATCCACCAGTGTTATTCCATGTCTGCTCTTTTCATGAACCATATCTAGAGTCATTGGATGTGTGTTCTTCTCACAGACCACATATCACCAGTGTCATTACATGTGTGTTCTTCCCAAAGACCACACATGGATCCACCACTGTCATTGCATGTGTGTTCTTCAGACAAACCATATCATGAACCACACCCAGTGTCATTGCATGTGTGTTCTTCTCACGGACCACACATGGATCCACCAGTGTCATTGCATGTGTGTTCTTCTCACAGACTATATCATGAACCACACCCAGTGTCATTGCATGTGTGTTCTTCCCATGAACCACACATGGATCCACCGGTGTCATTGCATGTCTGCTGTTTTCATGAACCACAGCTAGAGTCATTGCATGTGTGTTCTTATCACAAACCACATATCACCGGTGTCATTGCATGTGTGTTCTTCCCAAAGACCACACATGGATCCAGCAGTGTCATTGCATGTGTGTTCTTCCCACAGACCACACATGGATCCACCAGTGTCATTGCATGTGTGTTCTTCCCATGAACCACACATGGATCCACTGGTGTCATTGTATGTCTGCTCTTCCCATGAACCACAGCTAGAGTCATCTCATGCGTGCTCTTTTCATGAACCACAGCTAGAGTCATTGCATGTGTGTTCTTCTTACAAACCATATCATGAACCACACCCAGTGTCATTGCATGTGTGTTCTTCTCACAAACCACACATGGATCCACTGGTGTCATTGCATGCCTACTCTTCTCATTAACGATAGCTAGAGTCATTGCATGTCTGTTCTTTTCACAAACCACATATCACCAGAGTCATTGCATGTGTGTTCTTCCCATGAACCACACATGGATCCACCAGTGTCATTGCATGTGTGTTCTTCTCACAAACCGCACATGGATCCAGCCAGTGTCATCGCATGTCTGCTCTTGCCATGAACCACACATGGATCCACCAGTGTCATTGCATGTCTGCTCTTTTCATGAACCAAAGCTAGAGTCACTGGATGTGTGTTCTTCTCACAGACCACATATCACCAGTGTCATTGCATGTGTGTTCTTCCCAAAACCACACATGGATCCACTAGTGTCATTGCATGTGTGTTCTTCTCACAAACCATATCATGAAGCATACCCAGTGTCATTGCATGTGTGTTCTTCTCACAAACCACACATGGATCCACTAGTGTCATTGCATGTGAGTTCTTCTCACAAACCATATCATGAAGCACACCCAGTGTGATTGCATGTGTGTTCTTATCATGAACCACACATGGATCCACCAGTGTCATTGCATGTCTGCTCTTTTCATTAACCACAGCTAGAGTCATTGCATGTGTGCTCTTTTCACAAACCACATATCACCAGAGTCATTGCATGTGTGTTCTTCTCACAGACCATATCATGAACCACACCTAGTGTCATTGCATGTGTGTTCTTCCCATGAACCACACGTGGATCCACCAGTGTCATTGCATGTCTGCTCTTTTCATGAACCACAGCTAGAGTCATTGGATGTGTCTTCTTCTCATAGACCACATATCACCAGTGTCATTGCATGTGTGTTCTTCCCAAAGACCACACATGGATCCACCACTGTCATTGCATGTGTGTTCTTCTCACAAACCATATCATGAACCACACCCAGTGTCATTGCATGTGTGTTCTTCTGACGGACCACACATGGATCCACCAGTGTCATTGCATGTGTGTTCTTCTCACAGACTATATCATGAACCACACCCAGTGTCATTGCATGTGTGTTCTTCCCATGAACCACACATGGATCCACCGGTGTCATTGCATGTCTGCTGTTTTCATGAACCACAGCTAGAGGCATTGCATGTGTGTTCTTATCACAAACCACATATCACCGGTGTCATTGCATGTGTGTTCTTCCCAAAGACCACACATGGATCCAGCAGTGTCATTGCATGTGTGTTCTTCCCACAGACCACACATGGATCCACTAGTGTCATTGCATGTGTGTTCTTCCCATGAACCACAAATGGATCCACTGGTGTCATTGTATGTCTGCTCTTCCCATGAACCACAGCTAGAGTCATTGCATGCGTGCTCTTTTCATGAACCACAGCTAGAGTCATTGCATGTGTGTTCTTCTTACAAACCATATCATGAACCACACCCAGTGTCATTGCATGTGTGTTCTTCTCACAGACCACACATGGATCCACTGGTGTCATTGCATGCCTACTCTTCTCATTAACGATAGCTAGAGTCATTGCATGTCTGTTCTTTTCACAAACCACATATCACCAGAGTCATTGCATGTGTGTTCTTCCCATGAACCACACATAGATCCACCAGTGTCATTGCATGTGTGTTCTTCTCACAAACCGCACATGGATCCAGCCAGTGTCATCGCATGTCTGCTCTTGCCATGAACCACACATGGATCCACCAGTGTCATTGCATGTCTGCTCTTTTCATGAACCAAAGCTAGAGTCATTGGATGTGTGTTCTTCTCACAGACCACATATCACCAGTGTCATTGCATGTGTGTTCTTCGCAAAACCACACATGGATCCACTAGTGTCATTGCATGTGTGTTCTTCTCACAAACCATATCATGAACCATACCCAGTGTCATTGCATATGTGTTCTTCTCACAAACCACACATGGATCCACTAGTGTCATTGCATGTGAGTTCTTCTCACAAACCATATCATGAAGCACACCCAGTGTGATTGCATGTGTGTTCTTCTCATGAACCACACATGGATCCACCAGTGTCATTGCATGTCTGCTCTTTTCATTAACCACAGCTAGAGTCATTGCATGTGTCCTCTTTTCACAAACCACATATCACCAGAGTCATTGCATGTGTGTTCTTCTCACAGACCATATCATGAACCACACCTAGTGTCATTGCATGTGTGTTCTTCCCATGAACCACACATGGATCCACCGGTGTCATTGCATGTCTTCTCTTTTCATGAACCACAGCTAGAGTCATTGCATGTGTGTTCTTCTCACAGACCACATATCACCAGTGTCATTGCATGTGTGTTCTTCCTAAAGACCACACATGGATCCACCAGTGTCATTGCATGTGTGTTCTTCTCACAAACCATATCATGAACCACACCCAGTGTCATTGCATGTGTGTTCTTCTCATTAACCCCACATGGATCCACCGGTGTCATTGCATGTCTGCTCTTTTCATTAACCACAGCTAGAGTCATTGCATGTGTGTTCTTTACACAAACCACATATCACCAGAGTCATTGCATGTATGTTCTTCTCACAGACCACATATCACATGTGCATTGCATGTGTGTTCTTCCCATGAACCACACATGGATCCACCAGTGTCATTGCATGTGTGTTCTTTTCACAAACCACATATCACCAGAGTCATTGCATGTGTGTTCTTATCACAGAACACATATCACCTGTGTCATTGCATGTGTGTTCTTCCCATGAACCACACATGGATCCACTAGTGTCATTGCATTTGTGTTCTTCCCACAGACCACACATGGATCCACCGGTGTCATTGCATGTGTGTTCTTCCCATGAATCACACATGGATCTACCAGTGTCATTGCATGTCTGCTCTTTTCATGAACCACAGCTAGAGTCATTGGATGTGTGTTCTTCTCATAGACCACATATCACCAGTGTCATTGCATGTGTGTTCTTCCAAAAGACCACACATGGATCCACCAGTGTCATTGCACGTGTGTTCTTCTCACAAACCATATCATGAACCACACCCAGTGTCATTGCATGTGTGTTATTCTCACAGACCACACATGGATCCACCAGTGTCATTGCATGTGTGTTCTTATCACAGACCATATCATGAACCACAACCAGTGTCATTGCATGTGTGTTCTTCCCATGAACCACACATGGATCCACCGGTGTCATTGCATGTCTGCTCTTTTCATGAACCACAGCTAGAGTCATTGCATGTGTGTTCTTCTCACAGACCACATATCACCTGTGTCATTGCATGTGTGTTCTTCCCATGAACCACACATGGATCCACCAGTGTCATTGCATGTTTGTTCTTCCCACGGACCACACATGGATCCATCAGTGTCGTTGCATGTGTGTTCTTCCCATGAACCACACATGGATCCACCGGTGTCATTGTATGTCTGCTCTTCCCATGAACCACAGCTAGAGTCATCGCATGCGTGCTCTTTTCATGAACAACAGCTAGAGTCATTGCATGTGTGTTCTTCTTACAAACCATATCATAAACCACTCCCAGTGTCATTGCATGTGTGTTCTTCTCACAAACCACACATGGATCCACCGGTGTCATTGCATGTCTGCTCTTCTCATTAACCACAGCTAGAGTCATTGCATTTCTGTTCTTTTCACAAACCACATATCACCAGAGTCATTGCATTTGTGTTCTTCCCATGAACAACACATGGATCCACCAGTGTCATTGCATGTGTGTTCTTCTCACAAACCACACATGGATCCACCTAGTGTCATCGCATGTGTGTTCTTCCCATGAACCACACATGGATCCAACAGTGTCATTGTATGTCTGCTCTTTTCATGAACCACAACTAGACTCATTAGATGTGTGTTCTTCTCACAGACCACATATCACCAGTGTCATTGCATGTGTGTTCTTCCCAAAGACCACACATGGAGCCACCAGTGTCATTGCATGTGTGCTCTTCTCACAAACCATATCATGAACCACACCCAGTGTCATTGCATGTGTGTTCTTCTCACAGACCACACATGGATCCACTAGTGTCATTGCATGTGTGTTCTTCCCACAGACCACACATGGATCCACCAGTGTCGTTGCATGTGTGTTCTTCCCATGAACCACACATGGATCCACCAGTGTCATTGTATGTCTGCTCTTCCCATGAACCACAGCTAGAGTCATCGCATGCGTGCTCTTTTCACAAACCACGGCTAGAGTCATTGCATGTGTGTTCTTCTTACAAACCATATCATGAACCACACCCAGTGTCATTGCATGTGTGTTCTTCTCACAAACCACACATGGATCCACTGGTGTCATTGCATGCCTGCTCTTCTCATTAGCAACAGCTAGAGTCATTGCATGTCTGTTCTTTTTCACAAACCACATATCACCAAAGTCATTGCATGTGTGTTCTTCCCATGAACCACACATGGATCCACCAGTGTCATTGCATCTGTGTTCTTCTCACAAACCACACATGGATCCAGCCAGTGTCATCGCATGTCTGCTCTTCCCATGAACCACACATGGATCCACCAGTGTCATTGCATGTCTGCTCTTTTCATGAACCACAGCTAGAGTCATTGGATGTGTGTTCTTCTCACAGACCACATATCACCAGTGTCATTGCATGTGGCTTCTTCCCAAAGACCACACATGGATCCACTAGTGTCATTGCATGTGTGTTCTTCTCACAAACCATATCATGAACCATACCTAGTGTCATTGCATGTGTGTTCTTTTCACCTACCACACATGGATCCACTAGTGTCATTGCATGTGTGTTCTTCTCACAAACCATATCATGAAGCACACCCAGTGTGATTGCATGTGTGTTCTTCTCATGAACCACACATGGATCCACCAGTGTCATTGCATGTCTGCTCTTTTCATTAACCACAGCTAGAGTCATTGCATGTGTCCTCTTTTCACAAACCACATATCACCAGAGTCATTGCATGTGTGTTCTTCTCACAGACCATATCATGAACCACACCTAGTGTCATTGCATGTGTGTTCTTCCCATGAACCACACATGGATCCACCGGTGTCATTGCATGTCTTCTCTTTTCATGAACCACAGCTAGAGTCATTGCATGTGTGTTCTTCTCACAGACCACATATCACCAGTGTCATTGCATGTGTGTTCTTCCTAAAGACCACACATGGATCCACCAGTGTCATTGCATGTGTGTTCTTCTCACAAACCATATCATGAACCACACCCAGTGTCATTGCATGTGTGTTCTTCTCATTAACCCCACATGGATCCACCGGTGTCATTGCATGTCTGCTCTTTTCATTAACCACAGCTAGAGTCATTGCATGTGTGTTCTTTACACAAACCACATATCACCAGAGTCATTGCATGTATGTTCTTCTCACAGACCACATATCACATGTGCATTGCATGTGTGTTCTTCCCATGAACCACACATGGATCCACCAGTGTCATTGCATGTGTGTTCTTTTCACAAACCACATATCACCAGAGTCATTGCATGTGTGTTCTTATCACAGAACACATATCACCTGTGTCATTGCATGTGTGTTCTTCCCATGAACCACACATGGATCCACTAGTGTCATTGCATTTGTGTTCTTCCCACAGACCACACATGGATCCACCGGTGTCATTGCATGTGTGTTCTTCCCATGAATCACACATGGATCTACCAGTGTCATTGCATGTCTGCTCTTTTCATGAACCACAGCTAGAGTCATTGGATGTGTGTTCTTCTCATAGACCACATATCACCAGTGTCATTGCATGTGTGTTCTTCCAAAAGACCACACATGGATCCACCAGTGTCATTGCACGTGTGTTCTTCTCACAAACCATATCATGAACCACACCCAGTGTCATTGCATGTGTGTTATTCTCACAGACCACACATGGATCCACCAGTGTCATTGCATGTGTGTTCTTATCACAGACCATATCATGAACCACAACCAGTGTCATTGCATGTGTGTTCTTCCCATGAACCACACATGGATCCACCGGTGTCATTGCATGTCTGCTCTTTTCATGAACCACAGCTAGAGTCATTGCATGTGTGTTCTTCTCACAGACCACATATCACCTGTGTCATTGCATGTGTGTTCTTCCCATGAACCACACATGGATCCACCAGTGTCATTGCATGTTTGTTCTTCCCACGGACCACACATGGATCCATCAGTGTCGTTGCATGTGTGTTCTTCCCATGAACCACACATGGATCCACCGGTGTCATTGTATGTCTGCTCTTCCCATGAACCACAGCTAGAGTCATCGCATGCGTGCTCTTTTCATGAACAACAGCTAGAGTCATTGCATGTGTGTTCTTCTTACAAACCATATCATAAACCACTCCCAGTGTCATTGCATGTGTGTTCTTCTCACAAACCACACATGGATCCACCGGTGTCATTGCATGTCTGCTCTTCTCATTAACCACAGCTAGAGTCATTGCATTTCTGTTCTTTTCACAAACCACATATCACCAGAGTCATTGCATTTGTGTTCTTCCCATGAACAACACATGGATCCACCAGTGTCATTGCATGTGTGTTCTTCTCACAAACCACACATGGATCCACCTAGTGTCATCGCATGTGTGTTCTTCCCATGAACCACACATGGATCCAACAGTGTCATTGTATGTCTGCTCTTTTCATGAACCACAGCTAGACTCATTAGATGTGTGTTCTTCTCACAGACCACATATCACCAGTGTCATTGCATGTGTGTTCTTCCCAAAGACCACACATGGAGCCACCAGTGTCATTGCATGTGTGCTCTTCTCACAAACCATATCATGAACCACACCCAGTGTCATTGCATGTGTGTTCTTCTCACAGACCACACATGGATCCACTAGTGTCATTGCATGTGTGTTCTTCCCACAGACCACACATGGATCCACCAGTGTCGTTGCATGTGTGTTCTTCCCATGAACCACACATGGATCCACCAGTGTCATTGTATGTCTGCTCTTCCCATGAACCACAGCTAGAGTCATCGCATGCGTGCTCTTTTCACAAACCACGGCTAGAGTCATTGCATGTGTGTTCTTCTTACAAACCATATCATGAACCACACCCAGTGTCATTGCATGTGTGTTCTTCTCACAAACCACACATGGATCCACTGGTGTCATTGCATGCCTGCTCTTCTCATTAGCAACAGCTAGAGTCATTGCATGTCTGTTCTTTTTCACAAACCACATATCACCAAAGTCATTGCATGTGTGTTCTTCCCATGAACCACACATGGATCCACCAGTGTCATTGCATCTGTGTTCTTCTCACAAACCACACATGGATCCAGCCAGTGTCATCGCATGTCTGCTCTTCCCATGAACCACACATGGATCCACCAGTGTCATTGCATGTCTGCTCTTTTCATGAACCACAGCTAGAGTCATTGGATGTGTGTTCTTCTCACAGACCACATATCACCAGTGTCATTGCATGTGGCTTCTTCCCAAAGACCACACATGGATCCACTAGTGTCATTGCATGTGTGTTCTTCTCACAAACCATATCATGAACCATACCTAGTGTCATTGCATGTGTATTCTTTTCACCTACCACACATGGATCCACTAGTGTCATTGCATGTGTGTTCTTCTCACAAACCATATCATGAACCACACCCAGTGTCATTGCATGTGTGTTCTTCTCATTAACCCCACATGGATCCACCGGTGTCAGTGCATGTCTGCTGTTTTCATTAACCACAGCTAGAGACATTGCATGTGTGTCTTTTCACAAACCACATATCACCAGAGTCATTGCATGTGTGTTATTCTCACGTACCATATCATGAACCACACCCAGTGTCATTGCATGTGTGTTCTTCCCATGAACCTCACATGGATCCACCGGTGTCATTGCATGTCTGCTCTTTTCATGAACCACAGCTAGGCTCATTGCATGTGTGTTCTTCTCACATACCACATATCACAAGTATCATTGCATGTGTGTTCTTCCCAAAGACCACACATGGATCCACTAGTATCATTGCATGTGTGTTCTTCTCACAAACCATATCATGAACCACACCCAGTGTCATTGCATGTGTTTTCTTCTCACAGACCACACATGGATCCACCAGTGTCATTGCATGTGTGTTCTTCTCACAAACCATATCATGAACCACACGTAGTGTCATTGCATGTGTGTTCTTCTCACAGACCACACATGGATCCACCGGTGTCATTGCATGTGTGTTGTTCCCATGAACCACACATGGATCCACCGGTGTCATTGTATGTCTGCTCTTCCCATGAACCACAACTAGAGTCATCGCATGCATGCTCTTTACGTGAACCATAGCTAGAGTCATTGCATGTGTGTTCTTCTCACAGACCATATCATGAACCACACCCAGTTTCATTGCATGTGTGTTCTTCCCATGAACCACACATGGATCCACCGGTGTCATTGCATGTCTGCTCTTTTAATGAACCACAGCTAGAGTTATTGCATATGTGTTCTTCTCACAGACCACATATCACCGAAGTCATTGCATCTGTGTTCTTCCCATGAACCACACATGGATCCACCAGTGTCATTGCATGTGTGTTCTTACCACACACCACACATGGATCCACCAGTGTCGTTGCATGTGTGTTCTTCCGACGAACCACACATGGATCCACCAGTGTCATTGTATGTATGCTCTTCCCATGAACCACATCTAGAGTCATCGCATGCGTGCTCTTTTCATGAACCACAGCTAGAGTCATTGCATGTGTGTTCTTCTTACAAACCATATCATGAACCACACCCAGTGTCATTGCATGTGTGTTCTTCTCACAAACCACATATGGATCCACCGGTGTCATTGCATGTCTGCTCTTCTCATTAACCACAGCTAGAGTCATTGCATGTCTGTTCTTTTCACAAACCACATATCACCAGAGTCATTGCATGTGTGTTCTTCCCATGAACTACACATGGATCCACCAGTGTCATTGCATGTGTGTTCTTCTCTAAAACCACACATGGATCCACCTAGTGTCATCGCATGTGTGTTCTTCCCATGAACCACACATGGACCCACCAGTGTCATTGCATGTCTGCTCTTTTCATGAACCACAACTAGAGTCATTGGATGTGTGTTCTTCTCATAGACCACATATCACCAGTGTCATTGCATGTGTGTTCTTCCCAAAGACCACACATGGATCCACCAGTGTCATTGCATGTGTGTTCTTTAGACAAACCATATCATGAACCACACCCAGTGTCATTGCATGTGTTTTCTTCTCACAGACCACACATGGATCCACCAGTGTCATTGCATGTGTGTTCTTCTCACAAACCATATCATGAACCACACGTAGTGTCATTGCATGTGTGTTCTTCTCACAGACCACACATGGATCCACCGGTGTCATTGCATGTGTGTTGTTCCCATGAACCACACATGGATCCACCGGTGTCATTGTATGTCTGCTCTTCCCATGAAGCACAGCTAGAGTCATCGCATGCATGCTCTTTACGTGAACCATAGCTAGAGTCATTGCATGTGTGTTCTTCTCACAGACCATATCATGAACCACACCCAGTTTCATTGCATGTGTGTTCTTCCCATGAACCACACATGGATCCACCGGTGTCATTGCATGTCTGCTCTTTTAATGAACCAGAGCTAGAGTTATTGCATATGTGTTCTTCTCACAGACCACATATCACCGAAGTCATTGCATGTGTGTTCTTCCCATGAACCACACATGGATCCACCAGTGTCATTGCATGTGTGTTCTTCCCACACACAACACATGGATCCACCAGTGTCGTTGCATGTGTGTTCTTCCGACGAACCACACATGGATCCACCAGTGTCATTGTATGTATGCTCTTCCCATGAACCACAGCTAGAGTCATCTCATGCGTGCTCTTTTCATGAACCACAGCTAGAGTCATTGCATGTGTGTTCTTCTTACAAACCATATCATGAACCACACCCAGTGTCATTGCATGTGTGTTCTTCTCACAAACCACACATGGATCCACCAGTGTCATTGCATGTCTGCTCTTCTCATTAACCACAGCTAGAGTCATTGCATGTCTGTTCTTTTCACAAACCACATATCACCAGAGTCATTGCATGTGTGTTCTTCCCATGAACTACACATGGATCCACCAGTGTCATTGCATGTGTGTTCTTCTCTAAAACCACACATGGATCCACCTAGTGTCATCGCATGTGTGTTCTTCCCATGAACCACACATGGATCCACCAGTTTCATTGCATGTCTGCACTTTTCATGAACCACAACTAGAGTCATTGGATGTGTGTTCTTCTCATAGACCACATATCACCAGTGTCATTGCATGTGTGTTCTTCCCAAAGACCACACATGGATCCACCAGTGTCATTGCATGTGTGTTCTTCAGACAAACCATATCATGAACCACACCCAGTGTCATTGCATGTGTGTTCTTCTCACAGACCACACATGGATCCACCAGTGTCATTGCATGTGTGTTCTTCTCACAGACTATATCATGAACCACACCCAGTGTCATTGCATGTGTGTTCTTCTCATTAACCCCACATGGATCCACCAGTGTCATTGCATGTGTGTTCTTCCCACACACCACACATGGATCCACCAGTGTCGTTGCATGTGTGTTCTTCCAACGAACTACACATGGATCCACCAGTGTCATTGTATGTATGCTCTTCCCATGAACCACAGCTAGAGTCATCGCATGCGTGCTCTTTTCATGAACCAAGCTAGAGTCATTGCATGTGTGTTCTTCTTACAAACCATATCATGAACCACACCCAGTGTCATTGCATGTGTGTTCTTCTCACAAACCACACATGGATCCACCGGTGTCATTGCATGTCTGCTCTTCTCATTAACCACAGCTAGAGTCATTGCATGTCTGTTCTTTTCACAAACCACATATCACCAGAGTCATTGCATGTGTGTTCTTCCCATGAACTACACATGGATCCACCAGTGTCATTGCATGTGTGTTCTTCTCTAAAACCAAACATGGATCCACCTAGTGTCATCGCATGTGTGTTCTTCCCATGAACCACACATGGATCCACCGGTGTCATTGCATGTCTGCTCTTTTCATGAACCACAGCTAGAGTCATTGCATGTGTGTTCTTCTCACAGACCACATATCACCTGTGTCATTGCATGTGTGTTCTTCCCATGAACCACACATGGATCCACCAGTGTCATTGCATGTTTGTTCTTCCCACGGACCACACATGGATCCATCAGTGTCGTTGCATGTGTGTTCTTCCCATGAACCACACATGGATCCACCGGTGTCATTGTATGTCTGCTCTTCCCATGAACCACAGCTAGAGTCATCGCATGCGTGCTCTTTTCATGAACAACAGCTAGAGTCATTGCATGTGTGTTCTTCTTACAAACCATATCATAAACCACTCCCAGTGTCATTGCATGTGTGTTCTTCTCACAAACCACACATGGATCCACCGGTGTCATTGCATGTCTGCTCTTCTCATTAACCACAGCTAGAGTCATTGCATTTCTGTTCTTTTCACAAACCACATATCACCAGAGTCATTGCATTTGTGTTCTTCCCATGAACAACACATGGATCCACCAGTGTCATTGCATGTGTGTTCTTCTCACAAACCACACATGGATCCACCCAGTGTCATCGCATGTGTGTTCTTCCCATGAACCACACATGGATCCAACAGTGTCATTGTATGTCTGCTCTTTTCATGAACCACAGCTAGACTCATTAGATGTGTGTTCTTCTCACAGACCACATATCACCAGTGTCATTGCATGTGTGTTCTTCCCAAAGACCACACATGGAGCCACCAGTGTCATTGCATGTGTGCTCTTCTCACAAACCATATCATGAACCACACCCAGTGTCATTGCATGTGTGTTCTTCTCACAGACCACACATGGATCCACTAGTGTCATTGCATGTGTGTTCTTCCCACAGACCACACATGGATCCACCAGTGTCGTTGCATGTGTGTTCTTCCCATGAACCACACATGGATCCACCAGTGTCATTGTATGTCTGCTCTTCCCATGAACCACAGCTAGAGTCATCGCATGCGTGCTCTTTTCACAAACCACGGCTAGAGTCATTGCATGTGTGTTCTTCTTACAAACCATATCATGAACCACACCCAGTGTCATTGCATGTGTGTTCTTCTCACAAACCACACATGGATCCACTGGTGTCATTGCATGCCTGCTCTTCTCATTAGCAACAGCTAGAGTCATTGCATGTCTGTTCTTTTTCACAAACCACATATCACCAAAGTCATTGCATGTGTGTTATTCCCATGAACCACACATGGATCCACCAGTGTCATTGCATCTGTGTTCTTCTCACAAACCACACATGGATCCAGCCAGTGTCATCGCATGTCTGCTCTTCCCATGAACCACACATGGATCCACCAGTGTCATTGCATGTCTGCTCTTTTCATGAACCACAGCTAGAGTCATTGGATGTGTGTTCTTCTCACAGACCACATATCACCAGTGTCATTGCATGTGGCTTCTTCCCAAAGACCACACATGGATCCACTAGTGTCATTGCATGTGTGTTCTTCTCACAAACCATATCATGAACCATACCTAGTGTCATTGCATGTGTGTTCTTTTCACCTACCACACATGGATCCACTAGTGTCATTGCATGTGTGTTCTTCTCACAAACCATATCATGAACCACACCCAGTGTCATTGCATGTGTGTTCTTCTCATTAACCCCACATGGATCCACCGGTGTCAGTGCATGTCTGCTGTTTTCATTAACCACAGCTAGAGACATTGCATGTGTGTCTTTTCACAAACCACATATCACCAGAGTCATTGCATGTGTGTTATTCTCACGTACCATATCATGAACCACACCCAGTGTCATTGCATGTGTGTTCTTCCCATGAACCTCACATGGATCCACCGGTGTCATTGCATGTCTGCTCTTTTCATGAACCACAGCTAGGCTCATTGCATGTGTGTTCTTCTCACATACCACATATCACAAGTATCATTGCATGTGTGTTCTTCCCAAAGACCACACATGGATCCACTAGTATCATTGCATGTGTGTTCTTCTCACAAACCATATCATGAACCACACCCAGTGTCATTGCATGTGTTTTCTTCTCACAGACCACACATGGATCCACCAGTGTCATTGCATGTGTGTTCTTCTCACAAACCATATCATGAACCACACGTAGTGTCATTGCATGTGTGTTCTTCTCACAGACCACACATGGATCCACCGGTGTCATTGCATGTGTGTTGTTCCCATGAACCACACATGGATCCACCGGTGTCATTGTACGTCTGCTCTTCCCATGAACCACAACTAGAGTCATCGCATGCATGCTCTTTACGTGAACCATAGCTAGAGTCATTGCATGTGTGTTCTTCTCACAGACCATATCATGAACCACACCCAGTTTCATTGCATGTGTGTTCTTCCCATGAACCACACATGGATCCACCGGTGTCATTGCATGTCTGCTCTTTTAATGAACCACAGCTAGAGTTATTGCATATGTGTTCTTCTCACAGACCACATATCACCGAAGTCATTGCATCTGTGTTCTTCCCATGAACCACACATGGATCCACCAGTGTCATTGCATGTGTGTTCTTACCACACACCACACATGGATCCACCAGTGTCGTTGCATGTGTGTTCTTCCGACGAACCACACATGGATCCACCAGTGTCATTGTATGTATGCTCTTCCCATGAACCACATCTAGAGTCATCGCATGCGTGCTCTTTTCATGAACCACAGCTAGAGTCATTGCATGTGTGTTCTTCTTACAAACCATATCATGAACCACACCCAGTGTCATTGCATGTGTGTTCTTCTCACAAACCACACATGGATCCACCGGTGTCATTGCATGTCTGCTCTTCTCATTAACCACAGCTAGAGTCATTGCATGTCTGTTCTTTTCACAAACCACATATCACCAGAGTCATTGCATGTGTGTTCTTCCCATGAACTACACATGGATCCACCAGTGTCATTGCATGTGTGTTCTTCTCTAAAACCACACATGGATCCACCTAGTGTCATCGCATGTGTGTTCTTCCCATGAACCACACATGGACCCACCAGTGTCATTACATGTCTGCTCTTTTCATGAACCACAACTAGAGTCATTGGATGTGTGTTCTTCTCATAGACCACATATCACCAGTGTCATTGCATGTGTGTTCTTCCCAAAGACCACACATGGATCCACCAGTGTCATTGCATGTGTGTTCTTCAGACAAACCATATCATGAACCACACCCAGTGTCATTGCATGTGTTTTCTTCTCACAGACCACACATGGATCCACCAGTGTCATTGCATGTGTGTTCTTCTCACAAACCATATCATGAACCACACGTAGTGTCATTGCATGTGTGTTCTTCTCACAGACCACACATGGATCCACCGGTGTCATTGCATGTGTGTTGTTCCCATGAACCACACATGGATCCACCGGTGTCATTGTATGTCTGCTCTTCCCATGAAGCACAGCTAGAGTCATCGCATGCATGCTCTTTACGTGAACCATAGCTAGAGTCATTGCATGTGTGTTCTTCTCACAGACCATATCATGAACCACACCCAGTTTCATTGCATGTGTGTTCTTCCCATGAACCACACATGGATCCACCGGTGTCATTGCATGTCTGCTCTTTTAATGAACCAGAGCTAGAGTTATTGCATATGTGTTCTTCTCACAGACCACATATCACCGAAGTCATTGCATGTGTGTTCTTCCCATGAACCACACATGGATCCACCAGTGTCATTGCATGTGTGTTCTTCCCACACACAACACATGGATCCACCAGTGTCGTTGCATGTGTGTTCTTCCGACGAACCACACATGGATCCACCAGTGTCATTGTATGTATGCTCTTCCCATGAACCACAGCTAGAGTCATCTCATGCGTGCTCTTTTCATGAACCACAGCTAGAGTCATTGCATGTGTGTTCTTCTTACAAACCATATCATGAACCACACCCAGTGTCATTGCATGTGTGTTCTTCTCACAAACCACACATGGATCCACCAGTGTCATTGCATGTCTGCTCTTCTCATTAACCACAGCTAGAGTCATTGCATGTCTGTTCTTTTCACAAACCACATATCACTAGAGTCATTGCATGTGTGTTCTTCCCATGAACTACACATGGATCCACCAGTGTCATTGCATGTGTGTTCTTCTCTAAAACCACACATGGATCCACCTAGTGTCATCGCATGTGTGTTCTTCCCATGAACCACACATGGATCCACCAGTTTCATTGCATGTCTGCACTTTTCATGAACCACAACTAGAGTCATTGGATGTGTGTTCTTCTCATAGACCACATATCACCAGTGTCATTGCATGTGTGTTCTTCCCAAAGACCACACATGGATCCACCAGTGTCATTGCATGTGTGTTCTTCAGACAAACCATATCATGAACCACACCCAGTGTCATTGCATGTGTGTTCTTCTCACAGACCACACATGGATCCACCAGTGTCATTGCATGTGTGTTCTTCTCACAGACTATATCATGAACCACACCCAGTGTCATTGCATGTGTGTTCTTCTCATTAACCCCACATGGATCCACCAGTGTCATTGCATGTGTGTTCTTCCCACACACCACACATGGATCCACCAGTGTCGTTGCATGTGTGTTCTTCCAACGAACTACACATGGATCCACCAGTGTCATTGTATGTATGCTCTTCCCATGAACCACAGCTAGAGTCATCGCATGCGTGCTCTTTTCATGAACCAAGCTAGAGTCATTGCATGTGTGTTCTTCTTACAAACCATATCATGAACCACACCCAGTGTCATTGCATGTGTGTTCTTCTCACAAACCACACATGGATCCACCGGTGTCATTGCATGTCTGCTCTTCTCATTAACCACAGCTAGAGTCATTGCATGTCTGTTCTTTTCACAAACCACATATCACCAGAGTCATTGCATGTGTGTTCTTCCCATGAACTACACATGGATCCACCAGTGTCATTGCATGTGTGTTCTTCTCTAAAACCAAACATGGATCCACCTAGTGTCATCGCATGTGTGTTCTTCCCATGAACCACACATGGATCCACCGGTGTCATTGCATGTCTGCTCTTTTCATGAACCACAGCTAGAGTCATTGCATGTGTGTTCTTCTCATAGACCACATATCACCTGTGTCATTGCATGTGTGTTCTTCCCATGAACCACACATGGATCCACCAGTGTCATTGCATGTTTGTTCTTCCCACGGACCACACATGGATCCATCAGTGTCGTTTCATGTGTGTTCTTCCCATGAACCACACATGGATCCACCGGTGTCATTGTATGTCTGCTCTTCCCATGAACCACAGCTAGAGTCATCGCATGCGTGCTCTTTTCATGAACAACAGCTAGAGTCATTGCATGTGTGTTCTTCTTACAAACCATATCATAAACCACTCCCAGTGTCATTGCATGTGTGTTCTTCTCACAAACCACACATGGATCCACCGGTGTCATTGCATGTCTGCTCTTCTCATTAACCACAGCTAGAGTCATTGCATTTCTGTTCTTTTCACAAACCACATATCACCAGAGTCATTGCATTTGTGTTCTTCCCATGAACAACACATGGATCCACCAGTGTCATTGCATGTGTGTTCTT
The DNA here is from genome assembly GCA_916181665.1 of Avena sativa. NCBI lineage: Eukaryota > Viridiplantae > Streptophyta > Magnoliopsida > Poales > Poaceae > Avena > Avena sativa. Next base: position 436,874,024 of record OV702295.1, read on the forward strand.
CTCACAAACCACACATGGATCCACCCAGTGTCATCGCATGTGTGTTCTTCCCATGAACCACACATGGATCCAACAGTGTCATTGTATGTCTGCTCTTTTCATGAACCACAGCTAGACTCATTAGATGTGTGTTCTTCTCACAGACCACATATCACCAGTGTCATTGCATGTGTGTTCTTCCCAAAGACCACACATGGAGCCACCAGTGTCATTGCATGTGTGCTCTTCTCACAAACCATATCATGAACCACACCCAGTGTCATTGCATGTGTGTTCTTCTCACAGACCACACATGGATCCACTAGTGTCATTGCATGTGTGTTCTTCCCACAGACCACACATGGATCCACCAGTGTCGTTGCATGTGTGTTCTTCCCATGAACCACACATGGATCCACCAGTGTCATTGTATGTCTGCTCTTCCCATGAACCACAGCTAGAGTCATCGCATGCGTGCTCTTTTCACAAACCACGGCTAGAGTCATTGCATGTGTGTTCTTCTTACAAACCATATCATGAACCACACCCAGTGTCATTGCATGTGTGTTCTTCTCACAAACCACACATGGATCCACTGGTGTCATTGCATGCCTGCTCTTCTCATTAGCAACAGCTAGAGTCATTGCATGTCTGTTCTTTTTCACAAACCACATATCACCAAAGTCATTGCATGTGTGTTCTTCCCATGAACCACACATGGATCCACCAGTGTCATTGCATCTGTGTTCTTCTCACAAACCACACATGGATCCAGCCAGTGTCATCGCATGTCTGCTCTTCCCATGAACCACACATGGATCCACCAGTGTCATTGCATGTCTGCTCTTTTCATGAACCACAGCTAGAGTCATTGGATGTGTGTTCTTCTCACAGACCACATATCACCAGTGTCATTGCATGTGGCTTCTTCCCAAAGACCACACATGGATCCACTAGTGTCATTGCATGTGTGTTCTTCTCACAAACCATATCATGAACCATACCTAGTGTCATTGCATGTGTATTCTTTTCACCTACCACACATGGATCCACTAGTGTCATTGCATGTGTGTTCTTCTCACAAACCATATCATGAACCACACCCAGTGTCATTGCATGTGTGTTCTTCTCATTAACCCCACATGGATCCACCGGTGTCAGTGCATGTCTGCTGTTTTCATTAACCACAGCTAGAGACATTGCATGTGTGTCTTTTCACAAACCACATATCACCAGAGTCATTGCATGTGTGTTATTCTCACGTACCATATCATGAACCACACCCAGTGTCATTGCATGTGTGTTCTTCCCATGAACCTCACATGGATCCACCGGTGTCATTGCATGTCTGCTCTTTTCATGAACCACAGCTAGGCTCATTGCATGTGTGTTCTTCTCACATACCACATATCACAAGTATCATTGCATGTGTGTTCTTCCCAAAGACCACACATGGATCCACTAGTATCATTGCATGTGTGTTCTTCTCACAAACCATATCATGAACCACACCCAGTGTCATTGCATGTGTTTTCTTCTCACAGACCACACATGGATCCACCAGTGTCATTGCATGTGTGTTCTTCTCACAAACCATATCATGAACCACACGTAGTGTCATTGCATGTGTGTTCTTCTCACAGACCACACATGGATCCACCGGTGTCATTGCATGTGTGTTGTTCCCATGAACCACACATGGATCCACCGGTGTCATTGTACGTCTGCTCTTCCCATGAACCACAACTAGAGTCATCGCATGCATGCTCTTTACGTGAACCATAGCTAGAGTCATTGCATGTGTGTTCTTCTCACAGACCATATCATGAACCACACCCAGTTTCATTGCATGTGTGTTCTTCCCATGAACCACACATGGATCCACCGGTGTCATTGCATGTCTGCTCTTTTAATGAACCACAGCTAGAGTTATTGCATATGTGTTCTTCTCACAGACCACATATCACCGAAGTCATTGCATCTGTGTTCTTCCCATGAACCACACATGGATCCACCAGTGTCATTGCATGTGTGTTCTTACCACACACCACACATGGATCCACCAGTGTCGTTGCATGTGTGTTCTTCCGACGAACCACACATGGATCCACCAGTGTCATTGTATGTATGCTCTTCCCATGAACCACATCTAGAGTCATCGCATGCGTGCTCTTTTCATGAACCACAGCTAGAGTCATTGCATGTGTGTTCTTCTTACAAACCATATCATGAACCACACCCAGTGTCATTGCATGTGTGTTCTTCTCACAAACCACACATGGATCCACCGGTGTCATTGCATGTCTGCTCTTCTCATTAACCACAGCTAGAGTCATTGCATGTCTGTTCTTTTCACAAACCACATATCACCAGAGTCATTGCATGTGTGTTCTTCCCATGAACTACACATGGATCCACCAGTGTCATTGCATGTGTGTTCTTCTCTAAAACCACACATGGATCCACCTAGTGTCATCGCATGTGTGTTCTTCCCATGAACCACACATGGACCCACCAGTGTCATTGCATGTCTGCTCTTTTCATGAACCACAACTAGAGTCATTGGATGTGTGTTCTTCTCATAGACCACATATCACCAGTGTCATTGCATGTGTGTTCTTCCCAAAGACCACACATGGATCCACCAGTGTCATTGCATGTGTGTTCTTCAGACAAACCATATCATGAACCACACCCAGTGTCATTGCATGTGTTTTCTTCTCACAGACCACACATGGATCCACCAGTGTCATTGCATGTGTGTTCTTCTCACAAACCATATCATGAACCACACGTAGTGTCATTGCATGTGTGTTCTTCTCACAGACCACACATGGATCCACCGGTGTCATTGCATGTGTGTTGTTCCCATGAACCACACATGGATCCACCGGTGTCATTGTATGTCTGCTCTTCCCATGAAGCACAGCTAGAGTCATCGCATGCATGCTCTTTACGTGAACCATAGCTAGAGTCATTGCATGTGTGTTCTTCTCACAGACCATATCATGAACCACACCCAGTTTCATTGCATGTGTGTTCTTCCCATGAACCACACATGGATCCACCGGTGTCATTGCATGTCTGCTCTTTTAATGAACCAGAGCTAGAGTTATTGCATATGTGTTCTTCTCACAGACCACATATCACCGAAGTCATTGCATGTGTGTTCTTCCCATGAACCACACATGGATCCACCAGTGTCATTGCATGTGTGTTCTTCCCACACACAACACATGGATCCACCAGTGTCGTTGCATGTGTGTTCTTCCGACGAACCACACATGGATCCACCAGTGTCATTGTATGTATGCTCTTCCCATGAACCACAGCTAGAGTCATCTCATGCGTGCTCTTTTCATGAACCACAGCTAGAGTCATTGCATGTGTGTTCTTCTTACAAACCATATCATGAACCACACCCAGTGTCATTGCATGTGTGTTCTTCTCACAAACCACACATGGATCCACCAGTGTCATTGCATGTCTGCTCTTCTCATTAACCACAGCTAGAGTCATTGCATGTCTGTTCTTTTTACAAACCACATATCACTAGAGTCATTGCATGTGTGTTCTTCCCATGAACTACACATGGATCCACCAGTGTCATTGCATGTGTGTTCTTCTCTAAAACCACACATGGATCCACCTAGTGTCATCGCATGTGTGTTCTTCCCATGAACCACACATGGATCCACCAGTTTCATTGCATGTCTGCACTTTTCATGAACCACAACTAGAGTCATTGGATGTGTGTTCTTCTCATAGACCACATATCACCAGTGTCATTGCATGTGTGTTCTTCCCAAAGACCACACATGGATCCACCAGTGTCATTGCATGTGTGTTCTTCAGACAAACCATATCATGAACCACACCCAGTGTCATTGCATGTGTGTTCTTCTCACAGACCACACATGGATCCACCAGTGTCATTGCATGTGTGTTCTTCTCACAGACTATATCATGAACCACACCCAGTGTCATTGCATGTGTGTTCTTCTCATTAACCCCACATGGATCCACCAGTGTCATTGCATGTGTGTTCTTCCCACACACCACACATGGATCCACCAGTGTCGTTGCATGTGTGTTCTTCCAACGAACCACACATGGATCCACCAGTGTCATTGGGTGGGGTGAGGTGGTGCGAGGTGATAGGGTGGGGTGAGGTGGAGGGGGCTGGGTAGGATTAGGGGTAGGGTATTTGGTAGAAAAGGTTTTGGGTGTTTTCTGGGGTAGGTAGGATTTTTATCTGGAGGTGGCCGGCTGGGCTTTCGGGCCTGGCTGGCTGCCTCCCAAAAATGATATAAAATTTTATTTGTTTAAAATGGGGCATTTGAAAACTGTTGGTAGACAAAACAAAAATATTCCGGAGACCTGGGTTTTAATTTGAATAAAGACGGGAATTATTTGGAAAACAAAACTAGGCATTTCGAAAATAGTTTAGACAAAAACCATGCATGATGATGACGATGCTCAAATGCAAGGTGGCATGATGACATGAGCATGCAGTCATGATGATGCAATGCACAAAAACAACGCGATTTTCTAGTAGTGGTTTTAGCGGGGCGCCACACAGCAAATCACACCAGGCAGAATACATTCATTCAGAAAACAAACCAAATGTAGATATAGCTGTGCGCAGCTAAATAGGATATAGCGATAGAAAGTAGGTTGCTTAACGAGGTTCGATGCATTCAGCCAGAAATAGGATATAGCTAGAAAGAAGCTGCTTAGCGGCAGGGGCAGCCGCCACAGCTGCAGGCACATCCTGCAAGCGCCCACGCCTCCGCCATCTCCCTCTGGTGCTTCCGCCACTTCTTGCTGCCCAGTTTCTTGGACTTGGGGGCCTTGGGCCTGATTGGAGGCATGCGACCCTCTTTGATGGCCACCCGCTGGAGGTTTTGGAGGTGAATGCAGAGAGCACAGTGTCCAGCGATGTAGGCGTTGATGTTCGCGGGCTCGGGCTTGCCGCTTTTTGGATGTCGGAGCCCACGACCTCTGCATGCTTCAGTAAGGTGTTCAAGACGGTGCCGCCGGCGGCGCGACTCGTCAAGCAGTCGTACTTGCCGGCCCGCAGCCTCCTCAGCACCTAACGAGACTTGGTGTGAATGGACTCGTCATCGCTGCAGACATTGCTGCCGGAAACCTATTGGAAGAAAGGGAAAATGGGGGAGTAGATGGTGTAAGAAGATCAAGCAATCGAAATGCGAACAAGCGAATCCTAATAAACCAAGATCTAGCATCCAATGATGGGAACGGTGTTGGATAATTAGGCACAATTTTCATGATTAATTCTAGAATATTAAACATGACAATACCAGCTAAATTTTAAATAGATTATCCCATTATTTCTAACAAACGGTAGAAGAACCAGGGGAGGGGAGCAAACCCTAGTTACCTCCGACCATAGGTCGTCGATGCCGGTGTCGTAGGGGTTTAGCGGAGAGATGTAATTATCTGGATCATAGGTGCCCAAGAAGTGCGTGATCTGCTTGTGACCGGCGGGGGCCTCCTCGCCGGCGGGGGCTCCTCTTCGGCGGCTCCGTCGGTAGCTGGGACAGGGGCCTGGATGGGAACGACGGCTGCCATCGATGCCTCCACTAGGGCCTGGACAGGGACAACGGCTGCTTTCAACGCGTCGAGGGGGACCGGCGAGGAGACGGGGGCCTCCTCGCCGGTGGCCACGGAGGCCATGATGGCCACCTTATCCTCCTCAGCCATCGCCAGCACGGACGGGGTATTCTCGGGAGTTTGCGGATGCTGGTGGGACAGTGGAGAGGGTTGCGTGGGGATAGTGAGCGAGAGTGGGAGTGGGTGTGCGGAGAGGGGCTCTATAGCTAAGGTGGATAGAAGCAAGGCATGTTTCGTTGCACCACCATGCAACACGCCGCGCAGTCGACTGCACCGTGCACCGCGACACGCGCACGGTACGTCACGTTTTTTCCCGGGCCATGCATGGCAGTTCTGTATTGAGCCGCATGCAAAGGGCGCACACACAATTTCTATGTACGAAGTTTGACACGGCCCTAAAATTGGCGAGAGTTCAAAGTGGAAATGTAGAGGGGAAGGTAGGTGGCTGTACAGCGAGATTTGTGGGGTTGTGATAGATTCGGTAAAGGGATGTGTTGATGGCTACGAGTGACTCGATGAACCGGAGATGTTAGGTCTCGTCGAGCTCAGCTGTTCAGCCTCCGGATAGCGCGTCCAAGCTTCTTACGGTGGGCCCCAGTTGGAAGTGAGATTGAGAGCCTCTGCAAAAAATGGGATGTATCTTATTAAAATCAAGAGGCAATAAACTGCAGTTGTCCATCGACGACCGTGCACTCGATGACGCATGTGTTATGGCGTAGTAGTAGAAGTAGTAGGCTTTTCAGACTTGATTAAACGTGACATGACCGCTCGACGACTTTTTCCATGGACGGCATCCTGTTCCTTCTTGTAGAGGGAGACGTCAAGATGGGGCCTCGTCAAGATGGTAGCTCGTTAACTGGTAGTTTGAAAGAGTACCCTTTTCCTCTCTCACTAAACAGATATGTTTCATTTTGCCCAAATTGGTAGCAAATATAGAGAAGATTCTCTCTTCGATAATTCGTTCCCTTTTGGACCTCTTTTTGCCTCCGATCAGGTAGCAAATCTAAAGCAGCAAATCACACCAGGCAGAATACATTCATTCAGAAAACAAAACAAATATAGATATAGCTATGCGCAGCTAAATAGGATATAGCGATAGAAAGTAGTAGGTTGCTTAACGGGGTTCGATGCATTCAGCCAGAAATAGGATGCAAGCAAAATATAGAAAATCAAAAGAAGCTGCTTAGCAGCAACAACCGTGGCAGATGCAGATATATTCAAGCAGACATCCAACCCGTTCATTCGCCAGCGCCTCCATCTCCCCCTGGCGCCTCCGCCACTTCTTGCTGCCCAGTTTCTTGGACTTGGGGGGCCTTGGGCCTGATTGGAGGCATGCGACCCTCTTTGATGGCCACCCGCTAGAGGTTTCGGAGGTGAATGCCGAGAGCACGGTGTTCAGCGATGTAGGCGTTGATGTTCGCAGGCTCGGGCTTGCCGCTTTTGTGGATGCCAGAGACCGCAGCCTCTGCATGCTTCAGTAAGGTGTTCAAGACGGTGCCGCTGGCGGTGCGACTCGTCAAGCAGTAGACGCCCCCCTTGCGGAAGGGGCAGCTATAGTAGGGGCCCGTGAGGAAGCCATCGTACTTGCCGGCCCGCAGCCTCCTCAGCACCTGACGAGCCTTGGTGTGAATGGACTCGTCATCGCTGCAGACGTCGCTGCCGGAAACCTATTGGAAGAAAGGGAAAATGGGGGAATAGATGGTGTAAGAAGATCGAGCAATCGAAATGCAAACAAGCGAATCCTAATAAACCAAGATCTAGCATCCAACAATGGGAATGGTGTTGGATAATTAGCACAATTTCCATGATTAATTCCAGAATATTAAACATGACAATACCAGCTAAATTTTAAATAGATTAGCCCATTATTTCTAACAAACGGTAGAAGAACCAGGGGAGGGGAGCAAACCCTACTTACCTCCGACCATAGGTCGTCGATGCCGGTGTCGTAGGGGTTCAGCGGAGCGATGTACTTATCTGGATCGTAGGTGCCCAAGAAGTGCGTGATCTGCTTGTGACCGGCGGGGGCCTCCTCGCCGGCGGGGGGCTCCTCTTCAGCGGCTCCGTCGGTAGCTGGGACGGGGGCCTGGACGGGAACGGCAGCTGCCATCGATGCCTCCACTGGGGCCTGGACAGGGACAGCGGCTGCTTTCAACACGTCGAGGGGGACCGTCGAGGAGACAGGGGCCTCCTCGCCGGCGGCCACGGAGGCCACAATGGCCACCTTATCCTCCTCGGCCATCGCCGGCGCGGACGGGGTATTCTCGGGAGTTTTGCGGATGCTGGTGGGACAGTGGAGAGGGTTGCGTGGGGATAGTGAGCGAGAGTGGGAGTGGGTGTGCGGAGAGGGGCTCTATAGCTAAGGTGGATAGAAGCAAGGCACGTTTCGTTGCACCACCGTGCAACGCGCCGTGCAGTCGACTATACCGTGCACCGCGACACGCGCACGGTACGTCACGTTTTTTCCCGGGCCATGCATGGCAGTTCTGTATTGAGCCGCATGCAAAGGGCGCACACACAATTTCTATGTACAAAGTTTGACAAGGCCCTAAAATTGGCGATTGAGAGCCGCTGCGTAAAAAATGGGATATGTCTTATTAAAATCAAGTGGCAATAAATTGCAGTTGTCCATCGACGACCGTGCACTCGACGCATGCGTTGTGGCGTAGTAGTAGCAGTAGTAGGCTTTTCAGACTTGATTAAACATGACATGACCGTTCGACGACTTTTTCCATGGACGACATCGTGTTCCTTCTTGTAGAAGTCTGCATGAGGGAGACGTACGTGTTGTCTCACGATGTACTGTGAACGGCACGACGTGTGCAATGATCATCGTTGGATCGCACAGAATCAACGGTTGGTGCGCACGATCCGCATGATAACCGTGATAACCAATCAAGGAGTAGCAGACAGGGTGAGCACAGATTTGTGCTTCTACGAAAGATAGAGAGGTGGGGGGGGGGCAAAACTGAGTAGTACCATATAAAACCAAGGGCGATACTAAGTAGTATAAAAATGGAAAGTGAGTGTCTTGCACAATGAAATACATCATGGCATACATCAAATTATGCCAAGATAGATCCACAAGAGTTCATTGGATGTGTGTTCTCCTCATAAACCACTCATAAACCACGTAAGGATCCACTAGATTCATTGGATGTGTGTTCTTCTCACAAACCACATATCACCAGTGTCATTGCATGTGTGTTCTTCCCACAGACCACACATGGATCCACCAGTGTCATTGCATGTGTGTTCTTCTCACAAACCACACATGGATCCACCAGTGTCATCGCATGTCTGCTCTTTTCATGAACCACGGCTAGAGTCATTGCATGTGTGTTCTTCTCACAGACCACATATCACCTGTGTCATTGCATGTGTGTTCTTCCCATAGACCACACATGGATCCACCAGTGTTATTGCATGTGTGTTCTTCCCATAGACCACACATCGATCCACCCAGTGTCATTGCATGTGTGTTCTTCCCACAGACCACACATGGATCCACTAGAGTCATTGCATGTGTGTTTTTCCCGTGAACCACACATGGATCCACCAGTGTCATTGCATGTCTGCTCTTTTCATGAACCACAGCTAGAGTCATTGCATGTGTGTTCTTCTCACAAACCACAGCTAGAGTCATTGCATGTGTGTTCTTCTCACAAACCACATATCACCAGTGTCATTGCATGTGTGTTCTTCCCATGAACCACACATGGATCCACTAGTGTCATTGCATGTGTGTTCTTCCCACAGACCACACATGGATCCACTAGTGTCATTGCATGTGTGTTCTTCCCATGAACCACACATGGATCCACCAGTGTCATTGCATGTGTGTTATTGTCACAAACCACGTAAGGATCCACCGGTGTCATTGCATGTGTGTTCTTCCCATGAACCACACATGGATCCACCGGTGTCATTGTCTGTCTGCTCTTCCCATGAACCACAGCTAGAGTCATCGCATGCGTGCTCTTTCATGAACCACAGCTAGAGTCATTGCATGTGTGTTCTTCTAACACACCATATCATGAATGATACGTCCAAAACGTATCTACTTTCCCGAACACTTTTGCTATTGTTTCTCCTCTATACTTGTGTGATTTGGATGCAACTAATGCGATCTGACGCTGTTTTCAGCAGAATTGCCTTGGTGTCTACTTTTTGTGCAGAAAATCAACTATCAGGAAAAATCCTATTTTACCCGAAGACTCCAGGAGCCAGATACGAGGTGGAGAAGAGCCCTGGGGTGGCCACACCACCTGCTGGCGCGGGCCAGGCCAGGCCGCGCCAAGGGGTGGTGTGGGCCCCCCAGGCACCCCCTCGGCCTCTCTCTTCGCCTATAAGGAGCCTTCTGACCTAAAAACTTCGGGGGGTTCGACGTTTTTCCAGAAGGAGTTCCGCTCCGCCACCACCACCATATTCCACGAAACAGCACCAGAAACTTCGTTCTGGCACCCTGCCGGGACGGGGAATTGGAGGAGATCATCGCCATCATCATCACCATCACTTCTCCATCGACCATCCATGTTTCCCCCATCTATGAGTGAGTAATCCCCCGCTGTAGGCTATGGGGATGGTAGGGATTGGATGAGATCGTTCATGTAATGGCATCAGATTGTTAGGGCATAGTGCCTAGTATCTCTAACAGTGCTTTATGACTTTGTTGCAACCTTGTTGTGCTGAATTCTTGTCACTAGGGACCGAGTGACATGATTTCAGATCTGAAATTATTATTGATTCATCATGATAGTATTGTTTTGGGTCTTATCTACAAGTTGTTTACACACGTCGTTGTCCGGAACCTATGGTCCCGAAGTGACAGAAATCAGGGTAGCCGGAAGGGAAAGGCTTTGATGTGAGGATCACGTGTGTTCACTGAGTGTTAATGCTTTGCTCCGGTGCTTTATTAAAAGGAGCACCTTAATTGCCAGTAGTTCCCTAGAGGCCCCGCTGTAAACGGGCTGGCAGGACAAAAGTTGTTGTGCAAGTTCTCATTGCGAGCACGTATGACTATATATGGAACACATGCCTAAGATTGTATAGTACTTGGATGCTTTATCTTATTTATCTGCAATTGCCCTATTTTCTGATTGCTATGTGAATTGTCTTGTCCATGCAACGCCCGTCCATCCATCCCTATGCCCACCGCACTCGAATCCACTGTTTACTGCTTTTGTTACTATTGTCTATGTTTTGCTGCTACTGTTACTTTACTATTCCTACTACAAAACTGTTGCTACTGATTAACTGCTATGAGCAAGATTGTTTCCAGGTGCAGCTGAATTGACAACTCAGTTGTTAAGGCTGATAAGTATTCTTTGGCTCCCCTTGTGTCGAATCAATAAATTTGGTTTCACTTCCCTCGAAAATACTGCGATACACCCCCTATACTTGTGGGTCATCAATGAACCACACCCAGTGGCATTGCATGTGCGTTCTTCCCATGAACCACACATGGATCCACCGGTGTCATTGCATGTCTTCTCTTTTCATGAACCACAGCTAGAGTCATTGCATGTGTGTTCTTCCCAAAGACCACACATGGATCCAGCAGTGTCATTGCATGTGTGTTCTTCCCACAGACCACACATGGATCCACCAGTGTCATTGCATGTGTGTTCTTCCCATGAACCACACATGGATCCACTGGTGTCATTGTATGTCTGCTCTTCCCATGAACCACAGCTAGAGTCATCGCATGCGTGCTCTTTTCATGAACCACAGCTGGAGTCATTGCATGTGTGTTCTTCTTACAAACCATATCATGAACCACACCTAGTGTCATTGCATGTGTGTTCTTCTCACAAACCACACATGGATCCACCTGTGTCATTGCATGTCTGCTCTTCTCATTAACCACAGCTAGAGTCATTGCATGTCTGTTCTTTTCACAAACCACATATCACCAAAGTCATTGCATGTGTGTTCTTCCCATGAACCACACATGGATCCACCAGTGTCATTGCATGTGTGTTCTTCTCACAAACCACACATGGATCCACCCAGTGTAATCGCATGTGTGTTCTTCCCATGAACCACACATGGATCCACCAGTGTCATTCCATGGCTGCTCTTTTCATGAACCATATCTAGAGTCATTGGATGTGTGTTCTTCTCACAGACCACATATCACCAGTGTCATTGCATGTGTGTTCTTCCCAAAGACCACACATGGATCCACCAGTGTCATTGCATGTGCGTTCTTCTCACAAACCATATCATGAACCACGCCCAGTGTCATTGCATGTGTGTTCTTCTCACAGACCACACATGGATCCACCAGTGTCATTGCATGTGTGTTCTTCTCACAGACCATATCATGAACCACACCCAGTGTCATTGCATGTGTGTTCTTCCCATGAACCACACATGGATCCACCAGTGTCATCACATGTCCGCTCTTTTCATGAACCACGGATAGAGTCATTGCATGTGTGTTCTTCTCACAGACCACATATCACCTGTGTCATTGCATGTGTGTTCTTCCCATAGACCACAGATGGATCCACCAGTGTCATTGCATGTGTGTTCTTCCCACAGACCACACATGGATCCACCAGTGTCATTGAATGTGTGTTCTTCCCACAGACCACACATGGATCCACCAAAGTCATTGCATGTGTGTTCTTCCCATGAACCACACATGGATCCACCAGTGTCATTGCATGTCTGCTCTTTTCATGAACCACAGCTAGAGTCATTGCATGTGTGTTCTTCTCACAAACCACATATCACCGGTGTCATTGCATGTGTTTTCTTCCCATGAACCACAGATGGATCCACTAGTGTCATTGCATGTGTGTTCTTCCCACAGACTACACATGGATCCACCAGTGTCATTGCATGTGTGTTCTTCCCATGAACCACACATGGATCCACTAGTGTCATTGCATGTGTGTTCTTCCCACACACCACACATGGATCCACCAATGTCGCTGCATGTGTTTTCTTCCCACGAACCACACATGGATCCACCGGTGTCATTGTATGTCTGCTCTTCCCATGAACCACAACTAGAGTCATCGAATGCGTGCTCTTTTCATGAACCACAGCTGGAGTCATTGCATGTGTGTTCTTCTTACAAACCATATCATGAACCACACCCAGTGTCATTGCATGTGTGTTCTTCTCACAAACCACACATGGATCCACCGGTGTCATTGCATGTCTGCTCTTCTCATTAACCACAGCTAGAGTCATTGCATGTCTGTTCTTTTCACAAACCACATATCACAAGAGTCATTGCATGTGTTTTCTTCCCATGAACCACACATGCATCCACCATTGTCATTGCATGTGTGTTCTTCTCACAAACCACACATGGATCCACCCAGTGTCATCGCATGTGTGTTCTTCCCATGAACCACACATGGATCCACCAGTGTTATTCCATGTCTGCTCTTTTCATGAACCACAACTAGAGTCATTGGATGTGTGTTCTTCTCACATACCACATATCACCAGTGTCATTACATGTGTGTTCTTCCCAAAGACCACACATGGATCCACCAGTGTCATTGCATGTGTGTTCTTCTCACAAACCATATCATGAACCACACCCAGTGTCATTGCATGTGTGTTCTTCTCATAGACCACACATGGATCCACCAGTGTAATTGCATGTGTGTTCTTCCCATGAACCACACATGGATCCACTAGTGTCATTGCATGTGTGTTCTTCCCACAGACCACACATGGATCCACCAGTGTCATTGCATGTGTGTTCTTCCCATGAACCACACATGGATCCACCAGTGTCATTGCATGTGTGTTATTCTCACAAACCACGTAAGGATCCACCGGTGTCATTGCATGTGTGTTGTTCCCATGAACCACACATGGATCCACCGGTGTCATTGTATGTCTGCTCTTCCCATGAACCACAGCTAGAGTCATCGCATGCATGCTCTTTACGTGAACCATAGCTAGAGTCATTGCATGTGTGTTCTTCTCACAGACCATATCATGAACCACGCCCAGTTTCATTGCATGTGTGTTCTTCCCATGAACCACACATGGATCCACCGGTGTCATTGCATGTCTGCTCTTTTAATGAACCACAGCTAGAGTTATTGCATATGTGTTCTTCTCACAGACCACATATCACCGAAGTCATTGCATGTGTGTTCTTCCCATGAACCACACATGGATCCACCAGTGTCATTGCATGTGTGTTCTTCCCACACACCACACATGGATCCACTAGTGTCGTTGCATGTGTGTTCTTCCGACGAACCACACATGGATCCACCAGTGTCATTGTATGTATGCTCTTCCCATGAACCACAGCTAGAGTCATCGCATGCGTGCTCTTTTCATGAACCACAGCTAGAGTCATTGCATGTGTGTTCTTCTTACAAACCATATCATGAACCACACCCAGTGTCATTGCATGTGTGTTCTTCTCACAAACCACACATGGATCCACCGGTGTCATTGCATGTCTGCTCTTCTCAGTAACCACAGCTAGAGTCATTGCATGTCTGTTCTTTTCACAAACCACATATCACCAGAGTCATTGCATGTGTGTTCTTCCCATGAACTACACATGGATCTACCAGTGTCATTGCATGTGTGTTCTTCTCTAAAACCACACATGGATCCACCTAGTGTCATCGCATGTGTGTTCTTCCCATGAACCACACGTGGATCCACCAGTGTCATTGCATGTCTGCTCTTTTCATGAACCACAGCTAGAGTCATTGGATGTGTCTTCTTCTCATAGACCACATATCACCAGTGTCATTGCATGTGTGTTCTTCCCAAAGACCACACATGGATCCACCACTGTCATTGCATGTGTGTTCTTCAGACAAACCATATCATGAACCACACCCAGTGTCATTGCATGTGTGTTCTTCTCACGGACCACACATGGATCCACCAGTGTCATTGCATGTGTGTTCTTCTCACAGACTATATCATGAACCACACCCAGTGTCATTGCATGTGTGTTCTTCCCATGAACCACACATGGATCCACCGGTGTCATTGCATGTCTGCTATTTTCATGAACCACAGCTAGAGTCATTGCATGTGTGTTCTTATCACAAACCACATATCACCGGTGTCATTGCATGTGTGTTCTTCCCAAAGACCACACATGGATCCAGTAGTGTCATTGCATGTGTGTTCTTCCCACAGACCACACATGGATCCACCAGTGTCATTGCATGTGTGTTCTTCCCATGAACCACACATGGATCCACTGGTGTGTCATTGTATGTCTGCTCTTCCCATGAACCACAGCTAGAGTCATCGCATGCGTGCTCTTTTCATGAACCACAGCTAGAGTCATTGCATGTGTGTTCTTCTTACAAACCATATCATGAACCACACCCAGTGTCATTGCATGTGTGTTCTTCTCACAAACCACACATGGATCCACTGGTGTCATTGCATGCCTACTCTTCTCATTAACGATAGCTAGAGTCATTGCATGTCTGTTCTTTTCACAAACCACATATCACCAAAGTCATTGCATGTGTGTTCTTCCCATGAACCACACATGGATCCACCAGTGTCATTGCATGTGTGTTCTTCTCACAAACCACACATGGATCCACCCAGTGTAATCGCATGTGTGTTCTTCCCATGAACCACACATGGATCCACCAGTGTCATTCCATGGCTGCTCTTTTCATGAACCACATCTAGAGTCGTTGGATGTGTGTTCTTCTCACAGACCACATATCACCAGTGTCATTGCATGTGTGTTCTTCCCAAAGACCACACATGGATCCACCAGTGTCATTGCATGTGTGTTCTTCTCACAAACCATATCATGAACCACACCCAGTGTCATTGCATGTGTGTTCTTCTCACAGACCACACATGGATCCACCAGTGTCATTGCATGTGTGTTCTTCTCACAGACCATATCATGAACCACACCGAGTGTCATTGCATGTGTGTTCTTCCCATGAACCACACATGGATCCACCAGTGTCATCACATGTCCGCTCTTTTCATGAACCACGGCTAGAGTCATTGCATGTGTGTTCTTCTCACAGACCACATATCACCTGTGTCATTGCATGTGTGTTCTTTCCATAGACCACAGATGGATCCACCAGTGTCATTGCATGTGTGTTCTTCCCACAGACCACACATGGATCCACCAGTGTCATTGAATGTGTGTTCTTCCCACAGACCACACATGGATCCACCAAAGTCATTGCATGTGTGTTCTTCCCATGAACCACACATGGATCCACCAGTGTCATTGCGTGTCTGCTCTTTTCATGAACCACAGCTAGAGTCATTGCATGTGTGTTCTTCTCACAAACCACATATCACCGGTGTCATTGCATGTGTGTTCTTCCCATGAACCACAGATGGATCCACTAGTGTCATTGCATGTGTGTTCTTCCCACAGACTACACATGGATCCACCAGTGTCATTGCATGTGTGTTCTTCCCATGAACCACACATGGATCCACCAGTGTCATTGCATGTGTGTTCTTCCCACACACCACACATGGATCCACCAATGTCGTTGCATGTGTTTTCTTCCCACGAACCACACATGGATCCACCGGTGTCATTGTATGTCTGCTCTTCCCATGAACCACAACTAGAGTCATCGCATGCGTGCTCTTTTCATGAACCACAGCTGGAGTCATTGCATGTGTGTTCTTCTTACAAACCATATCATGAACCACACCCAGTGTCATTGCATGTGTGTTCTTCTCACAAACCACACATGGATCCACCGGTGTCATTGCATGTCTGCTCTTCTGATTAACCACAGCTAGAGTCATTGCATGTCTGTTCTTTTCACAAACCACATATCACCAGAGTCATTGCATGTGTGTTCTTCCCATGAACCACACATGCATCCACCATTGTCATTGCATGTGTGTTCTTCTCACAAACCACACATGGATCCACCCAGTGTCATCGCATGTGTGTTCTTCCCATGAACCACACATGGATCCACCAGTGTTATTCCATGTCTGCTCTTTTCATGAACCACAGCTAGAGTCATTGGATGTGTGTTCTTCTCACATACCACATATCACCAGTGTCATTACATGTGTGTTCTTCCCATAGACCACACATGGATCCACCAGTGTCATTGCATGTGTGTTCTTCTCACAAACCATATCATGAACCACACCCAGTGTCATTGCATGTGTGTTCTTCTCATAGACCACACATGGATCCACCAGTGTCATTGCATGTGTGTTCTTCCCATGAACCACACATGGATCCACTAGTGTCATTGCATGCGTGTTCTTCCCACAGACCACACATGGATCCACCAGTGTCATTGCATGTGTGTTCTTCCCATGAACCACACATGGATCCACCAGTGTCATTGCATGTGTGTTATTCTCACAAACCACGTAAGGATCCACCGGTGTCATTGCATGTGTGTTGTTCCCATGAACCACACATGGATCCACCGGTGTCATTGTATGTCTGCTCTTCCCATGAACCACAGCTAGAGTCATCGCATGCATGCTCTTTACGTGAACCATAGCTAGAGTCATTGCATGTGTGTTCTTCTCACAGACCATATCATGAACCACGCCCAGTTTCATTGCATGTGTGTTCTTCCCATGAACCACACATGGATCCACCGGTGTCATTGCATGTCTGCTCTTTTAATGAACCACAGCTAGAGTTATTGCATATGTGTTCTTCTCACAGACCACATATCACCGAAGTCATTGCATGTGTGTTCTTCCCATGAACCACACATGGATCCACCAGTGTCATTGCATGTGTGTTCTTCCCACACACCACACATGGATCCACTAGTGTCGTTGCATGTGTGTTCTTCCGACGAACCACACATGGATCCACCAGTGTCATTGTATGTATGCTCTTCCCATGAACCACAGCTAGAGTCATCGCATGCGTGCTCTTTTCATGAACCACAGCTAGAGTCATTGCATGTGTGTTCTTCTTACAAACCATATCATGAACCACACCCAGTGTCATTGCATGTGTGTTCTTCTCACAAACCACACATGGATCCACCGGTGTCATTGCATGTCTGCTCTTCTCATTAACCACAGCTAGAGTCATTGCATGTCTGTTCTTTTCACAAACCACATATCACCAGAGTCATTGCATGTGTGTTCTTCCCATGAACTACACATGGATCCACCAGTGTCATTGCATGTGTGTTCTTTCTCTAAAACCACACATGGATCCACCTAGTGTCATCGCATGTGTGTTCTTCCCATGAACCACACGTGGATCCACCAGTGTCATTGCATGTCTGCTCTTTTCATGAACCACAGCTAGAGTCATTGGATGTGTCTTCTTCTCATAGACCACATATCACCAGTGTCATTGCATGTGTGTTCTTCCCAAAGACCACACATGGATCCACCACTGTCATTGCATGTGTGTTCTTCAGACAAACCATATCATGAACCACACCCAGTGTCATTGCATGTGTGTTCTTCTCACGGACCACACATGGATCCACCAGTGTCATTGCATGTGTGTTCTTCTCACAGACAATATCATGAACCACACCCAGTGTCATTGCATGTGTGTTCTTCCCATGAACCACACATGGATCCACCGGTGTCATTGCATGTCTGCTGTTTTCATGAACCACAGCTAGAGTCATTGCATGTGTGTTCTTATCACAAACCACATATCACCGGTGTCATTGCATGTGTGTTCTTCCCAAAGACCACACATGGATCCAGCAGTGTCATTGCATGTGTGTTCTTCCCACAGACCACACATGGATCCACCAGTGTCATTGCATGTGTGTTCTTCCCATGAACCACACATGGATCCACTGGTGTCATTGTATGTCTGCTCTTCCCATGAACCACAGCTAGAGTCATCGCATGCGTGCTCTTTTCATGAACCACAGCTAGAGTCATTGCATGTGTGTTCTTCTTACAAACCATATCATGAACCACACCCAGTGTCATTGCATGTGTGTTCTTCTCACAAACCACACATGGATCCACTGGTGTCATTGCATGCCTACTCTTCTCATTAACGATAGCTAGAGTCATTGCATGTCTGTTCTTTTCACAAACCACATATCACCAGAGTCATTGCATGTGTGTTCTTCCCATGAACCACACATGGATCCACCAGTGTCATTGCATGTGTGTTCTTCTCACAAACCGCACATGGATCCAGCCAGTGTCATCGCATGTCTGCTCTTGCCATGAACCACACATGGATCCACCAGTGTCATTGCATGTCTGCTCTTTTCATGAACCAAAGCTAGAGTCATTGGATGTGTGTTCTTCTCACAGACCACATATCACCAGTGTCATTGCATGTGTGTTCTTCCCAAAACCACACATGGATCCACTAGTGTCATTGCATGTGTGTTCTTCTCACAAACCATATCATGAACCATACCCAGTGTCATTGCATGTGTGTTCTTCTCACAAACCACACATGGATCCACTAGTGTCATTGCATGTGAGTTCTTCTCACAAACCATATCATGAAGCACACCCAGTGTGATTGCATGTGTGTTCTTCTCATGAACCACACATGGATCCACCAGTGTCATTGCATGTCTGCTCTTTTCATTAACCACAGCTAGAGTCATTGCATGTGTGCTCTTTTCACAAACCACATATCACCAGAGTCATTGCATGTGTGTTCTTCTCACAGACCATATCATGAACCACACCTAGTGTCATTGCATGTGTGTTCTTCCCACAGACCACACATGGATCCACCAGTGTCATTGAATGTGTGTTCTTCCCACAGACCACACATGGATCCACCAAAGTCATTGCATGTGTGTTCTTCCCATGAACCACACATGGATCCACCAGTGTCATTGCGTGTCTGCTCTTTTCATTAACCACAGCTAGAGTCATTGCATGTGTGCTCTTTTCACAAACCACATATCACCAGAGTCATTGCATGTGTGTTCTTCTCACAGACCATATCATGAACCACACCTAGTGTCATTGCATGTGTGTTCTTCCCACAGACCACACATGGATCCACCAAAGTCATTGCATGTGTGTTCTTCCCATGAACCACACATGGATCCACCAGTGTCATTGCGTGTCTGCTCTTTTCATTAACCATAGCTAGAGTCATTGCATGTGTGTTCTTCCCACACACCACACATGGATCCACCAATGTCGTTGCATGTGTTTTCTTCCCACGAACCACACATGGATCCACCGGTGTCATTGTATGTCTGCTCTTCCCATGAACCACAACTAGAGTCATCGCATGCGTGCTCTTTTCATGAACCACAGCTGGAGTCATTGCATGTGTGTTCTTCTTACAAACCATATCATGAACCACACCCAGTGTCATTGCATGTGTGTTCTTCTCACAAACCACACATGGATCCACCGGTGTCATTGCATGTCTGCTCTTCTCATTAACCACAGCTAGAGTCATTGCATGTCTGTTCTTTTCACAAACCACATATCACAAGAGTCATTGCATGTGTGTTCTTCCCATGAACCACACATGCATCCACCATTGTCATTGCATGTGTGTTCTTCTCACAAACCACACATGGATCCACCCAGTGTCATCGCATGTGTGTTCTTCCCATGAACCACACATGGATCCACCAGTGTTATTCCATGTCTGCTCTTTTCATGAACCACAGCTAGAGTCATTGGATGTGTGTTCTTCTCACATACCACATATCACCAGTGTCATTACATGTGTGTTCTTCCCAAAGACCACACATGGATCCACCAGTGTCATTGCATGTGTGTTCTTCTCACAAACCATATCATGAACCACACCCAGTGTCATTGCATGTGTGTTCTTCTCATAGACCACACATGGATCCACCAGTGTCATTGCATGTGTGTTCTTCCCATGAACCACACATGGATCCACTAGTGTCATTGCATGTGTGTTCTTCCCACAGACCACACATGGATCCACCAATGTCATTGCATGTGTGTTCTTCCCATGAACCACACATGGATCCACCAGTGTCATTGCATGTGTGTTATTCTCACAAACCACGTAAGGATCCACCGGTGTCATTGCATGTGTGTTGTTCCCATGAACCACACATGGATCCACCGGTGTCATTGTATGTCTGCTCTTCCCATGAACCACAGCTAGAGTCATCGCATGCATGCTCTTTACGTGAACCATAGCTAAAGTCATTGCATGTGTGTTCTTCTCACAGACCATATCATGAACCACGCCCAGTTTCATTGCATGTGTGTTCTTCCCATGAACCACACATGGATCCACCGGTGTCATTGCATGTCTGCTCTTTTAATGAACCAGAGCTAGAGTTATTGCATATGTGTTCTTCTCACAGACCACATATCACCGAAGTCATTGCATGTGTGTTCTTCCCATGAACCACACATGGATCCACCAGTGTCATTGCATGTGTGTTCTTCCCACACACCACACATGGATCCACTAGTGTCGTTGCATGTGTGTTCTTCCGACGAACCACACATGGATCCACCAGTGTCATTGTATGTATGCTCTTCCCATGAACCACAGCTAGAGTCATCGCATGCGTGCTCTTTTCATGAACCACAGCTAGAGTCATTGCATGTGTGTTCTTCTTACAAACCATATCATGAACCACACCCAGTGTCATTGCATGTGTGTTCTTCTCACAAACCACACATGGATCCACCGGTGTCATTGCATGTCTGCTCTTCTCATTAACCACAGCTAGAGTCATTGCATGTCTGTTCTTTTCACAAACCACATATCACCAGAGTCATTGCATGTGTGTTCTTCCCATGAACTACACATGGATCCACCAGTGTCATTGCATGTGTGTTCTTCTCTAAAACCACACATGGATCCACCTAGTGTCATCGCATGTGTGTTCTTCCCATGAACCACACGTGGATCCACCAGTGTCATTGCATGTCTGCTCTTTTCATGAACCACAGCTAGAGTCATTGGATGTGTCTTCTTCTCATAGACCACATATCACCAGTGTCATTGCATGTGTGTTCTTCCCAAAGACCACACATGGATCCACCACTGTCATTGCATGTGTGTTCTTCAGACAAACCATATCATGAACCACACCCAGTGTCATTGCATGTGTGTTCTTCTCACGGACCACACATGGATCCACCAGTGTCATTGCATGTGTGTTCTTCTCACAGACAATATCATGAACCACACCCAGTGTCATTGCATGTGTGTTCTTCCCATGAACCACACATGGATCCACCGGTGTCATTGCATGTCTGCTGTTTTCATGAACCACAGCTAGAGTCATTGCATGTGTGTTCTTATCACAAACCACATATCACCGGTGTCATTGCATGTGTGTTCTTCCCAAAGACCACACATGGATCCAGCAGTGTCATTGCATGTGTGTTCTTCCCACAGACCACACATGGATCCACCAGTGTCATTGCATGTGTGTTCTTCCCATGAACCACACATGGATCCACTGGTGTCATTGTATGTCTGCTCTTCCCATGAACCACAGCTAGAGTCATCGCATGCGTGCTCTTTTCATGAACCACAGCTAGAGTCATTGCATGTGTGTTCTTCTTACAAACCATATCATGAACCACACCCAGTGTCATTGCATGTGTGTTCTTCTCACAAACCACACATGGATCCACTGGTGTCATTGCATGCCTACTCTTCTCATTAACGATAGCTAGAGTCATTGCATGTCTGTTCTTTTCACAAACCACATATCACCAGAGTCATTGCATGTGTGTTCTTCCCATGAACCACACATGGATCCACCAGTGTCATTGCATGTGTGTTCTTCTCACAAACCGCACATGGATCCAGCCAGTGTCATCGCATGTCTGCTCTTGCCATGAACCACACATGGATCCACCAGTGTCATTGCATGTCTGCTCTTTTCATGAACCAAAGCTAGAGTCATTGGATGTGTGTTCTTCTCACAGACCACATATCACCAGTGTCATTGCATGTGTGTTCTTCCCAAAACCACACATGGATCCACTAGTGTCATTGCATGTGTGTTCTTCTCACAAACCATATCATGAACCATACCCAGTGTCATTGCATGTGTGTTCTTCTCACAAACCACACATGGATCCACTAGTGTCATTGCATGTGAGTTCTTCTCACAAACCATATCATGAAGCACACCCAGTGTGATTGCATGTGTGTTCTTCTCATGAACCACACATGGATCCACCAGTGTCATTGCATGTCTGCTCTTTTCATTAACCACAGCTAGAGTCATTGCATGTGTGCTCTTTTCACAAACCACATATCACCAGAGTCATTGCATGTGTGTTCTTCTCACTGACCATATCATGAACCACACCTAGTGTCATTGCATGTGTGTTCTTCCCACGAACCACTGGTGGATCCACCAGTGTCATTGCATGTCTGCTCTTTTCATGAACCACAGCTAGAGTCATTGGATGTGTCTTCTTCTCATAGACCACATATCACCAGTGTCATTGCATGTGTGTTCTTCCCAAAGACCACACATGGATCCACCACTGTCATTGCATGTGTGTTCTTCTCACAAACCATATCATGAACCACACCCAGTGTCATTGCATGTGTGTTCTTCTCACGGACCACACATGGATCCACCAGTGTCATTGCATGTGTGTTCTTCTCACAGACAATATCATGAACCACACCCAGTGTCATTGCATGTGTGTTCTTCCCATGAACCACACATGGATCCACCGGTGTCATTGCATGTCTGCTGTTTTCATGAACCACAGCTAGAGTCATTGCATGTGTGTTCTTATCACAAACCACATATCACCGGTGTCATTGCATGTGTGTTCTTCCCAAAGACCACACATGGATCCAGCAGTGTCATTGCATGTGTGTTCTTCCCACAGACCACACATGGATCCACCAGTGTCATTGCATGTGTGTTCTTCCCATGAACCACACATGGATCCACTGGTGTCATTGTATGTCTGCTCTTCCCATGAACCACAGCTAGAGTCATCGCATGCGTGCTCTTTTCATGAACCACAGCTAGAGTCATTGCATGTGTGTTCTTCTTACAAACCATATCATGAACCACACCCAGTGTCATTGCATGTGTGTTCTTCTCACAAACCACACATGGATCCACTGGTGTCATTGCATGCCTACTCTTCTCATTAACGATAGCTAGAGTCATTGCATGTCTGTTCTTTTCACAAACCACATATCACCAGAGTCATTGCATGTGTGTTCTTCCCATGAACCACACATGGATCCACCAGTGTCATTGCATGTGTGTTCTTCTCACAAACCGCACATGGATCCAGCCAGTGTCATCGCATGTCTGCTCTTGCCATGAACCACACATGGATCCACCAGTGTCATTGCATGTCTGCTCTTTTCATGAACCAAAGCTAGAGTCATTGGATGTGTGTTGTTCTCACAGACCACATATCACCAGTGTCATTGCATGTGTGTTCTTCCCAAAACCACACATGGATCCACTAGTGTCATTGCATGTGTGTTCTTCTCACAAACCATATCATGAACCATACCCAGTGTCATTGCATGTGTGTTCTTCTCACAAACCACACATGGATCCACTAGTGTCATTGCATGTGAGTTCTTCTCACAAACCATATCATCAAGCACACCCAGTGTGATTGCATGTGTGTTCGTCTCATGAACCACACATGGATCCACCAGTGTCATTGCATGTCTGCTCTTTTCATTAACCACAGCTAGAGTCATTGCATGTGTGCTCTTTTCACAAACCACATATCACCAGAGTCATTGCATGTGTGTTCTTCTCACAGACCATATCATGAACCACACCTAGTGTCATTGCATGTGTGTTCTTCCCATGAACCACACATGGATCCACCGGTGTCATTGCATGTCTTCTCTTTTCATGAACCAC
The DNA here is from genome assembly GCA_916181665.1 of Avena sativa. Taxonomy (NCBI): domain Eukaryota; kingdom Viridiplantae; phylum Streptophyta; class Magnoliopsida; order Poales; family Poaceae; genus Avena; species Avena sativa. Next base: position 436,898,443 of record OV702295.1, read on the forward strand.
AGCTAGAGTCATTGCATGTGTGTTCTTCTCACAGACCACATATCACCAGTGTCATTGCATGTGTGTTCTTCCTAAAGACCACACATGGATCCACCAGTGTCATGGCATGTGTGTTCTTCTCACAAACCATATCATGAACCACACCCAGTGTCATTGCATGTGTGTTCTTCTCATTAACCCCACATGGATCCACCGGTGTCATTGCATGTCTGCTCTTTTCATTAACCACAGCTAGAGTCATTGCATGTGTGTTCTTTACACAAACCACATATCACCAGAGTCATTGCATGTATGTTCTTCTCACAGACCACATATCACATGTGCATTGCATGTGTGTTCTTCCCATGAACCACACATGGATCCAGCAGTGTCATTGCATGTGTGTTCTTTTCACAAACCACATATCACCAGAGTCATTGCATGTGTGTTCTTATCACAGAACACATATCACCTGTGTCATTGCATGTGTGTTCTTCCCATGAACCACACATGGATCCACTAGTGTCATTGCATTTGTGTTCTTCCCACAGACCACACATGGATCCACCGGTGTCATTGCATGTGTGTTCTTCCCATGAACCACACATGGATCTACCTGTGTCATTGCATGTCTGCTCTTTTCATGAACCACAGCTAGAGTCATTGGATGTGTGTTCTTCTCATAGAGCACATATCACCAGTGTCATTGCATGTGTGTTCTTCCAAAAGACCACACATGGATCCACCAGTGTCATTGCACGTGTGTTCTTCTCACAAACCATATCATGAACCACACCCAGTGTCATTGCATGTGTGTTATTCTCACAGACCACACATGGATCCACCAGTGTCATTGCATGTGTGTTCTTATCACAGACCATATCATGAACCACACCCAGTGTCATTGCATGTGTGTTCTTCCCATGAACCACACATGGATCCACCGGTGTCATTGCATGTCTGCTCTTTTCATGAACCACAGCTAGAGTCATTGCATGTGTGTTCTTCTCACAGACCACATATCACCTGTGTCATTGCATGTGTGTTCTTCCCATGAACCACACATGGATCCACCAGTGTCATTGCATGTTTGTTCTTCCCACAGACCACACATGGATCCATCAGTGTCGTTGCATGTGTGTTCTTCCCATGAACCACACATGGATCCACCGGTGTCATTGTATGTCTGCTCTTCCCATGAACCACAGCTAGAGTCATCGCATGCGTGCTCTTTTCATGAACAACAGCTAGAGTCATTGCATGTGTGTTCTTCTTACAAACCATATCATAAACCACTCCCAGTTTCATTGCATGTGTGTTCTTCTCACAAACCACACATGGATCCACCGGTGTCATTGCATGTCTGCTCTTCTCATTAACCACAGCTAGAGTCATTGCATTTCTGTTCTTTTCACAAACCACATATCACCAGAGTCATTGCATTTGTGTTCTTCCCATGAACAACACATGGATCCACCAGTGTCATTGCATGTGTGTTCTTCTCACAAACCACACATGGATCCACCTAGTGTCATCGCATGTGTGTTCTTCCCATGAACCACACATGGATCCAACAGTGTCATTGTATGTCTGCTCTTTTCATAAACCACAACTAGACTCATTAGATGTGTGTTCTTCTCACAGACCACATATCACCAGTGTCATTGCATGTGTGTTCTTCCCAAAGACCACACATGGAGCCACCAGTGTCATTGCATGTGTGCTCTTCTCACAAACCATATCATGAACCACACCCAGTGTCATTGCATGTGTGTTTTCTCACAGACCACACATGGATCCACTAGTGTCATTGCATGTGTGTTCTTCCCACAGACCACACATGGATCCAGAAGTGTCGTTGCATGTGTGTTCTTCCCATGAACCACACATGGATCCACCAGTGTCATTGTATGTCTGCACTTCCCATGAACCACAGCTAGAGTCATCGCATGCGTGCTCTTTTCACAAACCACAGCTAGAGTCATTGCATGTGTGTTCTTCTTACAAACCATATCATGAACCACACCCAGTGTCATTGCATGTGTGTTCTTCTCACCAACCACACATGGATCCACTAGTGTCATTGCATGTCTGCTCTTCTCATTAACCACAGCTAGAGTCATTGCATGTCTATTCTTTTCACAAACCACATATCACCAGAGTCATTGCATGTGTGTTCTTCCCATGAACCACACATCGATCCACCAGTGTCATTGCATGTGTGTTCTTCTCACAAACCACACATGGATCCACCCAGTGTAATCGCATGTGTGTTCTTCCCATGAACCACACATGGATCCACCAGTGTCATTCCATGGCTGCTCTTTTCATGAACCACATCTAGAGTCATTGGATGTGTGTTCTTCTCACAGACCACATATCACCAGTGTCATTGCATGTGTGTTCTTCCCAAAGACCACACATGGATCCACTAGTGTCATTGCATGTGTGTTCTTCTCACAAACCATATCATGAACCATACCCAGTGTCATTGCATGTGTGTTCTTTTCACAGACCACACATGGATCCACTAGTGTCATTGCATGTGTGTTCTTCTCACAAACCATATCATGAACCACACCCAGTGTCATTGCATGTGTGTTCTTCTCACAGACCACACATGGATCCACCAGTGTATTTGCATGTGTGTTCTTCCCATGAACCACACATGGATCCACCGGTGTCATTGCATGTCTGCTCTTTTCATGAACCACAGCTAGAGTCATTGCATGTGTGTTCTTCTCACAGACCACATATCACCTGTGTCATTGCATGTGTGTTCTTCTCACAAACCATATCATGAACCACACCCAGTGTCATTGCATGTGTGTTATTCTCACAGACCACACATGGATCCACCAGTGTCATTGCATGTGTGTTCTTATCACAGACCATATCATGAACCACACCCAGTGTCATTGCATGTGTGTTCTTCCCATGAACCACACATGGATCCACCGGTGTCATTGCATGTCTGCTCTTTTCATGAACCACAGCTAGAGTCATTGCATGTGTGTTCTTCTCACAGACCACATATCACCTGTGTCATTGCATGTGTGTTCTTCCCATGAACCACACATGGATCCACCAGTGTCATTGCATGTTTGTTCTTCCCACAGACCACACATGGATCCATCAGTGTCGTTGCATGTGTGTTCTTCCCATGAACCACACATGGATCCACCGGTGTCATTGTATGTCTGCTCTTCCCATGAACCACAGCTAGAGTCATCGCATGCGTGCTCTTTTCATGAACAACAGCTAGAGTCATTGCATGTGTGTTCTTCTTACAAACCATATCATAAACCACTCCCAGTTTCATTGCATGTGTGTTCTTCTCACAAACCACACATGGATCCACCGGTGTCATTGCATGTCTGCTCTTCTCATTAACCACAGCTAGAGTCATTGCATTTCTGTTCTTTTCACAAACCACATATCACCAGAGTCATTGCATTTGTGTTCTTCCCATGAACAACACATGGATCCACCAGTGTCATTGCATGTGTGTTCTTCTCACAAACCACACATGGATCCACCTAGTGTCATCGCATGTGTGTTCTTCCCATGAACCACACATGGATCCAACAGTGTCATTGTATGTCTGCTCTTTTCATAAACCACAACTAGACTCATTAGATGTGTGTTCTTCTCACAGACCACATATCACCAGTGTCATTGCATGTGTGTTCTTCCCAAAGACCACACATGGAGCCACCAGTGTCATTGCATGTGTGCTCTTCTCACAAACCATATCATGAACCACACCCAGTGTCATTGCATGTGTGTTTTCTCACAGACCACACATGGATCCACTAGTGTCATTGCATGTGTGTTCTTCCCACAGACCACACATGGATCCACCAGTGTCGTTGCATGTGTGTTCTTCCCATGAACCACACATGGATCCACCAGTGTCATTGTATGTCTGCACTTCCCATGAACCACAGCTAGAGTCATCGCATGCGTGCTCTTTTCACAAACCACAGCTAGAGTCATTGCATGTGTGTTCTTCTTACAAACCATATCATGAACCACACCCAGTGTCATTGCATGTGTGTTCTTCTCACCAACCACACATGGATCCACTAGTGTCATTGCATGTCTGCTCTTCTCATTAACCACAGCTAGAGTCATTGCATGTCTATTCTTTTCACAAACCACATATCACCAGAGTCATTGCATGTGTGTTCTTCCCATGAACCACACATCGATCCACCAGTGTCATTGCATGTGTGTTCTTCTCACAAACCACACATGGATCCACCCAGTGTAATCGCATGTGTGTTCTTCCCATGAACCACACATGGATCCACCAGTGTCATTCCATGGCTGCTCTTTTCATGAACCACATCTAGAGTCATTGGATGTGTGTTCTTCTCACAGACCACATATCACCAGTGTCATTGCATGTGTGTTCTTCCCAAAGACCACACATGGATCCACTAGTGTCATTGCATGTGTGTTCTTCTCACAAACCATATCATGAACCATACCCAGTGTCATTGCATGTGTGTTCTTTTCACAGACCACACATGGATCCACTAGTGTCATTGCATGTGTGTTCTTCTCACAAACCATATCATGAACCACACCCAGTGTCATTGCATGTGTGTTCTTCTCACAGACCACACATGGATCCACCAGTGTATTTGCATGTGTGTTCTTCCCATGAACCACACATGGATCCACCGGTGTCATTGCATGTCTGCTCTTTTCATGAACCACAGCTAGAGTCATTGCATGTGTGTTCTTCTCACAGACCACATATCACCTGTGTCATTGCATGTGTGTTCTTCCCATGAACCACACATGGATCCACCAGTGTCATTGCATGTGTGTTCTTCCCACAGACCACACATGGATCCACCAGTGTCGTTGCATGTGTGTTCTTCCCATGAACCACACATGGATCCACCGGTGTCATTGTATGTCTGCTCTTCCCATGAACCACAGCTAGAGTCATCGCATGAGTGCTCTTTTCATGAACAACAGCTAGAGTCATTGCAGGTGAGTTCTTCTTACAAAATATATCATAAACCACACCCAGTGTCATTGCATGTGTGTTCTTCTCACAAACCACACATGGATCCACCGGTGTCATTGCATGTCTGCTCTTCTCATTAACCACAGCTAGAGTCATTGCATGTCTGTTCTTTTCACAAACCACGTATCACCAGAGTCATTGCATGTGTGTTCTTGCCATGAACAACACATGGATCCACCAGTGTCATTGCATGTGTGTTCTTCTCACAAACCACACATGGATCCACCCAGTGTCATCGCATGTGTGTTCTTCCCATGAAGCACGCATGGATCCAACAGTGTCATTGCATGTCTGCTCTTTTCATGAACCACAGCTAGAGTCATTGGATGTGTGTTCTTCTCACAGACCACATATCACCAGTGTCATTTCATGTGTGTTCTTCCCAAAGACCACACATGGAGCCACCAGTGTCATTGCATGTGTGCTCTTCTCACAAACCATATCATGAACCACACCTAGTGTCATTGCATGTGTGTTCTTCTCATAGACCACACATGGATCCACTAGTGTCATTGCATGTGTGTTCTTCCCACAGACCACACATGGATCCACCAGTGTCATTGCATGTGTGTTCTTCCCATGAACCACACATGGATCCACCGGTGTCATTGTATGTCTGATCTTCCCATGAACCACAGATAGAGTCATCGCATGCGTTCTCTTTTCATGAACCACAGCTAGAGTCATTGCATGTGTGTTCTTCTTACAAACCATATCATGAACCACACCCAGTGTCATTGCATGTGTGTTCTTCTCACAAACCACACAAGGATCCACTGGTGTCATTGCATGCCTGCTCTTCTCATTAGCAACAGCTAGAGTCATTGCATGTCTGTTCTTTTCACAAACCACATATCACCAAAGTCATTGCATGTGTGTTCTTCCCATGAACCACACATGGATCCACCAGTGTCATTGCATCTGTGTTCTTCTCACAAACCACACATGGATCCAACCAGTGTCATCGCATGTCTGCTCTTCCCATGAACCACACATGGATCCACCAGTGTCATTGCATGTCTGCTCTTTTCATGAACCACAGCTAGAGTCATTGGATGTGTGTTCTTCTCACAGACCACATATCACCAGTGTCATTGCATGTGGCTTCTTCCCAAAGACCACACATGGATCCACTAGTGTCATTACATGTGTGTTCTTCTCACAAACCATATCATGAGCCTACCTAGTGTCATTGCATGTGTGTTCTTTTCACCGACCACACATGGATCCACTAGTGTCATTGCATGTGTGTTCTTCTCACAAACCATATCATGAACCACACCCAGTGTCATTGCATGTGTGTTCTTCTCATTAACCCCACATGGATCCACCGGTGTCATTGCATGTCTGTTGTTTTCATTAACCACAGCTAGAGTCATTGCATGTGTGTCTTTTCACAAACCACATATCACCAGAGTCATTGCATGTGTGTTATTCTCACGTACCATATCATGAACCACACCCAGTGTCATTGCATGTGTGTTCTTCCCATGAACCTCACATGGATCCACCGGTGTCATTGCATGTCTGCTCTTTTCATGAACCACAGCTAGGCTCATTGCATGTGTGTTCTTCTCACATACCACATATCACAAGTATCATTGCATGTGTGTTCTTCCCAAAGACCACACATGGATCCACCAGTGTCATTGCATGTGTGTTCTTCTCACAAACCATATCATGAACCACACGTAGTGTCATTGCATGTGTGTTCTTCTCACAGACCACACATGGATCCACCGGTGTCATTGCATGTGTGTTGTTCCCATGAACCACACATGGATCCACCAGTGTCATTGTATGTCTGCTCTTCCCATGAACCACAACTAGAGTCATCGCATGCATGCTCTTTACGTGAACCATAGCTAGAGTCATTGCATGTGTGTTCTTCTCACAGACCATATCATGAACCACACCCAGTTTCATTGCATGTGTGTTCTTCCCATGAACCACACATGGATCCACCGGTGTCATTGCATGTCCGCTCTTTTAATGAACCACAGCTAGAGTTATTGCATATGTGTTCTTCTCACAGACCACATATCACCGAAGTCATTGCATCTGTGTTCTTCCCATGAACCACACATGGATCCACCAGTGTCATTGCATGTGTGTTCTTACCACACACCACACATGGATCCACCAGTGTCGTTGCATGTGTGTTCTTCCGACGAACCACACATGGATCCACCAGTGTCATTGTATGTATGCTCTTCCCATGAACCACATCTAGAGTCATCGCATGCGTGCTCTTTTCATGAACCACAGCTAGAGTCATTGCATGTGTGTTCTTCTTACAAACCATATCATGAACCACACCCAGTGTCATTGCATGTGTGTTCTTCTCACAAACCACACATGGATCCACCGGTGTCATTGCATGTCTGCTCTTCTCATTAACCACAGCTAGAGTCATTGCATGTCTGTTCTTTTCACAAACCACATATCACCAGAGTCATTGCATGTGTGTTCTTCCCATGAACTACACATGGATCCACCAGTGTCATTGCATGTGTGTTCTTCTCTAAAACCACACATGGATCCACCTAGTGTCAACGCATGTGTGTTCTTCCCATGAACCACACATGGACCCACCAGTGTCATTGCATGTCTGCTCTTTTCATGAACCACAACTAGAGTCATTGGATGTGTGTTCTTCTCATAGACCACATATCACCAGTGTCATTGCATGTGTGTTCTTCCCAAAGACCACACATGGATCCACCAGTGTCATTGCATGTGTGTTCTTCAGACAAACCATATCATGAACCACACGCAGTGTCATTGCATGTGTTTTCTTCTCACAGACCACACATGGATCCACCAGTGTCATTGCATGTGTGTTCTTCTCACAAACCATATCATGAACCACACGTAGTGTCATTGCATGTGTGTTCTTCTCACAGACCACACATGGATCCACCGGTGTCATTGCATGTGTGTTGTTCCCATGAACCACACATGGATCCACCGGTGTCATTGTATGTCTGCTCTTCCCATGAACCACAGCTAGAGTCATCGCATGCATGCTCTTTACGTGAACCATAGCTAGAGTCATTGCATGTGTGTTCTTTTCACAGACCATATCATGAACCACACCCAGTTTCATTGCATGTGTGTTCTTCCCATGAACCACACATGGATCCACCGGTGTCATTGCATGTCTGCTCTTTTAATGAACCAGAGCTAGAGTTATTGCATATGTGTTCTTCTCACAGACCACATATCACCGAAGTCATTGCATGTGTGTTCTTCCCATGAACCACACATGGATCCACCAGTGTCATTGCATGTGTGTTCTTCCCACACACCACACATGGATCCACCAGTGTCGTTGCATGTGTGTTCTTCCGACGAACCACACATGGATCCACCAGTGTCATTGTATGTATGCTCTTCCCATGAACCACAGCTAGAGTCATCTCATGCGTGCTCTTTTCATGAACCACAGCTAGAGTCATTGCATGTGTGTTCTTCTTACAAACCATATCATGAACCACACCCAGTGTCATTGCATGTGTGTTCTTCTCACAAACCACACATGGATCCACCGGTGTCATTGCATGTCTGCTCTTCTCATTAACCACAGCTAGAGTCATTGCATGTCTGTTCTTTTCACAAACCACATATCACCAGAGTCATTGCATGTGTGTTCTTCCCATGAACTACACATGGATCCACCAGTGTCATTGCATGTGTGTTCTTCTCTAAAACCACACATGGATCCACCTAGTGTCATCGCATGTGTGTTCTTCCCATGAACCACACATGGACCCACCAGTGTCATTGCATGTCTGCTCTTTTCATGAACCACAACTAGAGTCATTGGATGTGTGTTCTTCTCATAGACCACATATCACCAGTGTCATTGCATGTGTGTTCTTCCCAAAGACCACACATGGATCCACCAGTGTCATTGCATGTGTGTTCTTCAGACAAACCATATCATGAACCACACGCAGTGTCATTGCATGTGTTTTCTTCTCACAGACCACACATGGATCCACCAGTGTCATTGCATGTGTGTTCTTCTCACAAACCATATCATGAACCACACGTAGTGTCATTGCATGTGTGTTCTTCTCACAGACCACACATGGATCCACCGGTGTCATTGCATGTGTGTTGTTCCCATGAACCACACATGGATCCACCGGTGTCATTGTATGTCTGCTCTTCCCATGAACCACAGCTAGAGTCATCGCATGCATGCTCTTTACGTGAACCATATCTAGAGTCATTGCATGTGTGTTCTTCTCACAGACCATATCATGAACCACACCCAGTTTCATTGCATGTGTGTTCTTCCCATGAACCACACATGGATCCACCGGTGTCATTGCATGTCTGCTCTTTTAATGAACCAGAGCTAGAGTTATTGCATATGTGTTCTTCTCACAGACCACATATCACCGAAGTCATTGCATGTGTGTTCTTCCCATGAACCACACATGGATCCACCAGTGTCATTGCATGTGTGTTCTTCCCACACACCACACATGGATCCACCAGTGTCGTTGCATGTGTGTTCTTCCGACGAACCACACATGGATCCACCAGTGTCATTGTATGTATGCTCTTCCCATGAACCACAGCTAGAGTCATCTCATGCGTGCTCTTTTCATGAACCACAGCTAGAGTCATTGCATGTGTGTTCTTCTTACAAACCATATCATGAACCACACCCAGTGTCATTGCATGTGTGTTCTTCTCACAAACCACACATGGATCCACCGGTGTCATTGCATGTCTGCTCTTCTCATTAACCACAGCTAGAGTCATTGCATGTCTGTTCTTTTCACAAACCACATATCACCAGAGTCATTGCATGTGTGTTCTTCCCATGAACTACACATGGATCCACCAGTGTCATTGCATGTGTGTTCTTCTCTAAAACCACACATGGATCCACCTAGTGTCATCGCATGTGTGTTCTTCCCATGAACCACACATGGATCCACCTGATTCATTGCATGTCTGCTCTTTTCATGAACCACAACTAGAGTCATTGGATGTGTGTTCTTCTCACAAACCACATATCACTAGAGTCATTGCATGTGTGTTCTTCCCATGAACTACACATGGATTTACCAGTGTCATTGCATGTGTGTTCTTCTCTAAAACCAAACATGGATCCACCTAGTGTCAGCGCATGTGTGTTCTTCCCATGAACCACACGTGGATCCACCAGTGTCATTGCATGTCTGCTCTTTTCATGAACCACAGCTAGAGTCATTGCATGTGTGTTCTTCTCATAGACCACATATCACCAATGTCATTGCATGTGTGTTCTTCCCAAAGACCACACATGGATCCACCAGTGTCATTGCATGTGTGTTCTTCAGACAAACCATATCATGAACCACACCCAGTGTCATTGCATGTGTGTTCTTCTCACAGACCACACATGGATCCACCAGTGTCATTGCATGTGTGTTCTTCTCACAGACTATATCATGAACCACACCCAGTGTCATTGCATGTGTGTTCTTCCCATGAACCACACATGGATCCACCGGTGTCATTGCATGTCTGCTCTTTTCATGAACCACAGCTAGAGTCATTGCATGTGTGTTCTTATCACAAACCACATATCACCGGTGTCATTGCATGTGTGTTCTTCCCAAAGACCACACTTGGATCCAGTAGTGTCATTGCATGTGTGTTCTTCCCACAGACCACACATGGATCCACCAGTGTCATTGCATGTGTGTTCTTCCCATGAACCACACATGGATCCACTGGTGTCATTGTATTTCTGCTCTTCCCATGAACCACAGCTAGAGTCATCGCATGCGTGCTCTTTTCATGAACCACAGCTAGAGTCATTGCATGTGTGTTATTCTTACAAACCATATCATGAACCACACCCAGTGCCATTGCATGTGTGTTCTTCTCACAAACCACACATGGATCCATTGGTGTCATTGCATGCCTACTCTTCTCATTAACGATAGCTAGAGTCATTGCATGTCTGTTCTTTTCACAAACCACATATCACCAGAGTCATTGCATGTGTGTTCTTCCCATGAACCACACATGGATCCACCAGTGTCATTGCATGTGTGTTCTTCTCAAAAACCGCACATGGATCCAGCCAGTGTCATCGCATGTCTGCTCTTGCCACGAACCACACATGGATCCACCAGTGTCATTGCATGTCTCCTCTTTTCATGAACCAAAGCTAGAGTCATTGGATGTGTGTTCTTCTCACAGACCACATATCACCAGTGTCAATGCATGTGTGTTCTTCCCAAAACCACACATGGATCCACTAGTGTCATTGCATGTGTGTTCTTCTCACAAACCATATCATGAACCATACCCAGTGTCATTGCATGTGTGTTCTTCTCACAAACTACACATGGATCCACTAGTGTCATTGCATGTGAGTTCTTCTCACAAACCATATCATGAAGCACACCCAGTATGATTGCATGTGTGTTCTTCTCATGAACCACACATGGATCCACCGGTGTCATTGCATGTCTGCTCTTTTCATTAACCACAGCTAGAGTCATTGCATGTGTGCTCTTTTCACAAACCAGATATCACCAGAGTCATTGCATGTGTGTTCTTCTCACAGACCATATCATGAACCACACCTAGTGTCATTGCATGTGTGTTCTTCCCATGAACCACACATGGATCCACCGGTGTCATTGCATGTCTTCTCTTTTCTTGAACCACAGCTAGAGTCATTGCATGTGTGTTCTTCTCACAGACCACATATCACCAGTGTCATTGCATGTGTGTTCTTCCCAAAGACCACACATAGATCCACCAGTGTCATTGCATGTGTGTTCTTCTCACAAACCATATCATGAACCACACCTAGTGTCATTGCATGTGTGTTCTTCTCATTAACCCCACATGGATCCACCGGTGTCATTGCATGTCTGCTCTTTTCATTAACCACAGGTAGAGTCATTGCATGTGTGTTCTTTACACAAACCACATATCACCAGAGTCATTGCATGTGTGTTCTTCTCACAGACCACATATCACCTGTGCATTGCATGTGTGTTCTTCTCACAGACCACATATCACCTGTGCATTGCATGTGTGTTCTTCCCATGAACCACACATGGATCCACCAGTGTCATTGCATGTGTGTTCTTTTCACAAACCACATATCACCAGAGTCATTGCATGTGTGTTCTTATCACAGAACACATATCACCTGTGTCATTGCATGTGTCTTCTTCCCATGAACCACACATGGATCCACTAGTGTCATTGCATGTGTGTTCTTCCCACAGACCACACATGGATCCACCGCTGTCATTGCATGTGTGTTCTTCCCGTGAACCACACATGGATCTACCAGTGTCATTGCATGTCTGCTCTTTTCATGAACCACAGCTAGAGTCATTGGATGTGTGTTCTTCTCATAGACCACATATCAACAGTGTCATTGCATGTGTGTTCTTCCCAAAGACCACACATGGATCCACCAGTGTCATTGCACGTGTGTTCTTCTCACAAACCATATCATGAACCACACCCAGTGTCATTGCATGTGTGTTATTCTCACAGACCACACATGGATCCACCAGTGTCATTGCATGTGTGTTCTTATCACAGACCATATCATGAACCACACCCAGTGTCATTGCATGTGTGTTCTTCCCATGAACCACACATGGATCCACCGGTGTCATTGCATGTCTGCTCTTTTCATGAACCACAGCTAGAGTCATTGCATGTGTGTTCTTCTCACAGACCACATATCACCTGTGTCATTGCATGTGTGTTCTTCCCATGAACCACACATGGATCCACCAGTGTCATTGCATGTGTGTTATTCCCACAGACCACACATGGATCCACCAGTGTCGTTGCATGTGTGTTCTTCCCATGAACCACACATGGATCCACCGGTGTCATTGTATGTCTGCTCTTCCCATGAACCACAGCTAGAGTCATCGCATGCGTGCTCTTTTCATGAACAACAGCTAGAGTCATTGCATGTGTGTTCTTCTTACAAACCATATCATAAACCAATCCCAGTGTCATTGCATGTCTGTTCTTCTCACAAACCACTCATGGATCCACCGGTGTCATTGCATGTCTGCTCTTCTCATTAACCACAGCTAGAGTCATTGCATGTGTGTTCTTCCCATGAACAACACATGGATCCACCAGTGTCATTGCATGTGTGTTCTTCTCACAAACCACACATGGATCCACCCAGTGTCATCGCATGTGTGTTCTTCCCATGAACCACACATGGATCCAACAGTGTCATTGCATGTCTGCTCTTTTCATGAACCATAGCTAGTCATTGGATGTGTGTTCTTCTCACAGACCACATATCACCAGTGTCATTGCATGTGTGTTCTTCCCAAAACCACACATGGATCCACTAGTGTCATTGCATGTGTGTTCTTCTCACAAACCATATCATGAACCATACCCAGTGTCATTGCATGTGTGTTCTTCTCACAAACTACACATGGATCCACTAGTGTCATTGCATGTGAGTTCTTCTCACAAACCATATCATGAAGCACACCCAGTATGATTGCATGTGTGTTCTTCTCATGAACCACACATGGATCCACCGGTGTCATTGCATGTCTGCTCTTTTCATTAACCACAGCTAGAGTCATTGCATGTGTGCTCTTTTCACAAACCAGATATCACCAGAGTCATTGCATGTGTGTTCTTCTCACAGACCATATCATGAACCACACCTAGTGTCATTGCATGTGTGTTCTTCCCATGAACCACACATGGATCCACCGGTGTCATTGCATGTCTTCTCTTTTCTTGAACCACAGCTAGAGTCATTGCATGTGTGTTCTTCTCACAGACCACATATCACCAGTGTCATTGCATGTGTGTTCTTCCCAAAGACCACACATAGATCCACCAGTGTCATTGCATGTGTGTTCTTCTCACAAACCATATCATGAACCACACCTAGTGTCATTGCATGTGTGTTCTTCTCATTAACCCCACATGGATCCACCGGTGTCATTGCATGTCTGCTCTTTTCATTAACCACAGGTAGAGTCATTGCATGTGTGTTCTTTACACAAACCACATATCACCAGAGTCATTGCATGTGTGTTCTTCTCACAGACCACATATCACCTGTGCATTGCATGTGTGTTCTTCTCACAGACCACATATCACCTGTGCATTGCATGTGTGTTCTTCCCATGAACCACACATGGATCCACCAGTGTCATTGCATGTGTGTTCTTTTCACAAACCACATATCACCAGAGTCATTGCATGTGTGTTCTTATCACAGAACACATATCACCTGTGTCATTGCATGTGTCTTCTTCCCATGAACCACACATGGATCCACTAGTGTCATTGCATGTGTGTTCTTCCCACAGACCACACATGGATCCACCGCTGTCATTGCATGTGTGTTCTTCCCGTGAACCACACATGGATCTACCAGTGTCATTGCATGTCTGCTCTTTTCATGAACCACAGCTAGAGTCATTGGATGTGTGTTCTTCTCATAGACCACATATCAACAGTGTCATTGCATGTGTGTTCTTCCCAAAGACCACACATGGATCCACCAGTGTCATTGCACGTGTGTTCTTCTCACAAACCATATCATGAACCACACCCAGTGTCATTGCATGTGTGTTATTCTCACAGACCACACATGGATCCACCAGTGTCATTGCATGTGTGTTCTTATCACAGACCATATCATGAACCACACCCAGTGTCATTGCATGTGTGTTCTTCCCATGAACCACACATGGATCCACCGGTGTCATTGCATGTCTGCTCTTTTCATGAACCACAGCTAGAGTCATTGCATGTGTGTTCTTCTCACAGACCACATATCACCTGTGTCATTGCATGTGTGTTCTTCCCATGAACCACACATGGATCCACCAGTGTCATTGCATGTGTGTTATTCCCACAGACCACACATGGATCCACCAGTGTCGTTGCATGTGTGTTCTTCCCATGAACCACACATGGATCCACCGGTGTCATTGTATGTCTGCTCTTCCCATGAACCACAGCTAGAGTCATCGCATGCGTGCTCTTTTCATGAACAACAGCTAGAGTCATTGCATGTGTGTTCTTCTTACAAACCATATCATAAACCAATCCCAGTGTCATTGCATGTCTGTTCTTCTCACAAACCACTCATGGATCCACCGGTGTCATTGCATGTCTGCTCTTCTCATTAACCACAGCTAGAGTCATTGCATGTGTGTTCTTCCCATGAACAACACATGGATCCACCAGTGTCATTGCATGTGTGTTCTTCTCACAAACCACACATGGATCCACCCAGTGTCATCGCATGTGTGTTCTTCCCATGAACCACACATGGATCCAACAGTGTCATTGCATGTCTGCTCTTTTCATGAACCACAGCTAGTCATTGGATGTGTGTTCTTCTCACAGACCACATATCACCAGTGTCATTGCATGTGTGTTCTTCCCAAAGACCACACATGGAGCAACCAGTGTCATTGCATGTGTGTTCTTCTCACAAACCATATCATGAACCATACCTAGTGTCATTGCATGTGTGTTCTTTTCACAGACCACACATGGATCCACTAGTGTCATTGCATGTGTGTTCTTCTCACAAACCACACATGGTTTTGGGTGTTTTCTGGGGTAGGTAGGATTTTTATCTGGAGGTGGCCGGCTGGGCTTTCGGGCCTGGCTGGCTGCCTCCCAAAAATGATATAAAATTTTATTTGTTTAAAATGGGGCATTTGAAAACTGTTGGTAGACAAAACAAAAATATTCCGGAGACCCGGGTTTTAATTTGAATAAAGACGGGAATTATTTGGAAAACAAAACTAGGCGTTTCGAAAATAGTTTAGACAAAAACCATGCATGATGACATGAGCATGCAGTCATGATGATGCAATGCACAAAAACAACGCGATTTTCTAGTAGTGGTTTTAGCGGGGCGCCACACAGCAAATCACACCAGGCAGAATACATTCATTCAGAAAACAAACCAAATGTAGATATAGCTGTGCGCAGCTAAATAGGATATAGCGATAGAAAGTAGGTTGCTTAACGAGGTTCGATGCATTCAGCCAGAAATAGGATATAGCTAGAAAGAAGCTGCTTAGCGGCAGGGGCAGCCGCCACAGCTGCAGGCACATCCTGCAAGCGCCCACGCCTCCGCCATCTCCCTCTGGTGCTTCCGCCACTTCTTGCTGCCCAGTTTCTTGGACTTGGGGGCCTTGGGCCTGATTGGAGGCATGCGACCCTCTTTGATGGCCACCCGCTGGAGGTTTTGGAGGTGAATGCAGAGAGCACAGTGTCCAGCGATGTAGGCGTTGATGTTCGCGGGCTCGGGCTTGCCGCTTTTTGGATGTCGGAGCCCACGACCTCTGCATGCTTCAGCAAGGTGTTCAAGACGGTGCCGCCGGCGGCGCGACTCGTCAAGCAGTAGACGCCCCCCTTGCAGAAGGGGCAGCTGTAGGGGTCCCTGAGGAAACCGTCGTACTTGCCGGCCCGCAGCCTCCTCAGCACCTAACGAGCCTTGGTGTGAATGGACTCGTCATCGCTGCAGACATTGCTGCCGGAAACCTATTGGAAGAAAGGGAAAATGGGGGAGTAGATGGTGTAAGAAGATCAAGCAATCGAAATGCGAACAAGCGAATCCTAATAAACCAAGATCTAGCATCCAATGATGGGAACGGTGTTGGATAATTAGGCACAATTTTCATGATTAATTCTAGAATATTAAACATGACAATACCAGCTAAATTTTAAATAGATTATCCCATTATTTCTAACAAACGGTAGAAGAACCAGGGGAGGGGAGCAAACCCTAGTTACCTCCGACCATAGGTCGTCGATGCCGGTGTCGTAGGGGTTCAGCGGAGAGATGTAATTATCTGGATCATAGGTGCCCAAGAAGTGCGTGATCTGCTTGTGACCGGCGGGGGCCTCCTCGCCGGCGGGGGCTCCTCTTCGGCGGCTCCGTCGGTAGCTGGGACAGGGGCCTAGATGGGAACGACGGCTGCCATCGATGCCTCCACTAGGGCCTAGACAGGGACAACGGCTGCTTTCAACGCGTCGAGGGGGACCGGCGAGGAGACGGGGGCCTCCTCGCCGGCGGCCACAGAGGCCACGATGGCCACCTTATCCTCCTCAGCCATCGCCAGCACGGACGGGGTATTCTCGGGAGTTTGCGGATGCTGGTGGGACAGTGGAGAGGGTTGCGTGGGGATAGTGAGCGAGAGTGGGAGTGGGTGTGCGGAGAGGGGCTCTATAGCTAAGGTGGATAGAAGCAAGGCATGTTTCGTTGCACCACCATGCAACACGCCGCGCAGTCGACTGCACCGTGCACCGCGACACGCGCACGGTACGTCACGTTTTTTCCCGGGCCATGCATGGCAGTTCTGTATTGAGCCGCATGCAAAGGGCGCACACACAATTTCTATGTACGAAGTTTGACACGGCCCTAAAATTGGCGAGAGTTCAAAGTGGAAATGTAGAGGGGAAGGTAGGTGGCTGTACAGCGAGATTTGTGGGGTTGTGATAGATTCGGTAAAGGGATGTGTTGATGGCTACGAGTGACTCGATGAACCAGAGATGTTAGGTCTCGTCGAACTCAGCTGTTCAGCCTCCGGATAGCGCGTCCAAGCTTCTTATGGTGGGCCCCAGTTGGAAGTGAGATTGAGAGCCTCTGCAAAAAATGGGATGTATCTTATTAAAATCAAGAGGCAATAAACTGCAGTTGTCCATCGACGACCGTGCACTCGATGACGCATGTGTTATGGCGTAGTAGTAGAAGTAGTAGGCTTTTCAGACTTGATTAAACGTGACATGACCGCTCGACGACTTTTTCCATGGACGGCATCCTGTTCCTTCTTGTAGAGGGAGACGTCAAGATGGGGCCTCGTCAAGATGGTAGCTCATTAACTGGTAGTTTGAAAGAGTACCCTTTTCCTCTCTCACTAAACAGATATGTTTCATTTTGCCCAAATTGGTAGCAAATATAGAGAAGATTCTCTCTTCGATAATTCGTTCCCTTTTGGACCTCTTTTTGCCTCCGATCAGGTAGCAAATCTAAAGCAGCAAATCACACCAGGCAGAATACATTCATTCAGAAAACAAAACAAATATAGATATAGCTATGCGCAGCTAAATAGGATATAGCGATAGAAAGTAGTAGGTTGCTTAACGGGGTTCGATGCATTCAGCCAGAAATAGGATGCAAGCAAAATATAGAAAATCAAAAGAAGCTGCTTAGCAGCAACAACCGTGGCAGATGCAGATATATTCAAGCAGACATCCAACCCGTTCATTCGCCAGCGCCTCCATCTCCCCCTGGCGCCTCCGCCACTTCTTGCTGCCCAGTTTCTTGGACTTGGGGGGCCTTGGGCCTGATTGGAGGCATGCGACCCTCTTTGATGGCCACCCGCTAGAGGTTTCGGAGGTGAATGCCGAGAGCACGGTGTTCAGCGATGTAGGCGTTGATGTTCGCTGGCTCGGGCTTGCCGCTTTTGTGGATGCCAGAGACCGCAGCCTCTGCATGCTTCAGTAAGGTGTTCAAGACGGTGCCGCTGGCGGTGCGACTCGTCAAGCAGTAGACGCCCCCCTTGCGGAAGGGGCAGCTATAGTAGGGGCCCGTGAGGAAGCCGTCGTACTTGCCGGCCCGCAGCCTCCTCAGCACCTGACGAGCCTTGGTGTGAATGGACTCGTCATCGCTGCAGACGTCGCTGCCGGAAACCTATTGGAAGAAAGGGAAAATGGGGGAATAGATGGTGTAAGAAGATCGAGCAATCGAAATGCAAACAAGCGAATCCTAATAAACCAAGATCTAGCATCCAACAATGGGAACGGTGTTGGATAATTAGCACAATTTCCATGATTAATTCCAGAATATTAAACATGACAATACCAGCTAAATTTTAAATAGATTAGCCCATTATTTCTAACAAACGGTAGAAGAACCAGGGGAGGGGAGCAAACCCTACTTACCTCCGACCATAGGTCGTCGATGCCGGTGTCGTAGGGGTTCAGCGGAGCGATGTACTTATCTAGATCGTAGGTGCCCAAGAAGTGCGTGATCTGCTTGTGACCGGCGGGGGCCTCCTCGCCGGCGGGGGGCTCCTCTTCAGCGGCTCCGTCGGTAGCTGGGACAGGGGCCTAGATGGGAACGACGGCTGCCATCGATGCCTCCACTAGGGCCTGGACAGGGACAACGGCTGCTTTCAACACGTCGAGGGGGACCGTCGAGGAGACAGGGGCCTCCTCGCCGGCGGCCACGGAGGCCACAATGGCCACCTTATCCTCCTCGGCCATCGCCGGCGCGGACGGGGTATTCTCGGGAGTTTTGCGGATGCTGGTGGGACAGTGGAGAGGGTTGCGTGGGGATAGTGAGCGAGAGTGGGAGTGGGTGTGCGGAGAGGGGCTCTATAGCTAAGGTGGATAGAAGCAAGGCACGTTTCGTTGCACCACCGTGCAACGCGCCGTGCAGTCGACTATACCGTGCACCGCGACACGCGCACGGTACGTCACGTTTTTTCCCGGGCCATGCATGCCAGTTCTGTATTGAGCCGCATGCAAAGGGCGCACACACAATTTCTATGTACAAAGTTTGACAAGGCCCTAAAATTGGCGATTGAGAGCCGCTGCGTAAAAAATGGGATATGTCTTATTAAAATCAAGTGGCAATAAATTGCAGCTGTCCATCGACGACCGTGCACTCGACGCATGCGTTGTGGCGTAGTAGTAGCAGTAGTAGGCTTTTCAGACTTGATTAAACATGACATGACCGTTCGACGACTTTTTCCATGGACGACATCGTGTTCCTTCTTGTAGAAGTCTGCATGAGGGAGACGTACGTGTTGTCTCACGATGTACTGTGAACGGCACGACGTGTGCAATGATCATCGTTGGATCGCACAGAATCAACGGTTGGTGCGCACGATCCGCATGATAACCGTGATAACCAATCAAGGAGTAGCAGACAGGGTGAGCACAGATTTGTGCTTCTACGAAAGATAGAGAGGTGGGGGGGGCAAAACTGAGTAGTACCATATAAAACCAAGGGCGATACTAAGTAGTATAAAAATGGAAAGTGAGTGTCTTGCACAATGAAATACATCATGGCATACATCAAATTATGCCAAGATAGATCCACAAGAGTTCATTGGATGTGTGTTCTCCTCATAAACCACTCATAAACCACGTAAGGATCCACTAGATTCATTGGATGTGTGTTCTTCTCACAAACCACATATCACCAGTGTCATTGCATGTGTGTTCTTCCCACAGACCACACATGGATCCACCAGTGTCATTGCATGTGTGTTCTTCTCACAAACCACACATGGATCCACCAGTGTCATCGCATGTCTGCTCTTTTCATGAACCACGGCTAGAGTCATTGCATGTGTGTTCTTCTCACAGACCACATATCACCTGTGTCATTGCATGTGTGTTCTTCCCATAGACCACACATGGATCCACCAGTGTTATTGCATGTGTGTTCTTCCCATAGACCACACATCGATCCACCCAGTGTCATTGCATGTGTGTTCTTCCCACAGACCACACATGGATCCACTAGAGTCATTGCATGTGTGTTTTTCCCGTGAACCACACATGGATCCACCAGTGTCATTGCATGTCTGCTCTTTTCATGAACCACAGCTAGAGTCATTGCATGTGTGTTCTTCTCACAAACCACAGCTAGAGTCATTGCATGTGTGTTCTTCTCACAAACCACATATCACCAGTGTCATTGCATGTGTGTTCTTCCCATGAACCACACATGGATCCACTAGTGTCATTGCATGTGTGTTCTTCCCACAGACCACACATGGATCCACTAGTGTCATTGCATGTGTGTTCTTCCCATGAACCACACATGGATCCACCAGTGTCATTGCATGTGTGTTATTCTCACAAACCACGTAAGGATCCACCGGTGTCATTGCATGTGTGTTCTTCCCATGAACCACACATGGATCCACCGGTGTCATTGTATGTCTGCTCTTCCCATGAACCACAGCTAGAGTCATCGCATGCGTGCTCTTTCATGAACCACAGCTAGAGTCATTGCATGTGTGTTCTTCTAACACACCATATCATGAATGATACGTCCAAAACGTATCTACTTTCCCGAACACTTTTGCTATTGTTTCTCCTCTATACTTGTGTGATTTGGATGCAACTAATGTGATCTGACGCTGTTTTCAGCAGAATTGCCTTGGTGTCTACTTTTTGTGCAGAAAATCAACTATCAGGAAAAATCCTATTTTACCCGAAGACTCCAGGAGCCAGATACGAGATGGAGAAGAGCCCTGGGGTGGCCACACCACCTGCTGGCGCGGGCCAGGCCAGGCCGCGCCAAGGGGTGGTGTGGGCCCCCCAGGCACCCCCTCGGCCTCTCTCTTCGCCTATAAGGAGCCTTCTGACCTAAAAACTTCGGGGGGTTCGACGTTTTTCCAGAAGGAGTTCCGCTCCGCCACCACCACCATATTCCACGAAACAGCACCAGAAACTTCATTCTGGCACCCTGCCGGGACGGGGAATTGGAGGAGATCATCGCCATCATCATCACCATCACTTCTCCATCGACCATCCATGTTTCCCCCATCTATGAGTGAGTAATCCCCCGCTGTAGGCTATGGGGATGGTAGGGATTGGATGAGATCGTTCATGTAATGGCATCAGATTGTTAGGGCATAGTGCCTAGTATCTCTAACAGTGCTTTATGACTTTGTTGCAACCTTGTTGTGCTGAATTCTTGTCACTAGGGACCGAGTGACATGATTTCAGATCTGAAATTATTATTGATTCATCATGATAGTATTGTTTTGGGTCTTATCTACAAGTTGTTTACACACGTCGTTGTCCGGAACCTATGGTCCCGAAGTGACAGAAATCAGGGTAGCCGGAAGGGAAAGGCTTTGATGTGAGGATCACGTGTGTTCACTGAGTGTTAATGCTTTGCTCCGGTGCTTTATTAAAAGGAGCACCTTAATTGCCAGTAGTTCCCTAGAGGCCCCGCTGTAAACGGGCTGGCAGGACAAAAGTTGTTGTGCAAGTTCTCATTGCGAGCACGTATGACTATATATGGAACACATGCCTAAGATTGTCTAGTACTTGGATGCTTTATCTTATTTATCTGCAATTGCCCTATTTTCTGATTGCTATGTGAATTGTCTTGTCCATGCAACGCCCGTCCATCCATCCCTATGCCTACCGCACTCGAATCCACTGTTTACTGCTTTTGTTACTATTGTCTATGTTTTGCTGCTACTGTTACTTTACTATTCCTACTACAAAACTGTTGCTACTGATTAACTGCTATGAGCAAGATTGTTTCCAGGTGCAGCTGAATTGACAACTCAGTTGTTAAGGCTGATAAGTATTCTTTGGCTCCCCTTGTGTCGAATCAATAAATTTGGTTTCACTTCCCTCGAAAATACTGCGATACACCCCCTATACTTGTGGGTCATCAATGAACCACACCCAGTGGCATTGCATGTGCATTCTTCCCATGAACCACACATGGATCCACCGGTGTCATTGCATGTCTTCTCTTTTCATGAACCACAGCTAGAGTCATTGCATGTGTGTTCTTCCCAAAGACCACACATGGATCCAGCAGTGTCATTGCATGTGTGTTCTTCCCACAGACCACACATGGATCCACCAGTGTCATTGCATGTGTGTTCTTCCCATGAACCACACATGGATCCACTGGTGTCATTGTATGTCTGCTCTTCCCATGAACCACAGCTAGAGTCATCGCATGCGTGCTCTTTTCATGAACCACAGCTGGAGTCATTGCATGTGTGTTCTTCTTACAAACCATATCATGAACCACACCTAGTGTCATTGCATGTGTGTTCTTCTCACAAACCACACATGGATCCACCTGTGTCATTGCATGTCTGCTCTTCTCATTAACCACAGCTAGAGTCATTGCATGTCTGTTCTTTTCACAAACCACATATCACCAAAGTCATTGCATGTGTGTTCTTCCCATGAACCACACATGGATCCACCAGTGTCATTGCATGTGTGTTCTTCTCACAAACCACACATGGATCCACCCAGTGTAATCGCATGTGTGTTCTTCCCATGAACCACACATGGATCCACCAGTGTCATTCCATGGCTGCTCTTTTCATGAACCATATCTAGAGTCATTGGATGTGTGTTCTTCTCACAGACCACATATCACCAGTGTCATTGCATGTGTGTTCTTCCCAAAGACCACACATGGATCCACCAGTGTCATTGCATGTGTGTTCTTCTCACAAACCATATCATGAACCACGCCCAGTGTCATTGCATGTGTGTTCTTCTCACAGACCACACATGGATCCACCAGTGTCATTGCATGTGTGTTCTTCTCACAGACCATATCATGAACCACACCCAGTGTCATTGCATGTGTGTTCTTCCCATGAACCACACATGGATCCACCAGTGTCATCACATGTCCGCTCTTTTCATGAACCACGGCTAGAGTCATTGCATGTGTGTTCTTCTCACAGACCACATATCACCTGTGTCATTGCATGTGTGTTCTTCCCATAGACCACAGATAGATCCACCAGTGTCATTGCATGTGTGTTCTTCCCACAGACCACACATGGATCCACCAGTGTCATTGAATGTGTGTTCTTCCCACAGACCACACATGGATCCACCAAAGTCATTGCATGTGTGTTCTTCCCATGAACCACACATGGATCCACCAGTGTCATTGCATGTCTGCTCTTTTCATGAACCACAGCTAGATTCATTGCATGTGTGTTCTTCTCACAAACCACATATCACCGGTGTCATTGCATGTGTTTTCTTCCCATGAACCACAGATGGATCCACTAGTGTCATTGCATGTGTGTTCTTCCCACAGACTACACATGGATCCACCAGTGTCATTGCATGTGTGTTCTTCCCATGAACCACACATGGATCCACCAGTGTCATTGCATGTGTGTTCTTCCCACACACCACACATGGATCCACCAATGTCGTTGCATGTGTTTTCTTCCCACGAACCACACATGGATCCACCGGTGTCATTGTATGTCTGCTCTTCCCATGAACCACAACTAGAGTCATCGAATGCGTGCTCTTTTCATGAACCACAGCTGGAGTCATTGCATGTGTGTTCTTCTTAAAAACCATATCATGAACCACACCCAGTGTCATTGCATGTGTGTTCTTCTCACAAACCACACATGGATCCACCGGTGTCATTGCATGTCTGCTCTTCTCATTAACCACAGCTAGAGTCATTGCATGTCTGTTCTTTTCACAAACCACATATCACAAGAGTCATTGCATGTGTGTTCTTCCCATGAACCACACATGCATCCACCATTGTCATTGCATGTGTGTTCTTCTCACAAACCACACATGGATCCACCCAGTGTCATCGCATGTGTGTTCTTCCCATGAACCACACATGGATCCACTAGTGTTATTCCATGTCTGCTCTTTTCATGAACCACAGCTAGAGTCATTGGATGTGTGTTCTTCTCACATACCACATATCACCAGTGTCATTACATGTGTGTTCTTCCCAAAGACCACACATGGATCCACCAGTGTCATTGCATGTGTGTTCTTCTCACAAACCATATCATGAACCACACCCAGTGTCATTGCATGTGTGTTCTTCTCATAGACCACACATGGATCCACCAGTGTCATTGCATGTGTGTTCTTCCCATGAACCACACATGGATCCACTAGTGTCATTGCATGTGTGTTCTTCCCACAGACCACACATGGATCCACCAGTGTCATTGCATGTGTGTTCTTCCCATGAACCACACATGGATCCACAAGTGTCATTGCATGTGTGTTATTCTCACAAACCACGTAAGGATCCACCAGTGTCATTGCATGTGTGTTGTTCCCATGAACCACACATGGATCCACCGGTGTCATTGTATGTCTGCTCTTCCCATGAACCACAGCTAGAGTCATCGCATGCATGCTCTTTACGTGAACCATAGCTAGAGTCATTGCATGTGTGTTCTTCTCACAGACCATATCATGAACCACACCCAGTTTCATTGCATGTGTGTTCTTCCCATGAACCACACATGGATCCACCGGTGTCATTGCATGTCTGCTCTTTTAATGAACCACAGCTAGAGTTATTGCATATGTGTTCTTCTCACAGACCACATATCACCGAAGTCATTGCATGTGTGTTCTTCCCATGAACCACACATGGATCCACCAGTGTCATTGCATGTGTGTTCTTCCCACACACCACACATGGATCCACTAGTGTCGTTGCATGTGTGTTCTTCCAAAGAACCACACATGGATCCACCAGTGTCATTGTATGTATGCTCTTCCCATGAACCACAGCTAGAGTCATCGCGTGCGTGCTCTTTTCATGAACCACAGCTAGAGTCATTGCATGTGTGTTCTTCTTACAAACCATATCATGAACCACACCCAGTGTCATTGCATGTGTGTTCTTCTCACAAACCACACATGGATCCACCGGTGTCATTGCATGTCTGCTCTTCTCATTAACCACAGCTAGAGTCATTGCATGTCTGTTCTTTTCACAAACCACATATCACCAGAGACATTGCATGTGTGTTCTTCCCATGAACTACACATGGATCCACCAGTGTCATTGCATGTGTGTTCTTCTCTAAAACCACACATGGATCCACCTAGTGTCATCGCATGTGTGTTCTTCCCATGAACCACACGTGGATCCACCAGTGTCATTGCATGTCTGCTCTTTTCATGAACCACAGCTAGAGTCATTGGATGTGTCTTCTTCTCATAGACCACATATCACCAGTGTCATTGCATGTGTGTTCTTCCCAAAGACCACACATGGATCCACCACTGTCATTGCATGTGTGTTCTTCAGACAAACCATATCATGAACCACACCCAGTGTCATTGCATGTGTGTTCTTCTCACGGACCACACATGGATCCACCAGTGTCATTGCATGTGTGTTCTTCTCACAGACTATATCATGAAACACACCCAGTGTCATTGCATGTGTGTTCTTCCCATGAACCACACATGGATCCACCGGTGTCATTGCATGTCTGCTGTTTTCATGAACCACAGCTAGAGTCATTGCATGTGTGTTCTTATCACAAACCACATATCACCGGTGTCATTGCATGTGTGTTCTTCCCAAAGACCACACATGGATCCAGCAGTGTCATTGCATGTGTGTTCTTCCCACAGACCACACATGGATCCACCAGTGTCATTGCATGTGTGTTCTTCCCATGAACCACACATGGATCCACTGGTGTCATTGTATGTCTGCTCTTCCCATGAACGACAGCTAGAGTCATCGCATGCGTGCTCTTTTCATGAACCACAGCTGGAGTCATTGCATGTGTGTTCTTCTTACAAACCATATCATGAACCACACCTAATGTCATTGCATGTGTGTTCTTCTCACAAACCACACATGGATCCACCTGTGTCATTGCATGTCTGCTCTTCTCATTAACCACAGCTAGAGTCATTGCATGTCTGTTCTTTTCACAAACCACATATCACCAAAGTCATTGCATGTGTGTTCTTCCCATGAACCACACATGGATCCACCAGTGTCATTGCATGTGTGTTCTTCTCACAAACCACACATGGATCCACCCAGTGTAATCGCATGTGTGTTCTTCCCATGAACCACACATGGATCCACCAGTGTCATTCCATGGCTGCTCTTTTCATGAACCACATCTAGAGTCATTGGATGTGTGTTCTTCTCACAGACCACATATCACCAGTGTCATTTCATGTGTGTTCTTCCCAAAGACCACACATGGATCCACCAGTGTCATTGCATGTGTGGTCTTCTCACAAACCATATCATGAACCACACCCAGTGTCATTGCATGTGTGTTCTTCTCACAGACCACACATGGATCCACCAGTGTCATTGCATGTGTGTTCTTCTCACAGACTATATCATGAACCACACCCAGTGTCATTGCATGTGTGTTCTTCCCATGAACCACACATGGATCCACCAGTGTCATCACATGTCCACTCTTTTCATGAACCACGGCTAGAGTCATTGCATGTGTGTTCTTCTCACAGACCACATATCACCTGTGTCATTGCATGTGTGTTCTTCCCATAGACCACAGATGGATCCACCAGTGTCATTGCATGTGTGTTCTTCCCACAGACCACACATGGATCCACCAGTGTCATTGAATGTGTGTTCTTCCCACAGACCACACATGGATCCACCAAAGTCATTGCATGTGTGTTCTTCCCATGAACCACACATGGATCCACCAGTGTCATTGCATGTCTGCTCTTTTCATGAACCACAGCTAGAGTCATTGCATGTGTGTTCTTCTCACAAACCACATATCACCGGTGTCATTGCATGTGTGTTCTTCCCATGAACCACAGATGGATCCACTAGTGTCATTGCATGTGTGTTCTTCCCACAGACTACACATGGATCCACCAGTGTCATTGCATGTGTGTTCTTCCCATGAACCACACATGGATCCACCAGTGTCATTGCATGTGTGTTCTTCCCACACACCACACATGGATCCACCAATGTCGTTGCATGTGTTTTCTTCCCACGAACCACACATGGATCCACCGGTGTCATTGTATGTCTGCTCTTCCCATGAACCACAACTAGAGTCATCGCATGCGTGCTCTTTTCATGAACCACAGCTGGAGTCATTGCATGTGTGTTCTTCTTACAAACCATATCATGAACCACACCCAGTGTCATTGCATGTGTGTTCTTCTCACAAACCACACATGGATCCACCGGTGTCATTGCATGTCTGCTCTTCTCATTAACCACAGCTAGAGTCATTGCATGTCTGTTCTTTTCACAAACCACATATCACAAGAGTCATTGCATGTGTGTTCTTCCCATGAACCACACATGCATCCACCATTGTCATTGCATGTGTGTTCTTCTCACAAACCACACATGGATCCACCCAGTGTCATCGCATGTGTGTTCTTCCCATGAACCACACATGGATCCACCAGTGTTATTCCATGTCTGCTCTTTTCATGAACCACAGCTAGAGTCATTGGATGTGTGTTCTTCTCACATACCACATATCACCAGTGTCATTACATGTGTGTTCTTCCCAAAGACCACACATGGATCCACCAGTGTCATTGCATGTGTGTTCTTCTCACAAACCATATCATGAACCACACCCAGTGTCATTGCATGTGTGTTCTTCTCATAGACCACACATGGATCCACCAGTGTCATTGCATGTGTGTTCTTCCCATGAACCACACATGGATCCACTAGTGTCATTGCATGTGTGTTCTTCCCACAGACCACACATGGATCCACCAGTGTCATTGCATGTGTGTTCTTCCCATGAACCACACATGGATCCACCAGTGTCATTGCATGTGTGTTATTCTCACAAACCACGTAAGGATCCACCGGTGTCATTGCATGTGTGTTGTTCCCATGAACCACACATGGATCCACCGGTGTCATTGTATGTCTGCTCTTCCCATGAACCACAGCTAGAGTCATCGCATGCATGCTCTTTACGTGAACCATAGCTAGAGTCATTGCATGTGTGTTCTTCTCACAGACCATATCATGAACCACGCCCAGTTTCATTGCATGTGTGTTCTTTCCATGAACCACACATGGATCCACCGGTGTCATTGCATGTCTGCTCTTTTAATGAACCACAGCTAGAGTTATTGCATATGTGTTCTTCTCACAGACCACATATCACCGAAGTCATTGCATGTGTGTTCTTCCCATGAACCACACATGGATCCACCAGTGTCATTGCATGTGTGTTCTTCCCACACACCACACATGGATCCACTAGTGTCGTTGCATGTGTGTTCTTCCGACGAACCACACATGGATCCACCAGTGTCATTGTATGTATGCTCTTCCCATGAACCACAGCTAGAGTCATCGCATGCGTGCTCTTTTCATGAACCACAGCTAGAGTCATTGCATGTGTGTTCTTCTTAGAAACCATATCATGAACCACACCCAGTGTCATTGCATGTGTGTTCTTCTCACAAACCACACATGGATCCACCGGTGTCATTGCATGTCTGCTCTTCTCATTAACCACAGCTAGAGTCATTGCATGTCTGTTCTTTTCACAAACCACATATCACCAGAGTCATTGCATGTGTGTTCTTCCCATGAACTACACATGGATCCACCAGTGTCATTGCATGTGTGTTCTTCTCTAAAACCACACATGGATCCACCTAGTGTCATCGCATGTGTGTTCTTCCCATGAACCACACGTGGATCCACCAGTGTCATTGCATGTCTGCTCTTTTCATGAACCACAACTAGAGTAATTGGATGTGTCTTCTTCTCATAGACCACATATCACCAGTGGCATTGCATGTGTGTTCTTCCCAAAGACCACACATGGATCCACCACTGTCATTGCATGTGTGTTCTTCAGACAAACCATATCATGAACCACACCCAGTGTCATTGCATGTGTGTTCTTCTCACGGACCACACATGGATCCACCAGTGTCATTGCATGTGTGTTCTTCTCACAGACTATATCATGAACCACACCCAGTGTCATTGCATGTGTGTTCTTCCCATGAACCACACATGGATCCACCGGTGTCATTGCATGTCTGCTGTTTTCATGAACCACAGCTAGAGTCATTGCATGTGTGTTCTTATCACAAACCACATATCACCGGTGTCATTGCATGTGTGTTCTTCCCAAAGACAACACATGGATCCAGCAGTGTCATTGCATGTGTGTTCTTCCCATAGACCACACATGGATCCACCAGTGTCATTGCATGTGTGTTCTTCCCATGAACCACACATGGATCCACTGGTGTCATTGTATGTCTGCTCTTCCCATGAACCACAGCTAGAGTCATCGCATGCGTGCTCTTTTCATGAACCACAGCTAGAGTCATTGCATGTGTGTTCTTCTTACAAACCATATCATGAACCACACCCAGTGTCATTGCATGTGTGTTCTTCTCACAAACCACACATGGATCCACTGGTGTCATTGCATGCCTACTCTTCTCATTAACGATAGCTAGAGTCATTGCATGTCTGTTCTTTTCACAAACCACATATCACCAGAGTCATTGCATGTGTGTTCTTCCCATGAACCACACATGGATCCACCAGTGTCATTGCATGTGTGTTCTTCTCACAAACCGCACATGGATCCAGCCAGTGTCATCGCATGTCTGCTCTTGCCATGAACCACACATGGATCCACCAGTGTCATTGCATGTCTGCTCTTTTCATGAACCAAAGCTAGAGTCATTGGATGTGTGTTCTTCTCACTGACCACATATCACCAGTGTCATTGCATGTGTGTTCTTCCCAAAACCACACATGGATCCACTAGTGTCATTGCATGTGTGTTCTTCTCACAAACCATATCATGAACCATACCCAGTGTCATTGCATGTGTGTTCTTCTCACAAACCACACATGGATCCACTAGTGTCATTGCATGTGAGTTCTTCTCACAAACCATATCATGAAGCACACCTAGTGTGATTGCATGTGTGTTCTTCTCATGAACAACACATGGATCCACCAGTGTCATTGCATGTCTGCTCTTTTCATTAACCACAGCTAGAGTCATTGCATGTGTGCTCTTTTCACAAACCACATATCACCAGAGTCATTGCATGTGTGTTCTTCTCACAGACCATATCATGAACCACACCTAGTGTCATTGCATGTGTGTTCTTCCCATGAACCACTGGTGGATCCACCAGTGTCATTGCATGTCTGCTCTTTTCATGAACCACAGCTAGAGTCATTGGATGTGTCTTCTTCTCATAGACCACATATCACCAGTGTCATTGCATGTGTGTTCTTCCCAAAGACCACACATGGATCCACCACTGTCATTGCATGTGTGTTCTTCTCACAAACCATATCATGAACCACACCCAGTGTCATTGCATGTGTGTTCTTCTCACGGACCACACATGGATCCACCAGTGTCATTGCATGTGTGTTCTTCTCACAGACAATATCATGAACCACACCCAGTGTTATTGCATGTGTGTTCTTCCCATGAACCACACATGGATCCACCGGTGTCATTGCATGTCTGCTGTTTTCATGAACCACAGCTAGAGTCATTGCATGTGTGTTCTTATCACAAACCACATATCACCGGTGTCATTGCATGTGTTTTCTTCCCAAAGACCACACATGGATCCAGCAGTGTCATTGCATGTGTGTTCTTCCCACAGACCACACATGGATCCACCAGTGTCATTACATGTGTGTTCTTCCCATGAACCACACATGGATCCACTGGTGTCATTGTATGTCTGCTCTTCCCATGAACCACAGCTAGAGTCATCGCATGCGTGCTCTTTTCATGAACCACAGCTAGAGTCATTGCATGTGTGTTCTTCTTACAAACCATATCATGAACCACACCCAGTGTCATTGCATTTGTGTTCTTCTCACAGACCACACATGGATCCACCAGTGTATTTGCATGTGTGTTCTTCCCATGAACCACACATGGATCCACCGGTGTCATTGCATGTCTGCTCTTTTCATGAACCACAGCTAGAGTCATTGCATGTGTGTTCTTCTCACAGACCACATATCACCTGTGTCATTGCATGTGTGTTCTTCCCATGAACCACACATGGATCCACCAGTGTCATTGCATGTGTGTTCTTCCCACAGACCACACATGGATCCACCAGTGTCGTTGCATGTGTGTTCTTCCCATGAACCACACATGGATCCACCGGTGTCATTGTATGTCTGCTCTTCCCATGAACCACAGCTAGAGTCATCGCATGAGTGCTCTTTTCATGAACAACAGCTAGAGTCATTGCAGGTGAGTTCTTCTTACAAACTATATCATAAACCACACCCAGTGTCATTGCATGTGTGTTCTTCTCACAAACCACACATGGATCCACCGGTGTCATTGCATGTCTGCTCTTCTCATTAACCACAGCTAGAGTCATTGCATGTCTGTTCTTTTCACAAACCACATATCACCAGAGTCATTGCATGTGTGTTCTTCCCATGAACAACACATGGATCCACCAGTGTCATTGCATGTGTGTTCTTCTCACAAACCACACATGGATCCACCCAGTGTCATCGCATGTGTGTTCTTCCCATGAACCACGCATGGATCCAACAGTGTCATTGCATGTCTGCTCTTTTCATGAACCACAGCTAGAGTCATTGGATGTGTGTTCTTCTCACAGACCACATATCACCAGTGTCATTTCATGTGTGTTCTTCCCAAAGACCACACATGGAGCCACCAGTGTCATTGCATGTGTGCTCTTCTCACAAACCATATCATGAACCACACCTAGTGTCATTGCATGTGTGTTCTTCTCACAGACCACACATGGATCCACTAGTGTCATTGCATGTGTGTTCTTCCCACAGACCACACATGGATTCACCAGTGTCATTGCATGTGTGTTCTTCCCATGAACCACACATGGATCCACCGGTGTCATTGTATGTCTGATCTTCCCATGAACCACAGATAGAGTCATCGCATGCGTTCTCTTTTCATGAACCACAGCTAGAGTCATTGCATGTGTGTTCTTCTTACAAACCATATCATGAACCACACCCAGTGTCATTGCATGTGTGTTCTTCTCACAAACCACACATGGATCCACTGGTGTCATTGCATGCCTACTCTTCTCATTAGCAACAGCTAGAGTCATTGCATGTCTGTTCTTTTCACAAACCACATATCACCAAAGTCATTGCATGTGTGTTCTTCCCATGAACCACACATGGATCCACCAGTGTCATTGCATCTGTGTTCTTCTCACAAACCACACATGGATCCAACCAGTGTCATCGCATGTCTGCTCTTCCCATGAACCACACATGGATCCACCAGTGTCATTGCATGTCTGCTCTTTTCATGAACCACAGCTAGAGTCATTGGATGTGTGTTCTTCTCACAGACCACATATCACCAGTGTCATTGCATGTGGCTTCTTCCCAAAGACCACACATGGATCCACTAGTGTCATTGCATGTGTGTTCTTCTCACAAACCATATCATGAGCCATACCTAGTGTAATTGCATGTGTGTTCTTTTCACCGACCACACATGGATCCACTAGTGTCATTGCATGTGTGTTCTTCTCACAAACCATATCATGAACCACACCCAGGGTCATTGCATGTGTGTTCTTCTCATTAACCCCACATGGATCCACCGGTGTCATTGCATGTCTGCTGTTTTCATTAACCACAGCTAGAGTCATTGCATGTGTGTCTTTTCACAAACCACATATCACCAGAGTCATTGCATGTGTGTTATTCTCACGTACCATATCATGAACCACACCAAGTGTCATTGCATGTGTGTTCTTCCCATGAACCTCACATGGATCCACCGGTGTCATTGCATGTCTGCTCTTTTCATGAACCACAGCTAGGCTCATTGCATGTGTGTTCTTCTCACATACCACATATCACAAGTATCATTGCATGGCTGTTCTTCCCAAAGACCACACATGGATCCACCAGT
Organism: Avena sativa; assembly: GCA_916181665.1. Taxonomy (NCBI): domain Eukaryota; kingdom Viridiplantae; phylum Streptophyta; class Magnoliopsida; order Poales; family Poaceae; genus Avena; species Avena sativa. The sequence continues at coordinate 436,931,980 of OV702295.1, forward strand.
GTCATTGCATGTGTGTTCTTCTCAAAAACCACACATGGATCCACCCAGTGTAATCGCATGTGTGTTCTTCCCATGAACCACACATGGATCCACCAGTGTCATTCCATGGCTGCTCTTTTCATGAACCACATCTAGAGTCATTGGATGTGTGTTCTTCTCACAGACCACATATCACCAGTGTCATTTCATGTGTGTTCTTCCCAAAGACCACACATGGATCCACCAGTGTCATTGCATGTGTGGTCTTCTCACAAACCATATCATGAACCACACCCAGTGTCATTGCATGTGTGTTCTTCTCACAGACCACACATGGATCCACCAGTGTCATTGCATGTGTGTTCTTCTCACAGACTATATCATGAACCACACCCAGTGTCATTGCATGTGTGTTCTTCCCATGAACCACACATGGATCCACCAGTGTCATCACATGTCCACTCTTTTCATGAACCACGGCTAGAGTCATTGCATGTGTGTTCTTCTCACAGACCACATATCACCTGTGTCATTGCATGTGTGTTCTTCCCATAGACCACAGATGGATCCACCAGTGTCATTGCATGTGTGTTCTTCCCACAGACCACACATGGATCCACCAGTGTCATTGAATGTGTGTTCTTCCCACAGACCACACATGGATCCACCAAAGTCATTGCATGTGTGTTCTTCCCATGAACCACACATGGATCCACCAGTGTCATTGCATGTCTGCTCTTTTCATGAACCACAGCTAGAGTCATTGCATGTGTGTTCTTCTCACAAACCACATATCACCGGTGTCATTGCATGTGTGTTCTTCCCATGAACCACAGATGGATCCACTAGTGTCATTGCATGTGTGTTCTTCCCACAGACTACACATGGATCCACCAGTGTCATTGCATGTGTGTTCTTCCCATGAACCACACATGGATCCACCAGTGTCATTGCATGTGTGTTCTTCCCACACACCACACATGGATCCACCAATGTCGTTGCATGTGTTTTCTTCCCACGAACCACACATGGATCCACCGGTGTCATTGTATGTCTGCTCTTCCCATGAACCACAACTAGAGTCATCGCATGCGTGCTCTTTTCATGAACCACAGCTGGAGTCATTGCATGTGTGTTCTTCTTACAAACCATATCATGAACCACACCCAGTGTCATTGCATGTGTGTTCTTCTCACAAACCACACATGGATCCACCGGTGTCATTGCATGTCTGCTCTTCTCATTAACCACAGCTAGAGTCATTGCATGTCTGTTCTTTTCACAAACCACATATCACAAGAGTCATTGCATGTGTGTTCTTCCCATGAACCACACATGCATCCACCATTGTCATTGCATGTGTGTTCTTCTCACAAACCACACATGGATCCACCCAGTGTCATCGCATGTGTGTTCTTCCCATGAACCACACATGGATCCACCAGTGTTATTCCATGTCTGCTCTTTTCATGAACCACAGCTAGAGTCATTGGATGTGTGTTCTTCTCACATACCACATATCACCAGTGTCATTACATGTGTGTTCTTCCCAAAGACCACACATGGATCCACCAGTGTCATTGCATGTGTGTTCTTCTCACAAACCATATCATGAACCACACCCAGTGTCATTGCATGTGTGTTCTTCTCATAGACCACACATGGATCCACCAGTGTCATTGCATGTGTGTTCTTCCCATGAACCACACATGGATCCACTAGTGTCATTGCATGTGTGTTCTTCCCACAGACCACACATGGATCCACCAGTGTCATTGCATGTGTGTTCTTCCCATGAACCACACATGGATCCACCAGTGTCATTGCATGTGTGTTATTCTCACAAACCACGTAAGGATCCACCGGTGTCATTGCATGTGTGTTGTTCCCATGAACCACACATGGATCCACCGGTGTCATTGTATGTCTGCTCTTCCCATGAACCACAGCTAGAGTCATCGCATGCATGCTCTTTACGTGAACCATAGCTAGAGTCATTGCATGTGTGTTCTTCTCACAGACCATATCATGAACCACGCCCAGTTTCATTGCATGTGTGTTCTTCCCATGAACCACACATGGATCCACCGGTGTCATTGCATGTCTGCTCTTTTAATGAACCACAGCTAGAGTTATTGCATATGTGTTCTTCTCACAGACCACATATCACCGAAGTCATTGCATGTGTGTTCTTCCCATGAACCACACATGGATCCACCAGTGTCATTGCATGTGTGTTCTTCCCACACACCACACATGGATCCACTAGTGTCGTTGCATGTGTGTTCTTCCGACGAACCACACATGGATCCACCAGTGTCATTGTATGTATGCTCTTCCCATGAACCACAGCTAGAGTCATCGCATGCGTGCTCTTTTCATGAACCACAGCTAGAGTCATTGCATGTGTGTTCTTCTTAGAAACCATATCATGAACCACACCCAGTGTCATTGCATGTGTGTTCTTCTCACAAACCACACATGGATCCACCGGTGTCATTGCATGTCTGCTCTTCTCATTAACCACAGCTAGAGTCATTGCATGTCTGTTCTTTTCACAAACCACATATCACCAGAGTCATTGCATGTGTGTTCTTCCCATGAACTACACATGGATCCACCAGTGTCATTGCATGTGTGTTCTTCTCTAAAACCACACATGGATCCACCTAGTGTCATCGCATGTGTGTTCTTCCCATGAACCACACGTGGATCCACCAGTGTCATTGCATGTCTGCTCTTTTCATGAACCACAACTAGAGTAATTGGATGTGTCTTCTTCTCATAGACCACATATCACCAGTGTCATTGCATGTGTGTTCTTCCCAAAGACCACACATGGATCCACCACTGTCATTGCATGTGTGTTCTTCAGACAAACCATATCATGAACCACACCCAGTGTCATTGCATGTGTGTTCTTCTCACGGACCACACATGGATCCACCAGTGTCATTGCATGTGTGTTCTTCTCACAGACTATATCATGAACCACACCCAGTGTCATTGCATGTGTGTTCTTCCCATGAACCACACATGGATCCACCGGTGTCATTGCATGTCTGCTGTTTTCATGAACCACAGCTAGAGTCATTGCATGTGTGTTCTTATCACAAACCACATATCACCGGTGTCATTGCATGTGTGTTCTTCCCAAAGACAACACATGGATCCAGCAGTGTCATTGCATGTGTGTTCTTCCCATAGACCACACATGGATCCACCAGTGTCATTGCATGTGTGTTCTTCCCATGAACCACACATGGATCCACTGGTGTCATTGTATGTCTGCTCTTCCCATGAACCACAGCTAGAGTCATCGCATGCGTGCTCTTTTCATGAACCACAGCTAGAGTCATTGCATGTGTGTTCTTCTTACAAACCATATCATGAACCACACCCAGTGTCATTGCATGTGTGTTCTTCTCACAAACCACACATGGATCCACTGGTGTCATTGCATGCCTACTCTTCTCATTAACGATAGCTAGAGTCATTGCATGTCTGTTCTTTTCACAAACCACATATCACCAGAGTCATTGCATGTGTGTTCTTCCCATGAACCACACATGGATCCACCAGTGTCATTGCATGTGTGTTCTTCTCACAAACCGCACATGGATCCAGCCAGTGTCATCGCATGTCTGCTCTTGCCATGAACCACACATGGATCCACCAGTGTCATTGCATGTCTGCTCTTTTCATGAACCAAAGCTAGAGTCATTGGATGTGTGTTCTTCTCACTGACCACATATCACCAGTGTCATTGCATGTGTGTTCTTCCCAAAACCACACATGGATCCACTAGTGTCATTGCATGTGTGTTCTTCTCACAAACCATATCATGAACCATACCCAGTGTCATTGCATGTGTGTTCTTCTCACAAACCACACATGGATCCACTAGTGTCATTGCATGTGAGTTCTTCTCACAAACCATATCATGAAGCACACCTAGTGTGATTGCATGTGTGTTCTTCTCATGAACAACACATGGATCCACCAGTGTCATTGCATGTCTGCTCTTTTCATTAACCACAGCTAGAGTCATTGCATGTGTGCTCTTTTCACAAACCACATATCACCAGAGTCATTGCATGTGTGTTCTTCTCACAGACCATATCATGAACCACACCTAGTGTCATTGCATGTGTGTTCTTCCCATGAACCACTGGTGGATCCACCAGTGTCATTGCATGTCTGCTCTTTTCATGAACCACAGCTAGAGTCATTGGATGTGTCTTCTTCTCATAGACCACATATCACCAGTGTCATTGCATGTGTGTTCTTCCCAAAGACCACACATGGATCCACCACTGTCATTGCATGTGTGTTCTTCTCACAAACCATATCATGAACCACACCCAGTGTCATTGCATGTGTGTTCTTCTCACGGACCACACATGGATCCACCAGTGTCATTGCATGTGTGTTCTTCTCACAGACAATATCATGAACCACACCCAGTGTTATTGCATGTGTGTTCTTCCCATGAACCACACATGGATCCACCGGTGTCATTGCATGTCTGCTGTTTTCATGAACCACAGCTAGAGTCATTGCATGTGTGTTCTTATCACAAACCACATATCACCGGTGTCATTGCATGTGTTTTCTTCCCAAAGACCACACATGGATCCAGCAGTGTCATTGCATGTGTGTTCTTCCCACAGACCACACATGGATCCACCAGTGTCATTACATGTGTGTTCTTCCCATGAACCACACATGGATCCACTGGTGTCATTGTATGTCTGCTCTTCCCATGAACCACAGCTAGAGTCATCGCATGCGTGCTCTTTTCATGAACCACAGCTAGAGTCATTGCATGTGTGTTCTTCTTACAAACCATATCATGAACCACACCCAGTGTCATTGCATTTGTGTTCTTCTCACAGACCACACATGGATCCACCAGTGTATTTGCATGTGTGTTCTTCCCATGAACCACACATGGATCCACCGGTGTCATTGCATGTCTGCTCTTTTCATGAACCACAGCTAGAGTCATTGCATGTGTGTTCTTCTCACAGACCACATATCACCTGTGTCATTGCATGTGTGTTCTTCCCATGAACCACACATGGATCCACCAGTGTCATTGCATGTGTGTTCTTCCCACAGACCACACATGGATCCACCAGTGTCGTTGCATGTGTGTTCTTCCCATGAACCACACATGGATCCACCGGTGTCATTGTATGTCTGCTCTTCCCATGAACCACAGCTAGAGTCATCGCATGAGTGCTCTTTTCATGAACAACAGCTAGAGTCATTGCAGGTGAGTTCTTCTTACAAACTATATCATAAACCACACCCAGTGTCATTGCATGTGTGTTCTTCTCACAAACCACACATGGATCCACCGGTGTCATTGCATGTCTGCTCTTCTCATTAACCACAGCTAGAGTCATTGCATGTCTGTTCTTTTCACAAACCACATATCACCAGAGTCATTGCATGTGTGTTCTTCCCATGAACAACACATGGATCCACCAGTGTCATTGCATGTGTGTTCTTCTCACAAACCACACATGGATCCACCCAGTGTCATCGCATGTGTGTTCTTCCCATGAACCACGCATGGATCCAACAGTGTCATTGCATGTCTGCTCTTTTCATGAACCACAGCTAGAGTCATTGGATGTGTGTTCTTCTCACAGACCACATATCACCAGTGTCATTTCATGTGTGTTCTTCCCAAAGACCACACATGGAGCCACCAGTGTCATTGCATGTGTGCTCTTCTCACAAACCATATCATGAACCACACCTAGTGTCATTGCATGTGTGTTCTTCTCACAGACCACACATGGATCCACTAGTGTCATTGCATGTGTGTTCTTCCCACAGACCACACATGGATCCACCAGTGTCATTGCATGTGTGTTCTTCCCATGAACCACACATGGATCCACCGGTGTCATTGTATGTCTGATCTTCCCATGAACCACAGATAGAGTCATCGCATGCGTTCTCTTTTCATGAACCACAGCTAGAGTCATTGCATGTGTGTTCTTCTTACAAACCATATCATGAACCACACCCAGTGTCATTGCATGTGTGTTCTTCTCACAAACCACACATGGATCCACTGGTGTCATTGCATGCCTACTCTTCTCATTAGCAACAGCTAGAGTCATTGCATGTCTGTTCTTTTCACAAACCACATATCACCAAAGTCATTGCATGTGTGTTCTTCCCATGAACCACACATGGATCCACCAGTGTCATTGCATCTGTGTTCTTCTCACAAACCACACATGGATCCAACCAGTGTCATCGCATGTCTGCTCTTCCCATGAACCACACATGGATCCACCAGTGTCATTGCATGTCTGCTCTTTTCATGAACCACAGCTAGAGTCATTGGATGTGTGTTCTTCTCACAGACCACATATCACCAGTGTCATTGCATGTGGCTTCTTCCCAAAGACCACACATGGATCCACTAGTGTCATTGCATGTGTGTTCTTCTCACAAACCATATCATGAGCCATACCTAGTGTAATTGCATGTGTGTTCTTTTCACCGACCACACATGGATCCACTAGTGTCATTGCATGTGTGTTCTTCTCACAAACCATATCATGAACCACACCCAGGGTCATTGCATGTGTGTTCTTCTCATTAACCCCACATGGATCCACCGGTGTCATTGCATGTCTGCTGTTTTCATTAACCACAGCTAGAGTCATTGCATGTGTGTCTTTTCACAAACCACATATCACCAGAGTCATTGCATGTGTGTTATTCTCACGTACCATATCATGAACCACACCAAGTGTCATTGCATGTGTGTTCTTCCCATGAACCTCACATGGATCCACCGGTGTCATTGCATGTCTGCTCTTTTCATGAACCACAGCTAGGCTCATTGCATGTGTGTTCTTCTCACATACCACATATCACAAGTATCATTGCATGGCTGTTCTTCCCAAAGACCACACATGGATCCACCAGTGTCATTGCATGTGTGTTCTTCTCAAAAACCATATCATGAACCACACGTAGTGTCATTGCATGTGTGTTCTTCTCACAGACCACACATGGATCCACCGGTGTCATTGCATGTGTGTTGTTCCCATGAACCACACATGGATCCACCGGTGTCATTGTATGTCTGCTCTTCCCATGAACCACAACTAGACTCATCGCATGCATGCTCTTTACGTGAACCATAGCTAGAGTCATTGCATGTGTGTTCTTCTCACAGACCATATCATGAACCACACCCAGTTTCATTGCATGTGTGTTCTTCCCATGAACCACACATGGATCCACCGGTGTCATTGCATGTCTGCTCTTTTAATGAACCACAGCTAGAGTTATTGCATATGTGTTCTTCTCACAGACCACATATCACCGAAGTCATTGCATCTGTGTTCTTCCCATGAACCACACATGGATCCACCAGTGTCATTGCATGTGTGTTCTTACCACACACCACACATGGATCCACCAGTGTCGTTGCATGTGTGTTCTTCCGACGAACCACACATGGATCCACCAGTGTCATTGTATGTATGCTCTTCCCATGAACCACATCTAGAGTCATCGCATGCGTGCTCTTTTCATGAACCACAGCTAGAGTCATTGCATGTGTGTTCTTCTTACAAACCATATCATGAACCACACCCAGTGTCATTACATGTGTGTTCTTCTCACAAACAACACATGGATCCACCGGTGTCATTGCATGTCTGCTCTTCTCATTAACCACAGCTAGAGTCATTGCATGTCTGTTCTTTTCACAAACCACATATCACCAGAGTCATTGCATGTGTGTTCTTCCCATGAACTACACATGGATCCACCAGTGTCATTGCATGTGTGTTCTTCTCTAAAACCACACATGGATCCACCTAGTGTCATCGCATGTGTGTTCTTCCCATGAACCACACATGGACCCACCAGTGTCATTGCATGTCTGCTCTTTTCATGAACCACAACTAGAGTCATTGGATGTGTGTTCTTCTCATAGACCACATATCACCAGTGTCATTGCATGTGTGTTCTTCCCAAAGACCACACATGGATCCACCAGTGTCATTGCATGTGTGTTCTTCAGACAAACCATATCATGAACCACACCCAGTGTCATTGCATGTGTTTTCTTCTCACAGACCACACATGGATCCACCAGTGTCATTGCATGTGTGTTCTTCTCACAAACCATATCATGAACCACACGTAGTGTCATTGCATGTGTGTTCTTCTCACAGACCACACATGGATCCACCGGTGTCATTGCATGTGTGTTGTTCCCATGAACCACACATGGATCCACCGGTGTCATTGTATGTCTGCTCTTCCCATGAACCACAGCTAGAGTCATCGCATGCATGCTCTTTACGTGAACCATAGCTAGAGTCGTTGCGTGTGTGTTCTTCTCACAGACCATATCATGAACCACACCCAGTTTCATTGCATGTGTGTTCTTCCCATGAACCACACATGGATCCACCGGTGTCATTGCATGTCTGCTCTTTTAATGAACCAGAGCTAGAGTTATTGCATATGTGTTCTTCTCACAGACCACATATCACCGAAGTCATTGCATGTGTGTTCTTCCCATGAACCACACATGGATCCACCAGTGTCATTGCATGTGTGTTCTTCCCACACACCACACATGGATCCACCAGTGTCGTTGCATGTGTGTTCTTCCGACGAACCACACATGGATCCACCAGTGTCATTGTATGTATGCTCTTCCCATGAACCACAGCTAGAGTCATCTCATGCGTGCTCTTTTCATGAACCACAGCTAGAGTCATTGCATGTGTGTTCTTCTTACAAACCATATCATGAACCACACCCAGTGTCATTGCATGTGTGTTCTTCTCACAAACCACACATGGATCCACCGGTGTCATTGCATGTCTGCTCTTCTCATTAACCACAGCTAGAGTCATTGCATGTCTGTTCTTTTCACAAACCACATATCACCAGAGTCATTGCATGTGTGTTCTTCCCATGAACTACACATGGATCCACCAGTGTCATTGCATGTGTGTTCTTCTCTAAAACCACACATGGATCCACCTAGTGTCATCGCATGTGTGTTCTTCCCATGAACCACACATGGATCCACCAGTGTCATTGCATGTCTGCTCTTTTCATGAACCACAACTAGAGTCATTGGATGTGTGTTTTCTCATAGACCACATATCACCAGTGTCATTGCATGTGTGTTCTTTCCAAAGACCACACATGGATCCACCAGTGTCATTGCATGTGTGTTCTTCAGACAAACCATATCATGAACCACACCCAGTGTCATTGCATGTGTGTTCTTCTCACAGACCACACATGGATCCACCAGTGTCATTGCATGTGTGTTCTTCTCACAGACTATATCATGAACCACACCCAGTGTCATTGCATGTGTGTTCTTCTCATTAACCCCACATGGATCCACCAGTGTCATTGCATGTGTGTTCTTCCCACACACCACACATGGATCCACCAGTGTCGTTGCATGTGTGTTCTTCCAACGAACCACACATGGATCTACCAGTGTCATTGTATGTATGCTCTTCCCATGAACCACAGCTAGAGTCATCGCATGCGTGCTCTTTTCATGAACCACAGCTAGAGTCATTGCATGTGTGTTCTTCTTACAAACCATATCATGAACCACACCCAGTGTCATTGCATGTGTGTTCTTCTCACAAACCACACATGGATCCACCGGTGTCATTGCATGTCTGCTCTTCTCATTAACCACAGCTAGAGTCATTGCATGTCTGTTCTTTTCACAAACCACATATCACCAGAGTCATTGCATGTGTGTTCTTCCCATGAACTACACATGGATCCACCAGTGTCATTGCATGTGTGTTCTTCTCTAAAACCAAACATGGATCCACCTAGTGTCAGCGCATGTGTGTTCTTCCCATGAACCACACATGGATCCACCAGTGTCATTGCATGTCTGCTCTTTTCATGAACCACAGCTAGAGTCATTGCATGTGTGTTCTTCTCATAGACCACATATCACCAATGTCATTGCATGTGTGTTCTTCCCAAAGACCACACATGGATCCACCAGTGTCATTGCATGTGTGTTCTTCAGACAAACCATATCATGAACCACACCCAGTGTCATTGCATGTGTGTTCTTCTCACAGACCACACATGGATCCACCAGTGTCATTGCATGTGTGTTCTTCTCACAGACTATATCATGAACCACACCCAGTGTCATTGCATGTGTGTTCTTCCCATGAACCACACATGGATCCACCGGTGTCATTGCATGTCTGCTCTTTTCATAAACCACAGCTAGAGTCATTGCATGTGTGTTCTTATCACAAACCACATATCACCGGTGTCATTGCATGTGTGTTCTTCCCAAAGACCACACTTGGATCCAGTAGTGTCATTGCATGTGTGTTCTTCCCACAGACCACACATGGATCCACCAGTGTCATTGCATGTGTGTTCTTCCCATGAACCACACATGGATCCACTGGTGTCATTGTATTTCTGCTCTTCCCATGAACCACAGCTAGAGTCATCGCATGCGTGCTCTTTTCATGAACCACAGCTAGAGTCATTGCATGTGTGTTCTTCTTACAAACCATATCATGAACCACACCCAGTGTCATTGCATGTGTGTTCTTCTCACAAACCACACATGGATCCATTGGTGTCATTGCATGCCTACTCTTCTCATTAACGATAGCTAGAGTCATTGCATGTCTGTTCTTTTCACAAACCACATATCACCAGAGTCATTGCATGTGTGTTCTTCCCATGAACCACACATGGATCCACCAGTGTCATTGCATGTGCGTTCTTCTCAAAAACCGCACATGGATCCAGCCAGTGTCATCGCATGTCTGCTCTTGCCACGAACCACACATGGATCCACCAGTGTCATTGCATGTCTCCTCTTTTCATGAACCAAAGCTAGAGTCATTGGATGTGTGTTCTTCTCACAGACCACATATCACCAGTGTCAATGCATGTGTGTTCTTCCCAAAACCACACATGGATCCACTAGTGTCATTGCATGTGTGTTCTTCTCACAAACCATATCATGAACCATACCCAGTGTCATTGCATGTGTGTTCTTCTCACAAACTACACATGGATCCACTAGTGTCATTGCATGTGAGTTCTTCTCACAAACCATATCATGAAGCACACCCAGTATGATTGCATGTGTGTTCTTCTCATGAACCACACATGGATCCACCGGTGTCATTGCATGTCTGCTCTTTTCATTAACCACAGCTAGAGTCATTGCATGTGTGCTCTTTTCACAAACCACATATCACCAGAGTCATTGCATGTGTGTTCTTCTCATAGACCATATCATGAACCACACCTAGTGTCATTGCATGTGTGTTCTTCCCATGAACCACACATGGATCCACCGGTGTCATTGCATGTCTTCTCTTTTCTTGAACCACAGCTAGAGTCATTGCATGTGTGTTCTTCTCACAGACCACATATCACCAGTGTCATTGCATGTGTGTTCTTCCCAAAGACCACACATAGATCCACCAGTGTCATTGCATGTGTGTTCTTCTCACAAACCATATCATGAACCACACCTAGTGTCATTGCATGTGTGTTCTTCTCATTAACCCCACATGGATCCACCGGTGTCATTGCATGTCTGCTCTTTTCATTAACCACAGGTAGAGTCATTGCATGTGTGTTCTTTACACAAACCACATATCACCAGAGTCATTGCATGTGTGTTCTTCTCACAGACCACATATCACCTGTGCATTGCATGTGTGTTCTTCTCACAGACCACATATCACCTGTGCATTGCATGTGTGTTCTTCCCATGAACCACACATGGATCCACCAGTGTAATTGCATGTGTGTTCTTTTCACAAACCACATATCACCAGAGTCATTGCATGTGTGTTCTTATCACAGAACACATATCACCTGTGTCATTGCATGTGTCTTCTTCCCATGAACCACACATGGATCCACTAGTGTCATTGCATGTGTGTTCTTCCCACAGACCACACATGGATCCACCGGTGTCATTGCATGTGTGTTCTTCCCGTGAACTACACATGGATCTACCAGTGTCATTGCATGTCTGCTCTTTTCATGAACCACAGCTAGAGTCATTGGATGTGTGTTCTTCTCATAGACCACATATCAACAGTGTCATTGCATGTGTGTTCTTCCCAAAGACCACACATGGATCCACCAGTGTCATTGCACGTGTGTTCTTCTCACAAACCATATCATGAACCACACCCAGTGTCATTGCATGTGTGTTATTCTCACAGACCACACATGGATCCACCAGTGTCATTGCATGTGTGTTCTTATCACAGACCATATCATGAACCACACCCAGTGTCATTGCATGTGTGTTCTTCCCATGAACCACACATGGATCCACCGGTGTCATTGCATGTCTGCTCTTTTCATGAACCACAGCTAGAGTCATTGCATGTGTGTTCTTCTCACAGACCACATATCACCTGTGTCATTGCATGTGTGTTCTTCCCATGAACCACACATGGATCCACCAGTGTCATTGCATGTGTGTTATTCCCACAGACCACACATGGATCCACCAGTGTCGTTGCATGTGTGTTCTTCCCATGAACCACACATGGATCCACCGGTGTCATTGTATGTCTGCTCTTCCCATGAACCACAGCTAGAGTCATCGCATGCGTGCTCTTTTCATGAACAACAGCTAGAGTCATTGCATGTGTGTTCTTCTTACAAACCATATCATAAACCAATCCCAGTGTCATTGCATGTCTGTTCTTCTCACAAACCACTCATGGATCCACCGGTGTCATTGCATGTCTGCTCTTCTCATTAACCACAGCTAGAGTCATTGCATGTGTGTTCTTCCCATGAACAACACATGGATCCACCAGTGTCATTGCATGTGTGTTCTTCTCACAAACCACACATGGATCCACCCAGTGTCATCGCATGTGTGTTCTTCCCATGAACCACACATGGATCCAACAGTGTCATTGCATGTCTGCTCTTTTCATGAACCACAGCTAGAGTCATTGGATGTGTGTTCTTCTCACAGACCACATATCACTAGTGTCATTGCATGTGTGTTCTTCCCAAAGACCACACAGGGAGCCACCAGTGTCATTGCATGTGTGTTCTTCTCACAAACCATATCATGAACCATACCTAGTGTCATTGCATGTGTGTTCTTTTCACAGACCACACATGGATCCACTAGTGTCATTGCATGTGTGTTCTTCTCACAAACCACACATGGTTTTGGGTGTTTTCTGGGGTAGGTAGGATTTTTATCTGGAGGTGGCCGGCTGGGCTTTCGGGCCTGGCTGGCTGCCTCCCAAAAATGATATAAATTTTATTTGTTTAAAATGGGGCATTTGAAAACTATTGGTAGACGAAACAAAAATATTCCGGAGACCCGGGTTTTAATTTGAATAATGACGGGAATTATTTGGAAAACAAAACTAGGCGTTTCGAAAATAGTTTAGACAAAAACCATGCATGATGATATGAGCATGCAGTCATGATGATGCAATGCACAAAAACAACGCGATTTTCTAGTAGTGGTTTTAGCGGGGCGCCACACAGCAAATCACACCAGGCAGAATACATTCATTCAGAAAACAAACCAAATGTAGATATAGCTGTGCGCAGCTAAATAGGATATAGCGATAGAAAGTAGGTTGCTTAACGAGGTTCGATGCATTCAGCCAGAAATAGGATATAGCTAGAAAGAAGCTGCTTAGCGGCAGGGGCAGCCGCCACAGCTGCAGGCACATCCTGCAAGCGCCCACGCCTCCGCCATCTCCCTCTGGTGCTTCCGCCACTTCTTGCTGCCCAGTTTCTTGGACTTGGGGGCCTTGGGCCTGATTGGAGGCATGCGACCCTCTTTGATGGCCACCCGCTGGAGGTTTTGGAGGTGAATGCAGAGAGCACAGTGTCCAGCGATGTAGGCGTTGATGTTCGCGGGCTCGGGCTTGCCGCTTTTTGGATGTCGGAGCCCACGACCTCTGCATGCTTCAGTAAGGTGTTCAAGACGGTGCCGCCGGCGGCGCGACTCGTCAAGCAGTAGACGCCCCCCTTGCAGAAGGGGCAGCTGTAGGGGTCCCTGAGGAAACCGTCGTACTTGCCGGCCCGCAGCCTCCTCAGCACCTAACGAGCCTTGGTGTGAATGGACTCGTCATCGCTGCAGACATTGCTGCCGGAAACCTATTGGAAGAAAGGGAAAATGGGGGAGTAGATGGTGTAAGAAGATCAAGCAATCGAAATGCGAACAAGCGAATCCTAATAAACCAAGATCTAGCATCCAATGATGGGAACGGTGTTGGATAATTAGGCACAATTTTCATGATTAATTCTAGAATATTAAACATGACAATACCAGCTAAATTTTAAATAGATTATCCCATTATTTCTAACAAACGGTAGAAGAACCAGGGGAGGGGAGCAAACCCTAGTTACCTCCGACCATAGGTCGTCGATGCCGGTGTCGTAGGGGTTCAGCGGAGAGATGTAATTATCTGGATCATAGGTGCCCAAGAAGTGCGTGATCTGCTTGTGACCGGCGGGGGCCTCCTCGCCGGCGGGGGCTCCTCTTCGGCGGCTCCGTCGGTAGCTGGGACAGGGGCCTGGATGGGAACGACGGCTGCCATCGATGCCTCCACTAGGGCCTGGACAGGGACAACGGCTGCTTTCAACGCGTCGAGGGGGACCGGCGAGGAGACGGGGGCCTCCTCGCCGGCGGCCACGGAGGCCACGATGGCCACCTTATCCTCCTCAGCCATCGCCAGCACGGACGGGGTATTCTCGGGAGTTTGCGGATGCTGGTGGGACAGTGGAGAGGGTTGCGTGGGGATAGTGAGCGAGAGTGGGAGTGGGTGTGCGGAGAGGGGCTCTATAGCTAAGGTGGATAGAAGCAAGGCATGTTTCGTTGCACCACCATGCAACACGCCGCGCAGTCGACTGCACCGTGCACCGCGACACGTGCACGGTACGTCACGTTTTTTCCCGGGCCATGCATGGCAGTTCTGTATTGAGCCGCATGCAAAGGGCGCACACACAATTTCTATGTACGAAGTTTGACACGACCCTAAAATTGGCGAGAGTTCAAAGTGGAAATGTAGAGGGGAAGGTAGGTGGCTGTACAGCGAGATTTGTGGGGTTGTGATAGATTCGGTAAAGGGATGTGTTGATGGCTACGAGTGACTCGATGAACCGGAGATGTTAGGTCTCGTCGAGCTCAGCTGTTCAGCCTCCGGATAGCGCGTCCAAGCTTCTTACGGTGGGCCCCAGTTGGAAGTGAGATTGAGAGCCTCTGCAAAAAATGGGATGTGTCTTATTAAAATCAAGAGGCAATAAACTGCAGTTGTCCATCGACGACCGTGCACTCGATGACGCATGTGTTATGGCGTAGTAGTAGAAGTAGTAGGCTTTTCAGACTTGATTAAACGTGACATGACCGCTCGACGACTTTTTCCATGGACGGCATCCTGTTCCTTCTTGTAGAGGGAGACGTCAAGATGGGGCCTCGTCAAGATGGTAGCTCGTTAACTGGTAGTTTGAAAGAGTACCCTTTTCCTCTCTCACTAAACAGATATGTTTCATTTTGCCCAAATTGGTAGCAAATCTAGAGAAGATTCTCTCTTCGATAATTCGTTCCCTTTTGGACCTCTTTTTGCCTCCGATCAGGTAGCAAATCTAAAGCAGCAAATCACACCAGGTAGAATACATTCATTCAGAAAACAAAACAAATATAGATATAGCTATGCGCAGCTAAATAGGATATAGCGATAGAAAGTAGTAGGTTGCTTAACGGGGTTCGATGCATTCAGCCAGAAATAGGATGCAAGCAAAATATAGAAAATCAAAAGAAGCTGCTTAGCAGCAACAACCGTGGCAGATGCAGATATATTCAAGGAGACATCCAACCCGTTCATTCGCCAGCGCCTCCATCTCCCCCTGGCGCCTCCACCACTTCTTGCTGCCCAGTTTCTTGGACTTGGGGGGCCTTGGGCCTGATTGGAGGCATGCGACCCTCTTTGATGGCCACCCGCTAGAGGTTTTGGAGGTGAATGCCGAGAGCACGGTGTTCAGCGATGTAGGCGTTGATGTTCGCAGGCTCGGGCTTGCCGCTTTTGTGGATGCCGGAGACCGCAGCCTCTGCATGCTTCAGTAAGGTGTTCAAGACGGTGCCGCTGGCGGTGCGACTCGTCAAGCAGTAGACGCCCCCCTTGCGGAAGGGGCAGCTATAGTAGGGGCCCGTGAGGAAGCCGTCGTACTTGCCGGCCCGCAGCCTCCTCAGCACCTGACGAGCCTTGGTGTGAATGGACTCGTCATCGCTGCAGACGTCGCTGCCGGAAACCTATTGGAAGAAAGGGAAAATGGGGGAGTAGATGGTGTAAGAAGATCGAGCAATCGAAATGCAAACAAGCGAATCCTAATAAACCAAGATCTAGCATCCAACAATGGGAACGGTGTTGGATAATTAGCACAATTTCCATGATTAATTCCAAAATATTAAACATGACAATACCAGCTAAATTTTAAATAGATTAGCCCATTATTTCTAACAAAAGGTAGAAGAACCAGGGGAGGGGAGCAAACCCTACTTACCTCCGACCATAGGTCGTCGATGCCGGTGTCGTAGGGGTTCAGCAGAGCGATGTACTTATCTGGATCGTAGGTGCCCAAGAAGTGCGTGATCTGCTTGTGACCGGCGGGGGCCTCCTCGCCGGCGGGGGGCTCCTCTTCAGCGGCTCCGTCGGTAGCTGGGACGGGGGCCTGGACGGGAACGGCAGCTGCCATCGATGCCTCCACTGGGGCCTGGACAGGGACAGCGGCTGCTTTCAACACGTTGAGGGGGACCGTCGAGGAGACA
Source organism: Avena sativa (assembly GCA_916181665.1). NCBI lineage: Eukaryota > Viridiplantae > Streptophyta > Magnoliopsida > Poales > Poaceae > Avena > Avena sativa. Next base: position 436,948,826 of record OV702295.1, read on the forward strand.
GGGGCCTCCTCGTCGGCGGCCACGGAGGCCACAATGGCCACCTTATCCTCCTCGGCCATCACCGGCGCGGACGGGGTATTCTCGGGAGTTTTGCGGATGCTGGTGGGACAGTGGAGAGGGTTGCGTGGGGATAGTGAGCGAGAGTGGGAGTGGGTGTGCGGAGAGGGGCTCTATAGCTAAGGTGGATAGAAGCAAGGCACGTTTCGTTGCACCACCGTGCAACGCGCCGTGCAGTCGACTATACCGTGCACCGCGACACGCGCACGGTACGTCACGTTTTTTCCCGGGCCATGCATGGCAGTTCTGTATTGAGCCGCATGCAAAGGGCGCACACACAATTTCTATGTACAAAGTTTGACAAGGCCCTAAAATTGGCGATTGAGAGCCGCTGCGTAAAAAATGGGATATGTCTTATTAAAATCAAGTGGCAATAAATTGCAGCTGTCCATCGACGACCGTGCACTCGACGCATGCGTTGTGGCGTAGTAGTAGCAGTAGTAGGCTTTTCAGACTTGATTAAACATGACATGACCGTTCGACGACTTTTTCCATGGACGACATCGTGTTCCTTCTTGTAGAAGTCTGCATGAGGGAGACGTACGTGTTGTCTCACGATGTACTGTGAACGGCACGACGTGTGCAATGATCATCGTTGGATCGCACAGAATCAACGGTTGGTGCGCACGATCCGCATGATAACTGTGATAACCAATCAAGGAATAGCAGACAGGGTGAGCACAGATTTGTGCTTCTACGAAAGATAGAGAGGTGGGGGGGGGGGCAAAACTGAGTAGTACCATATAAAACCAAGGGCGATACTAAGTAGTATAAAAATGGAAAGTGAGTGTCTTGCACAATGAAATACATCATGGCATACATCAAATTATGCCAAGATAGATCCACAAGAGTTCATTGGATGTGTGTTCTCCTCATAAACCACTCATAAACCACGTAAGGATCCAGTAGATTCATTGGATGTGTGTTCTTCTCACAAACCACATATCACCAGTGTCATTGCATGTGTGTTCTTCCCACAGACCACACATGGATCCACCGGTGTCATTGCATGTGTGTTCTTCTCACAAACCACACATGGATCCACCAGTGTCATCGCATGTCTGCTCTTTTCATGAACCACGGCTAGAGTCATTGCATGTGTGTTCTTCTCACAGACCACATATCACCTGTGTCATTGCATGTGTGTTCTTCCCATAGACCACACATGGATCCACCAGTGTTATTGCATGTGTGTTCTTCCCATAGACCACACATTGATCCACCTAGTGTCATTGCATGTGTGTTCTTCCCACAGACCACACATGGATCCACTAGAGTCATTGCATGTGTGTTTTTCCCGTGAACCACACATGGATCCACCAGTGTCATTGCATGTCTGCTCTTTTCATGAACCACAGCTAGAGTCATTGCATGTGTGTTCTTCTCACAAACCACAGCTAGAGTCATTGCATGTGTGTTCTTGTCACAAACCACATATCACCGGTGTCATTGCATGTGTGTTCTTCCCATGAACCACACATGGATCCACTAGTGTCATTGCATGTGTGTTCTTCCCACAGACCACACATGGATCCACTAGTGTCATTGCATGTGTGTTCTTCCCATGAACCACACATGGATCCACCAGTGTCATTGCATGTGTGTTATTCTCACAAACCACGTAAGGATCCACCGGTGTCATTGCATGTGTGTTCTTCCCATGAACCACACATGGATCCACCGGTGTCATTGTATGTCTGCTCTTCCCATGAACCACAGCTAGAGTCATCGCATGCGTGCTCTTTCATGAACCACAGCTAGAGTAATTGCATGTGTGTTCTTCTAACACACCATATCATGAATGATACGTCCAAAACGTATCTACTTTCCCGAACACTTTTGCTATTGTTTCTCCTCTATACTTGTGTGATTTGGATGCAACTAATGCGATCTGACGCTGTTTTCAGCAGAATTGCCTTGGTGTCTACTTTTTGTGCAGAAAATCAACTATCAGGAAAAATCCTATTTTACCCGAAGACTCCAGGAGCCAGATACGAGATGGAGAAGAGCCCTGGGGTGGCCACACCACCTGCTGGCGCGGGCCAGGCCAGGCCGCGCCAAGGGGTGGTGTGGGCCCCCCAGGCACCCCCTCGGCCTCTCTCTTCGCCTATAAGGAGCCTTCTGACCTAAAAACTTCGGGGGGTTCGACGTTTTTCCAGAAGGAGTTCCGCTCCGCCACCACCACCAGATTCCACGAAACAGCACCAGAAACTTCGTTCTGGCACCCTGCCGGGACGGGGAATTGGAGGAGATCATCGCCATCATCATCACCATCACTTCTCCATCGACCATCCATGTTTCCCCCATCTATGAGTGAGTAATCCCCCGCTGTAGGCTATGGGGATGGTAGGGATTGGATGAGATCGTTCATGTAATGGCATCAGATTGTTAGGGCATAGTGCCTAGTATCTCTAACAGTGCTTTATGACTTTGTTGCAACCTTGTTGTGCTGAATTCTTGTCACTAGGGCCCGAGTGACATGATTTCAGATCTGAAATTATTATTGATTCATCATGATAGTATTGTTTTGGGTCTTATCTACAAGTTGTTTACACACGTCGTTGTCCGGAACCTATGGTCCCGAAGTGACAGAAATCAGGGTAGCCGGACGGGAAAGGCTTTGATGTGAGGATCACGTGTGTTCACTGAGTGTTAATGCTTTGCTCCGGTGCTTTATTAAAAGGAGCACCTTAATTGCCAGTAGTTCCCTAGAGGCCCCGCTGTAAACGGGCTGGCAGGACAAAAGTTGTTGTGCAAGTTCTCATTGCGAGCACGTATGACTATATATGGAACACATGCCTAGGATTGTCTAGTACTTGGATGCTTTATCTTATTTATCTGCAATTGCCCTATTTTCTGATTGCTATGTGAATTGTCTTGTCCATGCAACGCCCGTCCATCCATCCCTATGCCTACCGCACTCGAATCCACTGTTTACTGCTTTTGTTACTATTGTCTATGTTTTGCTGCTACTGTTACTTTACTATTCCTACTACAAAACTGTTGCTACTGATTAACTGCTATGAGCAAGATTGTTTCCAGGTGCAGCTGAATTGACAACTCAGTTGTTAAGGCTGATAAGTATTCTTTGGCTCCCCTTGTGTCGAATCAATAAATTTGGTTTCACTTCCCTCGAAAATACTGCAATACACCCCCTATACTTGTGGGTCATCAATGAACCACACCCAGTGGCATTGCATGTGCGTTCTTCCCATGAACCACACATGGATCCACCGGTGTCATTGCATGTCTTCTCTTTTCATGAACCACAGCTAGAGTCATTGCATGTGTGTTCTTCCCATGAACCACACATGGATCCACCAGTGTCATTGCATGTGTGTTCTTCCCACACACCACACATGGATCCACCAGTGTCGTTGCATGTGTGTTCTTCCCACGAACCACACATGGATCCACCAGTGTCATTGTATGTCTGCTCTTCCCATGAACCACAGCTAGAGTCATCGCATGCGTGCTCTTTTCATGAACCACAGCTGGAGTCATTGCATGTGTGTTATTCTTACAAACCATATCATGAACCACACCTAGTGTTATTGCATGAGTGTTCTTCTCACAAACCACACATGGATCCACCAGTGTTATTCCATGTCTGCTCTTTTCATGAACCACAGCTAGAGTCATTGGATTCAGTTCTTCTCACATACCACATATCACCAGTGTCATTACATGTGTGTTCTTCCCAAAGACCACACATGGATCCACCACTGTCATTGCATGTGTGTTCTTCAGACAAACCATATCATGAACCACACCCAGTGTCATTGCATGTGTGTTCTTCTCACGGACCACACATGGATCCACCAGTGTCATTGCATGTGTGTTCTTCTCACAGACTATATCATGAACCACACCCAGTGTCATTGCATGGATCCACCGGTGTCATTGCATGTCTGCTGTTTTCATGAACCACAGCTAGAGTCATTGCATGTGTGTTCTTATCACAAACCACATATCACCGGTGTCATTGCATGTGTGTTCTTCCCAAAGACCACACATGGATCCAGCAGTGTCATTGCATGTGTGTTCTTCCCACAGACCACACATGGATCCACCAGTGTCATTGCATGTGTGTTCTTCCCATGAACCACACATGGATCCACTGGTGTCATTGTATGTCTGCTCTTCCCATGAACCACAGCTAGAGTCATCTCATGCGTGCTCTTTTCATGAACCACAGCTAGAGTCATTGCATGTGTGTTCTTCTTACAAACCATATCATGAACCACACCCAGTGTCATTGCATGTGTGTTCTTCTCACAAACCACACATGGATCCACTGGTGTCATTGCATGCCTACTCTTCTCATTAACGATAGCTAGAGTCATTGCATGTCTGTTCTTTTCACAAACCACATATCACCAGAGTCATTGCATGTGTGTTCTTCCCATGAACCACACATGGATCCACCAGTGTCATTGCATGTGTGTTCTTCTCACAAACCGCACATGGATCCAGCCAGTGTCATCGCATGTCTGCTCTTGCCATGAACCACACATGGATCCACCAGTGTCATTGCATGTCTGCTCTTTTCATGAACCAAAGCTAGAGTCATTGGATGTGTGTTCTTCTCACAGACCACATATCACCAGTGTCATTGCATGTGTGTTCTTCCCAAAACCACACATGGATCCACTAGTGTCATTGCATGTGTGTTCTTCTCACAAACCATATCATGAACCATACCCAGTGTCATTGCATGTGTGTTCTTCTCACAAACCACACATGGATCCACTAGTGTCATTGCATGTGAGTTCTTCTCACAAACCATATCATGAAGCACACCCAGTGTGATTGCATGTGTGTTCTTCTCATGAACCACACATGGATCCACCAGTGTCATTGCATGTCTGCTCTTTTCATTAACCACAGCTAGAGTCATTGCATGTGTGCTCTTTTCACAAACCACATATCACCAGAGTCATTGCATGTGTGTTCTTCTCACAGACCATATCATGAACCACACCTAGTGTCATTGCATGTGTGTTCTTCCCATGAACCACACGTGGATCCACCAGTGTCATTGCATGTCTGCTCTTTTCATGAACCACAGCTAGAGTCATTGGATGTGTCTTCTTCTCATAGACCACATATCACCAGTGTCATTGCATGTGTGTTCTTCCCAAAGACCACACATGGATCCACCACTGTCATTGCATGTGTGTTCTTCTCACAAACCATATCATGAACCACACCCAGTGTCATTGCATGTGTGTTCTTCTGACGGACCACACATGGATCCACCAGTGTCATTGCATGTGTGTTCTTCTCACAGACTATATCATGAACCACACCCAGTGTCATTGCATGTGTGTTCTTCCCATGAACCACACATGGATCCACCGGTGTCGTTGCATGTCTGCTGTTTTCATGAACCACAGCTAGAGTCATTGCATGTGTGTTCTTATCACAAACCACATATCACCGGTGTCATTGCATGTGTGTTCTTCCCAAAGACCACACATGGATCCAGCAGTGTCATTGCATGTGTGTTCTTCCCACAGACCACACATGGATCCACTAGTGTCATTGCATGTGTGTTCTTCCCATGAACCACAAATGGATCCACTGGTGTCATTGTATGTCTGCTCTTCCCATGAACCACAGCTAGAGTCATCGCATGCGTGCTCTTTTCATGAACCACAGCTGGAGTCATTGCATGTGTGTTCTTCTTACAAACCATATCATGAACCACACCTAGTGTTATTGCATGTGTGTTCTTCTCACAAACCACACATGGATCCACCTGTGTCATTGCATGTCTGCTCTTCTCATTAACCACATCTAGAGTCATTGAATGTGTGTTCTTCCCACAGACCACACATGGATCCACCAAAGTCATTGCATGTGTGTTCTTCCCATGAACCACACATGGATCCACCAGTGTCATTGCATGTCTGCTCTTTTCATGAACCACAGCTAGAGTCATTGTATGTGTGTTCTTCTCACAAACCACATATCACCGGTGTCATTGCATGTGTGTTCTTCCCATGAACCACAGATGGATCCACTAGTGTCATTGCATGTGTGTTCTTCCCACAGACTACACATGGATCCACCAGTGTCATTGCATGTGTGTTCTTCCCATGAACCACACATGGATCCACCAGTGTCATTGCATGTGTGTTCTTCCCACACACCACACATGGATCCACCAATGTCGTTGCATGTGTTTTCTTCCCACGAACCACACATGGATCCACCGGTGTCATTGTATGTCTGCTCTTCCCATGAACCACAACTAGAGTCATCGCATGCGTGCTCTTTTCATGAACCATAGCTAGAGTCATTGCATGTGTGTTCTTCTTACAAACCATATCTTGAACCACACCCAGTGTCATTGCATGTGTGTTCTTCTCACAAACCACACATGGATCCACCGGTGTCATTGCATGTCTGCTCTTCTCATTAACCACAGCTAGATTCATTGCATGTCTGTTCTTTTCACAAACCACATATCACAAGAGTCATTGCATGTGTGTTCTTCCCATGAACCACACATGCATCCACCATTGTCATTGCATGTGTGTTCTTCTCACAAACCACACATGGATCCACCCAGTGTCATCGCATGTGTGTTCTTCCCATGAACCACACATGGATCCACCAGTGTTATTCCATGTCTGCTCTTTTCATGAGCCACAGCTAGAGTCATTGGATGTGTGTTCTTCTCACATACCACATATCACGAGTGTCATTACATGTGTGTTCTTCCCAAAGACCACACATGGATCCACCAGTGTCATTGCATGTGTGTTCTTCTCACAAACCATATCATGAACCACACCCAGTGTCATTGCATGTGTGTTCTTCTCATAGACCACACATGGATCCACCAGTGTCATTGCATGCGTGTTCTTCCCATGAACCACACATGGATCCACTAGTGTCATTCCATGTGTGTTCTTCCCACAGACCACACATGGATCCACCAGTGTCATTGCATGTGTGTTCTTCCCATGAACCACACATGGATCCACCAGTGTCATTGCATGTGTGTTATTCTCACAAACCACGTAAGGATCCACCGGTGTCATTGCATGTGTGTTGTTCCCATGAACCACACATGGATCCACCGGTGTCATTGTATGTCTGCTCTTCCCATGAACCACAGCTAGAGTCATCGCATGCATGCTCTTTACGTGAACCATAGCTAGAGTCATTGCATGTGTGTTCTTCTCACAGACCATATCATGAACCACACCCAGTTTCATTGCATGTGTGTTCTTCCCATGAACCACACATGGATCCACCGGTGTCATTGCATGTCTGCTCTTTTAATGAACCACAGCTAGAGTTATTGCATATGTGTTCTTCTCACAGACCACATATCACCGAAGTCATTGCATGTGTGTTCTTCCCATGAACCACACATGGATCCACCAGTGTCATTGCATGTGTGTTCTTCCCACACACCACACATGGATCCACTAGTGTCGTTGCATGTGTGTTCTTCCGACGAACCACACATGGATCCACCAGTGTCATTGTATGTATGCTCTTCCCATGAACCACAGCTAGAGTCATCGCGTGCGTGCTCTTTTCATGAACCACAGCTAGAGTCATTGCATGTGTGTTCTTCTTACAAACCATATCATGAACCACACCCAGTGTCATTGCATGTGTGTTCTTCTCACAAACCACACATGGATCCACCGGTGTCATTGCATGTCTGCTCTTCTCATTAACCACAGCTAGAGTCATTGCATGTCTGTTCTTTTCACAAACCACATATCACCAGAGACATTGCATGTGTGTTCTTCCCATGAACTACACATGGATCCACCAGTGTCATTGCATGTGTGTTCTTCTCTAAAACCACACATGGATCCACCTAGTGTCATCGCATGTGTGTTCTTCCCATGAACCACACGTGGATCCACCAGTGTCATTGCATGTCTGCTCTTTTCATGAACCACAACTAGAGTCATTGGATGTGTCTTCTTCTTATAGACCACATATCACCAGTGTCATTGCATGTGTGTTCTTCCCAAAGACCACACATGGATCCACCACTGTCATTGCATGTGTGTTCTTCAGACAAACCATATCATGAACCACACCCAGTGTCATTGCATGTGTGTTCTTCTCACGGACCACACATGGATCCACCAGTGTCATTGCATGTGTGTTCTTCTCACAGACTATATCATGAACCACACCCAGTGTCATTGCATGTGTGTTCTTCCCATGAACCACACATGGATCCACCGGTGTCATTGCATGTCTGCTGTTTTCATGAACCACAGCTAGAGTCATTGCATGTGTGTTCTTATCACAAACCACATATCACCGGTGTCATTGCATGTGTGTTCTTCCCACAGACCACACATGGATCCACCAGTGTCATTGCATGTGTGTTCTTCCCATGAACCACACATGGATCCACTGGTGTCATTGTATGTCTGCTCTTCCCATGAACCACAGCTAGAGTCATCGCATGCGTGCTCTTTTCATGAACCACAGCTGGAGTCATTGCATGTGTGTTCTTCTTACAAACCATATCATGAACCACACCTAGTGTCATTGCATGTGTGTTCTTCTCACAAACCACACATGGATCCACCTGTGTCATTGCATGTCTGCTCTTCTCATTAACCACAGCTAGAGTCATTGCATGTCTGTTCTTTTCACAAACCACATATCACCAAAGTCATTGCATGTGTGTTCTTCCCATGAACCACACATGGATCCACCAGTGTCATTGCATGTGTGTTCTTCTCACAAACCACACATGGATCCACCCAGTGTAATCGCATGTGTGTTCTTCCCATGAACCACACATGGATCCACCAGTGTCATTCCATGGCTGCTCTTTTCATGAACCACATCTAGAGTCATTGGATGTGTGTTCTTCTCACAGACCACATATCACCAGTGTCATTGCATGTGTGTTCTTCCCAAAGACCACACATGGATCCACCAGTGTCATTGCATGTGTGTTCTTCTCACAAACCATATCATGAACCACACCCAGTGTCATTGCATGTGTGTTCTTCTCACAGACCACACATGGATCCACCAGTGTCATTGCATGTGTGTTCTTCTCACAGACCATATAATGAACCACACCTAGTGTCATTGCATGTGTGTTCTTCCCATGAACCACACATGGATCCACCAGTGTCATCACATGTCCGCTCTTTTCATGAACCACGGCTAGAGTCATTGCATGTGTGTTCTTCTCACAGACCACATATCACCTGTGTCATTGCATGTGTGTTCTTCCCATAGACCACAGATGGATCCACCAGTGTCATTGCATGTGTGTTCTTCCCACAGACCACACATGGATCCACCAGTGTCATTGAATGTGTGTTCTTCCCACAGACCACACATGGATCCACCAAAGTCATTGCATGTGTGTTCTTCCCATGAACCACACATGGATCCACCAGTGTCGTTGCATGTATGCTCTTTTCATGAACCACAGCTAGAGTCATTGCATGTGTGTTCTTCTCACAAACCACATATCACCGGTGTCATTGCATGTGTGTTCTTCCCATGAACCACAGATGGATCCACTAGTGTCATTGCATGTGTGTTCTTCCCACAGACTACACATGGATCCACCAGTGTCATTGCATGTGTGTTCTTCCCATGAACCACACATGGATCCACCAGTGTCATTGCATGTGTGTTCTTCCCACACACCACACATGGATCCACCAATGTCGTTGCATGTGTTTTCTTCCCACGAACCACACATGGATCCACCGGTGTCATTGTATGTCTGCTCTTCCCATGAACCACAACTAGAGTCATCGCATGCGTGCTCTTTTCATGAACCACAGCTGGAGTCATTGCATGTGTGTTCTTCTTACAAACCATATCATGAACCACACCCAGTGTCACTGCATGTGTGTTCTTCTCACAAACCACACATGGATCCACCGGTGTCATTGCATGTCTGCTCTTCTCATTAACCACAGCTAGAGTCATTGCATGTCTGTTCTTTTCACAAACCACATATCACAAGAGTCATTGCATGTGTGTTCTTCCCATGAACCACACATGCATCCACCATTGTCATTGCATGTGTGTTCTTCTCACAAACCACACATGGATCCACCCAGTGTCATCGCATGTGTGTTCTTCCCATGAACCACACATGGATCCACCAGTGTTATTCCATGTCTGCTCTTTTCATGAACCATATCTAGAGTCATTGGATGTGTGTTCTTCTCACAGACCACATATCACCAGTGTCATTACATGTGTGTTCTTCCCAAAGACCACACATGGATCCACCACTGTCATTGCATGTGTGTTCTTCAGACAAACCATATCATGAACCACACCCAGTGTCATTGCATGTGTGTTCTTCTCACGGACCACACATGGATCCACCAGTGTCATTGCATGTGTGTTCTTCTCACAGACTATATCATGAACCACACCCAGTGTCATTGCATGTGTGTTCTTCCCATGAACCACACATGGATCCACCGGTGTCATTGCATGTCTGCTGTTTTCATGAACCACAGCTAGAGTCATTGCATGTGTGTTCTTATCACAAACCACATATCACCGGTGTCATTGCATGTGTGTTCTTCCCAAAGACCACACATGGATCCAGCAGTGTCATTGCATGTGTGTTCTTCCCACAGACCACACATGGATCCACCAGTGTCATTGCATGTGTGTTCTTCCCATGAACCACACATGGATCCACTGGTGTCATTGTATGTCTGCTCTTCCCATGAACCACAGCTAGAGTCATCTCATGCGTGCTCTTTTCATGAACCACAGCTAGAGTCATTGCATGTGTGTTCTTCTTACAAACCATATCATGAACCACACCCAGTGTCATTGCATGTGTGTTCTTCTCACAAACCACACATGGATCCACTGGTGTCATTGCATGCCTACTCTTCTCATTAACGATAGCTAGAGTCATTGCATGTCTGTTCTTTTCACAAACCACATATCACCAGAGTCATTGCATGTGTGTTCTTCCCATGAACCACACATGGATCCACCAGTGTCATTGCATGTGTGTTCTTCTCACAAACCGCACATGGATCCAGCCAGTGTCATCGCATGTCTGCTCTTGCCATGAACCACACATGGATCCACCAGTGTCATTGCATGTCTGCTCTTTTCATGAACCAAAGCTAGAGTCATTGGATGTGTGTTCTTCTCATAGACCACATATCACCAGTGTCATTGCATGTGTGTTCTTCCCAAAACCACACATGGATCCACTAGTGTCATTGCATGTGTGTTCTTCTCACAAACCATATCATGAACCATACCCAGTGTCATTGCATGTGTGTTCTTCTCACAAACCACACATGGATCCACTAGTGTCATTGCATGTGAGTTCTTCTCACAAACCATATCATGAAGCACACCCAGTGTGATTGCATGTGTGTTCTTATCATGAACCACACATGGATCCACCAGTGTCATTGCATGTCTGCTCTTTTCATTAACCACAGCTAGAGTCATTGCATGTGTGCTCTTTTCACAAACCACATATCACCAGAGTCATTGCATGTGTGTTCTTCTCACAGACCATATCATGAACCACACCTAGTGTCATTGCATGTGTGTTCTTCCAATGAACCACACGTGGATCCACCAGTGTCATTGCATGTCTGCTCTTTTCATGAACCACAGCTAGAGTCATTGGATGTGTCTTCTTCTCATAGACCACATATCACCAGTGTCATTGCATGTGTGTTCTTCCCAAAGACCACACATGGATCCACCACTGTCATTGCATGTGTGTTCTTCTCACAAACCATATCATGAACCACACCCAGTGTCATTGCATGTGTGTTCTTCTGACGGACCACACATGGATCCACCAGTGTCATTGCATGTGTGTTCTTCTCACAGACTATATCATGAACCACACCCAGTGTCATTGCATGTGTGTTCTTCCCATGAACCACACATGGATCCACCGGTGTCATTGCATGTCTGCTGTTTTCATGAACCACAGCTAGAGGCATTGCATGTGTGTTCTTATCACAAACCACATATCACCGGTGTCATTGCATGTGTGTTCTTCCCAAAGACCACACATGGATCCAGCAGTGTCATTGCATGTGTGTTCTTCCCACAAACCACACATGGATCCACTAGTGTCATTGCATGTGTGTTCTTCCCATGAACCACAAATGGATCCACTGGTGTCATTGTATGTCTGCTCTTCCCATGAACCACAGCTAGAGTCATTGCATGCGTGCTCTTTTCATGAACCACAGCTAGAGTCATTGCATGTGTGTTCTTCTTACAAACCATATCATGAACCACACCCAGTGTCATTGCATGTGTGTTCTTCTCACAGACCACACATGGATCCACTGGTGTCATTGCATGCCTACTCTTCTCATTAACGATAGCTAGAGTCATTGCATGTCTGTTCTTTTCACAAACCACATATCACCAGAGTCATTGCATGTGTGTTCTTCCCATGAACCACACATAGATCCACCAGTGTCATTGCATGTGTGTTCTTCTCACAAACCGCACATGGATCCAGCCAGTGTCATCGCATGTCTGCTCTTGCCATGAACCACACATGGATCCACCAGTGTCATTGCATGTCTGCTCTTTTCATGAACCAAAGCTAGAGTCATTGGATGTGTGTTCTTCTCACAGACCACATATCACCAGTGTCATTGCATGTGTGTTCTTCGCAAAACCACACATGGATCCACTAGTGTCATTGCATGTGTGTTCTTCTCACAAACCATATCATGAACCATACCCAGTGTCATTGCATATGTGTTCTTCTCACAAACCACACATGGATCCACTAGTGTCATTGCATGTGAGTTCTTCTCACAAACCATATCATGAAGCACACCCAGTGTGATTGCATGTGTGTTCTTCTCATGAACCACACATGGATCCACCAGTGTCATTGCATGTCTGCTCTTTTCATTAACCACAGCTAGAGTCATTGCATGTGTCCTCTTTTCACAAACCACATATCACCAGAGTCATTGCATGTGTGTTCTTCTCACAGACCATATCATGAACCACACCTAGTGTCATTGCATGTGTGTTCTTCCCATGAACCACACATGGATCCACCGGTGTCATTGCATGTCTTCTCTTTTCATGAACCACAGCTAGAGTCATTGCATGTGTGTTCTTCTCACAGACCACATATCACCAGTGTCATTGCATGTGTGTTCTTCCTAAAGACCACACATGGATCCACCAGTGTCATTGCATGTGTGTTCTTCTCACAAACCATATCATGAACCACACCCAGTGTCATTGCATGTGTGTTCTTCTCATTAACCCCACATGGATCCACCGGTGTCATTGCATGTCTGCTCTTTTCATTAACCACAGCTAGAGTCATTGCATGTGTGTTCTTTACACAAACCACATATCACCAGAGTCATTGCATGTATGTTCTTCTCACAGACCACATATCACATGTGCATTGCATGTGTGTTCTTCCCATGAACCACACATGGATCCACCAGTGTCATTGCATGTGTGTTCTTTTCACAAACCACATATCACCAGAGTCATTGCATGTGTGTTCTTATCACAGAACACATATCACCTGTGTCATTGCATGTGTGTTCTTCCCATGAACCACACATGGATCCACTAGTGTCATTGCATTTGTGTTCTTCCCACAGACCACACATGGATCCACCGGTGTCATTGCATGTGTGTTCTTCCCATGAATCACACATGGATCTACCAGTGTCATTGCATGTCTGCTCTTTTCATGAACCACAGCTAGAGTCATTGGATGTGTGTTCTTCTCATAGACCACATATCACCAGTGTCATTGCATGTGTGTTCTTCCAAAAGACCACACATGGATCCACCAGTGTCATTGCATGTGTGTTATTCTCACAGACCACACATGGATCCACCAGTGTCATTGCATGTGTGTTCTTATCACAGACCATATCATGAACCACAACCAGTGTCATTGCATGTGTGTTCTTCCCATGAACCACACATGGATCCACCGGTGTCATTGCATGTCTGCTCTTTTCATGAACCACAGCTAGAGTCATTGCATGTGTGTTCTTCTCACAGACCACATATCACCTGTGTCATTGCATGTGTGTTCTTCCCATGAACCACACATGGATCCACCAGTGTCATTGCATGTTTGTTCTTCCCACGGACCACACATGGATCCATCAGTGTCGTTGCATGTGTGTTCTTCCCATGAACCACACATGGATCCACCGGTGTCATTGTATGTCTGCTCTTCCCATGAACCACAGCTAGAGTCATCGCATGCGTGCTCTTTTCATGAACAACAGCTAGAGTCATTGCATGTGTGTTCTTCTTACAAATCATATCATAAACCACTCCCAGTGTCATTGCATGTGTGTTCTTCTCACAAACCACACATGGATCCACCGGTGTCATTGCATGTCTGCTCTTCTCATTAACCACAGCTAGAGTCATTGCATTTCTGTTCTTTTCACAAACCACATATCACCAGAGTCATTGCATTTGTGTTCTTCCCATGAACAACACATGGATCCACCAGTGTCATTGCATGTGTGTTCTTCTCACAAACCACACATGGATCCACCCAGTGTCATCGCATGTGTGTTCTTCCCATGAACCACACATGGATCCAACAGTGTCATTGTATGTCTGCTCTTTTCATGAACCACAGCTAGACTCATTAGATGTGTGTTCTTCTCACAGACCACATATCACCAGTGTCATTGCATGTGTGTTCTTCCCAAAGACCACACATGGAGCCACCAGTGTCATTGCATGTGTGCTCTTCTCACAAACCATATCATGAACCACACCCAGTGTCATTGCATGTGTGTTCTTCTCACAGACCACACATGGATCCACTAGTGTCATTGCATGTGTGTTCTTCCCACAGACCACACATGGATCCACCAGTGTCGTTGCATGTGTGTTCTTCCCATGAACCACACATGGATCCACCAGTGTCATTGTATGTCTGCTCTTCCCATGAACCACAGCTAGAGTCATCGCATGCGTGCTCTTTTCACAAACCACGGCTAGAGTCATTGCATGTGTGTTCTTCTTACAAACCATATCATGAACCACACCCAGTGTCATTGCATGTGTGTTCTTCTCACAAACCACACATGGATCCACTGGTGTCATTGCATGCCTGCTCTTCTCATTAGCAACAGCTAGAGTCATTGCATGTCTGTTCTTTTTCACAAACCACATATCACCAAAGTCATTGCATGTGTGTTCTTCCCATGAACCACACATGGATCCACCAGTGTCATTGCATCTGTGTTCTTCTCACAAACCACACATGGATCCAGCCAGTGTCATCGCATGTCTGCTCTTCCCATGAACCACACATGGATCCACCAGTGTCATTGCATGTCTGCTCTTTTCATGAACCACAGCTAGAGTCATTGGATGTGTGTTCTTCTCACAGACCACATATCACCAGTGTCATTGCATGTGGCTTCTTCCCAAAGACCACACATGGATCCACTAGTGTCATTGCATGTGTGTTCTTCTCACAAACCATATCATGAACCATACCTAGTGTCATTGCATGTGTGTTCTTTTCACCTACCACACATGGATCCACTAGTGTCATTGCATGTGTGTTCTTCTCACAAACCATATCATGAACCACACCCAGTGTCATTGCATGTGTGTTCTTCTCATTAACCCCACATGGATCCACCGGTGTCAGTGCATGTCTGCTGTTTTCATTAACCACAGCTAGAGACATTGCATGTGTGTCTTTTCACAAACCACATATCACCAGAGTCATTGCATGTGTGTTATTCTCACGTACCATATCATGAACCACACCCAGTGTCATTGCATGTGTGTTCTTCCCATGAACCTCACATGGATCCACCGGTGTCATTGCATGTCTGCTCTTTTCATGAACCACAGCTAGGCTCATTGCATGTGTGTTCTTCTCACATACCACATATCACAAGTATCATTGCATGTGTGTTCTTCCCAAAGACCACACATGGATCCACTAGTATCATTGCATGTGTGTTCTTCTCACAAACCATATCATGAACCACACCCAGTGTCATTGCATGTGTTTTCTTCTCACAGACCACACATGGATCCACCAGTGTCATTGCATGTGTGTTCTTCTCACAAACCATATCATGAACCACACGTAGTGTCATTGCATGTGTGTTCTTCTCACAGACCACACATGGATCCACCGGTGTCATTGCATGTGTGTTGTTCCCATGAACCACACATGGATCCACCGGTGTCATTGTATGTCTGCTCTTCCCATGAACCACAACTAGAGTCATCGCATGCATGCTCTTTACGTGAACCATAGCTAGAGTCATTGCATGTGTGTTCTTCTCACAGACCATATCATGAACCACACCCAGTTTCATTGCATGTGTGTTCTTCCCATGAACCACACATGGATCCACCGGTGTCATTGCATGTCTGCTCTTTTAATGAACCACAGCTAGAGTTATTGCATATGTGTTCTTCTCACAGACCACATATCACCGAAGTCATTGCATCTGTGTTCTTCCCATGAACCACACATGGATCCACCAGTGTCATTGCATGTGTGTTCTTACCACACACCACACATGGATCCACCAGTGTCGTTGCATGTGTGTTCTTCCGACGAACCACACATGGATCCACCAGTGTCATTGTATGTATGCTCTTCCCATGAACCACATCTAGAGTCATCGCATGCGTGCTCTTTTCATGAACCACAGCTAGAGTCATTGCATGTGTGTTCTTCTTACAAACCATATCATGAACCACACCCAGTGTCATTGCATGTGTGTTCTTCTCACAAACCACACATGGATCCACCGGTGTCATTGCATGTCTGCTCTTCTCATTAACCACAGCTAGAGTCATTGCATGTCTGTTCTTTTCACAAACCACATATCACCAGAGTCATTGCATGTGTGTTCTTCCCATGAACTACACATGGATCCACCAGTGTCATTGCATGTGTGTTCTTCTCTAAAACCACACATGGATCCACCTAGTGTCATCGCATGTGTGTTCTTCCCATGAACCACACATGGACCCACCAGTGTCATTGCATGTCTGCTCTTTTCATGAACCACAACTAGAGTCATTGGATGTGTGTTCTTCTCATAGACCACATATCACCAGTGTCATTGCATGTGTGTTCTTCCCAAAGACCACACATGGATCCACCAGTGTCATTGCATGTGTGTTCTTCAGACAAACCATATCATGAACCACACCCAGTGTCATTGCATGTGTTTTCTTCTCACAGACCACACATGGATCCACCAGTGTCATTGCATGTGTGTTCTTCTCACAAACCATATCATGAACCACACGTAGTGTCATTGCATGTGTGTTCTTCTCACAGACCACACATGGATCCACCGGTGTCATTGCATGTGTGTTGTTCCCATGAACCACACATGGATCCACCGGTGTCATTGTATGTCTGCTCTTCCCATGAAGCACAGCTAGAGTCATCGCATGCATGCTCTTTACGTGAACCATAGCTAGAGTCATTGCATGTGTGTTCTTCTCACAGACCATATCATGAACCACACCCAGTTTCATTGCATGTGTGTTCTTCCCATGAACCACACATGGATCCACCGGTGTCATTGCATGTCTGCTCTTTTAATGAACAAGAGCTAGAGTTATTGCATATGTGTTCTTCTCACAGACCACATATCACCGAAGTCATTGCATGTGTGTTCTTCCCATGAACCACACATGGATCCACCAGTGTCATTGCATGTGTGTTCTTCCCACACACAACACATGGATCCACCAGTGTCGTTGCATGTGTGTTCTTCCGACGAACCACACATGGATCCACCAGTGTCATTGTATGTATGCTCTTCCCATGAACCACAGCTAGAGTCATCTCATGCGTGCTCTTTTCATGAACCACAGCTAGAGTCATTGCATGTGTGTTCTTCTTACAAACCATATCATGAACCACACCCAGTGTCATTGCATGTGTGTTCTTCTCACAAACCACACATGGATCCACCAGTGTCATTGCATGTCTGCTCTTCTCATTAACCACAGCTAGAGTCATTGCATGTCTGTTCTTTTCACAAACCACATATCACCAGAGTCATTGCATGTGTGTTCTTCCCATGAACTACACATGGATCCACCAGTGTCATTGCATGTGTGTTCTTCTCTAAAACCACACATGGATCCACCTAGTGTCATCGCATGTGTGTTCTTCCCATGAACCACACATGGATCCACCAGTTTCATTGCATGTCTGCACTTTTCATGAACCACAACTAGAGTCATTGGATGTGTGTTCTTCTCATAGACCACATATCACCAGTGTCATTGCATGTGCGTTCTTCCCAAAGACCACACATGGATCCACCAGTGTCATTGCATGTGTGTTCTTCAGACAAACCATATCATGAACCACACCCAGTGTCATTGCATGTGTGTTCTTCTCACAGACCACACATGGATCCACCAGTGTCATTGCATGTGTGTTCTTCTCACAGACTATATCATGAACCACACCCAGTGTCATTGCATGTGTGTTCTTCTCATTAACCCCACATGGATCCACCAGTGTCATTGCATGTGTGTTCTTCCCACACACCACACATGGATCCACCAGTGTCGTTGCATGTGTGTTCTTCCAACGAACCACACATGGATCCACCAGTGTCATTGTATGTATGCTCTTCCCATGAACCACAGCTAGAGTCATCGCATGCGTGCTCTTTTCATGAACCAAGCTAGAGTCATTGCATGTGTGTTCTTCTTACAAACCATATCATGAACCACACCCAGTGTCATTGCATGTGTGTTCTTCTCACAAACCACACATGGATCCACCGGTGTCATTGCATGTCTGCTCTTCTCATTAACCACAGCTAGAGTCATTGCATGTCTGTTCTTTTCACAAACCACATATCACCAGAGTCATTGCATGTGTGTTCTTCCCATGAACTACACATGGATCCACCAGTGCCATTGCATGTGTGTTCTTCTCTAAAACCAAACATGGATCCACCTAGTGTCATCGCATGTGTGTTCTTCCCATGAACCACACATGGATCCACCGGTGTCATTGCATGTCTGCTCTTTTCATCAACCACAGCTAGAGTCATTGCATGTGTGTTCTTCTCACAGACCACATATCACCTGTGTCATTGCATGTGTGTTCTTCCCATGAACCACACATGGATCCACCAGTGTCATTGCATGTTTGTTCTTCCCACGGACCACACATGGATCCATCAGTGTCGTTGCATGTGTGTTCTTCCCATGAACCACACATGGATCCACCGGTGTCATTGTATGTCTGCTCTTCCCATGAACCACAGCTAGAGTCATCGCATGCGTGCTCTTTTCATGAACAACAGCTAGAGTCATTGCATGTGTGTTCTTCTTACAAACCATATCATAAACCACTCCCAGTGTCATTGCATGTGTGTTCTTCTCACAAACCACACATGGATCCACCGGTGTCATTGCATGTCTGCTCTTCTCATTAACCACAGCTAGAGTCATTGCATTTCTGTTCTTTTCACAAACCACATATCACCAGAGTCATTGCATTTGTGTTCTTCCCATGAACAACACATGGATCCACCAGTGTCATTGCATGTGTGTTCTTCTCACAAACCACACATGGATCCACCCAGTGTCATCGCATGTGTGTTCTTCCCATGAACCACACATGGATCCAACAGTGTCATTGTATGTCTGCTCTTTTCATGAACCACAGCTAGACTCATTAGATGTGTGTTCTTCTCACAGACCACATATCACCAGTGTCATTGCATGTGTGTTCTTCCCAAAGACCACACATGGAGCCACCAGTGTCATTGCATGTGTGCTCTTCTCACAAACCATATCATGAACCACACCCAGTGTCATTGCATGTGTGTTCTTCTCACAGACCACACATGGATCCACTAGTGTCATTGCATGTGTGTTCTTCCCACAGACCACACATGGATCCACCAGTGTCGTTGCATGTGTGTTCTTCCCATGAACCACACATGGATCCACCAGTGTCATTGTATGTCTGCTCTTCCCATGAACCACAGCTAGAGTCATCGCATGCGTGCTCTTTTCACAAACCACGGCTAGAGTCATTGCATGTGTGTTCTTCTTACAAACCATATCATGAACCACACCCAGTGTCATTGCATGTGTGTTCTTCTCACAAACCACACATGGATCCACTGGTGTCATTGCATGCCTGCTCTTCTCATTAGCAACAGCTAGAGTCATTGCATGTCTGTTCTTTTTCACAAACCACATATCACCAAAGTCATTGCATGTGTGTTCTTCCCATGAACCACACATGGATCCACCAGTGTCATTGCATCTGTGTTCTTCTCACAAACCACACATGGATCCAGCCAGTGTCATCGCATGTCTGCTCTTCCCATGAACCACACATGGATCCACCAGTGTCATTGCATGTCTGCTCTTTTCATGAACCACAGCTAGAGTCATTGGATGTGTGTTCCTCTCACAGACCACATATCACCAGTGTCATTGCATGTGGCTTCTTCCCAAAGACCACACATGGATCCACTAGTGTCATTGCATGTGTGTTCTTCTCACAAACCATATCATGAACCATACCTAGTGTCATTGCATGTGTGTTCTTTTCACCTACCACACATGGATCCACTAGTGTCATTGCATGTGTGTTCTTCTCACAAACCATATCATGAACCACACCCAGTGTCATTGCATGTGTGTTCTTCTCATTAACCCCACATGGATCCACCGGTGTCAGTGCATGTCTGCTGTTTTCATTAACCACAGCTAGAGACATTGCATGTGTGTCTTTTCACAAACCACATATCACCAGAGTCATTGCATGTGTGTTATTCTCACGTACCATATCATGAACCACACCCAGTGTCATTGCATGTGTGTTCTTCCCATGAACCTCACATGGATCCACCGGTGTCATTGCATGTCTGCTCTTTTCATGAACCACAGCTAGGCTCATTGCATGTGTGTTCTTCTCACATACCACATATCACAAGTATCATTGCATGTGTGTTCTTCCCAAAGACCACACATGGATCCACTAGTATCATTGCATGTGTGTTCTTCTCACAAACCATATCATGAACCACACCCAGTGTCATTGCATGTGTTTTCTTCTCACAGACCACACATGGATCCACCAGTGTCATTGCATGTGTGTTCTTCTCACAAACCATATCATGAACCACACGTAGTGTCATTGCATGTGTGTTCTTCTCACAGACCACACATGGATCCACCGGTGTCATTGCATGTGTGTTGTTCCCATGAACCACACATGGATCCACCGGTGTCATTGTACGTCTGCTCTTCCCATGAACCACAACTAGAGTCATCGCATGCATGCTCTTTACGTGAACCATAGCTAGAGTCATTGCATGTGTGTTCTTCTCACAGACCATATCATGAACCACACCCAGTTTCATTGCATGTGTGTTCTTCCCATGAACCACACATGGATCCACCGGTGTCATTGCATGTCTGCTCTTTTAATGAACCACAGCTAGAGTTATTGCATATGTGTTCTTCTCACAGACCACATATCACCGAAGTCATTGCATCTGTGTTCTTCCCATGAACCACACATGGATCCACCAGTGTCATTGCATGTGTGTTCTTACCACACACCACACATGGATCCACCAGTGTCGTTGCATGTGTGTTCTTCCGACGAACCACACATGGATCCACCAGTGTCATTGTATGTATGCTCTTCCCATGAACCACATCTAGAGTCATCGCATGCATGCTCTTTTCATGAACCACAGCTAGAGTCATTGCATGTGTGTTCTTCTTACAAACCATATCATGAACCACACCCAGTGTCATTGCATGTGTGTTCTTCTCACAAACCACACATGGATCCACCGGTGTCATTGCATGTCTGCTCTTCTCATTAACCACAGCTAGAGTCATTGCATGTCTGTTCTTTTCACAAACCACATATCACCAGAGTCATTGCATGTGTGTTCTTCCCATGAACTACACATGGATCCACCAGTGTCATTGCATGTGTGTTCTTCTCTAAAACCACACATGGATCCACCTAGTGTCATCGCATGTGTGTTCTTCCCATGAACCACACATGGACCCACCAGTGTCATTGCATGTCTGCTCTTTTCATGAACCACAACTAGAGTCATTGGATGTGTGTTCTTCTCATAGACCACATATCACCAGTGTCATTGCATGTGTGTTCTTCCCAAAGACCACACATGGATCCACCAGTGTCATTGCATGTGTGTTCTTCAGACAAACCATATCATGAACCACACCCAGTGTCATTGCATGTGTTTTCTTCTCACAGACCACACATGGATCCACCAGTGTCATTGCATGTGTGTTCTTCTCACAAACCATATCATGAACCACACGTAGTGTCATTGCATGTGTGTTCTTCTCACAGACCACACATGGATCCACCGGTGTCATTGCATGTGTGTTGTTCCCATGAACCACACATGGATCCACCGGTGTCATTGTATGTCTGCTCTTCCCATGAAGCACAGCTAGAGTCATCGCATGCATGCTCTTTACGTGAACCATAGCTAGAGTCATTGCATGTGTGTTCTTCTCACAGACCATATCATGAACCACACCCAGTTTCATTGCATGTGTGTTCTTCCCATGAACCACACATGGATCCACCGGTGTCATTGCATGTCTGCTCTTTTAATGAACCAGAGCTAGAGTTATTGCATATGTGTTTTCTCACAGACCACATATCACCGAAGTCATTGCATGTGTGTTCTTCCCATGAACCACACATGGATCCACCAGTGTCATTGCATGTGTGTTCTTCCCACACACAACACATGGATCCACCAGTGTCGTTGCATGTGTGTTCTTCCGACGAACCACACATGGATCCACCAGTGTCATTGTATGTATGCTCTTCCCATGAACCACAGCTAGAGTCATCTCATGCGTGCTCTTTTCATGAACCACAGCTAGAGTCATTGCATGTGTGTTCTTCTTACAAACCATATCATGAACCACACCCAGTGTCATTGCATGTGTGTTCTTCTCACAAACCACACATGGATCCACCAGTGTCATTGCATGTCTGCTCTTCTCATTAACCACAGCTAGAGTCATTGCATGTCTGTTCTTTTCACAAACCACATATCACTAGAGTCATTGCATGTGTGTTCTTCCCATGAACTACACATGGATCCACCAGTGTCATTGCATGTGTGTTCTTCTCTAAAACCACACATGGATCCACCTAGTGTCATCGCATGTGTGTTCTTCCCATGAACCACACATGGATCCACCAGTTTCATTGCATGTCTGCACTTTTCATGAACCACAACTAGAGTCATTGGATGTGTGTTCTTCTCATAGACCACATATCACCAGTGTCATTGCATGTGTGTTCTTCCCAAAGACCACACATGGATCCACCAGTGTCATTGCATGTGTGTTCTTCAGACAAACCATATCATGAACCACACCCAGTGTCATTGCATGTGTGTTCTTCTCACAGACCACACATGGATCCACCAGTGTCATTGCATGTGTGTTCTTCTCACAGACTATATCATGAACCACACCCAGTGTCATTGCATGTGTGTTCTTCTCATTAACCCCACATGGATCCACCAGTGTCATTGCATGTGTGTTCTTCCCACACACCACACATGGATCCACCAGTGTCGTTGCATGTGTGTTCTTCCAACGAACCACACATGGATCCACCAGTGTCATTGTATGTATGCTCTTCCCATGAACCACAGCTAGAGTCATCGCATGCGTGCTCTTTTCATGAACCAAGCTAGAGTCATTGCATGTGTGTTCTTCTTACAAACCATATCATGAACCACACCCAGTGTCATTGCATGTGTGTTCTTCTCACAAACCACACATGGATCCACCGGTGTCATTGCATGTCTGCTCTTCTCATTAACCACAGCTAGAGTCATTGCATGTCTGTTCTTTTCACAAACCACATATCACCAGAGTCATTGCATGTGTGTTCTTCCCATGAACTACACATGGATCCACCAGTGTCATTGCATGTGTGTTCTTCTCTAAAACCAAACATGGATCCACCTAGTGTCATCGCATGTGTGTTCTTCCCATGAACCACACATGGATCCACCAGTGTCATTGCATGTCTGCTCTTTTCATGAACCACAGCTAGAGTCATTGCATGTGTGTTCTTCTCATAGACCACATATCACCAGTGTCATTGCATGTGTGTTCTTCCCAAAGACCACACATGGATCCACCAGTGTCATTGAATGTGTGTTCTTCAGACAAACCATATCATGAACCACACCCAGTGTCATTGCATGTGTGTTCTTCTCACAGACCACACATGGATCCACCAGTGTCATTGCATGTGTGTTCTTCTCACAGACTATATCATGAACCACACCCAGTGTCATGTTCTTCCCATGAACCACACATGGATCCACCGGTGTCATTGCATGTCTGCTCTTTTCATGAACCACAGCTAGAGTCATTGCATGTGTGTTCTTATCACAAACCACATATCACCGGTGTCATTGCATGTGTGTTCTTCCCAAAGACCACACTTGGATCCAGTAGTGTCATTGCATGTGTGTTCTTCCCACAGACCACACATGGATCCACCAGTGTCATTGCATGTGTGTTCTTCCCATGAACCACACATGGATCCACTGGTGTCATTGTATTTCTGCTCTTCCCATGAACCACAGCTAGAGTCATTGCATGCGTGCTCTTTTCATGAACCACAGCTAGAGTCATTGCATGTGTGTTCTTCTTACAAACCATATCATGAACCACACCCAGTGTCATTGCATGTGTGTTCTTCTCACAAACCACACATGGATCCATTGGTGTCATTGCATGCCTACTCTTCTCATTAACGATAGCTAGAGTCATTGCATGTCTGTTCTTTTCACAAACCACATATCACCAGAGTCATTGCATGTGTGTTCTTCCCATGAACCACACATGGATCCACCAGTGTCATTGGATGTGTGTTCTTCTCAAAAACCGCACATGGATCCAGCCAGTGTCATCGCATGTCTGCTCTTGCCACGAACCACACATGGATCCACCAGTGTCATTGCATGTCTCCTCTTTTCATGAACCAAAGCTAGAGTCATTGGATGTGTGTTCTTCTCACAGACCACATATCACCAGTGTCAATGCATGTGTGTTCTTCCCAAAACCACACATGGATCCACTAGTGTCATTGCATGTGTGTTCTTCTCACAAACCATATCATGAACCATTCCCAGTGTCATTGCATGTGTGTTCTTCTCACAAACTACACATGGATCCACTAGTGTCATTGCATGTGAGTTCTTCTCACAAACCATATCATGAAGCACACCCAGTATGATTGCATGTGTGTTCTTCTCATGAACCACACATGGATCCACCGGTGTCATTGCATGTCTGCTCTTTTCATTAACCACAGCTAGAGTCATTGCATGTGTGCTCTTTTCACAAACCACATATCACCAGAGTCATTGCATGTGTGTTCTTCTCACAGACCATATCATGAACCACACCTAGTGTCATTGCATGTGTGTTCTTCCCATGAACCACACATGGATCCACCGGTGTCACTGCATGTCTTCTCTTTTCTTGAACCACAGCTAGAGTCATTGCATGTGTGTTCTTCTCACAGACCACATATCACCAGTGTCATTGCATGTGTGTTCTTCCCAAAGACCACACATGGATCCACCAGTGTCATTGCATGTGTGTTCTTCTCACAAACCATATCATGAACCACATCCAGTGTCATTGCATGTGTGTTCTTCTCATTAACCCCACATGGATCCACCGGTGTCATTGCATGTCTGCTCTTTTCATTAACCACAGGTAGAGTCATTGCATGTGTGTTCTTTACACAAACCTCATATCACCAGAGTCATTGCATGTGTGTTCTTCTCACAGACCACATATCACCTGTGCATTGCATGTGTGTTCTTCTCACAGACCACATATCACCTGTGCATTGCATGTGTGTTCTTCCCATGAACCACACATGGATCCACCAGTGTCATTGCATGTGTGTTCTTTTCACAAACCACATATCACCAGAGTCATTGCATGTGTGTTCTTATCACAGAACACATATCACCTGTGTCATTGCATGTGTCTTCTTCCCATGAACCACACATGGATCCACTAGTGTCATTGCATGTGTGTTCTTCCCACAGACCACACATGGATCCACCGGTGTCATTGCATGTGTGTTCTTCCCGTGAACCACACATGGATCTACCAGTGTCATTGCATGTCTGCTCTTTTCATGAACCACAGCTAGAGTCATTGGATGTGTGTTCTTCTCATAGACCACATATCAACAGTGTCATTGCATGTGTGTTCTTCCCAAAGACCACACATGGATCCACCAGTGTCATTGCACGTGTGTTCTTCTCACAAACCATATCATGAACCACACCCAGTGTCATTGCATGTGTGTTATTCTCACAGACCACACATGGATCCACCAGTGTCATTGCGTGTGTGTTCTTATCACAGACCATATCATGAACCACACCCAGTGTCATTGCATGTGTGTTCTTCCCATGAACCACACATGGATCCACCGGTGTCATTGCATGTCTGCTCTTTTCATGAACCACAGCTAGAGTCATTGGATGTGTGTTCTTCTCATAGACCACATATCAACAGTGTCATTGCATGTGTTCTTCCCAAAGACCACACATGGATCCACCAGTGTCATTGCACGTGTGTTCTTCTCACAAACCATATCATGAACCACACCCAGTGTCATTGCATGTGTGTTATTCTCACAGACCACACATGGATCCACCAGTGTCATTGCATGTGTGTTCTTATCACAGACCATATCATGAACCACACCCAGTGTCATTGCATGTGTGTTCTTCCCATGAACCACACATGGATCCACCGGTGTCATTGCATGTCTGCTCTTTTCATGAACCACAGCTAGAGTCATTGCATGTGTGTTCTTCTCACAGACCACATATAACCTGTGTCATTGCATGTGTGTTCTTCCCATGAACCACACATGGATCCACCAGTGTCATTGCATGTGTGTTCTTCCCACAGACCACACATGGATCCACCAGTGTCGTTGCATGTGTGTTCTTCCCATGAACCACACATGGATCCACCGGTGTCATTGTATGTCTGCTCTTCCCATGAACCACAACTAGAGTCATCGCATGCGTGCTCTTTTCATGAACAACTGCTAGAGTCATTGCATGTGTGTTCTTCTTACAAACCATATCATAAACCACTCCCAGTGTCATTGCATGTCTGTTCTTCTCACAAACCACACATGGATCCACCGGTGTCATTGCATGTCTGCTCTTCTCATTAACCA
Organism: Avena sativa; assembly: GCA_916181665.1. Taxonomy (NCBI): domain Eukaryota; kingdom Viridiplantae; phylum Streptophyta; class Magnoliopsida; order Poales; family Poaceae; genus Avena; species Avena sativa. The sequence goes on from OV702295.1 coordinate 436,976,205, forward strand.
CAGCTAGAGTCATTGCATGTCTGTTCTTTTCACAAACCACATATCACCAGAGTCATTGCATGTGTGTTCTTCCCATGAACAACACATGGATCCACCAGTGTCATTGCATGTGTGTTCTTCTCACAAACCACACATGGATCCACCCAGTGTCATCGCATGTGTGTTCTTCCCATGAACCACACATGGATCCAACAGTGTCATTGCATGTCTGCTCTTTTCATGAACCACAGCTAGAGTCATTGGATGTGTGTTCTTCTCACAGACCACATATCACCAGTGTCATTGCATGTGTGTTCTTCCCAAAGACCACACATGGAGCCACCAGTGTCATTGCATGTGTGCTCTTCTCACAAACCATATCATGAAGCACACCCAGTGTGATTGCATGTGTGTTCTTCTCATGAACCACACATGGATCCACGAGTGTCATTGCATGTCTGCTCTTTTCATTAACCACAGCTAGAGTCATTGCATGTGTGCTCTTTTCACAAACCACATATCACCAGAGTCATTGCATGTGTGTTCTTCTCACAGACCATATCATGAACCACACCTAGTGTCATTGCATGTGTGTTCTTCCCATGAACCACACATGGATCCACTGGTGTCATTGCATGTCTTCTCTTTTCATGAACCACAGCTAGAGTCATTGCATGTGTGTTCTTCTCACGGACCACATATCACCAGTGTCATTGCATGTGTGTTCTTCCCAAAGACCACACATGGATCCACCAGTGTCATTGCATGTGTGTTCTTCTCACAAACCATATCATGAACCACACCCAGTGTCATTGCATATGTGTGTTCTTCTCATAGACCGCACATGGATCCACCAGTGTCATTGCATGTGTGTTCTTCTCACAAACCATATCATGAACCACACCAAGTGTCATTGCATGTGTGTTCTTCTCATTAACCCCACATGGATCCACCGGTGTCATTGCATGTCTGCTCTTTTCATTAACCACAACTAGAGTCATTGCATGTGTGTTCTTTACACAAACCACATATCACCAGAGTCATTACATGTGTGTTCTTCTCACAGACCACATATCACCTGTGCATTGCATGTGTGTTCTTCCCATGAACCACACATGGATGCACCAGTGTCATTGCATGTGTGTTTTTTTCACAAACCACATATCACCAGAGTCATTGCATGTGTGTTCTTATCACAGAACACATATCACCTGTGTCATTGCATGTGTGTTCTTCACATGAACCACACATGGATCCACCAGTGTCATTGCATGTGTGTTCTTCTCACAAACCATATCATGAACCATACCTAGTGTCATTGCATGTGTGTTCTTTTCACAGACCACAGATGGATCCACTAGTGTCATTGCATGTGTGTTCTTCTCACAAACCATATCATGAACCACACCCAGTGTCATTGCATGTGTGTTCTTCTCATTAACCCCACATGGATCCACCGGTGTCATTGCATGTCTGCTGTTTTCATTAACCACAGCTAGAGTCATTGCATGTGTGCTCTTTTCACAAACCACATATCACCAGAGTCATTGCATGTGTGTTCTTCTCACATACCATATCATGAACTAGACCCAGTGTCATTGCATGTGTGTTCTTCCCATGAACCACACATGGATCCACCGGTGTCATTCTATGTCGGCTCTTTTCATGAACCACAGCTAGAGTGATTGCATGTGTGTTCTTCTCACATACCACATATCACCAGTATCATTGCATGTGTGTTCTTCCCAAAGACCACACATGGATCCACCAGTGTCATTGCATGTGTGTTCTTCTCACAATCCATATCATGAACCACACCCAGTGTCATTGCATGTGTGTTCTTCTCACAGACCACACATGGATCCACCAGTGGTATTGCATGTGTGTTCTTATCACAGACCATATCATGAACCACACCCAGTGTCATTGCATGTGTGTTCTTCCCATGAACCACACATGGATCCACCGGTGTCATTGCATGTCTGCTCTTTTCATGAACCACAGCTAGAGTCATTGCATGTGTGTTCTTCTCACAGACCACATATCACCTGTGTCATTGCATGTGTGTTCTTCCCATGAACCACACATGGATCCACCAGTGTCATTGCATGTGTGTTCTTCCCACAGACCACACATGGATCCACCAGTGTCGTTGCATGTGTGTTCTTCCCATGAACCACACATGGATCCACCGGTGTCATTGTATGTCTGCTCTTCCCATGAACCACAGCTAGAGTCATCGCATGCGTGCTCTTTTCATGAACAACAGCTAGAGTCATTGCATGTGTGCTCTTCTTACAAACCATATCATAAACCACACCCAGTGTCATTGCATGTTTGTTCTTCTCACAAACCACACATGGATCCACCGGTGTCATTGCATGTCTGCTCTTCTCATTAACCACAGCTAGAGTCATTGCATGTCTGTTCTTTTCACAAACCACATATCACCAGAGTCATTGCATGTGTGTTCTTCCCATGAACAACACATGGATCCACCAGTGTTATTGCATGTGTGTTCTTCTCACAAACCACACATGGATCCACCCAGTGTCATCGCATGTGTGTTCTTCCCATGAACCACACATGGATCCAACAGTGTCATTGCATGTCTGCTCTTTTCATGAACCACAGCTAGACTCATTAGATGTGTGTTCTTCCCAAAGACCACATATCACCAGTGTCATTACATGTGTGTTCTTCCCAAAGACCACACATGGATCCACCAGTGTCATTGCATGTGTGCTCTTCTCACAAACCATATCATGAACCACACCCAGTGTCATTGCATGTGTGTTCTTCTCATAGACCACACATGGATCCACTAGTGTCATTGCATGTGTGTTCTTCCCACAGACCACACATGGATCCACCAGTGTCATTGCATGTGTGTTCTTCCCATGAACCACACATGGATCCACCGGTGTCATTGTATGTCTGCTCTTCCCATGAACCACAGATAGAGTCATCGCATGCGTTCTCTTTTCATGAACCACAGCTAGAGTCATTGCATGTGTGTTCTTCTTAGAAACCATATCATGAACCACACCTAGTGTCATTGCATGTGTGTTCTTCTCACAAACCACACATGGATCCACTGGTGTCATTGCATGCCTGCTCTTCTCATTAGCGACAGCTAGAGTCATTGCATGTCTGTTCTTTTCACAAACCACATATCACCAGAGTCATTGCATGTGTGTTCTTCCCATGAACCACACATGGATCCACCAGTGTCATTGCATCTGTGTTCTTCTCACAAACCACACATGGATCCAGCCAGTGTCATCACATGTCTGCTCTTCCCATGAACCACACATGGATCCACCAGTGTCATTGCATGTCTGCCCTTTTCATGAACCACATCTAGAGTCATTGGATGCGTGTTCTTCTCACAGACCACATATCACCAGTGTCATTGCATGTGTCTTCTTCCCAAAGACCACACATGGATCCACTAGTATCATTGCATGTGTGTTCTTCTCACAAACCATATCATGAACCATACCTAGTGTCATTGCATGTGTGTTCTTTTCACAGACCACACATGGATCCACTAGTGTCATTACATGTGTGTTCTTCTCACAAACCATATCATGAACCACACCCAGTGTCATTGCATGTGTGTTCTTCTCATTAACCCCACATGGATCCACCGGTGTCATTGCATGTCTGCTGTTTTCATTAACCACAGCTAGAGTCATTGCATGTGTGCTCTTTTCACAAACCACATATCACCAGAGTCATTGCATGTGTGTTATTCTCACATACCATATCATGAACCACACCCAGTTTCATTGCATGTGTGTTCTTCCCATGAACCACACATGGATCCACCGGTGTCATTGCATGTCTGCTCTTTTCATGAACCACAACTAGGGTCATTGCATGTGTGTTCTTCTCACATACCACATATCACAAGTATCATTGCATGTGTGTTCTTCCCAAAGACCACACATGGATCCACCAGTGTCATTGCATGTGTGTTCTTCTCACAAACCATATCATGAACCACACGTAGTGTCATTGCATGTGTGTTCTTCTCACAGACCACACATGGATCCACCAGTGTCATTGCATGTGTGTTCTTATCACAGACCATATCATGAACCACACCCAGTGTCATTGAATGTGTGTTCTTCCCATAAACCACACATGGATCCACCGGTGTCATTGCATGTGTGCTCTTTTCATGAACCACAGCTAGAGTCATTGCATGTGTTTTCTTCTCATAGACCACATATCACCTGTGTCATTGCATGTGTGTTATTCCCATGAACCACACATGGATCCACCAGTGTCATTGCATGTGTGTTCATCCCACAGACCACACATGGATCCACCAATGTCGTTGCATGTGTGTTCTTCCCATGAACCACACATGGATCCACCGGTGTCATTGTATGTCTGCTCTTCCCATGAACCACAACTAGAGTCATCGCATGCGTGCTCTTTTCATGAACAACAGCTAGAGTCATTGCATGTGTGTTCTTCTTACAAACCATATCATAAACCACACCCAGTGTCATTGCATGTGTGTTCTTCTCACAAACCACACATGGATCCACCGGTGTCATTGCATGTCTGCTCTTCTCATTAACCACAGCTAGAGTCATTGCATGTCTGTTCTTTTCACAAACCACATATCACCAGAGTCATTGCATGTGTGTTCTTCCCAAGAACAACACATGGATCCACCAGTGTCATTGCATGTGTGTTCTTCTCACAAACCACACATGGATCCACCTAGTGTCATCGCATGTGTGTTCTGCCCATGAACCACACATGGATCCACCAGTGTCAGTGCATGTCTGCTCTTTTCATGAACCACAGCTAGAGTCATTGGATGTGTGTTCTTCTCACAGACCACATATAACCAATGTCATTGCATGTGTGTTCTTCCCAAAGACCACACATGGAGCCACCAGTGTCATTGCATGTGTGCTCTTCTCACAAACCATATCATGAACCACACGCAGTGTCATTGCATGTGTGTTCTTCTCATTAACCCCACATGGATCCACCGGTAGCATTGCATCTGTGTTCTTCCCACTGACCACACATGGATCCACCAGTGTCATTGCATGTGTGTTCTTCCCATGAACCACACATGGATCCACCGGTGTCATTGTATTTCTGCTCTTCCCATGAACCACAGCTAGAGTCATCACATGCGTGCTCTTTTCATGAACCACAACTAGAGTCATTGCATGTGTGTTCTTCTTACAAACCATATCATGAACCACACCCAGTGTCATTGCATGTGTGTTCTTCTCACAGATCCACTAGTGTCATTGCATGCCTGCTCTTCTCATTAACGACAGCTAGAGTCATTGCATGTCTGTTCTTTTCACAAACCACATATCACCAGAGTCATTGCATGTGTGTTCTTCCCATGAACCACACATGGATCCACCAGTGTCATTGCATGTGTGTTCTTCTCACAAACCACACATGGATCCATCCAGTGTTATCGCATGTCTTCTCTTCCCATGAACCACACATGAATCCACCAGTGTCATTGCATGTCTGCTCTTTTCATGAACCACAGCTAGAGTCATTGGATGTGTGTTCTTCTCACGGACCACATATCACCAGTGTCATTGCATTTGTGTTCTTCCCAAAGACCACACATGGATCCACAAGTGTCATTGCATGTGTGTTCTTCTCACAGACCAAACATGGATCCACTAGTGTCATTGCATGTGTCTACTTCTCATTAACCCCACATGGATCCACCGGTGTCATTGCATGTCTGCTCTTTTCATTAACCACAGCTAGAGTCATTGCATGTGTGCTCTTTTCACAAACCACATATCACTAGAGTCCTTGCATGTGTGTTCTTCTCACAGACCATATCATGAACCACACCCAGTGTCATTGCATGTGTGTTCTTCCCATGAACCACACATGGATCCACCGGTGTCATTGCATGTCTGCTCTTTTCATGAACCACACCTAGAGTCATTGCATGTGTGTTTTTCTCATAGACCACATATCACCAGTGTCATTGCATGTGTGTTCTTCCCAAAGACCACACATGGATACACCAGTGTCATTGCATGCGTGTTTTTCTCACAAACCATATCATGAACCACACCCAGTGTCATTGCATATGTGTGTTCTTCTCATAGACCACACATCGATCCACCAGTGTCATTGCATGTGTGTTCTTCTCACAAACCATATCATGAACCACAGCCAGGGTCATTGCATGTGTGTTCTTCTCATTAACCCCACATGGATCCACCGGTGTCATTGCATGTCTGCTCTTTTCATTAGCCATAGCTAGAGTCATTGCATGTGTGTTCTTTTCACAAACCACATATCACCAGAGTCATTGCATGTGTGTTCTTCTCACAGACCACATATCACCTGTGCATTGCATGTGTGTTCTTCCCATGAACCACACATGGATACACCAGTGGCATTGCATGTGTGTTCTTTTCACAAACCACATATCACCATAGTCATTGCATGTGTGTTCTTACCACAGACCACATATCACCTGTGTCATTGCATGTGTGTTCTTCCCATGAACCACACATGGATCCACCAGTGTCATTGCATATGTGTTCTTCCCACAGACCACACATGGATCCAGCCAGTGTCATCGCATGTCTGCTCTTCCCATGAACCACACATGGATCCACCAGTGTCACTGCATGTCTGCTCTTTTCATGAACCACAGCTAGAGTCATTGGATGTGTGTTCTTCTCACAGACCACATATCACCAGTGTCATTGCATGTGTGTTCTTCCCAAAGACCACACATGGATCCACTAGTGTCATTGCATGTGTGTTCTTCTCACAAACCATATCATGAACCATACCCAGTGTCATTGCATGTGTGTTCTTCTCACAGACCAAACATGGATCCACTAGTGTCATTGCATGTGTGTTCTTCTCACAAACCATATCATGAACCACACCCAGTGTCATTGCATGTGTGTTCTTCTCATTAACCCCACATGGATCCACCGGTGTCATTGCATGTCTGCTCTTTTCATTAACCACAGCTAGAGTCATTGCATGTGTGCTCTTTTCACAAACCACATATCTCCAGAGTCCTTGTATGTGTGTTCTTCTCACAGACTATATCATGAACCACACCCAGTGTCATTGCATGTGTGTTCTTCCCATGAACCACCGATGGATCCACCGGTGTCATTCCATGTCTGCTCTTTTCATGAACCACACCTAGAGTCATTGCATGTGTGTTCTTCTCATAGACCACATATCACCAGTGTCATTGCATGTGTGTTCTTCCCAAAGACCACACATGGATCCACCAGTGTCATTGCATGCGTGTTTTTCTCACAAACCATATCATGAACCACACCTAGTGTCATTGCATATGTGTGTTCTTCTCATAGACCGCACATGGATCCACCAGTGTCATTGCATGTGTGTTCTTCTCACAAACCATATCATGAACCAGACCATGTGTCATTGTATGTGTGTTCTTCTCATTAACCCCACATGGATCCAACGGTGTCATTGCATGTCTACTCTTTTCATTAACCATAGCTAGAGTCATTGCATGTGTGTTCTTTTTACAAACCACATATCACCAGAGTCATTGCATGTGTGTTCTTCTCACAGACCTCATATCACCTGTGCATTGCATGTGTGTTCTTCCCATGAACCACACATGGATTCACCAGTGGCATTGCATGTGTGTTCTTTTCACAAACCACATATCACCAGAGTCATTGCATGTGTGTTCTTATCACAGACCACATATCACTTGTGTCATTGCATGTGTGTTCTTCCCATGAAGCACACATGGATCCAAAAGTGTCATTGCATATGTGTTCTTCCCACAGACCACACATGGATCCACCGGTGTCATTGCATGTGTGCTCTTCCCATGAACCACACATGGATCTACCAGTGTCATTGCATGTCTGCTCTTTTCATGAACCACAGCTAGAGTCATTGGATGTGTGTTCTTCTCACAGACCACATATCACCAGTGTCATTGCATGTGTGTTCTTCCAAAAGACCACACATGGATCCACCAGTGTCATTGCATGTGTGTTCGTATCGCAAACCATATCATGAACCACACCCAGTGTCATTGCATGTGTGTTCTTCTCATAGACCACACATGGATCCACCAGTTTCATTGCACGTGTGTTCTTATCACAGACCATATCATGAACCACACCCAGTGTCATTGAATGTGTGTTCTTCCCATGAACCACACATGGATCCACCGGTGTCATTGCATGTCTGCTCTTTTCATGAACCACACCTAGAGTCATTGCATGTGTGTTCTTCTCATAGACCACATATCACCAGTGTCATTGCATATGTGTTCTTCCCAAAGAACACACATGGATCCACCAGTGTCATTGCATGTGTGTTTTTCTCACAAACCATATCATGAACCACACCCAGTGTCATTGCATGTGTGTTCTTCTCACAGACCACACATGGATCCAGCAGTGTCATTGCATGTGTGTTCTTCTCACAAACCATATCATGAACCAGACCATGTGTCATTGTATGTGTGTTCTTCTCATTAACCCCACATGGATCCACCGGTGTCATTGCATGTCTGCTCTTTTCATTAACCATAGCTAGAGTCATTGCATGTGTGCTCTTTTCACAAACGACATATCACTAGAGTCCTTGCATGTGTGTTCTTCTCACATACCATATCATGAACCACACCTAGTGTCATTGCATGTGTGTTCTTCCCATGAACCACACATGGATCCACTGGTGTCATTGCATGTCTTCTCTTTTCATGAACCACAGCTAGAGTCATTGCATGTGTGTTCTTCTCACGGACCACATATCACCAGTGTCATTGCATGTGTGTTCTTCCCAAAGACCACACATGGATCCACCAGTGTCATTGCATGTGTGTTATTCTCACAAACCATATCATGAACCACACCCAGTGTCATTGCATATGTGTGTTCTTCTCATAGACCGCACATGGATCCACCAGTGTCATTGCATGTGTGTTCTTCTCACAAACCATATCATGAACCACACCAAGTGTCATTGCATGTGTGTTCTTCTCATTAACCCCACATGGATCCACCGGTGTCATTGCATGTCTGCTCTTTTCATTAACCACAACTAGAGTCATTGCATGTGTGTTCTTTACACAAACCACATATCACCAGAGTCATTACATGTGTGTTCTTCTCACAGACCACATATCACCTGTGCATTGCATGTGTGTTCTTCCCATGAACCACACATGGATGCACCAGTGTCATTGCATGTGTGTTTTTTTCACAAACCACATATCACCAGAGTCATTGCATGTGTGTTCTTATCACAGAACACATATCACCTGTGTCATTGCATGTGTGTTCTTCACATGAACCACACATGGATCCACCAGTGTCATTGCATGTGTGTTCTTCTCACAAACCATATCATGAACCATACCTAGTGTCATTGCATGTGTGTTCTTTTCACAGACCACAGATGGATCCACTAGTGTCATTGCATGTGTGTTCTTCTCACAAACCATATCATGAACCACACCCAGTGTCATTGCATGTGTGTTCTTCTCATTAACCCCACATGGATCCACCGGTGTCATTGCATGTCTGCTGTTTTCATTAACCACAGCTAGAGTCATTGCATGTGTGCTCTTTTCACAAACCACATATCACCAGAGTCATTGCATGTGTGTTCTTCTCACATACCATATCATGAACTAGACCCAGTGTCATTGCATGTGTGTTCTTCCCATGAACCACACATGGATCCACCGGTGTCATTCTATGTCGGCTCTTTTCATGAACCACAGCTAGAGTGATTGCATGTGTGTTCTTCTCACATACCACATATCACCAGTATCATTGCATGTGTGTTCTTCCCAAAGACCACACATGGATCCACCAGTGTCATTGCATGTGTGTTCTTCTCACAATCCATATCATGAACCACACCCAGTGTCATTGCATGTGTGTTCTTCTCACAGACCACACATGGATCCACCAGTGGTATTGCATGTGTGTTCTTATCACAGACCATATCATGAACCACACCCAGTGTCATTGCATGTGTGTTCTTCCCATGAACCACACATGGATCCACCGGTGTCATTGCATGTCTGCTCTTTTCATGAACCACAGCTAGAGTCATTGCATCTGTGTTCTTCTCACAGACCACATATCACCTGTGTCATTGCATGTGTGTTCTTCCCATGAACCACACATGGATCCACCAGTGTCATTGCATGTGTGTTCTTCCCACAGACCACACATGGATCCACCAGTGTCGTTGCATGTGTGTTCTTCCCATGAACCACACATGGATCCACCGGTGTCATTGTATGTCTGCTCTTCCCATGAACCACAGCTAGAGTCATCGCATGCGTGCTCTTTTCATGAACAACAACTAGAGTCATTGCATGTGTGCTCTTCTTACAAACCATATCATAAACCACACCCAGTGTCATTGCATGTTTGTTCTTCTCACAAACCACACATGGATCCACCGGTGTCATTGCATGTCTGCTCTTCTCATTAACCACAGCTAGAGTCATTGCATGTCTGTTCTTTTCACAAACCACATGTCACCAGAGTCATTGCATGTGTGTTCTTCCCATGAACAACACATGGATCCACCAGTGTTATTGCATGTGTGTTCTTCTCACAAACCACACATGGATCCACCCAGTGTCATCGCATGTGTGTTCTTCCCATGAACCACACATGGATCCAACAGTGTCATTGCATGTCTGCTCTTTTCATGAACCACAGCTAGACTCATTAGATGTGTGTTCTTCCCAAAGACCACATATCACCAGTGTCATTACATGTGTGTTCTTCCCAAAGACCACACATGGATCCACCAGTGTCATTGCATGTGTGCTCTTCTCACAAACCATATCATGAACCACACCCAGTGTCATTGCATGTGTGTTCTTCTCATAGACCACACATGGATCCACTAGTGTCATTGCATGTGTGTTCTTCCCACAGACCACACATGGATCCACCAGTGTCATTGCATGTGTGTTCTTCCCATGAACCACACATGGATCCACCGGTGTCATTGTATGTCTGCTCTTCCCATGAACCAGAGATAGAGTCATCGCATGCGTTCTCTTTTCATGAACCACAGCTAGAGTCATTGCATGTGTGTTCTTCTTACAAACCATATCATGAACCACACCTAGTGTCATTGCATGTGTGTTCTTCTCACAAACCACACATGGATCCACTGGTGTCATTGCATGCCTGCTCTTCTCATTAGCGACAGCTAGAGTCATTGCATGTCTGTTCTTTTCACAAACCACATATCACCAGAGTCATTGCATGTGTGTTCTTCCCATGAACCACACATGGATCCACCAGTGTCATTGCATCTGTGTTCTTCTCACAAACCACACATGGATCCAGCCAGTGTCATCACATGTCTGCTCTTCCCATGAACCACACATGGATCCACCAGTGTCATTGCATGTCTGCCCTTTTCATGAACCACATCTAGAGTCATTGGATGCGTGTTCTTCTCACAGACCACATATCACCAGTGTCATTGCATGTGTCTTCTTCCCAAAGACCACACATGGATCCACTAGTATCATTGCATGTGTGTTCTTCTCACAAACCATATCATGAACCATACCTAGTGTCATTGCATGTGTGTTCTTTTCACAGACCACACATGGATCCACTAGTGTCATTACATGTGTGTTCTTCTCACAAACCATATCATGAACCACACCCAGTGTCATTGCATGTGTGTTCTTCTCATTAACCCCACATGGATCCACCGGTGTCATTGCATGTCTGCTGTTTTCATTAACCACAGCTAGAGTCATTGCATGTGTGCTCTTTTCACAAACCACATATCACCAGAGTCATTGCATGTGTGTTATTCTCACATACCATATCATGAACCACACCCAGTTTCATTGCATGTGTGTTCTTCCCATGAACCACACATGGATCCACCGGTGTCATTGCATGTCTGCTCTTTTCATGAACCACAACTAGGGTCATTGCATGTGTGTTCTTCTCACATACCACATACCACAAGTATCATTGCATGTGTGTTCTTCCCAAAGACCACACATGGATCCACCAGTGTCATTGCATGTGTGTTCTTCTCACAAACCATATCATGAACCACACGTAGTGTCATTGCATGTGTGTTCTTCTCACAGACCACACATGGATCCACCAGTGTCATTGCATGTGTGTTCTTATCACAGACCATATCATGAACCACACCCAGTGTCATTGAATGTGTGTTCTTCCCATAAACCACACATGGATCCACCGGTGTCATTGCATGTGTGCTCTTTTCATGAACCACAGCTAGAGTCATTGCATGTGTTTTCTTCTCATAGACCACATATCACCTGTGTCATTGCATGTGTGTTATTCCCATGAACCACACATGGATCCACCAGTGTCATTGCATGTGTGTTCATCCCACAGACCACACATGGATCCACCAATGTCGTTGCATGTGTGTTCTTCCCATGAACCACACATGGATCCACCGGTGTCATTGTATGTCTGCTCTTCCCATGAACCACAACTAGAGTCATCGCATGCGTGCTCTTTTCATGAACAACAGCTAGAGTCATTGCATGTGTGTTCTTCTTACAAACCATATCATAAACCACACCCAGTGTCATTGCATGTGTGTTCTTCTCACAAACCACACATGGATCCACCGGTGTCATTGCATGTCTGCTCTTCTCATTAACCACAGCTAGAGTCATTGCATGTCTGTTCTTTTCACAAACCACATATCACCAGAGTCATTGCATGTGTGTTCTTCCCAAGAACAACACATGGATCCACCAGTGTCATTGCATGTGTGTTCTTCTCACAAACCACACATGGATCCACCTAGTGTCATCGCATGTGTGTTCTGCCCATGAACCACACATGGATCCACCAGTGTCAGTGCATGTCTGCTCTTTTCATGAACCACAGCTAGAGTCATTGGATGTGTGTTCTTCTCACAGACCACATATAACCAATGTCATTGCATGTGTGTTCTTCCCAAAGACCACACATGGAGCCACCAGTGTCATTGCATGTGTGCTCTTCTCACAAACCATATCATGAACCACACGCAGTGTCATTGCATGTGTGTTCTTCTCATTAACCCCACATGGATCCACCGGTAGCATTGCATCTGTGTTCTTCCCACTGACCACACATGGATCCACCAGTGTCATTGCATGTGTGTTCTTCCCATGAACCACACATGGATCCACCGGTGTCATTGTATTTCTACTCTTCCCATGAACCACAGCTAGAGTCATCACATGCGTGCTCTTTTCATGAACCACAACTAGAGTCATTGCATGTGTGTTCTTCTTACAAACCATATCATGAACCACACCCAGTGTCATTGCATGTGTGTTCTTCTCATAGATCCACTAGTGTCATTGCATGCCTGCTCTTCTCATTAACGACAGCTAGAGTCATTGCATGTCTGTTCTTTTCACAAACCACATATCACCAGAGTCATTGCATGTGTGTTCTTCCCATGAACCACACATGGATCCACCAGTGTCATTGCATGTGTGTTCTTCTCACAAACCACACATGGATCCATCCAGTGTTATCGCATGTCTTCTCTTCCCATGAACCACACATGAATCCACCAGTGTCATTGCATGTCTGCTCTTTTCATGAACCACAGCTACAGTCATTGGATGTGTGTTCTTCTCACGGACCACATATCACCAGTGTCATTGCATTTGTGTTCTTCCCAAAGACCACACATGGATCCACAAGTGTCATTGCATGTGTGTTCTTCTCACAGACCAAACATGGATCCACTAGTGTCATTGCATGTGTCTACTTCTCATTAACCCCACATGGATCCACCGGTGTCATTGCATGTCTGCTCTTTTCATTAACCACAGCTAGAGTCATTGCATGTGTGCTCTTTTCACAAACCACATATCACTAGAGTCCTTGCATGTGTGTTCTTCTCACAGACCATATCATGAACCACACCCAGTGTCATTGCATGTGTGTTCTTCCCATGAACCACACATGGATCCACCGGTGTCATTGCATGTCTGCTCTTTTCATGAACCACACCTAGAGTCATTGCATGTGTGTTTTTCTCATAGACCACATATCACCAGTGTCATTGCATGTGTGTTCTTCCCAAAGACCACACATGGATACACCAGTGTCATTGCATGCGTGTTTTTCTCACAAACCATATCATGAACCACACCCAGTGTCATTGCATATGTGTGTTCTTCTCATAGACCACACATCGATCCACCAGTGTCATTGCATGTGTGTTCTTCTCACAAACCATATCATGAACCACAGCCAGGGTCATTGCATGTGTGTTCTTCTCATTAACCCCACATGGATCCACCGGTGTCATTGCATGTCTGCTCTTTTCATTAGCCATAGCTAGAGTCATTGCATGTGTGTTCTTTTCACAAACCACATATCACCAGAGTCATTGCATGTGTGTTCTTCTCACAGACCACATATCACCTGTGCATTGCATGTGTGTTCTTCCCATGAACCACACATGGATACACCAGTGGCATTGCATGTGTGTTCTTTTCACAAACCACATATCACCATAGTCATTGCATGTGTGTTCTTACCACAGACCACATATCACCTGTTTCATTGCATGTGTGTTCTTCCCATGAACCACACATGGATCCACCAGTGTCATTGCATATGTGTTCTTCCCACAGACCACACATGGATCCAGCCAGTGTCATCGCATGTCTGCTCTTCCCATGAACCACACATGGATCCACCAGTGTCACTGCATGTCTGCTCTTTTCATGAACCACAACTAGAGTCATTGGATGTGTGTTCTTCTCACAGACCACATATCACCAGTGTCATTGCATGTGTGTTCTTCCCAAAGACCACACATGGATCCACTAGTGTCATTGCATGTGTGTTCTTCTCACAAACCATATCATGAACCATACCCAGTGTCATTGCATGTGTGTTCTTCTCACAGACCAAACATGGATCCACTAGTGTCATTGCATGTGTGTTCTTCTCACAAACCATATCATGAACCACACCCAGTGTCATTGCATGTGTGTTCTTCTCATTAACCCCACATGGATCCACCGGTGTCATTGCATGTCTGCTCTTTTCATTAACCACAGCTAGAGTCATTGCATGTGTGCTCTTTTCACAAACCACATATCTCCAGAGTCCTTGCATGTGTGTTCTTCTCACAGACTATATCATGAACCACACCCAGTGTCATTGCATGTGTGTTCTTCCCATGAACCACCGATGGATCCACCGGTGTCATTCCATGTCTGCTCTTTTCATGAACCACACCTAGAGTCATTGCATGTGTGTTCTTCTCATAGACCACATATCACCAGTGTCATTGCATGTGTGTTCTTCCCAAAGACCACACATGGATCCACCAGTGTCATTGCATGCGTGTTTTTCTCACAAACCATATCATGAACCACACCTAGTGTCATTGCATATGTGTGTTCTTCTCATAGACCGCACATGGATCCACCAGTGTCATTGCATGTGTGTTCTTCTCACAAACCATATCATGAACCAGACCATGTGTCATTGTATGTGTGTTCTTCTCATTAACCCCACATGGATCCAACGGTGTCATTGCATGTCTACTCTTTTCATTAACCATAGCTAGAGTCATTGCATGTGTGTTCTTTTTACAAACCACATATCACCAGAGTCATTGCATGTGTGTTCTTCTCACAGACCTCATATCACCTGTGCATTGCATGTGTGTTCTTCCCATGAACCACACATGGATTCACCAGTGGCATTGCATGTGTGTTCTTTTCACAAACCACATATCACCAGAGTCATTGCATGTGTGTTCTTATCACAGACCACATATCACTTGTGTCATTGCATGTGTGTTCTTCCCATGAAGCACACATGGATCCACAAGTGTCATTGCATATGTGTTCTTCCCACAGACCACACATGGATCCACCGGTGTCATTGCATGTGTGCTCTTCCCATGAACCACACATGGATCTACCAGTGTCATTGCATGTCTGCTCTTTTCATGAACCACAGCTAGAGTCATTGGATGTGTGTTCTTCTCACAGACCACATATCACCAGTGTCATTGCATGTGTGTTCTTCCAAAAGACCACACATGGATCCACCAGTGTCATTGCATGTGTGTTCGTATCGCAAACCATATCATGAACCACACCAAGTGTCATTGCATGTGTGTTCTTCTCATAGACCACACATGGATCCACCAGTTTCATTGCACGTGTGTTCTTATCACAGACCATATCATGAACCACACCCAGTGTCATTGAATGTGTGTTCTTCCCATGAACCACACATGGATCCACCGGTGTCATTGCATGTCTGCTCTTTTCATGAACCACACCTAGAGTCATTGCATGTGTGTTCTTCTCATAGACCACATATCACCAGTGTCATTGCATATGTGTTCTTCCCAAAGAACACACATGGATCCACCAGTGTCATTGCATGTGTGTTTTTCTCACAAACCATATCATGAACCACACCCAGTGTCATTGCATGTGTGTTCTTCTCACAGACCACACATGGATCCAGCAGTGTCATTGCATGTGTGTTCTTCTCACAAACCATATCATGAACCAGACCATGTGTCATTGTATGTGTGTTCTTCTCATTAACCCCACATGGATCCACCGGTGTCATTGCATGTCTACTCTTTTCATTAACCATAGCTAGAGTCATTGCATGTGTGTTCTTTTTACAAACCACATATCACCAGAGTCATTGCATGTGTGTTCTTCTCACAGACCTCATATCACCTGTGCATTGCATGTGTGTTCTTCCCATGAACCACACATGGATCCACCAGTGGCATTGCATGTGTGTTCTTTTCACAAACCACATATCACCAGAGTCATTGCATGTGTGTTCTTATCACAGACCACATATCACCTGTGTCATTGCATGTGTGTTCTTCCCATGAACCACACATGGATCCACAAGTGTCATTGCATATGTGTTCTTCCCACAGACCACACATGGATCCACCGGTGTCATTGCATGTGTGTTCTTCCCATGAACCACACATGGATCTACCAGTGTCATTGCATGTCTGCTCTTTTCATGAACCACAGCTAGAGTCATTGGATGTGTGTTCTTCTCACAGACCACATATCACCAGTGTCATTGCATGTGTGTTCTTCCAAAAGACCACACATGGATCCACCAGTGTCATTGCATGTGTGTTCGTATCGCAAACCATATCATGAACCACACCCACTGTCATTGCATGTGTGTTCTTCTCATAGACCACACATGGATCCACCAGTTTCATTGCACGTGTGTTCTTATCACAGACCATATCATGAACCACACCCAGTGTCATTGCATGTGTGTTCTTCCCATGAACCACACATGGATCCACCGGTGTCATTGCATGTCTGCTCTTTTCATGAACCATATCTAGAGTAATTGCATGTGCGTTCTTCTTACAGACCACATATCACCTGTGTCATTGCATGTGTGTTCTTCCCATGAACCACACATGGATCCACGAGTGTCATTGCATGTGTGTTCTTCCCACAGACCACACATGGATCCACCAGTGTCATTGCATGTGTGTTCTTCCCATGAACCACACATGGATCCACCGGTGTCATTGTATGTATGCTCTTCCCATGAACCACATCTAGAGTCATCGCATGCGTGCTCTTTTCATGAACCAAAGCTAGAGTCATTGCATGTGTGTTCTTCTTACAAACCATATCATAAACCACACCCAGTGTCATTGCATGTGTGTTCTTCTCACAAACCACACATGGATCCACCGGAGTCATTGCATGTCTTCTCTTCTCATTAACCACAACTAGAGTCATTGCATGTCTGTTATTTTCACAAACCACATATCACCAGAGTCATTGCATGTGTGTTCTTCCATGAACAACACATGGATCCACCAGTGTCATTGCATGTGTGTTCTTCTCACAAACCAAACATGGATCCACCAGTGTCATTGCATGTGTGTTCTCCTCACAAACCACACATGGATCCACCGGATTCATTGCATGTCTTCTCTTCTCATTAACCACACCTAGAGTCATTGCATGTCTGTTCTTTTCACAAACCACATATCACCAGAGTCATTGCATGTGTGTTCTTCCAATGAACCACACATGGATCCACTAGTGTCATTGCATGTTTGTTCTTCCCAGAGACCACACATGGATCCACCAGTGTCATTGCATGTGTGTTCTTCCCATGAACCACACATGGATCCACCGGTGTCATTGTATCTATGCTCTTCCCATGAACCACAGCTAGAGTCATCGCATGCGTGCTCTTTTCACGAACCACATCTAGTGTCATTGCATGTGTGTTCTTCTTACAAACAACATCATGAACCACACCCAGTGTCATTGCATGTGTGTTCTTCTCACAAACCACACATGGATCCACCCGTGTCATTGCATTTCTGCTCTTCTCATTAACCACAGCTAGAGTCATTGCATGTATGTTCTTTTCACAAACCACATATCACCAGAGTCATTGCATGTGTGTTATTCCCATGAACCACACATGGATCCACCAGTGTTATTGCATGTGTGTTCTTCTCACAAACCACACATGGATCCACCAGTGTCATTGCATGTGTGTTATTCTCACAAACCACGTAAGGATCCACAGGTGTCATTGCATGTGTGTTCTTCCCATGAACCACACATGGATCTACCGTTATCATTGTATGTCTGCTCTTCCCATGAACCATAGCTAGATTCATCGCATGTGTGCTCTTTTCACAAACCACAACTAGAGTCATTGCATGTGTGTTCTTCTTACAAACCATATCATGAACCACACCCAGTGTCATTGGATGTGTGTTCTTCTCACAAACCACACATGGATCCACCGCTGTCATTGCATGTCTGCTCTTCTCATTAACCACAGCTAGGGTCATTGCATGTCTATTCTTTTCACAAACCACATGTCACCAGAGTCATTGCATGTGTGTTCTTCCCATGAACCACACATGGATCCACCAGTGTCATTGCATGTGTGTTCTTCCCACAGACCACACATGGATCCCCCAGTGTCGTTACATGTGTGTTCTTCCCATGAACCACACATGGATCCACCGGTGTCATTGTATGTCTGCTCTTCCCATGAACCACATCTAGAGTCATCGCATGCGTGCTCTTTTCATGAACCACAGCTAGAGTCATTGCATGTGTGTTCTTTTTACAAACCATATCATGAACCACACCTAGTGTCATTGCATGTGTGTTCTTCTCACAAACCACACATGGATCCACCGGTGTCATTGCATGTCTGCTCTTCTCATTAACCACAGCTAGAGTCATTCCATGTCTGTTCTTTTCACAAACCACATATCACCAGAGTCATTGCATGTGTGTTCTTCCCATGAACTACACATGGATCCACCAGTGTCATTGCATGTGTGTTCTTCACACAAACCACACATGGATCCACCCAGTGTCATCGCATGTGTGTTCTTCCCATAAACCACACATGGATCCACCAGTGTCATTGCATGTCTGCTCTTTTCATGAACCACAGCTAGAGTCATTGGATGTGTGTTCTTCACACAGACCACATATCACCAGTGTCATTGCATGTGTGTTCTTCCCAAAGACCACACATGGATCCACCAGTGTCATTGCATGTGTGTTCTTCTCATAAACCATATCATGAACCACACCCAGTGTCATTGCATGTGTGTTCTTCTCACACACCACACATGGATCCACGAGTGTCATTGCATGTGCGTTCTTCTCACAGACCATATCATGAACCACACCCAGTGTCATTGCATGCGTGTTCTTCCCATGAACCACACATGGATCCACCGGTGTCATTGTATGTCTGCTCTTCCCATGAACCACACCTAGAGTCATCGCATGCGTGCTCTTTTCATGAACCACAGCTAGAGTTATTGCATGTGTTTTCTTCTTACAAACCATATCATGAACCACACCCAGTGTCATTGCATGTGTGTTTTTCTCACAAAAGACACATGGATCCACCGGTGTCATTGCATGTTTGCTGTTCTCATTAACCATAGCTACAGTCATTGCATGTCTGTTCTTTTCACAAACCACATATCACTAGAGTCATTGGATGTGTGTTCTTCCCATGAACCACACATGGATCCACCAGTGTCATTGCATGTGTGTTCTTCTCACAAACCACACATGGATCCACCCAGTGTCATCGCATGTTTTCTCTTCCCATGAACCACACATGGATCCACCAGTGTCATTCCATGTCTGCTCTTTTCATGAACCACAGCTAGAGTCATTGCATGTGTGTTCTTCCCATAGACCACACATGGATCCACCAGTGTCATTGCATGTGTGTTCTTCCCATGAACCACACATGGATCCACCAGTGTCATTGCATGTGTATTATTCTCACAAACCACGTAAGGATCCACCGGTGTCGTTGCATGTGTGTTCTTCCCATGAACCAAACATGGATCCACCGGTGTCATTGTATGTCTGCTCTTCCCATGAACCACACCTAGAGTCATCGCATGCGTGCTCTTTTCATGAACCACAGCTAGAGTTATTGCATGTGTTTTATTCTTACAAACCATATCATGAACCACACCCAGTGTCATTGCATGTGTGTTTTTATCACAAAAGACACATGGATCCACCGGTGTCATTGCATGTTTGCTGTTCTCATTAACCATAGCTACAGTCATTGCATGTCTGTTCTTGTCACAAACCACATATCACTAGAGTCATTGGATGTGTGTTCTTCCCATGAACCACACATGGATCCACCAGTGTCATTGCATGTGTGTTCTTCTCACAAACCACACATGGATCCACCCAGTGTCATCGCATGTTTTCTCTTCCCATGAACCACACATGGATCCACCAGTGTCATTCCATGTCTGCTCTTTTCATGAACCACAGCTAGAGTCATTGGATGTGTGTTCTTCTCACAGACCACATATCACTAGTGTCATTGCATGTGTGTTCTTCTCACAAACCATATCATGAACCACACCTAGTGTCATTGCATGTGTGTTCTTCTCACAAACCATATCATGAACCACACCCAGTGTCATTGCATGTGTGTTCTTCTCACAAACCATATCATGAACCACACCCAGTGTCATTTCATGTGTGTTCTTCTCATTAACCCCACATGGATCCACCGGTGTCATTGCATGTCTGCTCTTTTCATTAACCACAGCTAGAGTCATTGCATGTGTGCTCTTTTCATAAACCACATATCACTAGAGTCATTGTATGTGTGTTCTTCTCACATACCACATATCACCTATGTCATTGCATGTGTGTTCTTCACACAGACCACACATGGATCCACCGGTATCATTGGATGTGTGTTCTTCCCATGAACCACACATGGATCCATCGGTCTAATTGTATGTCTGCTCTTCCCATGAACCACAGGTAGAGTCATCGCATGCGTGCTCTTTTCATGAACCACAGCTAGAGTCATTGGATGTGTGTTCTTCTTACAAACCATATCATGAACCACACCCAGTGTCATTGCATGTGTGTTCTTCTCACAAACCACACATGGATCCACCGGTGTCATTGCATGTCTGCTCTTCTCATTAACCAGAGCTAGATTCATTGCATGTTTGTTCTTTTCACAAACCACATATCACTAGAGTCATTGCATGTGTGTTCTTCCCATGAACCACACATGGATCCACCAGTGTCATTGCATGTGTGTTCTTCTCACAAACCACACATGGATCCACCCAGTGTCATCGCATGTGTGTTCTTCCCACAAACCACACATGGATCCACCAGTGTCATTGCATGTCTGCTCTTTTCATGAACCACAGCTAGAGTCATTGGATGTGTGTTCTTCTCGCAGACCACATATCACCAGTGTCATTGCATGTGTGTTCTTCCCAAAGACCACACATGGATCCACCAGTGTCATTGCATGTGTGTTCTTCTCACAAACCATATCAAGAACCACACCTAGTGTCATTGCATGTGTGTTCTTCTCACATACCACACATGGATCCACTAGTGTCATTGCATGTGTGTTCTTCTCACAGACCATATCATGAACCACACCGAGTGTCATTGCATGTGTTTTCTTCCCATGAACCACACATGGATCCACCGGTGTCATTGCATGTCTGCTCGTTTCATTAACCACGGCTAGAGTCATTGCATGTGTGTTCTTCTCACAAACCACATATCACCGGAGTCATTGCATGTGTGTTCTTCCCAAAGACCACACATGGATCCACCAGTGTCATTGCATGTGTGTACTTCCCACAGACCACACATGGATCCACCTAGTGTCGTTGCTTGTGTGTTCTTCCCACAGACCGCACATGGATCCACCAGAGTCATTGCATGTGTGTTCTTCCCATGAACCACACATGGATCCACCAGTGTCATTGCATGTCTGCTCTTTTCACAAACCAGAGCTAGAGTCATTGCATGTGTGTTCTTCTTACAAACCATATCATGAACCACACCCAGTGTCATTGCATGTGTGTTCTTCTCACAAACCACACATGCATCCACCGGTGTCATTGCATGTCTGCTCTTCTCATTAAACACTGCTAGAGTTATTGCATGTTTGTTCTTTTCACAAACCACATATCACCAGAGTCATTGCATGTGTGTTCTTCCCATGAACCACACATGGATCCACCAGTGTCATTGCATGTGTGTTCTTCTCACAAACCACACATGGATCCACCCAGTGTCATTGCATGTGTGTTCTTCCCATGAACCACACATGGATCCACCAGTGTCATTGCATGTGTGTTATTCTCACAAACCACGTAAGGATCCACCGGTGTCGTTGCATGTGTGTTCTTCCCATGAACCACACATGGATCCACCGGTGTCATTGTATGTCTGGTCTTCCCATGAACCACAGCTAGAGTCATCGCATGCATGCTCTTTTCATGAACCACAGCAAGAGTCATTGCATGTGTGTTCTTCTCATAGAACATATCATGAACCACACCCAGTTTCATTGCATGTGTGTTCTTTCCATCAACCACACATGGATCCACCGGTGTCATTGCATGTCTGCTCTTTTCATGAACCACGGCTAGAGTCATTGCATGTGTGTTCTTCTCACAGACCACATATCGCCGGAGTCATTGCATGTGTGTTCTTCCCATGAACCACACATGTGTCCACCAGTGTCATTGCATGTGTGTTCTTCCCACACACCACGCATGGATCCACTAGTGTCGTTGCATGTGTGTTCTTCCCACAAACCACACATGGATCCACCAGTGGCATTGTATGTCTGCTCTTCCCATGAACCACAGCTAGAGTCATCGCATGCGTGCTCTTTTCATGAACCACAGCTAGAGTCATTGCATGTGTGTTATTCTTACAAACCATATCATGAACCACACCCAGTGTCATTGCATGTGTGTTCTTCTCACAAACCACACATGGTTCCACCGGTGTCATTGCATGTCTGCTCTTCTCATTAACCACAGCTAGAGTCGTTGCATGTCTGTTCTTTTCACAAACCACATATCACCAGAGTCATTGCATGTGTTTTCTTCCCATGAACCACACACGAATCCACCAGTGTCATTGCATGTGTGTTCTTCTCACAAACCACACATGGATCCACCCAGTGTCATCGCATCTGTGTTCTTCCCATGAACCACACATGGATCCACCAGTGTCATTGCACGTCTGCTCTTTTCATGAACCACAGCTAGTCATTGGATGTGTGTTCTTCTCATAGACCACATATCACCAGTGTCATTGAATGTGTGTTCTTCCCAAAGACCACACATGGATCCACCAGTGTCATTGCATATGTTTTCTTCTCACAGACCACACATGGATCTACCAGTGTCATTGCATGTGTTTTCTTCTCACAAAACATATCATGAACCACACCTAGTGTCATTTCATGTGTGTTCTTCCCATGAACCACACATGGATCCACCAGTGTCATTCCATGTGTGTTCTTCCCACAGACCACACATGGATCCACCCAGTGTAATCGCATGTGTGTTCTTCTCATGAACCACACATGGATCCACCAGTGTCATTGCATGTCTGCTCTTTTCATGAACCATAGCTAGAGTCATTGGATGTGTGTTCTTCTTATAGACCACATATCACCAATGTCATTGCATGTGTGTTCTTCCCAAAGACCACACATGGATCCACCAGTGTCATTGCATGTGTGTTCTTCTCACAAACCATATCATGAACCACACCCAGTGTCATTGCATGTGTGTTCTTCTCACTGACCACACATGGATCCACTAGTGTCATTGCATGTGTGTTCTTCTCACAGACCATATCATGAACCACACCCAGTGTCATTGCATGTGTGTTCTTCCCATGAACCACACATGGATCCACCGGTGTCATTGCATGTCTGCTCTTTTCATTAACCACAGCTAGATCATTCCATGTGTGTTCTTCTCACAAACCACACATGGATCCACCAGTGTCATTGCATGTGTGTTCTTCCCATGAACCACACATGGATCCACCAATGTCATTGCAAGTCTGCTCTTTTCATGAACCATAGCTAGAGTCATTGGATGTGTGTTCTTCTCACAGACCACATATCACCAGTGTCATTGCATGTGTGTTCTTCCCAAAGACCACACATGGATCCACTAGTGTCATTGCATGTGTGTTCTTCTCACAAACCATATCATGAACCACACCTAGTGTCATTGCATGTGTGTTCTTCTCACAGACCACACATGGATCCACTAGTGTCATTGCATGTGTGTTCTTCTTACAGACCATATCATGAACCACACCCAGTGTCATTGCATGTTTGTTCTTCCCATGAACCAGACATGGACCCAGCAGTGTCATTGCATGTCTGCTCTTTTCATTAACCACAGCTAGAGTCATTGCATCTGTGTTCTTCTCACAAACCACATATCACCGGAGTCATTGCATGTGTGTTCTTCCCAAAGGCCACACATGGATCCACCAGTGTCATTGCATGTGTGTTCTTCCCACAGACCACACATGGATACACTCGTGTCGTTGCATGTGTGTTCTTCCCATGAACCACACATGGATCCACCAGTGTCATTGTATATCTGCTCTTCCCATGAACTGCAGCTAGAGTCATCGCATGCGTGCTCTTTTCACAAACCACAGCTAGAGTCATTGCATGTGTGTTCTTCTTACAAACCATATCATGAACCACACCCAGTGTCATTGCATGTGTGTTCTTCTCACAAACCACACATGGATCCACCGGTGTCATTGTATGTCTGCTCTTCTCATTAACCACACCTAGAGTCATTGCATGTCTGTTCTTTTCACAAACCACATATCACCAGAGTCATTGCATGTGTGTTCTTCCCATGAACCACACATGGATCCTCCAGTGTCATTGCATGTGTGTTCTTCTCACAAACCACACATGGATCCACCTAGTGTCATCGCATGTGTGTTCTTCCCATGAACCACACATGGATCCACCAGTGTCATTGCATGTGTGTTATTCCCACAGACCATGTAAGGATCCACCGGTGTTGTTGCATGTGTGTTCTTCCCATGAACCACACATGGATCCACCGGTGTCATTATATGTCTTCTCTTCCCATGAACCACATATAGAGTCATCGCATGCGTGCTCTTTTCATGAACCACAGCTAGAGTCATTGGATGTGTGTTCTTCTTACGAACCATATCATGAACCACACCTAGTATCATTGCATGTCTGTTCTTCTCACAAACAACACATGGATCCATCGATGTCATTGCATGTTTGCTCTTCTCCTTAACCCCAGCTAGAGTCATTCAATGTCTGTTCTTTTCACAAACCACATATCACCAGACTCATTGGATGTTTGTTCTTCTCATGAACCACACATGGATCCACCAGTGTCATTGCATGTGTGTTCTTCTCACAAACCACACATGGATCCACCTAGTGTCATCGCATGTCTACTCTTACCATGAACCACACATGGATCCACCAGTGTCATAGCATGTCTGCTCTTTTCATGAACCACAGCTAGAGTCATTGGATGTGTGTTCTTCTCACAGACCACATATCACCAGTGTCATTGCATTTGTGTTCTTCCCAAAGACCACACATGGATCCACTAGTGTCATTGCATGTGTGTTCTTCTCACAGACCAAATATGGATCCACTAGTGTCATTGCATGTGTCTTCTTCTCATTAACCCCACATGGATCCACCGGTGTCATTGCATGTCTGCTCTTTTCATTAACCACAGCTAGAGTCATTCCATGTGTGCTCTTTTCACAAACCACATATCACCAGAGTCCTTGCATGTGTGTTCTTCTCACAGACCATATCATGAACCACACCCAGTGTCATTGCATGTGTGTTCTTCCCATGAACCACACATGGATCCACCGGTGTCATTGCATGTCTGCTCTTTTCATGAACCACACCTAGAGTAATTGCATGTGTGTTTTTCTCATAGACCACATATCACCAGTGTCATTGCATGTGTGTTCTTCTCAAAGACCACACATGGATACACCAGTGTCATTGCATGCGTGTTTTTCTCACAAACCATATCATGAACCACACCCAGTGTCATTACATATGTGTGTTCTTCTCATAGACCACACATGGATCCACCAGTGTCATTGCATGTGTGTTCTTCTCACAAACCATATCATGAACCACAGCCAGGGTCATTGCATGTGTGTTCTTCTCATTAACCCCACATGGATCCACCGGTGTCATTGCATGTCTGCTCTTTTCGTTAGCCATAGCTAGAGTCATTGCATGTGTGTTCTTTTCACAAACCACATATCACCAGAGTCATTGCATGTGTGTTCTTCTCACAGACCACATATCACCTGTGCATTGCATGTGTGTTCTTCCCATGAACCACACATGGATCCACCAGTGGCATTGCATGTGTGTTCTTTTCACAAACCACATATCACCATAGTCATTGCATGTGTGTTCTTACCACAGACCACATATCACCTGTGTCATTGCATGTGTGTTCTTCCCATGAACCACACATGGATCCACCAGTGTCATTGCATATGTGTTCTTCCCACAGACCACACATGGATCCAGGCAGTGTCATCGCATGTCTGCTCTTCCCATGAACCACACATGGATCCACCAGTGTCACTGCATGTCTGCTCTTTTCATGAACCACAGCTAGAGTCATTGGATGTGTGTTCTTCTCATAGACCACATATCACCAGTGTCATTGCATGTGTGTTCTTCCCAAAGACCACACATGGATCCACTAGTGTCATTGCATGTGTGTTCTTCTCACAAACCATATCATGAACCATACCCAGTGTCATTGCATGTGTGTTCTTCTCACAGACCAAACATGGATCCACTAGTGTCATTGCATGTGTGTTCTTCTCACAAACCATACCCAGTGTCATTGCATGTGTGTTCTTCTCATTAACCCCACATGGATCCACCGGTGTCATTGCATGTCTGCTCTTTTCATTAACCACAGCTAGAGTCATTGCATGTGTGCTCTTTTCACAAACCACATATCTCCAGAGTCCTTTCATGTGTGTTCTTCTCACAGACTATATCATGAACCACACCCAGTGTCATTGCATGTGTGTTCTTCCCACGAACCACAGATGGATCCACCGTTGTCATTCCATGTCTGCTCTTTTCATGAACCACACCTAGAGTCATTGCATGTGTGTTCTTCTCATAGACCACATATCACCAGTGTCATTGCATGTGTGTTCTTTCCAAAGACCACACATGGATCCACCAGTGTCATTGCATGCGTGTTTTTCTCACAAACCAAATCATGAACCACACCCAGTGTCATTGCATATGTGTGTTCTTCTCATAGACCACACATGGATCCACCAGTGTCATTGCATGGGTGTTCTTCTCACAAACCATATCATGAACCACACCAAGTGTCATTGGATGTGTGTTCTTCTCATTAACCCCACATGGATCCACCAGTGTCATTGCATGTATGCTCTTTTCATTAACCATAGCTAGAGTCATTGCATGTGTGTTCTTTTCACAAACCACATATCAACAGAGTCATTGCATGTGTGTTCTTCTCACAGACCACATATCACCTGTGCATTGCATGTGTGTTCTTCCCATGAACCACACATGGATCCACCAGTGGTATTGCATGTGTGTTCTTTTCACAAACCACATATCACCAGAGTCATTGCATGTGTGTTCTTCTCATAGACCACATATCACCTGTGTCATTGCATGTGTGTTCTTCCCATGAACCACACATGGATCCACCAGTGTCATTGCATATGTGTTCTTCCCACAGACCACAAATGGATCCACCGGTGTCATTGCATGTGTGTTCTTCCCATGAACCACACATTGATCTACCAGTGTCATTGCATGTCTGCTCTTTTCATGAACCACAACTAGAGTCATTGGATGTGTGTTCTTCTCACAGACCACATATCACCAGTGTCATTGCATGTGTGTTCTTCCCAAAGACCACACATGGATCCACCAGTGTCATTGCATGTGTGTTTTTCTCACAAACCATATCATGAACCACACCCAGTGTCATTGCATATGTGTGTTCTTCTCACAGACCACACATGGATCCACTAGTGTCATTGCATGTGTGTTCTTCT
Source organism: Avena sativa (assembly GCA_916181665.1). Taxonomy (NCBI): domain Eukaryota; kingdom Viridiplantae; phylum Streptophyta; class Magnoliopsida; order Poales; family Poaceae; genus Avena; species Avena sativa. The sequence goes on from OV702295.1 coordinate 437,004,742, forward strand.
CACAAACCATATCATGAACCACACCATGTGTCATTGTATGTGTGTTCTTCTCATTAACCCCACATGGATCCACCGGTGTCATTGCATGTCTGCTCTTTTCATTAACCATAGCTAGAGTCATTGCATGTGTGTTCTTTTTACAAACCACATATCACCAGAGTCATTGCATGTGTGTTCTTCTCACATACCTCATATCACCTGTGCATTGCATGTGTGTTCTTCCCATGAACCACACATGGATCCACCAGTGGCATTGCATGTGTGTTCTTTTCACAAACCACATATCACCAGAGTCATTGCATGTGTGTTCTTATCACAGACCACATATCACCTGTGTCATTGCATGTGTGTTCTTCCCATGAACCACACATGGATCCACAAGTGTCATTGCATATGTGTTCTTCCCACAGACCACACATGGATCCACCGGTGTCATTGCATGTGTGTTCTTCCCATGAACCACACATGGATCTACCAGTGTCATTGCATGTCTGCTCTTTTCATGAACCACAGCTAGAGTCATTGGATGTGTGTTCTTCTCACAGACCACATATCACCAGTGTCATTGCATGTGTGTTCTTCCCAAAGACCACACATGGATTACTAGTGTTATTGCATGTGTGTTCTTCTCACAGACCACACATGGATCCACTAGTGTATTGCATGTGTGTTCTTCTCATCAACCATATCATGAACCACACCCAGTGTCATTGCATGTGTGTTCTTCTCATTAACCCCACATGGATCCACCGATGTCATTGCATGTCTGCTCTTTTCATTAACCATAGCTAGAGTCATTGCATGTGTGCTCTTTTCACAAACGACATATCACTAGAGTCCTTGCATGTGTGTTCTTCTCACAGACCATATCATGAACCACACCCAGTGTCATTGCATGTGTGTTCTTCCCATGAACCACACATGGATCCACCGGTGTCATTGCATGTCTGCTCTTTTCATGAACCACAGCTAGAGTCATTGCATGTGTGTTCTTCTCACAGACCAAATATCACCAGTGTCATTGCATGTGTGTTCTTCCCAAAGACCACACATGGATCCACCAGTGTCATTGCATGTGTGTTTTTCTCACAAACCATATCATGAACCAAACCCAGTGTCATTGCATATGTGTGTTCTTCTCACAGAGCACACATGGATCCACCAGTGTCATTGCATGTGTGTTCTTCTCACAAACCATATCATGAAGCACACCCACTGTCATTGCATGTGTGTTCTTCTAATTAACCCCACATGGATCCACCGGTGTCATTGCATGTCTTCTCTTTTCATTAGCCATAGCTAGAGTCATTGCTTGTGTGTTCTTTTCACAAACCACATATCACCAGAGTCATTGCATGTGTGTTCTTCTCACAGACCACATATCACCTGTGCATTGCATGTGTGTTCTCCCATGAACCACACATGGATCCACCAGTGGCATTGCACGTGTGTTCTTTTCACAAACCACATATCACCAGAGTCATTGCATGTGTGTTCTTATCACATACCACATATCACCTGTGTCATTGCATGTGTGTTCTTCCCATGAACCACACATGGATCCACCAATGTCATTGCATATGTGTTCTTCCCACAGACCACACGTGGATCCAGCCAGTGTCATCGCATGTCTGCTCTTCCCATGAACCACACATGGATCCACCAGTGTCATTGCATGTCTGCTCTTTTCATGAGACACAGCTAGAGTCATTGGATGTGTGTTCTTCTCATAGACCACATATCACCAGTGTCATTGCATGTGTGTTCTTCCCAAAGACCACACATGGATCCACTAGTGTCATTGCATGTGTGTTCTTCTCACAAACCATATCATGAACCATACCCAGTGTCATTGCATGTGTGTTCTTCTCACAGACCAAACATGGATCCACTAGTGGCATTGCATGTGTGTTCTTCTCACAAACAATATCATGAACCACACCCAGTGTCATTGCATGTGTGTTATTCTCATTAACCCCACATGGAACCACCGGTGTCATTACATGTCTGCTCTTTTCATTAACCACAGCTAGAGTCATTCAATGTGTGTTCTTTTCACAAACCACATATCACCAGAGTCCTTGCATGTGTGTTCTTCTCACAGACCATATCATGAACCAAACCCACTGTCATTGCATGTGTATTCTTCCCATGAACCACACATGGATCCACCGGTGTCATTGCATGTCTGCTCTTTTCATGAACCACAGCCAGAGTCATTGCATGTGTGTTCTTCTCACAGACCAGATATCACCAGTGTCATTGCATGTGTGTTCTTCCCAAAGACCACACATGGATCCACTAGTGTCATTGCATGTGTGTTTTTCTCACAAACCATATCATGAACCAAACCCAGTGTCATTGCATATGTGTGTTCTTCTCACAGAGCACACATGGATCCACCAGTGTCATTGCATGTGTGTTCTTCTCACAAACTATGTCATGAACCACACCCAGTGTCATTGCATGTGTGTTCTTCTAATTAACCCCACATGGATCCACCGGTGTCATTGCATGTTTGCTCTTTTCATTAACAAAAGCTAGAGTCATTGCATGTGTGTTCTTTTCACAAACCACATATCACCAGAGTCATTGCATGTGTGTTCTTCTCACAGACCACATATCACCTGTGCATTGCATGTGTGTTCTTCCCATGAACCACACATGGATCCACCAGTGGCATTGCATGTGTGTTCTTTTCACAAACCACATATCACCAGAGTCATTGCATGTGTGTTCTTATCACAGACCACATATCACCTATGTCATTGCATGTGTGTTCTTCCCATGAACCACACATGGATCCACCAATGTCATTGCATATGTGTTCTTCCCACAGACCACACATGGATCCAGCCAGTGTCATCGCATGTCCGCTCTTCCCATGAACCACACATGGATCCACCAGTGTCATTGCATGTCTGCTCTTTTCATGAGCCACAGCTAGAGTCATTGGATGTGTGTTCTTCTCACAGACCACATATCACCAGTGTCATTGCATGTGTGTTCTTCCCAAAGACCACACATGGATCCACTAGTGTTATTGTATGTGTGTTCATCTCACAAACCATATCATGAACCATACCCAGTGTCATTGCATGTGTGTTCTTCTCACAAACCAAACATGGATCCACTAGTGGCATTGCATGTGTGTTCTTCTCACAAACAATATCATGAACCACACATAGTGTCATTGCATGTGTGTTCTTCTCATTAACCCCACATGGATCCACCGGTGTCATTGCATATCTGCTCTTTTCATTAACCACAGCTAGAGTCATTGCATGTGTGTTCTATTCACAAACCACATATCACCAGAGTCCTTGCATGTGTGTTCTTCTCACAGACCATATCATGAACCACACCCAGTGTCATTGCATGTGTGTTCTTCCCATGAACCACACATGGATCCACCGGTGTCATTGCATGTCTGCTCTTTTCATGAACCACACCTAGAGTCACTGCATGTGTGTTCTTCTCATAGACCACATATCACCAGTGTCATTGCATGTGTGTTCTTCCCAAAGACCACACATGGATCCACCAGTGTCATTGCATGTGTGTTTTTCTCACAGACCACACATGGATCCAGCAGTGTCATTGCATTTGTGTTCTTCTCACAAACCATATCATGAACCAGACCATGTGTCATTGTATGTGTGTTCTTCTCATTAACCACACATGGATCCACCGGTGTCATTGCATGTCTACTCTTTTCATTAACCATAGCTAGAGTCATTGCATGTGTGTTCTTTTTACAAACCACATATCACCAGAGTCATTGCATGTGTGTTCTTCTCACAGACCTCATATCACCTGTGCATTGCATGTGTGTTCTTCCCATGAACCACACATGGATCCACCAGTGGCATTGCATGTGTGTTCTTTTCACAAACCACATATCACCAGAGTCATTGCATGTGTGTTCTGATCACATACCACATATCACCTGTGTCATTGCATGTGTGTTCTTCCCATGAACCACACATGGATCCACAAGTGTCATTGCATATGTGTTCTTCCCACATACCACACATGGATCCACCGGTGTCATTGCATGTGTGTTCTTCCCATGAACCACACATGGATCTACCAGTGTCATTGCATGTCTGCTCTTTTCATGAACCACAGCTAGAGGCATTGGATGTGTGTTCTTCTCACAGACCACATATCACCAGTGTCATTGCATGTGTGTTCTTCCAAAAGACCACACATGGATCCACCAGTGTCATTGCATGTGTGTTCGTATCGCAAACCATATCATGAACCACACCCAGTGTCATTGCATGTGTGTTCTTCTCATAGACCACACATGGATCCACCAGTTTCATTGCACGTGTGTTCTTATCACAGACCATATCATGAACCACACCCAGTGTCATTGCATGTGTGTTCTTCCCATGAACCACACATGGATCCACCGGTGTCATTGCATGTCTGCTATTTTCATGAACCATAGCTAGAGTAATTGCATGTGCGTTCTTCTTACAGACCACATATCACCTGTGTCATTGCATGTGTGTTCTTCCCATGAACCACACATGGATCCACCATTGTCATTGCATGTGTGTTCTTCCCACAGACCACACATGGATCCACCAGTGTCATTGCACGTGTGTTCTTCCCATGAACCACACATGGATCCACCGGTGTCATTGTATGTCTGCTCTTCCCATGAACCACATCTAGAGTCATCGCATGCGTGCTCTTTTCATGAACCACAGCTAGAGTCATTGCATGTGTGTTCTTCTTACAAACCATATCATAAACCACACCCAGTGTCATTGCATGTGTGTTCTTCTCACAAACCACACATGGATCCACCGGAGTCATTGCATGTCTTCTCTTCTCATTAACCACAACTAGAGTCATTGCATGTCTGTTATTTTCACAAACCACATATCACCAGAGTCATTGCATGTGTGTTCTTCCATGAACAACACATGGATCCACCAGTGTCATTGCATGTGTGTTCTTTTCACAAACCACACATGGATCCACCAGTGTCATTGCATGTGTGTTCTCCTCACAAACCACACATGGATCCACCGGAGTCATTGCATGTCTTCTCTTCTCATTAACCACAACTAGAGTCATTGCATGTCTGTTATTTTCACAAACCACATATCACCAGAGTCATTGCATGTGTGTTCTTCCATGAACAACACATGGATCCACCAGTGTCATTGCATGTGTGTTCTTCTCACAAACCAAACATGGATCCACCAGTGTCATTGCATGTGTTCTCCTCACAAACCACACATGGATCCACCGGTGTCATTGCATGTCTGCTCTTCTCATTAACCACCGCTAGAGTCATTGCATGTCTGTTCTTTTCACAAACCACATATCACCAGAGTCATTGCATGTGTGTTATTCCCATGAACCACACATGGATCCACCAGTGTCATTGCATGTGTGTTCTTCTCACAAACCATATCATGAACCAGACCATGTGTCATTGTATGTGTGTTCTTCTCATTAACCACACATGGATCCACCGGTGTCATTGCATGTCTACTCTTTTCATTAACCATAGCTAGAGTCATTGCATGTGTGTTCTTTTTACAAACCACATATCACCAGAGTCATTGCATGTGTGTTCTTCTCACAGACCTCATATCACCTGTGCATTGCATGTGTGTTCTTCCCATGAACCACACATGGATCCACCAGTGGCATTGCATGTGTGTTCTTTTCACAAACCACATATCACCAGAGTCATTGCATGTGTGTTCTGATCACATACCACATATCACCTGTGTCATTGCATGTGTGTTCTTCCCATGAACCACACATGGATCCACAAGTGTCATTGCATATGTGTTCTTCCCACAGACCACACATGGATCCACCGGTGTCATTGCATGTGTGTTCTTCCCATGAACCACACATGGATCTACCAGTGTCATTGCATGTCTGCTCTTTTCATGAACCACAGCTAGAGGCATTGGATGTGTGTTCTTCTCATAGACCACATATCACCAGTGTCATTGCATGTGTGTTCTTCCAAAAGACCACACATGGATCCACCAGTGTCATTGCATGTGTGTTCGTATCGCAAACCATATCATGAACCACACCCAGTGTCATTGCATGTGTGTTCTTCTCATAGACCACACATGGATCCACCAGTTTCATTGCACGTGTGTTCTTATCACAGACCATATCATGAACCACACCCAGTGTCATTGCATGTGTGTTCTTCCCATGAACCACACATGGATCCACCGGTGTCATTGCATGTCTGCTATTTTCATGAACCATAGCTAGAGTAATTGCATGTGCGTTCTTCTTACAGACCACATATCACCTGTGTCATTGCATGTGTGTTCTTCCCATGAACCACACATGGATCCACCAGTGTCATTGCATGTGTGTTCTTCCCACAGACCACACATGGATCCACCAGTGTCATTGCATGTGTGTTCTTCCCATGAACCACACATGGATCCACCGGTGTCATTGTATGTCTGCTCTTCCCATGAACCACATCTAGAGTCATCGCATGCGTGCTCTTTTCATGAACCACAGCTAGAGTCATTGCATGTGTGTTCTTCTTACAAACCATATCATAAACCACACCCAGTGTCATTGCATGTGTGTTCTTCTCACAAACCACACATGGATCCACCGGAGTCATTGCATGTCTTCTCTTCTCATTAACCACAACTAGAGTCATTGCATGTCTGTTATTTTCACAAACCACATATCACCAGAGTCATTGCATGTGTGTTCTTCCATGAACAACACATGGATCCACCAGTGTCATTGCATGTGTGTTCTTCTCACAAACCACACATGGATCCACCAGTGTCATTGCATGTGTGTTCTCCTCACAAACCACACATGGATCCACCGGAGTCATTGCATGTCTTCTCTTCTCATTAACCACAACTAGAGTCATTGCATGTCTGTTATTTTCACAAACCACATATCACCAGAGTCATTGCATGTGTGTTCTTCCATGAACAACACATGGATCCACCAGTGTCATTGCATGTGTGTTCTTCTCACAAACCAAACATGGATCCACCAGTGTCATTGCATGTGTTCTCCTCACAAACCACACATGGATCCACCGGTGTCATTGCATGTCTGCTCTTCTCATTAACCACCGCTAGAGTCATTGCATGTCTGTTCTTTTCACAAACCACATATCACCAGAGTCATTGCATGTGTGTTATTCCCATGAACCACACATGGATACACCAGTGTTATTGCATGTGTGTTCTTCTCACAAACCACACATGGATCCACCAGTGTCATTGCATGTGTGTTATTCTCACAAACCACGTAAGGATCCACAGGTGTCATTGCATGTGTGTTCTCCCCATGAACCACACATGGATCTACCGTTATCATTGTATGTCTGCTCTTCCCATGAACCACAGCTAGAGTCATCGCATGTGTGCACTTTTCATGAACCACAACTAGAGTCATTGCATGTGTGTTCTTCTTACAAACCATATCATGAACCACACCCAGTGTCATTGGATGTGTGTTCTTCTCACAAACCACACATGGATCCAACGATGTCATTGCATGTCTGCTCTTCTCATTAACCACAGCTAGAGTCATTGCATGTCTGTTCTTTTCACAAACCACATATCACCAGAGTCATTGCATGTGTGTTATTCCCATGAACCACACATGGATACACCAGTGTTATTGCATGTGTGTTCTTCTCACAAACCACACATGGATCCACCAGTGTCATTGCATGTGTGTTATTCTCACAAACCACGTAAGGATCCACAGGTGTCATTGCATGTGTGTTCTCCCCATGAACCACACATGGATCTACCGTTATCATTGTATGTCTGCTCTTCCCATGAACCACAGCTAGAGTCATCGCATGTGTGCACTTTTCATGAACCACAACTAGAGTCATTGCATGTGTGTTCTTCTTACAAACCATATCATGAACCACACCCAGTGTCATTGGATGTGTGTTCTTCTCACAAACCACACATGGATCCAACGATGTCATTGCATGTCTGCTCTTCTCATTAACCACAGCTAGGGTCATTGCATGTCTGTTCTTTTCACAAACCACATGTCACCAGAGTCACTGCATGTGTGTTCTTCCCATGAACTACACATGGATCCACCAGTGTCAACGCATGTGTGTTGTTCTCACAAACCACACATGGATCCACCTAGTGTCATCGCATGTCTGCTCTTCCCATGAACCACACATGGATCCACCAGTGTCATTGCATGTCTGCTCTTTTCATGAACCACAGCTAGAGTGATTGGATATGTGTTCTTCTCACAAACCACATATCACTAGTGTCATTGCATGTGTGTTCTTCCCAATGACCACGCATGGATCGACCAGTGTCATTGCATGTGTGTTCTTCTCACAAACCATATCATGAACCACACCCAGTGTCATTGCATGTGTGTTCTTCTCATAGACCACACATGGATCCACCAGTGTCGTTGCATGTGTGTTATTCTCACAAACAATATCATGAACCACACCCATTATCATTGCATGTGTGTTCTTCTCATTAACCCCACATGGATCCTCTAGTGTCATTGCATGTCTGCTCTTTTCATTAACCACAGCTAGAGTCATTGCATGTGTGCTCTTTTCACAAACCACATATCACCAGAGTCATTGCATGTGTGTTCTTCTCACATACCATATCATGAACCACACCCATTGTCATTGCATGTGTGTTATTCCCATGAACCACACATGGATCCACCGGTGTCATTGCATGTCTGCTCTTTTCATGAACCACAACTAGAGTCATTGCATGTGTGTTCTTGTCACAGACCACATATCACCAGAGTCATTGCATGTGTGTTCTTCCCATGAACCACACATGGATCCACCAGTGTCATTGCATGTGTGTTCTTCCCACAGACCACACATGGATCCCCCAGTGTCGTTGCATGTGTGTTCTTCCAATGAACCACACATGGATCCACCGGTGTCATTGTATGTCAGCTCTTCCCATGAACCACATGTAGAGTCATTGCATGCGTGCTCTTTTCATGAACCACAGCTAGAGTCATTGCATGTGTGTTCTTTTTACAAACCATATCATGAACCACACCTAGTGTCATTGCATGTGTGTTCTTCTCACAAACCACACATGGATCCACTGGTGTCATTGCATGTCTGCTCTTCTCATTAACCACAGCTAGAGTCATTGCATGTCTGTTCTTTTCACAAACCACATATCACCAGAGTCATTGCATGTGTGTTCTTCCCATGAACTACACATGGATCCACCAGTGTCATTGCATGTGTGTTCTTCACACAAACCACACATGGATCCACCCAGTGTCATCGCATGTGTGTTCTTCCCATAAACCACACATGGATCCACCAGTGTCATTGCATGTCTGCTCTTTTCATGAACCACAGCTAGAGTCATTGGATGTGTGTTCTTCACACAGACCACATATCACCAGTGTCATTGCATGTGTGTTCTTCCCAAAGACCACACATGGATCCACCAGTGTCATTGCATGTGTGTTCTTCTCACAAACCATATCATGAACCACACCCAGTGTCATTGCATGTGTGTTCTTCTCACACACCACACATGGATCCACTAGTGTCATTGCATGTGCGTTCTTCTCACAGACCATATCATGAACCACACCCAGTGTCATTGCATGTGTGTTCTTCCCATGAACCACACATGGATCCACCGGTGTCATTGCATGTCTGCTCTTTTCATGAACCACAGCTAGAGTAATTGCATGTGTGTTCTTCCCATAGACCACACATGGATCCACCAGTGTCATTGCATGTGTGTTCTTCCCATGAACCACACATGGATCCACCAGTGTCATTGCATGTGTATTATTCTCACAAACCACGTAAGGATCCACCGGTGTCGTTGCATGTGTTTTCTTCCCATGAACCAAACATGGATCCACCGGTGTCATTGTATGTCTGCTCTTCCCATGAACCACACCTAGAGTCATCGCATGCGTGCTCTTTTCATGAACCACAACTAGAGTTATTGCATGTGTTTTCTTCGTACAAACCATATCATGAACCACACCCAGTGTCATTGCATGTGTGTTTTTCTCACAAACCACACATGGATCCACCGGTGTCATTGCATGTTTGCTCTTCTCTTTAACCATAGCTAGAGTCATTGCATGTCTGTTCTTTTCACAAACCACATATCACTAGAGTCATTGGATGTGTGTTCTTCCCATGAACCACACATGGATCCACCAGTGTCATTGCATGTGTGTTCTTCTCACAAACCACACATGGATCCACCCAGTGTCATCGCATGTTTTCTCTTCCCATGAACCACACATGGATCCACCAGTGTCATTCCATGTCTGCTCTTTTCATGAACCACAGCTAGAGTCATTGGATGTGTGTTCTTCTCACAGACCACATATCACTAGTGTCATTGCATGTGTGTTCTTCTCACAAATCATATCATGAACCACACCTAGTGTCATTGCATGTGTGTTCTTCTCACAAACCATATCATGAACCACACCCAGTGTCATTGCATGTGTGTTCTTCTCACAAACCATATCATGAACCACACCCAGTGTCATTGCATGTGTGTTCTTCTCATTAACCCCACATGGATCCACCGGTGTCATTGCATGTCTGCTCTTTTCATTAACCACAGCTAGAGTCATTGCATTTGTGCTCTTTTCATAAACCACATATCACTAGAGTCATTGTATGTGTGTTCTTCTCACAGACCACATATCACCTATGTCATTGCATGTGTGTTCTTCACACAGACCACACATGGATCCACCGGTATCATTGGATGTGTGTTCTTCCCATGAACCACACATGGATCCATCGGTGTCATTGTATGTCTGCTCTTCCCATGAACCACAGCTAGAGTCATCGCATGCGTGCTCTTTTCATGAACCACAGCTAGAGTCATTGGATGTGTGTTCTTCTTACAAACCATATCATGAACCACACCCAGTGTCATTGCATATGTGTTCTTCTCACAAACCACACATGGATCCACCGGTGTCATTGCATGTCTGCTCTTCTCATTAACCAGAGCTTGATTCGTTGCATGTTTCTTCTTTTCACAAACCACATATCACTAGAGTCATTGCATGTGTGTTCTTCCCATGAACCACACATGGATCCACCAGTGTCATTGCATGTGTGTTCTTCTCACAAACCACACATGGATCCACCCAGTGTCATCGCATGTGTGTTCTTCCCACAAACCACACATGGATCCACCAGTGTCATTGCATGTCTGCTCTTTTCATGAACCACAGCTAGAGTCATTGGATGTGTGTTCTTCTCACATACCACATATGACCAGTGTCATTGCATGTGTGTTCTTCCCAAAGACCACACATGGATCCACCAGTGTCATTGCATGTGTGTTCTTCTCACAAACCATATCAAGAACCACACCTAGTGTCATTGCATGTGTGTTCTTCTCACATACCACACATGGATCCACTAGTGTCATTGCATGTGTGTTCTTCTCACAGACCATATCATGAACCACACCGAGTGTCATTGCATGTGTTTTCTTCCCATGAACCACACATGGATCCACCGGTGTCATTGCATGTCTGCTCGTTTCATTAACCACGGCTAGAGTCATTGCATGTGTGTTCTTCTCACAAACCACATATCACCGGAGTTATTGCATGTGTGTTCTTCCCAAAGACCACACATGGATCCACCAGTGTCATTGCATGTGTGTACTTCCCACAGACTACACATGGATCCACCTAGTGTCATTGCTTGTGTGTTCTTCCCACAGACCGCACATGGATCCACCAGAGTCATTGCATGTGTGTTCTTCCCATGAACCACACATGGATCCACCAGTGTCATTGCATGTCTGCTCTTTTCACAAACCAGAGCTAGAGTCATTGCATGTGTGTTCTTCTTACAAACCATATAATGAACCACACCCAGTGTCATTGCATGTCTGCTCTTCTCACAAACCACACATGCATCCACCGGTGTCATTGCATGTCTGCTCTTCTCATTAACCACTGCTAGAGTCATTGCATGTTTGTTCTTTTCACAAACCACATATCACCAGAGTCATTGCATGTGTGTTCTTCCCATGAACCACACATGGATCCACCAGTGTCATTGCATGTGTGTTCTTCTCACAAACCACACATGGATCCACCCAGTGTCATTGCATGTGTGTTCTTCCCATGAACCACACATGGATCCACCAGTGTCATTGCATGTGTGTTATTCTCACAAACCACGTAAGGATCCACCGGTGTCGTTGCATGTGTGTTCTTCCCATGAACCACACATGGATCCACCGGTGTCATTGTATGCCTGCTCTTCCCATGAACCACAGCTAGAGTCATCGCATGCGTGCTCTTTTCATGAACCAGAGCAAGAGTCATTGCATGTGTGTTCTTCTCACAGAACATATCATGAACCACACCCAGTTTCATTGCAGGTGTGTTCTTTCCATCAACCACACATGGATCCACCGGTGTCATTGCATGTCTGCTCTTTTCATGAACCATGGCTAGAGTCATTGCATGTGTGTTCTTCTCACAGACCACATATCGCCGGAGTCATTGCATGTGTGTTCTTCCCATGAACCACACATGTGTCCACCAGTGTCATTGCATGTGTGTTCTTCCCACACACCACACATGGATCCACTAGTGTCGTTGCATGTGTGTTCTTCCCACAAACCACACATGGATCCACCAGTGGCATTGTATGTCTGCTCTTCCCATGAACCACAGCTAGAGTCATCGCATGCGTGCTCTTTTCATGAACCACAGCTAGAGTCATTGCATGTGTGTTATTCTTACAAACCATATCATGAACCACACCCAGTGTCATTGCATGTGTGTTCTTCTCACAAACCACACATGGATCCACCGGTGTCATTGCATGTCTGCTCTTCTCATTAACCACAGCTAGAGTCATTGCATGTCTGTTCTTTTCACAAACCACTTATCACCAGAGTCATTGCATGTGTTTTCTTCCCATGAAGCACACACGAATCCACCAGTGTCATTGCATGTGTGTTCTTCTCACAAACCACACATGGATCCACCCATTGTCATCGCATGTGTGTTCTTCCCATGAACCACACATGGATCCACCAGTGTCATCGCACGTCTGCTCTTTTCATGAACCACAGCTAGAGTCATTGGATGTGTGTTCTTCTCATAGACCACATATCACCAGTGTCATTGAATGTGTGTTCTTCCCAAAGACCACACATGGATCCACCAGTGTCATTGCATATGTTTTCTTCTCACAGACCACACATGGATCCACCAGTGTCATTGCATGTGTTTTCTTCTCACAAAACATATCATGAACCACACCTAGTGTCATTGCATGTGTGTTCTTCCCATGAACCACACATGGATCCACCAGTGTCATTCCATGTATGTTCTTCCCACAGACCACACATGGATCCACCAGTGTCACTTCATGTGTGTTCTTCTCATGAACCACACATGGATCCACCAGTGTCATTGCATGTCTGCTCTTTTCATGAACCATAGCTAGAGTCATTGGATGTGTGTTCTTCTTACAGACCACATATCACCAGTGTCATTGCTTGTGTGTTCTTCCCAAAGACCACACATGGATCCACCAGTGTCATTGCATGTGTGTTCTTCTCACAAACCATATCATGAACCACACCCAGTGTCATTGCATGTGTGTTCTTCTCACTGACCACACATGGATCCACTAGTGTCATTGCATGTGTGTTCTTCTCACAGACCATATCATGAACCACACCCAGTGTCATTGCATGTGTGTTCTTCCCATGAACCACACATGGATCCACCGGTGTCATTGCATGTCTGCTCTTTTCATTAACCACAGCTAGAGTCATTCCATGTGTGTTCTTCTCACAAACCACACATGGATCCACCAGTGTCATTGCATGTTTGTTCTTCCCATGAACCACACATGGATCCACCAATGTCATTGCAAGTCTGCTCTTTTCATGAACCATAGCTAGAGTCATTGGATGTGTGTTCTTCTCACAGACCACATATCACCAGTGTCATTGCATGTGTGTTCTTCCCAAAGACCACACATGGATCCACTAGTGTCATTGCATGTGTGTTCTTCTCACAAACCATATCATGAACCACACCTAGTGTCATTGCATGTGTGTTCTTCTCACAGACCACACATGGATCCACTAGTGTCATTTCATGTGTGTTCTTCTTACAGACCATATCATGAACCACACCCAGTGTCATTGCATGTGTGTTCTTCCCATGAACCACACATGGATCCAGCAGTGTCATTGCATGTCTGCTCTTTTCATTAACCACAGCTAGAGTCATTGCATGTGTGTTCTTCTCACAAACCACATATCACCGGAGTCATTGCATGTGTGTTCTTCCCAAAGGCCACACATGGATGCACCAGTGTCATTGCATGTGTGTTCTTCCCACAGACCACACATGGATACACTCGTGTCGTTGCATGTGTGTTCTTCCCATGAACCACACATGGATCCACCGGTGTCATTGTATGTCTGCTCTTCCCATGAACTGCAGCTAGAGTCATCGCATGCGTGCTCTTTTCACAAACCACAGCTAGAGTCATTGCATGTGTGTTCTTCTTACAAACCATATCATGAACCACACCCAGTGTCATTGCATGTGTGTTCTTCTCACAAACCACACATGGATCCACCGGTGTCATTGCATGTCTGCTCTTCTCATTAACCACACCTAGAGTCATTGCATGTTTGTTCTTTTCACAAACCACATATCACCAGAGTCATTGCATGTGTGTTCTTCCCATGAACCACACATGGATCCTCCAGTGTCATTGCATGTGTGTTCTTCTCACAAACCACACATGGATCCACCCAGTGTCATCGCATGTGTGTTCTTCCCATGAACGACACATGGATCCACCAGTGTCATTGCATGTGTGTTCTTCTCACAGACCATGTAAGGATCCACCGGTGTTGTTGCATGTGTGTTCTTCCCATGAACCACACATGGATCCACCGGTGTCATTGTATGTCTGCTCTTCCCATGAACCACATATAGAGTCATCGCATGCGTGCTCTTTTCATGAACCACAGCTAGAGTCATTGGATGTGTGTTCTTCTTACAAACCATATCATGAACCACACCCAGTATCATTGCATGTGTGTTCTTCTCACAAACAACACATGGATCCATCGGTGTCATTGCATGTTTGCTCTTCTCCTTAACCACAGCTAGAGTCATTGAATGTCTGTTCTTTTCACAAACCACATATCACCAGAGTCATTGCATGTGTGTTCTTCTCACAGATCTCATATCACCTGTGCATTGCATGTGTGTTCTTCCCATGAACCACACATGGATCCACCAGTGGCATTGCATGTGTGTTCTTTTCACAAACCACATATCACCAGAGTCATTGCATGTGTGTTCCTATCACAGACCACATATCACCTGTGTCATTGCATGTGTGTTCTTCCCGTGAACCACACATGGATCCACTAGTGTCATTGCATATGTGTTCTTCCCACAGACCACACATGGATCCACCGGTGTCATTGCATGTGTGTTCTTCCCATGAACCACACATGGATCTACCAGTGTCATTGCATGTATGCTCTTTTCATGAACCACAGCTAGAGTCATTGGATGTGTGTTCTTCTCACAGACCACATATCACCAGTGTCATTGCATGTGTGTTCTTCCCAAAGACCACACATGGATCCACTAGTGTCATTGCATGTGTGTTCGGATCGCAAACCATATCATGAACCACACCCAGTGTCATTGCATGTGTGTTCTTCTCATAGACCACACATGGATCCACCAGTTTCATTGCACGTGTGTTCTTATCATAGACCATATCATGAACCACACCCAGTGTCATTGCATGTGTGTTCTTCCCATGAACCACACATGGATCCACCGGTGTCATTGCATGTCTGCTCTTTTCATGAACCATAGCTAGAGTAATTGCATGTGTGTTCTTCTCACAGACCACATATCACCTGTGTCATTGCATGTGTGTTCTTCCCATGAACCACACATGGATCCACCAGTGTCATTGCATGTGTGTTCTTCCCATGAACCACACATGGATCCACCAGTGTCATTGCATGTGTGTTCTTCCCATGAACCACACGTGGCTGCACCGGTGTCATTGTATGTCTGCTCTTCCCATGAACCGCAACTAGAGTCATCGCATGCGTGCTCTTTTCATGAACCACAGCTAGAGTCATTGCATGTGTGTTCTTCTTACAAACCATATCATAAACCACACCCAGTGTCATTGCATGTGTGTTCTGCTCACAAACCACACATGGATCCACCGGAGTCATTGCATGTCTTCTCTTCTCATTAACCACAGCTAGAGTCATTGCATGACTATTATTTTCACAAACCACATATCACCAGAGTCATTGCATGTGTGTTCTTCCATGAACAACACATGGATCCACCAGTGTCATTGCATGTGTGTTCTTCTCACAAACCACACATGGATCCACCCAGTGTCATCACATGTGTGTTCTTCCCATGAACCACACATGGATCCACCAGTGTCAGTGCATGTCTTCTCTTTTCATGAACCACAGCTAGAGTCATTGGATGTGTGTTCTTCTCACAGACCACATATCACCAGTGTCATTGCATGTGTGTTCTTCCATGAACAACACATGGATCCACTAGTGTCATTGCATGTATGCTCTTCTCACAAACCATATCATGAACCACACCCAGTGTCATTGCATGTGTGTTCTTCTCACAGACCACATATCACCGGAGTCATTGCATGTGTGTTCTTCCAATGAACCAGACATGGATCCACTAGTGTCATTGCATGTTTGTTCTTCCCAGAGACCACACATGGATCCACAAGTGTCATTGCATGTGTGTTCTTCCCATGAACCACACATGGATCCACCGGTGTCATTGTATGTCTGCTCTTCCCATGAACCACAGCTAGAGTCATCGCATGCGTGCTCTTTTCATGAACCACAGCTAGTGTCATTGCATGTGTGTTCTTCTTACAAACCACATCATGAACCACACCCAGTGTCATTGCATGTGTGTTCTTCTCACAAACCACACATGGATCCACCGGTGTCATTGCATGTCTGCTCTTCTCATTAACCACAGCTAGAGTCATTGCATGTCTGTTCTTTTCACAAACCACATATCACCAGAGTCATTGCATGTGTGTTATTCCCATGAACCACACATGGATCCACCAGTGTCATTGCATGTGTGTTCTTCTCACAAACCACACATGGATCCACCAGTGTCATTGCATGTGTGTTATTCTCACAAACCACGTAAGGATCCACAGGTGTCATTGCATGTGTGTTCTTCCCATGAACCACACATGGATCTACCGTTGTCATTGTATGTCTGCTCTTCCCATGAACCACAGGAAGAGTCATCGCATGTGTGCACTTTTCATGAACCACAACTAGAGTCATTGCATGTGTGTTCTTCTTACAAACCATATCATGAACCACACCCAGTGTCATTGCATGTGTGTTCTTCTCACAAACCACACATGGATCCACCGCTGTCATTGCATGTCTGCTCTTCTCATTAACCACAGCTAGGGTCATTGCATGTCTCTTCTTTTCACAAACCACATGTCACCAGAGTCATTGCATGTGTGTTCTTCCCATGAACCACACATGGATCCACCAGTGTCATCGCATGTGTGTTCTTCTCACAAACCACACATGGATCCACCCAGTGTCATCGCATGTCTGCTCTTCCCATGAACCACACATGGATCCACCAGTGTCATTGCATGTCTGCTCTTTTCATGAACCACAGCTAGAGTCATTGGATATGCGTTCTTCTCACAAACAATATATCATCAGTGTCATTGCATGTGTGTTCTTCCCAAAGACCACGCATGGATCGACCAGTGTCATTGCATGTGTGTTCTTCTCACAAACCATATCATGAACCACACCCAGTGTCATTGCATGTGTGTTCTTCTCATAGACCACACATGGATCCACCAGTGTCGTTGCATGTGTGTTCTTCTCACAAACAATATCATGAACCACACCCATTATCATTGCATGTGTGTTCTTCTCATTAACCCCACATGGATACACTAGTGTCATTGCATGTCTGCTCTTTTCATTAACCACAGCTAGAGTCATTGCATGTGTGCTCTTTTCACAAACCACATATCACCAGAGTCATTGCATGTGTCTTCTTCTCACATACCATAACATGAACCACACCCATTGTCATTGCATGTGTGTTCTTCCCATGAACCACACATGGATCCATCGGTGTCATTGCATGTCTGCTCTTTTCATGAACCACAACTAGAGTCATTGCATGTGTGTTCTTCTCACAGATCACATATCACCAGAGTCATTGCATGTGTGTTCTTCCCATGAACCACACATGGATCCACCAGTGTCATTGCATGTGTGTTCTTCCCACAGACCACACATGGATCCCCCAGTGTCGTTGCATGTGTGTTCTTCCCATGAACCACACATGGATCCACCGGTGTCATTGTATGTCTGCTCTTCCCATGAACCACATCTAGAGTCATCGCATGCGTGCTCTTTTCATGAACCACAACTAGAGTCATTGCATGTGTGTTCTTTTTACAAACCATATCATGAACCACACCTAGTGTCATTGCATGTGTGTTCTTCTCACAAACCACACATGGATCCACCGGTGTCATTGCATGTCCGCTCTTCTCATTAACCACAGCTAGAGTCATGGCATGTCTGTTCTTTTCACAAACCACATATCACCAGAGTCATTGCATGTGTGTTCTTCCCATGAACTACACATGGATCCACCAGTGTCATTGCATGTGTGTTCTTCACACAAACCACACATGGATCCACCCAGTGTCATCTCATGTGTGTTCTTCCCATAAACCACACATGGATCCACCAGTGTCATTGCATGTCTGCTCTTTTCATGAACCACAGCTAGAGTCATTGGATGTGTGTTCTTCACACAGACCACATATCACCAGTGTCATTGCATGTGTGTTCTTCCCAAAGACCACACATGGATCCACCAGTGTCATTGCGTGTGTGTTCTTCTCACAAACCATATCATGAACCACACCCAGTGTCATTGCATGTGTGTTCTTCTCACACACCACACATGGATCCACTAGTGTCATTGCATGTGCGTTCTTCTCACAGACCATATCATGAACCACACCCAGTGTCATTGCATGTGTGTTCTTCCCATGAACCACACATGGATCCACCAGTGTCATTGCATGTCTGCTCTTTTCATGAACCACAGTAGAGTCATTGCATGTGTGTTCTTCCCATAGACCACACATGGATCCACCAGTGTCATTGCATGTGTGTTCTTCCCATGAACCACACATGGATCCACCAGTGTCATTGCAAGTGTATTATTCTCACAAACCACGTAAGGATCCACCGGTGTCGTTGCATGTATGTTCTTCCCATGAACCAAACATGGATCCACCGGTGTCATTGTATGTCTGCTCTTCCCATGAACCACACCTAGAGTCATCGCATGCGTGCTCTTTTCATGAACCACAGCTAGAGTTATTGCATGTGTTTTCTTCTTAATAACCATATCATGAACCACACCCAGTGTCATTGCATGTGTGTTTTTCTCACAAACCACACATGGATCCACCGGTGTCATTGCATGTTTGCTCTTCTCATTAACCATAGCTAGAGTCATTGCATGTCTGTTCTTTTCACAAACCACATATCACTAGAGTCATTGGATGTGTGTTCTTCCCATGAACCACACATGGATCCACCGGTGTCATTGCATGTCTGCTCTTTTCATGAACCACAGCTAGAGTCATTGCATGTGTGTTCTTCCCATAGACCACACATGGATCCACCAGTGTCATTGCATGTGTGTTCTTCCCATGAACCACACATGGATCCACCAGTGTCATTGCATGTGTATTATTCTCACAAACCACGTAAGGATCCACCGGTGTCGTTGCATGTGTGTTCTTCCCATGAACCAAACATGGATCCACCGGTGTCATTGTATGTCTGCTCTTCCCATGAACCGCAACTAGAGTCATCGCATGCGTGCTCTTTTCATGAACCACAGCTAGAGTCATTGCATGTGTGTTCTTCTTACAAACCATATCATAAACCACACCCAGTGTCATTGCATGTGTGTTCTGCTCACAAACCACACATGGATCCACCGGAGTCATTGCATGTCTTCTCTTCTCATTAACCACAGCTAGAGTCATTGCATGACTATTATTTTCACAAACCACATATCACCAGAGTCATTGCATGTGTGTTCTTCCATGAACAACACATGGATCCACCAGTGTCATTGCATGTGTGTTCTTCTCACAAACCACACATGGATCCACCCAGTGTCATCACATGTGTGTTCTTCCCATGAACCACACATGGATCCACCAGTGTCAGTGCATGTCTTCTCTTTTCATGAACCACAGCTAGAGTCATTGGATGTGTGTTCTTCTCACAGACCACATATCACCAGTGTCATTGCATGTGTGTTCTTCCATGAACAACACATGGATCCACTAGTGTCATTGCATGTATGCTCTTCTCACAAACCATATCATGAACCACACCCAGTGTCATTGCATGTGTGTTCTTCTCACAGACCACATATCACCGGAGTCATTGCATGTGTGTTCTTCCAATGAACCAGACATGGATCCACTAGTGTCATTGCATGTTTGTTCTTCCCAGAGACCACACATGGATCCACAAGTGTCATTGCATGTGTGTTCTTCCCATGAACCACACATGGATCCACCGGTGTCATTGTATGTCTGCTCTTCCCATGAACCACAGCTAGAGTCATCGCATGCGTGCTCTTTTCATGAACCACAGCTAGTGTCATTGCATGTGTGTTCTTCTTACAAACCACATCATGAACCACACCCAGTGTCATTGCATGTGTGTTCTTCTCACAAACCACACATGGATCCACCGGTGTCATTGCATGTCTGCTCTTCTCATTAACCACAGCTAGAGTCATTGCATGTCTGTTCTTTTCACAAACCACATATCACCAGAGTCATTGCATGTGTGTTATTCCCATGAACCACACATGGATCCACCAGTGTCATTGCATGTGTGTTCTTCTCACAAACCACACATGGATCCACCAGTGTCATTGCATGTGTGTTATTCTCACAAACCACGTAAGGATCCACAGGTGTCATTGCATGTGTGTTCTTCCCATGAACCACACATGGATCTACCGTTGTCATTGTATGTCTGCTCTTCCCATGAACCACAGGAAGAGTCATCGCATGTGTGCACTTTTCATGAACCACAACTAGAGTCATTGCATGTGTGTTCTTCTTACAAACCATATCATGAACCACACCCAGTGTCATTGCATGTGTGTTCTTCTCACAAACCACACATGGATCCACCGCTGTCATTGCATGTCTGCTCTTCTCATTAACCACAGCTAGGGTCATTGCATGTCTCTTCTTTTCACAAACCACATGTCACCAGAGTCATTGCATGTGTGTTCTTCCCATGAACCACACATGGATCCACCAGTGTCATCGCATGTGTGTTCTTCTCACAAACCACACATGGATCCACCCAGTGTCATCGCATGTCTGCTCTTCCCATGAACCACACATGGATCCACCAGTGTCATTGCATGTCTGCTCTTTTCATGAACCACAGCTAGAGTCATTGGATATGCGTTCTTCTCACAAACAATATATCATCAGTGTCATTGCATGTGTGTTCTTCCCAAAGACCACGCATGGATCGACCAGTGTCATTGCATGTGTGTTCTTCTCACAAACCATATCATGAACCACACCCAGTGTCATTGCATGTGTGTTCTTCTCATAGACCACACATGGATCCACCAGTGTCGTTGCATGTGTGTTCTTCTCACAAACAATATCATGAACCACACCCATTATCATTGCATGTGTGTTCTTCTCATTAACCCCACATGGATACACTAGTGTCATTGCATGTCTGCTCTTTTCATTAACCACAGCTAGAGTCATTGCATGTGTGCTCTTTTCACAAACCACATATCACCAGAGTCATTGCATGTGTCTTCTTCTCACATACCATAACATGAACCACACCCATTGTCATTGCATGTGTGTTCTTCCCATGAACCACACATGGATCCATCGGTGTCATTGCATGTCTGCTCTTTTCATGAACCACAACTAGAGTCATTGCATGTGTGTTCTTCTCACAGATCACATATCACCAGAGTCATTGCATGTGTGTTCTTCCCATGAACCACACATGGATCCACCAGTGTCATTGCATGTGTGTTCTTCCCACAGACCACACATGGATCCCCCAGTGTCGTTGCATGTGTGTTCTTCCCATGAACCACACATGGATCCACCGGTGTCATTGTATGTCTGCTCTTCCCATGAACCACATCTAGAGTCATCGCATGCGTGCTCTTTTCATGAACCACAACTAGAGTCATTGCATGTGTGTTCTTTTTACAAACCATATCATGAACCACACCTAGTGTCATTGCATGTGTGTTCTTCTCACAAACCACACATGGATCCACCGGTGTCATTGCATGTCCGCTCTTCTCATTAACCACAGCTAGAGTCATGGCATGTCTGTTCTTTTCACAAACCACATATCACCAGAGTCATTGCATGTGTGTTCTTCCCATGAACTACACATGGATCCACCAGTGTCATTGCATGTGTGTTCTTCACACAAACCACACATGGATCCACCCAGTGTCATCTCATGTGTGTTCTTCCCATAAACCACACATGGATCCACCAGTGTCATTGCATGTCTGCTCTTTTCATGAACCACAGCTAGAGTCATTGGATGTGTGTTCTTCACACAGACCACATATCACCAGTGTCATTGCATGTGTGTTCTTCCCAAAGACCACACATGGATCCACCAGTGTCATTGCGTGTGTGTTCTTCTCACAAACCATATCATGAACCACACCCAGTGTCATTGCATGTGTGTTCTTCTCACACACCACACATGGATCCACTAGTGTCATTGCATGTGCGTTCTTCTCACAGACCATATCATGAACCACACCCAGTGTCATTGCATGTGTGTTCTTCCCATGAACCACACATGGATCCACCAGTGTCATTGCATGTCTGCTCTTTTCATGAACCACAGTAGAGTCATTGCATGTGTGTTCTTCCCATAGACCACACATGGATCCACCAGTGTCATTGCATGTGTGTTCTTCCCATGAACCACACATGGATCCACCAGTGTCATTGCAAGTGTATTATTCTCACAAACCACGTAAGGATCCACCGGTGTCGTTGCATGTATGTTCTTCCCATGAACCAAACATGGATCCACCGGTGTCATTGTATGTCTGCTCTTCCCATGAACCACACCTAGAGTCATCGCATGCGTGCTCTTTTCATGAACCACAGCTAGAGTTATTGCATGTGTTTTCTTCTTAATAACCATATCATGAACCACACCCAGTGTCATTGCATGTGTGTTTTTCTCACAAACCACACATGGATCCACCGGTGTCATTGCATGTTTGCTCTTCTCATTAACCATAGCTAGAGTCATTGCATGTCTGTTCTTTTCACAAACCACATATCACTAGAGTCATTGGATGTGTGTTCTTCCCATGAACCACACATGGATCCACCGGTGTCATTGCATGTCTGCTCTTTTCATGAACCACAGCTAGAGTCATTGCATGTGTGTTCTTCCCATAGACCACACATGGATCCACCAGTGTCATTGCATGTGTGTTCTTCCCATGAACCACACATGGATCCACCAGTGTCATTGCATGTGTATTATTCTCACAAACCACGTAAGGATCCACCGGTGTCGTTGCATGTGAGTTCTTCCCATGAACCAAACATGGATCCACCGGTGTCATTGTATGTCTGCTCTTCCCATGAACCACAGCTAGAGTCATCGCATGCGTGCTCTTTTCATGAACCACAGCTAGTGTCATTGCATGTGTGTTCTTCTTACAAACCACATCATGAACCACACCCAGTGTCATTGCATGTGTGTTCTTCTCACAAACCACACATGGATCCACCGGTGTCATTGCATGTCTGCTCTTCTCATTAACCACAGCTAGAGTCATTGCATGTCTGTTCTTTTCACAAACCACATATCACCAGAGTCATTGCATGTGTGTTATTCCCATGAACCACACATGGATCCACCAGTGTCATTGCATGTGTGTTCTTCTCACAAACCACACATGGATCCACCAGTGTCATTGCATGTGTGTTATTCTCACAAACCACGTAAGGATCCACAGGTGTCATTGCATGTGTGTTCTTCCCATGAACCACACATGGATCTACCGTTGTCATTGTATGTCTGCTCTTCCCATGAACCACAGGAAGAGTCATCGCATGTGTGCACTTTTCATGAACCACAACTAGAGTCATTGCATGTGTGTTCTTCTTACAAACCATATCATGAACCACACCCAGTGTCATTGCATGTGTGTTCTTCTCACAAACCACACATGGATCCACCGCTGTCATTGCATGTCTGCTCTTCTCATTAACCATAGCTAGGGTCATTGCATGTCTCTTCTTTTCACAAACCACATGTCACCAGAGTCATTGCATGTGTGTTCTTCCCATGAACCACACATGGATCCACCAGTGTCATCGCATGTGTGTTCTTCTCACAAACCACACATGGATCCACCCAGTGTCATCGCATGTCTGCTCTTCCCATGAACCACACATGGATCCACCAGTGTCATTGCATGTCTGCTCTTTTCATGAACCACAGCTAGAGTCATTGGATATGCGTTCTTCTCACAAACAATATATCATCAGTGTCATTGCATGTGTGTTCTTCCCAAAGACCACGCATGGATCGACCAGTGTCATTGCATGTGTGTTCTTCTCACAAACCATATCATGAACCACACCCAGTGTCATTGCATGTGTGTTCTTCTCATAGACCACACATGGATCCACCAGTGTCGTTGCATGTGTGTTCTTCTCACAAACAATATCATGAACCACACCCATTATCATTGCATGTGTGTTCTTCTCATTAACCCCACATGGATACACTAGTGTCATTGCATGTCTCCTCTTTTCATTAACCACAGCTAGAGTCATTGCATGTGTGCTCTTTTCACAAACCACATATCACCAGAGTCATTGCATGTGTGTTCTTCTCACATACCATAACATGAACCACACCCATTGTCATTGCATGTGTGTTCTTCCCATGAACCACACATGGATCCATCGGTGTCATTGCATGTCTGCTCTTTTCATGAACCACAACTAGAGTCATTGCATGTGTGTTCTTCTCACAGATCACATATCACCAGAGTCATTGCATGTGTGTTCTTCCCATGAACCACACATGGATCCACCAGTGTCATTGCATGTGTGTTCTTCCCACAGACCACACATGGATCCCCCAGTGTCGTTGCATGTGTGTTCTTCCCATGAACCACACATGGATCCACCGGTGTCATTGTATGTCTGCTCTTCCCATGAACCACATCTAGAGTCATCGCATGCGTGCTCTTTTCATGAACCACAACTAGAGTCATTGCATGTGTGTTCTTTTTACAAACCATATCATGAACCACACCTAGTGTCATTGCATGTGTGTTCTTCTCACAAACCACACATGGATCCACCGGTGTCATTGCATGTCCACTCTTCTCATTAACCACAGCTAGAGTCGTGGCATGTCTGTTCTTTTCACAAACCACATATCACCAGAGTCATTGCATGTGTGTTCTTCCCATGAACTACACATGGATCCACCAGTGTCATTGCATGTGTGTTCTTCACACAAACCACACATGGATCCACCCAGTGTCATCTCATGTGTGTTCTTCCCATAAACCACACATGGATCCACCAGTGTCATTGCATGTCTGCTCTTTTCATGAACCACAGCTAGAGTCATTGGATGTGTGTTCTTCACACAGACCACATATCACCAGTGTCATTGCATGTGTGTTCTTCCCAAAGACCACACATGGATCCACCAGTGTCATTGCGTGTGTGTTCTTCTCACAAACCATATCATGAACCACACCCAGTGTCATTGCATGTGTGTTCTTCTCACACACCACACATGGATCCACTAGTGTCATTGCATGTGCGTTCTTCTCACAGACCATATCATGAACCACACCCAGTGTCATTGCATGTGTGTTCTTCCCATGAACCACACATGGATCCACCAGTGTCATTGCATGTCTGCTCTTTTCATGAACCACAGCTAGAGTCATTGCATGTGTGTTCTTCCCATAGACCACACATGGATCCACCAGTGTCATTGCATGTGTGTTCTTCCCATGAACCACACATGGATCCACCAGTGTCATTGCAAGTGTATTATTCTCACAAACCACGTAAGGATCCACCGGTGTCGTTGCATGTATGTTCTTCCCATGAACCAAACATGGATCCACCGGTGTCATTGTATGTCTGCTCTTCCCATGAACCACACCTAGAGTCATCGCATGCGTGCTCTTTTCATGAACCACAGCTAGAGTTATTGCATGTGTTTTCTTCTTAATAACCATATCATGAACCACACCCAGTGTCATTGCATGTGTGTTTTTCTCACAAACCACACATGGATCCACCGGTGTCATTGCATGTTTGCTCTTCTCATTAACCATAGCTAGAGTCATTGCATGTATGTTCTTTTCACAAACCACATATCACTAGAGTCATTGGATGTGTGTTCTTCCCATGAACCACACATGGATCCACCGGTGTCATTGCATGTCTGCTCTTTTCATGAACCACAGCTAGAGTCATTGCATGTGTGTTCTTCCCATAGACCACACATGGATCCACCAGTGTCATTGCATGTGTGTTCTTCCCATGAACCACACATGGATCCACCAGTGTCATTGCATGTGTATTATTCTCACAAACCACGTAAGGATCCACCGGTGTCGTTGCATGTGTGTTCTTCCCATGAACCAAACATGGATCCACCGGTGTCATTGTATGTCTGCTCTTCCCATGAACCACACCTAGAGTCATCGCATGCGTGCTCTTTTCATGAACCACAACTAGAGTTATTGCATGTGTTTTCTTCTTACAAACCATATCATGAACCACACCCAGTGTCATTGCATGTGTGTTTTTCTCACAAACCACACATGGATCCACCGGTGTCATTGCATGTTTGATCTTCTCTTTAACCATAGCTAGAGTCATTGCATGTCTGTTCTTTTCACAAACCACATATCACTAGAGTCATTGGATGTGTGTTCTTCCCATGAACCACACATGGATCCACCAGTGTCATTGCATGTGTGTTCTTCTCACAAACCACACATGGATCCACCCAGTGTCATCGCATGTTTTCTCTTCCCATGAACCACACATGGATCCACCAGTGTCATTCCATGTCTGCTCTTTTCATGAACCACAGCTAGAGTCATTGGACGTGTGTTCTTCTCACAGACCACATATCACTAGTGTCATTGCATGTGTGTTCTTCTCACAAACCATATCATGAACCACACCTAGTGTCATTGCATGTGTGTTCTTCTCACAAACCATATCATGAACCACACCCAGTGTCATTGCATGTGTGTTCTTCTCACAAACCATATCATGAACCACACCCAGTGTCATTGCATGTGTGTTCTTCTCATTAACCCCACATGGATCCACCGGTGTCATTGCATGTTTGCTCTTTTGTAACATCCCAAAAATCATGTTTCAAAACTCATTCATATCATCCTTGCATCTTTCATTCATATAGGGTTTTTCTCAAAATCATTTAGATGCATAAACTTAGGCTATGATTTCATGTGGGCAAATTGTCTCAATTGGCCATCACCATTTGAGATTTGATTGTCTATGAACTTGTTTGCTTGCCTCCATGGTTGGAAAGATTAGGTATAGCATTTAAACCCAAGTTTCCATTTTAGAAATATTTTCAAACCCTATTCCAAACATTTTCAAACTAGAGACAAAGTCTCTGTTTATTTCAAAACCCAAGCTTGACCAAGCCTTGCAAGGTAACCACTTAGTTAAAATGACTGTTTTTGAACCTACAAAACCCTGCAAAAATTCCCAAAGCAGTTTGTATTCAAAAGTTTGAATTCATATCAAAATCAATTCAGAAAAATGGAATTAGAAAAAGAAAAGGAATTCTCAAAAGAAAAAGGCCGCGCGGCAGAGTTCTGGCCCAGCAGGAAATCGAGCCCAGCAAGCCCACCCGGGGACCTTCCTTTTCTTCTCTCACGCGCAAGCACACGCAAACAGACGCTGACAGCCAGGCCCCACTTCCACTCCGCGCACCTCGCTGACAAGCGGGCCTCCTCCACGTCAGCATCGTCTCCCCCGCACGACCAGTTCATCCCCAAATCAACGCGGGCGTTTTCTGTGTTTAATCCGTGGCGTTAATTCGATTAAATGGCCGAGTAATTCTCGCTCGTGACCAGGCTATAAGAATCCCCTCTGCCCCCTCTCTCTTCTCCCTCAAACCCCGAACCCAGAGCGCCACCAGGCTGCGAGCATTACTCTCTGTAGCCCCGCCGTCTCCGACGACTGCGCCGGCGAATTCCGGTGAGTTTTGAGCTCCCCTCTGCCTATCGTTCTTGCAAAATGGTTCAGTGAATCTCTGTGCTTCTTTTAACACATTTCGTTTGCCCTCGCATGAACCGTAGCTCCGGCAGCATCGTCGACTGGCCGCCACCGTCTTCTTTACGAACTCCGGCGAGCTCTAGTGGTAAGCCCAGACCGCCCCGCGCCTTCTAGTTCACGCACACGACTCTGTCTCGACTCTGTGAATCTAACCGTGTCTTCGCCTTGCCTTGGGGTGATTCACAGCGACGTCCACGACGACCACCCGACGCATCGACGCTGTCCTCCACTCCGTCGAGGAATCGCGGCTGAACCCGAGCGCCCCTTGACCAACCGCGAGTACGACGAGCATCACCGTGACCCCCTAAGCCCGGTGAGCTACTCTTCTTTCTCACTCGCCTCCTGCATCGTCGCCTCCGTCGTCGACCGACCGTTCCGCCGCCGGTAGCCACCGCTCCGCCGCCAGATTTTGGCCAGGGCAATAGGAACGGTTAGATCTGCATCTAATGGCTTGGATAGAATGACTAATCGAAGGGGTACGCGATGATCTGAGCCGCACCTTCCCCTTTAAATCCAGCGGTCTGTATCACTCGATCCAGACGAACCGGTACCGACCAATTCGATAGTGACGCGTGGCTAGGGTTAGGTCTGAAAATAGATTTAAAACCAGAATTTTATCCAAATTCAAATGCCTATATCTTTTGAATTCCACGTTGGAATTTTGCAAACTTTATACCGTTGGATTCAGAAAAACAAGACCTTTCTGCCTATCCTTTTTGTTTAGCAAATAGTAACCATTAGTTTGGCTTAAATTGTAGAAACTTGTTTGAGGCCTTTTTGAGTATAGATTTAGTTTAGTATTTTGTTTTAGGGTTAAATAAGGTTGTCTTGGTTACTTTGTGACTTGTTTAGATTCTGTAATCTTGCCCTTGATTGGTATAATTTTCAAAAATCACCACTTAGTAGATTCATGCATGCATGCATTCATAATATCTTTGTTTGTATATATTTGTGTGTAATTGTGTGCTACAACTTTGTGTGTAGATTTTGCTAGTGATTGTGATTGTGACGAGTGCTACTCTCCACACTACCAAGGCAAGTGATATCTTCATGAATATTCCATTCCTATGTTTTATCTATGCATTAGTATTATTTTTTTCCAATTATAGGACTTGCATGGATTTTTTTGCTAAGTATAAACTATGCTTTGGGAAAACCTATTAGGTGAAACCTTAGTGAAAATTACCTAAGTCAAGAATCCTAATACTATCATGCTTAGCCTAGCTACTAGAAAACAAGGGTGGTTTATATATTCACCTTTTGAAAAATTATTCTAAGTCTTTGGACTTGTGTTTTATTTTAACAAAACAACTAAGTTAAAGAATCACCTGGGTGGAATGGAAGGAATGGTTTATGTTGAGTGGTTCACAAGGCCATGGACATGGCTTGTGTATCTCACTTGTGGATGGCCACCCAGGAACAAAGAGATTTGAGATGTCAAATGTTGAGAAGCTTCAAGTGCAACCACTTGGCATTATGGGCTCTGCCATGATCTTAGGATGCTAGAACTTAGTCTCTTGGACAGTGGGTGGTAGATGGGATGATAGGTTGGAGCGCGTCCATTTGACTAAGGAAAGTCTACTGAAGGATCTTGTCTTGGGAAACCAAGTCTTGTGGGGAAAGTGCACCACCTCTGCAGAGTGTAAAACCTAAGTACTTAGCCATGTCCCTGGTAAAGGACAATTTGAGCATCAAGACATGGAAACTTCAAGAATCTCATCACTCCAATTTCTAAATAAAACTTGTGGGTGAACAAGGGTTAAAAGGATCTTCAGTCCTTGATTGGTAGATGCCCTGAGTGGATCTTTAGTCTTTGATTGGTAGATGCCTTGGGTGTTTTGTGCCAAGCAAAAACTTAGTATTTTCAAAAGTTAAGGAAAAATCTATTTTGAGCAATGCAAGCCTAAGCTCCACCAGCCAAATGCATATAGTATTATAGTCCACTTAAAATATACTAAGGTATCACTTGCCAATACTATTCCAAAGTATTGACCCTCTGTGGCTGTAACTTGTAATGTTGCAGGTTATTCTGATGATGATTAGGAGTCATGAGTCTACACTCACAATGCTTGCCTGTGGCACATGAAGATGAAGACTTATGTTTATTTACTTATTCCATAAACTCTTGTATTAGGCCTTTGGCCGTGAGTTGTAAAAGACTATGTTTTATCTCTGGAATGACTGTAATAAACGACCTTTGTATCTGGGTACTTCATCTTAAACTGTGGATGCTAGCATTGATCCAGGGACTAGCATTGCAATCACAGGGATCTTTTCCTTTACAAAGGAGGGATCTTACAGATGGTATCAGAGCATTGTGTTGCCTGTAGGATTATGACCCTAGGATTGGAAACCACTAAGGAAAAATTTTACTTCTTCTACACTTGTCTATTCTTCTCGTAAGCTTTTCTAATATTTTCATTCTCATCTCTATTTGTAGATGAACTCCATCAACGAAGTCGTGAAGAGAGGACCACTCATGACCATGACCTTGGAGTGTGAGACTGAGTTTCCCAAGATCCTCAAGGATCTCATGGAGACAATGGGAGCACATGGTGCAGCTGTGTACAAGGGCTTTCCAGTGATGGAGGATGGAGTGGAGTATTGGTGGGTGCAACTTCACTTGTACAAAAACAAGGAAGACAACCACAAAGAAAAAGGCTTCTGCATGTACACCAACACTTTTATGCACACCACATTCTTTGAGTCAGCAAAAGAAGCAGCTTGGAAGACAATCAAGGAACTAAGTGCTAGAGTCAAGTGCAGGATGCTCAACCTCCAAAAAGACTTAGAGAAAGAGAAGGGACATACTCAAATGTTGGAAGTCACCAACCAATCCTTAAGAGGAGATATTATAGACTTAGTGATAGAAGCATGTGAACATGATAGGGTGATTGCCTCTAGGAACATTGTGTTAGCCACCAGATCCAGTGAGATAGGATTGTAAGCGCACTTCGTTAGTTGGACCACCACCTATCACCTTATTTTCCAAAATGATACCTTAAATAAGTTTGAACCTTGGTTGATGTAATAAATTTTTGTATGCATGACTTGAGTGATTTGTGTGTTCCAAGAATGTGTTTGAATGTTGACTTGATTATCTTAAATTGTGTTGTTCTAACTTTTTCAATCTTATAAATAGATGCCTATTGCCATCAGCACTGTTGAGGAGTTCCAGGCTACCCGTTTTGGTCCTCGTATCGTAGAGCTTACTACTTTACTCGATCTCCCTCTTCCTATCATTACGGTGCACCCACTCACCAAGTTTGAGAGGAAGGACCTTTGGGGCTTCAAGCTGAACCAGCCAGGACGCCAGACTGAGCCTACTACGGAGGCCATCGTCTTCAAGCTTATGCACGATGACAGGGAGAGAGGCATGGAGGTTGTCATGCAGGATCTGATAGGACGACTGTTAGGCCGTCACTCCCGACAGGTTAGAGGCACTCACTTCCACGCCTTCGGAAGGCGTGATGATGACGGAGAGTCCATCGACTTTGAGGACGACTCGAGGGTCACAGCAGAGCCGATACGCCTGTACCTCCAGGACTTAGAGACTCTTATTAGGCACGTGGATACCGATAGGACCAACATCATGCTTAGTAATGACGAGCTCCAGGTGCAGCTTCGCGAGAAGGACAAGCTCTTCGCGCAGCAGGACGAGATAGTCAAGGAGATGGAGGCAAAGTTCGAGACCCAAGACCGTAAGTTCAAGAGTCAAGAGAAGCGTGTCCAGGATAGGAACAAGAGGATTCGTGATATGACCGAGGAATTGCAGTCCAAGGACTTCGAGTTAGAGCAGCAGCAGACAGTGATTGAGAGGCTTCGTTCCCAGAAGAGGGCTCTCAAGGCCAAGATTGACTCTTTGACCACTACCATCGAGGAGAACAAGACCGCAATGGAGAACACAGGTCTTACCTTTGTCGAGGAGGAGATTGAGGCTGACGAGTAGATTTGACTACTCAGTTATCTTTATTTGCCGCACTTGTTATTTGTGAACTTATTATTGGACCATCCGACATGTGGATGGCTTGCCACTTGTGTGTTTTTACTTTGAGACTTTTGTTATCTTGTTGTTAACTTTTATCCTGTGTTCCATGCTATGTGTTTGCTTGTGCAATGTATTGTGCATAAATCATGTAAGGGTATCTCATTCTTATCTCTATATGATTAAACCACAGATGCCTCCCCGTCGCGCAAACCCCAACCCCAACATTACCCCGGAAATGCAACAAATGATGAATGCGCAGACACATCTTATGCAAATGATGACGACGTTCATCCAGAACCAGAACAACAACAACAACCCCAACAACAACAACAACAATAACAACAATAACAACAACAACAACAGCCCTCCAGGTTTTGATATGCTCACCAGATTTCTGCGTCTGAGGCCAGCTAAGTTTTCGGGAACGACTGATCCCATGGTGGCCAATGATTGGCTACGTTCTGTGAACAAAGACTTAGTGACCGTGGGATGCACAGATGCTGAAAAGGTCAGGTTCGCAGCACATTTGTTGGAAGGACCAGCCGCCGCATGGTGGGACAATTTCCAGATCACCACACCTATTGATGAGGTGACTTGGGCTATCTTTGAAGATGGCTTTCGTACTACTCATATCTCACCAGGTATGATGAGCCTGAAAAAGAAGGAGTTTCACAACCTGAAGCAGCGCCACCACAGTGTGGCTGAATATATTGAAGAATTCAACAATCTGGCGCGCTATGCACCGGATGAGGTTGACACTGATGCCAAAAGAAAGGAAAAGTTTCTGGAAGGCTTAAATGATGAGCTGAATCTGCAGTTGTCCGTGGCATATGTTCCAACTTATCAGTCGCTGTGTGAGAAGGCTGTTATTGTGGAGAATAAAATGAAGCAAGTTGAGAGTAGAAAGAGGAAACACTCCGACAAGCACAGCTCGGGATCGTCTCATAAACGATCTCACTATGATGATAGTGTCAGCTCAGGATCCCACAAGCATGGGAAATTTAACAAGCACCACAACCACAACCGTCATGACAACAAGCATCATCGCAGTCATGACAATGATAAGTATAAGAACCACAAGAGTGGATATAAGAGCCACCATAGTGGAGGTGGAAGTGGAAGTAGAAGTCAGCCTAAGACGGACATCAATCAGGTTGAGTGCTACAAATGCAAGAAGCTGGGGCATTATGCTAATGAGTGTCCTGAAAAGAAAGTTGAAGGACCTAACAAGCCCAATCCTTTTCAGAAAGGACAGGTTAACCACATCAATGTGGAGGAGGTCTATGAAGAGCCTGATGCTATTGCTGGTAAGTTCAGACTAAATTCCATCTCGGCATTTGTACTCTTCGATACTGGTGCATCTCATTCATTCATATCAAAAGCATTTGTTGATAGAAACGGGTTTGCATCTGAAAACATTGGGTGTCCGATAAAAGTTAGCTCTCCGGGAGGAGATATGATAGTGAGTCTTGGATGCCGGAATCTAGTCATAGAGATCGGAAAACATAAGTTTCCAATAAACCTAATAATCCTGAATTCCCAAGGATTGGATGTAATTTTGGGAATGGATTGGATGGCTAAGTATGAGGGAGTACTAGATTGTGCAAATCGTACAGTCTCACTCACAACCCCTGAAGGTAAGAGGATAAAATTTAAGTCCAATTTTAAATCTAAAGGAAGTAAGCTAAATTCTCTTAAGGGGGTTAGCATGGACAGTGTGCCAATTGTGTGTGAATATCCGGATGTGTTTCCGGAAGAGTTGCCAGGAATGCCACCAGATAGAGACGTGGAGTTTATAATAGATTTGGTACCAGGTTCTGGACCAAGAGCAAAGAGGCCCTATAAAATGTCAGTTGACGAACTTAAGGAACTCAAGAAACAACTTGGAGAACAATTGCAGAAAGGATTCATCCAGCCAAGTTCTTCATCTTGGGGATCTCCAGTTTTGTTTGTAGAAAAGAGAGATAGAACTCAAATATTATGCATAGATTACCGTTCTCTCAATGAGGTAACCATCAAGAACAAATATCCTTTGCCAAGAATCAATGATTTGTTTGATAAGCTAGAAGGAGCATGTGTGTTTTTGAAGATTGATCTTCGGTCAGGCTATTTTCAACTCAAGATAAGAGAGCAAGACATACCTAAAACAGCATTCACCACAAGGTATGGATTGTATGAGTACACTGTGATGCCTTTTGGTTTAACCAACGCTCCAGCATACTTCATGAATATGATGAACAAAGTGTTCATGGAATTTCTCGACAAGTTCGTTGTCGTTTTCATCGATGACATCTTAGTCTACTCCAAGAGCAAGGAAGAGCATGAAAGACATCTACGCTTGATACTTGAGAAACTAAGGGAACATAAGCTTTATGCCAAATTCAGCAAGTGTGAGTTTTGGTTAGAGGAAGTTGGATTTCTTGGTCACGTTATGACAAAGGATGGTGTAGCAGTTGATCCTGCTAAAGTTTCGGCTGTGACAGAATGGGAATCCCCTAAGAACGTAAAAGAGGTTCGTAGTTTCCTTGGTTTAGCAGGTTACTACAGAAGGTTCATTGAAATTTTTTCTAAGGTTGCTAAACCAATGACAGAATTGTTAAAGAAAGATAAGAAATTTGCTTGGTCTGAAGGATGTGAACTCAGCTTTCAAGAATTAAAGAAGAGACTTGTGTCAGCACCAGTTCTGTGCCTACCAGATTTAGAAAAGGATTTCCAAGTGTATTGTGATGCTTCGCATCAAGGATTAGGTGCCGTACTTATGCAAGGCGGAAAAGTTGTGGCTTATGCCTCGAGACAACTCAAAACTCATGAAGTAAATTATCCTACCCATGATTTAGAGGTAGCCGCTGTTGTCCATGCACTCAAAACATGGAGACATTACCTTTTGGGAAAACGTTGTGAAGTATTCACCGATCATAAGAGTTTGAAGTATATCTTCACCCAGAAGGAAATCAATATGAGACAAAGGAGATGGCTAGAACTTATCAATGATTACGACTTGAGTTTGCAATACCACCCCGGTAAAGCAAATGTAGTAGCAGATGCTCTAAGTCGTAAGGCGTTTGTAAATGGCCTTACCAAAGGTGAATTGCCAGATGACTTGTGTAAGCAATTCAAGGAACTCAGGTTGGAGATTGTGCCAGAAGGACATCTCATGTCTTTGGATGTTCAACCCACTCTGTTGGATAAGATTAAAGAAGTCCAAAAGACGGATAAAGAAATCAAAGAGATTAAGGAAAGGATTAGCCAAGGGAAGGCTAAAAGTTTTCATATGGACGAACAGGGTACTTTATGGCACGGGAAACGTATTTGTGTTCCACAAGATCCGGAAATGCGGAAACTGATTTTACAAGAAGCCCATAACTCTCCATATTCTATTCACCCGGGAAACACCAAAATGTACATGGATATGAAAGAAAGATTTTGGTGGAACAATCTCAAAAGAGACATCGCCGAACACATTGCTTTGTGTGATGTGTGTAGTAGAGTGAAAGCGGAGCATCAGAAACCAGTAGGTTTGCTTCCACCAATGCCTATTCCTGAATGGAAGTGGGAAAATATTGGTATGGATTTCATTACCGGATTACCAAGGACCAGGTCAGGGTATGATTCCATATGGGTAGTAGTGGATCGCCTAACTAAAGTAGCTCATTTTATACCCGTAAAGACAACTTATACCAGTGCCAAGTTAGCCAAAATCTACATGAGCAGAATTGTATGCCTTCACGGCGTACCTAAGAGTATTGTGTCTGATAGAGGAACTCAATTCACTTCTCACTTTTGGAGACAGCTTCATGAATCTTTAGGAACAAGGTTGGAATTCAGCACTGCTTTTCATCCTGAAACTGATGGACAAACAGAAAGGACTAATCAAATTCTTGAAGACATGTTGAGGGCATGTGCCCTAGACTATGGAGCAAGTTGGGATGAAAGTCTGCCTTACGCAGAGTTTTCTTACAACAACAGTCACCAATCTAGTATTGGGATGGCACCATTTGAGTTTCTATACGGAAGGAAGTGTACCACCCCATTGCAATGGAATGGTGTGGGAGAAAGAAGTTTGTTTGGACCAGATCTTATCAAAGACGCCGAAGAAAAGGTCAAATTGGTTAGGGACAGGTTGAAGATAGCACAGTCTCGACAGAAAAGCTACGCAGATGCTAAGCGTAGAGAAGTCACTTACGAAGTTGGGGATAGAGCTTACCTTAGAGTATCACCACTTCATGGAGTGAAAAGATTTGGAGTCAAAGGAAAGTTAGCACCAAGATATGTTGGACCATTTGACATTCTAAGTCGCAAAGGAGAAGTTGCGTATGAAATAGAACTGCCAGCATCTTTATCAGCAGTCCATAATGTTTTTCATGTGAGCCAGCTCAAGAAATGTCACCCAGAAATGGAAGAATCATCTTTGAAGGATACCATACCTTTGGAAGAAGTTCAACTAGAAAGTGATCTCACCTATGAAGAAAAGCCTGTCAAGATTCTTGAGACCACAGAAAGAGTCACAAGGACAAAAACTATCAAGTTTTGTAAAGTACAATGGAACCATCATTCCGAAGAAGAAGCAACATGGGAAAGAGAAGATGATCTTCGGAAAGACCACCCACACCTATTTGCTAGCCAATCCGAATCTCGAGGGCGAGATTCATTTTAAGGGGGTTAGATTTGTAACATCCCAAAAATCATGTTTCAAAACTCATTCATATCATCCTTGCATCTTTCATTCATATAGGGTTTTTCTCAAAATCATTTAGATGCATAAACTTAGGCTATGATTTCATGTGGGCAAATTGTCTCAATTGGCCATCACCATTTGAGATTTGATTGTCTATGAACTTGTTTGCTTGCCTCCATGGTTGGAAAGATTAGGTATAGCATTTAAACCCAAGTTTCCATTTTAGAAATATTTTCAAACCCTATTCCAAACAT
The DNA here is from genome assembly GCA_916181665.1 of Avena sativa. Taxonomy (NCBI): domain Eukaryota; kingdom Viridiplantae; phylum Streptophyta; class Magnoliopsida; order Poales; family Poaceae; genus Avena; species Avena sativa. The sequence goes on from OV702295.1 coordinate 437,042,250, forward strand.
TTTCAAACTAGAGACAAAGTCTCTGTTTATTTCAAAACCCAAGCTTGACCAAGCCTTGCAAGGTAACCACTTAGTTAAAATGACTGTTTTTGAACCTACAAAACCCTGCAAAAATTCCCAAAGCAGTTTGTATTCAAAAGTTTGAATTCATATCAAAATCAATTTAGAAAAATGGAATTAGAAAAAGAAAAGTAATTCTCAAAAGAAAAAGGCCGCGCGGCAGAGTTCTGGCCCAGCAGCAAATCGAGCCCAGCAAGCCCACCCGGGGACCTTCCTTTTCTTCTCTCACACGCAAGCACACGCAAACAGACGCTGACAGCCAGGCCCCACTTCCACTCCGCGCACCTCGCTGACAAGCGGGCCTCCTCCACGTCAGCATTGTCTCCCCCGCACGACCAGTTCATCCCCAAATCAACGCGGGCGTTTTCTGTGTTTAATCCGCGGCGTTAATTCGATTAAATGGCCGAGTAATTCTCGCTCGTGACCAGGCTATAAGAATCCCCTCTGCCCCCTCTCTCTTCTCCCTCAAACCCCGAACCCAGAGCGCCACCAGGCTGCGAGCATTACTCTCTGTAGCCCCGCCGTCTCCGACGACTGCGCCGGCGAATTCCGGTGAGTTCTGAGCTCCCCTCTGCCTATCGTTCTTACAAAATGGTTCAGTGAATCTCTGCACTTCTTTTAACACATTTCGTTTGCCCTCGCATGAACCGTAGCTCCGGCAGCATCGTCGACTGGCCGCCACCGTCTTCTGTACGAACTCCGGTGAGCTCTAGTGGTAAGCCCAGACCGCCCCGCGCCTTCTAGTTCACGCACACGACTCTGTCTCGACTCTGTGAATCTAACCGTGTCTTCGCCTTGCCTTGGGGTGATTCACAGCGACGTCCACGACGACCACCCGACGCATCGACGTTGTCCTCCACTCCGTCGAGGAATCGCGGCTGAACCCGAGCGCCCCTTGAGCAACCGCGAGTACGACGAGCATCACCGTGACCCCCTAAGCCCGGTGAGCTACTCTTCTTTCTCACTCGCCTCCTGCATCGTCACCTCCGTCGTCGACCGACCGTTCCGCCTCCGGTAGCCACCGCTCCGCCGCCAGATTTTGGCCAGGGCAATAGGAACCGTTAGATCTGCATCTAATGGCTTGGATAGAATGACTAATCGAAGGGGTACGCGATGATCTGAGCCGCACCTGCCCCTTTAAATCCAACGGTCTGTATCACTCGATCCAGACGAACCGGTACCGACCAATTAGACAGTGACGCGTGGCTAGGGTTAGGTCTGAAAATAGATTTAAAACCAGAATTTTGATCCAAATTCAAATGCCTATATCTTTTGAATTCCACGTTGGAATTTTGCAAACTTTATACCGTTGGATTCAGAAAAACAAGACCTTTCTGCCTATCCTTTTTGTTTAGCAAATAGTAACCATTAGTTTGGCTTAAATTGTAGAAACTTGTTTGAGGCCTTTTTGAGTATAGATTTAGTTTAGTATTTTGTTTTAGGGTTAAATAAGTTTGTCTTGGTTACTTTGTTACTTGTTTAGATTTTGTAATCTTGCCCTTGATTGGTAGAATTTTCAAAAATCACCACTTAGTAGATTCATGCATGCATGCATTCATAATATCTTTGTTTGTATATATTTGTGTGTAATTGTGTGCTACAACTTTGTGTGTAGATTTTGCTAGTGATTGTGATTGTGACGAGTGCTACTCTCCACACTACCAAGGCAAGTGATATCTTCATGAATATTCCATTCCTATATTTTATCTATGCATTAGTATTATTTTTTTCCAATTATAGGACTTGCATGGATTTTTTTGCTAAGTATAAACTATGCTTTGGGAAAACCTATTAGGTGAAACCTTAGTGAAAATTACCTAAGTCAAGAATCCTAATACTATCATGCTTAGCCTAGCTACTAGAAAACAAGGGTGGTTTATATATTCACCTTTTGAAAAATTATTGTAAGTCTTTGGACTTGTGTTTTATTTTAACAAAACAACTAAGTTAAAGAATCACCTGGGTGGAATGGAAGGAATGGTTTATGTTGAGTGGTTCACAAGGCCATGGACTTGGCTTGTGTATCTCACTTGTGGATGGCCACCCAGGAACAAAGAGATTTGAGATGTCAAATGTTGAGAAGCTTCAAGTGCAACCACTTGGCATTATGGGCTCTGCCATGATCTTAGGATGCTAGAACTTAGTCTCTTGGACAGTGGGTGGTAGATGGGATGATAGGTTGGAGCGCGTCCATTTGACTAAGGAAAGGCTACTGAAGGATCTTGTCTTGGGAAACCAAGTCTTGTGGGGAAAGTGCACCACCTCTGCAGAGTGTAAAACCTAAGTACTTAGCCATGTCCCTAGTAAAGGACAATTTGAGCATCAAGACATGGAAACTTCAAGAATCTCATCACTCCAATTTCTAAATAAAACTTGTGGGTGAACAAGGGTTAAAAGGATCTTCAGTCCTTGATTGGTAGATGCCCTGAGTGGATCTTCAGTCTTTGATTGGTAGATGCCTTGGGTGTTTTGTGCCAAGCAAAAACTTAGTATTTTCAAAAGTTAAGGAAAAATCTATTTTGAGCAATGCAAGCCTAAGCTCCACCAGCCAAATGCATATAGTATTATAGTCCACTTAAAATATACTAAGGTATCACTTGCCAATACTATTCCAAAGTATTGACCCTATGTGGCTGTAACTTGTAATGTTGCAGGTTATTCTGATGATGATTAGGAGTCATGAGTCTACACTCCACATGCTTGCCTGTGGCACATGAAGATGAAGACTTATGTTTATTTACTTATTCCATAAACTCTTGTATTAGGCCTTTGGCCGTGAGTTGTAAAAGACTATGTTTTATCTCTGGAATGACTGTAATAAACGACCTTTGTATCTGGGTACTTCATCTTAAACCGTGGATGCTAGCATTGATCCAAGGACTAGCATTGCAATCACAGGGATCTTTTCCTTTACAAAGGAGGGATCTTACATATTTTCATTAACCACAGCTAGAGTCATTGCATGTGTGCTCTTTTCATAAACCACATATCACTAGAGTCATTGTATGTGTGTTCTTCTCACAGACCACATATCACCTATGTCATTGCATGTGTGTTCTTCACACAGACCACACATGGATCCATCGGTGTCATTGTATGTCTGCTCTTCCCATGAACCACAGCTAGAGTCATCGCATGCGTGCTCTTTTCATGAACCACAGCTAGAGTCATTGGATGTGTGTTCTTCTTACAAACCATATCATGAACCACACCCAGTGTCATTGCATATGTGTTCTTCTCACAAACCACACATGGATCCACCGGTGTCATTGCATGTCTGCTCTTCTCATTAACCAGAGCTAGATTCATTGCATGTTTGTTCTTTCCACAAACCACATATCACTAGAGTCATTGCATGTGTGTTCTTCCCATGAACCACACATGGATCCACCAGTGTCATTGCATGTGTGTTGTTCTCACAAACCACACATGGATCCACCCAGTGTCATCGCATGTGTGTTCTTCCCACAAACCACACATGGATCCACCAGTGTCATTGCATGTCTGCTCTTTTCATGAACCACAGCTAGAGTCATTGGATGTGTGTTCTTCTCACAGACCACATATCACCAGTGTCATTGCATGTGTGTTCTTCCCAAAGACCACACATGGATCCACCAGTGTCATTGCATGTGTGTTCTTCTTACAAACCATATCAAGAACCACACCTAGTGTCATTGCATGTGTGTTCTTCTCACATACCACACATGGATCCACTAGTGTCATTGCATGTGTGTTCTTCTCACAAACCATATCATGAACCACACCGAGTGTCATTGCATGTGTTTTCTTCCCATGAACCACACATGGATCCACCGGTGTCATTGCATGTCTGCTCGTTTCATTAACCACGGCTAGAGTCATTGCATGTGTGTTCTTATCACAAACCACATATCACCGGAGTCATTGCATGTGTGTTCTTCCCAAAGACCACACATGGATCCACCAGTGTCATTGCATGTGTGTACTTCCCACAGACCACACATGGATCCACCTAGTGTCATTGCTTGTGTGTTCTTCCCACAGACCGCACATGGATCCACCAGAGTCATTGCATGTGTGTTCTTCCCATGAACCACACATGGATCCACCAGTGTCATTGCATGTCTGCTCTTTTCACAAACCAGAGCTAGAGTCATTGCATGTGTGTTCTTCTTACAAACCATATCATGAACCACACCCAGTGTCATTGCATGTGTGTTCTTCACACAAACCACACATGCATCCACAGGTGTCATTGCATGTCTGCTCTTCTCATTAACCACTGCTAGAGTCATTGCATGTTTGTTCTTTTCACAAACCACATATCACCAGAGTCGTTGCATGTGTGTTCTTCCCATGAACCACACATGGATCCACCAGTGTCATTGCATGTGTGTTCTTCTCACAAACCACACATGGATCCACCCAGTGTCATTGCATGTGTGTTCTTCCCATGAACCACACATGGATCCACCAGTGTCATTGCATGTGTGTTATTCTCACAAACCACGTAAGGATCCACCGGTGTCGTTGCATGTGTGTTCTTCCCATGAACCACACATGGATCCACCGGTGTCATTGTATGTCTGCTCTTCCCATGAACCACAGCTAGAGTCATCGCATGCGTGCTCTTTTCATGAACCATAGCAAGAGTCATTGCATGTGTGTTCTTCTCACATAACATATCATGAACCACACCCAGTTTCATTGCATGTGTGTTCTTTCCATCAACCACACATGGATCCACCGGTGTCATTGCATGTCTGCTCTTTTCATGAACCACGGCTAGAGTCATTGCATGTGTGTTCTTCTCACAGACCACATATCGCTGGAGTCATTGCATGTGTGTTCTTCCCATGAACCACACATGCGTCCACCAGTGTCATTGCATGTGTGTTCTTCCCACACACCACACATGGATCCACTAGTGTCGTTGCATGTGTGTTCTTCCCACAAACCACACATGGATCCACCAGTGGCATTGTATGTCTGCTCTTCCCATGAACCACAGCTAGAGTCATCGCATGCGTGCTCTTTTCATGAACCACAGCTAGAGTCATTGCATGTGTGTTATTCTTACAAACCATATCATGAACCACACCCAGTGTCATTGCATGTGTGTTCTTCTCACAAACCACACATGGATCCACCGGTGTCATTGCATGTCTGCTCTTCTCATTAACCACAGCTAGACTCATTGCATGTCTGTTCTTTTCACAAACCACATATCACCAGAGTCATTGCATGTGTTTTCTTCCCATGAACCACACACGAATCCACCAGTGTCATTGCATGTGTGTTCTTCTCACAAACCACACATGGATCCACCCAGTGTCATCGCATGTGTGTTCTTCCCATGAAACACACATGGATCCACCAGTGTCATTGCACGTCTGCTCTTTTCATGAACCACAGCTAGAGTCATTGGATGTGTGTTCTTCTCATAGACCACATATCACTAGTGTCATTGAATGTGTGTTCTTCCCAAAGACCACACATGGATCCACCAGTGTCATTGCATATGTTTTCTTCTCACAGACCACACATGGATCCACCAGTGTCATTGCATGTGTTTTCTTCTCACAAAACATATCATGAACCACACCTAGTGTCATTGCATGTGTGTTCTTCCCATGAACCACACATGGATCCACCAGTGTCATTCCATGTGTGTTCTTCCCACAGACCAAACATGGATCCACCAGTGTCACTTCATGTGTGTTCTTCTCATGAACCACACATGGATCCACCAGTGTCATTGCATGTCTGCTCTTTTCATGAACCATAGCTAGAGTCATTGGATGTGTGTTCTTCTTACAGACCACATATCACTAGTGTCATTGCATGTGTGTTCTTCCCAAAGACCACACATGGATCCACCATTGTCATTGCATGTGTGTTCTTCTCACAAACCATATCATGAACCACACCCAGTGTCATTGCATGTGTGTTCTTCTCACTGACCACACATGGATCCACTAGTGTCATTGCATGTGTGTTCTTCTCACAGACCATATCATGAACCACATCCAGTGTCATTGCATGTGTGTTCTTCCCATGAACCACACATGGATCCACCGGTGTCATTGCATGTCTGCTCTTTTCATTAACCACAGCTAGAGTCATTCCATGTGTGTTCTTCTCACAAACCACACATGGATCCACCAGTGTCATTACATGTGTGTTCTTCCCATGAACCACACATGGATCCACCAATGTCATTGCAAGTCTGCTCTTTTCATGAACCATAGCTAGAGTCATTGGATGTGTGTTCTTCTCACAGACCACATATCACCAGTGTCATTGCATGTGTGTTCTTCCTAAAGACCACACATGGATCCACTAGTGTCATTGCATGTGTGTTCTTCTCACAAACCATATCATGAACCACACCTAGTGTCATTGCATGTGTGTTCTTCTCACAGACCACACATGGATCCACTAGTGTCATTGCATGTGTGTTCTTCTTACAGACCATATCATGAACCACACCCAGTGTCATTGCATGTGTGTTCTTCCCATGAACCACACATGGATCCAGCTGTGTCATTGCATGTCTGCTCTTTTCATTAACCACAGCTAGAGTCATTGCATGTGTGTTCTTCTCACAAACCACATATCACCGGAGTCATTGCATGTGTGTTCTTCCCAAAGGCCACACATGGATCCACCAGTGTCATTGCATGTGTGTTCTTCCCACAGACCACACATGGATACACTCGTGTCGTTGCATGTGTGTTCTTCCCATGAACCACACATGGATCCACCAGTGTCATTGTATGTCTGCTCTTCCCATGAACTGCAGCTAGAGTCATCGCATGCGTGCTCTTTTCACAAACCACAGGTAGAGTCATTGCATGTGTGTTCTTCTTACAAACCATATCATGAACCACACCCAGTGTCATTGCATGTGTGTTCTTCTCACAAACCACACATGGATCCACCGGTGTCATTGCATGTCTGCTCTTCTCATTAACCACACCTAGAGTCATTGCATGTCTGTTCTTTTCACAAACCACATATCACCAGAGTCATTGCATGTGTGTTCTTCCCATGAACCACACATGGATCCTCCAGTGTCATTGCATGTGTGTTCTTCTCACAAACCACACATGGATCCACTCAGTGTCATCGCATGTGTGTTCTTCCCATGAACCACACATGGATCCACCAGTGTCATTGCATGTGTGTTATTCTCACAGACCATGTAAGGATCCACCGGTGTTGTTGCATGTGTGTTCTTCCCATGAACCACACATGGATCCACCGGTGTCATTGTATGTCTGCTCTTCCCATGAACCACATATAGAGTCATCGCATGCGTGCTCTTTTCATGAACCACAGCTAGAGTCATTGGATGTGTGTTCTTCTTACAAACCATATCATGAACCACACCCAGTATCATTGCATGTGTGTTCTTCTCACAAACAACACATGGATCCATCGGTGTCATTGCATGTTTGCTCTTCTCCTTAACCACAGCTAGAGTCATTGAATGTCTGTTCTTTTCACAAACCACATATCACCAGACTCATTGGATGTGTGTTCTTCTCATGAACCACACATGGATCCACCAGTGTCATTGCATGTGTGTTCTTCTCACAAACCACACATGGATCAACCTAGTGTCATCGCATGTCTACTCTTACCATGAACCACACATGGATCCACTAGTGTCACAGCATGTCTGCTCTTTTCATGAACCACAGCTAAGTCATTGGATGTGGGTTCTTCTCACAGACCACATATTACTAGTGTCATTGCATGTGTGTTCTACTCACAAAATATATCATGAACCACACCCAGTGTCATTGCATGTGTGTTCTTCTCACAGACCACACATGGATCCACCAGTGTCATTGCATGTGTGTTCTTCTCACAAACCATATCATGAACCACACCATGTGTCATTGTATGTGTGTTCTTCTCATTAACCCCACATCGATCCACCGGTGTCATTGCATGTCTGCTCTTTTCATTAACCACAGCTAGAGTCATTGCATGTGTGTTCTTTTTACAAACCACATATCACCAGAGTCATTGCATGTGTGTTCTTCTCACAGATCTCATATCACCTGTGCATTGCATGTGTGTTCTTCCCATGAACCACACATGGATCCACCAGTGGCATTGCATGTGTGTTCTTTTCACAAACCACATATCACCAGAGTTATTGCATGTGTGTTCTTATCATAGACCACATATCACCTGTGTCATTGCATGTGTGTTCTTCCCATGAACTACACATGGATCCACCAGTGTCATTGCATGTGTGTTCTTCTCTAAAACTACACATGGATCCACCTAGTGTCATCGCATGTGTGTTCTTCCCATGAACCACACGTGGATCCACCAGTGTCATTGCATGTCTGCTCTTTTCATGAACCATAGCTAGAGTCATTGGATGTGTGTTCTTCTCATAGACCACATATCACCAGTGTCATTGCATGTGTGTTCTTCCCAAAACCACACATGGATCCACCACTGTCATTGCATGTGTGTTCGGATCGCAAACCATATCATGAACCACACCCAGTGTCATTGCATATGTGTTCTTCTCATAGACCACACATGGATCCACCAGTTTCATTGCACGTGTGTTCTTATCATAGACCATATCATGAACCACACCCAGTGTCATTGCATGTGTGTTCTTCCCATGAACCACACATGGATCCACCGGTGTCATTGCATGTCTGCTCTTTTCATGAACCATAGCTAGAGTAATTGCATGTGTGTTCTTCTTACAGACCACATATCACCTGTGTCATTGCATGTGTGTTCTTCCCATGAACCACACATGGATCCACCAGTGTCATTGCATGTGTGTTCTTCTGATGAACCACACATGGATCCACCAGTGTCATTGCATGTGTGTTTTTCCCATGAACCACACATGGCTGCACCGGTGTCATTGTATGTCTGCTCTTCCCATGAACCGCAGCTAGAGTCATCACATGCGTGCTCTTTTCATGAACCACAGCTAGAGTCATTGCATGTGTGTTCTTCTTACAAACCATATCATAAACCACACCCAGTGTCATTGCATGTGTGTTCTTCTCGCAAACCACACATGGATCCACCGGAGTCATTGCATGTCTTCTCTTCTCATTAACCACAGCTAGAGTCATTGCATGTCTATTATTTTCACAAACCACATATCACCAGAGTCATTGCATGTGTGTTCTTCCATGAACAACACATGGATCCACCAGTGTCATTGCATGTGTGTTCTTCTCACAAACCACACATGGATCCACCCAGTGTCATCACATGTGTGTTCTTCCCATGAACCACACATGGATCCACCAGTGTCAGTGCATGTCTTCTCTTTTCATGAACCACAGCTAGAGTCATTGGATGTGTGTTCTTCTCATAGACCACATATCACCAGTGTCATTGCATGTGTGTTCTTCCCAAAGACCACACATGGATCCACTAGTGTCATTGCATGTATGCTCTTCTCACAAACCATATCATGAACCACACCCAGTGTCATTGCATGTGTGTTCTTCTCACAGACCACATATCACCGGAGTCATTGCATGTGTGTTCTTCCAATGAACCAGGCATGGATCCACTAGTGTCATTGCATGTTTGTTCTTCCCAGAGACCACACATGGATCCACTAGTGTCATTGCATGTGTGTTCTTCCCATGAACCACACATGGATCCACCGGTGTCATTGTATGTCTGCTCTTCCCATGAACCACAGCTAGAGTCATCGCATGCGTGCTCTTTTCACAAACCACAGCTAGAGTCATTGCATGTGTGTTCTTCTTACAAACCATATCATGAACCACACCCAGGGTCATTGCATGTGTGTTCTTCTCACAAACCACACATGGATCCACCGGTGTCATTGCATGTCTGCTCTTCTCATTAACCACACCTAGAGTCATTGCATGTCTGTTCTTTTCACAAACCACATATCACCAGAGTCATTGCATGTGTGTTCTTCCCATGAACCACACATGGATCCTCCAGTGTCATTGCATGTGTGTTCTTCTCACAAACCACACATGGATCCACTCAGTGTCATCGCATGTGTGTTCTTCCCATGAACCACACATGGATCCACCAGTGTCATTGCATGTGTGTTATTCTCACAGACCATGTAAGGATCCACCAGTGTTGTTGCATGTGTGTTCTTCCCATGAACCACACATGGATCCACCGGTGTCATTGTATGTCTGCTCTTCCCATGAACCACATATAGAGTCATCGCATGCGTGCTCTTTTCATGAACCACAGCTAGAGTCATTGGATGTGTGTTCTTCTTACAAACCATATCATGAACCACACCCAGTATCATTGCATGTGTGTTCTTCTCACAAACAACACATGGATCCATCGGTGTCATTGCATGTTTGCTCTTCTCCTTAACCACAGCTAGAGTCATTGAATGTCTGTTCTTTTCACAAACCACATATCACCAGACTCATTGGATGTGTGTTCTTCTCATGAACCACACATGGATCCACCAGTGTCATTGCATGTGTGTTCTTCTCACAAACCACACATGGATCAACCTAGTGTCATCGCATGTCTACTCTTACCATGAACCACACATGGATCCACCAGTGTCATAGCATGTCTTCTCTTTTCATGAACCACAGCTAAGTCATTGGATGTGGGTTCTTCTCACAGACCACATATTACTAGTGTCATTGCATGTGTGTTCTACTCACAAAATATATCATGAACCACACCCAGTGTCATTGAATGTGTGTTCTTCTCACAGACCACACATGGATCCACCAGTGTCATTACATGTGTGTTCTTCTCACAAACCATATCATGAACCACACCATGTGTCATTGTATGTGTGTTCTTCTCATTAACCCCACATCGATCCACCGGTGTCATTGCATGTCTGCTCTTTTCATTAACCACAGCTAGAGTCATTGCATGTGTGTTCTTTTTACAAACCACATATCACCAGAGTCATTGCATGTGTGTTCTTCCCATGAACCACACATGGATCCACCAGTGGCATTGCATGTGTGTTCTTTTCACAAACCACATATCACCAGAGTTATTGCATGTGTGTTCTTATCATAGACCACATATCACCTGTGTCATTGCATGTGTGTTCTTCCCGTGAACCACACATGGATCCACTAGTGTCATTGCATATGTGTTCTTCCCACAGACCACACATGGATCCACCGGTGTCATTGCATGTGTGTTCTTCCCATGAACCACACATGTATCTACCAGTTTCATTGCATGTCTGCTCTTTTCATGAACCACAGCTAGAGTCATTGGATGTGTGTTCTTCTCACAGACCACATATCACCAGTGTCATTGCATGTGTGTTCTTCCCAAAGACCACACATGGATCCACCAGTGTCATTGCATGTGTGTTCGGATCGCAAACCATATCATGAACCACACCCAGTGTCATTGCATATGTGTTCTTCTCATAGACCACACATGGATCCACCAGTTTCATTGCACGTGTGTTCTTATCATAGACCATATCATGAACCACACCCAGTGTCATTGCATGTGTGTTCTTCCCATGAACCACACATGGATCCACCGGTGTCATTGCATGTCTGCTCTTTTCATGAACCATAGCTAGAGTAATTGCATGTGTGTTCTTCTTACAGACCACATATCACCTGTGTCATTGCATGTGTGTTCTTCCCATGAACCACACATGGATCCACCAGTGTCATTGCATTCGTGTTCTTCTGATGAACCACACATGGATCCACCAGTGTCATTGCATGTGTGCTTTTCCCATGAACCACACATGGCTGCACCGGTGTCATTGTATGTCTGCTCTTCCCATGAACCGCAGCTAGAGTCATCACATGCGTGCTCTTTTCATGAACCACAGCTAGAGTCATTGCATGTGTGTTCTTCTTACAAACCATATCATAAACCACACCCAGTGTCATTGCATGTGTGTTCTTCTCGCAAACCACACATGGATCCACCGGAGTCATTGCATGTCTTCTCTTCTCATTAACCACAGCTAGAGTCATTGCATGTCTATTATTTTCACAAACCACATATCACCAGAGTCATTGCATGTGTGTTCTTCCATGAACAACACATGGATCCACCAGTGTCATTGCATGTGTGTTCTTCTCACAAACCACACATGGATCCACCCAGTGTCATCACATGTGTGTTCTTCCCATGAACCACACATGGATCCATCAGTGCATGTCTTCTCTTTTCATGAACCACAGCTAGAGTCATTGGATGTGTGTTCTTCTCACAGACCACATATCACCAGTGTCATTGCATGTGTGTTCTTTCCAAAGACCACACATGGATCCACTAGTGTCATTGCATGTATGCTCTTCTCACAAACCATATCATGAACCACACCCAGTGTCATTGCATGTGTGTTCTTCTCACAGACCACATATCACCGGAGTCATTGCATGTGTGTTCTTCCAATGAACCAGACATGGATCCACTAGTGTCATTGCATGTTTGTTCTTCCCAGAGACCACACATGGATCCACTAGTGTCATTGCATGTGTGTTCTTCCCATGAACCACACATGGATCCACCGGTGTCATTGTATGTCTGCTCTTCCCATGAACCACAGCTAGAGTCATCGCATGCGTGCTCTTTTCATGAACCACAGCTAGTGTCATTGCATGTGTGTTCTTCTTACAAACCACATCATGAACCACACCCAGTGTCATTGCATGTGTGTTCTTCTCACAAACCACACATGGATCCACCGGTGTCATTGCATGTCTGCTCTTCTCATTAACCATAGCTAGAGTCATTGCATGTCTGTTCTTTTCACAAACCACATATCACCAGAGTCATTGCATGTGTGTTATTCCCATGAACCACACATGGATCCACCAGTGTCATTGCATGTGTGTTCTTCTCACAAACCACAGATGGATCCACCAGTGTCATTGCATGTGTGTTATTCTCACAAACCACGTAAGGATCCACAGGTGTCATTGCATGTGTGTTCTTCCCATGAACCACACATGGATCTACCGTTGTCATTGTATGTCTGCTCTTCCCATGAACCACAGGAAGAGTCATCGCATGTGTGCACTTTTCATGAACCACAACTAGAGTCATTGCATGTGTGTTCTTCTTACAAACCATATCATGAACCACACCCAGTGTCATTGCATGTGTGTTCTTCTCACAAACCACACATGGATCCACCGCTGTCATTGCATGTCTGCTCTTCTCATTAACCACAGCTAGGGTCATTGCATGTCTCTTCTTTTCACAAACCACATGTCACCAGAGTCATTGCATGTGTGTTCTTCCCATGAACCACACATGGATCCACCAGTGTCATCGCATGTGTGTTCTTCTCACAAACCACACATGGATCCACCCAGTGTCATCGCATGTCTGCTCTTCCCATGAACCACACATGGATCCACCAGTGTCATTGCATGTCTGCTCTTTTCATGAACCACAGCTAGAGTCATTGGATATGTGTTCTTCTCACAAACCACATATCACCAGTGTCATTGCATGTGTGTTCTTCCCAAAGACCACGCATGGATCGACCAGTGTCATTGCATGTGTGTTCTTCTCACAAACCATATCATGAACCACACCCAGTGTCATTGCATGTGTGTTCTTCTCATAGACCACACATGGATCCACCAGTGTCGTTGCATGTGTGTTCTTCTCACAAACCATATCATGAACCACACCCATTATCATTGCATGTGTGTTCTTCTCGTTAACCCCACATGGATCCACTAGTGTCATTGCATGTCTGCTCTTTTCATTAACCACAGCTAGAGTCATTGCATTAGTGCTCTTTTCACAAACCACATATCACCAGAGTCATTGCATGTGTGTTCTTCTCACATACCATATCATGAACCACACGCATTGTCATTGCATGTGTGTTCTTCCCATGAACCACACATGGATCCACCGGTGTCATTGCATGTCTGCTCTTTTCATTAACCACAACTAGAGTCATTGCATGTGTGTTCTTCTCACAGACCACATATCACCAGAGTCATTGCATGTGTGTTCTTCCCATGAACCACACATGGATCCACCTGTGTCATTGCATGTGTGTTCTTCCCACAGACCACACATGGATCCCCCAGTGTCGTTGCATGTGTGTTCTTCCCATGAACCACACATGGATCCACCGGTGTCATTGTATGTCTGCTCTTCCCATGAACCACATCTAGAGTCATCGCATGCGTACTCTTTTCATGAACCACAGCTAGAGTCATTGCATGTGTGTTCTTTTTACAAACCATATCATGAACCACACCTAGTGTCATTGCATGCGTGTTCTTCTCACAAACCACACATGGATCCACCGGTGTGATTACATGTTTGCTCTTCTCATTAACCACAGCTAGAGTCATTGCATGTCTGTTCTTTTCACAAACCACATATCACCAGAGTCATTGCATGTGTGTTCTTCCCATGAACCACACATGGATCCACCAGTGTCATTGCATGTGTGTTCTTCACACAAACCACACATGGATCCACCCAGTGTCATCGCATGTGTGTTCTTCCCATAAACCACACATGGATCCACCAGTGTCATTGCATGTCTGCTCTTTTCATGAACCACATCTAGAGTCATTGGATGTGTGTTCTTCACACAGACCACATATCACCAGTGTCATTGCATGTGTGTTCTTCCCAAAGACCACACATGGATCCACCAGTGTCATTGCATGTGTGTTCTTTATCCTGAACCACACCCAGTGTCATTGCATGTGTGTTCTTCTCACACACCACACATGGATCCACTAGTGTCATTGCATGTGCGTTCTTCTCACAGACCATATCATGAACCACACCCAGTGTCATTGCATGTGTGTTCTTCCCATGAACCACACATGGATCCACCGGTGTCATTGCATGTGTGTTCTTTTCACAAACCACATATCACCTGTAGCGTCCCCAACCTTAAATAAGATTGAGTCCCCTGTGTTTACAATGCTAGTCCCTGGATCAATAGCTAGCATCCACAGTTCAGATGTATATCAAGAAACAAAGGTCATAATACAACTTTATAACCAGGAATAACATAATTTTATTACATCAAACATAGCTCATTAGGCTATTACATTACATTGCAGCGGAATAACTATAAGTATTGGGTCCTTCATCTTCAAAGTGCCACAGGCAGATGTTGGTTGTAGACTTTGTAATCCTAATCAATCAATCTTCACTAAAATCAATCAAACCTGCAACATCATAAGTTACAGCCACAAGGGTCAATACATTTGAATTGTATTGGCAAGTGATACTTTGGTAGTATAGTGGAGTCTATCATCTATATGCATTTTGGCTAAGTGGAGTTGAGGCTTGCATTGCTCAAAATAGATTTTTCCCTATCATTTTGAAAATAACTTTTGTTTGGCAAAAACTTTCCAAGGCATCTACCAATCAAAGACTGAAGATCCACTCAGGGCATCTACCAATCAGAGACTGAAGATTTGCTTGGCAAAAACAATTTTCCTCAATCAATGATTTCAAGATCCTTGTACCAAGCCATCTCTCCATCAAAGATTGAAGAATTTCACACAACCCTTGTTCACCCACAAGTTTTAATTTAGAAATTTGAATGATGAGATTCTTGATTGCTTCCATGTCTTGATGCTCAAATTGTCCTTTACCAGGGACATGGCTAAGTACTTAGGTTTTACACTCTGCAGAGGTGGTGCACTTTCCCCACAAGACTTGGTTTCCCAAGACAAAATCTTTCAGAAGCTTTCCCTTAGACCAACATGGACGCGTTCCAACCTATCAATCACT
Organism: Avena sativa; assembly: GCA_916181665.1. NCBI lineage: Eukaryota > Viridiplantae > Streptophyta > Magnoliopsida > Poales > Poaceae > Avena > Avena sativa. The sequence goes on from OV702295.1 coordinate 437,058,054, forward strand.
ACCACCCACTGTCCATGTGGCTAAGTTCTTGCAACCTATATGATCATGGCAGAGCCCATATTGCCAAGTGGTTGCACTTGAAGCTTCTCAACATTTGACATCTCAAATCTCTTTGTTTCCTGGGTGGCCTTCCACAAGTGAGATACACAAGCCAAGTCCATGGCCTTGTGAACCACTCAACATAAACCATTCCTTCCATTCCACCCAGGTGATTCATTAACTTAGTTGTTTTGTTAAATAAAAACAAGTCCTTAGACTTAGAATATTTTTCCATAGTGTGAATATATTCCACCCATGTTTTCTAGTAGCTAGGCTAAGCTTGGTAGTAATAGGATTCTTAAATTTAGGAAAATCCTACTAAGGATTCATATACTAGTTTTCCTATAGCAAGGTCTATACTTAGCTAAATAAAAACCATGCAAGTTTTACTTAGCAAAAACACTAATGCATAGTGAAAATAATGGGATAGATAGTATGAAGTATCACTTGCCTTTTTGGTAGAGGGTATAGGTTCACTCCTTGATCTTGCTAGTCTCACTCTTCTCTAACTTCACTACAAGTCAATCAAGCAAACACAAACTCAATCCACCAATCAAGCAAAACAACACACATAAATAACAAAGTCAAGGCAATGCATGCAAGCATGCCAAGCTTTGCTTTGTTTGTAGAAGTGGTTCCTAGTGGGTCATAGACATTGGAATCTAAGTCATGCATAAGCATGCAAAGGTTGGTTCTAATTGCAAAGGTGGTCTCCACTAGGCTTCTAAACTTTGTAAGTTCCAAATTGGTCATTTACCAAATGGCAAAGTCATTTGCAAAGAGGGTCTCTATTAGATTCCTAAACTTTGTAAGATCCAAAATGGTCCTTTACCAAAGTGGCAGAGTTAAGGTAATGCATGCGCCTTGTTTTGTTTGAAAAGTGGTTCCTAATGGGTCATAGACATTTGGGCACACCTATTGGTCATTTTGTGAAGTGGCTAAGTCATTTGCAAAAGGTTTCGCTATAAAACCATTTGCAAAACAAAGTGTTATTCTATGTGGTGTAGAAACATTTTTACTAAGGCTTTAACCTATAGGGTTCACCAAATGAGTTGCTATTGCAAAACTTGGTGTTTGGGTCAGTAGGTTTGGTCCAAAACATTTTCTCCAAAGTTTTCTTCATGAAAGCATTTTCATAAACAAAACAATGGTTTTTAATTAGCTAGAAATGGACTATACCAATTAATCCATTCTATTCTTTTCCAAAATCATTTTCCAACACATAGGTTGGTTCCTAGGGTCAGTAAGGTCACAACAAACCAATTTGCAAAGGTTTTAACCTAAATATCATTTTTAAATGATTTTTCTAATGTTAGCAAGCACACAAAAGAATCTGCAAAATCAAACAAGCTAACAAATACTATTTGCTAAACTAAGGGCAGGGTTGGCTAGGTCTTGTCTTGCTAATTCCAACGACATCAAATTTGCAAAATTTGCACGTGTGGATCAAAAGATACAAGGGTTTGAAGTTTGCAAAAGTTTCTGTTTTCAAATTCTGTTTTAAACCTAACAGGCGACACGCGGCGCGTTTTAATTCGCCGGTACCGGTTCGGCCGGATCGTGGCTGTGGAGCGTTGGATTAAGTTAGATCGCACGGTACAGAGCACGTACCCTTTCGCTGATAAGTGAAACTATCGTGAGCGTTAGATCTCGATCGGACGACGGTGGGGTGCTTGACCATAGACCAGCGGCGCTACGGCGGCTACCGGCGGCGGAGCGATCGGTCGATGACGTTGCCGGCGATACAGGAAGCGAGAGAGAAAGAGGGCATGCTCACCGAGTTCGCAAGATCATGGGGAAGCTCGAGGTAGTGTCTTCCTATCGCGGGGCGTACTGGAGTGAGCTTGATTGCTCGCCGGAGTTGCTGCGGCGGCGGGGCTCTCGGGTTGTCGTCGTTGGCGTCGCTGTGGATCACGAGAAGACAAACGGAAAGCACTGTAAGACGCGCAAGGGTACCGCGGTGATGCGAGCGTGAAGGAGGAGTGAAGGGGCGGTCTGGTCTTACCGGGCAATGTCGCCGTAGTTGGAGCAGACGGCGGCGCTCACTGTCGACGACGGAGGCGAGGATAGGGGGCGCCCTAGGTCAAACGGAAGGTGTCGTTAGGTTCGTATGAGCTTGTAGATCATCATCGGGTCAACGAGGATGAGAGGGGCGACCGGAATCTACCTGTGGGGCTCGTCGGAGAAAGAGGCAGACGGTGGCGACGGTGGTCGTCGTGGTTATCGACGCTCTGGGTCGCTCGGGGGCAAGCTGGTGCTACGGGGATGATCGCCAGGAGGTGTGGATCACGAGAGGATGGTCGAGGAGGTAAGGGGCGGCGAATCTTGGCCGGAATTGGCGAGGAGGGTCGTCGGAGCAGTGAGGGTGCAGCTTCGATTGAGGGCAGCCTGGAGGCTCTCGAGGCGTGAGGTCTGGGGGAAATGACAGAGGAGAGGGAGGCGGTTAAATGGGCGTGGTCGCGACGAGGAATCAACGCAGCATTAACGCGAATTCAAGCCGCGAAATCAAAGCCTGCAACGGCCGGTCGAGGAAGAAGGCGTGGTCAGCGGGTGGGGAAGGAGAACAGTGGACAGTGGGGTCCAGCGGTCAGTGGGAAAAGGAGAGGGAGGATGGGTCCACCGGTCATTGACTCTATGGGCTGTTTCGGCGGTGAGAAAAGTAACGCTTCGGGGAGGGAGAGCTGGGCTAGGTGGGCTTCCTGGGCTGGGCCTGTTTCCTTATTTTTTTTTCTGTCTAAGCATTTTTGTTTTTCTAATTCTATTTTCTGTTTTGCAATTCAAACAATTTATTCAAGCAATTTCAATCAACACTCAATCAATTCAAACAGCAAACTTTTCATTTGAATTTGGTTCTGTTTGACAACATAATCCAAATCTCAAAATGAAATATTATTTTTATTTATTTTAGGATCCATTTATTAATTAAATAAAATGGATCTTTAGTTATTAGGGTTTGATTTATTTAACAAAATTTCCAGATACATTCATTGAGGAATGCATTTCCCTTGATTTGGATTTGTTGAATTCAAACTTTAGAATCCCATCTTTAACAAACATTGGCTAAAGTTTTCCTTTTAGAAACAAAAGTTTCTTTTCACCCTGATTTTTCAACAAAAATTTATTTTGTTTATTTTATTTTTCACATTACAAGATTTGGAAAATCTTGGGATGTGACATCACCAGAGTCATTGCATGTGTGTTCTTCTCACAGATCATATCATGAACCACACCGAGTGTCATTGCATGTGTGTTCTTCCCATGAACCTGTAGGGGTTCGTAGCATGGAAAACAAAAATTTTCTATCGCATACAAACAAACAAGCCAAGATCTATCTACTAGATTGTAGCAACGAGTCGATGGAATAACTCACCCTCGAAGATTCCAAAGTGTTTAACGAGAGCAGATTCTCGTGGGTGATGTAGTCGTACTCTTTCCGATCTCAAGATCGCGTAGACGATCCTTCCGGCGCCACGTTCCAGCAGCGCCCCCGCAGTCGGTCACACGTTCGGTACTCGACGAAGACCTTCCTCTCCCTTGTTCCAGCAGGCAGCGGAGGTTGTAGCACTCTCCTCGCGATTCCGGCAGCACAACGGCGTGGTACCGGAGGTAGAGGGGAGATCCCGCAGGACTTCGCCTTAAGCCGGTGCGAGTATGGTGGAGCTTATGAGAGAGGCTATTAGTGGTCTAGTAATTAGACACACCAATTAGAGGGCTCTAAACCAATTAGAAGGCTCTAAACCGAAACAGCTCTAAACCGGGGTCTAGGTCTAGTTTCTAGTTTAGAGGATAGGAACTTGTGTGTTGTGGGAGGGGAGCCCTGCCCCTCCCTTTATAGGTGGGAGGGCCGGCGGCCAAGGGGAGGGAGTGGAGTCCCTCCCCAACTCGGCCTTGGTGGGGCGCCGGCTTGGAGAGGAGGGACTCCTCCCCCAAGTCGGTTTCAACCTCCTCCTCTTTCTCCTCTTTCCGAAAACTGGCAGTTTGACCGAAAACTGGCAGTTTGACTTTTCAATTAGGATTTGAATTAACCCTTTATTTCGGACAGCGAGAACACTTAGTACATGATGCAATCATTCCAACTTGCAATGACACATTCATGTACCCCTTCCCCCCCGGAGTGCCGGACATTCCGGGACCTTCTAGAATGTTCCCGATGAAAACACCGGAACCATTCCCCAACTCCGAAATGGGACTTTCCTTATATGAATCTTATTCTCCGGACCATTCCGGATCACCTCGTGATATCCCGGATCCCATCCGAGACTCCGAACAACATTCGGTCTCTTTCTCATAATACCATAACTACTCAAACAACGTCGAATCCTTAAGTGTGTCTCCCTACGGTTCGTGAATTATGCGGACATGATCGAGACACTTCTCCGAACAATAACCAATAGAGGAATCTGGAAATTCATATGGCTCCCACATATTTCTACGATTACTTTGCGATCGAATGAACCACTTACATACGATACCAATTTCCCTTTGTCTCACGATATGTTACTTATCCGAGGTCATGATCGTCGGTATCTCTGCATACCTAGTTCAACCTCGTTACTGATAAGTACTCTTTTCTCGTTCCCGTGATATGTGATCCCTTGTGACCAAGTCACATGCTTGCAAGCTAATTGGATGACATTTCACCGAGAGGGCCCAGAGAATATCTATCCGTCATGTGGATGGACAAATCCCACTCTTGATCCATGTGTTTCAACCAATACTTTCCGAACACCCAATGCCACTTTTATAGCCACCCTGTTACGGTGTGGTGTTTGATGACATCAAAGCATCCATCCAGTAAAGGCAATATGCATGATCTCATGGTCGAAGGAATTAGGTTACTATGTATCAGAAAGCATATAGCAATTGAACTATTGAAATGACTTGATCTTTATGCTACGCTTGTCTATAGGAGTATGTCCACCATATCATTCTCCTAACGATATGATCTTGTTGTTGATAACATCTCAATGTTCATGACAAAGAAACCACATCATCAATCAACCAACAAGCTAGTGAAGTATAGAGGCCATACTAGGGACTTCAAATTAAGTTTACAAATCACACAAGTATTAATGGTTTCCTTGTTAATACTATTATAGCATGAATGTAAACATTTATCATAAACACAAAGATATATAATAATAACTACATTTATTATTACCTCTAGGGCATATCTCCAACAGTCTCCCACTTGCACTAGAGTCATCTAATCTAGATTACATGGTAATATACCGAACACCCATGGCAGTTTGGTGTTGGTCATGTTTTGCCCTCGGGAGAGGTTTAGTCAACGGATCCGCCACATTCAGATCTGTGTGTACTTTGCAAATCTTTATATCCCCATCCTGGATATGTTCTCGAATAGCGTGGAAACGCAGCTTGATATGCTTCAGCTTCTTGTGTGACCTTGGTTCTTGCGCATTGGCTATGGCGCCCATGTTATCACAGTAGATAGACATTGGGTCCAGCGCACTTGGAACCACACCCAGCTCTGTAATGAACTCTTTCATCCATATCGCTTCTTGTGAAGCCTCCGAAGCAGCCATGTATTCCGATTCAGTTGAAGATCTCGCCACAACGCTTTGCTTTGCACTCCTCCAGCTAACTGCTGCACCATTCAAAATAAATACGTATCCAGATTGTGATTTAGAATCATCCGGATCGGTGTTCCAACTAGCATCGGTGTAACCATTAACAACGAGCTGTTCATCACCTCCATAAGAAAGAACCATATCCTTAGTTCTTCTCAAGTACTTAAGGATGTTTTTGACCGCTGTCCAATGATCCACTCCTGGATCACTTTGATATCTGCTAGTTAGACTAACAGCATATGCGATGTCGGGTCTAGTACATAGCATGGCATACATTAGAGATCCTATGGCTGAGGCATAGGGAGTCTTACTCATCTTTTCTCTATCTTCTGCCGATGTCGGACTTTTGAGTTTTACTCAAGGTCGTATTGGGCAACATGGGCAAGAACCCTTTCTTGCTATCTTCCATTCCAAACCTCTTTAGAACTTTGTCCAAATATGTACTTTGTGACAATGATATTTGGCGTTTCGATCTATCTCTATAAATCTTTATGCCTAATATGTAAGCTGCTTCGCCAAGATCCTTCATTGAAAAACTATTATTCAAATATTCCTTGACACTATTAAGAAGGTCTACATCATTCCCAATCAACAATATGTCATCCACATACAGTATTAAGAATGCTACAGAGCTCCCACTCACTTTCTTGTAAATACAAGCTTCTCCATAAGTTTGTATAAAACCAAAACTTTTGATTACCTTATCAAAACGTTGATTCCAACTTCGGGATGCTTGCTTCAATCCATAGATGGACCGTTGAAGCTTGCATACCTTGTTAGCATCTTTAGGATCGACAAAACCTTTGGGTTGTATCATATACAACTCTTCATCAATGTCTCCATTGAGGAATGCTGTTTTGACATCCATCTGCCATATCTCATAATCATAATATGCAGCGATTGCTAACATAATCCTCACAGACTTTAGCTTCGCTACCGGTGAGAAAGTCTCATCGTAGTCAACTCCTTGAATTTGTCGAAACCCTTTTGCGACAAGTCGAGCTTTATAGACAGTAACATTACCATCAGCATCTGTTTTCTTCTTGAAAATCCATTTGTTCTCGACAGCCTTCCGGCCATCCGGTAAGTCCACCAAAGTCCATACTTGGTTTTCGTACATGGATCCAATCTCGGATTTCATGGCTTCTTGCCATTTATTGGAATCTGGGCTCATCATCGCTTCCTCATATGTCTCGGGGTTATCGGTGTTGTCCACCAACATGACATTCATAACGGAATCATACCAATCTGGAGTGGTACGAGTTCTCGTTGACCTCCGAGGCTCTGTAGTAACTTCAACCGAAGTTTCATGATCACCATCATTAGCTTCCTCTCTTATTGGTGCAGGCACCACAGGAACTTCTTCCGGTGCTGCGCTACTCGCAATTTCGAGAGAAGGTTCGACAACCTCGTCGAGTTCTACTTTCCTTCCAGTCACTTCTTTCGAGAGAAATTCCTTCTCTAGAAAGGATCCATTCTTAGCAACGAAGATTTTGCCTTCGGATCTATGATAGAAGGTATACCCAACAGTTTCCTTCGGGTATCCTATGAAGACGCATTTTTCCGCTTTGGGTTCAAGCTTGTCCGGCTGTAACTTCTTTACATAGGCTTCGCATCCCCAAACTTTAAGGAACGACAATTTAGGTTTCTTCCCAAACCATAATTCATACGGTGTCGTTTCAACGGATTTAGACGGTGCCCTATTTAAAGTGAATGCGGCTGTTTCTAATGCATAACCCCAAAATGATAGTGGCAAATCTGTAAGTGACATCATAGAACGAACCATATCTAAGAGAGTTCGATTACGACGTTCAGACACACCATTACGCTGTGGTGTTCCCGGCGGTGTCAACTGCGAAAGTATTCCACATTTCTTCAAATGCTCGCCAAACTCGTAACTTAGATATTCACCTCCACGATCAGATCGTAGAAATTTAATCTTCTTGTTACGTTGATTCTCTACCTCACTTTGAAACTCCTTAAACTTCTCGAAAGTTTCGGACTTATGTTTCATAAAATAGATATACCCATATCTACTCAAGTCATCCGTGAAGGTAAGAACATAACGATAACCACTGCGCGATGCTACACTCATTGGACCACACACATCGGTATGTATGATTTCCAATAAGTCTGTAGCTCGCTCCATCATACCAGAAAATGGAGTCTTAGTCATTTTACCCATCAGACATGCTTCGCATCTTTCAAGTGATTCAAAATCAAGTGATTCAAGAAGTCCATCGGAATGGAGTTTCTTCATACGCTTCACTCCAATGTGACCAAGACGACAGTGCCACATATAGGTCAAATTATCGCTTGATTTCAAACGTTTAGCCTCAATGTTATTAATATGTGTATTTCTACTATCGAGATTCAATATGAATAGACCATCTATCAAAGGTGCATGTGCATAAAACATATTACTCATATAAATCGAACAACCATTATTCTCGGATTTAAACAAGTAACCGTCTCGCAATAAACAAGATCCCGATATAATGTTCATGCTCAACGCAGGCACCAAATAACAATTATTTAAGTATAAAACTAATCCCGATGGTAGATGAAGAGGTAGTGTGCCGACCGCGATCACATCAACCTTTGATCCGTTTCCCACGCGCATCGTCACCTCGTTCTTCACTAGCTTCCGTTTATTCTGCAGCTCCTGTTTCGAGTTACAAATATGAGCAACCGAACCAGTATCAAATACCCAGGCACTACTACGAGTACTAGTGAGATACACATCAATAACATGTATATCAGATATACCTTTCTTCTTGATGTTGCCGTTCTTCAAATCCGCCAAGTACCTTGGGCAGTTCCGCTTCCAGTGACCTTCTCCCTTGCAGTAAAAGCACTCAGTATCAGGCTTGGGTCCAGCCTTGGTCCTCTTCGTCGGCGTGGTAACTTTCTTACCACCCTTCTTGAAGTGTCCCTTCTGCTTAGACTTGCCTTTCTTGAATTTGGTGGTCTTATTGACCATCAACACTTGGTGCTCTTTCTTGATCTCCACTTCTGCAGATTTTAACATAGCAAATAGTTCTGGCAACTCTTTGTTCATGTTCTGCATGTTGTAGTTCATCACAAAGTTCTTGTAACTTGGTGGTAGTGATTGGAGGATGCGGTAAACTCCCAAAGTATTAGGAATCACTATACCCAAACTTTGAAGTTTATTTGCGTGCCCAGACATTTTAAGCACATGCTCACTGACGGAGCTACCCTCTTCCATCTTGCAGTTAAAGAACTTTTCAGAAGCTTCATAACTTTCAATTGCCGCATGAGTCTCAAAGATTAATTTGAGATCCTCGACAATATCATATGGATCTGACTCTTCAAACCTTTTCTGAAGCTCCGATTCTAAACCATACAAGATAGCACACTGAACTATGGAGTACTGATTCTTCCGAGCGAGGTAAACATTCTTTACTTCATCGGTAGCATCAGCTGCAGGTGGGTCACCTAGCGGTGCATCCAGCACATAGGTCAAATTACCAGCTGTGAGGACAATCCTCAAATTGCGGAACCAATCCGCGAAGTTGCTTCCATTGTTTTTCAACTTTTCTTTCTCTAGGAACGCATTAAAATTGATGGTAGGGGCTGCCATTGATCTACAACATATTTGCAATAGTTTAGACTAAGTTTATGACAAATTGAGTTCAAATTAATTAATGAAATTAAACTAGGTGAACTCCCACTCAAAACAACATCCCTCACATTGTTTTAGTGATCACACGAACCAAATCCACTACATCAACACCGATCATCACGAGAGCTGATATAGTTTTAATGGCGAACAATCATCATGTTCATCATATCTACTATATGATTCATGCTTTGCCTTTCGGCGATCCGTGTTCCTGAGGCCATGTCTGTACATGCTAGGCTCGTCAAGATCAAACCTTAGCTTCCGCATAAGCAAATCTGGCTTGCTTACGTTGTAGTCACCCGCGGAATCAAAGACACCCGATCATCACGTGGTGCTTCGAAGCAGCAAGCTTTGGCAACGGTGCATACTAAGGGTGAACACTTTTAGAACTTGAAATTTATGTGCATGAGGGATCATCTTATAATGCTACCGTCGTCTACTAAGCAATACAAGATGCATAAAGGATTAACATCACATGCAATTCATAATATGTGATATGATATGGCCTTTCTTCTTTGTGCTTCCGATCTCCATCTTCAAGCACGAATATGATCTCCATCATCACCGGCATAGCATCAAGGTCAATGACGCTTCTTCATGGTTGTCGTCCACCAGCTTCAACTATTACAACTATTTTGAATAGACACGCAGGTCTTAACAGAAATTAAAGACAACCATATGGCTCCTGCCGGTTGCCAACTTACAATAAGGATCATTGCATACATCAAATATAATCACAATCATGGCCATATCACATCACTGCACACCCCTGCAAAACAAAGTTAGACGCTTCTACTTTCTTTGCATATTTTACGTGGTTTGGGGCTTTCCATAAGTGTCGTTCTAACTTACGAACAAGAACCACAACATTGATACTAGCATTGTTGATCACCCGTTGTAAATTGGATCTTTACTATGCTAGGAGAAACAGGCACCCGCAAAGCCACTTATGCAAAACGAGTTGCATGTCAAGCGTGGAGCAAGTCTCATGAACGATGTCATGTAAGGTTAGCCCGGGCCGCTTCATCCCAACATACCGCAAGATGCAAAGTACACAAAAAGCAATCTACAATAAAAGCATCAACGCCCACAATGACCATTGTGTTCTACTCGTGCAACAGATCTACATATAGACCTGGCTCTGATACCACTGTAGGGGTTCGTAGCATGGAAAACAAAAATTTTCTATCGCATACAAACAAACAAGCCAAGATCTATCTACTAGATTGTAGCAACGAGTCGATGGAATAACTCACCCTCGAAGATTCCAAAGTGTTTAACGAGAGCAGATTCTCGTGGGTGATGTAGTCGTACTCTTTCCGATCTCAAGATCGCGTAGACGATCCTTCCGGCGCCACGTTCCAGCAGCGCCCCCGCAGTCGGTCACACGTTCGGTACTCGACGAAGACCTTCCTCTCCCTTGTTCCAGCAGGCAGCGGAGGTTGTAGCACTCTCCTCGCGATTCCGGCAGCACAACGGCGTGGTACCGGAGGTAGAGGGGAGATCCCGCAGGACTTCGCCTTAAGCCGGTGCGAGTATGGTGGAGCTTATGAGAGAGGCTATTAGTGGTCTAGTAATTAGACACACCAATTAGAGGGCTCTAAACCAATTAGAAGGCTCTAAACCGAAACAGCTCTAAACCGGGGTCTAGGTCTAGTTTCTAGTTTAGAGGATAGGAACTTGTGTGTTGTGGGAGGGGAGCCCTGCCCCTCCCTTTATAGGTGGGAGGGCCGGCGGCCAAGGGGAGGGAGTGGAGTCCCTCCCCAACTCGGCCTTGGTGGGGCGCCGGCTTGGAGAGGAGGGACTCCTCCCCCAAGTCGGTTTCAACCTCCTCCTCTTTCTCCTCTTTCCGAAAACTGGCAGTTTGACCGAAAACTGGCAGTTTGACTTTTCAATTAGGATTTGAATTAACCCTTTATTTCGGACAGCGAGAACACTTAGTACATGATGCAATCATTCCAACTTGCAATGACACATTCATGTACCCCTTCCCCCCCGGAGTGCCGGACATTCCGGGACCTTCTAGAATGTTCCCGATGAAAACACCGGAACCATTCCCCAACTCCGAAATGGGACTTTCCTTATATGAATCTTATTCTCCGGACCATTCCGGATCACCTCGTGATATCCCGGATCCCATCCGAGACTCCGAACAACATTCGGTCTCTTTCTCATAATACCATAACTACTCAAACAACGTCGAATCCTTAAGTGTGTCTCCCTACGGTTCGTGAATTATGCGGACATGATCGAGACACTTCTCCGAACAATAACCAATAGAGGAATCTGGAAATTCATATGGCTCCCACATATTTCTACGATTACTTTGCGATCGAATGAACCACTTACATACGATACCAATTTCCCTTTGTCTCACGATATGTTACTTATCCGAGGTCATGATCGTCGGTATCTCTGCATACCTAGTTCAACCTCGTTACTGATAAGTACTCTTTTCTCGTTCCCGTGATATGTGATCCCTTGTGACCAAGTCACATGCTTGCAAGCTAATTGGATGACATTTCACCGAGAGGGCCCAGAGAATATCTATCCGTCATGTGGATGGACAAATCCCACTCTTGATCCATGTGTTTCAACCAATACTTTCCGAACACCCAATGCCACTTTTATAGCCACCCTGTTACGGTGTGGTGTTTGATGACATCAAAGCATCCATCCAGTAAAGGCAATATGCATGATCTCATGGTCGAAGGAATTAGGTTACTATGTATCAGAAAGCATATAGCAATTGAACTATTGAAATGACTTGATCTTTATGCTACGCTTGTCTATAGGAGTATGTCCACCATATCATTCTCCTAACGATATGATCTTGTTGTTGATAACATCTCAATGTTCATGACAAAGAAACCACATCATCAATCAACCAACAAGCTAGTGAAGTATAGAGGCCATACTAGGGACTTCAAATTAAGTTTACAAATCACACAAGTATTAATGGTTTCCTTGTTAATACTATTATAGCATGAATGTAAACATTTATCATAAACACAAAGATATATAATAATAACTACATTTATTATTACCTCTAGGGCATATCTCCAACAGAACCACACATGGATCCACCGGTGTCATTGCATGTCTTCTCTTTTCATGAACCACAGCTAGAGTCATTGCATGTGTGTTCTTCTCACAGACCACATATCACCAGTGTCATTGCATGTGTGTTCTTCCCAAAGACCACACATGGATCCACTAGTGTCATTGCATGTGTGTTCTTCTCACAAACCATATCATGAACCACACCCAGTGTCATTGCATGTGTGTTCTTCTCACTGACCACACATGGATCCACTAGTGTCATTGCATGTGTGTTCTTCTCATAGACCATATCATGAAACACACCCAGTGTCATTGCATGTGTGTTCTTCCCATGAACCACACATGGATCCACCGGTGTCATTGCATGTCTGCTCTTTTCATTAACCACAGCTAGAGTCATTCCATGTGTGTTCTTCTCACAAACCACACATGGATCCACCAGTGTCGTTGCATGTGTGTTCTTCCCATGAGCCACACATGGATCCACCAATGTCATTGCATGTCTGCTCTTTTCATGAACCATAGCTAGAGTCATTGGATGTGTGTTCTTCTCACTGACCACATATCACCAGTGTCATTGCATGTGTGTTCTTCCCAAAGACCACACATGGATCCACTAGTGTCATTGCATGTGTGTTCTTCTCACAGACCATATCATGAACCACACCTAGTGTCATTGCATGTGTGTTCTTCTCATAGACCACACATGGATCCACTAGTGTCATTTCATGTGTGTTCTTCTGACAGACCATATCATGAACCACACCCAGTGTCATTGCATGTGTGTTCTTCCCATGAACCACACATGGATCCAGCAGTGTCATTGCATGTCTGCTCTTTTCATTAACCATAGCTAGAGTCATTGCATGTTTGTTCTTCTCACAAACCACATATCACCGGAGTCATTGCATGTGTGTTCTTCCCAAAGGCCACACATGGATCCACTAGTGTCATTGCATGTGTGTTCTTCCCACAGACCACACATGGATACACTCGTGTCGTTGCATGTGTGTTCTTCCCATGAACCACACATGGATCCACCAGTGTCATTGTATGTCTGCTCTTCCCATGAACTTCAGCTAGAGTCATCGCATGCGTGCTCTTTTCACAAACCACAGCTAGAGTCATTGCATGTGTGTTCTTCTTACAAACCATATCATGAACCACACCCAGTGTCATTGCATGTGTGTTCTTCTCACAAACCACACATGGATCCACTTGTGTCATTGCATGTCTGCTCTTCTCATTAACCACACCTAGAGTCATTGCATGTCTGTTCTTTTCACAAACCACATATCACTAGAGTCATTGCATGTGTGTTCTTCCCATGAACCACACATGGATCCTCCAGTGTCATTGCATGTGTGTTCTTCTCACAAACCACACATGGATCCACCCAGTGTCATCGCATGTGTGTTCTTCCCATGAACCACACATGGATCCACCAGTGTCATTGCATGTGTGTTATTCTCACAGACCATGTAAGGATCCACCGGTGTTGTTGCATGTGTGTTCTTCCCATGAACCACACATGGATCCACCGGTGTCATTGCATGTCTGCTCTTCCCATGAACCACATCTAGAGTCATCGCATGCGTGCTCTTTTCATGAACCACATCTAGAGTCATTGGATGTGTGTTCTTCTTACAAACCATATCATGAACCAGACCCAGTATCATTGCATGTGTGTTCTTCTCACAAACAACACATGGATCCACCGGTGTCATTGCATGTTTGCTCTTCTCCTTAACCACAGCTAGAGTCATTGCATGTCTGTTCTTTTCACAAACCACATATCACCAGACTCATTGGATGTGTGTTCTTCTCACGAACCACACATGGATCCACCAGTGTCATTGCATGTCTGTTCTTCTCACAAACCACACATGGATCCACCTAGTGTCATCGCATGTCTACTCTTACCATGAACCACACATGGATCCACCAGTGTCATAGCATGTCTGCTCTTTTCATGAACCAAATTTAAGTCATTGGATGTGGGTTCTTCTCACAGACCACATATTACTAGTGTCATTGCATGTGTGTTCTACTCACAAACCATATCATGAACCACACCCAGTGTCATTGCATGTGTGTTCTTCTCACAGACCACACATGGATCCACCAGTGTCATTGCATGTGTGTTCTTCTCACAAACCATATCATGAACCACACCATGTGTCATTGTATGTGTGTTCTTCTCATTAACCCCACATGGATCCACCAGTGTCATTGCATGTCTGCTCTTTTCATTAACCACAGCTAGAGTCATTGCATGTGTGTTCTTTTTACAAACCACATATCACCAGAGTCATTGCATGTGTGTTCTTCTCACAGACCTCATATCACCTGTGCATTGCATGTGTGTTCTTCCCATGAACCACACATGGATCCACCAGTGGCATTGCATGTGTGTTATTTTCACAAACCACATATCACCAGAGTCATTGCATGTGTGTTCTTATCACAGACCCCATATCACCTGTGTCATTGCATGTGTGTTCTTCCCATGAACCACACATGGATCCACTAGTGTCATTGCATATGTGTTCTTCCCACAGACCACACATGGATCCACCGGTGTCATTGCATGTGTGTTCTTCCCATGAACAACACAGGGATGTACCAGTGTCATTGCATGTCTGCTCTTTTCATGAACCACAGCTAGAGTTATTGGATGTGTGTTCTTCTCACAGACCACATATCACCAGTGTCATTGCATATGTGTTCTTCCCAAAGACCACACATGGATCCACCAGTGTCATTGCATGTGTGTTCGTATCGCAAACCATATCATGAACCACACCCAGTGTTATTGCATGTGTGTTATTCTCATAGACCACACATGGATCCACCAGTTTCATTGCACGTATGTTCTTATCACATACCATATCATGAACCACACCCAGTGTCATTGCATGTGTGTTGTTCCCATGAACCACACATGGATCCACCGGTGTCATTGCATGTCTGCTCTTTTCATGAACCATAGCTAGAGTAATTGCATGTGTGTTCTTCTTACAGACCACATATCACCTGTGTCATTGCATCTGTGTTCTTCCCATGAACCACACATGGATCCACCAGTGTCATTGCATGTGTGTTCTTCCCACGGACCACACATGGATCCACCAGTGTCATTGCATGTGTGTTCTTCCCATGAACCACACATGGATCCACCGGTGTCATTGTATGTCTGCTCTTCCCATGAACCGCAACTAGAGTCATCGCATGCGTGCTCTTTTCATGAACCACAGCTAGAGTCATTGTATGTGTGTTCTTCTTACAAACCATATCATAAACCACACCCAGTGTCATTGCATGTATGTTCTTCTCACAAACCACACATGGATCCACCGGAGTCATTGCATGTCTTCTCTTCTCATTAACCACAGCTAGAGTCATTGCATGTCTATTATTTTCACAAACCACATATCACCAGAGTCATTGCATGTGTGTTCTTCCATGAACAACACATGGATCCACCAGTGTCATTTCATGTGTGTTCTTCTCACAAACCACACATGGATCCACCCAGTGTCATCACATGTGTGTTCTTCCCATGAACCACACATGGATCCACCAGTGTCAGTGCATGTCTGCTCTTTTCATGAACCACAGCTAGAGTCATTGGATGTGTGTTCTTCTCACAGACCACATATCACCAGTGTCATTGCATGTGTGTTCTTCCCAAAGACCACACATGGATCCACTAGTGTCATTGCATGTATGCTCTTCTCACAAACCATATCATGAACCACACCCAGTGTCATTGCATGTGTGTTCTTCTCACAGACCACATATCACCGGAGTCATTGCATGTTCTTCCAATGAACCAGACATGGATCCACTAGTGTCATTGCATGTTTGTTCTTCCCAGAGACCACACCTGGATCCACTAGTGTCATTGCATGTGTGTTCTTCCCATGAACCACACATGGATCCACCGGTGTCATTGTATGTCTGCTCTTCCCATGAACCACAGCTAGAGTCATTGCATGCGTGCTCTTTTCATGAACCACAGCTAGTGTCATTGCATGTGTGTTCTTCTTACAAACCACATCATGAACCACACCCAGTGTCATTGCTTGTGTGTTCTTCTCAGAAACCACACATGGATCCACCAGTGTCATTGCATGTCTTCTCTTCTCATTAACCACAGCCAGAGTCATTGCATGTCTGTTCTTTTCACAAACCACATATCTCCAGAGTCATTGCATGTGTGTTATTCCCATGAACCACACATGGATCCACCAGTGTCATTGCATGTGTGTTGTTCTCACAAACCACACATGGATCCACCAGTGTCATTGCATGTGTGTTATTCTCACAAACCACGTAAGGATCCACAGGTGTCATTGCATGTGTGTTCTTCCCATGAACCACACATGGATCCACCAGTGTCATTGCATGTGTGTTCTTCACACAGAACACACATGGATCCACCGATATCATTGGATGTGTGTTCTTCCCATGAACCACACATGGATCCATCGGTGTCATTGTATGTCTGCTCTTCCCATGAACCACAGCTAGAGTCATCGCATGCGTGCTCTTTTCATGAACCACAGCTAGAGTCATTGGATGTGTGTTCTTCTTACAAACCATATCATGAACCACACCCAGTGTCATTGCATGTGTGTTCTTCTCACAAACCACACATGGATCCACCGGTGTCATTGCATGTCTGCTCTTCTCATTAACCAGAGCTAGATTCATTGCATGTTTGTTCTTTTCACAAACCACATATCACTAGAGTCATTGCATGTGTGTTCTTCCCATGAACCACACATGGATCCACCAGTGTCATTGCATGTGTGTTCTTCTCACAAACCACACATGGATCCACCCAGTGTCATCGCATGTGTGTTCTTCCCAGGAACCACACATGGATCCACCAGTGTCATTGCATGTCTGCTCTTTTCATGAACCACAGCTAGAGTCATTGGATGTGTGTTCTTCTCACAGACCACATATCACCAGTGTCATTGCATGTGTGTTCTTCCCAAAGACCACACATGGATCCACCAGTGTCATTGCATGTGTGTTCTTCTCACAAACCATATCATGAACCACACCTAGTGTCATTGCATGTGTGTTCTTCTCACATACCACACATGGATCCACTAGTGTCATTGCATGTGTGTTCTTCTCACAGACCATATCATGAACCACACCGAGTGTCATTGCATGTGTTTTCTTCCCATGGACCACACATGGATCCACCGGTGTCATTGCATGTCCGCTCTTTTCATTAACCACGGCTAGAGTCATTGCATGTGTGTTCTTCTCACAAACCACATATCACCGGAGTCATTGCATATGTGTTCTTCCCAAAGACCACACATGGATCCACCAGTGTCATTGCATGTGTGTACTTCCCACAGACCCACATGGATCCACCTAGTGTCATTGCATGTGTGTTCTTCCCACAGACCACACATGGATCCACCAGAGTCATTGCATGTGTGTTCTTCCCATGAACCACACATGGATCCACCAGTGTCATTGCATGTCTGCTCTTTTCACAAACTAGAGCTAGAGTCATTGCATGTGTGTTCTTCTTAGAAACCATATGATGAACCACACCCAGTGTCATTGCATGTGTGTTCTTCTCACAAACCACACATGCATCCACCGGTGTCATTGCATGTCTGCTCTTCTCATTAACCACTGCTAGAGTCATTGCATGTTTGTCCTTTTCACAAACCACATATCACCAGAGTCATTGCATGTGTGTTCTTCCCATGAACCACACATGGATCCACCAGTGTCATTGCATGTGTGTTCTTCTCACAAACCACACATGGATCCACCCAGTGTTATTGCATGTGTGTTCTTCCCATGAACCACACATGGATCCACCAGTGTCATTGCGTGTGTGTTATTCTCACAAACCATGTAAGGATCCACCGGTGTCGTTGCATGTGTGTTCTTCCCATGAACCACACATGGATCCACCGTTGTCATTGTATGTCTGCTCTTCCCATGAACCATAGCTAGAGTCATCGCATGCGTGCTCTTTTCATGAACCACAGCAAGAGTCATTGCATGTGTGTTCTTCTCACAGAACATATCTTGAACCACACCCAGTTTCATTGCATGTGTGTTCTTTCCATGAACCACACATGGATCCACCGGTGTCATTGCATGTCTGCTCTTTTCATGAACCACGGCTAGAGTCATTGCATGTGTGTTCTTCTCACAGACCACATATCGCCGGAGTCATTGCATGTGTGTTCTTCCCATGAACCACACATGTGTCCACCGGTGTCATTGCATGTCTGCTCTTTTCATGAACCTCGCATGGATCCACTAGTGTCGTTGCATGTGTGTTCTTCCCACAAACCACACATGGATCCAGCAGTGGCATTGTATGTCTGCTCTTCCCATGAACCACAGCTAGAGTCATCGCATGCGTCCTCTTTTCATGAACCACAGCTAGAGTCATTGCATGTGTGTTCTTCTTACAAACCATATCATGAACCACACCCAGTGTCATTGCATGTGTGTTCTTCTCACAAACCACACATGGATCCACCGGTGTCATTGCATGTGTGCTCTTCTAATTAACCACAGCTAGAGTCATTGCATGTATGTTCTTTTCACAAACCACATATCACCAGAGTCATTGCATGTGTTTTCTTCCCATGAACCACACACGAATCCACCAGTGTCATTGCATGTGTGTTCTTCTCAGAAACCACACATGGATCCACCCAGTGTCTTCGCATGTGTGTTCTTCCCATGAACCACACATGGATCCACCAGTGTCATTGCACGTCTGCTCTTTTCATGAACCACAGCTAGAGTCATTGGATGTATGTCCTTCTCACAGACCACATATCACCAGTGTCATTGAATGTGTGTTTTCTTCTCACAGACCACACATGGATCCACCAGTGTCATTGCATGTGTTTTCTTCTCACAAAACATATCATGAACCACACCTAGTGTCATTGCATGTGTGTTCTTCCCATGAACCACACATGGATCCACCAGTG
Organism: Avena sativa; assembly: GCA_916181665.1. Classification (NCBI taxonomy): domain Eukaryota; kingdom Viridiplantae; phylum Streptophyta; class Magnoliopsida; order Poales; family Poaceae; genus Avena; species Avena sativa. Next base: position 437,077,397 of record OV702295.1, read on the forward strand.
TCATTCCATGTGTGTTCTTCCCACAGACCACACATGGATCCACCAGTGTCATTTCATGTGTGTTCTTCTCATGAACCACACATGGATCCACCAGTGTCATTGCATGTCTGCTCTTTTCATGAGCCATAGCTAGAGTCATTGGATGTGTGTTCTTCTTACAGACCACATATCACCAGTGTCATTGCATGTGTGTTCTTCCCAAAGACCACACATGGATCCACCAGTGTCATTGCATGTGTGTTCTTCTCACAAACCATATCATGAACCACACCCAGTGTCATTGCATGTGTGTTGTTCCCATGAACCACACATGGATCCACCGGTGTCATTGCATGTCTGCTCTTTTCATGAACCATAGCTAGAGTAATTGCATGTGTGTTCTTCTTACAGACCACATATCACCTGTGTCATTGCATCTGTGTTCTTCCCATGAACCACACATGGATCCACCAGTGTCATTGCATGTGTGTTCTTCCCACGGACCACACATGGATCCACCAGTGTCATTGCATGTGTGTTCTTCCCATGAACCACACATGGATCCACCGGTGTCATTGTATGTCTGCTCTTCCCATGAACCGCAACTAGAGTCATCGCATGCGTCCTCTTTTCATGAACCACAGCTAGAGTCATTGTATGTGTGTTCTTCTTACAAACCATATCATAAACCACACCCAGTGTCATTGCATGTATGTTCTTCTCACAAACCACACATGGATCCACCGGAGTCATTGCATGTCTTCTCTTCTCATTAACCACAGCTAGAGTCATTGCATGTCTATTATTTTCACAAACCACATATCACCAGAGTCATTGCATGTGTGTTCTTCCATGAACAACACATGGATCCACCAGTGTCATTTCATGTGTGTTCTTCTCACAAACCACACATGGATCCACCCAGTGTCATCACATGTGTGTTCTTCCCATGAACCACACATGGATCCACCAGTGTCAGTGCATGTCTGCTCTTTTCATGAACCACAGCTAGAGTCATTGGATGTGTGTTCTTCTCACAGACCACATATCACCAGTGTCATTGCATGTGTGTTCTTCCCAAAGACCACACATGGATCCACTAGTGTCATTGCATGTATGCTCTTCTCACAAACCATATCATGAACCACACCCAGTGTCATTGCATGTGTGTTCTTCTCACAGACCACATATCACCGGAGTCATTGCATGTTCTTCCAATGAACCAGACATGGATCCACTAGTGTCATTGCATGTTTGTTCTTCCCAGAGACCACACCTGGATCCACTAGTGTCATTGCATGTGTGTTCTTCCCATGAACCACACATGGATCCACCGGTGTCATTGTATGTCTGCTCTTCCCATGAACCACAGCTAGAGTCATTGCATGCGTGCTCTTTTCATGAACCACAGCTAGTGTCATTGCATGTGTGTTCTTCTTACAAACCACATCATGAACCACACCCAGTGTCATTGCTTGTGTGTTCTTCTCAGAAACCACACATGGATCCACCAGTGTCATTGCATGTCTTCTCTTCTCATTAACCACAGCCAGAGTCATTGCATGTCTGTTCTTTTCACAAACCACATATCTCCAGAGTCATTGCATGTGTGTTATTCCCATGAACCACACATGGATCCACCAGTGTCATTGCATGTGTGTTGTTCTCACAAACCACACATGGATCCACCAGTGTCATTGCATGTGTGTTATTCTCACAAACCACGTAAGGATCCACAGGTGTCATTGCATGTGTGTTCTTCCCATGAACCACACATGGATCCACCAGTGTCATTGCATGTGTGTTCTTCACACAGAACACACATGGATCCACCGATATCATTGGATGTGTGTTCTTCCCATGAACCACACATGGATCCATCGGTGTCATTGTATGTCTGCTCTTCCCATGAACCACAGCTAGAGTCATCGCATGCGTGCTCTTTTCATGAACCACAGCTAGAGTCATTGGATGTGTGTTCTTCTTACAAACCATATCATGAACCACACCCAGTGTCATTGCATGTGTGTTCTTCTCACAAACCACACATGGATCCACCGGTGTCATTGCATGTCTGCTCTTCTCATTAACCAGAGCTAGATTCATTGCATGTTTGTTCTTTTCACAAACCACATATCACTAGAGTCATTGCATGTGTGTTCTTCCCATGAACCACACATGGATCCACCAGTGTCATTGCATGTGTGTTCTTCTCACAAACCACACATGGATCCACCCAGTGTCATCGCATGTGTGTTCTTCCCAGGAACCACACATGGATCCACCAGTGTCATTGCATGTCTGCTCTTTTAATGAACCACAGCTAGAGTCATTGGATGTGTGTTCTTCTCACAGACCACATATCACCAGTGTCATTGCATGTGTGTTCTTCCCAAAGACCACACATGGATCCACCAGTGTCATTGCATGTGTGTTCTTCTCACAAACCATATCATGAACCACACCTAGTGTCATTGCATGTGTGTTCTTCTCACATACCACACATGGATCCACTAGTGTCATTGCATGTGTGTTCTTCTCACAGACCATATCATGAACCACACCGAGTGTCATTGCATGTGTTTTCTTCCCATGGACCACACATGGATCCACCGGTGTCATTGCATGTCCGCTCTTTTCATTAACCACGGCTAGAGTCATTGCATGTGTGTTCTTCTCACAAACCACATATCACCGGAGTCATTGCATATGTGTTCTTCCCAAAGACCACACATGGATCCACCAGTGTCATTGCATGTGTGTACTTCCCACAGACCCACATGGATCCACCTAGTGTCATTGCATGTGTGTTCTTCCCACAGACCACACATGGATCCACCAGAGTCATTGCATGTGTGTTCTTCCCATGAACCACACATGGATCCACCAGTGTCATTGCATGTCTGCTCTTTTCACAAACTAGAGCTAGAGTCATTGCATGTGTGTTCTTCTTAGAAACCATATGATGAACCACACCCAGTGTCATTGCATGTGTGTTCTTCTCACAAACCACACATGCATCCACCGGTGTCATTGCATGTCTGCTCTTCTCATTAACCACTGCTAGAGTCATTGCATGTTTGTCCTTTTCACAAACCACATATCACCAGAGTCATTGCATGTGTGTTCTTCCCATGAACCACACATGGATCCACCAGTGTCATTGCATGTGTGTTCTTCTCACAAACCACACATGGATCCACCCAGTGTTATTGCATGTGTGTTCTTCCCATGAACCACACATGGATCCACCAGTGTCATTGCGTGTGTGTTATTCTCACAAACCATGTAAGGATCCACCGGTGTCGTTGCATGTGTGTTCTTCCCATGAACCACACATGGATCCACCGTTGTCATTGTATGTCTGCTCTTCCCATGAACCATAGCTAGAGTCATCGCATGCGTGCTCTTTTCATGAACCACAGCAAGAGTCATTGCATGTGTGTTCTTCTCACAGAACATATCTTGAACCACACCCAGTTTCATTGCATGTGTGTTCTTTCCATGAACCACACATGGATCCACCGGTGTCATTGCATGTCTGCTCTTTTCATGAACCACGGCTAGAGTCATTGCATGTGTGTTCTTCTCACAGACCACATATCGCCGGAGTCATTGCATGTGTGTTCTTCCCATGAACCACACATGTGTCCACCGGTGTCATTGCATGTCTGCTCTTTTCATGAACCACGCATGGATCCACTAGTGTCGTTGCATGTGTGTTCTTCCCACAAACCACACATGGATCCAGCAGTGGCATTGTATGTCTGCTCTTCCCATGAACCACAGCTAGAGTCATCGCATGCGTCCTCTTTTCATGAACCACAGCTAGAGTCATTGCATGTGTGTTCTTCTTACAAACCATATCATGAACCACACCCAGTGTCATTGCATGTGTGTTCTTCTCACAAACCACACATGGATCCACCGGTGTCATTGCATGTGTGCTCTTCTAATTAACCACAGCTAGAGTCATTGCATGTATGTTCTTTTCACAAACCACATATCACCAGAGTCATTGCATGTGTTTTCTTCCCATGAACCACACACGAATCCACCAGTGTCATTGCATGTGTGTTCTTCTCAGAAACCACACATGGATCCACCCAGTGTCTTCGCATGTGTGTTCTTCCCATGAACCACACATGGATCCACCAGTGTCATTGCACGTCTGCTCTTTTCATGAACCACAGCTAGAGTCATTGGATGTATGTTCTTCTCACAGACCACATATCACCAGTGTCATTGAATGTGTGTTTTCTTCTCACAGACCACACATGGATCCACCAGTGTCATTGCATGTGTTTTCTTCTGACAAAACATATCATGAACCACACCTAGTGTCATTGCATGTGTGTTCTTCCCATGAACCACACATGGATCCACCAGTGTCATTCCATGTGTGTTCTTCCCACAGACCACACATGGATCCACCAGTGTCACTTCATGTGTGTTCTTCTCATGAACCACACATGGATCCACCAGTGTCATTGCATGTCTGCTCTTTTCATGAGCCATAGCTAGAGTCATTGGATGTGTGTTCTTCTTACAGACCACATATCACCAGTGTCATTGCATGTGTGTTCTTCCCAAAGACCACACATGGATCCACCAGTGTCATTGCATGTGTGTTCTTCTCACAAACCATATCATGAACCACACCCAGTGTCATTGCATGTGTGTTCTTCTCACTGACCACACATGGATCCACTAGTGTCATTGCATGTGTGTTCTTCTCACAGACCATATCATAAACCACACCCAGTGTCATTGCATGTGTGTTCTTCCCATGAACCACACATGGATCCACCGGTGTCATTGCATGTCTGCTCTTTTCATTAACCACAGCTAGAGTCATTCCATGTGTGTTCTTCTCACAAACCACACATGGATCCACCAGTGTCATTGCATGTGTGTTCTTCCCATGAACCACACATGGATCCACCAATGTCATTGCATGTCTGCTCTTTTCATGAACCATTGCTAGAGTCATTGGATGTGTGTTCTTCTCACAGACCACATATCACCAGTGTCATTGCATGTGTGTTCTTCCCAAAGACCACACATGGATCCACTAGTGTCATTGCATGTGTGTTCTTCTCACAAACCATATCATGAACCACACCTAGTGTCATTGCATGTGTGTTCTTCTCACAGACCACACATGGATCCACTAGTGTCATTGCATGTGTGTTCTTCTTACAGACCATATCCTGAACCACACCCAGCGCATTGCATGTGTGTTCTTCCCATGAACCACACATGGATCCAGCAGTGTCATTGCATGTCTGCTCTTTTCATTAACCACAGCTAGAGTCATTGCATGTGTGTTCTTCTCACAAACCACATATCACCGGAGTCATTGCATGTGTGTTCTTCCCAAAGGCCACACATGGATACACCAATGTCATTGCATGTGTGTTCTCCCCATAGACCACACATGGATACACTCGTGTCGTTGCATGTGTGTTCTTCCCATGAACCACACATGGATCCACCAGTGTCATTGTATGTCTGCTCTTCCCATGAACTGCAGCTAGAGTCATCGCATGCGTGCTCTTTTCACAAACCACAGCTAGAGTCATTTAATGTGTGTTCTTCTTACAAACCATATCATGAACCACACCCAGTGTCATTGCATGTGTGTTCTTCTCACAAACCACACATGGATCCACCGGTGTCATTGCATGTCTGCACTTCTCATTAACAACACCTAGAGTCATTGCATGTCTGTTCTTTTCACACACCACATATCACCAGAGTCATTGCATGTGTGTTCTTCCCATGAACCACACATGGATCCACCAGTGTCATTGCATGTGTGTTCTTCACACAAACCACACATGGATCCACCCAGTGTCATCGCATGTGTGTTCTTCCCATAAACCACACATGGATCCACCAGTGTCATTGCATGTTTGCTCTTCTCCTTAACCACTGCTAGAGTCATTGCATGTCTGTTCTTTTCACAAACCACATATCACCAGACTCATTGGATGTGTGTTCTTCTCATGAACCACACATGGATCCACCAGTGTCATTGCATGTGTGTTCTTCTCACAAACCACACATGGATCCACCTAGTGTCATCGCATGTCTACTCTTACCATGAACCACACATGGATCCACTAGTGTCATAGCATGTCTGCTCTTTTAATGAACCACAGCTAAGTCATTGGATGTGGGTTCTTCTCACAGACCACATATTACTAGTGTCATTGCATGTGTGTTCTACTCACAAACCATATCATGAACCACACCCAGTGTCATTGCATGTGTGTTCTTCTCATAGACCACACATGGATCCACCAGTGTCATTGCCTGTGTGTTCTTCTCACAAACCATATCATGAACCACACCTAGTGTCACTGCATGTGTGTTCTTCTCATTAACCTCACATGGATCCACCAGTGTCATTGCATGTCTGCTCTTTTCATTAACCACAGCTAGAGTCATTGCATGTGTGCTCTTTTCACAAACCACATATCACCAGAGTCATTGCATGTGTGTTCTGCTCACAGAACACATATCACCTGTGTCATTGCATGTGTGTTCTTCCCATGAACGACACATGGATCCACCAGTGTCATTGCATGTGTGTTCTTCCCACAGACCACACATGGATCCACTGGTGTCATTGCATGTGTGTTCTTCCCATGAACCACACATGGATCCATCGGTGTCATTGTATGTCTGCTCTTCCCATGAACCACAGCTAGAGTCATCGCATGCGTGCTCTTTTCATGAAGCACAGCTAGAGTCATTGGATGTGTGTTCTTCTTACAAACCATATCATGAACCACACCCAGTGTCATTGCATGTGTGTTCTTCTCACAAACCACACATGGATCCACCGGTGTCATTGCATGTGTGCTCTTCTCATTAACCACAGCTAGAGTCATTGCATGTTTGTTCTTTTCACAAACCACATATCACTAGAGTCATTGCATGTGTGTTCTTCCCATGAACCACACATGGATCCACCAGTGTCATTGCATGTGTGTTCTTCTCGCAAACCACACATGGATCCACCCAGTGTCATCGCATGTGTGTTATTCCCACGAACCACACATGGATCCACCCAGTGTCATCGCATGTGTGTTATTCCCACGAACCACACATGGATCCACCAGTGTCATTGCATTTCTGCTCTTTTCATGAACCACAGCTAGAGTCATTGGATGTGTGTTCTTCTCACAGACCACATATCACCAGTGTCATTGCATGTGTGTTGTCCGCAAAGACCACACATGGATCCACCAGTGTCATTGCATGTGTGTTCTTCTCACAAACCATATCATGAACCATACCCAGTGTCATTGCATGTGTGTTCTGCTCACAGACCACACATGGATCCACCAGTGTCATTGCATGTGTGTTCTTCTCACAAACCATATCATGAACCACACCTAGTGTCATTGCATGTGTGTTCTTCCCATGAACCACACATGGATCCACCAGTGTCATTCCATGTGTGTTCTTCCCACAGACCACACATGGATCCACCAGTGTCATTGCATGTGTGTTCTTCCCATGAACCACACATGGATCCACCAATGTCATTGCATGTCTACTCTTTTCATGAACCATAACTAGAGTCATTGGATGTGTGTTCTTCTCACAAACCACATATCACCAGTGTCATTGCATGTGTGTTCTTCCCAAAGACCACACATGGATCCACCAGTGTCATTGCATGTGTGTTCTTCTCACAAACCATATCATGAACCACACCTAGTGTCATTGCATGTGTGCTATTCTCACAGACCACACATGGATCCACTAGTGTCATTGCATGTGTGTTCTTCTCACAGACCATATCATGAACCACACCCAGTGTCATTACATGTGTGTTCTTCCCATGAACCACACATGGATCCACCGGTGTCATTGCATGTCTGCTCTTTTCATTAACCACAACTAGAGTCATTGCATGTGTGTTCTTCTCACAAACCACATATCTCCGGAGTCATTGCATGTGTGTTCTTCCCAAAGACCACACATGGATCCACTAGTGTCATTGCATGTGTGTTCTTCCCACAGACCACACATGGATCCACCAGTGTCGTTGCATGTGTGTTCTTCCAATGAACCACACATGGATCCACCAGTGTCATTGTATGTCTGCTCTTCCCATAAACCGCAGCTAGAGTAATCGCATGCATGCTCTTTTCACAAACCACAGCTAGAGTCATTGCATGTGTGTTCTTCTTGCAAACCATATCATGAACCACACCCAGTGTCATTGCATATGTGTTCTTCTAACAAACAACACCTGGATCCACTGGTGTCATTGCATGCCTGCTCTTCTCATTAACGACAGCTAGAGTCATTGCATGTCTGTTCTTTTCACAAACCACATATCACCAGAGTCATTGCATGTGTGTTTTTCTGTAACATCCCAAAAATCATGTTTCAAAAACTCATTCATATCATTCTTTGCATCATTCTTTCATTTAGGGTTTTTCTCAAAATCATTTAGAAGCATACACTTTGGCTATGATTTCATGTGGGCAATTTATCTCAATTGGCCATCACCCTTTGGGATTTGATTGTCTATGAACTTGTTTGCTTGCCTCCATGGTTGGAAAGGCTAGGAGAAGCTTTTAACCCAAGATTCAAAATTTAGAAATAGTTTCAAAACCCTATTCCCAAACATTTGCAAACTAGAGCAAATTCTCTGTTTGATTTGAAACCCAAGTTTGACCAAGCCTTGCAAGGTAACCACTTAGTTAGAATGACTGTTTTTGAACCCACAGAACCCTGCAAAAATTCCTAAAGCAGTTTGAATTCAAAAGGATTTGAATTCATATCAAATTCATTCCAGAAAATGAATTTAGAAAAAGAAAAAGCTTAAACAATGGAAAAGGGCCGCGCGGCCAGAATCTGGCCCAGCAGCACATCAAGCCCAGCAAGCCCACCCGGGGATCTCCTTTTTCTTCTCTCACGCGCAAGATCACGCAAACAGACGCTGATAGCCAGGCCCCACTTCCACTCCGCGCTCCTCGCTGACAGGCGGGCCTTCTCCACGTCAGCATCGTCTTCCCCTGTCTCCGCGCACGATCTCCGCCGCTGACCGTTGCCGCAGTGATGCCGGGCGTAATTGGGCATTAATCGACGGGCGTTTCCTGTCGAGCATCTGGCTATAAGACCCCCCTCTGCCTCGCGATCTTTTTCCCCCAAACACCTCGCTCACTCCGCCACCAGGCTGTCCTCAATCAGCTTTGCACCGCCGCGGACAGAGCCTCTCCGGCGATCGATTCCGGTGAGCCTAGTGTTCCCCTCTGCCTCTTGTTCTTACAATCCGACTCAGCGTGTCTTGGCGCATCTCCTGACCTCACTAGTCCGTCTTGTACTGCCCCAGGTCGCCGGTTCCACCTGACACCGCGAGCACCAACGGCGACATCAACTCCGACGAGTTTTCCCGGTAGGTACAGACCGCCCCTCGCCTTCCCGTTCATGCTCACTACTTCGCCTTGACTCTGTGAATCTAACCGTGTCCTCGCTTTGCCTTGGGGTGATCCACAGCAACGTCCACGATGACCACCCGACGCACCCGACGCCTCCACGAACTCCGGTGAGCAATCGCAGCCATGCCCGAGCGCCCCTTGACCAACCACGAGTACGACGAGCTTCGCCGTGACCCCCTGAGCCCGGTGAGCTACTCCTCCTTCTCACTCACCGCCTGCATCTTCGGCAACGTCGTCGACCGATAGTTCCGCCGCCGGTAACCACCGCTCCGCCGCCAGTTCTTGGCCAGGGCAATAGCAACCGTTAGATCTGTATCGTAGCGCTAGGATAGATCCACTTAACCCGAAGCGGTACGCGATCTGAGCCGCCATATTTCATTTAGATCCTACGGCTATGAAGCTCGATCCAGCGCGAACCGGTACGAGCGAATCAGAACATGACGCGTGGCTAGGTTAGAACAGAAAATAGAATTTAAAGACAGATTTTGATCCAGATTTCAAATGCCAATATCTTTTGAATTCCATGTTAGAATTTTGCAAACTTTATACCGTTGGATTCAGTAAAACAAGACCTTTCTGCCTATCCTTTTTGTTTAGCAAATAGTAACCATTAGTTTGGCTTAATTTACAGAAACTTGTTTGAGGCCTTTTTAAGTATAGATTTAGTTTAGTATTTTGTTTAGAGTTAGATTTTGTTTAGTTGGTAAACTAGTGGCTTGCTAAGTTTCTGTATTCATGTACCTGCTTGGTAGAATTTTCAAAAATCATCACTTGGTAGATTCATGCATGCATGCATTCATAATATCTTTGTTTGTATATATATTTGTGTGTAATTGTGTGCTACAACTTTGTGTGTAGATTTTGCTAGTGATTGTGATTGTGACGAGTGCTACTCTCCACACTACCAAGGCAAGTGATATCTTCATGAATATTCCATTCCTATATTTTATCTATGCATTAGTATTATTTTTCCAAGTATAGGACTTGCATGGATTTTGCTAAGTATAAACTATGCAATGGGAAAACCTATTAGGTGAAGCCTTAGTGAAAATTACCTAAGTCAAGATTCCTATTACTATTATGCTTAGCCTAGCTACTAGAAAACAAGGGTGGTTTATATATTCACACTATGGAAAAATATTCTAAGTCTAAGGGCTTGTTTTTATTTAACAAAACAACTAAGTTAATGAATCACCTGGGTGGAATGGAAGGAATGGTTTATGTTGAGTGGTTCACAAGGCCATGGACTTGGCTTGTGTATCTCACTTGTGGATGGCCACCCAGGAAACAAAGAGATTTGAGTTGTCAAATGTTGAGAAGCTTCAAGTGCAACCACTTGGCATTATGGGCTCTGCCATGATCTTAGGATGCTAGAACTTAGTCTTTTGGACAGTGGGTGGTAGATGGGATGATAGGTTGGAACGCGTCCATTTGACTAAGGAAAGGCTACTGAAGGATCATGTCTTGGGAAACCAGGGCTTGTGGGGAAAGTGCACCACCTCTGCAAAGTGTAAAACCTAAGTACTTAGCCATGTCCCTGGTAAAGGACAATTTGAGCCTCAAGACATGGAAACTTCAAGAATCTCATCACTCCAATTTCTAAATAAAACTTGTGGGTAAACAAGGGTTAAAAGGATCTTCAGTCATTGATTGGTAGATGCCCTGAGGGGATCTGGAGTCTTTGATTGATTGATGCCTTGGGTGTTTTGTGCCAAGAAAAAAAACTTAGTGTTTTCAAAAGTTAAGGAAAAATCTATTTTGAGCAATGCAAGCCTAAGCTCCACCAGCCAAATGCATATAATATTATAGTCCACTTAAGTATATACTAAGGTATCACTTGCCAATACTATTCCAAAGTATTGACCCTCGGTGGCTGTAACTTATGATGTTGCAAGTTATTCTGATGATGATTAGGAGTCATGAGTCTACACTCAACATGCTTGCCTGTGGCACATGAAGATGAAGACTTATGTTTATTTATATATTCCATAAACTCTTGTATTAGGCCTTTGGCCATGAGTTGTAAAAGACTATGTTTTATCTCTGGAATGACTGTAATAAACGACCTTTGTATCTGTGTACTTCATCTTAAACTGTGGATGCTAGCATTGATCCAGGGACTAGCATTGCAATCACAGGGATCTTTTCCTTTAATAAGGAGGGATCTTACAGATGGTATCAGAGCACTGGGTTGCCTGTAGGATTATGACCCTAGGATTGGAAACCACTAAGGAAAATTTTAACTTCTTCTACACTTGTCTATTCTTCTCGTAAACTTTTCTAATCTTCTCATTCTCATCTCTATTTGTAGATGAACTCCGTCAACGAAGCCGTAAAGAAAGGACCACTCATGACCATGACCTTGGAGTGTGAGACTGAGTTTCCCAAGATTCTCAAAGACCTCATGGAGACCATGGGAGCACATGGTGCAGCAGTGTACAAAGGCTTTCCAGTGATGGAGGAAGGAGTGGAATATTGGTGGGTACAACTTCACTTGTACAAAAACAAGGAAGACAACCCCAAAGAAAAGGGCTTCTGCATGTACACCAACACTTTTATGCACACCACATTCTTTGAGTCAGCAAAAGAAGCAGCTTGGAAGACTATCAAAGAACTAAGTGCTAGAGTCAAGTGCAGGATGCTCAACCTCCAAAAAGACTTAGAGAAAGAGAAGGAACATACCCAAGAGTTGGAAGTCACCAACCAATCCTTAAGAGGAGATATCATAGACCTAGTGATAGAAGCATGTGAACAAGATAGGGTGATTGCCACTAGGAACATTGTGTTAGCCACCAGATCCAATGAGATAGGATTGTAAGCGCACTTCGTTAGTTGGACCACCACCTATCACCTTATTTTCCAAAATGATACCTTAAATAAGTTTGAACCTTGGTTGATGTAATGGATTCTTGTATGCATGACTTGTATGATTTTTGTGTGTTCCAAGAATGTGTTTGAATGTTGTCTTGTTTATCTTAAATTGTGTTGTTCTAACTTTTTCAAATCTTATAAATAGATGCCTATTGCCATCAGCACTGTTGAGGAGTTCCAGGCTACCCGTTTTGGTCCTCGTATCGTAGAGCTTACTACTTTACTCGATCTCCCTCTTCCTATCATTACGGTGCACCCACTCACCAAGTTTGAGAGGAAGGACCTTTGGGGCTTCAAGGTGAACCAGCCAGGATGCCAGACTGAGCCTACTACGGAGGCCATCGTCTTCAAGCTTATGCACGATGACAGGGAGAGAGGCATGGAGGTTGTCATGCAGGATCTGATAGGACGACTGTTAGGACGTCACTCCCGACAGGTTAGAGGCACTCACTTCCACGCCTTCGGGAGGCGTGATGATGACGGAGAGTCCATCGACTTCGAGGACGACTCGAGGGTCACAGCAGAGCCGATACGCCTGTACCTCCAGGACTTAGAGACTCTTATTAGGCACGTGGATACCGATAGGACCAACGTCATGCTTAGTAATGACGAGCTCCAGGTGCAGCTTCGCGAGAAGGACAAGCTCTTTGCGCAGCAGGACGAGATAGTCAAGGAGATGGAGACAAAGTTCGAGACCCAAGACCGTAAGTTCAAAAGTCAAGAGAAGCGTGTCCAGGATAGGAACAAGAGGATTCGTGATATGACCGAGGAACTGCAGTCCAAGGACTTCGAGTTAGAGAAGCAGCAGACAGTGATTGAGAGGCTTCGTTCCCAGAAGAGGGCTCTCAAGGCCAAGATCGACTCTTTGACCACTACCATCGAGGAGAACAAGACCGCAATGGAGAACGCAGGTCTTACCTTTGTCGAGGAGGAGATTGATGCCGACGAGTAGATTTGACTACTCAGTTAGCTTTATTTACCGCACTTGTTGTTTGGACCATCCGACATGTGGATGGCTTGCCACTTGTGTGTTTGTACTTTGAGACTTTTTTTATCTTGTTGTTTAGCTTTTATCCTTGTGTTGCATGCTATATGTTTGCTGGTGTGATGTATTGTGCATAAATCATGTAAGGGTATCTCATTCTTATCTCTATATGAATAAACCACAGATGCCTCCCCGTCGCGCAAACACCAACCCCAACCCCAACATTACCCCGGAAATGCAACAAATGATGAATGCGCAAACACAGCTTATGCAAATGATGACCACGTTCATCCAGAACCAGAACAACAACAACAACCCCAACAACAACAACAACAACAATAACAACAACAACAACAACCCTCCTGGTTTTGATATGCTCACCAGATTTCTGCGTCTGAGGCCAGCTAAGTTTTCGGGAACGACTGATCCCATGGTGGCCAATGACTGGCTACGTTCTGTGAACAAAGACTTAGTGACCGTGGGATGCACAGATGCTGAAAAGGTCAGGTTCGCAGCACATCTGTTGGAAGGACCAGCCGCCGCATGGTGGGATAACTTCCAGATTACCACGCCTATTGATGAGGTGACTTGGGCTATCTTTGAAGATGGATTTCGTACTACTCATATCTCAACAGGTATGATGAGCCTGAAAAAGAAGGAATTTCACAACCTGAAGCAGCGCCACCACAGTGTGGCTGAATATATTGAAGAGTTCAACAATCTGGCACGCTATGCACCGGATGAGGTTGACACTATGCCAAAAGGAAGGAAAAGTTTCTGGAAGGCTTAAATGACGAACTGAATCTGCAGCTGTCTGTGGCATATGTTCCAACTTATCAGTCGTTGTGTGACAAGGCTGTTATTGTGGAAAATAAAATGAAGCAAGTCGAGAGTAGGAAGAGGAAACACTCCGACAAGCACAGCTCGGGATCAACTCATAAACGATCTCACTATGATGATAGTGTCAGCTCAGGATCCCACAAGCATGGGAAGTTTAACAAGCACCACAACCACAACCGTCATGATAACAAGCATCATCGCAGTCATGACAATGATAAGTATAAGAACCACAAGAGTGGATATAAGAGCCACCATAGTGGAAGTGGAAGTAGAAGTCAGCCTAAGACGGACATCAGTCAGGTTGAGTGCTACAAATGCAAGAAGCTGGGGCATTATGCTAGTGAGTGTCCTGAGAAGAAAGTTGAAGGACCTATCAAGCCCAATCCTTTTCAGAAAGGACAGGTTAACCACATCAATGTGGAGGAGGTCTATGAAGAGCCTGATGCTGTTGCTGGTAAGTTCAGACTCAATTCCATCTCATCATTTGTACTCTTTGACACTGGTGCATCTCATTCATTCATATCAAAAGCATTTGTCGAAAGAAATGAACTACCGGTAGAAACCATTGGGTGTCCTATAAAAGTAAGTTCTCCTGGTGGAGAAATGATAGTGAACTCAGGATGTCATGATTTAGTCATAGAGTTTGGAAAACATAAGTTTCCAATAAACCTAATAATCCTGAATTCCCAAGGATTGGATGTGATTTTGGGAATGGATTGGATGGCTAAGTATGAGGGAGTACTAGATTGTGCAAATCGTACAGTTTCACTCACAACCCCTGAAGGTAAGAGGATAAAATTTAAGTCCAATTTTAAATCTAAAGGAAGCAAGCTAAATTCTCTTAAGGGGGTTAGCATGGACAGTGTGCCAATTGTGTGTGAATATCCGGATGTGTTTCCGGAAGAATTACCAGGAATGCCACCATATAGAGATGTGGAGTTTATAATAGATTTGGTACTAGGTTCTGGACCAAGGGCAAAGAGGCCTTATAAAATGTCGGTTGATGAACTTAAGGAACTCAAGAAACAACTTGCAGAACAATTGCAGAAAGGATTCATCCAGCCAAGTTCTTCATCTTGGGGAGCTCCAGTTTTGTTCGTAGAAAAGAGAGACGGAACTCAAAGATTATGCATAGATTACCGTTCTCTCAACGAGGTAACCATCAAGAACAAATATCCTTTGCCAAGAATAAATGACTTGTTTGATCAGCTGGAAGGAGCATGTGTGTTCTCGAAGATTGATCTTCGGTCAGGCTATTTTCAACTCAAGATAAGAGAGCAAGACATACCTAAAACAGCCTTCACCACAAGGTATGGATTGTATGAGTACACTGTGATGCCTTTTGGTTTAACCAACGCTCCAGCATACTTCATGAATATGATGAACAAAGTGTTCATGGAATTTCTCGACAAGTTCGTTGTCGTTTTCATCGATGACATCTTAGTCTACTCCAAGAGCAAGGAAGAGCACGAAAGACATCTACGCTTGATACTTGAGAAATTAAGGGAACATAAGCTTTATGCCAAATTCAGCAAGTGTGAGTTTTGGTTAGAGGAAGTTGGATTTCTTGGTCATGTTATGACAAAGGATGGTGTAGCAGTTGATCCTGCTAAAGTTTCGGCTGTGACAGAATGGGAATCTCCTAAGAACGTAAAATAGGTTCGTAGTTTCCTTGGTTTAGCAGGTTACTACAGAAGATTCATTGAAAAATTTTCTAAGGTTGCTAAACCAATGACAGAATTGTTAAAGAAAGATAAGAAATTTGCTTGGTCTGAAGGATGTGAACTCAGCTTTCAAGAACTAAAGAAGAGACTTGTGTCAGCACCTGTTCTGTGCCTACCAGATTTGGAAAAGGATTTCCAAATGTATTGTGATGCTTCGCATCAAGGATTAGGAGCCGTACTTATGCAAGGCGGAAAAGTTGTGGCTTATGCCTCGAGACAACTCAAAACTCATGAAGTAAACTATCCTACTCATGATTTAGAGTTAGCCGCTGTTGTCCATGCACTCAAAACATGGAGACACTACCTTTTGGGAAAACGTTGTGAAGTGTTCACCGACCATAAGAGTTTGAAGTATATCTTCACCCAGAAGGAGATTAATATGAGACAAATAAGATGGCTAGAACTTATCAAGGATTACGACTTGAATTTGCAATACCACCCCGGTAAAGCAAATGTAGTAGCCGATGCTCTAAGTCGTAAAGCGTTTGTAAATGGCCTTACCAAAGGTGAATTGCCAGATGATTTGTGTAAGCAATTCAAGGAACTCAGGTTGGAGATTGTGCCAGAAGGACATCTCATGTCTTTGGATGTTCAACCCACTCTGTTGGATAAGATTAAAGAAGCCCAAAAGACGGATAAAGAAATCGAAGAGATTAAGGAAAGGATTAGCCAAGGGAAAGCTAAAAGTTTCCATATGGACGAACAAGGTACTTTATGGCACGGTAAACGTATTTGTGTTCCACAAGATCCGGAATTGCGGAAACTGATTTTACAAGAAGCCCATAACTCTCCATATTCTATTCACCCGGGAAACACCAAAATGTACATGGATATGAAAGAAAGATTTTGGTGGAACAATCTCAAAAGGGACATCGCCGAACACATTGCTTTGTGTGATGTGTGTAGTAGAGTGAAAGCGGAACATCAGAAACCAGCAGGTTTGCTTCAACCAATGCCTATTCCTGAATGGAAGTGGGAAAATATTGGTATGGATTTCATTACCGGATTACCAAGGACCAGGTCAGGGTATGATTCCATATGGGTAGTAGTGGATCGCCTAACTAAAGTGGCTCATTTTATTCCCGTAAAGACAACTTATACCAGTGCCAAGTTAGCCAAAATCTACATGAGCAGAATTGTATGCCTTCACGGTGTACCTAAGAGTATTGTGTCTGATAGAGGAACTCAGTTCACTTCTCATTTTTGGAGACAGCTTCATGAATCTCTAGGAACGAGGTTGGAATTCAGCACTGCGTTTCATCCTCAAACTGATGGACAAACGGAAAGGACTAATCAAATTCTTGAAGACATGTTGAGGGCATGTGCCCTAGACTATGGAGCAAGTTGGGATGAAAGTCTGCCTTACGCAGAGTTCTCTTACAACAACAGTCACCAATCTAGTATAGGGATGGCACCATTCGAGTTTCTCTACGGAAGGAAGTGTACCACCCCATTGCTATGGAATGGTGTAGGAGAAAGAATTTTGTTTGGACCAGATCTTATCAAAGACGCCGAAGAAAAGGTCAAATTGGTTAGAGACAGATTGAAGATAGCACAGTCTCGACAGAAAAGCTACGCAGATGCTAAGCGTAGAGAAGTCACTTACGAAGTTGGGGATAGAGCTTATCTTAGAGTATCACCACTTCGTGGAGTAAAAAGATTTGGAGTCAAAGGAAAGTTAGCACCAAGATATGTTGGACCATTCAACATTCTAAGTCGCAAGGGAGAAGCTGCATATGAAATCGAACTTCCAGCATCTTTATTAGCAGTCCATAATGTTTTTCATGTGAGTCAGCTTAAGAAATGTCACCCGGAGATGGAAGAAACATCTTTGAAGGATACCATATCTTTGGAGGAAGTTCAACTAGAAAGTGACCTCACCTATGAAGAAAAGCCTATCAAGATACTTGAGACCGCAGAAAGAGTCACAAGGACAAAGACTATCAAGTTTTGCAAAGTACAATGGAATCATCATTCCGAAGAGGAAGCAACATGGGAAAGAGAAGATGATCTTCGGAAAGACCACCCTCACCTATTTTGCTAGCCAATCCGAATCTCGAGGGCGAGATTTATTTTAAGGGGGTTAGATTTGTAACATCCCAAAAATCATGTTTCAAAAACTCATTCATATCATTCTTTGCATCATTCTTTGATTTAGGGTTTTTCTCAAAATCATTTAGAAGCATACACTTTGGCTATGATTTCATGTGGGCAATTTATCTCAATTGGCCATCACCCTTTGGGATTTGATTGTCTATGAACTTGTTTGCTTGCCTCCATGGTTGGAAAGGCTAGGAGAAGCTTTTAACCCAAGATTCAAAATTTAGAAATAGTTTCAAAACCCTATTCCCAAACATTTGCAAACTAGAGCAAATTCTCTGTTTGATTTGAAACCCAAGTTTGACCAAGCCTTGCAAGGTAACCACTTAGTTAGAATGACTGTTTTTGAACCCACAGAACCCTGCAAAAATTCCTAAAGCAGTTTGAATTCAAAAGGATTTGAATTCATATCAAATTCATTCCAGAAAATGAATTTAGAAAAAGAAAAAGCTTAAACAATGGAAAAGGGCCGCGCGGCCAGAATCTGGCCCAGCAGCACATCAAGCCCAGCAAGCCCACCCGGGGATCTCCTTTTTCTTCTCTCACGCGCAAGCTCACGCAAACAGACGCTGACAGCCAGGCCCCACTTCCACTCCGCGCTCCTCGCTGACAGGCGGGCCTTCTCCACGTCAGCATCGTCTTCCCCTGTTTCCGCGCACGATCTCCGCCGCTGACCGTTGCCGCAGTGATGCCGGGCGTAATTGGGCATTAATCGACGGGCGTTTCCTGTCGAGCATCTGGCTATAAGACCCCCCTCTGCCTCGCGATCTTTTTCCCCCAAACACCTCGCTCACTCCGCCACCAGGCTGTCCTCAATCAGCTTTGCACCGCCGCGGACAGAGCCTCTCCGGCGATCGATTCCGGTGAGCCTAGTGTTCCCCTCTGCCTCTTGTTCTTACAATCTGACTCAGCGTGTCTTGGCGCATCTCCTGACCTCACTGGTCCGTCTTGTACTGCCCCAGGTCGCCGGTTCCACCTGACACCGCGAGCACCAACGGCGACATCAACTCCGACGAGTTTTCCCGGTAGGTACAGACCGCCCCTCGCCTTCCCGTTCATGCTCTCTACTTCGCCTTGACTCTGTGAATCTAACCGTGTCCTCGCTTTGCCTTGGGGTGATCCACAACAACGTCCACGACGACCACCCGACGCACCCGACCCCGCCACGAACTCCGGTGAGCAATCGCAGCCGTGCCCGAGCGCCCCTTGACCAACCACGAGTACGACGAGCTTCGCCGTGACCCCCTGAGCCTGGTGAGCTACTCCTCCTTCTCACTCACCACCTGCATCGTCAGCAACGTCGTCGACCGACAGTTCCGCCGCCGGTAACCACCGCTCCGCCGCCAGTTCTTGGCCAGGGCAATAGCAACCGTTAGATCTGTATCGTAGCGCTAGGATAGATCCACTTAACCCGAAGCGGTACGCGATCTGAGCCGCCAGATTTCATTTAGATCCTATGGCTGTGAAGCTCGATCCAGCGCGAACCGGTACGAGCGAATCAGAACATGACGCGTGGCTAGGTTAGAACAGAAAATAGAATTTAAAGACAGATTTTGATCCAGATTTCAAATGCCAATATCTTTTGAATTCCATGTTAGAATTTTGCAAACTTTATACCGTTGGATTCAGTAAAACAAGACCTTTCTGCCTATCCTTTTTGTTTAGCAAATAGTAACCATTAGTTTGGCTTAATTTACAGAAACTTGTTTGAGGCCTTTTTAAGTATAGATTTAGTTTAGTATTTTGTTTAGAGTTAGATTTTGTTTAGTTGGTAAACTAGTGGCTTGCTAAGTTTCTGTATTCATGTACCTGCTTGGTAGAATTTTCAAAAATCATCACTTGGTAGATTCATGCATGCATGCATTCATAATATCTTTGTTTGTATATATATTTGTGTGTAATTGTGTGCTACAACTTTGTGTGTAGATTTTGCTAGTGATTGTGATTGTGACGAGTGCTACTCTCCACACTACCAAGGAAAGTGATATCTTCATGAATATTCCATTCCTATATTTTATCTATGCATTAGTATTATTTTTCCAAGTATAGGACTTGCATGGATTTTGCTAAGTATAAACTATGCTATGGGAAAACCTATTAGGTGAAGCCTTAGTGAAAATTACCTAAGTCAAGATTCCTATTACTATTATGCTTAGCCTAGCTACTAGAAAACAAGGGTGGTTTATATATTCACACTATGGAAAAATATTCTAAGTCTAAGGACTTGTTTTTATTTAACAAAACAACTAAGTTAATGAATCACCTGGGTGGAATGGAAGGAATGGTTTATGTTGAGTGGTTCACAAGGCCATGGACTTGGCTTGTGTATCTCACTTGTGGATGGCCACCCAGGAAACAAAGAGATTTGAGTTGTCAAATGTTGAGAAGCTTCAAGTGCAACCACTTGGCATTATGGGCTCTGCCATGATCTTAGGATGCTAGAACTTAGTCTTTTGGACAGTGGGTGGTAGATGGGATGATAGGTTGGAACGCGTCCATTTGACTAAGGAAAGGCTACTGAAGGATCATGTCTTGGGAAACCAGGGCTTGTGGGGAAAGTGCACCACCTCTGCAAAGTGTAAAACCTAAGTACTTAGCCATGTCCCTGGTAAAGGACAATTTGAGCCTCAAGACATGGAAACTTCAAGAATCTCATCACTCCAATTTCTAAATAAAACTTGTGGGTAAACAAGGGTTAAAAGGATCTTCAGTCATTGATTGGTAGATGCCCTGAGGGGATCTGGAGTCTTTGATTGATTGATGCCTTGGGTGTTTTGTGCCAAGCAAAAAAACTTAGTGTTTTCAAAAGTTAAGGAAAAATCTATTTTGAGCAATGCAAGCCTAAGCTCCACCAGCCAAATGCATATAATATTATAGTCCACTTAAGTATATACTAAGGTATCACTTGCCAATACTATTCCAAAGTATTGACCCTCGGTGGCTGTAACTTATGATGTTGCAGGTTATTCTGATGATGATTAGGAGTCATGAGTCTACACTCAACATAATTGCCTGTGGCACATGAAGATGAAGACTTATGTTTATTTATATATTCCATAAACTCTTGTATTAGGCCTTTGGCCATGAGTTGTAAAAGACTATGTTTTATCTCTGGAATGACTGTAATAAACGACCTTTGTATCTGTGTACTTCATCTTAAACTGTGGATGCTAGCATTGATCCAGGGACTAGCATTGCAATCACAGGGATCTTTTCCTTTAATAAGGAGGGATCTTACATTTTCCCATGAACCACACATAGATCCACCGGTGTCATTGCATGTGTGTTCTTCTCACAAACCACACATGGATCCACCCAGTGTCATCGCATGTGTGTTCTTCCCATGAACCACACATGGATCCACCAGTGTCATTGCATGTCTGCTCTTTTCATGAACCACAGCTAGAGTCATTGGATATGTGTTCTTCTCACAATCCACATATCACCAGTGGCATTGCATGTGTGTTCTTCCCAAAGACCACAAATGGATCCACCAGTGTCATTGCATGTGTGTTCTTCTCACAAACCATATCATGAACCATACCCAGTGTCATTGCATGTGTGTTCTTCTCATGAACCACACATGGATCCACCAGTGTCATTGCATGTGTGTTCTTCTCACAAACCAAATCATGAACCACACCCAATGTCATTGCATGTGTGTTCTTCCCATGAACCACACATGGATCCACCATTGTCATTGCATGTCTGCTCTTCCCACAGACCACACATGGATCCACTGGTGTCATTGCATGTGTGTTCTTCCCATGAACGACACATGGATCCATCGGTGTCATTGTATGTCTGCTCTTCCCATGAACCACATCTAGAGTCATCGCATGCGTGCTCTTTTCATGAAGCACAGCTAGAGTCATTGGATGTGTGTTCTTCTTACAAACCATATCATGAACCACACCCAGTGTCATTGCATGTGTGTTCTTCTCACAAACCACACATGGATCCACCGGTGTCATTGCATGTGTGCTCTTCTCATTAACCACAGCTAGAGTCATTGCATGTCTGTTATTTTCACAAACCACATATCACTAGAGTCATTGCATGTGTGTTCTTCCCATGAACCACACATGGATCCACCAGTGTCATTGCATGTGTGTTCTTCTCGCAAACCACACATGGATCCACCCAGTGTCATCGCATGTGTGTTATTCCCACGAACCACACATGGATCCACCAGTGTCATTGCATTTCTGCTCTTTTCATGAACCACAGCTAGAGTCATTGGATGTGTGTTCTTCTCACAGACCACATATCACCAGTGTCATTGCATGTGTGTTGTCCCCAAAGACCACACATGGATCCACCAGTGTCATTGCATGTGTGTTCTTCTCACAAACCATATCATGAACCACACCCAGTGTCATTGCATGTGTGTTCTTCTCACAGACCACACATGGATCCACCAGTGTTATTGCATGTGTGTTCTTCTCACAAACCATATCATGAACCACACCTAGTGTCATTGCATGTGTGTTCTTCCCATGAACCACACATGGATCCACCAGTGTCATTCCATGTGTGTTCTTCCCACAGACCACACATGGATCCACCAGTGTCATTGCATGTGTGTTCTTCCCATGAACCACACATGGATCCACCAATGTCATTGCATGTCTACTCTTTTCATGAACCATAACTAGAGTCATTGGATGTGTGTTCTTCTCACAAACCACATATCACCAGTGCCATTGCATGTGTGTTCTTCCCAAAGACCACACATGGATCCACCAGTGTCATTGCATGTGTGTTCTTCTCACAAACCATATCATGAACCACACCTAGTGTCATTGCATGTGTGTTATTCTCACAGACCACACATGGATCCACTAGTGTCATTGCATGATTGTTCTTCTCACAGACCATATCATGAACCACACCCAGTGTCATTACATGTGTGTTCTTCCCATGAACCACACATGGATCCACCGGTGTCATTGCATGTCTGCTCTTTTCATTAACCACAACTAGAGTCATTGCATGTGTGTTCTTCTCACAAACCACATATCTCCGGAGTCATTGCATGTATGTTCTTCCCAAAGACCACACATGGATCCACCAGTGTCATTGCATGTGTGTTCTTCCCACATACCACACATGGATCCACCAGTGTCGTTGCATGTGTGTTCTTCCCATGAACCACACATGGATCCACCAGTGTCATTGTATGTCTGCTCTTCCCATAAACCGCAGCTAGAGTAATCGCATGCATGCTCTTTTCACAAACCACAGCTAGAGTCATTGCATGTGTGTTCTTCTTACAAACCATATCATGAACCACACCCAGTGTCATTGCATATGTGTTCTTCTAACAAACGACACCTGGATCCACTGGTGTCATTGCATGCCTGCTCTTCTCATTAACGACAACTAGAGTCATTGCATGCCTGTTCTTTTCACAAACCACATATCACCAGAGTCATTGCATGTGTGTTTTTCCCATGAACCACACATAGATCCACCAGTGTCATTGCATGTGTGTTCTTCTCACAAACCACACATGGATCCACCCATTGTCATCGCATGTGTGTTCTTCCCATGAACCACACATGGATCCACCAGTGTCATTGCATGTCTGCTCTTTTCATGAACCACAGCTAGAGTCATTGGATGTGTGTTCTTCTCACAATCCACATATCACCAGTGGCATTGCATGTGTGTTCTTCCCAAAGACCACAAATGGATCCACCAGTGTCATTGCATGTGTGTTCTTCTCACAAACCATATCATGAACCATACCCAGTGTCATTGCATGTGTGTTCTTCTCATGAACCACACATGGATCCACCAGTGTCATTGCATGTGTGTTCTTCTCACAAACCATATCATGAACCACACCCAATGTCATTGCATGTGTGTTCTTCCCATGAACCACACATGGATCCACCATTGTCATTGCATGTCTGCTCTTCCCACAGACCACACATGGATCCACTGTGTCATTGCATGTGTGTTCTTCCCATGAACCACACATGGATCCACCAGTGTCGTTGCATGTCTGCTCTTTTCATGAACCACAGCTAGAGTCATTGGATGTGTGTTCTTCTCACAGACCACATATCACCGGAGTCATTGCATGTGTGTTCTTCCCATGAACCACACATGTATCCACCAGGGTCATTGCATGTGTGTTCTTCCCACAGACCACACATGGATCCACCAGTGTCGTTGCATGTGTGTTCTTCCCATGAACCATATCATGAACCACACACAGTGTCATTGCATGTGCGTTCTTCTCACAGACCACACATGGATCCACCAGTGTCATTGCATGTGTGTTCTTGTCACAAACCATATCATGAACCACACCCAGTGTCATTGCATGTGTGTTCTTCTCATTAACCCCACATGGATCCACCGGTGTCATTGCATGTCTGCTCTTTTCATTAACCACAGCTAGAGTCATTGCATGTGTGCTCTTTTCACAAACCACATATCACCAGAGTCATTGCATGTGTGTTCTTCTCACAGACCACATATCACCTGTGTCATTGCATGTGTGTTCTTCCCATGAACGACACATGGATCCACCAGTGTCATTGCATGTCTGTTCTCCCCACAGACCACACATGGATCCACCGGTGTCATTGCATGTGTGTTCTTCCCATGAACCACACATGGATCCACCGGTGTCATTGTATGTCTGCTCTTCCCATGAACCACAGCTAGGGTCATCGCATGCGTGCTCTTTTGATGAACCACAGCTAGAGTCATTGGATGTGTGTTCTTCTTACAAACCATATCATGAACCACACCTGTGTCATTGCTTGTGTGTTCTTCTCACAAACCACACATGGATCCATCGGTGTCATTGCATGTCTACTCTTCTCATTAACCATAGCTAGAGTCATTGCATGTCTGTTCTTTTCACAAACCACATATCACCAGAGTCATTGCATGTGTGTTCTTCCATGAACCACACATGGATCCACCAGTGTCATTGCATGTGTGTTCTTATCACAAACCACACATGGATCCACCCAGTGTCATCGCATGTGTGTTCTTCCCATGAACCACACATGGATCCACCAGTGTCATTGCATGTCTGCTCTTTTCATGAACCATAGCTAGAGTCATTGGATGTGTGTTCTTCTCACAGACCACATATCACCAGTGTCATTGCATGTGTGTTCTTCCCAAAGACCACACATGGATCCACCAGTGTCATTTCATGTGTGTTCTTCTCACAAACCATATCATGAACCACACCTATTGTCATTGCATGTGTGTTCTTCTCACAGACCACACATGGATCCACCAGTGTCATTGCATGAGTGTTCTTCTCACAAACTTTATCATGAACCACACCTAGTGTCATTGCATGTGTGTTCTTCCCATGAACCACACATGGATCCACCAGTGTCATTCCATGTGTGTTCTTCCCACAGACCACACATGGATCCACCAGTGGCATTGCATGTGTGTTCTTCCCATGAACCACACATGGATCCACTAGTGTCATTGCATGTCTGCTCTTTTCATGAACCACAGCTAGAGTCATTGGATGTGTGTTCTTTTCACAGACCACATATCACTAGTGTCATCGCATGTGTGTTCTTCCCAAAGACCACACATGGATCCACCAGTGTCATTGCATGTGTGTTCTTGTCACAAACCATATCATGAACCACACCCAGTGTCATTGCATGTGTGTTCTTTTCACAAACCATATCATGAACCACACCAGTGTCATTGCATGTGTGTTCTTCTCACATACCACACATGGATCCACTAGTGTCATTGCATGTGTGTTCTTCTCACAAACCATATCATGAACCACACCTAGTGTCATTGCATGTGTGTTCTTCCCATGAACCACACATGGATCCACCGGTGTCATTGCATGTCTGCTCTTTTCATTAACCACAGCTAGAGTCATTGCATGTGTGTTCTTCTCACAAACCACATATCACCGGAGTGATTGCATGTGTGTTCTTCCCAAAGACCACACATGGATCCACCAGTGTCATTGCATGTGTGTTCTTCCCACAGACCACACATGGATCCACCAGTGTCGTTGCATGTGTGTTCTTCCCATGAGCCACACATGGATCCACCAGTGTCATTGTATGTCTGCTCTTCCCATGAACCACAGCTAGAGTCATCGCATGCGTGCTCTTTTCACAAACCACAGCTAGAGTCATTGCATGTGTGTTCTTCTTACAAACCATATCATGAACCACACCCAGTGTCATTGCATGTGTGTTCTTCTCACCAACCACACATGGATCCACTGGTGTCATTGCATGTCTGCTCTTCTCATTAACCACAGCTAGAGTCATTGTATGTCTATTCTTTTCACAAACCACATATCACCAGAGTCATTGCATGTGTGTTCTTCACATGAACCACACATGGATCCACCAGTGTCATTGCATGTGTGTTCTTCTCACAAACCACACATGGATCCACCCAGTGTCATCGCATGTCTGCTCTTCCCATGAACCACACATGGATCCACCAGTGTCATTGCATGTCTGCTCTTTTCATGAACCACAGCTAGAGTCATTCGATGTGTGTTCTTCTCACAGACCACATATCACCAGTGTCATTGCATGTGTGTTCTTCCCAAAGACCACACATGGATCCACCTATGTCATTGCATGTGTGTTCTTCTCACAAACCATATCATGAACCACACCCAGTGTCATTGCATGTGTGTTCTTCTCATGAACCACACATGGATCCACCAGTCTCATTGCATGTGTGTTCTTCTCACAAACCATATCATGAACCACACCCAGTGTCATTGCATGTGTGTTCTTCCCATGAACCACACATGGATCCACTAGTGCCAGTGCCATTGCATGTCTGCTCTTCCCACAGACCACACATGGATCCACCAGTGTCATTGCATGTGTGTTCTTCTCACAAACCACACATGGATCCACCCAGTGTCATTGCATGTGTGTTCTTCCCATGAACCACACATGGATCCACCAGTGTCATTGCATGTCTGCTCTTTTCATGAACCACAGCTAGAGTCAGTGGATGTGTGTTCTTCTCACAAACCACATATCACCCGTGTCATTGCATGTGTGTTCTTCCCATGAACCACACATGGATCCACCAGTGTCATTGCATGTCTGCTCTTTTCATGAACCACAGCTAGAGTCATTCGATGTGTGTTCTTCTCACAGACCACATATCACCAGTGTCATTGCATGTGTGTTCTTCCCAAAGACCACACATGGATCCACCTATGTCATTGCATGTGTGTTCTTCTCACAAACCATATCATGAACCACACCCAGTGTCATTGCATGTGTGTTCTTCTCATGAACCACACATGGATCCACCAGTCTCATTGCATGTGTGTTCTTCTCACAAACCATATCATGAACCACACCCAGTGTCATTGCATGTGTGTTCTTCCCATGAACCACACATGGATCCACTAGTGCCAGTGCCATTGCATGTCTGCTCTTCCCACAGACCACACATGGATCCACCAGTGTCATTGCATGTGTGTTCTTCTCACAAACCACACATGGATCCACCCAGTGTCATTGCATGTGTGTTCTTCCCATGAACCACACATGGATCCACCAGTGTCATTGCATGTCTGCTCTTTTCATGAACCACAGCTAGAGTCAGTGGATGTGTGTTCTTCTCACAAACCACATATCACCCGTGTCATTGCATGTGTGTTCTTCCCATGAACCACACATGGATCCACCAGTGTCATTGCATGTGTGTTCTTCCCACAGACCACACATGGATCCACCATTGTCATTGCATGTGTGTCTTTCCATAAACCACACATGGATCCACCGGTGTCATTGTATGTCTGCTCTTCCCATGAACCACAACTAGAGTCATCACATGTGTGCTCTTTTCATGAACCGAATTAGAGGAGAGAGGTTGCCACGGCGGGGACGGCTCTAGGCGGTTGGTCGAGGTTAGGCGGAGGGAGACGGAGAGCGGGGCTTGGCCGGAGGGACTCGCGGCGGGGCGGGTGCGTCCAGGGGAGGAGCGGGGTGAGGTCGCCGGTGGTCGACGGCGGCGCGAGCGGCTTCCGGCGAGGAGAGGAGGGCGAACGGCGGTGGGGAAGAGGATGGGGAGCGGTCGGGTCGTAGGGAGAGAGAGGGCGTCGGGGACGGGTCTCTCCCGTGGGGTGGGGCCTGGGGCAGGGATCCCGAGGCGGGTTGTCGCGTGGTGGTGGTCGACCGCGCGGCAGGTGAGGGTGGGGACGCGGGCCAGGGGCGGTCGGTCGGTGAGGTAGGCGGGAAACGGCTGGAGGTGGGCCCGGGGAGTGGACCAGGTGGTTGTGTGAGGAAAGTGGAGGGAGTTGGGGGTGAGGTGGCAGCGAGTGAGTGGGTGGAAAAAGGGCCAGGGTGAGGTGGCGCGAGGTGATAGGGTGGGGTGAGGTGGAGGGGGCTGGGTAGGTTTAGGGGTAGGGTATTTGGTAGAAAAGGTTTTGGGTGTTTTCTGGGGTAGGTAGGATTTTTATCTGGAGGTGGCCGGCTGGGCTTTCGGGCCTGGCTGGCTGCCTCCCAAAAATGATATAAAATTTTATTTGTTTAAAATGGGGCGTTTGAAAACTGTTGGTAGACGAAACAAAAATATTCCGGAGACCCGGGTTTTAATTTGAATAAAGACGGGAATTATTTGGAAAACAAAACTAGGCGTTTCGAAAATAGTTAAGACAAAAACCATGCATGATGATGATGATGCTCAAATGCAAGGTGGCATGATGACATGAGCATGCAGTCATGATGATGCAATGCACAAAAACAGCGCGATTTTCTAGTAGTGGTTTTAGCGGGGCGCCACACAGCAAATCACACCAGGAAGAATACATTCATTCAGAAAACAAACCAAATGTAGATATAGCTGTGCGCAGCTAAATAGGATATAGCGATAGAAAGTAGGTTGCTTAACGAGGTTTGATGCATTCAGCTAGAAATAGGATATAGCTAGAAAGAAGCTGCTTAGCGGCAGGGGCAGCCGCCACAGCTGCAGGCACATCCTGCAAGCGCCCACGCCTCCGCCATCTCCCTCTGGTGCTTCCGCCACTTCTTGCTGCCCAGTTTCTTGGACTTGGGGGCCTTGGGCCTGATTGGAGGCATGCGACCCTCTTTGATGGCCACCCGCTGGAGGTTTTGGAGGTGAATGCAGAGAGCACAGTGTTCAGCGATGTAGGCGTTGATGTTCGCGGGCTCGGGCTTGCCGCTTTTTTGGATGCCGGAGCCCACAGCCTCTGCATGCTTCAGTAAGGTGTTCAAGACGGTGCCGCCGGCGGCGCGACTCGTCAAGCAGTAGACGCCCCCCTTGCGGAAGGGGCAGCTGTAGGGGTCCCTGAGGAAACCGTCGTACTTGCCGGCCTGCTGCCTCCTCAGCACCTAACGAGCCTTGGTGTGAATGGACTCGTCATCACTGCAGACATCGCTGCCGGAAACCTATTGGAAGAAAGGGAAAATGGGGGAGTAGATGGTGTAAGAAGATCAAGCAATCGAAATGCGAACAAGCGAATCCTAATAAACCAAGATCTAGCATCCAATGATGGGAACGGTGTTGGATAATTAGGCACAATTTTCATGATTAATTCTAGAATATTAAACATGACAATACCAGCTAAATTTTAAATAGATTAGCCCATTATTTCTAACAAACGGTAGAAGAACCAGGGGAAGGGAGCAAACCCTAGTTACCTCCGACCATAGGTCCTCGATGCCGGTGTCGTAGGGGTTCAGCGGAGAGATGTACTTATCTGGATCATAGGTGCCCAAGAAGTGCGTGATATGCTTGCGACCGGCGGGGGCCTCCTCGCCGGCGGGGGCTCCTCTTCGGCGGCTCCGTCGGTAGCTGGGACAGGGGCCTGGACGGGAGCGACGGCTGCCATCGATGCCTCCACTAGGGCCTGGACAGGGACAACGATTGCTTTCAACGCGTCGAGGGGGACAGGCGAGGAGACGGGGCCCTCCTCGCCGGCGGCCACGGAGGCCACGATGGCCACCTTATCCTCCTCAGCCATCGCCAACACGAACGGGGTATTCTCGGGAGTTTGCGGATGCTGGTGGGATAGTGGAGAGGGTTGCGTGGGGATAGTGAGGGAGAGTGGGAGTTGGTGTGCGGAGAGGGGCTCTATAGCTAAGGTGGATAGAAGCAAGGCACGTTTCGTTGCACCACCATGCAACACGCCGCGCAGTCGACTGCACCGTGCACCACGACACGCGCACGGTACGTCACGTTTTTTCCCGGGCCATGCATGGCAGTTCTGTATTGAGCCGCATGCAAAGGGCGCACACACAATTTCTATGTACAAAGTTTGACACGGCCCTAAAATTGGCGAGAGTTCAAAGTGGAAATGTAGAGGGGAAGGTAGGTGGCTGTACAGCGAGATTTGTGGGGTTGTGATAGATTCGGTAAAGGGATGTGTTGATGGCTACGAGTGACTCGATGAACCGGAGATGTTAGGTCTCATCGAGCTCAGCTGTTCATCCTCCGGATAGCGCGTCCAAGCTTCTTACGGTGGGCCCCAGTTGGAAGTGAGATTGAGAGCCTCTGCAAAAAATGGGATGTGTCTTATTAAAATCAAGAGGCAATAAACTGCAGTTGTCCATCGACGACCGTGCACTCGATGACGCATGTGTTATGGCGTAGAAGTAGCAGTAGTAGGCTTTTCAGACTTGATTAAACGTTACATGACCGCTCGACGACTTTTTCCATGGACGACATCCTGTTCCTTCTTGTAGAGGGAGACGTCAAGATGGGGCCTCGTCAAGATGGTAGCTCGTTAACTGGTAGTTTGAAAGAGTACCCTTTTCCTCTCTCGCTAAACAGATATGTTTCATTTTGCCCAAATTGGTAGCAAATCTAGAGAAGATTCTCTCTTCGATAATTCGTTCCCTTTTGGACCTCTTTTTGCCTCCGATCAGGTAGCAAATCTAAAGCAGCAAATCACACCAGGCAGAATACATTCATTCAGAAAACAAAACAAATATAGATATAGCTATGCGCAGCTAAATAGGATATAGCGATAGAAAGTAGTAGGTTGCTTAAAAGGGTTCGATGCATTCAGCCAGAAATAGGATGCAAGCAAAATATAGAAAATCAAAAGAAGCTGCTTAGCAGCAACAGCCATGGCAGATGCAGATACATTCAAGGAGACATCCAACCCGTTCATTCGCCAGCGCCTCCATCTCCGCCTGGCGCCTCCGCCACTTCTTGCTGCCCAGTTTCTTGGACTTGGGGGGCCTTGGGCCTGATTGGAGGCATGCGACCCTCTTTGATGGCCACCCGCTGGAGGTTTCGGAGGTGAATGCCGAGAGCACGGTGTTCAGCGATGTAGGCGTTGATGTTCGCAGGCTCGGGCTTGCCGCTTTTGTGGATGCCGGAGACCGCAGCCTCTGCATGCTTCGGTAAGGTGTTCAAGACGGTGCCGCTGGCGGTGCGACTCGTCAAGCAGTAGACGCCCCCCTTGCGGAAGGGGCAGCTATAGTAGGGGCCCATGAGGAAGCCGTCGTACTTGCCGGCCCGCATCCTCCTCAGCACCTGACGAGCCTTGGTGTGAATGGACTCGTCATCGCTGCAGACGTCGCTGCCAGAAACCTATTGGAAGAAAGGGAAAATGGGGGAGTAGATGGTGTAAGAAGATCGAGCAATCGAAATGCAAACAAGCGAATCCTAATAAACCAAGATCTAGCATCCAACAATGGGAACGGTGTTGGATAATTATGCACAATTTCCATGATTAATTCCAGAATATTAAACATGACAATACCAGCTAAATTTTTAATAGATTAGCCCATTATTTCTAACAAACGGTAGAAGAACCAGGGGAGGGGAGCAAACCCTAGTTACCTCCGACCATAGGTCGTCGATGCCGGTGTCGTAGTGGTTCAGCGGAGCGATGTACTTATCTGGATCGTAGGTGCCCAAGAAGTGCGTGATCTGCTTGTGATCGGCGGGGGCCTCCTCGCCGGCGGGGGGCTCCTCTTCAGCGGCTCCGTCGGTAGCTGGGACGGGGGCCTGGACGAGAACGGCAGCTTCCATCGATGCCTCCACTGGGGCCTGGACAGGGACAGCGGCTGCTTTCAACACGTCGAGGGGGACCGTCGAGTAGACGGGGGCCTCCTCGCCGGCGGCCACGGAGGCCACGATGGCCACCTTATCCTCCTCGGCCATCGCCGGCACGGACGGGGTATTCTCGGGAGTTTTGCGGATGCTGGTGGGACAGTGGAGAGGGTTGCGTGGGGATAGTGAGCGAGAGTGGGAGTGGGTGTGCGGAGAGGGGCTCTATATCTAAGGTGGATAGAAGCAAGGCACGTTTCGTTGCACCACCGTGCAACGCGCCGCGCAGTCGACTATACCGTGCACCGCGACACGCGCACGGTACGTCACGTTTTTTCCCAGGCCATGCATGGCAGTTCTGTATTGAGCCGCATGCAAAGGGCGCACACACAATTTCTATGTACGAAGTTTGACAAGGCCCTAAAATTGGCGATTGAGAGTCGCTGCGTAAAAAATGGGATATGTCTTATTAAAATCAAGTGGCAATAAATTGCAGCTGTCCATCAACGACCGTGCACTCGATGACGCATGCATTGTGGCGTAGTAGTAACAGTAGTAGGCTTTTCAGACTTGATTAAACATGACATGACCGTTCGACGACTTTTTCCATGGACGACATCGTGTTCCTTCTTGTAGAAGTCTGCATGAGGGAGACGTACGTGTTGTCTCACGATGTACTGTGAACGACACGACGTGTGCAACGATCATCGTTGGATCGCACAGAATCAACGGTTGGTGCGCACGATCCGCATGACAACTGTGATAACCAATCAGGGAGTAGCAGACAGGGTGAGCACAGATTTGTGCTTCTACGAAAGATAGAGAGGTGGGGGGGGGCAAAACTGAGTAGTACCACATAAAACCAAGGGCGATACTAAGTAGTATAAAAATGGAAAGTGAGTGTCTTGCACAATGAAATACATCGTGGCATACATCAAATTATGCCAAGATAGATCCACAAGAGTTCATTGGATGTGTGTTCTCCTCATAAACCACTCATAAACCACGTAAGGATCCACTAGAGTCATTGGATGTGTGTTCTTCTCACAAACCACATATCACCAGTGTCATTGCATGTGTGTTCTTCCCACAGACCACACATGGATCCAACGGTGTCATTGCATGTGTGTTCTTCTCACAAACCATATCATGAACCACACCCAGTGTCATTGCATGTGTGTTATTCTCACAGACCACACATGGATCCACTAGTGTCATTGCATGTGTGTTCTTCTCACAGACCATATCATGAACCACACCCAGTGTCATTGCATGTGTGTTCTTCTCACAGACCACACATGGATCCACCAGTGTCATTGCATGTGTGTTCTTCCCAAAGACCACACATGGATCCACCAGTGTCATTGCATGTGTGTTCTTCTCACAAACCATATCATGAACCACACCCAGTGTCATTGCATGTGTGTTCTTCTCACAGACCACACATGGATCCACCAGTGTCATTGCATGTGTGTTCTTCTCACAAACCATAACATGAACCACACCCAGTGTCATTGCATGTGTGTTCATCCCATGAACCACACATGGATCCACCAGTGTCATCACATGTCCGCTCTTTTCATGAACCACGGCTAGAGTCATTGCATGTGTGTTCTTCTCACAGAGCACATATCACCTGTGTCATTGCATGTGTGTTCTTCCCATAGACCACACATGGATCCACCAGTGTCATTGCATGTGTGTTCTTCCCACAGACCACACATGGATCCACCAGTGTCATTGAATGTGTGTTCTTCCCATAGACCACACATGGATCCACCAAAGTCATTGCATGTGTGTTCTTCCAATGAACCACACATGGATCCACCAGTGTCATTGCATGTCTGCTCTTTTCATGAACCACAGCTAGAGTCATTGCATGTGTGTTCTTCTCACAAACCACATATCACCGGTGTTATTGCATGTGTGTTCTTCCCATGAACCATAGATGGATCCACTAGTGTCATTGCATGTGTGTTCTTCCCACAGACTACACATGGATCCACCAGTGTCATTGCATGTGTGTTCTTCCCATGAACCACACATGGATCCACCAGTGTCATTGTATGTCTGCTCTTCCCATGAACCACAACTAGAGTCATCGCATGCATGCTCTTTTCATGAACCACAGCTGGAGTCATTGCATGTGTGTTCTTCTAACAAACCATATCATGAACCACACCCAGTGTCATTGCATGTGTGTTCTTCTCACAAACCACACATGGATCCACCGGTGTCATTGCATGTCTGCTCTTCTCATTAACCACAGCTAGAGTCATTGCATGTCTGTTCTTTTCA
This sequence comes from Avena sativa, assembly GCA_916181665.1. Classification (NCBI taxonomy): domain Eukaryota; kingdom Viridiplantae; phylum Streptophyta; class Magnoliopsida; order Poales; family Poaceae; genus Avena; species Avena sativa. Next base: position 437,111,695 of record OV702295.1, read on the forward strand.
CAAACCACATATCACCAGAGTCATTGCATGTGTGTTATTCCCATGAACCACACATGCATCCACCAGTGTCATTGCATGTGTGTTCTTCTCACAAACCACACATGGATCCACCCAGTGTCATCGCATGTGTGTTCTTCCCATGAACCACACATGGATCCACCAGTGTTATTCAATGTCTGCTCTTTTCATGAACCACAGCTAGAGTCATTGGATGTGTGTTCTTCTCACAGACCACATATCACCAGTGTCATTGCATGTGTGTTCTTCCCAAAGACCACACATGGATCCACCAGTGTCATTGCATGTGTGTTCTTCTCACAAACCATATCATGAACCACACCCAGTGTCATTGCATGTGTGTTCTTCTCATAGACCACACATGGATCCACCAGTGTCATTGCATGTGTGTTCTTCCCATGAACCACACATGGATCCACTAGTGTCATTGCATGTGTGTTCTTCCCACAGACCACACATGGATTCACCAGTGTCATTGCATGTGTGTTCTTCCCATGAACCACACATGGATCCACCAGTGTCATTGCATGTGTGTTATTCTCACAAACCACGTAAGGATCCACCGGTGTCATTGCATGTGTGTTGTTCCCATGAACCACACATGGATCCACCGGTGTCATTGTATGTCTGCTCTTCCCATGAACCACAACTAGAGTCATCGCATGCATGCTCTTTACGTGAACCATAGCTAGAGTCATTGCATGTGTGTTCTTCTCACAGACCATATCATGAACCACACCCAGTTTCATTGCATGTGTGTTCTTCCCATGAACCACACATGGATCCACCGGTGTCATTGCATGTCTGCTCTTTTAATGAACCACAGCTAGAGTTATTGCATATGTGTTCTTCTCACAGACCACATATCACCGAAGTCATTGCATGTGTGTTCTTCCCATGAACCACACATGGATCCACCAGTGTCATTGCATGTGTGTTCTTCCCACACACCACACATGGATCCACCAGTTCCGTTGCATGTATGTTCTTCCGACGAACCACACATGGATCCACCAGTGTCATTGTATGTATGCTCTTCCCACGAACCACAGCTAGAGTCATCGCATGCGTGCTATTTTCATGAACCACAGCTAGAGTCATTGCATGTGTGTTCTTCTTACAAACCATATCATGAACCACACCCAGTGTCATTGCATGTGTGTTCTTCTCACAAACCACACATGGATCCACCGGTGTCATTGCATGTCTGCTCTTGTCATTAACCACAGCTAGAGTCATTGCATGTCTATTCTTTTCACAAACCACATATCACCAGAGTCATTGCATGTGTGTTCTTCCCATGAACTACACATGGATCCACCAGTGTCATTGCATGTGTGTTCTTCTCTAAAACTACACATGGATCCACCTAGTGTCATCGCATGTGTGTTCTTCCCATGAACCACACGTGGATACACCAGTGTCATTGCATGTCTGCTCTTTTCATGAACCACAGCTAGAGTCATTGGATGTGTGTTCTTCTCATAGACCACATATCACCAGTGTCATTGCATGTGTGTTCTTCCCAAAGACCACACATGGATCCACCACTGTCATTGCATGTGTGTTCTTCAGACAAACCATATCATGAACCACACCCAGTGTCATTGCATGTGTGTTCTTCTCATAGACCACACATGGATCCACCAGTGTCATTGCATGTGTGTTCTTCTCACAGACTATATCATGAACCACACCCAGTGTCATTGCATGTGTGTTCTTCCCATGAACCACACATGGATCCACCGGTGTCATTGCATGTCTGCTCTTTTCATGAACCACAGCTAGAGTCATTGCATGTGTGTTCTTATCACAAACCACATATCACCAGTGTCATTGCATGTGTGTTCTTCCCAAAGACCACACATGGATCCAGCAGTGTCATTGCATGTGTGTTCTTCCCATAGACCACACATGGATCCACCAGTGTCATTGCATGTGTATTCTTCCCATGAACCACACATGGATCCACTGGTGTCATTGTATGTCTGCTCTTCCCATGAACCACAGCTAGAGTCATCGCATGCGTGCTCTTTTCATGAACCACAGCTAGAGTCATTGCATGTGTGTTCTTCTTACAAACCATATCATGAACCACACCCAGTGTCATTGCATGTGTGTTCTTATCCCAAACCACACATGGATCCACTGGTGTCATTGCATGCCTACTCTTCTCATTAACGATAGCTAGAGTCATTGCATGTCTGTTCTTTTCACAAACCACATATCACCAGTGTCATTGCATGTGTGTTCTTCCCATGAACCACACATGGATCCACCAGTGTCATTGCATGTGTGTTCTTCCCATAGACCACACATGGATTCACCAGTGTCATTGCATGTGTGTTCTTCCCATGAACCACACATGGATCCACCAGTGTCATTGCATGTGTGTTATTCTCACAAACCACGTAAGGATCCACCGGTGTCATTGCATGTGTGTTGTTCCCATGAACCACACATGGATCCACCGGTGTCATTGTATGTCTGCTCTTCCCATGAACCACAACTAGAGTCATCGCATGCATGCTCTTTACGTGAACCATAGCTAGAGTCATTGCATGTGTGTTCTTCTCACAGACCATATCATGAACCACACCCAGTTTCATTGCATGTGTGTTCTTCCCATGAACCACACATGGATCCACCGGTGTCATTGCATGTCTGCTCTTTTAATGAACCACAGCTAGAGTTATTGCATATGTGTTCTTCTCACAGACCACATATCACCGAAGTCATTGCATGTGTGTTCTTCCCATGAACCACACATGGATCCACCAGTGTCATTGCATGTGTGTTCTTCCCACACACCACACATGGATCCACCAGTTCCGTTGCATGTATGTTCTTCCGACGAACCACACATGGATCCACCAGTGTCATTGTATGTATGCTCTTCCCACGAACCACAGCTAGAGTCATCGCATGCGTGCTATTTTCATGAACCACAGCTAGAGTCATTGCATGTGTGTTCTTCTTACAAACCATATCATGAACCACACCCAGTGTCATTGCATGTGTGTTCTTCTCACAAACCACACATGGATCCACCGGTGTCATTGCATGTCTGCTCTTCTCATTAACCACAGCTAGAGTCATTGCATGTCTGTTCTTTTCACAAACCACATATCACCAGAGTCATTGCATGTGTGTTCTTCCCATGAACTACACATGGATCCACCAGTGTCATTGCATGTGTGTTCTTCTCTAAAACTACACATGGATCCACCTAGTGTCATCGCATGTGTGTTCTTCCCATGAACCACACGTGGATCCACCAGTGTCATTGCATGTCTACTCTTTTCATGAACCATAGCTAGAGTCATTGGATGTGTGTTCTTCTCATAGACCACATATCACCAGTGTCATTGCATGTGTGTTCTTCCCAAAGACCACACATAGATCCACCACTGTCATTGCATGTGTGTTCTTCAGACAAACCATATCATGAACCACACCCAGTGTCATTGCATGTGTGTTCTTCTCATAGACCACACATGGATCCACCAGTGTCATTGCATGTGTGTTCTTCTCACAGAATATATCATGAACCACACCCAGTGTCATTGCATGTGTGTTCTTCCCATGAACCACACATGGATCCACCGGTGTCATTGCATGTCTGCTCTTTTCATGAACCACAGCTAGAGTCATTGCATGTGTGTTCTTATCACAAACCACATATCACCAGTGTCATTGCATGTGTGTTCTTCCCAAAGACCACACATGGATCCAGCAGTGTCATTGCATGTGTGTTCTTCCCATAGACCACACATGGATCCACCAGTGTCATTGCATGTGTATTCTTCCCATGAACCACACATGGATCCACTGGTGTCATTGTATGTCTGCTCTTCCCATGAACCACAGCTAGAGTCATCGCATGCGTGCTCTTTTCATGAACCACAGCTAGAGTCATTGCATGTGTGTTCTTCTTACAAACCATATAATGAACCACACCCAGTGTCATTGCATGTGTGTTCTTATCCCAAACCACACATGGATCCACTGGTGTCATTGCATGCCTACTCTTCTCATTAACGATAGCTAGAGTCATTGCATGTCTGTTCTTTTCACAAACCACATATCACCAGAGTCATTGCATGTGTGTTCTTCCCATGAACCACACATGGATCCACCAGTGTCATTGCATGTGTGTTCTTCCCACAGACCACACATGGATCCACCAGTGTCATTGCATGTGTGTTCTTCCCATGAACCACACATGGATCCACAAGTGTCATTGCATGTGTGTTATTCTCACAAACCACGTAAGGATCCACCGGTGTCATTGCATGTGTGTTGTTCCCATGAACCACACATGGATCCATCGGTGTCATTGTATGTCTGCTCTTCCCATGAACCACAACTAGAGTCATCGCATGCATGCTCTTTACGTGAACCATAGCTAGAGTCATTGCATGTGTGTGCTTCTCACAGACCATATCATGAACCACACCCAGTTTCATTGCATGTGTGTTCTTCCCATGAACCACACATGGATCCACCGGTGTCATTGCATGTCTGCTCTTTTAATGAACCACAGCTAGAGTTATTGCATATGTGTTCTTCTCACAGACCACATATCACCGAAGTCATTGCAGGTGTGTTCTTCCCATGAACCACACATGGATCCACCAGTGTCATTGCATGTGTGTTCTTCCCACGCACCACACATGGATCCACCAGTTTCGTTGCATGTGTGTTCTTCCGACGAACCACACATGGATCCACCAGTGTCATTGTATGTATGCTCTTCCCATGAACCACAGCTAGAGTCATCGCATGCGTGCTCTTTTCATGAACCACAGCTAGAGTCATTGCATGTGTGTTCTTCTTACAAACCATATCATGAACCACACCCAGTGTCATTGCATGTGTGTTCTTCTCACAAACCACACATGGATGCACCAGTGTCATTGCATGTCTGCTCTTCTCATTAACCACAGCTAGAGTCATTGCATGTCTGTTCTTTTCACAAACCACATATCACCAGAGTCATTGCATGTGTGTTCTTCCCATGAACTACACATGGATCCACCAGTGTCATTGCATGTGTGTTCTTCTCTAAAACCACACATGGATCCACCTAGTGTCATCGCATGTGTGTTCTTCCCATGAACCACACGTGGATCCACCAGTGTCATTGCATGTCTGCTCTTTTCATGAACCACAGCTAGAGTCATTGGATGTGTGTTCTTCTCATAGACCACATATCACCAGTGTCATTGCATGTGTGTTCTTCCCAAAGACCACACATGGATCCACCACTGTCATTGCATGTGTGTTCTTCAGACAAACCATATCATGAACCACACCCAGTGTCATTGCATGTGTGTTCTTCTCACAGACCACACATGGATCCACCAGTGTCATTGCATGTGTGTTCTTCTCACAGACTATATCATGAACCACACCCAGTGTCATTGCATGTGTGTTCTTCCCATGAACCACACATGGATCCACCGGTGTCATTGCATGTCTGCTCTTTTCATGAACCACAGCTAGAGTCATTGCATGTGTGTTCTTATCACAAACCACATATCACCGGTGTCATTGCCTGTGTGTTCTTCCCATGAACCACACATGGATCCACTGGTGTCATTGTATGTCTGCTCTTCCCATGAACCACAGCTAGAGTCATCGCATGCGTGCTCTTTTCATGAACCATAGCTAGAGTCATTGCATGTGTGGTCTTCTTACAAACCATATCATGAACCACACCCAGTGTCATTGCATGTGTGTTCTTCTCCCAAACCACACATGGATCCACTGGTGTCATTGCATGCCTACTCTTCTCATTAACGATAGCTAGAGTCATTGCATGTCTGTTCTTTTCACAAACCACATATCACCAGAGTCATTGCATGTGTGTTCTTCCCATGAACCACACATGGATCCACCAGTGTCATTGCATGTGTGTTCTTCTCACAAACCGCACATGGATCCAGCCAGTGTCATCGCATGTCTGCTCTTGCCATGAACCACACATGGATCCACCAGTGTCATTGCATGTCTGCTCTTTTCATGAACCAAAGCTAGAGTCATTGGATGTGTGTTCTTCTCACACACCACATATCACCAGTGTCATTGCATGTGTGTTCTTCCCAAAGACCACACATGGATCCACTATTGTCATTGCATGTGTGTTCTTCTCACAAACCATATCATGAACCATACCCAGTGTCATTGCATGTGTGTTCTTCTCACAAACCACACATGGATCCACTAGTGTCATTGCATGTGAGTTCTTCTCACAAACCATATCATGAAGCACACCCAGTGTGATTGCATGTGTGTTCTTCTCATGAACCACACATGGATCCACCAGTGTCATTGCATGTCTGCTCTTTTCATTAACCAGAGCTAGAGTCATTGCATGTGTGCTCTTTTCACAAACCACATATCACCAGAGTCATTGCATGTGTGTTCTTCTCATAGACCATATCATGAACCACACCTAGTGTCATTGCATGTGTGTTCTTCCCATGAACCACACATGGATCCACCGGTGTCATTGCATGTCTTCTCTTTTCATGAACCACAGCTAGAGTCATTGCATGTGTGTTCTTCTCACAGATGACATATCACCAGTGTCATTGCATGTGTGTTCTTCCCAAAGACCACACATGGATCCACCAGTGTCATTGCATGTGTGTTCTTCTCACAAACCATATCATGAACCACACCCAGTGTCATTGCATGTGTGTTCTTCTCATTAACCCCACATGGATCCACCGGTGTCATTGCATGTCTGCTCTTTTCATTAACCACAGCTAGAGTGTGGCATCCCGCAAAACCACTACTAGAAAATCGCTTGGTATTTTGTGTTGTGCATCATCATGACATCATCATGCATCTGTTTGATAAAAACTATTTTACAAAGGTCTATTTTGTTTTTGCAAACACCCCGTCTTAATTCAAATCAAACTTCGGTTGTCCAGATATTTTGTTTTGACTAAATGATTTACAAAATAAATGTGTAAAGAAAACCCGAACCAAATATCTAATCCCTAATCTACCCAATCCTATCCTACCCAGCCTTCCTCCACCTCACCCCGTCCAATCCCCTCTCGCCACCTCATCTCTCTGTCCTCCTCTAGCCAACCATCTCGTGCCACCTCACCCACTGGCCCCCCACACCTACCCCAACCCCCATCTGCCACCTCCTCCACCACTCCCCAGGCCCCACCTCCCCTGCCCGACCCACTCCCCTGGACCGGTCCCACCGACCCCGCCCGGACCCACCCCCCCACGCGTCTGCCCATCTCTCTCCCTCTTCCTCCCCACCTCCACCTGCCCCTCCTCTGCATCTCGCGAGCGCCCCGACGCGACCCCGCCCCGCATCTCCCTCCTCCCGTCGCCGCCTCCTCGCTCTGCAGGTCGCCGCCGGCCTCCTCCCTCCGGCCTCCCCTTCCCCCTGCCGGCCGCCCCCGGACGGATCGTGCCGCCGGCCTCCCCGTCTTCTCCGCCGCCGTGCTCGGCTCCGGCCGGCCTCGCCCGCCTCGCTCTTCTCTCGTCGGCGCTGCCGCGTCGCCTCGCGCCCTCTCTCCGGGCCTCCGGTCTCCGGCGACGTGTGGCCGCCCCTGCCTCCACCTCCCCATGGCCCCGAGCCCGCGACCGCCTCGCCGCCGGCCGTCCTTCGACCGCCGCCAGCGCCTGCTCCCTCGGCCGCCCTCCGCCGGTACCGCGCGCCCGCCGCCCGAGCCCCGCAGCGAGATCCACGCCTCCGGCCCGAGCTCTGCCTCCACGGCCGCGTGACCCCGCCGCCGGCGTCCCCTCCTCTGCCACCCCGACGACGTCGTCCTCGCGTCCGTCCGCCCAGTACCGCGCCTCCCCGTCGCTGGCCTCTCCTCTCCGCCCCGCCGCCGACCTCAGGCCTTCCGCGCCAGCAGCCACCGTCGCCCTTCGCTGCCTTCTCGAGCACCTGTCGCGGCCGCGGTCGTCACCGCACCTCCTGCGAGCTTCTTGCGCCCCTGCCAACCCTCCGGTCCTGCCGCTGCTTCGAGCTCGCCGAGCCACGCGCGCGGCACCGCCTCGCCATCTTTCCCCTGTGAAGTGCAGCCGCTGCCCCATCTTGACAGCTTCGGTTTTTCCCTTGAGGTGTTTGTGGTGATGTCTAGGTGGGGCATGCCCCGGTGCAGCGTCTGGTGTTGGTCCCTTTACAGATGACTACCCGCGAGCATTACGTGGAGGTGTTGATGCAATTCGAGCGCCACACTCAAGATCGACCCGACCCGACCAAACCCGAAGCACACCGCCGTTGTACAAGACATACCGCTTGGATCCGAGACCGATCCGGAGCGCCAAGGCCTTCGACAGGGATCCGGCAAGATCTACTACGTGGACTTTGCGACCCGAAGATAGCCGCAAGAAACCCGGAGGCGATGACGCGGTATGGCAAGATCTTCTCGGAGCCGAACCCGAAGGTCGTCATGGTGGAACACCAATGACTTCTACATGGACCATATGGCGCCACCCCCGAAGATCTCCGAAGAGGAACGCCAAGTACCTCCCTCAGACGCCAAGACCCGAACCCGAAGAACGCCAAGATCTTCATCCCGAACGACAAGACCGACGACATGACCCGGCGACCGCGGATGCGACAAGATCGTCGCTCGGACGCCAAGATCGCCACACGGAACGACAAGCGCTTCATCCCCGATGCCAAGACCGACCCGACCCGAGAAACCGACCAGACCTTCGAGACGACAAGATCGGCACCGACCAGGGCGGATCCGATGTGCCCCCGACGCCAACCAAGTTCTTCTTCTCGGATGCGACAAGATCGACTTCCATTGTCCGAGACCGATCCCGTCGGGCCGTTCCCCCGTCGAACCCTGAGACCGAACCCCGAACCCCCGGAACCAAGATCTTCCAAACCCAGATGTGTGAACCTTTTCTCGAGCCCCTATTTTATAAATGCCTTATATAAAACTTGTTGCATATAAAATTGCCATGCTTGCATACATATTGTCATGTGGGTTGGGGGCACTATGCAGATTCACCTTATAATTAAATATGGGGCCATATGCGGGCAAATCTAGTCTTATATTGGTCCCATTTAAATTGACATAGCGAACCGAAGCCATGTTTGGTCTTGCTAATCCAACATTGAAATTGCGGGGTAGTTAAACAACTTGAACCACTTAAATATTTGCCGGGACCTCGGTTCCGCTTAATAATGCCTAATTGCATCGCAGCCTTGCCATGTCATACATCATACATGCATCATGCCCGATCTTTTGCCGTAGTATTAAATAGTGCATTCGGTGTTTTCTTCTAGTGCTTTGCTTCTTCACGGATTAGGCCGATGAGTTGATGCGAGTGTCGACCCGATCTTCGGATGAACCTTCGGCAATGTTTTCAGGCGAGCACCTCCCCCTTTCTACCTATCTTACTTTTATAGTATTTATTCCCCCATGTTGATCTATTGCTATCTGTGTTGCGATGCTCTAGTTTTCGTACCCGTGATATCCCTTGTAGCCTTATATTGCCTTGGACACATCCTATTACATGTTGTTTGGTAGATAGTTGGACTTGCGCGTCGTAGTCGCTTGCTCAAGTGCTGTCGCGTGTCGTCCAGTACCACAGTTGTTGGAGTGTTGCCGCATGTTTAAGGTTGAAGTTGATTAAGACTTTAATTACTGTTTAATAACTAAAATTGAAGTAGGTAAATGCAGAGGCACCGGTGGGTGATAGACAATATTTGGTTTCCGACCGCTCACTGGTGTCCCGTAGGACCCCGAGTTCTTGACACCTGTTCCGAGATCGAGCGCGCTAACCACATGTGGGATGTGTGGGCACCCCATCGATTTAGTACCTGATTCCAAGTATTGTACTGGGGGCCACAACTAGTTTGAGGTTTTATTTACTATCCTGTACTTATGCCATGCTTTACTACTTTATTTAAATTGTGCGATGTACTGCACGTGTACTGTTTAGGAAAGCGGAGTGTTTTCGCGGTATCGACAAGCCCAGTCATCTTTTCGGGTTCCCAGTCGTTTACAGCCACTGACGCAAACCCTGAGTCCGTCTCGGAGCCCGGCCGACTTCGTTGCGGGTAGACTTAGTGGGGTGGCCCCCATGTACTTGCTTTGGGTCTGGGAAACGTCATGACTTAGGCCCCGCCGACATACCGATGGGTGTATGTTAATTGATCTGGCAAACAGGGTCGAAGTGCGTGTGGATATCTCATGCTAATTGCGTGTGGATACTTTGGTGCACCCCTACAGGGTTAAATCTTTTCAAAAAGCCGTGTCCGCGGTTATGGACGACTTGGAGCACAGTTCTCGATCATAGACAACTATAACTAAAGTTTACTGTCATAATTTGACTTGTATCCGATATGACTAGTATTCAGCTCCACCATAACGGAATGGCTAAATAAAAGTACCAACAACTGCTGGGTTTGGGATATCTCATGCTTATTGTACCTGACTAGTAAGTGTTGCAACTACAACGGAATGATTAACTAAAAGTGCCCACTGCTTATTATATCAGGATGACTACCTATACCAGACTAGTAACTGCTGCAACGATAACCGAATAAATAAAACCGCCAACTGTGTGAGTTCCTCGGTTGACTTCCTCGTTTGGTCTCGAGGGGGAAATACCAGGATGGGTATGTTTGGTGGTAGAATCAGGTTGGATCCGAATAGGTCTTTCTTATCCCTCTCTGATAGCCGACAGTTATCTCGAGTCTCTATAGGTTGTTTAGTGCATGCTGCGCTGCCGCTTCAGTCCACCATACCTATGTAGGCGAGGACCGCCGAATTCTAGCCTCGCCGTGTACTGGCCTCAGTACTGACCGCTCTCTCTTTTTTTTCTTTGCCCTTTGTCGGCACCCCTTTTGTTTAAGCAGGTTTTGAGGTCGACGTCGTTAGCAGGGTTACCCTTCCGGCTTAGCCTGGGCAGGGTTATGGACGCCATTGGTTATTCTTCAGGGCTCTTAGCCCCGTTTGCATCTTGTCCGTAGTCGGACGCCTTATTGTTTTCAAGGTGATTTGGATCTTTGTTCTGTTTATCTGTATTCTTGATTCATTGAGTCGCTGTTGTATATATATCTGTTCTGTGGGTCCCATCGAGGACTGTTGTGTAATGTAATTACTTCGTTTTCCACCCGCACGAAAGTGCCTGGTGGGCACCTTTGAATCGTTTCTATGCGGGTTTGGCGGGAAGCGCTGAAACTTGCATAGGGCCAATTCTGAGGGTGTTACATAGAGTCATTGCATGTGTGTTCTTTACACAAACCACATATCACCAGAGTCATTGCATGTGTGTTCTTCTCACAGACCACATATCACCTGTGCATTGCATGTGTGTTCTTCCCGTGAGCCACACATGGATCCACCAGTGTCATTGCATGTGTGTTCTTTTCACAAACCACATATCACCAGAGTCATTGCATGTGTGTTCTTATCACAGAACACATATCACCTATGTCATTGCATGTGTGTTCTTCCCATGAACCACACATGGATCCACTAGTGTCATTGCATGTGTGTTCTTCCCATAGACCACACATGGATCCACCGGTGTCATTGCATGTGTGTTCTTCCCATGAACCACACATGGATCTACCAGTGTCATTGCATGTCTGCTCTTTTCATGAACCACAGCTAGAGTCATTGGATGTGTGTTCTTCTCATAGACCACATATCACCAGTGTCATTGCATGTGTATTCTTCCCAAAGACCACACATGGATCCACCAGTGTCATTGCACGTGTGTTCTTCTCACAAACCATATCATGAACCACACCCAGTGTCATTGCATGTGTGTTATTCTCACAGACCACACATGGATCCACCAGAGTCATTGCATGTGTGTTCTTATCACAGACCATATCATGAACCACACCTAGTGTCATTGCATGTGTGTTCTTCCCATGAACCACACATGGATCCACTGGTGTGATTGCATGTCTGCTCTTTTCATGAACCACAGCTAGAGTCATTGCATGTGTGTTCTTCTCACAGACCACATATCACCTGTGTCATTGCATGTGTGTTCTTCCCATGAACCACACATGGATCCACCAGTGTCATTGCATGTGTGTTCTTCCCACAGACCACACATGGATCCACCAGTGTTGTTGCATGTGTGTTCTTCCCATGAACCACACATGGATCCACCGGTGTCATTGTATGTCTGCTCTTCCCATGAACCACAGCTAGAGTCATCGCATGCGTGCTCTTTTCATGAACAACAGCTAGAGTCATTGCATGTGTGTTCGTCTTACAAACCATATCATAAACCACTCCCAGTGTCATTGCATGTGTGTTCTTCTCACAAACCACACATGGATCCACCGGTGTCATTGCATGTCTGCTCTTCTCATTAACCACAACTAGAGTCATTGCATGTCTGTTCTTTTCACAAACCACATATCACCAGAGTCATTGCATGTGTGTTCTTCCCATGAACAACACATGGATCCACCAGTGTCATTGCATGTGTGTTCTTCTCACAAACCACACATGGATCCACCCAGTGTCATCGCATGTGTGTTCTTCCCATGAACCACACATGGATCCAACAGTGTCATTGCATGTCTGCTCTTTTCATGAACCATAGCTAGACTCATTAGATGTGTGTTCTTCTCATAGACCACATATCACCAGTGTCATTGCATGTGTGTTCTTCCCAAAGACCACACATGGAGCCACCAGTGTCATTGCATGTGTGCTGTTCTCACAAACAATATCATGAACCACACCCAGTGTCATTGCATGTGTGTTCTTCTCACAGACCACACATGGATCCACGAGTGTCATTGCATGTGTGTTCTTCCCACAGACCACACATGGATCCACCAATGTCGTTGCATGTGTGTTCTTCCCATGAACCACACATGGATCCACCAGTGTCATTGTATGTCTGCTCTTCCCATGAACCACAGCTAGAGTCATCGCATGCGTGCTCTTTTCACAAACCACAGCTAGATTCATTGCATGTGTGTTCTTCTTACAAACCATATCATGAACCACACCCAGTGTCATTGCATGTGTGTTCTTCTCACCAACCACACATGGATCCACTGGTGTCATTGCATGTCTGCTCTTCTCATTAACCACAGCTGGAGTCATTGCATGTCTATTCTTTTCACAAACCACATATCACCAGAGTCATTGCATGTGTGTTCTTCCCATGAACCACACATCGATCCACCAGTGTCATTGCATCTATGTTCTTCTCACAAACAACACATGGATCCAGCCAGTGTCATCGCATGTCTGCTCTTCCCATGAACCACATATGGATCCACCAGTGTCATTGCATGTCTGCTCTTTTCATGAACCACAGCTAGAGTCATTGGATGTGTGTTCTTGTCACAGACCACATATCACCAGTGTCATTGCATGTGTGTTCTTCCCAAAGACCACACATGGATCCACTAGTGTCATTGCATGTGTGTTCTTCTCACAAACCATATCATGAACCATACCTAGTGTCATTGCATGTGTGTTCTTTTCACAGACCACACATGGATCCACTAGTGTCATTGCATGTGTGTTCTTCTCACAAACCATATCATGAACCACACCTAGTGTCATTGCATGTGTGTTCTTCTCACAGACCACACATGGATCCACCAGTGTCATTGCATGTGTGTTCTTATCACAGACCATATCATGAACCACACCCAGTGTCATTCCATGTGTGTTGTTCCCATGAACCAGACATGGATCCACCGGTGTCATTGCATGTCTGCTCTTTTCAAGAACCACAGCTAGAGTCATTGCATGTGTGTTCTTCTCACAGACCACATATCACCTGTGTCATTGCATGTGTGTTCTTCCCATGAACCACACATGGATCCACCAGTGTCATTGCATGTGTGTTCTTCCCACAGACCACACATGGATCCACCAGTGTCGTTGCATGTGTGTTCTTCCCATCTTTTCATGAACAACAGCTAGAGTCATTGCATGTGTGTTCTTCTTACAAACCATATCATAAACCACACCCAGTGTCATTGCATGTGTGTTCTTCTCACAAACCACACATGGATCCACCGGTGTCATTGCATGTCTGCTCTTCTCATTAACCACAGCTAGAGTCATTGCATGTCTGTTCTTTTCACAAACCACATATCACCAGAGTCATTGCATGTGTGTTCTTCCCATGAACAACACATGGATCCACCAGTGTCATTGCTTGTGTGTTCTTCTCACAAACCACACATGGATCCACCCAGTGTCATCGCATGTGTGTTCTTCCCATGAACCACACATGGATCCAACAGTGTCATTGCATGTCTGCTCTTTTCATGAACCACAGCTAGAGTCATTGGATGTGTGTTCTTCTCACAGACCACATATCACCAGTGTCATTGCATGTGTGTTCTTCCCAAAGACCACACATGGAGCCACCAGTGTCATTGCATGTGTGCTCTTCTCACAAACCATATCATGAACCACACCCAGTGTCATTGCATGTGTGTTCTTCTCACAGACCACACATGGATCCACGAGTGTCATTGCATGTGTGTTCTTCCCACAGACCACACATGGATCCACCAGTGTCGTTGCATGTGTGTTCTTCCCATGAACCACAGATAGAGTCATCGCATGCGTTCTCTTTTCATGAACCACAGCTAGAGTCATTGCATGTGTGTTCTTCTTACAAACCATATCATGAACCACACCCAGTGTCATTGCATGTGTGTTCTTCTCACAAACCACACATGGATCCACTGGTGTCATTGAAGGCCTGCTCTTCTCATTAGCGACAGCTAGAGTCATTGCATGTCTGTTCTTTTCACAAACCACATATCACCAGAGTCATTGCATGTGTGTTCTTCCCATGAACCACACATGGATCCACCAGTGTCATTGCATCTGTGTTCTTCTCACAGACCACACATGGATCCAGCCAGTGTCATCGCATGTCTGCTCTTCCCATGAACCACACATGGATCCACCAGTGTCATTGCATGTCTGCTCTTTTCATGAACCACAGCTAGAGTCATTGGATGTGTGTTCTTCTCACAGACCACACATGGATCCACTAGTGTCATTGCATGTGTGTTCTTCTCACAAACCATATCATGAACCATACCTAGTGTCATTGCATGTGTGTTCTTTTCACAGACCACACATGGATCCACTAGTGTCATTGCATGTTTGTTCTTCTCACAAACCATATCATGAACCACACCCAGTGTCATTGCATGTGTGTTCTTCTCATTAACCCCACATGGATCCACCGGTGTCATTGCATGTCTGCTGTTTTCATTAACCACAGCTAGAGTCATTGCATGTGTGCTCTTTTCACAAACCACATATCACCAGAGTCATTGCATGTGTGTTCTTCTCACATACCATATCATGAACCACACCCAGTGTCATTGCATGTGTGTTCTTCCCATGAACCACACATGGATCCACCGGTGTCATTGCATGTCTGCTCTTTTCATGAACCACAGCTAGGGTCATTACATGTGTGTTCTTCTCACATACCACATATCACGAGTATCATTGCATGTGTGTTCTTCCCAAAGACCACACATGGATCCACCAGTGTCATTGCATGTGTGTTCTTCTCACAAACCATATCATGAACCACACGTAGTGTCATTGCATGTGTGTTCTTCTCATAGACCACACATGGATCCACCGGTGTCATTGCATGTGTGTTGTTCCCATGAACCACACATGGATCCACCGGTGTCATTGTATGCCTGCTCTTCCCATGAACCACAGCTAGAGTCATCGCATGCATGCTCTTTACGTGAACCATAGCTAGAGTCATTGCATGTGTGTTCTTCTCACAGACCATATTATGAACCATACCCAGTTTCATTGCATGTGTGTTCTTCCCATGAACCACACATGGATCCACCAGTGTCATTGTATGTGTGTTCTTCCCACACACCACACATGGATCCACCAGTGTCGTTGCATGTGTGTTCTTCCGACGAACCACGCATGGATCCACCAGTGTCATTGTATGTATGCTCTTCCCATGAACCACAGCTAGAGTCATCGCATGCGTGCTCTTTTCATGAACCATAGCTAGAGTCATTGCATGTTTGTTCTTCTTACAAACCATATCATGAACCACACCCAGTGTCATTGCATCTGTGTTCTTCTCACAAACCACACATGGATCCACCGGTGTCATTGCATGTCTGCTCTTCTCATTAACTACAGCTAGAATCATTGCATGTCTGCTCTTTTCACAAACCACATATCACCAGAGTCATTGCATGTGTGTTCTTCCCATGAACTACACATGGATCCACCAGTGTCATTGCATGTTTGTTCTTCTCTAAAACCACACATGGATCCACCTAGTGTCATCGCATGTGTGTTCTTCCCATGAACCACACATGGATCCACCAGTGTCATTGCATGTCTGCTCTTTTCATGAACCACAGCTAGAGTCATTGGATGTTTGTTCTTCTCATAGACCACGTATCACCAGTGTCATTGCATGTGTGTTCTTCCCAAAGACCACACATGGATCCACCAGTGTCATTGCATGTGTGTTCTTCAGACAAACCATATCATGAACCACACCCAGTGTCATTGCATGTGTGTTCTTCTCACAGACCACACATGGATCCACCAGTGTCATTGCATGTGTGTTCTTCTCACAGACTATATCATGAACCACACCCAGTGTCATTGCATGTGTGTTCTTCCCATGAACCACACATGGATCCACCGGTGTCATTGCATGTCTGCTCTTTTCATGAACCACAGCTAGAGTCATTGCATGTTTGTTCTTATCACAAACCACATATCACCGGTGTCATTGCATGTGTGTTCTTCCCAAAGACCACACTTGGATCCAGCAGTGTCATTGCATGTGTGTTCTTCCCACAGACCACACATGGATCCACCAGTGTCATTGCATGTGTGTTCTTCCCATGAACCACACATGGATCCACTGGTGTCATTGTATGTCTGCTCTTCCCATGAACCACAGCAAGAGTCATCGCATGCGTGCTCTTTTCATGAACCACAGCTAGAGTCATTGCATGTGTGTTCTTCTTACAAACCATATCATGAACCACACCCAGTGTCATTGCATGTGTGTTCTTCTCAAAAACCACACATGGATCCACTGGTGTCATTGCATGCCTACTCTTCTCATTAACGATAGCTAGAGTCATTGCATGTCTGTTCTTTTCACAAACCACATATCACCAGAGTCATTGCATGTGTGTTCTTCCCATGAACCACACATGGATCCACCAGTGTCATTGCATGTGTGTTCTTCTCACAAACCGCACATGGATCCAGCCAGTGTCATCGCATGTCTGCTCTTGCCATGAACCACACATGGATCCACCAGTGTCATTGCATGTCTGCTCTTTTCATGAACCAAAGCTAGAGTCATTGGATGTGTGTTCTTCTCACAGACCACATATCACCAGTGTCATTGCATGTTTGTTCTTCCCAAAACCACACATGGATCCACTAGTGTCATTGCATGTGTGTTCTTCTCACAAACCATATCATGAACCATACCCAGTGTCATTGCATGTGTGTTCTTCTCACAAACCACACATGGATCCACTAGTGTCATTGCATGTGAGTTCTTCTCACAAACCATATCATGAAGCACACCCAGTGTGATTGCATGTGTGTTCTTCTCATGAACCACACATGGATCCACCAGTGTCATTGCATGTCTGCTCTTTTCATTAACCACAGCTAGAGTCATTGCATGTGTGCTCTTTTCACAAACCACATATCACCAGAGTCATTGCATGTGTGTTCTTCTCACAGACCATATCATGAACCACACCTAGTGTCATTGCATGTGTGTTCTTCCCATGAACCACACATGGATCCACCGGTGTCATTGCATGTCTTCTCTTTTCATGAACCATAGCTAGAGTCACTGCATGTGTGTTCTTGTCACAGACCACATATCACCAGTGTCATTGCATGTGTGTTCTTCCCAAAGACCACACATGGATCCACCAGTGTCATTGCATGTGTGTTCTTCTCACAAACC
Source organism: Avena sativa (assembly GCA_916181665.1). Classification (NCBI taxonomy): domain Eukaryota; kingdom Viridiplantae; phylum Streptophyta; class Magnoliopsida; order Poales; family Poaceae; genus Avena; species Avena sativa. The sequence continues at coordinate 437,129,692 of OV702295.1, forward strand.
ATATCATGAACCACACCCAGTGTCATTGCATGTGTGTTCTTCTCATTAACCCCACATGGATCCATCGGTGTCATTGCATGTCTGCTCTTTTCATTAACCACAGCTAGAGTCATTGCACGTGTGTTCTTTACAAAAACCACATATCACCATAGTCATTGCATGTGTGTTCTTCTCACAGACCTGTAGGGGTTCGTAGCATGGAAAACAAAAAATTTCTACCGCATGCAAACAAACAAGCCAAGATCTATCTACTAGATTGTAGCAACGAGTCGATGGAGGAACTCACCCTCGAAGATTCCAATGCGGTTAACGAGAGCAGATTCTCGTGGGTGATGTAGTCGTACTCTTTCCGATCTCAAGATCGCGTAGACGATCCTTCCGGCGCCACGTTCCGGCAGCGCTCCCGCAGTCGGTCACATGTTCGGTACTCGACGAAGACCTTCCTCTCCCTTGTTCCAGCAGGCAGCGGAGGTTGTAGCACTCTCCTCGCGATTCCGGCAGCACAACGGCGTGGTACCGGAAGTAGAGGGGAGATCTCGGAGGGCTTCGCCTTAAGCCGGAGCGAGTATGGTGGAGTATGAGAGAGCTTTAGTGGTCTAGGGTTTAGACACACCAATTAGAAGGCTCTAATCCGAAGGCTAGGGCAATTAGAAGCTCTAAACCAAAACGGCTCTAAACCGGAGTTTGTGGCTAGGGTTTAGATTAGAGGATAGGAACTTGTGTGTGCTAGGAGGGGCAGCCCTGCCCCTCCCTTTATAGGTGGGAGGGCCGGCGGCCAAGGGGAGGGAGTGGAGTCCCTCCCCAACTCGGCTTGGGGTGGGGCGCCGGCTTGGGGAGGAGGGAATCCCTCCCCAACTCGGTTTCCTCTTCTCCTCCTCTTTCCACTTTCCAAAACTTGCCGTTTGACTTTCAAACAAGCCGTTTGACTTTTCAATTTAGGATTTAAATAAACCCTTTATTTTGGACAGCAAAGACACCTAGTACATGATGCAATCATTCCAACTTACAATGACACATTCATGTACCCTTCCCCCCTCCGGAGTGCCGGACATTCCGGGACCTTCTAGAATGTTCCCGATGAAAACACCGGAACCATTCCCCAACTCCGAAACGGGACTTTCCTTATATGAATCTTATTCTCCGGACCATTCCGGATCTCCTCGTGATATCCCGGATCCCATCCGAGACTCCGAACAACATTCGGTCTCTTTCTCATCATTCCATAACTACTCAAACAACGTCGAATCCTTAAGTGTGTCTCCCTACGGTTCGTGAATTATGCGGACATGATCGAGACACTTCTCCGAATAATAACCAATAGAGGAATCTGGAAATTCATATGGCTCCCACATATTTCTACGATTACTTTGCGATCGAATGAACCACTTACATACGATACCAATTTCCCTTTGTCTCACGATATTTTACTTATCCGAGGTTATGATCGTCGGTATCTCTGCATACCTAGTTCAACCTCGTTACTGATAAGTACTCTTTTCTCGTTCCCGTGATATGTGATCCCTTGTGAGCCAGTCACATGCTTGCAAGCTAATTGGATGACATTCCACCGAGAGGGCCCAGAGTATATCTATCCGTCATATGGATGGACAAATCCCACTCTTCATCCATGTGTTTCAACCAATACTTTCCGAACACTCAATGCCACCTTTATAGCCACCCTGTTACGGTGTGGTGTTTGATGACATCAAAGCATCCATCCGGTAAAGGTGATATGCATGATCTCATGGTCGAAGGAATTAGGTTACTATGTATCAGAAAGCATATAGCAATTGAACTATTGAAATGACTTGATCTTTATGCTACGCTTATCTATAGGAGTATGTCCATCACATCATTCTCCTAACGATATGATCCTGTTGTTAATAACATCTCTATGTTCATGATCAGGAAACCATGATCATATATTAACCAACAAGCTAGTTTAACAAGAGGCTTTACTAGGGACTCTTATTTTAGTTTACAAATCACACAAGTATTAATATTTCCGGTTAATACAATTATAGCATGGTATGTAAACATTTATCATAAGTGTGAAGATATGATAATAACCACTTTATTATTGCCTCTTGGGCATATCTCCAACAGTCTCCCACTTGCACTAGAGTCAATAATCTAGTTTCAAACCTTTGTGTATTCAACACCTATGGATTTCCGGTGTTTGTATGTACACGATTGCTAGTGGTCAACTGATCTCCGGATCTGACACTTCCAAGTCCGTGTGTAATTGCATGTCTTTGCGTCTCTACGCATCACTCATTCTTAATGAGATGGCTTTGTATAGATTTGGTCCTTTGGTGAGACCTTTAGTTCTCTGGGGTTAAAATATGTTGATAATATTGTCGTACAATATATCTTCGTAGTATTATCCCGCTGTGAACTACACCTAGTTTGATAACAAACTACTTGACACAAATGCCCTCTTTAGCTGCTATTATAGCAGTCATATACTTAGCCTTTTGTTGTAGTATCTGTCACAATGTCTTAACTTTGGAACTCATCCAAATCCATTATGGAACTTACTTTCCATTATATTGTGCCACCCTTAGTTTAGATTGAGATAAACTTAATTTGCACTTTGTGACAAAACTAGTATCAATGTAGTACTTTTACAATGAACTAACCATCTATTTGTCACTTATACAAAATAATATACTCTTAGTTCTTCCAAAAGATCATAAGAATATCCTTACTATCGTCCAATGATCATCTTATGAATCATTCTGGTATATGCTCATAACATTTTAGAGCATAGGACATATCTGGATTTGTACATATCACAGTATGATTGATATAAATACTCTTTGTGATTTCATACATCAAGTATCAATCTATACTTGAATCTTTGTTTCACTTACCAAATGTCAATACACTTGAATATATCATCAATATTGAACTTATTCAATCCTTTCTGTGCGACAAGAACCTTTCTTGTAGTTTCTATATTGAACTCATTCAATATCTTGTCTATGTACTTCTGGCACAACCATATTAGCATCTATTGATGCCAAATATTTGGGTTTTGCCTAAGTCTTTCATCAGGATGAATTTCTTAATATGTGTTAATAAAAGATACATCATTTCTAATCAACAATATGTCATCCACATAATGTATTAGAAATATGTCTTAGCGCTCCCACTTAATTTCTTGCAAATGCAAGTATCTTCATTGTCTCCGATGAAATTAAACTCTTTTAACAGTTTCATCACAGTGAAGATTCCAACTCCGCTATGCTTACTTCATCCATTGAAGTTTGCATATGCTTTTAGCATCCTTTGAATTAACAAAACCCTTTGGACCGTGTCATGCACACGTCCTAGGTAACCATTCTATTAGAAGAACTTGTTTTGTTTATTCTACTACCACATAACAAAATTATATGTAGTGGTTGCTACATTAATCCGTCTAGACTAAATATCGCTATGAAAGATCAAATCTTGTCATAGTCAATCTTTGAACATTGTTGTGAATTCTTTCCCAACATGTCGACTATTTCATAGATGTGAAACATCCATGTCTACTTCTTTATAGATCCAAACACAACTGTAAGGTCTTACACCTTTCTCGAGGGTCCTTCAAGTTCAAAACTTGATTTCTCGTGTATGGAACTATCACGGATTTTATGGCTTCAAGCCATTTGACGGAGTCAGGGCCCATCATCGCTTCTTTGCATGTAGTCCGTTCATTATTCTCAAATAATGATTCAACCCTCAAATCTTGGTATTTGATTGTTTACTCGACCTACTTGGTTCAATAGAAACTTAGACCTCCGTGACCGCAACCTTTGAGGCACGTGAGCCATGAGCATTGTTGCTGCCTCCGGAACACTTTTCGGCGCTGCGCAACTTTGCACATATAGCTAAGGTTCTTTTAACCTTATCAAAGTTCTATTGTCCTCCCACTTAACTTTTCACGAAAAATTCCTTCTTTAAAGAAACTTGACGTTCCAAGAAACAAACACTTGTTGTCTCCGGTGTTTTGGAGGAATACTTAACAGTAATACAAAGACAGGTTTATCCGACTTTGGTTGCAAACATCTTTCTTATGCATAGCATACCAATGTTTAAGAAAGTACTACTTGGGTTTTATCCCAAACCATAACCTTATATGGTGTCATTTCAACGGATTATGATGGAGCTCTTTTCAGTGGAAAACGGTAGTCTCTAAAGCTTTTAATCTTTAAAATATAATGGCAGTTCTATGAATTACACCTTTGATCTTACCATGTCAAACAAGGTTTTAATTACATATCTCGAATGCTCCATACTCTTATGGTGTTTCGGGAAATGCAAATCCACAGAACGATTCCTTAAATCTTAGGTATTATGCTAAACTTGTAACTCAAATATCTTCCTTTATGATCTTTATCATAAACTATTTATATTCTTATTACAATGATTTGCACTTCATCTTGAAAGACTTTGAACTTTTCAAATGTTTCATACTTCATCCTTATTAAGTAAATATTCATATATTCACTCAAATTTTCGGAGAAAGCATATGAAGTTGAAATCCATCGCTCTTGACTACATATAATGGATTTCATACAACAATATGTACAAGTTCCAATAAGCTAGCCATTCGTTCCCTTTTGGCCTATGAACGAAGTTTTAATTATCTCTAGGAAAGTTTCACAAGCATCATTTGATCAAAATCAAAAGACTCCAAAATTCCATCCACATGGAGTTTCTTCATGTTTTCTTTCCAATATAATTTAAACGGCGATGTCACTTCCTAAGTGATCTTTCAATCAATTTGTCTTTCGACATTTTTAGCACTAGTTTTATGGATGTGATTTCTCCAACGAGATTTGTAAATTATCCATCTTTTATGGATTACGGTAATTATTTGAGCAACCCTTTTGTTCTCATAATACCTGATAAAACAAATCTTGAAGGCAAGCTTTGATGTTTAACGAGCAACACAATAACCCTTTATTTGTTCTCGATGAATATCATCACATATTCTTTTGCTAGTTTACTTTAGGCCATTGTAGTTCATGAATTGTGTTGTTTCGTATGACGATTCATACCAACAAATTCAGTATCAATACTTAAGAACCACATTGTTTAATAAGCAAAGAATATAGCCATAACATGTATATCTTCTGTATACTTAAACTGAACAATTCTAGTCTTTTCTTTTCTGCCATATACTTATGAGATTCTCTTTCAGTATTTCCTTTTCTGTTTGAAAGAATCTATTAACATCAACAGTGGAGTCATTCATATGACACACAGTCCAAAGCGTGTATAATTAAATACCAATGTCTTTGGACTTGCACTTTGAAATAGATCACCATCATCAAATGTTTGGTGTTCTCTCAAATTCCTTTCTTTAGTAATCTATTGGTGTAGTAAACATTTTACCTACATCAAATATTCACCTTTATCATGGAATCGTCCATGATCAAGCTACTTTTAGCTTATAACGATGAATTACTAGTATAATGTTGCTATCCAAAACCTTTTGGAGGATTAGGATAACAAGTGTCTCCAACCCTTTGTAAATTCTCATCAAAATATGAGAAATTGACTTTTGCCATATTATACTCTATCATGTTGCAACCAAAACTTTGTTTTAGATATCACAATATCTTCCACACATCATGGTTTCTGAAACAACTCTTTCAGATCCTAGATAACCTTGATATTAAGACAATCCTTTGAATATCAAGAATCATGGAGACAAACACGATTCTCATACACTAACACTTGGAATTGTCACTCTTGATTTAATACCAATTATTAAACTTCATGGAGTAACCGGAACTTACTGAAAGTTTGCAATAGGACTTTTAAACTTTAGATTAACACTTCAAAACAATACGATACCAGTTCGTAAAGTAACTAACCAGAATTCTATAGTTCTATCATCTCAATTATAACTAAGCGCAAGGTGGTAAACGGATGCCAATGACTACAACAACTATGCAAATTCACTTTGATTTAATTTATGATAAATTGAGTTCTAATTAATAATTAAATTAATCTATGTGAACTCCCACTCAAAACAACATCCCTCACATTGTTTTAGTGATCACACGAACCAAATCCACCACATCAAAACCGATCATCACGAGAGTTGATGTAGCTTCAATGGCGAACAACCAACATGTTCATCATATCTACTATATGACTCATGCTTTACCTTTCGGTGATCCGTGTTCCTGAGACCATGTCTGTACATGCTAGGCTCGTCAAGATCAAACCTTAGCTACCGCATAAGCAAATCTGGCTTGCTTACGTTGTATTCACCCGCGGAATCTAACACACCCGATCATCACGTGGTGCTTCGAAACAGCAAGCTTTGGCAACGGTGCATACTAAGGGAGAACACTTTAGAACTTGAAATTGTGAGCTTGAGGGATCATCTTATAATGCTACCGTCGTCTACTAAGCAATACAAGATGCATAAAGGATTAACATCACATGCAATTCATAATGTGTGATATGATATGGCCTTTCTTCTTTGTGCTTCCGATCTCCATCTCCAAGCACGAACATGATCTCCATCATCACCGGCATTGCATCAAGGTCAATGACGCTTCTCCATGGTTGTCGTCCACCGGCTTCAACTATTACAACTACTTTGAATAGACACGCGGGTCTTAACAGAAATTAAAGACAACCATATGGCTCCTGCCGGTTGCCAACTTACAATAAGGAACATTGCATACATCAAATATAATCACAATCATGGCCATATCACATCACTGCACACCCCTGCAAAACAAAGTTAGACGCCTCTACTTTCTTTGCATATTTTACGTGGTTTGGGGCTTTCAATAAGTGTCGTTCTAACTTACGAACAAGAACCACAACATTGATACTAGTATTGTTAATCACCCGTTGTAAATTGGATCTCCACTATGCTGGGAGAAACAGGCACCCGCAAAGCCACTTATGCAATACGAGTTGCATGTCAAGCGTGGAGCAAGTCTCATGAACGATGTCATGTAAGGTTAGCCCGGGCCGCTTCATCCCAACATGCCGCAAGATACAAAGTACACAAGAAGCAATTGACAATAAAAGCATCAACGCCCACAATGACCATTGTGTTCTACTCGTGCAACAGATCTACATATAGACACGGCTCTGATACCACTGTAGGGGTTCGTAGCATGGAAAACAAAAAATTTCTACCGCATGCAAACAAACAAGCCAAGATCTATCTACTAGATTGTAGCAACGAGTCGATGGAGGAACTCACCCTCGAAGATTCCAAAGCGGTTAACGAGAGCAGATTCTCGTGGGTGATGTAGTCGTACTCTTTCCGATCTCAAGATCGCGTAGACGATCCTTCCGGCGCCACGTTCCGGCAGCGCTCCCGCAGTCGGTCACATGTTCGGTACTCGACGAAGACCTTCCTCTCCCTTGTTCCAGCAGGCAGCGGAGGTTGTAGCACTCTCCTCGCGATTCCGGCAGCCCAACGGCGTGGTACCGGAAGTAGAGGGGAGATCTCGCAGGGCTTCGCCTTAAGCCGGAGCGAGTATGGTGGAGTATGAGAGAGCTTTAGTGGTCTAGGGTTTAGACACACCAATTAGAAGGCTCTAATCCGAAGGCTAGGGCAATTAGAAGCTCTAAACCAAAACGGCTCTAAACCGGAGTTTGTGGCTAGGGTTTAGATTAGAGGATAGGAACTTGTGTGTGCTAGGAGGGGCAGCCCTGCCCCTCCCTTTATAGGTGGGAGGGCCGGCGGCCAAGGGGAGGGAGTGGAGTCCCTCCCCAACTCGGCTTGGGGTGGGGCGCCGGCTTGGGGAGGAGGGAATCCCTCCCCAACTCGGTTTCCTCTTCTCCTCCTCTTTCCACTTTCCAAAACTTGCCGTTTGACTTTCAAACAAGCCGTTTGACTTTTCAATTTAGGATTTAAATAAACCCTTTATTTTGGACAGCAAAGACACCTAGTACATGATGCAATCATTCCAACTTACAATGACACATTCATGTACCCTTCCCCCCTCCGGAGTGCCGGACATTCCGGGACCTTCTAGAATGTTCCCGATGAAAACACCGGAACCATTCCCCAACTCCGAAACGGGACTTTCCTTATATGAATCTTATTCTCCGGACCATTCCGGATCTCCTCGTGATATCCCGGATCCCATCCGAGACTCCGAACAACATTCGGTCTCTTTCTCATCATTCCATAACTACTCAAACAACGTCGAATCCTTAAGTGTGTCTCCCTACGGTTCGTGAATTATGCGGACATGATCGAGACACTTCTCCGAACAATAACCAATAGAGGAATCTGGAAATTCATATGGCTCCCACATATTTCTACGATTACTTTGCGATCGAATGAACCACTTACATACGATACCAATTTCCCTTTGTCTCACGATATTTTACTTATCCGAGGTTATGATCGTCGGTATCTCTGCATACCTAGTTCAACCTCGTTACTGATAAGTACTCTTTTCTCGTTCCCGTGATATGTGATCCCTTGTGAGCCAGTCACATGCTTGCAAGCTAATTGGATGACATTCCACCGAGAGGGCCCAGAGTATATCTATCCGTCATATGGATGGACAAATCCCACTCTTGATCCATGTGTTTCAACCAATACTTTCCGAACACTCAATGCCACCTTTATAGACACCCTGTTACGGTGTGGTGTTTGATGACATCAAAGCATCCATCCGGTAAAGGTGATATGCATGATCTCATGGTCGAAGGAATTAGGTTACTATGTATCAGAAAGCATATAGCAATTGAACTATTGAAATGACTTGATCTTTATGCTACGCTTATCTATAGGAGTATGTCCATCACATCATTCTCCTAACGATATGATCCTGTTGTTAATAACATCTCTATGTTCATGATCAGGAAACCATGATCATATATTAACCAACAAGCTAGTTTAACAAGAGGCTTTACTAGGGACTCTTATTTTAGTTTACAAATCACACAAGTATTAATGTTTCCGGTTAATACAATTATAGCATGGTATGTAAACATTTATCATAAGTGTGAAGATATGATAATAACCACTTTATTATTGCCTCTTGGGCATATCTCCAACAAGACCACATATCACCTGTGCATTGCATGTGTGTTCTTCCCATGAACCACACATGGATCCACCAGTGTAATTGCATGTGTGTTCTTTTCACAAACCACATATCACCAGAGTCATTGCATGTGTGTTCTTATCACAAAACACATATCACCTGTGTCATTGCATGTGTGTTCTTCCCATGAACCACACATGGATCCACTAGTGTCATTGCATGTGTGTTCTTCCCACAGACCACACATGGATCCACCGGTGTCATTGCATGTGTGTTCTTCCCATGAACCACACATGGATCTACCAGTGTCATTGCATGTCTGCTCTTTTCATGAACCACAACTAGAGTCATTGGATGTGTGTTCTTCTCATAGACCACATATCACCAGTGTCATTGCATGTGTGTTCTTACCAAAGACCACACATGGATCCACTAGTGTCATTGCACGTGTGTTCTTCTCACAAACCATATCATGAACCACACCCAGTGTCATTGCATGTGTGTTATTCTCACGGACCACACATGGATCCACCAGTGTCATTGCATGTGTGTTCTTATCACAGACCATATCAAGAACCACACCCAGTGTCATTGCATGTGTGTTCTTCCCACGAACCACACATGGATCCACCGGTGTCATTGCATGTCTGCTCTTTTCATGAACCATAGCTAGAGTCATTGCATGTGTGTTCTTCTCACAGACCACATATCACCTGTGCCATTGCATGTGTGTTCTTCCCATGAACCACACATGGTTCCACCAGTGTCATTGCATGTGTGTTCTTCCCATGAACCACACATGGATCCACCGGTGTTATTGTATGTCTGCTCTTCCCATGAACCACAGCTAGAGTCATCGCATGCGTGCTCTTTTCATGAACAACAGCTAGAGTCATTGCATGTGTGTTCTTCTTACAAACCATATCATAAACCAGTCCCAGTGTCATTGCATGTCTGTTCTTCTCACAAACCACACACGGATCCACCGGTGTCATTGCATGTCTGCTCTTCTCATTAACCACAACTAGAGTCATTGCATGTCTGTTCTTTTCACAAACCACATATCACCAGAGTCATTGCATGTGTGTTCTTCCCATGAACAACACATGGATCCACCAGTGTCATTGCATGGGTGTTCTTCTCACAAACCACACATGGATCCACCCAGTGTCATCGCATGTGTGTTCTTCCCATGAACCACACATGGATCCAACAGTGTCATTGCATGTCTGCTCTTTTCATGAACCACAGCTAGACTCATTAGATGTGTGTTCTTCTCATAGACCACATATCACCAGTGTCATTGCATGTGTGTTCTTCCCAAAGACCACACATGGAGCCACCAGTGTCATTGCATGTGTGCTCTTCTCACAAACCATATCATGAACCACACCCAGTGTCATTGCATGTGGGTTCTTCTCACAGACCACACATGGATCCACTAGTGTCATTGCATGTGTGTTCTTCCCACACACCACACATGGATCCACCACTGTCGCTGCATGTGTGTTCTTCCCATGAACCACACATGGATCCACCAGTGTCATTGTATGTCTGCTCTTCCCATGAACCACAGCTAGAGTCATCGCATGCGTGCTCTTTTCACAAACCACAGCTAGATTCATTGCATGTGTGTTCTTCTTACAAACCATATCATGAACCACACCCAGTGTCATTGCATGTGTGTTCTTCTCACCAACCACATATGGATCCACTGGTGTCATTGCATGTCTGCTCTTCTCATTAACCACAGCTAGAGTCATTGCATGTCTATTCTTTTCACAAACCACATATCACCAGAGTGATTGCATGTGTGTTCTTCCCATGAACCACACATGTATCCACCACTGTCATTGCATTTATGTTCTTCTCACAAACAACACATGGATCCAGCCAGTGTCATCGCATGTCTGCTCTTCCCATGAACCACACATGGATCCACCAGTGTCATTGCATGTCTGCTCTTTTCATGAACCACAGCTAGAGTCATTGGAAGTGTGTTCTTCTCACATACCACATATCACCAGTGTCATTGCATGTGTGTTCTTCCCAAAGACCACACATGGATCCACTAGTGTCATTGCATGTGTGTTCTTCTCACAAACCATATCATGAACCATACCTAGTGTCATTGCATGTGTGTTCTTTTCACAGACCACACATGGATCCACTAGTGTCATTTCATGTGTGTTCTTCTCACAAACCATATCATGAACCACACCCAGTGTCATTGCATGTGTGTTCTTCTCATTAACCCCACATGGATCCACCGGTGTCATTGCATGTCTGCTGTTTTCATTAACCACAGCTAGAGTCATTGCATGTGTGCTCTTTTCACAAACCACATATCACCAGAGTCATTGCATGTGTGTTCTTCTCACATACCATATCATGAACCAGACCCAGTGTCATTGCATGTGTGTTCTTGCCATGAACCACACATGGATCCACCGATGTCATTGCATGTCTGCTCTTTTCATGAACCACAGCTAGAGTCATTGCATGTGTGTTCTTCTCACATACCACATATCACCAGTATCATTGCATGTGTGTTCTTCCCAAAGACCACACATGGATCCACCAGTGTCATTGCATGTGTGTTCTTCTCACAAACCATATCATGAACCACACCCAGTGTCATTGTATTAGTGTTCTTCTCACAGACCACACATGGATCCACCAGTGTCATTGCATGTGTGTTCTTATCACAGACCATATCATGAACCACACCCAGTGTCATTGCATGTGTGTTCTTCCCATGAACCACACATGGATCCACTGGTGTCATTGCATGTCTGCTCTTTTCATGAACCACAGCTAGAGTCATTGCATGTCTGTTCTTCTCACAGACCACATATCACCTGTGTCATTGCATGTGTGTTCTTCCCATGAACCACACATGGATCCACCAGTGTCATTGCATGTATGTTCTTCCCATAGACCACACATGGATCCACCAGTGTCGTGGCATGTGTGTTCTTCCCATGAACCACACATGGATGCACTGGTGTCATTGTATGTCTGCTCTTCCCATGAACCACAGCTAGAGTCATCCCATGAGTGCTCTTTGCATGAACAACAACTAGAGTCATTGCATGTGTGTTCTTCTTACAAACCATATCATAAACCACACCCAGTGTCATTGCATGTGTGTTCTTCTCACAAACCACACATGGATCCACCGGTGTCATTGCATGTCTGCTCTTGTCATTAACCACAGCTAGAGTCATTGCATGTCTGTTCTTTTCACAAACCACATATCACCAGAGTCATTGCATGTGTGTTCTTCCCATGAACAACACATGGATCCACCAGTGTCATTGCATGTGTGTTCTTCTCACAAACCACACATGGATCCACCCAGTGTCATCGCATGTGTGTTCTTCCCATGAACCACACATGGATCCAACAGGGTCATTGCATGTCTGCTCTTTTCATGAACCACAGCTAGAGTCATTGGATGTGTGTTCTTCTCACAGACCACATATCACCAGTGTCATTGCATGTGTGTTCTTCCCAAAGACCACACATGGAGCCACCAGTGTCATTGCATTTGTGCTCTTCTCACAAACCATATCATGAACCACACCCAGTGTCATTGCATGTGTGTTCTTCTCACAGACCACACATGGATCCACTAGTGTCATTGCATGTGTGTTCTTCCCATAGACCACACGTGGATACACCAGTGTCATTGCATGTGTGTTCTTCCCATGAACCACACATGGATCCACCGGTGTCATTGTATGTCTTCTCTTCCCATGAACCACAGATAGAGTCATCGCATGCGTTCTCTTTTCATGAACTATAGCTAGAGTCATTGCATGTGTGTTCTTCTTACAAACCATATCATGAACCACACCCAGTGTAATTGCATGTGTGTTCTTCTCACAAACCACACATGGATCCACTGGTGTCATTGCATTCCTGCTCTTCTCATTAGCGACAGCTAGAGTCATTGCATGTCTATTCTTTTCACAAACCACATATCACCAGAGTCATTGCATGTGTGTTCTTCCCATGAACCACACATGGATCCACCAGTGTCATTGCATCTGTGTTCTTCTCACAAACCACACATGGATCCAGCCAGTGTCATCACATGTCTGCTCTTCCCATGAACCACACATGGATCCACCAGTGTCATTGCATGTCTGCTCTTTTCATGACCCACAACTAGAGTCATTGGATGTGTGTTCTTCTCACAGACCACATATCACCAGTGTCATTGCATGTGTCTTCTTCCCAAAGACCACACATGGATCCACTAGTATCATTGCATGTGTGTTCTTCTCACAAACCATATCATGAACCATACCTAGTGTCATTGCATGTGTGTTCTTTTCACAGACCACACATGGATCCACTAGTGTCATTGCATGTGTGTTCTTCTCATAAACCATATCATGAACCACACCCAGTGTCATTGCATGTGTGTTCTTCTCATTAACCCCACATGGATCCACCGGTGTCATTGCATGTCAGTTGTTTTCATTAACCACAGCTAGAGTCATTGCATGTGTGCTCTTTTCACAAACCACATATCACCAGAGTCATTGCATGTGTGTTCTTCTCACATACCATATCATGAACCACACCCAGTGTCATTGCATGTGTGTTCTTCCCATGAACCACACATGGATCCACCGGTGTCATTGCATGTCTGCTCTTTTAATGAACCACAGCTAGGGTCATTGCATGTGTGTTCTTCTCACGTACCACATATCACAAGTATCATTGCATGTGTGTTCTTCCCAAAGACCACACATGGATCCACCAGTGTCATTGCATGTGTGTTCTTATCACAAACCATATCATGAACCACACGTAGTGTCATTGCATGTGTGTTCTTCTCACATACCACACATGGATCCACCAGTGTCATTGCATGTGTGTTCTTATCACAGAGCATATCATGAACCACACCCAGTGTCATTGAATGTGTGTTCTTCCCATAAACCACACATGGATCCACCGGTGTCATTGCATGTCTGCTCTTTTCATGAACCACAGCTAGAGTCATTGCATGTGTTTTCTTCTCACAGACCACATATCACCTGTGTCATTGCATGTGTGTTATTCCCATGAACCACACATGGATCCACGAGTGTCATTGCATGTGTGTTCTTCCCACAGACCACACATGGATCCACCAGTGTCGTTGCATGTGTGTTCTTCCCATGAACCACACATGGATCCACCGGTGTCATTGTATGTCTGCTCTTCCCATGAACCACAACTAGAGTCATCGCATGCGTGCTCTTTTCATGAACAACAGCTAGAGTCATTGCATGTGTGTTCTTCTTACAAACCATATCATAAACCACACCCAGTGTCATTGCATGTGTGTTCTTCTCACAAACCACACATGGATCCACCGGTGTCATTGCATGTCTGCTCTTCTCATTAACCACAGCTAGAGTCATTTCATGTCTGTTCTTTTCACAAACCACATATCACCAGAGTCATTGCATGTGTGTTCTTCCCAAGAACAACACATGGATCCACCAGTGTCATTGCATGTGTGTTCTTCTCACAAACCACACATGGATCCACCCAGTGTCATCGCATGTGTGTTCTTCCCATGAACCACACATGGATCCAACAGGGTCATTGCATATCTGCTCTTTTCATGAACCACAGCTAGAGTCATTGGATGTGTGTTCTTCTCACAGACCACATGTCACCAGTGTCATTGCATGTGTGTTCTTCCCAAGAACAACACATGGATCCACCAGTGTCATTGCATGTGTGTTCTTCTCACAAACCACACATGGATCCACCTAGTGTCATCGCATGTGTGTTCTGCCCATGAACCACACATGGATCCACCAGTGTCAGTGCATGTCTGCTCTTTTCATGAACCACAGCTAGAGTCATTGGATGTGTGTTCTTCTCACAGACCACATATCACCAGTGTCATTTAATGTGTGTTCTTCCCAAAGACCACACATGGAGCCACCAGTGTCATTGCATGTGTGCTCTTCTCACAAACCATATCATGAACCACACCCAGTGTCATTGCATGTGTGTTCTTCTCATTAACCCCACATGGATCCACCGGTGGCATTGCATGTGTGTTCTTCCCACTGACCACACATGGATCCACCAGTGTCATTGCATGTGTGTTCTTCCCATGAACCACACATGGATCCACCGGTGTCATTGCATGTCTGCTCTTCCCATGAACCACAGCTAGAGTCATCACATTCGTGCTCTTTTCATGAACCATAGCTAGAGTCATTGCATGTGTGTTGTTCTTACAAACCATATCATGAACCATACCCAGTGTCATTGCATGTGTGTTCTTCTCACAAACCACACATGGATCCACTAGTGTCATTGCATGCCTGCTCTTCTCATTAACGACAGCTAGAGTCATTGCATGTCTGTTCTTTTCACAAACCACATATCACCAGAGTCATTGCATGTGTGTTCTTCCCATGAACCACACATGGATCCACCAGTGTCATTGCATGTGTGTTCTTCTCACAAACCACACATGGATCCACCCAGTGTCATCGCATGTCTGCTCTTCCCATGAACCACACATGAATCCACCAGTGTCATTCCATGTCTGCTCTTTTCATGAACCACAGCTAGAGTCATTGGATGTGTGTTCTTCTCACAGACCACATATCACCAGTGTTATTGCATGTGTGTTCTTCCCAAAGACCACACATGGATCCACTAGTGTCATTGCATGTGTGTTCTTCTCACAGACCAAACATGGATCCACTAGTGTCATTGCATGTGTCTTCTTCTCATTAACCCCACATGGATCCACCGGTGTCATTGCATGTCTGCTCTTTTCATTAACCACAGCTAGAGTCATTGCATGTGTGCTCTTTTCACAAACCACATATCACCAGAGTCCTTGCACGTGTGTTTTTCTCATAGACCACATATCACCAGTGTCATTGCATGTGTGTTCTTCCCAAAGACCACACATGGATCCACCAGTGTCATTGCATGCGTGTTTTTCTCACAAACCATATCATGAACCACACCCAGTGTCATTGCATATGTGTGTTCTTCTCATAGACCACACATGGATCCACTAGTGTCATTGCATGTGTGTTCTTCTCACAAACCATATCATGAACCACAACCAGTGTCATTGCATGTGTGTTCTTCTCATTAACCCCACATGGATCCACCAGTGTCATTGCATGTCTGCTCTTTTCATTAGCCATAGCTATAGTCATTGCATGTGTGTTCTTTTCACAAACCACGTATCACCAGAGTCATTGCATGTGTGTTATTCTCACAGACCACATATCACCTGTGTCATTGCATGTGTGTTCTTCCCATGAACCACACATGGATCCACCAGTGTCATTGCATATGTGTTCTTCCCACAGACCACACATGGATCCAGCCAGTGTCATCGCATGTCTGCTCTTCCCATGAACCACACATGGATCCACCAGTGTCATTGCATGTCTGCTCTTTTCATGAACCACAGCTAGAGTCATTGGATGTGTGTTCTTCTCACAGACCACATATCACCAGTGTCATTGCATGTGTGTTCTTCCCAAAGACCACACATGGATCCACTAGTGTAATTGCATGTGTGTTCTTCTCACAAACCATATCATGAACCATACCTAGTGTCATTGCATGTGTGTTCTTCTCACAGACCAAACATGGATCCACTAGTGTCATTGCATGTGTGTTCTTCTCACAAACCATATCATGAACCACACCCAGTGTCATTGCATGTGTGTTCTTCTCATTAACCCCACATGGATCCACCGGTGTCATTGCATGTCTGCTCTTTTCATTAACCACAGCTAGAGTCATTGCATGTGTGCTCTTTTCACAAACCACATATCACCAGAGTCCTTGCATGCGTGTTCTTCTCACAGACTATATCATGAACCACACCCATTGTCATTGCATGTGTGTTCTTCCCATGAACCACATATGGATCCACTGCTGTCATTCCATGTCTGCTCTTTTCATGAACCACACCTAGAGTCATTGCATGTGTGTTCTTATCATAGACCACATATCACCAGTGTCATTGCATGTGTGTTCTTCCCAAAGACCACACATGGATCCACCAGTGTCATTGCATGCGTGTTTTTCTCACAAACCATATCATGAACCACACCCAGTGTCATTGCATATGTGTGTTATTCTCATAGACCGCACATGGATCCACCAGTGTCATTGCATGTGTGTTCTTCTCACAAACCATATCATGAACCACACCAAGTGTCATTGCATGTGTGTTCTTCTCATTAACCCCACATGGATCCACCAGTGTCATTGCATGTATGCTCTTTTCATTAACCATAGCTAGAGTCATTGCATGTGTGTTCTTTTCACAAACCACATATCAACAGAGTCATTGCATGTGTGTTCTTCTCACAGACCACATATCACCTGTGCATTGCATGTGTGTTCTTCCCATGAACCACACATGGATCCACCAGTGGCATTGCATGTGTGTTCTTTTCACAAACCACATATCACCAGAGTCATTGCATGTGTGTTATTATCACAGACCACATATCACCTATGTCATTGCATGTGTGTTCTTCCCATGAACCACACATGGATCCACCAGTGTCATTGCATATGTGTTCTTCCCACAGACCACAAATGGATCCACCGGTGTCATTGCATGTGTGTTCTTCCCATGAACCACACATGGATCTACCAGTGTCATTGCATGTCTGCTCTTTTCATGAACCACAACTAGAGTCATTGGATGTGTGTTCTTCTCAGAGACCACATATCACCAGTGTCATTGCATGTGTGTTCTTCCCAAAGACCACACATGGATCCACTAGTGTTATTGCATGTGTGTTCTTCTCACAAACCATATCATGAACCATACCCAGTGTCATTGCATGTGTGTTCTTCTCATAGACCACACATGGATCCACTAGTGTATTGCATGTGTGTTCTTCTCATAAACCATATCATGAACCACAGCCAGTGTCATTGCATGTGTGTTCTTCTCATTAACCCCACATGGATCCACCGGTGTCATTGCATGTCTGCTCTTTTCATTAACCATAGCTAGAGTCATTGCATGTGTGCTCTTTTCACAAACCACATATCACCAGAGTCCTTGCACGTGTGTTTTTCTCATAGACCACATATCACCAGTGTCATTGCATGTGTGTTCTTCCCAAAGACCACACATGGATCCACCAATGTCATTGCATGCGTGTTTTTCTCACAAACCATATCATGAACCACACCCAGTGTCATTGCATATGTGTGTTATTCTCATAGACCACACATGGATCCACCAGTGTCATTGCATGTGTGTTCTTCTCACAAACCATATCATGAACCACAGCCAGTGTCATTGCATGTGTGTTCTTCTCATTAACCCCACATGGATCCACCAGTGTCATTGCATGTCTGCCCTTTTCATTAGCCATAGCTAGAGTCATTGCATGTGTGTTCTTTTCACAAACCACATATCACCAGAGTCATTGCATGTTTGTTCTTCTCACAGACCACATATCACCTGTCCATTGCATGTGTGTTATTCCCATGAACCACACATGGATCCACCAGTGGCATTGCATGTGTGTTCTTTTCACAAACCACATATCACCAGAGTCATTGCATGTGTGTTATTCTCAAAGACCACATATCACCTGTGTCATTGCATGTGTGTTCTTCCCATGAACCACACATGGATCCACCAGTGTCATTGCATATGTGTTCTTCCCACAGACCACACATGGATCCAGCCAGTGTCATCGCATGTCTGCTCTTCCCATGAACCACACATGGATCCACCAGTGTCATTGCATGTCTGCTCTTTTCATGAACCACAGCTAGAGTCATTGGATGTGTGTTCTTCTCACAGACCACATATCACCAGTGTCATTGCATGTGTGTTCTTCCCAAAGACCACACATGGATCCACTAGTGTAATTGCATGTGTGTTCTTCTCACAAACCATATCATGAACCATACCCAGTGTCATTGCATGTGTTTTCTTCTCACAGACCAAACATGGATCCACTAGTGTCATTGCATGTGTGTTCTTCTCACAAACCATATCATGAACCACACCCAGTGTCATTGCATGTGTGTTCTTCTCATTAACCCCACATGGATCCACCGGTGTCATTGCATGTCTGCTCTTTTCATTAACCACAGCTAGAGTCATTGCATGTGTGCTCTTTTCACAAACCACATATCACCAGAGTCCTTGCATGTGTGTTCTTCTCACAGACTATATCATGAACCACACCCATTGTCATTGCATGTGTGTTCTTCCCATGAACCACATATGGATCCACCGGTGTCATTCCATGTCTGCTCTTTTCATGAACCACACCTAGAGTCATTGCATGTGTGTTCTTCCCAAAGACCACACATGGATCCACCAGTGTCATTGCATGCGTGTTTTTCTCACAAACCATATCATGAACCACACCCAGTGTCATTGCATATGTGTGTTCTTTTCATAGACCGCACATGGATCCACCAGTGTCATTGCATGTGTGTTCTTCTCACAAACCATATCATGAACCACACCAAGTGTCATTGCATGTGTGTTCTTCTCATTAACCCCACATGGATCCACCAGTGTCATTGCATGTATGCTCTTTTCATTAACCATAGCTAGAGTCATTGCATGTGTGTTCTTTTCACAAACCACATATCAACAGAGTCATTGCATGTGTGTTCTTCTCACAGACCACATATCACCTGTGCATTGCATGTGTGTTCTTCCCATGAACCACACATGGATCCACCAGTGGCATTGCATGTGTGTTCTTTTCACAAACCACATATCACCAGAGTCATTGCATGTGTGTTATTATCACAGACCACATATCACCTATGTCATTGCATGTGTGTTCTTCCCATGAACCACACATGGATCCACCAGTGTCATTGCATATGTGTTCTTCCCACAGACCACAAATGGATCCACCGGTGTCATTGCATGTGTGTTCTTCCCATGAACCACACATGGATCTACCAGTGTCATTGCATGTCTGCTCTTTTCATGAACCACAACTAGAGTCATTGGATGTGTGTTCTTCTCAGAGACCACATATCACCAGTGTCATTGCATGTGTGTTCTTCCCAAAGACCACACATGGATCCACTAGTGTTATTGCATGTGTGTTCTTCTCACAAACCATATCATGAACCATACCCAGTGTCATTGCATGTGTGTTCTTCTCATAGACCACACATGGATCCACTAGTGTATTGCATGTGTGTTCTTCTCATAAACCATATCATGAACCACAGCCAGTGTCATTGCATGTGTGTTCTTCTCATTAACCCCACATGGATCCACCGGTGTCATTGCATGTCTGCTCTTTTCATTAACCATAGCTAGAGTCATTGCATGTGTGCTCTTTTCACAAACCACATATCACCAGAGTCCTTGCACGTGTGTTTTTCTCATAGACCACATATCACCAGTGTCATTGCATGTGTGTTCTTCCCAAAGACCACACATGGATCCACCAATGTCATTGCATGCGTGTTTTTCTCACAAACCATATCATGAACCACACCTAGTGTCATTGCATATGTGTGTTATTCTCATAGACCACACATGGATCCACCAGTGTCATTGCATGTGTGTTCTTCTCACAAACCATATCATGAACCACAGCCAGTGTCATTGCATGTGTGTTCTTCTCATTAACCCCACATGGATCCACCAGTGTCATTGCATGTCTGCCCTTTTCATTAGCCATAGCTAGAGTCATTGCATGTGTGTTCTTTTCACAAACCACATATCACCAGAGTCATTGCATGTTTGTTCTTCTCACAGACCACATATCACCTGTCCATTGCATGTGTGTTATTCCCATGAACCACACATGGATCCACCAGTGGCATTGCATGTGTGTTCTTTTCACAAACCACATATCACCAGAGTCATTGCATGTGTGTTATTCTCACAGACCACATATCACCTGTGTCATTGCATGTGTGTTCTTCCCATGAACCACACATGGATCCACCAGTGTCATTGCATATGTGTTCTTCCCACAGACCACACATGGATCCAGCCAGTGTGATCGCATGTCTGCTCTTCCCATGAACCACACATGGATCCACCAGTGTCATTGCATGTCTGCTCTTTTCATGAACCACAGCTAGAGTCATTGGATGTGTGTTCTTCTCACAGACCACATATCACCAGTGTCATTGCATGTGTGTTCTTCCCAAAGACCACACATGGATCCACTAGTGTAATTGCATGTGTGTTCTTCTCACAAACCATATCATGAACCATACCTAGTGTCATTGCATGTGTTTTCTTATCACAGACCAAACATGGATCCACTAGTGTCATTGCATGTGTGTTCTTCTCACAAACCATATCATGAACCACACCCAGTGTCATTGCATGTGTGTTCTTCTCATTAACCCCACATGGATCCACCGGTGTCATTGCATGTCTGCTCTTTTCATTAACCACAGCTAGAGTCATTGCATGTGTGCTCTTTTCACAAACCACATATCACCAGAGTCCTTGCATGTGTGTTCTTCTCACAGACTATATCATGAACCACACCCATTGTCATTGCATGTGTGTTCTTCCCATGAACCACATATGGATCCACCGGTGTCATTCCATGTCTGCTCTTTTCATGAACCACACCTAGAGTCATTGCATGTGTGTTCTTCCCAAAGACCACACATGGATCCACCAGTGTCATTGCATGCGTGTTTTTCTCACAAACCATATCATGAACCACACCCAGTGTCATTGCATATGTGTGTTCTTTTCATAGACCGCACATGGATCCACCAGTGTCATTGCATGTGTGTTCTTCTCACAAACCATATCATGAACCACACCAAGTGTCATTGCATGTGTGTTCTTCTCATTAACCCCACATGGATCCACCAGTGTCATTGCATGTATGCTCTTTTCATTAACCATAGCTAGAGTCATTGCATGTGTGTTCTTTTCACAAACCACATATCAACAGAGTCATTGCATGTGTGTTCTTCTCACAGACCACATATCACATGTGCATTGCATGTGTGTTCTTCCCATGAACCACACATGGATCCACCAGTGGCATTGCATGTGTGTTCTTTTCACAAACCACATATCACCAGAGTCATTGCATGTGTGTTCTTATCACAGACCACATATCACCTGTGTCATTGCATGTGTGTTCTTCCCATGAACCACACATGGATCCACCAGTGTCATTGCATATGTGTTCTTCCCACAGACCACAAATGGATCCACCGGTGTCATTGCATGTGTGTTCTTCCCATGAACCACACATGGATCTACCAGTGTCATTGCATGTCTGCTCTTTTCATGAACCACAACTAGAGTCATTGGATGTGTGTTCATCTCACAGACCACATATCACCAGTGTCATTGCATGTGTGTTCTTCCCAAAGACCACACATGGATCCACTAGTGTTATTGCATGTGTGTTCTTCTCACAAACCATATCATGAACCATACCCAGTGTCATTGCATATGTGTTCTTCTCACAGACCACACATGGATCCACTAGTGTATTGCATGTGTGTTCTTCTCATAAACCATATCATGAACCACACCCAGTGTCATTGCATGTGTGTTCTTCTCATTAACCCCACATGGATCCACCGGTGTCATTGCATGTCTGCTCTTTTCATTAACCATAGCTAGAGTCATTGCATGTGTGCTCTTTTCACAAACCACATATCACTAGAGTCCTTGCATGTTTGTTCTTCTCACAGACCATATCATGAACCACACCCAGTGTCATTGCATGTGTGTTCTTCCCATGAACCACACATGGATCCACCGGTGTCATTGCATGTCTTCTCTTTTCATGAACCACAACTAGAGTCATTGCATGTGTGTTCTTCTCACAGACCAGATATCCCCAGTGTCATTGAATGTGTGTTCTTCCCAAAGACCACACATGGATCCACCAGTGTCATTGCATGTGTGTTTTTCTCACAAACCATATCATGAACCAAACCCAGTGTCATTGCATATGTGTGTTCTTCTCACAGAGCACACATGGATCCACCAGTGTCATTGCATGTGTGTTCTTCTCACAAACCATATCATGAACCACACCCAGTGTCATTGCATGTGTGTTCTTCTAATTAACCCCACATGGATCCACCGGTGTCATTGCATGTCTGCTCTTTTCATTAACCATAGCTAGAGTCATTGCATGTGTGTTCTTTTCACAAACCACATATCACCAGAGTCATTGCATGTGTGTTCTTCTCACAGACCACATATCACATGTGCATTGCATGTGTGTTCTTCCCATGAACCACACATGGATCCACCAGTGGCATTGCATGTGTGTTCTTTTCACAAACCACATATCACCAGAGTCATTGCATGTGTGTTCTTATCACAGACCACATATCACCTGTGTCATTGCATGTGTGTTCTTCCCATGAACCACACATGGATTCGCCAATGTCATTGCATATGTGTTCTTCCCACAGACCACACATGGATCCAGCCAGTGTCATCGCATGTCTGCTCTTCCCATGAACCACACATGGATCCACCAGTGTCATTACATGTCTGCTCTTTTCATGAGCCACAGCTAGAGTCATTGGATGTGTGTTCTTCTCACAGACCACATATCACCAGTGTTATTGCATGTGTGTTCTTCCCAAAGACCACACATGGATCCACTAGTGTCATTGCATGTGTGTTCTTCTCACAAACCGTATCATGAACCATACCCAGTGTCATTGCATGTGTGTTCTTCTCACAGACCACACATGGATCCACTAGTGTATTGCATGTGTGTTCTTCTCATAAACCATATCATGAACCACACCCAGTGTCATTGCATGTGTGTTCTTCTCATTAACCCCACATGGATCCACCGGTGTCATTGCATGTCTGCTCTTTTCATTAACCATAGCTAGAGTCATTGCATGTGTGCTCTTTTCACAAACCACATATCACTAGAGTCCTTGCATGTGTGTTCTTCTCACAGACCATATCATGAACCACACCCAGTGTCATTGCATGTGTGTTATTCCCATGAACCACACATGGATCCACCGGTGTCATTGCATGTCTGCTCTTTTCATGAACCACAACTAGAGTCATTGCATGTGTGTTCTTCTCACAGACCAGATATCCCCAGTGTCATTGAATGTGTGTTCTTCCCAAAGACCACACATGGATCCACCAGTGTCATTGCATGTGTGTTTTTCTCACAAACCATATCATGAACCAAACCCAGTGTCATTGCATATGTGTGTTCTTCTCACAGAGCACACATGGATCCACCAGTGTCATTGCATGTGTGTTCTTCTCACAAACCATATCATGAACCACACCCAGTGTCATTGCATGTGTGTTCTTCTAATTAACCCCACATGGATCCACCGGTGTCATTGCATGTCTGCTCTTTTCATTAACCATAGCTAGAGTCATTGCATGTGTGTTCTTTTCACAAACCACATATCACCAGAGTCATTGCATGTGTGTTCTTCTCACAGACCACATATCACCTGTGCATTGCATGTGTGTTCTTCCCATGAACCACACATGGATCCACCAGTGGCATTGCATGTGTGTTCTTTTCACAAACCACATATCACCAGAGTCATTGCATGTGTGTTCTTATCACAGACCACATATCACCTGTGTCATTGCATGTGTGTTCTTCCCATGAACCACACATGGATCCGCCAATGTCATTGCATATGTGTTCTTCCCATAGACCACACATGGATCCAGCCGGTGTCATCGCATGTCTGCTCTTCCCATGAACCACACATGGATCCACCAGTGTCATTACATGTCTGCTCTTTTCATGAGCCACAACTAGAGTCATTGGATGTGTGTTCTTCTCACAGACCACATATCACCAGTGTTATTGCATGTGTGTTCTTCCCAAGGACCACACATGGATCCACTAGTGTCATTGCATGTGTGTTCTTCTCACAAACCGTATCATGAACCATACCCAGTGTCATTGCATGTGTGTTCTTCTCACAGACCAAACATGGATCCTCTAGTGTCATTGCATGTGTTTTCTTCTCACAAACAATATCATGAACCACACCCAGTGTCATTGCATGTGTGTTCTTCTCATTAACCCCACATGGATCCACCGGTGTCATTGCATGTCTGCTCTTTTCATTAACCACAGCTAGAGTCATTGCATGTGTGTTCTTTTCACAAACCACATATCACCAGAGTCCTTGCATGTGCGTTCTTCTCACAGACCATATCATGAACCACACGCAGTGTCATTGCATGTGTGTTCTTCCCATGAACCACACATGGATCCACCGGTGTCATTGCATGTCTGCTCTTTTCATGAACCACAATTAGAGTCATTGCATGTGTGTTCTTCTCATAGACCACATATCACCAGTGTCATTGCATGTGTGTTCTTCCCAAAGACCACACATGGATCCACCAGTGTCATTGCATGTGTGTTTTTCTCATAAACCATATCATGAACCACACCCAGTGTCATTGCATATGTGTGTTCTTCTCACAGACCACACATGGATCCACCAGTGTCATTGCATGTGTGTTCTTCTCACAAACCATATCATGAACCACACCATGTGTCATTGTATTTGTGTTCTTCTCATTAACCCCACATCGATCCACCGGTGTCATTGCATGTCTGCTCTTTTCATTAACCACAGCTAGAGTCATTGCATGTGTGTTATTTTTACAAACCACATATCAACAGAGTCATTGCATGTGTGTTCTTCTCACAGACCTCATATCACCTGTGCATTGCATGTGTGTTCTTCCCATGAACCACACATGGATCCACCAGTGGCATTGCATGTGTGTTCTTTTCACAAACAACATATCACCAGAGTCATTGCATGTGTGTTCTTATCACAGACCACATATCACCTGTGTCATTGCATGTGTGTTCTTCCCATGAACCACACATGGATCCACTAGTGTCATTGCATATGTGTTCTTCCCACAGACCACACATGGATCCACCGGTGTCATTGCATGTGTGTTCTTCCCATGAACCACACAAGGATCTACCAGTGTCATTGCATGTCTGCTCTTTTCATGAACCACAGCTAGAGTCATTGGATGTGTGTTCTTCTCACAGACCACATATCACCAGTGTCATTGCATGTGTGTTCTTCCCAAAGACCACACATGGATCCACCAGTGTCATTGCATGTGTGTTCGTATCGCAAACCATATCATGAACCACACCCAGTGTCATTGCATGTGTGTTCTTCTCATAGACCACACCTGGATCCACCAGTTTCATTGCACGTGTGTTCTTATCACAGACCATATCATGAACCACACCCAGTGTCATTGCATGTGTGTTCTTCCCATGAACCACACATGAATCCACCGGTGTCATTGCATGTCTGCTCTTTTCATGAACCATAGCTAGAGTAATTGCATGTGTGTTCTTCTTACATACCACATATCACCTGTGTCATTGCATGTGTGTTCTTCCCATGAACCACACATGGATCCACCAGTGTCATTGCATGTGTGTTCTTCCCACAGACCACACATGGATCCACCAGTGTCATTGCATGTGTGTTCTTCCCATGAACCACACATGGATCCAGCGGTGTCATTGTATGTCTGCTCTTCCCATGAACCACAGCGAGAGTCATCGCATGTGTGCTCTTTTCTTGAACCACAGCTAGAGTCATTGCATGTGTGTTCTTCTTACAAACCATATCATAAACCACACCCAGAGTCATTGCATGTGTGTTCTTCTCACAAACCACACATGGATCCACCGGAGTCATTGCATGTCTGTTATTTTCACAAACCACATATCACCAGAGTCATTGCATGTGTGTTCTTCCATGAACAACACATGGATCCACCAGTGTCATTGCATGTGTGTTCTTCTCACAAACCACACATGGATCCACCCAGTGTCATCACATGTGTGTTCTTCCCATGAACCACACATGGATCCACCAGTGTCAGTGCATGTCTGCTCTTTTCATGAACCACAGCTAGAGTCATTGGATGTGTGTTCTTCTCACAGACCACATATCACCAGTGTCATTGCATGTGTGTTCTTCCCAAAGACCACACATGGATCCACTAGTGTCATTGCATGTATGCTCTTCTCTCAAACCATATCATGAACCACACCCAGTGTCATTGCATGTGTGTTCTTCTCACAGACCACATATCACCGGAGTCATTGCATGTGTGTTCTTCCAATGAACCACACATGGATCCACTAGTGTCATTGCATGTTTGTTCTTCCCAGAGACCACACATGGATCCACCAGTGTCATTGCATGTGTGTTCTTCCCATGAACCACACATGGATCCACCGGTGTCATTGTATGTCTGCTCTTCCCATGAACCACAGCTAGAGTCATCGCATGCGTGCTCTTTTCATGAACCACAGCTAGTGTCATTGCATGTGTATTCTTCTTACAAACCACATCATGAACCACACCCAGTGTCATTGCATGTGTGTTCTTCTCACAAACCACACATGGATCCACCGGTGTCATTGCATGTCTGCTCTTCTCATTAACCACAGCTAGAGTCATTGCATGTCTGTTCTTTTCACAAACCACATATCTCCAGAGTCATGGCATGTGTGTTATTCCCATGAACCACACATGGATCCACCAGTGTTATTGCATGTGTGTTCTTGTCACAAACCACACACGGATCCACCAGTGTCATTGCATGTGTGTTATTCTCACAAACCACGTAAGGATCCACAGGTGTCATTGCATGTGTGTTCTTCCCATGAACCACACATGGATCTACCGTTGTCATTGTATGTCTGCTCTTCCCATGAACCACAGGAAGAGTCATCGCATGTGTGCACTTTTCATGAACCACAACTAGAGTCATTGCATGTGTGTTCTTCTTACAAACCATATCATGAACCACACCCAGTGTCATTGCATGTGTGTTCTTCTCACAAACCACACATGGATCCACCGCTGTCATTGCATGTCTGCTCTTCTCATTAACCACAACTAGGGTCATTGCATGTCTGTTCTTTTCACAAACCACATGTCACCAGAGTCATTGCATGTGTGTTCTTCCCATGAACCACACATGGATCCACCAGTGTCATCGCATGTGTGTTCTTCTCACAAACCACACATGGATCCACCCAGTGTCATCGCATGTCTGCTCTTCCCATGAACCACACATGGATCCACCAGTGTTATTGCATGTTTGCTCTTTTCATGAACCACAGCTAGAGTCATTGGATATGTGTTCTTCTCACAAACCACATATCACCAGAGTCATTGCATGTGTGTTCTTCTCACAGACCACATATCACCTATGTGATTGGATGTGTGTTCTTCACACTGACCACATATCACCCGTGTCATTGCATGTGTGTTCTTCCCAAAGACCACACATGGATCCACCCAGTGTCATCGCATGTTTGCTCTTCCTATGAACCACACATGGATCCACCAGTGTCATTCCATGTCTGCTCTTTTCATGAACCACAGCTAGAGTCATTGGATGTGTGTTCTTCTCACAGAACACATATCACTAGTGTCATTGCATGTGTGTTCTTTTCACAAACCATATCATGAACCACACCCAGTGTCATTGCATGTGTGTTCTTCTCACAAACCATATCATGAACCACACCCAGTGTCATTGCATGTGTGTTCTTCTCACAAACCATATCATGAACCACACCCAGTGTCATTGCATGTGTGTTCTTCTCATTAACCCCACATGGATCCACCAGTGTCATTGCATGTCTGCTCTTTTCATTAACCACAGCTAGAGTCATTGCATGTGTGCTCTTTTCATAAAACACATATCACCAGAGTCATTGCATGTGTGTTCTTCTCACAGACCACATATCACCTATGTCATTGCATGTGTGTTCTTCCCATGAACCACACATGGATCCACCAGTGTCATTGCATGTGTGTTCTTCACACAGACCACACATGGATCCACCGGTATCATTGGATGTGTGTTCTTCCCATGAACCACACATGGATCCATTGGTGTCATTGTATGTCTGCTCTTCCCATGAACCACAGCTAGAGTCATCGCATGCGTGCTCTTTTCATGAACCACAGCTAGAGTCATTGGATGTGTGTTCTTCTTACAAACCATATCATGAACCACACCCAGTTTCATTGCATGTGTGTTCTTCTCATTAACCCCACATGGATCCACCGGTGTCATTGCATGTCTGCTCTTTTCATTAACCACAGCTAGAGTCATTGCATGTGTGCTCTTTTCATAAACCACATATCACCAGAGTCATTGCATGTGTGTTCTTCTCACAGACCACATATCACCTATGTCATTGCATGTGTGTTCTTCCCATGAACCACACATGGATCCACCAGTGTCTTTGCATGTGTGTTCTCCACACAAACCACACATGGATCCACCGGTATCATTGGATGTGTGTTCTTCCCATGAACCACACATGGATCCATTGGTGTCATTGTATGTCTGCTCTTCCCATGAACCACAGCTAGAGTCATCGCATGCGTGCTCTTTTCATGAACCACAGCTAGAGTCATTGGATGTGTGTTCTTCTTACAAACCATATCATGAACCACACCCAGTGTCATTGCATGTGTGTTCTTCTCATTAACCCCACATGGATCCACCGGTGTCATTGCATGTCTGCTCTTTTCATTAACCACAGCTAGAGTCATTGCATGTCTGTTCTTTTCACAAACCACATATCTCCAGAGTCATGGCATGTGTGTTATTCCCATGAACCACACATGGATCCACCAGTGTTATTGCATGTGTGTTCTTGTCACAAACCACACACGGATCCACCAGTGTCATTGCATGTGTGTTATTCTCACAAACCACGTAAGGATCCACAGGTGTCATTGCATGTGTGTTCTTCCCATGAACCACACATGGATCTACCGTTGTCATTGTATGTCTGCTCTTCCCATGAACCACAGGAAGAGTCATCGCATGTGTGCACTTTTCATGAACCACAACTAGAGTCATTGCATGTGTGTTCTTCTTACAAACCATATCATGAACCACACCCAGTGTCATTGCATGTGTGTTCTTCTCACAAACCACACATGGATCCACCGCTGTCATTGCATGTCTGCTCTTCTCATTAACCACAACTAGGGTCATTGCATGTCTGTTCTTTTCACAAACCACATGTCACCAGAGTCATTGCATGTGTGTTCTTCCCATGAACCACACATGGATCCACCAGTGTCATCGCATGTGTGTTCTTCTCACAAACCACACATGGATCCACCCAGTGTCATCGCATGTCTGCTCTTCCCATGAACCACACATGGATCCACCAGTGTTATTGCATGTTTGCTCTTTTCATGAACCACAGCTAGAGTCATTGGATATGTGTTCTTCTCACAAACCACATATCACCAGAGTCATTGCATGTGTGTTCTTCTCACAGACCACATATCACCTATGTGATTGGATGTGTGTTCTTCACACTGACCACATATCACCCGTGTCATTGCATGTGTGTTCTTCCCAAAGACCACACATGGATCCACCCAGTGTCATCGCATGTTTGCTCTTCCTATGAACCACACATGGATCCACCAGTGTCATTCCATGTCTGCTCTTTTCATGAACCACAGCTAGAGTCATTGGATGTGTGTTCTTCTCACAGAACACATATCACTAGTGTCATTGCATGTGTGTTCTTCTCACAAACCATATCATGAACCACACCCAGTGTCATTGCATGTGTGTTCTTTTCACAAACCATATCATGAACCACACCCAGTGTCATTGCATGTGTGTTCTTCTCACAAACCATATCATGAACCACACCCAGTGTCATTGCATGTGTGTTCTTCTCACAAACCATATCATGAACCACACCCAGTGTCATTGCATGTGTGTTCTTCTCATTAACCCCACATGGATCCACCAGTGTCATTGCATGTCTGCTCTTTTCATTAACCACAGCTAGAGTCATTGCATGTGTGCTCTTTTCATAAAACACATATCACCAGAGTCATTGCATGTGTGTTCTTCTCACAGACCACATATCACCTATGTCATTGCATGTGTGTTCTTCCCATGAACCACACATGGATCCACCAGTGTCATTGCATGTGTGTTCTTCACACAGACCACACATGGATCCACCGGTATCATTGGATGTGTGTTCTTCCCATGAACCACACATGGATCCATTGGTGTCATTGTATGTCTGCTCTTCCCATGAACCACAGCTAGAGTCATCGCATGCGTGCTCTTTTCATGAACCACAGCTAGAGTCATTGGATGTGTGTTCTTCTTACAAACCATATCATGAACCACACCCAGTTTCATTGCATGTGTGTTCTTCTCATTAACCCCACATGGATCCACCGGTGTCATTGCATGTCTGCTCTTTTCATTAACCACAGCTAGAGTCATTGCATGTGTGCTCTTTTCATAAACCACATATCACCAGAGTCATTGCATGTGTGTTCTTCTCACAGACCACATATCACCTATGTCATTGCATGTGTGTTCTTCCCATGAACCACACATGGATCCACCAGTGTCTTTGCATGTGTGTTCTCCACACAAACCACACATGGATCCACCGGTATCATTGGATGTGTGTTCTTCCCATGAACCACACATGGATCCATTGGTGTCATTGTATGTCTGCTCTTCCCATGAACCACAGCTAGAGTCATCGCATGCGTGCTCTTTTCATGAACCACAGCTAGAGTCATTGGATGTGTGTTCTTCTTACAAACCATATCATGAACCACACCCAGTGTCATTGCATGTGTGTTCTTCTCATTAACCCCACATGGATCCACCGGTGTCATTGCATGTCTGCTCTTTTCATTAACCACAGCTAGAGTCATTGCATGTGTGCTCTTTTCATAAACCACATATCACTAGAGTCATTGCATGTGTATTCTTCTCACAGAACACATATCACCTATGTCATTGCATGTGTGTTCTTCCCATGAACCACACATGGATCCACCAGTGTCATTGCATGTGTGTTCTTCACACAGACCACATATGGATCCACCGGTATCATTGGATGTGTGTTCTTCCCATGAACCACACATGGATCCATCGGTGTCATTGTATGTCTGCTCTTCCCATGAACCACAGCTAGAGTCATCGCATGCGTGCTCTTTTCATGAACCACAGCTATAGTGATTGGATGTGTGTTCTTCTTACAAACCATATCATGAACCACACCCAGTGTCATTGCATGTGTGTTCTTCTCACAAACCACACATGGATCCACCGGTGTCATTGCATGTCTGCTCTTCTCATTAACCAGAGCTAGATTCATTGCATGTGTGTTCTTCCAATGAACCACACATGGATCCACCAGTGTCATTGCATGTGTGTTCTTCTCACAAACCACACATGGATCCACCCAGTGTCATCGCATGTGTGTTCTTCCCACGAACCACACATGGATCCACCAGTGTCATTGCATGTCTGCTCTTTTCATGAACCATAGCTAGAGTCATTGGATGTGTGTTCTTCTCACAGACCACATATCACCAGTGTCATTGCATGTGTGTTCTTCCCAAATACCACACATGGATCCACCAGTGTCATTGCATGTGTGTTCTTCTCACAAACCATATCATGAACCACACCTAGTGTCATTGCATGTGTGTTCTTCTCACATACCACACATGGATCCACTAGTGTCATTGCATGTGAGTTCTTCTCACAGACCATATCATGAACCACACATGGATCCAACGGTGTCATTGCATGTCTGCTCTTTTCATTAACCACGGCTAGAGTCATTGCATGTCTGTTCTTTTCACAAACCACATATCACTAGAGTCATGGCATGTGTGTTATTCCCATGAACCACACATGGATCCACCAGTGTTATTGCATGTGTGTTCTTGTCACAAACCACACACGGATCCACCAGTGTCATTGCATGTGTGTTATTCTCACAAACCACGTAAGGATCCACAGGTGTCATTGCATGTGTGTTCTTCCCATGAACCACACATGGATCTACCGTTGTCATTGTATGTCTGCTCTTCCCATGAACCACAGGAAGAGTCATCGCATGTGTGCACTTTTCATGAACCACAACTAGAGTCATTGCATGTGTGTTCTTCTTACAAACCATATCATGAACCACAACCAGTGTCATTGCATGTGTGTTCTTCTCACAAACCACACATGGATCCACCGCTGTCATTGCATGTCTGCTCTTCTCATTAACCACAACTAGGGTCATTGCATGTCTGTTCTTTTCACAAACCACATGTCACCAGAGTCATTGCATGTGTGTTCTTCCCATGAACCACACATGGATCCACCAGTGTCATCGCATGTGTGTTCTTCTCACAAACCACACATGGATCCACCCAGTGTCACGCATGTCTGCTCTTCCCATGAACCACACATGGATCCACCAGTGTTATTGCATGTCTGCTCTTTTCATGAACCACAGCTAGAGTCATTGGATATGTGTTCTTCTCACAAACCACATATCACTAGTGTCATTGCATGTGTGTTCTTCCCAAAGACCACGCATGGATCGACCAGTGTCATTGCATGTGTGTTCTTCTCACAAACCATATCATGAACCACACCCAGTGTCATTGCATGTGTGTTCTTCTCATAGACCACACATGGATCCACCAGTGTCGTTGCATGTGTGTTCTTCTCACAAACCATATCATGAACCACACCCATTATCATTGCATGTGTGTTCTTCTCATTAACCCCACATGGATCCACTAGTGTCATTGCATGTCTGCTCTTTTCATTAACCACAGCTAGAGTCATTGCATGTGTGCTCTTTTCACAAACCACATATCACCAGAGTCATTGCATGTGTGTTCTTCTCACATACCATATCATGAACCACACCCATTGTCATTGCATGTGTGTTCTTCCCATGAACCACACATGGATCCACCGGTGTCATTGCATGTCTGCTCTTTTCATGAACCACAACTAGAGTCATTGCATGTGTGTTCTTCTCACAGACCACATATCACCAGAGTCATTGCATGTGTGTTCTTCCCATGAACCACACATGGATCCACCAGTTTCATTGCATGTGTGTTCTTCCCACAGACCACACATGGATCCCCCAGTGTCGTTGCATGTGTGTTCTTCCCATGAACCACACATGGATCCACCGGTGTCATTGTATGTCTGCTCTTCCCATGAACCACATCTAGAGTCATCGCATGCGTGCTCTTTTCATGAACCACAGCTAGAGTCATTGCATGTGTGTTCTTTTTACAAACCATATCATGAACCACACCTAGTGTCATTGCATGTGTGTTCTTCTCACAAACCACACATGGATCCACCGGTGTCATTGCATGTCTGCTCTTCTCATTAACCACAGCTAGAGTCATTGCATGTCTGTTCTTTTCACAAACCACATATCACCAGAGTCATTGCATGTGTGTTCTTCCCATGAACCACACATGGATCCACCAGTGTCATTGCATGTGTGTTCTTCCCATAGACCACACATGGATCCACCAGTGTCATTGCATGTGTGTTCTTCCCATAAACCACACATGGATCCACCAGTGTCATTGCATGTCTGCTCTTTTCATGAACCACAGCTAGAGTCATTGAATGTGTGTTCTTCCCATGAACCACACATGGATCCACCAGTGTCATTGCATGTGTGTTCTTCTCACAAACCATATCATGAACCACACCCAGTGTCATTGCATGTGTGTTCTTCTCACACACCACACATGGATCCACTAGTGTCATTGCATGTGTGTTCTTCTCACAGACCATATCATGAACCACACCCAGTGTCATTGCATGTGTGTTCTTCCCATGAACCACACATGGATCCACCAGTGTCATTGCATGTCTGCTCTTTTCATGAACCACATCTAGAGTCATTGCATGTGTGTTCTTCCCATAGACCACACATGGATCCACCAGTGTCATTGCATGTGTGTTCTTCCCATGAACCACACATGGATCCACCAGTGTCATTGCATGTGTGTTATTCTCACAAACCACGTAAGGATCCACCGGTGTCATTGCATGTGTGTTCTTCCCATGAACCAAACATGGATCCACCGGTGTCATTGTATGTCTGCTCTTCCCATGAACCACATCTAGAGTCATCGCATGCGTGCTCTTTTCATGAACCATAGCTAGAGTTATTGCATGTGTTTTCTTCTTACAAACCATATCATGAACCACACCCAGTGTCATTGCATGTGTGTTCTTCTCACAAACCACACATGGATCCACCGGTGTCATTGCATGTTTGCTCTTCTCATTAACCATAGCTAGAGTCATTGCATGTCTGTTCTTTTCACAAACCACATATCACTAGAGTCATTGGATGTGTGTTCTTCCCATGAACCACACATGGATCCACCAGTGTCATTGCATGTGTGTTCTTCTCACAAACCATTTCATGAACCACACCCAGTGTCATTGCATGTGTGTTCTTCTCATTAACCCCACATGGATCCACCGGTGTCATTGCATGTCTGCTCTTTTCATTAACCACAGCTAGAGTCATTGCATGTGTGCTCTTTTCATAAACCACATATCACCAGAGTCATTGCATGTGTGTTCTTCTCACAGACCACATATCACCTATGTCATTGGATGTGTGTTCTTCACACATACCACATATCACCAGTGTCATTGCATGTGTGTTCTTCCCAAAGTCCACACATGGATCCACCCAGTGTCATCGCATGTTTGCTCTTCCCATGAACCACACATGGATCCACCAGTGTCATTCCATGTCTGCTCTTTTCATGAACCACAGCAAGAGTCATTGGATGTGTGTTCTTCTCACAGAACACATATCACTAGTGTCATTGCATGTGTGTTCTTCTCACAAACCATATCATGAACCACACCCAGTGTCATTGCATGTGTGTTCTTCTCACAAACCATATCATGTACCACACCCAGTGTCATTGCATGTGTGTTCTTCTCATTAACCCCACATGGATCCACCGGTGTCATTGCATGTCTGCTCTTTTCATTAACCACAGCTAGAGTCATTGCATGTGTGCTCTTTTCATAAACCACATATCACCAGAGTCATTGCATGTGTGTTCTTCTCACAGACCACATATCACCTATGTCATTGCATGTGTGTTCTTCCCATGAACCACACATGGATCCACCAGTGTCATTGCATGTGTGTTCTTCACACAGACCACACATGGATCCACCGGTATCATTGGATGTGTGTTCTTCCCATGAACCACACATGGATCCATTGGTGTCATTGTATGTCTGCTCTTCCCATGAACCACAGCTAGAGTCATCGCATGCGTGCTCTTTTCATGAACCACAGCTAGAGTCATTGGATGTGTGTTCTTATTACAAACCATATCATGAACCACACCCAGTGTCATTGCATGTGTGTTCTTCTCATTAACCCCACATGGATCCACCGGTGTCATTGCATGTCTGCTCTTTTCATTAACCACAGCTAGAGTCATTGCATGTGTGCTCTTTTCATAAACCACATATCACTAGAGTCATTGCATGTGTGTTCTTCTCACAGACCACATATCACCTATGTCATTGCATGTGTGTTCTTCCCAGGAAATACACATGGATCCACCAGTGTCATTGCATGTGTGTTCTTCACACAGACCACATATGGATCCACCGGTATCATTGGATGTGTGTTCTTCCCATGAACCACACATGAATCCACCGGTGTCATTGCATGTCTGCTCTTTTCGTGAACCATAGCTAGAGTAATTGCATGTGTGTTCTTCTTACATACCACATATCACCTGTGTCATTGCATGTGTGTTCTTCCCATGAACCACACATGGATCCACCAGTGTCATTGCATGTGTGTTCTTCCCACAGACCACACATGGATCCACCAGTGTCATTGCATGTGTGTTCTTCCCATGAACCACACATGGATCCAGCGGTGTCATTGTATGTCTGCTCTTCCCATGAACCACAGCGAGAGTCATCGCATGTGTGCTCTTTTCTTGAACCACAGCTAGAGTCATTGCATGTGTGTTCTTCTTACAAACCATATCATAAACCACACCCAGAGTCATTGCATGTGTGTTCTTCTCACAAACCACACATGGATCCACCGGAGTCATTGCTTGTCTTCTCTTCTCATTAACCACAGCTAGAGTCATTGCATGTCTGTTATTTTCACAAACCACATATCACCAGAGTCATTGCATGTGTGTTCTTCCATGAACAACACATGGATCCACCAGTGTCATTGCATGTGTGTTCTTCTCACAAACCACACATGGATCCACCCAGTGTCATCACATGTGTGTTCTTCCCATGAACCACACATGGATCCACCAGTGTCAGTGCATGTCTACTCTTTTCATGAACCACAGCTAGAGTCATTGGATGTGTGTTCTTCTCACAGACCACATATCACCAGTGTCATTGCATGTGTGTTCTTCCCAAAGACCACACATGGATCCACTAGTGTCATTGCATGTATGCTCTTCTCTCAAACCATATCATGAACCACACCCAGTGTCATTGCATGTGTGTTCTTCTCACAGACCACATATCACCGGAGTCATTGCATGTGTGTTCTTCCAATGAACCACACATGGATCCACTAGTGTCATTGCATGTTTGTTCTTCCCAGAGACCACACATGGATCCACCAGTGTCATTGCATGTGTGTTCTTCCCATGAACCACACATGGATCCACCGGTGTCATTGTATGTCTGCTCTTCCCATGAACCACAGCTAGAGTCATCGCATGCGTGCTCTTTTCATGAACCACAGCTAGTGTCATTGCATGTGTATTCTTCTTACAAACCACATCATGAACCACACCCAGTGTCATTGCATGTGTGTTCTTCTCACAAACCACACATGGATCCACCGGTGTCATTGCATGTCTGCTCTTCTCATTAACCATAGCTAGAGTCATTGCATGTCTGTTCTTTTCACAAACCACATATCACCAGAGTCATGGCATGTGTGTTATTCCCATGAACCACACATGGATCCACCAGTGTTATTGCATGTGTGTTCTTGTCACAAACCACACACGGATCCACCAGTGTCATTGCATGTGTGTTATTCTCACAAACCACGTAAGGATCCACAGGTGTCATTGCATGTGTGTTCTTCCCATGAACCACACATGGATCTACCGTTGTCATTGTATGTCTGCTCTTCCCATGAACCACAGGAAGAGTCATCGCATGTGTGCACTTTTCATGAACCACAACTAGAGTCATTGCATGTGTGTTCTTCTTACAAACCATATCATGAACCACACCCAGTGTCATTGCATGTGTGTTCTTCTCACAAACCACACATGGATCCACCGCTGTCATTGCATGTCTGCTCTTCTCATTAACCACAACTAGGGTCATTGCATGTCTGTTCTTTTCACAAACCACATGTCACCAGAGTCATTGCATGTGTGTTCTTCCCATGAACCACACATGGATCCACCAGTGTCATCGCATGTGTGTTCTTCTCACAAACCACACATGGATCCACCCAGTGTCATCGCATGTCTGCTCTTCCCATGAACCACACATGGATCCACCAGTGTTATTGCATGTCTGCTCTTTTCATGAACGACAGCTAGAGTCATTGGATATGTGTTCTTCTCACAAACCACATATCACCAGAGTCATTGCATGTGTGTTCTTCTCACAGACCACATATCACCTATGTCATTGGATGTGTGTTCTTCACACAGACCACATATCACCAGTGTCATTGCATGTGTGTTCTTCCCAAAGACCACACATGGATCCACCCAGTGTCATCGCATGTTTGCTCTTCCCATGAACCACACATGGATCCACCAGTGTCATTCCATGTCTGCTCTTTTCATGAACCACAGCTAGAGTCATTGGATGTGTGTTCTTCTCACAGAACACATATCACTAGTGTCATTGCATGTGTGTTCTTCTCACAAACCATATCATGAACCACACCCAGTGTCATTGCATGTGTGTTCTTCTCACAAACCATATCATGAACCACACCCAGTGTCATTGCATGTGTGTTCTTCTCACAAACCATATCATGAACCACACCCAGTGTCATTGCATGTGTGTTCTTCTCATTAACCCCACATGGATCCACCGGTGTCATTGCATGTCTGCTCTTTTCATTAACCATAGCTAGAGTCATTGCATGTGTGCTCTTTTCATAAACCACATATCACCAGAGTCATTGCATGTGTGTTCTTCTCACAGACCACATATCACCTATGTCATTGCATGTGTGTTCTTCCCATGAACCACACATGGATCCACCAGTGTCATTGCATGTGTGTTCTTCACACAGACCACACATGGATCCACCGGTATCATTGGATGTGTGTTCTTCCCATGAACCACACATGGATCCATCGGTGTCATTGTATGTCTGCTCTTCCCATGAACCACAGCTAGAGTCATCGCATGCGTGCTCTTTTCATGAACCACAGGTAGAGTCATTGGATGTGTGTTCTTCTTACAAACCATATCATGAACCACACCCAGTGTCATTGCATGTGTGTTCTTCTCATTAACCCCACATGGATCCACCGGTGTCATTGCATGTCTGCTCTTTTCATTAACCACAGCTAGAGTCATTGCATGTGTGCTCTTTTCATAAACCACATATCACCAGAGTCATTGCATGTGTGTTCTTCTCACAGACCACATATCACCTATGTCATTGCATGTGTGTTCTTCCCATGAACCACACATGGATCCACCAGTGTCTTTGCATGTGTGTTCTCCACACAAACCACACATGGATCCACCGGTATCATTGGATGTGTGTTCTTCCCATGAACCACACATGGATCCATTGGTGTCATTGTATGTCTGCTCTTCCCATGAACCACAGCTAGAGTCATCGCATGCGTGCTCTTTTCATGAACCACAGCTAGAGTCATTGGATGTGTGTTCTTCTTACAAACCATATCATGAACCACACCCAGTGTCATTGCATGTGTGTTCTTCTCATTAACCCCACATGGATCCACCGGTGTCATTGCATGTCTGCTCTTTTCATTAACCACAGCTAGAGTCATTGCATGTGTGCTCTTTTCATAAACCACATATCACTAGAGTCATTGCATGTGTATTCTTCTCACAGAACACATATCACCTATGTCATTGCATGTGTGTTCTTCCCATGAACCACACATGGATCCACCAGTGTCATTGCATGTGTGTTCTTCACACAGACCACATATGGATCCACCGGTATCATTGGATGTGTGTTCTTCCCATGAACCACACATGGATCCATCGGTGTCATTGTATGTCTGCTCTTCCCATGAACCACAGCTAGAGTCATCGCATGCGTGCTCTTTTCATGAACCACGGCTAGAGTGATTGGATGTGTGTTCTTCTTACAAACCATATCATGAACCACACCCAGTGTCATTGCATGTGTGTTCTTCTCACAAACCACACATGGATCCACCGGTGTCATTGCATGTCTGCTCTTCTCATTAACCAGAGCTAGATTCATTGCATGTTTGTTCTTTCCACAAACCACATATCACTAGAGTCATTGCATGTGTGTTCTTCCCATGAACCACACATGGATCCACCAGTGTCATTGCATGTGTGTTCTTCTCACAAACCACACATGGATCCACCCAGTGTCATCGCATGTGTGTTCTTGCCACGAACCACACATGGATCCACCAGTGTCATTGCATGTCTGCTCTTTTCATGAACCATAGCTAGAGTCATTGGATGTGTGTTCTTCTCACAGACCACATATCACCAGTGTCATTGCATGTGTGTTCTTCCCAAAGACCACACATGGATCCACCAGTGTCATTGCATGTGTGTTCTTCTCACAAACCATATCATGAACCACACCTAGTGTCATTGCATGTGTGTTCTTCTCACATACCACACATGGATCCACTAGTGTCATTGCATGTGAGTTATTCTCACAGACCATATCATGAACCACACATGGATCCACCGGTGTCATTGCATGTCTGCTCTTTTCATTAACCACGGCTAGAGTCATTGCATGTCTGTTCTTTTCACAAACCACATATCACCAGAGTCATGGCATGTGTGTTATTCCCATGAACCACACATGGATCCACCAGTGTTATTGCATGTGTGTTCTTGTCACAAACCACACACGGATCCACCAGTGTCATTGCATGTGTGTTATTCTCACAAACCACGTAAGGATCCACAGGTGTCATTGCATGTGTGTTCTTCCCATGAACCACACATGGATCTACCGTTGTCATTGTATGTCTGCTCTTCCCATGAACCACAGGAAGAGTCATCGCATGTGTGCACTTTTCATGAACCACAACTAGAGTCATTGCATGTGTGTTCTTCTTACAAACCATATCATGAACCACACCCAGTGTCATTGCATGTGTGTTCTTCTCACAAACCACACATGGATCCACCGCTGTCATTGCATGTCTGCTCTTCTCATTAACCACAACTAGGGTCATTGCATGTCTGTTCTTTTCACAAACCACATGTCACCAGAGTCATTGCATGTGTGTTCTTCCCATGAACCACACATGGATCCACCAGTGTCATCGCATGTGTGTTCTTCTCACAAACCACACATGGATCCACCCAGTGTCATCGCATGTCTGCTCTTCCCATGAACCACACATGGATCCACCAGTGTTATTGCATGTCTGCTCTTTTCATGAACGACAGCTAGAGTCATTGGATATGTGTTCTTCTCACAAACCACATATCACCAGAGTCATTGCATGTGTGTTCTTCTCACAGACCACATATCACCTATGTCATTGGATGTGTGTTCTTCACACAGACCACATATCACCAGTGTCATTGCATGTGTGTTCTTCCCAAAGACCACACATGGATCCACCTAGTGTCATCGCATGTTTGCTCTTCCCATGAACCACACATGGATCCACCAGTGTCATTCCATGTCTGCTCTTTTCATGAACCACAGCTAGAGTCATTGGATGTGTGTTCTTCTTACAAACCATATCATGAACCACACCCAGTGTCATTGCATGTGTGTTCTTCTCATTAACCCCACATGGATCCACCGGTGTCATTGCATGTCTGCTCTTTTCATTAACCACAGCTAGAGTCATTGCATGTGTGCTCTTTTCATAAACCACATATCACTAGAGTCATTGCATGTGTATTCTTCTCACAGAACACATATCACCTATGTCATTGCATGTGTGTTCTTCCCATGAACCACACATGGATCCACCAGTGTCATTGCATGTGTGTTCTTCACACAGACCACATATGGATCCACCGGTATCATTGGATGTGTGTTCGTCCCATGAACCACACATGGATCCATCGGTGTCATTGTATGTCTGCTCTTCCCATGAACCACAGCTAGAGTCATCGCATGCGTGCTCTTTTCATGAACCACAGCTATAGTGATTGGATGTGTGTTCTTCTTACAAACCATATCATGAACCACACCCAGTGTCATTGCATGTGTGTTCTTCTCACAAACCACACATGGATCCACCGGTGTCATTGCATGTCTGCTCTTCTCATTAACCAGAGCTAGATTCATTGCATGTTTGTTCTTTCCACAAACCACATATCACTAGAGTCATTGCATGTGTGTTCTTCCAATGAACCACACATGGATCCACCAGTGTCATTGCATGTGTGTTCTTCTCACAAACCACACATGGATCCACCCAGTGTCATCGCATGTGTGTTCTTCCCACGAACCACACATGGATCCACCAGTGTCATTGCATGTCTGCTCTTTTCATGAACCATAGCTAGAGTCATTGGATGTGTGTTCTTCTCACAGACCACATATCACCAGTGTCATTGCATGTGTGTTCTTCCCAAAGACCACACATGGATCCACCAGTGTCATTGCATGTGTGTTCTTCTCACAAACCATATCATGAACCACACCTAGTGTCATTGCATGTGTGTTCTTCTCACATACCACACATGGATCCACTAGTGTCATTGCATGTGAGTTCTTCTCACAGACCATATCATGAACCACACATGGATCCAACGGTGTCATTGCATGTCTGCTCTTTTCATTAACCACGGCTGGAGTCATTGCATGTCTGTTCTTTTCACAAACCACATATCACTAGAGTCATGGCATGTGTGTTATTCCCATGAACCACACATGGATCCACCAGTGTTATTGCATGTGTGTTCTTGTCACAAACCACACACGGATCCACCAGTGTCATTGCATGTGTGTTATTCTCACAAACCACGTAAGGATCCACAGGTGTCATTGCATGTGTGTTCTTCCCATGAACCACACATGGATCTACCGTTGTCATTGTATGTCTGCTCTTCCCATGAACCACAGGAAGAGTCATCGCATGTGTGCACTTTTCATGAACCACAACTAGAGTCATTGCATGTGTGTTCTTCTTACAAACCATATCATGAACCACACCCAGTGTCATTGCATGTGTGTTCTTCTCACAAACCACACATGGATCCACCGCTGTCATTGCATGTCTGCTCTTCTCATTAACCACAACTAGGGTCATTGCATGTCTGTTCTTTTCACAAACCACATGTCACCAGAGTCATTGCATGTGTGTTCTTCCCATGAACCACACATGGATCCACCAGTGTCATCGCATGTGTGTTCTTCTCACAAACCACACATGGATCCACCCAGTGTCACGCATGTCTGCTCTTCCCATGAACCACACATGGATCCACCAGTGTTATTGCATGTCTGCTCTTTTCATGAACCACAGCTAGAGTCATTGGATATGTGTTCTTCTCACAAACCACATATCACTAGTGTCATTGCATGTGTGTTCTTCCCAAAGACCACGCATGGATCGACCAGTGTCATTGCATGTGTGTTCTTCTCACAAACCATATCATGAACCACACCCAGTGTCATTGCATGTGTGTTCTTCTCATAGACCACACATGGATCCACCAGTGTCGTTGCATGTGTGTTCTTCTCACAAACCATATCATGAACCACACCCATTATCATTGCATGTGTGTTCTTCTCATTAACCCCACATGGATCCACTAGTGTCATTGCATGTCTGCTCTTTTCATTAACCACAGCTAGAGTCATTGCATGTGTGCTCTTTTCACAAACCACATATCACCAGAGTCATTGCATGTGTGTTCTTCTCACATACCATATCATGAACCACACCCATTGTCATTGCATGTGTGTTCTTCCCATGAACCACACATGGATCCACCGGTGTCATTGCATGTCTGCTCTTTTCATGAACCACAACTAGAGTCATTGCATGTGTGTTCTTCTCACAGACCAC
The DNA here is from genome assembly GCA_916181665.1 of Avena sativa. Classification (NCBI taxonomy): domain Eukaryota; kingdom Viridiplantae; phylum Streptophyta; class Magnoliopsida; order Poales; family Poaceae; genus Avena; species Avena sativa. The sequence goes on from OV702295.1 coordinate 437,173,902, forward strand.
ATATCACCAGAGTCATTGCATGTGTGTTCTTCCCATGAACCACACATGGATCCACCAGTTTCATTGCATGTGTGTTCTTCCCACAGACCACACATGGATCCCCCAGTGTCGTTGCATGTGTGTTCTTCCCATGAACCACACATGGATCCACCGGTGTCATTGTATGTCTGCTCTTCCCATGAACCACATCTAGAGTCATCGCATGCGTGCTCTTTTCATGAACCATAGCTAGAGTTATTGCATGTGTTTTCTTCTTACAAACCATATCATGAACCACACCCAGTGTCATTGCATGTGTGTTCTTCTCACAAACCACACATGGATCCACCGGTGTCATTGCATGTTTGCTCTTCTCATTAACCATAGCTAGAGTCATTGCATGTCTGTTCTTTTCACAAACCACATATCACTAGAGTCATTGGATGTGTGTTCTTCCCATGAACCACACATGGATCCACCAGTGTCATTGCATGTGTGTTCTTCTCACAAACCATTTCATGAACCACACCCAGTGTCATTGCATGTGTGTTCTTCTCATTAACCCCACATGGATCCACCGGTGTCATTGCATGTCTGCTCTTTTCATTAACCACAGCTAGAGTCATTGCATGTGTGCTCTTTTCATAAACCACATATCACCAGAGTCATTGCATGTGTGTTCTTCTCACAGACCACATATCACCTATGTCATTGGATGTGTGTTCTTCACACATACCACATATCACCAGTGTCATTGCATGTGTGTTCTTCCCAAAGTCCACACATGGATCCACCCAGTGTCATCGCATGTTTGCTCTTCCCATGAACCACACATGGATCCACCAGTGTCATTCCATGTCTGCTCTTTTCATGAACCACAGCAAGAGTCATTGGATGTGTGTTCTTCTCACAGAACACATATCACTAGTGTCATTGCATGTGTGTTCTTCTCACAAACCATATCATGAACCACACCCAGTGTCATTGCATGTGTGTTCTTCTCACAAACCATATCATGTACCACACCCAGTGTCATTGCATGTGTGTTCTTCTCATTAACCCCACATGGATCCACCGGTGTCATTGCATGTCTGCTCTTTTCATTAACCACAGCTAGAGTCATTGCATGTGTGCTCTTTTCATAAACCACATATCACCAGAGTCATTGCATGTGTGTTCTTCTCACAGACCACATATCACCTATGTCATTGCATGTGTGTTCTTCCCATGAACCACACATGGATCCACCAGTGTCATTGCATGTGTGTTCTTCACACAGACCACACATGGATCCACCGGTATCATTGGATGTGTGTTCTTCCCATGAACCACACATGGATCCATTGGTGTCATTGTATGTCTGCTCTTCCCATGAACCACAGCTAGAGTCATCGCATGCGTGCTCTTTTCATGAACCACAGCTAGAGTCATTGGATGTGTGTTCTTATTACAAACCATATCATGAACCACACCCAGTGTCATTGCATGTGTGTTCTTCTCATTAACCCCACATGGATCCACCGGTGTCATTGCATGTCTGCTCTTTTCATTAACCACAGCTAGAGTCATTGCATGTGTGCTCTTTTCATAAACCACATATCACTAGAGTCATTGCATGTGTGTTCTTCTCACAGACCACATATCACCTATGTCATTGCATGTGTGTTCTTCCCAGGAAATACACATGGATCCACCAGTGTCATTGCATGTGTGTTCTTCACACAGACCACATATGGATCCACCGGTATCATTGGATGTGTGTTCTTCCCATGAACCACACATGAATCCACCGGTGTCATTGCATGTCTGCTCTTTTCGTGAACCATAGCTAGAGTAATTGCATGTGTGTTCTTCTTACATACCACATATCACCTGTGTCATTGCATGTGTGTTCTTCCCATGAACCACACATGGATCCACCAGTGTCATTGCATGTGTGTTCTTCCCACAGACCACACATGGATCCACCAGTGTCATTGCATGTGTGTTCTTCCCATGAACCACACATGGATCCAGCGGTGTCATTGTATGTCTGCTCTTCCCATGAACCACAGCGAGAGTCATCGCATGTGTGCTCTTTTCTTGAACCACAGCTAGAGTCATTGCATGTGTGTTCTTCTTACAAACCATATCATAAACCACACCCAGAGTCATTGCATGTGTGTTCTTCTCACAAACCACACATGGATCCACCGGAGTCATTGCTTGTCTTCTCTTCTCATTAACCACAGCTAGAGTCATTGCATGTCTGTTATTTTCACAAACCACATATCACCAGAGTCATTGCATGTGTGTTCTTCCATGAACAACACATGGATCCACCAGTGTCATTGCATGTGTGTTCTTCTCACAAACCACACATGGATCCACCCAGTGTCATCACATGTGTGTTCTTCCCATGAACCACACATGGATCCACCAGTGTCAGTGCATGTCTACTCTTTTCATGAACCACAGCTAGAGTCATTGGATGTGTGTTCTTCTCACAGACCACATATCACCAGTGTCATTGCATGTGTGTTCTTCCCAAAGACCACACATGGATCCACTAGTGTCATTGCATGTATGCTCTTCTCTCAAACCATATCATGAACCACACCCAGTGTCATTGCATGTGTGTTCTTCTCACAGACCACATATCACCGGAGTCATTGCATGTGTGTTCTTCCAATGAACCACACATGGATCCACTAGTGTCATTGCATGTTTGTTCTTCCCAGAGACCACACATGGATCCACCAGTGTCATTGCATGTGTGTTCTTCCCATGAACCACACATGGATCCACCGGTGTCATTGTATGTCTGCTCTTCCCATGAACCACAGCTAGAGTCATCGCATGCGTGCTCTTTTCATGAACCACAGCTAGTGTCATTGCATGTGTATTCTTCTTACAAACCACATCATGAACCACACCCAGTGTCATTGCATGTGTGTTCTTCTCACAAACCACACATGGATCCACCGGTGTCATTGCATGTCTGCTCTTCTCATTAACCATAGCTAGAGTCATTGCATGTCTGTTCTTTTCACAAACCACATATCACCAGAGTCATGGCATGTGTGTTATTCCCATGAACCACACATGGATCCACCAGTGTTATTGCATGTGTGTTCTTGTCACAAACCACACACGGATCCACCAGTGTCATTGCATGTGTGTTATTCTCACAAACCACGTAAGGATCCACAGGTGTCATTGCATGTGTGTTCTTCCCATGAACCACACATGGATCTACCGTTGTCATTGTATGTCTGCTCTTCCCATGAACCACAGGAAGAGTCATCGCATGTGTGCACTTTTCATGAACCACAACTAGAGTCATTGCATGTGTGTTCTTCTTACAAACCATATCATGAACCACACCCAGTGTCATTGCATGTGTGTTCTTCTCACAAACCACACATGGATCCACCGCTGTCATTGCATGTCTGCTCTTCTCATTAACCACAACTAGGGTCATTGCATGTCTGTTCTTTTCACAAACCACATGTCACCAGAGTCATTGCATGTGTGTTCTTCCCATGAACCACACATGGATCCACCAGTGTCATCGCATGTGTGTTCTTCTCACAAACCACACATGGATCCACCCAGTGTCATCGCATGTCTGCTCTTCCCATGAACCACACATGGATCCACCAGTGTTATTGCATGTCTGCTCTTTTCATGAACGACAGCTAGAGTCATTGGATATGTGTTCTTCTCACAAACCACATATCACCAGAGTCATTGCATGTGTGTTCTTCTCACAGACCACATATCACCTATGTCATTGGATGTGTGTTCTTCACACAGACCACATATCACCAGTGTCATTGCATGTGTGTTCTTCCCAAAGACCACACATGGATCCACCCAGTGTCATCGCATGTTTGCTCTTCCCATGAACCACACATGGATCCACCAGTGTCATTCCATGTCTGCTCTTTTCATGAACCACAGCTAGAGTCATTGGATGTGTGTTCTTCTCACAGAACACATATCACTAGTGTCATTGCATGTGTGTTCTTCTCACAAACCATATCATGAACCACACCCAGTGTCATTGCATGTGTGTTCTTCTCACAAACCATATCATGAACCACACCCAGTGTCATGGCATGTGTGTTCTTCTCACAAACCATATCATGAACCACACCCAGTGTCATTGCATGTGTGTTCTTCTCATTAACCCCACATGGATCCACCGGTGTCATTGCATGTCTGCTCTTTTCATTAACCACAGCTAGAGTCATTGCATGTGTGCTCTTTTCATAAACCACATATCACCAGAGTCATTGCATGTGTGTTCTTCTCACAGACCACATATCACCTATGTCATTGCATGTGTGTTCTTCCCATGAACCACACATGGATCCACCAGTGTCATTGCATGTGTGTTCTTCACACAGACCACACATGGATCCACCGGTATCATTGGATGTGTGTTCTTCCCATGAACCACACATGGATCCATCGGTGTCATTGTATGTCTGCTCTTCCCATGAACCACAGCTAGAGTCATCGCATGCGTGCTCTTTTCATGAACCACAGGTAGAGTCATTGGATGTGTGTTCTTCTTACAAACCATATCATGAACCACACCCAGTGTCATTGCATGTGTGTTCTTCTCATTAACCCCACATGGATCCACCGGTGTCATTGCATGTCTGCTCTTTTCATTAACCACAGCTAGAGTCATTGCATGTGTGCTCTTTTCATAAACCACATATCACCAGAGTCATTGCATGTGTGTTCTTCTCACAGACCACATATCACCTATGTCATTGCATGTGTGTTCTTCCCATGAACCACACATGGATCCACCAGTGTCTTTGCATGTGTGTTCTCCACACAAACCACACATGGATCCACCGGTATCATTGGATGTGTGTTCTTCCCATGAACCACACATGGATCCATTGGTGTCATTGTATGTCTGCTCTTCCCATGAACCACAGCTAGAGTCATCGCATGCGTGCTCTTTTCATGAACCACAGCTAGAGTCATTGGATGTGTGTTCTTCTTACAAACCATATCATGAACCACACCCAGTGTCATTGCATGTGTGTTCTTCTCATTAACCCCACATGGATCCACCGGTGTCATTGCATGTCTGCTCTTTTCATTAACCACAGCTAGAGTCATTGCATGTGTGCTCTTTTCATAAACCACATATCACTAGAGTCATTGCATGTGTATTCTTCTCACAGAACACATATCACCTATGTCATTGCATGTGTGTTCTTCCCATGAACCACACATGGATCCACCAGTGTCATTGCATGTGTGTTCTTCACACAGACCACATATGGATCCACCGGTATCATTGGATGTGTGTTCTTCCCATGAACCACACATGGATCCATCGGTGTCATTGTATGTCTGCTCTTCCCATGAACCACAGCTAGAGTCATCGCATGCGTGCTCTTTTCATGAACCACAGCTATAGTGATTGGATGTGTGTTCTTCTTACAAACCATATCATGAACCACACCCAGTGTCATTGCATGTGTGTTCTTCTCACAAACCACACATGGATCCACCGGTGTCATTGCATGTCTGCTCTTCTCATTAACCAGAGCTAGATTCATTGCATGTGTGTTCTTCCAATGAACCACACATGGATCCACCAGTGTCATTGCATGTGTGTTCTTCTCACAAACCACACATGGATCCACCCAGTGTCATCGCATGTGTGTTCTTCCCACGAACCACACATGGATCCACCAGTGTCATTGCATGTCTGCTCTTTTCATGAACCATAGCTAGAGTCATTGGATGTGTGTTCTTCTCACAGACCACATATCACCAGTGTCATTGCATGTGTGTTCTTCCCAAATACCACACATGGATCCACCAGTGTCATTGCATGTGTGTTCTTCTCACAAACCATATCATGAACCACACCTAGTGTCATTGCATGTGTGTTCTTCTCACATACCACACATGGATCCACTAGTGTCATTGCATGTGAGTTCTTCTCACAGACCATATCATGAACCACACATGGATCCAACGGTGTCATTGCATGTCTGCTCTTTTCATTAACCACGGCTAGAGTCATTGCATGTCTGTTCTTTTCACAAACCACATATCACTAGAGTCATGGCATGTGTGTTATTCCCATGAACCACACATGGATCCACCAGTGTTATTGCATGTGTGTTCTTGTCACAAACCACACACGGATCCACCAGTGTCATTGCATGTGTGTTATTCTCACAAACCACGTAAGGATCCACAGGTGTCATTGCATGTGTGTTCTTCCCATGAACCACACATGGATCTACCGTTGTCATTGTATGTCTGCTCTTCCCATGAACCACAGGAAGAGTCATCGCATGTGTGCACTTTTCATGAACCACAACTAGAGTCATTGCATGTGTGTTCTTCTTACAAACCATATCATGAACCACAACCAGTGTCATTGCATGTGTGTTCTTCTCACAAACCACACATGGATCCACCGCTGTCATTGCATGTCTGCTCTTCTCATTAACCACAACTAGGGTCATTGCATGTCTGTTCTTTTCACAAACCACATGTCACCAGAGTCATTGCATGTGTGTTCTTCCCATGAACCACACATGGATCCACCAGTGTCATCGCATGTGTGTTCTTCTCACAAACCACACATGGATCCACCCAGTGTCACGCATGTCTGCTCTTCCCATGAACCACACATGGATCCACCAGTGTTATTGCATGTCTGCTCTTTTCATGAACCACAGCTAGAGTCATTGGATATGTGTTCTTCTCACAAACCACATATCACTAGTGTCATTGCATGTGTGTTCTTCCCAAAGACCACGCATGGATCGACCAGTGTCATTGCATGTGTGTTCTTCTCACAAACCATATCATGAACCACACCCAGTGTCATTGCATGTGTGTTCTTCTCATAGACCACACATGGATCCACCAGTGTCGTTGCATGTGTGTTCTTCTCACAAACCATATCATGAACCACACCCATTATCATTGCATGTGTGTTCTTCTCATTAACCCCACATGGATCCACTAGTGTCATTGCATGTCTGCTCTTTTCATTAACCACAGCTAGAGTCATTGCATGTGTGCTCTTTTCACAAACCACATATCACCAGAGTCATTGCATGTGTGTTCTTCTCACATACCATATCATGAACCACACCCATTGTCATTGCATGTGTGTTCTTCCCATGAACCACACATGGATCCACCGGTGTCATTGCATGTCTGCTCTTTTCATGAACCACAACTAGAGTCATTGCATGTGTGTTCTTCTCACAGACCACATATCACCAGAGTCATTGCATGTGTGTTCTTCCCATGAACCACACATGGATCCACCAGTTTCATTGCATGTGTGTTCTTCCCACAGACCACACATGGATCCCCCAGTGTCGTTGCATGTGTGTTCTTCCCATGAACCACACATGGATCCACCGGTGTCATTGTATGTCTGCTCTTCCCATGAACCACATCTAGAGTCATCGCATGCGTGCTCTTTTCATGAACCACAGCTAGAGTCATTGCATGTGTGTTCTTTTTACAAACCATATCATGAACCACACCTAGTGTCATTGCATGTGTGTTCTTCTCACAAACCACACATGGATCCACCGGTGTCATTGCATGTTTGCTCTTCTCATTAACCACAGCTAGAGTCATTGCATGTCTGTTCTTTTCACAAACCACATATCACCAGAGTCATTGCATGTGTGTTCTTCCCATGAACCACACATGGATCCACCAGTGTCATTGCATGTGTGTTCTTCCCATAGACCACACATGGATCCACCAGTGTCATTGCATGTGTGTTCTTCCCATAAACCACACATGGATCCACCAGTGTCATTGCATGTCTGCTCTTTTCATGAACCACAGCTAGAGTCATTGAATGTGTGTTCTTCCCATGAACCACACATGGATCCACCAATGTCATTGCATGTGTGTTCTTCTCACAAACCATATCATGAACCACACCCAGTGTCATTGCATGTGTGTTCTTCTCACACACCACACATGGATCCACTAGTGTCATTGCATGTGTGTTCTTCTCACAGACCATATCATGAACCACACCCAGTGTCATTGCATGTGTGTTCTTCCCATGAACCACACATGGATCCACCAGTGTCATTGCATGTCTGCTCTTTTCATGAACCACATCTAGAGTCATTGCATGTGTGTTCTTCCCATAGACCACACATGGATCCACCAGTGTCATTGCATGTGTGTTCTTCCCATGAACCACACATGGATCCACCAGTGTCATTGCATGTGTGTTATTCTCACAAACCACGTAAGGATCCACCGGTGTCATTGCATGTGTGTTCTTCCCATGAACCAAACATGGATCCACCGGTGTCATTGTATGTCTGCTCTTCCCATGAACCACATCTAGAGTCATCGCATGCGTGCTCTTTTCATGAACCATAGCTAGAGTTATTGCATGTGTTTTCTTCTTACAAACCATATCATGAACCACACCCAGTGTCATTGCATGTGTGTTCTTCTCACAAACCACACATGGATCCACCGGTGTCATTGCATGTTTGCTCTTCTCATTAACCATAGCTAGAGTCATTGCATGTCTGTTCTTTTCACAAACCACATATCACTAGAGTCATTGGATGTGTGTTCTTCCCATGAACCACACATGGATCCACCAGTGTCATTGCATGTGTGTTCTTCTCACAAACCATTTCATGAACCACACCCAGTGTCATTGCATGTGTGTTCTTCTCATTAACCCCACATGGATCCACCGGTGTCATTGCATGTCTGCTCTTTTCATTAACCACAGCTAGAGTCATTGCATGTGTGCTCTTTTCATAAACCACATATCACCAGAGTCATTGCATGTGTGTTCTTCTCACAGACCACATATCACCTATGTCATTGGATGTGTGTTCTTCACACATACCACATATCACCAGTGTCATTGCATGTGTGTTCTTCCCAAAGTCCACACATGGATCCACCCAGTGTCATCGCATGTTTGCTCTTCCCATGAACCACACATGGATCCACCAGTGTCATTCCATGTCTGCTCTTTTCATGAACCACAGCAAGAGTCATTGGATGTGTGTTCTTCTCACAGAACACATATCACTAGTGTCATTGCATGTGTGTTCTTCTCACAAACCATATCATGAACCACACCCAGTGTCATTGCATGTGTGTTCTTCTCACAAACCATATCATGTACCACACCCAGTGTCATTGCATGTGTGTTCTTCTCATTAACCCCACATGGATCCACCGGTGTCATTGCATGTCTGCTCTTTTCATTAACCACAGCTAGAGTCATTGCATGTGTGCTCTTTTCATAAACCACATATCACCAGAGTCATTGCATGTGTGTTCTTCTCACAGACCACATATCACCTATGTCATTGCATGTGTGTTCTTCCCATGAACCACACATGGATCCACCAGTGTCATTGCATGTGTGTTCTTCACACAGACCACACATGGATCCACCGGTATCATTGGATGTGTGTTCTTCCCATGAACCACACATGGATCCATTGGTGTCATTGTATGTCTGCTCTTCCCATGAACCACAGCTAGAGTCATCGCATGCGTGCTCTTTTCATGAACCACAGCTAGAGTCATTGGATGTGTGTTCTTATTACAAACCATATCATGAACCACACCCAGTGTCATTGCATGTGTGTTCTTCTCATTAACCCCACATGGATCCACCGGTGTCATTGCATGTCTGCTCTTTTCATTAACCACAGCTAGAGTCATTGCATGTGTGCTCTTTTCATAAACCACATATCACTAGAGTCATTGCATGTGTGTTCTTCTCACAGACCACATATCACCTATGTCATTGCATGTGTGTTCTTCCCAGGAAATACACATGGATCCACCAGTGTCATTGCATGTGTGTTCTTCACACAGACCACATATGGATCCACCGGTATCATTGGATGTGTGTTCTTCCCATGAACCACACATGAATCCACCGGTGTCATTGCATGTCTGCTCTTTTCGTGAACCATAGCTAGAGTAATTGCATGTGTGTTCTTCTTACATACCACATATCACCTGTGTCATTGCATGTGTGTTCTTCCCATGAACCACACATGGATCCACCAGTGTCATTGCATGTGTGTTCTTCCCACAGACCACACATGGATCCACCAGTGTCATTGCATGTGTGTTCTTCCCATGAACCACACATGGATCCAGCGGTGTCATTGTATGTCTGCTCTTCCCATGAACCACAGCGAGAGTCATCGCATGTGTGCTCTTTTCTTGAACCACAGCTAGAGTCATTGCATGTGTGTTCTTCTTACAAACCATATCATAAACCACACCCAGAGTCATTGCATGTGTGTTCTTCTCACAAACCACACATGGATCCACCGGAGTCATTGCTTGTCTTCTCTTCTCATTAACCACAACTAGAGTCATTGCATGTCTGTTATTTTCACAAACCACATATCACCAGAGTCATTGCATGTGTGTTCTTCCATGAACAACACATGGATCCACCAGTGTCATTGCATGTGTGTTCTTCTCACAAACCACACATGGATCCACCCAGTGTCATCACATGTGTGTTCTTCCCATGAACCACACATGGATCCACCAGTGTCAGTGCATGTCTACTCTTTTCATGAACCACAGCTAGAGTCATTGGATGTGTGTTCTTCTCACAGACCACATATCACCAGTGTCATTGCATGTGTGTTCTTCCCAAAGACCACACATGGATCCACTAGTGTCATTGCATGTATGCTCTTCTCTCAAACCATATCATGAACCACACCCAGTGTCATTGCATGTGTGTTCTTCTCACAGACCACATATCACCGGAGTCATTGCATGTGTGTTCTTCCAATGAACCACACATGGATCCACTAGTGTCATTGCATGTTTGTTCTTCCCAGAGACCACACATGGATCCACCAGTGTCATTGCATGTGTGTTCTTCCCATGAACCACACATGGATCCACCGGTGTCATTGTATGTCTGCTCTTCCCATGAACCACAGCTAGAGTCATCGCATGCGTGCTCTTTTCATGAACCACAGCTAGTGTCATTGCATGTGTATTCTTCTTACAAACCACATCATGAACCACACCCAGTGTCATTGCATGTGTGTTCTTCTCACAAACCACACATGGATCCACCGGTGTCATTGCATGTCTGCTCTTCTCATTAACCATAGCTAGAGTCATTGCATGTCTGTTCTTTTCACAAACCACATATCACCAGAGTCATGGCATGTGTGTTATTCCCATGAACCACACATGGATCCACCAGTGTTATTGCATGTGTGTTCTTGTCACAAACCACACACGGATCCACCAGTGTCATTGCATGTGTGTTATTCTCACAAACCACGTAAGGATCCACAGGTGTCATTGCATGTGTGTTCTTCCCATGAACCACACATGGATCTACCGTTGTCATTGTATGTCTGCTCTTCCCATGAACCACAGGAAGAGTCATCGCATGTGTGCACTTTTCATGAACCACAACTAGAGTCATTGCATGTGTGTTCTTCTTACAAACCATATCATGAACCACACCCAGTGTCATTGCATGTGTGTTCTTCTCACAAACCACACATGGATCCACCGCTGTCATTGCATGTCTGCTCTTCTCATTAACCACAACTAGGGTCATTGCATGTCTGTTCTTTTCACAAACCACATGTCACCAGAGTCATTGCATGTGTGTTCTTCCCATGAACCACACATGGATCCACCAGTGTCATCGCATGTGTGTTCTTCTCACAAACCACACATGGATCCACCCAGTGTCATCGCATGTCTGCTCTTCCCATGAACCACACATGGATCCACCAGTGTTATTGCATGTCTGCTCTTTTCATGAACGACAGCTAGAGTCATTGGATATGTGTTCTTCTCACAAACCACATATCACCAGAGTCATTGCATGTGTGTTCTTCTCACAGACCACATATCACCTATGTCATTGGATGTGTGTTCTTCACACAGACCACATATCACCAGTGTCATTGCATGTGTGTTCTTCCCAAAGACCACACATGGATCCACCCAGTGTCATCGCATGTTTGCTCTTCCCATGAACCACACATGGATCCACCAGTGTCATTCCATGTCTGCTCTTTTCATGAACCACAGCTAGAGTCATTGGATGTGTGTTCTTCTCACAGAACACATATCACTAGTGTCATTGCATGTGTGTTCTTCTCACAAACCATATCATGAACCACACCCAGTGTCATTGCATGTGTGTTCTTCTCACAAACCATATCATGAACCACACCCAGTGTCATTGCATGTGTGTTCTTCTCACAAACCATATCATGAACCACACCCAGTGTCATTGCATGTGTGTTCTTCTCATTAACCCCACATGGATCCACCGGTGTCATTGCATGTCTGCTCTTTTCATTAACCATAGCTAGAGTCATTGCATGTGTGCTCTTTTCATAAACCACATATCACCAGAGTCATTGCATGTGTGTTCTTCTCACAGACCACATATCACCTATGTCATTGCATGTGTGTTCTTCCCATGAACCACACATGGATCCACCAGTGTCATTGCATGTGTGTTCTTCACACAGACCACACATGGATCCACCAGTATCATTGGATGTGTGTTCTTCCCATGAACCACACATGGATCCATCGGTGTCATTGTATGTCTGCTCTTCCCATGAACCACAGCTAGAGTCATCGCATGCGTGCTCTTTTCATGAACCACAGGTAGAGTCATTGGATGTGTGTTCTTCTTACAAACCATATCATGAACCACACCCAGTGTCATTGCATGTGTGTTCTTCTCATTAACCCCACATGGATCCACCGGTGTCATTGCATGTCTGCTCTTTTCATTAACCACAGCTAGAGTCATTGCATGTGTGCTCTTTTCATAAACCACATATCACCAGAGTCATTGCATGTGTGTTCTTCTCACAGACCACATATCACCTATGTCATTGCATGTGTGTTCTTCCCATGAACCACACATGGATCCACCAGTGTCTTTGCATGTGTGTTCTCCACACAAACCACACATGGATCCACCGGTATCATTGGATGTGTGTTCTTCCCATGAACCACACATGGATCCATTGGTGTCATTGTATGTCTGCTCTTCCCATGAACCACAGCTAGAGTCATCGCATGCGTGCTCTTTTCATGAACCACAGCTAGAGTCATTGGATGTGTGTTCTTCTTACAAACCATATCATGAACCACACCCAGTGTCATTGCATGTGTGTTCTTCTCATTAACCCCACATGGATCCACCGGTGTCATTGCATGTCTGCTCTTTTCATTAACCACAGCTAGAGTCATTGCATGTGTGCTCTTTTCATAAACCACATATCACTAGAGTCATTGCATGTGTATTCTTCTCACAGAACACATATCACCTATGTCATTGCATGTGTGTTCTTCCCATGAACCACACATGGATCCACCAGTGTCATTGCATGTGTGTTCTTCACACAGACCACATATGGATCCACCGGTATCATTGGATGTGTGTTCTTCCCATGAACCACACATGGATCCATCGGTGTCATTGTATGTCTGCTCTTCCCATGAACCACAGCTAGAGTCATCGCATGCGTGCTCTTTTCATGAACCACGGCTAGAGTGATTGGATGTGTGTTCTTCTTACAAACCATATCATGAACCACACCCAGTGTCATTGCATGTGTGTTCTTCTCACAAACCACACATGGATCCACCGGTGTCATTGCATGTCTGCTCTTCTCATTAACCAGAGCTAGATTCATTGCATGTTTGTTCTTTCCACAAACCACATATCACTAGAGTCATTGCATGTGTGTTCTTCCCATGAACCACACATGGATCCACCAGTGTCATTGCATGTGTGTTCTTCTCACAAACCACACATGGATCCACCTAGTGTCATCGCATGTGTGTTCTTCCCACGAACCACACATGGATCCACCAGTGTCATTGCATGTCTGCTCTTTTCATGAACCATAGCTAGAGTCATTGGATGTGTGTTCTTCTCACAGACCACATATCACCAGTGTCATTGCATGTGTGTTCTTCCCAAAGACCACACATGGATCCACCAGTGTCATTGCATGTGTGTTCTTCTCACAAACCATATCATGAACCACACCTAGTGTCATTGCATGTGTGTTCTTCTCACATACCACACATGGATCCACTAGTGTCATTGCATGTGAGTTATTCTCACAGACCATATCATGAACCACACATGGATCCACCGGTGTCATTGCATGTCTGCTCTTTTCATTAACCACGGCTAGAGTCATTGCATGTCTGTTCTTTTCACAAACCACATATCACCAGAGTCATGGCATGTGTGTTATTCCCATGAACCACACATGGATCCACCAGTGTTATTGCATGTGTGTTCTTGTCACAAACCACACACGGATCCACCAGTGTCATTGCATGTGTGTTATTCTCACAAACCACGTAAGGATCCACAGGTGTCATTGCATGTGTGTTCTTCCCATGAACCACACATGGATCTACCGTTGTCATTGTATGTCTGCTCTTCCCATGAACCACAGGAAGAGTCATCGCATGTGTGCACTTTTCATGAACCACAACTAGAGTCATTGCATGTGTGTTCTTCTTACAAACCATATCATGAACCACACCCAGTGTCATTGCATGTGTGTTCTTCTCACAAACCACACATGGATCCACCGCTGTCATTGCATGTCTGCTCTTCTCATTAACCACAACTAGGGTCATTGCATGTCTGTTCTTTTCACAAACCACATGTCACCAGAGTCATTGCATGTGTGTTCTTCCCATGAACCACACATGGATCCACCAGTGTCATCGCATGTGTGTTCTTCTCACAAACCACACATGGATCCACCCAGTGTCATCGCATGTCTGCTCTTCCCATGAACCACACATGGATCCACCAGTGTTATTGCATGTCTGCTCTTTTCATGAACGACAGCTAGAGTCATTGGATATGTGTTCTTCTCACAAACCACATATCACCAGAGTCATTGCATGTGTGTTCTTCTCACAGACCACATATCACCTATGTCATTGGATGTGTGTTCTTCACACAGACCACATATCACCAGTGTCATTGCATGTGTGTTCTTCCCAAAGACCACACATGGATCCACCCAGTGTCATCGCATGTTTGCTCTTCCCATGAACCACACATGGATCCACCAGTGTCATTCCATGTCTGCTCTTTTCATGAACCACAGCTAGAGTCATTGGATGTGTGTTCTTCTTACAAACCATATCATGAACCACACCCAGTGTCATTGCATGTGTGTTCTTCTCATTAACCCCACATGGATCCACCGGTGTCATTGCATGTCTGCTCTTTTCATTAACCACAGCTAGAGTCATTGCATGTGTGCTCTTTTCATAAACCACATATCACTAGAGTCATTGCATGTGTATTCTTCTCACAGAACACATATCACCTATGTCATTGCATGTGTGTTCTTCCCATGAACCACACATGGATCCACCAGTGTCATTGCATGTGTGTTCTTCACACAGACCACATATGGATCCACCGGTATCATTGGATGTGTGTTCGTCCCATGAACCACACATGGATCCATCGGTGTCATTGTATGTCTGCTCTTCCCATGAACCACAGCTAGAGTCATCGCATGCGTGCTCTTTTCATGAACCACAGCTATAGTGATTGGATGTGTGTTCTTCTTACAAACCATATCATGAACCACACCCAGTGTCATTGCATGTGTGTTCTTCTCACAAACCACACATGGATCCACCGGTGTCATTGCATGTCTGCTCTTCTCATTAACCAGAGCTAGATTCATTGCATGTTTGTTCTTTCCACAAACCACATATCACTAGAGTCATTGCATGTGTGTTCTTCCAATGAACCACACATGGATCCACCAGTGTCATTGCATGTGTGTTCTTCTCACAAACCACACATGGATCCACCCAGTGTCATCGCATGTGTGTTCTTCCCACGAACCACACATGGATCCACCAGTGTCATTGCATGTCTGCTCTTTTCATGAACCATAGCTAGAGTCATTGGATGTGTGTTCTTCTCACAGACCACATATCACCAGTGTCATTGCATGTGTGTTCTTCCCAAAGACCACACATGGATCCACCAGTGTCATTGCATGTGTGTTCTTCTCACAAACCATATCATGAACCACACCTAGTGTCATTGCATGTGTGTTCTTCTCACATACCACACATGGATCCACTAGTGTCATTGCATGTGAGTTCTTCTCACAGACCATATCATGAACCACACATGGATCCAACGGTGTCATTGCATGTCTGCTCTTTTCATTAACCACGGCTGGAGTCATTGCATGTCTGTTCTTTTCACAAACCACATATCACTAGAGTCATGGCATGTGTGTTATTCCCATGAACCACACATGGATCCACCAGTGTTATTGCATGTGTGTTCTTGTCACAAACCACACACGGATCCACCAGTGTCATTGCATGTGTGTTATTCTCACAAACCACGTAAGGATCCACAGGTGTCATTGCATGTGTGTTCTTCCCATGAACCACACATGGATCTACCGTTGTCATTGTATGTCTGCTCTTCCCATGAACCACAGGAAGAGTCATCGCATGTGTGCACTTTTCATGAACCACAACTAGAGTCATTGCATGTGTGTTCTTCTTACAAACCATATCATGAACCACACCCAGTGTCATTGCATGTGTGTTCTTCTCACAAACCACACATGGATCCACCGCTGTCATTGCATGTCTGCTCTTCTCATTAACCACAACTAGGGTCATTGCATGTCTGTTCTTTTCACAAACCACATGTCACCAGAGTCATTGCATGTGTGTTCTTCCCATGAACCACACATGGATCCACCAGTGTCATCGCATGTGTGTTCTTCTCACAAACCACACATGGATCCACCCAGTGTCACGCATGTCTGCTCTTCCCATGAACCACACATGGATCCACCAGTGTTATTGCATGTCTGCTCTTTTCATGAACCACAGCTAGAGTCATTGGATATGTGTTCTTCTCACAAACCACATATCACTAGTGTCATTGCATGTGTGTTCTTCCCAAAGACCACGCATGGATCGACCAGTGTCATTGCATGTGTGTTCTTCTCACAAACCATATCATGAACCACACCCAGTGTCATTGCATGTGTGTTCTTCTCATAGACCACACATGGATCCACCAGTGTCGTTGCATGTGTGTTCTTCTCACAAACCATATCATGAACCACACCCATTATCATTGCATGTGTGTTCTTCTCATTAACCCCACATGGATCCACTAGTGTCATTGCATGTCTGCTCTTTTCATTAACCACAGCTAGAGTCATTGCATGTGTGCTCTTTTCACAAACCACATATCACCAGAGTCATTGCATGTGTGTTCTTCTCACATACCATATCATGAACCACACCCATTGTCATTGCATGTGTGTTCTTCCCATGAACCACACATGGATCCACCGGTGTCATTGCTTGTCTGCTCTTTTCATGAACCACAACTAGAGTCATTGCATGTGTGTTCTTCTCACAGACCACATATCACCAGAGTCATTGCATGTGTGTTCTTCCCATGAACCACACATGGATCCACCAGTTTCATTGCATGTGTGTTCTTCCCACAGACCACACATGGATCCCCCAGTGTCGTTGCATGTGTGTTCTTCCCATGAACCACACATGGATCCACCGGTGTCATTGTATGTCTGCTCTTCCCATGAACCACATCTAGAGTCATCGCATGCGTGCTCTTTTCATGAACCACAGCTAGAGTCATTGCATGTGTGTTCTTTTTACAAACCATATCATGAACCACACCTAGTGTCATTGCATGTGTGTTCTTCTCACAAACCACACATGGATCCACCGGTGTCATTGCATGTCTGCTCTTCTCATTAACCACAGCTAGAGTCATTGCATGTCTGTTCTTTTCACAAACCACATATCACCAGAGTCATTGCATGTGTGTTCTTCCCATGAACCACACATGGATCCACCAGTGTCATTGCATGTGTGTTCTTCCCATAGACCACACATGGATCCACCAGTGTCATTGCATGTGTGTTCTTCCCATAAACCACACATGGATCCACCAGTGTCATTGCATGTCTGCTCTTTTCATGAACCACAGCTAGAGTCATTGAATGTGTGTTCTTCCCATGAACCACACATGGATCCACCAGTGTCATTGCATGTGTGTTCTTCTCACAAACCATATCATGAACCACACCCAGTGTCATTGCATGTGTGTTCTTCTCACACACCACACATGGATCCACTAGTGTCATTGCATGTGTGTTCTTCTCACAGACCATATCATGAACCACACCCAGTGTCATTGCATGTGTGTTCTTCCCATGAACCACACATGGATCCACCAGTGTCATTGCATGTCTGCTCTTTTCATGAACCACATCTAGAGTCATTGCATGTGTGTTCTTCCCATAGACCACACATGGATCCACCAGTGTCATTGCATGTGTGTTCTTCCCATGAACCACACATGGATCCACCAGTGTCATTGCATGTGTGTTATTCTCACAAACCACGTAAGGATCCACCGGTGTCATTGCATGTGTGTTCTTCCCATGAACCAAACATGGATCCACCGGTGTCATTGTATGTCTGCTCTTCCCATGAACCACATCTAGAGTCATCGCATGCGTGCTCTTTTCATGAACCATAGCTAGAGTTATTGCATGTGTTTTCTTCTTACAAACCATATCATGAACCACACCCAGTGTCATTGCATGTGTGTTCTTCTCACAAACCACACATGGATCCACCGGTGTCATTGCATGTTTGCTCTTCTCATTAACCATAGCTAGAGTCATTGCATGTCTGTTCTTTTCACAAACCACATATCACTAGAGTCATTGGATGTGTGTTCTTCCCATGAACCACACATGGATCCACCAGTGTCATTGCATGTGTGTTCTTCTCACAAACCATTTCATGAACCACACCCAGTGTCATTGCATGTGTGTTCTTCTCATTAACCCCACATGGATCCACCGGTGTCATTGCATGTCTGCTCTTTTCATTAACCACAGCTAGAGTCATTGCATGTGTGCTCTTTTCATAAACCACATATCACCAGAGTCATTGCATGTGTGTTCTTCTCACAGACCACATATCACCTATGTCATTGGATGTGTGTTCTTCACACATACCACATATCACCAGTGTCATTGCATGTGTGTTCTTCCCAAAGTCCACACATGGATCCACCCAGTGTCATCGCATGTTTGCTCTTCCCATGAACCACACATGGATCCACCAGTGTCATTCCATGTCTGCTCTTTTCATGAACCACAGCAAGAGTCATTGGATGTGTGTTCTTCTCACAGAACACATATCACTAGTGTCATTGCATGTGTGTTCTTCTCACAAACCATATCATGAACCACACCCAGTGTCATTGCATGTGTGTTCTTCTCACAAACCATATCATGTACCACACCCAGTGTCATTGCATGTGTGTTCTTCTCATTAACCCCACATGGATCCACCGGTGTCATTGCATGTCTGCTCTTTTCATTAACCACAGCTAGAGTCATTGCATGTGTGCTCTTTTCATAAACCACATATCACCAGAGTCATTGCATGTGTGTTCTTCTCACAGACCACATATCACCTATGTCATTGCATGTGTGTTCTTCCCATGAACCACACATGGATCCACCAGTGTCATTGCATGTGTGTTCTTCACACAGACCACACATGGATCCACCGGTATCATTGGATGTGTGTTCTTCCCATGAACCACACATGGATCCATTGGTGTCATTGTATGTCTGCTCTTCCCATGAACCACAGCTAGAGTCATCGCATGCGTGCTCTTTTCATGAACCACAGCTAGAGTCATTGGATGTGTGTTCTTATTACAAACCATATCATGAACCACACCCAGTGTCATTGCATGTGTGTTCTTCTCATTAACCCCACATGGATCCACCGGTGTCATTGCATGTCTGCTCTTTTCATTAACCACAGCTAGAGTCATTGCATGTGTGCTCTTTTCATAAACCACATATCACTAGAGTCATTGCATGTGTGTTCTTCTCACAGACCACATATCACCTATGTCATTGTATGTGTGTTCTTCCCAGGAAATACACATGGATCCACCAGTGTCATTGCATGTGTGTTCTTCACACAGACCACATATGGATCCACCGGTATCATTGGATGTGTGTTCTTCCCATGAACCACACATGAATCCACCGGTGTCATTGCATGTCTGCTCTTTTCGTGAACCATAGCTAGAGTAATTGCATGTGTGTTCTTCTTACATACCACATATCACCTGTGTCATTGCATGTGTGTTCTTCCCATGAACCACACATGGATCCACCAGTGTCATTGCATGTGTGTTCTTCCCACAGACCACACATGGATCCACCAGTGTCATTGCATGTGTGTTCTTCCCATGAACCACACATGGATCCAGCGGTGTCATTGTATGTCTGCTCTTCCCATGAACCACAGCGAGAGTCATCGCATGTGTGCTCTTTTCTTGAACCACAGCTAGAGTCATTGCATGTGTGTTCTTCTTACAAACCATATCATAAACCACACCCAGAGTCATTGCATGTGTGTTCTTCTCACAAACCACACATGGATCCACCGGAGTCATTGCTTGTCTTCTCTTCTCATTAACCACAACTAGAGTCATTGCATGTCTGTTATTTTCACAAACCACATATCACCAGAGTCATTGCATGTGTGTTCTTCCATGAACAACACATGGATCCACCAGTGTCATTGCATGTGTGTTCTTCTCACAAACCACACATGGATCCACCCAGTGTCATCACATGTGTGTTCTTCCCATGAACCACACATGGATCCACCAGTGTCAGTGCATGTCTACTCTTTTCATGAACCACAGCTAGAGTCATTGGATGTGTGTTCTTCTCACAGACCACATATCACCAGTGTCATTGCATGTGTGTTCTTCCCAAAGACCACACATGGATCCACTAGTGTCATTGCATGTATGCTCTTCTCTCAAACCATATCATGAACCACACCCAGTGTCATTGCATGTGTGTTCTTCTCACAGACCACATATCACCGGAGTCATTGCATGTGTGTTCTTCCAATGAACCACACATGGATCCACTAGTGTCATTGCATGTTTGTTCTTCCCAGAGACCACACATGGATCCACCAGTGTCATTGCATGTGTGTTCTTCCCATGAACCACACATGGATCCACCGGTGTCATTGTATGTCTGCTCTTCCCATGAACCACAGCTAGAGTCATCGCATGCGTGCTCTTTTCATGAACCACAGCTAGTGTCATTGCATGTGTATTCTTCTTACAAACCACATCATGAACCACACCCAGTGTCATTGCATGTGTGTTCTTCTCACAAACCACACATGGATCCACCGGTGTCATTGCATGTCTGCTCTTCTCATTAACCATAGCTAGAGTCATTGCATGTCTGTTCTTTTCACAAACCACATATCACCAGAGTCATGGCATGTGTGTTATTCCCATGAACCACACATGGATCCACCAGTGTTATTGCATGTGTGTTCTTGTCACAAACCACACACGGATCCACCAGTGTCATTGCATGTGTGTTATTCTCACAAACCACGTAAGGATCCACAGGTGTCATTGCATGTGTGTTCTTCCCATGAACCACACATGGATCTACCGTTGTCATTGTATGTCTGCTCTTCCCATGAACCACAGGAAGAGTCATCGCATGTGTGCACTTTTCATGAACCACAACTAGAGTCATTGCATGTGTGTTCTTCTTACAAACCATATCATGAACCACACCCAGTGTCATTGCATGTGTGTTCTTCTCACAAACCACACATGGATCCACCGCTGTCATTGCATGTCTGCTCTTCTCATTAACCACAACTAGGGTCATTGCATGTCTGTTCTTTTCACAAACCACATGTCACCAGAGTCATTGCATGTGTGTTCTTCCCATGAACCACACATGGATCCACCAGTGTCATCGCATGTGTGTTCTTCTCACAAACCACACATGGATCCACCCAGTGTCATCGCATGTCTGCTCTTCCCATGAACCACACATGGATCCACCAGTGTTATTGCATGTCTGCTCTTTTCATGAACGACAGCTAGAGTCATTGGATATGTGTTCTTCTCACAAACCACATATCACCAGAGTCATTGCATGTGTGTTCTTCTCACAGACCACATATCACCTATGTCATTGGATGTGTGTTCTTCACACAGACCACATATCACCAGTGTCATTGCATGTGTGTTCTTCCCAAAGACCACACATGGATCCACCCAGTGTCATCGCATGTTTGCTCTTCCCATGAACCACACATGGATCCACCAGTGTCATTCCATGTCTGCTCTTTTCATGAACCACAGCTAGAGTCATTGGATGTGTGTTCTTCTCACAGAACACATATCACTAGTGTCATTGCATGTGTGTTCTTCTCACAAACCATATCATGAACCACACCCAGTGTCATTGCATGTGTGTTCTTCTCACAAACCATATCATGAACCACACCCAGTGTCATTGCATGTGTGTTCTTCTCACAAACCATATCATGAACCACACCCAGTGTCATTGCATGTGTGTTCTTCTCATTAACCCCACATGGATCCACCGGTGTCATTGCATGTCTGCTCTTTTCATTAACCACAGCTAGAGTCATTGCATGTGTGCTCTTTTCATAAACCACATATCACCAGAGTCATTGCATGTGTGTTCTTCTCACAGACCACATATCACCTATGTCATTGCATGTGTGTTCTTCCCATGAACCACACATGGATCCACCAGTGTCATTGCATGTGTGTTCTTCACACAGACCACACATGGATCCACCGGTATCATTGGATGTGTGTTCTTCCCATGAACCACACATGGATCCATCGGTGTCATTGTATGTCTGCTCTTCCCATGAACCACAGCTAGAGTCATCGCATGCGTGCTCTTTTCATGAACCACAGGTAGAGTCATTGGATGTGTGTTCTTCTTACAAACCATATCATGAACCACACCCAGTGTCATTGCATGTGTGTTCTTCTCATTAACCCCACATGGATCCACCGGTGTCATTGCATGTCTGCTCTTTTCATTAACCACAGCTAGAGTCATTGCATGTGTGCTCTTTTCATAAACCACATATCACCAGAGTCATTGCATGTGTGTTCTTCTCACAGACCACATATCACCTATGTCATTGCATGTGTGTTCTTCCCATGAACCACACATGGATCCACCAGTGTCTTTGCATGTGTGTTCTCCACACAAACCACACATGGATCCACCGGTATCATTGGATGTGTGTTCTTCCCATGAACCACACATGGATCCATTGGTGTCATTGTATGTCTGCTCTTCCCATGAACCACAGCTAGAGTCATCGCATGCGTGCTCTTTTCATGAACCACAGCTAGAGTCATTGGATGTGTGTTCTTCTTACAAACCATATCATGAACCACACCCAGTGTCATTGCATGTGTGTTCTTCTCATTAACCCCACATGGATCCACCGGTGTCATTGCATGTCTGCTCTTTTCATTAACCACAGCTAGAGTCATTGCATGTGTGCTCTTTTCATAAACCACATATCACTAGAGTCATTGCATGTGTATTCTTCTCACAGAACACATATCACCTATGTCATTGCATGTGTGTTCTTCCCATGAACCACACATGGATCCACCAGTGTCATTGCATGTGTGTTCTTCACACAGACCACATATGGATCCACCGGTATCATTGGATGTGTGTTCTTCCCATGAACCACACATGGATCCATCGGTGTCATTGTATGTCTGCTCTTCCCATGAACCACAGCTAGAGTCATCGCATGCGTGCTCTTTTCATGAACCACAGCTAGAGTGATTGGATGTGTGTTCTTCTTACAAACCATATCATGAACCACACCCAGTGTCATTGCATGTGTGTTCTTCTCACAAACCACACAAGGATCCACCGGTGTCATTGCATGTCTGCTCTTCTCATTAACCAGAGCTAGATTCATTGCATGTTTGTTCTTTCCACAAACCACATATCACTAGAGTCATTGCATGTGTGTTCTTCCCATGAACCACACATGGATCCACCAGTGTCATTGCATGTGTGTTCTTCTCACAAACCACACATGGATCCACCCAGTGTCATCGCATGTGTGTTCTTCCCACGAACCACACATGGATCCACCAGTGTCATTGCATGTCTGCTCTTTTCATGAACCATATCTAGAGTCATTGGATGTGTGTTCTTCTCACAGACCACATATCACCAGTGTCATTGCATGTGTGTTCTTCCCAAAGACCACACATGGATCCACCAGTGTCATTGCATGTGTGTTCTTCTCACAAACCATATCATGAACCACACCTAGTGTCATTGCATGTGTGTTCTTCTCACATACCACACATGGATCCACTAGTGTCATTGCATGTGAGTTATTCTCACATACCATATCATGAACCACACATGGATCCACCGGTGTCATTGCATGTCTGCTCTTTTCATTAACCACGGCTAGAGTCATTGCATGTCTGTTCTTTTCACAAACCACATATCACCAGAGTCATGGCATGTGTGTTATTCCCATGAACCACACATGGATCCACCAGTGTTATTGCATGTGTGTTCTTGTCACAAACCACACACGGATCCACCAGTGTCATTGCATGTGTGTTATTCTCACAAACCACGTAAGGATCCACAGGTGTCATTGCATGTGTGTTCTTCCCATGAACCACACATGGATCTACCGTTGTCATTGTATGTCTGCTCTTCCCATGAACCACAGGAAGAGTCATCGCATGTGTGCACTTTTCATGAACCACAACTAGAGTCATTGCATGTGTGTTCTTCTTACAAACCATATCATGAACCACACCCAGTGTCATTGCATGTGTGTTCTTCTCACAAACCACACATGGATCCACCGCTGTCATTGCATGTCTGCTCTTCTCATTAACCACAACTAGGGTCATTGCATGTCTGTTCTTTTCACAAACCACATGTCACCAGAGTCATTGCATGTGTGTTCTTCCCATGAACCACACATGGATCCACCAGTGTCATCGCATGTGTGTTCTTCTCAGAAACCACACATGGATCCACCCAGTGTCATCGCATGTCTGCTCTTCCCATGAACCACACATGGATCCACCAGTGTTATTGCATGTCTGCTCTTTTCATGAACCACAGCTAGAGTCATTGGATATGTGTTCTTCTCACAAACCACATATCACCAGTGTCATTGCATGTGTGTTCTTCCCAAAGACCACGCATGGATCGACCAGTGTCATTGCATGTGTGTTCTTCTCACAAACCATATCATGAACCACACCCAGTGTCATTGCATGTGTGTTCTTCTCATAGACCACACATGGATCCACCAGTGTCGTTGCATGTGTGTTCTTCTCACAAACCATATCATGAACCACACCCATTATCATTGCATGTGTGTTCTTCTCATTAACCCCACATGGATCCACTAGTGTCATTGCATGTCTGCTCTTTTCATTAACCACAGCTAGAGTCATTGCATGTGTGCTCTTTTCACAAACCACATATCACCAGAGTCATTGCATGTGTGTTCTTCTCACATACCATATCATGAACCACACCCATTGTCATTGCATGTGTGTTCTTCCCATGAACCACACATGGATCCACCGGTGTCATTGCATGTCTGCTCTTTTCATGAACCACAACTAGAGTCATTGCATGTGTGTTCTTCTCACAGACCACATATCACCAGAGTCATTGCATGTGTGTTCTTCCCATGAACCACACATGGATCCACCAGTTTCATTGCATGTGTGTTCTTCCCACAGACCACACATGGATCCCCTAGTGTCGTTGCATGTGTGTTCTTCCCATGAACCACACATGGATCCACCGGTGTCATTGTATGTCTGCTCTTCCCATGAACCACATCTAGAGTCATCGCATGCGTACTCTTTTCATGAACCACAGCTAGAGTCATTGCATGTGTGTTCTTTTTACAAACCATATCATGAACCACACCTAGTGTCATTGCATGTGTGTTCTTCTCACAAACCACACATGGATCCACCGGTGTCATTGCATGTCTGCTCTTCTCATTAACCACAGCTAGAGTCATTGCATGTCTGTTCTTTTCACAAACCACATATCACCAGAGTCATTGCATGTGTGTTCTTCCCATGAACCACACATGGATCCACAAGTGTCATTGCATGTGTGTTCTTCCCATAGACCACACATGGATCCACCAGTGTCATTGCATGTGTGTTCTTCCCATAAACCACACATGGATCCACCAGTGGCATTGCATGTCTGCTCTTTTCATGAACCACAGCTAGAGTCATTGCATGTGTGTTCTTCCCATGAACCACACATGGATCCACCAGTGTCATTGCATGTGTGTTCTTCTCACAAACCATATCATGAACCACACCCAGTGTCATTGCATGTGTGTTCTTCTCACACACCACACATGGATCCACTAGTGTCATTGCATGTGTGTTCTTCTCACAGACCATATCATGAACCACACCCAGTGTCATTGCATGTGTGTTCTTCCCATGAACCACACATGGATCCACCAGTGTCATTGCATGTCTGCTCTTTTCATGAACCACAGCTAGAGTCATTGCATGTGTGTTCTTCCCATAGACCACACATGGATCCACCAGTGTCATTGCATGTGTGTTCTTCCCATGAACCACACATGGATCCACCAGTGTCATTGCATGTGTGTTATTCTCACAAACCACGTAAGGATCCACCGGTGTCGTTGCATGTGTGTTCTTCCCATGAACCAAACATGGATCCACCGGTGTCATTGTATGTCTGCTCTTCCCATGAACCACATCTAGAGTCATCGCATGCGTGCTCTTTTCATGAACCATAGCTAGAGTTATTGCATGTGTTTCCTTCTTACAAACCATATCATGAACCACACCCAGTGTCATTGCATGTGTGTTCTTCTCACAAACCACACATGGATCCACCGGTGTCATTGCATGTTTGCTCTTCTCATTAACCATAGCTAGAGTCATTGCATGTCTATTCTTTTCACAAACCACATATAACTAGAGTCATTGGATGTGTGTTCTTCCCATGAACCACACATGGATCCACCAGTGTCATTGCATGTGTGTTCTTCTCACAAACCATATCATGAACCACACCCAGTGTCATTGCATGTGTGTTCTTCCCATGAACCACACATGGATCCACCGGTGTCATTGTATGTCTGCTCTTCCCATGAACCACAGCTAGAGTCATCGCATGCGTGCTCTTTTCATGAACCACAGCTAGTGTCATTGCATGTGTATTCTTCTTACAAACGACATCATGAACCACACCCAGTGTCATTGCATGTGTGTTCTTCTCACAAACCACACATGGATCCACCGGTGTCATTGCATGTCTGCTCTTCTCATTAACCATAGCTAGAGTCATTGCATGTCTGTTCTTTTCACAAACCACATATCACCATAGTCATGGCATGTGTGTTATTCCCATGAACCACACATGGATCCACCAGCGTTATTGCATGTGTGTTCTTGTCACAAACCACACACGGATCCACCAGTGTCATTGCATGTGTGTTATTCTCACAAACCACGTAAGGATCCACAGGTGTCATTGCATGTGTGTTCTTCCCATGAACCACACATGGATCTACCGTTGTCATTGTATGTCTGCTCTTCCCATGAACCACAGGAAGAGTCATCGCATGTGTGCACTTTTCATGAACCACAACTAGAGTCATTGCATGTGTGTTCTTCTTACAAACCATATCATGAACCACACCCAGTGTCATTGCATGTGTGTTCTTCTCACAAACCACACATGGATCCACCGTTGTCATTGCATGTCTGCTCTTCTCATTAACCACAACTAGGGTCATTGCATGTCTGTTCTTTTCACAAACCACATGTCACCAGAGTCATTGCATGTGTGTTCTTCCCATGAACCACACATGGATCCACCAGTGTCATCGCATGTGTGTTCTTCTCACAAACCACACATGGATCCACCCAGTGTCATCACATGTCTGCTCTTCCCATGAACCACACATGGATCCACCAGTGTTATTGCATGTCTGCTCTTTTCATGAACCACAGCTAGAGTCATTGGATATGTGTTCTTCTCACAAACCACATATCACCAGAGTCATTGCATGTGTGTTCTTCTCACAGACCACATATCACCTATGTCATTGGATGTGTGTTCTTCACACAGACCACATATCACCAGTGTCATTGCATGTGTGTTCTTCCCAAAGACCACACATGGATCCACCCAGTGTCATCGCATGTTTGCTCTTCCCATGAACCACACATGGATCCACCAGTGTCATTCCATGTCTGCTCTTTTCATGAACCACAGCTAGAGTCATTGGATGTGTGTTCTTCTCACAGAACACATATCACTAGTGTCATTGCATGTGTGTTCTTCTCACAAACCATATCATGAACCACACCCAGTGTCATTGCATGTGTGTTCTTCTCACAAACCATATCATGAACCACACCCAGTGTCATTGCATGTGTGTTCTTCTCACAAACCATATCATGAACCACACCCAGTGTCATTGCATGTGTGTTCTTCTCATTAACCCCACATGGATCCACCGGTGTCATTGCATGTCTGCTCTTTTCATTAACCACAGCTAGAGTCATTGCATGTGTGCTCTTTTCATAAACCACATATCACCAGAGTCATTGCATGTGTGTTCTTCTCACAGACCACATATCACCTATGTCATTGCATGTGTGTTCTTCCCATGAACCACACATGGATCCACCAGTGTCATTGCATGTGTGTTCTTCACACAGACCACACATGGATCCACCGGTATCATTGGATGTGTGTTCTTCCCATGAACCACACATGGATCCATCGGTGTCATTGTATGTCTGCTCTTCCCATGAACCACAGCTAGAGTCATCGCATGCGTGCTCTTTTCATGAACCACAGCTAGAGTCATTGGATGTGTGTTCTTCTTACAAACCATATCATGAACCACACCCAGTGTCATTGCATGTGTGTTCTTCTCATTAACCCCACATGGATCCACCGGTGTCATTGCATGTCTGCTCTTTTCATTAACCACAGCTAGAGTCATTGCATGTGTGCTCTTTTCATAAACCACATATCACCAGAGTCATTGCATGTGTGTTCTTCTCACAGACCACATATCACCTATGTCATTGCATGTGTGTTCTTCCCATGAACCACACATGGATCCACCAGTGTCTTTGCATGTGTGTTCTCCACACAAACCACACATGGATCCACCGGTATCATTGGATGTGTGTTCTTCCCATGAACCACACATGGATCCATTGGTGTCATTGTATGTCTGCTCTTCCCATGAACCACAGCTAGAGTCATCGCATGCGTGCTCTTTTCATGAACCACAGCTAGAGTCATTGGATGTGTGTTCTTCTTACAAACCATATCATGAACCACACCCAGTGTCATTGCATGTGTGTTCTTCTCATTAACCCCACATGGATCCACCGGTGTCATTGCATGTCTGCTCTTTTCATTAACCACAGCTAGAGTCATTGCATGTGTGCTCTTTTCATAAACCACATATCACTAGAGTCATTGCATGTGTATTCTTCTCACAGAACACATATCACCTATGTCATTGCATGTGTGTTCTTCCCATGAACCACACATGGATCCACCAGTGTCATTGCATGTGTGTTCTTCACACAGACCACATATGGATCCACCGGTATCATTGGATGTGTGTTCTTCCCATGAACCACACATGGATCCATCGGTGTCATTGTATGTCTGCTCTTCCCATGAACCACAGCAAGAGTCATCGCATGCGTGCTCTTTTCATGAACCACAGCTAGAGTGATTGGATGTGTGTTCTTCTTACAAACCATATCATGAACCACACCCAGTGTCATTGCATGTGTGTTCTTCTCACAAACCACACATGGATCCACCGGTGTCATTGCATGTCTGCTCTTCTCATTAACCAGAGCTAGATTCATTGCATGTTTGTTCTTTCCACAAACCACATATCACTAGAGTCATTGCATGTGTGTTCTTCCCATGAACCACACATGGATCCACCAGTGTCATTGCATGTGTGTTCTTCTCACAAACCACACATGGATCCACCCAGTGTCATCGCATGTGTGTTCTTCCCACGAACCACACATGGATCCACCAGTGTCATTGCATGTCTACTCTTTTCATGAACCATAGCTAGAGTCACTGGATGTGTGTTCTTCTCACAGACCACATATCACCAGTGTCATTGCATGTGTGTTCTTCCCAAAGACCACACATGGATCCACCAGTGTCATTGCATGTGTGTTCTTCTCACAAACCATATCATGAACCACACCTAGTGTCATTGCATGTGTGTTCTTCTCACATACCACACATGGATCCACTAGTGTCATTGCATGTGAGTTATTCTCACAGACCATATCATGAACCACACATGGATCCACCAGTGTCATTGCATGTCTGCTCTTTTCATTAACCATGGCTAGAGTCATTGCATTTCTGTTCTTTTCACAAACCACATATCACCAGAGTCATGGCATGTGTGTTATTCCCATGAACCACACATGGATCCACCAGTGTTATTGCATGTGTGTTCTTGTCACAAACCACACACGGATCCACCAGTGTCATTGCATGTGTGTTATTCTCACAAACCACGTAAGGATCCACAGGTGTCATTGCATGTGTGTTCTTCCCATGAACCACACATGGATCTACCGTTGTCATTGTATGTCTGCTCTTCCCATGAACCACAGGAAGAGTCATCGCATGTGTGCACTTTTCATGAACCACAACTAGAGTCATTGCATGTGTGTTATTCTTACAAACCATATCATGAACCACACCCAGTGTCATTGCATGTGTGTTCTTCTCACAAACCACACATGGATCCACCGCTGTCATTGCATGTCTGCTCTTCTCATTAACCACAACTAGGGTCATTGCATGTCTGTTCTTTTCACAAACCACATGTCACCAGAGTCATTGCATGTGTGTTCTTCCCATGAACCACACATGGATCCACCAGTGTCATCGCATGTGTGTTCTTCTCAGAAACCACACATGGATCCACCCAGTGTCATCGCATGTCTGCTCTTCCCATGAACCACACATGGATCCACCAGTGTTATTGCATGTCTGCTCTTTTCATGAACCACAGCTAGAGTCATTGGATATGTGTTCTTCTCACAAACCACATATCACCAGTGTCATTGCATGTGTGTTCTTCCCAAAGACCACGCATGGATCGACCAGTGTCATTGCATGTGTGTTCTTCTCACAAACCATATCATGAACCACACCCAGTGTCATTGCATGTGTGTTCTTCTCATAGACCACACATGGATCCACCAGTGTCGTTGCATGTGTGTTCTTCTCACAAACCATATCATGAACCACACCCATTATCATTGCATGTGTGTTCTTCTCATTAACCCCACATGGATCCACTAGTGTCATTGCATGTCTGCTCTTTTCATTAACCACAGCTAGAGTCATTGCATGTGTGCTCTTTTCACAAACCACATATCACCAGAGTCATTGCATGTGTGTTCTTCTCACATACCATATCATGAACCACACCCATTGTCATTGCATGTGTGTTCTTCCCATGAACCACACATGGATCCACCGGTGTCATTGCATGTCTGCTCTTTTCATGAACCACAACTAGAGTCATTGCATGTGTGTTCTTCTCACAGACCACATATCACCAGAGTCATTGCATGTGTGTTCTTCCCATGAACCACACATGGATCCACCAGTTTCATTGCATGTGTGTTCTTCCCACAGACCACACATGGATCCCCCAGTGTCGTTGCATGTGTGTTCTTCCCATGAACCACACATGGATCCACCGGTGTCATTGTATGTCTGCTCTTCCCATGAACCACATCTAGAGTCATCGCATGCGTGCTCTTTTCATGAACCACAGCTAGAGTCATTGCATGTGTGTTCTTTTTACAAACCATATCATGAACCACACCTAGTGTCATTGCATGTGTGTTCTTCTCACAAACCACACATGGATCCACCGGTGTCATTGCATGTCTGCTCTTCTCATTAACCACAGCTAGAGTCATTGCATGTCTGTTCTTTTCACAAACCACATATCACCAGAGTCATTGCATGTGTGTTCTTCCCATGAACCACACATGGATCCACCAGTGTCATTGCATGTGTGTTCTTCCCATAGACCACACATGGATCCACCAGTGTCATTGCATGTGTGTTCTTCCCATAAACCACACATGGATCCACCAGTGGCATTGCATGTCTGCTCTTTTCATGAACCACAGCTAGAGTCATTGCATGTGTGTTCTTCCCATGAACCACACATGGATCCACCAGTGTCATTGCATGTGTGTTCTTCTCACAAACCATATCATGAACCACACCCAGTGTCATTGCATGTGTGTTCTTCTCACACACCACACATGGATCCACTAGTGTCATTGCATGTGTGTTCTTCTCACAGACCATATCATGAACCACACCCAGTGTCATTGCATGTGTGTTCTTCCCATGAACCACACATGGATCCACCAGTGTCATTGCATGTCTGCTCTTTTCATGAACCACAGCTAGAGTCATTGCATGTGTGTTCTTCCCATAGACCACACATGGATCCACCAGTGTCATTGCATGTGTGTTATTCCCATGAACCACACATGGATCCACCAGTGTCATTGCATGTGTGTTATTCTCACAAACCACGTAAGGATCCACCGGTGTCGTTGCATGTGTGTTCTTCCCATGAACCAAACATGGATCCACCGGTGTCATTGTATGTCTGCTCTTCCCATGAACCACATCTAGAGTCATCGCATGCGTGCTCTTTTCATGAACCATAGCTAGAGTTATTGCATGTGTTTCCTTCTTACAAACCATATCATGAACCACACCCAGTGTCATTGCATGTGTGTTCTTCTCACAAACCACACATGGATCCACCGGTGTCATTGCATGTTTGCTCTTCTCATTAACCATAGCTAGAGTCATTGCATGTCTGTTCTTTTCACAAACCACATATAACTAGAGTCATTGGATGTGTGTTCTTCCCATGAACCACACATGGATCCACCAGTGTCATTGCATGTGTGTTCTTCTCACAAACCATATCATGAACCACACCCAGTGTCATTGCATGTGTGTTCTTCCCATGAACCACACATGGATCCACCGGTGTCATTGTATGTCTGCTCTTCCCATGAACCACAGCTTGAGTCATCGGATGCGTGCTCTTTTCATGAACCACAGCTAGTGTCATTGCATGTGTATTCTTCTTACAAACGACATCATGAACCACACCCAGTGTCATTGCATGTGTGTTCTTCTCACAAACCACACATGGATCCACCGGTGTCATTGCATGTCTGCTCTTCTCATTAACCATAGCTAGAGTCATTGCATGTCTGTTCTTTTCACAAACCACATATCACCAGAGTCATGGCATGTGTGTTATTCCCATGAACCACACATGGATCCACCAGCGTTATTGCATGTGTGTTCTTGTCACAAACCACACAC
Organism: Avena sativa; assembly: GCA_916181665.1. NCBI lineage: Eukaryota > Viridiplantae > Streptophyta > Magnoliopsida > Poales > Poaceae > Avena > Avena sativa. Next base: position 437,207,411 of record OV702295.1, read on the forward strand.
GGATCCACCAGTGTCATTGCATGTGTGTTATTCTCACAAACCACGTAAGGATCCACAGGTGTCATTGCATGTGTGTTCTTCCCATGAACCACACATGGATCTACCGTTGTCATTGTATGTCTGCTCTTCCCATGAACCACAGGAAGAGTCATCGCATGTGTGCACTTTTCATGAACCACAACTAGAGTCATTGCATGTGTGTTCTTCTTACAAACCATATCATGAACCACACCCAGTGTCATTGCATGTGTGTTCTTCTCACAAACCACACATGGATCCACCGCTGTCATTGCATGTCTGCTCTTCTCATTAACCACAACTAGGGTCATTGCATGTCTGTTCTTTTCACAAACCACATGTCACCAGAGTCATTGCATGTGTGTTCTTCCCATGAACCACACATGGATCCACCAGTGTCATCGCATGTGTGTTCTTCTCACAAACCACACATGGATCCACCCAGTGTCATCGCATGTCTGCTCTTCCCATGAACCACACATGGATCCACCAGTGTTATTGCATGTCTGCTCTTTTCATGAACCACAGCTAGAGTCATTGGATATGTGTTCTTCTCACAAACCACATATCACCAGAGTCATTGCATGTGTGTTCTTCTCACAGACCACATATCACCTATGTCATTGGATGTGTGTTCTTCACACAGACCACATATCACCAGTGTCATTGCATGTGTGTTCTTCCCAAAGACCACACATGGATCCACCCAGTGTCATCGCATGTTTGCTCTTCCCATGAACCACACATGGATCCACCAGTGTCATTCCATGTCTGCTCTTTTCATGAACCACAGCTAGAGTCATTGGATGTGTGTTCTTCTCACAGAACACATATCACTAGTGTCATTGCATGTGTGTTCTTCTCACAAACCATATCATGAACCACACCCAGTGTCATTGCATGTGTGTTCTTCTCACAAACCATATCATGAACCACACCCAGTGTCATTGCATGTGTGTTCTTCTCACAAACCATATCATGAACCACACCCAATGTCATTGCATGTGTGTTCTTCTCATTAACCCCACATGGATCCACCGGTGTCATTGCATGTCTGCTCTTTTCATTAACCACAGCTAGAGTCATTGCATGTGTGCTCTTTTCATAAACCACATATCACCAGAGTCATTGCATGTGTGTTCTTCTCACAGACCACATATCACCTATGTCATTGCATGTGTGTTCTTCCCATGAACCACACATGGATCCACCAGTGTCATTGCATGTGTGTTCTTCACACAGACCACACATGGATCCACCGGTATCATTGGATGTGTGTTCTTCCCATGAACCACACATGGATCCATCGGTGTCATTGTATGTCTGCTCTTCCCATGAACCACAGCTAGAGTCATCGCATGCGTGCTCTTTTCATGAACCACAGCTAGAGTCATTGGATGTGTGTTCTTCTTACAAACCATATCATGAACCACACCCAGTGTCATTGCATGTGTGTTCTTCTCATTAACCCCACATGGATCCACCGGTGTCATTGCATGTCTGCTCTTTTCATTAACCACAGCTAGAGTCATTGCATGTGTGCTCTTTTCATAAACCACATATCACCAGAGTCATTGCATGTGTGTTCTTCTCACACACCACATATCACCTATGTCATTGCATGTGTGTTCTTCCCATGAACCACACATGGATCCACCAGTGTCTTTGCATGTGTGTTCTCCACACAAACCACACATGGATCCACCGGTATCATTGGATGTGTGTTCTTCCCATGAACCACACATGGATCCATTGGTGTCATTGTATGTCTGCTCTTCCCATGAACCACAGCTAGAGTCATCGCATGCGTGCTCTTTTCATGAACCACAGCTAGAGTCATTGGATGTGTGTTCTTCTTACAAACCATATCATGAACCACACCCAGTGTCATTGCATGTGTGTTCTTCTCATTAACCCCACATGGATCCACCGGTGTCATTGCATGTCTGCTCTTTTCATTAACCACAGCTAGAGTCATTGCATGTGTGCTCTTTTCATAAACCACATATCACTAGAGTCATTGCATGTGTATTCTTCTCACAGAACACATATCACCTATGTCATTGCATGTGTGTTCTTCCCATGAACCACACATGGATCCACCAGTGTCATTGCATGTGTGTTCTTCACACAGACCACATATGGATCCACCGGTATCATTGGATGTGTGTTCTTCCCATGAACCACACATGGATCCATCGGTGTCATTGTATGTCTGCTCTTCCCATGAACCACAGCAAGAGTCATCGCATGCGTGCTCTTTTCATGAACCACAGCTAGAGTGATTGGATGTGTGTTCTTCTTACAAACCATATCATGAACCACACCCAGTGTCATTGCATGTGTGTTCTTCTCACAAACCACACATGGATCCACCGGTGTCATTGCATGTCTGCTCTTCTCATTAACCAGAGCTAGATTCATTGCATGTTTGTTCTTTCCACAAACCACATATCACTAGAGTCATTGCATGTGTGTTCTTCCCATGAACCACACATGGATCCACCAGTGTCATTGCATGTGTGTTCTTCTCACAAACCACACATGGATCCACCCAGTGTCATCGCATGTGTGTTCTTCCCACGAACCACACATGGATCCACCAGTGTCATTGCATGTCTGCTCTTTTCATGAACCATAGCTAGAGTCACTAGATGTGTGTTCTTCTCACAGACCACATATCACCAGTGTCATTGCATGTGTGTTCTTCCCAAAGACCACACATGGATCCACCAGTGTCATTGCATGTGTGTTCTTCTCACAAACCATATCATGAACCACACCTAGTGTCATTGCATGTGTGTTCTTCTCACATACCACACATGGATCCACTAGTGTCATTGCATGTGAGTTATTCTCACAGACCATATCATGAACCACACATGGATCCACCAGTGTCATTGCATGTCTGCTCTTTTCATTAACCACGGCTAGAGTCATTGCATTTCTGTTCTTTTCACAAACCACATATCACCAGAGTCATGGCATGTGTGTTATTCCCATGAACCACACATGGATCCACCAGTGTTATTGCATGTGTGTTCTTGTCACAAACCACACACGGATCCACCAGTGTCATTGCATGTGTGTTATTCTCACAAACCACGTAAGGATCCACAGGTGTCATTGCATGTGTGTTCTTCCCATGAACCACACATGGATCTACCGTTGTCATTGTATGTCTGCTCTTCCCATGAACCACAGGAAGAGTCATCGCATGTGTGCACTTTTCATGAACCACAACTAGAGTCATTGCATGTGTGTTCTTCTTACAAACCATATCATGAACCACACCCAGTGTCATTGCATGTGTGTTCTTCTCACAAACCACACATGGATCCACCGCTGTCATTGCATGTCTGCTCTTCTCATTAACCACAACTAGGGTCATTGCATGTCTGTTCTTTTCACAAACCACATGTCACCAGAGTCATTGCATGTGTGTTCTTCCCATGAACCACACATGGATCCACCAGTGTCATCGCATGTGTGTTCTTCTCAGAAACCACACATGGATCCACCCAGTGTCATCGCATGTCTGCTCTTCCCATGAACCACACATGGATCCACCAGTGTTATTGCATGTCTGCTCTTTTCATGAACCACAGCTAGAGTCATTGGATATGTGTTCTTCTCACAAACCACATATCACCAGTGTCATTGCATGTGTGTTCTTCCCAAAGACCACGCATGGATCGACCAGTGTCATTGCATGTGTGTTCTTCTCACAAACCATATCATGAACCACACCCAGTGTCATTGCATGTGTGTTCTTCTCATAGACCACACATGGATCCACCAGTGTCGTTGCATGTGTGTTCTTCTCACAAACCATATCATGAACCACACCCATTATCATTGCATGTGTGTTCTTCTCATTAACCCCACATGGATCCACTAGTGTCATTGCATGTCTGCTCTTTTCATTAACCACAGCTAGAGTCATTGCATGTGTGCTCTTTTCACAAACCACATATCACCAGAGTCATTGCATGTGTGTTCTTCTCACATACCATATCATGAACCACACCCATTGTCATTGCATGTGTGTTCTTCCCATGAACCACACATGGATCCACCGGTGTCATTGCATGTCTGCTCTTTTCATGAACCACAACTAGAGTCATTGCATGTGTGTTCTTCTCACAGACCACATATCACCAGAGTCATTGCATGTGTGTTCTTCCCATGAACCACACATGGATCCACCAGTTTCATTGCATGTGTGTTCTTCCCACAGACCACACATGGATCCCCCAGTGTCGTTGCATGTGTGTTCTTCCCATGAACCACACATGGATCCACCGGTGTCATTGTATGTCTGCTCTTCCCATGAACCACATCTAGAGTCATCGCATGCGTGCTCTTTTCATGAACCACAGCTAGAGTCATTGCATGTGTGTTCTTTTTACAAACCATATCATGAACCACACCTAGTGTCATTGCATGTGTGTTCTTCTCACAAACCACACATGGATCCACCGGTGTCATTGCATGTCTGCTCTTCTCATTAACCACAGCTAGAGTCATTGCATGTCTATTCTTTTCACAAACCACATATCACCAGAGTCATTGCATGTGTGTTCTTCCCATGAACCACACATGGATCCACAAGTGTCATTGCATGTGTGTTCTTCCCATAGACCACACATGGATCCACCAGTGTCATTGCATGTGTGTTCTTCCCATAAACCACACATGGATCCACCAGTGGCATTGCATGTCTGCTCTTTTCATGAACCACAGCTAGAGTCATTGCATGTGTGTTCTTCCCATGAACAACACATGGATCCACCAGTGTCATTGCATGTGTGTTCTTCTCACAAACCATATCATGAACCACACCCAGTGTCATTGCATGTGTGTTCTTCTCACACACCACACATGGATCCACTAGTGTCATTGCATGTGTGTTCTTCTCACAGACCATATCATGAACCACACCCAGTGTCATTGCATGTGTGTTCTTCCCATGAACCACACATGGATCCACCAGTGTCATTGCATGTCTGCTCTTTTCATGAACCACAACTAGAGTCATTGCATGTGTGTTCTTCCCATAGACCACACATGGATCCACCAGTGTCATTGCATGTGTGTTCTTCCCATGAACCACAGATGGATCCACCAGTGTCATTGCATGTGTGTTATTCTCACAAACCACGTAAGGATCCACCGGTGTCGTTGCATGTGTGTTCTTCCCATGAACCAAACATGGATCCACCGGTGTCATTGTATGTCTGCTCTTCCCATGAACCACATCTAGAGTCATCGCATGCGTGCTCTTTTCATGAACCATAGCTAGAGTTATTGCATGTGTTTCCTTCTTACAAACCATATCATGAACCACACCCAGTGTCATTGCATGTGTGTTCTTCTCACAAACCACACATGGATCCACCGGTGTCATTGCATGTTTGCTCTTCTCATTAACCATAGCTAGAGTCATTGCATGTATGTTCTTTTCACAAACCACATATAACTAGAGTCATTGGATGTGTGTTCTTCCCATGAACCACACATGGATCCACCAGTGTCATTGCATGTGTGTTCTTCTCACAAACCATATCATGAACCACACCCAGTGTCATTGCATGTGTGTTCTTCCCATGAACCACACATGGATCCACCGGTGTCATTGTATGTCTGCTCTTCCCATGAACCACAGCTAGAGTCATCGCATGCGTGCTCTTTTCATGAACCACAGCTAGTGTCATTGCATGTGTATTCTTCTTACAAACGACATCATGAACCACACCCAGTGTCATTGCATGTGTGTTCTTCTCACAAACCACACATGGATCCACCGGTGTCATTGCATGTCTGCTCTTCTCATTAACCATAGCTAGAGTCATTGCATGTCTGTTCTTTTCACAAACCACATATCACCAGAGTCATGGCATGTGTGTTATTCCCATGAACCACACATGGATCCACCAGCGTTATTGCATGTGTGTTCTTGTCACAAACCACACACGGATCCACCAGTGTCATTGCATGTGTGTTATTCTCACAAACCACGTAAGGATCCACAGGTGTCATTGCATGTGTGTTCTTCCCATGAACCACACATGGATCTACCGTTGTCATTGTATGTCTGCTCTTCCCATGAACCACAGGAAGAGTCATCGCATGTGTGCACTTTTCATGAACCACAACTAGAGTCATTGCATGTGTGTTCTTCTTACAAACCATATCATGAACCACACCCAGTGTCATTGCATGTGTGTTCTTCTCACAAACCACACATGGATCCACCGCTGTCATTGCATGTCTGCTCTTCTCATTAACCACAACTAGGGTCATTGCATGTCTGTTCTTTTCACAAACCACATGTCACCAGAGTCATTGCATGTGTGTTCTTCCCATGAACCACACATGGATCCACCAGTGTCATCGCATGTGTGTTCTTCTCACAAACCACACATGGATCCACCCAGTGTCATCGCATGTCTGCTCTTCCCATGAACCACACATGGATCCACCAGTGTTATTGCATGTCTGCTCTTTTCATGAACCACAGCTAGAGTCATTGGATATGTGTTCTTCTCACAAACCACATATCACCAGAGTCATTGCATGTGTGTTCTTCTCACAGACCACATATCACCTATGTCATTGGATGTGTGTTCTTCACACAGACCACATATCACCAGTGTCATTGCATGTGTGTTCTTCCCAAAGACCACACATGGATCCACCCAGTGTCATCGCATGTTTGCTCTTCCCATGAACCACACATGGATCCACCAGTGTCATTCCATGTCTGCTCTTTTCATGAACCACAGCTAGAGTCATTGGATGTGTGTTCTTCTCACAGAACACATATCACTAGTGTCATTGCATGTGTGTTCTTCTCACAAACCATATCATGAACCACACCCAGTGTCATTGCATGTGTGTTCTTCTCACAAACCATATCATGAACAACACCCAGTGTCATTGCATGTGTGTTCTTCTCACAAACCATATCATGAACCACACCCAGTGTCATTGCATGTGTGTTCTTCTCATTAACCCCACATGGATCCACCGGTGTCATTGCATGTCTGCTCTTTTCATTAACCACAGCTAGAGTCATTGCATGTGTGCTCTTTTCATAAACCACATATCACCAGAGTCATTGCATGTGTGTTCTTCTCACAGACCACATATCACCTATGTCATTGCATGTGTGTTCTTCCCATGAACCACACATGGATCCACCAGTTTCATTGCATGTGTGTTCTTCACACAGACCACACATGGATCCACCGGTATCATTGGATGTGTGATCTTCCCATGAACCACACATGGATCCATCGGTGTCATTGTATGTCTGCTCTTCCCATGAACCACAGCTAGAGTCATCGCATGCGTGCTCTTTTCATGAACCACAGCTAGAGTCATTGGATGTGTGTTCTTCTTACAAACCATATCATGAACCACACCCAGTGTCATTGCATGTGTGTTCTTCTCATTAACCCCACATGGATCCACCGGTGTCATTGCATGTCTGCTCTTTTCATTAACCACAGCTAGAGTCATTGCATGTGTGCTCTTTTCATAAACCACATATCACCAGAGTCATTGCATGTGTGTTTTTCTCACAGACCACATATCACCTATGTCATTGCATGTGTGTTCTTCCCATGAACCACACATGGATCCACCAGTGTCTTTGCATGTGTGTTCTCCACACAAACCACACATGGATCCACCGGTATCATTGGATGTGTGTTCTTCCCATGAACCACACATGGATCCATTGGTGTCATTGTATGTCTGCTCTTCCCATGAACCACAGCTAGAGTCATCGCATGCGTGCTCTTTTCATGAACCACAGCTAGAGTCATTGGATGTGTGTTCTTCTTACAAACCATATCATGAACCACACCCAGTGTCATTGCATGTGTGTTCTTCTCATTAACCCCACATGGATCCACCGGTGTCATTGCATGTCTGCTCTTTTCATTAACCACAGCTAGAGTCATTGCATGTGTGCTCTTTTCATAAACCACATATCACTAGAGTCATTGCATGTGTATTCTTCTCACAGAACACATATCATCTATGTCATTGCATGTGTGTTCTTCCCATGAACCACACATGGATCCACCAGTGTCATTGCATGTGTGTTCTTCACACAGACCACATATGGATCCACCGGTATCATTGGATGTGTGTTCTTCCCATGAACCACACATGGATCCATCGGTGTCATTGTATGTCTGCTCTTCCCATGAACCACAGCAAGAGTCATCGCATGCGTGCTCTTTTCATGAACCACAGCTAGAGTGATTGGATGTGTGTTCTTCTTACAAACCATATCATGAACCACACCCAGTGTCATTGCATGTGTGTTCTTCTCACAAACCACACATGGATCCACCGGTGTCATTGCATGTCTGCTCTTCTCATTAACCAGAGCTAGATTCATTGCATGTTTGTTCTTTCCACAAACCACATATCACTAGAGTCATTGCATGTGTGTTCTTCCCATGAACCACACATGGATCCACCAGTGTCATTGCATGTCTGTTCTTCTCACAAACCACACATGGATCCACCCAGTGTCATCGCATGTGTGTTCTTCCCACGAACCACACATGGATCCACCAGTGTCATTGCATGTCTGCTCTTTTCATGAACCATAGCTAGAGTCACTGGATGTGTGTTCTTCTCACAGACCACATATCACCAGTGTCATTGCATGTGTGTTCTTCCCAAAGACCACACATGGATCCACCAGTGTCATTGCATGTGTGTTCTTCTCACAAACCATATCATGAACCACACCTAGTGTCATTGCATGTGTGTTCTTCTCACATAGCACACATGGATCCACTAGTGTCATTGCATGTGAGTTCTTCTCACAGACCATATCATGAACCACACATGGATCCACCGGTGTCATTGCATGTCTGCTCTTTTCATTAACCACGGCTAGAGTCATTGCATGTCTGTTCTTTTCACAAACCACATATCACCAGAGTCATGGCATGTGTGTTATTCCCATGAACCACACATGGATCCACCAGTGTTATTGCATGTGTGTTCTTGTCACAAACCACACACGGATCCACCAGTGTCATTGCATGTGTGTTATTCTCACAAACCACGTAAGGATCCACAGGTGTCATTGCATGTGTGTTCTTCCCATGAACCACACATGGATCTACCGTTGTCATTGTATGTCTGCTCTTCCCATGAACCACAGGAAGAGTCATCGCATGTGTGCACTTTTCATGAACCACAACTAGAGTCATTGCATGTGTGTTCTTCTTACAAACCATATCATGAACCACACCCAGTGTCATTGCATGTGTGTTCTTCTCACAAACCACACATGGATCCACCGCTGTCATTGCATGTCTGCTCTTCTCATTAACCACAACTAAGGTTTTTGCATGCCTGTTCTTTTCACAAACCACATGTCACCAGAGTCATTGCATGTGTGTTCTTCCCATGAACCACACATGGATCCACCAGTGTCATCGCATGTGTGTTCTTCTCACAAACCACACATGGATCCACCCAGTGTCATCGCATGTCTGCTCTTCCCATGAACCACACATGGATCCACCAGTGTTATTGCATGTCTGCTCTTTTCATGAACCACAGCTAGAGTCATTGGATATGTGTTCTTCTCACAAACCACATATCACCAGTGTCATTGCATGTGTGTTCTTCCCAAAGACCACGCATGGATCGACCAGTGTCATTGCATGTGTGTTCTTCTCACAAACCATATCATGAACCACACCCAGTGTCATTGCATGTGTGTTCTTCTCATAGACCACACATGGATCCACCAGTGTCGTTGCATGTGTGTTCTTCTCACAAACCATATCATGAACCACACCCATTATCATTGCATGTGTGTTCTTCCCATTAACCCCACATGGATCCACTAGTGTCATTGCATGTCTGCTCTTTTCATTAACCACAGCTAGAGTCATTGCATGTGTGCTCTTTTCACAAACCACATATCACCAGAGTCATTGCATGTGTGTTCTTCTCACATACCATATCATGAACCACACCCATTGTCATTGCATGTGTGTTCTTCCCATGAACCACACATGGATCCACAGGTGTCATTGCATGTCTGCTCTTTTCATGAACCACAACTAGAGTCATTGCATGTGTGTTCTTCTCACAGACCACATATCACCAGAGTCATTGCATGTGTGTTCTTCCCATGAACCACACATGGATCCACCAGTGTCATTGCATGTGTGTTCTTCCCACAGACCACAGATGGATCCCCCAGTGTCGTTGCATGTGTGTTCTTCCCATGAACCACACATGGATCCACCGGTGTCATTGTATGTCTGCTCTTCCCATGAACCACATCTAGAGTCATCGCATGCGTGCTCTTTTCATGAACCACAGCTAGAGTCATTGCATGTGTGTTCTTTTTACAAACCATATCATGAACCACACCTAGTGTCATTGCATGTGTGTTCTTCTCACAAACCACACATGGATTCACCGGTGTCATTGCATGTCTGCTCTTCTCATTAACCACAGCTAGAGTCATTGCACGTCTGTTCTTTTCACAAACCACATATCACCAGAGTCATTGCATGTGTGTTCTTCCCATGAACCACACATGGATCCACCAGTGTCATTGCATGTGTGTTCTTCCCATAGACCACACATGGATCCACCAGTGTCATTGCATGTGTGTTCTTCCCATAAACCACACATGGATCCACCAGTGTCATTGCATGTCTGCTCTTTTCATGAACCACAGCTAGAGTCATTGCATGTGTGTTCTTCCCATGAACCACACATGGATCCACCAGTGTCATTGCATGTGTGTTCTTCTCACAAACCATATCATGAACCACACCCAGTGTCATTGCATGTGTGTTCTTCTCACACACCACACATGGATCCACTAGTGTCATTGCATGTGCGTTCTTCTCACAGACCATATCATGAACCACACCCAGTGTCATTGCATGTGTGTTCTTCCCATGAACCACACATGGATCCACCAGTGTCATTGCATGTCTGCTCTTTTCATGAACCACAGCTAGAGTCATTGCATGTGTGTTCTTCCCATAGACCACACATGGATCCACCAGTGTCATTGCATGTGTGTTCTTCCCATGAACCACACATGGATCCACCAGTGTCATTGCATGTGTGTTACTCTCACAAACCACGTAAGGATCCACCGGTGTCGTTGCATGTGTGTTCTTCCCATGAACCAAACATGGATCCACCGGTGTCATTGTATGTCTGCTCTTCCCATGAACCACATCTGGAGTCATCGCATGCGTGCTCTTTTCATGAACCACAGCTAGAGTTATTGCATGTGTTTTCTTCTTACAAACCATATCATGAACCACACCCAGTGTCATTGCATGTGTGTTCTTCTCACAAACCACACATGGATCCACCGGTGTCATTGCATGTTTGTTCTTCTCATTAACCATAGCTAGAGTCATTGCATGTCTGTTCTTTTCACAAACCACATATCACTAGAGTCATTGGATGTGTGTTCTTCCCATGAACCACACATGGATCCACCAGTGTCATTGCATGTGTGTTCTTCTCACAAACCATATCATGAACCACACCCAGTGTCATTGCATGTGTGTTCTTCTCATTAACCCCACATGGATCCACCGGTGTCATTGCATGTCTGCTCTTTTCATTAACCACAGATAGTGTCACATCCCAAATTTTAGATTTGGTCTTGCATATCATTCATTGCATCGCATCATATCTTTCCATGCATTACCGTCGAGTAGAGAGGATCGACGAAACGCTATTTGCGAAAACCTATTTTACTTCGCTTCGAAGTTCCTGCGAGGAGCCTTAGAGGGATTTGCAACAACCACCCCTGTAGGTTCGAGTTTTCGCACAAACTTCGACTGAAGGTTGTTCCCCTCGACGATACGAACCCGTAGGCGCGAGAATCGCTCCAATCGGAGTTCGTATGCAAAAGACTCGGACGTTTTAGTAAACCAAGAGACTTGCAACAACCACCCCTGTAGGTTCGAGCTTTCGCTCAAACTTCGACTGAAGGTTGTTCCCCTCGATGATACGAACCCGTAGGCGCGAGAATCGCTCCAATCGGAGTTCGTATGCAAAAGACTCGGACGTTTTAGTAAACCGCCGGAAAACGGTTCGAAAATCTGGACCGATTTCCGAGTTGTAGTCCAACCGCGGACCGATTCTGTTTCAGTTTTTTTTTTTTTTTCTTTTCTCACGTGAAGAATTAAATAAAGGGGTCCCTGGCCTCGGCCCCCGTGCCCACCGACCCCACCCCGCGCGCGCGTCTCCCAGGAAGCCGCCGCCGCCTGGCGCACGCACGAGCCAGCCGCCGCCGCCGCTTCTCCTCGCCGCCGCCGGCCACCCGTCCGCCGCCGGCCATCGTTTCGTCTGTTGCCGGGTTCGCCTTGATCTCCTCTTTCCGTTCCCGTGCTCCGCGTCTCCATCCGTCGCCGCCAACTGCGCCCTGCAGATCGCCACGTACGCGCACGCGTTTATTATTCCGGGAGCCGTAGTTGACTGTGTGCGTACTTGCAGGAGTTTCCACGCCACCGGATCCGATCGTTGTCGCCGTCCGGAGCTCGCCGGAGTTCGTTTCGCAGTCCGTTTCCGGTAAGACAGCAGCCACCGTCAGATCTCAGATCAGCGGCTTAGATCGTTCGTTGACTGGTCAGCACTCCAGACGTTGACTAGTCAGACGTCCCAGACGTTGACTGGTCAGACGCCCAGTCAGCGCCCAGTCATCAGACACAGTTGACTGGGTCAATCTCGTTAATCCTATTAGTTGGCAGATTTCGGTAGAATCTTGTAAATTGCGTAGAAATTAAACCGCTTGGCCAAAATTTGCAAATAAAATATGCACGCGTTCAGTGAGTCGTGTAGAATCTCGCTGTAGCTTTGGTTCAGACTTTTACTGTCAGGTTTAGTACAGTTTAATCAAACTAGTTAGTGGCCTTTTCGGAGTAATAAATTCGTAGTAAAAGTTTCGTAGCTCCAAAAATCGCGTATGATATGTCCCTGAACTCGTATGAACGAGGGGAATGTCATCATGAAATAAAAAGATAGGCTTACAGTAAAAACTTCTGCAGTATTTGTCTAATGGCTTTCTGCAGTGTTTTAATTACTCGGGATGTTTTATAACTCCTTTTTGAGTAATTCCAATTGGTACTGTTTCTTATCAGTGATGCCTATGCGGTAGAATTTTTCCAAGATTTTACAAACAGTATACTACCGGTAGTGAATTATTTAAGTTCTAGCTCTAGTAGTGATCACTACTTTTGGTTAATAGTTTCCCTTGCGCCAAATCTATTTTCCATGCATGTATTCGGTAGTAATATGTATTAGTATTATGTGGTGCAGCTGTAACACCAATTCACTTGCCGTTCTTGCATTCATGCATCATCTTTGTTGCATATGTTTGTGAATTGTTTGTTTATGAATGCAATTGTGTCGTGTAGATTGTGTGGAGTGCAACCCTTGCTCGTGTTTGGATTGTTCTTCCGACCGCTACAATCAAGGCAAGTAGATGCTACTTTGTTCATGATATCGTCCTACTATTTTCAATGCATTGTCGTGTATTTTGTAGATGCATGTGTAGGATGATACTATCGCTATGCTATGTCCTATTATTGTGGTAGGGCTTTCCTTGTAGATGAACCACCGTTGTAGATGTGCTTAGCCATGCTATATTGAACGAGGGCTGGGTTACATCATTGATACTTGTTTTCTCAAAGTATTGGTTTGTGAAAACTAAAAACAACTTAATCAATGAACCCCCTGGGTGTGATGGTATTGATAATTTTTGGTGGTTTCATTGCGGAAAGGCACCCAGGTATCAAGAGAGAATGATTGGCTTCTTTATTGTGTAGCTTACGTGTACAACCATGTGCCAATAATGGAATGGGCGGTTGGTTGGACTTAGTAGGTTGTGGTAACTCGAACCCGCGTATCCAGAGATGTAGAATTTTGGTAGGTTGGACCGGTGCGCGTCGGGATTGAGGAGCTACTTCCCGAACAGTCTCTTCTTGGTCTTCTCCCTATCATCACCCAAAATGAGAGTGATGGTACGAGCTGGGCTGGCCAAGTCACATGGGTAAAGTGTACTAACCTCTGCAGAGTGTATAATCTAATCGATTAGCCGTGTCCCCGGTTATGGACATCTGAGTTGCTAGATATTGATTCCATGACATGTTTCTCGCTCATTCTAATTTCATAATTGTTTTAATATTGTTGGGTTAACTTAATTGGGATCTTTTCAAAGAAAATCAAAATCTGTTTATGAAAGTAGGACAAATGTATTTGCAAATGCAAGCCAGACACAGCTCCACTTGCCAAATATGCATGTAGATGTTAGTACTATTGTCTCCATTACTAGCTCTACTTGCCATACATTCCATGTATTGACCCTTCGGGGCTGTTGCGTTTCATGCTGCAGGTTATTCCGATTCTGATTGATCGTTATAGGCCACGGTACTCCACTCGGCACTTGTTCACTTGTGGGCAATTCGAAGATTGGAGGATTTACTCGCTTTTGTTGCTACCTGAACAATTTGAGCTAGCTTTATGCTAAGCTTTTCTATTGTAATAATGGTACTCTGGATCTTGTAGATCATGATACACGGTTATTTGCTATGATTATCTATCTTACTCTATTGTGGGCCAATGAACCGATCCAGGGATTGGCATGTCACATAGAGGCCACGGTCTTATCAGAACCGGGGTGTCACAGGATGGTATCAGAGCCCGTGTGTCGACTGTAGGATCGTGACCTAGGATTGGATTAGGAAGCCATAGATTTATTAAAGCCTATATTAACTCTGTCTTTCATCTGATGCCTTTCACTCTCGTATATTCTTACCATATGCTATTCTCACACTTTCCTCTTTTACTTGATAGATGGGAGAAGTCAGGACTGAGTATGCCACCATGGAGTCACCAAGGCCCTTTGCAAGGCAGTTAGCTCAGCTCTCGCAGTCAGTGGGATTGCCACTGCCCATCTTCAAGGGAAGAAGGCTGTACACCTATGGATATGGAGAGGATGCATGGGAGATCACTACCTTCATATTCAGAGATGCCGCCTTGCCAAACCCCGTGCACTTGATCTACACCAAGACATACTGCAACTGGGGACTTGGAATCAACTTGGCCATACATGAAGCCCTGTCTCGCCAGTGCCATCAAGTCCGACACCTACTACCGGCAGATTCACCCTACCGTGACTATGGAAGGCGTGATGAAGATGGGAACATTGTGGTTACCCCGGGCGACAGGAACAACATGCCGCCCCGTCGGAGGCACATAGAGGACATGGAAAGGGAGAATGGAGCTCTAGCAGAGAAGGTGAGGATGATAAAGGAGATTGCAGATTTTACTAGCAATGGTATGGTGGTCCAAGGACAGGAGATTGACACTTTGCATGAAGCTGTGGGAGTTCTGGAGAATGCCCTGATAGCCAGAGATGCAACCATAGCACATCTTCATGGTACTGTGCAGGAGAACACCCAGAACATACAGCAACTGCAAGGGACAGTCCAGGAAAGGGATCAGACTATTGAAGCTATGACAGCCCAGATTGCCGCTCTCCAAGCACAGCTGAATCCACCCTCTGATGATGACAATGGAGATGATGGCAACAATGGGGATGATGATGACAGTGGAGATGATGATGATGAGGACGAGGATGATGATGATGGAGACGATGATGGTGGAGGAGATGAAGCTGTTGCAGTTGCAGCTGAGGATGAAGAAGAAGAGGAGGATCCAGAAGAGGTGGAGTTTGACGTTTCAAGTGATGGTTCAGGAGAGGTGTACACTCCGCCGCCATGGTTGTACCGCGAGCCGAAGCGCCAACGCATGACCGCAAGGGCCTACCTCAAACTCTTCAAGCAATAGATAGAAGTCCACCAATTAGTCCTCGTTAGGCGAAATCGTTAGAATTATTCTCGATCGTTGTGATACTTAGTTCGTGTTAGTGTCAGAGTGTTTAGATGCTTATTTGTGTACTCCAATATCTCAGGAATTATTTGTGCAAATTATATGAAAGAGTTATGGCAATTTGGTTACTATCTGTGTTGTTTTCGCTGCAGTTTTTCTGCTGATACAGCAGTACTGCGCGATTTTTCATATTTTTCTGGTAACTCGGAAAAATCTGAAAAAAATTGGGCTGATGCGGAACTTCCTGTTCTATATGAACAAAAATTGGCTTAATTTTCTGACGAGTTTAAGTCAGGCGGAAAAATTCGCGAACACAGCAGAACTGTTCTGTCAGAATTGCTGTTTTGTCGTTTTGATGCTCAACTGTTTAGTTAACCATTGCCAACTCTTGCAAAACTATTTCAGCAGGTATATACTACTAGGATAACACCTGGGATGTTGCTGGATCGCTTGTTTGTTGATGTGTTGCTTGCTTGTGATTGTCTGCTATTGTTTGTTGTTGTTTGATCATATGCATGGGTAGAATCCTATTGTCATAGTTAATTCTTTCTAAACTTACCTATGCTGAACCGCAGATGCCTCCCCGCCGCCAACCCACTGAGTTGGAGCAGCTCATGGCAGCTCAGGCACAGCTGACCCAAGTGATGACCCAGTTCATGGCAAATCAGAACAACAACAATGGAAACAATCAGCCTCAGGGAGATGCTCTCACCAGATTTCTGAGGCTAAGGCCAGCTAAGTTCTCTACTGCAACGGAACCAATGGTTGCTCTCGACTGGTTGCGTTCAGTCAACAAGGATCTAGTAACTGTCGGATGCAGTGATGCTGAGAAGGTGAGGTTCGCCGCTCACCTACTGGAGGGACCAGCCGCTTCTTGGTGGGACACATTTCAGATCACCCACCCTCTGAATACCGTGACTTGGGCTATGTTTGAGGAAGGTTTCAGGACCGACCACGTGTCTTCAGGAGTTCTGAGCCTGAAGAGGAAAGAGTTACGCAACTTGCGCCAAACCAATCGCACCGTGGCCGAGTACATTGAGGAGTTCAACAACATGTCCCGTTATGCACCTGAGGATGTTGACACTGATGCAAAAAGGAGGGAGAGATTCCTGGATGGCCTCAGTGATGAGCTTTCAGTGCAGCTACTGGTGGTTTATTGCCCCACTTTCCAGGAGCTCATGGACAAGGCCAGAATCTTGGAAGGGAAGCACAAGCAAGTGGAAAGCCGCAAGAGAAAGAACAACAATCACCACTCTGGTTCACACCACAAGACTCGAACTTCATATGATGGGTACTCCAAGCATGGAGGGAATGACCATGGGAGCCATGACCGCCACCACCATGGAGGCGATGGACATCGTCATGACAACCATAGGAGCAGTCACCACAGCCACAAGGGAGGACACTCTCACCACTCTGGAGGACACGGAGGACATGACCGCAACCGTGATCGCAACTTTGTGAAGAAGGATCTGAGTGAGGTGACGTGCTTCAAGTGCAAGCAGAAGGGACACTATGCTGACAACTGTCCGGAGAGGAAAGGACTGAAGCCAACCAACGGCGAGAAGGCCACAGTGAACCACATGAATGTGGAGGAGATTCCAGATGAGCCTGACCTTGTGATTGGTAAGTTCCCAATCAACACTTACCCTGCACTTATACTTTTCGATACTGGTGCATCGCATTCATTCATATCAAAGGCATTTGTGGATAAGTATAAGTTACCTACTGAGTCTATGAAAAGGTCTATTAGAGTGAGTTCACCTAGAGGAGATATGATAACTAGTGCGGGATGCCGCGACTTGACTGTGAGGATTGGAACACACAACTTCATTGCACATTTGGTAGTGTTGGAATCACAGGGATTAGACGTTATTCTGGGTATGGATTGGATGTCTATGCATGAGGGACACATAGATTGTGCACAGCGAGCTGTTTCACTCAAAACCCAGGATGGTAAGAGGATTAGATTCAAGTCAGCCGCACGACTAGGAAGGTGTAAGCTGAATTCTCTTAAGGGGGTTAGCATGGATACTGTGCCAGTGATTAGGGATTACCCCGACGTGTTTCCGGAAGAGCTTCCAGGGATGCCACCTGACAGAGATGTAGAGTTTCTTATCGACCTGATGCCGGGAACAGGACCAATAGCAAAGAAACCATATAAGATGGATGTCGATGAGCTGAAGGAATTGAACAAACAGTTGAAGGAACAACTGGAAAAGGGATTCATTCAGCCTAGTGCGTCGTCATGGGGAGCACCTGTTCTATTTGTGGAGAAGAAAGACAGCACCAAGAGATTAGTGGTGGACTATCGTTCGCTGAATGAAGTGACCATCAAGAACAAGTACCCTCTGCCGAACATAAATGATTTATTTGATCAACTGGAAGGAGCAAAGGTGTTCAGCAAGATTGATCTGCGATCAGGCTACTTTCAATTGAAGATCCGGAAGGAGGATGTACCAAAAACCGCCTTCACCACTAGGTATGGTCTATATGAGTATACAGTTATGTCTTTTGGACTAACGAATGCCCCTGCGTATTTCATGACCATGATGAACAAGGTATTTATGGAGTATTTGGACAAGTTCGTGGTGGTGTTTATTGATGACATACTGATATATTCCAAGGATGATGCTGAGCATGAGAAACATCTGCGACTGATTATGGAGAAGCTGAGAGAACACAAGTTGTATGCCAAATTCAGCAAGTGTGAATTCTGGCTTAACACCGTTGGGTTTCTTGGACACGTAGTGTCAGGAGAAGGAATTGCTGTTGATCCAAACAAAGTGACTGCAGTAACAGAGTGGGAAGCACCCAAGAATGCGGGAGAGATTCGAAGCTTTTTGGGACTTGCTGGATATTACCGAAGGTTCATAGAAAACTTTTCTAAGATTGCTAAGCCGATGACTGAACTTCTGAAGAAGGAGAGGAAGTTTGAATGGTTAGATGTATGTGAAGCCAGCTTTCAGGAACTGAAGCGTCGACTAGTAACTGCGCCTGTTCTGTGTTTACCAGATCTTCAGAAGGATTTCCAAGTGTACTGTGATGCTTCACGACAGGGACTTGGGAGTGTGCTGATGCAAGATGGGAGAGTAGTGTCATATGCCTCGCGACAACTCAAGCACCATGAGCGGAATTACCCCACACACGACTTGGAGTTAGCGTCAGTGGTTCATGCGCTCAAGGTATGGAGGCATTACTTAATGGGAAAACACTGTGATGTGTACACCGACCACAAGAGCCTGAAGTACATATTTACACAGAAGGAACTGAACATGAGACAAAGGAGATGGTTGGAACTTATCAAGGATTATGATATGAATCTGCAATACCACCCAGGAAAGGCCAATGTAGTAGCAGATGCTCTGAGCCGGAAGGTTTATGCCAATGGATTGACAATTGGTGAATTGCCTGAGGATTTGTGCAAGCAATTCAAGGACCTTAGACTGGAGGTAGTATCTGAAGGGTACTTAGCAACAATGGAATTCCAACCGACGCTTCAAGACAGAATCAAGAAGGCTCAAGTGGGAGACAAGGAAATAGAAGAAATAAAGGAGAAGATGAAGGAGAACCGGGAAAAGGATATTCGCGAGGATGAGCATGGTACCTTGTGGTATGGAGATCGTTTGTGTGTTCCCAACGATCCCGAGATAAGGAAGTTGATTCTGCAGGAAGCTCATGACTCGCCGTACTCCATACATCCGGGCAACACAAAGATGTATATGGATTTGAAGAGCAGATTTTGGTGGAACAACATGAAGGGAGATATCGCCAAGCATATTGCCCTATGTGATGTATGTAGCCGAGTGAAGGCAGAACACCAGAAGCCAGCAGGATTGCTACAGCCGTTGCCTGTGCCGGATTGGAAATGGGATAGAGTGGGAATGGACTTTATCACAGGACTGCCCAGGACCAGGTCGGGATATGACTCTATTTGGGTAGTGGTCGACCATTTGACCAAGGTAGCCCATTTTATACCGGTAAAGACGACCTATACGAGTGCAAAGTTGGCCAAGATTTACATGGACAGGATTGTGTGCCTACACGGAGTTCCCAAGAGTATTGTATCTGATAGAGGCACCCAATTTACCTCACACTTCTGGCGCCAGCTGCACGAGTCACTTGGTACTAGATTGGAGTTTAGCACAGCGTTTCACCCACAGACTGATGGACAGACCGAGAGGGTGAATCAGATTTTGGAGGACATGCTAAGAGCTTGCGCCTTGGCTCATGGTTCTAGTTGGGATGAGAATTTGCCGTATGCTGAGTTTTCCTACAACAACAGTTATCAAACCAGCATCAAGACGTCACCGTTCGATGTGCTATATGGGAAACGGTGCCGAACACCATTGCTATGGGATGGAGTAGGAGAACGTCAGTTGTTTGGACCTGATTTGATCAAGGACGCTGAGGAGAAGGTCGCCTTGATTAGAGACAGACTAAAGGTAGCACAATCAAGACAGAAGAGCTACGCTGACGCCAAGCGCAAGGAAGTGGTATATGAGATAGGTGATAGAGCATACCTCAGAGTATCGCCGCTTCGTGGAATTAAGAGATTTGGTATTTAGGGTAAGCTGGCACCTCGATTTATTGGACCGTATCGAGTCTTAACACGCAAAGGAGAAGTTGCTTATCAGTTGGAGTTGCCAGAGGCTCTGTCTGCTATTCACAATGTGTTCCACGTGTCCCAGCTGAAGAAGTGCCATCCGGAGATGGTGGATACACCGTTGAGAGACACTGTACCGCTAGAGGAGGTTCAGTTGGAGAACGATTTGACCTATGAGGAGAAACTGGTCAAGATTCTGGAGACAGCAGAAAGGACTACCCGTACCAAGACAATCAAGTTTTGCAAGGTGCAGTGGAGTCACCACACCGAAGAGGAAGCCACTTGGGAGCGTGAAGATGACATCCGAGAGGACTACCCACACCTATTTGCTAGCCGCGCCGAATCTCGAGGACGAGATTCATCTTAAGGGGGTTAGTCTTGTCACATCCCAAATTTTAGATTTGGTCTTGCATATCATTCATTGCATCGCATCATATCTTTCCATGCATTACCGTCGAGTAGAGAGGATCGACGAAACGCTATTTGCGAAAACCTATTTTACTTCGCTTCGAAGTTCCTGCGAGGAGCCTTAGAGGGATTTGCAACAACCACCCCTGTAGGTTCGAGTTTTCGCACAAACTTCGACTGAAGGTTGTTCCCCTCGACGATACGAACCCGTAGGCGCGAGAATCGCTCCAATCGGAGTACGTATGCAAAAGACTCGGACGTTTTAGTAAACCAAGAGACTTGCAACAACCACCCCTGTAGGTTCGAGCTTTCGCTCAAACTTCGACTGAAGGTTGTTCCCCTCGATGATACGAACCCGTAGGCGCGAGAATCGCTCCAATCGGAGTTCGTATGCAAAAGACTCGGACGTTTTAGTAAACCGCCGGAAAACGGTCCGAAAATCTGGACCGATTTCCGAGTTGTAGTCCAACCGCGGACCGATTCTGTTTCAGTTTTTTTTTTTTCTTTTCTCACGTGAAGAATTAAATAAAGGGGTCCCTGGCCTCGGCCCCCGTGCCCACCGACCCCACCCCGCGCGCGCGTCTCCCAGGAAGCCGCCGCCGCCTGGAGCACGCACGAGCCAGCCGCCGCCGCCGCTTCTCCTCGCCGCCGCCGGCCACCCGTCCGCCGCCGGCCATCGTTTCGTCTGTTGCCGGGTTCGCCTTGATCTCCTCTTTCCGTTCCCGTGCTCCGCGTCTCCATCCGTCGCCGCCAACTGCGCCCTGCAGATCGCCACGTACGCGCACGCGTTTATTATTCCGGGAGCCGTAGTTGACTGTGTGCGTACTTGCAGAAGTTTCCACGCCACCGGATCCGATCATTGCCGCCGTCCGGAGCTCGCCGGAGTTCGTTTCGCAGTCCGTTTCCGGTAAGACAGCAGCCACCGTCAGATCTCAGATCAGCGGCTTAGATCGTTCGTTGACTGGTCAGCACTCCAGACGTTGACTAGTCAGACGTCCCAGACGTTGACTGGTCAGACGCCCAGTCAGCGCCCAGTCATCAGACACAGTTGACTGGGTCAATCTCGTTAATCCTATTAGTTGGCAGATTTCGGTAGAATCTTGTAAATTGCGTAGAAATTAAACCGCTTGGCCAAAATTTGCAAATAAAATATGCACGCGTTCAGTGAGTCGTGTAGAATCTCGCTATAGCTTTGGTTCAGACTTTTACTGTCAGGTTTAGTACAGTTTAATCAAACTAGTTAGTGGCCTTTTCGGAGTAATAAATTCGTAGTAAAAAGTTTCGTAGCTCCAAAAATCGCGTATGATATGTCCCTGAATTCGTATGAACGAGGGGAATCTCATCGTGAAATAAAAAGATAGGCTTACAGTAAAAACTTCTGCAGTATTTGTCTAATGACTTTCTGCAGTGTTTTAATTACTCGGGATGTTTTATAACTCCTTTTTGAGTAATTCCAATTGGTACTGTTTCTTATCAGTGATGCCTATGCGGTAGAATTTTTCCAAGATTTTACAAACAGTATACTACCGGTAGTGAATTATTTAAGTTCTAGCTCTAGTAGTGATCACTACTTTTGGTTAATAGTTTCCCTTGCGCCAAATCTATTTTCCATGCATGTATTCGGTAGTAATATGTATTAGTATTATGTGGTGCAGCTGTAGCACCAATTCACTTGCCGTTCTTGCATTCATGCATCATCTTTGTTGCATATGTTTGTGAATTGTTTGTTTATGAATGCAATTGTGTCGTGTAGATTGTGTGGAGTGCAACCCTTGCTCGTGTTTGGATTGTTCTTCCGACCGCTACAATCAAGGCAAGTAGATGCTACTTTGTTCATGATATCGTCCTACTATTTTTAATGCATTGTCGTGTATTTTGTAGATGCATGTGTAGGATGATACTATCGCTATGCTATGTCCTATTATTGTGGTAGGGCTTTCCTTGTAGATGAACCACCGTTGTAGATGTGCTTGGCCATGCTATATTGAACGAGGGCTGGGTTACATCATTGATACTTGTTTTCTCAAAGTATTGGTTTGTGAAAACTAAAAACAACTTAATCAATGAACCCCCTGGGTGTGATGGTATTGATAATTTTTGGTGGTTTCATTGCGGAAAGGCACCCAGGTATCAAGAGAGAATGATTGGCTTCTTTATTGTGTAGCTTACGTGTACAACCATGTGCCAATAATGGAATGGGCGGTTGGTTGGACTTAGTAGGTTGTGGTAACTCGAACCCGCGTATCCAGAGATGTAGAATTTTGGTAGGTTGGACCGGTGCGCGTCGGGATTGAGGAGCTACTTCCCGAACAGTCTCTTCTTGGTCTTCTCCCTATCATCACCCAAAATGAGAGTGATGGTACGAGCTGGGCTGGCCAAGTCACATGGGTAAAGTGTACTAACCTCTGCAGAGTGTATAATCTAATCGATTAGCCGTGTCCCCGGTTATGGACATCTGAGTTGCTAGATATTGATTCCATGACATGTTTCTCGCTCATTCTAATTTCATAATTGTTTTAATATTGTTGGGTTAACTTAATTGGGATCTTTTCAAAGAAAATCAAAATCTGTTTATGAAAGTAGGACAAATGTATTTGCAAATGCAAGCCAGACACAGCTCCACTTGCCAAATATGCATGTAGATGTTAGTACTATTGTCTCCATTACTAGCTCTACTTGCCATACATTCCATGTATTGACCCTTCGGGGCTGTTGCGTTTCATGCTGCAGGTTATTCCGATTCTGATTGATCGTTATAGGCCACGGTACTCCACTCGGCACTTGTTCACTTGTGGGCAATTCGAAGATTGGAGGATTTACTCGCTTTTGTTGCTACCTGAACAATTTGAGCTAGCTTTATGCTAAGCTTTTCTATTGTAATAATGGTACTCTGGATCTTGTAGATCATGATACACGGTTATTTGCTATGATTATCTATCTTACTCTATTGTGGGCCAATGAACCGATCCAGGGATTGGCATGTCACATAGAGGCCACGGTCTTATCAGAACCGGGGTGTCACAGATAGAGTCATTGCATGTGTGCTCTTTTCATAAACCACATATCACCAGAGTCATTGCATGTGTGTTCTTCTCACAGACCACATATCACCTATGTCATTGGATGTGTGTTCTTCACACAGACCACATATCACCAGTGTCATTGCATGTGTGTTCTTCCCAAAGACCACACATGGATCCACCTAGTGTCATCGCATGTTTGCTCTTCCCATGAACCACACATGGATCCACCAGTGTCATTCCATGTCTGCTCTTTTCATGAACCACAGCTAGAGTCATTGGATGTGTGTTCTTCTCACACAACACATATCACTAGTGTCATTGCATGTGTGTTCTTCTCACAAACCATATCATGAACCACACCCACTGTCATTGCATGTGTGTTCTTCTCACAAACCATATCATGAACCACACCCAGTGTCATTGCATGTGTGTTCTTCTCACAAACCATATCATGAACCACACCCAGTGTCATTGCATGTGTGTTCTTCTCATTAACCCCACATGGATCCACCGGTGTCATTGCATGTCTGCACTTTTCATTAACCACAGCTAGAGTCATTGCATGTGTGCTCTTTTCATAAACCACATATCACCAGAGTCATTGCATGTGTGTTCTTCTCACAGACCACATATCACCTATGTTATTGCATGTGTGTTCTTCCCATGAACCACACATGGATCCACCAGTGTCATTGCATGTGTGTTCTTCACACAGACCACACATGGATCCACCGGTATCATTGGATGTGTGTTCTTCCCATGAACCACACATGGATCCATCGGTGTCATTGTATGTCTGCTCTTCCCATGAACCACAGCTAGAGTCATCGCATGCGTGCTCTTTTCATGAACCACAGCTAGAGTCATTGGATGTGTGTTCTTCTTACAAACCATATCATGAACCACACCCAGTGTCATTGCATGTGTGTTCTTCTCATTAACCCCACATGGATCCACCGGTGTCATTGCATGTCTGCTCTTTTCATTAACCACAGCTAGAGTCATTGCATGTGTGCTCTTTTCATAAACCACATATCACCAGAGTCATTGCATGTGTGTTCTTCTCACAGACCACATATCACCTATGTCATTGCATGTGTGTTCTTCCCATGAACCACACATGGATCCACCAGTGTCATTGCATGTGTGTTCTTCACACAGACCACACATGGATCCACCGGTATCATTGGATGTGTGTTCTTCCTATGAACCACACATGGATCCATTGGTGTCATTGTATGTCTGCTCTTCCCATGAACCACAGCTAGAGTCATCGCATGCGTGCTCTTTTCATGAACCACAACTAGAGTCATTGGATGTGTGTTCTTCTTACAAACCATATCATGAACCACACCCAGTGTCATTGCATGTGTGTTCTTCTCATTAACCCCACATGGATCCATCGGTGTCATTGCATGTCTGCTCTTTTCATTAACCACAGCTAGAGTCATTGCATGTGTGCTCTTTTCATAAACCACATATCACTAGAGTCATTGCATGTGTGTTCTTCTCACAGACCACATATCACCTATGTCATTGCATGTGTGTTCTTCCCATGAACCACACATGGATCCACCAGTGTCATTGCATGTGTGTTCTTCACACAGACCACATATGGATCCACCGGTATCATTGGATGTGTGTTCTTCCCATGAACCACACATGGATCCATCGGTGTCATTGTATGTCTGCTCTTCCCATGAACCACAGCTAGAGTCATCGCATGCGTGCTCTTTTCATGAACAATAGCTAGAGTGATTGGATGTGTGTTCTTCTTACAAATCATATCATGAACCACACCCAGTGTCATTGCATGTGTGTTCTTCTCACAAACCACACATGGATCCACCGGTGTCATTGCATGTTTGCTCTTCTCATTAACCAGAGCTAGATTCATTGCATGTTTATTCTTTTCGCAAACCACATATCACTAGAGTCATTGCATGTGTGTTCTTCCCATGAACCACACATGGATCCACCAGTGTCATTGCATGTCTGCTCTTTTCATGAACCATAGCTAGAGTCATTGGATGTGTGTTCTTCTCACAGACCACGTATCACCAGTGTCATTGCATGTGTGTTCTTCCCAAAGACCACACATGGATCCACCAGTGTCATTGCATGTGTGTTCTTCTCACAAACCATATCATGAACCACACCTAGTGTCATTGCATGTGTGTTCTTCTCACATACCACACATGGATCCACTAGTGTCATTGCATGTGTGTTCTTCTCACAGACCATATCATGAACCACACTGAGTGTCATTGCATGTGTTTTCTTCCCATGAACCACACATGGATCCACCGGTGTCATTGCATGTCTGCTCTTTTCATTAACCACGGCTAGAGTCATTGCATGTGTGTTCTTCTCACAAACCACATATCACCGGAGTCATTGCATGTGTGTTCTTCCCAAAGACCACACATGGATCCACCAGTGTCATTGGATGTGTGTACGTCCCACATACCACACATGGATCCACCTAGTGTCATTGCATGTGTGTTCTTCCCACAGACCGCACATAGATCCACCTAGTGTCATTGCATGTGTGTTCTTCCCATTAACCACACATGGATCCACCAGTGTCATTGCATGTCTGCTCTTTTCACAAACCAGAGCTAGAGTCATTGCATGTGTGTTCTTCTTACAAACCATATCATGAACCACACCCAGTGTCATTGCATGTGTGTTCTTCTCACAAACCACACATGCATCCACCGGTGTCAGTGCATGTCTGCCCTTCTCATTAACCACTGCTAGAGTCATTGCATGTTTGTTCTTTTCACAAACCACATATCACCAGAGTCATTGCATGTGTGTTCTTCCCATGAACCACACATGGATCCACCAGTGTCATTGCATGTGTGTTGTTCTCACAAACCACACATGGATCCACCCAGTGTCATTGCATGTGTGTTCTTCCCATGAACCACCCAGTGTCATTGCATGTGTGTTCTTCCCATGGATCCACCTAGTGTCATTGCATGTGTGTTATTCTCACAAACCACGTAAGGATCCACCGGTGTCGTTGCATGTCTGTTCTTCCCATGAACCACACATGGATCCACCGGTGTCATTGTATGTCTGCTCTTCCCATGAACCACAGCTAGAGTCATCGCATGCGTGCTCTTTTCATGAACCACAGCAAGAGTCATTGCATGTGTGTTCTTCTCACAGAACATATCATGAACCACAACCAGTTTCATTGCATGTGTGTTCTTCCCACACACCACACATGGATCCACTAGTGTCGTTGCATGTGTGTTCTTCCCACAAACCACACATGGATCCACCAGTGGCATTGTATGTCTGCTCTTCCCATGAACCACAGCTAGAGTCATCGCATGCGTGCACTTTTCATAAACCACAGCTAGAGTCATTGCATGTGTGTTCTTCTTACAAACCATATCATGAACCACACCCAGTGTCATTGCATGTGTGTTCTTCTCACAAACCACACATGGATCCACCGGTGTCATTGCATGTCTGCTCTTCTCATTAACCATAGCTAGAGTCATTGCATGTCTGTTCTTTTCACAAACCACATATCACCAGAGTCATTGCATGTGTTTTCTTCCCATGAACAACACACAAATCCACCAGTGTCATTGCATGTGTGTTATTCTCACAAACCACACATGGATCCACCTAGTGTCATCGCATGTGTGTTCTTCCCATGAACCACACATGGATCCACCAGTGTCATTCCACGTCTGCTCTTTTCATGAACCACAGCTAGAGTCATTGGATGTGTGTTCTTCTCACAGACCACATATCACTAGTGTCATTGAATGTGTGTTCTTCCCAAAGACCACACATGGATCCACCAGTGTCATTGCATATGTTTTCTTCTCACAGACCACACATGGATCCACTAGTGTCATTGCATGTGTTTTCTTCTCACAAAACATATCATGAACCACACCTAGTGTCATTGCATGTGTGTTCTTCCCATGAACCACACATGGATCCACCAGTGTCATTCCATGTGTGTTCTTCCCACAGACCACACATGGATCCACCAGTGTCACTTCATGTGTGTTCTTCTCATGAACCGCACATGGATCCACCAGTGTCATTGCATGTCTGCTCTTTTCATGAACCATAGCTAGAGTCATTGGATGTGTGTTCTTCTTACAGACCACATATCACCAGTGTCATTGCATGTGTGTTCTTCCCAAAGACCACACATGGATCCAGCAGTGTCATTGCTTGTGTGTTCTTCTCACAAACCATATCATGAACCACACCCAGTGTCATTGCATGTGTGTTCTTCTCACTCACCACACATGGATCCACTAGTGTCATTGCATGTGTGTTCTTCTCACAGACCATATCATGAACCACACCCAGTGTCATTGCATGTGTGTTCTTCCCATGAACCACACATGGATCCACCGGTGTCATTGCATGTCTGCTCTTTTCATTAACCACAGCTAGAGTCATTCCATGTGTGTTCTTCTCACAAACCACACATGGATCCACCAGTGTCATTGCATGTGTGTTCATCCCATGAACCACACATGGATCCACCAATGTCATTGCATGTCTGCTCTTTTCATGAACCATAGCTAGAGTCATTGGATGTGTGTTCTTCTCACATACCACATATCACCAGTGTCATTGCATGTGTGTTCTTCCCAAAGACCACACATGGATCCACTAGTGTCATTGCATGTGTGTTCTTCTCACAAACCATATCATGAACCACACCTAGTGGCATTGCATGTGTGTTCTTCTCACAGACCACACATGGATCCACTAGTGTCATTGCATGTGTGTTCTTCTCACAGACCATATCATGAACCACACTGAGTGTCATTGCATGTGTTTTCTTCCCATGAACCACACATGGATCCACCGGTGTCATTGCATGTCTGCTCTTTTCATTAACCACGGCTAGAGTCATTGCATGTGTGTTCTTCTCACAAACCACATATCACCGGAGTCATTGCATGTGTGTTCTTCCCAAAGACCACACATGGATCCACCAGTGTCATTGGATGTGTGTACGTCCCACATACCACACATGGATCCACCTAGTGTCATTGCATGTGTGTTCTTCCCACAGACCGCACATAGATCCACCTAGTGTCATTGCATGTGTGTTCTTCCCATTAACCACACATGGATCCACCAGTGTCATTGCATGTCTGCTCTTTTCACAAACCAGAGCTAGAGTCATTGCATGTGTGTTCTTCTTACAAACCATATCATGAACCACACCCAGTGTCATTGCATGTGTGTTCTTCTCACAAACCACACATGCATCCACCGGTGTCAGTGCATGTCTGCCCTTCTCATTAACCACTGCTAGAGTCATTGCATGTTTGTTCTTTTCACAAACCACATATCACCAGAGTCATTGCATGTGTGTTCTTCCCATGAACCACACATGGATCCACCAGTGTCATTGCATGTGTGTTGTTCTCACAAACCACACATGGATCCACCCAGTGTCATTGCATGTGTGTTCTTCCCATGAACCACCCAGTGTCATTGCATGTGTGTTCTTCCCATGGATCCACCTAGTGTCATTGCATGTGTGTTATTCTCACAAACCACGTAAGGATCCACCGGTGTCGTTGCATGTCTGTTCTTCCCATGAACCACACATGGATCCACCGGTGTCATTGTATGTCTGCTCTTCCCATGAACCACAGCTAGAGTCATCGCATGCGTGCTCTTTTCATGAACCACAGCAAGAGTCATTGCATGTGTGTTCTTCTCACAGAACATATCATGAACCACAACCAGTTTCATTGCATGTGTGTTCTTCCCACACACCACACATGGATCCACTAGTGTCGTTGCATGTGTGTTCTTCCCACAAACCACACATGGATCCACCAGTGGCATTGTATGTCTGCTCTTCCCATGAACCACAGCTAGAGTCATCGCATGCGTGCACTTTTCATAAACCACAGCTAGAGTCATTGCATGTGTGTTCTTCTTACAAACCATATCATGAACCACACCCAGTGTCATTGCATGTGTGTTCTTCTCACAAACCACACATGGATCCACCGGTGTCATTGCATGTCTGCTCTTCTCATTAACCATAGCTAGAGTCATTGCATGTCTGTTCTTTTCACAAACCACATATCACCAGAGTCATTGCATGTGTTTTCTTCCCATGAACAACACACAAATCCACCAGTGTCATTGCATGTGTGTTATTCTCACAAACCACACATGGATCCACCTAGTGTCATCGCATGTGTGTTCTTCCCATGAACCACACATGGATCCACCAGTGTCATTCCACGTCTGCTCTTTTCATGAACCACAGCTAGAGTCATTGGATGTGTGTTCTTCTCACAGACCACATATCACTAGTGTCATTGAATGTGTGTTCTTCCCAAAGACCACACATGGATCCACCAGTGTCATTGCATATGTTTTCTTCTCACAGACCACACATGGATCCACTAGTGTCATTGCTTGTGTTTTCTTCTCACAAAACATATCATGAACCACACCTAGTGTCATTGCATGTGTGTTCTTCCCATGAACCACACATGGATCCACCAGTGTCATTCCATGTGTGTTCTTCCCACAGACCACACATGGATCCACCAGTGTCACTTCATGTGTGTTCTTCTCATGAACCGCACATGGATCCACCAGTGTCATTGCATGTCTGCTCTTTTCATGAACCATAGCTAGAGTCATTGGATGTGTGTTCTTCTTACAGACCACATATCACCAGTGTCATTGCATGTGTGTTCTTCCCAAAGACCACACATGGATCCAGCAGTGTCATTGCATGTGTGTTCTTCTCACTGACCACACATGGATCCACTAGTGTCATTGCATGTGTGTTCTTCTCACAGACCATATCATGAACCACACCCAGTGTCATTGCATGTGTGTTCTTCCCATGAACCACACATGGATCCACCGGTGTCATTGCATGTCTGCTCTTTTCATTAACCACAGCTAGAGTCATTCCATGTGTGTTCTTCTCACAAACCACACATGGATCCACCTAGTGTCATCGCATGTCTACTCTTACCATGAACCACACATGGATCCACCAGTGTCATAGCATGTCTGCTCTTTTCATGAACCATAGCTAAGTCATTGGATGTGGGTTCTTCTCACAGACCACATATTACTAGTGTCATTGCATGTGTGTTCTACTCACAAACCATATCATGAACCACACCCAGTGTCATTGCATGTGTGTTCTTCTCACAGACCACACATGGATCCACCAGTGTCATTGCATGTGTGTTCTTCTGACAAACCATATCATGAACCACACCATGTGTCATTGTATGTGTGTTCTTCTCATTAACCCCACATGGATCCACCGGTGTCATTGCATGTCTGCTCTTTTCATTAACCACAGCTAGAGTCATTGCATGTGTGTTCTTTTTACAAACCACATATCACTAAGGTCATTGCATGTGTGTTCTTCTCACAGACCTCATATCACCTGTGCATTGCATGTGTGTTCTTCCCATGAACCACACATGGATCCACCAGTGGCATTGCATGTGTGTTCTTTTCACAAACCACATATCACCAGAGTCATTGCATGTGTGTTCTTATCACAGACCACATATCACCTGTGTCATTGCATGTGTGTTCTTCCCATGAACCACACATGGATCCACCAGTGTCATTGCATATGTGTTCTTCCCATAGACCACACATGGATCCACCGGTGTCATTGCATGTGTGTACTTCCCATGAACCACACATGGATCTACCAGTGTCATTGCATGTCTGCTCTTTTCATGAACCACAGCTAGAGTCATTGGATGTGTGTTCTTCTCACAGACCACATATCACCAGTGTCATTGCATGTGTGTTCTTCCCAAAGACCACACATGGATCCACCAGTGTCATTGCATGTGTGTCCGTATCGCAAACCATATCATGAACCACACCCAGTGTCATTGCATGTGTGTTCTTCTCATAGACCACACATGGATCCACCAG
Organism: Avena sativa; assembly: GCA_916181665.1. Classification (NCBI taxonomy): domain Eukaryota; kingdom Viridiplantae; phylum Streptophyta; class Magnoliopsida; order Poales; family Poaceae; genus Avena; species Avena sativa. The sequence goes on from OV702295.1 coordinate 437,239,349, forward strand.
TTTCATTGCACGTGTGTTCTTATCAAAGACCATATCATGAACCACACCCAGTGTCATTGCATGTGTGTTCTTCCCATGAACCACACATGGATCCACCGGTGTCATTGCATGTCTGCTCTTTTCATGAACCATAGCTAGAGTAATTGCATGTGTGTTCTTCTTACAGACCACATATCACCTGTGTCATTGCATGTGTGTGCTTCCCATGAACCACACATGGATCCACAAGTGTCATTGCATGTGTGTTCTTCCCACAGACCACACATGGATCCACCAGTGTCATTGCATGTGTGTTCTTCCCATGAACCACACATGGATCCACCGGTGTCATTGTATGTCTGCTCTTCCCATGAACCGCAGCTAGAGTCATCGCATGCGTGCTCTTTTCATGAACCACAGCTAGAGTCATTGCATGTGTGTTCTTTTTACAAACCATATCATGAACCACACCTAGTGTCATTGCATGTGTGGTCTTCTCACAAACCACACATGGATCCACCGGTGTCATTGCATGTCTGCTCTTCTCATTAACCACAGCTAGAGTCATTGCATGTCTGTTCTTTTCACAAACCACATATCACCAGAGTCATTGCATGTGTGTTCTTCCCATGAACCACACATGGATCCACCAGTGTCATTGCATGTGTGTTCTTCACACAAACCACACATGGATCCACCCAGTGTCATCGCATGTGTGTTCTTCCCATAAACCACACATTGATCCACCAGTGTCATTGCATGTCTGCTCTTTTCATGAACCACCGCTAGAGTCATTGGATGTGTGTTCTTCACACAGACCACATATTACCAGTGTCATTGCATGTGTGTTCTTCCCAAAGACCACACATGGATCCACCAGTGTCATTGCATGTGTGTTCTTCTCACAAACCATATCATGAACCACACCCAGTGTCATTGCATGTGTGTTCTTCTCACACAACACACATGGATCCACTAGTGTCATTGCATGTGCGTTCTTCTCACAGACCATATCATGAACCACACCCAGTGTCATTGCATGTGTGTTCTTCCCATTAACCACACATGGATCCACCGGTGTCATTGCATGTCTGCTCTTCTCATGAACCACAGCTAGAGTCATTGCATGTGTGTTCTTCCCATAGACCACACATGGATCTACCAGTGTCATTGCATGTGTGTTCTTCCCATGAACCACACATGGATCCACCAGTGTCATTGCATGTGTGTTATTCTCACAAACCACGTAAGGATCCACCGGTGTCGTTGCATTTGTGTTCTTCCCATGAACCAAACATGGATCCACCGGTGTCATTGTATGTCTGCTCTTCCCATGAACCACATCTAGAGTCATCGCATGCGAGCTCTTTTCATGAACCATAGCTAGAGTTATTGCATGTGTTTTCTTCTTACAAACCATATCATGAACCACACCCAGTGTCATTGCATGTGTGTTCTTCTCACAAACCACACATGGATCCACCGGTGTCATTGCATGTTTGCTCTTCTCATTAACCATAGCTAGAGTCATTGCATGTCTGTTCTTTTCACAAACCACATATCACTAGAGTCATTGGATGTGTGTTCTTCCCATGAACCACACATGGATCCACCAGTGTCATTGCATGTGTGTTCTTCTCACAAACCACACATGGATCCACCCAGTGTCATCGCATGTTTGCTCTTCCCATGAACCACACATGGATGTTCCATGTCTGCTCTTTTCATGAACCACAGCTAGAGTCATTGGATGTGTGTTCTTCTCACAGAACACATATCACTAGTGTCATTGCATGTGTGTTCTTCTCACAAACCATATCATGAACCACACCCAGTGTCATTGCATGTGTGTTCTTCTCACAAACCATATCATGAACCACACCTAGTGTCATTGCATGTGTGTTCTTCTCACAAACCATATCATGAACCACACCCAGTGTCATTGCATGTGTGTTCTTCTCATTAACCCCACATGGATCCACCGGTGTCATTGCATGTCTGTTCTTTTCATTAACCACAGCTAGAGTCATTGCATGTGTGCTCTTTTCATAAACCACATATCACTAGAGTCATTGCATGTGTGTTCTTCTCACAGACCACATATCACCTGTGTCATTGCATGTGTGTTCTTCCCATGAACCACACATGGATCCACCAGTGTCATTGCATGTGTGTTCTTGACACAGACCACACATGGATCCACCGGTATCATTGGATGTGTGTTCTTCCCATGAACCACACATGGATCCATCGGTGTCGTTGTATGTCTGCTCTTCCCATGAACCACAACTAGAGTCATCGCATGCTTGCTCTTTTCATGAACCACAGCTAGAGTCATTGGATGTGTGTTCTTCTTACAAACCATATCATGAACCACACCCAGTGTCATTGCATGTGTGTTCTTCTCACAAACCACACATGGATCCACCGGTGTAATTGCATGTCTGCTCTTCTCATTAACCAGAGCTAGATTCATTGCATGTTTGTTCTTTTCACAAACCACATATCACTAGAGTCATTGCATGTGTGTTCTTCCCATGAACCACACATGGATCCACCAGTGTCATCGCATGTGTGTTCTTCTCACAAACCACACATGGATCCACCCAGTGTCATCGCATGTGTGATCTTCCCACGAACCACACATGGATCCACCAGTGTCATTGCATGTCTGCTCTTTTCATGAACCACAGCTAGAGTCATTGGATGTGTGTTCTTCTCACAGACCACATATCACCAGTGTCATTGCATGTGTGTTCTTCCCAAAGACCACACATGGATCCACCAGTGTCATTGCATGTGTGTTCTTCTCACAAACCATATCATGAACCACACCTAGTGTCATTGCATGTGTGTTCTTCTCACATACCACACATGGATCCACTAGTGTCATTGCATGTGTGTTCTTCTCACAGACCATATAATGAACCACACCGAGTGTCATTGCATGTGTTTTCTTCCCATGGACCACACATGGATCCACCGGTGTCATTGCATGTCTGCTCTTTTCATTAACCACGGCTAGAGTCATTGCATGTGTGTTCTTCTCACAAACCACATATCACCGGAGTCATTGCATGTGTGTTATTCCCAAAGACCACACATGGATCCACCAATGTCATTGCATGTGTGTACTTCCCACAGACCACACATGGATCCACCTAGTGTCATTGCATGTGTGTTCTTCCCACAGACCACATATGGATCCACCAGAGTCATTGCATGTGTGTTCTTCCCATGAACCACACATGGATCCACCAGTGTCATTGCATGTCTGCTCTTTTCACAAACCAGAGCTAGAGTCATTGCATGTGTGTTCTTCTTACAAACCATATCATGAACCACACCCAGTGTCATTGCATGTGTGTTCTTCTCACAAACCACACATGCATCCACCGGTGTCATTGCATGTCTGCTCTTCTCATTAACCACTGCTAGAGTCATTGCATGTTTGTTGTTTTCACAAACCACATATCACCAGAGTGATTGCATGTGTGTTCTTCCCATGAAACACACATGGATCCACCAGTGTCATTGCATGTGTGTTCTTCTCACAAACCACACATGGATCCACCCAGTGTCATTGCATGTGTGTTATTCCCATGAACCACACATGGATCCACCAGTGTCATTGCATGTGTGTTATTCTCACAAACCACGTAAGGATCCACAGGTGTCATTGCATGTGTGTTCCTCCCATGAACCACACATGGATCTACCGTTGTCATTGTTTGTCTGCTCTTCCCATGAACCACAGGAAGAGTCATCGCATGTGTGCACTTTTCATGAACCACAACTAGAGTCATTGCATGTGTGTTCTTCTTACAAACCATATCATGAACCACACCCAGTGTCATTGCATGTGTGTTCTTCTCACAAACCACACATGGATCCACCGCTGTCATTGCATGTCTGCTCTTCTCATTAACCACAGCTAGGGTCATTGCATGTCTGTTCTTTTCACAAACCACATGTCACCAGAGTCATTGCATGTGTGTTCTTCCCATGAACCACACATGGATCCACCAGTGTCATCGCATGTGTGTTCTTCTCACAAACCACACATGGATCCACCCAGTGTCATCGCATGTCTGCTCTTCCCACGAACCACACACGGATCCACCAGTGTCATTGCATGTCTGCTCTTTTCATGAACCACAGCTAGAGTCATTGGATGTGTGTTCTTCTCACAGACCACATATCACCAGTGTCATTGCATGTGTGTTCTTCCCAAAGACCACACATGGATCCACCAGTGTCATTGCATGTGTGTTCTTCTCACAAACCATATCATGAACCACACCTAGTGTCATTGCATGTGTGTTCTTCTCACATACCACACATGGATCCACTAGTGTCATTGCATGTGTGTTCTTCTCACAGATCATATAATGAACCACACCGAGTGTCATTGCACGTGTTTTCTTCCCATGGACCACACATGGATCCACCGGTGTCATTGCATGTCTGCTCTTTTCATTAACCACGGCTAGAGTCATTGCATGTGTGTTCTTCTCACAAACCACATATCACCGGAGTCATTGCATGTGTGTTATTCCCAAAGACCACACATGGATCCACCAGTGTCATTGCATGTGTGTACTTCCCACAGACCACACATGGATCCACCTAGTGTCATTGCATGTGTGTTCTTCCCACAGACCACACATGGATCCACCAGAGTCATTGCATGTGTGTTCTTCCCATGAACCACACATGGATCCACCAGTGTCATTGCATGTCTGCTCTTTTCACAAACCAGAGCTAGAGTCATTGCATGTGTGTTCTTCTTACAAACCATATCATGAACCACACCCAGTGTCATTGCATGTGTGTTCTTCTCACAAACCACACATGCATCCACCGGTGTCATTGCATGTCTGCTCTTCTCATTAACCACTGCTAGAGTCATTGCATGTTTGTTGTTTTCACAAACCACATATCACCAGAGTCATTGCATGTGTGTTCTTCCCATGAAACACACATGGATCCACCACTGTCATTGCATGTGTGTTCTTCTCACAAACCACACATGGATCCACCCAGTGTCATTGCATGTGTGTTATTCCCATGAACCACACATGGATCCACCAGTGTCATTGCATGTGTGTTATTCTCACAAACCACGTAAGGATCCACAGGTGTCATTTCATGTGTGTTCCTCCCATGAACCACACATGGATCTACCGTTGTCATTGTTTGTCTGCTCTTCCCATGAACCACAGGAAGAGTCATCGCATGTGTGCACTTTTCATGAACCACAACTAGAGTCATTGCATGTGTGTTCTTCTTACAAACCATATCATGAACCACACCCAGTGTCATTGCATGTGTGTTCTTCTCACAAACCACACATGGATCCACCGCTGTCATTGCATGTCTGCTCTTCTCATTAACCACAGCTAGGGTCATTGCATGTCTGTTCTTTTCACAAACCACATGTCACCAGAGTCATTGCATGTGTGTTCTTCCCATGAACCACACATGGATCCACCAGTGTCATCGCATGTGTGTTCTTCTCACAAACCACACATGGATCCACCCAGTGTCATCGCATGTCTGCTCTTCCCATGAACCACACACGGATCCACCAGTGTCATTGCATGTCTGCTCTTTTCATGAACCACGGCTAGAGTCATTGGATGTGTGTTCTTCTCACAGACCACATATCACCAGTGTCATTGCATGTGTGTTCTTCCCAAAGACCACACATGGATCCACCAGTGTCATTGCATGTGTGTTCTTCTCACAAACCATATCATGAACCACACCTAGTGTCATTGCATGTGTGTTCTTCTCACATACCACACATGGATCCACTAGTGTCATTGCATGTGTGTTCTTCTCACAGACCATATAATGAACCACACCGAGTGTCATTGCACGTGTTTTCTTCCCATGGACCACACATGGATCCACCGGTGTCATTGCATGTCTACTCTTTTCATTAACCACGGCTAGAGTCATTGCATGTGTGTTCTTCTCACAAACCACATATCACCGGAGTCATTGCATGTGTGTTATTCCCAAAGACCACACATGGATCCACCAGTGTCATTGCATGTGTGTACTTCCCACAGACCACACATGGATCCACCTAGTGTCATTGCATGTGTGTTCTTCCCACAGACCACACATGGATCCACCAGAGTCATTGCATGTGTGTTCTTCCCATGAACCACACATGGATCCACCAGTGTCATTGCATGTCTGCTCTTTTCACAAACCAGAGCTAGAGTCATTGCATGTGTGTTCTTCTTACAAACCATATCATGAACCACACCTAGTGTCATTGCATGTGTGTTCTTCTCACAAACCACACATTCATCCACCGGTGTCATTGCATGTCTGCTCTTCTCATTAACCACTGCTAGAGTCATTGCATGTTTGTTGTTTTCACAAACCACATATCACCAGAGTCATTGCATGTGTGTTCTTCCCATGAAACACACATGGATCCACCAGTGTCATTGCATGTGTGTTCTTCTCACAAACCACACATGGATCCACCCAGTGTCATTGCATGTGTGTTATTCCCATGAACCACACATGGATCCACCAGTGTCATTGCATGTGTGTTATTCTCACAAACCACGTAAGGATCCACAGGTGTCATTGCATGTGTGTTCCTCCCATGAACCACACATGGATCTACCGTTGTCATTGTTTGTCTGCTCTTCCCATGAACCACAGGAAGAGTCATCGCATGTGTGCACTTTTCATGAACCACAACTAGAGTCACTGCATGTGTGTTCTTCTTAAAAACCATATCATGAACCACACCCAGTGTCATTGCATGTGTGTTCTTCTCACAAACCACACATGGATCCACCGCTGTCATTGCATGTCTGCTCTTCTCATTAACCACAGCTAGGGTCATTGCATGTCTGTTATTTTCACAAACCACATGTCACCAGAGTCATTGCATGTGTGTTCTTCCCATGAACCACACATGGATCCACCCAGTGTCATCGCATCTCTGCTCTTCCCATGAACCACACACGGATCCACCAGTGTCATTGCATGTCTGCTCTTTTCATGAACCACAGCTGGAGTCATTGGATATGTGTTCTTCTCACAAACCACATATCACCAGTGTCATTGCATGTGTGTTCTTCCCAAAGACCACGCATGGATCGACCACTGTCATTGCATGTGTGTTCTTCTCACAAACCATATCATGAACCACACCCAGTGTCATTGCATGTGTGTTCTTGTCATAGACCACACATGGATCCACCAGTGTCGTTGCATGTGTGTTCTTCTCACAAACCATATCATGAACCACACCCATTATCATTGCATGTGTGTTCTTCTCATTAACCCCACATGGATCCACTAGTGTCATTGCATGTCTCCTCTTTTCATTAACCACACCTAGAGTCATTGCATGTGTGCTCTTTTCACAAACCACAGATCACCAGAGTCATTGCTTGTGTGTTCTTCTCACATACCATATCATGAACCACACCCATTGTCATTGCATGTGTGTTCTTCCCATGAACCACACATGGATCCACTGGTGTCATTGCATGTCTGGTCTTTTCAAGAACCACAGCTAGTCATTGGATGTGTGTTCTTCACACAGACCACATATCACCAGTGTCATTGCATGTCTGCTCTTTTCATGAACCACAGCTAGTCATTGGATGTGTGTTCTTCACACAGACCACATATCACCAGTGTCATTGCATGTGTGTTCTTCCCAAAGACCACACATGGATCCACCAGTGTCATTGCATGTGTGTTCTTCTCACAAACCATATCATGAACCACACCTAGTGTCATTGCATGTGTGTTCTTCTCACATACCACACATGGATCCACTAGTGTCATTGCATGTGTGTTCTTCTCACAGACCATATAATGAACCACACCGAGTGTCATTGCATGTGTTTTCTTCCCATGGACCACACATGGATCCACCGGTGTCATTGCATGTCTGCTCTTTTCATTAACCACGGCTAGAGTCATTGCATGTGTGTTCTTCTCACAAACCACATATCACCGGAGTCATTGCATGTGTGTTATTCCCAAAGACCACACATGGATCCACCAATGTCATTGCATGTGTGTACTTCCCACAGACCACACATGGATCCACCTAGTGTCATTGCATGTGTGTTCTTCCCACAGACCACATATGGATCCACCAGAGTCATTGCATGTGTGTTCTTCCCATGAACCACACATGGATCCACCAGTGTCATTGCATGTCTGCTCTTTTCACAAACCAGAGCTAGAGTCATTGCATGTGTGTTCTTCTTACAAACCATATCATGAACCACACCCAGTGTCATTGCATGTGTGTTCTTCTCACAAACCACACATGCATCCACCGGTGTCATTGCATGTCTGCTCTTCTCATTAACCACTGCTAGAGTCATTGCATGTTTGTTGTTTTCACAAACCACATATCACCAGAGTGATTGCATGTGTGTTCTTCCCATGAAACACACATGGATCCACCAGTGTCATTGCATGTGTGTTCTTCTCACAAACCACACATGGATCCACCCAGTGTCATTGCATGTGTGTTATTCCCATGAACCACACATGGATCCACCAGTGTCATTGCATGTGTGTTATTCTCACAAACCACGTAAGGATCCACAGGTGTCATTGCATGTGTGTTCCTCCCATGAACCACACATGGATCTACCGTTGTCATTGTTTGTCTGCTCTTCCCATGAACCACAGGAAGAGTCATCGCATGTGTGCACTTTTCATGAACCACAACTAGAGTCATTGCATGTGTGTTCTTCTTACAAACCATATCATGAACCACACCCAGTGTCATTGCATGTGTGTTCTTCTCACAAACCACACATGGATCCACCGCTGTCATTGCATGTCTGCTCTTCTCATTAACCACAGCTAGGGTCATTGCATGTCTGTTCTTTTCACAAACCACATGTCACCAGAGTCATTGCATGTGTGTTCTTCCCATGAACCACACATGGATCCACCAGTGTCATCGCATGTGTGTTCTTCTCACAAACCACACATGGATCCACCCAGTGTCATCGCATGTCTGCTCTTCCCACGAACCACACACGGATCCACCAGTGTCATTGCATGTCTGCTCTTTTCATGAACCACAGCTAGAGTCATTGGATGTGTGTTCTTCTCACAGACCACATATCACCAGTGTCATTGCATGTGTGTTCTTCCCAAAGACCACACATGGATCCACCAGTGTCATTGCATGTGTGTTCTTCTCACAAACCATATCATGAACCACACCTAGTGTCATTGCATGTGTGTTCTTCTCACATACCACACATGGATCCACTAGTGTCATTGCATGTGTGTTCTTCTCACAGATCATATAATGAACCACACCGAGTGTCATTGCACGTGTTTTCTTCCCATGGACCACACATGGATCCACCGGTGTCATTGCATGTCTGCTCTTTTCATTAACCACGGCTAGAGTCATTGCATGTGTGTTCTTCTCACAAACCACATATCACCGGAGTCATTGCATGTGTGTTATTCCCAAAGACCACACATGGATCCACCAGTGTCATTGCATGTGTGTACTTCCCACAGACCACACATGGATCCACCTAGTGTCATTGCATTTGTGTTCTTCCCACAGACCACACATGGATCCACCAGAGTCATTGCATGTGTGTTCTTCCCATGAACCACACATGGATCCACCAGTGTCATTGCATGTCTGCTCTTTTCACAAACCAGAGCTAGAGTCATTGCATGTGTGTTCTTCTTACAAACCATATCATGAACCACACCCAGTGTCATTGCATGTGTGTTCTTCTCACAAACCACACATGCATCCACCGGTGTCATTGCATGTCTGCTCTTCTCATTAACCACTGCTAGAGTCATTGCATGTTTGTTGTTTTCACAAACCACATATCACCAGAGTCATTGCATGTGTGTTCTTCCCATGAAACACACATGGATCCACCACTGTCATTGCATGTGTGTTCTTCTCACAAACCACACATGGATCCACCCAGTGTCATTGCATGTGTGTTATTCCCATGAACCACACATGGATCCACCAGTGTCATTGCATGTGTGTTATTCTCACAAACCACGTAAGGATCCACAGGTGTCATTTCATGTGTGTTCCTCCCATGAACCACACATGGATCTACCGTTGTCATTGTTTGTCTGCTCTTCCCATGAACCACAGGAAGAGTCATCGCATGTGTGCACTTTTCATGAACCACAACTAGAGTCATTGCATGTGTGTTCTTCTTACAAACCATATCATGAACCACACCCAGTGTCATTGCATGTGTGTTCTTCTCACAAACCACACATGGATCCACCGCTGTCATTGCATGTCTGCTCTTCTCATTAACCACAGCTAGGGTCATTGCATGTCTGTTCTTTTCACAAACCACATGTCACCAGAGTCATTGCATGTGTGTTCTTCCCATGAACCACACATGGATCCACCAGTGTCATCGCATGTGTGTTCTTCTCACAAACCACACATGGATCCACCCAGTGTCATCGCATGTCTGCTCTTCCCATGAACCACACACGGATCCACCAGTGTCATTGCATGTCTGCTCTTTTCATGAACCACGGCTAGAGTCATTGGATGTGTGTTCTTCTCACAGACCACATATCACCAGTGTCATTGCATGTGTGTTCTTCCCAAAGACCACACATGGATCCACCAGTGTCATTGCATGTGTGTTCTTCTCACAAACCATATCATGAACCACACCTAGTGTCATTGCATGTGTGTTCTTCTCACATACCACACATGGATCCACTAGTGTCATTGCATGTGTGTTCTTCTCACAGACCATATAATGAACCACACCGAGTGTCATTGCACGTGTTTTCTTCCCATGGACCACACATGGATCCACCGGTGTCATTGCATGTCTACTCTTTTCATTAACCACGGCTAGAGTCATTGCATGTGTGTTCTTCTCACAAACCACATATCACCGGAGTCATTGCATGTGTGTTATTCCCAAAGACCACACATGGATCCACCAGTGTCATTGCATGTGTGTACTTCCCACAGACCACACATGGATCCACCTAGTGTCATTGCATGTGTGTTCTTCCCACAGACCACACATGGATCCACCAGAGTCATTGCATGTGTGTTCTTCCCATGAACCACACATGGATCCACCAGTGTCATTGCATGTCTGCTCTTTTCACAAACCAGAGCTAGAGTCATTGCATGTGTGTTCTTCTTACAAACCATATCATGAACCACACCTAGTGTCATTGCATGTGTGTTCTTCTCACAAACCACACATTCATCCACCGGTGTCATTGCATGTCTGCTCTTCTCATTAACCACTGCTAGAGTCATTGCATGTTTGTTGTTTTCACAAACCACATATCACCAGAGTCATTGCATGTGTGTTCTTCCCATGAAACACACATGGATCCACCAGTGTCATTGCATGTGTGTTCTTCTCACAAACCACACATGGATCCACCCAGTGTCATTGCATGTGTGTTATTCCCATGAACCACACATGGATCCACCAGTGTCATTGCATGTGTGTTATTCTCACAAACCACGTAAGGATCCACAGGTGTCATTGCATGTGTGTTCCTCCCATGAACCACACATGGATCTACCGTTGTCATTGTTTGTCTGCTCTTCCCATGAACCACAGGAAGAGTCGTCGCATGTGTGCACTTTTCATGAACCACAACTAGAGTCACTGCATGTGTGTTCTTCTTAAAAACCATATCATGAACCACACCCAGTGTCATTGCATGTGTGTTCTTCTCACAAACCACACATGGATCCACCGCTGTCATTGCATGTCTGCTCTTCTCATTAACCACAGCTAGGGTCATTGCATGTCTGTTATTTTCACAAACCACATGTCACCAGAGTCATTGCATGTGTGTTCTTCCCATGAACCACACATGGATCCACCCAGTGTCATCGCATCTCTGCTCTTCCCATGAACCACACACGGATCCACCAGTGTCATTGCATGTCTGCTCTTTTCATGAACCACAGCTGGAGTCATTGGATATGTGTTCTTCTCACAAACCACATATCACCAGTGTCATTGCATGTGTGTTCTTCCCAAAGACCACGCATGGATCGACCACTGTCATTGCATGTGTGTTCTTCTCACAAACCATATCATGAACCACACCCAGTGTCATTGCATGTGTGTTCTTGTCATAGACCACACATGGATCCACCAGTGTCGTTGCATGTGTGTTCTTCTCACAAACCATATCATGAACCACACCCATTATCATTGCATGTGTGTTCTTCTCATTAACCCCACATGGATCCACTAGTGTCATTGCATGTCTCCTCTTTTCATTAACCACACCTAGAGTCATTGCATGTGTGCTCTTTTCACAAACCACATATCACCAGAGTCATTGCTTGTGTGTTCTTCTCACATACCATATCATGAACCACACCCATTGTCATTGCATGTGTGTTCTTCCCATGAACCACACATGGATCCACTGGTGTCATTGCATGTCTGGTCTTTTCAAGAACCACAACTAGAGTCATTGCATGTGTGTTCTTCTCACAGACCACATATCACCAGAGTCATTGCATGTGTGTTCTTCCCATGAACCACACATGGATCCACCTGTGTCATTGCATGTGTGTTCTTCCTACAGACCACACATGGATCCCCCAGTGTCGTTGCATGTGTGTTCTTCCCATGAACCACACATGGATCCACCGGTGTCATTGTATGTCTGCTCTTCTCATTAACCACATCTAGAGTCATCGCATGCGTGCTCTTTTCATGAACCACAGCTAGAGTCATTGCATGTGTGTTCTTTTTACAAACCATATCATGAACCACACCTAGTGTCATTGCATGTGTGTTCTTCTCACAAACCACACATGGATCCACCGGTGTCATTGCATGTCTGCTCTTCTCATTAACCACAGCTAGAGTCATTGCATGTCTGTTCTTTTCACAAACCACATATCACCAGAGTCATTGCATGTGTGTTCTTCCCATGAACCACACATGGATCCACCAGTGTCATTGCATGTGTGTTCTTCACACAAACCACACATGGATCCACCCAGTGTCATCGCATGTGTGTTCTTCCCATAAACCACACATGGATCCACCAGTGTCATTGCATGTCTTCTCTTTTCATGAACCACAGCTAGAGTCATTGGATGTGTGTTCTTCACACAGACCACATATCACCAGTGTCATTGCATGTGTGTTCTTCCCAAAGACCACACATGGATCCACCAGTGTCATTGCATGTGTGTTCTTCTCACAAACCATATCATGAACCACACCCAGTGTCATTGCATGTGTGTTCTTCTCACACAACACACATGGATCCACTAGTGTCATTGCATGTGCGTTCTTCTCACAGACCATATCATGAACCACACCCAGTGTCATTGCATGTGTGTTCTTCTCACAAACCATATCATGAACCACACCCAGTGTCATTGCATGTGTGTTCTTCTCACAAACCACACATGGATCCACCGCTGTCATTGCATGTCTGCTCTTCTCATTAACCACAGCTAGGGTCATTGCATGTCTGTTCTTTTCACAAACCACATGTCACCAGAGTCATTGCATGTGTGTTCTTCCCATGAACCACACATGGATCCACCAGTGTCATCACATGTGTGTTCTTCTCACAAACCACACATGGATCCACCCAGTGTCATCGCATGTCTGCTCTTCCCATGAACCACACACGGATCCACCGGTGTCATTGCATGTCTGCTCTTTTCATGAACCACAGCTAGAGTCATTGGATATGTGTTCTTCTCACAAACCACATATCACCAGTGTCATTGCATGTGTGTTCTTCCCAAAGACCACGCATGGATCGACCAGTGTCATTGCATGTGTGTTCTTCTCACAAACCATATCATGAACCACACCAAGTGTCATTGCATGTGTGTTCTTCTCATAGACCACACATGGATCCACCAGTGTCGTTGCATGTGTGTTCTTCTCACAAACCATATCATGAACCACACCCATTATCATTGCATGTGTGTTCTTCTCATTAACCCCACATGGATCCACTAGTGTCATTGCATGTCTGCTCTTTTCATTAACCACAGCTAGAGTCATTGCATGTGTGCTCTTTTCACAAACCACATATCACCAGAGTCATTGCATGTGTGTTCTTCTCACATACCATATCATGAACCACACCCATTGTCATTGCATGTGTGTTCTTCCCATGAACCACACATGGATCCACCGGTGTCATTGCATGTCTGGTCTTTTCATGAACCCCAACTAGAGTCATTACATGTGTGTTCTTCTCACAGACCACATATCACCAGAGTTATTGCATGTGTGTTCTTCCCATGAACCACACATGGATCCACCTGTGTCATTGCATGTGTGTTCTTCCCATAGACCAAACATGGATCCCCCAGTGTCGTTGCATGTGTGTTCTTCCCATGAACCACACATGGATCCACCGGTGTCATTGTCTGTCTGCTCTTCTCATTAACCACATCTAGAGTCATCGCATGCGTGATCTTTTCATGAACCACAGCTAGAGTCATTGCATGTGTGTTCTTTTTACATACCATATCATGAACCACACCTAGTGTCATTGCATGTGTGTTCTTCTCACAAACCACACATGGATCCACCGATGTCATTGCATGTCTGCTCTTCTCATTAACGACAGCTAGAGTCATTGCATGTCTGTTCTTTTCACAAACCACATATCACCAGAGTCATTGCATGTGTATTCTTCCCATGAACCACACATAGATCCACCAGTGTCATTGCATGTGTGTTCTTCACACAAACCACACATGGATCCACCCAGTGTCATCGCATGTTTGTTCTTCCCATAAACCACACATGGATCCACCAGTTTCATTGCATGTCTGCTCTTTTCATGAACCACAGCTAGTCATTGGATGTGTGTTCTTCACACAGACCACATATCACCAGTGTCATTGCATGTGTGTTCTTCCCAAAGACCACACATGGATCCACCAGTGTCATTGCATGTGTGTTCTTCTCACAAACCATATCATGAACCACACCCAGTGTCACTGCATGTGTGTTCTTCTCACACAACACATATGGATCCACTAGTGTCATTGCATGTGCATTCTTCTCACAGACCATATCATGAACCACACCCAGTGTCATTGCATGTGTGTTCTTCCCATTAACCACACATGGATCCACCGGTGTCATTGCATGTCTGTCCTTTTCATGAACCACAGCTAGAGTCATTGCATGTGTGTTCTTCCCATAGACCACACATGGATCTACCAGTGTCATTGCATGTGTGTTCTTCCGATGAACCACACATGGATCCACCAGTGTCATTGCATGTGTGTTATTCTCACAAACCACGTAAGGATCCACCGGTGTCGTTGCATTTGTGTTCTTCCCATGAACCAAACATGGATCCACCGGTGTCATTGTATGTCTGCTCTTCCCATGAACCACATCTAGAGTCATCGCATGCGTTCTCTTTTCATGAACCATAGCTAGAGTTATTGCATGTGTTTTCTTCTTACAAACCATATCATGAACCACACCCCGTGTCATTGCATGTGTGTTCTTCTCACAAACCACACATGGATCCACCGGTGTCATTGCATGTTTGCTCTTCTCATTAACCATAGCTAGAGTCATTGCATGTCTGTTCTTTTCACAAACCACATATCACTAGAGTCATTGGATGTGTGTTCTTCCCATGAACCACACATGGATCCACCAGTGTCATTGCATGTGTGTTCTTCTCACAAACCACACATGGATCCACCCAGTGTCATCGCATGTTTGCTCTTCGCATGAACCACACATGGATGTTCCATGTCTGCTCTTTTCATGAACCACAGCTAGAGTCATTGGATGTGTGTTCTTCTCACAGAACACATATCACTAGTGTCATTGCATGTGTGTTCTTCTCACCAACCATATCATGAACCACACCCAGTGTCATTGCATGTGTGTTCTTCTCACAAACCATATCATGAACCACACCCAGTGTCATTGCATGTGTGTTCTTCTCGTTAACCCCACATGGATCCACCAGTGTCATTGCATGTCTGTTCTTTTCATTAACCACAGCTAGAGTCATTGCATGTGTGCTCTTTTCATAAACCACATATCACTAGAGTCATTGCATGTGTGTTCTTCTCACAGACCACATATCACCTATGTCATTGCATGTGCGTTCTTCCCATGAACCACACATGGATCCACCAGTGTCATTGCATGTGTGTTCTTCACACAGACCACACATGGATCCACCGGTATCATTGGATGTGTGTTCTTCCCATGAACCACACATGGATCCATCGGTGTCGTTGTATGTCTGCTCTTCCCATGAACCAAAACTAGAGTCATCGCATGCGTGCTCTTTTCATGAACCACAGCTAGAGTCATTGGATGTGTGTTCTTCTTACAAACCATATCATGAACCACACCCAGTGTCATTGCATGTGTGTTCTTCTCACAAACCACACATGGATCCACCGGTGTCATTGCATGTCTGCTCTTCTCATTAACCAGAGCTAGATTCATTGCATGTTTGTTCTTTTCACAAACCACATATCACTAGAGTCATTGCATGTGTGTTCTTCCCATGAACCACACATGGATCCACCAGTGTCATTGCATGTGTGTTCTTCTCACAAACCACACATGGATCCACCCAGTGTCATCGTATGTGTGTTCTTCCCACGAACCACACATGGATCCACCAGTGTCATTGCATGTCTGCTCTTTTCATGAACCAGAGCTAGAGTCATTGGATGTGTGTTCTTCTCACAGACCACATATCACCAGTGTCATTGCATGTGTGTTCTTCCCAAAGACCACACATGGATCCACCAGTGTCATTGCATGTGTGTTCTTCTCACAAACCATATCATGAACCACACCTAGTGTCATTGCATGTGTGTTCTTCTCACATACCACACATGGATCCACAAGTGTCATTGCATGTGTGTTCTTATCACAGACCATATCTTGAACCACACCGAGTGTCATTGCATGTGTTTTCTTCCCATGGACCACACATGGATCCACCGGTGTCATTGCATGTCTGCTCTTTTCATTAACCACGGCTAGAGTCATTGCATGTGTGTTCTTCTCACAAACCACATATCACCGGAGTCATTGCATGTGTGTTATTCCCAAAGACCACACATGGATCCACCAGTGTCATTGCATGTGTGTACTTCCCACACACCACACATGGATCCACCTAGTGTCATTGCATGTGTTTTCTTCCCACAGACCACACATGGATCCACCAGAGTCATTGCATGTGTGTTCTTCCCATGAACCACACATGGATCCACTAGTGTCATTGCATGTCTGCTCTTTTCACAAACCAGAGCTAGAGTCATTGCATGTGTGTTCTTCTTACAAACCATATCATGAACCACACCCAGTGTCATTGCATGTGTGTTCTTCTCACAAACCACACATGCATCCACCGGTGTCATTGCATGTCTGCTCTTCTCATTAACCACTGCTAGAGTCATTGCATGTTTGTTCTTTTCACAAACCACATATCACCAGAGTCATTGCATGTGTGTTCTTCCCATGAACCACACATGGATCCACCAGTGTCATTGCATGTGTGTTCTTCTCACAAACCACACATGGATCCACCCAGTGTCATTGCATGTGTGTTCTTCCCATGAACCACACATGGATCCACCAGTGTCATTGCATGTGTGTTATTCTCACAAACCACGTAAGGATCCACCAGTGCCGTTGCATGTGTGTTCTTCCCATGAACCACACATGGATCCACCGGTGTCATTGTATGTCTGCTCTTCCCATGAACCACAGCTAGAGTCATCGCATACGTGCTCTTTTCATGAACCACAGCAAGAGTCATTGCATGTGTGCTCTTCTCACAGAACATATCATGAACCACACCCAGTTTCATTGCATGTGTGTTCTTTCCATGAACCACACATGGATCCACCGGTGTCATTGTATGTCTGCTCTTCCCATGAACCACAACTAGAGTCATCGCATACGTGCTCTTTTCATGAACCACAGCAAGAGTCATTGCATGTGTGCTCTTCTCATAGAACATATCATGAACCACACCCAGTTTCATTGCATGTGTGTTCTTTCCATGAACCACACATGGATCCACCGGTGTCATTGCATGTCTGCTCTTTTCATGAACCATGGCTAGAGTCATTGCATGTGTGTTCTTCTCACAGACCACATATCGTCGGAGTCATTGCATGTGTGTTCTTCCCATGAACCACACATGTGTCCACCAGTGTCATTGCATGTGTGTTCTTCCCACACACCACACATGGATCGACTAGTGTCGTTGCATGTGTGTTCTTCCCACGAACCACACATGGATCCACCAGTGGCATTGTATGTCTGCTCTTCCCATGAACCACAGCTAGATTCATCGCATGCGTGCTCTTTTCATGAACCACAGCTAGAGTCATTGCATGTGTGTTCTTCTTACAAACCATATCATGAACCACACCCAGTGTCATTGCATGTGTGTTCTCCTCACAAACCACACATGGATCCACCGGTGTCATTGCATGTCTGCTCTTCTCATTAACCACAGCTAGAGTCATTGCATGTCTGTTATTTTCACAAACCACATATCACCAGAGTCATTGCATGTGTTTTCTTCCCATGAACCACACACGAATCCACCAGTGTCATTGCATGTGTGTTCTTCTCACAAACCACACATTGATCCACCCAGTGTCATCGCATGTGTGTTCTTCCCATGAACCACACATGGATCCACCAGTGTCATTGCACGTCTGCTCTTTTCATCAACCACAACTAGAGTCATTGGATGTGTGTTCTTCTCACAGACCACATATCACCAGTGTCATTGAATGTGTGTTCTTCCCAAAGACCACACATGGATCCACCAGTGTCATTGCATATGTTTTCTTCTCACAGACCACACATGGATCCACCAGTGTCATTGCATGTGTTTTCTTCTCACAAAACATATCATGAACCACACCTAGTGTCATTGCATGTGTGTTCTTCCCATGAACCACACATGAATCCACCAGTGTCATTCCATGTGTGTTCTTCCCACAGACCACACATGGATCCACCAGTGTCACTTCATGTGTGTTCTTCTCATGAACCACACATGGATCCACCAGTGTCATTGCATGTCTGCTCTTTTCATGAACCATAGCTAGAGTCATTGGATGTGTGTTCTTCTTACAGACCACATATCACCAGTGTCATTGCATGTGTGTTCTTCCCAAAGACCACACATGGATCCACCAGCGTCATTGCATGTGTGTTCTTCTAACAAACCATATCATGAACCACAGCCAGTGTCATTGCATGTGTGTTCTTCTCACTGACCACACATGGATCCACTAGTGTCATTGCATGTGTGTTCTTCTCACAGACCATATCATGAGCCACACCCAGTGTCCTTGCATGTGTGTTCTTCCCATGAACCACACATGGATCCACCGGTGTCATTGCATGTCTGCTCTTTTCATTAACCACAGCTAGAGTCATTCCATGTGTGTTCTTCTCACAAACCACACATGGATCCACCAGTGTCATTGCATGTGTGTTCTTCTCAAAGACCACACATGGATCCACTGGTGTCATTGCATGTGTGTTCTTCTTACAGACCATATCATGAACCACACCCAGTGTCATTGCATGTGTGTTCTTCCCATGAACCACACATGGATCCAGCAGTGTCATTGCATTTCTGCTCTTTTCATTAACCACAGCTAGAGTCATTGCATGTGTGTTCTTCTCACAAACCACATATCACCGGAGTCATTGCATGTGTGTTCTTCCCAAAGGCCACACATGGATCCACCAGTGTCATTGCATGTGTGTTCTTCCCACATACCACACATGGATACACTCGTGTCGTTCCATGTGTGTTCTTCCCATGAACCACACATGGATCCACCAGTGTTATTGTATGTCTGCTCTTCCCATGAACTGCAGCTAGAGTCATCGCATGCGTTCTCTTTTCACAAACTACAGCTAGAGTCATTTAATGTGTGTTCTTCTTACAAACCATATCATGAACCACACCCAGTGTCATTGCATGTGTGTTCTTCTCACAAACCACACATGGATCCACCGGTGTCATTGCATGTCTGCTCTTCTCATTAACCACACCTAGAGTCATTGCATGTCTGTTCTTTTCACAAACCACATATCACCAGAGTCATTGCATGTGTGTTCTTCCCATGAACCACACATGGATCCTCCAGTGTCATTGCACGTGTGTTTTTCTCACAAACCACACATGGATCCACCCAGTGTCATCGCATGTGTGTTCTTTCCATGAACCACACATGGATCCACCAGTGTTATTGCATGTGTGTTATTCTCACAGACCATGTAAGGATCCACCGGTGTTGTTGCATGTTTGTTCTTCCCATGAACCACACATGGATCCACCGGTGTCATTGCATGTCTGCTCATCTCATTAACCACACCTAGAGTCATTGCATGTCTGTTCTTTTCACAAACCACATATCACCAGAGTCATTGCATGTGTGTTCTTCCCATGAACCACACACGGATCCTCCAGTGTCATTGCATGTGTGTTCTTCTCACAAACCACACATGGATCCACCCAGTGTCATCGCATGTGTGTTCTGCCCATGAACCACACATGGATCCACCAGTGTCATTGCATGTGTGTTATTCTCACAGACCATGTAAGGATCCACCGGTGTTGTTGCATGTGTGTTCTTCCCATGAACCACACATGGATCCACCGGTGTCATTGTATGTCTGCTCTTCCCATGAACCACATCTAGAGTCATCGCATGCGTGCTCTTTTCATGAACAACAGCTAGAGTCATTGGATGTGTGTTCTTCTTACAAACCATATCATGAACCACACCCAATATCATTGCATTTGTGTTCTTCTCACAAACAACACATGGATCCACCGGTGTCATTGCATGTTTGATCTTCTCCTTAACCACAGCTAGAGTCATTGCATGTCTGTTCTTTTCACAAACCACATATCACCAGAATCATTGGATGTGTGTTCTTCTCATGAACCACACATGGATCCACCAGTGTTATTGCATGTGTGTTCTTCTCACAAACCACACATGGATCCACCTAGTGTCATCGCATGTCTACTCTTACCATGAACCACACATGGATCCACCAGTGTCATAGCATGTCTGCTCTTTTCATGAACCACAACTAAGTCATTGGATGTGGGTTCTTCTCACAGACCACATATTACTAGTGTCATTGCATGTGTGTTCTACTCACAAACCATATCATGAACCACACCCAGTGTCATTGCATGTGTGTTCTTCTCACAGACCACACATGGATCCACCAGTGTCATTGCCTGTGTGTTCTTCTCACAAACCATATCATGAACCACACCCAGTGTCACTGCATGTGTGTTCTTCTCATTAACCTCACATGGATCCACCGGTGTCATTGCATGTCTGCTCTTTTCATTAACCACAGCTAGAGTCATTGCATGTGTGCTCTTTTCACAAACCACATATCACCAGAGTCATTGCATGTGTGTTCTGCTCACAGAACACATATCACCTATGTCATTGCATGTGTGTTCTTCCCATGAACCACACATGGATCCACGAGTGTCATTGCATCTGTGTTCTTCCCACAGACCACACATGGATCCACTGGTGTCATTGCATGTGTGTTCTTCCCATGAACCACACATGGATCCATCGGTGTCATTGTATGTCTGCTCTTCCCATGAACCACAGCTAGAGTCATCACATGCGTGCTCTTTTCATGAAGAACAGCTAGAGTCATTGGATGTGTGTTCTTCTTACAAACCATATCATGAACCACACCCAGTGTCATTGCATGTGTGTTCTTCTCACAAACCACACATGGATCCACCGGTGTCATTGCATGTGTGCTCTTCTCATTAACCACAGCTAGAGTCATTGCATGTCTGTTCTTTTCACAAACCACATATCACTAGAGTAATTGCATGTGTGTTCTTCCCATGAACCACACATGGATCCACCAGTGTCATTGCATGTGTGTTCTTCTCGCAAACCACACATGGATCCACCCAGTGTCATCGCATGTGTGTTATTCCCACGAACCACACATGGATCCACCAGTGTCATTGCATTTCTGCTCTTTTCATGAACCACAGCTAGAGTCATTGGATGTGTGTTCTTCTCACAGACCACATATCACCAGTGTCATTGCATGTGTGTTGTCCCCAAAGACCACACATGGATCCACCAGTGTCATTGCATGTGTGTTCTTCTCACAAACCATATCATGAACCACACCCAGTGTCATTGCATGTGTGTTCTGCTCACAGACCACACACGGATCCACCAGTGTCATTGCATGTGTGTTTGTCTCACAAACCATATCATGAACCACACCTAGTGTCATTGCATGTGTGTTCTTCCCATGAACCACACATGGATCCACCAGTGTCATTGCATGTGTGTTCTTCTCAAAGACCACACATGGATCCACTGGTGTCATTGCATGTGTGTTCTTCTTACAGACCATATCATGAACCACACCCAGTGTCATTGCATGTGTGTTCTTCCCATGAACCACACATGGATCCAGCAGTGTCATTGCATTTCTGCTCTTTTCATTAACCACAGCTAGAGTCATTGCATGTGTGTTCTTCTCACAAACCACATATCACCGGAGTCATTGCATGTGTGTTCTTCCCAAAGGCCACACATGGATCCACCAGTGTCATTGCATGTGTGTTCTTCCCACAGACCACACATGGATACACTCGTGTCGTTCCATGTGTGTTCTTCCCATGAACCACACATGGATCCACCAGTGTTATTGTATGTCTGCTCTTCCCATGAACTGCAGCTAGAGTCATCGCATGCGTGCTCTTTTCAGAAACTACAGCTAGAGTCATTTAATGTGTGTTCTTCTTACAAACCATATCATGAACCACACCCAGTGTCATTGCATGTGTGTTCTTCTCACAAACCACACATGGATCCACCGGTGTCATTGCATGTCTGCTCTTCTCATTAACCACACCTAGAGTCATTGCATGTCTGTTCTTTTCACAAACCACATATCACCAGAGTCATTGCATGTGTGTTCTTCCCATGAACCACACATGGATCCTCCAGTGTCATTGCATGTGTGTTTTTCTCACAAACCACACATGGATCCACCCAGTGTCATCGCATGTGTGTTCTTTCCATGAACCACACATGGATCCACCAGTGTTATTGCATGTGTGTTATTCTCACAGACCATGTAAGGATCCACCGGTGTTGTTGCATGTGTGTTCTTCCCATGAACCACACATGGATCCACCGGTGTCATTGCATGTCTGCTCATCTCATTAACCACACCTAGAGTCATCGCATGTCTGTTCTTTTCACAAACCACATATCACCAGAGTCATTGCATGTGTGTTCTTCCCATGAACCACACATGGATCCTCCAGTGTCATTGCATGTGTGTTCTTCTCACAAACCACACATGGATCCACCCAGTGTCATCGCATGTGTGTTCTTCCCATGAACCACACATTGATCCACCAGTGTCATTGCATGTGTGTTATTCTCACAGACCATATAAGGATCCACCGGTGTTGTTGCATGTGTGTTCTTCCCATGAACCACACATGGATCCACCGGTGTCATTGTATGTCTGCTCTTCCCATGAACCACATCTAGAGTCATCGCATGCGTGCTCTTTTCATGAACAACAGCTAGAGTCATTGGATGTGTGTTCTTCTTACAAACCATATCATGAACCACACCCAATATCATTGCATTTGTGTTCTTCTCACAAACAACACATGGATCCACCGGTGTCATTGCATGTTTGATCTTCTCCTTAACCACAGCTAGAGTCATTGCATGTCTGTTCTTTTCACAAACCACATATCACCAGACTCATTGGATGTGTGTTCTTCTCATGAACCACACATGGATCCACCAGTGTTATTGCATGTGTGTTCTTCTCACAAACCACACATGGATCCACCTAGTGTCATCGCATGTCTACTCTTACCATGAACCACACATGGATCCACCAGTGTCATAGCATGTCTGCTCTTTTCATGAACCACAACTAAGTCATTGGATGTGGGTTCTTCTCACAGACCACATATTACTAGTGTCATTGCATGTGTGTTCTACTCATAAACCATATCATGAACCACACCCAGTGTCATTGCATGTGTGTTCTTCTCATAGACCACACATGGATCCACCAGTGTCATTGCCTGTGTGTTCTTCTCACAAACCATATCATGAACCACACCCAGTGTCACTGCATGTGTGTTCTTCTCATTAACCTCACATGGATCCACCGGTGTCATTGCATGTCTGCTCTTTTCATTAACCACAGCTAGAGTCATTGCATGTGTGCTCTTTTCACAAACCACATATCACCAGAGTCATTGCATGTGTGTTCTGCTCACATAACACATATCACCTATGTCATTGCATGTGTGTTATTCCCATGAACCACACATGGATCCACTAGTGTCATTGCATCTGTGTTCTTCCCACAGACCACACATGGATCCACTGGTGTCATTGCATGTGTGTTCTTCCCATGAACCACACATGGATCCATCGGTGTCATTGTATGTCTGCTCTTCCCATGAACCATAGCTGGAGTCATCGCATGCGTGCCCTTTTCATGAAGCACAGCTAGAGTCATTGGATGTGTGTTCTTTTTACAAACCATATCATGAACCACACCCAGTGTCATTGCATGTGTGTTCTTCTCACAAACCACACATGGATCCACCGGTGTCATTGCATGTGTGCTCTTCTCATTAACCACAGCTAGAGTCATTGCATGTCTGTTCTTTTCACAAACCACATATCACTAGAGTAATTGCATGTGTGTTCTTCCCATGAACCACACATGGATCCACCAGTGTCATTGCATGTGTGTTCTTCTCGCAAACCACACATGGATCCACCCAGTGTCATCGCATGTGTGTTATTCCCACGAACCACACATGGATCCACCAGTGTCATTGCATTTCTGCTCTTTTCATGAACCACAGCTAGAGTCATTGGATGTGTGTTCTTCTCACAGACCACATATCACCAGTGTCACTGCATGTGTGTTGTCCCCAAAGACCACACATGGATCCACCAGTGTCATTGCATGTGTGTTCTTCTCACAAACCATATCATGAACCACACCCAGTGTCATTGCATGTGTGTTCTGCTCACAGACCACACACGGATCCACCAGTGTCATTGCATGTGTGTTTGTCTCACAAACCATATCATGAACCACACCTAGTGTCATTGCATGTGTGTTCTTCCCATGAACCACACATGGATCCACCAGTGTCATTCCATGTGTGTTCTTCCCACAGACCACACATGGATCCACCAGTGTCATTGCATGTGTGTTCTTCCCATGAACCACACATGGATCCACCAATGTCATTGCATCTCCACTCTTTTCATGAACCATAACTAGAGTCATTGGATGTGTGTTCTTCTCACAAACCACATATCACCAGTGTCATTGCATGTGCGTTCTTCCCAAAGACCACACATGGATC
Organism: Avena sativa; assembly: GCA_916181665.1. NCBI lineage: Eukaryota > Viridiplantae > Streptophyta > Magnoliopsida > Poales > Poaceae > Avena > Avena sativa. The sequence goes on from OV702295.1 coordinate 437,264,840, forward strand.
CACCAGTGTCATTGCATGTGTGTTCTTCTCACAAACCACACATGGATCCACCGGTGTCATTGCATGTCTGTTCTTCTCATTAACCACACCTAGAGTCATTGCATGTCTGTTCTTTTCACAAACCACATATCACCAGAGTCATTGCATGTTTGTTCTTCCCATGAACCACACATGGATCCTCCAGTGTCATTGCATGTGTGTTTTTCTCAAAAACCACACATGGATCCACCCAGTGTCATCGCATGTGTGTTCTTCCCATGAACCACACATGGATCCACCAGTGTCATTGCATGTGTGTTATTCTCGTAGACCATGTAAGGATCCACCGGTGTTGTTGCATGTGTGTTCTTCCCATGAACCACACATGGATCAACCAGTGTCATTGCATGTCTGCTCATCTCATTAACCACACCTAGAGTCATTGCATGTCTGTTCTTTTCACAAACCACATATCACCAGAGTCATTGCATGTGTGTTCTTCCCATGAACCACACATGGATCCTCCAGTGTCATTGCATGTGTGTTCTTCTCACAAACCACACATGGATCCACCCAGTGTCATCGCATGTGTGTTCTTCCCATGAACCACACATGGATCCACCAGTGTCATTGCATGTGTGTTATTCTCACAGACCATGTAAGGATCCACCGGTGTTGTTGCATGTGTGTTCTTCCCATGAACCACACATGTATCCACCGGTGTCATTGTATGTCTGCTCTTCCCATGAACCACATCTAGAGTCATCGCATGCGTGCTCTTTTCATGAACAACAGCTAGAGTCATTGGATGTGTGTTCTTCTTACAAACCATATCATGAACCACACCCAATATCATTGCATTTGTATTCTTCTCACAAACAACACATGGATCCACCGGTGTCATTGCATGTTTGATCTTCTCCTTAACCACAGCTAGAGTCATTGCATGTCTGTTCTTTTCACAAACCACATATCACCAGACTCATTGGATGTGTGTTCTTCTCATGAACCACACATGGATCCACCAGTGTCATTGCATGTGTGTTCTTCTCACAAACCACACATGGATCCACCTAGTGTCATCGCATGTCTACTCTTACCATGAACCACACATGGATCCACCAGTGTCATAGCATGTCTGCTCTTTTCATGAACCACAGCTAGAGTCATTGGATGTGTGTTCTTCTCACAGACCACATATCACCAGTGTCATTGCATGTGTGTTCTTCCCAAAGACCACACATGGATCCACCAGTGTCATTGCATGTGTGTTCTTCTCACAAACCATATCATAAACCACACCTAGTGTCATTGCATGTGTGTTCTTCTAACATACCACACATGGATCCACTAGTGTCATTGCATGTGTGTTCTTCTCACAGATCATATAATGAACCACACCGAGTGTCATTGCACGTGTTTTCTTCCCATGGACCACACATGGATCCACCGGTGTCATTGCATGTCTGCTCTTTTCATTAACCACGGCTAGAGTCATTGCATGTGTGTTCTTCTCACAAACCACATATCACCGGAGTCATTGCATGTGTGTTATTCCCAAAGACCACACATGGATCCACCAGTGTCATTGCATGTGTGTACTTCCCACAGACCACACATGGATCCACCTAGTGTCATTGCATGTGTGTTCTTCCCACAGACCACACATGGATCCACCAGAGTCATTGCATGTGTGTTCTTCCCATGAACCACACATGGATCCACCAGTGTCATTGCATGTCTGCTCTTTTCACAAACCAGAGCTAGAGTCATTGCATGTGTGTTCTTCTTACAAACCATATCATGAACCACACCCAGTGTCATTGCATGTGTGTTCTTCTCACAAACCACACATGCATCCACCGGTGTCATTGCATGTCTGCTCTTCTCATTAACCACTGCTAGAGTCATTGCATGTTTGTTGTTTTCACAAACCACATATCACCAGAGTCATTGCATGTGTGTTCTTCCCATGAAACACACATGGATCCACCACTGTCATTGCATGTGTGTTCTTCTCACAAACCACACATGGATCCACCCAGTGTCATTGCATGTGTGTTATTCCCATGAACCACACATGGATCCACCAGTGTCATTGCATGTGTGTTATTCTCACAAACCACGTAAGGATCCACAGGTGTCATTGCATGTGTGTTCCTCCCATGAACCACACATGGATCTACCGTTGTCATTGTTTGTCTGCTCTTCCCATGAACCACAGGAAGAGTCATCGCATGTGTGCACTTTTCATGAACCACAACTAGAGTCATTGCATGTGTGTTCTTCTTACAAACCATATCATGAACCACACCCAGTGTCATTGCATGTGTGTTCTTCTCACAAACCACACATGGATCCACCGCTGTCATTGCATGTCTGCTCTTCTCATTAACCACAGCTAGGGTCATTGCATGTCTGTTCTTTTCACAAACCACATGTCACCAGAGTCATTGCATGTGTGTTCTTCCCATGAACCACACATGGATCCACCAGTGTCATCGCATGTGTGTTCTTCTCACAAACCACACATGGATCCACCCAGTGTCATCGCATGTCTGCTCTTCCCATGAACCACACACGGATCCACCAGTGTCATTGCATGTCTGCTCTTTTCATGAACCACGGCTAGAGTCATTGGATGTGTGTTCTTCTCACAGACCACATATCACCAGTGTCATTGCATGTGTGTTCTTCCCAAAGACCACACATGGATCCACCAGTGTCATTGCATGTGTGTTCTTCTCACAAACCATATCATGAACCACACCTAGTGTCATTGCATGTGTGTTCTTCTCACATACCACACATGGATCCACTAGTGTCATTGCATGTGTGTTCTTCTCACAGACCATATAATGAACCACACCGAGTGTCATTGCACGTGTTTTCTTCCCATGGACCACACATGGATCCACCGGTGTCATTGCATGTCTACTCTTTTCATTAACCACGGCTAGAGTCATTGCATGTGTGTTCTTCTCACAAACCACATATCACCGGAGTCATTGCATGTGTGTTATTCCCAAAGACCACACATGGATCCACCAGTGTCATTGCATGTGTGTACTTCCCACAGACCACACATGGATCCACCTAGTGTCATTGCATGTGTGTTCTTCCCACAGACCACACATGGATCCACCAGAGTCATTGCATGTGTGTTCTTCCCATGAACCACACATGGATCCACCAGTGTCATTGCATGTCTGCTCTTTTCACAAACCAGAGCTAGAGTCATTGCATGTGTGTTCTTCTTACAAACCATATCATGAACCACACCTAGTGTCATTGCATGTGTGTTCTTCTCACAAACCACACATTCATCCACCGGTGTCATTGCATGTCTGCTCTTCTCATTAACCACTGCTAGAGTCATTGCATGTTTGTTGTTTTCACAAACCACATATCACCAGAGTCATTGCATGTGTGTTCTTCCCATGAAACACACATGGATCCACCAGTGTCATTGCATGTGTGTTCTTCTCACAAACCACACATGGATCCACCCAGTGTCATTGCATGTGTGTTATTCCCATGAACCACACATGGATCCACCAGTGTCATTGCATGTGTGTTATTCTCACAAACCACGTAAGGATCCACAGGTGTCATTGCATGTGTGTTCCTCCCATGAACCACACATGGATCTACCGTTGTCATTGTTTGTCTGCTCTTCCCATGAACCACAGGAAGAGTCATCGCATGTGTGCACTTTTCATGAACCACAACTAGAGTCACTGCATGTGTGTTCTTCTTAAAAACCATATCATGCACCACACCCAGTGTCATTGCATGTGTGTTCTTCTCACAAACCACACATGGATCCACCGCTGTCATTGCATGTCTGCTCTTCTCATTAACCACAGCTAGGGTCATTGCATGTCTGTTATTTTCACAAACCACATGTCACCAGAGTCATTGCATGTGTGTTCTTCCCATGAACCACACATGGATCCACCCAGTGTCATCGCATCTCTGCTCTTCCCATGAACCACACACGGATCCACCAGTGTCATTGCATGTCTGCTCTTTTCATGAACCACAGCTGGAGTCATTGGATATGTGTTCTTCTCACAAACCACATATCACCAGTGTCATTGCATGTGTGTTCTTCCCAAAGACCACGCATGGATCGACCACTGTCATTGCATGTGTGTTCTTCTCACAAACCATATCATGAACCACACCCAGTGTCATTGCATGTGTGTTCTTGTCATAGACCACACATGGATCCACCAGTGTCGTTGCATGTGTGTTCTTCTCACAAACCATATCATGAACCACACCCATTATCATTGCATGTGTGTTCTTCTCATTAACCCCACATGGATCCACTAGTGTCATTGCATGTCTCCTCTTTTCATTAACCACACCTAGAGTCATTGCATGTGTGCTCTTTTCACAAACCACATATCACCAGAGTCATTGCTTGTGTGTTCTTCTCACATACCATATCATGAACCACACCCATTGTCATTGCATGTGTGTTCTTCCCATGAACCACACATGGATCCACTGGTGTCATTGCATGTCTGGTCTTTTCAAGAACCACAACTAGAGTCATTGCATGTGTGTTCTTCTCACAGACCACATATCACCAGAGTCATTGCATGTGTGTTCTTCCCATGAACCACACATGGATCCACCTGTGTCATTGCATGTGTGTTCTTCCTACAGACCACACATGGATCCCCCAGTGTCGTTGCATGTGTGTTCTTCCCATGAACCACACATGGATCCACCGGTGTCATTGTATGTCTGCTCTTCTCATTAACCACATCTAGAGTCATCGCATGCGTGCTCTTTTCATGAACCACAGCTAGAGTCATTGCATGTGTGTTCTTTTTACAAACCATATCATGAACCACACCTAGTGTCATTGCATGTGTGTTCTTCTCACAAACCACACATGGATCCACCGGTGTCATTGCATGTCTGCTCTTCTCATTAACCACAGCTAGAGTCATTGCATGTCTGTTCTTTTCACAAACCACATATCACCAGAGTCATTGCATGTGTGTTCTTCCCATGAACCACACATGGATCCACCAGTGTCATTGCATGTGTGTTCTTCACACAAACCACACATGGATCCACCCAGTGTCATCGCATGTGTGTTCTTCCCATAAACCACACATGGATCCACCAGTGTCATTGCATGTCTTCTCTTTTCATGAACCACAGCTAGAGTCATTGGATGTGTGTTCTTCACACAGACCACATATCACCAGTGTCATTGCATGTGTGTTCTTCCCAAAGACCACACATGGATCCACCAGTGTCATTGCATGTGTGTTCTTCTCACAAACCATATCATGAACCACACCCAGTGTCATTGCATGTGTGTTCTTCTCACACAACACACATGGATCCACTAGTGTCATTGCATGTGCGTTCTTCTCACAGACCATATCATGAACCACACCCAGTGTCATTGCATGTGTGTTCTTCTCACAAACCATATCATGAACCACACCCAGTGTCATTGCATGTGTGTTCTTCTCACAAACCACACATGGACCCACCGCTGTCATTGCATGTCTGCTCTTCTCATTAACCACAGCTAGGGTCATTGCATGTCTGTTCTTTTCACAAACCACATGTCACCAGAGTCATTGCATGTGTGTTCTTCCCATGAACCACACATGGATCCACCAGTGTCATCACATGTGTGTTCTTCTCACAAACCACACATGGATCCACCCAGTGTCATCCCATGTCTGCTCTTCCCATGAACCACACACGGATCCACCGGTGTCATTGCATGTCTGCTCTTTTCATGAACCACAGCTAGAGTCATTGGATATGTGTTCTTCTCACAAACCACATATCACCAGTGTCATTGCATGTGTGTTCTTCCCAAAGACCACGCATGGATCGACCAGTGTCATTGCATGTGTGTTCTTCTCACAAACCATATCATGAACCACACCAAGTGTCATTGCATGTGTGTTCTTCTCATAGACCACACATGGATCCACCAGTGTCGTTGCATGTGTGTTCTTCTCACAAACCATATCATGAACCACACCCATTATCATTGCATGTGTGTTCTTCTCATTAACCCCACATGGATCCACTAGTGTCATTGCATGTCTGCTCTTTTCATTAACCACAGCTAGAGTCATTGCATGTGTGCTCTTTTCACAAACCACATATCACCAGAGTCATTGCATGTGTGTTCTTCTCACATACCATATCATGAACCACACCCATTGTCATTGCATGTGTGTTCTTCCCATGAACCACACATGGATCCACCGGTGTCATTGCATGTCTGGTCTTTTCATGAACCCCAACTAGAGTCATTACATGTGTGTTCTTCTCACAGACCACATATCACCAGAGTTATTGCATGTGTGTTCTTCCCATGAACCACACATGGATCCACCTGTGTCAATGCATGTGTGTTCTTCCCATAGACCAAACATGGATCCCCAGTGTCGTTGCATGTGTGTTCTTCCCATGAACCACACATGGATCCACCGGTGTCATTGTCTGTCTGCTCTTCTCATTAACCACATCTAGAGTCATCGCATGCGTGATCTTTTCCTGAACCACAGCTAGAGTCATTGCATGTGTGTTCTTTTTACATACCATATCATGAACCACACCTAGTGTCATTGCATGTGTGTTCTTCTCACAAACCACACATGGATCCACCGATGTCATTGCATGTCTGCTCTTCTCATTAACGACAGCTAGAGTCATTGCATGTCTGTTCTTTTCACAAACCACATATCACCAGAGTCATTGCATGTGTGTTCTTCCCATGAACCACACATAGATCCACCAGTGTCATTGCATGTGTGTTCTTCACACAAACCACACATGGATCCACCCAGTGTCATCGCATGTTTGTTCTTCCCATAAACCACACATGGATCCACCAGTTTCATTGCATGTCTGCTCTTTTCATGAACCACAGCTAGTCATTGGATGTGTGTTCTTCACACAGACCACATATCACCAGTGTCATTGCATGTGTGTTCTTCCCAAAGACCACACATGGATCCACCAGTGTCATTGCATGTGTGTTCTTCTCACAAACCATATCATGAACCACACCCAGTGTCACTGCATGTGTGTTCTTCTCACACAACACATATGGATCCACTAGTGTCATTGCATGTGCGTTCTTCTCACAGACCATATCATGAACCACACCCAGTGTCATTGCATGTGTGTTCTTCCCATTAACCACACATGGATCCACCGGTGTCATTGCAAGTCTGTCCTTTTCATGAACCACAGCTAGAGTCATTGCATGTGTGTTCTTCCCATAGACCACACATGGATCTACCAGTGTCATTGCATGTGTGTTCTTCCCATGAACCACACATGGATCCACCAGTGTCATTGCATGTGTGTTATTCTCACAAACCACGTAAGGATCCACCGGTGTCGTTGCATTTGTGTCCTTCCCATGAACCAAACATGGATCCACCGGTGTCATTGTATGTCTGCTCTTCCCATGAACCACATCTAGAGTCATCGCATGCGTGCTCTTTTCATGAACCATAGCTAGAGTTATTGCATGTGTTTTCTTCTTACAAACCATATCATGAACCACACCCCGTGTCATTGCATGTGTGTTCTTCTCACAAACCACACATGGATCCACCGGTGTCATTGCATGTTTGCTCTTCTCATTAACCATAGCTAGAGTCATTGCATGTCTGTTCTTTTCACAAACCACATATCACTAGAGTCATTGGATGTGTGTTCTTCCCATGAACCACACATGGATCCACAAGTGTCATTGCATGTGTGTTCTTCTCACAAACCACACATGGATCCACCCAGTGTCATCGCATGTTTGCTCTTCGCATGAACCACACATGGATGTTCCATGTCTGCTCTTTTCATGAACCACAGCTAGAGTCATTGGATGTGTGTTCTTCTCACAGAACACATATCACTAGTGTCATTGCATGTGTGTTCTTCTCACCAACCATATCATGAACCACACCCAGTGTCATTGCATGTGTGTTCTTCTCACAAACCATATCATGAACCACACCCAGTGTCATTGCATGTGTGTTCTTCTCGTTAACCCCACATGGATCCACCAGTGTCATTGCATGTCTGTTCTTTTCATTAACCACAGCTAGAGTCATTGCATGTGTGCTCTTTTCATAAACCACATATCACTAGAGTCATTGCATGTGTGTTCTTCTCACAGACCACATATCACCTATGTCATTGCATGTGCGTTCTTCCCATGAACCACACATGGATCCACCAGTGTCATTGCATGTGTGTTCTTCACACAGACCACACATGGATCCACCGGTATCATTGGATGTGTGTTCTTCCCATGAACCACACATGGATCCATCGGTGTCGTTGTATGTCTGCTCTTCCCATGAACCAAAACTAGAGTCATCGCATGCGTGCTCTTTTCATGAACCACAGCTAGAGTCATTGGATGTGTGTTCTTCTTACAAACCATATCATGAACCACACCCAGTGTCATTGCATGTGTGTTCTTCTCACAAACCACACATGGATCCACCGGTGTCATTGCATGTCTGCTCTTCTCATTAACCAGAGCTAGATTCATTGCATGTTTGTTCTTTTCACAAACCACATATCACTAGAGTCATTGCATGTGTGTTCTTCCCATGAACCACACATGGATCCACCAGTGTCATTGCATGTGTGTTCTTCTCACAAACCACACATGGATCCACCCAGTGTCATCGTATGTGTGTTCTTCCCACGAACCACACATGGATCCACCAGTGTCATTGCATGTCTGCTCTTTTCATGAACCAGAGCTAGAGTCATTGGATGTGTGTTCTTCTCACAGACCACATATCACCAGTGTCATTGCATGTGTGTTCTTCCCAAAGACCACACATGGATCCACCAGTGTCATTGCATGTGTGTTCTTCTCACAAACCATATCATGAACCACACCTAGTGTCATTGCATGTGTGTTCTTCTCACATACCACACATGGATCCACTAGTGTCATTGCATGTGTGTTCTTATCACAGACCATATCTTGAACCACACCGAGTGTCATTGCATGTGTTTTCTTCCCATGGACCACACATGGATCCACCGGTGTCATTGCATGTCTGCTCTTTTCATTAACCACGGCTAGAGTCATTGCATGTGTGTTCTTCTCACAAACCACATATCACCGGAGTCATTGCATGTGTGTTATTCCCAAAGACCACACATGGATCCACCAGTGTCATTGCATGTGTGTACTTCCCACACACCACACATGGATCCACCTAGTGTCATTGCATGTGTTTTCTTCCCACAGACCACACATGGATCCACCAGAGTCATTGCATGTGTGTTCTTCCCATGAACCACACATGGATCCACCAGTGTCATTGCATGTCTGCTCTTTTCACAAACCAGAGCTAGAGTCATTGCATGTGTGTTCTTCTTACAAACCATATCATGAACCACACCCAGTGTCATTGCATGTGTGTTCTTCTCACAAACCACACATGCATCCACCGGTGTCATTGCATGTCTGCTCTTCTCATTAACCACTGCTAGAGTCATTGCATGTTTGTTCTTTTCACAAACCACATATCACCAGAGTCATTGCATGTGTGTTCTTCCCATGAACCACACATGGATCCACCAGTGTCATTGCATGTGTGTTCTTCTCACAAACCACACATGGATCCACCTAGTGTCATTGCATGTGTGTTCTTCCCATGAACCACACATGGATCCACCAGTGTCATTGCATGTGTGTTATTCTCACAAACCACGTAAGGATCCACCAGTGCCGTTGCATGTGTGTTCTTCCCATGAACCACACATGGATCCACCGGTGTCATTGTATGTCTGCTCTTCCCATGAACAACATCTAGAGTCATCGCATACGTGCTCTTTTCATGAACCACAGCAAGAGTCATTGCATGTGTGCTCTTCTCACAGAACATATCATGAACCACACCCAGTTTCATTGCATGTGTGTTCTTTCCATGAACCACACATGGATCCACCGGTGTCATTGTATGTCTGCTCTTCCCATGAACCACAACTAGAGTCATCGCATACGTGCTCTTTTCATGAACCACAGCAAGAGTCATTGCATGTGTGCTCTTCTCATAGAACATATCATGAACCACACCCAGTTTCATTGCATGTGTGTTCTTTCCATGAACCACACATGGATCCACCGGTGTCATTGCATGTCTGCTCTTTTCATGAACCATGGCTAGAGTCATTGCATGTGTGTTCTTCTCACAGACCACATATCGTCGGAGTCATTGCATGTGTGTTCTTCCCATGAACCACACATGTGTCCACCAGTGTCATTGCATGTGTGTTCTTCCCACACACCACACATGGATCGACTAGTGTCGTTGCATGTGTGTTCTTCCCACAAACCACACATGGATCCACCAGTGGCATTGTATGTCTGCTCTTCCCATGAACCACAGCTAGATTCATCGCATGCGTGCTCTTTTCATGAACCACAGCTAGAGTCATTGCATGTGTGTTCTTCTTACAAACCATATCATGAACCACACCCAGTGTCATTGCATGTGTGTTCTTCTCACAAACCACACATGGATCCACCGGTGTCATTGCATGTCTGCTCTTCTCATTAACCACAACTAGAGTCATTGCATGTCTGTTATTTTCACAAACCACATATCACCAGAGTCATTGCATGTGTTTTCTTCCCATGAACCACACATGAATCCACCAGTGTCATTGCATGTGTGTTCTTCTCACAAACCACACATTGATCCACCCAGTGTCATCGCATGTGTGTTCTTCCCATGAACCACACATGGATCCACCAGTGTCATTGCACGTCTGCTCTTTTCATCAACCACAACTAGAGTCATTGGATGTGTGTTCTTCTCACAGACCACATATCACCAGTGTCATTGAATGTGTGTTCTTCCCAAAGACCACACATGGATCCACCAGTGTCATTGCATATGTTTTCTTCTCACAGACCACACATGGATCCACCAGTGTCATTGCATGTGTTTTCTTCTCAAAAAACATATCATGAACCACACCTAGTGTCATTGCATGTGTGTTCTTCCCATGAACCACACATGGATCCACCAGTGTCATTCCATGTGTGTTCTTCCCACAGACCACACATGGATCCACTAGTGTCACTTCATGTGTGTTCTTCTCATGAACCACACATGGATCCACCAGTGTCATTGCATGTCTGCTCTTTTCATGAACCATAGCTAGAGTCATTGGATGTGTGTTCTTCTTACAGACCACATATCACCAGTGTCATTGCATGTGTGTTCTTCCCAAAGACCACACATGGATCCACCAGCGTCATTGCATGTGTGTTCTTCTAACAAACCATATCATGAACCACAGCCAGTGTCATTGCATGTGTGTTCTTCTCACTGACCACACATGGATCCACTAGTGTCATTGCATGTGTGTTCTTCTCACAGACCATATCATGAGCCACACCCAGTGTCCTTGCATGTGTGTTCTTCCCATGAACCACACATGGATCCACCGGTGTCATTGCATGTCTGCTCTTTTCATTAACCACAGCTAGAGTCATTCCATGTGTGTTCTTCTCACAAACCACACATGGATCCACCAGTGTCATTGCATGTGTGTTCTTCTCAAAGACCACACATGGATCCACTGGTGTCATTGCATGTGTGTTCTTCTTACAGACCATATCATGAACCACACCCAGTGTCATTGCATGTGTGTTCTTCCCATGAACCACACATGGATCCAGCAGTGTCATTGCATTTCTGCTCTTTTCATTAACCACAGCTAGAGTCATTGCATGTGTGTTCTTCTCACAAACCACATATCACCGGAGTCATTGCATGTGTGTTCTTCCCAAAGGCCACACATGGATCCACCAGTGTCATTGCATGTGTGTTCTTCCCACAGACCACACATGGATACACTCGTGTCGTTCCATGTGTGTTCTTCCCATGAACCACACATGGATCCACCAGTGTTATTGTATGTCTGCTCTTCCCATGAACTGCAGCTAGAGTCATCGCATGCGTTCTCTTTTCACAAACTACAGCTAGAGTCATTTAATGTGTGTTCTTCTTACAAACCATATCATGAACCACACCCAGTGTCATTGCATGTGTGTTCTTCTCACAAACCACACATGGATCCACCGGTGTCATTGCATGTCTGCTCTTCTCATTAACCACACCTAGAGTCATTGCATGTCTGTTCTTTTCACAAACCACATATCACCAGAGTCATTGCATGTGTGTTCTTCCCATGAACCACACATGGATCCTCCAGTGTCATTGCATGTGTGTTTTTCTCACAAACCACACATGGATCCACCCAGTGTCATCGCATGTGTGTTCTTTCCATGAACCACACATGGATCCACCAGTGTTATTACATGTGTGTTATTCTCACAGACCATGTAAGGATCCACCGGTGTTGTTGCATGTTTGTTCTTCCCATGAACCACACATGGATCCACCGGTGTCATTGCATGTCTGCTCATCTCATTAACCACACCTAGAGTCATTGCATGTCTGTTCTTTTCACAAACCACATATCACCAGAGTCATTGCATGTGTGTTCTTCCCATGAACCACACACGGATCCTCCAGTGTCATTGCATGTGTGTTCTTCTCACAAACCACACATGGATCCACCCAGTGTCATCGCATGTGTGTTCTTCCCATGAACCACACATGGATCCACCAGTGTCATTGCATGTGTGTTATTCTCACAGACCATGTAAGGATCCACCGGTGTTGTTGCATGTGTGTTCTTCCCATGAACCACACATGGATCCACCGGTGTCATTGTATGTCTGCTCTTCCCATGAACCACATCTAGAGTCATCGCATGCGTGCTCTTTTCATGAACAACAGCTAGAGTCATTGGATGTGTGTTCTTCTTACAAACCATATCATGAACCACACCCAATATCATTGCATTTGTGTTCTTCTCACAAACAACACATGGATCCACCGGTGTCATTGCATGTTTGATCTTCTCCTTAACCACAGCTAGAGTCATTGCATGTCTGTTCTTTTCACAAACCACATATCACCAGACTCATTGGATGTGTGTTCTTCTCATGAACCACACATGGATCCACCAGTGTTATTGCATGTGTGTTCTTCTCACAAACCACACATGGATCCACCTAGTGTCATCGCATGTCTACTCTTACCATGAACCACACATGGATCCACCAGTGTCATAGCATGTCTGCTCTTTTCATGAACCACAACTAAGTCATTGGATGTGGGTTCTTCTCACAGACCACATATTACTAGTGTCATTGCATGTGTGTTCTACTCACAAACCATATCATGAACCACACCCAGTGTCATTGCATGTGTGTTCTTCTCACAGACCACACATGGATCCACCAGTGTCATTGCCTGTGTGTTCTTCTCACAAACCATATCATGAACCACACCCAGTGTCACTGCATGTGTGTTCTTCTCATTAACCTCACATGGATCCACCGGTGTCATTGCATGTCTGCTCTTTTCATTAACCACAGCTAGAGTCATTGCATGTGTGCTCTTTTCACAAACCACATATCACCAGAGTCATTGCATGTGTGTTCTGCTCACAGAACACATATCACCTATGTCATTGCATGTGTGTTCTTCCCATGAACCACACATGGATCCACGAGTGTCATTGCATCTGTGTTCTTCCCACAGACCACACATGGATCCACTGGTGTCATTGCATGTGTGTTCTTCCCATGAACCACACATGGATCCATCGGTGTCATTGTATGTCTGCTCTTCCCATGAACCACAGCTAGAGTCATCGCATGCGTGCTCTTTTCATGAAGCACAGCTAGAGTCATTGGATGTGTGTTCTTCTTACAAACCATATCATGAACCACACCCAGTGTCATTGCATGTGTGTTCTTCTCACAAACCACACATGGATCCACCGGTGTCATTGCATGTGTGCTCTTCTCATTAACCACAGCTAGAGTCATTGCATGTCTGTTCTTTTCACAAACCACATATCACTAGAGTAATTGCATGTGTGTTCTTCCCATGAACCACACATGGATCCACCAGTGTCATTGCATGTGTGTTCTTCTCACAAACCACACATGGATCCACCCAGTGTCATCGCATGTGTGTTATTCCCACGAACCACACATGGATCCACCAGTGTCATTGCATTTCTGCTCTTTTCATGAACCACAGCTAGAGTCATTGGATGTGTGTTCTTCTCACAGACCACATATCACCAGTGTCATTGCATGTGTGTTGTCCCCAAAGACCACACATGGATCCACCAGTGTCATTGCATGTGTGTTCTTCTCACAAACCATATCATGAACCACACCCAGTGTCATTGCATGTGTGTTCTGCTCACAGACCACACACGGATCCACCAGTGTCATTGCATGTGTGTTTGTCTCACAAACCATATCATGAACCACACCTAGTGTCATTGCATGTGTGTTCTTCCCATGAACCACACATGGATCCACCAGTGTCATTGCATGTGTGTTCTTCTCAAAGACCACACATGGATCCACTGGTGTCATTGCATGTGTGTTCTTCTTACAGACCATATCATGAACCACACCCAGTGTCATTGCATGTGTGTTCTTCCCATGAACCACACATGGATCCAGCAGTGTCATTGCATTTCTGCTCTTTTCATTAACCACAGCTAGAGTCATTGCATGTGTGTTCTTCTCACAAACCACATATCACCGGAGTCATTGCATGTGTGTTCTTCCCAAAGGCCACACATGGATCCACCAGTGTCATTGCATGTGTGTTCTTCCCACAGACCACACATGGATACACTCGTGTCGTTCCATGTGTGTTCTTCCCATGAACCACACATGGATCCACCAGTGTTATTGTATGTCTGCTCTTCCCATGAACTGCAGCTAGAGTCATCGCATGCGTGCTCTTTTCACAAACTACAGCTAGAGTCATTTAATGTGTGTTCTTCTTACAAACCATATCATGAACCACACCCAGTGTCATTGCATGTGTGTTCTTCTCACAAACCACACGTGGATCCACCGGTGTCATTGCATGTCTGCTCTTCTCATTAACCACACCTAGAGTCATTGCATGTCTGTTCTTTTCACAAACCACATATCACCAGAGTCATTGCATGTGTGTTCTTCCCATGAACCACACATGGATCCTCCAGTGTCATTGCATGTGTGTTTTTCTCACAAACCACACATGGATCCACCCAGTGTCATCGCATGTGTGTTCTTTCCATGAACCACACATGGATCCACCAGTGTTATTGCATGTGTGTTATTCTCACAGACCATGTAAGGATCCACCGGTGTTGTTGCATGTGTGTTCTTCCCATGAACCACACATGGATCCACCGGTGTCATTGCATGTCTGCTCATCTCATTAACCACACCTAGAGTCATTGCATGTCTGTTCTTTTCACAAACCACATATCACCAGAGTCATTGCATGTGTGTTCTTCCCATGAACCACACATGGATCCTCCAGTGTCATTGCATGTGTGTTCTTCTCACAAACCACACATGGATCCACCCAGTGTCATCGCATGTGTGTTCTTCCCATGAACCACACATGGATCCACCAGTGTCATTGCACGTCTGCTCTTTTCATCAACCACAGCTAGAGTCATTGGATGTGTGTTCTTCTCACTGACCACATATCACTAGTGTCATTGAATGTGTGTTCTTCCCAAAGACCACACATGGATCCACCGGTGTCATTGTATGTCTGCTCTTCCCATGAACCACATCTAGAGTCATCGCATGCGTGCTCTTTTCATGAACAACAGCTAGAGTCATTGGATGTGTGTTCTTCTTACAAACCATATCATGAACCACACCCAATATCATTGCATTTGTGTTCTTCTCACAAACAACACATGGATCCACCGGTGTCATTGCATGTTTGATCTTCTCCTTAACCACAGCTAGAGTCATTGCATGTCTGTTCTTTTCACAAACCACATATCACCAGACTCATTGGATGTGTGTTCTTCTCATGAACCACACATGGATCCACCAGTGTTATTGCATGTGTGTTCTTCTCACAAACCACACATGGATCCACCTAGTGTCATCGCATGTCTACTCTTACCATGAACCACACATGGATCCACCAGTGTCATAGCATGTCTGCTCTTTTCATGAACCACAACTAAGTCATTGGATGTGGGTTCTTCTCACAGACCACATATTACTAGTGTCATTGCATGTGTGTTCTACTCATAAACCATATCATGAACCACACCCAGTGTCATTGCATGTGTGTTCTTCTCATAGACCACACATGGATCCACCAGTGTCATTGCCTGTGTGTTCTTCTCACAAACCATATCATGAACCACACCCAGTGTCACTGCATGTGTGTTCTTCTCATTAACCTCACATGGATCCACCGGTGTCATTGCATGTCTGCTCTTTTCATTAACCACAGCTAGAGTCATTGCATGTGTGCTCTTTTCACAAACCACATATCACCAGAGTCATTGCATGTGTGTTCTGCTCACATAACACATATCACCTATGTCATTGCATGTGTGTTATTCCCATGAACCACACATGGATCCACTAGTGTCATTGCATCTGTGTTCTTCCCACAGACCACACATGGATCCACTGGTGTCATTGCATGTGTGTTCTTCCCATGAACCACACATGGATCCATCGGTGTCATTGTATGTCTGCTCTTCCCATGAACCATAGCTGGAGTCATCGCATGCGTGCTCTTTTCATGAAGCACAGCTAGAGTCATTGGATGTGTGTTCTTTTTACAAACCATATCATGAACCACACCCAGTGTCATTGCATGTGTGTTCTTCTCACAAACCACACATGGATCCACCGGTGTCATTGCATGTGTGCTCTTCTCATTAACCACAGCTAGAGTCATTGCATGTCTGTTCTTTTCACAAACCACATATCACTAGAGTAATTGCATGTGTGTTCTTCCCATGAACCACACATGGATCCACCAGTGTCATTGCATGTGTGTTCTTCTCGCAAACCACACATGGATCCACCCAGTGTCATCGCATGTGTGTTATTCCCACGAACCACACATGGATCCACCAGTGTCATTGCATTTCTGCTCTTTTCATGAACCACAGCTAGAGTCATTGGATGTGTGTTCTTCTCACAGACCACATATCACCAGTGTCACTGCATGTGTGTTGTCCCCAAAGACCACACATGGATCCACCAGTGTCATTGCATGTGTGTTCTTCTCACAAACCATATCATGAACCACACCCAGTGTCATTGCATGTGTGTTCTGCTCACAGACCACACACGGATCCACCAGTGTCATTGCATGTGTGTTTGTCTCACAAACCATATCATGAACCACACCTAGTGTCATTGCATGTGTGTTCTTCCCATGAACCACACATGGATCCACCAGTGTCATTCCATGTGTGTTCTTCCCACAGACCACACATGGATCCACCAGTGTCATTGCATGTGTGTTCTTCCCATGAACCACACATGGATCCACCAATGTCATTGCATCTCCACTCTTTTCATGAACCATAACTAGAGTCATTGGATGTGTGTTCTTCTCACAAACCACATATCACCAGTGTCATTGCATGTGCGTTCTTCCCAAAGACCACACATGGATCCACCAGTGTCATTGCATGTGTGTTCTTCTCACAAACCACACATGGATCCACCGGTGTCATTGCATGTCTGTTCTTCTCATTAACCACACCTAGAGTCATTGCATGTCTGTTCTTTTCACAAACCACATATCACCAGAGTCATTGCATGTGTGTTCTTCCCATGAACCACACATGGATCCTCCAGTGTCATTGCATGTGTGTTTTTCTCAAAAACCACACATGGATCCACCCAGTGTCATCGCATGTGTGTTCTTCCCATGAACCACACATGGATCCACCAGTGTCATTGCATGTGTGTTATTCTCGTAGACCATGTAAGGATCCACCGGTGTTGTTGCATGTGTGTTCTTCCCATGAACCACACATGGATCAACCAGTGTCATTGCATGTCTGCTCATCTCATTAACCACACCTAGAGTCATTGCATGTCTGTTCTTTTCACAAACCACATATCACCAGAGTCATTGCATGTGTGTTCTTCCCATGAACCACACATGGATCCTCCAGTGTCATTGCATGTGTGTTCTTCTCACAAACCACACATGGATCCACCCAGTGTCATCGCATGTGTGTTCTTCCCATGAACCACACATGGATCCACCAGTGTCATTGCATGTGTGTTATTCTCACAGACCATGTAAGGATCCACCGGTGTTGTTGCATGTGTGTTCTTCCCATGAACCACACATGTATCCACCGGTGTCATTGTATGTCTGCTCTTCCCATGAACCACATCTAGAGTCATCGCATGCGTGCTCTTTTCATGAACAACAGCTAGAGTCATTGGATGTGTGTTCTTCTTACAAACCATATCATGAACCACACCCAATATCATTGCATTTGTATTCTTCTCACAAACAACACATGGATCCACCGGTGTCATTGCATGTTTGATCTTCTCCTGAACCACAGCTAGAGTCATTGCATGTCTGTTCTTTTCACAAACCACATATCACCAGACTCATTGGATGTGTGTTCTTCTCATGAACCACACATGGATCCACCAGTGTCATTGCATGTGTGTTCTTCTCACAAACCACACATGGATCCACCTAGTGTCATCGCATGTCTACTCTTACCATGAACCACACATGGATCCACCAGTGTCATAGCATGTCTGATCTTTTCATGAACCACAGCTAAGTCATTGGATGTGGGTTCTTCTCACAGACCACATATTACTAGTGTCATTGCATGTGTGTTCTACTCACAAACCATATCATGAACCACACCCAGTGTCATTGCATGTGTGTTCTTCTCACAGACCACACATGGATCCACCAGTGTCATTGCCTGTGTGTTCTTCTCACAAACCATATCATGAACCACACCCAGTGTCACTGCATGTGTGTTCTTCTCATTAACCTCACATGGATCCACCGGTGTCATTGCATGTCTGCTCTTTTCATTAACCACAGCTAGAGTCATTGCATGTGTGCTATTTTCACAAACCACATATCACCAGAGTCATTGCATGTGTGTTCTTCTCACAGAACACATATCACCTATGTCATTGCGTGTGTGTTCTTCCCATGAACCACACATGGATCCACCAGTGTCATTGCATGTGTGTTCTTCCCACAGACCACACATGGATCCACTGTTGTCATTGCATGTGTGTTCTTCCCATGAACCACACATGGATCCATCGGTGTCATTGTATGTCTGCTCTTCCCATGAACCACAACTAGAGTCATCGCATGCGTGCTCTTTTCATGAAGCACAACTAGAGTCATTGGATGTGTGTTCTTCTTACAAACCATATCATGAACCACACCCAGTGTCATTGCATGTGTGTTCTTCTCACAAACCACACATGGATCCACCGGTGTCATTGCATGTGTGCTCTTCTCATTAACCACAGCTAGAGTCATTGCATGTCTGTTCATTTCACAAACCACATATCACTAGAGTAATTGCATGTGTGTTCTTCCCATGAACCACACATGGATCCACCAGTGTCATTGCATGTGTGTTCTTCTCGCAAACCACACATGGATCCACCCAGTGTCATCGCATGTGTGTTATTCCCACGAACCACACATGGATCCACCAGTGTCATTGCATTTCTGCTCTTTTCATGAACCACAGCTAGAGTCATTGGATGTGTGTTCTTCTCACAGACCACATATCACCAGTGTCATTGCATGTGTGTTGTCCCCAAAGACCACACATGGATCCACCAGTGTCATTGCATGTGTGTTCTTCTCACAAACCATATCATGAACCACACCCAGTGTCATTGCATGTGTGTTCTGCTCACAGACCACACACGGATCCACCAGTGTCATTGCATGTGTGTTTGTCTCACAAACCATATCATGAACCACACCTAGTGTCATTGCATGTGTGTTCTTCCCATGAACCACACATGGATCCACCAGTGTCATTCCATGTGTGTTCTTCCCACACACCACACATGGATCCACCAGTGTCATTGCATGTGTGTTCTTCCCATGAACCACACATGGATCCACCAATGTCATTGCATCTCCACTCTTTTCATGAACCATAACTAGAGTCATTGGATGTGTGTTCTTCTCACAAACCACATATCACCAGTGTCATTGCATGTGCGTTCTTCCCAAAGACCACACATGGATCCACCAGTGTCGTTGCATGTGTGTTCTTCTCACAAACCATATCATGAACCACACCCAGTGTCATTGCATGTGTGTTATTCTCATAGACCACACATGGATCCACTAGTGTCATTGCATGTGTGTTCTTCGCACAGACCATATCATGAACCACACCCAGTGTCATTACATGTGTGTTCTTCCCATAAACCACACATGGATTCACCGGTGTCATTGCATGTCTGCTCTTTTCATTAACCACAACTAGAGTCATTGCATGTGTGTTCTTCTCACAAACCACATATCTCCGGAGTCATTGCATGTGTGTTCTTCCCAAAGACCACACATGGATCCACCAATGTCATTGCCTGTGTGTTCTTCCCACAGACCACACATGGATCCACCAGTGCCGTTGCATGTGTGTTCTTCCCATGAACCACACATGGATCCACCAGTGTCATTGTATGTCTGCTCTTCCCATAAACCGCAGCTAGAGTAATCGCATGCGTGCTCTTTTCACAAACCACAGCTAGAGTCATTGCATGTGTGTTCTTCTTACAAACCATATCATGAACCACACCCAGTGTCATTGCATATGTGTTCTTCTAACAAACGACACCTGGATCCACTGGTGTCATTGCATGCCTGCTCTTCTCATTAACGACAGCTAGAGTCATTGCATGTCTGTTCTTTTCACAAACCACATATCACCAGAGTCATTGCATGTGTGTTTTTCCCATGAACACAACATAGATCCACCAGTGTCATTGCATGTGTGTTCTTCTCACAAACCACACATGGATCCACCCAGTATCATCGCATGTGTGTTCTTCCCATGAACCACACATGGATCCACCAGTGTCATTGCATGTCTGCTCTTTTCATGAACCACAGCTAGAGTCATTGGATGTGTGTTCTTCTCACAATCCACATATCACCAGTGGCATTGCATGTGTGTTCTTCCCAAAGACCACACATGGATCCACCAGTGTCATTGCATGTGTGTTCTTCTCACAAACCATATCATGAACCATACCCAGTGTCATTGCATGTGTGTTCTTCTCATGAACCACACATGGATCCACCAGTGTCATTGCATGTGTGTTCTTCTCACAAACCATATCATGAACCACACCCACTGTCATTGCATGTGTGTTCTTCCCATGAACCACACATGGATCCACCATTATCATTGCATGTCTGTTCTTCCCACAGACCACACATGGATCCACAGTGTCATTGCATGTCTGTTCTTCCCATGAACCACACATGGATCCACCAGTGTCGTTGCATGTCTGCTCTTTTCATGAACCACAGCTAGAGTCATTGGATGTGTGTTCTTCTCACAGACCACATATCACCGGAGTCATTGCATGTGTGTTCTTCCCATGATCCAAACATGTATCCACCAGGGTCATTGCATGTGTGTTCTTCCCACAGACCACACATGGATCCACCAGTGTCGTTGCATGTGTGTTCTTCCCATGAACTATATCATGAACCACACCCAGTGTCATTGAATGTGTTTTCTTCTCACAGACCACACATGGATCCACCAGTGTCATTGCATGTGTGTTCTTCTCACAAACCATATCATGAACCACACCCAGTGTCATTGCATGTGTGTTCTTCCCATGAACCACACATGGATCCAGCAGTGTCATTGCATGTCTGCTATTTTCATTAACCACAGCTAGAGTCATTGCATGTGTGTTCTTCTCACAAACCACATATCACCGGAGTCATTGCATGTGTGTTCTTCCCAAAGGCCACACATGGATCCACCAGTGTCATTGCATGTGTGTTCTTCCCACAGACCACACATGGATACACTCGTGTCGTTGCATGTGTGTTCTTCCCATGAACCACACATGGATCCACCAGTGTCATTGTATGTCTGCTCTTCCCATGAACTACAGCTAGAGTCATCGCATGCGTGCTCTTTTCACAAACCACAGCTAGAGTCATTTAATGTGTGTTCTTCTTACAAACCATATCATGAACCACACCCAGTGTCATTGCATGTGTGTTCTTCTCACAAACCACACATGGATCCACCGGTGTCATTGCATGTCTGCTCATCTCATTAACCACACCTAGAGTCATTGCATGTCTGTTCTTTTCACAAACCACATATCACCAGAGTCATTGCATGTGTGTTCTTCCCATGAACCACACATGGATCCTCCAGTGTCATTGCATGTGTGTTCTTCTCACAAACCACACATGGATCCACCCAGTGTCATCGCATGTGTGTTCTTCCCATGAACCACACATGGATCCACCAGTGTCATTGCATGTGTGTTATTCTCACAGACCATGTAAGGATCCACCGGTGTTGTTGCATGTGTGTTCTTCCCATGAACCATAAATGGATCCACCGGTGTCATTGTATGTCTGCTCTTCCCATGAACCACATCTAGAGTCATCGCATGCGTGCTCTTTTCATGAACCACAGCTAGAGTCATTGGATGTGTGTTCTTCTTACAAACCATATCATGAACCACACCCAGTATCATTGCATGTGTTTTCTTCTCACAAACAACACATGGATCCACCGGTGTCATTGCATGTTTGCACTTCTCCTTAACCACAGCTAGATTCATTGCATGTCTGTTCTTTTCACAAACCACATATCACCAGACTCATTGGATGTGTGTTCTTCTCATGAACCACACATGGATCCACCAGTGTCATTGCATGTGTGTTCTTCTCACAAACCACACTTGGATCCACCTGGTGTCATCGTATGTCTACTCTTACCATGAACCACACATGGATCCACCAGTGTCATAGCATGTCTGCTCTTTTCATGAACCACAGCTAAGTCATTGGATGTGGGTTCTTCTCACAGACCACATATTACTAGTGTCATTGCATGTGTGTTCTACTCACAAACCATATCATGAACCACACCCAGTGTCATTGCATGTGTGTTCTTCTCACAGACCACACATGGATCCACCAGTGTCATTGCCTGTGTGTTCTTCTCACAAACCATCTCATGAACCACACCCAGTGTCACTGCATGTGTGTTCTTCTCATTAACCTCACATGGATCCACCGGTGTCATTGCATGTCTGCTCTTTTCATTAACCACAGCTAGAGTCATTGCATGTGTGCTCTTTTCACAAACCACATATCACCAGAGTCATTGCATGTGTGTTCTGCTCACAGAACACATATCACCTGTGTCATTGCATGTGTGTTCTTCCCATGAACCACACATGGATCCACCAGTGTCATTGCATGTGTGTTCTTCCCACAGACCACACATGGATCCACGGGTGTCATTGCATGTGTGTTCTTTCCATGAACCACACATGGATCCATCGGTGTCATTGTATGTCTGCACTTCCCATGAACCACAGCTAGAGTCATCGCATGCGTGCTCTTTTCATGAAGCACAGCTAGAGTCATTGGATGTGTGTTCTTTTTACAAACCATATCATGAACCACACCCAGTGTCATTGCATGTGTGTTCTTCTCACAAACCACACATGGATCCACCGGTGTCATTGTATGTCTGCTCTTCCCATGAACCACATCTAGAGTCATCGCATGCGTGCTCTTTTCATGAACCACAGCTAGAGTCATTGGATGTGTGTTCTTCTTACAAACCATATCATGAACCACACCCAGTATCATTGCATGTGTTTTCTTCTCACAAACAACACATGGATCCACCGGTGTCATTGCATGTTTGCACTTCTCCTTAACCACAGCTAGAGTCATTGCATGTCTGTTCTTTTCACAAACCACATATCACCAGACTCATTGGATGTGTGTTCTTCTCATGAACCACACATGGATCCACCAGTGTCATTGCATGTGTGTTCTTCTCACAAACCACACATGGATCCACCTGGTGTCATCGTATGTCTACTCTTACCATGAACCACACATGGATCCACCAGTGTCATAGCATGTCTGCTCTTTTCATGAACCACAGCTAAGTCATTGGATGTGGGTTCTTCTCACAGACCACATATTACTAGTGTCATTGCATGTGTGTTCTACTCACAAACCATATCATAAACCACACCCAGTGTCATTGCATGTGTGTTCTTCTCACAGACCACACATGGATCCACCAGTGTCATTGCCTATGTGTTCTTCTCACAAACCATATCATGAACCACACCCAGTGTCACTGCATGTGTGTTCTTCTCATTAACCTCACATGGATCCACCGGTGTCATTGCATGTCTGCTCTTTTCATTAACCACAGCTAGAGTCATTGCATGTGTGCTCTTTTCACAAACCACATATCACCAGAGTCATTGCATGTGTGTTCTGCTCACAGAACACATATCACCTGTGTCATTGCATGTGTGTTCTTCCCATGAACCACACATGGATCCACCAGTGTCATTGCATGTGTGTTCTTCCCACAGACCACACATGGATCCACGGGTGTCATTGCATGTGTGTTCTTCCCATGAACCACACATGGATCCATCGGTGTCATTGTATGTCTGCTCTTCCCATGAACCACAGCTAGAGTCATCGCATGCGTGCTCTTTTCATGAAGCACAGCTAGAGTCATTGGATGTGTGTTCTTTTTACAAACCATATCATGAACCACACCCAGTGTCATTGCATGTGTGTTCTTCTCACAAACCACACATGGATCCACCGGTGTCATTGCATGTGTGCTCTTCTCATTAACCACAGCTAGAGTCATTGCATGTCTTTTCTTTTGACAAACCACATATCACTAGAGTCATTGCATGTGTGTTCTACCCATGAACCACACATGGATCCACCAGTGTCATTGCATGTGTGTTCTTCTCGCAAACCACACATGGATCCACCCAGTGTCATCGCATGTGTGTTATTCCCACGAACCACACATGGATCCACCAGTGTCATTGCATTTCTGCTCTTTTCATGAACCACAGCTAGAGTCATTGGACGTGTGTTCTTCTCACAGACCACATATCACCAGTGTCATTGCATGTGTGTTGTCCCCAAAGACCACACATGGATCCACCAGTGTCATTGCATGTGTGTTCTTCTCACAAACCATATCATGAACCACACCCAGTGTCATTGCATGTGTGTTCTGCTCACAGACCACACATGGATCCACCAGTGTCATTGCATGTGTGTTCTTCTCACAAACCATATCATGAACCACACCTAGTGTCATTACATGTGTGTTCTTCCCATGAACCACACATGGATCCACCAGTGTCATTCCTTGTGTGTTCTTCCCACAGACCACACATGGATCCACCAGTGTCATTGCATGTGTGTTCTTCCCATGAACCACACATGGATCCACCAATGTCATTGCATGTCTACTCTTTTCATGAACCATAACTAGAGTCATTGGATGTGTGTTCTTCTCACAAACCACATATCACCAGTGTCATTGCATGTGTGTTCTTCTCACAAACCATATCATGAACTGTAGGGTCCCCAACCTTTAATAAGATTGAGCCCCCTGTGTTTACAATGCTAGTCCCTGGATCAATAGCTAGCATCCACAGTTAAGATGTAATATCAAGAAACAAAGGTCATAATATAATTTTATAACCAGGAATAACATAATTTTATTACATCATACATAGCTCATTTGGCTATTACATTACATTGCAGCGGAATAACTATAGTCATGGGGTCCTTCATCTTCAAAGTGCCACAGGTAGATGTTGGTTGTAGACTTTGTAATCCTAATCAATCAATCTTCACTAAAACAATCAAACCTGCAACATAATAAGTTACAGCCACAAGGGTCAATACATTTGAATTGTATTGGCAAGCTTCACTTTTATGTATAATATAGGTGGATCCTATCACTACATGCATATTTGGCTAAGTAGAGTTTCAGGTTATTTGCATAAAGCAATATTTTATCCTATCTTTTCAAAATGGTTTTGGTCCTTTGTCAAATCTCCTTTCAAAAACACTATTGAACTCCTTGTCAAAAATCTTTTGAGCACCTTGGTAACTCCAAGTGCATCAAGTTTTGTCAAAATCTCTTGAGCTTCTTGGTACTCCAAGTGCTTCAAGTTTTGTCAAAATCTCTTGAGCTTCTTGGTAACTCCAAGTGCATCAAGTTTTGTCAAAATCTCTTGAGCTTCTTGGTAACTCCAAGTGCATCAAGTTTTGTCAAAATCTCTTGAGCTTCTTGGTAACTCCAAGTGCATCAAGTTTTGTCAAAATCTCTTGAGCTTCTTGGTAACTCCAAGTGCATCAAGTTTTAAAAGTTTTCTTTTATAAATTAGAATGTCGAGATCTTCCATAGCTTCAGGCCTTAGTTGCTCAGTATTGTCCATAACCGGGGACACGGGTAAGTACTTAGATTTTATTATCTTCTGCAGAAGTTGTACACTTTACCCACATGTCCCACTCTCATCTTGTTGCCACCAGTGGCCGCTGGATTAGTACTCACCAAGATGGAATACTGGCAGATTGAGAGTGTGACGAAGTCTTTCCAAAAGGTCCTCCCATACACCATTGCTAGCTTGTCTTTAGCCCCCATGAAGCATTCTAGATCCCCATGTCTGGTAACTAAATACAATGTATGGGTCTTCCTAATATAATTGACTAAGCCAGAGCCATAATAGCATGTGGTTGCACACGAAAGCCACAATTGGAGAAGCATGTTCAATCTCTAAGTTTCCTAGGTGGGTTTTCTTTTGGAGCACAACACAAAGAGATTACCATAGTCATGGTTCCTTTTGTTGCCACCTTCTCCAAAACTTAAAGTATCCTCCACCTAGGTGGTTTATTGAGTCCTTGTTTTATTATATAAAACACAAATCCTTTACTCAACTTTGTAAAATCTCAACATGTATCTCTTTTCAATATATAGCATGGCTAAGGATGTACAACTACAAGGTTTTCACTAAGTAATGTAAGGGAATCCTATTAGGATTTAGGATAGCATAAGTATAAAATTGTTTTCATGCATGTTTTCAAAATCCACTAAGTATAATGAAAATAGTAGGACTTTTGTATGATAGTGCAACTTGCCTTTTAGGTAGGGAATGGTGGTTCACTCCTTGATCTTTGCTAGTATCACACTTCTCTAACTTCACTACAAGTCAATCAAGCAAACACAAAATCAACTAACATTCCAAACAAAGTCAAACAAACAATTTCACACTCACAAAGCAATGGAATCTAAGTCATGCATGTAAGCATGCAAAGGATGGTCCTATTGCAAGTATGGTCTCAACTAGGCTTCTAGACTTTGTAAGTTCCAAATTGGTCATTTACCAGAATGGCAAAGTCAATGGTTAGAGGGTTTTGCTCAAAAACCATTTTAAAATCTATTCATCATTTTATGTGGTGGAAAAATATTTCTATCAAGGCAAAACTTTATGTTCTTCACCAAATGAGTTGCTATTGCAAAACTTGGTGTTTTGGGTCAGTAGGTTTGGTCCAAAGCATTTTCTCAAAGTTTTCTTTACAAAAACATTTTCATAAACAAAACTATAGTTTTTAGTTAGCTAGAAATGGACTAAACTAATTAATCCATTCTATTCTTTTCCAAAATCATTTTCAAAACCATGGGTTGGTTCCTAGGGTCAGTAAGGTCACAACAATCCAATTTGCAAAGGTTTTAACCTAAAAATCATTTTAAATGATTTTTCTAATCTAAACAAGCAATCAAATGTTTCTGTAAAATCAACCAATCTAAAAAATACTATTTGCTAAACCAAGGGTAGGGTTGGTTAGGTCTTGTTATCCTGAATCCAACGACATAAAATTTGTAATTTTTGGACGTGTGGATCAAAAGATACAAAGGTTTGAAGTTTGCAAAATATTCTGTTTTCAATTTCTGTTTTAAACAGAATAACAGACACGTGTCCTAACCCTATTCGCTGATACCGCTTCGGTTGGATCTAACTCAAATCGTGCGGTCCAGAGGACATACCCCTTCGGTGTTAAGTGATTCTATCTAGTGCGTCCGATCCAGATCGAACGGCTGTGGGGTGCTCGACCACAGACGAGCGGCGCTGCGGCGGCTGCTGGCGGCGGAGCGATCGGTCGATGACGGTGCCGGCGATACAGGAAGCGAGAGAGGAAAAGGGGAGGCTCACCGAGTTCGCAGACGCTTGGGGAAGCTCAACGTGCTGATGGGGAGGCAGGGGGCGCACGGACGGGTTGGCAATCTCTCGCCGGAGTTCGTGGCGGTGTCGGGTGCGTCGGGTGGTCGTCGTGGACGTCGCTGTGGACCACCCCAAGGCAAACGAAAAGCACGGTCAGATGCGCCAGGACACGACGAAGGTATGTGCGTGAACGAGAGGGGAAGAGGCGGCCTGGTCTCACCGGTGGGACTTGTCGGAGCGGAGGCAGACGGCGGCGGTGCTGGAGGTTGTCGTTGCCGACGCTCTAGAGCGCCCGCGGTCGTACAAAGGGCACAGGCGGATGCGCCTGGATGTGGTGAATATGCCCGCGTGCAGAGGGAGTCGAGGGGCGGCCGTGGTTCGCCGGATTTTGCTGGAGAAGGTCGCCGGAGCAGAGAAGTCGAGCTCGAAATTCCGGCAGCCTCGTGGCAGAGAGGAGATGGGGTTTGAGGGGAAAGATAGAGCGGAGAGGGGCGAATAAGTACGCGTGATCACAGCGGGGAGTTAATCGGCCATTTACGCTTATTGACGCCGGCAGTAACTCGGCGGCAACGGCTGGGCGACGAGGTCTCGTTGAAGACGATGAATAGTGAAGGGTGGGTCTACCTGTCAGCGGGAAAAGAAAGGAGGGAGAGGTCCACCTGTTAGTCTCTGCGTGGGTTTCTTTCGCTGTAAAGAAGAACGGTTCGCTTAGTTAGGGTCCACCGGTCAGTGGGAAAACGAAAAGAGAGGTGGGCCCACTGGTCATAGAGGGTGCGGGTTAACTAATTGGTGCCAAATGTTTTCTTCGGGGGGAACAGAAGCTGGGCTGGACTGGGCTGTTGTTGGTCTAGTTGGGCCAAAGATGAGCTGCTCTATTTTTTTTCTGTCTAAACCTTTTTCCTTTTCTATTTATATTTTCTGTTTTGGATTTCAAACAATTTTTCAAACATTCAAACAAATTCAAACAATTCAAACAATCACTCAACTTTGTATTTTGAATTTGGTTCTGTTTATCATCATAATCCAAATCTCAAAAACAAAATTAATATTTTTTATTTATTTTTAGGATCCATTTAATAATTAAATAAATGGATCTTTAGTTTAATAAAATAGGGTTTGATTTAGTTGATAAAATTTCCATTTGAAATCCAATTATTTTCAAAATCAAACCAGAAGGTTTTATTTGAAAAATAAAAGAATACTTGGAAACTTATTTAAATAAATAAATAAGTTTTGGTGTTTAATTAAAATGGGAAAGCCTTTACTTAAATAAAATTGGATGTTTAAATCCTTATTATTTTATTTAAATAATCCTTTACTCATTTTAATCAAAGCAAAACCTTTTAATAAAATATTTCAAAGTAGTAATAAAATACTTGGTGTTCATTTAAAATGGGAAAAACCTTTACTTAAATAAAATTTGGATATTTAAATCCTTATTATTTTATTTAAATAAACTTTTACTCATTTTATCAAAACAAAATATTTTATTACAAAAGCTTGGCCAAAAATAATTTGGCTCATCTTTTCATTTGAAAACAAAGTCTTTTATTAAAAGATCTAAATTAGAGTTTCCAAAACAATTTATTTTCCTTTGATAAATGTTTATCTTTATAAATCCCTTTAGGATTATTTGATCACCAATTGGTATGGGTTTTTGGTAAGGGCTTTATTAGTTTTGGAACTTCAATTTCCTTATCTCATTACTCCTAAGATTTTGTTTTTGGTTCCAATTTTGAGTGAATCCAACTTCTAGGGTCTTTCTTGATCCTTTGTGAAAATCTGTTGATCAATTTTGGTATGGATCTAATCCATGGATTTGGAGATACTTTGGAGATGATTTTTATTCCAATAGGGTTTAGGGTTTTGGATTTATTTTCCAAGTGTTTAAATTTCCAGATACATTCATTGAGGAATGCATTTCCCTTGATTTGGATTTTTGTTGAATTCAAACTTTAGCCAAAGTTTGTTCAAGATGGGATTTTAAGTTTCCTTTTAGAAACAAAAGTTTCTTTTCACCCTGATTTTCAACAAGAATTTATTTTGTTTATTTATTTTTCACATTACAAGATTTGGAAAATCTTGGGATGTGACATGAACCATACCCAGTGTCATTGCATGTGTGTTCTTCTCATGAACCACACATGGATCCACCAGTGTCATTGCATGTGTGTTCTTCTCACAAACCATATCATGAACCACACCCAGTGTCATTGCATGTGTGTTATTCTCACAGACCACACATGGATCCACTAGTGTCATTGCATGTGTGTTCTTCTCACAGACCATATCATGAACCACACCCAGTGTCATTACATGTGTGTTCTTCCCATGAACCACACATGGATCCACCGGTGTCATTGCATGTCTGCTCTTTTCATTAACCAGAACTAGAGTCATTGCATGTGTGTTGTTCTCACAAACCACATATCTCCGGAGTCATTGCATGTGTGTTCTTCCCAAAGACCACACATGGATCCACCAGTGTCATTGCATGTGTGTTCTTCCCACAGACCACATATGGATCCACCAGTGTCGTTGCATGTGTGTTCTTCCCATGAACCACACATGGATCCACCAGTGTCATTGTATGTCTGCTCTTCCCATAAACCGCAGCTAGAGTAATCGCATGCGTGCTCTTTTCACAAACCACAGCTAGAGTCATTGCGTGTGTGTTCTTCTTACAAACCATATCATGAACCACACCCAGTGTCATTGCATATGTGTTCTTCTAACAAATGACACCTGGATCCACTGGTGTCATTGCATGCTTTCTCTTCTCATTAACGACAGCTAGAGTCATTGCATGTCTGTTTTTTTCACAAACCACATATCACCAGAGTCATTGCATGTGTGTTTTTCCCATGAACCACACATAGATCCACCAGTGTCATTGCATGTGTGTTGTTCTCACAAACCACACATGGATCCACCCAGTGTCATCGCATGTGTGTTCTTCCCATGAACCACACATGGATCCACCAGTGTCATTGCATGTCTGCTCTTTTCATGAACCACAGCTAGAGTCATTGGATGTGTGTTCTTCTCACAATCCACATATCACCAGTGGCATTGCATGTGTGTTCTTCCCAAAGACCACACATGGATCCACCAGTGTCATTGCATGTGTGTTCTTCTCACAAACCATATCATGAACCATACCTAGTGTCATTGCATGTGTGTTCTTCTCATGAACCACACATGGATCCACCAGTGTCATTGCATGTGTGTTCTTCTCACAAACCATATCATGAACCACACCCAATGTCATTGCATGTGTGTTCTTCCCATGAACCACACATGGATCCACCATTGTCATTGCATGTGTGCTCTTCCCACAGACCACACATGGATCCACAGTGTCATTGCATGTGTGTTCTTTCCATGAACCACACATGGATCCACCAGTGTCGTTGCATGTCTGCTCTTTTCATGAACCACAGCTAGAGTCATTGGATGTGTGTTCTTCTCACAGACCACATATCACCGGAGTCATTGCATGTGTGTTCTTCCCATGAACCACACATGTATCCACCAGGGTCATTGCATGTGTGTTCTTCCCACAGACCACACATGGATCCACCAGTGTCGTTGCATGTGTGTTCTTCCCATGAACCATATCATGAACCACACCCAGTGTCATTGCATGTGTGTTCTTCTCACAGACCACACATGGATCCACCAGTGTCATTGCATGTGTGTTCTTCTCTCAAACCATATCATGAACCACACCCAGTGTCATTGCATGTGTGTTCTTCTCATTAACCCCACATGGATCCACCGGTGTCATTGCATATCTGCTCTTTTCATTAACCACAGCTAGAGTCATTGCATGTGTGTTATTTTCACAAACCACATATCACCAGAGTCATTGCATGTGTGTTCATCTCACAGACCACATATCACCTGTGTCATTGCATGTGTGTTCTTCCCATAAACCACACATAGATCCACCAGTGTCATTGCATGTGTGTTCTTCCCACAGACCACACATGGATCCACCGGTGTCATTGCATGTGTGTTCTTCCAATGAACCACACATGGATCCACCGTGTCATCGCAGGTCTGCTCTTTTCATGAACCACAGTTAGAGTCATCGCATGTCTGCTCTTTTCATGAACCACGTCTAGAGTCATTTCATGTGTGTTCTTCTTACAAACCATATCATGAACGACACCCAGTGTCATTGCATGTGTGTTCTTCTCACAAACCACACATGGATCCACCGGTGTCATTGCATGTCTGCTCTTCTCATTAACCATAGCTAGAGTCATTGCATGTCTGTTCTTTTCACAAACCACATATCACCAGAGTCATTGCATGCGTGTTCTTCCCATAAACCACACATGGATCCACCAGTGTCATCGCATGTGTGTTCTTCTCACAAACCATATCATGAACCACACCCAATGTCATTGCATGTGTGTTCTTCCCATGAACCACACATGGATCCACTAGTGTCATTGCATGTGTGTTCTTCCAACAGACCACACATGGATCCACCAGTGTCATTGCATGTGTGTTCCTCCCATGAACCACACATGGATCCACCAGTGTCATTGCATGTCTGCTCTTTTCATGAACCACAGCTAAAGTCATTGGATGTGTGTTCTTCTCACAGACCACATATCACCAGTGTCATTGCATGTGTTTTCTTCCCAAAGACCACACATGGATCCACCCGTGTCATTGGATGTGTGTTCTTCTCACAAACCATATCATAAACCACACCCAGTGTCATTGCATGTGTGTTCTTCCCAAAGACCACACATGGATCCACCAGTGTCATTGCATGTGTGTTCTTCTCACAAACCATATCATGAACCACACCTAGTGTCATTGCATGTGTGTTCTTTTGATAGACCACACATGGATCCACCAGTGTCATTGCATGTCTGTTCTTTTCATGAACCACAACTAGAGTCATTGGATGTGTGTTCTTCACACAGACCACATATCATCAGTGTCATTGCATGTGTGTTCTTCCCAAAGACCACACATGGATCCACCAGTGTTATCGCATGTGTGCTCTTCTCACAAACCATATCATGAACCACACCCAGTGTCATTGCATGTGTGTTCTTCTCACAGACCACACATGGATCCACCAGTTTCATTGCATGTGTGTTCTTATCACAAACCATATCTTGAACCACACCCAATGTCATTGCATGTGTGTTCTTCCCATGAACCACACATGGATCCACCAGTGTCATTGCATGTGTGTTCTTCCCACAAACCACACATGGATCCACCAGTGTTATTGCATGTGTGTTCTTCCTATAAACCACACATGGATCCACCAGTGTCATTGCATGTCTGCTCTTTTCATGAACCACAGCTAGAGTCATTGGATTTGTGTTCTTCTCGCAGACCACATATCACCTGTGTCATTGCATGTGTGTTCTTCCCAAAGACCACACATGGATCCACCAGTGTCATTGCATGCGTGTTCTTCCCATAAACCACACATGGATCCACCAGTGTCATCGCATGTGTGTTCTTCTCACAAACCATATCATGAACCACACCCAATGTCATTGCATGTGTGTTCTTCCCATGAACCACACATGGATCCACTAGTGTCATTGCATGTGTGTTCTTCCAACAGACCACACATGGATCCACCAGTGTCATTGCATGTGTGTTCCTCCCATGAACCACACATGGATCCACCAGTGTCATTGCATGTCTGCTCTTTTCATGAACCACAACTAAAGTCATTGGATGTGTGTTCTTCTCACAGACCACATATCACCAGTGTCATTGCATGTGTTTTCTTCCCAAAGACCACACATGGATCCACCAGTGTCATTGGATGTGTGTTCTTCTCACAAACCATATCATAAACCACACCCAGTGTCATTGCATGTGTGTTCTTCCCAAAGACCACACATTGATCCACCAGTGTCATTGCATGTGTGTTCTTCTCACAAACCATATCATGAACCACACCTAGTGTCATTGCATGTGTGTTCTTTTGATAGACCACACATGGATCCACCAGTGTCATTGCATGTCTGTTCTTTTCATGAACCACAACTAGAGTCATTGGATGTGTGTTCTTCACACAGACCACATATCATCAGTGTCATTGCATGTGTGTTCTTCCCAAAGACCACACATGGATCCACCAGTGTTATCGCATGTGTGCTCTTCTCACAAACCATATCATGAACCACACCCAGTGTCATTGCATGTGTGTTCTTCTCACAGACCACACATGGATCCACCAGTTTCATTGCATGTGTGTTCTTCTCACAAACCATATCTTGAACCACACCCAATGTCATTGCATGTGTGTTCTTCCCATGAACCACACATGGATCCACCAGTGTCATTGCATGTGTGTTCTTCCCACAAACCACACATGGATCCACCAGTGTTATTGCATGTGTGTTCTTCCCATAAACCACACATGGATCCACCAGTGTCATTGCATGTCTGCTCTTTTCATGAACCACAGCTAGAGTCATTGGATTTGTGTTCTTCTCACAGACCACATATCACCTGTGTCATTGCATGTGTGTTCTTCCCAAAGACCACACATGGATCCACCAGTGTCATAGCATGTGTGTTCTTCCCATAAACCACACATGGATCCACCAGTGTCATAGCATGTGTGTTCTTCTCACAAACCATATCATGAACCACACCCAATGTCATTGCATGTGGTGTCTTCCCATGAACCACACATGGATCCACCAGTGTCATTGCATGTGTGTTCTTCCCACAGACCACACATGGATCCACCAGTGTCATTGCATGTGTGTTCCTCCCATGAACCACACATGGATCCACCAGTGTCATTGCATGTCTGCTCTTTTCATGAACCACAGCTAAAGTCATTGGATGTGTGTTCTTCTCACAGACCACATATCACTAGTGTCATTGCATGTGTTTTCTTCCCAAAGACCACACATGGATCCACCAGTGTCATTGGATGTGTGTTCTTCTCACAAACCATATCATGAACCACACCCAGTGTCATTGCATGTGTGTTCTTCCCAAAGACCACACATGGATCCACCAGTTTCATTGCATGTGTGTTCTTCTCACAAACCATATCATGAACCACACCCAGTGTCATTGCATGTGTGTTCTTCTGATAGACCACACATGGATCCACCAGTGTCATTGCATGTCTGTTCTTTTCATGAACCACAACTAGAGTCATTGGATGTGTGTTCTTCACACAGACCACATATCATCAGTGTCATTGCATGTGTGTTCTTCCTGAAGACCACACATGGATCCACCAGTGTTATCGCATGTGTGTTCTTCTCACAAACCATATCATGAACCACACCCAGTGTCATTGCATGTGTGTTCTTCTCACAGACCACACATGGATCCACCAGTGTCATTGCATGTGTATTCTTCTCACAAACCATATCTTGAACCACACCCAATGTCATTGCATGTGTGTTCTTCCCATGAACCACACATGGATCCACCAGTGTCATTGCATGTGTGTTCTTCCCACAGACCACACATGGATCCACCAGTGTCATTGCATGTGTGTTCCTCCCATGAACCACACATGGATCCACCAGTGTCATTGCATGTCTGCTCTTTTCATGAACCACAACTAAAGTCATTGGATGTGTGTTCTTCTCACAGACCACATATCACCAGTGTCATTGCATGTGTTTTCTTCCCAAAGACCACACATGGATCCACAAGTGTCATTGGATGTGTGTTCTTCTCACAAACCTGTTGGGGTTCGTAGCATGGAAAACAAAAATTTTCTATCGCATACAAACAAACAAGCCAAGATCTATCTACTAGATTGCAGCAACGAGTCGATGGAATAACTCACCCTCGAAGATTCCAAAGTGTTTAACGAGAGCAGATTCTCGTGGGTGATGTAGTCGTACTCTTTCCGATCTCAAGATCGCGTAGACGATCCTTCCGGCGCCACGTTCCGGCAGCGCTCCCGTAGTCGGTCACACGTTCGGTACTCGACGAAGACCTTCCTCTCCCTTGTTCCAGCAGGCAGCGGAGGTTGTAGCACTCTCCTCGCGATTCCGGCAGCACAACGGCGTGGTACCGGAGGTAGAGGGGAAATCCCGCAGGGCTTCGCCTTAAGCCGGTGCGAGTATGGTGGAGCTTATGAGAGAGGCTATTAGTGGTCTAGTAATTAGACACACCAATTAGAAGGCTCTAAACCAATTAGAAGGCTCTAAACCGCTGGCTAAAGCAATTAGAAGCTCTAAACCAAAACGGCTCTAAACCGGAGATTAGAGGTGGAAACTTGTGTGTGCTAGGAGGGGAGCCCTGCCCCTCCTTATATAGGTGGGAGGGCTGGCCGGCCAAGGGGAGGGAGTGGAGTCCCTCCCCAACTCGGCTTGGGGTGGGGCGCCGGCTTGGGGAGGAGGGAATCCCTCCCCAACTCGGTTTCCTCTTCTCCTCCTCTTTCCACTTTCCAAAACTTGCCGTTTGACTTTCAAACAAGCCGTTTGACTTTTCAATCTAGGATTTAAATAAACCCTTTATTTTGGACAGCAAGAACACCTAGTACATGATGCAATCATTCCAACTTACAATGACACATTCATGTACCCTTCCCCCCTCCGGAGTGCCGGACATTCCGGGACCTTCTAGAATGTTCCCGATGAAAACACCGGAACCATTCCCCAACTCCGAAACGGGACTTTCCTTATATGAATCTTATTCTCCGGACCATTCCGGATCACCTCGTGATATCCCGGATCCCATCCGAGACTCCGAACAACATTCGGTCTCTTTCTCATAATACCATAACTACTCAAACAACGTCGAATCCTTAAGTGTGTCTCCCTACGGTTCGTGAATTATGCGGACATGATCGAGACACTTCTCCGAACAATAACCAATAGAGGAATCTGGAAATTCATATGGCTCCCACATATTTCTACGATTACTTTGCGATCGAATGAACCACTTACATACGATACCAATTTCCCTTTGTCTCACGATATGTTACTTATCCGAGGTTATGATCGTCGGTATCTCTGCATACCTAGTTCAACCTCGTTACTGATAAGTACTCTTTTCTCGTTCCCGTGATATGTGATCCCTTGTGACCCAGTCACATGCTTGCAAGCTAATTGGATGACATTTCACCGAGAGGGCCCATAGAATATCTATCCGTCATATGGATGGACAAATCCCACTCTTGATCCATGTGTTTCAACCAATACTTTCCGAACACTCAATACCACCTTTATAGCCACCCTGTTACGGTGTGGTGTTTGATGACATCAAAGCATCCATCCGGTAAAGGTGATATGCATGATCTCATGGTCGAAGGAATTAGGTTACTATGTATCAGAAAGCATATAGCAATTGAACTATTGAAATGACTTGATCTTTATGCTACGCTTATCTATAGGAGTATGTCCACCATATCATTCTCCTAACGATATGATCTTGTTGTTAATAACATCTCAATGTTCATGATAGGGAAACCACAATCATCTATTAACCAACAAGCTAGTGAAGTATAGAGGCTATACTAGGGACTTCAATTTAAGTTTACAATTCACACAAGTATTAATGTTTCCTTGTTAATACTATTATAGCATGAATATAAACATTTATCATAAACACAAAGATATAATAATAACTATATTTATTATTGCCTCTAGGGCATATCTCCAACAGTCTCCCACTTGCACTAGAGTCATCTAATCTAGATTACATGGTAATATACCGAACACCCATGGCAGTTTGGTGTTGGTCATGTTTTGCCCTCGGGAGAGGTTTAGTCAACGGATCCGCCACATTCAGATCTGTGTGTACTTTGCAAATCTTTATATCCCCATCCTGGATATGTTCTCGAATAGCGTGAAAACGCAGCTTGATATGCTTTAGCTTCTTGTGTGACCTTGGTTCTTGCGCATTGGCTATGGCGCCCATGTTATCACAGTAGATAGACATTGGGTCCAGCGCACTAGGAACCACACCCAGCTTTGTAATGAACTCTTTCATCCATATCGCTTCTTGTGAAGCCTCCGAAGCAGCCATGTATTCCGATTCAGTTGAAGATCTCGCCACAACGCTTTGCTTTGCACTCCTCCAGCTAACTGCTGCACCATTCAAAATAAATACGTATCCGGATTGTGATTTAGAATCATCCGGATCAGTGTTCCAACTAGCATCGGTGTAACCATTAACAACGAGCTGTTCATCACCTCCATAAGAAAGAACCATATCCTTAGTTCTTCTCAAGTACTTAAGGATGTTTTTGACCGCTGTCCAATGATCCACTCCTGGATCACTTTGATATCTGCTAGTTAAACTAACAGCATATGCAATGTCGGGTCTAGTACATAGCATGGCATACATTAGAGATCCTATGGCTGAGGCATAAGGAGTCTTACTCATCCTTTCTCTATCTTCTGCCGATGTCGGACTTTGAGTTTTACTCAAGGTCGTATTGGGCAACATGGGCAAGAACCCTTTCTTGCTTTCTTCCATTCCAAACCTCTTTAGAACTTTGTCCAAATATGTACTTTGTGACAATGATATTTGGCGTTTCGATCTATCTCTATAAATCTTTATGCCTAATATGTAAGCTGCTTCGCCAAGATCCTTCATTGAAAAACTATTATTCAAATATTCTTTGACACTATTAAGAAGGTCTACATCATTCCCAATTAACAATATGTCATCCACATATAGTATTAAGAACGCTACAGAGCTCCCACTCACCTTTTTGTAAATACAAGCTTCTCCATAAGTTTGTATAAAACCAAAACTTTTGATTACCTTATCAAAACGTTGATTCCAACTTCGGGATGCTTGCTTCAATCCATAGATGGACCGTTGAAGTTTGCATACCTTGTTAGCATCTTTAGGATCGACAAAACCTTTGGGCTGCATCATATACAATTCTTCATCAATGTCTCCATTGAGGAATGCTGTTTTGACATCCATCTGCCATATTTCATAATCGTAATATGCAGCGATTGCTAACATAATCCTCACAGACTTTAGCTTCGCTACTCGTGAGAAAGTATCATCGTAGTCAACTCCTTGAATTTGTCGAAACCCTTTTGCGACAAGTCGAGCTTTATAGACAGTAACATTACCATCAGCATCTGTTTTCTTCTTGAAAATCCATTTGTTCTCGACAGCCTTCCGGCCATCCGGTAAGTCCACCAAAGTCCATACTTGGTTTTCGTACATGGATCCAATCTCGGATTTCATGGCTTCTTGCCATTTATTGGAATCTGGGCTCATCATCGCTTCCTCATATGTCTCGGGGTCATCGGTGTTGTCCACCACCATGACATTCATAACGGAATCATACCAATCTGGAGTGGTACGAGTTCTCGTTGACCTCCGAGGCTCTGTAGTAACTTCAATCGAAGTTTCATGATCATCATCATTAGCTTCCTCTCTTATTGGTGCAGGCACCACAGGAACTTCTTCCGGTGCTGCGCTACTCGCAATTTCGAGAGAAGGTTCGATAACCTCGTCGAGTTCTACTTTCCTTCCAGTCACTTCTTTCGAGAGAAATTCCTTCTCTAGAAAGGATCCATTCTTGGCAACGAAGATTTTGCCTTCGGATCTATGATAGAAGGTATACCCAATAGTTTCCTTCGGGTATCCTATGAAGACGCATTTTTCCGCTTTGGGTTCAAGCTTGTCCGGCTGTAACTTCTTTACATAGGCTTCGCATCCCCAAACTTTAAGGAACGACAATTTAGGTTTCTTCCCAAACCATAATTCATACGGTGTCGTTTCAACGGATTTAGACGGTGCCCTATTTAAAGTGAATGCGGCTGTTTCTAATGCATAACCCCAAAATGATAGCGGTAAATCTGTAAGTGACATCATAGAACGAACCATATCTAAGAGAGTTCGATTACGACGTTCGGACACACCATTACGCTGTGGTGTTCCCGGCGGTGTCAACTGCGAAAGTATTCCGCATTTCTTCAAATGCTCGCCAAACTCGTAACTTAGATATTCACCTCCACGATCAGAACGTAGAAATTTAATCTTCTTGTTACGTTGATTCTCTGCCTCACTTTGAAATTCCTTAAACTTCTCGAAAGTTTCGGACTTATGTTTCATGAAATAGATATACCCATATCTACTCAAGTCATCCGTGAAGGTAAGAACATAACGATAACCACTGCGCGATGCTACACTCATTGGACCACACACATCGGTATGTATGATTTCCAATAAGTCCGTAGCTCGCTCCATCATACCAGAAAACGGAGTCTTAGTCATTTTACCCATCAGACATGCTTCGCATCTTTCAAGTGATTCAAAATCAAGTGATTCAAGAAGTCCATCGGAATGGAGTTTCTTCATACGCTTCACTCCAATGTGACCAAGACGACAGTGCCACATATAGGTCGAGTTATCGCTTGATTTCAATCGTTTAGCTTCAATGTTATTAATATGTGTATTTCTACTATCGAGATTCAATAAGAATAGACCATCTATCAAAGGTGCATGTGCATAAAACATATTACTCATATAAATCGAACAACCATTATTCTCGGATTTAAACAAGTAACCGTCTCGCAATAAACAAGATCCCGATATAATGTTCATGCTCAACGCAGGCACCAAATAACAATTATTTAAGTATAAAACTAATCCCGATGGTAGATGAAGAGGTAGTGTGCTGACCGCGATCACATCAACCTTTGATCCGTTTCCTACGCGCATCGTCACCTCGTTCTTCGCTAGCTTCCGTTTATTCTGCAGCTCCTGTTTCGAGTTACAAATATGAGCAACCGAACCAGTATCAAATACCCAGGCACTACTACGAATACTAGTGAGATACACATCAATAACATGTATATCAGATATACCTTTCTTCTTGATGTTGCCGTTCTTCAAATCCGCCAAGTACTTTGGGCAATTCCGCTTCCAGTGACCTTCTCCCTTGCAGTAAAAGCACTCAGTATCAGGCTTGGGTCCAGCCTTGGTCCTCTTCGTCGGCATGGTAACTTTCTTACCACCCTTCTTGAAGTGTCCCCTCTGCTTAGACTTGCCTTTCTTGAATTTGGTGGTCTTATTGACCATCAACACTTGGTGCTCTTTCTTGATCTCCACTTCTGCAGATTTTAACATAGCAAATAGTTCTGGCAACTCTTTGTTCATGTTCTGCATGTTGTAGTTCATCACAAAGTTCTTGTAACTTGGTGGTAGTGATTGGAGGATGCGGTAAACCCCCAAAGTATTAGGAATCACTATACCCAAGCTTTGAAGTTTGTTTGCGTGCCCAGACATCTTAAGCACGTGCTCACTGACGGAGCTGCCCTCTTCCATCTTGCAGTTAAAGAACTTTTCAGAAGCTTCATAACTTTCAATTGCCGCATGAGTCTCAAAAATTAATTTGAGATCCTCGACAATATCATATGGGTCTGACTCTTCAAACCTTTTCTGAAGCTCCGATTCTAAACCATACAAGATAGCACACTGAACTATGGAGTACTGATTCTTCCGAGCGAGGTAAACATTCTTTACTTCATCGGGAGCATCAGCTGCAGGTGGGTCACCCAGCGGTGCATCCAGCACATAGGTCAAATTACCAGCTGTGAGGACAATCCTCAAATTGCGGAACCAATCCGCGAAGTTGCTTCCATTGTTTTTCAACTTTTCTTTCTCTAGGAACGCATTAAAATTGATGGTAGGGGCTGCCATTGATCTACAACCTATTTGCAATAGTTTAGACTAAGTTTATGACAAATTGAGTTCAAATTAATTAATGAAATTAAACTAGGTGAACTCCCACTCAAAACAACATCCCTCACATTGTTTTAGTGATCACACGAACCAAATCCACTACATCAACACCGATCATCACGAGAGTTGATATAGTTTCAATGGCGAACAATCATCATGTTCATCATATCTACTATATGATTCATGCTTTACCTTTCGGCGATCCGTGTTCCTGAGGCTATGTCTGTACATGCTAGGCTCGTCAAGATCAAACCTTAGCTACCGCATAAGCAAATCTGGCTTGCTTATGTTGTATTCACCCGCGGAATCAAAGACACCCGATCATCACGTGGTGCTTCGAAGCAGCAAGCTTTGGCAACGGTGCATACTAAGGGTGAACACTTTAGAACTTGAAATTTATGTGCATGAGGGATCATCTTATAATGCTACCGTCGTCTACTAAGCAATACAAGATGCATAAAGGATTAACATCACATGCAATTCATAATATGTGATATGATATGGCCTTTCTTCTTTGTGCTTCCGATCTCCATCTTCAAGCATGAACATGATCTCCATCATCACCGGCATAGCATCAAGGTCAATGACGCTTCTTCATGGTTGTCGTCCACCAGCTTCAACTATTACAACTATTTTGAACAGACACGCAGGTCTTAACAGAAATTAAAGACAACCATATGGCTCCTGCCGGTTGCCAACTTACAATAAGGAACATTGCATACATCAAATATAATCACAATCATGGCCATATCACATCACTGCACACCCCTGCAAAACAAAGTTAGACGCTTCTACTTTCTTTGCATATTTTACGTGGTTTGGGGCTTTCCATAAGTGTCGTTCTAACCTACGAACAAGAACCACAACATTGATACTAGCATTGTTGATTACCCGTTGTAAATTGGATCTTTACTATGCTAGGAGAAACAGGCACCCGCAAAGCCACTTATGCAATACGAGTTGCATGTCAAGCGTGGAGCAAGTCTCATGAACGATGTCATGTAAGGTTAGCCCGGGCCGCTTCATCCCAACATACCGCAAGATGCAAAGTACACAAAAAGCAATCTACAATAAAAGCATCAACGCCCACAATGACCATTGTGTTCTACTCGTGCAACAGATCTACATATAGACACGGCTCTGATACCACTGTTGGGGTTCGTAGCATGGAAAACAAAAATTTTCTATTGCATACAAACAAACAAGCCAAGATCTATCTACTAGATTGCAGCAACGAGTCGATGGAATAACTCACCCTCGAAGATTCCAAAGTGTTTAACGAGAGCAGATTCTCGTGGGTGATGTAGTCGTACTCTTTCCGATCTCAAGATCGCGTAGACGATCCTTCCGGCGCCACGTTCCGGCAGCGCTCCCGTAGTCGGTCACACGTTCGGTACTCGACGAAGACCTTCCTCTCCCTTGTTCCAGCAGGCAGCGGAGGTTGTAGCACTCTCCTCGCGATTCCGGCAGCACAACGGCGTGGTACCGGAGGTAGAGGGGAAATCCCGCAGGGCTTCGCCTTAAGCCGGTGCGAGTATGGTGGAGCTTATGAGAGAGGCTATTAGTGGTCTAGTAATTAGACACACCAATTAGAAGGCTCTAAACCAATTAGAAGGCTCTAAACCGCTGGCTAAAGCAATTAGAAGCTCTAAACCAAAACGGCTCTAAACCGGAGATTAGAGGTGGAAACTTGTGTGTGCTAGGAGGGGAGCCCTGCCCCTCCTTATATAGGTGGGAGGGCTGGCCGGCCAAGGGGAGGGAGTGGAGTCCCTCCCCAACTCGGCTTGGGGTGGGGCGCCGGCTTGGGGAGGAGGGAATCCCTCCCCAACTCGGTTTCCTCTTCTCCTCCTCTTTCCACTTTCCAAAACTTGCCGTTTGACTTTCAAACAAGCCGTTTGACTTTTCAATCTAGGATTTAAATAAACCCTTTATTTTGGACAGCAAGAACACCTAGTACATGATGCAATCATTCCAACTTACAATGACACATTCATGTACCCTTCCCCCCTCCGGAGTGCCGGACATTCCGGGACCTTCTAGAATGTTCCCGATGAAAACACCGGAACCATTCCCCAACTCCGAAACGGGACTTTCCTTATATGAATCTTATTCTCCGGACCATTCCGGATCACCTCGTGATATCCCGGATCCCATCCGAGACTCCGAACAACATTCGGTCTCTTTCTCATAATACCATAACTACTCAAACAACGTCGAATCCTTAAGTGTGTCTCCCTACGGTTCGTGAATTATGCGGACATGATCGAGACACTTCTCCGAACAATAACCAATAGAGGAATCTGGAAATTCATATGGCTCCCACATATTTCTACGATTACTTTGCGATCGAATGAACCACTTACATACGATACCAATTTCCCTTTGTCTCACGATATGTTACTTATCCGAGGTTATGATCGTCGGTATCTCTGCATACCTAGTTCAACCTCGTT
Source organism: Avena sativa (assembly GCA_916181665.1). NCBI lineage: Eukaryota > Viridiplantae > Streptophyta > Magnoliopsida > Poales > Poaceae > Avena > Avena sativa. Next base: position 437,309,222 of record OV702295.1, read on the forward strand.
ACTGATAAGTACTCTTTTCTCGTTCCCGTGATATGTGATCCCTTTTGACCCAGTCACATGCTTGCAAGCTAATTGGATGACATTTCACCGAGAGGGCCCATAGAATATCTATCCGTCATATGGATGGACAAATCCCACTCTTGATCCATGTGTTTCAACCAATACTTTCCGAACACTCAATACCACCTTTATAGCCACCCTGTTACGGTGTGGTGTTTGATGACATCAAAGCATCCATCCGGTAAAGGTGATATGCATGATCTCATGGTCGAAGGAATTAGGTTACTATGTATCAGAAAGCATATAGCAATTGAACTATTGAAATGACTTGATCTTTATGCTACGCTTATCTATAGGAGTATGTCCACCATATCATTCTCCTAACGATATGATCTTGTTGTTAATAACATCTCAATGTTCATGATAGGGAAACCACAATCATCTATTAACCAACAAGCTAGTGAAGTATAGAGGCTATACTAGGGACTTCAATTTAAGTTTACAATTCACACAAGTATTAATGTTTCCTTGTTAATACTATTATAGCATGAATATAAACATTTATCATAAACACAAAGATATAATAATAACTATATTTATTATTGCCTCTAGGGCATATCTCCAACAGTCTCCCACTTGCACTAGAGTCATCTAATCTAGATTACATGGTAATATACCGAACACCCATGGCAGTTTGGTGTTGGTCATGTTTTGCCCTCGGGAGAGGTTTAGTCAACAGATCCGCCACATTCAGATCTGTGTGTACTTTGCAAATCTTTATATCCCCATCCTGGATATGTTCTCGAATAGCGTGAAAACGCAGCTTGATATGCTTCAGCTTCTTGTGTGACCTTGGTTCTTGCGCATTGGCTATGGCGCCCATGTTATCACAGTAGATAGACATTGGGTCCAGCGCACTAGGAACCACACCCAGCTCTGTAATGAACTCTTTCATCCATATCGCTTCTTGTGAAGCCTCCGAAGCAGCCATGTATTCCGATTCAGTTGAAGATCTCGCCACAACGCTTTGCTTTGCACTCCTCCAGCTAACTGCTGCACCATTCAAAATAAATACGTATCCGGATTGTGATTTAGAATCATCTGGATCAGTGTTCCAACTAGCATCGGTGTAACCATTAACAACGAGCTGTTCATCACCTCCATAAGAAAGAACCATATCCTTAGTTCTTCTCAAGTACTTAAGGATGTTTTTGACCGCTGTCCAATGATCCACTCCTGGATCACTTTGATATCTGCTAGTTAAACTAACAGCATATGCAATGTCGGGTCTAGTACATAGCATGGCATACATTAGAGATCCTATGGCTGAGGCATAAGGAGTCTTACTCATCCTTTCTCTATCTTCTGCCGATGTCGGACTTTGAGTTTTACTCAAGGTCGTATTGGGCAACATGGGCAAGAACCCTTTCTTGCTTTCTTCCATTCCAAACCTCTTTAGAACTTTGTCCAAATATGTACTTTGTGACAATGATATTTGGCGTTTCGATCTACCTCTATAAATCTTTATGCCTAATATGTAAGCTGCTTCGCCAAGATCCTTCATTGAAAAACTATTATTCAAATATTCTTTGACACTATTAAGAAGGTCTACATCATTCCCAATTAACAATATGTCATCCACATATAGTATTAAGAACGCTACAGAGCTCCCACTCACCTTTTTGTAAATACAAGCTTCTCCATAAGTTTGTATAAAACCAAAACTTTTGATTACCTTATCAAAACGTTGATTCCAACTTCGGGATGCTTGCTTCAATCCATAGATGGACCGTTGAAGTTTGCATACCTTGTTAGCATCTTTAGGATCGACAAAACCTTTGGGCTGCATCATATACAATTCTTCATCAATGTCTCCATTGAGGAATGCTGTTTTGACATCCATCTGCCATATTTCATAATCGTAATATGCAGCGATTGCTAACATAATCCTCACAGACTTTAGCTTCGCTACTCGTGAGAAAGTCTCATCGTAGTCAACTCCTTGAATTTGTCGAAACCCTTTTGCGACAAGTCGAGCTTTATAGACAGTAACATTACCATCAGCATCTGTTTTCTTCTTGAAAATCCATTTGTTCTCGACAGCCTTCCGGCCATCCGGTAAGTCCACCAAAGTCCATACTTGGTTTTCGTACATGGATCCAATCTCGGATTTCATGGCTTCTTGCCATTTATTGGAATCTGGGCTCATCATCGCTTCCTCATATGTCTCGGGGTCATCGGTGTTGTCCACCACCATGACATTCATAACGGAATCATACCAATCTGGAGTGGTACGAGTTCTCGTTGACCTCCGAGGCTCTGTAGTAACTTCAACCGAAGTTTCATGATCATCATCATTAGCTTCCTCTCTTATTGGTGCAGGCACCACAGGAACTTCTTCCGGTGCTGCGCTACTCGCAATTTCGAGAGAAGGTTCGACAACCTCGTCGAGTTCTACTTTCCTTCCATTCACTTCTTTCGAGAGAAATTCCTTCTCTAGAAAGGATCCATTCTTGGCAACGAAGATTTTGCCTTCGGATCTATGATAGAAGGTATACCCAATAGTTTTCTTCGGGTATCCTATGAAGACGCATTTTTCCGCTTTGGGTTCAAGCTTGTCCGGCTGTAACTTCTTTACATAGGCTTCGCATCCCCAAACTTTACGGAACGACAATTTAGGTTTCTTCCCAAACCATAATTCATAGATGAAGAGGTAGCGTGCCGACCGCGATCACATCAACCTTTGATCCGTTTCCTAAGCGCATCGTCACCTCGTTCTTCGCTAGCTTCCGTTTATTCTGCAGCTCCTGTTTCGAGTTACAAATATGAGCAACCGAACCAGTATCAAATACCCAGGCACTACTACGAATACTAGTGAGATACACATCAATAACATGTATATCAGATATACCTTTCTTCTTGATGTTGCCGTTCTTCAAATCCGCCAAGTACTTTGGGCAATTCCGCTTCTAGTGACCTTCTCCCTTGCAGTAAAAGCACTCAGTATCAGGCTTGGGTCCAGCCTTGGTCCTCTTCGTCGGCATGGTAACTTTCTTACCACCCTTCTTGAAGTGTCCCCTCTGTTTAGACTTGCCTTTCTTGAATTTGGTGGTCTTATTGACCATCAACACTTGGTGCTCTTTCTTGATCTCCACTTCTGCAGATTTTAACATAGCAAATAGTTCTGGCAACTCTTTGTTCATGTTCTGCATGTTGTAGTTCATCACAAAGTTCTTGTAACTTGGTGGTAGTGATTGGAGGATGCGGTAAACCCCCAAAGTATTAGGAATCACTATACCCAAGCTTTGAAGTTTGTTTGCGTGCCCAGACATCTTAAGCACGTGCTCACTGACGGAGCTGCCCTCTTCCATCTTGCAGTTAAAGAACTTTTCAGAAGCTTCATAACTTTCAATTGCCGCATGAGTCTCAAAAATTAATTTGAGATCCTCGACAATATCATATGGGTCTGACTCTTCAAACCTTTTCTGAAGCTCCGATTCTAAACCATACAAGATAGCACACTGAACTATGGAGTACTGATTCTTCCGAGCGAGGTAAACATTCTTTACTTCATCGGGAGCATCAGCTGCAGGTGGGTCACCCAGCGGTGCATCCAGCACATAGGTCAAATTACCAGCTGTGAGGACAATCCTCAAATTGCGGAACCAATCCGCGAAGTTGCTTCCATTGTTTTTCAACTTTTCTTTCTCTAGGAACGCATTAAAATTGATGGTAGGGGCTGCCATTGATCTACAACATATTTGCAATGGTTTAGACTAAGTTTATGACAAATTGAGTTCAAATTAATTAATGAAATTAAACTAGGTGAACTCCCACTCAAAACAACATCCCTCACATTGTTTTAGTGATCACACGAACCAAATCCACTACATCAACACCGATCATCACGAGAGTTGATATAGTTTCAATGGCGAACAATCATCATGTTCATCATATCTACTATATGATTCATGCTTTACCTTTCGGCGATCCGTGTTCCTGAGGCCATGTCTGTACATGCTAGGCTCGTCAAGATCAAACCTTAGCTACCGCATAAGCAAATCTGGCTTGCATGTGTGTTCTTCTCACAAACCATATCATGAACCACACCCAGTGTCATTGCATGTGTGTTCTTCTAATTAACCCCACATGGATCCACCGGTGTCATTGCATGTCTGCTCTTTTCATTAACCATAGCTAGAGTCATTGCATGTGTGTTCTTTTCACAAACCACATATCACCAGAGTCATTGCATGTGTGTTCTTCTCACAGACCACATATCACCTGTGCATTGCATGTGTGTTCTTCCCATGAACCACACATGGATCCACCAGTGGCATTGCATGTGTGTTCTTTTCACAAACCACATATCACCAGAGTCATTGCATGTGTGTTCTTATCACAGACCACATATCACCTGTGTCATTGCATGTGTGTTCTTCCCATGAACCACACATGGATTCGCCAATGTCATTGCATATGTGTTCTTCCCACAGACCACACATGGATCCAGCCAGTGTCATCGCATGTCTGCTCTTCCCATGAACCACACATGGATCCACCAGTGTCATTACATGTCTGCTCTTTTCATGAGCCACAGCTAGAGTCATTGGATGTGTGTTCTTCTCACAGACCACATATCACCAGTGTTATTGCATGTGTGTTCTTCCCAAAGACCACACATGGATCCACTAGTGTCATTGCATGTGTGTTCTTCTCACAAACCGTATCATGAACCATACCCAGTGTCATTGCATGTGTGTTCTTCTCACAGACCACACATGGATCCACTAGTGTATTGCATGTGTGTTCTTCTCATAAACCATATCATGAACCACACCCAGTGTCATTGCATGTGTGTTCTTCTCATTAACCCCACATGGATCCACCGGTGTCATTGCATGTCTGCTCTTTTCATTAACCATAGCTAGAGTCATTGCATGTGTGCTCTTTTCACAAACCACATATCACTAGAGTCCTTCATGTGTGTTCTTCTCACAGACCATATCATGAACCACACCCAGTGTCATTGCATGTGTGTTCTTCCCATGAACCACACATGGATCCACCGGTGTCATTGCATGTCTGCTCTTTTCATGAACCACAACTAGAGTCATTGCATGTGTGTTCTTCTCACAGACCAGATATCCCCAGTGTCATTGAATGTGTGTTCTTCCCAAAGACCACACATAGATCCACCAGTGTCATTGCATGTGTGTTTTTCTCACAAACCATATCATGAACCAAACCCAGTGTCATTGCATATGTGTGTTCTTCTCACAGAGCACACATGGATCCACCAGTGTCATTGCATGTGTGTTCTTCTCACAAACCATATCATGAACCACACCCAGTGTCATTGCATGTGTGTTCTTCTAATTAACCCCACATGGATCCACCGGTGTCATTGCATGTCTGCTCTTTTCATTAACCATAGCTAGAGTCATTGCATGTGTGTTCTTTTCACAAACCACATATCACCAGAGTCATTGCATGTGTGTTCTTCTCACAGACCACATATCACCTGTGCATTGCATGTGTGTTCTTCCCATGAACCACACATGGATCCACCAGTGGCATTGCATGTGTGTTCTTTTCACAAACCACATATCACCAGAGTCATTGCATGTGTGTTCTTATCACAGACCACATATCACCTGTGTCATTGCATGTGTGTTCTTCCCATGAACCACACATGGATCCGCCAATGTCATTGCATATGTGTTCTTCCCATAGACCACACATGGATCCAGCCAGTGTCATCGCATGTCTGCTCTTCCCATGAACCACACATGGATCCACCAGTGTCATTACATGTCTGCTCTTTTCATGAGCCACAACTAGAGTCATTAGATGTGTGTTCTTCTCACAGACCACATATCACCAGTGTTATTGCATGTGTGTTCTTCCCAAGGACCACACATGGATCCACTAGTGTCATTGCATGTGTGTTCTTCTCACAAACCGTATCATGAACCATACCCAGTGTCATTGCATGTGTGTTCTTCTCACAGACCAAACATAGATCCTCTAGTGTCATTGCATGTGTGTTCTTCTCACAAACAATATCATGAACCACACCCAGTGTCATTGCATGTGTGTTCTTCTCATTAACCCCACATGGATCCACCGGTGTCATTGCATGTCTGCTCTTTTCATTAACCACAGCTAGAGTCATTGCATGTGTGTTCTTTTCACAAACCACATATCACCAGAGTCCTTGCATGTGCGTTCTTCTCACAGACCATATCATGAACCACACCCAGTGTCATTGCATGTGTGTTCTTCCCATGAACCACACATGGATCCACCGGTGTCATTGCATGTCTACTCTTTTCATGAACCACAATTAGAGTCATTGCATGTGTGTTCTTCTCATAGACCACATATCACCAGTGTCATTGCATGTGTGTTCTTCCCAAAGACCACACATGGATCCACCAGTGTCATTGCATGTGTGTTTTTCTCATAAACCATATCATGAACCACACCCAGTGTCATTGCATATGTGTGTTCTTCTCACAGACCACACATGGATCCACCAGTGTCATTGCATGTGTGTTCTTCTCACAAACCATATCATGAACCACACCATGTGTCATTGTATTTGTGTTCTTCTCATTAACCCCACATCGATCCACCGGTGTCATTGCATGTCTGCTCTTTTCATTAACCACAGCTAGAGTCATTGCATGTGTGTTCTTTTTACAAACCACATATCAACAGAGTCATTGCATGTGTGTTCTTCTCACAGACCTCATATCACCTGTGCATTGCATGTGTGTTCTTCCCATGAACCACACATGGATCCACCAGTGGCATTGCATGTGTGTTCTTTTCACAAACCACATATCACCAGAGTCATTGCATGTGTGTTCTTATCACAGACCACATATCACCTGTATCATTGCATGTGTGTTCTTCCCATGAACCACACATGGATCCACTAGTGTCATTGCATATGTGTTCTTCCCACAGACCACACATGGATCCACCGGTGTCATTGCATGTGTGTTCTTCCCATGAACCACACATGGATCTACCAGTGTCATTGCATGTCTGCTCTTTTCATGAACCACAGCTAGAGTCATTGGATGTGTGTTCTTCTCACAGACCACATATCACCAGTGTCATTGCATGTGTGTTCTTCCCAAAGACCACACATGGATCCACCAGTGTCATTGCATGTGTGTTCGTATCGCAAACCATATCATGAACCACACCCAGTGTCATTGCATGTGTGTTCTTCTCATAGACCACACCTGGATCCACCAGTTTCATTCCACGTGTGTTCTTATCACAGACCATATCATGAACCACACCCAGTGTCATTGCATGTGTGTTCTTCCCATGAACCACACATGAATCCACCGGTGTCATTGCATGTCTGCTCTTTTCATGAACCATAGCTAGAGTAATTGCATGTGTGTTCTTCTTACACACCACATATCACCTGTGTCATTGCATGTGTGTTCTTCCCATGAACCACACATGGATCCACCAGTGTCATTGCATGTGTGTTCTTCCCACAGACCACACATGGATCCACCAGTGTCATTGCATGTGTGTTCTTCCCATGAACCACACATGGATCCAGCGGTGTCATTGTATGTCTGCTCTTCCCATGAACCACAGCGAGAGTCATCGCATGTGTGCTCTTTTCTTGAACCACAGCTAGAGTCATTGCATGTGTGTTCTTCTTACAAACCATATCATAAACCACACCCAGAGTCATTGCATGTGTGTTCTTCTCACAAACCACACATGGATCCACCGGAGTCATTGCTTGTCTTCTCTTCTCATTAACCACAGCTAGAGTCATTGCATGTCTGTTATTTTCACAAACCACATATCACCAGAGTCATTGCATGTGTGTTCTTCCATGAACAACACATGGATCCACCAGTGTCATTGCATGTGTGTTCTTCTCACAAACCACACATGGATCCACCCAGTGTCATCACATGTGTGTTCTTCCCATGAACCACACATGGATCCACCAGTGTCAGTGCATGTCTGCTCTTTTCATGAACCACAGCTAGAGTCATTGGATGTGTGTTCTTCTCACAGACCACATATCACCAGTGTCATTGCATGTGTGTTCTTCCCAAATACCACACATGGATCCACTAGTGTCATTGCATGTATGCTCTTCTCTCAAACCATATCATGAACGACACCCAGTGTCATTGCATGTGTGTTCTTCTCACAGACCACATATCACCGGAGTCATTGCATGTGTGTTCTTCCAATGAACCACACATGGATCCACTAGTGTCATTGCATGTTTGTTCTTCCCAGAGACCACACATGGATCCACCAGTGTCATTGCATGTGTGTTCTTCCCATGAACCACACATGGATCCACCGGTGTCATTGTATGTCTGCTCTTCCCATGAACCACAGCTAGAGTCATCGCATGCGTGCTCTTTTCATGAACCACAGCTAGTGTCATTGCATGTGTATTCTTCTTACAAACCACATCATGAACCACACCCAGTGTCATTGCATGTGTGTTCTTCTCACAAACCACACATGGATCCACCGGTGTCATTGCATGTCTGCTCTTCTCATTAACCATAGCTAGAGTCATTGCATGTCTGTTCTTTTCACAAACCACATATCTCCAGAGTCATGGCATGTGTGTTATTCCCATGAACCACACATGGATCCACCAGTGTTATTGCATGTGTGTTCTTGTCACAAACCACACACGGATCCACCAGTGTCATTGCATGTGTGTTATTCTCACAAACCACGTAAGGATCCACAGGTATCATTGCATGTGTGTTCTTCCCATCAACCACACATGGATCTACCGTTGTCATTGTATGTCTGCTCTTCCCATGAACCACAGGAAGAGTCATCGCATGTGTGCACTTTTCATGAACCACAACTAGAGTCATTGCATGTGTGTTCTTCTTACAAACCATATCATGAACCACACCCAGTGTCATTGCATGTGTGTTCTTCTCACAAACCACACATGGATCCACCACTATCATTGCATGTCTGCTCTTCTCATTAACCACAACTAGGGTCATTGCATGTCTGTTCTTTTCACAAACCACATGTCACCAGAGTCATTGCATGTGTGTTCTTCCCATGAACCACACATGGATCCACCAGTGTCATCGCATGTGTGTTCTTCTCACAAACCACACATGGATCCACCCAGTGTCATCGCATGTCTGCTCTTCCCATGAACCACACATGGATCCACCAGTGTTATTGCATGTCTGCTCTTTTCATGAACCACAGCTAGAGTCATTGGATATGTGTTCTTCTCACAAACCACATATCACCAGAGTCATTGCATGTGTGTTCTTCTCACAGACCACATATCACCTATGTCATTGGATGTGTGTTCTTCACACTGACCACATATCACCAGTGTCATTGCATGTGTGTTCTTCCCAAAGACCACACATGGATCCACCCAGTGTCATCGCATGTTTGCTCTTCCTATGAACCACACATGGATCCACCAGTGTCATTCCATGTCTGCTCTTTTCATGAACCACAGCTAGAGTCATTGGATGTGTGTTCTTCTCACAGAACACATATCACTAGTGTCATTGCATGTGTGTTCTTTTCACAAACCATATCATGAACCACACCCAGTGTCATTGCATGTGTGTTCTTCTCACAAACCATATCATGAACCACACCCAGTGTCATTGCATGTGTGTTCTTCTCACAAACCATATCATGAACCACACCCAGTGTCATTGCATGTGTGTTCTTCTCATTAACCCCACATGGATCCACCAGTGTCATTGCATGTATGCTCTTTTCATTAACCACAGCTAGAGTCATTGCATGTGTGCTCTTTTCATAAAACACATATCACCAGAGTCATTGCATGTGTGTTCTTCTCACAGACCACATATCACCTATGTCATTGCATGTGTGTTCTTCCCATGAACCACACATGGATCCACCAGTGTCATTGCATGTGTGTTCTTCACACAGACCACACATGGATCCACCGGTATCATTGGATGTGTGTTCTTCCCATGAACCACACATGGATCCATCGGTGTCATTGTATGTCTGATCTTCCCATGAACCACAGCTAGAGTCATCGCATGCGTGCTCTTTTCATGAACCACAGCTAGAGTCATTGGATGTGTGTTCTTCTTACAAACCATATCATGAACCACACCCAGTGTCATTGCATGTGTGTTCTTCTCATTAACCCCACATGGATCCACCGGTGTCATTGCATGTCTGCTCTTTTCATTAACCACAGCTAGAGTCATTGCATGTGTGCTCTTTTCATAAACCACATATCACCAGAGTCATTGCATGTGTGTTCTTCTCACAGACCACATATCACCTATGTCATTGCATGTGTGTTCTTCCCATGAACCACACATGGATCCACCAGTGTCTTTGCATGTGTGTTCTCCACACAAACCACACATGGATCCACCGGTATCATTGGATGTGTGTTCTTCCCATGAACCACACATGGATCCATTGGTGTCATTGTATGTCTGCTCTTCCCATGAACCACAGCTAGAGTCATCGCATGCGTGCTCTTTTCATGAACCACAGCTAGAGTCATTGGATGTGTGTTCTTCTTACAAACCATATCATGAACCACACCCAGTGTCATTGCATGTGTGTTCTTCTCATTAACCCCACATGGATCCACCGGTGTCATTGCATGTCTGCTCTTTTCATTAACCACAGCTAGAGTCATTGCATGTGTGCTCTTTTCATAAACCACATATCACTAGAGTCATTGCATGTGTATTCTTCTCACAGAACACATATCACCTATGTCATTGCATGTGTGTTCTTCCCATGAACCACACATGGATCCACCAGTGTCATTGCATGTGTGTTCTTCACACAGACCACATATGGATCCACCGGTATCATTGGATGTGTGTTCTTCCCATGAACCACACATGGATCCATCGGTGTCATTGTATGTCTGCTCTTCCCATGAACCACAGCTAGAGTCATCGCATGCGTGCTCTTTTCATGAACCACAGCTAGAGTGATTGGATGTGTGTTCTTCTTACAAACCATATCATGAACCACACCCAGTGTCATTGCATGTGTGTTCTTCTCACAAACCACACATGGATCCACCGGTGTCATTGCATGTCTGCTCTTCTCATTAACCAGAGCTAGATTCATTGCATGTTTGTTCTTTCCACAAACCACATATCACTAGATTCATTGCATGTGTGTTCTTCCCATGAACCACACATGGATCCACCAGTGTCATTGCATGTGTGTTCTTCTCACAATCCACACATGGATCCACCCAGTGTCATCGCATGTGTGTTCTTCCCACGAACCACACATGGATCCACCAGTGTCATTGCATGTCTGCTCTTTTCATGAACCATAGCTAGAGTCATTGGATGTGTGTTCTTCTCACAGACCACATATCACCAGTGTCATTGCATGTGTGTTCTTCCCAAAGACCACACATGGATCCACCAGTGTCATTGCATGTGTGTTCTTCTCACAAACCATATCATGAACCACACCTAGTGTCATTGCATGTGTGTTCTTCTCACATACCACACATGGATCCACTAGTGTCATTGCATGTGAGTTCTTCTCACAGACCATATCATGAACCACACATGGATCCAACGGTGTCATTGCATGTCTGCTCTTTTCATTAACCACGGCTAGAGTCATTGCATGTTTGTTCTTTTCACAAACCACATATCACTAGAGTCATGGCATGTGTGTTATTCCCATGAACCACACATGGATCCACCAGTGTTATTGCATGTGTGTTCTTGTCACAAACCACACACGGATCCACCAGTGTCATTGCATGTGTGTTATTCTCACAAACCACTTAAGGATCCACAGGTGTCATTGCATGTGTGTTCTTCCCATGAACCACACATGGATCTACCGTTGTCATTGTATGTCTGCTCTTCCCATGAACCACAGGAAGAGTCATCGCATGTGTGTACTTTTCATGAACCACAACTAGAGTCATTGCATGTGTGTTCTTCTTACAAACCATATCATGAACCACACCCAGTGTCATTGCATGTGTGTTCTTCCCACAAACCACACATGGATCCACCGCTGTCATTGCATGTCTGCTCTTCTCATTAACCACAACTAGGGTCATTGCATGTCTGTTCTTTTCACAAACCACATGTCACCAGAGTCATTGCATGTGTGTTCTTCCCATGAACCACACATGGATCCACCAGTGTCATCGCATGTGTGTTCTTCTCACAAACCACACATGGATCCACCCAGTGTCACGCATGTCTGCTCTTCCCATGAACCACACATGGATCCACCAGTGTTATTGCATGTCTGCTCTTTTCATGAACCACAGCTAGAGTCATTGGATATGTGTTCTTCTCACAAACCACATATCACTAGTGTCATTGCATGTGTGTTCTTCCCAAAGACCACGCATGGATCGACCAGTGTCATTGCATGTGTGTTCTTCTCACAAACCATATCATGAACCACACCCAGTGTCATTGCATGTGTGTTCTTCTCATAGACCACACATGGATCCACCAGTGTCGTTGCATGTGTGTTCTTCTCACAAACCATATCATGAACCACACCCATTATCATTGCATGTGTGTTCTTCTCATTAACCCCACATGGATCCACTAGTGTCATTGCATGTCTGCTCTTTTCATTAACCACAGCTAGAGTCATTGCATGTGTGCTCTTTTCACAAACCACATATCACCAGAGTCATTGCATGTGTGTTCTTCTCACATACCATATCATGAACCACACCCATTGTCATTGCATGTGTGTTCTTCCCATGAACCACACATGGATCCACCGGTGTCATTGCATGTCTGCTCTTTTCATGAACCACAACTAGAGTCATTGCATGTGTGTTCTTCTCACAGACCACATATCACCAGAGTCATTGCATGTGTGTTCTTCCCATGAACCACACATGGATCCACCAGTTTCATTGCATGTGTGTTCTTCCCACAGACCACACATGGATCCCCCAGTGTCGTTGCATGTGTGTTCTTCCCATGAACCACACATGGATCCACCGGTGTCATTGTATGTCTGCTCTTCCCATGAACCACATCTAGAGTCATCGCATGCGTGCTCTTTTCATGAACCACAGCTAGAGTCATTGCATGTGTGTTCTTTTTACAAACCATATCATGAACCACACCTAGTGTCATTGCATGTGTGTTCTTCTCACAAACCACACATGGATCCACCGGTGCCATTGCATGTCTGCTCTTCTCATTAACCACAGCTAGAGTCATTGCATGTCTGTTCTTTTCACAAACCACATATCACCAGAGTCATTGCATGTGTGTTCTTCCCATGAACCACACATGGATCCACCAGTGTCATTGCATGTGTGTTCTTCCCATAGACCACACATGGATCCACCAGTGTCATTGCATGTGTGTTCTTCCCATAAACCACACATGGATCCACCAGTGTCATTGCATGTCTGCTCTTTTCATGAACCACAGCTAGAGTCATTGCATGTGTGTTCTTCCCATGAACCACACATGGATCCACCAGTGTCATTGCATGTGTGTTCTTCTCACAAACCATATCATGAACCACACCCAGTGTCATTGCATGTGTGTTCTTCTCACACACCACACATGGATCCACTAGTGTCATTGCATGTGTGTTCTTCTCACAGACCATATCATGAACCACACCCAGTGTCATTGCATGTGTGTTCTTCCCATGAACCACACATGGATCCACCAGTGTCATTGCATGTCTGCTCTTTTCATGAACCACAGCTAGAGTCATTGCATGTGTGTTCTTCCCATAGACCACACATGGATCCACCAGTGTCATTGCATGTGTGTTCTTCCCATGAACCACACATGGATCCACCAGTGTCATTGCATGTGTGTTATTCTCACAAACCACGTAAGGATCCACCGGTGTCATTGCATGTGTGTTCTTCCCATGAACCAAACATGGATCCACCGGTGTCATTGTATGTCTGCTCTTCCCATGAACCACATCTAGAGTCATCGCATGCGTGCTCTTTTCATGAACCATAGCTAGAGTTATTGCATGTGTTTTCTTCTTACAAACCATATCATGAACCACACCCAGTGTCATTGCATGTGTGTTCTTCTCACAAACCACACATGGATCCACCGGTGTCATTGCATGTTTGCTCTTCTCATTAACCATAGCTAGAGTCATTGCATGTCTGTTATTTTCACAAACCACATATCACTAGAGTCATTGGATGTGTGTTCTTCCCATGAACCACACATGGATCCACCAGTGTCATTGCATGCGTGTTCTTCTCACAAAACATATCATGAACCACACCCAGTGTCATTGCATGTGTGTTCTTCTCATTAACCCCACATGGATCCACCGGTGTCATTGCATGTCTGCTCTTTTCATTAACCACAGCTAGAGTCATTGCATGTGTGCTCTTTTCATAAACCACATATCACCAGAGTCATTGCATGTGTGTTCTTCTCACAGACCACATATCACCTATGTCATTGGATGTGTGTTCTTCACACATACCACATATCACCAGTGTCATTGCATGTGTGTTCTTCCCAAAGACCACACATGGATCCACCCAGTGTCATCGCATGTTTGCTCTTCCCATGAACCACACATGGATCCACCAGTGTCATTCCATGTCTGCTCTTTTCATGAACCACAGCAAGAGTCATTGGATGTGTGTTCTTCTCACAGAACACATATCACTAGTGTCATTGCATGTGTGTTCTTCTCACAAACCATATCATGAACCACACCCAGTGTCATTGCATGTGTGTTCTTCTCACAAACCATATCATGAACCACACCAGTGTCATTGCATGTGTGTTCTTCTCATTAACCCCACATGGATCCACCGGTGTCATTGCATGTCTGCTCTTTTCATTAACCACAGCTAGAGTCATTGCATGTGTGCTCTTTTCATAAACCACATATCACCAGAGTCATTGCATGTGTGTTCTTCTCACAGACCACATATCACCTATGTCATTGCATGTGTGTTCTTCCCATGAACCACACATGGATCCACCAGTGTCATTGCATGTGTGTTCTTCACACAGACCACACATGGATCCACCGGTATCATTGGATGTGTGTTCTTCCCATGAACCACACATGGATACATTGGTGTCATTGTATGTCTGCTCTTCCCATGAACCATAGCTAGAGTCATCGCATGCGTGCTCTTTTCATGAACCACAGCTAGAGTCATTGGATGTGTGTTCTTATTACAAACCATATCATGAACCACACCCAGTGTCATTGCATGTGTGTTCTTCTCATTAACCCCACATGGATCCACCGGTGTCATTGCATGTCTGCTCTTTTCATTAACCACAGCTAGAGTCATTGCATGTGTGCTCTTTTCATAAACCACATATCACTAGAGTCATTGCATGTGTGTTCTTCTCACAGACCACATATCACCTATGTCATTGCATGTGTGTTCTTCCCAGGAAATACACATGGATCCACCAGTGTCATTGCATGTGTGTTCTTCACACAGACCACATATGGATCCACCGGTATCATTGGATGTGTGTTCTTCCCATGAACCACACATGAATCCACCGGTGTCATTGCATGTCTGCTCTTTTCGTGAACCATAGCTAGAGTAATTGCATGTGTGTTCTTCTTACATACCACATATCACCTGTGTCATTGCATGTGTGTTCTTCCCATGAACCACACATGGATCCACCAGTGTCATTGCATGTGTGTTCTTCCCACAGACCACACATGGATCCACCAGTGTCATTGCATGTGTGTTCTTCCCATGAACCACACATGGATCCAGCGGTGTCATTGTATGTCTGCTCTTCCCATGAACCACAGCGAGAGTCATCGCATGTGTGCTCTTTTCTTGAACCACAGCTAGAGTCAATGCATGTGTGTTCTTCTTACAAACCATATCATAAACCACACCCAGAGTCATTGCATGTGTGTTCTTCTCACAAACCACACATGGATCCACCGGAGTCATTGCTTGTCTTCTCTTCTCATTAACCACAGCTAGAGTCATTGCATGTCTGTTATTTTCACAAACCACATATCACCAGAGTCATTGCATGTGTGTTCTTCCATGAACAACACATGGATCCACCAGTGTCATTGCATGTGTGTTCTTCTCACAAACCACACATGGATCCACCCAGTGTCATCACATGTGTGTTCTTCCCATGAACCACACATGGATCCACCAGTGTCAGTGCATGTCTACTCTTTTCATGAACCACAGCTAGAGTCATTGGATGTGTGTTCTTCTCACAGACCACATATCACCAGTGTCATTGCATGTGTGTTCTTCTCACAGACCACATATCACCGGAGTCATTGCATGTGTGTTCTTCCAATGAACCACACATGGATCCACTAGTGTCATTGCATGTTTGTTCTTCCCAGAGACCACACATGGATCCACCAGTGTCATTGCATGTGTGTTCTTCCCATGAACCACACATGGATCCACCGTTGTCATTGTATGTCTGCTCTTCCCATGAACCACAGCTAGAGTCATCGCATGCGTGCTCTTTTCATGAACCACAGCTAGTGTCATTGCATGTGTATTCTTCTTACAAACCACATCATGAACCACACCCAGTGTCATTGCATGTGTGTTCTTCTCACAAACCACACATGGATCCACCGGTGTCATTGCATGTCTGCTCTTCTCATTAACCATAGCTAGAGTCATTGCATGTCTGTTCTTTTCACAAACCACATATCTCCAGAGTCATGGCATGTGTGTTATTCCCATGAACCACACATGGATCCACCAGTGTTATTGCATGTGTGTTCTTGTCACAAACCACACACGGATCCACCAGTGTCATTGCATGTGTGTTATTCTCACAAACCACGTAAGGATCCACAGGTGTCATTGCATGTGTGTTCTTCCCATGAACCACACATGGATCTACCGTTGTCATTGTATGTCTGCTCTTCCCATGAACCACAGGAAGAGTCATCGCATGTGTGCACTTTTCATGAACCACAACTAGAGTCATTGCATGTGTGTTCTTCTTACAAACCATATCATGAACCACACCCAGTGTCATTGCATGTGTGTTCTTCTCACAAACCACACATGGATCCACCGCTGTCATTGCATGTCTGCTCTTCTCATTAACCACAACTAGGGTCATTGCATGTCTGTTCTTTTCACAAACCACATGTCACCAGAGTCATTGCATGTGTGTTCTTCCCATGAACCACACATGGATCCACCAGTGTCATCGCATGTGTGTTCTTCTCACAAACCACACATGGATCCACCCAGTGTCATCGCATGTCTGCTCTTCCCATGAACCACACATGGATCCACCAGTGTTATTGCATGTCTGCTCTTTTCATGAACCACAGCTAGAGTCATTGGATATGTGTTCTTCTCACAAACCACATATCACCAGAGTCATTGCATGTGTGTTCTTCTCACAGACCACATATCACCTATGTCATTGGATGTGTGTTCTTCACACTGACCACATATCACCAGTGTCATTGCATGTGTGTTCTTTCCAAAGACCACACATGGATCCACCCAGTGTCATCGCATGTTTGCTCTTCCTATGAACCACACATGGATCCACCAGTGTCATTCCATGTCTGCTCTTTTCATGAACCACAGCTAGAGTCATTGGATGTGTGTTCTTCTCACAGAACACATATCACTAGTGTCATTGCATGTGTGTTCTTCTCACAAACCATATCATGAACCACACCCAGTGTCATTGCATGTGTGTTCTTCTCACAAACCATATCATGAACCACACCCAGTGTCATTGCATGTGTGTTCGTCTCACAAACCATATCATGAACCACACCCAGTGTCATTGCATGTGTGTTCTTCTCATTAACCCCACATGGATCCACCAGTGTCATTGCATGTCTGCTCTTTTCATTAACCACAGCTAGAGTCATTGCATGTGTGCTCTTTTCATAAACCACATATCACCAGAGTCATTGCATGTGTGTTCTTCTCATAGACCACATATCACCTATGTCATTGCATGTGTATTCTTCCCATGAACCACACATGGATCCACCAGTGTCATTGCATGTGTGTTCTTCACACAGACCACACATGGATCCACCGGTATCATTGGATGTGTGTTCTTCCCATGAACCACACATGGATCCATCGGTGTCATTGTATGTCTGCTCTTCCCATGAACCACAGCTAGAGTCATCGCATGCGTGCTCTTTTCATGAACCACAGCTAGAGTCATTGGATGTGTGTTCTTCTTACAAACCATATCATGAACCACACCCAGTGTCATTGCATGTGTGTTCTTCTCATTAACCCCACATGGATCCACCGGTGTCATTGCATGTCTGCTCTTTTCATTAACCACAGCTAGAGTCATTGCATGTGTGCTCTTTTCATAAACCACATATCACCAGAGTCATTGCATGTGTGTTCTTCTCACAGACCACATATCACCTATGTCATTGCATGTGTGTTCTTCCCATGAACCACACATGGATCCACCAGTGTCTTTGCATGTGTGTTCTCCACACAAACCACACATGGATCCACCGGTATCATTGGATGTGTGTTCTTCCCATGAACCACACATGGATCCATTGGTGTCATTGTATGTCTGCTCTTCCCATGAACCACAGCTAGAGTCATCGCATGCGTGCTCTTTTCATGAACCACAGCTAGAGTCATTGGATGTGTGTTCTTCTTACAAACCATATCATGAACCACACCCAGTGTCATTGCATGTGTGTTCTTCTCATTAACCCCACATGGATCCACCGGTGTCATTGCATGTCTGCTCTTTTCATTAACCACAGCTAGAGTCATTGCATGTGTGCTCTTTTCATAAACCACATATCACTAGAGTCATTGCATGTGTATTCTTCTCACAGAACACATATCACCTATGTCATTGCATGTGTGTTCTTCCCATGAACCACACATGGATCCACCAGTGTCATTGCATGTGTGTTCTTCACACAGACCACATATGGAGCCACCGGTATCATTGGATGTGTGTTCTTCCCATGAACCACACATGGATCCATTGGTGTCATTGTATGTCTGCTCTTCCCATGAACCACAGCTAGAGTCATCGCATGCGTGCTCTTTTCATGAACCACAGCTAGAGTGATTGGATGTGTGTTCTTCTTACAAACCATATCATGAACCACACCCAGTGTCATTGCATGTGTGTTCTTCTCATTAACCCCACATGGATCCACCGGTGTCATTGCATGTCTGCTCTTTTCATTAACCACAGCTAGAGTCATTGCATGTGTGCTCTTTTCATAAACCCTATATCACCAGAGTCATTGCATGTGTGTTCTTCTCACAGAACACATATCACCTATGTCATTGCATGTGTGTTCTTCCCATGAACCACACATGGATCCACCAGTGTCTTTGCATGTGTGTTCTCCACACAAACCACACATGGATCCACCGGTATCATTGGATGTGTGTTCTTCCCATGAACCACACATGGATCCATTGGTGTCATTGTATGTCTGCTCTTCCCATGAACCACAGCTAGAGTCATCGCATGCGTGCTCTTTTCATGAACCACAGCTAGAGTCATTGCATGTGTGTTCTTCCATGAACAACACATGGATCCACCAGTGTCATTGCATGTGTGTTCTTCTCACAAACCACACATGGATCCACCCAGTGTCATCACATGTGTGTTCTTCCCATGAACCACACATGGATCCACCAGTGTCAGTGCATGTCTACTCTTTTCATGAACCACAGCTAGAGTCATTGGATGTGTGTTCTTCTCACAGACCACATATCACCAGTGTCATTGCATGTGTGTTCTTCTCACAGACCACATATCACCGGAGTCATTGCATGTGTGTTCTTCCAATGAACCACACATGGATCCACTAGTGTCATTGCATGTTTGTTCTTCCCAGAGACCACACATGGATCCACCAGTGTCATTGCATGTGTGTTCTTCCCATGAACCACACATGGATCCACCGTTGTCATTGTATGTCTGCTCTTCCCATGAACCACAGCTAGAGTCATCGCATGCGTGCTCTTTTCATGAACCACAGCTAGTGTCATTGCATGTGTATTCTTCTTACAAACCACATCATGAACCACACCCAGTGTCATTGCATGTGTGTTCTTCTCACAAACCACACATGGATCCACCGGTGTCATTGCATGTCTGCTCTTCTCATTAACCATAGCTAGAGTCATTGCATGTCTGTTCTTTTCACAAACCACATATCTCCAGAGTCATGGCATGTGTGTTATTCCCATGAACCACACATGGATCCACCAGTGTTATTGCATGTGTGTTCTTGTCACAAACCACACACGGATCCACCAGTGTCATTGCATGTGTGTTATTCTCACAAACCACGTAAGGATCCACAGGTGTCATTGCATGTGTGTTCTTCCCATGAACCACACATGGATCTACCGTTGTCATTGTATGTCTGCTCTTCCCATGAACCACAGGAAGAGTCATCGCATGTGTGCACTTTTCATGAACCACAACTAGAGTCATTGCATGTGTGTTCTTCTTACAAACCATATCATGAACCACACCCAGTGTCATTGCATGTGTGTTCTTCTCACAAACCACACATGGATCCACCGCTGTCATTGCATGTCTGCTCTTCTCATTAACCACAACTAGGGTCATTGCATGTCTGTTCTTTTCACAAACCACATGTCACCAGAGTCATTGCATGTGTGTTCTTCCCATGAACCACACATGGATCCACCAGTGTCATCGCATGTGTGTTCTTCTCACAAACCACACATGGATCCACCCAGTGTCATCGCATGTCTGCTCTTCCCATGAACCACACATGGATCCACCAGTGTTATTGCATGTCTGCTCTTTTCATGAACCACAGCTAGAGTCATTGGATATGTGTTCTTCTCACAAACCACATATCACCAGAGTCATTGCATGTGTGTTCTTCTCACAGACCACATATCACCTATGTCATTGGATGTGTGTTCTTCACACTGACCACATATCACCAGTGTCATTGCATGTGTGTTCTTTCCAAAGACCACACATGGATCCACCCAGTGTCATCGCATGTTTGCTCTTCCTATGAACCACACATGGATCCACCAGTGTCATTCCATGTCTGCTCTTTTCATGAACCACAGCTAGAGTCATTGGATGTGTGTTCTTCTCACAGAACACATATCACTAGTGTCATTGCATGTGTGTTCTTCTCACAAACCATATCATGAACCACACCCAGTGTCATTGCATGTGTGTTCTTCTCACAAACCATATCATGAACCACACCCAGTGTCATTGCATGTGTGTTCGTCTCACAAACCATATCATGAACCACACCCAGTGTCATTGCATGTGTGTTCTTCTCATTAACCCCACATGGATCCACCAGTGTCATTGCATGTCTGCTCTTTTCATTAACCACAGCTAGAGTCATTGCATGTGTGCTCTTTTCATAAACCACATATCACCAGAGTCATTGCATGTGTGTTCTTCTCATAGACCACATATCACCTATGTCATTGCATGTGTGTTCTTCCCATGAACCACACATGGATCCACCAGTGTCATTGCATGTGTGTTCTTCACACAGACCACACATGGATCCACCGGTATCATTGGATGTGTGTTCTTCCCATGAACCACACATGGATCCATCGGTGTCATTGTATGTCTGCTCTTCCCATGAACCACAGCTAGAGTCATCGCA
Source organism: Avena sativa (assembly GCA_916181665.1). NCBI lineage: Eukaryota > Viridiplantae > Streptophyta > Magnoliopsida > Poales > Poaceae > Avena > Avena sativa. The sequence continues at coordinate 437,330,918 of OV702295.1, forward strand.
TGCGTGCTCTTTTCATGAACCACAGCTAGAGTCATTGGATGTGTGTTCTTCTTACAAACCATATCATGAACCACACCCAGTGTCATTGCATGTGTGTTCTTCTCATTAACCCCACATGGATCCACCGGTGTCATTGCATGTCTGCTCTTTTCATTAACCACAGCTAGAGTCATTGCATGTGTGCTCTTTTCATAAACCACATATCACCAGAGTCATTGCATGTGTGTTCTTCTCACAGACCACATATCACCTATGTCATTGCATGTGTGTTCTTCCCATGAACCACACATGGATCCACCAGTGTCTTTGCATGTGTGTTCTCCACACAAACCACACATGGATCCACCGGTATCATTGGATGTGTGTTCTTCCCATGAACCACACATGGATCCATTGGTGTCATTGTATGTCTGCTCTTCCCATGAACCACAGCTAGAGTCATCGCATGCGTGCTCTTTTCATGAACCACAGCTAGAGTCATTGGATGTGTGTTCTTCTTACAAACCATATCATGAACCACACCCAGTGTCATTGCATGTGTGTTCTTCTCATTAACCCCACATGGATCCACCGGTGTCATTGCATGTCTGCTCTTTTCATTAACCACAGCTAGAGTCATTGCATGTGTGCTCTTTTCATAAACCACATATCACTAGAGTCATTGCATGTGTATTCTTCTCACAGAACACATATCACCTATGTCATTGCATGTGTGTTCTTCCCATGAACCACACATGGATCCACCAGTGTCATTGCATGTGTGTTCTTCACACAGACCACATATGGAGCCACCGGTATCATTGGATGTGTGTTCTTCCCATGAACCACACATGGATCCATTGGTGTCATTGTATGTCTGCTCTTCCCATGAACCACAGCTAGAGTCATCGCATGCGTGCTCTTTTCATGAACCACAGCTAGAGTGATTGGATGTGTGTTCTTCTTACAAACCATATCATGAACCACACCCAGTGTCATTGCATGTGTGTTCTTCTCATTAACCCCACATGGATCCACCGGTGTCATTGCATGTCTGCTCTTTTCATTAACCACAGCTAGAGTCATTGCATGTGTGCTCTTTTCATAAACCCTATATCACCAGAGTCATTGCATGTGTGTTCTTCTCACAGAACACATATCACCTATGTCATTGCATGTGTGTTCTTCCCATGAACCACACATGGATCCACCAGTGTCTTTGCATGTGTGTTCTCCACACAAACCACACATGGATCCACCGGTATCATTGGATGTGTGTTCTTCCCATGAACCACACATGGATCCATTGGTGTCATTGTATGTCTGCTCTTCCCATGAACCACAGCTAGAGTCATCGCATGCGTGCTCTTTTCATGAACCACAGCTAGAGTCATTGGATGTGTGTTCTTCTTACAAACCATATCATGAACCACACCCAGTGTCATTGCATGTGTGTTCTTCTCATTAACCCCACATGGATCCACCGGTGTCATTGCATGTCTGCTCTTTTCATTAACCACAGCTAGAGTCATTGCATGTGTGCTCTTTTCATAAACCACATATCACTAGAGTCATTGCATGTGTATTCTTCTCACAGAACACATATCACCTATGTCATTGCATGTGTGTTCTTCCCATGAACCACACATGGATCCACCAGTGTCATTGCATGTGTGTTCTTCACACAGACCACATATGGATCCACCGGTATCATTGGATGTGTGTTCTTCCCATGAACCACACATGGATCCATCGGTGTCATTGTATGTCTGCTCTTCCCATGAACCACAGCTAGAGTCATCGCATGCGTGCTCTTTTCATGAACCACAGCTAGAGTGATTGGATGTGTGTTCTTCTTACAAACCATATCATGAACCACACCCAGTGTCATTGCATGTGTGTTCTTCTCACAAACCACACATGGATCCACCGGTGTCATTGCATGTCTACTCTTCTCATTAAACAGAGCTAGATTCATTGCATGTTTGTTCTTTCCACAAACCACATATCACTAGAGTCATTGCATGTGTGTTCTTCCCATGAACCACACATGGATCCACCAGTGTCATTGCATGTGTGTTCTTCTCACAAACCACACATGGATGCACCCAGTGTCATCGCATGTGTGTTCTTCCCACGAACCACACATGGATCCACCAGTGTCATTGCATGTCTGCTCTTTTCCTGAACCATAGCTAGAGTCATTGGATGTGTGTTCTTCTCACAGAACACATATCACTAGTGTCATTGCATGTGTGTTCTTCTCACAAACCATATCATGAACCACACCCAGTGTCATTGCATGTGTGTTCTTCTCACAAACCATATCATGAACCACACCCAGTGTCATTGCATGTGTGTTCGTCTCACAAACCATATCATGAACCACACCCAGTGTCATTGCATGTGTGTTCTTCTCATTAACCCCACATGGATCCACCAGTGTCATTGCATGTCTGCTCTTTTCATTAACCACAGCTAGAGTCATTGCATGTGTGCTCTTTTCATAAACCACATATCACCAGAGTCATTGCATGTGTGTTCTTCTCATAGACCACATATCACCTATGTCATTGCATGTGTGTTCTTCCCATGAACCACACATGGATCCACCAGTGTCATTGCATGTGTGTTCTTCACACAGACCACACATGGATCCACCGGTATCATTGGATGTGTGTTCTTCCCATGAACCACACATGGATCCATCGGTGTCATTGTATGTCTGCTCTTCCCATGAACCACAGCTAGAGTCATCGCATGCGTGCTCTTTTCATGAACCACAGCTAGAGTCATTGGATGTGTGTTCTTCTTACAAACCATATCATGAACCACACCCAGTGTCATTGCATGTGTGTTCTTCTCATTAACCCCACATGGATCCACCGGTGTCATTGCATGTCTGCTCTTTTCATTAACCACAGCTAGAGTCATTGCATGTGTGCTCTTTTCATAAACCACATATCACCAGAGTCATTGCATGTGTGTTCTTCTCACAGACCACATATCACCTATGTCATTGCATGTGTGTTCTTCCCATGAACCACACATGGATCCACCAGTGTCTTTGCATGTGTGTTCTCCACACAAACCACACATGGATCCACCGGTATCATTGGATGTGTGTTCTTCCCATGAACCACACATGGATCCATTGGTGTCATTGTATGTCTGCTCTTCCCATGAACCACAGCTAGAGTCATCGCATGCGTGCTCTTTTCATGAACCACAGCTAGAGTCATTGGATGTGTGTTCTTCTTACAAACCATATCATGAACCACACCCAGTGTCATTGCATGTGTGTTCTTCTCATTAACCCCACATGGATCCACCGGTGTCATTGCATGTCTGCTCTTTTCATTAACCACAGCTAGAGTCATTGCATGTGTGCTCTTTTCATAAACCACATATCACTAGAGTCATTGCATGTGTATTCTTCTCACAGAACACATATCACCTATGTCATTGCATGTGTGTTCTTCCCATGAACCACACATGGATCCACCAGTGTCATTGCATGTGTGTTCTTCACACAGACCACATATGGAGCCACCGGTATCATTGGATGTGTGTTCTTCCCATGAACCACACATGGATCCATTGGTGTCATTGTATGTCTGCTCTTCCCATGAACCACAGCTAGAGTCATCGCATGCGTGCTCTTTTCATGAACCACAGCTAGAGTGATTGGATGTGTGTTCTTCTTACAAACCATATCATGAACCACACCCAGTGTCATTGCATGTGTGTTCTTCTCATTAACCCCACATGGATCCACCGGTGTCATTGCATGTCTGCTCTTTTCATTAACCACAGCTAGAGTCATTGCATGTGTGCTCTTTTCATAAACCCTATATCACCAGAGTCATTGCATGTGTGTTCTTCACACTGACCACATATCACCAGTGTCATTGCATGTGTGTTCTTTCCAAAGACCACACATGGATCCACCCAGTGTCATTGCATGTGTGTTCTTCTCATTAACCCCACATGGATCCACCGGTGTCATTGCATGTCTGCTCTTTTCATTAACCACAGCTAGAGTCATTGCATGTGTGCTCTTTTCATAAACCACATATCACCAGAGTCATTGCATGTGTGTTCTTCTCACAGACCACATATCACCTATGTCATTGCATGTGTGTTCTTCCCATGAACCACACATGGATCCACCAGTGTCTTTGCATGTGTGTTCTCCACACAAACCACACATGGATCCACCGGTATCATTGGATGTGTGTTCTTCCCATGAACCACACATGGATCCATTGGTGTCATTGTATGTCTGCTCTTCCCATGAACCACAGCTAGAGTCATCGCATGCGTGCTCTTTTCATGAACCACAGCTAGAGTCATTGGATGTGTGTTCTTCTTACAAACCATATCATGAACCACACCCAGTGTCATTGCATGTGTGTTCTTCTCATTAACCCCACATGGATCCACCGGTGTCATTGCATGTCTGCTCTTTTCATTAACCACAGCTAGAGTCATTGCATGTGTGCTCTTTTCATAAACCACATATCACTAGAGTCATTGCATGTGTATTCTTCTCACAGAACACATATCACCTATGTCATTGCATGTGTGTTCTTCCCATGAACCACACATGGATCCACCAGTGTCATTGCATGTGTGTTCTTCACACAGACCACATATGGATCCACCGGTATCATTGGATGTGTGTTCTTCCCATGAACCACACATGGATCCATCGGTGTCATTGTATGTCTGCTCTTCCCATGAACCACAGCTAGAGTCATCGCATGCGTGCTCTTTTCATGAACCACAGCTAGAGTGATTGGATGTGTGTTCTTCTTACAAACCATATCATGAACCACACCCAGTGTCATTGCATGTGTGTTCTTCTCACAAACCACACATGGATCCACCGGTGTCATTGCATGTCTACTCTTCTCATTAAACAGAGCTAGATTCATTGCATGTTTGTTCTTTCCACAAACCACATATCACTAGAGTCATTGCATGTGTGTTCTTCCCATGAACCACACATGGATCCACCAGTGTCATTGCATGTGTGTTCTTCTCACAAACCACACATGGATGCACCCAGTGTCATCGCATGTGTGTTCTTCCCACGAACCACACATGGATCAACCAGTGTCATTGCATGTCTGCTCTTTTCCTGAACCATAGCTAGAGTCATTGGATGTGTGTTCTTCTCACAGACCACATATCACCAGTGTCATTGCATGTGTGTTCTTCCCAAAGACCACACATGGATCCACCAGTGTCATTGCATGTGTGTTCTTCTCACAAACCATATCATGAACCACACCTAGTGTCATTGCATGTGTGTTCTTCTCACATACCACACATGGATCCACTAGTGTCATTGCATGTGAGTTCTTCTCACAGACCATATCATGAACCACACATGGATCCAACGGTGTCATTGCATGTCTGCTCTTTTCATTAACCACGGCTAGAGTCATTGCATGTCTGTTCTTTTCACAAACCACATATCACCAGAGTCATGGCATGTGTGTTATTCCCATGAACCACACATGGATCCACCAGTGTTATTGCATGTGTGTTCTTGTCACAAACCACACACGGATCCACCAGTGTCATTGCATGTGTGTTATTCTCACAAACCACGTAAGGATCCACATGTGTCATTGCATGTGTGTTCTTCCCATGAACCACACATGGATCTACCGTTGTCATTGTATGTCTGCTCTTCCCATGAACCACAGGAAGAGTCATCGCATGTGTGCACTTTTCATGAACCACAACTAGAGTCATTGCATGTGTGTTCTTCTTACAAACCATATCATGAACCACACCCAGTGTCATTGCATGTGTGTTCTTCTCACAAACCACACATGGATCCACCGCTGTCATTGCATGTCTGCTCTTCTCATTAACCACAACTAGGGTCATTGCATGTCTGTTCTTTTCACAAACCACATGTCACCAGAGTCATTGCATGTGTGTTCTTCCCATGAACCACACATGGATCCACCAGTGTCATCGCATGTGTGTTCTTCTCACAAACCACACATGGATCCACCCAGTGTCATCGCATGTCTGCTCTTCCCATGAACCACACATGGATCCACCAGTGTTATTGCATGTCTGCTCTTTTCATGAACCACAGCTAGTGTCATTGGATATGTGTTCTTCTCACAAACCACATATCACCAGAGTCATTGCATGTGTGTTCTTCTCACAGACCACATATCACCTATGTCATTGGATGTGTGTTCTTCACACTGACCACATATCACCAGTGTCATTGCATGTGTGTTCTTCCCAAAGACCACACATGGATCCACCCAGTGTCATCGCATGTTTGCTCTTCCTATGAACCACACATGGATCCACCAGTGTCATTCCATGTCTGCTCTTTTCATGAACCACAGCTAGAGTCATTGGATGTGTGTTCTTCTCACAGAACACATATCACTAGTGTCATTGCATGTGTGTTCTTCTCACAAACCATATCATGAACCACACCCAGTGTCATTGCATGTGTGTTCTTCTCACAAACCATATCATGAACCACACCCAGTGTCATTGCATGTGTGTTCGTCTCACAAACCATATCATGAACCACACCCAGTGTCATTGCATGTGTGTTCTTCTCATTAACCCCACATGGATCCACCAGTGTCATTGCATGTCTGCTCTTTTCATTAACCACAGCTAGAGTCATTGCATGTGTGCTCTTTTCATAAACCACATATCACCAGAGTCATTGCATGTGTGTTCTTCTCATAGACCACATATCACCTATGTCATTGCATGTGTGTTCTTCCCATGAACCACACATGGATCCACCAGTGTCATTGCATGTGTGTTCTTCACACAGACCACACATGGATCCACCGGTATCATTGGATGTGTGTTCTTCCCATGAACCACACATGGATCCATCGGTGTCATTGTATGTCTGCTCTTCCCATGAACCACAGCTAGAGTCATCGCATGCGTGCTCTTTTCATGAACCACAGCTAGAGTCATTGGATGTGTGTTCTTCTTACAAACCATATCATGAACCACACCCAGTGTCATTGCATGTGTGTTCTTCTCATTAACCCCACATGGATCCACCGGTGTCATTGCATGTCTGCTCTTTTCATTAACCACAGCTAGAGTCATTGCATGTGTGCTCTTTTCATAAACCACATATCACCAGAGTCATTGCATGTGTGTTCTTCTCACAGACCACATATCACCTATGTCATTGCATGTGTGTTCTTCCCATGAACCACACATGGATCCACCAGTGTCTTTGCATGTGTGTTCTCCACACAAACCACACATGGATCCACCGGTATCATTGGATGTGTGTTCTTCCCATGAACCACACATGGATCCATTGGTGTCATTGTATGTCTGCTCTTCCCATGAACCACAGCTAGAGTCATCGCATGCGTGCTCTTTTCATGAACCACAGCTAGAGTCATTGGATGTGTGTTCTTCTTACAAACCATATCATGAACCACACCCAGTGTCATTGCATGTGTGTTCTTCTCATTAACCCCACATGGATCCACCGGTGTCATTGCATGTCTGCTCTTTTCATTAACCACAGCTAGAGTCATTGCATGTGTGCTCTTTTCATAAACCACATATCACTAGAGTCATTGCATGTGTATTCTTCTCACAGAACACATATCACCTATGTCATTGCATGTGTGTTCTTCCCATGAACCACACATGGATCCACCAGTGTCATTGCATGTGTGTTCTTCACACAGACCACATATGGAGCCACCGGTATCATTGGATGTGTGTTCTTCCCATGAACCACACATGGATCCATTGGTGTCATTGTATGTCTGCTCTTCCCATGAACCACAGCTAGAGTCATCGCATGCGTGCTCTTTTCATGAACCACAGCTAGAGTGATTGGATGTGTGTTCTTCTTACAAACCATATCATGAACCACACCCAGTGTCATTGCATGTGTGTTCTTCTCATTAACCCCACATGGATCCACCGGTGTCATTGCATGTCTGCTCTTTTCATTAACCACAGCTAGAGTCATTGCATGTGTGCTCTTTTCATAAACCCTATATCACCAGAGTCATTGCATGTGTGTTCTTCTCACAGAACACATATCACCTATGTCATTGCATGTGTGTTCTTCCCATGAACCACACATGGATCCACCAGTGTCTTTGCATGTGTGTTCTCCACACAAACCACACATGGATCCACCGGTATCATTGGATGTGTGTTCTTCCCATGAACCACACATGGATCCATTGGTGTCATTGTATGTCTGCTCTTCCCATGAACCACAGCTAGAGTCATCGCATGCGTGCTCTTTTCATGAACCACAGCTAGAGTCATTGCATGTGTGTTCTTCCATGAACAACACATGGATCCACCAGTGTCATTGCATGTGTGTTCTTCTCACAAACCACACATGGATCCACCCAGTGTCATCACATGTGTGTTCTTCCCATGAACCACACATGGATCCACCAGTGTCAGTGCATGTCTACTCTTTTCATGAACCACAGCTAGAGTCATTGGATGTGTGTTCTTCTCACAGACCACATATCACCAGTGTCATTGCATGTGTGTTCTTCTCACAGACCACATATCACCGGAGTCATTGCATGTGTGTTCTTCCAATGAACCACACATGGATCCACTAGTGTCATTGCATGTTTGTTCTTCCCAGAGACCACACATGGATCCACCAGTGTCATTGCATGTGTGTTCTTCCCATGAACCACACATGGATCCACCGTTGTCATTGTATGTCTGCTCTTCCCATGAACCACAGCTAGAGTCATCGCATGCGTGCTCTTTTCATGAACCACAGCTAGTGTCATTGCATGTGTATTCTTCTTACAAACCACATCATGAACCACACCCAGTGTCATTGCATGTGTGTTCTTCTCACAAACCACACATGGATCCACCGGTGTCATTGCATGTCTGCTCTTCTCATTAACCATAGCTAGAGTCATTGCATGTCTGTTCTTTTCACAAACCACATATCTCCAGAGTCATGGCATGTGTGTTATTCCCATGAACCACACATGGATCCACCAGTGTTATTGCATGTGTGTTCTTGTCACAAACCACACACGGATCCACCAGTGTCATTGCATGTGTGTTATTCTCACAAACCACGTAAGGATCCACAGGTGTCATTGCATGTGTGTTCTTCCCATGAACCACACATGGATCTACCGTTGTCATTGTATGTCTGCTCTTCCCATGAACCACAGGAAGAGTCATCGCATGTGTGCACTTTTCATGAACCACAACTAGAGTCATTGCATGTGTGTTCTTCTTACAAACCATATCATGAACCACACCCAGTGTCATTGCATGTGTGTTCTTCTCACAAACCACACATGGATCCACCGCTGTCATTGCATGTCTGCTCTTCTCATTAACCACAACTAGGGTCATTGCATGTCTGTTCTTTTCACAAACCACATGTCACCAGAGTCATTGCATGTGTGTTCTTCCCATGAACCACACATGGATCCACCAGTGTCATCGCATGTGTGTTCTTCTCACAAACCACACATGGATCCACCCAGTGTCATCGCATGTCTGCTCTTCCCATGAACCACACATGGATCCACCAGTGTTATTGCATGTCTGCTCTTTTCATGAACCACAGCTAGAGTCATTGGATATGTGTTCTTCTCACAAACCACATATCACCAGAGTCATTGCATGTGTGTTCTTCTCACAGACCACATATCACCTATGTCATTGGATGTGTGTTCTTCACACTGACCACATATCACCAGTGTCATTGCATGTGTGTTCTTTCCAAAGACCACACATGGATCCACCCAGTGTCATCGCATGTTTGCTCTTCCTATGAACCACACATGGATCCACCAGTGTCATTCCATGTCTGCTCTTTTCATGAACCACAGCTAGAGTCATTGGATGTGTGTTCTTCTCACAGAACACATATCACTAGTGTCATTGCATGTGTGTTCTTCTCACAAACCATATCATGAACCACACCCAGTGTCATTGCATGTGTGTTCTTCTCACAAACCATATCATGAACCACACCCAGTGTCATTGCATGTGTGTTCGTCTCACAAACCATATCATGAACCACACCCAGTGTCATTGCATGTGTGTTCTTCTCATTAACCCCACATGGATCCACCAGTGTCATTGCATGTCTGCTCTTTTCATTAACCACAGCTAGAGTCATTGCATGTGTGCTCTTTTCATAAACCACATATCACCAGAGTCATTGCATGTGTGTTCTTCTCATAGACCACATATCACCTATGTCATTGCATGTGTGTTCTTCCCATGAACCACACATGGATCCACCAGTGTCATTGCATGTGTGTTCTTCACACAGACCACACATGGATCCACCGGTATCATTGGATGTGTGTTCTTCCCATGAACCACACATGGATCCATCGGTGTCATTGTATGTCTGCTCTTCCCATGAACCACAGCTAGAGTCATCGCATGCGTGCTCTTTTCATGAACCACAGCTAGAGTCATTGGATGTGTGTTCTTCTTACAAACCATATCATGAACCACACCCAGTGTCATTGCATGTGTGTTCTTCTCATTAACCCCACATGGATCCACCGGTGTCATTGCATGTCTGCTCTTTTCATTAACCACAGCTAGAGTCATTGCATGTGTGCTCTTTTCATAAACCACATATCACCAGAGTCATTGCATGTGTGTTCTTCTCACAGACCACATATCACCTATGTCATTGCATGTGTGTTCTTCCCATGAACCACACATGGATCCACCAGTGTCTTTGCATGTGTGTTCTCCACACAAACCACACATGGATCCACCGGTATCATTGGATGTGTGTTCTTCCCATGAACCACACATGGATCCATTGGTGTCATTGTATGTCTGCTCTTCCCATGAACCACAGCTAGAGTCATCGCATGCGTGCTCTTTTCATGAACCACAGCTAGAGTCATTGGATGTGTGTTCTTCTTACAAACCATATCATGAACCACACCCAGTGTCATTGCATGTGTGTTCTTCTCATTAACCCCACATGGATCCACCGGTGTCATTGCATGTCTGCTCTTTTCATTAACCACAGCTAGAGTCATTGCATGTGTGCTCTTTTCATAAACCACATATCACTAGAGTCATTGCATGTGTATTCTTCTCACAGAACACATATCACCTATGTCATTGCATGTGTGTTCTTCCCATGAACCACACATGGATCCACCAGTGTCATTGCATGTGTGTTCTTCACACAGACCACATATGGAGCCACCGGTATCATTGGATGTGTGTTCTTCCCATGAACCACACATGGATCCATTGGTGTCATTGTATGTCTGCTCTTCCCATGAACCACAGCTAGAGTCATCGCATGCGTGCTCTTTTCATGAACCACAGCTAGAGTGATTGGATGTGTGTTCTTCTTACAAACCATATCATGAACCACACCCAGTGTCATTGCATGTGTGTTCTTCTCATTAACCCCACATGGATCCACCGGTGTCATTGCATGTCTGCTCTTTTCATTAACCACAGCTAGAGTCATTGCATGTGTGCTCTTTTCATAAACCCTATATCACCAGAGTCATTGCATGTGTGTTCTTCTCACAGAACACATATCACCTATGTCATTGCATGTGTGTTCTTCCCATGAACCACACATGGATCCACCAGTGTCTTTGCATGTGTGTTCTCCACACAAACCACACATGGATCCACCGGTATCATTGGATGTGTGTTCTTCCCATGAACCACACATGGATCCATTGGTGTCATTGTATGTCTGCTCTTCCCATGAACCACAGCTAGAGTCATCGCATGCGTGCTCTTTTCATGAACCACAGCTAGAGTCATTGGATGTGTGTTCTTCTTACAAACCATATCATGAACCACACCCAGTGTCATTGCATGTGTGTTCTTCTCATTAACCCCACATGGATCCACCGGTGTCATTGCATGTCTGCTCTTTTCATTAACCACAGCTAGAGTCATTGCATGTGTGCTCTTTTCATAAACCACATATCACTAGAGTCATTGCATGTGTATTCTTCTCACAGAACACATATCACCTATGTCATTGCATGTGTGTTCTTCCCATGAACCACACATGGATCCACCAGTGTCATTGCATGTGTGTTCTTCACACAGACCACATATGGATCCACCGGTATCATTGGATGTGTGTTCTTCCCATGAACCACACATGGATCCATCGGTGTCATTGTATGTCTGCTCTTCCCATGAACCACAGCTAGAGTCATCGCATGCGTGCTCTTTTCATGAACCACAGCTAGAGTGATTGGATGTGTGTTCTTCTTACAAACCATATCATGAACCACACCCAGTGTCATTGCATGTGTGTTCTTCTCACAAACCACACATGGATCCACCGGTGTCATTGCATGTCTACTCTTCTCATTAAACAGAGCTAGATTCATTGCATGTTTGTTCTTTCCACAAACCACATATCACTAGAGTCATTGCATGTGTGTTCTTCCCATGAACCACACATGGATCCACCAGTGTCATTGCATGTGTGTTCTTCTCACAAACCACACATGGATGCACCCAGTGTCATCGCATGTGTGTTCTTCCCACGAACCACACATGGATCCACCAGTGTCATTGCATGTCTGCTCTTTTCCTGAACCATAGCTAGAGTCATTGGATGTGTGTTCTTCTCACAGACCACATATCACCAGTGTCATTGCATGTGTGTTCTTCCCAAAGACCACACATGGATCCACCAGTGTCATTGCATGTGTGTTCTTCTCACAAACCATATCATGAACCACACCTAGTGTCATTGCATGTGTGTTCTTCTCACATACCACACATGGATCCACTAGTGTCATTGCATGTGAGTTCTTCTCACAGACCATATCATGAACCACACATGGATCCAACGGTGTCATTGCATGTCTGCTCTTTTCATTAACCACGGCTAGAGTCATTGCATGTCTGTTCTTTTCACAAACCACATATCACCAGAGTCATGGCATGTGTGTTATTCCCATGAACCACACATGGATCCACCAGTGTTATTGCATGTGTGTTCTTGTCACAAACCACACACGGATCCACCAGTGTCATTGCATGTGTGTTATTCTCACAAACCACGTAAGGATCCACATGTGTCATTGCATGTGTGTTCTTCCCATGAACCACACATGGATCTACCGTTGTCATTGTATGTCTGCTCTTCCCATGAACCACAGGAAGAGTCATCGCATGTGTGCACTTTTCATGAACCACAACTAGAGTCATTGCATGTGTGTTCTTCTTACAAACCATATCATGAACCACACCCAGTGTCATTGCATGTGTGTTCTTCTCACAAACCACACATGGATCCACCGCTGTCATTGCATGTCTGCTCTTCTCATTAACCACAACTAGGGTCATTGCATGTCTGTTCTTTTCACAAACCACATGTCACCAGAGTCATTGCATGTGTGTTCTTCCCATGAACCACACATGGATCCACCAGTGTCATCGCATGTGTGTTCTTCTCACAAACCACACATGGATCCACCCAGTGTCATCGCATGTCTGCTCTTCCCATGAACCACACATGGATCCACCAGTGTTATTGCATGTCTGCTCTTTTCATGAACCACAGCTAGTGTCATTGGATATGTGTTCTTCTCACAAACCACATATCACCAGAGTCATTGCATGTGTGTTCTTCTCACAGACCACATATCACCTATGTCATTGGATGTGTGTTCTTCACACTGACCACATATCACCAGTGTCATTGCATGTGTGTTCTTCCCAAAGACCACACATGGATCCACCCAGTGTCATCGCATGTTTGCTCTTCCTATGAACCACACATGGATCCACCAGTGTCATTCCATGTCTGCTCTTTTCATGAACCACAGCTAGAGTCATTGGATGTGTGTTCTTCTCACAGAACACATATCACTAGTGTCATTGCATGTGTGTTCTTCTCACAAACCATATCATGAACCACACCCAGTGTCATTGCATGTGTGTTCTTCTCACAAACCATATCATGAACCACACCCAGTGTCATTGCATGTGTGTTCGTCTCACAAACCATATCATGAACCACACCCAGTGTCATTGCATGTGTGTTCTTCTCATTAACCCCACATGGATCCACCAGTGTCATTGCATGTCTGCTCTTTTCATTAACCACAGCTAGAGTCATTGCATGTGTGCTCTTTTCATAAACCACATATCACCAGAGTCATTGCATGTGTGTTCTTCTCATAGACCACATATCACCTATGTCATTGCATGTGTGTTCTTCCCATGAACCACACATGGATCCACCAGTGTCATTGCATGTGTGTTCTTCACACAGACCACACATGGATCCACCGGTATCATTGGATGTGTGTTCTTCCCATGAACCACACATGGATCCATCGGTGTCATTGTATGTCTGCTCTTCCCATGAACCACAGCTAGAGTCATCGCATGCGTGCTCTTTTCATGAACCACAGCTAGAGTCATTGGATGTGTGTTCTTCTTACAAACCATATCATGAACCACACCCAGTGTCATTGCATGTGTGTTCTTCTCATTAACCCCACATGGATCCACCGGTGTCATTGCATGTCTGCTCTTTTCATTAACCACAGCTAGAGTCATTGCATGTGTGCTCTTTTCATAAACCACATATCACCAGAGTCATTGCATGTGTGTTCTTCTCACAGACCACATATCACCTATGTCATTGCATGTGTGTTCTTCCCATGAACCACACATGGATCCACCAGTGTCTTTGCATGTGTGTTCTCCACACAAACCACACATGGATCCACCGGTATCATTGGATGTGTGTTCTTCCCATGAACCACACATGGATCCATTGGTGTCATTGTATGTCTGCTCTTCCCATGAACCACAGCTAGAGTCATCGCATGCGTGCTCTTTTCATGAACCACAGCTAGAGTCATTGGATGTGTGTTCTTCTTACAAACCATATCATGAACCACACCCAGTGTCATTGCATGTGTGTTCTTCTCATTAACCCCACATGGATCCACCGGTGTCATTGCATGTCTGCTCTTTTCATTAACCACAGCTAGAGTCATTGCATGTGTGCTCTTTTCATAAACCACATATCACTAGAGTCATTGCATGTGTATTCTTCTCACAGAACACATATCACCTATGTCATTGCATGTGTGTTCTTCCCATGAACCACACATGGATCCACCAGTGTCATTGCATGTGTGTTCTTCACACAGACCACATATGGATCCACCGGTATCATTGGATGTGTGTTCTTCCCATGAACCACACATGGATCCATCGGTGTCATTGTATGTCTGCTCTTCCCATGAACCACAGCTAGAGTCATCGCATGCGTGCTCTTTTCATGAACCACAGCTAGAGTGATTGGATGTGTGTTCTTCTTACAAACCATATCATGAACCACACCCAGTGTCATTGCATGTGTGTTCTTCTCACAAACCACACATGGATCCACCGGTGTCATTGCATGTCTACTCTTCTCATTAACCAGAGCTAGATTCATTGCATGTTTGTTCTTTCCACAAACCACATATCACTAGAGTCATTGCATGTGTGTTCTTCCCATGAACCACACATGGATCCACCAGTGTCATTGCATGTGTGTTCTTCTCACAAACCACACATGGATCCACCCAGTGTCATCGCATGTGTGTTCTTCCCACGAACCACACATGGATCCACCAGTCTCATTGCATGTCTGCTCTTTTCCTGAACCATAGCTAGAGTCATTGGATGTGTGTTCTTCTCACAGACCACATATCACCAGTGTCATTGCATGTGTGTTCTTCCCAAAGACCACACATGGATCCACCAGTGTCATTGCATGTGTGTTCTTCTCACAAACCATATCATGAACCACACCTAGTGTCATTGCATGTGTGTTCTTCTCACATACCACACATGGATCCACTAGTGTCATTGCATGTGAGTTCTTCTCACAGACCATATCATGAACCACACATGGATCCAACGGTGTCATTGCATGTCTGCTCTTTTCATTAACCACGGCTAGAGTCATTGCATGTCTGTTCTTTTCACAAACCACATATCACCAGAGTCATGGCATGTGTGTTATTCCCATGAACCACACATGGATCCACCAGTGTTATTGCATGTGTGTTCTTGTCACAAACCACACACGGATCCACCAGTGTCATTGCATGTGTGTTATTCTCACAAACCACGTAAGGATCCACAGGTGTCATTGCATGTGTGTTCTTCCCATGAACCACACATGGATCTACCGTTGTCATTGTATGTCTGCTCTTCCCATGAACCACAGGAAGAGTCATCACATGTGTGCACTTTTCATGAACCACAACTAGAGTCATTGCATGTGTGTTCTTCTTACAAACCATATCATGAACCACACCCAGTGTCATTGCATGTGTGTTCTTCTCACAAACCACACATGGATCCACCGCTGTCATTGCATGTCTGCTCTTCTCATTAACCACAACTAGGGTCATTGCATGTCTGTTCTTTTCACAAACCACATGTCACCAGAGTCATTGCATGTGTGTTCTTCCCATGAACCACACATGGATCCACCAGTGTCATCGCATGTGTGTTCTTCTCACAAACCACACATGGATCCACCCAGTGTCACGCATGTCTGCTCTTCCCATGAACCACACATGGATCCACCAGTGTTATTGCATGTCTGCTCTTTTCATGAACCACAGCTAGAGTCATTGGATATGTGTTCTTCTCACAAACCACATATCACTAGTGTCATTGCATGTGTGTTCTTCTCACAGACCACGCATGGATCGACCAGTGTCATTGCATGTGTGTTCTTCTCACAAACCATATCATGAACCACACCCAGTGTCATTGCATGTGTGTTCTTCTCATAGACCACACATGGATCCACCAGTGTCGTTGCATGTGTGTTCTTCTCACAAACCATATCATGAACCACACCCATTATCATTGCATGTGTGTTCTTCTCATTAACCCCACATGGATCCACTAGTGTCATTGCATGTCTGCTCTTTTCATTAACCACAGCTAGAGTCATTGCATGTGTGCTCTTTTCACAAACCACATATCACCAGAGTCATTGCATGTGTGTTCTTCTCACATACCATATCATGAACCACACCCATTGTCATTGCATGTGTGTTCTTCCCATGAACCACACATGGATCCACCGGTGTCATTGCATGTCTGCTCTTTTCATGAACCACAACTAGAGTCATTGCATGTGTGTTCTTCTCACAGACCACATATCACCAGAGTCATTGCATGTGTGTTCTTCCCATGAACCACACATGGATCCACCAGTTTCATTGCATGTGTGTTCTTCCCACAGACCACACATGGATCCCCCAGTGTCGTTGCATGTGTGTTCTTCCCATGAACCACACATGGATCCACCGGTGTCATTGTATGTCTGCTCTTCCCATGAACCACATCTAGAGTCATCGCATGCGTGCTCTTTTCATGAACCACAGCTAGAGTCATTGCATGTGTGTTCTTTTTACAAACCATATCATGAACCACACCTAGTGTCATTGCATGTGTGTTCTTCTCACAAACCACACATGGATCCACCGGTGTCATTGCATGTCTGCTCTTCTCATTAACCACAGCTAGAGTCATTGCATGTCTGTTCTTTTCACAAACCACATATCACCAGAGTCATTGCATGTGTGTTCTTCCCATGAACCACACATGGATCCACCAGTGTCATTGCATGTGTGTTCTTCCCATAGACCACACATGGATCCACCAGTGTCATTGCATGTGTGTTCTTCCCATAAACCACACATGGATCCACCAGTGTCATTGCATGTCTGCTCTTTTCATGAACCACAGCTAGAGTCATTGCATGTGTGTTCTTCCCATGAACCACACATGGATCCACCAGTGTCATTGCATGTGTGTTCTTCTCACAAACCATATCATGAACCACACCCAGTGTCATTGCATGTGTGTTCTTCTCACACACCACACATGGATCCACTAGTGTCATTGCATGTGTGTTCTTCTCACAGACCATATCATGAACCACACCCAGTGTCATTGCATGTGTGTTCTTCCCATGAACCACACATGGATCCACCAGTGTCATTGCATGTCTGCTCTTTTCATGAACCACAGCTAGAGTCATTGCATGTGTGTTCTTCCCATAGACCACACATGGATCCACCAGTGTCATTGCATGTGTGTTCTTCCCATGAACCACACATGGATCCACCAGTGTCATTGCATGTGTGTTATTCTCACAAACCACGTAAGGATCCACCGGTGTCATTGCATGTGTGTTCTTCCCATGAACCAAACATGGATCCACCGGTGTCATTGTATGTCTGCTCTTCCCATGAACCACATCTAGAGTCATCGCATGCGTGCTCTTTTCATGAACCATAGCTAGAGTTATTGCATGTGTTTTCTTCTTAAAAACCATATCATGAACCACACCCAGTGTCATTGCATGTGTGTTCTTCTCACAAACCACACATGGATCCACCGGTGTCATTGCATGTTTGCTCTTCTCATTAACCATAGCTAGAGTCATTGCATGTCTGTTCTTTTCACAAACCACATATCACTAGAGTCATTGGATGTGTGTTCTTCCCATGAACCACACATGGATCCACCAGTGTCATTGCATGTGTGTTCTTCTCACAAACCATATCATGAACCACACCCAGTGTCATTGCATGTGTGTTCTTCTCATTAACCCCACATGGATCCACCGGTGTCATTGCATGTCTGCTCTTTTCATTAACCACAGCTAGAGTCATTGCATGTGTGCTCTTTTCATAAACCACATATCACCAGAGTCATTGCATGTGTGTTCTTCTCACAGACCACATTTCGCCTATGTCATTGGATGTGTGTTGTTCACACATACCACATATCACCAGTGTCATTGCATGTGTGTTCTTCCCAAAGACCACACATGGATCCACCCAGTGTCATCGCGTGTTTGCTCTTCCCATGAACCACACATGGATCCACCAGTGTCATTCCATGTCTGCTCTTTTCATGAACCACAGCAAGAGTCATTGGATGTGTGTTCTTCTCACAGAACACATATCACTAGTGTCATTGCATGTGTGTTCTTCTCACAAACCATATCATGAACCACACCCAGTGTCATTGCATGTGTGTTCTTCTCACAAAGCATATCATGAACCACACCCAGTGTCATTGCATGTGTGTTCTTCTCATTAACCCCACCTGGATCCACCGGTGTCATTGCATGTCTGCTCTTTTCATTAACCACAGCTAGAGTCATTGCATGTGTGCTCTTTTCATAAACCACATATCACCAGAGTCATTGCATGTGTGTTCTTCTCACAGACCACATATCACCTATGTCATTGCATGTGTGTTCTTCCCATGAACCACACATGGATCCACCAGTGTCATTGCATGTGTGTTCTTCACACAGACCACACATGGATCCACCGGTATCATTGGATGTGTGTTCTTCCCATGAACCACACATGGATCCATTGGTGTCATTGTATGTCTGCTCTTCCCATGAACCACAGCTAGAGTCATCGCATGCGTGCTCTTTTCATGAACCACAGCTAGAGTCATTGGATGTGTGTTCTTATTACAAACCATATCATGAACCACACCCAGTGTCATTGCATGTGTGTTCTTCTCATTAACCCCACATGGATCCACCGGTGTCATTGCATGTCTGCTCTTTTCATTAACCACAACTAGAGTCATTGCATGTGTGCTCTTTTCATAAACCACATATCACTAGAGTCATTTCATGTGTGTTCTTCTCACAGACCACATATCACCTATGTCATTGCATGTGTGTTCTTCCCAGGAAATACACATGGATCCACCAGTGTCATTGCATGTGTGTTCTTCACACAGACCACATATGGATCCACCGGTATCATTGGATGTGTGTTCTTCCCATGAACCACACATGAATCCACCGGTGTCATTGCATGTCTGCTCTTTTCATGAACCATAGCTAGAGTAATTGCATGTGTGTTCTTCTTACATACCACATATCACCTGTGTCATTGCATGTGTGTTCTTCCCATGAACCACACATGGATCCACCAGTGTCATTGCATGTGTGTTCTTCCCACAGACCACACATGGATCCACCAGTGTCATTGCATGTGTGTTCTTCCCATGAACCACACATGGATCCAGCGGTGTCATTGTATGTCTGCTCTTCCCATGAACCACAGCGAGAGTCATCGCATGTGTGCTCTTTTCTTGAACCACAGCTAGAGTCATTGCATGTGTGTTCTTCTTACAAACCATATCATAAACCACACCCAGAGTCATTGCATGTGTGTTCTTCTCACAAACCACACATGGATCCACCGGAGTCATTGCTTGTCTTCTCTTCTCATTAACCACAGCTAGAGTCATTGCATGTCTGTTATTTTCACAAACCACATATCACCAGAGTCATTGCATGTGTGTTCTTCCATGAACAACACATGGATCCACCAGTGTCATTGCATGTGTGTTCTTCTCACAAACCACACATGGATCCACCCAGTGTCATCACATGTGTGTTCTTCCCATGAACCACACATGGATCCACCAGTGTCAGTGCATGTCTACTCTTTTCATGAACCACAGCTAGAGTCATTGGATGTGTGTTCTTCTCACAGACCACATATCACCAGTGTCATTGCATGTGTGTTCTTCCCAAAGACCACACATGGATCCACTAGTGTCATTGCATGTATGCTCTTCTCTCAAACCATATCATGAACCAGACCCAGTGTCATTGCATGTGTGTTCTTCTCACAGACCACATATCACCGGAGTCATTGCATGTGTGTTCTTCCAATGAACCACACATGGATCCACTAGTGTCATTGCATGTTTGTTCTTCCCAGAGACCACACATGGATCCACCAGTGTCATTGCATGTGTGTTCTTCCGATGAACCACACATGGATCCACCGGTGTCATTGTATGTCTGCTCTT
The DNA here is from genome assembly GCA_916181665.1 of Avena sativa. Lineage (NCBI taxonomy): Eukaryota > Viridiplantae > Streptophyta > Magnoliopsida > Poales > Poaceae > Avena > Avena sativa. The sequence goes on from OV702295.1 coordinate 437,351,828, forward strand.
CCCATGAACCACAGCTAGAGTCATCGCATGCGTGCTCTTTTCATGAACCACAGCTAGTGTCATTGCATGTGTATTCTTCTTACAAACCACATCATGAACCACACCCAGTGTCATTGCATGTGTGTTCTTCTCACAAACCACAGATGGATCCACCGGTGTCATTGCATGTCTGCTCTTCTCATTAACCATAGCTAGAGTCATTGCATGTCTGTTCTTTTCACAAACCACATATCACCAGAGTCATGGCATGTGTGTTATTCCCATGAACCACACATGGATCCACCAGTGTTATTGCATGTGTGTTCTTGTCACAAACCACACACGGATCCACCAGTGTCATTGCATGTGTGTTATTCTCACAAACCACGTAAGGATCCACAGGTGTCATTGCATGTGTGTTCTTCCCATGAACCACACATGGATCTACCGTTGTCATTGTATGTCTGCTCTTCCCATGAACCACAGGAAGAGTCATCGCATGTGTGCACTTTTCATGAACCACAACTAGAGTCATTGCATGTGTGTTCTTCTTACAAACCATATCATGAACCACACCCAGTGTCATTGCATGTGTGTTCTTCTCACAAACCACACATGGATCCACCGCTGTCATTGCATGTCTGCTCTTCTCATTAACCACAACTAGGGTCATTGCATGTCTGTTCTTTTCACAAACCACATGTCACCACAGTCATTGCATGTGTGTTCTTCCCATGAACCACACATGGATCCACCAGTGTCATCGCATGTGTGTTCTTCTCACAAACCACACATGGATCCACCCAGTGTCATCGCATGTCTGCTCTTCCCATGAACCACACATGGATCCACCAGTGTTATTGCATGTCTGCTCTTTTCATGAACCACAGCTAGAGTCATTGGATATGTGTTCTTCTCACAAACCACATATCACCAGAGTCATTGCATGTGTGTTCTTCTCACAGACCACATATCACCTATGTCATTGGATGTGTGTTCTTCACACAGACCACATATCACCAGTGTCATTGCATGTGTGTTCTTCCCAAAGACCACACATGGATCCACCCAGTGTCATCGCATGTTTGGTCTTCCCATGAACCACACATGGATCCACCAGTGTCATTCCATGTCTGCTCTTTTCATGAACCACAGCTAGAGTCATTGGATGTGTGTTCTTCTCACAGAACACATATCACTAGTGTCATTGCATGTGTGTTCTTCTCACAAACCATATCATGAACCACACCCAGTGTCATTGCATGTGTGTTCTTCTCACAAACCATATCATGAACCACACCCAGTGTCATTGCATGTGTGTTCTTCTCACAAACCATATCATGAACCACACCCAGTGTCATTGCATGTGTGTTCTTCTCATTAACCCCACATGGATCCACCGGTGTCATTGCATGTCTGCTCTTTTCATTAACCACAGCTAGAGTCATTGCATGTGTGCTCTTTTCATAAACCACATATCACCAGAGTCATTGCATGTGTGTTCTTCTCACAGACCACATATCACCTATGTCATTGCATGTGTGTTCTTCCCATGAACCACACATGGATCCACCAGTGTCATTGCATGTGTGTTCTTCACACAGACCACACATGGATCCACCGGTATCATTGGATGTGTGTTCTTCCCATGAACCACACATGGATCCATCGGTGTCATTGTATGTCTGCTCTTCCCATGAACCACAGCTAGAGTCATCGCATGCGTGCTCTTTTCTTGAACCACAGCTAGAGTCATTGGATGTGTGTTCTTCTTACAAACCATATCATGAACCACACCCAGTGTCATTGCATGTGTGTTCTTCTCATTAACCCCACATGGATCCACCGGTGTCATTGCATGTCTGCTCTTTTCATTAACCACAGCTAGAGTCATTGCATGTGTGCTCTTTTCATAAACCACATATCACCAGAGTCATTGCATGTGTGTTCTTCTCACAGACCACATATCACCTATGTCATTGCATGTGTGTTCTTCCCATGAACCACACATGGATCCACCAGTGTCATTGCATGTGTGTTCTTCACACAGACCACATATGGATCCACCGGTATCATTGGATGTGTGTTCTTCCCATGAACCACACATGGATCCATCAGTGTCATTGTATGTCTGCTCTTCCCATGAACCACAGCTAGAGTCATCGCATGCGTGCTCTTTTCATGAACCACAGCTAGAGTCATTGGATGTGTGTTCTTCTTACAAACCATATCATGAACCACACCCAGTGTCATTGCATGTGTGTTCTTCTCATTAACCCCACATGGATCCACCGGTGTCATTGCATGTCTGCTCTTTTCATTAACCACAGCTAGAGTCATTGCATGTGTGCTCTTTTCATAAACCACATATCACTAGAGTCATTGCAAGTGTATTCTTCTCACAGAACACATATCACCTATGTCATTGCATGTGTGTTCTTCCCATGAACCACACATGGATCCACCAGCGTCATTGCATGTGTGTTCTTCACACAGACCACATATGGATCCACCGGTATCATTGGATGTGTGTTCTTCCCATGAACCACACATGGATCCATCGGTGTCATTGTATGTCTGCTCTTCCCATGAACCACAGCTAGAGTCATCGCATGCGTGCTCTTTTCATGAACCACAGCTAGAGTGATTGGATGTGTGTTCTTCTTACAAACCATATCATGAACCACACCCAGTGTCATTGCATGTGTGTTCTTCTCACAAACCACACATGGATCCACCGGTGTCATTGCATGTCTGCTCTTCTCATTAACCAGAGCTAGATTCATTGCATGTTTGTTCTTTCCACAAACCACATATCACTAGAGTCATTGCATGTGTGTTCTTCCCATGAACCACACATGGATCCACCAGTGTCATTGCATGTGTGTTCTTCTCACAAACCACACATGGATCCACCCAGTGTCATCGCATGTGTGTTCTTCCCACGAACCACACATGGATCCACCAGTGTCATTGCATGTCTGCTCTTTTCATGAACCATAGCTAGAGTCATTGGATGTGTGTTCTTCTCACAGACCACATATCACCAGTGTCATTGCATGTGTGTTCTTCCCAAAGACCACACATGGATCCACCAGTGTCATTGCATGTGTGTTCTTCTCACAAACCATATCATGAACCACACCTAGTGTCATTGCATGTGTGTTCTTCTCACATACCACACATGGATCCACTAGTGTCATTGCATGTGAGTTATTCTCACAGACCATATCATGAACCACACATGGATCCACCGGTGTCATTGCATGTCTTCTCTTTTCATTAACCACGGCTAGAGTCATTGCATGTCTGTTCTTTTCACAAACCACATATCACCAGAGTCATGGCATGTGTGTTATTCCCATGAACCACACATGGATCCACCAGTGTTATTGCATGTGTGTTCTTGTCACAAACCACACACGGATCCACCAGTGTCATTGCATGTGTGTTATTCTCACAAACCACGTAAGGATCCACAGGTGTCATTGCATGTTTGTTCTTCCCATGAACCAGACATGGATCTACCGTTGTCATTGTATGTCTGCTCTTCCCATGAACCACAGGAAGAGTCATCGCATGTGTGCACTTTTCATGAACCACAACTAGAGTCATTGCATGTGTGTTCTTCTTACAAACCATATCATGAACCACACCCAGTGTCATTGCATGTGTGTTCTTCTCACAAACCACACATGGATCCACCGCTGTCATTGCATGTCTGCTCTTCTCATTAACCACAACTAGGGTCATTGCATGTCTGTTCTTTTCACAAACCACATGTCACCAGAGTCATTGCATGTGTGTTCTTCCCATGAACCACACATGGATCCACCAGTGTCATCGCATGTGTGTTATTCTCACAAACCACACATGGATCCACCCAGTGTCATCGCATGTCTGCTCTTCCCATGAACCACACATGGATCCACCAGTGTTATTGCATGTCTGCTCTTTTCATGAACCACAGCTAGAGTCATTGGATATGTGTTCTTCTCACAAACCACATATCACCAGTGTCATTGCATGTGTGTTCTTCCCAAAGACCACGCATGGATCGACCAGTGTCATTGCATGTGTGTTCTTCTCACAAACCATATCATGAACCACACCCAGTGTCATTGCATGTGTGTTCTTCTCATAGACCACACATGGATCCACCAGTGTCGTTGCATGTGTGTTCTTCTCACAAACCATATCATGAACCACACCCATTATCATTGCATGTGTGTTCTTCTCATTAACCCCACATGGATCCACTAGTGTCATTGCATGTCTGCTCTTTTCATTAACCACAGCTAGAGTCATTGCATGTGTGTTCTTTTCACAAACCACATATCACCAGAGTCATTGCATGTGTGTTCTTCTCACATACCATATCATGAACCACACCCATTGTCATTGCATGTGTGTTCTTCCCATGAACCACACATGGATCCACCGGTGTCATTGCATGTCTGCTCTTTTCATGAACCACAACTAGAGTCATTGCATGTGTGTTCTTCTCACAGACCACATATCACCAGAGTCATTGCATGTGTGTTCTTCCCATGAACCACACATGGATCCACCAGTTTCATTGCATGTGTGTTCTTCCCACAGACCACACATGGATCCCCCAGTGTCGTTGCATGTGTGTTCTTCCCATGAACCACACATGGATCCACCGGTGTCATTGTATGTCTGCTCTTCCCATGAACCACATCTAGAGTCATCGCATGCGTGCTCTTTTCATGAACCACAGCTAGAGTCATTGCATGTGTGTTCTTTTTACAAACCATATCATGAACCACACCTAGTGTCATTGCATGTGTGTTCTTCTCACAAACCACACATGGATCCACCGGTGTCATTGCATGTCTGCTCTTCTCATTAACCACAGCTAGAGTCATTGCATGTCTGTTCTTTTCACAAACCACATATCACCAGAGTCAATGCATGTGTGTTCTTCCCATGAACCACACATGGATCCACCAGTGTCATTGCATGTGTGTTCTTCCCATAGACCACACATGGATCCACCAGTGTCATTGCATGTGTGTTCTTCCCATAAACCACACATGGATCCACCAGTGGCATTGCATGTCTGCTCTTTTCATGAACCACAGCTAGAGTCATTGCATGTGTGTTCTTCCCATGAACCACACATGGATCCACCAGTGTCATTGCATGTGTGTTCTTCTCACAAACCATATCATGAACCACACCCAGTGTCATTGCATGTGTGTTCTTCTCACACACCACACATGGATCCACTAGTGTCATTGCATGTGTGTTCTTCTCACAGACCATATCATGAACCACACCCAGTGTCATTGCATGTGTGTTCTTCCCATGAACCACACATGGATCCACCAGTGTCATTGCATGTCTGCTCTTTTCATGAACCACAGCTAGAGTCATTGCATGTGTGTTCTTCCCATAGACCACACATGGATCCACCAGTGTCATTGCATGTGTGTTCTTCCCATGAACCACACATGGATCCACCAGTGTCATTGCATGTGTGTTATTCTCACAAACCACGTAAGGATCCACCGGTGTCGTTGCATGTGTGTTCTTCCCATGAACCAAACATGGATCCACCGGTGTCATTGTATGTCTGCTCTTCCCATGAACCACATCTAGAGTCATCGCATGCGTGCTCTTTTCATGAACCATAGCTAGAGTTATTGCATGTGTTTCCTTCTTACAAACCATATCATGAACCACACCCAGTGTCATTGCATGTGTGTTCTTCTCACAAACCACACATGGATCCACCGGTGTCATTGCATGTTTGCTCTTCTCATTAACCATAGCTAGAGTCATTGCATGTCTGTTCTTTTCACAAACCACATATAACTAGAGTCATTGGATGTGTGTTCTTCCCATGAACCACACATGGATCCACCAGTGTCATTGCATGTGTGTTCTTCTCACAAACCATATCATGAACCACACCCAGTGTCATTGCATGTGTGTTCTTCCCATGAACCACACATGGATCCACCGGTGTCATTGTATGTCTGCTCTTCCCATGAACCACAGCTAGAGTCATCGCATGCGTGCTCTTTTCATGAACCACAGCTAGTGTCATTGCATGTGTATTCTTCTTACAAACGACATCATGAACCACACCCAGTGTCATTGCATGTGTGTTCTTCTCACAAACCACACATGGATCCACCGGTGTCATTGCATGTCTGCTCTTGTCATTAACCATAGCTAGAGTCATTGCATGTCTGTTCTTTTCACAAACCACATATCACCAGAGTCATGGCATGTGTGTTATTCCCATGAACCACACATGGATCCACCAGCGTTATTGCATGTGTGTTCTTGTCACAAACCACACACGGATCCACCAGTGTCATTGCATGTGTGTTATTCTCACAAACCACGTAAGGATCCACAGGTGTCATTGCATGTGTGTTCTTCCCATGAACCACACATGGATCTACCGTTGTCATTGTATGTCTGCTCTTCCCATGAACCACAGGAAGAGTCATCGCATGTGTGCACTTTTCATGAACCACAACTAGAGTCATTGCATGTGTGTTCTTCTTACAAACCATATCATGAACCACACCCAGTGTCATTGCATGTGTGTTCTTCTCACAAACCACACATGGATCCACCGCTGTCATTGCATGTCTGCTCTTCTCATTAACCACAACTAGGGTCATTGCATGTCTGTTCTTTTCACAAACCACATGTCACCAGAGTCATTGCATGTGTGTTCTTCCCATGAACCACACATGGATCCACCAGTGTCATCGCATGTGTGTTCTTCTCACAAACCACACATGGATCCACCCAGTGTCATCGCATGTCTGCTCTTCCCATGAACCACACATGGATCCACCAGTGTTATTGCATGTCTGCTCTTTTCATGAACCACAGCTAGAGTCATTGGATATGTGTTCTTCTCACAAACCACATATCACCAGAGTCATTGCATGTGTGTTCTTCTCACAGACCACATATCACCTATGTCATTGGATGTGTGTTCTTCACACAGACCACATATCACCAGTGTCATTGCATGTGTGTTCTTCCCAAAGACCACACATGGATCCACCCAGTGTCATCGCATGTTTGCTCTTCCCATGAACCACACATGGATCCACCAGTGTCATTCCATGTCTGCTCTTTTCATGAACCACAGCTAGAGTCATTGGATGTGTGTCCTTCTCACAGAACACATATCACTAGTGTCATTGCATGTGTGTTCTTCTCACAAACCATATCATGAACCACACCCAGTGTCATTGCATGTGTGTTCTTCTCACAAACCATATCATGAACCACACCCAGTGTCATTGCATGTGTGTTCTTCTCACAAACCATATCATGAACCACACCCAGTGTCATTGCATGTGTGTTCTTCTCATTAACCCCACATGGATCCACCGGTGTCATTGCATGTCTGCTCTTTTCATTAACCACAGCTAGAGTCATTGCATGTGTGCTCTTTTCATAAACCACATATCACCAGAGTCATTGCATGTGTGTTCTTCTCACAGACCACATATCACCTATGTCATTGCATGTGTGTTCTTCCCATGAACCACACATGGATCCACTAGTGTCATTGCATGTGTGTTCTTCACACAGACCACACATGGATCCACCGGTATCATTGGATGTGTGTTCTTCCCATGAACCACACATGGATCCATCGGTGTCATTGTATGTCTGCTCTTCCCATGAACCACAGCTAGAGTCATCGCATGCGTGCTCTTTTCATGAACCACAGCTAGAGTCATTGGATGTGTGTTCTTCTTACAAACCATATCATGAACCACACCCAGTGTCATTGCATGTGTGTTCTTCTCATTAACCCCACATGGATCCACCGGTGTCATTGCATGTCTGCTCTTTTCATTAACCACAGCTAGAGTCATTGCATGTGTGCTCTTTTCATAAACCACATATCACCAGAGTCATTGCATGTGTGTTCTTCTCACAGACCACATATCACCTATGTCATTGCATGTGTGTTCTTCCCATGAACCACACATGGATCCACCAGTGTCTTTGCATGTGTGTTCTCCACACAAACCACACATGGATCCACCGGTATCATTGGATGTGTGTTCTTCCCATGAACCACACATGGATCCATTGGTGTCATTGTATGTCTGCTCTTCCCATGAACCACAGCTAGAGTCATAGCATGCGTGCTCTTTTCATGAACCACAGCTAGAGTCATTGGATGTGTGTTCTTCTTACAAACCATATCATGAACCACACCCAGTGTCATTGCATGTGTGTTCTTCTCATTAACCCCACATGGATCCACCGGTGTCATTGCATGTCTGCTCTTTTCATTAACCACAGCTAGAGTCATTGCATGTGTGCTCTTTTCATAAACCACATATCACTAGAGTCATTGCATGTGTATTCTTCTCACAGAACACATATCACCTATGTCATTGCATGTGTGTTCTTCCCATGAACCACACATGGATCCACCAGTGTCATTGCATGTGTGTTCTTCACACAGACCACATATGGATCCACCGGTATCATTGGATGTGTGTTCTTCCCATGAACCACACATGGATCCATCGGTGTCATTGTATGTCTGCTCTTCCCATGAACCACAGCAAGAGTCATCGCATGCGTGCTCTTTTCATGAACCACAGCTAGAGTGATTGGATGTGTGTTCTTCTTACAAACCATATCATGAACCACACCCAGTGTCATTGCATGTGTGTTCTTCTCACAAACCACACATGGATCCACCGGTGTCATTGCATGTCTGCTCTTCTCATTAACCAGAGCTAGATTCATTGCATGTTTGTTCTTTCCACAAACCACATATCACTAGAGTCATTGCATGTGTGTTCTTCCCATGAACCACACATGGATCCACCAGTGTCATTGCATGTGTGTTCTTCTCACAAACCACAAATGGATCCACCCAGTGTCATCGCATGTGTGTTCTTCCCACGAACCACACATGGATCCACCAGTGTCATTGCATGTCTGCTCTTTTCATGAACCATAGCTAGAGTCACTGGATGTGTGTTCTTCTCACAGACCACATATCACCAGTGTCATTGCATGTGTGTTCTTCCCAAAGACCACACATGGATCCACCAGTGTCATTGCATGTGTGTTCTTCTCACAAACCATATCATGAACCACACCTAGTGTCATTGCATGTGTGTTCTTCTCACATACCACACATGGATCCACTAGTGTCATTGCATGTGAGTTATTCTCACAGACCATATCATGAACCACACATGGATCCACCGGTGTCATTGCATGTCTGCTCTTTTCATTAACCACGGCTAGAGTCATTGCATGTCTGTTCTTTTCACAAACCACATATCACCAGAGTCATGGCATGTGTGTTATTCCCATGAACCACACATGGATCCACCAGTGTTATTGCATGTGTGTTCTTGTCACAAACCACACACGGATCCACCAGTGTCATTGCATGTGTGTTATTCTCACAAACCACGTAAGGATCCACAGGTGTCATTGCATGTGTGTTCTTCCCATGAACCACACATGGATCTACCGTTGTCATTGTATGTCTGCTCTTCCCATGAACCACAGGAAGAGTCATCACATGTGTGCACTTTTCATGAACCACAACTAGAGTCATTGCATGTGTGTTCTTCTTACAAACCATATCATGAACCACACCCAGTGTCATTGCATGTGTGTTCTTCTCACAAACCACACATGGATCCACCGCTGTCATTGCATGTCTGCTCTTCTCATTAACCACAACTAGGGTCATTGCATGTCTGTTCTTTTCACAAACCACATGTCACCAGAGTCATTGCATGTGTGTTCTTCCCATGAACCACACATGGATCCACCAGTGTCATCGCATGTGTGTTCTTCTCAGAAACCACACATGGATCCACCCAGTGTCATCGCATGTCTGCTCTTCCCATGAACCACACATGGATCCACCAGTGTTATTGCATGTCTGCTCTTTTCATGAACCACAGCTAGAGTCATTGGATATGTGTTCTTCTCACAAACCACATATCACCAGTGTCATTGCATGTGTGTTCTTCCCAAAGACCACGCATGGATCGACCAGTGTCATTGCATGTGTGTTCTTCTCACAAACCATATCATGAACCACACCCAGTGTCATTGCATGTGTGTTCTTCTCATAGACTACACATGGATCCACCAGTGTCGTTGCATGTGTGTTCTTCTCACAAACCATATCATGAACCACACCCATTATCATTGCATGTGTGTTCTTCTCATTAACCCCACATGGATCCAATAGTGTCATTGCATGTCTGCTCTTTTCATTAACCACAGCTAGAGTCATTGCATGTGTGCTCTTTTCACAAACCACATATCACCAGAGTCATTGCATGTGTGTTCTTCTCACATACCATATCATGAACCACACCCATTGTCATTGCATGTGTGTTCTTCCCATGAACCACACATGGATCCACCGGTGTCATTGCATGTCTGCTCTTTTCATGAACCACAACTAGAGTCATTGCATGTGTGTTCTTCTCACAGACCACATATCACCAGAGTCATTGCATGTGTGTTCTTCCCATGAACCACACATGGATCCACCAGTTTCATTGCATGTGTGTTCTTCCCACAGACCACACATGGATCCCCCAGTGTCGTTGCATGTGTGTTCTTCCCATGAACCACACATGGATCCACTGGTGTCATTGTATGTCTGCTCTTCCCATGAACCACATCTAGAGTCATCGCATGCGTGCTCTTTTCATGAACCACAGCTAGAGTCATTGCATGTGTGTTCTTTTTACAAACCATATCATGAACCACACCTAGTGTCATTGCATGTGTGTTCTTCTCACAAACCACACATGGATCCACCGGTGTCATTGCATGTCTGCTCTTCTCATTAACCACAGCTAGAGTCATTGCATGTATGTTCTTTTCACAAACCACATATCACCAGAGTCATTGCATGTGTGTTCTTCCCATGAACCACACATGGATCCACCAGTGTCATTGCATGTGTGTTCTTCCCATAGACCACACATGGATCCACCAGTGTCATTGCATGTGTGTTCTTCCCATAAACCACACATGGATCCACCAGTGGCATTGCATGTCTGCTCTTTTCATGAACCACAGCTAGAGTCATTGCATGTGTGTTCTTCCCATGAACCACACATGGATCCACCAGTGTCATTGCATGTGTGTTCTTCTCACAAACCATATCATGAACCACACCCAGTGTCATTGCATGTGTGTTCTTCTCACACACCACACATGGATCCACTAGTGTCATTGCATGTGTGTTCTTCTCACAGACCATATCATGAACCACACCCAGTGTCATTGCATGTGTGTTCTTCCCATGAACCACACATGGATCAACCAGTGTCATTGCATGTCTGCTCTTTTCATGAACCACAGCTAGAGTCATTGCATGTGTGTTCTTCCCATAGACCACACATGGATCCACCAGTGTCATTGCATGTGTGTTCTTCCCATGAACCACACATGGATCCACCAGTGTCATTGCATGTGTGTTATTCTCACAAACCACGTAAGGATCCACCGGTGTCGTTGCATGTGTGTTCTTCCCATGAACCAAACATGGATCCACCGGTGTCATTGTATGTCTGCTCTTCCCATGAACCACATCTAGAGTCATCGCATGCGTGCTCTTTTCATGAACCATAGCTAGAGTTATTGCATGTGTTTCCTTCTTACAAACCATATCATGAACCACACCCAGTGTCATTGCATGTGTGTTCTTCTCACAAACCACACATGGATCCACCGGTGTCATTGCATGTTTGCTCTTCTCATTAACCATAGCTAGAGTCATTGCATGTCTGTTCTTTTCACAAACCACATATAACTAGAGTCATTGGATGTGTGTTCTTCCCATGAACCACACATGGATCCACCAGTGTCATTGCATGTGTGTTCTTCTCACAAACCATATCATGAACCACACCCAGTGTCATTGCATGTGTGTTCTTCCCATGAACCACACATGGATCCACCGGTGTCATTGTATGTCTGCTCTTCCCATGAACCACAGCTAGAGTCATCGCATGCGTGCTCTTTTCATGAACCACAGCTAGTGTCATTGCATGTGTATTCTTCTTACAAACGACATCATGAACCACACCCAGTGTCATTGCATGTGTGTTCTTCTCACAAACCACACATGGATCCACCGGTGTCATTGCATGTCTGCTCTTCTCATTAACCATAGCTAGAGTCATTGCATGTCTGTTCTTTTCACAAACCACATATCACCAGAGTCATGGCATGTGTGTTATTCCCATGAACCACACATGGATCCACCAGCGTTATTGCATGTGTGTTCTTGTCACAAACCACACACGGATCCACCAGTGTCATTGCATGTGTGTTATTCTCACAAACCACGTAAGGATCCACAGGTGTCATTGCATGTGTGTTCTTCCCATGAACCACACATGGATCTACCGTTGTCATTGTATGTCTGCTCTTCCCATGAACCACAGGAAGAGTCATCGCATGTGTGCACTTTTCATGAACCACAACTAGAGTCATTGCATGTGTGTTCTTCTTACAAACCATATCATGAACCACACCCAGTGTCATTGCATGTGTGTTCTTCTCACAAACCACACATGGATCCACCGCTGTCATTGCATGTCTGCTCTTCTCATTAACCACAACTAGGGTCATTGCATGTCTGTTCTTTTCACAAACCACATGTCACCAGAGTCATTGCATGTGTGTTCTTCCCATGAACCACACATGGATCCACCAGTGTCATCGCATGTGTGTTCTTCTCACAAACCACACATGGATCCACCCAGTGTCATCGCATGTCTGCTCTTCCCATGAACCACACATGGATCCACCAGTGTTATTGCATGTCTGCTCTTTTCATGAACCACAGCTAGAGTCATTGGATATGTGTTCTTCTCACAAACCACATATCACCAGAGTCATTGCATGTGTGTTCTTCTCACAGACCACATATCACCTATGTCATTGGATGTGTGTTCTTCACACAGACCACATATCACCAGTGTCATTGCATGTGTGTTCTTCCCAAAGACCACACATGGATCCACCCAGTGTCATCGCATGTTTGCTCTTCCCATGAACCACACATGGATCCACCAGTGTCATTCCATGTCTGCTCTTTTCATGAACCACAGCTAGAGTCATTGGATGTGTGTTCTTCTCACAGAACACATATCACTAGTGTCATTGCATGTGTGTTCTTCTCACAAACCATATCATGAACCACACCAAGTGTCATTGCATGTGTGTTCTTCTCACAAACCATATCATGAACCACACCCAGTGTCATTGCATGTGTGTTCTTCTCACAAACCATATCATGAACCACACCCAGTGTCATTGCATGTGTGTTCTTCTCATTAACCCCACATGGATCCACCGGTGTCATTGCATGTCTGCTCTTTTCATTAACCGCAGCTAGAGTCATTGCATGTGTGCTCTTTTCATAAACCACATATCACCAGAGTCATTGCATGTGTGTTCTTCTCACATACCACATATCACCTATGTCATTGCATGTGTGTTCTTCCCATGAACCACACATGGATCCACCAGTGTCATTGCATGTGTGTTCTTCACACAGACCACACATGGATCCACCGGTATCATTGGATGTGTGTTCTTCCCATGAACCACACATGGATCCATTGGTGTCATTGTATGTCTGCTCTTCCCATGAACCACAGCTAGAGTCATCGCATGCGTGCTCTTTTCATGAACCACAGCTAGAGTCATTGGATGTGTGTTCTTCTTACAAACCATATCATGAACCACACCCAGTGTCATTGCATGTGTGTTCTTCTCATTAACCCCACATGGATCCACCGGTGTCATTGCATGTCTGCTCTTTTCATTAACCACAGCTAGAGTCATTGCATGTGTGCTCTTTTCATAAACCACATATCACCAGAGTCATTGCATGTGTGTTCTTCTCACAGACCACATATCACCTATGTCATTGCATGTGTGTTCTTCCCATGAACCACACATGGATCCACTAGTGTCTTTGCATGTGTGTTCTCCACACAAACCACACATGGATCCACCGGTATCATTGGATGTGTGTTCTTCCCATGAACCACACATGGATCCATTGGTGTCATTGTATGTCTGCTCTTCCCATGAACCACAGCTAGAGTCATCGCATGCGTGCTCTTTTCATGAACCACAGCTAGAGTCATTGGATGTGTGTTCTTCTTACAAACCATATCATGAACCACACCCAGTGTCATTGCATGTGTGTTCTTCTCATTAACCCCACATGGATCCACCGGTGTCATTGCATGTCTGCTCTTTTCATTAACCACAGCTAGAGTCATTGCATGTGTGCTCTTTTCATAAACCACATATCACTAGAGTCATTGCATGTGTATTCTTCTCACAGAACACATATCACCTATGTCATTGCATGTGTGTTCTTCCCATGAACCACACATGGATCCACCAGTGTCATTGCATGTGTGTTCTTCACACAGACCACATATGGATCCACCGGTATCATTGGATGTGTGTTCTTCCCATGAACCACACATGGATCCATCGGTGTCATTGTATGTCTGCTCTTCCCATGAACCACAGCAAGAGTCATCGCATGCGTGCTCTTTTCATGAACCACAGCTAGAGTGATTGGATGTGTGTTCTTCTTACAAACCATATCATGAACCACACCCAGTGTCATTGCATGTGTGTTCTTCTCACAAACCACACATGGATCCACCGGTGTCATTGCATGTCTGCTCTTCTCATTAACCAGAGCTAGATTCATTGCATGTTTGTTCTTTCCACAAACCACATATCACTAGAGTCATTGCATGTGTGTTCTTCCCATGAACCACACATGGATCCACCAGTGTCATTGCATGTGTGTTCTTCTCACAAACCACACATGGATCCACCCAGTGTCATCGCATGTGTGTTCTTCCCACGAACCACACATGGATCCACCAGTGTCATTGCATGTCTGCTCTTTTCATGAACCATAGCTAGAGTCACTGGATGTGTGTTCTTCTCACAGACCACATATCACCAGTGTCATTGCATGTGTGTTCTTCCCAAAGACCACACATGGATCCACCAGTGTCATTGCATGTGTGTTCTTCTCACAAACCATATCATGAACCACACCTAGTGTCATTGCATGTGTGTTCTTCTCACATACCACACATGGATCCACTAGTGTCATTGCATGTGAGTTCTTCTCACAGATCATATCATGAACCACACATGGATCCACCGGTGTCATTGCATGTCTGCTCTTTTCATTAACCACGGCTAGAGTCATTGCATGTCTGTTCTTTTCACAAACCACATATCACCAGAGTCATGGCATGTGTGTTATTCCCATGAACCACACATGGATCCACCAGTGTTATTGCATGTGTGTTCTTGTCACAAACCACACACGGATCCACCAGTGTCATTGCATGTGTGTTATTCTCACAAACCACGTAAGGATCCACAGGTGTCATTGCATGTGTGTTCTTCCCATGAACCACACATGGATCCACCGGTGTCATTGTATGTCTGCTCTTCCCATGAACCACAGCTAGAGTCATCGCATGCGTGCTCTTTTCATGAACCACAGCTAGTGTCATTGCATGTGTATTCTTCTTACAAACGACATCATGAACCACACCCAGTGTCATTGCATGTGTGTTCTTCTCACAAACCACACATGGATCCACCGGTGTCATTGCATGTCTGCTCTTCTCATTAACCATAGCTAGAGTCATTGCATGTCTGTTCTTTTCACAAACCACATATCACCAGAGTCATGGCATGTGTGTTATTCCCATGAACCACACATGGATCCACCAGCGTTATTGCATGTGTGTTCTTGTCACAAACCACACACGGATCCACCAGTGTCATTGCATGTGTGTTATTCTCACAAACCACGTAAGGATCCACAGGTGTCATTGCATGTGTGTTCTTCCCATGAACCACACATGGATCTACCGTTGTCATTGTATGTCTGCTCTTCCCATGAACCACAGGAAGAGTCATCGCATGTGTGCACTTTTCATGAACCACAACTAGAGTCATTGCATGTGTGTTCTTCTTACAAACCATATCATGAACCACACCCAGTGTCATTGCATGTGTGTTCTTCTCACAAACCACACATGGATCCACCGCTGTCATTGCATGTCTGCTCTTCTCATTAACCACAACTAGGGTCATTGCATGTCTGTTCTTTTCACAAACCACATGTCACCAGAGTCATTGCATGTGTGTTCTTCCCATGAACCACACATGGATCCACCAGTGTCATCGCATGTGTGTTCTTCTCACAAACCACACATGGATCCACCCAGTGTCATCGCATGTCTGCTCTTCCCATGAACCACACATGGATCCACCAGTGTTATTGCATGTCTGCTCTTTTCATGAACCACAGCTAGAGTCATTGGATATGTGTTCTTCTCACAAACCACATATCACCAGAGTCATTGCATGTGTGTTCTTCTCACAGACCACATATCACCTATGTCATTGGATGTGTGTTCTTCACACAGACCACATATCACCAGTGTCATTGCATGTGTGTTCTTCCCAAAGACCACACATGGATCCACCCAGTGTCATCGCATGTTTGCTCTTCCCATGAACCACACATGGATCCACCAGTGTCATTCCATGTCTGCTCTTTTCATGAACCACAGCTAGAGTCATTGGATGTGTGTTCTTCTCACAGAACACATATCACTAGTGTCATTGCATGTGTGTTCTTCTCACAAACCATATCATGAACCACACCCAGTGTCATTGCATGTGTGTTCTTCTCACAAACCATATCATGAACCACACCCAGTGTCATTGCATGTGTGTTCTTCTCACAAACCATATCATGAACCACACCCAGTGTCATTGCATGTGTGTTCTTCTCATTGACCCCACATGGATCCACCGGTGTCATTGCATGTCTGCTCTTTTCATTAACAACAGCTAGAGTCATTGCATGTGTGCTCTTTTCATAAACCACATATCACCAGAGTCATTGCATGTGTGTTCTTCTCACAGACCACATATCACCTATGTCATTGCATGTGTGTTCTTCCCATGAACCACACATGGATCCACCAGTGTCATTGCATGTGTGTTCTTCACACAGACCACACATGGATCCACCGGTATCATTGGATGTGTGTTCTTCCCATGAACCACACATGGATCCATCGGTGTCATTGTATGTCTGCTCTTCCCATGAACCACAGCTAGAGTCATCGCATGCGTGCTCTTTTCATGAACCACAGCTAGAGTCATTGGATGTGTGTTCTTCTTACAAACCATATCATGAACCACACCCAGTGTCATTGCATGTGTGTTCTTCTCATTAACCCCACATGGATCCACCGGTGTCATTGCATGTCTGCTCTTTTCATTAACCACAGCTAGAGTCATTGCATGTGTGCTCTTTTCATAAACCACATATCACCAGAGTCATTGCATGTGTGTTCTTCTCACAGACCACAAATCACCTATGTCATTGCATGTGTGTTCTTCCCATGAACCACACATGGATCCACCAGTGTCTTTGCATGTGTGTTCTCCACACAAACCACACATGGATCCACCGGTATCATTGGATGTGTGTTCTTCCCATGAACCACACATGGATCCATTGGTGTCATTGTATGTCTGCTCTTCCCATGAAACACAGCTAGAGTCATCGCATGCGTGCTCTTTTCATGAACCACAGCTAGAGTCATTGGATGTGTGTTCTTCTTACAAACCATATCATGAACCACACCCAGTGTCATTGCATGTGTGTTCTTCTCTTTAACCCCACATGGATCCACCGGTGTCATTGCATGTCTGCTCTTTTCATTAACCACAGCTAGAGTCATTGCATGTGTGCTCTTTTCATAAACCACATATCACTAGAGTCATTGCATGTGTATTCTTCTCACAGAACACATATCACCTATGTCATTGCATGTGTGTTCTTCCCATGAACCACACATGGATCCACCAGTGTCATTGCATGTGTGTTCTTCACACAGACCACATATGGATCCACCGGTATCATTGGATGTGTGTTCTTCCCATGAACCACACATGGATCCATCGGTGTCATTGTATGTCTGCTCTTCCCATGAACCACAGCAAGAGTCATCGCATGCGTGCTCTTTTCATGAACCACAGCTAGAGTGATTGGATGTGTGTTCTTCTTACAAACCATATCATGAACCACACCCAGTGTCATTGCATGTGTGTTCTTCTCACAAACCACACATGGATCCACCGGTGTCATTGCATGTCTGCTCTTCTCATTAACCAGAGCTAGATTCATTGCATGTTTGTTCTTTCCACAAACCACATATCACTAGAGTCATTGCATGTGTGTTCTTCCCATGAACCACACATGGATCCACCAGTGTCATTGCATGTGTGTTCTTCTCACAAACCACACATGGATCCACCCAGTGTCATCGCATGTGTGTTCTTCCCACGAACCACACATGGATCCACCAGTGTCATTGCATGTCTGCTCTTTTCATGAACCATAGCTAGAGTCACTGGATGTGTGTTCTTCTCACAGACCACATATCACCAGTGTCATTGCATGTGTGTTCTTCCCAAAGACCACACATGGATCCACCAGTGTCATTGCATGTGTGTTCTTCTCACAAACCATATCATGAACCACACCTAGTGTCATTGCATGTGTGTTCTTCTCACATACCACACATGGATCCACTAGTGTCATTGCATGTGAGTTCTTCTCAGAGACCATATCATGAACCACACATGGATCCACCGGTGTCATTGCATGTCTGCTCTTTTCATTAACCACGGCTAGAGTCATTGCATGTCTGTTCTTTTCACAAACCACATATCACCAGAGTCATGGCATGTGTGTTATTCCCATGAACCACACATGGATCCACCAGTGTTATTGCATGTGTGTTCTTGTCACAAACCACACACGGATCCACCAGTGTCATTGCATGTGTGTTATTCTCACAAACCACGTAAGGATCCACAGGTGTCATTGCATGTGTGTTCTTCCCATGAACCACACATGGATCTACCGTTGTCATTGTATGTCTGCTCTTCCCATGAACCACAGGAAGAGTCATCGCATGTGTGCACTTTTCATGAACCACAACTAGAGTCATTGCATGTGTGTTCTTCTTACAAACCATATCATGAACCACACCCAGTGTCATTGCATGTGTGTTCTTCTCACAAACCACACATGGATCCACCGCTGTCATTGCATGTCTGCTCTTCTCATTAACCACAACTAGGGTCATTGCATGTCTGTTCTTTTCACAAACCACATGTCACCAGAGTCATTGCATGTGTGTTCTTCCCATGAACCACACATGGATCCACCAGTGTCATCGCATGTGTGTTCTTCTCACAAACCAAACATGGATCCACCCAGTTTCATCGCATGTCTGCTCTTCCCATGAACCACACATGGATCCACCAGTGTTATTGCATGTCTGCTCTTTTCATGAACCACAGCTGGAGTCATTGGATATGTGTTCTTCTCACAAACCACATATCACCAGTGTCATTGCATGTGTGTTCTTCCCAAAGACCACGCATGGATCGACCAGTGTCATTGCATGTGTGTTCTTCTCACAAACCATATCATGAACCACACCCAGTGTCATTGCATGTGTGTTCTTCTCATAGACCACACATGGATCCACCAGTGTCGTTGCATGTGTGTTCTTCTCACAAACCATATCATGAACCACACCCATTATCATTGCATGTGTGTTCTTCTCATTAACCCCACATGGATCCACTAGTGTCATTGCATGTCTGCTCTTTTCATTAACCACAGCTAGAGTCATTGCATGTGTGCTCTTTTCACAAACCACATATCACCAGAGTCATTGCATGTGAGTTCTTCTCACATACCATATCATGAATCACGCCCATTGTCATTGCATGTGTGTTCTTCCCATGAACCACACATGGATCCACCGGTGTCATTGCATGTCTGCTCTTTTCATGAACCACAACTAGAGTCATTGCATGTGTGTTCTTCTCACAGACCACATATCACCAGAGTCATTGCATGTGTGTTCTTCCCATGAACCACACATGGATCCACCAGTTTCATTGCATGTGTGTTCTTCCCACAGACCACACATGGATCCCCCAGTGTCGTTGCATGTGTGTTCTTCCCATGAACGACACATGGATCCACCGGTGTCATTGTATGTCTGCTCTTCCCATGAACCACATCTAGAGTCATCGCATGCGTGCTCTTTTCATGAACCACAGCTAGAGTCATTGCATGTGTGTTCTTTTTACAAACCATATCATGAACCACACCTAGTGTCATTGCATGTGTGTTCTTCTCACAAACCACACATGGATCCACCGGTGTCATTGCATGTCTGCTCTTCTCATTAACCATAGCTAGAGTCATTGCATGTCTGTTCTTTTCACAAACCACATATCACCAGAGTCATTGCATGTGTGTTCTTCCCATGAACCACACATGGATCCACCAGTGTCATTGCATGTGTGTTCTTCCCATAGACCACACATGGATCCACCAGTGTCATTGCATGTGTGTTCTTCCCATAAACCACACATGGATCCACCAGTGGCATTGCATGTCTGCTCTTTTCATGAACCACAGCTAGAGTCATTGCATGTGTGTTCTTCCCATGAACCACACATGGATTCACCAGTGTCATTGCATGTGTGTTCTTCTCACGAACCATATCATGAACCACACCCAGTGTCATTGCATGTGTGTTCTTCTCACACACCACACATGGATCCACTAGTGTCATTGCATGTGTGTTCTTCTCACAGACCATATCATGAACCACACCCAGTGTCATTGCATGTGTGTTCTTCCCATGAACCACACATGGATCCACCAGTGTCATTGCATGTCTGCTCTTTTCATGAACCACAGCTAGAGTCATTGCATGTGTGTTCTTCCCATAGACCACACATGGATCCACCAGTGTCATTGCATGTGTGTTCTTCCCATGAACCACACATGGATCCACCAGTGTCATTGCATGTGTGTTATTCTCACAAACCACGTAAGGATCCAATGGTGTCGTTGCATGTGTGTTCTTCCCATGAACCAAACATGGATCCACCGGTGTCATTGTATGTCTGCTCTTCCCATGAACCACATCTAGAGTCATCGCATGCGTGCTCTTTTCATGAACCATAGCTAGAGTTATTGCATGTGTTTCCTTCTTACAAACCATATCATGAACCACACCCAGTGTCATTGCATGTGTGTTCTTCTCACAAACCACACATGGATCCACCGGTGTCATTGCATGTTTGCTCTTCTCATTAACCATAGCTAGAGTCATTGCATGTCTGTTCTTTTCACAAACCACATATAACTAGAGTCATTGGATGTGTGTTCTTCCCATGAACCACACATGGATCCACCAGTGTCATTGCATGTGTGTTCTTCTCACAAACCATATCATGAACCACACCCAGTGTCATTGCATGTGTGTTCTTCTCATTAACCCCACATGGATCCACCGGTGTCATTGCATGTCTGCTCTTTTCATTAACCACAGCTAGAGTCATTGCATGTGTGCTCTTTTCATAAACCACATATCACCAGAGTCATTGCATGTGTGTTCTTCTCACAGACCACATATCACCTATGTCATTGGATGTGTGTTCTTCACACAGACCACATATCACCAGTGTCATTGCATGTGTGTTCTTCCCAAAGACCACACATGGATCCACCCAGTGTCATCGCATGTTTGCTCTTCCCATGAACCACACATGGATCTACCAGTGTCATTCCATGTCTGCTCTTTTCATGAACCACAGCAAGAGTCATTGGATGTGTGTTATTCTCACAAAACACATATCACTAGTGTCATTGCATGTGTGTTCTTCTCACAAACCATATCATGAACCACACCCAGTGTCATTGCATGTGTGTTCTTCTCACAAACCATATCATGAACCACACCCAGTGTCATTGCATGTGTGTTCTTCTCATTAACCCCACATGGATCCACCGGTGTCATTGCATGTCTGCTCTTTTCATTAACCACAGCTAGAGTCATTGCATGTGTGCTCTTTTCATAAACCACATATCACCAGAGTCATTGCATGTGTGTTCTTCTCACAGACCACATATCACCTATGTCATTGGATGTGTGTTCTTCACACAGACCACATATCACCAGTGTCATTGCATGTGTGTTCTTCCCAAAGACCACACATGGATCCACCCAGTGTCATCGCATGTTTGCTCTTCCCATGAACCACACATGGATCTACCAGTGTCATTCCATGTCTGCTCTTTTCATGAACCACAGCAAGAGTCATTGGATGTGTGTTCTTCTCACAAAACACATATCACTAGTGTCATTGCATGTGTGTTCTTCTCACAAACCATATCATGAACCACACCCAGTGTCATTGCATGTGTGTTCTTCTCACAAACCATATCATGAACCACACCCAGTGTCATTGCATGTGTGTTCTTCTCATTAACCCCACATGGATCCACCGGTGTCATTGCATGTCTGCTCTTTTCATTAACCACAGCTAGAGTCATTGCATGTGTGCTCTTTTCATAAACCACATATCACCAGAGTCATTGCATGTGTGTTCTTCTCACAGACCACATATCACCTATGTCATTGCATGTGTGTTCTTCCCATGAACCACACATGGATCCACCAGTGTCATTGCATGTGTGTTCTTCACACAGACCACACATGGATCCACCGGTATCATTGGATGTGTGTTCTTCCCATGAACCACACATGGATCCATTGGTGTCATTGTATGTCTGCTCTTCCCATGGACCACAGCTAGAGTCATCGCATGCGTGCTCTTTTCATGAACCACAGCTAGAGTCATTGGATGTGTGTTCTTCTTACAAACCATATCATGAACCACACCCAGTGTCATTGCATGTGTGTTCTTCTCATTAACCCCACATGGATCCACCGGTGTCATTGCATGTCTGCTCTTTTCATTAACCACAGCTAGAGTCATTGCATGTGTGCTCTTTTCATAAACCACATATCACTAGAGTCATTGCATGTGTGTTCTTCTCATAGACCACATATCACCTATGTCATTGCATGTGTGTTCTTCCCATGAACCACACATGGATCCACCAGTGTCATTGCATGTGTGTTCTTCACACAGACCACATATGGATCCACCGGTATCATTGGATGTGTGTTCTTCCCATGAACCACACATGGATCCATCGGTGTCATTGTATGTCTGCTCTTCCCATGAACCACAGCTAGAGTCATCGCATGCGTGCTCTTTTCATGAACCACAGCTAGAGTGATTGGATGTGTGTTCTTCTTACAAACCATATCATGAACCACACCCAGTGTCATTGCATGTGTGTTCTTCTCACAAACCACACATGGATCCACCGGTGTCATTGCATGTCTGCTCTTCTCATTAACCAGAGCTAGATTCATTGCATGTTTGTTCTTTTCACAAACCACATATCACTAGAGTCATTGCATGTGTGTTCTTCCCATGAACCACACATGGATCCACCAGTGTGATTGCATGTGTGTTCTTCTCACAAACCACACATGGATCCACCCAGTGTCATCGCATGTGTGTTCTTCCCACGAACCACACATGGATCCACCAGTGTCATTGCATGTCTGCTCTTTTCATGAACCATAGCTAGAGTCATTGGATGTGTGTTCTTCTCACAGACCACATATCACCAGTGTCATTGCATGTGTGTTCTTCCCAAAGACCACACATGGATCCACTAGTGTCATTGCATGTGTGTTCTTCTCACAAACCATATCATGAACCACACCTAGTGTCATTGCATGTGTGTTCTTCTCACATACCACACATGGATCCACTAGTGTCATTGCATGTGTGTTCTTCTCACAGACCATATCATGAACCACACCGAGTGTCATTGCATGTCTTTTCTTCCCATGAACCACACATGGATCCACCGGTGTCATTGCATGTCTGCTCTTTTCATTAACCACGGCTAGAGTCATTGCATGTCTGTTCTTTTCACAAACCACATATCACCAGAGTCATGGCATGTGTGTTATTCCCATGAACCACACATGGATCCAATAGTGTTATTGCATGTGTGTTCTTGTCACAAACCACACACGGATCCACCAGTGTCATTGCATGTGTGTTATTCTCACAAACCACGTAAGGATCCACAGGTGTGATTGCATGTGTGTTCTTCCCATGAACCACACATGGATCTACCGTTGTCATTGTATGTCTGCTCTTCCCATGAACCGCAGGAAGAGTCATCGCATGTGTGCACTTTTCATGAACCACAACTAGAGTCATTGCATGTGTGTTCTTCTTACAAACCATATCATGAACCACACCCAGTGTCATTGCATGTGTGTTCTTCTCACAAACCACACATGGATCCACCGCTGTCATTGCATGTCTGCTCTTCTCATTAACCAGAACTAGGGTTTTTGCATGCCTGTTCTTTTCACAAACCACATGTCAGCAGAGTCATTGCATGTGTGTTCTTCCCATGAACCACACATGGATCCACCAGTGTCATCGCATGTGTGTTCTTCTCACAAACCACACATGGATCCACCCAGTGTCATCGCATGTCTGCTCTTCCCATGAACCACACATGGATCCACCAGTGTTATTGCATGTTTGCTCTTTTCATGAACCACAGCTAGAGTCATTGGATATGTGTTCTTCTCACAAACCACATATCACCAGTGTCATTGCATGTGTGTTCTTCCCAAAGACCACGCATGGATCGACCAGTGTCATTGCATGTGTGTTCTTCTCACAAACCATATCATGAACCACACCCAGTGTCATTGCATGTGTGTTCTTCTCATAGACCACACATGGATCCACCAGTGTCGTTGCATGTGTGTTCTTCTCACAAACCATATCATGAACCACACCCATTATCATTGCATGTGTGTTCTTCCCATTAACCAAACATGGATCCACTAGTGTCATTGCATGTCTGCTCTTTTCATTAACCACAGCTAGAGTCATTGCATGTGTGCTCTTTTCACAAACCACATATCACCAGAGTCATTGCATGTGTGTTCTTCTCACATACCATATCATGAACCACACCCATTGTCATTGCATGTGTGTTCTTCCCATGAACCACACATGGATCCACAGGTGTCATTGCATGTCTGATCTTTTCATGAACCACAACTAGAGTCATTGCATGTGTGTTATTCTCACAGACCACATATCACCAGAGTCATTGCATGTGTGTTCTTCCCATGAACCACACATGGATCCACCAGTGTCATTGCATGTGTGTTCTTCCCACAGACCACAGATGGATCCCCCAGTGTCGTTGCATGTGTGTTCTTCCCATGAACCACACATGGATCCACCGGTGTCATTGTATGTCTGCTCTTCCCATGAACCACATCTAGAGTCATCGCATGCGTGCTCTTTTCATGAACCACAGCTAGAGTCATTGCATGTGTGTTCTTTTTACAAACCATATCATGAACCACACCTAGTGTCATTGCATGTGTGTTCTTCTCACAAACCACACATGGATCCACCGGTGTCATTGCATGTCTGCTCTTCTCATTAACCACAGCTAGAGTCATTGCACGTCTGTTCTTTTCACAAACCACATATCACCAGAGTCATTGCATGTGTGTTCTTCCCATGAACCACACATGGATCCACCAGTGTCATTGCATGTGTGTTCTTCCCATAGACCACACATGGATCCACCAGTGTCATTGCATGTGTGTTCTTCCCATAAACCACACATGGATCCACCAGTGTCATTGCATGTCTGCTCTTTTCATGAACCACAGCTAGAGTCATTGCATGTGTGTTCTTCCCATGAACCACACATGGATCCACCAGTGTCATTGCATGTGTGTTCTTCTCACAAACCATATCATGAACCACACCCAGTGTCATTGCATGTGTGTTCTTCTCACACACCACACATGGATCCACTAGTGTCATTGCATGTGCGTTCTTCTCACAGACCATATCATGAACCACACCCAGTGTCATTGCATGTGTGTTCTTCCCATGAACCACACATGGATCCACCAGTGTCATTGCATGTCTGCTCTTTTCATGAACCACAGCTAGAGTCATTGCATGTGTGTTCTTCCCATAGACCACACATGGATCCACCAGTGTCATTGCATGTGTGTTCTTCCCATGAACCACACATGGATCCACCAGTGTCATTGCATGTGTGTTACTCTCACAAACCACGTAAGGATCCACCGGTGTCGTTGCATGTGTGTTCTTCCCATGAACCAAACATGGATCCACCGGTGTCATTGTATGTCTGCTCTTCCCATGAACCACATCTAGAGTCATCGCATGCGTGCTCTTTTCATGAACCACAGCTAGAGTTATTGCATGTGTTTTCTTCTTACAAACCATATCATGAACCACACCCAGTGTCATTGCATGTGTGTTCTTCTCACAAACCACACATGGATCCACCGGTGTCATTGCATGTTTGTTCTTCTCATTAACCATAGCTAGAGTCATTGCATGTCTGTTCTTTTCACAAACCACATATCACTAGAGTCATTGGATGTGTGTTCTTCCCATGAACCACACATGGATCCACCAGTGTCATTGCATGTGTGTTCTTCTCACAAACCATATCATGAACCACACCCAGTGTCATTGCATGTCTGTTCTTCTCATTAACCCCACATAGATCCACCTGTGTCATTGCATGTCTGCTCTTTTCATTAACCACAGATAGAGTCATTGCATGTGTGCTCTTTTCATAAACCACATATCACCAGAGTCATTGCATGTGTGTTCTTCTCACAGACCACATATCACCTATGTCATTGGATGTGTGTTCTTCACACAGACCACATATCACCAGTGTCATTGCATGTGTGTTCTTCCCAAAGACCACACATGGATCCACCTAGTGTCATCGCATGTTTGCTCTTCCCATGAACCACACATGGATCCACCAGTGTCATTCCATGTCTGCTCTTTTCATGAACCACAGCTAGAGTCATTGGATGTGTGTTCTTCTCACACAACACATATCACTAGTGTCATTGCATGTGTGTTCTTCTCACAAACCATATCATGAACCACACCCACTGTCATTGCATGTGTGTTCTTCTCACAAACCATATCATGAACCACACCCAGTGTCATTGCATGTGTGTTCTTCTCACAAACCATATCATGAACCACACCCAGTGTCATTGCATGTGTGTTCTTCTCATTAACCCCACATGGATCCACCGGTGTCATTGCATGTCTGCTCTTTTCATTAACCACAGCTAGAGTCATTGCATGTGTGCTCTTTTCATAAACCACATATCACCAGAGTCATTGCATGTGTGTTCTTCTCACAGACCACATATCACCTATGTTATTGCATGTGTGTTCTTCCCATGAACCACACATGGATCCACCAGTGTCATTGCATGTGTGTTCTTCACACAGACCACACATGGATCCACCGGTATCATTGGATGTGTGTTCTTCCCATGAACCACACATGGATCCATCGGTGTCATTGTATGTCTGCTCTTCCCATGAACCACAGCTAGAGTCATCGCATGCGTGCTCTTTTCATGAACCACAGCTAGAGTCATTGGATGTGTGTTCTTCTTACAAACCATATCATGAACCACACCCAGTGTCATTGCATGTGTGTTCTTCTCATTAACCCCACATGGATCCACCGGTGTCATTGCATGTCTGCTCTTTTCATTAACCACAGCTAGAGTCATTGCATGTGTGCTCTTTTCATAAACCACATATCACCAGAGTCATTGCATGTGGGTTCTTCTCACAGACCACATATCACCTATGTCATTGCATGTGTGTTCTTCCCATGAACCACACATGGATCCACCAGTGTCATTGCATGTGTGTTCTTCACACAGACCACACATGGATCCACCGGTATCATTGGATGTGTGTTCTTCCTATGAACCACACATGGATCCATTGGTGTCATTGTATGTCTGCTCTTCCCATGAACCACAGCTAGAGTCATCGCATGCGTGCTCTTTTCATGAACCACAGCTAGAGTCATTGGATGTGTGTTCTTCTTACAAACCATATCATGAACCACACCCAGTGTCATTGCATGTGTGTTCTTCTCAATAACCCCACATGGATCCATCGGTGTC
Organism: Avena sativa; assembly: GCA_916181665.1. NCBI lineage: Eukaryota > Viridiplantae > Streptophyta > Magnoliopsida > Poales > Poaceae > Avena > Avena sativa. The sequence continues at coordinate 437,379,946 of OV702295.1, forward strand.
ATTGCATGTCTGCTCTTTTCATTAACCACAGCTAGAGTCATTGCATGTGTGCTCTTTTCATAAACCACATATCACTAGAGTCATTGCATGTGTGTTCTTCTCACAGACCACATATCACCTATGTCATTGCATGTGTGTTCTTCCCATGAACCACACATGGATCCACCAGTGTCATTGCATGTGTGTTCTTCACACAGACCACATATGGATCCACCGGTATCATTGGATGTGTGTTCTTCCCATGAACCACACATGGATCCATCGGTGTCATTGTATGTCTGCTCTTCCCATGAACCACAGCTAGAGTCATCGCATGCGTGCTCTTTTCATGAACAACAGCTAGAGTGATTGGATGTGTGTTCTTCTTACAAATCATATCATGAACCACACCCAGTGTCATTGCATGTGTGTTCTTCTCACAAACCACACATGGATCCACCGGTGTCATTGCATGTCTGCTCTTCTCATTAACCAGAGCTAGATTCATTGCATGTTTGTTCTTTTCGCAAACCACATATCACTAGAGTCATTGCATGTGTGTTCTTCCCATGAACCACACATGGATCCACCAGTGTCATTGCATGTCTGCTCTTTTCATGAACCATAGCTAGAGTCATTGGATGTGTGTTCTTCTCACAGACCACGTATCACCAGTGTCATTGCATGTGTGTTCTTCCCAAAGACCACACATGGATCCACCAGTGTCATTGCATGTGTGTTCTTCTCACAAACCATATCATGAACCACACCTAGTGTCATTGCATGTGTGTTCTTCTCACATACCACACATGGATCCACTAGTGTCATTGCATGTGTGTTCTTCTCACAGACCATATCATGAACCACACTGAGTGTCATTGCATGTGTTTTCTTCCCATGAACCACACATGGATCCACCAGTGTCATTGCATGTCTGCTCTTTTCATTAACCACGGCTAGAGTCATTGCATGTGTGTTCTTCTCACAAACCACATATCACCGGAGTCATTGCATGTGTGTTCTTCCCAAAGACCACACATGGATCCACCAGTGTCATTGCATGTGTGTACGTCCCACATACCACACATGGATCCACCAATTGTCATTGCATGTGTGTTCTTCCCACAGACCGCACATAGATCCACCTAGTGTCATTGCATGTGTGTTCTTCCCATTAACCACACATGGATCCACCAGTGTCATTGCATGTCTGCTCTTTTCACAAACCAGAGCTAGAGTCATTGCATGTGTGTTCTTCTTACAAACCATATCATGAACCACACCCAGTGTCATTGCATGTGTGTTCTTCTCACAAACCACACATGCATCCACCGGTGTCATTGCATGTCTGCCCTTCTCATTAACCACTGCTAGAGTCATTGCATGTTTGTTCTTTTCACAAACCACATATCACCAGAGTCATTGCATGTGTGTTCTTCCCATGAACCACACATGGATCCACCAGTGTCATTGCATGTGTGTTGTTCTCACAAACCACACATGGATCCACCCAGTGTCATTGCATGTGTGTTCTTCCCATGAACCACCCAGTGTCATTGCATGTGTGTTCTTCCCATGGATCCACCTAGTGTCATTGCATGTGTGTTATTCTCACAAACCACGTAAGGATCCACCGGTGTCGTTGCATGTGTGTTCTTCCCATGAACCACACATGGATCCACCGGTGTCATTGTATGTCTGCTCTTCCCATGAACCATAGCTAGAGTCATCGCATGCGTGCTCTTTTCATGAACCACAGCAAGAGTCATTGCATGTGTGTTCTTCTCACAGAACATATCATGAACCACACCCAGTTTCATTGCATGTGTGTTCTTCCCACACACCACACATGGATCCACTAGTGTCGTTGCATGTGTGTTCTTCCCACAAACCACACATGGATCCACCAGTGGCATTGTATGTCTGCTCTTCCCATGAACCACAGCTAGAGTCATCGCATGCGTGCACTTTTCATAAACCACAGCTAGAGTCATTGCATGTGTGTTCTTCTTACAAACCATATCATGAACCACACCCAGTGTCATTGCATGTGTGTTCTTCTCACAAACCACACATGGATCCACCGGTGTCATTGCATGTCTGCTCTTCTCATTAACCATAGCTAGAGTCATTGCATGTCTGTTCTTTTCACAAACCACATATCACCAGAGTCATTGCATGTGTTTTCTTCCCATGAACAACACACAAATCCACCAGTGTCATTGCATGTGTGTTCTTCTCACAAACCACACATGGATCCACCCAGTGTCATCGCATGTGTGTTCTTCCCATGAACCACACATGGATCCACCAGTGTCATTCCACGTCTGCTCTTTTCATGAACCACAGCTAGAGTCATTGGATGTGTGTTCTTCTCACAGACCACATATCACTAGTGTCATTGAATGTGTGTTCTTCCCAAAGACCACACATGGATCCACCAGTGTCATTGCATATGTTTTCTTCTCACAGACCACACATGGATCCACTAGTGTCATTGCATGTGTTTTCTTCTCACAAAACATATCATGAACCACACCTAGTGTCATTGCATGTGTGTTCTTCCCATGAACCACACATGGATCCACCAGTGTCATTCCATGTGTGTTCTTCCCACAGACCACACATGGATCCACCAGTGTCACTTCATGTGTGTTCTTCTCATGAACCGCACATGGATCCACCAGTGTCATTGCATGTCTGCTCTTTTCATGAACCATAGCTAGAGTCATTGGATGTGTGTTTTTCTTACAGACCACATATCACCAGTGTCATTGCATGTGTGTTCTTCCCAAAGACCACACATGGATCCACCAGTGTCATTGCTTGTGTGTTCTTCTCACAAACCATATCATGAACCACACCCAGTGTCATTGCATGTGTGTTCTTCTCACTCACCACACATGGATCCACTAGTGTCATTGCATGTGTGTTCTTCTCACAGACCATATCATGAACCACACCCAGTGTCATTGCATGTGTGTTCTTCCCATGAACCACACATGGATCCACCGGTGTCATTGCATGTCTGCTCTTTTCATTAACCACAGCTAGAGTCATTCCATGTGTGTTCTTCTCACAAACCACACATGGATCCACCAGTGTCATTGCATGTGTGTTCATCCCATGAACCACACATGGATCCACCAATGTCATTGCATGTCTGCTCTTTTCATGAACCATAGCTAGAGTCATTGGATGTGTGTTCTTCTCACATACCACATATCACCAGTGTCATTGCATGTGTGTTCTTCCCAAAGACCACACATGGATCCACTAGTGTCATTGCATGTGTGTTCTTCTCACAAACCATATTATGAACCACACCTAGTGTCATTGCATGTGTGTTCTTCTCACAGACCACACATGGATCCACTAGTGTCATTGCATGTGTGTTCTTCTTACAGACCATATCATGAACCACACCCAGTGTCATTGCATGTGTGTTCTTCCCATGAACCACACATGGATCCAGCAGTGTCATTGCATGTCTGCTCTTTTCATTAACCACAGCTAGAGTCATTGCATGTGTGTTCTTCTCACAAACCACATATCACCGGAGTCATTGCATGTGTGTTCTTCCCAAAGGCCACACATGGATCCACCAGTGTCATTGCATGTGTGTTCTTCCCAAAGACCACACATGGATACACTCATGTCGTTGCATGTGTGTTCTTCCCATGAACCACACATGGATCCACCAGTGTCATTGTATGTCTGCTCTTCCCATGAACTGCAGCTAGAGTCATCGCATGCGTGCTCTTTTCACAAACCACAGCTAGAGTCATTGCATGTGTGTTCTTCTTACAAACCATATCATGAACCACACCCAGTGTCATTGCATGTGTTTTCTTCTCACAAACCACACATGGATCCACCGGTGTCATTGCATGTCTGCTCTTCTCATTAACCACACCTAGAGTCATTGCATGTCTGTTCTTTTCACAAACCACATATCACCAGAGTCATTGCATGTGTGTTCTTCCCATGAACCACACATGGATCCTCCAGTGTCATTGCATGTGTGTTCTTCTCACAAACCACACATGGATCCACCCAGTGTCATCGCATGTGTGTTCTTCCCATGAACCACACATGGATCCACCAGTGTCATTGCATGTGTGTTATTCTCACAGACCATGTAAGGATCCACCGGTGTTGTTGCATGTGTGTTGTTCCCATGAACCACACATGCATCCACCGGTGTCATTGTATGTCTGCTCTTCCCATGAACCACATCTAGAGTCATCGCATGCGTGCTCTTTTCATGAACCACAGCTAGAGTCATTGGATGTGTGTTCTTCTTACAAACCATATCATGAACCACACCCAGTATCATTGCATGTGTGTTCTTCTCACAAACAACACATGGATCCACCGGTGTGATTGCATGTTTGCTCTTCTCCTTAACCACAGCTAGAGTCATTGCATGTCTGTTCTTTTCACAAACCACATATCACCAGAGTCATTGCATGTGTTTTCTTCCCATGAACCACACACGAATCCACCAGTGCCATTGCATGTGTGTTCTTATCACAAACCACACATGGATCCACCCAGTGTCATCGCATGTGTGTTCTTCCCATGAACCACACATGGATCCACCAGTGTCATTGCACGTCTGCTCTTTTCATGAACCACAGCTAGAGTCATTGGATGTGTGTTCTTCTCACAGACCACATATCACTAGTGTCATTGAATGTTTGTTCTTCCCAAAGACCACACATGGATCCACCGGTGTCATTGCATATGTTTTCTTCTCACAGACCACACATGGATCCACTAGTGTCATTGCTTGTGTTTTCTTCTCACAAAACATATCATGAACCACACCTAGTGTCATTGCATGTGTGTTCTTCCCATGAACCACACATGGATCCACTAGTGTCATTCCATGTGTGTTCTTCCCACAGACCACACATGGATCCACCAGTGTCACTTCATGTGTGTTCTTCTCATGAACCACACATGGATCCACCAGTGTCATTGCATGTCTGCTCTTTTCATGAACCATAGCTAGAGTCATTGGATGTGTGTTCTTCTTACAGACCACATATCACCAGTGTCATTGCATGTGTGTTCTTCCCAAAGACCACACATGGATCCACCAGTGTCATTGCATGTGTGTTCTTCTCAGTGACCACACATGGATCCACTAGTGTCATTGCATGTGTGTTCTTCTCACAGACCATATCATGAACCACACCCAGTGTCATTGCATGTGTGTTCTTCCCATGAACCACACATGGATCCACCGGTGTCATTGCATGTCTGCTCTTTTCATTAACCACAGCTAGAGTCATTCCATGTGTGTTCTTCTCACAAACCACACATGGATCCACCTAGTGTCATCGCATGTCTACTCTTACCATGAACCACACATGGATCCACCAGTGTCATAGCATGTCTGCTCTTTTCATGAACCATAGCTAAGTCATTGGATGTGGGTTCTTCTCACAGACCACATATTACTAGTGTCATTGCATGTGTGTTCTACTCACAAACCATATCATGAACCACACCCAGTGTCATTGCATGTGTGTTCTTCTCACAGACCACACATGGATCCACCAGTGTCATTGCATGTGTGTTCTTCTGACAAACCATATCATGAACCACACCATGTGTCATTGTATGTGTGTTCTTCTCATTAACCCCACATGGATCCACCGGTGTCATTGCATGTCTGCTCTTTTCATTAACCACAGCTAGAGTCATTGCATGTGTGTTCTTTTTACAAACCACATATCACTAAGGTCATTGCATGTGTGTTCTTCTCACAGACCTCATATCACCTGTGCATTGCATGTGTGTTCTTCCCATGAACCACACATGGATCCACCAGTGGCATTGCATGTGTGTTCTTTTCACAAACCACATATCACCAGAGTCATTGCATGTGTGTTCTTATCACAGACCACATATCACCTGTGTCATTGCATGTGTGTTCTTCCCATGAACCACACATGGATCCACCAGTGTCATTGCATATGTGTTCTTCCCATAGACCACACATGGATCCACCGGTGTCATTGCATGTGTGTACTTCCCATGAACCACACATGGATCTACCAGTGTCATTGCATGTCTGCTCTTTTCATGAACCACAGCTAGAGTCATTGGATGTGTGTTCTTCTCACAGACCACATATCACCAGTGTCATTGCATGTGTGTTCTTCCCAAAGACCACACATGGATCCACCAGTGTCATTGCATGTGTGTCCGTATCGCAAACCATATCATGAACCACACCCAGTGTCATTGCATGTGTGTTCTTCCCATGAACCACACATGGATCCACCGGTGTCATTGCATGTCTGCTCTTTTCATGAACCATAGCTAGAGTAATTGCATGTGTGTTCTTCTTACAGACCACATATCACCTGTGTCATTGCATGTGTGTTCTTCCCATGAACCACACATGGATCCACAAGTGTCATTGCATGTGTGTTCTTCCCACAGACCACACATGGATCCACCAGTGTCATTGCATGTGTGTTCTTCCCATGAACCACACATGGATCCACCGGTGTCATTGTATGTCTGCTCTTCCCATGAACCGCAGCTAGAGTCATCGCATGCGTGCTCTTTTCATGAACCACAGCTAGAGTCATTGCATGTGTGTTCTTCTTACAAACCATATCATAAACCACACCCAGTGTCATTGCATGTGTGTTCTTCTCACAAACCACACATGGATCCACCGGAGTCATTGCATGTCTTCTCTTCTCATTAACCACAGCTAGAGTCATTGCATGTCTCTTATTTTCACAAACCACATATCACCATAGTCATTACATGTGTGTTCTTCCATGAACAACACATGGATCCACCAGTTTCATTGCATGTGTGTTCTTCTCACAAACCACACATGGATCCACCCAGTGTCATCACATGTGTGTTCTTCCCATGAACCACACATGGATCCACCAGTGTCAGTGCATGTCTGCTCTTTTCATGAACCACCGCTAGAGTCATTGGATGTGTGTTCTTCTCACAGACCACATATCACCAGTGTCATTGCATGTGTGTTCTTCCGAAAGACCACACATGGATCCACTAGTGTCATTGCATGTATGGTCTTCTCACAAACCATATCATGAACCACACCCAGTGTCATTGCATGTGTGTTCTTCTCACAGACCACATATCACCGGAGTCATTGCATGTGTGTTCTTCCAATGAACCACACATGGATCCACTAGTGTCATTGCTTGTTTGTTCTTCCCAGAGACCACACATAGATCCACCAGTGTCATTGCATGTGTGTTCTTCCCATGAACCACACATGGATACACCGGTGTCATTGTATGTCTGCTCTTCCCATGAACCACAGCTAGAGTCATCGCATGCGTGCTCTTTTCATGAACCACAGCTAGTGTCATTGCATGTGTGTTCTTCTTACAAACCACATCATGAACCACACCCAGTGTCATTGCATGTGTGTTCTTCTCACAAACCACACATGGATCCACCGGTGTCATTGCATGTCTGCTCTTCTCATTAACCACAGCTAGAGTCATTGCATGTCTGTTCTTTTCACAAACCACATATCACCAGAGTCATTGCATGTGTGTTATTCCCATGAACCACACATGGATCCACCAGTGTCATTGCATGTGTGTTCTTCTCACAAACCACACATGGATCCACCACTGTCATTGCATGTGTGTGATTCTCACAAACCACGTAAGGATCCACAGGTGTCATTGCATGTGTGTTCTTCCCATGAACCACACATGGATCTACCGTTGTCATTGTTTGTCTGCTCTTCCCATGAACCACAGGAAGAGTCATCGCATGTGTGCACTTTTCATGAACCACAACTAGAGTCATTGCATGTGTGTTCTTCTTACAAACCATATCATGAACCACACCCAGTGTCATTGCATGTGTGTTCTTCTCACAAACCACACATGGATCCACCACTGTCATTGCATGTCTGCTCTTCTCATTAACCACAGCTAGGGTCATTGCATGTCTGTTCTTTTCACAAACCACATGTAACCAGAGTCATTGCATGTGTGTTCTTCCCATGAACCACACATGGATCCACCAGTGTCATCGCATGTGTGTTCTTCTCACAACCACACATGGATCCACCCAGTGTCATCGCATGTCTGCTCTTCCCATGAACCACACACGGATCCACCAGTGTCATTGCATGTCTGCTCTTTTCATGAACCACAGCTAGAGTCATTGGATATGTGTTCTTCTCACAAACCACATATCACCAGTGTCATTGCATGTCTGTTCTTCCCAAAGACCACGCATGGATCGACCAGTGTCATTGCATGTGTGTTCTTCTCACAAACCATATCATGAACCACACCCAGTGTCATTGCATGTGTGTTCTTCTCATAGACCACACATGGATCCACCAGTGTCGTTGCATGTGTGTTCTTCTCACAAACCATATCATGAACCACACCCATTATCATTGCATGTGTGTTATTCTCATTAACCCCACATGGATCCACTAGTGTCATTGCATGTCTACTCTTTTCATTAACCACAGCTAGAGTCATTGCATGTGTGCTCTTTTCACAAACCACATATCACCAGAGTCATTGCATGTGTGTTCTTCTCACATACCATATCATGAACCACACCCATTGTCATTGCATGTGTGCTCTTCCCATGAACCACACATGGATCCACCGGTGTCATTGCATGTCTGGTCTTTTCATGAACCACAACTAGAGTCATTGCATGTGTGTTCTTCTCACAGACCACATATCACCAGAGTCATTGCATGTGTGTTCTTCTCATGAACCACACATGGATCCACCTGTGTCATTGCATGTGTGTTCTTCCCACAGACCACACATGGATCCCCCAGTGTCGTTGCATGTGTGTTCTTCCCATGAACCACACATGGATCCACCGGTGTCATTGTATGTCTGCTCTTCTCATTAACCACATCTAGAGTCATCGCATGCGTGCTCTTTTCATGAACCACAGCTAGAGTCATTGCATGTGTGTTCTTTTTACAAACCATATCATGAACCACACCTAGTGTCATTGCATGTGTGTTCTTCTCACAAACCACACATGGATCCACCGGTGTCATTGCATGTCTGCTCTTCTCATTAACCACAGCTAGAGTCATTGCATGTCTGTTCTTTTCACAAACCACATATCACCAGAGTCATTGCATGTGTGTTCTTCCCATGAACCACACATGGATCCACCAGTGTCATTGCATGTGTGTTCTTCACACAAACCACACATGGATCCACCCAGTGTCATCGCATGTGTGTTCTTCCCATAAACCACACATTGATCCACCAGTGTCATTGCATGTCTGCTCTTTTCATGAACCACAACTAGAGTCATTGGATGTGTGTTCTTCACACAGACCACATATTACCAGTGTCATTGCATGTGTGTTCTTCCCAAAGACCACACATGGATCCACCAGTGTCATTGCATGTGTGTTCTTCTCACAAACCATATCATGAACCACACCCAGTGTCATTGCATGTGTGTTCTTCTCACACAACACACATGGATCCACTAGTGTCATTGCATGTGCGTTCTTCTCACAGACCATATCATGAACCACACCCAGTGTCATTGCATGTGTGTTCTTCCCATTAACCACACATGGATCCACCGGTGTCATTGCATGTCTGCTCTTCTCATGAACCACAGCTAGAGTCATTGCATGTGTGTTCTTCCCATAGACCACACATGGATCTACCAGTGTCATTGCATGTGTGTTCTTCCCATGAACCACACATGGATCCACCAGTGTCATTGCATGTGTGTTATTCTCACAAACCACGTAAGGATCCACCGGTGTCGTTGCATTTGTGTTCTTCCCATGAACCAAAGATGGATCCACCGGTGTCATTGTATGTCTGCTCTTCCCATGAACCACATCTAGAGTCATCGCATGCGAGCTCTTTTCATGAACCATAGCTAGAGTTATTGCATGTGTTTTCTTCTTACAAACCATATCATGAACCACACCCAGTGTCATTGCATGTGTGTTCTTCTCACAAACCACACATGGATCCACCGGTGTCATTGCATGTTTGCTCTTCTCATTAACCATAGCTAGAGTCATTGCATGTCTGTTCTTTTCACAAACCACATATCACTAGAGTCATTGGATGTGTGTTCTTCCCATGAACCACACATGGATCCACCAGTGTCATTGCATGTGTGTTCTTCTCACAAACCACACATGGATCCACCCAGTGTCATCGCATGTTTGCTCTTCCCATGAACCACACATGGATGTTCCATGTCTGCTCTTTTCATGAACCACAGCTAGAGTCATTGGATGTGTGTTCTTCTCACAGAACACATATCACTAGTGTCATTGCATGTGTGTTCTTCTCACAAACCATATCATGAACCACACCCAGTGTCATTGCATGTGTGTTCTTCTCACAAACCATATCATGAACCACACCCAGTGTCATTGCATGTGTGTTCTTCTCATTAACCCCACATGGATCCACCGGTGTCATTGCATGTCTGTTCTTTTCATTAACCACAGCTAGAGTCATTGCATGTGTGCTCTTTTCATAAACCACATATCACTAGAGTCATTGCATGTGTGTTCTTCTCACAGACCACATATCACCTATGTCATTGCATGTGTGTTCTTCCCATGAACCACACATGGATCCACCAGTGTCATTGCATGTGTGTTCTTGACACAGACCACACATGGATCCACCGGTATCATTGGATGTGTGTTCTTCCCATGAACCACACATGGATCCATCGGTGTCGTTGTATGTCTGCTCTTCCCATGAACCACAACTAGAGTCATCGCATGCTTGCTCTTTTCATGAACCACAGCTAGAGTCATTGGATGTGTGTTCTTCTTACAAACCATATCATGAACCACACCCAGTGTCATTGCATGTGTGTTCTTCTCACAAACCACACATGGATCCACCGGTGTAATTGCATGTCTGCTCTTCTCATTAACCAGAGCTAGATTCATTGCATGTGTGTTCTTCCCATGAACCACACATGGATCCACCAGTGTCATCGCATGTGTGTTCTTCTCACAAACCACACATGGATCCACCCAGTGTCATCGCATGTGTGATCTTCCCACGAACCACACATGGATCCACCAGTGTCATTGCATGTCTGCTCTTTTCATGAACCACAGCTAGAGTCATTGGATGTGTGTTCTTCTCACAGACCACATATCACCAGTGTCATTGCATGTGTGTTCTTCCCAAAGACCACACATGGATCCACCAGTGTCATTGCATGTGTGTTCTTCTCACAAACCATATCATGAACCACACCTAGTGTCATTGCATGTGTGTTCTTCTCACATACCACACATGGATCCACTAGTGTCATTGCATGTGTGTTCTTCTCACAGACCATATAATGAACCACACCGAGTGTCATTGCATGTGTTTTCTTCCCATGGACCACACATGGATCCACCGGTGTCATTGCATGTCTGCTCTTTTCATTAACCACGGCTAGAGTCATTGCATGTGTGTTCTTCTCACAAACCACATATCACCGGAGTCATTGCATGTGTGTTATTCCCAAAGACCACACATGGATCCACCAGTGTCATTGCATGTGTGTACTTCCCACAGACCACACATGGATCCACCTAGTGTCATTGCATGTGTGTTCTTCCCACAGACCACACATGGATCCACCAGAGTCATTGCATGTGTGTTCTTCCCATGAACCACACATGGATCCACCAGTGTCATTGCATGTCTGCTCTTTTCACAAACCAGAGCTAGAGTCATTGCATGTGTGTTCTTCTTACAAACCATATCATGAACCACACCCAGTGTCATTGCATGTGTGTTCTTCTCACAAACCACACATGCATCCACCGGTGTCATTGCATGTCTGCTCTTCTCATTAACCACTGCTAGAGTCATTGCATGTTTGTTGTTTTCACAAACCACATATCACCAGAGTGATTGCATGTGTGTTCTTCCCATGAAACACACATGGATCCACCAGTGTCATTGCATGTGTGTTCTTCTCACAAACCACACATGGATCCACCCAGTGTCATTGCATGTGTGTTATTCCCATGAACCACACATGGATCCACCAGTGTCATTGCATGTGTGTTATTCTCACAAACCACGTAAGGATCCACAGGTGTCATTGCATGTGTGTTCCTTCCATGAACCACACATGGATCTACCGTTGTCATTGTTTGTCTGCTCTTCCCATGAACCACAGGAAGAGTCATCGCATGTGTGCACTTTTCATGAACCACAACTAGAGTCATTGCATGTGTGTTCTTCTTACAAACCATATCATGAACCACACCCAGTGTCATTGCATGTGTGTTCTTCTCACAAACCACACATGGATCCACCGGTGTAATTGCATGTCTGCTCTTCTCATTAACCAGAGCTAGATTCATTGCATGTTTGTTCTTTTCACAAACCACATATCACTAGAGTCATTGCATGTGTGTTCTTCCCATGAACCACACATGGATCCACCAGTGTCATCGCATGTGTGTTCTTCTCACAAACCACACATGGATCCACCCAGTGTCATCGCATGTGTGATCTTCCCACGAACCACACATGGATCCACCAGTGTCATTGCATGTCTGCTCTTTTCATGAACCACAGCTAGAGTCATTGGATGTGTGTTCTTCTCACAGACCACATATCACCAGTGTCATTGCATGTGTGTTCTTCCCAAAGACCACACATGGATCCACCAGTGTCATTGCATGTGTGTTCTTCTCACAAACCATATCATGAACCACACCTAGTGTCATTGCATGTGTGTTCTTCTCACATACCACACATGGATCCACTAGTGTCATTGCATGTGTGTTCTTCTCACAGACCATATAATGAACCACACCGAGTGTCATTGCATGTGTTTTCTTCCCATGGACCACACATGGATCCACCGGTGTCATTGCATGTCTGCTCTTTTCATTAACCACGGCTAGAGTCATTGCATGTGTGTTCTTCTCACAAACCACATATCACCGGAGTCATTGCATGTGTGTTATTCCCAAAGACCACACATGGATCCACCAGTGTCATTGCATGTGTGTACTTCCCACAGACCACACATGGATCCACCTAGTGTCATTGCATGTGTGTTCTTCCCACAGACCACACATGGATCCACCAGAGTCATTGCATGTGTGTTCTTCCCATGAACCACACATGGATCCACCAGTGTCATTGCATGTCTGCTCTTTTCACAAACCAGAGCTAGAGTCATTGCATGTGTGTTCTTCTTACAAACCATATCATGAACCACACCCAGTGTCATTGCATGTGTGTTCTTCTCACAAACCACACATGCATCCACCGGTGTCATTGCATGTCTGCTCTTCTCATTAACCACTGCTAGAGTCATTGCATGTTTGTTGTTTTCACAAACCACATATCACCAGAGTGATTGCATGTGTGTTATTCCCATGAACCACACATGGATCCACCACTGTCATTGCATGTGTGTTCTTCCCATGAACCACACATGGATCCACCAGTGTCATTGCATGTGTGTTATTCTCACAAACCACGTAAGGATCCACAGGTGTCATTGCATGTGTGTTCCTCCCATGAACCACACATGGATCTACCGTTGTCATTGTTTGTCTGCTCTTCCCATGAACCACAGGAAGAGTCATCGCATGTGTGCACTTTTCATGAACCACAACTAGAGTCATTGCATGTGTGTTCTTCTTACAAACCATATCATGAACCACACCCAGTGTCATTGCATGTGTGTTCTTCTCACAAACCACACATGGATCCACCGCTGTCATTGCATGTCTGCTCTTCTCATTAACCACAGCTAGGGTCATTGCATGTCTGTTCTTTTCACAAACCACATGTCACCAGAGTCATTGCATGTGTGTTCTTCCCATGAACCACACATGGATCCACCAGTGTCATCGCATGTGTGTTCTTCTCACAAACCACACATGGATCCACCCAGTGTCATCGCATGTCTGCTCTTCCCACGAACCACACACGGATCCACCAGTGTCATTGCATGTCTGCTCTTTTCATGAACCACGGCTAGAATCATTGGATGTGTGTTCTTCTCACAGACCACATATCACCAGTGTCATTGCATGTGTGTTCTTCCCAAAGACCACACATGGATCCACCAGTGTCATTGCATGTGTGTTCTTCTCACAAACCATATCATGAACCACACCTAGTGTCATTGCATGTGTGTTCTTCTCACATACCACACATGGATCCACTAGTGTCATTGCATGTGTGTTCTTCTCACAGACCATATAATGAACCACACCGAGTGTCATTGCACGTGTTTTCTTCCCATGGACCACACATGGATCCACCGGTGTCATTGCATGTCTGCTCTTTTCATTAACCACGGCTAGAGTCATTGCATGTGTGTTCTTCTCACAAACCACATATCACCGGAGTCATTGCATGTGTGTTATTCCCAAAGACCACACATGGATCCACCAGTGTCATTGCATGTGTGTACTTCCCACAGACCACACATGGATCCACCTAGTGTCATTGCATGTGTGTTCTTCCCACAGACCACACATGGATCCACCAGAGTCATTGCATGTGTGTTCTTCCCATGAACCACACATGGATCCACCAGTGTCATTGCATGTCTGCTCTTTTCACAAACCAGAGCTAGAGTCATTGCATGTGTGTTCTTCTTACAAACCATATCATGAACCACACCCAGTGTCATTGCATGTGTGTTCTTCTCACAAACCACACATGCATCCACCGGTGTCATTGCATGTCTGCTCTTCTCATTAACCACTGCTAGAGTCATTGCATGTTTGTTGTTTTCACAACCACATATCACCAGAGTCATTGCATGTGTGTTCTTCCCATGAAACACACATGGATCCACCACTGTCATTGCATGTGTGTTCTTCTCACAAACCACACATGGATCCACCCAGTGTCATTGCATGTGTGTTATTCCCATGAACCACACATGGATCCACCAGTGTCATTGCATGTGTGTTATTCTCACAAACCACGTAAGGATCCACAGGTGTCATTGCATGTGTGTTCCTCCCATGAACCACACATGGATCTACCGTTGTCATTGTTTGTCTGCTCTTCCCATGAACCACAGGAAGAGTCATCGCATGTGTGCACTTTTCATGAACCACAACTAGAGTCATTGCATGTGTGTTCTTCTTACAAACCATATCATGAACCACACCCAGTGTCATTGCATGTGTGTTCTTCTCACAAACCACACATGGATCCACCGCTGTCATTGCATGTCTACTCTTCTCATTAACCACAGCTAGGGTCATTGCATGTCTGTTCTTTTCACAAACCACATGTCACCAGAGTCATTGCATGTGTGTTCTTCCCATGAACCACACATGGATCCACCAGTGTCATCGCATGTGTGTTCTTCTCACAAACCACACATGGATCCACCCAGTGTCATCGCATGTCTGCTCTTCCCATGAACCACACACGGATCCACCAGTGTCATTGCATGTCTGCTCTTTTCATGAACCACGGCTAGAATCATTGGATGTGTGTTCTTCTCACAGACCACATATCACCAGTGTCATTGCATGTGTGTTCTTCCCAAAGACCACACATGGATCCACCAGTGTCATTGCATGTGTGTTCTTCTCACAAACCATATCATGAACCACACCTAGTGTCATTGCATGTGTGTTCTTCTCACATACCACACATGGATCCACTAGTATCATTGCATGTGTGTTCTTCTCACAGACCATATAATGAACCACACCGAGTGTCATTGCACGTGTTTTCTTCCCATGGACCACACATGGATCCACCGGTGTCATTGCATGTCTACTCTTTTCATTAACCACGGCTAGAGTCATTGCATGTGTGTTCTTCTCACAAACCACATATCACCGGAGTCATTGCATGTGTGTTATTCCCAAAGACCACACATGGATCCACCAGTGTCATTGCATGTGTGTACTTCCCACAGAACACACATGGATCCACCTAGTGTCATTGCATGTGTGTTCTTCCCACAGACCACACATGGATCCACCAGAGTCATTGCATGTGTGTTCTTCCCATGAACCACACATGGATCCACCAGTGTCATTGCATGTCTGCTCTTTTCACAAACCAGAGCTAGAGTCATTGCATGTGTGTTCTTCTTACAAACCATATCATGAACCACACCTAGTGTCATTGCATGTGTGTTCTTCTCACAAACCACACATTCATCCACCGGTGTCATTGCATGTCTGCTCTTCTCATTAACCACTGCTAGAGTCATTGCATGTTTGTTGTTTTCACAAACCACATATCACCAGAGTCATTGCATGTGTGTTCTTCCCATGAAACACACATGGATCCACCAGTGTCATTGCATGTGTGTTCTTCTCACAAACCACACATGGATCCACCCAGTGTCATTGCATGTGTGTTATTCCCATGAACCACACATGGATCCACCAGTGTCATTGCATGTGTGTTATTCTCACAAACCACGTAAGGATCCACAGGTGTCATTGCATGTGTGTTCCTCCCATGAACCACACATGGATCTACCGTTGTCATTGTTTGTCTGCTCTTCCCATGAACCACAGGAAGAGTCATCGCATGTGTGCACTTTTCATGAACCACAACTAGAGTCATTGCATGTGTGTTCTTCTTAAAAACCATATCATGAACCACACCCAGTGTCATTGCATGTGTGTTCTTCTCACAAACCACACATGGATCCACCGCTGTCATTGCATGTCTGCTCTTCTCATTAACCACAGCTAGGGTCATTGCATGTCTGTTCTTTTCACAAACCACATGTCACCAGAGTCATTGCATGTGTGTTCTTCCCATGAACCACACATGGATCCACCCAGTGTCATCGCATGTCTGCTCTTCCCATGAACCACACACGGATCCACCAGTGTCATTGCATGTCTGCTCTTTTCATGAACCACAGCTGGAGTCATTGGATATGTGTTCTTCTCACAAACCACATATCACCAGTGTCATTGCATGTGTGTTCTTCCCAAAGACCACGCATGGATCGACCAGTGTCATTGCATGTGTGTTCTTCTCACAAACCATATCATGAACCACACCCAGTGTCATTGCATGTGTGTTCTTGTCATAGACCACACATGGATCCACCAGTGTCGTTGCATGTGTGTTCTTCTCACAAACCATATCATGAACCACACCCATTATCATTGCATGTGTGTTCTTCTCATTAACCCCACATGGATCCACTAGTGTCATTGCATGTCTCCTCTTTTCATTAACCACACCTAGAGTCATTGCATGTGTGCTCTTTTCACAAACCACATATCACCAGAGTCATTGCATGTGTGTTCTTCTCACATACCATATCATGAACCACACCCATTGTCATTGCATGTGTGTTCTTCCCATGAACCACACATGGATCCACTGGTGTCATTGCATGTCTGGTCTTTTCAAGAACCACAACTAGAGTCATTGCATGTGTGTTCTTCTCACAGACCACATATCACCAGAGTCATTGCATGTGTGTTCTTCCCATGAACCACACATGGATCCACCTGTGTCATTGCATGTGTGTTCTTCCTACAGACCACACATGGATCCCCCAGTGTCGTTGCATGTGTGTTCTTCCCATGAACCACACATGGATCCACCGGTGTCATTGTATGTCTGCTCTTCTCATTAACCACATCTAGAGTCATCGCATGCGTGCTCTTTTCATGAACCACAGCTAGAGTTATTGCATGTGTGTTCTTTTTACAAACCATATCATGAACCACACCTAGTGTCATTGCATGTGTGTTCTTCTCACAAACCACACATGGATCCACCGGTGTCATTGCATGTCTGCTCTTCTCATTAACCACAGCTAGAGTCATTGCATGTCTGTTCTTTTCACAAACCACATATCACCAGAGTCATTGCATGTGTGTTCTTCCCATGAACCACACATGGATCCACCAGTGTCATTGCATGTGTGTTCTTCACACAAACCACACATGGATCCACCCAGTGTCATCGCATGTGTGTTCTTCCCATAAACCACACATGGATCCACCAGTGTCATTGCATGTCTTCTCTTTTCATGAACCACAGCTAGAGTCATTGGATGTGTGTTCTTCACACAGACCACATATCACCAGTGTCATTGCATGTGTGTTCTTCCCAAAGACCACACATGGATCCACCAGTGTCATTGCATGTGTGTTCTTCTCACAAACCATATCATGAACCACACCCAGTGTCATTGCATGTGTGTTCTTCTCACACAACACACATGGATCCACTAGTGTCATTGCATGTGCGTTCTTCTCACAGACCATATCATGAACCACACCCAGTGTCATTGCATGTGTGTTCTTCTCACAAACCATATCATGAACCACACCCAGTGTCATTGCATGTGTGTTCTTCTCACAAACCACACATGGATCCACCGCTGTCATTGCATGTCTGTTCTTTTCACAAACCACATGTCACCAGAGTCATTGCATGTGTGTTCTTCCCATGAACCACACATGGATCCACCAGTGTCATCACATGTGTGTTCTTCTCACAAACCACACATGGATCCACCCAGTGTCATCGCATGTCTGCTCTTCCCATGAACCACACACGGATCCACCGGTGTCATTGCATGTCTGCTCTTTTCATGAACCACAGCTAGAGTCATTGGATATGTGTTCTTCTCACAAACCACATATCACCAGTGTCATTGCATGTGTGTTCTTCCCAAAGACCACGCATGGATCGACCAGTGTCATTGCATGTGTGTTCTTCTCACAAACCATATCATGAACCACACCCAGTGTCATTGCATGTGTGTTCTTCTCATAGACCACACATGGATCCACCAGTGTTGTTGCATGTGTGTTCTTCTCACAAACCATATCATGAACCACACCCATTATCATTGCATGTGTGTTCTTCTCATTAACCCCACATGGATCCACTAGTGTCATTGCATGTCTGCTCTTTTCATTAACCACAGCTAGAGTCATTGCATGTGTGCTCTTTTCACAAACCACATATCACCAGAGTCATTGCATGTGTGTTCTTCTCACATACCATATCATGAACCACACCCATTGTCATTGCATGTGTGTTCTTCCCATGAACCACACATGGATCCACCGGTGTCATTGCATGTCTGGTCTTTTCATGAACCACAACTAGAGTTATTGCATGTGTGTTCTTCCCATGAACCACACATGGATCCACCTGTGTCATTGCATGTGTGTTCTTCCCATAGACCAAACATGGATCCCCCAGTGTCGTTGCATGTGTGTTCTTCCCATG
This sequence comes from Avena sativa, assembly GCA_916181665.1. Lineage (NCBI taxonomy): Eukaryota > Viridiplantae > Streptophyta > Magnoliopsida > Poales > Poaceae > Avena > Avena sativa. Next base: position 437,399,184 of record OV702295.1, read on the forward strand.
AACCACACATGGATCCACCGGTGTCATTGTCTGTCTGCTCTTCTCATTAACCACATCTAGAGTCATCGCATGCGTGATCTTTTCATGAACCACAGCTAGAGTCATTGCATGTGTGTTCTTTTTACATACCATATCATGAACCACACCTAGTGTCATTGCATGTGTGTTCTTCTCACAAACCACACATGGATCCACCGATGTCATTGCATGTCTGCTCTTCTCATTAACGACAGCTAGAGTCATTGCATGTCTGTTCTTTTCACAAACCACATATCACTAGAGTCATTGCATGTGTGTTCTACCCATGAACCACACATAGATCCACCAGTGTCATCGCATGTTTGTTCTTCCCATAAACCACACATGGATCCACCAGTTTCATTGCATGTCTGCTCTTTTCATGAACCACAGCTAGTCATTGGATGTGTGTTCTTCACACAGACCACATATCACCAGTGTCATTGCATGTGTGTTCTTCCCAAAGACCACACATGGATCCACCAGTGTCATTGCATGTGTGTTCTTCTCACAAACCATATCATGAACCACACCCAGTGTCACTGCATGTGTGTTCTTCTCACACAACACATATGGATCCACTAGTGTCATTGCATGTGCGTTCTTCTCACAGACCATATCATGAACCACACCCAGTGTCATTGCATGTGTGTTCTTCCCATTAACCACACATGGATCCACCGGTGTCATTGCATGTCTGTCCTTTTCATGAACCACAGCTAGAGTCATTGCATGTGTGTTCTTCCCATAGACCACACATGGATCTACCAGTGTCATTGCATGTGTGTTCTTCTCACAAACCACACATGGATCCACCCAGTGTCATCGCATGTGTGATCTTCCCACGAACCACACATGGATCCACCAGTGTCATTGCATGTCTGCTCTTTTCATGAACCACAGCTAGAGTCATTGGATGTGTGTTCTTCTTACAAACCATATCATGAACCACACCCAGTGTCATTGCATGTGTGTTCTTCTCACAAACCACACATGGATCCACCAGTGTCACTGCATGTGTGTTCTTCTCACAGACCATATCATGAACCACATCAGTGTCATTGCATGTGTGTTCTTCCCATGAACCACACATGGATCCACCGGTGTCATTGTATGTCTGCTCTTTTCATTAACCACATCTAGAGTCATTGCATGTGTGTTCTTCTCACAAACCACATATCACCGCTGTCTATGCATGTGTGTTCTTCCCATGAACCACACATGGATCCACCAGTGTCATTGCATGTGTGTTCTTCTCACAAACCACACATGGATCCACCCAGTGTCATCGCATGTGTGTTCTTCCCACGAACCACACATGGATCCACCCAGTGTCATCGCATGTCTGCTCTTCCCATGAACCACACACGGATCCACCGGTGTCATTGCATGTCTGCTCTTTTCATGAACCACAGCTAGAGTCATTGGATATGTGTTCTTCTCACAAACCACATATCACCAGTGTCATTGCATGTGTGTTCTTCCCAAAGACCACGCATGGATCGACCAGTGTCATTGCATGTGTGTTCTTCTCACAAACCATATCATGAACCACACCCAGTGTCATTGCATGTGTGTTCTTCTCATAGACCACACATGGATCCACCAGTGTTGTTGCATGTGTGTTCTTCTCACAAACCATATCATGAACCACACCCATTATCATTGCATGTGTGTTCTTCTCATTAACCCCACATGGATCCACTAGTGTCATTGCATGTCTGCTCTTTTCATTAACCACAGCTAGAGTCATTGCATGTGTGCTCTTTTCACAAACCACATATCACCAGAGTCATTGCATGTGTGTTCTTCTCACATACCATATCATGAACCACACCCATTGTCATTGCATGTGTGTTCTTCCCATGAACCACACATGGATCCACCGGTGTCATTGCATGTCTGGTCTTTTCATGAACCACAACTAGAGTTATTGCATGTGTGTTCTTCCCATGAACCACACATGGATCCACCTGTGTCATTGCATGTGTGTTCTTCCCATAGACCAAACATGGATCCCCCAGTGTCGTTGCATGTGTGTTCTTCCCATGAACCACACATGGATCCACCGGTGTCATTGTCTGTCTGCTCTTCTCATTAACCACATCTAGAGTCATCGCATGCGTGATCTTTTCATGAACCACAGCTAGAGTCATTGCATGTGTGTTCTTTTTACATACCATATCATGAACCACACCTAGTGTCATTGCATGTGTGTTCTTCTCACAAACCACACATGGATCCACCGATGTCATTGCATGTCTGCTCTTCTCATTAACGACAGCTAGAGTCATTGCATGTCTGTTCTTTTCACAAACCACATATCACTAGAGTCATTGCATGTGTGTTCTACCCATGAACCACACATAGATCCACCAGTGTCATCGCATGTTTGTTCTTCCCATAAACCACACATGGATCCACCAGTTTCATTGCATGTCTGCTCTTTTCATGAACCACAGCTAGTCATTGGATGTGTGTTCTTCACACAGACCACATATCACCAGTGTCATTGCATGTGTGTTCTTCCCAAAGACCACACATGGATCCACCAGTGTCATTGCATGTGTGTTCTTCTCACAAACCATATCATGAACCACACCCAGTGTCACTGCATGTGTGTTCTTCTCACACAACACATATGGATCCACTAGTGTCATTGCATGTGCGTTCTTCTCACAGACCATATCATGAACCACACCCAGTGTCATTGCATGTGTGTTCTTCCCATTAACCACACATGGATCCACCGGTGTCATTGCATGTCTGTCCTTTTCATGAACCACAGCTAGAGTCATTGCATGTGTGTTCTTCCCATAGACCACACATGGATCTACCAGTGTCATTGCATGTGTGTTCTTCTCACAAACCACACATGGATCCACCCAGTGTCATCGCATGTGTGATCTTCCCACGAACCACACATGGATCCACCAGTGTCATTGCATGTCTGCTCTTTTCATGAACCACAGCTAGAGTCATTGGATGTGTGTTCTTCTTACAAACCATATCATGAACCACACCCAGTGTCATTGCATGTGTGTTCTTCTCACAAACCACACATGGATCCACCGGTGTCATTGCATGTCTGCTCTTCTCATTAACCAGAGCTAGATTCATTGCATGTTTGTTCTTTTCACAAACCACATATCACTAGAGTTATTGCATGTGTGTTCTTCCCATGAACCACACATGGATCCACCAGTGTCATTGCATGTGTGTTCTTCTCACAAACCACACATGGATCCACCCAGTGTCATCGCATGTGTGTTCTTCCCACGAACCACACATGGATCCACCAGTGTCATTGCATGTATGCTCTTTTCATGAACCACAGCTAGAGTCATTGGATGTGTGTTCTTCTCACAGACCACATATCACCAGTGTCATTGCATGTGTGTTCTTCCCAAAGACCACACATGGATCCACCAGTGTCATTGCATGTGTGTTCTTCTCACAAACCATATCATGAACCACACCTAGTGTCATTGCATGTGTGTTCTTCTCACATACCACACATGGATCCACTAGTGTCATTGCATGTGTGTTCTTATCACAGACCATATCTTGAACCACACCGAGTGTCATTGCATGTGTTTTCTTCCCATGGACCACACATGGATCCACCGGTGTCATTGCATGTCTGCTCTTTTCATTAACCACGGCTAGAGTCATTGCATGTGTGTTCTTCTCACAAACCACATATCACCGGAGTCATTGCATGTGTGTTATTCCCAAAGACCACACATGGATCCACCAGTGTCATTGCATGTGTGTACTTCCCACACACCACACATGGATCCACCTAGTGTCATTGCATGTGTTTTCTTCCCACAGACCACACATGGATCCACCAGAGTCATTGCATGTGTGTTCTTCCCATGAACCACACATGGATCCACCAGTGTCATTGCATGTCTGCTCTTTTCACAAACCAGAGCTAGAGTCATTGCATGTGTGTTCTTCTTACAAACCATATCATGAACCACACCCAGTGTCATTGCATGTGTGTTCTTCTCACAAACCACACATGCATCCACCGGTGTCATTGCATGTCTGCTCTTCTCATTAACCACTGCTAGAGTCATTGCATGTTTGTTCTTTTCACAAACCACATATCACCAGAGTCATTGCATGTGTGTTCTTCCCATGAACCACACATGGATCCACCAGTGTCATTGCATGTGTGTTCTTCTCACAAACCACACATGGATCCACCTAGTGTCATTGCATGTGTGTTCTTCCCATGAACCACACATGGATCCACCTAGTGTCATTGCATGTGTGTTCTTCCCATGAACCACACATGGATCCACCAGTGTCATTGCATGTGTGTTATTCTCACAAACCACGTAAGGATCCACCAGTGCCGTTGCATGTGTGTTCTTCCCATGAACCACACATGGATCCACCGGTGTCATTGTATGTCTGCTCTTCCCATGAACCACAGCTAGAGTCATCGCATACGTGCTCTTTTCATGAACCACAACAAGAGTCATTGCATGTGTGCTCTTCTCACAGAACATATCATGAACCACACCCAGTTTCATTGCATGTGTGTTCTTTCCATGAACCACACATGGAGCCACCGGTGTCATTGTATGTCTGCTCTTCCCATGAACCACAACTAGAGTCATCGCATACGTGCTCTTTTCATGAACCACAGCAAGAGTCATTGCATGTGTGCTCTTCTCATAGAACATATCATGAACCACACCTAGTTTCATTGCATGTGTGTTCTTTCCATGAACCACACATGGATCCACCGGTGTCATTGCATGTCTGCTCTTTTCATGAACCATGGCTAGAGTCATTGCATGTGTGTTCTTCTCACAGACCACATATCGTCGGAGTCATTGCATGTGTGTTCTTCCCATGAACCACACATGTGTCCACTAGTGTCATTGCATGTGTGTTCTTCCCACACACCACACATGGATCGACTAGTGTTGTTGCATGTGTGTTCTTCCCACAAACCACACATGGATCCACCAGTGGCATTGTATGTCTGCTCTTCCCATGAACCACAGCTAGATTCATCGCATGCGTGCTCTTTTCATGAACCACAGCTAGAGTCATTGCATGTGTGTTCTTCTTACAAACCATATCATGAACCACACCCAGTGTCATTGCATGTGTGTTCTTCTCACAAACCACACATGGATCCACCGGTGTCATTGCATGTCTGCTCTTCTCATTAACCACAGCTAGAGTCATTGCATGTCTGTTATTTTCACAAACCACATATCACCAGAGTCATTGCATGTGTTTTCTTCCCATGAACCACACACGAATCCACCAGTGTCATTGCATGTGTGTTCTTCTCACAAACCACACATTGATCCACCCAGTGTCATCGCATGTGTGTTCTTCCCATGAACCACACATGGATCCACCAGTGTCATTGCACGTCTGCTCTTTTCATCAACCACAACTAGAGTCATTGGATGTGTGTTCTTCTCACAGACCACATATCACTAGTGTCATTGAATGTGTGTTCTTCCCAAAGACCACACATGGATCCACCAGTGTCATTGCATATGTTTTCTTCTCACAGACCACACATGGATCCACCAGTGTCATTGCATGTGTTTTCTTCTCACAAAACATATCATGAACCACACCTAGTGTCATTGCATGTGTGTTCTTCCCATGAACCACACATGGATCCACCAGTGTCATTCCATGTGTGTTCTTCCCACAGACCACACATGGATCCACCAGTGTCACTTCATGTGTGTTCTTCTCATGAACCACACATGGATCCACCAGTGTCATTGCATGTCTGCTCTTTTCATGAACCATAGCTAGAGTCATTGGATGTGTGTTCTTCTTACAGACCACATATCACCAGTGTCATTGCATGTGTGTTCTTCCCAAAGACCACACATGGATCCACCAGCGTCATTGCATGTGTCTTCTTCTAACAAACCATATCATGAACCACAGCCAGTGTCATTGCATGTGTGTTCTTCTCACTGACCACACATGGATCCACTAGTGTCATTGCATGTGTGTTCTTCTCACAGACCATATCATGAGCCACACCCAGTGTCCTTGCATGTGTGTTCTTCCCATGAACCACACATGGATCCACCGGTGTCATTGCATGTCTGCTCTTTTCATTAACCACAGCTAGAGTCATTCCATGTGTGTTCTTCTCACAAACCACACATGGATCCACCAGTGTCATTGCATGTGTGTTCTTCTCAAAGACCACACATGGATCCACTGGTGTCATTGCATGTGTGTTCTTCTTACAGACCATATCATGAACCACACCCAGTGTCATTGCATGTGTGTTCTTCCCATGAACCACACATGGATCCAGCAGTGTCATTGCATTTCTGCTCTTTTCATTAACCACAGCTAGAGTCATTGCATGTGTGTTCTTCTCACAAACCACATATCACCGGAGTCATTGCATGTGTGTTCTTCCCAAAGGCCACACATGGATCCACCAGTGTCATTGCATGTGTGTTCTTCCCACAGACCACACATGGATACACTCGTGTCGTTCCATGTGTGTTCTTCCCATGAACCACACATGGATCCACCAGTGTTATTGTATGTCTGCTCTTCCCATGAACTGCAGCTAGAGTCATCGCATGCGTGCTCTTTTCACAAACTACAGCTAGAGTCATTTAATGTGTGTTCTTCTTACAAACCATATCATGAACCACACCCAGTGTCATTGCATGTGTGTTCTTCTCACAAACCACACATGGATCCACCGGTGTCATTGCATGTCTGCTCTTCTCATTAACCACACCTAGAGTCATTGCATGTCTGTTCTTTTCACAAACCACATATCACCAGAGTCATTGCATGTGTGTTCTTCCCATGAACCACACATGGATCCTCCAGTGTCATTGCATGTGTGTTTTTCTCACAAACCACACATGGATCCACCCAGTGTCATCGCATGTGTGTTCTTTCCATGAACCACACATGGATCCACCAGTGTTATTGCATGTGTGTTATTCTCACAGACCATGTAAGGATCCACCGGTGTTGTTGCATGTGTGTTCTTCCCATGAACCACACATGGATCCACCGGTGTCATTGCATGTCTGCTCATCTCATTAACCACACCTAGAGTCATTGCATGTCTGTTCTTTTCACAAACCACATATCACCAGAGTCATTGCATGTGTGTTCTTCCCATGAACCACACATGGATCCTCCAGTGTCATTGCATGTGTGTTCTTCTCACAAACCACACATGGATCCACCCAGTGTCATCGCATGTGTGTTCTTCCCATGAACCACACATGGATCCACCAGTGTCATTGCATGTGTGTTATTCTCACAGACCATATAAGGATCCACCGGTGTTGTTGCATGTGTGTTCTTCCCATGAACCACACATGGATCCACCGGTGTCATTGTATGTCTGCTCTTCCCATGAACCACATCTAGAGTCATCGCATGCGTGCTCTTTTCATGAACAACAGCTAGAGTCATTGGATGTGTGTTCTTCTTACAAACCATATCATGAACCACACCCAATATCATTGCATTTGTGTTCTTCTCACAAACAACACATGGATCCACCGGTGTCATTGCATGTTTGATCTTCTCCTTAACCACAGCTAGAGTCATTGCATGTCTGTTCTTTTCACAAACCACATATCACCAGACTCATTGGATGTGTGTTCTTCTCATGAACCACACATGGATCCACCAGTGTTATTGCATGTGTGTTCTTCTCACAAACCACACATGGATCCACCTAGTGTCATCGCATGTCTACTCTTACCATGAACCACACATGGATCCACCAGTGTCATAGCATGTCTGCTCTTTTCATGAACCACAACTAAGTCATTGGATGTGGGTTCTTCTCACAGACCACATATTACTAGTGTCATTGCATGTGTGTTCTACTCACAAACCATATCATGAACCACACCCAGTGTCATTGCATGTGTGTTCTTCTCACAGACCACACATGGATCCACCAGTGTCATTGCCTGTGTGTTCTTCTCACAAACCATATCATGAACCACACCCAGTGTCACTGCATGTGTGTTCTTCTCATTAACCTCACATGGATCCACCGGTGTCATTGCATGTCTGCTCTTTTCATTAACCACAGCTAGAGTCATTGCATGTGTGCTCTTTTCACAAACCACATATCACCAGAGTCATTGCATGTGTGTTCTGCTCACAGAACACATATCACCTATGTCATTGCATGTGTGTTCTTCCCATGAACCACACATGGATCCACTAGTGTCATTGCATCTGTGTTCTTCCCACAGACCACACATGGATCCACTGGTGTCATTGCATGTTTGTTCTTCCCATGAACCACACATGGATCCATCGGTGTCATTGTATGTCTGCTCATCCCATGAACCACAGCTGGAGTCATCGCATGCGTGCTCTTTTCATGAAGCACAGCTAGAGTCATTGGATGTGTGTTCTTTTTACAAACCATATCATGAACCACACCCAGTGTCATTGCATGTGTGTTCTTCTCACAAACCACACATGGATCCACCGGTGTCATTGCATGTGTGCTCTTCTCATTAACCACAGCTAGAGTCATTGCATGTCTGTTCTTTTCACAAACCACATATCACTAGAGTAATTGCATGTGTGTTCTTCCCATGAACCACACATGGATCCACCAGTGTCATTGCATGTGTGTTCTTCTCGCAAACCACACATGGATCCACCCAGTGTCATCGCATGTGTGTTATTCCCACGAACCACACATGGATCCACCAGTGTCATTGCATTTCTGCTCTTTTCATGAACCACAGCTAGAGTCATTGGATGTGTGTTCTTCTCACAGACCACATATCACCAGTGTCACTGCATGTGTGTTGTCCCCAAAGTCCACACATGGATCCACCAGTGTCATTGCATGTGTGTTCTTCTCACAAACCATATCATGAACCACACCCAGTGTCATTGCATGTGTGTTCTGCTCACAGACCACACACGGATCCACCAGTGTCATTGCATGTGTGTTTGTCTCACAAACCATATCATGAACCACACCTAGTGTCATTGCATGTGTGTTCTTCCCATGAACCACACATGGATCCACCAGTTTCATTCCATGTGTGTTCTTCCCACAGACCACACATGGATCCACCAGTGTCATTGCATGTGTGTTCTTCCCATGAACCACACATGGATCCACCAATGTCATTGCATCTCCACTCTTTTCATGAACCATAACTAGAGTCATTGGATGTGTGTTCTTCTCACAAACCACATATCACCAGTGTCATTGCATGTGCGTTCTTCCCAAAGACCACACATGGATCCACCAGTGTCATTGCATGTGTGTTCTTCTCACAAACCACACATGGATCCACCGGTGTCATTGCATGTCTGCTCTTCTCATTAACCACACCTAGAGTCATTGCATGTCTGTTCTTTTCACAAACCACATATCACCAGAGTCATTGCATGTGTGTTCTTCCCATGAACCACACATGGATCCTCCAGTGTCATTGCATGTGTGTTTTTCTCAAAAACCACACATGGATCCACCCAGTGTCATCGCATGTGTGTTCTTCCCATGAACCACACATGGATCCACCAGTGTCATTGCATGTGTGTTATTCTCACAGACCATGTAAGGATCCACCGGTGTTGTTGCATGTGTGTTCTTCCCATGAACCACACATGGATCCACCAGTGTCATTGCATGTCTGCTCATCTCATTAACCACACCTAGAGTCATTGCATGTCTGTTCTTTTCACAAACCACATATCACCAGAGTCATTGCATGTGTGTTCTTCCCATGAACCACACATGGATCCTCCAGTGTCATTGCATGTGTGTTCTTCTCACAAACCACACATGGATCCACCCAGTGTCATCGCATGTGTGTTCTTCCCATGAACCACACATGGATCCACCAGTGTCATTGCATGTGTGTTATTCTCACAGACCATGTAAGGATCCACCGGTGTTGTTGCATGTGTGTTCTTCCCATGAACCACACATGGATCCACCGGTGTCATTGTATGTCTGCTCTTCCCATGAACCACATCTAGAGTCATCGCATGCGTGCTCTTTTCATGAACAACAACTAGAGTCATTGGATGTGTGTTCTTCTTACAAACCATATCATGAACCACACCCAATATCATTGCATTTGTATTCTTCTCACAAACAACACATGGATCCACCGGTGTCATTGCATGTTTGATCTTCTCCTTAACCACAGCTAGAGTCATTGCATGTCTGTTCTTTTCACAAACCACATATCACCAGACTCATTGGATGTGTGTTCTTCTCATGAACCACACATGGATCCACCAGTGTCATTGCATGTGTGTTCTTCTCACAAACCACACATGGATCCACCTAGTGTCATCGCATGTCTACTCTTACCATGAACCACACATGGATCCACCAGTGTCATAGCATGTCTTCTCTTTTCATGAACCACAGCTAAGTCATTGGATGTGGGTTCTTCTCACAGACCACATATTACTAGTGTCATTGCATGTGTGTTCTACTCACAAACCATATCATGAACCACACCCAGTGTCATTGCATGTGTGTTCTTCTCACAGACCACACATGGATCCACCAGTGTCATTGCCTGTGTGTTCTTCTCACAAACCATATCATGAACCACACCCAGTGTCACTGCATGTGTGTTCTTCTCATTAACCTCACATGGATCCACCGGTGTCATTGCATGTCTGCTCTTTTCATTAACCACAGCTAGAGTCATTGCATGTGTGCTATTTTCACAAACCACATATCACCAGAGTCATTGCATGTGTGTTCTTCTCACAGAACACATATCACCTATGTCATTGCATGTGTGTTCTTCCCATGAACCACACATGGATCCACCAGTGTCATTGCATGTGTGTTCTTCCCACAGACCACACATGGATCCACTGGTGTCATTGCATGTGTGTTCTTCCCATGAACCACACATGGATCCATCGGTGTCATTGTATGTCTGCTCTTCCCATGAACCACAACTAGAGTCATTGCATTTCTGCTCTTTTCATGAACCACAGCTAGAGTCATTGGATGTGTGTTCTTCTCACAGACCACATATCACCAGTGTCATTGCATGTGTGTTGTCCCCAAAGACCACACATGGATCCACCAGTGTCATTGCATGTGTGTTCTTCTCACAAACCATATCATGAACCACACCCAGTGTCATTGCATGTGTGTTCTGCTCACAGACCACACACGGATCCACCAGTGTCATTGCATGTGTGTTTGTCTCACAAACCATATCATGAACCACACCTAGTGTCATTGCATGTGTGTTCTTCCCATGAACCACACATGGATCCACCAGTGTCATTCCATGTGTGTTCTTCCCACAAACCACACATGGATCCACCAGTGTCATTGCATGTGTGTTCTTCCCATGAACCACACATGGATCCACCAATGTCATTGCATCTCCACTCTTTTCATGAACCATAACTAGAGTCATTGGATGTGTGTTCTTCTCACAAACCACATATCACCAGTGTCATTGCATGTGCGTTCTTCCCAAAGACCACACATGGATCCACCAGTGTCGTTGCATGTGTGTTCTTCTCACAAACCATATCATGAACCACACCCAGTGTCATTGCATGTGTGTTATTCTCACAGACCACACATGGATCCACTAGTGTCATTGCATGTGTGTTCTTCGCACAGACCATATCATGAACCACACCCAGTGTCATTACATGTGTGTTCTTCCCATAAACCACACATGGATTCACCGGTGTCATTGCATGTCTGCTCTTTTCATTAACCACAACTAGAGTCATTGCATGTGTGTTCTTCTCACAAACCACATATCTCCGGAGTCATTGCATGTGTGTTCTTCCCAAAGACCACACATGGATCCACCAATGTCATTGCCTGTGTGTTCTTCCCACAGACCACACATGGATCCACCAGTGCCGTTGCATGTGTGTTCTTCCCATGAACCACACATGGATCCACCAGTGTCATTGTATGTCTGCTCTTCCCATAAACCGCAGCTAGAGTAATCGCATGCGTGCTCTTTTCACAAACCACGGCTAGAGTCATTGCATGTGTGTTCTTCTTACAAACCATATCATGAACCACACCCAGTGTCATTGCATATGTGTTCTTCTAACAAACGACACCTGGATCCACTGGTGTCATTGCATGCCTGCTCTTCTCATTAACGACAGCTAGAGTCATTGCATGTCTGTTCTTTTCACAAACCACATATCACCAGAGTCATTGCATGTGTGTTTTTCCCATGAACCACACATAGATCCACCAGTGTCATTGCATGTGTGTTCTTCTCACAAACCACACATGGATCCACCCAGTGTCATCGCATGTGTGTTCTTCCCATGAACCACACATGGATCCACCAGTGTCATTGCATGTCTGCTCTTTTCATGAACCACATCTAGAGTCATCGCATGCGTGCTCTTTTCATGAACAACAACTAGAGTCATTGGATGTGTGTTCTTCTTACAAACCATATCATGAACCACACCCAATATCATTGCATTTGTATTCTTCTCACAAACAACACATGGATCCACCGGTGTCATTGCATGTTTGATCTTCTCCTTAACCACAGCTAGAGTCATTGCATGTCTGTTCTTTTCACAAACCACATATCACCAGACTCATTGGATGTGTGTTCTTCTCATGAACCACACATGGATCCACCAGTGTCATTGCATGTGTGTTCTTCTCACAAACCACACATGGATCCACCTAGTGTCATCGCATGTCTACTCTTACCATGAACCACACATGGATCCACCAGTGTCATAGCATGTCTTCTCTTTTCATGAACCACAGCTAAGTCATTGGATGTGGGTTCTTCTCACAGACCACATATTACTAGTGTCATTGCATGTGTGTTCTACTCACAAACCATATCATGAACCACACCCAGTGTCATTGCATGTGTGTTCTTCTCACAGACCACACATGGATCCACCAGTGTCATTGCCTGTGTGTTCTTCTCACAAACCATATCATGAACCACACCCAGTGTCACTGCATGTGTGTTCTTCTCATTAACCTCACATGGATCCACCGGTGTCATTGCATGTCTGCTCTTTTCATTAACCACAGCTAGAGTCATTGCATGTGTGCTATTTTCACAAACCACATATCACCAGAGTCATTGCATGTGTGTTCTTCTCACAGAACACATATCACCTATGTCATTGCATGTGTGTTCTTCCCATGAACCACACATGGATCCACCAGTGTCATTGCATGTGTGTTCTTCCCACAGACCACACATGGATCCACTGGTGTCATTGCATGTGTGTTCTTCCCATGAACCACACATGGATCCATCGGTGTCATTGTATGTCTGCTCTTCCCATGAACCACAACTAGAGTCATTGCATTTCTGCTCTTTTCATGAACCACAGCTAGAGTCATTGGATGTGTGTTCTTCTCACAGACCACATATCACCAGTGTCATTGCATGTGTGTTGTCCCCAAAGACCACACATGGATCCACCAGTGTCATTGCATGTGTGTTCTTCTCACAAACCATATCATGAACCACACCCAGTGTCATTGCATGTGTGTTCTGCTCACAGACCACACACGGATCCACCAGTGTCATTGCATGTGTGTTTGTCTCACAAACCATATCATGAACCACACCTAGTGTCATTGCATGTGTGTTCTTCCCATGAACCACACATGGATCCACCAGTGTCATTCCATGTGTGTTCTTCCCACAAACCACACATGGATCCACCAGTGTCATTGCATGTGTGTTCTTCCCATGAACCACACATGGATCCACCAATGTCATTGCATCTCCACTCTTTTCATGAACCATAACTAGAGTCATTGGATGTGTGTTCTTCTCACAAACCACATATCACCAGTGTCATTGCATGTGCGTTCTTCCCAAAGACCACACATGGATCCACCAGTGTCGTTGCATGTGTGTTCTTCTCACAAACCATATCATGAACCACACCCAGTGTCATTGCATGTGTGTTATTCTCACAGACCACACATGGATCCACTAGTGTCATTGCATGTGTGTTCTTCGCACAGACCATATCATGAACCACACCCAGTGTCATTACATGTGTGTTCTTCCCATAAACCACACATGGATTCACCGGTGTCATTGCATGTCTGCTCTTTTCATTAACCACAACTAGAGTCATTGCATGTGTGTTCTTCTCACAAACCACATATCTCCGGAGTCATTGCATGTGTGTTCTTCCCAAAGACCACACATGGATCCACCAATGTCATTGCCTGTGTGTTCTTCCCACAGACCACACATGGATCCACCAGTGCCGTTGCATGTGTGTTCTTCCCATGAACCACACATGGATCCACCAGTGTCATTGTATGTCTGCTCTTCCCATAAACCGCAGCTAGAGTAATCGCATGCGTGCTCTTTTCACAAACCACGGCTAGAGTCATTGCATGTGTGTTCTTCTTACAAACCATATCATGAACCACACCCAGTGTCATTGCATATGTGTTCTTCTAACAAACGACACCTGGATCCACTGGTGTCATTGCATGCCTGCTCTTCTCATTAACGACAGCTAGAGTCATTGCATGTCTGTTCTTTTCACAAACCACATATCACCAGAGTCATTGCATGTGTGTTTTTCCCATGAACCACACATAGATCCACCAGTGTCATTGCATGTGTGTTCTTCTCACAAACCACACATGGATCCACCCAGTGTCATCGCATGTGTGTTCTTCCCATGAACCACACATGGATCCACCAGTGTCATTGCATGTCTGCTCTTTTCATGAACCACATCTAGAGTCATCGCATGCGTGCTCTTTTCATGAACAACAACTAGAGTCATTGGATGTGTGTTCTTCTTACAAACCATATCATGAACCACACCCAATATCATTGCATTTGTATTCTTCTCACAAACAACACATGGATCCACCGGTGTCATTGCATGTTTGATCTTCTCCTTAACCACAGCTAGAGTCATTGCATGTCTGTTCTTTTCACAAACCACATATCACCAGACTCATTGGATGTGTGTTCTTCTCATGAACCACACATGGATCCACCAGTGTCATTGCATGTGTGTTCTTCTCACAAACCACACATGGATCCACCTAGTGTCATCGCATGTCTACTCTTACCATGAACCACACATGGATCCACCAGTGTCATAGCATGTCTTCTCTTTTCATGAACCACAGCTAAGTCATTGGATGTGGGTTCTTCTCACAGACCACATATTACTAGTGTCATTGCATGTGTGTTCTACTCACAAACCATATCATGAACCACACCCAGTGTCATTGCATGTGTGTTCTTCTCACAGACCACACATGGATCCACCAGTGTCATTGCCTGTGTGTTCTTCTCACAAACCATATCATGAACCACACCCAGTGTCACTGCATGTGTGTTCTTCTCATTAACCTCACATGGATCCACCGGTGTCATTGCATGTCTGCTCTTTTCATTAACCACAGCTAGAGTCATTGCATGTGTGCTATTTTCACAAACCACATATCACCAGAGTCATTGCATGTGTGTTCTTCTCACAGAACACATATCACCTATGTCATTGCATGTGTGTTCTTCCCATGAACCACACATGGATCCACCAGTGTCATTGCATGTGTGTTCTTCCCACAGACCACACATGGATCCACTGGTGTCATTGCATGTGTGTTCTTCCCATGAACCACACATGGATCCATCGGTGTCATTGTATGTCTGCTCTTCCCATGAACCACAACTAGAGTCATTGCATTTCTGCTCTTTTCATGAACCACAGCTAGAGTCATTGGATGTGTGTTCTTCTCACAGACCACATATCACCAGTGTCATTGCATGTGTGTTGTCCCCAAAGACCACACATGGATCCACCAGTGTCATTGCATGTGTGTTCTTCTCACAAACCATATCATGAACCACACCCAGTGTCATTGCATGTGTGTTCTGCTCACAGACCACACACGGATCCACCAGTGTCATTGCATGTGTGTTTGTCTCACAAACCATATCATGAACCACACCTAGTGTCATTGCATGTGTGTTCTTCCCATGAACCACACATGGATCCACCAGTGTCATTCCATGTGTGTTCTTCCCACAAACCACACATGGATCCACCAGTGTCATTGCATGTGTGTTCTTCCCATGAACCACACATGGATCCACCAATGTCATTGCATCTCCACTCTTTTCATGAACCATAACTAGAGTCATTGGATGTGTGTTCTTCTCACAAACCACATATCACCAGTGTCATTGCATGTGCGTTCTTCCCAAAGACCACACATGGATCCACCAGTGTCGTTGCATGTGTGTTCTTCTCACAAACCATATCATGAACCACACCCAGTGTCATTGCATGTGTGTTATTCTCACAGACCACACATGGATCCACTAGTGTCATTGCATGTGTGTTCTTCGCACAGACCATATCATGAACCACACCCAGTGTCATTACATGTGTGTTCTTCCCATAAACCACACATGGATTCACCGGTGTCATTGCATGTCTGCTCTTTTCATTAACCACAACTAGAGTCATTGCATGTGTGTTCTTCTCACAAACCACATATCTCCGGAGTCATTGCATGTGTGTTCTTCCCAAAGACCACACATGGATCCACCAATGTCATTGCCTGTGTGTTCTTCCCACAGACCACACATGGATCCACCAGTGCCGTTGCATGTGTGTTCTTCCCATGAACCACACATGGATCCACCAGTGTCATTGTATGTCTGCTCTTCCCATAAACCGCAGCTAGAGTAATCGCATGCGTGCTCTTTTCACAAACCACGGCTAGAGTCATTGCATGTGTGTTCTTCTTACAAACCATATCATGAACCACACCCAGTGTCATTGCATATGTGTTCTTCTAACAAACGACACCTGGATCCACTGGTGTCATTGCATGCCTGCTCTTCTCATTAACGACAACTAGAGTCATTGCATGTCTGTTCTTTTCACAAACCACATATCACCAGAGTCATTGCATGTGTGTTTTTCCCATGAACCACACATAGATCCACCAGTGTCATTGCATGTGTGTTCTTCTCACAAACCACACATGGATCCACCCAGTGTCATCGCATGTGTGTTCTTCCCATGAACCACACATGGATCCACCAGTGTCATTGCATGTCTGCTCTTTTCATGAACCACAGCTAGAGTCATTGGATGTGTGTTCTTCTCACAATCCACATATCACCAGTGGCATTGCATGTGTGTTCTTCCCAAAGACCACACATGGATCCACCAGTGTCATTGCATGTGTGTTCTTCTCACAAACCATATCATGAACCATACCCAGTGTCGTTGCATGTGTGTTCTTCTCATGAACCACACATGGATCCACCAGTGTCATTGCATGTGTGTTCTTCTCACAAACCATATCATGAACCACACCCACTGTCATTGCATGTGTGTTCTTCCCATGAACCACACATGGATCCACCATTATCATTGCATGTCTGTTCTTCCCACAGACCACACATGGATCCACAGTGTCATTGCATGTCTGTTCTTCCCATGAACCACACATGGATCCACCAGTGTCGTTGCATGTCTGCTCTTTTCATGAACCACAGCTAGAGTCATTGGATGTGTGTTCTTCTCACAGACCACATATCACCGGAGTCATTGCATGTGTGTTCTTCCCATGATCCAAACATGTATCCACCAGGGTCATTGCATGTGTGTTCTTCCCACAGACCACACATGGATCCACCAGTGTCGTTGCATGTGTGTTCTTCCCATGAACTATATCATGAACCACACCTAGTGTCATTGAATGTGTTTTCTTCTCACAGACCACACATGGATCCACCAGTGTCATTGCATGTGTGTTCTTCTCACAAACCATATCATGAACCACACCCAGTGTCATTGCATGTGTGTTCTTCCCATGAACCACACATGGATCCAGCAGTGTCATTGCATGTCTGCTCTTTTCATTAACCACAGCTAGAGTCATTGCATGTGTGTTCTTCTCACAAACCACATATCACCGGAGTCATTGCATGTGTGTTCTTCCCAAAGGCCACACATGGATCCACCAGTGTCATTGCATGTGTGTTCTTCCCACAGACCACACATGGATACACTCGTGTCGTTGCATGTGTGTTCTTCCCATGAACCACACATGGATCCACCAGTGTCATTGTATGTCTGCTCTTCCCATGAACTGCAGCTAGAGTCATCGCATGCGTGCTCTTTTCACAAACCACAGCTAGAGTCATTTAATGTGTGTTCTTCTTACAAACCATATCATGAACCACACCCAGTGTCATTGCATGTGTGTTCTTCTCACAAACCACACATGGATCCACCGGTGTCATTGCATGTCTGCTCATCTCATTAACCACACCTAGAGTCATTGCATGTCTGTTCTTTTCACAAACCACATATCACCAGAGTCATTGCATGTGTGTTCTTCCCATGAACCACACATGGATCCTCCAGTGTCATTGCATGTGTGTTCTTCTCACAAACCACACATGGATCCACCCAGTGTCATCGCATGTGTGTTCTTCCCATGAACCACACATGGATCCACCAGTGTCATTGCATGTGTGTTATTCTCACAGACTATGTAAGGATCCACCGGTGTTGTTGCATGTGTGTTCTTCCCATGAACCATAAATGGATCCACTGGTGTCATTGTATGTCTGCTCTTCCCATGAACCACATCTAGAGTCATCGCATGCGTGCTCTTTTCATGAACCACAGCTAGAGTCATTGGATGTGTGTTCTTCTTACAAACCATATCATGAACCACACCCAGTATCATTGCATGTGTTTTCTTCTCACAAACAACACATGGATCCACCGGTGTCATTGCATGTTTGCACTTCTCCTTAACCACAGCTAGATTCATTGCATGTCTGTTCTTTTCACAAACCACATATCACCAGACTCATTGGATGTGTGTTCTTCTCATGAACCACACATGGATCCACCAGTGTCATTGCATGTGTGTTCTTCTCACAAACCACACTTGGATCCACCTGGTGTCATCGTATGTCTACTCTTACCATGAACCACACATGGATCCACCAGTGTCATAGCATGTCTGCTCTTTTCATGAACCACAGCTAAGTCATTGGATGTGGGTTCTTCTCACAGACCACATATTACTAGTGTCATTGCATGTGTGTTCTACTCACAAACCATATCATGAACCACACCCAGTGTCATTGCATGTGTGTTCTTCTCACAGACCACACATGGATCCACCAGTGTCATTGCCTGTGTGTTCTTCTCACAAACCATATCATGAACCACACCCAGTGTCACTGCATGTGTGTTCTTCTCATTAACCTCACATGGATCCACCGGTGTCATTGCATGTCTGCTCTTTTCATTAACCATAGCTAGAGTCATTGCATGTGTGCTATTTTCACAAACCACATATCACCAGAGTCATTGCATGTGTGTTCTGCTCACAGAACACATATCACCTGTGTCATTGCATGTGTGTTCTTCCCATGAACCACACATGGATCCACCAGTGTCATTGCATGTGTGTTATTCCCACAGACCACACATGGATCCACGGGTGTCATTGCATGTGTGTTCTTCCCATGAACCACACATGGATCCATCGGTGTCATTGTATGTCTGCTCTTCCCATGAACCACAGCTAGAGTCATCGCATGCGTGCTCTTTTCATGAAGCACAGCTAGAGTCATTGGATGTGTGTTCTTTTTACAAACCATATCATGAACCACACCCAGTGTCATTGCATGTGTGTTCTTCTCACAAACCACACATGGATCCACCGGTGTCATTGTATGTCTGCTCTTCCCATGAACCACATCTAGAGTCATCGCATGCGTGCTCTTTTCATGAACCACAGCTAGAGTCATTGGATGTGTGTTCTTCTTACAAACCATATCATGAACCACACCCAGTATCATTGCATGTGTTTTCTTCTCACAAACAACACATGGATCCACCGGTGTCATTGCATGTTTGCACTTCTCCTTAACCACAGCTAGAGTCATTGCATGTCTGTTCTTTTCACAAACCACATATCACCAGACTCATTGGATGTGTGTTCTTCTCATGAACCACACATGGATCCACCAGTGTCATTGCATGTGTGTTCTTCTCACAAACCACACATGGATCCACCTGGTGTCATCGTATGTCTACTCTTACCATGAACCACACATGGATCCACCAGTGTCATAGCATGTCTGCTCTTTTCATGAACCACAGCTAAGTCATTGGATGTGGGTTCTTCTCACAGACCACATATTACTAGTGTCATTGCATGTGTGTTCTACTCACAAACCATATCATGAACCACACCCAGTGTCATTGCATGTGTGTTCTTCTCACAGACCACACATGGATCCACCAGTGTCATTGCCTGTGTGTTCTTCTCACAAACCATATCATGAACCACACCCAGTGTCACTGCATGTGTGTTCTTCTCATTAACCTCACATGGATCCACCGGTGTCATTGCATGTCTGCTCTTTTCATTAACCACAGCTAGAGTCATTGCATGTGTGCTATTTTCACAAACCACATATCACCAGAGTCATTGCATGTGTGTTCTGCTCACAGAACACATATCACCTGTGTCATTGCATGTGTATTCTTCCCATGAACCACACATGGATCCACCAGTGTCATTGCATGTGTGTTCTTCCCACAGACCACACATGGATCCACGGGTGTCATTGCATGTGTGTTCTTCCCATGAACCACACATGGATCCATCGGTGTCATTGTATGTCTGCTCTTCCCATGAACCACAGCTAGAGTCATCGCATGCGTGCTCTTTTCATGAAGCACAGCTAGAGTCATTGGATGTGTGTTCTTTTTACAAACCATATCATGAACCACACCCAGTGTCATTGCATGTGTGTTCTTCTCACAAACCACACATGGATCCACCGGTGTCATTGCATGTGTGCTCTTCTCATTAACCACAGCTAGAGTCATTGCATGTCTTTTCTTTTCACAAACCACATATCACTAGAGTCATTGCATGTGTGTTCTACCCATGAACCACACATGGATCCACCAGTGTCATTGCATGTGTGTTCTTCTCGCAAACCACACATGGATCCACCCAGTGTCATCGCATGTGTGTTATTCCCACGAACCACACATGGATCCACCAGTGTCATTGCATTTCTGCTCTTTTCATGAACCACAGCTAGAGTCATTGGACGTGTGTTCTTCTCACAGACCACATATCACCAGTGTCATTGCATGTGTGTTGTCCCCAAAGACCACACATGGATCCACCAGTGTCATTGCATGTGTGTTCTTCTCACAAACCATATCATGAACCACACCCAGTGTCATTGCATGTGTGTTCTGCTCACAGACCACACATGGATCCACCAGTGTCATTGCATGTGTGTTCTTCTCACAAACCATATCATGAACCACACCTAGTGTCATTACATGTGTGTTCTTCCCATGAACCACACATGGATCCACCAGTGTCATTCCTTGTGTGTTCTTCCCACAGACCACACATGGATCCACCAGTGTCATTGCATGTGTGTTCTTCCCATGAACCACACATGGATCCACCAATGTCATTGCATGTCTACTCTTTTCATGAACCATAACTAGAGTCATTGGATGTGTGTTCTTCTCACAAACCACATATCACCAGTGTCATTGCATGGGTGTTCTTCTCACAAACCATATCATGAACTGTAGGGTCCCCAACCTTTAATAAGATTGAGCCCCCTGTGTTTACAATGCTAGTCCCTGGATCAATAGCTAGCATCCACAGTTAAGATGTAATATCAAGAAACAAAGGTCATAATATAATTTTATAACCAGGAATAACATAATTTTATGACATCATACATAGCTCATTTGGCTATTACATTACATTGCAGCGGAATAACTATAGTCATGGGGTCCTTCATCTTCAAAGTGCCACAGGTAGACGTTGGTTGTAGACTTTGTAATCCTAATCAATCAATCTTCACTAAAACAATCAAACCTGCAACATAATAAGTTACAGCCACAAGGGTCAATACATTTGAATTGTATTGGCAAGCTTCACTTTTATGTATAATATAGGTGGATCCTATCACTACATGCATATTTGGCTAAGTAGAGTTTCAGGTTATTTGCATAAAGCAATATTTTATCCTATCTTTTCAAAATGGTTTTGGTCCTTTGTCAAATCTCCTTTCAAAAACACTATTGAACTCCTTGTCAAAAATCTTTTGAGCACCTTGGTAACTCCAAGTGCATCAAGTTTTTTCAAAATCTCTTGAGCTTCTTGGTACTCCAAGTGCTTCAAGTTTTGTCAAAATCTCTTGAGCTTCTTGGTAACTCCAAGTGCATCAAGTTTTGTCAAAATCTCTTGAGCTTCTTGGTAACTCCAAGTGCATCAAGTTTTGTCAAAATCTCTTGAGCTTCTTGGTAACTCCAAGTGCATCAAGTTTTGTCAAAATCTCTTGAGCTTCTTGGTAACTCCAAGTGCATCAAGTTTTAAAAGTTTTCTTTTATAAATTAGAATGTCGAGATCTTCCATAGCTTCAGGCCTTAGTTGCTCAGTATTGTCCATAACCGGGGACACGGGTAAGTACTTAGATTTTATTATCTTCTGCAGAAGTTGTACACTTTACCCACATGTCCCACTCTCATCTTGTTGCCACCAGTGGCCGCTGGATTAGTACTCACCAAGATGGAATACTGGCAGATTGAGAGTGTGACGAAGTCTTTCCAAAAGGTCCTCCCATACACCATTGCTAGCTTGTCTTTAGCCCCCATGAAGCATTCTAGATCCCCATGTCTGGTAACTAAAGACAATGTATGGGTCTTCCTAATATAATTGACTAAGCCAGAGCCATAATAGCATGTGGTTGCACACGAAAGCCACAATTGGAGAAGCATGTTCAATCTCTAAGTTTCCTAGGTGGGTTTTCTTTTGGAGCACAACACAAAGAGATTACCATAGTCATGGTTCCTTTTGTTGCCACCTTCTCCAAAACTTAAAGTATCCTCCACCTAGGTGGTTCATTGAGTCCTTGTTTTATTATATAAAACACAAATCCTTTACTCAACTTTGTAAAATCTCAACATGTATCTCTTTTCAATATATAGCATGGCTAAGGATGTACAACTACAAGGTTTTCACTAAGTAATGTAAGGGAATCCTATTAGGATTTAGGATAGCATAAGTATAAAATTGTTTTCATGCATGTTTTCAAAATCCACTAAGTATAATGAAAATAGTAGGACTTTTGTATGATAGTGCAACTTGCCTTTTAGGTAGGGAATGGTGGTTCACTCCTTGATCTTTGCTAGTATCACACTTCTCTAACTTCACTACAAGTCAATCAAGCAAACGCAAAGTCAACTAACATTCCAAACAAAGTCAAACAAACAATTTCACACTCACAAAGCAATGGAATCTAAGTCATGCATGTAAGCATGCAAAGGATGGTCCTATTGCAAGTATGGTCTCAACTAGGCTTCTAGACTTTGTAAGTTCCAAATTGGTCATTTACCAGAATGGCAAAGTCAATGGTTAGAGGGTTTTGCTCAAAAACCATTTTAAAATCTATTCATCATTTTATGTGGTGGAAAAATATTTCTATCAAGGCAAAACTTTATGTTCTTCACCAAATGAGTTGCTATTGCAAAACTTGGTGTTTTGGGTCAGTAGGTTTGGTCCAAAGCATTTTCTCAAAGTTTTCTTTACAAAAACATTTTCATAAACAAAACTATAGTTTTTAGTTAGCTAGAAATGGACTAAACTAATTAATCCATTCTATTCTTTTCCAAAATCATTTTCAAAACCATGGGTTGGTTCCTAGGGTCAGTAAGGTCACAACAATCCAATTTGCAAAGGTTTTAACCTAAAAATCATTTTTAAATGATTTTTCTAATCTAAACAAGCAATCAAATGTTTCTGTAAAATCAACCAATCTAACAAATACTATTTGCTAAACCAAGGGTAGGGTTGGTTAGGTCTTGTTCTCCTGAATCCAACGACATAAAATTTGTAATTTTTGGACGTGTGGATCAAAAGATACAAAGGTTTGAAGTTTGCAAAATATTCTGTTTTCAATTTCTGTTTTAAACAGAATAACAGACACGTGTCCTAACCCTATTCGCTGATACCGCTTCGGTTGGATCAAGCGTCGAGAGTCGTTGGATCTAACTCAAATCGTGCGGTCCAGAGGACATACCCCTTCTGTGTTAAGTGATTCTATCTAGTGCGTCCGATCCAGATCGAACGGCTGTGGGGTGCTCGACCACAGACGAGCGGCGCTGCGGCGGCTGCTGGCGGCGGAGCGATCGGTCGATGACGGTGCCGGCGATACAGAAAGCGAGAGAGGAAAAGGGGAGGCTCACCGAGTTCGCAGACGCTTGGGGAAGCTCAACGTGCTGATGGGGAGGCAGGGGGCGCACGGACGGGTTGGCAATCTCTCGCCGGAGTTCGTGGCGGCGTCGGGTGCGTCGGGTGGTCGTCGTGGACGTCGCTGTGGACCACCCCAAGGCAAACGAAAAGCACGGTCAGATGCGCCAGGACACGACGAAGGTATGTGCGTGAACGAGAGGGGAAGAGGCGGTCTGGTCTCACCGGTGGGACTTGTCGGAGCGGAGGCAGACGGCGGCGGTGCTGGAGGTTGTCGTTGCCGACGCTCTAGAGCGCCCGCGGTCGTACAAAGGGCACAGGCGGATGCGCCTGGATGTGGTGAATATGCCCGCGTGCAGAGGGAGTCGAGGGGCGGCCGTGGTTCGCCGGATTTTGCTGGAGAAGGTCGCCGGAGCAGAGAAGTCGAGCTCGAAATTCCGGCAGCCTCGTGGCAGAGAGGAGATGGGGTTTGAGGGCAAAGATAGAGCGGAGAGGGGCGAATAAGTACGCGTGATCACAACGGGGAGTTAATCGGCCATTTACGCGTATTGACGCCGGCAGTAACTCGGCGGCAACGGCTGGGCGACGAGGTCTCGTTGAAGACGATGAATAGTGAAGGGTGGTTCTACCTGTCAGCGGGAAAAGAAAGGAGGGAGAGGTCCACCTGTTAGTCTCTGCGTGGGTTTCTTTCGCTGTAAAGAAGAACGGTTCGCTTAGTTAGGGTCCACCGGTCAGTGGGAAAACGAAAAGAGAGGTGGGCCCACTGGTCATAGAGGGTGCGGGTTAACTAATTGGTGCGAAATGTTTTCTTCGGGGGGAACAGAAGCTGGGCTGGACTGGGCTGTTGTTGGGCTAGTTGGGCCAAAGATGAGCTGCTCTATTTTTTTTCTGTCTAAACCTTTTTCCTTTTCTATTTATATTTTCTGTTTTGGATTTCAAACAATTTTTCAAACATTCAAACAAATTCAAACAATTCAAACAATCACTCAACTTTGTATTTTGAATTTGGTTCTGTTTATCAACATAATCCAAATCTCAAAAACAAAATTAATATTTTTTATTTATTTTTAGGATCCATTTAATAATTAAATAAATGGATCTTTAGTTTAATAAAATAGGGTTTGATTTAGTTGATAAAATTTCCATTTGAAATCCAATTATTTTCAAAATCAAACCAGAAGGTTTTATTTGAAAATAAAAGAATACTTGGAAACTTATTTAAATAAATAAATAAGTTTTGGTGTTTAATTAAAATGGGAAAGCCTTTACTTAAATAAAATTGGATGTTTAAATCCTTATTATTTTATTTAAATAATCCTTTACTCATTTTAATCAAAGCAAAACCTTTTAATAAAAGATTTCAAAGTAGTAATAAAATACTTGGTGTTCATTTAAAATGGGAAAAACCTTTACTTAAATAAAATTTGGATATTTAAATCCTTATTATTTTATTTAAATAAACTTTTACTCATTTTATCAAAACAAAATATTTTATTACAAAAGCTTGGCCAAAAATAATTTGGCTCATCTTTTCATTTGAAAACAAAGTCTTTTATTAAAAGATCTAAATTAGAGTTTCCAAAACAATTTATTTTCCTTTGATAAATGTTTATCTTTATAAATCCCTTTAGGATTATTTGATCACCAATTGGTATGGGTTTTTGGTAAGGGCTTTATTAGTTTTGGAACTTCAATTTCCTTATCTCATTACTCCTAAGATTTTGTTTTTGGTTCCAATTTTGAGTGAATCCAACTTCTAGGGTCTTTCTTGATCCTTTGTGAAAATCTGTTGATCAATTTTGGTATGGATCTAATCCATGGATTTGGAGATACTTTGGAGATGATTTTTATTCCAATAGGGTTTAGCGTTTTGGATTTATTTTCCAAGTGTTTAAATTTCCAGATACATTCATTGAGGAATGCATTTCCCTTGATTTGGATTTTTGTTGAATTCAAACTTTAGCCAAAGTTTGTTCAAGATGGGATTTTAAGTTTCCTTTTAGAAACAAAAGTTTCTTTTCACCCTGATTTTCAACAAGAATTTATTTTGTTTATTTATTTTTCACATTACAAGATTTGGAAAATCTTGGGATGTGACAGGCTACCACCCTTAAAAGAAATCTCGTCCCGAGATTTGGGGAGGCTAGGGGTTACAAGTTGGCTTCAAGGCAACTAGGGTACTACCACCCTTAAAATAAAGTCTCATAGGGTTACATTGATGGTTCTCTTGACTATAGGTTCAGCACTTGATATTCAGACAAGGAATCCTTATTTGACTCAACTGAGTTATCTAAATACTGACATCCACTTCTTCAATCTCTTCAACGTTTCCATCCATGTCAATGTGGTTCACATGTCCTTTCTGGGTCACATTGGAGTCATTTCCATTGGCTCTTCTAGCAGCCTTTTTCTTTTTCTTCTCAGGACAGTTTGATGCATAGTGTCCAAGTTCCTTGCAGGTATAGCACTGCAACTGGCTAATGTCTTTCTTCCTGAATTTGTCTTGTTGATTCTGACCAAGGTCATCTCCATTGTCAGTATCATTTCCATTATTCTCACTTCCATTGTTGTTGTGGTGATACTGATGTGATTCAGAATCTTCATTGTTCCTTTTGAATGAATGCCTCTTCTTTGATGATCCTGAATAGTTCTTGAGTTTACGCTTCCTCTTTCTGTTCTCAACTTGATTCATCTTGTTTTCCAAAATGATGGCTTTGTCACAGAGTGATTGATAAGTTGGGACATAGGCAACAACTAGCTGTAGGTTCAACTCATAATTAAGTCCTTCAAGAAATTTTTCTTTTCTCTTAGCATCTGTATCAACTTCATCCGGTGCATAGCGTGCCAGATTGTTGAATTCTTCAATATACTCGGCCACACTGAGGTGATGTTGTTTCAGATTGTGAAACTCCTTTTTCTTCAAGTACATCACTCTAGGTGAGATGTGAGTTGTTCTGAATCCATCCTCAAAAATAGCCCAAGTTACATCTTCAAGGGGAGTGGTGATTTGAAAGTTATCCCACCATGTTGCTGCTGGTCCTTCAAGTAGAAATGCTGCAAACCTAACTTTTTCTCCATCGGTGCAGGCAATAGTCACTAAGTCTTTGTTCACTGAACGTAACCAATCATCAGCTTCCATTGGATCAGTTGTTCCAGAGAACCTTGCAGGCCTAAGTTTTAGAAATTTGGTGAGCATGTCTAGGGCTGGAGGATTATTCTGATTGTTGTTGTTGTTGTTATTCAAATTCTGTATGAATGTGGTCATCTGCTGCATCAACTGTGTCTGAGCTGCCATCATCTATTGCATCTCAGGGGTGAAGTTGTTGTTGTTTTGGTTGGGGTTGGCACGACGGGGAGGCATCTGTTGGTTTGATAGGGATAAGTATTGGTGGATAGGTTTTTAAGAAGTCCTAACACACAACTCAAAACAATCAAGTTCAATCAAACAATCAAACCATCAAACATTCAACAAGCAACCAATCACTCAACAACTTATCAGCTTAACTCATGAGTTGAAGTAAACAACAAGTTTCAAGCATATTTTTAGGCAACCAAAAATATTTTTGTTACACCACATAAGTTGGTGGGTTTGACTTAAATTAAATATGGTGGTCCATCTATATGGTTCACTTGAAATCTTTCCATCCTTCTTGGTTGGTTCTTCTTGAATGAGATCATGGTTTCCTTGGAAAAACTTCTTGGTCACAAGACTTCAAAGGTGATGATGGTTCCTTCTAACTTGTGTTTCCTTAGTCTCCAAATCTTGAGCAAAATTCCTTGTCTCTCTTGTAGTCCTTAGTAACATCCAAGATTGAAGTCCTTGGAGAAAATGTTGAGGATGTTGAAGTCATTAGAGTTGAAGATGTTGAAGAAGTCCTTTGCACATGGTGAAGTCTTTGGTCAAAGGGTAGGCTTTTCCATCATGTTTGAAGTAGAAGAGATGTAGAGTTGAAACCAAAATGGTTGAGGAAAGAGTTTACAAGATTGTTTGTAAATAAGTTTTTGGAACAAAATACAACTCCTATTTTTCTAAGGGTTTTTGTCCAATCCTAGGGTTACAATCCTACAGGAAACACAATGCTCTGATACCATATGTAGGGTCCCCAACCTTTAATAAGATTGAGCCCCCTGTGTTTACAATGCTAGTCCCTAGATCAATAGCTAGCATCCACAGTTAAGATGTAATATCAAGAAACAAAGGTCATAATATAATTTTATAACCAGGAATACCATAATTTTATTACATCATACATAGCTCATTTGGCTATTACATTACATTGCAGCGGAATAACTATAGTCATGGGGTCCTTCATCTTCAAAGTGCCACAGGCAGATGTTGGTTGTAGACTTTGTAATCCTAATCAATCAATCTTCACTAAAACAATCAAACCTGCAACATAATAAGTTACAGCCACAAGGGTCAATACATTTGAATTGTATTGGCAAGCTTCACTTTTATGTATAATATAGGTGGATCCTATCACTACATGCATATTTGGCTAAGTAGAGTTTCAGGCTTATTTGCATAAAGCAATATTTTATCCTATCTTTTCAAAATGGTTTTGGTCCTTTGTCAAATCTCCTTTCAAAAACACTATTGAACTCCTTGTCAAAAATCTTTTGAGCACCATGGTAACTCCAAGTGCATCAAGTTTTGTCAAAATCTCTTGAGCTTCTTGGTACTCCAAGTGCTTCAAGTTTTGTCAAAATCTCTTGAGCTTCTTGGTAACTCCAAGTGCATCAAGTTTTGTCAAAATCTCTTGAGCTTCTTGGTAACTCCAAGTGCATCAAGTTTTGTCAAAATCTCTTGAGCTTCTTGGTAACTCCAAGTGCATCAAGTTTTGTCAAAATCTCTTGAGCTTCTTGGTAACTCCAAGTGCATCAAGTTTTAAAAGTTTTCTTTTAGAAATTAGAATGTCGAGATCTTCCATAGCTTCAGGCCTTAGTTGCTCAGTATTGTCCATAACCGGGGACACGGCTAAGTACTTAGATTTTATTATCTTCTGCAGAAGTTGTACACTTTACCCACATGTCCCACTCTCATCTTGTTGCCACCAGTGGCCGCTGGATTAGTACTCACCAAGATGGAATACTGGCAGATTGAGAGTGTGACGAAGTCTTTCCAAAAGGTCCTCCCATACACCATTGCTAGCTTGTCTTTAGCCCCCATGAAGCATTCCAGATCCCCATGTCTGGTAACTAAAGACAATGTATGGGTCTTCCTAATATAATTGACTAAGCCAGAGCCATAATAGCATGTGGTTGCACACGAAAGCCACAATTGGAGAAGCATGTTCAATCTCTAAGTTTCCTAGGTGGGTTTTCTTTTGGAGCACAACACAAATAGATTACCATAGTCATGGTTCCTTTTGTTGCCACCTTCTCCAAAACTTAAAGTATCCTCCACCTAGGTGGTTCATTGAGTCCTTGTTTTATTATATAAAACACAAATCCTTTACTCAACTTTGTAAAATCTCAACATGTATCTCTTTTCAATATATAGCATGGCTAAGGATGTACAACTACAAGGTTTTCACTAAGTAATGTAAGGGAATCCTATTAGGATTTAGGATAGCATAAGTATAAAATTGTTTTCATGCATGTTTTCAAAATCCACTAAGTATAATGAAAATAGTAGGACTTTTGTATGATAGTGCAACTTGCCTTTTAGGTAGGGAATGGTGGTTCACTCCTTGATCTTTGCTAGTATCACACTTCTCTAACTTCACTACAAGTCAATCAAGCAAACACAAAATCAACTAACATTCCAAACAAAGTCAAACAAACAATTTCACACTCACAAAGCAATGGAATCTAAGTCATGCATGTAAGCATGCAAAGGATGGTCCTATTGCAAGTATGGTCTCAACTAGGCTTCTAGACTTTGTAAGTTCCAAATTGGTCATTTACCAGAATGGCAAAGTCAATGGTTAGAGGGTTTTGCTCAAAAACCATTTTAAAATCTATTCATCATTTTATGTGGTGGAAAAATATTTCTATCAAGGCAAAACTTTATGTTCTTCACCAAATGAGTTGCTATTGCAAAACTTGGTGTTTTGGGTCAGTAGGTTTGGTCCAAAGCATTTTCTCAAAGTTTTATTTACAAAAACATTTTCATAAACAAAACTATAGTTTTTAGTTAGCTAGAAATGGACTAAACTAATTAATCCATTCTATTCTTTTCCAAAATCATTTTCAAAACCATGGGTTGGTTCCTAGGGTCAGTAAGGTCACAACAATCCAATTTGCAAAGGTTTTAACCTAAAAATCATTTTTAAATGATTTTTCTAATCTAAACAAGCAATCAAATGTTTCTGTAAAATCAACCAATCTAAAAAATACTATTTGCTAAACCAAGGGTAGGGTTGGTTAGGTCTTGTTCTCCTGAATCCAACGACATAAAATTTGTAATTTTTGGACGTGTGGATCAAAAGATACAAAGGTTTGAAGTTTGCAAAATATTCTGTTTTCAATTTCTGTTTTAAACAGAATAACAGACACGTGTCCTAACCCTATTCGCTGATACCGCTTCGGTTGGATCTAACTCAAATCGTGCGGTCCAGAGGACATACCCCATCGGTGTTAAGTGATTCTATCTAGTGCGTCCGATCCAGATCGAACGGCTGTGGGGTGCTCGACCACAGACGAGCGGCGCTGCGGCGGCTGCTGGCGGCGGAGCGATCGGTCGATGACGGTCCCGGCGATACAGGAAGCGAGAGAGGAAAAGGGGAGGCTCACCGAGTTCGCAGACGCTTGGGGAAGCTCAACGTGCTGATGGGGAGGCAGGGGGCGCACGGACGGGTTGGCAATCTCTCGCCGGAGTTCGTGGCGGCGTCGGGTGCGTCGGGTGGTCGTCGTGGACGTCGCTGTGGACCACCCCAAGGCAAACGAAAAGCACGGTCAGATGCGCCAGGACACGACGAAGGTATGTGCGTGAACGAGAGGGGAAGAGGCGGCCTGGTCTCACCGGTGGGACTTGTCGGAGCGGAGGCAGACGGCGGCGGTGCTGGAGGTTGTCGTTGCCGACGCTCTAGAGCGCCCGCGGTCGTACAAAGGGCACAGGCGGATGCGCCTGGATGTGGTGAATATGCCCGCGTGCAGAGGGAGTCGAGGGGCGGCCGTGGTTCGCCGGATTTTGCTGGAGAAGGTCGCCGGAGCAGAGAAGTCGAGCTCGAAATTCCGGCAGCCTCGTGGCAGAGAGGAGATGGGGTTTGAGGGGAAAGATAGAGCGGAGAGGGGCGAATAAGTACGCGTGATCACAGCGGGGAGTTAATCGGCCATTTACGCTTATTGACGCCGGCAGTAACTCGGCGGCAATGGCTGGGCGACGAGGTCTCGTTGAAGACGATGAATAGTGAAGGGTGGGTCTACCTGTCAGCGGGAAAAGAAAGGAGGGAGAGGTCCACCTGTTAGTCTCTGCGTGGGTTTCTTTCGCTGTAAAGAAGAACGGTTCGCTTAGTTAGGGTCCACCGGTCAGTGGGAAAACGAAAAGAGAGGTGGGCCCACTGGTCATAGAGGGTGCGGGTTAACTAATTGGTGCCAAATGTTTTCTTCGGGGGGAACAGAAGCTGGGCTGGACTGGGCTGTTGTTGGGCTAGTTGGGCCAAAGATGAGCTGCTCTATTTTTTTTTCTGTCTAAACCTTTTTCCTTTTCTATTTATATTTTCTGTTTTGGATTTCAAACAATTTTTCAAACATTCAAACAAATTCAAACAATTCAAACAATCACTCAACTTTGTATTTTGAATTTGGTTCTGTTTATCAACATAATCCAAATCTCAAAAACAAAATTAATATTTTTTATTTATTTTTAGGATCCATTTAATAATTAAATAAATGGATCTTTAGTTTAATAAAATAGGGTTTGATTTAGTTGATAAAATTTCCATTTGAAATCCAATTATTTTCAAAATCAAACCAGAAGGTTTTATTTGAAAAATAAAAGAATACTTGGAAACTTATTTAAATAAATAAATAAGTTTTGGTGTTTAATTAAAATGGGAAAGCCTTTACTTAAATAAAATTGGATGTTTAAATCCTTATTATTTTATTTAAATAATCCTTTACTCATTTTAATCAAAGAAAAACCTTTTAATAAAAGATTTCAAAGTAGTAATAAAATACTTGGTGTTCATTTAAAATGGGAAAAACCTTTACTTAAATAAAATTTGGATATTTAAATCCTTATTATTTTATTTAAATAAACTTTTACTCATTTTATCAAAACAAAATATTTTATTACAAAAGCTTGGCCAAAAATAATTTGGCTCATCTTTTCATTTGAAAACAAAGTCTTTTATTAAAAGATCTAAATTAGAGTTTCCAAAACAATTTATTTTCCTTTGATAAATGTTTATCTTTATAAATCCCTTTAGGATTATTTGATCACCAATTGGTATGGGTTTTTGGTAAGGGCTTTATTAGTTTTGGAACTTCAATTTCCTTATCTCATTACTCCTAAGATTTTGTTTTTGGTTCCAATTTTGAGTGAATCCAACTTCTAGGGTCTTTCTTGATCCTTTGTGAAAATCTGTTGATCAATTTTGGTATGGATCTAATCCATGGATTTGGAGATACTTTGGAGATGATTTTGATTCCAATAGGGTTTAGGGTTTTGGATTTATTTTCCAAGTGTTTAAATTTCCAGATACATTCATTGAGGAATGCATTTCCCTTGATTTGGATTTTTGTTGAATTCAAACTTTAGCCAAAGTTTGTTCAAGATGGGATTTTAAGTTTCCTTTTAGAAACAAAAGTTTCTTTTCACCCTGATTTTCAACAAGAATTTATTTTGTTTATTTATTTTTCACATTACAAGATTTGGAAAATCTTGGGATGTGACATGAACCATACCCAGTGTCATTGCATGTGTGTTCTTCTCATGAACCACACATGGATCCACCAGTGTCATTGCATGTGTGTTCTTCTCACAAATCATATCATGAACCACACCCAGTGTCATTGCATGTGTGTTATTCTCACAGACCACACATGGATCCACTAGTGTCATTGCATGTGTGTTCTTCTCACAGACCATATCATGAACCACACCCAGTGTCATTACATGTGTGTTCTTCCCATGAACCACACATGGATCCACCGGTGTCATTGCATGTCTGCTCTTTTCATTAACCAGAACTAGAGTCATTGCATGTGTGTTGTTCTCACAAACCACATATCTCCGGAGTCATTGCATGTGTGTTCTTCCCAAAGACCACACATGGATCCACCAGTGTCATTGCATGTGTGTTCTTCCCACAGACCACATATGGATCCACCAGTGTCGTTGCATGTGTGTTCTTCCCATGAACCACACATGGATCCACGAGTGTCATTGTATGTCTGCTCTTCCCATAAACCGCAGCTAGAGTAATCGCATGCGTGCTCTTTTCACAAACCACAGCTAGAGTCATTGCGTGTGTGTTCTTCTTACAAACCATATCATGAACCACACCCAGTGTCATTGCATATGTGTTCTTCTAACAAATGACACCTGGATCCACTGGTGTCATTGCATGTCTGTTTTTTTCACAAACCACATATCACCAGAGTCATTGCATGTGTGTTTTTCCCATGAACCACACATAGATCCACCAGTGTCATTGCATGTGTGTTGTTCTCACAAACCACACATGGATCCACCCAGTGTCATCGCATGTGTGTTCTTCCCATGAACCACACATGGATCAACCAGTGTCATTGCATGTCTGCTCTTTTCATGAACCACAGCTAGAGTCATTGGATGTGTGTTCTTCTCACAATCCACATATCACCAGTGGCATTGCATGTGTGTTCTTCCCAAAGACCACACATGGATCCACCAGTGTCATTGCATGTGTGTTCTTCTCACAAACCATATCATGAACCATACCTAGTGTCATTGCATGTGTGTTCTTCTCATGAACCACACATGGATCCACCAGTGTCATTGCATGTGTGTTCTTCTCACAAACCATATCATGAACCACACCCAATGTCATTGCATGTGTGTTCTTCCCATGAACCACACATGGATCCACCATTGTCATTGCATGTGTTCTCTTCCCACAGACCACACATGGATCCACAGTGTCATTGCATGTGTGTTCTTTCCATGAACCACACATGGATCCACCAGTGTCGTTGCATGTCTGCTCTTTTCATGAACCACAGCTAGAGTCATTGGATGTGTGTTCTTCTCACAGACCACATATCACCGGAGTCATTGCATGTGTGTTCTTCCCATGAACCACACATGTATCCACCAGGGTCATTGCATGTGTGTTCTTCCCACAGACCACACATGGATCCACCAGTGTCGTTGCATGTGTGTTCTTCCCATGAACCATATCATGAACCACACCCAGTGTCATTGCATGTGTGTTCTTCTCACAGACCACACATGGATCCACCAGTGTCATTGCATGTGTGTTCTTCTCTCAAACCATATCATGAACCACACCCAGTGTCATTGCATGTGTGTTCTTCTCATTAACCCCACATGGATCCACCGGTGTCATTGCATATCTGCTCTTTTCATTAACCACAGCTAGAGTCATTGCATGTGTGTTATTTTCACAAACCACATATCACCAGAGTCATTGCATGTGTGTTCATCTCACAGACCACATATCACCTGTGTCATTGCATGTGTGTTCTTCCCATGAACCACACATAGATCCACCAGTGTCATTGCATGTGTGTTCTTCCCACAGACCACACATGGATCCACCGGTGTCATTGCATGTGTGTTCTTCCCATGAACCACACATGGATCCACCGTGTCATCGCAGGTCTGCTCTTTTCATGAACCACAGTTAGAGTCATCGCATGTCTGCTCTTTTCATGAACCACGGCTAGAGTCATTTCATGTGTGTTCTTCTTACAAACCATATCATGAACGACACCCAGTGTCATTGCATGTGTGTTCTTCTCACAAACCACACATGGATCCACCGGTGTCATTGCATGTCTGCTCTTCTCATTAACCATAGCTAGAGTCATTGCATGTCTGTTCTTTTCACAAACCACATATCACCAGAGTCATTGCATGCGTGTTCTTCCCATAAACCACACATGGATCCACCAGTGTCATCGCATGTGTGTTCTTCTCACAAACCATATCATGAACCACACCCAATGTCATTGCATGTGTGTTCTTCCCATGAACCACACATGGATCCACTAGTGTCATTGCATGTGTGTTCTTCCAACAGACCACACATGGATCCACCAGTGTCATTGCATGTGTGTTCCTCCCATGAACCACACATGGATCCACCAGTGTCATTGCATGTCTGCTCTTTTCATGAACCACAGCTAAAGTCATTGGATGTGTGTTCTTCTCACAGACCACATATCACCAGTGTCATTGCATGTGTTTTCTTCCCAAAGACCACACATGGATCCACCAGTGTCATTGGATGTGTGTTCTTCTCACAAACCATATCGTAAACCACACCCAGTGTCATTGCATGTGTGTTCTTCCCAAAGACCACACATGGATCCACCAGTGTCATTGCATGTGTGTTCTTCTCACAAACCATATCATGAACCACACCTAGTGTCATTGCATGTGTGTTCTTTTGATAGACCACACATGGATCCACCAGTGTCACTGCATGTCTGTTCTTTTCATGAACCACAACTAGAGTCATTGGATGTGTGTTCTTCACACAGACCACATATCATCAGTGTCATTGCATGTGTGTTCTTCCCAAAGACCACACATGGATCCACCAGTGTTATCGCATGTGTGCTCTTCTCACAAACCATATCATGAACCACACCCAGTGTCATTGCATGTGTGTTCTTCTCACAGACCACACATGGATCCACCAGTTTCATTGCATGTGTGTTCTTCTCACAAACCATATCTTGAACCACACCCAATGTCATTGCATGTGTGTTCTTCCCATGAACCACACATGGATCCACCAGTGTCATTGCATGTGTGTTCTTCCAACAAACCACACATGGATCCACCAGTGTTATTGCATGTGTGTTCTTCCCATAAACCACACATGGATCCACCAGTGTCATTGCATGTCTGCTCTTTTCATGAACCACAGCTAGAGTCATTGGATTTGTGTTCTTCTCACAGACCACATATCACCTGTGTCATTGCATGTGTGTTCTTCCCAAAGACCACACATGGATCCACCAGTGTCATTGCATGCGTGTTCTTCCCATAAACCACACATGGATCCACCAGTGTCATCGCATGTGTGTTCTTCTCACAAACCATATCATGAACCACACCCAATGTCATTGCATGTGTGTTCTTCCCATGAACCACACATGGATCCACTAGTGTCATTGCATGTGTGTTCTTCCAACAGACCACACATGGATCCACCAGTGTCATTGCATGTGTGTTCCTCCCATGAACCACACATGGATCCACCAGTGTCATTTCATGTCTGCTCTTTTCATGAACCACAGCTAAAGTCATTGGATGTGTGTTCTTCTCACAGACCACATATCACCAGTGTCATTGCATGTGTTTTCTTCCCAAAGACCACACATGGATCCACCAGTGTCATTGGATGTGTGTTCTTCTCACAAACCATATCATAAACCACACCCAGTGTCATTGCATGTGTGTTCTTCCCAAAGACCACACATGGATCCACCAGTGTCATTGCATGTGTGTTCTTCTCACAAACCATATCATGAACCACACCTAGTGTCATTGCATGTGTGTTCTTTTGATAGACCACACATGGATCCACCAGTGTCATTGCATGTCTGTTCTTTTCATGAACCACAACTAGAGTCCTTGGATGTGTGTTCTTCACACAGACCACATATCATCAGTGTCATTGCATGTGTGTTCTTCCCAAAGACCACACATGGATCCACCAGTGTTATCGCATGTGTGCTCTTCTCACAAACCATATCATGAACCACACCCAATGTCATTGCATGTGTGTTCTTCTCACAGACCACACATGGATCCACCAGTTTCATTGCATGTGTGTTCTTCTCACAAACCATATCTTGAACCACACCCAATGTCATTGCATGTGTGTTCTTCCCATGAACCACACATGGATCCACCAGTGTCATTGCATGTGTGTTCTTCCCACAAACCACACATGGATCCACCAGTGTTATTGCATGTGTGTTCTTCCCATAAACCACACATGGATCCACCAGTGTCATTGCATGTCTGCTCTTTTCATGAACCACAGCTAGAGTCATTGGATTTGTGTTCTTCTCACAGACCACATATCACCTGTCTCATTGCATGTGTGTTCTTCCCAAAGACCACACATGGATCCACCAGTGTCATAGCATGTGTGTTCTTCCCATAAACCACACATGGATCCACCAGTGTCATAGCATGTGTGTTCTTCTCACAAACCATATCATGAACCACACCCAATGTCATTGCATGTGGTGTCTTCCCATGAACCACACATGGATCCACCAGTGTCATTGCATGTGTGTTCTTCCCACAGACCACACATGGATCCACCAGTGTCATTGCATGTGTGTTCCTCCCATGAACCACACATGGATCCACCAGTGTCATTGCATGTCTGCTCTTTTCATGAACCATAGCTAAAGTCATTGGATGTGTGTTCTTCTCACAGACCACATATCACCAGTGTCATTGCATGTGTTTTCTTCCCAAAGACCACACATGGATCCACCAGTGTCATTGGATGTGTGTTCTTCTCACAAACCATATCATGAACCACACCCAGTGTCATTGCATGTGTGTTCTTCCCAAAGACCACACATGGATCCACCAGTTTCATTGCATGTGTGTTCTTCTCACAAACCATATCATGAACCACACCCAGTGTCATTGCATGTGTGTTCTTCTGATAGACCACACATGGATCCACCAGTGTCATTGCATGTCTGTTCTTTTCATGAACCACAACTAGAGTCATTGGATGTGTGTTCTTCACACAGACCACATATCATCAGTGTCATCGCATGTGTGTTCTTCCCGAAGACCACACATGGATCCACCAGTGTTATCGCATGTGTGTTCTTCTCACAAACCATATCATGAACCACACCCAGTGTCATTGCATGTGTGTTCTTCTCACAGACCACACATGGATCCACCAGTGTCATTGCATGTGTATTCTTCTCACAAACCATATCTTGAACCACACCCAATGTCATTGCATGTGTGTTCTTCCCATGAACCACACATGGATCCACCAGTGTCATTGCATGTGTGTTCTTCCCACAGACCACACATGGATCCACCAGTGTCATTGCATGTGTGTTCCTCCCATGAACCACACATGGATCCACCAGTGTCATTGCATGTCTGCTCTTTTCATGAACCACAGCTAAAGTCATTGGATGTGTGTTCTTCTCACAGACCACATATCACCAGTGTCATTGCATGTGTTTTCTTCCCAAAGACCACACATGGATCCACAAGTGTCATTGGATGTGTGTTCTTCTCACAAACCTGTTGGGGTTCGTAGCATGGAAAACAAAAATTTTCTATCGCATACAAACAAACAAGCCAAGATCTATCTACTAGATTGCAGCAACGAGTCGATGGAATAACTCACCCTCGAAGATTCCAAAGTGTTTAACGAGAGCAGATTCTCGTGGGTGATGTAGTCGTACTCTTTCCGATCTCAAGATCGCGTAGACGATCCTTCCGGCGCCACGTTCCGGCAGCGATCCCGTAGTCGGTCACACGTTCGGTACTCGACGAAGACCTTCCTCTCCCTTGTTCCAGCAGGCAGCGGAGGTTGTAGCACTCTCCTCGCGATTCCGACAGCACAACGGCGTGGTACCGGAGGTAGAGGGGAAATCCCGCAGGGCTTCGCCTTAAGCCGGTGCGAGTATGGTGGAGCTTATGAGAGAGGCTATTAGTGGTCTAGTAATTAGACACACCAATTAGAAGGCTCTAAACCAATTAGAAGGCTCTAAACCGCTGGCTAAAGCAATTAGAAGCTCTAAACCAAAACGGCTCTAAACCGGAGATTAGAGGTGGAAACTTGTGTGTGCTAGGAGGGGAGCCCTGCCCCTCCTTATATAGGTGGGAGGGCTGGCCGGCCAAGGGGAGGGAGTGGAGTCCCTCCCCAACTCGGCTTGGGGTGGGGCGCCGGCTTGGGGAGGAGGGAATCCCTCCCCAACTCGGTTTCCTCTTCTCCTCCTCTTTCCACTTTCCAAAACTTGCCGTTTGACTTTCAAACAAGCCGTTTGACTTTTCAATCTAGGATTTAAATAAACCCTTTATTTTGGACAGCAAGAACACCTAGTACATGATGCAATCATTCCAACTTACAATGACACATTCATGTACCCTTCCCCCCTCCGGAGTGCCGGACATTCCGGGACCTTCTAGAATGTTCCCGATGAAAACACCGGAACCATTCCCCAACTCCGAAACGGGACTTTCCTTATATGAATCTTATTCTCCGGACCATTCCGGATCACCTCGTGATATCCTGGGTCCCATCCGAGACTCCGAACAACATTCGGTCTCTTTCTCATAATACCATAACTACTCAAACAACGTCGAATCCTTAAGTGTGTCTCCCTACGGTTCGTGAATTATGCGGACATGATCGAGACACTTCTCCGAACAATAACCAATAGAGGAATCTGGAAATTCATATGGCTCCCACATATTTCTACGATTACTTTGCGATCGAATGAACCACTTACATACGATACCAATTTCCCTTTGTCTCACGATATGTTACTTATCCGAGGTTATGATCGTCGGTATCTCTGCATACCTAGTTCAACCTCGTTACTGATAAGTACTCTTTTCTCGTTCCCGTGATATGTGATCCCTTGTGACCCAGTCACATGCTTGCAAGCTAATTGGATGACATTTCACCGAGAGGGCCCAGAGAATATCTATCCGTCATATGGATGGACAAATCCCACTCTTGATCCATGTGTTTCAACCAATACTTTCCGAACACTCAATACCACCTTTATAGCCACCCTGTTACGGTGTGGTGTTTGATGACATCAAAGCATCCATCCGGTAAAGGTGATATGCATGATCTCATGGTCGAAGGAATTAGGTTACTATGTATCAGAAAGCATATAGCAATTGAACTATTGAAATGACTTGATCTTTATGCTACGCTTATCTATAGGAGTATGTCCACCATATCATTCTCCTAACGATATGATCTTGTTGTTAATAACATCTCAATGTTCATGATAGGGAAACCACAATCATCTATTAACCAACAAGCTAGTGAAGTATAGAGGCTATACTAGGGACTTCAATTTAAGTTTACAATTCACACAAGTATTAATGTTTCCTTGTTAATACTATTATAGCATGAATATAAACATTTATCATAAACACAAAGATATAATAATAACTATATTTATTATTGCCTCTAGGGCATATCTCCAACAGTCTCCCACTTGCACTAGAGTCATCTAATCTAGATTACATGGTAATATACCGAACACCCATGGCAGTTTGGTGTTGGTCATGTTTTGCCCTCGGGAGAGGTTTAGTCAACGGATCCGCCACATTCAGATCTGTGTGTACTTTGCAAATCTTTATATCCCCATCCTGGATATGTTCTCGAATAGCGTGAAAACGCAGCTTGATATGCTTCAGCTTCTTGTGTGACCTTGGTTCTTGCGCATTGGCTATGGCGCCCATGTTATCACAGTAGATAGACATTGGGTCCAGCGCACTAGGAACCACACCCAGCTTTGTAATGAACTCTTTCATCCATATCGCTTCTTGTGAAGCCTCCGAAGTAGCCATGTATTCCGATTCAGTTGAAGATCTCGCCACAACGCTTTGCTTTGCACTCCTCCAGCTAACTGCTGCACCATTCAAAATAAATACGTATCCGGATTGTGATTTAGAATCATCCGGATCAGTGTTCCAACTAGCATCGGTGTAACCATTAACAACGAGCTGTTCATCACCTCCATAAGAAAGAACCATATCCTTAGTTCTTCTCAAGTACTTAAGGATGTTTTTGACCGCTGTCCAATGATCCACTCC
This sequence comes from Avena sativa, assembly GCA_916181665.1. NCBI lineage: Eukaryota > Viridiplantae > Streptophyta > Magnoliopsida > Poales > Poaceae > Avena > Avena sativa. Next base: position 437,440,502 of record OV702295.1, read on the forward strand.
TGGATCACTTTGATATCTGCTAGTTAAACTAACAGCATATGCAATGTCGGGTCTAGTACATAGCATGGCATACATTAGAGATCCTATGGCTGAGGCATAAGGAGTCTTACTCATCCTTTCTCTATCTTCTGCCGATGTCGGACTTTGAGTTTTACTCAAGGTCGTATTGGGCAACATGGGCAAGAACCCTTTCTTGCTTTCTTCCATTCCAAACCTCTTTAGAACTTTGTCCAAATATGTACTTTGTGACAATGATATTTGGCGTTTCGATCTATCTCTATAAATCTTTATGCCTAATATGTAAGCTGCTTCGCCAAGATCCTTCATTGAAAAACTATTATTCAAATATTCTTTGACACTATTAAGAAGGTCTACATCATTCCCAATTAACAATATGTCATCCACATATAGTATTAAGAACGCTACAGAGCTCCCACTCACCTTTTTGTAAATACAAGCTTCTCCATAAGTTTGTATAAAACCAAAACTTTTGATTACCTTATCAAAACGTTGATTCCAACTTCGGGATGCTTGCTTCAATCCATAGATGGACCGTTGAAGTTTGCATACCTTGTTAGCATCTTTAGGATCGACAAAACCTTTGGGCTGCATCATATACAATTCTTCATCAATGTCTCCATTGAGGAATGCTGTTTTGACATCCATCTGCCATATTTCATAATCGTAATATGCAGCGATTGCTAACATAATCCTCACAGACTTTAGCTTCGCTACTGGTGAGAAAGTCTCATCGTAGTCAACTCCTTGAATTTGTCGAAACCCTTTTGCGACAAGTCGAGCTTTATAGACAGTAACATTACCATCAGCATCTGTTTTCTTCTTGAAAATCCATTTGTTCTCGACAGCCTTCCGACCATCCGGTAAGTCCACCAAAGTCCATACTTGGTTTTCGTACATGGATCCAATCTCGGATTTCATGGCTTCTTGCCATTTATTGGAATCTGGGCTCATCATCGCTTCCTCATATGTCTCGGGGTCATCGGTGTTGTCCACCACCATGACATTCATAACGGAATCATACCAATCTGGAGTGGTACGAGTTCTCGTTGACCTCCGAGGCTCTGTAGTAACTTCAACCGAAGTTTCATGATCATCATCATTAGCTTCCTCTCTTATTGGTGCAGGCACCACAGGAACTTCTTCCGGTGCTGCGCTACTCGCAATTTCGAGAGAAGGTTCGATAACCTCGTCGAGTTCTACTTTCCTTCCAGTCACTTCTTTCGAGAGAAATTCCTTCTCTAGAAAGGATCCATTCTTGGCAACGAAGATTTTGCCTTCGGATCTATGATAGAAGGTATACCCAATAGTTTCCTTCGGGTATCCTATGAAGACGCATTTTTCCGCTTTGGGTTCAAGCTTGTCCGGCTGTAACTTCTTTACATAGGCTTCGCATCCCCAAACTTTAAGGAACGACAATTTAGGTTTCTTCCCAAACCATAATTCATACGGTGTCGTTTCAACGGATTTAGACGGTGCCCTATTTAAAGTGAATGCGGCTGTTTCTAATGCATAACCCCAAAATGATAGCGGTAAATCTGTAAGTGACATCATAGAACGAACCATATCTAAGAGAGTTCGATTACGACGTTCGGACACACCATTACGCTGTGGTGTTCCCGGCGGTGTCAACTGCGAAAGTATTCCGCATTTCTTCAAATGCTCGCCAAACTCGTAACTTAGATATTCACCTCCACGATCAGAACGTAGAAATTTAATCTTCTTGTTACGTTGATTCTCTACCTCACTTTGAAATTCCTTAAACTTCTCGAAAGTTTCGGACTTATGTTTCATGAAATAGATATACCCATATCTACTCAAGTCATCCGTGAAGGTAAGAACATAACGATAACCACTGCGCGATGCTACACTCATTGGACCACACACATCGGTATGTATGATTTCCAATAAGTCCGTAGCTCGCTCCATCATACCAGAAAACGGAGTATTAGTCATTTTACCCATCAGACATGCTTCGCATCTTTCAAGTGATTCAAAATCAAGTGATTCAAGAAGTCCATCGGAATGGAGTTTCTTCATACGCTTCACTCCAATGTGACCAAGACGACAGTGCCACATATAGGTCGAGTTATCGCTTGATTTCAATCGTTTAGCTTCAATGTTATTAATATGTGTATTTCTACTATCGAGATTCAATAAGAATAGACCATCTATCAAAGGTGCATGTGCATAAAACATATTACTCATATCAATCGAACAACCATTATTCTCGGATTTAAACAAGTAACCGTCTCGCAATAAACAAGATCCCGATATAATGTTCATGCTCAACGCAGGCACCAAATAACAATTATTTAAGTATAAAACTAATCCCGATGGTAGATGAAGAGGTAGTGTGCCGACCGCGATCACATCAACCTTTGATCCGTTTCCTACGCGCATCGTCACCTCGTTCTTCGCTAGCTTCCGTTTATTCTGCAGCTCCTGTTTCGAGTTACAAATATGAGCAACCGAACCAGTATCAAATACCCAGGCACTACTACGAATACTAGTGAGATACACATCAATAACATGTATATCAGATATACCTTTCTTCTTGATGTTGCCGTTCTTCAAATCCGCCAAGTACTTTGGGCAATTCCGCTTCCAGTGACCTTCTCCCTTGCAGTAAAAGCACTCAGTATCAGGCTTGGGTCCAGCCTTGGTCCTCTTCGTCGGCATGGTAACTTTCTTACCACCCTTCTTGAAGTGTCCCCTCTGCTTAGACTTGCCTTTCTTGAATTTGGTGGTCTTATTGACCATCAACACTTGGTGCTCTTTCTTGATCTCCACTTCTGCAGATTTTAACATAGCAAATAGTTCTGGCAACTCTTTGTTCATGTTCTGCATGTTGTAGTTCATCACAAAGTTCTTGTAACTTGGTGGTAGTGATTGGAGGATGCGGTAAACCCCCAAAGTATTAGGAATCACTATACCCAAGCTTTGAAGTTTGTTTGCGTGCCCAAACATCTTAAGCACGTGCTCACTGACGGAGCTGCCCTCTTCCATCTTGCAGTTAAAGAACTTTTCAGAAGCTTCATAACTTTCAATTGCCGCATGAGTCTCAAAAATTAATTTGAGATCCTCGACAATATCATATGGGTCTGACTCTTCAAACCTTTTCTGAAGCTCCGATTCTAAACCATACAAGATAGCACACTGAACTATGGAGTACTGATTCTTCCGAGCGAGGTAAACATTCTTTACTTCATCGGGAGCATCAGCTGCAGGTGGGTCACCCAGCGGTGCATCCAGCACATAGGTCAAATTACCAGCTGTGAGGACAATCCTCAAATTGCGGAACCAATCCGCGAAGTTGCTTCCATTGTTTTTCAACTTTTCTTTCTCTAGGGACGCATTAAAATTGATGGTAGGGGCTGCCATTGATCTACAACCTATTTGCAATAGTTTAGACTAAGTTTATGACAAATTGAGTTCCAATTAATTAATGAAATTAAACTAGGTGAACTCCCACTCAAAACAACATCCCTCACATTGTTTTAGTGATCACACGAACCAAATCCACTACATCAACACCGATCATCACGAGAGTTGATATAGTTTCAATGGCGAACAATCATCATGTTCATCATATCTACTATATGATTCATGCTTTACCTTTCGGCGATCCGTGTTCCTGAGGCCATGTCTGTACATGCTAGGCTCGTCAAGATCAAACCTTAGCTACCGCATAAGCAAATCTGGCTTGCTTACGTTGTATTCACCCGCGGAATCAAAGACACCCGATCATCACGTGGTGCTTCGAAGCAGCAAGCTTTGGCAACGGTGCATACTAAGGGTGAATACTTTAGAACTTGAAATTTATGTGCATGAGGGATCATCTTATAATGCTACCGTCGTCTACTAAGCAATACAAGATGCATAAAGGATTAACATCACATGCAATTCATAATATGTGATATGATATGGCCTTTCTTCTTTGTGCTTCCGATCTCCATCTTCAAGCATGAACATGATCTCCATCATCACCGGCATAGCATCAAGGTCAATGACGCTTCTTCATGGTTGTCGTCCACCAGCTTCAACTATTACAACTATTTTGAACAGACACGCAGGTCTTAACAGAAATTAAAGACAACCATATGGCTCCTGCCGGTTGCCAACTTACAATAAGGAACATTGCATACATCAAATATAATCACAATCATGGCCATATCACATCACTGCACACCCCTGCAAAACAAAGTTAGACGCTTCTACTTTCTTTGCATATTTTACGTGGTTTGGGGCTTTCCATAAGTGTCGTTCTAACCTACGAACAAGAACCACAACATTGATACTAGCATTGTTGATTACCCGTTGTAAATTGGATCTTTACTATGCTAGGAGAAACAGGCACCCGCAAAGCCACTTATGCAATACGAGTTGCATGTCAAGCGTGGAGCAAGTCTCATGAACGATGTCATGTAAGGTTAACCCGGGCCGCTTCATCCCAACATACCGCAAGATGCAAAGTACACAAAAAGCAATCTACAATAAAAGCATCAACGCCCACAATGACCATTGTGTTCTACTCGTGCAACAGATCTACATATAGACACGGCTCTGATACCACTGTTGGGGTTCGTAGCATGGAAAACAAAAAATTTCTATCGCATACAAACAAACAAGCCAAGATCTATCTACTAGATTGCAGCAACGAGTCGATGGAATAACTCACCCTCGAAGATTCCAAAGTGTTTAACGAGAGCAGATTCTCGTGGGTGATGTAGTCGTACTCTTTCCGATCTCAAGATCGTGTAGACGATCCTTCCGGCGCCACGTTCCGGCAGCGCTCCCGTAGTCGGTCACACGTTCGGTACTCGACGAAGACCTTCCTCTCCCTTGTTCCAGCAGGCAGCGGAGGTTGTAGCACTCTCCTCGCGATTCCGGCAGCACAACAGCGTGGTACCGGAGGTAGAGGGGAAATCCCGCAGGGCTTCGCCTTAAGCCGGTGCGAGTATGGTGGAGCTTATGAGAGAGGATATTAGTGGTCTAGTAATTAGACACACCAATTAGAAGGCTCTAAACCAATTAGAAGGCTCTAAACCGCTGGCTAAAGCAATTAGAAGCTCTAAACCAAAACGGCTCTAAACCGGAGATTAGAGGTGGAAACTTGTGTGTGCTAGGAGGGGATCCCTGCCCCTCCTTATATAGGTGGGAGTGCTGGCCGGCCAAGGGGAGGGAGTGGAGTCCCTCCCCAACTCGGCTTGGGGTGGGGCGCCGGCTTGGGGAGGAGGGAATCCCTCCCCAACTCGGTTTCCTCTTCTCCTCCTCTTTCCACTTTCCAAAACTTGCCGTTTGACTTTCAAACAAGCCGTTTGACTTTTCAATCTAGGATTTAAATAAACCCTTTATTTTGGACAGCAAGAACACCTAGTACATGATGCAATCATTCCAACTTACAATGACACATTCATGTACCCTTCCCCCCTCCGGAGTGCCGGACATTCCGGGACCTTCTAGAATGTTCCCGATGAAAACACCGGAACCATTCCCCAACTCCGAAACGGGACTTTCCTTATATGAATCTTATTCTCCGGACCATTCCGGATCACCTCGTGATATCCCGGATCCCATCCGAGACTCCGAACAACATTCGGTCTCTTTCTCATAATACCATAACTACTCAAACAACGTCGAATCCTTAAGTGTGTCTCCCTACGGTTCGTGAATTATGCGGACATGATCGAGACACTTCTCCGAACAATAACCAATAGAGGAATCTGGAAATTCATATGGCTCCCACATATTTCTACGATTACTTTGCGATCGAATGAACCACTTACATACGATACCAATTTCCCTTTGTCTCACGATATGTTACTTATCCGAGGTTATGATCGTCGGTATCTCTGCATACCTAGTTCAACCTCGTTACTGATAAGTACTCTTTTCTCGTTCCCGTGATATGTGATCCCTTGTGACCCAGTCACATGCTTGCAAGCTAATTGGATGACATTTCACCGAGAGGGCCCAGAGAATATCTATCCGTCATATGGATGGACAAATCCCACTCTTGATCCATGTGTTTCAACCAATACTTTCCGAACACTCAATACCACCTTTATAGCCACCCTGTTACGGTGTGGTGTTTGATGACATCAAAGCATCCATCCGGTAAAGGTGATATGCATGATCTCATGGTCGAAGGAATTAGGTTACTATGTATCAGAAAGCATATAGCAATTGAACTATTGAAATGACTTGATCTTTATGCTACGCTTATCTATAGGAGTATGTCCACCATATCATTCTCCTAACGATATGATCTTGTTGTTAATAACATCTCAATGTTCATGATAGGGAAACCACAATCATCTATTAACCAACAAGCTAGTGAAGTATAGAGGCTATACTAGGGACTTCAATTTAAGTTTACAATTCACACAAGTATTAATGTTTCCTTGTTAATACTATTATAGCATGAATATAAACATTTATCATAAACACAAAGATATAATAATAACTATATTTATTATTGCCTCTAGGGCATATCTCCAACAGTCTCCCACTTGCACTAGAGTCATCTAATCTAGATTACATGGTAATATACCGAACACCCATGGCAGTTTGGTGTTGGTCATGTTTTGCCCTCGGGAGAGGTTTAGTCAACAGATCCGCCACATTCAGATCTGTGTGTACTTTGCAAATCTTTATATCCCCATCCTGGATATGTTCTCGAATAGCGTGAAAACGCAGCTTGATATGCTTCAGCTTCTTGTGTGACCTTGGTTCTTGCGCATTGGCTATGGCGCCCATGTTATCACAGTAGATAGACATTGGGTCCAGCGCACTAGGAACCACACCCAGCTCTGTAATGAACTCTTTCATCCATATCGCTTCTTGTGAAGCCTCCGAAGCAGCCATGTATTCCGATTCAGTTGAAGATCTCGCCACAACGCTTTGCTTTGCACTCCTCCAGCTAACTGCTGCACCATTCAAAATAAATACGTATCCGGATTGTGATTTAGAATCATCTGGATCAGTGTTCCAACTAGCATCGGTGTAACCATTAACAACGAGCTGTTCATCACCTCCATAAGAAAGAACCATATCCTTAGTTCTTCTCAAGTACTTAAGGATGTTTTTGACCGCTGTCCAATGATCCACTCCTGGATCACTTTGATATCTGCTAGTTAAACTAACAGCATATGCAATGTCGGGTCTAGTACATAGCATGGCATACATTAGAGATCCTATGGCTGAGGCATAAGGAGTCTTACTCATCCTTTCTCTATCTTCTGCCGATGTCGGACTTTGAGTTTTACTCAAGGTCGTATTGGGCAACATGGGCAAGAACCCTTTCTTGCTTTCTTCCATTCCAAACCTCTTTAGAACTTTGTCCAAATATGTACTTTGTGACAATGATATTTGGCGTTTCGATCTACCTCTATAAATCTTTATGCCTAATATGTAAGCTGCTTCGCCAAGATCCTTCATTGAAAAACTATTATTCAAATATTCTTTGACACTATTAAGAAGGTCTACATCATTCCCAATTAACAATATGTCATCCACATATAGTATTAAGAACGCTACAGAGCTCCCACTCACCTTTTTGTAAATACAAGCTTCTCCATAAGTTTGTATAAAACCAAAACTTTTGATTACCTTATCAAAACGTTGATTCCAACTTCGGGATGCTTGCTTCAATCCATAGATGGACCGTTGAAGTTTGCATACCTTGTTAGCATCTTTAGGATCGACAAAACCTTTGGGCTGCATCATATACAATTCTTCATCAATGTCTCCATTGAGGAATGCTGTTTTGACATCCATCTGCCATATTTCATAATCGTAATATGCAGCGATTGCTAACATAATCCTCACAGACTTTAGCTTCGCTACTGGTGAGAAAGTCTCATCGTAGTCAACTCCTTGAATTTGTCGAAACCCTTTTGCGACAAGTCGAGCTTTATAGACAGTAACATTACCATCAGCATCTGTTTTCTTCTTGAAAATCCATTTGTTCTCGACAGCCTTCCGGCCATCCGGTAAGTCCACCAAAGTCCATACTTGGTTTTCGTACATGGATCCAATCTCGGATTTCATGGCTTCTTGCCATTTATTGGAATCTGGGCTCATCATCGCTTCCTCATATGTCTCGGGGTCATCGGTGTTGTCCACCACCATGACATTTATAACGGAATCATACCAATCTGGAGTGGTACGAGTTCTCGTTGACCTCCGAGGCTCTGTAGTAACTTCAACCGAAGTTTCATGATCATCATCATTAGCTTCCTCTCTTATTGGTGCAGGCACCACAGGAACTTCTTCCGGTGCTGCGCTACTCGCAATTTCGAGAGAAGGTTCGACAACCTCGTCGAGTTCTACTTTCCTTCCAGTCACTTCTTTCGAGAGAAATTCCTTCTCTAGAAAGGATCCATTCTTGGCAACGAAGATTTTTCCTTCGGATCTATGATAGAAGGTATACCCAATAGTTTTCTTCGGGTATCCTATGAAGACGCATTTTTCCGCTTTGGGTTCAAGCTTGTCCGGCTGTAACTTCTTTACATAGGCTTCGCATCCCCAAACTTTAAGGAACGACAATTTAGGTTTCTTCCCAAACCATAATTCATACGGTGTCGTTTCAACGGATTTAGACGGTGCCCTATTTAAAGTGAATGCGGCTGTTTCTAATGCATAACCCCAAAATGATAGCGGTAAATCTGTAAGTGACATCATAGAACGAACCATATCTAAGAGAGTTCGATTACGACGTTCGGACACACCATTACGCTGTGGTGTTCCCGGCGGTGTCAACTGCGAAAGTATTCCGCATTTCTTCAAATGCTCGCCAAACTCGTAACTTAGATATTCACCTCCACGATCAGAACGTAGAAATTTAATCTTCTTGTTACGTTGATTCTCTACCTCACTTTGAAATTCCTTAAACTTCTCGAAAGTTTCGGACTTATGTTTCATGAAATAGATATACCCATATCTACTCAAGTCATCCGTGAAGGTAAGAACATAACGATAACCACTGCGCGATGCTACACTCATTGGACCACACACATCGGTATGTATGATTTCCAATAAGTCCGTAGCTCGCTCCATCATACCAGAAAACGGAGTCTTAGTCATTTTACCCATCAGACATGCTTCGCATCTTTCAAGTGATTCAAAATCAAGTGATTCAATAAGTCCATCGGAATGGAGTTTCTTCATACGCTTCACTCCAATGTGACCAAGACGACAGTGCCACATATAGGTCGAGTTATCGCTTGATTTCAATCGTTTAGCTTCAATGTTATTAATATGTGTATTTCTACTATCGAGATTCAATAAGAATAGACCATCTATCAAAGGTGCATGTGCATAAAACATATTACTCATATAAATCGAACAACCATTATTCTCGGATTTAAACAAGTAACCGTCTCGCAATAAACAAGATCCCGATATAATGTTCATGCTCAACGCAGGCACCAAATAACAATTATTTAAGTATAAAACTAATCCCGATGGTAGATGAAGAGGTAGCGTGCCGACCGCGATCACATCAACCTTTGATCCGTTTCCTACGCGCATCGTCACCTCGTTCTTCGCTAGCTTCCGTTTATTCTGCAGCTCCTGTTTCGAGTTACAAATATGAGCAACCGAACCAGTATCAAATACCCAGGCACTACTACGAATACTAGTGAGATACACATCAATAACATGTATATCAGATATACCTTTCTTCTTGATGTTGCCGTTCTTCAAATCCGCCAAGTACTTTGGGCAATTCCGCTTCCAGTGACCTTCTCCCTTGCAGTAAAAGCACTCAGTATCAGGCTTGGGTCCAGCCTTGGTCCTCTTCGTCGGCATGGTAACTTTCTTACCACCCTTCTTGAAGTGTCCCCTCTGCTTAGACTTGCCTTTCTTGAATTTGGTGGTCTTATTGACCATCAACACTTGGTGCTCTTTCTTGATCTCCACTTCTGCAGATTTTAACATAGCAAATAGTTCTGGCAACTCTTTGTTCATGTTCTGCATGTTGTAGTTCATCACAAAGTTCTTGTAACTTGGTGGTAGTGATTGGAGGATGCGGTAAACCCCCAAAGTATTAGGAATCACTATACCCAAGCTTTGAAGTTTGTTTGCGTGCCCAGACATCTTAAGCACGTGCTCACTGACGGAGCTGCCCTCTTCCATCTTGCAGTTAAAGAACTTTTCAGAAGCTTCATAACTTTCAATTGCCGCATGAGTCTCAAAAATTAATTTGAGATCCTCGACAATATCATATGGGTCTGACTCTTCAAACCTTTTCTGAAGCTCCGATTCTAAACCATACAAGATAGCACACTGAACTATGGAGTACTGATTCTTCCGAGCGAGGTAAACATTCTTTACTTCATCGGGAGCATCAGCTGCAGGTGGGTCACCCAGCGGTGTATCCAGCACATAGGTCAAATTACCAGCTGTGAGGACAATCCTCAAATTGCGGAACCAATCCGCGAAGTTGCTTCCATTGTTTTTCAACTTTTCTTTCTCTAGGAACGCATTAAAATTGATGGTAGGGGCTGCCATTGATCTACAACATATTTGCAATGGTTTAGACTAAGTTTATGACAAATTGAGTTCAAATTAATTAATGAAATTAAACTAGGTGAACTCCCACTCAAAACAACATCCCTCACATTGTTTTAGTGATCACACGAACCAAATCCACTACATCAACACCGATCATCACGAGAGTTGATATAGTTTCAATGGCGAACAATCATCATGTTCATCATATCTACTATATGATTCATGCTTTACCTTTCGGCGATCCGTGTTCCTGAGGCCATGTCTGTACATGCTAGGCTCGTCAAGATCAAACCTTAGCTACCGCATAAGCAAATCTGGCTTGCTTACGTTGTATTCACCCGCGGAATCAAAGACACCCGATCATCACGTGGTGCTTCGAAGCAGCAAGCTTTGGCAACGGTGCATACTAAGGGTGAACACTTTAGAACTTGAAATTTATGTGCATGAGGGATCATCTTATAATGCTAAAGTCGTCTACTAAGCAATACAAGATGCATAAAGGATTAACATCACATGCAATTCATAATATGTGATATGATATGGCCTTTCTTCTTTGTGCTTCCGATCTCCATCTTCAAGCACGAACATGATCTCCATCATCACCGGCATAGCATCAAGGTCAATGACGCTTCTTCATGGTTGTCGTCCACCAGCTTCAACTATTACAACTATTTTGAACAGACACGCAGGTCTTAACAGAAATTAAAGACAACCATATGGCTCCTGCCGGTTGCCAACTTACAATAAGGAACATTGCATACATCAAATATAATCACAATCATGGCCATATCACATCACTGCACACCCCTGCAAAACAAAGTTAGACGCTTCTACTTTCTTTGCATATTTTACGTGGTTTGGGGCTTTCCATAAGTGTCGTTCTAACCTACGAACAAGAACCACAACATTGATACTAGCATTGTTGATTACCCGTTGTAAATTGGATCTTTACTATGCTAGGAGAAACAGGCACCCGCAAAGCCACTTATGCAATACGAGTTGCATGTCAAGCGTGGAGCAAGTCTCATGAACGATGTCATGTAAGGTTAGCCCGGGCCGCTTCATCCCAACATACCGCAAGATGCAAAGTACACAAAAAGCAATCTACAATAAAAGCATCAACGCCCACAATGACCATTGTGTTCTACTCGTGCAACAGATCTACATATAGACACGGCTCTGATACCACTGTAGGGGTTCGTAGCATGGAAAACAAAAATTTTCTATCGCATACAAACAAACAAGCCAAGATCTATCTACTAGATTGCAGCAACGAGTCGATGGAATAACTCACCCTCGAAGATTCCAAAGTGTTTAACGAGAGCAGATTCTCGTGGGTGATGTAGTCGTACTCTCTCCGATCTCAAGATCGCGTAGACGATCCTTCCGGCGCCACGTTCCGGCAGCGCTCCCGTAGTCGGTCACACGTTCGGTACTCGACGAAGACCTTCCTCTCCCTTGTTCCAGCAGGCAGCGGAGGTTGTAGCACTCTCCTCGCGATTCCGGCAGCACAACGGCGTGGTACCGGAGGTAGAGGTGAAATCCCGCAGGGCTTCGCCTTAAGCCGGTGCGAGTATGGTGGAGCTTATGAGAGAGGCTATTAGTGGTCTAGTAATTAGACACACCAATTAGAAGGCTCTAAACCAATTAGAAGGCTCTAAACCGCTGGCTAAAGCAATTAGAAGCTCTAAACCAAAACGGCTCTAAACCGGAGATTAGAGGTGGAAACTTGTGTGTGCTAGGAGGGGAGCCCTGCCCCTCCTTATATAGGTGGGAGGGCTGGCCGGCCAAGGGGAGGGAGTGGAGTCCCTCCCCAACTCGGCTTGGGTGGGGCGCCGGCTTGGGGAGGACTCCCTCCCCAACTCGGCTTCACCTCCTCCTCTTTTCCCACTTCCCAAAATTGCCGTTTGACTTTCAAACTAGCCGTTTGACTTTTCAATTTAGGATTTAAATAAACCCTTTATTTTGGACAGCAAGAACACCTAGTACATGATGCAATCATTCCAACTTACAATGACACATTCATGTACCCTTCCCCCCTCCGGAGTGCCGGACATTCCGGGACCTTCTAGAATGTTCCTGATGAAAACACCGGAACCATTCCCCAACTCCGAAACGGGACTTTCCTTATATAAATCTTATTCTCCAGACCATTCCGGATCTCCTCGTGATATCCCGGATCCTATCCGAGACTCCGAACAACATTCGGTCTCTTTCTCATAATACCATAACTACTCAAACAACGTCGAATCCTTAAGTGTGTCTCCCTACGGTTCGTGAATTATGCGGACATGATCGAGACACTTCTCCGAACAATAACCAATAGAGGAATCTGGAAATTCATATGGCTCCCACATATTTCTACGATTACATTGCGATCGAATGAACCACTTACATACGATACCAATTTCCCTTTGTCTCACGATATGTTACTTATCCGAGGTTATGATCGTCGGTACCTCTGCATACCTAGTTCAACCTCGTTACTGATAAGTACTCTTTTCTCGTTCCCGTGATATGTGATCCCTTGTGACCCAGTCACATGCTTGCAAGCTAATTGGATGACATTTCACCGAGAGGGCCCAGAGAATATCTATCCGTCATATGGATGGACAAATCCCACTCTTGATCCATGTGTTTCAACCAATACTTTCCGAACACTCAATACCACCTTTATAGCCACCCTGTTACGGTGTGGTGTTTGATGACATCAAAGCATCCATCCGGTAAAGGTTATATGCATGATCTCATGGTCGAAGGAATTAGGTTACTATGTATCAGAAAGCATATAGCAATTGAACTATTGAAATGACTTGATCTTTATCCTACGCTTATCTATAGGAGTATGTCCACCATATCATTCTCCTAACGATATGATCTTGTTGTTAATAACATCTCAATGTTCATGATAGGGAAACCACAATCATCTATTAACCAACAAGCTAGTGAAGTATAGAGGCTATACTAGGGACTTCAATTTAAGTTTACAATTCACACAAGTATTAATGTTTCCTTGTTAATACTATTATAGCATGAATATAAACATTTATCATAAACACAAAGATATAATAATAACTATATTTATTATTGCCTCTAGGGCATATCTCCAACAGTCTCCCACTTGCACTAGAGTCATCTAATCTAGATTACATGGTAATATACCGAACACCCATGGCAGTTTGGTGTTGGTCATGTTTTGCCCTCGGGAGAGGTTTAGTCAACGGATCCGCCACATTCAGATCTGTGTGTACTTTGCAAATCTTTATATCCCCATCCTGGATATGTTCTCGAATAGCGTGAAAACGCAGCTTGATATGCTTCAGCTTCTTGTGTGACCTTGGTTCTTGCGCATTGGCTATGGCGCCCATGTTATCACAGTAGATAGACCTTCGGTCCAGCGCACTAGGAACCACACCCAGCTCTGTAATGAACTCTTTCATCCATATCGCTTCTTGTGAAGCCTCCGAAGCAGCCATGTATACCGATTCAGTTGAAGATCTCGCCACAACGCTTTGCTTTGCACTCCTCCAGCTAACTGCTGCACCATTCAAAATAAATACGTATCCGGATTGTGATTTAGAATCATCCGGATCAGTGTTCCAACTAGCATCGGTGTAACCATTAACAACGAGCTATTCATCACCTCCATAAGAAAGAACCATATCCTTAGTTCTTCTCAAGTACTTAAGGATGTTTTTGACCGCTGTCCAATGATCCACTCTTGGATCACTTTGATATCTGCTAGTTAAACTAACAGCATATGCAATGTCGGGTCTAGTACATAGCATGGCATACATTAGAGATCCTATGGCTGAGGCATAAGGAGTCTTACTCATCCTTTCTCTATCTTCTGCCGATGTCGGACTTTGAGTTTTACTCAAGGTCGTATTGGGCAACATGGGCAAGAACCCTTTCTTGCTTTCTTCCATTCCAAACCTCTTTAGAACTTTGTCCAAATATGTACTTTGTGACAATGATATTTTGCGTTTCGATCTATCTCTATAAATCTTTATGCCTAATATGTAAGCTGCTTCGCCAAGATCCTTCATTGAAAAACTATTATTCAAATATTCTTTGACACTATTAAGAAGGTCTACATCATTCCCAATTAACAATATGTCATCCACATATAGTATTAAGAACGCTACAGAGCTCCCACTCACCTTTTTGTAAATACAAGCTTCTCCATAAGTTTGTATAAAACCAAAACTTTTGATTACCTTATCAAAATGTTGATTCCAACTTCGGGATGCTTGCTTCAATCCATAGATGGACCGTTGAAGTTTGCATACCTTGTTAGCATCTTTAGGATCGACAAAACCTTTGGGCTGCATCATATACAATTCTTCATCAATGTATCCATTGAGGAATGCTGTTTTGACATCCATCTGCCATATTTCATAATCGTAATATGCAGCGATTGCTAACATAATCCTCACAGACTTTAGCTTCGCTACTGGTGAGAAAGTCTCATCGTAGTCAACTCCTTGAATTTGTCGAAACCCTTTTGCGACAAGTCGAGCTTTATAGACAGTAACATTACCATCAGCATCTGTTTTCTTCTTGAAAATCCATTTGTTCTCGACAGCCTTCCGGCCATCCGGTAAGTCCACCAAAGTCCATACTTGGTTTTCGTACATGGATCCAATCTCGGATTTCATGGCTTCTTGCCATTTATTGGAATCTGGGCTCATCATTGCTTCCTCATATGTCTCGGGGTCATCGGTGTTGTCCACCACCATGACATTCATAACGGAATCATACCAATCTGGAGTGGTACGAGTTCTCGTTGACCTCCGAGGCTCTGTAGTAACTTCAACCGAAGTTTCATGATCATCATCATTAGCTTCCTCTCTTATTGGTGCAGGCACCACAGGAACTTCTTCCGGTGCTGCGCTACTCGCAATTTCGATAGAAGGTTCGATAACCTCGTCGAGTTCTACTTTCCTTCCAGTCACTTCTTTCGAGAGAAATTCCTTCTCTAGAAAGGATCCATTCTTGGCAACGAAGATTTTGCCTTCGGATCTATGATAGAAGGTATACCCAATAGTTTCCTTCGGGTATCCTATGAAGACGCATTTTTCCGCTTTGGGTTCAAGCTTGTCCAGCTGTAACTTCTTTACATAGGCTTCGCATCCCCAAACTTTAAGGAACGACAATTTAGGTTTCTTCCCAAACCATAATTCATACGGTGTCGTTTCAACGGATTTAGACGGTGCCCTATTTAAAGTGAATGCGGCTGTTTCTAATGCATAACCCCAAAATGATAGCGGTAAATCTGTAAGTGACATCATAGAACGAACCATATCTAAGAGAGTTCGATTACGACGTTCGGACACACCATTACGCTGTGGTGTTCCCGGCGGTGTCAACTGCGAAAGTATTCCGCATTTCTTCAAATGCTCGCCAAACTCGTAACTTAGATATTCACCTCCACGATCAGAACGTAGAAATTTAATCTTCTTGTTACGTTGATTCTCTACCTCACTTTGAAATTCCTTAAACTTCTCGAAAGTTTCGGACTTATGTTTCATGAAATAGATATACCCATATCTACTCAAGTCATCCGTGAAGGTAAGAACATAACGATAACCACTGCGCGATGCTACACTCATTGGACCACACACATCGGTATGTATGATTTCCAATAAGTCCGTAGCTCGCTCCATCATACCAGAAAACGGAGTCTTAGTCATTTTACCCATCAGACATGCTTCGCATCTTTCAAGTGATTCAAAATCAAGTGATTCAAGAAGTCCATCGGAATGGAGTTTCTTCATACGCTTCACTCCAATGTGACCAAGACGACAGTGCCACATATAGGTCGAGTTATCGCTTGATTTCAATCGTTTAGCTTCAATGTTATTAATATGTGTATTTCTACTATCGAGATTCAATAAGAATAGACCATCTATCAAAGGTGCATGTGCATAAAACATATTACTCATATAAATCGAACAACCATTATTCTCGGATTTAAACAAGTAACCGTCTCGCAATAAACAAGATCCCGATATAATGTTCATGCTCAACGCAGGCACCAAATAACAATTATTTAAGTATAAAACTAATCCCGATGGTAGATGAAGAGGTAGCGTGCCGACCGCGATCACATCAACCTTTGATCCGTTTCCTACGCGCATCGTCACCTCGTTCTTCGCTAGCTTCCGTTTATTCTGCAGCTCCTGTTTCGAGTTACAAATATGAGCAACCGAACCAGTATCAAATACCCAGGCACTACTACGAATACTAGTGAGATACACATCAATAACATGTATATCAGATATACCTTTCTTCTTGATGTTGCCGTTCTTCAAATCCGCCAAGTACTTTGGGCAATTCCGCTTCCAGTGACCTTCTCCCTTGCAGTAAAAGCACTCAGTATCAGGCTTGGGTCCAGCCTTGGTCCTCTTCGTCGGCATGGTAACTTTCTTACCACCCTTCTTGAAGTGTCCCCTCTGCTTAGACTTGCCTTTCTTGAATTTGGTGGTCTTATTGACCATCAACACTTGGTGCTCTTTCTTGATCTCCACTTCTGCAGATTTTAACATAGCAAATAGTTCTGGCAACTCTTTGTTCATGTTCTGCATGTTGTAGTTCATCACAAAGTTCTTGTAACTTGGTGGTAGTGATTGGAGGATGCGGTAAACCCCCAAAGTATTAGGAATCACTATACCCAAGCTTTGAAGTTTGTTTGCGTGCCCAAACATCTTAAGCACGTGCTCACTGACGGAGCTGCCCTCTTCCATCTTGCAGTTAAAGAACTTTTCAGAAGCTTCATAACTTTCAATTGCCGCATGAGTCTCAAAAATTAATTTGAGATCCTCGACAATATCATATGGGTCTGACTCTTCAAACCTTTTCTGAAGCTCCGATTCTAAACCATACAAGATAGCACACTGAACTATGGAGTACTGATTCTTCCGAGCGAGGTAAACATTCTTTACTTCATCGGGAGCATCAGCTGCAGGTGGGTCACCCAGCGGTGCATCTAGCACATAGGTCAAATTACCAGCTGTGAGGACAATCCTCAAATTGCGGAACCAATCCGCGAAGTTGCTTCCATTGTTTTTCAACTTTTCTTTCTCTAGGAACGCATTAAAATTGATGGTAGGGGCTGCCATTGATCTACAACCTATTTGCAATAGTTTAGACTAAGTTTATGACAAATTGAGTTCAAATTAATTAATGAAATTAAACTAGGTGAACTCCCACTCAAAACAACATCCCTCACATTGTTTTAGTGATCACACGAACCAAATCCACTACATCAACACCGATCATCACGAGAGTTGATATAGTTTCAATGGCGAACAATCATCATGTTCATCATATCTACTATATGATTCATGCTTTACCTTTCGGCGATCCGTGTTCCTGAGGCCATGTCTGTACATGCTAGGCTCGTCAAGATCAAACCTTAGCTACCGCATAAGCAAATCTGGCTTGCTTACGTTGTATTCACCCGCGGAATCAAAGACACCCGATCATCACGTGGTGCTTCGAAGCAGCAAGCTTTGGCAACGGTGCATACTAAGGGTGAACACTTTAGAACTTGAAATTTATGTGCATGAGGGATCATCTTATAATGCTACCGTCGTCTACTAAGCAATACAAGATGCATAAAGGATTAACATCACATGCAATTCATAATATGTGATATGATATGGCCTTTCTTCTTTGTGCTTCCGATCTCCATCTTCAAGCACGAACATGATCTCCATCATCACCGGCATAGCATCAAGGTCAATGACGCTTCTTCATGGTTGTCGTCCACCAGCTTCAACTATTACAACTATTTTGAACAGACACGCAGGTCTTAACAGAAATTAAAGACAACCATATGGCTCCTGCCGGTTGCCAACTTACAATAAGGAACATTGCATACATCAAATATAATCACAATCATGGCCATATCACATCACTGCACACCCCTGCAAAACAAAGTTAGACGCTTCTACTTTCTTTGCATATTTTACGTGGTTTGGGGCTTTCCATAAGTGTCGTTCTAACCTACGAACAAGAACCACAACATTGATACTAGCATTGTTGATTACCCGTTGTAAATTGGATCTTTACTATGCTAGGAGAAACAGGCACCCGCAAAGCCAATTATGCAATACGAGTTGCATGTCAAGCGTGGAGCAAGTCTCATGAACGATGTCATGTAAGGTTAGCCCGGGCCGCTTCATCCCAACATACCGCAAGATGCAAAGTACACAAAAAGCAATCTACAATAAAAGCATCAACGCCCACAATGACCATTGTGTTCTACTCGTGCAACAGATCTACATATAGACACGGCTCTGATACCACTGTAGGGGTTCGTAGCATGGAAAACAAAAATTTTCTATCGCATACAAACAAACAAGCCAAGATCTATCTACTAGATTGCAGCAACGAGTCGATGGAATAACTCACCCTCGAAGATTCCAAAGTGTTTAACGAGAGCAGATTCTCGTGGGTGATGTAGTCGTACTCTTTCCGATCTCAAGATCGCGTAGACGATCCTTCCGGCGCCACGTTCCGGCAGCGCTCCCGTAGTCGGTCACACGTTCGGTACTCGACGAAGACCTTCCTCTCCCTTGTTCCAGCAGGAAGCGGAGGTTGTAGCACTCTCCTCGCGATTCCGGCAGCACAACGGCGTGGTACCGGAGGTAGAGGTGAAATCCCGCAGGGCTTCGCCTTAAGCCGGTGCGAGTATGGTGGAGCTTATGAGAGAGGCTATTAGTGGTCTAGTAATTAGACACACCAATTAGAAGGCTCTAAACCAATTAGAAGGCTCTAAACCGCTGGCTAAAGCAATTAGAAGCTCTAAACCAAAACGGCTCTAAACCGGAGATTAGAGGTGGAAACTTGTGTGTGCTAGGAGGGGAGCCCTGCCCCTCCTTATATAGGTGGGAGGGCTGGCCGGCCAAGGGGAGGGAGTGGAGTCCCTCCCCAACTCGGCTTGGGTGGGGCGCCGGCTTGGGGAGGACTCCCTCCCCAACTCGGCTTCACCTCCTCCTCTTTTCCCACTTCCCAAAATTGCCGTTTGACTTTCAAACTAGCCGTTTGACTTTTCAATTTAGGATTTAAATAAACCCTTTATTTTGGACAGCAAGAACACCTAGTACATGATGCAATCATTCCAACTTACAATGACACATTCATGTACCCTTCCCCCCTCCGGAGTGCCGGACATTCCGGGACCTTCTAGAATGTTCCTGATGAAAACACCGGAACCATTCCCCAACTCCGAAACGGGACTTTCCTTATATAAATCTTATTCTCCGGACCATTCCGGATCTCCTCGTGATATCCCGGATCCTATCCGAGACTCCGAAAAACATTCGGTCTCTTTCTCATAATACCATAACTACTCAAACAACGTCGAATCCTTAAGTGTGTCTCCCTACGGTTCGTGAATTATGCGGACATGATCGAGACACTTCTCCGAACAATAACCAATAGAGGAATCTGGAAATTCATATGGCTCCCACATATTTCTACGATTACATTGCGATCGAATGAACCACTTACATACGATACCAATTTCCCTTTGTCTCACGATATGTTACTTATCCGAGGTTATGATCGTCGGTACCTCTGCATACCTAGTTCAACCTCGTTACTGATAAGTACTCTTTTCTCGTTCCCGTGATATGTGATCCCTTGTGACCCAGTCACATGCTTGCAAGCTAATTGGATGACATTTCACCGAGAGGGCCCAGAGAATATCTATCCGTCATATGGATGGACAAATCCCACTCTTGATCCATGTGTTTCAACCAATACTTTCCGAACACTCAATACCACCTTTATAGCCACCCTGTTACGGTGTGGTGTTTGATGACATCAAAGCATCCATCCGGTAAAGGTGATATGCATGATCTCATGGTCGAAGGAATTAGGTTACTATGTATCAGAAAGCATATAGCAATTGAACTATTGAAATGACTTGATCTTTATGCTACGCTTATCTATAGGAGTATGTCCACCATATCATTCTCCTAACGATATGATCTTGTTGTTAATAACATCTCAATGTTCATGATAGGGAAACCACAATCATCTATTAACCAACAAGCTAGTGAAGTATAGAGGCTATACTAGGGACTTCAATTTAAGTTTACAATTCACACAAGTATTAATGTTTCCTTGTTAATACTATTATAGCATGAATATAAACATTTATCATAAACACAAAGATATAATAATAACTATATTTATTATTGCCTCTAGGGCATATCTCCAACAGTCTCCCACTTGCACTAGAGTCATCTAATCTAGATTACATGGTAATATACCGAACACCCATGGCAGTTTGGTGTTGGTCATGTTTTGCCCTCGGGAGAGGTTTAGTCAACGGATCCGCCACATTCAGATCTGTGTGTACTTTGCAAATCTTTATATCCCCATCCTGGATATGTTCTCGAATAGCGTGAAAACGCAGCTTGATATGCTTCAGCTTCTTGTGTGACCTTGGTTCTTGCGCATTGGCTATGGCGCCCATGTTATCACAGTAGATAGACATTGGGTCCAGCGCACTAGGAACCACACCCAGCTCTGTAATGAACTCTTTCATCCATATCGCTTCTTGTGAAGCCTTCGAAGCAGCCATGTATTCCGATTCAGTTGAAGATCTCGCCACAACGCTTTGCTTTGCACTCCTCCAGCTAACTGCTGCACCATTCAAAATAAATACGTATCCGGATTGTGATTTAGAATCATCCGGATCAGTGTTCCAACTAGCATCGGTGTAACCATTAACAACGAGCTGTTCATCACCTCCATAAGAAAGAACCATATCCTTAGTTCTTCTCAAGTACTTAAGGATGTTTTTGACCGCTGTCCAATGATCCACTCCTGGATCACTTTGATATCTGCTAGTTAAACTAACAGCATATGCAATGTCGGGTCTAGTACATAGCATGGCATACATTAGAGATCCTATGGCTG
The DNA here is from genome assembly GCA_916181665.1 of Avena sativa. Classification (NCBI taxonomy): domain Eukaryota; kingdom Viridiplantae; phylum Streptophyta; class Magnoliopsida; order Poales; family Poaceae; genus Avena; species Avena sativa. The sequence continues at coordinate 437,461,982 of OV702295.1, forward strand.
AGGCATAAGGAGTCTTACTCATCCTTTCTCTATCTTCTGCCGATGTCGGACTTTGAGTTTTACTCAAGGTCGTATTGGGCAACATGGGCAAGAACCCTTTCTTGCTTTCTTCCATTCCAAACCTCTTTAGAACTTTGTCCAAATATGTACTTTGTGACAATGATATTTGGCGTTTCGATCTACCTCTATAAATCTTTATGCCTAATATGTAAGCTGCTTCGCCAAGATCCTTCATTGAAAAACTATTATTCAAATATTCTTTGACACTATTAAGAAGGTCTACATCATTCCCAATTAACAATATGTCATCCACATATAGTACTAAGAACGCTACAGAGCTCCCACTCACCTTTTTGTAAATACAAGCTTCTCCATAAGTTTGTATAAAACCAAAACTTTTGATTACCTTATCAAAACATTGATTCCAACTTCGGGATGCTTGCTTCAATCCATAGATGGACCGTTGAAGTTTGCATACCTTGTTAGCATCTTTAGGATCGACAAAACCTTTGGGCTGCATCATATACAATTCTTCATCAATGTCTCCATTGAGGAATGCTGTTTTGACATCGATCTGCCATATTTCATAATCGTAATATGCAGCGATTGCTAACATAATCCTCATAGACTTTAGCTTCGCTACTGGTGAGAAAGTCTCATCGTAATCAACTCCTTGAATTTGTCGAAACCCTTTTGCGACAAGTCGAGCTTTATAGACAGTAACATTACCATCAGCATCTGTTTTCTTCTTGAAAATCCATTTGTTCTCGACAGCCTTCCGGCCATCCGGTAAGTCCACCAAAGTCCATACTTGGTTTTCGTACATGGATCCAATCTCGGATTTCATGGCTTCTTGCCATTTATTGGAATCTGGGCTCATCATCGCTTCCTCATATGTCTCGGGGTCATCGGTGTTGTCCACCACCATGACATTCATAACGGAATCATACCAATCTGGAGTGGTACGAGTTCTCGTTGACCTCCGAGGCTCTGTAGTAACTTCAACCGAAGTTTCATCATCATCATCATTAGCTTCCTCTCTTATTGGTGCAGGCACCACAAGAACTTCTTCCGGTGCTGCGCTACTCGCAATTTCGAGAGAAGGTTCGACAACCTCGTCGAGTTCTACTTTCCTTCCAGTCACTTCTTTCGAGAGAAATATCCACCAGTGTCATTGCATGTCTGCTCTTTTCATGAACCACAGCTAAAGTCATTGGATGTGTGTTCTTCTCACAGACCACATATCACCAGTGTCATTGCATGTGTTTTCTTCCCAAAGACCACACATGGATCCACCAGTGTCATTGGATGTGTGTTCTTCTCACAAACCATATCATGAACCACACCCAGTGTCATTGCATGTGTGTTCTTCCCAAAGACCACACATGGATCCACCAGTTTCATTGCATGTGTGTTATTCTCACAAACCATATCATGAACCACACCCAGTGTCATTGCATGTGTGTTCTTCTGATAGACCACACATGGATCCACCAGTGTCATTGCATGTCTGTTCTTTTCATGAACCACAACTAGAGTCATTGGATGTGTGTTCTTCACACAGACCACATATCATCAGTGTCATTGCATGTGTGTTCTTCCCGAAGACCACACATGGATCCACCAGTGTTATCGCATGTGTGTTCTTCTCACAAACCATATCATGAACCACACCCAGTGTCATTGCATGTGTGTTCTTCTCAAAGACCACACATGGATCCACCAGTGTCATTGCATGTGTATTCTTCTCACAAACCATGTCTTGAACCACACCCAATGTCATTGCATGTGTGTTCTTCCCATGAACCACACATGGATCCACCAGTGTCATTGCATGTGTGTTCTTCCCACAGACCACACATGGATCCACCAGTGGCATTGCATGTGTGTTCCTCCCATGAACCACACATGGATCCACCAGTGTCATTGCATGTCTGCTCTTTTCATGAACCACAGCTAAAGTCATTGGATGTGTGTTCTTCTCACAGACCACATATCACCAGTGTCATTGCATGTGTTTTCTTCCCAAAGACCACACATGGATCCACAAGTGTCATTGGATGTGTGTTCTTCTCACAAACCATATCATGAACCACACCCAGTGGCATTGCATGTGTGTTCTTGCCAAAGACCACACATGGATCCACCAGTGTCATTGCATGTGTGTTCTTCTCACAAACCATATCATGAACCACACCCAGTGTCATTGCATGTGTGTTCTTTTGATAGACCACACATGGATCCACCAGTGTCATTGCATGTCTGTTCTTTTCATGAACCACAACTAGAGTCATTGGATGTGTGTTGTTCACACAGACCACATATCATCAGTGTCATTGCATGTGTGTTCTTCCCAAAGACCACACATGGATACACCAGTGTTATCGCATGTGTGCTCTTCTCACAAACCATATCATGAACCACACCCAGTGTCATTGCATGTGTGTTCTTCTCACAGACCACACATGGATCCACCAGTTTCATTGCATGTGTGTTATTCTCACAAACCATATCTTGAACCACACCCAATGTCATTGCATGTGTGTTCTTCCCATGAACCACACATGGATCCACCAGTGTCATTGCATGTGTGTTCTTCCCACAAACCACACATGGATCCACCAGTGTTATTGCATGTGTGTTCTTCCCATAAACCACACATGGATCCACCAGTGTCATTGCATGTCTGCTCTTTTCATGAACCACAGCTAGAGTCATTGGATGTGTGTTCTTCTCACAAACCACATATCACCAGTGGCATTGCATGTGTTTTCTTCCCAAAGACCACACATGGATCCACCAGTGTCATTGCATGTGTGTTCTTCTCACAAACCATATCATGAACCACACCCAGTGTCATTGCATGTGTGTTCTTCTCACAGACCACACTTTGGATCCACCAGTGTCATTGCATGTGTGTTCTTCTCACAAACCATATCATGAACCACACCCAATGTCATTGCATGTGTGTTCTTCCCATGAACCACACATGGATCCACCAGTGTCATTGCATGTGTGTTCTTCGCACATACCACACATGGATCCACCGGTGTCATTGCATGTCTACTCTTCTCATTAACCACAGCTAGAGTCATTGCATGTCTGTTCTTTTCACAAACCACATATCACCATAGTCATTGCATGCGTGTTCTTCCCATAAACCACACATGGATCCACCAGTGTCATAGCATGTGTGTTCTTCTCACAAACCATATCATGAACCACACCCAATGTCATTGCATGTGTGTTCTTCCCGTGAACCACACATGGATCCACCAGTGTCATTGCATGTGCGTTCTTCCCACAGACCACACATGGATCCACCAGTGTCATTGCATGTGTGTTCCTCCCATGAACCACACATGGATCCACCAGTGTCATTGCATGTCTGCTCTTTTCATGAACCACAGCTAAAGTCATTGGATGTGTGTTCTTCTCACAGACCACATATCACCAGTGTCATTGCATGTGTTTTCTTCCCAAAGACCACACATGGATCCACAAGTGTCATTGGATGTTTGTTCTTCTCACAAACCATATCATGAACCACACCCAGTGGCATTGCATGTGTGTTCTTGCCAAAGACCACACATGGATCCACCAGTGTCATTGCATGTGTGTTCTTCTCACAAACCATATCATGAACCACACCCTGTGTCATTGCATGTGTGTTCTTTTGATAGACCACACATGGATCCACCAGTGTCATTGCATGTCTGTTCTTTTCATGAACCACAACTAGAGTCATTGGATGTGTGTTATTCACACAGACCACATATCATCAGTGTCATTGCATGTGTGTTCTTCCCAAAGACCACACATGGATACACCAGTGTTATCGCATGTGTGCTCTTCTCACAAACCATATCATGAACCACACCCAGTGTCATTGCATGTGTGTTGTTCTCACAGACCACACATGGATCCACCAGTTTCATTGCATGTGTGTTATTCTCACAAACCATATCTTGAACCACACCCAATGTCATTGCATGTGTGTTCTTCCCATGAACCAGACATGGATCCACCAGTGTCATTGCATGTGTGTTCTTCCCACAAACCACACATGGATCCACCAGTGTTATTGCATGTGTGTTCTTCCCATAAACCACACATGGATCCACCAGTGTCATTGCATGTCTGCTCTTTTCATGAATCACAGCTAGAGTCATTGGATGTGTGTTCTTCTCACAAACCACATATCACCAGTGGCATTGCATGTGTTTTCTTCCCAAAGACCACACATGGATCCACCAGTGTCATTGCATGTGTGTTCTTCTCACAAACCATATCATGAACCACACCCAGTGTCATTGCATGTGTGTTCTTCACACAGACCACACTTTGGATCCACCAGTGTCATTGCATGTGTGTTCTTCTCACAAACCATATCATGAACCACACCCAATGTCATTGCATGTGTGTTCTTCCCATGAACCACACATGGATCCACCAGTGTCATTGCATGTGTGTTCTTCGCACATACCACACATGGATCCACCGGTGTCATTGCATGTCTACTCTTCTCATTAACCATAGCTAGAGTCATTGCATGTCTGTTATTTTCACAAACCACATATCACCAGAGTCATTGCATGCGTGTTCTTCCCATAAACCACACATGGATCCACCAGTGTCATAGCATGTGTGTTCTTCTCACAAACCATATCATGAACCACACCCAATGTCATTGCATGTGTGTTCTTCCCATGAACCACACATGGATCCACCAGTGTCATTGAATGTGTGTTCTTCCCACAGACCACACATGGATCCACCAGTGTCATTGCATGTGTGTTCCTCCCATGAACCACACATGGATCCACCAGTGTCATTGCATGTCTGCTCTTTTCATGAACCACAGCTAAAGTCATTGGATGTGTGTTCTTCTCACAGACCACATATCACCAGTGTCATTGCATGTGTTTTCTTCCCAAAGACCACACATGGATCCACTAGTGTCATTGGATGTGTGTTCTTCTCACAAACCATATCATGAACCACACCAGTGTCATTGCATGTGTGTTCTCCCCAAAGACCACACATGGATCCACCAGTGTCATTGCATGTGTGTTCTTCTCACAAACCATATCATGAACCACACCCAGTGTCATTGCATGTGTGTTCTTCTGATAGACCACACATGGATCCACCAGTGTCATTGCATGTCTGTTCTTTTCATGAACCACAACTAGAGTCATTGGATGTGTGTTCTTCACACAGACCACATATCACCAGTGTCATTGCATGTGTGTTCTTCCCAAAGACCACACATGGATCCACCAGTGTTATCGCATGTGTGTTCTTCTCACAAACCATATCATGAACCACACCCAGTGGCATTGCATGTGTGTTCTTCTCACAGACCACACATGGATCCACCAGTGTAATTGCATGTGTGTTCTTCTTACAAACCATATTTTGAACCACACCCAATGTCATTGCATGTGTGTTCTTCCCATGAACCACACATGGATCCACCAGTGTCATTGCATGTGTGTTATTCCCACAAACCACACATGGATCCACCAGTGTCATTGCATGTGTGTTCTTCCCATAAACCACACATGGATCCACCAGTGTCATTGCATGTCTGCTCTTTTCATGAACCACAGCTAGAGTCATTGGATGTGTGTTCTTCTCACAAACCACATATCACTAGTGGCATTGCATGTGTTTTCTTCCCAAATACCACACATGGATCCACCAGTGTCATTGCATGTGTGTTCTTCTCACAAACCATATCATGAACCACACCCAGTGTCATTGCATGTGTGTTCTTCTCACAGACCACACATTGGATCCACTAGTGTCATTGCATGTGTGTTCTTCTCACAAACCATATCATGAACCACACCCAAAGTCATTGCATGTGTGTTCTTCCCATGAACCACACATGGATCCACCAGTGTCATTGCATGTGTGTTCTTCCCACATACCACACATGGATCCACCAGTGTCATTGCATGTGTGTTCTTCCCATGAACCACACATGGATCCACCAGTGTCATTGCATGTCTGCTCTTTTCAAGAACCACAACTAGAGTCATTGGATGTGTGTTCTTCTCACATACCACATATCACAAGTGTCATTACATGTGTTTTCTTCCCAAAGACCACACATGGATCCACCAGTGTCATTGCATGTGTGTTCTTCTCACAAACCATATCATGAACCACACCCAGTGTCATTGCATGTGTGTTCTTCTCATAGACCACACATGGATCCACCAGTGTCATTGCATGTGTGTTCTTCTCACAGACCATATCATGAACCACACCCAGTGTCATTGCATGTGTGTTCTTCCCATGAACCACACATGGATCCAACTGTGTCATTGTTTGTCTGCTCTTTTCATTAACCACAGCTATAGATATTGCATGTGTGTTCTTCTCACAAACCACATATCAACGGAGTCATTGCATGTGTGTTCTTCCCATGAACCACACATGGATCCACCAGTGTCATTGCATGTGTGGTATTCTCACAAACCACGTAAGGATCCACCGGTGTCATTGCATGTGTGTTCTTCCCATGAACCACACATGGATCCACGGGTGTCATTGTATGTCTGCTCTTCCCATGAATAACAGCTAGAGTCATCGCATGCGTGCTCTTTTCATGAACCACAGCTAGAGTCATTGCATGTGTGTTCTTCTCACAAACCATATAATGAACCACACCCAGTGTCATTGCATGTGTGTTCTTCCCATGAACCACACATGGATCCACCGGTGTCATTGCATGTCTGCTCTTTTCATGAACCACACCTAGAGTCATTGCATGTGTGTTCTTCTCATAGACCACATATCACCAGTGTCATTGCATGTGTGTTCTTCCCAAAGACCACACATGGATCCACCAGTGTCATTGCATGTGTGTTCTTCTCACAAACCATATCATGAACCACACCTAGTATCATTGCATGTGTGTTCTTCTCACAGACTACACATGGATCCACTAGTGTCATTGCATATGTGTTCTTCTCATAGACCATATCATGAACCACACCCAGTGTCATTGCATGTGTGTTCTTCCCATGAACTACACATGGATCCACCAGTGTCATTGCATGTCACCTCTTTTCATTAACCACAGCTAGAGTCATTTTATGTGTGTTCTTCTCACAAACCACATATCACCGGAGTCATTGCATGTGGGTTCTTCCCAAAGACCACACATGGATCCACCAGTGTCATTGCATGTGTGTTCTTCCCACAGACCACACATGGATCCACCAGTGTCGTTGCATGTGTGTTCTTCCCATGAACCACACATGGATCCACCAGTGTTATTGTATGTCTGCTCTTCCCATGAATCACAACAAGAGTCATCGCATGCGTGCTCTTTTCACAAACCACACCTAGAGTCATTGCATGTGTGTTCTTCTTACAAACCATATCATGAACCACACCCAGTGTCATTGCATGTGTGTTCTTCCCATGAAGCACACATGGATCCACCAGTGTCATTGCATGTCTGCTCTTCCCACAGACCACACATGGATCCACCAGTGTCATTGCATGTGTGTTCTTCCCATGAACCACACATGGATCCACCAGTGTCATTGCTTGTCTACTCTTTGATGAACCACAACTAGAGTCATTGGATGTGTGTTCTTCTCACAGACCGCATATCACCAGTGTCATTGCATGTGTGTTCTTCCCAAAGACCACACATGGATCCACCAATGTAATTGCATGTGTGTTCTTCTCACAAACCATATCATGAACCACACCCAGTGTCATTGCATGTGTGTTCTTCTCACAGACCACACATGGATCCACCAGTGTCATTGCAGGTGTGTTCTTCTCACAAACCACAAATGGATCCACCCAGTGTCATTGCATGTCTACTCTTCCCATGAACCACACATGGATCCACCAGTGTCATTGCATGTCTGCTCTTTTCATGAACCACAACTAGAGTCATTGGATGTGTGTTCTTCTCACAAACCACATATTACCAGTGTCATTGCATGTGTGTTCTTCCCAAAGACCACACATGGATCCAGCAGTGTCATTGCATGTGTGTTCTTCTCACAAACCATATCATGAACCACAGCCAGTGTCATTGCATGTGTGTTCTTCTCACAGACCATACATGGATCCACTAGTGTCATCGTATGTGTGTTCTTCTCACAAACCATATCATGAACCACACCTAGTGTCATTGCATGTGTATTCTTCCCATGAACCACACATGGACCCACAAGTGTCATTGCATGTCTGCTCTTTTCATTAACCAGCTAGAGTCATTGCATGTGTGTTCTTCTCACAAACCACATATCACCGGTGTCTATGCATGTGTGTTCTTCCCATGAACCACACATGGATCCACCAGTGTCATTGCATGTGTGTTCTTCCCACAGACCACACATGGATCCACCGGTGTCATTGCATGTCTGCTCTTCTCATTAACCATAGCTAGAGTCATTGCATGTCTGTTCTTTTCACAAACCACATATCACCAGAGTCATTGCATGTGTGTTCTTCCCATGAACCACACCCAGTGTCATTGCATGTGTGTTCTTCTCATTAACCCCACATGGATCCATCGGTGTCATTGCATGTCTGCTCTTTTCATTAACCACAGTTAGAGTCACTGCATGTGTGTTCTTTTCACAAACCACATATCACTAGATTCATTGCATGTGTGTTCGTCTCATAGACCACATATCACCTGTGTCATTGCATGTGTGTTTTTCCCATGAACCACACATAGATCCACCAGTGTCATTTCATGCGTGTTCTTCCCACAGACCACACATGGATCCACCGCTGTCATTGCATGTGTGTTCTTCCCATGAACCACACATGGATCCACCGGTGTCATCGCAGGTCTGCTCTTTTCATGAACCACAGTTAGAGTCATCGCATGTCTGCTCTTTTCATGAACCACGGCTAGAGTCATTGCATGTGTGTTCTTCTTACAAACCATATCATGAACGACACCCAGTGTCATTGCATGTGTGTTCTTCTCACAAACCACACATGGATCCATCGGTGTCATTGCATGTCTGCTTTTCTCATTAACCATAGCTAGCGTCATTGCATGACTGTTCTTTTCACAAACCACATATCACCAGAGTCATTACATGTGTGATCTTCCCATAAACCACACATGGATCCACCAGTGTAATTGCATGTGTGTTCTTCTCACAAACCACACATGGATCCACCCAGTGTCATCGCATGTGTGTTCTTCCCATGAACCACACATGGATCCACCAGTGTCATTGCATGTCTGCTATTTTCATGAACCACAGCTAGAGTCATTGGATGTGTGGTCTTCTCACAGACCACATATCACCAGTGTCATTGCATGTGTGTTCTTCCCAAAGACCACACATGGATCCACCAGTGTCATTGCATTTGTGTTCTTCTCATAGACCACACATGGAACCACCGGTGTCATTGCATGTGTGTTCTTCCCATGAACCACACATGGATCCACCGGTGTCATTGCATGTCTGCTCTTTTCATGAACCACAGCTAGAGTCATTGCATGTGTGTTCTTCTCACAGACCACATATCACCGGAGTCATTGCATGTGTGTTCTTCCCATGAACCACACATGGATCCACCAGTGTCATTGCATGTGTGTTCTTCCCACAGACCACACATGGATCCACCAGTGTCGTTGCATGTGTGTTCTTCCCATGAACCACACATGGATCCACCAGTGTCATTGTATGTCTGCTCTTTTCATGAACCATAGCTAGAGTCATTGGATGTGTGTTCTTCTCACAGACCACATATCACCAGCGTAATTGCATGCGTGTTCTTCCCAAAGACCACACATGGATCCACCAGTGTCATTGCATGTGTGTTCTTCTCACAAACCATATCATGAACCACACCCAGTGTCATTGCATGTGTGTTCTTCTCATAGACCACACATGGATCCACCAGTGTCATTGCATGTGTGTTCTTCTCACAAACCATATCATGAACCACACCCAATGTCATTGCATGTGTGTTCTTCTCATTAACCCCACATGGATCCACCGGTGTCATTGCATGTCTGCCCTTTTCATTAACCACATCTAGAGTCATTGCATGTGTGCTCTTTTCACAAACCACATATCACCAGAGTCATTGCATGTGTGTTCTTGTCACAGACCACATATCGCCTGTCATTGCATGTGTGTTCTTGCCATGAACCACACTTGGATCCACCAGTGCAATTGCATGTGTGTTCTTCCCATAGACCACACATGGATCCACCAGTGTCATTGCATGTGTGATCTTCCCATGAACGACACATGGATCCACCAGTGTCATTGCTTGTCTGCTCTTTTCATTAACCACAGCTAGAGTCATTGGATGTGTGTTCTTCTCACAGACCACATATCACCACTGTCATTGCATGTGTGTTCTTCCCAAAGACCACACATGGATCCACCAGTGTCATTGCATGTGTGTTCTTCTCACAAACCATATCATGAACCACACCTAGTATCATTGCATGTGTGTTCTTCTCACAGACTACACATGGATCCACTAGTGTCATTGCATCTGTGTTCTTCTCATAGACCATATCATGAACCACACCCAGTGTCATTGCATGTGTGTTCTTCCCATGAACTACACATGGATCCACCAGTGCCATTGCATGTCAGCTCTTTTCATTAACCACAGCTAGAGTCATTTTATGTGTGTTCTTCTCACAAACCACATATCACCAGAGTCATTGCATGTGGGTTCTTCCCAAAGACCACACATGGATCCACCAGTGTCATTGCATGTGTGTTCTTCCCACAGACCACACATGGATCCACCAGTGTCGTTGCATGTGTGTTCTTCCCATGAACCACACATGGATCCACCAGTGTCATTGTATGTCTGCTCTTCCCATGAATCACAGCAAGAGTCATCGCATGCGTGCTCTTTTCACAAACCACACCTAGAGTCATTGCATGTGTGTTCTTCTTACAAACCATATCATGAACCACACCCAGTATCATTGCATGTGTGTTCTTCCCATGAAGCACACATGGATCCACCAGTGTCATTGCATGTCTGCTCTTCCCACAGACCACACATGGATCCACCAGTGTCATTGCATGTGTGTTCTTCCCATGAACCACACATGGATCCACCAGTGTCATTGCTTGTCTACTCTTTTCATGAACCACAGCTAGAGTCATTGGATGTGTGTTCTTCTCACAGACCGCATATCACCAGTGTCATTGCATGTGTGTTCTTCCCAAAGACCACACATGGATCCACCAATGTAATTGCATGTGTGTTCTTCTCACAAACCATATCATGAACCACACCCAGTGTCATTGCATGTGTGTTCTTCTCACAGACCACACATGGATCCACCAGTGTCATTGCATGTGTGTTCTTCTCACAAACCACAAATGGATCCACCCAGTGTCATTGCATGTCTACTCTTCCCATGAACCACACATGGATCCACCAGTGTCATTGCATGTCTGCTCTTTTCATGAACCACAACTAGAGTCATTGGATGTGTGTTCTTCTCACAAACCACATATTACCAGTGTCATTGCATGTGTGTTCTTCCCAAAGACCACACATGGATCCAGCAGTGTCATTGCATGTGTGTTCTTCTCACAAACCATATCATGAACCACAGCCAGTGTCATTGCATGTGTGTTCTTCTCACAGACCATACATGGCTCCACTAGTGTCATCGTATGTGTGTTCTTCTCACAAACCATATCATGAACCACACCTAGTGTCATTGCATGTGTATTCTTCCCATGAACCACACATGGACCCACAAGTGTCATTGCATGTCTGCTCTTTTCATTAACCACCTAGAGTCATTGCATGTGTGTTCTTCTCACAAACCACATATCACCGGTGTCTATGCATGTGTGTTCTTCCCATGAACCACACATGGATCCAGCAGTGTCATTGCATGTGTGTTCTTCCCACAGACCACACATGGATCCACCGGTGTCATTGCATGTCTGCTCTTCTCATTAACCATAGCTAGAGTCATTGCATGTCTGTTCTTTTCACAAACCACATATCACCAGAGTCATTGCATGTGTGTTCTTCCCATGAACCACACCCAGTGTCATTGCATGTGTGTTCTTCTCATTAACCCCACATGGATCCATCGGTGTCATTGCATGTCTGCTCTTTTCATTAACCACAGTTAGAGTCACTACATGTGTGTTCTTTTCACAAACCACATATCACTAGATTCATTGCATGTGTGTTCGTCTCATAGACCACATATCACCTGTGTCATTGCATGTGTGTTTTTCCCATGAACCACACATAGATCCACCAGTGTCATTGCATGCGTGTTCTTCCCACAGACCACACATGGATCCACCGCTGTCATTGCATGTGTGTTCTTCCCATGAACCACACATGGATCCACCGGTGTCATCGCAGGTCTGCTCTTTTCATGAACCACAGTTAGAGTCATCGCATGTCTGCTCTTTTCATGAACCACGGCTAGAGTCATTGCATGTGTGTTCTTCTTACAAACCATATCATGAACGACACCCAGTGTCATTGCATGTGTGTTCTTCTCACAAACCACACATGGATCCATCGGTGTCATTGCATGTCTGCTCTTCTCATTAACCATAGCTAGCGTCATTGCATGTCTGTTCTTTTCACAAACCACATATCACCAGAGTCATTACATGTGTGATCTTCCCATAAACCACACATGGATCCACCAGTGTAATTGCATGTGTGTTCTTCTCACAAACCACACATGGATCCACCCAGTGTCATCGCATGTGTGTTCTTCCCATGAACCACACATGGATCCACCAGTGTCATTGCATGTCTGCTCTTCCCACAGACCACACATGGATCCACCAGTGTCATTGCATGTGTGTTCTTCCCATGAACCACACATGGATCCACCAGTGTCATTGCTTGTCTACTCTTTTCATGAACCACAGCTAGAGTCATTGGATGTGTGTTCTTCTCACAGACCGCATATCACCAGTGCCATTGCATGTGTGTTCTTCCCAAAGACCACACATGGATCCACCAATGTAATTGCATGTGTGTTCTTCTCACAAACCATATCATGAACCACACCCAGTGTCATTGCATGTGTGTTCTTCTCACAGACCACACATGGATCCACTAGTGTCATTGCATGTGTGTTCTTCTCACAAACCACAAATGGATCCACCCAGTGTCATTGCATGTCTACTCTTCCCATGAACCACACATGGATCCACCAGTGTCATTGCATGTCTGCTCTTTTCATGAACCACAACTAGAGTCATTGGATGTCTGTTCTTCTCACAAACCACATATTACCAGTGTCATTGCATGTGTGTTCTTCCCAAAGACCACACATGGATCCAGCAGTGTCATTGCATGTGTGTTCTTCTCACAAACCATATCATGAACCACAGCCAGTGTCATTGCATGTGTGTTCTTCTCACAGACCATACATGGATCCACTAGTGTCATCGTATGTGTGTTCTTCTCACAAACCATATCATGAACCACACCTAGTGTCATTGCATGTGTATTCTTCCCATGAACCACACATGGACCCACAAGTGTCATTGCATGTCTGCTCTTTTCATTAACCAGCTAGAGTCATTGCATGTGTGTTCTTCTCACAAACCACATATCACCGGTGTCTATGCATGTGTGTTCTTCCCATGAACCACACATGGATCCACCAGTGTCATTGCATGTGTGTTCTTCCCACAGACCACACATGGATCCACCGGTGTCATTGCATGTCTGCTCTTCTCATTAACCATAGCTAGAGTCATTGCATGTCTGTTCTTTTCACAAACCACATATCACCAGAGTCATTGCATGTGTGTTCTTCCCATGAACCACACCCAGTGTCATTGCATGTGTGTTCTTCTCATTAACCCCACATGGATCCATCGGTGTCATTGCATGTCTGCTCTTTTCATTAACCACAGTTAGAGTCATTGCATGTGTGTTCTTTTCACAAACCACATATCACTAGATTCATTGCATGTGTGTTCGTCTCATAGACCACATATCACCTGTGTCATTGCATGTGTGTTTTTCCCATGAACCACACATAGATCCACCAGTGTCATTGCATGCGTGTTCTTCCCACAGACCACACATGGATCCACCGCTGTCATTGCATGTGTGTTCTTCCCATGAACCACACATGGATCCACCGGTGTCATCGCAGGTCTGCTCTTTTCATGAACCACAGTTAGAGTCATCGCATGTCTGCTCTTTTCATGAACCACGGCTAGAGTCATTGCATGTGTGTTCTTCTTACAAACCATATCATGAACGACACCCAGTGTCATTGCATGTGTGTTCTTCTCACAAACCACACATGGATCCATCGGTGTCATTGCATGTCTGCTTTTCTCATTAACCATAGCTAGCGTCATTGCATGTCTGTTCTTTTCACAAACCACATATCACCAGAGTCATTACATGTGTGATCTTCCCATAAACCACACATGGATCCACCAGTGTAATTGCATGTGTGTTCTTCTCACAAACCACACATGGATCCACCCAGTGTCATCGCATGTGTGTTCTTCCCATGAACCACACATGGATCCACCAGTGTCATTGCATGTCTGCTATTTTCATGAACCACAACTAGAGTCATTGGATGTGTGGTCTTCTCACAGACCACATATCACCAGTGTCATTGCATGTGTGTTCTTCCCAAAGACCACACATGGATCCACCAGTGTCATTGCATTTGTGTTCTTCTCATAGACCACACATGGAACCACCGGTGTCATTGCATGTGTGTTCTTCCCATGAACCACACATGGATCCACCGGTGTCATTGCATGTCTGCTCTTTTCATGAACCACAGCTAGAGTCATTGCATGTGTGTTCTTCTCACAGACCACATATCACCGGAGTCATTGCATGTGTGTTCTTCCCATGAACCACACATGGATCCACCAGTGTCATTGCATGTGTGTTCTTCCCACAGACCACACATGGATCCACCAGTGTCGTTGCATGTGTGTTCTTCCCATGAACCACACATGGATCCACCAGTGTCATTGTATGTCTGCTCTTTTCATGAACCATAGCTAGAGTCATTGGATGTGTGTTCTTCTCACAGACCACATATCACCAGCGTAATTGCATGCGTGTTCTTCCCAAAGACCACACATGGATCCACCAGTGTCATTGCATGTGTGTTCTTCTCACGAACCATATCATGAACCACACCCAGTGTCATTGCATGTGTGTTCTTCTCATAGACCACACATGGATCCACCAGTGTCATTGCATGTGTGTTCTTCTCACAAACCATATCATGAACCACACCCAATGTCATTGCATGTGTGTTCTTCTCATTAACCCCACATGGATCCACCGGTGTCATTGCATGTCTGCCCTTTTCATTAACCACATCTAGAGTCATTGCATGTGTGCTCTTTTCACAAACCACATATCACCAGAGTCATTGCATGTGTGTTCTTGTCACAGACCACATATCGCCTGTCATTGCATGTGTGTTCTTCCCATGAACCACACATGGATCCACCAGTGTCATTGCATGTGTGTTCTTCCCACAGACCACACATGGATCCACCAGTGTCGTTGCATGTGTGTTCTTCCCATGAACCACACATGGATCCACCAGTGTCATTGTATGTCTGCTCTTTTCATGAACCATAGCTAGAGTCATTGGATGTGTGTTCTTCTCACAGACCACATATCACCAGCGTAATTGCATGCGTGTTCTTCCCAAAGACCACACATGGATCCACCAGTGTCATTGCATGTGTGTTCTTCTCACGAACCATATCATGAACCACACCCAGTGTCATTGCATGTGTGTTCTTCTCATAGACCACACATGGATCCACCAGTGTCATTGCATGTGTGTTCTTCTCACAAACCATATCATGAACCACACCCAATGTCATTGCATGTGTGTTCTTCTCATTAACCCCACATGGATCCACCGGTGTCATTGCATGTCTGCCCTTTTCATTAACCACATCTAGAGTCATTGCATGTGTGCTCTTTTCACAAACCACATATCACCAGAGTCATTGCATGTGTGTTCTTGTCACAGACCACATATCGCCTGTCATTGCATGTGTGTTCTTCCCATGAACCACACATGGATCCACCAGTGCAATTGCATGTGTGTTCTTCCCATAGACCACACATGGATCCACCAGTGTCATTGCATGTGTGATCTTCCCATGAACGACACATGGATCCACCAGTGTCATTGCTTGTCTGCTCTTTTCATTAACCACAGCTAGAGTCATTGGATGTGTGTTCTTCTCACAGACCACATATCACCACTGTCATTGCATGTGTGTTCTTCCCAAAGACCACACATGGATCCACCAGTGTCATTGCATGTGTGTTCTTCTCACAAACCATATCATGAACCACACCTAGTATCATTGCATGTGTGTTCTTCTCACAGACTACACATGGATCCACTAGTGTCATTGCATCTGTGTTCTTCTCATAGACCATATCATGAACCACACCCAGTGTCATTGCATGTGTGTTCTTCCCATGAACTACACATGGATCCACCAGTGCCATTGCATGTCAGCTCTTTTCATTAACCACAGCTAGAGTCATTTTATGTGTGTTCTTCTCACAAACCACATATCACCAGAGTCATTGCATGTGGGTTCTTCCCAAAGACCACACATGGATCCACCAGTGTCATTGCATGTGTGTTCTTCCCACAGACCACACATGGATCCACCAGTGTCGTTGCATGTGTGTTCTTCCCATGAACCACACATGGATCCGCCAGTGTCATTGTATGTCTGCTCTTCCCATGAATCACAGCTAGAGTCATAGCATGCGTGCTCTTTTCACAAACCACACCTAGACTCATTGCATGTGTGTTCTTCTTACAAACAATATCATGAACCACACCCATTGTCATTGCATGTGTGTTCTTCCCATGAAGCACACATGGATCCACCAGTGTCATTGCATGTCTGCTCTTCCCGCAGGCCACACATGGATCCACCAGTGTCATTGCATGTGTGTTCTTCCCATGAACCACACATGGATCCACCAGTGTCATTGCTTGTCTACTCTTTTCATGAACCACATATAGAGTCATTGGATTTGTGTTCTTCTCACAGACCGCATATCACCAGTGTCATTGCATGTGTGTTCTTCCCAAAGACCACACATGGATCCACCAATGTAATTGCATGTGTGTTCTTCTCACAAACCATATCATGAACCACACCCACTGTCATTGCATGTGTGTTCTTCACATAGACCACACATGGATCCACCAGTGTCATTGCATGTGTGTTCTTCTCACAAACCACAAATGGATCCACCCAGTGTCATTGCATGTCTACTCTTCCCATGAACCACACATGGATCCACCAGTGTCATTGCATGTCTGCTCTTTTCATGAACCACAACTAGAGTCATTGGATGTGTGTTCTTCTCTCAAACCACATATTACCAGTGTCATTGCATGTGTGTTCTTCCCAAAGACCACACATGGATCCATCAGTGTCATTGCATGTGTGTTCTTCTCACAAACCATATCATGAACCACAGCTAGTGTCATTGCATGTGTGTTCTTCTCACAGACCATACATGGATCCACTAGTGTCATCGTATGTGTGTTCTTCTCACAAACCATATCATGAACCACACCTAGTGTCAATGCATGTGTATTCTTCCCATGAACCACACATGGACCCACAAGTGTCATTGCATGTCTGCTCTTTTCATTAACCACAACTAGAGTCATTGCAAGTGTGTTCTTCTCACAAACCACATATCACCGGTGTCTATGCATGTGTGTTCTTCCCATGAACCACACATGGATCCACCAGTGTCATTGCATGTGTGTTCTTCCCACATACCACACATGGATCCACCGGTGTCATTGCATGTCTGCTCTTCTCATTAACCATAGCTAGAGTCATTGCATGTCTGTTCTTTTCACAAACCACATATCACCAGAGTCATTGCATGTGTGTTCTTCCCATGAATCACACCCAGTGTCATTGCCTGTGTGTTCTTCACATTAACCCCACATGGATCCATCGGTGTCATTGCATGTCTGCTCTTTTCATTAACCACAACTAGAGTCATTGCATGTGTGTTCTTTTCACAAACCACATATCACTAGATTCATTGCATGTGTGTTCGTCTCACAGACCACATATCACCTGTGTCATTGCATGTGTGTTTTTCCCATGAACCACACATAGATCCACCAGTGTCATTGCATGTGTGTTCTTCCCACATACCACACATGGATCCACCGCTGTCATTGCATGTGTGTTCTTCCCATGAACCACACATGGATCCACCGGTTTCATCGCAGGTCTGCTCTTTTCATGAACCACAGTTAGAGTCATCGCATGTCTGCTCTTTTGATGAACCACGGCTAGAGTCATTGCATGTGTGTTCTTCTTACAAACCATATCATGAACGACACCCAGTGTCATTGCATGTGTGTTCTTCTCACAAACCACACATGGATCCATCGGTGTCATTGCATGTCTGCTCTTCTCATTAACGATAGCTAGCGTCATTGCATGTCTGTTCTTTTCACAAACCACATATCACCAGAGTCATTACATGTGTGATCTTCCCATAAACCACACATGGATCCACCAGTGTCATTGCATGTGTGTTCTTCTCACAAACCACACATGGATCCACCCAGTGTCATCGCATGTGTGTTCTTCCCATGAACCACACATGGATCCACCAGTGTCATTGCATGTCTGCTATTTTCACGAACCACAGCTAGAGTCATTGGATGTGTCTTCTTCTCACACACCACATATCACCAGTGTCATTGCATGTGTGTTCTTCCCAAAGACCACACATGGATCCACCAGTGTCATTGCATGTGTGTTCTTCTCACAAACCATATCATGAACCACACCCAGTGTCATTGCATTTGTGTTCTTCTCATAGACCACACATGGATCCACCGGTGTCATTGGATGTGTGTTCTTCCCATGAACCACACATGGATCCACCGGTGTCATTGCATGTCTGCTCTTTTCATGAACCACAGCTAGAGTCATTGCATGTGTGTTCTTATCACAGACCACATATCACCGGAGTCATTGCATGTGTGTTCTTCCCATGAACCACACATGGATCCACCAGTGTCATTGCATATGTGTTCTTCCCACAGACCACACAAGGATCCAGCCAGTGTCATCGCATGTCTGCTCTTCCCATGAACCACACATGGATCCACCAGTGTCATTGCATGTCTGCTCTTTTCATGAACCACAGCTAGAGTCATTGGATGTGTGTTCTTCTCACAGACCACATATCACCAGTGTCATTGCATGTGTGTTCTTCCCAAAGACCACACATGGATCCACTAGTGTAATTGCATGTGTGTTCTTCTCACAAACCATATCATGAACCATACCCAGTGTCATTGCATGTGTGTTCTTCTCACAGACCAAACATGGATCCACTAGTGTCATTGCAAGTGTGTTCATCTCACAAACCATATCATGAACTACACCCAGTGTCATTGCATGTGTGTTCTTCTCATTAACCCCACATGGATCCACCGGTGTCATTGCATGTCTACTCTTTTCATTAACCACAGCTAGAGTCATTGCATGTGTGCTCTTTTCACAAACCACATATCACCAGAGTCCTTGCATGTGTGTTCTTCTCACAGAATATATCATGAACCACACCCATTGTCATTGCATGTGTGTTCTTCCCATGAACCACATATGGATCCACCGGTGTCATTCCATGTCTGCTCTTTTCATGAACCACACCTAGAGTCATTGCATGTGTGTTCTTCTCATAGACCACATATCACCAGTGTCATTGCATGTGTGTTCTTCCCAAAGACCACACATGGATCCACCAGTGTCATTGCATGCGTGTTTTTCTCACAAACCATATCATGAACCACACCCAGTGTCATTGCATATGTGTGTTCTTCTCATAGACCGCACATGGATCCACCATTGTCATTGCATGTGTGTTCTTCTCACAAACCATATCATGAAACACACCCAGTGTCATTGCATGTGTGTTCTTCTAATTAACCCCACATGGATCCACCGGTGTCATTGCATGTATGCTCTTTTCATTAACCATAGCTAGAGTCATTGCATGTGTGTTCTTTTCACAAACCACATATCACCAGAGTCATTGCATGTGTGTTCTTCTCACAGACCACATATCACCTGTGCATTGCATGTGTGTTATTCCCATGAACCACACATGGATCCACCAGTGGCATTGCATGTGTGTTCTTTTCACAAACCACATATCACCAGAGTCATTGCATGTGTGTTCTTATCACAGACCACATATCACCTGTGTCATTGCATGTGTGTTCTTCCCATGAACCACACATGGATCCACCAGTGTCATTGCATATGTGTCCTTCCCACAGACCACACATGGATCCAGCCAGTGTCATCGCATGTCTGCTCTTCCCATGAACCACACATGGATCCACCAGTGTCATTGCATGTCTGCTCTTTTCATGAACCACAGCTAGAGTCATTGGATGTGTGTTCTTCTCACAGACCACATATCACCAGTGTCATTGCATGTGTGTTCTTCCCAAAGACCACACATGGATCCACTAGTGTAATTGCATGTGTGTTCTTCTCACAAACCATATCATGAACCATACCCAGTGTCATTGCATGTGTGTTCTTCTCACAGACCAAACATGGATCCACTAGTGTCATTGCATGTGTGTTCATCTCACAAACCATATCATGAACCACACCCAGTGTCATTGCATGTGTGTTCTTCTCATTAACCCCACATGGATCCACCGGTGTCATTGCATGTCTGCTCTTTTCATTAACCACAGCTAGAGTCATTGCATGTGTGCTCTTTTCACAAACCACATATCACCAGAGTCCTTGCATGTGTGTTCTTCTCACAGACTATATCATGAACCACACCCATTGTCATTGCATGTGTGTTCTTCCCATGAACCACATATGGATCCACCGGTGTCATTCCATGTCTGCTCTTTTCATGAACCACACCTAGAGTCATTGCATGTGTGTTCTTCTCATAGACCACATATCACCAGTGTCATTGCATGTGTGTTCTTCCCAAAGACCACACATGGATCCACCAGTGTCATTGCATGCGTGTTTTTCTCACAAACCATATCATGAACCACACCCAGTGTCATTGCATATGTGTGTTCTTCTCATAGACCGCACATGGATCCACCAGTGTCATTGTATGTGTGTTCTTCTCACAAACCATATCAAGAACCACACTCAGTGTCATTGCATGTGTGTTCTTCTAATTAACCCCACATGGATCCACCGGTGTCATTGCATGTATGCTCTTTTCATTAACCATAGCTAGAGTCATTGCATGTGTGTTCTTTTCACAAACCACATATCACCAGAGTCATTGCATGTGTGTTCTTCTCACAGACCACATATCACCTGTGCATTGCATGTGTGTTCTTCCCATGAACCACACATGGATCCAGCAGTGGCATTGCATGTGTGTTCTTTTCACAAACCACATATCACCAGAGTCATTGCATGTGTGTTCTGATCACAGACCACATATCACCTGTGTCATTGCATGTGTGTTCTTCCCATGAACCACACATGGATCCACCAATGTCATTGCATATGTGTTCTTCCCACAGACCACACATGGATCCAGCCAGTGTCATCGCATGTCTGCTCTTCCCACGAACCACACATGGATCCACCAGTATCATTGCATGTCTGCTCTTTTCATGAGCCACAACTAGAGTCATTGGATGTGTGTTCTTCTCACAGACCACATATCACCAGTGTTATTGCATGTGTGTTCTTCCCAAAGACCACACATGGATCCACTAGTGTCATTGCATGTGTGTTCTTCTCACAAACCGTATCATGAACCATACCCAGTGTCATTGCATGTGTGTTCTTCTCACATACCAAACATGGATCCTCTAGTGTCATTGCATGTGTGTTCTTCTCACAAACAATATCATGAACCACACCCAGTGTCATTGCATGTGTGTTCTTCTCATTAACCCCACATGGATCCACCGGTGTCATTGCATGTCTGCTCGTTTCATTAACCACAGCTAGAGTCATTGCATGTGTGTTCTTTTCACAAACCACATATCACCAGAGTCCTTGCATGTGTGTTCTTCTCACAGACCATATCATGAACCACACCCATTGTCATTGCATGTGTGTTCTTCCCATGAACCACATATGGATCCACCGGTGTCATTCCATGTCTGCTCTTTTCATGAACCACACCTAGAGTCATTGCATGTGTGTTCTTCTCATAGACCACATATCACCAGTGTCATTGCATGTGTGTTCTTCCCAAAGACCACACATGGATCCACCAGTGTCATTGCATGCGTGTTTTTCTCACAAACCATATCATGAACCACACCCAGTGTCATTGCATATGTGTGTTCTTCTCATAGACCGCACATGGATCCACCAGTGTCATTGTATGTGTGTTCTTCTCACAAACCATATCATGAACCACACCCAGTGTCATTGCATGTGTGTTCTTCTAATTAACCCCACATGGATCCACCGGTGTCATTGCATGTATGCTCTTTTCATTAACCATAGCTAGAGTCATTGCATGTGTGTTCTTTTCACAAACCACATATCACCAGAGTCATTGCATGTGTGTTCTTCTCACAGACCACATATCACCTGTGCATTGCATGTGTGTTCTTCCCATGAACCACACATGGATCCAGCAGTGGCATTGCATGTGTGTTCTTTTCACAAACCACATATCACCAGAGTCATTGCATGTGTGTTCTTATCACAGACCACATATCACCTGTGTCATTGCATGTGTGTTCTTCCCATGAACCACACATGGATCCACCAATGTCATTGCATATGTGTTCTTCCCACAGACCACACATGGATCCAGCCAGTGTCATCGCATGTCTGCTCTTCCCATGAACCACACATGGATCCACCAGTATCATTGCATGTCTGCTCTTTTCATGAGCCACAACTAGAGTCATTGGATGTGTGTTCTTCTCACAGACCACATATCACCAGTGTTATTGCATGTGTGTTCTTCCCAAAGACCACACATGGATCCACTAGTGTCATTGCATGTGTGTTCTTCTCACAAACCGTATCATGAACCATACCCAGTGTCATTGCATGTGTGTTCTTCTCACATACCAAACATGGATCCTCTAGTGTCATTGCATGTGTGTTCTTCTCACAAACAATATCATGAACCACACCCAGTGTCATTGCATGTGTGTTCTTCTCATTAACCCCACATGGATCCACCGGTGTCATTGCATGTCTGCTCGTTTCATTAACCACAGCTAGAGTCATTGCATGTGTGTTCTTTTCACAAACCACATATCACCAGAGTCCTTGCATGTGTGTTCTTCTCACAGACCATATCATGAACCACACCCAGTGTCATTGCATGTGTGTTCTTCCCATGAACCACACATGGATCCACCGGTGTCATTGCATGTCTGCTCTTTTCATGAACCACACCTAGAGTCATTGCATGTGTGTTCTTCTCATAGACCACATATCACCAGTGTCATTGCATGTGTGTTCTTCCCAAAGACCACACATGGCTCCACCAGTGTCATTGCATGTGTGTTTTTCTCATAAACCATATCATGAACCACACCCAATGTCATTGCATATGTGTGTTCTTCTCACAGACCACACATGGATCCACCAGTGTCATTGCATGTGTGTTCTTCTCACAAACCATATCATGAACCACACCATGTGTCATTGTATTTGTGTTCTTCTCATTAACCCCACATCTATCCACCGGTGTTATTGCATGTCTGCTCTTTTCATTAACCACAGCTAGAGTCATTGCATGTGTGTTCTTTTTACAAACCACATATCAACAGAGTCATTGCATGTGTGTTCTTCTCACAGACCTCATATCACCTGTGCATTGCATGTGTGTTCTTCCCATGAACCACACATGGATCCACTAGTGGCATTGCATGTGTGTTCTTTTCACAAACCACATATCACCAGAGTCATTGCATGTGTGTTCTTATCACAGACCACATATCACCTGGGTCATTGCATGTTTGTTCTTCCCATGAACCACACATGGATCCACTAGTGTCATTGCATATGTGTTCTTCCCTCAGACCACACATGGATCCACCGGTGTCATTGCATGTGTGTTCTTCCCATGAACCACACATGGATCTACCAGTGTCATTGCATGTCTGCTCTTTTCATGAACCACAGCTAGAGTCATTGGATGTGTGTTCTTCTCACAGACCACATATCACCAGTGTCATTGCATGTGTGTTCTTCCCAAAGACCACACATGGATCCACTAGTGTCATTGTATGTGTGTTCGTATCGCAAACAATATCATGAACCACACCCAGTGTCATTGCATGTGTGTTCTTCTCATAGACCACACATGGATCCACCAGTTTCATTGCACGTGTGTTCTTATCACAGACCATACCATGAACCACACCCAGTGTCATTGCATGTGTGTTCTTCCCATGAACCACACATGAATCCACCGGTGTCATTGCATGTCTGCTCTTTTCATGAACCATAGCTAGAGTAATTGCATGTGTGTTCTTCTTACAGACCACATATCACCTGTGTCATTGCATGTGTGTTCTTCCCATGAACCACACATGGATCCACCAGTGTCATTGCATGTGTGTTCTTTCCACAGACCACACATGGATCCACCAGTGTCATTGCATGTGTGTTCTTCCCACGAACCACGCATGGATCCACCGGTGTCATTGTATGTCTGCTCTTCCCATGAACCACAGCTAGAGTCATCGCATGCGTGCTCTTTTCTTGAACCACAGCTAGAGTCACTGCATGTGTGTTCTTCTTACAAACCATATCATAAACCACACCCAGAGTCATTGCATGTGTGTTCTTCTCACAAACCACACATGGATCCACCGGAGTCATTGCTTGTCTTCTCTTCTCATTAACCATAGCTAGAGTCATTGCATGTCTGTTATTTTCACAAACGACATATCACCAGAGTCATTGCATGTGTGTTCTTCCATGAACAACACATGGATCCACCAGTGTCATTGCATGTGTGTTCTTCTCACAAACCACACCTGGATCCACCCAGTGTCTTCACATGTGTGTTCTTCCCATGAACCACACATGGATCCACCAGTGTCAGTCCATGTCTGCTCTTTTCATGAACCACAGCTAGAGTCATTGGATGTGTGTTCTTCTCACAGACCACATATCACCAGTGTCATTGCATGTGTGTTCTTCCCAAAGACCACACATGGATCCACTAGTGTCATTGCATGTATGCTCTTCTCTCAAACCATATCATGAACCACACCCAGTGTAATTGCATGTGTGTTCTTCTCACAGACCACATATCACCGGAGTCATTGCATGTGTGTTCTTCCAATGAACCACACATGGATCCACTAGTGTCATTGCATGTTTGTTATTCCCAGAGACCACACATGGATCCACCAGTGTCATTGCATGTGTGTTCTTCCCATGAACCACACATGGATCCACCGGTGTCATTGTATGTCTGCTCTTCCCATGAACCACAGCTAGAGTCATCGCATGCGTGCTCTTTTCATGAACCACAGCTAGTGTCATTGCATGTGTGTTCGTCTTACAAACCACATCATGAACCACACCCAGTGTCATTGCATGTGTGTTCTTCTCACAAACCACACATGGATCCACCGGTGTCATTGCCTGTCTGCTCTTCTCATTATCCACAACTAGAGTCATTGCATGTCTGTTCTTTTCACAAACCACATATCACCAGAGTCATTGCATGTGTGTTATTCCCATGGACCACACATGGATCCACCAGTGTTATTGCATGTGTGTTCTTGTCACAAACCACACACGGATCCACCAGTGTCATTGCATGTGTGTTATTCTCACAAACCACGTAAGGATCCACAGGTGTCATTGCATGTGTGTTCTTCCCATGAACCACACATGGGTCTACCGTTGTCATTGTATGTCTGCTCTTCCCATGAACCACAGGAAGAGTCATCGCATGTGTGCACTTTTCATGAACCACAACTAGAGTCATTGCATGTGTATTATTCTTACAAACCATATCATGAACCACACCCAGTGTCATTGCATGTGTGTTCTTCTCACAAACCACACATGGATCCACCGCTGTCATTGCATGTCTGCTCTTCTCATTAACCACAACTAGGGTCATTGCATGTCTGTTCTTTTCAAAAACCACATGTCACCAGAGTCATTGCATGTGTGTTCTTCCCATGAACCACACATGGATCCACCAGTGTCATCTCATGTGTTCTTCTCACAAACCACACATGGATCCACCCAGTGTCATCGCATGTCTGCTCTTCCCATGAACCACACATGGATCCACCAGTGTTATTGCATGTCTGCTCTTTTCATGAACCACAGCTAGAGTCATTGGATATGTGTTCTTCTCACAAACCACATATCACCAGTGTCATTGCATGTGTGTTCTTCTCACAAACCATATCATGAACCACACCCAGTGTCATTGCATGTGTGTTCTTCTCATAGACCACACATGGATCCACCAGTGTCGTTGCATGTGTGTTCTTCTCACAAACCATATCATGAACCACACCCATTATCATTGCATGTGTGTTCTTCTCATTAACCCCACATGGATCCACTAGTGTCATTAAATGTCTGCTCTTTTCATTAACCACAGCTAGAGTCA
Source organism: Avena sativa (assembly GCA_916181665.1). Classification (NCBI taxonomy): domain Eukaryota; kingdom Viridiplantae; phylum Streptophyta; class Magnoliopsida; order Poales; family Poaceae; genus Avena; species Avena sativa. The sequence continues at coordinate 437,488,646 of OV702295.1, forward strand.
TTGCATGTGTGCTCTTTTCACAAACCACATATCACCAGAGTCATTGCATGTGTGTTCTTCTCACATACCATATCATGAACCACACCCATTGTCATTGCATGTGTGTTCTTCCCATGAACCACACATGGATCCACCGGTGTCATTGCATGTCTGCTCTTTTCATGAACCACAACTAGAGTCATTGCATGTGTGTTCTTCTCACAGACCACATATCACCAGAGTCATTGCATGTGTGTTCTTCCCATGAACCACACATGGATCCACCAGTGTCATTGCATGTGTGTTCTTCCCACAGACCACACATGGATCCCCCAGTGTCGTTGCATGTGTGTTCTTCCCATTAACCACACATGGATCCACCGGTGTCATTGTATGTCTGCTCTTCCCATGAACCACATCTAGAGTCATCGCATGCGTGCTATTTTCATGAACCACAGCTAGAGTCATTGCATGTGTGTTCTTTTTACAAACCATATCATGAACCACACCTAGTGTCATTGCATGTGTGTTCTTCTCACAAACCACACATGGATCCACAGGTGTCATTGCATGTCTGCTCTTCTCATTAACCACAGCTAGAGTCATTGCATGTCTGTTCTTTTCACAAACCACATATCACCAGAGTCATTGCATGTGTGTTCTTCCCATGAACCACACGTGGATCCACCAGTGTCATTACATGTGTGTTCTTCCCATAGACCACACATGGATCCACCAGTGTCATTGCATGTGTGTTCTTCCCATAAACCACACATGGATCCACCAGTGTCATTGCATGTCTGCTCTTTTCATGAACCACAGCTAGAGTCATTGGATGTGTGTTCTTCACACAGACCACATATCACCAGTGTCATTGCATGTGTGTTCTTCCCAAAGACCACACGTGGATCCACCAGTGTCATTGCATGTGTGTTCTTCTCACAAACCATATCATGAACCACACCCAGTGTCATTGCATGTGTGTTCTTCTCACACACCACACATGGATCCACTAGTGTCATTGCATGTGCGTTCTTCTCACAGACCATATCATGAACCACACCCACTGTCATTGCATGTGTGTTCTTCCCATGAACCACACATGGATCCACCGGTGTCATTGCATGTCTGCTCTTTTCATGAACCACAGCTAGAGTCATTGCATGTGTGTTCTTCCCATAGACCACACATGGATCCACCAGTGTCATTGCATGTGTGTTCTTCCCATGAACCACACATGGATCCACCAGTGTCATTGCATGTGTGTTATTCTCACAAACCACGTAAGGATCCACCGGTGTCGTTGCATGTGTGTTCTTCCCATGAACCAAACATGGATCCACCGGTGTCATTGTATGTCTGCTCTTCCCATGAACCACAGGAAGAGTCATCGCATGTGTGCACTTTTCATGAACCACAACTAGAGTCATTGAATGTGTGTTCTTCTTACAAGCCATATCATGAACCACACCCAGTGTCATTGCATGTGTGTTCTTCTCACAAACCACACATGGATCCACCGCTGTCATTGCATGTCTGCTCTTCTCATTAACCACAACTAGGGTCATTGCATGTCTGTTCTTTTCACAAACCACATGTCACCAGAGTCATTGCATGTGTGTTCTTACCATGAACCACACATGGATCCAGCAGTGTCATCGCATGTGTGTTCTTCTCACAAACCACACATGGATCCACCCAGTGTCATCGCATGTCTGCTCTTCCCATGAACCACACATGGATCCACCAGTGTTATTGCATGTCTGCTCTTTTCATGAACCACAGCTACAGTCATTGGATATGTGTTCTTCTCACAAACCACATATCACCAGTGTCATTGCATGTGTGTTCTTCCCAAAGACCACGCATGGATCGACCAGTGTCATTGCATGTGTGTTCTTCTCACAAACCATATCATGAACCACACCTAGTGTCATTGCATGTGTGTTCTTCTCATAGACCACACATGGATCCACTAGTGTCATTGCATGTGTGTTCTTCTCACAGACCATATCATGAACCACACCGAGTTTCATTGCATGTGTTTTCTTCCCATGAACCACACATGGATCCACCGGTGTCATTGCATGTCTGCTCTTTTCATTAACCACGGCTAGAGTCATTGCATGTGTGCTCTTTTCACAAACCACATATCACCAGAGTCATTGCATGTGTGTTCTTCTCACATACCATATCATGAACCACACCCATTGTCATTGCATGTGTGTTCTTCCCATGAACCACACATGGATCCACCGGTGTCATTGCATGTCTGATCTTTTCATGAACCACAACTAGAGTCATTGCATGTGTGTTCTTCTCACAGACAACATATCACTAGAGTCATTGCATGTGTGTTCTTCCCATGAACCACACATGGATCCACCAGTGTCATTGCATGTGTGTTCTTCCCACAGACCACACATGGATCCCCTAGTGTCGTTGCATGTGTGTTCTTCCCATGAACCACACATGGATCCACCGGTGTCATTGTATGTCTGCTCTTCCCATGAACCACATCTAGAGTCATCGCATGCGTGCTCTTTTCATGAACCACAGCTAGAGTCATTGCATGTGTGTTCTTTTTACAAAGCATATCATGAACCACACCAAGTGTCATTGCATGTGTGTTCTTCTCACAAACCACACATGGATCCACCGGTGTCATTGCATGTCTGCTCTTCTCATTAACCACAGCTAGAGTCATTGCATGTCTGTTCTTTTCACAAACCACATATCACCAGAGTCATTGCATGTGTGTTCTTCCCATGAACCACACATGGATCCACCAGTGTCATTGCATGTGTGTTCTTCCCATAGACCACACATGGATCCACCAGTGTCATTGCATGTGTGTTCTTCCCATAAACCACACATGGATCCACCAGTGTCATTACATGTCTGCTCTTTTCATGAACCACAGCTAGAGTCATTGGATGTGTGTTCTTCACACAGAACACATATCACCAGTGTCATTGCATGTGTGTTCTTCCCAAAGACCACACATGGATCCACCAGTGTCATTGCATGTGTGTTCTTCTCACAAACCATATCATGAACCACACCCAGTGTCATTGCATGTGTGTTCTTCTCACACACCACACATGGATCCACTAGTGTCATTGCATGTGCGTTCTTCTCACAGACCATATCATGAACCACACCCAGTGTCATTGCATGTGTGTTCTTCCCATGAACCACACATGGATCCACCGGTGTCATTGCATGTCTGCTCTTTTCATGAACCACAGCTAGAGTCATTGCATGTGTGTTCTTCCCATAGACCACATATGGATCCACCAGTGTCATTGCATGTGTAATCTTCCCATGAACCACACATGGATCCACCAGTGTCATTGCATGTGTGTTATTCTCACAAACCACGTAAGGATCCACCGGTGTCGTTGCATGTGTGTTCTTCCCATGAACCAAACATGGATCCATCGGTGTCATTGTATGTCTGCTCTTCCCATGAACCACATCTAGAGTCATCGCATGCATGCTCTTTTCATGAACCACAACTAGAGTTATTGCATGTGTTTTCTTCTTACAAACCATATCATGAACCACACCCAGTGTCATTGCATGTGTGTTATTCTCACAAACCACACATGGATCCACCGGTGTCATTGCATGTTTGCTCTTCTCATTAACCATAGCTAGAATCATTGCATGTCTGTTCTTTTCACAAACCACATATCACTAGAGTCATCGGATGTGTGTTCTTCCCATGAACGACACATGGATCCACCAGTGTCAGTGCATGTGTGTTCTTCTCACAAACCACACATGGATCCAGCCAGTGTCATCGCATGTTTGCTCTTCCCATGAACCACACATGGATCCACCAGTGTCATTCCATGTCTGCTCTTTTCATGAACCACAGCTAGAGTCATTGGATGTGTGTTCTTCTCACAGAACACATATCACTAGTGTCATTGCATGTGTGTTCTTCTCACAAACCATATCATGAACCACACCCAGTGTCATTGCATGTGTGTTCTTCTCACAAACCATATCATGAACCACACCCAGTGTCATTGCATGTGTGTTCTTCTCACAAACCGTATCATGAACCACACCCAGTGTCATTGCATGTGTGTTCTTCTCATTAACCCCACATGGATCCACCGGTGTCATTGCATCTCTGCTCTTTTCATTAACCACAGCTAGAGTCATTGCATGTAACATCCCAAAAAAAATCATATTTCAAAACTCATTCATATCATTCTTGCATCATTCTTTCATTTAGGGTTTTTCTCAAAATCATTTAGAAGCATACACTTTGGCTATGATTTCATGTGGGCAATTTATCTCAATTGGCCATCACCCTTTGGGATTTGATTTAATCAAATTCTTGAAGACATGTTGAGGGCATGTGCCCTAGACTATGGAGCAAGTTGGGATGAAAGTCTGCCTTACGCAGAGTTTTCTTACAACAACAGTCACCAATCTAGTATTGGGATGGCACCATTTGAGTTTCTATATGGAAGAAAGTGTACCACCCCATTGCTATGGAATGGTGTGGGAGAAAGAAGCTTGTTTGGACCAGACCTTATCAAAGATGCCGAAGAAAAGGTCAAATTGGTTAGAGACAGATTGAAGATAGCACAGTCTCGACAGAAAAGCTACGCAGATGCTAAGCGTAGAGAAGTCACTTACGAAGTTGGGGATAGAGCTTATCTTAGAGTATCACCACTTCGTGGAGTAAAAAGATTTGGAGTCAAAGGAAAGTTAGCACCAAGATATGTTGGACCATTCAACATTCTAAGTCGCAAGGGAGAAGCCGCATATGAAATCGAACTGCCAGCATCTTTATTAGCAGTCCATAATGTTTTTCATGTGAGTCAGCTTAAGAAATGTCATCCAGAAATGGAAGGATCTTCTTTGAAGGATACCATATCTTTGGAGGAAGTTCAATTAGAAAGTGACCTCACCTATGAAGAAAAGCCTATCAAGATACTTGAGACCGCAGAAAGAGTCACAAGGACAAAGACTATCAAATTTTGCAAAGTACAATGGAATCATCATTCCGAAGAGGAAGCAACATGGGAAAGAGAAGATGATCTTCGGAAAGACCACCCACACCTATTTGCTAGCCAATCCGAATCTCGAGGGCGAGATTCATTTTAAGGGGGTTAGATTTGTAACATCCCAAAAAAATTCATATTTCAAAACTCATTCATATCATTCTTGCATCATTCTTTCATTTAGGGTTTTTCTCAAAATCATTTAGAAGCATACACTTTGGCTATGATTTCATGTGGGAAATTTATCTCAATTGGCCATCACCCTTTGGGATTTGATTGTCTATGAACTTGTTTGCTTGCCTCCATGGTTGGAAAGCCTAGGTGAAGCTTTTATACCCAAGATTCAAAATTTAGAAATAGTTTCAAAACCCTATTTCCAATATTTGCAAATTAGAGCAAATCTCTGTTTACCTTGAAACCCAAGCTTGACCAAGCCTTGCAAGGTAACCACTTAGTTAAAATGACTGTTTTTGAACCCACAGAACCCTGCAAAAATTCCCAAAGCAGTTTGAATTCAAAAGGATTTGAATTCATATCAAAATTCATTCCAGAAAATGAAATTAGAAAAAGAAAAGGCTTAAACAATGGAAAAAGGCCGCGCGGCCAGAATCTGGCCCAGCAGCGGATCAAGCCCAGCAAGCCCACCCGGGGATCTCCTTATTCTTCTCTCACGCGCAAGCGCACGCACTGAGCCGCTGACAGGCAGACCCCACCTACACCTCGCGCGTTTCGCTGACAAGCGGGCCTTCTCCACGTCAGCATCGTCTCCACCCGCACGACCCGTTCATCCCCAAATCAACGCGGGAGTTTCTGTGTTTAATTCGCGGCGTCAATTCGATTTATTGGCCGAGTAATTCTCGCTCGTGACCAGGCTATAAGAACCCCCTCTGCCCCCTCTCTCTTCTCCCTCAAACCCCGAACCCAGAGCGCCACCAGGCTGCGTGTATTGCTCTCTGTAGCCCCGCCGTCTCCGACGACTGCGCCGGCGAATTCCGGTGAGTTCTGAGCTCCCCTCGGCCTCTCGTTCTTGCAAACTAGTTCAGTGAGCCTCTGCGCTTCTTTTAACATATTTCGTTTGCCCTCGCATGAACCGTAGCTCCGGCAGCATCATCGACTGGCCGCCACCGTCGTCTGCACGAACTCCGGCGAACTCCAGTGGTAAGTACAGACCGCCCCGCGCCTTCTAGTTCACGCACACAACTCTGTCTTGACTCTGTGAATCTAATCGTGTCCTCGCCTTGCCTTGGGGTGGTTCACAGCGACGACCACGACGACCACCCGACGCACCGACACCGTCCTCCACTCCGGCGAGCAATCGCAACCGTGCCCGAGCGCCCCTTGACCAACCGCGAGTACGACGAGCTTCGCCGTGACCCCCTAAGCCCGGTGAGCTACTCCTCGTTCTCACTCCCCCCTGTAGCGCCGCCTCCGTCATCGACCGACAGTTCCGCCGCCGGTAGCCACCGCTCCGCCGCCAGTTCTTGGCCAGGGCAATAGCAGTCGTTAGATCAGTATCGTAGCGCTAGGATAGATCCACTTAACCCCGAAGCGGTACGCGATCTGAGCCGCCAGATTTCATTTAGATCCTACGGCTGTGGAGCTCGATCCAGTGCGAAACGGTACGGGCGAATAAGAACATGACGCGTGGCTAGGTTAGATCTGAAAATAGATTTAAAACCAGAAATTTGATCCAAATTCAAATGCCTATATCTTTTGAATTCCACGTTGGAATTTTGCAAACTTTATACCATTGGATTCAGTAAAACAAGACCTTTCTGCCTATCCTTTTTGTTTAGCAAATAGTAACCATTAGTTTGGCTTAAATTGCAGAAACTTGTTTGAGGCCTTTTTGAGAATAGTTTTAGCTAAAGTTTGTCTTGGTTACTTTGTGACTTGTTTAGTTTCTGTAAACTTGCACTTGATTGGTAGAATTTTAAAAAATCACCACTTAGTATTTTCATGCATGCATGCATTCATACTATTTCTTGTTTGTATATATTTGTGTGTAATTGTGTGCTACAACTTTGTGTGTAGATTTTGCTAGTGATTGTGATTGTGACGAGTGCTACTCTCCACACTACCAAGGCAAGTGATATCTTCATGAATATTCCATTCCTATATTTTATACATGCATTAGATATATTTTGTTAGGACTTGCATGCTACTTTTGTCATTTGATGATGGGAAATCCTATTTAGAATAGAATGCTAGAGTTGCTAGGAAAATTCCCTAAGGATAAGTTGCCATGCCATGCTTAGCCTAGCTACTAGAAAACAAGGGTGGTTTATATTCACACTATGGAAAAATATTCTAAGTCTAAGGACTTGTTTTTATTTAACAAAACAACTAAGTTAATGAATCACCTGGGTGGAATGGAAAGAATGGTTTATGTTGAGTGGTTCACAAGGCCATGGACTTGGGTTGTGTATCTCACTTGTGGATGGCCACCCAGGAAACAAAGAGATTTGAGATGTCAAATGTTGAGAAGCTTCAAGTGCAACCACTTGGCATTATGGGCTCTGCCATGATCTTAGGATGCTAGAACTTAGTCTCTTGGAAAGTGGGTGGTAGATGGGATGATAGGTTGGAGCGCGTCCATTTGACTAAGGAAAGGCTACTGAAGGATCATGTCTTGGGAAACCAAGGCTTGTGGGGAAAGTGCACCACCTCTGCAGAGTGTAAAACCTAAGTACTTAGCCATGTCCCTGGTAAAGGACAATTTGAGCATCAAGACATGGAAACTTCAAGAATCTCATCACTCCAATTTCTAAATAAAACTTGTGGGTGAACAAGGGTTAAAAGGATCTTCAGTCATTGATTGGTAGATGCCCTGAGTGGATCTGGAGTCTTTGATTGACAGATGCCTTGGGTGTTTTGTGCCAAGCAAAAACTTAGTATTTTCAAAAGTTAAGGAAAAATCTATTTTGAGCAATGCAAGCCTAAGCTCCACCAGCCAAATGCATATAGTATTATAGTCCACTTAAAATATACTAAGGAATCACTTGCCAATACTATTACAAAGTATTGACCCTCTGTGGCTGTAACTTATGATGTTGCAGGTTACTCTGATGATGAATAGGAGTCATGAGTCTACACTCAACATGCTTGCCTGTGGCACATGAAGATGAAGACTTATGTTTATTTACTTATTCCATAAACTCTTGTATTAGGCCTTTGGCCATGAGTTGTAAAAGACTATGTTTTATCTCTGGAATGACTGTAATAAACGACCTTTGTATCTGTGTACTTCATCTTAAACTGTGGATGCTAGCTTTGATCCAGGGACTAGCATTGCAATCACAGGGATCTTTTCCTTTACAAAGGAGGGATCTTACAGATGGTATCAGAGCACTGTGTTGCCTGTAGGATTATGACCCTAGGATTGGAAAGCACTAAGGAAAAATTTTAACTTCTTCTACACTTGTCTATTCTTCTCGTAAACTTTTCTAATCTTCTCATTCTCATCTCTATTTGTAGATGAACTCCGTCAACGAAGCCGTGAAGAAAGGACCACTCATGACCATGACCTTGGAGTGTGAGACTGAGTTTCCCAAGATTCTCAAGGACCTCATGGAGACCATGGGAGTACATGGTGCAGCTGTGTACAAGGGCTTTCCAGTGATGGAGGATGGAGTGGAGTATTGGTGGGTGCAACTTCACTTGTACAAGAATAAGGAAGACAACCACAAAGAAAAGGGCTTCTGCATGTACACCAACACTTTTATGCACACCACATTCTTTGAGTCAGCAAAAGAAGCAGCTTGGAAGACTATCAAGGAACTGAGTACTAGAGTCAAGTGCAAGATGCTCAACCTCCAAAAAGACTTAGAGAAAGAGAAGGAACATACCCAAGAGTTGGAAGTCACCAACCAATCCTTAAGAGGAGATATTATAGACTTAGTGATAGAAGCATGTGAACAAGATAGGGTGATTGCCACTAGGAACATTGTGTTAGCCACCAGATCCAGTGAGATAGGATTGTAAGCGCACTTCGTTAGTTGGACCACCACCTATCACCTTATTTTCCAAAATGATACCTTAAATAAGTTTGAACCTTGGTTGATGTAATGAAATTATGTATGCATGACTTGAGTGAATTGTGTGTTCCAAGAATGTGTTTGAATGTTTGTCTTGTTTATCTTAAATTGTGTTGTTCTAACTTTTTCAATCTTATAAATAGATGCCTATTGCCATCAGCACTGTTGAGAAGTTCCAGGCTACCCGTTTTGGTCCTCGTATCGTAGAGCTTACTACTTTACTCGATCTCCCTCTTCCTATCATTACGGTGCACCCACTCACCAAGTTTGAGAGGAAGGACCTTTGGGGCTTCAAGGTGAACCAGCCAGGACGCCAGACCGAGCCTACTACGGAGGCCATCGTCTTCAAGCTTATGCACGATGACAGGGAGAGAGGCATGGAGGTTGTTATGCAGGATCTGATAGGACGACTGTTAGGCCGTCACTCCCGACAGGTTAGAGGCACTCACTTCCACGCCTTCGGAAGGCGAGATGATGACGGAGAGTCCATCGACTTTGAGGACGACTCGAGGGTCACAGTAGAGCCGATACGCTTGTACCACCAGGACTTAGAGACTCTTATTAGGCACGTGGATACCGATAGGACCAACGTCATGCTTAGTAATGACGAGCTCCAGGTACAGCTTCGCGAGAAGGACAAGCTCTTCGCGCAGCAGGACGAGATAGTCAAGGAGATGGAGGCAAAGTTCGAGACCCAAGACCGTAAGTTCAAGAGTCAAGAGAAGCGTGTCCAGGATAGGAACAAGAGGATTCGTGATATGACCGAGGAACTGCAGTCCAAGGACTTCGAGTTAGAGCAGCAGCAGACAGTGATTGAGAGGCTTCGTTCCCAGAAGAGGGCTCTCAAGGCCAAGATCGACTCTTTGACCACTACCATCGAGGAGAACAAGACCGCAATGGAGAACGCAGGTCTTACCTTTGTCGAGGAGGAGATTGATGCCGACGAGTAGATTTGACTACTCAGTTATCTTTATTTACCGCACTTGTTATTTGTGAACTTATTATTGGACCATCCGACATGTGGAAGGCTTGCCACTTGTGTGTTTGTACTTTGAGACTTTTGTTATCTTGTTGTTGAGCTTTTATCCTTGTGTTGCATGCTATGTGTTTGCTTGTGCAATGTATTGTGCATAAATCATGTAAGGGTATCTCATTCTTATCTCTATATGAATAAACCACAGATGCCTCCCCGTCGCGCAAACCCCAACCCCAACATTACCCCGGAAATGCAACAAATGATGAATGCGCAGACACATCTTATGCAAATGATGACGACGTTCATCCAGAACCAGAACAACAACAACAACAACAACAACAACCCCAACAACAACAACAATAACAATAACAACAATAACAACAACAACAACAACCCTCCAGGTTTTGATATGCTCACCAGATTTCTGCGTCTGAGGCCAGCTAAGTTTTCGGGAACGACTGATCCCATGGTGGCCAATGATTGGCTATGTTCTGTGAACAAAGACTTAGTGACCGTGGGATGCACAGATGCTGAAAAGGTCAGGTTCGCAGCACATTTGTTGGAAGGACCAGCCGCCGCATGCTGGGACAATTTCCAGATCACCACACCTATTGATGAGGTGACTTGGGCTATCTTTGAAGACGGACATCAGTCAGGTTGAGTGCTACAAATGCAAGAAGCTGGGGCATTATGCTAATGAGTGTCCTGAAAAGAAAGTTGAAGGACCTAACAAGCCCAATCCTTTTCAGAAAGGACAGGTTAACCACATCAATGTGGAGGAGGTCTTTGAAGAGCCTGATGCTGTTGCTGGTAAGTTCAGACTCAATTCCATCTTAGCATTTGTACTCTTCGATACTGGTGCATCTCATTCATTCATATCAAAAGCATTTGTTGATAGAAACGGGTTTGCATCTGAAAACATTGGGTGTCCGATAAAAGTTAGCTCTCCGGGAGGAGATATGATAGTGAGTCTTGGATGCCGGGATCTAGTCATAGAGATCGGAAAACATAAGTTTCCAGTAAGCCTAATAATCCTGAATTCCCAAGGATTGGATGTAATTTTGGGAATGGATTGGATGGCTAAGTATGAGGGAGTACTAGATTGTGCAAATCGTACAGTTTCACTCACAACCCCTGAAGGTAAGAGGATAAAATTTAAGTCCAATTTTAAATCTAAAGGAAGTAAGCTGAATTCTCTTAAGGGGGTTAGCATGGACAGTGTGCCAATTGTGTGTGAGTATCCGGATGTGTTTCCGGAAGAGTTACCAGGAATGCCACCAGATAGAGATGTGGAGTTTATAATAGATTTGGTACCAGGTTCTGGACCAAGAGCTAAGAGGCCTTATAAAATGTCAGTTGACGAACTTAAGGAACTCAAGAAACAACTTGGAGAACAATTGCAGAAAGGATTCATCCAGCCAAGTTCTTCATCTTGGGGAGCTCCAGTTTTGTTCGTAGAAAAGAGAGACAGAACTCAAAGATTATGCATAGATTACCGTTCTCTCAACGAGGTAACCATCAAGAACAAATATCCTTTGCCAAGAATAAAAGACTTGTTTGATCAGCTAGAAGGAGCATGTGTGTTCTCGAAGATTGATCTTCGGTCAGGCTATTTTCAACTCAAGATAAGAGAGCAAGACATACCTAAAACAGCCTTCACCACCAAGTATGGATTGTATGAGTACACTATGATGCCTTTCGGTTTAACCAACGCTCCAGCATACTTCATGAATATGATGAACAAAGTGTTCATGGAATTTCTCGACAAGTTCGTTGTCGTTTTCATCGATGACATATTAGTCTACTCCAAGAGCAAGGAAGAGCATGAAAGACATCTACGCTTGATACTTGAGAAATTAAGGGAACATAAGCTTTATGCCAAGTTCAGCAAGTGTGAGTTTTGGTTAGAGGAAGTTGGATTTCTTGGTCATGTTATGACAAAGGATGGAGTAGCAGTTGATCCTGCTAAAGTTTCAGCTGTGACAGAATGGGAATCTCCTAAGAATGTAAAAGAGGTTCGTAGTTTCCTTGGTTTAGCAGGTTACTACAGAAGGTTCATTGAAATTTTTTCTAAGGTTGCTAAACCAATGACAGAATTGTTAAAGAAAGATAAGAAATTTGCTTGGTCTGAAGGATGTGAACTCAGCTTTCAAGAATTAAAGAAAAGACTTGTGTCAGCACCAGTTCTGTGCCTACCAGATTTAGAAAAGGATTTCCAAGTGAATTGTGATGCTTCGCATCAAGGATTAGGAGCCGTACTTATGCAAGGCGGAAAAGTTGTGGCTTATGCCTCGAGACAACTCAAAACTCATGAAGTAAACTATCCTACTCATGATTTAGAGTTAGCCGCTGTTGTCCATGCACTCAAAACATGGAGACATTACCTTTTGGGAAAACGTTGTGAAGTATTCACCGATCATAAGAGTTTGAAGTATATCTTCACCCAGAAGGAAATCAATATGAGACAAAGGAGATGGCTAGAACTTATCAAGGACTACGACTTGAGTTTGCAATACCACCCCGGTAAAGCAAATGTAGTAGCAGATGCTCTAAGTCGTAAGGCGTTTGTAAATGGCCTTACCAAAGGTGAATTGCCAGATGACTTGTGTAAGCAATTCAAGGAACTCAGGTTGGAGATTGTGCCGGAAGGACATCTTATGTCTTTGGATGTTCAACCCACTCTGTTGGATAAGATTAAAGAAGCCCAAAAGACAGATAAAGAGATCGAAGAGATTAGGGAAAGGATTAGCCAAGGGAAAGCTAAAAGTTTCCATATGGACGAACAAGGTACTTTATGGCACGGGAAACGTATTTGTGTTCCACAAGATCCGGAAATGCGGAAACTGATTTTACAAGAAGCCCATAACTCTCCGTATTCTATTCACCCGGGAAACACCAAAATGTACATGGATATGAAAGAAAGATTTTGGTGGAACAATCTTAAAAGGGACATCGCCGAACACATTGCCTTGTGTGACGTGTGTAGTAGAGTGAAAGCGGAGCATCAGAAACCAGCAGGTTTGCTTCAACCAATGCCTATTCCTGAATGGAAGTGGGAAAATATTGGTATGGATTTCATTACCGGATTACCAAGGACCAGGTCAGGGTATGATTCCATATGGGTAGTAGTAGATCGTCTAACTAAAGTGGCTCATTTTATACCCGTAAAGACAACTTATACAAGTGCCAAGTTAGCCAAAATCTACATGCGCAGAATTGTATGCCTTCACGGTGTACCTAAGAGTATTGTGTCTGATAGAGGAACTCAGTTCACCTCTCACTTTTGGAGACAGCTTCATGAATCTCTAGGAACGAGGTTGGAATTCAGCACTGCTTTTCATCCTCAAACTGATGGACAAACAGAAAGGACTAATCAAATTCTTGAAGACATGTTGAGGGCATGTGCCCTAGACTATGGAGCAAGTTGGGATGAAAGTCTGCCTTACGCAGAGTTTTCTTACAACAACAGTCACCAATCTAGTATTGGGATGGCACCATTTGAGTTTCTATATGGAGGAAAGTGTACCACCCCATTGCTATGGAATGGTGTGGGAGAAAGAAGCTTGTTTGGACCAGACCTTATCAAAGATGCCGAAGAAAAGGTCAAATTGGTTAGAGACAGATTGAAGATAGCACAGTCTCGACAGAAAAGCTACGCAGATGCTAAGCGTAGAGAAGTCACTTACGAAGTTGGGGATAGAGCTTATCTTAGAGTATCACCACTTCGTGGAGTAAAAAGATTTGGAGTCAAAGGAAAGTTAGCACCAAGATATGTTGGACCATTCAACATTCTAAGTCGCAAGGGAGAAGCCGCATATGAAATCGAACTGCCAGCATCTTTATTAGCAGTCCATAATGTTTTTCATGTGAGTCAGCTTAAGAAATGTCATCCAGAAATGGAAGGATCTTCTTTGAAGGATACCATATCTTTGGAGGAAGTTCAATTAGAAAGTGACCTCACCTATGAAGAAAAGCCTATCAAGATACTTGAGACCGCAGAAAGAGTCACAAGGACAAAGACTATCAAATTTTGCAAAGTACAATGGAATCATCATTCCGAAGAGGAAGCAACATGGGAAAGAGAAGATGATCTTCGGAAAGACCACCCACACCTATTTGCTAGCCAATCCGAATCTCGAGGGCGAGATTCATTTTAAGGGGGTTAGATTTGTAACATCCCAAAAAAATTCATATTTCAAAACTCATTCATATCATTCTTGCATCATTCTTTCATTTAGGGTTTTTCTCAAAATCATTTAGAAGCATACACTTTGGCTATGATTTCATGTGGGAAATTTATCTCAATTGGCCATCACCCTTTGGGATTTGATTGTCTATGAACTTGTTTGCTTGCCTCCATGGTTGGAAAGCCTAGGTGAAGCTTTTATACCCAAGATTCAAAATTTAGAAATAGTTTCAAAACCCTATTTCCAATATTTGCAAATTAGAGCAAATCTCTGTTTACCTTGAAACCCAAGCTTGACCAAGCCTTGCAAGGTAACCACTTAGTTAAAATGACTGTTTTTGAACCCACAGAACCCTGCAAAAATTCCCAAAGCAGTTTGAATTCAAAAGGATTTGAATTCATATCAAAATTCATTCCAGAAAATGAAATTAGAAAAAGAAAAGGCTTAAACAATGGAAAAAGGCCGCGCGGCCAGAATCTGGCCCAGCAGCGGATCAAGCCCAGCAAGCCCACCCGGGGATCTCCTTATTCTTCTCTCACGCGCAAGCGCACGCACTGAGCCGCTGACAGGCAGACCCCACCTACACCTCGCGCGTTTCGCTGACAAGCGGGCCTTCTCCACGTCAGCATCGTCTCCACCCGCACGACCCGTTCATCCCCAAATCAACGCGGGAGTTTCTGTGTTTAATTCGCGGCGTCAATTCGATTTATTGGCCGAGTAATTCTCGCTCGTGACCAGGCTATAAGAACCCCCTCTGCCCCCTCTCTCTTCTCCCTCAAACCCCGAACCCAGAGCGCCACCAGGCTGCGTGTATTGCTCTCTGTAGCCCCGCCGTCTCCGACGACTGCGCCGGCGAATTCCGGTGAGTTCTGAGCTCCCCTCGGCCTCTCGTTCTTGCAAACTAGTTCAGTGAGCCTCTGCGCTTCTTTTAACATATTTCGTTTGCCCTCGCATGAACCGTAGCTCCGGCAGCATCATCGACTGGCCGCCACCGTCGTCTGCACGAACTCCGGCGAACTCCAGTGGTAAGTACAGACCGCCCCGCGCCTTCTAGTTCACGCACACAACTCTGTCTTGACTCTGTGAATCTAATCGTGTCCTCGCCTTGCCTTGGGGTGGTTCACAGCGACGACCACGACGACCACCCGACGCACCGACACCGTCCTCCACTCCGGCGAGCAATCGCAACCGTGCCCGAGCGCCCCTTGACCAACCGCGAGTACGACGAGCTTCGCCGTGACCCCCTAAGCCCGGTGAGCTACTCCTCGTTCTCACTCCCCCCTGTAGCGCCGCCTCCGTCATCGACCGACAGTTCCGCCGCCGGTAGCCACCGCTCCGCCGCCAGTTCTTGGCCAGGGCAATAGCAGCCGTTAGATCTGTATCGTAGCGCTAGGATAGATCCACTTAACCCCGAAGCGGTACGCGATCTGAGCCGCCAGATTTCATTTAGATCCTACGGCTGTGGAGCTCGATCCAGTGCGAAACGGTACGGGCGAATAAGAACATGACGCGTGGCTAGGTTAGATCTGAAAATAGATTTAAAACCAGAAATTTGATCCAAATTCAAATCCCTATATCTTTTGAATTCCACGTTGGAATTTTGCAAACTTTATACCGTTGGATTCAGTAAAACAAGACCTTTCTGCCTATCCTTTTTGTTTAGCAAATAGTAACCATTAGTTTGGCTTAAATTGCAGAAACTTGTTTGAGGCCTTTTTGAGAATAGTTTTAGCTAAAGTTTGTCTTGGTTACTTTGTGACTTGTTTAGTTTCTGTAAACTTGCACTTGATTGGTAGAATTTTCAAAAATCACCACTTAGTATTTTCATGCATGCATGCATTCATACTATTTCTTGTTTGTATATATTTGTGTGTAATTGTGTGCTACAACTTTGTGTGGAGATTTTGCTAGTGATTGTGATTGTGACGAGTGCTACTCTCCACACTACCAAGGCAAGTGATATCTTCATGAATATTCCATTCCTATATTTTATACATGCATTAGATATATTTTGTTAGGACTTGCATGCTACTTTTGTCATTTGATGATGGGAAATCCTATTTAGAATAGAATGCTAGAGTTGCTAGGAAAATTCCCTAAGGATAAGTTGCCATGCCATGCTTGGCCTAGCTACTAGAAAACAAGGGTGGTTTATATTCACACTATGGAAAAATATTCTAAGTCTAAGGACTTGTTTTTATTTAACAAAACAACTAAGTTAATGAATTACCTGGGTGGAATGGAAAGAATGGTTTATGTTGAGTGGTTCACAAGGCCATGGACTTGGGTTGTGTATCTCACTTGTGGATGGCCACCCAGGAAACAAAGAGATTTGAGATGTCAAATGTTGAGAAGATTCAAGTGCAACCACTTGGCATTATGGGCTCTGCCATGATCTTAGGATGCTAGAACTTAGTCTCTTGGACAGTGGGTGGTAGATGGGATGATAGGTTGGAGCGCGTCCATTTGACTAAGGAAAGGCTACTGAAGGATCATGTCTTGGGAAACCAAGGCTTGTGGGGAAAGTGCACCACCTCTGCAGAGTGTAAAACCTAAGTACTTAGCCATGTCCCTGGTAAAGGACAATTTGAGCATCAAGACATGGAAACTTCAAGAATCTCATCACTCCAATTTCTAAATAAAACTTGTGGGTGAACAAGGGTTAAAAGGATCTTCAGTCATTGATTGGTAGATGCCCTGAGTGGATCTGGAGTCTTTGATTGATAGATGCCTTGGGTGTTTTGTGCCAAGCAAAAACTTAGTATTTTCAAAAGTTAAGGAAAAATGTATTTTGAGCAATGCAAGCCTAAGCTCCACCAGCCAAATGCATATAGTATTATAGTCCACTTAAAATATACTAAGGTATCACTTGCCAATACTATTCCAAAGTATTGACCCTCTGTGGCTGTAACTTATGATGTTGCAGGTTACTCTGATGATGAATAGGAGTCATGAGTCTACACTCAACATGCTTGCCTGTGGCACATGAAGATGAAGACTTATGTTTATTTACTTATTCCATAAACTCTTGTATTAGGCCTTTGGCCATGAGTTGTAAAAGACTATGTTTTATCTCTAGAATGACTGTAATAAACGACCTTTGTATCTGTGTACTTCATCTTAAACTGTGGATGCTAGCTTTGATCCAGGGACTAGCATTGCAATCACAGGGATCTTTTCCTTTACAAAGGAGGGATCTTACATTGCATGTGTGCTCTTTTCATAAACCACATATCACCAGAGTCATTGCATGTGTGTTCTTCTCACAGACCACATATCACCTATGTCATTGCATGTGTGTTCTTCCCATGAACCACACATGGATCCACCAGTGTCATTGCATGTGTGTTCTTCACACAGACCAGACATGGATCCACCGGTATCATTGGATGTGTGTTCTTCCCATGAACCACACATGGATCCATCGGTGTCATTGTATGTCTGCTCTTCCCATGAACCACAGCTAGAGTCATCGCATGCGTGCTCTTTTCATGAACCACAGCTAGAGTCATTGGATGTGTGTTCTTCTTACAAACCATATCATGAACCACACCCAGTGTCATTGCATGTGTGTTCTTCTCATTAACCCCACATGGATCCACCGGTGTCATTGCATGTCTGCTCTTTTCATTAACCACAGCTAGAGTCATTGCATCTGTGCTCTTTTCATAAACCACACATCACCAGAGTCATTGCATGTGTGTTCTTCTCACAGACCACATATCACCTATGTCATTGCATGTGTGTTCTTCCCATGAACCACGCATGGATCCAACAGTGTCATTGCATGTGTGTTCTTCACACAGACCACAGCTGGATCCACCGGTATCATTGGATGTGTGTTCTTCCCATGAACCACACATGGATCCATCGGTGTCATTGTATGTCTGCTCTTCCCGTGAACCACAGCTAGAGTCATCGCATGCGTGCTCTTTTCATGAACCACAGCTAGAGTGATTGGATGTGTGTTCTTCTTACAAACCATATCATGAACCACACCCAGTGTCATTGCATGTGTGTTCTTCTCACAAACCACACATGGATCCATCGGTGTCATTGCATGTCTGCTTTTCTCATTAACCATAGCTAGCGTCATTGCATGACTGTTCTTTTCACAAACCACATATCACCAGAGTCATTACATGTGTGATCTTCCCATAAACCACACATGGATCCACCAGTGTAATTGCATGTGTGTTCTTCTCACAAACCACACATGGATCCACCCAGTGTCATCGCATGTGTGTTCTTCCCATGAACCACACATGGATCCACCAGTGTCATTGCATGTCTGCTATTTTCATGAACCACAGCTAGAGTCATTGGATGTGTGGTCTTCTCACAGACCACATATCACCAGTGTCATTGCATGTGTGTTCTTCCCAAAGACCACACATGGATCCACCAGTGTCATTGCATTTGTGTTCTTCTCACAAACCATATCATGAACCACACCTAGTGTCATTGCATGTGTGTTGTTCTCACATACCACACATGGATCCACTAGTGTCATTGCATGTGTGTTCTTCTCACAGACCATATCATGAACCACACCGAGTTTCATTGCATGTGTTTACTTCCCATGAACCACACATGGATCCACCGGTGTCATTGCATGTCTGCTCTTTTCATTAACCACGGCTAGAGTCATTGCATGTGTGTTCTTCTCACAAACCACATATCACCGGAGTCATTGCATGTGTGTTCTTCCCAAAGACCACACATGGATCCACCCAGTGTCATTGCATGTGTGTACTTCCCACAGACCACACATGGATCCAACTAGTGTCATTGCATGTGTGTTCTTCCCACAGACCGCACATGGATCCACCTAGTGTCATTGCATGTGTGTTCTTCCCATGAACCACACATGGATCCACCAGTGTCATTGCATGTCTGCTCTTTTCACAAACCAGAGCTAGAGTCATTGCATGTGTGTTCTTCTTACAAACCATATCATGAACCACACCAAGTGTCATTGCATGTGTGTTCTTCTCACAAACCACACATGCATCCACCGGTGTCATTGCATGTCTGCTCTTCTCAATAACCACTGCTAGAGTCATTGCATGTTTGTTCTTTTCACAAACCACAGATCACCAGAGTCATTGCATATGTGTTCTTCCCATGAACCACACATGGATCCACCAGTGTCATTGCATGTGTGTTCTTCTCACAAACCACACATGGATCCACCCAGTGTCATCGCATGTGTGTTCTTCCCACGAACCACACATGGATCCACCAGTGTCATCGCATGTATGCTCTTTTCATGAACCACAACTAGAGTCATTGGAT
The DNA here is from genome assembly GCA_916181665.1 of Avena sativa. Lineage (NCBI taxonomy): Eukaryota > Viridiplantae > Streptophyta > Magnoliopsida > Poales > Poaceae > Avena > Avena sativa. The sequence continues at coordinate 437,508,153 of OV702295.1, forward strand.
GTGTGTTCTTCTCACAGACCACATATCACCAGTGTTATTGCATGTGTGTTCTTCCCAAAGACCACACATGGATCCACCAGTGTCATTGCATGTGTGTTATTCTCACAAACCACGTAAGGATCCACCGGTGTCGTTTCATGTGCGTTCTTCCCATGAACCAAACATGGATCCACCGGTGTCATTGTATGTCTGCTCTTCCCATGAACCACATCTAGAGTCATCGCATGCGTGATCTTTTCATGAACCACAGCAAGAGTTATTGCATGTGTTTTCTTCTTACAAACCATATCATGAACCACACCCAGTGTCATTGCATGTGTGTTCTTCTCACAAACCACACATGGATCCACCGGTGTCATTGCATGTTTGCTCTTCTCATTAACCATAGCTAGAGTCATTGCATGTTTGTTCTTTTCACAAACCACATATCACTAGAGTCATTGGATGTGTGTTCTTCCCATGAACCACACATGGATCCACCAGTGTCATTGCATGTGTGTTCTTCTCACAAACCACACATGGATCCACCCAGTGTCATCGCATGTTTGCTCTTCCCATGAACCACACATGGATCCACCAGTGTCATTCCATGTCTGCTCTTTTCATGACCCACAGCTAGAGTCATTGGATGTGTGTTCTTCTCACAGAACACATATCACTAGTGTCATTGCATGTGTGTTCTTCTCACAAACCATATCATGAACCACACCCAGTGTCATTGCATGCGTGTTCTTCTCACAAACCATATCATGAACCACACCCAGTGTCATTGCATGTGTGTTCTTCTCACAAACCATATCATGAACCACACCCAGTGTCATTGCATGTGTGTTCTTCTCATTAACCCCACATGGATCCACCGGTGTCATTGCATGTCTGCTCTTTTCATTAACCACAGCTAGAGTCATTGCATGTGTGCTCTTTTCATAAACCACATATCACCAGAGTCATTGCATGTGTGTTCTTCTCACAGACCACATATCACCTATGTCATTGCATGTGTGTTCTTCCCATGAACCACACATGGATCCACCAGTGTCATTGCATGTGTGTTCTTCACACAGACCACACATGGATCCACCGGTATCATTGGATGTGTGTTCTTCCCATGAACCACACATGGATCCATCGGTGTCATTGTATGTCTGCTCTTCCCATGAACCACAACTAGAGTCATCGCATGCGTGCTCTTTTCATGAACCACAGCTAGAGTCATTGGATGTGTGTTCTTCTTACAAACCATATCATGAACCACACCTAGTGTCATTGCATGTGTGTTCTTCTCATTAACCCCACATGGATCCACCGGTGTCATTGCATGTCTGCTCTTTTCATTAACCATAGCTAGAGTCATTGCATGTGTGCTCTTTTCATAAACCACATATCACCAGAGTCATTGCATGTGTGTTCTTCTCACAGACCACATATCACCTATGTCATTGCATGTGTGTTCTTCCCATGAACCACACATGGATCCACCAGTGTCATTGCATGTGTGTTCTTCACACAGACCACACATGGATCCACCGGTATCATTGGATGTGTGTTCTTCCCATGAACCACACATGGATCCATCGGTGTCATTGTATGTCTGCTCTTCCCATGAACCACAGCTAGAGTCATCGCATGCGTGCTCTTTTCATGAACCACAGCTAGAGTCATTGGATGTGTGTTCTTCTTACAAACCATATCATGAACCACACCCAGTGTCATTGCATGTGTGTTCTTCTCATTAACCCCACATGGATCCACCGGTGTCATTGCATGTCTGCTCTTTTCATTAACCACAGCTAGAGTCATTGCATGTGTGCTCTTTTCATAAACCACATATCACCAGAGTCATTGCATGTGTGTTCTTCTCACAGACCACATATCACCTATGTCATTGCATGTGTGTTCTTCCCATGAACCACACATGGATCCACCAGTGTCATTGCATGTGTGTTCTTCACACAGACCACATATGGATCCACCGGTATCATTGGATGTGTGTTCTTCCCATGAACCACACATGGCTCCATCGGTGTCATTGTATGTCTGCTCTTCCCGTGAACCACAGCTAGAGTCATCGCATGCGTGCTCTTTTCATGAACCACAGCTAGAGTGATTGGATGTGTGTTCTTCTTACAAACCATATCATGAACCACACCCAGTGTCATTGCATGTGTGTTCTTCTCACAAACCACACATGGATCCACCGGTGTCATTGCATGTCTGCTCTTCTCATTAACCAGAGCTAGATTCATTGCATGTTTGTTCTTTTCACAAACCACATATCACTAGAGTCATTGCATGTGTGTTCTTCCCATGAACCACACATGGATCCACCAGTGTCATTGCATGTGTGTTCTTCTCACAAACCACACATGGATCCACCCAGTGTTATCGCATGTGTGTTCTTCCCACGAACCACACATGGATCCACCAGTGTCATTGCATGTCTGCTCTTTTCATGAACCACAACTAGAGTCATTGGATGTGTGTTCTTCTCACAGACCACATATCACCAGTGTCATTGCATGTGTGTTCTTCCCAAAGACCACACATGGATCCACCAATGTCATTGCATGTGTGTTCTTCTCACAAACCATATCATGAACCACACCTAGTGTCATTGCATGTGTGTTCTTCTCACATACCACACATGGATCCACTAGTGTCATTGCATGTGTGTTCTTCTCACAGACCATATCATGAACCACACCGAGTTTCATTGCATGTGTTTTCTTCCCATGAACCACACATGGATCCACCGGTGTCATTGCATGTCTGCTCTTTTCATTAACCACGGCTAGAGTCATTGCATGTGTGTTCTTCTCACAAACCACATATCACCGGAGTCATTGCATGTGTGTTCTTCCCAAAGACCACACATGGATCCACCAGTGTCATTGCATGTGTGTACTTCCCACAGACCACACATGGATCCACCTAGTGTCATTGCATGTGTGTTCTTCCCACAGACCGCACATGGATCCACCTAGTGTCATTGCATGTGTGTTCTTCCCATGAACCACACATGGATCCACCAGTGTCATTGCATGTCTGCTCTTTTCACAAACCAGAGCTAGAGGCATTGCATGTGTGTTCTTCTTACAAACCATATCATGAACCACACCAAGTGTCATTGCATGTGTGTTCTTCTCACAAACCACACATGCATCCACCGGTGTCATTGCATGTCTGCTCTTCTCATTAACAACTGCTAGAGTCATTGCATGTTTGTTCTTTTCACAAACCACATATCACCAGAGTCATTGCATGTGTGTTCTTCCCATGAACCACACATGGATCCACCAGTGTCATTGCATGTGTGTTCTTCTCACAAACCACACATGGATCCACCCAGTGTCATCGCATGTGTGTTCTTCCCACGAACCACACATGGATCCACCAGTGTCATTGCATGTCTGCTCTTTTCATGAACCACAACTTGAGTCATTGGATGTGTGTTCTTCTCACAGACCACATATCACCATTGTCATTGCATGTGTGTTCTTCCCAAAGACCACACATGGATCCACCAGTGTCATTGCATGTGTGTTATTCTCACAAACCACGTAAGGATCCACCGGTGTCGTTGCATGTGTGTTCTTCCCATGAACCAAACATGGATCCACCGGTGTCATTGTATGTATGCTCTTCCCATGAACCACATCTAGAGTCATCGCATGCGTGCTCTTTTCATGAACCACAGCTAGAGTTATTGCATGTGTTTTCTTCTTACAAACCATATCATGAACCACACCCAGTGTCATTGCATGTGTGTTCTTCTCACAAACCACACATGGATCCACCGGTGTCATTGCATGTTTGCTCTTCTCATTAACCATAGCTAGAGTCATTGCATGTCTGTTCTTTTCACAAACCACATATCACTAGAGTCATTGGATGTGTGTTCTTCCCATGAACCACACATGGATCCACCAGTGTCATTGCATGTGTGTTCTTCTCACAAACCACACATGGATCCACCCAGTGTCATCGCATGTTTGCTCTTCCCATGAACCACACATGGATCCACCAGTGTCATTCCATGTCTGCTCTTTTCATGAACCACAGCTAGAGTCATTGGATGTGTGTTCTTCTCACAGAACACATATCACTAGTGTCATTGCATGTGTGTTCTTCCCATGAACCACACATGGATCCACCAGTGTCATTGCATGTGTGTTCTTCTCACAAACCACACATGGATCCACCCAGTGTCATCGCATGTGTGTTCTTCCCACGAACCACACATGGATCCACCAGTGTCATTGCATGTCTGCTCTTTTCATGAACCACAACTTGAGTCATTGGATGTGTGTTCTTCTCACAGACCACATATCACCATTGTCATTGCATGTGTGTTCTTCCCAAAGACCACACATGAATCCACCAGTGTCATTGCATGTGTGTTATTCTCACAAACCACGTAAGGATCCACCGGTGCCGTTGCATGTGTGTTCTTCCCATGAACCAAACATGGATCCACCGGTGTCATTGTATGTCTGCTCTTCCCATGAACCACATCTAGATTCATCGCATGCGTGCTCTTTTCATGAACCACAGCTAGAGTTATTGCATGTGTTTTCTTCTTACAAACCATATCATGAACCACACCCAGTGTCATTGCATGTGTGTTCTTCTGACAAACCACACATGGATCCACCGGTGTCATTGCATGTTTGCTCTTCTCATTAACCATAGCTAGAGTCATTGCATGTCTGTTCTTTTCACAAACCACATATCACTAGAGTCATTGGATGTGTGTTCTTCCCATGAACCACACATGGATCCACCAGTGTCATTGCATGTGTGTTCTTCTCACAAACCACACATGGATCCACCCAGTGTCATCGCATGTTTGCTCTTCCCATGAACCACACATGGATCCACCAGTGTCATTCCATGTCTGCTCTTTTCATGAACCACAGCTAGAGTCATTGGATGTGTGTTCTTCTCACAGAACACATATCACTAGTGTCATTGCATGTGTGTTCTTCCCATGAACCACACATGGATCCACCAGTGTCATTGCATGTGTGTTCTTCTCACAAACCACACATGGATCCACCCAGTGTCATCGCATGTGTGTTCTTCCCACGAACCACACATGGATCCACCAGTGTCATTGCATGTCTGCTCTTTTCATGAACCACAACTTGAGTCATTGGATGTGTGTTCTTCTCACAGACCACATATCACCATTGTCATTGCATGTGTGTTCTTCCCAAAGACCACACATGAATCCACCAGTGTCATTGCATGTGTGTTATTCTCACAAACCACGTAAGGATCCACCGGTGCCGTTGCATGTGTGTTCTTCCCATGAACCAAACATGGATCCACCGGTGTCATTGTATGTCTGCTCTTCCCATGAACCACATCTAGATTCATCGCATGCGTGCTCTTTTCATGAACCACAGCTAGAGTTATTGCATGTGTTTTCTTCTTACAAACCATATCATGAACCACACCCAGTGTCATTGCATGTGTGTTCTTCTCACAAACCACACATGGATCCACCGGTGTCATTGCATGTTTGCTCTTCTCATTAACCATAGCTAGAGTCATTGCATGTCTGTTCTTTTCACAAACCACATATCACTAGAGTCATTGGATGTGTGTTCTTCCCATGAACCACACATGGATCCACCAGTGTCATTGCATGTGTGTTCTTCTCACAAACCACACATGGATCCACCCAGTGTCATCGCATGTTTGCTCTTCCCATGAACCACACATGGATCCACCAGTGTCATTCCATGTCTGCTCTTTTCATGAACCACAGCTAGAGTCATTGGATGTGTGTTCTTCTCACAGAACACATATCACTAGTGTCATTGCATGTGTGTTCTTCTCACAAACCATATCATGAACCACACCTAGTGTCATTGCATGTGTGTTATTCTCACAAACCATATCATGAACCACACCCAGTGTCATTGCATGTGTGTTCTTCTCACAAACCATATCATGAACCACACCCAGTATAATTGCATGTGTGTTCTTCTCATTAAACCCACATGGATCCACCGGTGTCATTGCATGTCTGCTCTTTTCATTAACCACAGCTAGAGTCATTGCATGTGTGCTCTTTTCATAAACCACATATCACCAGAGTCATTGCATGTGTGTTCTTCTCACAAACCACATATCACCTATGTCATTGCATGTGTGTTCTTGCCATGAACCACACATGGATCCACCAGTGTCATTGCATGTGTGTTCTTCACACAGACCATACATGGATCCACTGGTATCATTGGATGTGTGTTCTTCCCATGAACCACACATGGATCCATCGGTGTCATTGTATGTCTGCTCTTCCCATGAACCACAGCTAGAGTCATCGCATGCGTGCTCTTTTCATGAACCACAGCTAGAGTCATTGGATGTGTGTTCTTCTTACAAACCATATCATGAACCACACCCAGTATCATTGCATGTGTGTTCTTCTCATTAACCCCACATGGATCCACCGGTGTCATTGCATGTCTGCTCTTTTAATTAACCACAGCTAGAGTCATTGCATGTGTGCTCTTTTCATAAACCACATATCACCAGAGTCATTGCATGTGTGTTCTTCTCACAGACCACATATCACCTATGTCATTGCATGTGTGTTCTTCCCATGAACCACGCATGGATCCACCAGTGTCATTGCATGTGTGTTCTTCACACAGACCACAGATGGATCCACCGGTATCATTGGATGTGTGTTCTTCCCATGAACCACACATGGATCCATCGGTGTCATTGTATGTCTGCTCTTCCCGTGAACCACAGCTAGAGTCATCGCATGCGTGCTCTTTTCATGAACCACAGCTAGAGTGATTGGATGTGTGTTCTTCTTACAAACCATATCATGAACCACACCCAGTGTCATTGCATGTGTGTTCTTCTCACAAACCACACATGGATCCACCGGTGTCATTGCATGTCTGCTCTTCTCATTAACCAGACCTAGATTCATTGCATGTTTGTTCTTTTCACAAACCACATATCACTAGAGTCATTGCATGTGTGTTCTTCCCATGAACCACACATGGATCCACCAGTGTCATTGCATGTGTGTTCTTCCCATGAACCACACATGGATCCACCAGTGTCATTGCATGTGTGTTCTTCTCACAAACCACACATGGATCCACCCAGTGTCATCGCATGTGTGTTCTTCCCACGAACCACACATGGATCCACCAGTGTCATTGCATGTCTGCTCTTTTCATGAACCACAACTTGAGTCATTGGATGTGTGTTCTTCTCACAGACCACATATCACCATTGTCATTGCATGTGTGTTCTTCCCAAAGACCACACATGAATCCACCAGTGTCATTGCATGTGTGTTATTCTCACAAACCACGTAAGGATCCACCGGTGCCGTTGCATGTGTGTTCTTCCCATGAACCAAACATGGATCCACCGGTGTCATTGTATGTCTGCTCTTCCCATGAACCACATCTAGATTCATCGCATGCGTGCTCTTTTCATGAACCACAGCTAGAGTTATTGCATGTGTTTTCTTCTTACAAACCATATCATGAACCACACCCAGTGTCATTGCATGTGTGTTCTTCTCACAAACCACACATGGATCCACCGGTGTCATTGCATGTTTGCTCTTCTCATTAACCATAGCTAGAGTCATTGCATGTCTGTTCTTTTCACAAACCACATATCACTAGAGTCATTGGATGTGTGTTCTTCCCATGAACCACACATGGATCCACCAGTGTCATTGCATGTGTGTTCTTCTCACAAACCACACATGGATCCACCCAGTGTCATCGCATGTTTGCTCTTCCCATGAACCACACATGGATCCACCAGTGTCATTCCATGTCTGCTCTTTTCATGAACCACAGCTAGAGTCATTGGATGTGTGTTCTTCTCACAGAACACATATCACTAGTGTCATTGCATGTGTGTTCTTCTCACAAACCATATCATGAACCACACCTAGTGTCATTGCATGTGTGTTATTCTCACAAACCATATCATGAACCACACCCAGTGTCATTGCATGTGTGTTCTTCTCACAAACCATATCATGAACCACACCCAGTATCATTGCATGTGTGTTCTTCTCATTAACCCCACATGGATCCACCGGTGTCATCGCATGTCTGCTCTTTTCATTAACCACAGCTAGAGTCATTGCATGTGTGCTCTTTTCATAAACCACATATCACCAGAGTCATTGCATGTGTGTTCTTCTCACAAACCACATATCACCTATGTCATTGCATGTGTGTTCTTCCCATGAACCACACATGGATCCACCAGTGTCATTGCATGTGTGTTCTTCACACAGACCACACATGGATCCACCGGTATCATTGGATGTGTGTTCTTCCCATGAACCACACATGGATCCATCGGTGTCATTGTATGTCTGCTCTTCCCATGAACCACAGCTAGAGTCATCGCATGCGTGCTCTTTTCATGAACCACAGCTAGAGTCATTGGATGTGTGTTCTTCTTACAAACCATATCATGAACCACACCCAGTATCATTGCATGTGTGTTCTTCTCATTAACCCCACATGGATCCACCGGTGTCATTGCATGTCTGCTCTTTTAATTAACCACAGCTAGAGTCATTGCATGTGTGCTCTTTTCATAAACCACATATCACCAGAGTCATTGCATGTGTGTTCTTCTCACAGACCACATATCACCTATGTCATTGCATGTGTGTTCTTCCCATGAACCACGCATGGATCCACCAGTGTCATTGCATGTGTGTTCTTCACACAGACCACAGATGGATCCACCGGTATCATTGGATGTGTGTTCTTCCCATGAACCACACATGGATCCATCGGTGTCATTGTATGTCTGCTCTTCCCGTGAACCACAGCTAGAGTCATCGCATGCGTGCTCTTTTCATGAACCACAGCTAGAGTGATTGGATGTGTGTTCTTCTTACAAACCATATCATGAACCACACCCAGTGTCATTGCATGTGTGTTCTTCTCACAAACCACACATGGATCCACCGGTGTCATTGCATGTCTGCTCTTCTCATTAACCAGACCTAGATTCATTGCATGTTTGTTCTTTTCACAAACCACATATCACTAGAGTCATTGCATGTGTGTTCTTCCCATGAACCACACATGGATCCACCAGTGTCATTGCATGTGTGTTCTTCTCACAAACCACACATGGATCCACCCAGTGTCATCGCATGTGTGTTCTTCCCACGAACCACACATGGATCCACCAGTGTCATTGCATGTCTGCTCTTTTCATGAACCACAACTAGAGTCATTGGATGTGTGTTCTTCTCACAGACCACATATCACCAGTGTCATTGCATGTGTGTTCTTCCCAAAGACCACACATGGATCCACCAGTGTCATTGCATGTGTCTTCTTCTCACAAACCATATCATGAACCACACCTAGTGTCATTGCATGTGTGTTCTTCTCACATACCACACATGGATCCACTAGTGTCATTGCATGTGTGTTCTTCTCACAGACCATATCATGAACCACACCGAGTTTCATTGCATGTGTTTTCTTCCCATGAACCACACATGGATCCACCGGTGTCATTGCATGTCTGCTATTTTCATTAACCACGGCTAGAGTCATTGCATGTGTGTTCTTCTCACAAACCACATATCACCGGAGTCATTGCATGTGTGTTCTTCCCAAAGACCACACATGGATCCACCAGTGTCATTGCATGTGTGTTCTTCACACAAACCACACATGGATCCACCCAGTGTCATCGCATGTGTGTTCTTCCCATAAACCACACATGGATCCACCCGTGTCATTGCATGTCTGCTCTTTTCATGAACCACAACTAGAGTCATTGGATGTGTGTTCTTCTCACAGACCACATATCACCAGTGTCATTGCATGTGTGTTCTTCCCAAAGACCACACATGGATCCACCAGTGTCATTGCATGTGTGTTCTTCTCACAAACCATATCATGAACCACAACTAGTGTCATTGCATGTGTGTTCTTCTCACATACCACACATGGATCCACTAGTGTCATTGCATGTGTGTTCTTCTCACAGACCATATCATGAACCACACCGAGTTTCATTGCATGTGTTTTCTTCCCATGAACCACACATGGATCCACCGGTGTCATTGCATGTCTGCTCTTTTCATTAACCACGGCTAGAGTCATTGCATGTGTGTTCTTCTCACAAACCACATATCACCGGAGTCATTGCATGTGTGTTCTTCCCAAAGACCACACATGGATCCACCAGTGTCATTGCATGTGTGTACTTCCCACAGACCACACATGGATCCACCTAGTGTCATTGCATTGTGTTCTTCCCACAGACCGCACATGGATCCACCTAGTGTCATTGCATGTGTGTTCTTCCCATGAACCACACATGGATCCACCAGTGTCATTGCATGTCTGCTCTTTTCACAAACCAGAGCTAGAGTCATTGCATGTGTGTTCTTCTTACAAACCATATCATGAACCACACCAAGTGTCATTGCATGTGTGTTCTTCTCACAAACCACACATGCATCCACCGGTGTCATTGCATGTCTGCTCTTCTCATTAACCACTGCTAGAGTCATTGCATGTTTGTTCTTTTCACAAACCACATATCACCAGAGTCATTGCATATGTGTTCTTCCCATGAACCACACATGGATCCACCAGTGTCATTGCAAGTGTGTTCTTCTCACAAACCACACATGGATCCACCCAGTGTCATCGCATGTGTGTTCTTCCCACGAACCACACATGGATCCACCAGTGTCATTGCATGTCTGCTCTTTTCATGAACCACAACTAGAGTCATTGGATGTGTGTTCTTCTCACAGACCACATATCACCAGTGTTATTGCATGTGTGTTCTTCCCAAAGACCACACATGGATCCACCAGTGTCATTGCATGTGTGTTATTCTCACAAACCACGTAAGGATCCACCGGTGTCATTTCATGTGTGTTCTTCCCATGAACCAAACATGGATCCACCGATGTCATTGTATGTCTGCTCTTCCCATGAACCACATCTAGAGTCATCGCATGCGTGCTCTTTTCATGAACCACAGCAAGAGTTATTGCATGTGTTTTCTTCTTACAAACCATATCATGAACCACACCCAGTGTCATTGCATGTGTGTTCTTCTCACAAACCACACATGGATCCACCGGTGTCATTGCATGTTTGCTCTTCTCATTAACCACAGCTAGAGTCATTGCATGTCTGTTCTTTTCACAAACCACATATCACTAGAGTCATTGGATGTGTGTTCTTCCCATGAACCACACATGGATCCACCAGTGTCATTGCATGTGTGTTCTTCTCACAAACCACACATGGATCCACCCAGTGTCATCGCTTGTTTGCTCTTCCCATGAACCACACATGGATCCACCAGTGTCATGCCATGTCTGCTCTTTTCATGAACCACAGCTAGAGTCATTGGATGTGTGTTCTTCTCACAGAACACATATCACTAGTGTCATTGCATGTGTGTTCTTCTCACAAACCATATCATGAACCACACCCAGTGTCATTGCATGTGTGTTCTTCTCACAAACCATATCATGAACCACACCCAGTGTCATTGCATGTGTGTTCTTCTCACAAACCATATCATGAACCACACCCAGTGTCATTGCATGTGTGTTCTTCTCATTAACCCCACATGGATCCACCGGTGTCATTGCATGTCTGCTCTTTTCATTAACCACAGCTAGAGTCATTGCATGTGTGCTCTTTTCATAAACCACATATCACCAGAGTCATTGCATGTGTGTTCTTCTCACAGACCACATATCACCTATGTCATTGCATGTGTGTTCTTCCCATGAACCACACATGGATCCACCAGTGTCATTGCATGTGTGTTCTTCACACAGACCACATATGGATCCACCGGTATCATTGGATGTGTGTTCTTACCATGAACCACACATGGCTCCATCGGTGTCATTGTATGTCTGCTCTTCCCGTGAACCACAGCTAGAGTCATCGCATGCGTGCTCTTTTCATGAACCACAGCTAGAGTGATTGGATGTGTGTTCTTCTTACAAACCATATCATGAACCACACCCAGTGTCATTGCATGTGTGTTCTTCTCACAAACCACACATGGATCCACCGGTGTCATTGCATGTCTGCTCTTCTCATTAACTAGAGCTAGATTCATTGCATGTTTGTTATTTTCACAAACCACATATCACTAGAGTCATTGCATGTGTGTTCTTCCCATGAACCACACATGGATCCACCAGTGTCATTGCATGTGTGTTCTTCTCACAAACCACACATGGATCCACCCAGTGTCATCGCATGTGTGTTCTTCCCACGAACCACACATGGATCCACCAGTGTCATTGCATGTCTGCTCTTTTCATGAACCACAACTAGAGTCATTGGATGTGTGTTCTTCTCACAGACCACATATCACCAGTGTCATTGCATGTGTGTTCTTCCCAAAGACCACACATGGATCCACCAATGTCATTGCATGTGTGTTCTTCTCACAAACCATATCATGAACCACACCTAGTGTCATTGCATGTGTGTTCTTCTCACATACCACACATGGATCCACTAGTGTCATTGCATGTGTGTTCTTCTCACAGACCATATCATGAACCACACCGAGTTTCATTACATGTGTTTTCTTCCCATGAACCACACATGGATCCACCGGTGTCATTGCATGTCTGCTCTTTTCATTAACCACGGCTAGAGTCATTGCATGTGTGTTCTTCTCACAAACCACATATCACCGGAGTCATTGCATGTGTGTTATTCCCAAAGACCACACATGGATCCACCAGTGTCATTGCATGTGTGTACTTCCCACAGACCACACATGGATCCACCTAGTGTCATTGCATGTGTGTTCTTCCCACAAACCGCACATGGATCCACCTAGTGTCATTGCATGTGTGTTCTTCCCATGAACCACACATGGATCCACCAGTGTCATTGCATGTCTGCTCTTTTCACAAACCAGAGCTAGAGTCATTGCATGTGTGTTCTTCTTACAAACCATATCATGAACCACACCAAGTGTCATTGCATGTGTGTTCTTCTCACAAACCACACATGCATCCACCGGTGTCATTGCATGTCTGCTCTTCTCATTAACAACTGCTAGAGTCATTGCATGTTTGTTCTTTTCACAAACCACATATCACCAGAGTCATTGCATGTGTGTTCTTCCCATGAACCACACATGGATCCACCAGTGTCATTGCATGTGTGTTCTTCTCACAAACCACACATGGATCCACCCAGTGTCATCGCATGTGTGTTCTTCCCACGAACCACACATGGATCCACCAGTGTCATTGCATGTCTGCTCTTTTCATGAACCACAACTTGAGTCATTGGATGTGTGTTCTTCTCACAGACCACATATCACCATTGTCATTGCATGTGTGTTCTTCCCAAAGACCACACATGGATCCACCAGTGTCATTGCATGTGTGTTATTCTCACAAACCACGTAAGGATCCACCGGTGTCGTTGCATGTGTGTTCTTCCCATGAACCAAACATGGATCCACCGGTGTCATTGTATGTATGCTCTTCCCATGAACCACATCTAGAGTCATCGCATGCGTGCTCTTTTCATGAACCACATCTAGAGTTATTGCATGTGTTTTCTTCTTACAAACCATATCATGAACCACACCCAGTGTCATTGCATGTGTGTTCTTCTGACAAACCACACATGGATCCACCGGTGTCATTGCATGTTTGCTCTTCTCATTAACCATAGCTAGAGTCATTGCATGTCTGTTCTTTTCACAAACCACATATCACTAGAGTCATTGGATGTGTGTTCTTCCCATGAACCACACATGGATCCACCAGTGTCATTGCATGTGTGTTCTTCTCACAAACCACACGTGGATCCACCCAGTGTCATCGCATGTTTGCTCTTCCCATGAACCACACATGGATCCACCAGTGTCATTCCATGTCTGCTCTTTTCATGAACCACAGCTAGAGTTATTGGATGTGTGTTCTTCTCACAGAACACATATCACTAGTGTCATTGCATGTGTGTTCTTCTCACAAACCATATCATGAACCACACCTAGTGTCATTGCATGTGTGTTATTCTCACAAACCATATCATGAACCACACCCAGTGTCATTGCATGTGTGTTCTTCTCACAAACCATATCATGAACCACACCAAGTATCATTGCATGTGTGTTCTTCTCATTAACCCCACATGGATCCACCGGTGTCATTGCATGTCTGCTCTTTTCATTAACCATAGCTAGAGTCATTGCATGTGTGCTCTTTTCATAAACCACATATCACCAGTGTCATTGCATGTGTGTTCTTCTCACAGACCACATATCACCTATGTCATTGCATGTGTGTTCTTCCCATGAACCACACATGGATCCACCAGTGTCATTGCATGTGTGTTCTTCACACAGACCACACATGGATCCACCGGTATCATTGGATGTGTGTTCTTCCCATGAACCACACATGGATCCATCGGTGTCATTGTATGTCTGCTCTTCCCATGAACCACAGCTAGAGTCATCGCATGCGTGCTCTTTTCATGAACCACAGCTAGAGTCATTGGATGTGTTATCTTCTTACAAACCATATCATGAACCACACCCAGTGTCATTGGATGTGTGTTCTTCTCATTAACCCCACATGGATCCACCGGTGTCATTGCATGTCTGCTCTTTTCATTAACCACAGCTCGAGTCATTGCATGTGTGCTCTTTTCATAAACCACATATCACCAGAGTCATTGCATGTGTGTTCTTCTCACAGACCACATATCACCTATGTCATTGCATGTGTGTTCTTCCCATGAACCACACATGGATCCACCAGTGTCATTGCATGTGTGTTCTTCACACAGACCACATATGGATCCACCGGTATCATTGGATGTGTGTTCTTCCCATGAACCACACATGGATCCATCGGTGTCATTGTATGTCTGCTCTTCCCGTGAACCACAGCTAGAGTCATCGCAAGCGTGCTCTTTTCATGAACCACAACTAGAGTGATTGGATGTGTTATCTTCTTACAAACCATATCATGAACCACACCCAGTGTCATTGCATGTGTGTTCTTCTCACAAACCACACATGGATCCACCGGTGTCATTGCATGTCTGCTCTTCTCATTAACCAGAGCTAGATTCATTGCATGTTTGTTCTTTTCACAAACCACATATCACTAGAGTCATTGCATGTGTGTTCTTCCCATGAACCACACATGGATCCACCAGTGTCATTGCATGTGTGTTCTTCTCACAAACCACACATGGATCCACCCAGTGTCATCGCATGTGTGTTCTTCCCACGAACCACACATGGATCCACCAGTGTCATTGCATGTCTGCTCTTTTCATGAACCACAACTAGAGTCATTGGATGTGTGTTCTTCTCACAGACCACATATCACCAGTGTCATTGCATGTGTGTTCTTCCCAAAGACCACACATGGATCCACCAGTGTCATTGCATGTGTGTTCTTCTCACAAACCATATCATGAACCACACCTAGTGTCATTGCATGTGTGTTCTTCTCACATAACACACATGGATCCACTAGTGTCATTGCATGTGTGTTCTTCTCGCAGACCATATCATGAACCACACCGAGTTTCATTGCATGTGTTTTCTTCCCATGAACCACACATGGATCCACCGGTGTCATTGCATGTCTGCTCTTTTCATTAACCACGGCTAGAGTCATTGCATGTGTGTTCTTCTCACAAACCACATATCACCGGAGTCATTGCATGTGTGTTCTTCCCAAAGACCACACATGGATCCACCAGTGTCATTGCATGTGTGTACTTCCCACAGACCACACATGGATCCACCTAGTGTCATTGCATGTGTGTTCTTCCCACAGACCGCACATGGATCCACCTAGTGTCATTGCATGTGTGTTCTTCCCATGAACCACACATGGATCCACCAGTGTCATTGCATGTCTGCTCTTTTCACAAACCAGAGCTAGAGGCATTGCATGTGTGTTCTTCTTACAAACCATATCATGAACCACACCAAGTGTCATTGCATGTGTGTTCTTCTCACAAACCACACATGCATCCACCGGTGTCATTATATGTCTGCTCTTCTCATTAACCACTGCTAGAGTCATTGCATGTTTGTTCTTTTCACAAACCACATATCACCAGATTCATTGCATGTGTGTTCTTCCCATGAACCACACATGGATCCACCAGTGTCATTGCATGTGTGTTCTTCTCACAAACCACGCATGGATCCACCCAGTGTCATCGCATGTGTGTTCTTCCCACGAACCACACATGGATCCACCAGTGTCATTGCATGTCTGCTCTTTTCATGAACCACAACTTGAGTCATTGGATGTGTGTTCTTCTCACAGACCACATATCACCATTGTCATTGCATGTGTGTTCTTCCCAAAGACCACACATGGATCCACCAGTGTCATTGCATGTGTGTTATTCTCACAAACCATGTAAGGATCCACTGGTGTCGTTGCATGTGTGTTCTTCCCATGAACCAAACATGGATCCACCGGTGTCATTGTATGTCTGCTCTTCCCATGAACCACATCTAGAGTCATCGCATGTGTGCTCTTTTCATGAACCACAGCTAGAGTTATTGCATGTGTTTTCTTCTTACAAACCATATCAAGAACCACACCCAGTGTCATTGCATGTGTGTTCTTCTCACAAACCACACATGGATCCACCGGTGTCATTGCATGTTTGCTCTTCTCATTAACCATAGCTAGAGTCATTGCATGTCTGTTATTTTCACAAACCACATATCACTAGAGTCATTGGATGTGTGTTCTTCCCATGAACCACACATGGATCCACCAGTGTCATTGCATGTGTGTTCTTCTCACAAACCATATCATGAACCACACCCAGTGTCATTGCATATGTGTGTTCTTCTCATAGACCGCACATGGATCCACGAGTGTCATTGCATGTGTGTTCTTCTCACAAACCATATCATGAACCACACCAAGTGTCATTGCATGCGTGCTCTTCCCATGAACCACAGCTAGAGTCATCGCATGCGTGCTCTTTTCATGAACCACAGCTAGAGTCATTGGATGTGTTATCTTCTTACAAACCATATCATGAACCACACCCAGTGTCATTGGATGTGTGTTCTTCTCATTAACCCCACATGGATCCACCGGTGTCATTGCATGTCTGCTCTTTTCATTAACCACAGCTCGAGTCATTGCATGTGTGCTCTTTTCATAAACCACATATCACCAGAGTCATTGCATGTGTGTTCTTCTCACAGACCACATATCACCTATGTCATTGCATGTGTGTTCTTCCCATGAACCACACATGGATCCACCAGTGTCATTGCATGTGTGTTCTTCACACAGACCACATATGGATCCACCGGTATCATTGGATGTGTGTTCTTCCCATGAACCACACATGGATCCATCGGTGTCATTGTATGTCTGCTCTTCCCGTGAACCACAGCTAGAGTCATCGCAAGCGTGCTCTTTTCATGAACCACAACTAGAGTGATTGGATGTGTTATCTTCTTACAAACCATATCATGAACCACACCCAGTGTCATTGCATGTGTGTTCTTCTCACAAACCACACATGGATCCACCGGTGTCATTGCATGTCTGCTCTTCTCATTAACCAGAGCTAGATTCATTGCATGTTTGTTCTTTTCACAAACCACATATCACTAGAGTCATTGCATGTGTGTTCTTCCCATGAACCACACATGGATCCACCAGTGTCATTGCATGTGTGTTCTTCTCACAAACCACACATGGATCCACCCAGTGTCATCGCATGTGTGTTCTTCCCACGAACCACACATGGATCCACCAGTGTCATTGCATGTCTGCTCTTTTCATGAACCACAACTAGAGTCATTGGATGTGTGTTCTTCTCACAGACCACATATCACCAGTGTCATTGCATGTGTGTTCTTCCCAAAGACCACACATGGATCCACCAGTGTCATTGCATGTGTGTTCTTCTCACAAACCATATCATGAACCACACCTAGTGTCATTGCATGTGTGTTCTTCTCACATAACACACATGGATCCACTAGTGTCATTGCATGTGTGTTCTTCTCGCAGACCATATCATGAACCACACCTAGTGTCATTGCATGTGTGTTCTTCTCACATAACACACATGGATCCACTAGTGTCATTGCATGTGTGTTCTTCTCGCAGACCATATCATGAACCACACCGAGTTTCATTGCATGTGTTTTCTTCCCATGAACCACACATGGATCCACCGGTGTCATTGCATGTCTGCTCTTTTCATTAACCACGGCTAGAGTCATTGCATGTGTGTTCTTCTCACAAACCACATATCACCGGAGTCATTGCATGTGTGTTCTTCCCAAAGACCACACATGGATCCACCAGTGTCATTGCATGTGTGTACTTCCCACAGACCACACATGGATCCACCTAGTGTCATTGCATGTGTGTTCTTCCCACAGACCGCACATGGATCCACCTAGTGTCATTGCATGTGTGTTCTTCCCATGAACCACACATGGATCCACCAGTGTCATTGCATGTCTGCTCTTTTCACAAACCAGAGCTAGAGGCATTGCATGTGTGTTCTTCTTACAAACCATATCATGAACCACACCAAGTGTCATTGCATGTGTGTTCTTCTCACAAACCACACATGCATCCACCGGTGTCATTATATGTCTGCTCTTCTCATTAACCACTGCTAGAGTCATTGCATGTTTGTTCTTTTCACAAACCACATATCACCAGATTCATTGCATGTGTGTTCTTCCCATGAACCACACATGGATCCACCAGTGTCATTGCATGTGTGTTCTTCTCACAAACCACGCATGGATCCACCCAGTGTCATCGCATGTGTGTTCTTCCCACGAACCACACATGGATCCACCAGTGTCATTGCATGTCTGCTCTTTTCATGAACCACAACTTGAGTCATTGGATGTGTGTTCTTCTCACAGACCACATATCACCATTGTCATTGCATGTGTGTTCTTCCCAAAGACCACACATGGATCCACCAGTGTCATTGCATGTGTGTTATTCTCACAAACCATGTAAGGATCCACTGGTGTCGTTGCATGTGTGTTCTTCCCATGAACCAAACATGGATCCACCGGTGTCATTGTATGTCTGCTCTTCCCATGAACCACATCTAGAGTCATCGCATGTGTGCTCTTTTCATGAACCACAGCTAGAGTTATTGCATGTGTTTTCTTCTTACAAACCATATCAAGAACCACACCCAGTGTCATTGCATGTGTGTTCTTCTCACAAACCACACATGGATCCACCGGTGTCATTGCATGTTTGCTCTTCTCATTAACCATAGCTAGAGTCATTGCATGTCTGTTATTTTCACAAACCACATATCACTAGAGTCATTGGATGTGTGTTCTTCCCATGAACCACACATGGATCCACCAGTGTCATTGCATGTGTGTTCTTCTCACAAACCACACATGGATCCACCCAGTGTCATCGCATGTTTGCTCTTCCCATGAACCACACATGGATCCACCAGTGTCATTCCATGTCTGCTCTTTTCATGAACCACAGCTAGAGTCATTGGATGTGTGTTCTTCTCACAGAACACATATCACTAGTGTCATTGCATGTGTGTTCTTCTCACAAACCATATCATGAACCACACCCAGTGTCATTGCATGTGTGTTCTTCTCACAAACCATATCATGAACCACACCCAGTGTCATTGCATGTGTGTTCTTCTCACAAACCATATCATGAACCACACCCAGTGTCATTGCATGTGTGTTCTTCTCATTAACCCCACATGGATCCACCGGTGTCATTGCATGTCTGCTCTTTTCATTAACCACAGCTAGAGTCATTGCATGTGTGCTCTTTTCATAAACCACATATCACCAGAGTCATTGCGTGTGTGTTCTTCTCACATACCACATATCACCTATGTCATTGCATGTGTGTTCTTCCCATGAACCACACATGGATCCACTAGTGTCATTGCATGTGTGTTCTTCACACAGACCACACATGGATCCACCGGTATCATTGGATGTGTGTTCTTCCCATGAACCACACATGGATCCATCGGTGTCATTGTATGTCTTCTCTTCCCATGAACCACAGCTAGAGTCATCGCATGCGTGCTCTTTTCATGAACCACAGCCAGAGTCATTGCATGTGTGTTCTTCTCACAGAACATATCATGAACCACACCCAGTGTCATTGCATGTGTGTTCTTCTCATTAACCCCACATGGATCCACCGGTGTCTTTGCATGTCTGCTCTTTTCATTAACCACAGCTAGAGTCATTGCATGTGTGCTCTTTTCATAAACCACATATCACCAGAGTCAGTGCATGTGTGTTCTTCTAACAGACCACATATCACCTATGTCATTGCATGTGTGTTCTTCCCATGAACCACACATGGATCCACCAGTATCATTGCATGTGTGTTCTTCACACAGACCACATATGGATCCACCGGTATCATTGGATGTGTGTTCTTCCCATGAACCACACATGGATCCATCGGTGTCATTGTATGTCTGCTCTTCCCGTGAACCACAGCTAGAGTCATCGCATGCGTGCTCTTTTCATGAACCACAGCTAGAGTGATTGTATGTGTGTTCTTCTTACAAACCATATCATGAACCACACCCAGTGTCATTGCATGTGTGTTCTTCTCACAAACCACACATGGATCCACCGGTATCATTGCATGTCTGCTCTTCTCATTAACCAGAGCTAGATTCATTGCATGTTTGTTCTTTTCACAAACCACATATCACTAGAGTCATTGCATGTGTGTTCTTCCCATGAACCACACATGGATCCACCAGTGTCATTGCATGTGTGTTCTTCTCACAAACCACACATGGATCCACCCAGTGTCATCGCATGTGTGTTCTTCCCACGAACCACACATGGATCCACCAGTGTCATTGCATGTCTGCTCTTTTCATGAACCACAACTAGAGTCATTGGATGTGTGTTCTTCTCACAGACCACATATCACCAGTGTCATTGCATGTGTGTTCTTCCCAGAGACCACACATGGATCCACCAGTGTCATTGCATGTGTGTTCTTCTCACAAACCATATCATGAACCACACCTAGTGTCATTGCATGTGTGTTCTTCTCACATACCACACATGGATCCACTAGTGTCATTGCATGTGTGTTCTTCTCACAGACCATATCATGAACCACACCGAGTGTCATTGCATGTGTTTTCTTCCCATGAACCACACATGGATCCACCGGTGTCATTGCATGTCTGCTCTTTTCATTAACCACGGCTAGAGTCATTGCATGTGTGTTCTTCTCACAAACCACATATCACCGGAGTCATTGCATGTGTGTTCTTCCCAAAGACCACACATGGATCCACCAGTGTCATTGCATGTGTGTACTTCCCACAGACCACACATGGATCCACCTAGTGTCATTGCATGTGTGTTCTTCCCACAGACCGCACATGGATCCACCTAGTGTCATTGCATGTGTGTTCTTCCCATGAACCACACATGGATCCACCAGTTTCATTGCATGTCTGCTCTTTTCACAAACCAGAGCTAGAGTCATTGTATGTGTGTTCTTCTTACAAACCATATCATGAACCACACCAAGTGTCATTGCATGTGTGTTCTTCTCACAAACCACACATGCATCCACCGGTGTCATTGCATGTCTGCTCTTCTCATTATCCACTGCTAGAGTCATTGCATGTTTGTTCTTTTCACAAACCACATATCACCAGAGTCATTGCATGTGTGTTATTCCCATGAACCACACATGGATCCACCAGTGTCATTGCATGTGTGTTCTTCTCACAAACCACACATGTATCCACCCAGTGTCATTGCATGTGTGTTCTTCCCATGAACCACCCAGTGTCATTGCATGTGTGTTCTTCCCATGGATCCACCCAGTGTCATTGCATGTGTGTTATTCTCACAAACCACGTAAGGATCCACCGGTGTCGTTGCATGTGTGTTCTTCCCATGAACCACACATGGATCCACCGGTGTCATTGTATGTCTGCTCTTCCCATGAACCACAGCTAGAGTCATCGCATGCGTGCTCTTTTCATGAACCACAGCCAGAGTCATTGCATGTGTGTTCTTCTCACAGAACATATCATGAACCACACCCAGTTTCATTGCATGTGTGTTCTTCTCATTAACCCCACATGGATCCACCGGTGTCATTGCATGTCTGCTCTTTTCATTAACCACAGCTAGAGTCATTGCATGTGTGCTCTTTTCATAAACCACATATCACCAGAGTCATTGCATGTGTGTTCTTCTCACAGACCACATATCACCTATGTCATTGCATGTGTGTTCTTCCCATGAACCACACATGGATCCACCAGTGTCATTGCATGTGTGTTCTTCACACAGACCACATATGGATCCACCGGTATCATTGGATGTGTGTTCTTCCCATGAACCACACATGGCTCCATCGGTGTCATTGTATGTCTGCTCTTCCCGTGAACCACAGCTAGAGTCATCGCATGCGTGCTCTTTTCATGAACCACAGCTAGAGTGATTGGATGTGTGTTCTTCTTACAAACCATATCATGAACCACACCCAGTGTCATTGCATGTGTGTTCTTCTCACAAACCACACATGGATCCACCGGTGTCATTGCATGTCTGCTCTTCTCATTAACCAGAGCTAGATTCATTGCATGTTTGTTCTTTTCACAAACCACATATCACTAGAGTCATTGCATGTGTGTTCTTCCCATGAACCACACATGGATCCACCAGTGTCATTGCACGTGTGTTCTTCTCACAAACCACACATGGATCCACCCAGTGTCATCGCATGTGTGTTCTTCCCACGAACCACACATGGATCCACCAGTGTCATTGCATGTCTGCTCTTTTCATGAACCACAACTAGAGTCATTGGATGTGTGTTCTTCTCACAGACCACATATCACCAGTGTCATTGCATGTGTGTTCTTCCCAAAGACCACACATGGATCCACCAATGTCATTGCATGTGTGTTCTTCTCACAAACCATATCATGAACCACACCTAGTGTCATTGCAAGTGTGTTCTTCTCACATACCACACATGGATCCACTAGTGTCATTGCATGTGTGTTCTTCTCACAGACCATATCATGAACCACACCGAGTTTCATTGCATGTGTTTTCTTCCCATGAACCACACATGGATCCACCGGTGTCATTGCATGTCTGCTCTTTTCATTAACCACGGCTAGAATCATTGCATGTGTGTTCTTCTCACAAACCACATATCACCAGAGTCATTGCATGTGTGTTCTTCCCAAAGACCACACATGGATCCACCAGTGTGATTGCATGTGTGTACTTCCCACAGACCACACATGGATCCACCTAGTGTCATTGCATGTGTGTTCTTCCCACAGACCGCACATGGATCCACCTAGTGTCATTGCATGTGTGTTCTTCCCATGAACCACACATGGATCCACCAGTGTCATTGCATGTCTGCTCTTTTCACAAACCAGAGCTAGAGTCATTGCATGTGTGTTCTTCTTACAAACCATATCATGAACCACACCAAGTGTCATTGCATGTGTGTTCTTCTCACAAACCACACATGCATCCACCGGTGTCATTGCATGTCTGCTCTTCTCATTAACAACTTCTAGAGTCATTGCATGTTTGTTCTTTTCACAAACCACATATCACCAGAGTCATTGCATGTGTGTTCTTCCCATGAACCACACATGGATCCACCAGTGTCATTGCATGTGTGTTCTTCTCACAAACCACACATGGATCCACCCAGTGTCATCGCATGTGTGTTCTTCCCACGAACCACACATGGATCCACCAGTGTCATTGCATGTCTGCTCTTTTCATGAACCACAACTTGAGTCATTGGATGTGTGTTCTTCTCACAGACCACATATCACCATTGTCATTGCATGTGTGTTCTTCCCAAAGACCACACATGGATCCACCAGTGTCATTGCATGTGTGTTATTCTCACAAACCACGTAAGGATCCACCGGTGTCGTTGCATGTGTGTTCTTCCCATGAACCAAACATGGATCCACCGGTGTCATTGTATGTCTGCTCTTCCCATGAACCACATCTAGAGTCATCGCATGCGTGCTCTTTTCATGAACCACAGCTAGAGTTATTGCATGTGTTTTCTTCTTACAAACCATATCATGAACCACACCCAGTGTCATTGCATGTCTGTTCTTCTCACAAACCACACATGGATCCACCGGTGTCATTGCATGTTTGCTCTTCTCATTAACCATAGCTAGAGTCATTGCATGTCTGTTCTTTTCACAAACCACATATCACTAGAGTCATTGGATGTGTGTTCTTCCCATGAACCACACATGGATCCACCAGTGTCATTGCATGTGTGTTCTTCTCACAAACCACACATGGATCCACCCAGTGTCATCGCATGTTTGCTCTTCCCATGAACCACACATGGATCCACCAGTGTCATTCCATGTCTGCTCTTTTCATGAACCACAGCTAGAGTCATTGGATGTGTGTTCTTCTCACAGAACACATATCACTAGTGTCATTGCATGTGTGTTCTTCTCACAAACCATATCATGAACCACACCTAGTGTCATTGCATGTGTGTTATTCTCACAAACCATATCATGAACCACACCCAGTGTCATTGCATGTGTGTTCTTCTCACAAACCATATCATGAACCACACCCAGTATCATTGCATGTGTGTTCTTCTCATTAACCCCACATGGATCCACCGGTGTCATTGCATGTCTGCTCTTTTCATTAACCACAGCTAGAGTCATTGCATGTGTGCTCTTTTCATAAACCACATATCACCAGAGTCATTGCATGTGTGTTCTTCTCACAGACCACATATCACCTATGTCATTGCATGTGTGTTCTTCCCATGAACCACACATGGATCCACCAGTGTCATTGCATGTGTGTTCTTCACACAGACCACACATGGATCCACCGGTATCATTGGATGTGTGTTCTTCCCATGAACCACACACGGATCCATCGGTGTCATTGTATGTCTGCTCTTCCCATGAACCACAGCTAGAGTCATCGCATGCGTGCTCTTTTCATGAACCACAGCTAGAGTCATTGGATGTGTGTTCTTCTCACAAACCATATCTTGAACCACACCCAGTGTCATTGCATGTGTGTTCTTCTCATTAACCCCACATGGATCCACCGGTGTCATTGCATGTCTGCTCTTTTCATTAACCACAGCTAGAGTCATTGCATGTGTGCTCTTTTCATAAACCACATATCACCAGAGTCATTGCATGTGTGTTCTTCTCACAGACCACATATCACCTATGTCATTGCATGTGTGTTCTTCCCATGAACCACACATGGATCCACCAGTGTCATTGCATGTGTGTTCTTCACACAGACCACATATGGATCCACCGGTGTCATTGTATGTCTGCTCTTCCCATGAACCACATCTAGAGTCATCGCATGCGTGCTCTTTTCATGAACCACAGCTAGAGTTATTGCATGTGTTTTCTTCTTACAAACCATATCATGAACCACACCCAGTGTCATTGGATGTGTGTTCTTCTCACAAACCACACATGGATCCACCGGTGTCATTGCATGTTTGCTCTTCTCATTAACCATAGCTAGAGTCATTGCATGTCTGTTCTTTTCACAAACCACATATCACTAGAGTCATTGGATGTGTGTTCTTCCCATGAACCACACATGGATCCACCAGTGTCATTGCATGTGTGTTCTTCTCACAAACCACACATGGATCCACCCAGTTTCATCGCATGTTTGCTCTTCCCATGAACCACACATGGATCCACCAGTGTCATTCCATGTCTGCTCTTTTCATGAACCACAGCTAGAGTCATTGGATGTGTGTTCTTCTCACAGAACACATATCACTAGTGTCATTGCATGTGTGTTCTTCTCACAAACCATATCATGAACCACACCTAGTGTCATTGCATGTGTGTTATTCTCACAAACCATATCATGAACCACACCCAGTGTCATTGCATGTGTGTTCTTCTCACAAACCATATCATGAACCACACCCAGTATCATTGCATGTGTGTTCTTCTCATTAACCCCACATGGATCCACCGGTGTCATTGCATGTCTGCTCTTTTCATTAACCACAGCTAGAGTCATTGCATGTGTGCTCTTTTCATAAACCACATATCACCAGAGTCATTGCATGTGTGTTCTTCTCACAGACCACATATCACCTATGTCATTGCATGTGTGTTCTTCCCATGAACCACACATGGATCCACCAGTGTCATTGCATGTGTGTTCTTCACACAGACCACACATGGATCCACCGGTATCATTGGATGTGTGTTCTTCCCATGAACCACACATGGATCCATCGGTGTCATTGTATGTCTGCTCTTCCCATGAACCACAGCTAGAGTCATCGCATGCGTGCTCTTTTCATGAACCACAGCTAGAGTCATTGGATGTGTGTTCTTCTTACAAACCATATCATGAACCACACCCAGTGTCATTGCATGTGTGTTCTTCTCATTAACCCCACATGGATCCACCGGTGTCATTGCATGTCTGCTCTTTTCATTAACCACAGCTAGAGTCATTGCATGTGTGCTCTTTTCATAAACCACATATCACCAGAGTCATTGCATGTGTGTTCTTCTCACAGACCACATATCACCTATGTCATTGCATGTGTGTTCTTCCCATGAACCACACATGGATCCACCAGTGTCATTGCATGTGTGTTCTTCACACAGACCACATATGGATCCACCGGTGTCATTGTATGTCTGCTCTTCCCATGAACCACATCTAGAGTCATCGCATGCGTGCTCTTTTCATGAACCACAGCTAGAGTTATTGCATGTGTTTTCTTCTTACAAACCATATCATGAACCACACCCAGTGTCATTGGATGTGTGTTCTTCTCACAAACCACACATGGATCCACCGGTGTCATTGCATGTTTGCTCTTCTCATTAACCATAGCTAGAGTCATTGCATGTCTGTTCTTTTCACAAACCACATATCACTAGAGTCATTGGATGTGTGTTCTTCCCATGAACCACACATGGATCCACCAGTGTCATTGCATGTGTGTTCTTCTCACAAACCACACATGGATCCACCCAGTTTCATCGCATGTTTGCTCTTCCCATGAACCACACATGGATCCACCAGTGTCATTCCATGTCTGCTCTTTTCATGAACCACAGCTAGAGTCATTGGATGTGTGTTCTTCTCACAGAACACATATCACTAGTGTCATTGCATGTGTGTTCTTCTCACAAACCATATCATGAACCACACCTAGTGTCATTGCATGTGTGTTATTCTCACAAACCATATCATGAACCACACCCAGTGTCATTGCATGTGTGTTCTTCTCACAAACCATATCATGAACCACACCCAGTATCATTGCATGTGTGTTCTTCTCATTAACCCCACATGGATCCACCGGTGTCATTGCATGTCTGCTCTTTTCATTAACCACAGCTAGAGTCATTGCATGTGTGCTCTTTTCATAAACCACATATCACCAGAGTCATTGCATGTGTGTTCTTCTCACAGACCACATATCACCTATGTCATTGCATGTGTGTTCTTCCCATGAACCACACATGGATCCACCAGTGTCATTGCATGTGTGTTCTTCACACAGACCACACATGGATCCACCGGTATCATTGGATGTGTGTTCTTCCCATGAACCACACATGGATCCATCGGTGTCATTGTATGTCTGCTCTTCCCATGAACCACAGCTAGAGTCATCGCATGCGTGCTCTTTTCATGAACCACAGCTAGAGTCATTGGATGTGTGTTCTTCTTACAAACCATATCATGAACCACACCCAGTGTCATTGCATGTGTGTTCTTCTCATTAACCCCACATGGATCCACCGGTGTCATTGCATGTCTGCTCTTTTCATTAACCACAGCTAGAGTCATTGCATGTGTGCTCTTTTCATAAACCACATATCACCAGAGTCATTGCATGTGTGTTCTTCTCACAGACCACATATCACCTATGTCATTGCATGTGTGTTCTTCCCATGAACCACACATGGATCCACCAGTGTCATTGCATGTGTTTTCTTCACACAGACCACACATGGATCCACCGATATCATTGGACGTGTGTTCTTCCCATGAACCACACATGGATCCATCGGTGTCATTGTATGTCTGCTCTTCCCATGAACCACAGCTAGAGTCATCGCATGCGTGCTCTTTTCATGAACCACAGCTAGAGTCATTGGATATGTGTTCTTCTCACAAACCATATCATGAACCACACCCAGTGTCATTGCATGTGTGTTCTTCTCATTAACCCCACATGGATCCACCGGTGTCATTGCATGTCTGCTCTTTTCATTAACCACAGCTAGAGTCATTGCATGTGTGCTCTTTTCATAAACCACATATCACCAGAGTCATTGCATGTGTGTTCTTCTCACAGACCACATATCACCTATGTCATTGCATGTGTGTTCTTCCCATGAACCACACATGGATCCACCAGTGTCATTGCATGTGTGTTCTTCACACAGACCACATATGGATCCACCGGTATCATTGGATGTGTGTTCTTCCCATGAACCACACATGGATCCATCGGTGTCATTGTATGTCTGCTCTTCCCGTGAACCACAGCTAGAGTCATCGCATGCGTGCTCTTTTCATGAACCACAGCTAGAGTGATTGGATGTGTTATCTTCTTACAAACCATATCATGAACCACACCCAGTGTCATTGCATGTGTGTTCTTCTCACAAACCACACATGGATCCACCGGTGTCATTGCATGTCTGCTCTTCTCATTAACCAGAGCTAGATTCATTGCATGTTTGTTCTTTTCACAAACCACATATCACTAGAGTCATTGCATGTGTGTTCTTCCCATGAACCACACATGGATCCACCAGTGTCATTGCATGTGTGTTCTTCTCACAAACCACACATGGATCCACCCAGTGTCATCGCATGTGTGTTCTTCCCACGAACCACACATGGATCCACCAGTGTCATTGCATGTCTGCTCTTTTCATGAACCACAACTAGAGACATTGGATGTGTGTTCTTCTCACAGACCACATATCACCAGTGTCATTGCATGTGTGTTCTTCCCAAAGACCACACATGGATCCACCAGTGTCATTGCATGTGTGTTCTTCTCACAAACCATATCATGAACCACACCTAGTGTCATTGGATGTGTGTTCTTCTCACAGACCACATATCACCATTGTCATTGCATGTGTGTTCTTCCCAAAGACCACACATGGATCCACCAGTGTCATTGCATGTGTGTTATTCTCACAAACCACGTAAGGATCCACCGGTGTCGTTGCATGTGTGTTCTTCCCATGAACCAAACATGGATCCACCGGTGTCATTGTATGTCTGCTCTTCCCATGAACCACATCTAGAGTCATCGCATGCGTGCTCTTTTCATGAACCACAGCTAGAGTTATTGCATGTGTTTTCTTCTTACAAACCATATCATGAACCACACCCAGTGTCATTGCATGTCTGTTCTTCTCACAAACCACACATGGATCCACCGGTGTCATTGCATGTTTGCTCTTCTCATTAACCATAGCTAGAGTCATTGCATGTCTGTTCTTTTCACAAACCACATATCACTAGAGTCATTGGATGTGTGTTCTTCCCATGAACCACACATGGATCCACCAGTGTCATTGCATGTGTGTTCTTCTCACAAACCACACATGGATCCACCCAGTGTCATCGCATGTTTGCTCTTCCCATGAACCACACATGGATCCACCAGTGTCATTCCATGTCTGCTCTTTTCATGAACCACAGCTAGAGTCATTGGATGTGTGTTCTTCTCACAGAACACATATCACTAGTGTCATTGCATGTGTGTTCTTCTCACAAACCATATCATGAACCACACCTAGTGTCATTGCATGTGTGTTATTCTCACAAACCATATCATGAACCACACCCAGTGTCATTGCATGTGTGTTCTTCTCACAAACCATATCATGAACCACACCCAGTATCATTGCATGTGTGTTCTTCTCATTAACCCCACATGGATCCACCGGTGTCATTGCATGTCTGCTCTTTTCATTAACCACAGCTAGAGTCATTGCATGTGTGCTCTTTTCATAAACCACATATCACCAGAGTCATTGCATGTGTGTTCTTCTCACAGACCACATATCACCTATGTCATTGCATGTGTGTTCTTCCCATGAACCACACATGGATCCACCAGTGTCATTGCATGTGTGTTCTTCACACAGACCACACATGGATCCACCGGTATCATTGGATGTGTGTTCTTCCCATGAACCACACACGGATCCATCGGTGTCATTGTATGTCTGCTCTTCCCATGAACCACAGCTAGAGTCATCGCATGCGTGCTCTTTTCATGAACCACAGCTAGAGTCATTGGATGTGTGTTCTTCTCACAAACCATATCTTGAACCACACCCAGTGTCATTGCATGTGTGTTCTTCTCATTAACCCCACATGGATCCACCGGTGTCATTGCATGTCTGCTCTTTTCATTAACCACAGCTAGAGTCATTGCATGTGTGCTCTTTTCATAAACCACATATCACCAGAGTCATTGCATGTGTGTTCTTCTCACAGACCACATATCACCTATGTCATTGCATGTGTGTTCTTCCCATGAACCACACATGGATCCACCAGTGTCATTGCATGTGTGTTCTTCACACAGACCACATATGGATCCACCGGTGTCATTGTATGTCTGCTCTTCCCATGAACCACATCTAGAGTCATCGCATGCGTGCTCTTTTCATGAACCACAGCTAGAGTTATTGCATGTGTTTTCTTCTTACAAACCATATCATGAACCACACCCAGTGTCATTGGATGTGTGTTCTTCTCACAAACCACACATGGATCCACCGGTGTCATTGCATGTTTGCTCTTCTCATTAACCATAGCTAGAGTCATTGCATGTCTGTTCTTTTCACAAACCACATATCACTAGAGTCATTGGATGTGTGTTCTTCCCATGAACCACACATGGATCCACCAGTGTCATTGCATGTGTGTTCTTCTCACAAACCACACATGGATCCACCCAGTTTCATCGCATGTTTGCTCTTCCCATGAACCACACATGGATCCACCAGTGTCATTCCATGTCTGCTCTTTTCATGAACCACAGCTAGAGTCATTGGATGTGTGTTCTTCTCACAGAACACATATCACTAGTGTCATTGCATGTGTGTTCTTCTCACAAACCATATCATGAACCACACCTAGTGTCATTGCATGTGTGTTATTCTCACAAACCATATCATGAACCACACCCAGTGTCATTGCATGTGTGTTCTTCTCACAAACCATATCATGAACCACACCCAGTATCATTGCATGTGTGTTCTTCTCATTAACCC
Organism: Avena sativa; assembly: GCA_916181665.1. Taxonomy (NCBI): domain Eukaryota; kingdom Viridiplantae; phylum Streptophyta; class Magnoliopsida; order Poales; family Poaceae; genus Avena; species Avena sativa. The sequence continues at coordinate 437,539,580 of OV702295.1, forward strand.
CACATGGATCCACCGGTGTCATTGCATGTCTGCTCTTTTCATTAACCACAGCTAGAGTCATTGCATGTGTGCTCTTTTCATAAACCACATATCACCAGAGTCATTGCATGTGTGTTCTTCTCACAGACCACATATCACCTATGTCATTGCATGTGTGTTCTTCCCATGAACCACACATGGATCCACCAGTGTCATTGCATGTGTGTTCTTCACACAGACCACACATGGATCCACCGGTATCATTGGATGTGTGTTCTTCCCATGAACCACACATGGATCCATCGGTGTCATTGTATGTCTGCTCTTCCCATGAACCACAGCTAGAGTCATCGCATGCGTGCTCTTTTCATGAACCACAGCTAGAGTCATTGGATGTGTGTTCTTCTTACAAACCATATCATGAACCACACCCAGTGTCATTGCATGTGTGTTCTTCTCATTAACCCCACATGGATCCACCGGTGTCATTGCATGTCTGCTCTTTTCATTAACCACAGCTAGAGTCATTGCATGTGTGCTCTTTTCATAAACCACATATCACCAGAGTCATTGCATGTGTGTTCTTCTCACAGACCACATATCACCTATGTCATTGCATGTGTGTTCTTCCCATGAACCACACATGGATCCACCAGTGTCATTGCATGTGTTTTCTTCACACAGACCACACATGGATCCACCGATATCATTGGACGTGTGTTCTTCCCATGAACCACACATGGATCCATCGGTGTCATTGTATGTCTGCTCTTCCCATGAACCACAGCTAGAGTCATCGCATGCGTGCTCTTTTCATGAACCACAGCTAGAGTCATTGGATATGTGTTCTTCTCACAAACCATATCATGAACCACACCCAGTGTCATTGCATGTGTGTTCTTCTCATTAACCCCACATGGATCCACCGGTGTCATTGCATGTCTGCTCTTTTCATTAACCACAGCTAGAGTCATTGCATGTGTGCTCTTTTCATAAACCACATATCACCAGAGTCATTGCATGTGTGTTCTTCTCACAGACCACATATCACCTATGTCATTGCATGTGTGTTCTTCCCATGAACCACACATGGATCCACCAGTGTCATTGCATGTGTGTTCTTCACACAGACCACATATGGATCCACCGGTATCATTGGATGTGTGTTCTTCCCATGAACCACACATGGATCCATCGGTGTCATTGTATGTCTGCTCTTCCCGTGAACCACAGCTAGAGTCATCGCATGCGTGCTCTTTTCATGAACCACAGCTAGAGTGATTGGATGTGTTATCTTCTTACAAACCATATCATGAACCACACCCAGTGTCATTGCATGTGTGTTCTTCTCACAAACCACACATGGATCCACCGGTGTCATTGCATGTCTGCTCTTCTCATTAACCAGAGCTAGATTCATTGCATGTTTGTTCTTTTCACAAACCACATATCACTAGAGTCATTGCATGTGTGTTCTTCCCATGAACCACACATGGATCCACCAGTGTCATTGCATGTGTGTTCTTCTCACAAACCACACATGGATCCACCCAGTGTCATCGCATGTGTGTTCTTCCCACGAACCACACATGGATCCACCAGTGTCATTGCATGTCTGCTCTTTTCATGAACCACAACTAGAGACATTGGATGTGTGTTCTTCTCACAGACCACATATCACCAGTGTCATTGCATGTGTGTTCTTCCCAAAGACCACACATGGATCCACCAGTGTCATTGCATGTGTGTTCTTCTCACAAACCATATCATGAACCACACCTAGTGTCATTGCATGTGTGTTCTTCTCACATACCACACATGGATCCACTAGTGTCATTACATGTGTGTTCTTCTCGCAGACCATATCATGAACCACACCGAGTTTCATTGCATGTGTTTTCTTCCCATGAACCACACATGGATCCACCGGTGTCATTGCATGTCTGCTCTTTTTATTAACCATGGCTAGAGTCATTGCATGTGTGTTCTCCTCACAAACCACATATCACCTATGTCATTGCATGTGTGTTCTTCCCAAAGACCACACATGGATCCACCAGTGTCATTGCATGTGTGTACTTCCCACAGACCACACATGGATCCACCTAGTGTCATTGCATGTGTGTTCTTCCCACAGACCGCACATGGATCCACCTAGTGTCATTGCATGTGTGTTCTTCCCATGAACCACACATGGATCCACCAGTGTCATTGCATGTCTGCTCTTTTCACAAACCAGAGCTAGAGTCATTGCATGTGTGTTCTTCTTACAAACCATATCATGAACCACACCAAGTGTCATTGCATGTGTGTTCTTCTCACAAACCACACATGCATCCACCGGTGTCATTGCATGTCTGCTCTTCTCATTAACCACTGCTAGAGTCATTGCATGTTTGTTCTTTTCACAAACCACATATCACCAGAGTCATTGCATGTGTGTTCTTCCCATGAACCACACATGGATCCACCAGTGTCATTGCATGTGTGTTCTTCTCACAAACCACACATGGATCCACCCAGTGTCATCGCATGTGTGTTCTTCCCACGAACCACACATGGATCCACTAGTGTCATTGCATGTCTGCTCTTTTCATGAACCACAGCTTGAGTCATTGGATGTGTGTTCTTCTCACAGACCACATATCACCATTGTCATTGCATGTGTGTTCTTCCCAAAGACCACACATGGATCCACCAGTGTCATTGCATGTGTGTTATTCTCACAAACCATGTAAGGATCCACTGGTGTCGTTGCATGTGTGTTCTTCCCATGAACCAAACATGGATCCACCGGTGTCATTGTATGTCTTCTCTTCCCATGAACCACATCTAGAGTCATCGCATGTGTGCTCTTTTCATGAACCACAGCTAGAGTTATTGCATGTGTTTTCTTCTTACAAACCATATCAAGAACCACACCCAGTGTCATTGCATGTGTGTTCTTCTCACAAACCACACATGGATCCACCGGTGTCATTGCATGTTTGCTCTTCTCATTAACCATAGCTAGAGTCATTGCATGTCTGTTATTTTCACAAACCACATATCACTAGAGTCATTGGATGTGTGTTCTTCCCATGAACCACACATGGATCCACCAGTGTCATTGCATGTGTGTTCTTCTCACAAACCACACATGGATCCACCCAGTGTCATCGCATGTTTGCTCTTCCCATGAACCACACATGGATCCACCAGTGTCATTCCATGTCTGCTCTTTTCATGAACCACAGCTAGAGTCATTGGATGCGTGTTCTTCTCACAGAACACATATCACTAGTGTCATTGCATGTGTGTTCTTCTCACAAACCATATCATGAACCACACCCAGTGTCATTGCATGTGTGTTCTTCTCACAAACCATATCATGAACCACACCCAGTGTCATTGCATGTGTGTTCTTCTCACAAACCATATCATGAACCACACCCAGTGTCATTGCATGTGTGTTCTTCTCATTAACCCCACATGGATCCACCGGTGTCATTGCATGTCTGCTCTTTTCATTAACCACAGCTAGAGTCATTGCATGTGTGCTCTTTTCATAAACCACATATCACCAGAGTCATTGCGTGTGTGTTCTTCTCACAGACCACATATCACCTATGTCATTGCATGTGTGTTCTTCCCATGAACCACACATGGATCCACCAGTGTCATTGCATGTGTGTTCTTCACACAGACCACACATGGATCCACCGGTATCATTGGATGTGTGTTCTTCCCATGAACCACACATGGATCCATCGGTGTCATTGTATGTCTGCTCTTCCCATGAACCACAGCTAGAGTCATCGCATGCGTGCTCTTTTCATGAACCACAGCTAGAGTCATTGGATGTGTGTTCTTCTTACAAACCTTATCATGAACCACACCCAGTGTCATTGCATGTGTGTTCTTCTCATTAACCCAACATGGATCCACCGGTGTCATTGCATGTCTGCTCTTTTCATTAACCATAGCTAGAGTCATTGCATGTGTGCTCTTTTCATAAACCACATATCACCAGAGTCATTGCATGTGTGTTCTTCTAACAGACCACATATCACCTATGTCATTGCATGTGTGTTCTTTCCATGAACCACACATGGATCCACCAGTGTCATTGCATGTGTGTTCTTCACACAGACCACATATGGATCCACCGGTATCATTGGATGTGTGTCCTTCCCATGAACCACACATGGATCCATCGGTGTCATTGTATGTCTGCTCTTCCCGTGAACCACAGCTAGAGTCATCGGATGCGTGCTCTTTTCATGAACCACAGCTAGAGTGATTGGATGTGTGTTCTTCTTACAAACCATATCATGAACCACACCCAGTGTCATTGCATGTGTGTTCTTCTCACAAACCACACATGGATCCACCGGTGTCATTGCATGTCTGCTCTTCTCATTAACCAGAGCTAGATTCATTGCATGTTTGTTCTTTTCACAAACCACATATCACTAGAGTCATTGCATGTGTGTTCGTCCCATGAACCACACATGGATCCACCAGTGTCATTGCATGTGTGTTCTTCTCACAAACCACACATGGATCCACCCAGTGTCATCGCATGTGTGTTCTTCCCACGAACCACACATGGATCCACCAGTGTCATTGCATGTCTGCTCTTTTCATGAACCACAACTAGAGTCATTGGATGTGTGTTCTTCTCACAGACCACATATCACCAGTGTCATTGCATGTGTGTTCTTCCCAAAGACCACACATGGATCCACCAGTGTCATTGCATGTGTGTTCTTCTCACAAACCATATCATGAACCACACCTAGTGTCATTGCATGTGTGTTCTTCTCACATACCACACATGGATCCACTAGTGTCATTGCATGTGTGTTCTTCTCACAGACCATATCATGAACCACACCGAGTGTCATTGCATGTGTTTTCTTCCCATGAACCACACATGGATCCACCGGTGTCATTGCATGTCTGCTCTTTTCATTAACCACGGCTAGAGTCATTGCATGTGTGTTCTTCTCACAAACCACATATCACCGGAGTCATTGCATGTGTGTTCTTCCCAAAGACCACACATGGATCCACCAGTGTCATTGCATGTGTGTACTTCCCACAGACCACACATGGATCCACCTAGTGTCATTGCATGTGTGTTCTTCCCACAGACCGCACATGGATCCACCTAGTGTCATTGCATGTGTGTTCTTCCCATGAACCACACATGGATCCACCAGTTTCATTGCATGTCTGCTCTTTTCACAAACCAGAGCTAGAGTCATTGTATGTGTGTTCTTCTTACAAACCATATCATGAACCACACCAAGTGTCATTGCATGTGTGTTCTTCTCACAAACCACACATGCATCCACCGGTGTCATTGCATGTCTGCTCTTCTCATTATCCACTGCTAGAGTCATTGTATGTTTGTTCTTTTCACAAACCACATATCACCAGAGTCATTGCATGTGTGTTCTTTCCATGAACCACACATGGATCCACCAGTGTCATTGCATGTGTGTTGTTCTCACAAACCACACATGGATCCACCCAGTGTCATTGCATGTGTGTTCTTCCCATGAACCACCCAGTGTCATTGCATGTGTGTTCTTCCCATGGATCCACCCAGTGTCATTGCATGTGTGTTATTCTCACAAACCACGTAAGGATCCACCGGTGTCGTTGCATGTGTGTTCTTCCCATGAACCACACATGGATCCACCGGTGTCATTGTATGTCTGCTCTTCCCATGAACCACAGCTAGAGTCATCGCATGCGTGCTCTTTTCATGAACCACAGCCAGAGTCATTGCATGTGTGTTCTTCTCACAGAACATATCATGAACCACACCCAGTTTCATTGCATGTGTGTTCTTCCCACACACCACACATGGATCCACTAGTGTCGTTGCATGTGTGTTCTTCCCACAAACTAGACATGGATCCACCAGTGGCATTGTATGTCTGCTCTTCCCATGAACCACAGCTAGAGTCATCGCATGCGTGCTCTTTTCATAAACCACAGCTAGAGTCATTGCATGTGTGTTCTTCTTACAAACCATATCATGAACCACACCCAGTGTCATTGCATGTGTGTTCTTCTCACAAACCACACATGGATCCACCGGTGTCATTGCATGTCTGCTCTTCTCATTAACCATAGCTAGAGTCATTGCATGTCTGTTCTTTTCACAAACCACATATCACCAGAGTCATTGCATGTGTTTTCTTCCCATGAACCACACACGAATCCACCAGTGTCATTGCATGTGTGTTCTTCTCACAAACCACACATGGATCCACCCAGTGTCATCGCATGTGTGTTCTTCCCATGAACCACACATGGATCAACCAGTGTCATTGCACGTCTGCTCTTTTCATGAACCACAGCTAGAGTCATTGGATGTGTGTTCTTCTCACAGACCACATATCACTAGTGTCATTGAATGTATGTTCTTCACAAAGACCACACATGGATCCACCTGTGTCATTGCATATGTTTTCTTCTCACAGACCACACATGGATCCACTAGTGTCATTGCATGTGTTTTATTCTCACAAAACATATCAAGAACCACACCTAGTGTCATTGCATGTGTGTTCTTCCCATGAACCACACATGGATACACCAGTGTCATTCCATGTGTGTTCTTCCCACAGACCACACATGGATCCACCAGTGTCACTTCATGTGAGTTCTTCTCATGAACCACACATGGATCCACCAGTGTCATTGCATGTCTGCTCTTTTCATGAACCATAGCTAGAGTCATTGGATCTGTGTTCTTCTTACAGACCACATATCACCAGTGTCATTGCATGTGTGTTCTTCCCAAAGACCACACATGGATCCACCAGTGTCATTGCATGTGTGTTCTTCTCACAAACCATATCATGAACCACACCCAGTGTCATTGCATGTGTGTTCTTCTCACTGACCACACATGGATCCACTAGTGTCATTGCATGTATGTTCTTCTCACAGACCATATCATGAACCACACCCAGTGTCATTGCATGTGTGTTCTTCCCATGAACCACACATGGATCCACCGGTGTCATTGCATGTCTGCTCTTTTCATTAACCACAGCTAGAGTCATTCCATGTGTGTTCTTCTCACAAACCACACATGGATCCACCAGTGTCATTGCATGTGTGTTCATCCCATGAACCACACATGGATCCACCAATGTCATTGCATGTCTGCTCTTTTCATGAACCATAGCTAGAGTCATTGGATGTGTGTTCTTCTCACATACCACATATCACTAGTGTCATTGCATGTGTGTTCTTCCCAAAGACCACACATGGATCCACTAGTTTCATTGCATGTGTGTTCTTCTCACAAACCATATCATGAACCACACCTAGTGTCATTGCATGTGTGTTCTTCTCACAGACCACACATGGATCCACTAGTGTCATTGCATGTGTGTTCTTCTTACAGACCATATCATGAACCACACCCAGTGTCATTGCATGTGTGTTCTTCCCATGAACCACACATGGATCCAGCAGTGTCATTGCATGTCTACTCTTTTCATTAACCACAACTAGAGTCATTGCATGTGTGTTCTTCTCACAAACCACATATCACCGGAGTCATTGCATGTGTGTTCTTCCCAGAGGCCACACATGGATCCACCAGTGTCATTGCATGTGTGTTCTTCCCACAGACCACACATGGATACACTCGTGTCGTTGCATGTGTGTTCTTCCCATGAACCACACATGGATCCACCAGTGTCATTGTATGTCTGCTCTTCCCATGAACTGCAGCTAGAGTCATCGCCTGCGTGCTCTTTTCACAAACCACAGCTAGAGTCATTGCATGTGTGTTCTTCTTACAAACCATATCATGAACCACACCCAGTGTCATTGCATGTGTGTTCTTCTCACAAACCACACATGGATCCACCGGTGTCATTGCATGTCTGCTCTTCTCATTAACCACACCTAGAGTCATTGCATGTCTGTTCTTTTCACAAACAACATATCACCAGAGTCATTGCATGTGTGTTCTTCCCATGAACCACACATGGATCCTCCAGTGTCATTGCTTGTGTGTTCTTCTCACAAACCACACATGGATCCACCCAGTGTCATCGCATGTTTGTTCTTCCCATGAACCACACATGGATCCACCAGTGTCATTGCATGTGTGTTATTCTCACAGACCATGTAAGGATCCACCGGTGTTGTTGCATGTGTGTTCTTCCCATGAACCACACATGGATCCACCGGTGTCATTGTATGTCTGCTCTTCCCATGAACCACATCTAGAGTCATCGCATGCGTGCTCTTTTCATGAACCACAGCTAGAGTCATTGGATGTGTGTTCTTCTTACAAACCATATCATGAACCACACCCAGTATCATTGCATGTGTGTTCTTCTCACTAACAACACATGGATCCACCGGTGTCATTGCATCTTTGCTCTTCTCCTTAACCACAGCTAGAGTCATTGCATGTCTGTTCTTTTCACAAACCACATATCACCAGAGTCATTGCATGTGTTTTCTTCCCATGAACCACACACGAATCCACCAGTGTCATTGCATGTGTGTTCTTCTCACAAACCACACATGGATCCACCCAGTGTCATCGCATGTGTGTTCTTCCCATGAACCACACATGGATCCACCAGTGTCATTGCACGTCTGCTCTTTTCATCAACCACAGCTAGAGTCATTGGATGTGTGTTCTTCTCACAGACCACATATCACTAGTGTCATTGAATGTGTGTTCTTCCCAAAGACCACACATGGATCCACCAGTGTCATTGCATATGTTTTCTTCCCACAGACCACACATGGATCCACAAGTGTCATTGCTTGTGTTTTCTTCTCACAAAACATATCATGAACCACACCTAGTGTCATTGCATGTGTGTTCTTCCCATGAACCACACATGGATCCACTAGTGTCATTCCATGTGTGTTCTTCCCATAGACCACACATGGATCCACCAGTGTCACTTCATGTGTGTTCTTCTCATGAACCACACATGGATCCACTAGTGTCATTGCATGTGTGTTCTTCCCAAAGACCACACATGGATCCACCAATGTCATTGCATGTGTGTTCTTCTCACAAACCATATCATGAACCACACCCAGTGTCATTGCATGTGTGTTCTTCTCACTGACCACACATGGATCCACTAGTGTCATTGCATGTGTGTTCTTCTCACAGACCATATCATGAACCACACCCAGTGTCATTGCATGTGTGTTCTTCCCATGAACCACACATGGATCCACCGGTGTCATTGCATGTCTGCTCTTTTCATTAACCACAGCTAGAGTCATTCCATGTGTGTTCTTCTCACAAACCACACATGGATCCACCTAGTGTCATCGCATGTCTACTCTTACCATGAACCACACATGGATCCACCAGTGTCATAGCATGTCTGCTCTTTTCATGAACCATAGCTAAGTCATTGGATGTGGGTTCTTCTCACAGACCACATATTACTAGTGTCATTGCATGTGTGTTCTACTCACAAACCATATCATGAACCACACCCAGTGTCATTGCATGTGTGTTCTTCTCACAGACCACACATGGATCCACCAGTGTCATTGCATGTGTGTTCTTCCCATGAACCACACATGGATCCACCGGTGTCATTGTATGTCTGCTCTTCCCATGAACCGCAGCTAGAGTCATCGCATGCGTGCTCTTTTCATGAACCACAGCTAGAGTCATTGCATGTGTGTTCTTCTTACAAACCATATCATAAACCACACCCAGTGTCATTGCATGTGTGCTCTTCTCGCAAACCATAGATGGATCCACCGGAGTCATTGCATGTCTTCTCTTCTCATTAACCACAGCTAGAGTCATTGCATGTCTATTATTTTCACAAACCACATATCACCAGAGTCATTGCATGTGTGTTCTTCCATGAACAACACATGGATCCACCAGTGTCATTGCATGTGTGTTCTTCTCACAAACCACACATGGATCCACCCAGTGTCATCACATGTGTGTTCTTCCCATGAACCACACATGGATCCACCAGTGTCAGTGCATGTCTGCTCTTTTCATGAACCACCGCTAGTCATTGGATGTGTGTTCTTCTCACAGACCACATATCACCAGTGTCATTGCATGTGTGTTCTTCCCAAAGACCACACATGAATCCACTAGTGTCATTGCATGTATGCTCTTCTCACAAACCCTATCATGAACCACACCCAGTGTCATTGCATGTGTGTTCTTCTCACAGACCACATATCACCGGAGTCATTGCATGTGTGTTCTTCCAATGAACCACACATGGATCCACTAGTGTCATTGCTTGTTTGTTCTTCCCAGAGACTACACATGGATCCACCAGTGTCATTGCATGTGTGTTCTTCCCATGAACCACACATGGAACCACCGGTGTCATTGTATGTCTGCTCTTCCCATGAACCACAGCTAGAGTCATCGCATGCGTGCACTTTTCATGAACCACAACTAAAGTCATTGCATGTGTGTTCTTCTTACAAACCATATCATGAACCACACCTAGTGTCATTGCATGTGTGTTCTTCTCACAAACCACACATGGATCCACCGCTGTCATTGCATGTCTGCTCTTCTCATTAACCACAGCTAGGGTCATTGCATGTCTGTTCTTTTCACAAACCACATGTCACCAGAGTCATTGCATGTGTGTTCTTCCCATGAACCACACATGGATCCACCAGTGTCATCGCATGTGTGTTCTTCTCACAAACCACACATGGATCCACCCAGTGTCATCGCATGTTTGCTCTTCCCATGAACCACACACGGATCCACCAGTGTCATTGCATGTCTGCTCTTTTCATGAACCACAGCTAGAGTCATTGGATATGTGTTCTTCTCACAAACCACATATCACCAGTGTCATTGCATGTGTGTTCTTCCCAAAGACCACGCATGGATCGACCAGTATCATTGCATGTGTGTTCTTCTCACAAACCATATCATGAACCACACCCAGTGTCATTGCATGTGTGTTCTTCTCATAGACCACACATGGATCCACCAGTGTCGTTGCATGTGTGTTCTTCTCACAAACCATATCATGAACCACACCCATTATCATTGCATGTGTGTTCTTCTCATTAACCCCACATGGATCCACTAGTGTCATTGCATGTCTGCTCTTTTCATTAACCACAGCTAGAGTCATTGCATGTGTGCTCTTTTCACAAACCACATATCACCAGAGTCATTGCATGTGTGTTCTTCTCACATACCATATCATGAACCACACCCATTGTCATTGCATGTGTGTTCTTCCCATGAACCACACATGGATCCATCGGTGTCATTGCATGTCTGGTCTTTTCATGAACCACAACTAGAGTCATTGCATGTGTGTTCTTCTCACAGACCACATATCACCAGAGTCATTGCATGTGTGTTCTTCCCATGAACCACACATGGATCAACCTGTGTCATTGCATGTGTGTTCTTCCCACAGACCACACATGGATCCCCCAGTGTCGTTGCATGTGTGTTCTTCCCATGAACCACACATGGATCCACCGGTGTCATTGTATGTCTGCTCTTCTCATTAACCACATCTAGAGTCATCGCATGCGTGCTCTTTTCATGAACCACAGCTAGAGTCATTACATGTGTGTTCTTTTTACAAACCATATCATGAACCACACCTAGTGTCATTGCATGTGTGTTCTTCTCACAAACCACACATGGATCCACTGGTGTCATTGCATGTCTGCTCTTCTCATTAACCATAGCTAGAGTCATTGCATGTCTGTTCTTTTCACAAACCACATATCACCAGAGTCATTGCATGTGTGTTCTTCCCATGAACCACACATGGATCCACCAGTGTCATTGCATGTGTGTTCTTCACACAAACCACACATGGATCCACCCAGTGTCATCACATGTGTGTTCTTCCCATAAACCACACATGGATCCACCAGTGTCATTGCATGTCTGCTCTTTTCATGAACCACAGCTAGAGTCATTGGATGTGTGTTCTTCACACAGACCACATATCACCAGTGTCATTGCATGTGTGTTCTTCCCAAAGACCACACATGGATCCACCAGTGTCATTGCATGTGTGTTCTTCTCACAAACCATATCATGAACCACACCCAGTGTCATTGCATGTGTGTTCTTCTCACACAACACACATGTATCCACTAGTGTCATTGCATGTGCGTTCTTCTCACAGACCATATCATGAACCACACCCAGTGTCATTGCATGTGTGTTCTTCCCATTAACCACACATGGATCCACCGGTGTCATTGCATGTCTGCTCTTTTCATGAACCACAGCTAGAGTCATTGCATGTGTGTTCTTCCCATAGACCACACATGGATCTACCAGTGTCATTGCATGTGTGTTCTTCCCATGAACCACACATGGATCCACCAGTGTCATTGCATGTGTGTTATTCTCGCAAACCACGTAAGGATCCACCGGTGTCGTTGCATTTGTGTTCTTCCCATGAACCAAACATGGATCCACCGGTGTCATTGTATGTCTGCTCTTCCCATGAACCACATCTAGAGTCATCGCATGCGTGCTCTTTTCATGAACCATAGCTAGAGTTATTGCATGTGTTTTCTTCTTACAAACCATATCATGAACCACACCCAGTGTCATTGCATGTGTGTTCTTCTCACAAACCACAAATGGATCCACCGGTGTCATTGCATGTTTGCTCTTCTCATTAACCATAGCTAGAGTCATTGCATGTCTGTTCTTTTCACAAACCACATATCACTAGAGTCATTGGATGTGTGTTCTTCCCATGAACCACACATGGATCCACCAGTGTCATTGCATGTGTGTTCTTCTCACAAACCACACATGGATCCACCCAGTGTCATCGCATGTTTGCTCTTCCCATGAACCACACATGGATGTTCCATGTCTGCTCTTTTCATGAACCACAGCTAGAGTCATTGGATGTGTGTTCTTCTCACAGAACACATATCACTAGTGTCATTGCATGTGTGTTCTTCTCACAAACCATATCATGAACCACACCCAGTGTCATTGCATGTGTGTTCTTCTCACAAACCATATCATGAACCACACCCAGTGTCATTGCATGTGTGTTCTTCTCACAAACCATATCATGAACCACACCCAGTGTCATTGCATGTGTGTTCTTCTCATTAACCCCACTTGGATCCACCGGTGTCATTGCGTGTCTGTTCTTTTCATTAACCACAGCTAGAGTCGTTGCATGTGTGCTCTTTTCATAAACCACATATCACTAGAGTCATTGCATGTGTGTTCTTCTCACAGACCACATATCACCTATGTCATTGCATGTGTGTTCTTCCCATGAACCACACATGGATCCACCAGTGTCATTGCATGTGTGTTCTTCACACAGACCACACATGGATCCACCGATATCATTGGATGTGTGTTCTTCGCATGAACCACACATGGATCCATCGGTGTCGTTGTATCTCTGCTCTTCCCATGAACCACAACTAGAGTCATCGCATGCGTGCTCTTTTCATGAACCACAGCTAGAGTCATTGGATGTGTGTTCTTCTTACAAACCATATCATGAACCACACCCAGTGTCATTGCATGTGTGTTCTTCTCGCTAACAACACATGGATCCACCGGTGTCATTGCATCTTTGCTCTTCTCCTTAACCACAGCTAGAGTCATTGCATGTCTGTTCTTTTCACAAACCACATATCACCAGAGTCATTGCATGTGTTTTCTTCCCATGAACCACACACGAATCCACCAGTGTCATTGCATGTGTGTTCTTCTCACAAACCACACATGGATCCACCCAGTGTCATCGCATGTGTGTTCTTCCCATGAACCACACATGGATCCACCAGTGTCATTGCACGTCTGCTCTTTTCATCAACCACAGCTAGAGTCATTGGATGTGTGTTCTTCTCACAGACCACATATCACTAGTGTCATTGAATGTGTGTTCTTCCCAAAGACCACACATGGATCCACCAGTGTCATTGCATATGTTTTCTTCCCACAGACCACACATGGATCCACAAGTGTCATTGCTTGTGTTTTCTTCTCACAAAACATATCATGAACCACACCTAGTGTCATTGCATGTGTGTTCTTCCCATGAACCACACATCGATCCACTAGTGTCATTCCATGTGTGTTCTTCCCATAGACCACACATGGATCCACCAGTGTCACTTCATGTGTGTTCTTCTCATGAACCACACATGGATCCACTAGTGTCATTGCATGTGTGTTCTTCCCAAAGACCACACATGGATCCACCAATGTCATTGCATGTGTGTTCTTCTCACAAACCATATCATGAACCACACCCAGTGTCATTGCATGTGTGTTCTTCTCACTGACCACACATGGATCCACTAGTGTCATTGCATGTGTGTTCTTCTCACAGACCATATCATGAACCACACCCAGTGTCATTGCATGTGTGTTCTTCCCATGAACCACACATGGATCCACCGGTGTCATTGCATGTCTGCTCTTTTCATTAACCACAGCTAGAGTCATTCCATGTGTGTTCTTCTCACAAACCACACATGGATCCACCTAGTGTCATCGCATGTCTACTCTTACCATGAACCACACATGGATCCACCAGTGTCATAGCATGTCTGCTCTTTTCATGAACCATAGCTAAGTCATTGGATGTGGGTTCTTCTCACAGACCACATATTACTAGTGTCATTGCATGTGTGTTCTACTCACAAACCATATCATGAACCACACCCAGTGTCATTGCATGTGTGTTCTTCTCACAGACCACACATGGATCCACCAGTGTCATTGCATGTGTGTTCTTCTGACAAACCATATCATGAACCACACCATGTGTCATTGTATGTGTGTTCTTCTCCTTAACCCCACATGGATCCACCGGTGTCATTGCATGTCTGCTCTTTTCATTAACCACAGCTAGAGTCATTGCATGTGTGTTCTTTTTACAAACCACATATCACCAGAGTCATTGCATGTGTGTTCTTCTCACAGACCTCATATCACCTGTGCATTGCATGTGTGTTCTTCCCATGAACCACACATGGATCCACCAGTGGCATTGCATGTGTGTTCTTTTCACAAACCACATATCACCAGAGTCATTGCATGTGTGTTCTTATCACAGACCACATATCACCTGTGTCATTGCATGTGTGTTCTTCCCATGAACCACACATGGATCCACTAGTGTCATTGCATATGTGTTCTTCCCACAGACCACACATGGATCCATCGGTGTCATTGCATGTGTGTTCTTCCCATGAACCACACATGGATCTACTAGTGTCATTGCATGTCTGCTCTTTTCATGAACCACAGCTAGAGTCATTGGATGTGTGTTCTTCACACAGACCACATATCACCAGTGTCATTGCATGTGTGTTCTTCCCAAAGACCACACATGGATCCACCAGTGTCATTGCATGTGTGTTCGTATCGCAAACCATATCATGAACCACACCCAGTGTCATTGCATGTGTGTTCTTCTCATAGACCACACATGGATCCACCAGTTTCATTGCACGTGTGTTCTTATCACAGACCATATCATGAACCACACCCGGTGTCATTGCATGTGTGTTCTTCCCATTAACCACACATGGATCCACCGGTGTCATTGCATGTCTGCTCTTTTCATGAACCATAGCTAGAGTAATTGCATGTGTGTTCTTCTTACAGACCACATATCACCTGTGTCATTGCATGTGTGTTCTTCCCATGAACCACACATGGATCCACAAGTGTCATTGCATGTGTGTTCTTCCCACAAACCACACATGGATCCACCAGTGTCATTGCATGTGTGTTCTTCCCACAGACCACACATGGATCCACCAGTGTCATTGCATGTGTGTTCTTCCCATGAACCACACATGGATCCACCGGTGTCATTGTATGTCTGCTCTTCCCATGAACCGCAGCTAGAGTCATCGCATGCGTGCTCTTTTCATGAACCACAGCTAGAGTCATTGCATGTGTGTTCTTCTTACAAACCATATCATAAACCACACCCAGTGTCATTGCATGTGTGCTCTTCTCGCAAACCATAGATGGATCCACCGGAGTCATTGCATGTCTTCTCTTCTCATTAACCACAGCTAGAGTCATTGCATGTCTATTATTTTCACAAACCACATATCACCAGAGTCATTGCATGTGTGTTCTTCCATGAACAACACATGGATCCACCAGTGTCATTGCATGTGTGTTCTTCTCACAAACCACACATGGATCCACCCAGTGTCATCACATGTGTGTTCTTCCCATGAACCACACATGGATCCACCAGTGTCAGTGCATGTCTGCTCTTTTCATGAACCACCGCTAGTCATTGGATGTGTGTTCTTCTCACAGACCACATATCACCAGTGTCATTGCATGTGTGTTCTTCCCAAAGACCACACATGAATCCACTAGTGTCATTGCATGTATGCTCTTCTCACAAACCCTATCATGAACCACACCCAGTGTCATTGCATGTGTGTTCTTCTCACAGACCACATATCACCGGAGTCATTGCATGTGTGTTCTTCCAATGAACCACACATGGATCCACTAGTGTCATTGCTTGTTTGTTCTTCCCAGAGACTACACATGGATCCACCAGTGTCATTGCATGTGTGTTCTTCCCATGAACCACACATGGAACCACCGGTGTCATTGTATGTCTGCTCTTCCCATGAACCACAGCTAGAGTCATCGCATGCGTGCACTTTTCATGAACCACAACTAAAGTCATTGCATGTGTGTTCTTCTTACAAACCATATCATGAACCACACCTAGTGTCATTGCATGTGTGTTCTTCTCACAAACCACACATGGATCCACCGCTGTCATTGCATGTCTGCTCTTCTCATTAACCACAGCTAGGGTCATTGCATGTCTGTTCTTTTCACAAACCACATGTCACCAGAGTCATTGCATGTGTGTTCTTCCCATGAACCACACATGGATCCACCAGTGTCATCGCATGTGTGTTCTTCTCACAAACCACACATGGATCCACCCAGTGTCATCGCATGTTTGCTCTTCCCATGAACCACACACGGATCCACCAGTGTCATTGCATGTCTGCTCTTTTCATGAACCACAGCTAGAGTCATTGGATATGTGTTCTTCTCACAAACCACATATCACCAGTGTCATTGCATGTGTGTTCTTCCCAAAGACCACGCATGGATCGACCAGTATCATTGCATGTGTGTTCTTCTCACAAACCATATCATGAACCACACCCAGTGTCATTGCATGTGTGTTCTTCTCATAGACCACACATGGATCCACCAGTGTCGTTGCATGTGTCTTCTTCTCATTAACCCCACATGGATCCACTAGTGTCATTGCATGTCTGCTCTTTTCATTAACCACAGCTAGAGTCATTGCATGTGTGCTCTTTTCACAAACCACATATCACCAGAGTCATTGCATGTGTGTTCTTCTCACATACCATATCATGAACCACACCCATTGTCATTGCATGTGTGTTCTTCCCATGAACCACACATGGATCCATCGGTGTCATTGCATGTCTGGTCTTTTCATGAACCACAACTAGAGTCATTGCATGTGTGTTCTTCTCACAGACCACATATCACCAGAGTCATTGCATGTGTGTTCTTCCCATGAACCACACATGGATCAACCTGTGTCATTGCATGTGTGTTCTTCCCACAGACCACACATGGATCCCCCAGTGTCGTTGCATGTGTGTTCTTCCCATGAACCACACATGGATCCACCGGTGTCATTGTATGTCTGCTCTTCTCATTAACCACATCTAGAGTCATCGCATGCGTGCTCTTTTCATGAACCACAGCTAGAGTCATTACATGTGTGTTCTTTTTACAAACCATATCATGAACCACACCTAGTGTCATTGCATGTGTGTTCTTCTCACAAACCACACATGGATCCACCGGTGTCATTGCATGTCTGCTCTTCTCATTAACCATAGCTAGAGTCATTGCATGTCTGTTCTTTTCACAAACCACATATCACCAGAGTCATTGCATGTGTGTTCTTCCCATGAACCACACATGGATCCACCAGTGTCATTGCATGTGTGTTCTTCACACAAACCACACATGGATCCACCCAGTGTCATCGCATGTGTGTTCTTCCCATAAACCACACATGGATCCACCAGTGTCATTGCATGTCTGCTCTTTTCATGAACCACAGCTAGAGTCATTGGATGTGTGTTCTTCACACAGACCACATATCACCAGTGTCATTGCATGTGTGTTCTTCCCAAAGACCACACATGGATCCACCAGTGTCATTGCATGTGTGTTCTTCTCACAAACCATATCATGAACCACACCCAGTGTCATTGCATGTGTGTTCTTCTCACACAACACACATGTATCCACTAGTGTCATTGCATGTGCGTTCTTCTCACAGACCATATCATGAACCACACCCAGTGTCATTGCATGTGTGTTCTTCCCATTAACCACACATGGATCCACCGGTGTCATTGCATGTCTGCTCTTTTCATGAACCACAGCTAGAGTCATTGCATGTGTGTTCTTCCCATTGACCACACATGGATCTACCAGTGTCATTGCATGTGTGTTCTTCCCATGAACCACACATGGATCCACCAGTGTCATTGCATGTGTGTTATTCTCGCAAACCACGTAAGGATCCACCGGTGTCGTTGCATTTGTGTTCTTCCCATGAACCAAACATGGATCCACCGGTGTCATTGTATGTCTGCTCTTCCCATGAACCACATCTAGAGTCATCGCATGCGTGCTCTTTTCATGAACCATAGCTAGAGTTATTGCATGTGTTTTCTTCTTACAAACCATATCATGAACCACACCCAGTGTCATTGCATGTGTGTTCTTCTCACAAACCACAAATGGATCCACCGGTGTCATTGCATGTTTGCTCTTCTCATTAACCATAGCTAGAGTCATTGCATGTCTGTTCTTTTCACAAACCACATATCACTAGAGTCATTGGATGTGTGTTCTTCCCATGAACCACACATGGATCCACCAGTGTCATTGCATGTGTGTTCTTCTCACAAACCACACATGGATCCACCCAGTGTCATCGCATGTTTGCTCTTCCCATGAACCACACATGGATGTTCCATGTCTGCTCTTTTCATGAACCACAGCTAGAGTCATTGGATGTGTGTTCTTCTCACAGAACACATATCACTAGTGTCATTGCATGTGTGTTCTTCTCACAAACCATATCATGAACCACACCCAGTGTCATTGCATGTGTGTTCTTCTCACAAACCATATCATGAACCACACCCAGTGTCATTGCATGTGTGTTCTTCTCACAAACCATATCATGAACCACACCCAGTGTCATTGCATGTGTGTTCTTCTCATTAACCCCACTTGGATCCACCGGTGTCATTGCGTGTCTGTTCTTTTCATTAACCACAGCTAGAGTCATTGCATGTGTGCTCTTTTCATAAACCACATATCACTAGAGTCATTGCATGTGTGTTCTTCTCACATACCACATATCACCTATGTCATTGCATGTGTGTTCTTCCCATGAACCACACATGGATCCACCAGTGTCATTGCATGTGTGTTCTTCACACAGACCACACATGGATCCACCGATATCATTGGATGTGTGTTCTTCGCATGAACCACACATGGATCCATCGGTGTCGTTGTATGTCTGCTCTTCCCATGAACCACAACTAGAGTCATCGCATGCGTGCTCTTTTCATGAACCACAGCTAGAGTCATTGGATGTGTGTTCTTCTTACAAACCATATCATGAACCACACCCAGTGTCATTGCATGTGTGTTCTTCTCACAAACCACACATGGATCCACCGGTGTCATTACATGTCTGCTCTTCTCATTAACCAGAGCTAGATTCATTGCATGTTTGTTCTTTTCACAAACCACATATCACTAGAGTCATTGCATGTGTGTTCTTCCCATGAACCACACATCGATCCACCAGTGTCATTGCATGTGTGTTCTTCTCACAAACCACACATGGATCCACCCAGTGTCATCGCATGTGTGTTCTTCCCATGAACCACACATGGATCCACCAGTGTCATTGCATGTGTGTTATTCTCACAAACCACGTAAGGATCCACCAGTGTCGTTGCATGTGTGTTCTTCCCATGAGCCACACATGGATCCACCGGTGTCATTGTATGTCTGCTCTTCCCATGAACCACAGCTATTGTCATCGCATACGTGCTCTTTTCATGAACCACAGCAAGAGTCATTGCATGTGTGCTGTTCTCACAGAACATATCATGAACCACACCCAGTTTCATTGCATGTGTGTTCTTTCCATGAACCACACATGGATCCACCGGTGTCATTGCATGTCTGCTCTTTTCATGAACCACGGCTAGAGTCATTGCATGTGTGTTCTTCTCACAGACCATATATCGCCGGAGTCATTGCATGTGTGTTCTTCCCATGAACCACACATGTGTCCACCAGTGTCATTGCATGTGTGTTCTTCCCACACACCACACATGGATCGACTACTGTCGTTGCATGTGTGTTCTTCCCACCAACCACACATGGATCCACCAGTGGCATTGTATGTCTGCTCTTCCCATGAACCACAGCTAGAGTCATCGCATGCGTGCTCTTTTCATGAACCATAGCTAGAGTCATTGCATGTGTGTTCTTCTTACAAACCATATCATGAACCACACCCAGTGTCATTGCATGTGTGTTCTTCTCACAAACCACACATGGATCCACCGGTGTCATTGCATGTCTGCTCTTCTCATTAACCACAGCTAGAGTCATTGCATGTCTGTTCTTTTCACAAACCACATATCACCAGAGTCATTGCATGTGTTTTCTTCCCATGAACCACACACGAATCCACCAGTGTCATTGCATGTGTGTTCTTCTCACAAACCACACATGGATCCACCCAGTGTCATCGCATGTGTGTTCTTCCCATGAACCACACATGGATCCACCAGTGTCATTGCACGTCTGCTCTTTTCATGAACCACAGCTAGAGTCATTGGATGTGTGTTCTTCTCACAGACCACATATCACCAGTGTCATTGAATGTGTGTTCTTCCCAAAGACCACACATGGATCCACCAGTGTCATTGCATATGTTTTCTTCTCACAGACCACACATGGATCCACCAGTGTCATTGCATGTGTTTTCTTCTCACAAAACATATCATGAACCACACCTAGTGTCATGGCATGTGTGTTCTTCCCATGAACCACACATGGATCCACCAGTGTCATTCCATGTGTGTTCTTCCCACAGACCACACATGGATCCACCAGTGTCACTTCATGTGTGTTCTTCTCATGAACCACACATGGATCCACCCGTGTCATTGCATGTCTGCTCTTTTCATGAACCATAGCTAGAGTCATTGGATGTGTGTTATTCTTACAGACCACATATCACCAGTGTCATTGCATGTGTGTTCTTCCCAAAGACCACACATGGATCCACCAGCGTCATTGCATGTGTGTTCTTCTCACAAACCATATCATGAACCACACCCAGTGTCATTGCATGTGTCTTCTTCTCACTGACCACACATGGATCCACTAGTGTCATTGCATGTGTGTTCTTCTCAGAGACCATATCATGAACCACCCCCAGTGTCATTGCATGTGTGTTCTTCCCATGAAC
Source organism: Avena sativa (assembly GCA_916181665.1). NCBI lineage: Eukaryota > Viridiplantae > Streptophyta > Magnoliopsida > Poales > Poaceae > Avena > Avena sativa. Next base: position 437,561,173 of record OV702295.1, read on the forward strand.
CACACATGGATCCACCGGTGTCATTGCATGTCTGCTCTTTTCATTAACCACAGCTAGAGTCATTCCATGTGTGTTCTTCTCACAAACCACACATGGATCCACCAGTGTCATTGCATGTGTGTTCTTCCCATGAACCACACATGGATCCACCAATGTCATTGCATGGCTAGAGTCATTGCATGTGTGTTCTTCTCACAGACCACATATCACCAGTGTCATTGCATGTGTGTTCTTCCAAAATACCACACATGGATCCACTAGTGTCATTGCATCTGTGTTCTTCTCACAAACCATATCATGAACCACACCTAGTGTCATTGCATGTGTGTTCTTCTCACAAACCATATCATGAACCACACCCAGTGTCATTGCATGTGTGTTTTTCTCACAGACCATATCATGAACCACACCCAGTGTCATTGCATGTGTGTTCTTCCCATGAACCACACATGGATCCAGCAGTGTCATTGCATGTCTGCTCATTTCATTAACCACAGCTAAAGTCATAGCATGTGTGTTCTTCTCACAAACCACATATCACCGGAGTCATTGCATGTGTGTTCTTCCCAAAGGCCAGACATGGATCCACCAGTGTCATTGCATGTGTGTTCTTCCCACAGACCACACATGGATACACTCGTGTCGTTGCATGTGTGTTCTTCCCATGAACCACACATGGATCCACCAGTGTCATTCTATGTCTGCTCTTCCCATGAACTGCAGCTAGAGTCATCGCATGCGTGCTCTTTTCACAAACTACAGCTAGAGTCATTTAATGTGTGTTCTTCTTACAAACCATATCATGAACCACACCCAGTGTCATTGCATGTGTGTTCTTCTCACAAACCACACATGGATCCACCGGTGTCATTGCATGTCTGCTCTTCTCATTAACCACACCTAGAGTCATTGCATGTCTGTTCTTTTCACAAACCACATATCACCAGAGTCATTGCATGTGTGTTCTTCCCATGAACCACACATGGATCCTCCAGTGTCATTGCATGTGTGTTCTTCTCACAAACCACACATGGATCCACCCAGTGTCATTGCATGTGTGTTCTTCCCATGAACCACACATGGATCCACCAGTGTCATTGCATGTGTGTTCTTCCCACAGACCACACATGGATCCACGGGTGTCATTGCATGTGTGTTCTTCCCATGAACCACACATGGATCCATCGGTGTCATTGTATGTCTACTCTTCCCATGAACCACAGCTAGAGTCATCGCATGCGTGCTCTTTTCATGAAGCACAACTAGAGTCATTGGATGTGTGTTCTTCTTACAAACCATATCAAGAACCACACCCAGTGTCATTGCATGTGTGTTCTTCTCACAAACCACACATGGATCCACCGGTGTCATTGCATGTGTGCTCTTCTCATTAACCACAGCTAGAGTCATTGCATGTCTGTTCTTTTCACAAACCACATATCACTATAGTCATTGGATGTGTGTTCTTCCCATGACCACACATGGATCCACTAGTGTCATTGCATATGTGTTCTTCCCACAGACCACACATGGATCCACCGGTGTCATTGCATGTGTGTTCTTCCCATGAACCACACATGGATCTACTAGTGTCATTGCATGTCTGCTCTTTTCATGAACCACAGCTAGAGTCATTGGATGTGTGTTCTTCACACAGACCACATATCACCAGTGTCATTGCATGTGTGTTCTTCCCAAAGACCACACATGGATCCACCAGTGTCATTGCATGTGTGTTCGTATCGCAAACCATATCATGAACCACACCCAGTGTCATTGCATGTGTGTTCTTCTCATATACCACACATGGATCCACCAGTTTCATTGCACGTGTGTTCTTATCACAGACCATATCATGAACCACACCCGGTGTCATTGCATGTGTGTTCTTCCATTAACCACACATGGATCCACCGGTGTCATTGCATGTCTGCTCTTTTCATGAACCATAGCTAGAGTAATTGCATGTGTGTTCTTCTTACAGACCACATATCACCTGTGTCATTGCATGTGTGTTCTTCCCATGAATCACACATGGATCCACAAGTGTCATTGCATGTGTGTTCTTCCCACAAACCACACATGGATCCACCAGTGTCATTGCATGTGTGTTCTTCCCACAGACCACACATGGATCCACCAGTGTCATTGCATGTGTGTTCTTCCCATGAACCACACATGGATCCACCGGTGTCATTGTATGTCTGCTCTTTCCATGAACCGCAGCTAGAGTCATCGCATGCGTGCTCTTTTCATGAACCACAGCTAGATTTATTGCATGTGTGTTCTTCTTACAAACCATATCATAAACCACACCCAGTGTCATTGCATGTGTGTTCTTCTCGCAAACCATAGATGGATCCACCGGAGTCATTGCATGTCTTCTCTTCTCATTAACCACAGCTAGAGTCATTGCATGTCTATTATTTTCACAAACCACATATCACCAGAGTCATTGCATGTGTGTTCTTCCATGAACAACACATGGATCCACCAGTGTCATTGCATGTGTGTTCTTCTCACAAACCACACATGGATCCACCCAGTGTCATCACATGTGTGTTCTTCCCATGAACCACACATGGATCCACCAGTGTCAGTGCATGTCTGCTCTTTTCATGAACCACCGCTAGTCATTGGATGTGTGTTCTTCTCACAGACCACATATCACCAGTGTCATTGCATGTGTGTTCTTCCCAAAGACCACACATGGATCCACTAGTGTCATTGCATGTATGCTCTTCTCACAAACCCTATCATGAACCACACCCAGTGTCATTGCATGTGTGTTCTTCTCACAGACCACATATCACCGGAGTCATTGCATGTGTGTTCTTCCAGTGAACCACACATGGATCCACTAGTGTCATTGCTTGTTTGTTCTTCCCAGAGACTACAAATGGATCCACCAGTGTCATTGCATGTGTGTTCTTCCCATGAACCACACATGGAACCACCGGTGTCATTGTATGTCTGCTCTTCCCATGAACCACAGCTAGAGTCATCGCATGCGTGCACTTTTCATGAACCACAACTAAAGTCATTGCATGTGTGTTCTTCTTACAAACCATATCATGAACCACACCTAGTGTCATTGCATGTGTGTTCTTCTCACAAACCACACATGGATCCACCGCTGTCATTGCATGTCTGCTCTTCTCATTAACCACAGCTAGGGTCATTGCATGTCTGTTCTTTTCACAAACCACATGTCACCAGAGTCATTGCATGTGTGTTCTTCCCATGAACCACACATGGATCCACCAGTGTCATCGCATGTGTGTTCTTCTCACAAACCACACATGGATCCACCCAGTGTCATCGCATGTTTGCTCTTCCCATGAACCACACACGGATCCACCAGTGTCATTGCATGTCTGCTCTTTTCATGAACCACAGCTAGAGTCATTGGATATGTGTTCTTCTCACAAACCACATATCACCAGTGTCATTGCATGTGTGTTCTTCCCAAAGACCACGCATGGATCGACCAGTGTCATTGCATGTGTGTTCTTCTCACAAACCATATCATGAACCACACCCAGTGTCATTGCATGTGTGTTCTTCTCATAGACCACACATGGATCCACCAGTGTTGTTGCATGTGTGTTCTTCTCACAAACCATATCATGAACCACACCCATTATCATTGCATGTGTGTTCTTCTCATTAACCCCACATGGATCCACTAGTGTCATTGCATGTCTGCTCTTTTCATTAACCACAGCTAGAGTCATTGCATGTGTGCTCTTTTCACAAACCACATATCACCAGAGTCATTGCATGTGTGTTCTTCTCACATACCATATCATGAACCACACCCATTGTCATTGCATGTGTGTTCTTCCCATGAACCACACATGGATCCATCGGTGTCATTGCATGTCTGGTCTTTTCATGAACCACAACTAGAGTCATTGCATGTGTGTTCTTCTCACAGACCACATATCACCAGAGTCATTGCATGTGTGTTCTTCCCATGAACCACACATGGATCAACCTGTGTCATTGCATGTGTGTTCTTCCCACAGACCACACATGGATCCCCCAGTGTCGTTGCATGTGTGTTCTTCCCATGAACCACACATGGATCCACCGGTGTCATTGTATGTCTGCTCTTCTCATTAACCACATCTAGAGTCATCGCATGCGTGCTCTTTTCATGAACCACAGCTAGAGTCATTACATGTGTGTTCTTTTTACAAACCATATCATGAACCACACCTAGTGTCATTGCATGTGTGTTCTTCTCACAAACCACACATGGATCCACCGGTGTCATTGCATGTCTGCTCTTCTCATTAACCATAGCTAGAGTCATTGCATGTCTGTTCTTTTCACAAACCACATATCACCAGAGTCATTGCATGTGTGTTCTTCCCATGAACCACACATGGATCCACCAGTGTCATTGCATGTGTGTTCTTCACACAAACCACACATGGATCCACCCAGTGTCATCGCATGTGTGTTCTTCCCATAAACCACACATGGATCCACCAGTGTCATTGCATGTCTGCTCTTTTCATGAACCACAGCTAGAGTCATTGGATGTGTGTTCTTCACACAGACCACATATCACCAGTGTCATTGCATGTGTGTTCTTCCCAAAGACCACACATGGATCCACCAGTGTCATTGCATGTGTGTTCTTCTCACAAACCATATCATGAACCACACCCAGTGTCATTGCATGTGTGTTCTTCTCACACAACACACATGTATCCACTAGTGTCATTGCATGTGCGTTCTTCTCACAGACCATATCATGAACCACACCCAGTGTCATTGCATGTGTGTTCTTCCCATTAACCACACATGGATCCACCGGTGTCATTGCATGTCTGCTCTTTTCATGAACCACAGCTAGAGTCATTGCATGTGTGTTCTTCCCATTGACCACACATGGATCTACCAGTGTCATTGCATGTGTGTTCTTCCCATGAACCACACATGGATCCACCAGTGTCATTGCATGTGTGTTATTCTCGCAAACCACGTAAGGATCCACCGGTGTCGTTGCATTTGTGTTCTTCCCATGAACCAAACATGGATCCACCGGTGTCATTGTATGTCTGCTCTTCCCATGAACCACATCTAGAGTCATCGCATGCGTGCTCTTTTCATGAACCATAGCTAGAGTTATTGCATGTGTTTTCTTCTTACAAACCATATCATGAACCACACCCAGTGTCATTGCATGTGTGTTCTTCTCACAAACCACAAATGGATCCACCGGTGTCATTGCATGTTTGCTCTTCTCATTAACCATAGCTAGAGTCATTGCATGTCTGTTCTTTTCACAAACCACATATCACTAGAGTCATTGGATGTGTGTTCTTCCCATGAACCACACATGGATCCACCAGTGTCATTGCATGTGTGTTCTTCTCACAAACCACACATGGATCCACCCAGTGTCATCGCATGTTTGCTCTTCCCATGAACCACACATGGATGTTCCATGTCTGCTCTTTTCATGAACCACAGCTAGAGTCATTGGATGTGTGTTCTTCTCACAGAACACATATCACTAGTGTCATTGCATGTGTGTTCTTCTCACAAACCATATCATGAACCACACCCAGTGTCATTGCATGTGTGTTCTTCTCACAAACCATATCATGAACCACACCCAGTGTCATTGCATGTGTGTTCTTCTCACAAACCATATCATGAACCACACCCAGTGTCATTGCATGTGTGTTCTTCTCATTAACCCCACATGGATCCACCGGTGTCATTGCGTGTCTGTTCTTTTCATTAACCACAGCTAGAGTCATTGCATGTGTGCTCTTTTCATAAACCACATATCACTAGAGTCATTGCATGTGTGTTCTTCTCACAGACCACATATCACCTATGTCATTGCATGTGTGTTCTTCCCATGAACCACACATGGATCCACCAGTGTCATTGCATGTGTGTTCTTCACACAGACCACACATGGATCCACCGATATCATTGGATGTGTGTTCTTCGCATGAACCACACATGGATCCATCGGTGTCGTTGTATGTCTGCTCTTCCCATGAACCACAACTAGAGTCATCGCATGCGTGCTCTTTTCATGAACCACAGCTAGAGTCATTGGATGTGTGTTCTTCTTACAAACCATATCATGAACCACACCCAGTGTCATTGCATGTGTGTTCTTCTCACAAACCACACATGGATCCACCGGTGTCATTACATGTCTGCTCTTCTCATTAACCAGAGCTAGATTCATTGCATGTTTGTTCTTTTCACAAACCACATATCACTAGAGTCATTGCATGTGTGTTCTTCCCATGAACCACACATCGATCCACCAGTGTCATTGCATGTGTGTTCTTCTCACAAACCACACATGGATCCACCCAGTGTCATCGCATGTGTGTTCTTCCCATGAACCACACATGGATCCACCAGTGTCATGGCATGTGTGTTATTCTCACAAACCACGTAAGGATCCACCAGTGTCGTTGCATGTGTGTTCTTCCCATGAGCCACACATGGATCCACCGGTGTCATTGTATGTCTGCTCTTCCCATGAACCACAGCTAGAGTCATCGCATACGTGCTCTTTTCATGAACCACAGCAAGAGTCATTGCATGTGTGCTGTTCTCACAGAACATATCATGAACCACACCCAGTTTCATTGCATGTGTGTTCTTTCCATGAACCACACATGGATCCACCGGTGTCATTGCATGTCTGCTCTTTTCATGAACCACGGCTAGAGTCATTGCATGTGTGTTCTTCTCACAGACCATATATCGCCGGAGTCATTGCATGTGTGTTCTTCCCATGAACCACACATGTGTCCACCAGTGTCATTGCATGTGTGTTCTTCCCACACACCACACATGGATCGACTACTGTCGTTGCATGTGTGTTCTTCCCACAAACCACACATGGATCCACCAGTGGCATTGTATGTCTGCTCTTCCCATGAACCACAGCTAGAGTCATCGCATGCGTGCTCTTTTCATGAACCATAGCTAGAGTCATTGCATGTGTGTTCTTCTTACAAACCATATCATGAACCACACCCAGTGTCATTGCATGTGTGTTCTTCTCACAAACCACACATAGATCCACCGGTGTCATTGCATGTCTGCTCTTCTCATTAACCACAGCTAGAGTCATTGCATGTCTGTTCTTTTCACAAACCACATATCACCAGAGTCATTGCATGTGTTTTCTTCCCATGAACCACACACGAATCCACCAGTGTCATTGCATGTGTGTTCTTCTCACAAACCACACATGGATCCACCCAGTGTCATCGCATGTGTGTTCTTCCCATGAACCACACATGGATCCACCAGTGTCATTGCACGTCTGCTCTTTTCATGAACCACAGCTAGAGTCATTGGATGTGTGTTCTTCTCACAGACCACATATCACCAGTGTCATTGAATGTGTGTTCTTCCCAAAGACCACACATGGATCCACCAGTGTCATTGCATATGTTTTCTTCTCACAGACCACACATGGATCCACCAGTGTCATTGCATGTGTTTTCTTCTCACAAAACATATCATGAACCACACCTAGTGTCATGGCATGTGTGTTCTTCCCATGAACCACACATGGATCCACCAGTGTCATTCCATGTGTGTTCTTCCCACAGACCACACATGGATCCACCAGTGTCACTTCATGTGTGTTCTTCTCATGAACCACACATGGATCCACCAGTGTCATTGCATGTCTGCTCTTTTCATGAACCATAGCTAGAGTCATTGGATGTGTGTTATTCTTACAGACCACATATCACCAGTGTCATTGCATGTGTGTTCTTCCCAAAGACCACACATGGATCCACCAGCGTCATTGCATGTGTGTTCTTCTCACAAACCATATCATGAACCACACCCAGTGTCATTGCATGTGTGTTCTTCTCACTGACCACACATGGATCCACTAGTGTCATTGCATGTGTGTTCTTCTCAGAGACCATATCATGAACCACCCCCAGTGTCATTGCATGTGTGTTCTTCCCATGAACCACACATGGATCCACCGGTGTCATTGCATGTCTGCTCTTTTCATTAACCACAGCTAGAGTCATTCCATGTGTGTTCTTCTCACAAACCACACATGGATCCACCAGTGTCATTGCATGTGTGTTCTTCCCATGAACCACACATAGATCCACCAATGTCATTGCATGTCTGCTCTTTTTATGAACCATAGCTAGAGTCATTGCATGTGTGTTCTTCTCACAGACCACATATCACCAGTGTCATTGCATGTGTGTTCTTCCCAAATACCACACATGGATCCACTAGTGTCATTGCATCTGTGTTCTTCTCACAAACCATATCATGAACCACACCTAGTGTCATTGCATGTGTGTTCTTCTCACAAACCATATCATGAACCACACCCAGTGTCATTGCATGTGTGTTTTTCTCACAGACCATATCATGAACCACACCCAGTGTCATTGCATGTGTGTTCTTCCCATGAACCACACATGGATCCAGCAGTGTCATTGCATGTCTGCTCATTTCATTAACCACAGCTAGAGTCATAGCATGTGTGTTCTTCTCACAAACCACATATCACCGGAGTCATTGCATGTGTGTTCTTCCCAAAGGCCAGACATGGATCCACCAGTGTCATTGCATGTGTGTTCTTCCCACAGACCACACATGGATACACTCGTGTCGTTGCATGTGTGTTCTTCCCATGAACCACACATGGATCCACCAGTGTCATTCTATGTCTGCTCTTCCCATGAACTGCAGCTAGAGTCATCGCATGCGTGCTCTTTTCACAAACTACAGCTAGAGTCATTTAATGTGTGTTCTTCTTACAAACCATATCATGAACCACACCCAGTGTCATTGCATGTGTGTTCTTCTCACAAACCACACATGGATCCACCGGTGTCATTGCATGTCTGCTATTCTCATTAACCACACCTAGAGTCATTGCATGTCTGTTCTTTTCACAAACCACATATCACCAGAGTCATTGCATGTGTGTTCTTACCATGAACCACACATGGATCCTCCAGTGTCATTGCATGTGTGTTCTTCTCACAAACCACACATGGATCCACCCAGTGTCATTGCATGTGTGTTCTTCCCATGAACCACACATGGATCCACCAGTGTCATTGCATGTGTATTCTTCCCACAGACCACACATGGATCCACGGGTGTCATTGCATGTGTGTTCTTCCCATGAACCACACATGGATCCATCTGTGTCATTGTATGTCTGCTCTTCCCATGAACCACAGCTAGAGTCATCGCATGCGTGCTCTTTTCATGAAGCACAACTAGAGTCATTGGATGTGTGTTCTTCTTACAAACCATATCAAGAACCACACCCAGTGTCATTGCATGTGTGTTCTTCTCACAAACCACACATGGATCCACCGGTGTCATTGCATGTGTGCTCTTCTCATTAACCACAGCTAGAGTCATTGCATGTCTGTTCTTTTCACAAACCACATATCACTAGAGTCATTGGATGTGTGTTCTTCCCATGAACCACACATGGATCCTCCAGTGTCATTGCATGTGTGTTCTTCTCACAAACCACACATGGATCCACCCAATGTCATCGCATGTGTGTTCTTCCCATGAACCACACATGGATCCACCAGTGTCATTGCATGTGTGTTATTCTCACAGACCATGTAAGGATCCACCGGTGTTGTTGCATGTGTGTTCTTCCCATGAACCACACATGGATCCACCGGTGTCATTGTATGTCTGCTCTTCCCATGAACCACATCTAGAGTCATCGCATGCGTGCTCTTTTCATGAACCACAGCTAGAGTCATTGGATGTGTGTTCTTCTTACAAACCATATCATGAACCACACCTAGTATCATTGCATGTGTGTTCTTCTCACAAACAACACATGGATCCACCAGTGTCATTGCATGTTTGCTCTTCTCCTTAACCACAGCTAGAGTCATTGCATGTCTGTTCTTTTCACAAACCACATATCACCAGACTCATTGGATGTGTGTTCTTCTCATGAACCACACATGGATCCACCAGTGTCATTGCATGTGTGTTCTTCTCACAAACCACACATGGATCCACCTAGTGTCATCGCATGTCTACTCTTACCATGAACCACACATGGATCCACCAGTGTCATAGCATGTCTGCTCTTTTCATGAACCACAGCTAAGTCATTGGATGTGGGTTCTTCTCACAGACCACATATTACTAGTGTCATTGCATGTGTGTTCTACTCACAAACCATATCATGAACCACACCCAGTGTCATTGCATGTGTGTTCTTCTCACAGACCACACATGGATCCACCAGTGTCATTGCCTGTGTGTTCTTCTCACAAACCATATCATGAACCACACCCAGTGTCACTGCATGTGTGTTCTTCTCATTAACCTCACATGGATCCACCGGTGTCATTGCATGTCTGCTCTTTTCATTAACCACAGCTAGAGTCATTGCATGTGTGCTCTTTTCACAAACCACATATCACCAAAGTCATTGCATGTGTGTTCTGCTCACAGAACACATATCACCTATGTCATTGCATGTGTGTTCTTCCCATGAACCACACATGGATCCACCAGTGTCATTACATGTGTGTTCTTCCCACAGACCACACATGGATCCACTGGTGTCATTGCACGTGTGTTCTTCCCATGAACCACACATGGATCCATCGGTGTCATTGTATGTCTGCTCTTCCCATGAACCACAGCTAGAGTCATCGCATGCGTGCTCTTTTCATGAAGCACAGCTAGAGTCATTGGATGTGTGTTCTTCTTACAAACCATATCATGAACCACACCCAGTGTCATTGCATGTGTGTTCTTCTCACAAACCACACATGGATCCACCGGTGTCATTGCATGTGTGCTCTTCTCATTAACCACAGCTAGAGTCATTGCATGTCTGTTCTTTTCACAAACCACATATCACTAGAGTCATTGCATGTGTGTTCTTCCCATGAACCACACATGGATCCACCAGTGTCATTGCATGTGTGTTCTTCTCGCAAACCACACATGGATCCACCCAGTGTCATCGCATGTGTGTTATTCCCACGAACCACACATGGATCCACCAGTGTCATTGCATTTCTGCTCTTTTCATGAACCACAGCTAGAGTCATTGGACGTGTGTTCTTCTCATAGACCACATATCACCAGTGTCATTGCATGTGTGTTGTCCCCAAAGACCACACATGGATCCACCAGTGTCATTGCATGTGTGTTCTTCTCACAAACCATATCATGAACCACACCTAGTGTCATTGCATGTGTGTTCTGCTCACAGACCACACACGGATCCGCCAGTGTCATTGCATGTGTGTTCGTCTCACAAACCATATCATGAACCACACCTAGTGTCATTGCATGTGTGTTCTTCCCATGAACCACACATGGATCCACCAATGTCATTGCATGTCTACTCTTTTCATGAACCATAACTAGAGTCATTGGATGTGTGTTCTTCTCACAAACCACATATCACCAGTGTCATTGCATGTGTGTTCTTCCCAAAGACCACACATGGATCCACCAGTGTCATTGCATGTGTGTTCTTCTCACAAACCATATCATGAACCACACCCAGTGTCATTGCATGTGTGTTATTCTCACAGACCACACATGGATCCACTAGTGTCATTGCATGTGTGTTCTTCTCACAGACCATATCATGAACCACACCCAGTGTCATTACATGGGTGTTCTTCCCATGAACCACACATGGATCAACCGGTGTCATTGCATGTCTGCTCTTTTCATTAACCAGAACTAGAGTCATTGCATGTGTGTTCTTCTCACAAACCAAATATCTCCGGAGTCATTGCATGTGTGTTCTTCCAAAAGACCACACATGGATCCACCAGTGTCATTGCATGTGTGTTCTTCCCATGAACCACACATTGATCCACCAGTGTCCTTATATGTATGCTCTTCCCATAAACCGCTGCTAGAGTAATCGCATGCGTGCTCTTTTCACAAACCACAGCTAGAGTCATTGCATGTGTGTTCTTCTTACAAACCATATCATGAACCACACCCAGTGTCACTGCATATGTGTTCTTCTAACAAACGACACCTGGATCCACTGGTGTCATTGCATGCTTTCTCTTCTCATTAACGACAGCTAGAGTCATTGCATGTCTGTTCTTTTCACAAACCACATATCACCAGAGTCATTGCATGTGTGTTTTTCCCATGAACCACACATAGATCCACCAGTGTCATTGCATGTCTGCTCTTTTCATGAACCACAGCTAGAGTCATTGGATGTGTGTTCTTCTCACAATCCACATATCACTAGTGGCATTGCATGTGTGTTCTTCCCAAAGACCACACATGGATCCACCAGTGTCATTGCATGTGTGTTCTTCTCACAAACCATATCATGAACCATACCTAGTGTCATTGCATGTGTGTTCTTCTCATGAACCACACATGGATCCACCAGTGTCATTGCATGTGTGTTCTTCTCACAAACCATATCATGAACCACACCCAATGTCATTGCATGTGTGTTCTTCCCATGAACCACACATGGATCCACCATTGTCATTGCATGTGTGCTCTTCCCACAGACCACACATGGATCCACAGTGTCATTGCATGTGTGTTCTTTCCATGAACCACACATGGATCCACCAGTGTCGTTGCATGTCTACTCTTTTCATGAACCACAGCTAGAGTCATTGGATGTATGTTCTTCTCACAGACCACATATCACCGGAGTCATTGCATGTGTGTTCTTCCCATGAACCACACATGTATCCACCAGGGTCATTCCATGTGTGTTCTTCCCACAGACCACACATGGATCCACCAGTGTCGTTGCATGTGTGTTCTTCCCATGAACCATATCATGAACCACACCCAGTGTCATTGCATGTGTGTTCTTCTCTCAAACCATATTATGAACCACACCCAGTGTCATTGCATGTGCGTTCTTCTCATTAACCCCACATGGATCCACCGGTGTCATTGCATGTCTGCTCTTTTCATTAACTACAGCTAGAGTCATTGCATGTGTGTTCTTTTCACAAACCACATATCACCAGAGTCATTGCATGTCTGTTCATCTCACAGACCACATATCACCTGTGTCATTGCATGTGTGTTCTTCCCATGAACCACACATAGATCCACCAGTGTCATTGCATGTGTGTTCTTCCCACAGACCACACATGGATCCACCGGTGTCATTGCATGTGTGTTCTTCCCATGAACCACACATGGATCCACCGGTGTCATCGCAGGTCTGCTCTTTTCATGAACCACAGTTAGAGTCATCGCATGTCTGCTCTTTTCATGAACCACAGCTAGAGTTATTGCATGTGTGTTCTTCTTACAAACCATATCATGAACGACACCCAGTGTCATTGCATGTGTGTTCTTCTCACAAACCACACATGGATCCACCGGTGTCATTGCATGTCTGCTCTTCTCATTAACCATAGCTAGAGTCATTGCATGTCTGTTCTTTTCACAAACCACATATCACCAGAGTCATTACATGTGTGATCTTCCCATAAACCACACATGGATCCACCAGTGTCATTGCATGTGTGTTCTTCTCACAAACCACACATGGATCCACCCAGTGTCATCGCATGTGTGTTCTTCCCATGAACCACACATGGATCCACCAGTGTCACTGCATGTCTTCTATTTTCATGAACCACAGCTAGAGTCATTGGATGTGTGTTCTTCTCACAGACCACATATCACCAGTGTCATTGCATGTGTGTTCTTCCCAAAGACCACACATGGATCCACCAGTGTCATTGCATGTGTGTTCATCTCACAAACCATATCATGAACCACACCCAGTGTTATTGCATGTTTGTTCTTCTCATAGACCACACATGGATCCACCGGTGTCATTGCATGTGTGTTCTTCTCACTAACCATATCATTAACCACACCCAGTGTCATTGCATGTGTGTTCTTCCCATGAACCACACATGGATCCACCAGTGTCATTGCATGTGTGTTCTTCCCACAGACCACACATGTATCCACCAGTGTCATTGCATGTGTGTTCTTCCCATGAACCACACATGGATCCACCAGTGTCATTGCATGTCTGCTCTTTTCATGAACCACAGCTAGAGTCATTGGATGTGTATTCTTCTCACAGACCACATATCACCAGTGTCATTGCATGTGTGTTCTTCCCAAAGACCACACATGGATCCACCAGTGTCATTGCATGTGTGTTCTTCTCACAAACCATATCATGAACCACACCCAGTGTCATTGCATGTATGTTCTTCTCACAGACCACACATGGATCCACCAGTGTAATTGCATGTGTGTTCTTATCACATACCATATCATGAACCACACCCAGTGTCATTGCATGTGTGTTCTTCCCATGAACCACACATGGATCCATCAGTGTCATTGTATGTCTGCTCTTTTTATTAAACACAGCTGGAGTCATTGCATGTGTGTTCTTCTCACAAACCACATATCACCGGAGTCATTGCATGTGTGTTCTTCCCAAAGACCACACATGGATCCACCAGTGTCATTGCATATGTGTTCTTCCCACAGGCCACACATGGATCCACCAGTGTCGTTGCATGTGGGTTCTTCCCATGAACCACACATGGATCCACCAGTGTCATTGTATGTCTGCTCTTCCCATAAACCACAGCTAGAGTCATCTCATGCGTGCTCTTTTCACAAACCACAGCTAGAGTCATTGCATGTGTGTTCTTCTTACAAACCATATCATGAACCACACTCAGTGTCATTGCATGTGTGTTCTTCTCCCAAACCACACGTGGATCCACCGGTGTCATTGCATGTCTGCTCTTCTCATTAACCACAGCTAGAGTCATTGCATGTCTGTTCTTTTCACAAACCACATATCACCAGAGTCATTGCATGTGTGTTCTTCCCATGAACCACACATGGATCCACCAGTGTTATTGCATGTGTGTTCTTCCCACAGACCACACATGGATCCACCGGTGTCATTGCATGTCTGCTCTTCTCATTAACCATAGCTAGAGTCATTGCATGTCTATTCTTTTCACAAACCACATATCACCAGAGTCATTGCATGTGTGTTATTCCCATGAACCACACCCAGTGTCATTGCATGTGTGTTCTTCTCATTAACCCCACATGGATCCACCGGTGTCATTGCATGTCTGCTCATTTCATTAACCACAGCTAGAGTCATTGCATGTGTGTTCTTTTCACAAACCACATATCACCAGAGTCATTGCATGTGTGTTCTTCTCACAGACCACATATCACCTGTGTCATTGCATGTGTGTTCTTATCATGAACCACACATAGATCCACCAGTGTCATTGCATGTGTGTTCTTCCCACAGACCACACATGGATACACCGGTGTCATTGCATGTGTGTTATTCCCATGAACCACACATGGATCCACCAGTGTCATTGTATGTCTGCTCTTTTCATGAACCACAGTAAGAGTCATCGCATGTCTGCTCTTTTCATGAACCACAACTAGAGACATTGCAGGTGTGTTCTTCTTACAAACCATATCCTGAACCACACCCAGTGTCATTGCATGTGTGTTCTTCTCACAAACCACACATGGATCCACCGGTGTCATTGCATGTCTAGTCTTCTCATTAACCACAGCTAGATTCATTTCATGTCTGTTCTTTTCACAAACCACATATCACCAGAGTCATTGCATGCGTGTTCTTCCCATAAACCACACATGGATCCACCAGTGTCATCGCATGTGTGTTCTTCTCACAAACCATATCATGAACAACACCCAATGTCATTGCATGTGTGTTCTTCCCATGAACCACACATGGATCCACCAGTGTCATTGCATGTGTGTTCTTCCCATAGACCACACATGGATCCACCAGTGTCATTGCATGTGTGTTCCTCCCATGAACCACACATGGATCCTCCAGTGTCATTGCATGTCTGCTCTTTTCATGAACCACAGCTAAAGTCATTGGATGTGTGTTCTTCTCACAGACCACATATCACCAGTGTCATTGCATGTGTTTTCTTCCCAAAGACCACACATGGATCCACCGGTGTCATTGCATGTGTGTTCTTCTCACAAACCATATCATGAACCACACCCAGTGTCATTGCATGTGTGTTCTTCTGATAGACCACACATGGATCCACCAGTGTCATTGCATGTCTGTTCTTTTCATGAACCACAACTAGAGTCATTGGATATGTGTTCTTCACACAGACCACATATCATCAGTGTCATTGCATGTGTGTTCTTCCCAAAGACCACACATGGATCCACCAGTGTTATCGCATGTGTGCTCTTCTCACAAACCATATCATGAACCACACCCAGTGTCATTGCATGTGTGTTCTTCTCACAGACCACACATGGATCCACCAGTTCCATTGCATGTGTGTTCTTCTCACAAACCATATCTTGAACCACACCCAATGTCATTGCATGTGTGTTCTTCCCATGAACCACACATGGATCCACCAGTGTCATTGCATGTGTGTTCTTCCCACAAACCACACATGGATCCACCAGTGTTATTGCATGTGTGTTCTTCCCATAAACCACACATGGATCCACCAGTGTCATTGCATGTCTGCTCTTTTCATGAACCACAGCTAGAGTCATTGGATGTGTGTTCTTCTCACAAACCACATATCACCAGTGGCATTGCATGTGTTTTCTTCCCAAAGACCACACATGGATCCACCAATGTCATTGCATGTGTGTTCTTCTCACAAACCATATCATGAACCACACCCAGTGTCATTGCATGTGTGTTCTTCTCACAGACCACACTTTGGATCCACCAGTGTCATTGCATGTGTGTTCTTCTCACAAACCATATCATGAACCACACCCAATGTCATTGCATGTGTGTTCTTCCCATGAACCACACATGGATCCACCAGTGTCATTGCATGTGTGTTCTTCCCACATACCACACATGGATCCACCGGTGTCATTGCATGTCTACTCTACTCATTAACCACAGCTAGAGTCATTGCATGTCTGTTCTTTTCACAAACCACATATCACCAGAGTCATTGCATGCGTGTTCTTCCCATAAACCACACATGGATCCACCAGTGTCATAGCATGTGTGTTCTTCTCACAAACCATATCATGAACCACACCCAATGTCATTGCATGTGTGTTCTTCCCATGAACCACACATGGATCCACCAGTGTCATTGCATGTGTGTTCTTCCCACAGACCACACATGGATCCACCAGTGTCATTGCATGTGTGTTCCTCCCATGAACCACACATGGATCCACCAGTGTCATTGCATGTCTGCTCTTTTCATGAACCACAGCTAAAGTCATTGGATGTGTGTTCTTCTCACAGACCACATATCACCAGTGTCATTGCATGTGTTTTCTTCCCAAAGACCACACATGGATCCACCAGTGTCATTGGATGTGTGTTCTTCTCACAAACCATATCATGAACCACACCCAGTGTCATTGCATGTGTGTTCTTCCCAAAGACCACACATGGATCCACCAGTGTCATTGCATGTGTGTTCTTCTCACAAACCATATCATGAACCACACCCAGTGTCATTGCATGTGTGTTCTTCTGATAGACCACACATGGATCCACCAGTGTCATTGCATGTCTGTTCTTTTCATGAACCACAACTAGAGTCATTGGATGTGTGTTCTTCACACAGACCACATATCATCAGTGTCATTGCATGTGTGTTCTTCCCAAAGACCACACATGGATCCACAAGTTTTATCGCATGTGTGTTCTTCTCACAAACCATATCATGAACAACACCCAGTGTCATTGCATGTGTGTTCTTCTCACAGACCACAGATGGATCCACCAGTGTCATTGCATGTGTGTTCTTCTCACAAACCATATCTTGAACCACACCCAATGTCATTGCATGTCTGCTCTTCCCACAGACCACACATGGATCCACCAGTGTCATTGCATGTGTGTTCTTCCCATGAACCACACATGGATCCACCAGTGTCATTGCTTGTCTACTCTTTTCATGAACCACAGCTAGAGACATTGGATGTGTGTTCTTCTCACAGACCACATATCACCGGTGTCATTGCATGTGTGTTCTTCCCAAAGACCACACATGGATCCACCAATGTAATTGCATGTGTGTTCTTCTCACAAACCATATCATGAACCACACCCAGTGTCATTGCATGTGTGTTCTTCTCACAGACCACACATGGATCCACCAGTGTCATTGCATGTGTGTTCTTCTCACAAACCACAAATGGATCCACCCAGTGTCATTGCATGTCTACTCTTCCCATGAACCACACATGGATCCACCAGTGCCATTGCATGTCTGCTCTTTTCATGAACCACAACTAGAGTCATTGGATGTGTGTTCTTCTCACAAACCACATATTACCAGTGTCATTGCATGTGTGTTCTTCCCAAAGACCACACATGGATCCAGCAGTGTCATTGCATGTGTGTTCTTCTCACAAACCATATCATGAACCACAGCCAGTGTCATTGCATGTGTGTTCTTCTCACAGACCATACATGGATCCACTAGTGTCATCGTATGTGTGTTCATCTCACAAACCATATCATGAACCACACCTAGTGTCATTGCATGTGTATTCTTCCCATGAACCACACATGGACCCACAAGTGTCATTGCATGTCTGCTCTTTTCATTAACCACAGCTAGAGTCATTGCATGTGTGTTCTTCTCACAAACCACATATCACCGGTGTATATGCATGTGTGTTCTTCCCATGAACCACACATGGATCCACCAGTGTCATTGCATGTGTGTTCTTCCCACAGACCACACATGGATCCACCGGTGTCATTGCATGTCTGCTCTTCTCATTAACCATAGCTAGAGTCATTGCATGTCTGTTATTTTCACAAACCACATATCACCAGAGTCATTGCATGTGTGTTCTTCCCATGAACCACACCCAGTGTCATTGCATGTGTGTTCTTCTCATTAACCCCACATGGATCCATCGGTGTCATTGCATGTCTGCTCTTTTCATTAACCACAGCTAGAGTCATTGCATGTGTGTTCTTTTCACAAACCACATATCACTAGATTCATTGCATGTGTGTTCGTCTCACAGACCACATATCACCTGTGTCATTGCATGTGTGTTTTTCCCATGAACCACACATAGATCCACCAGTGTCATTGCATGTGTGTTCTTCCCACAGACCACACATGGATCCACCGCTGTCATTGCATGTGTGTTCTTCCCATGAACCACACATGGATCCACCGGTGTCATCGCAGGTCTGCTCTTTTCATGAACCACAGTTAGAGTCATCGCATGTCTGCTCTTTTCATGAACCACGGCTAGAGTCATTGCATGTGTATTCTTCTTACAAACCATATCATGAACGACACCCAGTGTCATTGCATGTGTGTTCTTCTCACAAACCACACATGGATCCATCGGTGTCATTGCATGTCTTCTCTTCTCATTAACCATAGCTAGCGTCATTGCATGTCTGTTCTTTTCACAAACCACATATCACCAGAGTCATTACATGTGTGATCTTCCCATAAACCACACATGGATCCACCAGTGTCATTGCATGTGTGTTCTTCTCACAAACCACACATGGATCCACCCAGTGTCATCGCATGTGTGTTCTTCCCATGAACCACACATGGATCCACCAGTGTCATTGCATGTCTGCTATTTTCATGAACCACAGCTAGAGTCATTGGATGTGTGTTCTTCTCATAAACCACATATCACCAGTGTCATTGCATGTGTGTTCTTCCCAAAGACCACACATGGATCCACCAGTGTCATTGCATGTGTGTTCTTCTCACAAACCATATCATGAACCACACCCAGTGTCATTGCATTTGTGTTCTTCTCATAGACCACACATGAATCCACCGGTGTCATTGCATGTGTGTTCTTCCCATGAACCACACATGGATCCACCGGTGTCATTGCATGTCTGCTCTTTTCATGAACCACAGCTAGAGTCATTGCATGTGTGTTCTTCTCACAGACCACATATCACCGGAGTCATTGCATGTGTGTTCTTCCCATGAACCACACATGGATCCACCAGTGTCATTGCATGTGTGTTCTTCCCACAGACCACACATGGATCCACCAGTGTCGTTGCATGTGTGTTCTTCCCATGAACCACACATGGATCCACCAGTGTCATTGTATGTCTGCTCTTTTCATGAACCACAGCTAGAGTCATTGGATGTGTGTTCTTCTCACAGACCACATATCACCAGTGTAATTGCATGCGTGTTCTTCCCAAAGACCACACATGGATCCACCAGTGTCATTGGATGTGTGTTCTTCTCACAAACCATATCATGAACCACACCCAGTGTCATTGCATGTTTGTTCTTCTCACAGACCACACATGGATCCACCAGTGTCATTGCATGTGTGTTCTTCTCACAAACCATATCATGAACCACACCCAGTGTCATTGCATGTGTGTTCTTCTCATTAACCCCACATGGAACCACCGGTGTCATTGCATGTCTGCCCTTTTCATTAACCACATCTAGAGTCATTGCATGTGTGCTTGTCACATCCCAAGATTTTCCAAATCTTGTAATGTGAAAGTAAATGAATAAAATAAAACTTTGTTTGATTTTCAAGGCCAGAAGAAACTTTTTGAATTCAATTGGGACTTCAAACCAGTTGGATCAAATAAAATCCTAAAGGGATTTATAAAGATAAACATTTAATAAAGGCAAATAAAATGTTTTGGAATTACTATTTTGGATCTTTTAAATAAAAGGATTTGGTTTTCAAAAGAAATAGAAGTTTTATAAATAAGGATTATTTTATAAAGCCAAATTAAACTTTGGCCAAGCTTTTGAAATAAAACTTTTTGATTTGATTAAAATAGTAGAGGTTTATTTAAATAAAATAAAAAGGATTTAAATATCCAAGTTTTTATTAATAAAGGTTTTACTATTTCCAAAACATCAAAACTTATTTATTCTTTTAAAATAAGTTTTCCAAGTATTTTGTTTTCTCAAATAAAACCTACTGAAGTGTTTTGGTTTTATTTTAAATTTCAAAATAAATTTTTTAAATAAACAAATCCTATTTGATTTATTAACTAAGGTCCATTTTATTTAATTATGAATGGAACCTAAAATAAAAGATTATTTTGTTTTAAACAAGATTTCCAAATATCTTTTATTTTCAAAAAAAACCTACTGATTTGGTTTTGAAAGTATTTGGATTTCAAATGAAGATTTTATTAATTAAATCAAACCCTATTTTATTAAATAACTAAATATCCATTTTATTTAATTATTGAATGGATTCTAAAATGAATAAAAAATATTATTTTATTTTAGAATTTGGTTTATGTTGATAAATAGAACCAAGTTCAAAGTTGTGAAGTGTGGTGTTTGTTTGAATTATTTGAATGTTTTGAGTGAATGAATAATTGATTGAAATTCAAAACAGAAAAATAGAATTAGAAAAGGAAAAAGAAAACAGACAGAAAAAAAATATGAAATGGGTCATCCCAACCCAGCAGCCCACTAAGGCCCAGAAGCAGCCCAGTTATTCTCCCCGAACAAAAAACGTTTCGTACCCAGATTCTGACCCGCAAAGACAATGACCGGTGGACCTCCCTCTCGTTTCTTTTCCCACTGACCGGTGGACCCCACCTCTACTGTGCATCGTCCACACCCGCGCCGGCCGTTTTTCCCCCTCGCTCATCGCCGTTTCTGCCGCTATAAATCCTTGTAAATTCGCGTGAATGCACGAGTTATTATCAACATCAATGACGCGCCCTTATACGCCCATTCCTCCTCTCTCATTTTCCCCAAGTAGCACTCCCTCTCTGCCCCTAGGCTGTCGCCAATCTCTCCTGCACCGCCGCTGCTCCGACGAGCTCCCATCTCCGATTCCGCCAAGCCTGACCGCCCCGTGCCTCCCCGAGCACGCTAGGAGAATCCCCACTCCCAGACGCTTCTCCTCGTATCCTCAGCTCGACCGCGGGCGCCCCAGAGCTTCGGCTTTGACAAGCTCCGTCCGCGCCGCCGTCTGCCTCGTCTCCGTCAAACTTCCCGGTAAGAACTGACCGCCCTGCGCCTTCTCATTCACGCGAGGAGCTTTGTCTTGATCCTGCGCATCTAACCGCGCCTTCGTTTTGCCTTGGGGTGATCCACAGCGCCGTCCACGACGACCACCTGACGCACCCGACGCCGTCCTCCACTCCGGCGAGCAATCGCAGCTGCACCAGAGCGCCCCTTGCCACGTCGACCACAAGACGAGCTTCCCCAGCCTCTTGCAAACTCGGTGAGCCTCTTCTCCTCCTTCCTCGCTTCCTGTAACATTGACTCCGCCGCCGTCTGGCCGCTCCGCCACCAGACGCCGCCGCCAGCGCCGCTGCTATTTGGCCAAGCAATAGGAGCCGTTAGATCAGCATCTGATGGCTTGGATAGATTGACTGAGCGAAGAGGTACGCTTGTCCCTGTGCCGCTCGATCTAAATGAAATCCTACGGCCTACAGAGCGCGATCCGAGCGAAACGGTACCAACGAATTAGATAGCGACGCGTGTCATCTATTCTGTTTAAAAAAGATTTTGAAATCTGATTAGATTGCAAATTTCAAACTCCTATAACTTTGGATCCACACGTCCAAAAATTACAAACTTTATACCGTTGGAATCAGTGGAACAAACCCTAGCCAACCATGCCTTTGGTTTAGCAAATAGTATTTGTTAGATTGGTTGATTATGTAGAAACATTTGATTGCTTGTTTAGATTAGAAAAATGATTCAAAAATGTTTTTGAGTTTGAAACCTTGACAAAATGGTTTGTTGTGAACTTACTGACCCTAGGAACCAACCCATGGAGTTAAAAATGAATTTGGTGAAATTTAGGATAGATTAATTGATTTAGTCCATTTCTAGCCAAACAAAAAGAATGGTTTTTGTTGAGAAAAATGTTTTGGAGTAAAAACTTTGGGAACATGCTTTGGACAAAACCTACTCACCCTAAACACCAAGTTTTGAGAAACAACAACTTATTTGGTGAACAACCTAAAGTTGTTGCTTTGATAAAAATATTTTCCACCACATAAAATATTGAAAGGATTTAAAAATGGTTTTTGGACAAAACCCTTTTGCAAATGACTTTGCCACTTTGGAAAATGACCAATTTGGAACTTACAAAGTTTAGAAGCCTAATGGAGACCACCTTTGGAAATAGAACCATCCCTTGCATGCTTACATGCATGACTTAGATTCCATTGTTTTATGTGTGTGAATTGTTGATTGATTATTGGTTTGGAATGCTTGTTGATTTTGTGTTTGCTTGATTAATTGTAGTGAAGTTAGAAAAGTGTGAGACTAGCAAGATCAAGGAGTGAACCATCATTCCCTACCAAAAAGGCAAGTTACACTATCATCCAAAGTCCTACTATTTTCATTATACTTAGTGGATTTTGAAAACATGCATGAAAATAATTTCTATACTTATGCTATGCTAAATCCTAATAGGATTCCCTATACACTCCTTAGTGAAAATATTGTAGTTGATACATGCTTAGCCATGCTATATTTTGAAAAGAGATACATGTTGAGATTTTACAAAGGTTGAGAAAAGACTTATGTTTTATATAATAAAACAAGGACTCAATGAACCACCTGGGTGGCCAAGGATACTTTGAGTTTTGGAGAAGGTGGCAACAAAAGGAATCTTGTCTATGGAAAATCTCTTTGTGTTGTGCTCCAAAAGAAAACCACCCAGGAAACTTAGAGATTGAACATGTTTCTCGTACAGTGGCTTCCGTGTATAGCCACATGCTAAATGGGCTCTAGCTTAGTCAACTACATAGTGGAAGACCCATGCATTGGCATCTTCAGGTTAACTGGATTTGTGCTAGGGAACGTGAAAACCCTACATTGGTGCCTGATAGACAAGCTAGCATTTTGTATTGGGAGGACTTCTATGGAAAGACTTTGTCACATTCTCGATCTGCCGGTACTCCATTTTGGTGAGTACTTATCCAGCGGCCACTGGTGGCGTCAAGACGATATTGTGTCATGTGGGTAAAGTGTACAACTTCTGCAGAAGATAATAAAATCTAAGTACTTAGCCATGTCCCCGGTTATGGACAATACTGAGCAACTAAGGCCTGAAGCTATGGAAGATCTCGACACTCTAATTTCTAAAAGAAAACTTTTAAAACTTGATGCACTTGGGGTTACCAAGGTGCTCAAGAGATTTTGACAAGGACTTGAACACTTGAGTTTTTACCAAGGAGTTCAAGGGATTTTTGAAAGGAGATTTGACAAAGGACCAAAACCATTTTGAAAAGATAGGATAAAATATTGCTTTATGCAAATAAGCCTAAAACTCTACTTAGCCAAATATGCATGTAATGATCGGATCCACTCATCTTATATATAGAAGTGAAGCTTGCCAATACAATTCAAATGTATTGACCCTTGTGGCTGTAACTTGTTATGTTGCAGGTTTGATTGATATTAGTGAAGTTGAATGATTAGGAATACAAAGTCTACAACCAACATGTTTGCCTGTGGCACTTTGAAGATGAAGGACCCCATGCTTATAGTTATTCCGCTGCAATGTAATGTAATAGCCAAAAGAGCTATGTAAGATGTAATAAAGTATTTTATTCCTGGTTATAAAGTTGAATTATGACCCTTGTTTCTTGATATTACATCTTAACTGTGGATGCTAGCTATTGATCCAGGGACTAGCATTGTCAACACAGGGGACTCTACCTTATTCAAAGGTTGGGATCTCTACAGTGCTAATTTCACAAACCACATATCACCAGAGTCATTGCATGTGTGTTCTTCCCACAGACCACACATGGATCCACCAGTGTCATTGCATGTGTGTTCTTCCCATGAACGACACATGGATCCACCAGTGTCATTGCTTATCTGCTCTTTTCATTAACCACAGCTAGAGTCATTGGATGTGTGTTCTTCTCACAGACCACATATCACCACTGTCATTGCATGTGTGTTCTTCCCAAAGACCACACATGGATCCACCAATGTCATTGCATGTGTGTTCTTCTCACAAACCATATCATGAACCACACCTAGTATCATTGCATGTGTGTTCTTCTCACAGACTACACATGGATCCACTAGTGTCATTGCATGTGTGTTCTTCTCACAGACCATATCATGAACCACACCCAGTGTCATTGCATGTGTGTTCTTCCCATGAACTACACATGGATCCACCAGTGTCATTGCATGTCAGCTCTTTTCATTAACCATAGCTAGAGTCATTGTATGTGTGTTCTTCTCACAAACCACATATCACCGGAGTCATTGCATGTGGGTTCTTCCCAAAGACCACACATGGATCCACCAGTGTCATTGCATGTGTGTTCTTCCCACAGACCACACATGGATCCACTAGTGTTGTTTCATGTGTGTTCTTCCCATGAACCACACATGGATCCACCAGTGTCATTGTAAGTCTGCTCTTCCCATGAATCACAGCTAGAGTCATCGCATGCGTGCTCTTTTCACAAACCACACCTAGAGTCATTGCATGTGTGTTCTTCTTATAAACCACACCCAGTGTCATTGCATGTGTGTTCTTCCCATGAACCACACATGGATCCACCAGTGTCATTGCATGTCTGCTCTTCCCACAGACCACACATGGATCCACCAGTGTCATTGCATGTGTGTTCTTCCCATGAACCACACATGGATCCACCAGTGTCATTGCTTGTCTACTCTTTTCATGATACACAGCTAGAGTCATTGGATGTGTGTTCTTCTCACAGACCGCATATCACCAGTGTCATTGCATGTGTGTTCTTCCCAAAGACCACACATGGATCCACCAATGTAATTGCATGTGTGTTCTTCTCACAAACCATATCATGAACCACACCCAGTGTCATTGCATGTATGTTCTTCTCACAGACCACACATGGATCCACCAGTGTCATTGCATGTGTGTTCTTCTCACAAACCACAAATGGATCCACCCAGTGTCATTGCATGTCTGCTCTTCCCATAAACCACACATGGATCCACCAGTGTCATTGCATGTCTGCTCTTTTCATGAACCACAACTAGAGTCATTGGATGTGTGTTCTTCTCACAAACCACATATTACCAGTGTCATTGCATGTGTGTTCTTCCCAAAGAGCACACATGGATCCAGCAGTGTCATTGCATGTGTGTTCTTCGCACAAACCATATCATGAACCACAGCCAGTGTCATTGCATGTGTGTTCTTCTCACGGACCACACATGGATCCACTAATGTCATCGCATGTGTGTTCTTCTCACAAACCATATCATGAACAACACCTAGTGTCATTGCATGTCTATTCTTCCCATGAACCACACATGGACCCACAAGTGTCATTGCATGTCTGCTCTTTTCATTAACCACAGCTAGAGTCATTGCATGTGTGTTCTTCTCACAAACCACATATCACCGGTGTCTATGCATGTGTGTTCTTCCCATGAACCACACATGGATCCACCAGTGTCATTGCATGTGTGTTCTTCCCACAGACCACACATGGATCCACCGGTGTCATTGCATGTCTGCTCTTCTCATTAACCACAGCTAGAGTCATTGCATGTTTGTTCTTTTCACAAACCACATATCACTAGATTCATTGCATGTGTGTTCGTCTCACAAACCACATATCACCTGTGTCATTGCATGTGTGTTTTTACCATGCACCACACATAGATCCACCAGTGTCATTGCATGTGTGTTCTTCCCACAGACCACACATGGATCCACCGGTGTCATTGCATGTGTGTTCTTCCCATGAACCACACATGGATCCACTGGTGTCATCGCAGGTCTGCTCTTTTCATGAACCACAGTTAGAGTCATCGCATGTCTACTCTTTTCATGAACCACGGCTAGAGTCATTGCATGTGTGTTCTTCTTACAAACCATATCATGAACGACACCCAGTGTCATTGCATGTGTGTTCTTCTCACAAACCACACATGGATCCACCGGTCTCATTGCATGTCTGCTCTTCTCATTAAGCATAGCTAGCATCATTGCATGTCTGTTCTTTTCACAAACCACATATCACCAGAGTCATTACATGTGTGATCTTCCCATAAACCACACATGGATCCACCAGTGTCATTGCATGTGTGTTCTTCTCACAAACCACACATGGATCCACCCAGTGTCATCGCATGTGTGTTTTTCCCATGAACCACACATGGATCCACCAGTGTCATTGCATGTCTGCTATTTTCATGAACCACAGCTAGAGTCATTGGATGTGTGTTCTTCTCACAGACCACATATCACTAGTGTCATTGCATGTGTGTTCTTCCCAAAGACCACACATGGATCCACCAGTGTCATTGCATGTGTGTTCTTCTCACAAACCATATCATGAACCACACCCAGTGTCATTGCATTTGTGTTCTTCTCACAGACCACACATGGATCCACCGGTGTCATTGCATGTGTGTTCTTCTCACAAACCATATCATGAAGCACACCCAGTGTCATTGCATGTGTGTTCTTCCCATGAACCACACATGGATCCACCAGTGTCATTGCATGTGTGTTCTTCCCACAGACCACACATGGATCCACGAGTGTCATTGCATGTGTGTTCTTCCCACGAACCACACATGGATCCACCAGTGTCATTGCATGTCTGCTCTTTTCATGAACCACAGCTAGAGTCATTGGATGTGTATTCTTCTGACATACCACATATCACCAGTGTCATTGCATGTGTGTTCTTCCCAAAGACCACACATGGATCCACCAGTGTCATTGCATGTGTGTTCTTCTCACAAACCATATCATGAACCACAACCAGTGTCATTGCATGTATGTTCTTCTCACAGACCACACATGGATCCACCAGTGTCATTGCATGTGTGTTCTTCTCACAGACCATATCATGAACCACACCCAGTGTCATTGCATGTGTGTTCTTCCCATGAACCACACATGGATCCATCGGTGTCATTGTATGTCTGCTCTTTTCATTAAACACAGCTGGAGTCATTGCATGTGTGTTCTTCCCAAAGACCACACATGGATCCACCAGTGTCATTGCATGTGTGTTCTTCCCACAGGCCACACATGGATCCACCAGTGTCGTTGCATGTGTGTTCTTCCCATGAACCACACATGGATCCACCAGTGTCATTGTATGTCTGCTCTTCCCATGAACCACAGCTAGAGTCATCTCATGCGTGCTCTTTTCCCAAACCACAGCTAGAGTCATTGCATGTGTGTTCTTCTTACAAACCATATCATGAACCACACTCAGTGTCGTTGCATGTGTGTTCTTCTCCCAAACCACACATGGATCCACTGGTGTCATTGCATGTCTGCTCTTCTCATTAACCACAGCTAGAGTCATTGCATGTCTGTTATTTTCACAAACCACATATCACCAGAGTCACTGCATGTGTGTTCTTCCCATGAACCACACATGGATCCACCAGTGTCATTGCATGTGTGTTCTTCCCACAGACCACACATGGATCCACCGGTGTCATTGCATGTCTGCTCTTCTCATTAACCATAGCTAGAGTCATTGCATGTCTGTTCTTTTCACAAACCACATATCACCAGAATTATTGCATGTGTGTTCTTCCCATGAACCACACCCAGTGTCATTGCATGTGTGTTCTTCTCATTAACCCCACATGGATCCACCGGTGTCATTGCATGTCTGCTCTTTTCATTAACCACAGCTAGAGTCATTGCATGTGTGTTCTTTTCACAAACCACATATCACCAGAGTCATTGCATGTGTGTTCTTCTCACAGACCACATATCACCTGTGTCATTGCATGTGTGTTCTTGTCATGAACCACACATAGATCCACCAGTGTCATTGCATGTGTGTTCTTCCCACAGACCACACATGGATCCACCGGTGTCATTGCATGTGTTTTATTCCCATGAACCACACATGGATCCACCGGTGTCATCGCAGGTCTGCTCTTTTCATGAACCACAGCTAGAGTCATTGGACGTGTGTTCTTCTTACAAACCATATCATGAACCACACCCAGTGTCATTGCATGTGTGTTCTTCTCGCAAACCACACATGGATCCACCGGTCTCATTGCATGTCTACTCTTCTCATTAACCACAGCTAGAGTCATTGCATGTCTGTTCTTTTCACAAACCACATATCACCAGAGTCATTGCATGTGTGTTCTTCCCATGAACCACACATGGATCCACCAGTGTCATTGCATGTGTGTTCTTCTCACAAACCATATCATGAACCACACCCAATATCATTGCATGTGTGTTCTTCCCATGAACCACACATGGATCCACCAGTGTCATTGCATGTGTGTTCTTCCCACAGACCACACATGGATCCACCGGTGTCATTGCATGTCTGCTCTTCTCATTAACCATAGCTAGAGTCATTGCATGTCTGTTCTTTTCACAAACCACATATCACCAGAATTATTGCATGTGTGTTCTTCCCATGAACCACACCCAGTGTCATTGCATGTGTGTTCTTCTCATTAACCCCACATGGATCCACCGGTGTCATTGCATGTCTGCTCTTTTCATTAACCACAGCTAGAGTCATTGCATGTGTGTTCTTTTCACAAACCACATATCACCAGAGTCATTTCATGTGTGTTCTTCTCACAGACCACATATCACCTGTGTCATTGCATGTGTGTTCTTGTCATGAACCACACATAGATCCACCAGTGTCATTGCATGTGTGTTCTTCCCACAGACCACACATGGATCCACCGGTGTCATTGCATGTGTTTTATTCCCATGAACCACACATGGATCCACCGGTGTCATCGCAGGTCTGCTCTTTTCATGAACCACAGCTAGAGTCATTGGACGTGTGTTCTTCTTACAAACCATATCATGAACCACACCCAGTGTCATTGCATGTGTGTTCTTCTCGCAAACCACACATGGATCCACCGGTCTCATTGCATGTCTACTCTTCTCATTAACCACAGCTAGAGTCATTGCATGTCTGTTCTTTTCACAAACCACATATCACCAGAGTCATTGCATGTGTGTTCTTCCCATGAACCACACATGGATCCACCAGTGTCATTGCATGTGTGTTCTTCTCACAAACCATATCATGAACCACACCCAATATCATTGCATGTGTGTTCTTCCCATGAACCACACATGGATCCACCAGTGTCATTGCATGTGTGTTCTTCCCACAGACCACACATGGATCCACCGGTGTCATTGCATGTCTGCTCTTCTCATTAACCATAGCTAGAGTCATTGCATGTCTGTTCTTTTCACAAACCACATATCACCAGAATTATTGCATGTGTGTTCTTCCCATGAACCACACCCAGTGTCATTGCATGTGTGTTCTTCTCATTAACCCCACATGGATCCACCGGTGTCATTGCATGTCTGCTCTTTTCATTAACCACAGCTAGAGTCATTGCATGTGTGTTCTTTTCACAAACCACATATCACCAGAGTCATTTCATGTGTGTTCTTCTCACAGACCACATATCACCTGTGTCATTGCATGTGTGTTCTTGTCATGAACCACACATAGATCCACCAGTGTCATTGCATGTGTGTTCTTCCCACAGACCACACATGGATCCACCGGTGTCATTGCATGTGTTTTATTCCCATGAACCACACATGGATCCACCGGTGTCATCGCAGGTCTGCTCTTTTCATGAACCACAGCTACAGTCATTGG
Organism: Avena sativa; assembly: GCA_916181665.1. Classification (NCBI taxonomy): domain Eukaryota; kingdom Viridiplantae; phylum Streptophyta; class Magnoliopsida; order Poales; family Poaceae; genus Avena; species Avena sativa. The sequence continues at coordinate 437,591,846 of OV702295.1, forward strand.
ACGTGTGTTCTTCTTACAAACCATATCATGAACCACACCCAGTGTCATTGCATGTGTGTTCTTCTCGCAAACCACACATGGATCCACCGGTCTCATTGCATGTCTACTCTTCTCATTAACCACAGCTAGATTCATTGCATGTCTGTTCTTTTCACAAACCACATATCACCAGAGTCATTGCATGTGTGTTCTTCCCATAAACCACACATGGATCCACCAGTGTCATTGCATGTGTGTTCTTCTCACAAACCATATCATGAACCACACCCAATATCATTGCATGTGTGTTCTTCCCATGAACCACACATGGATCCACCAGTGTCATTGCATGTGTGTTCTTCCCACAGACCACACATGGATCCACCAGTGTCATTGCATGTGTGTTCTTCCCATGAACCACACCTGGATCCACCAGTGTCATTGCATGTCTGCTCTTTTCATGAACCACAGCTAGAGTCATTGGATGTGTGTTCTTCTCACAGACCACATATCACCAGTGTCATTGCATGTGTTTTCTTCCCAAAGACCACACATGGATCCACCAGTGTCATTGCATGTGTGTTCTTCTCACAAACCATATCATGAACCACACCCAGTGTCATTGCATGTGTGTCCTTCCCAATGACCACACATGGATCCACCAGTGTCATTGCATGTGTGTTCTTCTCACAAACCATATCATGAACCACACCCAGTGTCATTGCATGTGTGTTCTTCTCACAGACCACACATTGGATCCACCAGTGTTCTTCTCACAAACCATATCATGAACCACACCCAATGTCATTGCATGTGTGTTCTTCCCATGAATCACACATGGATCCACCAGTGTCATTGCATGTGTGTTCTTCCCATGGACCACACATGGATCCACCAGTGTCATTGCATGTCTGCTCTTTTCATGAACCACAACTAGAGTCATTGGATGTGTGTTCTTCTCAGAGACCACATATCACCAGAGTCATTGCATGTGTTTTCTTCCCAAAGACCACACATGGATCCACCAGTGTCATTGCATGTGTGTTCTTCTCACAAACCATATCATGAACCACACCCAGTGTCATTGCATGTGTGTTCTTCTCATAGACCACACATGGATCCACCAGTGTCATTGCATGTGTGTTCTTCTCACATACCATATCATGAACCACACCCAGTGTCATTGCATGTGTGTTCTTCCCATGAACCACACATGGATCCATCTGTGTCATTGTATGTCTGCTCTTTTCATTAACCACAGCTAGAGACATTGCATGTGTGTTCTTCTCACAAACCACATATCAACGGAGTCATTGCATGTGTGTTCTTCCCATGAACCACACATGGATCCACCAGTGTCATTGCATGTGTGTTATTGTCACAAACCACGTAAGGATCCACCGGTGTCATTGCATGTGTGTTCTTCCCATGAACCACACATGGATCCACCGGTGTCATTGTATGTCTGCTCTTCCCATGAATCACAGCTAGAGTCATCGCATGCGTGCTCTTTTCATGAACCACAGCTAGAGTCATTGCATGTGTGTTCTTCTAACAAACCATATAATGAACCACACCCAGTGTCGCTGCATGTGTGTTCTTCCCATGAACCACACATGGATCCACCGGTGTCATTGCATGTCTGCTCTTTTCATGAACCACAGCTAGAGTCATTGCATGTGTGTTCTTCCCAAAGACCACATATCACCAGAGTCATTGCATGTGTGTTCTTCCCATGAACCACACATGGATCCACCAGTGTCATTGTATGTCTGCTCTTTTCATGAACCACAGCTAGAGTCATTGGATGTGTGTTCTTCTCAGAGACCACATATCACCAGTGTAATTGCATGTGTGTTCTTACCAAAGACCACACATGGATCCACCAGTTTCATTGCATGTGTGTTCTTCTCACAAACCATATCATGAACCACACCCAGTGTCATTGCATGTGTCTTGTTCTCACAGACCACACATCGATCCACTAGTGTAATTGCATGTGTGTTCTTCTCACAAACCATATCATGAACCACACCTAGTGTCATTGCATGTGTGTTCTTCTCATTAACCCCACATGGATCCACCAGTGTCATTGCATGTCTGCTCTTTTCATGAACCACAGCTAGAGTCATTGGATGTGTGTTCTTCTCACAGACCACATATCACCAGTGTCATTGCATGTGTTTTCTTCCCAAAGACCACACATGGATCCACCAGTGTCATTGCATGTGTGTTCTTCTCACAAACCATATCATGAACCACACCCAGTGTCATTGCATGTGTGTCCTTCCCAATGACCACACATGGATCCACCAATGTCATTGCATGTGTGTTGTTCTCACAAACCATATCATGAACCACACCCAGTGTCATTGCATGTGTGTTCTTCTCACAGACCACACATTGGATCCACCAGTGTTCTTCTCACAAACCATATCATGAACCACACCCAATGTCATTGCATGTGTGTTCTTCCCATGAATCACACATGGATCCACCAGTGTCATTGCATGTGTGTTCTTCCCACAGACCACACATGGATCCACCAGTGTCATTGCATGTGTGTTCTTCCCATGGACCACACATGGATCCACCAGTGTCATTGCATGTCTGCTCTTTTCATGAACCACAACTAGAGTCATTGGATGTGTGTTCTTCTCACAGACCACATATCACCAGAGTCATTGCATGTGTTTTCTTCCCAAAGACCACACATGGATCCACCAGTGTCATTGCATGTGTGTTCTTCTCACAAACCATATCATGAACCACACCCAGTGTCATTGCATGTGTGTTATTCTCATAGACCACACATGGATCCACCAGTGTCATTGCATGTGTGTTCTTCTCACAGACCATATCATGAACCACACCCAGTGTCATTGCATGTGTGTTCTTCCCATGAACCACACATGGATCCATCTGTGTCATTGTATGTCTGCTCTTTTCATTAACCACAGCTAGAGACATTGCATGTGTGTTCTTCTCACAAACCACATATCAACGGAGTCATTGCATGTGTGTTCTTCCCATGAACCACACATGGATCCACTAGTGTCATTGCATGTGTGTTATTCTCACAAACCACGTAAGGATCCACCGGTGTCATTGCATGTGTGTTCTTCCCATGAACCACACATGGATCCACCGGTGTCATTGTATGTCTGCTCTTCCCATGAACCACAGCTAGAGTCATCGCATGCGTGCTCTTTTCATGAACCACAGCTAGAGTCATTGCATGTGTGTTCTTCTCACAAACCATATAATGAACCACACCCAGTGTCATTGCATGTGTGTTCTTCCCATGAACCACACATGGATCCACCGGTGTCATTGCATGTCTGCTCTTTTCATGAACCATAGCTAGAGTCATTGGATGTGTGTTCTTCTCACAGACCACATATCACCAGTGTCATTGCATGTGTTTTCTTCCCAAAGACCACACATGGATCCACCAGTGTCATTGCATGTGTGTTCTTCTCACAAACCATATCATGAACCACACCCAGTGTCATTGCATGTGTGTCCTTCCCAATGACCACACATGGATCCACCAATGTCATTGCATGTGTGTTGTTCTCACAAACCATATCATGAACCACACCCAGTGTCATTGCATGTGTGTTCTTCTCACAGACCACACATTGGATCCACCAGTGTTCTTCTCACAAACCATATCATGAACCACACCCAATGTCATTGCATGTGTGTTCTTCCCATGAATCACACATGGATCCACCAGTGTCATTGCATGTGTGTTCTTCCCACAGACCACACATGGATCCACCAGTGTCATTGCATGTGTGTTCTTCCCATGGACCACACATGGATCCACCAGTGTCATTGCATGTCTGCTCTTTTCATGAACCACAACTAGAGTCATTGGATGTGTGTTCTTCTCACAGACCACATATCACCAGAGTCATTGCATGTGTTTTCTTCCCAAAGACCACACATGGATCCACCAGTGTCATTGCATGTGTGTTCTTCTCACAAACCATATCATGAACCACACCCAGTGTCATTGCATGTGTGTTATTCTCATAGACCACACATGGATCCACCAGTGTCATTGCATGTGTGTTCTTCTCACAGACCATATCATGAACCACACCCAGTGTCATTGCATGTGTGTTCTTCCCATGAACCACACATGGATCCATCTGTGTCATTGTATGTCTGCTCTTTTCATTAACCACAGCTAGAGACATTGCATGTGTGTTCTTCTCACAAACCACATATCAACGGAGTCATTGCATGTGTGTTCTTCCCATGAACCACACATGGATCCACTAGTGTCATTGCATGTGTGTTATTCTCACAAACCACGTAAGGATCCACCGGTGTCATTGCATGTGTGTTCTTCCCATGAACCACACATGGATCCACCGGTGTCATTGTATGTCTGCTCTTCCCATGAACCACAGCTAGAGTCATCGCATGCGTGCTCTTTTCATGAACCACAGCTAGAGTCATTGCATGTGTGTTCTTCTCACAAACCATATAATGAACCACACCCAGTGTCATTGCATGTGTGTTCTTCCCATGAACCACACATGGATCCACCGGTGTCATTGCATGTCTGCTCTTTTCATGAACCACAGCTAGAGTCATTGGATGTGTGTTCTTCTCACAGACCACATATCACCAGTGTCATTGCATGTGTTTTCTTCCCAAAGACCACACATGGATCCACCAGTGTCATTGCATGTGTGTTCTTCTCACAAACCATATCATGAACCACACCCAGTGTCATTGCATGTGTGTCCTTCCCAATGACCACACATGGATCCACCAATGTCATTGCATGTGTGTTGTTCTCACAAACCATATCATGAACCACACCCAGTGTCATTGCATGTGTGTTCTTCTCACAGACCACACATTGGATCCACCAGTGTTCTTCTCACAAACCATATCATGAACCACACCCAATGTCATTGCATGTGTGTTCTTCCCATGAATCACACATGGATCCACCAGTGTCATTGCATGTGTGTTCTTCCCACAGACCACACATGGATCCACCAGTGTCATTGCATGTGTGTTCTTCCCATGGACCACACATGGATCCACCAGTGTCATTGCATGTCTGCTCTTTTCATGAACCACAACTAGAGTCATTGGATGTGTGTTCTTCTCACAGACCACATATCACCAGAGTCATTGCATGTGTTTTCTTCCCAAAGACCACACATGGATCCACCAGTGTCATTGCATGTGTGTTCTTCTCACAAACCATATCATGAACCACACCCAGTGTCATTGCATGTGTGTTATTCTCATAGACCACACATGGATCCACCAGTGTCATTGCATGTGTGTTCTTCTCACAAACCATATAATGAACCACACCCAGTGTCATTGCATGTGTGTTCTTCCCATGAACCACACATGGATCCACCGGTGTCATTGCATGTCTGCTCTTTTCATGAACCACAGCTAGAGTCATTGGATGTGTGTTCTTCTCACAGACCACATATCACCAGTGTCATTGCATGTGTTTTCTTCCCAAAGACCACACATGGATCCACCAGTGTCATTGCATGTGTGTTCTTCTCACAAACCATATCATGAACCACACCCAGTGTCATTGCATGTGTGTCCTTCCCAATGACCACACATGGATCCACCAATGTCATTGCATGTGTGTTGTTCTCACAAACCATATCATGAACCACACCCAGTGTCATTGCATGTGTGTTCTTCTCACAGACCACACATTGGATCCACCAGTGTTCTTCTCACAAACCATATCATGAACCACACCCAATGTCATTGCATGTGTGTTCTTCCCATGAATCACACATGGATCCACCAGTGTCATTGCATGTGTGTTCTTCCCACAGACCACACATGGATCCACCAGTGTCATTGCATGTGTGTTCTTCCCATGGACCACACATGGATCCACCAGTGTCATTGCATGTCTGCTCTTTTCATGAACCACAACTAGAGTCATTGGATGTGTGTTCTTCTCACAGACCACATATCACCAGAGTCATTGCATGTGTTTTCTTCCCAAAGACCACACATGGATCCACCAGTGTCATTGCATGTGTGTTCTTCTCACAAACCATATCATGAACCACACCCAGTGTCATTGCATGTGTGTTATTCTCATAGACCACACATGGATCCACCAGTGTCATTGCATGTGTGTTCTTCTCACAGACCATATCATGAACCACACCCAGTGTCATTGCATGTGTGTTCTTCCCATGAACCACACATGGATCCATCTGTGTCATTGTATGTCTGCTCTTTTCATTAACCACAGCTAGAGACATTGCATGTGTGTTCTTCTCACAAACCACATATCAACGGAGTCATTGCATGTGTGTTCTTCCCATGAACCACACATGGATCCACTAGTGTCATTGCATGTGTGTTATTATCACAAACCAGGTAAGGATCCACCGGTGTCATTGCATGTGTGTTCTTCCCATGAACCACACATGGATCCACCGGTGTCATTGTATGTCTGCTCTTCCCATGAACCACAGCTAGAGTCATCGCATGCGTGCTCTTTTCATGAACCACAGCTAGAGTCATTGCATGTGTGTTCTTCTCACAAACCATATAATGAACCACACCCAGTGTCATTGCATGTGTGTTCTTCCCATGAACCACACATGGATCCACCGGTGTCATTGCATGTCTGCTCTTTTCATGAACCACAGCTAGAGTCATTGGATGTGTGTTCTTCTCACAGACCACATATCACCAGTGTCATTGCATGTGTTTTCTTCCCAAAGACCACACATGGATCCACCAGTGTCATTGCATGTGTGTTCTTCTCACAAACCATATCATGAACCACACCCAGTGTCATTGCATGTGTGTCCTTCCCAATGACCACACATGGATCCACCAATGTCATTGCATGTGTGTTGTTCTCACAAACCATATCATGAACCACACCCAGTGTCATTGCATGTGTGTTCTTCTCACAGACCACACATTGGATCCACCAGTGTTCTTCTCACAAACCATATCATGAACCACACCCAATGTCATTGCATGTGTGTTCTTCCCATGAATCACACATGGATCCACCAGTGTCATTGCATGTGTGTTCTTCCCACAGACCACACATGGATCCACCAGTGTCATTGCATGTGTGTTCTTCCCATGGACCACACATGGATCCACCAGTGTCATTGCATGTCTGCTCTTTTCATGAACCACAACTAGAGTCATTGGATGTGTGTTCTTCTCACAGACCACATATCACCAGAGTCATTGCATGTGTTTTCTTCCCAAAGACCACACATGGATCCACCAGTGTCATTGCATGTGTGTTCTTCTCACAAACCATATCATGAACCACACCCAGTGTCATTGCATGTGTGTTATTCTCATAGACCACACATGGATCCACCAGTGTCATTGCATGTGTGTTCTTCTCACAGACCATATCATGAACCACACCCAGTGTCATTGCATGTGTGTTCTTCCCATGAACCACACATGGATCCATCTGTGTCATTGTATGTCTGCTCTTTTCATTAACCACAGCTAGAGACATTGCATGTGTGTTCTTCTCACAAACCACATATCAACGGAGTCATTGCATGTGTGTTCTTCCCATGAACCACACATGGATCCACCAGTGTCATTGCATGTGTGTTATTCTCACAAACCACGTAAGGATCCACCGGTGTCATTGCATGTGTGTTCTTCCCATGAACCACACATGGATCCACCGGTGTCATTGTATGTCTGCTCTTCCCATGAACCACAGCTAGAGTCATCGCATGCGTGCTCTTTTCATGAACCACAGCTAGAGTCATTGCATGTGTGTTCTTCTCACAAACCATATAATGAACCACACCCAGTGTCATTGCATGTGTGTTCTTCCCATGAACCACACATGGATCCACCGGTGTCATTGCATGTCTGCTCTTTTCATGAACCACAGCTAGAGTCATTGCATGTGTGTTCTTCCCAAAGACCACATATCACCGGAGTCATTGCATGTGTGTTCTTCCCATGAACCACACATGGATCCACCAGTGTCATTGTATGTCTGCTCCTTTCATGAACCACAGCTAGAGTCATTGTATGTGTGTTCTTCTCAGAGACCACATATCACCAGTGTAATTGCATGTGTGTTCTTCCCAAAGACCACACATGGATCCACCAGTGTCATTGCATGTGTGTTCTTCTCACAGACCACACATCGATCCACTAGTGTAATTGCATGTGTGTTCTTCTCACAAACCATATCATGAACCACACCTAGTGTCATTGCATGTGTGTCCTTCCCAATGACCACACGTGGATCCACCAATGTCATTGCATGTGTGTTGTTCTCACAAACCATATCATGAACCACACCCAGTGTCATTGCATGTGTGTTCTTCTCACAGACCACACATTGGATCCACCAGTGTTCTTCTCACAAACCATATCATGAACCACACCCAATGTCATTGCATGTGTGTTCTTCCCATGAATCACACATGGATCCACCAGTGTCATTGCATGTGTGTTCTTCCCACAGACCACACATGGATCCACCAGTGTCATTGCATGTGTGTTCTTCCCATGGACCACACATGGATCCACCAGTGTCATTGCATGTCTGCTCTTTTCATGAACCACAACTAGAGTCATTGGATGTGTGTTCTTCTCACAGACCACATATCACCAGAGTCATTGCATGTGTTTTCTTCCCAAAGACCACACATGGATCCACCAGTGTCATTGCATGTGTGTTCTTCTCACAAACCATATCATGAACCACACCCAGTGTCATTGCATGTGTGTTATTCTCATAGACCACACATGGATCCACCAGTGTCATTGCATGTGTGTTCTTCTCACAGACCATATCATGAACCACACCCAGTGTCATTGCATGTGTGTTCTTCCCATGAACCACACATGGATCCATCTGTGTCATTGTATGTCTGCTCTTTTCATTAACCACAGCTAGAGACATTGCATGTGTGTTCTTCTCACAAACCACATATCAACCGAGTCATTGCATGTGTGTTCTTCCCATGAACCACACATGGATCCACTAGTGTCATTGCATGTGTGTTATTCTCACAAACCACGTAAGGATCCACCGGTGTCATTGCATGTGTGTTCTTCCCATGAACCACACATGGATCCACCGGTGTCATTGTATGTCTGCTCTTCCCATGAACCACAGCTAGAGTCATCGCATGCGTGCTCTTTTCATGAACCACAGCTAGAGTCATTGCATGTGTGTTCTTCTCACAAACCATATAATGAACCACACCCAGTGTCATTGCATGTGTGTTCTTCCCATGAACCACACATGGATCCACCGGTGTCATTGCATGTCTGCTCTTTTCATGAACCACAGCTAGAGTCATTGGATGTGTGTTCTTCTCACAGACCACATATCACCAGTGTCATTGCATGTGTTTTCTTCCCAAAGACCACACATGGATCCACCAGTGTCATTGCATGTGTGTTCTTCTCACAAACCATATCATGAACCACACCCAGTGTCATTGCATGTGTGTCCTTCCCAATGACCACACATGGATCCACCAATGTCATTGCATGTGTGTTGTTCTCACAAACCATATCATGAACCACACCCAGTGTCATTGCATGTGTGTTCTTCTCACAGACCACACATTGGATCCACCAGTGTTCTTCTCACAAACCATATCATGAACCACACCCAATGTCATTGCATGTGTGTTCTTCCCATGAATCACACATGGATCCACCAGTGTCATTGCATGTGTGTTCTTCCCACAGACCACACATGGATCCACCAGTGTCATTGCATGTGTGTTCTTCCCATGGACCACACATGGATCCACCAGTGTCATTGCATGTCTGCTCTTTTCATGAACCACAACTAGAGTCATTGGATGTGTGTTCTTCTCACAGACCACATATCACCAGAGTCATTGCATGTGTTTTCTTCCCAAAGACCACACATGGATCCACCAGTGTCATTGCATGTGTGTTCTTCTCACAAACCATATCATGAACCACACCCAGTGTCATTGCATGTGTGTTATTCTCATAGACCACACATGGATCCACCAGTGTCATTGCATGTGTGTTCTTCTCACAGACCATATCATGAACCACACCCAGTGTCATTGCATGTGTGTTCTTCCCATGAACCACACATGGATCCATCTGTGTCATTGTATGTCTGCTCTTTTCATTAACCACAGCTAGAGACATTGCATGTGTGTTCTTCTCACAAACCACATATCAACGGAGTCATTGCATGTGTGTTCTTCCCATGAACCACACATGGATCCACCAGTGTCATTGCATGTGTGTTATTCTCACAAACCACGTAAGGATCCACCGGTGTCATTGCATGTGTGTTCTTCCCATGAACCACACATGGATCCACCGGTGTCATTGTATGTCTGCTCTTCCCATGAACCACAGCTAGAGTCATCGCATGCGTGCTCTTTTCATGAACCACACCTAGAGTCATTGCATGTGTGTTCTTCTCACAAACCATATAATGAACCACACCCAGTGTCATTGCATGTGTGTTCTTCCCATGAACCACACATGGATCCACCGGTGTCATTGCATGTCTGCTCTTTTCATGAACCACAGCTAGAGTCATTGCATGTGTGTTCTTCCCAAAGACCACATATCACCGGAGTCATTGCATGTGTGTTCTTCCCATGAACCACACATGGATCCACCAGTGTCATTGTATGTCTGCTCCTTTCATGAACCACAGCTAGAGTCATTGTATGTGTGTTCTTCTCAGAGACCACATATCACCAGTGTAATTGCATGTGTGTTCTTCCCAAAGACCACACATGGATCCACCAGTGTCATTGCATGTGTGTTCTTCTCACAGACCACACATCGATCCACTAGTGTAATTGCATGTGTGTTCTTCTCACAAACCATATCATGAACCACACCTAGTGTCATTGCATGTGTGTCCTTCCCAATGACCACACATGGATCCACCAATGTCATTGCATGTGTGTTGTTCTCACAAACCATATCATGAACCACACCCAGTGTCATTGCATGTGTGTTCTTCTCACAGACCACACATTGGATCCACCAGAGTTCTTCTCACAAACCATATCATGAACCACACCCAATGTCATTGCATGTGTGTTCTTCCCATGAATCACACATGGATCCACCAGTGTCATTGCATGTGTGTTCTTCCCACAGACCACACATGGATCCACCAGTGTCATTGCATGTGTGTTCTTCCCATGGACCACACATGGATCCACCAGTGTCATTGCATGTCTGCTCTTTTCATGAACCACAACTAGAGTCATTGGATGTGTGTTCTTCTCACAGAGCACATATCACCAGAGTCATTGCATGTGTTTTCTTCCCAAAGACCACACATGGATCCACCAGTGTCATTGCATGTGTGTTCTTCTCACAAACCATATCATCAACCACACCCAGTGTCATTGCATGTGTGTTCTTCTCACAGACCATATCATGAACCACACCCAGTGTCATTGCATGTGTGTTCTTCCCATGAACCACACATGGATCCATCTGTGTCATTGTATGTCTGCTCTTTTCATTAACCACAGCTAGAGACATTGCATGTGTGTTCTTCTCACAAACCACATATCAACGGAGTCATTGCATGTGTGTTCTTCCGATGAAGCACACATGGATCCACCAGTGTCATTGCATGTGTGTTATTCTCACAAACCACGTAAGGATCCACCGGTGTCATTGCATGTGTGTTCTTCCCATGAACCACACATGGATCCACCGGTGTCATTGTATGTCTGCTCTTCCCATGAACCACAGCTAGAGTCATCGCATGCGTGCTCTTTTCATGAACCACAGCTAGAGTCATTGCATGTGTGTTCTTCTCACAAACCATATAATGAACCACACCCAGTGTCATTGCATGTGTGTTCTTCCCATGAACCACACATGGATCCACCGGTGTCATTGCATGTCTGCTCTTTTCATGAACCACAGCTAGAGTCATTGCATGTGTGTTCTTCCCAAAGACCACATATCACCGGAGTCATTGCATGTGTGTTCTTCCCATGAACCACACATGGATCCACCAGTGTCATTGTATGTCTGCTCCTTTCATGAACCACAGCTAGAGTCATTGTATGTGTGTTCTTCTCAGAGACCACATATCACCAGTGTAATTGCATGTGTGTTCTTCCCAAAGACCACACATGGATCCACCAGTGTCATTGCATGTGTGTTCTTCTCACAAACCATATCATGAACCACACCCAGTGTCATTGCATGTGTGTTCTTCTCACAGACCACACATCGATCCACTAGTGTAATTGCATGTGTGTTCTTCTCACAAACCATATCATGAACCACACCTAGTGTCATTGCATGTGTGTTCTTCTCATTAACCCCACATGGATCCACCAGTGTCATTGCATGTCTGCTCTTTTCATGAACCACAGCTAGAGTCATTGGATGTGTGTTCTTCTCACAGACCACATATCACCAATGTCATTGCATGTGTTTTCTTCCCAAAGACCACACATGGATCCACCAGTGTCATTGCATGTGTGTTCTTCTCACAAACCATATCATGAACCACACCCAGTGTCATTGCATGTGTGTCCTTCCCAATGACCACACATGGATCCACCAATGTCATTGCATGTGTGTTGTTCTCACAAACCATATCATGAACCACACCCAGTGTCATTGCATGTGTGTTCTTCTCACAGACCACACATTGGATCCACCAGTGTTCTTCTCACAAACCATATCATGAACCACACCCAATGTCATTGCATGTGTGCTCTTCCCATGAATCACACATGGATCCACCAGTGTCATTGCATGTGTGTTCTTCCCACAGACCACACATGGATCCACCAGTGTCATTGCATGTGTGTTCTTCCCATGGACCACACATGGATCCACCAGTGTCATTGCATGTCTGCTCTTTTCATGAACCACAACTAGAGTCATTGGATGTGTGTTCTTCTCACAGACCACATATCACCAGAGTCATTGCATGTGTTTTCTTCCCAAAGACCACACATGGATCCACCAGTGTCATTGCATGTGTGTTCTTCTCACAAACCATATCATGAACCACACCCAGTGTCATTGCATGTGTGTTATTCTCATAGACCACACATGGATCCACCAGTGTCATTGCATGTGTGTTCTTCTCACAGACCATATCATAAACCACACCCAGTGTCATTGCATGTGTGTTCTTCCCATGAACCACACATGGATCCATATGTGTCATTGTATGTCTGCTCTTTTCATTAACCACAGCTAGAGACATTGCATGTGTGTTCTTCTCACAAACCACATATCAACGGAGTCATTGCATGTGTGTTCTTCCCATGAACCACACATGGATCCACCAGTGTCATTGCATGTGTGTTATTCTCACAAACCACGTAAGGATCCACCGGTGTCATTGCATGTGTGTTCTTCCCATGAACCACACATGGATCCACCGGTGTCATTGTATGTCTGCTCTTCCCATGAACCACAGCTAGAGTCATCGCATGCGTGCTCTTTTCATGAACCACAGCTAGAGTCATTGCATGTGTGTTCTTCTCACAAACCATATAATGAACCACACCCAGTGTCATTGCATGTGTGTTCTTCCCATGAACCACACATGGATCCACCGGTATCATTGCATGTCTGCTCTTTTCATGAACCACAGCTAGAGTCATTGCATGGGTGTTCTTCCCAAAGACCACATATCACCGGAGTCATTGCATGTGTGTTCTTCCCATGAACCACACATGGATCCACCAGTGTCATTGTATGTCTGCTCTTTTCATGAACCACAGCTAGAGTCATTGTATGTGTGTTCTTCTCAGAGACCACATATCAACAGTGTAATTGCATGTGTGTTCTTCCCAAAGACCACACATGGATCCACCAGTGTCATTGCATGTGTGTTCTTCTCACAAACCATATCATGAACCACACCCAGAGTCATTGCATGTGTGTTCTTCTCACAGACCACACATCGATCCACTAGTGTAATTGCATGTGTGTTCTTCTCACAAACCATATCATGAACCACACCTAGTGTCATTGCATGTGTGTTCTTCTCATTAACCCCACATGGATCCACCAGTGTCATTGCATGTCTGCTCTTTTCATGAACCACAGATAGAGTCATTGGATGTGTGTTCTTCTCACAGACCACATATCACCAGTGTCATTGCATGTGTTTTCTTCCCAAAGACCACACATGGATCCACCAGTGTCATTGCATGTGTGTTCTTCTCACAAACCATATCATGAACCACACCCAGTGTCATTGCATGTGTGTCCTTCCCAATGACCACACATGGATCCACCAGTGTCATTGCATGTGTGTTGTTCTCACAAACCATATCATGAACCACACCCAGTGTCATTGCATGTGTGTTCTTCTCACAGACCACACATTGGATCCACCAGTGTTCTTCTCACAAACCATATCATGAACCACACCCAATGTCATTGCATGTGTATTCTTCCCATGAATCACACATGGATCCACCAGTGTCATTGCATGTGTGTTCTTCCCACAGACCACACATGGATCCACCAGTGTCATTGCATGTGTGTTCTTCCCATGGACCACACATGGATCCACCAGTGTCATTGCATGTCTGCTCTTTTCATGAACCACAACTAGAGTCATTGGATGTGTGTTCTTCTCACAGACCACATATCACCAGAGTCATTGCATGTGTTTTCTTCCCAAAGACCACACATGGATCCACCAGTGTCATTGCATGTGTGTTCTTCTCACAAACCATATCATGAACCACACCCAGTGTCATTGCGTGTGTGTTCTTCTCATAGACCACACATGGATCCACCAGTGTCATTGCATGTGTGTTCTTCTCACAGACCATATCATGAACCACACCCAGTGTCATTGCATGTGTGTTCTTCCCATGAACCACACATGGATCCATCTGTGTCATTGTATGTCTGCTCTTTTCATTAACCACAGCTAGAGACATTGCATGTGTGTTCTTCTCACAAACCACATATCAACGGAGTCATTGCATGTGTGTTCTTCCCGTGAACCACACATGGATCCACCAGTGTCATTGCATGTGTGTTATTCTCACAAACCACGTAAGGATCCACCGGTGTCATTGCATGTGTGTTCTTCCCATGAACCACACATGGATCCACCGGTGTCATTGTATGTCTGCTCTTCCCATGAACCATAGCTAGAGTCATCGCATGCGTGCTCTTTTCATGAACCACAGCTAGAGTCATTGCATGTGTGCTCTTCTCACAAACCATATAATGAACCACACCCAGTGTCATTGCATGTGTGTTCTTCCCATGAACCACACATGGATCCACCGGTGTCATTGCATGTCTGCTCTTTTCATGAACCACAGCTAGAGTCATTGCATGTGTGTTCTTCCCAAAGACCACATATCACCAGAGTCATTGCATGTGTGTTCTTCCCATGAACCACACATGGATCCACCAGTGTCATTGTATGTCTGCTCTTTTCATGAACCACAGCTAGAGTCATTGGATGTGTGTTCTTCTCAGAGACCACATATCACCAGTGTAATTGCATGTGTGTTCTTCCCAAAGACCACACATGGATCCACCAGTGTCATTGCATGTGTGTTCTTCTCACAAACCATATCATGAACCACACCCAGTGTCATTGCATGTGTGTTCTTCTCACAGACCACACATCGATCCACTAGTGTAATTGCATGTGTGTTCTTCTCACAAACCATATCATGAACCACACCTAGTGTCATTGCATGTGTGTTCTTCTCATTAACCCCACATGGATCCACCAGTGTCATTGCATGTCTGCTCTTTTCATGAACCACAGCTAGAGTCATTGGATGTGTGTTCTTCTCACAGACCACATATCACCAGTGTCATTGCATGTGTTTTCTTCCGAAAGACCACACATGGATCCACCAGTGTCATTGCATGTGTGTTCTTCTCACAAACCATATCATGAACCACACCCAGTGTCATTGCATGTGTGTCCTTCCCAATGACCACACATGGATCCACCAATGTCATTGCATGTGTGTTGTTCTCACAAACCATATCATGAACCACACCCAGTGTCATTGCATGTGTGTTCTTCTCACAGACCACACATTGGATCCACCAGTGTTCTTCTCACAAACCATATCATGAACCACACCCAATGTCATTGCATGTGTGTTCTTCCCATGAATCACACATGGATCCACCAGTGTCATTGCATGTGTGTTCTTCCCACAGACAAAACATGGATCCACCAGTGTCATTGCATGTGTGTTCTTCCCATGGACCACACATGGATCCACCAGTGTCATTGCATGTCTGCTCTTTTCATGAACCACAACTAGAGTCATTGGATGTGTGTTCTTCTCACAGACCATATATCACCAGAGTCATTGCATGTGTTTTCTTCCCAAAGACCACACATGGATCCACCAGTGTCATTGCATGTGTGTTCTTCTCACAAACCATATCATGAACCACACCCAGTGTCATTGCGTGTGTGTTATTCTCATAGACCACACATGGATCCACCAGTGTCATTGCATGTGTGTTCTTCTCACAGACCATATCATGAACCACACCCAGTGTCATTGCATGTGTGTTCTTCCCATGAACCACACATGGATCCATCTGTGTCATTGTATGTCTGCTCTTTTCATTAACCACAGCTAGAGACATTGCATGTGTGTTCTTCTCACAAACCACATATCAACGGAGTCATTGCATGTGTGTTCTTCCCGTGAACCACACATGGATCCACCAGTGTCATTGCATGTGTGTTATTCTCACAAACCACGTAAGGATCCACCGGTGTCATTGCATGTGTGTTCTTCCCATGAACCACACATGGATCCACCGGTGTCATTGTATGTCTGCTCTTCCCATGAACCATAGCTAGAGTCATCGCATGCGTGCTCTTTTCATGAACCACAGCTAGAGTCATTGCATGTGTGCTCTTCTCACAAACCATATAATGAACCACACCCAGTGTCATTGCATGTGTGTTCTTCCCATGAACCACACATGGATCCACCGGTGTCATTGCATGTCTGCTCTTTTCATGAACCACAGCTAGAGTCATTGCATGTGTGTTCTTCCCAAAGACCACATATCACCGGAGTCATTGCATGTGTGTTCTTCCCATGAACCACACATGGATCCACCAGTGTCATTGTATGTCTGCTCTTTTCATGAACCACAGCTAGAGTCATTGGATGTGTGTTCTTCTCAGAGACCACATATCACCAGTGTAATTGCATGTGTGTTCTTCCCAAAGACCACACATGGATCCACCAGTGTCATTGCATGTGTGTTCTTCTCACAAACCATATCATGAACCACACCGAGAGTCATTGCATGTGTGTTCTTCTCATAGACCACACATCGATCCACTAGTGTAATTGCATGTGTGTTCTTCTCACAAACCATATCATGAACCACACCTAGTGTCATTGCATGTGTGTTCTTCTCATTAACCCCACATGGATCCACCAGTGTCATTGCATGTCTGCTCTTTTCATGAACCACAGCTAGAGTCATTGGATGTGTGTTATTCTCACAGACCACATATCACCAGTGTCATTGCATGTGTTTTCTTCCCAAAGACCACACATGGATCCACCAGTGTCATTGCATGTGTGTTCTTCTCACAAACCATATCATGAACCACACCCAGTGTCATTGCATGTGTGTCCTTCCCAATGACCACACATGGATCCACCAGTGTCATTGCATGTGTGTTGTTCTCACAAACCATATCATGAACCACACCCAGTGTCATTGCATGTGTGTTCTTCTCACAGACCACACATTGGATCCACCAGTGTTCTTCTCACAAACCATATCATGAACCACACCCAATGTCATTGCATGTGTGTTCTTCCCATGAATCACACATGGATCCACCAGTGTCATTGCATGTGTGTTCTTCCCACAGACCACACATGGATCCACCAGTGTCATTGCATGTGTGTTCTTCCCATGGACCACACATGGATCCACCAGTGTCATTGCATGTCTGCTCTTTTCATGAACCACAACTAGAGTCATTGGATGTGTGTTCTTCTCACAGACCACATATCACCAGAGTCATTGCATGTGTTTTCTTCCCAAAGACCACACATGGATCCACCAGTGTCATTGCATGTGTGTTCTGCTCACAAACCATATCATGAACCACACCCAGTGTCATTGCGTGTGTGTTCTTCTCATAGACCACACATGGATCCACCAGTGTCATTGCATGTGTGTTCTTCTCACAGACCATATCATGAACCACACCCAGTGTCATTGCATGTGTGTTCTTCCCATGAACCACACATGGATCCATCTGTGTCATTGTATGTCTGCTCTTTTCATTAACCACAGCTAGAGACATTGCATGTGTGTTCTTCTCACAAACCACATATCAACGGAGTCATTGCATGTGTGTTCTTCCTGTGAACCACACATGGATCCACCAGTGTCATTGCATGTGTGTTATTCTCACAAACCACGTAAGGATCCACCGGTGTCATTGCATGTGTGTTCTTCCCATGAACCACACATGGATCCACCGGTGTCATTGTATGTCTGCTCTTCCCATGAACCATAGCTAGAGTCATCGCATGCGTGCTCTTTTCATGAACCACAGCTAGAGTCATTGCATGTGTGCTCTTCTCACAAACCATATAATGAACCACACCCAGTGTCATTGCATGTGTGTTCTTCCCATGAACCACACATGGATCCACCGGTGTCATTGCATGTCTGCTCTTTTCATGAACCACAGCTAGAGTCATTGCATGTGTGTTCTTCCCAAAGACCACATATCACCGGAGTCATTGCATGTGTGTTCTTCCCATGAACCACACATGGATCCACTAGTGTCATTGTATGTCTGCTCTTTTCATGAACCACAGCTAGAGTCATTGGATGTGTGTTCTTCTCAGAGACCACATATCACCAGTGTAATTGCATGGGTGTTCTTCCCAAAGACCACACATGGATCCACCAGTGTCATTGCATGTGTGTTCTTCTCACAAACCATATCATGAACCACACCCAGTGTCATTGCATGTGTGTTCTTCTCACAGACCACACATCGATCCACTAGTGTAATTGCATGTGTGTTCTTCTCACAAACCATATCATGAACCACACCTAGTGTCATTGCATGTGTGTTCTTCTCATTAACCCCACATGGATCCACCAGTGTCATTGCATGTCTGCTCTTTTCATGAACCACAGCTAGAGTCATTGGATGTGTGTTCTTCTCACAGACCACATATCACCAGTGTCATTGCATGTGTTTTCTTCCCAAAGACCACACATGGATCCACCAGTGTCATTGCATGTGTGTTCTTCTCACAAACCATATCATGAGCCACACCCAGTGTCATTGCATGTGTGTCCTTCCCAATGACCACACATGGATCCACCAGTGTCATTGCATGTGTGTTGTTCTCACAAACCATATCATGAACCACACCCAGTGTCATTGCATGTGTGTTCTTCTCACAGACCACACATTGGATCCACCAGTGTTCTTCTCACAAACCATATCATGAACCACACCCAATGTCATTGCATGTGTGTTCTTCCCATGAATCACACATGGATCCACCAGTGTCATTGCATGTGTGTTCTTCCCACAGACCACACATGGATCCACCAGTGTCATTGCATGTGTGTTCTTCCCAGGGACCACACATGGATCCACCAGTGTCATTGCATGTCTGCTCTTTTCATGAACCACAACTAGAGTCATTGGATGTGTGTTCTTCTCACAGACCACATATCACCAGAGGCATTGCATGTGTTTTCTTCCCAAAGACCACACATGGATCCACCAGTGTCATTGCATGTGTGTTCTTCTCACAAACCATATGATGAACCACACCCAGTGTCATTGCATGTGTGTTCTTCTCATAGACCACGCATGGATCCACCAGTGTCATTGCATGTGTGTTCTTCTCACAGACCATATCATGAACCACACCCAGTGTCATTGCATGTGTGTTCTTCCCATGAACCACACATGGATCCATCTATGTCATTGTATGTCTTCTCTTTTCATTAACCACAGCTAGAGACATTGCATGTGTGTTCTTCTCACAAACGACATATCAACGGAGTCATTGCATGTGTGTTCTTCCCATGAACCACACATGGATCCACCAGTGTCATTGCATGTGTGTTATTCTCACAAACCACGTAAGGATCCACCGGTGTCATTGCATGTGTGTTCTTCCCATGAACCACACATGGATCCACCGGTGTCATTGTATGTCTGCTCTTCCCATGAACCACAGCTAGAGTCATCGCATGCGTGCTCTTTTCATGAACCACAACTAGAGTCATTGCATGTGTGCTCTTCTCACAAACCATATAATGAACCACACCCAGTGTCATTGCATGTGTGTTCTTCCCATGAACCACACATGGATCCACCGGTGTCATTGCATGTCTGCTCTTTTCATGAACCACAGCTAGAGTCATTGCATGTGTGTTCTTCCCAAAGACCACATATCACCGGAGTCATTGCATGTATGTTCTTCCCATGAACCACACATGGATCCACCAATGTCATTGTATGTCTGCTCTTTTCATGAGCCACAGCCAGAGTCATTGGATGTGTGTTCTTCTCAGAGACCACATATCACCAGTGTAATTGCATGTGTGTTCTTCCCAAAGACCACACATGGATCCACCAGTGTCATTGCATGTGTGTTCTTCTCACAAACCATATCATGAACCACACCCAGTGTCATTGCATGTGTGTTCTTCTCACAGACCACACATCGATCCACTAGTGTAATTGCATGTGTGTTCTTCTCACAAACCATATCATGAACCACACCTAGTGTCATTGCATGTGTGTTCTTCTCATTAACCCCACATGGATCCACCAGTGTCATTGCATGTCTGCCCTTTTCATTAACCACATCTAGAGTCATTGCATGTGTGCTCTTTTCACAAACCACATATCACCAGAGTCATTGCAGGTGTGTTCTTGTCACAGACCATATATCACCTGTGTCATTGCATGTGTGTTCTTCCGATGAACCACACATGGATCCACCAGTGTCATTGCATGTGTGTTCTTCCCACAGACCACACATGGATCCACCAGTGTCATTGCATGTGTGTTCTTCTCACAAACCATATCATGAACCACACCCAGTGTCATTGCATGTATGTTCTTCTCACAGACCACACATGGATCCACCAGTGTCATTGCATGTGTGTTCTTCCCACGAACCACACATGGATCCACCAGTGTTATTGCATGTCTGCTCTTTTCATGAACCACAACTAGAGTCATTGGATGTGTGTTCTTCTCACAGACCACATATCACCAGAGTCATTGCATGTGTTTTCTTCCCAAAGACCACACATGGATCCACTAGTGTCATTGCATGTGTGTTCTTCTCACAAACCATATCATGAACCACACCCAGTGTCATTGCATGTGTGTTCTTCTCATAGACCACACATGGATCCACCAGTGTCATTGCATGTGTGTTCTTCTCACAGACCATATCATGAACCACACCCAGTGTCATTGCATGCGTGTTCTTCCCATGAACCACACATGGATCCATCTGTGTCATTGTATGTCTTCTCTTTTCATTAACCACAGCTAGAGACATTGCATGTGTGTTCTTCTCACAAACGACATATCAACGGAGTCATTGCATGTGTGTTCTTCCCATGAACCACACATGGATCCACCAGTGTCATTGCATGTGTGTTATTCTCACAAACCACGTAAGGATCCACCGGTGTCATTGCATGTGTGTTCTTCCCATGAACCACA
This sequence comes from Avena sativa, assembly GCA_916181665.1. NCBI lineage: Eukaryota > Viridiplantae > Streptophyta > Magnoliopsida > Poales > Poaceae > Avena > Avena sativa. Next base: position 437,613,606 of record OV702295.1, read on the forward strand.
CATGGATCCACCGGTGTCATTGTATGTCTGCTCTTCCCATGAACCACAGCTAGAGTCATCGCATGCGTGCTCTTTTCATGAACCACAACTAGAGTCATTGCCTGTGTGTTCTTCTCACAAACCATATAATGAACCACACCCAGTGTCATTGCATGTGTGTTCTTCCCATGAACCACACATGGATCCACCGGTGTCATTGCATGTCTGCTCTTTTCATGAACCACAGCTAGAGTCATTGCATGTGTGTTCTTCTCACAAACCACATATCAACGGAGTCATTGCATGTGTGTTCTTCCTGTGAACCACACATGGATCCACCAGTGTCATTGCATGTGTGTTATTCTCACAAACCACGTAAGGATCCACCGGTGTCATTGCATGTGTGTTCTTCCCATGAACCACACATGGATCCACCGGTGTCATTGTATGTCTGCTCTTCCCATGAACCATAGCTAGAGTCATCGCATGCGTGCTCTTTTCATGAACCACAGCTAGAGTCATTGCATGTGTGCTCTTCTCACAAACCATATAATGAACCACACCCAGTGTCATTGCATGTGTGTTCTTCCCATGAACCACACATGGATCCACCGGTGTCATTGCATGTCTGCTCTTTTCATGAACCACAGCTAGAGTCATTGCATGTGTGTTCTTCCCAAAGACCACATATCACCGGAGTCATTGCATGTGTGTTCTTCCCATGAACCACACATGGATCCACTAGTGTCATTGTATGTCTGCTCTTTTCATGAACCACAGCTAGAGTCATTGGATGTGTGTTCTTCTCAGAGACCACATATCACCAGTGTAATTGCATGGGTGTTTTCCCAAAGACCACACATGGATCCACCAGTGTCATTGCATGTGTGTTCTTCTCACAAACCATATCATGAACCACACCCAGTGTCATTGCATGTGTGTTCTTCTCACAGACCACACATCGATCCACTAGTGTAATTGCATGTGTGTTCTTCTCACAAACCATATCATGAACCACACCTAGTGTCATTGCATGTGTGTTCTTCTCATTAACCCCACATGGATCCACCAGTGTCATTGCATGTCTGCTCTTTTCATGAACCACAGCTAGAGTCATTGGATGTGTGTTCTTCTCACAGACCACATATCACCAGTGTCATTGCATGTGTTTTCTTCCCAAAGACCACACATGGATCCACCAGTGTCATTGCATGTGTGTTCTTCTCACAAACCATATCATGAGCCACACCCAGTGTCATTGCATGTGTGTCCTTCCCAATGACCACACATGGATCCACCAGTGTCATTGCATGTGTGTTGTTCTCACAAACCATATCATGAACCACACCCAGTGTCATTGCATGTGTGTTCTTCTCACAGACCACACATTGGATCCACCAGTGTTCTTCTCACAAACCATATCATGAACCACACCCAATGTCATTGCATGTGTGTTCTTCCCATGAATCACACATGGATCCACCAGTGTCATTGCATGTGTGTTCTTCCCACAGACCACACATGGATCCACCAGTGTCATTGCATGTGTGTTCTTCCCAGGGACCACACATGGATCCACCAGTGTCATTGCATGTCTGCTCTTTTCATGAACCACAACTAGAGTCATTGGATGTGTGTTCTTCTCACAGACCACATATCAACAGAGGCATTGCATGTGTTTTCTTCCCAAAGACCACACATGGATCCACCAGTGTCATTGCATGTGTGTTCTTCTCACAAACCATATGATGAACCACACCCAGTGTCATTGCATGTGTGTTCTTCTCATAGACCACGCATGGATCCACCAGTGTCATTGCATGTGTGTTCTTCTCACAGACCATATCATGAACCACACCCAGTGTCATTGCATGTGTGTTCTTCCCATGAACCACACATGGATCCATCTATGTCATTGTATGTCTTCTCTTTTCATTAACCACAGCTAGAGACATTGCATGTGTGTTCTTCTCACAAACGACATATCAACGGAGTCATTGCATGTGTGTTCTTCCCATGAACCACACATGGATCCACCAGTGTCATTGCATGTGTGTTATTCTCACAAACCACGTAAGGATCCACCGGTGTCATTGCATGTGTGTTCTTCCCATGAACCACACATGGATCCACCGGTGTCATTGTATGTCTGCTCTTCCCATGAACCACAGCTAGAGTCATCGCATGCGTGCTCTTTTCATGAACCACAACTAGAGTCATTGCATGTGTGCTCTTCTCACAAACCATATAATGAACCACACCCAGTGTCATTGCATGTGTGTTCTTCCCATGAACCACACATGGATCCACCGGTGTCATTGCATGTCTGCTCTTTTCATGAACCACAGCTAGAGTCATTGCATGTGTGTTCTTCCCAAAGACCACATATCACCGGAGTCATTGCATGTATGTTCTTCCCATGAACCACACATGGATCCACCAATGTCATTGTATGTCTGCTCTTTTCATGAGCCACAGCCAGAGTCATTGGATGTGTGTTCTTCTCAGAGACCACATATCACCAGTGTAATTGCATGTGTGTTCTTCCCAAAGACCACACATGGATCCACCAGTGTCATTGCATGTGTGTTCTTCTCACAAACCATATCATGAACCACACCCAGTGTCATTGCATGTGTGTTCTTCTCACAGACCACACATCGATCCACAGCTAGAGTCATCGCATGCGTGCTCTTTTCATGAACCACAGCTAGAGTCATTGCCTGTGTGTTCTTCTCACAAACCATATAATGAACCACACCCAGTGTCATTGCATGTGTGTTCTTCCCATGAACCACACATGGATCCATCTGTGTCATTGTATGTCTGCTCTTTTCATGAACCACAGCTAGAGTCATTGCATGTGTGTTCTTCTCACAAACCACATATCAACGGAGTCACACATGGATGTTCTTCCCATGAACCACACATGGATCCACCGGTGTCATTGTATGTCTGCTCTTCCCATGAACCACAGCTAGAGTCATCGCATGCGTGCTCTTTTCATGAACCACAACTAGAGTCATTGCATGTGTGCTCTTCTCACAAACCATATAATGAACCACACCCAGTGTCATTGCATGTGTGTTCTTCCCATGAACCACACATGGATCCACCGGTGTCATTGCATGTCTGCTCTTTTCATGAACCACAGCTAGAGTCATTGCATGTGTGTTCTTCCCAAAGACCACATATCACCGGAGTCATTGCATGTATGTTCTTCCCATGAACCACACATGGATCCACCAATGTCATTGTATGTCTGCTCTTTTCATGAGCCACAGCCAGAGTCATTGGATGTGTGTTCTTCTCAGAGACCACATATCACCAGTGTAATTGCATGTGTGTTCTTCCCAAAGACCACACATGGATCCACCAGTGTCATTGCATGTGTGTTCTTCTCACAAACCATATCGTGAACCACACCCAGTGTCATTGCATGTGTGATCTTCTCACAGACCACACATCGATCCACCAGTGTAATTGCATGTGTGTTGTAACTACCTCGGTGAATTACGCTCCTAGTACTAGCCTGGATGTTCAGAAATGGTTGGAATAGTACGGTGGGGCCCAAATGCCACTCACAGGTAGACCTTTCGGCCGTCCCAACCATTTCCAAACATCGGGACAAGAACGGGCGGCGTAATCGGCAGGCGAAGGGATCAACTACATACACAAATGAGTATGTATGCAAGCCACCATACAACAGTACATCAGAGCCATTCCGTCTAAAAAGAAAGGAAATATAGCAACGCCATACGGCAAGATCCAAATATCCTAGATAGATATAATAGTTTAGGATATCTCCTCATACATCAATCAACAGAGTATCAAGCGGAAGCGGAAGACAAAATCCGAGTACGGATAAGAAGCAAATCGGCATAAGATGCCCCATAAATAAGCACATCCCGCCCACAGATCTCACGGATCCCAGTTCCCGGAATCTCTACACCGAATGATCGTTGCCCACATCGTCCGTCTCTTCCACCCAGTATCCTTCGTGCGAGTGTACCTGTTCATCTGAACCAATAATTTATCGTGTGAGACCCTAGGGGTACTCAGCAAGTCTTTATGCCTCTAAAGGGACACAACCTGGGGTGACGCAATTGCAGCAAAAGATAAACCCTAACAGTTCTATAGATACTCGCTAACCATCCGCCTAACCCTGGGCGGATGTCCGTGAATTAATAACAACAGTTATAACAGTTATAAAGGTAATCTTAACAGATCCATCCTCCTCCTCGCTTACCGACGAGGAAGCGGACGAACAACCTCCCCCATCCGTGAGTATTGCACTATTTACTAGTCAGGTACCTAGTCTAGTCAGATTAAAAGCGGCACTTTAGTTATGCTTGTCTATGATCGAGCAACTGTGCTCCAAGTCGTCCATAACCGCGGACACGGCTTTCAGAAAGTTTTACCCTGCAGGGGTGCACAAATAGCAACACACACTCGATATGCCTCGGAAAAACCAAATCAAAACCCAACGAGACAGTCACGACAAAGCAATTACAGGATTCAGAAATATTTCAGGGGGCCACCCCATTGAGCTACCCGCAACGAAGTTAGCTGACCCCGAGACGGACTCAAGGTTTGCGTCAATGGCTGTAAACGACAGCAGATCCCAAAACTGGGACTGTCGATACCGCGAAAACACTCCGCTTCCTAAACAGGACAATGTGCTCCTCGCACAATTTAAATAAAGCAGTAAAGCATGGCATAAGTACAGGATAGTAAATAAAACCTCAAACTAGTTTGTGGCCCCAAGAAATAAGAATGAATCAAGCTCTGGCTCAGGGGGGTCCATAAGGCCTCCCGGATGTGGATAGCGCGAATATTCTTGGAACAGGAATCAATTACTCGGGGTCTTACGGGACACAAGTGAGCCTGAAAAACCAAATAGCGAATATGGCTCACCGATGCCACTTTCATTAGTTATCCCATTACTACTCAGGTTAAGTTGTTTAGGTACCTCGTTATCCATCAGACACTCACATACCCTACACATGCTGTTGTACGACTCGCATGGCTCAAACAACTCCTGTAGTAATGGCTCATGGGATGGAGGAACAAGCTTTGGTGGGGTTTAATAGTAAAGGCTATGCAATACTTGGGATTCAATTTAATGCAATCGCGACTCAATGATGCAAGAATAAGAAAGAGGCAAATAGGTACTGTATGTATGCAAGCATGTGGTAGTGCTTGCCTGGCAACTCAGTTGAAGCAAGGGATGGATCTGGGTAGTGCTCCTGGTTCTCTTGATATATCCCCATGCTCAGCGTCTATTCGAAGAAGAACCAAACAAACAAGGGCCAACATAAATAAAGTGCACAAGCATATGAATAAAATGCGACAAGCAAACAATCATGCCATGATGAATGATGCACAATTTGCATGGCAAGGAAGTAGCATGGCATGGGTGAGGTGTGGAACACAAGATTAAACCATTTTTATTTAGTTTTGGCCCCATTTTATTCTCAATTAAGTTGCTGTACTCTTTATATTTATATGATGCATGCTTCAAAACAAACCAAGGAATGCATAAACAGAAAGGTCTCGTCGAGCTAATCATTTTAGACATATTATTTATTAAATTTGGACTTATAAATCAAAAGTTATTAATTATTTAAGAAAAAGGGCAATTTATTGTAATTTAAATAAACTTGGAAATTTAAATGTTCAAAATATATTTTGGATTGCATATTTGAAATCCTCACATTTTTCTGATCTCAAAACATATATTATTTGTATTATTTGGGTTTGTATTTTAAAAGTTATATAAAAACAGAATTTAAATTGAATTTGAAAAATAATTAGAAAAGATTTGAATTTAAAACAGAAAGAGATAAATACTTTTTATACCCAGACAGACTCAGCCACTGTCGCTGACAGGTGGGGTCGGCTGCTGACTGGGACGCACGCGCGCAGAAAACGTTTTACACCGCAGGTTGAGCTAGCCCTAGAGGATGACAGGTGGGGCCAACTGGCTCGGGCCCAGGCGTCAGCGAACGGCCGCGCGGGGCTGCCAGGTGGACCGAGCGAGGGAGCGCGGGTTGAGGACAGAGAAGCTGGGGGCTCTTTTGCAAGTTTGCCTGGGTGGCTGTCTGGTGGGCCAGGGGTACCGCGGGTTGAGCAGAGACAAAACGGAGGGGGGTATCGGCAAAATGACCACGCGCGCACTGTACTTCTTCTCTCTCTGAAACTCTGACGACGCGATGGTGCGCGACAGGCGCAGCGCGGCGCGGGCGTGGATCGATCTCTCGACCTGGGGCTCGCGCGCGGAAGTGGCTACCGCTGCGCTGGCCTGGGCTTGGTGTCAGGGTGGTTCGGCGCGGCCTAGATAGGGCGTCTGCGATGCGGGAGCGAGCAAACAGCAAACGAGCAGCGGCGCGCGGAGGGTGATCGACGAAACGGTCGGCGAGGCTAGGGCAGCACGGCGAAGCGGACCATGTCCAGGGGGTCAGGGAGCTCACCGTGGGCTCGACGGCGGGCTCAGATCGGGCAGAGGGGCGGTAGATCGTCGGTGAAGCAGGCGGACGGCTGGCTAGGGTTTCGGCTCGGGCGGCGCGGGTACTGGCAGCTTCGGTGCTCTCTCTTCGCGGCTCCGTGTACGGGGCTGCTGCAGGGGGTCTCCTCGGTTCGCCAGACCACTCCACGGTCTGCTTGCGCGTCTGGAACGGCGGGGCGTGGTGGAGGCCGACGGTGGAGACGATGGTGAAGGCGGTGGCGATGGAGCAGAGGGGGAGAGGCCAGGGCGTCGCTGGGGCTAGATCTAGGGATGTAGGGGAGGCGAGAGAGGGGGTGGATAAGGCAGATAGGGAGCAGGGTGCCGTGGGGGAGTGGGAGAGGAAAAAGGTGGCTCGGCCACCTTTTCTTCCTCCACCCTCACGTGCTCGGGCAGGGCAGGCAGGGCAGGGGCAGCTTCCAGGTGGGGACGGTGAGGCCAGGGAGGTGGTGGTTCGGGCTGGGGGGCCCTAGGGCAGAGAGAGCACGAGAGGGAGAGGCGAGGGTAGCCTCGGGTGGGGTAGATCTAGGCTCGGGTTGGGACTTGGGTTAGCTAGGGTTTGGGGTGTGGTAGCAGCTAGGTGGGGCCAGGGAGAGAGGGTGGCCAGGTGGGGCCAGCTAGGTAGGGAGAAGAGGGGGCCGAGAGAGGTGAAGGTGGGATTAGGGTTTGGTACTAGGTTAGGGCATGGGTTTAGATGAGGTGGGGGTGTGTTTAGAGGAATGGGTGGTAGGGTTTAGGATAGATGAGGGAGTGTGAGATGGGTTCTTCTCCTTTTGCAAGCTCAAGTAAGAACAAGATCAAACCAAGCTTGACCAAAAAGAGGGAGAGGTGGTGGTAGAAAGGATGGGTATGGTGATGGGTTTAAGCAGGATCAAACAAGACCAAGCTTAAGGGGGGGGGAGGTAGAGAGAGATGATGATTTACTCAAAAACAAGTAAAAACCAAAAGACAAGCAAAAAGGTGGTACTTGCATGGGCCATGCATGATATTTAATGCCATGCTTATGTGGTGAAAACAAGATGATTTACATGGCATTATTACTATGCATCCCAAAATGTGGAGTAAGGCCCAAGCAAAAGAATTTAGCAAGAATTCCAAGTGGAGTATATGGAGATGATCACATTGGATTATATTTGGGGCTTGCTAGTGTGTATATGCCACTAGGTATTTAATAAGCCCTCAAAAATACCCCAACATGATGATAACCCCAAAACCACACATATGGAAGCTAGGAAAGGTTCCACTCACAAGGCATGCAAAGGTGGCCATGTGGCTCTCATGTTTCAATATTGTGAAAACAACATGATGCTAAGATGAGAGCATGTGGACAAGAATTGGATCCATCCCAACCCACATGAGCTAGAGGTAAAACCAATAAGTGCCAAGCTCATATTTAGTTGGATGGTGGAATTATAAGGTGATGAAAGAAAGGTGGTGGAGTTAATAAGAGATATGCCCCCAACTCAACTTGGGCATTTAAACAATATATCAAGAACCAAATACAATATCAAGAGGCAAATGCAATTATTAATGCATATGAGATAAGAACCAAATGAAAAGGGTTTTATATGATGCTCAAATGCAAGGTGGCATGATGACATGAGCATGATATAATGATGATGCAACAATTATATGTAGGAAGTAGCATCTATGTAGACTAGGCTAGTAGCATTGCAATTGTTAGACAATTGGGATGCTACAACTCTCCCCCACTACACGGGAATCTCGCCCCGAGATTCCTAGGAAAAGAAAACAACACAAGGAGAGGCGGGTGTTCGGAACGAAGGTTACCCTCACGTTCCCAAGATGATGAAGAACGGAATGGTACGACCACTACACCTTGCAAAACTTGCCAGACTTGTTGCGAGTCTTGCGTTTTGCTAGAGAAACGACGGGTAGAAGAGTTGACGGATTGTCGTGAGACAAGAAGGATTGGATGGACATAGCTCCGGTTTTTCCAAGGAACAAGATACGAGAAAAGAATCACTGGTGAAAGAAAGGACAAGATGATGTATCATGGATAAGGAAGACACACCGTTAAACTGAAGATTTATCGATACTAGAGAGGATGAATCTTTGTCTCGCCGGAGAAAGGAGCTAGATTGGAGAGGCTTGAACCACTATGACAATAGCATCGTACCTTCCCTCAGATCTGAGAAAAGAAGTACGGAACAATATTGCCTTCAAACAATAGAGTCCCTTGATATCAACAGAAAGATTTAGTTAGACATCGTCAGATTAGAGTCTTCTTACGCCGGTAAGAACCAAAGGATCACGCAATTGAGGTGCGCGGATATAACTTCCAGATACGGATGTGAAGATAGATCATGGGGGATAGGTTCCTTTCATCTTGTTTGGGGATGTAAAGCACCGGTAGAAAGATGAGGACAGAAAAGAGTTGGCGTTTGTTTCCACCAGATAATGGAAGATTTTGCTCCGTGTAGAAAAGGACGAGATCACCAACAAGAGATTATTGATTACTTTCTTCGAGAGAGCACTCCGGAAAAACAAGGACGGAAGTAAAAGTATCAAGGGATAAAGGCCACTTCCAACTTCCGTGGAATGAGTGAAATCACATAAATTCCCCAATTCAATGTACAAGAGCGAATGATAAGAGTAGTGGTATGGTAGCTACTCCATCCCGCACTCAAAGCATTACTCCGCACATGAATAAGAAAACTATGCAACCCAACTACCAAAACAGACTGAAGGTATTGACAATAACTCATGGAACTTCGTTAGAAACAAGGATAGATGCAAACGATTCGTCGAATTCACAGATAGATAAGAGGATGATGTTGTCGTCATATCATAAGTAACAAGCCACCGGAAAGATATGAAGGAAGATCACGGAGACAACTGCAAGATTCCACCGACGAAGAAAAAGATAGCACCACTTGAACAGAAGGAAAACAAGACCTGGAAGATCTTCATGGCCTCCGGTGGATTGAGCATAGATGATAGAACGAGAGGGTTTCAAAAGATCACTTGACGAGACTGAGATAAAAGAATTCCATGTTCTTCTTGAAATGATTGAGAGAGATTTGGCAGCCTTGAGGAAAACTTTAGCGGAACGACGATGATAACTTGTCAACAAGGAAACTCCGGGTTTGATTGAAGATGGAAGATGGAATTAACAATGGACTTGATAATTCCAGAATGGAAGCAATGTATTTAGCAGAAGGACGTGGTCGAGATAGGTGACTTCAAAAAGTCAGAATTCACGCTTTGAGAACTTTGCACACAGGCAGTGTTCTCGAAGCTTGAGAGAAGACAACACAGATGATGTTCCATGTCCTTCCATTGATATGGAATAGGTAGGCATATTATCAACATATACCACCATGGATTAACAGGATATTCCCAGAATATCAAGTTCGAGAGGCGGGAGAAACGAACAAATGCTCGAAACACTTTGTGAGCTCAACGCTCTTTGAAAGATCAATATTAAGAGCACGGGTTCGTGTTGGAGAAGATGCATTGAAAGAATAGATTATCTGGTCCTCCGGAAGGAAAAGAGATGTCACCTGGTTCACATTGTCGATTGGGTCACCGGTTACAAAGATAAAGAGATCTTGGATAAAGAAACGATGATATAGCTTTGCTTATGGTATGAGCTATCAGAGACGAAAAAGATGTGCAGATATGGAGTTCGAAAAGATGCGCATCATGATGGACAGATGATAGACCGCCGTAGTGCCTTGAGAAACTCCGGATTGACAAAGATACTTAAAGATGCCTAGATATGATCACGGTGTACTCAAAATCACAGGAGATAACCGTATCCTCCAGATGGTGACGGTTGATCGCATTTTCCCATATTACACTCACGATGAGTGTCATATAGCTATGCCGAGAGCTAATTTACAATCACCAGCATCGGATCGACATATGTTATGTAATTAGCCCAAGAGAATTGAAGATGAAGTGAAAACTCCAGGATTAAGCGCCGGTGTCAAAAGAAGGAGTTAGCATGGCCATGCTGATAAAAGGAAGATAGATAATGTTTCACACACGACTGAAAAGGAGTGTGGAAACACAGATGTATCAAAGAAAAAATTTCCGCATTTTTCGGCATTAAAATACCAATAGATGCGCAAAATCTCTTAGCAGATAGAGATTAGCTACAGATACTTTCACAGAAAGAGGAGTTGCTGGAAGGAAGAACACCCTTAAGAAGATGGCACCGGTTGACAAGGAGTCAGATAGATCGCGCCGGTTTTCAAAAGCCTGTCGGTATGGAATGTACCAACAGTTGATAACCAAAAGGCCGATAAGATAACAACTTGGATGCAACAGATAGACAAGGAATTACACACTCACACACACACACACAACCTATGGTACTACGGAATCCCAGAACACGTGAATCCTAGTTTGAATTTAAGAAGAGGATTGAAAACGTTACACTTCCTTGCCAGAAAAGGGTGGTGGTTGGGTAAGAAGAAAAGTGGAAGCAGTCCTACTCTCGCGCTTTGTTTTTCCCTAGTATACATAACTACCAAAAATATTTGCTAGACAGACAACGACCATTTGGCTGAGACCCTGAAGGGCGGGATGGCTCTGATACCAATTGTAACTACCTCGGTGAATTACGCTCCTAGTACTAGCCTGGATGTTCAGAAATGGTTGGAATAGTACGGTGGGGCCCAAATGCCACTCACAGGTAGACCTTTCGGCCGTCCCAACCATTTCCAAACATCGGGACAAGAACGGGCGGCGTAATCGGCAGGCGAAGGGATCAACTACATACACAAATGAGTATGTATGCAAGCCACCATACAACAGTACATCAGAGCCATTCCGTCTAAAAAGAAAGGAAATATAGCAACGCCATACGGCAAGATCCAAATATCCTAGATAGATATAATAGTTTAGGATATCTCCTCATACATCAATCAACAGAGTATCAAGCGGAAGCGGAAGACAAAATCCGAGTACGGATAAGAAGCAAATCGGCATAAGATGCCCCATAAATAAGCACATCCCGCCCACAGATCTCACGGATCCCAGTTCCCGGAATCTCTACACCGAATGATCGTTGCCCACATCGTCCGTCTCTTCCACCCAGTATCCTTCGTGCGAGTGTACCTGTTCATCTGAACCAATAATTTATCGTGTGAGACCCTAGGGGTACTCAGCAAGTCTTTATGCCTCTAAAGGGACACAACCTGGGGTGACGCAATTGCAGCAAAAGATAAACCCTAACAGTTCTATAGATACTCGCTAACCATCCGCCTAACCAGAGATAGGCGGATGTCCGTGAATTAATAACAACAGTTATAACAGTTATAAAGGTAATCTTAACAGATCCATCCTCCTCCTCGCTTACCGACGAGGAAGCGGACGAACAACCTCCCCCATCCGTTGGCAGTTTTATTATCCAGTCCGTGAGTATTGCACTATTTACTAGTCAGGTACCTAGTCTAGTCAGATTAAAAGTGGCACTTTAGTTATGCTTGTCTATGATCGAGAAACTGTGCTCCAAGTCGTCCATAACCGCGGACACGGCTTTCAGAAAGTTTTACCCTGCAGGGGTGCACAAATAGCAACACACACTCGATATGCCTCGGAAAAACCAAATCAAAACCCAACGAGACAGTCACGACAAAGCAATTACAGGATTCAGAAATATTTCAGGGGGGCACCCCATTGAGCTACCCGCAACGAAGTTAGCTGACCCCGAGACGGACTCAAGGTTTGCGTCAATGGCTGTAAACGACAGCATATCCCAAAACTGGGACTGTCGATACCGCGAAAACACTCCGCTTCCTAAACAGGACAGTGTGCTCCTCGCACAATTTAAATAAAGCAGTAAAGCATGGCATAAGTACAGGATAGTAAATAAAACCTCAAACTAGTTTGTGGCCCCAAGAAATAAGAATGAATCAAGCTCTGGCTCAGGGGGGTCCATAAGGCCTCCCGGATGTGGATAGCGCGAATATTCTTGGAACAGGAATCAAGTACTCGGGGTCTTACGGGACACAAGTGAGCCTGAAAAAACCAAATAGCGAATATGGCTCACCGATGCCACTTTCATTAGTTATCCCATTACTACTCAGGTTAAGTTGTTTAGGTACCTCGTTATCCATCAGACACTCACATACCCTACACATGCTGTTGTACGACTCGCATGGCTCAAACAACTCCTGTAGTAATGGCTCATGGGATGGAGGAACAAGCTTTGGTGGGGTTTAATAGTAAAGGCTATGCAATACTTGGGATTCAATTTAATGCAATCGCGACTCAATGATGCAAGAATAAGAAAGAGGCAAATAGGTACTGTATGTATGCAAGCATGTGGTAGTGCTTGCCTGGCAACTCAGTTGAAGCAAGGGATGGATCTGGGTAGTGCTCCTGGTTCTCTTGATATATCCCCATGCTCAGCGTCTATTCGAAGAAGAACCAAACAAACAAGGGCCAACATAAATAAAGTGCACAAGCATATGAATAAAATGCGACAAGCAAACAATCATGCCATGATGAATGATGCACAATTTGCATGGCAAGGAAGTAGCATGGCATGGGTGAGGTGTGGAACACAAGAATAAACCATTTTTATTTAGTTTTGGCCCCATTTTATTCTCAATTAAGTTGCTGTACTCTTTATATTTATATGATGCATGGTTCAAAACAAACCAAGGAATGCATAAACAGAAAGGTCTCGTCGAGCTAATCATTTTAGACATATTATTTATTAAATTTGGACTTATAAATCAAAAGTTATTAATTATTTAAGAAAAAGGGCAATTTATTGTAATTTAAATAAACTTGGAAATTTAAATGTTCAAAATATATTTTGGATTGCATATTTGAAATCCTCACATTTTTCTGATCTCAAAACATATATTATTTGTATTATTTGGGTTTGTATTTTAAAAGTTATATAAAAACAGAATTTAAATTGAATTTGAAAAATAATTAGAAAAGATTTGAATTTAAAACAGAAAGAGATAAATACTTTTTATACCCAGACAGACTCAGCCACTGTCGCTGACAGGTGGGGTCGGCTGCTGACTGGGACGCACGCGCGCAGAAAACGTTTTACACCGCAGGTTGAGCTAGCCCTAGAGGATGACAGGTGGGGCCAACTGGCTCGGGCCCAGGCGTCAGCGAACGGCCGCGCGGGGCTGCCAGGTGGACCGAGCGAGGGAGCGCGGGTTGAGGACAGAGAAGCTGGGGGCTCTTTTGCAAGTTTGCCTGGGTGGCTGTCTGGTGGGCCAGGGGTACCGCGGGTTGAGCAGAGACAAAACGGAGGGGGGTATCGGCAAAACGACCACGCGCGCACTGTACTTCTTCTCTCTCTGAAACTCTGACGACGCGATGGTGCGCGACAGGCGCAGCGCGGCGCGGGCGTGGATCGATCTCTCGACCTGGGGCTCGCGCGCGGAAGTGGCTACCGCTGCGCTGGCCTGGGCTTGGTGTCAGGGTGGTTCGGCGCGGCCTAGATACGGCGTCTGCGATGCAGGAGCGAGCAAACAGCAAACGAGCAGCGGCGCGCGGAGGGTGATCGACGAAACGGTCGGCGAGGCTAGGGCAGCACGGCGAAGCGGACCATGTCCAGGGGGTCAGGGAGCTCACCGTGGGCTCGACGGTGGGCTCGGATCGGGCAGAGGGGCGGTAGATCGTCGGTGAAGCAGGCGGACGGCCGGCTAGGGTTTCGGCTCGGGCGGCGCGGGTACTGGCAGCTCCGGTGCTCTCTCTTCGCGGCTCCGTGTACGGGGCTGCTGCAGGGGGTCTCCTCGGTTCGCCAGACCACTCCACGGTCTGCTTGCGCGTCTGGAACGGCGGGGCGTGGTGGAGGCCGACGGTGGAGACGATGGTGAAGGCGGTGGCGATGGAGCAGAGGGGGAGAGGCCAGGGCGTCGCTGGGGCTAGATCTAGGGATGTAGGGGAGGCGAGAGAGGGGGTGGATAAGGCAGAGAGGGAGCAGGGTGCCGTGGGGGAGTGGGAGAGGAAAAAGGTGGCTCGGCCACCTTTTCTTCCTCCACCCTCACGTGCTCGGGCAGGGCAGGCAGGGCAGGGGCAGCTTCCAGGTGGGGACGGTGAGGCCAGGGAGGTGGTGGTTCGGGCTGGGGGGCCCTAGGGCAGAGAGAGCACGAGAGGGAGAGGCGACGGTAGCCTCGGGTGGGGTAGATCTAGGCTCGGGTTGGGACTTGGGTTAGCTAGGGTTTGGGGTGTGGTAGCAGCTAGGTGGGGCCAGGGAGAGAGGGTGGCCAGGTGGGGCCAGCTAGGTAGGGAGAAGAGGGGGCCGAGAGAGGTGAAGGTGGGATTAGGGTTTGGTACTAGGTTAGGGCATGGGTTTAGATGAGGTGGGGGTGTGTTTAGAGGAATGGGTGGTAGGGTTTAGGATAGATGAGGGAGTGTGAGATGGATTCTTCTCCTTTTGCAAGCTCAAGTAAGAACAAGATCAAACCAAGCTTGACCAAAAAGAGGGAGAGGTGGTGGTAGAAAGGATGGGTATGGTGATGGGTTTAAGCAGGATCAAACAAGACCAAGCTTAAGGGGGGGAGGTAGAGAGAGATGATGATTTACTCAAAAACAAGTAAAAACCAAAAGACAAGCAAAAAGGTGGTACTTGCATGGGCCATGCATGATATTTAATGCCATGCTTATGTGGTGAAAACAAGATGATTTACATGGCATTATTACTATGCATCCCAAAATGTGGAGTAAGGCCCAAGCAAAAGAATTTAGCAAGAATTCCAAGTGGAGTATATGGAGATGATCACATTGGATTATATTTGGGGCTTGCTAGTGTGTATATGCCACTAGGTATTTAATAAGCCCTCAAAATACCCCAACATGATGATAACCCCAAAACCACACATATGGAAGCTAGGAAAGGTTCCACTCACAAGGCATGCAAAGGTGGCCATGTGGCTCTCATGTTTCAATATTGTGAAAACAACATGATGCTAAGATGAGAGCATGTGGACAAGAATTGGATCCATCCCAACCCACATGAGCTAGAGGTAAAACCAATAAGTGCCAAGCTCATATTTAGTTGGACGGTGGAATTATAAGGTGATGAAAGAAAGGTGGTGGAGTTAATAAGAGATATGCCCCCAACTCAACTTGGGCATTTAAACAATATATCAAGAACCAAATACAATATCAAGAGGCAAATGCAATTATTAATGCATATGAGATAAGAACCAAATGAAAAGGGTTTTATATGATGCTAATGCAAGGTGGCATGATGACATGAGCATGATATAATGATGATGCAACAATTATATGTAGGAAGTAGCATCTATGTAGACTAGGCTAGTAGCATTGCAATTGTTAGACAATTGGGATGCTACATGTGTTCTTCTCACAAACCATATCATGAACCACACCTAGTGTCATTGCATGTGTGTTCATCTCATTAGCCCCACATGGATCCACTAGTGTCATTGCATGTCTGCCCTTTTCATTAACCACATCTAGAGTCATTGCATGTGTGCTCTTTTCACAAACCACATATCACGAGAGTCATTGCAGGTGTGTTCTTGTCACAGACCATATATCACATGTGTCATTGCATGTGTGTTCTTCCCATGAACCACACATGGATCCACCAGTGTCATTGCATGTGTGTTCTTCCCACAGACCACACATGGATCCACCAGTGTCATTGCATGTGTGTTCTTCCCATGAACGACACATGGATCCACCAGTGTCATTGCTTGTCTGCTCTTTTCATTAACCACGGCTAGAGTCATTGGATGTGTGTTCTTCTCACAGACCACATATCACCAGTGTCATTGCATGTGTGTTCTTCCCAAAGACAACACATGGATCCACCAGTGTCATTGCATGTGTGTTCTTCTCACAAACCATATCATGAACCACACCCAGTGTCATTGCATGTGTGTTCTTCTCATAGACCACACATGGATCCACTAGTGTCATTGCATGTGTGTTCTTCTCACAGACCATATCATGAACCACACCCAGTGTCATTGCATGTGTGTTCTTCCCATGAAGCACACATGGATCCATCTGTGTCATTGTATGTCTGCTCTTTTCATTAACCACAGCTAGAGACATTGCATGTGTGTTCTTCTCACAAACCACATATCAACGGAGTCATTGCATGTGTGTTCTTCCTATGAACCACACATGGATCCACCAGTGTCATTGCATGTGTGTTACTCTCACAAACCACGTAAGGATCCACCGGTGTCATTGCATGTGTGTTCTTCCCATGAACCACACATGGATCCACCGGTGTCATTGTATGTCTGCTCTTCCCATGAACCACAGCTAGAGTCATCGCATGCGTGCTCTTTTCATGAACCACAGCTAGAGTCATTGCATGTGTGTTCTTCTCACAAACCATATAATGAACCACACCCAGTCTCATTGCATGTGTGTTCTTCCCATGAACCACACATGGATCCACCGGTGTCATTGCATGTCTGCTCTTTTCATGAACCACAGCTAGAGTCATTGCATGTGTGTTCTTCCCAAAGACCACATATCACCGGAGTCATTGCATGTGTGTTCTTCCCATGAACCACACATGGATCCACCAGTGTCATTGCATGTGTGTTCTTCCCACAGACCACACATGGATCCACCAGTGTCGTTGCATGTGTGTTCTTCCCATGAACCACACATGGATCCACCAGTGTCATTGTATGTCTGCTCTTTTCATGAACCACAACTAGAGTCATTGGATGTGTGTTCTTCTCACAGACCACATATCACCAGTGTAATTGCATGTGTGTTCTTCCTAAAGACCACACATGGATCCACCAGTGTCATTGCATCTGTGTTCTTCTCACAAACCATATCATGAACCACACCCAGTGTCATTGCATGTGTGTTCTTCTCACAGACCATATCATGAACCACACCCAGTGTCATTGCATGTGTGTTCTTCTCACAGACCACACATTGGATCCACCAGTGTCATTGCATGTGTGTTCTTCTCACAAACCATATCATGAACCACACCCAGTGTCATTGCATGTATGTTCTTCTCACACACCACACATGGATCCACCCGTGGCATTGCATGTGTGTTCTTCTCACAGACCATATCATGAACCACACCCAGTGTCATTGCATGTGTGTTCTTCCCATGAACCACACATGGATCCATCGGTGTCATTGTATGTCTACTCTTTTCATTAAACACAGCTGGAGTCATTGCATGTGTGTTCTCCTCACAAACCACATATCACCGGAGTCATTGCATGTGTGTTCTTCCCAAAGACCACACATGGATCCACAAGTGTCATTGCATGTCAGTTCTTCCCATAGGACACACATGGATCCACCAGTGTCGTTGCATGTGTGTTCTTCCCATGAACCACACATGGATCCACCAGTGTCATTGCATGTGTGTTCTTCTCACAAACCATATCATGAACCACACCCAATGTCATTGCATGTGTGTTCTTCCCATGAACCACACATGGATCCACCAGTGTCATTGCATGTGTGTTCTTCCCACAAACCACACATGGATCCACCAGTGTCATTGCATGTGTGTTCTTCCCATAAACCACACATGGATCCACCAGTGTCATTGCATGTCTCCTCTTTTCATGAACCACAGCTAGTGTCATTGCATGTGTGTTCTTCTCACAAACCATATCATGAACCACAACCAGTGGCATTGCATGTGTTTTCTTCCCAAAGACCACACATCGATCCACCAGTGTCATTGCATGTGTGTTCTTCTCACAGACCACACATTGGATCCACTAGTGTCATTGCATGTGTGTTCTTCTCACAAACCATATCATGAACCACACCCAATGTCATTGCATGTGTGTTCTTCCCATGAATCACACATGGATCCACCAGTGTCATTGCATGTGTGTTCTTCCCACAGACCACACATGGATCCACCAGTGTCATTGCATGTGTGTTCTTCGCATGAACCACACATGGATCCACCAGTGTCATTGCATGTCTGCTCTTTTCATGAACCACAACTAGAGTCATTGGATGTGTGTTCTTCTCACAGACCACATATCACCAGTGTCATTGCATGTGTTTTCTTCCCAAAGACCACACATGGATCCACCAGTGTCATTGCATGTGTGTTCCTCTCACAAACCATATCATGAACCACACCTAGTGTCATTGCATATGTGTTCTTCTCATAGACCACACATGGATCCACCAGTGTCATTGCATGTGTGTTCTTCCCATGAACCACACATGGATCCATCTGTGTCATTGTATGTCTGCTCTTTTCATTAACCACAGCTAGAGACATTGCATGTGTGTTCTTCTCACAAACCACATATCAACGGAGTCATTGCATGTGTGTTCTTCCCTTGAACCACACATGGATCCACCAGTGTCATTGCATGTGTGTTATTCTCACAAACCACGTAAGGATCCACCGGTGTCATTGCATGTGTGTTCTTCCCATGAACCACACATGGATCCACCGGTGTCATTGTATGTCTGCTCTTCCCATGAACCACAGCTAGAGTCATCGCATGCGTGCTCTTTTCATGAACCACAGCTAGAGTCATTGCATGTGTGTTCTTCTCACAAACCATATAATGAACCACACCCAGTGTCATTGCATGTGTGTTCTTCCCATGAACCACACATGCATCCACCGGTGCCATTGCATGTCTGCTCTTTTCATGAACCACAGCTAGAGTCATTGCATGTGTGTTCTTCTCACAGACCACATATCACCGGAGTCATTGCATGTGTGTTCTTCCGATGAACCACACATGGATCCACCAGTGTCATTCATGTGTGTTCTTCCCACAGACCACACATGGATCCACCAGTGTCGTTGCATGTGTGTTCTTCCCATGAACCACACATGGATCCACCAGTGTCATTGTATGTCTGCTCTTTTCATGAACCACAACTAGAGTCATTGGATGTGTGTTCTTCTCACAGACCACATATCACCAGTGTAATTGCATGTGTGTTCTTCCCAAAGACCACACATGTATCCACCAGTGTCATTGCATGTGTGTTCTTCTCACAAACCATATCATGAACCACACCCAGTGTCATTGCATGTGTGATCTTCTCACAGACCACACATGGATCCACCAGTGTCATTGCATGTGTGTTCTTCTCACAAACCATATCATGAACCACACCTAGTGTCATTGCATGTGTGTTCTTCTCATTAACCCCACATGGATCCACCGGTGTCATTGCATGTCTGCCCTTTTCATTAACCACATCTAGAGTCATTACATGTGTGCTCTTTTCACAAACCACATATCACCAGAGTCATTGCATGTGTGTTCATGTCACAGACCACATATCACCTGTTTCATTGCATGTGTGTTCTTCCCATGAACCACACATGGATCCACTAGTGTCATTGCATGTGTGTTCTTCCCACATACCACACATGGATCCACCAGTGTCATTGCATGTGTGTTCTTCCCATGAACGACACATGGATCCACCAGTGTCATTGCATGTGTGTTCTTCCCACAGGTCACACATGGATCCACCAGTGTCGTTGCATGTGTGTTCTTCCCATGAACCACACATGGATCCACCAGTGTCATTGCATGTGTGTTCTTCTCACAAACCATATCATGAACCACACCCAATGTCATTGCATGTGTGTTCTTCCCATGAACCACACATGGATCCACCAGTGTCATTGCATGTGTGTTCTTCCCACCAACCACACATGGATCCACCAGTGTCATTGCATGTGTGTTCTTCCCATAAACCACACATGGATCCACCAGTGTCATTGCATGTCTTCTCTTTTCATGAACCATAGCTAGAGTCATTGGATGTGTGTTCTTCTCACAGACCACATATCACCAATGGCATTGCATGTGTTTTCTTCCCAAAGACCGCACATGGATCCACCAGTGTCATTGCATGTGTGTTCTTCTCACAGACCATATCATGAACCACACCTAGTGTCATTGCATGTGTGTTCTTCTCACAAACCACATATCAACGGAGTCATTGCATGTGTGTTCTTCCTATGAACCACACATGGATCCACCAGTGTCATTGCATGTGTGTTATTCTCACAAACCACGTAAGGATCCACCGGTGTCATTGCATGTGTGTTCTTCCCATGAACCACACATGGATCCACCGGTGTCATTGTATGTCTGCTCTTCCCATGAACCACAGCTAGAGTCATCTGTAACACCCTCGCCTGATAAGGCTGAGTTCATGTGTATAGTGCCAATCCCTGGATCGGTTCACTGGCACACACAGTACAAAATGATACCAAATATAACTGTGCATCATAAATACAACGAATATGATCCAGAATTTACATTATTTATTCAAGTACACAGCGGAAAACGAATACAAGGTAGATCTCCATCCTTCAAATGTGCCACAGGCGAACAAATGTTGAGTGGAGTCTCGCGACCTATGAACGATCACTCAGATACGATATAACCTGCAACATGAAACGTTGCAGCCACGAATGGTCAATACATTGAATGTATGGCAAGTAGGCTAAAGTGGTTAACAACAGATCTATCAACTATATGCTTATTTGGCCAAGTGGAGTTCAGGCTTATTTGCATAAAGCAATACAACTTTTCCCTACTTTCAAAATACTTTTCTTTCTTCAAAAACAATCTTCTAAGGACATACCAGCATAAACCCATGTAGATACAAGACAGTTCAGCTTTCGTATGCTCCTAAACCCATGTTCATCCATCAAGTTTTAGTAATTAAGAAATAAGGATGAGCGAGAAATATCATAGCATCAGTATCAGGTCGCTTAAATTGTCCATAACCGGGGACACGGCTAAGCACTTAGTTTATACACCCTGCAGGGGTTAGTACACTTTACCCATGTGACTTGGCCAGCCCAGCTCGTACCACCACTCTCATATTGGGTGATGATAGGGAGAAGTCCAAGAAGAGACTGTTCGGGAAGTAGCTCCTCAATCCCGACGCGCACCGGTCCAACCTACCAAAATTCTACATCTCTGGATACGCGGGTTCGAGTTACCACAACCTACTAAGTCCAACCAACCGCCCATTCCATTATTGGCACATGGTTGCACACGAAAGCTTCCAAACAAAGAAACCAATCATTTCTCAGTGTCCTGGGCGGCATTCCCCACCATAAATACACTCGATGACCCAATCAATGCCATTCCACCCAGGTGGTTCATTAAAACATATTGGTTTGTCATTTAGCAAAATATAATCCTTTCAAAACATATAACTTTTCATGATGTGATTCCCTTCCTCGTCTAAATAGCATAGCTAAGCAATCTACCAATACGATGGCTCATAAACAAGGAATACTAGGGAATAATATGGGATATAGCATAGCATATACACATCAATTCCTACAGATGCAATTCTACCAAAAACATCTACAATGCATAGGAAAACAATAGGACATTTATGACCAAGATAGCACCACTTGCCTTTGTTGTAGATGTAGTCGATTAGATAATCCTCACAATCCTCATAGATGTAATGGTTGCACTCGTCATAACCACAATACTTGCAATCATAGTAGTTGCAATCACAGTAGTTGCACTCCTCGCAATCTAACGTTCGAAGCAAACACCACAAACACCATTCAAAACATTGCAAACATGTAATAGTGCAACAATACAAGAAAACAATGATGAACAGATGCATGCATGACGATTTAATGAGTCACAATGGTTGCATTTAGTGTTCTAAACATGGTTAGATTACATGATGCATGTGGAAAGTCATTTAATGCACTAAAGCTTTTATTACTAAGTTGTATCGATTTAATATGGTGTATACCACTTTCATTGAACTAAAGATGTTTAGGTCGTATTAAATTGTGAACTAGATGCTACTGGATAGATAATGCAATTTAGAGATAGTGGCAATTTGAATCACCTAAAAAGGAGTTATAGATATTTTCCTATGATTAAAACACTATTTCAATGGGTTTAAATATTTCTGTATGAATTTCTGTTTTAACAGTACCAAATAATTTGTCATGCAATTTCTCTGTATAGCTAATGTCAATACAAAACCTTAGCACTTGGATTCTCCCTAATCGGAGTTATAGATCTTTTTGTATGATTTAAATAGTGTTTAATGGTTTTAAATGATTCCTATAGTTTCTGTTGTCTAAAAATCAAACTAAAATTATATCTGTAATCTCCACGGAAATTTTGATTTCAGGGACATATTATTTGTAATTTTCTGAATAGTATTTAATTTCTTATGAATTTATTACTATAAATAGGCCATTAAACCATTTAAATCTTCACGGAAAAACCTTACAGTCAAAGGCACAACTAATTGTATATTGATGATCTACATGGAACCAGCTTTCCATCGGTATATCATTTATATTTTTGTGACAAGCAATGAATTTTTAATGAATTTAATGATTTATAAAGCCATTAAAACTAATTAAATTGCTACGGGTTAAATAATCTGCAAAGGCTAGATCCAACCAGATATTATTAAAGTACATTACAGTAGCTTCAATTTGATATATTGTTCATATTTTTCGGAGTTACAAATAATTTCTTATGAATTTATTAAACTAAAAGACCATTAAAACTAATTAAATTACTGCAGTAACCACGTACAGTAAGAGTTGGATCTATTTTGATAAGATGATTCTACGTGAAATTATCTTCAATTTGATATATTATACGCAATTTTTGGACATGGTATGAATTTCTAATGAATTTTACAAGTTAGATCTATAATATGCAATTTTAAATTCGAACGGAATATTCCAGGGAATATTCCGCTGACTGGACAGGTTGACTTTGCATGCTGACTGGGACTAGATGTTGACCTTACGTTGACGTGGCGTTGATGAGGAAGATGACCGGGATGACGACATGGCACGCACTGGTTTGATTGGATCTCGACCGTCTAGATAGGATCCGGTGGCTAGAAGAAGAGATTGACCCGATTTTGGCTCAGAATAGACAAGAAACAGATCTGTGTTAGAGAGACAAATCCGTAGGTCAAATTGAAAAACTCAGAACATGAAAGTTGTGGGGAATCATTATTCCTACCTTCTCACCAAAGGAATTTGTATTTGAAGAAACGAGCGCGAGTACATCTTGGATTTACACCGTAAGATCTGAAATATTGCGATACGAAATTCTCCGGCTGTGGTGGATGAAAAGAGGTGAGGTTTGTCGGGATTGAAAGATTTCGACGATCCCTACAACTTTCGTTTTTTGACCGAAGGCAAACGACAAAGTCTATATGGGTTAAAAAGCGAAAAAAGATTCGGGCATGTGTAGATTCGGGATTTTAAGGAGAGAAACTCGTACAGCTATGGCTCCACGAGATTATATGGAGGTTTGAGACGGTGTAGAGATAGGTCTTGGAGTAGGGAACAAGTAGAAACAAACGGAAGTCAATTCGGAGTTGTAGATCAAAAGATATAAGAGTTTAAATAGAGATAAGTTTAGAAAACTGGTTCCGCACGGCTTTTAAAGCGTCCCACCATCGATCGTGTACGTGGCTGCTCTGTCCGGTTCGGTCGGCCCGGCTGGGCCGGCCCATTCAGTTTTTTTTTTTTTTTTTTTTTTTAAATCTTGTTTTCCTCATATCTTTTGCATACGAACTCCAAATGACGCGATTCTTGTTTCTATATTTTTCTAAAATCGAATAGATCATTATAGGATCAAATTTGTAATCTTTTTACTAGTTTGGAAGTAGTAGGTTTATAAATCCTTGTATATTCCATTTTATTTATATCTTTATGTGTTTGTATTTGTTCCATAACTTTTTCATACTAGCTCCAAATAAGCTCAATTTTGTTTCTAAAATTTTGTAATGTTAATTGGATATTTTTAGGCTATAATTTAGCAATAATCGCTTCCTTAGCAACAGTGGGTTTTATAAGGTCAATTTAATTCCTTTAGAAACATTTGGGCAAATCAACTGTAGGATTTAGATACCAGGATTTGGATTCAGTTTATGAGAACCTTGCATGGATGAAATGAATATGAATGATTCATGATTTTCATTTTGAAATCTTGCACACCAACTCTACAATCCAAAATCAATCCATGCCCTTTTGCCTATATGGCTACTTAGGTCATAACAAAATAATATAGGATTTTGAATTCAAGGTTGAGAGGATTTTCTATTCAAAAAGTTTCTTCTTTTTGAGAATTTTCAACAAAGTCAAACAATCAATCAATCTTATTTATTTATTTCACATTCCAAAATTAGGAGAATTTTGGGATGTGACAGACTACCACCCTTAAAAGAAATCTCGTCCCGAGATTTGGGAAGGCTAGAAAGAAAGAAGGTTCGGGATCCATTAGGATGCTACCACCCTTAAAAGAAATCTGACTAGGTCACTTCTCAAGGATTCACTTGGCTCAATTGGTTTTCATTGCACATTCTAATTCCATGATTGATAGTTTCCGATAAAGCACTTTTTAAGCTAGCAAAACTCTCATGGTGGGCAAATAGGGAACGTTTACTTCACGGTGCCCATAATTCACGGTTGGGATTCATCCTTACCGTACATTCCTACGCTTAGCAATGGATGCCTTTAGAAGGGTGTACCAATATACCATTCTAGGGTTTAGGCTCAACGTCGACTCTCTGCTAAGGTTGAAAAGGGCACTCAAGATTCGCAAAGCCAACAGTACAAGAGCGAATAATAAGAGTAGTAGGAATGGTGATCAACCCATCCTGCACCCAAATTATTACCCTGTATGAGGATAGGTGAATCACATTTTTCTATCACTCGGACATTCTCACTTGCCTTGAAGAATGTTTCCATGGGCACGAGCTAATGCTCTATGTATACTCCCATGTATTCAATCAACAAAGCTACTACTAAAACTAAACTATCGATACTTCAACTTTCAGGTTGCGTAATCTACTACATAATATCATTTCAACACTTCATACTTCTACATCCTTTTTTTTCCATTAGGTGAAGCATTATCTTTCCTAAATGCATTGTGTTGTCAAACCTTCCACTTAACACATCATTATATCTCCATGGGTTCAAGATAGGGAAGAATAGATTCTATTGGAAAGAACGACTAAGAAAATAATCCTACCCATAACTATATGAAGCAATCAATGTCACAAACAAGCAAACAATCATAAGGAATCAACACACAAGCATGCACTTGCATAACAATAATACAGAGGTCTAAACTTAGTAGTATATAACCACAAAATAGTTTGAAAGCATTGGGAACAATACTAGTGTAAAATAGAGCAACATATAAGCAATAAACTAAATCTGTCAAAACGGTACAGAATGTTTAACGAATTTTTCTGGGCACCTTAAACTCGTCAGGAATTTTAGCCAATTTTTGTGAATGTACTACAGCTAATTACGCTCCAGATCCTATTTTTTTAGATTTTTCGGAGTTACCAGTAAAATATGAAAAATCGCGCGGTACTGCAGGTCCGGCAGAAAACTGCAGCAGTAATTCCACGAATTTCAATCAATTCACACCATTAAACTAATTTAAAAACCTCATCACAATTTCAGAAACATTAGAGTTCAAAACTAACTGATCCTAAACAAAGCATCACACAAAATAGCTCAATACAACCAAGCAAACAACCTATATTGTCATACCACATAAGTTGGTAAGAACAATATGCTAACACGATAGCGATGATCTCCTAAAGAGATAAAATATGGTGGTCCAGTGCTACCCAAACTTGGTGAGATGTTCATTTATGTCATGTTATTTGTTCCTTACTTGTAGGACAACTCTCATATAGGTATCATAAGAATGGACAACTACAAATTTTGAACAAGAAGAGGTTATAGAAAAGATAGATAAGGAATATAAGAACTCTAGTAAGTATAAAATGTGATAGTTCTCCTAATAGAGGTCTTCTATTGCTAATCCATTTCTAAGGTCACGATCCTACAGCCAACACACAGCTCTGATACCATCTTGTAACACCCTCGCCTGATAAGGCTGAGTTCATGTGTATAGTGCCAATCCCTGGATCGGTTCACTGGCACACACAGTACAAAATGATACCAAATATAACTGTGCATCATAAATACAACGAATATGATCCAGAATTTACATTATTTATTCAAG
Source organism: Avena sativa (assembly GCA_916181665.1). Classification (NCBI taxonomy): domain Eukaryota; kingdom Viridiplantae; phylum Streptophyta; class Magnoliopsida; order Poales; family Poaceae; genus Avena; species Avena sativa. Next base: position 437,640,096 of record OV702295.1, read on the forward strand.
TACACAGCGGAAAACGAATACAAGGTAGATCTCCATCCTTCAAATGTGCCACAGGCGAACAAATGTTGAGTGGAGTCTCGCGACCTATGAACGATCACTCAGATACGATATAACCTGCAACATGAAACGTTGCAGCCACGAATGGTCAATACATTGAATGTATGGCAAGTAGGCTAAAGTGGTTAACAACAGATCTATCAACTATATGCTTATTTGGCCAAGTGGAGTTCAGGCTTATTTGCATAAAGCAATACAACTTTTCCCTACTTTCAAAATACTTTTCTTTCTTCAAAAACAATCTTCTAAGGACATACCAGCATAAACCCATGTAGATACAAGACAGTTCAGCTTTCGTATGCTCCTAAACCCATGTTCATCCATCAAGTTTTAGTAATTAAGAAATAAGGATGAGCGAGAAATATCATAGCATCAGTATCAGGTCGCTTAAATTGTCCATAACCGGGGACACGGCTAAGCACTTAGTTTATACACCCTGCAGGGGTTAGTACACTTTACCCATGTGACTTGGCCAGCCCAGCTCGTACCACCACTCTCATATTGGGTGATGATAGGGAGAAGTCCAAGAAGAGACTGTTCGGGAAGTAGCTCCTCAATCCCGACGCGCATCGGTCCAACCTACCAAAATTCTACATCTCTGGATACGCGGGTTCGAGTTACCACAACCTACTAAGTCCAACCAACCGCCCATTCCATTATTGGCACATGGTTGCACACGAAAGCTTCCAAACAAAGAAACCAATCATTTCTCAGTGTCCTGGGCGGCATTCCCCACCATAAATACACTCGATGACCCAATCAATGCCATTCCGCCCAGGTGGTTCATTAAAACATATTGGTTTGTCATTTAGCAAAATATAAGCCTTTCAAAACATATAACTTTTCATGATGTGATTCCCTTCCTCGTCTAAATAGCATAGCTAAGCAATCTACCAATACGATGGCTCATAAACAAGGAATACTAGGGAATAATATGGGATATAGCATAGCATATACACATCAATTCCTACAGATGCAATTCTACCAAAAACATCTACAATGCATAGGAAAACAATAGGACATTTATGACCAAGATAGCACCACTTGCCTTTGTTGTAGATGTAGTCGATTAGATAATCCTCACAATCCTCATAGATGTAATGGTTGCACTCGTCATAACCACAATACTTGCAATCATAGTAGTTGCAATCACAGTAGTTGCACTCCTCGCAATCTAACGTTCGAAGCAAACACCACAAACACCATTCAAAACATTGCAAACATGTAATAGTGCAACAATACAAGAAAACAATGATGAACAGATGCATGCATGACGATTTAATGAGTCACAATGGTTGCATTTAGTGTTCTAAACATGGTTAGATTACATGATGCATGTGGAAAGTCATTTAATGCACTAAAGCTTTTATTACTAAGTTGTATCGATTTAATATGGTGTATACCACTTTCATTGAACTAAAGATGTTTAGGTCGTATTAAATTGTGAACTAGATGCTACTGGATAGATAATGCAATTTAGAGATAGTGGCAATTTGAATCACCTAAAAAGGAGTTATAGATATTTTCCTATGATTAAAACACTATTTCAATGGGTTTAAATATTTCTGTATGAATTTCTGTTTTAACAGTACCAAATAATTTGTCATGCAATTTCTCTGTATAGCTAATGTCAATACAAAACCTTAGCACTTGGATTCTCCCTAATCGGAGTTATAGATCTTTTTGTATGATTTAAATAGTGTTTAATGGTTTTAAATGATTCCTATAGTTTCTGTTGTCTAAAAATCAAACTAAAATTATATCTGTAATCTCCACGGAAATTTTGATTTCAGGGACATATTATTTGTAATTTTCTGAATAGTATTTAATTTCTTATGAATTTATTACTATAAATAGGCCATTAAACCATTTAAATCTTCACGGAAAAACCTTACAGTCAAAGGCACAACTAATTGTATATTGATGATCTACATGGAACCAGCTTTCCATCGGTATATCATTTATATTTTTGTGACAAGCAATGAATTTTTAATGAATTTAATGATTTATAAAGCCATTAAAACTAATTAAATTGCTACGGGTTAAATAATCTGCAAAGGCTAGATCCAACCAGATATTATTAAAGTACATTACAGTAGCTTCAATTTGATATATTGTTCATATTTTTCGGAGTTACAAATAATTTCTTATGAATTTATTAAACTAAAAGACCATTAAAACTAATTAAATTACTGCAGTAACCACGTACAGTAAGAGTTGGATCTATTTTGATAAGATGATTCTACGTGAAATTATCTTCAATTTGATATATTATACGCAATTTTTGGACATGGTATGAATTTCTAATGAATTTTACAAGTTAGATCTATAATATGCAATTTTAAATTCGAACGGAATATTCCAGGGAATATTCCGCTGACTGGACAGGTTGACTTTGCATGCTGACTGGGACTAGATGTTGACCTTACGTTGACGTGGCGTTGATGAGGAAGATGACCGGGATGACGACATGGCACGCACCGGTTTGATTGGATCTCGACCGTCTAGATAGGATCCGGTGGCTAGAAGAAGAGATTGACCCGATTTTGGCTCAGAATAGACAAGAAACAGATCTGTGTTAGAGAGACAAATCCGTAGGTCAAATTGAAAAACTCAGAACATGAAAGTTGTGGGGAATCATTATTCCTACCTTCTCACCAAAGGAATTTGTATTTGAAGAAACGAGCGCGAGTACATCTTGGATTTACACCGTAAGATCTGAAATATTGCGATACGAAATTCTCCGGCTGTGGTGGATGAAAAGAGGTGAGGTTTGTCGGGATTGAAAGATTTCGACGATCCCTACAACTTTCGTTTTTTGACCGAAGGCAAACGACAAAGTCTATATGGGTTAAAAAGCGAAAAAAGATTCGGGCATGTGTAGATTCGGGATTTTAAGGAGAGAAACTCGTACAGCTATGGCTCCACGAGATTATATGGAGGTTTGAGACGGTGTAGAGATAGGCCTTGGAGTAGGGAACAAGTAGAAACAAACGGAAGTCAATTCGGAGTTGTAGATCAAAAGATATAAGAGTTTAAATAAAGATAAGTTTAGAAAACTGGTTCCGCACGGCTTTTAAAGCGTCCCACCATCGATCGTGTACGTGGCTGCTCTGTCCGGTTCGGTCGGCCCGGCTGGGCCGGCCCATTCAGTTTTTTTTTTTTTTTTTTTAAATCTTGTTTTCCTCATATCTTTTGCATACGAACTCCAAATGACGCGATTCTTGTTTCTAAATTTTTCTAAAATCGAATAGATATAGGATCAAATTTGTAATCTTTTTACTAGTTTGGAAGTAGTAGGTTTATAAATCCTTGTATATTCCATTTTATTTATATCTTTATGTGTTTGTATTTGTTCCATAACTTTTTCATACTAGCTCCAAATAAGCTCAATTTTGTTTCTAAAATTTTGTAATGTTAATTGGATATTTTTAGGCTATAATTTAGCAATAATCGCTTCCTTAGCAACAGTGGGTTTTATAAGGTCAATTTAATTCCTTTAGAAACATTTGGGCAAATCAACTGTAGGATTTAGATACCAGGATTTGGATTCAGTTTATGAGAACCTTGCATGGATGAAATGAATATGAATGATTCATGATTTTCATTTTGAAATCTTGCACACCAACTCTACAATCCAAAATCAATCCATGCCCTTTTGCCTATATGGCTACTTAGGTCATAACAAAATAATATAGGATTTTGAATTCAAGGTTGAGAGGATTTTCTATTCAAAAAGTTTCTTCTTTTTGAGAATTTTCAACAAAGTCAAACAATCAATCAATCTTATTTATTTATTTCACATTCCAAAATTAGGAGAATTTTGGGATGTGACATCATCGCATGCGTGCTCTTTTCATGAACCACAGCTAGAGTCATTGCATGTGTGTTCTTCTCACAAACCATATAATGAACCACACCCAGTCTCATTGCATGTGTGTTCTTCCCATGAACCACACATGGATCCACCGGTGTCATTGCATGTCTGCTCTTTTCATGAACCACAGCTAGAGTCATTCCATGTGTGTTCTTCCCAAAGACCACATATCACCGGAGTCATTGCATGTGTGTTCTTCCCATGAACCACACATGGATCCACCAGTGTCATTGCATGTGTGTTCTTCCCACAGACCACACATGGATCCACCAGTGTCGTTGCATGTGTGTTCTTCCCATGAACCACACATGGATCCACCAGTGTCATTGTATGTCTGCTCTTTTCATGAACCACAACTAGAGTCATTGCATGTGTGTTCTTCTCACAGACCACATATCACCAGTGTAATTGCATGTGTGTTCTTCCTAAAGACCACACATGGATCCACCAGTGTCATTGCATCTGTGTTCTTCTCACAAACCATATCATGAACCACACCCAGTGTCATTGCATGTGTGTTCTTCTCACAGACCATATCATGAACCACACCCAGTGTCATTGCATGTGTGTTCTTCTCACAGACCACACATTGGATCCACCAGTGTCATTGCATGTGTGTTCTTCTCACAAACCATATCATGAACCACACCCAGTGTCATTGCATGTATGTTCTTCTCACAGACCACACATGGATCCACCAGTGGCATTGCATGTGTGTTCTTCTCACAGACCATATCATGAACCACACCCAGTGTCATTGCATGTGTGTTCTTCCCATGAACCACACATGGATCCATCGGTGTCATTGTATGTCTACTCTTTTCATTAAACACAGCTGGAGTCATTGCATGTGTGTTCTCCTCACAAACCACATATCACCGGAGTCATTGCATGTGTGTTCTTCCCAAAGACCACACATGGATCCACAAGTGTCATTGCATGTCAGTTCTTCCCATAGGACACACATGGATCCACCAGTGTCGTTGCATGTGTGTTCTTCCCATGAACCACACATGGATCCACCAGTGTCATTGCATGTGTGTTCTTCTCACAAACCATATCATGAACCACACCCAATGTCATTGCATGTGTGTTCTTCCCATGAACCACACATGGATCCACCAGTGTCATTGCATGTGTGTTCTTCCCACAAACCACACATGGATCCACCAGTGTCATTGCATGTGTGTTCTTCCCATAAACCACACATGGATCCACCAGTGTCATTGCATGTCTCCTCTTTTCATGAACCACAGCTAGAGTCATTGGATGTGTGTTCTTCTCACAGACCACATATCACCAGTGGCATTGCATGTGTTTTCTTCCCAAAGACCACACATCGATCCACTAGTGTCATTGCATGTGTGTTCTTCTCACAGACCATATCATGAACCACACCTAGTGTCATTGCATGTGTGTTCTTCTCACAGACCACACATTGGATCCACTAGTGTCATTGCATGTGTGTTCTTCTCACAAACCATATCATGAACCACACCCAATGTCATTGCGTGTGTGTTCTTCCCATGAATCACACATGGATCCACCAGTGTCATTGCATGTGTGTTCTTCCCACAGACCACACATGGATCCACCAGTGTCATTGCATGTGTGTTCTTCCCATGAACCACACATGGATCCACCAGTGTCATTGCATGTCTGCTCTTTTCATGAACCACAACTAGAGTCATTGGATGTGTGTTCTTCTCACAGACCACATATCACCAGTGTCATTGCATGTGTTTTCTTCCCAAAGACCACACATGGATCCACCAGTGTCATTGCATGTGTGTTCCTCTCACAAACCATATCATGAACCACACCTAGTGTCATTGCATATGTGTTCTTCTCATAGACCACACATGGATCCACCAGTGTCATTGCATGTGTGTTCTTCCCATGAACCACACATGGATCCATCTGTGTCATTGTATGTCTGCTCTTTTCATTAACCACAGCTAGAGACATTGCATGTGTGTTCTTCTCACAAACCACATATCAACGGAGTCATTGCATGTGTGTTCTTCCCATGAACCACACATGGATCCACCAGTGTCATTGCATGTGTGTTATTCTCACAAACCACGTAAGGATCCACCGGTGTCATTGCATGTGTGTTCTTCCCATGAACCACACATGGATCCACCAGTGTCATTGTATGTCTGCTCATCCCATGAACCACAGCTAGAGTCATCGCATGCGTGCTCTTTTCATGAACCACGGCTAGAGTCATTGCATGTGTGTTCTTCTCACAAACCATATAATGAACCACACCCAGTGTCATTGCATGTGTGTTCTTCCCATGAACCACACATGCATCCACCGGTGTCATTGCATGTCTGCTCTTTTCATGAACCACAGCTAGAGTCATTGCATGTGTGTTCTTCTCACAGACCACATATCACCGGAGTCATTGCATGTGTGTTCTTCCCATGAACCACACATGGATCCACCAGTGTCATTCATGTGTGTTCTTCCCACAGACCACACATGGATCCACCAGTGTCGTTGCATGTGTGTTCTTCCCATGAACCACACATGGATCCACCAGTGTCATTGTATGTCTGCTCTTTTCATGAACCACAACTAGAGTCATTGGATGTGTGTTCTTCTCACAGACCACATATCACCAGTGTAATTGCATGTGTGTTCTTCCTAAAGACCACACATGGATCCACCAGTGTCATTGCATCTGTGTTCTTCTCACAAACCATATCATGAACCACACCCAGTGTCATTGCATGTGTGTTCTTCTCACAGACCATATCATGAACCACACCCAGTGTCATTGCATGTGTGTTCTTCTCACAGACCACACATTGGATCCACCAGTGTCATTGCATGTGTGTTCTTCTCACAAACCATATCATGAACCACACCCAGTGTCATTGCATGTATGTTCTTCTCACAGACCACACATGGATCCACCAGTGGCATTGCATGTGTGTTCTTCTCACAGACCATATCATGAACCACACCCAGTGTCATTGCATGTGTGTTCTTCCCATGAACCACACATGGATCCATCGGTGTCATTGTATGTCTACTCTTTTCATTAAACACAGCTGGAGTCATTGCATGTGTGTTCTCCTCACAAACCACATATCACCAGAGTCATTGCATGTGTGTTCTTCCCAAAGACCACACATGGATCCACAAGTGTCATTGCATGTCAGTTCTTCCCATAGGACACACATGGATCCACCAGTGTCGTTGCATGTGTGTTCTTCCCATGAACCACACATGGATCCACCAGTGTCATTGCATGTGTGTTCTTCTCACAAACCATATCATGAACCACACCCAATGTCATTGCATGTGTGTTCTTCCCATGAACCACACATGGATCCACCAGTGTCATTGCATGTGTGTTCTTCCCACAAACCACACATGGATCCACCAGTGTCATTGCATGTGTGTTCTTCCCATAAACCACACATGGATCCACCAGTGTCATTGCATGTCTGCTCTTTTCATGAACCACAGCTAGAGTCATTGGATGTGTGTTCTTCTCACAGACCACATATCACCAGTGGCATTGCATGTGTTTTCTTCCCAAAGACCACACATCGATCCACCAGTGTCATTGCATGTGTGTTCTTGTCACAGACCATATCATGAACCACACCTAGTGTCATTGCATGTGTGTTCTTCTCACAGACCACACATTGGATCCACTAGTGTCATTGCATGTGTGTTCTTCTCACAAACCATATCATGAACCACACCCAATGTCATTGCGTGTGTGTTATTCCCATGAATCACACATGGATCCACCAGTGTCATTGCATGTGTGTTCTTCCCACAGACCACACATGGATCCACCAGTGTCATTGCATGTGTGTTCTTCCCATGAACCACACATGGATCCACCAGTGTCATTGCATGTCTGCTCTTTTCATGAACCACAACTAGAGTCATTGGATGTGTGTTCTTCTCACAGACCACATATCACCAGTGTCATTGCATGTGTTTTCTTCCCAAAGACCACACATGGATCCACCAGTGTCATTGCATGTGTGTTCCTCTCACAAACCATATCATGAACCACACCTAGTGTCATTGCATATGTGTTCTTCTCATAGACCACACATGGATCCACCAATGTCATTGCATGTGTGTTCTTCCCATGAACCACACATGGATCCATCTGTGTCATTGTATGTCTGCTCTTTTCATTAACCACAGCTAGAGACATTGCATGTGTGTTCTTCTCACAAACCACATATCAACGGAGTCATTGCATGTGTGTTCTTCCCATGAACCACACATGGATCCACCAGTGTCATTGCATGTGTGTTATTCTCACAAACCACGTAAGGATCAACCGGTGTCATTGCATGTGTGTTCTTCCCATGAACCACACATGGATCCACCGGTGTCATTGTATGTCTGCTCTTCCCATGAACCACAGCTAGAGTCATCGCATGCGTGCTCTTTTCATGAACCACGGCTAGAGTCATTGCATGTGTGTTCTTCTCACAAACCATATAATGAACCACACCCAGTGTCTTTGCATGTGTGTTCTTCCCATGAACCACACATGCATCCACCGGTGTCATTGCATGTCTGCTCTTTTCATGAACCACAGCTAGAGTCATTGCATGTGTGTTCTTCTCACAGACCACATATCACCGGAGTCATTGCATGTGTGTTCTTCCCATGAACCACACATGGATCCACCAGTGTCATTCATGTGTGTTCTTCCCACAGACCACACATGGATCCACCAGTGTCGTTGCGTGTGTGTTCTTCCCATGAACCACACATGGATCCACCAGTGTCATTGTATGTCTGCTCTTTTCATGAACCACAACTAGAGTCATTGGATGTGTGTTCTTCTCACAGACCACATATCACCAGTGTAATTGCATGTGTGTTCTTCCCAAAGACCACACATGGATCCACCAGTGTCATTGCATCTGTGTTCTTCTCAACAACCATATCATGAACCACACCCAGTGTCATTGCATGTGTGATCTTCTCACAGACCACACATGGATCCACCAGTGTCATTGCATGTGTGTTCTTCTCACAAACCATATCATGAACCACACCTAGTGTCATTGCATGTGTGTTCTTCCCATGAACCACACATGGATCCACTAGTGTCATTGCATGTGTGTTCTTCCCACAGACCACACATGGATCCACCAGTGTCATTGCATGTGTGTTCTTCCCATGAACGACACATGGATCCACCAGTGTCATTGCATGTGTGTTCTTCCCACAGGTCACACATGGATCCACCAGTGTCGTTGCATGTGTGTTCTTCCCATGAACCACACATGGATCCACCAGTGTCATTGCATGTGTGTTCTTCTCACAAACCATATCATGAACCACACCCAATGTCATTGCATGTGTGTTCTTCCCATGAACCACACATGGATCCACCAGTGTCATTGCATGTGTGTTCTTCCCACCAACCACACATGGATCCACCAGTGTCATTGCATGTGTGTTCTTCCCATAAACCACACATGGATCCACCAGTGTCATTGCATGTCTTCTCTTTTCATGAACCACAGCTAGTGTCATTGGATGTATGTTCTTCTCACAGACCACATATCACCAATGGCATTGCATGTGTTTTCTTCCCAAAGACCGCACATGGATCCACCAGTGTCATTGCATGTGTGTTCTTCTCACAGACCATATCATGAACCACACCTAGTGTCATTGCATGTGTGTTCTTCTCACAGACTACACATTGGAACCACTAGTGTCATTGCATGTGTGTTCTTCTCACAAACCATATCATGAACCACACCCAATGTCATTGCATGTGTGTTCTTCCCATGAATCACACAAGGATCCACCAGTGTCATTGCATGTGTGTTCTTCCCACAGACCACACATGGATCCACCAGTGTCGTTGCATGTGTGTTCTTCCCATGAACCACACATGGATCCACCAGTGTCATTGTATGTCTGCTCTTTTCATGAACCACAACTAGAGTCATTGGATGTGTGTTATTCTCACAGACCACATATCACCAGTGTAATTGCATGTGTGTTCTTCCCAAAGACCACACATGGATCCACCAGTGTCATTGCATGTGTGTTCTTCTCACAAACCATATCATGAACCACACCTAGTGTCATTGCATGTGTGTTCTTCTCATTAACCCCACATGGATCCACTGGTGTCATTGCATGTCTGCCCTTTTGATTAACCATATCTAGAGTCATTACATGTGTGCTCTTTTCACAAACCACATATCACCAGAGTCATTGCATGTGTGTTCTTGTCACAGACCACATATCACCTGTTTCATTGCATGTGTGTTCTTCCCATGAACCACACATGGATCCACTAGTGTCATTGCATGTGTGTTCTTCCCACAGACCACACATGGATCCACCAGTGTCATTGCATGTGTGTTCTTCCCATGAACGACACATGGATCCACCAGTGTCATTGCATGTGTGTTCTTCCCACAGGCCACACATGGATCCACCAGTGTCGTTGCATGTGTGTTCTTCCCATGAACCAGACATGGATCCACCAGTGTCATTGCATGTGTGTTCTTCTCACAAACCATATCATGAACCACACACAATGTCATTGCATGTGTGTTCTTCCCATGAACCACACATGGATCCACCATTGTCATTGCATGTGTGTTCTTCCCACCAACCACACATGGATCCACCAGTGTCATTGCATGTGTGTTCTTCTGATAAACCACACATGGATCCACCAGTGTCATTGCATGTCTTCTCTTTTCATGAACCACAGCTAGAGTCATTGGATGTGTGTTCTTCTCACAGACCACATATCACCAATGGCATTGCATGTGTTTTCTTCCCAAAGACCGCACATGGATCCACCAGTGTCACTGCATGTGTGTTCTTCTCACAGACCATATAATGAACCACACCCAGTGTCATTGCATGTGTGTTCTTCTCACAGACCACACATTGGATCCACCAGTGTCATTGCATGTGTGTTCTTCTCACAAACCATATCATGAACCACACCCAATGTCATTGCATGTGTGTTCTTCCCATGAATCACACAAGGATCCACCAGTGTCATTGCATGTGTGTTCTTCCCATAAACCACACATGGATCCACCAGTGTCATTGCATGTCTGCTCTTTTCATGAACCACAGCTAGAGTCATTGGATGTGTGTTCTTCTCACTGACCACATATCACCAGTGGCATTGCATGTGTTTTCTTCCCAAAGACCACACATGGATCCACCAGTGTCATTGCATGTGTGTTCTTCTCACAGACCATATCATGAACCACACCCAGTGTTATTGCATGTGTGTTCTTCTCACAGACCACACATTTTATCCACCAGTGTTATTGCATGTGTGTTCTTCTCACAAACCATATCATGAACCACACCCAATGTCATTGCATGTGTGTTCTTCCCATGAATCACACAAGGATCCACCAGTGTCATTGCATGTGTGTTCTTCCCACAGACCACACATGGATCCACCAGTGTCGTTGCATGTGTGTTCTTCCCATGAACCACACATGGATCCACCAGTGTCATTGTATGTCTGCTCTTTTCATGAACCACAACTAGAGTCATTGGATGTGTGTTATTCTCACAGACCACATATCACCAGTGTAATTGCATGTGTGTTCTTCCCAAAGACCACACATGGATCCACCCGTGTCATTACATGTGTGTTCTTCTCACAAACCATATCATGAACCACACCCAGTGTCATTGCATGTGTGTTCTTCTCACAGACCACACATGGATCCACCAGTGTCATTGCATGTGTGTTCTTCTCACAAACCATATCATGAACCACACCTAGTGTCATTGCATGTGTGTTCTTCTCATTAACACCACATGGATCCACCGGTGTCATTGCATGTCTGCCCTTTTCATTAACCATATCTAGAGTCATTACATGTCTGCTCTTTTCACAAACCACATATCACCAGAGTCATTGCATGTGTGTTCTTGTCACAGACCACATATCACCTGTTTCATTGCATGTGTGTTCTTCCCATGAACCACACATGGATCCACTAGTGTCATTGCATGTGTGTTCTTCCCACAGACCACACATGGATCCACCAGTGTCATTGCATGTGTGTTCTTCCCATGAACGACACATGGATCCACCAGTGTCATTGCATGTGTGTTCTTCCCACAGGCCACACATGGATCCACCAGTGTCGTTGCATGTGTGTTCTTCCCATGAACCACACATGGATCCACCAGTGTCATTCCATGTGTGTTCTTCTCACAAACCATATCATGAACCACACACAATGTCATTGCATGTGTGTTCTTCCCATGAACCACACATGGATCCACCAGTGTCATTGCATGTGTGTTCTTCCCACCAACCACACATGGATCCACCAGTGTCATTGCATGTGTGTTCTTCCCATAAACCACACATGGATCCACCAGTGTCATTGCATGTCTGCTCTTTTCATGAACCACAGCTAGAGTCATTGGATGTGTGTTCTTCTCACTGACCACATATCACCAGTGGCATTGCATGTGTTTTCTTCCCAAAGACCACACATGGATCCACCAGTGTCATTGCATGTGTGTTCTTCTCACAGACCATATCATGAACCACACCCAGTGTTATTGCATGTGTGTTCTTCTCACAGACCACACATTTTATCCACCAGTGTTATTGCATGTGTGTTCTTCTCACAAACCATATCATGAACCACACCCAATGTCATTGCATGTGTGTTCTTCCCATGAATCACACAAGGATCCACCAGTGTCATTGCATGTGTGTTCTTCCCACAGACCACACATGGATCCACCAGTGTCGTTGCATGTGTGTTCTTCCCATGAACCACACATGGATCCACCAGTGTCATTGTATGTCTGCTCTTTTCATGAACCACAACTAGAGTCATTGGATGTGTGTTATTCTCACAGACCACATATCACCAGTGTAATTGCATGTGTGTTCTTCCCAAAGACCACACATGGATCCACCCGTGTCATTACATGTGTGTTCTTCTCACAAACCATATCATGAACCACACCCAGTGTCATTGCATGTGTGTTCTTCTCACAGACCACACATGGATCCACCAGTGTCATTGCATGTGTGTTCTTCTCACAAACCATATCATGAACCACACCTAGTGTCATTGCATGTGTGTTCTTCTCATTAACACCACATGGATCCACCGGTGTCATTGCATGTCTGCCCTTTTCATTAACCATATCTAGAGTCATTACATGTCTGCTCTTTTCACAAACCACATATCACCAGAGTCATTGCATGTGTGTTCTTGTCACAGACCACATATCACCTGTTTCATTGCATGTGTGTTCTTCCCATGAACCACACATGGATCCACTAGTGTCATTGCATGTGTGTTCTTCCCACAGACCACACATGGATCCACCAGTGTCATTGCATGTGTGTTCTTCCCATGAACGACACATGGATCCACCAGTGTCATTGCATGTGTGTTCTTCCCACAGGCCACACATGGATCCACCAGTGTCGTTGCATGTGTGTTCTTCCCATGAACCACACATGGATCCACCAGTGTCATTCCATGTGTGTTCTTCTCACAAACCATATCATGAACCACACACAATGTCATTGCATGTGTGTTCTTCCCATGAACGACACATGGATCCACCAGTGTCATTGCATGTGTGTTCTTCTCACAGACTACACATTGGATCCACTAGTGTCATTGCATGTGTGTTCTTCTCACAAACCATATCATGAACCACACCCAATGTCATTGCATGTGTGTTCTTCCCATGAATCACACAAGGATCCACCAGTGTCATTGCATGTGTGTTCTTCCCACAGACCACACATGGATCCACCAGTGTCGTTGCATGTGTGTTCTTCCCATGAACCACACATGGATCCACCAGTGTCATTGTATGTCTGCTCTTTTCATGAACCACAACTAGAGTCATTGGATGTGTGTTATTCTCACAGACCACATATCACCAGTGTAATTGCATGTGTGTTCTTCCCAAAGACCACACATGGATCCACCAGTGTCATTGCATGTGTGTTCTTCTCACAAACCATATCATGAACCACACCTAGTGTCATTGCATGTGTGTTCTTCTCATTAACCCCACATGGATCCACTGGTGTCATTGCATGTCTGCCCTTTTGATTAACCATATCTAGAGTCATTACATGTGTGCTCTTTTCACAAACCACATATCACCAGAGTCATTGCATGTGTGTTCTTGTCACAGACCACATATCACCTGTTTCATTGCATGTGTGTTCTTCCCATGAACCACACATGGATCCACTAGTGTCATTGCATGTGTGTTCTTCCCACAGACCACACATGGATCCACCAGTGTCATTGCATGTGTGTTCTTCCCATGAACGACACATGGATCCACCAGTGTCATTGCATGTGTGTTCTTCCCACAGGCCACACATGGATCCACCAGTGTCGTTGCATGTGTGTTCTTCCCATGAACCAGACATGGATCCACCAGTGTCATTGCATGTGTGTTCTTCTCACAAACCATATCATGAACCACACACAATGTCATTGCATGTGTGTTCTTCCCATGAACCACACATGGATCCACCATTGTCATTGCATGTGTGTTCTTCCCACCAACCACACATGGATCCACCAGTGTCATTGCATGTGTGTTCTTCTGATAAACCACACATGGATCCACCAGTGTCATTGCATGTCTTCTCTTTTCATGAACCACAGCTAGAGTCATTGGATGTGTGTTCTTCTCACAGACCACATATCACCAATGGCATTGCATGTGTTTTCTTCCCAAAGACCGCACATGGATCCACCAGTGTCACTGCATGTGTGTTCTTCTCACAGACCATATAATGAACCACACCCAGTGTCATTGCATGTGTGTTCTTCTCACAGACCACACATTGGATCCACCAGTGTCATTGCATGTGTGTTCTTCTCACAAACCATATCATGAACCACACCCAATGTCATTGCATGTGTGTTCTTCCCATGAATCACACAAGGATCCACCAGTGTCATTGCATGTGTGTTCTTCCCATAAACCACACATGGATCCACCAGTGTCATTGCATGTCTGCTCTTTTCATGAACCACAGCTAGAGTCATTGGATGTGTGTTCTTCTCACTGACCACATATCACCAGTGGCATTGCATGTGTTTTCTTCCCAAAGACCACACATGGATCCACCAGTGTCATTGCATGTGTGTTCTTCTCACAGACCATATCATGAACCACACCCAGTGTTATTGCATGTGTGTTCTTCTCACAGACCACACATTTTATCCACCAGTGTTATTGCATGTGTGTTCTTCTCACAAACCATATCATGAACCACACCCAATGTCATTGCATGTGTGTTCTTCCCATGAATCACACAAGGATCCACCAGTGTCATTGCATGTGTGTTCTTCCCACAGACCACACATGGATCCACCAGTGTCGTTGCATGTGTGTTCTTCCCATGAACCACACATGGATCCACCAGTGTCATTGTATGTCTGCTCTTTTCATGAACCACAACTAGAGTCATTGGATGTGTGTTATTCTCATAGACCACATATCACCAGTGTAATTGCATGTGTGTTCTTCCCAAAGACCACACATGGATCCACCCGTGTCATTACATGTGTGTTCTTCTCACAAACCATATCATGAACCACACCCAGTGTCATTGCATGTGTGTTCTTCTCACAGACCACACATGGATCCACCAGTGTCATTGCATGTGTGTTCTTCTCACAAACCATATCATGAACCACACCTAGTGTCATTGCATGTGTGTTCTTCTCATTAACACCACATGGATCCACCGGTGTCATTGCATGTCTGCCCTTTTCATTAACCATATCTAGAGTCATTACATGTCTGCTCTTTTCACAAACCACATATCACCAGAGTCATTGCATGTGTGTTCTTGTCACAGACCACATATCACCTGTTTCATTGCATGTGTGTTCTTCCCATGAACCACACATGGATCCACTAGTGTCATTGCATGTGTGTTCTTCCCACAGACCACACATGGATCCACCAGTGTCATTGCATGTGTGTTCTTCCCATGAACGACACATGGATCCACCAGTGTCATTGCATGTGTGTTCTTCCCACAGGCCACACATGGATCCACCAGTGTCGTTGCATGTGTGTTCTTCCCATGAACCACACATGGATCCACCAGTGTCATTCCATGTGTGTTCTTCTCACAAACCATATCATGAACCACACACAATGTCATTGCATGTGTGTTCTTCCCATGAACCACACATGGATCCACCAGTGTCATTGCATGTGTGTTCTTCCCACCAACCACACATGGATCCACCAGTGTCATTGCATGTGTGTTCTTCCCATAAACCACACATGGATCCACCAGTGTCATTGCATGTCTTCTCTTTTCATGAACCACAGCTAGAGTCATTGGATGTGTGTTCTTCTCACAAACCACATATCACCAATGGCATTGCATGTGTTTTCTTCCCAAAGACCGCACATGGATCCACCAGTGTCATTGCATGTGTGTTCTTCTCACAGACCATATCATGAACCACACCCAGTGTCATTGCATGTGTGTTCTTCTCACAGACCACACATTGGATCCACCAGTGTCATTGCATGTGTGTTCTTCTCACAAACGATATCATGAACCACACCCAATGTCATTGCATGTGTGTTCTTCCCATGAATCACACAAGGATCCACCAGTGTCATTGCATGTGTGTTCTTCCCACAGACCACACATGGATCCACCAGTGTCATTGCATGTGTGTTCTTCCCATGAACCACACATGGATCCACCAGTTTCATTGCATGTCTGCTCTTTTCATGAACCACAACTAGAGTCATTGGATGTGTGTTCTTCTCACAGACCACATATCACCAGTGTCATTGCATGTGTTTTCTTCCCAAAGACCACACATGGATCCACCAGTGTCATTGCATGTGTGTTCCTCTCACAAACCATATCATGAACCACACCTAGTGTCATTGCATATGTGTTCTTCTCATAGACCACACATGGATCCACCAATGTCATTGCATGTGTTTTCTTCCCATGAACCACACATGGATCCATCTGTGTCATTGTATGTCTGCTCTTTTCATTAACCACAGCTAGAGACATTGCATGTGTGTTCTTCTCACAAACCACATATCAACGGAGTCATTGCATGTGTGTTCTTCCCATGAACCACACATGGATCCACCAGTGTCATTGCATGTGTGTTATTCTCACAAACCACGTAAGGATCAACCGGTGTCATTGCATGTGTGTTCTTCCCATGAACCACACATGGATCCACCGGTGTCATTGTATGTCTGCTCTTCCCATGAACCACAGCTAGAGTCATCGCATGCGTGCTCTTTTCATGAACCACGGCTAGAGTCATTGCATGTGTGTTCTTCTCACAAACCATATAATGAACCACACCCAGTGTCATTGCATGTGTGTTCTTCCCATGAACCACACATGCATCCACCGGTGTCATTGCATGTCTGCTCTTTTCATGAACCACAGCTAGAGTCATTGCATGTGTGTTCTTCTCACAGACCACATATCACCGGAGTCATTGCATGTGTGTTCTTCCCATGAACCACACATGGATCCACCAGTGTCATTCATGTGTGTTCTTCCCACAGACCACACATGGATCCACCAGTGTCGTTGCGTGTGTGTTCTTCCCATGAACCACACATGGATCCACCAGTGTCATTGTATGTCTGCTCTTTTCATGAACCACAACTAGAGTCATTGGATGTGTGTTCTTCTCACAGACCACATATCACCAGTGTAATTGCATGTGTGTTCTTCCCAAAGACCACACATGGATCCACCAGTGTCATTGCATCTGTGTTCTTCTCAACAACCATATCATGAACCACACCCAGTGTCATTGCATGTGTGATCTTCTCACAGACCACACATGGATCCACCAGTGTCATTGCATGTGTGTTCTTCTCACAAACCATATCATGAACCACACCTAGTGTCATTGCATGTGTGTTCTTCCCATGAACCACACATGGATCCACTAGTGTCATTGCATGTGTGTTCTTCCCACAGACCACACATGGATCCACCAGTGTCATTGCATGTGTGTTCTTCCCATGAACGACACATGGATCCACCAGTGTCATTGCATGTGTGTTCTTCCCACAGGTCACACATGGATCCACCAGTGTCGTTGCATGTGTGTTCTTCCCATGAACCACACATGGATCCACCAGTGTCATTGCATGTGTGTTCTTCTCACAAACCATATCATGAACCACACCCAATGTCATTGCATGTGTGTTCTTCCCATGAACCACACATGGATCCACCAGTGTCATTGCATGTGTGTTCTTCCCACCAACCACACATGGATCCACCAGTGTCATTGCATGTGTGTTCTTCCCATAAACCACACATGGATCCACCAGTGTCATTGCATGTCTTCTCTTTTCATGAACCACAGCTAGTGTCATTGGATGTATGTTCTTCTCACAGACCACATATCACCAATGGCATTGCATGTGTTTTCTTCCCAAAGACCGCACATGGATCCACCAGTGTCATTGCATGTGTGTTCTTCTCACAGACCATATCATGAACCACACCTAGTGTCATTGCATGTGTGTTCTTCTCACAGACTACACATTGGATCCACTAGTGTCATTGCATGTGTGTTCTTCTCACAAACCATATCATGAACCACACCCAATGTCATTGCATGTGTGTTCTTCCCATGAATCACACAAGGATCCACCAGTGTCATTGCATGTGTGTTCTTCCCACAGACCACACATGGATCCACCAATGTCGTTGCATGTGTGTTCTTCCCATGAACCATACATGGATCCACCAGTGTCATTGTATGTCTGCTCTTTTCATGAACCACAACTAGTCATTGGATGTGTGTTCTTCTCACAGACCACATATCACCAGTGTAATTGCATGTGTGTTCTTCCCAAAGACCACACATGGATCCACCAGTGTCATTACATGTGTGTTCTTCTCACAAACCATATCATGAACCACACCCAGTGTCATTGCATGTGTGTTCTTCTCACAGACCACACATGGATCCACCAGTGTCATTGCATGTGTGTTCTTCTCACAAACCATATCATGAACCACACCTAGTGTCATTGCATGTGTGTTCTTCTCATTAACCCCACATGGATCCACTGGTGTCATTGCATGTCTGCCCTTTTGATTAACCATATCTAGAGTCATTACATGTGTGCTCTTTTCACAAACCACATATCACCAGAGTCATTGCATGTGTGTTCTTGTCACAGACCACATATCACCTGTTTCATTGCATGTGTGTTCTTCCCATGAACCACACATGGATCCACTAGTGTCATTGCATGTGTGTTCTTCCCACAGACCACACATGGATCCACCAGTGTCATTGCATGTGTGTTCTTCCCATGAACGACACATGGATCCACCAGTGTCATTGCATGTGTGTTCTTCCCACAGGCCACACATGGATCCACCAGTGTCGTTGCATGTGTGTTCTTCCCATGAACCAGACATGGATCCACCAGTGTCATTGCATGTGTGTTCTTCTCACAAACCATATCATGAACCACACACAATGTCATTGCATGTGTGTTCTTCCCATGAACCACACATGGATCCACCATTGTCATTGCATGTGTGTTCTTCCCACCAACCACACATGGATCCACCAGTGTCATTGCATGTGTGTTCTTCTGATAAACCACACATGGATCCACCAGTGTCATTGCATGTCTTCTCTTTTCATGAACCACAGCTAGAGTCATTGGATGTGTGTTCTTCTCACAGACCACATATCACCAATGGCATTGCATGTGTTTTCTTCCCAAAGACCGCACATGGATCCACCAGTGTCATTGCATGTGTGTTCTTCTCACAGACCATATAATGAACCACACCCAGTGTCATTGCATGTGTGTTCTTCTCACAGACCACACATTGGATCCACCAGTGTCATTGCATGTGTGTTCTTCTCACAAACCATATCATGAACCACACCCAATGTCATTGCATGTGTGTTCTTCCCATGAATCACACAAGGATCCACCAGTGTCATTGCATGTGTGTTCTTCCCATAAACCACACATGGATCCACCAGTGTCATTGCATGTCTGCTCTTTTCATGAACCACAGCTAGAGTCATTGGATGTGTGTTCTTCTCACTGACCACATATCACCAGTGGCATTGCATGTGTTTTCTTCCCAAAGACCACACATGGATCCACCAGTGTCATTGCATGTGTGTTCTTCTCACAGACCATATCATGAACCACACCCAGTGTTATTGCATGTGTGTTCTTCTCACAGACCACACATTTTATCCACCAGTGTTATTGCATGTGTGTTCTTCTCACAAACCATATCATGAACCACACCCAATGTCATTGCATGTGTGTTCTTCCCATGAATCACACAAGGATCCACCAGTGTCATTGCATGTGTGTTCTTCCCACAGACCACACATGGATCCACCAGTGTCGTTGCATGTGTGTTCTTCCCATGAACCACACATGGATCCACCAGTGTCATTGTATGTCTGCTCTTTTCATGAACCACAACTAGAGTCATTGGATGTGTGTTATTCTCACAGACCACATATCACCAGTGTAATTGCATGTGTGTTCTTCCCAAAGACCACACATGGATCCACCCGTGTCATTACATGTGTGTTCTTCTCACAAACCATATCATGAACCACACCCAGTGTCATTGCATGTGTGTTCTTCTCACAGACCACACATGGATCCACCAGTGTCATTGCATGTGTGTTCTTCTCACAAACCATATCATGAACCACACCTAGTGTCATTGCATGTGTGTTCTTCTCATTAACACCACATGGATCCACCGGTGTCATTGCATGTCTGCCCTTTTCATTAACCATATCTAGAGTCATTACATGTCTGCTCTTTTCACAAACCACATATCACCAGAGTCATTGCATGTGTGTTCTTGTCACAGACCACATATCACCTGTTTCATTGCATGTGTGTTCTTCCCATGAACCACACATGGATCCACTAGTGTCATTGCATGTGTGTTCTTCCCACAGACCACACATGGATCCACCAGTGTCATTGCATGTGTGTTCTTCCCATGAACGACACATGGATCCACCAGTGTCATTGCATGTGTGTTCTTCCCACAGGCCACACATGGATCCACCAGTGTCGTTGCATGTGTGTTCTTCCCATGAACCACACATGGATCCACCAGTGTCATTGCATGTGTGTTCTTCTCACAAACCATATCATGAACCACACACAATGTCATTGCATGTGTGTTCTTCCCATGAACCACACATGGATCCACCAGTGTCATTGCATGTGTGTTCTTCCCACCAACCACACATGGATCCACCAGTGTCATTGCATGTGTGTTCTTCCCATAAACCACACATGGATCCACCAGTGTCATTGCATGTCTTCTCTTTTCATGAACCACAGCTAGAGTCATTGGATGTGTGTTCTTCTCACAGACCACATATCACCAATGGCATTGCATGTGTTTTCTTCCCAAAGACCGCACATGGATCCACCAGTGTCATTGCATGTGTGTTCTTCTCACAGACCATATCATGAACCACACCCAGTGTCATTGCATGTGTGTTCTTCTCACAGACCACACATTGGATCCACCAGTGTCATTGCATGTGTGTTCTTCTCACAAACGATATCATGAACCACACCCAATGTCATTGCATGTGTGTTCTTCCCATGAATCACACAAGGATCCACCAGTGTCATTGCATGTGTGTTCTTCCCACAGACCACACATGGATCCACCAGTGTCATTGCATGTGTGTTCTTCCCATGAACCAAACATGGATCCACCAGTGTCATTGCATGTCTGCTCTTTTCATGAACCACAACTAGAGTCATTGGATGTGTGTTCTTCTCACAGACCACATATCACCAGTGTCATTGCATGTGTTTTCTTCCCAAAGACCACACATGGATCCACCAGTGTCATTGCATGTGTGTTCTTCTCACAAACCATATCATGAACCACACCCAGTGTCATTGCATGTGTGTTCTTCTCATAGACCACACATGGATCCACCAGTGTCATTGCATGTGTGTTCTTCTCACAGACCATATCATGAACCACACCCAGTGTCATTGCATGTGTGTTCTTCCCATGAACCACACATGGATCCATGTGTGTCATTGTATGTCTGCTCTTTTCATTAACCACAGCTAGAGACATTTCATGTGTGTTCTTCTCACAAACCACGTAAGGATGCACCGGTGTCATTGCATGTGTGTTCTTCCCATGAACCACACATGGATCCACCAGTGTCATTGCATGTGTGTTCTTCCCATGAACGACACATGGATCCACCAGTGTCATTGCATGTGTGTTCTTCCCACAGGCCACACATGGATCCACCAGTGTCGTTGCATGTGTGTTCTTCCCATGAACCACACATGGATCCACCAGTGTCATTGCATGTGTGTTCTTCTCACAAACCATATCATGAACCACACACAATGTCATTGCATGTGTGTTCTTCCCATGAACCACACATGGATCCACCAGTGTCATTGCATGTGTGTTCTTCCCACCAACCACACATGGATCCACCAGTGTCATTGCATGTGTGTTCTTCCCATAAACCACACATGGATCCACCAGTGTCATTGCATGTCTTCTCTTTTCATGAACCACAGCTAGAGTCATTGGATGTGTGTTCTTCTCACAGACCACATATCACCAATGGCATTGCATGTGTTTTCTTCCCAAAGACCGCACATGGATCCACCAGTGTCATTGCATGTGTGTTCTTCTCACAGACCATATCATGAACCACACCCAGTGTCATTGCATGTGTGTTCTTCTCACAGACCACACATTGGATCCACCAGTGTCATTGCATGTGTGTTCTTCTCACAAACGATATCATGAACCACACCCAATGTCATTGCATGTGTGTTCTTCCCATGAATCACACAAGGATCCACCAGTGTCATTGCATGTGTGTTCTTCCCACAGACCACACATGGATCCACCAGTGTCATTGCATGTGTGTTCTTCCCATGAACCAAACATGGATCCACCAGTGTCATTGCATGTCTGCGCTTTTCATGAACCACAACTAGAGTCATTGGATGTGTGTTCTTCTCACAGACCACATATCACCAGTGTCATTGCATGTGTTTTCTTCCCAAAGACCACACATGGATCCACCAGTGTCATTGCATGTGTGTTCTTCTCACAAACCATATCATGAACCACACCCAGTGTCATTGCATGTGTGTTCTTCTCATAGACCACACATGGATCCACCAGTGTCATTGCATGTGTGTTCTTCTCACAGACCATATCATGAACCACACCCAGTGTCATTGCATGTGTGTTCTTCCCATGAACCACACATGGATCCATGTGTGTCATTGTATGTCTGCTCTTTTCATTAACCACGGCTAGAGACATTTCATGTGTGTTCTTCTCACAAACCACGTAAGGATGCACCGGTGTCATTGCATGTGTGTTCTTCCCATGAACCACACATGGATCCACCAGTGTCATTGCATGTGTGTTCTTCTCACAGACCACACATGGATCCACCGGTGTCATTGCATGTGTGTTCTTCTCACAAACCATATCATGAACCACACCCAGTGTCATTGCATGTGTGTTCTTCCCATGAACCACACATGGATCCACCAGTTTCATTGCATGTGTGTTCTTCCCATAGACCACACATGGATCCACCAGTGTCATTGCATGTGTGTTCTTCCCATGAACCACACATGGATCCACCAGTGTCATTGCATGTCTGCTCTTTTCATGAACCACAGCTAGAGTCATTGGATGTGTATTCTTCTCACAGACCACATATGACCAGTGTCATTGCATGTGTGTTCTTCCCAAAGACCACACATGGATCCACCAGTGTCATTGCATGTGTGTTCTTCCCACAAACCACACATGGATCCACCAGTGTCATTGGATGTGTGTTCTTCTCACTGACCACATATCACCAGTGGCATTGCATGTGTTTTCTTCCCAAAGATCACACATGGATCCACCAGTGTCATTGCATGTGTGTTCTTCTCACAGACCATATCATGAACCACACCCAGTGTTATTGCATGTGTGTTCTTCTCACAGACCACACATTGGATCCACCAGTGTTATTGCATGTGTGTTCTTCTCACAAACCATATCATGAACCACACCCAATGTCATTGCATGTGTGTTCTTCCCATGAATCACACATGGATCCACCAGTGTCATTGCATGTGTGTTCTTCCCACAGACCACACATGGATCCACCAGTGTCATTGCATGTGTGTTCTTCCCATGAACCACACATGGATCCACCAGTGTCATTGCATGTCTGCTCTTTTCATGAACCACAACTAGAGTCATTGGATGTGTGTTCTTCTCACAGACCACATATCACCAGTGTCATTGCATGTGTTTTCTTCCCAAAGACCACACATGGATCCACCAGTGTCATTGCATGTGTGTTCTTCTCACAAACCATATCATGAACCACACCCAGTGTCATTGCATGTGTGTCCTTCTCATAGACCACACATGGATCCACCAGTGTCATTTCATGTGTGTTCTTCTCACAGACCATATCATGAACCACACCCAGTGTCATTGCATGTGTGTTCTTCCCATGAACCACACATGGATCCATGTGTGTCATTGTATGTCTGCTCTTTTCATTAACCACAGCTAGAGACATTTCATGTGTGTTCTTCTCACAAACCACGTAAGGATGCACCGGTGTCATTGCATGTGTGTTCTTCCCATGAACCACACATGGATCCACCAGTGTCATTGCATGTGTGTTCTTCTCACAGACCACACATGGATCCACCGGTGTCTTTGCATGTGTGTTCTTCTCACAAACCATATCATGAACCACACCCAGTGTCATTGCATGTGTGTTCTTCCCATGAACCACACATGGATCCACCAGTTTCATTGCATGTGTGTTCTTCCCATAGACCACACATGGATCCACCAGTGTCATTGCATGTGTGTTCTTCCCATGAACCACACATGGATCCACCAGTGTCATTGCATGTCTGCTCTTTTCATGAACCATAGCTAGAGTCATTGGATGTGTATTCTTCTCACAGACCACATATCACCAGTGTCATTGCATGTGTGTTCTTCCCAAAGACCACACATGGATCCACCAGTGTCATTGCATGTGTGTTCTTCCCACAAACCACACATGGATCCACCAGTGTCATTGCATGTGTGTTCTTCCCATAAACCACACATGGATCCACCAGTGTCATTGCATGTCTGCTCTTTTCATGAACCACAGCTAGAGTCATTGGATGTGTGTTCTTCTCACTGACCACATATCACCAGTGGCATTGCATGTGTTTTCTTCCCAAAGATCACACATGGATCCACCAGTGTCATTGCATGTGTGTTCTTCTCACAGACCATATCATGAACCACACCCAGTGTTATTGCATGTGTGTTCTTCTCACAGACCACACATTGGATCCACCAGTGTTATTGCATGTGTGTTCTTCTCACAAACCATATCATGAACCACACCCAATGTCATTGCATGTGTGTTCTTCCCATGAATCACACATGGATCCACCAGTGTCATTGCATGTGTGTTCTTCCCATAGACCACACATGGATCCACCAGTGTCATTGCATGTGTGTTCTTCTCACAAACCATATCATGAACCACACCCAGTGTCATTGCATGTATGTTCTTCTCATAGACCACACATGGATCCACCAGTGTCATTTCATGTGTGTTCTTCTCACAGACCATATCATGAACCACACCCAGTGTCATTGCATGTGTGTTCTTCCCATGAACCACACATGGATCCATGTGTGTCATTGTATGTCTGCTCTTTTCATTAACCACAGCTAGAGACATTTCATGTGTGTTCTTCTCACAAACCACGTAAGGATGCACCGGTGTCATTGCATGTGTGTTCTTCCCATGAACCACACATGGATCCACCAGTGTCATTGCATGTGTGTTCTTCTCACAGACCACACATGGATCCACCGGTGTCATTGCATGTGTGTTCTTCTCACAAACCATATCATGAACCACACCCAGTGTCATTGCATGTGTGTTCTTCCCATGAACCACACATGGATCCACCAGTTTCATTGCATGTGTGTTCTTCCCATAGACCACACATGGATCCACCAGTGTCATTGCATGTGTGTTCTTCCCATGAACCACACATGGATCCACCAGTGTCATTGCATGTCTGCTCTTTTCATGAACCATAGCTAGAGTCATTGGATGTGTATTCTTCTCACAGACCACATATCACCAGTGTCATTGCATGTGTGTTCTTCCCAAAGACCACACATGGATCCACCAGTGTCATTGCATGTGTGTTCTTCCCACAAACCACACATGGATCCACCAGTGTCATTGCATGTGTGTTCTTCCCATAAACCACACATGGATCCACCAGTGTCATTGCATGTCTGCTCTTTTCATGAACCACAGCTAGAGTCATTGGATGTGTGTTCTTCTCACTGACCACATATCACCAGTGGCATTGCATGTGTTTTCTTCCCAAAGATCACACATGGATCCACCAGTGTCATTGCATGTGTGTTCTTCTCACAGACCATATCATGAACCACACCCAGTGTTATTGCATGTGTGTTCTTCCCATGAATCACACATGGATCCACCAGTGTCATTGCATGTGTGTTCTTCCCACAGACCACACATGGATCCACCAGTGTCATTGCATGTGTGTTCTTCTCACAAACCATATCATGAACCACACCCAGTGTCATTGCATGTGTGTTCTTCTCATAGACCACACATGGATCCACCAGTGTCATTGCATGTGTGTTCTTCTCACAGACCATATCATGAACCACACCCAGTGTCATTGCATGTGTGTTCTTCCCATGAACCACACATGGATCCATGTGTGTCATTGTATGTCTGCTCTTTTCATTAACCACAGCTAGAGACATTTCATGTGTGTTCTTCTCACAAACCATATCATGAACCACACCCAGTGTCATTGCATGTGTGTTCTTCCCATGAACCACACATGGATCCACCAGTTTCATTGCATGTGTGTTCTTCCCATAGACCACACATGGATCCACCAGTGTCATTGCATGTGTGTTCTTCCCATGAACCACACATGGATCCACCAGTGTCATTGCATGTCTGCTCTTTTCATGAACCATAGCTAGAGTCATTGGATGTGTATTCTTCTCACAGACCACATATCACCAGTGTCATTGCATGTGTGTTCTTCCCAAAGACCACACATGGATCCACCAGTGTCATTGCATGTGTGTTCTTCCCACAAACCACACATGGATCCACCAGTGTCATTGCATGTGTGTTCTTCCCATAAACCACACATGGATCCACCAGTGTCATTGCATGTCTGCTCTTTTCATGAACCACAGCTAGATTCATTGGATGTGTGTTCTTCTCACTGACCACATATCACCAGTGGCATTGCATGTGTTTTCTTCCCAAAGATCACACATGGATCCACCAGTGTCATTGCATGTGTGTTCTTCTCACAGACCATATCATGAACCACACCCAGTGTTATTGCATGTGTGTTCTTCTCACAGACCACACATTGGATCCACCAGTGTTATTGCATGTGTGTTCTTCTCACAAACCATATCATGAACCACACCCAATGTCATTGCATGTGTGTTCTTCCCATGAATCACACATGGATCCACCAGTGTCATTGCATGTGTGTTCTTCCCACAGACCACACATGGATCCACCAGTGTCATTGCATGTGTGTTCTTCTCACAAACCATATCATGAACCACACCCAGTGTCATTGCATGTGTGTTCTTCTCATAGACCACACATGGATCCACCAGTGTCATTGCATGTGTGTTCTTCTCACAGACCATATCATGAACCACACCCAGTGTCATTGCATGTGTGTTCTTCCCATGAACCACACATGGATCCATGTGTGTCATTGTATGTCTGCTCTTTTCATTAACCACAGCTAGAGACATTTCATGTGTGTTCTTCTCACAAACCACGTAAGGATCCACCGGTGTCATTGCATGTGTGTTCTTCCCATGAACCACACATGGATCCACCAGTGTCATTGCATGTGTGTTCTTCTCACAGACCACACATGGATCCACCGGTGTCATTGCATGTGTGTTCTTCTCACAAACCATATCATGAACCACACCCAGTGTCATCGCATGTGTGTTCTTCCCATGAACCACACATGGATCCACCAGTTTCATTGCATGTGTGTTCTTCCCATAGACCACACATGGATCCACCAGTGTCATTGCATGTGTGTTCTTCCCATGAACCACACATGGATCCACCAGTGTCATTGCATGTCTGCTCTTTTCATGAACCACAGCTAGAGTCATTGGATGTGTATTCTTCTCATAGACCACATATCACCAGTGTCATTGCATGTGTGTTCTTCCCAAAGACCACACATGGATCCACCAGTGTCATTGCATGTGTGTTCTTCCCACAAGCCACACATGGATCCACCAGTGTCATTGCATGTGTGTTCTTCCCACAAACCACACATGGATCCACCAGTGTCATTGCATGTGTGTTCTTCCCATAAACCACACATGGATCCACCAGTGTCATTGCATGTCTGCTCTTTTCATGAACCACAGCTAGAGTCATTGGATGTGTGTTCTTCTCACTGACCACATATCACCAGTGGCATTGCATGTGTTTTCTTCCCAAAGACCACACATGGATCCACCAGTGTCATTGCATGTGTGTTCTTCTCACAGACCATATCATGAACCACACCCAGTGTTATTGCATGTGTGTTCTTCTCACAGACCACACATTTTATCCACCAGTGTTATTGCATGTGTGTTCTTCTCACAAACCATATCATGAACCACACCCAATGTCATTGCATGTGTGTTCTTCCCATGAATCACACATGGATCCACCAGTGTCATTGCATGTGTGTTCTTCCCACAGACCACACATGGATCCACCAGTGTCATTGCATGTGTGTTCTTCCCATGAACCACACATGGATCCACCAGTGTCATTGCATGTCTGCTCTTTTCATGAACCACAACTAGAGTCATTGGATGTGTGTTCTTCTCATAGACCACATATCACCAGTGTCATTGCATGTGTGTTCTTCCCAAAGACCACACATGGATCCACCAGTGTCATTGCATGTGTGTTCTTCCCACAAGCCACACATGGATCCACCAGTGTCATTGCATGTGTGTTCTTCCCACAAACCACACATGGATCCACCAGTGTCATTGCATGTGTGTTCTTCCCATAAACCACACATGGATCCACCAGTGTCATTGCATGTCTGCTCTTTTCATGAACCACAGCTAGAGTCATTGGATGTGTGTTCTTCTCACTGACCACATATCACCAGTGGCATTGCATGTGTTTTCTTCCCAAAGACCACACATGGATCCACCAGTGTCATTGCATGTGTGTTCTTCTCACAGACCATATCATGAACCACACCCAGTGTTATTGCATGTGTGTTCTTCTCACAGACCACACATTTTATCCACCAGTGTTATTGCATGTGTGTTCTTCTCACAAACCATATCATGAACCACACCCAATGTCATTGCATGTGTGTTCTTCCCATGAATCACACATGGATCCACCAGTGTCATTGCATGTGTGTTCTTCCCACAGACCACACATGGATCCACCAGTGTCATTGCATGTGTGTTCTTCCCATGAACCACACATGGATCCACCAGTGTCATTGCATGTCTGCTCTTTTCATGAACCACAACTAGAGTCATTGGATGTGTGTTCTTCTCACAGACCACATATCACCAGTGTCTTTGCATGTGTTTTCTTCCCAAAGACCACACATGGATCCACCAGTGTCATTGCATGTGTGTTCTTCTCACAAACCATATCATGAACCACACCCAGTGTCATTGCATGTGTGTTCTTCTCATAGACCACACATGGATCCACCAGTGTCATTGCATGTGTGTTCTTCTCACAGACCATATCATGAACCACACCTAGTGTCATTGCATGTGTGTTCTTCCCATGAACCACACATGGATCCATCTGTGTCATTGTATGTCTGCTTTTTTCATTAACCACCGCTAGAGACATTGCATGTGTGTTCTTCTCACAAACCACATATCAACGGAGTCATTGCATGTGTGTTCTTCCCATGAACCACACATGCATCCACCAGTGTCATTGTATGTGTGTTATTCTCACAAACCACGTAAGGATCCACCGGTGTCATTGCATGTGTGTTCTTCCCATGAACCACACATGGATCCACCGGTGTCATTGTATGTCTGCTCTTCCCATGAACCACAGCTAGAGTCATCGCATGCGTGCTCTTTTCATGAACCACAGCTAGAGTCATTGCATGTGTGTTCTTCTCACAAACCATATAATGAACCACACCCGGTGTCATTGCATGTGTGTTCTTCCCATGAACCACACATGGTTCCACCGGTGTCATTCCATGTCTGCTCTTTTCATGAACCACAGCTAGAGTCATTGCATGTGTGTTCTTCTCACAGACCACATATCACCGGAGTCATTGCATGTGTGTTCTTCCCATGAACTACACATGGATCCACCAGTGTCATTCCATGTGTGTTCTTCCCACAGACCACACATGGATCCACCAGTGTCGTTGCATGTGTGTTCTTCCCATGAACCACACATGGATCCACCAGTGTCATTGTATGTCTGCTCTTTTCATGAACCACAGCTAGAGTCATTGGATGTGTGTTCTTCTCACAGACCACATATCACTAGTGTAATTGCATGTGTGTTCTTCCCAAAGACCACACATGGATGCACCAGTGTCATTGCATGTGTGTTCTTCTCACAAACCATATCATGAACCACACCCAGTGTCATTGCATGTGTGTTCTTCTCACAGACCACACATGGATCCACCAGTGTCATTGCATGTCTGTTCTTCTCACAGACCACACATGGATCCACCATATCATGAACCACACCTAGTGTCATTGCATGTGTGTTCTTCTCATTAACCCCACATGGATCCACCGGTGTCATTGCATGTCTGCCCTTTTCATTAACCACATCTAGAGTCATTGCATGTGAGCTCTTTTCACAAACCACATATCACTAGAGTCATTGCATGTGTGTTCTTGTCACAGACCACATATCACCTGTGTCATTGCATGTGTGTTCTTCCCATGAACCACACATGGATCCACTAGTGTCATTGCATGTGTGTTCTTCCCACAGACCACACATGGATGCACCAGTGTCATTGCATGTGTGTTCTTCCCATGAACGACACATGGATCCACCAGTGTCATTGCTTGTCTGCTCTTTTCATAAACCACAGCTAGAGTCATTGGATGTGTGTTCTTCTCATAGGCCACATATTACCACTGTCATTGCATGTGTGTTCTTCCCAAAGACCACACATGGATCCACCAGTGTCATTGCATGTGTGTTCTTCCCAAAGACCACACATGGATCCACCAGTGTCATTGCATGTGTGTTCTTGTCACAAACCATATCATGAACCACACCTAGTATCATTGCATGTGTGTTCTTCTCACAGACTACACATGGATCCACTAGTGTCATTGCATGTGTGTTGTTCTCACAGACCATATCAT
Source organism: Avena sativa (assembly GCA_916181665.1). Lineage (NCBI taxonomy): Eukaryota > Viridiplantae > Streptophyta > Magnoliopsida > Poales > Poaceae > Avena > Avena sativa. The sequence continues at coordinate 437,671,619 of OV702295.1, forward strand.
GAACCACACCCAGTGTCATTGCATGTGTGTTCTTCCCATGAACCACACATGGATCCACCGGTGTCATTGCATACCATCTCTTTTCATTAACCATAGGTAGAGTCATTGGATGTGTGTTCTTCTCACAGACCACATATCGCCAGTGTAATTGCATGTGTGTTCTTCCCAAATACCAGACATGGATCCACCAGTGTCATTGCATGTGTGTTCTTCTCACAAACCATATCATGAACCACACCCAGTGTCGTTGCATGTGTGTTCTTCCCATGAACCACACATGGATCCACCAGTGTCATTGTATGTCTGCTCTTCCCATGAACCACAGCTAGAGTCATCGCATGCGTGCTCTTTTCATAAACCACAGCTAGAGTCATTGCATGTGTGTTCTTCTTACAAACCATATCATGAACCACACCCAGTGTCATTGCATGTGTGTTCTTCCCATGAACCACACATGGATCCACCAGGGTCATTGCATGTCTGCTCTTCCCACGGACCACACATGGATCCACCAGTGTCATTGCATTTGTGTTCTTCCGATGAACCACACATGGATCCACCAGTGTTATTGCTTGTCTACTCTTTTCATGAACCATATATAGAGTCATTGGATGTGTGTTCTTCTCACAGACCACATATCACCAGTGTCATTGCATGTGTGTTCTTCCCAAAGACCACACATGGATCCACCAATGTAATTGCATGTGTGTTCTTCTAACAAACCATATCATGAACCACACCCAGTGTCATTGCATGTGTGTTCTTCTCACAGACCACACATGGATCCACCAGTGTCATTGCATGTGTGTTCTTCCCATGAACCACATATGGATCCACCCGTGTCATTGCATGTCTGCTCTTTTCATGAACCACAACTAGAGTCATTGGATGTGTGTTCTTCTCACAGACCACATATCACCAGTGTCATTGCATGTGTTTTCTTCCCAAAGACCACACATGGATCCACCAGTGTCATTGCATGTGTGTTCTTCTCACAAACCATATCATGAACCACACCTAGTGTCATTGCATGTGTGTTCTTCTCATAGACCACACATGGATCCACCAGTGTCATTGCATGTGTGTTCTTCTCACAGACCATATCATGAACCACACCTAGTGTCATTGCATGTGTGTTCTTCCCATGAACCACACATGGATCCATCTGTGTCATTGTATGTCTACTTTTTTCATTAACCACCGCTAGAGACATTGCATGTGTGTTCTTCTCACAAACCACATATCAACGGAGTCATTGCATGTGTTTTCTTCCCATGAACCACACATGCATCCACCAGTGTCATTGTATGTGTGTTATTCTCACAAACCACGTAAGGATCCACCGGTGTCATTGCATGTGTGTTCTTCCCATGAACCACACATGGATCCACCGGTGTCATTGTATGTCTGCTCTTCCCATGAACCACAGCTAGAGTCATCGCATGCGTGCTCTTTTCATGAACCACAGCTAGAGTCATTGCATGTGTGTTCTTCTCACAAACCATATAATGAACCACACCCGGTGTCATTGCATGTGTGTTCTTCCCATGAACCACACATGGATCCACCGGTGTCATTGCATGTCTGCTCTTTTCATGAACCACAGCTAGAGTCATTGCATGTGTGTTCTTCTCACAGACCACATATCACCGGAGTCATTGCATGTGTGTTCTTCCCATGAACTACACATGGATCCACCAGTGTCATTCCATGTGTTCTTCCCACAGACCACACATGGATCCACCAGTGTCGTTGCATGTGTGTTCTTCCCATGAACCACATATGGATCCACGAGTGTCATTGCATGTCTGCTCTTTTCATGAACCACAGCTAGAGTCATTGGATGTGTGTTCTTCTCACATACCACATATCACCAGTGTCATTGCATGTGTTTTCTTCCCAAAGACCACACATGGATGCACCAGTGTCATTGCATGTGTGTTCTTCTCACAAACCATATCATGAACCACACCCAGTGTCATTGCATGTGTGTTCTTCTCACAGACCACACATGGATCCACCAGTGTCATTGCATGTGTGTTCTTCTCACAGACCATATCATGAACCACACCTAGTGTCATTGCATGTGTGTTCTTCCCATGAACCACACATGGATCCATCTGTGTCATTGCATGTCTGCCCTTTTCATTAACCACATCTAGAGTCATTGCATGTGTGCTCTTTTCACAAACCACATATCACTAGAGTCATTGCATGTGTGTTCTTGTCACAGACCACACATGCATCCACCAGTGTCATTGTATGTGTGTTATTCTCACAAACCACGTAAGGATCCACCGGTGTCATTGCATGTGTGTTCTTCCCATGAACCACACATGGATCCACCGGTGTCATTGTATGTCTGCTCTTCCCATGAACCACAGCTAGAGTCATCGCATGCGTGCTCTTTTCATGAACCACAGCTAGAGTCATTGCATGTGTGTTCTTCTCACAAACCATATAATGAACCACACCCGGTGTCATTGCATGTGTGTTCTTCCCATGAACCACACATGGATCCACCGGTGTCATTGCATGTCTGCTCTTTTCATGAACCACAGCTAGAGTCATTGCATGTGTGTTCTTCTCACAGACCACATATCACCGGAGTCATTGCATGTGTGTTCTTCCCATGAACTACACATGGATCCACCAGTGTCATTCCATGTGTTCTTCCCACAGACCACACATGGATCCACCAGTGTCGTTGCATGTGTGTTCTTCCCATGAACCACACATGGATCCACTTGTGTCATTGCATGTCTGCTCTTTTCATGAACCACAGCTAGAGTCATTGGATGTGTGTTCTTCTCACAGACCACATATCACTAGTGTAATTGCATGTGTGTTCTTCCCAAAGACCACACATGGATGCACCAGTGTCATTGCATGTGTGTTCTTCTCACAAACCATATCATGAACCACACCCAGTGTCATTGCATGTGTGTTCTTCTCACAGACCACACATGGATCCACCAGTGTCATTGCATGTCTGTTCTTCTCACAAACCATATCATGAACCACACCTAGTGTCATTGCATGTGTGTTCTTCTCATTAACCCCACATGGATCCACCGGTGTCATTGCATGTCTGCCCTTTTCATTAACCACATCTAGAGTCATTGCATGTGTGCTCTTTTCACAAACCACATATCACTAGAGTCATTGCATGTGTGTTCTTGTCACAGACCACATATCACCTGTGTCATTGCATGTGTGTTCTTCCCATGAAACACACATGGATCCACTAGTGTCATTGCATGTGTGTTCTTCCCACAGACCACACATGGATGCACCAGTGTCATTGCATGTGTGTTCTTCCCATGAACGACACATGGATCCACCAGTGTCATTGCTTGTCTGCTCTTTTCATAAACCACAGCTAGAGTCATTGGATGTGTGTTCTTCTCACAGGCCACATATTACCACTGTCATTGCATGTGTGTTCTTCCCAAAGACCACACATGGATCCACCAGTGTCATTGCATGTGTGTTCTTGTCACAAACCATATCATGAACCACACCTAGTATCATTGCATGTGTGTTCTTCTCACAGACTACACATGGATCCACTAGTGTCATTGCATGTGTGTTGTTCTCACAGACCATATCATGAACCACACCCAGTGTCATTGCATGTGTGTTCTTCCCATGAACCACACATGGATCCACCGGTGTCATTGCATGCCAGCTCTTTTCATTAACCACAGGTAGAGTCATTGGATGTGTGTTCTTCTCACAGACCACATATCGCCAGTGTAATTGCATGTGTGTTCTTCCCAAATACCAGACATGGATCCACCAGTGTCATTGCATGTGTGTTCTTCTCACAAACCATATCATGAACCACACCCAGTGTCGTTGCATGTGTGTTCTTCCCATGAACCACACATGGATCCACCAGTGTCATTGTATGTCTGCTCTTCCCATGCACCACAGCTAGAGTCATCGCATGCGTGCTCTTTTCATAAACCACAGCTAGAGTCATTGCATGTGTGTTCTTCTTACAAACCATATCATGAACCACACCCAGTGTCATTGCATGTGTGTTCTTCCCATGAACCACACATGGATCCACCAGTGTCATTGCATGTCTGCTCTTCCCACGGACCACACATGGATCCACCAGTGTCATTGCATTTGTGTTCTTCCGATGAACCACACATGGATCCACCAGTGTCATTGCTTGTCTACTCTTTTCATGAACCATATCTAGAGTCATTGGATGTGTGTTCTTCTCACAGACCACATATCACCAGTGTCATTGCATGTGTGTTCTTCCCAAAGACCACACATGGATCCACCAATGTAATTGCATGTGTGTTCTTCTAACAAACCATATCATGAACCACACCCAGTGTCATTGCATGTGTGTTCTTCTCATAGACCACACATGGATCCACCAGTGTCATTGCATGTGTGTTCTTCTCACAAACCACACATGGATCCACCCAGTGTCATCGCATGTCTGCTCTTCCCATGAACCACACATGGATCCACCAGTGTCATTGCATGTCTGCTCTTTTCATGAACCACAACTAGAGTCATTGGATGTGTGTTCTTCTCGCAAACCACATATCACTAGTGTCATTGCATGTGTGTTCTTCCCAAAGACCACACATGGATCCAGCAGTGTCATTGCATGTGTGTTCTTCTCACAAACCATATCATGAACCACAGCCAGTGTCATTGCATGTGTGTTCTTCTCACAGACCACACATGGATCCACTAGTGTCATCGCATGTGTGTTCTTCTCACAAACCATATCATGAACCACACCTAGTGCCATTGCATGTGTATTCTTCCCATGAACCACACATGGACCCACCAGTGTCATTGCATGTCTGCTCTTTTCATTAACCACAGCTAGAGTCATTGCATGTGTGTTCTTCTCACAAACCACATATCACCGGTGTCATTGCATGTGTGCTCTTCTCACAGACCATATATCACCTGTGTCATTGCATGTGTGATCTTCGCATGAACCACACATGGATCCACCAGTGTCATTGCATGTGTGTTCTTCCCACAGACCACACATGGATCCACCAGTGTCATTGCATGTCTGCTCTTCTCATTAACCATAGCTAGAGTCATTGAATGTCTGTTCTTTTCACAAACCACATATCACCAGAGTCATTGCATGTGTGTTCTTCCCATGAACCACACCCAGTGTCATTGCATGTGTGTTCTTCTCATTAACCCCACATGGATCCATCGGTCTCATTGCATGTCTGCTCTTTTCATTAACCACAGCTAGAGTCATTGGATGTGTGTTCTTTTCACAAACCACATATCACTAGATTCATTGCATGTGTGTTCGTCTCATAGACCAAATATCACCTGTGTCATTGCATGTGTGTTTTTCCCATGAACCACACATAGATCCACCAGTGTCATTGCATGTGTGTTCTTCCCACAGACCACACATGGATCCACCGGTGTCATTGCATGTGTGTTCTTCCCATGAACCACACAGGGATCCCCTGGTGTCATCGCAGGTCTGCTCTTTTTATGAACCACAGTTAGAGTCATCGCATGTCTGCTCTTTTCATGAACCACGGCTATCATGAACGACACCCAATGTCATTGCATGTGTGTTCTTCTCACAAACCACACATGGATCCACCAGTGTCATTGCATGTGTGTTCTTCTCACAAACCATATCATGAACCACACCCAGTGTCGTTGCATGTGTGTTCTTCCCATGAACCACACATGGATCCACCAGTGTCATTGTATGTCTGCTCTTCCCATGAACCACAGCTAGAGTCATCGCATGCGTGCTCTTTTCATAAACCACAGCTAGAGTCATTGCATGTGTGTTCTTCTTACAAACCATATCATGAACCACACCCAGTGTCATTGCATGTGTGTTCTTCCCATGAACCACACATGGATCCACCAGGGTCATTGCATGTCTGCTCTTCCCACGGACCACACATGGATCCACCAGTGTCATTGCATTTGTGTTCTTCCGATGAACCACACATGGATCCACCAGTGTTATTGCTTGTCTACTCTTTTCATGAACCATATATAGAGTCATTGGATGTGTGTTCTTCTCACAGACCACATATCACCAGTGTCATTGCATGTGTGTTCTTCCCAAAGACCACACATGGATCCACCAATGTAATTGCATGTGTGTTCTTCTAACAAACCATATCATGAACCACACCCAGTGTCATTGCATGTGTGTTCTTCTCACAGACCACACATGGATCCACCAGTGTCATTGCATGTGTGTTCTTCCCATGAACCACATATGGATCCACCCGTGTCATTGCATGTCTGCTCTTTTCATGAACCACAACTAGAGTCATTGGATGTGTGTTCTTCTCACAGACCACATATCACCAGTGTCATTGCATGTGTTTTCTTCCCAAAGACCACACATGGATCCACCAGTGTCATTGCATGTGTGTTCTTCTCACAAACCATATCATGAACCACACCTAGTGTCATTGCATGTGTGTTCTTCTCATAGACCACACATGGATCCACCAGTGTCATTGCATGTGTGTTCTTCTCACAGACCATATCATGAACCACACCTAGTGTCATTGCATGTGTGTTCTTCCCATGAACCACACATGGATCCATCTGTGTCATTGTATGTCTACTTTTTTCATTAACCACCGCTAGAGACATTGCATGTGTGTTCTTCTCACAAACCACATATCAACGGAGTCATTGCATGTGTTTTCTTCCCATGAACCACACATGCATCCACCAGTGTCATTGTATGTGTGTTATTCTCACAAACCACGTAAGGATCCACCGGTGTCATTGCATGTGTGTTCTTCCCATGAACCACACATGGATCCACCGGTGTCATTGTATGTCTGCTCTTCCCATGAACCACAGCTAGAGTCATCGCATGCGTGCTCTTTTCATGAACCACAGCTAGAGTCATTGCATGTGTGTTCTTCTCACAAACCATATAATGAACCACACCCGGTGTCATTGCATGTGTGTTCTTCCCATGAACCACACATGGATCCACCGGTGTCATTGCATGTCTGCTCTTTTCATGAACCACAGCTAGAGTCATTGCATGTGTGTTCTTCTCACAGACCACATATCACCGGAGTCATTGCATGTGTGTTCTTCCCATGAACTACACATGGATCCACCAGTGTCATTCCATGTGTTCTTCCCACAGACCACACATGGATCCACCAGTGTCGTTGCATGTGTGTTCTTCCCATGAACCACATATGGATCCACGAGTGTCATTGCATGTCTGCTCTTTTCATGAACCACAGCTAGAGTCATTGGATGTGTGTTCTTCTCACATACCACATATCACCAGTGTCATTGCATGTGTTTTCTTCCCAAAGACCACACATGGATGCACCAGTGTCATTGCATGTGTGTTCTTCTCACAAACCATATCATGAACCACACCCAGTGTCATTGCATGTGTGTTCTTCTCACAGACCACACATGGATCCACCAGTGTCATTGCATGTGTGTTCTTCTCACAGACCATATCATGAACCACACCTAGTGTCATTGCATGTGTGTTCTTCCCATGAACCACACATGGATCCATCTGTGTCATTGCATGTCTGCCCTTTTCATTAACCACATCTAGAGTCATTGCATGTGTGCTCTTTTCACAAACCACATATCACTAGAGTCATTGCATGTGTGTTCTTGTCACAGACCACACATGCATCCACCAGTGTCATTGTATGTGTGTTATTCTCACAAACCACGTAAGGATCCACCGGTGTCATTGCATGTGTGTTCTTCCCATGAACCACACATGGATCCACCGGTGTCATTGTATGTCTGCTCTTCCCATGAACCACAGCTAGAGTCATCGCATGCGTGCTCTTTTCATGAACCACAGCTAGAGTCATTGCATGTGTGTTCTTCTCACAAACCATATAATGAACCACACCCGGTGTCATTGCATGTGTGTTCTTCCCATGAACCACACATGGATCCACCGGTGTCATTGCATGTCTGCTCTTTTCATGAACCACAGCTAGAGTCATTGCATGTGTGTTCTTCTCACAGACCACATATCACCGGAGTCATTGCATGTGTGTTCTTCCCATGAACTACACATGGATCCACCAGTGTCATTCCATGTGTTCTTCCCACAGACCACACATGGATCCACCAGTGTCGTTGCATGTGTGTTCTTCCCATGAACCACACATGGATCCACGAGTGTCATTGCATGTCTGCTCTTTTCATGAACCACAGCTAGAGTCATTGGATGTGTGTTCTTCTCACAGACCACATATCACTAGTGTAATTGCATGTGTGTTCTTCCCAAAGACCACACATGGATGCACCAGTGTCATTGCATGTGTGTTCTTCTCACAAACCATATCATGAACCACACCCAGTGTCATTGCATGTGTGTTCTTCTCACAGACCACACATGGATCCACCAGTGTCATTGCATGTCTGTTCTTCTCACAAACCATATCATGAACCACACCTAGTGTCATTGCATGTGTGTTCTTCTCATTAACCCCACATGGATCCACCGGTGTCATTGCATGTCTGCCCTTTTCATTAACCACATCTAGAGTCATTGCATGTGTGCTCTTTTCACAAACCACATATCACTAGAGTCATTGCATGTGTGTTCTTGTCACAGACCACATATCACCTGTGTCATTGCATGTGTGTTCTTCCCATGAAACACACATGGATCCACTAGTGTCATTGCATGTGTGTTCTTCCCACAGACCACACATGGATGCACCAGTGTCATTGCATGTGTGTTCTTCCCATGAACGACACATGGATCCACCAGTGTCATTGCTTGTCTGCTCTTTTCATAAACCACAGCTAGAAGCATTGGATGTGTGTTCTTCTCACAGGCCACATATTACCACTGTCATTGCATGTGTGTTCTTCCCAAAGACCACACATGGATCCACCAGTGTCATTGCATGTGTGTTCTTGTCACAAACCATATCATGAACCACACCTAGTATCATTGCATGTGTGTTCTTCTCACAGACTACACATGGATCCACTAGTGTCATTGCATGTGTGTTGTTCTCACAGACCATATCATGAACCACACCCAGTGTCATTGCATGTGTGTTCTTCCCATGAACCACACATGGATCCACCGGTGTCATTGCATGCCAGCTCTTTTCATTAACCACAGGTAGAGTCATTGGATGTGTGTTCTTCTCACAGACCACATATCGCCAGTGTAATTGCATGTGTGTTCTTCCCAAATACCAGACATGGATCCACCAGTGTCATTGCATGTGTGTTCTTCTCACAAACCATATCATGAACCACACCCAGTGTCGTTGCATGTGTGTTCTTCCCATGAACCACACATGGATCCACCAGTGTCATTGTATGTCTGCTCTTCCCATGCACCACAGCTAGAGTCATCGCATGCGTGCTCTTTTCATAAACCACAGCTAGAGTCATTGCATGTGTGTTCTTCTTACAAACCATATCATGAACCACACCCAGTGTCATTGCATGTGTGTTCTTCCCATGAACCACACATGGATCCACCAGTGTCATTGCATGTCTGCTCTTCCCACGGACCACACATGGATCCACCAGTGTCATTGCATTTGTGTTCTTCCGATGAACCACACATGGATCCACCAGTGTCATTGCTTGTCTACTCTTTTCATGAACCATATCTAGAGTCATTGGATGTGTGTTCTTCTCACAGACCACATATCACCAGTGTCATTGCATGTGTGTTCTTCCCAAAGACCACACATGGATCCACCAATGTAATTGCATGTGTGTTCTTCTAACAAACCATATCATGAACCACACCCAGTGTCATTGCATGTGTGTTCTTCTCATAGACCACACATGGATCCACCAGTGTCATTGCATGTGTGTTCTTCTCACAAACCACACATGGATCCACCCAGTGTCATCGCATGTCTGCTCTTCCCATGAACCACACATGGATCCACCAGTGTCATTGCATGTCTGCTCTTTTCATGAACCACAACTAGAGTCATTGGATGTGTGTTCTTCTCGCAAACCACATATCACTAGTGTCATTGCATGTGTGTTCTTCCCAAAGACCACACATGGATCCAGCAGTGTCATTGCATGTGTGTTCTTCTCACAAACCATATCATGAACCACAGCCAGTGTCATTGCATGTGTGTTCTTCTCACAGACCACACATGGATCCACTAGTGTCATCGCATGTGTGTTCTTCTCACAAACCATATCATGAACCACACCTAGTGCCATTGCATGTGTATTCTTCCCATGAACCACACATGGACCCACCAGTGTCATTGCATGTCTGCTCTTTTCATTAACCACAGCTAGAGTCATTGCATGTGTGTTCTTCTCACAAACCACATATCACCGGTGTCATTGCATGTGTGCTCTTCTCACAGACCATATATCACCTGTGTCATTGCATGTGTGATCTTCGCATGAACCACACATGGATCCACCAGTGTCATTGCATGTGTGTTCTTCCCACAGACCACACATGGATCCACCAGTGTCATTGCATGTCTGCTCTTCTCATTAACCATAGCTAGAGTCATTGAATGTCTGTTCTTTTCACAAACCACATATCACCAGAGTCATTGCATGTGTGTTCTTCCCATGAACCACACCCAGTGTCATTGCATGTGTGTTCTTCTCATTAACCCCACATGGATCCATCGGTCTCATTGCATGTCTGCTCTTTTCATTAACCACAGCTAGAGTCATTGGATGTGTGTTCTTTTCACAAACCACATATCACTAGATTCATTGCATGTGTGTTCGTCTCACAGACCAAATATCACCTGTGTCATTGCATGTGTGTTTTTCCCATGAACCACACATAGATCCACCAGTGTCATTGCATGTGTGTTCTTCCCACAGACCACACATGGATCCACCGGTGTCATTGCATGTGTGTTCTTCCCATGAACCACACAGGGATCCCCTGGTGTCATCGCAGGTCTGCTCTTTTTATGAACCACAGTTAGAGTCATCGCATGTCTGCTCTTTTCATGAACCACGGCTATCATGAACGACACCCAATGTCATTGCATGTGTGTTCTTCTCACAAACCACACATGGATCCACTGGTGTCATTGCATGTCTGCTCTTCTCATTAATCATAGCTAGAGTCATTGCATGTCTGTTCTTTTCACAAACCACATATCACCAGAGTCATTACATGTGTGATCTTCCCATAAACCACACATGGATCCACCAGTGACATTGCATGTGTCTTCTTCTCACAAACCACACATGGATCCACCCAGTGTCATCGCATGTGTGTTCTTCTCATGAACCACACATGGATCCACCAGTGTCATTGCATGTTTGCTATTTTCATGAACCACGGCTAGAGTCATTGGATGTGTGTTCTTCTCACAGACCACATATCACCAGTGTCATTGCATGTGTGTTCTTCGCAAAGACCACACATGGATCCACCAGTGTCATTGCATGTGTGTTCTTCTCACAAACCATATCATGAACCACACCCAGTGGCATTGCATGAGTGTTCTTCTCACAGACCACACATGGATCCACCGGTGTCATTGCATGTGTGTTCTTCTCACAAACCATATCATGAACGACACCCAGTGTCATTGCATGTGTGTTCTTCCCATGAACCACACATGGATCCACCAGTGTCATTGCATGTGTGTTCTTCCCACAGACCACACATGGATCCACCAGTGTCATTGCATGTCTACTCTTTTCATGAACCACAGCTAGAGTCATTGGATGTGTGTTCTTCTCACAGACCACATATCACTAGTGTCATTGCATGTGTTTTCTTCCCAAAGACCACACATGGATCCATCAGTGTCATTGTATGTGTGTTCTTCTCACAAACCATATCATGAACCACACCAAGTGTCATTGCATGTGTCTTCTTCTCACAGACCACACATGGATCTACCAGTGTCATTGCATGTGTGTTCTTCTCACATACCATATCATGAACCACACCCAGTGTCATTGCATGTGTGTTCTTCCCATTAACCACACATGGATCCACCGGTGTCATTGTATGTCTGCTCTTTTCATTAACCACATCTAGAGTCATTGCATGTGTGTTCTTCTCACAAACCACATATCACCGGAGTCATTGCATGTGTGTTATTCCCAAAGACCACACATGGATCCACCAGTGTCATTGCATGTGTGTTCTTCCCACAGGCCACACATGGATCCACCAGTGTCGTTGCATGTGTGTTCTTCCCATGAACCACACATGGATCCACCAGTGTCATTGTATGTCTGCTCTTCCTGTGAACCACAGCTAGAGTCATCTCATGTGTGCTCTTTTCACAAACCACAGCTAGAGTCATTGCATCTGTGTTCTTCTTACAAACCATATCATGAACCACACTCAGTGTCACTGCATGTGTGTTCTTCTCCCAAACCACACATGGATCCACCGGTGTCATTGCATGTCTGCTCTTCTCATTAACCACAGCTGGAGTCATTGCATGTCTATTCTTTTCACGAACCACATATCAACAGAGTCATTGCATGTGTGTTCTTTCCATGAACCAAACATGGATCCACCAATGTCATTGCATGTGTGTTCTCCTCACAAACCACACATGGATCCACCTAGTGTCATCGCATGTCTGTTCTTCCCATGAACCACACATGGATCCACTAGTGTCATTGCATGTCTTCTCTTTTCATGAACCATAGCTAGAGTCATTGGATGTGTGTTCTTCTCACAAACCACATATCACCAGTGTCATTGCATGTGTGTTCTTCCCAAAGACCACACATGGATCCACCAGTGTCATTGCATGTGTGTTCTTCTCACAAACCATATCATGAACCACACCCAGTGTTATCGCATGTGTGTTCTTCTCTCAGACCACACATGGATCCACCAGTGTCATTGCATGTGTGTTCTTCTCACAAACCATATCATGAACCACACGCAGTGTCATTGCATGTGTGTTATTCCCATGAACCACACATGGATCCACCAGTGTCATTGCATGTCTGCTCTTTTAATTAACCATAGCTAGATCCATTGCATGTGTGTTCTTCTCACAAACCACATATCACCAGAGTCATTGCATGTGTGTTCTTCTCACAGATCTCATATCACCTGTGCATTGCATGTCTGCTCTTCCCATGAACCACACATGGATCCACCAGTGTCACTGCATGTCTGCTGTTTTCATGAACCACAGCTAGAGTCATTGGATGTGTGTTCTTCTCATAGACCACATATCACCAGTGTCATTGCATGTGTGTTCTTCCCAAAGACCACACATGGATCCACTAGTGTCATTGCATGTGTGTTCTTCTCACAAACCATATCATGAACCATACCCAGTGTCATTGCATGTGTGTTCTTCTCACAGACCAAACATGCATCCACTAGTGTCATTGCATGTGTGTTCTTCTCACAAACCATATCATGAACCACACCCAGTGTCATTGCATGTGTGTTCTTCTCATTAACCCCACATGGATCCACCGGTGTCATTGCATGTCTGCTCTTTTCATTAACCACAGCTAGAGTCATTGCATGTGTGCTCTTTTCACAAACCACATATCTCCAGAGTCCTTGCATGTGTGTTCTTCTCACAGACTATATCATGAACCACACCCAGTGTCATTGCATGTGTGTTCTTCCCATGAACCATAGATGGATCCACCGGTGTCATTCCATGTCTGCTCTTTTCATGAACCACACCTAGAGTCATTACATGTGTGTTCTTCTCATAGACCACATATCACCAGTGTCATTGCATGTGTGTTCTTCCCAAAGACCACACATGGATCCACCAGTGTCATTGCATGCGTGTTTTTCTCACAAACCATATCATGAACCACACCCAGTGTCATTGCATATGTGTGTTCTTCTCATAGACCGCACATGGATCCACCAGTGTCATTGCATGTGTGTTCTTCTCACAAACCATATCATGAACCACACCAAGTGTCATTGCATGTGTGTTCTTCTCACAGACCACATATCACCAGAGTCATTGCATTTGTGTTCTTCCCAAAGACCACACATGGATCCACTAGTGTCATTGCATGTGTGTTCTTCTCACAGACCAAACATGGATCCACTAGTGTCATTGCATGTGTCTTCTTCTCATTAACCCCACATGGATCCACCGGTGTCATTGCATGTCTGCTCTTTTCATTAACCACAGCTAGAGTCATTGCATGTGTGCTCTTTTCACAAACCACATATCACCAGAGTCCTTGCATGTGTGTTCTTCTCACAGACCATATCATGAACCACACCCAGTGTCATTGCATGTGTGTTCTTCCCAAAGACCACACATGGATCCACTAGTGTCATTGCATGTGTGTTCTTCTCACAAACCATATCATGAACCATACCCAGTGTCATTGCATGTGTGTTCTTCTCACAGACCAAACATGCATCCACTAGTGTCATTGCATGTGTGTTCTTCTCACAAACCATATCATGAACCACACCCAGTGTCATTGCATGTGTGTTCTTCTCATTAACCCCACATGGATCCACCGGTGTCATTGCATGTCTGCTCTTTTCATTAACCACAGCTAGAGTCATTGCATGTGTGCTCTTTTCACAAACCACATATCTCCAGAGTCCTTGCATGTGTGTTCTTCTCACAGACTATATCATGAACCACACCCAGTGTCATTGCATGTGTGTTCTTCCCATGAACCATAGATGGATCCACCGGTGTCATTCCATGTCTGCTCTTTTCATGAACCACACCTAGAGTCATTACATGTGTGTTCTTCTCATAGACCACATATCACCAGTGTCATTGCATGTGTGTTCTTCCCAAAGACCACACATGGATCCACCAGTGTCATTGCATGCGTGTTTTTCTCACAAACCATATCATGAACCACACCCAGTGTCATTGCATATGTGTGTTCTTCTCATAGACCGCACATGGATCCACCAGTGTCATTGCATGTGTGTTCTTCTCACAAACCATATCATGAACCACACCAAGTGTCATTGCATGTGTGTTCTTCTCACAGACCACATATCACCAGAGTCATTGCATTTGTGTTCTTCCGAAAGACCACACATGGATCCACTAGTGTCATTGCATGTGTGTTCTTCTCACAGACCAAACATGGATCCACTAGTGTCATTGCATGTGTCTTCTTCTCATTAACCCCACATGGATCCACCGGTGTCATTGCATGTCTGCTCTTTTCATTAACCACAGCTAGAGTCATTGCATGTGTGCTCTTTTCACAAACCACATATCACCAGAGTCCTTGCATGTGTGTTCTTCTCACAGACCATATCATGAACCACACCCAGTGTCATTGCATGTGTGTTCTTCCCATGAACCACACATGGATCCACCGGTGTCATTGCATGTCTGCTCTTTTCATGAACCACACCTACAGTAATTGCATGTGTGTTTTTCTCATAGACCACATATCACCAGTGTCATTGCATGTGTGTTCTTCCCAAAGACCACACATGGATACACCAGTGTCATTGCATGCGTGTTTTTCTCACAAACCATATCATGAACCACACCCATTGTCATTGCATATGTGTGTTCTTCTCATAGACCACACATGGATCCACCAGTGTCATTGCATGTGTGTTCTTCTCAGAAACCAGATCATGAACCACAGCCAGGGTCATTGCATGTGTGTTCTTCCCATGAACCACACATGGATCCACCAGTGTCATTGCATGTGTGTTCTTCTCACAAACCACACATAGATCCAGCCAGTGTCATCGCATGTCTTCTCTTCCCACGAACCACACATGAATCCACCAGTGTCATTGCATGTCTGCTCTTTTCATGAACCACAGCTAGAGTCATTGGATGTGTGTTCTTCTCACAGACCACATATCACCAGTGTCATTGCATTTGTGTTCTTCCCAAAGACCACACATGGATCCACTAGTGTCATTGCATGTGTGTTCTTCTCACAGACCAAACATGGATCCACTAGTGTCATTGCATGTGTCTTCTTCTCATTAACCCCACATGGATCCACCGGTGTCATTGCATGTCTGCTCTTTTCATTAACCATAGCTAGAGTCATTGCATGTGTGCTCTTTTCACAAACCACATATCACTAGAGTCCTTGCATGTGTGTTCTTCTCACAGACCATATCATGAACCACACCCAGTGTCATTGCATGTGTGTTCTTCCCATTAACCACACATGGATCCACCGGTGTCATTGTATGTCTGCTCTTTTCATTAACCACATCTAGAGTCATTGCATGTGTGTTCTTCTCACAAACCACATATCACCGGAGTCATTGCATGTGTGTTATTCCCAAAGACCACACATGGATCCACCAGTGTCATTGCATGTGTGTTCTTCCCACAGGCCACACATGGATCCACCAGTGTCGTTGCATGGGTGTTCTTCCCATGAACCACACATGGATCCACCAGTGTCATTGTATGTCTGCTCTTCCTGTGAACCACAGCTAGAGTCATCTCATGTGTGCTCTTTTCACAAACCACAGCTAGAGTCATTGCATCTGTGTTCTTCTTACAAACCATATCATGAACCACACTCAGTGTCACTGCATGTGTGTTCTTCTCCCAAACCACACATGGATCCACCGGTGTCATTGCATGTCTGCTCTTCTCATTAACCACAGCTGGAGTCATTGCATGTCTATTCTTTTCACGAACCACATATCAACAGAGTCATTGCATGTGTGTTCTTTCCATGAACCAAACATGGATCCACCAGTGTCATTGCATGTGTGTTCTCCTCACAAACCACACATGGATCCACCTAGTGTCATCGCATGTCTGTTCTTCCCATGAACCACACATGGATCCACTAGTGTCATTGCATGTCTTCTCTTTTCATGAACCATAGCTAGAGTCATTGGATGTGTGTTCTTCTCACAAACCACAGATCACCAGTGTCATTGCATGTGTGTTCTTCCCAAAGACCACACATGGATCCACCAGTGTCATTGCATGTGTGTTCTTCTCACAAACCATATCATGAACCACACCCAGTGTTATTGCATGTGTGTTCTTCTCTCAGACCACACATGGATCCACCAGTGTCATTGCATGTGTGTTCTTCTCACAAACCATATCATGAACCACACGCAGTGTCATTGCATGTGTGTTATTCCCATGAACCACACATGGATCCACCAGTGTCATTGCATGTCTGCTCTTTTAATTAACCATAGCTAGATCCATTGCATGTGTGTTCTTCTCACAAACCACATATCACCAGAGTCATTGCATGTGTGTTCTTCTCACAGATCTCATATCACCTGTGCATTGCATGTCTGCTCTTCCCATGAACCACACATGGATCCACCAGTGTCACTGCATGTCTGCTGTTTTCATGAACCACAGCTAGAGTCATTGGATGTGTGTTCTTCTCATAGACCACATATCACCAGTGTCATTGCATGTGTGTTCTTCCCAAAGACCACACATGGATCCACTAGTGTCATTGCATGTGTGTTCTTCTCACAAACCATATCATGAACCATACCCAGTGTCATTGCATGTGTGTTCTTCTCACAGACCAAACATGCATCCACTAGTGTCATTGCATGTGTGTTCTTCTCACAAACCATATCATGAACCACACCCAGTGTCATTGCATGTGTGTTCTTCTCATTAACCCCACATGGATCCACCGGTGTCATTGCATGTCTGCTCTTTTCATTAACCACAGCTAGAGTCATTGCATGTGTGCTCTTTTCACAAACCACATATCTCCAGAGTCCTTGCATGTGTGTTCTTCTCACAGACTATATCATGAACCACACCCAGTGTCATTGCATGTGTGTTCTTCCCATGAACCATAGATGGATCCACCGGTGTCATTCCATGTCTGCTCTTTTCATGAACCACACCTAGAGTCATTGCATGTGTGTTCTTCTCATAGACCACATATCACCAGTGTCATTGCATGTGTGTTCTTCCCAAAGACCACACATGGATCCACCAGTGTCATTGCATGCGTGTTTTTCTCACAAACCATATCATGAACCACACCCAGTGTCATTGCATATGTGTGTTCTTCTCATAGACCGCACATGGATCCACGAGTGTCATTGCATGTGTGTTCTTCTCACAAACCATATCATGAACCACACCAAGTGTCATTGCATGTGTGTTCTTCTCACAGACCACATATCACCAGAGTCATTGCATTTGTGTTCTTCCCAAAGACCACACATGGATCCACTAGTGTCATTGCATGTGTGTTCTTCTCACAGAACAAACATGGATCCACTAGTGTCATTGCATGTGTCTTCTTCTCATTAACCCCACATGGATCCACCGGTGTCATTGCATGTCTGCTCTTTTCATTAACCACAGCTAGAGTCATTGCATGTGTGCTCTTTTCACAAACCACATATCACCAGAGTCCTTGCATGTGTGTTCTTCTCACAGACCATATCATGAACCACACCCAGTGTCATTGCATGTGTGTTCTTCCCATGAACCACACATGGATCCACCGGTGTCATTGCATGTCTGCTCTTTTCATGAACCACACTTAGAGTAATTGCATGTGTGTTTTTCTCATAGACCACATATCACCAGTGTCATTGCATGTGTGTTCTTCCCAAAGACCACACATGGATACACCAGTGTCATTGCATGCGTGTTTTTCTCACAAACCATATCATGAACCACACCCATTGTCATTGCATATGTGTGTTCTTCTCATAGACCACACATGGATCCACCAGTGTCATTGCATGTGTGTTCTTCTCAGAAACCAGATCATGAACCACAGCCAGGGTCATTGCATGTGTGTTCTTCCCATGAACCACACATGGATCCACCAGTGTCATTGCATGTGTGTTCTTCTCACAAACCACACATAGATCTAGCCAGTGTCATCGCATGTCTTCTCTTCCCACGAACCACACATGAATCCACCAGTGTCATTGCATGTCTGCTCTTTTCATGAACCACAGCTAGAGTCATTGGATGTGTGTTCTTCTCACAGACCACATATCACCAGTGTCATTGCATTTGTGTTCTTCCCAAAGACCACACATGGATCCACTAGTGTCATTGCATGTGTGTTCTTCTCACAGACCAAACATGGATCCACTAGTGTCATTGCATGTGTCTTCTTCTCATTAACCCCACATGGATCCACCGGTGTCATTGCATGTCTGCTCTTTTCATTAACCACAGCTAGAGTCATTGCATGTGTGCTCTTTTCACAAACCACATATCACCAGAGTCCTTGCATGTGTGTTCTTCTCACAGACCATATCATGAACCACACCTAGTGTCATTGCATGTGTGTTCTTCCCATGAACCACACATGGATCCACCGGTGTCATTGCATGTCTGCTCTTTTCATGAACCACACCTAGAGTAATTGCATGTGTGTTTTTCTCATAGACCACATATCACCAGTGTCATTGCATGTGTGTTCTTCCCGAAGACCACACATCGATACACCAGTGTCATTGCATGCGTGTTTTTCTCACAAACCATATCATGAACCACACCCATTGTCATTGCATATGTGTGTTCTTCTCATAGACCACACATGGATCCACCAGTGTCATTGCATGTGTGTTCTTCTCAGAAACCAGATCATGAACCACAGCCAGGGTCATTGCATGTGTGTTCTTCTCATTAACCCCACATGGATCCACCAGTGTCATTGCATGTCTGCTCTTTTCGTTAGCCATAGCTAGAGTCATTGCATGTGTGTTCTTTTCACAAACCACATATCACCAGAGTCATTGCATGTGTGTTCTTCTCACAGACCACATATCACCTGTGCATTGCATGTGTGTTCTTCCCATGAACCAAACATGGATCCACCAGTGGCATTGCATGTGTGTTATTTTCACACACCACATATCACCATAGTCATTGCATGTGTGTTCTTACCACAGACCACATATCACCTGTGTCATTGCATGTGTGTTCTTCCCATGAACCACACATGGATCCACCAGTGTCATTGCATATGTGTTCATCCCACAGACCACACATGGATCCAGCCAGTGTCATCGCATGTCTCCTCTTCCCATGAACCACACATGTATCCACCAGTGTCACTGCATGTCTGCTCTTTTCATGAACCACAGTTAGAGTCATTGGATGTGTGTTCTTCTCATAAACCACATATCACCAGTGTCATTGCATGTGTGTTCTTCCCAAAGACCACACATGGATCCACTAGTGTCATTGCATGTGTGTTTTTCTCACAAACCATATCATGAACCATACCTAGTGTCATTGCATGTGTGTTCTTCTCACAGACCAAACATGGATCCACTAGTGTCATTGCATGTGTGTTCTTCTCACAAACCATATCATGAACCACACCCAGTGTCATTGCATGTGTGTTCTTCTCATTAACCCCACATGGATCCACCGGTGTCATTGCATGTTTGCTCTTTTCATTAACCGCAGCTAGAGTCATTGCATGTGTGCTCTTTTCACAAACCACATATCTCCAGAGTCCTTGCATGTGTGTTCTTCTCACAGACTATATCATGAACCACACCCAGTGTCATTGCATGTGTGTTCTTCCCATGAACCACAGATGGATCCACCGTTGTCATTCCATGTCTGCTCTTTTCATGAACCACACCTAGAGTCATTGCATGTGTGTTCTTCTCATAGACCACATATCACCAGTGTCATTGCATGTGTGTTCTTCCCAAAGACCACACATGGATCCACCAGTGTCATTGCATGCGTGTTTTTCTCACAAACCATATCATGAACCACACCCAGTGTCATTGCATATGTGTGTTCTTCTCATAGACCGCACATGGATCCACCAGTGTCATTGCATGTGTGTTCTTCTCACAAACCATATGATGAACCACACCAAGTGTCATTGCATGTGTGTTCTTCTCATTAACCCCACATGGATCCACCAGTGTCATTGCATGTATGCTCATTTCATTAACCATAGCTAGAGTCATTGCATGTGTGTTCTTTTCACAAACCACATATCAACAGAGTCATTGCATGTGTGTTCTTCTCATAGACCACATATCACCTGTGCATTGCATGTGTGTTCTTCCCATGAACCACACATTTATCCACCAGTGGCATTGCATGTGTGTTCTTTTCACAAACCACATATCACCAGAGTCATTGCATGTGTGTTCTTATCATAGACCACATATCACCTGTGTCATTGCATGTGTGTTCTTCCCATGAACCACACATGGATCCACCAGTGTCATTGCATATGTGTTCTTCCCACAGACCACAAATGGATCCACCGGTGTCATTGCATGTGTGTTCTTCCCATGAACCACACATGGATCTAACAGTGTCATTGCATGTCTGCTCTTTTCATGAACCAAAACTAGAGTCATTGGATGTGTGTTCTTCTCACAGGCCACATATCACCAGTGTCATTGCATGTGTGTTCTTCCCAAAGACCACACATGGATCCACCAGTGTCATTGCATGTGTGTTTTTCTCACAAACCATATCATGAACCACACCCAGTGTCATTGCATATGTGTGTTCTTCTCACAGACCACACATGGATCCACTAGTGTCATTGCATATGTGTTCTTTTCACAAACCATATCATGAACCACACCATGTGTCATTGTATGTGTGTTCTTCTCATTAACCCCACATGGATCCACCGGTGTCATTGCATGTCTGCTCTTTTCATTAACCATAGCTAGAGTCATTGCATGTGTCTTCTTTTTACAAACCACATATCGCCAGAGTCATTGCATGTGTGTTCTTCTCACATACCTCATATCACCTGTGCATTGCATGTGTGTTCTTTCCATGAACCACACATGGATCCACTAGTGGCATTGCATGTGTGTTCTTTTCACAAACCACATATCACCAGAGTCATTGCATGTGTGTTCTTATCACAGACCACATATCACCTGTGTCATTGCATGTGCGTTCTTCCCATGAACCACACATGGATCCACAAGTGTCATTGCATATGTGTTCTTCCCACAGACCACACATGGATCCACCGGTGTCATTGCATGTGTGTTCTTCCCATGAACCACACATGGATCTACCAGTGTCATTGCATGTCTGCTCTTTTCATGAACCACAACTAGAGTCATTGGATGTGTGTTCTTCTCACAGACCACATATCACTAGTGTCATTGCATGTGTGTTCTTCTCACAGACCACCCATGGATCCACTAGTGTATTGCATGTGTGTTCTTCTCATAAACCATATCATGAACCACACCCAGTGTCATTGCATGTGTGTTCTTCTCATTAACCCCACATGGATCCACCGATGTCATTGCATGTCTGCTCTTTTCATTAACCATAGCTAGAGTCATTGCATGTGTGCTCTTTTCACAAACCACATATCACTAGAGTCCTTGCATGTGTGTTCTTCTCACAGACCATATCATGAACCACACCCAGTGTCATTGCATGTGTGTTCTTCCCGTGAACCACACATGGATCCACCGGTGTCATTGCATGTTTGCTCTTTTCATGAACCACAGCTAGAGTCATTGCATGTGTGTTCTTCTCACAGACCAAATATCACCAGTGTCATTGCATGTGTGTTCTTCCCAAAGACCACCCATGGATCCACCAGTGTCATTGCATGTGTGTTTTTCTCAGAAACCATATCATGAACCAAACCTAGTGTCATTGCATATGTGTGTTCTTCTCACAGAGCACACATGGATCCACCAGTGTCATTGCATGTGTGTTATTCTCACAAACCATATCATGAACCACACCCAGTGTCATTGCATGTGTGTTCTTCTAATTAACCCCACATGGATCCACCGGTGTCATTGCATGTCTGCTCTTTTCATTAACCATAGCTAGAGTCATTGCATGTGTGTTCTTTTCACAAACGACATATCACCAGAGTCATTGCATGTGTGTTCTTCTCACAGACCACATATCACCTGTGCATTGCATGTGTGTTCTTCCCATGAACCACACATGGATCCACCAGTGGCATTGCATGTGTGTTCTTTTCACAAACCACATATCACCAGAGTCATTGCATGTGTGTTCTTATCACAGACCACATATCACCTGTGTCATTGCATGTGTGTTCTTCCCATGAACCACACATGGATCCACCAATGTCATTGCATATGTGTTCTTCCCACAGACCACACATGGATCCAGCCAGTGTCATCGCATGTCTGCTCTTCCCATGAACCACACATGGATCCACCAGTGTCATTCCATGTCTGCTCTTTTCATGAGCCACAGCTAGAGTCATTGGATGTGTGTTCTTCTCACAGACCACATATCACCAGTGTCATTGCATGTGTGTTCTTCCCAAAGACCACACATGGATCCACCAGCGTCATTGCATGTGTGTTCTTCTCACAAACCATATCATGAACCATACCCAGTGTCATTGCATGTGTGTTCTTCTCACAGACCAAACATGGATCCACTAGTGGCATTGCATGTGTGTTCTTCTCACAAACAATATCATGAACCACACCCAGTGTCATTGCATGTGTGTTATTGTCATTAACCCCACATGGATCCACCGGTGTCATTACATGTCTACTCTTTTCATTAACCACAGCTAGAGTCATTGCATGTGTGTTCTTTTCACAAACCACATATCACCAGAGTCCTTGCATGTGTGTTCTTCTCACAGACCATATCATGAACCACACCCACTGTCATTGCATGTGTGTTCTTCCCATGAACCACACATGGATCCACCGGTGTCATTGCATGTCTGCTCTTTTCATGAACCACAGCTAGAGTCATTGCATGTGTGTTCTTCTCACAGACCAGATATCACCAGTGTCATTGCATGTGTGTTCTTCCCAAAGACCACACATGGATCCACTAGTGTCATTGCATGTGTGTTTTTCTCACAAACCATATCATGAACCAAACCCAGTGTCATTGCATATGTGTGTTCTTCTCACAGAGCACACATGGATCCACCAGTGTCATTGCATGTGTGTTCTTCTCACAAACTATGTCATGAACTACACCCAGTGTCATTGCATGTGTGTTCTTCTAATTAACCCCACATGGATCCACCGGTGTCATTGCATGTGTGTTCGTATCGCAAACCATATCATGAACCACACCCAGTGTCATTGCATGTGTGTTCTTCTCATAGACCACACATGGATCCACCAGTTTCATTGCACGTGTGTTCTTATCAAAGACCATATCATGAACCACACCCAGTGTCATTGAATCTGTGTTCTTCCCATGAACCACACATGGATCCACCGGTGTCATTGCATGTCTGCTCTTTTCATGAACCATAGCTAGAGTAATTGCATGTGCATTCTTCTTACAGACAACATATCACCTGTGTCATTGCATGTGTGTTCTTCCCATGAACAACACATGGATCCACCAGTGTCATTGCATGTGTGTTCTTCCCACAGACCACACATGGATCCACCAGTGTCATTGCATGTGTGTTCTTCCCATGAACCACACATGGATCCACCGGTGTCATTGTATGTCTGCTCTTCCCATGAACCACATCTAGAGTCATCGCATGCGTGCTCTTTTCATGAACCACAGCTAGAGTCATTGCATGTGTGTTCTTCTTACAAACCATATCATAAACCACACCCAGTGTCATTGCATGTGTCTTCTTCTCACAAACCACACATGGATCCACCGGAGTCATTGCATGTCTTCTCTTCACATTAACCACAACTAGAGTCATTGCATGTCTGTTATTTTCACAAACCACATATCACCAGAGTCATTGCATGTGTGTTCTTCCATGAACAACACATGGATCCACCAGTGTCATTGCATGTGTGTTCTTCTAAAACCACACATGGATCCACCAGTGTCATTGCATGTGTGTTCTTCTCACAAACCACACATGGATCCACCGGAGTCATTGCATGTCTTCTCTTCTCATTAACCACAGCTAGAGTCATTGCATGTCCGTTCTTTTCACAAACCACATATCACCAGAGTCATTGCATGTGTGTTCTTCCAATGAACCACACATGGATACACTAGTGTCATTGCATGTTTTTTCTTCCAAGAGACCACACATGGATCCACCAGTGTCATTGCATGTGTGTTCTTCCCATGAACCACACATGGATCCACCGGTGTCATTGTATGTCTGCTCTTCCCATGAACCACAGCTAGAGTCATCGCATGCGTGCTCTTTTCACGAAACACAGCTAGTGTCATTGCATGTGTGTTCTTCTTACAAACAACATCATGAACCACACCCAGTGTCATTGCATGTGTGTTCTTCTCACAAACCACACATGGATCCACCGGTGTCATTGCATGTCTGCTCTTCTCATTAACCACAGCTAGAGTCATTGCATGTCTGTTCTTTTCACAAACCACATATCACCAGAGTCATTGCATGTGTGTTATTCCCATGAACCACACATGGATCCACCAGTGTTATTGCATGTGTGTTCTTCTCACAAACCACACATGGATCCAGCAGTGTCATTGCATGTGTGTTCTTCTCACAAACCATATCATGAACCAGACCATGTGTCATTGTATGTGTGTTTTTCTCATTAACCCCACATGGATCCACCGGTGTCATTGCATGTCTGCTCTTTTCATTAACCATAGCTAGAGTCATTGCATGTGTGTTCTTTTTACAAACCACATATCACCAGAGTCATTGCATGTGTGTTCTTCTCACAGACCTCATATCACCTGTGCATTGCATGTGTGTTCTTCCCATGAACCACACATGGATCCACCAGTGGCATTGCATGTGTGTTCTTTTCACAAAC
Organism: Avena sativa; assembly: GCA_916181665.1. Lineage (NCBI taxonomy): Eukaryota > Viridiplantae > Streptophyta > Magnoliopsida > Poales > Poaceae > Avena > Avena sativa. The sequence continues at coordinate 437,697,291 of OV702295.1, forward strand.
CACATATCACCAGAGTCATTGCATATGTGTTCTTATCACAGACCACATATCACCTGTGTCATTGCATGTGTGTTCTTCCCATGAACCACACATGGATCCACAAGTGTCATTGCATATGTGTTCTTCCCACATACAACACATGGATCCACCGGTGTCATTGCATGTGTGTTCTTCCCATGAACCACACATGGATCTACCAGTGTCATTGCATGTCTGCTCTTTTCATGAACCACAGCTAGAGTCATTAAATGTGTGTTCTTCTCACAGACCACATATCACCAGTGTCATTGCATGTGTTTTCTTCCAAAAGACCACACATGGATCCACCAGTGTCATTGCATGTGTGTTCGTATCGCAAACCATATCATGAACCACACCCAGTGTCATTGCATGTGTGTTCTTCTCATAGACCACACATGGATCCACCAGTTTCATTGCACGTGTGTTCTTATCACAGACCATATCATGAACCACACCCAGTGACATTGCATGTGTGTTCTTCCCATGAACCACACATGGATCCACCGGTGTCATTGCATGTCTCCTCTTTTCATGAACCATAGCTAGAGTAATTGCATGTGCGTTCTTCTTACAGACCACATATCACCTCTGTCATTGCATGTGTGTTCTTCCCATGAACCACACATGGATCCACCAGTGTCATTGCATGTGTGTTCTTCCCACAGACCACACATGGATCCACCAGTGTCATTGCATGTGTGTTCTTCCCATGAACCACACATGGATCCACCGGTGTCATTGTATATCTGCTCTTCCCATGAACCACATCTAGAGTCATCGCATGCGTGCTCTTTTCATGAACCACATCTAGAGTCATTGCATGTGTGTTCTTCTTACAAACCATATCATAAACCACACCCAGTGTCATTGCATGTGTGTTCTTCTCACAAACCACACATGGATCCACCGGAGTCATTGCATGTCTTCTCTTCTCATTAACCACAACTAGAGTCATTGCATGTCTGTTATTTTCACAAACCACATATCACCGGAGTCATTGCATGTGTGTTCTTCCATGAACAACACATGGATCCACCAGTGTCATTGCATGTGTGTTCTTCTCACAAACCACACATGGATCCACCAGTGTCATTGCATGTGTGTTCTTCTCACAGACCACAAATGGATCCACCGGAGTCATTGCATGTCTTCCCTTCTCATTAACCACAGCTAGAGTCATTGCATGTCTGTTCTTTTCACAAACCACATATCACCAGAGTCATTTCATGTGTGTTCTTCCAATGAACCACAAATGGATCCACTAGTGTCATTGCATGTTTGTTCTTCCCAGAGACCACACATGGATCCACCAGTGTCATTGCATGTGTGTTCTTCCCATGAACCACACATGGATCCACCGGTGTCATTGTATGTCTCCTCTTCCCATGAACCACAGCTAGAGTCATCGCATGCGTGCTCTTTTCACGAACCACATCTAGTGTCATTGCATGTGTGTTCTTCTTACAAACAACATCATGAACCACACCCAGTGTCATTGCATGTGTGTTCTTCTCACAAACCACACATGGATCCACCGGTGTCATTGCATGTCTGGTCTTCTCATTAACCATAGCTAGAGTCATTGCATGTCTGTTCTTTTCACAAACCACATATCACCAGAGTCATTGCATGTGTGTTATTCCCATGAACCACACATGGATCCACCAGTGTTATTGCATGTGTGTTCTTCTCACAAACCACACATGGATCCACCAGTGTCATTGCATGTGTGTTATTCTCACAAACCACGTAAGGATCCACAGGTGTCATTGCATGTGTGTTCTTCCCATGAAGCACACATGGATCTACCGTTATCATTGTATGTCTGCTCTTCCCATGAACCACATCTAGAGTCATCGCATGTGTGCACTTTTCATGAACCACAACTAGAGTCATTGCATGTGTGTTCTTCTTACAAACCATATCATGAACCACACCCAGTGTCATTGGATGTGTGTTCTTCTCACAAACCACACATGGATCCACCGCTGTCATTGCATGTCTGCTCTTCTCATTAACCACAGCTAGGGTCATTGCATGTCTATTCTTTTCACAAACCACATGTCACCAGAGTCATTGCATGTGTGTTCTTCCCATGAACCACACATGGATCCACCAGTGTCAACGCATGTGTGTTCTTCTCACAAACCACACATGGATCCACCCAGTGTCATCGCATGTCTGCTCTTCCCATGAACCACACATGGATCCACCAGTGTCATTGCATGTCTGCTCTTTTCATGAACCATAGCTAGAGTCATTGGATATGTGTTCTTCTCACAAACCACATATCACCAGTGTCATTGCATGTGTGTTCTTCCCAAAGACCACGCATGGATCGACCAGTGTCATTGCATGTGTGTTCTTCTCACAAACCATATCATGAACCACACCCAGTGTCATTGCATGTGTGTTCTTCTCATAGACCACACATGGATCCACCAGTGTTGTTGCATGTGTGTTCTTCTCACAAACAATATCATGAACCACACCCATTATCATTGCATGTGTGTTCTTCTCATTAACCCCACATGGATACACTACTGTCATTGCATGTCTGCTCTTTTCATTAACCACAGCTAGTGTCATTGCATGTGTGCTCTTTTCACAAACCACATATCACCAGAGTCATTGCATGTGTGTTCTTCTCACATAACATATCATGAACCACACCCATTGTCATTGCATGTGTGTTCTTCCCATGAACCACACATGGATCCACCGGTGTCATTGCATGTCTGCTCTTTTCATGAACCACAACTAGAGTCATTGCATGTGTGTTCTTCTCACAGACCACATATCACCAGAGTCATTGCATGTGTGTTCTTCCCATGAACCACACATGGATCCACTAGTGTCATTGCATGTGTTTTCTTCCCACATACCACACATGGATCCCCCAGTGTCGTTGCATGTGTGTTCTTCCCATGAACCACACATGGATCCACCGGTGTCATTGTATGTCTGCTCTTCCCATGAACCACATCTAGAGTCATCGCATGCGTGCTCTTTTCATGAACCACAGCTAGAGTCATTGCATGTGTTTTCTTTTTACAAACCATATCATGAACCACACCTAGTGTCATTGCATGTGTGTTCTTCTCACAAACCACACATGGATCCACCTGTGTCATTGCATGTCTGCTCTTCTCATTAACCACAACTAGAGTCATTGCATGTCTGTTCTTTTCACAAACCACATATCACCAGAGTCATTGCATGTGTGTTCTTCCCATGAACTACACATGGATCCACCTAGTGTCATCGCATGTGTGTTCTTCCCATAAACCACACATGGATCCACCAGTGTCATTGCATGTCTGCTCTTTTCATGAACCACAGCTAGAGTCATTGGATGTGTGTTCTTCACACAGACCACATATCACCAGTGTCATTGCATGTGTGTTCTTCCCAAAGACCACACATGGATCCACTATTGTCATTGCATGTGTGTTGTTCTCACAAACCATATCATGAACCATACCCAGTGTCATTGCATGTGTGTTCTTCTCACAAACCACACATGGATCCACTAGTGTCATTGCATGTGAGTTCTTCTCACAAACCATATCATGAAGCAGACCCAGTGTGATTGCATGTGTGTTCTTCTCATGAACCACACATGGATCAACCAGTGTCATTGCATGTCTGCTCTTTTCATTAACCACAGCTAGAGTCATTGCATGTGTGCTCTTTTCACAAACCACATATCACCAGAGTCATTGCATGTGTGTTCTTCTCACAGACCATATCATGAACCACACCTAGTGTCATTGCATGTGTGTTCTTCCCATGAACCACACATGGATCCACCGGTGTCATTGCATGACTTCTCTTTTCATGAACCACAGCTAGAGTCATTGCATGTGTGTTCTTCTCACAGATGACATATCACCAGTGTCATTGCATGTGTGTTCTTCCCAAAGACCACACATGGATCCACCAGTGTCATTGCATGTGTGTTCTTCTCACAAACCATATCATGAACCACACCCAGTGTCATTGCATGTGTGTTCTTCTCATTAACCCCACATGGATCCACCGGTGTCATTGCATGTCTGCTCTTTTCATTAACCACGGCTAGAGTCATTGCATGTGTGTTCTTTACACAAACCACATATCACCAGAGTCATTGCATGTGTGTTCTTCTCACAGACCACATATCACCTGTGCATTGCATGTGTGTTCTTCCCATGAACCACACATGGATCCACCAGTGTCATTGCATGTGTGTTCTTATCACAGAACACATATCACCTGTGTCATTGCATGTGTGTTCTTCCCATGAACCACACATGGATCCACCAGTGTCATTGCATGTGTGTTCTTCCCATAGACCACACATGGATCCACCGGTGTCATTGCATGTGTGTTCTTCCCATGAACCACACATGGATCTACCAGTGTCATTGCATGTCTGCTCTTTTCATGAACCACAGCTAGAGTCATTGGATGTGTGTTCTTCTCATAGACCACATATCACCAGTGTCATTGCATGTGTATTCTTCCCAAAGACCACACATGGATCCACCAGTGTCATTGCACGTGTGTTCTTCTCACAAACCATATCATGAACCACACCCAGTGTCAGTGCATGTGTGTTATTCTCACAAACCACACATGGATCCACCAGAGTCATTGCATGTGTGTTCTTATGACAGACCATATCATGAACCACACTTAGTGTCATTGCATGTGTGTTCTTCCCATGAACCACACATGGATCCACCGGTGTCATTGGATGTCTGCTCTTTTCATGAACCACAGCTAGAGTCATTGCATGTGTGTTCTTCTCACAGACCACATATCACCCGTGTCATTGCATGTGTGTTCTTCCCATGAACCACACATGGATCCACCAGTGTCATTGCATGTGTGTTCTTCCCACAGACCACACATGGATCCACCAGTATTGTTGCATGTGTGTTCTTCCCATGAAGCACACATGGATCCACCGGTGTCATTGTATGTCTGCTCTTCCCATGAACCACAGCTAGAGTCATCGCATGCGTGCTCTTTTCATGAACAACAGCTAGAGTCATTGCATGTGTGTTCTTCTTACAAACCATATCATAAACCACTCCCAGTGTCATTGCATGTGTGTTCTTCTCACAAACCACACATGGATCCACCGGTGTCATTGCATGTCTGCTCTTCTCATTAACCACAGCTAGAGTCATTGCATGTCTGCTCTTTTCACAAACCACATATCACCAGAGTCATTGCATGTGTGTTCTTCCCATGAACAACACATGGATCCACCCGTGTCATTGCATGTGTGTTCTTCTCACAAACCACACATGGGTCCACCCAGTGTCATCGCATGTGTGTTCTTCCCATGAACCACACATGGATCCAACAGTGTCATTGCATGTCTGCTCTTTTCATGAACCACAGCTAGACTCATTAGATGTGTGTTCTTCTCATAGACCACATATCACCAGTGTCATTGCATGTGTGTTCTTCCCAAAGACCACACATGGAGCCACCAGTGTCATTGCATGTGTGCTCTTCTCACAAACCATATCATGAACCACACCCAGTGTCATTGCATGTGTGTTCTTCTCATAGACCACACATGGATCCACGAGTGTCATTGCATGTGTGTTCTTCCCACAGACCACACATGGATCCACCAGTGTCGTTGCATGTGTGTTCTTCCCATGAACCACACATGGATCCACCAGTGTCATTGTATGTCTGCTCTTCCCATGAACCACAGCTAGAGTCATCGCATGCGTGCTCTTTTCACAAACCACAGCTAGAGTCATTGCATGTGTGTTCTTCTTACAAACCATATCATGAACCACACCCAGTGTCATTGCATGTGTGTTCTTCTCACCAACCACACATGGATCCACTGGTGTCATTGCATGTCTGCTCTTCTCATTAACCACAGCTAGAGTCATTGCATGTCTATTCTTTTCACAAACCACATATCACCAGAGTCATTGCATGTGTGTTCTTCCCATGAACCACACATGGATCCACCAGTGTCATTGCATCTATGTTCTTCTCACAAACAACACATGGATCCAGCCAGTGTCATCGCATGTCTGCTCTTCCCATGAACCACACATGGATCCACCAGTGTCATTGCATGTCTGCTCTTTTCATGAACCACAGCTAGAGTCATTAGATGTGTGTTCTTCTCACAGACCACATATCACCAGTGTCATTGCATGTGTGTTCTTCCCAAAGACCACACATGGATCCACTAGTGTCATTGCATGTGTGTTCTTCTCACAAACCATATCATGAACCATACCTAGTGTCATTGCATGTGTGTTCTTTTCACAGACCACACATGGATCCACCAATGTTTTGCACGTGTGTTATTCTCACAAACCACGTAAGGATCCACCGGTGTCATTTCATGTGTGTTGTTCCCATGAACCACACATGGATCCACCGGTGTCATTGTATGTCTGCTCTTCCCATGAACCACAGCTAGAGTCATCGCATGCGTGCTCTTTTCATGAACAACAGCTAGAGTCATTGCATGTGTGTTCTTCTTACAAACCATATCATAAACCACTCCCAGTGTCATTGCATGTGTGTTCTTCTCACAAACCACACATGGATCCACCGGTGTCATTGCATGTCTGCTCTTCTCATTAACCACAACTAGAGTCATTGCATGTCTGTTCTTTTCACAAACCACATATCACCAGAGTCATTGCATGTGTATTCCTCCCATGAACAACACATGGATCCACCAGTGTCATTGCATGTGTGTTCTTCTCACAAACCACACATGGATCCACCCAGTGTCATCGCATGTGTGTTCTTCCCATGAACCACACATGGATCCAACAGTGTCATTGCATGTCTGCTCTTTTCATGAACCACAGCTAGACTCATTAGATGTGTGTTCTTCTCATAGACCACATATCACCAGTGTCATTGCATGTGTGTTCTTCCCAAAGACCACACATGGAGCCACCAGTGTCATTGCATGTGTGCTCTTCTCACAAACCATATCATGAACCACACCCAGTGTCATTGCATGTGTGTTCTTCTCACAGACCACACATGGATCCACGAGTGTCATTGCATGTGTGTTCTTCCCACAGACCACACATGGATCCACAAGTGTCGTTGCATGTGTGTTCTTCCCATGAACCACACATGGATCCACCAGTGTCATTGTATGTCTGCTCTTCCCATGAACCACAGCTGGAGTCATCGCATGCGTGCTCTTTTCACAAACCACAGCTAGAGTCATTGCATGTGTGTTCTTCTTACAAACCATATCATGAACCACACCCAGTGTCATTGCATGTGTGTTCTTCTCACCAACCACACATGGATCCACTGGTGTCATTGCATGTCTGCTCTTCTCATTAACCACAGCTAGAGTCATTGCATGTCTATTCTTTTCACAAACCACATATCACCAGAGTCATTGCATGTGTGTTCTTCCCATGAACCACACATGGATCCACCAGTGTCATTGCATCTATGTTCTTCTCACAAACAACACATGGATCCAGCCAGTGTCATCGCATGTCTGCTCTTCCCATGAACCACACATGGATCCACCAGTGTCATTGCATGTCTGCTCTTTTCATGAACCACAGCTAGAATCATTGGATGTGTGTTCTTCTCACAGACCACATATCACCAGTGTCATTGCATGTGTGTTCTTCCCAAAGACCACACATGGATCCACTAGTGTCATTGCATGTGTGTTCTTCTCACAAACCATATCATGAACCATACCTAGTTTCATTGCATGTGTGTTCTTTTCATAGACCACACATGGATCCACCAATGTCATTGCATGTGTGTTATTCTCACAAACCACGTAAGGATCCACCGGTGTCATTGCATGTGTGTTGTTCCCATGAACCACACATGGATCCACCGGTGTCATTGTATGTCTGCTCTTCCCATGAACCACAGCTAGAGTCATCGCATGCATGCTCTTTACGTGAACCATAGCTAGAGTCATTGCATGTGTGTTCTTCTCACAGACCATATCATGAACCACACCCAATTTCATTGCATGTGTGTTCTTCCCATGAACCACACATGGATCCACCTGTGACATTGCATGTCTGCTCTTTTAATGAACCACAGCTAGAGTTATTGCATATGTGTTCTTCTCACAGACCACATATCACCGAAGTCATTGCATGTTTGTTCTTCCCATGAACCACACATGGATCCACCAGTGTCATTGCATGTGTGTTCTTCCCACACACCACACATGGATCCACCAGTGTCGTTGCATGTGTGTTCTTCCGACGAACCACACATGGATCCACCAGTGTCATTGTATGTATGCTCTTCCCATGAACCACAGCTAGAGTCATCGCATGCGTGCTCTTTTCATGAACCACAGCTAGAGTCATTGCATGTGTGTTCTTCTTACAAACCATATCATGAACCACACCCAGTGTCATTGCATGTGTGTTCTTCTCACAAACCACACATGGATCCACCGGTGTCATTGCATGTCTGCTCTTCTCATTAACCACAGCTAGAGTCATTGCATGTCTGTTCTTTTCACAAACCACATATCACCAGAGTCATTGCATGTGTGTTCTTCCCATGAACTACACATGGATCCACCAGTGTCATTGCATGTGTGTTCTTCTCACAAACCACACATGGATCCACCCAGTGTCATCGCATGTGTGTTCTTCCCATGAACCACACATGGATCCAACCGTGTCATTGCATGTCTGCTCTTTTCATGAACCACAGCTAGACTCATTAGATGTGTGTTCTTCTCATAGACCATATATCACCAGTGTCATTGCATGTGTGTTCTTCCCAAAGACCACACATGGAGCCACCAGTGTCATTGCATGTGTGCTCTTCTCACAAACCATATCATGAACCACACCCAGTGTCATTGCATGTGTGTTCTTCTCACAGACCACAAATGGATCCACGAGTGTCATTGCATGTGTGTTCTTCCCACAGACCACACATGGATCAACCAGTGTCATTGCACGTGTGTTCTTCTCACAAACCATATCATGAACCACACCCAGTGTCATTGCATGTGTGTTATTCTCACAGACCACACATGGATCCACCAGAGTCATTGCATGTGTGTTCTTCCCATGAACCACACATGGATCCACCCAGTGTCATCGCATGTGTGTTCTTATCACAAACCACATATCACCGGTGTCATTGCATGTGTGTTCTTCCCAAAGACCACACATGGATCCAGCAGTGTCATTGCATGTGTGTTCTTCCCATAGACCACACATTGATCCACCAGTGTCATTGCATGTGTGTTCTTCCCATGAAGCACACATGGATCCACTGGTGTCATTGTATGTCTGCTCTTCCCATGAACCACAGCTAGAGTCATCGCATGCGTGCTCTTTTCATGAACCACAGCTAGAGTCATTGCATGTGTGTTCTTCTTAAAAACCATATCATGAACCACACCCAGTGTCATTGCATGTGTGTTCTTCTCCCAAACCACACATGGATCCACTGGTGTCATTGCATGCCTACTCTTCTCATTAACGATAGCTAGAGTCATTGCATGTCTGTTCTTTTCACAAACCACATATCACCAGAGTCATTGCATGTGTGTTCTTCCCATGAACCACACATGGATCCACCAGTGTCATTGCATGTGTGTTCTTCTCACAAACCACACATGGATCCAGCCAGTGTCATCGCATGTCTGCTCTTCCCATGAACCACACATGGATCCACCAATGTCATTGCATGTGTGTTATTCTCACAAACCACGTAAGGATCCACCGGTGTCATTGCATGTGTGTTGTTCCCATGAACCACACATGGATCCACCGGTGTCATTGTATGTCTGCTCTTCCCATGAACCACAGCTAGAGTCATCGCATGCATGCTCTTTACGTGAACCATAGCTAGAGTCATTGCATGTGTGTTGTTCTCACAGACCATATCATGAACCACACCCAGTTTCATTGCATGTGTGTTCTTCCCATGAACCACACATGGATCCACCTGTGACATTGCATGTCTGCTCTTTTAATGAACCACAGCTAGAGTTATTGCATATGTGTTCTTCTCACAGACCACATATCACCGAAGTCATTGCATGTGTGTTCTTCCCATGAACCACACATGGATCCACCAGTGTCATTGCATGTGTGTTCTTCCCACACACCACACATGGATCCACCAGTGTCATTGCATGTGTGTTCTTCCGACGAACCACACATGGATCCACCAGTGTCATTGTATGTATGCTCTTCCCATGAACCACAGCTAGAGTCATCGCATGCGTGCTCTTTTCATGAACCACAACTAGAGTCATTGCATGTGTGTTCTTCTTACAAACCATATCATGAACCACACCCAGTGTCATTGCATGTGTGTTCTTCTCACAAACCACACATGGATCCACCGGTGTCATTGCATGTCTGCTCTTCTCATTAACGACAGCTAGAGTCATTGCATGTCTGTTCTTTTCACAAACCACATATCACCAGAGTCATTGCATGTGTGTTCTTCCCATGAACTACACATGGATCCACCAGTGTCATTGCATGTGTGTTCATCTCTAAAACCACACATGGATCCACCTAGTGTCATCGCATGTGTGTTCTTCCCATGAACCACACGTGGATCCACCAGTGTCATTGCATGTCTTCTCTTTTCATGAACCACAGCTAGAGTCATTGGATGTGTGTTCTTCTCATAGACCACATATCACCAGTGTCATTGCATGTGTGTTCTTCCCAAAGACCACACATGGATCCACCACTGTCATTGCATGTGTGTTCTTCAGACAAACCATATCATGAACCACACCCAGTGTCATTGCATGTGTGTTCTTCTCACAGACCACACATGGATCCACCAGTGTCATTGCATGTGTGTTCTTCTCACAGACTATATCATGAACCACACCCAGTGTCATTGCATGTGTCTTCTTCCCATGAACCACGCATGGATCCACCAGTGTCATTGCATGTCTTCTCTTTTCATGAACCACAGCTAGAGTCATTGGATGTGTGCTCTTCTCATAGACCACATATCACCAGTGTCATTGCATGTGTGTTCTTCCCAAAGACCACACATGGATCCACCACTGTCATTGCATGTGTGTTCTTCAGACAAACCATATCATGAACCACACCCAGTGTCATTGCATGTGTGTTCTTCTGATAGACCACACATGGATCCACCAGTGTCATGGCATGTCTGTTCTTTTCATGAACCACAACTAGAGTCATTGGACGTGTGTTCTTCACACAGACCACATATCATCAGTGTCATTGCATGTGTGTTCTTCCCAAAGACCACACATGGATCCACAAGTTTTATCGCATGTGTGTTCTTCTCACAAACCATATCATGAACAACACCCAGTGTCATTGCATGTGTGTTCTTCTCACAGACCACACATGGATCCACCAGTGTCATTGCATGTGTGTTCTTCTCACAGACTATATCATGAACCACAACCAGTGTCATTGCATGTGTGTTCTTCCCATGAACCACACATGGATCCACCGGTGTCATTGCATGTCTGCTCTTTTCATGAACCACAGCTAGAGTCATTGCATGTGTGTTCTTATCACAAACCACATATCACCGGTGTCATTGCATGTGTGTTCTTCCCAAAGACCACACATGGATCCAGCAGTGTCATTGCATGTGTGTTCTTCCCATAGACCACACATTGATCCACCAGTGTCATTGCATGTGTGTTCTTCCCATGAACCACACATGGATCCACTGGTGTCATTGTATGTCTGCTCTTCCCATGAACCACAACTAGAGTCATCGCATGCGTGCTCTTTTCATGAACCACAGCTAGAGTCATTGCATGTGTGTTCTTCTTACAAACCATATCATGAACCACACCCAGTGTCATTGCATGTGTGTTCTTCTCACAAACCACACATGGATCCACCGGTGTCATTGCATGTCTGCTCTGCTCATTAACCACAGCTAGAGTCATTGCATGTCTGTTCTTTTCACAAACCACATATCACCAGAGTCATTGCATGTGTGTACTTCCCATGAACTACACATGGATCCACCAGTGTCATTGCATGTGTGTTCTTCTCTAAAACCACACATGGATCCACCTAGTGTCATCGCATGTGTGTTCTTCTCATGAACCACACGTGGATCCACCAGTGTCATTGCATGTCTTCTCTTTTCATGAACCACAGCTAGAGTCATTGGATGTGTGTTCTTCTCATAGACCACATATCACCAGTGTCATTGCATGTGTGTTCTTCCCAAAGACCACACATGGATCCACCACTGTCATTGCATGTGTGTTCTTCAGACAAACCATATCATGAACCACACCCAGTGTCATTGCATGTGTGTTCTTCTGATAGACCACACATGGATCCACCAGTGTCATGGCATGTCTGTTCTTTTCATGAACCACAACTAGAGTCATTGGACGTGTGTTCTTCACACAGACCACATATCATCAGTGTCATTGCATGTGTGTTCTTCCCAAAGACCACACATGGATCCACAAGTTTTATCGCATGTGTGTTCTTCTCACAAACCATATCATGAACAACACCCAGTGTCATTGCATGTGTGTTCTTCTCACAGACCACACATGGATCCACCAGTGTCATTGCATGTGTGTTCTTCTCACAAACTATATCATGAACCACAACCAGTGTCATTGCATGTGTGTTCTTCCCATGAACCACACATGGATCCACCGGTGTCATTGCATGTCTGCTCTTTTCATGAACCACAGCTAGAGTCATTGCATGTGTGTTCTTATCACAAACCACATATCACCGGTGTCATTGCATGTGTGTTCTTCTCACAGACTATATCATGAACCACACTTAGTGTCATTGCATGTGTGTTCTTCCCATGAACCACACATGGATCCACCGGTGTCATTGCATGTCTTCTCTTTTCATGAACCACAGCTAGAGTCATTGCATGTGTGTTCTTCTCACAGATGACATATCACCAGTGTCATTGCATGTGTGTTCTTCCCAAATACCACACATGGATCCACTAGTGTCATTGCATGTGTGTTCTTCTCACAAACCATATCATGAACCACACCAAGTGTCATTGCATGTGTGTTCTTCTCATTAACCCCACATGGATCCACCGGTGTCATTGCATGTCTGCTCTTTTCATTAACCACAGCTAGAGTCATTGCATGTGTGTTCTTTACACAAACCACATATCACCAGAGTCATTGCATGTGTGTTCTTCTCACAGACCACATATCACCTGTGCATTGCATGTTTGTTCTTCCCATGAACCACACATGGATCCACCAGTGTCATTGCATGTGTGTTCTTTTCACAAACCACATATCACCAGAGTCATTGCATGTGTGTTCTTATCACAGAACACATATCACCTGTGTCATTGCATGTGTGTTCTTCCCATGAACCACACATGGATCTACTAGTGTCATTGCATGTGTGTTCTTCCCATAGACCACACATGGATCCACCGGTGTCATTGCATGTGTGTTCTTCCCATGAACCACACATGGATCTACCAGTGTCATTGCATGTCTGCTCTTTTCATGAACCACAGCTAGAGTCATTGGATGTGTGTTCTTCTCATAGACCACATATCACCAGTGTCATTGCATGTTTATTCTTCCCAAAGACCACACATGGATCAACCAGTGTCATTGCACGTGTGTTCTTCTCACAAACCTTATCATGAACCACACCCAGTGTCATTGCATGTGTCATTCTCACAGACCACACATGGATCCACCAGAGTCATTGCATGTGTGTTCTTCCCATGAACCACACATGGATCCACCGGTGTCATTGCATGTCTGCTCTTTTCATGAACCACAGCTAGAGTCATTGCATGTGTGTTCTTATCACAAACCACATATCACCGGTGTCATTGCATGTGTGTTCTTCCCAAAGACCACACATGGATCCAGCAGTGTCATTGCATGTGTGTTCTTCCCACAGACCACACATTGATCCACCAGTGTCATTGCATGTGTGTTCTTCCCATGAACCACACATGGATCCACTGGTGTCATTGTATGTCTGCTCTTCCCATGAACCACAGCTAGAGTCATCGCATGCGTGCTCTTTTCATGAACCACAGCTAGAGTCATTGCATGTGTGTTCTTCTTACAAACCATATCATGAACCACACCCAATGTCATTGCATGTGTGTTATTCTCCCAAACCACACATGGATCCACTGGTGTCATTGCATGCCTACTCTTCTCATTAACGATAGCTAGAGTCATTGCATGTCTGTTCTTTTCACAAACCACATATCACTAGAGTCATTGCATGTGTGTTCTTCCCATGAACCACACATGGATCCACCAGTGTCATTGCATGTGTGTTCTTCTCACAAACCGCACATGGATCCAGCCAGTGTCATCGCATGTCTGCTCTTGCCATGAACCACACATGGATCCACCAGTGTCATTGCATGTCTGCTCTTTTCATGAACCAAAGCTAGAGTCATTGGATGTGTGTTCTTCTCACACACCACATATCACCAGTGTCATTGCATGTGTGTTCTTCCCAAAGACCACACATGGATCCACTATTGTCATTGCATGTGTGTTTTTCTCACAAACCATATCATGAACCATACCCAGTGTCATTGCATGTGTGTTCTTCTCACAAACCACACATGGATCCACTAGTGTCATTGCATGTGAGTTCTTCTGACAAACCATATCATGAAGCACACCCAGTGTGATTGCATGTGTGTTCTTCTCATGAACCACACATGGATCCACCAGTGTCATTGCATGTCTGCTCTTTTCATTAACCACAGCTAGAGTCATTGCATGTGTGCTCTTTTCACAAACCACATATCACCAGAGTCATTGCATGTGTGTTCTTCTCACAGACCATATCATGAACCACACCTAGTGTCATTGCATGTGTGTTCTTCCCATGAACCACACATGGATCCACCGGTGTCATTGCATGCCTTCTCTTTTCATGAACCATAGCTAGAGTCATTGCATGTGTGTTCTTCTCACAGATGACATATCACCAGTGTCATTGCATGTGTGTTCTTCCCAAAGACCACACATGGATCCACTAGTGTCATTGCATGTGTGTTCTTCTCACAAACCATATCATGAACCACACCAAGTGTCATTGCATGTGTGTTCTTCTCATTAACCCCACATGGATCCACCGGTGTCATTGCATGTCTGCTCTTTTCATTAACCACAGCTAGAGTCATTGCATGTGTGTTCTTTACACAAACCACATATCACCAGAGTCATTGCATGTGTGTTCTTCTCACAGACCACATATCACCTGTGCATTGCATGTGTGTTCTTCCCATGAACCACACATGGATCCACCAGTGTCATTGCATGTGTGTTCTTTTCACAAACCACATATCACCAGAGTCATTGCATGTGTGTTCTTATCACAGAACACATATCACCTGTGTCATTGCATGTGTGTTCTTCCCATGAACCACACATGGATCCACCAGTGTCATTGCATGTGTGTTCTTCCCACAGACTACACATGGATCCACCAGTGTCGTTGCATGTGTGTTCTTCCCATGAACCACACATGGATCCACCGGTGTCATTGTATGTCTGCTCTTCCCATGAACCACAATTAGAGTCATCGCATGAGTGCTCTTTTCATGAACAACATCTAGAGTCATTGCATGTGTGTTCTTCTTACAAACCATATCATAAACCACACCCAGTGTCATTGCATGTGTGTTCTTCTCACAAACCACACATGGATCCACCGGTGTCATTGCATGTCTGCTCTTCTCATTAACCACAGCTAGAGTCATTGCATGTCTGTTCTTTTCACAAACCACATATCACCAGAGTCATTGCATGTGTGTACTTCCCATGAACAACACATGGATCCACCAGTGTCATTGCTTGTGTGTTCTTCTCACAAACCACACATGGATCCACCCAGTGTCATCGCATGTGTGTTCTTCCCATGAACCACACATGGATCCAACAGTGTCATTGCATGTCTGCTCTTTTCATGAACCACAGCTAGAGTCATTGGATGTGTGTTCTTCTCACAGACCACATATCACCAGTGTCATTGCATGTGTGTTCTTCCCAAAGACCACACATGGATCCACCACTGTCATTGCATGTGTGTTCTTCAGACAAACCATATCATGAACCACACCCAGTGTCATTGCATGTGTGTTCTTCTCACAGACCACACATGGATCCACGAGTGTCATTGCATGTGTGTTCTTCCCACAGACCACACATGGATCCACCAGTGTCGTTGCATGTGTGTTGTTCCCATGAACCACACATGGATCCACCAGTGTCATTGTATGTCTGCTCTTCCCATGAACCACAACTAGAGTCATCGCATGCGTGCTCTTTTCACAAACCACAGCTAGAGTCATTGCATGTGTGTTCTTCTTACAAACCATATCATGAACCACACCCAGTGTCATTGCATGTGTGTTCTTCTCACCAACCACACATGGATCCACTGGTGTCATTGCATGTCTGCTCTTCTCATTAACCACAGCTAGAGTCATTGCATGTCTATTCTTTTCACAAACCACATATCACCAGAGTCATTGCATGTGTGTTCTTCTCATAAACCACACATGGATCCACCGGTGTCATTGCATGTCTGCTCTTCTCATTAACCACAGCTAGAGTCATTGCATGTCTGTTCTTTTCACAAACCACATATCACCAGAGTCATTGCATGTGTGTACTTCCCATGAACAACACATGGATCCACCAGTGTCATTGCTTGTGTGTTCTTCTCACAAACCACACATAGATCCACCCAGTGTCATCGCATGTGTGTTCTTCCCATGAACCACACATGGATCCAACAGTGTCATTGCATGTCTGCTCTTTTCATGAACCACAGCTAGAGTCATTGGATGTGTGTTCTTCTCACAGACCACATATCACCAGTGTCATTGCATGTGTGTTCTTCCCAAAGACCACACATGGAGCCACCAGTGTCATTGCATGTGTGCTCTTCTCACAAACCATATCATGAACCACACCCAGTGTCATTGCATGTGTGTTCTTCTCATAGACCACACATGGATCCACCAGTGTCATTGCATGTGTGTTCTTTTCATGAACCACACATGGATCCACCGGTGTCATTGTATGTCTGCTCTTCCAATGAACCACAGATAGAGTCATCGCATGCGTTCTCTTTTCATGAACCACAGCTAGAGTCATTGCATGTGTGTTCTTCTTACAAACCATATCATGAACCACACCCAGTGTCATTGCATGTGTGTTCTTCTCAGAAACCACACATGGATCCACTGGTGTCATTGCAGGCCTGCTCTTCTCATTAGCGACAGCTAGAGTCATTGCATGTCTGTTCTTCCCATGAACCACACATGGATCCAACAGTGTCATTGCATGTCTGCTCTTTTCATGAACCACAACTAGACTCATTAGATGTGTGTTCTTCTCATAGACCACATATCACCAGTGTCATTGCATGTGTGTTCTTCCCAAAGACCACACATGGAGCCACCAATGTCATTGCATGTGTGCTCTTCTCACAAACCATATCATGAACCACACCCAGTGTCATTGCATGTGTGTTCTTCTCACAGACCACACATGGATCCACGAGTGTCATTGCATGTGTGTTCTTCCCACAGACCACACATGGATCCACCAGTGTCGTTGCATGTGTGTTCTTCCCATGAACCACACATGGATCCACCGGTGTCATTGCATGTCTGCTCTTTTCATGAACCACAGCTAGAGTCATTGCATGTGTGTTCTTCTCACAGACCACATTGAAGGGGTTCGTAGCATGGAAAACAAAATTTTTCTATCGCATACAAACAAACAAGCCAAGATCTATCTACTAGATTGTAGCAACGAGTCGATAGAGGAACTCACCCTCGAAGATTCCAAAGCGGTTAACGAGAGCAGATTCTCGTGGGTGATGTAGTCGTACTCTTTCCGATCTCAAGATCGCGTAGACGATCCTTCCGGCGCCGCGTTCCCGCAGCGCTCCCGCAGTCGGTCACACGTTCGGTACTCGACGAAGACCTTCCTCTCCCTTGTTCCAGCAGGCAGCGGAGGTTGTAGCACTCTCCTCGCGATTCCGGCAGCACAACGGCGTGGTACCGGAGGTAGAGGGGAAATCCCGCAGGGCTTCGCCTTAAGCCGGTGCGAGTATGGTGGAGCTTATGAGAGAGGCTATTAGTGGTCTAGTAATTAGACACACCAATTAGAGGGCTCTAAACCAATTAGAAAGCTCTAAACCGAATAGCTCTAAACCGGGGTCTAGATCTAGGGTTTAGTTTAGAGGATAGGAAACTTGTGTGTCTAGGAGGGGAGCCCTGCCCCTCCTTATATAGGTGGGAGGGTGTGGGCACGCCAGGGGAGGGAGGGAGTCCCTCCCCAACTCGGCCTTGGGCTGGGCGCCGGCCTGGAGGAGTCCAACTCCTCCTCCAGGTTGGTTCCAACTCCTCTTGCTTGTTTCCCACAGTTTCTTGTTTTGGCAGTTTGACTTTCAAACTGGACATTTGACTTTTCTGTTTTAGGATTCAATTTAATCCTATATTTGGGACAGCAAGAACACTTAGTACATGATGCAATCATTCCAATATGTAATGACACATTCATGTACCCCTTCCCCCCCGGAGTGCCGGACAATCCGGAACCTTCTAGAATATCCCCGATGAAAACACCGGAATCATTCCCGAACTCCGAAACGGGACTTTCCTTATATGAATCTTATTCTCCGGACCATTCCGGATCACCTCGTGATATCCCGGATCCCATCCGAGACTCCGAACAACATTCGGTCTCTTTCTCATAATACCATAACTACTCAAACAACGTCGAATCCTTAAGTGTGTCTCCCTACGGTTCGTGAATTATGCGGACATGATCGAGACACTTCTCCGAACAATAACCAATAGAGGAATCTGGAAATTCATATGGCTCCCACATATTTCTACGATTACTTTGCGATCGAATGAACCACTTACATACGATACCAATTTCCCTTTGTCTCACGATATGTTACTTATCCAAGGTTATGATCGTCGGTATCTCTGCATACCTAGTTCAACCTCGTTACTGATAAGTACTCTTTTCTCGTTCCCGTGATATGTGATCCCTTGTGACCAAGTCACATGCTTGCAAGCTAATTGGATGACATTTCACCGAGAGGGCCCAGAGAATATCTATCCGTCATGTGGATGGACAAATCCCACTCTTGATCCATGTGTTTCAACCAATACTTTCCGAACACTCAATGCCACTTTTATAGCCACCCTGTTACGGTGTGGTGTTTGATGACATCAAAGCATCCATCCAGTAAAGGTGATATGCATGATCTCATGGTCGAAGGAATTAGTTTACTATGTATCAGAAAGCATATAGCAATTGAACTATTGAAATGACTTGATCTTTATGCTACGCTTATCTATAGGAGTATGTCCACCATATCATTCTCCTAATGATATGATCCTGTTGTTAATAACATCTCTATGTTCATGATCAGGAAACCATGATCATATATTAACCAACAAGCTAGTTTAACAAGAGGCTTTACTAGGGACTCTTATTTTAGTTTACAAATCACACAAGTATTAATGTTTCCGGTTAATACAATTATAGCATGGTATGTAAACATTTATCATAAGTGTGAAGATATGATAATAACCACTTTATTATTGCCTCTTGGGCATATCTCCAACAGTCTCCCACTTGCACTAGAGTCAATAATCTAGTTTCAAATCTTTGTGTATTCAACACCTATGGCTTTCCGGTGTTGTATGTACACGATTGCTAGTGGTCAACTGATCTCCGGATCTGACACTTCCAGGTCCGTGTGTAATTGCATGTCTTTGCGTCTCTACGCATCACTCATTCTCTAATGAGATGGCTTTGTATAAATTTGGTCTTTCGGTGTGACCTTTAGCTCTTTGGGGTTAAAACATTTTGATAATATTGTCGCACAATATATCTTCATAGTATTATCCCACTGTGAACTACACCTAGTTTGATAACAAACTTCTTGACACAAATGCCCTCTTTTGCTGCTATAATAGCAGTCATATACTTAGCCTTTTGTTGTAGTATCTGTCACAATGTCTTAACTTTGGAAATCATCCAAATCCATTATGGAACTCACTTTCCATTATATTGTGCCACCCTTAGTTTAGATTGAGATAAACTTAATTTGTACTTTGTGACAAAGCTAGTATCAATGTAGTACTTTTACAATGAACTAACCATCTATTTGTCACTTCTACAAATATTATACTCTTAGTTCTTCCAAAAGATCATAAGAATATCCTTACTATTGTCCAATGATCATCTTACAAATCATTCTGGTATATGCTCACAACATTTAGAGCATAGGACATATCTGGATTTGTACATATCACAGTATGATTGATATAAATACTCTTTGTGATTTCATACATCAAGTATCAATCTATACTTGAATCTTTGTTTCACTTACCAAGTGCCAATACACTTGAATATATCATCAACATTGAACTCTTTCAATCCTTTCTGTGCAACAAGAACCTTTCTTGTAGTTTCTATATTGAATTCATTCAATATCTCGTCTATGTACTTCTGGCACAACCATATTAGCGTCTATTGATGCCAAATATTTGGGTTTTGCCTAAGTCTTTCATCGGGATGAAATTCTTAATATGTGTTAATAAAAGATACATTATTTCCAATCAACAATATGTCTTCCACATAATGTATTAGAAACATGTCTTTACGCTCCCACTTAATTTCTTGCAAACGCAAGCATCTTCATTGTCTCTGATGAAATTAAACTCTTTTAACAGTTTCATCATAGTGAAGATTCCAACTCCGCTATGCTCACTCTAACCATTGAAGTTTGCATATGCTTTTAGCATCCTTTGAATTAACAAAACCCTATGGACCGTGTTATGCACATGTCCTAGGTAACGATTCTATTAGAAGAACTTGTTTTGTTTATTCAACTACCATATAACAAATTATATGTAGTGGTTGCTACATTAATCCGTCTAGACTAAATATCACTATGAAAGATCAAAATCTTGTCATAGTCAACCTTTGAACATTGTTGTGAACTCTTTCCCAACATGTCGACTAGATGTGAAACATCCATGTCTATTTCTTTATAGATCCAGACACAACTATAAGGTCTTACACCTTTCTCGAGGGTCCTTCAAGTTCAAAACTTGATTTCTCGTGTATGGAACTATCACGGATTTTATGGCTTCAAGCCATTTTACGGAGTCAGGGCCCATCATCGCTTCTCTGCATGTAGTCGGTTCATTATTCTCAAATAATGATTCAACCCTCAAATCTTGGTATTTGATTGTTCATCCGACCTACTTGTTTCAATAGGAACTTGGATCTCCGTGACCACAACCTTTTGAGGTACGTGAACCATGAGCATTGTTGCTGCCTCCGAAACACTTTTCGGCGCTGCGCAATTCTGCACATATAGCTAAGGTTCTTTTAACCTTATCAAAGTTTCTATTGTCCTCCCACTTAACTTTTCACGAAAAATTTCTTCTCAAAGAAACTTGACGTTCTAAGCAACAAACTCTTTTGTCTCCGGTGTTTTATGGAGGAACAGTTTATACAAAGACAGGTTCATCCGACTTTGGTTGCACACATCTTTCTTATGCATAGCATACCAATGTTTAAGAAAGGACAACTTGGGTTTTATCCCAAACCATAACCTTATATGGTGTCATTTCAACGGATTATGATGGAGCTCTTTTTAGTGGAAAAACGGTAATCTCTAAAGCTTTTAATCTTTAAAATACTATGGCAGTTTTATGAACTATACCTTTGATCTTACCATGTCAAACAAGGTTTAATTACATATCTCGAACGCTCCATACTCTTATGGTGTTTCGGGAAATGCAAATCCACGGAACGATTCCTTAAATCTTAGGTATTATGCTAAACTTGTAACTCAAATATCTTCCTTTATGATCTTTATCATAAACTGTTTATATTCTTGTTACAATGATTTTGCACTTCATCTTGAAAGTCTTTGAACTCTTCAAATATTTCACACTTCATCCTTATTAAGTAAATATTCATATATTCACTCAAATTTTCGGAGAAAGCATATGAAGTTGAAATCCATCGCTCTTGACTACACATAACGGTCTTCGTACAACAATATGTACAAGTTCCAATAAGCTAGTCGTTCGTTCCCTTTTGGCCTATGAACGAAGTTTTAATTATCTCTAAGAAAGTTTCACAAGCGTCATTTGATCAAAAATCAGAAGACTCCAAAATTCCATCAACATGGAGTTTCTTCATGTTTTCTTTCAAATATAATTTAAACGGCGATGTCACTTCCTAAGTGATCTTTCAATCAATTTGTCTTTCGACATTTTTAGCACTAGTTTTATGGATGTGATGTCTCCAACGAGATTTGCGAATCATCCATCTTTTATGGATTACGGCAATTATTTGAACAATCCTTTTGTTCTCATAATACCTGATAAAACAAATCTTTGAAGGCAAGCTTTGATGTTTAACAAGCAACACAATAACCCTTTATTTTGTTCTCGATGAACATCATCACATATTCTTTTGCTAGTTACTTAGGCCATTGTAGTTCATGAATTGTGTTGTTTCGTATGACGATTCACACCAACAAATTCAGTATCAAATACTTAAGAACCACATTGTTTAACAAGCAAAGAATATAGCCATAACATGTATATCATCTATATACTTAAACTGAACGATTCTAGTCTTTTCTTTTCTGCCATATATTTATGAGATTTTCTTTCAGTATTTCCTTTTCTGTTTGAAAGAATCTATTAACATCAATAGTGGAGTCATACATATGACATATAGTCCAAAGCGTGTATAATTAAATACCAATGTCTTTGGACTTGCACTTTGAAGTAGATCACCATCATCAAATATTTGGTGTTCTTTCAAATTCCTTTCTTTAGTAATCTCTTGGTGTAGTAAACATTTCACCTACATCAAATATTCACCCTTATCATGGAATCGTCCATGATCAAGCTACTTTTAGCTTATAACGATGAATTATGAGTATAATGTTGCTATCCAAAACCTTTTGGAGGATTAGGACAACAAGTGTCTCCAACCCTTTTGCAAATTCTCATCAAATATGAGAACATGACTTTTGCCATATTATACTCTATCATGTTGCAACCAAAACTTCGTTTCAGATATCACAATATCTTCCACACATCATGGTTTCTGAAACAACTCTTTCAGATCCTAGATAACCTTGATATTAAGGGAATCCTTTGAATATCAAGAATCATGGATACAAACATGATACTTATATACTAACACTTGGAATTGTTACTCTTGATTTAATACTAATTATTAAACTTCATGGAGTAACCGGAACTTACTGAAAGTTTGCAATAGGACTTTTAAATTTTAGATTAACACTTAAAACAATACGATACCAGTTCGTAAAGTATCTAACCAGAATTCTATAGTTCTATCATCTCAATTATAACTAAGCGCAAGGTGGTAAACGGATGCCAATGCCTACAACAACTATGCAAATTCACTTTGATTTAGTTTATGATAAATTGAGTTCTAATTAATAATTAAATTAATCTAGGTGAACTCCCACTCAAAACAATATCCCTCACATTGTTTTAGTGATCACACGAACCAAATCCCCCATATCAAAACCGATCATCACGAGAATTGATATAGCTTCAATGGCGAACAATCGACATGTTCATCATATCTGCTATATGATTCATGCTTTACCTTTCGGCGATCCGTGTTCCTGAGGCCATGTCTGTACATGCTAGGCTCGTCAAGATCAAACCTTAGCTACCGCATAAGCAAATCTGGCTTGCTTACGTTGTATTCACCCGCGGAATCAAAGACACCCGATCATCACGTGGTGCTTCGAAGCAACAAGCTTTGGCAACGGTGCATACTAAGGGTGAACACTTTAGAACTTGAAATTTATGTGCATGAGGGATCATCTTATAATGCTACCGTCGTCTACTAAGCAATACAAGATGCATAAAGGATTAACATCACATGCAATTCATAATATGTGATATGATATGGCCTTTCTTCTTTGTGCTTCCGATCTCCATCTTCAAGCACGAACATGATCTCCATCATCATCGGCATAGCATCAAGGTCAATGACGCTTCTTCATGGTTGTCGTCCACCAGCTTCAACTATTACAACTATTTTGAATAGACACGCAGGTCTTAACAGAAATTAAAGACAACCATATGGCTCCTGCCGGTTGCCAACTTACAATAAGGAACATTGCATACATCAAATATAATCACAATCATGGCCATATCACATCACTGCACACCCCTGCAAAACAAAGTTAGACGCTTCTACTTTCTTTGTATATTTTACGTGGTTTGGGGCTTTCCATAAGTGTCGTTCTAACCTACGAACAAGAACCACAACATTGATACTAGCATTGTTGATTACCCGTTGTAAATTGGATCTTTACTATGCTAGGAGAAACAGGCACCCGCAAAGCCACTTATGCAATACAAGTTGCATGTCAAGCGTGGAGCAAGTCTCATGAACGATGTCATGTAAGGTTAGCCCGGGCCGCTTCATCCCAACATACCGCAAGATGCAAAGTACACGCAAAGCAATCTACAATAAAAGCATCAACGCCCACAATGACCATTGTGTTCTACTCGTGCAACAGATCTACATATAAACCTGGCTCTGATACCACTGAAGGGGTTCGTAGCATGGAAAACAAAATTTTTCTATCGCATACAAACAAACAAGCCAAGATCTATCTACTAGATTGTAGCAACGAGTCGATAGAGGAACTCACCCTCGAAGATTCCAAAGCGGTTAACGAGAGCAGATTCTCGTGGGTGATGTAGTCGTACTCTTTCCGATCTCAAGATCGCGTAGACGATCCTTCCGGCGCCGCGTTCCCGCAGCGCTCCCGCAGTCGGTCACACGTTCGGTACTCGACGAAGACCTTCCTCTCCCTTGTTCCAGCAGGCAGCGGAGGTTGTAGCACTCTCCTCGCGATTCCGGCAGCACAACGGCGTGGTACCGGAGGTAGAGGGGAAATCCCGCAGGGCTTCGCCTTAAGCCGGTGCGAGTATGGTGGAGCTTATGAGAGAGGCTATTAGTGGTCTAGTAATTAGACACACCAATTAGAGGGCTCTAAACCAATTAGAAAGCTCTAAACCGAATAGCTCTAAACCGGGGTCTAGATCTAGGGTTTAGTTTAGAGGATAGGAAACTTGTGTGTCTAGGAGGGGAGCCCTGCCCCTCCTTATATAGGTGGGAGGGTGTGGGCACGCCAGGGGAGGGAGGGAGTCCCTCCCCAACTCGGCCTTGGGCTGGGCGCCGGCCTGGAGGAGTCCAACTCCTCCTCCAGGTTGGTTCCAACTCCTCTTGCTTGTTTCCCACAGTTTCTTGTTTTGGCAGTTTGACTTTCAAACTGGACATTTGACTTTTCTGTTTTAGGATTCAATTTAATCCTATATTTGGGACAGCAAGAACACTTAGTACATGATGCAATCATTCCAATATGTAATGACACATTCATGTACCCCTTCCCCCCCGGAGTGCCGGACAATCCGGAACCTTCTAGAATATCCCCGATGAAAACACCGGAATCATTCCCGAACTCCGAAACGGGACTTTCCTTATATGAATCTTATTCTCCGGACCATTCCGGATCACCTCGTGATATCCCGGATCCCATCCGAGACTCCGAACAACATTCGGTCTCTTTCTCATAATACCATAACTACTCAAACAACGTCGAATCCTTAAGTGTGTCTCCCTACGGTTCGTGAATTATGCGGACATGATCGAGACACTTCTCCGAACAATAACCAATAGAGGAATCTGGAAATTCATATGGCTCCCACATATTTCTACGATTACTTTGCGATCGAATGAACCACTTACATACGATACCAATTTCCCTTTGTCTCACGATATGTTACTTATCCAAGGTTATGATCGTCGGTATCTCTGCATACCTAGTTCAACCTCGTTACTGATAAGTACTCTTTTCTCGTTCCCGTGATATGTGATCCCTTGTGACCAAGTCACATGCTTGCAAGCTAATTGGATGACATTTCACCGAGAGGGCCCAGAGAATATCTATCCGTCATGTGGATGGACAAATCCCACTCTTGATCCATGTGTTTCAACCAATACTTTCCGAACACTCAATGCCACTTTTATAGCCACCCTGTTACGGTGTGGTGTTTGATGACATCAAAGCATCCATCCAGTAAAGGTGATATGCATGATCTCATGGTCGAAGGAATTAGTTTACTATGTATCAGAAAGCATATAGCAATTGAACTATTGAAATGACTTGATCTTTATGCTACGCTTATCTATAGGAGTATGTCCACCATATCATTCTCCTAATGATATGATCCTGTTGTTAATAACATCTCTATGTTCATGATCAGGAAACCATGATCATATATTAACCAACAAGCTAGTTTAACAAGAGGCTTTACTAGGGACTCTTATTTTAGTTTACAAATCACACAAGTATTAATGTTTCCGGTTAATACAATTATAGCATGGTATGTAAACATTTATCATAAGTGTGAAGATATGATAATAACCACTTTATTATTGCCTCTTGGGCATATCTCCAACACACATATCACCTGTGTCATTGCATGTGTGTTCTTCCCATGAACCACACATGGATCCACCAGTGTCATTGCATGTGTGTTCTTCCCACAGACCACACATGGATCCACCAGTGTTGTTGCATGTGTGTTCTTCCCATGAACCACACATGGATCCACCGGTGTCATTGTATGTCTGCTCTTCCCATGAACCACAGCTAGAGTCATCGCATGCGTGCTCTTTTCATGAACAACAGCTAGAGTCATTGCATGTGTGTTCTTCTTACAAACCATATCATAAACCACTCCCAGTGTCATTGCATGTGTGTTCTTATCACAAACCACACATGGATCCACCGGTGTCATTGCATGTCTGCTCTTCTCATTAACCACAGCTAGAGTCATTGCATGTCTGTTCTTTTCACAAACCACATATCACCAGAGTCATTGCATGTGTGTTCTCCCCATGAACTACACATGGATCCACCAGTGTCATTGCATGTGTGTTCTTTTCTAAAACCACACATGGATCCACCTAGTGTCATCGCATGTGTGTTCTTCCCATGAACCACACGTGGATCCACCAGTGTCATTGCATGTCTTCTCTTTTCATGAACCACAGCTAGAGTCATTGGATGTGTGTTCTTCTCATAGACCACATATCACCAGTGTCATTGCATGTGTGTTCTTCCCAAAGACCACACATGGATCCACCACTGTCATTGCATGTGTGTTCTTCAGACAAACCATATCATGAACCACACCCAGTGTCATTGCATGTGTGTTCTTCTCACAGACCACACATGGATCCACGAGTGTCATTGCATGTGTGTTCTTCCCACAGACCACACATGGATCCACCAGTGTCGTTGCATGTGTGTTCTTCCCATGAACCACACATGGATCCACCAGTGTCATTGTATGTCTGCTCTTCCCATGAACCACAGCTAGAGTCATCGCATGCGTGCTCTTTTCACAAACCACATCTAGAGTCATTGCATGTGTGTTCTTCTTACAAACCATATCATGAACCACACCCAGTGTCATTGCATGTGTGTTCTTCTCACCAACCACACATGGATCCACTGGTGTCATTGCATGTCTGCTCTTCTCATTAACCACAGCTAGAGTCATTGCATGTCTATTCTTTTCACAAACCACATATCACCAAAGTCATTGCATGTGTGTTCTTCCCATGAACCACACATGGATCCACCAGTGTCATTGCATCTATGTTCTTCTCACAAACAACACATGGATCCAGCCAGTGTCATCGCATGTCTGCTCTTCCCATGAACCACACATGGATCCACCAGTGTCATTGCATGTCTGCTCTTTTCATGAACCACAGCTAGAGTCATTGGATGTGTGTTCTTCTCACAGACCACATATCACCAGTGTCATTACATGTGTGTTCTTCCCAAAGACCACACATGGATCCACTAGTGTCATTGCATGTGTGTTCTTCTCACAAACCATATCATGAACCATACCTAGTGTCATTGCATGTGTGTTCTTTTCACAGACCACACATGGATCCACTAGTGTCATTGCATGTGTGTTCTTCTCACAAACCATATCATGAACCACACCCAGTGTCATTGCATGTGTTCTTCTCACAGACCACACATGGATCCACCAGTGTCATTGCATGTGTGTTCTTATGACAGACCATATCATGAACCACACCCAGTGTCATTGCATGTGTGTTGTTCCCATGAACCACACATGGATCCACCGGTGTCATTGCATGTCTGCTCTTTTCATGAACCACAGTTAGAGTCATTGCATGTGTGTTCTTCTCATAGACCACATATCACCTGTGTCATTGCATGTGTGTTCTTCCCATGAACCACACATGGATCCACCAGTGTCATTGCATGTGTGTTCTTCCCACAGACTACACATGGATCCACCAGTGTCGTTGCATGTGTGTTCTTCCCATGAACCACACATGGATCCACCGGTGTCATTGTATGTCTGCTCTTCCCATGAACCACAGCTAGAGTCATCGCATGAGTGCTCTTTTCATGAACAACATCTAGAGTCATTGCATGTGTGTTCTTCTTACAAACCATATCATAAACCACACCCAGTGTCATTGCATGTGTGTTCTTCTCACAAACCACACATGGATCCACCGGTGTCATTGCATGTCTGCTCTTCTCATTAACCACAGCTAGAGTCATTGCATGTCTGTTCTTTTCACAAACCACATATCACCAGAGTCATTGCATGTGTGTACTTCCCATGAACAACACATGGATCCACCAGTGTCATTGCTTGTGTGTTCTTCTCACAAACCACACATGGATCCACCCAGTGTCATCGCATGTGTGTTCTTCCCATGAACCACACATGGATCCAACAGTGTCATTGCATGTCTGCTCTTTTCATGAACCACAGCTAGAGTCATTGGATGTGTGTTCTTCTCACAGACCACATATCACCAGTGTCATTGCATGTGTGTTCTTCCCAAAGACCACACATGGATCCACCACTGTCATTGCATGTGTGTTCTTAAGACAAACCATATCATGAACCACACCCAGTGTCATTGCATGTGTGTTCTTCTCACAGACCACACATGGATCCACGAGTGTCATTGCATGTGTGTTCTTCCCACAGACCACACATGGATCCACCAGTGTCGTTGCATGTGTGTTGTTCCCATGAACCACACATGGATCCACCAGTGTCATTGTATGTCTGCTCTTCCCATGAACCACAGCTAGAGTCATCGCATGCGTGCTCTTTTCACAAACCACAGCTAGAGTCATTGCATGTGTGTTCTTCTTACAAACCATATCATGAACCACACCCAGTGTCATTGCATGTGTGTTCTTCTCACCAACCACACATGGATCCACTGGTGTCATTGCATGTCTGCTCTTCTCATTAACCACAGCTAGAGTCATTGCATGTCTATTCTTTTCACAAACCACATATCACCAGAGTCATTGCATGTGTGTTCTTCTCACAAACCACACATGGATCCACCGGTGTCATTGCATGTCTGCTCTTCTCATTAACCACAGCTAGAGTCATTGCATGTCTGTTCTTTTCACAAACCACATATCACCAGAGTCATTGCATGTGTGTACTTCCCATGAACAACACATGGATCCACCAGTGTCATTGCTTGTGTGTTCTTCTCACAAACCACACATGGATCCACCCAGTGTCATCGCATGTGTGTTCTTCCCATGAACCACACATGGATCCAACAGTGTCATTGCATGTCTGCTCTTTTCATGAACCACAGCTAGAGTCATTGGATGTGTGTTCTTCTCACAGACCACATATCACCAGTGTCATTGCATGTGTGTTCTTCCCAAAGACCACACATGGAGCCACCAGTGTCATTGCATGTGTGCTCTTCTCACAAACCATATCATGAACCACAGCCAGTGTCATTGCATGTGTGTTCTTCTCATAGACCACACATGGATCCACCAGTGTCATTGCATGTGTGTTCTTTTCATGAACCACACATGGATCCACCGGTGTCATTGTATGTCTGCTCTTCCCATGAACCACAGATAGAGTCATCGCATGTGTTCTCTTTTCATGAACCACAGCTAGAGTCATTGCATGTGTGTTCTTCTTACAAACCATATCATGAACCACACCAAGTGTCATTGCATGTGTGTTCTTCTCACAAACCACACATGGATCCACTGGTGTCATTGCAGGCCTGCTCTTCTCATTAGCGACAGCTAGAGTCATTGCATGTCTGTTCTTCCCATGAACCACACATGGATCCAACAGTGTCATTGCATGTCTGCTCTTTTCATGAACCACAACTAGACTCATTAGATGTGTGTTCTTCTCATAGACCACATATCACCAGTGTCATTGCATGTGTGTTCTTCCCAAAGACCACACATGGAGCCACCAATGTCATTGCATGTGTGCTCTTCTCACAAACCATATCATGAACCACACCCAGTGTCATTGCATGTGTGTTCTTCTCACAGACCACACATGGATCCACGAGTGTCATTGCATGTGTGTTCTTCCCACAGACCACACATGGATCCACCAGTGTCGTTGCATGTGTGTTCTTCCCATGAACCACACATGGATCCACCAGTGTCATTGTATGTCTGCTCTTCCCATGAACCACAGCTAGAGTCATCGCATGCGTGCTCTTTTCACAAACCATAGCTAGAGTCATTGCATGTGTGTTCTTCTTACAAACATATCATGAACCACACCCAGTGTCATTGCATGTGTGTTCTTCTCACCAACCACACATGGATCCACTGGTGTCATTGCATGTCTGCTCTTCTCATTAACCACAGCTAGAGTCATTGCATGTCTATTCTTTTCACAACCCACATATCACCAGAGTCATTGCATGTGTGTTCTTCCCATGAACCACACATGGATCCACCAGTGTCATTGCATCTATGTTCTTCTCACAAACAACACATGGATCCAGCCAGTGTCATCGCATGTCTGCTCTTCCCATGAACCACACATGGATCCACCAGTGTCATTGCATGTCTGCTCTTTTCATGAACCACAGCTAGAGTCATTGGATGTGTGTTCTTCTCACAGACCACATATCACCAGTGTCATTGCATGTGTGTTCTTCCCAAAGACCACACATGGATCCACTAGTGTCATTGCATGTGTGTTCTTCTCACAAACCATATCATGAACCATACCTAGTGTCATTGCATGTGTGTTCTTTTCACAGACTACACATGGATCCACTAGTGTCATTGCATGTGTGTTCTTCTCACAAACCATATCATGAACCACACTCAGTGTCATTGCATGTGTGTTCTTCTCACAGACCACACATGGATCCACCAGTGTCATTGCATGTGTGTTCTTATCACAGACCATATCATGAACCACACCCAGTGTCATTGCATGTGTGTTGTTCCCATGAACCACACATGGATCCACCGGTGTCATTGCATGTCCGCTCTTTTCATGAACCACAGCTAGAGTCATTGCATGTGTGTTCTTCTCACAGACCACATATCACCTGTGTCATTGCATGTGTGTTCTTCCCATGAACCACAGATGGATCCACCAGTGTCATTGCATGTGTGTTCTTCCCACAGACCACACATGGATCCACCCCTGTCGTTGCATGTGTGTTCTTCCCATGAACCACACATGGATCCACCAGTGTCATTGTATGTCTGCTCTGCCCATGAACCACAGCTAGAGTCATCGCATGCGTGCTCTTTTCACAAACCACAGCTAGAGTCATTGCATGTGTGTTCTTCTTACAAACCATATCATGAACCACACCTAGTGTCATTGCATGTGTGTTCTTCTCACCAACCACACATGGATCCACTGGTGTCATTGCATGTCTGCTCTTCTCATTAACCACAACTAGAGTCATTGCATGTCTATTCTTTTCACAAACCACATATCACCAGATTCATTGCATGTGTGTTCTTCCCATGAACCACACATGGATCCACCAGTGTCATTGCATCTATGTTCTTCTCACAAACAACACATGGATCCAGCCAGTGTCATCGCATGTCTGCTCTTCCCATGAACCACACATGGATCCACCAGTGTCATTGCATGTCTGCTCTTTTCATGAACCACAACTAGAGTCATTGGATGTGTGTTCTTCTCACAGACCACATATCACCAGTGTCATTGCATGTGTGTTCTTCCCAAAGACCACACATGGATCCACTAGTGTCATTGCATGTGTGTTCTTCTCACAAACCATATCATGAACCATACCTAGTGTCATTGAATGTGTGTTCTTTTCACAGACCACACATGGATCCACTAGTGTCATTGCATGTGTGTTCTTCTCACAAACCATATCATGAACCACACTCAGTGTCATTGCATGTGTGTTCTTCTCACAGACCACACATGGATCCACCAGTGTCATTGCATGTGTGTTCTTATCACAGACCATATCATGAACCACACCCAGTGTCATTGCATGTGTGTTGTTCCCATAAACCACACATGGATCCACCGGTGTCATTGCATGTCTGCTCTTTTCATGAACCACAGCTAGAGTCATTGCATGTGTGTTCTTCTCACATACCACATATCACCTGTGTCATTGCATGTGTGTTCTTCCCATGAACCACACATGGATCCACCAGTGTCATTGCATGTGTGTTCTTCCCACAGACTACACATGGATCCACCAATGTCGTTGCATGTGTGTTCTTCCCATGAACCACACATGGATCCACCGGTGTCATTGTATGTCTGCTCTTCCCATGAACCACAGCTAGAGTCATCGCATGAGTGCTCTTTTCATGAACAACATCTAGAGTCATTGCATGTGTGTTCTTCTTACAAACCATATCATAAAGCACACCCAGTGTCATTGCATGTGTGTTCTTCTCACAAACCACACATGGTTCCACCGGTGTCATTGCATGTCTGCTCTTCTCATTAACCACAGCTAGAGTCATTGCATGTCTGTTCTTTTCACAAACCACATATCACCAGAGTCATTGCATGTGTGTTCTTCCCATGAACAACACATGGATCCACCAGTGTCATTGCTTGTGTGTTCTTCTCACAAACCACACATGGATCCACCCAGTGTCATCGCATGTGTGTTCTTCCCATGAACCACACATGGATCCAACAGTGTCATTGCATGTCTGCTCTTTTCATGAACCACAGCTAGAGTCATTGGATGTGTGTTCTTCTCACATACCACATATCACCAGTGTCATTGCATGTGTGTTCTTCTCACAAACCATATCATGAACCACACCCAGTGTCATTGCATGTGTGTTCTTCTCACAGACCACACATGGAGCCACCAGTGTCATTGCATGTGTGCTCTTCTCACAAACCATATCATGAACCACACCCAGTGTCATTGCATGTGTGTTCTTCTCATAGACCACACATGGATCCACCAGTGTCATTGCATGTGTGTTCTTTTCATGAACCACACATGGATCCACCGGTGTCATTGTATGTCTGCTCCTCCCATGAACCACAGATAGAGTCATCGCATGCATTCTCTTTTCATGAACCACAGCTAGAGTCATTGCATGTGTGTTCTTCTTACAAACCATATCATGAACCACACCCAGTGTCATTGCATGTGTGTTCTTCTCACAAACCACACATGGATCCACTGGTGTCATTGCAGGCCTGCTCTTCTCATTAGCGACAGCTAGAGTCATTGCATGTCTGTTCTTCCCATGAACCACACATGGATCCAACAGTGTCATTGCATGTCTGCTCTTTTCATGAACCACAACTAGACTCATTAGATGTGTGTTCTTCTCATAGACCACATATCACCAGTGTCATTGCATGTGTGTTCTTCCCAAAGACCACACATGGAGCCACCAATGTCATTGCATGTGTGCTCTTCTCACAAACCATATCATGAACCACACCCAGTGTCATTGCATGTGTGTTCTTCTCACAGACCACACATGGATCCACGAGTGTCATTGCATGTGTGTTCTTCCCACAGACCACACATGGATCCACCAGTGTCGTTGCATGTGTGTTCTTCCCATGAACCACACATGGATCCACCAGTGTCATTGTATGTCTGCTCTTCCCATGAACCACAGCTAG
Source organism: Avena sativa (assembly GCA_916181665.1). Classification (NCBI taxonomy): domain Eukaryota; kingdom Viridiplantae; phylum Streptophyta; class Magnoliopsida; order Poales; family Poaceae; genus Avena; species Avena sativa. The sequence continues at coordinate 437,731,437 of OV702295.1, forward strand.
AGTCATCGCATGCGTGCTCTTTTCACAAACCACAGCTAGAGTCATTGCATGTGTGTTCTTCTTACAAACATATCATGAACCACACCCAGTGTCATTGCATGTGTGTTCTTCTCACCAACCACACATGGATCCACTGGTGTCATTGCATGTCTGCTCTTCTCATTAACCACAGCTAGAGTCATTGCATGTCTATTCTTTTCACAACCCACATATCACCAGAGTCATTGCATGTGTGTTCTTCCCATGAACCACACATGGATCCACCAGTGTCATTGCATCTATGTTCTTCTCACAAACAACACATGGATCCAGCCAGTGTCATCGCATGTCTGCTCTTCCCATGAACCACACATGGATCCACCAGTGTCATTGCATGTCTGCTCTTTTCATGAACCACAGCTAGAGTCATTGGATGTGTGTTCTTCTCACAGACCACATATCACCAGTGTCATTGCATGTGTGTTCTTCCCAAAGACCACACATGGATCCACTAGTGTCATTGCATGTGTGTTCTTCTCACAAACCATATCATGAACCATACCTAGTGTCATTGCATGTGTGTTCTTTTCACAGACTACACATGGATCCACTAGTGTCATTGCATGTGTGTTCTTCTCACAAACCATATCATGAACCACACTCAGTGTCATTGCATGTGTGTTCTTCTCACAGACCACACATGGATCCACCAGTGTCATTGCATGTGTGTTCTTATCACAGACCATATCATGAACCACACCCAGTGTCATTGCATGTGTGTTGTTCCCATGAACCACACATGGATCCACCGGTGTCATTGCATGTCCGCTCTTTTCATGAACCACAGCTAGAGTCATTGCATGTGTGTTCTTCTCACAGACCACATATCACCTGTGTCATTGCATGTGTGTTCTTCCCATGAACCACAGATGGATCCACCAGTGTCATTGCATGTGTGTTCTTCCCACAGACCACACATGGATCCACCCCTGTCGTTGCATGTGTGTTCTTCCCATGAACCACACATGGATCCACCAGTGTCATTGTATGTCTGCTCTGCCCATGAACCACAGCTATAGTCATCGCATGCGTGCTCTTTTCACAAACCACAGCTAGAGTCATTGCATGTGTGTTCTTCTTACAAACCATATCATGAACCACACCTAGTGTCATTGCATGTGTGTTCTTCTCACCAACCACACATGGATCCACTGGTGTCATTGCATGTCTGCTCTTCTCATTAACCAAAACTAGAGTCATTGCATGTCTATTCTTTTCACAAACCACATATCACCAGATTCATTGCATGTGTGTTCTTCCCATGAACCACACATGGATCCACCAGTGTCATTGCATCTATGTTCTTCTCACAAACAACACATGGATCCAGCCAGTGTCATCGCATGTCTGCTCTTCCCATGAACCACACATGGATCCACCAGTGTCATTGCATGTCTGCTCTTTTCATGAACCACAACTAGAGTCATTGGATGTGTGTTCTTCTCACAGACCACATATCACCAGTGTCATTGCATGTGTGTTCTTCCCAAAGACCACACATGGATCCACTAGTGTCATTGCATGTGTGTTCTTCTCACAAACCATATCATGAACCATACCTAGTGTCATTGAATGTGTGTTCTTTTCACAGACCACACATGGATCCACTAGTGTCATTGCATGTGTGTTCTTCTCACAAACCATATCATGAACCACACTCAGTGTCATTGCATGTGTGTTCTTCTCACAGACCACACATGGATCCACCAGTGTCATTGCATGTGTGTTCTTATCACAGACCATATCATGAACCACACCCAGTGTCATTGCATGTGTGTTGTTCCCATAAACCACACATGGATCCACCGGTGTCATTGCATGTCTGCTCTTTTCATGAACCACAGCTAGAGTCATTGCATGTGTGTTCTTCTCACATACCACATATCACCTGTGTCATTGCATGTGTGTTCTTCCCATGAACCACACATGGATCCACCAGTGTCATTGCATGTGTGTTCTTCCCACAGACTACACATGGATCCACCAATGTCGTTGCATGTGTGTTCTTCCCATGAACCACACATGGATCCACCGGTGTCATTGTATGTCTGCTCTTCCCATGAACCACAGCTAGAGTCATCGCATGAGTGCTCTTTTCATGAACAACATCTAGAGTCATTGCATGTGTGTTCTTCTTACAAACCATATCATAAAGCACACCCAGTGTCATTGCATGTGTGTTCTTCTCACAAACCACACATGGTTCCACCGGTGTCATTGCATGTCTGCTCTTCTCATTAACCACAGCTAGAGTCATTGCATGTCTGTTCTTTTCACAAACCACATATCACCAGAGTCATTGCATGTGTGTTCTTCCCATGAACAACACATGGATCCACCAGTGTCATTGCTTGTGTGTTCTTCTCACAAACCACACATGGATCCACCCAGTGTCATCGCATGTGTGTTCTTCCCATGAACCACACATGGATCCAACAGTGTCATTGCATGTCTGCTCTTTTCATGAACCACAGCTAGAGTCATTGGATGTGTGTTCTTCTCACATACCACATATCACCAGTGTCATTGCATGTGTGTTCTTCTCACAAACCATATCATGAACCACACCCAGTGTCATTGCATGTGTGTTCTTCTCACAGACCACACATGGAGCCACCAGTGTCATTGCATGTGTGCTCTTCTCACAAACCATATCATGAACCACACCCAGTGTCATTGCATGTGTGTTCTTCTCATAGACCACACATGGATCCACCAGTGTCATTGCATGTGTGTTCTTTTCATGAACCACACATGGATCCACCGGTGTCATTGTATGTCTGCTCCTCCCATGAACCACAGATAGAGTCATCGCATGCATTCTCTTTTCATGAACCACAGCTAGAGTCATTGCATGTGTGTTCTTCTTACAAACCATATCATGAACCACACCCAGTGTCATTGCATGTGTGTTCTTCTCACAAACCACACATGGATCCACTGGTGTCATTGCAGGCCTGCTCTTCTCATTAGCGACAGCTAGAGTCATTGCATGTCTGTTCTTTTCACAAACCACATATCACTAGAGTCATTGCATGTGTGTTCTTCCCATGAACCACACATGGATCCACCAGTGTCATTGCATCTGTGTTCTTCTCACAAACCACACATGGATCCAGCCAGTGTCATCACATGTCTGCTCTTCCCATGAACCACACATGGATCCACCAGTGTCATTGCATGTCTGTTCTTTTCATGAACCACAGCTAGAGTCATTGGATGTGTGTTCTTCTCACAGACCACATATCACCAGTGTCATTGCATGTGTCTTCTTCCCAAAGACCACACATGGATCCACTAGTGTCATTGCATGTGTGTTCTTCTCACAAACCATATCATGAACCACACCCAGTGTCATTGCATGTGTGTTCTTCTCATTAACCCCACATGGATCCACCGGTGTCATTGCATGTCTGCTGTTTTCATTAACCACAGCTAGAGTCATTGCATGTGTGCTCTTTTCACAAACCACATATCACCAGAGTCATTGCATGTGTGTTCTTCTCACATACCATATCATGAACCACACCCAGTGTCATTACATGTGTGTTCTTCCCATGAACCACACATGGATCCACCGGTGTCATTGCATGTCTGCTCTTTTCATGAACCACAGCTAGGGTCATTGCATGTGTGTTCTTCTCACATACCACATATCACGAGTATCATTGCATGTGTGTTGTTCCCAAAAACCACACATGGATCCACCAGTGTCATTGCATGTGTGTTCTTCTCACAAACCATATCATGAACCACACGTAGTGTCATTGCATGTGTGTTCTTCTCACATACCACACATGGATCCACCGGTGTCATTGCATGTGTGTTGTTCCCATGAACCACACATGGATCCACCGGTGTCATTGTATGTCTGCTCTTCCCATGAACCACAGCTAGAGTCATCGCATGCATGCTCTTTACGTGAACCATAGCTAGAGTCATTGCATGTGTGTTCTTCTCACAGACCATATCATGAACCATACCCAGTTTCATTGCATGGTTGTTCTTCCCATGAACCACACATGGATCCACCGGTGTCATTGCATGTCTGCTCTTTTAATGAACCACAGCTAGAGTTATTGCATATGTGTTCTTCTCACAGACCACATATCACCGAAGTCATTGCATGTGTGTTCTTCCCATGAACCACACATGGATCCACCAGTGTCATTGTATGTGTGTTCTTCCCACACACCACACATGGATCCACCAGTGTCGTTGCATGTGTGTTCTTCCGACGAACCACACATGGATCCACCAGTGTCATTGTATGTATGCTCTTCCCATGAACCACAGCTAGAGTCATCGCATGTCTTCTCTTTTCATGAACCACAGCTAGAGTCATTGCATGTTTGTTCTTCTTACAAACCATATCATGAACCACACCCAGTGTCATTGCATCTGTGTTCTTCTCACAAACCACACATGGATCCACCGGTGTCATTCCATGTCTGCTCTTCTCATTAACTACAGCTAGAGTCATTGCATGTCTGCTCTTTTCACAAACCACATATCACCAGAGTCATTGCATGTGTGTTCTTCCCATGAACTACACATGGATCCACCAGTGTCATTGCATGTGTGTTCTTCTCTAAAACCACACATGGATCCACCTAGTGTCATCGCATGTGTGTTCTTCCCATGAACCACACATGGATCCACCAGTGTCATTGCATGTCTGCTCTTTTCATGAACCACAGCTAGAGTCATTGGATGTGTGTTCTTCTCATAGATCACATATCACCAGTGTCATTGCATGTGTGTTCTTCCCAAAGACCACACATGGATCCACCAGTGTCATTGCATGTGTGTTCTTCAGACAAACCATATCATGAACCACACCCAGTGTCATTGCATGTGTGTTCTTCTCACAGACCACACATGGATCTACCAGTGTCATTGCATGTGTGTTCTTCTCACAGACTATATCATGAACCACACCAAGTGTCATTGCATGTGTGTTCTTCCCATGAACCACACATGGATCCACCGGTGTCATTGCATGTCTGCTCTTTTCATGAACCACAGCTAGAGTCATTGCATGTGTGTTCTTATCACAAACCACATATCACCGGTGTCATTGCATGTGTGTTCTTCCCAAAGACCACACTTGGATCCAGCAGTGTCATTGCATGTGTGTTCTTCCCACAGACCACACATGGATCCACCAGTGTCATTGCATGTGTGTTCTTCCCATGAACCACACATGGATCCACTGGTGTCATTGTATGTCTGCTCTTCCCATGAACCATAGCTAGAGTAATCGCATGCGTGCTCTTTTCATGAACCACAGCTAGAGTCATTGCATGTGTGTTCTTCTTACAAACCATATCATGAACCACACCCAGTGTCATTGCATGTGTGTTCTTCTCACAAACCACACATGGATCCACTGGTGTCATTGCATGCCTACTCTTCTCATTAACGATAGCTAGAGTCATTGCATGTCTGTTCTTTTCACAAACCACATATCACCAGAGTCATTGCATGTGTGTTCTTCCCATGAACCACACATGGATCCACCAGTGTCATTGCATGTGTGTTCTTCTCACAAACCGCACATGGATCCAGCCAGTGTCATCGCATGTCTGCTCTTGCCATGAACCACACATGGATCCAGCAGTGTCATTGCATGTCTGCTCTTTTCATGAACCAAAGCTAGAGTCATTGGATGTGTGTTCTTCTCACAGACCACATATCACCAGTGTCATTGCATGTTTGTTCTTCCCAAAACCACACATGGATCCACTAGTGTCATTGCATGTGTGTTCTTCTCACAAACCATATCATGAACCATACCCAGTGTCATTGCATGTGTGTTCTTCTCACAAACCACACATGGATCCACTAGTGTCAATGCATGTGAGTTCTTCTCACAAACCATATCATGAAGCACACCTAGTGTGATTGCATATGTGTTCTTCTCATGAACCACACATGGATCCACCAGTGTCATTGCATGTCTGCTCTTTTCATTAACCACAGCTAGAGTCATTGCATGTGTGCTCTTTTCACAAACCACATATCACCAGAGTCATTGCATGTGCATTGTTCTCACAGACCATATCATGAACCACACCTAGTGTCATTGCATGTGTGTTCTTCCCATGAACCACACATGGATCCACCGGTGTCATTGCATGTCTTCTCTTTTCATGAACCACAGCTAGAGTCATTGCATGTGTGTTCTTGTCACAGACCACATATCACCAGTGTCATTGCATGTGTGTTCTTCCCAAAGACCACACATGGATCCACCAGTGTCATTGCATGTGTGTTATTCTCACAAACCATATCATGAACCACACCCAGTGTCATTGCATGTGTGTTCTTCTCATTAACCCCACATGGATCCACCGGTGTCATTGCATGTCTGCTCTTTTCATTAACCACAGCTAGAGTCATTGCATGTGTGTTCTTTACACAAACCACATATCACCAGAGTCATTGCATGTGTGTTCTTCTCACAGACCACATATCACCTGTGCATTGCATGTGTGTTCTTCCCATGAACCACACATGGATCCACCAGTGTCATTGCATGTGTGTTCTTTTCACAAACCACATATCACCAGAGTCATTGCATGTGTGTTCTTATCACAGAACACATATCACCTGTGTCATTGCATGTGTGTTCTTCCCATGAACCACACATGGATCCACTAGTGTCATTGCATGTGTGTTCTTCCCACAGACCACACATGGATCCACCGGTGTCATTGCATGTGTGTTCTTCCCATGAACCACACATGGATCTACCAGTGTCATTGCATGTCTGCTCTTTTCATGAACCACAACTAGAGTCATTGGATGTGTGTTCTTCTCATAGACCACATATCACCAGTGTCATTGCATGTGTGTTCTTCCCAAAGACCACACATGGATCCACCAATGTCATTGCACGTGTGTTCTTCTCACAAACCATATCATGAACCACACCCAGTGTCATTGCATGTGTGTTATTCTCACGGACCACACATGGATCCACCAGTGTCATTGCATGTGTGTTCTTATCACAGACCATATCATGAACCACACCCAGTGTCATTGCATGTGTGTTCTTCCCACGAACCACACATGGATCCAGCGGTGTCATTGCATGTCTGCTCTTTTCATGAACCATAGCTAGAGTCATTGCATGTGTGTTCTTCTCACAGACCACATATCACCTGTGTCATTGCATGTGTGTTCTTCCCATGAACCACACATGGTTCCACCAGTGTCATTGCATGTGTGTTCTTCCCATGAACCACACATGGATCCACCGGTGTTACTGTATGTCTGCTCTTCCCATGAACCACAGCTAGAGTCATCGCATGCGTGCTCTTTTCATGAACAATAGCTAGAGTCATTGCATGTGTGTACTTCTTACAAACCATATCATAAACCAGTCCCAGTGTCATTGCATGTCTGTTCTTCTCACAAACCACACATGGATCCACCGGTGTCATTGCATGTCTGCTCTTCTCATTAACCACACCTAGAGTCATTGCATGTCTGTTCTTTTCACAAACCACATATCACCAGAGTCATTGCATGTGTGTTCTTCCCATGAACAACACATGGATCCACCAGTGTCATTGCATGTGTGTTCTTCTCACAAACCACACATGGATCCAGCAGTGTCATTGCATGTGTGTTCTTCCCATAGACCACACATTGATCCACCAGTGTCATTGCATGTGCGTTCTTCCCAAGAACCACACATGGATCCACTGGTGTCATTGTATGTCTGCTCTTCCCATGAACCACAGCTAGAGTCATCGCATGCGTGCTCTTTTCATGAACCACAGCTAGAGTCATTGCATGTGTGTTCTTCTTACAAACCATATCATGAACCACACCCAGTGTCATTGCATGTGTGTTCTTCTCCCAAACCACACATGGATCCACTGGTGTCATTGCATGCCTACTCTTCTCATTAACGATAGCTAGAGCCATTGCATGTTTGTTCTTTTCACAAACCACATATCACCAGAGTCATTGCATGTGTGTTCTTCCCATGAAGCACACATGGATCCACCAGTGTCATTGCATGTGTGTTCTTCTCACAAACCGCACATGGATCCAGCCAGTGTCATCGCATGTCTGCTCTTGCCATGAACCACACATGGATCCACCAGTGTCATTGCATGTCTGCTCTTTTCATGAACCAAAGCTAGAGTCATTGCATGTGTGTTCTTCCCAAAGACCACACATGGATCCACTATTGTCATTGCATGTGTGTTCTTCTCACAAACCATATCATGAACCATACCCAGTGTCATTGCATGTGTGTTCTTCTCACAAACCACACATGGATCCACTAGTGTCATTGCATGTGAGTTCTTCTCACAAACCATATCATGAAGCACACCCAGTGTGATTGCATGTGTGTTCTTCTCATGAACCACACATGGATCCACCAGTGTCATTGCATGTCTGCTCTTTTCATTAACCACAGCTAGAGTCATTGCATGTGTGCTCTTTTCACAAACCACATATCACCAGAGTCATTGCATGTGTGTTCTTCTCACAGACTATATCATGAACCACACCTAGTGTCATTGCATGTGTGTTCTTCCCATGAACCACACATGGATCCACCGGTGTCATTGCATGTCTTCTCTTTTCATGAACCACAGCTAGAGTCATTGCATGTGTGTTCTTCTCACAGATGACATATCACCAGTGTCATTGCATGTGTGTTCTTCCCAAAGACCACACATGGATCCACTAGTGTCATTGCATGTGTGTTCTTCTCACAAACCATATCATGAACCACACCAAGTGTCATTGCATGTGTGTTCTTCTCATTAACCCCACATGGATCCACCGGTGTCATTGCATGTCTGCTCTTTTCATTAACCACAGCTAGAGTCATTGCATGTGTGTTCTTTACACAAACCACATATCACCAGAGTCATTGCATGTGTGTTCTTCTCACAGACCACATATCACCTGTGCATTGCATGTTTGTTCTTCCCATGAACCACACATGGATCCACCAGTGTCATTGCATGTGTGTTCTTTTCACAAACCACATATCACCAGAGTCATTGCATGTGTGTTCTTATCACAGAACACATATCACCTGTGTCATTGCATGTGTTTTCTTCCCATGAACCACACATGGATCCACTAGTGTCATTGCATGTGTGTTCTTCCCATAGACCACACATGGATCCACCGGTGTCATTGCATGTGTGTTCTTCCCATGAACCACACATGGATCTACCAGTGTCATTGCATGTCTGCTCTTTTCATGAACCACAGCTAGAGTCATTGGATGTGTGTTCTTCTCATAGACCACATATCACCAGTGTCATTGCATGTTTATTCTTCCCAAAGACCACACATGGATCAACCAGTGTCATTGCACGTGTGTTCTTCTCACAAACCTTATCATGAACCACACCCAGTGTCATTGCATGTGTCATTCTCACAGACCACACATGGATCCACCAGAGTCATTGCATGTGTGTTCTTCCCATGAACCACACATGGATCCACCGGTGTCATTGCATGTCTGCTCTTTTCATGAACCACAGCTAGAGTCATTGCATGTGTGTTCTTATCACAAACCACATATCACCGGTGTCATTGCATGTGTGTTCTTCCCAAAGACCACACATGGATCCAGCAGTGTCATTGCATGTGTGTTCTTCCCACAGACCACACATTGATCCACCAGTGTCATTGCATGTGTGTTCTTCCCATGAACCACACATGGATCCACTGGTGTGATTGTATGTCTGCTCTTCCCATGAACCACAGCTAGAGTCATCGCATGCGTGCTCTTTTCATGAACCACAGCTAGAGTCATTGCATGTGTGTTCTTCTTACAAACCATATCATGAACCACACCCAATGTCATTGCATGTGTGTTATTCTCCCAAACCACACATGGATCCACTTGTGTCATTGCATGCCTACTCTTCTCATTAACGATAGCTAGAGTCATTGCATGTCTGTTCTTTTCACAAACCACATATCACTAGAGTCATTGCATGTGTGTTCTTCCCATGAACCACACATGGATCCACCAGTGTCATTGCATGTGTGTTCTTCTCACAAACCGCACATGGATCCAGCCAGTGTCATCGCATGTCTGCTCTTGCCATGAACCACACATGGATCCACCAGTGTCATTGCATGTCTGCTCTTTTCATGAACCAAAGCTAGAGTCATTGGATGTGTGTTCTTCTCACACACCACATATCACCAGTGTCATTGCATGTGTGTTCTTCCCAAAGACCACACATGGATCCACTATTGTCATTGCATGTGTGTTTTTCTCACAAACCATATCATGAACCATACCCAGTGTCATTGCATGTGTGTTCTTCTCACAAACCACACATGGATCCACTAGTGTCATTGCATGTGAGTTCTTCTGACAAACCATATCATGAAGCACACCCAGTGTGATTGCATGTGTGTTCTTCTCATGAACCACACATGGATCCACCAGTGTCATTGCATGTCTGCTCTTTTCATTAACCACAGCTAGAGTCATTGCATGTGTGCTCTTTTCACAAACCACATATCACCAGAGTCATTGCATGTGTGTTCTTCTCACAGACCATATCATGAACCACACCTAGTGTCATTGCATGTGTGTTCTTCCCATGAACCACACATGGATCCACCGGTGTCATTGCATGCCTTCTCTTTTCATGAACCACAGCTAGAGTCATTGCATGTGTGTTCTTCTCACAGATGACATATCACCAGTGTCATTGCATGTGTGTTCTTCCCAAAGACCACACATGGATCCACTAGTGTCATTGCATGTGTGTTCTTCTCACAAACCATATCATGAACCACACCAAGTGTCATTGCATGTGTGTTCTTCTCATTAACCCCACATGGATCCACCGGTGTCATTGCATGTCTGCTCTTTTCATTAACCACAGCTAGAGTCATTGCATGTGTGTTCTTTACACAAACCACATATCACCAGAGTCATTGCATGTGTGTTCTTCTCACAGACCACATATCACCTGTGCATTGCATGTGTGTTCTTCCCATGAACCACACATGGATCCACCAGTGTCATTGCATGTGTGTTCTTTTCACAAACCACATATCACCAGAGTCATTGCATGTGTGTTCTTATCACAGAACACATATCACCTGTGTCATTGCATGTGTGTTCTTCCCATGAACCACACATGGATCCACTAGTGTCATTGCATGTGTGTTCTTCCCATAGACCACACATGGATCCACCGGTGTCATTGCATGTGTGTTCTTCCCATGAACCACACATGGATCTACCAGTGTCATTGCATGTCTGCTCTTTTCATGAACCACAGCTAGAGTCATTGGATGTGTGTTCTTCTCATAGACCACATATCACCAGCGTCATTGCATGTGTATTCTTCCCAAAGACCACACTTGGATCCACCAGTGTCATTGCACGTGTGTTCTTCTCACAAACCATATCATGAACCACACCCAGTGTCATTGCATGTGTGTTATTCTCACAGACCACACATGGATCCACCAGAGTCATTGCATGTGTGTTCTTATCACAGACCATATCATGAACCACACCTAGTGTCATTGCATGTGTGTTCTTCCCATGAACCACACATGGATCCACCGTTTTCATTGCATGTCTGCTCTTTTCATGAACCACAGCTAGAGTCATTGCATGTGTGTTCTTCTCACAGACCACATATCACCTGTGTCATTGCATGTGTGTTCTTCCCATGAACCACACATGGATCCACCAGTGTCATTGCATGTGTGTTCTTCCCACAGACCACACATGGATCCACCAGTGTTGTTGCATGTGTGTTCTTCCCATGAACCACACATGGATCCACCGGTGTCATTGTATGTCTGCTCTTCCCATGAACCACAGCTAGAGTCATCGCATGCGTGCTCTTTTCATGAACAACAGCTAGAGTCATTGCATGTGTGTTCTTCTTACAAACCATATCATAAACCACTCCCAGTGTCATTGCATGTGTGTTCTTCTCACAAACCACACATGGATCCACCGGTGTCATTGCATGTCTGCTCTTCTCATTAACCACAGCTAGAGTCATTGCATGTCTGTTCTTTTCACAAACCACATATCACCAGAGTTATTGCATGTGTGTTCTTCCCATGAACTACACATGGATCCACCAGTGTCATTGCATGTGTGTTCTTTTCTAAAACCACACATGGATCCACCTAGTGTCATCGCATGTGTGTTCTTCCCATGAACCACACGTGGATCCACCAGTGTCATTGCATGTCTTCTCTTTTCATGAACCACAGCTAGAGTCATTGGATGTGTGTTCTTCTCATAGACCACATATCACCAGTGTCATTGCATGTGTGTTCTTCCCAAAGACCACACATGGATCCACCACTGTCATTGCATGTGTGTTCTTCAGACAAACCATATCATGAACCACACCCAGTGTCATTGCATGTGTGTTCTTCTCACAGACCACACATGGATCCACGAGTGTCATTGCATGTGTGTTCTTCCCACAGACCACACATGGATCCACCAGTGTCGTTGCATGTGTGTTCTTCCCATGAACCACACATGGATCCACCAGTGTCATTGTATGTCTGCTCTTCCCATGAACCACAGCTAGAGTCATCGCATGCGTGCTCTTTTCACAAACCACATCTAGAGTCATTGCATGTGTGTTCTTCTTACAAACCATATCATGAACCACACCCAGTGTCATTGCATGTGTGTTCTTCTCACCAACCACACATGGATCCACTGGTGTCATTGCATGTCTGCTCTTCTCATTAACCACAGCTAGAGTCATTGCATGTCTATTCTTTTTCACAAACCACATATCACCAAAGTCATTCCATGTGTGTTCTTCCCATGAACCACACATGGATCCACCTGTGTCATTGCATCTATGTTCTTCTCACAAACAACACATGGATCCAGCCAGTGTCATCGCATGTCTGCTCTTCCCATGAACCACACATGGATCCACCAGTGTCATTGCATGTCTGCTCTTTTCATGAACCACAGCTAGAGTCATTGGATGTGTGTTCTTCTCACAGACCACATAGCACCAGTGTCATTACATGTGTGTTCTTCCCAAAGACCACACATGGATCCACTAGTGTCATTGCATGTGTGTTCTTCTCACAAACCATATCATGAACCATACCTAGTGTCATTGCATGTGTGTTCTTTTCACAGACCACACATGGATCCACTAGTGTCATTGCATGTGTGTTCTTCTCACAAACCATATCATGAACCACACCCAGTGTCATTGCATGTGTGTTCTTCTCACAGACCACACATGGATCCACCAGTGTCATTGCATGTGTGTTCTTATGACAGACCATATCATGAACCACACCCAGTGTCATTGCATGTGTGTTGTTCCCATGAACCACACATGGATCCACCGGTGTCATTGCATGTCTGCTCTTTTCATGAACCACAGTTAGAGTCATTGCATGTGTGTTCTTCTCATAGACCACATATCACCTGTGTCATTGCATGTGTGTTCTTCCCATGAACCACACATGGATCCACCAGTGTCATTGCATGTGTGTTCTTCCCACAGACTACACATGGATCCACCAGTGTCGTTGCATGTGTGTTCTTCCCATGAACCACACATGGATCCACCGGTGTCATTGTATGTCTGCTCTTCCCATGAACCACAGCTAGAGTCATCGCATGAGTGCTCTTTTCATGAACAACATCTAGAGTCATTGCATGTGTGTTCTTCTTACAAACCATATCACAAACCACACCCAGTGTCATTGCATGTGTGTTCTTCTCACAAACCACACATGGATCCACCGGTGTCATTGCATGTCTGCTCTTCTCATTAACCACAGCTAGAGTCATTGCATGTCTGTTCTTTTCACAAACCACATATCACCAGAGTCATTGCATGTGTGTACTTCCCATGAACAACACATGGATCCACCAGTGTCATTGCTTGTGTGTTCTTCTCACAAACCACACATGGATCCACCCAGTGTCATCGCATGTGTGTTCTTCCCATGAACCACACATGGATCCAACAGTGTCATTGCATGTCTGCTCTTTTCATGAACCACAGCTAGAGTCATTGGATGTGTGTTCTTCTCACAGACCACATATCACCAGTGTCATTGCATGTGTGTTCTTCCCAAAGACCACACATGGATCCACCACTGTCATTGCATGTGTGTTCTTCAGACAAACCATATCATGAACCACACACAGTGTCATTGCATGTGTGTTCTTCTCACAGACCACACATGGATCCACGAGTGTCATTGCATGTGTGTTCTTCCCACAGACCACACATGGATCCACCAGTGTCGTTGCATGTGTGTTGTTCCCATGAACCACACATGGATCCACCAGTGTCATTGTATGTCTGCTCTTCCCATGAACCACAACTAGAGTCATCGCATGCGTGCTCTTTTCACAAACCACAGCTAGAGTCATTGCATGTGTGTTCTTCTTACAAACCATATCATGAACCACACCCAGTGTCATTGCATGTGTGTTCTTCTCACCAACCACACATGGATCCACTGGTGTCATTGCATGTCTGCTCTTCTCATTAACCACAGCTAGAGTCATTGCATGTCTATTCTTTTCACAAACCACATATCACCAGAGTCATTGCATGTGTGTTCTTCTCACAAACCACACATGGATCCACCGGTGTCATTGCATGTCTGCTCTTCTCATTAACCACAGCTAGAGTCATTGCATGTCTGTTCTTTTCACAAACCACATATCACCAGAGTCATTGCATGTGTGTACTTCCCATGAACAACACATGGATCCACCAGTGTCATTGCTTGTGTGTTCTTCTCACAAACCACACATAGATCCACCCAGTGTCATCGCATGTGTGTTCTTCCCATGAACCACACATGGATCCAACAGTGTCATTGCATGTCTGCTCTTTTCATGAACCACAGCTAGAGTCATTGGATGTGTGTTCTTCTCACAGACCACATATCACCAGTGTCATTGCATGTGTGTTCTTCCCAAAGACCACACATGGAGCCACCAGTGTCATTGCATGTGTGCTCTTCTCACAAACCATATCATGAACCACACCCAGTGTCATTGCATGTGTGTTCTTCTCATAGACCACACATGGATCCACGAGTGTCATTGCATGTGTGTTCTTCCCACAGACCACACATGGATCCACCAGTGTCGTTGCATGTGTGTTCTTCCCATGAACCACACATGGATCCACCGGTGTCATTGCATGTCTGCTCTTTTCATGAACCACAGCTAGAGTCATTGCATGTGTGTTCTTCTCACAGACCACATATCACCTGTGTCATTGCATGTGTGTTCTTCCCATGAACCACACATGGATCCACCAGTGTCATTGCATGTGTGTTCTTCCCACAGACCACACATGGATCCACCAGTGTTGTTGCATGTGTGTTCTTCCCATGAACCACACATGGATCCACCGGTGTCATTGTATGTCTGCTCTTCCCATGAACCACAGCTAGAGTCATCGCATGCGTGCTCTTTTCATGAACAACAGCTAGAGTCATTGCATGTGTGTTCTTCTTACAAACCATATCATAAACCACTCCCAGTGTCATTGCATGTGTGTTCTTCTCACAAACCACACATGGATCCACCGGTGTCATTGCATGTCTGCTCTTCTCATTAACCACAGCTAGAGTCATTGCATGTCTGTTCTTTTCACAAACCACATATCACCAGAGTCATTGCATGTGTGTTCTCCCCATGAACTACACATGGATCCACCAGTGTCATTGCATGTGTGTTCTTTTCTAAAACCACACATGGATCCACCTAGTGTCATCGCATGTGTGTTCTTCCCATGAACCACACGTGGATCCACCAGTGTCATTGCATGTCTTCTCTTTTCATGAACCACAGCTAGAGTCATTGGATGTGTGTTCTTCTCATAGACCACATATCACCAGTGTCATTGCATGTGTGTTCTTCCCAAAGACCACACATGGATCCACCACTGTCATTGCATGTGTGTTCTTCAGACAAACCATATCATGAACCACACCCAGTGTCATTGCATGTGTGTTCTTCTCACAGACCACACATGGATCCACGAGTGTCATTGCATGTGTGTTCTTCCCACAGACCACACATGGATCCACCAGTGTCGTTGCATGTGTGTTCTTCCCATGAACCACACATGGATCCACCAGTGTCATTGTATGTCTGCTCTTCCCATGAACCACAGCTAGAGTCATCGCATGCGTGTTCTTTTCACAAACCACATCTAGAGTCATTGCATGTGTGTTCTTCTTACAAACCATATCATGAACCACACCCAGTGTCATTGCATGTGTGTTCTTCTCACCAACCACACATGGATCCACTGGTGTCATTGCATGTCTGCTCTTCTCATTAACCACAGCTAGAGTCATTGCATGTCTATTCTTTTCACAAACCACATATCACCAAAGTCATTGCATGTGTGTTCTTCCCATGAACCACACATGGATCCACCAGTGTCATTGCATCTATGTTCTTCTCACAAACAACACATGGATCCAGCCAGTGTCATCGCATGTCTGCTCTTCCCATGAACCACACATGGATCCACCAGTGTCATTGCATGTCTGCTCTTTTCATGAACCACAGCTAGAGTCATTGGATGTGTGTTCTTCTCACAGACCACATATCACCAGTGTCATTACATGTGTGTTCTTCCCAAAGACCACACATGGATCCACTAGTGTCATTGCATGTGTGTTCTTCTCACAAACCATATCATGAACCATACCTAGTGTCATTGCATGTGTGTTCTTTTCACAGACCACACATGGATCCACTAGTGTCATTGCATGTGTGTTCTTCTCACAAACCATATCATGAACCACACCCAGTGTCATTGCATGTGTGTTCTTCTCACAGACCACACATGGATCCACCAGTGTCATTGCATGTGTGTTCTTATGACAGACCATATCATGAACCACACCCAGTGTCATTGCATGTGTGTTGTTCCCATGAACCACACATGGATCCACCGGTGTCATTGCATGTCTGCTCTTTTCATGAACCACAGTTAGAGTCAATGCATGTGTGTTCTTCTCATAGACCACATATCACCTGTGTCATTGCATGTGTGTTCTTCCCATGAACCACACATGGATCCACCAGTGTCATTGCATGTGTGTTCTTCCCACAGACTACACATGGATCCACCATTGTCGTTGCATGTGTGTTCTTCCCATGAACCACACATGGATCCACCGGTGTCATTGTATGTCTGCTCTTCCCATGAACCACAGCTAGAGTCATCGCATGAGTGCTCTTTTCATGAACAACATCTAGAGTCATTGCATGTGTGTTCTTCTTACAAACCATATCATAAACCACACCCAGTGTCATTGCATGTGTGTTCTTCTCACAAACCACACATGGATCCACCGGTGTCATTGCATGTCTGCTCTTCTCATTAACCACAGCTAGAGTCATTGCATGTCTGTTCTTTTCACAAACCACATATCACCAGAGTCATTGCATGTGTGTACTTCCCATGAACAACACATGGATCCACCAGTGTCATTGCTTGTGTGTTCTTCTCACAAACCACACATGGATCCACCCAGTGTCATCGCATGTGTGTTCTTCCCATGAACCACACATGGATCCAACAGTGTCATTGCATGTCTGCTCTTTTCATGAACCACAACTAGAGTCATTGGATGTGTGTTCTTCTCACAGACCACATATCACCAGTGTCATTGCATGTGTGTTCTTCCCAAAGACCACACATGGAACCACCACTGTCATTGCATGTGTGTTCTTCAGACAAACCATATCATGAACCACACCCAGTGTCATTGCATGTGTGTTCTTCTCACAGACCACACATGGATCCACGAGTGTCATTGCATGTGTGTTCTTCCCACAGACCACACATGGATCCACCAGTGTCGTTGCATGTGTGTTGTTCCCATGAACCACACATGGATCCACCAGTGTCATTGTATGTCTGCTCTTCCCATGAACCACAGCTAGAGTCATCGCATGCGTGCTCTTTTCACAAACCACAGCTAGAGTCATTGCATGTGTGTTCTTCTTACAAACCATATCATGAACCACACCCAGTGTCATTGCATGTGTGTTCTTCTCACCAACCACACATGGATCCACTGGTGTCATTGCATGTCTGCTCTTCTCATTAACCACAGCTAGAGTCATTGCATGTCTATTCTTTTCGCAAACCACATATCACCAGAGTCATTGCATGTGTGTTCTTCTCACAAACCACACATGGATCCACCGGTGTCATTGCATGTCTGCTCTTCTCATTAACCACAGCTAGAGTCATTGCATGTCTGTTCTTTTCACAAACCACATATCACCAGAGTCATTGCATGTGTGTACTTCCCATGAACAACACATGGATCCACCAGTGTCATTGCTTGTGTGTTCTTCTCACAAACCACACATGGATCCACCCAGTGTCATCGCATGTGTGTTCTTCCCATGAACCACACATGGATCCAACAGTGTCATTGCATGTCTGCTCTTTTCATGAACCACAGCTAGAGTCATTGGATGTGTGTTCTTCTCACAGACCACATATCACCAGTGTCATTGCATGTGTGTTCTTCCCAAAGACCACACATGGAGCCACCAGTGTCATTGCATGTGTGCTCTTCTCACAAACCATATCATGAACCACACCCAGTGTCATTGCATGTGTGTTCTTCTCATAGACCACACATGGATCCACCAGTGTCATTGCATGTGTGTTCTTTTCATGAACCACACATGGATCCACCGGTGTCATTGTATGTCTGCTCTTCCCATGAACCACAGATAGAGTCATCGCATGTGTTCTCTTTTCATGAACCACAGCTAGAGTCATTGCATGTGTGTTCTTCTTACAAACCATATCATGAACCACACCCAGTGTCATTGCATGTGTGTTCTTCTCACAAACCACACATGGATCCACTGGTGTCATTGCAGGCCTGCTCTTCTCATTAGCGACAGCTAGAGTCATTGCATGTCTGTTCTTCCCATGAACCACACATGGATCCAACAGTGTCATTGCATGTCTGCTCTTTTCATGAACCACAACTAGACTCATTAGATGTGTGTTCTTCTCATAGACCACATATCACCAGTGTCATTGCATGTGTGTTCTTCCCAAAGACCACACATGGAGCCACCAATGTCATTGCATGTGTGCTCTTCTCACAAACCATATCATGAACCACACCCAGTGTCATTGCATGTGTGTTCTTCTCACAGACCACACATGGATCCACGAGTGTCATTGCATGTGTGTTCTTCCCACAGACCACACATGGATCCACCAGTGTCGTTGCATGTGTGTTCTTCCCATGAACCACACATGGATCCACCAGTGTCATTGTATGTCTGCTCTTCCCATGAACCACAGCTAGAGTCATCGCATGCGTGCTCTTTTCACAAACCACAGCTAGAGTCATTGCATGTGTGTTCTTCTTACAAACATATCATGAACCACACCCAGTGTCATTGCATGTGTGTTCTTCTCACCAACCACACATGGATCCACTGGTGTCATTGCATGTCTGCTCTTCTCATTAACCACAGCTAGAGTCATTGCATGTCTATTCTTTTCACAACCCACATATCACCAGAGTCATTGCATGTGTGTTCTTCCCATGAACCACACATGGATCCACCAGTGTCATTGCATCTATGTTCTTCTCACAAACAACACATGGATCCAGCCAGTGTCATCGCATGTCTGCTCTTCCCATGAACCACACATGGATCCACCAGTGTCATTGCATGTCTGCTCTTTTCATGAACCACAGCTAGAGTCATTGGATGTGTGTTCTTCTCACAGACCACATATCACCAGTGTCATTGCATGTGTGTTCTTCCCAAAGACCACACATGGATCCACTAGTGTCATTGCATGTGTGTTCTTCTCACAAACCATATCATGAACCATACCTAGTGTCATTGCATGTGTGTTCTTTTCACAGACTACACATGGATCCACTAGTGTCATTGCATGTGTGTTCTTCTCACAAACCATATCATGAACCACACTCAGTGTCATTGCATGTGTGTTCTTCTCACAGACCACACATGGATCCACCAGTGTCATTGCATGTGTGTTCTTATCACAGACCATATCATGAACCACACCCAGTGTCATTGCATGTGTGTTGTTCCCATGAACCACACATGGATCCACCGGTGTCATTGCATGTCTGCTCTTTTCATGAACCACAGCTAGAGTCATTGCATGTGTGTTCTTCTCACAGACCACATATCACCTGTGTCATTGCATGTGTGTTCTTCCCATGAACCACACATGGATCCACCAGTGTCATTGCATGTGTGTTCTTCCCACAGACTACACATGGATCCACCAATGTCGTTGCATGTGTGTTCTTCCCATGAACCACACATGGATCCACCGGTGTCATTGTATGTCTGCTCTGCCCATGAACCACAGCTAGAGTCATCGCATGAGTGCTCTTTTCATGAACAACATCTAGAGTCATTGCATGTGTGTTCTTCTTACAAACCATATCATAAAGCACACCCAGTGTCATTGCATGTGTGTTCTTCTCACAAACCACACATGGTTCCACCGGTGTCATTGCATGTCTGCTCTTCTCATTAACCACAGCTAGAGTCATTGCATGTCTATTCTTTTCACAAACCACATATCACCAGAGTCATTGCATGTGTGTTCTTCCCATGAACAACACATGGATCCACCAGTGTCATTGCTTGTGTGTTCTTCTCACAAACCACACATGGATCCACCCAGTGTCATCGCATGTGTGTTCTTCCCATGAACCACACATGGATCCAACAGTGTCATTGCATGTCTGCTCTTTTCATGAACCACAGCTAGAGTCATTGGATGTGTGTTCTTCTCACATACCACATATCACCAGTGTCATTGCATGTGTGTTCTTCTCACAAACCATATCATGAACCACACCCAGTGTCATTGCATGTGTGTTCTTCTCACAGACCACACATGGAGCCACCAGTGTCATTGCATGTGTGCTCTTCTCACAAACCATATCATGAACCACACCCAGTGTCATTGCATGTGTGTTCTTCTCATAGACCACACATGGATCCACCAGTGTCATTGCATGTGTGTTCTTTTCATGAACCACACATGGATCCACCGGTGTCATTGTATGTCTGCTCCTCCCATGAACCACAGATAGAGTCATCGCATGCGTTCTCTTTTCATGAACCACAGCTAGAGTCATTGCATGTGTGTTCTTCTTACAAACCATATCATGAACCACACCCAGTGTCATTGCATGTGTGTTCTTCTCACAAACCACACATGGATCCACTGGTGTCATTGCAGGCCTGCTCTTCTCATTAGCGACAGCTAGAGTCATTACATGTCTGTTATTTTCACAAACCACATATCACTAGAGTCATTGCATGTGTGTTCTTCCCATGAACCACACATGGATCCACCAGTGTCATTGCATCTGTGTTCTTCTCACAAACCACACATGGATCCAGCCAGTGTCATCACATGTCTGCTCTTCCCATGAACCACACATGGATCCACCAGTGTCATTGCATGTCTGTTCTTTTCATGAACCACAGCTAGAGTCATTGGATGTGTGTTCTTCTCACAGACCACATATCACCAGTGTCATTGCATGTGTGTTCTTTTCATAGACCACACATGGATCCACTAGTGTCATTGCATGTGTGTTCTTCTCACAAACCATATCATGAACCACACCCAGTGTCATTGCATGTGTGTTCTTCTCATTAACCCCACATGGATCCACCGGTGTCATTGCATGTCTGCTGTTTTCATTAACCACAGCTAGAGTCATTGCATGTGTGCTCTTTTCACAAACCACATATCACCAGAGTCATTGCATGTGTGTTCTTCTCACATACCATATCATGAACCACACCCAGTGTCATTACATGTGTGTTCTTCCCATGAACCACACATGGATCCACCGGTGTCATTGCATGTCTGCTCTTTTCATGAACCACAGCTAGGGTCATTGCATGTGTGTTCTTCTCACATACCACATATCACGAGTATCATTGCATGTGTGTTGTTCCCAAAAACCACACATGGATCCACCAGTGTCATTGCATGTGTGTTCTTCTCACAAACCATATCATGAACCACACGTAATGTCATTGCATGTGTGTTCTTCTCACATACCACACATGGATCCACCGGTGTCATTGCATGTGTGTTGTTCCCATGAACCACACATGGATCCACCGGTGTCATTGTATGTCTGCTCTTCCCATGAACCACAGCTAGAGTCATCGCATGCATGCTCTTTACGTGAACCATAGCTAGAGTCATTGCATGTGTGTTCTTCTCACAGACCATATCATGAACCATACCCAGTTTCATTGCATGGTTGTTCTTCCCATGAACCACACATGGATCCACCGGTGTCATTGCATGTCTGCTCTTTTAATGAACCACAGCTAGAGTTATTGCATATGTGTTGTTCTCACAGACCACATATCACCGAAGTCATTGCATGTGTGTTCTTCCCATGAACCACACATGGATCCACCAGTGTCATTGTATGTGTGTTCTTCCCACACACCACACATGGATCCACCAGTGTCGTTGCATGTGTGTTCTTCCGACGAACCACACATGGATCCACCAGTGTCATTGTATGTATGCTCTTCCCATGAACCACAGCTAGAGTCATCGCATGTCTTCTCTTTTCATGAACCACAGCTAGAGTCATTGCATGTTTGTTCTTCTTACAAACCATATCATGAACCACACCCAGTGTCATTGCATCTGTGTTCTTCTCACAAACCACACATGGATCCACCGGTGTCATTGCATGTCTGCTCTTCTCATTAACTACAGCTAGAGTCATTGCATGTCTGCTCTTTTCACAAACCACATATCACCAGAGTCATTGCATGCGTGTTCTTCCCATGAACTACACATGGATCCACCAGTGTCATTGCATGTGTGTTCTTCTCTAAAACCACACATGGATCCACCTAGTGTCATCGCATGTGTGTTCTTCCCATGAACCACACATGGATCCACCAGTGTCATTGCATGTCTGCTCTTTTCATGAACCACAGCTAGAGTCATTGGATGTGTGTTCTTCTCATAGATCACATATCACCAGTGTCATTGCATGTGTGTTCTTCCCAAAGACCACACATGGATCCACCAGTGTCATTGCATGTGTGTTCTTCAGACAAACCATATCATGAACCACACCCAGTGTCATTGCATGTGTGTTCTTCTCACAGACCACACATGGATCTACCAGTGTCATTGCATGTGTGTTCTTCTCACAGACTATATCATGAACCACACCAAGTGTCATTGCATGTGTGTTCTTCCCATGAACCACACATGGATCCACCGGTGTCATTGCATGTCTGCTCTTTTCATGAACCACAGCTAGAGTCATTGCATGTGTGTTCTTATCACAAACCACATATCACCGGTGTCATTGCATGTGTGTTCTTCCCAAAGACCACACTTGGATCCAGCAGTGTCATTGCATGTGTGTTCTTCCCACAGACCACACATGGATCCACCAGTGTCATTGCATGTGTGTTCTTCCCATGAACCACACATGGATCCACTGGTGTCATTGTATGTCTGCTCTTCCCATGAACCATAGCTAGAGTAATCGCATGCGTGCTCTTTTCATGAACCACAGCTAGAGTCATTGCATGTGTGTTCTTCTTACAAACCATATCATGAACCACACCCAGTGTCATTGCATGTGTGTTCTTCTCACAAACCACACATGGATCCACTGGTGTCATTGCATGCCTACTCTTCTCATTAACGATAGCTAGAGTCATTGCATGTCTGTTCTTTTCACAAACCACATATCACCAGAGTCATTGCATGTGTGTTCTTCCCATGAACCACACATGGATCCACCAGTGTCATTGCATGTGTGTTCTTCTCACAAACCGCACATGGATCCAGCCAGTGTCATCGCATGTCTGCTCTTGCCATGAACCACACATGGATCCAGCAGTGTCATTGCATGTCTGCTCTTTTCATGAACCAAAGCTAGAGTCATTGGATGTGTGTTCTTCTCACAGACCACATATCACCAGTGTCATTGCATGTTTGTTCTTCCCAAAACCACACATGGATCCACTAGTGTCATTGCATGTGTGTTCTTCTCACAAACCATATCATGAACCATACCCAGTGTCATTGCATGTGTGTTCTTCTCACAAACCACACATGGATCCACTAGTGTCAATGCATGTGAGTTCTTCTCACAAACCATATCATGAAGCACACCTAGTGTGATTGCATATGTGTTCTTCTCATGAACCACACATGGATCCACCAGTGTCATTGCATGTCTGCTCTTTTCATTAACCACAGCTAGAGTCATTGCATGTGTGCTCTTTTCACAAACCACATATCACCAGAGTCATTGCATGTGCATTGTTCTCACAGACCATATCATGAACCACACCTAGTGTCATTGCATGTGTGTTCTTCCCATGAACCACACATGGATCCACCGGTGTCATTGCATGTCTTCTCTTTTCATGAACCACAGCTAGAGTCATTGCATGTGTGTTCTTGTCACAGACCACATATCACCAGTGTCATTGCATGTGTGTTCTTCCCAAAGACCACACATGGATCCACCAGTGTCATTGCATGTGTGTTATTCTCACAAACCATATCATGAACCACACCCAGTGTCATTGCATGTGTGTTCTTCTCATTAACCCCACATGGATCCACCGGTGTCATTGCATGTCTGCTCTTTTCATTAACCACAGCTAGAGTCATTGCATGTGTGTTCTTTACACAAACCACATATCACCAGAGTCATTGCATGTGTGTTCTTCTCACAGACCACATATCACCTGTGCATTGCATGTGTGTTCTTCCCATGAACCACACATGGATCCACCAGTGTCATTGCATGTGTGTTCTTTTCACAAACCACATATCACCAGAGTCATTGCATGTGTGTTCTTATCACAGAACACATATCACCTGTGTCATTGCATGTGTGTTCTTCCCATGAACCACACATGGATCCACTAGTGTCATTGCATGTGTGTTCTTCCCACAGACCACACATGGATCCACCGGTGTCATTGCATGTGTGTTCTTCCCATGAACCACACATGGATCTACCAGTGTCATTGCATGTCTGCTCTTTTCATGAACCACAACTAGAGTCATTGGATGTGTGTTCTTCTCATAGACCACATATCACCAGTGTCATTGCATGTGTGTTCTTACCAAAGACCACACATGGATCCACCAATGTCATTGCACGTGTGTTCTTCTCACAAACCATA
This sequence comes from Avena sativa, assembly GCA_916181665.1. Classification (NCBI taxonomy): domain Eukaryota; kingdom Viridiplantae; phylum Streptophyta; class Magnoliopsida; order Poales; family Poaceae; genus Avena; species Avena sativa. The sequence goes on from OV702295.1 coordinate 437,756,758, forward strand.
TCATGAACCACACCCAGTGTCATTGCATATGTGTTATTCTCACGGACCACACATGGATCCACCAGTGTCATTGCATGTGTGTTCTTATCACAGACCATATCATGAACCACACCCAGTGTCATTGCATGTGTGTTCTTCCCACGAACCACACATGGATCCACCGGTGTCATTGCATGTCTGCTCTTTTCATGAACCATAGCTAGAGTCATTGCATGTGTGTTCTTCTCACAGACCACATATCACCTGTGTCATTGCATGTGTGTTCTTCCCATGAACCACACATGGTTCCACCAGTGTCATTGCATGTGTGTTCTTCCCATGAACCACACATGGATCCACCGGTGTTACTGTATGTCTGCTCTTCCCATGAACCACAGCTAGAGTCATCGCATGCGTGCTCTTTTCATGAACAATAGCTAGAGTCATTGCATGTGTGTACTTCTTACAAACCATATCATAAACCAGTCCCAGTGTCATTGCATGTCTGTTCTTCTCACAAACCACACATGGATCCACCGGTGTCATTGCATGTCTGCTCTTCTCATTAACCACACCTAGAGTCATTGCATGTCTGTTCTTTTCACAAACCACATATCACCAGAGTCATTGCATGTGTGTTCTTCCCATGAACAACACATGGATCCACCAGTGTCATTGCATGTGTGTTCTTCTCACAAACCACACATGGATCCACCCAGTGTCATCGCATGTGTGTTCTTCCCATGAACCACACATGGATCCAACAGTGTCATTGCATGTCTGCTCTTTTCATGAACCACAACTAGACTCATTAGATGTGTGTTCTTCTCATAGACCACATATCACCAGTGTCATTGCATGTGTGTTCTTCCCAAAGACACCAGTGTCATTGCATGTGTGCTCTTCTCACAAACCATATCATGAACCACACCCAGTGTCATTGCATGTGGGTTCTTCTCACAGACCACACATGGATCCACTAGTGTCATTGCATGTGTGTTCTTCCCACACACCACACATGGATCCACCACTGTCGCTGCATGTGTGTTCTTCCCATGAACCACACATGGATCCACCAGTGTCATTGTATGTCTGCTCTTCCCATGAACCACAGCTAGAGTCATCGCATGCGTGCTCTTTTCACAAACCACAGCCAGATTCATTGCATGTGTGTTCTTCTTACAAACCATATCATGAACCACACCCAGTGTCATTGCATGTCTGCTCTTCTCATTAACCACAGCTAGAGTCATTGCATGTCTATTCTTTTCACAAACCACATATCACCAGAGTGATTGCATGTGTGTTCTTCCCATGAACCACACATGGATCCACCAGTGTCATTGCATTTATGTTCTTCTCACAAACAACACATGGATCCAGCCAGTGTCATCGCATGTCTGCTCTTCCCATGAACCACACATGGATCCACCAGTGTCATTGCACGTCTCCTCTTTTCATGAACCACAGCTAGAGTCATTGGAAGTGTGTTCTTCTCACATACCACATATCACCAGTGTCATTGCATGTGTGTTCTTCCCAAAGACCACACATGGATCCACTAGTGTCATTGCATGTGTGTTCTTCTCACAAACCATATCATGAACCATACCTAGTGTCATTGCATGTGTGTTCTTTTCACAGACCACACATGGATCCACTAGTGTCATTGCATGTGTGTTCTTCTCACAAACCATATCATGAACCACACCCAGTGTCATTGCATGTGTGTTCTTCTCATTAACCCCACATGGATCCACCGGTGTCATTGCATGTCTGCTGTTTTCATTAACCACAGCTAGAGTCATTGCATGTGTGCTCTTTTCACAAACCACATATCACCAGAGTCATTGCATGTGTGTTCTTCTCACATACCATATCATGAACCAGACCCAGTGTCATGGCATGTGTGTTCTTGCCATGAACCACACATGGATCCACCGGTGTCATTGCATGTCTGCTCTTTTCATGAACCACAGCTAGAGTCATTGCATGTGTGTTCTTCTCACAGACCACATATCACCTGTGTCATTGCATGTGTGTTCTTCCCATGAACCACACATGGATCCACCAGTGTCATTGCATGTGTGTTCTTCCCACAGACCACACATGGATCCACCAGTGTCGTTGCATGTGTGTTCTTCTCACAAACCATATCATGAACCACACCCAGTGTCATTGCATGTGTGTTCTTCTCACAGACCACACATGGATCCACCAGTGTCATTGCATGTGTGTTCTTATCACAGACCATATCATGAACCACACCTAGTATCATTGCATGTGTGTTCTTCCCATGAACCACACATGGATCCACCGGTGTCATTGCATGTCTGCTCTTTTCATGAACCACAGCTAGAGTCATTGCATGTGTGTTCTTCTCACAGACCACATATCACCTGTGTCATTGCATGTGTGTTCTTCCCATGAACCACACATGGATCCACCAGTGTCATTGCATGTGTGTTCTTCCCACAGACCACACATGGATCCACCAGTGTCGTTGCATGTGTGTTCTTCCCATGAACCACACATGGATCCACCGGTGTCATTGTATGTCTGCTCTTCCCATGAACCACAGCTAGAGTCATCGCATGAGTGCTCTTTGCATGAACAACAGCTAGAGTCATTGCATGTGTGTTCTTCTTACAAACCATATCATAAACCACACCCAGTGTCATTGCATGTGTGTTCTTCTCACAAACCACACATGGATCCACCGGTGTCATTGCATGTCTGCTCTTGTCATTAACCACAGCTAGAGTGATTGCATGTCTGTTCTTTTCACATCCACATATCACCAGAGTCATTGCATGTGTGTTCTTCCCATGAACAACACATGGATCCACCAGTGTCATTGCATGTGTGTTCTTCTCACAAACCACACATGGATCCACCTAGTGTCATCGCATGTGTGTTCTTCCCATGAACCACACATGGATCCAACAGGGTCATTGCATGTCCGCTCTTTTCATGAACCACAGCTAGAGTCATTGGATGTGTGTTCTTCTCACAGACCACATATCACCAGTGTCATTGCATGTGTGTTCTTCCCAAAGACCACACATGGAGCCACCAGTGTCATTGCATGTGTGCTCTTCTCACAAACCATATCATGAACCACACCCAGTGTCATTGCATGTGTGTTCTTCTCACAAACCACACATGGATCCACCTAGTGTCATCGCATGTGTGTTCTTCCCATGAACCACACATGGATCCAACAGGGTCATTGCATGTCCGCTCTTTTCATGAACCACAGCTAGAGTCATTGGATGTGTGTTCTTCTCACAGACCACATATCACCAGTGTCATTGCATGTGTGTTCTTCCCAAAGACCACACATGGAGCCACCAGTGTCATTGCATGTGTGCTCTTCTCACAAACCATATCATGAACCACACCCAGTGTCATTGCATGTGTGTTCTTCTCACAGACCACAGATGGATCCACCAGTGTCATTGCATGTGTGTTCTTATCACAGAGCATATCATGAACCACACCCAGTGTCATTGAATGTGTGTTCTTCCCATAAACCACACATGGATCCACCGGTGTCATTGCATGTCTGCTCTTTTCATGAACCACAGCTAGAGTCAATGCATGTGTTTTCTTCTCACAGACCACATATCACCTGTGTCATTGCATGTGTGTTATTCCCATGAACCACACATGGATCCACGAGTGTCATTGCATGTGTGTTCTTCCCACAGACCACACAAGGATCCACCAGTGTCGTTGCATGTGTGTTCTTCCCATGAACCACACATGGATCCACCGGTGTCATTGTATGTCTGCTCTTCCCATCAACCACAACTAGAGTCATCGCATGCGTGCTCTTTTCATGAACAACAGCAAGAGTCATTGCATGTGTGTTCTTCTTACAAACCATATCATAAACCACACCCAGTGTCATTGCATGTGTGTTCTTCTCACAAACCACACATGGATCCACCGGTGTCATTGCATGTATGCTCTTCTCATTAACCACAGCTAGAGTCATTGCATGTCTGTTCTTTTCACAAACCACATATCACCAGAGTCATTGCATGTGTGTTCTTCCCAAGAACAACACATGGATCCACCAGTGTCATTGCATGTGTGTTCTTCTCACATACCATATCATGAACCACACCCAGTGTCATTGCATGTGTGTTCTTTCCATGAACCACACATGGATCCACCGGTGTCATTGCATGTCTGCTCTTTTCATGAACCACAGCTAGAGTCATTGCATGTGTGCTCTTCTCACAGACCACATATCACCAGTGTCATTGCATGTGTGTTCTTCCCAAAGACCACACATGGAGCCACGAGTGTCATTGCATGTGTGTTCTTCCCATGAACCACACATGGATCCACCAGTGTCATTGCATGTGTGTTCTTCTCACAGACCACACATGGATCCACCGGTGGCATTGCATGTGTGTTCTTCCCATAGACCACACATGGATCCACCAGTGTCATTGCATGTGTGTTCTTCCCATGAACCACACATGGATCCACCGGTGTCATTGTATGTCTGCTCTTCCCATGAACCGCAGATAGAGTCATCGCATGCGTTCTCTTTTCATGAACCACAGCTAGAGTCATTGCATGTGTGTTCTTCTTACAAACCATATCATGAACCACACCCAGTGTCATTGCATGTGTTGTCTTCTCACAAACCACACATGGATCCACTGGTGTCATTGCATGCCTGCTCTTCTCATTAGCGACAGCTAGAGTCATTGCATGTCTATTCTTTTCACAAACCACATATCACCAGAGTCATTGCATGTGTGTTCTTCCCATGAACCACACATGGATCCACCAGTGTCATTGCATCTGTGTTCTTCTCACAAACCACACATGGATCCAGCCAGTATCATCACATGTCTGCTCTTCCCATGAACCACACATGGATCCACCAGTGTCATTGCATGTCTGCTCTTTTCATGACCCACAACTAGAGTCATTGGATGTGTGTTCTTCTCACAGACCACATATCACCAGTGTCATTGCATGTGTCTTCTTCCCAAAGACCACACATGGATCCACTAGTATCATTGCATGTGTGTTCTTCTCACAAACCATATCATGAACCATACCTAGTGTCATTGCATGTGTGTTCTTTTCATAGACCACACATGGATCCACTAGTGTCATTGCATGTGTGTTCTTCTCACAAACCATATCATGAACCACACCCAGTGTCATTGCATGTGTGTTCTTCTCATTAACCCCACATGGATCCACCGGTGTCATTGCATGTCTGCTGTTTTCATTAACCACAGCTAGAGTCATTGCATGTGTGCTCTTTTCACAAACCACATATCATCAGAGTCATTGCATGTGTGTTCTTCTCACATACCATATCATGAACCACACCCAGTGTCATTGCATGTGTGTTCTTTCCATGAACCACACATGGATCCACCGGTGTCATTGCATGTCTGCTCTTTTCATGAACCACAGCTAGGGTCATTGCATGTGTGTTCTTCTCACATACCACATATCACAAGTATCATTGCATGTGTGTTCTTCCCAAAGACCACACATGGATCCACCATCGTCATTGCACGTGTGTTCTTCTCACAAACCATATCATGAACCACACGTAGTGTCATTGCATGTGTGTTCTTCTCACAGACCACACATGGATCCACCAGTGTCATTGCATGTGTGTTCTTATCACAGAGCATATCATGAACCACACCCAGTGTCATTGAATGTGTGTTCTTCCCATAAACCACACATGGATCCACCGGTGTCATTGCATGTCTGCTCTTTTCATGAACCACAGCTAGAGTCATTGCAAGTGTTTTCTTCTCACAGACCACATATCACCTGTGTCATTGCATGTGTGTTATTCCCATGAACTACACATGGATCCACGAGTGTCATTGCATGTGTGTTCTTCCCACAGACCACACATGGATCCACCAGTGTAGTTGCATGTGTGTTCTTCCCATGAACCACACATGGATCCACCGGTGTCATTGTATGTCTGCTCTTCCCATGAACCACAACTAGAGTCATCGCATGCGTGCTCTTTTCATGAACAACATCTAGAGTCATTGCATGTGTGTTCTTCTTACAAACCATATCATAAACCACACCCAGTGTCATTGCATGTGTGTTCTTCTCACAAACCACACATGGATCCACCGGTGTCATTGCATGTCTGCTCTTCTCATTAACCATAGCTAGAGTCATTGCATGTCTGTTCTTTTCACAAACCACATATCACCAGAGTCATTGCATGTGTGTTCTTCCCAAGAACAACACATGGATCCACCAGTGTCATTGCATGTGTGTTCTTCTCACAGACCACACATGGATCCACCGGTGGCATTGCATGTGTGTTCTTCCCATGAACCACACATGGATCCACCAGTGTCATTGCATGTGTGTTCTTCCCATGAACCACACATGGATCCACCGGTGTCATTGTATATCTGCTCTTCCCATGAACCATAGATAGAGTCATCGCATGCGTTCTCTTTTCATGAACCACAGCTAGAGTCATTGCATGTGTGTTCTTCTTACAAACCATATCATGAACCACACCCAGTGTCATTGCATGTGTTGTCTTCTCACAAACCACACATGGATCCACTAGTGTCATTGCATGCCTTCTCTTCTCATTAGCGACAGCTAGAGTCATTGCATGTCTATTCTTTTCACAAACCACATATCACCAGAGTCATTGCATGTGTGTTCTTCCCATGAACCACACATGGATCCACCAGTGTCATTGCATCTGTGTTCTTCTCACAAACCACACATGGATCCAGCCAGTGTCATCACATGTCTGCTCTTCCCATGAACCACACATGGATCCACCAGTGTCATTGCATGTCTGCTCTTTTCATGACCCACAACTAGAGTCTTTGGATGTGTGTTCTTCTCACAGACCACATATCACCAGTGTCATTGCATGTGTCTTCTTCCCAAAGACCACACATGGATCCACTAGTATCATTGCATGTGTGTTCTTCTCACAAACCATATCATGAACCATACCTAGTGTCATTGCATGTGTGTTCTTTTCACAGACCACACATGGATCCACTAGTGTCATTGCATGTGTGTTCTTCTCACAAACCATATCATGAACCACACCCAGTGTCATTGCATGTGTGTTCTTCTCATTAACCCCACATGGATCCACCGGTGTCATTGCATGTCTGCTGTTTTCATTAACCACAGCTAGAGTCATTGCATGTGTGCTCTTTTCACAAACCACATATCACCAGAGTCATTGCATGTGTGTTCTTCTCACATACCATATCATGAACCAGACCCAGTGTCATGGCATGTGTGTTCTTGCCATGAACCACACATGGATCCACCGGTGTCATTGCATGTCTGCTCTTTTCATGAACCACAGCTAGAGTCATTGCATGTGTGTTCTTCTCACAGACCACATATCACCTGTGTCATTGCATGTGTGTTCTTCCCATGAACCACACATGGATCCACCAGTGTCATTGCATGTGTGTTCTTCCCACAGACCACACATGGATCCACCAGTGTCGTTGCATGTGTGTTCTTCTCACAAACCATATCATGAACCACACCCAGTGTCATTGCATGTGTGTTCTTCTCACAGACCACATATCACCAGTGTCATTGCATGTGTGTTCTTCCCAAAGACCACACATGGAGCCACCAGTGTCATTGCATGTGTGCTCTTCTCACAAACCATATCATGAACCACACCCAGTGTCATTGCATGTGTGTTCTTCTCACAGACCACAGATGGATCCACCAGTGTCATTGCATGTGTGTTCTTATCACAGAGCATATCATGAACCACACCCAGTGTCATTGAATGTGTGTTCTTCCCATAAACCACACATGGATCCACCGGTGTCATTGCATGTCTGCTCTTTTCATGAACCACAGCTAGAGTCAATGCATGTGTTTTCTTCTCACAGACCACATATCACCTGTGTCATTGCATGTGTGTTATTCCCATGAACCACACATGGATCCACGAGTGTCATTGCATGTGTGTTCTTCCCACAGACCACACAAGGATCCACCAGTGTCGTTGCATGTGTGTTCTTCCCATGAACCACACATGGATCCACCGGTGTCATTGTATGTCTGCTCTTCCCATCAACCACAACTAGAGTCATCGCATGCGTGCTCTTTTCATGAACAACAGCAAGAGTCATTGCATGTGTGTTCTTCTTACAAACCATATCATAAACCACACCCAGTGTCATTGCATGTGTGTTCTTCTCACAAACCACACATGGATCCACCGGTGTCATTGCATGTATGCTCTTCTCATTAACCACAGCTAGAGTCATTGCATGTCTGTTCTTTTCACAAACCACATATCACCAGAGTCATTGCATGTGTGTTCTTCCCAAGAACAACACATGGATCCACCAGTGTCATTGCATGTGTGTTCTTCTCACATACCATATCATGAACCACACCCAGTGTCATTGTATGTGTGTTCTTTCCATGAACCACACATGGATCCACCGGTGTCATTGCATGTCTGCTCTTTTCATGAACCACAGCTAGAGTCATTGCATGTGTGCTCTTCTCACAGACCACATATCACCAGTGTCATTGCATGTGTGTTCTTCCCAAAGACCACACATGGAGCCACGAGTGTCATTGCATGTGTGTTCTTCCCATGAAGCACACATGGATCCACCAGTGTCATTGCATGTGTGTTCTTCTCACAGACCACACATGGATCCACCGGTGGCATTGCATGTGTGTTCTTCCCATAGACCACACATGGATCCACCAGTGTCATTGCATGTGTGTTCTTCCCATGAACCACACATGGATCCACCGGTGTCATTGTATGTCTGCTCTTCCCATGAACCGCAGATAGAGTCATCGCATGCGTTCTCTTTTCATGAACCACAGCTAGAGTCATTGCATGTGTGTTCTTCTTACAAACCATATCATGAACCACACCCAGTGTCATTGCATGTGTTGTCTTCTCACAAACCACACATGGATCCACTGGTGTCATTGCATGCCTGCTCTTCTCATTAGCGACAGCTAGAGTCATTGCATGTCTATTCTTTTCACAAACCACATATCACCAGAGTCATTGCATGTGTGTTCTTCCCATGAACCACACATGGATCCACCAGTGTCATTGCATCTGTGTTCTTCTCACAAACCACACATGGATCCAGCCAGTATCATCACATGTCTGCTCTTCCCATGAACCACACATGGATCCACCAGTGTCATTGCATGTCTGCTCTTTTCATGACCCACAACTAGAGTCATTGGATGTGTGTTCTTCTCACAGACCACATATCACCAGTGTCATTGCATGTGTCTTCTTCCCAAAGACCACACATGGATCCACTAGTATCATTGCATGTGTGTTCTTCTCACAAACCATATCATGAACCATACCTAGTGTCATTGCATGTGTGTTCTTTTCATAGACCACACATGGATCCACTAGTGTCATTGCATGTGTGTTCTTCTCACAAACCATATCATGAACCACACCCAGTGTCATTGCATGTGTGTTCTTCTCATTAACCCCACATGGATCCACCGGTGTCATTGCATGTCTGCTGTTTTCATTAACCACAGCTAGAGTCATTGCATGTGTGCTCTTTTCACAAACCACATATCATCAGAGTCATTGCATGTGTGTTCTTCTCACATACCATATCATGAACCACACCCAGTGTCATTGCATGTGTGTTCTTTCCATGAACCACACATGGATCCACCGGTGTCATTGCATGTCTGCTCTTTTCATGAACCACAGCTAGGGTCATTGCATGTGTGTTCTTCTCACATACCACATATCACAAGTATCATTGCATGTGTGTTCTTCCCAAAGACCACACATGGATCCACCATCGTCATTGCACGTGTGTTCTTCTCACAAACCATATCATGAACCACACGTAGTGTCATTGCATGTGTGTTCTTCTCACAGACCACACATGGATCCACCAGTGTCATTGCATGTGTGTTCTTATCACAGAGCATATCATGAACCACACCCAGTGTCATTGAATGTGTGTTCTTCCCATAAACCACACATGGATCCACCGGTGTCATTGCATGTCTGCTCTTTTCATGAACCACAGCTAGAGTCATTGCAAGTGTTTTCTTCTCACAGACCACATATCACCTGTGTCATTGCATGTGTGTTATTCCCATGAACTACACATGGATCCACGAGTGTCATTGCATGTGTGTTCTTCCCACAGACCACACATGGATCCACCAGTGTAGTTGCATGTGTGTTCTTCCCATGAACCACACATGGATCCACCGGTGTCATTGTATGTCTGCTCTTCCCATGAACCACAACTAGAGTCATCGCATGCGTGCTCTTTTCATGAACAACATCTAGAGTCATTGCATGTGTGTTCTTCTTACAAACCATATCATAAACCACACCCAGTGTCATTGCATGTGTGTTCTTCTCACAAACCACACATGGATCCACCGGTGTCATTGCATGTCTGCTCTTCTCATTAACCATAGCTAGAGTCATTGCATGTCTGTTCTTTTCACAAACCACATATCACCAGAGTCATTGCATGTGTGTTCTTCCCAAGAACAACACATGGATCCACCAGTGTCATTGCATGTGTGTTCTTCTCACAGACCACACATGGATCCACCGGTGGCATTGCATGTGTGTTCTTCCCATGAACCACACATGGATCCACCAGTGTCATTGCATGTGTGTTCTTCCCATGAACCACACATGGATCCACCGGTGTCATTGTATATCTGCTCTTCCCATGAACCATAGATAGAGTCATCGCATGCGTTCTCTTTTCATGAACCACAGCTAGAGTCATTGCATGTGTGTTCTTCTTACAAACCATATCATGAACCACACCCAGTGTCATTGCATGTGTTGTCTTCTCACAAACCACACATGGATCCACTAGTGTCATTGCATGCCTTCTCTTCTCATTAGCGACAGCTAGAGTCATTGCATGTCTATTCTTTTCACAAACCACATATCACCAGAGTCATTGCATGTGTGTTCTTCCCATGAACCACACATGGATCCACCAGTGTCATTGCATCTGTGTTCTTCTCACAAACCACACATGGATCCAGCCAGTGTCATCACATGTCTGCTCTTCCCATGAACCACACATGGATCCACCAGTGTCATTGCATGTCTGCTCTTTTCATGACCCACAACTAGAGTCTTTGGATGTGTGTTCTTCTCACAGACCACATATCACCAGTGTCATTGCATGTGTCTTCTTCCCAAAGACCACACATGGATCCACTAGTATCATTGCATGTGTGTTCTTCTCACAAACCATATCATGAACCATACCTAGTGTCATTGCATGTGTGTTCTTTTCACAGACCACACATGGATCCACTAGTGTCATTGCATGTGTGTTCTTCTCACAAACCATATCATGAACCACACCCAGTGTCATTGCATGTGTGTTCTTCTCATTAACCCCACATGGATCCACCGGTGTCATTGCATGTCTGCTGTTTTCATTAACCACAGCTAGAGTCATTGCATGTGTGCTCTTTTCACAAACCACATATCACCAGAGTCATTGCATGTGTGTTCTTCTCACATACCATATCATGAACCACACCCAGTGTCATTGCATGTGTGTTCTTCCCATGAACCACACATGGATCCACCGGTGTTATTGCATGTCTGCTCTTTTCATGAACCACAGCTAGGGTCATTGCATGTGTGTTCTTCTCACATACCACATATCACAAGTATCATTGCATGTGTGTTCTTCCCAAAGACCATGGATACACCAGTGTCATTGCATGTGTGTTCTTCTCACAAACCATATCATGAACCACACGTAGTGTCATTGCATGTGTGTTCTTCTCACAGACCACACATGGATCCACCAGTGTCATTGCATGTGTGTTCTTATCACAGAGCATATCATGAACCACACCCAGTGTCATTGAATGTGTGTTCTTCCCATAAACCACACATGGATCCACCGGTGTCATTGCATGTCTGCTCTTTTCATGAACCACAGCTAGAGTCATTGCATGTGTTTTCTTCTCACAGACCACATATCACCTGTGTCATTGCATGTGTGTTATTCCCATGAACCACACATGGATCCACCAGTGTCATTGCATGTGTGTTCTTCCCACAGACCACACATGGATCCACCAGTGTCGTTGCATGTGTGTTCTTCCCATGAACCACACATGGATCCACCGGTGTCATTGTATGTCTGCTCTTCCCATGAACCACAACTAGAGTCATTGCATGCGTGCTCTTTTCATGAACAGCAGCTAGAGTCATTGCATGTCTGTTCTTCTTACAAACCATATCATAAACCACACCCAGTGTCATTGCATGTGTGTTATTCTCACAAACCACACATGGATCGACCGGTGTCATTGCATGTCTGCTCTTCTCATTAACCACAGCTAGAGTCATTGCATGTCTGTTCTTTTCACAAACCACATATCACCAGAGTCATTGCATGTGTGTTCTTCCCAAGAACAACACATGGATCCACCAGTGTCATTGCATGTGTGTTCTTCTCACAAACCACACATGGATCCACCCAGTGTCATCGCATGTGTGTTCTTCCCATGAACCACACATGGATCCAACAGGGTCATTGCATGTCTGCTCTTTTCATGAACCACAGCTAGAGTCATTGGATGTGTGTTCTTCTCAAAGACCACATATCACCAGTGTCATTGCATGTGTGTTCTTCCCAAAGACCACACATGGAGCCACCAGTGTCATTGCATGTGTGCTCTTCTCACAAACCATATCATGAACCACACCCAGTGTCATTGCATGTGTGTTCTTCTCACAGACCACACATGGATCCACCGGTGGCATTGCATGTGTGTTCTTCCCATAGACCACACATGGATCCACCAGTGTCATTGCATGTGTGTTCTTCCCATGAACCACACATGGATCCACCGGTGTCATTGTATGTCTGCTCTTTCCATGAACCACAGATAGAGTCATCGCATGCGTTCTCTTTTCATGAACCACAGCTAGAGTCATTGCATGTGTGTTCTTCTTACAAACCATATCATGAACCACACCCAGTGTCATTGCATGTGTGTTCTTCTCACAAACCACACATGGATCCACTGGTGTCATTGCATGCCTGCTCTTCTTATTAGCGACAGCTAGAGTCATTGCATGTCTATTCTTTTCACAAACCACATATCACCAGAGTCATTGCATGTGTGTTCTTCCCATGAACCACACATGGATCCACCAGTGTCATTGCATCTGTGTTCTTCTCACAAACCACACATGGATCCAGCCAGTGTCATCACATGTCTGCTCTTCCCATGAACCACACATGGATCCACCAGTGTCATTGCATGTCTGCTCTTTTCATGACCCACAACTAGAGTCATTGGATGTGTGTTCTTCTCACAGACCACATATCACCAGTGTCATTGCATGTGTCTTCTTCCCAAAGACCACACATGGATCCACTAGTATCATTGCATGTGTGTTCTTCTCACAAACCATATCATGAACCCTACCTAGTGTCATTGCATGTGTGTTCTTTTCACAGACCACACATGGATCCACTAGTGTCATTGCATGTGTGTTCTTCTCACAAACCATATCATGAACCACACCCAGTGTCATTGCGTGTGTGTTATTCTCATAGACCACACATGGATCCACCAGTGTCATTGCATGTCTGCTGTTTTCATTAACCATAACTAGAGTCATTGCATGTGTGCTCTTTTCACAAACCACATATCACTAGAGTCATTGCATGTGTGTTCTTCTCACAAACCATATCATGAACCACACCCAGTGTCATTGCATGTGTGTTCTTCCCATGAACCACACATGGATCCACCGGTGTCATTGCATGTCTGCTCTTTTCATGAACCACAGCTAGGGTCATTGCATGTGTGTTCTTCTCACATACCACATATCACAAGTATCATTGCATGTGTGTTCTTCCCAAAGACCACACATGGATCCACCAGTGTCATTGCATGTGTGTTCTTCTCACAAACCATATCATGAACCACACGCACTGTCATTGCATGTGTGTTCTTCTCACAAACCACACATGGATCCACCAGTGTCATTGCATGTGTGTTCTTATCACAGAGCATATCATGAACCACACCCAGTGTCATTGAATGTGTGTTCTTCCCATAAACCACACATGGATCCACCGGTGTCATTGCATGTCTGCTCTTTTCATGAACCACAGCTAGAGTCATTGCATGTGTTTTCTTCTCACAGACCACATATAACCTGTGTCATTGCATGTGTGTTATTCCCATGAACCACACATGGATCCACGAGTGTCATTGCATGTGTGTTATTCCCACAGACCACACATGGATCCACCAGTGTCGTTGCATGTGTGTTCTTCCCATGAACCACACATGGATCCACCGGTGTCATTGTATGTCTGCTCTTCCCATGAACCACAACTAGAGTCATCGCATGCGTGCTCTTTTCATGAACAACAGCTAGAGTCATTGCATGTGTGTTCTTCTTACAAACCATATCATAAACCACACCTAGTGTCATTGCATGTGTGTTCTTCTCACAAACCACACATGGATCCACCGGTGTTATTACATGTCTGCTCTTCTCATTAACCACAGCTAGAGTCATTGCATGTCCGTTCTTTTCACAAACCACATATCACCAGAGTCATTGCATGTGTGTTCTTCCCAAGAACAACACATGGATCCACCAGTGTCATTGCATGTGTGTTCTTCTCACAAACCACACATGGATCCACCCAGTGTCATCCCATGTGTGTTCTTCCCATGAACCACACATGGATCCAACAGGGTCATTGCATGTCTGCTCTTTTCATGAACCACAGCTAGAGTCATTGGATGTGTGTTCTTCTCACAGACCACATATCACCAGTGTCATTGCATGTGTGTTCTTCCCAAAGACCACACATGGAGCCACCAGTGTCATTGCATGTGTGCTCTTCTCACAAACCATATCATGAACCACACCCAGTGTCATTGCATGTGTGTTCTTCTCACAGACCACACATGGATCCACCGGTGGCATTGCATGTGTGTTCTTCCCATAGACCACACATGGATCCACCAGTGTCATTGCATGTGTGTTCTTCCCATGAACCACACATGGATCCACCGGTGTCATTGTATGTCTGCTCTTCCCATGAACCACAGATAGTCATCGCATGCGTTCTCTTTTCATGAACCACAGCTAGAGTCATTGCATGTGTGTTCTTCTTACAAACCATATCATGAACCACACCCAGTGTCATTGCATGTGTGTTCTTCTCACAAACCACACATGGATCCACTGGTGTCATTGCATGCCTGCTCTTCTCATTAGCGACAGCTAGAGTCATTGCATGTCTATTCTTTTCACAAACCACATATCACCAGAGTCATTGCATGTGTGTTCTTCCCATGAACCACACATGGATCCACCAGTGTCATTGCATCTGTGTTCTTCTCACAAACCACACATGGATCCAGCCAGTGTCATCACATGTCTGCTCTTCCCATGAACCACACATGGATCCACCAGTGTCATTCCATGTCTGCTCTTTTCATGACCCACAACTAGAGTCATTGGATGTGTGTTCTTCTCACAGACCACATATCACCAGTGTCATTGCATGTGCCTTCTTCCCAAAGACCACACATGGATCCACTAGTATCATTGCATGTGTGTTCTTCTCACAAACCATATCATGAACCATAACTAGTGACATTGCATGTGTGTTCTTTTCACAGACCACACATGTATCCACTAGTGTCATTGCATGTGTGTTCTTGTCACAAACCATATCATGAACCACACCCAGTGTCATTGCATGTGTGTTCTTCTCATTAACCCCACATGGATCCACCGTCTGCTGTTTTCATTAACCACAGCTAGAGTCATTGCATGTGTGCTCTTTTCACAAACCACATATCACCAGAGTCATTGCATGTGTGTTCTTCTCACATACCATATCATGAACCACACCCAGTGTCATTGCATGTGTGTTCTTCCCATGAACCACACATAGATCCACCGGTGTCATTGCATGTCTGCTCTTTTCATGAACCACAGCTAGGGTCATTGCATGTGTGTTCTTCTCACATACCACATATCACAAGTATCATTGCATGTGTGTTCTTCCCAAAGACCACACATGGATCCACTAGTGTCATTGCATGTGTGTTCTTCTCACAAACCATATCATGAACCACACGTAGTGTCATTGCATGTGTGTTCTTATCACAGAGCATATCATGAACCACACCCAGTGTCATTGAATGTGTGTTCTTCCCATAAACCACACATGGATCCACCGGTGTCATTGCATGTCTGCTCTTTTCATGAACCACAGCTAGAGTCATTGCATGTGTTTTCTTCTCACAGACCACATATCACCTGTGTCATTGCATGTGTGTTATTCCCATGAACCACACATGGATCCACGAGTGTCATTGCATGTGTGTTCTTCCTTCAGACCACACATGGATCCACCAGTGTCGTTGCATGTGTGTTCTTCCCATGAACCACACATGGATCCACCGGTGTCATTGTATGTCTGCTCTTCCCATGAACCACAACTAGAGTCATCGCATGAGTGCTCTTTTCATGAACAACAGCTAGAGTCATTGCATGTGTGTTCTTCTTACAAACCATATCATAAACCACACCCAGTGTCATTGCATGTGTGTTCTTCTCACAAACCACACATGGATCCACCGGTGTCATTGCATGTCTGCTCTTCTCATTAACCACAGCTAGAGTCATTGCATGTCTGTTCTTTTCACAAACCACATATCACCAGAGTCATTGCATGTGTGTTCTTCCCAAGAACAACACATGGATCCACCAGTGTCATTGCATGTGTGTTCTTCTCACAAACCACACATGGATCCACCTAGTGTGATCGCATGTGTGATCTGCCCATGAACCACACATGGATCCACAACTGTCAGTGCATGTCTGCTCTTTTCATGAACCACAGCTAGAGTCATTGGATGTGTGTTCTTCTCACAGACCACATATCACCAGTGTCATTGCATGTGTGTTCTTCCCAAATACCACACATGGAGCCACCAGTGTCATTGCATGCGTGCTCTTCTCACAAACCATATCATGAACCACACCCAGTGTCATTGCATGTGTGTTCTTCTCATTAACCCCACATGGATCCACCGGTGGCATTGCATGTGTGTTCTTCCCACTGACCACACATGGATCCACCAGTGTCATTGCATGTGTGTTCTTCCCATGAACCACACATGGATCCACCGGTGTCATTGTATGTCTGCTCTTCCCATGAACCACAGCTAGAGTCATCACATTCGTGCTCTTTTCATGAACCATAGCTAGAGTCATTGCATGTGTGTTGTTCTTACAAACCATATCATGAACCATACCCAGTGTCATTGCATGTGTGTTCTTCTCACAAACCACACATGGATCCACTAGTGTCATTGCATGCCTGCTCTTCTCATTAACGACAGCTAGAGTCATTGCATGTCTGTTCTTTTCACAAACCACATATCACCAGAGTCATTGCATGTGTGTTCTTCCCATGAACCACACATGGATCCACCAGTGTCATTGCATGTGTGTTCTTCTCACAAACCACACATGGATCCAGCAGTGTCATCGCTTGTCTGCTCTTCCCATGAACCACACATGAATCCACCAGTGTCATTCCATGTCTGCTCTTTTCATGAACCACATCTAGAGTCATTGGATGTGTGTTCTTCTCACAGACCACATATCACCAGTGTTATTGCATTTGTGTTCTTCCCAAAGACCACACATGGATCCACTAGTGTCATTGCATGTGTGTTCTTCTCACAGACCAAACATGGATCCACTAGTGTCATTGCATGTGTCTTCTTCTCATTAACCCCACATGGATCCACCGGTGTCATTGCATGTCTGCTCTTTTCATTAACCACAGCTAGAGTCATTGCATGTGTGCTCTGTTCACAAACCACATATCACTAGAGTCCTTGCACGTGTGTTCTTCTCACACACCATATCATGAACCACACCCAGTGTCATTGCATGTGTGTTCTTCCCATGAAGCACACATGGATCCACCGGTGTCATTGCATATCTGCTCTTTTCATGAACCACATCTAGAGTCATTGCATGTGTGTTTTTCTCATAGACCACATATCACCAGTGTCATTGCATGTGTGTTCTTCCCAAAGACCACACATGGATCCACCAGTGTCATTGCATGCGTGTTTTTCTCACAAACCATATCATGAACCACACCTAGTGTCATTGCATATGTGTGTTCTTCTCATAGACCACACATGGATCCACCAGTGTCATTGAATGTGTGTTCTTCTCACAAACCATATCATGAACCACAGCCAGTGTCATTGCATGTGTGTTCTTCTCATTAACCCCACATGGATCCACCAGTGTCATTGCATGTCTGCTCTTTTCATTAGCCATAGCTAGAGTCATTGCATGTGTGTTCTTTTCACAAACCACATATCACCAGAGTCATTGCATGTGTGTTCTTCTCACAGACCACATATCACCTGTGCATTGCATGTGTGTTATTCCCATGAACCACACATGGATCCACCAGTGGCATTGCATGTGTGTTCTTTTCACAAACCACATATCACCAGAGTCATTGCATGTGTGTTCTTATCACAGACCACATATCACCTGTGTCATTGCATGTGTGTTCTTCCCATGAACCACACATGGATCCACCAGTGTCATTGCATATGTGTTCTTCCCACAGACCACACATGGATCCAGCCAGTGTCATCGCATGTCTGCTCTTCCCATGAACCACACATGGATCCACCAGTGTCACTGCATGTCTGCTCTTTTCATGAACCACAGCTAGAGTCATTGGATGTGTGTTCTTCTCACAGACCACATATCACCAGTGTCATTGCATGTGTGTTATTCCCAAAGACCACACATGGATCCACTAGTGTAATTGCATGTGTGTCCTTCTCACAAACCATATCATGAACCATACCCAGTGTCATTGCATGTGTGTTCTTCTCACAGACCAAACATGGATCCACTAGTGTCATTGCATGTGTGTTCTTCTCACAAACCATATCATGAGCCACACCCAGTGTCATTGCATGTTTGTTCTTCTCATTAACCCCACATGGATCCACCGGTGTCATTGCATGTCTGCTCTTTTCATTAACCACAGCTAGAGTCATTGCATGTGTGCTCTTTTCACAAACCACATATCACCAGAGTCCTTGCATGTGTGTTCTTCTCACAGACTATATCATGAACCACACCCATTGTCATTGCATGTGTGTTCTTCCCATGAACCACATATGGATCCACTGGTGTCATTCCATGTCTGCTCTTTTCATGAACCACACCTAGAGTCATTGCATGTGTGTTCTTCTCATAGACCACATATCACCAGTGTCATTGCATGTGTGTTCTTCCCAAAGACCACACATGGATCCACCAGTGTCATTGCATGCGTGTTTTTCTCACAAACCATATCATGAACCACACCCAGTGTCATTGCATATGTGTGTTCTTCTCATAGACCGCACATGGATCCACCAGTGTCATTGCATGTGTGTTCTTCTCACAAACCATATCATGAACCACACCAAGTGTCATTGCATGTGTGTTCTTCTCATTAACCCCACATGGATCCACCAGTGTCATTGCATGTATGCTTTTTTCATTAACCATAGCTAGAGTCATTGCATGTGTGTTCTTTTCACAAACCACATATCAACAGAGTCATTGCATGTCTGTTCTTCTCACAGACCACATATCACCTGTGCATTGCATGTGTGTTCTTCCCATGAACCACACATGGATTCACCAGTGGCATTGCATGTGTGTTCTTTTCACAAACCACATATCACCAGAGTCATTGCATGTGTGTTCTTATCACAGACCACATATCACCTGTGTCATTGCATGTGTGTTCTTCCCATGAACCACACATGGATCCACCAGTGTCATTGCATATGTGTTCTTCCCACAGACCACAAATGGATCCACCGGTGTCATTGCATGTGTGTTCTTCCCATGAACCACACATGGATCTACCAGTGTCATTGCATGTCTGCTCTTTTCATGAACCACAACTAGAGTCATTGGATGTGTGTTCTTCTCACAGACCACATATCACCAGTGTCATTGCATGTGTGTTCTTCCCAAAGACCACACATGGATCCACCAGTGTTATTGCATGTGTGTTCTTCTCACAAACCATATCATGAACCATACCCAGTGTCATTGCATGTGTGTTCTTATCACAGACCACACATGGATCCACTAGTGTATTGCATGTGTGTTCTTCTCATAAACCATATCATGAACCACACCCAGTGTCATTGCATGTGTGTTCTTCTCATTAACCCCACATGGATCCACCGGTCTCATTGCATGTCTGCTCTTTTCATTAACCATAGCTAGAGTCATTGCACGTGTGCTCTTTTCACAAACCACATATCACTAGAGTCCTTGCATGTGTGTTCTTCTCACAGACCATATCATGAACCACACCCAGTGTCATTGCATGTGTGTTCTTCCCATGAACCACACATGGATCCACCGGTGTCATTGCATGTCTGCTCTTTTCATGAACCACAACTAGAGTCATTGCATGTGTGTTATTCTCACAGACCAGATATCACCAGTGTCATTGCATGTGTGTTCTTCCCAAAGACCACACATGGATCCACCAGTGTCATTGCATGTGTGTTTTTCTCACAAACCATATCATGAACCAAACCCAGTGTCATTGCATATGTGTGTTCTTCTCACAGAGCACACATGGATCCACCAGTGTCATTGCATGTGTGTTCTTCTCACAAACCATATCATGAACCACACCCAGTGTCATTGCATGTGTGTTCTTCTAATTAACCCCACATGGATCCACCGGTGTCATTGCATGTCTGCTCTTTTCATTAACCATAGCTATAGTCATTGCATGTGTGTTCTTTTCACAAACCACATATCACCAGAGTCATTGCATGTGTGTTCTTCTCACAGACCACATATCACCTGTGCATTGCATGTGTGTTCTTCCCATGAACCACACATGGATCCACCAGTGGCATTGCATGTGTGTTCTTTTCACAAACCACATATCACCAGAGTCATTGCATGTGTGTTCTTATCACAGACCACATATCACCTGTGTCATTGCATGTGTGTTCTTCCCATGAACCACACATGGATCCACCAGTGTCATTGCATATGTGTTCTTCCCACAGACCACACATGGATCCAGCCAGTGTCATCGCATGTCTGCTCTTCCCATGAACCACACATGGATCCACCAGTGTCACTGCATGTCTGCTCTTTTCATGAGCCACAGCTAGAGTCATTGGATGTGTGTTCTTCTCACAAACCACATATCACCAGTGTCATTGCATGTGTGTTATTCCCAAAGACCACACATGGATCCACTAGTGTAATTGCATGTGTGTCCTTCTCACAAACCATATCATGAACCATACCCAGTGTCATTGCATGTGTGTTCTTCTCACAGACCAAACATGGATCCACTAGTGTCATTGCATGTGTGTTCTTCTCACAAACCATATCATGAGCCACACCCAGTGTCATTGCATGTTTGTTCTTCTCATTAACCCCACATGGATCCACCGGTGTCATTGCATGTCTGCTCTTTTCATTAACCACAGCTAGAGTCATTGCATGTGTGCTCTTTTCACAAACCACATATCACCAGAGTCCTTGCATGTGTGTTCTTCTCACAGACTATATCATGAACCACACCCATTGTCATTGCATGTGTGTTCTTCCCATGAACCACATATGGATCCACCGGTGTCATTCCATGTCTGCTCTTTTCATGAACCACACCTAGAGTCATTGCATGTGTGTTCTTCTCATAGACCACATATCACCAGTGTCATTGCATGTGTGTTCTTCCCAAAGACCACACATGGATCCACCAGTGTCATTGCATGCGTGTTTTTCTCACAAACCATATCATGAACCACACCCAGTGTCATTGCATATGTGTGTTCTTCTCATAGACCGCACATGGATCCACCAGTGTCATTGCATGTGTGTTCTTCTCACAAACCATATCATGAACCACACCAAGTGTCATTGCATGTGTGTTCTTCTCATTAACCCCACATGGATCCACCAGTGTCATTGCATGTATGCTTTTTTCATTAACCATAGCTAGAGTCATTGCATGTGTGTTCTTTTCACAAACCACATATCAACAGAGTCATTGCATGTCTGTTCTTCTCACAGACCACATATCACCTGTGCATTGCATGTGTGTTCTTCCCATGAACCACACATGGATTCACCAGTGGCATTGCATGTGTGTTCTTTTCACAAACCACATATCACCAGAGTCATTGCATGTGTGTTCTTATCACAGACCACATATCACCTGTGTCATTGCATGTGTGTTCTTCCCATGAACCACACATGGATCCACCAGTGTCATTGCATATGTGTTCTTCCCATAGACCACAAATGGATCCACCGGTGTCATAGCATGTGTGTTCTTCCCATGAACCACACATGGATCTACCAGTGTCATTGCATGTCTGCTCTTTTCATGAACCACAACTAGAGTCATTGGATGTGTGTTCTTCTCACAGACCACATATCACCAGTGTCATTGCATGTGTGTTCTTCCCAAAGACCACACATGGATCCACCAGTGTTATTGCATGTGTGTTCTTCTCACAAACCATATCATGAACCATACCCAGTGTCATTGCATGTGTGTTCTTATCACAGACCGCACATGGATCCACTAGTGTATTGCATGTGTGTTCTTCTCATAAACCATATCATGAACCACACCCAGTGTCATTGCATGTGTGTTCTTCTCATTAACCCCACATGGATCCACCGGTCTCATTGCATGTCTGCTCTTTTCATTAACCATAGCTAGAGTCATTGCACGTGTGCTCTTTTCACAAACCACATATCACTAGAGTCCTTGCATGTGTGTTCTTCTCACAGACCATATCATGAACCACACCCAGTGTCATTGCATGTGTGTTCTTCCCATGAACCACACATGGATCCACCGGTGTCATTGCATGTCTGCTCTTTTCATGAACCACAACTAGAGTCATTGCATGTGTGTTATTCTCACAGACCAGATATCACCAGTGTCATTGCATGTGTGTTCTTCCCAAAGACCACACATGGATCCACCAGTGTCATTGCATGTGTGTTTTTCTCACAAACCATATCATGAACCAAACCCAGTGTCATTGCATATGTGTGTTCTTCTCACAGAGCACACATGGATCCACCAGTGTCATTGCATGTGTGTTCTTCTCACAAACCATATCATGAACCACACCCAGTGTCATTGCATGTGTGTTCTTCTAATTAACCCCACATGGATCCACCGGTGTCATTGCATGTCTGCTCTTTTCATTAACCATAGCTATAGTCATTGCATGTGTGTTCTTTTCACAAACCACATATCACCAGAGTCATTGCATGTGTGTTCTTCTCACAGACCACATATCACCTGTGCATTGCATGTGTGTTCTTCCCATGAACCACACATGGATCCACCAGTGGCATTGCATGTGTGTTCTTTTCACAAACCACATATCACCAGAGTCATTGCATGTGTGTTCTTATCACAGACCACATATCACCTGTGTCATTGCATGTGTGTTCTTCCCATGAACCACACATGGATCCACCAATGTCATTGCATATGTGTTCTTCCCACAGACCACACATGGATCCAGCCAGTGTCATCGCATGTCTGCTCTTCCCATGAACCACACATGGATCCACCAGTGTCATTACATGTCTGCTCTTTTCATGAGCCACAGCTAGAGTCATTGGATGTGTGTTCTTCTCATAGACCACATATCACCAGTGTTATTGCATGTGTGTTCTTCCCAAAGACCACACATGGATCCACTAGTGTCATTGCATGTGTGTTCTTCTCACAAACCGTATCATGAACCATACCCAGTGTCATTGCATGTGTGTTCTTCTCACAGACCAAACATGGATCCTCTAGTGTCATTGCATGTGTGTTCTTCTCACAAACAATATCATGAACCACACCCAGTGTCATTGCATGTGTGTTCTTCTCATTAACCCCACATGGATCCACCGGTGTCATTCCATGTCTGCTCTTTTCATTAACCACAGCTAGAGTCATTGCATGTGTGTTCTTTTCACAAACCACATATCACCAGAGTCCTTGCATGTGTGTTCTTCTCACAGACCATATCATGAACCACACCCAGTGTCATTGCATGTGTGTTCTTCCCATGAACCACACATGGATCCGCCGGTGTCATTGCATGTCTGCTCTTTTCATGAACCACACCTAGAGTCATTGCATGTGTGTTCTTCTCATAGACCACATATCACCAGTGTCATTGCATGTGTGTTCTTCCCAAAGACCACACATGGATCCACTAGTGTCATTGCATGTGTGTTTTTCTCATAAACCATATCATGAACCACACCCAGTGTCATTGCATATGTGTGTTCTTCTCACAGACCACACATGGATCCACCAGTGTCATTGCATGTGTGTTCTTCTCACAAACCATATCATGAACCACACCATTTGTCATTGTATTTGTGTTCTTCTCATTAACCCCACATCGATCCACCGGTGTCATTGCATGTCTGCTCTTTTCATTAACCACAGCTAGAGTCATTGCATGTGTGTTCTTTTTACAAACCACATATCAACAGAGTCATTGCATGTGTGTTCTTCTCACAGACCTCATATCACCTGTGCATTGCATGTGTGTTCTTCCCATGAACCACACATGGATCCACCAGTGGCATTGCATGTGTGTTCTTTTCACAAACCACATATCACCAGTCATTGCATGTGTGTTCTTATCACAAACCACATATCACCTGTGTCATTGCATGTGTGTTCTTCCCATGAACCACACATGGATCCACTAGTGTCATTGCATATGTGTTCTTCCCACAGACCACACATGGATCCACCGGTGTCATTGCATGTGTGTTCTTCCCATGAACCACACATGGATCTACCAGTGTCATTGCATGTCTGCTCTTTTCATGAACCACAGCTAGAGTCATTGGATGTGTGTTCTTCTCACAGACCACATATCACCAGTGTCATTGCATGTGTGTTCTTCCCAAAGACCACACATGGATCCACTAGTGTCATTGCATGTGTGTTCGTATCGCAAACCATATCATGAACCACACCCAGTGTCATTGCATGTGTGTTCTTCTCATAGACCACACATGGATCCACCAGTTTCATTGCACGTGTTTCTTATCACAGACCATATCATGAACCACCAAGTGTCATTGCATGTGTGTTCTTCCCATGAACCACACATGAATCCACCGGTGTCATTGCATGTCTGCTCTTTTCATGAACCATAGCTAGAGTAATTGCATGTGTGTTCTTCTTACAGACCACATATCACCTGTGTCATTGCATGTGTGTTCTTCCCATGAACCACACATGGATCCACCAGTGTCATTGCATGTGTGTTCTTCCCACAGACCACACATGGATCCACCAGTGTCTGTTCTTCCCATGAACCACGCATGGATCCACCGGTGTCATTGTATGTCTGCTCTTCCCATGAACCACAGCTAGAGTCATTGCATGCATGCTCTTTTCTTGAACCACAGCTAGAGTCATTGCATGTGTGTTCTTCTTACAAACCATATCATAACCACACCCAGAGTCATTCCATGTGTGTTCTTCTCACAAACCACACATGGATCCACCGGAGTCATTGCTTGTCTTCTCTTCTCATTAACCACAGCTAGAGTCATTGCATGTCTGTTATTTTCATAAACCACATATCACCAGTCATTGCATGTGTGTTCTTCCATGAACAACACATGGATCCACCAGTGTCATTGCATGTGTGTTCTTCTCACAAACCACACATGGATCCACCCAGTGTCATCACATGTGTGTTCTTCCCATGAACCACACATGGATCCACCAGTGTCATCGCATGTGTGTTCTTCTCACAAACCACACATGGATCCACCCAGTGTCATCGCATGTCTGCTCTTCCCATGAACCACACATGGATCCACCAGTGTTATTGCATGTCTGCTCTTTTCATGAACCACAGCTAGAGTCATTGGATATGTGTTCTTCTCACAAACCACATATCACCAGTGTCATTGCATGTGTGTTCTTCCCAAAGACCACGCATGGATCGACCAGTGTCATTGCATGTGTGTTCTTCTCACAAACCATATCATGAACCACACCCAGTGTCATTGCATGTGTGTTCTTCGCATAGACCACACATGGATCCACCAGTGTCGTTGCATGTGTGTTCTTCTCACAAACCATATCATGAACCACACCCATTATCATTGCATGTGTGTTCTTCTCATTAACCCCACATGGATCCACTAGTGTCATTGCATGTCTGCTCTTTTCATTAACCACAGCTAGAGTCATTGCATGTGTGCTCTTTTCACAAACAACATATCCCCAGAGTCATTGCATGTGTGTTCTTCTCACATACCATATCATGAACCACACCCATTGTCATTGCATGTGTGTTCTTCCCATGAACCACACATGGATCCACCGGTGTCATTGCATGTCTGCTCTTTTCATGAACCACAACTAGAGTCATTGCATGTGTGTTCTTCTCACAGACCACATATCACCAGAGTCATTGCATGTGTGTTCTTCCCATGAACCACACATGGATCCACCAGTGTCATTGCATGTGTGTTATTACCACAGACCACACATGGATCCCCCAGTGTCGTTGCATGTGTGTTCTTCCCATGAACCACACATGGATCCACCGGTGTCATTGTATGTCTGCTCTTCCCATGAACCACATCTAGAGTCATTGCATGCGTGGTCTTTTCATGAACCACAGCTAGAGTCATTGCATGTGTGTTCTTTTTACAAACCATATCATGAACCACACCTAGTGTCATTGCATGTGTGTTCTTCTCACAAACCACACATGGATCCACCGGTGTCATTGCATGTCTGCTCTTCTCATTAACCACAGCTAGAGTCATTGCATGTCTGTTCTTTTCACAAACCACATATCACCAGAGTCATTGCATGTGTGTTCTTCCCATGAACCACACATGGATCCACCAGTGTCATTGCATGTGTGTTCTTCCCATAGACCACACATGGATCCACCAGTGTCATTGCATGTGTGTTCTTCCCATAAACCATACATGGATCCACCAGTGTCATTGCATGTCTGCTCTTTTCATGAACCACAGCTAGAGTCATTGGATGTGTGTTCTTCACACAGACCACATATCACCAGTGTCATTACATGTGTGTTCTTCCCATAAACCACACATGGATCCACCAGTGTCATTGCATGTCTGCTCTTTTCATGAACCACAGCTAGAGTCATTGGATGTGTGTTCTTCACACAGACCACATATCACCAGTGTCATTGCATGTGTGTTCTTCCCAAAGACCACACATGGATCCACCAGTGTCATAGCATGTGTGTTCTTCTCACAAACCATATCATGAACCACACCCAGTGTCATTGCATGTGTGTTCTTCTCACACACCACACATGGATCCACTAGTGTCATTGCATGTGCATTCTTCTCATAGACCATATCATGAACCACACCCAGTGTCATTGCATGTGTGTTCTTCCCATGAACCACACATGGATCCACCGGTGTCATTGCATGTCTGCTATTTTCATGAACCACAGCTAGAGTCATTGCATGTGTGTTCTTCCCATAGACCACACATGGATCCACCAGTGTCATTGCATGTGTGTTCTTCCCATGAACCACACATGGATCCACTAGTGTCATTGCATGTGTGTTATTCTCACAAACCACGTAAGGATCCACCGGTGTCGTTGCATGTGTGTTCTTCCCATGAACCAAACATGGATCCACCGGTGTCATTGTATGTCTGCTCTTCCCATGAACCACATCTAGAGTCATCGCATGCGTGCTCTTTTCATGAACCACAGCTAGAGTTATTGGATGTGTTTTCTTCTTACAAACCATATCATGAACCACACCCAGTGTCATTGCATATGTGTTCTTCTCACAAAGCACACATGGATCCACCGGTGTCATTGCATGTTTGCTCTTCTCATTAACCATAGCTAGAGTCATTGCATGTCTGTTCTTTTCACAAACCACATATCACTAGAGTCATTGGATGTGTGTTCTTCCCATGAACCACACATGGATCCACCAGTGTCATTGCATGTGTGTTCTTCTCACAAACCATATCATGAACCACACCTGGTGTCATTGCATGTGTGTTCTTCTCATTAACCCCACATGGATCCACCGGTGTCATTGCATGTCTGCTCTTTTCATTAACCACAGCTAGAGTCATTGCATGTGTGCTCTTTTCATAAACCACATATCACCAGAGTCATTGCATGTGTGTTCTTCTCACAGACCACATATCACCTATGTCATTGGATGTGTGTTCTTCACACAGACCACATATCACCAGTGTCATTGCATGTGTGTTCTTCCCAAAGACCACACATGGATCCACCCAGTGTCATCGCATGTTTGCTCTTCCCATGAACCACACATGGATCCACCAGTGTCATTCCATGTCTGCTCTTTTCATGAACCACAGCTAGAGTCATTGGATGTGTGTTCTTCTCATAGAACACATATCACTAGTGTCATTGCATGTGTGTTCTTCTCACAAACCATATCATGAACCACACCCAGTGTCATTGCATGTGTGTTCTT
Source organism: Avena sativa (assembly GCA_916181665.1). Classification (NCBI taxonomy): domain Eukaryota; kingdom Viridiplantae; phylum Streptophyta; class Magnoliopsida; order Poales; family Poaceae; genus Avena; species Avena sativa. Next base: position 437,785,424 of record OV702295.1, read on the forward strand.
CTCACAAACCATATCATGAACCACACCCAGTGTCATTGCATGTGTGTTCTTCTCACAAACCATATCATGAACCACACCCAGTGTCATTGCATGTGTGTTCTTCTCATTAACCCCACATGGATCCACCGGTGTCATTGCATGTCTGCTCTTTTCATTAACCACAGCTAGAGTCATTGCATGTGTGCTCTTTTCATAAACCACATATCACCAGAGTCATTGCATGTGTGTTCTTCTCACAGACCACATATCACCTATGTCATTGCATGTGTGTTCTTCCCATGAACCACACATGGATCCACCAGTGTCATTGCATGTGTGTTCTTCACACAGACCACACATGGATCCACCGGTATCATTGGATGTGTGTTCTTCCCATGAACCACACATGGATCCATCGGTGTCAATGTATGTCTGCTCTTCCCATGAACCACAGCTAGAGTCATCGCATGCGTGCTCTTTTCATGAACAACAGCTAGAGTCATTGGATGTGTGTTCTTCTTACAAACCATATCATGAACCACACCCAGTGTCATTGCATGTGTGTTCTTCTCATTAACCCCACATGGATCCACCGGTGTCATTGCATGTCTGCTCTTTTCATTAACCATAGCTAGAGTCATTGCATGTGTGCTCTTTTCATAAACCACATATCACCAGAGTCATTGCATGTGTGTTCTTCTCACAGACCACATATCACCTATGTCATTGCATGTGTGTTCTTCCCATGAACCACACATGGATCCACCAGTGTCATTGCATGTGTGTTATTCACACAGACCACACATGGATCCACCGGTATCATTGGATGTGTGTTCTTCCCATGAACCACACATGGATCCATCGGTGTCATTGTATGTCTGCTCTTCCCATGAACCACAGCTAGAGTCATCGCATGCGTGCTCTTTTCATGAACCACAGCTAGAGTCATTGGATGTGTGTTCTTCTTACAAACCATATCATGAACCACACCCAGTGTCATTGCATGTGTGTTCTTCTCATTAACCCCACATGGATCCACCGGTGTCATTGCATGTCTGCACTTTTCATTAACCACAGCTAGAGTCATTGCATGTGTGCTCTTTTCATAAACCACATATCACCAGAGTCATTGCATGTGTGTTCTTCTCACAGACCACATATCACCTATGTCATTGCATGTGTGTTCTTCCCATGAACCACACATGGATCCACCAGTGTCATTGCATGTGTGTTCTTCACACAGACCACATATGGATCCACCGGTATCATTGGATGTGTGTTCTTCCCATGAACCACACATGGATCCATCGGTGTCATTGTATGTCTGCTCTTCCCATGAACCACAGCTAGAGTCATCGCATGCGTGCTCTTTTCATGAACCATAGCTAGAGTGATTGGATGTGTGTTCTTCTTACAAACCATATCATGAACCACACCTAGTGTCATTGCATGTGTGTTCTTCTCACAAACCACACATGGATCCACCGGTGTCATTGCATGTCTGCTCTTCTCATTAACCAGAGCTAGATTCATTGCATATTTGTTCTTTTCACAAACCACATATCACTAGAGTCATTGCATGTGTGTTCTTCCCATGAACCACACATGGATCCACAAGTGTCATTGCATGTGTGTTCTTCTCACAAACCACACATGGATCCACCCAGTGTCATCGCATGTGTGTTCTTCCCACGAACCACACATGGATCCACCAGTGTCATTGCATGTCTGCTCTTTTCATGAACCATAGCTAGAGTCATTGGATGTGTGTTCTTCTCACAGACCACATATCACCAGTGTCATTGCATGTGTGTTCTTCTCACAAACCATATCATGAACCACACCTAGTGTCATTGCATGTGTGTTCTTCTCACATACCACACATGGATCCACTAGTGTCATTGCATGTGTCTTCTTTCACAGACCATATCATGAACCACACCGAGTGTCATTGCATGTGTTTTCTTCCCATGAACCACACATGGATCCACCGGTGTCATTGCATGTCTGCTCTTTTCATTAACCACGGCTAGAGTCATTGCATGTGTGTTCTTCTCACAAACCACATATCACCGGAGTCATTGCATGTGTGTTCTTCCCAAAGACCACACATGGATCCACCAGTGTCATTGCATGTGTGTATTTCCCACAGACCACACATGGATCCACCTAGTGTCATTGCATGTGTGTTCTTCCCACAGACCGCACATGGATCCACCTAGTGTCATTGCATGTGTGTTCTTCCCATGAACCACACATGGATCCACTAGTGTCATTGCATGTCTGCTCTTTTCACAAAACAGAGCTAGAGTCATTGCATGTGTGTTCTTCTTACAAACCATATCATGAACCACACCCAGTGTCATTGCATGTGTGTTCTTCTCACAAACCACACATGCATCCACCGGTGTCATTGCATGTCTGGTCTTCTCATTAACCCCTGCTAGAGTCATTGCATGTTTGTTCTTTTCACAAACCACATATCACCAGAGTCATTGCATGTGTGTTCTTCCCATGAACCACACATGGATCCACCAGTGTCATTGCATGTGTGTTGTTCTCACAAACCACACATGGATCCACCCAGTGTCATTGCATGTGTGTTCTTCCCATGAACCACCCAGTGTCATTGCATGTGTGTTCTTCCCATGGATCCACCTAGTGTCATTGCATGTGTGTTATTCTCACAAACCACGTAAGGATCCACCGGTGTCGTTGCATGTGTGTTCTTCCCATGAACCACACATGGATCCACCGGTGTCATTGTATGTCTGCTCTTCCCATGAACCACAGCTAGAGTCATCGCATGCGTGCTCTTTTCATGAACCATAGCAAGAGTCATTGCATGTGTGTTCTTCTCACAGAACATATCATGAACCACACCCAGTTTCATTGCATGTGTGTTCTTCCCACACACCACACATGGATCCACTAGTGTCGTTGCATGTGTGTTCTTCCCACAAACCACACATGGATCCACCAGTGGCATTGTATGTCTGCTCTTCCCATGAACCACAGCTAGAGTCATCGCATGCGTGCACTTTTCATAAACCACAGCTAGAGTCATTGCATGTGTGTTCTTCTTACAAACCATATCATGAACCACACCCAGTGTCATTGCATGTGTGTTCTTCTCACAAACCACACATGGATCCACCGGTGTCATTGCATGTCTGCTCTTCTCATTAACCATAGCTAGAGTCATTGCATGTCTGTTCTTTTCACAAACCACATATCACCAGAGTCATTGCATGTGTTTTCTTCCCATGAACCACACACGAATCCACCGGTGTCATTGCATGTGTGTTCTTCTCACAAACCACACATGGATCCACCCAGTGTCATCGCATGTGTGTTCTTCCCATGAACCACACATGGATCCACCAGTGTCATTCCACGTCTGCTCTTTTCATGAATAACAGCTAGAGTCATTGGATGTGTGTTCTTCTCACAGACCACATATCACTAGTGTCATTGAATGTGTGTTCTTCCCAAAGACCACACATGGATCCACCAGTGTGATTGCATATGTTTTCTTCTCACAGACCACACATGGATCCACTAGTGTCATTGCATGTGTTTTCTTCTCACAAAACATATCATGAACCACACCTAGTGTCATTGCATGTGTGTTCTTCCCATAACCACACATGGATCCACCAGTGTCATTCCATGTGTGTTCTTCCCACAGACCACACATGGATCCACCAGTGTCACTTCATGTGTGTCCTTCTCATGAACCACACATGGATCCACCAGTGTCATTACATGTCTGCTCTTTTCATGAACCATAGCTAGAGTCATTGGATGTGTGTTCTTCTTGCAGACCACATATCACTAGTGTCATTGCATGTGTGTTCTTCCCAAAGACCACACATGGATCCACCAGTGTCATTGCATGTGTGTTCTTCTCACAAACCATATCCTGAACCACACCCAATGGCATTGCATGTGTGTTCTTCTCACTGACCACACATGGATCCACTAGTGTCATTGCATGTGTGTTCTTCTCACAGACCATATCATGAACCACACCCAGTGTCATTGCATGTGTGTTCTTCCCATGAACCACACATGGATCCACCGGTGTCATTGCATGTCTGCTCTTTTCATTAACCACAGCTAGAGTCATTCCATGTGTGTTCTTCTCACAAACCACACATGGATCCACCAGTGTCATTGCATGTGTGTTCATCCCATGAACCACACATGGATCCACCGGTGTCATTGCATGTCTCCTCTTTTCATGAACCATAGCTAGAGTCATTGGATGTGTGTTCTTCTCACATACCACATATCACCAGTGTCATTGCATGTGTGTTCTTCCCAAAGACCACACATGGATCCACTAGTGTCATTGCATGTGTGTTCTTCTCACAAACCATATCATGAACCACACCTAGTGTCATTGCATGTGTGTTCTTCTCATAGACCACACATGGATCCACTAGTGTCATTGCATGTGTGTTCTTCTTACAGACCATATCATGAACCACACCCAGTGTCATTGCATGTGTGTTCTTCCCATGAACCACACATGGATCCAGCAGTGTCATTGCATGTCTGCTCTTTTCATTAACCACAGCTAGAGTCATTGCATGTGTGTTCTTCTCACAAACCACATATCACCGGAGTCATTGCATGTGTGTTCTTCCCAAAGGCCACACATGGATCCACCAGTGTCATTGCATGTGTGTTCTTCCCACAGACCACACATGGATACACTCGTGTCGTTGCATGTGTGTTCTTCCCATGAACCACACATGGATCCACCAGTGTCATTGTATGTCTGCTCTTCCCATGAACTGCAGCTAGAGTCATCGCATGCGTGCTCTTTTCACAAACCACAGCTAGAGTCATTGCATGTGTGTTCTTCTTACAAACCATATCATGAACCACACCCAGTGTCATTGCATGTGTCTTCTTCTCACAAACCACACATGGATCCACCGGTGTCATTGCATGTCTGCTCTTCTCATTAACCACACCTAGAGTCATTGCATGTCTGTTCTTTTCACAAACCACATATCACCAGAGTCATTGCATGTGTTTTCTTCCCATGAACCACACACGAATCCACTAGTGTCATTGCATGTGTGTTCTTCTCACAAACCACACATGGATCCACCCAGTGTCATCGCATGTGTGTTCTTCCCATGAACCACACATGTATCCACCAGTGTCATTGCACGTCTGCTCTTTTCATGAACCACAGCTAGAGTCATTGGATGTGTGTTCTTCTCACAGACCACATATCACTAGTGTCATTGAATGTGTGTTCTTCCCAAAGACCACACATGGATCCACCAGTGTCATTGCATATGTTTTCTTCTCACAGACCACACATGGATCCACTAGTGTCATTGCTTGTGTTTTCTTCTCACAAAACATATCATGAACCACACCTAGTGTCATTGCATGTGTGTTCTTCCCATGAACCACACATGGATCCACCAGTGTCATTCCATGTGTGTTCTTCCCACAGACCACACATGGATCCACCAGTGTCACTTCATGTGTGTTCTTCTCATGAACCACACATGGATCCACCAGTGTCATTGCATGTCTGCTCTTTTCATGAACCATAGCTAGAGTCATTGGATGTGCGTTCTTCTTACAGACCACATATCACCAGTGTCATTGCATGTGTGTTCTTCCCAAAGACCACACATGGATCCACCAGTGTCATTGCATGTGTGTTCTTCTCACAAACCATATCATGAACCACACCCAGTGTCATTGCATGTGTGTTCTTCTCACTGACCACACATGGATCCACTAGTGTCATTGCATGTGTGTTCTTCTCACAGACCATATCATGAACCACACCCAGTGTCATTGCATGTGTGTTCTTCCCATGAACCACACATGGATCCACCGGTGTCATTGCATGTCTGCTCTTTTCATTAACAACAGCTAGAGTCATTCCATGTGTGTTCTTCTCACAAACCACACATGGATCCACCTAGTGTCATCGCATGTCCACTCTTACCATGAACCACACATGGATCCACCAGTGTCATAGCATGTCTGCTCTTTTCATGAACCATAGCTAAGTCATTGGATGTGGGTTCTTCTCACAGACCACATATTACTAGTGCCATTGCATGTGTGTTCTACTCACAAACCATATCATGAACCACACCCAGTGTCATTGCATGTGTGTTCTTCTCACAGACCACACATGGATCCACCAGTGTCATTGCATGTGTGTTCTTCTGACAAACCATATCATGAACCACACCATGTGTCATTGTATGTGTCTTATTCTCATTAACCCCACATGGATCCACCGGTGTCATTGCATGTCTGCTCTTTTCATTAACCACAGCTAGAGTCATTGCATGTGTGTTCTTTTTACAAACCACATATCACTAGAGTCATTGCATGTGTGTTCTTCTCACAGACCTCATATCACCTGTGCATTGCATGTGTGTTCTTCCCATGAACCACACATGGATCCACCAGTGGCATTGCATGTGTGTTCTTTTCACAAACCACATATCACCAGAGTCACTGCATGTGTGTTCTTATCACAGACCACATATCACCTGTGTCATTGCATGTGTGTTCTTCCCATGAACCACACATGGATCCACTAGTGTCATTGCATATGTGTTCTTCCCACAGACCACACATGGATCCACCGGTATCATTGCATGTGTGTTCTTCCCATGAAGCACACATGGATCTACCAGTGTCATTGCATGTCTGCTCTTTTCATGAACCACAGCTAGAGTCATTGGATGTGTGTTCTTCTCACAGACCACATATCACCAGTGTCATTGCATGTGTGTTCTTCCCAAAGACCACACATGGATCCACCAGTGTCATTGCATGTGTGTTCGTATCGCAAACCATATCATGAACCACACCCAGTGTCATTGCATGTGTGTTCTTCTCATAGACCACACATGGATCCACCAGTTTCATTGCACGTGTGTTCTTATCACAGACCATATCATGAACCACACCCAGTGTCATTGCATGTGTGTTCTTCCCATGAACCACACATGGATCCACCGGTGTCATTGCATGTCTGCTCTTTTCATGAACCATAGCTAGAGTAATTGCATGTGTGTTCTTCTTACAGACCACATATCACCTGTGTCATTGCATGTGTGTTCTTCCGATGAACCACACATGGATCCACAAGTGTCATTGCATGTGTGTTCTTCCCACAGACCACACATGGATCCACCAGTGTCATTGCATGTGTGTTCTTCCCATGAACCACACATGGATCCACCGGTGTCATTGTATGTCTGCTCTTCCCATGAACCGCAGCTAGAGTCATCGCATGCGTGCTCTTTTCATGAACCACAGCTAGAGTCATTGCATGTGTGTTCTTCTTACAAACCATATCATAAACCACACCCAGTGTCATTGCATGTGTGTTCTTCTCACAAACCACACATGGATCCACCGGAGTCATTGCATGTCTTCTCTTCTCATTAACCACAGCTAGAGTCATTGCATGTCTATTATTTTCACAAACCACATATCACCAGAGTCATTGCATGTGTGTTCTTCCATGAACAACACATGGATCCACTAGTGTCATTGCATGTGTGTTCTTCTCACAAACCACACATGGATCCACCCAGTGTCATCACATGTGTGTTCTTCCCATGAACCACACATGGATCCACCAGTGTCAGTGCATGTCTGCTCTTTTCATGAACCACCGCTAGAGTCATTGGATGTGTGTTATTCTCACAGACCACATATCACCAGTGTCATTGCATGTGTGTTCTTCCCAAATACCACACATGGATCCACTAGTGTCATTGCATGTATGCTCTTCTCACAAACCATATCATGAACCACACCCAGTGTCATTGCATGTGTGTTCTTCTCACAGACCACATATCACCGGAGTCATTGCATGTGTGTTCTTCCAATGAACCACACATGGATCCACTAGTGTCATTGCGTGTTTGTTCTTCCCAGAGACCACACATGGATCCACCAGTGTCATTGCATGTGTGTTCTTCCCATGAACCACACATGGATCCACCGGTGTCATTATATGTCTGCTCTTCCCATGAACCACAGCTAGAGTCATCGCATGCGTGCTCTTTTCATGAACCACAGCTAGTGTCATTGCATGTGTGTTCTTCTTACAAACCACATCATGAACCACACCGAGTGTCATTGCATGTGTGTTCTTCTCACAAACCACACATGGATCCACCGGTGTCATTGCATGTCTGCTCTTCTCATTAACCACAGCTAGAGTCATTGCAAGTCTGGTCTTTTCACAAACCACATATCACCAGAGTCATTGCATGTGTGTTATTCCCATGAACCACACATGGATCCACCAGTGTCATTGCATGTGTGTTCTTCTCACAAACCACACATGGATCCACCAGTGTCATTGCATGGTGTGTTATTCTCACAAACCACGTAAGGATCGACAGGTGTAATTGCATGTGTGTTCTTCCCATGAACCACACATGGATCTACCGTTGTCATTGTTTGTCTGCTCTTCCCATGAACCACAGGAAGAGTCATCGCATGTGTGCACTTTTCATGAACCACAACTAGAGTCATTGCATGTGTGTTCTTCTTACAAACCATATCATGAACCACACCCAGTGTCATTGCATGTGTGTTCTTCTCACAAACCACACATGGATCCACCGCTGTCATTGCATGTCTGCTCTTCTCATTAACCACAGCTAGGGTCATTGCATGTCTGTTCTTTTCACAAACCACATGTCACCAGAGTCATTGCATGTGTGTTCTTCCCATGAACCACACATGGATCCACCAGTGTCATCGCATGTGTATTCTTCTCACAAACCACACATGGATCCACCCAGTGTCATCGCATGTCTGCTCTTCCCATGAACCACACACGGATCCACCAGTGTCATTGCATGTCTCCTCTTTTCATGAACCACAGCTAGAGTCATTGGATATGTGTTCTTCTCACAAACCACATATCACCAGTGTCATTGCATGTGTGTTCTTCCCAAAGACCACGCATGGATCGACCAGTGTCATTGCATGTGTGTTCTTCTCACAAACCATATCATGAACCACACCCAGTGTCATTGCATGTGTGTTCTTCTCATAGACCACACATGGATCCACCAGTGTCGTTGCATGTGTGTTCTTCTCACAAACCATATCATGAACCACACCCATTATCATTGCATGTGTGTTCTTCTCATTAACCCCACATGGATCCACTAGTGTCATTGCATGTCTGCTCTTTTCATTAACCACAGCTAGAGTCATTGCATGTGTGCTCTTTTCACAAACCACATATCACCAGAGTCATTGCATGTGTGTTCTTCTCACATACCATATCATGAACCACACCCATTGTCATTGCATGTGTGTTCTTCCCATGAACCACACATGGATCCACCGGTGTCATTGCATGTCTGGTCTTTTCATGAACCACAACTAGAGTCATTGCATGTGTGTTCTTCTCACAGACCACATATCACCAGAGTCATTGCATGTGTGTTCTTCCCATGAACCACACATGGATCCACCTGTGTCATTGCATGTGTGTTCTTCCCACAGACCACACATGGATCCCCTAGTGTCGTTGCATGTGTGTTCTTCCCATGAACCACACATGGATCCACCGGTGTCATTGTATGTCTGCTCTTTTCATTAACCACATCTAGAGTCATTGCATGTGTGTTCTTTTTACAAACCATATCATGAACCACACCTAGTGTCATTGCATGTGTGTTCTTCTCACAAACCACACACGGATCCACCGGTGTCATTGCATGTCTGCTCTTCTCATTAACCACAGCTAGAGTCATTGCATGTCTGTTCTTTTCACAAACCACATATCACCAGAGTCATTGCATGTGTGTTCTTCCCATGAACCACACATGGATCCACCAGTGTCATTGCATGTGTGTTCTTCACACAAACCACACATGGATCCACCCAGTGTCATCGCATGTGTGTTCTTCCCATAAACCACACATGGATCCACCAGTGTCATTGCATGTCTGCTCTTTTCATGAACCACAGCTAGAGTCATTGGATGTGTGTTCTTCACACAGACCACATATCACCAGTGTCATTGCATGTGTGTTCTTCCCAAAGACCACACATGGATCCACCAGTGTCATTGGATGTGTGTTCTTCTCACAAACCATATCATGAACCACACCCAGTGTCATTGCATGTGTGTTCTTCTCACACAACACACATGGATCCACTAGTGTCATTGCATGTGCGTTCTTCTCACAGACCATATCATGAACCACACCCAGTGTCATTGCATGTGTGTTCTTCCCATTAACCACACATGGATCCACCAGTGTCATTGCATGTCTGCTCTTTTCATGAACCACAGCTAGAGTCATTGCATGTGTGTTCTTCCCATAGACCACACATGGATCTACCAGTGTCATTGCATGTGTGTTCTTCCCATGAACCACACATGGATCCACCAGTGTCATTGCATGTGTGTTATTCTCACAAACCACGTAAGGATCCACCGGTGTCGTTGCATTTGTGTTCTTCCCATGAAGCAAACATGGATCCACCGGTGTCATTGTATGTCTGCTCTTCCCATGAACCACATCTAGAGTCATCGCATGCGAGCTCTTTTCATGAACCATAGCTAGAGTTATTGCATGTGTTTTCTTCTTACAAACCATATCATGAACCACACCCAGTGTCATTGCATGTGTGTTCTTCTCACAAACAACACATGGATCCACCGGTGTCATTGCATGTTTGCTCTTCTCATTAACCATAGCTAGAGTCATTGCATGTCTGTTCTTTTCACAAACCACATATCACTAGAGTCATTGGATGTGTGTTCTTCCCATGAACCACACATGGATCCACCAGTGTCATTGCATGTGTGTTCTTCTCACAAACCACACATGGATCCACCCAGTGTCATCGCATGTTTGCTCTTCCCATGAACCACACATGGATGTTCCATGTCTGCTCTTTTCATGAACTACAGCTAGAGTCATTGGATGTGTGTTCTTCTCACAGAACACATATCACTAGTGTCATTGCATGTGTGTTCTTCTCACAAACCATATCATGAACCACACCCAGTGTCATTGCATGTGTGTTCTTCTCACAAACCATATCATGAACCACACCTAGTGTCATTGCATGTGTGTTCTTCTCACAAACCATATCATGAACCACACCTAGTGTCATTGCATGTGTGTTCTTCTCATTAACCCCACATGGATCCACCAGTGTCATTGCATGTCTATTGTTTTCATTAACCACAGCTAGAGTCATTGCATGTGTGCTCTTTTCATAAACCACATATCACTAGAGTCATTGCATGTGTGTTCTTCTCACAGACCACATATCACCTATGTCATTGCATGTGTGTTCTTCCCATGAACCACACATGGATCCACCAGTGTCATTGCATGTGTGTTCTTCACACAGACCACACATGGATCCACCGGTATCATTGGATGTGTGTTCTTCCCATGAACCACACATGGATCCATCGGTGTCGTTGTATGTCTGCTCTTCCCATGAACCACAACTAGAGTCATCGCATGCTTGCTCTTTTCATGAACCACAGCTAGAGTCATTGGATGTGTGTTCTTCTTACAAACCATATCATGAACCACACCCAGTGTCATTGCATGTGTGTTCTTCTCACAAACCACACATGGATCCACCGGTGTCATTGCATGTCTGCTCTTCTCATTAACCAGAGCTAGATTCATTGCATGTTTGTTCTTTTCACAAACCACATATCACTAGAGTCATTGCATGTGTGTTCTTCCCATGAACCACACATGGATCCACCAGTGTCATTGCATGTGTGTTCTTCTCACAAACCACACATGGATCCACCCAGTGTCATCGCATGTGTGTTCTTCCCACGAACCACACATGGATCCACCAGTGTCATTGCATGTCTGCTCTTTTCATGAACCATAGCTAGAGTCATTGGATGTGTGTTCTTCTCACAGACCACATATCACCAGTTTCATTGGATGTGTGTTCTTCCCAAAGACCACACATGGATCCACCAGTGTCATTGCATGTGTGTTCTTCTCACAAACCATATCATGAACCACACCTAGTGTCATTGCATGTGTGTTCTTCTCACATACCACACATGGATCCACTAGTGTCATTGCATGTGTGTTCTTCTCACAGACCATATAATGAACCACACCGAGTGTCAATGCATGTGTTTTCTTCCCATGGACCACACATGGATCCACCGGTGTCATTGCATGTCGCTCTTTTCATTAACCACGGCTAGAGTCATTGCATGTGTGTTCTTCTCACAAACCACATATCACCGGAGTCATTGCATGTGTGTTATTCCCAAAGACCACACATGGATCCACCAGTGTCATTGCATGTGTGTACTTCCCACAGACCACACATGGATCCACCTAGTGTCATTGCATGTGTGTTCTTCCCACAGACCACACATGGATCCACCAGAGTCATTGCATGTGTGTTCTTCCCATGAAACACACATGGATCCACCAGTGTCATTGCATGTGTGTTCTTCTCACAAACCACACATGGATCCACCCAGTGTCATTGCATGTGTGTTATTCCCATGAACCACACATGGATCCACCAGTGTCATTGCATGTGTGTTATTCTCACAAACCACGTAAGGATCCACAGGTGTCATTGCATGTGTGTTCCTCCCATGAACCACACATGGATCTACCGTTGTCATTGTTTGTCTTCTCTTCCCATGAACCACAGGAAGAGTCATCGCATGTGTGCACTTTTCATGAACCACAACTAGAGTCATTGCATGTGTGTTCTTCTTACAAACCATATCATGAACCACACCCAGTGTCATTGCATGTGTGTTCTTCTCACAAACCACACATGGATCCACCGCTGTCATTGCATGTCTGCTCTTCTCATTAACCACAGCTAGGGTCATTGCATGTCTGTTCTTTTCACAAACCACATGTCACCAGAGTCATTGCATGTGTGTTCTTCCCATGAACCACACATGGATCCACCAGTGTCATCGCATGTGTGTTCTTATCACAAACCACACATGGATCCACCAAGTGTCATCGCATGTCTGCTCTTCCCATGAACCACACACGGATCCACCAGTGTCATTGCATGTCTGCTCTTTTCATGAACCACAGCTAGAGTCATTGGATGTGTGTTCTTCTCACAGACCACATATCACCAGTGTCATTGCATGTGCGTTCTTCCCAAAGACCACACATGTATCCACCAGTGTCATTGCATGTGTGTTCTTCTCACAAACCATATCATGAACCACACCTAGTGTCATTGCATGTGTGTTCTTCTCACATACCACACATGGATCCACTAGTGTCATTGCATGTGTGTTCTTCTCACAGACCATATAATGAACCACACCGAGTGTCATTGCATGTGTTTTCTTCCCATGGACCACACATGGATCCACCGGTGTCATTGCATGTCTGCTCTTTTCATTAACCACGGCTAGAGTCATTGCATGTGTGTTCTTCTCACAAACCACATATCACCGGAGTCATTGCATGTGTGTTATTCCCAAAGACCACACATGGATCCACCAGTGTCATTGCATGTGTGTACTTCCCACAGACCACACATGGATCCACCTAGTGTCATTGCATGTGTGTTCTTCCCACAGACCACACATGGATCCATCAGAGTCATTGCATGTGTGTTCTTCCCATGAATCACACATGGATCCACCAGTTTCATTGCATGTCTGCTCCTTTCAGAAACCAGAGCTAGAGTCATTGCATGTGTGTTTTCTTACATACCATATCATGAACCACACCCAGTGTCATTCAATGTGTGTTCTTCTCACAAACCACACATGCATCCACCGGTGTCATTGCATGTCTGCTCTTCTCATTAACCACTGCTAGAGTCATTGCATGTTTGTTGTTTTCACAAACCACATATCACCAGAGTCATTGCATGTGTGTTCTTCCCATGAAACACACATGGATCCACCAGTGTCATTGCATGTGTGTTCTTCTCACAAACCACACATGGATCCACCCAGTGTCATTGCATGTGTGTTATTCCCATGAACCACACATGGATCCACCAGTGTCATTGCATGTGTGTTATTCTCACAAACCACGTAAGGATCCACAGGTGTCATTGCATGTGTGTTCCTCCCATGAACCACACATGGATCTACCGTTGTCATTGTTTGTCTGCTCTTCCCATGAACCACAGGAAGAGTCATCGCATGTGTGCACTTTTCATGAACCACAACTAGAGTCATTGCATGTGTGTTCTTCTTACAAACCATATCATGAACCACACCCAGTGTCATTGCATGTGTGTTCTTCTCACAAACCACACATGGATCCACCGCTATCATTGCATGTCTGCTCTTCTCATTAACCACAGCTAGGGTCATTGCATGTCTGTTCTTTTCACAAACCACATGTCACCAGAGTCATTGCATGTGTGTTCTTCCCATGAACCACACATGGATCCACCAGTGTCATCGCATGTGTGTTCTTCTCACAAACCACACATGGATCCACCCAGTGTCATCGCATGTCTGCTCTTCCCATGAACCACACATGGATCCACCAGTGTCATTGCATGTCTGCTCTTTTCATGAACCACAGCTAGAGTCATTGGATATGTGTTCTTCTCACAAACCACATATCACCAATGTCATTGCATGTGTGTTCTTCCCAAAGACCACGCATGGATCGACCAGTGTCATTGCATGTGTGTTCTTCTCACAAACCATATCATGAACCACACCCAGTGTCATTGCATGTGTGTTCTTCTCATAGACCACACATGGATCCACCAATGTCGTTGCATGTGTGTTCTTCTCACAAACCATATCATGAACCACACCCATTATCATTGCATGTGTGTTCTTCTCATTAACCCCACATGGATCCACTAGTGTCATTGCATGTCTGCTCTTTTCATTAACCACAGCTAGAGTCATTGCATGTGTGCTCTTTTCACAAACCACATATCACCAGAGTCATTGCATGTGTGTTCTTCTCACATACCATATCATGAACCACACCCATTGTCATTGCATGTGTGTTCTTCCCATGAACCACACATGGATCCACCGGTGTCATTGCATGTCTGGTCTTTTCATGAACCACAACTAGAGTCATTACATGTGTGTTCTTCTCACAGACCACATATCACCAGATTCATTGCATGTGTGTTCTTCCCATGAACCACACATGGATCCACCTATGTCATTGCATGTGTGTTCTTCCCATAGACCACACATGGATCCCCCAGTGTCGTTGCATGTGTGTTCTTCCCATGAACCACACATGGATCCACCGGTGTCATTGTATGTCTGCTCTTCTCATTAACCACATCTAGAGTCATCGCATGCGTGCTCTTTTCATGAACCACAGCTAGAGTCATTGCATGTGTGTTCTTTTTACAAACCATATCATGAACCACACCTAGTGTCATTGCATGTGTGTTCTTATCACAAACCACACATGGATCCACCGGTGTCATTGCATGTCTGCTCTTCTCATTAACGACAGCTAGAGTCATTGCATGTCTGTTCTTTTCACAAACCACATATCACCAGAGTCATTGCATGTGTGTTCTTCCCATGAACGACACATGGATCCACCAGTGTCATTGCATGTGTGTTCTTCACACAAACCACACATGGATCCACCCAGTGTCATCGCATGTCTGCTCTTCCCATGAACCACACATGGATCCACCAGTGTCATTGCATGTCTGCTCTTTTCATGAACCACAGCTAGAGTCATTGGATGTGTGTTCTTCTCACAAACCACATATCACCAGTGTCATTGCATGTGTGTTCTTCCCAAAGACCACGCATGGATCGACCAGTGTCATTGCATGTGTGTTCTTCTCACAAACCATATCATGAACCACACCCAGTGTCATTGCATGTGTGTTCTTCTCATAGACCACACATGGATCCACCAATGTCGTTGCATGTGTGTTCTTCTCACAAACCATATCATGAACCACACCCATTATCATTGCATGTGTGTTCTTCTCATTAACCCCACATGGATCCACAAGTGTCATTGCATGTCTGCTCTTTTCATTAACCACAGCTAGAGTCATTGCATGTGTGCTCTTTTCACAAACCACATATCACCAGAGTCATTGCATGTGTGTCCTTCTCACATACCATATCATGAACCACACCCATTGTCATTGCATGTGTGTTCTTCCCATGAACCACACATGGATCCACCGGTGTCATTGCATGTCTGGTCTTTTCATGAACCACAACTAGAGTCATTACATGTGTGTTCTTCTCACAGACCACATATCACCAGAGTCATTGCATGTGTGTTCTTCCCATGAACCACACATGGATCCACCTGTGTCATTGGATGTGTGTTCTTCCCATAGACCACACATGGATCCCCCAGTGTCGTTGCATGTGTGTTCTTCCCATGAACCACACATGGATCCACCAGTGTCATTGTATGTCTGCTCTTCTCATTAACCACATCTAGAGTCATCGCATGCGTGCTCTTTTCATGAACCACAGCTAGAGTCATTGCATGTGTGTTCTTTTTACAAACCATATCATGAACCACACCTAGTGTCATTGCATGTGTGTTCTTATCACAAACCACACATGGATCCACCGGTGTCATTGCATGTCTGCTCTTCTCATTAACGAGAGCTAGAGTCATTGCATGTCTGTTCTTTTCACAAACCACATATCACCAGAGTCATTGCATGTGTGTTCTTCCCATGAACCACACATGGATCCACCAGTGTCATTGCATGTGTGTTCTTCACACAAACCACACATGGATCCACCCAGTGTCATCGCATGTGTGTTCTTCCCATAAACCACACATGGATCCACCAGTGTCATTGCATGTCTGCTCTTTTCATGAACCACAGCTAGTCATTGGATGTCTGTTCTTCACACAGACCACATATCACCAGTGTCATTGCATGTGTGTTCTTCCCAAAGACTACACATGGATCCACCAGTGTCATTGCATGTGTGTTCTTCTCACAAACCATATCATGAACCACACCCAGTGTCATTGCATGTGTGTTCTTCTCACACAACACACATGGATCCACTAGTGTCATTGCATGTGCGTTCTTCTCACAGACCATATCATGAACCACACCCAGTGTCATTGCATGTGTGTTCTTCCCATTAACCACACATGGATCCACCGGTGTCATTGCATGTCTGCTCTTTTCATGAACCACAGCTAGAGTCATTGCATGTGTGTTCTTCCCATAGACCACACATGGATCTACCAGTGTCATTGCATGTGTGTTCTTCCCATGAACCACACATGGATCCACCAGTGTCATTGCATGTGTGTTATTCTCACAAACCACGTAAGGATCCACCGGTGTCGTTGCATTTGTGTTCTTCCCATGAACCAAACATGGATCCACCGGTGTCATTGTATGTCTGCTCTTCCCATGAACGACATCTAGAGTCATCGCATGTGTGCTCTTTTCATGAACCATAGCTAGAGTTATTGCATGTGTTTTCTTCTTACAAACCATATCATGAACCACACCCAGTGTCATTGCATGTGTGTTCTTCTCACAAACCACACATGGATCCACCGGTGTCATTGCATGTTTGCTCTTCTCATTAACCATAGCTAGAGTCATTGCATGTCTGTTCTTTTCACAAACCACATATCACTAGATTCATTGGATGTGTGTTCTTCCCATGAACCACACATGGATCCACCAGTGTCATTGCATGTGTGTTCTTCTCACAAACCACACATGGATCCACCCAGTGTCATCGCATGTTTGCTCTTCCCATGAACCACACATGGATGTTCCATGTCTGCTCTTTTCATGAACCACAGCTAGAGTCATTGGATGTGTGTTCTTCTCACAGAACACATATCACTAGTGTCATTGCATGTGTGTTCTTCTCACAAACCATATCATGAACCACACCCAGTGTCATTGCATGTGTATTCTTCTCACAAACCATATCATGAACCACACCCAGTGTCATTGCATGTGTGTTCTTCTCGTTAACCCCACAAGGATCCACCGGTGTCATTGCATGTCTGTTCTTTTCATTAACCACAGCTAGAGTCATTGCATGTGTGCTCTTTTCATAAACCAAATATCACTAGAGTCATTGCATGTGTGTTCTTCTCACAGACCATATATCACCTATGTCATTGCATGTGTGTTCTTCCCATGAACCACACATGGATCCACCAGTGTCATTGCATGTGTGTTCTTCACACAGACCACACATGGATCCACCGGTATCATTGGATGTGTGTTCTTCCCATGAACCACACATGGATCCATCGGTGTCGTTGTATGTCTGCTCTTCCCATGAACCAAAACTAGAGTCATCGCATGCGTGCTCTTTTCATGAACCACAGCTAGAGTCATTGGATGTGTGTTCTTCTTACAAACCATATCATGAACCACACCCAGTGTCATTGCATGTGTGTTCTTCTCACAAACCACACATGGATCCACCGGTGTCATTGCATGTCTGCTCTTCTCATTAACCAGAGCTAGATTCATTGCATGTTTGTTCTTTTCACAAACCACATATCACTAGAGTCATTGCATGTGTGTTCTTCCCATGAACCACACATGGATCCACCAGTGTCATGGCATGTGTGTTCTTCTGACAAACCACACATGGATCCACCCAGTGTCATCGCATGTGTGTTCTTCCCACGAACCACACATGGATCCACCAGTGTCATTGCATGTCTGCTCTTTTCATGAACCACAGCTAGAGTCATTGGATGTGTGTTCTTCTCACAGACCACATATCACCAGTGTCATTGCATGTGTGTTCTTCCCAAAGACCACACATGGATCCACCAGTGTCATTGCATGTGTGTTCTTCTCACAAACCATATCATGAACCACACCTAGTGTCATTGCATGTGTGTTCTTCTCACATACCACACATGGATCCACTAGTGTCATTGCATGTGTGTTCTTCTCACACACCATATCATGAACCACACCGAGTGTCATTGCATGTGTTTTCTTCCCATGGACCACACATGGATCCACCGGTGTCATTGCATGTCTGCTCTTTTCATTAACCACGGCTAGAGTCATTGCATGTGTGTTCTTCTCACAAACCACATATCACCAGAGTCATTGCATGTGTGTTATTCCCAAAGACCACACATGGATCCACTAGTGTCATTGCATGTATGTACTTCCCACAGACCACACATGGTTCCACCTAGTGTCATTGCATGTGTGTTCTTCCCACAGACCACACATGGATCCACCAGAGTCATTGCATGTGTGTTCTTCCCATGAACTACACATGGATCCACCAGTGTCATTGCATGTCTGCTCTTTTCACAAACCAGAGCTAGAGTCATTGCATGTGTGTTCTTCTTACAAACCATATCATGAACCACACCCAGTGTCATTGCATGTGTGTTCTTCTCACAAACCACACATGCATCCACCGGTGTCATTGCATGTCTGCTCTTCTCATTAACCACTGCTAGAGTCATTGCATGTTTGTTCTTTTCACAAACCACATATCACCAGAGTCATTGCATGTGTGTTCTTCCCATGAACCACACATGGATCCACCAGTGTCATTGCATGTGTGTTCCTCTCACAAACCACACATGGATCCACCCACTGTCATTGCATGTGTGTTCTTCCCATGAACCACACATGGATCCACCAGTGTCATTGCATGTGTGTTATTCTCACAAACCACGTAAGGATCCACCAGTGCCGTTGCATGTGTGTTCTTCCCATGAACCACACATGGATCCACCGGTGTCATTGTATGTCTGCTCTTCCCATGAACCACAGCTAGAGTCATCGCATACGTGCTCTTTTCATGAACCACAGCAAGAGTCATTGCATGTGTGCTCTTCTCACAGAACATATCATGAACCACACCCAGTTTCATTGCATGTGTGTTCTTTCCATGAACCACACATGGATCCACCGGTGTCATTGCATGTCTGCTCTTTTCATGAACCACGGCTAGAGTCATTGCATGTGTGTTCTTCTCACAGACCACATATCGTCGGAGTCATTGCATGTGTGTTCTTCCCATGAACCACACATGTGTCCACCAGTGTCATTGCATGTGTGTTCTTCCCACACAGCACACATGGATCGACTAGTGTCGTTGCATGTGTGTTCTTCCCACAAACCACACATGGATCCACCAGTGGCATTGTATGTCTGCTCTTCCCATGAACCACAGCTAGATTCATCGCATGCGTGCTCTTTTCATGAACCATAGCTAGAGTCATTGCATGTGTGTTCTTCTTACAAACCATATCATGAACCACACCCAGTGTCATTGCATGTGTGTTCTTCTCACAAACCACACATGGATCCACCGGTGTCATTGCATGCCTTCTCTTCTCATTAACCACAGCTAGAGTCATTGCATGTCTGTTCTTTTCACAAACCACATATCACTAGAGTCATTGCATGTGTTTTCTTCCCATGAACCACACACGAATCCACCAGTGTCATTGCATGTGTGTTCTTCTCACAAACCACACATGGATCCACCCAGTGTCATCGCATGTGTGTTCTTCCCATGAACCACACATGGATCCACCAGTGTAATTGCACGTCTGCTCTTTCATCAACCACAGCTAGAGTCATTGGATGTGTGTTCTTCTCACAGACCACATATCACCAGTGTCATTGAATGTGTGTTCTTCCCAAAGACCACACATGGATCCACCAGTGTCATTGCATATGTTTTTTTCTCACAGACCACACATGGATCCACCAGTGTCATTGCATGTGTTTTCTTCTCACAAAACATATCATGAACCACACCTAGTGTCATTGCATGTGTGTTCTTCCCATGAACCACACATGGATCCACCAGTGTCATTCCATGTGTGTCCTTCCCACAGACCACACATGGATCCACCAGTGTCACTTCATGTGTGTTCTTCTCATGAACCACACATGGATCCACCAGTGTCATTGCATGTCTGCTCTTTTCATGAACCATAGCTAGAGTCATTGGATGTGTGTTCTTCTTACAGACCACATATCACCAGTGTCATTGCATGTGTGTTCTTTACACAAACCACATATCACCAGAGTCATTGCATGTGTGTTCTTCTCACAGACCACATATCACCTGTGCATTGCATGTGTGTTCTTCCCATGAACCACACATGGATCCACCAGTGTCATTGCATGTGTGTTCTTATCACAGAACACATATCACCTGTGTCATTGCATGTGTGTTCTTCCCATGAACCACACATGTATCCACCAGTGTCATTGCACGTCTGCTCTTTTCATGAACCACAGCTAGAGTCATTGGATGTGTGTTCTTCTCACAGACCACATATCACTAGTGTCATTGAATGTGTGTTCTTCCCAAAGACCACACATGGATCCACCAGTGTCATTGCATATGTTTTCTTCTCACAGACCACACATGGATCCACTAGTGTCATTGCTTGTGTTTTCTTCTCACAAAACATATCATGAACCACACCTAGTGTCATTGCATGTGTGTTCTTCCCATGAACCACACATGGATCCACCAGTGTCATTCCATGTGTGTTCTTCCCACAGACCACACATGGATCCACCAGTGTCACTTCATGTGTGTTCTTCTCATGAACCACACATGGATCCACCAGTGTCATTGCATGTCTGCTCTTTTCATGAACCATAGCTAGAGTCATTGGATGTGCGTTCTTCTTACAGACCACATATCACCAGTGTCATTGCATGTGTGTTCTTCCCAAAGACCACACATGGATCCACCAGTGTCATTGCATGTGTGTTCTTCTCACAAACCATATCATGAACCACACCCAGTGTCATTGCATGTGTGTTCTTCTCACTGACCACACATGGATCCACTAGTGTCATTGCATGTGTGTTCTTCTCACAGACCATATCATGAACCACACCCAGTGTCATTGCATGTGTGTTCTTCCCATGAACCACACATGGATCCACCGGTGTCATTGCATGTCTGCTCTTTTCATTAACAACAGCTAGAGTCATTCCATGTGTGTTCTTCTCACAAACCACACATGGATCCACCTAGTGTCATCGCATGTCCACTCTTACCATGAACCACACATGGATCCACCAGTGTCATAGCATGTCTGCTCTTTTCATGAACCATAGCTAAGTCATTGGATGTGGGTTCTTCTCACAGACCACATATTACTAGTGCCATTGCATGTGTGTTCTACTCACAAACCATATCATGAACCACACCCAGTGTCATTGCATGTGTGTTCTTCTCACAGACCACACATGGATCCACCAGTGTCATTGCATGTGTGTTCTTCTGACAAACCATATCATGAACCACACCATGTGTCATTGTATGTGTCTTATTCTCATTAACCCCACATGGATCCACCGGTGTCATTGCATGTCTGCTCTTTTCATTAACCACAGCTAGAGTCATTGCATGTGTGTTCTTTTTACAAACCACATATCACTAGAGTCATTGCATGTGTGTTCTTCTCACAGACCTCATATCACCTGTGCATTGCATGTGTGTTCTTCCCATGAACCACACATGGATCCACCAGTGGCATTGCATGTGTGTTCTTTTCACAAACCACATATCACCAGAGTCACTGCATGTGTGTTCTTATCACAGACCACATATCACCTGTGTCATTGCATGTGTGTTCTTCCCATGAACCACACATGGATCCATTAGTGTCATTGCATATGTGTTCTTCCCACAGACCACACATGGATCCACCGGTATCATTGCATGTGTGTTCTTCCCATGAAGCACACATGGATCTACCAGTGTCATTGCATGTCTGCTCTTTTCATGAACCACAGCTAGAGTCATTGGATGTGTGTTCTTCTCACAGACCACATATCACCAGTGTCATTGCATGTGTGTTCTTCCCAAAGACCACACATGGATCCACCAGTGTCATTGCATGTGTGTTCGTATCGCAAACCATATCATGAACCACACCCAGTGTCATTGCATGTGTGTTCTTCTCATAGACCACACATGGATCCACCAGTTTCATTGCACGTGTGTTCTTATCACAGACCATATCATGAACCACACCCAGTGTCATTGCATGTGTGTTCTTCCCATGAACCACACATGGATCCACCGGTGTCATTGCATGTCTGCTCTTTTCATGAACCATAGCTAGAGTAATTGCATGTGTGTTCTTCTTACAGACCACATATCACCTGTGTCATTGCATGTGTGTTCTTCCGATGAACCACACATGGATCCACAAGTGTCATTGCATGTGTGTTCTTCCCACAGACCACACATGGATCCACCAGTGTCATTGCATGTGTGTTCTTCCCATGAACCACACATGGATCCACCGGTGTCATTGTATGTCTGCTCTTCCCATGAACCGCAGCTAGAGTCATCGCATGCGTGCTCTTTTCATGAACCACAGCTAGAGTCATTGCATGTGTGTTCTTCTTACAAACCATATCATAAACCACACCCAGTGTCATTGCATGTGTGTTCTTCTCACAAACCACACATGGATCCACCGGAGTCATTGCATGTCTTCTCTTCTCATTAACCACAGCTAGAGTCATTGCATGTCTATTATTTTCACAAACCACATATCACCAGAGTCATTGCATGTGTGTTCTTCCATGAACAACACATGGATCCACTAGTGTCATTGCATGTGTGTTCTTCTCACAAACCACACATGGATCCACCCAGTGTCATCACATGTGTGTTCTTCCCATGAACCACACATGGATCCACCAGTGTCAGTGCATGTCTGCTCTTTTCATGAACCACCGCTAGAGTCATTGGATGTGTGTTATTCTCACAGACCACATATCACCAGTGTCATTGCATGTGTGTTCTTCCCAAATACCACACATGGATCCACTAGTGTCATTGCATGTATGCTCTTCTCACAAACCATATCATGAACCACACCCAGTGTCATTGCATGTGTGTTCTTCTCACAGACCACATATCACCGGAGTCATTGCATGTGTGTTCTTCCAATGAACCACACATGGATCCACTAGTGTCATTGCGTGTTTGTTCTTCCCAGAGACCACACATGGATCCACCAGTGTCATTGCATGTGTGTTCTTCCCATGAACCACACATGGATCCACCGGTGTCATTATATGTCTGCTCTTCCCATGAACCACAGCTAGAGTCATCGCATGCGTGCTCTTTTCATGAACCACAGCTAGTGTCATTGCATGTGTGTTCTTCTTACAAACCACATCATGAACCACACCGAGTGTCATTGCATGTGTGTTCTTCTCACAAACCACACATGGATCCACCGGTGTCATTGCATGTCTGCTCTTCTCATTAACCACAGCTAGAGTCATTGCAAGTCTGGTCTTTTCACAAACCACATATCACCAGAGTCATTGCATGTGTGTTATTCCCATGAACCACACATGGATCCACCAGTGTCATTGCATGTGTGTTCTTCTCACAAACCACACATGGATCCACCAGTGTCATTGCATGGTGTGTTATTCTCACAAACCACGTAAGGATCGACAGGTGTAATTGCATGTGTGTTCTTCCCATGAACCACACATGGATCTACCGTTGTCATTGTTTGTCTGCTCTTCCCATGAACCACAGGAAGAGTCATCGCATGTGTGCACTTTTCATGAACCACAACTAGAGTCATTGCATGTGTGTTCTTCTTACAAACCATATCATGAACCACACCCAGTGTCATTGCATGTGTGTTCTTCTCACAAACCACACATGGATCCCCCGCTGTCATTGCATGTCTGCTCTTCTCATTAACCACAGCTAGGGTCATTGCATGTCTGTTCTTTTCACAAACCACATGTCACCAGAGTCATTGCATGTGTGTTCTTCCCATGAACCACACATGGATCCACCAGTGTCATCGCATGTGTATTCTTCTCACAAACCACACATGGATCCACCCAGTGTCATCGCATGTCTGCTCTTCCCATGAACCACACACGGATCCACCAGTGTCATTGCATGTCTCCTCTTTTCATGAACCACAGCTAGAGTCATTGGATATGTGTTCTTCTCACAAACCACATATCACCAGTGTCATTGCATGTGTGTTCTTCCCAAAGACCACGCATGGATCGACCAGTGTCATTGCATGTGTGTTCTTCTCACAAACCATATCATGAACCACACCCAGTGTCATTGCATGTGTGTTCTTCTCATAGACCACACATGGATCCACCAGTGTCGTTGCATGTGTGTTCTTCTCACAAACCATATCATGAACCACACCCATTATCATTGCATGTGTGTTCTTCTCATTAACCCCACATGGATCCACTAGTGTCATTGCATGTCTGCTCTTTTCATTAACCACAGCTAGAGTCATTGCATGTGTGCTCTTTTCACAAACCACATATCACCAGAGTCATTGCATGTGTGTTCTTCTCACACACCATATCATGAACCACACCCATTGTCATTGCATGTGTGTTCTTCCCATGAACCACACATGGATCCACCGGTGTCATTGCATGTCTGGTCTTTTCATGAACCACAACTAGAGTCATTGCATGTGTGTTCTTCTCACAGACCACATATCACCAGAGTCATTGCATGTGTGTTCTTCCCATGAACCACACATGGATCCACCTGTGTCATTGCATGTGTGTTCTTCCCACAGACCACACATGGATCCCCTAGTGTCGTTGCATGTGTGTTCTTCCCATGAACCACACATGGATCCACCGGTGTCATTGTATGTCTGCTCTTTTCATTAACCACATCTAGAGTCATTGCATGTGTGTTCTTTTTACAAACCATATCATGAACCACACCTAGTGTCATTGCATGTGTGTTCTTCTCACAAACCACACACGGATCCACCGGTGTCATTGCATGTCTGCTCTTCTCATTAACCACAGCTAGAGTCATTGCATGTCTGTTCTTTTCACAAACCACATATCACCAGAGTCATTGCATGTGTGTTCTTCCCATGAACCACACATGGATCCACCAGTGTCATTGCATGTGTGTTCTTCACACAAACCACACATGGATCCACCCAGTGTCATCGCATGTGTGTTCTTCCCATAAACCACACATGGATCCACCAGTGTCATTGCATGTCTGCTCTTTTCATGAACCACAGCTAGAGTCATTGGATGTGTGTTCTTCACACAGACCACATATCACCAGTGTCATTGCATGTGTGTTCTTCCCAAAGACCACACATGGATCCACCAGTGTCATTGGATGTGTGTTCTTCTCACAAACCATATCATGAACCACACCCAGTGTCATTGCATGTGTGTTCTTCTCACACAACACACATGGATCCACTAGTGTCATTGCATGTGCGTTCTTCTCACAGACCATATCATGAACCACACCCAGTGTCATTGCATGTGTGTTCTTCCCATTAACCACACATGGATCCACCAGTGTCATTGCATGTCTGCTCTTTTCATGAACCACAGCTAGAGTCATTGCATGTGTGTTCTTCCCATAGACCACACATGGATCTACCAGTGTCATTGCATGTGTGTTCTTCCCATGAACCACACATGGATCCACCAGTGTCATTGCATGTGTGTTATTCTCACAAACCACGTAAGGATCCACCGGTGTCGTTGCATTTGTGTTCTTCCCATGAAGCAAACATGGATCCACCGGTGTCATTGTATGTCTGCTCTTCCCATGAACCACATCTAGAGTCATCGCATGCGAGCTCTTTTCATGAACCATAGCTAGAGTTATTGCATGTGTTTTCTTCTTACAAACCATATCATGAACCACACCCAGTGTCATTGCATGTGTGTTCTTCTCACAAACAACACATGGATCCACCGGTGTCATTGCATGTTTGCTCTTCTCATTAACCATAGCTAGAGTCATTGCATGTCTGTTCTTTTCACAAACCACATATCACTAGAGTCATTGGATGTGTGTTCTTCCCATGAACCACACATGGATCCACCAGTGTCATTGCATGTGTGTTCTTCTCACAAACCACACATGGATCCACCCAGTGTCATCGCATGTTTGCTCTTCCCATGAACCACACATGGATGTTCCATGTCTGCTCTTTTCATGAACTACAGCTAGAGTCATTGGATGTGTGTTCTTCTCACAGAACACATATCACTAGTGTCATTGCATGTGTGTTCTTCTCACAAACCATATCATGAACCACACCCAGTGTCATTGCATGTGTGTTCTTCTCACAAACCATATCATGAACCACACCTAGTGTCATTGCATGTGTGTTCTTCTCACAAACCATATCATGAACCACACCTAGTGTCATTGCATGTGTGTTCTTCTCATTAACCCCACATGGATCCACCAGTGTCATTGCATGTCTATTGTTTTCATTAACCACAGCTAGAGTCATTGCATGTGTGCTCTTTTCATAAACCACATATCACTAGAGTCATTGCATGTGTGTTCTTCTCACAGACCACATATCACCTATGTCATTGCATGTGTGTTCTTCCCATGAACCACACATGGATCCACCAGTGTCATTGCATGTGTGTTCTTCACACAGACCACACATGGATCCACCGGTATCATTGGATGTGTGTTCTTCCCATGAACCACACATGGATCCATCGGTGTCGTTGTATGTCTGCTCTTCCCATGAACCACAACTAGAGTCATCGCATGCTTGCTCTTTTCATGAACCACAGCTAGAGTCATTAGATGTGTGTTCTTCTTACAAACCATATCATGAACCACACCCAGTGTCATTGCATGTGTGTTCTTCTCACAAACCACACATGGATCCACCGGTGTCATTGCATGTCTGCTCTTCTCATTAACCAGAGCTAGATTCATTGCATGTTTGTTCTTTTCACAAACCACATATCACTAGAGTCATTGCATGTGTGTTCTTCCCATGAACCACACATGGATCCACCAGTGTCATTGCATGTGTGTTCTTCTCACAAACCACACATGGATCCACCCAGTGTCATCGCATGTGTGTTCTTCCCACGAACCACACATGGATCCACCAGTGTCATTGCATGTCTGCTCTTTTCATGAACCATAGCTAGAGTCATTGGATGTGTGTTCTTCTCACAGACCACATATCACCAGTTTCATTGGATGTGTGTTCTTCCCAAAGACCACACATGGATCCACCAGTGTCATTGCATGTGTGTTCTTCTCACAAACCATATCATGAACCACACCTAGTGTCATTGCATGTGTGTTCTTCTCACATACCACACATGGATCCACTAGTGTCATTGCATGTGTGTTCTTCTCACAGACCATATAATGAACCACACCGAGTGTCAATGCATGTGTTTTCTTCCCATGGACCACACATGGATCCACCGGTGTCATTGCATGTCTGCTCTTTTCATTAACCACGGCTAGAGTCATTGCATGTGTGTTCTTCTCACAAACCACATATCACCGGAGTCATTGCATGTGTGTTATTCCCAAAGACCACACATGGATCCACCAGTGTCATTGCATGTGTGTACTTCCCACAGACCACACATGGATCCACCTAGTGTCATTGCATGTGTGTTCTTCCCACAGACCACACATGGATCCACCAGAGTCATTGCATGTGTGTTCTTCCCATGAAACACACATGGATCCACCAGTGTCATTGCATGTGTGTTCTTCTCACAAACCACACATGGATCCACCCAGTGTCATTGCATGTGTGTTATTCCCATGAACCACACATGGATCCACCAGTGTCATTGCATGTGTGTTATTCTCACAAACCACGTAAGGATCCACAGGTGTCATTGCATGTGTGTTCCTCCCATGAACCACACATGGATCTACCGTTGTCATTGTTTGTCTTCTCTTCCCATGAACCACAGGAAGAGTCATCGCATGTGTGCACTTTTCATGAACCACAACTAGAGTCATTGCATGTGTGTTCTTCTTACAAACCATATCATGAACCACACCCAGTGTCATTGCATGTGTGTTCTTCTCACAAACCACACATGGATCCACCGCTGTCATTGCATGTCTGCTCTTCTCATTAACCACAGCTAGGGTCATTGCATGTCTGTTCTTTTCACAAACCACATGTCACCAGAGTCATTGCATGTGTGTTCTTCCCATGAACCACACATGGATCCACCAGTGTCATCGCATGTGTGTTCTTATCACAAACCACACATGGATCCACCAAGTGTCATCGCATGTCTGCTCTTCCCATGAACCACACACGGATCCACCAGTGTCATTGCATGTCTGCTCTTTTCATGAACCACAGCTAGAGTCATTGGATGTGTGTTCTTCTCACAGACCACATATCACCAGTGTCATTGCATGTGCGTTCTTCCCAAAGACCACACATGGATCCACCAGTGTCATTGCATGTGTGTTCTTCTCACAAACCATATCATGAACCACACCTAGTGTCATTGCATGTGTGTTCTTCTCACATACCACACATGGATCCACTAGTGTCATTGCATGTGTGTTCTTCTCACAGACCATATAATGAACCACACCGAGTGTCATTGCATGTGTTTTCTTCCCATGGACCACACATGGATCCACCGGTGTCATTGCATGTCTGCTCTTTTCATTAACCACGGCTAGAGTCATTGCATGTGTGTTCTTCTCACAAACCACATTTCACCGGAGTCATTGCATGTGTGTTATTCCCAAAGACCACACATGGATCCACCAGTGTCATTGCATGTGTGTACTTCCCACAGACCACACATGGATCCACCTAGTGTCATTGCATGTGTGTTCTTCCCACAGACCACACATGGATCCATCAGAGTCATTGCATGTGTGTTCTTCCCATGAATCACACATGGATCCACCAGTTTCATTGCATGTCTGCTCCTTTCAGAAACCAGAGCTAGAGTCATTGCATGTGTGTTTTCTTACATACCATATCATGAACCACACCCAGTGTCATTCAATGTGTGTTCTTCTCACAAACCACACATGCATCCACCGGTGTCATTGCATGTCTGCTCTTCTCATTAACCACTGCTAGAGTCATTGCATGTTTGTTGTTTTCACAAACCACATATCACCAGAGTCATTGCATGTGTGTTCTTCCCATGAAACACACATGGATCCACCAGTGTCATTGCATGTGTGTTCTTCTCACAAACCACACATGGATCCACCCAGTGTCATTGCATGTGTGTTATTCCCATGAACCACACATGGATCCACCAGTGTCATTGCATGTGTGTTATTCTCACAAACCACGTAAGGATCCACAGGTGTCATTGCATGTGTGTTCCTCCCATGAACCACACATGGATCTACCGTTGTCATTGTTTGTCTGCTCTTCCCATGAACCACAGGAAGAGTCATCGCATGTGTGCACTTTTCATGAACCACAACTAGAGTCATTGCATGTGTGTTCTTCTTACAAACCATATCATGAACCACACCCAGTGTCATTGCATGTGTGTTCTTCTCACAAACCACACATGGATCCACCGCTATCATTGCATGTCTGCTCTTCTCATTAACCACAGCTAGGGTCATTGCATGTCTGTTCTTTTCACAAACCACATGTCACCAGAGTCATTGCATGTGTGTTCTTCCCATGAACCACACATGGATCCACCAGTGTCATCGCATGTGTGTTCTTCTCACAAACCACACATGGATCCACCCAGTGTCATCGCATGTCTGCTCTTCCCATGAACCACACATGGATCCACCAGTGTCATTGCATGTCTGCTCTTTTCATGAACCACAGCTAGAGTCATTGGATATGTGTTCTTCTCACAAACCACATATCACCAATGTCATTGCATGTGTGTTCTTCCCAAAGACCACGCATGGATCGACCAGTGTCATTGCATGTGTGTTCTTCTCACAAACCATATCATGAACCACACCCAGTGTCATTGCATGTGTGTTCTTCTCATAGACCACACATGGATCCACCAATGTCGTTGCATGTGTGTTCTTCTCACAAACCATATCATGAACCACACCCATTATCATTGCATGTGTGTTCTTCTCATTAACCCCACATGGATCCACTAGTGTCATTGCATGTCTGCTCTTTTCATTAACCACAGCTAGAGTCATTGCATGTGTGCTCTTTTCACAAACCACATATCACCAGAGTCATTGCATGTGTGTTCTTCTCACATACCATATCATGAACCACACCCATTGTCATTGCATGTGTGTTCTTCCCATGAACCACACATGGATCCACCGGTGTCATTGCATGTCTGGTCTTTTCATGAACCACAACTAGAGTCATTACATGTGTGTTCTGCTCACAGACCACATATCACCAGATTCATTGCATGTGTGTTCTTCCCATGAACCACACATGGATCCACCTATGTCATTGCATGTGTGTTCTTCCCATAGACCACACATGGATCCCCCAGTGTCGTTGCATGTGTGTTCTTCCCATGAACCACACATGGATCCACCGGTGTCATTGTATGTCTGCTCTTCTCATTAACCACATCTAGAGTCATCGCATGCGTGCTCTTTTCATGAACCACAGCTAGAGTCATTGCATGTGTGTTCTTTTTACAAACCATATCATGAACCACACCTAGTGTCATTGCATGTGTGTTCTTATCACAAACCACACATGGATCCACCGGTGTCATTGCATGTCTGCTCTTCTCATTAACGACAGCTAGAGTCATTGCATGTCTGTTCTTTTCACAAACCACATATCACCAGAGTCATTGCATGTGTGTTCTTCCCATGAACGACACATGGATCCACCAGTGTCATTGCATGTGTGTTCTTCACACAAACCACACATGGATCCACCCAGTGTCATCGCATGTCTGCTCTTCCCATGAACCACACATGGATCCACCAGTGTCATTGCATGTCTGCTCTTTTCATGAACCACAGCTAGAGTCATTGGATGTGTGTTCTTCTCACAAACCACATATCACCAGTGTCATTGCATGTGTGTTCTTCCCAAAGACCACGCATGGATCGACCAGTGTCATTGCATGTGTGTTCTTCTCACAAACCATATCATGAACCACACCCAGTGTCATTGCATGTGTGTTCTTCTCATAGACCACACATGGATCCACCAATGTCGTTGCATGTGTGTTCTTCTCACAAACCATATCATGAACCACACCCATTATCATTGCATGTGTGTTCTTCTCATTAACCCCACATGGATCCACAAGTGTCATTGCATGTCTGCTCTTTTCATTAACCACAGCTAGAGTCATTGCATGTGTGCTCTTTTCACAAACCACATATCACCAGAGTCATTGCATGTGTGTCCTTCTCACATACCATATCATGAACCACACCCATTGTCATTGCATGTGTGTTCTTCCCATGAACCACACATGGATCCACCGGTGTCATTGCATGTCTGGTCTTTTCATGAACCACAACTAGAGTCATTACATGTGTGTTCTTCTCACAGACCACATATCACCAGAGTCATTGCATGTGTGTTCTTCCCATGAACCACACATGGATCCACCTGTGTCATTGCATGTGTGTTCTTCCCATAGACCACACATGGATCCCCCAGTGTCGTTGCATGTGTGTTCTTCCCATGAACCACACATGGATCCACCAGTGTCATTGTATGTCTGCTCTTCTCATTAACCACATCTAGAGTCATCGCATGCGTGCTCTTTTCATGAACCACAGCTAGAGTCATTGCATGTGTGTTCTTTTTACAAACCATATCATGAACCACACCTAGTGTCATTGCATGTGTGTTCTTATCACAAACCACACATGGATCCACCGGTGTCATTGCATGTCTGCTCTTCTCATTAACGAGAGCTAGAGTCATTGCATGTCTGTTCTTTTCACAAACCACATATCACCAGAGTCATTGCATGTGTGTTCTTCCCATGAACCACACATGGATCCACCAGTGTCATTGCATGTGTGTTCTTCACACAAACCACACATGGATCCACCCAGTGTCATCGCATGTGTGTTCTTCCCATAAACCACACATGGATCCACCAGTGTCATTGCATGTCTGCTCTTTTCATGAACCACAGCTAGTCATTGGATGTCTGTTCTTCACACAGACCACATATCACCAGTGTCATTGCATGTGTGTTCTTCCCAAAGACTACACATGGATCCACCAGTGTCATTGCATGTGTGTTCTTCTCACAAACCATATCATGAACCACACCCAGTGTCATTGCATGTGTGTTCTTCTCACACAACACACATGGATCCACTAGTGTCATTGCATGTGCGTTCTTCTCACAGACCATATCATGAACCACACCCAGTGTCATTGCATGTGTGTTCTTCCCATTAACCACACATGGATCCACCGGTGTCATTGCATGTCTGCTCTTTTCATGAACCACAGCTAGAGTCATTGCATGTGTGTTCTTCCCATAGACCACACATGGATCTACCAGTGTCATTGCATGTGTGTTCTTCCCATGAACCACACATGGATCCACCAGTGTCATTGCATGTGTGTTATTCTCACAAACCACGTAAGGATCCACCGGTGTCGTTGCATTTGTGTTCTTCCCATGAACCAAACATGGATCCACCGGTGTCATTGTATGTCTGCTCTTCCCATGAACGACATCTAGAGTCATCGCATGTGTGCTCTTTTCATGAACCATAGCTAGAGTTATTGCATGTGTTTTCTTCTTACAAACCATATCATGAACCACACCCAGTGTCATTGCATGTGTGTTCTTCTCACAAACCACACATGGATCCACCGGTGTCATTGCATGTTTGCTCTTCTCATTAACCATAGCTAGAGTCATTGCATGTCTGTTCTTTTCACAAACCACATATCACTAGATTCATTGGATGTGTGTTCTTCCCATGAACCACACATGGATCCACCAGTGTCATTGCATGTGTGTTCTTCTCACAAACCACACATGGATCCACCCAGTGTCATCGCATGTTTGCTCTTCCCATGAACCACACATGGATGTTCCATGTCTGCTCTTTTCATGAACCACAGCTAGAGTCATTGGATGTGTGTTCTTCTCACAGAACACATATCACTAGTGTCATTGCATGTGTGTTCTTCTCACAAACCATATCATGAACCACACCCAGTGTCATTGCATGTGTATTCTTCTCACAAACCATATCATGAACCACACCCAGTGTCATTGCATGTGTGTTCTTCTCGTTAACCCCACAAGGATCCACCGGTGTCATTGCATGTCTGTTCTTTTCATTAACCACAGCTAGAGTCATTGCATGTGTGCTCTTTTCATAAACCAAATATCACTAGAGTCATTGCATGTGTGTTCTTCTCACAGACCATATATCACCTATGTCATTGCATGTGTGTTCTTCCCATGAACCACACATGGATCCACCAGTGTCATTGCATGTGTGTTCTTCACACAGACCACACATGGATCCACCGGTATCATTGGATGTGTGTTCTTCCCATGAACCACACATGGATCCATCGGTGTCGTTGTATGTCTGCTCTTCCCATGAACCAAAACTAGAGTCATCGCATGCGTGCTCTTTTCATGAACCACAGCTAGAGTCATTGGATGTGTGTTCTTCTTACAAACCATATCATGAACCACACCCAGTGTCATTGCATGTGTGTTCTTCTCACAAACCACACATGGATCCACCGGTGTCATTGCATGTCTGCTCTTCTCATTAACCAGAGCTAGATTCATTGCATGTTTGTTCTTTTCACAAACCACATATCACTAGAGTCATTGCATGTGTGTTCTTCCCATGAACCACACATGGATCCACCAGTGTCATGGCATGTGTGTTCTTCTGACAAACCACACATGGATCCACCCAGTGTCATCGCATGTGTGTTCTTCCCACGAACCACACATGGATCCACCAGTGTCATTGCATGTCTGCTCTTTTCATGAACCACAGCTAGAGTCATTGGATGTGTGTTCTTCTCACAGACCACATATCACCAGTGTCATTGCATGTGTGTTCTTCCCAAAGACCACACATGGATCCACCAGTGTCATTGCATGTGTGTTCTTCTCACAAACCATATCATGAACCACACCTAGTGTCATTGCATGTGTGTTCTTCTCACATACCACACATGGATCCACTAGTGTCATTGCATGTGTGTTCTTCTCACACACCATATCATGAACCACACCGAGTGTCATTGCATGTGTTTTCTTCCCATGGACCACACATGGATCCACCGGTGTCATTGCATGTCTGCTCTTTTCATTAACCACGGCTAGAGTCATTGCATGTGTGTTCTTCTCACAAACCACATATCACCAGAGTCATTGCATGTGTGTTATTCCCAAAGACCACACATGGATCCACTAGTGTCATTGCATGTATGTACTTCCCACAGACCACACATGGTTCCACCTAGTGTCATTGCATGTGTGTTCTTCCCACAGACCACACATGGATCCACCAGAGTCATTGCATGTGTGTTCTTCCCATGAACTACACATGGATCCACCAGTGTCATTGCATGTCTGCTCTTTTCACAAACCAGAGCTAGAGTCATTGCATGTGTGTTCTTCTTACAAACCATATCATGAACCACACCCAGTGTCATTGCATGTGTGTTCTTCTCACAAACCACACATGCATCCACCGGTGTCATTGCATGTCTGCTCTTCTCATTAACCACTGCTAGAGTCATTGCATGTTTGTTCTTTTCACAAACCACATATCACCAGAGTCATTGCATGTGTGTTCTTCCCATGAACCACACATGGATCCACCAGTGTCATTGCATGTGTGTTCCTCTCACAAACCACACATGGATCCACCCACTGTCATTGCATGTGTGTTCTTCCCATGAACCACACATGGATCCACCAGTGTCATTGCATGTGTGTTATTCTCACAAACCACGTAAGGATCCACCAGTGCCGTTGCATGTGTGTTCTTCCCATGAACCACACATGGATCCACCGGTGTCATTGTATGTCTGCTCTTCCCATGAACCACAGCTAGAGTCATCGCATACGTGCTCTTTTCATGAACCACAGCAAGAGTCATTGCATGTGTGCTCTTCTCACAGAACATATCATGAACCACACCCAGTTTCATTGCATGTGTGTTCTTTCCATGAACCACACATGGATCCACCGGTGTCATTGCATGTCTGCTCTTTTCATGAACCACGGCTAGAGTCATTGCATGTGTGTTCTTCTCACAGTCCACATATCGTCGGAGTCATTGCATGTGTGTTCTTCCCATGAACCACACATGTGTCCACCAGTGTCATTGCATGTGTGTTCTTCCCACACAGCACACATGGATCGACTAGTGTCGTTGCATGTGTGTTCTTCCCACAAACCACACATGGATCCACCAGTGGCATTGTATGTCTGCTCTTCCCATGAACCACAGCTAGATTCATCGCATGCGTGCTCTTTTCATGAACCATAGCTAGAGTCATTGCATGTGTGTTCTTCTTACAAACCATATCATGAACCACACCCAGTGTCATTGCATGTGTGTTCTTCTCACAAACCACACATGGATCCACCGGTGTCATTGCATGCCTTCTCTTCTCATTAACCACAGCTAGAGTCATTGCATGTCTGTTCTTTTCACAAACCACATATCACTAGAGTCATTGCATGTGTTTTCTTCCCATGAACCACACACGAATCCACCAGTGTCATTGCATGTGTGTTCTTCTCACAAACCACACATGGATCCACCCAGTGTCATCGCATGTGTGTTCTTCCCATGAACCACACATGGATCCACCAGTGTAATTGCACGTCTGCTCTTTCATCAACCACAGCTAGAGTCATTGGATGTGTGTTCTTCTCACAGACCACATATCACCAGTGTCATTGAATGTGTGTTCTTCCCAAAGACCACACATGGATCCACCAGTGTCATTGCATATGTTTTTTTCTCACAGACCACACATGGATCCACCAGTGTCATTGCATGTGTTTTCTTCTCACAAAACATATCATGAACCACACCTAGTGTCATTGCATGTGTGTTCTTCCCATGAACCACACATGGATCCACCAGTGTCATTCCATGTGTGTCCTTCCCACAGACCACACATGGATCCACCAGTGTCACTTCATGTGTGTTCTTCTCATGAACCACACATGGATCCACCAGTGTCATTGCATGTCTGCTCTTTTCATGAACCATAGCTAGAGTCATTGGATGTGTGTTCTTCTTACAGACCACATATCACCAGTGTCATTGCATGTGCGTTCTTCCCAAAGACCACACATGGATCCACCAGTGTCATTGCATGTGTGTTCTTCTCACAAACCATATCATGAACCACACCTAGTGTCATTGCATGTGTGTTCTTCTCACAGACCACACATGGATCCACTAGTGTCATTGCATGTGTGTTCTTCTCACAGACCATATAATGAACCACACCGAGTGTCATTGCATGTGTTTTCTTCCCATGGACCACACATGGATCCACCGGTGTCATTGCATGTCTGCTCTTTTCATTAACCACGGCTAGAGTCATTGCATGTGTGTTCTTCTCACAAACCACATATCACCGGAGTCATTGCATGTGTGTTATTCCCAAAGACCACACATGGATCCACCAGTGTCATTGCATGTGTGTACTTCCCACAGACCACATATGGATCCACCTAGTGTCATTGCATGTGTGTTCTTCCCACAGACCACACATGGATCCATCAGAGTCATTGCATGTGTGTTCTTCCCATGAATCACACATGGATCCACCAGTGTCATTGCATGTCTGCTCTTTTCAGAAACCAGAGCTAGAGTCATTGCATGTGTGTTCTTCTTACAAACCATATCATGAACCACACCCAGTGTCATTGCATGTGTGTTCTTCTCACAAACCACACATGCATCCACCGGTGTCATTGCATGTCTGCTCTTCTCATTAACCACTGCTAGAGTCATTGCATGTTTGTTGTTTTCACAAACCACATATCACCAGAGTCATTGCATGTGTGTTCTTCCCATGAAACACACATGGATCCACCAGTGTCATTGCATGTGTGTTCTTCTCACAAACCACACATGGATCCACCCAGTGTCATTGCATGTGTGTTATTCCCATGAACCACACATGGATCCACCAGTGTCATTGCATGTGTGTTATTCTCACAAACCACGTAAGGATCCATAGGTGTCATTGCATGTGTGTTCCTCCCATGAACCACACATGGATCTACCGGTGTCATTGTTTGTCTGCTCTTCCCATGAACCACAGGAAGAGTCATCGCATGTGTGCACTTTTCATGAACCACAACTAGAGTCATTGCATGTGTGTTCTTCTTACAAACCATATCATGAACCACACCCAGTGTCATTGCATGTGTGTTCTTCTCACAAACCACACATGCATCCACCGGTGTCATTGCATGTCTGCTCTTCTCATTAACCACTGCTAGAGTCATTGCATGTTTGTTCTTTTCACAAACCACATATCACCAGAGTCATTGCATGTGTGTTCTTCCCATGAACCACACATGGATCCACCAGTGTCATTGCATGTGTGTTCCTCTCACAAACCACACATGGATCCACCCACTGTCATTGCATGTGTGTTCTTCCCATGAACCACACATGGATCCACCAGTGTCATTGCATGTGTGTTATTCTCACAAACCACGTAAGGATCCACCAGTGCCGTTGCATGTGTGTTCTTCCCATGAACCACACATGGATCCACCGGTGTCATTGTATGTCTGCTCTTCCCATGAACCACAGCTAGAGTCATCGCATACGTGCTCTTTTCATGAACCACAGCAAGAGTCATTGCATGTGTGCTCTTCTCACAGAACATATCATGAACCACACCCAGTTTCATTGCATGTGTGTTCTTTCCATGAACCACACATGGATCCACCGGTGTCATTGCATGTCTGCTCTTTTCATGAACCACGGCTAGAGTCATTGCATGTGTGTTCTTCTCACAGACCACATATCGTCGGAGTCATTGCATGTGTGTTCTTCCCATGAACCACACATGTGTCCACCAGTGTCATTGCATGTGTGTTCTTCCCACACAGCACACATGGATCGACTAGTGTCGTTGCATGTGTGTTCTTCCCACAAACCACACATGGATCCACCAGTGGCATTGTATGTCTGCTCTTCCCATGAACCACAGCTAGATTCATCGCATGCGTGCTCTTTTCATGAACCATAGCTAGAGTCATTGCATGTGTGTTCTTCTTACAAACCATATCATGAACCACACCCAGTGTCATTGCATGTGTGTTCTTCTCACAAACCACACATGGATCCACCGGTGTCATTGCATGCCTGCTCTTCTCATTAACCACAGCTAGAGTCATTGCATGTCTGTTCTTTTCACAAACCACATATCACCGGAGTCATTGCATGTGTTTTCTTCCCATGAACCACACACGAATCCACCAGTGTCATTGCATGTGTGTTATTCTCACAAACCACACATGGATCCACCCAGTGTCATCGCATGTGTGTTCTTCCCATGAACCACACATGGATCCACCAGTGTAATTGCACGTCTGCTCTTTCATCAACCACAGCTAGAGTCATTGGATGTGTGTTCTTCTCACAGACCACATATCACCAGTGTCATTGAATGTGTGTTCTTCCCAAAGACCACACATGGATCCACCAGTGTCATTGCATATGTTTTCTTCTCACAGACCACACATGGATCCACCAGTGTCATTGCATGTGTTTTCTTCTCACAAAACATATCATGAACCACACCTAGTGTCATTGCATGTGTGTTATTCCCATGAACCACACATGGATCCACCAGTGTCATTCCATGTGTGTCCTTCCCACAGACCACACATGGATCCACCAGTGTCACTTCATGTGTGTTCTTCTCATGAACCACACATGGATCCACCAGTGTCATTGCATGTCTGCTCTTTTCATGAACCATAGCTAGAGTCATTGGATGTGTGTTCTTCTTACAGACCACATATCACCAGTGTCATTGCATGTGCGTTCTTCCCAAAGACCACACATGGATCCACCAGTGTCATTGCATGTGTGTTCTTCTCACAAACCATATCATGAACCACACCTAGTGTCATTGCATGTGTGTTCTTCTCACATACCACACATGGATCCACTAGTGTCATTGCATGTGTGTTCTTCTCACAGACCATATAATGAACCACACCGAGTGTCATTGCATGTGTTTTCTTCCCATGGACCACACATGGATCCACCGGTGTCATTGCATGTCTTCTCTTTTCATTAACCACGGCTAGAGTCATTGCATGTGTGTTCTTCTCACAAACCACATATCACCGGAGTCATTGCATGTGTGTTATTCCCAAAGACCACACATGGATCCACCAGTGTCATTGCATGTGTGTACTTCCCACAGACCACATATGGATCCACCTAGTGTCATTGCATGTGTGTTCTTCCCACAGACCACACATGGATCCATCAGAAGCATTGCATGTGTGTTCTTCCCATGAATCACACATGGATCCACCAGTGTCATTGCATGTCTGCTCTTTTCAGAAACCAGAGCTAGAGTCATTGCATGTGTGTTCTTCTTACAAACCATATCATGAACCACACCTAGTGTCATTGCATGTGTGTTCTTCTCACAAACCACACATGCATCCACCGGTGTCATTGCATGTCTGCTCTTCTCATTAACCACTGCTAGAGTCATTGCATGTTTGTTGTTTTCACAAACCACATATCACCAGAGTCATTGCATGTGTGTTCTTCCCATGAAACACACATGGATCCACCAGTGTCATTGCATGTGTGTTCTTCTCACAAACCACACATGGATCCACCCAGTGTCATTGCATGTGTGTTATTCCCATGAACCACACATGGATCCACCAGTGTCATTGCATGTGTGTTATTCTCACAAACCACGTAAGGATCCATAGGTGTCATTGCATGTGTGTTCCTCCCATGAACCACACATGGATCTACCGTTGTCATTGTTTGTCTGCTCTTCCCATGAACCATAGGAAGAGTCATAGCATGTGTGCACTTTTCATGAACCACAACTAGAGTCATTGCATGTGTGTTCTTCTTACAAACCATATCATGAACCACACCCAGTGTCATTGCATGTGTGTTCTTCTCACAAACCACACATGGATCCACCGCTATCATTGCATGTCTGCTCTTCTCATTAACCACAGCTAGGGTCATTGCATGTCTGTTCTTTTCACAAACCACATGTCACCAGAGTGATTGCATGTGTGTTCTTCCCATGAACCACACATGGATCCACCAGTGTCATCGCATGTGTGTTCTTCTCACAAACCACACATGGATCCACCCAGTGTCATCGCATGTCTGCTCTTCCCATGAACCACACACGGATCCACCAGTGTCATTGCATGTCTGCTCTTTTCATGAACCACAGCTAGAGTCATTGGATATGTGTTCTTCTCACAAACCACATATCACCAACGTCATTGCATGTGTGTTCTTCCCAAAGACCACGCATGGATCGACCAGTGTCATTGCATGTGTGTTCTTCTCACAAACCATATCATGAACCACACCCAGTGTCATTGCATGTGTGTTCTTCTCATAGACCACACATGGATCCACCAATGTCGTTGCATGTGTGTTCTTCTCACAAACCATATCATGAACCACACCCATTATCATTGCATGTGTGTTCTTCTCATTAACCCCACATGGATCTGCTAGTGTCATTGCATGTCTGCTCTTTTCATTAACCACAGCTAGAGTCATTGCATGTGTGCTCTTTTCACAAACCACATATCACCAGAGTCATTGCATGTGTGTTCTTCTCACATACCATATCATGAACCACACCCATTGTCATTGCATGTGTGTTCTTCCCATGAACCACACATGGATCCACCGGTGTCATTGCATGTCTGGTCTTTTCATGAACCACAACTAGAGTCATTACATGTGTGTTCTTCTCACAGACCACATATCACCAGAGTCATTGCATGTGTGTTCTTCCCATGAACCACACATGGATCCACCTGTGTCATTGCATGTGTGTTCTTCCCATAGACCACACATGGATCCCCCAGTGTCGTTGCATGTGTGTTCTTCCCATGAACCACACATGGATCCACCGGTGTCATTGTATGTCTGCTCTTCTCATTAACCACATCTAGAGTCATCGCATGCGTGCTCTTTTCATGAACCACAGCTAGAGTCATTGCATGTGTGTTCTTTTTACAAACCATATCATGAACCACACCTAGTGTCATTGCATGTGTGTTCTTATCACAAACCACACATGGATCCACCGGTGTCATTGCATGTCTGCTCTTCTCATTAACGACAGCTAGAGTCATTGCATGTCTGTTCTTTTCACAAACCACATATCACCAGAATCATTGCATGTGTGTTCTTCCCATGAACCACACATGGATCCACCAGTGTCATTGCATGTGTGTTCTTCACACAAACCACACATGGATCCACCCAGTGTCATCGCATGTCTGCTCTTCCCATGAACCACACATGGATCCACCAGTGTCATTGCATGTCTGCTCTTTTCATGAACCACAGCTAGAGTCATTGGATGTGTGTTCTTCTCACAAACCACATATCACCAGTGTCATTGCATGTGTGTTCTTCCCAAAGACCACGCATGGATCGACCAGTGTCATTGCATGTGTGTTCTTCTCACAAACCATATCATGAACCACACCCAGTGTCATTGCATGTGTGTTCTTCTCATAGACCACACATGGATCCACCAATGTCGTTGCATGTGTGTTCTTCTCACAAACCATATCATGAACCACACCCATTATCATTGCATGTGTGTTCTTCTCATTAACCCCACATGGATCCACTAGTGTCATTGCATGTCTGCTCTTTTCATTAACCACAGCTAGAGTCATTGCATGTGTGCTCTTTTCACAAACCACATATCACCAGAGTCATTGCATGTGTGTTCTTCTCACATACCATATCATGAACCACACCCATTGTCATTGCATGTGTGTTCTTCCCATGAACCACACATAGATCCACCGGTGTCATTGCATGTCTGGTCTTTTCATGAACCACAACTAGAGTCATTACATGTGTGTTCTTCTCACAGACCACATATCACCAGAGTCATTGCATGTGTGTTCTTCCCATGAACCACACATGGATCCACCTGTGTCATTGTATGTGTGTTCTTCCCATAGACCACACATGGATCCCCCAGTGTCGTTGCATGTGTGTTCTTCCCATGAACCACACATGGATCCACCGGTGTCATTGTATGTCTGCTCTTCTCATTAACCACATCTAGAGTCATCGCATGCGTGCTCTTTTCATGAACCACAGCTAGAGTCATTGCATGTGTGTTCTTTTTACAAACCATATCATGAACCACACCTAGTGTCATTGCATGTGTGTTCTTATCACAAACCACACATGGATCCACCGGTGTCATTGCATGTCTGCTCTTCTCATTAACGACAGCTAGAGTCATTGCATGTGTGCTCTTTTCACAAACCACATATCACCAGAGTCATTGCATGTGTGTTCTTCTCACAAACCATATCATGAACCACACCCAGTGTCATTGCATGTGTGTTCTTCTCATAGACCACACATGGATCCACCAATGTCGTTGCATGTGTGTTCTTCTCACAAACCATATCATGAACCACACCCATTATCATTGCATGTGTGTTCTTCTCATTAATCCCACATGGATCCACTAGTGTCATTGCATGTCTGCTCTTTTCATTAACCACAGCTAGAGTCATTGCATGTGTGCTCTTTTCACAAACCACATATCACCAGAGTCATTGCATGTGTGTTCTTC
The DNA here is from genome assembly GCA_916181665.1 of Avena sativa. Classification (NCBI taxonomy): domain Eukaryota; kingdom Viridiplantae; phylum Streptophyta; class Magnoliopsida; order Poales; family Poaceae; genus Avena; species Avena sativa. The sequence goes on from OV702295.1 coordinate 437,829,034, forward strand.
TCACATACCATATCATGAACCACACCCATTGTCATTGCATGTGTGTTCTTCCCATGAACCACACATGGATCCACCGGTGTCATTGCATGTCTGGTCTTTTCATGAACCACAACTAGAGTCATTACATGTGTGTTCTTCTCACAGACCACATATCACCAGAGTCATTGCATGTGTGTTCTTCCCATGAACCACACATGGATCCACCTGTGTCATTGCATGTGTGTTCTTCCCATAGACCACACATGGATCCCCCAGTGTCGTTGCATGTGTGTTCTTCCCATGAACCACACATGGATCCACCGGTGTCATTGTATGTCTGCTCTTCTCATTAACCACATCTAGAGTCATCGCATGCGTGCTCTTTTCATGAACCACAGCTAGAGTCATTGCATGTGTGTTCTTTTTACAAACCATATCATGAACCACACCTAGTGTCATTGCATGTGTGTTCTTATCACAAACCACACATGGATCCACCAGTGTCATTGCATGTCTACTCTTCTCATTAACGACAGCTAGAGTCATTGCATGTCTGTTCTTTTCACAAACCACATATCACCAGAGTCTTTGCATGTGTGTTCTTCCCATGAACCACACATGGATCCACCAGTGTCATTGCATGTGTGTTCTTCACACAAACCACACATGGATCCACCCAGTGTCATCGCATGTGTGTTCTTCCCTTAAACCACACATGGATCCACCAGTGTCATTGCATGTCTGCTCTTTTCATGAACCACAGCTAGTCATTGGATGTCTGTTCTTCACACAAACCACATATCACCAGTGTCATTGCATGTGTGTTCTTCCCAAAGACCACACATGGATCCACCAGTGTCATTGCATGTGTGTTCTTCTCACAAACCATATCATGAACCACACCCAGTGTCATTGCATGTGTGTTCTTCTCACACAACACACATGGATCCACTAGTGTCATTGCATGTGCGTTCTTCTCACAGACCATATCATGAACCACACCCAGTGTCATTGCATGTGTGTTCTTCCCATTAACCACACATGGATCCACCGGTGTCATTGCATGTCTGCTCTTTTCATGAACCACAGCTAGAGTCATTGCATGTGTGTTCTTCCCATAGACCACACATGGATCTACCAGTGTCATTGCATGTGTGTTCTTCCCATGAACCACACATGGATCCACCAGTGTCATTGCATGTGTGTTATTCTCACAAACCACGTAAGGATCCACCGGTGTCGTTGCATTTGTGTTCTTCCCATGAACCAAACATGGATCCACCGGTGTCATTGTATGTCTGCTCTTCCCATGAACCACATCTAGAGTCATCGCATGTGTGCTCTTTTCATGAACCATAGCTAGAGTTATTGCATGTGTTTTCTTCTTACAAACCATATCATGAACCACACCCAGTGTCATTGCATGTGTGTTCTTCTCACAAACCACACATGGATCCACCGGTGTCATTGCATGTTTGCTCTTCTCATTAACCATAGCTAGAGTCATTGCATGTCTGTTCTTTTCACAAACCACATATCACTAGATTCATTGGATGTGTGTTCTTCCCATGAACCACACATGGATCCACCAGTGTCATTGCATGTGTGTTCTTCTCACAAACCACACATGGATCCACCCAGTGTCATCGCATGTTTGCTCTTCCCATGAACCACACATGGATGTTCCATGTCTGCTCTTTTCATGAACCACAGCTAGAGTCATTGGATGTGTGTTCTTCTAACAGAACACATATCACTAGTGTCATTGCATGTGTGTTCTTCTCACAAACCATATCATGAACCACACCCAGTGTCATTGCATGTGTATTCTTCTCACAAACCATATCATGAACCACACCCAGTGTCATTGCATGTGTGTTCTTCTCGTTAACCCCACAAGGATCCACCGGTGTCATTGCATGTCTGTTCTTTTCATTAACCACAGCTAGAGTCATTGCATGTGTGCTCTTTTCATAAACCAAATATCACTAGAGTCATTGCATGTGTGTTCTTCTCACAGACCATATATCACCTATATCATTGCATGTGTGTTCTTCCCATGAACCACACATGGATCCACCAGTGTCATTGCATGTGTGTTCTTCACACAGACCACACATGGATCCACCGGTATCATTGGATGTGTGTTCTTCCCATGAACCACACATGGATCCATCGGTGTCGTTGTATGTCTGCTCTTCCCATGAACCAAAACTAGAGTCATCGCATGCGTGCTCTTTTCATGAACCACAGCTAGAGTCATTGGATGTGTGTTCTTCTTACAAACCATATCATGAACCACACCCAGTGTCATTGCATGTGTGTTCTTCTCACAAACCACACATGGATCCACCGGTGTCATTGCATGTCTGCTCTTCTCATTAACCAGAGCTAGATTCATTGCATGTTTGTTCTTTTCACAAACCACATATCACTAGAGTAATTGCATGTGTGTTCTTCCCATGAACCACACATGGATCCACCAGTGTCATTGCATGTGTGTTCTTCTGACAAACCACACATGGATCCACCCAGTGTCATCGCATGTGTGTTCTTCCCACGAACCACACATGGATCCACCAGTGTCATTGCATGTCTGCTCTTTTCATGAACCACAGCTAGAGTCATTGGATGTGTGTTCTTCTCACAGACCACATATCACCAGTGTCATTGCATGTGTGTTCTTCCCAAAGACCACACATGGATCCACCAGTGTCATTGCATGTGTGTTCTTCTCACAAACCATATCATGAACCACACCTAGTGTCATTGCATGTGTGTTCTTCTCACATACCACACATGGATCCACTAGTGTCATTGCATGTGTGTTCTTCTCACAGACCATATCATGAACCACACCGAGTGTCATTGCATGTGTTTTCTTCCCATGGACCACACATGGATCCACCGGTGTCATTGCATGTCTGCTCTTTTCATTAACCACGGCTAGAGTCATTGCATGTGTGTTCTTCTCACAAACCACATATCACCAGAGTCATTGCATGTGTGTTATTCCCAAAGACCACACATGGATCCACTAGTGTCATTGCATGTATGTACTTCCCACAGACCACACATGGATCCACCTAGTGTCATTGCATGTGTGTTCTTCCCACAGACCACACATGGATCCACCAGAGTCATTGCATGTGTGTTCTTCCCATGAACTACACATGGATCCACCAGTGTCATTGCATGTCTGCTCTTTTCACAAACCAGAGCTAGAGTCATTGCATGTGTGTTCTTCTTACAAACCATATCATGAACCACACCTAGTGTCATTGCATGTGTGTTCTTCTCACAAACCACACATGCATCCACCGGTGTCATTGCATGTCTGCTCTTCTCATTAACCACTGCTAGAGTCATTGCATGTTTGTTCTTTTCACAAACCACATATCACCAGAGTCATTGCATGTGTGTTCTTCCCATGAACCACACATGGATCCACCAGTGTCATTGCATGTGTGTTCTTCTCACAAACCACACATGGATCCACCCACTGTCATTGCATGTGTGTTCTTCCCATGAACCACACATGGATCCACCAGTGTCATTGCATGTGTGTTATTCTCACAAACCACGTAAGGATCCACCAGTGCCGTTGCATGTGTGTTCTTCCCATGAACCACACATGGATCCACCGGTGGCATTGTATGTCTGCTCTTCCCATGAACCACAGCTAGAGTCATCGCATACGTGCTCTTTTCATGAACCACAGCAAGAGTCATTGCATGTGTGCTCTTCTCACAGAACATATCATGAACCACACCCAGTTTCATTGCATGTGTGTTCTTTCCATGAACCACACATGGATCCACCGGTGTCATTGCATGTCTGCTCTTTTCATGAACCACGGCTAGAGTCATTGCATGTGTGTTCTTCTCACAGACCACATATCGTCGGAGTCATTGCATGTGTGTTCTTCCCATGAACCACACATGTGTCCACCAGTGTCATTGCATGTGTGTTCTTCCCACACAGCACACATGGATCGACTAGTGTCGTTGCATGTGTGTTCTTCCCACAAACCACACATGGATCCACCAGTGGCATTGTATGTCTGATCTTCCCATGAACCACAGCTAGATTCATCGCATGCATGCTCTTTTCATGAACCACAGATAGAGTCATTGCATGTGTGTTCTTCTTACAAACCATATCATGAACCACACCCAGTGTCATTGCATGTGTGTTCTTCTCACAAACCACACATGGATCCACCGGTGTCATTGCATGTCTGCTCTTCTCATTAACCACAGCTAGAGTCATTGCATGTCTGTTCTTTTCACAAACCACATATCACCAGAGTCATTGCATGTGTTTTCTTCCCATGAACCACACACGAATCCACCAGTGTCATTGCATGTGTGTTCTTCTCACAAACCACACATGGATCCACCCAGTGTCATCGCATGTGTGTTCTTCCCATGAACCACACATGGATCCACCAGTGTCATTGCACGTCTGCTCTTTCATCAACCACAGCTAGAGTCATTGGATGTGTGTTCTTCTCACAGACCACATATCACCAGTGTCATTGAATGTGTGTTCTTCCCAAAGACCACACATGGATCCACCAGTGTCATTGCATATGTTTTCTTCTCACAGACCACACATGGATCCACCTGTGTCATTGCATGTGTTTTCTTCTCACAAAACATATCATGAACCACACCTAGTGTCATTGCATGTGTGTTCTTCCCATGAACCACACATGGATCCACCAGTGTCATTCCATGTGTGTCCTTCCCACAGACCACACATGGATCCACCAGTGTCACTTCATGTGTGTTCTTCTCATGAACCACATATGGATCCACCAGTGTCATTGCATGTCTGCTCTTTTCATGAACCATAGCTAGAGTCATTGGATGTGTGTTCTTCTTACAGACCACATATCACCAGTGTCATTGCATGTGTGTTCTTCCCAAAGACCACACATGGATCCACCAGCGTCATTGCATGTGTGTTCTTCTCACAAACCATATCATGAACCACACCCAGTGTCATTGCATGTGTGTTCTTCTCACTGACCACACATGGATCCACTAGTTTCATTGCATGTGTGTTCTTCTCACAGACCATATCATGAACCACACCCAGTGTCATTGCATGTGTGTTCTTCCCATGAACCACACATGGATCCACCGGTGTCATTGCATGTCTGCTCTTTTCATTAACCACAGCTAGAGTCATTCCATGTGTGTTCTTCTCACAAACCACACATGGATCCACCAGTGTTATTGCATGTGTGTTCTTCCCATGAACCACACATGGATCCACCTATGTCATTGCATGTCTGCTCTTTTCATGAACCATAGCTAGAGTCATTGGATGTGTGTTCTTCTCACAGACCACATATCACCAGTGTCATTGCATGTGTGTTCTTCCCAAAGACCACACATGGATCCACTAGTGTCATTGCATGTGTGTTCTTCTCACAAACCATATCATGAACCACACCTAGTGTCATTGCATGTGTGCTCTTCTCAAAGACCACACATGGATCCACTGGTGTCATTGCATGTGTGTTCTTCTTACAGACCATATCATGAACCACACCAAGTGTCATTGCATGTGTGTTCTTCCCATGAACCACACATGGATCCAGCAGTGTCATTGCATGTCTGCTCTTTTCATTAACCACAGCTAGAGTCATTGCATGTGTGTTCTTCTCACAAACCACATATCACCGGAGTCATTGCATGTGTGTTCTTCCCAAAGACAACACATGGATCCACCAGTGTCATTGCATGTGTGTTCTTCCCACAGACCACACATGGATACACTCGTGTCGTTGCATGTGTGTTCTTCCCATGAACCACACATGGATCCACCAGTGTCATTGTATGTCTGCTCTTCCCATGAACTGCAGCTAGAGTCATCGCATGCGTGCTCTTTTCACAAACTATAGCTAGAGTCATTTAATGTGTGTTCTTCTTACAAACCATATCATGAACCACACCCAGTGTCATTGCATGTGTATTCTTCTCACAAACCACACATGGATCCACCGGTGTCATTGCATGTCTGCTCTTCTCATTAACCACACCTAGAGTCATTGCATGTCTGTTCTTTTCACAAACCACATATCACCAGAGTCATTGCATGTGTGTTCTTCCCTTGAACCACACATGGATCCTCCAGTGTCATTGCATGTGTGTTTTTCTCACAAACCACACATGGATCCACCCAGTGTCATCGCATGTGTGTTCTTCCCATGAACCACACATGGATCCACCAGTGTCATTGCATGTGTGTTATTCTCACAGACCATGTAAGGATCCACCGGTGTTGTTGCATGTGTGTTCTTCCCATGAACCACACATGGATCAACTAGTGTCATTGCATGTCTGCTCATCTCACTAACCACACCTAGAGTCATTGCATGTCTGTTCTTTTCACAAACCACATATCACCAGAGTCATTGCATGTGTGTTCTTCCCATGAACCACACATGGATCCTCCAGTGTCATTGCATGTGTGTTCTTCTCACAAACCACACATGGATCCACCCAGTGTCATCGCATGTGTGTTCTTCCCGTGAACCACACATGGATCCACCAGTGTCATTGCATGTGTGTTATTCTCACAGACCATGTAAGGATCCACCGGTGTTGTTGCATGTGTGTTCTTCCCATGAACCACACATGGATCCACCGGTGTCATTGTATGTCTGCTCTTCCCATGAACCACATCTAGAGTCATCGCATGCGTGCTCTTTTCATGAACAACAGCTAGAGTCATTGGATGTGTGTTCTTCTTACAAACCATATCATGAACCACACCCAGTATCATTGCATGTGTGTTCTTCTCACAAACAACACATGGATCCACCGGTGTCATTGCATGTTTTCTCTTCTCCTTAACCACAGCTAGAGTCATTGCATGTCTATTCTTTTCACAAACCACATATCACCATACTCATTGGATGTGTGTTCTTCTCATGAACCACACATGGATCCACCAGTGTCATTGCATGTGTGTTCTTCTCACAAACCACACATGGATCCACCTAGTGTCATCGCATGTCTACTCTTACCATGAACCACACATGGATCCACCAGTGTCATAGCATGTCTGCTCTTTTCATGAACCACAGCTAAGTCATTGGATGTAGGTTCTTCTCACAGACCACATATTACTAGTGTCATTGCATGTGTGTTCTACTCACAAACCATATCATGAAGCACACCCAGTGTCATTGCATGTGTGTTCTTCTCACAGACCACACATGGATCCACCAGTGTCATTGCCTGTGTGTACTTCTCACAAACCATATCATGAACCACACCCAGTGTCACTGCATGTGTGTTCTTCTCATTAACCTCACATGGATCCACCGGTGTCATTGCATGTCTGCTCTTTTCATTAACCACAACTAGAGTCATTGCATGTGTGCTCTTTTCACAAACCACATATCACCAGAGTCATTGCATGTGTGTTCTGCTCACAGAACACATATCACCTATGTCATTGCATGTGTGTTCTTCCCATGAACCTGTAAGGTCCCCAACCTTTAATAAGATTGAGCCCCCTGTGTTTACAATGCTAGTCCCTGGATCAATAGCTAGCATCCACAGTTCAGATGTAATATCAAGAAACAAAGGTCATAATACAACTTTATAACCAGGAAGAACTTAATTTTTTATTACATCAAACATAGCTCATATGGCTATTACATTACATTGCAGCGGAATAACTATAGTCATGGGTCTTTCATCTTCAGAGTGCCACAGGCAGATGTTGGTTGTAGACTTTGTAATCCTAATCAATCAATCTTCACTAAATCAATCAAACCTGCAACATTACAAGTTACATCCACAAGGGTCAATACATTTGAATTGTATTGGCAAGTGATACTTTGGTAGTATAGTGGAGTCTATCATCTATATGCATTTTGGCTAAGTGGAGTTGAGGCTTGCATTGCTCAAAACAGATTTTCCCTATCATTTTGAAAACACTAAGTTTTATTTGGCAAAAACCACCAAGGCATCTACCAATCAAGATTGAAGATCCTCTCAAGGCATCTACCAATCAAAGACTGAAGATTTTCTTGGCAAAAACAATTTTCCCAATCTAAGATTTTGAGATCCTTGTACCAAGCCATCTCTCCATCAAAGATTGAAGAATTTCACACAACCCTTGTTCACCCACAAGTTTTAATTTAGAAATTGGAGTGATGAGATTCTTGATTGCTTCCATGTCTTGATGCTCAAATTGTCCTTTTCCAGGGACATGGCTAAGTACTTAGATTTTACACTCTGCAGAGGTGGTGCACTTTCCCCACAAGACTTGGTTTCCCAAGACAAGATCTTTTAGAAGCTTTCCCTTAGACCATCATGGACGCGCTCCAACCTATCAAACACTACCACCAACTATCCATATGGCTAAGTTCTTGCAACCTATATGATCATGGCAGAGCCCATATTGCCAAGTGGTTGCACTTGAAGCTTCTCAACATTTGACATCTCAAATCTCTTTGTTCCTGGGTGGCCATCCACAAGTGAGATACACAAGCCAAGTCCATGGCCTTGTGAACCACTCAACACAAACCATTCCTTCCATTTCCACCCAGGTGATTCATTAACTTAGTTGTTTTATTAAACAAAACACAAGTCCATAGACTTAGAAATTTTCATAGCATGAATATATATCCCACCCAGGTTTTCCATTAGCTAGGCTAAGCTTGATAGTAATAGGATTCTTAACTTAGGAAAATCCTTCTAAGGATTCATTCTACTAGTTTTCCTATAGCAAGGTCTATACTTAGCAAAATAAAAACCATGCAAGTTTTACTTGGTAAAAACACTAATGCATATTGAAAATAATGGGATAGATAGTATGAAGTATCACTTGCCTTTTTGGTAGAGGGTTTAGGTTCACTCTTTGTCCATGCAACAATCACACTCTTCAAGTCACTACAATCAATCAAGCAAGGCACAAACTCAATCTATCAATCAAGCAAAACAACACACATAAAATCCTAAAGTCAAGGTAATGCATGCAAGCATGCAAAAGATGGTTCTAATTGCAAAGGTGGTCTCCACTAGGCTTCTAAACTTTGTAAGTTCCAAATTGGTCATTTACCAAAATGGCAAAGTCATTTGCAAAGGGGTTTCACTACAAAACCATTTTCAAAACTAAGAGTCATTTTATGTGGTGTAAAAATATTTTTACTAAGGCTTTAACCTATAGGGTTCACCAAATGAGTTGCTATTGCAAAACTTGGTGTTTGGGTCAGTAGGTTTGGTTCAAAATATTTTCTCAGAGTTTTCTTTACAAAAACATTTTCATAAACAAAACTATAGTTTTCTAGTTAGCTAGAAATGGACTAAACTAATTAATCCATTCTATTCTTTTCCAAAATCATTTTCCAAAACATAGGTTGGTTCCTAGGGTCAGTAAGGTCACAACAAACCATTTTGCAAAGGTTTTAACCTTAAATTCATTTTTAAACAATTTTTCTACTCTAAACAAGCAATCAAATGTTTCTGCAAAATCAACCAATCTAACAAATACTATTTGCTAAACCAAGGGCAGGGTTGGTTAGGGCTTGCTCTCCTGAATCCAACGACATAAAATTTGTAATTTTTGGACGTGTGGATCCAGAGTTATAAGTGTTTGAAGTTTGCAAATAAATTCTGTTTTCAAATTCTGTTTTAAACAGCTCTGGGACACGCGGCACTATTTCATTGGTTGATAACGGTTCGGCCGGATCGAGCTACGTGGAGCGTTGGATTAAGTTAGATCGCACGGTACAGGGCGCATACCCATTCGCGGCTTAAGTGATCTATCGTACCCGCCCGATCTAGATCGAATGGCTCGCACGGTTTTGACCAGAAGCTGGCGGCGCTGCGGTGGCTAGCGGCGGCGGAGCGGTCGGTCGACGACAGAGGCGATGCTACAGAAGGTGAGGGAGAAGGGGGGTTGCTCACCGGGCTCAGGGGGTTACGGCGATGCTCGGGGAGGTGTTGGTCGGGCGAGGGGCGCTCGGGGTCTGCGGCAATTCCTCACCGGAGTGGAGGACAGCGTTGGGTGCATCGGGTGGTCGTCGTGGACGTCGCTGTGGATCACCCCAAGACAAGGCGAAGACGTCGTTAGATGCGCAAGATCGAGACAGAGTTGTGTGCGAGAACTAGAAGAAGAGGGGCGACCGGAGTCTACCTGTGGAGCTCGTCGGAGAAGAACTAGACGGCGGCGGTGCTGGAGGTTGTCGTTGCCGACGCTCTGGAGCGCTCGGGGACGAGCTGGTGCTACGGGGATCATCGCCAGGAGGTGGGGATCACGTGAGCATGGTTGAGGAGGCAAGGGGCAGCGTGTGCTGGTCGGAATCGGTTCTGGACCTCGTCGGAGCAGAGGGTGCTCGGGGAGAAATTGGAGGCGGTCTAGGGCGTGCGAGCGCGAGGTGTCAGAGGGGGAATATAGAGGATGCCCTGGCGTTTCCATCTGCGTGATCAAGGCGAGGTAAAGGCTCGGCGTTATGACGAATTAAGCCGGAGAAATCAATGGCAGAACAGGGGAGAAGAACTGGTCGCTGCGGGGTGGGTGAAGGAGACGATGAACAGTGATATCGGGCCTACCAGTCAGTGGGAAAAGGAGATAGGAGGAGGTCCACTGGTCAGTGTCTCTGTGGGCTGATTCGGCGGTGAGGAAAAACGGTTCGGGGAAAAATAAGAGGAGGTGGGGTCTGTTGTCAGCGAGTGAGTGAGAGGGAGAGGTGGGTCCCGTTTGTCTATGACTCTGTGGGTAAGAAAGTGGGTGCCAAATGTTTTATACGAGGAGAAGACTGGGCTGGTTTTGCTGGGCCTATTGGGCTGCTGGCTGGGCTGGTCATTGTGCACTATTTTTTTTTCTGTCTGCACATTTTTCCTTTTCTAATTCTTTTCTGTTTTGAATTTCAAACAATGTTTTCAAACATTCAAACTACACTCAAATCAATTCAAACAAACAACAAACTTTTCACTTTGAATTTGGTTATGTTTATCAACATAATCCAAATCTCAAAATAAAATAATATTTTATATTTATTTTAGGATCCATTTAATAATTAAATAAAATGGATCTTTAGTTATCTAATAAAATAGGGTTTTGATTTATTTAATAAAATTTCCATTTGAAATCCAATTATTTTCAAAACCAAACCAGAAGGTTTTATTTGAAAAATAAAAGAATACTTGGAAACTTATTTAAATAAATAAATAAGTTTTGGTGTTTTAATTAAAATGGGAAAGCCTTTACTTAAATAAAATTGGATATTTAAATCCTTATTATTTTATTTAAATAATCCTTTACTCATTTTAATCAAAGCAAAACCTTTTAATAAAAGATTTCAAAGTAGTAATAAAATACTTGGTGTTCATTTAAAATGGGAAAAGCCTTTACTTAAATAAAATTGGATATTTAAATCCTTATTATTTTATTTAAATAAACTTTTACTCATTTTATCAAAACAAAATATTTTATTACAAAAGTTTGGCCAAAATTAATTTGGCTCACCTTTTCATTTGAAAACAAAGTCTTTTATTAAAAGATCCAAATAGTATTTCCAAAACAATTTATTTTTCCTTTATTAAATGTTTATCTTTTTAATCCCTTTAGGATTATAATTGTTCACCAATTGGTATGGCTTTTGGTAAGGGCTTTATTGGCTTTGGAAATTCAATTTCCTTATCTTTTTATATTCATAAGGTTTTTGTCTATGGTTCCAAACTAAGTGAAACCATCTCTAAGGTCTTTCTTGATCCTTTGTGATTATTTGTTGATCAAATTTGGTATGGATCAAATCCATGGATTTGGAGATAACTTGGAAATGATTTTTATTCCATTAGGGTCTAGGGATTTGGATTTATGTTCCAAGTGTTCAATTTCCAGATACATTCATTGAGGAATGCATTTCCCTTGATTTGGATTTGTTGAATTCAAACTTTAGCCAAAGTTTGTTCAAGATGGGATTTCAGTTTCTTTTTAGAAACAAAAGTTTCTTTTCACCCTGATTTTCAACAAAGATTTATTTTGTTTATTTAATTTTCACATTACAAGATTTGGAAAATCTTGGGATGTGACAGGCTACCACCCTTAAAATAAATCTCGTCCCGAGATTTGGGGAGGCTAGGGTTACAAGTTGGCTCAAACAGCTAGGGTACTACCACCCTTAAAATTTTTCCAACTAAACTACATCTTGGCTTGCTTGGAATCTTGAGGAAAACTTCTTCTTGGAAAACTTCTGCTTAGTGTCCTTTGTTTCCATGCTTGACTCATGGGCCAAGGTTGAGATCCTTCATAGGCTTGTTTATCTTGTTCTTCATCTTTTCTGGACAATTGCTTACATAGTGTCCTGGTTCCTTGCAATTGAAATAGTGGATATCTTGGAGTTCTTTACGTTGCTCTTGTGGACAAGTTGCTACGTAGTGACCTGGTTCCTTGCAGTTGTTGCACACTACTTGGCCGATCTCTTTAATCTTCGGGTTCTCTGGGCATCCACTGGGGTAGTGTCCCATTTCCTTACATTTACGACATTGCACAAGGCTCATGTCTTGCTTTGGTTTCTTGGGCTTCTTTGATCCTTTGAATTGGGTTGTCTTGTTTGGAGGTATAAGTGGTCCTTTTCCTTTGTCATCAACATTCTTGGCATACTTGGATCCTTCTTGTTTCCTTTGTTCAACAATGGCATAGATGGGGCATTGGATAGGGACATGGTCGTTTCCTTCACAAAGGTAACAAGTAACTTGAGATGTGGGGCATTGGCCAACTGGATGTTCCTCTTCACAATTGGGGCATTGATCTTCATGCTCCTTGGAAGTGTGATCCTTGTCTCCACAATTAATGCAAGCTGGGGCTCCATCTAGAATAATATTCTTGTCAACCTTGTTGTCATACACTCTTTTGGGATAGTTTTCTTCCATGCTGATCATTTGATTAGTCACCTTAAGCATCAGTTGGGATTGTTCTTCCAAAAACTTTTGCAAGGTAGGGTCTTTATCACTATTGTTGGCTATGAACTGAGTTGTTAGTTGGTTCAACTGGTGTTGGGTTGCTAGGAGTTCTCTCATGTTGACCTCTTGGTTGTTGTTGATGTCATCATCCTTGATGCTGGAGTCTCTTGGAGAAGTCATCTGTTTGGGTTGGAGGGGATTAGAATAGGCAAAAGATTTTTCTAAGGAATCAATTTTATTCACACACATCACAAATCACACAATCAATGTGCAAGCAATCACAAACAAACACTCCACTCAAACAATAGTTTCAAGCACATACTTAGGCAACAAAATATTTTTGTTACACCACATAAGTTGGTGGGTTTGACTCAACTAAAATATGGTGGTCCATCTATATGATTCACTTGTGATCTTTCCATCCTTCTTGGTTGATTCTTCTTGATTGAGATCTTTGTATCCTTGGAGAATTCTTGTGTCTTGGTCACAAATCTTCAAAGGTGATGATGGCTCCTTCTAAGTTGTGTTTCCTTAATCTTCAAATCTTGAGCAAGATTTCTTGTCTCATTTGTAGTCTTTAGTGATATCCTAGGTTGAAGTCTTTGGTGAACATGTTGAAGATGTTGAAGTCATTAGAGTTGAAGGTGTTGAAGTCATTAGAGTTGAAGGTGTTGAAGAAGTCCTTCGCACATGGTGTAGTCTTGGGTCATGGGGTAGGCTTTTCCATCAAGTTTTGAAGTAGAAGAGAAGTAGAGTTGAAACCAAAATGGTTGAGGAAAGAGTTTACAAGATTGTTTTTTTAAATAAGTTTTGGAACAAATACAACTCCTATTTTTTTCTAAGGGGTTTTGTCCAATCCTAGGGTTACAAATCCTACAGGCAACACAATGCTCTGATACCATTCTGTAAGGTCCCCAACCTTTAATAAGATTGAGCCCCCTGTGTTTACAATGCTAGTCCCTGGATCAATAGCTAGCATCCACAGTTCAGATGTAATATCAAGAAACAAAGGTCATAATACAACTTTATAACCAGGAAGAACTTAATTTTTTATTACATCAAACATAGCTCATATGGCTATTACATTACATTGCAGCGGAATAACTATAGTCATGGGTCCTTCATCTTCAGAGTGCCACAGGCATATGTTGGTTGTAGACTTTGTAATCCTAATCAATCAATCTTCACTAAATCAATCAAACCTGCAACATTACAAGTTACAGCCACAAGGGTCAATACATTTGAATTGTATTGGCAAGTGATACTTTGGTAGTATAGTGGAGTCTATCATCTATATGCATTTTGGCTAAGTGGAGATGAGGCTTGCATTGCTCAAAACAGATTTTCCCTATCATTTTGAAAACACTAAGTTTTATTTGGCAAAAACCACCAAGGCATCTACCAATCAAGACTGAAGATCCTCTCAAGGCATCTACCAATCAAAGACTGAAGATTTTCTTGGCAAAAACAATTTTCCCAATCTAAGATTTTGAGATCCTTGTACCAATCCATCTCTCCATCAAAGATTGAAGAATTTCACACAACCCTTGTTCACCCACAAGTTTTAATTTAGAAATTGGAGTGATGAGATTCTTGATTGCTTCCATGTCTTGATGCTCAAATTGTCCTTTTCCAGGGACATGGCTAAGTACTTAGATTTTACACTCTGCAGAGGTGGTGCACTTTCCCCACAAGACTTGGTTTCCCAAGACAAGATCTTTCAGAAGCTTTCCCTTAGACCATCATGGACGCGCTCCAACCTATCAAACACTACCACCAACTGTCCATATGGCTAAGTTCTTGCAACCTATATGATCATGGCAGAGCCCATATTGCCAAGTGGTTGCACTTGAAGCTTCTCAACATTTGACATCTCAAATCTCTTTGTTACTGGGTGGCCATCCACAAGTGAGATACACAAGCCAAGTCCATGGCCTTGTGAACCACTCAACACAAACCATTCCTTCCATTTCCACCCAGGTGATTCATTAACTTAGTTGTTTTATTAAACAAAACACAAGTCCATAGACTTAGAAATTTTCATAGCATGAATATATATCCCACCCAGGTTTTCTATTAGCTAGGCTAAGCTTGATAGTAATAGGATTCTTAACGTAGGAAAATCCTTCTAAGGATTCATTCTACTAGTTTTCCTATAGCAAGGTCTATACTTAGCAAAATAAAAACCATGCAAGTTTTACTTGGTAAAAACACTAATGCATGTTGAAAATAATGGGATAGATAGTATGAAGTATCACTTGCCTTTTTGGTAGAGGGTTTAGGTTCACTCTTTGTCCTTGCAACAATCACACTCTTCAAGTCACTACAATCAATCAAACAAGGCACAAACTCAATCTATCAATCAAGCAAAACAACACACATAAAATCCTAAAGTCAAGGTAATGCATGCAAGCATGCAAAAGATGGTTCTAATTGCAAAGGTGGTCTCCACTAGGCTTCTAAACTTTGTAAGTTCCAAATTGGTCATTTACCAAAATGGCAAAGTCATTTGCAAAGGGGTTTCACTACAAAACCATTTTCAAAACTAAGAGTCATTTTATGTGGTGTAAAAATATTTTTACTAAGGCTTTAACCTATAGGGTTCACCAAATGAGTTGCTATTGCAAAACTTGGTGTTTGGGTCAGTAGGTTTGGTTCAAAATATTTTCTCAAAGTTTTCTTTACAAAAACATTTTCATAAACAAAACTATAGTTTTTTAGTTAGCTAGAAATGGACTAAACTAATTAATCCATTCTATTCTTTTCCAAAATCATTTTCCAAAACATAGGTTGGTTCCTAGGGTCAGTAAGGTCACAACAAACCATTTTGCAAAGGTTTTAACCTTAAATTCATTTTTAAACAATTTTTCTACTCTAAACAAGCAATCAAATGTTTCTGCAAAATCAACCAATCTAACAAATACTATTTGCTAAACCAAGGGCAGGGTTGGTTAGGGCTTGCTCTCCTGAATCCAACGACATAAAATTTGTAATTTTTGGACGTGTGGATCCAGAGTTATAAGTGTTTGAAGTTTGCAAATAAATTCTGTTTTCAAATTCTGTTTTAAACAGCTCTGGGACACGCGGCACTATTTCATTGGTTGATAACGGTTCGGCCGGATCGAGCTACGTGGAGCGTTGGATTAAGTTAGCTCGCACGGTACAGGGCGCATACCCATTCGCGGCTTAAGTGATCTATCGTACCCGCCCAATCTAGATCGAACGGCTCGCACGGTTTTGACCAGAAGCTGGCGGCGCTGCGGTGGCTAGCGGCGGCGGAGCGGTCGGTCGACGACGGAGGCGATGCTACAGAAGGTGAGGGAGAAGGGGGGTTGCTCACCGGGCTCAGGGGGTTACGGTGATGCTCGGGGAGGTGTTGGTCGGGCGAGGGGCGCTCGTGGTCTGCGGCAATTCCTCACCGGAGTGGAGGACGGCGTCGGGTGCGTCGGGTGGTCGTCGTGGACGTCGCTGTGGATCACCCCAAGACAAGGCGAATACGTGGTTAGACGCGCAAGATAGAGACAGAGTCGTGTGCGAGAACTAGAAGAAGAGGGGCGACCGGAGTCTACCTGTGGAGCTCGTCGGAGAAGAACCAGACGGCAGCGGTGCTGGAGGTTGTCGTTGAAGACGCTCTGGAGCGCTCGGGGACGAGCTGGTGCTACGGGGATGATCGCCAGGAGGTGGGGATCACGTGAGCATGGTTGAGGAGGCAAGGGGCAGCGTGTGCTGGTCGGAATCGGTTCTGGACCTCGTCGGAGCAGAGGGTGCTCGGGAAGAAATTGGATGCGATCTAGGGCGTGCGAGCGCGAGGTGTCAGAGGGGGAATATAGATGATGCCCTGGCGTTTCGATCTGCATGATCAAGGCGAGGTAAAGGCTCGGCGTTATGTCGAATTAAGCCGGAGAATTCAACGGCAGAACAGGGGAGAAGAACTGGTCGCTGCGGGGTGGGTGAAGGAGACGATGAATAGTGATAGCGGGCCTACCAGTCAGTGGGAAAAGGAGAGAGGAGGAGGTCCACTGGTCAGTGTCTCTGTGGGCTGATTCGGCGGTGAGGAAAAACGGTTCGGGGAAAAATAAGAGGAGGTGGGGTCTGTTGTCAGCGAGTGAGTGAGAGGGAGAGGTAGGTCCCGTTTGTCTGTGACTCAGTGGGTAAGAAAGTGGGTGCCAAATGTTTTATTCGAGGAGAAGACTGGGCTGGTTTTGCTGGGCCTATTGGGCTGCTGGCTGGGCTGGTCATTGTGCACTATTTTTTTTTTCTGTCTGCACATTTTTCCTTTTCTAATTCTTTTCTGTTTTGAATTTCAAACAATGTTTTCAAACATTCAAACTACACTCAAATCAATTCAAACAAACAACAAACTTTTCACTTTGAATTTGGTTCTGTTTATCAACATAATCCAAATCTCAAAATAAAATAATATTTTATATTTATTTTAGGATCCATTTAATAATTAAATAAAATGGATCTTTAGTTATCTAATAATATAGGGTTTTGATTTATTTAATAAAATTTCCATTTGAAATCCAATTATTTTCAAAACCAAACCAGAAGGTTTTATTTGAAAAATAAAAGAATACTTGGAAACTTATTTAAATAAATAAATAAGTTTTGGTGTTTTAATTAAAATGGGAAAGCCTTTACTTAAATAAAATTGGATATTTAAATCCTTATTATTTTATTTAAATAATCCTTTACTCATTTTAATCAAAGCAAAACCTTTTAATAAAAGATTTCAAAGTAGTAATAAAATACTTGGTGTTCATTTAAAATGGGAAAAGCCTTTACTTAAATAAAATTGGATATTTAAATCCTTATTATTTTATTTAAATAAACTTTTACTCATTTTATCAAGACGAAATATTTTATTACAAAGTTTGGCCAAAATTAATTTGGCTCACCTTTTCATTTGAAAACAAAGTCTTTTATTAAAAGATCCAAATAGTATTTCCAAAACAATTTATTTTTCCTTTATTAAATGTTTATCTTTTTAATCCCTTTAGGATTATAATTGTTCACCAATTGGTATGGCTTTTGGTAAGGGCTTTATTGGCTTTGGAAATTCAATTTCCTTATCTTTTTATTTTCATAAGGTTTTTGTCTATGGTTCTAACCTAAGTGAAACCATCTCTAAGGTCTTTCTTGATCCTTTGTGATTATTTGTTGATCAAATTTGGTATGGATCAAATCCATGGATTTGGAGATAACTTGGAAATGATTTTTATTCCATTAGGGTCTAGGGATTTGGATTTATGTTCCATGTGTTCAATTTCCAGATACATTCATTGAGGAATGCATTTCCCTTTATTTGGATTTGTTGAATTCAAACTTTAGCCAAAGTTTGTTCAAGATGGGATTTCAGTTTCTTTTTAGAAACAAAAGTTTCTTTTCACCCTAATTTTCAACAAAGATTTATTTTGTTTATTTAATTTTCACATTACAACATTTGGAAAATCTTGGGATGTGACAGAACCACACATGGATCCATCAGTGTCATTGCATGTGTGTTCTTCCCACAGACCACACATGGATCCACTGGTGTCATTGCATGTGTGTTCTTCCCATGAACCACACATGGATCCATCGGTGTCATTGTATGTCTGCTCTTCCCATGAACCACAGCTAGAGTCATCGCATGCGTGCTCTTTTCATGAAGCACAACTAGAGTCATTGGATGTGTGTTCTTCTTACAAACCATATCATGGATCCACCAGTGTCATTGCATGTGTGTTCTTCTCACAAACCACACATGGATCCACCGGTGTCATTGCATGTGTCCTCTTCTCATTAACCACAGCTAGAGTCATTGCATGTCTGTTCTTTTCACAAACCACATATCACTAGAGTCATTGCATGTGTGTTCTTCCCATGAACCACACATGGATCCACCAGTGTCATTGCATGTGTGTTCTTCTCGCAAACCACACATGGATCCACCCAGTGTCATCGCATGTGTGTTATTCCCATGAACCACACATGGATCCACCAGGGTCATTGCATTTCTGCTCTTTTCATGAACCACAGCTAGAGTCATTGGATGTGTGTTCTTCTCACAGACCACATATCACCAGTGTCATTGCATGTGTGTTGTCCCCAAAGACCACACATGGATCCACCAGTGTCATTGCATGTGTGTTCTTCTCACAAACCATATCATGAACCACACCCAGTGTCATTGCATGTGTGTTCTGCTCACAGACCACACACGGATCCACCAGTGTCATTGCATGTGTGTTCGTCTCACAAACCATATCATGAACCACACCTAGTGTAATTGCATGTGTGTTCTTCCCATGAACCACACATGGATCCACCAGTGTCATTCCATGTGTGTTCTTCCCACAGACCACACATGGATCCACCAGTGTCATTGCATGTGTGTTCTTCTCTCAAACCACACATGGATCCACCCAGTGTCATCGCATGTGTGTTATTCCCATGAACCACACATGGATCCACCAGGGTCATTGCATTTCTGCTCTTTTCATGAACCACAGCTAGAGTCATTGGATGTGTGTTCTTCTCACAGACCACATATCACCAGTGTCATTGCATGTGTGTTGTCCCCAAAGACCACACATGGATCCACCAGTGTCATTGCATGTGTGTTCTTCTCACAAACCATATCATGAACCACACCCAGTGTCATTGCATGTGTGTTCTGCTCACAGACCACACACGGATCCACCAGTGTCATTGCATGTGTGTTCGTCTCACAAACCATATCATGAACCACACCTAGTGTAATTGCATGTGTGTTCTTCCCATGAACCACACATGGATCCACCAGTGTCATTCCATGTGTGTTCTTCCCACAGACCACACATGGATCCACCAGTGTCATTGCATGTGTGTTCTTCCCATGAACCACACATGGATCCACCAATGTCATTGCATCTCTACTCTTTTCATGAACCATAACTAGAGTCATTGGATGTGTGTTCTTCTCACAAACCACATATCACCAGTGTCATTGCATGTGTGTTATTCTCAGAGACCACACATGGATCCACTAGTGTCATTGCATGTGTGTTCTTCTCACAGACCATATCATGAACCACACCCAGTGTCATTACATGTGTGTTCTTCCCATGAACCACACATGGATCCACCGGTGTCATTGCATGTCTGCTCTTTTCATTAACCACAACTAGAGTCATTGCATGTGTGTTCTTCTCACAAACCACATATCTCCGGAGTCATTGCATGTGTGTTCTTCCCAAAGACCACACATGGATCCACCAATGTCATTGCATGTGTGTTCTTCCCACAGACCACACATGGATCCACCAGTGTCGTTGCATGTGTGTTCTTCCCATGAACCACACATGGATCCACCAGTGTCATTGTATGTATGCTCTTCCCATAAACCGCAGCTAGAGTAATCGCATGCGTGATCTTTTCACAAACCACAGCTAGAGTCATTGCATGTGTGTTCTTCTTACAAACCATATCATGAACCACACCTAGTGTCATTGCATATGTGTTCTTCTAACAAACGACACCTGGATCCACTGGTGTCATTGCATGCCTGCTCTTCTCATTAACGACAGCTAGAGTCATTGCATGTCTGTTCTTTTCACAAACCACATATCACCAGAGTCATTGCATGTGTGTTTTTCCCATGAACCACGCATAGATCCACCAGTGTCATTGCATGTGTGTTCTTCTCACAATCCACACATGGATCCACCCAGTGTCATCGCATGTGTGTTCTTCCCATGAACCACACATGGATCCACCAGTGTCATTGCATGTCTGCTCTTTTCATGAACCACAGCTAGAGTCATTGGATGTGTGTTCTTCTCACAATCCACATATCACCAGTGGCATTGCATGTGTGTTCTTCCCAAAGACCACACATGGATCCACCAGTGTCATTGCATGTGTGTTCTTCTCACAAACCATATCATGAACCATACCCAGTGTCATTGCATGTGTGTTCTTCTCATGAACCACACATGGATCCACCAGTGTCATTGCATGTGTGTTCTTCTCACAAACATATCATGAACCACACCCACTGTCATTGCATGTGTGTTCTTCCCATGAACCACACATGGATCCACCATTGTCATTGCATGTATGCTCTTCCCACAGACCACACATGGATCCACAGTGTCATTGCATGTCTGTTCTTCGCATGAACCACACATGGATCCACCAGTGTCGTTGCATGTCTGCTCTTTTCATGAACCACAGCTAGAGTCATTGGATGTGTGTTCTTCTCACAGACCACATATCACCGGAGTCATTGCATGTGTGTTCTTCCCATGAACCACACATGTATCCACTAGGGTCATTGCATGTGTGTTCTTCCCACAGACCACACATGGATCCACCAGTGTCATTGCATGTGTGTTCTTCTCACAAACCATATCATGAACCACACCCAGTGTCATTGCATGTGTGTTCTTCCCATGAACCACACATGGATCCAACAGTGTCATTGCATGTCTGCTCTTTTCATTAACCACAGCTAGAGTCATTGCATGTGTGTTCTTCTCACAAACCACATATCACCGGAGTCATTGCATGTGTGTTCTTCCCAAAGTCCACACATGGATACACCAGTGTCATTGCATGTGTGTTCTTCCCACAGACCACACATGGATACACTCGTGTCGTTGCATGTGTGTTCTTCCCATGAACCACACATGGATCCACAAGTGTCATTGTATGTCTGCTCTTCCCATGAACTGCAGCTAGAGTCATCGCATGCGTGCTCTTTTCACAAACCACAACTAGAGTCATTTAATGTGTGTTCTTCTTACAAACCATATCATGAACCACACCCAGTGTCATTGCATGTGTGTTCTTCTCACAAACCACACATGGATCCACCGGTGTCATTGCATGTCTGCTCATCTCATTAACCACACCTAGAGTCATTGCTTGTCTGTTCTTTTCACAAACCACATATCACCAGAGTCATTGCATGTGTGTTCTTCCCATGAACCACACATGGATCCTCCAGTGTCATTGCATGTGTGTTCTTCTCACAAACCACACATGGATCCACCCAGTGTCATCGCATGTGTGTTCTTCCCATGAACCACACATGGATCCACCAGTGTCATTGGATGTGTGTTATTCTCACAGACCATGTAAGGATCCACCGGTGTTGTTGCATGTGTGTTCTTCCCATGAACCACACATGGATCCACCGGTGTCATTGTA
Source organism: Avena sativa (assembly GCA_916181665.1). Taxonomy (NCBI): domain Eukaryota; kingdom Viridiplantae; phylum Streptophyta; class Magnoliopsida; order Poales; family Poaceae; genus Avena; species Avena sativa. Next base: position 437,851,131 of record OV702295.1, read on the forward strand.
TGTCTGCTCTTCCCATGAACCACATCTAGAGTCATCGCATGCGTGCTCTTTTCATGAACCACAGCTAGAGTCATTGGATGTGTGTTCTTCTTACAAACCATATCATGAACCACACCCAGTATCATTGCATGTGTTTTCTTCTCACAAACAACACATGGATCCACCGGTGTCATTGCATGTTTGCACTTCTCCTTAACCACAGCTAGAGTCATTGCATGTCTGTTCTTTTCACAATACATATCACCAGACTCATTGGATGTGTGTTCTTCTCATGAACCACACATGGATCCACCAGTGTCATTGCATGTGTGTTCTTCTCACAAACCACACATGGATCCACCTGGTTTCATTGTATGTCTGCTCTTCCCATGAACCACAGCTAGAGTCATCGCATACGTGCTCTTTTCATGAACCACAACAAGAGTCATTGCATGTGTGCTCTTCTCACAGAACATATCATGAACCACACCTAGTTTCATTGCATGTGTGTTCTTTCCATGAACCACACATGGATCCACCGGTGTCATTGCATGTCTGCTCTTTTCATGAACCACGGCTAGAGTCATTGCATGTGTGTTCTTCTCACAGACCACATATCGCCGGAGTCATTGCATGTGTGTTCTTCCCATGAACCACACATGTGTCCACCAGTGTCATTGCATGTGTGTTCTTCCCACACACCACACATGGATCGACTAGTGTCGTTGCATGTGTGTTCTTCCCACAAACCACACATGGATCCACCAGTGGCATTGTATGTCTGCTCTTCCCATGAACCACAGCTAGATTCATCGCATGCGTGCTCTTTTCATGAACCACAGCTAGAGTCATTCCATGTGTGTTCTTCTTACAAACCATATCATGAACCACACCCAGTGTCATTGCATGTGTGTTATTCTCACAAACCACACATGGATCCACCGGTGTCATTGCATGTCTGCTCTTCTCATTAACCACAGCTAGAGTCATTGCATGTCTGTTCTTTTCACAAACCACATATCACCAGAGTCATTGCATGTGTTTTCTTCCCATGAACCACACACGAATCCACCAGTGTCATTGCATGTGTGTTCTTCTCACAAACCACACATGGATCCACCCAGTGTCATCGCATGTGTGTTCTTCCCATGAACCACACATGGATCCACCAGTGTCATTGCACGTCTGCTCTTTTCATCAACCACAGCTAGAGTCATTGGATGTGTGTTCTTCTCACAGACCACATATCACCAGTGTCATTGAATGTGTGTTCTTCCCAAAGACCACACATGGATCCACCAGTGTCATTGCATATGTTTTCTTCTCACAGACCACACATGGATCCACCAGTGTCATTGCATGTGTTTTCTTCTCACAAAACATATCATGAACCACACCTAGTGTCATTGCATGTGTGTTCTTCCCATGAACCACACATGGATCCACCAGTGTCATTCCATGTGTGTTCTTCCCACAGACCACACATGGATCCACCAGTGTCACTTCATGTGTGTTCTTCTCATGAACCACACATGGCTCCACCAGTGTCATTGCATGTCTGCTCTTTTCATGAACCATAGCTAGAGTCATTGGATGTGTGTTCTTCTTATAGACCACATATCACCAGTGTCATTGCATGTGTGTTCTTCCCAAAGACCACACATGGATCCACCAGCGTCATTGCATGTGTGTTCTTCTCACAAACCATATCATGAACCACACCCAGTGTCATTGCATGTGTGTTCTTCTCACTGACCACACATGGATCCACTAGTGTCATTGCATGTGTGTTCTTCTCACAGACCATAACATGAACCACACCCAGTGTCATTGCATGTGTGTTCTTCCCATGAACCACACATGGATCCACCGGTGTCATTGCATGCCATCTCTTTTCATGAACCACAGCTAGAGTCATTCCATGTGTGTTCTTCTCACAAACCACACATGGATCCACCAGTGTCATTGCATGTGTGTTCTTCCCATGAACCACACATGGATCCACCAATGTCATTGCATGTCTGCTCTTTTCATGAACCATAGCTAGAGTCATTGGATGTGTGTTCTTCTCACAGACCACATATCACCAGTGTCATTGCATGTGTGTTCTTCCCAAAGACCACACATGGATCCACTAGTGTCATTGCATGTGTGTTCTTCTCACAAACCATATCATGAACCACACCTAGTGTCATTGCATGTGTGTTCTTCTCAAAGACCACACATGGATCCATTGGTGTCATTGCGTGTGTGTTCTTCTTACAGACCATATCATGAACCACACCCAGTGTCATTGCATGTGTGTTCTTCCCATGAACCACACATGGATCCAGCAGTGTCATTGCATGTCTGCTCTTTTCATTAACCACAGCTAGAGTCATTGCATGCGTGTTCTTCTCATGAACCACATATCACCGGAGTCATTGCATGTGTGTTCTTCCCAAAGGCCACATATGGATCCACCAGTGTCATTGCATGTGTGTTCTTCCCATAGACCACACATGGATACACTCGTGTCGTTGCATGTGTGTTCTTCCCATGAACCACACATGGATCCACCAGTGTCATTGTATGTCTGCTCTTCCCATGAACTGTAGCTAGAGTCATCGCATGCGTGCTCTTTTCACAAACTACAGCTAGAGTCATTTAATTTGTGTTCTTCTTACAAACCATATGATGAACCACACCCAGTGTCATTGCATGTGTGTTCTTCTCACAAACCACACATGGATCCACCGGTGTCATTGCATGTCTGCTCTTCTCATTAACCACACCTAGAGTCATTGCATGTCTGTTCTTTTCACAAACCACATATCACCAGAGTCATTGCATGTGTGTTCTTCCCATGAACCACACATGGATCCTCCAGTGTCATTGCATGTGTGTTTTTCTCACAAACCACACATGGATCCACCCAGTGTCATCGCATGTGTGTTCTTCCCATGAACCACACATGGATCCACCAGTGTCATTGCATGTGTGTTATTCTCACAGACCATGTAAGGATCCACCGGTGTTTTTGCATGTGTGTTCTTCCCATGAACCACACATGGATCCACCAGTGTCATTGCATGTCTACTCATCTCATTAACCACACCTAGAGTCATTGCATGTCTGTTCTGTTCACAAACCACATATCACCAGAGTCATTGCATGTGTGTTCTTCCCATGAACCACACATGGATCCTCCAGTGTCATTGCATGTGTGTTCTTCTCACAAACCACACATGGATCCACCCAGTGTCATCGCATGTGTGTTCTTCCCATGAACCACACATGGATCCACCAGTGTCATTGCATGTGTGTTATTCTCACAGACCATGTAAGGATCCACCGGTGTTGTTGCATGTGTGTTCTTCCCATGAACCACACATGGATCCACCGGTGTCATTGTATGTCTGCTCTTCCCATGAACCACATCTAGAGTCATCGCATGCGTGCTCTTTTCATGAACAACAGCTAGAGTCATTGGATGTGTGTTCTTCTTACAAACCATATCATGAACCACACCCAGTATCATTGCATGTGTGTTCTTCTCACAAACAACACATGGATCCACCGGTGTCATTGCATGTTTGTTCTTCTCCTTAACCACAGCTAGAGTCATTGCATGTCTGTTCTTTTCACAAACCACATATCACCAGACTCATTGGATGTGTGTTCTTCTCATGAACCACACATGGATCCACCAGTGTCATTGCATGTGTGTTCTTCTCACAAAGCACACATGGATCCAGCTAGTGTCATCGCATGTCTACTCTTACCATGAACCACACATGGATCCACCAGTGTCATAGCATGTCTGCTCTTTTCATGAACCACAGCTAAGTCATTGGATGTGGTTTCTTCTCACAGACCACATATTACTAGTGTCATTGCATGTGTGTTCTACTCACAAACCACATCATGAACCACACCCAGTGTCATTGCATGTGTGTTCTTCTCAAAGACCACACATGGATTCACCAGTGTCATTGCCTGTGTTCTCTTCTCACAAACCATATCATGAACCACACCCAGTGTCACTGCATGTGTGTTCTTCTCATTAACCTCACATGGATCCACCGGTGTCATTGCATGTCTGCTCTTTTCATTAACCACAGCTAGAGTCATTGCATGTGTGCTCCTTTCACAAACCACATATCACCAGAGTCATTGCATGTGTGTTCTGCTCACATAACACATATCACCTATGTCATTGCATGTGTGTTCTTCCCATGACCCACACATGGATCCACCAGTGTCATTGCATGTGTGTTCTTCCCACAGACCACACATGGATCCACTGGTGTCATTGCATGTGTGTTCTTCCCATGAACCACACATGGAGCCACCGGTGTCATTGTATGTCTGCTCTTCCCATGAACCACAGCTAGAGTCATCGCATGCGTGCTCTTTTCATGAAGCACAGCTAGAGTCATTGGATGTGTGTTCTTCTTACAAACCATATCATGAACCACACCCAGTGTCATTGCATGTGTGTTCTTCTCACAAACCACACATGGATCCACCGGTGTCATTGCATGTGTGCTCTTCTCATTAACCGCAGCTAGAGTCATTGCCTGTCTATTCTTTTCACAAACCACATATCACTAGAGTCATTGCATGTGTGTTATTCCCATGAACCACACATAGATCCACCAGTGTCATTGCATGTGTGTTCTTCTCGCAAACCACACATGGATCCACCCAGTGTCATTGCATGGGTGTTATTCCCACGAACCACACATGGATCCACCAGTGTCATTGCATTTCTGCTCTTTTCATGAACCACAGCTAGAGTCATTGGATGTGTGTTCTTCTCACAGACCACATATCACCAGTGTCATTGCATGTGTGTTGTCCCCAAAGACCACACATGGATCCACCAGTGTCATTGCATGTGTGTTCTTCTCACAAACCATATCATGAACCACACCCAGTGTCATTGCATGTGTGTTCTGCTCACAGACCACACACGGATCCACCAGTGTCATTGCATGTGTGTTCGTCTCACAAACCATATCATGAACCAGACCTAGTGTCATTGCATGTGTGTTCTTCCCATGAACCACACATGGATCCACCAGTGTCATTCCATGTGTGTTCTTCCCACAGACCACACATGGATCCACCAGTGTCATTGCATGTGTGTTCTTCTCACAAAGCACACATGGATCCAGCTAGTGTCATCGCATGTCTACTCTTACCATGAACCACACATGGATCCACCAGTGTCATAGCATGTCTGCTCTTTTCATGAACCACAGCTAAGTCATTGGATGTGGTTTCTTCTCACAGACCACATATTACTAGTGTCATTGCATGTGTGTTCTACTCACAAACCACATCATGAACCACACCCAGTGTCATTGCATGTGTGTTCTTCTCAAAGACCACACATGGATTCACCAGTGTCATTGCCTGTGTTCTCTTCTCACAAACCATATCATGAACCACACCCAGTGTCACTGCATGTGTGTTCTTCTCATTAACCTCACATGGATCCACCGGTGTCATTGCATGTCTGCTCTTTTCATTAACCACAGCTAGAGTCATTGCATGTGTGCTCCTTTCACAAACCACATATCACCAGAGTCATTGCATGTGTGTTCTGCTCACATAACACATATCACCTATGTCATTGCATGTGTGTTCTTCCCATGACCCACACATGGATCCACCAGTGTCATTGCATGTGTGTTCTTCCCACAGACCACACATGGATCCACTGGTGTCATTGCATGTGTGTTCTTCCCATGAACCACACATGGAGCCACCGGTGTCATTGTATGTCTGCTCTTCCCATGAACCACAGCTAGAGTCATCGCATGCGTGCTCTTTTCATGAAGCACAGCTAGAGTCATTGGATGTGTGTTCTTCTTACAAACCATATCATGAACCACACCCAGTGTCATTGCATGTGTGTTCTTCTCACAAACCACACATGGATCCACCGGTGTCATTGCATGTGTGCTCTTCTCATTAACCGCAGCTAGAGTCATTGCCTGTCTATTCTTTTCACAAACCACATATCACTAGAGTCATTGCATGTGTGTTATTCCCATGAACCACACATAGATCCACCAGTGTCATTGCATGTGTGTTCTTCTCGCAAACCACACATGGATCCACCCAGTGTCATTGCATGGGTGTTATTCCCACGAACCACACATGGATCCACCAGTGTCATTGCATTTCTGCTCTTTTCATGAACCACAGCTAGAGTCATTGGATGTGTGTTCTTCTCACAGACCACATATCACCAGTGTCATTGCATGTGTGTTGTCCCCAAAGACCACACATGGATCCACCAGTGTCATTGCATGTGTGTTCTTCTCACAAACCATATCATGAACCACACCCAGTGTCATTGCATGTGTGTTCTGCTCACAGACCACACACGGATCCACCAGTGTCATTGCATGTGTGTTCGTCTCACAAACCATATCATGAACCAGACCTAGTGTCATTGCATGTGTGTTCTTCCCATGAACCACACATGGATCCACCAGTGTCATTCCATGTGTGTTCTTCCCACAGACCACACATGGATCCACCAGTGTCATTGCATGTGTGTTCATCCCATGAACCAAACATGGATCCACCAATGTCATTGCATCTCTACTCTTTTCATGAACCATAACTAGAGTCATTGGATGTGTGTTCTTCTCACAAACCACATATCACCAGTGTCATTGCATGTGTGTTCTTCCCAAAGACCACACATGGATCCACCAGTGTCATTGCATGTGTGTTCTTCTCACAAACCATATCATGAACCACACCCAGTGTCATTGCATGTGTGTTATTCTCACAGACCACACATGGATCCACTAGTGTCATTGCATGTGTGTTCTTCTCACAGACCATATCATGAACCACACCCAGTGTCATTACATGTGTGTTCTTCCCATGAACCACACATGGATCCACCGGTGTCATTGCATGTCTGCTCTTTTCATTAACCACAACTAGAGTCATTGCATGTGTGTTCTTCTCACAAACCACATATCTCGAGAGTCATTGCTTGTGTGTTCTTCCCAAAGACCACACATGGATCCACCAATGTCATTGCATGTGTGTTCTTCCCACAGACCACACATGGATACACTCGTGTCGTTGCATGTGTGTTCTTCCCATGAACCACACATGGATCCACCAGTGTCATTGTATGTCTGCTCTTCCCATAAACCGCAGCTAGAGTAATCGCATGCGTGCTCTTTTCACAAACCACAGCTAGAGTCATTGCATGTGTGTTCTTCTTACAAACCATATCATGAACCACACCCAGTGTCATTGCATATGTGTTCTTCTAACAAATGACACCTGGATCCACTGGTGTCATTGCATGCCTGCTCTTCTCATTAACGACAGCTAGAGTCATTGCATGTCTGTTCTTTTCACAAACCACATATCACCAGAGTCATTGCATTTGTGTTTTTCCCATGAACCACACATAGATCCACCAGTGTCATTGCATGTGTGTTCTTCTCAAAACCACACATGGATCCACCCAGTGTCATCGCATGTGTGTTCTTCCCATGAACCACACATGGATCCACCAGTGTCATTGCATGTCTGCTCTTTTCATGAACCACAGCTAGAGTCATTGGATGTGTGTTCTTCTCACAATCCACATATCACCAGTGGCATTGCATGTGTGTTCTTCCCAAAGACCACACATGGATCCACCAGTGTCATTGCATGTGTGTTCTTCTCACAAACCATATCATGAACCATACCCAGTGTCATTGCATGTGTGTTCTTCTCATGAACCACACATGGATCCACCAGTGTCATTGCATGTGTGTTCTTCTCACAAACCATATCATGAACCACACCCACTGTCATTGCATGTGTGTTCTTCCCATGAACCACACATGGATCCACCATTCTCATTGCATGTCTGCTCTTCCCACAGACCACACATGGATCCACAGTGTCATTGCATGTCTGTTCTTCCCATGAACCACACATGGATCCACCAGTGTCGTTGCATGTCTGCTCTTTTCATGAACCACAGCTAGAGTCATTGGATGTGTGTTCTTCACACAGACCACATATCACCGGAGTCATTGCATGTGTGTTCTTCCCATGAACCACACATGTATCCACCAGGGTCATTGTATGTGTGTTCTTCCCACAGACCACACATGGATCCACCAGTGTCGTTGCATGTGTGTTCTTCCCATGAACCATATCATGAACCACACCCAGTGTCAATGCATGTGGGTTCTTCTCACAGACCACACATGGATGCACCAGTGTCATTGCATGTGTGTTCTTCTCACAAACCATATCATGAACCACACCCAGTGTCATTGCATGTGTGTTCTTCCCATGAACCACACATGGATCCAGCAGTGTCATTGCATGTCTGCTCTTTTCATTAACCACAGCTAGAGTCATTGCATGTGTGTTCTTCTCACAAACCACATGTCACCGGAGTCATTGCATGTGTGTTCTTCCCAAAGGCCACACATGGATCCACCAGTGTCATTGCATGTGTGTTCTTCCCATAGACCACACATGGATACACTCGTGTCGTTGCATGTGTGTTCTTCCCATGAACCACACATGGATCCACCAGTGTCATTGTATGTCTGCTCTTCCCATGAACTGCAGCTAGAGTCATCGCATGCGTGCTCTTTTCACAAACCACAGCTAGAGTCATTTAATGTGTGTTCTTCTTACAAACCATATCATGAACCACACCCAGTGTCATTGCATGTGTGTTCTTCTCACAAACCACACATGGATCCACCGGTGTCATTGCATGTCTGCTCATCTCATTAACCACACCTAGAGTCATTGCATGTCTGTTCTTTTCACAAACCACATATCACCAGAGTCATTGCATGTGTGTTCTTCCCATGAACCACACATGGATCCTCCAGTGTCATTGCATGTGTGTTCTTCTCACAAACCACACATGGATCCACCCAGTGTCATCGCATGTGTGTTCTTCCCATGAACCACACATGGATCCACCAGTGTCATTGCATGTGTGTTATTCTCACAGACCATGTAAGGATCCACCGGTGTTGTTGCATGTGTGTTCTTCCCATGAACCACACATGGATCCACCGGTGTCATTGTATGTCTGCTCTTCCCATGAACCACATCTAGAGTCATCGCATGCGTGCTCTTTTCATGAACCACAGCTAGAGTCATTGGATGTGTGTTCTTCTTATAAACCATATCATGAACCACACCCAGTATCATTGCATGTGTTTTCTTCTCACAAACAACACATGGATCCACCGGTGTCATTGCATGTTTGCACTTCTCCTTAACCACAGCTAGAGTCATTGCATGTCTGTTCTTTTCACAAACCACATATCACCAGACTCATTGGATGTGTGTTCTTCTCATGAACCACACATGGATCCACCAGTGTCATTGCATGTGTGTTCTTCTCACAAACCACACATGGATCCACCTGGTGTCATCGTATGTCTACTCTTACCATGAACCACACATGGATCCACCAGTGTCATAGCATGTCTGCTCTTTTCATGAACCACCGCTAAGTCATTGGATGTGGGTTCTTCTCACAGACCACATATTACTAGTGTCATTGCATGTATGTTCTACTCACAAACCATATCATGAACCACACCCAGTGTCATTGCATGTGTGTTCTTCTCAGAGACCACACATGGATCCACCAGTGTCATTGCCTGTGTGTTCTTCTCACAAACCATATCATGAACCACACCCAGTGTCACTGCATGTGTGTTCTTCTCATTAACCTCACATGGATCCACCGGTGTCATTGCATGTCTGCTCTTTTCATTAACCACAGCTAGAGTCATTGCATGTGTGCTCTTTTCACAAACCACATATCACCAGAGTCATTGCATGTGTGTTCTGCTCACAGAACACATATCACCTGTGTCATTGCATGTGTGTTCTTCCCATGAACCACACATGGATCCACCAGTGTCATTGCATGTGTGTTCTTCCCACAGACCACACATGGATCCACGGGTGTCATTGCATGTGTGTTCTTCCCATGAACCACACATGGATCCATCGGTGTCATTGTATGTCTGCTCTTCCCATGAACCACAACTAGAGTCATCGCATGCGTGCTCTTTTCATGAAGCACAGCTAGAGTCATTGGATGTGTGTTCTTCTTACAAACCATATCATGAACCACACCCAGTGTCATTGCATGTGTGTTCTTCTCACAAACCACACATGGATCCACCGGTGTCATTGCATGTGTGCTCTTCTCATTAACCACAGCTAGAGTCATTGCATGTCTGTTCTTTTCACAAACCACATATCACTAGAGTCATTGCATGTGTGTTCTACCCATGAACCACACATGGATCCACCAGTGTCATTGCATGTGTGTTCTTCTCGCAAACCACACATGGATCCACCCAGTGTCATCGCATGTGTGTTATTCCCACGAACCACACATGGATCCACCAGTGTCATTGCATTTCTGCTCTTTTCATGAACCACAGCTAGAGTCATTGGACGTGTGTTCTTCTCACAGACCACATATCACCAGTGTCATTGCATGTGTGTTGTCCCCAAAGACCACACATGGATCCACAAGTGTCATTGCATGTGTGTTCTTCTCACAAACCATATCATGAACCACACCCAGTGTCATTGCATGTGTGTTCTGCTCACAGACCACACATGGATCCACCAGTGTCATTGCATGTGTGTTCTTCTCACAAACCATATCATGAACCACACCTAGTGTCATTGCATGTGTGTTCTTCCCATGAACCACACATGGATCCACCAGTGTCATTCTATGTGTGTTCTTCCCACAGACCACACATGGATCCACCAGTGTCATTGCATGTGTGTTCTTCCCATGAACCACACATGGATCCACCAATGTCATTGCGTGTCTACTCTTTTCATGAACCATAACTAGAGTCATTGGATGTGTGTTTTTCTCACAAACCACATATCACCAGTGTCATTGCATGTGTGTTCTTCCCAAAGACCACACATGGATCCACCAGTGTCATTGCATGTGTGTTCTTCTCACAAACCATATCATGAACCACACCCAGTGTCATTGCATGTGTGTTATTCTCACAGACCACACATGGATCCACTAGTGTCATTGCATGTGTGTTCTTCTCACAGACCATATCATGAACCACACCCAGTGTCATTACATGTGTATTCTTCCCATGAACCACACATGGATCCACCGGTGTCATTGCATGTCTGCTGGTCGGAATCGGTTCTGGACCTCGTCGGAGCAGAGGGTGCTCGGGAAGAAATTGGAGGCGATCTAGGGCGTGCGAGCGCGAGGTGTCAGAGGGGGAATATAGAGGATGCCCTGACGTTTCCATCTGCGTGATCAAGGCGAGGTAAAGGCTCGGCGTTATGACGAATTAAGCCGGAGAAATCAACGGCAGAACAGGGGAGAAGAACTGGTCGCTGCGGGGTGGGTGAAGGAGACGATGAACAGTGATAGCGGGCCTACCACTCAGTGGGAAAAGGAGAGAGGAGGAGGTCCACTGGTCAGTGTCTCTGTGGGCTGATTCGGCGGTGAGGAAAAACGGTTCGGGGAAAAATAAGAGGAGGTGGGGTCTGTTGTCAGCGAGTGAGTGAGAGGGAGAGGTGGGTCCCGTTTGTCTGTGACTTAGTGGGTAAGAAAGTGGGTGCCAAATGTTTTATTCGAGGAGAAGACTGGGCTGGTTTTGCTGGGCCTATTGGGCTGCTGGCTGGGCTGGTCATTGTGCACTATTTTTTTTTTGTCTGCACATTTTTCCTTTTCTAATTCTTTTCTGTTTTGAATTTCAAACAATGTTTTCAAACATTCAAACTACACTCAAATCAATTCAAACAAACAACAAACTTTTCACTTTGAATTTGGTTCTGTTTATCAACATAATCCAAATCTCAAAATAAAATAATATTTTATATTTATTTTAGGATCCATTTAATAATTAAATAAAATGGATCTTTAGTTATCTAATAAAATAGGGTTTGATTTATTTAATAAAATTTCCATTTGAAATCCAATTATTTTCAAAACCAAACCAGAAGGTTTTATTTGAAAAATAAAAGAATACTTGGAAACTTATTTAAATAAATAAATAAGTTTTGGTGTTTTAATTAAAATGGGAAAGCCTTTACTTAAATAAAATTGGATATTTAAATCCTTATTATTTTATTTAAATAATCCTTTACTCATTTTAATCAAAGCAAAACCTTTTAATAAAAGATTTCAAAGTAGTAATAAAATACTTGGTGTTCATTTAAAATGGGAAAAGCCTTTACTTAAATAAAATTGGATATTTAAATCCTTATTATTTTATTTAAATAAACTTTTACTCATTTTATCAAAACAAAATATTTTATTACAAAAGTTTGGCCAAAATTAATTTGGCTCACCTTTTCATTTGAAAACAAAGTCTTTTATTAAAAGATCCAAATAGTATTTCCAAAACAATTTATTTTTCCTTTATTAAATGTTTATCTTTTTAATCCCTTTAGGATTATAATTGTTCACCAATTGGTATGGCTTTTGGTAAGGGCTTTATTGGCTTTGGAAATTCAATTTCCTTATCTTTTTATATTCATAAGGTTTTTGTCTATGGTTCCAAACTAAGTGAAACCATCTCTAAGGTCTTTCTTGATCCTTTGTGATTATTTGTTGATCAAATTTGGTATGGATCAAATCCATGGATTTGGAGATAACTTGAAAATGATTTTTATTCCATTAGGGTCTAGGGATTTGGATTTATGTTCCAACTGTTCAATTTCCAGATACATTCATTGAGGAATGCATTTCCCTTTATTTGGATTTGTTGAATTCAAACTTTAGTCAAAGTTTGTTCAAGATGGGATTTCAGTTTCTTTTTAGAAACAAAAGTTTCTTTTCACCCTAATTTTCAACAAAGATTTATTTTGTTTATTTAATTTTCACATTACAAGATTTGGAAAATCTTGGGATGTGACAGAACCACACATGGATCCACCAGTGTCATTGCATGTGTGTTCTTCCCACAGACCACACATGTATCCACTGGTGTCATTGCATGTGTGTTCTTCCCATGAACCACACATGGATCCATCGGTGTCATTGTATGTCTGCTCTTCCCATGAACCACATCTAGAGTCATCGCATGCGTGCTCTTTTCATGAAGCACAACTAGAGTGATTGGATGTGTGTTCTTCTTACAAACCATATCATGAACCACACCCAGTGTCATTGCATGTGTGTTCTTCTCACAAACCACACATGGATCCACCGGTGTCATTGCATGTGTCCTCTTCTCATTAACCACAGCTAGAGTCATTGCATGTCTGTTCTTTTCACAAACCACATATCACTAGAGTCACTGCATGTGTGTTCTTCCCATGAACCACACATGGATCCACCAGTGTCATTGCATGTGTGTTCTTCTCGCAAACCACACATGGATCCACCCAGTGTCATCGCATGTGTGTTATTCCCATGAACCACACATGGATCCACCAGGGTCATTGCATTTCTACTCTTTTCATGAACCACAGCTAGAGTCATTGGATGTGTGTTCTTCTCACAGACCACATATCACCAGTGTCATTGCATGTGTGTTGTCCCCAAAGACCACACATGGATCCACCAGTGTCATTGCATGTGTGTTCTTCTCACAAACCATATCATGAACCACACCCAGTGTCATCGCATGTGTGTTCTGCTCACATACCACACACGGATCCACCAGTGTCATTGCATGTGTGTTCGTCTCACAAACCATATCATGAACCACACCTAGTGTCATTGCATGTGTGTTCTTCCCATGAACCACACATGGATCCACCAGTGTCATTCCATGTGTGTTCTTCCCACAGACCACACATGGATCCACCAGTGTCATTGCATGTGTGTTCTTCCCATGAACCACACATGGATCCACCAATGTCATTGCATCTCTACTCTTTTCATGAACCATAACTAGAGTCATTGGATGTGTGTTCTTCTCGCAAACCACATATCACCAGTGTCATTGCATGTGTGTTAGTCTCACAGACCACACATGGATCCACTAGTGTCATTGCATGTGTGTTCTTCTCACAGACCATATCATGAACCACACCCAGTGTCATTACATGTGTGTTCTTCCCATGAACCACACATGGATCCACCGGTGTCATTGCATGTCTGCTCTTTTCATTAACCACAACTAGAGTCATTGCATGTGTGTTCTTCTCAGAAACCACATATCTCCGGAGTCATTGCATGTGTGTTCTTCCCAAAGGCCACACATGGATCCACCAATGTCATTGCATGTGTGTTCTTCCCACAGACCACACATGGATCCACCAGTGTCGTTGCATGTGTGTTCTTCCCATGAACCACACATGGATCCACCAGTGTCATTGTATGTCTGCTCTTCCCATAAACCGCAGCTAGAGTAATCGCATGCGTGCTCTTTTCACAAACCACAGCTAGAGTCATTGCATGTGTGTTCTTCTTACAAACCATATCATGAACCACACCCAGTGTCATTGCATATGTGTTCTTCTAACAAACGACACCTGGTTCCACTGGTGTCATTGCATGCCTGCTCTTCTCATTAACGACAGCTAGGGTCATTGCATGTCTGTTCTTTTCACAAACCACATATCACCAGAGTCATTGCATGTGTGTTTTTCCCATGAACCACGCATAGATCCACCAGTGTCATTGCATGTGTGTTCTTCTCACAAACCACACATGGATCCACCCAGTGTCATCGCATGTGTGTTTTTCCCATGAACCACACATGGATCCACCAGTGTCATTGCATGTCTGCTCTTTTCATGAACCACAGCTAGAGTCATTGGATGTGTGTTCTTCTCACAATCCACATATCACCAGTGGCATTGCATGTGTGTTCTTCCCAAAGACCACACATGGATCCACCAGTGTCATTGCATGTGTGTTCTTCTCACAAACATATCATGAACCACACCCACTGTCATTGCATGTGTGTTCTTCCCATGAACCACACATGGATCCACCATTGTCATTGCATGTATGCTCTTCCCACAGACCACACATGGATCCACAGTGTCATTGCATGTCTGTTCTTCCCATGAACCACACATGGATCCACCAGTGTCGTTGCATGTCTGCTCTTTTCATGAACCACAGCTAGATACATTGGATGTGTGTTCTTCTCACAGACCACATATCACCGGAGTCATTGCATGTGTGTTCTTCCCATGAACCACACATGTATCCACCAGGGTCATTGCATGTGTGTTCTTCCCACAGACCACACATGGATCCTCCAGTGTCATTGCATGTGTGTTCTTCTCACAAACCATATCATGAACCACACCCAGTGTCATTGCATGTGTGTTCTTCCCATGAACCACACATGGATCCAGCAGTGTCATTGCATGTCTGCTCTTTTCATTAACCACAGCTAGAGTCATTGCATGTGTGTTCTTCTCACAAACCACATATCACCGGAGTCATTGCATGTGTGTTCTTCCCAAAGTCCACACATGGATACACCAGTGTCATTGCATGTGTGTTCTTCCCACAGACCACACATGGATACACTCGTGTCGTTGCATGTGTGTTCTTCCCATGAACCACACATGGATCCACCAGTGTCATTGTATGTCTGCTCTTCCCATGAACTACAGCTAGAGTCATCGCATGCGTGCTCTTTTCACAAACCACAGCTAGAGTCATTTAATATGTGTTCTTCTTACAAACCATATCATGAACCACACCCAGTGTCATTGCATGTGTGTTCTTCTCACAAACCACACATGGATCCACCGGTGTCATTGCATGTCTGCTCATCTCATTAACCACACCTAGAGTCATTGCATGTCTGTTCTTTTCACAAACCACATATCACCAGAGTCATTGCATGTGTGTTCTTCCCATGAACCACACATGGATCCTCCAGTGTCATTGCATGTGTGTTCTTCTCACAAACCACACATGGATCCACTCAGTGTCATCGCATGTGTGTTCTTCCCATGAACCACACATGGATCCACCAGTGTCATTGCATGTGTGTTATTCTCACAGACCATGTAAGGATCCACCGGTGTTGTTGCATGTGTGTTCTTCCCATGAACCACACATGGATCCACCTGTGTCATTGTATGTCTGCTCTTCCCATGAACCACATCTAGAGTCATCGCATGCGTGCTCTTTTCATGAACCACAACTAGAGTCATTGGATGTGTGTTCTTCTTACAAACCATATCATGAACCACACCCAGTATCATTGCATGTGTTTTCTTCTCACAAACAACACATGGATCCACCGGTGTCATTGCATGTTTGCACTTCTCCTTAACCACAGCTAGAGTCATTGCATGTCTGTTCTTTTCACAAACCACATATCACCAGACTCATTGGATGTGTGTTCTTCTCATGAACCACACATGGATCCACCAGTGTCATTGCGTGTGTGTTCTTCTCACAAACCACACATGGATCCACCTGGTTTCATTGTATGTCTGCTCTTCCCATGAACCACAGCTAGAGTCATCGCATACGTGCTCTTTTCATGAACCACAACAAGAGTCATTGCATGTGTGCTCTTCTCACAGAACATATCATGAACCACACCTAGTTTCATTGCATGTGTGTTCTTTCCATGAACCACACATGGATCCACCGGTGTCATTGCATGTCTGCTCTTTTCATGAACCACGGCTAGAGTCATTGCATGTGTGTTCTTCTCACAGACCACATATCGCCGGAGTCATTGCATGTGTGTTCTTCCCATGAACCACACATGTGTCCACCAGTGTCATTGCATGTGTGTTCTTCCCACACACCGCACATGGATCGACTAGTGTCGTTGCATGTGTGTTCTTCCCACAAACCACACATGGATCCACCAGTGGCATTGTATGTCTGCTCTTCCCATGAACCACAGCTAGATTCATCGCATGCGTGCTCTTTTCATGAACCATAGCTAGAGTCATTGCATGTGTGTTCTTCTTACAAACCATACCATGAACCACACCCAGTGTCATTGCATGTGTGTTCTTATCACAAACCACACATGGATCCACCGGTGTCATTGCATGTCTGCTCTTCTCATTAACCACAGCTAGAGTCATTGCATGTCTGTTCTTTTCACAAACCACATATCACCAGATTCATTGCATGTGTTTTCTTCCCATGAACCACACACGAATCCACCAGTGTCATTGCATGTGTGTTCTTCTCACAAACCACACATGGATCCAGCCAGTGTCATCGCATGTGTGTTCTTCCCATGAACCACACATGGATCCACCAGTGTCATTGCACGTCTGCTATTTTCATCAACCACAGCTAGAGTCATTGGATGTGTGTTCTTCTCAAGACCACATATCACCAGTGTCATTGAATGTGTGTTCTTCCCAAAGACCACACATGGATCCACCAGTGTCATTGCATATGTTTTCTTCTCACAGACCACACATGGATCCACTAGTGTCATTGCATGTGTTTTCTTCTCACGAAACATATCATGAACCACACCTAGTGTCATTGCATGTGTGTTCTTCCCATGAACCACACATGGATCCACTAGTGTCATTGCATGTGTGTTCTTCCCACATACCACACATGGATCCACCAGTGTCACTTCATGTGTGTTCTTCTCATGAACCACACATGGATCCACCAGTGTCATTGCATGTCTGCTCTTTTCATGAACCATAGCTAGAGTCATTGGATGTGTGTTCTTCTTATAGACCACATATCACCAGTGTCATTGCATGTGTGTTCTTTCCAAAGACCACACATGGATCCACCAGCGTCATTGCATGTGTGTTCTTCTCACAAACCATATCATGAACCACACCCAGTGTCATTGCATGTGTGTTCTTCTCACTGACCGCACATGGATCCACTAGTGTCATTGCATGTGTGTTCTTCTCACAGACCATAACATGAACCACACCCAGTGTCATTGCATGTGTGTTCTTCCCATGAACCACACATGGATCCACCGGTGTCATTGCATGTCTGCTCTTTTCATGAACCACAGCTAGAGTCATTCCATGTGTGTTCTTCTCACAAACCACACATGGATCCACCAGTGTCATTGCATGTGTGTTCTTCCCATGAACCACACATGGATCCACCAATGTCATTGCATGTCTGCTCTTTTCATGAACCATAGCTAGAGTCATTGGATGTGTGTTCTTCTCACAGACCACATATCACCAGTGTCATTGCATGTGTGTTCTTCCCAAAGACCACACATGGATCCACTTGTGTCATTGCATGTGTGTTCTTCTCACAAACCATATCATGAACCACACCTAGTGTCATTGCATGTGTGTTCTTCTCAAAGACCACACATGGATCCACTGGTGTCATTGCATGTGTGTTCTTCTTACAGACCATATCATGAACCACACCCAGTGTCATTGCATGTGTGTTCTTCCCATGAACCACACATGGATCCAGCAGTGTCATTGCATGTCTGCTCTTTTCATTAACCACAGCTAGAGTCATTGCATGCGTGTTCTTCTCACAAACCACATATCACCGGAGTCATTGCATGTGTGTTCTTCCCAAAGGCCACACATGGATCCACCAGTGTCATTGCATGTGTGTTCTTCCCATAGACCACACATGGATACACTCGTGTTGTTGCATGTGTGTCTTCCCATGAACCACACATGGATCCACCAGTGTCATTGTATGTCTGCTCTTCCCATGAACTGTAGCTAGAGTCATCGCATGCGTGCTCTTTTCACAAACTACAGCTAGAGTCATTTAATGTGTGTTCTTCTTACAAACCATATGATGAACCACACCCAGTGTCATTGCATGTGTGTTCTTCTCACAAACCACACATGGATCCACCGGTGTCATTGCATGTCTGCTCTTCTCATTAACCACACCTAGAGTCATTGCATGTCTGTTCTTTTCACAAACCACATATCACCAGAGTCATTGCATGTGTGTTCTTCCCATGAACCACACATGGATCCTCCAGTGTCATTGCATGTGTGTTTTTCTCACAAACCACACATGGATCCACCCAGTGTCATCGCATGTGTGTTCTTCCCATGAACCACACATGGATCCACCAGTGTCATTGCATGTGTGTAATTCTCACAGACCATGTAAGGATCCACCGGTGTTTTTGCATGTGTGTTCTTCCCATGAACCACACATGGATCCACCACTGTCATTGCATGTCTACTCATCTCATTAACCACACCTAGAGTCATTGCATGTCTGTTATTTTCACAAACCACATATCACCAGAGTCATTGCATGTGTGTTCTTCCCTTGAACCACACATGGATCCTCCAGTGTCATTGCATGTGTGTTCTTCTCACAAACCACACATGGATCCACCCAGTGTCATCGCATGTGTGTTCTTCCCATGAACCACACATGGATCCACCAGTGTCATTGCATGTGTGTTATTCTCACAGACCATGTAAGGATCCACCGGTGTTGTTGCATGTGTGTTCTTCCCATGAACCACACATGGATCCACCGGTGTCATTGTATGTCTGCTCTTCCCATGAACCACATCTAGAGTCATCGCATGCGTGCTCTTTTCATGAACAACAGCTAGAGTCATTGGATGTGTGTTCTTCTTACAAACCATATCATGAACCACACCCAGTATCATTGCATGTGTGTTCTTCTCACAAACAACACATGGATCCACCGGTGTCATTGCATGTTTGTTCTTCTCCTTAACCACAGCTAGAGTCATTGCATGTCTGTTCTTTTCACAAACCACATATCACCAGACTCATTGGATGTGTGTTCTTCTCATGAACCACACATGGATCCACCAGTGTCATTGCATGTGTGTTCTTCTCACAAACCACACATGGATCCACCTAGTGTCATCGCATGTCTACTCTTACCATGAACCACACATGGATCCACCAGTGTCATAGCATGTCTGCTCTTTTCATGAACCACAGACCACATATTACTAGTGTCATTGCATGTGTGTTCTACTCACAAACCACATCATGAACCACACCCAGTGTCATTGCATGTGTGTTCTTCTCAAAGACCACACATGGATTCACCAGTGTCATTGCCTGTGTTCTCTTCTCACAAACCATATCATGAACCACACCCAGTGTCACTGCATGTGTGTTCTTCTCATTAACCTCACATGGATCCACCGGTGTCATTGCATGTCTGCTCTTTTCATTAACCACAGCTAGAGTCATTGCATGTGTGCTCCTTTCACAAACCACATATCACCAGTGTCATTGCATGTGTGTTCTGCTCACAGAACACATATCACCTATGTCTTTGCATGTGTGTTCTTCCCATGAACCACACATGGATCCACCAGTGTCATTGCATGTGTGTTCTTCCCATAGACCACACATGGATCCACTGGTGTCATTGCATGTGTGTTCTTCCCATGAACCACACATGGATCCACCGGTGTCATTGTATGTCTGCTCTTCCCATGAACCACAGCTAGAGTCATCGCATGCGTGCTCTTTTCATGAAGCACAGCTAGAGTCATTGGATGTGTGTTCTTCTTACAAACCATATCATGAACCACACCCAGTGTCATTGCATGTGTGTTCTTCTCACAAACCACACATGGATCCACCGGTGTCATTGCATGTGTGCTCTTCTCATTAACCACAGCTAGAGTCATTGCATGTCTATTCTTTTCACAAACCACATATCACTAGAGTCATTGCATGTGTGTTCTTCCCATGAACCACACATGTATCCACCAGGGTCATTGCATGTGTGTTCTTCCCACAGACCACACATGGATCCACCAGTGTCGTTGCATGTGTGTTCTTCCCATGAACCATATCATGAACCACACCCAGTGTCATTGCATGTGGGTTCTTCTCACAGACCACACATGGATCCACCAGTGTCATTGCATGTGTGTTCTTCTCACAAACCATATCATGAACCACACCCAGTGTCATTGCATGTGTGTTCTTCCCATGAACCACACATGGATCCAGCAGTGTCATTGCATGTCTGCTCTTTTCATTAACCACAGCTAGAGTCATTGCATGTGTGTTCTTCTCACAAACCACATGTCACCGGAGTCATTGCATGTGTGTTCTTCCCAAAGGCCACACATGGATCCACCAGTGTCATTGCATGTGTGTTCTTCCCATAGACCACACACGGATACACTCGTGTCGTTGCATGTGTGTTCTTCCCATGAACCACACATGGATCCACCAGTGTCATTGTATGTCTGCTCTTCCCATGAACTGCAGCTAGAGTCATCGCATGCGTGCTCTTTTCACAAACCACAGCTAGAGTCATTTAATGTGTGTTCTTCTTACAAACCATATCATGAACCACACCCAGTGTCATTGCATGTGTGTTCTTCTCACAAACCACAAATGGATCCACCGGTGTCATTGCATGTCTGCTCATCTCATTAACCACACCTAGAGTCATTGCATGTCTGTTCTTTTCACAAACCACATATCACCAGAGTCATTGCATGTGTGTTCTTCCCATGAACCACACATGGATCCTCCAGTGTCATTGCATGTGTGTTCTTCTCACAAACCACACATGGATCCACCTAGTGTCATCGCATGTGTGTTCTTACCATGAACCACACATGGATCCACCAGTGTCATTGCATGTGTGTTATTCTCACAGACCATGTAAGGATACACCAGTGTTGTTGCATGTGTGTTCTTCCCATGAACCACACATGGATCCACCGGTGTCATTGTATGTCTGCTCTTCCCATGAACCACATCTAGAGTCATCGCATGCGTGCTCTTTTCATGAACCACAGCTAGAGTCATTGGATGTGTGTTCTTATTATAAACCATATCATGAACCACACCCAGTATCATTGCATGTGTTTTCTTCTCACAAACAACACATGGATCCACCGGTGTCATTGCATGTTTGCACTTCTCCTTAACCACAGCTAGAGTCATTGCATGTCTGTTCTTTTCACAAACCACATATCACCAGACTCATTGGATGTGTGTTCTTCTCATGAACCACACATGGATCCACCAGTGTCATTGCATGTGTGTTCTTATCACAAACCACACATGGATCCACCTGGTGTCATCATATGTCTACTCTTACCATGAACCACACATGGATCCACCAGTGTCATAGCATGTCTGCTCTTTTCATGAACCACAGCTAAGTCATTGGATGTGGGTTCTTCTCACAAACCACATATTACTAGTGTCATTGCATGTGTGTTCTACTCACAAACCATATCATGAACCACACCCAGTGTCATTGCATGTGTGTTCTTCTCACAGACCACACATGGATCCACCAGTGTCATTGCCTGTGTGTTCTTCTCACAAACCATATCATGAACCACACCCAGTGTCACTGCATGTGTGTTCTTCTCATTAACCTCACATGGATCCATCGGTGTCATTGCATGTCTGCTCTTTTCATTAACCACAGCTAGAGTCATTGCATGTGTGCTCTTTTCACAAACCACATATCACCAGAGTCATTGCATGTGTGTTCTGCTCACAGAACACATATCACCTGTGTCATTGCATGTGTGTTCTTCCCATGAACCACACATGGATCCACCAGTGTCATTGCATGTGTGTTCTTCCCACAGACCACACATGGATCCACGGGTGTCATTGCATGTGTGTTCTTCCCATGAACCACACATGGATCCATCGGTGTCATTGTATGTCTGCTCTTCCCATGAACCACAGCTAGAGTCATCGCATGCGTGCTCTTTTCATGAAGCACAGCTAGAGTCATTGCATGTGTGTTCTTCTTACAAACCATATCATGAACCACACCCAGTGTCATTGCATGTGTGTTCTTCTCACAAACCACACATGGATCCACCGGTGTCATTGCATGTGTGCTCTTCTCATTAACCACAGCTAGAGTCATTGCATGTCTGTTCTTTTCACAAACCACATATCACTAGAGTCATTGCATGTATGTTCTACCCATGAACCACACATGGATCCACCAGTGTCATTGCATGTGTGTTCTTCTCGCAAACCACACATGGATCCACCCAGTGTCATCGCATGTGTGTTATTCCCACGAACCACACATGGATCCACCAGTGTCATTGCATTTCTTCTCTTTTCATGAACCACAGCTAGAGTCATTGGACGTGTGTTCTTCTCACAGACCACATATCACCAGTGTCATTGCATGTGTGTTGTCCCCAAAGACCACACATGGATCCACCAGTGTCATTGCATGTGTGTTCTTCTCACAAACCATATCATGAACCACACCTAGTGTCATTGCATGTGTGTTCTGCTCACAGACCACACATGGATCCACCAGTGTCATTGCATGTGTGTTCTTCTCACAAACCATATCATGAACCACACCTAGTGTCATTGCATGTGTGTTCTTCCCATGAACCACACATGGATCCACCAGTGTCATTCCATGTGTGTTCTTCCCACAGACCACACATGGATCCACCAGTGTCATTGCATGTGTGTTCTTCCCATGAACCACACATGGATCCACCAATGTCATTGCATGTCTACTCTTTTCATGAACCATAACTAGAGTCATTGGATGTGTGTTCTTCTCACAAACCACATATCACCAGTGTCATTGCATGTGTGTTCTTCCCAAAGACCAGACATGGATCCACCAGTGTCATTGCATGTGTGTTCTTCTCACAAACCATATCATGAACCACACCCGGTGTCATTGCATGTGTGTTATTCTCACAGACCACACATGGATCCACTAGTGTCATTGCATGTGTGTTCTTCTCACAGACCATATCATGAACCACACCCAGTGTCATTACATGTGTGTTCTTCCCATGAACCACACATGGATCCACCGGTGTCATTGCATGTCTGCTCTTTTCGTTAACCAGAACTAGAGTCATTGCATGTGTGTTGTTCTCACAAACCACATATCTCTGGAGTCATTGCATGTGTGTTCTTCCCAAAGACCACACATGGATCCACCAGTGTCATTGCATGTGTGTTCTTCCCACAGACCACATATGGATCCACCAGTGTCGTTGCATGTGTGTTCTTCCCATGAACCACACATGGATCCACCAGTGTCATTGTATGTCTGCTCTTCCCATAAACCGTAGCTAGAGTAATCGCATGCGTGCTCTTTTCACAAACCACAGCTAGAGTCATTGCATGTGTGTTCTTCTTACAAACCATATCATGAACCAGACCCAGTGTCATTGCATATGTGTTCTTCTAACAAACGACACCTGGATCCACTGGTGTCATTGCATGCTTTCTCTTCTCATTAACGACAGCTAGAGTCATTGCATGTCTGTTGTTTTCACAAACCACATATCACCAGAGTCATTGCATGTGTGTTTTTCCCATGAACCACACATAGATCCACCAGTGTCATTGCATGTGTGTTCTTCTCACAATCCACACATGGATCCACCCAGTGTCATCGCATGTGTGTTCTTCCCATGAACCACACATGGATCCACCAGTGTCATTGCATGTCTACTCTTTTCATGAACCACAGCTAGAGTCATTGGATGTGTGTTCTTCTCACAATCCACATATCACCAGTGGCATTGCATGTGTGTTCTTCCCAAAGACCACACATGGATCCACCAGTGTCATTGCATGTGTGTTCTTCTCACAAACCATATCATGAACCATACCTAGTGTCATTGCATGTGTTTTCTTCTCATGAACCACACATGGATCCACCAGTGTCATTGCATGTGTGTTCTTCTCACAAACCATATCATGAACCACACCCAATGTCATTGCATGTGTGTTCTTCCCATGAACCACACATGGATCCACCATTTTCATTGCATGTGTGCTCTTCCCACAGACCACACATGGATCCACAGTGTCATTGCATGTGTGTTCTTTCCATGAACCACACATGGATCCACCAGTGTCGTTGCATGTCTTCTCTTTTCATGAACCACAGCTAGATTCATTGGATGTGTGTTCTTCTCACAGACCACATATCACCGGAGTCATTGCATGTGTGTTCTTCCCATGAACCACACATGTATCCACCAGGGTCATTGCATGTGTGTTCTTCCCACAGACCACACATGGATCCACCAGTGTCGTTGCATGCGTGTTCTTCCCATGAACCATATCATGAACCACACCAAGTGTCATTGCATGTGTGTTCTTCTCACAGACCACACATGGATCCACCAGTCTCATTGCATGTGTGTTCTTCTCTCAAACCATATCATGAACCACACCCGGTGTCATTGCATGTGTGTTCTTCTCATTAACCCCACATGGATCCACCGGTGTCATTGCATGACTGCTCTTTTCATTAACCACAGCTAGAGTCATTGCATGTGTGTTCTTTTCACAAACCACATATCACCAGAGTCATTGCATGTGTGTTCATCTCACAGACCACATATCACCTGTGTCATTGCATGTGTGTTCTTCCCATGAACCACACATAGATCCACCAGTGTCATTGCATGTGTGTTCTCCCCACAGACCACACATGGATCCACCGGTGTCATTGCATGTGTGTTCTTCCCATGAACCACACATGGATCCACCGGTGTCATCGCAGGTCTGCTCTTTTCATGAACCACAGTTAGAGTCATCGCATGTCTGCTCTTTTCATGAACCACGGCTAGAGTCATTGCATGTGTGTTCTTCTTACAAACCATATCATGAACGACACCCAGTGTCATTGCATGTGTGTTCTTCTCACAAACCACACATGGATCCACCGGTGTCATTGCATGTCTACTCTTCTCATTAACCATAGCTAGAGTCATTGCATGTCTGTTCTTTTCACAAACCACATATCACCAGAGTCATTACATGTGTGATCTTCCCATAAACCACACATGGATCCACCAGTGTCATTGCATGTGTGTTCTTCTCACAAACCACACATGGATCCACCCAGTGTCATCGCATGTGTGTTCTTCCCATGAACCACACATGGATCCACCAGTGTCATTGCATGTCTGCTATTTTCATGAACCACAGCTAGAGTCATTGGATGTGTGTTCTTCTCACAGACCACATATCACCAGTGTCATTGCATGTGTGTTCTTCCCAAAGACCACACATGGATCCACCAGTGTCATTGCATGTGTGTTCATCTCACAAACCATATCATGAACCACACCCAGTGTTATTGCATGTGTGTTCTTCTCACAGACCACACATGGATCCACCGGTGTCATTGCATGTGTGTTCTTCTCACAAACCATATCATTAACCACACCCAGTGTCATTGCATGTGTGTTCTTCCCATGAACCACACATGGATCCACCAGTGTCATTGCATGTGTGTTCTTCCCATATACCACACATGTATCCACCAGTGTCATTGCATGTGTGTTCTTCCCATGAACCACACATGGATCCACCAGTGTCATTGCATGTCTGCTCTTTTCATGAACCACAGCTAGAGTCATTGGATGTGTATTCTTCTCACAGACCACATATCACCAGTGTCATTTCATGTGTGTTCTTCCCAAAGACCACACATGGATCCACCAGTGTCATTGCATGTGTGTTCTTCTCACAAACCATATCATGAACCACACCCAGTGTCATTGCATGTATGTTCTTCTCACAGACCACACATGGATCCACCAGTGTAATTGCATGTGTGTTCTTATCACGGACCATATCATGAACCACACCCAGTGTTATTGCATGTGTGTTCTTCCCATGAACCACACATGGATCCATCGGTGTCATTGTATGTCTGCTCTTTTCATTAAACACAGCTGGAGTCATTGCATGTGTGTTCTTCTCACAAACCACATATCACCAGAGTCATTGCATGTGTGTTCTTACCAAAGACCACACATGGATCCACCAGTGTCATTGCATGTGTGTTCTTCCCACAGGCCACACATCGATCTACCAGTGTCGTTGCATGTGGGTTCTTCCCATGAACCACACATGGATCCACCAGTGTCATTGTATGTCTGCTCTTCCCATGAACCACAGCTAGAGTCATCTCATGCGTGCTCTTTTCACAAACCACAGCTAGAGTCATTGCATGTGTGTTCTTCTTACAAACCATATCACGAACCACACTCAGTGTCATTGCATGTGTGTTCTTCTCCCAAACCACACGTGGATCCACCGGTGTCATTGCATGTCTGCTCTTCTCATTAACCACAGCTAGAGTCATTGCATGTCTGTTCTTTTCACAAACCACATATCACCAGAGTCATTGCATGTGTGTTCTTCCCATGAACCACACATGTTTCCACCAGTGTCATTGCATGTGCGTTCTTCCCACAGACCACACATGGATCCACCGGTGTCATTGCATGTCTGCTCTTCTCATTAACCATAGCTAGAGTCATTGCATGTCTGTTCTTTTCACAAACCACATATCACCAGAGTCATTGCATGTGTGTTCTTCCCATGAACCACACATGGATCCTCCAGTGTCATTGCATGTGTGTTCTTCTCATTAACCCCACATGGATCCACCGGTGTCATTGCATGTCTTCTCATTTCATTAACCACAACTAGAGTCATTGCATGTCTACTCTTCTCATTAACCACATATCACCAGAGTCATTGCATGTCTGTTCTTCTCACAAACCACATATCACCTGTGTCATTGCATGCGTGTTCTTATCATGAACCACACATAGATCCACCAGTGTCATTGCATGTGTGTTCTTCCCACAGACCACACATGGATCCAACGGTGTCATTGCATGTGTGTTCTTCCCATGAACCACATATGGATCCACCAGTGTCATTGCATGTGTGTTCTTCCCACAGACCACACATGGATCCACCAGTGTCATTGCATGTGTGTTCCTCCCATGAACCACACATGGATCCACCAGTGTCATTGCATGTCTGCTCTTTTCATGAACCACAGCTAAAGTCATTGGATGTGTGTTCTTCTCACAGACCACATATCACCAGTGTCATTGCATGTGTTTTCTTCCCAAAGAACACACATGGATCCACCAGTGTCATTGGATGTGTGTTCTTCTCACAAACCATATCATGAACCATACCCAGTGTCATTGCATGTGTGTTCTTCCCAAAGACCACACATGGATCCACCAGTGTCATTGCATGTGTGTTCTTCTCACAAACAATATCATGAACCACACCCAGTGTAATTGCGTGTGTGTTCTTCTGATAGACCACACATGGATCCACCAGTGTCATTGCATGTCTGTTCTTTTCATGAACCACAACTAGAGTCATTGGATGTGTGTTCTTCACACAGACCACATATCATCAGTGTCATTGCATGTGTGTTCTTCCCAAAGACCACACATGGATCCACCAGTGTTATCGCATGTGTGTTCTTCTCACAAACCATATCATGAACCACACCCAGTGTCATTGCATGTGTGTTCTTCTCACAGACCACACATGGATCCACCAGTGTCATTGCATGTGTGTTCTTCTCACAAACCATATCTTGAACCACACCCAATGTCATTTCATGTGTGTTCTTCCCATGAACCACACATGGATCCACTAGTGTCATTGCATGTGTGTTCTTCCCACAGACCACACATGGATCCACCACTGTCATTGCATGTCTGCTCTTTTCATGAACCACAGCTAGAGTCATTGGATGTGTATTCTTCTCACAGACCACATATCACCAGTGTCATTGCATGTGTGTTCTTCCAAAAGACCACACATGGATCCACCAGTGTCATTGCATGTGTGTTCTTCTCACAAACCATATCATGAACCACACCCAGTGTCATTGCATGTATGTTCTTCTCACAGACCACACATGGATCCACCAGTGTAATTGCATGTGTGTTCTTATCACAGACCATATCATGAACCACACCCAGTGTTATTGCATGTGTGTTCTTCCCATGAACCACACATGGATCCATCGGTGTCATTGTATGTCTGCTCTTTTCATTAAACACAGCTGGAGTCATTGCATGTGTGTTCTTCTCACAAACCACATATCACCGGAGTCATTGCATGAGTGTTCTTCCCAAAGACCACACATGGATCCACCAGTGTCATTGCATGTGTGTTCTTCCCACAGGCCACACATCGATCCACCAGTGTCGTTGCATGTGGGTTCTTCCAATGAACCACACATGGATCCACCAGTGTCATTGTATGTCTGCTCTTCCCATGAACCACAGCTAGAGTCATCTCATGCGTGCTCTTTTCACAAACCACAGCTAGAGTCATTGCATGTGTGTTCTTCTTACAAACCATATCATGAACCACACTCAGTGTCATTGCATGTGTGTTCTTCTCCCAAACCACACTTGGATCCACCAGTGTCATTGCATGTTTGCTCTTCTCATTAACCACAGCTAGAGTCATTGCATGTGTGTTCTTTTCACAAACCACATATCACCAGAGTCATTGCATGTGTGTTCTTCCCATGAACCACACATGGATCCACCAGTGTCATTGTATGTGTGTTCTTCCCACAGACCACACATGGATCCACCGGTGTCATTGCATGTCTGCTCTTCTCATTAACCATAGCTAGAGTCATTGCATGTCTGTTCTTTTCACAAACCACATATCACAAGAGTCATTGCATGTGTGTTCTTCCCATGAACCACACCCAGTGTCATTGCATGTGTGTTCTTCTCATTAACCCCACATGGATCCACCGGTGTCATTGCATGTCTGCTCATTTCATTAACCACAACTAGAGTCATTGCATGTGTGTTCTTTTCACAAACCACATATCACCAGAGTCATTGCATGTGTGTTCTTCTCACAGACCACATATCACCTGTGTCAGTGCATGTGTGTTCTTATCATGAACCACACATAGATCCACCAGTTTCATTGCATGTGTGTTCTTCCCACAGACCACACATGGATCCAACGGTGTCATTGCATGTGTGTTATTCCCATGAACCACACATGGATCCACCGGTGTCATCGCAGGTCTGCTCTTTAGCTGAACCACAGTTAGAGTCATCGCATGTCTGCTCTTTTCACGAACCACAACTAGAGTCATTGCACGTGTGTTCTTCTTACAAACCATATCCTGAACCACACCCAGTGTCATTGCATGTGTGTTCTTCTCACAAACCACACATGGATCCACCGGTGTCATTGCATGTCTACTCTTCTCATTAACCACAACTAGAGTCATTGCATGTCTGTTCTTTTCACAAACCACATATCACCAGAGTCATTGCATGCGTGTTCTTCCCATAAACCACACATGATTCCACCAGTGTCATCGCATGTGCGTTCTTCTCACAAACCATATCATGAACCACACCCAATGTCATTGCATGTGTGTTCTTCCCATGAACCACACATGGATCCACCAGTGTCATTGCATGTGTGTTCTTCCCACAGACCACACATGGATCCACCAGTGTCATTGCATGTGTGTTCCTCCCATGAACCACACATGGATCCACCAGTGTCATTGCATGTCTGCTCTTTTCATGAACCACAGCTAAATTCATTGGATGTGTGTTCTTCTCACAGACCACATATCACCAGTGTCATTGCATGTGTTTTCTTCCCAAAGACCACACATGGATCCACCAGTGTCATTGGATGTGTTCTTCTAGCAAACCATATCATGAACCACACCCAGTGTCATTGCATGTGTGTTCTTCCCAAAGACCACACATGGATCCACCAGTGTCATTGCATGTGTGTTCTTCTCACAAACCATATCATGAACCACACCCAGTGTCATTGCATGTGTGTTCTTTTGATAGACCACACATGGATCCACCAGTGTCATTGCATGTCTGTTCTTTTCATGAACCACAACTAGAGTCATTGGATGTGTGTTCTTCACATAGACCACATATCATCAGTGTCATTGCATGTGTGTTCTTCCCAAAGACCCCACATGGATCCACCAGTGTTATCGCATGTGTGCTCTTCTCACAAACCATATCATGAACCACACCCAGTGTCATTGCATGTGTGTTCTTCGCATAGACCACACATGGATCCACCAGTTTCATTGCATGTGTGTTCTTCTCACAAACCATATCTTGAACCACACCCAATGTCATTGCATGTGTGTTCTTCCCATGAACCACACATGGATCCACCAGTGTCATTGCATGTGTGTTCTTCCCGCAAACCACACATGGATCCACCAGTGTTATTGCATGTGTGTTCTTCCCATAAACCACACATGGATCCACCAGTGTCATTGCATGTCTGCTCTTTTCATGAACCACAGCTAGAGTCATTGGATTTGTGTTCTTCTCACAGACCACATATCACCTGTGTCATTGCATGTGTGTTCTTCCCAAAGACCACACATGGATCCACCAGTGTCATAGCATGTGTGTTCTTCCCATTGCAAGTTCTTGCCCAATCCCTTGCCTTTCTGATATGGGCTGTTCAGCATAAATCTAAACCACACATGGATCCACCAGTGTCATAGCATGTGTGTTCTTCTCACAAACCATATCATGAACCACACCCATTGTCATTGCATGTGTGTTCTTCCCATGAACCACACATGGATCCACCAGTGTCATTGCGTGTGTGTTCTTCCCACAGACCACACATGGATCCACCAGTGTCATTGCATGTGTGTTCCTCCCATGAACCACACATGGATCCACCAGTGTCAATGCATGTCTGCTCTTTTCATGAACCACAGCTAAAGTCATTGGATGTGTGTTCTTCTGACAGACCACATATCACCAGTGTCATTGCATGTGTTTTCTTCCGAAAGACCACACATGGATCCACCAGTGTCATTGGATGTGTGTTCTTCTCACAAACCATATCATGAACCACACCCAGTGTCATTGCATGTGTGTTCTTCCCAAAGACCACACATGGATCCACCAGTGTCATTGCATGTGTGTTCTTCTCACAAACCATATCATGAACCACAGCCAGTGTCATTGCATGTGTGTTCTTCTGATAGACCACACATGGATCCACCAGTGTCATTGCATGTCTGTTCTTTTCATGAAGCACAACTAGAGTCATTGGATGTGTGTTCTTCACACAGACCACATATCATCAGTGTCATTGCATGTGTGTTCTTCCCAAAGACCACACATGGATCCAACAGTGTTATCGCATGTGTGTTCTTCTCACAAACCATATCATGAACCACACCCAGTGTCATTGCATGTGTGTTCTTCTCACAGACCACACATGGATCCACCAGTCTCATTGCATGTGTGTTCTTCTCACAAACCATATCTTGAACCACACCAAATGTCATTTCATGTGTGTTCTTCCCATGAACCACACATGGATCCACTAGTGTCATTGCATGTGTGTTCTTCCCACAGACCACACATGGATCCACCAGTGTCATTGCATGTCTGCTCTTTTCATGAACCACAGCTAGAGTCATTGGATGTGTATTCTTCTCACAGACCACATATCACCAGTGTCATTGCATGTGTGTTCTTCCCAAAGACCACACATGGATCCACCAGTGTCATTGCATGTGTGTTCTTCTCACAAACCATATCAAGAACCACACCCAGTGTCATTGCATGTATGTTCTTCTCACAGACCACACATGGATCCACCAGTGTAATTGCATGTGTGTTCTTATCACAGACCATATCATGAACCACACCCAGTGTTATTGCATGTGTGTTCTTCCCATGAACCACACATGGATCCATCGGTGTCATTGTATGTCTGCTCTTTTCATTAAACACAGCTGGAGTCATTGCATGTGTGTTCTTCTCACAAACCACATATCACCGGAGTCATTGCATGTGTGTTCTTCCCAAAGACCACACATGGATCCACCAGTGTCATTGCATGTGTGTTCTTCCCACAGGCCACACATCGATCCACCAGTGTCGTTGCATGTGGGTTCTTCCCATGAACCACACATGGATCCACCAGTGTCATTGTATGTCTGCTCTTCCCATGAACCACAGCTAGAGTCATCTCATGCGTGCTCTTTTCACAAACCACAACTAGAGTCATTGCATGTGTGTTCTTCTTACAAACCATATCATGAACCACACTCAGTGTCATTGCATGTGTGTTCTTCTCCCAAACCACACGTGGATCCACCAGTGTCATTGCATGTCTGCTCTTCTCATTAACCACAGCTAGAGTCATTGCATGTCTGTTCTTTTCACAAACCACATATCACCAGAGTCATTGCATGTGTGTTCTTCCCATGAACCACACATGGATCCACCAGTGTCATTGCATGTGTGTTCTTCCCACAGACCACACATGGATCCACCGGTGTCATTGCATGTCTTCTCTTCTCATTAACCATAGCTAGAGTGATTGCATGTCTGTTCTTTTCACAAACCACATATCACCAGAGTCATTGCATGTGTGTTCTTCCCATGAACCACACCCAGTGTCATTGCATGTGTGTTCTTCTCATTAACCCCACATGGATCCACCGGTGTCATTGCATGTCTGCTCATTTCATTAACCACAACTAGAGTAATTGCATGTGTGTTCTTTTCACAAACCACATATCACCAGAGTCATTGCATGTGTGTTCTTCTCACAGACCACATATCACCTGTGTCATTGCATGTGTGTTCTTATCATGAACCACACATAGATCCACCAGTGTCATTGCATGTGTGTTCTTCCCACAGACCACACATGGATCCAACGGTGTCATTGCATGTGTGTTATTCCCATGAACCACACATGGATCCACCGGTGTCATCGCAGGTCTGCTCTTTAGATGAACCACAGTTAGAGTCATCGCATGTCTGCTCTTTTCATGAACCACAACTAGACTCATTGCACGTGTGTTCTTCTTACAAACCATATCATGAACCACACCCAGTGTCATTGCATGTGTGTTCTTCTCACAAACCACACATGGATCCACCGGTGTCATTGCATGTCTACTCTTCTCATTAACCACAGCTAGAGTCATTGCATGTCTGTTCTTTTCACAAACCACATATCACCAGAGTCATTGCATGCGTGTTCTTCCCATAAACCACACATGGATCCACCAGTGTCATCGCATGTGTGTTCTTCTCACAAACCATATCATGAACCACACCCAATGTCATTGCATGTGTGTTCTTCCCATGAACCACACATGGATCCACCAGTGTCATTGCATGTGTGTTCTTCCCACAGACCACACATGGATCCACCAGTGTCATTGCATGTGTGTTCCTCCCATGAACCACACATGGATCCACCAGTGTCATTGCATGTCTGCTCTTTTCATGAACCACAGCTAAATTCATTGGATGTGTGTTCTTCTCACAGACCACATATCACTAGTGTCATTGCATGTGTTTTCTTCCCAAAGACCACACATGGATCCACCAGTGTCATTGGATGTGTGTTCTTCTCACAAACCATATCATGAACCACACCCAGTGTCATTGCATGTGTGTTCTTCCCAAAGACCACACATGGATCCACCAGTGTCATTGCATGTGTGTTCTTCTCACAAACCATATCATGAACCACACCCAGTGTCATTGCAGGTGTGTTCTTTTGATAGACCACACATGGATCCACCAGTGTCATTGCATGTCTGTTCTTTTCATGAACCACAACTAGAGTCATTGGATGTGTGTTCTTCACATAGACCACATATCATCAGTGTCATTGCATGTGTGTTCTTCCCAAAGACCCCACATGGATCCACCAGTGTTATCGCATGTGTGCTCTTCTCACAAACCATATCATGAACCACACCCAGTGTCATTGCATGTGTGTTCTACTCACAGACCACACATGGATCCACCAGTTTCATTGCATGTGTGTTCTTCTCACAAACCATATCTTGAACCACACCCAATGTCATTGCATGTGTGTTCTTCCCATGAACCACACATGGATCCACCAGTGTCATTGCATGTGTGTTCTTCCCGCAAACCACACATGGATCCACCAGTGTTATTGCATGTGTGTTCTTCCCATAAACCACACATGGATCCACCAGTGTCATTGCATGTCTGCTCTTTTCATGAACCACAGCTAGAGTCATTGGATTTGTGTTCTTCTCACAGACCACATATCACCTGTGTCATTGCATGTGTGTTCTTCCCAAAGACCACACATGGATCCACCAGTGTCATAGCATGTGTGTTCTTCCCATTGCAAGTTCTTGCCCAATCCCCTGCCTTTCTGATATGGGCTGTTCAGCATAAATCTAAACCACACATGGATCCACCAGTGTCATAGCATGTGTGTTCTTCTCACAAACCATATCATGAACCACACCCAATGTCATTGCATGTGTTTTCTTCCCATGAACCACACATGGATCCACCAGTGTCATTGCATGTGTGTTCTTCCCACAGACCACACATGGATCCACCAGTGTCATTGCATGTGTGTTCCTCCCATGAACCACACATGGATCCACCAGTGTCAATGCATGTCTGCTCTTTTCATGAACCACAGCTAAAGTCATTGGATGTGTGTTCTTCTGACAGACCACATATCACCAGTGTCATTGCATGTGTTTTGTTCCCAAAGACCACACATGGATCCACCAGTGTCATTGGATGTGTGTTCTTCTCACAAACCATATCATGAACCACACCCAGTGTCATTGCATGTGTGTTCTTCCCAAAGACCACACATGGATCCACCAGTGTCATTGCATGTGTGTTCTTCTCACAAACCATATCATGAACCACACCCAGTGTCATTGGATGTGTGTTCTTCTGATAGACCACACATGGATCCACCTGTGTCATTGCATGTCTGTTCTTTTCATGAACCACAACTAGAGTCATTGGATGTGTGTTCTTCACACAGACCACATATCATCAGTGTCATCGCATGTGTGTTCTTCCCAAAGACCACACATGGATCCACCAGTGTTATCGCATGTGTGTTCTTCTCACAAACCATATCATGAACCACACCCAGTGTCATTGCATGTGTGTTCTTCTCACAGACCACACATGGATCCACCAGTGTCATTGCATGTGTGTTCTTCTCACAAACCATATCTTGAACCACACCCAATGTCATTTCATGTGTGTTCTTCCCATGAACCACACATGGATCCACTAGTGTCATTGCATGTGTGTTCTTCCCACAGACCACACATGGATCCACCA
Source organism: Avena sativa (assembly GCA_916181665.1). Taxonomy (NCBI): domain Eukaryota; kingdom Viridiplantae; phylum Streptophyta; class Magnoliopsida; order Poales; family Poaceae; genus Avena; species Avena sativa. The sequence goes on from OV702295.1 coordinate 437,887,007, forward strand.
GTGTCATTGCATGTCTGCTCTTTTCATGAACCACAGCTAGAGTCATTGGATGTGTATTCTTCTCACAGACCACATATCACCAGTGTCATTGCATGTGTGTTCTTCCCAAAGACCACACATGGATCCACCAGTGTCATTGCATGTGTGTTCTTCTCACAAACCATATCATGAACCACACCCAGTGTCATTGCATGTATGTTCTTCTCACAGACCACACATGGATCCACCAGTGTAATTGCATGTGTGTTCTTATCACAAACCATATCATGAACCACACCCAGTGTTATTGCATGTGTGTTCTTCCCATGAACCACACATGGATCCATCGGTGTCATTGTATGTCTGCTCTTTTCATTAAACACAGCTGGAGTTATTGCATGTGTGTTCTTCTCACAAACCACATATCACCAGAGTCATTGCATGTGTGTTCTTACCAAAGACCACACATGGATCCACCAGTGTCATTGCATGTGTGTTCTTCCCACAGGCCACACATCGATCCACCAGTGTCGTTGCATGTGGGTTCTTCCCATGAACCACACATGGATCCACCAGTGTCATTGTATGTCTGCTCTTCCCATGAACCACAGCTAGAGTCATCTCATGCGTGCTCTTTTCACAAACCACAGCTAGAGTCATTGCATGTGTGTTCTTCTTACAAACCATATCATGAACCACACTCAGTGTCATTGCATGTGTGTTCTTCTCCCAAACCACACGTGGATCCACCGGTGTCATTGCATGTCTGATCTTCTCATTAACCACAGCTAGAGTCACTGCATGTCTGTTCTTTTCACAAACCACATATCACCAGAGTCATTGCATGTGTGTTCTTCCCATGAACCGCACATGTTTCCACCAGTGTCATTGCATGTGTGTTCTTCCCACAGACCACACATGGATCCACCGGTGTCATTGCATGTCTGCTCTTCTCATTAACCATAGCTAGAGTCATTGCATGTCTGTTCTTTTCACAAACCACATATCACCAGAGTCATTGCATGTGTGTTCTTCCCATGAACCACACATGGATCCTCCAGTGTCATTGCATGTGTGTTCTTCTCATTAACCCCACATGGATCCACCGGTGTCATTGCATGTCTGCTCATTTCATTAACCACAACTAGAGTCATTGCATGTGTGTTCTTTTCACAAACCACATATCACCAGAGTCATTGCATGTTTGTTCTTCTCACAGACCACATATCACCTGTGTCATTGCATGTGTGTTCTTATCATGAACCACACATAGATCCACCAGTGTCATTGCATGTGTGTTCTTCCCACAGACCACACATGGATCCAATGGTGTCATTGCATGTGTGTTATTCCCATGAACCACACATGGATCCACCGGTGTCATCACAGGTATGCTCTTTAGATGAACCACAGTTAGAGTCATCGCATGTCTGCTCTTTTCATGAACCACAACTAGAGTCATTGCACGTGTGTTCTTCTTACAAACCATATCCTGAACCACACCCAGTGTCATTGCATGTGTGTTCTTCTCACAAACCACACATGGATCCACCGGTGTCATTACATGTCTACTCTTCTCATTTACCATAGCTAGAGTCATTGCATGTCTGTTCTTTTCACAAACCACATATCACCAGAGTCATTGCATGCGTGTTCTTCCCATAAACCACACATGGATCCACCAGTGTCATCGCATGTGTGTTCTTCTCACAAACCATATCATGAACCACACCCAATGTCATTGCATGTGTGTTCTTCCCATGAACCACACATGGATCCACCAGTGTCATTGCATGTGTGTTCTTCCCACAGACCACACATGGATCCACCAGTGTCATTGCATGTGTGTTCCTCCCATGAACCACACATGGATCCACCAGTGTCATTGCATGTCTGCTCTTTTCATGAACCACAGCTAAAGTCATTGGATGTGTGTTCTTCTCACAGACCACATATCACCAGTGTCATTGCATGTGTTTTCTTCCCAAAGACCACACATGGATCCACCAGTGTCATTGGATGTGTGTTCTTCTCACAAACCATATCATGAACCACACCCAGTGTCATTGCATGTGTGTTCTTCCCAAAGACCACACATGGATCCACCAGTGTCATTGCATGTGTGTTCTTCTCACAAACCATATCATGAACCACACCAAGTGCCATTGCATGTGTGTTCTTTTGATAGACCACACATGGATCCACCATTGTCATTGCATGTCTGTTCTTTTCATGAACCACAACTAGAGTCATTGGATGTGTGTTCTTCACACAGACCACATATCATCAGTGTCATTGCATGTGTGTTCTTCCCAAAGACCCCACATGGATCCACCAGTGTTATCGCATGTGTGCTCTTCTCACAAACCATATCATGAACCACACCCAGTGTCATTGCATGTGTGTTCTTCTCACAGACCACACATGGATCCACCAGTTTCATTGCATGTGTGTTCTTCTCACAAACCATATCTTGAACCACACCCAATGTCATTGCATGTGTGTTCTTCCCATGAACCACACATGGATCCACCAGTGTCATTGCATGTGTGTTCTTCCCACAAACCACACATGGATCCACCATTGTTATTGCATGTGTGTTCTTCCCATAAACCACACATGGATCCACCAGTGTCATTGCATGTCTGCTCTTTTCATGAACCACAGCTAGAGTCATTGGATTTGTGTTCTTCTCACATACCACATATCACCTGTGTCATTGCATGTGTGTTCTTCCCAAAGACCACACATGGATCCACTAGTGTCATAGCATGTGTGTTCTTCCCATAAACCACACATGGATCCACCAGTGTCATAGCATGTGTGTTCTTCTCACAAACCATATCATGAACCACACCCAATGTCATTGCATGTGTGTTCTTCCCATGAACCACACATGGATCCACCAGTGTCATTGCATGTGTGTTCTTCCCACAGACCACACATGGATCCACCAGTGTCATTGCATGTGTGTTCCTCCCATGAACCACACATGGATCCACCAGTGTCATTGCATGTCTGCTCTTTTCATGAACCACAGCTAAAGTCATTGGATGTGTGTTCTTCTCACAGACCACATATCACCAGTGTCATTGCATGTGTTTTCTTCCCAAAGACCACACATGGATCCACCAGTGTCATTGGATGTGTGTTCTTCTCACAAACCATATCATGAACCACACCCAGTGTCATTGCATGTGTGTTCTTCCCAAAGACAACACATGAATCCACCAGTGTCATTGCATGTGTGTTCTTCTCACAAACCATATCATGAACCACACCCAGTGTCATTGCATGTGTGTTCTTCTGATAGACCACACATGGACCCACCAGTGTCATTGCATGTCTGTTCTTTTCATGAACCACAACTAGAGTCATTGGATGTCTGTTCTTCACACAGACCACATATCATCAGTGTCATTGCATGTGTGTTCTTCCCAAAGACCACACATGGATCCACCAGTGTTATCGCATGTGTGTTCTTCTCACAAACCATATCATGAACCACACCCAGTGTCATTGCATGTGTGTTATTCTCACAGACCACACATGGATCCACCAGTGTCATTGCATGTGTGTTCTTCTCACAAACCATATCTTGAACCACACCCAATGTCATTTCATGTGTGTTCTTCCCATGAACCACACATGGATCCACTAGTGTCATTGCATGTGTGTTCTTCCCACAGACCACACATGGATCCACCAGTGTCATTGCATGTCTGCTCTTTTCATGAACCACAGCTAGAGTCATTGGATGTGTATTCTTCTCACAGACCACATATCACCAGTGTCATTGCATGTGTGTTCTTCCCAAAGACCACACATGGATCCACCAGTGTCATTGCATGTGTGTTCTTCTCACAAACCATATCATGAACCACACCCAGTGTCATTGCATGTATGTTCTTCTCACAGACCACACATGGATCCACCAGTGTAATTGCATGTGTGTTCTTATCACAGACCATATCATGAACCACACCCAGTGTTATTGCATGTGTGTTCTTCCCATGAACCACACATGGATCCATCGGTGTCATTGTATGTCTGCTCTTTTCATTAAACACAGCTGGAGTCATTGCATGTGTGTTCTTCTCACAAACCACATATCACCGGAGTCATTGCATGTGTGTTCTTCCCAAAGACCACACATGGATCCACCAGTGTCATTGCATGTGTGTTCTTCCCACAGACCACACATGGATCCACCGGTGTCATTGCATGTCTGCTCTTCTCATTAACCATAGCTAGAGTCATCTCATGCGTGCTCTTTTCACAAACCACAGCTAGAGTCATTGCATGTGTGTTCTTCTTACAAACCATATCATGAACCACACTCAGTGTCATTGCATGTGTGTTCTTCTCCCAAACCACACTTGGATCCACCAGTGTCATTGCATGTTTGCTCTTCTCATTAACCACAGCTAGAGTCATTGCATGTGTGTTCTTTTCACAAACCACATATCACCAGAGTCATTGCATGTGTGTTCTTCCCATGAACCACACATGGATCCACCAGTGTCATTGTATGTGTGTTCTTCCCACAGACCACACATGGATCCACCGGTGTCATTGCATGTCTGCTCTTCTCATTAACCATAGCTAGAGTCATTGCATGTCTGTTCTTTTCACAAACCACATATCACAAGAGTCATTGCATGTGTGTTCTTCCCATGAACCACACCCAGTGTCATTGCATGTGTGTTCTTCTCATTAACCCCACATGGATCCACCGGTGTCATTGCATGTCTGCTCATTTCATTAACCACAACTAGAGTCATTGCATGTGTGTTCTTTTCACAAACCACATATCACCAGAGTCATTGCATGTGTGTTCTTCTCACAGACCACATATCACCTGTGTCAGTGCATGTGTGTTCTTATCATGAACCACACATAGATCCACCAGTGTCATTGCATGTGTGTTCTTCCCACAGACCACACATGGATCCAACGGTGTCATTGCATGTGTGTTATTCCCATGAACCACACATGGATCCACCGGTGTCATCGCAGGTCTGCTCTTTAGATGAACCACAGTTAGAGTCATCGCATGTCTGCTCTTTTCACGAACCACAACTAGAGTCATTGCACGTGTGTTCTTCTTACAAACCATATCCTGAACCACACCCAGTGTCATTGCATGTGTGTTCTTCTCACAAACCACACATGGATCCACCGGTGTCATTGCATGTCTACTCTTCTCATTAACCACAACTAGAGTCATTGCATGTCTGTTCTTTTCACAAACCACATATCACCAGAGTCATTGCATGCGTGTTCTTCCCATAAACCACACATGGATCCACCAGTGTCATCGCATGTGCCTTCTTCTCACAAACCATATCATGAACCACACCCAATGTCATTGCATGTGTGTTCTTCCCATGAACCACACATGGATCCACCAGTGTCATTGCATGTGTGTTCTTCCCACAGACCACACATGGATCCACCAGTGTCATTGCATGTGTGTTCCTCCCATGAACCACACATGGATCCACCAGTGTCATTACATGTCTGCTCTTTTCATGAACCAGAGCTAAATTCATTGGATGTGTGTTCTTCTCACAGACCACATATCACCAGTGTCATTGCATGTGTTTTCTTCCCAAAGACCACACATGGATCCACCAGTGTCATTGGATGTGTTCTTCTCACAAACCATATCATGAACCACACCCAGTGTCATTGCATGTGTGTTCTTCCCAAAGACCACACATGGATCCACCAGTGTCATTGCATGTGTGTTCTTCTCACAAACCATATCATGAACCACACCCAGTGTCATTGCATGTGTGTTCTTTTGATAGACCACACATGGATCCACCAGTGTCATTGCATGTCTGTTCTTTTCATGAACCACAACTAGAGTCATTGGACGTGTGTTCTTCACATAGACCACATATCATCAGTGTCATTGCATGTGTGTTCTTCCCAAAGACCCCACATGGATCCACCAGTGTTATCGCATGTGTGCTCTTCTCACAAACCATATCATGAACCACACCCAGTGTCATTGCATGTGTGTTCTTCGCATAGACCACACATGGATCCACCAGTTTCATTGCATGTGTGTTCTTCTCACAAACCATATCTTGAACCACACCCAATGTCATTGCATGTGTGTTCTTCCCATGAACCACACATGGATCCACCAGTGTCATTGCATGTGTGTTCTTCCCGCAAACCACACATGGATCCACCAGTGTTATTGCATGTGTGTTCTTCCCATAAACCACACATGGATCCACCAGTGTCATTGCATGTCTGCTCTTTTCATGAACCACAGCTAGAGTCATTGGATTTGTGTTCTTCTCACAGACCACATATCACCTGTGTCATTGCATGTGTGTTCTTCCCAAAGACCACACATGGATCCACCAGTGTCATAGCATGTGTGTTCTTCCCATTGCAAGTTCTTGCCCAATCCCTTGCCTTTCTGATATGGGCTGTTCAGCATAAATCTAAACCACACATGGATCCACCAGTGTCATAGCATGTGTGTTCTTCTCACAAACCATATCATGAACCACACCCAATGTCATTGCATGTGTGTTCTTCCCATGAACCACACATGGATCCACCAGTGTCATTGCATGTGTGTTCTTCCCACAGACCACACATGGATCCACCAGTGTCATTGCATGTGTGTTCCTCCCATGAACCACACATGGATCCACCAGTGTCAATGCATGTCTGCTCTTTTCATGAACCACAGCTAAAGTCATTGGATGTGTGTTCTTCTGACAGACCACATATCACCAGTGTCATTGCATGTGTTTTGTTCCCAAAGACCACACATGGATCCACCAGTGTCATTGGATGTGTGTTCTTCTCACAAACCATATCATGAACCACACCCAGTGTCATTGCATGTGTGTTCTTCCCAAAGACCACACATGGATCCACCAGTGTCATTGCATGTGTGTTCTTCTCACAAACCATATCATGAACCACACCCAGTGTCATTGGATGGGTGTTCTTCTGATAGACCACACATGGATCCACCTGTGTCATTGCATGTCTGTTCTTTTCATGAACCACAACTAGAGTCATTGGATGTGTGTTCTTCACACAGACCACATATCATCAGTGTCATCGCATGTGTGTTCTTCCCAAAGACCACACATGGATCCACCAGTGTTATCGCATGTGTGTTCTTCTCACAAACCATATCATGAACCACACCCAGTGTCATTGCATGTGTGTTCTTCTCACAGACCACACATGGATCCACCAGTGTCATTGCATGTGTGTTCTTCTCACAAACCATATCTTGAACCACACCCAATGTCATTTCATGTGTGTTCTTCCCATGAACCACACATGGATCCACTAGTGTCATTGCATGTGTGTTCTTCCCACAGACCACACATGGATCCACCAGTGTCATTGCATGTCTGCTCTTTTCATGAACCACAGCTAGAGTCATTGGATGTGTATTCTTCTCACAGACCACATATCACCAGTGTCATTGCATGTGTGTTCTTCCCAAAGACCACACATGGATCCACCAGTGTCATTGCATGTGTGTTCTTCTCACAAACCATATCATGAACCACACCCAGTGTCATTGCATGTATGTTCTTCTCACAGACCACACATGGATCCACCAGTGTAATTGCATGTGTGTTCTTATCACAGACCATATCATGAACCACACCCAGTGTTATTGCATGTGTGTTCTTCCCATGAACCACACATGGATCCATCGGTGTCATTGTATGTCTGCTCTTTTCATTAAACACAGCTGGAGTCATTGCATGTGTGTTCTTCTCACAAACCACATATCACCGGAGTCATTGCATGTGTGTTCTTCCCAAAGACCACACATGGATCCACCAGTGTCATTGCATGTGTGTTCTTCCCACAGACCACACATGGATCCACCGGTGTCATTGCATGTCTGCTCTTCTCATTAACCATAGCTAGAGTCATCTCATGCGTGCTCTTTTCACAAACCACAGCTAGAGTCATTGCATGTGTGTTCTTCTTACAAACCATATCATGAACCACACTCAGTGTCATTGCATGTGTGTTCTTCTCCCAAACCACACTTGGATCCACCAGTGTCATTGCATGTTTGCTCTTCTCATTAACCACAGCTAGAGTCATTGCATGTGTGTTCTTTTCACAAACCACATATCACCAGAGTCATTGCATGTGTGTTCTTCCCATGAACCACACATGGATCCACCAGTGTCATTGTATGTGTGTTCTTCCCACAGACCACACATGGATCCACCGGTGTCATTGCATGTCTGCTCTTCTCATTAACCATAGCTAGAGTCATTGCATGTCTGTTCTTTTCACAAACCACATATCACAAGAGTCATTGCATGTGTGTTCTTCCCATGAACCACACCCAGTGTCATTGCATGTGTGTTCTTCTCATTAACCCCACATGGATCCACCGGTGTCATTGCATGTCTGCTCATTTCATTAACCACAACTAGAGTCATTGCATGTGTGTTCTTTTCACAAACCACATATCACCAGAGTCATTGCATGTGTGTTCTTCTCACAGACCACATATCACCTGTGTCAGTGCATGTGTGTTCTTATCATGAACCACACATAGATCCACCAGTGTCATTGCATGTGTGTTCTTCCCACAGACCACACATGGATCCAACGGTGTCATTGCATGTGTGTTATTCCCATGAACCACACATGGATCCACCGGTGTCATCGCAGGTCTGCTCTTTAGATGAACCACAGTTAGAGTCATCGCATGTCTGCTCTTTTCACGAACCACAACTAGAGTCATTGCACGTGTGTTCTTCTTACAAACCATATCCTGAACCACACCCAGTGTCATTGCATGTGTGTTCTTCTCACAAACCACACATGGATCCACCGGTGTCATTGCATGTCTACTCTTCTCATTAACCACAACTAGAGTCATTGCATGTCTGTTCTTTTCACAAACCACATATCACCAGAGTCATTGCATGCGTGTTCTTCCCATAAACCACACATGGATCCACCAGTGTCATCGCATGTGCCTTCTTCTCACAAACCATATCATGAACCACACCCAATGTCATTGCATGTGTGTTCTTCCCATGAACCACACATGGATCCACCAGTGTCATTGCATGTGTGTTCTTCCCACAGACCACACATGGATCCACCAGTGTCATTGCATGTGTGTTCCTCCCATGAACCACACATGGATCCACCAGTGTCATTGCATGTCTGCTCTTTTCATGAACCAGAGCTAAATTCATTGGATGTGTGTTCTTCTCACAGACCACATATCACCAGTGTCATTGCATGTGTTTTCTTCCCAAAGACCACACATGGATCCACCAGTGTCATTGGATGTGTTCTTCTCACAAACCATATCATGAACCACACCCAGTGTCATTGCATGTGTGTTCTTCCCAAAGACCACACATGGATCCACCAGTGTCATTGCATGTGTGTTCTTCTCACAAACCATATCATGAACCACACCCAGTGTCATTGCATGTGTGTTCTTTTGATAGACCACACATGGATCCACCAGTGTCATTGCATGTCTGTTCTTTTCATGAACCACAACTAGAGTCATTGGACGTGTGTTCTTCACATAGACCACATATCATCAGTGTCATTGCATGTGTGTTCTTCCCAAAGACCCCACATGGATCCACCAGTGTTATCGCATGTGTGCTCTTCTCACAAACCATATCATGAACCACACCCAGTGTCATTGCATGTGTGTTCTTCGCATAGACCACACATGGATCCACCAGTTTCATTGCATGTGTGTTCTTCTCACAAACCATATCTTGAACCACACCCAATGTCATTGCATGTGTGTTCTTCCCATGAACCACACATGGATCCACCAGTGTCATTGCATGTGTGTTCTTCCCGCAAACCACACATGGATCCACCAGTGTTATTGCATGTGTGTTCTTCCCATAAACCACACATGGATCCACCAGTGTCATTGCATGTCTGCTCTTTTCATGAACCACAGCTAGAGTCATTGGATTTGTGTTCTTCTCACAGACCACATATCACCTGTGTCATTGCATGTGTGTTCTTCCCAAAGACCACACATGGATCCACCAGTGTCATAGCATGTGTGTTCTTCCCATTGCAAGTTCTTGCCCAATCCCTTGCCTTTCTGATATGGGCTGTTCAGCATAAATCTAAACCACACATGGATCCACCAGTGTCATAGCATGTGTGTTCTTCTCACAAACCATATCATGAACCACACCCAATGTCATTGCATGTGTGTTCTTCCCATGAACCACACATGGATCCACCAGTGTCATTGCATGTGTGTTCTTCCCACAGACCACACATGGATCCACCAGTGTCATTGCATGTGTGTTCCTCCCATGAACCACACATGGATCCACCAGTGTCAATGCATGTCTGCTCTTTTCATGAACCACAGCTAAAGTCATTGGATGTGTGTTCTTCTGACAGACCACATATCACCAGTGTCATTGCATGTGTTTTGTTCCCAAAGACCACACATGGATCCACCAGTGTCATTGGATGTGTGTTCTTCTCACAAACCATATCATGAACCACACCCAGTGTCATTGCATGTGTGTTCTTCCCAAAGACCACACATGGATCCACCAGTGTCATTGCATGTGTGTTCTTCTCACAAACCATATCATGAACCACACCCAGTGTCATTGGATGGGTGTTCTTCTGATAGACCACACATGGATCCACCTGTGTCATTGCATGTCTGTTCTTTTCATGAACCACAACTAGAGTCATTGGATGTGTGTTCTTCACACAGACCACATATCATCAGTGTCATCGCATGTGTGTTCTTCCCAAAGACCACACATGGATCCACCAGTGTTATCGCATGTGTGTTCTTCTCACAAACCATATCATGAACCACACCCAGTGTCATTGCATGTGTGTTCTTCTCACAGACCACACATGGATCCACCAGTGTCATTGCATGTGTGTTCTTCTCACAAACCATATCTTGAACCACACCCAATGTCATTTCATGTGTGTTCTTCCCATGAACCACACATGGATCCACTAGTGTCATTGCATGTGTGTTCTTCCCACAGACCACACATGGATCCACCAGTGTCATTGCATGTCTGCTCTTTTCATGAACCACAGCTAGAGTCATTGGATGTGTATTCTTCTCACAGACCACATATCACCAGTGTCATTGCATGTGTGTTCTTCCCAAAGACCACACATGGATCCACCAGTGTCATTGCATGTGTGTTCTTCTCACAAACCATATCATGAACCACACCCAGTGTCATTGCATGTATGTTCTTCTCACAGACCACACATGGATCCACCAGTGTAATTGCATGTGTGTTCTTATCACAGACCATATCATGAACCACACCCAGTGTTATTGCATGTGTGTTCTTCCCATGAACCACACATGGATCCATCGGTGTCATTGTATGTCTGCTCTTTTCATTAAACACAGCTGGAGTCATTGCATGTGTGTTCTTCTCACAAACCACATATCACCGGAGTCATTGCATGTGTGTTCTTCCCAAAGACCACACATGGATCCACCAGTGTCATTGCATGTGTGTTCTTCCCACAGGCCACACATCGATCCACCAGTGTCGTTGCATGTGGGTTCTTCCCATGAACCACACATGGATCCACCAGTGTCATTGTATGTCTGCTCTTCCCATGAACCACAGCTAGAGTCATCTCATGCGTGCTCTTTTCACAAACCACAGCTAGAGTCATTGCATGTGTGTTCTTCTTACAAACCATATCATGAACCACACTCAGTGTCATTGCATGTGTGTTCTTCTCCCAAACCACACGTGGATCCACCAGTGTCATTGCATGTCTGCTCTTCTCATTAACCACAGCTAGAGTCATTGCATGTCTGTTCTTTTCACAAACCACATATCACCAGAGTCATTGCATGTGTGTTCTTCCCATGAACCACACATGGATCCACCAGTGTCATTGCATGTGTGTTCTTCCCACAGACCACACATGGATCCACCGGTGTCATTGCATGTCTGCTCTTCTCATTAACCATAGCTAGAGTCATTGCATGTCTGTTCTTTTCACAAACCACATATCACCAGAGTCATTGCATGTGTGTTCTTCCCATGAACCACACCCAGTGTCATTGCATGTGTGTTCTTCTCATTAACCCCACATGGATCCACCGGTGTCATTGCATGTCTGCTCATTTCATTAACCACAACTAGAGTCATTGCATGTGTGTTCTTTTCACAAACCACATATCACCAGAGTCATTGCATGTGTGTTCTTCTCACAGACCACATATCACCTGTGTCATTGCATGTGTGTTCTTATCATGAACCACACATAGATCCACCAGTGTCATTGCATGTGTGTTCTTCCCACAGACCACACATAGATCCAACGGTGTCATTGCATGTGTGTTATTCCCATGAACCACACATGGATCCACCGGTGTCATCGCAGGTCTGCTCTTTAGATGAACCACAGTTAGAGTCATCGCATGTCTGCTCTTTTCATGAACCACAACTAGACTCATTGCACGTGTGTTCTTCTTACAAACCATATCATGAACCACACCCAGTGTCATTGCATGTGTGTTCTTCTCACAAACCACACATGGATCCACCGGTGTCATTGCATGTCTACTCTTCTCATTAACCACAGCTAGAGTCATTGCATGTCTGTTCTTTTCACAAACCACATATCACCAGAGTCATTGCATGCGTGTTCTTCCCATAAACCACACATGGATCCACCAGTGTCATCGCATGTGTGTTCTTCTCACAAACCATATCATGAACCACACCCAATGTCATTGCATGTGTGTTCTTCCCATGAACCACACATGGATCCACCAGTGTCATTGCATGTGTGTTCTTCCCACAGACCACACATGGATCCACCAGTGTCATTGCATGTGTGTTCCTCCCATGAACCACACATGGATCCACCAGTGTCATTGCATGTCTGCTCTTTTCATGAACCACAGCTAAATTCATTGGATGTGTGTTCTTCTCACAGACCACATATCACTAGTGTCATTGCATGTGTTTTCTTCCCAAAGACCACACATGGATCCACCAGTGTCATTGGATGTGTGTTCTTCTCACAAACCATATCATGAACCACACCCAGTGTCATTGCATGTGTGTTCTTCCCAAAGACCACACATGGATCCACCAGTGTCATTGCATGTGTGTTCTTCTCACAAACCATATCATGAACCACACCCAGTGTCATTGCAGGTGTGTTCTTTTGATAGACCACACATGGATCCACCAGTGTCATTGCATGTCTGTTCTTTTCATGAACCACAACTAGAGTCATTGGATGTGTGTTCTTCACATAGACCACATATCATCAGTGTCATTGCATGTGTGTTCTTCCCAAAGACCCCACATGGATCCACCAGTGTTATCGCATGTGTGCTCTTCTCACAAACCATATCATGAACCACACCCAGTGTCATTGCATGTGTGTTCTTCTCACAGACCACACATGGATCCACCAGTTTCATTGCATGTGTGTTCTTCTCACAAACCATATCTTGAACCACACCCAATGTCATTGCATGTGTGTTCTTCCCATGAACCACACATGGATCCACCAGTGTCATTGCATGTGTGTTCTTCCCGCAAACCACACATGGATCCACCAGTGTTATTGCATGTGTGTTCTTCCCATAAACCACACATGGATCCACCAGTGTCATTGCATGTCTGCTCTTTTCATGAACCACAGCTAGAGTCATTGGATTTGTGTTCTTCTCACAGACCACATATCACCTGTGTCATTGCATGTGTGTTCTTCCCAAAGACCACACATGGATCCACCAGTGTCATAGCATGTGTGTTCTTCCCATTGCAAGTTCTTGCCCAATCCCTTGCCTTTCTGATATGGGCTGTTCAGCATAAATCTAAACCACACATGGATCCACCAGTGTCATAGCATGTGTGTTCTTCTCACAAACCATATCATGAACCACACCCAATGTCATTGCATGTGTTTTCTTCCCATGAACCACACATGGATCCACCAGTGTCATTGCATGTGTGTTCTTCCCACAGACCACACATGGATCCACCAGTGTCATTGCATGTGTGTTCCTCCCATGAACCACACATGGATCCACCAGTGTCAATGCATGTCTGCTCTTTTCATGAACCACAGCTAAAGTCATTGGATGTGTGTTCTTCTGACAGACCACATATCACCAGTGTCATTGCATGTGTTTTGTTCCCAAAGACCACACATGGATCCACCAGTGTCATTGGATGTGTGTTCTTCTCACAAACCATATCATGAACCACACCCAGTGTCATTGCATGTGTGTTCTTCCCAAAGACCACACATGGATCCACCAGTGTCATTGCATGTGTGTTCTTCTCACAAACCATATCATGAACCACACCCAGTGTCATTGGATGTGTGTTCTTCTGATAGACCACACATGGATCCACCTGTGTCATTGCATGTCTGTTCTTTTCATGAACCACAACTAGAGTCATTGGATGTGTGTTCTTCACACAGACCACATATCATCAGTGTCATCGCATGTGTGTTCTTCCCAAAGACCACACATGGATCCACCAGTGTTATCGCATGTGTGTTCTTCTCACAAACCATATCATGAACCACACCCAGTGTCATTGCATGTGTGTTCTTCTCACAGACCACACATGGATCCACCAGTGTCATTGCATGTGTGTTCTTCTCACAAACCATATCTTGAACCACACCCAATGTCATTTCATGTGTGTTCTTCCCATGAACCACACATGGATCCACTAGTGTCATTGCATGTGTGTTCTTCCCACAGACCACACATGGATCCACCAGTGTCATTGCATGTCTGCTCTTTTCATGAACCACAGCTAGAGTCATTGGATGTGTATTCTTCTCACAGACCACATATCACCAGTGTCATTGCATGTGTGTTCTTCCCAAAGACCACACATGGATCCACCAGTGTCATTGCATGTGTGTTCTTCTCACAAACCATATCATGAACCACACCCAGTGTCATTGCATGTATGTTCTTCTCACAGACCACACATGGATCCACCAGTGTAATTGCATGTGTGTTCTTATCACAAACCATATCATGAACCACACCCAGTGTTATTGCATGTGTGTTCTTCCCATGAACCACACATGGATCCATCGGTGTCATTGTATGTCTGCTCTTTTCATTAAACACAGCTGGAGTTATTGCATGTGTGTTCTTCTCACAAACCACATATCACCAGAGTCATTGCATGTGTGTTCTTACCAAAGACCACACATGGATCCACCAGTGTCATTGCATGTGTGTTCTTCCCACAGGCCACACATCGATCCACCAGTGTCGTTGCATGTGGGTTCTTCCCATGAACCACACATGGATCCACCAGTGTCATTGTATGTCTGCTCTTCCCATGAACCACAGCTAGAGTCATCTCATGCGTGCTCTTTTCACAAACCACAGCTAGAGTCATTGCATGTGTGTTCTTCTTACAAACCATATCATGAACCACACTCAGTGTCATTGCATGTGTGTTCTTCTCCCAAACCACACGTGGATCCACCGGTGTCATTGCATGTTCTGATCTTCTCATTAACCACAGCTAGAGTCATTGCATGTCTGTTCTTTTCACAAACCACATATCACCAGAGTCATTGCATGTGTGTTCTTCCCATGAACCGCACATGTTTCCACCAGTGTCATTGCATGTGTGTTCTTCCCACAGACCACACATGGATCCACCGGTGTCATTGCATGTCTGCTCTTCTCATTAACCATAGCTAGAGTCATTGCATGTCTGTTCTTTTCACAAACCACATATCACCAGAGTCATTGCATGTGTGTTCTTCCCATGAACCACACATGGATCCTCCAGTGTCATTGCATGTGTGTTCTTCTCATTAACCCCACATGGATCCACCGGTGTCATTGCATGTCTGCTCATTTCATTAACCACAACTAGAGTCATTGCATGTGTGTTCTTTTCACAAACCACATATCACCAGAGTCATTGCATGTTTGTTCTTCTCACAGACCACATATCACCTGTGTCATTGCATGTGTGTTCTTATCATGAACCACACATAGATCCACCAGTGTCATTGCATGTGTGTTCTTCCCACAGACCACACATGGATCCAATGGTGTCATTGCATGTGTGTTATTCCCATGAACCACACATGGATCCACCAGTGTCATCACAGGTATGCTCTTTAGATGAACCACAGTTAGAGTCATCGCATGTCTGCTCTTTTCATGAACCACAACTAGAGTCATTGCACGTGTGTTCTTCTTACAAACCATATCCTGAACCACACCCAGTGTCATTGCATGTGTGTTCTTCTCACAAACCACACATGGATCCACCGGTGTCATTGCATGTCTACTCTTCTCATTAACCACAGCTAGAGTCATTGCATGTCTGTTCTTTTCACAAACCACATATCACCAGAGTCATTGCATGCGTGTTCTTCCCATAAACCACACATGGATCCACCAGTGTCATCGCATGTGTGTTCTTCTCACAAACCATATCATGAACCACACCCAATGTCATTGCATGTGTGTTCTTCCCATGAACCACACATGGATCCACCAGTGTCATTGCATGTGTGTTCTTCCCACAGACCACACATGGATCCACCAGTGTCATTGCATGTGTGTTCCTCCCATGAACCACACATGGATCCACCAGTGTCATTGCATGTCTGCTCTTTTCATGAACCACAGCTAAAGTCATTGGATGTGTGTTCTTCTCACAGACCACATATCACCAGTGTCATTGCATGTGTTTTCTTCCCAAAGACCACACATGGATCCACCAGTGTCATTGGATGTGTGTTCTTCTCACAAACCATATCATGAACCACACCCAGTGTCATTGCATGTGTGTTCTTCCCAAAGACCACACATGGATCCACCAGTGTCATTGCATGTGTGTTCTTCTCACAAACCATATCATGAACCACACCAAGTGCCATTGCATGTGTGTTCTTTTGATAGACCACACATGGATCCACCAGTGTCATTGCATGTCTGTTCTTTTCATGAACCACAACTAGAGTCATTGGATGTGTGTTCTTCACACAGACCACATATCATCAGTGTCATTGCATGTGTGTTCTTCCCAAAGACCCCACATGGATCCACCAGTGTTATCGCATGTGTGCTCTTCTCACAAACCATATCATGAACCACACCCAGTGTCATTGCATGTGTGTTCTTCTCACAGACCACACATGGATCCACCAGTTTCATTGCATGTGTGTTCTTCTCACAAACCATATCTTGAACCACACCCAATGTCATTGCATGTGTGTTCTTCCCATGAACCACACATGGATCCACCAGTGTCATTGCATGTGTGTTCTTCCCACAAACCACACATGGATCCACCAGTGTTATTGCATGTGTGTTCTTCCCATAAACCACACATGGATCCACCAGTGTCATTGCATGTCTGCTCTTTTCATGAACCACAGCTAGAGTCATTGGATTTGTGTTCTTCTCACATACCACATATCACCTGTGTCATTGCATGTGTGTTCTTCCCAAAGACCACACATGGATCCACCAGTGTCATAGCATGTGTGTTCTTCCCATAAACCACACATGGATCCACCAGTGTCATTGTATGTCTGCTCTTCCCATGAACCACAGCTAGAGTCATCTCATGCGTGCTCTTTTCACAAACCACAGCTAGAGTCATTGCATGTGTGTTCTTCTTACAAACCATATCATGAACCACACTCAGTGTCATTGCATGTGTGTTCTTCTCCCAAACCACACGTGGATCCACCGGTGTCATTGCATGTCTGATCTTCTCATTAACCACAGCTAGAGTCATTGCATGTCTGTTCTTTTCACAAACCACATATCACCAGAGTCATTGCATGTGTGTTCTTCCCATGAACCGCACATGTTTCCACCAGTGTCATTGCATGTGTGTTCTTCCCACAGACCACACATGGATCCACCGGTGTCATTGCATGTCTGCTCTTCTCATTAACCATAGCTAGAGTCATTGCATGTCTGTTCTTTTCACAAACCACATATCACCAGAGTCATTGCATGTGTGTTCTTCCCATGAACCACACATGGATCCTCCAGTGTCATTGCATGTGTGTTCTTCTCATTAACCCCACATGGATCCACCGGTGTCATTGCATGTCTGCTCATTTCATTAACCACAACTAGAGTCATTGCATGTGTGTTCTTTTCACAAACCACATATCACCAGAGTCATTGCATGTTTGTTCTTATCACAGACCACATATCACCTGTGTCATTGCATGTGTGTTCTTATCATGAACCACACATAGATCCACCAGTGTCATTGCATGTGTGTTCTTCCCACAGACCACACATGGATCCAATGGTGTCATTGCATGTGTGTTATTCCCATGAACCACACATGGATCCACCAGTGTCATCACAGGTATGCTCTTTAGATGAACCACAGTTAGAGTCATCGCATGTCTGCTCTTTTCATGAACCACAACTAGAGTCATTGCACGTGTGTTCTTCTTACAAACCATATCCTGAACCACACCCAGTGTCATTGCATGTGTGTTCTTCTCACAAACCACACATGGATCCACCGGTGTCATTGCATGTCTACTCTTCTCATTAACCACAGCTAGAGTCATTGCATGTCTGTTCTTTTCACAAACCACATATCACCAGAGTCATTGCATGCGTGTTCTTCCCATAAACCACACATGGATCCACCAGTGTCATCGCATGTGTGTTCTTCTCACAAACCATATCATGAACCACACCCAATGTCATTGCATGTGTGTTCTTCCCATGAACCACACATGGATCCACCAGTGTCATTGCATGTGTGTTCTTCCCACAGACCACACATGGATCCACCAGTGTCATTGCATGTGTGTTCCTCCCATGAACCACACATGGATCCACCAGTGTCATTGCATGTCTGCTCTTTTCATGAACCACAGCTAAAGTCATTGGATGTGTGTTCTTCTCACAGACCACATATCACCAGTGTCATTGCATGTGTTTTCTTCCCAAAGACCACACATGGATCCACCAGTGTCATTGGATGTGTGTTCTTCTCACAAACCATATCATGAACCACACCCAGTGTCATTGCATGTGTGTTCTTCCCAAAGACCACACATGGATCCACCAGTGTCATTGCATGTGTGTTCTTCTCACAAACCATATCATGAACCACACCAAGTGCCATTGCATGTGTGTTCTTTTGATAGACCACACATGGATCCACCAGTGTCATTGCATGTCTGTTCTTTTCATGAACCACAACTAGAGTCATTGGATGTGTGTTCTTCACACAGACCACATATCATCAGTGTCATTGCATGTGTGTTCTTCCCAAAGACCCCACATGGATCCACCAGTGTTATCGCATGTGTGCTCTTCTCACAAACCATATCATGAACCACACCCAGTGTCATTGCATGTGTGTTCTTCTCACAGACCACACATGGATCCACCAGTTTCATTGCATGTGTGTTCTTCTCACAAACCATATCTTGAACCACACCCAATGTCATTGCATGTGTGTTCTTCCCATGAACCACACATGGATCCACCAGTGTCATTGCATGTGTGTTCTTCCCACAAACCACACATGGATCCACCAGTGTTATTGCATGTGTGTTCTTCCCATAAACCACACATGGATCCACCAGTGTCATTGCATGTCTGCTCTTTTCATGAACCACAGCTAGAGTCATTGGATTTGTGTTCTTCTCACATACCACATATCACCTGTGTCATTGCATGTGTGTTCTTCCCAAAGACCACACATGGATCCACCAGTGTCATAGCATGTGTGTTCTTCCCATAAACCACACATGGATCCACCAGTGTCATAGCATGTGTGTTCTTCTCACAAACCATATCATGAACCACACCCAATGTCATTGCATGTGTGTTCTTCCCATGAACCACACATGGATCCACCAGTGTCATTGCATGTGTGTTCTTCCCACAGACCACACATGGATCCACCAGTGTCATTGCATGTGTGTTCCTCCCATGAACCACACATGGATCCACCAGTGTCATTGCATGTCTGCTCTTTTCATGAACCACAGCTAAAGTCATTGGATGTGTGTTCTTCTCACAGACCACATATCACCAGTGTCATTGCATGTGTTTTCTTCCCAAAGACCACACATGGATCCACCAGTGTCATTGGATGTGTGTTCTTCTCACAAACCATATCATGAACCACACCCAGTGTCATTGCATGTGTGTTCTTCCCAGAGACAACACATGAATCCACCAGTGTCATTGCATGTGTGTTCTTCTCACAAACCATATCATGAACCACACCCAGTGTCATTGCATGTGTGTTCTTCTGATAGACCACACATGGACCCACCAGTGTCATTGCATGTTTGTTCTTTTCATGAATCACAACTAGAGTCATTGGATGTCTGTTCTTCACACAGACCACATATCATCAGTGTCATTGCATGTGTGTTCTTCCCAAAGACCACACATGGATCCACCAGTGTTATCGCATGTGTGTTCTTCTCACAAACCATATCATGAACCACACCCAGTGTCATTGCATGTGTGTTATTCTCACAGACCACACATGGATCCACCAGTGTCATTGCATGTGTGTTCTTCTCACAAACCATATCTTGAACCACACCCAATGTCATTTCATGTGTGTTCTTCCCATGAACCACACATGGATCCACTAGTGTCATTGCATGTGTGTTCTTCCCACAGACCACACATGGATCCACCAGTGTCATTGCATGTCTGCTCTTTTCATGAACCACAGCTAGAGTCATTGGATGTGTATTCTTCTCACAGACCACATATCACCAGTGTCATTGCATGTGTGTTCTTCCCAAAGACCACACATGGATCCACCAGTGTCATTGCATGTGTGTTCTTCTCACAAACCATATCATGAACCACACCGAGTGTCATTGCATGTATGTTCTTCTCACAGACCACACATGGATCCACCAGTGTAATTGCATGTGTGTTCTTATCACAGACCATATCATGAACCACACCCAGTGTTATTGCATGTGTGTTCTTCCCATGAACCACACATGGATCCATCGGTGTCATTGTATGTCTGCTCTTTTCATTAAACACAGCTGGAGTCATTGCATGTGTGTTCTTCTCACAAACCACATATCACCGGAGTCATTGCATGTGTGTTCTTCCCAAAGACCACACATGGATCCACCAGTGTCATTGCATGTGTGTTCTTCCCACAGACCACACATGGATCCACCGGTGTCATTGCATGTCTGCTCTTCTCATTAACCATAGCTAGAGTCATTGCATGTCTGTTCTTTTCACAAACCACATATCACCAGAGTCATTGCATGTGTGTTCTTCCCATGAACCACACATGGATCCTCCAGTGTCATTGCATGTGTGTTCTTCTCATTAACCCCACATGGATCCACCGGTGTCATTGCATGTCTGCTCATTTCATTAACCACAACTAGAGTCATTGCATGTGTGTTCTTTTCACCAACCACATATCACCAGAGTCATTGCATGTTTGTTCTTCTCACAGACCACATATCACCTGTGTCATTGCATGTGTGTTCTTATCATGAACCACACATAGATCCACCAGTGTCATTGCATGTGTGTTCTTCCCACAGACCACACATGGATCCAATGGTGTCATTGCATGTGTGTTATTCCCATGAACCACACATGGATCCACCGGTGTCATCGCAGGTATGCTCTTTAGATGAACCACAGTTAGAGTCATCGCATGTCTGCTCTTTTCATGAACCACAACTAGAGTCATTGCACGTGTGTTCTTCTTACAAACCATATCCTGAACCACACCCAGTGTCATTGCATGTGTGTTCTTCTCACAAACCACACATGGATCCACCGGTGTCATTGCATGTCTACTCTTCTCATGAACCACAGCTAGAGTCATTGCATGTCTGTTCTTTTCACAAACCACATATCACCAGAGTCATTGCATGCGTGTTCTTCCCATAAACCACACATGGATCCACCAGTGTCATCGCATGTGTGTTCTTCTCACAAACCATATCATGAACCACACCCAATGTCATTGCATGTGTGTTCTTCCCATGAACCACACATGGATCCACCAGTGTCATTGCATGTGTGTTCTTCCCACAGACCACACATGGATCCACCAGTGTCATTGCATGTGTGTTCCTCCCATGAACCACACATGGATCCACCAGTGTCATTGCATGTCTGCTCTTTTCATGAACTACAGCTAAAGTCATTGGATGTGTGTTCTTCTCACAGACCACATATCACCAGTGTCATTGCATGTGTTTTCTTCCCAAAGACCACACATGGATCCACCAGTGTCATTGGATGTGTGTTCTTCTCACAAACCATATCATGAACCACACCCAGTGTCATTGCATGTGTGTTCTTCCCAAAGACCACACATGGATCCACCAGTGTCATTGCATGTGTGTTCTTCTCACAAACCATATCATGAACCACACCCAGTGCCATTGCATGTGTGTTCTTTTGATAGACCACACATGGATCCACCAGTGTCATTGCATGTCTGTTCTTTTCATGAACCACAACTAGAGTCATTGGATGTGTGTTCTTCACACATACCACATATCATCAGTGTCATTGCATGTGTGTTCTTCCCAAAGACCCCACATGGATCCACCAGTGTTATCGCATGTGTGCTCTTCTCACAAACCATATCATGAACCACACCCAGTGTCATTGCATGTGTGTTCTTCTCACAGATCACACATGGATCCACCAGTTTCATTGCATGTGTGTTCTTCTCACAAACCATATCTTGAACCACACCCAATGTCATTGCATGTGTGTTCTTCCCATGAACCACACATGGATCCACCAGTGTCATTGCATGTGTGTTCTTCCCACAGACCACACATGGATCCACCAGTGTCGTTGCATGTGTGTTCTTCCCATAAACCACACATGGATCCACCAGTGTCATTGCATGTCTGCTCTTTTCATGAACCACAGCTAGAGTCATTGGATTTGTGTTCTTCTCACAGACCACATATCACCTGTGTCATTGCATGTGTGTTCTTCCCAAAGACCACACATGGATCCACCAGTGTCATAGCATGTGTGTTCTTCCCATAAACCACACATGGATCCACCAGTGTCATAGCATGTGTGTTCTTCTCACAAACCATATCATGAACCACACCCAATGTCATTGCATGTGTGTTCTTCCCATGAACCACACATGGATCCACCAGTGTCATTGCATGTGTGTTCTACCCACAGACCACACATGGATCCACCAGTGTCATTGCATGTGTGTTCCTCCCATGAACCACACATGGATCCACCAGTGTCATTGCATGTCTGCTCTTTTCATGAACCACAGCTAAAGTCATTGGATGTGTGTTCTTCTCACAGACCACAGATCACCAGTGTCATTGCATGTGTTTTCTTCCCAAAGACCACACATGGATCCACCAGTGTCATTGGATGTGTGTTCTTCTCACAAACCATATCATGAACCACACCCAGTGTCATTGCATGTGTGTTCTTCCCAAAGACCACACATGAATCCACCAGTGTCATTGCATGTGTGTTCTTCTCACAAACCATATCATGAACCACACCCAGTGTCATTGCATGTGTGTTCTTCTGATAGACCACACATGGACCCACCAGTGTCATTGCATGTCTGTTCTTTTCATGAACCACAACTAGAGTCATTGGATGTCTGTTCTTCACACAGACCACATATCATCAGTGTCATTGCATGTGTGTTCTTCCCAAAGACCACACATGGATCCACCAGTGTTATCGCATGTGTGTTCTTCTCACAAACCATATCATGAACCACACCCAGTGTCATTGCATGTGTGTTCTTCTCACAGACCACACATGGATCCACCAGTGTCATTGCATGTGTGTTCTTCTCACAAACCATATCTTGAACCACACCCAATGTCATTTCATGTGTGTTCTTCCCATGAACCACACATGGATCCACTAGTGTCATTGCATGTGTGTTCTTCCCACAGACCACACATGGATCCACCAGTGTCATTGCATGTGTGTTCCTCCCATGAACCACACATGGATCCACCAGTGTCATTGCATGTCTGCTCTTTTCATGAACCACAACTAAAGTCATTGGATGTGTGTTCTTCTCACAGACCACATATCACCAGTGTCATTGCATGTGTTTTCTTCCCAAAGACCACACATGGATCCACCAGTGTCATTGGATGTGTGTTCTTCTCACAAACCATATCATAAACCACACCCAGTGACATTGCATGTGTGTTCTTCCCAAAGACCACACATGGATCCACCAGTGTCATTGCATGTGTGTTCTTCTCACAAACCATATCATGAACCACACCCAGTGTCACTGCATGTGTGTTCTTTTGATAGACCACACATGGATCCACTAGTGTCATTGCATGTCTGTTCTTTTCATGAACCACAACTAGAGTCATTGGATGTGTGTTCTTCACACAGACCACATATCATCAGTGTCATTGCATGTGTGTTCTTCCCAAAGACCACACATGGATACACCAGTGTTATCGCATGTGTGCTCTTCTCACAAACCATATCATGAACCACACCTAGTGTCATTGCATGTATGTTCTTCTCACAGACCACACATGGATCCACCAGTTTCATTGCATGTGTGTTCTTCTCACAAACCATATCTTGAACCACACCCAATGTCATTGCATGTGTGTTCTTCCCATGAACCACACATGGATCCACCAGTGTCATTGCATGTGTGTTCTTCCCACAAACCACACATGTATCCACCAGTGTTATTGCATGTGTGTTCTTCCCATAAACCACACATGGATCCACGAGTGTCATTGCATGTCTGGTCTTTTCATGAACCACAGCTAGAGTCATTGGATGTGTGTTCTTCTCACAAACCACATATCACCAGTGGCATTGCATGTGTTTTCTTCCCAAAGACCACACATGGATCCACCAGTGTCATTGCATGTGTGTTCTTCTCACAAACCATATAATGAACCACACCCAGTGTCATTGCATGTGTGTTCTTCTCACAGACCACACTTTGGATCCACCAGTGTCATTGCATGTGTGTTCTTCTCACAAACCATATCATGAACCACACCCAATGTCATTGCATGTTTGTTCTTCCCATGAACCACACATGGATCCACCAGTGTCATTGCATGTGTGTTCTTCGCACATACCACACATGGATCCACCGGTGTCATTGCATGTCTACTATTCTCATTAACCATAGCTAGAGTCATTGCATGTCTGTTCTTTTCACAAACCACATATCACCAGAGTCATTGCATGCGTGTTCTTCCCATAAACCACACATGGATCCACCTGTGTCATAGCATGTGTGTTCTTCTCACAAACCATATCATGAACCACACCCAATGTCATTGCATGTGTGTTCTTCCCATGAACCACACATGGATCCACCAGTGTCATTGCATGTGTGTTCTTCCCACAGACCACACATGGATCCACCAGTGTCATTGCATGTGTGTTCCTCCCATGAACCACACATGGATCCACCAGTGTCATTGCATGTCTGCTCTTTTCATGAACCACAGCTAAAGTCATTGGATGTGTGTTCTTCTCACAGACCACATATCACCAGTGTCATTGCATGTGTTTTCTTCCCAAAGACCACACATGGATCCACCAGTGTCATTGGATGTGTGTTCTTCTCACAAACCATATCATGAACCACACCCAGTGTCATTGCATGTGTGTTCTCCCCAAAGACCACACATGGATCCACCAGTGTCATTGCATGTGTGTTCTTCTCACAAACCATATCATGAACCACACCCAGTGTCATTGCATGTGTGTTCTTCTGATAGACCACACATGGATCCACCAGTGTCATTGCATGTCTGTTCTTTTCATGAACCACAACTAGAGTGATTGGATGTGTGTTCTTCACACAGACCACATATCACCAGTATCATTGCATGTGTGTTATTCCCAAAGACCACACATGGATCCACCAGTGTTATCGCATGTGTGTTCTTCTCACAAACCATATCATGAACCACACCCAGTGTCATTGCATGTGTGTTCTTCTCACAGACCACACATGGATCCACCAGTGTCATTGCATGTGTGTTCTTCTCACAAACCATATCTTGAACCACACCGAATGTCATTGCATGTGTGTTCTTCCCATGAACCACACATGGATCCACCAGTGTCATTGCATGTGTGTTCTTCCCACAAACCACACATGGATCCACCAGTGTCATTGCATGTGTGTTCTTCCCATAAACCACACATGGATCCACCAGTGTCATTGCATGTCTGCTCTTTTCATGAACCACAGCTAGAGTCATTGGATGTGTGTTCTTCTCACAAACCACATATCACTAGTGGCATTGCATGTGTTTTCTTCCCAAAGACCACACATGGATCCACCAGTGTCATTGCATGTGTGTTCTTCTCACAAACCATATCATGAACCACACCCAGTGTCATTGCATGTGTGTTCTTCTCACAGACCACACATTGGATCCACCAGTGTCATTGCATGTGTGTTCTTCTCACAAACCATATCATGAACCACACCCAATGTCATTGCATGTGTGTTCTTCCCATGAACCACACATGGATCGACCAGTGTCATTGCATGTGTGTTCTTCCCACATACCACACATGGATCCACCAGTGTCATTGCATGTGTGTTCTTCCCATGAACCACACATGGATCCACCAGTGTCATTGCATGTGTTTTCGTCCCAAAGACCACACATGGATCCACGAGTGTCATTGCATGTGTGTTCTTCTCAGAAACCATATCATGAACCACACTCAGTGTCATTGCATGTGTGTTCTTCTCATAGACCACACATGGATCCACCAGTGTCATTGCATGTGTGTTCTTCTCACAGACCATATCATGAACCACACCCAGTGTCATTGCATGTGTGTTCTTCCCATGAACCACACATGGATCCAACTGTGTCATTGTTTGTCTGCTCTTTTCATTAACCACAGCTAGAGATATTGCATGTGTGTTCTTCTCACAAACCACATATCAACGGAGTCATTGCATGTGTGTTCTTCCCATGAACCACACATGGATCCACCAGTGTCATTGCATGTGTGATATTCTCACAAACCACGTAAGGATCCACCGGTGTCATTGCATGTGTGTTCTTCCCATGAACCACACATGGATCCACCGGTGTCATTGTATGTCTGCTCTTCCCATGAATAACAGCTAGAGTCATCGCATGCGTGCTCTTTTCATGAACCACAGCTAGAGTCATTGCATGTGTGTTCTTCTCACAAACCATATAATGAACCACACCCAGTGTCATTGCATGTGTGTTCTTCCCATGAACCACACATGGATCCACCGGTGTCATTGCATGTCTGCTCTTTTCATGAACCACAACTAGAGTCATTGCATGTGTGTTCTTCTCAGAGACCAGATATCACCGGAGTCATTGCATGTGTGTTCTTCCCATGAACCACACATGGATCCACCAGTGTCATTGCATGTGTGTTCTTCCCACAGACCACACATGGATCCACCAGTGTCGTTGCATGTGTGTTCTTCCCATGAACCGCACATGGATCCACCAGTGTCATTGTATGTCTGCTCTTTTCATGAACCACAGCTAGAGTCATTGGATGTGTGTTGTTTTCACAGACCATATATCACCAGTGTAATTGCATGCGTGTTCTTCCCAAAGACCACACATGGATCCACCAGTGTCATTGCATGTGTGTTCTTCTCACAAACCATATCATGAACCACACCCAGTGTTATTGCATGTGTGTTCTTCTCACAGACCACATATCACCAGTGTCATTGCATGTGTTTTCTTCCCAAAGACCACACATGGATCCACCAGTGTCATTGGATGTGTGTTCTTCTCACAAACCATATCATGAACCACACCCAGTGTCATTGCATGTGTGTTCTTCCCAAAGACCACACATGGATCCACCAGTGTCATTGCATGTGTGTTCTTCTCACAAACCATATCATGAACCACACCCAGTGTCATTGCATGTGTGTTCTTCTGATAGACCACACATGGATCCACCAGTGTCATTGCATGTCTGTTCTTTTCATGAACCACAACTAGAGTGATTGGATGTGTGTTCTTCACACAGACCACATATCACCAGTGTCATTGCATGTGTGTTCTTCCCAAAGACCACACATGGATCCACCAGTGTTATCGCATGTGTGTTCTTCTCACAAACCATATCATGAACCACACCCAGTGTCATTGCATGTGTGTTCTTCTCACAGACCACACATGGATCCACCAGTGTCATTGCATGTGTGTTCTTCTCACAAACCATATCTTGAACCACACCCAATGTCATTCCATGTGTGTTCTTCCCATGAACCACACATGGATCCACCAGTGTCATTGCATGTGTGTTCTTCCCACAAACCACACATGGATCCACCAGTGTCATTGCATGTGTGTTCTTCCCATAAACCACACATGGATCCACCAGTGTCATTGCATGTCTGCTCTTTTCATGAACCACAACTAGAGTCATTGGATGTGTGTTCTTCTCACAAACCACATATCACTAGTGGCATTGCATGTGTTTTCTTCCCAAAGACCACACATGGATCCACCAGTGTCATTGCATGTGTGTTCTTCTCACAGACCATATCATGAACCACACCCAGTGTTATTGCATGTGTGTTCTTCTCATAGACCACATATCACCAGTGTCATTGCATGTGTTTTCTTCCCAAAGACCACACATGGATCCACCAGTGTCATTGGATGTGTGTTCTTCTCACAAACCATATCATGAACCACACCCAGTGTCATTGCATGTGTGTTCTTCCCAAAGACCACACATGGATCCACCAGTGTCATTGCATGTGTGTTCTTCTCACAAACCATATCATGAACCACACCCAGTGTCATTGCATGTGTGTTCTTCTGATAGACCACACATGGATCCACCAGTGTCATTGCATGTCTGTTCTTTTCATGAACCACAACTAGAGTGATTGGATGTGTGTTCTTCACACAGACCACATATCACCAGTGTCATTGCATGTGTGTTCTTCCCAAAGACCACACATGGATCCACCAGTGTTATCGCATGTGTGTTCTTCTCACAAACCATATCATGAACCACACCCAGTGTCATTGCATGTGTGTTCTTCTCACAGACCACACATTGGATCCACCAGTGTCATTGCATGTGTCTTCTTCTCACAAACCATATCATGAACCACACCCAATGTCATTGCATGTGTGTTCTTCCCATGAACCACACATGGATCCACCAGTGTCATTGCATGTGTGTTCTTCCCACATACCACACATGGATCCACCAGTGTCATTGCATGTGTGTTCTTCCCATGAACCACACATGGATCCACCAGTGTCATTGCATGTCTGCTCTTTTCAAGAACCACAACTAGAGTCATTGGATGTGTGTTATTCTCACAGACCACGTACCACCAGTGTCATTACATGTGTTTTCTTCCCAAAGACCACACATGGATCCACCAGTGTCATTGCATGTGTGTTCTTCTCACAAACCATATCATGAACCACACCCAGTGTCATTGCATGTGTGTTCTTCTCATAGACCACACATGGATCCACCAGTGTCATTGCATGTGTGTTCTTCTCACAGACCATATCATGAACCACACCCAGTGTCATTGCATGTGTGTTCTTCCTATGAACCACACATGGATCCAACTGTGTCATTGTTTGCCTGCTCTTTTCATTAACCACAGCTAGAGATATTGCATGTGTGTTCTTCTCACAAACCACATATCAACGGAGTCATTGCATGTGTGTTCTTCCCATGAACCACACATGGATCCACCAGTGTCATTGCATGTGTGATATTCTCACAAACCACGTAAGGATCCACCGGTGTCATTGCATGTGTGTTCTTCCCATGAACCACACATGGATCCACCGGTGTCATTGTATGTCTGCTCTTCCCATGAATAACAGCTAGAGTCATCGCATGCGTGCTCTTTTCATGAACCACAGCTAGAGTCATTGCATGTGTGTTCTTGTCACAAACCATATAATGAACCACACCCAGTGTCATTGCATGCGTGTTCTTCCCATGAACCACACATGGATCCACCGGTGTCATTGCATGTCTGCTCTTTTCATGAACCACAACTAGAGTCATTGCATGTGTGTTCTTCTCAGAGACCAGATATCACCGGAGTCATTGCATGTGTGTTCTTCCCATGAACCACACATGGATCCACCAGTGTCATTGCATGTGTGTTCTTCCCATAGACCACACATGGATCCACCAGTGTCATTGCATGTGTGATCTTCCCATGAACGACACATGGATCCACCAGTGTCATTGCTTGTCTACTCTTTTCATTAACCACAGCTAGAGTCATTGGATGTGTGTTCTTCTCACAGACCACATATCACCACTGTCATTGCATGTGTGTTCTTCCCAAAGACCACACATGGATCCACCAGTGTCATTGCATGTGTGTTCTTCTCACAAACCATATCATGAACCACACCTAGTATCATTGCATGTGTGTTCTTCTCACAGACTACACATGGATCCACTAGTGTCATTGCATGTGTGTTCTTCTCATAGACCATATCATGAACCACACCAAGTGTCATTGCATGTGTGTTCTTCCCATGAACTACACATGGATCCACCAGTGTCATTGCATGTCACCTCTTTTCATTAACCACAGCTAGAGTCATTTTATGTGTGTTCTTCTCACAAACCACATATCACCGGAGTCATTGCATGTGGGTTCTTCCCAAAGACCACACATGGATCCACCAGTGTCATTGCATGTGTGTTCTTCCCACAGACCACACATGGATCCACCAGTGTCGCTGCATGTGTGTTCTTCCCATGAACCACACATGGATCCACCAGTGTCATTGCATGTCTGCTCTTTTCATGAACCACAGCTAAAGTCATTGGATGTGTGTTCTTCACACAGACCACATATCACCAGTGTCATTGCATGTGTTTTCTTCCCAAAGACCACACATGGATCCACCAGTGTCATTGGATGTGTGTTCTTCTCACAAACCATATAATGAACCACACCCAGTGTCATTGCATGTGTGTTCTTCCCATGAACCACACATGGATCCACCGGTGTCATTGCATGTCTGCTCTTTTCATGAACCACAACTAGAGTCATTGCATGTGTGTTCTTCTCAGAGACCAGATATCACCGGAGTCATTGCATGTGTGTTCTTCCCATGCACCACACATGGATCCACCAGTGTCATTGCATGTGTGTTCTTCCCACAGACCACACATGGATCCACCAGTGTCGTTGCATGTGTGTTCTTCCCATGAACCACACATGGATCCACCAGTGTCATTGTATGTCTGCTCTTTTCATGAACCACAGCTAGAGTCATTGGATGTGTGTTGTTTTCACAGACCATATATCACCAGTGTAATTGCATGCGTGTTCTTCCCAAAGACCACACATGGATCCACCAGTGTCATTGCATGTGTGTTCTTCTCACAAACCATATCATGAACCACACCCAGTGTTATTGCATGTGTGTTCTTCTCACAGACCACATATCACCATTGTCATTGCATGTGTTTTCTTCCCAAAGACCACACATGGATCCACCAGTGTCATTGGATGTGTGTTCTTCTCACAAACCATATCATGAACCACAACCAGTGTCATTGCATGTGTGTTCTTCCCAAAGACCACACATGGATCCACCAGTGTCATTGCATGTGTGTTCTTCTCACAAACCATATCATGAACCACACCCAGTGTCATTGCATGTGTGTTCTTCTGATAGACCACACATGGATCCACCAGTGTCATTGCATGTCTGTTCTTTTCATGAACCACAACTAGAGTGATTGGATGTGTGTTCTTCACACAGACCACATATCACCAGTGTCATTGCATGTGTGTTCTTCCCAAAGACCACACATGGATCCACCAGTGTTATCGCATGTGTGTTCTTCTCACAAACCAAATCATGAACCACACCCAGTGTCATTGCATGTGTGTTCTTCTCACAGACCACACATGGATCCACCAGTGTCCTTGCATGTGTGTTCTTCTCACAAACCATATCTTGAACCACACCCAATGTCATTGCATGTGTGTTCTTCCCATGAACCACACATGGATCCACCAGTGTCATTGCATGTGTGTTCTTCCCACAAACCACACATGGATCCACCAGTGTCATTGCATGTGTGTTCTTCCCATAAACCACACATGGATCCACCAGTGTCATTGCATGTCTGCTCTTTTCATGAACCACAGCTAGAGTCATTGGATGTGTGTTCTTCTCACAAACCATATATCACTAGTGGCATTGCATGTGTTTTCTTCCCAAAGACCACACATGGATCCACCAGTGTCATTGCATGTGTGTTCTTCTCACAAACCATATCATGAACCACACCCAGTGTCATTGCATGTGTCTTCTTCTCACAGACCACACATTGGATCCACCAGTGTCATTGCATGTGTGTTCTTCTCACAAACCATATCATGAACCACACCCAATGTCATTGCATGTGTGTTCTTCCCATGAACCACACATGGATCCACCAGTGTCATTGCATGTGTGTTCTTCCCACAGACCACACATGGATCCACCAGTGTCATTGCATGTGTGTTCTTCTCACAAACCATATCATGAACCACACCCAGTGTTATTGCATGTGTGTTCTTCTCACAGACCACATATCACCATTGTCATTGCATGTGTTTTCTTCCCAAAGACCACACATGGATCCACCAGTGTCATTGGATGTGTGTTCTTCTCACAAACCATATCATGAACCACAACCAGTGTCATTGCATGTGTGTTCTTCCCAAAGACCACACATGGATCCACCAGTGTCATTGCATGTGTGTTCTTCTCACAAACCATATCATGAACCACACCCAGTGTCATTGCATGTGTGTTCTTCTGATAGACCACACATGGATCCACCAGTGTCATTGCATGTCTGTTCTTTTCATGAACCACAACTAGAGTGATTGGATGTGTGTTCTTCACACAGACCACATATCACCAGTGTCATTGCATGTGTGTTCTTCCCAAAGACCACACATGGATCCACCAGTGTTATCGCATGTGTGTTCTTCTCACAAACCAAATCATGAACCACACCCAGTGTCATTGCATGTGTGTTCTTCTCACAGACCACACATGGATCCACCAGTGTCCTTGCATGTGTGTTCTTCTCACAAACCATATCTTGAACCACACCCAATGTCATTGCATGTGTGTTCTTCCCATGAACCACACATGGATCCACCAGTGTCATTGCATGTGTGTTCTTCCCACAAACCACACATGGATCCACCAGTGTCATTGCATGTGTGTTCTTCCCATAAACCACACATGGATCCACCAGTGTCATTGCATGTCTGCTCTTTTCATGAACCACAGCTAGAGTCATTGGATGTGTGTTCTTCTCACAAACCATATATCACTAGTGGCATTGCATGTGTTTTCTTCCCAAAGACCACACATGGATCCACCAGTGTCATTGCATGTGTGTTCTTCTCACAAACCATATCATGAACCACACCCAGTGTCATTGCATGTGTCTTCTTCTCACAGACCACACATTGGATCCACCAGTGTCATTGCATGTGTGTTCTTCTCACAAACCATATCATGAACCACACCCAATGTCATTGCATGTGTGTTCTTCCCATGAACCACACATGGATCCACCAGTGTCATTGCATGTGTGTTCTTCCCACAGACCACACATGGATCCACCAGTGTCGTTGCATGTGTGTTCTTCCCATGAACCACACATGGATCCACCAGTGTCATTGTATGTCTGCTCTTTTCATGAACCACAGCTAGAGTCATTGGATGTGTGTTGTTTTCACAGACCATATATCACCAGTGTAATTGCATGCGTGTTCTTCCCAAAGACCACACATGGATCCACCAGTGTCATTGCATGTGTGTTCTTCTCACAAACCATATCATGAACCACACCCAGTGTTATTGCATGTGTGTTCTTCTCACAGACCACACATGGATCCACCAGTGTCATTGCATGTGTGTTCTTCTCACAAACCATATCATGAACCACACCTAGTGTCATTGCATGTGTGTTCTTCTCATTAACCCCACATGGATCCACCGGTGTCATTGCATGTCTGCCCTTTTCATTAACCACATCTAGAGTCATTGCATGTGTGCTCTTTTCACAAACCACATATCACCAGAGTCATTGAATGTGTGTTATTGTCACAGACCACATATCGCCTGTCATTGCATGTGTGTTCTTCCCATGAACCACACATGGATCCACCAGTGTCATTGCATGTGTGTTCTTCCCACAAACCACACATGGATCCACCAGTGTTATTGCATGTGTGTTCTTCCCATGAACGACACATGGATCCACCAGTGTCATTGTATGTCTACTCTTTTCATTAACCACAGCTAGAGTCATTGGATGTGTGTTGTTTTCACAGACCATATATCACCAGTGTAATTGCATGCGTGTTCTTCCCAAAGACCACACATGGATCCACCAGTGTCATTGCATGTGTGTTCTTCTCACAAACCATATCATGAACCACACCCAGTGTTATTGCATGTGTGTTCTTCTCACAGACCACATATCACCATTGTCATTGCATGTGTTTTCTTCCCAAAGACCACACATGGATCCACCAGTGTCATTGGATGTGTGTTCTTCTCACAAACCATATCATGAACCACACCCAGTGTCATTGCATGTGTGTTCTTCCCAAAGACCACACATGGATCCACCAGTGTCATTGCATGTGTGTTCTTCTCACAAACCATATCATGAACCACACCCAGTGTCATTGCATGTGTGTTCTTCTGATAGACCACACATGGATCCACCAGTGTCATTGCATGTCTGTTCTTTTCATGAACCACAACTAGAGTGATTGGATGTGTGTTCTTCACACAGACCACATATCACCAGTGTCATTGCATGTGTGTTCTTCCCAAAGACCACACATGGATCCACCAGTGTTATCGCATGTGTGTTCTTCTCACAAACCAAATCATGAACCACACCCAGTGTCATTGCATGTGTGTTCTTCTCACAGACCACACATGGATCCACCAGTGTCATTGCATGTGTGTTCTTCTCACAAACCATATCTTGAACCACACCCAATGTCATTGCATGTGTGTTCTTCCCATGAACCACACATGGATCCACCAGTGTCATTGCATGTGTGTTCTTCCCACAAACCACACATGGATCCACCAGTGTCATTGCATGTGTGTTCTTCCCATAAACCACACATGGATCCACCAGTGTCATTGCATGTCTGCTCTTTTCATGAACCACAGCTAGAGTCATTGGATGTGTGTTCTTCTCACAAACCATATATCACTAGTGGCATTGCATGTGTTTTCTTCCCAAAGACCACACATGGATCCACCAGTGTCATTGCATGTGTGTTCTTCTCACAAACCATATCATGAACCACACCCAGTGTCATTGCATGTGTGTTCTTCTCACAGACCACACATTGGATCCACCAGTGTCATTGCATGTGTGTTCTTCTCACAAACCATATCATGAACCACACCCAATGTCATTGCATGTGTGTTCTTCCCATGAACCACACATGGATCCACCAGTGTCATTGCATGTGTGTTCTTCCCACATACCACACATGGATCCACCAGTGTCATTGCATGTGTGTTCTTCCCATGAACCACACATGGATCCACCAGTGTCATTGCATGTCTGCTCTTTTCAAGAACCACAACTAGAGTCATTGGATGTTTGTTCTTCTCACAGACCACATATCACCAGTGTCATTACATGTGTTTTCTTCCCAAAGACCACACATGGATCCACCAGTGTCATTGCATGTGTGTTCTTCTCACAAACCATATCATGAACCACACCCAGTGTCATTGCATGTGTGTTCTTCTCATAGACCACACATGGATCCACCAGTGTCATTGCATGTGTGTTCTTCTCACAGACCATATCATGAACCACACCCAGTGTCATTGCATGTGTGTTCTTCCCATGAACCACACATGGATCCAACTGTGTCATTGTTTGCCTGCTCTTTTCATTAACCACAGCTAGAGATATTGCATGTGTGTTCTTCTCACAAACCACATATCAACGGAGTCATTGCATGTGTGTTCTTCCCATGAACCACACATGGATCCACCAGTGTCATTGCATGTGTGATATTCTCACAAACCACGTAAGGATCCACCGGTGTCATTGCATGTGTGTTCTTCCCATGAACCACACATGGATCCACCGGTGTCATTGTATGTCTGCTCTTCCCATGAATAACAGCTAGAGTCATCGCATGCGTGCTCTTTTCATGAACCACAGCTAGAGTCATTGCATGTGTGTTCTTCTCACAAACCATATAATGAACCACACCCAGTGTCATTGCATGTGTGTTCTTCCCATGAACCACACATGGATCCACCGGTGTCATTGCATGTCTGCTCTTTTCATGAACCACAACTAGAGTCATTGCATGTGTGTTCTTCTCAGAGACCAGATATCACCGGAGTCATTGCATGTGTGTTCTTCCCATGAACCACACATGGATCCACCAGTGTCATTGCATGTGTGTTCTTCCCACAGACCACACATGGATCCACCAGTGTCGTTGCATGTGTGTTCTTCCCATGAACCACACATGGATCCACCAGTGTCATTGTATGTCTGCTCTTTTCATGAACCACAGCTAGAGTCATTGGATGTGTGTTGTTTTCACAGACCATATATCACCAGTGTAATTGCATGCGTGTTCTTCCCAAAGACCACACATGGATCCACTAGTGTCATTGCATGTGTGTTCTTCTCACAAACCATATCATGAACCACACCCAGTGTTATTGCATGTGTGTTCTTCTCACAGACCACACATGGATCCACCAGTGTCATTGCATGTGTGTTCTTCTCACAAACCATATCATGAACCACACCCAGTGTCATTGCATGTGTGTTCTTCTCATTAACCCCACATGGATCCACCGGTGTCATTGCATGTCTGCCCTTTTCATTAACCACATCTAGAGTCATTGCATGTGTGCTCTTTTCACAAACCACATATCACCAGAGTCATTGAATGTGTGTTCTTGTC
Source organism: Avena sativa (assembly GCA_916181665.1). Lineage (NCBI taxonomy): Eukaryota > Viridiplantae > Streptophyta > Magnoliopsida > Poales > Poaceae > Avena > Avena sativa. Next base: position 437,924,077 of record OV702295.1, read on the forward strand.
ACAGACCACATATCGCCTGTCATTGCATGTGTGTTCTTCCCATGAACCACACATGGATCCACCAGTGTCATTGCATGTGTGTTCTTCCCATAGACTTCCCATGAACCACACCCAGTGTCATTGCATGTGTGATCTTCCCATGAACGACACATGGATCCACCAGTGTCATTGCTTGTCTACTCTTTTCATTAACCACATCTAGAGTCATTGGATGTGTGTTCTTCTCACAGACCACATATCACCACTGTCATTGCATGTGTGTTCTTCCCAAAGACCACACATGGATCCACCAGTGTCATTGCATGTGTGTTCTTCTCACAAACATATCATGACCCACACCTAGTATCATTGCATGTGTGTTCTTCTCACAGACTACACATGGATCCACTAGTGTCATTGCATGTGTGTTCTTCTCATAGACCATATCATGAACCACACCCAGTGTCATTGCATGTGTGTTCTTCCCATGAACTACACATGGCTCCACCAGTGTCATTGCATGTCACCTCTTTTCATTAACCACAGCTAGAGTCATTTTATGTGTGTTCTTCTCCCAAACCACATATCACCGGAGTCATTGCATGTGGGTTCTTCCCAAAGACCACACATGGATCCACCAGTGTCATTGCATGTGTGTTCTTCCCACAGACCACACATGGATCCACCAGTGTCGTTGCATGTGTGTTCTTCCCATGAACCACACATGGATCCACCAGTGTCATTGTATGTCTGCTCTTCCCATGAATCACAGCTAGAGTCATCGCATGCGTGCTCTTTTCACAAACCACACCTAGAGTCATTGCATGTGTGTTCTTCTTACAAACCATATCATGAACCACACCCAGTGTCATTGCATGTGTGTTCTTCCCATGAAGCACACATGGATCCACCAGTGTCATTGCATGTCTGCTCTTCCCACAGACCACACATGGATCCACCAGTGTCATTGCATGTGTGTTCTTCCCATGAACCACACATGGATCCACCAGTGTCATTGCTTGTCTACTCTTTTCATGAACCACAGCTAGAGTCATTGGATGTGTGTTCTTCTCACAGACCGCATATCACCAGTGTCATTGCATGTGTGTTCTTCCCAAAGACCACACATGGATCCACCAATGTAATTGCACGTGTGTTCTTCTCACAAACCATATCATGAACCACACCCAGTGTCATTGCATGTGTGTTCTTCTCATAGACCACACATGGATCCACCAGTGTCATTGCATGTGTGTTCTTCTCACAAACCACAAATGGATCCACCCAGTGTCATTGCATGTCTACTCTTCCCATGAACCACACATGGATCCACCAGTGTCATTGCATGTCTGCTCTTTTCATGAACCACAACTAGAGTCATTGGATGTGTGTTCTTCTCACAAACCACATATTACCAGTGTCATTGCATGTGTGTTCTTCCCAAAGACCACACATGGATCCAGCAGTGTCATTGCATGTGTGTTGTTCTCACAAACCATATCATGAACAACAGCCAGTGTCATTGCATGTGTGTTCTTCTCACAGACCATACATGGATCCACTAGTGTCATCGTATGTGTGTTCTTCTCACAAACCATATCATGAACCACACCTAGTGTCATTGCATGTGTATTCTTCCCATGAACCACACATGGACCCACAAGTGTCATTGCATGTCTGCTCTTTTCATTAACCACAGCTAGAGCCATTGCATGTGTGTTCTTCTCACAAACCACATATCACCGGTGTCTATGCATGTGTGTTCTTCCCATGAACCACACATGGATCCACCAGTGTCATTGCATGTGTGTTCTTCCCACAGACCACACATGGATCCACCGGTGTCATTGCATGTCTGCTCTTCTCATTAACCATAGCTAGAGTCATTGCATGTCTGTTCTTTTCACAAACCACATATCACCAGAGTCATTGCATGTGTGTTCTTCCCATGAACCACACCCAGTGTCATTGCATGTGTGTTCTTCTCATTAACCCCACATGGATCCATCGGTGTCATTGCATGTCTACTCTTTTCATTAACCATAGCTAGAGTCATCGCATGTGTGTTCTTTTCACAAACCACATATCACTAGATTCATTGCATGTGTGTTCGTCTCACAGACCACATATCACCTGTGTCATTGCATGTGTGTTTTTCCCATGAACCACACAAAGATCCACCAGTGTCATTGCATGTGTGTTCTTCCCACAGACCACACATGGATCCACCGCTGTCATTGCATGTGTGTTCTTCCCATGAACCACACATGGATCCACCGGTGTCATCGCAGGTCTGCTCGTTTCATGAACCACAGTTAGAGTCATCGCATGTCTGCTCTTTTCATGAACCACGGCTAGAGTCATTGCATGTGTGTTCTTCTTACAAACCATATCATGAACGACACCCAGTGTCATTGCATGTGTGTTCTTCTCACAAACCACACATGGATATATCGGTGTCATTGCATGTCTGCTCTTCTCATTAACCATATCTAGCGTCATTGCATGTCTGTTCTTTTCACAAACCACATATCACCAGAGTCATTACATGTGTGATCTTCCCATAAACCACACATGGATCCACCAGTGTCATTGCATGTGTGTTCTTCTCACAAACCACACATGGATCCACCCAGTGTCATCGCATGTGTGTTCTTCCCATGAACCACACATGGATCCACCAGTGTCATTGCATGTCTGCTATTTTCATGAACCACAGCTAGAGTCATTGGATGTGTGTTCTTCTCACAGACCACATATCACCAGTGTCATTGCATGTGTGTTCTTCCCAAAGACCACACATGGATCCACCAGTGTCATTGCATGTGTGTTCTTCTCACAAACCATATCATGAACCACACCCAGTGTCATTGCATTTGTGTTCTTCTCATAGACCACACATGGATCCACCGGTGTCATTGCATGTGTGTTCTTCCCATGAACCACACATGGATCCACCGGTGTCATTGCATGTCTGCTCTTTTCATGAACCACAGCTAGAGTCATTGCATGTGTGTTCTTCTCACAGACCACATATCACCGGAGTCATTGCATGTGTGTACTTCCCATGAACCACACATGGATCCACCAGTGTCATTGCATGTGTGTTCTTCCCACAGACCACACATGGATCCACCAGTGTCGTTGCATGTGTGTTCTTCCCATGAACCACACATGGATCCACAAGTGTCATTGTATGTCTGCTCTTTTCATGAACCACAACTAGAGTCATTGGATGTGTGTTCTTCTCACAGACCACATATCACCAGTGTAATTGCATGCGTGTTCTTCCCAAAGACCACACATGGATCCACCAGTGTCATTGCATGTGTGTTCTTCTCACAAACCATATCATGAACCACACCTAGTGTCATTGCATGTGTGTTCTTCTCACAGACCACACATGGATCCACCAGTGCATTGCATGTGTGTTCTTCTCACAAACCATATCATGAACCACACCCAGTGTCATTGCATGTGTGTTCTTCTCATTAACCCCACATGGATCCACCGGTGTCATTGCATGTGTGCCCTTTTCATTAACCACATCTAGAGTCATTGCATGTGTGCTTGTCACATCGCAAGATTTTCCAAATCTTGTAATGTGAAAATAAATGAATAAAATAAAACTTTGTTTGATTTTCAAGGCCAGAAGAAACTTTTTGAATTCAATTGGGACTTCAAACCCGTTGGATCAAATAAAATCCTAAAGGGATTTATAAAGATAAACATTGAATAAAGGCAAATAAAATGTTTTGGAATTACTATTTTGGATCTTTTAAATAAAAGGATTTGGTTTTCAAAAGAAATAGAAGTTTTATAAATAAGGATTATTTTATAAAGCCAAATTAAACCTTGGCCAAGCTTTTGAAATAAAACTTTTTGATTTGATTAAAATAGTAGAGGTTTATTTAAATAAAATAAAAAGGATTTAAATATCCAAGTTTTTATTAATAAAGGTTTTACTATTTCCAAAACATCAAAACTTATTTATTCTTTTAAAATAAGTTTTCCAAGTATTTTGTTTTCTCAAATAAAATCTACTGAAGTGTTTTGGTTTTATTTTAAATTTCAAAATAAAGTTTTTAAGTAAACAAATCCTATTTGATTTATTAACTAAGGTCCATTTTATTTAATTATTAATGGAACCTAAAATAAAAGGTTATTTTGTTTTAAACTTATCGCATGTGTGTTCTGCCCATGAACCACACATGGATCCACCAGTGTCAGTGCATGTCTGCTCTTCCCATGAACCACAACTAGAGTCATCACATTCGTGCTCTTTTCATGAACCATAGCTAGAGTCATTGCATGTGTGTTGTTCTTACAAACCATATCATGAACCATACCCAGTGTCATTGCATGTGTGTTCTTCTCACAAACCACACATGGATCCACTAGTGTCATTGCATGCCTGCTCTTCTCATTAACGACAGCTAGAGTCATTGCATGTCTGTTCTTTTCACAAACCACATATCACCAGAGTCATTGCATGTGTGTTCTTCCCATGAACCACACATGGATCCACCAGTGTCATTGCATGTGTGTTCTTCTCACAAACCACACATGGATCCAGCCAGTGTCATCGCATGTCTGCTCTTCCCATGAACCACACATGAATCCACCAGTGTCATTCCCTGTCTGCTCTTTTCATGAACCACAGCTAGAGTCATTGGATGTGTGTTCTTCTCACAGACCACATATCACCAGTGTTATTGCATTTGTGTTCTTCCCAAAGACCACACATGGATCCACTAGTGTCATTGCATGTGTGTTCTTCTCACAGACCAAACATGGATCCACTAGTGTCATTGCATGTGTCTTCTTCTCATTAACCCCACATGGATCCACCGGTGTCATTGCATGTCTGCTCTTTTCATTAACCACAACTAGAGTCGTTGCATGTGTGCTCTTTTCAAAAACCACATATCACCAGAGTCCATGCATGTGTGTTCTTCTCACACACCATATCATGAACCACACCCAGCGTCATTGCATGTGTGTTCTTCCCATGAACCACACATGGATCCACCGGTGTCATTGCATGTCTGCTCTTTTCATGAACCACACCTAGAGTCATTGCATGTGTGTTTTTCTCATAGACCACATATCACCAGTGTCATTGCATGTGTGTTCTTCCCAAACACCACACATGGATCCACCAGTGTCATTGCATGCGTGTTTTTCTCACAAACCATATCATGAACCACACCAAGTGTCATTGCATATGTGTGTTCTTCTCATAGACCACACATGGATCCACCAGTGTCATTGCATGTGTGTTCTTCTCACAAACCATATCATGAACTACAGCCAGTGTCATTGCATGTGTGTTCTTCTCATTAACCCCACATGGATCCACTAGTGTCATTGCATGTCTGCTCTTTTCATTAGCCATAGCTAGAGTCATTGCATGTGTGTTCTTTTCACAAACCACATATCACCAGAGTCATTGCATGTGTGTTCTTCTCACAGACCACATATCACCTGTGCATTGCATGTGTGTTATTCCCATGAACCACACATGGATCCACCAGTGGCATTGCATGTGTGTTCTTTTCACAAACCACATATCACCAGAGTCATTGCATGTGTGTTCTTATCACAGACCACATATCACCTGTGTCATTGCATGTGTGTTCTTCCCATGAACCACACATGGATCCACCAGTGTCATTGCATGTGTGTTCTTCCCACAGACCACACATGGATCCAGCCAGTGTCATCCCATGTCTGCTCTTCCCATGAACCACACATGGATCCACCAGTGTCATTGCATGTCTGCTCTTTTCATGAACCACAGCTAGAGTCATTGGATGTGTGTTCTTCTCACAGACCACATATCACCAGTGTCATTGCATGTGTGTTCTTCCCAAAGACCACACATGGATCCACTAGTGTAATTGCATGTGTGTTCTTCTCACAAACCATATCATGAACCATACCCAGTGTCATTGCATGTGTGTTCTTCTCACAGACCAAACATGGATCCACTAGTGTCATTGCATGTGTGTTCTTCTCACAAACCATATCATGAACCACACCCAGTGTCATTGCATTTGTGTTCTTCTCATAGACCACACATGGATCCACCGGTGTCATTGCATGTGTGTTCTTCCCATGAACCACACATGGATCCACCGGTGTCATTGCATGTCTGCTCTTTTCATGAACCACAGCTAGAGTCATTGCATGTGTGTTCTTCTCATAGACCACATATCACCGGAGTCATTGCATGTGTGTACTTCCCATGAATCACACATGGATCCACCAGTGTCATTGCATGTGTGTTCTTCCCACAGACCACACATGGATCCACCAGTGTCGTTGCATGTGTGTTCTTCCCATTAACCACACATGGATCCACAAGTGTGATTGTATGTCTGCTCTTTTCATGAACCACAACTAGAGTCATTGGATGTGTGTTCTTCTCACAGACCACATATCACCAGTGTAATTGCATGCGTGTTCTTCCCAAAGACCACACATGGATCCACCAGTGTCATTGCATGTGTGTTCTTCTCACAAACCATATCATGAACCACACCCAGTGTCATTGCATGTGTGTTCTTCTCACAGACCACACATGGATCCACCAGTGCATTGCATGTGTGTTCTTCTCACAAACCATATCATGAACCACACCCAGTGTCATTGCATGTGTGTTCTTCTCATTAACCCCACATGGATCCACCGGTGTCATTGCATGTGTGCCCTTTTCATTAACCACATCTAGAGTCATTGCATGTGTGCTTGTCACATCCCAAGATTTTCCAAATCTTGTAATGTGAAAATAAATGAATAAAATAAAACTTTGTTTGATTTTCAAGGCCAGAAGAAACTTTTTGAATTCAATTGGGACTTCAAACCCGTTGGATCAAATAAAATCCTAAAGGGATTTATAAAGATAAACATTGAATAAAGGCAAATAAAATGTTTTGGAATTACTATTTTGGATCTTTTAAATAAAAGGATTTGGTTTTCAAAAGAAATAGAAGTTTTATAAATAAGGATTATTTTATAAAGCCAAATTAAACCTTGGCCAAGCTTTTGAAATAAAACTTTTTGATTTGATTAAAATAGTAGAGGTTTATTTAAATAAAATAAAAAGGATTTAAATATCCAAGTTTTTATTAATAAAGGTTTTACTATTTCCAAAACATCAAAACTTATTTATTCTTTTAAAATAAGTTTTCCAAGTATTTTGTTTTCTCAAATAAAATCTACTGAAGTGTTTTGGTTTTATTTTAAATTTCAAAATAAAGTTTTTAAGTAAACAAATCCTATTTGATTTATTAACTAAGGTCCATTTTATTTAATTATTAATGGAACCTAAAATAAAAGGTTATTTTGTTTTAAACTTATCGCATGTGTGTTCTGCCCATGAACCACACATGGATCCACCAGTGTCAGTGCATGTCTGCTCTTCCCATGAACCACAGCTAGAGTCATCACATTCGTGCTCTTTTCATGAACCATAGCTAGAGTCATTGCATGTGTGTTGTTCTTACAAACCATATCATGAACCATACCCAGTGTCATTGCATGTGTGTTCTTCTCACAAACCACACATGGATCCACTAGTGTCATTGCATGCCTGCTCTTCTCATTAACGACAGCTAGAGTCATTGCATGTCTGTTCTTTTCACAAACCACATATCACCAGAGTCATTGCATGTGTGTTCTTCCCATGAACCACACATGGATCCACCAGTGTCATTGCATGTGTGTTCTTCTCACAAACCACACATGGATCCAGCCAGTGTCATCGCATGTCTGCTCTTCCCATGAACCACACATGAATCCACCAGTGTCATTCCCTGTCTGCTCTTTTCATGAACCACAGCTAGAGTCATTGGATGTGTGTTCTTCTCACAGACCACATATCACCAGTGTTATTGCATTTGTGTTCTTCCCAAAGACCACACATGGATCCACTAGTGTCATTGCATGTGTGTTCTTCTCACAGACCAAACATGGATCCACTAGTGTCATTGCATGTGTCTTCTTCTCATTAACCCCACATGGATCCACCGGTGTCATTGCATGTCTGCTCTTTTCATTAACCACAACTAGAGTCGTTGCATGTGTGCTCTTTTCAAAAACCACATATCACCAGAGTCCATGCATGTGTGTTCTTCTCACACACCATATCATGAACCACACCCAGCGTCATTGCATGTGTGTTCTTCCCATGAACCACACATGGATCCACCGGTGTCATTGCATGTCTGCTCTTTTCATGAACCACACCTAGAGTCATTGCATGTGTGTTTTTCTCATAGACCACATATCACCAGTGTCATTGCATGTGTGTTCTTCCCAAACACCACACATGGATCCACCAGTGTCATTGCATGCGTGTTTTTCTCACAAACCATATCATGAACCACACCCAGTGTCATTGCATATGTGTGTTCTTCTCATAGACCACACATGGATCCACCAGTGTCATTGCATGTGTGTTCTTCTCACAAACCATATCATGAACTACAGCCAGTGTCATTGCATGTGTGTTCTTCTCATTAACCCCACATGGATCCACTAGTGTCATTGCATGTCTGCTCTTTTCATTAGCCATAGCTAGAGTCATTGCATGTGTGTTCTTTTCACAAACCACATATCACCAGAGTCATTGCATGTGTGTTCTTCTCACAGACCACATATCACCTGTGCATTGCATGTGTGTTATTCCCATGAACCACACATGGATCCACCAGTGGCATTGCATGTGTGTTCTTTTCACAAACCACATATCACCAGAGTCATTGCATGTGTGTTCTTATCACAGACCACATATCACCTGTGTCATTGCATGTGTGTTCTTCCCATGAACCACACATGGATCCACCAGTGTCATTGCATGTGTGTTCTTCCCACAGACCACACATGGATCCAGCCAGTGTCATCCCATGTCTGCTCTTCCCATGAACCACACATGGATCCACCAGTGTCATTGCATGTCTGCTCTTTTCATGAACCACAGCTAGAGTCATTGGATGTGTGTTCTTCTCACAGACCACATATCACCAGTGTCATTGCATGTGTGTTCTTCCCAAAGACCACACATGGATCCACTAGTGTAATTGCATGTGTGTTCTTCTCACAAACCATATCATGAACCATACCCAGTGTCATTGCATGTGTGTTCTTCTCACAGACCAAACATGGATCCACTAGTGTCATTGCATGTGTGTTCTTCTCACAAACCATATCATGAACCACACCCAGTGTCATTGCATTTGTGTTCTTCTCATAGACCACACATGGATCCACCGGTGTCATTGCATGTGTGTTCTTCCCATGAACCACACATGGATCCACCGGTGTCATTGCATGTCTGCTCTTTTCATGAACCACAGCTAGAGTCATTGCATGTGTGTTCTTCTCATAGACCACATATCACCGGAGTCATTGCATGTGTGTACTTCCCATGAATCACACATGGATCCACCAGTGTCATTGCATGTGTGTTCTTCCCACAGACCACACATGGATCCACCAGTGTCGTTGCATGTGTGTTCTTCCCATTAACCACACATGGATCCACAAGTGTGATTGTATGTCTGCTCTTTTCATGAACCACAACTAGAGTCATTGGATGTGTGTTCTTCTCACAGACCACATATCACCAGTGTAATTGCATGCGTGTTCTTCCCAAAGACCACACATGGATCCACCAGTGTCATTGCATGTGTGTTCTTCTCACAAACCATATCATGAACCACACCCAGTGTCATTGCATGTGTGTTCTTCTCACAGACCACACATGGATCCACCAGTGCATTGCATGTGTGTTCTTCTCACAAACCATATCATGAACCACACCCAGTGTCATTGCATGTGTGTTCTTCTCATTAACCCCACATGGATCCACCGGTGTCATTGCATGTGTGCCCTTTTCATTAACCACATCTAGAGTCATTGCATGTGTGCTTGTCACATCCCAAGATTTTCCAAATCTTGTAATGTGAAAATAAATTAATAAAATAAAACTTTGTTTGATTTTCAAGGCCAGAAGAAACTTTTTGAATTCAATTGGGACTTCAAACCCGTTGGATCAAATAAAATCCTAAAGGGATTTATAAAGATAAACATTGAATAAAGGCAAATAAATTGTTTTGGAATTACTATTTTGGATCTTTTAAATAAAAGGATTTGGTTTTCAAAAGAAATAGAAGTTTTATAAATAAGGATTATTTTATAAAGCCAAATTAAACCTTGGCCAAGCTTTTGAAATAAAACTTTTTGATTTGATTAAAATAGTAGAGGTTTATTTAAATAAAATAAAAAGGATTTAAATATCCATGTTTTTATTAATAAAGGTTTTACTATTTCCAAAACATCAAAACTTATTTATTCTTTTAAAATAAGTTTTCCAAGTATTTTGTTTTCTCAAATAAAATCTACTGAAGTGTTTTGGTTTTATTTTAAATTTCAAAATAAAGTTTTTAAGTAAACAAATCCTATTTGATTTATTAACTAAGGTCCATTTTATTTAATTATTAATGGAACCTAAAATAAAAGGTTATTTTGTTTTAAACTTATCGCATGTGTGTTCTGCCCATGAACCACACATGGATGCACCAGTGTCAGTGCATGTCTGCTCTTCCCATGAACCACAGCTAGAGTCATCACATTCGTGCTCTTTTCATGAACCATAGCTAGAGTCATTGCATGTGTGTTGTTCTTACAAACCATATCATGAACCATACCCAGTGTCATTGCATGTGTGTTCTTCTCACAAACCACACATCGATCCACTAGTGTCATTGCATGCCTGCTCTTCTCATTAACGACAACTAGAGTCATTGCATGTCTGTTCTTTTCACAAACCACATATCACCAGAGTCATTGCATGTGTGTTCTTCCCATGAACCACACATGGATCCACCAGTGTCATTGCATGTGTGTTCTTCTCACAAACCACACATGGATCCAGCCAGTGTCATCGCATGTCTGCTCTTCCCATGAACCACACATGAATCCACCAGTGTCATTCCCTGTCTGCTCTTTTCATGAACCACAGCTAGAGTCATTGGATGTGTGTTCTTCTCACAGACCACATATCACCAGTGTTATTGCATTTGTGTTCTTCAAAAAGACCACAAATGGATCCACTAGTGTCATTGCATGTGTGTTCTTCTCACAGACCAAACATGGATCCACTAGTGTCATTGCATGCGTCTTCTTCTCATTAACCCCACATGGATCCACCGGTGTCATTGCATGTCTGCTCTTTTCATTAACCACAACTAGAGTCGTTGCATGTGTGCTCTTTTCAAAAACCACATATCACCAGAGTCCATGCATGTGTGTTCTTCTCACACACCATATCATGAACCACACCCAGCGTCATTGCATGTGTGTTCTTCCCATGAACCACACATGGATCCACCGGTGTCATTGCATGTCTGCTCTTTTCATGAACCACACCTAGAGTCATTGCATGTGTGTTTTTCTCATAGACCACATATCACCAGTGTCATTGCATGTGTGTTCTTCCCAAAGACCACACATGGATCCACCAGTGTCATTGCATGCGTGTTTTTCTCACAAACCATATCATGAACCACACCCAGTGTCATTGCATATGTGTGTTCTTCTCATAGACCACACATGGATCCACCAGTGTCATTGCAAGTGTGTTCTTCTCACAAACCATATCATGAACTACAGCCAGTGTCATTGCATGTGTGTTCTTCTCATTAACCCCACATGGATCCACCAGTGTCATTGCATGTCTGCTCTTTTCATTAGCCATAGCTAGAGTCATTGCATGTGTGTTCTTTTCACAAACCACATATCACCAGAGTCATTGCATGTGTGTTCTTCTCACAGACCACATATCACCTGTGCATTGCATGTGTGTTATTCCCATGAACCACACATGGATCCACCAGTGGCATTGCATGTGTGTTCTTTTCACAAACCACATATCACCAGAGTCATTGCATGTGTGTTCTTATCACAGACCACATATCACCTGTGTCATTGCAAGTGTGTTCTTCCCATGAACCACACATGGATCCACCAGTGTCATTGCATATGTGTTCTTCCCACAGACCACACATGGATCCAGCCAGTGTCATCGCATGTCTGCTCTTCCCATGAACCACACATGGATCCACCAGTGTCATTGCATGTCTGCTCTTTTCATGAACCACAGCTAGAGTCATTGGATGTGTGTTCTTCTCACAGACCACATATCACCAGTGTCATTGCATGTGTGTTCTTCCCAAAGACCACACATGGATCCACTAGTGTAATTGCATGTGTGTTCTTCTCACAAACCATATCATGAACCATACCCAGTGTCATTGCATGTGTGTTCTTCTCACAGACCAAACATGGATCCACTAGTGTCATTGCATGTGTGTTCTTCTCACAAAACATATCATGAACCACACCCAGTGTCATTGCATGTGTGCTCTTCTCATTAACCCCACATGGAGCCACCGGTGTCATTGCATGTCTGCTCTTTTCATTAACCACAGCTAGAGTCATTGCATGTGTGCTCTTTTCACAAACCACATATCACCAGAGTCCTTACATGTGTGTTCTTCTCATAGACTATATCATGAACCACACCCATTGTCATTGCATGTGTGTTCTTCCCATGAACCACATATGGAACCACCGGTGTCATTCCATGTCTGCTCTTTTCATGAACCACACCTAGAGTCATTGCATGTGTGTTCTTCTCATAGACCACATATCACCAGTGTCATTGCATGTGTGTTCTTCCCAAAGACCACACATGGATCCACCAGTGTCATTGCATGCGTGTTTTTCTCACAAACCATATCATGAACCACACCCAGTGTCATTGCATATGTGTGTTCTTCTCATAGACCGCACATGGATCCACCAGTGTCATTGCATGTGTGTTCTTCTCACAAACCATATCATGAACCACACCAAGTGTCATTGCATGTGTGTTCTTCTCATTAACCCCACATGGATCCACCAGTGTCATTGCATGTATGCTCTTTTCATTAACCATAGCTAGAGTCATTGCATGTGTGTTCTTTTCACAAACCACATATCAACAGAGTCATTGCATGTGTGTTCTTCTCACAGACCACATATCACCTGTGCATTGCATGTGTGTTATTCCCATGAACCACACATGGATCCACCAGTGGCATTGCATGTGTGTTCTTTTCACAAACCAAATATCACCAGAGTCATTGCATGTGTGTTCTTATCACAGACCACATATCACCTGTGTCATTGCATGTGTGTTCTTCCCATGAACCACACATGGATCCACAGTGTCATTGCATATGTGTTCTTCCCATAGACCACAAATGGATCCACCGGTGTCATTGCATGTGTGTTCTTCCCATGAACCACACATGGATCTACCAGTGTCATTGCATGTCTGCTCTTTTCATGAACCACAACTAGAGTCATTGGATGTGTGTTCTTCTCACAGACCACATATCTCCAGTGTCATTGCATGTGTGTTCTTCCCAAAGACCACACATGGATCCACTAGTGTTATTGCATGTGTGTTCTTCTCACAAACCATATCATGAACCATACCCAGTGTCATTGCATGTGTGTTCTTCTCACAGACCACACATGGATCCACTAGTGTATTGCATGTGTGTTCTTCTCATAAACCATATCATGAACCACACCCAGTGTCATTGCATGTGTGTTCTTCTCATTCACCCCACATGGATCCACCGGTGTCATTGCCTGTCTGCTCTTTTCATTGACCATAGCTAGAGTCATTACATGTGTGCTCTTTTCACAAACCACATATCACTAGAGTCCTTGCATGTGTGTTCTTCTCACAGACCATATCATGAACCACACCCAGTGTCATTGCATGTGTGTTCTTCCCATGAACCACACATGGATCCACCGGTGTCATTGCATGTCTGCTCTTTTCATGAACCACAACTAGAGTCATTGCATGTGTGTTCTTCTCACAGACCAGATATCACCAGTGTCATTGCATGTGTGTTCTTCCCAAATACCACACATGGATCCACCAGTGTCATTGCATGTGTGTTTTTCTCACAAACCATATCATGAACCAAACCCAGTGTCATTGCATATGTGTGTTCTTCTCACAGAGCACACATGGATCCACCAGTGTCATTGCATGTGTGTTCTTCTCACAAACCATATCATGAACCACACCCAGTGTCATTGCATGTGTGTTCTTCTAATTAACCCCACATGGATCCACCGGTGTCATTGCATGTCTGCTCTTTTCATTAACCATAGCTAGAGTCATTGCATGTGTGTTCTTTTCACAAACCACATATCACCAGAGTCATGGCATGTGTGTTCTTCTCACAGACCACATATCACCTGTGCATTGCATGTGTGTTCTTCCCATGAACCACACATGGATCCAGCAGTGGCATTGCATGTGTGTTCTTTTCACAAACCACATATCACCAGAGTCATTGCATGTGTGTTCTTATCACATACCACATATCACCTGTGTCATTGCATGTGTGTTCTTCCCATGAACCACACATGGATCCACCAATGTCATTGCATATGTGTTCTTCCCACAGACCACACATGGATCCAGCCAGTGTCATCGCATGTCTGCTCTTCCCATGAACCACACATGGATCCACCAGTGTCATTGCATGTCTGCTCTTTTCATGAGCCACAACTAGAGTCATTGGATGTGTGTTCTTCTCACAGACCACATATCACCAGTGTTATTGCATGTGTGTTCTTCCCAAAGACCACACATGGATCCACTAGTGTCATTGCATGTGTGTTCTTCTCACAAACCGTATCATGAACCATACCCAGTGTCATTGCATGTGTGTTCTTCTCACAGACCAAACATGGATCCTCTAGTGTCATTGCATGTGTGTTCTTCTCACAAACAATATCATGAACCACACCCAGTGTCATTGCATGTGTGTTCTTCTCATTAACCCCACATGGATCCACCGGTGTCATTGCATGTCTGCTCTTTTCATTAACCATAGCTAGAGTCATTGCATGTGTGTTCTTTTCACAAACCACATATCACCAGAGTCCTTGCATGTGTGTTCTTCTCACAGACCATATCATGAACCACACCCAGTGTCATTGCATGTGTGTTCTTCCCATGAACCACACATGGATCCACCGGTGTCATTGCATGTCTGCTCTTTTCATGAACCACACCTAGAGTCATTGCATGTGTGTTCTTCTCATAGACCACATATCACCAGTGTCATTGCATGTGTGTTCTTCCCAAAGACCACACATGGATCCACCAGTGTCATTGCATGTGTGTTTTTCTCATAAACCATATCATGAACCACACCCAGTGTCATTGCATATGTGTGTTCTTCTCACAGACCACACATGGATCCACCAGTGTCATTGCATGTGTGTTCTTCTCACAAACCATATCATGAACCACACCATGTGTCATTGTATTTGTGTTCTTCTCATTAACCCCACATCGATCCACCGGTGTCATTGCATGTCTGCTCTTTTCATTAATCACAGCTAGAGTCATTGCATGTGTGTTCTTTTTACAAACCACATATCAACAGAGTCATTGCATGTGTGTTCTTCTCACAGACCTCATATCACCTGTGCATTTCATGTGTGTTCTTCCCATGAACCACACATGGATCCACTAGTGGCATTGCATGTGTGTTCTTTTCACAAACCACATATCACCAGAGTCATTGCATGTGTGTTCTTATCACAGACCACATATCACCTGTGTCATTGCATGTGTGTTCTTCCCATGAACCACACATGGATCCACTAGTGTCATTGCATATGTGTTCTTTCCACAGACCACACATGGATCCACCGGTGTCATTGCATGTGTTTTTCCCATGAACCACACATGGATCTACGAGTGTCATTGCATGTCTGCTCTTTTCATGAACCACAGCTAGAGTCATTGGATGTGTGTTCTTCTCACAGACCACATATCACCAGTGTCATTGCATGTGTGTTCTTCCCAAAGACCACACATGGATCCACCAGTGTCATTGCATGTGTGTTCGTATCGCAAACAATATCATGAACCACACCCAGTGTCATTGCATGTGTGTTCTTCTCATAGACCACACATGGATCCACCAGTTTCATTGCACGTGTGTTCTTATCACAGACCATACCATGAACCACACCTAGTGTCATTGCATGTGTGTTCTTCCCATGAACCACACATGAATCCACCGGTGTCATTGCATGTCTGCTCTTTTCATGAACCATAGCTAGAGTAATTGCATGTGTGTTCTTCTTACAGACCACATATCACCTGTGTCATTGCATGTGTGTTCTTCCCATGAACCACACATGGATCCACCAGTGTCATTGCATGTGTGTTCTTCCCACAGACCACACATGGATCCACCAGTGTCATTGCATGTGTGTTCTTCCCACGAACCACACATGGATCCACCGGTGTCATTGTATGTCTGCTCTTCCCATGAACCACAGCTAGAGTCATCGCATGCGTGCTCTTTTCTTGAACCACAGCTAGAGTCACTGCATGTGTGTTCTTCTTACAAACCATATCATAAACCACACCCAGAGTCATTGCATGTGTGTTCTTCTCACAAACCAAACATGGATCCACCGGAGTCATTGCTTGTCTTCTCTTCTCATTAACCATAGCTAGAGTCATTGCATGTCTGTTATTTTTCACAAACCACATATCACCAGAGTCATTGCATGTGTGTTCTTCCATGAACAACACATGGATCCACCAGTGTCATTGCATGTGTGTTCTTCTCACAAACCACACATGGATCCACCCAGTGTCATCACATGTGTATTCTTCCCATGAACCACACATGGATCCACCAGTGTCAGTGCATGTCTGCTCTTTTCATGAACCACAGCTAGAGTCATTGGATGTGTGTTCTTCTCACAGACCACATATCACCAGTGTCATTGCATGTGTGTTCTTCCCAAAGACCACACATGGATCCACTAGTGTCATTGCATGTATGCTCTTCTCTCAAACCATCTCATGAACCACACCCAGTGTAATTGCATGTGTGTTCTTCCAACAGACCACATATCACCGGAGTCATTGCATGTGTGTTCTTCCAATGAACCACACATGGATCCACTAGTGTCATTGCATGTTTGTTCTTCCCAGAGACCACACATGGATCCACCGGTGTCATTGCATGTGTGTTCTTCCCATGAACCACACATGGATCCACCGGTGTCATTGTATGTCTGCTCTTCCCATGAACCACAGCTAGAGTCATCGCATGCGTGCTCTTTTCATGAACCACAGCTAGTGTCATTGCATGTGTGTTCGTCTTACAAACCACATCATGAACCACACCCAGTGTCATTGCATGTGTGTTCTTCTCACAAACCACACATGGATCCACCGGTGTCATTGCATGTCTGCTCTTCTCATTAACCACAGCTAGAGTCATTGCATGTCTGTTCTTTTCACAAACCACATATCACCAGAGTCACTGCATGTGTGTTATTCCCATGAACCACACATGGATCCACCAGTGTTATTGCATGTGTGTTCTTGTCACAAACCACACACGGTCCACCAGTGTCATTGCATGTGTGTTATTCTCACAAACCACGTAAGGATCCACAGGTGTCATTGCATGTGTGTTCTTCCCATGAACCACACATGGATCTACCGTTGTCATTGTATGTCTGCTCTTCCCATAAACCACAGGAAGAGTCATCGCATGTGTGCACTTTTCATGAACCACAACTAGAGTCATTGCATGCGTGTTCTTCTTACAAACCATATCATGAACCACACCCAGTGTCATTGCATGTGTGTTCTTCTCACAAACCACACATGGATCCACCGTTGTCATTGCATGTCTGCTCTTCTCATTAACCACAACTAGGGTCATTGCATGTCTGTTCTTTTCACAAACCACATGTCACCAGAGTCATTGCATGTGTGTTCTTCCCATGAACCACACATGGATCCACCAGTGTCATCGCATGTGTGTTCTTCTCACAAACCACACATGGATCCACCCAGTGTCATCGCATGTCTGCTCTTCCCATGAACCACACATGGATCCACCAGTGTTATTGCATGTCTGCTCTTTTCATGAACCACAGCTAGAGTCATTGGATATGTGTTCTTCTCACAAACCACATATCACCAGTGTCATTGCATGTGTGTTCTTCCCAAAGACCACGCATGGATCGACCAGTGTCATTGCATGTGTGTTCTTCTCACAAACCATATCATGAACCACACCCAGTGTCATTGCATGTGTGTTCTTCTCACAGACCACACATGGATCCACCAGTGTCGTTGCATGTGTGTTCTTCTCACAAACCATATCATGAACCACACACATTATCATTGCATGTGTGTTCTTCTCATTAACCCCACATGGATCCACTAGTGTCATTGCATGTCTGCTCTTTTCATTAACCACAGCTAGAGTCATTGCATGTGTGCTCTTTTCACAAACCACATATCACCAGAGTCATTGCATGTGTGTTCTTCTCACATACCATATCATGAACCACACCCATTGTCATTGCATGTGTGTTCTTCCCATGAACCACACATGGATCCACCGGTGTCATTGCATGTCTGCTCTTTTCATGAACCACATCTAGAGTCATTGCATGTGTGTTCTTCTCACAGACCACATATCACCAGAGTCATTGCATGTGTGTTCTTTCCATGAACCACACATGGATCCACCAGTGTCATTGCATGTGTGTTCTTCCCACAGACCACACATGGATCCCCCAGTGTCGTTGCATGTGTGTTATTCCCATGAACCACACATGGATCCACCGGTGTCATTGTATGTCTGCTCTTCCCATGAACCACATCTAGAGTCATCGCATGCGTGCTCTTTTCATGAACCACAGCTAGAGTCATTGCATGTGTGTTCTTTTTACAAACCATATCATGAACCACACCTAGGGTCATTGCATGTGTGTTCTTCTCACAAACCACACATGGATCCACCGGTGTCATGGCATGTCTACTCTTCTCATTAACCACAGCTAGAGTCATTGCATGTCTGTTCTTTTCACAAACCACATATCACCAGAGTCATTGTGTGTTCTTCCCATGAACCACACATGGATCCACCAGTGTCATTGCATGTATGTTCTTCCCATAGACCACACATGGATCCACCAGTGTCATTGCATGTGTGTTCTTCCCATAAAACACACATGGATCCACCAGTGTCATTGCATGTTTGCTCTTTTCATGAACCACAGCTAGAGTCATTGGATGTGTGTTCTTCACATAGACCACATATCACCAGTGTCATTGCATGTGTGTTCTTCCCAAAGACCACACATGGATCCACCAGTGTCATTGCATGTGTGTTCTTCTCACAAACCATATCATGAACCACACCCAGTGTCATTGCATGTGTGTTCTTCTCACACACCACACATGGATCCACTAGTGTCATTGCATGTGCGTTCTTCTCACAGACCATATCATGAACCAAACCCAGTGTCATTGCATGTGTGTTCTTCCCATGAACCACACATGGATCCACCGGTGTCATTGCATGTCTGCTCTTTTCATGAACCACAGCTAGAGTCATTGCATGTGTGTTCTTCCCATAGACCACACATGGATCCACCAGTGTCATTGCATGTGTGTTCTTCCCATGAACCACACATGGATCCACCAGTGTCATTGCATGTGTGTTATTCTCACAAACCACGTAAGGATCCACCGGTGTCGTTGCATGTGTGTTCTTCCCATGAACCAAACATGGATCCACCGGTGTCATTGTATGTCTTCTCTTCCATGAACCACATCTAGAGTCATCGCATGCGTGCTCTTTTCATGAACCACAGCTAGAGTTATTGCAAGTGTTTTCTTCTTACAAACCATATCATGAACCACACCCAGTGTCATTGCATGTGTGTTCTTCTCACAAACCACACATGGATCCACCGGTGTCATTGCATGTTTGCTCTTCTCATTAACCATAGCTGGAGTCATTGCATGTCTGTTCTTTTCACAAACCACATATCACTAGAGTCATTGGATGTGTGTTCTTCCCATGAACCACACATGGATCCACCAGTGTCATTGCATGTGTGTTCTTCTCACAAACCACACATGGATCCACCCAGTGTCATCGCATGTTTGCTCTTCCCATGAACCACACATGGATCCACCAGTGTCATTCCATGTCTGCTCTTTTCATGAACCACAGCTAGAGTCATTGGATGTGTGTTCTTCTCACAGAACACATATCACTAGTGTCATTGCATGTGTGTTCTTCTCACAAACCATATCATGAACCACACCCAGTGTCATTGCATGTGTGTTCTTCTCACAAAACATATCATGAACCACACCCAGTGTCATTGCATGTGTGTTCTTCTCACAAACCATATCATGAACCACACCTCAGTGTCATTGCATGTGTGTTCTTCTCATTAACCCCACATGGATCCACCGGTGTCATTGCATGTCTGCTCTTTTCATTAACCACAGCTAGAGTCATTGCATGTGTGCTCTTTTCATAAACCACATATCACCAGAGTCATTGCATGTGTGTTCTTCTCACAGACCACATATCACCAGAGTCATTGCATGTGTGTTCTTCCCATGAACCACACATGGATCCACCAGTGTCATTGCATGTGTGTTCTTCACACAGACCACACATGGATCCACCGGTATTATTGGATGTGTGTTCTTCCCATGAACCACACATGGATCCATCGGTGTCATTGTATGTCTGCTCTTCCCATGAACCATAGCTAGAGTCATCGCATGCGTGCTCTTTTCATGAACCACAGCTAGAGTCATTGGAGATGTGTTCTTCTTACAAACCATATCATGAACCACACCCAGTGTCATTGCATGTGTGTTCTTCTCATTAACCCCACATGGATCCACCGGTGTCATTGCATGTCTGCTCTTTTCATTAACCACAGCTAGAGTCATTGCATGTGTGCTCTTTTCATAAACCACATATCACCAGAGTCATTGCATGTGTGTTCTTCTCACAGACCACATATCACCTATGTCATTGCATGTGTGTTCTTCCCATGAACCACACATGGATCCACCAGTGTCATTGCATGTGTGTTCTTCACACAAACCACATATGGATCCACCGGTATCATTGGATGTGTGTTCTTCCCATGAACCACACATGGATCCATCGGTGTCATTGTATGTCTGCTGTTCCCGTGAACCACAGGTAGAGTCATCGCATGCGTGCTCTTTTCATGAACCACAGGTAGAGTGATTGGATGTGTGTTCTTCTTACAAACCATATCATGAACCACACCCAGTGTCATTGCATGTGTGTTCTTCTCACAAACCACACATGGATCCACCGGTGTAATTGCATGTCTGCTCTTCTCATTAACCAGAGCTAGACTCATTGCATGTTTGTTCTTTTCACAAACCACATATCACTAGAGTCATTGCATGTGTGTTCTTCCCATGAACCACACATGGATCCACCAGTGTCATTGCATGTGTGTTCTTCTCACAAACCACACATGGATCCACCCAGTGTCATCGCATGTGTGTTCTTCCCACGAACCACACATGGATCCACCAGTGCCATTGCATGTCTGCTGTTTTCATGAACCATAGCTAGAGTCATTGGATGTGTGTTCTTCTTACAGACCACATATCACCAGTGTCATTGCATGTGTGTTCTTCCCAACGACCACACATGGATCCACCAGTGTCATTGCATGTGTGTTCTTCTCACAAACCATATCATGAACCACACCTAGTGTCATTGCATGTGTGTTCTTCTCACTGACCACACATGGATCCACTAGTGTCATTGCATGTGTGTTCTTCTCACAGACCATATCATGAACCACACCGAGTGTCATTGCATGTGTTTTCTTCCCATGAACCACACATGGATCCACCGGTGTCATTGCATGTCTGCTCTTTTCATTAACCACGGCTAGAGTCATTGCATGTGTGTTCTTCTCACAAACCACATTGCACCGGAGTCATTGCATGTGTGTTCTTCCCATGAACCACACATGAATCCACCAGTGTCATTGCATGTGTGTACTTCCCACAGACCACACATGGATCCACCTAGTGTCATTGCATGTGTGTTCTTCCCACAAACCGCACATGGATCCACCTAGTTCATTGCATGTGTGTTCTTCCCATGAACCACACATGGATCCACCAGTGTCATTGCATGTCTGCTCTTTTCACAAACCAGAGCTAGAGTCATTGCATGTGTGTTCTTCTTACAAACCATATCATGAACCACACCAAGTGTCACTGCATGTGTGTTCTTCTCACAAACCACACATGCATCCACCGGTGTCATTGCATGTCTGCTCTTCTCATTAACCACTGCTAGAGTCATTGCATGTTTGTTCTTTTCACATACCACATATCACCAGAGTCATTGCATGTGTGTTCTTCCCATGAACCACACATGGATCCACCAGTGTCATTGCATGTGTGTTGTTCTCACAAACCACACATGGATCCACCCAGTGTCATTGCATGTGTGTTCTTCCCGTGAACCACCCAGTGTCATTGCATGTGTGTTCTTCCCATGGATCCACCCAGTGTCATTGCATGTGTGTTATTCTCACAAACCACGTAAGGATCCACCGGTGTCGTTGCGTGTGTGTTCTTCCCATGAACCACACATGGATCCACCGGTGTCATTGTATGTCTTCTCTTCCCATGAACCACAGCTAGAGTCATCGCATGCGTGCTCTTTTCATGAACCACAGCAAGAGTCATTGCATGTGTGTTCTTCTCACAGAACATATCATGAACCACACCCAGTTTCATTGCATGTGTGTTCTTCCCACACACCACACATGGATCCACTAGTGTCGTTGCATGTGTGTTCTTCCCCCAAACCACATATGGATCCACCAGTGGCATTGTATGTCTGCTCTTCCCATGAACCACGGCTAGAGTCATCGCATGCGTGCTCTTTTCATAAACCACAGCTAGAGTCATTGCATGTGTGTTCTTCTTACAAACCATATCATGAACCACACCTAGTGTCATTGCATGTGTGTTCTTCTCACAAACCACACATGGATCCACCGGTGTCATTGCATGTCTGCTCTTCTCATTAACCATAGCTAGAGTCATTGCATGTCTGTTCTTTTCACAAACCACATATCACCAGAGTCATTGCATGTGTTTTCTTCCCATGAACCACACACGAATCCACCAGTGTCATTGCATGTGTGTTCTTCTCACAAACCACACATGGATCCACCCAGTGTCATCGCATGTGTGTTCTTCCCATGAACCACACATGGATCCACCAGTGTCATTGCACGTCTGCTCTTTTCATGAACCACAGCTAGAGTCATTGGATGTATGTTCTTCTCACATACCACATATCACTAGTGTCATCGAATGTGTGTTCTTCCCAAAGACCACACATGGATCCACCAGTGTCATTGCATATGTTTTCTTCTCACAGACCACACATGGATCCACTAGTGTCATTGCATGTGTTTTCTTCTCACAAAACATATCATGAACCACACCTAGTGTCATTGCATGTGTGTTCTTCCCATGAACCACACATGGATCCACCAGTGTCATTCCATGTGTGTTCTTCCCACAGACCACACATGGATCCACCAGTGTCACTTCATGTGTGTTCTTCTCATGAACCACACATGGATCCACCAGTGTCATTGCATGTCTGCTCTTTTCATGAACCATAGCTAGAGTCATTGGATGTGTGTTCTTCTTACAGACCATATATCACCAGTGTCATTGCATGTGTGTTCTTCCCAAAGACCACACATGGATCCACCAGTGTCATTGCATGTGTGTTCTTCTCACAAACCATATCATGAACCACACCCAGTGTCATTGCATGTGTGTTCTTCTCACTGACCACACATGGATCCACTAGTGTCATTGCATGTGTGTTCTTCTCACAAACCATATCATGAACCAAACCCAGTGTCATTGCATGTGTGTTCTTCCCATGAACCACACATGGATCCACCGGTGTCATTGCATGTCTGCTCTTTTCATTAACCACAGCTAGAGTCATTCCATGTGTGTTCTTCTCCCAAACCACACATGGATCCACCAGTGTCATTGCATGTGTGTTCATCCCATGAACCACACATGGATCCACCAATGTCATTGCATGTCTGCTCTTTTCATGAACCATAGCTAGAGTCATTGGATGTGTGTTCTTCTCACATACCACATATCACCAGTGTCATTGCATGTGTGTTCTTCCCAAAGACCACACATGGATCCACTAGTGTCATTGCATGTGTGTTCTTCTCACAAACCATATCATGAACCACACCTAGTGTCATTGCATGTGTGTTCTCCTCACAGACCACACATGGATCCACTAGTGTCATTGCATGTGTGTTCTTCTTACAGACCATATCATGAACCACACCCAGTGTCATTGCATGTGTGTTCTTCCCATGAACCACACATGGATCCAGTAGTGTCATTGCATGTATGCTCTTTTCATTAACCACAGCTAGAGTCATTGCATGTGTGTTCTTCTCACAAACCACATATCACCGGTGTCATTGCATGTGTGTTCTTCCCAAAGGCCACACATGGATCCACCAGTGTCATTGCATGTGTGTTCTTCCCACAGACCACACATGGATACACTCGTGTCGTTGCATGTGTGTTCTTCCCATGAACCACACATGGATCCACCAGTGTCATTGTATGTCTGCTCTTCCCATGAACTGCAGCTAGAGTCATCGCATGCGTGCTCTTTTTCACAAACCACAGCTAGAGTCATTGCATGTGTGTTCTTCTTACAAACCATATCATGAACCACACCCAGTGTCATTGCATGTGTGTTCTTCTCACAAACCACACATGGATCCACCGGTGTCATTGCATGTCTGCTCTTCTCATTAACCACACCTAGAGTCATTGCATGTCTGTTCTTTTCACAAACCACATATCACCAGAGTCATTACATGTGTGTTCTTCCCATGAACCACACATGGATCCTCCAGTGTCATTGCATGTGTGTTCTTCTCATAAACCACACATGGATCCACCCAGTGTCATCGCATGTGTGTTCTTCCCATGAACCACACATGGATCCACCAGTGTCATTGCATGTGTGTTATTCTCACAGACCATGTAAGAATCCACCGGTGTTGTTGCATGTGTGTTCTTCCCATGAACCACACATGGATCCACCGGTGTCATTGTATGTCTGCTCTTCCCATGAACCACATCTAGAGTCATCGCATGCGTGCTCTTTTCATGAACCACAGCTAGAGTCATTGGATGTGTGTTCTTCTTACAAACCATATCATGAACCAAACCCAGTATCATTGCATGTGTGTTCTTCTCACGAACAACACATGGATCCACCGGTGTCATTGCATGTTTGCTCTTCTCCTTAACCACAGCTAGAGTCATTGCATGTCTGTTCTTTTCACAAACCACATATCACCAGAGTCATTGCATGTGTTTTCTTCCCATGAACCACACACGAATCCACCAGTGTCATTGCATGTGTGTTCTTCTCACAAACCACACATGGATCCACCCAGTGTCATCGCATGTGTGTTCTTCCCATGAACCACACATGGATCCACCAGTGTCATTGCACGTCTGCTCTTTTCATGAACCACAGCTAGAGTCATTGAATGTGTGTTCTTCCCAAAGACCACACATGGATCCACCAGTGTCATTGCATATGTTTTCTTCTCACATACCACACATGGATCCACTAATGTCATTGCCTGTGTTTTCTTCTCACAAAACATATCATGAACCACACCTAGTGTCATTGCATGTGTGTTCTTCCCATGAACCACACATGGATCCACCAGTGTCATTCCATGTGTGTTCTTCCCATAGACCACACATGGATCCACCAGTGTCACTTCATGTGTGTTCTTCTCATGAACCACACATGGATCCACCAGTGCCATTGCATGTCTGCTGTTTTCATGAACCATAGATAGAGTCATTGGATGTGTGTTCTTCTTACATACCACATATCACCAGTGTCATTGCATGTGTGTTCTTCCCAAAGACCACACATGGATCCACCAGTGTCATTGCATGTGTGTTCTTCTCACAAACCATATCATGAACCACACCTAGTGTCATTGCATGTGTGTTCTTCTCACTGACCACACATGGATCCACTAGTGTCATTGCATGTGTGTTCTTCTCACAGACCATATCATGAACCACACCCAGTGTCATTGCATGTGTGTTCTTCCCATGAACCACACATGGATCCACCGGTGTCATTGCATGTCTGCTCTTTTCATTAACCACAGCTAGAGTCATTCCATGTGTGTTCTTCTCACAAACCACACATGGATCCACCAGTGTCATTGCATGTGTGTTCTTCTCACAGACCACACATGGATCCACCAGTGTCATTGCATGTGTGTTCTTCTGACAAACCATATCATGAACCACACCATGTGTCATTGTATGTGTGTTCTTCTCATTAACCCCACATGGATCCACCGGTGTCATTGCATGTCTGCTCTTTGCATTAACCACAGCTAGAGTCATTGCATGTGTGTTCTTTTTACAAACCACATATCACCAGCGTCATTGCATGTGTGTTCTTCTCACAGACCTCATATCACCTGTGCATTGCATGTGTGTTCTTCCCATGAACCACACATGGATCCACCAGTGGCATTGCATGTGTGTTCTTTTCACAAACCACATATCACCAGAGTCATTGCATGTGTGTTCTTATCACAGACCACATATCACCTGTGTCATTGCATGTGTGTTCTTCCCATGAACCACACATGGATACACTAGTGTCATTGCATATGTGTTCTTCCCACAGACCACACATGGATCCACCGGTCTCATTGCATGTGTGTTCTTCCCATGAACCACACATGGATCTACCAGTGTCATTGCATGTCTGCTCTTTTCATGAACCACAGCTAGAGTCATTGGATGTGTGTTCTTCTCACAGACCACATATCACCAGTGTCATTGCATGTGTGTTCTTCCCAAATACCACACATGGATCCACCAGTGTCATTGCATGTGTGTTCGTATCGCAAACCATATCATGAACCACACCCAGTGTCATTGCATGTGTGTTCTTCTCATAGACCACACATGGATCCACCAGTTTCATTGCACGTGTGTTCTTATCACAGACCATATCATGAACCACACCCAGTGTCATTGCATGTGTGTTCTTCCCATGAACCACACATGGATCCACCGGTGTCATTGCATGTCTGCTCTTTTCATGAACCATAGCTAGAGTAATTGCATGTGTGTTCTTCTCACAAACCATATCATGAACCACACCCAGTGTCATTGCATGTGTGTTCTTCTCATAGACCACACATGGATCCACCAGTGTCGTTGCATGTGTGTTCTTCTCACAAACCATATCATGAACCACACCCATTATCATTGCATGTGTGTTCTTCTCATTAACCCCACATGGATCCACTAGTGTCATTGCATGTCTGCTCTTTTCATTAACCACAGCTAGAGTCATTGCATGTGTGCTCTTTTCACAAACCACATATCACCAGAGTCATTGCATGTGTGTTCTTCTCACATACCATATCATGAACCACACCCATTGTCATTGCATGTGTGTTCTTCCCATGAACCACACATGGATCCATCGGTGTCATTGCATGTCTGGTCTTTTCATGAACCACAACTAGAGTCATTGCATGTGTGTTCTTCTCACAGACCACATATCACCAGAGTCATTGAATGTGTGTTCTTCCCATGAACCACACATGGATCCACAAGTGTCATTGCATGTGTGTTCTTCCCACAGACCACACATGGATCCCCCAGTGTCGTTGCATGTGTGTTCTTCCGATGAACCACACATGGATCCACCGGTGTCATTGTATGTCTGCTCTTCTCATTAACCACATCTAGAGTCATTGCATGTCTGCTCTTTTCATGAACCACAGCTAGAGTCATTGCATGTGTGTTCTTTTTACAAACCATATCATGAAACACACCTAGTGTCATTGCATTTGTGTTCTTCTCACAAACCACACATGGATCCACCGGTGTCATTGCATGTCTGCTCTTCTCATTAACCACAGCTAGAGTCATTGCATGTCTGTTCTTTTCACAAACCACATATCACCAGAGTCATTGCATGTGTGTTCTTCCCATGAACCACACATGGATCCACCAGTGTCATTGCATGTGTGTTCTTCACACAAACCACACATGGATCCACCCAGTGTCATCGCATGTGTGTTCTTCCCATAAACCACACATGGATCCACCAGTGTCATTGCATGTCTGCTCTTTCCATGAACCACAGCTAGAGTCATTAGATGTGTGTTCTTCACACAGACCACATATCACCAGTGTCATTGCATGTGTGTTCTTCCCAAAGACCACACATGGATCCACCAGTGTCATTGCATGTGTGTTCTTCTCACAAACCATATCATGAACCACACCCAGTGTCATTGCATGTGTGTTCATCTCACACAACACACATGGATCCACTAGTGTCATTGCATGTGCGTTCTTCTCACAGACCATATCATGAACCACACCCAGTGTCATTGCATGTGTGTTCTTCCCATTAACCACACATGGATCCACCGGTGTCATTGCATGTCTGCTCTTTTCATGAACCACAGCTAGAGTCATTGCATGTGTGTTCTTCCCATAGACCACACATGGATCTACCAGTGTCATTGCATGTGTGTTCTTCCCATGAACCACACATGGATCCACCAGTGTCATTGCATGTGTGTTATTCTCGCAAACCACGTAAGGATCCACCGGTGTCGTTGCATTTGTGTTCTTCTCACAAACCACACATGGATCCACCGGTGTCATTGCATGTTTGCTCTTCTCATTAACCATAGCTAGAGTCATTGCATGTCTGTTCTTTTCACAAACCACATATCACTAGAGTCATTGGATGTGTGTTCTTCCCATGAACCACACATGGATCCACCAGTGTCATTGCATGTGTGTTCTTCTCACAAACCACACATGGATCCACCCAGTGTCATCGCATGTTTGCTCTTCCCATGAACCACACATGGATGTTCCATGTCTGCTCTTTTCATGAACCACAGCTAGAGTCATTGGATGTGTGTTCTTCTCACAGAACACATATCACTAGTGTCATTGCATGTGTGTTCTTCTCACAAACCATATCATGAACCACACCCAGTGTCATTGCATGTGTGTTCTTCTCACAAACCATATCATGAACCACACCCAGTGTCATTGCATGTGTGTTCTTCTCACAAACCATATCATGAACCACACCCAGTGTCATTGCATGTGTGTTCTTCACATTAACCCCACATGGATCCACCGGTGTCATTGCATGTCTGTTATTTTCATTAACCACAGCTAGAGTCATTGCATGTGTGCTCTTTTCATAAACCACATATCACTAGAGTCATTGCATGTGTGTTCTTCTCACAGACCACATATCACCTATGTCATTGCATGTGTGTTCTTCCCATGAACCACACATGGATCCACCAGTGTCATTGCATGTGTGTTCTTCACACAGACCACACATGGATCCACCGATATCATTGGATGTGTGTTCTTCCCATGAACCACACATGGATCCATCGGTGTCGTTGTATGTCTGCTCTTACCATGAACCACAACTAGAGTCATCGCATGCGTGCTCTTTTCATGAACCACAGCTAGAGTCATTGGATGTGTGTTCTTCTTACAAACCATATCATGAACCACACCCAGTGTCATTGCATGTGTGTTCTTCTCACAAACCACACATGGATCCACCGGTGTCATTGCATGTCTGCTCTTCTCATTAACCAGAGCTAGATTCATTGCATGTTTGTTCTTTTCAAAAACCACATATCACTGGAGTCATTGCATGTGTGTTCTTCCCATGAACCACACATGGATCCACCACTGTCATTGCATGTGTGTTCTTCTCACAAACCACACATGGGTCCACCCAGTGTCATCGCATGTGTGTTCTTCCCACGAACCACACATGGATCCACCAGTGTCATTGCATGTCTGCTCTTTTCATGAACCACAGCTAGAGTCATTGGATGTGTGTTCTTCTCACGGACCACATATCACCAGTGTCATTGCATGTGTGTTCTTCCCAAAGACCACACATGGATCCAGCAGTGTCATTGCATGTGTGTTATTCTCACAAACCATATCATGAACCACACCTAGTGTCATTGCATGTGTCTTCTTCTCACATACCACACATGGATCCACTAGTGTCATTGCATGTGTGTTCTTCTCACAGACCATATCATGAACTACACCGAGTGTCATTGCATGTGTTTTCTTCCCATGGACCACACATGGATCCACCGGTGTCATTGCATGTCTCCTCTTTTCATTAACCACGGCTAGAGTCATTGCATGTGTGTTCTGCTCACAAACCACATATCACCGGAGTCATTGCATGTGTGTTATTCCCAAAGACCACACATGGATTCACCAGTGTCATTGCATGTGTGTTCTTCTCACAAACCATATCATGAACCACACCTAGTGTCATTGCATGTGTGTTCTTCCCACAGACCACACATGGATCCACCAGAGTCATTGCATGTGTGTTCTTCCCATGAACCACACATGGATCCACCAGTGTCATTGCATGTCTACTCTTTTCACAAACCAGAGCTAGAGTCATTGCATGTGTGTTCTTCTTACAAACCATATCATGAACCACACCCAGTGTCATTGCATGTGTGTTCTTCTCACAAACCACACATGCATCCACCGGTGTCATTGCATGTCTGCTCTTCTCATTAACCACTGCTAGAGTCATTGCATGTTTGTTCCTTTCACAAACCACATATCACCAGAGTCATTGCATGTGTGTTCTTCCCATGAACCACACATGGATCCACCAGTGTCATTGCATGTGTGTTCCTCTCACAAACCACACATGGATCCACCTAGTGTCATTGCATGTGAGTTCTTCCCATGAACCACACATGGATCCACCAGTGTCATTGCATGTGTGTTATTCTCACAAACCACGTAAGGATCCACCAGTGCCGTTGCATGTGTGTTCTTCCCATGAACCACACATGGATCCATCGGTGTCATTGTATGTCTGCTCTTCCCATGAACCACAACTAGAGTCATCGCATACGTGCTCTTTTCATGAACCACAACAAGAGTCATTGCATGTGTGCTCTTCTCACAGAACATATCATGAACCACACCCAGTTTCATTGCATGTGTGCTCTTTCCATGAACCACACATGGATCCACCGGTGTCATTGCATGTCTGCTCTTTTCATGAACCACGGCTAGAGTCATTGCATGTGTGTTCTTCTCACAGACCACATATCGCCGGAGTCATTGCATGTGTGTTCTTCCCATGAACCACACATGTGTCTACCAGTGTCATTGCATGTGTGTTCTTCCCACACACCACACATGGATCGACTAGTGTCGTTGCATGTGTGTTCTTCCCACAAACCACACATGGATCCACCAGTGGCATTGTATGTCTGCTCTTCCCATGAACTACAACTAGAGTCATCGCATGCGTGCTCTTTTCACAAACGACAGCTAGAGTCATTTAATGTGTGTTCTTCTTACAAACCATATCATGAACCACACCCAGTGTCATTGCATGTGTGTTCTTCTCACAAACCACACATGGATCCACCGGTGTCATTGCATGTCTGCTCTTCTCATTAACCACACCTAGAGTCATTGCATGTCTGTTCTTTTCACAAACCACATATCACCAGTGTCATTGCATATGTTTTCTTCTCACAGACCACACATGGAGACACCAGTATCATTGCATGTGTTTTCTTCTCACAAAACATATCATGAACCACACCTAGTGTCATTGCATGTGTGTTCTTCCCATGAACCACACATGGATCCACCAGTGTCATTCCATGTGTGTTCTTCCCACAGACCACACATGGATCCACCAGTGTCACTTCATGTCTGTTCTTCTCATGAACCACACATGGATCCACCAGTGTCATTGCATGTCTGCTCTTTTCATGAACCATAGCTAGAGTCATTGGATGTGTGTTCTTCTTACAGACCACATATCACCAGTGTCATTGCATGTGTGTTCTTCCCAAAGACCACACATGGATCCACCGGCGTCATTGCATGTGTGTTCTTCTCACAAACCATATCATGAACCACACCCAGTGTCATTGCATGTGTGTTCTTCTCACTGACCACACATGGATCCACTAGTGTCATTGCATGTGTGTTCTTCTCACAGACCATATCATGAACCACACCCAGTGTCATTGCATGTGTGTTCTTCCCATGAACCACACATGGATCCACCGGTGTCATTGCATGTCTGCTCTTTTCATTAACCACAGCTAGAGTCATTCCATGTGTGTTCTTCTCACAAACCACACATGGATCCACCAGTGTCATTGCATGTGTGTTCTTCCCATGAACCACACATGGATCCACCAATGTCATTGCATGTCTGATCTTTTCATGAACCATAGCTAGAGTCATTGGATGTGTGTTCTTCTCACAGACCACATATCACGAGTGTCATTGCATGTGTGTTCTTCCCAAAGACCACACATGGATCCACTAGTGTCATTTCATGTGTGTTCTTCTCACAAACCATATCATGAACCACACCTAGTGTCATTGCATGTGTGTTCTTCTCACAGACCACACATGGATCCACTGGTGTCATTGCATGTGTGTTCTTCTTACAGACCATATCATGAACCACACCCAGTGTCATTGCATGTGTGTTCTTCCCATGAACCACACATGGATCCAGCAGTGTCATTGCATGTCTGCTCTTTTCATTAACCACAGCTAGAGTCATTGCGTGTGTGTTCTTCCCAAAGGCCACACATGGATCCACCAGTGTCATTGCATGTGTGTTCTTCCCACAGACCACACATGGATACACTCGTGTCGTTGCATGTGTGTTCTTCCCATGAACCACACATGGATCCACCAGTGTCATTGTATGTCTGCTCTTCCCATGAACTGCAGCTAGAGTCATCGCATGCGTGCTCTTTTCACAAACTACAGCTAGAGTCATTTAATGTGTGTTCTTCTTACAAACCATATCATGAACCACACCCAGTGTCATTGCATGTGTGTTCTTCTCACAAACCACACATGGATCCACCGGTGTCATTGCATGTCTGCTCTTCTCATTAACCACACCTAGAGTCATTGCATGTCTGTTCTTTTCACAAACCACATATCACTAGAGTCATTGCATGTGTGTTCTTCCCATGAACCACACATGGATCCTCCAGTGTCATTGCATGTGTGTTCTTCTCACAAACCACACATGGATCCACCCAGTGTCATCGCATGTGTGTTCTTCCCATGAACCACACATGGATCCACCAGTGTCATTGCATGTGTGTTATTCTCACAGACCATGTAAGGATCCACCGGTGTTGTTGCATGTGTGTTCTTCCCATGAACCACACATGGATCCACCGGTGTCATTGTATGTCTGCTCTTCCCATGAACCACATCTAGAGTCATCGCATGCGTGCTCTTTTCATGAACCACAGCTAGAGTCATTGGATGTGTGTTCTTCTTACAAACCATATCATGAACCACACCCAGTATCATTGCATGTGTGTTCTTCTCACAAACAACACATGGATCCACTGGTGTCATTGCATGTTTGCTCTTCTCCTTGACCACACCTAGAGTCATTGCATGTCTGTTCTTTTCACCAACCACATATCATCAGACTCATTGGATGTGTGTTCTTCTCATGAACCACACATGGATCCACCAGTGTCATTGCATGTGTGTTCTTCTCACAAACCACACATGGATCCACCTAGTGTCATCGCATGTCTACTCTTACCATGAACCACACATGGATCCACCAGTGTCATAGCATGTCTGCTCTTTTCATGAACCACAGCTAAGTCATTGGATGTGGGTTCTTCTCACATACCACATATTACTAGTGTCATTGCATGTGTGTTCTACTCACAAACCATATCATGAACCACCCCCAGTGTCATTGCATGTGTGTTCTTCTCACAGACCACACATGGATCCACCAGTGTCATTGCCTGTGTGTTCTTCTCACAAACCATATCATGAACCACACCCAGTGTTACTGCATGTGTGTTATTCTCACAGACCACACATGGATCCACCAGTGTCATTGCATGTGTGTTCTTCCCATGAACCACACATGGATCCACCAATGTCATTGCATCTCTACTCTTTTCATGAACCATAACTAGAGTCATTGGATGTGTGTTCTTCTCACAAACCACATATCACCAGTGTCATTGCATGTGTGTTCTTCCCAAAGACCACACATGGATCCACCAGTGTCATTGTATGTGTGTTCTTCTCACAAACCATATCATGAACCACACCCAGTGTCATTGCATGTGTGTTATTCTCACAGACCACACATGGATCCACTAGTGTCATTGCATGTGTGTTCTTTTTCACAGACCATATCATGAACCACACCCAGTGTCATTACATGTGTGTTCTTCACATGAACCACACATGGATCCACCGGTGTCATTGCATGACTGCTCTTTTCATTAACCACAACTAGAATCATTGCATGTGTGTTCTTCTCACAAACCACATATCTCCGGAGTCATTGCATGTGTGTTCTTCCCAAAGACCACACATGGATCCACCAGTGTCATTGCATGTGTGTTCTTCCCACAGACCACACATGGATCCACCAGTGTCATTGCATGTGTGTTCTTCCCATGAACCACACATGGATCCACCAGTGTCATTGTATGTCTGCTCTTTCCATAAACCGCAGCTAGAGTAATCGCATGCGTGCTCTTTTCACAAACCACAGCTAGAGTCATTGCATGTGTGTTCTGCTCACAGACCACACACGGAACCACCAGTGTCATTGCATGTGTGTTCGTCTCACAAACCATATCATGAACCACACCTAGTGTCATTGCATGTGTGTTCTTCCCATGAACCACACATGGATCCACCAGTGTCATTCCATGTGTGTTCTTCCCACAGACCACACATTGATCCCCTAGTGTCGTTGCATGTGTGTTCTTCCCATGAACCACACATGGATCCACCGGTGTCATTGTATGTCTGCTCTTCCCATGAACCACATCTAGAGTCATCGCATGCGTGCTCTTTTCATGAACCACAGCTAGAGTCATTGCATGTGTGTTCTTTTTACAAACCATATCATGAACCACACCTAGTGTCATTGCATGTGTGTTCTTCTCACAAACCACACATGGATCCACCGGTGTCATGGCATGTCTACTCTTCTCATTAACCACAGCTAGAGTCATTGCATGTCTGTTCTTTTCACAAACCACATATCACCAGAGTCATTGCATGTGTGTTCTTCCCATGAACCACACATGGATCCACCAGTGTCATTGCATGTGTGTTCTTCCCATAGACCACACATGGATCCACCAGTGTCATTGCATGTGTGTTCTTCCCATAAACCACACATGGATCCACCAGTGTCATTGCATGTTTGCTCTTTTCATGAACCACAGCTAGAGTCATTGGATGTGTGTTCTTCACACAGACCACATATCACCAGTGTCATTGCATGTGTGTTCTTCCCAAAGACCACACATGGATCCACCAGTGTCATTGCATGTGTGTTCTTCTCACAAACCATATCATGAACCACACCCAGTGTCATTGCATGTGTGTTCTTCTCACACACCACACATGGATCCACTAGTGTCATTGCATGTGCGTTCTTCTCACAGACCATATCATGAACCAAACCCAGTGTCATTGCATGTGTGTTCTTCCCATGAACCACACATGGATCCACCGGTGTCATTGCATGTCTGCTCTTTTCATGAACCACAGCTAGAGTCATTGCATGTGTGTTCTTCCCATAGACCACACATGGATCCACCAGTGTCATTGCATGTGTGTTCTTCCCATGAACCACACATGGATCCACCAGTGTCATTGCATGTGTGTTATTCTCACAAACCACGTAAGGATCCACCGGTGTCGTTGCATGTGTGTTCTTCCCATGAACCAAACATGGATCCACCGGTGTCATTGTATGTCTTCTCTTCCATGAACCACATCTAGAGTCATCGCATGCGTGCTCTTTTCATGAACCACAGCTAGAGTTATTGCAAGTGTTTTCTTCTTACAAACCATATCATGAACCACACCCAGTGTCATTGCATGTGTGTTCTTCTCACAAACCACACATGGATCCACCGGTGTCATTGCATGTTTGCTCTTCTCATTAACCATAGCTGGAGTCATTGCATGTCTGTTCTTTTCACAAACCACATATCACTAGAGTCATTGGATGTGTGTTCTTCCCATGAACCACACATGGATCCACCAGTGTCATTGCATGTGTGTTCTTCTCACAAACCACACATGGATCCACCCAGTGTCATCGCATGTTTGCTCTTCCCATGAACCACACATGGATCCACCAGTGTCATTCCATGTCTGCTCTTTTCATGAACCACAGCTAGAGTCATTGGATGTGTGTTCTTCTCACAGAACACATATCACTAGTGTCAT
Organism: Avena sativa; assembly: GCA_916181665.1. Lineage (NCBI taxonomy): Eukaryota > Viridiplantae > Streptophyta > Magnoliopsida > Poales > Poaceae > Avena > Avena sativa. The sequence continues at coordinate 437,960,510 of OV702295.1, forward strand.
TGCATGTGTGTTCTTCTCACAAACCATATCATGAACCACACCCAGTGTCATTGCATGTGTGTTCTTCTCACAAACCATATCATGAACCACACCCAGTGTCATTGCATGTGTGTTCTTCTCACAAACCATATCATGAACCACACCTCAGTGTCATTGCATGTGTGTTCTTCTCATTAACCCCACATGGATCCACCGGTGTCATTGCATGTCTGCTCTTTTCATTAACCACAGCTAGAGTCATTGCATGTGTGCTCTTTTCATAAACCACATATCACCAGAGTCATTGCATGTGTGTTCTTCTCACAGAACACATATCACTAGTGTCATTGCATGTGTGTTCTTCTCACAAACCATATCATGAACCACACCCAGTGTCATTGCATGTGTGTTCTTCTCACAAACCATATCATGAACCACACCCAGTGTCATTGCATGTGTGTTCTTCTCACAAACCATATCATGAACCACACCCAGTGTCATTGCATGTGTGTTCTTCTCATTAACCCCACATGGATCCACCGGTGTCATTGCATGTCTGCTCTTTTCATTAACCACAACTAGAGTCATTGCATGTGTGCTCTTTTCATAAACCACATATCACCAGAGTCATTGCATGTGTGTTCTTCCCAAAGACCACACATGGATCCACCAGTGTCATTGTATGTGTGTTCTTCTCACAAACCATATCATGAACCACACCCAGTGTCATTGCATGTGTGTTATTCTCACAGACCACACATGGATCCACTAGTGTCATTGCATGTGTGTTCTTTTTCACAGACCATATCATGAACCACACCCAGTGTCATTACATGTGTGTTCTTCACATGAACCACACATGGATCCACCGGTGTCATTGCATGACTGCTCTTTTCATTAACCACAACTAGAATCATTGCATGTGTGTTCTTCTCACAAACCACATATCTCCGGAGTCATTGCATGTGTGTTCTTCCCAAAGACCACACATGGATCCACCAGTGTCATTGCATGTGTGTTCTTCCCACAGACCACACATGGATCCACCAGTGTCATTGCATGTGTGTTCTTCCCATGAACCACACATGGATCCACCAGTGTCATTGTATGTCTGCTCTTTCCATAAACCGCAGCTAGAGTAATCGCATGCGTGCTCTTTTCACAAACCACAGCTAGAGTCATTGCATGTGTGTTCTGCTCACAGACCACACACGGATCCACCAGTGTCATTGCATGTGTGTTCGTCTCACAAACCATATCATGAACCACACCTAGTGTCATTGCATGTGTGTTCTTCCCATGAACCACACATGGATCCACCAGTGTCATTCCATGTGTGTTCTTCCCACAGACCACACATGGATCCCCCAGTGTCGTTGCATGTGTGTTCTTCCCATGAACCACACATGGATCCACCGGTGTCATTGTATGTCTGCTCTTCCCATGAACCACATCTAGAGTCATCGCATGCGTGCTCTTTTCATGAACCACAGCTAGAGTCATTGCATGTGTGTTCTTTTTACAAACCATATCATGAACCACACCTAGTGTCATTGCATGTGTGTTCTTCTCACAAACCACACATGGATCCACCGGTGTCATGGCATGTCTACTCTTCTCATTAACCACAGCTAGAGTCATTGCATGTCTGTTCTTTTCACAAACCACATATCACCAGAGTCATTGCATGTGTGTTCTTCCCATGAACCACACATGGATCCACCAGTGTCATTGCATGTGTGTTCTTCCCATAGACCACACATGGATCCACCAGTGTCATTGCATGTGTGTTCTTCCCATAAACCACACATGGATCCACCAGTGTCATTGCATGTTTGCTCTTTTCATGAACCACAGCTAGAGTCATTGGATGTGTGTTCTTCACACAGACCACATATCACCAGTGTCATTGCATGTGTGTTCTTCCCAAAGACCACACATGGATCCACCAGTGTCATTGCATGTGTGTTCTTCTCACAAACCATATCATGAACCACACCCAGTGTCATTGCATGTGTGTTCTTCTCACACACCACACATGGATCCACTAGTGTCATTGCATGTGCGTTCTTCTCACAGACCATATCATGAACCAAACCCAGTGTCATTGCATGTGTGTTCTTCCCATGAACCACACATGGATCCACCGGTGTCATTGCATGTCTGCTCTTTTCATGAACCACAGCTAGAGTCATTGCATGTGTGTTCTTCCCATAGACCACACATGGATCCACCAGTGTCATTGCATGTGTGTTCTTCCCATGAACCACACATGGATCCACCAGTGTCATTGCATGTGTGTTATTCTCACAAACCACGTAAGGATCCACCGGTGTCGTTGCATGTGTGTTCTTCCCATGAACCAAACATGGATCCACCGGTGTCATTGTATGTCTTCTCTTCCATGAACCACATCTAGAGTCATCGCATGCGTGCTCTTTTCATGAACCACAGCTAGAGTTATTGCAAGTGTTTTCTTCTTACAAACCATATCATGAACCACACCCAGTGTCATTGCATGTGTGTTCTTCTCACAAACCACACATGGATCCACCGGTGTCATTGCATGTTTGCTCTTCTCATTAACCATAGCTGGAGTCATTGCATGTCTGTTCTTTTCACAAACCACATATCACTAGAGTCATTGGATGTGTGTTCTTCCCATGAACCACACATGGATCCACCAGTGTCATTGCATGTGTGTTCTTCTCACAAACCACACATGGATCCACCCAGTGTCATCGCATGTTTGCTCTTCCCATGAACCACACATGGATCCACCAGTGTCATTCCATGTCTGCTCTTTTCATGAACCACAGCTAGAGTCATTGGATGTGTGTTCTTCTCACAGAACACATATCACTAGTGTCATTGCATGTGTGTTCTTCTCACAAACCATATCATGAACCACACCCAGTGTCATTGCATGTGTGTTCTTCTCACAAACCATATCATGAACCACACCCAGTGTCATTGCATGTGTGTTCTTCTCACAAACCATATCATGAACCACACCTCAGTGTCATTGCATGTGTGTTCTTCTCATTAACCCCACATGGATCCACCGGTGTCATTGCATGTCTGCTCTTTTCATTAACCACAGCTAGAGTCATTGCATGTGTGCTCTTTTCATAAACCACATATCACCAGAGTCATTGCATGTGCGTTCTTCTCACAGAACACATATCACTAGTGTCATTGCATGTGTGTTCTTCTCACAAACCATATCATGAACCACACCCAGTGTCATTGCATGTGTGTTCTTCTCACAAACCATATCATGAACCACACCCAGTGTCATTGCATGTGTGTTCTTCTCACAAACCATATCATGAACCACACCCAGTGTCATTGCATGTGTGTTCTTCTCATTAACCCCACATGGATCCACCGGTGTCATTGCATGTCTGCTCTTTTCATTAACCACAACTAGAGTCATTGCATGTGTGCTCTTTTCATAAACCACATATCACCAGAGTCATTGCATGTGTGTTCTTCTCACAGACCACATATCACCAGAGTCATTGCATGTGTGTTCTTCCCATGAACCACACATGGATCCACCAGTGTCATTGCATGTGTGTTCTTCACACAGACCACACATGGATCCACCGGTATCATTGGATGTGTGTTCTTCCCATGAACCACACATGGATCCATCGGTGTCATTGTATGTCTGCTCTTCCCATGAACCATAGCTAGAGTCATCGCATGCGTGCTCTTTTCATGAACCACAGCTAGAGTCATTGGAGATGTGTTCTTCTTATAAACCATATCATGAACCACACCCAGTGTCATTGCATGTGTGTTCTTCTCATTAACCCCACATGGATCCACCGGTGTCATTGCATGTCTTCTCTTTTCATTAACCACAGCTAGAGTCATTGCATGTGTGCTCTTTTCATAAACCACATATCACCAGAGTCATTGCATGTGTGTTCTTCTCACAGACCACATATCACCTATGTCATTGCAAGTGTGTTCTTCCCATGAACCACACATGGATCCACCAGTGTCATTGCATGTGTGTTCTTCACACAGACCACATATGGATCCACCGGTATCATTGGATGTGTGTTCTTCCCATGAACCACACATGGATCCATCGGTGTCATTGTATGTCTGCTCTTCCCGTGAACCACAGCTAGAGTCATCGCATGCGTGCTCTTTTCATGAACCACAGCTAGAGTGATTGGATCTGTGTTCTTCTTACAAACCATATCATGAACCACACCCAGTGTCATTGCATGTGTGTTCTTCTCACAAACCACACATGGATCAACCGGTGTCATTGCATGTCTGCTCTTCTCATTAACCAGAGCTAGATTCATTGCATGTTTGTTCTTTTCACAAACCACATATCACTAGAGTCATTGCATGTGTGTTCTTCCCATGAACCACACATGGATCCACCAGTGTCATTGCATGTGTGTTCTTCTCACAAACCACACATGGATCCACCCAGTGTCATCGCATGTGTGTTCTTCCCACGAACCACACATGGATCCACCAGTGTCATTGCATGTCTGCTCTTTTCATGAACCACAACTAGAGTCATTGGATGTGTGTTCTTCTCACATACCACATATCACGAGTGTCATTGCATGTGTGTTCTTCCCAAAGACCACACATGGATCCACTAGTGTCATTGCATGTGTGTTCTTCTCAAAAACCATATCATGAACCACACCTAGTGTCATTGCATGTGTGTTCTTCTCACATACCACACATGGATCCACTAGTGTCATTGCATGTGTGTTCTTCTCACAGACCATATCATGAACCACACCGAGTGTCATTGCATGTGTTTTCTTCCCATGAACCACACATGGATCCACCGGTGTCATTGCATGTCTGCTCTTTTCATTAACCACGGCTAGAGTCATTGCATGTGTGTTCTTCTCACAAACCACATAGCACCGGAGTCATTGCATGTGTGTTCTTCCCAAAGACCACACATGAATCCACCAGTGTCATTGCATGTGTGTACTTCCCACAGACCACACATGGATCCACCTAGTGTCATTGCATGTGCGTTCTTCCCACAGACTGCACATGGATCCACCTAGTGTCATTGCATGTGTGTTCTTCCCATGAACCACACATGGATCCACCAGTGTCATTGCATGTCTGCTCTTTTCACAAACCAGAGCTAGAGTCATTGCATGTGTGTTCTTCTTACAAACCATATCATGAACCACACCAAGTGTCACTGCATGTGTGTTCTTCTCACAAACCACACATGCATTCACCGGTGTCATTGCATGTCTGCTCTTCTCATTAACCACTGCTAGAGTCATTGCATGTTTGTTCTTTTCACATACCACATATCACCAGAGTCATTGCATGTGTGTTCTTCCCATGAACCACACATGGATCCACCAGTGTCATTGCATGTGTGTTGTTCTCACAAACCACACATGGATCCACCCAGTGTCATTGCATGTGTTTCTTCCCATGAACCACCCAGTGTCATTGCATGTGTGTTCTTCCCATGGATCCACCCAGTGTCATTGCATGTGTGTTATTCTCACAAACCACGTAAGGATCCACCGGTGTCGTTGCATGTGTGTTCTTCCCATGAACCACACATGGATCCACCGGTGTCATTGTATGTCTTCTCTTCCCATGAACCACAGCTAGAGTCATCGCATGCGTGCTCTTTTCATGAACCACAGCAAGAGTCATTGCATGTGTGTTCTTCTCACAGAACATATCATGAACCACACCCAGTTTCATTGCATGTGTGTTCTTCCCACACACCACACATGGATCCACTAGTGTCGTTGCATGTGTGTTCTTCCCCCAAACCACATATGGATCCACCAGTGGCATTGTATGTCTGCTCTTCCCATGAACCACGGCTAGATACATCGCATGCGTGCTCTTTTCATAAACCACAGCTAGAGTCATTGCATGTGTGTTCTTCTTACAAACCATATCATGAACCACACCTAGTGTCATTGCATGTGTGTTCTTCTCACAAACCACACATGGATCCACCGGTGTCATTGCATGTCTGCTCTTCTCATTAACCATAGCTAGAGTCATTGCATGTCTGTTCTTTTCACAAACCACATATCACCAGAGTCATTGCATGTGTTTTCTTCCCATGAACCACACACGAATCCACCAGTGTCATTGCATGTGTGTTCTTCTCACAAACCACACATGGATCCACCCAGTGTCATCGCATGTGTGTTCTTCCCATGAACCACACATGGATCCACCAGTGTCATTGCACGTCTGCTCTTTTCATGAACCACAGCTAGAGTCATTGGATGTATGTTCTTCTCACATACCACATATTACTAGTGTCATCGAATGTGTGTTCTTCCCAAAGACCACACATGGATCCACCAGTGTCATTGCATATGTTTTCTTCTCACAGACCACACATGGATCCACTAGTGTCATTGTATGTGTTTTCTTCTCACAAAACATATCATGAACCACACCTAGTGTCATTGCATGTGTGTTCTTCCCATGAACCACACATGGATCCACCAGTGTCATTCCATGTGTGTTCTTCCCACAGACCACACATGGATCCACCAGTGTCACTTCATGTGTGTTCTTCTCATGAACCACACATGGATCCACCAGTGTCATTGCATGTCTGCTCTTTTCATGAACCATAGCTAGAGTCATTGGATGTGTGTTCTTCTTACAGACCATATATCACCAGTGTCATTGCATGTGTGTTCTTCCCAAAGACCACACATGGATCCACCAGTGTCATTGCATGTGTGTTCTTCTCACAAACCATATCATGAACCACACCCGGTGTCATTGCATGTGTGTTCTTCTCACTGACCACACATGGATCCACTAGTGTCATTGCATGTGTGTTCTTCTCACAAACCATATCATGAACCAAACCCAGTGTCATTGCATGTGTGTTCTTCCCATGAACCACACATGGATCCACCGGTGTCATTGCATGTCTGCTCTTTTCATTAACCACAGCTAGAGTCATTCCATGTGTGTTCTTCTCCCAAACCACACATGGATCCACCAGTGTCATTGCATGTGTGTTCATCCCATGAACCACACATGGATCCACCAATGTCATTGCATGTCTGCTCTTTTCATGAACCATAGCTAGAGTCATTGGATGTGTGTTCTTCTCACATACCACATATCACCAGTGTCATTGCATGTGTGTTCTTCCCAAAGACCACACATGGATCCACTAGTGTCATTGCATGTGTGTTCTTCTCACAAACCATATCATGAACCACACCTAGTGTCATTGCATGTGTGTTCTCCTCACAGACCACACATGGATCCACTAGTGTCATTGCATGTGTGTTCTTCTTACAGACCATATCATGAACCACACCCAGTGTCATTGCATGTGTGTTATTCCCATGAACCACACATGGATCCAGTAGTGTCATTGCATGTATGCTCTTTTCATTAACCACAGCTAGAGTCATTGCATGTGTGTTCTTCTCACAAACCACATATCACCGGAGTCATTGCATGTGTGTTCTTCCCAAAGGCCACACATGGATCCACCAGTGTCATTGCATGTGTGTTCTTCCCACAGACCACACATGGATACACTCGTGTCGTTGCATGTGTGTTCTTCCCATGAACCACACATGGATCCACCAGTGTCATTGTATGTCTGCTCTTCCCATGAACTGCAGCTAGAGTCATCGCATGCGTGCTCTTTTCACAAACCACATCTAGAGTCATTGCATGTGTGTTCTTCTTACAAACCATATCATGAACGACACCCAGTGTCATTGCATGTGTGTTCTTCTCACAAACCACACATGGATCCACCGGTGTCATTGCATGTCTGCTTTTCTCATTAACCACACCTAGAGTCATTGCATGTCTGTTCTTTTCACAAACCACATATCACCAGAGTCATTGCATGTGTGTTCTTCCCATGAACCACACATGGATCCTCCAGTGTCATTGCATGTGTGTTCTTCTCATAAACCACACATGGATCCACCCAGTGTCATCGCATGTGTGTTCTTCCCATGAACCACACATGGATCCACCAGTGTCATTGCATGTGTGTTATTCTCACAGACCATGTAAGGATCCACCGATGTTGTTGCATGTGTGTTCTTCCCATGAACCACACATGGATCCACCGGTGTCATTGTATGTCTGCTCTTCCCATGAACCACATCTAGAGTCATCGCATGCGTGCTCTTTTCATGAACCACAGCTAGAGTCATTGGATGTGTGTTCTTCTTACAAACCATATCATGAACCACACCCAGTATCATTGCATGTGTGTTCTTCTCACGAACAACACATGGATCCACCGGTGTCATTGCATGTTTGCTCTTCTCCTTAACCACAGCTAGAGTCATTGCATGTCTGTTCTTTTCACAAACCACATATCACCAGAGTCATTGCATGTGTTTTCTTCCCATGAACCACACACGAATCCACCAGTGTCATTGCATGTGTGTTCTTCTCACAAACCACACATGGATCCACCCAGTGTCATCGCATGTGTGTTCTTCCCATGAACCACACATGGATCCACCAGTGTCATTGCACGTCTGCTCTTTTCATGAACCACAGCTAGAGTCATTGAATGTGTGTTCTTCCCAAAGACCACACATGGATCCACCAGTGTCATTGCATATGTTTTCTTCTCACATACCACACATGGATCCACTAGTGTCATTGCCTGTGTTTTCTTCTCACAAAACATATCATGAACCACACCTAGTGTCATTGCATGTGTGTTCTTCCCATGAACCACACATGGATCCAACAATGTCATTCCATGTGTGTTCTTCCCACAGACCACACATGGATCCACCAGTGTCACTTCATGTGTGTTCTTCTCATGAACCACACATGGATCCACCAGTGCCATTGCATGTCTGCTGTTTTCATGAACCATAGCTAGAGTCATTGGATGTGTGTTCTTCTTACAGACCACATATCACCAGTGTCATTGCATGTGTGTTCTTCCCAAAGACCACACATGGATCCACCAGTGTCATTGCATGTGTGTTCTTCTCACAAACCATATCATGAACCACACCTAGTGTCATTGCATGTGTGTTCTTCTCACTGACCACACATGGATCCACTAGTGTCATTGCATGTGTGTTCTTCTCACAGACCATATCATGAACCACACCCAGTGTCATTGCATGTGTGTTCTTCCCATGAACCACACATGGATCCACCGGTGTCATTGCATGTCTGCTCTTTTCATTAACCACAGCTAGAGTCATTCCATGTGTGTTCTTCTCACAAACCACACATGGATCCACCAGTGTCATTGCATGTGTGTTCTTCTCACAGACCACACATGGATCCACCAGTGTCATTGCATGTGTGTTCTTCTGACAAACCATATCATGAACCACACCATGTGTCATTGTATGTGTGTTCTTCTCATTAACCCCACATGGATCCACCGGTGTCATTGCATGTCTGCTCTTTGCATTAACCACAGCTAGAGTCATTGCATGTGTGTTCTTTTTACAAACCACATATCACCAGCGTCATTGCATGTGTGTTCTTCTCACAGACCTCATATCACCTGTGCATTGCATGTGTGTTCTTCCCATGAACCACACATGGATCCACCAGTGGCATTGCATGTGTGTTCTTTTCACAAACCACATATCACCAGAGTCATTGCATGTGTGTTCTTATCACAGACCACATATCACCAGAGTCATTGCATGTGTGTTCTTATCACAAACCACATATCCCATGAACCACACATGGATCCACTAGTGTCATTGCATATGTGTTCTTCCCACAGACCACACATGGATCCACCGGTCTCATTGCATGTGTGTTCTTCCCATGAACCACACATGGATCTACCAGTGTCATTGCATGTCTGCTCTTTTCATGAACCACAGCTACAGTCATTGGATGTGTGTTCTTCTCACAGACCACATATCACCAGTGTCATTGCATGTGTGTTCTTCCCAAAGACCACACATGGATCCACCAGTGTCATTGCATGTGTGTTCGTATCGCAAACCATATCATGAACCACACCCAGTGTCATTGCATGTGTGTTCTTCTCATAGACCACACATGGATCCACCAGTTTCATTGCACGTGTGTTCTTATCACAGACCATATCATGAACCACACCCAGTGTCATTGCATGTGTGTTCTTCCCATGAACCACACATGGATCCACCGGTGTCATTGCATGTCTGCCCTTTTCATGAACCATAGCTAGAGTAATTGCATGTGTGTTCTTCTCACAAACCATATCATGAACCACACCCAGTGTCATTGCATGCGTGTTCTTCTCATAGACCACACATGGATCCACCAGTGTCGTTGCATGTGTGTTCTTCTCACAAACCATATCATGAACCACACCCATTATCATTGCATGTGTGTTCTTCTCATTAACCCCACATGGATCCACTAGTGTCATTGCATGTCTGCTCTTTTCATTAACCACAGCTAGAGTCATTGCATGTGTGCTCTTTTCACAAACCACATATCACCAGATTCATTGCATGTGTGTTCTTCTCACATACCATATCATGAACCACACCCATTGTCATTGCATGTGTGTTCTTCCCATGAACCACACATGGATCCATCGGTGTCATTGCATGTCTGGTCTTTTCATGAACCACAACTAGAGTCATTGCATGTGTGTTCTTCTCACAGACCACATATCACCAGAGTCATTGCATGTGTGTTCTTACCATGAACCACACATGGATCCACAAGTGTCATTGCATGTGTGTTCTTCCCACAGACCACACATGGATCCCCCAGTGTCGTTGCATGTGTGTTCTTCCCATGAACCACACATGGATCCACCGGTGTCATTGTATGTCTGCTCTTCTCATTAACCACATCTAGAGTCATTGCATGTCTGCTCTTTTCATGAACCACAGCTAGAGTCATTGCATGTGTGTTCTTTTTACAAACCATATCATGAACCACACCTAGTGTCATTGCATTTGTGTTCTTCTCACAAACCACACATGGATCCACCGGTGTCATTGCATGTCTACTCTTCTCATTAACCACAGCTAGAGTCATTGCATGTCTGTTCTTTTCACAAACCACATATCACCAGAGTCATTGCATGTGTGTTCTTCCCATGAACCACACATGGATCCACCAGTGTCATTGCATGTGTGTTCTTCACACAAACCACACATGGATCCACCCAGTGTCATCGCATGTGTGTTCTTCCCATAAACCACACATGGATCCACCAGTGTCATTGCATGTCTGCTCTTTCCATGAACCACAGCTAGAGTCATTGGATGTGTGATCTTCACACAGACCACATATCACCAGTGTCATTGCATGTGTGTTCTTCCCAAAGACCACACATGGATCCACCAGTGTCATTGCATGTGTGTTATTCTCACAAACCATATCATGAACCACACCCAGTGTCATTGCATGTGTGTTCTTCTCACACAACACACATGGATCCACTAGTGTCATTGCATGTGCGTTCTTCTCACAGACCATATCATGAACCACACCCAGTGTCATTGCATGTGTGTTCTTCCCATTAACCACACATGGATCCACCGGTGTCATTGCATGTCTGCTCTTTTCATGAACCACAGCTAGAGTCATTGCATGTGTGTTCTTCCCATAGACCACACATGGATCTACCAGTGTCATTGCATGTGTGTTCTTCCCATGAACCACACATGGATCCACCAGTGTCATTGCATGTGTGTTATTCTCGCAAACCACGTAAGGATCCACCGGTGTCGTTGCATTTGTGTTCTTCCCATGAACCAAACATGGATCCACCGGTGTCATTGTATGTCTGCTCTTCCCATGAACCACATCTAGAGTCATCGCATGCGTGCCCTTTTCATGAACTATATCTAGAGTTATTGCATGTGTTTTCTTCTTACAAACCATATCATGAACCACACCCAGTGTCACTGCATGTGTGTTCTTCTCACAAACCACACATGGATCCACCGGTGTCATTGCATGTCTGCTCTTCTCATTAACCAGAGCTAGATTCATTGCATGTTTGTTCTTTTCAAAAACCACATATCACTAGAGTCATTGCATGTGTGTTCTTCCCATATCACAAACCACACATGGATCCACCCAGTGTCATCGCATGTTTGCTCTTCCCATGAACCACACATGGATGTTCCATGTCTGCTCTTTTCATGAACCACAGCTAGAGTCATTGGATGTGTGTTCTTCTCACAGAACACATATCACTAGTGTCATTGCATGTGTGTTCTTCTCACAAACCATATCATGAACCATACCCAGTGTCATTGCATGTGTGTTCTTCTCACAAACCATATCATGAACCACACCCAGTGTCATTGCATGTGTGTTCTTCTCACAAACCATATCATGAACCACACCCAGTGTCATTGCATGTGTGTTCTTCACATTAACACCACATGGATCCACCGGTGTCATTGCATGTCTGTTCTTTTCATTAACCACAGCTAGAGTCATTGCATGTGTGCTCTTTTCATAAACCACATATCACTAGAGTCATTGCATGTGTGTTCTTCTCACAGACCACATATCACCTATGTCATTGCATGTGTGTTCTTCCCATGAACCACACATGGATCCACCAGTGTCATTGCATGTGTGTTCTTCACACAGACCACACATGGATCCACCGATATCATTGGATGTGTGTTCTTCCCATGAACCACACATGGATCCATCGGTGTCGTTGTATGTCTGCTCTTCCCATGAACCACAACTAGAGTCATCGCATGCGTGCTCTTTTCATGAACCACAGCTAGAGTCATTGGATGTGTGTTCTTCTTACAAACCATATCATGAACCACACCCAGTGTCATTGCATGTGTGTTCTTCTCACAAACCACACATGGATCCACCGGTGTCATTGCATGTATGCTCTTCTCATTAACCAGAGCTAGATTCATTGCATGTTTGTTCTTTTCAAAAACCACATATCACTAGAGTCATTGCATGTGTGTTCTTCCCATGAACCACACATGGATCCACCACTGTCATTGCATGTGTGTTCTTCTCACAAACCACACATGGGTCCACCCAGTGTCATCGCATGTGTGTTCTTCCCACGAACCACACATGGATCCACCAGTGTCATTGCATGTCTGCTCTTTTCATGAACCACAGCTAGAGTCATTGGATGTGTGTTCTTCTCACGGACCACATATCACCAGTGTCATTGCATGTGTGTTCTTCCCAAAGACCACACATGGATCCAGCAGTGTCATTGCATGTGTGTTCTTCTCACAAACCATATCATGAACCACACCTAGTGTCATTGCATGTGTGTTCTTCTCACATACCACACATGGATCCACTAGTGTCATTGCATGTGTGTTCTTCTCACAGACCATATCATGAACTACACCGAGTGTCATTGCATGTGTTTTCTTCCCATGGACCACACATGGATCCACCGGTGTCATTGCATGTCTCCTCTTTTCATTAACCACGGCTAGAGTCATTGCATGTGTGTTCTGCTCACAAACCACATATCACCGGAGTCATTGCATGTGTGTTATTCATAAATACCACACATGGATTCACCAGTGTCATTGCATGTGTGTTCTTCTCACAAACCATATCATGAACCACACCTAGTGTCATTGCATGTGTGTTCTTCCCACAGACCACACATGGATCCACCAGAGTCATTGCATGTGTCTTCTTCCCATGAACCACACATGGATCCACCAGTGTCATTGCATGTCTACTCTTTTCACAAACCAGAGCTAGAGTCATTGCATGTGTGTTCTTCTTACAAACCATATCTTGAACCACACCCAGTGTCATTGCATGTGTGTTCTTCTCACAAACCACACATGCATCCACCGGTGTCATTGCATGTCTGCTCTTCTCATTAACCACTGCTAGAGTCATTGCATGTTTGTTCCTTTCACAAACCACATATCACCAGAGTCATTGCATGTGTGTTCTTCCCATGAACCACACATGGATCCACCAGTGTCATTGCATGTGTGTTCCTCTCACAAACCACACATGGATCCACCCAGTGTCATTGCATGTGAGTTCTTCCCATGAACCACACATGGATCCACCAGTGTCATTGCATGTGTGTTATTCTCACAAACCACGTAAGGATCCACCAGTGCCGTTGCATGTGTGTTCTTCCCATGAACCACACATGGATCCACCGGTGTCATTGTATGTCTGCTCTTCCCATGAACCACAGCTAGAGTCATCGCATACGTGCTCTTTTCATGAACCACAACAAGAGTCATTGCATGTGTGCTCTTCTCACAGAACATATCATGAACCACACCCAGTTTCATTGCATGTGTGCTCTTTCCATGAACCACACATGGATCCACCGGTGTCATTGCATGTCTGCTCTTTTCATGAACCACGGCTAGAGTCATTGCATGTGTGTTCTTCTCACAGACCACATATCGCCGGAGTCATTACATGTGTGTTCTTCCCATGAACCACACATGTGTCTACCAGTGTCATTGCATGTGTGTTCTTCCCACACACCACACATGGATCGACTAGTGTCGTTCCATGTGTGTTCTTCCCACAAACCACACATGGATCCACCAGTGGCATTGTATGTCTGCTCTTCCCATGAACTACAACTAGAGTCATCGCATGCGTGCTCTTTTCACAAACGACAGCTAGAGTCATATAATGTGTGTTCTTCTTACAAACCATATCATGAACCACACCCAGTGTCATTGCATGTGTGTTCTTCTCACAAACCACACATGGATCCACCGGTGTCATTGCATGTCTGCTCTTCTCATTAACCACACCTAGAGTCATTGCATGTCTGTTCTTTTCACAAACCACATATCACCAGTGTCATTGCATATGTTTTCTTCTCACAGACCACACATGGATCCACCAGTGTCATTGCATGTGTTTTCTTCTCACAAAACATATCATGAACCACACCTAGTGTCATTGCATGTGTGTTCTTCCCATGAACCACACATGGATCCACCAGTGTCATTCCATGTGTGTTCTTCCCACAGACCACACATGGATCCACCAGTGTCACTTCATGTCTGTTCTTCTCATGAACCACACATGGATCCACCAGTGTCATTGCATGTCTGCTCTTTTCATGAACCATAGCTAGAGTCATTGGATGTGTGTTCTTCTTACAGACCACATATCACCAGTGTCATTGCATGTGTGTTCTTCCCAAAGACCACACATGGATCCACCAGCGTCATTGCATGTGTGTTCTTCTCACAAACCATATCATGAACCACACCCAGTGTCATTGCATGTGTGTTCTTCTCACTGACCACACATGGATCCACTAGTGTCATTGCATGTGTGTTCTTCTCACAGACCATATCATGAACCACACCCAGTGTCATTGCATGTGTGTTCTTCCCATGAACCACACATGGATCCACCGGTGTCATTGCATGTCTGCTCTTTTCATTAACCACAGCTAGAGTCATTCCATGTGTGTTCTTCTCACAAACCACACATGGATCCACCAGTGTCATTGCATGTGTGTTCTTCCCATGAACCACACATGGATCCACCAATGTCATTGCATGTCTGATCTTTTCATGAACCATAGCTAGAGTCATTGGATGTGTGTTCTTCTCACAGACCACATATCACGAGTGTCATTGCATGTGTGTTCTTCCCAAAGACCACACATGGATCCACTAGTGTCATTGCATGTGTGTTCTTCTCACAAACCATATCATGAACCACGCCTAGTGTCATTGCATGTGTGTTCTTCTCACAGACCACACATGGATCCACTGGTGTCATTGCATGTGTGTTCTTCTTACAGACCATATCATGAACCACACCCAGTGTCATTGCATCTGTGTTCTTCCCATGAACCACACATGGATCCAGCAGTGTCATTGCATGTCTGCTCTTTTCATTAACCACAGCTAGAGTCATTGCATGTGTGTTCTTCTCACAAACCACATATCACCGGAGTCATTGCATGTGTGTTCTTCCCAAAGGCCACACATGGATCCACCAGTGTCATTGCATGTGTGTTCTTCCCACAGACCACACATGGATACACTCGTGTCGTTGCATGTGTGTTCTTCCCATGAACCACACATGGATCCACCAGTGTCATTGTATGTCTGCTCTTCCCATGAACTGCAGCTAGAGTCATCGCATGCGTGCTCTTTTCACAAACTACAGCTAGAGTCATTTAATGTGTGTTCTTCTTACAAACCATATCATGAACCACACCCAGTGTCATTGCATGTGTGTTCTTCTCACAAACCACACATGGATCCACCGGTGTCATTGCATGTCTGCTCTTCTCATTAACCACACCTAGAGTCATTGCATGTCTGTTCTTTTCACAGACCACATATCACTAGAGTCATTGCATGTGTGTTCTTCCCATGAACCACACATGGATCCTCCAGTGTCATTGCATGTGTGTTCTTCTCACAAACCACACATGGATCCACCCAGTGTCATCGCATGTGTGTTCTTCCCATGAACCACACATGGATCCACCAGTGTCATTGCATGTGTGTTATTCTCACAGACCATGTAAGGATCCACCGGTGTTGTTGCATGTGTGTTCTTCCCATGAACCACAGATGGATCCACCGGTGTCATTGTATGTCTGCTCTTCCCATGAACCACATCTAGAGTCATCGCATGCGTGCTCTTTTCATGAACCACAGCTAGAGTCATTGCATGTGTGTTCTTCTTACAAACCATATCATGAACCACACCCAGTATCATTGCATGTGTGTTCTTCTCACAAACAACACATGGATCCACTGGTGTCATTGCATGTTTGCTCTTCTCCTTGACCACAGCTAGAGTCATTGCATGTCTGTTCTTTTCACAAACCACATATCATCAGACTCATTGGATGTGTGTTCTTCTCATGAACCACACATGGATCCACCAGTGTCATTGCATGTGTGTTCTTCTCACAAACCACACATGGATCCACCTAGTGTCATCGCATGTCTACTCTTACCATGAACCACACATGGATCCACCAGTGTCATAGCATGTCTGCTCTTTTCATGAACCACAGCTAAGTCATTGGATGTGGGTTCTTCTCACAGACCACATATTACTAGTGTCATTGCATGTGTGTTCTACTCACAAACCATATCATGAACCACACCCAGTGTCATTGCATGTGTGTTCTTCTCACAGACCACACATGGATCCACCAGTGTCATTGCCTGTGTGTTCTTCTCACAAACCATATCATGAACCACACCCAGTGTTACTGCATGTGTGTTCTTCTCATTAACCTCACATGGATCCACCGGTGTCATTGCATGTCTGCTCTTTTCATTAACCACAGCTAGAGTCATTGCATGTGTGCTCTTTTCACAAACCACATATCACCAGAGTCATTGCATGTGTGTTCTGCTCACAAAACACAAATCACCTATGTCATTGCATGTGTGTTCTTCCCATGAACCACACATGGATCCACCAGTGTCATTGCATGTGTGTTCTTCCCACAGACCACACATGGATCCACTGGTGTCATTGCATGTGTGTTCTTCCCATGAACCACACATGGATCCATCGGTGTCATTGTATGTCTGCTCTTCCCATGAACCACAGCTAGAGTCATCGCATGCGTGCTCTTTTCATGAAGCACAGCTAGAGTCATTGGATGTGTGTTCTTCTTACAAACCATATCATGAACCACACCCAGTGTCATTGCATGTGTGTTCTTCTCACAAACCACACATGGATCCACCGGTGTCATTGCATGTGTGCTCTTCTCATTAACCACAGCTAGAGTCATTGCATGTGTGTTCTTCCCATGAACCACACATGGATCCACCAGTGTCATTGCATGTGTGTTCTTCTCGCAAACCACACATGGATCCACCCAGTGTCATCGCATGTGTGTTATTCCCACGAACCACACATGGATCCACCAGTGTCATTGCAATTCTGCTCTTTTCATGAACCACAGCTAGAGTCATTGGACGTGTGTTCTTCTCACAGACCACATATCACCAGTGTCATTGCATGTGTGTTGTCCCCAAAGACCACACATGGATCCACCAGTGTCATTGCATGTGTGTTCTTCTCACAAACCATATCATGAACCACACCCAGTGTCATTGCATGTGTGTTCTGCTCCCAGACCACACACGGATCCACCACTGTCATTGCATGTGTGTTCGTCTCACAAACCATATCATGAACCACACCTAGTGTCATTGCATGTGTGTTCTTCCCATGAACCACACATGGATCCACCAGTGTCATTCCATGTGTGTTCTTCCCACAGACCACACATGGATCCACCAGTGTCATTGCATGTGTGTTCTTCCCATGAACCACACATGGATCCACCAATGTCATTGCATCTCTACTCTTTTCATGAACCATAACTAGAGTCATTGGATGTGTGTTCTTCTCACAAACCACATATCACCAGTGTCATTGCATGTGTGTTCTTCCCAAAGACCACACATGGATCCACCAGTGTCATTGCATGTGTGTTCTTCTCACAAACCATATCATGAACCACACCCAGTATCATTGCATGTGTGTTCTTCTCACAAACAACACATGGATCCACTGGTGTCATTGCATGTTTGCTCTTCTCCTTGACCACAGCTAGAGTCATTGCATGTCTGTTCTTTTCACAAACCACATATCATCAGACTCATTGGATGTGTGTTCTTCTCATGAACCACACATGGATCCACCAGTGTCATTGCATGTGTGTTCTTCTCACAAACCACACATGGATCCACCTAGTGTCATCGCATGTCTACTCTTACCATGAACCACACATGGATCCACCAGTGTCATAGCATGTCTGCTCTTTTCATGAACCACAACTAAGTCATTGGATGTGGGTTCTTCTCACAGACCACATATTACTAGTGTCATTGCATGTGTGTTCTACTCACAAACCATATCATGAACCACACCCAGTGTCATTGCATGTGTGTTCTTCTCACAGACCACACATGGATCCACCAGTGTCATTGCCTGTGTGTTCTTCTCACAAACCATATCATGAACCACACCCAGTGTTACTGCATGTGTGTTCTTCTCATTAACCTCACATGGATCCACCGGTGTCATTGCATGTCTGCTCTTTTCATTAACCACAGCTAGAGTCATTGCATGTGTGCTCTTTTCACAAACCACATATCACCAGAGTCATTGCATGTGTGTTCTGCTCACAAAACACAAATCACCTATGTCATTGCATGTGTGTTCTTCCCATGAACCACACATGGATCCACCAGTGTCATTGCATGTGTGTTCTTCCCACAGACCACACATGGATCCACTGGTGTCATTGCATGTGTGTTCTTCCCATGAACCACACATGGATCCATCGGTGTCATTGTATGTCTGCTCTTCCCATGAACCACAGCTAGAGTCATCGCATGCGTGCTCTTTTCATGAAGCACAGCTAGAGTCATTGGATGTGTGTTCTTCTTACAAACCATATCATGAACCACACCCAGTGTCATTGCATGTGTGTTCTTCTCACAAACCACACATGGATCCACCGGTGTCATTGCATGTGTGCTCTTCTCATTAACCACAGCTAGAGTCATTGCATGTGTGTTCTTCCCATGAACCACACATGGATCCACCAGTGTCATTGCATGTGTGTTCTTCTCGCAAACCACACATGGATCCACCCAGTGTCATCGCATGTGTGTTATTCCCACGAACCACACATGGATCCACCAGTGTCATTGCAATTCTGCTCTTTTCATGAACCACAGCTAGAGTCATTGGACGTGTGTTCTTCTCACAGACCACATATCACCAGTGTCATTGCATGTGTGTTGTCCCCAAAGACCACACATGGATCCACCAGTGTCATTGCATGTGTGTTCTTCTCACAAACCATATCATGAACCACACCCAGTGTCATTGCATGTGTGTTCTGCTCCCAGACCACACACGGATCCACCACTGTCATTGCATGTGTGTTCGTCTCACAAACCATATCATGAACCACACCTAGTGTCATTGCATGTGTGTTCTTCCCATGAACCACACATGGATCCACCAGTGTCATTCCATGTGTGTTCTTCCCACAGACCACACATGGATCCACCAGTGTCATTGCATGTGTGTTCTTCCCATGAACCACACATGGATCCACCAATGTCATTGCATCTCTACTCTTTTCATGAACCATAACTAGAGTCATTGGATGTGTGTTCTTCTCACAAACCACATATCACCAGTGTCATTGCATGTGTGTTCTTCCCAAAGACCACACATGGATCCACCAGTGTCATTGCATGTGTGTTCTTCTCACAAACCATATCATGAACCACACCCAGTGTCATTGCATGTGTGTTATTCTCACAGACCACACATGGATCCACTAGTGTCATTGCATGTGTGTTCTTCTCACAGACCATATCATGAACCACACCCAGTGTCATTACATGTGTGTTCTTCCCATGAACCACACATGGATCCACCGGTGTCATTGCATGTCTGCTCTTTTCATTAACCACAACTAGAGTCATTGCATGTGTGTTCTTCTCACAAACCACATATCTCCGGAGTCATTGCATGTGTGTTCTTCCCAAAGACCACACATGGATCCACCAGTGTCATTGCATGTGTGTTCTTCCCACAGACCACACATGGATCCACCAGCGTCGTTGCATGTGTGTTCTTCCCATGAACCACACATGGATCCACCAGTGTCATTGTATGTCTGCTCTTCCCATCAACCGCAGCTAGAGTAATCGCATGCGTGCTCTTTTCACAAACCACAGCTAGAGTCATTGCATGTGTGTTCTTCTTAAAAACCATATCATGAACCACACCCAGTGTCATTGCATATGTGTTCTTCTAACAAACGACACCTGGATCCACTGGTGTCATTGCATGCCTGCTCTTCTCATTAACGACAGCTAGAGTCATTGCATGTCTGTTCTTTTCACAAACCACATATCACCAGAGTCATTGCATGTGTGTTTTTCCCATGAACCACACATAGATCCACCAGTGTCATTGCATGTGTGTTCTTCTCACAAACCACACATGGATCCACCCAGTGTCATCGCATGTGTGTTCTTCCCATGAACCACACATGGATCCACCAGTGTCATTGCATGTCTGATCTTTTCATGAACCACAGCTGGAGTCATTGGATGTGTGTTCTTCTCACAATCCACATATCACTAGTGGCATTGCATGTGTGTTCTTCCCAAAGACCACACATGGATCCACCAGTGTCATTGCATGTGTGTTATTCTCACAGACCATGTAAGGATCCACCGGTGTTGTTGCATGTGTGTTCTTCCCATGAACCACACATGGATCCACCGGTGTCATTGTATGTCTGCTCTTCCCATGAACCACATCTAGAGTCATCGCATGCGTGCTCTTTTCATGAACCACAGCTAGAGTCATTGGATGTGTGTTCTTCTTACAAGCCATATCATGAACCACACCCAGTATCATTGCATGTGTGTTCTTCTCACAAACAACACATGGATCCACCGGTGTCATTGCATGTTTGCTCTTCTCCTTAACCACAGCTAGAGTCATTGCATGTCTGTTCTTTTCACAAACCATATATCACCAGACTCATTGGATGTGTGTTCTTCTCATGAACCACACATGGATCCACCAGTGTCATTGCATGTGTGTTCTTCTCACAAACCACACATGGATCCACCTAGTGCCATCGCATGTCTACTCTTACCATGAACCACACATGGATCCACCAGTGTCATAGCATGTCTGATCTTTTCATGAACCACAGCTAAGTCATTGGATGTGGGTTCTTCTCACAGACCACATATTACTAGTGTCATTGCATGTGTGTTCTACTCACAAACCATATCGTGAACCACACCTAGTGTCATTGCATGTGTGTTCTTCTCACAGACCACACATGGATCCACCAGTGTCATTGCCTGTGTGTTCTTCTCACAAACCATATCATGAACCACACCCAGTGTCACTGCATGTATGTTCTTCTCATTAACCTCACATGGATCCACCGCTGTCATTGCATGTCTGCTCTTTTCATTAACCACAGCTAGAGTCATTGCATGTGTGCTCTTTTCACAAACCACATATCACCAGAGTCATTGCATGTGTGTTCTGCTCACAAAACACATATCACCTATGTCATTGCATGTGTGTTCTTCCCATGAACCACACATGGATCCACCAGTGTCATTGCATGTGTGTTCTTCCCACAGACCACACATGGATCCACTGGTGTCATTGCATGTGTGTTCTTCCCATGAACCACACATGGATCCATCGGTGTCATTGTATGTCTGCTCTTCCCATGAACCACAGCTAGAGTCATCGCATGCTTGCTCTTTTCATGAAGCACAGCTAGAGTCATTGGATGTGTGTTCTTCTTATAAACCATATCATGAACCACACCCAGTGTCATTGCATGTGTGCTCTTCTCACAAACCACACATGGATCCACCGGTGTCATTGCATGTCTGTTCTTTTCACAAACCACATATCACTAGAGTCATTGCATGTGTGTTCTTCCCATGAACCACACATGGATCCACCAGTGTCATTGCATGTGTGTTCTTCTCGCAAACCACACATGGATCCACCCAGTGTCATCGCATGTGTGTTATTCCCACGAACCACACATGGATCCACCAGTGTCATTGCATTTCTGCTCTTTTCATGAACCACAGCTAGAGTCATTGGACGTGTGTTCTTCTCACAGACCACATATCACCAGTGTCATTGCATGTGTGTTGTCCCCAAAGACCACACATGGATCCACCAGTGTCATTGCATGTGTGTTCTTCTCACAAACCATATCATGAACCACACCCAGTGTCATTGCATGTGTGTTCTGCTCACAGACCACACACGGATCCACCACTGTCATTGCATGTGTGTTCGTCTCACAAACCATATCATGAACCACACCTAGTGTCATTGCATGTGTGTTCTTCCCATGAACCACACATGGATCCACCAGTGTCATTCCATGTGTGTTCTTCCCACAGACCACACATGGATCCACCAGTGTCATTGCATGTGTGTTCTTCCCATGAACCACACATGGATCCACCAATGTCATTGCATCTCTACTCTTTTCATGAACCATAACTAGAGTCATTGGATGTGTGTTCTTCTCACAAACCACATATCACCATTGTCATTGCATGTGTGTTCTTCCCAAAGACCACACATGGATCCACCAGTGTCATTGCATGTGTGTTCTTCTCACAAACCATATCATGAACCACACCCAGTGTCATTGCATGTGTGTTATTCTCACAGACCACACATGGATCCACTAGTGTCATTGCATGTGTGTTCTTCTCACAGACCATATCATGAACCACACCCAGTGTCATTACATGTGTGTTCTTCCCATGAACCACACATGGATCCACCAGTGTCATTGCATGTCTGCTCTTTTCATTAACCACAACTAGAGTCATTGCATGTGTGTTCTTCTCACAAACCACATATCTCCGGAGTCATTGCATGTGTGTTCTTCCCAAAGACCACACATGGATCCACCAGTGTCATTGCATGTGTGTTCTTCCCACAGACCACACATGGATCCACCAGTGTCGTTGCATGTGTGTTCTTCCCATGAACCACACATGGATCCACCAGTGTCATTGTATGTCTGCTCTTCCCATAAACCGCAGCTAGAGTAATCGCATGCGTGCTCTTTTCACAAACCACAGCTAGAGTCATTGCATGTGTATTCTTCTTACAAACCATATCATGAACCACACCCAGTGTCATTGCATATGTGTTCTGCTAACAAACGACACCTGGATCCACTGGTGTCATTGCATGCCTGCTCTTCTCATTAACGACAGCTAGAGTCATTGCATGTCTGTTCTTTTCACAAACCACATATCACCAGAGTCATTGTATGTGTGTTTTTCCCATGAACCACACATAGATCCACCAGTGTCATTGCATGTGTGTTCTTCTCACAAACCACACATGGATCCACCCAGTGTCATCGCATGTGTGTTCTTCCCATGAACCACACATGGATCCACCAGTGTCATTGCATGTCGGATCTTTTCATGAACCACAGCTAGAGTCATTGGATGTGTGTTCTTCTCACAATCCACATATCACCAGTGGCATTGCATGTGTGTTCTTCCCAAAGACCACACATGGATCCACCAGTGTCATTGCATGTGTGTTCTTCTCACAAACCATATCATGAACCATACCCAGTGTCATTGCATGTGTGTTCTTCTCATGAACCAAACATGGATCCACCAGTGTCATTGCATGTGTGTTCTTCTGACAAACCATATCATGAACCACACCCACTATCATTGCATGTGTGTTCTTCCCATGAACCACACATGGATCCACCATTGTCATTGCATGTCTGCTCTTCCCACAGACCACACATGGATCCACAGTGTCATTGCATGTGTGTTCTTCCCATGAACCACACATGGATCCACCAGTGTCATTGCATGTGTGTTCTTCTCGCAAACCACACATGGATCCACCCAGTGTCATCGCATGTGTGTTATTCCCACGAACCACACATGGATCCACCAGTGTCATTGCATTTCTGCTCTTTTCATGAACCACAGCTAGAGTCATTGGACGTGTGTTCTTCTCACAGACCACATATCACCAGTGTCATTGCATGTGTGTTGTCCCCAAAGACCACACATGGATCCACCAGTGTCATTGCATGTGTTCTTCTCACAAACCATATCATGAACCACACCCAGTGTCATTGCATGTGTGTTCTGCTCACAGACCACACACGGATCCACCACTGTCATTGCATGTGTGTTCGTCTCACAAACCATACCATGAACCACACCTAGTGTCATTGCATGTGTGTTCTTCCCATGACCCACACATGGATCCACCAGTGTCATTCCATGTGTGTTCTTCCCACAGACCACACATGGATCCACCAGTGTCATTGCATGTGTGTTCTTCCCATGAACCACACATGGATCCACCAATGTCATTGCATCTCTACTCTTTTCATGAACCATAACTAGAGTCATTGGATGTGTGTTATTCTCACAAACCACATATCACCATTGTCATTGCATGTGTGTTCTTCCCAAAGACCACACATGGATCCACCAGTGTCATTGCATGTGTGTTCTTCTCACAAACCATATCATGAACCACACCCAGTGTCATTGCATGTGTGTTATTCTCACAGACCACACACGGATCCACTAGTGTCATTGCATGTGTGTTCTTCTCACAGACCATATCATGAACCACACCCAGTGTCATTACATGTGTGTTCTTCCCATGAACCACACATGGATCCACCGGTGTCATTGCATGTCTGCTCTTTTCATTAACCACAACTAGAGTCATTGCATGTGTGTTCTTCTCACAAACCACATATCTCCGGAGTCATTGCATGTGTGTTCTTCCCAAAGACCACACATGGATCCACCAGTGTCATTGCATGTGTGTTCTTCCCACAGACCACACATGGATCCACCAGTGTCGTTGCATGTGTGTTCTTCCCATGAACCACACATGGATCCACCAGTGTCATTGTATGTCTGCTCTTCCCATAAACCGCAGCTAGAGTAATCGCATGCGTGCTCTTTTCACAAACCACAGCTAGAGTCATTGCATGTGTGTTCTTCTTACAAACCATATCATGAACCACACCCAGTGTCATTGCATATGTGTTCTTCTAACAAACGACACCTGGATCCACTGGTGTCATTGCATGCCTGCTCTTCTCATTAACGACAGCTAGAGTCATTGCATGTCTGTTCTTTTCACAAACCACATATCACCAGAGTCATTGCATGTGTGTTTTTCCCATGAACCACACATAGATCCACCAGTGTCATTGCATGTGTGTTCTTCTCACAATCCACACATGGATCCACCCAGTGTCATCGCATGTGTGTTCTTCCCATGAACCACACATGGATCCACCAGTGTCATTGCATGTCTGATCTTTTCATGAACCACAGCTAGAGTCATTGGATGTGTGTTCTTCTCACAATCCACATATCACCAGTGGCATTGCATGTGTGTTCTTCCCAAAGACCACACATGGATCCACCAGTGTCATTGCATGTGTGTTCTTCTCACAAACCATATCATGAACCATACCCAGTGTCATTGCATGTGTGTTCTTCTCATGAACCAAACATGGATCCACCAGTGTCATTGCATGTGTGTTCTTCTGACAAACCATATCATGAACCACACCCACTGTCATTGCATGTGTGTTCTTCCCATGAACCACACATGGATCCACCATTGTCATTGCATGTCTGCTCTTCCCACAGACCACACATGGATCCACAGTGTCATTGCATGTTTGTTCTTCCCATGAACCACACATGGATCCACCAGTGTCGTTGCATGTCTGCTCTTTTCATGAACCACAACTAGAGTCATTGGATGTGTGTTCTTCTCACAGACCACATATCACCGTAGTCATTGCATGTGTGTTCTTCCCATGAACCACACATGTATCCACCAGGGTCATTGCATGTGTGTTCTTCCCACAGACCACACATGGATCCACCAGTGTCGTTGCATGTGTGTTCTTCCCATGAACCATATCATGAACCACACCCAGTGTCATTGCATGTGGGTTCTTCTCACAGACCACACATGGATCCACCAGTGTCATTGCATGTGGGTTCTTCTCACAAACCATATCATGAACCACACCCAGTGTCATTGCATGTGTGTTCTTCCCATGAACCACACATGGATCCAGCAGTGTCATTGCGTGTCTGCTCTTTTCATTAACCACAGCTAGAGTCATTGCATCTGTGTTCTTCTCACAAAGCACATATCACCGGAGTCATTGCATGTGTGTTCTTCCCAAAGGCCACACATGGATCCACCAGTGTCATTGCAAGTGTGTTCTTCCCACAGACCACACATGGATATACTCGTGTCGTTGCATGTGTGTTCTTCCCATGAACCACACATGGATCCACCAGTGTCATTGTATGTCTGCTCTTCCCATGAACTGCAGCTAGAGTCATCGCATGCGTGCTCTTTTGACAAACCACAGCTAGAGTCATTTAATGTGTGTTCTTCTTACAAAGCATATCATGAACCACACCCAGTGTCATTGCATGTGTGTTCTTCTCACAAACCACACATGGATCCACCGGTGTCATTGCATGTCTGCTCATCTCATTAACCACACCTAGAGTCATTGCATGTCTGTTCTTTTCACAAACCACATATCACCAGAGTCATTGCATGTGTGTTCTTCCCATGAACCACACATGGATCCTCCAGTGTCATTGCATGTGTGTTCTTCTCACAAACCACACATGGATCCACCCAGTGTCATCGCATGTGTGTTCTTCCCATGAACAACACATGGATCCACCAGTGTCATTGCATGTCTGCTCTCTTCATGAACCACATCTAAGTCATTGGATGTGGGTTCTTCTCACAGACCACATATTACTAGTGTCATTGCATGTGTGTTCTACTCACAAACCATATCATGAACCACACCCAGTGTCATTGCATGTGTGTTCTTCTCACAGACCACACATGGATCCACCAGTGTCATTGCCTGTGTGTTCTTCTCACAAACCATATCATGAACCACACCCAGTGTCACTGCATGTGTGTTCTTCTCATTAACCTCACATGGATCCACCGGTGTCATTGCATGTCTGCTCTTTTCATTAACCACAGCTAGATTCATTGCATGTGTGCTCTTTTCACAAACCACATATCACCAGAGTCATTGCATGTGTGTTCTGCTCACAGAACACATATCACCTGTGTCATTGCATGTGTGTTCTTCCCATGAACCACACATGGATCCACCAGTGTCATTGCATGTGTGTTCTTCCCACAGACCACACATGGATCCACGGGTGTCATTGCATGTGTGTTCTTCCCATGAACCACACATGGATCCATCGGTGTCATTGTATGTCTGCTCTTC
The DNA here is from genome assembly GCA_916181665.1 of Avena sativa. Lineage (NCBI taxonomy): Eukaryota > Viridiplantae > Streptophyta > Magnoliopsida > Poales > Poaceae > Avena > Avena sativa. The sequence continues at coordinate 437,988,363 of OV702295.1, forward strand.
CCATGAACCACAGCTAGAATCATCGATGCGTGCTCTTTTCATGAAGCACATCTAGAGTCATTGGATGTGTGTTCTTCTTACAAACCATATCATGAACCACACCCAGTGTCATTGCATGTGTGTTCTTCTCACAAACCACACATGGATCCACCGGTGTCATTGCATGTGTGCTCTTCTCATTAACCACAGCTAGAGTCATTGCATGTCTGTTCTTTTCACAAACCACATATCACTAGAGTCATTGCATGTGTGTTCTTCCCATGAACCACACATGCATCCACCAGTGTCATTGCATGTGTGTTCTTCTCGCAAACCACACATGGATCCACCCAGTGTCATCGCATGTGTGTTATTCCCACTAACCACACATGGATCCACCAGTGTCATTGCATTTATGCTCTTTTCATGAACCACAGCTAGAGGCATTGGACGTGTGTTCTTCTCACAAACCACATATCACCAGTGTCATTGCATGTGTGTTGTCCCCAAAGACCACACATGGATCCACCAGTGTCATTGCATGTGTGTTCTTCTCACAAACCATATCATGAACCACACCCAGTGTCATTGCATGTGTGTTCTGCTCACAGACCACACATGGATCCACCAGTGTCATTGCATGTGTGTTCTTCTCACAAACCATATCATGAACCACACCTAGTGTCATTGCATGTGTGTTCTTCCCATGAACCACACATGGATCCACCAGTTTCATTCCATGTGTGTTCTTCCCACAGACCACACATGGATCCACCAGTGTCATTGCATGTGTGTTCTTCCCATGAACCACACATGGATCCACCAATGTCATTGCATGTCTACTCTTTTCATGAACCATAACTAGTGTCATTGGATGTGTGTTCTTCTCACAAACCACATATCACCAGTGTCATTGCATGTGTGTTCTTCCCAAAGACCACACATGGATCCACCAGTGTCATTGCATGTGTGTTCTTCTCACAAACCATATCATGAACCACACCCTGTGTCATTGCATGTGTGTTATTCTCACAGACCACACATGGATCCACTAGTGTCATTGCATGTGTATTCTTCTCACAGACCATATCATGAACCACACCCAGTGTCATTACATGTGTGTTCTTCCCATGAACCACACATGGATCCACCGGTGTCATTGCATGTCTGCTCTTTTCATTAACCAGAACTAGAGTCATTGCATGTGTGTTCTTCTCACAAACCACATATCTCCGGAGTCATTGCATGTGTGTTCTTCCCAGAGACCACACATGGATCCACCAGTGTCATTGCATTTGTGTTCTTCCCACAGACCACATATGGATCCACCAGTGTCGTTGCATGTGTGTTCTTCCCATGAACCACACATGGATCCACCAGTGTCATTGTATGTCTGCTCTTCCCATAAACCGCAGCTAGAGTAATCGCATGCGTGCTCTTTTCACAAACCACAGCTAGAGTCATTGCATGTGTGTTCTTCTTACAAACCATATCATGAACCACACCCAGTGTCATTGCATATGTGTTCTTCTAACAAACGACACCTGGATCCACTGGTGTCATTGCATGCTTTCTCTTCTCATTAACGACAGCTAGAGTCATTGCATGTCTGTTCTTTTCACAAACCACATATCACCAGAGTCATTGCATGTGTGTTTTTCCCATGAACCACACATAGATCCACCAGTGTCATTGCATGTGTGTTCTTCTCACAAACCACACATGGATCCACCCAGTGTCATCGCATGTGTGTTCTTCCCATGAACCACACATGGATCCATCAGTGTCATTGCATGTCTGCTCTTTTCATGAACCACAGCTAGAGTCAATGGATGTGTGTTCTTCTCACAATCCACATATCACCAGTGGCATTGCATGTGTGTTCTTCCCAAAGACCACACATGGATCCACCAGTGTCATTGCATGTGTGTTCTTCTCACAAACCATATCATGAACCATACCTAGTGTCATTGCATGTGTGTTCTTCTCATGAACCACACATGGATCCACCAGTGTCATTGCATGTGTGTTCTTCTCACAAACCATATCATGAACCACACCCAATGTCATTGCATGTGTGTTCTTCCCATGAAACACACATGGATTCACCATTGTCATTGCATGTGTGCTCTTCCCACAGACCACACATGGATCCACAGTGTCATTGCATGTGTGTTCTTCCCATGAACCACACATGGATCCACCAGTGTCGTTGCACGTCTGCTCTTTTCATGAACCACAGCTAGAGTCATTGGATGTGTGTTCTTCTCACAGACCACATAGCACCGGAGTCATTGCATGTGTGTTCTTCCCATGAACCACACATGTATCCACCAGGGTCATTGCATGTGTGTTCTTCCCATGAACCACACATGTATCCACCAGGGTCATTGCATGTGTGTTCTTCCCACAGACCACACATGGATCCACCAGTGTCGTTGCATGTGTGTTCTTCCCATGAACCATATCATGAACCACACCCAGTGTCATTGCATGTGTGTTCTTCTCACAGACCACACATGGATCCACCAGTGTCATTGCATGTGTGTTCTTCTCTCAAACCATATAATGAACCACACCCAGTGTCATTGCATGTGTGTTCTTCTCATTAACCCCACATGGATCCACCGGTGTCATTGCATGTCTGCTCTTTTCATTAACCACAGCTAGAGTCATTGCATGTGTGTTCTTTTCACAAACCACATATCACCAGAGTCATTGCATGTGTGTTCATCTCACAGACCACATATCACCTGTGTCATTGCATGTGTGTTCTTCCCATGAACCACACATAGATCCACCAGTGTCATTGCATGTGAGTTCTTCCCACAGACCACACATGGATCCACCGGTGTCATTGCATGTGTGTTCTTCCCATGAACCACACATGGATCCACCGGTGTCATCGCAGGTCTGCTCTTTTCATGAACCACAGTTAGAGTCATCGCATGTCTGCTCTTTTCATGAACCACGGCTAGAGTCATTGCATGTGTGTTCTTCTTACAAACCATATCATGAACGACACCCAGTGTCATTGCATGTGTGTTCTTCTCACAAACCACACATGGATCCACCGGTGTCATTGCATGTCTGCTCTTATCATTAACCATAGCTAGAGTCATTGCATGTCTGTTCTTTTCACAAACCACATATCACCAGAGTCATTACATGTGTGATCTTCCCATAAACCACACATGGATCCACCAGTGTCATTGCATGTGTGTTCTTCTCACAAACCACACATGGATCCACCCAGTGTCATCGCATGTGTGTTCTTCCCATGAACCACACATGGATCCACCAATGTCATTGCATGTCTGCTATTTTCATGAACCACAGCTAGAGTCATTGGATGTGTGTTCTTCTCACAGACCACATATCACCAGTGTCATTGCATGTGTGTTCTTCCCAAAGACCACACATGGATCCACCAGTGTCATTGCATGTGTGTTCATCTCACAAACCATATCATGAACCACACCCAGTGTTATTGCATGTGTGTTCTTCTCACAGACCACACATGGATCCACCGGTGTCATTGCATGTGTGTTCTTCTCACAAACCATATCATTAACCACACCCAGTGTCATTGCATGTGTGTTCTTCCCATGAACCACACATGGATCCACCAGTGTCATTGCATGTGTGTTCTTCCCACAGACCACAGATGTATCCACCAGTGTCATTGCATGTGTGTTCTTCCCATGATCCACACATGGATCCACCAGTGTCATTGCATGTCTGCTCTTTTCATGAACCACAGCTAGAGTCATTGGATGTGTATTCTTCTCACAGACCACATATCAACAGTGTCATTGCATGTGTGTTCTTCCCAAAGACCACACATGGATCCACCAGTGTCATTGCATGTGTGTTCTTCTCACAAACCATATCATGAACCACACCCAGTGTCATTGCATGTATGTTCTTCTCACAGACCACACATGGATCCACCAGTGTAATTGCATGTGTGTTCTTATCACAGACCATATCATGAACCACACCCAGTGTCATTGCATGTGTGTTCTTCCCATGAACCACACATGGATCCATCGGTGTCATTGTATGTCTGCTCTTTTCATTAAACACAGCTGGAGTCATTGCATGTGTGTTCTTCTCACAAACCACATATCACCGGAGTCATTGCATGTGTGTTCTTCCCAAAGACCACACATGGATCCACCAGTGTCATTGCATGTGTGTTCTTCCCACAGGCCACACATGGATCCACCAGTATCGTTGCATGTGGGTTCTTCCCATGAACCACACATGGATCCACCAGTGTCATTGTATGTCTGCTCTTCCCATGAACCACAGCTAGAGTCATCTCATGCGTTCTCTTTTCACAAACCACAGCTAGAGTCATTGCATGTGTGTTCTTCTTACAAACCATGTCATGAACCACACTCAGTGTCATTGCATGTGTGTTCTTCTCCCAAACCACACGTGGATCCACCGGTGTCATTGCATGTCTGCTCTTCTCATTAACCACAGCTAGAGTCATTGCATGTTTGTTCTTTTCACAAACCACATATCACCAGAGTCATTGCATGTGTGTTCTTCCCATGAACCACACATGGATCCACCAGTGTCATTGCATGTGTGTTGTCCCCAAAGACCACACATGGATCCACCAGTGTCATTGCATGTGTGTTCTTCTCACAAACCATATCATGAACCACACCCAGTGTCATTGCATGTGTGTTCTGCTCACAGACCACACATGGATCCACCAGTGTCATTGCATGTGTGTTCTTCTCACAAACCATATCATGAACCACACCTAGTGTCATTGCATGTGTGTTCTTCCCATGAACCACACATGGATCCACCAGTTTCATTCCATGTGTGTTCTTCCCACAGACCACACATGGATCCACCAGTGTCATTGCATGTGTGTTCTTCCCATGAACCACACATGGATCCACCAATGTCATTGCATGTCTACTCTTTTCATGAACCATAACTAGTGTCATTGGATGTGTGTTCTTCTCACAAACCACATATCACCAGTGTCATTGCATGTGTGTTCTTCCCAAAGACCACACATGGATCCACCAGTGTCATTGCATGTGTGTTCTTCTCACAAACCATATCATGAACCACACCCTGTGTCATTGCATGTGTGTTATTCTCACAGACCACACATGGATCCACTAGTGTCATTGCATGTGTATTCTTCTCACAGACCATATCATGAACCACACCCAGTGTCATTACATGTGTGTTCTTCCCATGAACCACACATGGATCCACCGGTGTCATTGCATGTCTGCTCTTTTCATTAACCAGAACTAGAGTCATTGCATGTGTGTTCTTCTCACAAACCACATATCTCCGGAGTCATTGCATGTGTGTTCTTCCCAGAGACCACACATGGATCCACCAGTGTCATTGCATTTGTGTTCTTCCCACAGACCACATATGGATCCACCAGTGTCGTTGCATGTGTGTTCTTCCCATGAACCACACATGGATCCACCAGTGTCATTGTATGTCTGCTCTTCCCATAAACCGCAGCTAGAGTAATCGCATGCGTGCTCTTTTCACAAACCACAGCTAGAGTCATTGCATGTGTGTTCTTCTTACAAACCATATCATGAACCACACCCAGTGTCATTGCATATGTGTTCTTCTAACAAACGACACCTGGATCCACTGGTGTCATTGCATGCTTTCTCTTCTCATTAACGACAGCTAGAGTCATTGCATGTCTGTTCTTTTCACAAACCACATATCACCAGAGTCATTGCATGTGTGTTTTTCCCATGAACCACACATAGATCCACCAGTGTCATTGCATGTGTGTTCTTCTCACAAACCACACATGGATCCACCCAGTGTCATCGCATGTGTGTTCTTCCCATGAACCACACATGGATCCATCAGTGTCATTGCATGTCTGCTCTTTTCATGAACCACAGCTAGAGTCAATGGATGTGTGTTCTTCTCACAATCCACATATCACCAGTGGCATTGCATGTGTGTTCTTCCCAAAGACCACACATGGATCCACCAGTGTCATTGCATGTGTGTTCTTCTCACAAACCATATCATGAACCATACCTAGTGTCATTGCATGTGTGTTCTTCTCATGAACCACACATGGATCCACCAGTGTCATTGCATGTGTGTTCTTCTCACAAACCATCTCATGAACCACACCCAATGTCATTGCATGTGTGTTCTTCCCATGAAACACACATGGATTCACCATTGTCATTGCATGTGTGCTCTTCCCACAGACCACACATGGATCCACAGTGTCATTGCATGTGTGTTCTTCCCATGAACCACACATGGATCCACCAGTGTCGTTGCACGTCTGCTCTTTTCATGAACCACAGCTAGAGTCATTGGATGTGTGTTCTTCTCACAGACCACATAGCACCGGAGTCATTGCATGTGTGTTCTTCCCATGAACCACACATGTATCCACCAGGGTCATTGCATGTGTGTTCTTCCCATGAACCACACATGTATCCACCAGGGTCATTGCATGTGTGTTCTTCCCACAGACCACACATGGATCCACCAGTGTCGTTGCATGTGTGTTCTTCCCATGAACCATATCATGAACCACACCCAGTGTCATTGCATGTGTGTTCTTCTCACAGACCACACATGGATCCACCAGTGTCATTGCATGTGTGTTCTTCTCTCAAACCATATAATGAACCACACCCAGTGTCATTGCATGTGTGTTCTTCTCATTAACCCCACATGGATCCACCGGTGTCATTGCATGTCTGCTCTTTTCATTAACCACAGCTAGAGTCATTGCATGTGTGTTCTTTTCACAAACCACATATCACCAGAGTCATTGCATGTGTGTTCATCTCACAGACCACATATCACCTGTGTCATTGCATGTGTGTTCTTCCCATGAACCACACATAGATCCACCAGTGTCATTGCATGTGAGTTCTTCCCACAGACCACACATGGATCCACCGGTGTCATTGCATGTGTGTTCTTCCCATGAACCACACATGGATCCACCGGTGTCATCGCAGGTCTGCTCTTTTCATGAACCACAGTTAGAGTCATCGCATGTCTGCTCTTTTCATGAACCACGGCTAGAGTCATTGCATGTGTGTTCTTCTTACAAACCATATCATGAACGACACCCAGTGTCATTGCATGTGTGTTCTTCTCACAAACCACACATGGATCCACCGGTGTCATTGCATGTCTGCTCTTATCATTAACCATAGCTAGAGTCATTGCATGTCTGTTCTTTTCACAAACCACATATCACCAGAGTCATTACATGTGTGATCTTCCCATAAACCACACATGGATCCACCAGTGTCATTGCATGTGTGTTCTTCTCACAAACCACACATGGATCCACCCAGTGTCATCGCATGTGTGTTCTTCCCATGAACCACACATGGATCCACCAATGTCATTGCATGTCTGCTATTTTCATGAACCACAGCTAGAGTCATTGGATGTGTGTTCTTCTCACAGACCACATATCACCAGTGTCATTGCATGTGTGTTCTTCCCATGAACCACACATGGATCCACCAGTGTCATTGCATGTGTGTTCTTCCCACAGACCACAGATGTATCCACCAGTGTCATTGCATGTGTGTTCTTCCCATGATCCACACATGGATCCACCAGTGTCATTGCATGTCTGCTCTTTTCATGAACCACAGCTAGAGTCATTGGATGTGTATTCTTCTCACAGACAACATATCAACAGTGTCATTGCATGTGTGTTCTTCCCAAAGACCACACATGGATCCACCAGTGTCATTGCATGTGTGTTCTTCTCACAAACCATATCATGAACCACACCCAGTGTCATTGCATGTATGTTCTTCTCACAGACCACACATGGATCCACCAGTGTAATTGCATGTGTGTTCTTATCACAGACCATATCATGAACCACACCCAGTGTCATTGCATGTGTGTTCTTCCCATGAACCACACATGGATCCATCGGTGTCATTGTATGTCTGCTCTTTTCATTAAACACAGCTGGAGTCATTGCATGTGTGTTCTTCTCACAAACCACATATCACCGGAGTCATTGCATGTGTGTTCTTCCCAAAGACCACACATGGATCCACCAGTGTCATTGCATGTGTGTTCTTCCCACAGGCCACACATGGATCCACCAGTGTCGTTGCATGTGGGTTCTTCCCATGAACCACACATGGATCCACCAGTGTCATTGTATGTCTGCTCTTCCCATGAACCACAGCTAGAGTCATCTCATGCGTTCTCTTTTCACAAACCACAGCTAGAGTCATTGCATGTGTGTTCTTCTTACAAACCATGTCATGAACCACACTCAGTGTCATTGCATGTGTGTTCTTCTCCCAAACCACACGTGGATCCACCGGTGTCATTGCATGTCTGCTCTTCTCATTAACCACAGCTAGAGTCATTGCATGTCTGTTCTTTTCACAAACCACATATCACCAGAGTCATTGCATGTGTGTTCTTCCCATGAACCACACATGGATCCACCAGTGTCATTGCATGTGTGTTCTTCCCATAAACCACACATGGATCCACCAGTGTCATTGCATGTCTGCTCTTTTCATGAACCACAGCTAGAGTCATTGGATGTGTGTTCTTCTCACAAACCACATATCACCAGTGGCATTGCATGTGTTTTCTTCCCAAAGACCACACATGGATCCACCAGTGTCATTGCATGTGTGTTCTTCTCACAAACCATATCATGAACCACACCCAGTGTCATTGCATGTGTGTTCTTCCCACAGACCACACTTTGGATCCACCAGTGTCATTGCATGTGTGTTCCTCTCAGAAACCATATCATGAACCACACCCAATGTCATTGCATGTGTGTTCTTCCCATGAACCACACATGGATCCACCAGTGCCATTGCATTTGTGTTCTTCCCACATACCACACATGGATCCACCGGTGTCATTGCATGTCTACTCTTCTCATTAACCACAGCTAGAGTCATTGCATGTCTGTTCTTTTCACAAACCACATATCACCAGAGTCATTGCATGCGTGTTCTTCCCATAAACCACACATGGATCCACCAGTGTCATAGCATGTGTGTTCTTCTCACAAACCATATCATGAACCACACCCAATGTCATTGCATGTGTGTTCTTCCCATGAACCACACATGGATCCACCAGTGTCATTGCATGTGTGTTCTTCCCACAGACCACACATGGATCCACCAGTGTCATTGCATGTGTGTTCCTCCCATGAACCACACATGGATCCACCAGTGTCATTGCATGTCTGCTCTTTTCATGAACCACAGCTAAAGTCATTGGATGTGTGTTCTTCTCACAGACCACATATCACCAGTGTCATTGCATGTGTTTTCTTCCCAAAGACCACACATGGATCCACCAGTGTCATTGGATGTGTGTTCTTCTCACAAACCATATCATGAACCACACCCAGTGTCATTGCATGTGTGTTCTTCCCAAAGACCACACATGGATCCACCAGTGTCATTGCATGTGTGTTCTTCTCACAAACCATATCATGAACCACACCCAGTGTCATTGCATGTGTGTTCTTCTGATATACCACACATGGATCCACCAATGTCATTGCATGTCTGTTCTTTTCATGAACCACAACTAGAGTCATTGGATGTGTGTTCTTCACACAGACCACATATCATCAGTGTCATTGCATGTGTGTTCTTCCCAAAGACCACACATGGATCCACCAGTGTTATCGCATGTGTGTTCTTCTCACAAACCATATCATGAACCACACCTAGTGTCATTGCATGTGTGTTCTTCTCACAGACCACACATGGATCCACCAGTGTCATTGCATGTGTTTTCTTCTCACAAACCATATCTTGAACCACACCCAATGTCCTTGCATGTGTGTTCTTCCCATGAACCACACATGGATCCACCAGTGTCATTGCATGTGTGTTCTTCTCACCAACCACACATGGATCCACCAGTGTCATTGCATGTGTGTTCTTCCCACAGACCACACATGGATCCACCAGTGTCATTGCATGTGTTTTCTTCCCATGAACGACACATGGATCAACCAGTGTCATTGCATGTGTGTTCTTCCCACAGGCCACACATGGATCCACCAGTGTCGTTGCATGTGTGTTCTTCCCATGAAGCACAAATGGATCCCCCTGTGTCATTGCATGTCTGCTCTTCCCACAGACCACACATGGATCCACCAGTGTCATTGCATGTGTGTTCTTCCCATGAACCACACATGGATCCACCAGTGTCATTTCTTGTCTACTCTTTTCATGAACCACAACTAGAGTCATTGGATGTGTGTTCTTCTCACAGACCGCATATCACCAGTGTCATTGCATGTGTGTTCTTCCCAAAGACCACACATGGATCCACCAATGTAATTGCATGTGTGTTCTTCTCACAAACCATATCATGAACCACACCCAGTGTCATTGCATGTGTGTTCTTCTCACAGACCACACATGGATCCACCAGTGTCATTGCATGTGTGTTATTCTCACAAACCACAAATGGATCCACCCAGTGTCATTGCATGTCTACTCTTCCCATGAACCACACATGGATCCACCAGTGCCATTGCATGTCTGCTCTTTTCATGAACCACAACTAGAGTCATTGGATGTGTGTTCTTCTCACAAACCACATATTACCAGTGTCATTGCATGTGTGTTCTTCCCAAAGACCACACATGGATCCAGCAGTGTCATTGCATGTGTGTTCTTCTCACAAACCATATCATGAACCACAGCCAGTGTCATTGCATGTGTGTTCTTCTCACATACCATACATGGATCCACTAGTGTCATCGTATGTGTGTTCTTCTCACAAACCATAACATGAACCACACCTAGTGTCATTGCATGTGTATTCTTCCCATGAACCACACATGGACCCACAAGTGTCATTGCATATCTGCTCTTTTCATTAACCACAGCTAGAGTCATTGCATCTGTGTTCTTCTCACAAACCACATATCACTAGTGTCTATGCATGTGTGTTCTTCCCATGAACCACACATGGATCCACCAGTGTCATTGCATGTGTGTTCTTCCCATAGACCACACATGGATCCACCGGTGTCATTGCATGTCTGCTCTTCTCATTAACCATAGCTAGAGTCATTGCATGTCTGTTCTTTTCACAAACCACATATCACCAGAGTCATTGCATGTGTGTTCTTCCCATGAACCACACCCAGTGTCATTGCATGTGTGTTCTTCTCATTAACCCCACATGGATCCATCGGTGTCATTGCATGTCTGCTCTTTTCATTAACCACAGCTAGATTCATTGCATGTGTGTTCTTTTCACAAACCACATATCACTGGATTCATTGCATGTGTGTTCGTCTCACAGACCACATATCACCTGTGTCATTGCATGTGTGTTTTTCCCATGAACCACACATAGATCCCCAGTGTCATTGCATGTGTGTTCTTCCCACAGACCACACATGGATCCACCGCTGTCATTGCATGTGTGTTCTTCCCATAAACCACACATGGATCCACCAGTGTCATAGCATGTGTGTTCTTCTCACAAACCATATCATGAACCACACCCAATGTCATTGCATGTGTGTTCTTCCCATGAACCACACATGGATCCACCAGTGTCATTGCATGTGTGTTCTTCCCACAGACCACACATGGATCCACCAGTGTCATTGCATGTGTGTTCCTCCCATGAACCACACATGGATCCACCAGTGTCATTGCATGTCTGCTCTTTTCATGAACCACAGCTAAAGTCATTGGATGTGTGTTCTTCTCACAGACCACATATCACCAGTGTCATTGCATGTGTTTTCTTCCCAAAGACCACACATGGATCCACCAGTGTCATTGGATGTGTGTTCTTCTCACAAACCATATCATGAACCACACCCAGTGTCATTGCATGTGTGTTCTTCCCAAAGACCACACATGGATCCACCAGTGTCATTGCATGTGTGTTCTTCTCACAAACCATATCATGAACCACACCCAGTGTCATTGCATGTGTGTTCTTCTGATATACCACACATGGATCCACCAATGTCATTGCATGTCTGTTCTTTTCATGAACCACAACTAGAGTCATTGGATGTGTGTTCTTCACACAGACCACATATCATCAGTGTCATTGCATGTGTGTTCTTCCCAAAGACCACACATGGATCCACCAGTGTTATCGCATGTGTGTTCTTCTCACAAACCATATCATGAACCACACCTAGTGTCATTGCATGTGTGTTCTTCTCACAGACCACACATGGATCCACCAGTGTCATTGCATGTGTGTTCTTCTCACAAACCATATCTTGAACCACACCCAATGTCCTTGCATGTGTGTTCTTCCCATGAACCACACATGGATCCACCAGTGTCATTGCATGTGTGTTCTTCCCACAAACCACACATGGATCCACCAGTGTCATTGCATGTGTGTTCTTCCCATAAACCACACATGGATCCACCAGTGTCATTGCATGTCTGCTCTTTTCATGAACCACAGCTAGAGTCATTGGATGTGTGTTCTTCTCACAAACCACATATCACTAGTGGCATTGCATGTCTTTTCTTCCCAAAGACCACACATGGATCCACCAGTGTCATTGCATGTGTGTTCTTCTCACAAACCATATCATGAACCACACCCAGTGTCATTGCATGTGTGTTCTTCTCACAGACCACACATTGGATCCACCAGTGTCATTGCATGTGTGTTCTTCTCACAAACCATATCATGAACCACACCCAATGTCATTGCATGTGTGTTCTTCCCATGAACCACACATGGATCCACCAGTGTCGTTGCATGTGTGTTCTTCCCATGAACCACACATGGATCCACCAGTGTCATTGTATGTCTGCTCTTCCCATGAATCACAGCTAGAGTCATCGCATGCGTGCTCTTTTCACAAACCACACCTAGAGTCATTGCATGTGTGTTCTTCTTACAAACCATATCATGAACCACACCTAGTGTCATTGCATGTGTGTTCTTCTCACCAACCACACATGCATCCACTAGTGTCATTGCATGTGTGTTCTTCCCACAGACCACACATGGATCCACCAGTGTCATTGCATGTGTGTTCTTCCCATGAACGACACATGGATCAACCAGTGTCATTGCATGTGTGTTCTTCCCACAGGCCACACATGGATCCACCAGTGTCGTTGCATGTGTGTTCTTCCCATGAAGCACACATGGATCCCCCTGTGTCATTGCATGTCTGCTCTTCCCACAGACCACACATGGATCCACCAGTGTCATTGCATGTGTGATCTTCCCATGAACCACACATGGATCCACCAGTGTCATTTCTTGTCTACTCTTTTCATGAACCACAACTAGAGTCATTGGATGTGTGTTCTTCTCACAGACCGCATATCACCAGTGTCATTGCATGTGTGTTCTTCCCAAAGACCACACATGGATCCACCAATGTAATTGCATGTGTGTTCTTCTCACAAACCATATCATGAACCACACCCAGTGTCATTGCATGTGTGTTCTTCTCACAGACCACACATGGATCCACCAGTGTCATTGCATGTGTGTTATTCTCACAAACCACAAATGGATCCACCCAGTGTCATTGCATGTCTACTCTTCCCATGAACCACACATGGATCCACCAGTGCCATTGCATGTCTGCTCTTTTCATGAACCACAACTAGAGTCATTGGATGTGTGTTCTTCTCACAAACCACATATTACCAGTGTCATTGCATGTGTGTTCTTCCCAAAGACCACACATGGATCCAGCAGTGTCATTGCATGTGTGTTCTTCTCACAAACCATATCATGAACCACAGCCAGTGTCATTGCATGTGTGTTCTTCTCACATACCATACATGGATCCACTAGTGTCATCGTATGTGTGTTCTTCTCACAAACCATAACATGAACCACACCTAGTGTCATTGCATGTGTATTCTTCCCATGAACCACACATGGACCCACAAGTGTCATTGCATGTCTGCTCTTTTCATTAACCACAGCTAGAGTCATTGCATCTGTGTTCTTCTCACAAACCACATATCACTAGTGTCTATGCATGTGTGTTCTTCCCATGAACCACACATGGATCCACCAGTGTCATTGCATGTGTGTTCTTCCCATAGACCACACATGGATCCACCGGTGTCATTGCATGTCTGCTCTTCTCATTAACCATAGCTAGAGTCATTGCATGTCTGTTCTTTTCACAAACCACATATCACCAGAGTCATTGCATGTGTGTTCTTCCCATGAACCACACCCAGTGTCATTGCATGTGTGTTCTTCTCATTAACCCCACATGGATCCATCGGTGTCATTGCATGTCTGCTCTTTTCATTAACCACAGCTAGATTCATTGCATGTGTGTTCTTTTCACAAACCACATATCACTGGATTCATTGCATGTGTGTTCGTCTCACAGACCACATATCACCTGTGTCATTGCATGTGTGTTTTTCCCATGAACCACACATAGATCCCCAGTGTCATTGCATGTGTGTTCTTCCCACAGACCACACATGGATCCACCGTTGTCATTGCATGTGTGTTCTTCCCATGAACCACACATGGATCCACCGGTGTCATCGCAGGTCTGCTCTTTTCATGAACCACAGTTAGAGTCATCGCATGTCTGCTCTTTTCATGAACCACGGCTAGAGTCATTGCATGTGTGTTCTTCTTACAAACCATATTATGAACGACACCCAGTGTCATTGCATGTGTGTTCTTCTCACAAACCACACATGGATCCATCGGTGTCATTGCATGTCTGCTCTTCTCATTAACCATAGCTAGCGTCATTGCATGTCTGTTCTTTTCACAAACCACATATCACCAGAGTCATTACATGTGTGATCTTCCCATAAACCACACATGGATCGACCAGTGTCATTGCATGTGTGTTCTTCTCACAAACCACACATGGATCCACCCAGTGTCATCGCATGTGTGTTCTTCCCATGAACCACACATGGATCCACCAGTGTCATTGCATGTCTGCTATTTTCATGAACCACAGCTAGAGTCATTGGATGTGTGTTCTTCTCACAGACCACATATCACCAGTGTCATTACATGTGTGTTCTTCCCAAAGACCACACATGGATCCACCAGTGTCATTGCATGTGTGTTCTTCTCACAAACCATATCATGAACCACACCCAGTGTCATTGCATTTGTGTTCTTCTCATAGACCACACATGGATCCACCGGTGTCATTGCATGTGTGTTCTTCCCATGAACCACACATGGATCCACCGGTGTCATTGCATGTCTGCTCTTTTCATGAACCACAGCTAGAGTCATTGCATGTGTGTTCTTCTCACAGACCACATATCACCGGAGTCATTGCATGTGTGTTCTTCCCATGAACCACACATGGATCCACCAGTGTCATTGCATGTGTGTTCTTCCCACAGACCACACATGGATCCACCAGTGTAGTTGCATGTGTGTTCTTCCCATGAACCACACATGGATCCACCAGTGTCATTGTATGTCTGCTCTTTTCATGAACCACAGCTAGAGTCATTGGATGTGTGTTCTTCTCACAGACCACATATCACCAGTGTAATTGCATGCGTGTTCTTCCCAAAGAACACACATGGATCCACCAGTGTCATTGCATGTGTGTTCTTCTCACAAACCATATCATGAACCACACCCAGTGTCATTGCATGTGTGTTCTTCTCACAGACCACACATGGATCCACCAGTGTCATTGAATGTGTGTTCTTCTCACAAACCATATCATGAACCACACCCAGTGTCATTGCATGTGTGTTCTTCTCATTAACCCCACATGGAACCACCGGTGTCATTGCATGTCTGCCCTTTTCATTAACCACATCTAGAGTCATTGCATTTGTGCTTGTCACATCCCAAGATTTTCCAAATCTTGTAATGTGAAAATAAATGAATAAAATAAAACTTTGTTTGATTTTCAAGGCCAGAAGAAAGTTTTTGAATTCAATTGGGACTTCAAACCAGTTGGATCAAATAAAATCCTAAAGGGATTTATAAAGATAAACATTTAATAAAGGCAAATAAAATGTTTTGGAATTACTATTTTGGATCTTTTAAATAAAAGGATTTGGTTTTCAAAAGAAATAGAAGTTTTATAAATAAGGATTATTTTATAAAGCCAAATTAAACCTTGGCCAAGCTTTTGAAATAAAACTTTTTGATTTTATTAAAATAGTAGAGGTTTATTTAAATAAAATAAAAAGGATTTAAATATCCAAGTTTTTATTAATAAAGGTTTTACTATTTCCAAAACATCAAAACTTATTTATTCTTTTAAAATAAGTTTTCCAAGTATTTTGTTTTCTCAAATAAAACCTACTGAAGTGTTTTGGTTTTATTTTAAATTTCAAAATAAAGTTTTTAAATAAACAAATCCTATTTGATTTATTAACTAAGGTCCATTTTATTTAATTATTAATGGAACCTAAAATAAAAGGTTATTTTGTTTTAAACAAGATTTCCAAATATCTTTTCTTTTCAAATAAAACCTACTGATTTGGTTTTGAAAGTATTTGGATTTCAAATGAAGATTTTATTAATTAAATCAAACCCTATTTTATTAAATAACTAAAGATCCATTTTATTTAATTATTGAATGGATTCTAAAATGAATAAAAAATATTATTTTATTTTAGAATTTGGTTTATGTTGATAAACAGAACCAAGTTCAAAGTTGTGAAGTGTGGTGTTTGTTTGAATTATTTGAATGTTTTGAGTGAATGAATAATTGATTGAAATTCAAAACAGAAAAATAGAATTAGAAAAGGAAAAAGAAAACAGACAGAAAAAAAATATGAAATGGGTCATCCCAACCCAGCAGCCCACTAAGGCCCAGAAGCAGCCCAGTTATTCTCCCCGAACAAAAAACGTTTCGCACCCAGATTCTGACCCGCAAAGACAATGACCGGTGGACCTCCCTCTCGTTTCTTTTCCCACTAACCGGTGGACCCCACCTCTACTGTGCATCGTCCACACCCGCGCCGGCCGTTTTTCCCCCTCGCTCATCGCCGTTTCTGCCGCTGTAAATCCTTGTAAATTCGCGTGAATGCACGAGTTATTATCAACATCAATGACGCGCCCTTATACGCCCATTCCTCCTCTCTCATTTTCCCCAAGTAGCACTCCTTCTCTGCCCCTAGGCTGTCGCCAATCTCTCCTGCACCGCCGCTGCTCCGACGAGCTCCCATCTCCGATTCCGGCCAAGCCTGACCGCCCCGTGCCTCCCCGAGCACGCTAGGAGAATCCCCACTCCCAGACGCTTCTCCTCGTATCCTCAGCTCGACCGCGGGCGCCCCAGAGCTTCGGCTTTGACAAGCTCCGTCCGCGCCGCCGTCTGCCTCGTCTCCGTCGAATTTCCCGGTAAGAACTGACCGCCCTGCGCCTTCTCATTCACGCGAGGAGCTTTGTCTTGATCCTATGCATCTAACCGCGCCTTCCTTTTGCCTTGGGGTGATCCACAGCGCCGTCCACGACGACCACCTGACGCACCCGACGCTGTCCTCCACTCCGGCGAGCAATCGCAGCTGCACCAGAGCGCCCCTTGCCACGTCGACCACAAGACGAGCTTCCCCAGCCTCTTGCAAACTCGGTGAGCCTCTTCTCCTCCTTCCTCGCTTCCTGTAACGTCGACTCTGCCGCCGTCTGGCCGCTCCGCCACCAGACGCCGCCGCCAGCGCCGCTGCTATTTGGCCAAGCAATAGGAGCCGTTAGATCAGCATCTGATGGCTTGGATAGATTGACTGAGCGAAGAGGTACGCTTGTCCCTGTGCCGCTCGATCTAAATGAGATCCTACGGCCTACAGAGCGCGATCCGAGCGAAACGGTACCAACAAATTAGACAGCGACGCGTGTCATCTATTCCGTTTAAAACAGATTTTGAAATCTGATTAGATTGCAAATTTCAAACTCCTATAACTTTGGATCCACACGTCCAAAAATTACAAACTTTATACCGTTGGAATCAGTGGAACAAACCCTAGCCAACCATGCCTTTGGTTTAGAAAATAGTATTTGTTAGATTGGTTGATTATGCAAAAACATTTGATTTCTTGTTTAGATTAGAAAAATGATTCAAAAATGTTTTTGAGTTTGAAACCTTGACAAAATGGTTTGTTGTGAACTTACTGACCCTAGGAACCAACCCATGGAGTTAAAAATGAATTTGGTGAAATTTAGGATAGATTAATTGATTTAGTCCATTTCTAGCCAAACAAAAGGAATGGTTTTTGTTGAGAAAAATGTTTTGGAGTAAAAACATTGGGAACATGCTTTGGACCAAACCTACTCACCCTAAACACCAAGTTTTGAGAAACAACAACTTATTTGGTGAACAACCTAAAGTTGTTTCTTTGATAAAAATATTTTCCACCACATAAAATATTGAAAGGATTTAAAAATGGTTTTTGGACAAAACCCTTTTGCAAATGACTTTGCCACTTTGGAAAATGACCAATTTGGAACTTACAAAGTTTAGAAGCCTAATGGAGACCACCTTTGGAAATAGAACCATCCCTTGCATGCTTACATGCATGACTTAGATTCCATTGTTTTATGTGTGTGAATTGTTGATTGATTATTGGTTTGGAATGCTTGTTGATTTTGTGTTTGCTTGATTGATTGTAGTGAAGTTAGAAAAGTGTGAGACTAGCAAGATCAAGGAGTGAACCATCATTCCCTACCAAAAACGCAAGTTACACTATCATCCAAAGTCCTACTATTTTCATTATACTTAGTGGATTTTGAAAACATGCATGAAAATAATTTCTATACTTATGCTATGCTAAATCCTAATAGGATTCCCTATACACTCCTTAGTGAAAATATTGTAGTTGATACATGCTTAGCCATGCTATATTTTGAAAAGAGATACATGTTGAGATTTTACAAAGGTTGAGAAAAGACTTATGTTTTATATAATAAAACAAGGACTCAATGAACCACCTGGGTGGCCAAGGATACTTTGAGTTTTGGAGAAGGTGGCAACAAAAGGAATCTTGTCTATGGCAAATCTCTTTGTGTTGTGCTCCAAAATAAAACCACCCAGGAAACTTACAGATTGAACATGTTTCTCGTACAGTGGCTTCCGTGTACAGCCACATGCTAAATGGGCTCTGGCTTAGTCAACTACATAGTGGAAGACCCATGCATTGGCATCTTCAGGTTAACTGGATTTGTGCTAGGGAACGTGAAAACCCTACATTGGTGCCTGATAGACAAGCTAGCATTTTGTATTGGGAGGACTTCTATGTAAAGACTTTGTCACATTCTCGATCTGCCGGTACTCCATTTTGGTGAGTACTTATCCAGCGGCCACTGGTGGCGTCAAGACGAGATTGTGTCATGTGGGTAAAGTGTACAACTTCTGCAGAAGATAATAAAATCTAAGTACTTAGCCGTGTCCCCGGTTATGGACAATACTGAGCAACTAAGGCCTGAAGCTATGGAAGAGCTCGACACTCTAATTTCTAAAAGAAAACTTTTAAAACTTGATGCACTTGGGGTTACCAAGGTGCTCAAGAGATTTTGACAAGGACTTGAACACTTGAGTTTTTACCAAGGAGTTCAAGGGATTTTTGAAAGGAGATTTGACAAAGGACCAAAACCATTTTGAAAAGATAGGACAAAATATTGCTTTATGCAAATAAGCCTAAAACTCTACTTAGACAAATATGCATGTAATGATAGGATCCACTCATCTTATATATAGAAGTGAAGCTTGCCAATACAATTCAAATGTATTGACCCTTGTGGCTATAACTTGTTATGTTGCAGGTTTGATTGATATTAGTGAAGTTGAATGATTAGGATTACAAAGTCTACAACCAACATGTTTGCCTGTGGCACTTTGAAGATGAAGGACCCCATGCTTATAGTTATTCCGCTGCAATGTAATGTAATAGCCAAAAGAGCTATGTAAGATGTAATAAAGTATTTTATTCCTGGTTATAAAGTTGAATTATGACCCTTGTTTCTTGATATTACATCTTAACTGTGGATGCTAGCTATTGATCCAGGGACTAGCATTGTAAACACAGGGGACTCTACCTTATTCAAAGGTTGGGATCTCTACAGTGCTCTTTTCACAAACCACATATCACCAGAGTCATTGCATGTGTGTTCTTGTCACAGACCACATATCACCTGTGTCATTGCATGTGTGTTCTTCCCATGAACCACACATGGATCCACCAGTGTCATTGCATGTGTGTTCTTCCCACAGACCACACATGGATCCACCAGTGTCATTGCATGTGTGTTCTTCCCATGAACGACACATGGATCCACCAGTGTCATTGCTTATCTGCTCTTTTCATTAACCACAGCTAGAGTCATTGGATGTGTGTTCTTCTCACAGACCACATATCACCACTGTCATTGCATGTGTGTTCTTCCCAAAGACCACACATGGATCCACCAGTGTCATTGCATGTGTGTTCTTCTCACAAACCATATCATGAACCACACCTAGTATCATTGCATGTGTGTTCTTCTCACAGACTACACATGGATCCACTAGTGTCATTGCATGTGTGTTCTTCTCACATACCATATCATGAACCACACCCAGTGTCATTGCATGTGTGTTCTTCCCATGAACTACACATGGATCCACCAGTGTCACTGCATGTCAGCTCTTTTCATTAACCATAGCTAGAGTCATTGTATGTGTGTTCTTCTCACAAACCACATATCACCGGAGTCATTGCATGTGGGTTCTTCCCAAAGACCACACATGGATCAACCAGTGTCATTTCATGTGTGTTCTTCCCACAGACCACACATGGATCCACCAGTGTCATTGCATGTCTGCTCTTCCCACAGACCACACATGGATCCACCAGTGTCATTGCATGTGTGTTCTTCCCATGAACCACACATGGATCCACCAGTGTCATTGTATGTCTGCTCTTCCCATGAATCACAGCTAGAGTCATCGCATGCGTGCTCTTTTCACAAACCACACCTAGAGTCATTGCATGTGTGTTCTTCTTATAAACCATATCATGAAGCACACCCAGTGTCATTGCATGTGTGTTCTTCCCATGAACCACACATGGATCCACCAGTGTCATTGCATGTCTGCTCTTCCCACAGACCACACATGGATCCACCAGTATCATTGCATGTGTGTTCTTCCCATGAACCACACATGGATCCACCAGTGTCATTGTATGTCTGCTCTTCCCATGAATCACAGCTAGAGTCATCGCATGCGTGCTCTTTTCACAAACCACACCTAGAGTCATTGCATGTGTGTTCTTCTTATAAACCATATCATGAACCACACCCAGTGTCATTGCATGTGTGTTCTTACCATGAACCACACATGGATCCACCAGTGTCATTGCATGTCTGCTCTTCCCACAGACCACACATGGATCCACCAGTGTCATTGCATGTGTGTTCTTCCCAAAGACCACACATGGATCCACCAATGTAATTGCATGTGTGTTCTTCTCACAAACCATATCATGAACCACACCCAGTGTCATTGCATGTGTGTTCTTCTCACAAACCACACATGGATCCACCAGTGTCATTGCATGTGTGTTCTTCTCACAAACCACAAATGGATCCACCCAGTGTCATTGCATGTCTGCTCTTCCCATGAACCACACATGGATCCACCAGTGTCATTGCATGTCTGCTCTTTTCATGAACCACAACTAGAGTCATTGGATGTGTGTTCTTCTCACAAACCACATATTACCAGTGTCATTGCATGTGTGTTCTTCCCAAAGACCACACATGGATCCAACAGTGTCATTGCATGTGTGTTCTTCTCACAAACCATATCATGAACCACACCCAGTGTCATTGCATGTGTGTTCTTCTCACAGACCACACATGGATCCACTAGTGTCATCGCATGTGTGTTCTTCTCACAAACCATATCATGAACCACACCTAGTGTCATTGCATGTCTATTCTTCCCATGAACCACACATGGACCCACAAGTGTCATTGCATGTCTGCTCTTTTCATTAACCACAGCTAGAGTCATTGCATGTGTGTTCTTCTCACAAACCACATATCACCGGTGTCTATGCATGTGTGTTCTTCCCATGAACCACACATGGATGCACCAGTGTCATTGCATGTGTGTTCTTCCCACAGACCACACATGGATCCACCGGTGTCATTGCAAGTCTGCTCTTCTCATTAACCACAGCTAGAGTCATTGCATGTCTGTTCTTTTCACAAACCACATATCACTAGATTCATTGCATGTGTGTTCGTCTCACAGACCACATATCACCAGTGTCATTGCATGTGTGTTTTTACCATGCACCACACATAGATCCACCAGTGTCATTGCATGTGTGTTCTTCCCACAGACCACACATGGATCCACCGGTGTCATTGCATGTGTGTTCTTCCCATGAACCACACATGGATCCACTGGTGTCATCGCAGGTCTACTCTTTTCATGAACCACAGTTAGAGTCATCGCATGTCTACTCTTTTCATGAACCACGGCTAGAGTCATTGCATGTGTGTTCTTCTTACAAACCATATCATGAACGACACCCAGTGTCATTGCATGTGTGTTCTTCTCACAAACCACACATGGATCCACCGGTGTCATTGCATGTCTGCTCTTCTCATTAACCATAGCTAGCGTCATTGCATGTCTGTTCTTTTCACAAACCACATATCACCAGAGTCATTACATGTGTGATCTTCCCATAAACCACACATGGATCCACCAGTGTCATTGCATGTGTGTTCTTCTCACAAAACACACATGGATCCACCCAGTGTCAGCGCATGTGTGTTCTTCCCATGAACCACACATGGATCCACCAGTGTCATTGCATGTCTGCTATTTTCATGAACCACAGCTAGAGTCATTGGATGTGTGTTCTTCTCACAGACCACATATCACTAGTGTCATTGCATGTGTGTTCTTCCCAAAGACCACACATGGATCCACCAGTGTCATTGCATGTGTGTTCTTCTCACAAACCATATCATGAACCACACCCAGTGTCATTGCATTTGTGTTCTTCTCACAGACCACACATGGATCCACCGGTGTCATTGCATGTGTGTTCTTCTCACAAAACATATCTTGAACCACACCCAGTGTCATTGCATGTGTGTTCTTCCCATAAACCACACATGGATCCACCAGTGTCATTGCATGTGTGTTCTTCCCACAGACCACACATGGATCCACGAGTGTCATTGCATGTGTGTTCTTCCCACGAACCACACATGGATCCACCAGTGTCATTGCATGTCTGCTCTTTTCATGAACCACAGCTAGAGTCATTAAATGTGTATTCTTCTGACATACCACATATCACCAGTGTCATTGCATGTGTGTTCTTCCCAAAGACCACACATGGATCCACCAGTGTCATTGCATGTGTGTTCTTCTCACAAACCATATCATGAACCACACCCAGTGTCATTGCATGTGTGTTCTTCTCACAGACCACACATGGATCCACCAGTGTCATTGCATGTGTGTTCTTCTCACAGACCATATCATGAACCACACCCAGTGTCATTGCATCTGTGTTCTTCCCATGAACCACACATGGATCCATCGGTGTCATTGTATGTTTGCTCTTTTCATTAAACACAGCTGGAGTCATTGCATGTGTGTTCTTACACAAGACCACACATGGATCCACCACTGTCATTGCATGTGTGTTCTTCCCACAGGCCACACATGGATCCACCAGTGTCGTTGCATGTGTGTTCTTCCCATGACCCACACATGGATCCACCAGTGTCATTGTATGTCTGCTCTTCCCCTGAACCACAGCTAGAGTCATCTCATGCGTGCTCTTTTCACAAACCACAGCTAGAGTCATTGCATGTGTGTTCTTCTTACAAACCATATCATGAACCACACTCAGTGTCGTTGCATGTGTGTTCTTCTCCCAAACCACACATGGATCCACCGGTGTCATTGCATGTCTGCTCTTCTCATTAACCACAGCTAGAGTCATTGCATGTCTGTTCTTTTCACAAACCACATATCACCAGAGTCACTTCATGTGTGTTCTTCCCATGAACCACACATGGATCCACCAGTGTCATTGCATGTGTGTTCTTCCCACAGACCACACATGGATCCACCGGTGTCATTGCATGTCTGCTCTTCTCATTAACCATAGCTAGAGTCATTGCATGTCTGTTCTTTTCACAAACCACATATCACCAGAGTTATTGCATGTGTGTTCTTCCCATGAACCACACCCAGTGTCATTGCATGTGTGTTCTTCTCATTAACCCCACATGGATCCACCGGTGTCATTGCATGTCTGCTCTTTTCATTAACCACAGCTACAGTCATTGCATGTGTGTTCTTTTCACAAACCACACATCACCAGAGTCATTGCATGTGTGTTCTTCTCACAGACCACATATCACCTGTGTCATTGCAAGTGTGTTCTTGTCATGAACCACACATAGATCCACCAGTGTCATTGCATGTGTGTTCTTCCCACAGACCACACATGGATCCACCGGTGTCATTGCATGTGTTTTATTCCCATGAACCACACATGGATCCACCGGTGTCATCGCAGGTCTGCTCTTTTCATGAACCACAGCTAGAGTCATTGCACGTGTGTTCTTCTTACAAACCATATCATGAACCACACCGAGTGTCATTGCATGTGTGTTCTTCTCGCAAACCACACATGGATCCACCGGTCTCATTGCATGTCTACTCTTCTCATTAACCACAGATAGAGTCATTGCATGTCTGTTCTTTTCACAAACCAGATATCACCAGAGTCATTGCATGTGTGTTCTTCCCATAAAGCACACATGGATCCACCAGTGTCATTGCATGTGTGTTCTTCTCACAAACCATATCATGAACCACACCCAATATCATTGCATGTGTGTTCTTCCCATGAACCACACATGGATCCACCAGTGTCATTGAATGTGTGTTCTTCCCACAGACCACACATGGATCCACCAGTGTCATTGCATGTGTGTTCTTCCCATGAACCACACATGGATCCACCAGTGTCATTGCATGTCTGCTCTTTTCATGAACCACAGCTAGAGTCATTGGATGTGTGTTCTTCTCACAGACCACATATCACCAGTGTCATTGCATGTGTTTTCTTCCCAAAGACCACACATGGATCCACCAGTGTCATTGCATGTGTGTTCTTCTCACAAACCATATCATGAACCACACCCAGTGTCATTGCATGTGTGTCCTTCCCAATGTCCACACATGGATCCACCAGTGTCATTGCATGTGTGTTCTTCTCACAAACCATATCATGAACCACACCCAGTGTCATTGCATGTGTGTTCTTCTCACAGACCACACATTGGATCCACCAGTGTTCTTCTCACAAACCATATCATGAACCACACCCAATGTCATTGCATGTGTGTTCTTCCCATGAATCACACATGGATCCACCAGTGTCATTGCATGTGTGTTCTTCCCACAGACCACACATGGATCCACCAGTGTCATTGCATGTGTGTTCTTCCCATGGACCACACATGGATCCACCAGTGTCATTGCATGTCTGCTCTTTTCATGAACCACAACTATAGTCATTGGATGTGTGTTCTTCTCACAGACCACATATCACCAGAGTCATTGCATGTGTTTTCTTCCCAAAGACCACACATGGATCCACCAGTGTCATTGCATGTGTGTTCTTCTCACAAACCATATCATGAACCACACCCAGTGTCATTGCATGTGTGTTCTTCTCATAGACCACACATGGATCCACCAGTGTCATTGCATGTGTGTTCTTCTCACAGACCATATCATGAACCACACCTAGTGTCATTGCATGTGTGTTCTTCCCATGAACCACACATGGATCCATCTATGTCATTGTATGTCTGCTCTTTTCATTAACCACAGCTAGAGACATTGCATGTGTGTTCTTCTCACAAACCACATATCAACGGAGTCATTGCATGTGTGTTCTTCCCATGAACCACACATGGATCCACCAGTGTCATTGCATGTGTGTTACTCTCACAAACCACGTAAGGATCCACCGGTGTCATTGCATGTGTGTTCTTCCCATGAACCACACATGGATCCACCGGTGTCATTGTATGTCTGCTCTTCCCATGAATCACAGCTAGAGTCATCGCATGCGTGCTCTTTTCATGAACCACAGCTAGAGTCATTGCATGTGTGTTCTTCTCACAAACCATATAATGAACCACACCCAGTGTCATTGCATGTGTGTTCTTCCCATGAACCACACATGGATCCACCGGTGTCATTGCATGTCTGCTCTTTTCACGAACCACAGCTAGAGTCATTGCATGTGTGTTCTTCCCAAAGACCACATATCACCGGAGTCATTGCATGTGTGTTCTTCCCATGAACCACACATGGATCCACCAGTGTCATTGTATGTCTGCTCTTTTCATGAACCACAGCTAGAGTCATTGGATGTGTGTTCTTCTCAGAGACCACATATCACCAGTGTAATTGCATGTGTGTTCTTCCCAAAGACCACACATGGATCCACCAGTGTCATTGCATGTGTGTTCTTCTCACAAACCATATCATGAACCACACCCAGTGTCATTGCATGTGTGTTCTTCTCACAGACCACACATCGATCCACTAGTGTAATTGCATGTGTGTTCTTCTCACAAACCATATCATGAACCACACCTAGTGTCATTGCATGTGTGTTCTTCTCATTAACCCCACATGGATCCACCAGTGTCATTGCATGTCTGCTCTTTTCATGAACCACACCTAGAGTCATTGGATGTGTGTTCTTCTCACAGACCACATATCACCAGTGTCATTGCATGTGTTTTCTTCCCAAAGACCACACATGGATCCACCAGTGTCATTGCATGTGTGTTCTTCTCAGAAACCATATCATGAACCACACCTAGTGTCATTGCATGTGTGTCCTTCCCAATGACCACACATGGATCCACCAGTGTCATTGCATGTGTGTTCTTCTCACAAACCATATCATGAACCACTCCCAGTGTCATTGCATGTGTGTTCTTCTCACAGACCACACATTGGATCCACTAGTGTTCTTCTCACAAACCATATCATGAACCACACCCAATGTCATTGCATGCGTGTTCTTCCCATGAATCACACATGGATCCACTAGTGTCATTGCATGTGTGTTCTTCCCACAGACCACACATGGATCCACCAGTGTCATTGCATGTGTGTTCTTCCCATGGACCACACATGGATCCACTAGTGTCATTACATGTCTGCTCTTTTCATGAACCACAACTAGAGTCATTGGATGTGTGTTCTTCTCACATACCACATATCACCAGAGTCATTGCATGTGTTTTCTTCCCAAAGACCACACATGGATCCACGAGTGTCATTGCATGTGTGTTCTTCTCACAAACCATATCATGAACCACACCCAGTGTCATTGCATGTGTGTTCTTCTCATAGACCACACATGGATCCACCAGTGTCATTGCATGTGTGTTCTTCTCACAGACCATATCATGAACCACACCCAGTGTCATTGCATGTGTGTTCTTCCCATGAACCACACATGGATCCATCTGTGTCATTGTATGTCTGCTCTTTTCATTAACCACAGCTAGAGACATTGCATGTGTGTTCTTCTCACAAACCACATATCAACGGAGTCATTGCATGTGTGTTCTTCCCATGAACCACACATTGATCCACCAGTGTCATTGCATGTGTGTTATTCTCACAAACCACGTAAGGATCCACCGGTGTCATTGCATGTGTGTTCTTCCCATGAACCACACATGGATCCACCGGTGTCATTGTATGTCTGCTCTTCCCATGAACCATAGCTAAAGTCATCGCATGGTGCTCTTTTCATCAACCACAGCTAGAGTCATTGCATGTGTGTTCTTCTCACAAACCATATAATGAACCACACCCAGTGTCATTGCATGTGTGTTCTTCCCATGAACCACACATGGATCCACCGGTGTCATTGCATGTCTGCTCTTTTCATGAACCACAGCTAGAGTCATTGCATGTGTGTTCTTCCCCAAGACCACATATCACCGGAGTCATTGCATGTGTGTTCTTCCCATGAACCACACATGGATCCACCAGTGTCATTGTATGTCTGCTCTTTTCATGAACCACAGCTAGAGTCATTGGATGTGTGTTCTTCTCAGAGACCACATATCACCAGTGTAATTGCATGTGTGTTCTTCCCAAAGACCACACATGGATCCACCAGTGTCATTGCATGTGTGTTCTTCTCACAAACCATATCATGAACCACACCCAGTGTCATTGCATGTGTGTTCTTCTCACAGACCACACATCGATCCACTAGTGTAATTGCATGTGTGTTCTTCTCACAAACCATATCATGAACCACACCTAGTGTCATTGCATGTGTGTTCTTCTCATTAACCCCACATGGATCCACCAGTGTCATTGCATGTCTGCTCTTTTCATGAACCACAACTAGAGTCATTGGATGTGTGTTCTTCTCACAGACCACATATCACCAGTGTCATTGCATGTGTTTTCTTCCCAAAGACCACACATGGATCCACCAGTGTCATTGCATGTGTGTTCTTCTCACAAACCATATCATGAACCACACCCAGTGTCATTGCATGTGTGTCCTTCCCAATGACCACACATGGATCCACCAGTGTCATTGCATGTGTGTTCTTCTCACAAACCATATCATGAACCACACCTAGTGTCATTGCATGTGTGTTCTTCTCACAGACCACACATTGGATCCACCAGTGTTCTTCTCACAAACCATATCATCAACCACACCCAATGTCATTGCATGTGTGTTCTTCCCATGAATCACACATGGATCCACCAGTGTCATTGCATGTGTGTTCTTCCCACAGACCACACATGGATCCACCAGTGTCATTGCATGTGTGTTATTCCCATGGACCACACATGGATCCACCAGTGTCATTGCATGTATGCTCTTTTCATGAACCACAACTAGAGTCATTGGTTGTGTGTTCTTCTCACAGACCACATATCACCAGAGTCATTGCATGTGTTTTCTTCCCAAAGACCACACATGGATCCACCAGTGTCATTGCATGTGTGTTCTTCTCACAAACCATATCATGAACCACACCCAGTGTCATTGCATGTGTGTTCTTCTCACATACCATATCATGAACCACACCCAGTGTCATTGCATGTGTGTTCTTCCCATGAACCACACATGGATCCATCTGTGTCATTGTATGTCTGCTCTTTTCATTAACCACAGCTAGAGACATTGCATGTGTGTTCTTCTCACAAACGACATATCAACGGAGTCATTGCATGTGTGTTCTTCCCATGAACCACACATGGATCCACCAGTGTCATTGCATGTGTGTTATTCCCATGGACCACACATGGATCCACCAGTGTCATTGCATGTATGCTCTTTTCATGAACCACAACTAGAGTCATTGGTTGTGTGTTCTTCTCACAGACCACATATCACCAGAGTCATTGCATGTGTTTTCTTCCCAAAGACCACACATGGATCCACCAGTGTCATTGCATGTGTGTTCTTCTCACAAACCATATCATGAACCACACCCAGTGTCATTGCATGTGTGTTCTTCTCACATACCATATCATGAACCACACCCAGTGTCATTGCATGTGTGTTCTTCCCATGAACCACACATGGATCCATCTGTGTCATTGTATGTCTGCTCTTTTCATTAACCACAGCTAGAGACATTGCATGTGTGTTCTTCTCACAAACGACATATCAACGGAGTCATTGCATGTGTGTTCTTCCCATGAACCACACATGGATCCACCAGTGTCATTGCATGTGTGTTATTCTCACAAACCACGTAAGGATCCACCGGTGTCATTGCATGTGTGTTCTTCCCATAAACCACACATGGATCCACCGGTGTCATTGTATGTCTTCTCTTCCCATGAACCACAGCTAGAGTCATCGCATGCGTGCTCTTTTCATGAACCACATCTAGAGGCATTGCATGTGTGTTCTTCTCACAAACCATATAATGAACCACACCCAGTGTCATTGCATGTGTGTTCTTCCCATGAACCACACATGGATCCACCGGTGTCATTGCATGTCTGCTCTTTTCATGAACCACAGCTAGAGTCATTGCATGTGTGTTCTTCTCACAGACCACATATCACCGGAGTCATTGCATGTGTGTTCTTCCCATGAACCACACATGGATCCACCAATGTCATTGTATGTCTGCTCTTTTCATGAACCACAGCCAGAGTCATTGGATGTGTGTTCTTCTCAAAGACCACATATCACCAGTGTAATTGCATGTGTGTTCTTCCCAAAGACCACACATGGATCCACCAGTGTCATTGCATGTGTGTTCTTCTCACAAACCATATCATGAACCACACCCAGTGTCATTGCATGTGTGTTCTTCTCACAGACCACACATCGATCCACTAGTGTAATTGCATGTGTGTTCTTCTCACAAACCATATCATGAACCACACCTAGTGTCATTGCATGTGTGTTCTTCTCATTAACACCACATGGATCCACCAGTGTCATTGCATGTCTGCCCTTTTCAATAACCACATCTAGAGTCATTGCATGTGTGCTTTTTTCACAAACCACATATCACCTGAGTCATTGCAGGTGTGTTCTTGTCACAGACCATATATCACCTGTGTCATTGCATGTGTGTTCTTCCCATGAACCACACATGGATCCACCAGTGTCATTGCATGTGTGTTCTTCCCACAGACCACACATGGATCCACCAGTGTCATTGCATGTGTGTTCTTCTCACAAACCATATCATGAACCACACCCAGTGTCATTGCATGTATGTTCTTCTCACAGACCACACATGGATCCACCAGTGTCATTGCATGTGTGTTCTTCTCACAGACCATATCATGAACCACACCTAGTGTCATTGCATGTGTGTTCTTCCCATGAACCACACATGGATCCATCTGTGTCATTGTATGTCTCCTCTTTTCATTAAACACAGCTGGAGTCATTGCATGTGTGTTCTTCTCACAAACCACATATCACCAGAGTCATTGCATGTGTGTTCTTCCCAAAGACCACACATGGATCCACCAGTGTCATTGCATGTGTGTTCTTCCCACAGGCCACACATGGATCCACCAATGTTGTTGCACGTGTGTTCTTCCCATGAACCACACATGGATCCACCAGTGTCATTGTATGTCTGCTCTTCCCATGAACCACAGCTAGAGTCATCTCATGCGTGCTCTTTTTACGAACCACAGCTAGAGTCATTGCATGTGAGTTCTTCTCACAAACCATATAATGAACTAGACCCAGTGTCATTGCATGTGTGTTCTTCCCATGAACCACACATGGATCCACCGGTGTCATTGCATGTCTGCTCTTTTCACGAACCACAGCTAGAGTCATTGCATGTGTGTTCTTCTCACAGACCACATATCACCAGAGTCATTGCATGTGTGTTTCCCTTGAACCACACATGGATCCACCAATGTCATTGTATGTCTGCTCTTTTCATGAACCACAGCTAGAGTCATTGGATGTGTGTTCTTCTCAGAGACCACATATCACCAGTGTAATTGCATGTGTGTTCTTCCCAAAGACCACACATGGATCCACCAGTGTCATTGCATGTGTGTTCTTCTCACAAACCATATCATGAACCACACCCAGTGTCATTGCATGTGTGATCTTCTCACAGACCACACATCGATCCACCAGTGTAATTGCATGTGTGTTCTTCTCACAAACCATATCATGAACCACACCTAGTGTCATTGCATGTGTGTTCTTCTCATTAACCCCACATGGATCCACCAGTGTCATTGCATGTCTGCCCTTTTCATTAACCACATCTAGAGTCATTGCATGTGTGCTCTTTTCACAAACCACATATCACCAGAGTCATTGCAGGTGTGTTCTTGTCACAGACCATATATCACCTGTGTCATTGCATGTGTGTTCTTCCCATGAACCACACATGGATCCACCAGTGTCATTGCATGTGTGTTCTTCCCACAAACCACACATGGATCCACCAGTGTCATTGCACGTGTGTTCTTCCCATGAACGACACATGGATCCACCAGTGTCATTGCTTGTCTGCTCTTTTCATTAACCACAGATAGAGTCATTGGATGTGTGTTCTTCTCACAGACCACATATCACCAGTGTCATTGCATGTGTGTTCTTCCCAAAGACCACACATGGATCCACCAGTGTCATTGCATGTGTGTTCTTCTCACAGACCATATCATGAACCACACCCAGTGTCATTGCATGTGTGTTCTTCCCATGAACCACACATGGATCTATCTGTGTCATTGTATGTCTGCTCTTTTCATTAACCACAGCTAGAGACATTGCATGTGTGTTCTTCTCACAAACCACATATCAACGGAGTCATTGCATGTGTGTTCTTCCCATGAACCACACATGGATCCACCACTGTCATTGCATGTGTGTTATTCTCACAAACCACGTAAGGATCCACCGGTGTCATTGCATGTGTGTTCTTCCCATGAACCACACATGGATCCACCGGTGTCATTGTATGTCTGCTCTTCCCATGAACCATAGCTAGAGTCATCGCATGCGTGCTCTTTTCATGAACCACAGCTAGAGTCATTGCATGTGTGTTCTTCTCACAAACCATATAATGAACCACACCCAGTGTCATTGCATGTGTGTTCTTCCCATGAACCACACATGGATCCACCGGTGTCATTGCATGTCTGCTCTTATCATGAACCACAGCTAGAGTCATTGCATGTGTGTTCTTCTCACAGACCACATATCACCGGAGTCATTGCATGTGTGTTCTTCCCATGAACCACACATGGATCCACCAATGTCATTGTATGTCTGCTCTTTTCATGAACCACAGCTAGAGTCATTGGATGTGTGTTCTTCTCAGAGACCACATATCACCAGTGTAATTGCATGTGTGTTCTTCCCAAAGACCACACATGGATCCACCAGTGTCATTGCATGTGTGTTCTTCTCACAAACCATATAATGAACCACACCCAGTGTCATTGCATGTGTGTTCTTCTCACAGACCACACATCGGTCCACCAGTGTAATTGCATGTGTGTTCTTCTCACAAACCATATCATGAACCACACCTAGTGTCATTGCATGTGTGTTCTTCTCATTAACCCCACATGGATCCACCAGTTTCATTGCATGTCTGCCCTTTTCATTAACCACATCTAGAGTCATTGCATGTGTGCTCTTTTCACAAACCACATATCACCAGAGTCATTGCAGGTGTGTTCTTGTCACAGACCATATATCACCTGTGTCATTGCATGTGTGTTCTTCCCATGAACCACACATGGATCCACCAGTGTCATTGCATGTGTGTTCTTCCCACAGACCACACATGGATCCACCAGTGTCATTGTATGTGTGTTCTTCCCATGAACGACACATGGATCCACCAGTGTCATTGCTTGTCTGCTCTTTTCATTAACCACAGTTAGAGTCATTGGATGTGTGTTCTTCTCACAGACCACATATCACCAGTGTCATTGCATGTGTGTTCTTCCCAAAGACCACACATGGATCCACCAATGTCATTGCATGTGTGTTCTTCTCACAAACCATATCATGAACCACACCCAGTGTCATTGCCTGTATGTTCTTCTCACAGACCACACATGGATCCACCAGTGTCATTGCATGTGTGTTCTTCTCACAGACCATATCATGAACCACACCAAGTGTCATTGCATGTGTGTTCTTCCCATGAACCACACATGGATCCATCGGTGTCATTGTATGTCTGCTCTTTTCATTAAACATAGCTGGAGTCATTGCATGTGTGTTCTTCTCACAAACCACATACCACCAGAGTCATTCCATGTGTGTTCTTCCCAAAGACCACACATGGATCCACCAGTGTCATTGCATGTGTGTTCTTCCCACAGGCCACACATGGATCCACCAGTGTCGTTGCATGTGTGTTCTTCCCATGAACCACACATGGATCCACCAGTGTCATTGTATGTCTGCTCTTCCCATGAACCACAGCTAGAGTCATCTCATGCGTGCTCTTTTCACAAACCACAGCTAGAGTCATTGCATGTGTGTTCTTCTCACAAACCATATCATGAACCACACCCAGTGTCATTGCATGTGTGTTCTTCTCCCAAACCACACATGGATCCACCAGTGTTCTTCTCACAAACCATATCATGAACCACACCCAATGTCATTGCATGTGTGTTCTTCCCATGAATCACACATGGAAACACCAGTGTCATTGCATGTGTGTTCTTCCCACAGACCACACATGGATCCACCAGTGTCATTGCATGTGTGTTCTTCCCATGAACCACACACGGATCCACCAGTGTCATTGCATGTCTGCTCTTTTCATGAACCACAACTAGAGTCATTGGATGTGTGTTCTTCTCACAGACCACATATCACCAGAGTCATTGCATGTGTTTTCTTCCCAAAGACCACACATGGATCCACCAGTGTCATTGCATGTGTGTTCTTCTCACAAACCATATCATGAACCACACCCAGTGTCATTGCATGTGTGTTCTTCCCACAGACCACACATGGATCCACCAGTGTCATTGCATGTGTGTTCTTCCCATGAATGACACATGGATCCACCAGTGTCATTGCTTGTCTGCTCTTTTCATTAACCACAACTAGAGTCATTGGATGTGTGTTCTTCTCACAGACCACATATCACCAGTGTCATTGCATGTGTGTTCTTCCCAAAGACCACACATGGATCCACCAGTGTCATTGCATGTGTGTTCTTCTCACAAACCATATCATGAACCACACCCAGTGTCATTGCATGTGTGTTCTTCTCATAGACCACACATGGATCCACCAGTGTCATTGCATGTGTGTTCTTCTCACAGACCATATCATGAACCACACCCAGTGTCATTGCATGTGTGTTCTTCCCATGAACCACATATGGATCCATCTGTGTCATTGTATGTCTGCTCTTTTCATTAACCACAGCTAGAGACATTGCATGTGTGTTCTTCTCACAAACCACATATCAACGGAGTCATTGCATGTGTGTTCTTCCCATGAACCACACATGGATCCACCAGTGTCATTGCATGTGTGTTATTCTCACAAACCACGTAAGGATCCACCGGTGTCATTGCATGTGTGTTCTTCCCATGAACCACACATGGATCCACCGGTGTCATTGTATGTCTGCTCTTCCCATGAACCACAGCTAGACTCATCGCATGCGTGCTCTTTTCATGAACCACAGCTAGAGTCATTTCACGTGTGTTCTTCTCACAAACCATATAATGAACCACACCCAGTGTCATTGCCTATGTGTTCTTCCCATGAACCACACATGGATCCACCGGTGTCATTGCATGTCTGCTCTTTTCATGAACCACAGCTAGAGTCATTGCATTTGTGTTCTTCTCACAGACCACATATCACCGGAGTCATTGCATGTGTGTTCTTCCCATGAACCACACATGGATCCACCAGTGTCATTGTATGTCTGCTCTTTTCATGAACCACAGCTAGAGTCATTGGATGTGTGTTCTTCTCAGAGACCACATATCACCAGTGTAATTGCATGTGTGTTCTTCCCAAAGACCACACATGGATCCACCAGTGTCATTGCATGTGTGTTCTTCTCACAAACCATATCATGAACCACACCCAGTGTCATTGCATGTGTGTTCTTCTCACAGACCACACATCGATCCACCAGTGTAATTGCATGTGTGTTCTTCTCACAAACCATATCATGAACCACACCTAGTGTCATTGCATGTGTGTTCTTCTCATTAACCCCACATGGATCCACCAATGTCATTGCATGTCTGCCCTTTTCATTAACCACATCTAGAGTCATTGCATGTATGCTCTTTTCACAAACCACATATCACCAGAGTCATTGCAGGTGTGTTCTTGTCACAGACCATATATCACCTGTGTCATTGCATGTGTGTTCTTCCCATGAACCACACATGGATTCACAAGTGTCATTGCATGTGTGTTCTTCCCACAGACCACACATGTATCCACCAGTGTCATTGCATGTGTGTTCTTCCCATGAACGACACATGGATCCACCAGTGTCATTGCTTGTCTGCTCTTTTCATTAACCACAGCTAGAGTCATTGGATGTGTGTTATTCTCACAGACCACATATCACCAGTGTCATTGCATGTGTGTTCTTCCCAAAGACCACACATGGATCCACCAGTGTCATTGCATGTGTGTTCTTCTCACAAACCATATCATGAACCACACCCAGTGTCATTGCATGTGTGTTCTTCTCATAGACCACACATGGATCCACCAGTGTCATTGCATGTGTGTTCTTCTCACAGACCATATCATGAACCACACCCATTGTCATTGCATGTGTGTTCTTCCCATGAACCACACATGGATCCATCTGTGTCATTGTATGTCTGCTCTTTTCATTAACCACAGCTAGAGACATTGCATGTGTGTTCTTCTCACAAACCACATATCAACAGAGTCATTGCATGTGTGTTCTTCCCATGAACCACACATGGATCCACCAGTGTCATTGCATGTGTGTTATTCTCACAAACCACGTAAGGATCCACCGGTGTCATTGCATGTGTGTTCTTCCCATGAACCACACATGGA
Source organism: Avena sativa (assembly GCA_916181665.1). Taxonomy (NCBI): domain Eukaryota; kingdom Viridiplantae; phylum Streptophyta; class Magnoliopsida; order Poales; family Poaceae; genus Avena; species Avena sativa. The sequence goes on from OV702295.1 coordinate 438,024,959, forward strand.
TCCACCGGTGTCATTGTATGTCTGCTCTTCCCATGAACCACAGCTAGAGTCATCGCATGTGTGCTCTTTTCATGAACCACAGCTAGAGTCATTGCATGTGTGTTCTTCTCACAAACCATATAATGAACCACACCCAGTGTCATTGCATGTGTGTTCTTCCCATGAACCACACATGCATCCACCGGTGTCATTGCATGTCTGCTCTTTTAATGAACCACAGCTAGAGTCATTGCATGTGTGTTCTTCTCACAGACCACATATCACCGGAGTCATTGCATGTGTGTTCTTCCCATGAACCACACATGGATCCACCAGTGTCCTTGCATGTGTGTTCTTCCCGCAGACCACACATGGATCCACCAGTGTCGTTGCATGTGTGTTCTTCCCATGAACCACACATGGATCCACCAGTGTCATTGTATGTCTGCTCTTTTCATGAACCACAACTAGAGTCATTGGATGTGTGTTCTTCTCACAGACCACATATCACCAGTGTAATTGCATGTGTGTTCTTCCTAAAGACCACACATGGATCCACCAGTGTCATTGCATCCGTGTTCTTCTCACAAACCATATCATGAACCACACCAAGTGTCATTGCATGTGTGTTCTTCTCACAGACCATATCATGAACCACACCCAGTGACATTGCATGTGTGTTCTTCTCACAGACCACACATTGGATCCACCAGTGTCATTGCATGTGTGTTCTTCTCACAAACCATATCATGAACCACTCCCAGTGTCATTGTATGTCTACTCTTTTCATTAAACACAGCTGGAGTCATTGCATGTGTGTTCTCCTCACAAACCACATATCACCGGAGTCATTGCATGTGTGTTCTTCCCAAAGACCACACATGGATCCACAAATGTCATTGCATGTGAGTTCTTCCCATAGGACACAGATGGATCCACCAGTGTCGTTGCATGTGTGTTCTTCCCATGAACCACACATGGATCCACCAGTGTCATTGCATGTGTGTTCTTCTCACAAACCATATCATGAACCACACCCAATGTCATTGCATGTGTGTTCTTCCCATGAACCACACATGGATCAACCAGTGTCATTGCATGTGTGTTCTTCCCACAAACCACACATGGATCCACCAGTGTCATTGCATGTGTGTTCTTCCCATAAACCACACATGGATCCACCAGTGTCATTGCATGTCTGCTCTTTTCATGAACCATAGCTAGAGTCATTGGATGTGTGTTCTTCTCACAGACCACATATCACCAGTGGCATTGCATGTGTTTTCTTCCCAAAGACCACACATCGATCCACCAGTGTCATTGCATGTGTGTTCTTCTCACAGACCATATCATGAACCACACCTAGTGTCATTGCATGTGTGTTCTTCTCACAGACCACACATTGGATCCACCAGTGTCATTGCATGTGTGTTCTTCTCACATACCATATCATGAACCACACCCAATGTCATTGCATGTGTGTTCTTCCCATGAATCACACATGGATCCACCAGTGTCATTGCATGTGTGTTCTTCCCACAGACCACACATGGATCCACCAGTGTCATTGCATGTGTGTTCTTCCCATGAACCACACATGGATCCACCAGTGTCATTGCATGTCTGCTCTTTTCATGAACCACAACTAGAGTCATTGGATGTGTGTTCTTCTCACAGACCACATATCACCAGTGTCATTGCATGTGTTTTCTTCCCAAAGACCACACATGGATCCACCAGTGTCATTGCATATGTGTTCTTCTCATAGACCGCACATGGATCCACCAGTGTCATTGCATGTGTGTTCTTCTCACAGACCATATCATGAACCACACCCAGTGGCATTGCATGTGTGTTCTTCCCATGAACCACACATGGATCCATCTGTGTCATTGTATGTCTGCTCTTTTCATTAACCACAGCTAGAGACATTGCATGTGTGTTCTTCTCACAGACCATATCATGAACCACACCCAGTGGCATTGCATGTGTGTTCTTCCCATGAACCACACATGGATCCATCTGTGTCATTGTATGTCTGCTCTTTTCATTAACCACAGCTAGAGACATTGCATGTGTGTTCTTCTCACAAACCACATATCAACGGAGTCATTGCATGTGTGTTCTTCCCATGAACCACACATGGATCCACCAGTGTCATTGCATGTGTGTTATTCTCACAAACCACGTAAGGATCCACCGGTGTCATTGCATGTGTGTTCTTCCCATGAACCACACATGGATCCACCGGTGTCATTGTATGTCTGCTCTTCCCATGAACCACAGCTAGAGTCATCGCATGCGTGCTCTTTTCATGAACCACAGCTAGAGTCATTGCATGTGTGTTCTTCTCACAAACCATATAATGAACCACACCCAGTGTCATTGCATGTGTGTTCTTCCCATGAACCACACATGCATCCACCCGTGTCATTGCATGTCTGCTCTTTTCATGAACCACAGCTAGAGTCATTGCATGTGTGTTCTTCTCACATACCACATATCACCGGAGTCATTGCATGTGTGTTCTTCCCATGAACCACACATGGATCCACCAGTGTCATTGCATGTGTGTTCTTCCCACAGACCACACATGGATCCACTAGTGTCGTTGCATGTGTGTTCTTCCCATGAACCACACATGGATCCACCAGTGTCATTGTATGTCTGCTCTTTTCATGAACCACAACTACAGTCATTGGATGTGTGTTCTTCTCACAGACCACATATCACCAGTGTAATTGCATGTGTGTTCTTCCCAAAGACCACACATGGATCCACCAGTGTCATTGCATGTGTGTTCTTCTCACAAACCATATCATGAACCACACCCAGTGTCATTGCATGTGTGTTCTTCTCACAGACCACACATGGATCCACCAGTGTCATTGCATGTGTGTTCTTCTCACAAACCATATCATGAACCACACCTAGTGTCATTGCATGTGTGTTCTTCTCATTAACCCCACATGGATCCACCGGTGTCATTTCATGTCTGCCCTTTTCATTAACCATATCTAGAGTCATTACATGTGTGCTCTTTTCACAAACCACATATCACCAGAGTCATTGCATGTGTGTTCATGTCACAGACCACATATCACCTGTTTCATTGCATGTGTGTTCTTCCCATGAACCACACATGGATCCACTAGTGTCATTGCATGTGTGTTCTTCCCACAGACCACACATGGATCCACCAGTGTCATTGCATGTGTGTTCTTCCCATGAACGACACATGGATCCACCAGTGTCATTGCATGTGTGTTCTTCCCACAGGTCACACATGGATCCACCAGTGTCGTTGCATGTGTGTTCTTCCCATGAACCACACATGGATCCACCAGTGTCATTGCATGTGTGTTCTTCTCACAAACCATATCATGAACCACACCCAATGTCATTGCATGTGTGTTCTTCCCATGAACCACACATGGATCCACCGGTGTCATTGCATGTGTGTTCTTCCCACCAACCACACATGGATCCACCAGTGTCATTGCATGTGTGTTATTCCCATAAACCACACATGGATCCACCAGTGTCATTGCATGTCTTCTCTTTTCATGAACCACAGCTAGAGTCATTGGATGTGTGTTCTTCTCACAGACCACATATCACCAATGGCATAGCATGTGTTTTCTTCCCAAAGACCGCACATGGATCCACCAGTGTCGTTGCATGTGTGTTCTTCCCATGAACCACACATGGATCCACCAGTGTCATTGCATGTGTGTTCTTCTCACAAACCATATCATGAACCACACCCAATGTCATTGCATGTGTGTTCTTCCCATGAACCACACATGGATCCACCAGTGTCATTGCATGTGTGTTCTTCCCACAAACCACACATGGATCCACCAGTCTCATTGCATGTGTGTTCTTCCCATAAACCACACATGGATCCACCAGTGTCATTGCATGTCTGCTCTTTTCATGAACCATAGCTAGAGTCATTGGATGTGTGTTCTTCTCACAGACCACATATCACCAGTGGCATTGCATGTGTTTTCTTCCCAAAGACCACACATCGATCCACCAGTGTCATTGCATGTGTGTTCTTCTCACAGACCATATCATGAACCACACCTAGTGTCATTGCATGTGTGTTCTTCTCACAGACCACACATTGGATCCACCAGTGTCATTGCATGTGTGTTCTTCTCACAAACCATATCATGAACCACACCCAATGTCATTGCATGTGTGTTCTTCCCATGAATCACACATGGATCCACCAGTGTCATTGCATGTGTGTTCTTCCCACAGACCACACATGGATCCACCAGTGTCATTGCATGTGTGTTCTTCCCATGAACCACACATGGATCCACCAGTGTCATTGCATGTCTGCTCTTTTCATGAACCACAACTAGAGTCATTGGATGTGTGTTCTTCTCACAGACCACATATCACCAGTGTCATTGCATGTGTTTTCTTCCCAAAGACCACACATGGATCCACCAGTGTCATTGCATGTGTGTTCCTCTCACAAACCATATCATGAACCACACCTAGTGTCATTGCATATGTGTTCTTCTCATAGACCGCACATGGATCCACCAGTGTCATTGCATGTGTGTTCTTCTCATAGACCATATCATGAACCACACCTAGTGGCATTGCATGTGTGTTCTTCCCATGAACCACACATGGATCCATCTGTGTCATTGTATGTCTGCTCTTTTCATTAACCACAGCTAGAGACATTGCATGTGTGTTCTTCTCACAAACCACATATCAACGGAGTCATTGCATGCGTGTTCTTCCCATGAACCACACATGGATCCACCAGTGTCATTGCATGTGTGTTATTCTCACAAACCACGTAAGGATCCACCGGTGTCATTGCATGTGTGTTCTTCCCATGAACCACACATGGATCCACCGGTGTCATTGTATGTCTGCTCTTCCCATGAACCACAGCTAGAGTCATCGCATGCGTGCTCTTTTCATGAACCACAGCTAGAGTCATTGCATGTGTGTTCTTCTCACAAACCATATAATGAACCACACCCAGTGTCATTGCATGTGTGTTCTTCCCATGAACCACACATGCATCCACCCGTGTCATTGCATGTCTGCTCTTTTCATGAACCACAGCTAGAGTCATTGCATGTGTGTTCTTCTCACAGACCACATATCACCGGAGTCATTGCATATGTGTTCTTCCCATGAACCACACATGGATCCACCAGTGTCATTGCATGTGTGTTCTTCCCACAGACCACACATGGATCCACTAGTGTCGTTGCATGTGTGTTCTTCCCATGAACCACACATGGATCCACCAGTGTCATTGTATGTCTGCTCTTTTCATGAACCACAACTAGAGTCATTGGATGTGTGTTCTTCTCACAGACCACATATCACCAGTGTAATTGCATGTGTGTTCTTCCCAAAGACCACACATGGATCCACCAGTGTCATTGCATGTGTGTTCTTCTCACAAACCATATCATGAACCACACCCAGTGTCATTGCATGTGTGTTCTTCTCACAGACCACACATGGATCCACCAGTGTCATTGCATGTGTGTTCTTCTCACAAACCATATCATGAACCACACCTAGTGTCATTGCATGTGTGTTCTTCTCATTAACCCCACATGGATCCACCGGTGTCATTTCACGTCTGCCCTTTTCATTAACCATATCTAGAGTCATTACATGTGTGCTCTTTTCACAAACCACATATCACCAGAGTCATTGCATGTGTGTTCATGTCACAGACCACATATCACCTGTTTCATTGCATGTGTGTTCTTCCCATGAACCACACATGGATCCACTAGTGTCATTGCATGTGTGTTCTTCCCACAGACCACACATGGATCCACCAGTGTCATTGCATGTGTGTTCTTCCCATGAACGACACATGGATCCACCAGTGTCATTGCATGTGTGTTCTTCCCACAGGTCACACATGGATCCACCAGTGTCGTTGCATGTGTGTTCTTCCCATGAACCACACATGGATCCACCAGTGTCATTGCATGTGTGTTCTTCTCACAAACCATATCATGAACCACACCCAATGTCATTGCATGTGTGTTCTTCCCATGAACCACACATGGATCCACCGGTGTCATTGCATGTGTGTTCTTCCCACGAACCACACATGGATCCACCAGTGTCATTGCATGTGTGTTATTCCCATAAACCACACATGGATCCACCAGTGTCATTGCATGTCTTCTCTTTTCATGAACCACAGCTAGAGTCATTGGATGTGTGTTCTTCTCACAGACCACATATCACCAATGGCATTGCATGTGTTTTCTTCCCAAAGACCGCACATGGACCCACCAGTGTCATTGCATGTGTGTTCCTCTCACAGACCATATCATGAACCACACCCAGTGTCATTGCATGTGTGTTCTTCTCACAGACCACACATTGGATCCACCAGTGTCATTGCATGTGTGTTCTTCTCACAAACCATATCATGAACCACACCCAATGTCATTGCATGTGTGTTCTTCCCATGAATCACACAAGGATCCACCAGTGTCATTGCATGTGTGTTCTTCCCACAGACCACACATGGATCCACCAGTGTCATTGCATGTGTGTTCTTCCCATGAACCACACATGGATCCACCAGTGTCATTGTATGTCTGCTCTTTTCATGAACCACAACTAGAGTCATTGGATGTGTGTTCTTCTCACAGACCACATATCACCAGTGTAATTGCATGTGTGTTCTTCCCAAAGACCACACATGGATCCACCAGTGTCATTACATGTGTGTTCTTCTCACAAACCATATCATGAACCACACCCAGTGTCATTGCATGTGTGTTCTTCTCACAGACCACACATGGATCCACCAGTGTCATTGCATGTGTGTTCTTCTCACAAACCATATCATGAACCACACCTAGTGTCATTGCATGTGTGTTCTTCTCATTAACCCCACATCGATCCACTGGTGTCATTGCATGTCTGCCCTTTTCATTAACCATATCAACAGTCATTACATGTGTGCTCTTTTCACAAACCACATATCACCAGAGTCATTGCATGTGTGTTCTTGTCACAGACCACATATCACCTGTTTCATTGCATGTGTGTTCTTCCCATGAACCACACATGGATCCACTAGTGTCATTGCATGTGTGTTCTTCCCACAGACCACACATGGATCCACCAGTGTCATTGCATGTCTGTTCTTCCCATGAACGACACATGGATCCACCAGTGTCATTGCATGTCTGTTCTTCCCACAGGCCACACATGGATCCACCAGTGTCGTTGCATGTGTGTTCTTCCATGAACCACACATGGATCCACCAGTGTCATTGCATGTGTGTTCTTCTCACAAACCATATCATGAACCACACACAATGTCATTGCATGTGTGTTCTTCCCATGAACCACACATGGATCCACCAGTGTCATTGCATGTGTGTTCTTCCCACCAACCACACATGGATCCACCAGTGTCATTGCATGTGTGTTCTTCCCATAAACCACACATGGATCCACCAGTGTCATTGCATGTCTTCTCTTTTCATGAACCACAGCTAGAGTCATTGGATGTGTGTTCTTCTCACAGACCACATATCACCAATGGCATTGCATGTGTTTTCTTCCCAAGGACCGCACATGGATCCACCAGTGTCATTGCATGTGTGTTCTTCTCACAGACCATATCAGGAACCACACCCAGTGTCATTGCATGTGTGTTCTTCTCACAGACCACACATTGGATCCACCAGTGTCATTGCATGTGTGTTCTTCTCACAAACCATATCATGAACCACACCCAATGTCATTGCATGTGTGTTCTTCCCATGAATCACACAAGGATCCACCAGTGTCATTGCATGTGTGTTCTTCCCACAGACCACACATGGATCCACCAGTGTCATTGCATGTCTTCTCTTTTCATGAACCACAGCTAGAGTCATTGGATGTGTGTTCTTCTCACAGACCACATATCACCAATGGCATTGCATGTGTTTTCTTCCCAAAGACCGCACATGGATCCACCAGTGTCATTGCATGTGTGTTCTTCTCACAGACCATATCATGAACCACACAATGTGTCATTGCATGTGTGTTCTTCTCACAGACCACACATTGGATCCACCAGTGTCATTGCATGTGTGTTCTTCTCACAAACCATATCATTAACCACACCCAATGTCATTGCATGTGTGTTCTTCCCATGAATCACACAAGGATCCACCAGTGTCATTTTATGTGTGTTCTTCCCATGAACCACACATGGATCCACCAGTGTCATTGCATGTCTGCTCTTTTCATGAACCACAACTAGAGTCATTGGATGTGTGTTCTTCTCACAGACCACATATCACCAGTGTCATGCTTGTGACTTCTTCCCAAATACCACACATGGATCCACCAGTGTCATTGCATGTGTGTTCTTCTCACAAACCATATCATGAACCACACCCAGTGTCATTGCATGTGTGTTCTTCTCATAGACCACACATGGATCCACCAGTGTCATTGCATGTGTGTTCTTCTCACAGACCATATCATGAACCACACCCAGTGTCATTGCATGTGTGTTCTTCCCATGAACCACACATGGATCCATGTGTGTCATTGTATGTCTGCTCTTTTCATTAACCACAGCTAGAGACATTTCATGTGTGTTCTTCTCACAAACCACGTAAGGATCCACCGGTGTCATTGCATGTGTGTTCTTCCCATGAACCACACATGGATCCACAAGTGTCATTGCATGTGTGTTCTTCCCATAAACCACACATGGATCCACCAGTGTCATTGCATGTCTGCTCTTTTCATGAACCATAGCTAGAGTCATTGGATGTGTGTTCTTCTCACAGACCACATATCACCAGTGGCATTGCATGTGTTTTCTTCCCAAAGACCACACATCGATCCACCAGTGTCATTGCATGTGTGTTCTTCTCACAGACCACACATTGGATCCACCAGTGTCATTGCATGTGTGTTATTCTCACAAACCATATCATGAACCACACCCAATGTCATTGCATGTGTGTTCTTCCCATGAATCACACATGGATCCACCAGTGTCATTGCATGTGTGTTCTTCCCACATACCACACATGGATCCACCGGTGTCATTGCATGTGTGTTCTTCCCATGAACCACACATGGATCCACCGGTGTCATTGCATGTCTGCTCTTTTCATGAACCACAACTAGAGTCATTGGATGTGTGTTCTTCTCACAGACCACATATCACCAGTGTCATTGCATGTGTTTTCTTCCCAAAGACCACACATGGATCCACCAGTGTCATTGCATGTGTGTTCCTCTCACAAACCATATCATGAACCACACCTAGTGTCATTGCATATGTGTTCTTCTCATACACCACACATGGATCCACTAGTGTCATTGCATGTGTGTTCTTCTCACAAACCATATCATGAACCACACCCAGTGGCATTGCATGTGTGTTCTTCCCATGAACCACACATGGATCCATCTGTGTCATTGTATGTCTACTCTTTTCATTAACCACAGCTAGAGACATTGCATGTGTGTTCTTCTCACAAACCACATATCAACAGAGTCATTGCATGTGTGTTCTTCCCATGAACCACACATGGATCCACCAGTGTCATTGCATGTGTGTTATTCTCACAAACCACGTAAGGATCCACTGGTGTCATTGCATGTGTGTTCTTCCCATGAACCACACATGGATCCACCGGTGTCATTGTATGTCTGCTCTTCCCATGAACCACAGCTAGAGTCATCGCATGCGTGCTCTTTTCATGAACCACAGCTAGAGTCATTGCATGTGTGTTCTTCTCACAAACCATATAATGAACCACACCTAGTGTCATTGCATGTGTGTTCTTCCCATGAACCACACATGCATCTACCGGTGTCATTGCATGTCTGCTCTTTTCATGAACCACAGCTAGAGTCATTGCATGTGTGTTCTTCTCACAGACCACATATCACCGGAGTCATTGCATGTGTGTTCTTACCATGAACCACACATGGATCCACCAGTGTCATTGCATGTGTGTTCTTCCCACAGACCACACATGGATCCACTAGTGTCGTTGCATGTGTGTTCTTCCCATGAACCACACATGGATCCACCAGTGTCATTGTATGTCTGCTCTTTTCATGAACCACAACTAGAGTCATTGGATGTGTGTTCTTCTCACAGACCACATATCACCAGTGTAATTGCATGTGTGTTCTTCCCAAAGACCACACATGGATCCAACAGTGTCATTGCATGTGTGTTCTTCTCACAAACCATATCATGAACCACACCCAGTGTCATTGCATGTGTGTTCTTCTCACAGACCACACATGGATCCACCAGTGTCATTGCATGTGTGTTCTTCTCACAAACCATATCATGAACCACACCTAGTGTCATTGCATGTGTGTTCTTCTCATTAACCCCACATGGATCCACCGGTGTCATTTCAAGTCTGCCCTTTTCATTAACCATATCTAGAGTCATTACATGTGTGATCTTTTCACAAACAACATATCACCAGAGTCATTGCATGTGTGTTCATGTCACAGACCACATATCACCTGTTTCATTGCATGTGTGTTCTTCCCATGAACCACACATGGATCCACTAGTGTCATTGCATGTGTGTTCTTCCCACAGACCACACATGGATCCACCAGTGTCATTGCATGTGTGTTCTTCCCATGAACGACACATGGATCCACCAGTGTCATTACATGTGTGTTCTTCCCACAGGTCACACATGGATCCACCAGTGTTGTTGCATGTGTGTTCTTCCCATGAACCACACATGGATCCACCAGTGTCATTGCATGTGTGTTCTTCTCACAAACCATATCATGAACCACACCCAATGTCATTGCATGTGTGTTCTTCCCATGAACCACACATGGATCCACCGGTGTCATTGCATGTGTGTTCTTCCCACCAACCACACATGGATCCACCAGTGTCATTGCATGTGTGTTCTTCCCATAAACCACACATGGATCCACCAGTGTCATTGCATGTCTTCTCTTTTCATGAACCACAGCTAGAGTCATTGGATGTGTGTTCTTCTCACAGACCACATATCACCAATGGAATTGCATGTGTTTTCTTCCCAAAGACCGCACATGGATCCACCAGTGTCATTGCATGTGTGTTCTTCTCACAGACCATATCATGAACCACACCCAGTGTCATTGCATGTGTGTTCTTCTCACAGACCAAACATTGGATCCACTAGTGTCATTGCATGTGTGTTCTTCTCACAAACCATATCATGAACCACACCCAATATCATTGCATGTGTGTTCTTCCCATGAATCACGCAAGGATCCACCAGTGTCATTGCATGTGTGTTCTTCCCACAGACCACACATGGATCCACCAGTGTCATTGCATGTGTGTTCTTCCCATGAACCACACATGGATCCACCAGTGTCATTGTATGTCTGCTCTTTTCATGAACCACAACTAGAGTCATTGGATGTGTGTTCTTCTCACAGACCACATATCACCAGTGTAATTGCATGTGTGTTCTTCCCAAAGACCACACATGGATCCACCAGTGTCATTACATGTGTGTTCTTCTCACAAACCATATCATGAACCACACCCAGTGTCATTGCATGTGTGTTCTTCTCACAGACCACACATGGATCCACCAGTGTCATTGCATGTGTGTTCTTCTCACAAACCATATCATGAACCACACCTAGTGTCATTGCATGTGTGTTCTTCTCATTAAACCCACATGGATCCACTGGTGTCATTGCATGTCTGCCCTTTTCATTAACCATATCAAGAGTCATTACATGTGTGCTCTTTTCACAAACCACATATCACCAGAGTCATTGCATGTGTGTTCTTGTCACAGACCACATATCACCTGTTTCATTGCATGTGTGTTCTTCCCATGAACCACACATGGATCCACTAGTGTCATTGCATGTGTGTTCTTCCCACAGACCACACATGGATCCACCAGTGTCATTGCATGTGTGTTCTTCCCATGAACGACACATGGATCAACCAGTGTCATTGCATGTGTGTTCTTCCCACAGGCCACACATGGATCCACCAGTGTCGTTGCATGTGTGTTCTTCCCATGAACCACACATGGATCCACCAGTGTCATTGCATGTGTGTTCTTCTCACAAACCATATCATGAACCACACACAATGTCATTGAATGTGTGTTCTTCCCATGAACCACACATGGATCCACCAGTGTCATTGCATGTGTGTTCTTCCCACCAACCACACATGGATCCACCAGTGTCATTGCATGTGTGTTCTTCCCATAAACCACACATGGATCCACCAGTGTCATTGCATGTCTTCTCTTTTCATGAACCACAGCTAGAGTCATTGGATGTGTGTTCTTCTCACAGACCACATATCACCAATGGCATTGCATTTGTTTTCTTCCCAAAGACCGCACATGGATCCACTAGTGTCATTGCATGTGTGTTCTTCTCACAGACCATATCATGAACCACACCCAGTGTCATTGCATGTGTGTTCTTCTCACAGACCACACATTGGATCCACCAGTGTCATTGCATGTGTGTTCTTCTCACAAACCATATCATGAACCACACCCAATGTCATTGCATGTGTGTTCTTCCCATGAATCACACAAGGATCCACCAGTGTCATTGCATGTGTGTTCTTCCCATGAACCACACATGGATCCACCAGTGTCATTGCATGTCTGCTCTTTTCATGAACCACAACTAGAGTCATTGGATGTGTGTTCTTCTCACAGACCACATATCACCAGTGTCATTGCATGTGTTTTCTTCCCAAAGACCACACATGGATCCACCAGTGTGATTGCATGTGTGTTCTTCTCACAAACCATATCATGAACCACACCCAGTGTCATTGCATGTGTGTTCTTCTCATAGACCACACATGGATCCACCAGTGTCATTGCATGTGTGTTCTTCTCACAAACCATATCATGAACCACACCCAGTGTCATTGCATGTGTGTTCTTCCCATGAACCACACATGGATCCACCAGTTTCATTGCATGTGTGTTCTTCCCATAGACCACACATGGATCCACTAGTGTCATTGCATGTGTGTTCTTCCCATGAACCACACATGGATCCACCAGTGTCATTGCATGTCTGCTCTTTTCATGAACCACAGCTAGAGTCATTGGATGTGTATTCTTCTCACATACCACATATCACCAGTGTCATTGCATGTGTGTTCTTCCCAAAGACCACACATGGATCCACCAGTGTCATTGCATGTGTGTTCTTCCCACAAACCACACATGGATCCACCAGTGTCATTGCATGTGTGTTCTTCCCATAAACCACACATGGATCCACCAGTGTCATTGCATGTCTGCTCTTTTCATGAACCACAGCTAGATTCATTGGATGTGTGTTCTTCTCACTGACCACATATCACCAGTGGCATTCCATGTGTTTTCTTCCCAAAGACCACACATGGATCCACCAGTGTCATTGCATGTGTGTTCTTCTCACAGACCATATCATGAGCCACACCCAGTGTTATTGCATGTGTGTTCTTCTCACAGACCACACATTGGATCCACCAGTGTTATTGCATGTGTGTTCTTCACACAAACCATATCATGAACCACACCCAATGTCATTGCATGTGTGTTCTTCCCATGAATCACACATGGATCCACCAGTGTCATTGCATGTGTGTTCTTCCCATGAATCACACAAGGATCCACCAGTGTCATTGCATGTGTGTTCTTCCCATGAACCACACATGGATCCACCAGTGTCATTGCATGTCTGCTCTTTTCATGAACCACATCTAGAGTCATTGGATGTGTGTTCTTCTCACAGACCACATATCACCAGTGTCATTGCATGTGTTTTCTTCCCAAAGACCACACATGGATCCACCAGTGTCATTGCATGTGTGTTCTTCTCACAAACCATATCATGAACCACACCCAGTGTCATTGCATGTGTGTTCTTCTCATAGACCACACATGGATCCACCAGTGTCATTGCATGTGTGTTCTTCTCACAGACCATATCATGAACCACACCCAGTGTCATTGCATGTGTGTTCTTCCCATGAACCACACATGGATCCATGTGTGTCATTGTATGTCTGCTCTTTTCATTAACCACATCTAGAGACATTTCATGTGTGTTCTTCTCACAAACCACGTAAGGATCCACCGGTGTCATTGCATGTGTGTTCTTCCCATGAACCACACATGGATCCACCAGTGTCATTGCATGTGTGTTCTTCCCATAAACCACACATGGATCCACCAGTGTCATTGCATGTCTGCTCTTTTCATGAACCATAGCTAGAGTCATTGGATGTGTGTTCTTCTCACAGACCACATATCACCAGTGGCATTGCATGTGTTTTCTTCCCAAAGACCATACATCGATCCACCAGTGTCATTGCATGTGTGTTCTTCTCACAGACCATATCATGAACCACACCTAGTGTCATTGCATGTGTGTTCTTCTCACATACCACACATTGGATCCACCAGTGTCATTGCATGTGTGTTCTTCTCACAAACCATATCATGAACCACACCCAATGTCATTGCATGTGTGTTCTTCCCATGAATCACACATGGATCCACCAGTGTCATTGCATGTGTGTTCTTCCCACAGACCACACATGGATCCACCAGTGTCATTGCATGTGTGTTCTTCCCATGAACCACACATGGATCCACCAGTGTCATTGCATGTCTTCTCTTTTCATGAACCACAACTAGAGTCATTGGATGTGTGTTCTTCTCACAGACCACATATCACCAGTATCATTGCATGTGTTTTCGTCCCAAAGACCACACATGGATCCACCAGTGTCATTGCATGTGTGTTCCTCTCACAAACCATATCATGAACCACACCCAGTGGCATTGCATGTGTGTTCTTCCCATGAACCACACATGGATCCATCTGTGTCATTGTATGTATGCTCTTTTCATTAACCACAGCTAGAGACATTGCATGTGTGTTCTTCTCACAAACCACATATCAACGGAGTCATTGCATGTGTGTTCTTCCCATGAACCACACATGGATCCACCAGTGTCATTG
Source organism: Avena sativa (assembly GCA_916181665.1). Classification (NCBI taxonomy): domain Eukaryota; kingdom Viridiplantae; phylum Streptophyta; class Magnoliopsida; order Poales; family Poaceae; genus Avena; species Avena sativa. Next base: position 438,039,986 of record OV702295.1, read on the forward strand.
CATGTGTGTTATTCTCACAAACCACGTAAGGATCCACCGGTGTCATTGCATGTGTGTTCTTCCCATGAACCACACATGGATCCACCGGTGTCATTGTATGTCTGCTCTTCCCATGAACCACAGCTAGAGTCATCGCATGCGTGCTCTTTTCATGAACCACAGCTAGAGTCATTGCATGTGTGTTCTTCTCACAAACCATATAATGAACCACACCCAGTGTCATTGCATGTGTGTTCTTCCCATGAACCACACATGCATCTACCGGTGTCATTGCATGTCTGCTCTTTTCATGAACCACAGCTAGAGTCATTGCATGTGTGTTCTTCTCACAGACCACATATCACCGGAGTCATTGCATGTGTGTTCTTCCCATGAACCACACATGGATCCACCAGTGTCATTGCATGTGTGTTCTTCCCACAGACCACACATGGATCCACTAGTGTCGTTGCATGTGTGTTCTTCCCATGAACCACACATGGATCCACCAGTGTCATTGTATGTCTGCTCTTTTCATGAACCACAACTAGAGTCATTGGATGTGTGTTCTTCTCACAGACCACATATCACCAGTGTAATTGCATGTGTGTTCTTCCCAAAGACCACACATGGATCCACCAATGTCATTGCATGTGTGTTCTTCTCACAAACCATATCATGAACCACACCCAGTGTCATTGCATGTTTGTTCTTCTCACAGACCACACATGGATCCACCAGTGTCATTGCATGTGTGTTCTTCTCACAAACCATATCATGAACCACACCTAGTGTCATTGCATGTGTGTTCTTCTCATTAACCCCACATGGATCCACCGGTGTCATTTCATGTCTGCCCTTTTCATTAACCATATCTAGAGTCATTACATGTGTGATCTTTTCACAAACCACATATCACCAGAGTCATTGCATGTGTGTTCATGTCACAGACCACATATCACCTGTTTCATTGCATGTGTGTTCTTCCCATGAACCACACATGGATCCATAGTGTCATTGCATGTGTGTTCTTCCCACAGACCACACATGGATCCACCAGTGTCATTGCATGTGTGTTCTTCCCATGAACGACACATGGATCCACCAGTGTCATTACATGTGTGTTCTTCCCACAGGTCACACATGGATCCACCAGTGTCGTTGCATGTGTGTTCTTCCCATGAACCACACATGGATCCACCAGTGTCATTGCATGTGTGTTCTTCTCACAAACCATATCATGAACCACACCCAATGTCATTGCATGTGTGTTCTTCCCATGAACCACACATGGATCCACCGGTGTCATTGCATGTGTGTTCTTCCCACCAACCACACATGGATCCACCAGTGTCATTGCATGTGTGTTCTTCCCATAAACCATACATGGATCCACCAGTGTCATTGCATGTCTTCTCTTTTCATGAACCACAGCTAGAGTCATTGGATGTGTGTTCTTCTCACAGACCACATATCACCAATGGCATTGCATGTGTTTTCTTCCCAAAGACCGCACATGGATCCACCAGTGTCATTGCATGTGTGTTCTTCTCACAGACCATATCATGAACCACACCCAGTGTCATTGCATGTGTGTTCTTCTCACAGACCACACATTGGATCCACCAGTGTCATTGCATGTGTGTTCTTCTCACAAACCATATCATGAACCACACCCAATGTCATTGCATGTGTGTTCTTCCCATGAATCACACAAGGATCCACCAGTGTCATTGCATGTGTGTTCTTCCCACAGACCACACATGGATCCACCAGTGTCATTGCATGTGTGTTCTTCCCATGAACCACACATGGATCCACCAGTGTCATTGTATGTCTGCTCTTTTCATGAACCACAACTACCGTCATTGGATGTGTGTTCTTCTCACAGACCACATATCACCAGTGTAATTGCATGTGTGTTCTTCCCAAAGACCACACATGGATCCACCAGTGTCATTACATGTGTGTTCTTCTCACAAACCATATCATGAACCACACCCAGTGTCATTGCATGTGTGTTCTTCTCACAGACCACACATGGATCCACCAGTGTCATTGCATGTGTGTTCTTCTCACAAACCATATCATGAACCACACCTAGTGTCATTGCATGTGTGTTCTTCTCACAAACCATATCATGAACCACACCTAGTGTCATTGCATGTGTGTTCTTCTCATTAAACCCACATGGATCCACTGGTGTCATTGCATGTCTGCCCTTTTCATTAACCATATCAAGAGTCATTACATGTGTGCTCTTTTCACAAACCACATATCACCAGAGTCATTGCATGTGTGTTCTTGTCACATACCACATATCACCTGTTTCATTGCATGTGTGTTCTTCCCATGAACCACACATGGATCCACTAGTGTCATTGCATGTGTGTTCTTCCCACAGACCACACATGGATCCACCAGTGTCATTGCATGTGTGTTCTTCCCATGAACGACACATGGATCCACCAGTGTCATTACATGTGTGTTCTTCCCACAGGTCACACATGGATCCACCAGTGTCGTTGCATGTGTGTTCTTCCCATGAACCACACATGGATCCACCAGTGTCATTTCATGTGTGTTCTTCTCACAAACCATATCATGAACCACACCCAATGTCATTGCATGTGTGTTCTTCCCATGAACCACACATGGATCCACCGGTGTCATTGCATGTGTGTTCTTCCCACCAACCACACATGGATCCACCAGTGTCATTGCATGTGTGTTCTTCCCATAAACCATACATGGATCCACCAGTGTCATTGCATGTCTTCTCTTTTCATGAACCACAGCTAGAGTCATTGGATGTGTGTTCTTCTCACAGACCACATATCACCAATGGCATTTCATGTGTTTTCTTCCCAAAGACCGCACATGGATCCACCAGTGTCATTGCATGTGTGTTCTTCTCACAGACCATATCATGAACCACACCCAGTGTCATTGCATGTGTGTTCTTCTCACAGACCACACATTGGATCCACCAGTGTCATTGCATGTGTGTTCTTCTCACAAACCATATCATGAACCACACCCAATGTCATTGCATGTGTGTTCTTCCCATGAATCACACAAGGATCCACCAGTGTCATTGCATGTGTGTTCTTCCCACAGACCACACATGGATCCACCAGTGTCATTGCATGTGTGTTCTTCCCATGAACCACACATGGATCCACCAGTGTCATTGTATGTCTGCTCTTTTCATGAACCACAACTAGAGTCATTGGATGTGTGTTCTTCTCACAGACCACATATCACCAGTGTAATTGCATGTGTGATCTTCCCAAAGACCACACATGGATCCACCAGTGTCATTACATGTGTGTTCTTCTCACAAACCATATCATGAACCACACCCAGTGTCATTGCATGTGTGTTCTTCTCACAGACCACACATGGATCCACCAGTGTCATTGCATGTGTGTTCTTCTCACAAACCATATCATGAACCACACCTAGTGTCATTGCATGTGTGTTCTTCTCACAAACCATATCATGAACCACACCTAGTGTCATTGCATGTGTGTTCTTCTCATTAAACCCACATGGATCCACTGGTGTCATTGCATGTCTGCCCTTTTCATTAACCATATCAAGAGTCATTACATGTGTGCTCTTTTCACAAACCACATATCACCAGAGTCATTGCATGTGTGTTCTTGTCACAGACCACATATCACCTGTTTCATTGCATGTGTGTTCTTCCCATGAACCACACAAGGATCCACTAGTGTCATTGCATGTGTGTTCTTCCCACAGACCACACATGGATCCACCAGTGTCATTGCATGTGTGTTCTTCCCATGAACGACACATGGATCCACCAGTGTCATTACATGTGTGTTCTTCCCACAGGTCACACATGGATCCACCAGTGTCGTTGCATGTGTGTTCTTCCCATGAACCACACATGGATCCACCAGTGTCATTGCATGTGTGTCCTTCTCACAAACCATATCATGAACCACACCCAATGTCATTGCATGTGTGTTCTTCCCATGAACCACACATGGATCCACCGGTGTCATTGCATGTGTGTTCTTCCCACAGACCACACATGGATCCACTAGTGTTGTTGCATGTGTGTTCTTCCCATAAACCATACATGGATCCACCAGTGTCATTGCATGTCTTCTCTTTTCATGAACCACAGCTAGAGTCATTGGATGTGTGTTCTTCTCACAGACCACATATCACCAGTGTAATTGCATGTGTTTTCTTCCCAAAGACCACACATGGATCCACCAGTGTCATTGCATGTGTGTTCTTCTCACAAACCATATCATGAACCACACCTAGTGTCATTGCATGTTTGTTCTTCTCACAGACCACACATGGATCCACCAGTGTCATTGCATGTGTGTTCTTCTCACAAACCATATCATGAACCACACCTAGTGTCATTGCATGTGTGTTCTTCTCATTAACCCCACATGGATCCACCGGTGTCATTTCATGTCTGCCCTTTTCATTAACCATATCTAGAGTCATTACATGTGTGATCTTTTCACAAACCACATATCACCAGAGTCATTGCATGTGTGTTCATGTCACAGACCACATATCACCTGTTTCATTGCATGTGTGTTCTTCCCATGAACCACACATGGATCCATAGTGTCATTGCATGTGTGTTCTTCCCACAGACCACACATGGATCCACCAGTGTCATTGCATGTGTGTTCTTCCCATGAACGACACATGGATCCACCAGTGTCATTACATGTGTGTTCTTCCCACAGGTCACACATGGATCCACCAGTGTCGTTGCATGTGTGTTCTTCCCATGAACCACACATGGATCCACCAGTGTCATTGCATGTGTGTTCTTCTCACAAACCATATCATGAACCACACCCAATGTCATTGCATGTGTGTTCTTCCCATGAACCACACATGGATCCACCGGTGTCATTGCATGTGTGTTCTTCCCACCAACCACACATGGATCCACCAGTGTCATTGCATGTGTGTTCTTCCCATAAACCATACATGGATCCACCAGTGTCATTGCATGTCTTCTCTTTTCATGAACCACAGCTAGAGTCATTGGATGTGTGTTCTTCTCACAGACCACATATCACCAATGGCATTGCATGTGTTTTCTTCCCAAAGACCGCACATGGATCCACCAGTGTCATTGCATGTGTGTTCTTCTCACAGACCATATCATGAACCACACCCAGTGTCATTGCATGTGTGTTCTTCTCACAGACCACACATTGGATCCACCAGTGTCATTGCATGTGTGTTCTTCTCACAAACCATATCATGAACCACACCCAATGTCATTGCATGTGTGTTCTTCCCATGAATCACACAAGGATCCACCAGTGTCATTGCATGTGTGTTCTTCCCACAGACCACACATGGATCCACCAGTGTCATTGCATGTGTGTTCTTCCCATGAACCACACATGGATCCACCAGTGTCATTGTATGTCTGCTCTTTTCATGAACCACAACTACAGTCATTGGATGTGTGTTCTTCTCAAAGACCACATATCACCAGTGTAATTGCATGTGTGTTCTTCCCAAAGACCACACATGGATCCACCAGTGTCATTACATGTGTGTTCTTCTCACAAACCATATCATGAACCACACCCAGTGTCATTGCATGTGTGTTCTTCTCACAGACCACACATGGATCCACCAGTGTCATTGCATGTGTGTTCTTCTCACAAACCATATCATGAACCACACCTAGTGTCATTGCATGTGTGTTCTTCTCATTAAACCCACATGGATCCACTGGTGTCATTGCATGTCTGCCCTTTTCATTAACCATATCAAGAGTCATTACATGTGTGCTCTTTTCACAAACCACATATCACCAGAGTCATTGCATGTGTGTTCTTGTCACAGACCACATATCACCTGTTTCATTGCATGTGTGTTCTTCCCATGAACCACACATGGATCCACTAGTGTCATTGCATGTGTGTTCTTCCCACAGACCACACATGGATCCACCAGTGTCATTGCATGTGTGTTCTTCCCATAAACGACACATGGATCCACCAGTGTCATTACATGTGTGTTCTTCCCACAGGTCACACATGGATCCACCAGTGTCGTTTCATGTGTGTTCTTCCCATGAACCACACATGGATCCACCAGTGTCATTGCATGTGTGTTCTTCTCACAAACCATATCATGAACCACACCCAATGTCATTGCATGTGTGTTCTTCCCATGAACCACACATGGATCCACCGGTGTCATTGCATGTGTGTTCTTCCCACCAACCACACATGGATCCACCAGTGTCATTGCATGTGTGTTCTTCCCATAAACCATACATGGATCCACCAGTGTCATTGCATGTCTTCTCTTTTCATGAACCACAGCTAGAGTCATTGGATGTGTGTTCTTCTCACAGACCACATATCACCAATGGCATTGCATGTGTTTTCTTCCCAAAGACCGCACATGGATCCACCAGTGTCATTGCATGTGTGTTCTTCTCACAGACCATATCATGAACCACACCCAGTGTCATTGCATGTGTGTTCTTCTCACAGACCACACATTGGATCCACCAGTGTCATTGCATGTGTGTTCTTCTCACAAACCATATCATGAACCACACCCAATGTCATTGCATGTGTGTTCTTCCCATGAATCACACAAGGATCCACCAGTGTCATTGCATGTGTGTTCTTCCCACAGACCACAAATGGATCCACCAGTGTCATTGCATGTGTGTTCTTCCCATGAACCACACATGGATCCACCAGTGTCATTGTATGTCTGCTCTTTTCATGAACCACAACTAGAGTCATTGGATGTGTGTTCTTCTCACAGACCACATATCACCAGTGTAATTGCATGTGTGATCTTCCCAAAGACCACACATGGATCCACCAGTGTCATTACATGTGTGTTCTTCTCACAAACCATATCATGAACCACACCCAGTGTCATTGCATGTATGTTCTTCTCACAGACCACACATGGATCCACCAGTGTCATTGCATGTGTGTTCTTCTCACAAACCATATCATGAACCACACCTAGTGTCATTGCATGTGTGTTCTTCTCACAAACCATATCACGAACCACACCTAGTGTCATTGCATGTGTGTTCTTCTCATTAAACCCACATGGATCCACTGGTGTCATTGCATGTCTGCCCTTTTCATTAACCATATCAAGAGTCATTACATGTGTGCTCTTTTCACAAACCACATATCACCAGAGTCATTGCATGTGTGTTCTTGTCACAGACCACATATCACCTGTTTCATTGCATGTGTGTTCTTCCCATGAACCACACAAGGATCCACTAGTGTCATTGCATGTGTGTTCTTCCCACAGACCACACATGGATCCACCAGTGTCATTGCATGTGTGTTCTTCCCATGAACGACACATGGATCCACCAGTGTCATTACATGTGTGTTCTTCCCACAGGTCACACATGGATCCACCAGTGTCGTTGCATGTGTGTTCTTCCCATGAACCACACATGGATCCACCAGTGTCATTGCATGTGTGTTCTTCTCACAAACCATATCATGAACCACACCCAATGTCATTGCATGTGTGTTCTTCCCATGAACCACACATGGATCCACCGGTGTCATTGCATGTGTGTTCTTCCCACCAACCACACATGGATCCACCAGTGTCATTGCATGTGTGTTCTTCCCATAAACCATACATGGATCCACCAGTGTCATTGCATGTCTTCTCTTTTCATGAACCACAGCTAGAGTCATTGGATGTGTGTTCTTCTCACAGACCACATATCACCAATGGCATTGCATGTGTTTTCTTCCCAAAGACCGCACATGGATCCACCAGTGTCATTGCATGTGTGTTCTTCTCACAGACCATATCATGAACCACACCCAGTGTCATTGCATGTGTGTTCTTCTCACAGACCACACATTCGATCCACCAGTGTCATTGCATGTGTGTTCTTCTCACAAACCATATCATGAACCACACCCAATGTCATTGCATGTGTGTTCTTCCCATGAATCACACAAGGATCCACCAGTGTCATTGCATGTGTGTTCTTCCCACAGACCACACATGGATCCACCAGTGTCATTGCATGTGTGTTCTTCCCATGAACGACACATGGATCCACCAGTGTCATTGTATGTATGCTCTTTTCATGAACCACAACTAGAGTCATTGGATGTGTGTTCTTCTCACAGACCACATATCACCAGTGTAATTGCATGTGTGTTCTTCCCAAAGACCACACATGGATCCACCAGTGTCATTACATGTGTGTTCTTCTCACAAACCATATCATGAACCACACCCAGTGTCATTGCATGTGTGTTCTTCTCACAGACCACACATGGATCCACCAGTGTCATTGCATGTGTGTTCTTCTCACAAACCATATCATGAACCACACCTAGTGTCATTGCATGTGTGTTCTTCTCATTAAACCCACATGGATCCACTGGTGTCATTGCATGTCTGCCCTTTTCATTAACCATATCAAGAGTCATTACATGTGTGCTCTTTTCACAAACCACATATCACCAGAGTCATTGCATGTGTGTTCTTGTCACAGACCACATATCACCTGTTTCATTGCATGTGTGTTCTTCCCATGAACCACACATGGATCCACTAGTGTCATTGCATGTGTGTTCTTCCCACAGACCACACATGGATCCACCAGTGTCATTGCATGTGTGTTCTTCCCATGAACCACACATGGATCCACTAGTGTCATTGTATGTCTGCTCTTTTCATGAACCACAACTAGAGTCATTGGATGTGTGTTCTTCTCACAGACCACATATCACCAGTGTAATTGCATGTGTGTTCTTCCCAAAGACCACACATGGATCCACCAGTGTCATTACATGTGTGTTCTTCTCATAAACCATATCATGAACCACACCCAGTGTCATTGCATGTGTGTTCTTCTCACAGACCACACATGGATCCACCAGTGTCATTGCATGTGTGTTCTTCTCACAAACCATATCATGAACCACACCTAGTGTCATTGCATGTGTGTTCTTCTCATTAAACCCACATGGATCCACTGGTGTCATTGCATGTCTGCCCTTTTCATTAACCATATCAAGAGTCATTACATGTGTGCTCTTTTCACAAAGCACATATCACCAGAGTCATTGCATGTGTGTTCTTGTCACAGACCACATATCACCTGTTTCATTGCATGTGTGTTCTTCCCATGAACCACACATGGATCCACTAGTGTCATTGCATGTGTGTTCTTCCCACAGACCACACATGGATCCACCAGTGTCATTGCATGTGTGTTCTTCCCATGAACGACACATGGATCCACCAGTGTCATTACATGTGTGTTCTTCCCACAGGTCACACATGGATCCACCAGTGTCGTTGCATGTGTGTTCTTCCCATGAACCACACATGGATCCACTAGTGTCATTGCATGTGTGTTATTCTCACAAACCATATCATGAACCACACCCAATGTCATTGCATGTGTGTTCTTCCCATGAACCACACATGGATCCACCGGTGTCATTGCATGTGTGTTCTTCCCACCAACCACACATGGATCCACCAGTGTCATTGCATGTGTGTTCTTCTAACAGACCACACATTGGATCCACCAGTGTCATTGCATGTCTTCTCTTTTCATGAACCACAGCTAGAGTCATTGGATGTGTGTTCTTCTCACAGGGACATATCACCAATGGCATTGCATGTGTTTTCTTCCCAGAGACCGCACATGGATCCACCAGTGTCATTGCATGTGTGTTCTTCTCACAAACCATATCATGAACCACACCCAGTGTCATTGCATGTGTGTTCTTCTCACAGACCACACATTGGATCCACCAATGTCATTGCATGTGTGTTCTTCTCACAAACCATATCATGAACCACACCCAATGTCATTGCATGTGTGTTCTTCCCATGAATCACACAAGGATCCACCAGTGTCATTGCATGTGTGTTCTTCCCACAGACCACACATGGATCCACCAGTGTCATTGCATGTGTGTTCTTCCCATGAACCACACATGGATCCACCAGTGTCATTGTATGTCTGCACTTTTCATGAACCACAACTAGAGTCATTGGATGTGTGTTCTTCTCACAGACCACATATCACCAGTGTAATTGCATGTGTGTTCTTCCCAAAGACCACACATGGATCCACCAGTGTCATTACATGTGTGTTCCTCTCACAAACCATATCATGAACCACACCCAGTGTCATTGCATGTGTGTTCTTCTCACAGACCACACATGGATCCACCAGTGTCATTGCATGTGTGTTCTTCTCACAAACCATATCATGAACCACACCTAGTGTCATTGCATGTGTGTTCTTCTCATTAAACCCACATGGATCCACTGGTGTCATTGCATGTCTGCCCTTTTCATTAACCATATCAAGAGTCATTACATGTGTGCTCTTTTCACAAACCACATATCACCAGAGTCATTGCATGTGTGTTCTTGTCACAGACCACATATCACCTGTTTCATTGCATGTGTGTTCTTCCCATGAACCACACATGGATCCACTAGTGTCATTGCATGTGTGTTCTTCCCACAGACCACACATGGATCCACCAGTGTCATTGCATGTGTGTTCTTCCCATGAACGACACATGGATCAACCAGTGTCATTGCATGTGTGTTCTTCCCACAGGCCACACATGGATCCACCAGTGTCGTTGCATGTGTGTTCTTCCCATGAACCACACATGGATCCACCAGTGTCATTGCATGTGTGTTCTTCTCACAAACCATATCATGAACCACACACAATGTCATTGCATGTGTGTTCTTCCCATGAACCACACATGGATCCACCAGTGTCATTGCATGTGTGTTCTTCCGACCAACCACACATGGATCCACCAGTGTCATTGCATGTGTGTTCTTCCCATAAACCACACATGGATCCACCAGTGTCATTGCATGTCTTCTCTTTTCATGAACCACAGCTAGAGTCATTGGATGTGTGTTCTTCTCACAGACCACATATCACCAATGGCATTGCATGTGTTTTCTTCCCAAAGACCGCACATGGATCCACCAGTGTCATTGCATGTGTGTTCTTCTCACAGACCATATCATGAACCACACCCAGTGTCATTGCATGTGTGTTCTTCTAACAGACCAAACATTGGATCCACCAGTGTCATTGCATGTGTGTTCTTCTCACAAACCATATCATGAACCACACCCAATGTCATTGCATGTGTGTTCTTCCCATGAATCACACAAGGATCCACCAGTGTCATTGCATGTGTGTTCTTCCCACAGACCACACATGGATCCACCAGTGTCATTGCATGTCTTCTCTTTTCATGAACCACAGCTAGAGTCATTGGATGTGTGTTCTTCTCACAGACCACATATCACCAATGGCATTGCATGTGTTTTCTTCCCAAAGACCGCACATTGGATCCACCAGTGTCATTGCATGTGTGTTCTTCTCACAAACCATATCATGAACCACACCCAATGTCATTGCATGTGTGTTCTTCCCATGAATCACACAAGGATCCACAAGTGTCATTGCATGTGTGTTGTTCCCACAAACCACACATGGATCCACCAGTGTCATTGCATGTGTGTTCTTCCCATGAACCACACATGGATCCACCAGTGTCATTGTATGTCTGCTCTTTTCATGAACCACAACTAGAGTCATTGGATGTGTGTTCTTCTCACAGACCACATATCACCAGTGTAATTGCATGTGTGTTCTTCCCAAAGACCACACATGGATCCACCAGTGTCATTACATGTGTGTTCTTCTCACAAACCATATCATGAACCACACCCAGTGTCATTGCATGTGTGTTCTTCTCACAGACCACACATGGATCCACCAGTGTCATTGCATGTGTGTTCTTCTCACAAACCATATCATGAACCACACCTAGTGTCATTGCATGTGTGTTCTTCTCATTAAACCCACATGGATCCACTGGTGTCATTGCATGTCTGCCCTTTTCATTAACCATATCAAGAGTCATTACATGTGTGCTCTTTTCACAAACCACATATCACCAGAGTCATTGCATGTGTGTTCTTGTCACAGACCACATATCACCTGTTTCATTGCATGTGTGTTCTTCCCATGAACCACACATGGATCCACTAGTGTCATTGCATGTGTGTTCTTCCCACAGACCACACATGGATCCACCAGTGTCATTGCATGTGTGTTCTTCCCATGAACCACACATGGATCCACCAGTGTCATTGTATGTCTGCTCTTTTCATGAACCACAACTAGAGTCATTGGATGTGTGTTCTTCTCACAGACCACATATCACCAGTGTAATTGCATGTGTGTTCTTCCCAAAGACCACACATGGATCCACCAGTGTCATTACATGTGTGTTCTTCTCATAAACCATATCATGAACCACACCCAGTGTCATTGCATGTGTGTTCTTCTCACAGACCACACATGGATCCACCAGTGTCATTGCATGTGTGTTCTTCTCACAAACCATATCATGAACCACACCTAGTGTCATTGCATGTGTGTTCTTCTCATTAAACCCACATGGATCCACTGGTGTCATTGCATGTCTGCCCTTTTCATTAACCATATCAAGAGTCATTACATGTGTGCTCTTTTCACAAAGCACATATCACCAGAGTCATTGCATGTGTGTTCTTGTCACAGACCACATATCACCTGTTTCATTGCATGTGTGTTCTTCCCATGAACCACACATGGATCCACTAGTGTCATTGCATGTGTGTTCTTCCCACAGACCACACATGGATCCACCAGTGTCATTGCATGTGTGTTCTTCCCATGAACGACACATGGATCCACCAGTGTCATTACATGTGTGTTCTTCCCACAGGTCACACATGGATCCACCAGTGTCGTTGCATGTGTGTTCTTCCCATGAACCACACATGGATCCACTAGTGTCATTGCATGTGTGTTCTTCTCACAAACCATATCATGAACCACACCCAATGTCATTGCATGTGTGTTCTTCCCATGAACCACACATGGATCCACCGGTGTCATTGCATGTGTGTTCTTCCCACCAACCACACATGGATCCACCAGTGTCATTGCATGTGTGTTCTTCTAACAGACCACACATTGGATCCACCAGTGTCATTGCATGTCTTCTCTTTTCATGAACCACAGCTAGAGTCATTGGATGTGTGTTCTTCTCACAGACCACATATCACCAATGGCATTGCATGTGTTTTCTTCCCAGAGACCGCACATGGATCCACCAGTGTCATTGCATGTGTGTTCTTCTCACAGACCATATCATGAACCACACCCAGTGTCATTGCATGTGTGTTCTTCTCACAGACCACACATTGGATCCACCAATGTCATTGCATGTGTGTTCTTCTCACAAACCATATCATGAACCACACCCAATGTCATTGCATGTGTGTTCTTCCCATGAATCACACAAGGATCCACCAGTGTCATTGCATGTGTGTTCTTCCCACAGACCACACATGGATCCACCAGTGTCATTGCATGTGTGTTCTTCCCATGAACCACACATGGATCCACCAGTGTCATTGTATGTCTGCTCTTTTCATGAACCACAACTAGAGTCATTGGATGTGTGTTCTTCTCACAGACCACATATCACCAGTGTAATTGCATGTGTGTTCTTCCCAAAGACCACACATGGATCCACCAGTGTCATTACATGTGTGTTCCTCTCACAAACCATATCATGAACCACACCCAGTGTCATTGCATGTGTGTTCTTCTCACAGACCACACATGGATCCACCAGTGTCATTGCATGTGTGTTCTTCTCACAAACCATATCATGAACCACACCTAGTGTCATTGCATGTGTGTTCTTCTCATTAAACCCACATGGATCCACTGGTGTCATTGCATGTCTGCCCTTTTCATTAACCATATCAAGAGTCATTACATGTGTGCTCTTTTCACAAACCACATATCACCAGAGTCATTGCATGTGTGTTCTTGTCACAGACCACATATCACCTGTTTCATTGCATGTGTGTTCTTCCCATGAACCACACAAGGATCCACTAGTGTCATTGCATGTGTGTTCTTCCCACAGACCACACATGGATCCACCAGTGTCATTGCATGTGTGTTCTTCCCATGAACGACACATGGATCAACCAGTGTCATTGCATGTGTGTTCTTCCCACAGGCCACACATGGATCCACCAGTGTCGTTGCATGTGTGTTCTTCCCATGAACCACACATGGATCCACCAGTGTCATTGCATGTGTGTTCTTCTCACAAACCATATCATGAACCACACACAATGTCATTGCATGTGTGTTCTTCCCATGAACCACACATGGATCCACCAGTGTCATTGCATGTGTGTTCTTCCGACCAACCACACATGGATCCACCAGTGTCATTGCATGTGTGTTCTTCCCATAAACCACACATGGATCCACCAGTGTCATTGCATGTCTTCTCTTTTCATGAACCACAGCTAGAGTCATTGGATGTGTGTTCTTCTCACAGACCACATATCACCAATGGCATTGCATGTGTTTTCTTCCCAAAGACCGCACATGGATCCACCAGTGTCATTGCATGTGTGTTCTTCTCACAGACCATATCATGAACCACACCCAGTGTCATTGCATGTGTGTTCTTCTAACAGACCACACATTGGATCCACCAGTGTCATTGCATGTGTGTTCTTCTCACAAACCATATCATGAACCACACCCAATGTCATTGCATGTGTGTTCTTCCCATGAATCACACAAGGATCCACCAGTGTCATTGCATGTGTGTTCTTCCCACAGACCACACATGGATCCACCAGTGTCATTGCATGTCTTCTCTTTTCATGAACCACAGCTAGAGTCATTGGATGTGTGTTATTCTCACAGACCACATATCACCAATGGCATTGCATGTGTTTTCTTCCCAAAGACCGCACATTGGATCCACCAGTGTCATTGCATGTGTGTTCTTCTCACAAACCATATCATGAACCACACCCAATGTCATTGCATGTGTGTTCTTCCCATGAATCACACAAGGATCCACAAGTGTCATTGCATGTGTGTTGTTCCCACAAACCACACATGGATCCACCAGTGTCATTGCATGTGTGTTCTTCCCATGAACCACACATGGATCCACCAGTGTCATTGTATGTCTGCTCTTTTCATGAACCACAACTAGAGTCATTGGATGTGTGTTCTTCTCACAGACCACATATCACCAGTGTAATTGCATGTGTGTTCTTCCCAAAGACCACACATGGATCCACCAGTGTCATTACATGTGTGTTCTTCTCACAAACCATATCATGAACCACACCCAGTGTCATTGCATGTGTGTTCTTCTCACAGACCACACATGGATCCACCAGTGTCATTGCATGTGTGTTCTTCTCACAAACCATATCATGAACCACACCTAGTGTCATTGCATGTGTGTTCTTCTCATTAAACCCACATGGATCCACTGGTGTCATTGCATGTCTGCCCTTTTCATTAACCATATCAAGAGTCATTACATGTGTGCTCTTTTCACAAACCACATATCACCAGAGTCATTGCATGTGTGTTCTTGTCACAGACCACATATCACCTGTTTCATTGCATGGGTGTTCTTCCCATGAACCACACATGGATCCACTAGTGTCATTGCATGTGTGTTCTTCCCACAGACCACACATGGATCCACCAGTGTCATTGCATGTGTGTTCTTCCCATGAACGACACATGGATCCACCAGTGTCATTACATGTGTGTTCTTCCCACAGGTCACACATGGATCCACCAGTGTCGTTGCATGTGTGTTCTTCCCATGAACCACA
The DNA here is from genome assembly GCA_916181665.1 of Avena sativa. Classification (NCBI taxonomy): domain Eukaryota; kingdom Viridiplantae; phylum Streptophyta; class Magnoliopsida; order Poales; family Poaceae; genus Avena; species Avena sativa. Next base: position 438,055,763 of record OV702295.1, read on the forward strand.
CATGGATCCACCAGTGTCATTGCTTGTGTGTTCTTCTCACAAACCATATCATGAACCACACCCAATGTCATTGCATGTGTGTTCTTCCCATGAACCACACATGGATCCACCGGTGTCATTGCATGTGTGTTCTTCCCACCAACCACACATGGATCCACCAGTGTCATTGCATGTGGGTTCTTCCCATAAACCATACATGGATCCACCAGTGTCATTGCATGTCTTCTCTTTTCATGAACCACAGTTAGAGTCATTGGATGTGTGTTCTTCTCACAGACCACATATCACCAATGGCATTGCATGTGTTTTCTTCCCAAAGACCGCACATGGATCCACCAGTGTCATTGCATGTGTGTTCTTCTCACAGACCATATCATGAACCACACCCAGTGTCATTGCATGTGTGTTCTTCTCACAGACCACACATTGGATCCACCAGTGTCATTGCATGTGTGTTCTTCTCACAAACCATATCATGAACCACACCCAATGTCATTGCATGTGTGTTCTTCCCATGAATCACACAAGGATCCACCAGTGTCATTGCATGTGTGTTCTTCCCACAGACCACACATGGATCCACCAGTGTCATTGCATGTGTGTTCTTCCCATGAACCACACATGGATCCACCAGTGTCATTGTATGTCTGCTCTTTTCATGAACCACAACTAGAGTCATTGGATGTGTGTTCTTCTCACAGACCACATATCACCAGTGTAATTGCATGTGTGTTCTTCCCAAAGACCACACATGGATCCACCAGTGTCATTACAAGTGTGTTCTTCTCACAAACCATATCATGAACCACACCCAGTGTCATTGCATGTGTGTTCTTCTCACAGACCACACATGGATCCACCAGTGTCATTGCATGTGTGTTCTTCTCACAAACCATATCATGAACCACACCTAGTGTCATTGCATGTGTGTTCTTCTCATTAAACCCACATGGATCCACTGGTGTCATTGCATGTCTGGCCTTTTCATTAACCATATCAAGAGTCATTACATGTGTGCTCTTTTCACAAACCACATATCACCAGAGTCATTGCATGTGTGTTCTTGTCACAGACCACATATCACCTGTTTCATTGCATGTGTGTTCTTCCCATGAACCACACATGGATCCACTAGTGTCATTGCATGTGTGTTCTTCCCACAGACCACACATGGATCCACCAGTGTCATTGCATGTGTGTTCTTCCCATGAACCACACATGGATCCACCAGTGTCATTGTATGTCTGCTCTTTTCATGAACCACAACTAGAGTCATTGGATGTGTGTTCTTCTCACAGACCACATATCACCAGTGTAATTGCATGTGTGTTCTTCCCAAAGACCACACATGGATCCACCAGTGTCATTACATGTGTGTTCTTCTCACAAACAATATCATGAACCACACCCAGTGTCATTGCATGTGTGTTCTTCTCACAGACCACACATGGATCCACCAGTGTCATTGCATGTGTGTTCTTCTCACAAACCATATCATGAACCACACCTAGTGTCATTGCATGTGTGTTCTTCTCATTAAACCCACATGGATCCACTGGTGTCATTGCATGTCTGCCCTTTTCATTAACCATATCAAGAGTCATTACATGTGTGCTCTTTTCACAAACCAGATATCACCAGAGTCATTGCATGTGTGTTCTTGTCACAGACCACATATCACCTGTTTCATTGCATGTGTGTTCTTCCCATGAACCACACATGGATCCACTAGTGTCATTGCATGTGTGTTCTTCCCACAGACCACACATGGATCCACCAGTGTCATTGCATGTGTGTTCTTCCCATGAACGACACATGGATCCACCAGTGTCATTACATGTGTGTTCTTCCCACAGGTCACACATGGATCCACCAGTGTCGTTGCATGTGTGTTCTTCCCATGAACCACACATGGATCCACCAGTGTCATTGCATGTGTGTTCTTCTCACAAACCATATCATGAACCACACCCAATGTCATTGCATGTGTGTTCTTCCCATGAACCACACATGGATCCACCGGTGTCATTGCATGTGTGATCTTCCCACCAACCACACATGGATCCACCAGTGTCATTGCATGTGTGTTCTTCCCATAAACCATACATGGATCCACCAGTGTCATTGCATGTCTTCTCTTTTCATGAACCACAGCTAGAGTCATTGGATGTGTGTTCTTCTCACAGACCACATATCACCAATGGCATTGCATGTGTTTTCTTCCCAAAGACCGCACATGGATCCACCAGTGTCATTGCATGTGTGTTCTTCTCACAGACCATATCATGAACCACACCCAGTGTCATTGCATGTGTGTTCTTCTCACAGACCACACATTGGATCCACCAGTGTCATTGCATGTGTGTTCTTCCCATGAACGACACATGGATCCACCAGTGTCATTACATGTGTGTTCTTCCCACAGGTCACACATGGATCCACCAGTGTCGTTGCATGTGTGTTCTTCCCATGAACCACACATGGATCCACCAGTGTCATTGCATGTGTGTTCTTCTCACAAACCATATCATGAACCACACCCAATGTCATTGCATGTGTGTTCTTCCCATGAACCACACATGGATCCACCGGTGTCATTGCATGTGTGTTCTTCCCACCAACCACACATGGATCCACCAGTGTCATTGCATGTGTGTTCTTCCCATAAACCACACATGGATCCACCAGTGTCATTGCATGTCTTCTCTTTTCATGAACCACAGCTAGAGTCATTGGATGTGTGTTCTTCTCACAGACCACATATCACCAATGGCATTGCATGTGTTTTCTTCCCAAAGACCGCACATGGATCCACCAGTGTCATTGCATGTGTGTTCTTCTCACAGACCATATCATGAACCACACCCAGTGTCATTGCATGTGTGTTCTTCTCACAGACCACACATTGGATCCACCAGTGTCATTGCATGTGTGTTCTTCTCACAAACCATATCATGAACCACACCCAATGTCATTGCATGTGTGTTCTTCCCATGAATCACACAAGGATCCACCAGTGTCATTGCATGTGTGTTCTTCCCACAGACCACACATGGATCCACCAGTGTCATTGCATGTCTTCTCTTTTCATGAACCACAGCTAGAGTCATTGGATGTGTGTTCTTCTCACAGACCACATATCACCAATGGCATTGCATGTGTTTTCTTCCCAAAGACCGCACATGGATCCACCAGTGTCATTGCATGTGTGTTCTTCTCACAGACCATATCATGAACCACACCCAGTGTCATTGCATGTGTGTTCTTCTAACAGACCACACATTGGATCCACCAGTGTCATTGCATGTGTGTTCTTCTCACAAACCATATCATGAACCACACCCAATGTCATTGCATGTGTGTTCTTCCCATGAATCACACAAGGATCCACCAGTGTCATTGCATGTGTGTTCTTCCCACAGACCACACATGGATCCACCAGTGTCATTGCATGTGTGTTCTTGTCACAGACCACATATCACCTGTTTCATTGCATGTGTGTTCTTCCCATGAACCACACATGGATCCACTAGTGTCATTGCATGTGTGTTCTTCCCACAGACCACACATGGATCCACCAGTGTCATTGCATGTGTGTTCTTCCCATGAACGACACATGGATCAACCAGTGTCATTGCATGTGTGTTCTTCCCACAGGCCACACATGGATCCACCAGTGTCGTTGCATGTGTGTTCTTCCCATGAACCACACATGGATCCACCAGTGTCATTGCATGTGTGTTCTTCTCACAAACCATATCATGAACCACACACAATGTCATTGCATGTGTGTTCTTCCCATGAACCACACATGGATCCACCAGTGTCATTGCATGTGTGTTCTTTCGACCAACCACACATGGATCCACCAGTGTCATTGCATGTGTGTTCTTCCCATAAACCACACATGGATCCACCAGTGTCATTGCATGTCTTCTCTTTTCATGAACCACAGCTAGAGTCATTGGATGTGTGTTCTTCTCACAGACCACATATCACCAATGGCATTGCATGTGTTTTCTTACCAAAGACCGCACATGGATCCACCAGTGTCATTGCATGTGTGTTCTTCTCACAGACCATATCATGAACCACACCCAGTGTCATTGCATGTGTGTTCTTCTAACAGACCACACATTGGATCCACCAGTGTCATTGCATGTGTGTTCTTCTCACAAACCATATCATGAACCACACCCAATGTCATTGCATGTGTGTTCTTCCCATGAATCACACAAGGATCCACCAGTGTCATTGCATGTGTGTTCTTCCCACAGACCACACATGGATCAACCAGAGTCATTGCATGTGTGTTCTTGTCACAGACCACATATCACCTGTTTCATTGCATGTGTGTTCTTCCCATGAACCACACATGGATCCACTAGTGTCATTGCATGTGTGTTCTTCCCACAGACCACACATGGATCCACCAGTGTCATTGCATGTGTGTTCTTCCCATGAACCACACATGGATCCACCAGTGTCATTGTATGTCTGCTCTTTTCATGAACCACAACTAGAGTCATTGGATGTGTGTTCTTCTCACAGACCACATATCACCAGTGTAATTGCATGTGTGTTCTTCCCAAAGACCACACATGGATCCACCGGTGTCATTACATGTGTGTTCTTCTCACAAACAATATCATGAACCACACCCAGTGTCATTGCATGTGTGTTCTTCTCACAGACCACACATGGATCCACCAGTGTCATTGCATGTGTGTTCTTCTCACAAACCATATCATGAACCACACCTAGTGTCATTGCATGTGTGTTCTTCTCATTAAACCCACATGGATCCACTGGTGTCATTGCATGTCTGCCCTTTTCATTAACCATATCAAGAGTCATTACATGTGTGCTCTTTTCACAAACCAGATATCACCAGAGTCATTGCATGTGTGTTCTTGTCACAGACCACATATCACCTGTTTCATTGCATGTGTGTTCTTCCCATGAACCACACATGGATCCACTAGTGTCATTGCATGTGTGTTCTTCCCACAGACCACACATGGATCCACCAGTGTCATTGCATGTGTGTTCTTCCCATGAACGACACATGGATCCACCAGTGTCATTGCATGTGTGTTCTTTCGACCAACCACACATGGATCCACCAGTGTCATTGCATGTGTGTTCTTCCCATAAACCACACATGGATCCACCAGTGTCATTGCATGTCTTCTCTTTTCATGAACCACAGCTAGAGTCATTGGATGTGTGTTCTTCTCACAGACCACATATCACCAATGGCATTGCATGTGTTTTCTTCCCAAAGACCGCACATGGATCCACCAGTGTCATTGCATGTGTGTTCTTCTCACAGACCATATCATGAACCACACCCAGTGTCATTGCATGTGTGTTCTTCTAACAGACCACACATTGGATCCACCAGTGTCATTGCATGTGTGTTCTTCTCACAAACCATATCATGAACCACACCCAATGTCATTGCATGTGTGTTCTTCCCATGAATCACACAAGGATCCACCAGTGTCATTGCATGTGTGTTCTTCCCACAGACCACACATGGATCCACCAGTGTCATTGCATGTCTTCTCTTTTCATGAACCACAGCTAGAGTCATTGGATGTGTGTTCTTCTCACAGACCACATATCACCAATGGCATTGCATGTGTTTTCTTCCCAAAGACCGCACATGGATCCACCAGTGTCATTGCATGTGTGTTCTTCTCACAGACCAAATCATAAACCACACCCAGTGTCATTGCATGTGTGTTCTTCTCACAGACCACACATTGGATCCACCAGTGTCATTGCATGTGTGTTCTTCTCACAGACCACACATTGGATCCACCAGTGTCATTGCATGTGTGTTCTTCTCACAAACCATATCATGAACCACACCCAATGTCATTGCATGTGTGTTCTTCCCATGAATCACACAAGGATCCACCAGTGTCATTGCATGTGTGTTCTTCCCATGAACCACACATGGATCCACCAGTGTCATTGCATGTGTGTTCTTCCCATGAACGACACATGGATCAACCAGTGTCATTGCATGTGTTTTCTTCCCACAGGCCACACATGGATCCACCAGTGTCGTTGCATGTGTGTTCTTCCCATGAACCACACATGGATCCACCAGTGTCATTGCATGTGTGTTCTTCTCACAAACCATATCATGAACCACACACAATGTCATTGCATGTGTGTTCTTCCCATGAACCACACATGGATCCACCAGTGTCATTGCATGTGTGTTCTTCCCACCAACCACACATGGATCCACCAGTGTCATTGCATGTGTGTTCTTCCCATAAACCACACATGGATCCACCAGTGTCATTGCATGTCTTCTCTTTTCATGAACCACAGCTAGAGTCATTGGATGTGTGTTCTTCTCACAGACCACATATCACCAATGGCATTGCATGTGTTTTCTTCCCAAAGACCGCACATGGATCCACCAGTGTCATTGCATGTGTGTTCTTCTCACAGACCATATCATGAACCACACCCAGTGTCATTGCATGTGTGTTCTTCTCACAGACCACACATTGGATCCACCAGTGTCATTGCATGTGTGTTCTTCTCACAAACCATATCATGAACCACACCCAATGTCATTGCATGTGTGTTCTTCCCATGAATCACACAAGGATCCACCAGTGTCATTGCATGTGTGTTCTTCCCACAGACCACACATGGATCCACCAGTGTCATTGCATGTCTTCTCTTTTCATGAACCACAGCTAGAGTCATTGGATGTGTGTTCTTCTCACAGACCACATATCACCAATGGCATTGCATGTGTTTTCTTCCCAAAGACCACACATGGATCCACCAGTGTCATTGCATGTGTGTTCTTCTCACAGACCATATCATGAACCACACCCAGTGTCATTGCATGTGTGTTCTTCTCACAGACCACACATTGGATCCACCAGTGTCATTGCATGTGTGTTCTTCTCACAAACCATATCATGAACCACACCCAATGTCATTGAATGTGTGTTCTTCCCATGAATCACACAAGGATCCACCAGTGTCATTGCATGTGTGTTCTTCCCATGAACCACACATGGATCCACCAGTGTCATTGCATGTCTGCTCTTTTCATGAACCACAACTAGAGTCATTGGATGTGTGTTCTTCTCACAGACCACATATCACCAGTGTCATTGCATGTGTTTTCTTCCCAAAGACCACACATGGATCCACCGGTGTCATTGCATGTGTGTTCTTCCCATGAACGACACATGGATCAACCAGTGTCATTGCATGTGTGTTCTTCCCACAGGCCACACATGGATCCACCAGTGTCGTTGCATGTGTGTTCTTCCCATGAACCACACATGGATCCACCAGTGTCATTGCATGTGTGTTCTTCTCACAAACCATATCATGAACCACACACAATGTCATTGCATGTGTGTTCTTCCCATGAACCACACATGGATCCACCAGTGTCATTGCATGTGTGTTCTTCCCACCAACCACACATGGATCCACCAGTGTCATTGCATGTGTGTTCTTCCCATAAACCACACATGGATCCACCAGTGTCATTGCATGTCTTCTCTTTTCATGAACCACAACTAGAGTCATTGGATGTGTGTTCTTCTCACAGACCACATATCACCAATGGCATTGCATGTGTTTTCTTCCCAAAGACCGCACATGGATCCACCAGTGTCATTGCATGTGTGTTCTTCTCACAGACCATATCATGAACCACACCCAGTGTCATTGCATGTGTGTTCTTCTCACAGACCACACATTGGATCCACCAGTGTCATTGCATGTGTGTTCTTCTCACAAACCATATCATGAACCACACCCAATGTCATTGCATGTGTGTTCTTCCCATGAATCACACAAGGATCCACCAGTGTCATTGCATGTGTGTTCTTCCCACAAACCACACATGGATCCACCAGTGTCATTGCATGTCTTCTCTTTTCATGAACCACAGCTAGAGTCATTGGATGTGTGTTCTTCGCACAGACCACATATCACCAATGGCATTGCATGTGTTTTCTTCCCAAAGACCGCACATGGATCCACCAGTGTCATTGCATGTGTGTTCTTCTCACAGACCATATCATGAACCACACCCAGTGTCATTGCATGTGTGTTCTTCTCACAGACCACACATTGGATCCACCAGTGTCATTGCATGTGTGTTCTTCTCACAAACCATATCATGAACCACACCCAATGTCATTGCATGTGTGTTCTTCCCATGAATCACACAAGGATCCACCAGTGTCATTGCATGTGTGTTCTTCCCATGAACCACACATGGATCCACCAGTGTCATTGCATGTCTGCTCTTTTCATGAACCACAACTAGAGTCATTGGATGTGTGTTCTTCTCACAGACCACATATCACCAGTGTCATTGCATGTGTTTTCTTCCCAAAGACCACACATGGATCCACCAGTGTCATTGCATGTGTGTTCTTCTCACAAACCATATCATGAACCACACCCAGTGTCATTGCATGTGTGTTCTTCTCATAGACCACACATGGATCCACCAGTGTCATTGCATGTGTGTTCTTCTCACAGACCATATCATGAACCACACCCAGTGTCATTGCATGTGTGTTCTTCCCATGAACCACACATGGATCCATGTGTGTCATTGTATGTCTGCTCTTTTCATTAACCACAGCTAGAGACATTTCATGTGTGTTCTTCTCACAAACCACGTAAGGATCCACCGGTGTCATTGCATGTGTGTTCTTCCCATGAACCACACATGGATCCACCAGTGTCATTGCATGTGTGTTCTTCCCACAGACCACACATGGATCCACCAGTGTCATTGCATGTCTTCTCTTTTCATGAACCACAGCTAGAGTCATTGGATGTGTGTTCTTCTCACAGACCACATATCACCAATGGCATTGCATGTGTTTTCTTCCCAAAGACCACACATGGATCCACCAGTGTCATTGCATGTGTGTTCTTCTCACAGACCATATCATGAACCACACCCAGTGTCATTGCATGTGTGTTCTTCTCACAGACCACACATTGGATCCACCAGTGTCATTGCATGTGTGTTCTTCTCACAAACCATATCATGAACCACACCCAATGTCATTGAATGTGTGTTCTTCCCATGAATCACACAAGGATCCACCAGTGTCATTGCATGTGTGTTCTTCCCATGAACCACACATGGATCCACCAGTGTCATTGCATGTCTGCTCTTTTCATGAACCACAACTAGAGTCATTGGATGTGTGTTCTTCTCACAGACCACATATCACCAGTGTCATTGCATGTGTTTTCTTCCCAAAGACCACACATGGATCCACCGGTGTCATTGCATGTGTGTTCTTCCCATGAACGACACATGGATCAACCAGTGTCATTGCATGTGTGTTCTTCCCACAGGCCACACATGGATCCACCAGTGTCGTTGCATGTGTGTTCTTCCCATGAACCACACATGGATCCACCAGTGTCATTGCATGTGTGTTCTTCTCACAAACCATATCATGAACCACACACAATGTCATTGCATGTGTGTTCTTCCCATGAACCACACATGGATCCACCAGTGTCATTGCATGTGTGTTCTTCCCACCAACCACACATGGATCCACCAGTGTCATTGCATGTGTGTTCTTCCCATAAACCACACATGGATCCACCAGTGTCATTGCATGTCTTCTCTTTTCATGAACCACAGCTAGAGTCATTGGATGTGTGTTCTTCTCACAGACCACATATCACCAATGGCATTGCATGTGTTTTCTTCCCAAAGACCGCACATGGATCCACCAGTGTCATTGCATGTGTGTTCTTCTCACAGACCATATCATGAACCACACCCAGTGTCATTGCATGTGTGTTCTTCTCACAGACCACACATTGGATCCACCAGTGTCATTGCATGTGTGTTCTTCTCACAAACCATATCATGAACCACACCCAATGTCATTGCATGTGTGTTCTTCCCATGAATCACACAAGGATCCACCAGTGTCATTGCATGTGTGTTCTTCCCACAAACCACACATGGATCCACCAGTGTCATTGCATGTCTTCTCTTTTCATGAACCACAGCTAGAGTCATTGGATGTGTGTTCTTCGCACAGACCACATATCACCAATGGCATTGCATGTGTTTTCTTCCCAAAGACCGCACATGGATCCACCAGTGTCATTGCATGTGTGTTCTTCTCACAGACCATATCATGAACCACACCCAGTGTCATTGCATGTGTGTTCTTCTCACAGACCACACATTGGATCCACCAGTGTCATTGCATGTGTGTTCTTCTCACAAACCATATCATGAACCACACCCAATGTCATTGCATGTGTGTTCTTCCCATGAATCACACAAGGATCCACCAGTGTCATTGCATGTGTGTTCTTCCCATGAACCACACATGGATCCACCAGTGTCATTGCATGTCTGCTCTTTTCATGAACCACAACTAGAGTCATTGGATGTGTGTTCTTCTCACAGACCACATATCACCAGTGTCATTGCATGTGTTTTCTTCCCAAAGACCACACATGGATCCACCAGTGTCATTGCATGTGTGTTCTTCTCACAAACCATATCATGAACCACACCCAGTGTCATTGCATGTGTGTTCTTCTCATAGACCACACATGGATCCACCAGTGTCATTGCATGTGTGTTCTTCTCACAGACCATATCATGAACCACACCCAGTGTCATTGCATGTGTGTTCTTCCCATGAACCACACATGGATCCATGTGTGTCATTGTATGTCTGCTCTTTTCATTAACCACAGCTAGAGACATTTCATGTGTGTTCTTCTCACAAACCACGTAAGGATCCACCGGTGTCATTGCATGTGTGTTGTTCCCATGAACCACACATGGATCCACCAGTGTCATTGCATGTGTGTTCTTCTCACAGACCACACATGGATCCATCGGTGTCATTGCATGTGTGTTGTTCTCACAAACCATATCATGAACCACACCCAGTGTCATTGCATGTGTGTTCTTCCCATGAACCACACATGGATCCACCAGTTTCATTGCATGTGTGTTCTTCCCATAGACCACACATGGATCCACTAGTGTCATTGCATGTGTGTTCTTCCCATGAACCACACATGGATCCACCAGTGTCATTGCATGTCTGCTCTTTTCATGAACCACAGCTAGAGTCATTGGATGTGTATTCTTCTCACAGACCACATATCACCAGTGTCATTGCATGTGTGTTCTTCCCAAAGACCACACATGGATCCACCAGTGTCATTGCATGTGTGTTCTTCCCACAAGCCACACATGGATCCACCAGTGTCATTGCATGTGTGTTCTTCCCACAAACCACACATTGATCCACCAGTGTCATTGCATGTGTGTTCTTCCCATAAACCACACATGGATCCACCAGTGTCATTGCATGTCTGCTCTTTTCATGAACCACAGCTAGATTCATTGGAAGTGTGTTCTTCTCACTGACCACATATCACCGGTGGCATTCCATGTGTTTTCTTCCCAAAGACCACACATGGATCCACCAGTGTCATTGCATGTGTGTTCTTCTCACAGACCATATCATGAACCACACCCAGTGTTATTGCATGTGTGTTCTTCTCACAGACCACACATTGGATCCACCAGTGTTATTGCATGTGTGTTCTTCTCACAAACCATATCATGAACCACACCCAATGTCATTGCATGTGTGTTATTCCCATGAATCACACATGGATCCACCAGTGTCATTGCATGTGTGTTCTTCCCGCAGACCACACATGGATCCACCAGTGTCATTGCATGTGTGTTCTTCCCATGAACCACACATGGATCCACCAGTGTCATTGCATGTCTGCTCTTTTCATGAACCACAACTAGAGTCATTGGATGTGTGTTCTTCTCAAAGACCACACATGGATCCACCAGTGTCATTACATGTGTGTTCTTCTCACAAACCATATCATGAACCACACCTAGTGCCATTGCATGTGTGTTCTTCTCATTAACCCCACATGGATCCACTGGTGTCATTGCATGTCTGCCCTTTTCATTAACCATATCTAGAGTCATTACATGTGTGCTCTTTTCACAAACCACATATCACCAGAGTCATTGCATGTGTGTTCTTGTCACAGACCACATATCACCTGTTTCATTGCATGTGTGTTCTTCCCATGAACCACACATGGATCCACTAGTGTAATTGCATGTGTGTTCTTCCCACAGACCACACATGGATCCACCAGTGTCATTGCATGTGTGTTCTTCCCATGAACGACACATGGATCCACCAGTGTCATTGCATGTGTGTTCTTCCCACAGGCCACACATGGATCCACCAGTGTCGTTGCATGTGTGTTCTTCCCATGAACCACACATGGATCCACCAGTGTCATTGCATGTGTGTTCTTCTCACAAACCATATCATGAACCACACACAATGTCATTGCATGTGTGTTCTTCCCATGAACCACACATGGATCCACCAGTGTCATTGCATGTGTGTTCTTCCCACCAACCACACATGGATCCACCAGTGTCATTGCATGTGTGTTCTTCCCATAAACCACACATGGATCCACCAGTGTCATTGCATGTCTTCTCTTTTCATGAACCACAGCTAGAGTCATTGGATGTGTGTTCTTCTCACAGACCACATATCACCAATGGCATTGCATGTGTTTTCTTCCCAAAGACCGCACATGGATCCACCAGTGTCATTGCATGTGTGTTCTTCTCACAGACCATATCATGAACCACACCCAGTGTCATTACATGTGTGTTCTTCTCACAGACCACACATTGGATCCACCAGTGTCATTGCATGTGTGTTCTTCTCACAAACCATATCATGAACCACACCCAATGTCATTGCATGTGTGTTCTTCCCATGAATCACACAAGGATCCACCGGTGTCATTGCATGTGTGTTCTTCCCACATACCACACATGGATCCACCAGTGTCATTGCATGTCTTCTCTTTTCATGAACCACAGCTAGAGTCATTGGATGTGTGTTCTTCTCACAGACCACATATCACCAATGGCATTGCATGTGTTTTCTTCCCAAAGACCGCACATGGATCCACCAATGTCATTGCATGTGTGTTCTTCTCACAGACCATGTCATGAACCACACCCAGTGTCATTGTGTAGCATCCCAATTGTCTAACAATTGCAATGCTACTAGCCTAGTCTATATAGATGCTACCTTCAGATATATAATTGTTGCATCATCATTATATCATGCTCATGTCATCATGCCACCTTGCATTTGAGCATCATATAAAACCCTTTTCATTTGGTTCTTCTCTCATATGCATTGTTAATTGTATTTGCCTCTTGATATTGTATTTGGGTCTTGACATATTGTTTAAATGCCCAAGTTGAACTGGGGGCATATCTTTTATTAACTCCACCACCTTTTCTTTCACCACCTTATAATTCCACCATCCAACTAAATATGAGCTTGGCATTTATTGGTTTTACTTCTAGCTCATGTGGGTTGGGATGGATCCAATCCTTTTCCACATGCTCTCATCTTAGCATCATGTTGTTTTCACATCATTGATATATGAGAGCCACTTGGCCACCTTTGCATGCCTTGTGAGTGGGACCCTTTCTCCTAGCTTCCATATGGATTATCATGGAATTATGCTCATGTTGGAATATTTTGGGACTATTGATCATCTAGTGGAACATACACACTAGCATGTCCCATTTTATTTCAAACATGGCCATCTCCATCTATTCCACTTGGGACCTTCCTTTTAATTCTTTTTGCTTGGCTTTTATCCCAATTTTGGGAATGCATAATAATAATGCCATGTGATAATATTGTTTTCACAAGAATCAACATGGCAATAAATATTTTGCATGGGCCATGCAAGTACCACCTTTTGTTTGTCATTTGGATTTCATTTGATTTTAAAATGGATCATCTCTATATCTCTCTCTCCTTCTCCTTGGGCTTGATCTATGCTTGATCTTGCTCACACCCTATCATCACATCCCTATCCCTTCTTTGCTTGATCTTGTTGGAGCTTGTTTTGAGCCTTGCTTGATCTTGTCAAAAGGACCTCTCCATCTTACCCCTCTATCTCTCTCTAAAACCCTAAGCTAACCCTAAACCTACCTCTCTCTCTCTCTCGGCCTCTCTCTCTCTCACCTAGCTGGCCCCACCCAGCTCGCCCCACCTGACCACCCCAACCCTAGCTACCCCAAACCCTACCCTAGCTCCAAACCTAGCCCTACCCGAGCCTCACCTCTCTCTCCCTAGCTCTCTCTCTCTGCCCTAGGGGCCCCTCTAACCCGAGCCTGCCCCTGCCTCCTTGGCATCACCCTGGCCCCACCTGGAAGCCCCCTACCTGCCCTGGTCCGGCCCTGCCGTGCACGTGAGCAAGGAGGAGGAAAGGTGGCACCCGAGGCCACCTTTTCCCATCTACCCCGCGCCCACGGTACCACCTCCCTCTCCCGTCCCTATCTACCACCGCACGGCACCCCTCTGCCTCTCCAGATCTGGCCGAGGCGCCTGGCCATCCTCCCTTCCTCTCCACCGTCTACCCCCCCCCCTCAAACACCGGCCACCGTCGGCATCGACCACCACCACCACAGCAGAAGCCGAGCGAGGAACCTGGACGTTGGGGAAGACCAAGACGAGCACCTGCACCACCCCTGTACACGGAGCCGAGCAAGAGGAGCCTCAGAACCCCTGCACGCCGACGCGCTCCGCCGGAACCCTAGATCCTCTGGACGTCTGCCTCGTCGTCGATCACCAGCGTCCCAAGCCGATCCTCCGCCACCAACAACCTCCCGGTGAGCCCACGACCCTCCTAGACAACCCCCTCTGGCCGATCTCGCCCTAGCGCCGCCGTGCCTTTCGTCGAACGCCGTCGGAGCGTCGGGTTCGCTGGCGTCTGCACGCTCGCGCCCCGCGTAGCAGCCTAGCTAGGCCCCGTCCGGTTTCCTGACACCAAGCCCGAGCCAGCGCAGTGGCTCCGCCTCCGCGCGCGCCCGCAACGTCCCAGGATCGAGCCCCGCGCGCGCCGTGCTGCGTCCGGTCGTGCATCGATCTGTCGTCAGATAGTCAGAGAAGAAGCACAGTGCCGCGGGCGTTCCTTTTTGTAGAAACCCCCTCCTGGCTTTTACTCCTAAACCCGCGGTACCTCTAGGCCCACCAGACAGCCACCGTGGCCATCTCTCAGAAAACCCCCTAGCCTTTTAAATCTCAACCCGCGCTCCATCTTAACCCCATCTGTCAGTGTCTGCCCCTTCGCCCGCTGGCACGTGGGCCTGCGAGGCCGTTGGTCCCACCTGTCTGCCTCCTGAGCTAGCTATCTGCGCAGTGAGAAAAGCCCCAGCGCGCTCCGTGTCGCCCAGTCAGCATGGGTCCCACCCGTCGGTGACTTGGGTTAGCTCTGCCTGAGTGCAAAAAGTCTCTGTCTGTTTTCTGTTTTAATTCAAATCTTTTCAAAATAAATTCAAATTCAAAATTAATCTTGTTTTTAAATATCTTTTAAAATACGAATCCAAATAATACAAATAATATATGTTTTCAAATCAGAAAAATGTGAGGAATTCAAATATGCCATTCAAAATATATTTTGGACATTTAAAATTCCAAGTTTATTTAAATTACAATAAAATACCCTTTTGTCTTAATAAATTAATAACTTTTGATTTATAACTCCAAATTCAACAAATAATATGTCTAAAATGATTAGCTCGACGAGACCTTTCTGTTTATGCATTCCGTGGTTTGTTTTGAAGCATGCATCATATAAATATATTGTATACAGCAACTAATATGAGTATAAAATGGGCCCAAAACCCAATAAAATGATTTAATCTTGTATTCCACACCTCACCCATGCCATGCTACTTATTGCCACGCAAATTGTGCATCATTCATCATGGCATGATTGTTTGCCTGATGCACTTTATTCATATGCTTGTGCACTTTATTTATGTTGGCCCTTGTTTGTTTGGTTCTTCTTCGAATAGACGCTGAGCAGGGGATATATCAAGAGAACCAGGAGCACTACCCAGATCCATTCCTTGCTTCAACTAAGCTGCCAGGCAAGCACTACCACATGCTTGCATACATATAGTACCTATTGCCTCTTTCTTATTCTTGCATCATTGAGTCGCGATTGCATTAAATTGAATCCCAAGTATTGCATAGCCTTTACTTTTAAACCCCACCGAAGCTTGTTCCTCCATCCCATGAGCCATTACTACAGGAGTTGTTTGAGCCATGCGAGTCGTAGAACAGCATGTGTAGGGTATGTGAGTGTCTGATGGATAACGAGGTACCTAAACAACTTAACCTGAGTAGTAATGGGATAACTAATGAAAGTGGCATCGGTGAGCCCTATTTGCTATTTGGTTTTTCAGGCTCACTTGTGTCCCGTAAGACCCCGAGTACTTGATTCCTGTTCCAAGAATATTCGCGCTACCCACATCCGGGAGGCTTATGAACCCCCCTGAGCCAGAGCTTGATTCATTCTTATTTCTTGGGGCCACAAACTAGTTTGAGGTTTTATTTACTATCCTGTACTTATGCCATGCTTTACTGCTTTATTGAAATTGTGCGAGGTAATGCACACTGTACTGTTTAGGTCCGTGACCCGTTTTCGCTGTATCGACAAGCCCAGTCACACTTTCGGGTTCCCAGTCGTTTACAGCCGGCTCCACAAACCTTGAGGCCGTCTCGGAGTCAGCTAACTTCGTTGCGGGTAGCTCAATGGGGTGGCCTCCTGAAATATTTCTGAATCCTGTGATCGCTTTGTCGTGACTGCCTCGTTGGGTTTTGATTTGGTTTTTCCGAGGCATATCGAGTGTGTGTTGCTATTTGTGCACCCATGCAGGGTAAAACTTTCTGAAAGCCGTGTCCGCGGTTATGGACGACTTGGAGCACAGTTTCTCGATCATAGACAAGCATAACTAAAGTACCGCTTTTAATTTGACTAGACTAGGTACCTGACTAGTAAATAGTGCAACACTCACGGAATGGATAATGAAACTGCCAACGGATGGGGGGTTGTTCGTCCGCTTCCTCGTCGGTAAGCGAGGAGGAGGATGGATCTGTGGAGATTACCATGATAACCGTTATAACTGTTGTTATTAATTCACGGACATCCGTCTATCTCTGGTTAGGCGGATGGTTAGCGAGTATCTATAGAATTGCTAGGGTTTATCTTTTGCTGCAATTGCGTCACCCCAGGTTGTGTCCCCTCTAGAGGCATAAAGACTTGCTGAGTACCCCTAGGGTCTCACACGATAAATTATCGGTTCAGATGGACAGGTACACTCGCAAGATGGATACTGGGTGGAAGAGACGGACGATGGTGGCAACGATCATTCGGTGTAGAGATTCCGGGAACGGGGATCCGTGAGATCTGTGGGCGGGATCTGCTTATTTATGGGGCATCTTATGCCGATTTGCTTCTTATCCGTACTCGGATTTTGTCTTCCGCTTCCGCTTGATACTCTGTTGATTGATGTATGAGGAGATATCCTAAACTATTTTATCTATCTAGGATATTTGGATCTTGCCGTATGGCGTTGCTATATTTTCCTTTCTTTTTAGATGGAATGGCTCTGATGTACTGTTGTATGGTGGCTTGCATACATACTCATTTGTGTATGTAGTTGATCCCTTCGCCTGCCGATTACGCCGCCCGTTCTTGTCCCGATGTTTGGAAATGGTTGGGACGGCCGAAAGGTCTACCTGTGAGTGGCATTTGGGCCCCACCGTACTATTTCAACCATTTCCGTTCATCCAGGCTTGTAACTAGGAGCGTAATTCACCGAGGTAGTTACAATTGGTATCAGAGCCATCCCGCCCTTCAGGGTCTCAGCCAAATGGTCGTTGTCTGTCTAGCAAATATTTTTGGTAGTTATGTATACTAGGGAAAACAAAACGCGAGAGTAGGACTGCTTCCACTTTTCTTCTTACCCACCCACCACCCTTTTCTGGTAAGGAAGTGTAACGTTTTCAATCCTCTTCTTAAAATTCAAACTAGGATTCACGTGTTCTGGGTTTCCGTAGTACCATAGAAAGTGTGTGTGTGTGTGTGTGTAATTCCTTGTCTATCTGTTGCATCCTTTTTGTTATCTCAATCTGCCTTTGGTTATCAACTGTTGGTACATTCCATACCGACAGGCTTTTGAAAACCGATGCGATCTACCTGACTCCTTGTTAACCGGTGCCATCTTCTTAAGGGTGTCCTTCCTTCTAGCAACTCCACATTCTGTGAAATCATCAGTTGCTATTCTCTATCTGATAAGTGATTTTGCACATCTATTGGTATTTTAATCCCGAAAAATGCGGAAAATTTTTCTTTGACACATCTGTGTTTCCACACTCCTCTTCAGTCGTGTGTGAAACATTATCTATCTTCCTTTTATCAGCATGTCCATGCTAACTCATTCTTTTGTCACCGGCGCTTAATCTTAGAGCTTCATTTCATCTCCAAATCTCTTGGGCTAATTACATAACAAGTGTCGATCCGATGCTGATGATTGTAATTTGGTTCTCGGCATAGCTATATTCCACTCATGGTAAGTGTCGATTGGAATATGGAAAAATGCTATCAACCGTCACCATCTGGAGGATAAGGTTATCTCCTGTGATTTTGAGTACACCGTGACCATATCTATGCATATTCAACATCTTTGGCAATCCGGAGTTTCTCAAGGCACTACGGCGGTCTATCATCTGTTCATCATGCGACACATCTTTTGAACTCCATATCTGCAAAATTCTCTTTGAGACGAGGGAATCGCATCTTTTCGTCTCTGATAGTTTTGCTTAAGGTATGATCTATCATCGTTTCTTATCCAAGATCTCTTTATCCTTGTAACCGGCGATCCAATCGACAATGTGGACCAGGTGACATCTCTTTTTCTTCCGAAGGACCAGATAATCTATTCTTCCAGTGCATATTCTTCAACACGAACCCGTGCTCTTAATATTGATCTTTCTAAGAGCGTTGAGCTCAGAAAGTGTTTCGAGCATTTGTTCGTTTCTCTCGCCTTCTGAACTTGGTATTCTGGGAATATCTTGTTAATCCATGGTGGTATATGTTGATAATATGCTTGCCTATTCGATATCAATGGAAGGACATGGAAGATCATCTGTGTCTCTTTCTCTCAAGCTTCGAGAATACTGCCTGTGTGCAAAGTTCTCAAAGCGTGAATTCTGACTTTTCGAAGTCACCTATCTCGGCCACGTCCTTCTGGTAAATAGATCGCTTCAATTCTGGAATTAGCAAGTCCATTGTTAATTCCATCCTCCATCTTCAACCAATCCGGAGTTGTACCTTGTTGGCAAGTTATCATCGTCGTTCCGCAAAAGTTTTTCCTCAAAACTGCTAAATCTCTCTCAATCTTTTCAAGCACAACATGGAGTTCTTTCACCTCAGTCTCGTCAAGTGATCTTTTCAAACCCTCTCGTTCTATCATCTGTGCTCAATCCACTGGAGGCCATGAAGACTTTTCAGATCTTTCGTAATCCTTCTGTTCAAGTTGGTGTTATCTTTTCTGTAGCTGTTGAATCTTGCAGTTGTTCTCCGTAATCTTCCTTCATATCTTTCCGGTGGCTTGGTACTTCCGACATGACGACAACATCATCACCCTTATCTATCTTGAATCCGGCAAATCATTTGCATCTATCCTTGTTTTCTAACGGAGTTCCATGAGTTATCCTTGTCAATACCTTCAGTCTGTTTCGGTAGTTGGGTTGCATGGTTTTCTTATTCATGTACGGAGTAATGCTTTGAGTGCGGGATGGAGTAGCTACCATACCACTACTCTTATCATTCGCTCTTGTACATTGAATTGGTGAACTAATGTGATTTCACTCATTCCACGGAAGTTAGAAGTGGCCTTTATCCCTTGATACTTTTACTTCCGTCCTTGTTTTTCCGGAGTGCTCTCTCGAAGAGAATAATCAATAATCTCTTGTTGGTGATCTCGTCCTTTCTACACGGAGCAAAATCATCAATTATCTGGTGGAAACAGACGCAAACTCCTTTCGGTCCTCGTCTTTCTACTGATGCTCTACATCCTCAAACAAGATGAAGGAAAACTATCTCTCTTTGTTTCATCAATTCTTTTCCTGTGGTAAAGCCAATTATGGTTGATGCCATCAGTCGCGAATCTATTGCGTTAGCCTCAAGGCTAAAGAAAGCAATAAGTATCTCTACAATAAACTCCAGATCCTCTATATTCTTGCTTCTCGGGATTCCACCATGATCTGGCTTCACAACCGTCTCTAGAAGTTATATCCGCGCACCTCAATTGCGTGATCTTCTGGTTCTTACCGGCGCCAGAAGAATCTAATCCGGCGATGTCTAACTAAATCTTTCTGTTGATATCAGGGGACTCTATTGTGTGAAGGAAATTTTGTTTCCGAACTTCATTTCTCAAATCCGAGAGAAGATATGATGCTATTGTCATAGTGGATCAAAACTTCTCCAATCTAGCTCTTTCCTTCCGGCGAGACAAAGATCCATCCTCTCTAGTACTAGTAAATCTTTAATCTTAACGGCGTGTCTTTCTTTATCCATGATACATCATCTTGACCTTTCTTTCACAGGTGGTTCTTTTTCTCTTATCATGTATCTTGAGGAAACCGGAGCCTTGTCCATCCTATCCTTCTTGTCTCACGACAATCCTTCACCTCTTCTGACCATTGTTTCTCAAGCAAAACGCAAGACTCGCAACAAGTCTAGCAAGTTTTGAAAGGTGTAGTGGTCGCACCATTCCGTTGTTCATCAACTTGGGAACGTGAGGGTCACCTTCGTTCGAACACCCGCATCTCCTTGTGTTGTTTTCTTTTCCTAGAATCTCGGGGCGAGATTCTTGTTTAGTGGGGGAGAGTTGTAGCATCCCAATTGTCTAACAATTGCAATGCTACTAGCCTAGTCTATATAGATGCTACCTTCAGATATATAATTGTTGCATCATCATTATATCATGCTCATGTCATCATGCCACCTTGCATTTGAGCATCATATAAAACCCTTTTCATTTGGTTCTTCTCTCATATGCATTGTTAATTGTATTTGCCTCTTGATATTGTATTTGGGTCTTGACATATTGTTTAAATGCCCAAGTTGAGCTGGGGGCATATCTTTTATTAACTCCACCACTTTTTCTTTCACCACCTTATAATTCCACCATCCAACTAAATATGAGCTTGGAATTTATTGGTTTTACTTCTAGCTCATGTGGGTTGGGATGGATCCAATCCTTTTCCACATGCTCTCATCTTAGCATCATGTTGTTTTCACATCATTGATATATGAGAGCCACTTGGCCACCTTTGCATGCCTTGTGAGTGGGACCCTTTCTCCTAGCTTCCATATGGATTATCATGGAATTATGCTCATGTTGGAATATTTTGGGACTATTGATCATCTAGTGGAACATACACACTAGCATGTCCCATTTTATTTCAAACATGGCCATCTCCATCTATTCCACTTGGGACCTTCCTTTTAATTCTTTTTGCTTGGCTTTTATCCCAATTTTGGGAATGCATAATAATAATGCCATGTGATAATATTGTTTTCACAAGAATCAACATGGCAATAAATATTTTGCATGGGCCATGCAAGTACCACCTTTTGTTTGTCATTTGGATTTCATTTGATTTTAAAATGGATCATCTCTATATCTCTCTCTCCTTCTCCTTGGGCTTGATCTATGCTTGATCTTGCTCACACCCTATCATCACATCCCTATCCCTTCTTTGCTTGATCTTGTTGGAGCTTGTTTTGAGCCTTGCTTGATCTTGTCAAAAGGACCTCTCCATCTTACCCCTCTATCTCTCTCTAAAACCCTAAGCTAACCCTAAACCTACCTCTCTCTCTCTCGGCCTCTCTCTCTCTCACCTAGCTGGCCCAACCCAGCTCGCCCCACCTGACCACCCCAACCCTAGCTACCCAAACCCTACCCTAGCTCCAAACCTAGCCCTACCCGAGCCTCACCTCTCTCTCCCTAGCTCTCTCTCTGCCCTAGGGGGCCCTCTAACCCGAGCCTGCCCCTGCCTCCTTGGCATCACCCTGGCCCCACCTCGAAGCCCCCTACCTGCCCTGGTCCGGCCCCGCCGTGCACGTGAGCAAGGAGGAGGAAAGGTGGCACCCGAGGCCACCCTTTCCCATCTACCCCGCGCCCACGGTACCACCTCCCTCTCCCGTCCCTATCTACCACCGCACGGCACCCCTCTGCCTCTCCAGATCTGGCCGAGGCGCCTGGCCATCCTCCCTTCCTCTCCACCGTCTACCCACCCCCCCCCTCAAACACCGGCCACCGTCGGCATCGACCAGCACCACCACAGCAGAAGCCGAGCGAGGAGCCTGGACGTTGGGGAAGACCAAGACGAGCACCTGCACCACCCCTGTACACTGAGCCGAGCAAGAGGAGCCTCAGAACCCCTGCACGCCGACGCGCTCCGCCGGAACCATAGATCCTCTGGACGTCTGCCTCGTCGTCGATCACCAGCGTCCCAAGCCGATCCTCCGCTACCAACAACCTCCCGGTGAGCCCACGACCCTCCTAGACAACCCCCTCTGGCCGATCTCGCCCTAGCGCCGCCGTGCCTTTCGTCGAACGTCGTCGGAGCGTCGGGTTCGCTGGCGTCTGCACGCTCGCGCCCCGCGTAGCAGCCTAGCTAGGCCCCGTCCGGTTTCCTGACACAAAGCCCGAGCCAGCGCAGTGGCTCCGCCTCCGCGCGCGCCCGCAACGTCGCAGGATCGAGCCCCGCGCGCGCCGCGCTGCGTCCGGTCGTGCATCGATCTGTCGTCAGATAGTCAGAGAAGAAGCACAGTGTCGCGGGCGTTCCTTTTTGCAGAAACCCCCTCCTGGCTTTTACTCCTAAACCCGCGGTACCTCTAGGCCCACCAGACAGCCACCGTGGCCATCTCTCAGAAAACCCCCTAGCCTTTTAAATCTCAACCCGCGCTCCATCTTAACCCCATCTGTCAGTGTCTGCCCCTTCGCCCGCTGGCACGTGGGCCTGCGAGGCCGTTGGTCCCACCTGTCTGCCTCCTGAGCTAGCTATCTGCGCAGTGAGAAAAGCCCCAGCGCGCTCCGTGTCGCCCAGTCAGCACGGGTCCCACCCGTCGGTGACTTGGGTTAGCTCTGCCTGAGTGCAAAAAGTCTCTGTCTGTTTTCTGTTTTAATTCAAATCTTTTCAAAATAAATTCAAATTCAAAATTAATCCTGTTTTTAAATATCTTTTAAAATACAAATCCAAATAATACAAATAATATATGTTTTCAAATCAGAAAAATGTGAGGAATTCAAATATGCCATTCAAAATATATTTTGGACATTTAAAATTCCAAGTTTATTTAAATTACAATAAAATGCCCTTTTGTCTTAATAAATTAATAACTTTTGATTTATAACTCCAAATTCAACAAATAATATGTCTAAAATGATTAGCTCGACGAGACCTTTCTGTTTATGCATTCCATGGTTTGTTTTGAAGCATGCATCATATAAATATATTGTATACAGCAACTAATATGAGTATAAAATGGGCCCAAAACCCAATAAAATGATTTAATCTTGTATTCCACACCTCACCCATGCCATGCTACTTATTTCCACGCAAATTGTGCATCATTCATCATGGCATGATTGTTTGCTTGATGCACTTTATTCATATGCTTGTGCACTTTATTTATGTTGGCCCTTGTTTGTTTGGTTCTTCTTCGAATAGACGCTGAGCAGGGGATATATCAAGAGAACCAGGAGCACTACCCAGATCCATTCCTTGCTTCAACTAAGCTGCCAGGCAAGCACTACCACATGCTTGCATACATATAGTACCTATTGCCTCTTTCTTATTCTTGCATCATTGAGTCGCGATTGCATTAAATTGAATCCCAAGTATTGCATAGCCTTTACTTTTAAACCCCACCGAAGCTTGTTCCTCCATCCCATGAGCCATTACTACAGGAGTTGTTTGAGCCATGCGAGTCGTAGAACAACATGTGTAGGGTATGTGAGTGTCTGATGGATAACGAGGTACCTAAACAACTTAACCTGAGTAGTAATGGGATAACTAATGAAAGTGGCATCGGTGAGCCCTATTTGCTATTTGGTTTTTCAAGCTCACTTGTGTCCCGTAAGACCCCGAGTACTTGATTCCTGTTCCAAGAATATTCGCGCTATCCACATCCGGGAGGCTTATGAACCCCCCTGAGCCAGAGCTTGATTCATTCTTATTTCTTGGGGCCACAAACTAGTTTGAGGTTTTATTTACTATCCTGTACTTATGCCATGCTTTACTGCTTTATTTAAATTGTGCGAGGTAATGCACACTGTACTGTTTAGGTCCGCGACCCGTTTTCGCTGTATCGACAAGCCCAGTCACACTTTCGGGTTCCCAGTCGTTTACAGCCGGCTCCACAAACCTTGAGGCCGTCTCGGAGTCAGCTAACTTCGTTGTGGGTAGCTCAATGGGGTGGCCCCCTGAAATATTTCTGAATCCTGTGATCGCTTTGTCGTGACTGCCTCGTTGGGTTTTGATTTGGTTTTTCCGAGGCATATCGAGTGTGTGTTGCTATTTGTGCACCCCTGCAGGGTAAAACTTTCTGAAAGCCGTGTCCGCGGTTATGGACGACTTGGAGCACAGTTTCTCGATCATAGACAAGCATAACTAAAGTACCGCTTTTAATTTGACTAGACTAGGTACCTGACTAGTAAATAGTGCAACACTCACGGAATGGATAATGAAACTGCCAACGGATGGGGGGTTGTTCGTCTGCTTCCTCGTCGGTAAGCGAGGAGGAGGATGGATCTGTGGAGATTACCATGATAACCGTTATAACTGTTGTTATTAATTCACGGACATCCGTCTATCTCTGGTTAGGCGGATGGTTAGCGAGTATCTATAGAATTGCTAGGGTTTATCTTTTGCTGCAATTGCGTCACCCCAGGTTGTGTCCCCTCTAGAGGCATAAAGACTTGCTGAGTACCCCTAGGGTCTCACACGATAAATTATTGGTTCAGATGGACAGGTACACTCGCAAGATGGATACTGGGTGGAAGAGACGAACGATGGTGGCAACGATCATTCGGTGTAGAGATTCCAGGAACGGGGATCCGTGAGATCTGTGGGCGGGATCTGCTTATTTATGGGGCATCTTATGCCGATTTGCTTCTTATCCGTACTCGGATTTTGTCTTTCGCTTCCGCTTGATACTCTGTTGATTGATGTATGAGGAGATATCCTAAACTATTTTATCTATCTAGGATATTTGGATCTTGTCGTATGGCGTTGCTATATTTTCCTTTATTTTTAGATGGAATGGCTCTGATGTACTATTGTATGGTGGCTTGCATACATACTCATTTGTGTATGTAGTTGATCCCTTCATCTGCCGATTACGCCGCCCGTTCTTGTCCCGATGTTTGGAAATGGTTGGGACGGCCGAAAGGTCTACCTGTGAGTGGCATTTGGGCCCCACCGTACTATTTCAACCATTTCCGTTCATCCAGGCTTGTAACTAGGAGCGTAATTCACCGAGGTAGTTACACATTGCATGTGTGTTCTTCTCACAGACCACACATTGGATCCACCAGTGTCATTGCATGTGTGTTCTTCTCACAAACCATATCATGAACCACACCCAATGTCATTGCATGTGTGTTCTTCCCATGAATCACACAAGGATCCACCAGTGTCATTGCATGTGTGTTCTTCCCATGAACCACACATGGATCCACCAGTGTCATTGCATGTCTGCTCTTTTCATGAACCACAACTAGAGTCATTGGATGTGTGTTCTTCTCACAGACCACATATCACTAGTGTCATTGCATGTGTTTTCTTCCCAAAGACCACACATGGATCCACCAGTGTCATTGCATGTGTGTTCTTCTCACAAACCATATCATGAACCACACCCAGTGTCATTGCATGTGTGTTCTTCTCATAGACCACACATGGATCCACCAGTGTCATTGCATGTGTGTTCTTCTCACAGACCATATCATGAACCACACCCAGTGTCATTGCATGTGTGTTCTTCCCATGAACCACACATGGATCCATGTGTGTCATTGTATGTCTGCTCTTTTCATTAACCACAGCTAGAGACATTTCATGTGTGTTCTTCTCACAAACCACGTAAGGATCCACCGGTGTCATTGCATGTGTGTTCTTCCCATGAACCACACATGGATCCACCAATGTCATTGCATGTGTGTTCTTCTCACAGACCACACATGGATCCACCGGTGTCATTGCATGTGTGTTCTTCTCACAAACCATATCATGAACCACACCCAGTGTCATTGCATGTGTGTTCTTCCCATGAACCACACATGGATCCACCAGTTTCATTGCATGTGTGTTCTTCCCATAGACCACACATGGATCCACCAGTGTCATTGCATGTGTGTTCTTCCCATGAATCACACATGGATCCACCAGTGTCATTGCATGTCTGCTCTTTTCATGAACCACAGCTAGAGTCATTGGATGTGTATTCTTCTCACAGACCACATATCACCAGTGTCATTGCATGTGTGTTCTTCCCAAAGACCACACATGGATCCACCAGTGTAATTGCATGTGTGTTCTTCCCACAAGCCACACATGGATCCACCAGTGTCATTGCATGTGTGTTCGTCCCACAAACCACACATGGATCCACCAGTGTCATTGCATGTGTGTTCTTCCCATAAACCACACATGGATCCACCAGTGTCATTGCATGTCTGCTCTTTTCATAAACCACAGCTAGAGTCATTGGATGTGTGTTCTTCTCACTGACCACATATCACCAGTGGCATTGCATGTGTTTTCTTCCCAAAGACCACACATGGATCCACCAGTGTCATTGCATGTGTGTTCTTCTCACAGACCATATCATGAACCACACCCAGTGTTATTGCATGTGTGTTCTTCTCACAGACCACACATTGGATCCACCAGTGTTATTGCATGTGTGTTCTTCTCAAAACCATATCATGAACCACACCCAATGTCATTGCATGTGTGTTCTTCCCATGAATCACACATGGATCCACCAGTGTCATTGCATGTGTGTTCTTCCCACAGACCACACATGGATCCACCAGTGTCATTGCTTGTGTGTTCTTCCCACGAACCACACATGGATCCACCAGTGTCATTGCATGTCTGCTCTTTTCATGAACCACAACTAGAGTCATTGGATGTGTGTTCTTCTCACAGACCACATATCACCAGTGTCATTGCATGTGTTTTCTTCCCAAAGACCACACATGGATCCACCAGTGTCATTGCATGTGTGTTCTTCTCACAAACCATATCATGAACTACACCTAGTGTCATGGCATGTGTGTTCTTCTCATAGACCACACATGGATCCACCAGTGTCATTGCATGTGTGTTCTTCTCACAGACCATATCATGAACCACACCTAGTGTCATTGCATGTGTGTTCTTCCCATGAACCACACATGGATCCATCTGTGTCATTGTATGTCTGCTTTTTTCATTAACCACCGCTAGAGACATTGCATGTGTGTTCTTCTCACAAACCACATATCAACAGAGTCATTGCATGTGTGTTCTTCCCATGAACCACACATGCATCCACCAGTGTCATTGTATGTGTGTTATTCTCACAAACCACGTAAGGATCCACCGGTGTCATTGCATGTGTGTTCTTCCCATGAACCACACATGGATCCACCAGTGTCATTGTATGTCTGCTCTTCCCATGAACCACAGCTAGAGTCATCGCATGCGTGCTCTTTTCATGAACCACAGCTAGAGTCATTGCATGTGTGTTCTTCTCACAAACCATATAATGAACCACACCCGGTGTCATTGCATGTGTGTTCTTCCCATGAACCACGCATGGATCCACCGGTGTCATTGCATGTCTGCTCTTTTCATGAACCACATCTAGAGTCATTGCATGTGTGTTCTTCTCACAGACCACATATCACCGGAGTCATTGCATGTGTGTTCTTCCCATGAACTACACATGGATCCACCAGTGTCATTCCATGTGTGTTCTTCCCACAGACCACACATGGATCCACCAGTGTCGTTGCATGTGTGTTCTTCCCATGAACCACACATGGATCCACCAGTGTCATTGTATGTCTGCTCTTTTCATGAACCACAGCTAGAGTCATTGGATGTGCTCTTCTCACAGACCACATATCACTAGTGTAATTGCATGTGTGTTCTTCCCAAAGACCACACATGGATGCACCAGTGTCATTGCATGTGTGTTCTTCTCACAAACCATATCATGAACCACACCCAGTGTCATTGCATGTGTGTTCTTCTCACAGACCACACATGGATCCACCAGTGTCATTGCATGTCTGTTCTTCTCACAAACCATATCATGAACCACACCTAGTGTCATTGCATGTGTGTTCTTCTCATTAACCCCACATGGATCCACCGGTGTCATTGCATGTCTGCCCTTTTCATTAACCTCATATAGAGTCATTGCATGTGTGCTCTTTTCACAAACCACATATCACTAGAGTCATTGCATGTGTGTTCTTGTCACAGACCACATATCACCTGTGTCATTGCATGTGTGTTCTTCCCATGAACC
Organism: Avena sativa; assembly: GCA_916181665.1. Classification (NCBI taxonomy): domain Eukaryota; kingdom Viridiplantae; phylum Streptophyta; class Magnoliopsida; order Poales; family Poaceae; genus Avena; species Avena sativa. The sequence continues at coordinate 438,084,332 of OV702295.1, forward strand.
ACGCATGGATCCACTAGTGTCATTGCATGTGTGTTCTTCCCACAGACAACACATGGATGCACCAGTGTCATTGCATGTGTGTTCTTCCCATGAACGACACATGGATCCACCAGTGTCATTGCTTGTCTGCTCTTTTCATAAACCACAGCTAGAGTCATTGGATGTGTGTTCTTCTCACAGGCCACATATCACCACTGTCATTGCATGTGTGTTCTTCCCAAAGACCACACATGGATCCACCAGTGTCATTGCATGTGTGTTCTTGTCACAAACCATATCATGAACCACACCTAGTATCATTGCATGTGTGTTCTTCTCACAGACTACACATGGAGTCCACTAGTGTCATTGCATGTGTGTTGTTCTCACAGACCATATCATGAACCACACCCAGTGGCATTGCATGTGTGTTCTTCCCATGAACCACACATGGATCCACCGGTGTCATTGCATGCTAGCTCTTTTCATTAACCACAGGTAGAGTCATTGGATGTGTGTTCTTCTCACAGACCACATATCACCAGTGCAACTGCATGTGTGTTCTTCCCAAATACCAGACATGGATCCACCAGTGTCATTGCATGTGTGTTTTTCTCACAAACCATATCATGAACCACACACAGTGTCGTTGCATGTGTGTTCTTCCCATGAACCACACATGGATCCACCAGTGTCATTGTATGTCTGCTCTTCCCATGAACCACAGCTAGAGTCATCGCATGCGTGCTCTTTTCATAAACCACAGCTAGAGTCATTGCATGTGTGTTCTTCTTACAAAGCATATCATGAACCACACCCAGTGTCATTGCATGTGTGTTCTTCCCATGAACCACACATGGATCCATGTGTGTCATTGTATGTCTGCTCTTTTCATTAACCACAGCTAGAGACATTTCATGTGTGTTCTTCTCACAAACCACGTAAGGATCCACCGGTGTCATTGCATGTGTGTTCTTCCCATGAACCACACATGGATCCACCAATGTCATTGCATGTGTGTTCTTCTCACAGACCACACATGGATCCACCGGTGTCATTGCATGTGTGTTCTTCTCACAAACCATATCATGAACCACACCCAGTGTCATTGCATGTGTGTTCTTCCCATGAACCACACATGGATCCACCAGTTTCATTGCATGTGTGTTCTTCCCATAGACCACACATGGATCCACCAGTGTCATTGCATGTGTGTTCTTCCCATGAATCACACATGGATCCACCAGTGTCATTGCATGTCTGCTCTTTTCATGAACCACAGCTAGAGTCATTGGATGTGTATTCTTCTCACAGACCACATATCACCAGTGTCATTGCATGTGTGTTCTTCCCAAAGACCACACATGGATCCACCAGTGTAATTGCATGTGTGTTCTTCCCACAAGCCACACATGGATCCACCAGTGTCATTGCATGTGTGTTCTTCCCACAAACCACACATGGATCCACCAGTGTCATTGCATGTGTGTTCTTCCCATAAACCACACATGGATCCACCAGTGTCATTGCATGTCTGCTCTTTTCATAAACCACAGCTAGAGTCATTGGATGTGTGTTCTTCTCACTGACCACATATCACCAGTGGCATTGCATGTGTTTTCTTCCCAAAGACCACACATGGATCCACCAGTGTCATTGCATGTGTGTTCTTCTCACAGACCATATCATGAACCACACCCAGTGTTATTGCATGTGTGTTCTTCTCACAGACCACACATTGGATCCACCAGTGTTATTGCATGTGTGTTCTTCTCAAAACCATATCATGAACCACACCCAATGTCATTGCATGTGTGTTCTTCCCATGAATCACACATGGATCCACCAGTGTCATTGCATGTGTGTTCTTCCCACAGACCACACATGGATCCACCAGTGTCATTGCTTGTGTGTTCTTCCCACGAACCACACATGGATCCACCAGTGTCATTGCATGTCTGCTCTTTTCATGAACCACAACTAGAGTCATTGGATGTGTGTTCTTCTCACAGACCACATATCACCAGTGTCATTGCATGTGTTTTCTTCCCAAAGACCACACATGGATCCACCAGTGTCATTGCATGTGTGTTCTTCTCACAAACCATATCATGAACTACACCTAGTGTCATGGCATGTGTGTTCTTCTCATAGACCACACATGGATCCACCAGTGTCATTGCATGTGTGTTCTTCTCACAGACCATATCATGAACCACACCTAGTGTCATTGCATGTGTGTTCTTCCCATGAACCACACATGGATCCATCTGTGTCATTGTATGTCTGCTTTTTTCATTAACCACCGCTAGAGACATTGCATGTGTGTTCTTCTCACAAACCACATATCAACAGAGTCATTGCATGTGTGTTCTTCCCATGAACCACACATGCATCCACCAGTGTCATTGTATGTGTGTTATTCTCACAAACCACGTAAGGATCCACCGGTGTCATTGCATGTGTGTTCTTCCCATGAACCACACATGGATCCACCAGTGTCATTGTATGTCTGCTCTTCCCATGAACCACAGCTAGAGTCATCGCATGCGTGCTCTTTTCATGAACCACAGCTAGAGTCATTGCATGTGTGTTCTTCTCACAAACCATATAATGAACCACACCCGGTGTCATTGCATGTGTGTTCTTCCCATGAACCACGCATGGATCCACCGGTGTCATTGCATGTCTGCTCTTTTCATGAACCACATCTAGAGTCATTGCATGTGTGTTCTTCTCACAGACCACATATCACCGGAGTCATTGCATGTGTGTTCTTCCCATGAACTACACATGGATCCACCAGTGTCATTCCATGTGTGTTCTTCCCACAGACCACACATGGATCCACCAGTGTCGTTGCATGTGTGTTCTTCCCATGAACCACACATGGATCCACCAGTGTCATTGTATGTCTGCTCTTTTCATGAACCACAGCTAGAGTCATTGGATGTGCTCTTCTCACAGACCACATATCACTAGTGTAATTGCATGTGTGTTCTTCCCAAAGACCACACATGGATGCACCAGTGTCATTGCATGTGTGTTCTTCTCACAAACCATATCATGAACCACACCCAGTGTCATTGCATGTGTGTTCTTCTCACAGACCACACATGGATCCACCAGTGTCATTGCATGTCTGTTCTTCTCACAAACCATATCATGAACCACACCTAGTGTCATTGCATGTGTGTTCTTCTCATTAACCCCACATGGATCCACCGGTGTCATTGCATGTCTGCCCTTTTCATTAACCTCATATAGAGTCATTGCATGTGTGCTCTTTTCACAAACCACATATCACTAGAGTCATTGCATGTGTGTTCTTGTCACAGACCACATATCACCTGTGTCATTGCATGTGTGTTCTTCCCATGAACCACGCATGGATCCACTAGTGTCATTGCATGTGTGTTCTTCCCACAGACAACACATGGATGCACCAGTGTCATTGCATGTGTGTTCTTCCCATGAACGACACATGGATCCACCAGTGTCATTGCTTGTCTGCTCTTTTCATAAACCACAGCTAGAGTCATTGGATGTGTGTTCTTCTCACAGGCCACATATCACCACTGTCATTGCATGTGTGTTCTTCCCAAAGACCACACATGGATCCACCAGTGTCATTGCATGTGTGTTCTTGTCACAAACCATATCATGAACCACACCTAGTATCATTGCATGTGTGTTCTTCTCACAGACTACACATGGAGTCCACTAGTGTCATTGCATGTGTGTTGTTCTCACAGACCATATCATGAACCACACCCAGTGGCATTGCATGTGTGTTCTTCCCATGAACCACACATGGATCCACCGGTGTCATTGCATGCTAGCTCTTTTCATTAACCACAGGTAGAGTCATTGGATGTGTGTTCTTCTCACAGACCACATATCACCAGTGCAACTGCATGTGTGTTCTTCCCAAATACCAGACATGGATCCACCAGTGTCATTGCATGTGTGTTTTTCTCACAAACCATATCATGAACCACACACAGTGTCGTTGCATGTGTGTTCTTCCCATGAACCACACATGGATCCACCAGTGTCATTGTATGTCTGCTCTTCCCATGAACCACAGCTAGAGTCATCGCATGCGTGCTCTTTTCATAAACCACAGCTAGAGTCATTGCATGTGTGTTCTTCTTACAAACCATATCATGAACCACACCCAGTGTCATTGCATGTGTGTTCTTCCCATGAACCACACATGGATCCACCAGTGTCATTGCATGTCTGCTCTTCCCACGGACCACACATGGATCCACCAGTGTCATTGCATTTGTGTTCTTCCCATGAACCACACATGGATCCACCAGTGTCATTGCTTGTCTACTCTTTTCATGAACCATATCTAGAGTCATTGGATGTGTGTTCTTCTCACAGACCACATATCACCAGTGTCATTGCATGTGTGTTCTTCCCAAAGACCACACATGGATCCACCAATGTAATTGCATGTGTGTTCTTCTAACAAACCATATCATGAACCACACCCAGTGTCATTGCATGTGTGTTCTTCTCATAGACCACACATGGATCCACCAGTGTCATTGCATGTGTGTTCTTCTCACAAACCACACATGGATCCACCCAGTGTCATCGCACGTCTGCTCTTCCCATGAACCACACATGGATCCACCAGTGTCATTGCATGTCTGCTCTTTTCATGAACCACAGCTAGAGTCATTGGATGTGTGTTCTTCTCGCAAACCACATATCACTAGTGTCATTGCATGTGTGTTCTTCCCAAAGACCACACATGGATCCAGCAGTGTCATTGCATGTGTGTTCTTCTCACAAACCATATCATGAACCACAGCCAGTGTCATTGCATGTGTGTTCTTCTCACAGACCACACATGGATCCACTAGTGTCATCGCATGTGTGTTCTTCTCACAAACCATATCATGAACCACACCTAGTGCCATTGCATGTGTATTCTTCCCATGAACCACACATGGACCCACCAGTGTCATTGCATGTCTGCTCTTTTCATTAACCACAGCTAGAGTCATTGCATGTGTGTTCTTCTCACAAACCACATATCACCGGTGTCATTGCATGCGTTCTCTTCTCACAGACCATATATCACCTGTGTCATTGCATGTGTGATCTTCCCATGAACCACACATGGATCCACCAGTGTCATTGCATGTGTTTTCTTCCCACAGACCACACATGGATCCACCGGTGTCATTGCATGTCTGCTCTTCTCATTAACCATAGCTAGAGTCATTGCATGTCTGTTCTTTTCACAAACCACATATCACCAGAGTCATTGCATGTGTGTTCTTCCCATGAACCACACCCAGTGTCATTGCATGTGTGTTCTTCTCATTAACCCCACATGGATCCATCGGTCTCATTGCATGTCTGCTCTTTTCATTAACCACAGCTAGAGTCATTGGATGTGTGTTCTTTTCACAAACCACATATCACTAGATTCATTGCATGTGTGTTCGTCTCACAGACCACATATCACCTGTGTCATTGCATGTGTGTTTTTCCCTTGAACCACACATAGATCCACCAGTGTCATTGCATGTGTGTTCTTCCCACAGACCACATATGGATCCACCGGTGTCATTGCATGTGTGTTCTTCCCATGAACCACACAGGGATCCACCGGTGTCATCGCAGGTCTGCTCTTTTCATGAACCACAGTTAGAGTCATCGCATGTCTGCTCTTTTCATGAACCACGGCTATCATGAACGACACCCAATGTCATTGCATGTGTGTTCTTCTAACAAACCACACATGGATCCACCGGTGTCATTGCATGTCTGCTCTTCTCATTAACCATAGCTAGAGTCATTGCATGTCTGTTCTTTTCACAAACCACATATCACCAGAGTCATTACATGTGTGATCTTCCCATAAACCACACATGGATCCACCAGTGACATTGCATGTGTGTTCTTCTCACAAACCACACATGGATCCACCCAATGTCATCGCATTTGTGTTCTTCGCATGAACCACACATGGATCCACCAGTGTCATTGCATGTCTGCTATTTTCATGAACCACGGCTAGAGTCATTGGATGTGTGTTCTTCTCACAGACCACATATCACCAGTGTCATTGCATGTGTGTTCTTCCCAAAGACCACACATGGATCCTCCAGTGTCATTGCATGTGTGTTCTTCTCACAAACCATATCATGAACCACACCCAGTGGCATTGCATGTGTGTTCTTCTCACAGACCACACATGGATCCACCGGTGTCATTGCATGTGTGTTCTTCTCACAAACCATATCATGAACGACACCCAGTGTCATTGCATGTGTGTTCTTCCCATGAACCCCACATGGATCCACCAGTGTCATTGCATGTGTGTTCTTCCCACAGACCACACATGGATCCACCAGTGTCATTGCATGTGTGTTCTTCCCATGAACCACACATGGATCCACCAGTGTCATTGCATGTCTGCTCTTTTCATGGACCACAGCTAGAGTCATTGGATGTGTATTCTTCTCACATACCACATATCACCAGTGTCATTGCATGTGTGTTTTTCCCAAAGACCACACATGGATCCACTAGTGTCATTGCATGTGTGTTCTTCTCAGAAACTATATCATGAACCACACCCAGTGTCATTGCATGTATGTTCTTCTCACAGACCACACATGGATCCACCAGTGTCATTGCATGTGTGTTCTTCTCACAAACGATATCATGAACCACACCCAGTGTCATTGCATGTGTGTTCTTCCCATGAACCACACATGGATCCATCGGTGTCATTGTATGTCTGCTCTTTTCATTAAACACAGCTGGAGTCATTGCATGTGTGTTCTTCTCACAAACCACATATCGCCGGAGTCATTGCATGTGTGTTCTTCCCAAAGACCACACATGGATCCACCAGTGTCATTGCATGTGTGTTCTTCCCACAGGCCACACATGGATCCACCAGTGTCGTTGCATGTGTGTTCTTCCCATGAACCACACATGGATCCACCAGTGTCATTGTATGTCTGCTCTTCCGATGAACAACAGCTAGAGTCATCTCATGCGTGCTCTTTTCACAAACCACAGCTAGAGTCATTGCATGTGTGTTCTTCTTACAAACCATATCATGAACCACACTCAGTGTCATTGCATGTGTGTTCTTCTCCCAAACCACACATGGATCCACCGGTGTCATTGCATGTCTGCTCTTCTCATTAACCACAGCTAGAGTCATTGCATGTCTGTTCTTTTCACAAACAAAATATCACCAGAGTCATTGCATGTGTGTTCTTACCATAAACCACACATGGATCCACTAGAGTCATTGCATGTGTGTTCTTCTCACAAACCACACATGGATCCACCTAGTGTCATCGCATGTGTGTTCTTCTCATTAACCATAGCTAGAGTCATTGCATGTCTGTTCTTTTCACAAACCACATATCACAAGCGTCATTGCATGTGTGTTCTTCCCATGAACCACACCCAGTGTCATTGCATGTGTGTTCTTCTCATTAACCCCACATGGATCCACCGGTGTCATTGCATGTCTGCTCTTTTAATTAACCACAGCTAGAGTCATTGCATGTGTGTTCTTTTCACAAACCACATATCACCAGAGTCATTGCATGTGTGTTCTTCTCACAAACCATATCATGAACCACACCCAATGTCATTGCATGTGTGTTCTTCCCATGAACCACACATGGATCCACCAGTTTCATTGCATGTGTGTTCTTCCCATAGACCGCACATGGATCCACCAGTGTCATTGCATGTGTGTTCTTCCCATGAACCACACATGGATCCACCAGTGTCATTGCATGTCTGCTCTTTTCATGAACGACAGATAGAGTCATTGGATGTGTATTCTTCTCACAGACCACATATCACCAGTGTCATTGCATGTGTGTTCTTCCCAAAGACCACACATGGATCAACCAGTGTCATTGCATGTTTGTTCTTCCCACAAGCCACACATGGATCCACCAGTGTCATTGCATGTGTGTTCTTCCCACAAACCACACATGGATCCACGAGTGTCATTGCATGTGTGTTCTTCAAATAAACCACACATGGATCCACCAGTGTCATTGCATGTCTGCTCTTTTCATGAACCACAGCTAGAGCCATTGGATGTGTGTTCTTCTCACTGACCACATATCACCAGTGGCATTGCATGTGTTTTCTTCCCAAAGACCACACATGGATCCACCAGTGTCATTGCATGTGTGTTCTTCTCACAGACCATATCATGAACCACACCCAGTGTTATTGCATGTGTGTTCTTCTCACAGACCACACATTGGATCCACCAGTGTTATTGCATGTGTGTTCTTCTCACAAACCATATCATGAACCACACCCAATGTCATTGCATGTGTGTTCTTCCCATGAATCACACATGGATCCACCAGTGTCATTGCATGTGTGTTCTTCCCACAGACCACACATGGATCCACCAGCGTCATTGCATGTGTGTTCTTCCCATGAACCACACATGGATCGACCAGTGTCATTGCATGTCTGCTCTTTTCATGAACCACAATTAGAGTCATTGTATGTGTGTTCTTCTCACAGACCACATATCACCAGTGTCATTGCATGTGTTTTCTTCCCAAAGACCACACATGGATCCACCAGTGTCATTGCATGTGTGTTCTTCTCACAAACCATATCATGAACCACACCTAGTGTCATTGCATGTGTGTTCTTCTCATAGACCACACATGGATCCACCAGTGTCATTGCATGTGTGTTCTTCTCACAGACCATATCATGAACCACACCTAGTGTCATTGCATGTGTGTTCTTCCCATGAACCACACATGGATCCATCTGTGTCATTGTATGTCTGCTTTTTTCATTAACCACCGCTAGAGACATTGCATGTGTGTTCTTCTCACAAACCACATATCAACGGAGTCATTGCATGTGTGTTCTTCCCATGAACCACACATGCATCCACCAGTGTCATTGTATGTGTGTTATTCTCACAAACCACGTAAGGATCCACCGGTGTCATTGCATGTGTGTTCTTCCAATGAACCACACATGGATCCACCGGTGTCATTGTATGTCTGCTCTTCCCATGAACCATAGCTAGAGTCATCGCATGCGTGCTCTTTTCATGAACCACAGCTAGAGTCATTGCATGTGTGTTCTTCTCACAAACCATATAATGAACCACACCCGGTGTCATTGCATGTGTGTTCTTCCCATGAACCACACATGGATCCACCGGTGTCATTGCATGTCTGCTCTTTTCATGAACCACAGCTAGAGTCATTGCATGTGTGTTCTTCTCACAGACCACATATCACCGGAGTCATTGCATGTGTGTTCTTCCCATGAACTACACATGGATCCACCAGTGTCATTCCATGTGTGTTCTTCCCACATACCACACATGGATCCAGCAGTGTCGTTGCATGTGTGTTCTTCCCATGAACCACACATGGATCCACCAGTGTCATTGTATGTCTGCTCTTTTCATGAACCACACCTAGAGTCATTGGATGTGTGTTCTTCTCACGGACCACATATCACTAGTGTAATTGCATGTGTGTTCTTCCCAAAGACCACACATGGATGCACCAGTGTCATTGCATGTGTGTTCTTCTCACAAACCATATGATGAACCACACCCAGTGTCATTGCATGTGTGTTCTTCTCACAGACCACACATGGATCCACCAGTTTCATTGCATGTCTGTTCTTCTCACAAACCATATCATGAAACACACCTAGTGTCATTGCATGTGTGTTCTTCTCATTAACCCCACATGGATCCACCGGTGTCATTGCATGTCTGCCCTTTTCATTAACCACATCTAGAGTCATTGCATGTGTGCTCTTTTCACAAACCACATATCACTAGAGTCATTGCATGTGTGTTCTTGTCACAGACCACATATCACCTGTGTCATTGCATGTGTGTTCTTCCCATGAACCACACATGGATCCACTAGTGTCATTGCATGTGTGTTCTTCCCACAGACCACACATGGATGCACCAGTGTCATTGCATGTGTGTTCTTCCCATGAACGACACATGGATCCACCAGTGTCATTGCTTGTCTGCTCTTTTCATAAACCACAGCTAAGGTCATTGGATGTGTGTTCTTCTCACAGGCCACATATCACCACTGTCATTGCATGTGTGTTCTTCCCATAGACCACACATGGATCCACCAGTGTCATTGCATGTGTGTTCTTGTCAAAAACCATATCATGAACCACACCTAGTATCATTGCATGTGTGTTCTTCTCACAGACTACACATGGATCCACTAGTGTCATTGCATGTGTGTTGTTCTCACAGACCATATCATGAACCACACCCAGTGTCATTGCATGTGTGTTCTTCCCATGAACCACACATGGATCCACCAGTGTCATTGCATGCCAGCTCTTTTCATTAACCACAGGTAGAGTCATTGGATGTGTGTTCTTCTCACAGACCACATATCACCAGTGTAATTGCATGTGAGTTCTTCCCAAATACCAGACATGGATCCACCAGTGTCATTGCATGTGTGTTCTTCTCACAAACCATATCATGAACCACACCCAGTGTCGTTGCATGTGTGTTCTTCCCATGAACCACACATGGATCCACCAGTGTCATTGTATGTCTGCTCTTCCCATGAACCACAGCTAGAGTCATCGCATCCGTGCTCTTTTCATAAACCACAGCTAGAGTCATTGCATGTGTGTTCTTCTTACAAACCATATCATGAACCACACCCAGTGTCATTGCATGTGTGTTCTTCCCATGAACCACACATGGATCCACCAGTGTCATTGCATGTCTGCTCTTCCCACGGACCACACATGGATCCACCAGTGTCATTGCATTTGTGTTCTTCCCATGAACCACACATGGATCCACCAGTGTCATTGCTTGTCTACTCTTTTCATGAACCATATCTAGAGTCATTAGATGTGTGTTCTTCTCACAGACCACATATCACCAGTGTCATTGCATGTGTGTTCTTCCCAAAGACCACACATGGATCCACCAATGTAATTGCATGTGTGTTCTTCTAACAAACCATATCATGAACCACATCCAGTGTCATTGCATGTGTGTTCTTCTCATAGACCACACATGGATCCACCAGTGTCATTGCATGTGTGTTCTTCTCACAAACCACACATGGATCCACCCAGTGTCATCGCATGTCTTCTCTTCCCATGAACCACACATGGATCCACCAGTGTCATTGCATGTCTGCTCTTTTCATGAACCACAGATAGAGTCATTGGATGTGTGTTCTTCTCGCAAACCACATATCACTAGTGTCATTGCATCTGTGTTCTTCCCAAAGACCACACATGGATCCAGCAGTGTCATTGCATGTGTGTTCTTCTCACAAACCATATCATGAACCACAGCCAGTGTCATTGCATGTGTGTTCTTCTCACAGACCACACATGGATCCACTAGTGTCATCGCATGTGTGTTCTTCTCACAAACCATATCATGAACCACACCTATTGCCATTGCATGTGTATTCTTCCCATGAACCACACATGGACCCAGCAGTGTCATTGCATGTCTGCTCTTTTCATTAACCACAGCTAGAGTCATTGCATGTGTGTTCTTCTCACAAACCACATATCACCGGTGTCATTGCATGCGTGCTCTTCTCACAGAGCATATATCACCTGTGTCATTGCATGTGTGATCTTCCCATGAACCACACATGGATCCACCAGTGTCATTGCATGTTTGTTCTTCCCACAAGCCACACATGGATCCACCAGTGTCATTGCATGTGTGTTCTTCCCACAAACCACACATGGATCCACCAGTGTCATTGCATGTGTGTTCTTCAAATAAACCACACATGGATCCACCAGTGTCATTGCATGTCTGCTCTTTTCATGAACCACAGCTAGAGCCATTGGATGTGTGTTCTTCTCACTGACCACATATCACCAGTGGCATTGCATGTGTTTTCTTCCCAAAGATCACACATGGATCCACCAGTGTCATTGCATGTGTGTTCTTCTCACAGACCATATCATGAACCACACCCAGTGTTATTGCATGTGTGTTCTTCTCACAGACCACACATTGGATCCACCAGTGTTATTGCATGTGTGTTCTTCTCACAAACCATATCATGAACCACACCCAATGTCATTGCATGTGTGTTCTTCCCATGAATCACACATGGATCCACCAGTGTCATTGCATGTGTGTTCTTCCCACAGACCACACATGGATCCACCAGTGTCATTGCATGTGTGTTCTTCCCATGAACCACACATGCATCGACCAGTGTCATTGCATGTCTGCTCTTTTCATGAACCACAATTAGAGTCATTGGATGTGTGTTCTTCTCACAGACCACATATCACCAGTGTCATTGCATGTGTTTTCTTCCCAAAGACCACACATGGATCCATCAGTGTCATTGCATGTGTGTTCTTCTCACAAACCATATCATGAACCACACCTAGTGTCATTGCATGTGTGTTCTTCTCATAGACCACACATGGATCCACCAGTGTCATTGCATGTGTGTTCTTCTCACAGACCATATCATGAACCACACCTAGTGTCATTGCATGTGTGTTCTTCCCATGAACCACACATGGATCCATCTGTGTCATTGTATGTCTGCTTTTTTCATTAACCACCGCTAGAGACATTGCATGTGTGTTCTTCTCACAAACCACATATCAACGGAGTCATTGCATGTGTGTTCTTCCCATGAACCACACATGCATCCACCAGTGTCATTGTATGTGTGTTATTCTCACAAACCACGTAAGGATCCACCGGTGTCATTGCATGTGTGTTCTTCCCATGAACCACACATGGATCCACCGGTGTCATTGTATGTCTGCTCTTCCCATGAACCACATCTAGAGTCATCGCATGCGTGCTCTTTTCATGAACCACAGCTAGAGTCATTGCATGTGTGTTCTTCTCACAAACCATATAATGAACCACACCCGGTGTCATTGCATGTGTGTTCTTCCCATGAACCACACATGGATCCACCGGTGTCATTGCATGTCTGCTCTTTTCATGAACCACAGCTAGAGTCATTGCATGTGTGTTCTGCTCACAGACCACATATCACCGGAGTCATTGCATGTGTGTTCTTCCCATGAACTACACATGGATCCACCAGTGTCATTCCATGTGTGTTCTTCCCACATACCACACATGGATCCAGCAGTGTCGTTGCATGTGTGTTCTTCCCATGAACCACACATGGATCCACCAGTGTCATTGTATGTCTGCTCTTTTCATGAACCACAGCTAGAGTCATTGGATGTGTGTTCTTCTCACAGACCACATATCACTAGTGTAATTGCATGTGTGTTCTTCCCAAAGACCACACATGGATGCACCAGTGTCATTGCATGTGTGTTCTTCTCACAAACCATATCATGAACCACACCCAGTGTCATTGCATGTGTGTTCTTCTCACAGACCACACATGGATCCACCAGTTTCATTGCATGTCTGTTCTTCTCACAAACCATATCATGAACCACACCTAGTGTCATTGCATGTGTGTTCTTCTCATTAACCCCACATGGATCCACCGGTGTCATTGCATGTCTGCCCTTTTCATTAACCACATCTAGAGTCATTGCATGTGTGCTCTTTTCACAAACCACATATCACTAGAGTCATTGCATGTGTGTTCTTGTCACAGACCACATATCACCTGTGTCATTGCATGTGTGTTCTTCCCATGAACCACACATGGATCCACTAGTGTCATTTCATGTGTGTTCTTCCCACAGACCACACATGGATGCACCAGTGTCATTGCATGTGTGTTCTTCCCATGAACGACACATGGATCCACCAGTGTCATTGCTTGTCTGCTCTTTTCATAAACCACAGCTAGAGTCATTGGATGTGTGTTCTTCTCACAGGCCACATATCACCACTATCATTGCATGCGTGTTCTTCCCAAAGACCACACATGGATCCACCAGTGTCATTGCATGTGTGTTCTTGTCACAAACCATATCATGAACCACACCTAGTATCATTGCATGTGTGTTCTTCTCACAGACTACACATGGATCCACTAGTGTCATTGCATGTGTGTTGTTCTCACAGACCATATCATGAACCACACCCAGTGTCATTGCATGTGTGTTCTTCCCATGAACCACACATGGATCCACCAGTGTCATTGCATGCCAGCTCTTTTCATTAACCACAGGTAGAGTCATTGGATGTGTGTTCTTCTCACAGACCACATATCACCAGTGTAATTGCATGTGAGTTCTTCCCAAATACCAGACATGGATCCACCAGTGTCATTGCATGTGTGTTCTTCTCACAAACCATATCATGAACCACACCCAGTGTCGTTGCATGTGTGTTCTTCCCATGAACCACACATGGATCCACCAGTGTCATTGTATGTCTGCTCTTCCCATGAACCACAGCTAGAGTCATCGCATGCGTGCTCTTTTCATAAACCACAGCTAGAGTCATTGCATGTGTGTTCTTCTTACAAACCATATCATGAACCACACCCAGTGTCATTGCATGTGTGTTCTTCCCATGAACCACACATGGATCCAAAAGTGTCATTGCATGTCTGCTCTTCCCACGGACCACACATGGATCCACCAGTGTCATTGCATTTTTGTTCTTCCCATGAACCACACATGGATCCACCAGTGTCATTGCTTGTCTACTCTTTTCATGAACCATATCTAGAGTCATTGGATGTGTGTTCTTCTCACAGACCACATATCACCAGTGTCATTGCATGTGTGTTCTTCCCAAAGACCACACATGGATCCACCAATGTAATTGCATGTGTGTTCTTCTAACAAACCATATCATGAACCACATCCAGTGTCATTGCATGTGTGTTCTTCTCATAGACCACACATGGATCCACCAGTGTCATTGCATGTGTGTTCTTCTCACAAACCACACATGGATCCACCCAGTGTCATCGCATGTCTGCTCTTCCCATGAACCACACATGGATCCACCAGTGTCATTGCATGTCTGCTCTTTTCATGAACCACAGATAGAGTCATTGGATGTGTGTTCTTCTCGCAAACCACATATCACTAGTGTCATTGCATCTGTGTTCTTCCCAAAGACCACACATGGATCCAGCAGTGTCATTGCATGTGTGTTCTTCTCACAAACCATATCATGAACCACAGCCAGTGTCATTGCATGTGTGTTCTTCTCACAGACCACACATGGATCCACTAGTGTCATCGCATGTGTGTTCTTCTCACAAACCATATCATGAACCACACCTATTGCCATTGCATGTGTATTCTTCCCATGAACCACACATGGACCCACCAGTGTCATTGCATGTCTGCTCTTTTCATTAACCACAGCTAGAGTCATTGCATGTGTGTTCTTCTCACAAACCACATATCACCGGTGTCATTGCATGCGTGCCCTTCTCACAGAGCATATATCACCTGTGTCATTGCATGTGTGATCTTCCCATGAACCACACATGGATCCACCAGTGTCATTGCATGTGTGTTCTTCCCACAGACCACACATGGATCCACCGGTGTCATTGCATGTCTGCTCTTCTCATTAACCATAGCTAGAGTCATTGCATGTCTGTTCTTTTCACCAACCACATGTCACCAGAGTCATTGCATGTGTGTTCTTCCCATGAACCACACCCAGTGTCATTGCATGTGTGTTCTTCTCATTAACCCCACATGGATCCATCGGTCTCATTGCATGTCTGCTCTTTTCATTAACCACAGCTAGAGTCATTGGATGTGTGTTCTTTTCACAAACCACATATCACTAGATTCATTGCATGTGTGTTCGTCTCACAGACCACATATCACCTATGTCATTGCATGTGTGTTTTTCCCTTGAACCACACATAGATCCACCAGTGTCATTGCGTGTGTGTTCTTCCCACAGACCACACATGGATCCACCGGTGTCATTGCATGTGTATTCTTCCCATGAACCACACAGGGATCCACCGGTGTCATCGCAGGTCTGCTCTTTTCATGAACCACAGTTAGAGTCATCGCATGTCTGCTCTTTTCATGAACCACGGCTATCATGAACGACACCCAATGTCATTGCATGTGTGTTCTTCTCACAAACCACACATGGATCCACCGGTGTCATTGCATGTCTGCTCTTCTCATTAACCATAGCTAGAGTCATTGCATGTCTGTTCTTTTCACAAACCACATATCACCAGAATCATTACATGTGTGATCTTCCCATAAACCACACATGGATCCACCAGTGACATTGCATGTGTGTTCTTCTCACAAACCACACATGGATCCACCCAGTGTCATCGCATTTGTGTTCTTCCCATGAACCACACATGGATCCACCAGTGTCATTGCATGTCTGCTATTTTCATGAACCACGGCTAGAGTCATTGGATGTGTGTTCTTCTCATAGACCACATATCACCAGTGTCATTGCATGTGTGTTCTTTCCAAAGACCACACATGGATCCACCAGTGTCATTGCATGTGTGTTCTTCTCACAAACCATATCATGAACCACACCCAGTGGCATTGCATGTGTGTTCTTCTCACAGACCACACATGGATCCACCGGTGTCATTGCATGTGTGTTCTTCTCAAAAACCATATCATGAACGACACCCAGTGTCATTGCATGTGTGTTCTTCCCATGAACCACACATGGATCCACCAGTGTCATTGCATGTGTGTTCTTCCCACAGACCACACATGGATCCACCAGTGTCATTGCATGTGTGTTCTTCCCATGAACCACAGATGGATCCACCAGTGTCATTGCATGTCTGCTATTTTCATGAACCACAGCTAGAGTCATTGGATGTGTATTCTTCTCACATACCACATATCACCAGTGTCATTGCATGTGTGTTTTTCCCAAAGACCACACATGGATCCACTAGTGTCATTGCGTGTATGTTCTTCTCACAAACGATATCATGAACCACACCCAGTGTCATTGCATGTGTGTTCTTCCCATGAACCACACATGGATCCATCGGTGTCATTGTATGTCTGCTCTTTTCATTAAACACAGCTGGAGTCATTGCATGTGTGTTCTTCTCACAAACCACATATCGCCGGAGTCATTGCATGTGTGTTCTTCCCAAAGACCACACATGGATCCACCAGTGTCATTGCATGTGTGTTCTTCCCACAGGCCACACATGGATCCACCAGTGTCGTTGCATGTGTGTTCTTCCCATGAACCACACATGGATCCACCAGTGTCATTGTATGTCTGCTCTTCCCATGAACCACAGCTAGAGTCATCTCATGCGTGCTCTTTTCACAAACCACATCTAGAGTCGTTGCATGTGTGTTCTTCTCCCAAACCACACATGGATCCACCGGTGTCATTGCATGTCTGCTCTTCTCATTAACCACAGCTAGAGTCATTGGATGTCTGTTTTTTCACAAACAAAATATCACCAGAGTCATTGCATGTGTGTTCTTACCATAAACCACACATGGATCCACCAGTGTCATTGCATGTGTGTTCTTCTCACAAACCACACATGGATCCACCCAGTGTCATCGCATGTGTGTTCTTCTCATTAACCATAGCTAGAGTCATTGCATGTCTGTTCTTTTCACAAACCACATATCACCAGAGTCATTGCATGTGTATTCTTCCCATGAACCACACCCAGTGTCATTGCATGTGTGTTCTTCTCATTAACCCCACATGGATCCACCGGTGTCATTGCATGTCTGCTCTTTTCATTAACCACAGCTAGAGTCATTGCATGTGTGTTCTTTTCACAAACCACATATCACCAGAGTCATTGCATGTGTGTTCTTCACAGACCACATGTCACCTGTGTCATTGCATGTGTGTTCTTATCATGAAACACACATAGATCCCCCAGTGTCATTGCATGTGTATTCTTCCCACATACCACATATGGATCCACAAGTGACATTGCATGTGTGTTATTCCCATGAACCACACATGGATCCACCGGTGTCATCGCAGGTCTGCTCTTTTCATGAACCACAATTAGAGCCATCGCATGTCTGCTCTTTTCATAAACCACAGCTAGAGTCATTGAACGTGTGTTCTTCTTACAAACCATATCATGAACCACAACCAGTGTCATTGCATGTGTGTTCTTCTCACAAACCACACATGGATCCACCGGTGTCATTGCATGTCTACTCTTCTCATTAACCACAGCTAGAGTCATTGCATGTCTGTTCTTTTCACAAACCACATATCACCAGAGTCATTGCATGTGTGTTCTTCCCATAAACCACACATGGATCCACCAGTGTCATTGCATGTGTGTTCTTCTCACAAACCATATCATGAACCACACCCAATGTCATTGCATGTGTGTTCTTCCCATGAACCACACATGGATCCACCAGTGTCATTGCATGTGTGTTCTTCCCACAGACCACACATGGATCCACCAGTGTCATTGCATGTGTGTTCTTCCCATGAACCACACATGGATCCACCAGTGTCATTGCATGTCTGCTCTTTTCATGAACCACAGCTAGAGTCATTGGATGTGTATTCTTCTCACATACCACATATCACCAGTGTCATTGCATGTGTGTTTTTCCCAAAGACCACACATGGATCCACTAGTGTCATTGCGTGTGTGTTCTTCTCAGAAACCATATCATGAACCACACCCAGTGTCATTGCATGTATGTTCTTCTCACAGACCACACATGGATCCACCAGTGTCATTGCATGTGTGTTCTTCTCACAAACGATATCATGAACCACACCCAGTGTCATTGCATGTGTGTTCTTCCCATGAACCACACATGGATCCATCGGTGTCATTGTATGTCTGCTCTTTTCATTAAACACAGCTGGAGTCATTGCATGTGTGTTCTTCTCACAAACCACATATCGCCGGAGTCATTGCATGTGTGTTCTTCCCAAAGACCACACATGGATCCACCAGTGTCATTGCATGTGTGTTCTTCCCACAAGCCACACATGGATCCACCAGTGTCGTTGCATGTGTGTTCTTCCCATGAACCACACATGGATCCACCAGTGTCATTGTATGTCTGTTCTTCCCATGAACCACAGCTAGAGTCATCTCATGGGTGCTCTTTTCACAAACCACAGCTAGAGTCATTGCATGTGTGTTCTTCTTACAAACCATATCATGAACCACACTCAGTGTCATTGCATGTGTGTTCTTCTCCCAAACGACACATGGATCCACCGGTGTCATTGCATGTCTGCTCTTCTCATTAACCACAGCTAGAGTCATTACATGTCTGTTCTTTTCACAAACAAAATATCA
Organism: Avena sativa; assembly: GCA_916181665.1. NCBI lineage: Eukaryota > Viridiplantae > Streptophyta > Magnoliopsida > Poales > Poaceae > Avena > Avena sativa. Next base: position 438,103,576 of record OV702295.1, read on the forward strand.
CCAGAGTCATTGCATGTGTGTTCTTACCATAAACCACACATGGATCCACCAGTGTCATTGCATGTGTGTTCTTCTCACAAACCACACATGGATCCACCCAGTGTCATCGCATGTGTGTTCTTCTCATTAACCATAGCTAGAGTCATTGCATGTCTGTTCTTTTCACAAACCACATATCACCAGAGTCATTGCATGTGTGTTCTTCCCATGAACCACACCCAGTGTCATTGCATGTGTGTTCTTCTCATTAACCCCACATGGATCCACCGGTGTCATTGCATGTCTGCTCTTTTCATTAACCACAGCTAGAGTCATTGCATGTTTGTTCTTTTCACAAACCACATATCACCAGAGTCATTGCATGTGTGTTCTTCACAGACCACATATCACCAGTGTCATTGCATGTGTGTTCTTATCATGAAACACACATAGATCCACCAGTGTCATTGCATGTGTGTTCTTCCCACAGACCACATATGGATCCACCAGTGACATTGCATGTGTGTTATTCCCATTAACCACACATGGATCCACCGGTGTCATCGCAGGTCTGCTCTTTTCATGAACCACAGTTAGAGCCATCGCATGTCTGCTCTTTTCATAAACCACAGCTAGAGTCATTGAACGTGTGTTCTTCTTACAAACCATATCATGAACCACAACCAGTGTCATTGCATGTGTGTTCTTCTCACAAACCACAGATGGATCCACCGGTGTCATTGCATGTCTACTCTTCTCATTAACCACAGCTAGAGTCATTGCATGTCTGTTCTTTTCACAAACCACATATCACTAGAGTCATTGCATGTGTGTTCTTCCCATAAACCACACATGGATCCACCAGTGTCATTGCATGTGTGTTCTTCTCACAAACCATATCATGAACCACACCCAATGTCATTGCATGTGTGTTCTTCCCATGAACCACACATGGATCCACCAGTGTCATTGCATGTGTGTTCTTCCCACAGACCACACATGGATCCACCAGTATCATTGCATGTGTGTTCTTCCCATGAACCACACATTGATCCACCAGTGTCATTGCATGTATGCTCTTTTCATGAACCACAGCTAGAGTCATTGGATGTGTGTTCTTCTCACAGACCACATATCACCAGTGGCATTGCATGTGTTTTCTTCCCAAAGACCACACATGGAGCCACCAGTGTCATTGCATGTGTGTTCTTCTCACAAACCATATCATGAACCACACCCAGTGTCATTGCATGTATGTTCTTCTCACAGACCACACATGGATCCACCAGTGTCATTGCATGTGTGTTCTTCTCACAAACCATACCATGAACCACACCCAATGTCATTGCATGTGTGTTCTTCCCATGAACCACACATGGATCCACCAGTGTCATTGCATGTGTGTTCTTCCCACAGACCACACATGGATCCACCAGTGTCATTGCATGTGTATTCTTCCCATGAACCACACATGGATCCACCAGTATCATTGCATGTCTGCTCTCTTCATGAACCACAACTAGAGTCATTGGATGTGTGTTCTTCTCATAGACCACATATCACCAGTGTCATTGCATGTGTTTTCTTCCCAAAGACCACACATGGATCCACCAGTGTCATTGCATGTGTGTTCTTCTCACAAACCATATCATGAACCACACCCAGTGTCATTGCATGTGTGTTCTTCTCATAGACCACACATGGATCCACCAGTGTCATTGCATGTGTGTTCTTCTCACAGACCATATCATGAACCACACCCAGTGTCATTGCATATGTGTTCTTCCCATGAACCACATATTGATCCATCTGTGTCATTGTATGTCTGCTCTTTTCATTAACCACAGCTAGAGACATTGCATGTGTGTTCTTCTCACAAACCACATATCAACGGAGTCATTGCATGTGTGTTCTTCCCAAAGACCACACATGGATCCACCAGGGTCATTGCATGTGTGTTCTTCCCACAGACCACACATGGATCCACCAGTGTCGTTGCATGTGTGTTCTTCCCATGAACCACACATGGATCCACCAGTGTCATTGTATGTCTGCTCTTCCCTTGAACCACAGCTAGAGTCATCGCATGCGTGCTCTTTTCACAAACCACAGCTAGAGTCATTGCATGTTTGTTCTTCTTACAAACCATATCATGAACCACACCCAGTTTCATTGCATGTGTGTTCTTCTCACAAACCACACATGGATCCACCGGTGTCATTGCATGTCTGCTCTTCTCATTAACCACTGCTAGAGTCATTGCATGTCTGTTCTTTTCACAGACCACATATCACCAGAGTCATTGCATGTGTGTTCTTCCCATGAACCACACATGTATCCACTGGTGTCATTGCATGTGTGTTCTTCTCACAAACCACACATGGATCCACCCAGTGTCGTCGCATGTCTGCTCTTCCCATGAACCACACATGGATCCACCAGTGTCATTGCATGTCTGGTCTTTTCATGAACCACAGCTAGAGTGATTGGATGTGTGCTCTTCTCACAGACAACATATCACCAGTGTCATTGCGTGTGTGTTCTTCCCAAAGACCACACATGGATCCACCAGTGTCATTGCATGTGTGGTCTTCTCACAAACTATATCATGAACCACACCCAGTGTCATTGCATGTGTGTTCTTCTCACAGACCACACATGGATCCACTAGTGTCATTGCATGTGTGTTCTTCTCACAAACCATATCATGAACCACACCTAGTGTCATTGCATGTGTGTTCTTCCCATGAACCACACATGGATCCACCAGTGTCATTGCATGTCTGCTCTTCCCACATACCAAACATGGATCCACCAGTGTCATTGCCTATGTGTTCTTCCCCTGAACCACATATGGATCTACCAGTGTCATTGCTTGTCTGCTCTTTTCATGAACCACAGCTAGATTCATTGGATGTGTGTTCTTCTCAGAGACCACATATCACCAATGTCATTGCATGTGTGCTCCTCCAAAAGACCACGCATGGATCCACCAGTGTCATTGCATGTGTGTTCTTCTCACAAACCATATCATGAACCACACCCAGTGTCATTGCATGTGTGTTATTCTCACAGACCACACATGGATCCACCAGTGTCATTGCATGTGTGTTCTTCTCACAAACCATATCATGAACCACACCTAGTGTCATTGCATGTGTGTTCTTCTCATTAACCCCACATGGATGCACCGGTGTCGTTGCATGTCTGCTCTTTTCATTAACCAGAGCTAGAGTCAATGCATATGTGTTCTTTTTACAAACCACATATCACCAGAGTCATTGCATGTGTGTTCTTCTCACAGACCACATATCACCTGTGTCATTGCATGTGTGTTCTTCCCATGAACCACACATGGATCCACCAGTGTCATTGCATGTGTGGTCTTTTCACAAACCACATATCACCAGAGTCATTGCATGTGTGTTCTTCTCACAGACCACATATCACCGGAGTCATTGCATGTGTGTACTTCCCATGAACCACACATGGATCCACCAGTGTCACTTCATGTGTGTTCTTCCCACAGACCACACATGGATCCACCGGTGTCATTGCATGTGTGTTATTCCCATGAACCACACATGGATCCACCTGTGTCATTGTATGTCTGCTCATCCCATGAACCACAGCTAGAGTCGTCGCATGCGTGCTCTTTTCATTAACCACAGCTAGAGTCATTGGATGTGTGTTCTTCTTACAAACCATATCCTGAACCACACCCAGTGTCATTGCATGTGTGTTCTTCTGACAAACCACATATGGATCCACCGGTGTCATTGCATGTCTGCTCTTCTCATTAACCACAGCTAGAGTCATTGCATGTCTATTCTTTTCACAAACCACATATCACCAGAGTCATTGCATGTGTGTTCTTCCCATGAACCACACATGGAACCACCAGTGTCAATGCATGTGTGTTCTTCTCACAAACCACACATGGATCCACCCAGTGTCATCGCATGTGTGTTCTTCCCATGAACCACACATGGATCCACCAATGTCATTGCATGTCTGCTCTTTTTATGAACCACAGCTAGAGTCATTGGATGGGTGTTCTTCACACAGACCACATATCACTAGTGTCATTGCATGTGTGTTCTTCCCAAAGACCACACATGGATCCACCTGTGTTATTGCATGTGTGTTCTTCTCACAAACCATATCATGAACCACACCCAGTGTCATTGCATGTGTGTTCTTCTCACAGACCACACATGGATCCACCAGTGTCATTGCATGTGTGTTATTCTCAATAACCATATCATGAACCACACCCAGTGTCATTGCATGTGTGTTCTTCCCATGAACCACACATGGATCCACTAGTGTCATTGCATGTGTGTTCTTCCCACAGACCACACATGGATCCACCAGTGTCATTGCATGTGTGTTCTTCCAATGAACCACACGTGGATCCACCAGTTTCATTGCATGTCTGCTCTTTTCATGAACCACAGCTAGAGTCCTTGGATGTTTGTTCTTCTCACAGACCACATATCACCAGTGTCATTGCATGTGGTTTCTTCCCAAAGACCACACAAGGATCCACCAGTGTCATTGCATGTGTGTTCTTCTCACAAACCATATCATGAACCACACCCAGTGTCATTGCATGTGTGTTCTTCTCACAGACCACACATGGATCCACTAGTGTCATTACATGTGTGTTCTTCTCACAGACCATATCATGAACCACACCCAGTGTCATTGCATGTGTGTTCTTCCTATGAACCACACATGGATCCACCGGTGCCATTGTATGTCTGCTCTTTTCATTAACCACAGCTAGAGTCATTGCATGTGTGTTCTTCTCACAAACCATATCATGAACCACACCCAGTGTCATTGCATGTGTGTTATTCTCACAGACCACACATGGATCCACCAGTGTCATTGCATGTGTGTTCATTTCACAAACCATATCATGAGCCACACCTAGTGTCATTGCATGTGTGTTCTTCTCACTAACCCCACATCGATCCATCGGTGTCGTTGCATGTCTGCTCTTTTCATTAACCATACCTAGAGTCATTACATGTGTGTTCTTTTCACAAACCACATATCACTAAAGTTATTGCATGTGTGTTCTTCTCACAGACCACATATCACCTGTGTCATTGCATGTGTGTTCTTCCCATGAACCACACATGGATCCACCAGTGTCATTGCATGTGTGGTCTTTTCACAAACCACATATCACCAGAGTCATTGCATGTGTGTTCTTCTCACAGACCACATATCACCAGAGTCATTGCATGTGTGTTCTTCCCATGAACCACACATGGATCCACCAGTGTCATTGCATGTGTGTTCTTCCCACAGACCACACATGGATCCACCGGTGTCATTGCATGTGTGTTATTCCCATGAACCACAGATGGATCCACCGGTGTCATTGTATGTCTGCTCTTCCCATGAACCACAGCTAGAGTCATCGAATGCGTGCTCTTTTCATTAACCACAACTAGAGTCATTGGATGTGTGTTCTTCTTACAAACCATATCCTGAACCACACCCAGTGTCATTGCATGTGTGTTCTTCTGACAAACCACATATGGATCCACCGGTGTCATTGCATGTCTGCTCTTCTCATTAACCACAGCTAGAGTCATTGCATGTCTATTCTTTTCACAAACCACATATCACCAGAGTCATTGCATGTGTGTTCTTCCCATGAACCACACGTGTATCCACCAGTGTCATTGCATGTGTGTTCTTCTCACAAACCACACATGGATCCACCCAGTGTCATCGCATGTGTGTTCTTCCCATGAACCACACATGGATCCACCAATGTCATTGCATGTCTGCTCTTTTTATGAACCACAGCTAGAGTCATTGGATGTGTGTTCTTCACACAGACCACATATCACCAGTGTCATTGCATGTGTGTTCTTCCCACAGACCACACATGGATCCACCGGTGTCATTGCATGTGTGCTATTCCCATGAACCACACATGGATCCACCGGTGTCATTGTATGTCTGCTCTTCCCATGAACCACAACTAGAGTCATCGCATGCGTGCTCTTTTCATTAACCACAGCTAGAGTCATTGGATGTGTGTTCTTCTTACAAACCATATCCTGAACCACACCCAGTGTCATTGCATGTGTGTTCTTCTGACAAACCACATATGGATCCACCGGTGTCATTGCATGTCTGCTCTTCTCATTAACCACAGCTAGAGTCATTGCATGTCTATTCTTTTCACAAACCACATATCACCAGAGTCATTGCATGTGTGTTCTTCCCATGAACCACACATGGATCCACCAGTGTCATTGCATGTGTGTTCTTCTCCCAAACCACACATGGATCCACCCAGTGTCATCGCATGTGTGTTCTTCCCATGAACCACACATGGATCCACCAATGTCATTGCATGTCTGCTCTTTTTATGAACCACAGCTAGAGTCATTGGATGTGTGTTCTTCACACAGACCACATATCACTAGTGTCATTGCATGTGTGTTCTTCCCAAAGACCACACATGGATCCACCTGTGTTATTGCATGTGCGTTCTTCTCACAAACCATATCATGAACCACACCCAGTGTCATTGCATGTGTGTTCTTCTCACAGACCACACATGGATCAACCAGTGTCATTGCATGTGTGTTATTCTCAATAACCATATCATGAATCACACCCAGTGTCATTGCATGTGTGTTCTTCCCATGAACAACACATGGATCCACTAGTGTCATTGCATGTGTGTTCTTCCCACAGACCACACATGGATCCACCAGTGTCATTGCATGTCTTCTCTTTTCATGAACCACAGCTAGAGTCCTTGGATGTGTGTTTTTCTCACAGACCACATATCACAAGTGTCATTGCATGTGTTTTCTTCCCAAAGACCACACAAGGATCCACCAGTGTCATTGCATGTGTGTTCTTCTCACAAACCATATCATGAACCACACCCAGTGTCATTGCATGTGTGTTCTTCTCACAGACCACACATGGATCCACTAGTGTCATTACATGTGTGTTCTTCTCACAGACCATATCATGAACCACACCCAGTGTCACTGCATGTGTGTTCTTCCTATGAACCACACATGGATCCACCGGTGCCATTGTATGTCTGCTCTTTTCATTAACCACAGCTAGAGTCATTGCATGTGTGTTCTTCTCACAAACCACATATCACCGGAGTCATTGCATGTGTGTTCTTCCCAAAGACCACACATGGATCAACCAGTGTCATTGCATGTGTTTTCTTCCCACAGACCACACATGGATCCACCAGTGTCGTTGCATGTTGTTCTTCCCATCAACCACACATGGATCCACCAGTGTCATTGTATGTCTTCTCTTCCCATGAACCACAGCTAGAGTCATCGCATGCGTGCTCTTTTCACAAACCACAACTAGAGTCATTGCATGTGTGTTCTTGTTACAAACCATATCGTGAAACACACCCAGTGTCATTGCATGTGTGTTCTTCTCACAAACCACACATGGATCCACCGGTGTCATTGCATGTCTGCTCTTGTCATTAACCACAGCTAGAGTCATTGCATGTCTGTTCTTTTCACAAACGACATATCACCAGAGTCATTGCATGTGTGTTCTTACCATAAACCACACATGGATCCACCAGTGTCATTGCATGTGTGTTCTTCTCACAAACCACACATGGATCCACCCAGTGTCATCGCATGCGTGTTCTTCCTATGAACCACACATGGATCCACCAGTGTCATTGCATGTCTGCTCTTTTCATTAACCACAGATAGAGTCATTGCATGTGTGTTCTTCTCACAGACCACATATCACCAGTGGCATTGCCTGTGTGTTCTTCCCCTGAACCACACATGGATCTACCAGTGTCATTGCTTGTCTGCTTTTTCATGAACCACAACTAGATTCATTGGATCTGTGTTCTTCTCACATACCACATATCACCAATGTCATTGCATGTGTGCTCCTCCCAAAGACCACACATGGATCCACCAGTGTCATTGCATGTGTGTTCTTCTCACAAACCATATCATGAACCACACCCAGTGTCATTGCATGTGTGTTATTCTCACAGACCACACATGGATCCACTAGTGTCATTGCATGTGTGTTCTTCTCAGAAACCATATCATGAACCACACCTAGTGTCATTGCATGTGTGTTCTTCTCATTAACCCCACATGGATCCACCGGTGTCATTGCATGTCTGCTCTTTTCATTAACCATAGCTAGAGTCATTGCATGTGTGTTCTTTTCACAAACCACATATCACCAGAGTCATTGCATGTGTGTTCTTCTCACAGACCACATTTCACCTGTGTCATTGCATGTGTGTTCTTCCCATGAACCACACATGGATCCACCAGTGTCATTGCATGTGTGGTCTTTTCACAAACCACATATCACCAGAGTCATTGCAGGTGTGTTCTTCTCACAGACCACATATCAGCAGAGTCATTGCATGTGTGTTCTTCCCATGAACCACACATGGATCCACCGGTGTCATTGCATGTGTGTTATTCCCATGAACCACACATGGATCCACCGATGTCATTGTATGTCTGCTCTTCCCATGAACCACAGCTAGAGTCTTCGCATGCGTGCTCTTTTCATGAACCACAGCTACAGTCATTGGATGTGTGTTCTTCTTACAAACCATATCCTGAAGCACACCCAGTGTCATTGCATGTGTCTTCTTCTGACAAACCACATATGGATCCACCGGTGTCATTGCATGTCTGCTGTTCTCATTAACCACAGCTAGAGTCATGCCATGTCTATTATTTTCACAAACCACATATCACTAGAGTCATTGCATGTGTGTTCTTCCCATGAACCACACATGGATCCATCAGTGTCATTGCATGTGTGTTCTTCTCACAAACCACACATGGATCCACCCTGTGTCATCGCATGTGTGTTCTTCCCATGAACCACACATGGATCCACCAATGTCATTGCATGTCTGCTCTTTTTATGATGCACAGCTAGAGTCATTGCATGTGTGTTCTTCACACAGACCACATATCACTAGTGTCATTGCATGTGTGTTCTTCCCAAAGACCACACATGGATCCACCTATGTTATTGCATGTGTGTTCTTCTCACAAACCATATCATGAACCACACCCAGTGTCATTGCATGTGTGTTCTTCTCACAGACCACACATGGATCCACCAGTGTCATTTCATGTGTGTTATTCTCACTAACCATATCATGAACCACACCCAGTGTCATTGCATGTGTGTTCTTCCCATGAACCACACATGGATCCACTAGTGTCATTGCATGTGTGTTCTTCCCATAGACCACACATGGATCCACCAGTGTCATTGCATGTGTGTTCTTCCCATGAACCACACATGGATCCAACAGTGTCATTGCATGTCTACTCTTTTCGAGAACCACACCTAGAGTCCTTGGATGTGTGTTCTTCTCACAGACCACATATCACTAGTGTCATTGCATGTGTTTTCTTCCCAAAGACCACACATGGATCAACCAGTGTCATTGCATGTGTGTTCTTCTCATAAACCATATCATGAACCACACCCAGTGCCATTGCATGTGTGTTCTTCCCATGAACCACACATGGATCCACCGGTGTCATTGCATGTCTGCTCTTTTCATGAACCACAGCTAGAGTCATTGCATGTGTGTTCTTATCACAAACCACATATCACCGGTGTCATTGCATGTGTGTTCTTCCCACAGACCACACATGGATCCACCAGTGTCATTGCATGTGTGTTCTTCCCATGAACCACACGTGGATCCACCAGTGTCATTGCATGTCTGCTCTTTTCATGAACCACAACTAGAGTCCTTGGATGTGTGTTCTTCTCACAGACTACATATCACCAGTGTCATTGCATGTGTTTTCTTCCCAAAGACCACACAAGGATCCACCAGTGTCATTGCATGTGTGTTCTTCTCACAAACCATATCATGAACCACACCCAGTGTCATTGCATGTGTGTTCTTCTCACAGACCACACATGGATCCACTAGAGTCATTGCATGTGTGTTCTTCTCACAGACCACATATCACCAGTGGCATTGCCTGTGTGTTCTTCCCCTGAACCACACATGGATCTACCAGTGTCATTGCTTGTCTGCTTTTTCATGAACCACAACTAGATTCATTGGATCTGTGTTCTTCTCACATACCACATATCACCAATGTCATTGCATGTGTGCTCCTCCCAAAGACCACACATGGATCCACCAGTGTCATTGCATGTGTGTTCTTCTCACAAACCATATCATGAACCACACCCAGTGTCATTGCATGTGTGTTATTCTCACAGACCACACATGGATCCACTAGTGTCATTGCATGTGTGTTCTTCTCAGAAACCATATCATGAACCACACCTAGTGTCATTGCATGTGTGTTCTTCTCATTAACCCCACATGGATCCACCGGTGTCATTGCATGTCTGCTCTTTTCATTAACCATAGCTAGAGTTATTGCATGTGTGTTCTTTTCACAAACCACATATCACCAGAGTCATTGCATGTGTGTTCTTCTCACAGACCACATTTCACCTGTGTCATTGCATGTGTGTTCTTCCCATGAACCACACATGGATCCACCAGTGTCATTGCATGTGTGGTCTTTTCACAAACCACATATCACCAGAGTCATTGCAGGTGTGTTCTTCTCACAGACCACATATCAGCGGAGTCATTGCATGTGTGTTCTTCCCATGAACCACACATGGATCCACCGGTGTCATTGCATGTGTGTTATTCCCATGAACCACACATGGATCCAGCGATGTCATTGTATGTCTGCTCTTCCCATGAACCACAGCTAGAGTCTTCGCATGCGTGCTCTTTTCATGAACCACAGCTACAGTCATTGGATGTGTGCTCTTCTTACAAACCATATCCTGAACCACACCCAGTGTCATTGCATGTGTCTTCTTCTGACAAACCACATATGGATCCACCGGTGTCATTGCATGTCTGCTGTTCTCATTAACCACAGCTAGAGTCATGCCATGTCTATTATTTTCACAAACCACATATCACTAGAGTCATTGCATGTGTGTTCTTCCCATGAACCACACATGGATCCATCAGTGTCATTGCATGCGTGTTCTTCTCACAAACCACACATGGATCCACCCAGTGTCATCGCATGTGTGTTCTTCCCATGAACCACACATGGATCCACCAATGTCATTGCATGTCTGCTCTTTTTATGATGCATAGCTAGAGTCATTGCATGTGTGTTCTTCACACAGACCACATATCACTAGTGTCATTGCATGTGTGTTCTTCCCAAAGACCACACATGGATCCACCTATGTTATTGCATGTGTGTTCTTCTCACAAACCATATCATGAACCACACCCAGTGTCATTGCATGTGTGTTCTTCTCACAGACCACACATGGATCCACTAGTGTCATTGCATGTGTGTTATTCTCACTAACCATATCATGAACCACACCCAGTGTCATTGCATGTGTGTTCTTCCCATGAACCACACATGGATCCACTAGTGTCATTGCATGTGTGTTCTTCCCACAGACCACACATGGATCCACCAGTGTCATTGCATGTGTGTTCTTCCCATGAACCACACATGGATCCAACAGTGTCATTGCATGTCTACTCTTTTCGAGAACCACACCTAGAGTCCTTGGATGTGTGTTCTTCTCACAGACCACATATCACTAGTGTCATTGCATGTGTTTTCTTCCCAAAGACCACACATGGATCAACCAGTGTCATTGCATGTGTGTTCTTCTCACAAACCATATCATGAACCACACCCAGTGCCATTGCATGTGTGTTCTTCCCATGAACCACACATGGATCCACCGGTGTCATTGCATGTCTGCTCTTTTCATGAACCACAGCTAGAGTCATTGCATGTGTGTTCTTATCACAAACCACATATCACCGGTGTCATTGCATGTGTGTTCTTCCCACAGACCACACATGGATCCACCAGTGTCATTGCATGTGTGTTCTTCCCATGAACCACACGTGGATCCACCAGTGTCATTGCATGTCTGCTCTTTTCATGAACCACAGCTAGAGTCCTTGGATGTGTGTTCTTCTCACAGACCACATATCACCAGTGTCATTGCATGTGTTTTCTTCCCAAAGACCACACAAGGATCCACCAGTGTCATTGCATGTGTGTTCTTCTCACAAACCATATCATGAACCACACCCAGTGTCATTGCATGTGTGTTCTTCTCACAGACCACACATGGATCCACTAGTGTCATTACATGTGTGTTCTTCTCACAGACCATATCATGAACCACACCCAGTGTCACTGCATGTGTGTTCTTCCTATGAACCACACATGGATCCACCGGTTCCATTGTATGTCTGCTCTTTTCATTAACCACAGCTAGAGTCATTGCATGTGTGTTCTTCTCACAAACCACATATCACCGGAGTCATTGCATGTGTGTTCTTCCCAAAGACCGCACATGGATCAACCAGTGTCATTGCATGTGTGTTCTTCCCACAGACCACACATGGATCCACCAGTGTCGTTGCATGTGTGTTATTCCCATGAACCACACATGGATCCACCGGTGTCATTGTATGTCTGCTCTTCCCATGAACCACAACTAGAGTCATCGCATGCGTGCTCTTTTCATTAACCACAGCTAGAGTCATTGGATGTGTGTTCTTCTTACAAACCATATCCTGAACCACACCCAGTGTCACTGCATGTGTGTTCTTCTGACAAACCACATATGGATCCACCGGTGTCATTGCATGTCTGCTCTTCTCATTAGCCACAGCTAGAGTCATTGCATGTCTATTCTTTTCACAAACCACATATCACCAGAGTCATTGCATGTGTGTTCTTCCCATGAACCACACATGGATCCACCAGTGTCATTGCATGTGTGTTCTTCTCACAAACCACACATGGATCCACCCAGTGTCATCGCATGTGTGTTCTTCCCATGAACCACACATGGATCCACCAATGTCATTGCATGTCTGCTCTTTTTATGAACCACAGCTAGAGTCATTAGATGTGTGTTCTTCACACAGACCACATATCACCAGTGTCATTGCATGTGTGTTCTTCCCAAAGACCACACATGGATCCACCTGTGTTATTGCATGTGTGTTCTTCTCACAAACCATATCATGAACCACACCCAGTGTCATTGCATGTGTGTTCTTCTCACAGACCACACATGGATCCACCAGTGTCATTGCATGTGTGTTATTCTCAATAACCATATCATGAACCACACCCAGTGTCATTGCATGTGTGTTCTTCCCATGAACCACACATGGATCCACTAGTGTCATTGCATGTGTGTTCTTCCCACAGACCACACATGGATCCACCAGTGTCATTGCATGTGTGTTCTTCCCATGAACCACACATGGATCCACCAGTGTCATTGCATGTCTGCTCTTTTCATGAACCACAGCTAGAGCCCTTGGATGTGTGTTCTTCTCACAGACCACATATCACCAGTGTCATTGCATGTGTTTTCTTCCCAAAGACCACACAAGGATCCACCAGTGTCATTGCATGTGTGTTCTTCTCACAAACCATATCATGAACCACACCCAGTGTCATTGCATGTGTGTTCTTCTCACAGAGCACACATGGATCCACTAGTGTCATTACATGTGTGTTCTTCTCACAGACCATATCATGAACCACACCCAGTGTCACTGCATGTGTGTTCTTCCTATGAACCACACATGGATCCACCGGTGCCATTGTATGTCTGCTCTTTTCATTAACCACAGCTAGAGTCATTGCATGTGTGTTCTTCTCACAAACCACATATCACCGGAGTCATTGCATGTGTATTCTTCCCAAAGACCACACATGGATCAACTAGTGTCATTGCATGTGTGTTCTTCCCACAGATCACACATGGATCCACCAGTGTTGTTGCATGTTGTTCTTCCCATCAACCACACATGGATCCACCAGTGTCATTGTATGTCTTCTCTTCCCATGAACCATAGCTAGAGTCATCGCATGCGTGCTCTTTTCACAAATCACAACTAGAGTCATTGCATGTGTGTTCTTGTTACAAAAAATATCGTGAACCACACCCAGTGTCATTGCATGTGTGTTCTTCTCACAAACCACACATGGATCCACCGGTGTCATTGCATGTCTGCTCTTCTCATTAACCACAGCTAGAGTCATTGCATGTCTGTTCTTTTCACAAACCACATATCACCAGAGTGATTGCATGTGTGTTCTTACCATAAACCACACATGGATCCACCAGTGTCATTGCATGTGTGTTCTTCTCACAAACCACACATGGATCCACCCAGTGTCATCGCATGCGTGTTCTTCACATGAACCACACATGGATCCACCAGTGCCATTGCATGTCTGCTCTTTTCATTAACCACAGCTAGAGTCATTGCATGTGTGTTCTTCTCACAGACCACATATCACCAGTGGCATTGCCTGTGTGTTCTTCCCCTGAACCACACATGGATCTACCAGTGTCATTGCTTGTCTGCTCTTTTCATGAACCACAGCTAGATTCATTGGATCTGTGTTCTTCTCACAGACCACATATCACCAATGTCATTGCATGTGTGCTCCTCCCAAAGACCACACATGGATCCACCAGTGTCATTGCATGTGTGTTCTTCTCACAAACCATATCATGAACCACACTTAGTGTCATTGCATGTGTGTTCTTCTCATTAACCCCACATGGATCCACCAGTGTCATTGCATGTGTGGTCTTTTCACAAACCACATATCACCAGAGTCATTGCATGTGTCTTCTTCTCACAGACCACATATCACCGGACTCATTGCATGTGTGTTCTTCCCATGAACCACACATGGATCCACCAGTGTCATTGCATGTGTGTTCTTCCCATGAACCACACATGGATCCAACAGTGTCATTGCATGTCTACTCTTTTCGAGAACCACACCTAGAGTCCTTGGATGTGTGTTCTTCTCACAGACCACATATCACTAGTGTCATTGCATGTGTTTTCTTCCCAAAGACCACACATGGATCAACCAGTGTCATTGCATGTGTGTTCTTCTCACAAACCATATCATGAACCACACCCAGTGCCATTGCATGTGTGTTCTTCCCATGAACCACACATGGATCCACCGGTGTCATTGCATGTCTGCTCTTTTCATGAACCACAGCTAGAGTCATTGCATGTGTGTTCTTATCACAAACCACATATCACCGGTGTCATTGCATGTGTGTTCTTCCCACAGACCACACATGGATCCACCAGTGTCATTGCATGTGTGTTCTTCCCATGAACCACACGTGGATCCACCAGTGTCATTGCATGTCTGCTCTTTTCATGAACCACAGCTAGAGTCCTTGGATGTGTGTTCTTCTCACAGACCACATATCACCAGTGTCATTGCATGTGTTTTCTTCCCAAAGACCACACAAGGATCCACCAGTGTCATTGCATGTGTGTTCTTCTCACAAACCATATCATGAACCACACCCAGTGTCATTGCATGTGTGTTCTTCTCACAGACCACACATGGATCCACTAGTGTCATTACATGTGTGTTCTTCTCACAGACCATATCATGAACCACACCCAGTGTCACTGCATGTGTGTTCTTCCTATGAACCACACATGGATCCACCGGTTCCATTGTATGTCTGCTCTTTTCATTAACCACAGCTAGAGTCATTGCATGTGTGTTCTTCTCACAAACCACATATCACCGGAGTCATTGCATGTGTGTTCTTCCCAAAGACCGCACATGGATCAACCAGTGTCATTGCATGTGTGTTCTTCCCACAGACCACACATGGATCCACCAGTGTCGTTGCATGTGTGTTATTCCCATGAACCACACATGGATCCACCGGTGTCATTGTATGTCTGCTCTTCCCATGAACCACAACTAGAGTCATCGCATGCGTGCTCTTTTCATTAACCACAGCTAGAGTCATTGGATGTGTGTTCTTCTTACAAACCATATCCTGAACCACACCCAGTGTCACTGCATGTGTGTTCTTCTGACAAACCACATATGGATCCACCGGTGTCATTGCATGTCTGCTCTTCTCATTAGCCACAGCTAGAGTCATTGCATGTCTATTCTTTTCACAAACCACATATCACCAGAGTCATTGCATGTGTGTTCTTCCCATGAACCACACATGGATCCACCAGTGTCATTGCATGTGTGTTCTTCTCACAAACCACACATGGATCCACCCAGTGTCATCGCATGTGTGTTCTTCCCATGAACCACACATGGATCCACCAATGTCATTGCATGTCTGCTCTTTTTATGAACCACAGCTAGAGTCATTAGATGTGTGTTCTTCACACAGACCACATATCACCAGTGTCATTGCATGTGTGTTCTTCCCAAAGACCACACATGGATCCACCTGTGTTATTGCATGTGTGTTCTTCTCACAAACCATATCATGAACCACACCCAGTGTCATTGCATGTGTGTTCTTCTCACAGACCACACATGGATCCACCAGTGTCATTGCATGTGTGTTATTCTCAATAACCATATCATGAACCACACCCAGTGTCATTGCATGTGTGTTCTTCCCATGAACCACACATGGATCCACTAGTGTCATTGCATGTGTGTTCTTCCCACAGACCACACATGGATCCACCAGTGTCATTGCATGTGTGTTCTTCCCATGAACCACACATGGATCCACCAGTGTCATTGCATGTCTGCTCTTTTCATGAACCACAGCTAGAGCCCTTGGATGTGTGTTCTTCTCACAGACCACATATCACTAGTGTCATTGCATGTGTTTTCTTCCCAAAGACCACACAAGGATCCACCAGTGTCATTGCATGTGTGTTCTTCTCACAAACCATATCATGAACCACACCCAGTGTCATTGCATGTGTGTTCTTCTCACAGAGCACACATGGATCCACTAGTGTCATTACATGTGTGTTCTTCTCACAGACCATATCATGAACCACACCCAGTGTCACTGCATGTGTGTTCTTCCTATGAACCACACATGGATCCACCGGTGCCATTGTATGTCTGCTCTTTTCATTAACCACAACTAGAGTCATTGCATGTGTGTTCTTCTCACAAACCACATATCACCGGAGTCATTGCATGTGTATTCTTCCCAAAGACCACACATGGATCAACTAGTGTCATTGCATGTGTGTTCTTCCCACAGATCACACATGGATCCACCAGTGTTGTTGCATGTTGTTCTTCCCATCAACCACACATGGATCCACCAGTGTCATTGTATGTCTTCTCTTCCCATGAACCATAGCTAGAGTCATCGCATGCGTGCTCTTTTCACAAATCACAACTAGAGTCATTGCATGTGTGTTCTTGTTACAAAAAATATCGTGAACCACACCCAGTGTCATTGCATGTGTGTTCTTCTCACAAACCACACATGGATCCACCGGTGTCATTGCATGTCTGCTCTTCTCATTAACCACAGCTAGAGTCATTGCATGTCTGTTCTTTTCACAAACCACATATCACCAGAGTGATTGCATGTGTGTTCTTACCATAAACCACACATGGATCCACCAGTGTCATTGCATGTGTGTTCTTCTCACAAACCACACATGGATCCACCCAGTGTCATCGCATGCGTGTTCTTCACATGAACCACACATGGATCCACCAGTGCCATTGCATGTCTGCTCTTTTCATTAACCACAGCTAGAGTCATTGCATGTGTGTTCTTCTCACAGACCACATATCACCAGTGGCATTGCCTGTGTGTTCTTCCCCTGAACCACACATGGATCTACCAGTGTCATTGCTTGTCTGCTCTTTTCATGAACCACAGCTAGATTCATTGGATCTGTGTTCTTCTCACAGACCACATATCACCAATGTCATTGCATGTGTGCTCCTCCCAAAGACCACACATGGATCCACCAGTGTCATTGCATGTGTGTTCTTCTCACAAACCATATCATGAACTACACTTAGTGTCATTGCATGTGTGTTCTTCTCATTAACCCCACATGGATCCACCAGTGTCATTGCATGTGTGGTCTTTTCACAAACCACATATCACCAGAGTCATTGCATGTGTCTTCTTCTCACAGACCACATATCACCGGACTCATTGCATGTGTGTTCTTCCCATGAACCACACATGGATCCACCAGTGTCATTGCATGTGTGTTCTTCCCACAGACCACACATGGATCCACCGGTGTCATTGCATGTGTGTTATTCCCATGAACCACACATGGATCCACCGGTGTCATTGTATGTCTGCTCTTCCCATGAACCACAACTAGAGTCATCGCATGCGTGCTCTTTTCATTAACCACAGCTAGAGTCATTGGATGTGTGTTCTTCTTACAAACCATATCCTGAACCACACCCAGTGTCATTGCATGTGTGTTCTTCTGACAAACCACATATGGATCCACCGGTGTCATTGCATGTCTGCTCTTCTCATTAGCCACAGCTAGAGTCATTGCATGTCTATTCTTTTCACAAACCACATATCACCAGAGTCATTGCATGTGTGTTCTTCCCATGAACCACACATGGATCCACCAGTGTCATTGCATGTGTGTTCTTCTCACAAACCACACATGGATCCACCCAGTGTCATCGCATGTGTGTTCTTCCCATGAACCACACATGGATCCACCAATGTCATTGCATGTCTGCTCTTTTTATGAACCACAGCTAGAGTCATTAGATGTGTGTTCTTCACACAGACCACATATCACTAGTGTCATTGCATGTGTGTTCTTCCCAAAGACCACACATGGATCCACCTGTGTTATTGCATGTGTGTTCTTCTCACAAACCATATCATGAACCACACCCAGTGTCATTGCATGTGTGTTCTTCTCACAGACCACACATGGATCCACCAGTGTCATTGCATGTGTGTTATTCTCAATAACCATATCATGAACCACACCCAGTGTCATTGCATGTGTGTTCTTCCCATGAACCACACATCGATCCACTAGTGTCATTGCATGTGTGTTCTTCCCACAGACCACACATGGATCCACCAGTGTCATTGCATGTGTGTTCTTCCCATGAACCACACATGGATCCACCAGTGTCATTGCATGTCTGCTCTTTTCATGAACCACAGCTAGAGTCCTTGGATGTGTGTTCTTCTCACAGACCACATATCACCAGTGTCATTGCATGTGTTTTCTTCCCAAAGACCACACAAGGATCCACCAGTGTCATTGCATGTGTGTTCTTCTCACAAACCATATCATGAACCACACCCAGTGTCATTGCATGTGTGTTCTTCTCATAGACCACACATGGATCCACTAGTGTCATTACATGTGTGTTCTTCTCACAGACCATATCATGAACCACACCCAGTGTCACTGCATGTGTGTTCTTCCTATGAACCAAACATGGATCCACCGGTGCCATTGTATGTCTGCTCTTTTCATTAACCACAGCTAGAGTCATTGCATGTGTGTTCTTCTCACAAACCACATATCACCGGAGTCATTGCATGTGTGTTCTTCCCAAAGACCACACATGGATCAACTAGTGTCATTGCATGTGTGTTCTTCCCACAGACCACACATGGATCCACCAGTGTTGTTGCATGTTGTTCTTCCCATCAACCACACATGGATCCACCAGTGTCATTGTATGTCTTCTCTTCCCATGAACCATAGCTAGAGTCATCGCATGCGTGCTCTTTTCACAAATCACAACTAGAGTCATTGCATGTGTGTTCTTGTTACAAAAAATATCGTGAACCACACCCAGTGTCATTGCATGTGTGTTCTTATCACAAACCACACATGGATCCACCGGTGTCATTGCATGTCTGCTCTTCTCATTAACCACAGCTAGAGTCATTGCATGTCTGTTCTTTTCACAAACCACATATCACCAGAGTGATTGCATGTGTGTTCTTACCATAAACCACACATGGATCCACCAGTGTCATTGCATGTGTGTTCTTCTCACAGACCACACATGGATCCACCCAGTGTCATCGCATGCGTGTTCTTCCCATGAACCACACATGGATCCACCATTGCCATTGCATGTCTGCTCTTTTCATTAACCACAGCTAGAGTCATTGCATGTGTGTTCTTCTCACAGACCACATATCACCAGTGGCATTGCCTGTGTGTTCTTCCCCTGAACCACACATGGATCTACCAGTGTCATTGCTTGTCTGCTCTTTTCATGAAATACAGCTAGATTCATTGGATCTGTGTTCTTCTCACAGACCACATATCACCAATGTCATTGCATGTGTGCTCCTCCCAAAGACCACACATGGATCCACCAGTGTCATTGCATGTGTGTTCTTCTCACAAACCATATCATGAATCACACTCAGTGTCATTGCATGTGTGTTATTCTCACAGACCACACATGGATCCACTAGTGGCATTGCATGTGTGTTCTTCTCACAAACCATATCATGAACCACACCTAGTGTCATTGCATGTGTGTTCTTCTCATTAACCCCACATGGATCCAACGGTGTCATTGCATGTCTGCTCTTTTCATTAACCATAGCTAGAGTCATTGCATGTGTGTTCTTTTCACAAACCACATATCACCAGAGTCATTGCATGTGTGTTCTTCTCACAGACCACATTTCACCTGTGTCATTGCATGTGTGTTCTTCCCATGAACCACACATGGATCCACCAGTGTCATTGCATGTGTGGTATTTTCACAAACCACATATCACCAGAGTCATTGCAGGTGTGTTCTTCTCACAGACCACATATCACCGGAGTCATTGCATGTGTGTTCTTCCAATGAACCACACATGGATCCACCGGTGTCATTGCATGTGTGTTATTCCCATGAACCGCACATGGATCCACCGATGTCATTGTATGTCTGCTCTTCCCATGAACCACAGCTAGATTCATCGCATGCGTGCTCTTTTCATTAACCACAGCTAGAGTCATTGGATGTGTGTTCTTCTTACAAACCATATCCTGAACCACACCCAGTGTCATTGCATGTGTCTTCTTCTGACAAACCACATATGGATCCACCGGTGTCATTGCATGTCTGCTGTTCTCATTAACCACAGCTAGAGTCATGGCATGTCTATTATTTTCACAAACCACATATCACCAGAGTCATTCCATGTGTGTTCTTCCCATGAACCACACATGGATCCACCAGTGTCATTGCATGTGTGTTCTTCTCACAAACCACACATGGATCCACCCAGTGTCATCGCATGTGTGTTCTTCCCATGAACCACACATGGATCCACCAATGTCATTGCATGTCTGCTCTTTTTATGATGCACAACTAGAGTCATTGCATGTGTGTTCTTCACACAGACCACATATCACTAGTGTCATTGCATGTGTGTTCTTCCCAAAGACCACACATGGATCCACCTGTGTTATTGCATGTGTGTTCTTCTCACAAACCATATCATGAACCACACCCAGTGTCATTGCAAGTGTGTTCTTCCCACAGACCACACATGGATCCACCAGTGTCATTGCATGTGTGTTATTCTCACTAACCATATCATGAACCACACCCAGTGTCATTGCATGTGTGTTCTTCCCATGAACCACACATGGATCCACTAGTGTCATTGCATGTGTGTTCTTCCCACAGACCACACATGGATCCACCAGTGTCATTGCATGTGTGTTCTTCCCATGAACCACACATGGATCCAACAGTGTCATTGCATGTCTACTCTTTTCGATAACCACACCTAGAGTCCTTGGATGTCTGTTCTTCTCACAGACCACATATTACTAGTGTCATTGCATGTGTTTTCTTCCCAAAGACCACACATGGATCAACCAGTGTCATTGCACGTGTGTTCTTCTCACAAACCATATCATGAACCACACCCAGTGTCATTGCATGTGTGTTCTTCTCACAGACCACACATGGATCCACTAGTGTCATTACATGTGTGTTCTTCTCACAGACCATATCATGAACCACACCCAGTGTCACTGCATGTGTGTTCTTCCTATGAACCACACATGGATCCACCGGTGCCATTGTATGTCTGCTCTTTTCATTAACCACAGCTAGAGTCATTGCATGTGTGTTCTTCTCACAAACCACATATCACGGGAGTCATTGCATGTGTGTTCTTCCCAAAGACCACACATGGATCAACTAGTGTCATTGCATGTGTGTTCTTCCCACAGACCACACATGGATCCACCAGTGTTGTTGCATGTTGTTCTTCCCATCAACCACACATGGATCCACCAGTGTCATTGTATGTCTTCTCTTCCCATGAACCATAGCTAGAGTCATCGCATGCGTGCTCTTTTCACAAATCACAACTAGAGTCATTGCATGTGTGTTCTTGTTACAACAAATATCGTGAACCACACCCAGTGTCATTGCATGTGTGTTCTTCTCACAAACCACACATGGATCCACCGGTGTCATTGCATGTCTGCTCTTCTCATTAACCACAGCTAGAGTCATTGCATGTCTGTTCTTTTCACAAACCACATATCACCAGAGTGATTGCATGTGTGTTCTTACCATAAACCACACATGGATCCACCAGTGTCATTGCATGTGTGTTCTTCTCACAAACCACACATGGATCCACCCAGTGTCATCGCATGCGTGTTCTTCCCATGAACCACACATGGATCCACCAGTGCCATTGCATGTCTGCTCTTTTCATTAACCACAGCTAGAGTCATTGCATGTGTGTTCTTCTCACAGACCACATATCACCAGTGGCATTGCCTGTGTGTTCTTCCCCTGAACCACACATGGATCTACCAGTGTCATTGCTTGTCTGCTTTTTCATGAACCACAACTAGATTCATTGGATCTGTGTTCTTCTCACATACCACATATCACCAATGTCATTGCATGTGTGCTCCTCCCAAAGACCACACATGGATCCACCAGTGTCATTGCATGTGTGTTCTTCTCACAAACCATATCATGAATCACACCCAGTGTCATTGCATGTGTGTTATTCTCACAGACCACACATGGATCCACTAGTGGCATTGCATGTGTGTTCTTCTCACAAACCATATCATGAACAACACCTAGTGTCATTGCATGTGTGTTCTTCTCATTAACCCCACATGGATCCAACGGTGTCATTGCATGTCTGCTCTTTTCATTAACCATAGCTAGAGTCATTGCATGTGTGTTCTTTTCACAAACCACATATCACCAGAGTCATTGCATGTGTGTTCTTCTCACAGACCACATTTCACCTGTGTCATTGCATGTGTGTTCTTCCCATGAACCACCTTTGGATCCACCAGTGTCATTGCATGTGTGGTCTTTTCACAAACCACATATCACCAGAGTCATTGCAGGTGTGTTCTTCTCACAGACCACATATCACCGGAGTCATTGCATGTGTGTTCTTCCAATGAACCACACATGGATCCACCGGTGTCATTGCATGTGTGTTATTCCCATGAACCGCACATGGATCCACCGATGTCATTGTATGTCTGCTCTTCCCATGAACCACAGCTAGATTCATCGCATGCGTGCTCTTTTCATTAACCACAGCTAGAGTCATTGGATGTGTGTTCTTCTTACAAACCATATCCTGAACCACACCCAGTGTCATTGCATGTGTCTTCTTCTGACAAACCACATATGGATCCACCGGTGTCATTGCATGTCTGTTGTTCTCATTAACCACAGCTAGAGTCATGGCATGTCTATTATTTTCACAAACCACATATCACCAGAGTCATTGCATGTGTGTTCTTCCCATGAACCACACATGGATCCACCAGTGTCATTGCATGTGTGTTCTTCTCACAAACCACACATGGATCCACCCAGTGTCATCGCATGTGTGTTCTTCCCATGAACCACACATGGATCCACCAATGTCATTGCATGTCTGCTCTTTTTATGATGCACAACTAGAGTCATTGCATGTGTGTTCTTCACACAGACCACATATCACTAGTGTCATTGCATGTGTGTTCTTCCCAAAGACCACACATGGATCCACCTGTGTTATTGCATGTGTGTTCTTCTCACAAACCATATCATGAACCACACCCAGTGTCATTGCATGTGTGTTCTTCTCACAGACCACACATGGATCCACCAGTGTCATTGCATGTGTGTCATTCTCACTAACCATATCATGAACCACACCCAGTGTCATTGCATGTGTGTTCTTCCCATGAACCACACATGGATCCACTAGTGTCATTGCATGTGTGTTCTTCCCACGGACCACACATGGATCCACCAGTGTCATTGCATGTGTGTTCTTCCCATGAACCACACATGGATCCAACAGTGTCATTGCATGCCTACTCTTTTCGAGAACCACACCTAGAGTCCTTGGATGTGTGTTCTTCTCACAGACCACATATCACTAGTGTCATTGCATGTGTTTTCTTCCCAAAGACCACACATGGATCAACTAGTGTCATTGCATGTGTGTTCTTCTCACAAACCATATCATGAACCACACCCAGTGTCATTCCATGTGTGTTCTTCTCACAGACCACACATGGATCCACTAGTGTCATTACATGTGTGTTCTTCTCACAGACCATATCATGAACCACACCCAGTGTCATTGCATGTGTGTTCTTCCCATGAACCACACATGGATCCACCGGTGTCATTGTATGTCTGCCCTTTTCATTAACCACAGCTAGAGTCATTGCATGTGTGTTCTTCTCACAAACCACATATCACCGGAGTCATTGCATGTGTGTTCTTCCCAAAGACCACACATGGATCAACCAGTGTCATTGCATGTGTGTTCTTCCCACAGACCACACATGGATCCACCAGTGTCGTTGCATGTTGTTCTTCCCATGAACCACACATGGATCCACCAGTGTCATTGTATGTCTGCTCTTCCCATGAACCACAGCTAGAGTCATCGCATGCGTGCTCTTTTCACAAACCACAAATAGAGTCATTGCATGTGTGTTCTTGTTACAAACCATATCGTGAACCACACCCAGTGTCATTGCATGTGTGTTCTTCTCACAAACCACACATGGATCCACCCAGTGTCATCGCATGCGTGTTCTTCCCATGAACCACACATGGATCCACCAGTGCCATTGCATGTCTGCTCTTTTCATTAACCACAGCTAGAGTCATTGCATGTGTGTTCTTCTCACAGACCACATATCACCAGTGGCATTGCCTGTGTGTTCTTCCCCTGAACCACACATGGATCTACCAGTGTCATTGCTTGTCTGCTTTTTCATGAACCACAACTAGATTCATTGGATCTGTGTTCTTCTCACATACCACATATCACCAATGTCATTGCATGTGTGCTCCTCCCAAAGACCACACATGGATCCACCAGTGTCATTGCATGTGTGTTCTTCTCACAAACCATATCATGAATCACACCCAGTGTCATTGCATGTGTGTTATTCTCACAGACCACACATGGATCCACTAGTGGCATTGCATGTGTGTTCTTCTCACAAACCATATCATGAACAACACCTAGTGTCATTGCATGTGTGTTCTTCTCATTAACCCCACATGGATCCAACGGTGTCATTGCATGTCTGCTCTTTTCATTAACCATAGCTAGAGTCATTGCATGTGTGTTCTTTTCACAAACCACATATCACCAGAGTCATTGCATGTGTGTTCTTCTCACAGACCACATTTCACCTGTGTCATTGCATGTGTGTTCTTCCCATGAACCACCTTTGGATCCACCAGTGTCATTGCATGTGTGGTCTTTTCACAAACCACATATCACCAGAGTCATTGCAGGTGTGTTCTTCTCACAGACCACATATCACCGGAGTCATTGCATGTGTGTTCTTCCAATGAACCACACATGGATCCACCGGTGTCATTGCATGTGTGTTATTCCCATGAACCGCACATGGATCCACCGATGTCATTGTATGTCTGCTCTTCCCATGAACCACAGCTAGATTCATCGCATGCGTGCTCTTTTCATTAACCACAGCTAGAGTCATTGGATGTGTGTTCTTCTTACAAACCATATCCTGAACCACACCCAGTGTCATTGCATGTGTCTTCTTCTGACAAACCACATATGGATCCACCGGTGTCATTGCATGTCTGCTGTTCTCATTAACCACAGCTAGAGTCATGGCATGTCTATTATTTTCACAAACCACATATCACCAGAGTCATTGCATGTGTGTTCTTCCCATGAACCACACATGGATCCACCAGTGTCATTGCATGTGTGTTCTTCTCACAAACCACACATGGATCCACCCAGTGTCATCGCATGTGTGTTCTTCCCATGAACCACACATGGATCCACCAATGTCATTGCATGTCTGCTCTTTTTATGATGCACAACTAGAGTCATTGCATGTGTGTTCTTCACACAGACCACATATCACTAGTGTCATTGCATGTGTGTTCTTCCCAAAGACCACACATGGATCCACCTGTGTTATTGCATGTGTGTTCTTCTCACAAACCATATCATGAACCACACCCAGTGTCATTGCATGTGTGTTCTTCTCACAGACCACACATGGATCCACCAGTGTCATTGCATGTGTGTCATTCTCACTAACCATATCATGAACCACACCCAGTGTCATTGCATGTGTGTTCTTCCCATGAACCACACATGGATCCACTAGTGTCATTGCATGTGTGTTCTTCCCACGGACCACACATGGATCCACCAGTGTCATTGCATGTGTGTTCTTCCCATGAACCACACATGGATCCAACAGTGTCATTGCATGCCTACTCTTTTCGAGAACCACACCTAGAGTCCTTGGATGTGTGTTCTTCTCACAGACCACATATCACTAGTGTCATTGCATGTGTTTTCTTCCCAAAGACCACACATGGATCAACTAGTGTCATTGCATGTGTGTTCTTCTCACAAACCATATCATGAACCACACCCAGTGTCATTCCATGTGTGTTCTTCTCACAGACCACACATGGATCCACTAGTGTCATTACATGTGTGTTCTTCTCACAGACCATATCATGAACCACACCCAGTGTCATTGCATGTGTGTTCTTCCCATGAACCACACATGGATCCACCGGTGTCATTGTATGTCTGCCCTTTTCATTAACCACAGCTAGAGTCATTGCATGTGTGTTCTTCTCACAAACCACATATCACCGGAGTCATTGCATGTGTGTTCTTCCCAAAGACCACACATGGATCAACCAGTGTCATTGCATGTGTGTTCTTCCCACAGACCACACATGGATCCACCAGTGTCGTTGCATGTTGTTCTTCCCATGAACCACACATGGATCCACCAGTGTCATTGTATGTCTGCTCTTCCCATGAACCACAGCTAGAGTCATCGCATGCGTGCTCTTTTCACAAACCACAAATAGAGTCATTGCATGTGTGTTCTTGTTACAAACCATATCGTGAACCACACCCAGTGTCATTGCATGTGTGTTCTTCTCACAAACCACACATGGATCCACCGGTGTCATTGCATGTCTGCTCTTCTCATTAACCACAGCTAGAGTCATTGCATGTCTGTTCTTTTCACAAACCACATATCACCAGAGTCATTGCATGTGTGTTCTTACCATAAACCACACATGGATCCACCAGTGTCATTGCATGTGTGTTCTTCTCACAAACCACACATGGATCCACCCAGTGTCATCGCATGTGTGTTCTTCCCATGAACCACACATGGATCCACCAGTGTCATTGCATGTCTGCTCTTTTCATTAACCACAGCTAGAGTCATTGAATGTGTGTTCTTCTCACAGACCACATATCACCAGTGTCATTGCATGTGTTTTCTTCCCAAAGACCACACATGGAGCCACCAGTGTCATTGCATGTGTGTTCTTCTCACAAACCATATCATGAACCACACCCAGTGTCATTGCATGTATGTTCTTCTCACAGACCACACATGGATCCACCAGTGTCATTGCATGTGTGTTCTTCTCACAAACCATACCATGAACCACACCCAATGTCATTGCATGTGTGTTCTTCCCATGAACCACACATGGATCCACCAGTGTCATTGCATGTGTGTTCTTCCCACAGACCACACATGGATCCACCAGTGTCATTGCATGTGTATTCTTCCCATGAACCACACATGGATCCACCAGTGTCATTGCATGTGTGTTCTTCTCACAAACCACACATGGATCCACCCAGTGTCATCGCATGTGTGTTCTTCCCATGAACCACACATGGATCCACCAGTGTCATTGCATGTCTGCTCTTTTCATTAACCACAGCTAGAGTCATTGCATGTGTGTTCTTCTCACAGACCACATATCACCAGTGTCATTGCATGTGTTTTCTTCCCAAAGACCACACATGGAGCCACCAGTGTCATTGCATGTGTGTTCTTCTCACAAACCATATCATGAACCACACCCAGTGTCATTGCATGTATGTTCTTCTCACAGACCACACATGGATCCACCAGTGTCATTGCATGTGTGTTCTTCTCACAAACCATACCATGAACCACACCCAATGTCATTGCATGTGTGTTCTTCCCATGAACCACACATGGATCAACTAGTGTCATTGCATGTGTGTTCTTCCCACAGACCACACATGGATCCACCAGTGTTGTTGCATGTTGTTCTTCCCATCAACCACACATGGATCCACCAGTGTCATTGTATGTCTTCTCTTCCCATGAACCATAGCTAGAGTCATCGCATGCGTGCTCTTTTCACAAATCACAACTAGAGTCATTGCATGTGTGTTCTTGTTACAACAAATATCGTGAACCACACCCAGTGTCATTGCATGTGTGTTCTTCTCACAAACCACACATGGATCCACCGGTGTCATTGCAT
Source organism: Avena sativa (assembly GCA_916181665.1). NCBI lineage: Eukaryota > Viridiplantae > Streptophyta > Magnoliopsida > Poales > Poaceae > Avena > Avena sativa. Next base: position 438,132,297 of record OV702295.1, read on the forward strand.
GTCTGCTCTTCTCATTAACCACAGCTAGAGTCATTGCATGTCTGTTCTTTTCACAAACCACATATCACCAGAGTGATTGCATGTGTGTTCTTACCATAAACCACACATGGATCCACCAGTGTCATTGCATGTGTGTTCTTCTCACAAACCACACATGGATCCACCCAGTGTCATCGCATGCGTGTTCTTCCCATGAACCACACATGGATCCACCAGTGCCATTGCATGTCTGCTCTTTTCATTAACCACAGCTAGAGTCATTGCATGTGTGTTCTTCTCACAGACCACATATCACCAGTGGCATTGCCTGTGTGTTCTTCCCCTGAACCACACATGGATCTACCAGTGTCATTGCTTGTCTGCTCTTTTCATGAACCACAGCTAGATTCATTGGATCTGTGTTCTTCTCACAGACCACATATCACCAATGTCATTGCATGTGTGCTCCTCCCAAAGACCACACATGGATCCACCAGTGTCATTGCATGTGTGTTCTTCTCACAAACCATATCATGAATCACACCCAGTGTCATTGCATGTGTGTTATTCTCACAGACCACACATGGATCCACTAGTGGCATTGCATGTGTGTTCTTCTCACAAACCATATCATGAACAACACCTAGTGTCATTGCATGTGTGTTCTTCTCATTAACCCCACATGGATCCAACGGTGTCATTGCATGTCTGCTCTTTTCATTAACCATAGCTAGAGTCATTGCATGTGTGTTCTTTTCACAAACCACATATCACCAGAGTCATTGCATGTGTGTTCTTCTCACAGACCACATTTCACCTGTGTCATTGCATGTGTGTTCTTCCCATGAACCACACATGGATCCACCAGTGTCATTGCATGTGTGGTCTTTTCACAAACCACATATCACCAGAGTCATTGCAGGTATGTTCTTCTCACAGACCACATATCACCGGAGTCATTGCATGTGTGTTCTTCCAATGAACCACACATGGATCCACCGGTGTCATTGCATGTGTGTTATTCCCATGAACCGCACATGGATCCACCGATGTCATTGTATGTCTGCTCTTCCCATGAACCACAGCTAGATTCATCGCATGCGTGCTCTTTTCATTAACCACAGCTAGAGTCATTGGATGTGTGTTCTTCTTACAAACCATATCCTGAACCACACCCAGTGTCATTGCATGTGTCTTCTTCTGACAAACCACATATGGATCCACCGGTGTCATTGCATGTCTGCTGTTCTCATTAACCACAGCTAGAGTCATGGCATGTCTATTATTTTCACAAACCACATATCACCAGAGTCATTGCATGTGTGTTCTTCCCATGAACCACACATGGATCCACCAGTGTCATTGCATGTGTGTTCTTCTCACAAACCACACATGGATCCACCCAGTGTCATCGCATGTGTGTTCTTCCCATGAACCACACATGGATCCACCAATGTCATTGCATGTCTGCTCTTTTTATGATGCACAACTAGAGTCATTGCATGTGTGTTCTTCACACAGACCACATATCACTAGTGTCATTGCATGTGTGTTCTTCCCAAAGACCACACATGGATCCACCTGTGTTATTGCATGTGTGTTCTTCTCACAAACCATATCATGAACCACACCCAGTGTCATTGCATGTGTGTTCTTCTCACAGACCACACATGGATCCACCAGTGTCATTGCATGTGTGTTATTCTCACTAACCATATCATGAACCACACCCAGTGTCATTGCATGTGTGTTCTTCCCATGAACCACACATGGATCCACTAGTGTCATTGCATGTGTGTTCTTCCCACGGACCACACATGGATCCACCAGTGTCATTGCATGTGTGTTCTTCCCATGAACCACACATGGATCCAACAGTGTCATTGCATGCCTACTCTTTTCGAGAACCACACCTAGAGTCCTTGGATGTGTGTTCTTCTCACAGACCACATATCACTAGTGTCATTGCATGTGTTTTCTTCCCAAAGACCACACATGGATCAACCAGTGTCATTGCATGTGTGTTCTTCTCACAAACCATATCATGAACCACACCCAGTGTCATTCCATGTGTGTTCTTCTCACAGACCACACATGGATCCACTAGTGTCATTACATGTGTGTTCTTCTCACAGACCATATCATGAACCACACCCAGTGTCATTGCATGTGTGTTCTTCCCATGAACCACACATGGATCCACCGGTGTCATTGTATGTCTGCCCTTTTCATTAACCACAGCTAGAGTCATTGCATGTGTGTTCTTCTCACAAACCACATATCACCGGAGTCATTGCATGTGTGTTCTTCCCAAAGACCACACATGGATCAACCAGTGTCATTGCATGTGTGTTCTTCCCACAGACCACACATGGATCCACCAGTGTCGTTGCATGTTGTTCTTCCCATGAACCACACATGGATCCACCAGTGTCATTGTATGTCTGCTCTTCCCATGAACCACAGCTAGAGTCATCGCATGCGTGCTCTTTTCACAAACCACAAATAGAGTCATTGCATGTGTGTTCTTGTTACAAACCATATTGTGAACCACACCCAGTGTCATTGCATGTGTGTTCTTCTCACAAACCACACATGGATCCACCGGTGTCATTGCATGTCTGCTCTTCTCATTAACCACAGCTAGAGTCATTGCATGTCTGTTCTTTTCACAAACCACATATCACCAGAGTCATTGCATGTGTGTTCTTACCATAAACCACACATGGATCCACCAGTGTCATTGCATGTGTGTTCTTCTCACAAACCACACATGGATCCACCCAGTGTCATCGCATGTGTGTTCTTCCCATGAACCACACATGGATCCACCAGTGTCATTGCATGTCTGCTCTTTTCATTAAACACAGCTAGAGTCATTGCATGTGTGTTCTTCTCACAGACCACATATCACCAGTGTCATTGCATGTGTTTTCTTCCCAAAGACCACACATGGAGCCACCAGTGTCATTGCATGTGTGTTCTTCTCACAAACCATATCATGAACCACACCCAGTGTCATTGCATGTATGTTCTTCTCACAGACCACACATGGATCCACCAGTGTCATTGCATGTGTGTTCTTCTCACAAACCATACCATGAACCACACCCAATGTCATTGCATGTGTGTTCTTCCCATGAACCACACATGGATCAACTAGTGTCATTGCATGTGTGTTCTTCCCACAGACCACACATGGATCCACCAGTGTTGTTGCATGTTGTTCTTCCCATCAACCACACATGGATCCACCAGTGTCATTGTATGTCTTCTCTTCCCATGAACCATAGCTAGAGTCATCGCATGCGTGCTCTTTTCACAAATCACAACTAGAGTCATTGCATGTGTGTTCTTGTTACAACAAATATCGTGAACCACACCTAGTGTCATTGCATGTGTGTTCTTCTCACAAACCACACATGGATCCACCGGTGTCATTGCATGTCTGCTCTTCTCATTAACCACAGCTAGAGTCATTGCATGTCTGTTCTTTTCACAAACCACATATCACCAGAGTGATTGCATGTGTGTTCTTACCATAAACCACACATGGATCCACCAGTGTCATTGCATGTGTGTTCTTCTCACAAACCACACATGGATCCACCCAGTGTCATCGCATGCGTGTTCTTCCCATGAACCACACATGGATCCACCAGTGCCATTGCATGTCTGCTCTTTTCATTAACCACAGCTAGAGTCATTGCATGTGTGTTCTTCTCACAGACCACATATCACCAGTGGCATTGCCTGTGTGTTCTTCCCCTGAACCACACATGGATCTACCAGTGTCATTGCTTGTCTGCTCTTTTCATGAACCACAGCTAGATTCATTGGATCTGTGTTCTTCTCACAGACCACATATCACCAATGTCATTGCATGTGTGCTCCTCCCAAAGACCACACATGGATCCACCAGTGTCATTGCATGTGTGTTCTTCTCACAAACCATATCATGAATCACACCCAGTGTCATTGCATGTGTGTTATTCTCACAGACCACACATGGATCCACTAGTGGCATTGCATGTGTGTTCTTCTCACAAACCATATCATGAACAACACCTAGTGTCATTGCATGTGTGTTCTTCTCATTAACCCCACATGGATCCAACGGTGTCATTGCATGTCTGCTCTTTTCATTAACCATAGCTAGAGTCATTGCATGTGTGTTCTTTTCACAAACCACATATCACCAGAGTCATTGCATGTGTGTTCTTCTCACAGACCACATTTCACCTGTGTCATTGCATGTGTGTTCTTCCCATGAACCACACATGGATCCACCAGTGTCATTGCATGTGTGGTCTTTTCACAAACCACATATCACCAGAGTCATTGCAGGTATGTTCTTCTCACAGACCACATATCACCGGAGTCATTGCATGTGTGTTCTTCCAATGAACCACACATGGATCCACCGGTGTCATTGCATGTGTGTTATTCCCATGAACCACAGCTAGATTCATCGCATGCGTGCTCTTTTCATTAACCACAGCTAGAGTCATTGGATGTGTGTTCTTCTTACAAACCATATCCTGAACCACACCCAGTGTCATTGCATGTGTCTTCTTCTGACAAACCACATATGGATCCACCGGTGTCATTGCATGTCTGCTGTTCTCATTAACCACAGCTAGAGTCATGGCATGTCTATTATTTTCACAAACCACATATCACCAGAGTCATTGCATGTGTGTTCTTCCCATGAACCACACATGGATCCACCAGTGTCATTGCATGTGTGTTCTTCTCACAAACCACACATGGATCCACCCAGTGTCATCGCATGTGTGTTCTTCCCATGAACCACACATGGATCCACCAATGTCATTGCATGTCTGCTCTTTTTATGATGCACAACTAGAGTCATTGCATGTGTGTTCTTCACACAGACCACATATCACTAGTGTCATTGCATGTGTGTTCTTCCCAAAGACCACACATGGATCCACCTGTGTTATTGCATGTGTGTTCTTCTCACAAACCATATGATGAACCACACCCAGTGTCATTGCATGTGTGTTCTTCTCACAGACCACACATGGATCCACCAGTGTCATTGCATGTGTGTTATTCTCACTAACCATATCATGAACCACACCCAGTGTCATTGCATGTGTGTTCTTCCCATGAACCACACATGGATCCACTAGTGTCATTGCATGTGTGTTCTTCCCACGGACCACACATGGATCCACCAGTGTCATTGCATGTGTGTTCTTCCCATGAACCACACATGGATCCAACAGTGTCATTGCATGCCTACTCTTTTCGAGAACCACACCTAGAGTCCTTGGATGTGTGTTCTTCTCACAGACCACATATCACTAGTGTCATTGCATGTGTTTTCTTCCCAAAGACCACACATGGATCAACCAGTGTCATTGCATGTGTGTTCTTCTCACAAACCATATCATGAACCACACCCAGTGTCATTCCATGTGTGTTCTTCTCACAGACCACACATGGATCCACTAGTGTCATTACATGTGTGTTCTTCTCACAGACCATATCATGAACCACACCCAGTGTCATTGCATGTGTGTTCTTCCCATGAACCACACATGGATCCACCGGTGTCATTGTATGTCTGCCCTTTTCATTAACCACAGCTAGAGTCATTGCATGTGTGTTCTTCTCACAAACCACATATCACCGGAGTCATAGCATGTGTGTTCTTCCCAAAGACCACACATGGATCAACCAGTGTCATTGCATGTGTGTTCTTCCCACAGACCACACATGGATCCACCAGTGTCGTTGCATGTTGTTCTTCCCATGAACCACACATGGATCCACCAGTGTCATTGTATGTCTGCTCTTCCCATGAACCACAGCTAGAGTCATCGCATGCGTGCTCTTTTCACAAACCACAAATAGAGTCATTGCATGTGTGTTCTTGTTACAAACCATATTGTGAACCACACCCAGTGTCATTGCATGTGTGTTCTTCTCACAAACCACACATGGATCCACCGGTGTCATTGCATGTCTGCTCTTCTCATTAACCACAGCTAGAGTCATTGCATGTCTGTTCTTTTCACAAACCACATATCACCAGAGTCATTGCATGTGTGTTCTTACCATAAACCACACATGGATCCACCAGTGTCATTGCATGTGTGTTCTTCTCACAAACCACACATGGATCCACCCAGTGTCATCGCATGTGTGTTCTTCCCATGAACCACACATGGATCCACCAGTGTCATTGCATGTCTGCTCTTTTCATTAACCACAGCTAGAGTCATTGCATGTGTGTTCTTCTCACAGACCACATATCACCAGTGTCATTGCATGTGTGTTCTTCCCAAAGACCACACATGGATCCACCAGTGTCATTGCATGTGTGTTCTTCTCACAAACCATATCATGAACCACACCTAGTGTCATTGCATGTGTGTTCTTCTCACAGACCACACATGGATCCACCAGTGTCATTGCATGCGTGTTCTTCTCACAAACCATATCATGAACCACACCCAGTGTCATTGCATGTGTGTTCTTCTCATGAACCACACATGGATCCAGCAGTGTCATTGAATGTGTGTTCTTCCCATGAACCACACATGGATCCACCAGTGTCATTGCATGTCTGCTCTTTTCATGAACCACAGCTAGAGTCATTGGATGTGTGTTCTTCTCACAGACCACATATCACTAGTGTCATTGCATGTGTTTTCTTCCCAAAGACCACACATGGATCAACCAGTGTCATTGCACGTGTGTTCTTCTCACAAACCATATCATGAACCACACCCAGTGCCATTGCATGTGTGTTCTTCTCACAGACCACACATGGATCCACTAGTGTCATTACATGTGTGTTCTTCTCACAGACCATATCATGAACCACACCTAGTGTCATTGCATGTGTGTTCTTCCCATGAACCACACATGGATCCACCGGTGTCATTGTATGTCTGCCCTTTTCATTAACCACAGCTAGAGTCATTGCATGTGTGTTCTTCTCACAAACCACATATCACTGGAGTCATTGCATGTGTGTTCTTCCCAAAGACCACACATGGATCAACCAGTGTCATTGCATGTGTGTTCTTCCCACAGACCACACATGGATCCACCAGTGTCGTTGCATGTTGTTCTTCCCATGAACCACACATGGATCCACCAGTGTCATTGTATGTCTGCTCTTCCCATGAACCACAGCTAGAGTCATCGCATGCGTGCTCTTTTCACAAACCACAAATAGAGTCATTGCATGTCTGTTCTTGTTACAAACCATATCGTGAACCACACCCAGTGTCATTGCATGTGTGTTCTTCTCACAAACCACACATGGATCCACCGGTGTCATTGCATGTCTGCTCTTCTCATTAACCACAGCTAGAGTCATTGCATGTCTGTTCTTTTCACAAACCACATATCACTAGAGTCATTGCATGTGTGTTCTTACCATAAGCCACACATGGATCCACCAGTGTCATTGCATGTGTGTTCTTCTCACAAACCACACATGGATCCACCCAGTGTCATCGCATGTGTGTTCTTCCCATGAACCACACATGGATCCACCAGTGTCATTGCATGTCTGCTCTTTTCATTAACCACAGCTAGAGTCATTGCATGTGTGTTCTTCTCACAGACCACATATCACCAGTGTCATTGCATGTGTGTTCTTCCCAAAGAACACACATGGATCCACCAGTGTCATTGCATGTGTGTTCTTCTCACAAACCATATCATGAACCACACCTAGTGTCATAGCATGTGTGTTCTTCTCACAGACCACACATGGATCCACCAGTGTCATTGCATGTGTGTTCTTCTCACAAACCATATCATGAACCACACCCAGTGTCATTGCATGTGTGTTCTTCCCATGAACCACACATGGATCCACCAGTGTCATTGCATGTGTGTTCTTCCCATGAACCACACATGGATCCACCAGTGTCATTGCATGTCTGCTCTTTTCATGAACCACAGATAGAGTCATTGGATGTGTGTTCTTCTCACAGACCACATATCACCAGTGTCATTGCATGTGTGTTCTTTCTAAAGACCACACATGTATCCATCAGTGTCATTGCATGTGTGTTCTTCTCATAAACCATATCATGAACCACACCCAGTGTCATTGCATGTGTGTTCTTCCCAAAGACCACACATGGATCCACCTGTGTTATTGCATGTGTGTTCTTCTCACAAACCATATCATGAACCACACCCAGTGTCATTGCATGTGTGTTCTTCTCACAGACCACAAATAGAGTCATTGCATGTGTGTTCTTGTTACAAACCATATCGTGAACCACACCCAGTGTCATTGCATGTGTGTTCTTCTCACAAACCACACATGGATCCACCGGTGTCATTGCATGTCTGCTCTTCTCATTAACCACAGCTAGAGTCATTGCATGTCTGTTCTTTTCACAAACCACATATCACCAGAGTCATTGCATGTGTGTTCTTACCATAAACCACACATGGATCCACCAGTGTCATTGCATGTGTGTTCTTCTCACAAACCACACATGGATCCACCCAGTGTCATCGCATGTGTGTTCTTCCCATGAACCACACATGGATCCACCAGTGTCATTGCATGTCTGCTCTTTTCATTAACCACAGCTAGAGTCATTGCATGTGTGTTCTTCTCACAGACCACATATCACCAGTGTCAATGCATGTGTGTTCTTCCCAAAGACCACACATGGATCCACCAGTGTCATTGCATGTGTGTTCTTCTCACAAACCATATCATGAACCACACCTAGTGTCATTGCATGTGTGTTCTTCTCACAGACCACACATGGATCCACCAGTGTCATTGCATGCGTGTTCTTCTCACAAACCATATCATGAACCACACCCAGTGTCATTGCATGTGTGTTCTTCTCATGAACCACACATGGATCCACCAGTGTCATTGCATGTCTGCTCTTTTCATGAACCACAGCTAGAGTCATTGGATGTGTGTTCTTCTCACAGACCACATATCACTAGTGTCATTGCATGTGTTTTCTTCCCAAAGACCACACATGGATCAACCAGTGTCATTGCATGTGTGTTCTTCTCACAAACCATATCATGAACCACACCCAGTGCCATTGCATGTGTGTTCTTCTCACAGACCACACATGGATCCACTAGTGTCATTACATGTGTGTTCTTCTCACAGACCATATCATGAACCACACCTAGTGTCATTGCATGTGTGTTCTTCCCATGAACCACACATGGATCCACCGGTGTCATTGTATGTCTGCCCTTTTCATTAACCACAGCTAGAGTCATTGCATGTGTGTTCTTCTCACAAACCACATATCACTGGAGTCATTGCATGTGTGTTCTTCCCAAAGACCACACATGGATCAACCAGTGTCATTGCATGTGTGTTCTTCCCACAGACCACACACCAGTGTCATTGTATGTCTGCTCTTCCCATGAACCACAGCTAGAGTCATCGCATGCGTGCTCTTTTCACAAACCACAAATAGAGTCATTGCATGTCTGTTCTTGTTACAAACCATATCGTGAACCACACCCAGTGTCATTGCATGTGTGTTCTTCTCACAAACCACACATGAATCCACCGGTGTCATTGCATGTCTGCTCTTCTCATTAACCACAGCTAGAGTCATTGCATGTCTGTTCTTTTCACAAACCACATATCACCAGAGTCATTGCATGTGTGTTCTTACCATAAGCCACACATGGATCCACCAGTGTCATTGCATGTGTGTTCTTCTCACAAACCACACATGGATCCACCCAGTGTCATCGCATGTGTGTTCTTCCCATGAACCACACATGGATCCACCAGTGTCATTGCATGTCTGCTCTTTTCATTAACCACAGCTAGAGTCATTGCATGTGTGTTCTTCTCACAGACCACATATCACCAGTGTCATTGCATGTGTGTTCTTCCCAAAGAACACACATGGATCCACCAGTGTCATTGCATGTGTGTTCTTCTCACAAACCATATCATGAACCACACCTAGTGTCATAGCATGTGTGTTCTTCTCACAGACCACACATGGATCCACCAGTGTCATTGCATGTGTGTTCTTCTCACAAACCATATCATGAACCACACCCAGTGTCATTGCATGTGTGTTCTTACCATGAACCACACATGGATCCACCAGTGTCATTGCATGTGTGTTCTTCCCATGAACCACACATGGATCCACCAGTGTCATTGCATGTCTGCTCTTTCATGAACCACAGATAGAGTCATTGGATGTGTGTTCTTCTCACAGACCACATATCACCAGTGTCATTGCATGTGTGTTCTTTCTAAAGACCACACATGTATCCATCAGTGTCATTGCATGTGTGTTCTTCTCATAAACCATATCATGAACCACACCCAGTGTCATTGCATGTGTGTTCTTCCCAAAGACCACACATGGATCCACCTGTGTTATTGCATGTGTGTTCTTCTCACAAACCATATCATGAACCACACCCAGTGTCATTGCATGTGTGTTCTTCTCACAGACCACAAATAGAGTCATTGCATGTGTGTTCTTGTTACAAACCATATCGTGAACCACACCCAGTGTCATTGCATGTGTGTTCTTCTCACAAACCACACATGGATCCACCGATGTCATTGCATGTCTGCTCTTCTCATTAACCACAGCTAGAGTCATTGCATGTCTGTTCTTTTCACAAACCACATATCACCAGAGTCATTGCATGTGTGTTCTTACCATAAACCACACATGGATCCACCAGTGTCATTGCATGTGTGTTCTTCTCACAAACCACACATGGATCCACCCAGTGTCATCGCATGTGTGTTCTTCCCATGAACCACACATGGATCCACCAGTGTCATTGCATGTCTGCTCTTTTCATTAACCACAGCTAGAGTCATTGCATGTGTGTTCTTCTCACAGACCACATATCACCAGTGTCATTGCATGTGTGTTCTTCCCAAAGACCACACATGGATCCACCAGTGTCATTGCATGTGTGTTCTTCTCACAAACCATATCATGAACCACACCTAGTGTCATTGCATGTGTGTTCTTCTCACAGACCACACATGGATCCACCAGTGTCATTGCATGCGTGTTCTTCTCACAAACCATATCATGAACCACACCCAGTGTCATTGCATGTGTGTTCTTCTCATGAACCACACATGGATCCACCAGTGTCATTGAATGTGTGTTCTTCCCATGAACCACACATGGATCCACCAGTGTCATTGCATGTCTGCTCTTTTCATGAACCACAGCTAGAGTCATTGGATGTGTGTTCTTCTCACAGACCACATATCACTAGTGTCATTGCATGTGTTTTCTTCCCAAAGACCACACATGGATCAACCAGTGTCATTGCATGTGTGTTCTTCTCACAAACCATATCATGAACCACACCCAGTGCCATTGCATGTGTGTTCTTCTCACAGACCACACATGGATCCACTAGTGTCATTACATGTGTGTTCTTCTCACAGACCATATCATGAACCACACCTAGTGTCATTGCATGTGTGTTCTTCCCATGAACCACACATGGATCCACCGGTGTCATTGTATGTCTGCCCTTTTCATTAACCACAGCTAGAGTCATTGCATGTGTGTTCTTCTCACAAACCACATATCACTGGAGTCATTGCATGTGTGTTCTTCCCAAAGACCACACATGGATCAACCAGTGTCATTGCATGTGTGTTCTTCTCACAGACCACACATGGATCTACCAGTGTCATTGCATGCGTGTTCTTCTCACAAACCATATCATGAACCACACCCAGTGTCATTGCATGTGTGTTCTTCTCATGAACCACACATGGATCCACCAGTGTCATTGAATGTGTGTTCTTCCCATGAACCACACATGGATCCACCAGTGTCATTGCATGTCTGCTCTTTTCATGAACCACAGCTAGAGTCGTTGGATGTGTGTTCTTCTCACAGACCACATATCACTAGTGTCATTGCATGTGTTTTCTTCCCAAAGACCACACATGGATCAACCAGTGTCATTGCATGTGTGTTCTTCTCACAAACCATATCATGAACCACACCCAGTGCCATTGCATGTGTGTTCTTCTCACAGACCACACATGGATCCACTAGTGTCATTACATGTGTGTTCTTCTCACAGACCATATCATGAACCACACCTAGTGTCATTGCATGTGTGTTCTTCCCATGAACCACACATGGATCCACCGGTGTCATTGTATGTCTGCCCTTTTCATTAACCACAGCTAGAGTCATTGCATGTGTGTTCTTCTCACAAACCACATATCACTGGAGTCATTGCATGTGTGTTCTTCCCAAAGACCACACATGGATCAACCAGTGTCATTGCATGTGTGTTCTTCCCATAGACCACACATGGATCCACCAGTGTCGTTGCATGTTGTTCTTCCCATGAACCACACATGGATCCACCAGTGTCATTGTATGTCTGCTCTTCCCATGAACCACAGCTAGAGTCATCGCATGCGTGCTCTTTTCACAAACCACAAATAGAGTCATTGCATGTCTGTTCTTGTTACAAACCATATCGTGAACCACACCCAGTGTCATTGCATGTGTGTTCTCACAAACCACACATGGATCCACCGGTGTCATTGCATGTCTGCTCTTCTCATTAACCACAGCTAGAGTCACTGCATGTCTGTTCTTTTCACAAACCACATATCACCAGAGTCATTGCATGTGTGTTCTTACCATAAGCCACACATGGATCCACCAGTGTCATTGCATGTGTGTTCTTCTCACAAACCACACATGGATCCACCCAGTGTCATCGCATGTGTGTTCTTCCCATGAACCACACATGGATCCACCAGTGTCATTGCATGTCTGCTCTTTTCATTAACCACAGCTAGAGTCATTGCATGTGTGTTCTTCTCACAGACCACATATCACCAGTGTCATTGCATGTGTGTTCTTCCCAAAGAACACACATGGATCCACCAGTGTCATTGCATGTGTGTTCTTCTCACAAACCATATCATGAACCACACCTAGTGTCATAGCATGTGTGTTCTTCTCACAGACCACACATGGATCCACCAGTGTCATTGCATGTGTGTTCTTCTCACAAACCATATCATGAACCACACCTAGTGTCATTGCATGTGTGTTCTTCCCATGAACCACACATGGATCCACCAGTGTCATTGCATGTGTGTTCTTCCCATGAACCACACATGGATCCACCAGTGTCATTGCATGTCTGCTCTTTTCATGAACCACAAATAGAGTCATTGGATGTGTGTTCTTCTCACAGACGAACATATCACCAGTGTCATTGCATGTGTGTTCTTTCTAAAGACCACACATGTATCCATCAGTGTCATTGCATGTGTGTTCTTCTCACAAACCATATCATGAACCACACCCAGTGTCATTGCATGTGTGTTCTTCCCAAAGACCACACATGGATCCACCTGTGTTATTGCATGTGTGTTCTTCTCACAAACCATATCATGAACCACACCCAGTGTCATTGCATGTGTGTTCTTCTCACAGACCACACATGGATCCACCACTGTCATTTCATGTGTATTATTCTCACTAACCATATCATGAACCACACCCAGTGTCATTGCATGTGTGTTCTTCCCATGAACCACACATGGATCCACTAGTGTCATTGCATGTGTGTTCTTCCCACAGACCACACATGGATCCACCAGTGTCATTGCATGTGTGTTCTTCCCATGAACCACACATGGATCCAACAGTGTCATTGCATGTCTACTCTTTTCGAGAACCACACCTAGAGTCCTTGGATGTGTGTTCTTCTCACAGACCACATATCACTAGTGTCATTGCATGTGTTTTCTTCCCAAAGACCACACATGGATCAACCAGTGTCATTGCATGTGTGTTCTTCTCACAAACCATATCATGAACCACACCAAGTGTCATTGCATGTGTGTTCTTCTCACAGACCACACATGGATCCACTAGTGTCATTACATGTGTGTTCTTCTCACAGACCATATCATGAACCACACCCAGTGTCATTGCATGTGTGTTCTTCCCATGAACCACACATGGATCCACCGGTGTCATTGGATGTCTGCCCTTTTCATTAACCACAGCTAGAGTCATTGCATGTGTGTTCTTCTCACAAACCACATATCACCGGAGTCATTGCATGTGTGTTCTTCCCAAAGACCACACATGGATCAACCAGTGTCATTGCATGTGTGTTCTTCCCACAGACCACACATGGATCCACCAGTGTCGTTGCATGTTGTTCTTCCCATGAACCACACATGGATCCACCAGTGTCATTGTATGTCTGCTCTTCCCATGAACCACAGCTAGAGTCATCGCATGTGTGCTCTTGTCACAAACCACAAATAGAGTCATTGCATGTGTGTTCTTGTTACAAACCATATCGTGAACCACACCCAGTGTCATTGCATCTGTGTTCTTCTCACAAACCACACATGGATCCACCGGTGTCATTGCATGTCTGCTCTTCTCATTAACCACAGCTAGAGTCATTGCATGTCTATTCTTTTCACAAACCACATATCACCAGAGTCATTGCATGTGTGTTCTTACCATAAACCACACATGGATCCACCAGTGTCATTGCATGTGTGTTCTTCTCACAAACCACACATGGATCCACCCAGTGTCATCGCATGTGTGTTCTTCCCATGAACCACACATGGATCCACTAGTGTCATTGCATGTCTGCTCTTTTCATTAACCACAGCTAGAGTCATTGCATGTGTGTTCTTCTCACAGACCACATATCACCAGTGTCATTGCATGTGTGTTCTTCCCAAAGACCACACATGGATCCACCAGTGTCATTGCATGTGTGTTCTTATCACAAACCATATAATGAACCACACCTAGTGTCATTGCATGTGTGTTCTTCTCACAGACCACACATGGATCCACCAGTGTCATTGCATGCGTGTTCTTCTCACAAACCATATCATGAACCACACCCAGTGTCATTGCATGTGTGTTCTTCCCATGAACCACACATGGATCCACCAGTGTCATTGAATGTGTGTTCTTCCCATGAACCACACATGGATCCACCAGTGTCATTGCATGTCTGCTCTTTTCATGAACCACAGCTAGAGTCATTGGATGTGTGTTCTTCTCACAGACCACATATCACCAGTGTCATTGCATGTGTGTTCTTTCTAAAGACCACACATGTATCCACCAGTGTCATTGCATGTGTGTTCTTCTCACAAACCATATCATGAACCACACCCACTATCATTGCATGTGTGTTCTTCTCATAGAACACACATGGATCCACCAGTGTCATTGCATGTGTGTTCTTCTCACAAACCATATCATGAACCACACCCAGTGTCATTGCATGTGTGTTCTTCCCATGAAGCACACATGGACCCACCAGTGTCATTGCATGTCCGCTCTTTTCATTAACCACAGCTAGCGTCATTGCATGTGTGTTCTTCTCACAAACCACATATCACCGGTGTCTATGCATGTGTGTTCTTCCCGTGAACCACACATGGATCCACGTGTGTCATTACATGTGTGTTCTTCCCACAGAGCACACATGGATCCATCGATGTCATTGCATGTCTGCTCTTCTCATTAACCATAGCTAGAGTCATTGCATGTCTGTTCTTTTCACAAACCACATATCACCAGAGTCATTGCATGTGTGTTCTTCCCATGAACCACACCTAGTGTCAGTGCATGTGTGTTCTTCTCATTAACCCCACATGGATCCACCGGTGTCATTGCATGTCTGCTCTTTTCATTAACCACATCTAGAGTCATTGCATGTGTGTTCTTTTAACAAACCAAATATCACCAGAGTCATTGCATGTGTGTTCTTCTAACAAACCACATATCACCTATGTCATTGCATGTGTGTTCTTCCCATGAACCACACATAGATCCACCAGTGTCATTGCATGTGTGTTCTTCCCACAAACCACACATGGATCCACCGGTGTCATTACATGTGTGTTCTTCCCACAGGACACACATGGATCCACTGGTGTCATTGCATGTGTGTTCTTCCCATGACCCACACATGGATCCACCAGTGTCATTGCATGTCTGCTCTTTTAATGAACCACAGTTAGAGTCATTGCATGTCTGCTCTTTTCATGAACCACGGCTAGAGTCATGGCATGTGTGTTCTTCTTACAAACCATATCATGAACCACACCCAGTGTCATTGCATGTGTGTTCTTCTCACAAACCACACATGGATCCACCGATGTCATTGCATGTATGCTCTTCTCATTAACCACAGCTAGAGTCATTGCATGTCTGTTCTTTTCGCAAACCACATATCACCAGTCATTGCATGTGTGTTCTTACCATAAACCACACATGGATCCACCAGTGTCATTGCATGTGTGTTCTTCTCACAAACCACACATGGATCCACCCAGTTCCATTGCATGTGTGTTCTTCCCATGAACCACACATGGATCCACCAGTGTCATTGCATGTCTGCTCTTTTCATGAACCACAGCTAGAGTCATTGGATATGTGTTCTTCTCACAGACCACATATCACCAGTGTCATTGCATGTGTGTTCTTCCCAAAGACCACACATGGATCCACCAGTGTCATTGCATGTGTGTTCTTCTCACAAACCATATCATGAACCACACCCAGTCTCATTGCATGTGTGTTCTTCTCACAGACCACACATGGATCCACCAGTGTCATTGCATGTGTGTTCTTCTCACAAACCATATCATGAACCACACCCAGTGTCATTGCATGTGTGTTCTTCCCATGAACCACACATGGACCCACCAGTGTCATTGCATGTCCGCTCTTTTCATTAACCACAGCTAGCGTCATTGCATGTGTGTTCTTCTCACAAACCATATATCACGGTGTCTATGCATGTGTGTTCTTCCCGTGAACCACACATGGATCCACGTGTGTCATTACATGTGTGTTCTTCCCACAGAGCACACATGGATCCACCGGTGTCATTGCATGTCTGCTCTTCTCATTAACCATAGCTAGAGTCATTGCATGTCTGTTCTTTTCACAAACCACATATCACTAGAGTCATTGCATGTGTGTTCTTCCCATGAACCACACCTAGTGTCAGTGCATGTGTGTTCTTCTCATTAACCCCACATGGATCCACCGGTGTCATTGCATGTCTGCTCTTTTCATTAACCACATCTAGAGTCATTGCATGTGTGTTCTTTTAACAAACCAAATATCACCAGAGTCATTGCATGTGTGTTATTCTAACAAACCACATATCACCTATGTCATTGCATCTGTGTTCTTCCCATGAACCACACATAGATCCACCAGTGTCATTGCATGTGTGTTCTTCCCACAAACCACACATGGATCCACCGGTGTCATTGCATGTGTGTTCTTCCCACAGACTACACATGGATCCACCGGTGTCATTGCATGTGTGTCCTTCCCATGAACCACACATGGATCCACCAGTGTCATTGCATGTCTGCTCTTTTAATGAACCACAGTTAGAGTCATCGCATGTCTGCTCTTTTCATGAACCACGGCTAGAGTCATTGCATGTGTGTTCTTCTTACAAACCATATCATGAACCACACCCAGTGTCATTGCATGTGTGTTCTTCTCACAAACCACACATGGATCCACCGATGTCATTGCATGTCTGCTCTTCTCATTAACCACAGCTAGAGTCATTGCATGTCTGTTCTTTTCGCAAACCACATATCACCAGTCATTGCATGTGTGTTCTTACCATAAACCACACATGGATCCACCAGTGTCATTGCATGTGTGTTCTTCTCACAAACCACACATGGATCCACCCAGTGCCATTGCATGTGTGTTCTTCCCATGAACCACACATGGATCCACCAGTGTCATTGCATGTCTGCTCTTTTCATGAACCACAGCTAGAGTCATTGGATATGTGTTCTTCTCACATACCACATATCACCAGTGTCATTGCATGTGTGTTCTTCCCAAAGACCACACATGGATCCACCAGTGTCATTGCATGTGTGTTCTTCTCACAAACCATATCATGAACCACACCCAGTCTCATTGCATGTGTGTTCTTCTCACAGACCACACATGAATCCACCAGTGTCATTGCATGTGTGGTCTTCTCACAAACCATATCATGAACCACACCTAGTGTCATTGCATGTGTGTTCTTCCCATGAACCACACATGGACCCACCAGTGTCATTGCATGTCCGCTCTTTTCATTAACCACAGCTAGCGTCATTGCAGGTGTGTTCTTCTCACAAACCACATATCACCGGAGTCTATGCATGTGTGTTCTTCCCGTGAACCACACATGGATCCACGTGTGTCATTACATGTGTGTTCTTCCCACAGAGCACACATGGATCCACCGGTGTCATTGCATGTCTACTCTTCTCATTAACCATAGCTAGAGTCATTGCATGTCTGCTCTTTTCACAAACCACATATCACTAGAGTCATTGCATGTGTGTTCTTCCCATGAACCACACCTAGTGTCAGTGCATGTGTGTTCTTCTCATTAACCCCACATGGATCCACCGGTGTCATTGCATGTCTGCTCTTTTCATTAACGACATCTAGTGTCATTGCATGTGTGTTCTTTTAACAAACCAAATATCACCAGAGTCATTGCATGTGTGTTCTTCTAACAAACCACATATCACCTATGTCATTGCATCTGTGTTCTTCCCATGAACCACACATAGATCCACCAGTGTCATTGCATGTGTGTTCTTCCCACAAACCACACATGGATCCACCGGTGTCATTGCATGTGTGTTCTTCCCACAGACTACACATGGATCCACCGGTGTCATTGCATGTGTGTTCTTCCCATGAACCACACATGGATCCACCAGTGTCCTTGCATGTCTGCTCTTTTAATGAACCACAGTTAGAGTCATCGCATGTCTGCTCTTTTCATGAACCACGGCTAGAGTCATTGCATGTGTGTTATTCTAACAAACCATTTCATGAACCACAGCTAGTGTCATTGCATGTGTATTCTTCTCACAAACCACACATGGATCCACCGATGTCATTGCATGTCTGCTCTTCTCATTAACCACAGCTAGAGTCATTGCATGTCTGTTCTTTTCACAAACAACATATCACCAGTCATTGCATGTGTGTTCTTACCATAAACCACACATGGATCCACCAGTGTCATTGCATGTGTGTTCTTCTCACAAACCACACATGGATCCACCCAGTGCCATTGCATGTGTGTTCTTCCCATGAACCACACATGGATCTACCAGTGTCATTGCATGTCTGCTCTTTTCATGAACCACAGCTAGAGTCATTGGATATGTGTTCTTCTCATAGACCACATATCACCAGTGTCATTGCATGTGTGTTCTTCCCAAAGACCACACATGGATCCACCAGTGTCATTGCATGTGTGTTCTTCTCACAAACCATATCATGAACCACACCCAGTGTCATCGCATGTGTGTTCTTCCCATGAACCACACATGGATCCACCAGTGTCATTGCATGTCTGCTCTTTTCATTAACCATAGCTAGAGTCATTGCATGTGTGTTCTTCTCACAGACATATCACCAGTGTCATTGCATGTGTGTTCTTCCCAAAGACCACACATGGATCCACCAGTGTCATTGCATGTGTGTTCTTCTCACAAACCATATCATGAACCACACCCAGTGTCATTGCATGTGTGTTCTTCCCATGAACCACACATGGATCCACCAGTGTCATTGCATGTGTGTTCTTCCCATGAACCACACATGGATCCACCAGTGTCATTACATGTCTGCTCTTTTCATGAACCACAGCTAGAGTCATTGGATGTGTGTTCTTCTCACAGACCACATATCACCAGTGTCATTGCATGTGTGTTCTTTCTAAAGACCACACATGGATCCACCAGTGTCATTGCATGTGTGTTCTTCTCACAAACCATATCATGAACCACACCCAGTGTCATTGCATGTGTGTTCTTCTCATAGACCACACATGGATCCACCAGTGTCATTGCATGTGTGTTCTTCTCACAAACCATATCATGAACCACACCTAGTGTCATTGCATGTGTGTTCTTCCCATGAAGCACACATGGACCCACCAGTGTCATTGCATGTCCGCTCTTTTCATTAACCACAGCTAGCGTCATTGCATGTGTGTTCTTCTCACAAACCACATATCACCGGTGTCTATGCATGTGTGTTCTTCCCGTGAACCACACATGGATCCACGTGTGTCATTACATGTGTGTTCTTCCCACAGAGCACACATGGATCCACCGGTGTCATTGCATGTCTGCTCTTCTCATTAACCATAGCTAGAGTCATTGCATGTCTGTTCTTTTCACAAACCACATATCACCAGAGTCATTGCATGTGTGTTATTCCCATGAACCACACCTAGTGTCAGTGCATGTGTGTTCTTCTCATTAACCCCACATGGATCCACCTGTGTCATTGCATGTCTGCTCTTTTTATTAACCACATCTAGAGTCATTGCATGTGTGTTCTTTTAACAAACCAAATATCACCAGAGTCATTGCATGTGTGTTCTTCTAACAAACCACATATCACCTATGTCATTGCATGTGTGTTCTTACCATGAACCACACATAGATCCACCAGTGTCATTGCATGTGTGTTCTTCCCACAAACCACACATTGATCCACCGGTGTCATTGCATGTGTGTTCTTCCCACAGACCACACATGGATCCACCGGTGTCATTGCATGTGTGTTCTTCCCATGAACCACACATGGATCCACCAGTGTCATTGCATGTCTGCTCTTTTAATGAACCACAGTTAGAGTCATCGCATGTCTGCTCTTTTCATGAACCACGGCTAGAGTCATTGCATGTGTGTTCTTCTTACAAACCATATCATGAACCACACCCAGTGTCATTGCATGTGTGTTCTTCTCACAAACCACACATGGATCCACCGATGTCATTGCATGTCTGCTCTTCTCATTAACCACAGCTAGAGTCATTGCATGTCTGTTCTTTTCACAAACCACATATCACCAATCATTGCATGTGTGTTCTTACCATAAACCACACATGGATCCACCAGTGTCATTGCATGTGTGTTCTTCTCACAAACCACACATGGATCCACCCAGTGCCATTGCATGTGTGTTCTTCCCATGAACCACACATGGATCCACCAGTGTCATTGCATGTCTGCTCTTTTCATGAACCACAGCTAGAGTCATTGGATATGTGTTCTTCTCACAGACCACATATCACCAATGTCATTGCATGTGTGTTCTTCTCACAAACCATATCATGAACCACACCCAGTGTCATTGCATGTGTGTTCTTCTCACAGACCACACATGGATCCACCAGTGTCATTGCATGTGTGTTCTTCTCACAAACCATATCATGAACCACACCAGTGTCATTGCATGTGTGTTCTTCCCATGAACCACACATGGACCCACCAGTGTCATTGCATGTCCGCTCTTTTCATTAACCACAGCTAGCGTCATTGGATGTGTGTTCTTCTCACAAACCACATATCACCGGTGTCTATGCATGTGTGTTCTTCCCGTGAACCACACATGGATCCACGTGTGTCATTACATGTGTGTTCTTCCCACATAGCACACATGGATCCACCGGTGTCATTGCATGTCTGCTCTTCTCATTAACCATAGCTAGAGTCATTGCATGTCTGTTCTTTTCACAAACCACATATCACCAGAGTCATTGCATGTGTGTTCTTCCCATGAACCACACCTAGTGTCAGTGCATGTGTGTTCTTCTCATTAACCCCAAATGGATCCACCGGTGTCATTGCATGTCTGCTCTTTTCATTAACCACATCTAGAGTCATTGCATGTGTGTTCTTTTAACAAACCAAATATCACCAGAGTCATTGCATGTGTGTTCTTCTAACAAACCACATATCACCTATGTCATTGCATCTGTGTTCTTCCCATGAACCACACATAGATCCACCAGTGTCATTGCATGTGTGTTCTTCCCACAAACCACACATGGATCCACCGGTGTCATTGCATGTGTGTTCTTCCCACAGACTACACATGGATCCACCGGTGTCATTGCATGTGTGTTCTTCCCATGAACCACACATGGATCCACCAGTGTCATTGCATGTCTGCTCTTTTAATGAACCACAGTTAGAGTCATCGCATGTCTGCTCTTTTCATGAACCACGGCTAGAGTCATTGCATGTGTGTTCTTCTAACAAACCATTTCATGAACCACACCCAGTGTCATTGCATGTGTGTTCTTCTCACAAACCACACATGGATCCACCGATGTCATTGCATGTCTGCTCTTCTCATTAACCACAGCTAGAGTCATTGAATGTCTGTTCTTTTCACAAACAACATATCACCAGTCATTGCATGTGTGTTCTTACCATAAACCACACATGGATCAACCAGTGTCATTGCATGTCTGTTCTTCTCACAAACCACAGATGGATCCACCCAGTGCCATTGCATGTGTGTTCTTCCCATGAACCACACATGGATCTACCAGTGTCATTGCATGTCTGCTCTTTTCATGAACCACAGCTAGAGTCATTGGATATGTGTTCTTCTCACAGACCACATATCACCAGTGTCATTGCATGTGTGTTCTTCCCAAAGACCACACATGGATCCACCAGTGTCATTGCATGTGTGTTATTCTCACAAACCATATCATGAACAACACCCAGTGTCATCGCATGTGTGTTCTTCCCATGAACCACACATGGATCCACTAGTGTCATTGCATGTCTGCTCTTTTCATTAACCATAGCTAGAGTCATTGCATGTGTGTTCTTCTCACGGACCACATATCACCAGTGTCATTGCATGTGTGTTCTTCCCAAAGACCACACATGGATCCACCAGTGTCATTGCATATGTTTTCTTCTCACAGACCACACATGGATCCACTAGTGTCATTGCATGTGTTTTCTTCTCACGAAAAATATCATGAACCACACCTAGTGTCATTGCATGTGTGTTCTTCCCATGAACCACACATGGATCCACTAGTGTCATTGCATGTGTGTTCTTCCCACAGACCACACATGGATCCACCGGTGTCATTGCATGTGTGTTCTTCCCATGAACCACACATGGATCCACCAGTGTCATTGCATGTCTGCTCTTTTAATGAACCACAGTTAGAGTCATCGCATGTCTGCTCTTTTCATGAACCACGGCTAGAGTCATTGCATGTGTGTTCTTCTTACAAACCATATCATGAACCACACCCAGTGTCATTGCATGTGTGTTCTTCTCACAAACCACACATGGATCCACCGATGTCATTGCATGTCTGCTCTTCTCATTAACCACAGCTAGAGTCATTGCATGTCTGTTCTTTTCACAAACCACATATCACCAATCATTGCATGTGTGTTCTTACCATAAACCACACATGGATCCACCAGTGTCATTGCATGTGTGTTCTTCTCACAAACCACACATGGATCCACCCAGTGCCATTGCATGTGTGTTCTTCCCATGAACCACACATGGATCCACCAGTGTCATTGCATGTCTGCTCTTTTCATGAACCACAGCTAGAGTCATTGGATATGTGTTCTTCTCACAGACCACATATCACCAATGTCATTGCATGTGTGTTCTTCTCACAAACCATATCATGAACCACACCCAGTGTCATTGCATGTGTGTTCTTCTCACAGACCACACATGGATCCACCAGTGTCATTGCATGTGTGTTCTTCTCACAAACCATATCATGAACCACACCAGTGTCATTGCATGTGTGTTCTTCCCATGAACCACACATGGACCCACCAGTGTCATTGCATGTCCGCTCTTTTCATTAACCACATCTAGCGTCATTGGATGTGTGTTCTTCTCACAAACCACATATCACCGGTGTCTATGCATGTGTGTTCTTCCCGTGAACCACACATGGATCCACGTGTGTCATTACATGTGTGTTCTTCCCACATAGCACACATGGATCCACCGGTGTCATTGCATGTCTGCTCTTCTCATTAACCATAGCTAGAGTCATTGCATGTCTGTTCTTTTCACAAACCACATATCACCAGAGTCATTGCATGTGTGTTCTTCCCATGAACCACACCTAGTGTCAGTGCATGTGTGTTCTTCTCATTAACCCCAAATGGATCCACCGGTGTCATTGCATGTCTGCTCTTTTCATTAAACACATCTAGAGTCATTGCATGTGTGTTCTTTTAACAAACCAAATATCACCAGAGTCATTGCATGTGTGTTCTTCTAACAAACCACATATCACCTATGTCATTGCATCTGTGTTCTTCCCATGAACCACACATAGATCCACCAGTGTCATTGCATGTGTGTTCTTCCCACAAACCACACATGGATCCACCGGTGTCATTGCATGTGTGTTCTTCCCACAGACTACACATGGATCCACCGGTGTCATTGCATGTGTGTTCTTCCCATGAACCACACATGGATCCACCAGTGTCATTGCATGTCTGCTCTTTTAATGAACCACAGTTAGAGTCATCGCATGTCTGCTCTTTTCATGAACCACGGCTAGAGTCATTGCATGTGTGTTCTTCTAACAAACCATTTCATGAACCACACCCAGTGTCATTGCATGTGTGTTCTTCTCACAAACCACACATGGATCCACCGATGTCATTGCATGTCTGCTCTTCTCATTAACCACAGCTAGAGTCATTGCATGTCTGTTCTTTTCACAAACAACATATCACCAGTCATTGCATGTGTGTTCTTACCATAAACCACACATGGATCAACCAGTGTCATTGCATGTCTGTTCTTCTCACAAACCACAGATGGATCCACCCAGTGCCATTGCATGTGTGTTCTTCCCATGAACCACACATGGATCTACCAGTGTCATTGCATGTCTGCTCTTTTCATGAACCACAGCTAGAGTCATTGGATATGTGTTCTTCTCACAGACCACATATCACCAGTGTCATTGCATGTGTGTTCTTCCCAAAGACCACACATGGATCCACCAGTGTCATTGCATGTGTGTTATTCTCACAAACCATATCATGAACAACACCCAGTGTCATCGCATGTGTGTTCTTCCCATGAACCACACATGGATCCACTAGTGTCATTGCATGTCTGCTCTTTTCATTAACCATAGCTAGAGTCATTGCATGTGTGTTCTTCTCACGGACCACATATCACCAGTGTCATTGCATGTGTGTTCTTCCCAAAGACCACACATGGATCCACCAGTGTCATTGCATGTGTGTTCTTCTCACAAACCATATCATGAACCACACCTAGTGTCATTGCATGTGTGTTCTTCTCACAGACCACACATGGATCCACCAGTGTCATTGCATGTGTGTTCTTCTCACAAACCATATCATGAACCACACCCAGTGTCATTGCATGTGTGTTCTTCCCATGAACCACACATGGATCCACCAGTGTCATTGCATGTGTGTTCTTCCCATGAACCACACATGGATCCACCAGTGTCATTACATGTCTGCTCTTTTCATGAACCACAGCTAGAGTCATTGGATGTGTGTTCTTCTCACAGACCACATATCACCAGTGTCATTGCATGTGTGTTC
Organism: Avena sativa; assembly: GCA_916181665.1. NCBI lineage: Eukaryota > Viridiplantae > Streptophyta > Magnoliopsida > Poales > Poaceae > Avena > Avena sativa. The sequence goes on from OV702295.1 coordinate 438,157,786, forward strand.
TTTCTAAAGACCACACATGGATCCACCAGTGTCATTGCATGTGTGTTCTTCTCACAAACCATATCATGAACCACACCCAGTGTCATTGCATGTGTGTTCTTCTCATAGACCACACATGGATCCACCAGTGTCATTGCATGTGTGTTCTTCTCACAAACCATATCATGAACCACACCCAGTGTCATTGCATGTGTGTTCTTCCCATGAAGCACACATGGACCCACCAGTGTCATTGCATGTCCGCTCTTTTCATTAACCACAGCTAGCGTCATTGCATGTGTGTTCTTCTCACAAACCACATATCACCGGTGTCTATGCATGTGTGTTCTTCCCGTGAACCACACATGGATCCACGTGTGTCATTACATGTGTGTTCTTCCCACAGAGCACACATGGATCCACCGGTGTCATTGCATGTCTGCTCTTCTCATTAACCATAGCTAGAGTCATTGCATGTCTGTTCTTTTCACAAACCACATATCACCAGAGTCATTGCATGTGTGTTATTCCCATGAACCACACCTAGTGTCAGTGCATGTGTGTTCTTCTCATTAACCCCACATGGATCCACCTGTGTCATTGCATGTCTGTTCTTTTTATTAACCACATCTAGAGTCATTGCATGTGTGTTCTTTTAACAAACCAAATATCACCAGAGTCATTGCATGTGTGTTCTTCTAACAAACCACATATCACCTATGTCATTGCATGTGTGTTCTTACCATGAACCACACATAGATCCACCAGTGTCATTGCATGTGTGTTCTTCCCACAAACCACACATGGATCCACCGGTGTCATTGCATGTGTGTTCTTCCCACAGACCACACATGGATCCACCGGTGTCATTGCATGTGTGTTCTTCCCATGAACCACACATGGATCCACCAGTGTCATTGCATGTCTGCTCTTTTAATGAACCACAGTTAGAGTCATCGCATGTCTGCTCTTTTCATGAACCACGGCTAGAGTCATTGCATGTGTGTTCTTCTTACAAACCATATCATGAACCACACCCAGTGTCATTGCATGTGTGTTCTTCTCACAAACCACACATGGATCCACCGATGTCATTGCATGTCTGCTCTTCTCATTAACCACAGCTAGAGTCATTGCATGTCTGTTCTTTTCACAAACCACATATCACCAATCATTGCATGTGTGTTCTTACCATAAACCACACATGGATCAACCAGTGTCATTGCATGTGTGTTCTTCTCACAAACCACACATGGATCCACCCAGTGCCATTGCATGTGTGTTCTTCCCATGAACCACACATGGATCCACCAGTGTCATTGCATGTCTTCTCTTTTCATGAACCACAGCTAGAGTCATTGGATATGTGTTCTTCTCACAGACCACATATCACCGGTGTCATTGCATGTGTGTTCTTCCCAAAGACCACACATGGATCCACCAGTGTCATTGCATGTGTGTTCTTCTCACAAACCATATCATGAACAACACCCAGTGTCATCGCATGTGTGTTCTTCCCATGAACCACACATGGATCCACCAGTGTCATTGCATGTCTGCTCTTTTCATTAACCATAGCTAGAGTCATTGCATGTGTGTTCTTCTCACGGACCACATATCACCAGTGTCATTGCATGTGTGTTCTTCCCAAAGACCACACATGGATCCACCAGTGTCATTACATGTGTGTTCTTCTCACAAACCATATCATGAACCACACCTAGTGTCATTGCATGTGTGTTCTTCTCACAGACCACACATGGATCCACCAGTGTCATTGCATGTGTGTTCTTCTCACAAACCATATCATGAACCACACCTAGTGTCATTGCATGTGTGTTCTTCTCACAGACCACACATGGATCCACCAGTGTCATTGCATGTGTGTTCTTCTCACAAACCATATCATGAACCACACCCAGTGTCATTGCATGTGTGTTCTTCCCATGAACCACACATGGATCCACCAGTGTCATTGCATGTGTGTTCTTCCCATGAACCACACATGGATCCACCAGTGTCATTACATGTCTGCTCTTTTCATGAACCACAGCTAGAGTCATTGGATGTGTGTTCTTCTCACAGACCACATATCACCAGTGTCATTGCATGTGTGTTCTTTCTAAAGACCACACATGGATCCACCAGTGTCATTGCATGTGTGTTCTTCTCACAAACCATATCATGAACCACACCCAGTGTCATTGCATGTGTGTTCTTCTCATAGACCACACATGGATCCACCAGTGTCATTGCATGTGTGTTCTTCTCACAAACCATATCATGAACCACACCCAGTGTCATTGCATGTGTGTTCTTCCCATGAAGCACACATGGACCCACCAGTGTCATTGCATGTCCGCTCTTTTCATTAACCACAGCTAGCGTCATTGCATGTGTGTTCTTCTCACAAACCACATATCACCGGTGTCTATGCATGTGTGTTCTTCCCGTGAACCACACATGGATCCACGTGTGTCATTACATGTGTGTTCTTCCCACAGAGCACACATGGATCCACCGGTGTCATTGCATGTCTGCTCTTCTCATTAACCATAGCTAGAGTCATTGCATGTCTGTTCTTTTCACAAACCACATATCACCAGAGTCATTGCATGTGTGTTATTCCCATGAACCACACCTAGTGTCAGTGCATGTGTGTTCTTCTCATTAACCCCACATGGATCCACCTGTGTCATTGCATGTCTGTTCTTTTTATTAACCACATCTAGAGTCATTGCATGTGTGTTCTTTTAACAAACCAAATATCACCAGAGTCATTGCATGTGTGTTCTTCTAACAAACCACATATCACCTATGTCATTGCATGTGTGTTCTTACCATGAACCACACATAGATCCACCAGTGTCATTGCATGTGTGTTCTTCCCACAAACCACACATGGATCCACCGGTGTCATTGCATGTGTGTTCTTCCCACAGACCACACATGGATCCACCGGTGTCATTGCATGTGTGTTCTTCCCATGAACCACACATGGATCCACCAGTGTCATTGCATGTCTGCTCTTTTAATGAACCACAGTTAGAGTCATCGCATGTCTGCTCTTTTCATGAACCACGGCTAGAGTCATTGCATGTGTGTTCTTCTTACAAACCATATCATGAACCACACCCAGTGTCATTGCATGTGTGTTCTTCTCACAAACCACACATGGATCCACCGATGTCATTGCATGTCTGCTCTTCTCATTAACCACAGCTAGAGTCATTGCATGTCTGTTCTTTTCACAAACCACATATCACCAATCATTGCATGTGTGTTCTTACCATAAACCACACATGGATCAACCAGTGTCATTGCATGTGTGTTCTTCTCACAAACCACACATGGATCCACCCAGTGCCATTGCATGTGTGTTCTTCCCATGAACCACACATGGATCCACCAGTGTCATTGCATGTCTTCTCTTTTCATGAACCACAGCTAGAGTCATTGGATATGTGTTCTTCTCACAGACCACATATCACCGGTGTCATTGCATGTGTGTTCTTCCCAAAGACCACACATGGATCCACCAGTGTCATTGCATGTGTGTTCTTCTCACAAACCATATCATGAACAACACCCAGTGTCATCGCATGTGTGTTCTTCCCATGAACCACACATGGATCCACCAGTGTCATTGCATGTCTGCTCTTTTCATTAACCATAGCTAGAGTCATTGCATGTGTGTTCTTCTCACGGACCACATATCACCAGTGTCATTGCATGTGTGTTCTTCCCAAAGACCACACATGGATCCACCAGTGTCATTACATGTGTGTTCTTCTCACAAACCATATCATGAACCACACCTAGTGTCATTGCATGTGTGTTCTTCTCACAGACCACACATGGATCCACCAGTGTCATTGCATGTGTGTTCTTCTCACAAACCATATCATGAACCACACCCAGTGTCATTGCATGTGTGTTCTTCCCATGAACCACACATGGATCCACCAGTGTCATTGCATGTGTGTTCTTCCCATGAACCACACATGGATCCACCAGTGTCATTACATGTCTGCTCTTTTCATGAACCACGGCTAGAGTCATTGGATGTGTGTTCTTCTCACAGACCACATATCACCAGTGTCATTGCATGTGTGTTCTTTCTAAAGACCACACATGGATCCACCAGTGTCATTGCATGTGTGTTCATCTCACAAACCATATCATGAACCACACCCAGTGTCATTGCATGTGTGTTCTTCTCATAGACCACACATGGATCCACCAGTGTCGTTGCATGTGTGTTCTTCTCACAAACCATATCATGAACCACACCCAGTATCATTGCATGTGTGTTCTTCCCATGAACCACACATGGACCCACCAGTGTCATTGCATGTCCGCTCTTTTCATTAACCACAGCTAGCGTCATTGCATGTGTGTTCTTCTCACAAACCACATATCACCGGTGTCTATGCATGTGTGTTCTTCCCGTGAACCACACATGGATCCACGTGTGTCATTACATGTGTGTTCTTCCCACAGAGCACACATGGATCCACCGGTGTCATTGCATGTCTGCTCTTCTCATTAACCATAGCTAGAGTCATTGCATGTCTGTTCTTTTCACAAACCACATATCACCAGAGTCATTGCATGTGTGTTATTCCCATGAACCACACCTAGTGTCAGTGCATGTGTGTTCTTCTCATTAACCCCACATGGATCCACCGGTGTCATTGCATGTCTGCACTTTTCATTAACCACATCTAGAGTCATCGCATGTGTGTTCTTTTAACAAACCAAATATCACCAGAGTCATTGCATGTGTGTTCTTCTAAAAAACCACATATCACCTATGTCATTGCATGTGTGTTCTTACCATGAACCACACATAGATCCACCAGTGTCATTGCATGTGTGTTCTTCCCACAAACCACACATGGATCCACCGGTGACATTGCATGTGTGTTCTTCCCACAGACCACACATGGATCCACCGGTGTCATTGCATGTGTGTTCTTCCCATGAACCACACATGGATCCACCAGTGTCATTGCATGTCTGCTCTTTTAATGAACCACAGTTAGAGTCATCGCATGTCTTCTCTTTTCATGAACCACGGCTAGAGTCATTGCATGTGTGTTCTTCTTACAAACCATATCATGAACCACACCCAGTGTCATTGCATGTGTGTTCTTCTCACAAACCACACATGGATCCACCGATGTCATTGCATGTATGCTCTTCTCATTAACCACAGCTAGAGTCATTGCATGTCTGTTCTTTTCACAAACCACATATCACCAGTCATTGCATGTGTGTTCTTACCATAAACCACACATGGATCCACCAGTGTCATTGCATGTGTGTTCTTCTCACAAACCACACATGGATCCACCCGGTGCCATTGCATGTGTGTTTTTCCCATGAACCACACATGGATCCACCAGTGTCATTGCATGTCTGCTCTTTTCATGAACCACAACTAGAGTCATTGGATATGTGTTCTTCTCATAGACCACATATCACCAGTGTCATTGCATGTGTTTTCTTCCCAAAGACCACACATGGATCCACCAGTGTCATTGCATTTGTGTTCTTCTCACAAACCATATCATGAACCACACCTAGTGTCATTGCATGTGTGTTCTTCTCACAGACCACACATGGATCCACCAGTGTCATTGCATGTGTGTTCATCTCACAAACCATATCATGAACCACACCAGTGTCATTGCATGTGTGTTCTTCCCATGAACCACACATGGACCCACCAGTGTCATTGCATGTCCGCTCTTTTCATTAACCACAGCTAGCGTCATTGCATGTGTGTTCTTCTCACAAACCACATATCACCGGTGTCTATGCATGTGTGTTCTTCCCGTGAACCACACATGGATCCACGTGTGTCATTACATGTGTGTTCTTCCCACAGAGCACACATGGATCCACCGGTGTCATTGCATGTCTGCTCTTCTCATTAACCATAGCTAGAGTCATTGCATGTCTGTTCTTTTCACAAACCACATATCACCAGAGTCATTGCATGTGTGTTATTCCCATGAACCACACCTAGTGTCAGTGCATGTGTGTTCTTCTCATTAACCCCACATGGATCCACCTGTGTCATTGCATGTCTGCTCTTTTTATTAACCACATCTAGAGTCATTGCATGTGTGTTCTTTTAACAAACCAAATATCACCAGAGTCATTGCATGTGTGTTCTTCTAACAAACCACATATCACCTATGTCATTGCATGTGTGTTCTTACCATGAACCACACATAGATCCACCAGTGTCATTGCATGTGTGTTCTTCCCACAAACCACACATGGATCCACCGGTGTCATTGCATGTGTGTTCTTCCCACAGACCACACATGGATCCACCGGTGTCATTGCATGTGTGTTCTTCCCATGAACCACACATGGATCCACCAGTGTCATTGCATGTGTGTTCTTCCCACAGACCTCACATGGATCCACCGGTGTCATTGCATGTCTGCTCTTCTCATTAACCATAGCTAGAGTCATTGCATGTCTGTTCTTTTCACAAACCACATATCACCAGAGTCATTGCATCTGTGTTATTCCCATGAACCACACCTAGTGTCAGTGCATGTGTGTTCTTCTCATTAACCCCACATGGATCCACCGGTGTCATTGCATGTCTGCTCTTTTCATTAACCATAGCTAGAGTCATTGCATGTGTGTTCTTTTAACAAACCAAATATCACCAGAGTCATTGCATGTGTGTTCTTCTAACAAACCACATATCACCTATGTCATTGCATGTGTGTTCTTACCATGAACCACACATAGATCCACCAGTGTCATTGCATGTGTGTTCTTCCCACAAACCACACATGGATCCACCGGTGTCATTGCATGTGTGTTCTTCCCACAGACCACACATGGATCCACCGGTGTCATTGCATGTGTGTTCTTCCCATGAACCACACATGGATCCACCAGTGTCATTGCATGTCTGCTCTTTTAATGAACCACAGTTAGAGTCATCGCATGTCTGCTCTTTTCATGAACCACGGCTAGAGTCATTGCATGTGTGTTCTTCTTACAAACCATATCATGAACCACACCCAGTGTCATTGCATGTGTGTTCTTCTCACAAACCACACATGGATCCACCGATGTCATTGCATGTATGCTCTTCTCATTCACCACAACTAGAGTCATTGCATGTCTGTTCTTTTCACAAACCACATATCACCAGTCATTGCATGTGTGTTCTTACCATAAACCACACATGGATCCACCAGTGTCATTGCATGTGTGTTCTTCTCACAAACCACACATGGATCCACCCGGTGCCATTGCATGTGTGTTCTTCCCATGAACCACACATGGATCCACCAGTGTCATTGCATGTCTGCTCTTTTCATGAACCACAGCTAGAGTCATTGGATATGTGTTCTTCTCATAGACCACACATCACCAGTGTCATTGCATGTGTGTTCTTCCCAAAGACCACACATGGATCCACCAGTGTCATTGCATTTGTGTTCTTCTCACAAACCATATCATGAACCACACCCAGTGTCATTGCATGTGTGTTCTTCTCACAGACCACACATGGATCCACCAGTGTCATTGCATGTGTGTTCTTCTCACAAACCATATCATGAACCACACCAGTGTCATTGCATGTGTGTTCTTCCCATGAACCACACATGGACCCACCAGTGTCATTGCATGTCCGCTCTTTTCATTAACCACAGCTAGCGTCATTGCATGTGTGTTCTTCTCACAAACCACATATCACCGGTGTCTATGCATGTGTGTTCTTCCCGTGAACCACACATGGATCCACGTGTGTCATTACATGTGTGTTCTTCCCACAGAGCACACATGGATCCACCGGTGTCATTGCATGTCTGCTCTTCTCATTAACCATAGCTAGAGTCATTGCATGTCTGTTCTTTTCACAAACCACATATCACCAGAGTCATTGCATGTGTGTTATTCCCATGAACCACACCTAGTGTCAGTGCATGTGTGTTCTTCTCATTAACCCCACATGGATCCACCGGTGTCATTGCATGTCTGCTCTTTTCATTAACCATAGCTAGAGTCATTGCATGTGTGTTCTTTTAACAAACCAAATATCACCAGAGTCATTGCATGTGTGTTCTTCTAACAAACCACATATCACCTATGTCATTGCATGTGTGTTCTTACCATGAACCACACATAGATCCACCAGTGTCATTGCATGTGTGTTCTTCCCACAAACCACACATGGATCCACCGGTGTCATTGCATGTGTGTTCTTCCAACAGACCACACATGGATCCACCGGTGTCATTGCATGTGTGTTCTTCCCATGAACCACACATGGATCCACCAGTGTCATTGCATGTCTGCTCTTTTAATGAACCACAGTTAGAGTCATCGCATGTCTGCTCTTTTCATGAACCACGGCTAGAGTCATTGCATGTGTGTTCTTCTCACAAACCATATCATGAACCACACCCAGTGTCATTGCATGTGTGTTCTTCCCATGAACCACACATGGATCCACCAGTGTCATTGCATGTGTGTTCTTCCCATGAACCACACATGGATCCACCAGTGTCATTGCATGTCTTCTCTTTTCATGAACCACAGCTAGAGTCATTGGATGTGTGTTCTTCTCACAGACCACATATCACCAGTGTCATTGCATGTGTGTTCTTTCTAAAGACCACACATGGATCCACTAGTGTCATTGCATGTGTGTTCTTCTCACAAACCATATCATGAACCACACCCAGTGTCATTGCATGTGTGTTCTTCTCATAGACCACACATGGATCCACCAGTGTCATTGCATGTGTGTTCTTCTCACAAACCATATCATGAACCACACCCAGTGTCATTGCATGTGTGTTCTTCCCATGAACCACACATGGATCCACCAGTGTCATTGCATGTCCGCTCTTTTCATTAACCACAGCTAGTGTCATTGCATGTGTGTTCTTCTCACAAACCACATATCACCGGTGTCTATGCATGTGTGTTCCTCCCGTGAACCACACATGGATCCACGTGTGTCATTACATGTGTGTTCTTCCCACAGAGCACACATGGATCCACCGGTGTCATTGCATGTCTGCTCTTCTCATTAACCATAGCTAGAGTCATTGCATGTCTGTTCTTTTCACAAACCACATATCACCAGAGTCATTGCATGTGTGTTCTTCCCATGAACCACACCTAGTGTCAGTGCATGTGTGTTCTTCTCATTAACCCCAAATGGATCCACCGGTGTCATTACATGTCTGCTCTTTTCATTAACCACATCTAGAGTCATTGCATGTGTGTTCTTTTAACAAACCAAATATCACCAGAGTCATTGCATGTGTGTTCTTCTAACAAACCACATATCACCTATGTCATTGCATGTGTGTTCTTCCCATGAACCACACATAGATCCACCAGTGTCATTGCATGTGTGTTCTTCCCACAAACCACACATGGATCCACCGGTGTCATTGCATGTGTGTTCTTCCCACAGACCACACATGGATCCACCGGTGTCATTGCATGTGTGTTCTTCCCATGAACCACACATGGATCCACCAGTGTCATTGCATGTCTGCTCTTTTAATGAACCACAGTTAGAGTCATCGCATGTCTGCTCTTTTCATGAACCACGGCTAGAGTCATTGCATGTGTGTTCTTCTTACAAACCATATCATGAACCACACCCAGTGTCATTGCATGTGTGTTCTTCTCACAAACCACACATGGATCCACCGATGTCATTGCATGTCTGCTCTTCTCATTAACCACAGCTAGAGTCATTGCATGTCTGTTCTTTTCACAAACCACATATCACCAGTCATTGCATGTGTGTTCTTACCATAAACCACACATGGATCCACCAGTGTCATTGCATGTGTGTTCTTCTCACAAACCACACATGGATCCACCCAGTGCCATTGCATGTGTGTTCTTCCCATGAACCACACATGGATCCACCAGTGTCATTACATGTCTGCTCTTTTCATGAACCACAGCTAGAGTCATTGGATATGTGTTCTTCTCACAGACCACATATCACCAGTGTCATTGCATGTGTGTTCTTCCCAAAGACCACACATGGATCCACCAGTGTCATTGCATGTGTGTTCTTCTCACAAACCATATCATGAACCACACCCAGTGTCATTGCATGTGTGTTCTTCCCACGGACCACACATGGATCCACCAGTGTCATTGCATGTGTGTTCTTCTCACAAACCATATCATGAACCACACCCAGTGTCATTGCATGTGTGTTCTTCCCATGAACCACACATGGATCCACCAGTGTCATTGCATGTGTGTTCTTCCCACAGACCACACATGGATCCACCAGTGTCATTGCATGTGTGTTCTTCCCATGAACCACACATGGATGCACCAGTGCCATTGCATGTCTGCTCTTTTCATGAACCATAGCTAGAGTCATTGGATGTGTGTTCTTTTCACAGACCACATATCACTAGTTTCATTGCATGTGTGTTCTTCCCAAAGACCCCACATGGATCCACCAGTGTCATTGCATGTGTGTTCTTCTCACAAACCATATCATGAACCACACCCAGTGTCATTGCATGTGTGTTCTTCTCACAAACCACACATGGATCCACCAGTGTCACTGCATGTGTGTTCTTCTCACAGACCATATCATGAACCACACCCAGTGTAATTGCATGTGTGTTATTCCCATGAACCACACATGGATCCACCGGTGTCATTGTATGTCGGCTCTTTTCATTAACCACAGCTAGAGTCAGTGCATGTGTGTTCTTCTCACAAACCACATATCACCGGAGTCATTGCATGTGTGTTATTCCCAAAGACCACATATCACTTGTGTCATTGCATGTGTGTTCTTCCCATGAACCACACATAGATCCACCAGTGTCATTGCATGTGTGTTCTTCCCACAGACCACACATGGATCCACCGGTGTCATTGCATGTGTGTTCTTCCCATGAACCACACATGGATCCATCGGTGTCATTGCAGGTCTGCTCTTTTCATGAACCACAGTTAGAGTCATCGGATGTCTGCTCTTTTCATGAACCACAGCTAGAGTCATTGCATGTGTGTTCTTCTTACAAACCATATCATGAAACACACCTAGTGTCATTGCATGTGTGTTCTTCTCACAAACCACAGATGGATCCACCTGTGTCATTGCATGTCTGCTCTTTTCTTTAACCACAGCCAGAGTCATTGCATGTCTGTTCTTTTCACAAACAAAATATCACCAGAGTCATTGCATGTGTGTTCTTACCATAAACCACACATGGATCCACCAGTGTCATTGCATGTGTGTTCTTCTCACAAACCACACATGGATCCACCCATTGTCATCGCATGTGTGTTCTTCCCATGAACCACACATGGATCCACCAGTGTCATTGCATGTCTGCTCTTTTCATGAACCATAGCTAGAGTCATTGGATGTGTGTTCTTCTCACAGACCACATATCACCAGTGTCATTGCATGTGTGTTCTTCCCAAAGACCACACATGGATCCAATAGTGTCATTGCATGTGTGTTCTTCTCACAAACCACATCATGGACCACACCCAGTGTCATTGCATGTGTGTTCTTCTCACAGACCACACATGGATCCACCAGTGTCATTGCATGTGTGTTCTTCTCACAAACAACATCATGAACCACACCTAGTGTCATTGCATGTGTGTTCTTCCCATGAACCACACATGGATCCACCCGTGTCATTGCATGTGTGTTCTTCCCATAGACCACACATGGATCCATCAGTGTCGTTGCATGTGTGTTCTTCCCATGAACCACACATGGATCCACCAGTGTCATTGCATGTCTGCTCTTTTCATGAACCAAAGCTAGAGTCATTGGATGTGTGTTCTTTTCACAGACCACACATGGATCAACCAGTGTCATTGCATGTTTGTTCTTCCCATAGACCACACATGGATCCACCAGTGTCGTTGCATGTTGTTCTTCCCATGAACCACACATGGATCCACCAGTGTCATTGTATGTCTGCTCTTCCCATGAACCACAGCTAGAGTCATCGCATGCGTGCTCTTTTCACAAACCACAAATAGAGTCTTTGCATGTGTGTTCTTGTTACAAACCATATCGTGAACCACACCCAGTGTCATTGCATGTGTGTTCTTCTCACAAACCACACATGGATCCACCGGTGTCATTGCATGTCTGCTCTTCTCATTAACCACAGCTAGAGTCATTGCATGTCTGTTCTTTTCACAAACCACATATCACCAGAGTCATTGCATGTGTGTACTTACCATAAACCACACATGGATCCACCAGTGTCATTGCATGTGTGTTCTTCTCACAAACCACACATGGATCCACCCAGTGTCATCGCATGTGTGTTCTTCCCATGAACCACACATGGATCCACCAGTGTCATTGCATGTCTGCTCTTTTTATTAACCACAGCTAGAGTCATTGCATGTGTGTTCTTCTCACAGACCACATATCACAAGTGTCATTGCATGTGTGTTCTTCCCAAAGACCACACATGGATCCACCAGTGTCATTGCATGTGTGTTCTTCTCACAAACCATATCATGAACCACACCTAGTGTCATTGCATGTGTTTTCTTCTCATAGACCACACATGGATCCACCAGTGTCATTGCATGTGTGTTCTTCTCACAAACCATATCATGAACCACACCCAGTGTCATTGCATGTGTGTTCTTCCCATGAACCACACATGGATCCACCAGTGTCATTGCATGTGTGTTCTTCCCATGAACCACACATGGATCCACCAGTGTCATTGCATGTCTTCTCTTTTCATGAACCACAGCTAGAGTCATTGGATGTGTGTTCTTCTCACAGACCACATATCACCAGTGTCATTGCATGTGTGTTCTTTCTAAAGACCACACATGGATCCACCAGTGTCATTGCATGTGTGTTCTTCTCACAAACCATATCATGAACCACACCCAGTGTCATTGCATGTGTGTTCTTCTCATAGACCACACATGGATCCACCAGTGTCATTGCATGTGTGTTCTTCTCACAAACCATATCATGAACCACACCCAGTGTCATTGCATGTGTGTTCTTCCCATGAACCACACATGGACCCACCAGTGTCATTGCATGTCCGCTCTTTTCATTAACCACAGCTAGTGTCATTGCATGTGTGTTCTTCTCACAAACCACATATCACCGGTGTCTATGCATGTGTGTTCTTCCCGTGAACCACACATGGATCCACGTGTGTCATTACATGTGTGTTCTTCCCACAGAGCACACATGGATCCACCGGTGTCATTGCATGTCTGCTCTTCTCATTAACCATAGCTAGAGTCATTGCATGTTTGTTCTTTTCACAAACCACATATCACCAGAGTCATTGCATGTGTGTTCTTCCCATGAACCACACCTAGTGTCAGTGCATGTGTGTTCTTCTCATTAACCCCACACGGATCCACCGGTGTCATTGCATGTCTGCTCTTTTCATTAACCACATCTAGAGTCATTGCATGTGTGTTCTTTTAACAAACCAAATATCACCAGAGTCATTGCATGTGTGTTCTTCTAACAAACCACATATCACCTATGTCATTGCATGTGTGTTCTTCCCATGAACCACACATAGATCCACCAGTGTCATTGCATGTGTGTTCTTCCCACAAACCACACATGGATCCACCGGTGTCATTGCATGTGTGTTCTTCCCACAGACCACACATGGATCCACCGGTGTCATTGCATGTGTGTTCTTCCCATGAACCACACATGGATCCACCAGTGTCATTGCATGTCTGCTCTTTTAATGAACCACAGTTAGAGTCATCCCATGTTTGCTCTTTTCATGAACCACGGCTAGAGTCATTGCATGTGTGTTCTTCTTACAAACCATATCATGAACCACACCCAGTTTCATTGCATGTGTGTTCTTCTCACAAACCACACATGGATCCACCGATGTCATTGCATGTCTGCTCTTCTCATTAACCACAGCTAGAGTCATTGCATGTCTGTTCTTTTCACAAACCACATATCACCAGAGTCATTGCATGTGTGTTCTTACCATAAACCACACATGGATCCACCAGTGTCATTGCATGTGTGTTCTTCCCACAAACCACACATGGATCCACCCAGTGTCATCGCATGTGTGTTCTTCCCATGAACCACACATGGATCCACCAGTGTCATTGCATGTCTGCGCTTTTCATGAACCATAGCTAGAGTCATTGGATGTGTGTTCTTCTCACAGACCACATATCACCAGTGTCATTGCATGTGTGTTCTTCCCAAAGACCACACATGGATCCAATAGTGTCATTGCATGTGTGTTCTTCTCACAAACCACATCATGAACCACACCCAGTGTCATTGCATGTGTGTTCTTCTCACAGACCACACATGGATCCACCAGTGTCATTGCATGTGTGTTCTTCTCACAAACAATATCATGAACCACACCTAGTGTCATTGCATGTGTGTTCTTCCCACGAACCACACATGGATCCACCAGTGTCATTGCATGTGTGTTCTTCCCACAGACCACACATAGATCCATCAGTGTCATTGCATGTGTGTTCTTCCCATGAACCACACATGGATCCACCAGTGTCATTGCATGTCTGCTCTTTTCATGAACCACAGCTAGAGTCATTGGATATGTGTTCTTCTCACAGACCACATATCACCAGTGTCATTGCATGTGTTTTGTTCCCAAAGACCACACATGGATCCACCAGTGTCATTCCATGTGTGTTCTTCTCACAAACCATATCATGAACCACACCCAGTGTCATTGCATGTGTGTTCTTCTCACAGACCACACATGGATCCACTAGTGTCATTGCATGTGTGTTCTTCTCACAAACCATATCATGAACCACACCCAGTGTCATTGCATGTGTGTTCTTCCCATGAACCACACATGGATCCACCAGTGTCATTGCATGTGTGTTCTTCCCACAGACCACACATGGATCCACCAGTGTCATTGCATGTATGTTCTTCCCATGAACCACACATGGATCCACCAGTGCCATTGCATGTCTGCTCTTTTCATGAACCATAGCTAGAGTCATTGCATGTGTGTTCTTTTCACAGACCACATATCACTAGTGTCATTGCATGTGTGTTCTTCCCAAAGACCACACATGGATCCACCAGTGTCATTGCATGTGTGTTCTTCTCACAAACCATATCATGAACCACACCCAGTGTCATTGCATGTGTGTTCTTCTCACAGACCACACATGGATCCACCAGTGTCACTACATGTGTGTTCTTCTCACAGACCATATCATGAACCACACCCAGTGTCATTGCATGTGTGTTCTTCCCATGAACCACACATGGATCCACCAGTGTCATTGTATGTCTGCTCTTTTCATTAACCTCAGCTAGAGTCATTGCATGTGTGTTCTTCTCACAAACCACATATCACCGGAGTCATTGCATGTGTGTTCTTCCCAAAGACCACACATGGATCCACCAGTGTCATTGCATGTGTGTTCTTCCCATGAACCACACATAGATCCACCAGTGTCATTGCATGTGTGTTCTTCCCACAGACCACACATGGATCCACCGGTGTCATTGCATGTGTGTTATTCCCATGAACCACACATGGATCCACCGGTGTCATCGCAGGTCTGCTCTTTTCATGAACCACAATTAGAGTCATCGGATGTCTACTCTTTTCATGAACCACAGCTAGAGTCATTGCATGTGTGTTCTTCTTACAAACCATATCATGAAACACACCCAGTGTCATTGCATGTGTGTTCTTCTCACAAACCACACATGGATCCACCGGTGTCATTGCATGTCTGCTCTTCTCATTAACCACAGCTAGAGTCATTGCATGTCTATTCTTTTTACAAACCACATATCACCTGAGTCATTGCATGTGTGTTCTTCCCATAAACCACACATGGATCCACAAGTGTCATTGCATGTCCGTTCTTCTCACAAACCACACATGGATCCACCCAGTGTCATCGCATGTGTGTTCTTCCCATGAACCACACATGGATCCACCAGTGTCATTGCATGTCTGCTCTTTTCATGAACCACAGCTAGAGTCATTGGATATGTGTTCTTCTCACAGACCACATATCACCAGTGTCATTGCATGTGTTTTCTTCCCAAAGACCACACATGGATCCACCAGTGTCATTGCATGTGTGTTCTTCTCACAAACCATATCATGAACCACACCCAGTGTCATTGCATGTGTGTTCTTCTCACAGACCACACATGGATCCACCAGTGTCATTGCAAGTGTGTTCTTCTCACAAACCATATCATGAACCACACCCAGTGTCATTGCATGTGTGTTCTTCCCATGAACCACACATGGATCCACCAGTGTCATTGCATGTGTGTTCTTCCCACAGACCACACATGGATCCACCAGTGTCATTGCATGTATGTTCTTCCCATGAACCACACATGGATCCACCGGTGCCATTGCATGTCTGCTCTTTTCATGAACCATAGCTAGAGTCATTGGATGTGTGTTCTTTTCACAGACCACATATCACTAGTGTCATTGCATGTGTGTTCTTCCCAAAGACCACACATGGATCCACCAGTGTCATTGCATGTGTGTTCTTCTCACAAACCATATCATGAACCACACCCAGTGTCATTGCATGTGTGTTCTTCTCACAGACCACACATGGATCCACCAGTGTCACTGCATGTGTGTTCTTCTCACAGACCATATCATGAACCACACCCAGTGTCATTGCATGTGTGTTCTTCCCATGAACCACACATGGATCCACCGGTGTCATTGTATGTCTGCTCTTTTCATTAACCACAGCTAGAGTCAGTGCATGTGTGTTCTTCTCACAAACCACATATCACCGGAGTCATTGCATGTGTGTTCTTCCCAAAGACCACATATCACTTGTGTTATTGCATGTGTGTTCTTCCCATGAACCACACATGGATCCATCAGTGTCATTACATGTGTGTTCTTCCCATAGACCACACATGGATCCACCGGTGTCATTGCATGTGTGTTCTTCCCATGAACCACACATGGATCCATCGGTGTCATCGCAGGTCTGCTCTTTTCATGAACCACAGTTAGAGTCATCGGATGTCTGCTCTTTTCATGAACCACAGCTAGAGTCATTGCATGTGTGTTCTTCTTACAAACCATATCACGAAACACACCCAGTGTCATTGCATGTGTGTTCTTCTCACAAACCACACATGGATCCACCGGTGTCATTGCATGTCTGCTCTTTTCTTTAACCACAGCCAGAGTCATTGCATGTCTGTTCTTTTCACAAACAAAATATCACCAGAGTCATTGCATGTGTGTTCTTACCATAAACCACACATGGATCCACCAGTGTCATTGCATGCGTGTTCTTCCCACAAACCACACATGGATCCACCCAGTGTCATCGCATGTGTGTTCTTCCCATGAACCACACATGGATCCACCAGTGTCATTGCATGTCTGCGCTTTTCATGAACCATAGCTAGAGTCATTGGATGTGTGTTCTTCTCACAGACCACATATCACCAGTGTCATTGCATGTGTGTTCTTCCCAAAGACCACACATGGATCCAATAGTGTCATTGCATGTGTGTTCTTCTCACAAACCACATCATGAACCACACCCAGTGTCATTGCATGTGTGTTCTTCTCACAGACCACACATGGATCCACCAGTGTCATTGCATGTGTGTTCTTCTCACAAACAATATCATGAACCACACCTAGTGTCATTGCATGTGTGTTCTTCCCACGAACCACACATGGATCCACCAGTGTCATTGCATGTGTGTTCTTCCCACAGACCACACATAGATCCATCAGTGTCATTGCATGTGTGTTCTTCCCATGAACCACACATGGATCCACCAGTGTCATTGCATGTCTGCTCTTTTCATGAACCACAGCTAGAGTCATTGGATATGTGTTCTTCTCACAGACCACATATCACCAGTGTCATTGCATGTGTTTTCTTCCCAAAGACCACACATGGATCCAACAGTGTCATTGCATGTGTGTTCTTCTCACAAACCATATCATGAACCACACCCAGTGTCATTGCATGTGTGTTCTTCTCACAGACCACACATGGATCCACCAGTGTCATTGCATGTGTGTTCTTCTCACAAACCATATCATGAACCACACCCAGTGTCATTGCATGTGTGTTCTTCCCATGAACCACACATGGATCCACCAGTGTCATTGCATGTGTGTTCTTCCCACAAACCACACATGGATCCACCCAGTGTCATCGCATGTGTGTTCTTCCCATGAACCACACATGGATCCACCAGTGTCATTGCATGTCTGCTCTTTTCATGAACCACAGCTAGAGTCATTGGATATGTGTTCTTCTCACAGACCACATATCACCAGTGTCATTGCATGTGTTTTCTTCCCAAAGACCACACATGGATCCACCAGTGTCATTGCATGTGTGTTCTTCTCACAAACCATATCATGAACCACACCCAGTGTCATTGCATGTGTGTTCTTCTCACAGACCACACATGGATCCACCAGTGTCATTGCAAGTGTGTTCTTCTCACAAACCATATCATGAACCACACCCAGTGTCATTGCATGTGTGTTCTTCCCATGAACCACACATGGATCCACCAGTGTCATTGCATGTGTGTTCTTCCCACAGACCACACATGGATCCACCAGTGTCATTGCATGTATGTTCTTCCCATGAACCACACATGGATCCACCGGTGCCATTGCATGTCTGCTCTTTTCATGAACCATAGCTAGAGTCATTGGATGTGTGTTCTTTTCACAGACCACATATCACTAGTGTCATTGCATGTGTGTTCTTCCCAAAGACCACACATGGATCCACCAGTGTCATTGCATGTGTGTTCTTCTCACAAACCATATCATGAACCACACCCAGTGTCATTGCATGTGTGTTCTTCTCACAGACCACACATGGATCCACCAGTGTCACTGCATGTGTGTTCTTCTCACAGACCATATCATGAACCACACCCAGTGTCATTGCATGTGTGTTCTTCCCATGAACCACACATGGATCCACCGGTGTCATTGTATGTCTGCTCTTTTCATTAACCACAGCTAGAGTCAGTGCATGTGTGTTCTTCTCACAAACCACATATCACTGGAGTCATTGCATGTGTGTTCTTCCCAAAGACCACATATCACTTGTGTTATTGCATGTGTGTTCTTCCCATGAACCACACATGGATCCATCAGTGTCATTACATGTGTGTTCTTCCCATAGACCACACATGGATCCACCGGTGTCATTGCATGTGTGTTCTTCCCATGAACCACACATGGATCCATCGGTGTCATCGCAGGTCTGCTCTTTTCATGAACCACAGTTAGAGTCATCGGATGTCTGCTCTTTTCATGAACCACAGCTAGAGTCATTGCATGTGTGTTCTTCTTACAAACCATATCACGAAACACACCCAGTGTCATTGCATGTGTGTTCTTCTCACAAACCACACATGGATCCACCGGTGTCATTGCATGTCTGCTCTTTTCTTTAACCACAGCCAGAGTCATTGCATGTCTGTTCTTTTCACAAACAAAATATCACCAGAGTCATTGCATGTGTGTTCTTACCATAAACCACACATGGATCCACCAGTGTCATTGCATGTGTGTTCTTCCCACAAACCACACATGGATCCACCCAGTGTCATCGCATGTGTGTTCTTCCCATGAACCACACATGGATCCACCAGTGTCATTGCATGTCTGCGCTTTTCATGAACCATAGCTAGAGTCATTGGATGTGTGTTCTTCTCACAGACCACATATCACCAGTGTCATTGCATGTGTGTTCTTCCCAAAGACCACACATGGATCCAATAGTGTCATTGCATGTGTGTTCTTCTCACAAACCACATCATGAACCACACCCAGTGTCATTGCATGTGTGTTCTTCTCACAGACCACACATGGATCCACCAGTGTCATTGCATGTGTGTTCTTCTCACAAACAATATCATGAACCACACCTAGTGTCATTGCATGTGTGTTCTTCCCACGAACCACACATGGATCCACCAGTGTCATTGCATGTGTGTTCTTCCCACAGACCACACATAGATCCATCAGTGTCATTGCATGTGTGTTCTTCCCATGAACCACACATGGATCCACCAGTGTCATTGCATGTCTGCTCTTTTCATGAACCACAGCTAGAGTCATTGGATATGTGTTCTTCTCACAGACCACATATCACCAGTGTCATTGCATGTGTTTTCTTCCCAAAGACCACACATGGATCCACCAGTGTCATTGCATGTGTGTTCTTCTCACAAACCATATCATGAACCACACCCAGTGTCATTGCATGTGTGTTCTTCTCACAGACCACACATGGATCCACCAGTGTCATTGCATGTGTGTTCTTCTCACAAACCATATCATGAACCACACCCAGTGTCATTGCATGTGTGTTCTTCCCATGAACCACACATGGATCCACCAGTGTCATTGCATGTGTGTTCTTCCCACAGACCACACATGGATCCACCAGTGTCATTGCATGTATGTTCTTCCCATGAACCACACATGGATCCACCAGTGCCATTGCATGTCTGCTCTTTTCATGAACCATAGCTAGAGTCATTGGATGTGTGTTCTTTTCACAGACCACATATCACTAGTGTCATTGCATGTGTGTTCTTCCCAAAGACCACACATGGATCCACCAGTGTCATTGCATGTGTGTTCTTCTCACAAACCATATCATGAACCACACCCAGTGTCATTGCATGTGTGTTCTTCTCACAGACCACACATGGATCCACCAGTGTCACTGCATGTGTGTTCTTCTCACAGACCATATCATGAACCACACCCAGTGTCATTGCATGTGTGTTCTTCCCATGAACCACACATGGATCCACCGGTGTCATTGTATGTCTGCTCTTTTCATTAACCACAGCTAGAGTCAGTGCATGTGTGTTCTTCTCACAAACCACATATCACCGGAGTCATTGCATGTGTGTTCTTCCCAACGACCACATATCACTTGTGTTATTGCATGTGTGTTCTTCCCATGAACCACACATGGATCCACCAGTGTCATTGCATGTGTGTTCTTCCCACAGACCACACATGGATCCACCGGTGTCATTACATGTGTGTTCTTCCCATGAACCACACATGGATCCATCGGTGTCATCGCAGGTCTGCTCTTTTCATGAACCACAGTTAGAGTCATCGGATGTCTGCTCTTTTCATGAACCACAGCTAGAGTCATTGCATGTGTGTTCTTCTTACAAACCATATCATGAAACACACCCAGTGTCATTGCATGTGTGTTCTTCTCACAAAACACACATGGATCCACCGGTGTCATTGCATGTCTGCTCTTTTCTTTAACCACAGCCAGAGTCATTGCATGTCTGTTCTTTTCACAAACAAAATATCACCAGAGTCATTGCATGTGTGTTCTTACCATAAACCACACATGGATCCACCAGTGTCATTGCATGTGTGTTCTTCCCACAAACCACACATGGATCCACCCAGTGTCATCGCATGTGTGTTCTTCCCATGAACCACACATGGATCCACCAGTGTCATTGCATGTCTGCGCTTTTCATGAACCATAGCTAGAGTCATTGGATGTGTGTTCTTCTCACAGACCACATATCACCAGTGTCATTGCATGTGTGTTCTTCCCAAAGACCACACATGGATCCAATAGTGTCATTGCATGTGTGTTCTTCTCACAAACCACATCATGAACCACACCCAGTGTCATTGCATGTGTGTTCTTCACACAGACCACACATGGATCCACCAGTGTCATTGCATGTGTGTTCTTCTCACAAACAATATCATGAACCACACCTAGTGTCATTGCATGTGTGTTCTTCCCATGAACCACACATGGATCCACCAGTGTCATTGCATGTGTGTTCTTCCCACAGACCACACATAGATCCATCAGTGTCATTGCATGTGTGTTCTTCCCATGAACCACACATGGATCCACCAGTGTCATTGCATGTCTGCTCTTTTCATGAACCAAAACTAGAGTCATTGGATGTGTGTTCTTTTCACAGACCACATATCACTAGTGTCATTGCATGTGTGTTCTTCCCAAAGACCACGCATGGATCCACCAGTGTCATTGCATGTGTGTTATTCTCACAAACCATATCATGAACCACACCTAGTGTCATTGCATGTGTGTTCTTCTCACAGACCACACATGGATCCACCAGTGTCACTACATGTGTGTTCTTCTCACAGACCATATCATGAACCACACCCAGTGTCATTGCATGTGTGTTCTTCCCATGAACCACACATGGATCCACCAGTGTCATTGTATGTCTGCTCTTTTCATTAACCTCAGCTAGAGTCATTGCATGTGTGTTCTTCTCACAAACCACATATCACCGGAGTCATTGCATGTGTGTTCTTCCCAAAGACCACACATGGATCCACCAGTGTCATTGCATGTGTGTTCTTCCCATGAACCACACATAGATCCACCAGTGTCATTGCATGTGTGTTCTTCCCACAGACCACACATGGATCCACCGGTGTCATTGCATGTGTGTTATTCCCATGAACCACACATGGATCCACCGGTGTCATCGCAGGTCTGCTCTTTTCATGAACCACAATTAGAGTCATCGGATGTCTACTCTTTTCATGAACCACAGCTAGAGTCATTGCATGTGTGTTCTTCTTACAAACCATATCATGAAACACACCCAGTGTCATTGCATGTGTGTTCTTCTCACAAACCACACATGGATCCACCGGTGTCATTGCATGTCTGCTCTTCTCATTAACCACAGCTAGAGTCATTGCATGTCTATTCTTTTTACAAACCACATATCACCTGAGTCATTGCATGTGTGTTCTTCCCATAAACCACACATGGATCCACAAGTGTCATTGCATGTCCGTTCTTCTCACAAACCACACATGGATCCACCCAGTGTCATCGCATGTGTGTTCTTCCCATGAACCACACATGGATCCACCAGTGTCATTGCATGTCTGCTCTTTTCATGAACCACAGCTAGAGTCATTGGATGTGTGTTCTTCTCACAGACCACATATCACCAGTGTAATTGCATGTGTGTTCTTCCTAAAGACCACACATGGATCCACCAGTGTCATTGCATGTGTGTTCTTCTCACAAACCATATCAAGAACCACACCCAGTGTCATTGCATGTGTGTTCTTCTCATAGACCACACATGGATCCACCAGTGTCATTGCATGTGTGTTCTTCTCACAAACCATATCATGAACCACACCCAGTGTCATTGCATGTGTGTTCTTCCCATGAACCACACATGGATCCACCAGTGTCATTGGATGTGTGTTCTTCCCACAGACCACACATGGATCCACCAGTGTCATTGCATGTGTGTTCTTCCCATGAACCACACATCGATCCACCAGTGTCATTGCATGTCTGCTCTTTTCATGAACCACAGCTAGAGTCATTGGATGTGTGTTCTTCTCACAGACCACATATCACCAGTGTCATTGCATGTGTGTTCTTTCCAAAGACCACACATGGATCCACCAGTGTCTTTGCATGTGTGTTCTTCTCACAAACCATATCATGAACCACACCCAGTGTCATTGCATGTGTGTTCTTCTCATAGACCACACATGGATCCACCAGTATCATTGCATGTGTGTTCTTCTCACAAGCCATATCATGAACCACACCCAGTGTCATTGCATGTGTGTTCTTCCCATGAACCACACATGGACCCACCAGTGTCATTGCATGTCCGCTCTTTTCATTAACCACAGCTAGCGTCATTGCATGTGTGTTCTTCGCACAGACCACACATGGATCCACCAGTGTCATTGCATGTCTGTTCTTCTCACAAACCACACATGGATCCACCCAGTGTCATCGCATGTGTGTTCTTCCCATGAACCACACATGGATCCACCAGTGTCATTGCATGTCTACTCTTTTCATGAACCACAGCTAGAGTCATTGGATGTGTGTTCTTCTCACAGACCACATATCACCAGTGTCATTGCATGTGTGTTCTTCCTAAAGACCACACATGGATCCACCAGTGTCATTGCATGTGTGTTCTTCTCACAAACCATATCAAGAACCACTCCCAGTGTCATTGCATGTGTGTTCTTCTCATAGACCACACATGGATCCACCATTGTCATTGCATGTGTGTTCTTCTCACAAACCATATCATGAACCACACCCAGTGTCATTGCATGTGTGTTCTTCCCATGAACCACACATGGATCCACCAGTGTCATTGGATGTGTGTTCTTCCCACAGACCACACATGGATCCACCAGTGTCATTGCATGTGTGTTCTTCCCATGAACCACACATCGATCCACCAGTGTCATTGCATGTCTGCTCTTTTCATGAACCACAGCTAGAGTCATTGGATGTGTGTTCTTCTCACAGACCACATATCACCAGTGTCATTGCATGTGTGTTATTTCCAAAGACCACACATGGATCCACCAGTGTCTTTGCATGTGTGTTCTTCTCACAAACCATATCATGAACCACACCCAGTGTCATTGCATGTGTGTTCTTCTCATAGACCACACATGGATCCACCAGTATCATTGCATGTGTGTTCTTCTCACAAGCCATATCATGAACCACACCCAGTGTCATTGCATGTGTGTTCTTCCCATGAACCACACATGGACCCACCAGTGTCATTGCATGTCCGCTCTTTTCATTAACCACAGCTAGCGTCATTGCATGTGTGTTCTTCTCACAAACCACATATAACCGGTGTCTATGCATGTGTGTTCTTCCCATGAACCACACATGGATCCACACGTGTCATTACATGTCTGTTCTTCCCACAGACCACACATGGATCCACCGGTGTCATTGCATGTCTGCTCTTCTCAGTAACCATAGCTAGAGTCATTGCATGTCTGTTCTTTTCACAAACCACATATCACCAGAGTCATTGCATGTGTGTTCTTCCTAACCACACCCAGTGTCATTGCATGTGTGTTCTTCTCATTAACCCCACATGGATCCACTGGTGTCATTGCATGTCTGCTCTTTTCATTAACCACATCTAGAGTCATTGCATGTGTGTTCTTTTCACAAACCACATATCACTAGAGTCATTGCATGTGTGTTATTCTAACAGACCTCATATCACCTATGTAATTGCATGTGTGTTCTTCCCATGAACCACACATAGATCCACCAGTGTCATTGCATGTGTGTTCTTCCCACAGACCACACATGGATCCACCGGTGTCATTGCATGTGTGTTCTTCCCACAGACCACACATGGATCCACCGGTGTCATCGCAGGTCTGCTCTTTTAATGAACCACAGTTAGAGTCATCACATGTCTGCTCTTTTCATGAACCACAGCTAGAGTCATTGCATGTGTGTTCTTCTTACAAACCATATCATGAACCACACCCAGTGTCATTGCATGTGTGTTCTTCTCACAAACCACACATGGATCCACCAATGTCATTGCATGTCTTCTCTTCTCATTAACCACAGCTAGAGTCATTGCATGTCTGTTCTTTTCACAAACCACATATCACCAGAGTCATTGCATGTGTGTTCTTACCATAAACCACACATGGATCCACCAGTGTCATTGCATGTGTGTTCTTCTCACAAACCACACATGGATCCACCCAGTGTCATCGCATGTGTGTTCTTCCCATGAACCACACATGGATCCACCAGTGTCATTGCATGTCTGCTCTTTTCATGAGCCACAGCTAGAGTCATTGGATGTGTGTTCTTCTCACAGACCACATATCACCAGTGTCATTGCATGTGTGTTCTTCCCAAAGACCACACATGGATCCACCAGTGTCATTGCATGTGTGTTCTTCTCATAAACCATATCATGAACCGCACCCAGTGTCATTGCATGTGTGTTCTTCTCACAGACCACACATGGATCCACCAGTGTCATTGCATGTGTGTTCTTCTCACAAACCATATCATGAACCACACCCAGTTTCATTGCATGTGTGTTCTTCCCATGAACTACACATGGATCCACCAGTGTCATTGCATGTGTGTTCTTCCCACAGACCACACATGGATCCACCAGTGTCATTGCATGTGTGTTCTTCCCATGAACCACACATGGATCCACTAGTGTCATTGCATGTCTGCTCTTTTCATGAACCATAGCTAGAGTCATTGGATGTGTGTTCTTTTCACAGACTACATATCACTAGTGTCATTGCATGTGTGTTTTTTCCCAAAGACCACACATGCTTCCACCAGTGTCATTGCATGTGTGTTCTTCTCACAAACCATATCATGAACCACACCTAGTGTCATTGCATGTGTGTTCTTCTGATAGACCACACATGGATCCACCAGTGTCACTGCATGTGTGTTCTTCTCACAGACCATATCATGAACCACATCAGTGTCATTGCATGTGTGTTCTTCCCATGAACCACACATGGATCCACCGGTGTCATTCTATGTCTGCTCTTTTCATTAACCACAGCTAGAGTCATTGCATGTGTGTTCTTGTCACAAACCACATATCACCGCTGTCTATGCATGTGTGTTCTTCCCATGAACCACACATGGATCCACCAGTGTCATTGCATGTGTGTTCTTCCCATGAACCACACATAGATCCACCAGTGTCATTGCATGTGTGTTCTTCCCACAGACCACACATGGATCCACCGGTGTCATTGCATGTGTGTTCTTCCCATGAACCACACATGGATCCACCGGTGTCATCGCAGGTCTGCTCTTTTCATGAACCATAGTTAGAGTCATCGGATGTCTGCTCTTTTCATGAACCACAGCTAGATTCATTGCATGTGTGTTCTTCTTACAAACCATATCATGAACCACACCCAGTGTCATTGCATGTGTGTTCTTCTCACAAACCACACATGGATCCACCGGTGTCATTGCATGTCTACTCTTCTCATTAACCACAACTAGAGTCATTGCATGTCTGTTCTTTTTACAAACCACATATCACTAGAGTCATTGCATGTGTGTTCTTCCCATAAACCACACATGGATCCACCAGTGGCATTGCATGTCTGTTCTTCTCACAAACCACACATGGATCCACCCAGTGTCATCGCATGTGTGTTCTTCCCATGAACCACACATGGATCCACCAGTGTCATTGCATGTCTGCTCTTTTCATGAACCACAGCTAGAGTCATTGGATGTGTGTTCTTCTCGCAGACCACATATCACCAGTGTCATTGCATGTGTGTTCTTCCCAAAGACCACACATGGATCCACCAGTGTCACTGCATGTGTGTTCTTCTCACAAACCATATCAAGAACCACACCCAGTGTCATTGCATGTGTGTTCTTCTCATAGACCACACATGGATCCACCAGTTTTATTGCATGTGTGTTCTTCTCACAAACCATATCATGAACCACACCCAGTGTCATTGCATGTGTGTTCTTCCCAAGAACCACACATGGATCCACCAGTGTCATTGGATGTGTGTTCTTACCACAGACCACACATAGATCCACCAGTGTCATTGCATGTGTGTTCTTCTCATGAACCACACATGGATCCACCAGTGTCATTGCATGTCTGCTCTTTTCATGAACCACAGCTAGAGTCATTGGATGTGTGTTCTTCTCACAGACCACATATCACCGGTGTCATTGCATGTGTGTTCTTTCCAAACACCACACATGGATCCACCAGTGTCATTGCATGTGTGTTCTTCTCACAAACCATATCATGAACCATACCCAGTGTCATTGCATGTGTGTTCTTCTCACAGACCACACATGGATCCACCAATGTCATTGCATGTGTGTTCTTCTCACAAACCATATCATGAACCAAACCCAGTGTCATTGCATGTGTGTTCTTCCCATGAACCACACATGGACCCACCAGTGTCATTGCATGTCCGCTCTTTTCATTAACCACAGCTAGAGTCATTACATGTGTGTTCTTCTCACAAACCACATATCACCGGTGTCTATACATGTGTGTTCTTCCCATGAACCACACATGGGTCCACACGTGTCATTACATGTGTGTTCTTCCCACAGACCACACATGGATCCACCGGTGTCATTGCATGTCTGCTCTTCTCATTAACCATAGCTAGATTCATTGCATGTCTATTCTTCTCACAAACCACACATGGATCCACCAATGTCATTGCAAGTCTGCTCTTCTCATTAACCACAGCTAGAGTCATTGCATGTCTGTTCTTTTCACAAACCACATATCACCAGAGTCATTGCATGTGTGTTCTTACCATAAACCACACATGGATCCACCAGTGTCATTGCATGTGTGTTCTTCTCACAAACCACACATGGATCCACCCAGTGTCATCGCATGTGTGTTCTTCCCATGAACCACACATGGATCCACCAGTGTCATTGCATGTCTGCTCTTTTCATGAGCCACAGCTAGATTCATTGGATGTGTGTTCTTCTCACAGACCACATATCACCAGTGTCATTGCATGTGTGTTCTTCCCAAAGACCACACATGGATCCACCAGTATCATTGCATGTGTGTTCTTCTCATAAACCATATCATGAACCACACCCAGTATCATTGCATGTGTGTTCTTCTCACAGACCACACATGGATCCACCAGTGTCATTGCATGTGTGTTCTTCTCACAAACCATATCATGAACCACACCCAGTGTCATTGCATGTGTGTTCTTCCCATGAACTACACATGGATCCACCAGTGTCATTGCATGTGTGTTCTTCCCACAGACCACACATGGATCCACCAGTGTCATTGCATATGTGTTCTTCCCATGAACCACACATGGATCCACTAGTGTCATTGCATGTCTGCTCTTTTCATGAACCATAGCTAGAGTCATTGGATGTGTGTTCTTTTCACAGACTACATATCACTAGTGTCATTGCATGTGTGTTTTTTCCCAAAGACCACACATGGATCCACCAGTGTCATTGCATGTGTGTTCCTCTCACAAACCATATCATGAACCACACCCAGTGTCATTGCATGTGTGTTCTTCTCATAGACCACACATGGATCCACCAGTGTCACTGCATGTGTGTTCTTCTCACAGACCATATCATGAACCACATCAGTGTCATTGCATGTGTGTTCTTCCCATGAACCACACATGGATCCACCGGTGTCATTGTATGTCTGCTCTTTTCATTAACCACATCTAGAGTCATTGCATGTGTGTTCTTCTCACAAACCACATATCACCGCTGTCTATGCATGTGTGTTCTTCCCATGAACCACACATGGATCCACCAGTGTCATTGCATGTGTGTTCTTCCCATGAACCACACATAGATCCACCAGTGTCATTGCATGTGTGTTCTTCCCACGGACCACACATGGATCCACCGGTGTCATTGCATGTGTGTTCTTCCCATGAACCACACATGGATCCACTGGTGTCATCGCAGGTCTGCTCTTTTCATGAACCATAGTTAGAGCCATCGGATGTCTGCTCTTTTCATGAACCACAGCTAGAGTCATTGCATGTGTGTTCTTCTTACAAACCATATCATGAACCACACCCAGTGTCATTGCATGTGTGTTCTTCTCACAAACCACACATGGATCCACCGGTGTCATTGCATGTCTACTCTTCTCATTAACCACAGCTAGAGTCATTGCATGTCTGTTCTTTTTACAAACCACATATCACCAGAGTCATTGCATGTGTGTTCTTCTCATAAACCACACATGGATCCACCAGTGGCATTGCATGTCTGTTCTTCTCACAAACCACACATGGATCCACCTAGTGTCATCGCATGTGTGTTCTTCCCATGAACCACACATGGATCCACCAGTGTCATTGCATGTCTGCTCTTTTCATGAACCACAGCTAGAGTCATTGGATGTGTGTTCTTCTCGCAGACCACATATCACCAGTGTCATTGCATGTGTGTTCTTCCCAAAGACCACACATGGATCCACCAGTGTCACTGCATGTGTGTTCTTCTCACAAACCATATCAAGAACCACACCCAGTGTCATTGCATGTGTGTTCTTCTCATAGACCACACATGGATCCACCAGTTTTATTGCATGTGTGTTCTTCTCACAAACCATATCATAAACCACACCCAGTGTCATTGCATGTGTGTTCTTCCCAAGAACCACACATGGATCCACCAGTGTCATTGGATGTGTGTTCTTACCACAGACCACACATAGATCCACCAGTGTCATTGCATGTGTGTTCTTCCCATGAACCACACATGGATCCACCAGTGTCATTGCATGTCTGCTCTTTTCATGAACCACAGCTAGAGTCATTGGATGTGTGTTCTTCTCACAGACCACATATCACCAGTGTCATTGCATGTGTGTTCTTTCCAAACACCACACATGGATTCACCAGTGTCATTGCATGTGTGTTCTTCTCACAGACCACACATGGATCCACCAGTGTCATTGCATGTGTGTTATTCTCAATAACCATATCATGAACTACACCCAGTGTCATTGCATGTGTGTTCTTCCCAAGAACCACACATGGATCCACCAGTGTCATTGGATGTGTGTTCTTACCACAGACCACACATAGATCCACCAGTGTCATTGCATGTGTGTTCTTCTCATGAACCACACATGGATCCACCAGTGTCATTGCATGTCTGCTCTTTTCATGAACCACAGCTAGAGTCATTGGATGTGTGTTCTTCTCACAGACCACATATCACCGGTGTCATTGCATGTGTGTTCTTTCCAAACACCACACATGGATCCACCAGTGTCATTGCATGTGTGTTCTTCTCACAAACCATATCATGAACCATACCCAGTGTCATTGCATGTGTGTTCTTCTCACAGACCACACATGGATCCACCAATGTCATTGCATGTGTGTTCTTCTCACAAACCATATCATGAACCAAACCCAGTGTCATTGCATGTGTGTTCTTCCCATGAACCACACATGGACCCACCAGTGTCATTGCATGTCCGCTCTTTTCATTAACCACAGCTAGAGTCATTACATGTGTGTTCTTCTCACAAACCACATATCACCGGTGTCTATACATGTGTGTTCTTCCCATGAACCACGCATGGGTCCACACGTGTCATTACATGTGTGTTCTTCCCACAGACCACACATGGATCCACCGGTGTCATTGCATGTCTGCTCTTCTCATTAACCATAGCTAGATTCATTGCATGTCTATTCTTCTCACAAACCACACATGGATCCACCAATGTCATTGCAAGTCTGCTCTTCTCATTAACCACAGCTAGAGTCATTGCATGTCTGTTCTTTTCACAAACCACATATCACCAGAGTCATTGCATGTGTGTTCTTACCATAAACCACACATGGATCCACCAGTGTCATTGCATGTGTGTTCTTCTCACAAACCACACATGGATCCACCCAGTGTCATCGCATGTGTGTTCTTCCCATGAACCACACATGGATCCACCAGTGTCATTGCATGTCTGCTCTTTTCATGAGCCACAGCTAGATTCATTGGATGTGTGTTCTTCTCACAGACCACATATCACCAGTGTCATTGCATGTGTGTTCTTCCCAAAGACCACACATGGATCCACCAGTGCCATTGCATGTGTGTTCTTCTCATAAACCATATCATGAACCACACCCAGTGTCATTGCATGTGTGTTCTTCTCACAGACCACACATGGATCCACCAGTGTCATTGCATGTGTGTTCTTCTCACAAACCATATCATGAACCACACCCAGTGTCATTGCATGTGTGTTCTTCCCATGAACTACACATGGATCCACCAGTGTCATTGCATGTGTGTTCTTCCCACAGACCACACATGGATCCACCAGTGTCATTGCATGTGTGTTCTTCCCATGAACCACACATGGATCCACTAGTGTCATTGCATGTCTGCTCTTTTCATGAACCATAGCTAGAGTCATTGGATGTGTGTTCTTTTCACAGACTACATATCACTAGTGTCATTGCATGTGTGTTTTTTCCCAAAGACCACACATGGATCCACCAGTGTCATTGCATGTGTGTTCCTCTCACAAACCATATCATGAACCACACCCAGTGTCATTGCATGTGTGTTCTTCTCATAGACCACACATGGATCCACCAGTGTCACTGCATGTGTGTTCTTCTCACAGACCATATCATGAACCACATCAGTGTCATTGCATGTGTGTTCTTCCCATGAACCACACATGGATCCACCGGTGTCATTGTATGTCTGCTCTTTTCATTAACCACATCTAGAGTCATTGCATGTGTGTTCTTCTCACAAACCACATATCACCGCTGTCTATGCATGTGTGTTCTTCCCATGAACCACACATGGATCCACCAGTGTCATTGCATGTGTGTTCTTCCCATGAACCACACATAGATCCACCAGTGTCATTGCATGTGTGTTCTTCCCACGGACCACACATGGATCCACCGGTGTCATTGCATGTGTGTTCTTCCCATGAACCACACATGGATCCACTGGTGTCATCGCAGGTCTGCTCTTTTCATGAACCATAGTTAGAGCCATCGGATGTCTGCTCTTTTCATGAACCACAGCTAGAGTCATTGCATGTGTGTTCTTCTTACAAACCATATCATGAACCACACCCAGTGTCATTGCATGTGTGTTCTTCTCACAAACCACACATGGATCCACCGGTGTCATTGCATGTCTACTCTTCTCATTAACCACAGCTAGAGTCATTGCATGTCTGTTCTTTTTACAAACCACATATCACCAGAGTCATTGCATGTGTGTTCTTCCCATAAACCACACATGGATCCACCAGTGGCATTGCATTTCTGTTCTTCTCACAAACCACACATGGATCCACCTAGTGTCATCGCATGTGTGTTCTTCCCATGAACCACACATGGATCCACCAGTGTCATTGCATGTCTGCTCTTTTCATGAACCACAGCTAGAGTCATTGGATGTGTGTTCTTCTCGCATACCACATATCACCAGTGTCATTGCATGTGTGTTCTTCCCAAAGACCACACATGGATCCACCAGTGTCACTGCATGTGTGTTCTTCTCACAAACCATATCAAGAACCACACCCAGTGTCATTGCATGTGTGTTCTTCTCATAGACCACACATGGATCCACCAGTTTTATTGCATGTGTGTTCTTCTCACAAACCATATCATAAACCACACCCAGTGTCATTGCATGTGTGTTCTTCCCAAGAACCACACATGGATCCACCAGTGTCATTGGATGTGTGTTCTTACCACAGACCACACATAGATCCACCAGTGTCATTGCATGTGTGTTCTTCCCATGAACCACACATGGATCCACCAGTGTCATTGCATGTCTGCTCTTTTCATGAACCACAGCTAGAGTCATTGGATGTGTGTTCTTCTCACAGACCACATATCACCAGTGTCATTGCATGTGTGTTCTTTCCAAACACCACACATGGATTCACCAGTGTCATTGCATGTGTGTTCTTCTCACAGACCACACATGGATCCACCAGTGTCATTGCATGTGTGTTATTCTCAATAACCATATCATGAACTACACCCAGTGTCATTGCATGTGTGTTCTTCCCATGAACCACACATGGATCCACTCGTGTCATTGCATGTGTGTTCTTCCCACAGACCACACATGGATCCACCAGTGTCATTGCATGTGTGTTCTTCCCATGAACCACACATGGATCCACCAGTGTCATTGCATGTCTGCTCTTTTCATGAACCACAGCTAGAGCCCTTGGATGTGTGTTCTTCTCACAGACCACATATCACCAGTGTCATTGCATGTGTTTTCTTCCCAAAGACCACACAAGGATCCACCAGTGTCATTGCATGTGTGTTCTTCTCACAAACCATATCATGAACCACACCCAGTGTCATTGCATGTGTGTTCTTCTCACAGAGCACACATGGATCCACTAGTGTCATTACATGTGTGTTCTTCTCACAGACCATATCATGAACCACACCCAGTGTCACTGCATGTGTGTTCTTCCTATGAACCACACATGGATCCACCGGTGCCATTGTATGTCTGCTCTTTTCATTAACCACAGCTAGAGTCATTGCATGTGTGTTCTTCTCACAAACCACATATCACCGGAGTCATTGCATGTGTGTTCTTCCCAAAGACCACACATGGATCAACTAGTGTCATTGCATGTGTGTTCTTCCCACAGATCACACATGGATCCACCAGTGTTGTTGCATGTTGTTCTTCCCATCAACCACACATGGATCCACCAGTGTCATTGTATGTCTTCTCTTCCCATGAACCATAGCTAGAGTCATCGCATGCGTGCTCTTTTCACAAATCACAACTAGAGTCATTGCATGTGTGTTCTTGTTACAAAAAATATCGTGAACCACACCCAGTGTCATTGCATGTGTGTTCTTCTCACAAACCACACATGGATCCACCGTTGTCATTGCATGTCTGCTCTTCTCATTAACCACAGCTAGAGTCATTGCATGTCTGTTCTTTTCACAAACCACATATCACCAGAGTGATTGCATGTGTGTTCTTACCATAAACCACACATGGATCCACCAGTGTCATTGCATGTGTGTTCTTCTCACAAACCACACATGGATCCACCCAGTGTCATCGCATGCGTGTTCTTCCCATGAACCACACATGGATCCACCAGTGCCATTGCATGTCTGCTCTTTTCATTAACCACAGCTAGAGTCATTGCATGTGTGTTCTTCTCACAGACCACATATCACCAGTGGCATTGCCTGTGTGTTCTTCCCCTGAACCACACATGGATCTACCAGTGTCATTGCTTGTCTGCTCTTTTCATGAACCACAGCTAGATTCATTGGATCTGTGTTCTTCTCACAGACCACATATCACCAATGTCATTGCATGTGTGCTCCTCCCAAAGACCACACATGGATCCACCAGTGTCATTGCATGTGTGTTCTTCTCACAAACCATATCATGAACCACACTTAGTGTCATTGCATGTGTGTTCTTCTCATTAACCCCACATGGATCCACCAGTGTCATTGCATGTGTGGTCTTTTCACAAACCACATATCACCAGAGTCATTGCATGTGTCTTCTTCTCACAGACCACATATCACCGGACTCATTGCATGTGTGTTCTTCCCATGAACCACACATGGATCCACCAGTGTCATTGCATGTGTGTTCTTCCCACAGACCACACATGGATCCACCGGTGTCATTGCATGTGTGTTATTCCCATGAACCACACATGGATCCACCGGTGTCATTGTATGTCTGCTCTTCCCATGAACCACAACTAGAGTCATCGCATGCGTGCTCTTTTCATTAACCACAGCTAGAGTCATTGGATGTGTGTTCTTCTTACAAACCATATCCTGAACCACACCCAGTGTCATTGCATGTGTGTTCTTCTGACAAACCACATATGGATCCACCGGTGTCATTGGATGTCTGCTCTTCTCATTAGCCACAGCTAGAGTCATTGCATGTCTATTCTTTTCACAAACCACATATCACCAGAGTCATTGCATGTGTGTTCTTCCCATGAACCACACATGGATCCACCAGTGTCATTGCATGTGTGTTCTTCTCACAAACCACACATGGATCCACCCAGTGTCATCGCATGTGTGTTCTTCCCATGAACCACACATGGATCCACCAATGTCATTGCATGTCTGCTCTTTTTATGAACCACAGCTAGAGTCATTAGATGTGTGTTCTTCACACAGACCACATATCACCAGTGTCATTGCATGTGTGTTCTTCCCAAAGACCACACATGGATCCACCTGTGTTATTGCATGTGTGTTCTTCTCACAAACCATATCATGAACCACACCCAGTGTCATTGCATGTGTGTTCTTCTCACAGACCACACATGGATCCACCAGTGTCATTGCATGTGTGTTATTCTCAATAACCATATCATGAACCACACCCAGTGTCATTGCATGTGTGTTCTTCCCATGAACCACACATGGATCCACTAGTGTCATTGCATGTGTGTTCTTCCCACAGACCACACATGGATCCACCAGTGTCATTGCATGTGTGTTCTTCCCATGAACCACACATGGATCCACCAGTGTCATTGCATGTCTGCTCTTTTCATGAACCACAGCTAGAGTCCTTGGATGTGTGTTCTTCTCACAGACCACATATCACCAGTGTCATTGCATGTGTTTTCTTCCCAAAGACCACACAAGGATCCACCAGTGTCATTGCATGTGTGTTCTTCTCACAAACCATATCATGAACCACACCCAGTGTCATTGCATGTGTGTTCTTCTCACAGACCACACATGGATCCACTAGTGTCATTACATGTGTGTTCTTCTCACAGACCATATCATGAACCACACCCAGTGTCACTGCATGTGTGTTCTTCCTATGAACCACACATGGATCCACCGGTGCCATTGTATGTCTGCTCTTTTCATTAACCACAGCTAGAGTCATTGCATGTGTGTTCTTCTCACAAACCACATATCACCGGAGTCATTGCATGTGTGTTCTTCCCAAAGACCACACATGGATCAACTAGTGTCATTGCATGTGTGTTCTTCCCACAGACCACACATGGATCCACCAGTGTTGTTGCATGTTGTTCTTCCCATCAACCACACATGGATCCACTAGTGTCATTGTATGTCTTCTCTTCCCATGAACCATAGCTAGAGTCATCGCATGCGTGCTCTTTTCACAAATCACAACTAGAGTCATTGCATGTGTGTTCTTGTTACAAAAAATATCGTGAACCACACCCAGTGTCATTGCATGTGTGTTCTTCTCACAAACCACACATGGATCCACCGGTGTCATTGCATGTCTGCTCTTCTCATTAACCACAGCTAGAGTCATTGCATGTCTGTTCTTTTCACAAACCACATATCACCAGAGTGATTGCATGTGTGTTCTTACCATAAACCACACATGGATCCACCAGTGTCATTGCATGTGTGTTCTTCTCACAAACCACACATGGATCCACCCAGTGTCATCGCATGCGTGTTCTTCCCATGAACCACACATGGATCCACCAATGCCATTGCATGTCTGCTCTTTTCATTAACCACAGCTAGATTCATTGCATGTGTGTTCTTCTCACAGACCACATATCACCAGTGGAATTGCCTCTGTGTTCTTCCCCTGAACCACACATGGATCTACCAGTGTCATTGCTTGTCTGCTCTTTTCATGAACCACAGCTAGATTCATTGGATCTGTGTTCTTCTCACAGACCACATATCACCAATGTCATTGCATGTGTGCTCCTCCCAAAGACCACACATGGATCCACCAGTGTCATTGCATGTGTGTTCTTCTCACAAACCATATCATGAATCACACCCAGTGTCATTGCATGTGTGTTATTCTCACAGACCACACATGGATCCACTAGTGGCATTGCATGTGTGTTCTTCTCACAAACCATATCATGAACCACACCTAGTGTCATTGCATGTGTGTTCTTCTCATTAACCCCAAATGGATCCAACGGTGTCATTGCATGTCTGCTCTTTTCATTAACCATAGCTAGAGTCATTGCATGTGTGTTCTTTTCACAAACCACATATCACCAGAGTCATTGCATGTGTGTTCTTCTCACAGACCACATTTCACCTGTGTCATTGCATGTGTGTTCTTCCCATGAACCACACATGGATCCACCAGTGTCATTGCATGTGTGGTCTTTTCACAAACCACATATCACCAGAGTCATTGCAGGTGTGTTCTTCTCACAGACCACATATCACCGGAGTCATTGCATGTGTGTTCTTCCAATGAACCACACATGGATCCACCGGTGTCATTGCATGTGTGTTATTCCCATGAACCGCACATGGATCCACCGATGTCATTGTATGTCTGCTCTTCCCATGAACCACAGCTAGATTCATCGCATGCGTGCTCTTTTCATTAACCACAGCTAGAGTCATTGGATGTGTGTTCTTCTTACAAACCATATCCTGAACCACACCCAGTGTCATTGCATGTGTCTTCTTCTGACAAACCACATATGGATCCACCGGTGTCATTGCATGTCTGCTGTTCTCATTAACCACAGCTAGAGTCATGGCATGTCTATTATTTTCACAAACCACATATCACCAGAGTCATTCCATGTGTGTTCTTCCCATGAACCACACATGGATCCACCAGTGTCATTGCATGTGTGTTCTTCTCACAAACCACACATGGATCCACCCAGTGTCATCGCATGTGTGTTCTTCCCATGAACCACACATGGATCCACCAATGTCATTGCATGTCTGCTCTTTTTATGATGCACAACTAGAGTCATTGCATGTGTGTTCTTCACACAGACCACATATCACTAGTGTCATTGCATGTGTGTTCTTCCCAAAGACCACACATGGATCCACCTGTGTTATTGCATGTGTGTTCTTCTCACAAACCATATCATGAACCACACCCAGTGTCATTGCAAGTGTGTTCTTCCCACAGACCACACATGGATCCACCAGTGTCATTGCATGTGTGTTATTCTCACTAACCATATCATGAACCACACCCAGTGTCATTGCATGTGTGTTCTTCCCATGAACCACACATGGATCCACTAGTGTCATTGCATGTGTGTTCTTCCCACAGACCACACATGGATCCACCAGTGTCATTGCATGTGTGTTCTTCCCATGAACCACACATGGATCCAACAGTGTCATTGCATGTCTACTCTTTTCGATAACCACACCTAGAGTCCTTGGATGTGTGTTCTTCTCACAGACCACATATTACTAGTGTCATTGCATGTGTTTTCTTCCCAAAGACCACACATGGATCAACCAGTGTCATTGCACGTGTGTTCTTCTCACAAACCATATCATGAACCACACCCAGTGTCATTGCATGTGTGTTCTTCTCACAGACCACACATGGATCCACTAGTGTCATTACATGTGTGTTCTTCTCACAGACCATATCATGAACCACACCCAGTGTCACTGCATGTGTGTTCTTCCTATGAACCACACATGGATCCACCGGTGCCATTGTATGTCTGCTCTTTTCATTAACCACAGCTAGAGTCATTGCATGTGTGTTCTTCTCACAAACCACATATCACGGGAGTCATTGCATGTGTGTTCTTCCCAAAGACCACACATGGATCAACTAGTGTCATTGCATGTGTGTTCTTCCCACAAACCACACATGGATCCTCCAGTGTTGTTGCATGTTGTTCTTCCCATCAACCACACATGGATCCACCTGTGTCATTGTATGTCTTCTCTTCCCATGAACCATAGCTAGAGTCATCGCATGCGTGCTCTTTTCACAAATCACAACTAGAGTCATTGCATGTGTGTTCTTGTTACAACAAATATCGTGAACCACACCCAGTGTCATTGCATGTGTGTTCTTCTCACAAACCACACATGGATCCACCGGTGTCATTGCATGTCTGCTCTTCTCATTAACCACAACTAGAGTCATTGCATGTCTGTTCTTTTCACAAACCACATATCACCAGAGTGATTGCATGTGTGTTCTTACCATAAACCACACATGGATCCACCAGTGTCATTGCATGTGTGTTCTTCTCACAAACCACACATGGATCCACCCAGTGTCATCGCATGCGTGTTCTTCCCATGAACCACACATGGATCCACCAGTGCCATTGCATGTCTGCTCTTTTCATTAACCACAGCTAGAGTCATTGCATGTGTGTTCTTCTCACAGACCACATATCACCAGTGGCATTGCCTATGTGTTCTTCCCCTGAACCACACATGGATCTACCAGTGACATTGCTTGTCTGCTCTTTTCATGAACCACAGCTAGATTCATTGGATCTGTGTTCTTCTCACAGACCACATATCACCAATGTCATTGCATGTGTGCTCCTCCCAAAGACCACACATGGATCCACCAGTGTCATTGCATGTGTGTTCTTCTCACAAACCATATCATGAATCACACCCAGTGTCATTGCATGTGTGTTATTCTCACAGACCACACATGGATCCACTAGTGGCATTGCATGTGTGTTCTTCTCACAAACCATATCATGAACCACACCTAGTGTCATTGCATGTGTGTTCTTCTCATTAACCCCACATGGATCCAACGGTGTCATTGCATGTCTGCTCTTTTCATTAACCATAGCTAGAGTCATTGCATGTGTGTTCTTTTCACAAACCACATATCACTAGAGTCATTGCATGTGTGTTCTTCTCACAGACCACATTTCACCTGTGTCATTGCATGTGTGTTCTTCCCATGAACCACACATGGATCCACCAGTGTCATTGCATGTGTGGTCTTTTCACAAACCACATATCACCAGAGTCATTGCAGGTGTGTTCTTCTCACAGACCACATATCACCGGAGTCATTGCATGTGTGTTCTTCCAATGAACCACACATGGATCCACCGGTGTCATTGCATGTGTGTTATTCCCATGAACCGCACATGGATCCACCGATGTCATTGTATGTCTACTCTTCCCATGAACCACAGCTAGATTCATCGCATGCGTGCTCTTTTCATTAACCACAGCTAGAGTCATTGGATGTGTGTTCTTCTTACAAACCATATCCTGAACCACACCCAGTGTCATTGCATGTGTCTTCTTCTGACAAACCACATATGGATCCACCGGTGTCATTGCATGTCTGCTGTTCTCATTAACCACAGCTAGAGTCATGGCATGTCTATTATTTTCACAAACCACATATCACCAGAGTCATTGCATGTGTGTTCTTCCCATGAACCACACATGGATCCACCAGTGTCATTGCATGTGTGTTCTTCTCACAAACCACACATGGATCCACCCAGTGTCATCGCATGTGTGTTCTTCCCATGAACCACACATGGATCCACCAATGTCATTGCATGTCTGCTCTTTTTATGATGCACAACTAGAGTCATTGCATGTGTGTTCTTCACACAGACCACATATCACTAGTGTCATTGCATGTGTGTTCTTCCCAAAGACCACACATGGATCCACCTGTGTTATTGCATGTGTGTTCTTCTCACAAACCATATCATGAACCACACCCAGTGTCATTGCATGTGTGTTCTTCTCACAGACCACACATGGATCCACCAGTGTCATTGCATGTGTGTTATTCTCACTAACCATATCATGAACCACACCCAGTGTCATTGCATGTGTGTTCTTCCCATGAACCACACATGGATCCACTAGTGTCATTGCATGTATGTTCTTCCCACGGACCACACATGGATCCACCAGTGTCATTGCATGTGTGTTCTTCCCATGAACCACACATGGATCCAACAGTGTCATTGCATGCCTACTCTTTTCGAGAACCACACCTAGAGTCCTTGGATGTGTGTTCTTCTCACAGACCACATATCACTAGTGTCATTGCATGTGTTTTCTTCCCAAAGACCACACATGGATCAACCAGTGTCATTGCATGTGTGTTCTTCTCACAAACCATATCATGAACCACACCCAGTGTCATTCCATGTGTGTTCTTCTCACAGACCACACATGGATCCACTAGTGTCATTACATGTGTGTTCTTCTCACAGACCATATCATGAACCACACCCAGTGTCATTGCATGTGTGTTCTTCCCATGAACCACACATGGATCCACCGGTGTCATTGTATGTCTGCCCTTTTCATTAACCACAGCTAGAGTCATTGCATGTGTGTTCTTCTCACAAACCACATATCACCGGAGTCATTGCATGTGTGTTCTTCCCAAAGACCACACATGGATCAACCAGTGTCATTGCATGTGTGTTCTTCCCACAGACCACACATGGATCCACCAGTGTCGTTGCATGTTGTTCTTCCCATGAACCACACATGGATCCACCAGTGTCATTGTATGTCTGCTCTTCCCATGAACCACAGCTAGAGTCATCGCATGCGTGCTCTTTTCACAAACCACAAATAGAGTCATTGCATGTCTGTTATTGTTACAAACCATATCGTGAACCACACCCAGTGTCATTGCATGTGTGTTCTTCTCACAAACCACACATGGATCCACCGGTGTCATTGCATGTCTGCTCTTCTCATTAACCACAGCTAGAGTCATTGCATGTCTGTTCTTTTCACAAACCACATATCACCAGAGTCATTGCATGTGTGTTCTTACCATAAGCCACAC
Organism: Avena sativa; assembly: GCA_916181665.1. NCBI lineage: Eukaryota > Viridiplantae > Streptophyta > Magnoliopsida > Poales > Poaceae > Avena > Avena sativa. The sequence goes on from OV702295.1 coordinate 438,199,822, forward strand.
ATGGATCCACCAGTGTCATTGCATGTGTGTTCTTCTCACAAACCACACATGGATCCACCCAGTGTCATCGCATGTGTGTTCTTCCCATGAACCACACATGGATCCACCAGTGTCATTGCATGTCTGCTCTTTTCATTAACCACAGCTAGAGTCATTGCATGTGTGTTCTTCTCACAGACCACATATCACCAGTGTCATTGCATGTGTGTTCTTCCCAAAGAACACACATGGATCCACCAGTGTCATTGCATGTGTGTTCTTATCACAAACCATATAATGAACCACACCTAGTGTCATTGCATGTGTGTTCTTCTCACAGACCACACATGGATCCACCAGTGTCATTGCATGCGTGTTCTTCTCACAAACCATATCATGAACCACACCCAGTGTCATTGCATGTGTGTTCTTCCCATGAACCACACATGGATCCACCAGTGTCATTGAATGTGTGTTCTTCCCATGAACCACACATGGATCCACCAGTGTCATTGCATGTCTGCTCTTTTCATGAACCACAACTAGAGTCATTGGATGTGTGTTCTTCTCACAGACCACATATCACCAGTGTCATTGCATGTGTGTTCTTTCTAAAGACCACACATGTATCCACCAGTGTCATTGCATGTGTGTTCTTCTCACAAACCATATCATGAACCACACCCACTATCATTGCATGTGTGTTCTTCTCATAGAACACACATGGATCCACCAGTGTCATTGCATGTGTGTTCTTCTCACAAACCATATCATGAACCACACCCAGTGTCATTGCATGTGTGTTCTTCCCATGAAGCACACATGGACCCACCAGTGTCATTGCATGTCCGCTCTTTTCATTAACCACAGCTGGCGTCATTGCATGTGTGTTCTTCTCACAAACCACATATCACCGGTGTCTATGCATGTGTGTTCTTCCCGTGAACCACACATGGATCCACGTGTGTCATTACATGTGTGTTCTTCCCACAGAGCACACATGGATCCATCGGTGTCATTGCATGTCTGCTCTTCTCATTAACCATAGCTAGAGTCATTGCATGTCTGTTCTTTTCACAAACCACATATCACCAGAGTCATTGCATGTGTGTTCTTCCCATGAACCACACCTAGTGTCAGTGCATGTGTGTTCTTCTCATTAACCCCACATGGATCCACCGGTGTCATTGCATGTCTGCTCTTTTCATTAACCACATCTAGAGTCATTGCATATGTGTTCTTTTAACAAACCAAATATCACCAGAGTCATTGCATGTGTGTTCTTCTAACAAACCACATATCACCTATGTCATTGCATGTGTGTTCTTCCCATGAACCACACATAGATCCACCAGTGTCATTGCATGTGTGTTCTTCCCACAAACCACACATGGATCCACCGGTGTCATTGCATGTGTGTTCTTCCCACAGGACACACATGGATCCACTGGTGTCATTGCATGTGTGTTCTTCCCATGACCCACACATGGATCCACCAGTGTCATTGCATGTCTGCTCTTTTAATGAACCACAGTTAGAGTCATCGCATGTCTGCTCTTTTCATGAACCACGGCTAGAGTCATGGCATGTGTGTTCTTCTTACAAACCATATCATGAACCACACCCAGTGTCATTGCATGTGTGTTCTTCCCATGAACCACACATGGATCCACCAGTGTCATTGAATGTGTGTTCTTCCCATGAACCACACATGGATCCACCAGTGTCATTGCATGTCTTCTCTTTTCATGAACCACAACTAGAGTCATTGGATGTGTGTTCTTCTCACAGACCACATATCACCAGTGTCATTGCATGTGTGTTCTTTCTAAAGACCACACATGTATCCACCAGTGTCATTGCATGTGTGTTCTTCTCACAAACCATATCATGAACCACACCCACTATCATTGCATGTGTGTTCTTCTCATAGAACACACATGGATCCACCAGTGTCATTGCATGTGTGTTCTTCTCACAAACCATATCATGAACCACACTCAGTGTCATTGCATGTGTGTTCTTCCCATGAAGCACACATGGACCCACCAGTGTCATTGCATGTCCGCTCTTTTCATTAACCACAGCTGGCGTCATTGCATGTGTGTTCTTCTCACAAACCACATATCACCGGTGTCTATGCATGTGTGTTCTTCCCGTGAACCACACATGGATCCACGTGTGTCATTACATGTGTGTTCTTCCCACAGAGCACACATGGATCCATCGGTGTCATTGCATGTCTGCTCTTCTCATTAACCATAGCTAGAGTCATTGCATGTCTGTTCTTTTCACAAACCACATATCACCAGAGTCATTGCATGTGTGTTCTTCCCATGAACCACACCTAGTGTCAGTGCATGTGTGTTCTTCTCATTAACCCCACATGGATCCACCGGTGTCATTGCATGTCTGCTCTTTTCATTAACCACATCTAGAGTCATTGCATGTGTGTTCTTTTAACAAACCAAATATCACCAGAGTCATTGCATGTGTGTTCTTCTAACAAACCACATATCACCTATGTCATTGCATGTGTGTTCTTCCCATGAACCACACATAGATCCACCAGTGTCATTGCATGTGTGTTCTTCCCACAAACCACACATGGATCCACCGGTGTCATTGCATGTGTGTTCTTCCCACAGGACACACATGGATCCACTGGTGTCATTGCATGTGTGTTCTTCCCATGACCCACACATGGATCCACCAGTGTCATTGCATGTCTGCTCTTTTAATGAACCACAGTTAGAGTCATCGCATGTCTGCTCTTTTCATGAACCACGGCTAGAGTCATGGCATGTGTGTTCTTCTTACAAACCATATCATGAACCACACCCAGTGTCATTGCATGTGTGTTCTTCTCACAAACCACACATGGATCCACCGATGTCATTGCATGTATGCTCTTCTCATTAACCACAGCTAGAGTCATTGCATGTCTGTTCTTTTCGCAAACCACATATCACCAGTCATTGCATGTGTGTTCTTACCATAAACCACACATGGATCCACCAGTGTCATTGCATGTGTGTTCTTCTCACAAACCACACATGGATCCACCGGTGTCATTGCATGTCTGCTCTTCTCATTAACCACAGCTAGAGTCATTGCATGTCTGTTCTTTTCACAAACCACATATCACCAGAGTCATTGCATGTGTGTTCTTACCATAAGCCACACATGGATCCACTAGTGTCATTGCATGTGTGTTCTTCTCACAAACCACACATGGATCCACCCAGTGTCATCGCATGTGTGTTCTTCCCATGAACCACACATGGATCCACCAGTGTCATTGCATGTCTGCTCTTTTCATTAACCACAGCTAGAGTCATTGCATGTGTGTTCTTCTCACAGACCACATATCACCAGTGTCATTGCATGTGTGTTCTTCCCAAAGAACACACATGGATCCACCAGTGTCATTGCATGTGTGTTCTTATCACAAACCATATAATGAACCACACCTAGTGTCATTGCATGTGTGTTCTTCTCACAGACCACACATGGATCCACCAGTGTCATTGCATGCGTGTTCTTCTCACAAACCATATCATGAACCACACCCAGTGTCATTGCATGTGTGTTCTTCCCATGAACCACACATGGATCCACCAGTGTCATTGAATGTGTGTTCTTCCCATGAACCACACATGGATCCACCAGTGTCATTGCATGTCTTCTCTTTTCATGAACCACAACTAGAGTCATTGGATGTGTGTTCTTCTCACAGACCACATATCACCAGTGTCATTGCATGTGTGTTCTTTCTAAAGACCACACATGTATCCACCAGTGTCATTGCATGTGTGTTCTTCTCACAAACCATATCATGAACCACACCCACTATCATTGCATGTGTGTTCTTCTCATAGAACACACATGGATCCACCAGTGTCATTGCATGTGTGTTCTTCTCACAAACCATATCATGAACCACACTCAGTGTCATTGCATGTGTGTTCTTCCCATGAAGCACACATGGACCCACCAGTGTCATTGCATGTCCGCTCTTTTCATTAACCACAGCTGGCGTCATTGCATGTGTGTTCTTCTCACAAACCACATATCACCGGTGTCTATGCATGTGTGTTCTTCCCGTGAACCACACATGGATCCACGTGTGTCATTACATGTGTGTTCTTCCCACAGAGCACACATGGATCCATCGGTGTCATTGCATGTCTGCTCTTCTCATTAACCATAGCTAGAGTCATTGCATGTCTGTTCTTTTCACAAACCACATATCACCAGAGTCATTGCATGTGTGTTCTTCCCATGAACCACACCTAGTGTCAGTGCATGTGTGTTCTTCTCATTAACCCCACATGGATCCACCGGTGTCATTGCATGTCTGCTCTTTTCATTAACCACATCTAGAGTCATTGCATGTGTGTTCTTTTAACAAACCAAATATCACCAGAGTCATTGCATGTGTGTTCTTCTAACAAACCACATATCACCTATGTCATTGCATGTGTGTTCTTCCCATGAACCACACATAGATCCACCAGTGTCATTGCATGTGTGTTCTTCCCACAAACCACACATGGATCCACCGGTGTCATTGCATGTGTGTTCTTCCCACAGGACACACATGGATCCACTGGTGTCATTGCATGTGTGTTCTTCCCATGACCCACACATGGATCCACCAGTGTCATTGCATGTCTGCTCTTTTAATGAACCACAGTTAGAGTCATCGCATGTCTGCTCTTTTCATGAACCACGGCTAGAGTCATGGCATGTGTGTTCTTCTTACAAACCATATCATGAACCACACCCAGTGTCATTGCATGTGTGTTCTTCTCACAAACCACACATGGATCCACCGATGTCATTGCATGTATGCTCTTCTCATTAACCACAGCTAGAGTCATTGCATGTCTGTTCTTTTCGCAAACCACATATCACCAGTCATTGCATGTGTGTTCTTACCATAAACCACACATGGATCCACCAGTGTAATTGCATGTGTGTTCTTCTCACAAACCACACATGGATCCACCCAGTTCCATTGCATGTGTGTTCTTCCCATGAACCACACATGGATCCACCAGTGTCATTGCATGTCTGCTCTTTTCATGAACCACAGCTAGAGTCATTGGATATGTGTTCTTCTCACAGACCACATATCACCAGTGTCATTGCATGTGTGTTCTTCCCAAAGACCACACATGGATCCACCAGTGTCATTGCATGTGTGTTCTTCTCACAAACCATATCATGAACCACACCCAGTCTCATTGCATGTGTGTTCTTCTCACAAACCACACATGGATCCACCAGTGTCATTGCATGTGTGTTCTTCTCACAAACCATATCATGAACCACACCCAGTGTCATTGCATGTGTGTTCTTCCCATGAACCACACATGGACCCACCAGTGTCATTGCATGTCCGCTCTTTTCATTAACCACAGCTAGCGTCATTGCATGTGTGTTCTTCTCACAAACCACATATCACGGTGTCTATGCATGTGTGTTCTTCCCGTGAACCACACATGGATCCACGTGTGTCATTACATGTGTGTTCTTCCCACAGAGCACACATGGATCCACCGGTGTCATTGCATGTCTGCTCTTCTCATTAACCATAGCTAGAGTCATTGCATGTATGTTCTTTTCACAAACCACATATCACTAGAGTCATTGCATGTGTGTTCTTCCCATGAACCACACCTAGTGTCAGTGCATGTGTGTTCTTCTCATTAACCCCACATGGATCCACCGGTGTCATTGCATGTCTGCTCTTTTCATTAACCACATCTAGAGTCATTGCATGTGTGTTCTTTTAACAAACCAAATATCACCAGAGTCATTGCATGTGTGTTCTTCTAACAAACCACATATCACCTATGTCATTGCATCTGTGTTCTTCCCATGAACCACACATAGATCCACCAGTGTCATTGCATGTGTGTTCTTCCCACAAACCACACATGGATCCACCGGTGTCATTTCATGTGTGTTCTTCCCACAGACTACACATGGATCCACCGGTGTCATTGCATGTGTGTCCTTCCCATGAACCACACATGGATCCATCGGTGTCATTGCATGTCTACTCTTCTCATTAACCATAGCTAGAGTCATTGCATGTCTGTTCTTTTCACAAACCACATATCACCAGAGTCATTGCATGTGTGTTCTTCCCATGAACCACACCTAGTGTCAGTGCATGTGTGTTCTTCTCATTAACCCCACATGGATCCACCGGTGTCATTGCATGTCTGCTCTTTTCATTAACCACATCTAGAGTCATTGCATGTGTGTTCTTTTAACAAACCAAATATCACCAGAGTCATTGCATGTGTGTTCTTCTAACAAACCACATATCACCTATGTCATTGCATGTGTGTTCTTCCCATGAACCACACATAGATCCACCAGTGTCATTGCATGTGTGTTCTTCCCACAAACCACACATGGATCCACCGGTGTCATTGCATGTGTGTTCTTCCCACAGGACACACATGGATCCACTGGTGTCATTTCATGTGTGTTCTTCCCATGAACCACACATGGATCCACCAGTGTCATTGCATGTCTGCTCTTTTAATGAACCATAGTTAGAGTCATCGCATGTCTGCTCTTTTCATGAACCACGGCTAGAGTCATGGCATGTGTGTTCTTCTTACAAACCATATCATGAACCACACCCAGTGTCATTGCATGTGTGTTCTTCTCACAAACCACACATGGATCCACCGATGTCATTGCATGTATGCTCTTCTCATTAACCACAGCTAGAGTCATTGCATGTCTGTTCTTTTCGCAAACCACATATCACCAGTCATTGCATGTGTGTTCTTACCATAAACCACACATGGATCCACCAGTGTCATTGCATGTGTGTTCTTCTCACAAACCACACATGGATCCACCCAGTGCCATTGCATGTGTGTTCTTCCCATGAACCACACATGGATCCACCAGTGTCATTGCATGTCTGCTCTTTTCATGAACCACAGCTAGAGTCATTGGATATGTGTTCTTCTCACAGACCACATATCACCAGTGTCATTGCATGTGTGTTCTTCCCAAAGACCACACATGGATCCACCAGTGTCATTGCATGTGTGTTCTTCTCACAAACCATATCATGAACCACACCCAGTCTCATTGCATGTGTGTTCTTCTCACAGACCACACATGGATCCACCAGTGTCATTGCATGTGTGTTCTTCTCACAAACCATATCATGAACCACACCCAGTGTCATTGCATGTGTGTTCTTCCCATGAACCACACATGGACCCACCAGTGTCATTGCATGTCCGCTCTTTTCATTAACCACAGCTAGCGTCATTGCATGTGTGTTCTTCTCACAAACCACATATCACGGTGTCTATGCATGTGTGTTCTTCCCGTGAACCACACATGGATCCACGTGTGTCATTACATGTGTGTTCTTCCCACAGAGCACACATGGATCCACCGGTGTCATTGCATGTCTGCTCTTCTCATTAACCATAGCTAGAGTCATTGCATGTCTGTTCTTTTCACAAACCACATATCACTAGAGTCATTGCATGTGTGTTCTTCCCATGAACCACACCTAGTGTCAGTGCATGTGTGTTCTTCTCATTAACCCCACATGGATCCACCGGTGTCATTGCATGTCTGCTCTTTTCATTAACCACATCTAGAGTCATTGCATGTGTGTTCTTTTAACAAACCAAATATCACCAGAGTCATTGCATGTGTGTTATTCTAACAAACCACATATCACCTATGTCATTGCATCTGTGTTCTTCCCATGAACCACACATAGATCCACCAGTGTCATTGCATGTGTGTTCTTCCCACAAACCACACATGGATCCACCGGTGTCATTGCATGTGTGTTCTTCCCACAGACTACACATGGATCCACCGGTGTCATTGCATGTGTGTCCTTCCCATGAACCACACATGGATCCACCAGTGTCATTGCATGTCTGCTCTTTTAATGAACCACAGTTAGAGTCATCTCTTGTCTGCTCTTTTCATGAACCACGGCTAGAGTCATTGCATGTGTGTTCTTCTTACAAACCATATCATGAACCACACCCAGTGTCATTGCATGTGTGTTCTTCTCACAAACCACACATGGATCCACCGATGTCATTGCATGTCTGCTCTTCTCATTAACCACAGCTAGAGTCATTGCATGTCTGTTCTTTTCGCAAACCACATATCACCAGTCATTGCATGTGTGTTCTTACCATAAACCACACATGGATCCACCAGTGTCATTGCATGTGTGTTCTTCTCACAAACCACACATGGATCCACCCAGTGCCATTGCATGTGTGTTCTTCCCATGAACCACACATGGATCCACCAGTGTCATTACATGTCTGCTCTTTTCATGAACCACAGCTAGATTCATTGGATGTGTGTTCTTCTCACAGACCACATATCACCAGTGTCATTGCATGTGTGTTCTTTCTAAAGACCACACATGGATCCACCAGTGTCATTGCATGTGTGTTCTTCTCACAAACCATATCATGAACCACACCCAGTGTCATTGCATGTGTGTTCTTCTCATAGACCACACATGGATCCACCAGTGTCATTGCATGCGTGTTCTTCTCACAAACCATATCATGAACCACACCTAGTGTCATTGCATGTGTGTTCTTCCCATGAAGCACACATGGACCCACCAGTGTCATTGCATGTCCGCTCTTTTCATTAACCACAGCTAGCGTCATTGCATGTGTGTTCTTCTCACAAACCACATATCACCGGTGTCTATGCATGTGTGTTCTTCCCGTGAACCACACATGGATCCATGTGTGTCATTACATGTGTGTTCTTCCCACAGAGCACACATGGATCCACCGGTGTCATTGCATGTCTGCTCTTCTCATTAACCATAGCTAGAGTCATTGCATGTCTGTTCTTTTCACAAACCACATATCACCAGAGTCATTGCATGTGTGTTATTCCCATGAACCACACCTAGTGTCAGTGCATGTGTGTTCTTCTCATTAACCCCACATGGATCCACCTGTGTCATTGCATGTCTGCTCTTTTTATTGACCACATCTAGAGTCATTGCATGTGTGTTCTTTTAACAAACCAAATATCACCAGAGTCATTGCATGTGTGTTCTTCTAACAAACCACATATCACCTATGTCATTGCATGTGTGTTCTTACCATGAACCACACATAGATCCACCAGTGTCATTGCATGTGTGTTCTTCCCACAAACCACACATTGATCCACCGGTGTCATTGCATGTGTGTTCTTCCCACAGACCACACATGGATCCACCGGTGTCATTGCATGTGTGTTCTTCCCATGAACCACACATGGATCCACCAGTGTCATTGCATGTCTGCTCTTTTAATGAACCACAGTTAGAGTCATCGCATGTCTGCTCTTTTCATGAACCACGGCTAGAGTCATTGCATCTGTGTTCTTCTTACAAACCATATCATGAACCACACCCAGTGTCATTGCATGTGTGTTCTTCTCACAAACCACACATGGATCCACCGATGTCATTGCATGTCTGCTCTTCTCATTAACCACAGCTAGAGTCATTGCATGTCTGTTCTTTTCACAAACCACATATCACCAATCATTGCATGTGTGTTCTTACCATAAACCACACATGGATCCACCAGTGTCATTGCATGTGTGTTCTTCTCACAAACCACACATGGATCCACCCAGTGCCATTGCATGTGTGTTCTTCCCATGAACCACACATGGAACCACCAGTGTCATTGCATGTCTGGTCTTTTCATGAACCACAGCTAGAGTCATTGGATATGTGTTCTTCTCACAGACCACATATCACCAATGTCATTGCATGTGTGTTCTTCTCACAAACCATATCATGAACCACACCCAGTGTCATTGCATGTGTGTTCTTCTCACAGACCACACATGGATCCACCAGTGTCATTGCATGTGTGTTCTTATCACAAACCATATCATGAACCACACCAGTGTCATTGCATGTGTGTTCTTCCCATGAACCACACATGGACCCACCAGTGTCATTGCATGTCCGCTCTTTTCATTAACCACAGCTATTGTCATTGGATGTGTGTTCTTCTCACAAACCACATATCACCGGTGTCTATGCATGTGTGTTCTTCCCGTGAACCACACATGGATCCACGTGTGTCATTACATGTGTGTTCTTCCCACATAGCACACATGGATCCACCGGTGTCATTGCATGTCTGCTCTTCTCATTAACCATAGCTAGAGTCATTGCATGTTTGTTCTTTTCACAAACCACATATCACCAGAGTCATTGCATGTGTGTTCTTCCCATGAACCACACCTAGTGTCAGTGCATGTGTGTTCTTCTCATTAACCCCAAATGGATCCACCGGTGTCATTGCATGTCTGCTCTTTTCATTAACCACATCTAGAGTCATTGCATGTGTGTTCTTTTAACAAACCAAATATCACCAGAGTCATTGCATGTGTGTTCTTCTAACAAACCACATATCACCTATGTCATTGCATCTGTGTTCTTCCCATGAACCACACATAGATCCACCAGTGTCATTGCATGTGTGTTCTTCCCACAAACCACACATGGATCCACCGGTGTCATTGCATGTGTGTTCTTCCCACAGACTACACATGGATCCACCGGTGTCATTGCATGTGTGTTCTTCCCATGAACCACACATGGATCCACCAGTGTCATTGCATGTCTGCTCTTTTAATGAACCACAGTTAGAGTCATCGCATGTCTGCTCTTTTCATGAACCACGGCTAGAGTCATTGCATGTGTGTTCTTCTAACAAACCATTTCATGAACCACACCCAGTGTCATTGCATGTGTGTTCTTCTCACAAACCACACATGGATCCACCGATGTCATTGCATGTCTGCTCTTCTCATTAACCACAGCTAGAGTCATTGCATGTCTGTTCTTTTCACAAACAACATATCACCAGTCATTGCATGTGTGTTCTTACCATAAACCACACATGGATCAACCAGTGTCATTGCATGTCTGTTCTTCTCACAAACCACAGATGGATCCACCCAGTGCCATTGCATGTGTGTTCTTCCCATGAACCACACATGGATCTACCAGTGTCATTGCATGTCTGCTCTTTTCATGAACCACAGCTAGAGTCATTGGATATGTGTTCTTCTCACAGACCACATATCACCAGTGTCATTGCATGTGTGTTCTTCCCAAAGACCACACATGGATCCACCAGTGTCATTGCATGTGTGTTCTTCTCACAAACCATATCATGAACAACACCCAGTGTCATCGCATGTGTGTTCTTCCCATGAACCACACATGGATCCACTAGTGTCATTGCATGTCTGCTCTTTTCATTAACCATAGCTAGAGTCATTGCATGTGTGTTCTTCTCACGGACCACATATCACCAGTGTCATTGCATGTGTGTTCTTCCCAAAGACCACACATGGATCCACCAGTGTCATTGCATGTGTGTTCTTCTCACAAACCATATCATGAACCACACCTAGTGTCATTGCATGTGTGTTCTTCCCATGAACCACACATGGACCCAGCAGTGTCATTGCATGTCCGCTCTTTTCATTAACCACAGCTAGCGTCATTGCATGTGTGTTCTTCTCACAAACCACATATCACCGGTGTCTATGCATGTGTGTTCTTCCCGTGAACCACACATGGATCCACGTGTGTCATTACATGTGTGTTCTTCCCACAGAGCACACATGGATCCACCGGTGTCATTGCATGTCTGCTCTTCTCATTAACCATAGCTAGAGTCATTGCATGTCTGCTCTTTTCACAAACCACATATCACTAGAGTCATTGCATGTGTGTTCTTCCCATGAACCACACCTAGTGTCAGTGCATGTGTGTTCTTCTCATTAACCCCACATGGATCCACCGGTGTCATTGCATGTCTGCTCTTTTCATTAACCACATCTAGAGTCATTGCATGTGTGTTCTTTTAACAAACCAAATATCACCAGAGTCATTGCATGTGTGTTCTTCTAACAAACCACATATCACCTATGTCATTGCATCTGTGTTCTTCCCATGAACCACACATAGATCCACCAGTGTCATTGCATGTGTGTTCTTCCCACAAACCACACATGGATCCACCGGTGTCATTGCATGTGTGTTCTTCCCACAGACTACACATGGATCCACCGGTGTCATTGCATGTGTGTTCTTCCCATGAACCACACATGGATCCACCAGTGTCCTTGCATGTCTGCTCTTTTAATGAACCACAGTTAGAGTCATCGCATGTCTGCTCTTTTCATGAACCACGGCTAGAGTCATTGCATGTGTGTTATTCTAACAAACCATTTCATGAACCACACCTAGTGTCATTGCATGTGTGTTCTTCTCACAAACCACACATGGATCCACCGATGTCATTGCATGTCTGCTCTTCTCATTAACCACAGCTAGAGTCATTGCATGTCTGTTCTTTTCACAAACAACATATCACCAGTCATTGCATGTGTGTTCTTACCATAAACCACACATGGATCCACCAGTGTCATTGCATGTGTGTTCTTCTCACAAACCACACATGGATCCACCCAGTGCCATTGCATGTGTGTTCTTCCCATGAACCACACATGGATCTACCAGTGTCATTGCATGTCTGCTCTTTTCATGAACCACAGCTAGAGTCATTGGATATGTGTTCTTCTCATAGACCACATATCACCAGTGTCATTGCATGTGTGTTCTTCCCAAAGACCACACATGGATCCACCAGTGTCATTGCATGTGTGTTCTTCTCACAAACCATATCATGAACCACACCCAGTGTCATCGCATGTGTGTTCTTCCCATGAACCACACATGGATCCACCAGTGTCATTGCATGTCTGCTCTTTTCATTAACCATAGCTAGAGTCATTGCATGTGTGTTCTTCTCACAGACATATCACCAGTGTCATTGCATGTGTGTTCTTCCCAAAGACCACACATGGATCCACCAGTGTCATTGCATGTGTGTTCTTCTCACAAACCATATCATGAACCACACCCAGTGTCATTGCATGTGTGTTCTTCCCATGAACCACACATGGATCCACCAGTGTCATTGCATGTGTGTTCTTCCCATGAACCACACATGGATCCACCAGTGTCATTACATGTCTGCTCTTTTCATGAACCACAGCTAGAGTCATTGGATGTGTGTTCTTCTCACAGACCACATATCACCAGTGTCATTGCATGTGTGTTCTTTCTAAAGACCACACATGGATCCACCAGTGTCATTGCATGTGTGTTCTTCTCACAAACCATATCATGAACCACACCCAGTGTCATTGCATGTGTGTTCTTCTCATAGACCACACATGGATCCACCAGTGTCATTGCATGTGTGTTCTTCTCACAAACCATATCATGAACCACACCTAGTGTCATTGCATGTGTGTTCTTCCCATGAAGCACACATGGACCCACCAGTGTCATTGCATGTCCGCTCTTTTCATTAACCACATCTAGCGTCATTGCATGTGTGTTCTTCTCACAAACCACATATCACCGGTGTCTATGCATGTGTGTTCTTCCCGTGAACCACACATGGATCCACGTGTGTCATTACATGTGTGTTCTTCCCACAGAGCACACATGGATCCACCGGTGTCATTGCATGTCTGCTCTTCTCATTAACCATAGCTAGAGTCATTGCATGTCTGTTCTTTTCACAAACCACATATCACCAGAGTCATTGCATGTGTGTTATTCCCATGAACCACACCTAGTGTCAGTGCATGTGTGTTCTTCTCATTAACCCCACATGGATCCACCTGTGTCATTGCATGTCTGCTCTTTTTATTGACCACATCTAGAGTCATTGCATGTGTGTTCTTTTAACAAACCAAATATCACCAGAGTCATTGCATGTGTGTTCTTCTAACAAACCACATATCACCTATGTCATTGCATGTGTGTTCTTACCATGAACCACACATAGATCCACCAGTGTCATTGCATGTGTGTTCTTCCCACAAACCACACATTGATCCACCGGTGTCATTGCATGTGTGTTCTTCCCACAGACCACACATGGATCCACCGGTGTCATTGCATGTGTGTTCTTCCCATGAACCACACATGGATACACCAGTGTCATTGCATGTCTGCTCTTTTAATGAACCACAGTTAGAGTCATCGCATGTCTGCTCTTTTCATGAACCACGGCTAGAGTCATTGCATGTGTGTTCTTCTTACAAACCATATCATGAACCACACCCAGTGTCATTGCATGTGTGTTCTTCTCACAAACCACACATGGATCCACCGATGTCATTGCATGTCTGCTCTTCTCATTAACCACAGCTAGAGTCATTGCATGTCTGTTCTTTTCACAAACCACATATCACCAATCATTGCATGTGTGTTCTTACCATAAACCACACATGGATCCACCAGTGTCATTGCATGTGTGTTCTTCTCACAAACCACACATGGATCCACCCAGTGCCATTGCATGTGTGTTCTTCCCATGAACCACACATGGATCCACCAGTGTCATTGCATGTCTGCTCTTTTCATGAACCACAGCTAGAGTCATTGGATATGTGTTCTTCTCACAGACCACATATCACCAATGTCATTGCATGTGTGTTCTTCTCACAAACCATATCATGAACCACACCCAGTGTCATTGCATGTGTGTTCTTCTCACAGACCACACATGGATCCACCAGTGTCATTGCATGTGTGTTCTTCTCACAAACCATATCATGAACCACACCAGTGTCATTGCATGTGTGTTCTTCCCATGAACCACACATGGACCCACCAGTGTCATTGCATGTCCGCTCTTTTCATTAACCACAGCTAGCGTCATTGGATGTGTGTTCTTCTCACAAACCACATATCACCGGTGTCTATGCATGTGTGTTCTTCCCGTGAACCACACATGGATCCACGTGTGTCATTACATGTGTGTTCTTCCCACATAGCACACATGGATCCACCGGTGTCATTGCATGTCTGCTCTTCTCATTAACCATAGCTAGAGTCATTGCATGTTTGTTCTTTTCACAAACCACATATCACCAGAGTCATTGCATGTGTGTTCTTCCCATGAACCACACCTAGTGTCAGTGCATGTGTGTTCTTCTCATTAACCCCAAATGGATCCACCGGTGTCATTGCATGTCTGCTCTTTTCATTAACCACATCTAGAGTCATTGCATGTGTGTTCTTTTAACAAACCAAATATCACCAGAGTCATTGCATGTGTGTTCTTCTAACAAACCACATATCACCTATGTCATTGCATCTGTGTTCTTCCCATGAACCACACATAGATCCACCAGTGTCATTGCATGTGTGTTCTTCCCACAAACCACACATGGATCCACCGGTGTCATTGCATGTGTGTTCTTCCCACAGACTACACATGGATCCACCGGTGTCATTGCATGTGTGTTCTTCCCATGAACCACACATGGATCCACCAGTGTCATTGCATGTCTGCTCTTTTAATGAACCACAGTTAGAGTCATCGCATGTCTGCTCTTTTCATGAACCACGGCTAGAGTCATTGCATGTGTGTTCTTCTAACAAACCATTTCATGAACCACACCCAGTGTCATTGCATGTGTGTTCTTCTCACAAACCACACATGGATCCACCGATGTCATTGCATGTCTGCTCTTCTCATTAACCACAGCTAGAGTCATTGCATGTCTGTTCTTTTCACAAACAACATATCACCAGTCATTGCATGTGTGTTCTTACCATAAACCACACATGGATCAACCAGTGTCATTGCATGTCTGTTCTTCTCACAAACCACAGATGGATCCACCCAGTGCCATTGCATGTGTGTTCTTCCCATGAACCACACATGGATCTACCAGTGTCATTGCATGTCTGCTCTTTTCATGAACCACAGCTAGAGTCATTGGATATGTGTTCTTCTCACAGACCACATATCACCAGTGTCATTGCATGTGTGTTCTTCCCAAAGACCACACATGGATCCACCAGTGTCATTGCATGTGTGTTCTTCTCACAAACCATATCATGAACAACACCCAGTGTCATCGCATGTGTGTTCTTCCCATGAACCACACATGGATCCACTAGTGTCATTGCATGTCTGCTCTTTTCATTAACCATAGCTAGAGTCATTGCATGTGTGTTCTTCTCACGGACCACATATCACCAGTGTCATTGCATGTGTGTTCTTCCCAAAGACCACACATGGATCCACCAGTGTCATTGCATGTGTGTTCTTCTCACAAACCATATCATGAACCACACCTAGTGTCATTGCATGTGTGTTCTTCTCACAGACCACACATGGATCCACCAGTGTCATTGCATGTGTGTTCTTCTCACAAACCATATCATGAACCACACCCAGTGTCATTGCATGTGTGTTCTTCCCATGAACCACACATGGATCCACCAGTGTCATTGCATGTGTGTTCTTCCCATGAACCACACATGGATCCACCAGTGTCATTACATGTCTGCTCTTTTCATGAACCACAGCTAGAGTCATTGGATGTGTGTTCTTCTCACAGACCACATATCACCAGTGTCATTGCTTGTGTGTTCTTTCTAAAGACCACACATGGATCCACCAGTGTCATTGCATGTGTGTTCTTCTCACAAATCATATCATGAACCACACCCAGTGTCATTGCATGTGTGTTCTTCTCATAGACCACACATGGATCCACCAGTGTCATTGCATGTGTGTTCTTCTCACAAACCATATCATGAACCACACCTAGTGTCATTGCATGTGTGTTCTTCCCATGAAGCACACATGGACCCACCAGTGTCATTGCATGTCCGCTCTTTTCATTAACCACAGCTAGCGTCATTGCATGTGTGTTCTTCTCACAAACCACATATCACCGGTGTCTATGCATGTGTGTTCTTCCCGTGAACCACACATGGATCCACGTGTGTCATTACATGTGTGTTCTTCCCACAGAGCACACATGGATCCACCGGTGTCATTGCATGTCTGCTCTTCTCATTAACCATAGCTAGAGTCATTGCATGTCTGTTCTTTTCACAAACCACATATCACCAGAGTCATTGCATGTGTGTTATTCCCATGAACCACACCTAGTGTCAGTGCATGTGTGTTCTTCTCATTAACCCCACATGGATCCACCTGTGTCATTGCATGTCTGTTATTTTTATTAACCACATCTAGAGTCATTGCATGTGTGTTCTTTTAACAAACCAAATATCACCAGAGTCATTGCATGTGTGTTCTTCTAACAAACCACATATCACCTATGTCATTGCATGTGTGTTCTTACCATGAACCACACATAGATCCACCAGTGTCATTGCATGTGTGTTCTTCCCACAAACCACACATGGATCCACCGGTGTCATTGCATGTGTGTTCTTCCCACAGACCACACATGGATCCACCGGTGTAATTGCATGTGTGTTCTTCCCATGAACCACACATGGATCCACCAGTGTCATTGCATGTCTGCTCTTTTAATGAACCACAGTTAGAGTCATCGCATGTCTGCTCTTTTCATGAACCACGGCTAGAGTCATTGCATGTGTGTTCTTCTTACAAACCATATCATGAACCACACCCAGTGTCATTGCATGTGTGTTCTTCTCACAAACCACACATGGATCCACCGATGTCATTGCATGTCTGCTCTTCTCATTAACCACAGCTAGAGTCATTGCATGTCTGTTCTTTTCACAAACCACATATCACCAATCATTGCATGTGTGTTCTTACCATAAACCACACATGGATCCACCAGTGTCATTGCATGTGTGTTCTTCTCACAAACCACACATGGATCCACCCAGTGCCATTGCATGTGTGTTCTTCCCATGAACCACACATGGATCCACCAGTGTCATTGCATGTCTGCTCTTTTCATGAACCACAGCTAGAGTCATTGGATATGTGTTCTTCTCACAGACCACATATCACCAGTGTCATTGCATGTGTGTTCTTCCCAAAGACCACACATGGATCCACCAGTGTCATTGCATGTGTGTTCTTCTCACAAACCATATCATGAACCACACCCAGTGTCATTGCATGTGTGTTCTTCTTACAGACCACACATGGATCCACCAGTGTCATTGCATGTGTGTTCTTCTCACAAACCATATCATGAACCACACCAGTGTCATTGCATGTGTGTTCTTCCCATGAACCACACATGGACCCACCAGTGTCATTGCATGTCCGCTCTTTTCATTAACCACAGCTAGCGTCATTGGATGTGTGTTCTTCTCACAAACCACATATCACCGGTGTCTATGCATGTGTGTTCTTCCCGTGACCCACACATGGATCCACGTGTGTAATTACATGTGTGTTCTTCCCACATAGCACACATGGATCCACCGGTGTCATTGCATGTCTGCTCTTCTCATTAACCATAGCTAGAGTCATTGCATGTCTGTTCTTTTCACAAACCACATATCACCAGAGTCATTGCATGTGTGTTCTTCCCATGAACCACACCTAGTGTCAGTGCATGTGTGTTCTTCTCATTAACCCCAAATGGATCCACCGGTGTCATTGCATGTCTGCTCTTTTCATTAACCACATCTAAAGTCATTGCATGTTTGTTCTTTTAACAAACCAAATATCACCAGAGTCATTGCATGTGTGTTCTTCTAACAAACCACATATCACCTATGTCATTGTATCTGTGTTCTTCCCATGAACCACACATAGATCCACCTGTGTCATTGCATGTGTGTTCTTCCCACAAACCACACATGGATCCACCGGTGTCATTGCATGTGTGTTCTTCCCACAGACTACACATGGATCCACCGGTGTCATTGCATGTGTGTTCTTCCCATGAACCACACATGGATCCACCAGTGTCATTGCATGTCTGCTCTTTTAATGAACCACAGTTAGAGTCATCGCATGTCTGCTCTTTTCATGAACCACGGCTAGAGTCATTGCATGTGTGTTCTTCTAACAAACCATTTCATGAACCACACCCAGTGTCATTGCATGTGTGTTCTTCTCACAAACCACACATGGATCCACCGATGTCATTGCATGTCTGCTCTTCTCATTAACCACAGCTAGAGTCATTGCATGTCTGTTCTTTTCACAAACAACATATCACCAGTCATTGCATGTGTGTTCTTACCATAAACCACACATGGATCAACCAGTGTCATTGCATGTCTGTTCTTCTCACAAACCACAGATGGATCCACCCAGTGCCATTGCATGTGTGTTCTTCCCATGAACCACACATGGATCTACCAGTGTCATTGCATGTCTGCTCTTTTCATGAACCACAGCTAGAGTCATTGGATATGTGTTCTTCTCACAGACCACATATCACCAGTGTCATTGCATGTGTGTTCTTCCCAAAGACCACACATGGATCCACCAGTGTCATTGCATGTGTGTTCTTCTCACAAACCATATCATGAACAACACCCAGTGTCATCGCATGTGTGTTCTTCCCATGAACCACACATGGATCCACTAGTGTCATTGCATGTCTGCTCTTTTCATTAACCATAGCTAGAGTCATTGCATGTGTGTTCTTCTCACGGACCACATATCACCAGTGTCATTGCATGTGTGTTCTTCCCAAAGACCACACATGGATCCACCAGTGTCATTGCATGTGTGTTCTTCTCACAAACCATATCATGAACCACACCTAGTGTCATTGCATGTGTGTTCTTCTCACAGACCACACATGGATCCAATAGTGTCATTGCATGTGTGTTCTTCTCACAAACCATATCATGAACCACACCCAGTGTCATTGCATGTGTGTTCTTCCCATGAACCACACATGGATCCACCAGTGTCATTGCATGTGTGTTCTTCCCATGAACCACACATGGATCCACCAGTGTCATTACATGTCTGCTCTTTTCATGAACCACGGCTAGAGTCATTGGATGTGTGTTCTTCTCACAGACCACATATCACCAGTGTCATTGCTTGTGTGTTCTTTCTAAAGACCACACATGGATCCACCAGTGTCATTGCATGTGTGTTCTTCTCACAAACCATATCATGAACCACACCCAGTGTCATTGCATGTGTGTTCTTCTCATAGACCACACATGGATCCACCAGTGTCATTGCATGTGTGTTCTTCTCACAAACCATATCATGAACCACACCCAGTGTCATTGCATGTGTGTTCTTCCCATGAAGCACACATGGACCCACCAGTGTCATTGCATGTCCGCTCTTTTCATTAACCACAGCTAGCGTCATTGCATGTATGTTCTTCTCACAAACCACATATCACCGGTGTCTATGCATGTGTGTTCTTCCCGTGAACCACACATGGATCCACGTGTGTCATTACATGTGTGTTCTTCCCACAGAGCACACATGGATCCACCGGTGTCATTGCATGTCTGCTCTTCTCATTAACCATAGCTAGAGTCATTGCATGTCTGTTCTTTTCACAAACCACATATCACCAGAGTCATTGCATGTGTGTTATTCCCATGAACCACACCTAGTGTCAGTGCATGTGTGTTCTTCTCATTAACCCCACATGGATCCACCTGTGTCATTGCATGTCTGTTCTTTTTATTAACCACATCTAGAGTCATTGCATGTGTGTTCTTTTAACAAACCAAATATCACCAGAGTCATTGCATGTGTGTTCTTCTAACAAACCACATATCACCTATGTCATTGCATGTGTGTTCTTACCATGAACCACACATAGATCCACCAGTGTCATTGCATGTGTGTTCTTCCCACAAACCACACATGGATCCACCGGTGTCATTGCATGTGTGTTCTTCCAACAGACCAAACATGGATCCACCGGTGTCATTGCATGTGTGTTCTTCCCATGAACCACACATGGATCCACCAGTGTCATTGCATGTCTGCTCTTTTAATGAACCACAGTTAGAGTCATCGCATGTCTGCTCTTTTCATGAACCACGGCTAGAGTCATTGCATGTGTGTTCTTCTTACAAACCATATCATGTACCACACCAAGTGTCATTGCATGTGTGTTCTTCTCACAAACCACACATGGATCCACCGATGTCATTGCATGTCTGCTCTTCTCATTAACCACAGCTAGAGTCATTGCATGTCTGTTCTTTTCACAAACCACATATCACCAATCATTGCATGTGTGTTCTTACCATAAACCACACATGGATCCACCAGTGTCATTGCATGTGTGTTCTTCTCACAAACCACACATGGATCCACCCAGTGCCATTGCATGTGTGTTCTTCCCATGAACCACACATGGATCCACCAGTGTCATTGCATGTCTGCTCTTTTCATGAACCACAGCTAGAGTCATTGGATATGTGTTCTTCTCACAGACCACATATCACCAGTGTCATTGCATGTGTGTTCTTCCCAAAGACCACACATGGATCCACCAGTGTCATTGCATGTGTGTTCTTCTCACAAACCATATCATGAACCACACCCAGTGTCATTGCATGTGTGTTCTTCTTACAGACCACACATGGATCCACCAGTGTCATTGCATGTGTGTTCTTCTCACAAACCATATCATGAACCACACCAGTGTCATTGCATGTGTGTTCTTCCCATGAACCACACATGGACCCACCAGTGTCATTGCATGTCCGCTCTTTTCATTAACCACAGCTAGCGTCATTGGATGTGTGTTCTTCTCACAAACCACATATCACCGGTGTCTATGCATGTGTGTTCTTCCCGTGACCCACACATGGATCCACGTGTGTCATTACATGTGTGTTCTTCCCACATAGCACACATGGATCCACCGGTGTCATTGCATGTCTGCTCTTCTCATTAACCATAGCTAGAGTCATTGCATGTCTGTTCTTTTCACAAACCACATATCACCAGAGTCATTGCATGTGTGTTCTTCCCATGAACCACACCTAGTGTCAGTGCATGTGTGTTCTTCTCATTAACCCCAAATGGATCCACCGGTGTCATTGCATGTCTGCTCTTTTCATTAACCACATCTAAAGTCATTGCATGTTTGTTCTTTTAACAAACCAAATATCACCAGAGTCATTGCATGTGTGTTCTTCTAACAAACCACATATCACCTATGTCATTGTATCTGTGTTCTTCCCATGAACCACACATAGATCCACCTGTGTCATTGCATGTGTGTTCTTCCCACAAACCACACATGGATCCACCGGTGTCATTGCATGTGTGTTCTTCCCATAGACTACACATGGATCCACCGGTGTCATTGCATGTGTGTTCTTCCCATGAACCACACATGGATCCACCAGTGTCATTGCATGTCTGCTCTTTTAATGAACCACAGTTAGAGTCATCGCATGTCTGCTCTTTTCATGAACCACGGCTAGAGTCATTGCATGTGTGTTCTTCTAACAAACCATTTCATGAACCACACCCAGTGTCATTGCATGTGTGTTCTTCTCACAAACCACACATGGATCCACCGATGTCATTGCATGTCTGCTCTTCTCATTAACCACAGCTAGAGTCATTGCATGTCTGTTCTTTTCACAAACAACATATCACCAGTCATTGCATGTGTGTTCTTACCATAAACCACACATGGATCCACCAGTGTCATTGCATGTGTGTTCTTCTCACAAACCACACATGGATCCACCCAGTGCCATTGCATGTGTGTTCTTCCCATGAACCACACATGGATCTACCAGTGTCATTGCATGTCTGCTCTTTTCATGAACCACAGCTAGAGTCATTGGATATGTGTTCTTCTCACAGACCACATATCACCAGTGTCATTGCATGTGTGTTCTTCCCAAAGACCACACATGGATCCACCAGTGTCATTGCATGTGTGTTCTTCTCACAAACCATATCATGAACAACACCCAGTGTCATCGCATGTGTGTTCTTCCCATGAACCACACATGGATCCACCAGTGTCATTGCATGTCTGCTCTTTTCATTAACCATAGCTAGAGTCATTGCATGTGTGTTCTTCTCACGGACCACATATCACCAGTGTCATTGCATGTGTGTTCTTCCCAAAGACCACACATGGATCCACCAGTGTCATTGCATGTGTGTTCTTCTCACAAACCATATCATGAACCACACCTAGTGTCATTGCATGTGTGTTCTTCTCACAGACCACACATGGATCCACCAGTGTCATTGCATGTGTGTTCTTCTCACAAACCATATCATGAACCACACCCAGTGTCATTGCATGTGTGTTCTTCCCATGAACCACACATGGATCCACCAGTGTCATTGCATGTGTGTTCTTCCCATGAACCACACATGGATCCACCAGTGTCATTACATGTCTGCTCTTTTCATGAACCACGGCTAGAGTCATTGGATGTGTGTTCTTCTCACAGACCACATATCACCAGTGTCATTGCATGTGTGTTCTTTCTAAAGACCACACATGGATCCACCAGTGTCATTGCATGTGTGTTCATCTCACAAACCATATCATGAACCACACCCAGTGTCATTGCATGTGTGTTCTTCTCATAGACCACACATGGATCCACCAGTGTCGTTGCATGTGTGTTCTTCTCACAAACCATATCATGAACCACACCTAGTATCATTGCATGTGTGTTCTTCCCATGAACCACACATGGACCCACCAGTGTCATTGCATGTCCGCTCTTTTCATTAACCACAGCTAGCGTCATTGCATGTGTGTTCTTCTCACAAACCACATATCACCGGTGTCTATGCATGTGTGTTCTTCCCGTGAACCACACATGGATCCACGTGTGTCATTACATGTGTGTTCTTCCCACAGAGCACACATGGATCCACCGGTGTCATTGCATGTCTGCTCTTCTCATTAACCATAGCTAGAGTCATTGCATGTCTGTTCTTTTCACAAACCACATATCACCAGAGTCATTGCATGTGTGTTATTCCCATGAACCACACCTAGTGTCAGTGCATGTGTGTTCTTCTCATTAACCCCACATGGATCCACCGGTGTCATTGCATGTCTGCACTTTTCATTAACTACATCTAGAGTCATTGCATGTTTTTTCTTTTAACAAACCAAATATCACCAGAGTCATTGCATGTGTGTTCTTCTAACAAACCACATATCACCTATGTCATTGCATGTGTGTTCTTACCATGAACCACACATAGATCCACCAGTGTCATTGCATGTGTGTTCTTCCCACAAACCACACATGGATCCACCGGTGTCATTGCATGTGTGTTCTTCCCACAGACCACACATGGATCCACCGGTGTCATTGCATGTGTGTTCTTCCCATGAACCACACATGGATCCACCAGTGTCATTGCATGTCTGCTCTTTTAATGAACCACAGTTAGAGTCATCGCATGTCTGCTCTTTTCATGAACCACGGCTAGAGTCATTGCATGTGTGTTCTTCTTACAAACCATATCATGAACCACACCCAGTGTCATTGCATGTGTGTTCTTCTCACAAACCACACATGGATCCACCGATGTCATTGCATGTATGCTCTTCTCATTAACCACAGCTAGAGTCATTGCATGTCTGTTCTTTTCACAAACCACATATCACCAGTCATTGCATGTGTGTTCTTACCATAAACCACACATGGATCCACCAGTGTCATTGCATGTGTGTTCTTCTCACAAACCACACATGGATCCACCCGGTGCCATTGCATGTGTGTTCTTCCCATGAACCACACATGGATCCACCAGTGTCATTGCATGTCTGCTCTTTTCATGAACCACAACTAGAGTCATTGGATATGTGTTCTTCTCATAGACCACATATCACCAGTGTCATTGCATGTGTGTTCTTCCCAAAGACCACACATGGATCCACCAGTGTCATTGCATTTGTGTTCTTCTCACAAACCATATCATGAACCACACCCAGTGTCATTGCATGTGTGTTCTTCTCACAGACCACACATGGATCCACCAGTGTCATTGCATGTGTGTTCATCTCACAAACCATATCATGAACCACACCAGTGTCATTGCATGTGTGTTCTTCCCATGAACCACACATGGACCCACCAGTGTCATTGCATGTCCGCTCTTTTCATTAACCACAGCTAGCGTCATTGCATGTGTGTTCTTCTCACAAACCACATATCACCGGTGTCTATGCATGTGTGTTCTTCCCGTGAACCACACATGGATCCACGTGTGTCATTACATGTGTGTTCTTCCCACAGAGCACACATGGATCCACCGGTGTCATTGCATGTCTGCTCTTCTCATTAACCATAGCTAGAGTCATTGCATGTCTGTTCTTTTCACAAACCACATATCACCAGAGTCATTGCATGTGTGTTCTTCCCATGAACCACACCTAGTGTCAGTGCATGTGTGTTCTTCTCATTAACCCCACATGGATCCACCTGTGTCATTGCATGTCTGCTCTTTTTATTAACCACATCTAGAGTCATTGCATGTGTGTTCTTTTAACAAACCAAATATCACCAGAGTCATTGCATGTGTGTTCTTCTAACAAACCACATATCACCTATGTCATTGCATGTGTGTTCTTACCATGAACCACACATAGATCCACCAGTGTCATTGCATGTGTGTTCTTCCCACAAACCACACATGGATCCACCGGTGTCATTGCATGTGTGTTCTTCCCACAGACCACACATGGATCCACCGGTGTCATTGCATGTGTGTTCTTCCCATGAACCACACATGGATCCACCAGTGTCATTGTATGTGTGTTCTTCCCACAGACCTCACATGGATCCACCGGTGTCATTGCATGTCTGCTCTTCTCATTAACCATAGCTAGAGTCATTGCATGTCTGTTCTTTTCACAAACCACATATCACCAGAGTCATTGCATGTGTGTTATTCCCATGAACCACACCTAGTGTCAGTGCATGTGTGTTCTTCTCATTAACCCAGATGGATCCACCGGTGTCATTGCATGTCTGCTCTTTTCATTAACCATAGCTAGAGTCATTGCATGTGTGTTCTTTTAACAAACCAAATATCACCAGAGTCATTGCATGTGTGTTCTTCTAACAAACCACATATCACCTATGTCATTGCATGTGTGTTCTTACCATGAACCACACATAGATCCACCGGTGTCATTGCATGTGTGTTCTTCCCACAAACCACACATGGATCCACCGGTGTCATTGCATGTGTGTTCTTCCCACAGACCACACATGGATCCACCGGTGTCATTGCATGTGTGTTCTTCCCATGAACCACACATGGATCCACCAGTGTCATTGCATGTCTGCTCTTTTAATGAACCACAGTTAGAGTCATCGCATGTCTGCTCTTTTCATGAACCACGGCTAGAGTCATTGCATGTGTGTTCTTCTTACAAACCATATCATGAACCACACCCAGTGTCATTGCATGTGTGTTCTTCTCACAAACCACACATGGATCCACCGATGTCATTGCATGTATGCTCTTCTCATTCACCACAGCTAGAGTCATTGCATGTCTGTTCTTTTCACAAACCACATATCACCAGTCATTGCATGTGTGTTCTTACCATAAACCACACATGGATCCACCAGTGTCATTGCATGTGTGTTCTTCTCACAAACCACACATGGATCCACCCGGTGCCATTGCACGTGTGTTCTTCCCATGAACCACACATGGATCCACCAGTGTCATTGCATGTCTGCTCTTTTCATGAACCACAGCTAGAGTCATTGGATATGTGTTCTTCTCATAGACCACACATCACCAGTGTCATTGCATGTGTGTTCTTCCCAAAGACCACACATGGATCAAACAGTGTCATTGCATTTGTGTTCTTCTCACAAACCATATCATGAACCACACCCAGTGTCATTGCATGTGTGTTCTTCTCACAGACCACACATGGATCCACCAGTGTCATTGCATGTGTGTTCTTCTCACAAACCATATCATGAACCACACCAGTGTCATTGCATGTGTGTTCTTCCCATGAACCACACATGGACCCACCAGTGTCATTGCATGTCCGCTCTTTTCATTAACCACAGCTAGCGTCATTGCATGTGTGTTCTTCTCACAAACCACATATCACCGGTGTCTATGCATGTGTGTTCTTCCCGTGAACCACACATGGATCCACGTGTGTCATTACATGTGTGTTCTTCCCACAGAGCACACATGGATCCACCGGTGTCATTGCATGTCTGCTCTTCTCATTAACCATAGCTAGAGTCATTGCATGTCTGTTCTTTTCACAAACCACATATCACCAGAGTCATTGCATGTGTGTTATTCCCATGAACCACACCTAGTGTCAGTGCATGTGTGTTCTTCTCATTAACCCCACATGGATCCACCGGTGTCATTGCATGTCTGCTCTTTTCATTAACCATAGCTAGAGTCATTGCATGTGTGTTCTTTTAACAAACCAAATATCACCAGAGTCATTGCATGTGTGTTCTTCTAACAAACCACATATCACCTATGTCATTGCATGTGTGTTCTTACCATGAACCACACATAGATCCACCAGTGTCATTGCATGTGTGTTCTTCCCACAAACCACACATGGATCCACCGGTGTCATTGCATGTGTGTTCTTCCCACAGACCACACATGGATCCACCGGTGTCATTGCATGTGTGTTCTTCCCATGAACCACACATGGATCCACCAGTGTCATTGCATGTCTGCTCTTTTAATGAACCACAGTTAGAGTCATCGCATGTCTGCTCTTTTCATGAACCACGGCTAGAGTCATTGCATGTGTGTTCTTCTCACAAACCATATCATGAACCACACCCAGTGTCATTGCATGTGTGTTCTTCCCATGAACCACACATGGATCCACCAGTGTCATTGCATGTGTGTTCTTCCCATGAACCACACATGGATCCACCAGTGTCATTGCATGTCTTCTCTTTTCATGAACCACAGCTAGAGTCATTGGATGTGTGTTCTTCTCACAGACCACATATCACCAGTGTCATTGCATGTGTGTTCTTTCTAAAGACCACACATGGATCCACCAGTGTCATTGCATGTGTGTTCTTCTCACAAACCATATCATGAACCACACCCAGTGTCATTGCATGTGTGTTCTTCTCATAGACCACACAAGGATCCACCAGTGTCATTGCATGTGTGTTCTTCCCATGAACCACACATGGATGCACCAGTGCCATTGCATGTCTGCTCTTTTCATGAACCATAGCTAGAGTCATTGGATGTGTGTTCTTTTCACAGACCACATATCACTAGTTTCATTGCATGTGTGTTCTTCCCAAAGACCCCACATGGATCCACCAGTGTCATTGCATGTGTGTTCTTCTCACAAACCATATCATGAACCACACCCAGTGTCATTGCATGTGTGTTCTTCTCACAGACCACACATGGATCCACCAGTGTCACTGCATGTGTGTTCTTCTCACAGACCATATCATGAACCACACACAGTGTAATTGCATGTGTGTTATTCCCATGAACCACACATGGATCCACCGGTGTCATTGTATGTCGGCTCTTTTCATTAACCACAGCTAGAGTCAGTGCATGTGTGTTCTTCTCACAAACCACATATCACCGGAGTCATTGCATGTGTGTTATTCCCAAAGACCACATATCACTTGTGTCATTGCATGTGTGGTCTTCCCATGAACCACACATAGATCCACCAGTGTCATTGCATGTGTGTTCTTCCCACAGACCACACATGGATCCACCGGTGTCATTGCATGTGTGTTCTTCCCATGAACCACACATGGATCCATCGGTGTCATTGCAGGTCTGCTCTTTTCATGAACCACAGTTAGAGTCATCGGATGTCTGCTCTTTTCATGAACCACGGCTAGAGTCATTGCATGTGTGTTCTTCTTACAAACCATATCATGAAACACACCTAGTGTCATTGCATGTGTGTTCTTCTCACAAACCACAGATGGATCCACCTGTGTCATTGCATGTCTGCTCTTTTCTTTAACCACAGCCAGAGTCATTGCATGTCTGTTCTTTTCACAAACAAAATATCACCAGAGTCATTGCATGTGTGTTCTTACCATAAACCACACATGGATCCACCAGTGTCATTGCATGTGTGTTCTTCTCACAAACCACACATGGATCCACCCATTGTCATCGCATGTGTGTTCTTCCCATGAACCACACATGGATCCACCAGTGTCATTGCATGTCTGCTCTTTTCATGAACCATAGCTAGAGTCATTGGATGTGTGTTCTTCTCACAGACCACATATCACCAGTGTCATTGCATGTGTGTTCTTCCCAAAGACCACACATGGATCCAATAGTGTCATTGCATGTGTGTTCTTCTCACAAACCACATCATGGACCACACCCAGTGTCATTGCATGTGTGTTCTTCTCACAGACCACACATGGATCCACCAGTGTCATTGCATGTGTGTTCTTCTCACAAACAACATCATGAACCACACCTAGTGTCATTGCATGTGTGTTCTTCCCATGAACCACACATGGATCCACCCGTGTCATTGCATGTGTGTTCTTCCCATAGACCACACATGGATCCATCAGTGTCGTTGCATGTGTGTTCTTCCCATGAACCACACATGGATCCACCAGTGTCATTGCATGTCTGCTCTTTTCATGAACCAAAGCTAGAGTCATTGGATGTGTGTTCTTTTCACAGACCACACATGGATCAACCAGTGTCATTGCATGTTTGTTCTTCCCATAGACCACACATGCATCCACCAGTGTCGTTGCATGTTGTTCTTCCCATGAACCACACATGGATCCACCAGTGTCATTGTATGTCTGCTCTTCCCATGAACCACAGCTAGAGTCATCGCATGCGTGCTCTTTTCACAAACCACAAATAGAGTCTTTGCATGTGTGTTCTTGTTACAAACCATATCGTGAACCACACCCAGTGTCATTGCATGTGTGTTCTTCTCACAAACCACACATGGATCCACCGGTGTCATTGCATGTCTGCTCTTCTCATTAACCACAGCTAGAGTCATTGCATGTCTGTTCTTTTCACAAACCACATATCACCAGAGTCATTGCATGTGTGTACTTACCATAAACCACACATGGATCCACCAGTGTCATTGCATGTGTGTTCTTCTCACAAACCACACATGGATCCACCCAGTGTCATCGCATGTGTGTTCTTCCCACGAACCACACATGGATCCACCAGTGTCATTGCATGTCTGCTCTTTTTATTAACCACAGCTAGAGTCATTGCATGTGTGTTCTTCTCACAGACCACATATCACAAGTGTCATTGCATGTGTGTTCTTCCCAAAGACCACACATGGATCCACCAGTGTCATTGCATGTGTGTTCTTCTAACAAACCATATCATGAACCACACCTAGTGTCATTGCATGTGTTTTCTTCTCATAGACCACACATGGATCCACCAGTGTCATTGCATGTGTGTTCTTCTCACAAACCATATCATGAACCACACCCAGTGTCATTGCATGTGTGTTCTTCCCATGAACCACACATGGATCCACCAGTGTCATTGCATGTGTGTTCTTCCCATGAACCACACATGGATCCACCAGTGTCATTGCATGTCTTCTCTTTTCATGAACCACAGCTAGAGTCATTGGATGTGTGTTCTTCTCACAGACCACATATCACCAGTGTCATTGCATGTGTGTTCTTTCTAAAGACCACACATGGATCCACCAGTGTCATTGCATGTGTGTTCTTCTCACAAACCATATCATGAACCACACCCAGTGTCATTGCATGTGTGTTCTTCTCATAGACCACACATGGATCCACCAGTGTCATTGCATGTGTGTTCTTCTCACAAACCATATCATGAACCACACCCAGTGTCATTGCATGTGTGTTCTTCCCATGAACCACACATGGACCCACCAGTGTCATTGCATGTCCGCTCTTTTCATTAACCACAGCTAGTGTCATTGCATGTGTGTTCTTCTCACAAACCACATATCACCGGTGTCTATGAATGTGTGTTCTTCCCGTGAACCACACATGGATCCACGTGTGTCATTACATGTGTGTTCTTCCCACAGAGCACACATGGATCCACCGGTGTCATTGCATGTCTGCTCTTCTCATTAACCATAGCTAGAGTCATTGCATGTCTGTTCTTTTCACAAACCACATATCACCAGAGTCATTGCATGTGTGTTCTTCCCATGAACCACACCTAGTGTCAGTGCATGTGTGTTCTTCTCATTAACCCCACATGGATCCACCGGTGTCATTGCATGTCTGCTCTTTTCATTAACCACATCTAGAGTCATTGCATGTGTGTTCTTTTAACAAACCAAATATCACCAGAGTCATTGCATGTGTGTTCTTCTAACAAACCACATATCACCTATGTCATTGCATGTGTGTTCTTCCCATGAACCACACATAGATCCACCAGTGTCATTGCATGTGTGTTCTTCCCACAAACCACACATGGATCCACCGGTGTCATTGCATGTGTGTTCTTCCCACAGACCACACATGGATCCACCGGTGTCATTGCATGTGTGTTCTTCCCATGAACCACACATGGATCCACCAGTGTCATTGCATGTCTGCTCTTTTAATGAACCACAGTTAGAGTCATCCCATGTTTGCTCTTTTCATGAACCACGGCTAGAGTCATTGCATGTGTGTTCTTCTTACAAACCATATCATGAACCACACCCAGTTTCATTGCATGTGTGTTCTTCTCACAAACCACACATGGATCCACCGATGTCATTGCATGTCTGCTCTTCTCATTAACCACAGCTAGAGTCATTGCATGTCTGTTCTTTTCACAAACCACATATCACCAGAGTCATTGCATGTGTGTTCTTACCATAAACCACACATGGATCCACCAGTGTCATTGCATGTGTGTTCTTCCCACAAACCACACATGGATCCACCCAGTGTCATCGCATGTGTGTTCTTCCCATGAACCACACATGGATCCACCAGTGTCATTGCATGTCTGCGCTTTTCATGAACCATAGCTAGAGTCATTGGATGTGTGTTCTTCTCACAGACCACATATCACCAGTGTCATTGCATGTGTGTTCTTCCCAAAGACCACACATGGATCCAATAGTGTCATTGCATGTGTGTTCTTCTCACAAACCACATCATGAACCACACCCAGTGTCATTGCATGTGTGTTCTTCTCACAGACCACACATGGATCCACCAGTGTCATTGCATGTGTGTTCTTCTCACAAACAATATCATGAACCACACCTAGTGTCATTGCATGTGTGTTCTTCCCATGAACCACACATGGATCCACCAGTGTCATTGCATGTGTGTTCTTCCCACAGACCACACATAGATCCATCAGTGTCATTGCATGTGTGTTCTTCCCATGAACCACACATGGATCCACCAGTGTCATTGCATGTCTGCTCTTTTCATGAACCACAGCTAGAGTCATTGGATATGTGTTCTTCTCACAGACCACATATCACCAGTGTCATTGCATGTGTTTTGTTCCCAAAGACCACACATGGATCCACCAGTGTCATTCCATGTGTGTTCTTCTCACAAACCATATCATGAACCACACCCAGTGTCATTGCATGTGTGTTCTTCTCACAGACCACACATGGATCCACCAGTGTCATTGCATGTGTGTTCTTCTCACAAACCATATCATGAACCACACCCAGTGTCATTGCATGTGTGTTCTTCCCATGAACCACACATGGATCCACCAGTGTCATTGCATGTGTGTTCTTCCCACAGACCACACATGGATCCACCAGTGTCATTGCATGTATGTTCTTCCCATGAACCACACATGGATCCACCAGTGCCATTGCATGTCTGCTCTTTTCATGAACCATAGCTAGAGTCATTGCATGTGTGTTCTTCCCATGAACCACAGATGGATCCACCAGTGTCATTGCATGTGTGTTCTTCCCACAGACCACACATGGATCCACCAGTGTCATTGCATGTATGTTCTTCCCATGAACCACACATGGATCCACCAGTGCCATTGCATGTCTGCTCTTTTCATGAACCATAGCTAGAGTCATTGGATGTGTGTTCTTTTCACAGACCACATATCACTAGTGTCATTGCATGTGTGTTCTTCCCAAAGACCACACATGGATCCACCAGTGTCATTGCATGTGTGTTCTTCTCACAAACCATATCATGAACCACACCCAGTGTCATTGCATGTGTGTTCTTCTCACAGACCACACATGGATCCACCAGTGTCACTGCATGTGTGTTCTTCTCACAGACCATATCATGAACCACACCCAGTGTCATTGCATGTGTGTTCTTCCCATGAACCACACATGGATCCACCGGTGTCATTGTATGTCTGCTCTTTTCATTAACCACAGCTAGAGTCAGTGCATGTGTGTTCTTCTCACAAACCACATATCACCGGAGTCATTGCATGTGTGTTCTTCCCAACGACCACATATCACTTGTGTTATTGCATGTGTGTTCTTCCCATGAACCACACATGGATCCACCAGTGTCATTGCATGTGTGTTCTTCCCACAGACCACACATGGATCCACCGGTGTCATTACATGTGTGTTCTTCCCATGAACCACACATGGATCCATCGGTGTCATCGCAGGTCTGCTCTTTTCATGAACCACAGTTAGAGTCATCGGATGTCTGCTCTTTTCATGAACCACAGCTAGAGTCATTGCATGTGTGTTCTTCTTACAAACCATATCATGAAACACACCCAGTGTCATTGCATGTGTGTTCTTCTCACAAAACACACATGGATCCACCGGTGTCATTGCATGTCTGCTCTTTTCTTTAACCACAGCCAGAGTCATTGCATGTCTGTTCTTTTCACAAACAAAATATCACCAGAGTCATTGCATGTGTGTTCTTACCATAAACCACACATGGATCCACCAGTGTCATTGCATGTGTGTTCTTCCCACAAACCACACATGGATCCACCCAGTGTCATCGCATGTGTGTTCTTCCCATGAACCACACATGGATCCACCAGTGTCATTGCATGTCTGCTCTTTTCATGAACCACAGCTAGAGTCATTGGATATGTGTTCTTCTCACAGACCACATATCACCAGTGTCATTGCATGTGTTTTCTTCCCAAATACCACACATGGATCCACCAGTGTCATTGCATGTGTGTTCTTCTCACAAACCATATCATGAACCACACCCAGTGTCATTGCATGTGTGTTCTTCTCACAGACCACACATGGATCCACCAGTGTCATTGCAAGTGTGTTCTTCTCACAAACCATATCATGAACCACACCCAGTGTCATTGCATGTGTGTTCTTCCCATGAACCACACATGGATCCACCAGTGTCATTGCATGTGTGTTCTTCCCACAGACCACACATGGATCCACCAGTGTCATTGCATGTATGATCTTCCCATGAACCACACATGGATCCACCGGTGCCATTGCATGTCTGCTCTTTTCATGAACCATAGCTAGAGTCATTGGATGTGTGTTCTTTTCATAGACCACATATCACTAGTGTCATTGCATGTGTGTTCTTCCCAAAGACCACACATGGATCCACCAGTGTCATTGCATGTGTGTTCTTCTCACAAACCATATCATGAACCACACCCAGTGTCATTGCATGTGTGTTCTTCTCACAGACCACACATGGATCCACCAGTGTCACTGCATGTGTGTTCTTCTCACAGACCATATCATGAACCACACCCAGTGTCATTGCATGTGTGTTCTTCCCATGAACCACACATGGATCCACCGGTGTCATTGTATGTCTGCTCTTTTCATTAACCACAGCTAGAGTCAGTGCATGTGTGTTCTTCTCACAAACCACATATCACCGGAGTCATTGCATGTGTGTTCTTCCCAAAGACCACATATCACTTGTGTTATTGCATGTGTGTTCTTCCCATGAACCACACATGGATCCATCAGTGTCATTACATGTGTGTTCTTCCCATAGACCACACATGGATCCACCGGTGTCATTGCATGTGTGTTCTTCCCATGAACCACACATGGATCCATCGGTGTCATCGCAGGTCTGCTCTTTTCATGAACCACAGTTAGAGTCATCGGATGTCTGCTCTTTTCATGAACCACAGCTAGAGTCATTGCATGTGTGTTCTTCTTACAAACCATATCACGAAACACACCCAGTGTCATTGCATGTGTGTTCTTCTCACAAACCACACATGGATCCACCGGTGTCATTGCATGTCTGCTCTTTTCTTTAACCACAGCCAGAGTCATTGCATGTCTGTTCTTTTCACAAACAAAATATCACCAGAGTCATTGCATGTGTGTTCTTACCATAAACCACACATGGATCCACCAGTGTCATTGCATGTGTGTTCTTCCCACAAACCACACATGGATCCACCCAGTGTCATCGCATGTGTGTTCTTCCCATGAACCACACATGGATCCACCAGTGTCATTGCATGTCTGCGCTTTTCATGAACCATAGCTAGAGTCATTGGATGTGTGTTCTTCTCACAGACCACATATCACCAGTGTCATTGCATGTGTGTTCTTCCCAAAGACCACACATGGATCCAATAGTGTCATTGCATGTGTGTTCTTCTCACAAACCACATCATGAACCACACCCAGTGTCATTGCATGTGTGTTCTTCTCACAGACCACACATGGATCCACCAGTGTCATTGCATGTGTGTTCTTCTCACAAACAATATCATGAACCACACCTAGTGTCATTGCATGTGTGTTCTTCCCACGAACCACACATGGATCCACCAGTGTCATTGCATGTGTGTTCTTCCCACAGACCACACATAGATCCATCAGTGTCATTGCATGTGTGTTCTTCCCATGAACCACACATGGATCCACCAGTGTCATTGCATGTCTGCTCTTTTCATGAAACACAGCTAGAGTCATTGGATATGTGTTCTTCTCACAGACCACATATCACCAGTGTCATTGCATGTGTTTTCTTCCCAAAGACCACACATGGATCCACCAGTGTCATTGCATGTGTGTTCTTCTCACAAACCATATCATGAACCACACCCAGTGTCATTGCATGTGTGTTCTTCTCACAGACCACACATGGATCCACCAGTGTCATTGCATGTGTGTTCTTCTCACAAACCATATCATGAACCACACCCAGTGTCATTGCATGTGTGTTCTTCCCATGAACCACACATGGATCCACCAGTGTCATTGCATGTGTGTTCTTCCCACAGACCACACATGGATCCACCAGTGTCATTGCATGTATGTTCTTCCCATGAACCACACATGGATCCACCAGTGCCATTGCATGTCTGCTCTTTTCATGAACCATAGCTAGAGTCATTGGATGTGTGTTCTTTTCACAGACCACATATCACTAGTGTCATTGCATGTGTGTTCTTCCCAAAGACCAAACATGGATCCACCAGTGTCATTGCATGTGTGTTCTTCTCACAAACCATATCATGAACCACACCCAGTGTCATTGCATGTGTGTTCTTCTCACAGACCACACATGGATCCACCAGTGTCACTGCATGTGTGTTCTTCTCACAGACCATATCATGAACCACACCCAGTGTCATTGCATGTGTGTTCTTCCCATGAACCACACATGGATCCACCGGTGTCATTGTATGTCTGCTCTTTTCATTAACCACAGCTAGAGTCAGTGCATGTGTGTTCTTCTCACAAACCACATATCACCGGAGTCATTGCATGTGTGTTCTTCCCAACGACCACATATCACTTGTGTTATTGCATGTGTGTTCTTCCCATGAACCACACATGGATCCACCAGTGTCATTGCATGTGTGTTCTTCCCACAGACCACACATGGATCCACCGGTGTCATTACATGTGTGTTCTTCCCATGAACCACACATGGATCCATCGGTGTCATCGCAGGTCTGCTCTTTTCATGAACCACAGTTAGAGTCATCGGATGTCTGCTCTTTTCATGAACCACAGCTAGAGTCATTGCATGTGTGTTCTTCTTACAAACCATATCATGAAACACACCCAGTGTCATTGCATGTGTGTTCTTCTCACAAAACACACATGGATCCACCGGTGTCATTGCATGTCTGCTCTTTTCTTTAACCACAGCCAGAGTCATTGCATGTCTGTTCTTTTCACAAACAAAATATCACCAGAGTCATTGCATGTGTGTTCTTACCATAAACCACACATGGATCCACCAGTGTCATTGCATGTGTGTTCTTCCCACAAACCACACATGGATCCACCCAGTGTCATCGCATGTGTGTTCTTCCCATGAACCACACATGGATCCACCAGTGTCATTGCATGTCTGCGCTTTTCATGAACCATAGCTAGAGTCATTGGATGTGTGTTCTTCTCACAGACCACATATCACCAGTGTCATTGCATGTGTGTTCTTCCCAAAGACCACACATGGATCCAATAGTGTCATTGCATGTGTGTTCTTCTCACAAACCACATCATGAACCACACCCAGTGTCATTGCATGTGTGTTCTTCACACAGACCACACATGGATCCACCAGTGTCATTGCATGTGTGTTCTTCTCACAAACAATATCATGAACCACACCTAGTGTCATTGCATGTGTGTTCTTCCCATGAACCACACATGGATCCACCAGTGTCATTGCATGTGTGTTCTTCCCACAGACCACACATAGATCCATCAGTGTCATTGCATGTGTGTTCTTCCCATGAACCACACATGGATCCACCAGTGTTATTGCATGTCTGCTCTTTTCATGAACCAAAACTAGAGTCATTGGATGTGTGTTCTTTTCACAGACCACATATCACTAGTGTCATTGCATGTGTGTTCTTCCCAAAGACCACGCATGGATCCACCAGTGTCATTGCATGTGTGTTATTCTCACAAACCATATCATGAACCACACCTAGTGTCATTGCATGTGTGTTCTTCTCACAGACCACACATGGATCCACCAGTGTCACTACATGTGTGTTCTTCTCACAGACCATATCATGAACCACACCCAGTGTCATTGCATGTGTGTTCTTCCCATGAACCACACATGGATCCACCAGTGTCATTGTATGTCTGCTCTTTTCATTAACCTCAGCTAGAGTCATTGCATGTGTGTTCTTCTCACAAACCACATATCACCGGAGTCATTGCATGTGTGTTCTTCCCAAAGACCACACATGGATCCACCAGTGTCATTGCATGTGTGTTCTTCCCATGAACCACACATAGATCCACCAGTGTCATTGCATGTGTGTTCTTCCCACAGACCACACATGGATCCACCGGTGTCATTGCATGTGTGTTATTCCCATGAACCACACATGGATCCACCGGTGTCATCGCAGGTCTGCTCTTTTCATGAACCACAATTAGAGTCATCGGATGTCTACTCTTTTCATGAACCACAGCTAGAGTCATTGCATGTGTTTTCTTCTTACAAACCATATCATGAAACACACCCAGTGTCATTGCATGTGTGTTCTTCTCACAAACCACACATGGATCCACCGGTGTCATTGCATGTCTGCTCTTCTCATTAACCACAGCTAGAGTCATTGCATGTCTATTCTTTTTACAAACCACATATCACCTGAGTCATTGCATGTGTGTTCTTCCCATAAACCACACATGGATCCACCAGTGTCATTGCATGTCCATTCTTCTCACAAACCACACATGGATCCACCCAGTGTCATCGCATGTGTGTTCTTCCCATGAACCACACATGGATCCACCAGTGTCATTGCATGTCTGCTCTTTTCATGAACCACAGCTAGAGTCATTGGATGTGTGTTCTTCTCACAGACCACATATCACCAGTGTAATTGCATGTGTGTTCTTCCTAAAGACCACACATGGATCCACCAGTGTCATTGCATGTGTGTTCTTCTCACAAACCATATCAAGAACCACACCCAGTGTCATTGCATGTGTGTTCTTCTCATAGACCACACATGGATCCACCAGTGTCATTGCATGTGTGTTCTTCTCACAAACCATATCATGAACCACACCCAGTGTCATTGCATGTGTGTTCTTCCCATGAACCACACATGGATCCACCAGTGTCATTGGATGTGTGTTCTTCCCACAGACCACACATGGATCCACCAGTGTCATTGCATGTGTGTTCTTCCCATGAACCACACATCGATCCACCAGTGTCATTGCATGTCTGCTCTTTTCATGAACCACAGCTAGAGTCATTGGATGTGTGTTCTTCTCACAGACCACATATCACCAGTGTCATTGCATGTGTGTTATTTCCAAAGACCACACATGGATCCACCAGTGTCTTTGCATGTGTGTTCTTCTCACAAACCATATCATGAACCACACCCAGTGTCATTGCATGTGTGTTCTTCTCATAGACCACACATGGATCCACCAGTATCATTGCATGTGTGTTCTTCTCACAAGCCATATCATGAACCACACCTAGTGTCATTGCATGTGTGTTCTTCCCATGAACCACACATGGACCCACCAGTGTCATTGCATGTCCGCTCTTTTCATTAACCACAGCTAGCGTCATTGCATGTGTGTTCTTCTCACAAACCACATATAACCGGTGTCTATGCATGTGTGTTCTTCCCATGAACCACACATGGATCCACACGTGTCATTACATGTCTGTTCTTCCCAGAGACCACACATGGATCCACCGGTGTCATTGCATGTCTGCTCTTCTCAGTAACCATAGCTAGAGTCATTGCATGTCTGTTCTTTTCACAAACCACATATCACCAGAGTCATTGCATGTGTGTTCTTCCTAACCACACCCAGTGTCATTGCATGTGTGTTCTTCTCATTAACCCCACATGGATACACTGGTGTCATTGCATGTCTGCTCTTTTCATTAACCACATCTAGAGTCATTGCATGTGTGTTCTTTTCACAAACCACATATCACTAGAGTCATTGCATGTGTGTTATTCTAACAGACCACATATCACCTATGTAATTGCATGTGTGTTCTTCCCATGAACCACACATAGATCCACCAGTGTCATTGCATGTGTGTTCTTCCCACAGACCACACATGGATCCACCGGTGTCATTGCATGTGTGTTCTTCCCACAGACCACACATGGATCCACCGGTGTCATCGTAGGTCTGCTCTTTTAATGAACCACAGTTAGAGTCATCACATGTCTGCTCTTTTCATGAACCACAGCTAGAGTCATTGCATGTGTGTTCTTCTTACAAACCATATCATGAACCACACCCAGTGTCATTGCATGTGTGTTCTTCTCACAAACCACACATGGATCCACCAATGTCATTGCATGTCTTCTCTTCTCATTAACCACAGCTAGAGTCATTGCATGTCTGTTCTTTTCACAAACCACATATCACCAGAGTCATTGCATGTGTGTTCTTACCATAAACCACACATGGATCCACCAGTGTCATTGCATGTGTGTTCTTCTCACAAACCACACATGGATCCACCCAGTGTCATCGCATGTGTGTTCTTCCCATGAACCACACATGGATCCACCAGTGTCATTGCATGTCTGCTCTTTTCATGAGCCACAGCTAGAGTCATTGGATGTGTGTTCTTCTCACAGACCACATATCACCAGTGTTATTGCATGTGTGTTCTTCCCAAAGACCACACATGGATCCACCAGTGTCATTGCATGTGTGTTCTTCTCATAAACCATATCATGAACCGCACCCAGTGTCATTGCATGTGTGTTCTTCTCACAGACCACACATGGATCCACCAGTGTCATTGCATGTGTGTTCTTCTCACAAACCATATCATGAACCACACCCAGTGTCATTGCATGTGTGTTCTTCCCATGAACTACACATGGATCCACCAGTGTCATTGCATGTGTGTTCTTCTCACAAACCACACATGGATCCACCCAGTGTCATCGCATGTTTTCTCTTCCCATGAACCACA
The DNA here is from genome assembly GCA_916181665.1 of Avena sativa. Taxonomy (NCBI): domain Eukaryota; kingdom Viridiplantae; phylum Streptophyta; class Magnoliopsida; order Poales; family Poaceae; genus Avena; species Avena sativa. Next base: position 438,240,545 of record OV702295.1, read on the forward strand.
CATGGATCCACCAGTGTCATTCCATGTCTGCTCTTTTCATGAACCACAGCTAGAGTCATTGGATGTGTGTTCTTCTCACAGACCACATATCACTAGTGTCATTGCATGTGTGTTCTTCTCACAAACCACATATCACCGGTGTCTATACATGTGTGTTCTTCCCATGAACCACACATGGGTCCACACGTGTCATTACATGTGTGTTCTTCCCACAGACCACACATGGATCCACCGGTGTCATTGCATGTCTGCTCTTCTCATTAACCATAGCTAGATTCATTGCATGTCTATTCTTCTCACAAACCACACATGGATCCACCAATGTCATTGCAAGTCTGCTCTTCTCATTAACCACAGCTAGAGTCATTGCATGTCTGTTCTTTTCACAAACCACATATCACCAGAGTCATTGCATGTGTGTTCTTACCATAAACCACACATGGATCCACCAGTGTCATTGCATGTGTGTTCTTCTCACAAACCACACATGGATCCACCCAGTGTCATCGCATGTGTGTTCTTCCCATGAACCACACATGGATCCACCAGTGTCATTGCATGTCTGCTCTTTTCATGAGCCACAGCTAGATTCATTGGATGTGTGTTCTTCTCACAGACCACATATCACCAGTGTCATTGCATGTGTGTTCTTCCCAAAGACCACACATGGATCCACCAGTGTCATTGCATGTGTGTTCTTCTCATAAACCATATCATGAACCACACCCAGTGTCATTCCATGTGTGTTCTTCTCACAGACCACACATGGATCCACCAGTGTCATTGCATGTGTGTTCTTCTCACAAACCATATCATGAACCACACCCAGTGTCATTGCATGTGTGTTCTTCCCATGAACTACACATGGATCCACCAGTGTCATTGCATGTGTGTTCTTCCCACAGACCACACATGGATCCACCAGTGTCATTGCATGTGTGTTCTTCCCATGAACCACACATGGATCCACTAGTGTCATTGCATGTCTGCTCTTTTCATGAACCATAGCTAGAGTCATTGGATGTGTGTTCTTTTCACAGACTACATATCACTAGTGTCATTGCATGTGTGTTTTTTCCCAAAGACCACACATGGATCCACCAGTGTCATTGCATGTGTGTTCCTCTCACAAACCATATCATGAACCACACCCAGTGTCATTGCATGTGTGTTCTTCTCATAGACCACACATGGATCCACCTGTGTCACTGCATGTGTGTTCTTCTCACAGACCATATCATGAACCACATCAGTGTCATTGCATGTGTGTTCTTCCCATGAACCACACATGGATCCACCGGTGTCATTGTATGTCTGCTCTTTTCATTAACCACATCTAGAGTCATTGCATGTGTGTTCTTCTCACAAACCACATATCACCGCTGTCTATGCATGTGTGTTCTTCCCATGAACCACACATGGATCCACCAGTGTCATTGCATGTGTGTTCTTCCCATGAACCACACATAGATCCACCAGTGTCATTGCATGTGTGTTCTTCCCACGGACCACACATGGATCCACCGGTGTCATTGCATGTGTGTTCTTCCCATGAACCACACATGGATCCACTGGTGTCATCGCAGGTCTGCTCTTTTCATGAACCATAGTTAGAGCCATCGGATGTCTGCTCTTTTCATGAACCACAGCTAGAGTCATTGCATGTGTGTTCTTCTTACAAACCATATCATGAACCACACCCAATGTCATTGCATGTGTGTTCTTCTCACAAACCACACATGGATCCACCGGTGTCATTGCATGTCTACTCTTCTCATTAACCACAGCTAGAGTCATTGCATGTCTGTTCTTTTTACAAACCACATATCACCAGAGTCATTGCATGTGTGTTCTTCCCATAAACCACACATGGATCCACCAGTGGCATTGCATGTCTGTTCTTCTCACAAACCACACATGGATCCACCCAGTGTCATCGCATGTGTGTTCTTCCCATGAACCACACATGGATCCACCAGTGTCATTGCATGTCTGCTCTTTTCATGAACCACAGCTAGAGTCATTGGATGTGTGTTCTTCTCGCAGACCACATATCACCAGTGTCATTGCATGTGTGTTCTTCCCAAAGACCACACATGGATCCACCAGTGTCACTGCATGTGTGTTCTTCTCACAAACCATATCAAGAACCACACCCAGTGTCATTGCATGTGTGTTCTTCTCATAGACCACACATGGATCCACCAGTTTTATTGCATGTGTGTTCTTCTCACAAACCATATCATAAACCACACCCAGTGTCATTGCATGTGTGTTCTTCCCAAGAACCACACATGGATCCACCAGTGTCATTGGATGTGTGTTCTTACCACAGACCACACATAGATCCACCAGTGTCATTGTATGTGTGTTCTTCCCATGAACCACACATGGATCCACCAGTGTCATTGCATGTCTGCTCTTTTCATGAACCACAGCTAGAGTCATTGGATGTGTGTTCTTCTCACAGACCACATATCACCAGTGTCATTGCATGTGTGTTCTTTCCAAACACCACACATGGATTCTCTAGTGTCATTGCATGTGTGTTCTTCTCACAAACCGTATCATGAACCATACCCAGTGTCATTGCATGTGTGTTCTTCTCACGGACCACACATGGATCCACCAATGTCATTGCATGTGTGTTCTTCTCACAAACCATATCATGAACCACACCCAGTGTCATTGCATGTGTGTTCTTCCCATGAACCACACATGGACCCACCAGTGTCATTGCATGTCCGCTCTTTTCATTAACCACAGCTAGAGTCATTACATGTGTGTTCTTCTCACAAACCACATATCACCGGTGTCTATACATGTGTGTTCTTCCCATGAACCACACATGGGTCCACACGTGTCATTACATGTGTGTTCTTCCCACAGACCACACATGGATCCACCGGTGTCATTGCATGTCTGCTCTTCTCATTAACCATAGCTAGATTCATTGCATGTCTATTCTTTTCACAAACCACATATCACCAGAGTCATTGCATGTGTGTTCTTCCCATGAACCACACCCAGTGTCATTGCATGTGTGTTCTTCTCATTAACCCCACATGGATCCACCGGTGTCATTGCATGTCTGCTCTTTTCATTAACCACATCTAGAGTCATTGCATGTGTTTTTTTTTCACAAACCACATATCACCAGAGTCATTGCATGTGTGTTCTTCCCATGAACCACACATAGATCCACCAGTGTCATTGCATGTGTGTTCTTCCCATGAACCACACATGGATCCACCAGTGTCATTGCATGTCTGCTCTTTTCATGAACCACAACTAGAGTCATTGGATGTGTGTTCTTCTCACAGACCACATATCACCAGTGTCATTGCATGTGATTTCTTCCCAAAGACCACACATGGATCCACCAGTGTCATTGCATGTGTGTTCTTCTCACAAACCATATCAAGAACCACAGCCAGTGTCATTGCATGTGTGTTCTTCTCATAGACCACACATGGATCCACCAGTGTCATTGCATGTCTGTTCTTCTCACAAACCATATCATGAACCACACCCAGTGTCATTGCATGTGTGTTCTTCCCAAGAACCACACATGGATCCACCAGTGTCATTGGATGTGTGTTCTTCCCACAGACCACACATGGATCCACCAGTGTCATTACATGTGTGTTCTTCTCACAGACCACATATCACCGGTGTCTATACATGTGTGTTCTTCCCATGAACCACACATGGGTCCACACGTGTCATTACATGTGTGTTCTTCCCACAGACCACACATGGATCCACCGGTGTCATTGCATGTCTGCTCTTCTCATTAACCATAGCTAGATTCATTGCATGTCTATTCTTCTCACAAACCACACATGGATCCACCAATGTCATTGCAAGTCTGCTCTTCTCATTAACCACAGCTAGAGTCATTCCATGTCTGTTCTTTTCACAAACCACATATCACCAGAGTCATTGCATGTGTGTTCTTACCATAAACCACACATGGATCCACCAGTGTCATTGCATGTGTGTTCTTCTCACAAACCACACATGGATCCACCCAGTGTCATCGCATGTGTGTTCTTCCCATGAACCACACATGGATCCACCAGTGTCATTGCATGTCTGCTCTTTTCATGAGCCACAACTAGAGTCATTGGATGTGTGTTCTTCTCACAGACCACATATCACCAGTGTCATTGCATGTGTGTTCTTCCCAAAGACCACACATGGATCCACCAGTGTCATTGCATGTGTGTTCTTCTCACAAACCATATCAAGAACCACAGCCAGTGTCATTGCATGTGTTTTCTTCTCATAGACCACACATGGATCCACCAGTGTCATTGCATGTCTGTTCTTCTCACAAACCATATCATGAACCACACCTAGTGTCATTGCATGTGTGTTCTTCCCAAGAACCACACATGGATCCACCAGTGTCATTGGATGTGTGTTCTTCCCACAGACCACACATGGATCCACCAGTGTCATTGCATGTGTGTTCTTCCCATGAACCACACATGGATCCACCAGTGTCGTTGCATGTCTGCTCTTTTCATGAACCACAGCTAGAGTCATTGGATGTGTGTTCTTCTCACAGACCACATATCACCAGTGTCATTGCATGTCTGTTCTTTCCAAAGACCACACATGGATCCACCAGTGTCACTGCATGTGTGTTCTTCTCACAAACCATATCATGAACCATACCCAGTGTCATTGCATGTGTGTTCTTCTCACAGACCACACATGGATCCACCAGTGTCATTGCATGTGTGTTCTTCTCACAAACCATATCATGAACCACACCCAGTGTCATTGCATGTGTGTTCTTCCCATGAACCACACATGGACCCACCAGTGTCATTGCATGTCCGCTCTTTTCATTAACCATAGCTAGAGTCATTACATGTGTGTTCTTCTCACAAACCACATATCACCGGTGTCTATGCATGTGTGTTCTTCCCATGAACCACACATGGGTCCACACATGTAATTACATGTGTGTTCTTCCCACAGACCACACATGGATCCACCGGTGTCATTGCATGTATGCTCTTCTCATTAACAATAGCTAGATTCATTACATGTCTGTTCTTTTCACAAACCACATATCACCAGAGTCATTGCATGTGTGTTCTTCCCATGAACCACACCCAGTGTCATTGCATGTGTGTTCTTCTCATTAACCCCACATGGATCCACCGGTGTCATTGCATGTCTGCTCTTTTCATTAACCACATCTAGTCATTGCATGTGTGTTTTTTTCACAAACCACATATCACCAGAGTCATTGCATGTGTGTTCTTCCCATGAACCACACATAGATCCACCAGTGTCATTGCATGTGTGTTCTTCCCACAGACCACACATGGATCCACCAGTGTCACTGCATGTGTGTTCTTCTCACAGACCATATCAGGAACCACATCAGTGTCATTGCATGTGTGTTCTTCCCATGAACCACACATGGATCCACCGGTGTCATTGTATGTCTGCTCTTTTCATTAACCACAGCTAGAGTCATTGCATGTGTGTTCTTCTCACAAACCACATATCACCGCTGTCTATGCATGTGTGTTCTTCCCATGAACCACACATGGATCCACCAGTGTCATTGCATGTGTGTTCTTCCCATGAACCACACATAGATCCACCAGTGTCATTGCATGTGTGTTCTTCCCACAGACCACACATGGATCCACCGGTGTCATTGCATGTCTGTTCTTCTCACAAACCACACATGGATCCACCCAGTGTCATCGCATGTGTGTTCTTCCCATGAACCACACATGGATCCACCAGTGTCATTGCATGTCTGCTCTTTTCATGAACCACAGCTAGAGTCATTGGATGTGTGTTCTTCTCGCAGACCACATATCACCAGTGTCATTGCATGTGTGTTCTTCCCAAAGACCACACATGGATCCACCAGTGTCACTGCATGTGTGTTCTTCTCACAAACCATATCAAGAACCACACCCAGTGTCATTGCATGTGTGTTCTTCTCATAGACCACACATGGATCCACCAGTTTTATTGCATGTGTGTTCTTCTCACAAACCATATCATGAACCACACCCAGTGTCATTGCATGTGTGTTCTTCCCAATAACCACTCATGGATCCACCAGTGTCATTGGATGTGTGTTCTTACCACAGACCACACATAGATCCACCAGTGTCATTGCATGTGTGTTCTTCCCATGAACCACACATGGATCCACCAGTGTCATTGCATGTCTGCTCTCTTTTCATGAACCACAGCTAGAGTCATCGGATGTGTGTTCTTCTCACAGACCACATATCACCGGTGTCATTGCATGTGTGTTCTTTCCAAACACCACACATGGATCCACCAGTGTCATTGCATGGGTGTTCTTCTCACAAACCATATCATGAACCATACCCAGTGTCATTGCATGTGTGTTCTTCTCACAGACCACACATGGATCCACCAATGTCATTGCATGTGTGTTCTTCTCACAAACCATATCATGAACCACACCCAGTGTCATTGCATGTGTGTTCTTCCCATGAACCACACATGGACCCACCAGTGTCATTGCATGTCCGCTCTTTTCATTAACCACAGCTAGAGTCATTACATGTGTGTTCTTCTCACAAACCACATATCACCGGTGTCTATACATGTGTGTTCTTCCCATGAACCACACATGGGTCCACACGTGTCATTACATGTGTGTTCTTCCCACAGACCACACATGGATCCACCGGTGTCATTGCATGTCTGCTCTTCTCATTAACCATAGCTAGATTCATTGCATGTCTATTCTTTTGACAAACCACATATCACCAGAGTCATTGCATGTGTGTTCTTCCCATGAACCACACCCAGTGTCATTGCATGTGTGTTCTTCTCATTAACCCCACATGGATCCACCGGTGTCATTGCATGTCTGCTCTTTTCATTAACCACATCTAGAGTCATTGCATGTGTTTTTTTTTTCACAAACCACATATCACCAGAGTCATTGCATGTGTGTTCTTCCCATGAACCACACATAGATCCACCAGTGTCATTGCATGTGTGTTCTTGCCATGAACCACACATGGATCCACCAGTGTCATTGCATCTCTGCTCTTTTCATGAACCACAGCTAGAGTCATTGGATGTGTGTTCTTCTCACAGACCACATATCACCAGTGTCATTGCATGTAACATCCCAAAAATCATGTTTCAAAACTCATTCATATCATGCTTGCATCTTTCATTCATATATGGTTTTTCTCAAAATCATTTAGATGCATAAACTTAGGCTATGATTTCATGTGGGCAAATTGTCTCAATTGGCCATCACCATTTGAGATTTGATTGTCTATGAACTTGTTTGCTTGCCTCCATGGTTGGAAAGATTAGGTATAGCATTTAAACCCAAGTTTCCATTTTAGAAATATTTTCAAACCCTATTCCAAACATTTTCAAACTAGAGACAAAGTCTCTGTTTATTTCAAAACGCAAGCTTGACCAAGCCTTGCAAGGTAACCACTTAGTTAAAATGACTGTTTTTGAACCTACAAAACCCTGCAAAAATTCCCAAAGCAGTTTGTATTCAAAAGTTTGAATTCATATCAAAATCAATTCAGAAAAATGGAATTAGAAAAAGAAAAGGAATTCTCAAAAGAAAAAGGCCGCGCGGCAGAGTTCTGGCCCAGCAAGCCCACCCGGGGACCTTCCTTTTCTTCTCTCACGCGCAAGCACACGCAAACAGACGCTGACAGCCAGGCCCCACTTCCACTCCGCGCACCTCGCTGACAAGCGGGCCTCCTCCACGTCAGCATCGTCTCCCCCGCACGACCAGTTCATCCCCAAATCAACGCGGGCGTTTTCTGTGTTTAATCCGCGGCGTTAATTCGATTAAAAGGCCGAGTAATTCTCGCTCGTGACCAGGCTATAAGAATCCCCTCTGCCCCCTCTCTCTTCTGCCTCAAACCCCGAACCCAGAGCGCCACCAGGCTGCGAGCATTACTCTCTGTAGCCCCGCCGTATCCGACGACTGCGCCGGCGAATTCCGGTGAGTTCTGAGCTCCCCTCTGCCTATCGTTCTTGCAAACTGGTTCAGTGAATCTCTGCGCTTCTTTTAACACATTTCGTTTGCCCTCGCATGAACCGTAGCTCCGGCAGCATCGTCGACTGGCCGCCACCGTCTTCTGTACGAACTCCGGCGAGCTCTAGTGGTAAGCCCAGACCGCCCCGCGCCTTCTAGTTCACGCACACGAGTCTGTCTCGACTCTGTGAATCTAACCGTGTCTTCGCCTTGCCTTGGGGTGATTCACAGCGACGTCCACGACGACCACCCGACGCATCGACGCTGTCCTCCACTCCGTCGAGGAATCGCGGCTGAACCCGAGCGCCCCTTGACCAACCGCGAGTACGACGAGCATCACCGTGACCCCCTAAGCCCGGTGAGCTACTCTTCTTTCTCACTCGCCTACTGCATCGTCGCCTCCGTCGTCGACCGACCGTTCCGCCGCCGGTAGCCACCGCTCCGCCGCCAGATTTTGGCCAGGGCAATAGGAACCGTTAGATCTGCATCTAATGGCTTGGATAGAATGACTAATCGAAGGGGTACGCGATGATCTGAGCCGCACCTGCCCCTTTAAATCCAGCGGTCTGTATCACTCGATCCAGACGAACCGGTACCGACCAATTAGACAGTGACGCGTGGCTAGGGTTAGGTCTGAAAATAGATTTAAAACCAGAATTTTGATCTAAATTCAAATGCCTATATCTTTTGAATTCCACGTTGGAATTTTGCAAACTTTATACCGTTGGATTCAGAAAAACAAGACCTTTCTGCCTATCCTTTTTGTTTAGCAAGTAGTAACCATTAGTTTGGCTAAAATTGTAGAAACTTGTTTGAGGCCTTTTTGAGTATAGATTTAGTTTAGTATTTTGTTTTAGGGTTAAATAAGTTTGTCTTGGTTACTTTGTGACTTGTTTAGATTCTGTAATCTTGCCCTTGATTGGTAGAATTTTAACAAAACAACTAAGTTAAAGAATCACCTGGGTGGAATGGAAGGAATGGTTTATGTTGAGTGGTTCACAAGGCCATGGACTTGGCTTGTGTATCTCACTTGTGGATGGCCACCCAGGAACAAAGAGATTTGAGATGTCAAATGTTGAGAAGCTTCAAGTGCAACCACTTGGCATTATGGGCTCTGCCATGATCTTAGGATGCTAGAACTTAGTCTCTTGGACAGTGGGTGGTAGATGGGATGATAGGTTGGAGCGCGTCCATTTGACTAAGGAAAGGCTACGGAAGCATCTTGTCTTGGGAAACCAAGTCTTGTGGGGAAAGTGCACCACCTCTGCAGAGTGTAAAACCTAAGTACTTAGCCATGTCCCTGGTAAAGGACAATTTGAGCATCAAGACATGGAAACTTCAAGAATCTCATCACTCCAATTTCTAAATAAAACTTGTGGGTGAACAAGGGTTAAAAGGATCTTCAGTCCTTGATTGGTAGATGCCCTGAGTGGATCTTCAGTCTTTGATTGGTAGATGCCTTGGGTGTTTTGTGCCAAGCAAAAACTTAGTATTTTCAAAAGTTAAGGAAAAATCTATTTTGAGCAATGCAAGCCTAAGCTCCACCAGCCAAATTCATATAGTATTATAGTCCACTTAAAATATACTAAGGTATCACTTGCCAATACTATTCCAAAGTATTGACCCTCTGTGGCTGTAACTTGTAATGTTGCAGGTTATTCTGATGATGATTAGGAGTCATGAGTCTACACTCAACATGCTTGCCTGTGGCACATGAAGATGAAGACTTATGTTTATTTACTTATTCCATAAACTCTTGTATTAGGCCTTTGGCCGTGAGTTGTAAAAGACTATGTTTTATCTCTGGAATGACTGTAATAAACGACCTTTGTATCTGGTACTTCATCTTAAACTGTGGATGCTAGCATTGATCCAGGGACTAGCATTGCAATCACAGGGATCTTTTCCTTTACAAAGGAGGGATCTTACAGATGGTATCAGAGCATTGTGTTGCCTGTAGGATTATGACCCTAGGATTGGAAACCACTAAGGACAAATTTTACTTCTTCTACACTTGTCTATTCTTCTCGTAAGCTTTTCTAATCTTTTCATTCTCATCTCTATTTGTAGATGAACTCCATCAACGAAGCCGTGAAGAGAGGACCACTCATGACCATGACCTTGGAGTGTGAGACTGAGTTTCCCAAGATCCTCAAGGATCTCATGGAGACAATGGGAGCACATGGTGCAGCTGTGTACAAGGGCTTTCCAGTGATGGAGGATGGAGTGGAGTATTGGTGGGTGCAACTTCACTTGTACAAAAACAAGGAAGACAACCACAAAGAAAAAGGCTTCTGCATGTACACCAACACTTTTATGCACACCACATTCTTTGAGTCAGCAAAAGAAGCAGCTTGGAAGACTATCAAGGAACTAAGTGCTAGAGTCAAGTGCAGGATGCTCAACCTCCAAAAAGACTTAGAGAAAGAGAAGGGACATACTCAAGAGTTGGAAGTCACCAACCAATCCTTAAGAGGAGATATTATAGACTTAGTGATAGAAGCATGTGAACAAGATAGGGTGATTGCCTCTAGGAACATTGTGTTAGCCACCAGATCCAGTGAGATAGGATTGTAAGCGCACTTTGTTAGTTGGACCACCACCTATCACCTTATTTTCCAAAATGATACCTTAAATAAGTTTGAACCTTGGTTGATGTAATAAATTTTTGTATGCATGACTTGAGTGATTTGTGTGTTCCAAGAATGTGTTTGAATGTTGACTTGATTATCTTAAATTGTGTTGTTCTAACTTTTTCAATCTTATAAATAGATGCCTATTGCCATCAGCACTGTTGAGGAGTTCCAGGCTACCCGTTTTGGTCCTCGTATCGTAGAGCTTATTACTTTACTCGATCTCCCTCTTCCTATCATTACGGTGCACCCACTCACCAAGTTTGAGAGGAAGGACCTTTGGGGCTTCAAGGTGAACCAGCCAGGACGCCAGACTGAGCCTACTACGGAGGCCATCGTCTTCAAGCTTATGCACGATGACAGGGAGAGAGGCATGGAGGTTGTCATGCAGGATCTGATAGGACGACTGTTAGGCCGTCACTCCCGACAGGTTAGAGGCACTCACTTCCACGCCTTCGGAAGGCGTGATGATGACAGAGAGTCCATCGACTTTGAGGATGACTCGAGGGTCACAGCAGAGCCGATACGCCTGTACCTCCAGGACTTAGAGACTCTTATTAGGCACGTGGATACCGATAGGACCAACGTCATGCTTAGTAATGACGAGCTCCAGGTGCAGCTTCGCGAGAAGGACAAGCTCTTCGCGCAGCAGGATGAGATAGTCAAGGAGATGGAGGCAAAGTTCGAGACCCAAGACCGTAAGTTCAAGAGTCAAGAGAAGCGTGTCCAGGATAGGAACAAGAGGATTCGTGATATGACCGAGGAATTGCAGTCCAAGGACTTCGAGTTAGAGCAGCAGCAGACAGTGATTGAGAGGCTTCGTTCCCAGAAGAGGGCTCTCAAGGCCAAGATTGACTCTTTGACCACTACCATCGAGGAGAACAAGACCGCAATGGAGAACGCAGGTCTTACCTTTGTCGAGGAGGAGATTGAGGCTGACGAGTAGATTTGACTACTCAGTTATCTTTATTTGCCGCACTTGTTATTTGTGAACTTATTATTGGACCATCCGACATGTGGATGGCTTGCCACTTGTGTGTTTTTACTTTGAGACTTTTGTTATCTTGTTGTTAACTTTTATCCTGTGTTGCATGCTATGTGTTTGCTTGTGCAATGTATTGTGCATAAATCATGTAAGGGTATCTCATTCTTATCTCTATATGATTAAACCATAGATGCCTCCCCGTCGCGCAAACCCCAACCCCAACATTACCCCGGAAATGCAACAAATGATGAATGCGCAGACACAGCTTATGCAAATGATGACGATGTTCATCCAGAACCAGAACAACAACAACAACAACCCCAACAACAACAACAACAATAACAACAATAACAACAACAACAACAACAACAACAACCCTCCAGGTTTTGATATGCTCACCAGATTTCTGCGTCTGAGGCCAGCTAAGTTTTCGGGAACGACTGATCCCATGGTGGCCAATGATTGGCTACGTTCTGTGAACAAAGACTTAGTGACCGTGGGATGCACAGATGCTGAAAAGGTCAGGTTCGCAGCACATTTGTTGGAAGGACCAGCCGCCGCATGGTGGGACAATTTCCAGATCACCACACCTATTGATGAGGTGACTTGGGCTATCTTTGAAGATGGCTTTCGTACTACTCATATCTCACCAGGTATGATGAGCCTGAAAAAGAAGGAGTTTCACAACCTGAAGCAGCGCCACCACAGTGTGGCTGAATATATTGAAGAATTCAACAATCTGGCGTGCTATGCACCGGATGAGGTTGACACTGATGCCAAAAGAAAGGAAAAGTTTCTGGAAGGCTTAAATGATGAGCTGAATCTGCAGTTGTCCGTGGCATATGTTCCAACTTATCAGTCGCTGTGTGACAAGGCTGTTATTGTGGAGAATAAAATGAAGCAAGTTGAGAGTAGAAAGAGGAAACACTCCGACAAGCACAGCTCGGGATCGTCTCATAAACGATCTCACTATGATGATAGTGTCAGCTCAGGATCCCACAAGCATGGGAAATTTAACAAGCACCACAACCACAACCGTCATGACAACAAGCATCATCGCAGTCATGACAATGATAAGTATAAGAACCACAAGAGTGGATATAAGAGCCACCATAGTGGAGGTGGAAGTGGAAGTAGAAGTCAGCCTAAGACGGACATCAGTCAGGTTGAGTGCTACAAATGCAAGAAGCTGGGGCATTATGCTAATGAGTGTCCTGAAAAGAAAGTTGAAGGACCTAACAAGCCCAATCCTTTTCAGAAAGGACAGGTTAACCACATCAATGTGGAGGAGGTCTATGAAGAGCCTGATGCTGTTGCTGGTAAGTTCAGACTAAATTCCATCTCGGCATTTGTACTCTTCGATACTGGTGCATCTCATTCATTCATATCAAAAGCATTTGTTGATAGAAACGGGTTTGCATCTGAAAACATTGGGTGTCCGATAAAAGTTAGCTCTCCGGGAGGAGATATGATAGTGAGTCTTGGATGCCGGAATCTAGTCATAGAGATCGGAAAACATAAGTTTCCAGTAAACCTAATAATCCTGAATTCCCAAGGATTGGATGTAATTTTGGGAATGGATTGGATGGCTAAGTATGAGGGAGTACTAGATTGTGCAAATCGTACAGTCTCACTCACAACCCCTGAAGGTAAGAGGATAAAATTTAAGTCCAATTTTAAATCTAAAGGAAGTAAGCTAAATTCTCTTAAGGGGGTTAGCATGGACAGTGTGCCAATTGTGTGTGAATATCCGGATGTGTTTCCAGAAGAGTTGCCAGGAATGCCACCAGATAGAGACGTGGAGTTTATAATAGATTTGGTACCAGGTTCTGGACCAAGAGCAAAGAGGCCCTATAAAATGTCAGTTGACGAACTTAAGGAACTCAAGAAACAACTTGGAGAACAATTGCAGAAAGGATTCATCCAGCCAAGTTCTTCATCTTGGGGAGCTCCAGTTTTGTTCGTAGAAAAGAGAGATAGAACTCAAAGATTATGCATAGATTACCGTTCTCTCAACGAGGTAACCATCAAGAACAAATATCCTTTGCCAAGAATCAATGATTTGTTTGATCAGCTAGAAGGAGCATGTGTGTTTTCGAAGATTGATCTTCGGTCAAGCTATTTTCATCTCAAGATAAGAGAGCAAGACATACCTAAAACAGCATTCACCACAAGGTATGGATTGTATGAGTACACTGTGATGCCTTTTGGTTTAACCAACGCTCCAGCATACTTCATGAATATGATGAACAAAGTGTTCATGGAATTTCTCGACAAGTTCGTTGTCGTTTTCATCGATGACATCTTAGTCTACTCCAAGAGCAAGGAAGAGCATGAAAGACATCTACGCTTGATACTTGAGAAACTAAGGGAACATAAGCTTTATGCCAAATTCAGCAAGTGTGAGTTTTGGTTAGAGGAAGTTGGATTTCTTGGTCACGTTATGACAAAGGATGGTGTAGCAGTTGATCCTGCTAAAGTTTCGGCTGTGACAGAATGGGAATCCCCTAAGAACATAAAAGAGGTTCGTAGTTTCCTTGGTTTAGCAGGTTACTACAGAAGGTTCATTGAAAAAATTTCTAAGGTTGCTAAACCAATGACAGAATTGTTAAAGAAAGATAAGAAATTTGCTTGGTCTGAAGGATGTGAACTTAGCTTTCAAGAATTAAAGAAGAGACTTGTGTCAGCACCAGTTCTGTGCCTACCAGATTTAGAAAAGGATTTCCAAGTGTATTGTGATGCTTCGCATCAAGGATTAGGTGCCGTACTTATGCAAGGCGGAAAAGTTGTGGCTTATGCCTCGAGACAACTCAAAACTCATGAAGTAAATTATCCTACCCATGATTTAGAGTTAGCCGCTGTTGTCCATGCACTCAAAACATGGAGACATTACCTTTTGGGAAAACGTTGTGAAGTATTCACCGATCATAAGAGTTTGAAGTATATCTTCACCCAGAAGGAAATCAATATGAGACAAAGGAGATGGCTAGAACTTATCAAGGATTACGACTTGAGTTTGCAATACCACCCCGGTAAAGCAAATGTAGTAGCAGATGCTCTAAGTCGTAAGGCGTTTGTAAATGGCCTTACCAAAGGTGAATTGCCAGATGACTTGTGTAAGCAATTCAAGGAACTCAGGTTGGAGATTGTGCCAGAAGGACATCTCATGTCTTTGGATGTTCAACCCACTCTGTTGGATAAGATTAAAGAAGTCCAAAAGACGGATAAAGAAATCAAAGAGATTAAGGAAAGGATTAGCCAAGGGAAGGCTAAAAGTTTCCATATGGACGAACAGGGTACTTTATGGCACGGGAAACGTATTTGTGTTCCACAAGATCCGGAAATGCGGAAACTGATTTTACAAGAAGCCCATAACTCTCCATATTCTATTCACCCGGGAAACACCAAAATGTACATGGATATGAAAGAAAGATTTTGGTGGAACAATCTCAAAAGAGACATCGCCGAACACATTGCTTTGTGTGATGTGTGTAGTAGAGTGAAAGCGGAGCATCAGAAACCAGCAGGTTCGCTTCAACCAATGCCTATTCCTGAATGGAAGTGGGAAAATATTGGTATGGATTTCATTACCGGATTACCAAGGACCAGGTCAGGGTATGATTCCATATGGGTAGTAGTGGATCGCCTAACTAAAGTAGCTCATTTTATACCCGTAAAGACAACTTATACCAGTGCCAAGTTAGCCAAAATCTACATGAGCAGAATTGTATGCCTTCACGGCGTACCTAAGAGTATTGTGTCTGATAGAGGAACTCAATTCACTTCTCACTTTTGGAGACAGCTTCATGAATCTTTAGGAACAAGGTTGGAATTCAGCACTGCTTTTCATCCTGAAACTGATGGACAAACAGAAAGGACTAATCAAATTCTTGAAGACATGTTGAGGGCATGTGCCCTAGACTATGGAGCAAGTTGGGATGAAAGTCTGCCTTACGCAGAGTTTTCTTACAACAACAGTCACCAATCTAGTATTGGGATGGCACCATTTGAGTTTCTATACGGAAGGAAGTGTACCACCCCATTGCAATGGAATGGTGTGGGAGAAAGAAGTTTGTTTGGACCAGATCTTATCAAAGACGCCGAAGAAAAGGTCAAATTGGTTAGGGACAGGTTGAAGATAGCACAGTCTCGACAGAAAAGCTACACAGATGCTAAGCGTAGAGAAGTCACTTACGAAGTTGGGGATAGAGCTTACCTTAGAGTATCACCACTTCGTGGAGTGAAAAGATTTGGAGTCAAAGGAAAGTTGGCACCAAGATATGTTGGACCATTTGACATTCTAAGTCGCAAAGGAGAAGTTGCGTATGAAATAGAACTGCCAGCATCTTTATCAGTAGTCCATAATGTTTTTCATGTGAGCCAGCTCAAGAAATGTCACCCAGAAATGAAAGAATCATCTTTGAAGGATACCATACCTTTGGAAGAAGTTCAACTAGAAAGTGATCTCACCTATGAAGAAAAGCCTGTCAAGATTCTTGAGACCATAGAAAGAGTCACAAGGACAAAAACTATCAAGTTTTGTAAAGTACAATGGAACCATCATTCCGAAGAAGAAGCAACATGGGAAAGAGAAGATGATCTTCGGAAAGACCACCCACACCTATTTGCTAGCCAATCCGAATCTCGAGGGCGAGATTCATTTTAAGGGGGTTAGATTTGTAACATCCCAAAAATCATGTTTCAAAACTCATTCATATCATCCTTGCATCTTTCATTCATATAGGGTTTTTCTCAAAATCATTTAGATGCATAAACTTAGGCTATGATTTCATGTGGGCAAATTGTCTCAATTGGCCATCACCATTTGAGATTTGATTGTCTATGAACTTGTTTGCTTGCCTCCATGGTTGGAAAGATTAGGTATAGCATTTAAACCCAATTTTCCATTTTAGAAATATTTTCAAACCCTATTCCAAACATTTTCAAACTAGAGACAAAGTCTCTGTTTATTTCAAAACCCAAGCTTGACCAAGCCTTGCAAGGTAACCACTTAGTTAAAATGACTGTTTTTGAACCTACAAAACCCTGCAAAAATTCCCAAAGCAGTTTGTATTCAAAAGTTTGAATTCATATCAAAATCAATTCAGAAAAATGGAATTAGAAAAAGAAAAGGAATTCTCAAAAGAAAAAGGCCGCGAGGCAGAGTTCTGGCCCAGCAGCTATAGCATCCCAATTGTCTAACAATTGCAATGCTACTAGCCTAGTCTATATAATGGCTACTTCCTACATATAGTTGTTGCATCATCATTATATCATGCTCATGTCATCATGCCACCTTGCATTTGAGCATCATATAAAACCCTTTTCATTTGGTTCGTATCTCATATGCATTGTAAATTGTATTTGCCTCTTGATATTGTATTTGGTTCTTGATATATTGTTTAAATGCCCAAGTTGAGTTGGGGGCATATCTTTTATTAACTCCACCACCTTTCTTGTCATCACCCATCATTCCACCATTCCACCATATATGAGCATTGCAACTTATTTGGTTTTACCTCTAGCTCATATGTGTTGTTGTGGATCCAATTCTTTCTCCACATGCTCTCATATATGCACCATATTGTTTCCACATTATTGGTTTATGAGAGTCACATGGCCACCTTTGCATGCCTTGTGAGTGGAACCCTAATTCTAGCTTCCATATGTGTTGTTTTGGGGTTAATATCATGTTGGGATATTTTGTGGGCTTATTAAATACCTAGTGGCACATACACACTAGCAAGTCCCATTTTATTTCAGATATGGTCATCTCCAACTACTCCACATGGGGCATCCTTCCACTTCTTCTAGTTTGGCTTATTCCATATTTTTTTGGGAATGCATGGATATAAATGCCATGGACATTTATTTTGTTTTCACAAGATAAAACCTAGCATTAATGGTTATGCATGGGCCATGCAACCATAACCCTTGGCCTTCTTCTTTTGTTTTGTTTTATTTGTTTGGTTGGAGCTTGGTTTTAAATTCAACTAGGTGATCTTTGTTTTGGATCTCTTAGACCATATTTTAAAAACTACCTCTTTGGTTTGGCTAAGTCAAACCATCTCTAACCCTAATCTCTCTTACCTCTCCCTTTTTCTATCTCTTACCCTAAACCATACCCTCACCTCTCCTCTCTCTTTACCATCCTCTCTCTAACCCTAAGCCAAACCCTAAACCGAGCCCCCCTTGCTCACCCGAGCCTAGCTCCAAAACCCTAACCCTATCTAATCTACCGCGGCCCCACCTTGCAGCCTCTCTGCCCTCCCCCTTCCCTTTCTTTGGCTTCAAGACAAGAAGAGGAAAGAAAAAGAAAGCCACCCGATCACCTCCTCCTCTCTTTTGCAAACCACCACCACCCCATGTGCCCTCCCCTCTCTCCCTTATCACCTCAACCACCCCAGGAACCCCAGGGCAAGATCTGGACGCCAGGCACCCCGCCTTCCTCCCACCTTCCCCCCCAGGACCAGCCATGGCCTCCCCATGCCGAACCCCAAACCCTAGACATCTACCTCCTGGCCTCGCCGGCCCGAAGCTTTCCAAGGCGATCAAGGAGCTCGAGGGGCTTCGTCTACTTCTCCTACATCGCCCTGCACCGGCCACACCTCGCCGGAGTCCGCCGAAGCTCCCCGGGCACGCCGCGGCCACCGGAGCAGACGCCCGCGGGACCTCGGCCTCGACTCCGATCCGCTCCACCTCCGGCCCCAGCGACCACACCGATGAGCTCCTGGTGAGCCTCTCAACCCCCTTGACATGCCCGTTCCCCTCCTACCGGCCCAGACGCGCCGGACACTCCGTCGAGCGCGCTCCGTGCATCGCCGCCGCGACGTCCGTCAAGTCTGCAGCGTCAGACCGCAGCACCGACCGCCCTGTTCCTCGCCCTTCCCCGCGCGCTACAGCCCGCCCCCGTAGTCGCTCCCTGCACGAAACTTGTAGCCCTACGTCCCCTCGTCGTCTTTCGTTTTTGCGGCGTGGCGAGATCCGCTGCCGTTCGGTCGCCATCGTCGATCAAACTCCGGTCGTTCCCCTGTTTTCTGCAGACGACGCGCAGCCGACAGTCCGGCGACGCCGACATTTTCGCGGAAAGGCCCCTCCCCTTTTTCCCGCCTAAACCCGCGGTCCCCGCGGCCCCACCTGCCAGCCTCGTTTTCCTCTTTGCCAGAAAACCCCCGGAAAACCCACACCATCACGGACCAACCCCTCCCCGCGCCTGGGATCGCCCACGTGTCCAGCACACGTTGGCCGTGTGCGCGCTATGGCCCCGCAGCCCTGGGACCCACCTGTCGGCCACTGTGGCTGGCAGCAGTCGCGGTGACAAAAGCTTTTCTGCGTGCTGTTTCGCCAGGTCAGCTCGGCCCCAGCTGTCTGTGACTATGGCTAGACCTGGCTGAGTAACAAAAGTATTTCTGTAATCTGTTTAAATTCAAACTTTTTCAAAATTATTTTAAATTCAAATTTATTTATGTCTTAAATAACTCTTGGAATATAAATCCAAATAATACAAATAATATATGTTTTCAAATCAGAAAAATATGAGGATTTCAAATATGCCCTCCAAAATATATTTTGAACACTTTATTTTCCAAGTTAATTAAAATTACAATAAATTGCCCTTTTATCTTAATTAATTAATAACTTTTGTTTTATAGGTCCAAATTTAACAAATAATATGTCTAAAATGTTTAGCTTGACGAGACCTTTCTGTTTAAGCATTCCATATTTTGTTTTGAAGCATGCATCATTTAAATATAAAGATTACAGCAACTAATATGAGAATAAAATGGGCCCAAAACTCAATAAAATGTTTATTCTTGTATTCCACACCTCACCCATGCCATGCTACTTTACTACCATGCAACTTGTGCATCATTCATCATGGCATGATTGTTTGCTTGATGCATTTATTCATATGCTTGTGCACTTTATTTATGTTGGCCCTTGTTTGTTTGGTTCTTCTTCGAATAGACGCTGAGCAGGGGATATATCAAGAGAACCAGGAGCGCTACCCAGATCCATCCCTTGCTTCAACTGAGCTGCCAGGCAAGCACTACCACATGCTTGCATACATATAGTACCTATTGCCTCCATCTTATTCTTGCATCATTGAGTCGCGATTGCATTAAATTGAATCCCAAGTATTGCATAGCCTTTACTATTAAACCCCACCGAAGCTTGTTCCTCCATCCCATGAGCCATTACTACAGGAGTTGTTTGAGCCATGCGAGTCGTAGAACAGCATGTGTAGGGTATGTGAGCGTCTGATGGATAATGAGGTACCTAAACAACTTAACCTGAGTAGTAATGGGATAACTAATGAAAGTGGCATCGGTGAGCCATATTTGCTATTTGGTTTTTCAGGCTCACTTGTGTCCCGTAGGACCCCGAGTACTTGATTCCTGTTCCTTGAATATTCGCGCTATCCACATCCGGGAGGCTTATGAACCCCCCTGAGCCAGAGCTTGATTCATTCTTATTTCTTGGGGCCACAAACTAGTTTGAGGTTTTATTTACTATCCTGTACTTATGCCATGCTTTACTGTTTTTTTTAAATTGTGCGAGGTACTGCACACTGTACTGTTTAGGTCCGTGACCCGTTTTCGCTGTATCGACAAGCCCAGTCACACTTTCGGGTTCCCAGTCGTTTACAGCCGGCCACACAAACCTTGAGTCCGTCTCGTAGCCGGCCAGCTTCGTTGCGGGTAGCTTAATGGGGTGGCCCCCTGAAATATTTCTGAATCCTGTGATCGCTTTGTCGTGACTGCCTCGTTGGGTTTTGATTTGGTTTTTCCGAGGCATATCGAGTGTGTGTTGCTATTTGTGCACCCCTGCAGGGTAAAACTTTCTGAAAGCCGTGTCCGCGGTTATGGACGACTTGGAGCACAGTTTCTCGATCATAGACAAGAATAACTAAAGTACCGCTTTTAATTTGACTAGACTAGGTACCTGACTAGTAAATAGTACAACACTCATGGAATGATTAATAAAACTGCCAACGGATGGGGGTTGATCGTCCGCTTCCTCGTCGGTAAGCGAGGAGGAGGATGGATCTGTTAAGATTACCGTTATAACTGCTATAACTGTTGTTATTCATTCACGGACATCCGTCTATCTCTGGTTAGGCGGATGGTTAGCGAGTTTCTACAGAATTGCTAGGGTTTATCTTTTGCTGCAATTGCGTCACCCCAGGTTGTGTCCCCTTTAGAGGCATAAAGACTTGCTGAGTACCCCTAGGGTCTCACACGATAAATTATTGGTTCAGATGAACAGGTACACTCACAAGATGGATACTGGGTGGAAGAGACGGACGATGTGGGCAACGATCATTCGGTGTAGAGATTCCGGGAACGGGGATCCGTGAGATCTGTGGGCGGGATGTGCTTATTTATGGGGCATCTTATGCCGATTTGCTTCTTATCCGTACTCGGATTTTTTCTTCCGCTTCCGCTTGATACTCTGATGTTTGATGTATGAGGAGATATCCTAAACTATTATATCTATCTAGGATATTTGGATCTTGCCGTATGGCGTTGCTATATTTCCTTTCTTTTTAGATGGAATGGCTCTGATGTACTATTGTATGGTGGCTTGCATACATACTCATTTTTGTATGTAGTTGATCCCTTCGCCTGCCGATTACGCCGCCCGTTCTTGTCCCGATGTGTGGAAATGGTTGGGACGGACGAAAGGTCTACCTGTGAGTGGCATTTGGGCCCCACCGTACTATTTCAACCATTTCTGCTCATCCAGGCTTGTAACTAGGAGCGTAATTCACCGAGGTAGTTACAATTGGTATCAGAGCCATCCCGCCCTTCAGGGTCAGCCAAATGGTCGTTGTCTGTCTAGCAAATATTTTTGGTAGTTATGTATATTAGGGAAAAACAAAACGCGAGAGTAGGACTGCTTCCACTTTTCTTCTTACCCACCCACCCACCCTTTTCTGGTAAGGAAGTGTAACGTTTTCAATCCTCTTCTTAAAATTCAAACTAGGATTCACGTGTTCTGGGTTTCTGTAGTATCATAGAAAGTGTGTGTGTGTGCGTGTGTGTGTAATTCCTTGTCTATCTGTTGCATCCTTTTTGTTATCTTCAATCTGCCTTTGGTTATCAACTGTTGGCATATTCCATACCGACAGGCTTTTGAAAACCGGCGCGATCTATCTAACTCCTTGTTAACCGGTGCCATCTTCTTAAGGGTGTCCTTCCTTCTAGCAACTCCGCATTCTGCGTACTCATCAGTTGCTAATCTCTACCTGTTAAGTGGTTTTTGCGCATCTATTGGTATTTTAATGCCGAAAATGCGGAAATTTTTTCTTTGATGCATCTGTGTTTCCACACTCCTTTCTAGTCGTGTGTGAAACATTATCTATCTCCCTTTTATCAGCATGTCCATGCTAACTCATTCTTTTGTCACCGGCGCTTAACCCTGGAGTTTCTTTTCATCTCCTTTTCTCTTGGGCTAATTACATAACATGTGTCGATCCGATGCTGATGATTGTAATTTGGCTCTCTGCATAGCTATATTCCACTCATGATAAGTGTCGATTGGAATATGGAAAATGCTATCAACACTATCCTACAAATGGTGACGGTTATCTCCTGTGATTTCGAGTACACCGTGATCATACCTATGCATATTCAAGCATCTTTGGCAATCCGTAGTTTCTCAAAGCACTACGGTGGTCTATCATCTGTTTATCATGCTGCACATCTTTTTGAACCCCATATCTGCACAATTCTCTTGGAGACGAGGGAATTGCATCTTTTTGTCTCTGATAGCTTTGCTTAAGGTATGAGCTATCATCGGTTCTTAACCAAGATCTCTTTATCTTTGTAACCGGTGATCCAATCGACAATGTGAATCAGGTGACATCTCTTTTTCTTCCGAAGGACCAGATAATCTATTCTTCCACTGCATCTTCTTCAGCACGAACCCGTGCTCTTAATATTGATCTTTCTAAGAGTGTTGAGCTCAGGAAGTGTTCGAGCATTTGTTCGTTCTCCCGCCTCTTGAACTTGATATTCTGGGAATATCCTGTTAATCCATGGTGGTATATGTTGATAATATGCTTGCCTATTCGATATCAATGGAAGAACATGGAAGATCATCTGTGTCTCTTTCTCTCAAGCTTCGTGAACACTTCCTGTGTGCAAGTTCTCAAAGCGCGAATTCTGGCTTCTTGAAGTCACCTATCTCGGCCACGTCCTTCTGCTAAATAGATCGCTTCAATTCTGAAATTAGCAAGTCCATTGTTAATTCCATCCTCCATCTTCAACCAATCCGGAGTTGTTCCTTGTTGGCAAGTTATCATCGTCGTTCCGCCGAAGTTATCCTCAAGACTGCTAAATCTCTCTCTATCATTTCAAGAAGAACATGGAGTCCTTTTCACCTCTATCTCGTTAAGTAATCTCTTGAAACCCTCTCGCTCTATCGTCTATGCTCTATCCACCGGAGGCCATGAAGACCTTCCAGATCTTGTTTTCCTTCTGTTCAACTTGGTGCTATCTTTCCTATATCTGTGGAATCTTGCAGTTCTTCTCTGTAATCTTCCTTCATATCTTTCTGGTGGCTTGGTACTTCAGACATGACGACAACATCATCATCTTTATCTATCTATGAATCCGGTGAATCGTTTGCATCTATCCTTGTTTTCTAACGGAGTTCCATGAGTTATTGTCAAAACCTTCATTCGGTTTCGGTAGTGGGTTGCATGGTTTTCGGATTCATGTGCGGAGTAATGCTTTGAGTGCGGGATGGAGTAGCTACCATACCACTACTCTTATCATTCGCTCTTGTACATTGAATTGGTGAATTAATGTGATTTCACTCATTCCACGAAAGTTAGAAGTGGCCTTTATCCCTCGATACTTTTACTTCCATCTTTGTTTTTCCGGAGTGCTCTCTCGAAGAAAGTAATCGATAATCTCTTGTTGGTGATCTAGTCTTTTCCTACACGGAGCAAATCTTCAATTATCTGGTGGAAACAAATGCAAACTCCTTTCGGCCCTCGTCTTTCTACCGGTACTCGACATCCACAAACAAGATGAAAGGAAACTATCTCTCTTTTTGTTTCATCAATTCTTTTCTATGGTAAAGCCAATTATGGCTGATGCCATCAGCCGCAAATCTATTGCGTTAGCCTCAAGGCTAAAGAAAGCAATAAGTATATCTACAATAAACCCCAGATCCTCCATATTCTTTGCTTCTCGGGATTCCACCATGATCTGGCTTCACATCCGTCTCTGGAAGTTATATCCGCGCACCTCAATTGCGTGATCCTTTGGTTCTTACCGGCGCAAGAAGAATATAATCCGACGATGTCTTACTAAATCTTTCTGCTGATATCAAGGGACTCTATTGTTTGAAGGCAATGTTGTTTCTGAACTTCCTTTCTCAAATCCGAGAGAAGATACGATGCTATTGTCACAGTGGTTCAAAACCTCTCCAATCTAGCTCTTTTTCTTCCGGCGAGATAAAGATTCATCCTCTCTCGTATCAATAAATCTTTGATCTTAACGGTGTGCCTTTCGATATCCATGATACATCATATTGTCTTTTTCTTTCTCAAGTGGTTCTATTCTTTTATCATGTTTCTCGAGAAAACCGGAGCTATGTCCATCCTATCCGTCTTGTCTCACGACAATCCTTCAACTCTTCTAATCGTTGTTTCTCAAGCAAAACGCAGGA
Organism: Avena sativa; assembly: GCA_916181665.1. Lineage (NCBI taxonomy): Eukaryota > Viridiplantae > Streptophyta > Magnoliopsida > Poales > Poaceae > Avena > Avena sativa. The sequence continues at coordinate 438,264,894 of OV702295.1, forward strand.
CTCGCAACAAGTCTAGCAAGTTTTGCAAGGTGTAGTGGTCGCACCATTCAGTTCTTCATCATCTTGGGAACGTAAGGATCACCTTCGTTCGAACACCCGCCTCTCCTTGTGTTATTTTCTTTTTCCTAGGAATCTCGGGGCGAGATTCTTGTTTAGTGGGGGAGAGTTGTAGCATCCCAATTGTCTAACAATTGCAATGCTACTAGCCTAGTCTATATAATGGCTACTTCCTACATATAGTTGTTGCATCATCATTATATCATGCTCATGTCATCATGCCACCTTGCATTTGAGCATCATATAAAACCCTTTTCATTTGGTTCTTATCTCATATGCATTGTAAATTGTATTTGCCTCTTGATATTGTATTTGGTTCTTGATATATTGTTTAAATGCCCAAGTTGAGTTGGGGGCATATCTTTTATTAACTCCACCACCTTTCTTGTCATCACCCATCATTCCACCATTCCACCATATATGAGCATTGCAACTTATTTGGTTTTACCTCTAGCTCATATGTGTTGTTGTGGATCCAATTCTTTCTCCACATGCTCTCATATATGCACCATATTGTTTCCACATTATTGGTTTATGAGAGTCACATGGCCACCTTTGCATGCCTTGTGAGTGGAACCCTAATTCTAGCTTCCATATGTGTTGTTTTGGGGTTAATATCATGTTGGGATATTTTGTGGGCTTATTAAATACCTAGTGGCACATACACACTAGCAAGTCCCATTTTATTTCAGATATGGTCATCTCCAACTACTCCACATGGGGCATCCTTACACTTCTTCTAGTTTGGCTTATTCCATATTTTTTTGGGAATGCATGGATATAAATGCCATGGACATTTATTTTGTTTTCACAAGATAAAACCTAGCATTAATGGTTATGCATGGGCCATGCAACCATAACCCTTGGCCTTCTTCTTTTGTTTTGTTTTATTTGTTTGGTTGGATCTTGGTTTTAAATTCAAATAGGTGCTCCTTGTTTTGGATCTCTTAGACCATATTTTAAAAACTACCTCTTTGGTTTGGCTAAGTCAAACCATCTCTAACCCTAATCTCTCTTACCTCTCCCTTTTTCTATCTCTTACCCTAAACCATACCCTCACCTCTCCTCTCTCTTTACCATCCTCTCTCTAACCCTAAGCCAAACCCTAAACCGAGCCCCCCTTGCTCACCCGAGCCTAGCTCCAAAACCCTAACCCTATCTAATCTACCGCGGCCCCACCTTGCAGCCTCTCTGCCCTCCCCCTTCCCTTTCTTTGGCTTCAAGACAAGAAGAGGAAAGAAAAAGAAAGCCACCCGATCACCTCCTCCTCTCTTTTGCAAACCACCACCACCCCATGTGCCCTCCCCTCTCTCCCTTATCACCTCAACCACCCCAGGAACCCCAGGGCAAGATCTGGACGCCAGGCACCCCGCCTTCCTCCCACCTTCCCCCCCAGGAGCATCCATGGCCTCCCCATGCCGAACCCCAAACCCTAGACATCTACCTCCTGGCCTCGCCGGCCCGAAGCTTTCCAAGGCGATCAAGGAGCTCGAGGGGCTTCGTCTACTTCTCCTACATCGCCCTGCACCGGCCACACCTCACCGGAGTCCGCCGAAGCTCCCCGGGCACGCCGCGGCCACCGGAGCAGACGCCCACGGGACCTCGGCCTCGACTCCGATCCGCTCCACCTCCGGCCCTAGCGACCACACCGATGAGCTCCTGGTGAGCCTCTCAACCCCCTTGACATGCCCGTTCCCCTCCTACCGGCCCAGACGCGCCGGACACTCCGTCGAGCGCGCTCCGTGCGTCGCCGCCGCGACGTCCGTTGAGTCTGCAGCATCAGACCGCAGCACCGACCGCCCTGTTCCTCGCCCTGCCACGCGCGCTACAGCCCGCCCCCGTAGTCGCTCCCTGCACGAAACTTGTAGCCCTACGTCCCCTCGTCGTCTTTCCTTTTTGCGGCGTGGCGAGATCCGTCGCCGTTCGGTCGCCATCGTCGATCAAACTCCGGCCGTTCCCCTGTTTTCTGCAGACGACGCAGCCGACAGTCCGGCGACGCCGACATTTTCGCGGAAAGGCCCCTCCCCTTTTTCCCGCCTAAACCCGCGGTCCCCGCGGCCCCACCTGCCAGCCTTGTTTTCCTCTTTGCCAGAAAACCCCCGGAAAACCCAGACCATCACGGACCAACCCCTCCCCGCGCCTGGGATCGCCCACGTGTCCAGCACACGTTGGCCGTGTGCGCGCTATGGCCCCGTAGCCCTGGGACCCACCTGTCGGCCACTGTGGCTGGCAGCAGTCGCGGTGACAAAAGATTTTCTGCGTGCTGTTTCGCCAGGTCAGCTCGGCCCCAGCTGTCTGTGACTATGGCTAGACCTGGCTGAGTCAAAAGTATTTCTGTAATCTGTTTAAATTCAAACTTTTTCAAAATTATTTTAAATTCAAATTTATTTCTGTTTTAAATAACTCTTGGAATATAAATCCAAATAATACAAATAATATATGTTTTCAAATCAGAAAAATATGAGGATTTCAAATATGCCCTCCAAAATATATTTTGAACACTTTATTTTCCAAGTTAATTAAAATTACAATAAATTGCCCTTTTACCTTAATTAATTAATAACTTTTGTTTTATAAGTCCAAATTTAACAAATAATATGTATAAAATGTTTAGCTCGACGAGACCTTTCTGTTTATGCATTCCATATTTTGTTTTGAAGCATGCATCATTTAAATATAAAGATTACAGCAACTAATATGAGAATAAAATGGGCCCAAAACTCAATAAAATGTTTATTCTTGTATTCCACACCTCACCCATGCCATGCTACTTTACTACCATGCAACTTGTGCATCATTCATCATGGCATGATTGTTTGCTTGATGCATTTATTCATATGCTTGTGCACTTTATTTATGTTGGCCCTTGTTTGTTTGGTTCTTCTTCGAATAGACGCTGAGCAGGGGATATATCAAGAGAACCAGGAGCGCTACCCAGATCCATCCCTTGCTTCAACTGAGCTGCCAGGCAAGCACTACCACATGCTTGCATACATATAGTACCTATTGCCTCCATCTTATTCTTGCATCATTGAGTCGCGATTGCATTAAATTGAATCCCAAGTATTGCATAGCCTTTACTATTAAACCCCACCGAAGCTTGTTCCTCCATCCCATGAGCCATTACTACAGGAGTTGTTTGAGCCATGCGAGTCGTAGAACAGCATGTGTAGGGTATGTGAGCGTCTGATGGATAATGAGGTACCTAAACAACTTAACCTGAGTAGTAATGGGATAACTAATGAAAGTGGCATCGGTGAGCCATATTTGCTATTTGGTTTTTTAGGCTCACTTGTGTCCCGTAGGACCCCGAGTACTTGATTCCTGTTCCTTGAATATTCGCGCTATCCACATCCGGGAGGCTTATGAACCCCCCTGAGCCAGAGCTTGATTCATTCTTATTTCTTGGGGCCACAAACTAGTTTGAGGTTTTATTTACTATCCTGTACTTATGCCATGCTTTACTGTTTTTTTTTAAATTGTGCGAGGTACTGCACACTGTACTGTTTAGGTCCGTGACCCGTTTTCGCTGTATCGACAAGCCCAGTCACACTTTCGGGTTCCCAGTCGTTTACAGCCGGCCACACAAACCTTGAGTCCGTCTCGTAGCCGGCGAGCTTCGTTGCGGGTAGCTTAATGGGGTGGCCCCCTGAAATATTTCTGAATCCTGTGATCGCTTTGTCGTGACTGCCTCGTTGGGTTTTGATTTGGTTTTTCCGAGGCATATCGAGTGTGTGTTGCTATTTGTGCACCCCTGCAGGGTAAAACTTTCTGAAAGCCGTGTTCGCGGTTATGGACGACTTGGAGCACAGTTTCTCGATCATAGACAAGAATAACTAAAGTACCGCTTTTAATTTGACTAGACTAGGTACCTGACTAGTAAATAGTACAACACTCATGGAATGATTAATAAAACTGCCAACGGATGGGGGTTGATCGTCCGCTTCCTCGTCGGTAAGCGAGGAGGAGGATGGATCTGTTAAGATTACCGTTATAACTGCTATAACTGTTGTTATTCATTCACGGACATCCGTCTATCTCTGGTTAGGCGGATGGTTAGCGAGTTTCTACAGAATTGCTAGGGTTTATCTTTTGCTGCAATTGCGTCACCCCAGGTTGTGTCCCCTTTAGAGGCATAAAGACTTGCTGAGTACCCCTAGGGTCTCACACGATAAATTATTGGTTCAGATGAACAGGTACACTCACAAGATGGATACTGGTGGAAGAGACGGACGATGTGGGCAACGATCATTCGGTGTAGAGATTCCGGGAACGGGGATCCGTGAGATCTGTGGGCGGGATGTGCTTATTTATGGGGCATCTTATGCCGATTTGCTTCTTATCCGTACTCGGATTTTGTCTTCCGCTTCCGCTTGATACTCTGATGTTTGATGTAGGAGGAGATATCCTAAACTATTATATCTATCTAGGATATTTGGATCTTGCCGTATGGCGTTGCTATATTTCCTTTCTTTTTAGATGGAATGTCTCTGATGTACTATTGTATGGTGGCTTGCATACATACTCATTTGTGTATGTAGTTGATCCCTTCGCCTGCCGATTACGCCGCCCGTTCTTGTCCCGATGTGTGGAAATGGTTGGGACGGCCGAAAGGTCTACCTGTGAGTGGCATTTGGGCCCCACCGTACTATTTCAACCATTTCTGCTCATCCAGGCTTGTAACTAGGAGCGTAATTCACCGAGGTAGTTACAGCAGCAAATCGAGCCCAGCAAGCCCACCCGGGGACCTTCCTTTTCTTCTCTCACGCGCAAGCACACGCAAACAGACGCTGACAGCCAGGCCCCACTTCCACTCCGCGCACCTCGCTGACAAGCGGGCCTCCTCCACGTCAGCATCGTCTCCCCGCACGACCAGTTCATCCCCAAATCAACGCGGGCGTTTTCTGTGTTTAATCCGCGGCGTTAATTCAATTAAAAGGCCGAGTAATTCTCGCTCGTGACCAGGCTATAAGAATCCCCTCTGCCCCTCTCTCTTCTCCCTCAAACCCCGAACCTAGAGCGCCACCAGGCTGCGAGCATTACTCTCTGTAGCCCCGCCGTATCCGACGACTGCGCCGGCGAATTCCGGTGAGTTTTGAGCTCCCCTCTGCCTATCGTTCTTGCAAACTGGTTCAGTGAATCTCTGCGCTTCTTTTAACACATTTCGTTTGCCCTCGCATGAACCGTAGCTCCGGCAGCATCGTCGACTGGCCGCCACCGTCTTCTGTATGAACTCCGGCGAGCTCTAGTGGTAAGCCCAGACCGCCCCGCGCCTTCTAGTTCACGCACACGACTCTGTCTCGACTCTGTGAATCTAACCATGTCTTCGCCTTGCCTTGGGGTGATTCACAGCGACGTCCACGACGACCACCCGACGCATCGACGCTGTCCTCCACTCCGCCGAGGAATCGCGGCTGAACCCGAGCGCCCCTTGACCAACCGCGAGTACGACGAGCATCACCGTGACCCCCTAAGCCCGGTGAGCTACTCTTCTTTCTCACTCGCCTCCTGCATCGTCGCCTCCGTCGTCGACCGACCGTTCCGCCGCCGGTAGCCACCGCTCCGCCGCCAGATTTTGGCCAGGGCAATAGGAACCGTTAGATCTGCATCTAATGGCTTGGATAGAATGACTAATCGAAGGGGTACGCGATGATCTGAGCCGCACCTGCCCCTTTAAATCCAGCGGTCTGTATCACTCGATCCAGACGAACCGGTACCGACCAATTAGACAGTGACGCGTGGCTAGGGTTAGGTCTGAAAATAGATTTAAAACCAGAATTTTGATCCAAATTCAAATGCCTATATCTTTTGAATTCCACGTTGGAATTTTGCAAACTTTATACCGTTGGATTCAGAAAAACAAGACCTTTCTGCCTATCCTTTTTGTTTAGCAAATAGTAACCATTAGTTTGGCTTAAATTGTAGAAACTTGTCTGAGGCCTTTTTGAGTATAGATTTAGTTTAGTATTTTGTTTTAGGGTTAAATAAGTTTGTCTTGGTTACTTTGTGACTTGTTTAGATTCTGTAATCTTGCCCTTGATTGGTAGAATTTTCAAAAATCACCACTTAGTAGATTCATGCATGCATGCATTCATAATATCTTTGTTTGTATATATTTGTGTGTAATTGTGTGCTACAACTTTGTGTGTAGATTTTGCTAGTGATTGTGATTGTGACGAGTGCTACTCTCCACACTACCAAGGCAAGTGATATCTTCATGAATATTCCATTCCTATATTTTATCTATGCATTAGTATTATTTTTTTCCAATTATAGGACTTGCATGGATTTTTGCTAAGTATAAACTATGCTTTGGGAAAACCTATTAGGTGAAACCTTAGTGAAAATTACCTAAGTCAAGAATCCTAATACTATCATGCTTAGCCTAGCTACTAGAAAACAAGGGTGGTTTATATATTCACCTTTTGAAAAATTATTCTAAGTCTTTGGACTTGTGTTTTATTTTAACAAAACAACTAAGTTAAAGAATCACCTGGGTGGAATGGAAGGAATGGTTTATGTTGAGTGGTTCACAAGGCCATGGACTTGGCTTGTGTATCTCACTTGTGGATGGCCACCCAGGAACAAAGAGATTTGAGATGTCAAATGTTGAGAAGCTTCAAGTGCAACCACTTGGCATTATGGGCTCTGCCATGATCTTAGGATGCTAGAACTTAGTCTCTTGGACAGTGGGTGGTAGATGGGATGATAGGTTGGAGCGCGTCCATTTTACTAAGGAAAGGCTACTGAAGGATCTTGTCTTGGGAAACCAAGTCTTGTGGGGAAAGTGCACCACCTCTGCAGAGTGTAAAACCTAATTACTTAGCCATGTCCCTGGTAAAGGACAATTTGAGCATCAAGACATGGAAACTTCAAGAATCTCATCACTCCAATTTCTAAATAAAACTTGTGTGTGAACAAGGGTTAAAAGGATCTTCAGTCCTTGATTGGTAGATGCCCTGAGTGGATCTTCAGTCTTTGATTGGTAGATGCCTTGGGTGTTTTGTGCCAAGCAAAAACTTAGTATTTTCAAAAGTTAAGGAAAAATCTATTTTGAGCAATGCAAGCCTAAGCTCCACCAGCCAAATGCATATAGTATTATAGTCCACTTAAAATATACTAAGGTATCACTTGCCAATACTATTCCAAAGTATTGACCCTCTGTGGCTGTAACTTGTAATGTTGCAGGTTATTCTGATGATGATTAGGAGTCATGAGTCTACACTCAACATGCTTGCCTGTGGCACATGAAGATGAAGACTTATGTTTATTTATTTATTCCATAAACTCTTGTATTCGGCCTTTGGCCGTGAGTTGTAAAAGACTATGTTTTATCTCTGGAATGACTGTAATAAACGACCTTTGTATCTGGGTACTTCATCTTAAACTGTGGATGCTAGCATTGATCCAGGGACTAGCATTGCAATCACAGGGATCTTTTCCTTTACAAAGGAGGGATCTTACAGATGGTATCAGAGCATTGTGTTGCCTGTAGGATTATGACCCTAGGATTGGAAACCACTAAGGAAATTTTTTACTTCTTCTACACTTGTCTATTCTTCTCGTAAGCTTTTCTAATCTTTTCATTCTCATCTCTATTTGTAGATGAACTCCATCAACGAAGCCGTGAAGAGAGGAACACTCATGACCATGACCTTGGAGTGTGAGACTGAGTTTCCCAAGATCCTCGAGGATCTCATGGAGACAATGGGAGCACATGGTGCAGCTGTGTACAAGGGCTTTCCAGTGATGGAGGATGGAGTGGAGTATTGGTGGGTGCAACTTCACTTGTACAAAAACAAGGAAGACAACCACAAAGAAAAAGGCTTCTGCATGTACACCAACACTTTTGTGCACACCACATTCTTTGAGTCAGCAAAAGAAGCAGATTGGAAGACTATCAAGGAACTAAGTGCTAGAGTCAAGTGCAGGATGCTCAACCTCCAAAAAGACTTAGAGAAAGAGAAGGGACATACTCAAGAGTTGGAAGTCACCAACCAATCCTTAAGAGGAGATATTATAGACTTAGTGATAGAAGCATGTGAACAAGATAGGGTGATTGCCTCTAGGAACATTGTGTTAGCCACCAGATCCAGTGAGATAGGATTGTAAGCGCACTTCGTTAGTTGGACCACACCCAGTGTCATTGCATGTGTGTTCTTCTCACAAACCACACATGGATCCACCGGTGTCATTGCATGTCTGCTCTTCTCATTAACCACAGCTAGAGTCATTGCATGTCTGTTCTTTTCACAAACATAATATCATTGCAAGTGTGTTCTTACCATAAACCACACATGGATCCACCAGTGTCATTGCATGTGTGTTCTTCTCACAAACCACACATGGATCCACCCAGTGTCATCGCATGTGTGTTCTTCCCATGTGCCACATATCACCAGTGTCATTGCATGTGTGTTCTTCCCAAAGACCACACATGGATCCACCAGTGTCATTGCATGTGTGTTCTTCTCACAAACCATATCATGAACCACACCCAGTGTCATTGCATGTGTTCTTCTCACAAACCACACATGGATCCACCGGTGTCATTGCATGTCTTCTCTTCTCATTAACCATATCATGAACCACACCCAGTGTCATTGCATGTGTGTTCTTCCCATGAACCACACATGGATCCACCAGTGTCATTGCATGTGTGTTCTTCCCACAGACCACACATGGATCCACCGGTGTCATTGCATGTGCGTTATTCCCATGAACCACACATGGATCCACCGGTGTCATCGCAGGTCTGCTCTTTTCTTGAATCACAGTTAGAGTCATCGGATGTCTGCTCTTTTCATGAACCACAGCTAGAGTCATTGCATGTGTGTTCTTCGTACAAACCATATCATGAACCACAACCAGTGTCATTGCATGTGTGTTCTTCTCACAAACCACACATGGATCCACCGGTGTCATTGCATGTCTGCTCTTCTCATTAACCACAGCTAGAGTCATTGCATGTCTGTTCTTTTTACAAACCACATATCACCAGAGTCATTGCATGTGTGTTCTTCCCATAAACCACACATGGATCCACCAGTGTCATTGCATGTCTGTTCTTCTCACAAACCACACATGGATCCACCTAGTGTCATCGCATGTGTGTTCTTCCCATGAACCACACATGGATCCACCAGTGTCATTGCATGTCTGCTCTTTTCATGAACCACAGCTAGAGTCATTGGATGTGTGTTCTTCTCACAGACCACATATCAACAGTGTCATTTCATGTGTGTTCTTCCCAAAGACCACACATGGATCCACCAGTGTCATTGCATGTATGTTCTTCTCACAAACCATATCAAGAACAACACCCAGTGTCATTGCATGTGTATTCTTCTCATAGACCACACATGGATCCACCAGTGTCATTACATGTGTGTTCTTCTCACAAACCATATCATGAACCACACCCAGTGTCATTGCATGTGTGTTCTTCCCATGAACCACACATGGATCCACCAGTGTCATTAGATGTGTGTTCTTCCCACAGACCACACATGGATGCACCAGTGTCATTGCATGTGTGTTATTCCCATGAACCACACATGGATCCACCAGTGTCATTGCATGTCTGCTCTTTTCATGAACCACAGCAAGAGTCATTGGATGTGTGTTCTTCTCACAGACCACATATCACCAGTGTCATTGCATGTGTGTTCTTTCCAAAGACCACACATGGATCCACCAGTGTCATTGCATGTGTGTTCTTCTCACAAACCATATCATGAACCATACCTAGTGTCATTGCATGTGTGTTCTTCTCACAGACCACACATGGATCCACCAGTGTCATTGCATGTGTTTTCTTCTCACAAACCATATCATGAACCACACCCAGTGTCATTGCATGTGTGTTCTTCCCATGAACCACACATGGACCCAGCAGTGTCATTGCATGTCCGCTCTTTTCATTAACCACCGCTAGAGTCATTGCATGTGTGTTCTTCTTACAAACCACATATCACCGGTCTCTATCCATGTGTGTTCTTCCCATGAACCACACATGGATCCACCAGTGTCATTATATGTGTGTTCTTCCCACAGACCACACATGGATCCACCGGTGTCATTGCATGTCTACTCTTGTCATTAACCATAGCTAGATTCATTGCATGTCTGTTCTTTTCACAAACCACATATCACCAGAGTCATTGCATGTGTGTTCTTACCATGAACCACACCCAGTGTCATTGCTTGTGTGTTCTTCTCATTACCCCACATGGATCCACCGGTGTCATTGCATGTCTGCTCTTTTCATTAACCACATCTAGAGTCATTGCATGTGTTTTTTTTTCACAAACCACATATCACCAGAGTCATTGCATGTGTGTTCTTCCCATGAACCACACATAGATCCACCAGTGTCATTGCATGTGTGTTCTTCCCACAGACCACACATGGATCCACCGGTGTCATTGCATGTGTGTTCTTCCCACAGACCACACATGGATCCACCGGTATCATTGCATGTTTGTTCTTCCCATGAACCACACATGGATCCACCGGTGTCATCACAGGTCTGGTCTTTTAATGAACTAAAGTTAGAGTCATCGCATGTCTGCTCTTTTCATGAACCACAGCTAGAGTCATTGCATGTGTGTTCTTCTTACAAACCACATCATGAACCACACCCAGTGTCATTGCATGTGTGTTCTTCTCACAAACCACACATGGATCCACCGGTGTCATTGCATGTCTGCTCTTCTCATTAACCACAGCTAGAGTCATTGCATGTCTCTTCTTTTCACAAACAAAATATCACCAGAGTCATTGCATGTGTGTTCTTACCATAAACCACACATGGATCCACCAGTGTCATTGCATGTGTGTTCTTCCCACAAACCACACATGGATCCACCCAGTGTCATCGCATGTGTGTTCTTCCCATAAACCACACATGGATCCACCGGTGTCATTGCATGTCTGCTCTTTTCATGAACCACAACTAGAGTCATTGGATGTGTATTCTTCTCACAGACCACATATCACCAGTGTCATTGCATGTGTGTTCTTCCCAAAGACCACACATGGATCCACTAGTGTCATTGCATGTGTGTTCTTCTCAGAAACCATATCATGAACCAAACCCAGTGTCATTGCATGTATGTTCTTCTCACAGACCACACATGGATCCACCAGTGTCATTGCATGTGTGTTCTTCTCACAAACCATATCATGAACCACACCCAGTGTCATTGCATGTGTGTTCTTCCCATGAACCACACATGGATCCATCGGTGTCATTGTATGTTTGCTCTTTTCATTAAACACAGCTAGAGTCATTGCATGTGTGTTCGTCTCACAAACCACATATCGCCGGAGTCATTGCATGTGTGTTCTTCCCACAGGCCACACATGGATCCACCAGTGTCGTTGCATGTGTGTTCTTCCCATGAACCACACATGGATCCACCAGTGTCATTTTATGTCTGCTCTTCCCATGAACCACAGCTAGAGTCATCTCATGCGTGCTCTTTTCACAAACCACAGCTAGAGTCATTGCATGTGTGTTCTTCTTACAAACCATATCATGAACCACACTCAGTGTCATTGCATGTGTGTTCTTCTCCCAAACCACACATGGATCCACCGGTGTCATTGCATGTCTGCTCTTCTCATTAACCACAGCTAGAGTCATTCCATGTCTGTTCTTTTCACAAACCACATATCACGAGAGTCATTGCATGTGTGTTCTTCCCATGAACCACACCCAGTGTCATTGCATGTGTGTTCTTCTCATTAACCCCACATGGATCCACCGGTGTCATTGCATGTCTGCTCTTTTCATTAACCACAGCTAGAGTCATTGCATGTGTGTTCTTTTCACAAACCACATATCACTAGAGTCATTGCATGTGTGTTCTTCTCACAGACCACATATCACCTGTGTCATTGCATGTGTGTTCTTATCATGAACCACACATAGATCCACCAGTGTCATTGCATGTGTGTTGTTCCCACAGACCACATATGGATCCACCGGTGTCATTGCATGTGTGTTATTCCCATGACCCACACATGGATCCACCGGTGTCATCGCAGGTCTGCTCTTTTCATGAACCACAATTAGAGTCATCGCATGTCTGCTCTTTTCATAAACCACAACTAGAGTCATTGAACGTGTGTTCTTCTTACAAACCATATCATGAACCACACCTAGTGTCATTGCATGTGTGTTCTTCTCACAAACCACACATGGATCCACCGGTGTCATTGCATGTCTACTCTTCTCATTAACCACAGCTAGAGTCATTGCATGTCTGTTCTTTTCACAAACCACATATCACCAGAGTCATTGCATGTGTGTTCTTCCCAAAGACCACACATGGATCCACCAGTGTCATTGCATGTGTGTTCTTCTCACAAACCATATCATGAACCACACCCAGTGTCATTGCATGTGTGTTCTTCTCATAGACCACACATGGATCCACTAGTGTCATTGCATGTGTGTTCTTCTCACAGACCATATCATGAACCACACCCAGTGTCATTGCATGTGTGTTCTTCCCATGAACCACACATGGATCCATCTGTGTCATTGTATGTCTGCTCTTTTCATTAACCACAGCTAGAGACATTGCATGTGTGTTCTTCTCATAAACCACATATCAACGGAGTCATTGCATGTGTGTTCTTCCCAAAGACCACACATGGATCCACAAGTGTCATTGCATGTGTGTTCTTCTCACAAACCACACATGGATCCACCCAGTGTCGTCGCATGTCTGCTCTTCCCATGAACCACACATGGACCCACCAGTGTCATTGCATGTCTGGTCTTTTCATGAACCACAGCTAGAGTCATTGGATGTGTGCTCTTCTCACAGACCACATATCACCAGTGTCATTGCATGTGTGTTCTTCCCAAAGACCACACATGGATCCACCAGTGTCATTGCATGTGTGTTCTTCTCACAAACCATATCATGAACCACACCCAGTGTCATTGCATGTGTGTTCTTCTCAGAGACCACACATGGATCCACTAGTGTCATTGCATGTGTGTTCTTCTCACAAACCATATCATGAACCACACCCAGTGTCATTGCATGTGTGTTCTTCCCATGAACCACACATGGATCCACCAGTGTCATTGCATGTCTGCTCTTCCCACATACCACACATGGATCCACCGGTGTCATTGCCTGTGTGTTCTTCCCCTGAACCACATATGGATCTACCGGTGTCATTGCTTGTCTGCTCTTTTCATGAACCACAGCTAGATCCATTGGATGTGTGTTCTTCTCACAGACCACATATCACCAATTTCATTGCATGTGTGCTCCTCCCAAAGACCACGCATGGATCCACCAGTGTCATTGCATGTGTGTTCTTCTCACAAACCATATCATGAACCACACCCAGTGTCATTGCATGTGTGTTATTCTCACAGACCACACATGGATCCACCAGTGTCATTGCATGTGTGTTCTTCTCACCAACCATATCATGAACCACACCTAATGTCATTGCATGTGTGTTCTTCTCATTAACCCCACATGGATCCACCGGTGTCGTTGCATGTCTGCTCTTTTCATTAACCATAGCTAGAGTCATTGCATGTTTGTTCTTTTCACAAACCACATATCACCAGAGTCATTGCATGTGTGTTCTTCTCACAGACAACATATCACCTGTGTCATTGCATGTGTGTTCTTCCCATGAACCACACATGGATCCACCAGTGTCATTGCATGTGTGGTCTTTTCACAGACCACATATCACAAGAGTCATTGCATGTTTGTTCTTCTCACAGACCACATATCACCGGAGTCATTGCATGTGTGTTCTTCCCATGAACCACACATGGATCCACCAGTGTCATTGCATGTGTGTTCTTCCCACAGACCACACATGGATCCACCGGTGTCATTGCATGTGTGTTATTCCCATGAACCACACATGGATCCACCGGTGTCATTGTATGTCTGTTCTTCCCATGAACCACAACTAGAGTCATCGCATGCGTGCTCTTTTCATTAACCACAGCTAGAGTCATTGGATGTGTGTTCTTCTTACAAACCATATCTTGAACCACACCCAGTGTCATTGCATGTGTGTTCTTCTGACAAACCACATACGGATCCACCGGTGTCATTGCATGTCTGCTCTTCTCATTAACCACAGCTAGAGTCATTGCATGTCTATTATTTTCACAAACCACATATCACCAGAGTCATTGCATGTGTGTTCTTCCCATGAACCACCCATGGATCCACCAGTGTCATTGCATGTGTGTTCTTCTCACAAACCACACATGGATCCACCCAGTGTCATCGCATGTGTGTTCTTCCCATGAACCACACATGGATCCACCAATGTCATTGCATGTCTGCTCTTTTTATGAACCACAAGTTGAGTCATTGGATGTGTGTTCTTCACACAGACCACATATCACCAGTGTCATTGCATGTGTGTTCTTCCCAAAGACCACACATGGATCCACCTGTGTTATTGCATGTGTGTTCTTCTCACAAACCATATCATGAACCACACCCAGTGTCATTGCATGTGTGTTCTTCTCACAGACCACACATGGATCCACCAGTGTCATTGCATGTGTGTTATTCTCAATAACCATATCATGAACCACACCTAGTGTCATTGCATGTGTGTTCTTCCCATGAACCACACATGGATCCACTAGTGTCATTGCATGTGTGTTCTTCCCACAGACCACACATGGATCCACCAGTGTCATTGCATGTGTGTTCTTCCCATGAACCACACATGGATCCACCAGTGTCATTGCATGTCTGCTCTTTTCATGAACCACAGCTAGAGTCCTTGGATGTGTGTTCTTCTCACAGACCACATATCACCAGTTTCATTGCATGTGTTTTCTTCCCAAAGACCACACAAGGATCCACCAGTGTCATTGCATGTGTGTTCTTCTCAAAAACCATATCATGAACCACACCCAGTGTCATTGCATGTGTGTTCTTCTCACAGACCACACATGGATCCACTAGTGTCATTACATGTGTGTTCTTCTCACAGACCATATCATGAACCACACCCAGTGTCATTGCATGTGTGTTCTTCCTATGAACCACACATGGATCCACCGGTGCCATTGTATTTCTGCTCTTTTCATTAACCACAGCTAGAGTCATTGCATGTGTGTTCTTCTCACAAACCACATATCACCGGAGTCATTGCATGTGTGTTCTTCCCAAAGACCACACATCGATCAACCAGTGTCATTGCATGTGTGTTCTTCCCACAGACCACACATGGATCCACCAGTGTCGTTGCATGTTGTTCTTCCCATCAACCACACATGGATCCACCAGTGTCATTGTATGTCTTCTCTTCCCATGAACCACAGCTAGAGTCATCGCATGGGTGCTCTTTTCACAAACCACAACTAGAGTCATTGCAGGTGTGTTCTTGTTACAAACCATATCGTGAACCACACCCAGTGTCATTGCATGTGTGTTCTTCTCACAAACCACACATGGATCCACCGGTGTCATTGCATGTCTGCTCTTCTCATTAACCACAGCTAGAGTCATTGCATGTCCGTTCTTTTCACAAACCACATATCACCAGAGTCATTGCATGTGTGTTCTTACCATAAACCACACATGGATCCACCAGTGTCATTGCATGTGTGTTCTTCTCACAAACCACACATGGATCCACCCAGTGTCATCGCATGCGTGTTCTTCCCATGAACCACACATGGATCCACCAGTGTCATTGCATGTCTGCTCTTTTCATTAACCACAGCTAGAGTCATTGCATGTGTGTTCTTCTCACAGACCACATATCACCAGTGGCATTGCTTGTGTGTTCTTCCCCTGAACCACACATGGATCTACCAGTGTCATTGCTTGTCTGCTCTTTTCATGAACCACAGCTAGATTCATTGGATCTGTGTTCTTCTCACAGACCGCATATCACCAATGTCATTGCATGTGTGCTCCTCCCAAAGACCACACATGGATCCACCAGTGTCATTGCATGTGTGTTCTTCTCACAAACCATATCATGAACCACACCCAGTGTCATTGCATGTGTGTTATTCTCAGAGACCACACATGAATCCACTAGTGTCATTGCATGTGTGTTCTTCTCACAAACCATATCATGAACCACACCTAGTGTCATTGCATGTGTGTTCTTCTCATTAACCCCACAAGGATCCACCGGTGTCATTGCATGTCTGCTCTTTTCATTAACCATAGCTAGAGTCATTGCATGTGTGTTCTTTTCACAAACCACATATCACCAGAGTCATTGCATGTGTGTTCTTCTCACAGACCACATATCACCTGTGTCATTGCATGTGTGTTCTTCCCATGAACCACACATGGATCCACCAGTGTCATTGCATGTGTGGTCTTTTCACAAACCACATATCACCAGAGTCATTGCAGGTGTGTTCTTCTCACAGACCACATATCACCGGAGTCATTGCATGTGTGTTCTTCCCATGAACCACACATGGATCCACCGGTATCATTGCATGTGTGTTATTCCCATGAACCACACATGGATCCACCGATGTCATTGTATGTCTGCTCTTCCCATGAACCACAGCTAGAGTCATCGCATGCGTGCTCTTTTCATGAACCACAGCTACAGTCATTGGATGTGTGTTCTTCTTACAAACCATATCCTGAACCACACCCAGTGTCATTGCATGTGTGTTCTTCTGACAAACCACATAGGATCCACCGGTGTCATTGCATGTCTGCTCTTCTCATTAACCACAGCTAGAGTCATTGCATGTCTATTATTTTCACAAACCACATATCACCAGAGTCATTGCATGTGTGTTCTTCCCATGAACCACACATGGATCCACCCAGTGTCATCGCATGTGTGTTCTTCCCATGAACCACACATGGATCCACCAATGTCATTGCATGTCTGCTCTTTTTATGATGCACAGCTAGAGTCATTGCATGTGTGTTCTTCACACAGACCACATATCACCAGTGTCATTGCATGTGTGTTCTTCCCAAAGACCACACATGGATCTACCTGTGTTATTGCATGTGTGTTCTTCTCACAAACCATATCATGAACCACACCCAGTGTCATTGCATGTGTGTTCTTCTCACAGACCACACATGGATCCACCAGTGTCATTGCATGTGTGTTATTCTCACTAACCATATCATGAACCACACCCAGTGTCATTGCATGTGTGTTCTTCCCATGAACCACACATGGATCCACTAGTGTCATTGCATGTGTGTTCTTTTTCTTTTTCCTAGGAATCTCGGGGCGAGATTCTTGTTTAGTGGGGGAGAGTTGTAGCATCCCAATTGTCTAACAATTGCAATGCTACTAGCCTAGTCTATATAATGGCTACTTCCTACATATAGTTGTTGCATCATCATTATATCATGCTCATGTCATCATGCCACCTTGCATTTGAGCATCATATAAAACCCTTTTCATTTGGTTCTTATCTCATATGCATTGTAAATTGTATTTGCCTCTTGATATTGTATTTGGTTCTTGATATATTGTTTAAATGCCCAAGTTGAGTTGGGGGCATATCTTTTATTAACTCCACCACCTTTCTTGTCATCACCCATCATTCCACCATTCCACCATATATGAGCATTGCAACTTATTTGGTTTTACCTCTAGCTCATATGTGTTGTTGTGGATCCAATTCTTTCTCCACATGCTCTCATATATGCACCATATTGTTTCCACATTATTGGTTTATGAGAGTCACATGGCCACCTTTGCATGCCTTGTGAGTGGAACCCTAATTCTAGCTTCCATATGTGTTGTTTTGGGGTTAATATCATGTTGGGATATTTTGTGGGCTTATTAAATACCTAGTGGCACATACACACTAGCAAGTCCCATTTTATTTCAGATATGGTCATCTCCAACTACTCCACATGGGGCATCCTTCCACTTCTTCTAGTTTGGCTTATTCCATATTTTTTTGGGAATGCATGGATATAAATGCCATGGACATTTATTTTGTTTTCACAAGATAAAACCTAGCATTAATGGTTATGCATGGGCCATGCAACCATAACCCTTGGCCTTCTTCTTTTGTTTTGTTTTATTTGTTTGGTTGGAGATTGGTTTTAAATTCAAATAGGTGCTCCTTGTTTTGGATCTCTTAGACCATATTTTAAAAACTACATCTTTGGTTTGGCTAAGTCAAACCATCTCTAACCCTAATCTCTCTTACCTCTCCCTTTTTCTATCTCTTACCCAAAACCATACCCTCACCTCTCCTCTCTATTTACCATCCTCTCTCTAACCCTAAGCCAAACCCTAAACCGAGCCCCCCTTGCTCACCCGAGCCTAGCTCCAAAACCCTAACCCTATCTAATCTACCGCGGCCCCACCTTGCAGCCTCTCTGCCCTCCCCCTTCCCTTTCTTTGGCTTCAAGACAAGAAGAGGAAAGAAAAAGAAAGCCACCCGATCACCTCCTCCTCTCTTTTGCAAACCACCACCACCCCATGTGCCCTCCCCTCTCTCCCTTATCACCTCAACCACCCCAGGAACCCCAGGGCAAGATCTGGACGCCAGGCACCCCGCCTTCCTCCCACCTTCCCCCCCAGGAGCAGCCATGGCCTCCCCATGCCGAACCCCAAACCCTAGACATCTACCTCCTGGCCTCGCCGGCCCGAAGCTTTCCAAGGCGATCAAGGAGCTCGAGGGGCTTCGTCTACTTCTCCTACATCGCCCTGCACCAGCCACACCTCGCCGGAGTCCGCCGAAGCTCCCCGGGCACGCCGCGGCCACCGGAGCAGACGCCCACGGGACCTCGGCCTCGACTCCGATCCGCTCCACCTCCGGCCCCAGCGACCACACCGATGAGCTCCTAGTGAGCCTCTCAACCCCCTTGACATGCCCGTTCCCCTCCTACCGGCCCAGACGCGCCGGACACTCCGTCGAGCGCGCTCCGTGCGTCGCCGCCGCGACGTCCGTCGAGTCTGCAGCATCAGACCGCAGCACCGACCGCCCTGTTCCTCGCCCTGCCCCGCGCGCTACAGCCCGCCCCCGTAGTCGCTCCCTGCACGAAACTTGTAGCCCTACGTCCCCTCGTCGTCTTTCCTTTTTGCGGCGTGGCGAGATCCGCCGCCGTTCGGTCGCCATCGTCGATCAAACTCCGGCCGTTCCCCTGTTTTCTGCAGACGACGCGCAGCCGACAGTCCGGCGACGCCGACATTTTCGCGGAAAGGCCCCTCCCCTTTTTCCCGCCTAAACCCGCGGTCCCCGCGGCCCCACCTGCCAGCCTCGTTTTCCTCTTTGCCAGAAAACCCCCGGAAAACCCAGACCATCACGGACCAACCCCTCCCCGCGCCTGGGATCGCCCACGTGTCCAGCACACGTTGGCCGTGTGCGCGCTATGGCCCCGTAGCCCTGGGACCCACCTGTCGGCCACTGTGGCTGGCAGCAGTCGCGGTGACAAAAGCTTTTCTGCGTGCTGTTTCGCCAGGTCAGCTCGGCCCCAGCTGTCTGTGACTATGGCTAGACCTGGCTGAGTAACAAAAGTATTTCGGTAATCTGTTTAAATTCAAACTTTTTCAAAATTATTTTAAATTCAAATTTATTTCTGTTTTAAATAACTCTTGGAATATAAATCCAAATAATACAAATAATATATGTTTTCAAATCAGAAAAATATGAGGATTTCAAATATGCCCTCCAAAATATATTTTGAACACTTTATTTTCCAAGTTAATTAAAATTACAATAAATTGCCCTTTTACCTTAATTAATTAATAACTTTTGTTTTATAAGTCCAAATTTAACAAATAATATGTATAAAATATTTAGCTCGACGAGACCTTTCTGTTTATGCATTCCATATTTTGTTTTGAAGCATGCATCATTTAAATATAAAGATTACAGCAACTAATATGAGAATAAAATGGGCCCAAAACTCAATAAAATGTTTATTCTTGTATTCCACACCTCACCCATGCCATGCTACTTTACTACCATGCAACTTGTGAATCATTCATCATGGCATGATTGTTTGCTTGATGCATTTATTCATATGCTTGTGCACTTTATTTATGTTGGCCCTTGTTTGTTTGGTTCTTCTTCGAATAGACGCTGAGCAGGGGATATATCAAGAGAACCAGGAGCGCTACCCAGATCCATCCCTTGCTTCAACTGAGCTGCCAGGCAAGCACTACCACATGCTTGCATACATATAGTACCTATTGCCTCCATCTTATTCTTGCATCATTGAGTCGCGATTGCATTAAATTGAATCCCAAGTATTGCATAGCCTTTACTATTAAACCCACCGAAGCTTGTTCCTCCATCCCATGAGCCATTACTACAGGAGTTGTTTGAGCCATGCGAGTCGTAGAACAGCATGTGTAGGGTATGTGAGCATCTGATGGATAATGAGGTACCTAAACAACTTAACCTGAGTAGTAATGGGATAACTAATGAAAGTGGCATCGGTGAGCCATATTTGCTATTTGGTTTTTTAGGCTCACTTGTGTCCCGTAGGACCCCGAGTACTTGATTCCTGTTCCTTGAATATTCGCGCTATCCACATCCGGGAGGCTTATGAACCCCCCTGAGCCAGAGCTTGATTCATTCTTATTTCTTGGGGCCACAAACTAGTTTGAGGTTTTATTTACTATCCTGTACTTATGCCATGCTTTACTGTTTTTTTTTTAAATTGTGCGAGGTACTGCACACTGTACTGTTTAGGTCCGTGACCCGTTTTCGCTGTATCGACAAGCCTAGTCACACTTTCGGGTTCCCAGTCGTTTACAGCCGGCCACACAAACCTTGAGTCCGTCTCGTAGCCGGCCAGCTTCGTTGCGGGTAGCTTAATGGGGTGGCCCCCTGAAATATTTCTGAATCCTGTGATCGCTTTGTCGTGACTGCCTCGTTGGGTTTTGATTTGGTTTTTCCGAGGCATATCGAGTGTGTGTTGCTATTTGTGCACCCCTGCAGGGTAAAACTTTCTGAAAGCCGTGTCCGCGGTTATGGACGACTTGGAGCACAGTTTCTCGATCATAGACAAGAATAACTAAAGTACCGCTTTTAATTTGACTAGACTAGGTACCTGACTAGTAAATAGTACAACACTCATGGAATGATTAATAAAACTGCCAACGGATGGGGGTTGATCGTCCGCTTCCTCGTCGGTAAGCGAGGAGGAGGATGGATCTGTTAAGATTACCGTTATAACTGCTATAACTGTTGTTATTCATTCACGGACATCCGTCTATCTCTGGTTAGGCGGATGGTTAGCGAGTTTCTACAGAATTGCTAGGGTTTATCTTTTGCTGCAATTGCGTCACCCCAGGTTGTGTCCCCTTTAGAGGCATAAAGACTTGCTGAGTACCCCTAGGGTCTCACACGATAAATTATTAGTTCAGATGAAGAGGTACACTCACAAGATGGATACTGGGTGGAAGAGACGGACGATGTGGGCAACGATCATTCGGTGTAGAGATTCCGGGAACGGGGATCCGTGAGATCTGTGGGCGGGATGTGCTTATTTATGGGGCATCTTATGCCGATTTGCTTCTTATCCGTACTCGGATTTTGTCTTCCGCTTCCGCTTGATACTCTGATGTTTGATGTATGAGGAGATATCCTAAACTATTATATCTATCTAGGATATTTGGATCTTGCCGTATGGCGTTGCTATATTTCCTTTCTTTTTAGATGGAATGGCTCTGATGTACTATTGTATGGTGGCTTGCATACATACTCATTTGTGTATGTAGTTGATCCCTTCGCCTGCCGATTACGCCGCCCGTTCTTGTCCCGATGTGTGGAAATGGTTGGGACGGCCGAAAGGTCTACCTGTGAGTGGCATTTGGGCCCCACCGTACTATTTCAACCATTTCTGCTCATCCAGGCTTGTAACTAGGAGCGTAATTCACCGAGGTAGTTACAGCAGCAAATCGAGCCCAGCAAGCCCACCCGGGGACCTTCCTTTTCTTCTCTCACGCGCAAGCACACGCAAACAGACGCTGACAGCCAGGCCCCACTTCCACTCCGCGCACCTCGCTGACAAGCGGGCCTCCTCCACGTCAGCATCGTCTCCCCGCACGACCAGTTCATCCCCAAATCAACGCGGGCGTTTTCTGTGTTTAATCCGCGGCGTTAATTCAATTAAAAGGCCGAGTAATTCTTGCTCGTGACCAGGCTATAAGAATCCCCTCTGCCCCTCTCTCTTCTCCCTCAAACCCCGAACCCAGAGCGCCACCAGGCTGCGAGCATTACTCTCTGTAGCCCCGCCGTATCCGACGACTGCGCCGGCGAATTCCGGTGAGTTCTGAGCTCCCCTCTGCCTATCGTTCTTGCAAACTGGTTCAGTGAATCTCTGCGCTTCTTTTAACACATTTCGTTTGCCCTCGCATGAACCGTAGCTCCGGCAGCATCGTCGACTGGCCGCCACCGTCTTCTGTACGAACTCCGGCGAGCTCTAGTGGTAAGCCCAGACCGCCCCGCGCCTTCTAGTTCACGCACACGACTCTGTCTCGACTCTGTGAATCTAACCGTGTCTTCGCCTTGCCTTGGGGTGATTCACAGCGACGTCCACGACGACCACCCGACGCATCGACGCTGTCCTCCACTCCGCCGAGGAATCGCGGCTGAACCCGAGCGCCCCTTGACCAACCGCGAGTACGACGAGCATCACCGTGACCCCCTAAGCCCGCTGAGCTACTCTTCTTTCTCACTCGCCTCCTGCATCGTCGCCTCCGTCGTCGACCGACCGTTCCGCCGCCGGTAGCCACCGCTCCGCCGCCAGATTTTGGCCAGGGCAATAGGAACCGTTAGATCTGCATCTAATGGCTTGGATAGAATGACTAATCGAAGGGGTACGCGATGATCTGAGCCGCACCTGCCCCTTTAAATCCAGCGGTCTGTATCACTCGATCCAGACGAACCGGTACCGACCAATTAGACAGTGACGCGTGGCTAGGGTTAGGTCTGAAAATAGATTTAAAACCAGAATTTTGATCCAAATTCAAATGCCTATATCTTTTGAATTCCACGTTGAAATTTTGCAAACTTTATACCGTTGGATTCAGAAAAACAAGACCTTTCTGCCTATCCTTTTTGTTTAGCAAATAGTAACCATTAGTTTGGCTTAAATTGTAGAAACTTGTTTGAGGCCTTTTTGAGTATAGATTTAGTTTAGTATTTTGTTTTAGGGTTAAATAAGTTTGTCTTGGTTACTTTGTGACTTGTTTAGATTCTGTAATCTTGCCCTTGATTGGTAGAATTTTCAAAAATCACCACTTAGTAGATTCATGCATGCATGCATTCATAATATCTTTGTTTGTATATATTTGTGTGTAATTGTGTGCTACAACTTTGTGTGTAGATTTTGCTAGTGATTGTGATTGTGACGAGTGCTACTCTCCACACTACCAAGGCAAGTGATATCTTCATGAATATTCCATTCCTATATTTTATCTATGCATTAGTATTATTTTTTTCCAATTATAGGACTTGCATGGATTTTTGCTAAGTATAAACTATGCTTTGGGAAAACCTATTAGGTGAAACCTTAGTGAAAATTACCTAAGTCAAGAATCCTAATACTATCATGCTTAGCCTAGCTACTAGAAAACAAGGGTGGTTTATATATTCACCTTTTGAAAAATTATTCTAAGTCTTTGGACTTGTGTTTTATTTTAACAAAACAACTAAGTTAAAGAATCACCTGGGTGGAATGGAAGGAATGGTTTATGTTGAGTGGTTCACAAGGCCATGGACTTGGCTTGTGTATCTCACTTGTGGATGGCCACCCAGGAACAAAGAGATTTGAGATGTCAAATGTTGAGAAGCTTCAAGTGCAACCACTTGGCATTATGGGCTCTGCCATGATCTTAGGATGCTAGAACTTAGTCTCTTGGACAGTGGGTGGTAGATGGGATGATAGGTTGGAGCGTGTCCATTTTACTAAGGAAAGGCTACTGAAGGATCTTGTCTTGGGAAACCAAGTCTTGTGGGGAAAGTGCACCACCTCTGCAGAGTGTAAAACCTAAGTACTTAGCCATGTCCCTGGTAAAGGACAATTTGAGCATCAAGACATGGAAACTTCAAGAATCTCATCACTCCAATTTCTAAATAAAACTTGTGTGTGAACAAGGGTTAAAAGGATCTTCAGTCCTTGATTGGTAGATGCCCTGAGTGGATCTTCAGTCTTTGATTGGTAGATGCCTTGGGTGTTTTGTGCCAAGCAAAAACTTAGTATTTTCAAAAGTTAAGGAAAAATCTATTTTGAGCAATGCAAGCCTAAGCTCCACCAGCCAAATGCATATAGTATTATAGTCCACTTAAAATATACTAAGGTATCACTTGCCAATACTATTCCAAAGTATTGACCCTCTGTGGCTGTAACTTGTAATGTTGCAGGTTATTCTGATGATGATTAGGAGTCATGAGTCTACACTCAACATGCTTGCCTGTGGCACATGAAGATGAAGACTTATGTTTATTTACTTATTCCATAAACTCTTGTATTCGGCCTTTGGCCGTGAGTTGTAAAAGACTATGTTTTATCTCTGGAATGACTGTAATAAACGACCTTTGTATCTGGGTACTTCATCTTAAACTGTGGATGCTAGCATTGATCTAGGGACTAGCATTGCAATCACAGGGATCTTTTCCTTTACAAAGGAGGGATCTTACAGATGGTATCAGAGCATTGTGTTGCCTGTAGGATTATGACCCTAGGATTGGAAACCACTAAGGAAAATTTTTACTTCTTCTACACTTGTCTATTCTTCTCGTAAGCTTTTCTAATCTTTTCATTCTCATCTCTATTTGTAGATGAACTCCATCAACGAAGCCGTGAAGAGAGGAACACTCATGACCATGACCTTGGAGTGTGATACTGAGTTTCCCAAGATCCTCAAGGATCTCATGGAGACAATGGGAGCACATGGTGCAGCTGTGTACAAGGGCTTTCCAGTGATGGAGGATGGAGTGGAGTATTGGTGGGTGCAACTTCACTTGTACAAAAACAAGGAAGACAACCACGAAGAAAAAGGCTTCTGCATGTACACCAACACTTTTGTGCACACCACATTCTTTGAGTCAGCAAAAGAAGCAGATTGGAAGACTATCAAGGAACTAAGTGCTAGAGTCAAGTGCAGGATGCTCAACCTCCAAAAAGACTTAGAGAAAGAGAAGGGACATACTCAAGAGTTGGAAGTCACCAACCAATCCTTAAGAGGAGATATTATAGACTTAGTGATAGAAGCATGTGAACAAGATAGGGTGATTGCCTCTAGGAACATTGTGTTAGCCACCAGATCCAGTGAGATAGGATTGTAAGCGCACTTCGTTAGTTGGACCACACCCAGTGTCATTGCATGTGTGTTCTTCTCACAAACCACACATGGATCCACCGGTGTCATTGCATGTCTGCTCTTCTCATTAACCACAGCTAGAGTCATTGCATGTCTGTTCTTTTCACAAACATAATATCACCAGAGTCATTGCATGTGTGTTCTTACCATAAACCACACATGGATCCACCAGTGTCATTGCATGTGTGTTCTTCTCACAAACCACACATGGATCCACCCAGTGTCATCGCATGTGTGTTCTTCCCATGAACCACACATGGATCCACCAGTGTCATTGCATGTCTGCTCTTTTCATGAACCACAGCTAGAGTCATTAGATGTGTGTTCTTCTCACATACCACATATCACCAGTGTCATTGCATGTGTGTTCTTCCCAAAGACCACACATGGATCCACCAGTGTCATTGCATGTGTGTTCTTCTCACAAACCATATCATGAACCACACCCAGTGTCATTGCATGTGTTCTTCTCACAAACCACACATGGATCCACCGGTGTCATTGCATGTCTTCTCTTCTCATTAACCATATCATGAACCACACCTAGTGTCATTGCATGTGTGTTCTTCCCATGAACCACACATGGATCCACCAGTGTCATTGCATGTGTGTTCTTCCCCCAGACCACACATGGATCCACCGGTGTCATTGCATGTGCGTTATTCCCATGAACCACACATGGATCCACCGGTGTCATCGCAGGTCTGCTCTTTTCTTGAACCACAGTTAGAGTCATCGGATGTCTGCTCTTTTCATGAACCACAGCTAGAGTCATTGCATGTGTGTTCTTCGTACAAACCATATCATGAACCACAGCCAGTGTCATTGCATGTGTGTTCTTCTCACAAACCACACATGGATCCACCGGTGTCATTGCATGTCTGCTCTTCTCATTAACCACAGCTAGAGTCATTGCATGTCTGTTCTTTTTACAAACCACATATCACCAGAGTCATTGCATGTGTGTTCTTCCCATAAACCACACATGGATCCACCAGTGTCATTGCATGTCTGTTCTTCTCACAAACCACACATGGATCCACCTAGTGTCATCGCATGTGTGTTCTTCCCATGAACCACACATGGATCCACCAGTGTCATTGCATGTCTGCTCTTTTCATGAACCACAGCTAGAGTCATTGGATGTGTGTTCTTCTCACAGACCACATATCAACAGTGTCATTTCATGTGTGTTCTTCCCAAAGACCACACATGGATCCACCAGTGTCATTGCATGTATGTTCTTCTCACAAACCATATCAAGAACAACACCCAGTGTCATTGCATGTGTATTCTTCTCATAGACCACACATGGATCCACCAGTGTCATTACATGTGTGTTCTTCTCACAAACCATATCATGAACCACACCCAGTGTCATTGCATGTGTGTTCTTCCCATGAACCACACATGGATCCACCAGTGTCATTAGATGTGTGTTCTTCCCACAGACCACACATGGATGCACCAGTGTCATTGCATGTGTGTTATTCCCATGAACCACACATGGATCCACCAGTGTCATTGCATGTCTGCTCTTTTCATGAACCACAACAAGAGTCATTGGATGTGTGTTCTTCTCACAGACCACATATCACCAGTGTCATTGCATGTGTGTTCTTTCCAAAGACCACACATGGATCCACCAGTGTCATTGCATGTGTGTTCTTCTCACAAACCATATCATGAACCATACCTAGTGTCATTGCATGTGTGTTCTTCTCACAGACCACACATGGATCCACCAGTGTCATTGCATGTGTTTTCTTCTCACAAACCATATCATGAACCACACCCAGTGTCATTGCATGTGTGTTCTTCCCATGAACCACACATGGACCCAGCAGTGTCATTGCATGTCCGCTCTTTTCATTAACCACCGCTAGAGTCATTGCATGTGTGTTCTTCTTACAAACCACATATCACCGGTCTCTATCCATGTGTGTTCTTCCCATGAACCACACATGGATCCACCAGTGTCATTACATGTGTGTTCTTCCCACAGACCACACATGGATCCACCGGTGTCATTGCATGTCTACTCTTGTCATTAACCATAGCTAGATTCATTGCATGTCTGTTCTTTTCACAAACCACATATCACCAGAGTCATTGCATGTGTGTTCTTACCATGAACCACACCCAGTGTCATTGCATGTGTGTTCTTCTCATTAACCCCACATGGATCCACCGGTGTCATTGCATGTCTGCTCTTTTCATTAACCACATCTAGAGTCATTGCATGTGTGTTTTTTTCACAAACCACATATCACCAGACTCATTGCATGTGTGTTCTTCCCATGAACCACACATAGATCCACCAGTGTCATTGCATGTGTGTTCTTCCCACAGACCACACATGGATCCACCGGTGTCATTGCATGTGTGTTCTTCCCACAGACCACACATGGATCCACCGGTATCATTGCATGTTTGTTATTCCCATGAACCACACATGGATCCACCGGTGTCATCACAGGTCTGGTCTTTTAATGAACTAAAGTTAGAGTCATCGCATGTCTGCTCTTTTCATGAACCACAGCTAGAGTCATTGCATGTGTGTTCTTCTTACAAACCACATCATGAACCACACCCAGTGTCATTGCATGTGTGTTCTTCTCACAAACCACACATGGATCCACCGGTGTCATTGCATGTCTGCTCTTCTCATTAACCACAGCTAGAGTCATTGCATGTCTGTTCTTTTCACAAACAAAATATCACCAGAGTCATTGCATGTGTGTTCTTACCATAAACCACACATGGATCCACCAGTGTCATTGCATGTGTGTTCTTCTCACAAACCACACATGGATCCACCCAGTGTCATCGCATGTGTGTTCTTCCCATAAACCACACATGGATCCACCGGTGTCATTGCATGTCTGCTATTTTCATGAACCACGGCTAGAGTCATTGGATGTGTGTTCTTCTCACAGACCACATATCACCAGTGTCATTGCATGTGTGTTCTTCCCAAAGACCACACATGGATCCACCAGTGTCATTGCATGTGTGTTCTTCTCACAAACCATATCATGAACCACACCCAGTGTCATTGCATGTGTGTTCTTCTCACAGACCACACATGGATCCACCGGTGTCATTGCATGTGTGTTCTTCTCACAAACCATATCATGAATGACACCCAGTGTCATTGCATGTGTGTTCTTCCCATGAACCACACATGGATCCACCAGTGTCATTGCATGTGTGTTCTTCCCACATACCACACATGGATCCACCAGTGTCATTGCATGTGTGTTCTTCCCATGAACCACACATGGATCCACCAGTGTCATTGCATGTCTGCTCTTTTCATGAACCACAACTAGAGTCATTGGATGTGTATTCTTCTCACAGACCACATATCACCAGTGTCATTGCATGTGTGTTCTTCCCAAAGACCACACATGGATCCACTAGTGTCATTGCATGTGTGTTCTTCTCAGAAACCATATCATGAACCAAACCCAGTGTTATTGCATGTATGTTCTTCTCACGGACCACACATGGATCCACCAGTGTCATTGCATGTGTGTTCTTCTCACAAACCATATCATGAACCACACCCAGTGTCATTGCATGTGTGTTCTTCCCATGAACCACACATGGATCCATCGGTGTCATTGTATGTTTGCTCTTTTCATTAAACACAGCTAGAGTCATTGCATGTGTGTTCTTCTCACAAACCACATATCGCCGGAGTCATTGCATGTGTGTTCTTCCCAAAGACCACACATGGATCCACCAGTGTCATTGCACGTGTGTTCTTCCCACAGGCCACACATGGATCCACCAGTGTCGTTGCATGTGTGTTCTTCCCATGAACCACACATGGATCCACCAGTGTCATTGTATGTCTGCTCTTCCCATGAACCACAGCTAGAGTCATCTCATGCGTGCTCTTTTCACAAACCACAGCTAGAGTCATTGCATGTGTGTTCTTCTTACAAACCATATCATGAACCACACTCAGTTTCATTGCATGTGTGTTCTTCTCCCAAACCACACATGGATCCACCGGTGTCATTGCATGTCTGCTCTTCTCATTAACCACAGCTAGAGTCACTCCATGTCTGTTCTTTTCACAAACCACATATCACCAGAGTCATTGCATGTGTGTTCTTCCCATGAACCACACCCAGTGTCATTGCATGTGTGTTCTTCTCATTAACCCCACATGGATCCACCGGTGTCATTGCATGTCTGCTCTTTTCATTAACCACAGCTAGAGTCATTGCATGTGTGTTCTTTTCACAAACCACATATCACTAGAGTCATTGCATGTGTGTTCTTCTCACAGACCACATATCACCTGTGTCATTGCATGTGTGTTCTTATCATGAACCACACATAGATCCACCAGTGTCATTGCATGTGTGTTGTTCCCACAGACCACATATGGATCCACCGGTGTCATTGCATGTGTGTTATTCCCATGACCCACACATGGATCCATCGGTGTCATCGCAGGTCTGCTCTTTTCATGAACCACAATTAGAGTCATCGCATGTCTGCTCTTTTCATAAACCACAACTAGAGTCATTGAACGTGTGTTCTTCTTACAAACCATATCATGAACCACACCTAGTGTCATTGCATGTGTTTCTTCTCACAAACCACACATGGATCCACCGGTGTCATTGCATGTCTACTCTTCTCATTAACCACAGCTAGAGTCATTGCATGTCTGTTCTTTTCACAAACCACATATCACCAGAGTCATTGCATGTGTGTTCTTCCCAAAGACCACACATGGATCCACCAGTGTCATTGCATGTGTGTTCTTCTCACAAACCATATCATGAACCACACCCAGTGTCATTGCATGTGTGTTCTTCTCATAGACCACACATGGATCCACTAGTGTCATTGCATGTGTGTTCTTCTCACAGACCATATCATGAACCACACCCAGTGTCATTGCATGTGTGTTCTTCCCATGAACCACACATGGATCCATCTGTGTCATTGTATGTCTGCTCTTTTCATTACCCACAGCTAGAGACATTGCATGTGTGTTCTTCTCATAAACCACATATCAACGGAGTCATTGCATGTGTGTTCTTCCCAAAGACCACACATGGATCCACCAGTGTCATTGCATGTGTGTTCTTCCCACAGACCACACATGGATCCACCAGTGTCGTTGCAATTGTGTTCTTCCCATGAACCACACATGGATCCACTAGTGTCATTGTATGTCTGCTCTTCCCATGAACCACAGCTAGAGTCATCGCATGCGTGCTCTTTTCACAAACCACAGCTAGAGTCATTGCATGTTTGTTCTTCTTACAAACCATATCATGAACCACAACCAGTTTCATTGCATGTGTGTTCTTCTCACAAACCACACATAGATCCACCGGTGTCATTGCATGTCTGCTCTTCTCATTAACCACAGCTAGAGTCATTGCATGTCTGTTCTTTTCACAGACCACATATCACCAGAGTCATTGCATGTGTGTTCTTCCCATGAACCACACATGGATCCACTTGTGTCATTTCAGGTGTGTTCTTCTCACAAACCACACATGGATCCACCCAGTGTCGTCGCATGTCTGCTCTTCCCATGAACCACACATGGACCCACCAGTGTCATTGCATGTCTGGTCTTTTCATGAACCACAGCTAGAGTCATTGGATGTGTGCTCTTCTCACAGACCACATATCACCAGTGTCATTGCATGTGTGTTCTTCCAAAGACCACACATGGATCCACCAGTGTCATTGCATGTGTGTTCTTCTCACAAACCATATCATGAACCACACCCAGTGTCATTGCATGTGTGTTCTTCTCACAGACCACACATGGATCCACCAGTGTCATTGCATGTGTGTTCTTCTCACAAACCATATCATGAACCACACCCAATGTCATTGCATGTGTGTTCTTCCCATGAACCACACATGGATCCACCAGTGTCATTGCATGTCTGCTCTTCCCACACACCACACATGGATCCACCGGTGTCATTGCATGTCTATTCTTCCCATGAACTACACATGGATCCACTAGTATCATTGCATGTCTGCTCTTTTCATGAACCACAACTAGAGTCATTAGATGTGTGTTCTTCTTACAGACCACATATCACCAGTGTCATTGCATGTGTGTTCTTCCAAAGACCACACATGGATCCACCAGTGTCATTGCATGTGTGTTCTTCTCACAAACCATATCATGAACCACACCCAGTGTCATTGCATGTGTGTTCTTCTCACAGACCACACATGGATCCACCAGTGTCATTGCATGTGTGTTCTTCTCACAAACCATATCATGAACCACACCCAATGTCATTGCATGTGTGTTCTTCCCATGAACCACACATGGATCCACCAATGTCATTGCATGTCTGCTCTTCCCACACACCACACATGGATCCACCGGTGTCATTGCATGTCTATTCTTCCTATGAACTACACATGGATCCACCAGTATCATTGCATGTCTGCTCTTTTCATGAACCACAACTAGAGTCATTAGATGTGTGTTCTTCTCACAGACCACATATCACCAGTGTCATTGCATGTGTTTTCTTCCCAAAGACCACACATGGATCCACCAGTGTCATTGCATGTGTGTTCTTCTCATAGACCACACATGGATCCACTAGTGTCATTGCATGTGTGTTCTTCTCACAGACCATATCATGAACCACACCCAGTGTCATTGCATGTGTGTTCTTCCCATGAACCACACATGGATCCATCGGTGACAAAAGCTTTTCTGCGTGCTGTTTCGCCAGGTCAGCTCGGCCCCAGCTGTCTGTGACTATGGCTAGACCTGGCTGAGTAACAAAAGTATTTCGGTAATCTGTTTAAATTCAAACTTTTTCAAAATTATTTTAAATTCAAATTTATTTCTGTTTTAAATAACTCTTGGAATATAAATCCAAATAATACAAATAATATATGTTTTCAAATCAGAAAAATATGAGGATTTCAAATATGCCCTCCAAAATATATTTTGAACACTTTATTTTCCAAGTTAATTAAAATTACAATAAATTGCCCTTTTACCTTAATTAATTAATAACTTTTGTTTTATAAGTCCAAATTTAACAAATAATATGTATAAAATATTTAGCTCGACGAGACCTTTCTGTTTATGCATTCCATATTTTGTTTTGAAGCATGCATCATTTAAATATAAAGATTACAGCAACTAATATGAGAATAAAATGGGCCAAAACTCAATAAAATGTTTATTCTTGTATTCCACACCTCACCCATGCCATGCTACTTTACTACCATGCAACTTGTGAATCATTCATCATGGCATGATTGTTTGCTTGATGCATTTATTCATATGCTTGTGCACTTTATTTATGTTGGCCCTTGTTTGTTTGGTTCTTCTTCGAATAGACGCTGAGCAGGGGATATATCAAGAGAACCAGGAGCGCTACCCAGATCCATCCCTTGCTTCAACTGAGCTGCCAGGCAAGCACTACCACATGCTTGCATACATATAGTACCTATTGCCTCCATCTTATTCTTGCATCATTGAGTCGCGATTGCATTAAATTGAATCCCAAGTATTGCATAGCCTTTACTATTAAACCCACCGAAGCTTGTTCCTCCATCCCATGAGCCATTACTACAGGAGTTGTTTGAGCCATGCGAGTCGTAGAACAGCATGTGTAGGGTATGTGAGCGTCTGATGGATAATGAGGTACCTAAACAACTTAACCTGAGTAGTAATGGGATAACTAATGAAAGTGGCATCGGTGAGCCATATTTGCTATTTGGTTTTTTAGGCTCACTTGTGTCCCGTAGGACCCCGAGTACTTGATTCCTGTTCCTTGAATATTCGCGCTATCCACATCCGGGAGGCTTATGAACCCCCCTGAGCCAGAGCTTGATTCATTCTTATTTCTTGGGGCCACAAACTAGTTTGAGGTTTTATTTACTATCCTGTACTTATGCCATGCTTTACTGTTTTTTTTTTAAATTGTGCGAGGTACTGCACACTGTACTGTTTAGGTCCGTGACCCGTTTTCGCTGTATCGACAAGCCTAGTCACACTTTCGGGTTCCCAGTCGTTTACAGCCGGCCACACAAACCTTGAGTCCGTCTCGTAGCCGGCCAGCTTCGTTGCGGGTAGCTTAATGGGGTGGCCCCCTGAAATATTTCTGAATCCTGTGATCGCTTTGTCGTGACTGCCTCGTTGGGTTTTGATTTGGTTTTTCCGAGGCATATCGAGTGTGTGTTGCTATTTGTGCACCCCTGCAGGGTAAAACTTTCTGAAAGCCGTGTCCGCGGTTATGGACGACTTGGAGCACAGTTTCTCGATCATAGACAAGAATAACTAAAGTACCGCTTTTAATTTGACTAGACTAGGTACCTGACTAGTAAATAGTACAACACTCATGGAATGATTAATAAAACTGCCAACGGATGGGGGTTGATCGTCCGCTTCCTCGTCGGTAAGCGAGGAGGAGGATGGATCTGTTAAGATTACCGTTATAACTGCTATAACTGTTGTTATTCATTCACGGACATCCGTCTATCTCTGGTTAGGCGGATGGTTAGCGAGTTTCTACAGAATTGCTAGGGTTTATCTTTTGCTGCAATTGCGTCACCCCAGGTTGTGTCCCCTTTAGAGGCATAAAGACTTGCTGAGTACCCCTAGGGTCTCACACGATAAATTATTAGTTCAGATGAAGAGGTACACTCACAAGATGGATACTGGGTGGAAGAGACGGACGATGTGGGCAACGATCATTCGGTGTAGAGATTCCGGGAACGGGGATCCGTGAGATCTGTGGGCGGGATGTGCTTATTTATGGGGCATCTTATGCCGATTTGCTTCTTATCCGTACTCGGATTTTGTCTTCCGCTTCCGCTTGATACTCTGATGTTTGATGTATGAGGAGATATCCTAAACTATTATATCTATCTAGGATATTTGGATCTTGCCGTATGGCGTTGCTATATTTCCTTTCTTTTTAGATGGAATGGCTCTGATGTACTATTGTATGGTGGCTTGCATACATACTCATTTGTGTATGTAGTTGAT
Organism: Avena sativa; assembly: GCA_916181665.1. NCBI lineage: Eukaryota > Viridiplantae > Streptophyta > Magnoliopsida > Poales > Poaceae > Avena > Avena sativa. The sequence goes on from OV702295.1 coordinate 438,299,305, forward strand.
CCCTTCGCCTGCCGATTACGCCGCCCGTTCTTGTCCCGATGTGTGGAAATGGTTGGGACGGCCGAAAGGTCTACCTGTGAGTGGCATTTGGGCCCCACCGTACTATTTCAACCATTTCTGCTCATCCAGGCTTGTAACTAGGAGCGTAATTCACCGAGGTAGTTACAGCAGCAAATCGAGCCCAGCAAGCCCACCCGGGGACCTTCCTTTTCTACTCTCACGCGCAAGCACACGCAAACAGACGCTGACAGCCAGGCCCCACTTCCACTCCGCGCACCTCGCTGACAAGCGGGCCTCCTCCACGTCAGCATCGTCTCCCCGCACGACCAGTTCATCCCCAAATCAACGCGGGCGTTTTCTGTGTTTAATCCGCGGCGTTAATTCAATTAAAAGGCCGAGTAATTCTTGCTCGTGACCAGGCTATAAGAATCCCCTCTGCCCCTCTCTCTTCTCCCTCAAACCCCGAACCCAGAGCGCCACCAGGCTGCGAGCATTACTCTCTGTAGCCCCGCCGTATCCGACGACTGCGCCGGCGAATTCCGGTGAGTTCTGAGCTCCCCTCTGCCTATCGTTCTTGCAAACTGGTTCAGTGAATCTCTGCGCTTCTTTTAACACATTTCGTTTGCCCTCGCATGAACCGTAGCTCCGGCAGCATCGTCGACTGGCCGCCACCGTCTTCTGTACGAACTCCGGCGAGCTCTAGTGGTAAGCCCAGACCGCCCCGCGCCTTCTAGTTCACGCACACGACTCTGTCTCGACTCTGTGAATCTAACCGTGTCTTCGCCTTGCCTTGGGGTGATTCACAGCGACGTCCACGACGACCACCCGACGCATCGACGCTGTCCTCCACTCCGCCGAGGAATCGCGGCTGAACCCGAGCGCCCCTTGACCAACCGCGAGTACGACGAGCATCACCGTGACCCCCTAAGCCCGCTGAGCTACTCTTCTTTCTCACTCGCCTCCTGCATCGTCGCCTCCGTCGTCGACCGACCGTTCCGCCGCCGGTAGCCACCGCTCCGCCGCCAGATTTTGGCCAGGGCAATAGGAACCGTTAGATCTGCATCTAATGGCTTGGATAGAATGACTAATCGAAGGGGTACGCGATGATCTGAGCCGCACCTGCCCCTTTAAATCCAGCGGTCTGTATCACTCGATCCAGACGAACCGGTACCGACCAATTAGACAGTGACGCGTGGCTAGGGTTAGGTCTGAAAATAGATTTAAAACCAGAATTTTGATCCAAATTCAAATGCCTATATCTTTTGAATTCCACGTTGAAATTTTGCAAACTTTATACCGTTGGATTCAGAAAAACAAGACCTTTCTGCCTATCCTTTTTGTTTAGCAAATAGTAACCATTAGTTTGGCTTAAATTGTAGAAACTTGTTTGAGGCCTTTTTGAGTATAGATTTAGTTTAGTATTTTGTTTTAGGGTTAAATAAGTTTGTCTTGGTTACTTTGTGACTTGTTTAGATTCTGTAATCTTGCCCTTGATTGGTAGAATTTTCAAAAATCACCACTTAGTAGATTCATGCATGCATGCATTCATAATATCTTTGTTTGTATATATTTGTGTGTAATTGTGTGCTACAACTTTGTGTGTAGATTTTGCTAGTGATTGTGATTGTGACGAGTGCTACTCTCCACACTACCAAGGCAAGTGATATCTTCATGAATATTCCATTCCTATATTTTATCTATGCATTAGTATTATTTTTTTCCAATTATAGGACTTGCATGGATTTTTGCTAAGTATAAACTATGCTTTGGGAAAACCTATTAGGTGAAACCTTAGTGAAAATTACCTAAGTCAAGAATCCTAATACTATCATGCTTAGCCTAGCTACTAGAAAACAAGGGTGGTTTATATATTCACCTTTTGAAAAATTATTCTAAGTCTTTGGACTTGTGTTTTATTTTAACAAAACAACTAAGTTAAAGAATCACCTGGGTGGAATGGAAGGAATGGTTTATGTTGAGTGGTTCACAAGGCCATGGACTTGGCTTGTGTATCTCACTTGTGGATGGCCACCCAGGAACAAAGAGATTTGAGATGTCAAATGTTGAGAAGCTTCAAGTGCAACCACTTGGCATTATGGGCTCTGCCATGATCTTAGGATGCTAGAACTTAGTCTCTTGGACAGTGGGTGGTAGATGGGATGATAGGTTGGAGCGTGTCCATTTTACTAAGGAAAGGCTACTGAAGGATCTTGTCTTGGGAAACCAAGTCTTGTGGGGAAAGTGCACCACCTCTGCAGAGTGTAAAACCTAAGTACTTAGCCATGTCCCTGGTAAAGGACAATTTGAGCATCAAGACATGGAAACTTCAAGAATCTCATCACTCCAATTTCTAAATAAAACTTGTGTGTGAACAAGGGTTAAAAGGATCTTCAGTCCTTGATTGGTAGATGCCCTGAGTGGATCTTCAGTCTTTGATTGGTAGATGCCTTGGGTGTTTTGTGCCAAGCAAAAACTTAGTATTTTCAAAAGTTAAGGAAAAATCTATTTTGAGCAATGCAAGCCTAAGCTCCACCAGCCAAATGCATATAGTATTATAGTCCACTTAAAATATACTAAGGTATCACTTGCCAATACTATTCCAAAGTATTGACCCTCTGTGGCTGTAACTTGTAATGTTGCAGGTTATTCTGATGATGATTAGGAGTCATGAGTCTACACTCAACATGCTTGCCTGTGGCACATGAAGATGAAGACTTATGTTTATTTACTTATTCCATAAACTCTTGTATTCGGCCTTTGGCCGTGAGTTGTAAAAGACTATGTTTTATCTCTGGAATGACTGTAATAAACGACCTTTGTATCTGGGTACTTCATCTTAAACTGTGGATGCTAGCATTGATCTAGGGACTAGCATTGCAATCACAGGGATCTTTTCCTTTACAAAGGAGGGATCTTACAGATGGTATCAGAGCATTGTGTTGCCTGTAGGATTATGACCCTAGGATTGGAAACCACTAAGGAAAATTTTTACTTCTTCTACACTTGTCTATTCTTCTCGTAAGCTTTTCTAATCTTTTCATTCTCATCTCTATTTGTAGATGAACTCCATCAACGAAGCCGTGAAGAGAGGAACACTCATGACCATGACCTTGGAGTGTGATACTGAGTTTCCCAAGATCCTCAAGGATCTCATGGAGACAATGGGAGCACATGGTGCAGCTGTGTACAAGGGCTTTCCAGTGATGGAGGATGGAGTGGAGTATTGGTGGGTGCAACTTCACTTGTACAAAAACAAGGAAGACAACCACGAAGAAAAAGGCTTCTGCATGTACACCAACACTTTTGTGCACACCACATTCTTTGAGTCAGCAAAAGAAGCAGATTGGAAGACTATCAAGGAACTAAGTGCTAGAGTCAAGTGCAGGATGCTCAACCTCCAAAAAGACTTAGAGAAAGAGAAGGGACATACTCAAGAGTTGGAAGTCACCAACCAATCCTTAAGAGGAGATATTATAGACTTAGTGATAGAAGCATGTGAACAAGATAGGGTGATTGCCTCTAGGAACATTGTGTTAGCCACCAGATCCAGTGAGATAGGATTGTAAGCGCACTTCGTTAGTTGGACCACACCCAGTGTCATTGCATGTGTGTTCTTCTCACAAACCACACATGGATCCACCGGTGTCATTGCATGTCTGCTCTTCTCATTAACCACAGCTAGAGTCATTGCATGTCTGTTCTTTTCACAAACATAATATCACCAGAGTCATTGCATGTGTGTTCTTACCATAAACCACACATGGATCCACCAGTGTCATTGCATGTGTGTTCTTCTCACAAACCACACATGGATCCACCCAGTGTCATCGCATGTGTGTTCTTCCCATGAACCACACATGGATCCACCAGTGTCATTGCATGTCTGCTCTTTTCATGAACCACAGCTAGAGTCATTAGATGTGTGTTCTTCTCACATACCACATATCACCAGTGTCATTGCATGTGTGTTCTTCCCAAAGACCACACATGGATCCACCAGTGTCATTGCATGTGTGTTCTTCTCACAAACCATATCATGAACCACACCCAGTGTCATTGCATGTGTTCTTCTCACAAACCACACATGGATCCACCGGTGTCATTGCATGTCTTCTCTTCTCATTAACCATATCATGAACCACACCTAGTGTCATTGCATGTGTGTTCTTCCCATGAACCACACATGGATCCACCAGTGTCATTGCATGTGTGTTCTTCCCCCAGACCACACATGGATCCACCGGTGTCATTGCATGTGCGTTATTCCCATGAACCACACATGGATCCACCGGTGTCATCGCAGGTCTGCTCTTTTCTTGAACCACAGTTAGAGTCATCGGATGTCTGCTCTTTTCATGAACCACAGCTAGAGTCATTGCATGTGTGTTCTTCGTACAAACCATATCATGAACCACAGCCAGTGTCATTGCATGTGTGTTCTTCTCACAAACCACACATGGATCCACCGGTGTCATTGCATGTCTGCTCTTCTCATTAACCACAGCTAGAGTCATTGCATGTCTGTTCTTTTTACAAACCACATATCACCAGAGTCATTGCATGTGTGTTCTTCCCATAAACCACACATGGATCCACCAGTGTCATTGCATGTCTGTTCTTCTCACAAACCACACATGGATCCACCTAGTGTCATCGCATGTGTGTTCTTCCCATGAACCACACATGGATCCACCAGTGTCATTGCATGTCTGCTCTTTTCATGAACCACAGCTAGAGTCATTGGATGTGTGTTCTTCTCACAGACCACATATCAACAGTGTCATTTCATGTGTGTTCTTCCCAAAGACCACACATGGATCCACCAGTGTCATTGCATGTATGTTCTTCTCACAAACCATATCAAGAACAACACCCAGTGTCATTGCATGTGTATTCTTCTCATAGACCACACATGGATCCACCAGTGTCATTACATGTGTGTTCTTCTCACAAACCATATCATGAACCACACCCAGTGTCATTGCATGTGTGTTCTTCCCATGAACCACACATGGATCCACCAGTGTCATTAGATGTGTGTTCTTCCCACAGACCACACATGGATGCACCAGTGTCATTGCATGTGTGTTATTCCCATGAACCACACATGGATCCACCAGTGTCATTGCATGTCTGCTCTTTTCATGAACCACAACAAGAGTCATTGGATGTGTGTTCTTCTCACAGACCACATATCACCAGTGTCATTGCATGTGTGTTCTTTCCAAAGACCACACATGGATCCACCAGTGTCATTGCATGTGTGTTCTTCTCACAAACCATATCATGAACCATACCTAGTGTCATTGCATGTGTGTTCTTCTCACAGACCACACATGGATCCACCAGTGTCATTGCATGTGTTTTCTTCTCACAAACCATATCATGAACCACACCCAGTGTCATTGCATGTGTGTTCTTCCCATGAACCACACATGGACCCAGCAGTGTCATTGCATGTCCGCTCTTTTCATTAACCACCGCTAGAGTCATTGCATGTGTGTTCTTCTTACAAACCACATATCACCGGTCTCTATCCATGTGTGTTCTTCCCATGAACCACACATGGATCCACCAGTGTCATTACATGTGTGTTCTTCCCACAGACCACACATGGATCCACCGGTGTCATTGCATGTCTACTCTTGTCATTAACCATAGCTAGATTCATTGCATGTCTGTTCTTTTCACAAACCACATATCACCAGAGTCATTGCATGTGTGTTCTTACCATGAACCACACCCAGTGTCATTGCATGTGTGTTCTTCTCATTAACCCCACATGGATCCACCGGTGTCATTGCATGTCTGCTCTTTTCATTAACCACATCTAGAGTCATTGCATGTGTGTTTTTTTCACAAACCACATATCACCAGACTCATTGCATGTGTGTTCTTCCCATGAACCACACATAGATCCACCAGTGTCATTGCATGTGTGTTCTTCCCACAGACCACACATGGATCCACCGGTGTCATTGCATGTGTGTTCTTCCCACATACCACACATGGATCCACCGGTATCATTGCATGTTTGTTCTTCCCATGAACCACACATGGATCCACCGGTGTCATCACAGGTCTGGTCTTTTAATGAACTAAAGTTAGAGTCATCGCATGTCTGCTCTTTTCATGAACCACAGCTAGAGTCATTGCATGTGTGTTCTTCTTACAAACCACATCATGAACCACACCCAGTGTCATTGCATGTGTGTTCTTCTCACAAACCACACATGGATCCACCGGTGTCATTGCATGTCTGCTCTTCTCATTAACCACAGCTAGAGTCATTGCATGTCTGTTCTTTTCACAAACAAAATATCACCAGAGTCATTGCATGTGTGTTCTTACCATAAACCACACATGGATCCACCAGTGTCATTGCATGTGTGTTCTTCTCACAAACCACACATGGATCCACCCAGTGTCATCGCATGTGTGTTCTTCCCATAAACCACACATGGATCCACCGGTGTCATTGCATGTCTGCTATTTTCATGAACCACGGCTAGAGTCATTGGATGTGTGTTCTTCTCACAGACCACATATCACCAGTGTCATTGCATGTGTGTTCTTCCCAAAGACCACACATGGATCCACCAGTGTCATTGCATGTGTGTTCTTCTCACAAACCATATCATGAACCACACCCAGTGTCATTGCATGTGTGTTCTTCTCACAGACCACACATGGATCCACCGGTGTCATTGCATGTGTGTTCTTCTCACAAACCATATCATGAATGACACCCAGTGTCATTGCATGTGTGTTCTTCCCATGAACCACACATGGATCCACCAGTGTCATTGCATGTGTGTTCTTCCCACATACCACACATGGATCCACCAGTGTCATTGCATGTGTGTTCTTCCCATGAACCACACATGGATCCACCAGTGTCATTGCATGTCTGCTCTTTTCATGAACCACAACTAGAGTCATTGGATGTGTATTCTTCTCACAGACCACATATCACCAGTGTCATTGCATGTGTGTTCTTCCCAAAGACCACACATGGATCCACTAGTGTCATTGCATGTGTGTTCTTCTCAGAAACCATATCATGAACCAAACCTAGTGTTATTGCATGTATGTTCTTCTCACGGACCACACATGGATCCACCAGTGTCATTGCATGTGTGTTCTTCTCACAAACCATATCATGAACCACACCCAGTGTCATTGCATGTGTGTTCTTCCCATGAACCACACATGGATCCATCGGTGTCATTGTATGTTTGCTCTTTTCATTAAACACAGCTAGAGTCATTGCATGTGTGTTCTTCTCACAAACCACATATCGCCGGAGTCATTGCATGTGTGTTCTTCCCAAAGACCACACATGGATCCACCAGTGTCATTGCATGTGTGTTCTTCCCACAGGCCACACATGGATCCACCAGTGTCGTTGCATGTGTGTTCTTCCCATGAACCACACATGGATCCACCAGTGTCATTGTATGTCTGCTCTTCCCATGAACCACAGCTAGAGTCATCTCATGCGTGCTCTTTTCACAAACCACAGCTAGAGTCATTGCATGTGTGTTCTTCTTACAAACCATATCATGAACCACACTCAGTGTCATTGCATGTGTGTTCTTCTCCCAAACCACACATGGATCCACCGGTGTCATTGCATGTCTGCTCTTCTCATTAACCACAGCTAGAGTCACTCCATGTCTGTTCTTTTCACAAACCACATATCACCAGAGTCATTGCATGTGTGTTCTTCCCATGAACCACACCCAGTGTCATTGCATGTGTGTTCTTCTCATTAACCCCACATGGATCCACCGGTGTCATTGCATGTCTGCTCTTTTCATTAACCACAGCTAGAGTCATTGCATGTGTGTTCTTTTCACAAACCACATATCACTAGAGTCATTGCATGTGTGTTCTTCTCACAGACCACATATCACCTGTGTCATTGCATGTGTGTTCTTATCATGAACCACACATAGATCCACCAGTGTCATTGCATGTGTGTTGTTCCCACAGACCACATATGGATCCACCGGTGTCATTGCATCTGTGTTATTCCCATGACCCACACATGGATCCATCGGTGTCATCGCAGGTCTGCTCTTTTCATGAACCACAATTAGAGTCATCGCATGTCTGCTCTTTTCATAAACCACAACTAGAGTCATTGAACGTGTGTTCTTCTTACAAACCATATCATGAACCACACCTAGTGTCATTGCATGTGTGTTCTTCTCACAAACCACACATGGATCCACCGGTGTCATTGCATGTCTACTCTTCTCATTAACCACAGCTAGAGTCATTGCATGTCTGTTCTTTTCACAAACCACATATCACCAGAGTCATTGCATGTGTGTTCTTCCCAAAGACCACACATGGATCCACCAGTGTCATTGCATGTGTGTTCTTCTCACAAACCATATCATGAACCACACCCAGTGTCATTGCATGTGTGTTCTTCTCATAGACCACACATGGATCCACTAGTGTCATTGCATGTGTGTTCTTCTCACAGACCATATCATGAACCACACCCAGTGTCATTGCATGTGTGTTCTTCCCATGAACCACACATGGATCCATCTGTGTCATTGTATGTCTGCTCTTTTCATTACCCACAGCTAGAGACATTGCATGTGTGTTCTTCTCATAAACCACATATCAACGGAGTCATTGCATGTGTGTTCTTCCCAAAGACCACACATGGATCCACCAGTGTCATTGCATGTGTGTTCTTCCCACAGACCACACATGGATCCACCAGTGTCGTTGCAATTGTGTTCTTCCCATGAACCACACATGGATCCACTAGTGTCATTGTATGTCTGCTCTTCCCATGAACCACAGCTAGAGTCATCGCATGCGTGCTCTTTTCACAAACCACAGCTAGAGTCATTGCATGTTTGTTCTTCTTACAAACCATATCATGAACCACAACCAGTTTCATTGCATGTGTGTTCTTCTCACAAACCACACATAGATCCACCGGTGTCATTGCATGTCTGCTCTTCTCATTAACCACAGCTAGAGTCATTGCATGTCTGTTCTTTTCACAGACCACATATCACCAGAGTCATTGCATGTGTGTTCTTCCCATGAACCACACATGGATCCACTTGTGTCATTTCAGGTGTGTTCTTCTCACAAACCACACATGGATCCACCCAGTGTCGTCGCATGTCTGCTCTTCCCATGAACCACACATGGACCCACCAGTGTCATTGCATGTCTGGTCTTTTCATGAACCACAGCTAGAGTCATTGGATGTGTGCTCTTCTCACAGACCACATATCACCAGTGTCATTGCATGTGTGTTCTTCCAAAGACCACACATGGATCCACCAGTGTCATTGCATGTGTGTTCTTCTCACAAACCATATCATGAACCACACCCAGTGTCATTGCATGTGTGTTCTTCTCACAGACCACACATGGATCCACCAGTGTCATTGCATGTGTGTTCTTCTCACAAACCATATCATGAACCACACCCAATGTCATTGCATGTGTGTTCTTCCCATGAACCACACATGGATCCACCAGTGTCATTGCATGTCTGCTCTTCCCACACACCACACATGGATCCACCGGTGTCATTGCATGTCTATTCTTCCCATGAACTACACATGGATCCACTAGTATCATTGCATGTCTGCTCTTTTCATGAACCACAACTAGAGTCATTAGATGTGTGTTCTTCTTACAGACCACATATCACCAGTGTCATTGCATGTGTGTTCTTCCAAAGACCACACATGGATCCACCAGTGTCATTGCATGTGTGTTCTTCTCACAAACCATATCATGAACCACACCCAGTGTCATTGCATGTGTGTTCTTCTCACAGACCACACATGGATCCACCAGTGTCATTGCATGTGTGTTCTTCTCACAAACCATATCATGAACCACACCCAATGTCATTGCATGTGTGTTCTTCCCATGAACCACACATGGATCCACCAATGTCATTGCATGTCTGCTCTTCCCACACACCACACATGGATCCACCGGTGTCATTGCATGTCTATTCTTCCCATGAACTACACATGGATCCACCAGTATCATTGCATGTCTGCTCTTTTCATGAACCACAACTAGAGTCATTAGATGTGTGTTCTTCTCACAGACCACATATCACCAGTGTCATTGCATGTGTTTTCTTCCCAAAGACCACACATGGATCCACCAGTGTCATTGCATGTGTGTTCTTCTCATAGACCACACATGGATCCACTAGTGTCATTGCATGTGTGTTCTTCTCACAGACCATATCATGAACCACACCCAGTGTCATTGCATGTGTGTTCTTCCCATGAACCACACATGGATCCATCGGTGTCATTGTATGTTTGCTCTTTTCATTAAACACAGCTAGAGTCATTGCATGTGTGTTCTTCTCACAAACCACATATCGCCGGAGTCATTGCATGTGTGTTCTTCCCAAAGACCACACATGGATCCACCAGTGTCATTGCACGTGTGTTCTTCCCACAGACCACACATGGATCCACCAGTGTCGTTGCATGTGTGTTCTTCCCATGAACCACACATGGATCCACCAGTGTCATTGTATGTCTGCTCTTCCCATGAACCACAGCTAGAGTCATCGCATGCGTGCTCTTTTCACAAACCACAGCTAGAGTCATTGCATGTTTGTTCTTCTTACAAACCATATCATGAACCACACCCAGTTTCATTGCATGTGTGCTCTTCTCACAAACCACACATGGATCCACTGGTGTCATTGCATGTCTGCTCTTCTCATTAACCACAGCTAGAGTCATTGCATGTCTGTTCTTTTCACAGACCACATATCACCAGAGTCATTGCATGTGTGTTCTTCTCACAAACCACACATGGATCCACCCAGTGTCGTCGCATGTCTGCTCTTCCCATGAACCACACATGGACCCACCAGTGTCATTGCATGTCTGGCCTTTTCATGAACCACAGCTAGAGTCATTGGATGTGTGCTCTTCTCACAGACCACATATCACCAGTGTCATTGCATGTGTGTTCTTCCCAAAGACCACACATGGATCCACCAGTGTCATTGCATGTGTGTTCTTCTCACAAACCATATCATGAACCACACCCAGTGTCATTGCATGTGTGTTCTTCTCACAGACCACACATGGATCCACTAGTGTCATTGCATGTGTGTTCTTCTCACAAACCATATCATGAACCACACCCAGTGTCATTGCATGTGTGTTCTTCCCATGAACCACACATGGATCCACCAGTGTCATTGCATGTCTGCTCTTCCCACATACCACACATGGATCCACCGGTGTCATTGCCTGTGTGTTCTTCCCCTGAACCACATATGGATCTACCGGTGTCATTGCTTGTCTGCTCTTTTCATGAACCACAGCTAGATCCATTGGATGTGTGTTCTTCTCACAGACCACATATCACCAATTTCATTGCATGTGTGCTCCTCCCAAAGACCACGCATGGATCCACCAGTGTCATTGCATGTGTGTTCTTCTCACAAACCATATCATGAACCACACCCAGTGTCATTGCATGTGTGTTATTCTCACAGACCACACATGGATCCACCAGTGTCATTGCATGTGTGTTCTTCTCACAAACCATATCATGAACCACACCTAATGTCATTGCATGTGTGTTCTTCTCATTAACCCCACATGGATCCACCGGTGTTGTTGCATGTCTGCTCTTTTCATTAACCATAGCTAGAGTCATTGCATGTTTGTTCTTTTCACAAACCACATATCACCAGAGTCATTGCATGTGTGTTCTTCTCACAGACAACATATCACCTGTGTCATTGCATGTGTGTTCTTCCCATGAACCACACATGGATCCACCAGTGTCATTGCATGTGTGGTCTTTTCACAGACCACATATCACAAGAGTCATTGCATGTTTGTTCTTCTCACAGCCCACATATCACCGGAGTCATTGCATGTGTGTTCTTCCCATGAACCACACATGGATCCACCAGTGTCATTGCATGTGTGTTCTTCCCACAGACCACACATGGATCCACCAGTGTCGTTGCATGTGTGTTCTTCCCATGAACCACACATGGATCCACCAGTGTCATTGTATGTCTGCTCTTCCCATGAACCACAGCTAGAGTCATCGCATGCGTGCTCTTTTCACAAACCACAGCTAGAGTCATTGCATGTTTGTTCTTCTTACAAACCATATCATGAACCACACCCAGTTTCATTGCATGTGTGCTCTTCTCACAAACCACACATGGATCCACTGGTGTCATTGCATGTCTGCTCTTCTCATTAACCACAGCTAGAGTCATTGCATGTCTGTTCTTTTCACAGACCACATATCACCAGAGTCATTGCATGTGTGTTCTTCCCATGAACCACACATGGATCCACTAGTGTCATTGCATGTGTGTTCTTCTCACAAACCACACATGGATCCACCCAGTGTCGTCGCATGTCTGCTCTTCCCATGAACCACACATGGACCCACCAGTGTCATTGCATGTCTGGCCTTTTCATGAACCACAGCTAGAGTCATTGGATGTGTGCTCTTCTCACAGACCACATATCACCAGTGTCATTGCATGTGTGTTCTTCCCAAAGACCACACATGGATCCACCAGTGTCATTGCATGTGTGTTCTTCTCACAAACCATATCATGAACCACACCCAGTGTCATTGCATGTGTGTTCTTCTCACAGACCACACATGGATCCACTAGTGTCATTGCATGTGTGTTCTTCTCACAAACCATATCATGAACCACACCCAGTGTCATTGCATGTGTGTTCTTCCCATGAACCACACATGGATCCACCAGTGTCATTGCATGTCTGCTCTTCCCACATACCACACATGGATCCACCGGTGTCATTGCCTGTGTGTTCTTCCCCTGAACCACATATGGATCTACCGGTGTCATTGCTTGTCTGCTCTTTTCATGAACCACAGCTAGATCCATTGGATGTGTGTTCTTCTCACAGACCACATATCACCAATTTCATTGCATGTGTGCTCCTCCCAAAGACCACGCATGGATCCACCAGTGTCATTGCATGTGTGTTCTTCTCACAAACCATATCATGAACCACACCCAGTGTCATTGCATGTGTGTTATTCTCACAGACCACACATGGATCCACCAGTGTCATTGCATGTGTGTTCTTCTCACAAACCATATCATGAACCACACCTAATGTCATTGCATGTGTGTTCTTCTCATTAACCCCACATGGATCCACCGGTGTTGTTGCATGTCTGCTCTTTTCATTAACCATAGCTAGAGTCATTGCATGTTTGTTCTTTTCACAAACCACATATCACCAGAGTCATTGCATGTGTGTTCTTCTCACAGACAACATATCACCTGTGTCATTGCATGTGTGGTCTTTTCACAGACCACATATCACAAGAGTCATTGCATGTTTGTTCTTCTCACAGACCACATATCACCGGAGTCATTGCATGTGTGTTCTTCCCATGAACCACACATGGATCCACCAGTGTCATTGCATGTGTGGTCTTTTCACAGACCACATATCACAAGAGTCATTGCATGTTTGTTCTTCTCACAGACCACATATCACCGGAGTCATTGCATGTGTGTTCTTCCCATGAACCACACATGGATCCACCAGTGTCATTGCATGTGTGTTCTTCCCACAGACCACACATGGATCCACCGGTGTCATTGCATGTGTGTTATTCCCATGAACCACACATGGATCCACCGGTGTCATTGTATGTCTGTTCTTCCCATGAACCACAACTAGAGTCATCGCATGCGTGCTCTTTTCATTAACCACAGCTAGAGTCATTGGATGTGTGTTCTTCTTACAAACCATATCTTGAACCACACCCAGTGTCATTGCATGTGTGTTCTTCTGACAAACCACATACGGATCCACCGGTGTCATTGCATGTCTGCTCTTCTCATTAACCACAGCTAGAGTCATTGCATGTCTATTCTTTTCACAAACCACATATCACCAGAGTCATTGCATGTGTGTTCTTCCCATGAACCACCCATGGATCCACCAGTGTCATTGCATGTGTGTTCTTCTCACAAACCACACATGGATCCACCCAGTGTCATCGCATGTGTGTTCTTCCCATGAACCACACATTGATCCACCAATGTCATTGCATGTCTGCTCTTTTTATGAACCACAACTAGAGTCATTGGATGTGTGTTCTTCACACAGACCACATATCACCAGTGTCATTGCATGTGTGTTCTTCCCAAAGACCACACATGGATCCACCTGTGTTATTGCATGTGTGTTCTTCTCACAAACCATATCATGAACCACACCCAGTGTCATTGCATGTGTGTTCTTCTCACAGACCACACATGGATCCACCAGTGTCATTGCATGTGTGTTATTCTCAATAACCATATCATGAACCACACCTAGTGTCATTGCATGTGTGTTCTTCCCATGAACCACACATGGATCCACTAGTGTCATTGCATGTGTGTTCTTCCCACAGACCACACATGGATCCACCAGTGTCATTGCATGTGTGTTCTTCCCATGAACCACACATGGATCCACCAGTGTCATTGCATGTCTGCTCTTTTCATGAACCACAGCTAGAGTCCTTGGATGTGTGTTCTTCTCATAGACCACATATCACCAGTTTCATTGCATGTGTTTTCTTCCCAAAGACCACACAAGGATCCACCAGTGTCATTGCATGTGTGTTCTTCTCAAAAACCATATCATGAACCACACCCAGTGTCATTGCATGTGTGTTCTTCTCACAGACCACACCTGGATCCACTAGTGTCATTACATGTGTGTTCTTCTCACAGACCATATCATGAACCACACCCAGTGTCATTGCATGTGTGTTCTTCCTATGAACCACACATGGATCCACCGATGCCATTGTATTTCTGCTCTTTTCATTAACCACAGCTAGAGTCATTGCATGTGTGTTCTTCTCACAAACCACATATCACCGGAGTCATTGCATGTGTGTTCTTCCCAAAGACCACACATCGATCAACCAGTGTCATTGCATGTGTGTTCTTCCCACAGACCACACATGGATCCACCAGTGTCGTTGCATGTTGTTCTTCCCATCAACCACACATGGATCCACCAGTGTCATTGTATGTCTTCTCTTCCCATGAACCATAGCTAGAGTCATCGCATGCGTGCTCTTTTCACAAACCACAACTAGAGTCATTGCAGGTGTGTTCTTGTTACAAACCATATCGTGAACCACACCCAGTGTCATTGCATGTGTGTTCTTCTCAGAAACCACACATGGATCCACCGGTGTCATTGCATGTCTGCTCTTGTCATTAACCACAGCTAGAGTCATTGCATGTCCGTTCTTTTCACAAACCACATATCACCAGAGTCATTGCATGTGTGTTCTTACCATAAACCACACATGGATCCACCAGTGTCATTGCATGTGTGTTCTTCTCACAAACCACACATGGATCCACCCAGTGTCATCGCATGCGTGTTCTTCCCATGAACCACACATGGATCCACCAGTGTCATTGCATGTCTGCTCTCTTCATTAACCACAGCTAGAGTCATTGCATGTGTGTTCTTCTCACAGACCACATATCACCAGTGGCATTGCTTGTGTGTTCTTCCCCTGAACCACACATGGATCTACCAGTGTCATTGCTTGTCTGCTCTTTTCATGAACCACAGCTAGATTCATTGGATCTGTGTTCTTCTCACAGACCGCATATCACCAATGTCATTGCATGTGTGCTCCTCCCAAAGACCACACATGGATCCACCAGTGTCATTGCATGTGTGTTCTTCTCACAAACCATATCATGAACCACACCCAGTGTCATTGCATGTGTGTTATTCTCAGAGACCACACATGAATCCACTAGTGTCATTGCATGTGTGTTCTTCTCACAAACCATATCATGAACCACACCTAGTGTCATTGCATGTGTGTTCTTCTCATTAACCCCACAAGGATCCACCGGTGTCATTGCATGTCTGCTCTTTTCATTAACCATAGCTAGAGTCATTGCATGTGTGTTCTTTTCACAAACCACATATCACCAGAGTCATTGCATGTGTGTTCTTCTCACAGACCACATATCACCTGTGTCATTGCATGTGTGTTCTTCCCATGAACCACACATGGATCCACCAGTGTCATTGCATGTGTGGTCTTTTCACAAACCACATATCACCAGAGTCATTGCAGGTGTGTTCTTCTCACAGACCACATATCACCGGAGTCATTGCATGTGTGTTCTTCCCATGAACCACACATGGATCCACCGGTATCATTGCATGTGTGTTATTCCCATGAACCACACATGGATCCACCGATGTCATTGTATGTCTGCTCTTCCCATGAACCACAGCTAGAGTCATCGCATGCGTGCTCTTTTCATGAACCACAGCTACAGTCATTGGATGTGTGTTCTTCTTACAAACCATATCCTGAACCACACCCAGTGTCATTGCATGTGTGTTCTTCTGACAAACCACATATGGATCCACCGGTGTCATTGCATGTCTGCTCTTCTCATTAACCACAGCTAGAGTCATTGCATGTCTATTATTTTCACAAACCACATATCACCAGAGTCATTGCATGTGTGTTCTTCCCATGAACCACACATGGATCCACCCAGTGTCATCGCATGTGTGTTCTTCCCATGAACCACACATGGATCCACCAATGTCATTGCATGTCTGCTCTTTTTATGATGCACAGCTAGAGTCATTGCATGTGTGTTCTTCACACAGACCACATATCACCAGTGTCATTGCATGTGTGTTCTTCCCAAAGACCACACATGGATCCACCTGTGTTATTGCATGTGTGTTCTTCTCACAAACCATATCATGAACCACACCCAGTGTCATTGCATGTGTGTTCTTCTCACAGACCACACATGGATCCACCAGTGTCATTGCATGTGTGTTATTCTCACTAACCATATCATGAACCACACCCAGTGTCATTGCATGTGTGTTCTTCCCATGAACCACACATGGATCCACTAGTGTCATTGCATGTGTGTTCTTCCCACAGACCACACATGGATCCACCAGTGTCATTGCATGTGTGTTCTTCCCATGAACCACACAAGGATCCAACAGTGTCATTGCATGTCTACTCTTTTCGAGAACCACACCTAGAGTCATTGGATGTGTGTTATTCTCACAGACCACATATCACCAGTGTGATTGCATGTGTTTTCTTCCCAAAGACCACACATGGATCAACCAGTGTCATTGCATGTGTGTTCTTCTCACAAACCATATCATGAACCACACCCAGTGTCATTGCATGTGTGTTCTTCTCACAGACCACACATGGATCCACTAGTGTCATTACATGTGTGTTCTTCTCACAGACCATATCATGAACCACACCCAGTGTCATTGCATGTGTGTTCTTCCCATGAACTACACATGGATCCACCGGTGTCATTGTATGTCTGCTCTTTTCATTAACCACGGCTAGAGTCATTGCATGTGTGTTCTTCTCACAAACCACATATCACCGGAGTCATTGCATGTGTGTTCTTCCCAAAGACCACACATGGATCAACCAGTGTCATTGCATGTGTGTTCTTCCCACAGACCACACATGGATCCACCAGTGTCATTGCATGTGTGTTCTTCTCACAAACCATATCATGAACCACACCTAGTGTCATTGCATGTGTGTTCTTCTCACAGACCACACATGGATCCACTAGTGTCATTGCATGTGTGTTCTTCTCACAAACCATATCATGAACCACACCCAGTGTCATTGCATGTGTGTTCTTCCCATGAACCACACATGGATCCACCAGTGTCATTGCATGTGTGTTCTTCCCATGAACTACACATGGATCCACCGGTGTCATTGTATGTCTGCTCTTTTCATTAACCACGGCTAGAGTCATTGCATGTGTGTTCTTCTCACAAACCACATATCACCGGAGTCATTGCATGTGTGTTCTTCCCAAAGACCACACATGGATCAACCAGTGTCATTGCATGTGTGTTCTTCCCACATACCACACATGGATCCACCAGTGTCGTTGCATGTTGTTCTTCCCATGAACCACACATGGATCCACCAGTGTCATTGTATGTCTGCTCTTCCCATGAACCACAGCTAGAGTCATCCCATGCGTGCTCTTTTCACAAACCACAAATAGAGTCATTGCATGTGTGTTCTTGTTACAAACCATATCGTGAACCACACCCAGTGTCATTGCATGTGTGTTCCTCTCACAAACCACACATGGATCCACCGGTGTCATTGCATGTCTGCTCTTCTCATTAACCACAGCTACAGTCATTGCATGTCTGTTCTTTTCACAAACCACATATCACCAGAGTCATTGCATGTGTATTCTTACCATAAACCACACATGGATCCACCAGTGTCATTGCATGTGTGTTCTTCTTACAAACCACACAAGGATCCACCCAGTGTCATCGCATGTGTGTTCTTCCCATGAACCACACATGGATCCACCAGTGTCATTGCATGTCTGCTCTTTTCATTAACCACAGCTAGAGTCATTGCATGTGTGTTCTTCTCACAGACCACAAATCACCAGTGTCATTGCATGTGTGTTCTTCCCAAAGACCACACATGGATCCACCAGTGTCATTGCATGTGTGTTCTTCTCACAAACCATATCATGAACCACACCTAGTGTCATTGCATGTGTGTTCTTCTCACAGACCACACATGGATCCACTAGTGTCATTGCATGTGTGTTCTTCTCACAAACCATATCATGAACCACACCCAGTGTCATTGCATGTGTGTTCTTCCCATGAACCACACATGGATCCACCAGTGTCATTGCATGTGTGTTCTTCCCATGAACCACACATGGATCCACCAGTGTCATTGCATGTCTGCTCTTTTTATGAACCACAGCTAGAGTCATTGGATGTGTGTTCTTCTCACAGACCACATATCACCAGTGTCATTGCATGTGTGTTCTTTCTAAAGACCACACATGGATCCACCAGTGTCATTGCATGTGTGTTCTTCTCACAAACCATATCATGAACCACACCCAGTGTCATTGCATGTGTGTTCTTCTCATAGACCACACATGGATCCACCAGTGTCATTGCATGTGTGTTCTTCTCACAAACCATATCATGAACCACACCCAGTGTCATTGCATGTGTGTTCTTCCCATGAACCACACATGGACCCACCATTGTCATTGCATGTCCGCTCTTTTCATTAACCACAGCTAGCGTCATTGCATGTGTGTTCTTCTCAGAAACCACATATCACCGGTGTCTATGCATGTGTGTTCTTCCCGTGAACCACACATGGATCCACGTGTGTCATTACATGTGTGTTCTTCCCACAGAGCACACATGGATCCACCGGTGTCATTGCATGTCTACTCTTCTCATTAACCATAGCTAGAGTCATTGCATGTCTGTTCTTTTCACAAACCACATATCACCAGAGTCATTGCATGCGTGTTCTTCCCATGAACCACACCTAGTGTCAGTGCATGTGTGTTCTTCTCATTAACCCCACATGGATCCACCGGTGTCATTGCATGTCTGCTCTTTTCATTAACCACATCTAGAGTCATTGCATGTGTGTTCTTTTAACAAACCAAATACCACCAGAGTCATTGCATGTGTGTTCTTCTAACAAACCACATATCACCTATGTCATTGCATGTGTGTTCTTCCCATGAACCACACATAGATCCACCAGTGTCATTGCATGTGTGTTCTTCCCACAAACCACACATGGATCCACCGGTGTCATTGCATGTGTGTTCTTCCCACAGACCACACATGGATCCACCGGTGTCATTGCATGTGTGTTCTTCCCATGAACCACACATGGATCCACCAGTGTCATTGCATGCCTGCTCTTTTAATGAACCACAGTTAGAGTCATCGCATGTCTGCTCTTTTCATGAACCACGGCTAGAGTCATTGCATGTGTGTTCTTCTTACAAACCATATCATGAACCACACCCAGTGTCATTGCATGTGTGTTCTTCTCACAAACCACACATGTATCCACCGATGTCATTGCATGTCTACTCTTCTCATTAACCACAGCTAGAGTCATTGCATGTCTGTTCTTTTCACAAACCACATATCACCAGTCATTGCATGTGTGTTCTTACCATAAACCACACATGGATCCACCTGTGTCATTGCATGTGTGTTCTTCTCACAAACCACACATGGATCCACCCAGTGCCATTGCATGTGTGTTCTTCCCATGAACCACACATGGATCCACCAGTGTCATTGCATGTCTGCTCTTTTCATGAACCACAGCTAGAGTCATTGGATATGTGTTTTTCTCACAGACCACATATCACCAGTGTCATTGCATGTGTGTTCTTCCCAAAGACCACACATGGATCCACCAGTGTCATTGCATGTGTGTTCTTCTCACAAACCATATCATGAACCACACCCAGTGTCATTGCATGTGTGTTCTTCTCACAGACCACACATGGATCCACCAGTGTCATTGCATGTGTGTTCTTCTCACAAACCATATCATGAACCACACCCAGTGTCATTGCATGTGTGTTCTTCCCATGAACCACACATGGATCCACCAGTGTCATTGCATGTGTGTTCTTCCCACAGACCACACATGGATCCACCAGTGTCATTGCATGTGTATTCTTCCCATGAACCACACATGGATCCGCCAGTGCCATTGCATGTCTGCTCTTTTCATGAACCATAGCTAGAGTCATTGGATGTGTGTTCTTTTCACAGACCACATATCACTAGTGTCATTGCATGTGTGTTCTTCCCAAAGACCACACATGGATCCACCAGTGTCATTGCATGTGTGTTCTTCTCACAAACCATATCATGAACCACACCTAGTGTCATTGCATGTGTGTTCTTCTCACAGACCACACAAGGATCCACCAGTGTCACTGCATGTGTGTTCTTCTCACAGACCATATCATGAACCACACCCAGTGTCATTGCATGTGTGTTCTTCCCATGAACCACACATGGATCCACCGGTGTCATTGTATGTCTGCTCTTTTCATTAACCACAGCTAGAGTCAGTGCATGTGTGTTCTTCTCACAAACCACATATCACCGGAGTCATTGCATGTGTGTTCTTCCCAAAGACCACATATCACTTGTGTCATTACATGTGTGTTCTTCCCATGAACCACACATAGATCCACCAGTGTCATTGCATGTGTGTTCTTCCCATAGACCACACATGGATCCACCGGTGTCATTGCATGTGTGTTCTTCCCATGAACCACACATGGATCCATCGGTGTCATCGCAGGTCTGCTCTTTTCATGAACCACAGTTAGAGTCATCGGATGTCTGCTCTTTTCATGAACCACAGCTAGAGTCATTGCATGTGTGTTCTTCTTACAAACCATATCATGAAACACACCCAGTGTCATTGCATGTGTGTTCTTCTCACAAACCACACATGGATCCACCGGTGTCATTGCATGTCTGCTCTTTTCTTTAACCACAACCAGAGTCATTGCATGTCTAATCTTTTGACAAACAAAATATCACCAGAGTCATTGCATGTGTGTTCTTACCATAAACCACACATGGATCCACCAGTGTCATGGCATGTGTGTTCTTCTCACAAACCACACATGGATCCACCCAGTGTCATCGCATGTGTGTTCTTCCCATGAACCACACATGGATCCACCAGTGTCATTGCATGTCTGCTCTTTTCATGAACCATAGCTAGAGTCATTGGATGTGTGTTCTTCTCACAGACCACATATCACCAGTGTCATTGCATGTGTGTTCTTGCCAAAGACCACACATGGATCCAATAGTGTCATTGCATGTGTGTTCTTCTCACAAACCACATCATGAACCACACCCAGTGTCATTGCATGTGTGTTCTTCTCACAGACCACACATGGATCCACCAGTGTCATTGCATGTGTGTTCTTCTCACAAACCATATCATGAACCACACCCAGTGTCATTGCATGTGTGTTCTTCCCATGAACCACACATGGATCCACCAGTGTCATTGCATGTGTGTTCTTCCCACAGACCACACATGGATCCTCCAGTGTCATTGCATGTGTGTTCTTCCCATGAACCACACATGGATCCACAAGTGCCATTGCATGTCTTCTCTTTTCATGAACCATAGCTAGAGTCATTGGATGTGTGTTCTTTTCACAGACCACATATCACTAGTGTCATTGCATGTGTGTTCTTCCCAAAGACCACACATGGATCCACCAGTGTCATTGCATGTGTGTTCTTCTCACAAACCATATCATGAACCACACCTAGTGTCATTGCATGTGTGTTCTTCTCACAGACCACACAAGGATCCACCAGTGTCACTGCATGTGTGTTCTTCTCACAGACCATATCATGAACCACACCCAGTGTCATTGCATGTGTGTTCTTCCCATGAACCACACATGGATCCACCGGTGTCATTGTATGTCTGCTCTTTTCATTAACCACAGCTAGAGTCAGTGCATGTGTGTTCTTCTCACAAACCACATATCACCGGAGTCATTGCATGTGTGTTCTTCCCAAAGACCACATATCACTTGTGTCATTACATGTGTGTTCTTCCCATGAACCACACATAGATCCACCGGTGTCATTGCATGTGTGTTATTCCCATGAACCACACATGGATCCACCGGTGTCATTGTATGTCTGTTCTTCCCATGAACCACAACTAGAGTCATCGCATGCGTGCTCTTTTCATTAACCACAGCTAGAGTCATTGGATGTGTGTTCTTCTTACAAACCATATCTTGAACCACACCCAGTGTCATTGCATGTGTGTTCTTCTGACAAACCACATACGGATCCACCGGTGTCATTGCATGTCTGCTCTTCTCATTAACCACAGCTAGAGTAATTGCATGTCTATTCTTTTCACAAACCACATATCACCAGAGTCATTGCATGTGTGTTCTTCCCATGAACCACCCATGGATCCACCAGTGTCATTGCATGTGTGTTCTTCTCACAAACCACACATGGATCCACCCAGTGTCATCGCATGTGTGTTCTTCCCATGAACCACACATGGATCCACCAATGTCATTGCATGTCTGCTCTTTTTATGAACCACAACTAGTGTCATTGGATGTGTGTTCTTCACACAGACCACATATCACCAGTGTCATTGCATCTGTGTTCTTCCCAAAGACCACACATGGATCCACCTGTGTTATTGCATGTGTGTTCTTCTCACAAACCATATCATGAACCACACCCAGTGTCATTGCATGTGTGTTCTTCTCACAGACCACACATGGATCCACCAGTGTCATTGCATGTGTGTTATTCTCAATAACCATATCATGAACCACACCTAGTGTCATTGCATGTGTGTTCTTCCCATGAACCACACATGGATCCACTAGTGTCATTGCATGTGTGTTCTTCCCACAGACCACACATGGATCCACCAGTGTCATTGCATGTGTGTTCTTCCCATGAACCACACATGGATCCACCAGTGTCATTGCATGTGTGCTCTTTTCATGAACCACAGCTAGAGTCCTTGGATGTGTGTTCTTCTCACAGACCACATATCACTAGTTTCATTGCATGTGTTTTCTTCCCAAAGACCACACAAGGATCCACCAGTGTCATTGCATGTGTGTTCTTCTCAAAAACCATATCATGAACCACACCCAGTGTCATTGCATGTGTGTTCTTCTCACAGACCACACATGGATCCACTAGTGTCATTGCATGTGTGTTCTTCCCATGAACCACACATGGATCCACCAGTATCATTGCATGTCTGCTCTTTTCATGAACCACAGCTAGAGTCCTTGGATGTGTGTTCTTCTCACAGACCACATATCACCAGTTTCATTGCATGTGTTTTCTTCCCAAAGACCACACAAGGATCCACCAGTGTCATTGCATGTGTGTTCTTCTCAAAAACCATATCATGAACCACACCCAGTGTCATTGCATGTGTGTTCTTCTCACAGACCACACATGGATCCACTAGTGTCATTACATGTGTGTTCTTCTCACAGACCATATCATGAACCACACCCAGTGTCATTGCATGTGTGTTCTTCCTATGAACCACACATGGATCCACCGGTGCCATTGTATTTCTGCTCTTTTCATTAACCACAGCTAGAGTCATTGCATGTCCGTTCTTTTCACAAACCACATATCACCAGAGTCATTGCATGTGTGTTCTTACCATAAACCACACATGGATCCACCAGTGTCATTGCATGTGTGTTCTTCTCACAAACCACACATGGATCCACCCAGTGTCATCGCATGCGTGTTCTTCCCATGAACCACACATGGATCCACCAGTGTCATTGCATGTCTGCTCTCTTCATTAACCACAGCTAGAGTCATTGCATGTGTGTTCTTCTCACAGACCACATATCACCAGTGGCATTGCTTGTGTGTTCTTCCCCTGAACCACACATGGATCTACCAGTGTCATTGCTTGTCTGCTCTTTTCATGAACCACAGCTAGATTCATTGGATCTGTGTTCTTCTCACAGACCGCATATCACCAATGTCATTGCATGTGTGCTCCTCCCAAAGACCACACATGGATCCACCAGTGTCATTGCATGTGTGTTCTTCTCACAAACCATATCATGAACCACACCCAGTGTCATTGCATGTGTGTTATTCTCAGAGACCACACATGAATCCACTAGTGTCATTGCATGTGTGTTCTTCTCACAAACCATATCATGAACCACACCTAGTGTCATTGCATGTGTGTTCTTCTCATTAACCCCACAAGGATCCACCGGTGTCATTGCATGTCTGCTCTTTTCATTAACCATAGCTAGAGTCATTGCATGTGTGTTCTTTTCACAAACCACATATCACCAGAGTCATTGCATGTGTGTTCTTCTCACAGACCACATATCACCTGTGTCATTGCATGTGTGTTCTTCCCATGAACCACACATGGATCCACCAGTGTCATTGCATGTGTGGTCTTTTCACAAACCACATATCACCAGAGTCATTGCAGGTGTGTTCTTCTCACAGACCACATATCACCGGAGTCATTGCATGTGTGTTCTTCCCATGAACCACACATGGATCCACCGGTATCATTGCATGTGTGTTATTCCCATGAACCACACATGGATCCACCGATGTCATTGTATGTCTGCTCTTCCCATGAACCACAGCTAGAGTCATCGCATGCGTGCTCTTTTCATGAACCACAGCTACAGTCATTGGATGTGTGTTCTTCTTACAAACCATATCCTGAACCACACCCAGTGTCATTGCATGTGTGTTCTTCTGACAAACCACATATGGATCCACCGGTGTCATTGCATGTCTGCTCTTCTCATTAACCACAGCTAGAGTCATTGCATGTCTATTATTTTCACAAACCACATATCACCAGAGTCATTGCATGTGTGTTCTTCCCATGAACCACACATGGATCCACCCAGTGTCATCGCATGTGTGTTCTTCCCATGAACCACACATGGATCCACCAATGTCATTGCATGTCTGCTCTTTTTATGATGCACAGCTAGAGTCATTGCATGTGTGTTCTTCACACAGACCACATATCACCAGTGTCATTGCATGTGTGTTCTTCCCAAAGACCACACATGGATCCACCTGTGTTATTGCATGTGTGTTCTTCTCACAAACCATATCATGAACCACACCCAGTGTCATTGCATGTGTGTTCTTCTCACAGACCACACATGGATCCACCAGTGTCATTGCATGTGTGTTATTCTCACTAACCATATCATGAACCACACCCAGTGTCATTGCATGTGTGTTCTTCCCATGAACCACACATGGATCCACTAGTGTCATTGCATGTGTGTTCTTCCCACAGACCACACATGGATCCACCAGTGTCATTGCATGTGTGTTCTTCCCATGAACCACACAAGGATCCAACAGTGTCATTGCATGTCTACTCTTTTCGAGAACCACACCTAGAGTCATTGGATGTGTGTTATTCTCACAGACCACATATCACCAGTGTGATTGCATGTGTTTTCTTCCCAAAGACCACACATGGATCAACCAGTGTCATTGCATGTGTGTTCTTCTCACAAACCATATCATGAACCACACCCAGTGTCATTGCATGTGTGTTCTTCTCACAGACCACACATGGATCCACTAGTGTCATTACATGTGTGTTCTTCTCACAGACCATATCATGAACCACACCCAGTGTCATTGCATGTGTGTTCTTCCCATGAACTACACATGGATCCACCGGTGTCATTGTATGTCTGCTCTTTTCATTAACCACGGCTAGAGTCATTGCATGTGTGTTCTTCTCACAAACCACATATCACCGGAGTCATTGCATGTGTCTTCTTCCGAAAGACCACACATGGATCAACCAGTGTCATTGCATGTGTGTTCTTCCCACAGACCACACATGGATCCACCAGTGTCGTTGCATGTTGTTCTTCCCATGAACCACACATGGATCCACCAGTGTCATTGTATGTCTGCTCTTCCCATGAACCACAACTAGAGTCATCCCATGCGTGCTCTTTTCACAAACCACAAATAGAGTCATTGCATGTGTGTTCTTGTTACAAACCATATCGTGAACCACACCCAGTGTCATTGCATGTGTGTTCCTCTCACAAACCACACATGGATCCACCGGTGTCATTGCATGTCTGCTCTTCTCATTAACCACAGCTACAGTCATTGCATGTCTGTTCTTTTCACAAACCACATATCACCAGAGTCATTGCATGTGTATTCTTACCATAAACCACACATGGATCCACCAGTGTCATTGCATGTGTGTTCTTCTTACAAACCACACAAGGATCCACCCAGTGTCATCGCATGTGTGTTCTTCCCATGAACCACACATGGATCCACCAGTGTCATTGCATGTCTGCTCTTTTCATTAACCACAGCTAGAGTCATTGCATGTGTGTTCTTCTCACAGACCACAAATCACCAGTGTCATTGCATGTGTGTTCTTCCCAAAGACCACACATGGATCCACCAGTGTCATTGCATGTGTGTTCTTCTCACAAACCATATCATGAACCACACCTAGTGTCATTCCATGTGTGTTCTTCTCACAGACCACACATGGATCCACTAGTGTCATTGCATGTGTGTTCTTCTCACAAACCATATCATGAACCACACCCAGTGTCATTGCATGTGTGTTCTTCCCATGAACCACACATGGATCCACCAGTGTCATTGCATGTGTGTTCTTCCCATGAACCACACATGGATCCACCAGTGTCATTGCATGTCTGCTCTTTTTATGAACCACAGCTAGAGTCATTGGATGTGTGTTCTTCTCACAGACCACATATCACCAGTGTCATTGCATGTGTGTTCTTTCTAAAGACCACACATGGATCCACCAGTGTCATTGCATGTGTGTTCTTCTCACAAACCATATCATGAACCACACCCAGTGTCATTGCATGTGTGTTCTTCTCATAGACCACACATGGATCCACCAGTGTCATTGCATGTGTGTTCTTCTCACAAACCATATCATGAACCACACCCAGTGTCATTGCATGTGTGTTCTTCCCATGAACCACACATGGACCCACCATTGTCATTGCATGTCCGCTCTTTTCATTAACCACAGCTAGCGTCATTGCATGTGTGTTCTTCTCAGAAACCACATATCACCGGTGTCTATGCATGTGTGTTCTTCCCGTGAACCACACATGGATCCACGTGTGTCATTACATGTGTGTTCTTCCCACAGAGCACACATGGATCCACCGGTGTCATTGCATGTCTACTCTTCTCATTAACCATAGCTAGAGTCATTGCATGTCTGTTCTTTTCACAAACCACATATCACCAGAGTCATTGCATGCGTGTTCTTCCCATGAACCACACCTAGTGTCAGTGCATGTGTGTTCTTCTCATTAACCCCACATGGATCCACCGGTGTCATTGCATGTCTGCTCTTTTCATTAACCACATCTAGAGTCATTGCATGTGTGTTCTTTTAACAAACCAAATACCACCAGAGTCATTGCATGTGTGTTCTTCTAACAAACCACATATCACCTATGTCATTGCATGTGTGTTCTTCCCATGAACCACACATAGATCCACCAGTGTCATTGCATGTGTGTTCTTCCCACAAACCACACATGGATCCACCGGTGTCATTGCATGTGTGTTCTTCCCACAGACCACACATGGATCCACCGGTGTCATTGCATGTGTGTTCTTCCCATGAACCACACATGGATCCACCAGTGTCATTGCATGCCTGCTCTTTTAATGAACCACAGTTAGAGTCATCGCATGTCTGCTCTTTTCATGAACCACGGCTAGAGTCATTGCATGTGTGTTCTTCTTACAAACCATATCATGAACCACACCCAGTGTCATTGCATGTGTGTTCTTCTCACAAACCACACATGTATCCACCGATGTCATTGCATGTCTACTCTTCTCATTAACCACAGCTAGAGTCATTGCATGTCTGTTCTTTTCACAAACCACATATCACCAGTCATTGCATGTGTGTTCTTACCATAAACCACACATGGATCCACCTGTGTCATTGCATGTGTGTTCTTCTCACAAACCACACATGGATCCACCCAGTGCCATTGCATGTGTGTTCTTCCCATGAACCACACATGGATCCACCAGTGTCATTGCATGTCTGCTCTTTTCATGAACCACAGCTAGAGTCATTGGATATGTGTTTTTCTCACAGACCACATATCACCAGTGTCATTGCATGTGTGTTCTTCCCAAAGACCACACATGGATCCACCAGTGTCATTGCATGTGTGTTCTTCTCACAAACCATATCATGAACCACACCCAGTGTCATTGCATGTGTGTTCTTCTCACAGACCACACATGGATCCACCAGTGTCATTGCATGTGTGTTCTTCTCACAAACCATATCATGAACCACACCCAGTGTCATTGCATGTGTGTTCTTCCCATGAACCACACATGGATCCACCAGTGTCATTGCATGTGTGTTCTTCCCACAGACCACACATGGATCCACCAGTGTCATTGCATGTGTATTCTTCCCATGAACCACACATGGATCCACCAGTGCCATTGCATGTCTGCTCTTTTCATGAACCATAGCTAGAGTCATTGGATGTGTGTTCTTTTCACAGACCACATATCACTAGTGTCATTGCATGTGTGTTCTTCCCAAAGACCACACATGGATCCACCAGTGTCATTGCATGTGTGTTCTTCTCACAAACCATATCATGAACCACACCTAGTGTCATTGCATGTGTGTTCTTCTCACAGACCACACAAGGATCCACCAGTGTCACTGCATGTGTGTTCTTCTCACAGACCATATCATGAACCACACCCAGTGTCATTGCATGTGTGTTCTTCCCATGAACCACACATGGATCCACCGGTGTCATTGTATGTCTGCTCTTTTCATTAACCACAGCTAGAGTCAGTGCATGTGTGTTCTTCTCACAAACCACATATCACCGGAGTCATTGCATGTGTGTTCTTCCCAAAGACCACATATCACTTGTGTCATTACATGTGTGTTCTTCCCATGAACCACACATAGATCCACCAGTGTCATTGCATGTGTGTTCTTCCCATAGACCACACATGGATCCACCGGTGTCATTGCATGTGTGTTCTTCCCATGAACCACACATGGATCCATCGGTGTCATCGCAGGTCTGCTCTTTTCATGAACCACAGTTAGAGTCATCGGATGTCTGCTCTTTTCATGAACCACAGCTAGAGTCATTGCATGTGTGTTCTTCTTACAAACCATATCATGAAACACACCCAGTGTCATTGCATGTGTGTTCTTCTCACAAACCACACATGGATCCACCGGTGTCATTGCATGTCTGCTCTTTTCTTTAACCACAACCAGAGTCATTGCATGTCTAATCTTTTGACAAACAAAATATCACCAGAGTCATTGCATGTGTGTTCTTACCATAAACCACACATGGATCCACCAGTGTCATGGCATGTGTGTTCTTCTCACAAACCACACATGGATCCACCCAGTGTCATCGCATGTGTGTTCTTCCCATGAACCACACATGGATCCACCAGTGTCATTGCATGTCTGCTCTTTTCATGAACCATAGCTAGAGTCATTGGATGTGTGTTCTTCTCACAGACCACATATCACCAGTGTCATTGCATGTGTGTTCTTGCCAAAGACCACACATGGATCCAATAGTGTCATTGCATGTGTGTTCTTCTCACAAACCACATCATGAACCACACCCAGTGTCATTGCATGTGTGTTCTTCTCACAGACCACACATGGATCCACCAGTGTCATTGCATGTGTGTTCTTCTCACAAACCATATCATGAACCACACCCAGTGTCATTGCATGTGTGTTCTTCCCATGAACCACACATGGATCCACCAGTGTCATTGCATGTGTGTTCTTCCCACAGACCACACATGGATCCTCCAGTGTCATTGCATGTGTGTTCTTCCCATGAACCACACATGGATCCACAAGTGCCATTGCATGTCTTCTCTTTTCATGAACCATAGCTAGAGTCATTGGATGTGTGTTCTTTTCACAGACCACATATCACTAGTGTCATTGCATGTGTGTTCTTCCCAAAGACCACACATGGATCCACCAGTGTCATTGCATGTGTGTTCTTCTCACAAACCATATCATGAACCACACCTAGTGTCATTGCATGTGTGTTCTTCTCACAGACCACACAAGGATCCACCAGTGTCACTGCATGTGTGTTCTTCTCACAGACCATATCATGAACCACACCCAGTGTCATTGCATGTGTGTTCTTCCCATGAACCACACATGGATCCACCGGTGTCATTGTATGTCTGCTCTTTTCATTAACCACAGCTAGAGTCAGTGCATGTGTGTTCTTCTCACAAACCACATATCACCGGAGTCATTGCATGTGTGTTCTTCCCAAAGACCACATATCACTTGTGTCATTACATGTGTGTTCTTCCCATGAACCACACATAGATCCACCGGTGTCATTGCATGTGTGTTATTCCCATGAACCACACATGGATCCACCGGTGTCATTGTATGTCTGTTCTTCCCATGAACCACAACTAGAGTCATCGCATGCGTGCTCTTTTCATTAACCACAGCTAGAGTCATTGGATGTGTGTTCTTCTTACAAACCATATCTTGAACCACACCCAGTGTCATTGCATGTGTGTTCTTCTGACAAACCACATACGGATCCACCGGTGTCATTGCATGTCTGCTCTTCTCATTAACCACAGCTAGAGTCATTGCATGTCTATTCTTTTCACAAACCACATATCACCAGAGTCATTGCATGTGTGTTCTTCCCATGAACCACCCATGGATCCACCAGTGTCATTGCATGTGTGTTCTTCTCACAAACCACACATGGATCCACCCAGTGTCATCGCATGTGTGTTCTTCCCATGAACCACACATGTATCCACCAATGTCATTGCATGTCTGCTCTTTTTATGAACCACAACTAGTGTCATTGGATGTGTGTTCTTCACACAGACCACATATCACCAGTGTCATTGCATCTGTGTTCTTCCCAAAGACCACACATGGATCCACCTGTGTTATTGCATGTGTGTTCTTCTCACAAACCATATCATGAACCACACCCAGTGTCATTGCATGTGTGTTCTTCTCACAGACCACACATGGATCCACCAGTGTCATTGCATGTGTGTTATTCTCAATAACCATATCATGAACCACACCTAGTGTCATTGCATGTGTGTTCTTCCCATGAACCACACATGGATCCACTAGTGTCATTGCATGTGTGTTCTTCCCACAGACCACACATGGATCCACCAGTGTCATTGCATGTGTGTTCTTCCCATGAACCACACATGGATCCACCAGTGTCATTGCATGTGTGCTCTTTTCATGAACCACAGCTAGAGTCCTTGGATGTGTGTTCTTCTCACAGACCACATATCACTAGTTTCATTGCATGTGTTTTCTTCCCAAAGACCACACAAGGATCCACCAGTGTCATTGCATGTGTGTTGTTCTCAAAAACCATATCATGAACCACACCCAGTGTCATTGCATGTGTGTTCTTCTCACAGACCACACATGGATCCACTAGTGTCATTGCATGTGTGTTCTTCCCATGAACCACACATGGATCCACCAGTATCATTGCATGTCTGCTCTTTTCATGAACCACAGCTAGAGTCCTTGGATGTGTGTTCTTCTCACAGACCACATATCACCAGTTTCATTGCATGTGTTTTCTTCCCAAAGACCACACAAGGATCCACCAGTGTCATTGCATGTGTGTTCTTCTCAAAAACCATATCATGAACCACACCCAGTGTCATTGCATGTGTGTTCTTCTCACAGACCACACATGGATCCACTAGTGTCATTACATGTGTGTTCTTCTCACATACCATATCATGAACCACACCCAGTGTCATTGCATGTGTGTTCTTCCTATGAACCACACATGGATCCACCGGTGCCATTGTATTTCTGCTCTTTTCATTAACCACAGCTAGAGTCATTGCATGTGTGTTCTTCTCACAAACCACATATCACCGGAGTCATTGCATGTGTGTTCTTCCCAAAGACCACACATCGATCAACCAGTGTCATTGCATTTGTGTTCTTCCCACAGACCACACATCGATCAACCAGTGTCATTGCATTTGTGTTCTTCCCACAGACCACACATGGATCCACCAGTGTCGTTGCATGTTGTTCTTCCCATCAACCACACATGGATCCACCAGTGTCATTGTATGTCTTCTCTTCCCATGAACCACAGCTAGAGTCATCGCATGCGTGCTCTTTTCACAAACCACAACTAGAGTCATTGCAGGTGTGTTCTTGTTACAAACCATATCGTGAACCACACCCAGTGTCATTGCATGTTGTAACTACCTCGGTGAATTACGCTCCTAGTACAAGCCTGGATGTTCAGAAATGGTTGAAATAGTACGGTGGGGCCCAAATGCCACTCACAGGTAGACCTTTCGGCCGTCCCAACCATTTCCACACATCGGGACAAGAACGGGCGGCGTAATCGGCAGGCGAAGGGATCAACTACATACACAAATGAGTATGTATGCAAGCCACCATACAAGAGTACATCAGAGCCATTCCATCTAAAAAGAAAGGAAATATAGCAACGCCATACGGCAAGATCCAAATATCCTAAATAGATATAATAGTTTAGGATATCTCCTCATACATCAATCAACAGAGTATCAAGCGGAAGCGGAAGACAAAATCCGAGTACGGATAAGAAGCAAATCGGCATAAGATGCCCCATAAATAAGCACATCCCGCCCACAGATCTCACGGATCCCCGTTCCCGGAATCTCTACACCGAATGATCGTTGCCCACATCGTCCGTCTCTTCCACCCAGTATCCATCTTGAGAGGGTACCTGTTCATCTGAACCAATAATTTTTCGTGTGAGACCCTAGGGGTACTCAGCAAGTCTTTATGCCTCTAAAGGGGACACAACCTGGGGTGACGCAATTGCAGCAAAAGGTAAACCCTAGCAATTCTATAGATACTCGCTAACCATCCGCCTAACCAGAGATAGACGGATGTCCGTGAATTAAGAATAACAGTTATAACAGTTATAAAGGTAATCTTAACAGATCCATCCTCCTCCTCGCTTACCGACGAGGAAGCGGACGAACAACCCCCATCCGTTGGCAGTTTTATTATCCATTCCATGAGTGTTGCTCTAATTACTAGTCAGGTACCTAGTCTAGTCAGATTAAAAGCGGTACTTTAGTTATGCTTGTCTATGATCGAGAAACTGTGCTCCAAGTAGTCCATAACCGCGGACACGGCTTTCAGAAAGTTTTACCCTGCAGGGGTGCACAAATAGCAACACACACTCGATATGCCTCGGAAAAACCAAATCAAAACCCAACGAGGCAGTCACGACAAAGCGATCACAGGATTCAGAAATATTTCAGGGGGCCACCCCATTAAGCTACCCGCAACGAAGTTAGCTGACTCCGAGACGGACTCAAGGTTTGCGCCAATGGCTGTGAACGACTGGGAACCCGAAAATGTGACTGGGCTTGTCGACACCGCGAAAACACTCCGCAATCCTAAACAGTACAGTGTGCAGTACCTCGCACAATTTAATTAAAGCAGTAAAGCATGGCATAAGTGCAGGATAGTAAATAAAACCTCAAACTAGTTTGTGGCCCCAAGAAATAAGAATGAATCAAGCTCTGGCTCAGGGGGGTCCATAAGGCCTCCCGGATGTGGATAGCGCGAATATTCTTGGAACAGGAATCAAGTACTCGGGGTCTTACGGGACACAAGTGAGCATAAAAACCAAATAACAGATATTGCTCACCGGTGCCACTTTCATTAGTTATCCCATTACTGCTCAGGTTAAGTTTTTTAGGTACCTCGTTATCCATCAGACACTCACATACCCTACACATGCTGTTCTACGACTCGCATGGCTCAAGCAACTCCTGTAGTAATGGCTCATGGGATGGAGGAACAAGCTTTGGTGGGGTTTAATAGTAAAGGCTATGCAATACTTGGGATTCAATTTAATGCAATCGCGACTCAATGATGCAAGAATAAGAAGGAGGCAATAGGTACTGTATGTATGCAAGCATGTGGTAGTGCTTGCCTGGCAGCTCAGTTGAAGCAAGGAATGGATCTGGGTAGTGCTCCTGGTTCTCTTGATATATCCCCTGCTCAGCGTCTATTCGAAGAAGAACCAAACAAACAAGGGCCAACATAAATAAAGTGCGCAAGCATATGAATAAAATGCATCAAGCAAACAATCATGCCATGATGAATGATGCACAATTTGCATGGCAATAAAGTAGCATGGCATGGGTGAGGTGTGGAATACAAGAATAAACATTTTTATTTAGTTTTGGCCCCACTTTATGCCCATAATAGTTGCTGTAATCTTTATATTTATATGATGCATGCTCCAAAACAAAACATGGAATGCATAAACAGAAAGGTCTCGTCGAGCTAATCATTTTAGACATATCATTTATTAAATTTGGAGTTATAAATCAAAAGTTATGAATTAATTAAGATAAAGGGGCAATTTATTGTAATTTAAATAAACTTGGAATTTTTAAATGTTCAAAATATATTTTGGATGGCATATTTGAATTCCTCACATTTTCCTGATTTGAAAACATATATTATATGTATTGTTTGGATTAATATTTGAAAAGATTTTTAAAAACAGAAATATATTTGAATTTGAAATAATTAGAAAAAGATTTGAATTTAAAACAGAAACAGGTAAAACTTTTTATACCCAGACAGACTCAGACCCAGACACTGACGAGTGGGGCCGTTGCTGACTGGGCCGACGCAAGCACAGAAACGTTTTACACCGCAGCTGCTGCTAGCCCGTGAGACAGACAGGTGGGACCTGCTGGCTCGCAGGCCCACCTGACAGAGCGAGGTGGAGGCTGACCACGTGGCTCTGCGGGGGACTGCGGGTTGAATTTTAAAAGGCTAGGGGGGTTTCTGCAAAGCGGTGACAGACACCGACGGGTGGGCCTGGGCTGGACCGCGGGTTTAGGGTAACAAAACGGAGGGGGGTATCGGCAAAACGTCCGCCCGCACTGTTTTTCTTCTCTGCCGCGATCGACCGAACGGTGCGCGGCGCGGGCGACGCGGGGTTCGATCCTGGGACGCGGGGGTGCGCGCTGCGGGGTGCAACCAGTGCGGCTAGGCTGGGTTTGGTGTCAGGTGGGGGGTTACGCGGCTAGATAGGGCTTACGCGACGCCGAGAGCATGCAGACGCGCGCGCCCGTCGGTGCACCGAGGGTGCTCGACGGTTGGTCCGGCGAATCTAGGGCGGCACGGCGAAGGGGACCATGTCAGGGGGGATCGTGGGCTCACCGGGAGGGCGTCGGTGCAGGCGGATCGGGTCGGCGAGCAGCAGGGCGACGATGAGGCAGAGACCGAGCGAGCTAGGGTTTCGGGGTCGGCGTCGCGAGGTCCTGCGGCTCCGATCCTTCTCCTCCTCGACGGCGGGTACTAGGTGAAGCAGGGGTGGCTTGCGGTCTTCCTCGACACCAGCGAGCGCGACGCCACCGGCTGGAAGCGACGGGGTGGTGGAGGCCGAGGGTTTCTGCCGGCGGTGGGGGTAGACGGTGGTGAGGGACGGCAGGGAGAGAGGGGAGCAGCGGGGGTAGATCTGGGGGACAGAGGAGAGCCAGGGGAGGTGGTCGATAGGGACGGGGGAGGGAGGTGGTGTCGTGGGGGAGTGGTTGGGGGTAAAGGTGGCTCGGCCACCTTTATCTTCCCTCTCCTTCACGTGCTTGGCAGGGGCAGGGCAAGGGGCGTACAGGTGGGGTAGGGTGTGGCCAGAGAGGTGGGAGGCTCGGGCTAGGGCCACAAGGCAGGGAGGGAAGGAGCAAGAGAGGGAGAGGCTCGGGTTAGGGGTGGAGCTAGGCTCGGGTAGAGCTAGGTTAGGGTTTGGGGTGGTAGCTAGGGCAGGGAGAGGTGGCCAGGGAGAGAGGGTGGCTGGTGGGGCCAGCTAAGGTAGTCCATGGTGGGGTGGCTCGGCTTAGAAGGAGGAGAGAAAGAGGGGGGTGCTTAGGGTTTAGGTTTAGAGAGGGGTATGGTAGATTAGATGAGATGGAGAGGTAGGTTTAGGGTTTGAAGAGAGGGGGAAAGGTTAGTTGCTAGGGTGTTCATTTGTCAAGACCAAGCCAAGCACAAACCAAACCCCAACAAGATCAAGGCTAGAGAAGAGAGGAAAAGGTGATGTGGTTTTGCAAAATATCTACTCAAAATGCAACTAAAACCAAAGCTAGCAAAAGATGGTTCTTGCATGGCCCATGCATGATATTTAATGCCATGCTTATGTTGTGAAAACAAGATGATTTACATGGCATTATTACTATGCATTCCAAAATGTGGAGTAAGGCCTAAGCAAAAAGGATTTTAGAGATAGCTCCAAGGGGAATAGATGGAGATGATCATGTTTGAGTAAAATTGGGACTTGCTAGTGTGTATGTTCCACTAGATGATCAATAGTCCCAAACTATTCCAAGATGAGCATAATTCCATGATAAACCATATGGAAGCTAGAAGAAAGGGTCCCACTCACAAGGCATGCGAAGGTGGCCATGTGGCTCTCATATATCAATATTGTGAAAACAACATGATGCCAAGATGAGAGCATGTGGCAAAGAATTGGATCCATCCCAACCCACATGAGCTAGAAGTAAAACCAGTAAATGCCAAGCTCATATTTAGTTGGATGGTGGAATTATAAGGTGGTGAAAGAAAGGTGGTGGAGTTCATAAGAGATATGCCCCCAACTCAACTTGGGCATTAAACAATATATCAAGAACCAAATACAATATCAAGAAGAAAATACAATTAATAATGCACATGAGATAAGAACCAAATCAAAAAGGGTTTTATATGATGCTCAAATGCAAGGAGGCATGATGACATGAGCATGATATAATGATGATGCAACAATTATATAATTGAAGTAGCCATTATATTACTAGACCAAGTAGCATTACAATTGTTAGACAATTGGGATGCTCCAACTCTCCCCCACTAAACAGGAATCTCGCCCCGAGATTCTAGGATGAAGAAGAAAACACAAAGAGGGTGGAATACTTGGCACGGAGATCATCTTCACGTTCCCAAGTGGCTTCATCAACAGAATGGTGCGACCACTGCACCTTGCAGAACTTGATGGACTTGTTGCGAGTCCTTCTTTCTGCGACTTCGAGGATTTTTGTGGGGTGTTCTTGATAAGACAGGTCTTCTTGGAGATTGATAAGCTCATGATCCACGGTTCTGCCGGGATCCTTGAAGCACTTCTTGAGCTGAGAGATGTGGAAAACATCATGGACTTTGAGTTTTTCCGGGAGCTCAAGAGCATAAGCAACTTCTCCTCTTCTTCCACGAACTTTGAAGGGACCGACGTATCTAGGAGCCAGCTTTCCTTTGATACCAAAGCGGTGCGTGCCTCTCATGGGAGTGACACGAAGGTAAACGAGATCCCCAGGGACATACTCCATGTCCGTGTGCTTCCTGTCATAATTGCTCTTCTGGCGACTTTGAGCAATCCTCAGATTTTCAAGAATGATGTGAACCTTCTCCTCCGCTTGAGTCACAATGTCAGGGCCAAACAAGATCCTTTCACCTGCACCCGACCAACCAATCGGAGTTCTGCATTTGCGACCATAGAGAGCCTCAAATGGTGCCATCCTCAGACTTTTCTGGAAGCTGTTGTTGTACGAGAATTCAGCATAAGGAAGACATTCTTCCCACTTCATGCCGAACGAGATGACGCAAGCACGAAGCATATCCTCCAGAATCTGATTGATCCTTTCAACTTGTCCTTGCGACTGAGGGTGGTAAGCTGTGCTGAAGTTCAACTTTGTTCCCAAAGCATTTTGGAAACTCTCCCAGAACTTGGAAGTGAAGATACTTCCACGGTCTGAACTGATCTCGAGAGGAACCCCATACAGAGAGACAATTCTGTTGATATAGAGCTCCGCCAACTGAATTGCAGAAATGGTTTCCTTGACGGGGAAGAAGTGAGCCACTTTAGAAAGCCTGTCAATGACAACAAAGATTGCATTGTTGCCCTTCTGCGACCTCGGAAAACCAGTGATGAAGTCCATCTCTACTTTCTCCCATTTCCATTCCGGGGGTTTCAATGGTTGTAGAAGACCGGAAGGTTTCTGATGAACAACTTTCACTCTGCGGCAGACATCACACTCTGAGACATACTTGGCACAATACCTTTTCAAACCAGGCCACCAATATTGTGTTTTCAAGTCCATGTACATCTTTGTGCTGCCAGGGTGGATAGAAAGAACAGAATCATGCGCCTCCTTGAGAACTTGCTCTCTCAAACCCGGGTAGTTCGGAACAAACATCCGGTTTTCAAAGAAAAGCGTGCCTTGATCATCGAGGTGGAAGGACTCATACTTCGGAAGCTGAAGCCTAGAGATGAT
Source organism: Avena sativa (assembly GCA_916181665.1). Taxonomy (NCBI): domain Eukaryota; kingdom Viridiplantae; phylum Streptophyta; class Magnoliopsida; order Poales; family Poaceae; genus Avena; species Avena sativa. The sequence continues at coordinate 438,338,250 of OV702295.1, forward strand.
CTTTCTTGTGTGCGGATCACCAAGCTGAGAAGAGCGAACCTTTTCTTCCAAGAGAGGTGTTGCTAGAAGGTTTAGGAGATACCCTTGTTCCACAATTTCCAGGTTTAGCTGACGGAATTCCTCGCACAAGAGAGGCTGTTGTTCTTCCATCATGAGGTTGTTGACATAAGCTTTACGGCTGAGAGCATCTGCCATGACATTAGCTTTTCCCGGAGTGTAGTTTATGGTCAAATCGAAGTCATTGATTGCTTCAATCCATCTCCTTTGCCGAAGGTTGAGATCAGGTTGAGTAAGGATATACTTTAGACTCTTGTGATCAGAAAAGATCTCACAACGGTTGCCAAGCAAGTAGTGCCTCCATACTTTCAAAGCAAAGACAACTGCTGCGAGCTCGAGGTCATGTGTAGGATAGTTGATCTCATGCGTCTTCAACTGTCGAGAGGCATAAGCAACAACTTGTTTTTCTTGCATAAGGACCGCACCCAATCCATGCAAAGAGGCGTCACAGAATATCTGAAACGGCTTGGATGTATCCGGGGGAACCAAGACTGGTGTGGAAGTGAGCTTCTCTTTGAGTGTCTCAAAGCTTGCTTGACATGCAGGAGTCCAAAGGTATTTCTTGCCTTTCTTGAGGAGATCGGTAAGAGGCTTCGCTATCTTCGAAAAGTTCTGAACGAAGCGACGGCAATAACTAGCCAAACCAAGGAAACTCCGCACTTGCTTGACATTTACAGGAGGAAGCCATTCAACAATTGTCTTCACAGTTTCCGGATTAACTGCAATGCCCTCGACAGAGATGACGTGACCAAGATAGGTAACTTGAGGCAGCCAAAACTCACACTTGGAGAACTTTGCATACAAGCGGTGTTCACGAAGCTTGCTAAGGACACACTGAAGGTGTTCTTCATGCTCTTCTTGTGACTTGGAATAGACTAGGATGTCATCCATATAGACCACAACGAACTTATCAAGATATTCCATGAAAACGGAGTTCATGAGCCTCGAGAAGGTGGCAGGTGCGTTGGTGAGACCGAAAGACATGACCGTGTACTCATACAGGCCATAGCGGGTGGTGAAAGCTGTCTTCGGAACATCTTCCTTGCGAATCTTGATTTGGTGATAACCACTCCTCAAGTCAAGCTTAGAGAAAACCACAGCTCCAGCTAGCTGATCAAAGAGATCATTAATCCGCGGAAGGGGATATTTATTCTTGATGGTTTTAGCATTGAGAGCCCGATAGTCAACACAAAGTCTATCAGTCTGGTCTCGCTTCTTCACAAAGAGAGTTGGGCTACCCCAAGAAGAAGTACTATGCTGAATGAAACCCAACTTCTCTTATTCATCAAGCTGACGTTTGAGTTCAGCCAACTCAGCAGGACCCATCTTATAAGGCCGCTTGGAGATAGGAGCGGTACCAGGTTCAAGCTCAATAACAAACTCAACCTCGCGATTCGGAGGCATACCTGGCAACTCTTCAGGAAAGACATCTGGGAACTCGCAGACCACCGGAACACTCTGAATAGCTTCCATAGCATCAACATTCAGAGCCGCCAAAGAGAAAAGCTGGATAGCAGGAGTCAGACTTGGAGAATAGACTATATGGCCTTCAGGAATCTTCAGAGAAACCGAGCGTTCAGCACAATCAATCACAGCTGCATTTGCTGTCAACCAATCCATGCCCAAGATGACATCAATGTCAGAATTGCCCAGAATGATTAAGGAAGCCGAGAACGAAGAGCCACCAATCTCAATTTGATTGCCATGGCTGATTTTAGAAGCTGCCATTGTTGCTCCAGGAGAAAGGACCATTAACCGCTTAAGGAGAGGATCCATAGCTAACCCATTCTCGTCTGCAAACTTGGTTGACACAAAAGAATGCGATGCACCAGAATCAAACAAAACTCGTGCAGGGACTGAGTTAATGGATAGCATACCCATCACAACTCCAGGTGCATGCTCAGCTTGAGCGGCATTGATGCAGTTGGCACGAGCAACAGTAGACCCGGGCTTGGTGTTGATGTTGAGAGCCCGAGGTGGTGGTGCACGAACCAAAGGAGAGCTTGCCGCAGATCTTGGAGGTGGTGGAGGAAGAGCCTTGTTCTTCAGCGGACAGTTCCATTGTTGATGCCCAGAGTCTCCACAAGTGAAACAAGCACCAGGTGGACGTGGGGCAACGTAGCCAGGGACTCCGCCAGGCGCTCCAGGGTAGTGGTGGTTGTAGCCCCTAGGAGCAGCAGTGAGGAAGTTTGGTGGCCTTGCCGCGTAGCTTGAAGGTCTTGGTGAAGCCGGGAGCGACGGTGGGGTGTTAGGAACCCAGACACGACGCTTAGAAGGAGCTGACATAGCTGAAGAGCCTGCTGCATCACAGCTGTGCTTCTTTGACTCGTCAAACACTTGCCTACTTGCCTCTTCCTGCAGAGCTGTATGTTGAAGTTCCAGAAAAGACGCCGGTCTTGCATGTGTGATTGCATACTTAATCGATGCATTGAGCCCTTGCCTGAACCTCTTTTGCTTCTTCTTGTCATCAGAGATCTCATCGCCACCATAACGAGACAGGTTCATGAAGTTCCTGATGTAGGTATTGACATTATCATTGCCCTGCTTCAGGTTAAGAAACACTTCCTTCATTCTCTCCATGACAATTTCTGACAGATACTGCTCCTTGAAAGCTCCAGTGAACTGTTCCCAAGTAGGCTGAAAACCAGTGCAGTTTGCCTTCAGGTAATTCTCCCACCAGAGAGCTGCATCTCCCTTCAGAAGGTGAGTAGCACACTTTACCCATTCTTGCTCGGGAACATCAGCAGTTGCCAGTAACCTTGACATCTCACGCAACCAATCATCAGCATCAAGTGGTTGATCAGAAACATCAAACTGGCGAGGGTTGAACATCAGGAAGCTTTTGATGTCTCCTCGCTTGGGAGGTGGAGGTAGCGGAGCAAACTCATTCCTCCTGACACTTTCCTCAAAGCGCTGCTGGTTCTGCTGCATTGCTGCCAAGGCATTGGCGATGCTTGACAACGCTGCCCCCAGTTCAGGTTGTATGTCCTCCTCAGAACGGCGTGGCGGTGCCATCCTGTGATTGATATAACACACAAGTCAGTACTATGATGGAGAATAATAATAATCCAAAATAGTACCAAGATGGAATTACTCAAGATTAAAGGATACAATTTACTAAGATGATATTAAAATATCAACAAAGTTCAAAGCACCTAGAAGATATTAAGCATATCGCACACGACTGAAAAGGAGTGTGGTACACAAATATATCAAAGAAAAATTTTCCACAAATTTCGGCATTAAAATACCAATAGATGCGCAAAATCACTTAACGAATCAAGATTAGTGACTCTACCAATCCAATATACAAGAGCGAATGATAAAAGTAGTGGTATGGTCGCGACTCCATCCCGCACTCAAACCATTACTCCGCACATGAATAAGTAAAACACATATCTCAACACCTTCTTCTCACGACGAACCTAAAGATTAGCAACTACGGAAACGAACACCACAAAGAAGATAACGTCGGATAACAAAGAGTAAGATAAATCGCGTCGGTATACAACGAATCAGATAGATCGCGTCGGTTTGCAAAAACCCTGTCGGTATGGAATGTACCAACAGTTGATAACCAAAAGGCCGATAAGATAACAACTTGGATGCAACAGATAGACAAGGAATTACACACACACACACACTCACGCACACAGATACACAACCTATGGTACTACGGAAACCCAGAACACGTGAAATCCTAGTTTGAATTTAAGAAGAGGATTGAAAACGTTACACTTCCTTACCAGAAAAGGGTGGGTGGGTGGATAAGAAGAAAAATGGAAGCATTCCTACTCTCGCGTTTTGTTTTTCCCTAATATACATAACTACCAAAAATATTTGCTAGACTGACAACGACCATTTGGCTGAGACCCTGAAGGTCGGGATGGCTCTGATACCAATTGTAACTACCTCGGTGAATTACGCTCCTAGTACAAGCCTGGATGTTCAGAAATGGTTGAAATAGTACGGTGGGGCCCAAATTCCACTCACAGGTAGACCTTTCGGCCGTCCCAACCATTTCCACACATCGGGACAAGAACGGGCGGCGTAATCGGCAGGCGAAGGGATCAACTACATACACAAATGAGTATGTATGCAAGCCACCATACAAGAGTACATCAGAGCCATTCCATCTAAAAAGAAAGGAAATATAGCAACGCCATACGGCAAGATCCAAATATCCTAAATAGATATAATAGTTTAGGATATCTCCTCATACATCAATCAATAGAGTATCAAGCGGAAGCGGAAGACAAAATCCGAGTACGGATAAGAAGAAAATCGGCATAAGATGCCCCATAAATAAGCACATCCCGCCCACAGATCTCACGGATCCCCGTTCCCGGAATCTCTACACCGAATGATCGTTGCCCACATCGTCCGTCTCTTCCACCCAGTATCCATCTTGAGAGGGTACCTGTTCATCTGAACCAATAATTTATCGTGTGAGACCCTAGGGGTACTCAGCAAGTCTTTATGCCTCTAAAGGGGACACAACCTGGGGTGACGCAATTGCAGCAAAAGGTAAACCCTAGCAATTCTATAGATACTCGCTAACCATCCGCCTAACCAGAGATAGACAGTTATAAGAACAACAGTTATAACAGTTATAATAGTTATAACAGTTATAAAGGTAATCTTAACAGATCCATCCTCCTCCTCGCTTACCGACGAGGAAGCGGACGAACAACCCTCATCCGTTGGCAGTTTTATTATCCATTCCATGAGTGTTGCTCTAATTACTAGTCAGGTACCTAGTCTAGTCAGATTAAAAGCGGTACTTTAGTTATGCTTGTCTATGATCGAGAAACTGTGCTCCAAGTAGTCCATAACCGCGGACACGGCTTTCAGAAAGTTTTACCCTGCAGGGGTGCACAAATAGCAACACACACTCGATATGCCTCGGAAAAACCAAATCAAAACCCAACGAGGCAGTCACGACAAAGCGATCACAGGATTCAGAAATATTTCAGGGGGCCACCCCATTAAGCTACCCGCAACGAAGTTAGCTGACTCCGAGACGGACTCAAGGTTTGCGCCAATGGCTGTGAACGACTGGGAACCCGAAAATGTGACTGGGCTTGTCGACACCGCGAAAACACTCCGCAATCCTAAACAGTACAGTGTGCAGTACCTCGCACAATTTAATTAAAGCAGTAAAGCATGGCATAAGTGCAGGATAGTAAATAAAACCTCAAACTAGTTTGTGGCCCCAAGAAATAAGAATGAATCAAGCTGTGGCTCAGGGGGGTCCATAAGGCCTCCCGGATGTGGATAGCGCGAATATTCTTGGAACAGGAATCAAGTACTCGGGGTCTTACGGGACACAAGTGAGCATAAAAACCAAATAACAGATATTGCTCACCGGTGCCACTTTCATTAGTTATCCCATTACTGCTCAGGTTAAGTTGTTTAGGTACCTCGTTATCCATCAGACACTCACATACCCTACACATGCTGTTCTACGACTCGCATGGCTCAAGCAACTCCTGTAGTAATGGCTCATGGGATGGAGGAACAAGCTTTGGTGGGGTTTAATAGTAAAGGCTATGCAATACTTGGGATTCAATTTAATGCAATCACGACTCAATGATGCAAGAATAAGAAGGAGGCAATAGGTACTGTATGTATGCAAGCATGTGGTAGTGCTTGCCTGGCAGCTCAGTTGAAGCAAGGAATGGATCTGGGTAGTGCTCCTGGTTCTCTTGATATATCCCCTGCTCAGCGTCTATTCGAAGAAGAACCAAACAAACAAGGGCCAACATAAATAAAGTGCGCAAGCATATGAATAAAATGCATCAAGCAAACAATCATGCCATGATGAATGATGCACAATTTGCATGGCAATAAAGTAGCATGGCATGGGTGAGGTGTGGAATACAAGAATAAACATTTTTATTTAGTTTTGGCCCCACTTTATGCCCATAATAGTTGCTGTAATATTTATATTTATATGATGCATGCTCCAAAACAAAACATGGAATGCATAAACAGAAAGGTCTCGTCGAGCTAATCATTTTAGACATATCATTTATTAAATTTGGAGTTATAAATCAAAAGTTATGAATTAATTAAGATAAAGGGGCAATTTATTGTAATTTAAATAAACTTGGAATTTTTAAATGTTCAAAATATATTTTGGATGGCATATTTGAATTCCTCACATTTTCCTGATTTGAAAACATATATTATATGTATTGTTTGGATTAATATTTGAAAAGATTTTTAAAAACAGAAATATATTAGAATTTGAAATAATTAGAAAAAGATTTGAATTTAAAACAGAAACAGGTAAAACTTTTACACCCAGACAGACTCAGACCCAGACACTGACGAGTGGGGCCGTTGCTGACTGGGCCGACGCAAGCACAGAAACGTTTTACACCGCAGCTGCTGCTAGCCCATGAGACAGACAGGTGGGACCTGCTGGCTCGCAGGCCCACCTGACAGAGCGAGGTGGAGGCTGACCACGTGGCTCTGCGGGGGACTGCGGGTTGAATTTTAAAAGGCCAGGGGGGTTTCTGCAAAGCGGTGACAGACACCGACGGGTGGGCCTGGGCTGGACCGCGGGTTTAGGGTAACAAAACGGAGGGGGGTATCGGCAAAACGTCCGCCCGCACTGTTTTTCTTTTCTGCCGCGATCGACCGAATGGTGCGCGGCGCGGGCGACGCGGGGTTCGATCCTGGGACGCGGGGGTGCGCGCTGCGGGGTGCAACCAGTGCGGCTAGGCTGGGTTTGGTGTCAGGTGGGGGGTTACGCGGCTAGATAGGGCTTACGCGACGCCGAGAGCGTGCAGACGCGCGCGCCCGTCGGTGCACCGAGGGTGCTCGACGGTTGGTCCGGCGAATCTAGGGCGGCACGGCGAAGGGGACCATGTCAGGGGGGATCGTGGGCTCATCGGGAGGGCGTCGGTGCAGGCGGATCGGGTCGGCGAGCAGCAGGGCGACGATGAGGCAGAGACCGAGCGAGCTAGGGTTTCGGGGTCGGCGTAGCGAGGTCCTGCGGCTCCGGTCGTTCTCCTCCTCGACGGCGGGTACTAGGTGAAGCAGGGGTGGCTTGCGGTCTTCCTCGACACCAGCGAGCGCGACGCCACCGGCTGGAAGCGACGGGGTGGTGGAGGCCGAGGGTTTCTGCCGGCGGTGGGGGTAGACGGTGGTGAGGGACGGCAGGGAGAGAGGAGAGCAGCGGGGGTAGATCTGGGGGACAGAGGAGAGCCAGGGGAGGTGGTCGATAGGGACGGGGGAGGGAGGTGGTGCCGTGGGGGAGTGGTTGGGGGTAAAGGTGGCTCGGCCACCTTTATCTTCCCTCTCCTTCACGTGCTTGGCAGGGGCAGGGCAAGGGGCGTACAGGTGGGGTAGGGTGCGGCCAGAGAGGTGGGAGGCTCGGGCTAGGGCCACAAGGCAGGGAGGGAAGGAGCAAGAGAGGGAGAGGCTCGGGTTAGGGGTGGAGCTAGGCTCGGGTAGAGCTAGGTTAGGGTTTGGGGTGGTAGCTAGGGCAGGGAGAGGTGGCCAGGGAGAGAGGGTGGCCGGTGGGGCCAGCTAAGGTAGGCCATGGTGGGGTGGCTCGGCTTAGAAGGAGGAGAGAAAGAGGGGGGTGCTTAGGGTTTAGGTTTAGAGAGGGGTATGGTAGATTAGATGAGATGGAGAGGTAGGTTTAGGGTTTGAAGAGAGGGGGAAAGGTTAGTTGCTAGGGTGTTCATTTGTCAAGACCAAGCCAAGCACAAACCAAACCCCAACAAGATCAAGGCTAGAGAAGAGAGGAAAAGGTGATGTGGTTTTGCAAAATATCTACTCAAAATGCAACTAAAACCAAAGCTAGCAAAAGATGGTTCTTGCATGGCCCATGCATGATATTTAATGCCATGCTTATGTTGTGAAAACAAGATGATTTACATGGCATTATTACTATGCATTCCAAAATGTGGAGTAAGGCCTAAGCAAAAAGGATTTTAGAGATAGCTCCAAGGGGAATAGATGGAGATGATCATGTTTGAGTAAAATTGGGACTTGCTAGTGTGTATGTTCCACTAGATGATCAATAGTCCCAAACTATTCCAAGATGAGCATAATTCCATGATAAACCATATGGAAGCTAGAAGAAAGGGTCCCACTCACAAGGCATGCGAAGGTGGCCATGTGGCTCTCATATATCAATATTGTGAAAACAACATGATGCCAAGATGAGAGCATGTGGCAAAGAATTGGATCCATCCCAACCCACATGAGCTAGAAGTAAAACCAGTAAATGCCAAGCTCATATTTAGTTGGATGGTGGAATTATAAGGTGGTGAAAGAAAGGTGGTGGAGTTCATAAGAGATATGCCCCCAACTCAACTTGGGCATTAAACAATATATCAAGAACCAAATACAATATCAAGAAGAAAATACAATTAATAATGCACATGAGATAAGAACCAAATCAAAAAGGGTTTTATATGATGCTCAAATGCAAGGAGGCATGATGACATGAGCATGATATAATGATGATGCAACAATTATATAATTGAAGTAGCCATTATATTACTAGACCAAGTAGCATTACAATTGTTAGACAATTGGGATGCTACACATGTGTGTTCTTCTCACAAACCACACATGGATCCACCGGTGTCATTGCATGTCTGCTCTTGTCATTAACCACAGCTAGAGTCATTGCATGTCCGTTCTTTTCACAAACCACATATCACCAGAGTCATTGCATGTGTGTTCTTACCATAAACCACACATGGATCCACCAGTGTCATTGCATGTGTGTTCTTCTCACAAACCACACATGGATCCACCCAGTGTCATCGCATGCGTGTTCTTCCCATGAACCACACATGGATCCACCAGTGTCATTGCATGTCTGCTCTTTTCATTAACCACAGCTAGAGTCATTGCATGTGTGTTCTTCTCACAGACCACATATCACCAGTGGCATTGCCTGTGTGTTCTTCCCCTGAACCACACATGGATCTACCAGTGTCATTGCTTGTCTGCTCTTTTCATGAACCACAGCTAGATTCATTGGATCTGTGTTCTTCTCACAGACCGCATATCACCAATGTCATTGCATGTGTGCTCCTCCCAAAGACCACACATGGATCCACCAGTGTCATTGCATGTGTGTTCTTCTCACAAACCATATCATGAACCACACCCAGTGTCATTGCATGTGTGTTATTCTCAGAGACCACACATGAATCCACTAGTGTCATTGCATGTGTGTTCTTCTCACAAACCATATCATGAACCACACCTAGTGTCATTGCATGTGTGTTCTTCTCATTAACCCCACAAGGATCCACCGGTGTCATTGCATGTCTGCTCTTTTCATTAACCATAGCTAGAGTCATTGCATGTGTGTTCTTTTCACAAACCACATATCACCAGAGTCATTGCATGTGTGTTCTTCTCACAGACCACATATCACCTGTGTCATTGCATGTGTGTTCTTCCCATGAACCACACATGGATCCACCAGTGTCATTGCATGTGTGGTCTTTTCACAAACCACATATCACCAGAGTCATTGCAGGTGTGTTCTTCTCACAGACCACATATCACCGGAGTCATTGCATGTGTGTTCTTCCCATGAACCACACATGGATCCACCGGTATCATTGCATGTGTGTTATTCCCATGAACCACACATGGATCCACTGATGTCATTGTATGTCTGCTCTTCCCATGAACCACAGCTAGAGTCATCGCATGCGTGCTCTTTTCATGAACCACAGCTACAGTCATTGGATGTGTGTTCTTCTTACAAACCATATCCTGAACCACACCCAGTGTCATTGCATGTGTGTTCTTCTGACAAACCACATATGGATCCACCGGTGTCATTGCATGTCTGCTCTTCTCATTAACCACAGCTAGAGTCATTGCATGTCTATTATTTTCACAAACCACATATCACCAGAGTCATTGCATGTGTGTTCTTCCCATGAACCACACATGGATCCACCCAGTGTCATCGCATGTGTGTTCTTCCCATGAACCACACATGGATCCACCAATGTCATTGCATGTCTGCTCTTTTTATGATGCACAGCTAGAGTCATTGCATGTGTGTTCTTCACACAGACCACATATCACCAGTGTCATTGCATGTGTGTTCTTCCCAAAGACCACACATGGATCCACCTGTGTTATTGCATGTGTGTTCTTCTCACAAACCATATCATGAACCACACCCAGTGTCATTGCATGTGTGTTCTTCTCACAGACCACACATGGATCCACCAGTGTCATTGCATGTGTGTTATTCTCACTAACCATATCATGAACCACACCCAGTGTCATTGCATGTGTGTTCTTCCCATGAACCACACATGGATCCACTAGTGTCATTGCATGTGTGTTCTTCCCACAGACCACACATGGATCCACCAGTGTCATTGCATGTGTGTTCTTCCCATGAACCACACATGGATCCAACAGTGTCATTGCATGTCTACTCTTTTCGAGAACCACACCTAGAGTCATTGGATGTGTGTTCTTCTCACAGACCACATATCACCAGTGTGATTGCATGTGTTTTCTTCCCAAAGACCACACATGGATCAACCAGTGTCATTGCATGTGTGTTCTTCTCACAAACCATATCATGAACCACACCCAGTGTCATTGCATGTGTGTTCTTCTCACAGACCACACATGGATCCACTAGTGTCATTACATGTGTGTTCTTCTCACAGACCATATCATGAACCACACCCAGTGTCATTGCATGTGTGTTCTTCCCATGAACTACACATGGATCCACCGGTGTCATTGTATGTCTGCTCTTTTCATTAACCACGGCTAGAGTCATTGCATGTGTGTTCTTCTCACAAACCACATATCACCGGAGTCATTGCATGTGTGTTCTTCCCAAAGACCACACATGGATCAACCAGTGTCATTGCATGTGTGTTCTTCCCACAGACCACACATGGATCCACTAGTGTCGTTGCATGTTGTTCTTCCCATGAACCACACATGGACCCACCAGTGTCATTGTATGTCTACTCTTGCCATGAACCACAGCTAGAGTCATCCCATGCGTGCTCTTTTCACAAACCACAAATAGAGTCATTGCATGTGTGTTCTTGTTACAAACCATATCGTGAACCACACCCAGTGTCATTGCATGTGTGTTCCTCTCACAAACCACACATGGATCCACCGGTGTCATTGCATGTCTGCTCTTCTCATTAACCACAGCTACAGTCATTGCATGTCTGTTCTTTTCACAAACCACATATCACCAGAGTCATTGCATGTGTATTCTTACCATAAACCACACATGGATCCACCAGTGTCATTGCATGTGTGTTCTTCTTACAAACCACACATGGATCCACCCAGTGTCATCGCATGTGTGTTCTTCCCATGAACCACACATGGATCCACCAGTGTCATTGCATGTCTGCTCTTTTTATTAACCACAGCTAGAGTCATTGCATGTGTGTTCTTCTCACAGACCACATATCACCAGTGTCATTGCATGTGTGTTCTTCCCAAAGACCACACATGGATCCACCAGTGTCATTGCATGTGTGTTCTTCTCACAAACCACACATGGATCCACCCAGTGCCATTGCATGTGTGTTCTTCCCATGAACCACACATGGATCCACCAGTGTCATTGCATGTCTGCTCTTTTCATGAACCACAGCTAGAGTCATTGGATATGTGTTTTTCTCACAGACCACATATCACCAGTGTCATTGCATGTGTGTTCTTCCCAAAGACCACACATGGATCCACCAGTGTCATTGCATGTGTGTTCTTCTCACAAACCATATCATGAACCACACCCAGTGTCATTGCATGTGTGTTCTTCTCACAGACCGCACATGGATCCACCAGTGTCATTGCATGTGTGTTCTTCTCACAAACCATATCATGAACCACACCCAGTGTCATTGCATGTGTGTTCTTCCCATGAACCACACATGGATCCACCAGTGTCATTGCATGTGTGTTCTTCCCACAGACCACACATGGATCCACCAGTGTCATTGCATGTGTGTTCTTCCCATGAACCACACATGGATCCACCAGTGCCATTGCATGTCTGCTCTTTTCATGAACGCTAGAGTCATTGGATGTGTGTTCTTTTCACAGACCACATATCACTAGTGTCATTGCATGTGTGTTCTTCCCAAAGACCACACATGGATCCACCAGTGTCATTGCATGTGTGTTCTTCTCACAAACCATATCATGAACCACACCTAGTGTCATTGCATGTGTGTTCTTCTCACAGACCACACAAGGATCCACCAGTGTCACTGCATGTGTGTTCTTCTCACAGACCATATCATGAACCACACCCAGTGTCATTGCATGTGTGTTCTTCCCATGAACCACACATGGATCCACCGGTGTCATTGTATGTCTGCTCTTTTCATTAACCACAGCTAGAGTCAGTGCATGTGTGTTCTTCTCACAAACCACATATCACCGGAGTCATTGCATGTGTGTTCTTCCCAAAGACCACATATCACTTGTGTCATTACATGTGTGTTCTTCCCATGAACCACACATAGATCCACCAGTGTCATTGCATGTGTGTTCTTCCCATAGACCACACATGGATCCACCGGTGTCATTGCATGTGTGTTCTTCCCATGAACCACACATGGATCCATCGGTGTCATCGCAGGTCTGCTCTTTTCATGAACCACAGTTAGAGTCATCGGATGTCTGCTCTTTTCATGAACCACAGCTAGAGTCATTGCATGTGTGTTCTTCTTACAAACCATATCATGAAACACACCCAGTGTCATTGCATGTATGTTCTTCTCACAAACCACACATGGATCCACCGGTGTCATTGCATGTCTGCTCTTTTCTTTAACCACAACCAGAGTCATTGCATGTCTAATCTTTTGACAAACAAAATATCACCAGAGTCATTGCATGTGTGTTCTTACCATAAACCACACATGGATCCACCAGTGTCATGGCATGTGTGTTCTTCTCACAAACCACACATGGATCCACCCAGTGTCATCGCATGTGTGTTCTTCCCATGAACCACACATGGATCCACCAGTGTCATTGCATGTCTGCTCTTTTCATGAACCATAGCTAGAGTCATTGGATGTGTGTTCTTCTCACAGACCACATATCACCAGTGTCATTGCATGTGTGTTCTTCCCAAAGACCACACATGGATCCAATAGTGTCATTGCATGTGTGTTCTTCTCACAAACCACATCATGAACCACACCCAGTGTCATTGCATGTGTGTTCTTCTCACAGACCACACATGGATCCACCAGTGTCATTGCATGTGTGTTCTTCTCACAAACCATATCATGGACCACACCCAGTGTCATTGCATGTGTGTTCTTCCCATGAACCACACATGGATCCACCAGTGTCATTGCATGTGTGTTCTTCCCACAGACCACACATGGATCCACCAGTGTCATTGCATGTGTGTTCTTCCCATGAACCACACATGGATCCACCAGTGCCATTGCATGTCTGCTCTTTCATGAACGCTAGAGTCATTGGATGTGTGTTCTTTTCACAGACCACATATCACTAGTGTCATTGCATGTGTGTTCTTCCCAAAGACCACACATGGATCCACCAGTGTCATTGCATGTGTGTTCTTCTCACAAACCATATCATGAACCACACCTAGTGTCATTGCATGTGTGTTCTTCTCACAGACCACACAAGGATCCACCAGTGTCACTGCATGTGTGTTCTTCTCACAGACCATATCATGAACCACACCCAGTGTCATTGCATGTGTGTTCTTCCCATGAACCACACATGGATCCACCGGTGTCATTGTATGTCTGCTCTTTTCATTAACCACAGCTAGAGTCAGTGCATGTGTGTTCTTCTCACAAACCACATATCACCGGAGTCATTGCATGTGTGTTCTTCCCAAAGACCACATATCACTTGTGTCATTACATGTGTGTTCTTCCCATGAACCACACATAGATCCACCAGTGTCATTGCATGTGTGTTCTTCCCATAGACCACACATGGATCGACCGGTGTCATTGCATGTGTGTTCTTCCCATGAACCACACATGGATCCATCGGTGTCATCGCAGGTCTGCTCTTTTCATGAACCACAGTTAGAGTCATCGGATGTCTGCTCTTTTCATGAACCACAGCTAGAGTCATTGCATGTGTGTTCTTCTTACAAACCATATCATGAAACACACCCAGTGTCATTGCATGTATGTTCTTCTCACAAACCACACATGGATCCACCGGTGTCATTGCATGTCTGCTCTTTTCTTTAACCACAACCAGAGTCATTGCATGTCTAATCTTTTGACAAACAAAATATCACCAGTCATTGCATGTGTGTTCTTACCATAAACCACACATGGATCCACCAGTGTCATGGCATGTGTGTTCTTCTCACAAACCACACATGGATCCACCCAGTGTCATCGCATGTGTGTTCTTCCCATGAACCACACATGGATCCACCAGTGTCATTGCATGTCTGCTCTTTTCATGAACCATAGCTAGAGTCATTGGATGTGTGTTCTTCTCACAGACCACATATCACCAGTGTCATTGCATGTGTGTTCTTCCCAAAGACCACACATGGATCCAATAGTGTCATTGCATGTGTGTTCTTCTCACAAACCACATCATGAACCACACCCAGTGTCATTGCATGTGTGTTCTTCTCACAGACCACACATGGATCCACCAGTGTCATTGCATGTGTGTTCTTCTCACAAACCATATCATGGACCACACCCAGTGTCATTGCATGTGTGTTCTTCCCATGAACCACACATGGATCCACCAGTGTCATTGCATGTGTGTTCTTCCCACAGACCACACATGGATCCACCAGTGTCATTGCATGTGTGTTCTTCCCATGAACCACACATGGATCCACCAGTGCCATTGCATGTCTGCTCTTTCATGAACGCTAGAGTCATTGGATGTGTGTTCTTTTCACAGACCACATATCACTAGTGTCATTGCATGTGTGTTCTTCCCAAAGACCACACATGGATCCACCAGTGTCATTGCATGTGTGTTCTTCTCACAAACCATATCATGAACCACACCTAGTGTCATTGCATGTGTGTTCTTCTCACAGACCACACAAGGATCCACCAGTGTCACTGCATGTGTGTTCTTCTCACAGACCATATCATGAACCACACCCAGTGTCATTGCATGTGTGTTCTTCCCATGAACCACACATGGATCCACCGGTGTCATTGTATGTCTGCTCTTTTCATTAACCACAGCTAGAGTCAGTGCATGTGTGTTCTTCTCACAAACCACATATCACCGGAGTCATTGCATGTGTGTTCTTCCCAAAGACCACATATCACTTGTGTCATTACATGTGTGTTCTTCCCATGAACCACACATAGATCCACCAGTGTCATTGCATGTGTGTTCTTCCCATAGACCACACATGGATCCACCGGTGTCATTGCATGTGTGTTCTTCCCATGAACCACACATGGATCCATCGGTGTCATCGCAGGTCTGCTCTTTTCATGAACCACAGTTAGAGTCATCGGATGTCTGCTCTTTTCATGAACCACAGCTAGAGTCATTGCATGTGTGTTCTTCTTACAAACCATATCATGAAACACACCCAGTGTCATTGCATGTATGTTCTTCTCACAAACCACACATGGATCCACCGGTGTCATTGCATGTCTGCTCTTTTCTTTAACCACAACCAGAGTCATTGCATGTCTAATCTTTTGACAAACAAAATATCACCAGAGTCATTGCATGTGTGTTCTTACCATAAACCACACATGGATCCACCAGTGTCATGGCATGTGTGTTCTTCTCACAAACCACACATGGATCCACCCAGTGTCATCGCATGTGTGTTCTTCCCATGAACCACACATGGATCCACCAGTGTCATTGCATGTCTGCTCTTTTCATGAACCATAGCTAGAGTCATTGGATGTGTGTTCTTCTCACAGACCACATATCACCAGTGTCATTGCATGTGTGTTCTTCCCAAAGACCACACATGGATCCAATAGTGTCATTGCATGTGTGTTCTTCTCACAAACCACATCATGAACCACACCCAGTGTCATTGCATGTGTGTTCTTCTCACAGACCACACATGGATCCACCACTGTCATTGCATGTGTGTTCTTCTCACAAACCATATCATGAACCACACCCAGTGTCATTGCATGTGTGTTCTTCCCATGAACCACACATGGATCCACCAGTGTCATTGCATGTGTGTTCTTCCCACAGACCACACATGGATCCACCAGTGTCATTGCATGTGTGTTCTTCCCATGAACCACACATGGATCCACCAGTGCCATTGCATGTCTGCTCTTTTCATGAACCATAGCTAGAGTCATTGGATGTGTGTTGTTTTCACAGACCACATATCACTAGTGTCATTGCATGTGTGTTCTTCCCAAAGACCACACATGGATCCACCAGTGTCATTGCATGTGTGTTCTTCTCACAAACCATATCTTGAACCACACCTAGTGTCATTGCATGTGTGTTCTTCTCACAGACCACACAAGGATCCACCAGTGTCACTGCATGTGTGTTCTTCTCACAGACCATATCATGAACCACACCCAGTGTCATTGCATGTGTGTTCTTCCCATGAACCACACATGGATCCACCGGTGTCATTGTATGTCTGCTCTTTTCATTAACCACAGCTAGAGTCAGTGCATGTGTGTTCTTCTCAACTACCACATATCACCGGAGTCATTGCATGTGTGTTCTTCCCAAAGACCACATATCACTTGTGTCATTACATGTGTGTTCTTCCCATGAACCACACATAGATCCACCAGTGTCATTGCATGTGTGTTCTTCCCACAGACCACACATGGATCCACCGGTGTCATTGCATGTGTGTTCTTCCCATGAACCACACATGGATCCATCGGTGTCATCGCAGGTCTGCTCTTTTCATGAACCACAGTTAGAGTCATCGGATGTCTGCTCTTTTCATGAACCACAGCTAGAGTCATTGCATGTGTGTTCTTCTTACAAACCATATCATGAAACACACCCAGTGTCATTGCATGTGTGTTCTTCTCACAAACCACACATGGATCCACCGGTGTCATTGCATGTCTGCTCTTTTCTTTAACCACAACCAGAGTCATTGCATGTCTATTCTTTTCACAAACAAAATATCACCAGAGTCATTGCATGTGTGTTCTTACCATAAACCACACATGGATCCACCAGTGTCATGGCATGTGTGTTCTTCTCACAAACCACACATGGATCCACCCAGTGTCATCGCATGTGTGTTCTTCCCATGAACCACACATGGATCCACCAGTGTCATTGCATGTCTGCTCTTTTCATGAACCATAGCTAGAGTCATTGGATGTGTGTTCTTCGCACAGACCAAATATCACCAGTGTGATTGCATGTGTGTTCTTCCCAAAGACCACACATGGATCCAATAGTGTCATTGCATGTGTGTTCTTCTCACAAACCACATCATGAACCACACCCAGTGTCATTGCATGTGTGTTCTTCTCACAGACCACACATGGATCCACCAGTGGCATTGCTTGTGTGTTCTTCTCACAAACAATATCATGAACCACACCTAGTGTCATTTCATGTGTGTTCTTCCCATGAACCACACATGGATCCACCAGTGTCATTGCATGTGTGTTCTTCCAATAGACCACACATGGATCCATCAGTGTCATTGCATGTGTGTTCTTCCCATGAACCACACATGGATCCACCAGTGTCATTGCATGTCTGCTCTTTTCATGAACCAAAGCTAGAGTCATTGGATGTGTGTTCTTTTCACAGACCACATATCACTAGTGTCATTGCATGTGTATTCTTCCCAAAGACCACGCATGGATCCACCAGTGTCATTGCATGTGTGTTCTTCTCACAAACCATATCATGAACCACACCTAGTGTCATTGCATGTGTGTTCTTCTCACAGACCACACATGGATCCACCAATGTCACTGCATGTGTGTTCTTTTCACAGACCATATCATGAACCACACCCAGTGTCATTGCATATGTGTTCTTCCCATGAACCACACATGGATCCCCCGGTGTCATTGTATGTCTGCTCTATTCATTAACCACAGCTAGAGTCATTGCATGTGTGTTCTTCTCACAAACCACATATCACCGGAGTCATTGCATGTGTGTTCTTCCCAAAGACCACACATGGATCCACCAGTGTCATTGCATGTGTGTTCTTCCCATGAACACAACATAGATCCACCAGTGTCATTGCATGTGTGTTCTTCCCACAGACCACACATGGATCCACCGGTGTCATTGCATGTGTGTTATTCCCATGAACCACACATGGATCCACCGGTGTCATCGCAGGTCTGCTCTTTTCATGAACCACAGTTAGATTCATCGGATGTCTGCTCTTTTCATGAACCACAGCTAGAGTCATTGCATGTGTGTTCTTCTTACATACCATATCATGAAACACACCCAGTGTCATTGCATGTGTGTTGTTCTCACAAACCACACATGGATCCACCAGTGTCATTGGATGTGTGTTCTTCCCACAGACCACACATGGATCCACCAGTGTCATTGCATGTGTGTTCTTCCCATGAACCACACATCGATCCACCAGTGTCATTGCATGTCTGCTCTTTTCATGAACCACAGCTAGAGTCATTGGATGTGTGTTCTTCTCACAGACCACATATCACCAGTGTCATTGCATGTGTGTTCTTTCCAAAGACCACACATGGATCCACCAGTGTCTTTGCATGTGTGTTCTTCTCACAAACCATATCATGAACCACACCCAGTGTCATTGCATGTGTGTTCTTCCCATGAACCACACATGGACCCACCAGTGTCATTGCATGTCCGCTCTTTTCATTAACCACAGCTAGCGTCATTGCATGTGTGTTCTTCTCACAAACCACATATCTCCGGTGTCTATGCATGTGTGTTCTTCCCATGAACCACACATGGATCCACACGTCTCATTACATGTGTGTTCTTCCCACAGACCACACATGGATCCACCGGTGTCATTGCATGTCTGCTCTTCTCATTAACCATAGCTAGAGTCATTGCATGTCTGTTCTTTTCACAAACCACATATCACCAGAGTCATTGCAT
This sequence comes from Avena sativa, assembly GCA_916181665.1. Lineage (NCBI taxonomy): Eukaryota > Viridiplantae > Streptophyta > Magnoliopsida > Poales > Poaceae > Avena > Avena sativa. The sequence goes on from OV702295.1 coordinate 438,357,405, forward strand.
GTGTGTTCTTCCTATGAACCACACCCAGTGTCATTGCATGTGTGTTCTTCTCATTAACCCCACATGGATCCACCGGTGTCATTGCATGTCTGCTCTTTTTATTAACCACATCTAGAGTCATTGCATGTGTGTTCTTTTCACAAACCACATATCACTAGAGTCATTGCATGTGTGTTCTTCTAACAGACCGCATATCACCTATGTCATTGCATGTGTGTTCTTCCCATGAACCACACATAGATCCACCAGTGTGTCACATCCCAAGATTTTCCAAATCTTGTAATGTGAAAAATAAATAAACAAAATAATTTTTTGTTGAAAATCAGGGTGAAAAGAAACTTTTGTTTCTAAAAGGAAACTTAAAATCCCATCTTGAACAAACTTTGGTTAAAGTTTGAATTCAACAAATTCAAATCAAGGGAAATGCATTCCTCAATGAATGTATCTGGAAATTTGAACACTTGGAAAATAAATCCAAAACCCTAAACCCTAATGGAATAAAAACCATTTCCAAGTTATCCCCAAGCCTATGGATTTTATAAGACAAAGATAAAAATATTAATAAAAAGACCAAATCAAATCTTGGACTAATCCATTAAGTAAATGGAGTGAATATAATCCCAATCCAAATAAAATAAAAGGATAAAGAACATTCCAAATAAAATAAAATGGCAATAACCATTCTATCCCTATCTTAATAAGGACAAATCTCTAAATAAGAATAGATGAGAAAATGATATTTGGAATTCACCCAAGTGGAATAGAAGTTGTTTAATCAACTTAAATAAAATAAAACCTCCAAATAAAAAAAATTGGGAATTAAAACTTTGTTAAATTCCATTGGAATTAAAACAAATACCCAATCTTAAATGATTAATAAATCATATTAGAATACTTTCCAAATAATTCAAGATGAATTATTTGAACCAACTAAACAAATAAAAACCCACTGAAAGGAATTGGGAAGTTTAAAGAATTTAAGTGGAAATTTTATTAATTAAATAATTAAAGATCCATTTTATTTAATTATTGAATGGATCCTAAATTAAATAAAAATATTATTTTATTTTGAGTTTTGGATTATGTTGCTAAACAGAACCAAATTCAAAGTGAAAAGTTTGTTATTTGTTTGAATTTGAATGTGGTTTGATTGTTTGAAATATTGTTTGAAATTCAAAACAGAAAAAGAATTAGAAAAAGGAAAAAGATTCAGACAGAAAAAAATAGAGCAACCCACCTTTTGGCCCAACAGCAGCCCAGTCCAGCCCAGTCTTCTTCCCCTCCCCCGAAGCGTTTCTTTTCTCACCCAGCTTCTGACCCACACAGACAATGACAGTGGACCCTACCCCTCTCTCCTTTTCCCACTGACTGGTAGGCCCACTCTCCACTGTTCTTCTTTCTCACCCGCACGACCTGTTCTCCCCTCCTCGTCGCCGTTTCCTGCTGTAATTTCGCGGCATCAATTCGCCTTAACACGGCCACCTTAACTCGCCGTGACTGCACGCTCTAAACCGCCAGCGTCCCCTCTTCCTTCTCCCGCAGACCACACTCCACCGGAGCCCCCAGGCTGCACGAATTGCTCTCTGCAACTCCGCCGTCTCCGACGAGCTGTCGCAGCGATTCCGGCACCGTCCAACCACCTCCTGCCTCCCCGAACACACGAGCACGCTCACCACATCCTGGCGCATCCTCCTGTGCCAGTCATTCATCTGCGGGCGCCCCTGAGCGTCGAATACGACAAACTCCCGACGCCGCCGCATTTGCCTTCTTCTCCGGCAAAGCCTACTAGTAATAACAGACCGCCTCTTCCCCTCTCGTTCACGCACACACCTTCGTCGTGTCTTGGCGCATCTGACCGTGCTTTTCGTTTGCCTCTGAGTGATCCCTAGCGCCATCCTCGACGACGACTGAGCAAGGCCGAGGCGCAGCTCCACTCCGGCGAGCAATCCTGCCAAGACCAGAGCGCCCCTTGACCAACCGCGAGTACCTTGAGCATCGCCGTGACCCCTGAGCCTGGTGAGCAACCCCTCCTTCTCCCTCACCTCCTGTAGCGTCGCCTCCGTCGTCGACCGACAGCTCCGCCGCCGGTAGCCACCGTCAGCGCCGCCAGTTCCTGGCAAGCGTCTGGTAGACGTAGGATCTGGATCGAACGGTCACGATTAGTTCACTTAAGCCGCGAAGAGGTACGCGCCCTATGTCGTGCGATCAAACTAGATCCTGCGGTCCGCAGCACGCGATCCACCCGAACCGGTATGGACCAATAGGAACTTGACGCGTGGCACTAGATCTGTTTAAAAGAAATTTGAAAACAGATTTATTTGCAAACTTCAAACCTTTGTAACTTTTGATCCACACGTCCAAAAATTTCAAATTTTATGTCGTTGGATTCAGGAGAGCAAGACCTAGCCAACCCTGCCCTTAGTTTAGCAAATAGTATTTGTTAGATTGGTTGATTATGCAGAAACTTTTGATTGCTTGTTTAGATTAGAAAAATTGTTTAAAAATGATTTTTGGGTTAAAACCTTTGCAAAATGGTTTGTTGTGACCTTACTGACCGTAGGAACCAACCCATGTTTTGGAAAATGAATTTGGTAAAGTTTAGGATGGAAAACTTGATTTAGCCCATTTCTAGCCAAATGGAAATAAAGATTTTGGTTATGGAAATACTTTTATAAAGAAAACTTTGGGAAAATGTTTTGGACCAAACCTACTGACCCAAACACCAAGTTTTGCAATAGCAACTCATTTGGTGAAACAAAATAATGATTCTTTGATTTAAAACCATTTCTAGTCAAATAGAAATGTGGTTATTTTATTAAAAATGGTTTTGGAAGAAAACCTTTGGAAAATGTTTTGTTTTAAACTCACTAACCCCAAACCAAGTTTTGTGATTTGAAAACATATTTAGTGAACCCTATAGGCTAATGCCTTAGTAAAAATATTTCTTCACCCCATAAAATAACACTTTGTTTTGAAAATAGATTTGTAGTGAAACCTTTAGCAAATGACTTTGCCACTTGACCAAAATGACCATTAGGTGTACTCCAATGTCTATGACCCACTAGGAACCACTTTTTCAAACAAAACAAAGCTTGGCATGCTTGCATGCATTACTTTGACTTTGCCATTTTGGTAAATGACCAATTTGGAACTTACAAAGTTTAGAAGCCTAGTGGAGACCATCCTTACAATAGAACCAACCTTTGCATGCTTATGCATGACTTAGATCCCATTACTTTGTGTGTGAAAAATTGTTTGTTTGACTTTGTTATTTTATGTGTGTAGTTTTGCTTGATTGGTAGATTGAGTTTGTGCCTTGCTTGATTGAATTGTAGTGACTTGAAGAGTGTGATTGTTGCAAGGACAAGGAGTGAACCTATACCCTCTACCAAAAAGGCAAGTGATGCTTCATACTTTGTCCCATTATTTTCACTATGCATTAGTGATATTTTCTAAGTAGGACTTGCATGGAATTTTGCTAAGTATAAACTATGCCATGGGAAAACCTAGTAGATGAAGCCTTAGTAAAAAAAATTCTAAGTTAAGATTCCTACTACCTTCATGCTTAGCTTAGCTAATAGAAAACAAGGGTGGAATATATATTCATGCTATGAAAAACTACTAAGTCTGTGGACTTATGTTTTGTTTAATAAAACAACTAAGTGAATGAATCACCTGGGTGGAATGGAAGGAATGGTTTGTTGTAACTACCTCGGTGAATTACGCTCCTAGTACAAGCCTGGATGTTCAGAAATGGTTGAAATAGTACGGTGGGGCCCAAATGCCACTCACAGGTAGACCTTTCGGCCGTCCCAACCATTTCCAAACATCGGGACAAGAACGGGCGGCGTAATCGGCAGGCGAAGGGATCAACTACATACACAAATGAGTATGTATGCAAGCCACCATACAACAGTACATCAGAGCCATTCCATCTAAAAGAAAGGAAATACAGCAACGCCATACGGCAAGATCCAAATGTCCTAGATAGATATAATAGTTTAGGATATCTCCTCATACATCAATCAATAGAGTATCAAGCGGAAGCGGAAGACAAAATCCGAGTACGGATAATAAGCAAATCGGCATAAGATGCCCCATAAATAAGCACATCCCGCCCACAGATCTCACGGATCCCCGTTCCCGGAATCTCTACACCGAATGATCGTTGCCCACATCGTCCGTCTCTTCCACCCAGTATCCATCTTGTGAGTGTACCTGTTCATCTGAACCAATAATTTATCGTGTGACACCCTAGGGGTACTCAGCAAGTCTTTATGCCTCTAAAGGGGACACAACCTGGGGTGACGCAATTGCAGCAAAGGATAAACCCTAGCAATTCTATAGATACTCGCTAACCATCCGCCCAACCAGAGATAGGCGGATGTCCGTGAATTAATAACAACAGTTATAACAGTTATAACGGTAATCTTAACAGATCCATCCTCCTCCTCGCTTACCGACGAGGAAGCGGACGAACAACCCCCCATCCGTTGGCAGTTTTATTATCCATCCCGTGAGTATTGCACTATTTACTAGTCAGGTACCTAGTCTAGTCAAATTAAAAGCGGTACTTTAGTTATGCTTGTCTATGATCGAGAAACTGTGCTCCAAGTCGTCCATAACCGCGGACACGGCTTTCAGAAAGTTTTACCCTGCAGGGGTGCACAAATAGCAACACACACTCGATATGCCTCGGAAAAACCAAATCAAAACCCAACGAGGCAGTCACGACAAAGCAATTACAGGATTCAGAAATATTTCAGGGGGCCACCCCTTTAAGTAGATCCCGCAACGAAGCCGGCCGGCTCCGAGACGGGCTTAAGGTTGTGGAGGCGGCTGTAAACGACTGGGAACCCGAAAGTGTGGCTGGGCTTGTCGATACAGCGAAATCGGGCCACGATCCTAAACAGTACAGTGTGCTCCTCGCACAATTTAAATAAAGCATTAAAGCATGGCATAAGTACAGGATAGTAAATAAAACCTCAAACTAGTTTGTGGCCCCAAGAAATAAGAACGAATCAAGCTCTGGCTCAGGGGGGTCCATAAGGCCTCCCGGATGTGGATAGCGCGAATAGTCTTGGAACAGGATTCAAGTACTCGGGGTCTTACGGGACACAAGTGAGCCTGAAAAACCAAATAGCGAATATGGCTCACCGATGCCACTTTCATTAGTTATCCCAGTACTACTCAGGTTAAGTTGTTTAGGTACCTCATTATCCATGAGACACTCACATACCCTACACATGCTGTTCTACGACTCGCATGGCTCAAACAACTCCTGTAGTAATGGCTCATGGGATGGAGGAACAAGCTTCGGTGGGGTTTAAAAGTAAAGGCTATGCAATACTTGGGATTCAATTTAGTGCAATCGCGACTCAACGATGCAAGAATAAGAAAGAGGCAATAGGTACTATATGTATGCAAGCATGTGGTAGTGCTTGTCTGGCAGCTCAGTTGAAGCAAGCGATGGATCTGGGTAGTGCTCCTGGTTCTCTTGATATATCCCCTGCTCAGCGTCTATTCGAAGAAGAACCAAACAAACAAGGGCCAACATAAATAAAGTGCACAAGCAAATGAATAAATGCGACAAGCAAACAATCATGCCATGATGAATGATGCATAATTTGCATGGCATTGAAGTAGCATGGCATGGGTGAGGTGTGGAATACAAGAATAAAGCATTTTATTTAGTTTTGGCCCCATTTTATTCACAATTAAGTTGCTGTCCACAATATATTTATATGATGCATGCTTCAATTCAAACCATGGAATGCATAAACAGAAAGGTCTCGTCGAGCTAATCATTTTAGACATATTATTTGTTAAATTTGGACTTATAAAACAAAAGATATTAATTTATTAAGGGAAAGGGGCATTTATTGTAATTTAAATAAACTTGGCATTTTAAATGTTCAAAATATATTTTGGATTGCATATTTGAAATCCTCACATTTTTCTTATTTGAAAACATATATTATTTGTATTATTTGGATTGGTATTTCAAAAGTTATTTAAAACAGAAAATACTTTGAATTTGAAATAATTTGAAATAAATTTGAATTAAAACAGATAAGCTGAAAATACTTTTTATACTCCAGTGAACCTAGCCGCAGACACAGACATGTGGGGTCACGGCTGACTGGACCAAACGCGCGCGGAAACACTTCTGTCACCGCGAGCTCTTCTAGCCCTAGCGGATGACAGGTGGGGCCTGGGGTCTTCGCAGGCCCACGCGACAGCGGGCGGGCTCGAGGTTGCCACGTGGCTCAGGGGGACTGCGGGTTAAGCGCTTAAAACCGCGGGGTGGTTTTTGCAAAAAGGGGAGCCGACGCTGTCTGGTGGGCCGGAAGGGGCGCGGGTTGAGCAAAACAAACGTGGGGGGGGGGGTATGCGCAAAAGAGCTTCGGCTACTGTTTTTCTTCTCGCATCGCTGGCGACCGATCGGTGCGCGCGCGAGGCGGGGATCGAACGCGGGTCGCGAGGGTGCGCGCGGAGGGCCGAAACCAGTGCGGTGGGGCGGGGGTTGGTGCTAGGGAGGTGGGCGAGGACTAGCTAGGGTTTAGCGCGACGCGGGGAGCGAGCAGGCGCACGCGACGCCGGCGCACAGAGGCTGTTCGTCGGATGGTCCGGCGCGACCAGGGCAAGGATGCGACGACGAGGATGTCAGGGGGGTCGTGGGCTCACCGGGAGTGTGACGGTGGGGCTGGATCGGGTCGGCGAGCAGCGGATCGGCGGTGAGGCAGACGTCCTGGAACTAGGGTTTGGGCTCGGCCTCGGCGGTGATCCTCGGCTCCGGTGCTCCTCCTCCTCGCGGGCGTGTCCTAGGCGATGCAGGGGAGCCTCCTGGTACTCTCCAACTCCTCCATGGACGGCCTGCGTGTCTGGAACGGCGGGGGCGGTGGAGACCGACGGTGGCGTTGCCGGATGCGGTGGAGAAGAGGGGGGAGAGGCAGGGCGCTGGGGCTGGATCTGGGGGGTAGCAGGGGCGAGGCAGAGAGGTGTGGGGTGGTGGTAGGTAGCAGAGAGGGGGAGATGCCGTGGGCGCGGGGTAGATGGGAAAATGTGGCTTCGGCCACCTCTATCCTCCCTCCTCGCTCACGTGCTCGGCAGGGCAGGACCAGGCAGGGCAGGACCAGGCAGGGCAGGTGGGGGACTTCCAGGCGGGTCCAGAGGGCGAGGCCAAGGCAGGGGCAGGCTCGGGCTGGGGGGCCCCTAGGGCAGGGAGAGAGCAAGAGAGGGAGAGGCTCGAGTTGGGGTGGCCTCGGTTGGATAGCTAGGGTTGGGAGTAGAGGGGGTATGGCTCGGGTAGGGCTGGACTAGGGTTTGGGTGGGGTAGCTAGGTGGCAGGGTGGCCAAGTGGGGCCAACACGTGTAGGTCATGGTGGGGTGGCTCGTCTAGAGGAAGGAGGGAAAGAGGGGGGTGTACTTAGGGTGTGGTTTAGCTTAGGTGTAGATTAGGGTTTAGGAGAGGGGGTATGGGTATGGTGATGAAGGGTAGATGATGGTCTAGGGACTAAAGAGAGAGAGATGGAGTGGTTTTGCTAGGGCAAGGTCAAGCCAAGAACAACTAAGATCAAACCAAAACAAAACAAGAAAAGAGGGGGAGGAAAGATGAGGTGGTGGCAATCCTTTGACAAGATCAAGCAATTACAAAACAAGCTCAAGCAAGAAATGGCCAAAAGAGAGAAGAAAAGGAAGGTGGTGATGGGTGGATGGAGATGATGTTGGGGTTTTAGAAAAGATCCACTCAAAATGCAAATACAAACCAAAGCTAGCAAAAGATGGTTCTTGCATGGCCCATGCAATCAATTAATGCCATGCTTATTTTGTGAAAACAAGATTAATACATGGCATTATTATTATGCATCCCCAAAAATTGGAGTAAGGCCCAAGCAAAGGAATTTAGAAAGAATTCCAAGTGGAGTATATGGAGATGATCACATTGGATTATATTTGGGACTTGCTAGTGTGTATATGCCACTAGGTTTTTAATAAGCCCACAAAAATATCCCAACATGATGATAACCCCAAAACCACACATATGGAAGCTAGGAAAAGGTCCCACTCACAAGGCATGCAAAGGTGGCCATGTGGCTCTCATGTTTCAATATTGTGGAAACAACATGATGCTAAGATGAGAGCATGTGGAATAGAATTGGATCCATCCCAACCCACATGAGCTAGAGGTAAACCAATAAGTGCCAAGCTCATATTTAGTTGGATGGTGGAATTATAAGGTGGTGAAAGAAAGGTGGTGGAGTTACTAAGAGATATGCCCCCAACTCAACTTGGGCATTAAACAATATATCAAGAACCAAATACAATATCAAGAGGCAAATACAATTTACAATGCATATGAGATAAGAACCAAATGAAAAGGGTTTTATATGATGCTCAAATGCAAGGTGGCATGATGACATGAGCATGATATAATTATGAGGCAACAATTATATATATGAAGGTAGCATCTATATAGACTAGGCTAGTAGCATTGCAATTGTTAGACAATTGGGATGCTACAACTCTCCCCCACTAAACAAGAATCTCGCCCCGAGATTCCTAGGAAAAAGAAAACCACACAAGGAGAGGCGGGTGTTCGAACGAAGGTGACCCTCACGTTCCCAAGTTGATGAACAACGGAATGGTGCGACCACTACACCTTGCAAAACTTGCTAGACTTGTTGCGAGTCTTGCGTTTTGCTTGAGACACAAAGGGTTAGAAGAGTTGAAGGATTATCGCGAGACAAGAAGGATAGGATGGACGTAGCTCCGGTTTTCCCAAGGAACATGATAACAGAAAAGAACCACTTGCGAAAGAAAGGACAAGATGATGTATCATGGATCAAAATAGACACATCGTTAAGATTGAAGATTTACTGATACTAGAAAGGGTTGATCTTTGTCGCGCCGGAAGAAAAAGAGCTGGTTTGGGGAGGTTTGGAACCACTATGACAATAGCATCGTACCTTCCCTTAGATCTAAGAAATGAAGTTCGGAAACAATATTGCCTTCAAACAATAGAGTCCCTTGATATGAGCAGAAAGATTTAGTTAGACATCGCCGGATTAGATTCTTCTTGCGCCGGTAAGAACCAAAAGATCACGCAATTGAGGTGCGCGGATATAACTTCCAGAGATGGATGTGAAGATAGATCATGGGGGATAGGTTCCTTTCATCTTGTTTGGGGATGTAAAGCACCGGTAGAAAGATGAGGACAGAAAAGAGTTTGCGTTTGTTTCCACCAGATAATTGTAGATTTGCTCCGTGTAGGAAAGATAGATCACCAACAAGAGATTATTGATTACTTTCTTCGAGAGAGCACTCCGGAACAACAAGGACGGAAGTAAAAGTATCGAGGGATAAAGGCCACTTCTAACTTCCGTGGAATGAGTGAAATCACATCAATTCACCAATTCAATGTACAAGAGCGAATGATAAGAGTAGTGGTATGGTAGCTACTCCATCCCGCACTCAAAGCATTACTCTGCACATGAATAAGAAAACCATGCAACCCAACTACTGAACAGACTGAAGGTATTGATAAGAAGAGCTCATGGAACTCCATTAGAAAACAAGGATAGATGCAAACGATTCACCGGATTCAAGATAGATAAGGGTGATGATGTTGTCGTCATGTCGGAAGTACCAAGCCACCGGAAAGATATGAAGGAGGATCAGGGAGACAACTGCAAGATTCCACAGACGAAGAAAAAGATAGCACCACTTGAACAGAAGGAAAACAAGACCTGGAAGATCTTCATGGCCTCCGGTGGATTGAGCATAGATGGTAGAACGAGAGGGTTTCAAAAGATCACTTGACGAGACTGGGGTAAAAGAATTCCATGTTCTTCTTGAAATGATTGAGAGAGATTTAGCGGTCTTGAGGAAAACTTTAGCGGAACGACGATGATAACTTGCCAACAAAGAAAACTCCGGGTTTGATTGAAGATGGAAGATGGAATTAACAATGAACTTGCTGATTCCAGAATTGAAGCAATCTATTTAGCAGAAGGACGTGGCCGAGATAGGTGACTTGAAAAAGTCAGAGTTCGCGCTTTGAGAACTTTGCACACAGGCAGTATTCTCGAAGCTTGAGAGAAAGAGACACAGATGATCTTCCATGTCCTTCCATTGATATCGAATAGGCAAGCATATTAGCAACATATACCACCATGGATTAACAAGATATTCCCAGAATACCAAGTTCAGAAGGCGAGAGAAACGAACAAATGCTCGAAACACTTTCTGAGCTCAACGCTCTTTGAAAGATCAATATTAAGAGCACGGGTTCGTGTTGAAGAAGATGCACTGGAAGAATAGATTATCTGTCCTTCGGAAGAAAAGAGATGTCACCTGGTTCACATTGTCGATCGGATTACCAGTTTCAAAGATAAAAGATCTTGGATAAGAACCGATGATAGATCATACCCTTAGCAAAACTATCAGAGACGAAAAGATGCAATTCCCTCGTATCCAGGAGAATTGTGCAGATATGGGGTTCGAAAAGATGTGCAGGATGATGGACAGATGATAGACCGCCGTAGTGCTTTGGGAAACTCCGGATTTCCAAGGATGTTTGAATAAGCATAGATAGGATCACGGTGTACCTGCGTTGATAGCATTGTCCATATTCCAATCGACACTTATCATGAGTGGAATATAGCTATGCCGAGAACCAAATTACAATCACCAGCATCGGATCGACACAGGTTATGTAATTAGGCCCGGAGAATTGGAGATGAAAAGAAACTCCAGGATTAAGCGCCGGTGACAAAATAATGAGTTAGCATGGACATGCTGATAAAAGGAAGATAGATAATGTTTCACACACGACTGGAAAGGAGTGTGGAAACACAGATGTATCAAAGAAAAAATTTCCGCATTTTTCGGCATTAAAATACCAATAGATGCGCAAAATCTCTTAGCAGGTAGAGATTAGCAACAGATACTTTCTCAGAAAGAGGAGTTGCTGGAAGGAGGGACACCCTTAAGAAGATGGCACCGGTTAACAAGGAGTCGGATAGATCGCGCCGGTTTTCAAAAGCCTGTCAGTATGGAATGTACCAACAGTTGATAGCCAAAGGCAGATAAAGATAACAAAAGGATGCAATAGATAGCCAAGGAATTACACACACACACACTTTCTATGGTACTACGGAAACCCAGAACACGTGAATCCTAATTTGAATTTTAAGAAGAGGATTGAAAACGCTACACTTCCTTACCAGAAAAAGGGTGGGTGGGTGGGTAAGAAGAAAAGTGGAAGCAGTCCTACTCTCTCGTTTTGTTTTTCCCTAGTATACATAGCTATCAAAAATATTTGCTAGACAGACAACGACCATTTGGCTGAGACCCTGAAGGTCGGGATGGCTCTGATACCAATTGTAACTACCTCGGTGAATTACGCTCCTAGTACAAGCCTGGATGTTCAGAAATGGTTGAAATAGTACGGTGGGGCCCAAATGCCACTCACAGGTAGACCTTTCGGCCGTCCCAACCATTTCCAAACATCGGGAAAAGAACGGGCGGCATAATCGGCAGGCGAAGGGATCAACTACATACACAAATGAGTATGTATGCAAGCCACCATACAACAGTACATCAGAGCCATTCCATCTAAAAGAAAGGAAATACAGCAACGCCATACGGCAAGATCCAAATGTCCTAGATAGATATAATAGTTTAGGATATCTCCTCATACATCAATCAACAGAGTATCAAGCGGAAGCGGAAGACAAAATCCGAGTACGGATAATAAGCAAATCGGCATAAGATGCCCCATAAATAAGCACATCCCGCCCACAGATCTCACGGATCCCCGTTCCCGGAATCTCTACACCGAATGATCGTTGCCCACATCGTCCGTCTCTTCCACCCAGTATCCATCTTGTGAGTGTACCTGTTCATCTGAACCAATAATTTATCGTGTGAGACCCTAGGGGTACTCAGCAAGTCTTTATGCCTCTAAAGGGGACACAACCTGGGGTGACGCAATTGCAGCAAAGGATAAACCCTAGCAATTCTATAGATACTCGCTAACCATCCGCCCAACCAGAGATAGGCGGATGTCCGTGAATTAATAACAACAGTTATAACAGTTATAACGGTAATCTTAACAGATCCATCCTCCTCCTCGCTTACCGACGAGGAAGCGGACGAACAACCCCCCATCCGTTGGCAGTTTTATTATCCATCCCGTGAGTATTGCACTATTTACTAGTCAGGTACCTAGTCTAGTCAAATTAAAAGCGGTACTTTAGTTATGCTTGTCTATGATCGAGAAACTGTGCTCCAAGTCGTCCATAACCGCGGACACGGCTTTCAGAAAGTTTTACCCTGCAAGGGTGCACAAATAGCAACACACACTCGATATGCCTCGGAAAAACCAAATCAAAACCCAACGAGGCAGTCACGACAAAGCAATTACAGGATTCAGAAATATTTCAGGGGCCACCCCTTTAAGTAGATCCCGCAACGAAGCCGGCCGGCTCCGAGACGGGCTTAAGGTTGTGGAGGCGGCTGTAAACGACTGGGAACCCGAAAGTGTGGCTGGGCTTGTCGATACAGCGAAATCGGGCCACGATCCTAAACAGTACAGTGTGCTCCTCGCACAATTTAAATAAAGCAGTAAAGCATGGCATAAGTACAGGATAGTAAATAAAACCTCAAACTAGTTTGTGGCCCCAAGAAATAAGAACGAATCAAGCTCTGGCTCAGGGGGGTCCATAAGGCCTCCCGGATGTGGATAGCGCGAATAGTCTTGGAACAGGATTCAAGTACTCGGGGTCTTACGGGACACAAGTGAACCTGAAAAACCAAATAGCGAATATGGCTCACCGATGCCACTTTCATTAGTTATCCCATTACTACTCAGGTTAAGTTGTTTAGGTACCTCATTATCCATCAGACACTCACATACCCTACACATGCTGTTCTACGACTCGCATGGCTCAAACAACTCCTGTAGTAATGGCTCATGGGATGGAGGAACAAGCTTCGGTGGGGTTTAAAAGTAAAGGCTATGCAATACTTGGGATTCAATTTAATGCAATCGCGACTCAACGATGCAAGAATAAGAAAGAGGCAATAGGTACTATATGTATGCAAGCATGTGGTAGTGCTTACCTGGCAGCTCAGTTGAAGCAAGCGATGGATCTGGGTAGTGCTCCTGGTTCTCTTGATATATCCCCTGCTCAGCGTCTATTCGAAGAAGAACCAAATAAACAAGGGCCAACATAAATAAAGTGCACAAGCAAATGAATAAATGCGACAAGCAAACAATCATGCCATGATGAATGATGCATAATTTGCATGGCATTGAAGTAGCATGGCATGGGTGAGGTGTGGAATACAAGAATAAAGCATTTTATTTAGTTTTGGCCCCATTTTATTCACAATTAAGTTGCTGTCCACAATATATTTATATGATGCATGCTTCAATTCAAACCATGGAATGCATAAACAGAAAGGTCTCGTCGAGCTAATCATTTTAGACATATTATTTGTTAAATTTGGACTTATAAAACAAAAGATATTAATTTATTAAGGGAAAGGGGCATTTATTGTAATTTAAATAAACTTGGCATTTTAAATGTTCAAAATATATTTTGGATTGCATATTTGAAATCCTCACATTTTTCTGATTTGAAAACATATATTATTTGTATTATTTGGATTGGTATTTCAAAAGTTATTTAAAACAGAAAATACTTTGAATTTGAAATAATTTGAAATAAATTTGAATTAAAACAGATAAGCCGAAAATACTTTTTATACTCCAGTGAACCTAGCCGCAGACACAGACATGTGGGGTCACGGCTGACTGGACCAAACGCGCGCGGAAACACTTCTGTCACCGCGAGCTCTTCTAGCCCTAGCGGATGACAGGTGGGGCCTGGGGTCTTCGCAGGCCCACGCGACAGCGGGCGGGCTCGAGGTTGCCACGTGGCTCAGGGGGACTGCGGGTTAAGCGCTTAAAACCGCGGGGTGGTTTTTGCAAAAAGGGGAGTCGACGCTGTCTGGTGGGCCGGAAGGGGCGCGGGTTGAGCAAAACAAACGTGGCGGGGGGGGTATGCGCAAAAGAGCTTTGGCTACTGTTTTTCTTCTCGCGTCGCTGGCGACCGATCGGTGCGCGCGCGAGGCGGGGATCGAACGCGGGTCGCGAGGGTGCGCGCGGAGGGCCGAAACCAGTGCGGTGGGGCGGGGGTTGGTGCTAGGGAGGTGGGCGAGGACTAGCTAGGGTTTAGCGCGACGCGGGGAGCGAGCAGACGCACGCGACGCCGGCGCACAGAGGCTGTTCGTCGGATGGTCCGGCGCGACCAGGGCAAGGATGCGACGACGAGGATGTCAAGGGGGGTCGTGGGCTCACCGGGAGTGTGACGGTGGGGCTGGATCGGGTCGGCGAGCAGCGGATCGGCGGTGAGGCAGACGTCCTGGAACTAGGGTTTGGGCTCGGCCTCGGCGGTGATCCTCGGCTCCGGTGCTCCTCCTCCTCGCGGGCGTGTCCTAGGCGATGCAGGGGAGCCTCCTGGTACTCTCCAACTCCTCCACGGACGGCCTGCGTGTCTGGAACGGCGGGGGCGGTGGAGACCGACGGTGGCGTTGCCGGATGCGGTGGAGAAGAGGGGGGAGAGGCAGGGCGCTGGGGCTGGATCTGGGGGGTAGCAGGGGCGAGGCAGAGAGGTGTGGGGTGGTGGTAGGTAGCAGAGAGGGGGAGATGCCGTGGGCGCGGGGTAGATGGGAAAATGTGGCTTCGGCCACCTCTATCCTCCCTCCTCGCTCACGTGCTCGGCAGGGAAGGACCAGGCAGGGCAGGACCAGGCAGGGCAGGTGGGGGACTTCCAGGCGGGTCCAGAGGGCGAGGCCAAGGCAGGGGCAGGCTCGGGCTGGGGGGCCCCTAGGGCAGGGAGAGAGCAAGAGAGGGAGAGGCTCGAGTTGGGGTGGCCTCGGTTGGATAGCTAGGGTTGGGAGTAGAGGGGGTATGGCTCGGGTAGGGCTGGACTAGGGTTTGGGTGGGGTAGCTAGGTGGCAGGGTGGCCAAGTGGGGCCAACACGTGTAGGTCATGGTGGGGTGGCTCGTCTAGAAGAAGGAGGGAAAGAGGGGGGTGTACTTAGGGTGTGGTTTAGCTTAGGTGTAGATTAGGGTTTAGGAGAGGGGGTATGGGTATGGTGATGAAGGGTAGATGATGGTCTAGGGACTAAAGAGAGAGAGATGGAGTGGTTTTGCTAGGGCAAGGTCAAGCCAAGAACAACTAAGATCAAACCAAAACAAAACAAGAAAAGAGGGGGAGGAAAGATGAGGTGGTGGCAATCCTTTGACAAGATCAAGCAATTACAAAACAAGCTCAAGCAAGAAATGGCCAAAAGAGAGAAGAAAAGGAAGGTGGTGATGGGTGGATGGAGATGATGTTGGGGTTTTAGAAAAGATCCACTCAAAATGCAAATACAAACCAAAGCTAGCAAAAGATGGTTCTTGCATGGCCCATGCAATCAATTAATGCCATGCTTATTTTGTGAAAACAAGATTAATACATGGCATTATTATTATGCATCCCCAAAAATTGGAGTAAGGCCCAAGCAAAGGAATTTAGAAAGAATTCCAAGTGGAGTATATGGAGATGATCACATTGGATTATATTTGGGACTTGCTAGTGTGTATATGCCACTAGGTTTTTAATAAGCCCACAAAAATATCCCAACATGATGATAACCCCAAAACCACACATATGGAAGCTAGGAAAAGGTCCCACTCACAAGGCATGCAAAGGTGGCCATGTGGCTCTCATGTTTCAATATTGTGGAAACAACATGATGCTAAGATGAGAGCATGTGGAATAGAATTGGATCCATCCCAACCCACATGAGCTAGAGGTAAACCAATAAGTGCCAAGCTCATATTTAGTTGGATGGTGGAATTATAAGGTGGTGAAAGAAAGGTGGTGGAGTTACTAAGAGATATGCCCCCAACTCAACTTGGGCATTAAACAATATATCAAGAACCAAATACAATATCAAGAGGCAAATACAATTTACAATGCATATGAGATAAGAACCAAATGAAAAGGGTTTTATATGATGCTCAAATGCAAGGTGGCATGATGACATGAGCATGATATAATTATGATGCAACAATTATATATATGAAGGTACATCTATATAGACTAGGCTAGTAGCATTGCAATTGTTAGACAATTGGGATGCTACATTTGTGTTGAGTGGTTCACAAGGCCATACTTGGCTTGTGTATCTCACTTGTGGATGGCCACCCAGGAACAAAGAGATTTGAGATGTCAAATGTTGAGAAGCTTCAAGTGCAACCACTTGGCAATATGGGCTCTGCCTGGATCATAGGTTGCAATAACTTAGCCAAATGGACAGTTGGTGGTAGGGGAATGATAGGTTGGAACGCGTCCATGTTCGTCTAAGGGAAGGCTTCTGAAAGATCTTGTCTTGGGAAACCAAGTCTTGTGGGGAAAGTGCACCACCTCTGCAGAGTGTAAAATCTAAGTACTTAGCCATGTCCCTGGTAAAGGACAATTTGAGCATCAAGACATGGAACCTTCAAGAATCTCATCACTCCAATTTCTAAATAAAACTTGTGGGTGAACAAGGGTTAAAGGATCTTCAGTCTTTGATTGGTAGATGCCTCGAGAAGGATCTTCAGTCTTTGATTGGTAGATGCCTTGGGAAAGTTTTTGCCAAACAAAAACTTTTTTTCAAAATGTTAGGGAAAAATCTATTTTGAGCAATGCAAGCCTCAACTCCACTTAGCCAAATGCATATAGACGATAGACTCCACTATACTACCAAATTATCACTTGCCAATACAATTCAAATGTATTGACCCTTGTGGCTGTAATTTGTAATGTTGCAGGTTTGATTGATTTTAGTGAAGATTGATTGATTAGGATTACAAAGTCTACAACCAACATCTGCCTGTGGCACTTTGAAGATGAAGGACCCCATGCTTATAGTTACTCCGCTGCAATGTAATGTAAATAGCCAATGAGCTATGTTTGATGTAATAAAATTATTTTATTCCTGGTTATAAAGTTGTATTATGACCTTTGTTTCTTGATATTACATCTAAACTGTGGATGCTAGCTATTGATCCAGGGACTAGCATTGTAAACACAGGGGGCTCAATCTTATTAAAGGTTGGGGACCTTACAGATGGTATCAGAGCATTGTGTTGCCTGTAGGATTTGTAACCCTAGGATTGGACAAACCCCTTAGAAAAATAGGAGTTGTTTTTGTTCCAAAACTTATTTACAAAACAATCTTGTAAACTCTTTCCTCAACCATTTTGGTTTCAACTCTACATCTCTTATATTTCAAACTTGATGGAAAAGCCTACCCCATGGCCCAAGACTACACCATGTGCAAAGGACATCTTCAACACCTTCAACTCTAATGACTTCAACTTCTTCAACTTTAAATGACTTCAACATCTTCAACATATTCACCAAGGACTTCCAACTTGGATATCACTAAGGACTACAAGTGAGACAAGAAATATTTCTCAAGACTTGAAGACTAAGGAAACACAACTTAGAAGGAACCATCATCATCTTTGAAGTATATGTGACCAAGACACAAGAATTCTCCAAGGATACAGAGATCTCATTCAAGAAGAATCAACCAAGAAGGATGGAAAGATCACAAGTGAACCATGTAGATGGACCACCATATTTAGTTAAAGTCAAAACCACCAAATTATGTGGTGTAACAAAAAAAAATATTTTATTGCCTAAGTATGTGCTTGAACCTTGTTTGAGTGAAATGTTCGGTTTGTGATTGCTTGCATTTTGCTTGTGTGAATTGTGATGTGTGTGGTTAGAATTATTTCCTTAGAGAATCTCTTGCCTATTCTAATCCCCTTCAACCCAAAAAGATGACTTCCCCAAGAAACTCCAACATCAAGGATGGTGACAACAACAACAACCAAGAGAAGCACATGAGAGAACTCATAGCAACCCAAAACCAGTTGAGCCAAGAGACAACTCAGCTTCTAGCCAACAACAATGGATTAGACCCAGCCATACAAAGGATTTTGAAACTTCAATCCCAATTGTTGCAAGGATTGGTTACTCAAATGATCAACATGAGAGAAAACTTTTCCCAAGGAGCTAATGACAACAAGGATGACATAGATGCTAATTTAGAAGGAACCCAAGTTAGCAATACTTGTGGAATCAAGGATCATGCAACCAAGGAGCATGAAGATCAATGCCCCAAGAAGAGAGAAAGATCACCCACTCATGAAGAATATGAACTAGAAGAACTCCTAGCTTTGGAGAGACCTAAAAAGAAGAAGAAGGACATAAGCCAGTTGCAATGTTACAATTGCAAAGAACCAGGACACTATGCAAGCAACTGTCCAGAAAAGATGAAGAACAAGTTGAACAAGCCTATGAGGGATATCAGCCAAGTCACATGTTTCAAGTGCGGAAACAAAGGACACTACGCAGATGTTTGTCCAGAGAAGCCACCTCAAGACCTCAAACTTATAACCTGTTTCA
The DNA here is from genome assembly GCA_916181665.1 of Avena sativa. Taxonomy (NCBI): domain Eukaryota; kingdom Viridiplantae; phylum Streptophyta; class Magnoliopsida; order Poales; family Poaceae; genus Avena; species Avena sativa. Next base: position 438,375,929 of record OV702295.1, read on the forward strand.
AATGCAAGGAACTAGGCCATTATGCAAACAATTGTCCAGAAAAGTTGAAAAAGCCTATGGAGAAGCTCAACCTTGGCCCATGAGTCAAGTGTGAAAATAAAGGACACTATGCAGAAGTTTTCCAAGATTCCAAGAAGGCCAACATGTAGTTTAGTTGGAAAAATTTTAAGGGTGGTAGTACCCTAGTTGTTTGAGCCTCCTTGTAACCCTAACCTTCCCAAATCTCGGGACGAGATTTATTTTAAGGGTGGTAGCCTGTCACATCCCAAGATTTTCCAAATCTTGTAATGTGAAAAATAAATAAACAAAATAATTTTTTGTTGAAAATCAGGGTGAAAAGAAACTTTTGTTTCTAAAAGGAAACTTAAAATCCCATCTTGAACAAACTTTGGTTAAAGTTTGAATTCAACAAATTCAAATCAAGGGAAATGCATTCCTCAATGAATGTATCTGGAAATTTGAACACTTGGAAAATAAATCCAAAACCCTAAACCCTAATGGAATAAAAACCATTTCCAAGTTATCCCCAAGCCTATGGATTTTATAAGACAAAGATAAAAATATTAATAAAAAAGACCAAATCAAATCTTGGCCTAATCCATTATGTAAATGGAGTTAATATAATCCCAATCCAAATAAAATAAAAGGATAAAGAATATTCCAAATAAAATAAAATGGCAATAACCATTCTATCCCTATCTTAATAAGGACAAATCTCTAAATAAGAATACATAAGAAAATGATATTTGGAATTCACCCAAGTGGAATAGAAGTTGTTTAATCAACTTAAATAAAATAAAACCTCCAAATAAAAAAAATTGGGAATTAAAACTTTGTTAAATTCCATTGGAATTAAAACAAATACCCAATCTTAAATGATTAATAAATCATATTAGAATACTTTCCAAATAATTCAAGATGAATTATTTGAACCAACTAAACAAATAAAAACCCACTGAAAGGAATTGGGAAGTTTAAAGAATTTAAGTGGAAATTTTATTAATTAAATAATTAAAGATCCATTTTATTTAATTATTGAATGGATCCTAAATTAAATAAAAATATTATTTTATTTTGAGATTTGGATTATGTTGCTAAACAGAACCAAATTCAAAGTGAAAAGTTTGTTGTTTGTTTGAATTTGAATGTGGTTTGATTGTTTGAAATATTGTTTGAAATTCAAAACAGAAAAAGAATTAGAAAAAGGAAAAAGATTTAGACAGAAAAAATAGAGCAGCCCACCTTTTGGCCCAACAGCAGCCCAGTCCAGCCCAGTCTTCTTCCCCTCCCCCGAAGCGTTTCTTTTCTCACCCAGCTTCTGACCCACACAGACAATGACAGTGGACCCTACCCCTCTCTCCTTTTCCCACTGACTGGTAGGCCCACTCTCCACTGTTCTTCTTTCTCACCCGCACGACCTGTTCTCCCCTCCTCGTCGCCGTTTCCTGCTGTAATTTCACGGCATCAATTCGCCTTAACACGGCCACCTTAACTCGCCGTGACTGCACGCTTTAAACCGCCAGCGTCCCCTCTTCCTTCTCCCGCAGACCACACTCCACCGGATTCCCCAGGCTGCACGAATTGCTCTCTGCAACTCCGCCGTCTCCGACGAGCTGTCGCAGCGATTCCGGCACCGTCCAACCACCTCCTGCCTCCCCGAACACACGAGAACGCTCACCACATCCTGGCGCATCCTCCTGTGCCAGTCATTCATCTGCGGGCGCCCCTGAGCGTCGACTACGACAAACTCCCGACGTCGCCGCATTTGCCTTCTTCTCCGGCAAAGCCTACTAGTAATAACAGACCGCCTCTTCCCCTCTCGTTCACGCACACACCTTCGTCGTGTCTTGGCGCATCTGACCGTGCTTTTCGTTTGCCTCTGAGTGATCCCTAGCGCCATCCTCGACGACGACTGAGCAAGGCCGAGGCGCAGCTCCACTCCGGCGAGCAATCCTGCCAAGACCAGAGCGCCCCTTGACCAACCGCGAGTACCTTGAGCATCGCCGTGACCCCCTAAGCCCGGTGCGCAACCCCTCCTTCTCCCTCACCTCCTGTAGCGTCGCCTCCGTCGTCGACCGACAGCTCCGCCGCCGGTAGCCACCGTCAGCGCCGCCAGTTCCTGGCAAGCGTCTGGTAGACGTAGGATCTGGATCGAACGGTCACGATTAGTTCACTTAAGCCACGAAGAGGTACGCGCCCTGTGCCGTGCGATCAAACTAGATCCTGCGGTCCGCAGCACGCGATCCACCCGAACCGGTATGGACCAATAGGAACTTGACGCGTGGCACTAGATCTGTTTAAAAGAAATTTGAAAACAGATTTATTTGCAAACTTCAAACCCTTGTAACTTTTGATCCACACGTCCAAAAATTTCAAATTTTATGTCGTTGGATTCAGGAGAGCAAGACCTAGCCAACCCTGCCCTTAGTTTAGCAAATAGTATTTGTTAGATTGTTTGATTATGCAGAAACTTTTGATTGCTTGTTTAGATTAGAAAAATTGTTTAAATATGATTTTTGGGTTAAAACCTTTGCAAAATGGTTTGTTGTGACCTTACTGACCCTAGGAACCAACCCATGTTTTGGAAAATGAATTTGGTAAAGTTTAGGATGGAAAACTTGATTTAGCCCATTTCTAGCCAAATGGAAATAAAGATTTTGGTTATGGAAATACTTTTATAAAGAAAACTTTGGGAAAATGTTTTGGACCAAACCTACTGACCTAAACACCAAGTTTTTCAATAGCAACTCATTTGGTGAAACAAAATAATGATTCTTTGATTTAAAACCATTTCTAGTCAAATAGAAATGTGGTTATTTTATTAAAAATGGTTTTGGAAGAAAACCTTTGGAAAATGTTTTGTTTTAAACTCACTAACCCCAGACCAAGTTTTGTGATTTGAAAACATATTTAGTGAACCCTATAGGCTAATGCCTTAGTAAAAATATTTCTTCACCCCATAAAATAACACTTTGTTTTGAAAATAGATTTGTAGTGAAACCTTTAGCAAATGACTTTGCCACTTGACCAAAATGACCATTAGGTGTACTCCAATGTCTATGACCCACTAGGAACCACTTTTTCAAACAAAACAAAGCTTGGCATGCTTGCATGCATTACTTTGACTTTGCCATTTTGGTAAATGACCAATTTGGAACTTACAAAGTTTAGAAGCCTAGTGGAGACCATCCTTACAATAGAACCAACCTTTGCATGCTTATGCATGACTTAGATCCCATTACTTTGTGTGTGAAAAATTGTTTGTTTGACTTTGTTATTTTATGTGTGTAGTTTTGCTTGATTGGTAGATTGAGTTTGTGCCTTGCTTGATTGAATTGTAGTGACTTGAATAGTGTGATTGTTGCAAGGACAAGGAGTGAACCTATACCCTCTACCAAAAAGGCAAGTGATGCTTCATACTTTGTCCCATTATTTTCACTATGCATTAGTGATATTTTCTAAGTAGGACTTGCATGGAATTTTGCTAAGTATAAAATATGCCATGGGAAAACCTAGTAGATGAAGCCTTAGTAAAAAAAAAATCTAAGTTAAGATTCCTACTACCTTCATGCTTAGCTTAGCTAATAGAAAACAAGGGTGGAATATATATTCATGCTATGAAAAACTACTAAGTCTGTGGACTTATGTTTTGTTTAATAAAACAACTAAGTGAATGAATCACCTGGGTGGAATGGAAGGAATGGTTTGTGTTGAGTGGTTCACAAGGCCATACTTGGCTTGTGTATCTCACTTGTGGATGGCCACCCAGGAACAAAGAGATTTGAGATGTCAAATGTTGAGAAGCTTCAAGTGCAACCACTTGGCAATATGGGCTCTGCCTAGATCATAGGTTGCAATAACTTAGCCAAATGGACAGTTGGTGGTAGGGGAATGATAGGTTGGAACGCGTCCATGTTGGTCTAAGGGAAGGCTTCTGAAAGATCTTGTCTTGGGAAACCAAGTCTTGTGGGGAAAGTGCACCACCTCTGCAGAGTGTAAAATCTAAGTACTTAGCCATGTCCCTGGTAAAGGACAATTTGAGCATCAAGACATGGAAGCTTCAAGAATCTCATCACTCCAATTTCTAAATAAAACTTGTGGGTGAACAAGGGTTAAAGGATCTTCAGTCTTTGATTGGTAGATGCCTCAAGAAGGATCTTCAGTCTTTGATTGGTAGATGCCTTGGGAAAGTTTTTGCCAAACAAAAACTTAGTGTTTTCAAAATGTTAGGGAAAAATCTATTTTGAGCAATGCAAGCCTCAACTCCACTTAGCCAAATGCATATAGACGATAGACTCCACTATACTACCAAAGTATCACTTGCCAATACAATTCAAATGTATTGACCCTTGTGGCTGTAATTTGTAATGTTGCAGGTTTGATTGATTTTAGTGAAGATTGATTGATTAGGATTACAAAGTCTACAACCAACATCTGCCTGTGGCACTTTGAAGATGAAGGACCCCATGCTTATAGTTACTCCACTGCAATGTAATGTAAATAGCCAATGAGCTATGTTTGATGTAATAAAATTATTTTATTCCTGGTTATAAAGTTGTATTATGACCTTTGTTTCTTGATATTACATCTAAACTGTGGATGCTAGCTATTGATCCATGGACTAGCATTGTAAACACAGGGGGCTCAATCTTATTAAAGGTTGGGGACCTTACACAGTGTCATTGCATGTGTGTTCTTCCCACAGACCACACATGGATCCACCGGTGTCATTGCATGTGTGTTCTTCCCATAGACCACACATGGATCCACCGGTGTCATTGCATGTGTGTTATTCCCATGAACCACACATGGATCCACCGGTGTCATCGCAGGTCTGCTCTTTTCATGAACCACAGTTAGAGTTATCGGATGTCTGCTCTTTTCATGAACCACAGCTAGAGTCATTGCATGTGTGTTCTTCTTACATACCATATCATGAAACACACCCAGTGTCATTGCATGTGTGTTCTTCTCACAAACCACACATGGATCCACCAGTGTCATTGGATGTGTGTTCTTCCCACAGACCACACATGGATTCACCAGTGTCATTGCATGTGTGTTCTTCCCATGAACCACACATCGATCCACCAGTGTCATTGCATGTCTGCTCTTTTCATGAACCACAGCTAGAGTCATTGGATGTGTGTTCTTCTCACAGACCACATATCACCAGCGTCATTGCATGTGTGTTCTTTCCAAAGACCACACATGGATCCACCAGTGTCTTTGCATGTGTGTTCTTCTCACAAACCATATCATGAACCACACCCAGTGTCATTGCATGTGTGTTCTTCTCACCGACCACACATGGATCCACCAGTGTCATTGCATGTGTGTTCTTCTCACAAGCCATATCATGAACCACACCCAGTGTCATTGCATGTGTGTTCTTCCCATGAACCACACATGGACCCACCAGTGTCATTGCATGTCCGCTCTTTTCATTAACCACAGCTAGCGTCATTGCATGTGTGTTCTTCTCACAAACCACATATCTCCGGTGTCTATGCATGTGTGTTCTTCCCATGAACCACACATGGATCCACACGTGTCATTACATGTGTGTTCTTCCCACAGACCACACATGGATCCACCAGTGTCATTGCATGTCTGCTCTTCTCATTAACCATAGCTAGAGTCATTGCATGTCTGTTCTTTTCACAAACCACATATCACCAGAGTCATTGCATGTGTGTTCTTCCTATGAACCACACCCAGTGTCATTGCATGTGTGTTCTTCTCATTAACCCCACATGGATCCACCGGTGTCATTGCATGTCTGCTCTTTTCATTAACCACATCTAGAGTCATTGCATGTGTGTTCTTTTCACAAACCACATATCACTAGAGTCATTGCATGTGTGTTCTTCTAACAGACCACATATCACCTATGTCATTGCATGTGTGTTCTTCCCATGAACCACACATAGATCCACCAGTGTCATTGCATGTGTGTTCTTCCCACAGACCACACATGGATCCACCAGTGTCATTGCATGTGTGTTCTTCCCACAGACCACACATGGATCCACCGGTGTCATTGCATGTGTGTTCTTCCCATGAACCACACATGGATCCACTGGTGTCATCGCAGGTCTGCTCTTTAAATGAACCACAGTTAGAGTCATCGCATGTCTGCTCTTTTCATGAATCACAGCTAGAGTCATTGCATGTGTGTTCTTCTTACAAACCATATCATGAACCACACCCAGTGTCATTGCATGTGTGTTCTTCTCACAAACCACACATGGATCCACCAATGTCATTGCATGTCTGCTCTTCTCATTAACCATAGCTAGAGTCATTGCATGTCTGTTCTTTTCACAAACCACATATCACCAGAGTCATTGCATGTGTGTTCTTACCATAAACCACACATGGATCCACCAGTGTCATTGCATATGTTTTCTTCTCACAAACCACACATGGATCCACCCAGTGTCATCGCATGTGTGTTCTTCCCATGAACCACACATGGATCCACCAATGTCATTGCATGTCTGCTCTTTTCATGAGCCACAGCTAGAGTCATTGGATGTGTGTTCTTCTCACAGACCAAATATCACCAGTGTCATTGCATGTGTGTTCTTCCCAAAGACCACACATGGATCCACCAGTGTCATTGCATGTGTGTTCTTCTCATAAACCATATCATGAACCACACCCAGTGTCATTGCATGTGTGTTCTTCTCACAGACTACACATGGATCCACCAGTGTCATTGCATGTGTGTTCTTCTCACAAACCATATCATGAACCACACATAGTGTCATTGCATGTGTGTTCTTCCCATGAACCACACATGGATCCACCAGTGTCATTACATGTGTGTTCTTTCCATGAACCACACATGGATCCACCGGTGTCATTGCATGTGTGTTCTTCCCACAGACCACACATGGATCCACCGGTGTCATTGCATGTGTGTTCTTCCCATGAACCACACATGGATCCATCGGTGTCATCGCAGGTCTGCTCTTTTCATGAACCACAGTTAGAGTCGTCGCATGTCTGCTCTTTTCATGAACCACGGCTAGAGTCATTGCATGTGTGTTCTTCTTACAAACCATATCATGAACCACACCCAGTGTCATTCCATGTGTGTTCTTCTCACAAACCACACATGGATCCACCGGTGTCATTGCATGTCTGCTCTTTTCTTTAACCACAGCCAGAGTCATTGCATGTATGTTCTTTTCACAAACCATATATCACCAGTCATTGCATGTGTGTTCTTCTTGCAAACCACACATGGATCCACCCAGTGCCATTGCATGTGTGTTCTTTCCATGAACCACACATGGATCCACCAGTGTCATTGCATGTCTGCTCATTTCATGAACCATAGCTAGAGTCATTGGATGTGTGTTCTTCTCACAGACCACATATCACCAGTGTCATTGCATGTGTGTTCTTCCCAAAGACCACACATGGATCCAATAGTGTCATTGCATGTGTGTTCTTCTCACAAACCACATCATGAACCACACCCAGTGTCATTGCATGTGTGTTCTTCTCACAGACCACACATGGATCCACCAGTGTCATTGCATGTGTGTTCTTCTCACAAACAATATCATGAACCACACCAAGTGTCATTGCATGTGTGTTCTTCCCATGAACCACACATGGATCCACCAGTGCCATTGCATGTGTGTTCTTCCCACAGACCACACATGGATCCATCAGTGTCATTGCATGTGTGTTCTTCCCATGAACCACACATGGATCCACCAGTGTCATTGCATGTCTTCTCTTTTCATGAACCTAAGCTAGAGTCATTGGATGTGTGTTCTTTTCACAGACCACATATCACTAGTGTCATTGCATGTGTGTTCTTCCCAAAGACCTCGCATGGATCCACCAGTGTCATTGCATGTGTGTTCTTCTCACAAACCATATCATGAACCACACCTAGTGTCATTGCATGTGTGTTCTTCTCACAGACCACACATGGATCCACCAGTGTCACTGCATGTGTGTTCTTCTCACAGACCATATCATGAACCACACCCATTGTCATTGCATGTGTGTTCTTCCCATGAACCACACATGGATCCACCGGTGTCATTGTATGTCTGCTCTTTTCATTAACCACAGCTAGAGTCATTGCATGTGTGTTCTTCTCACAAACCACATATCACCGGAGTCATTGCATGTGTGTTCTTCCCAAAGACCACACGTGGATCCACCAGTGTCATTGCATGTGTGTTCTTCCCATGAACACAACATAGATCCACCAGTGTCATTGCATGTGTGTTCTTCCCACAGACCACACATGGATCCACCGGTGTCATTGCATGTGTGTTATTCTCATGAACCACACATGGATCCACCGGTGTCATCGCAGGTTTGCTCTTTTCATGAACCACAGTTAGAGTCATCGAATGTCTGCTCTTTTCATGAACCACAGCTAGAGTCATTGCATGTGTGTTCTTCTTACAAACCATATCATAAAACACACCCAGTGTCATTGCATGTGTGTTCTTCTCACAAACCACACATGGATCCACCGGTGTCATTGCATGTCTGCTCTTCTCATTAACCACAGCTAGAGTAATTGCATGTCTATTCTTTTTACAAACCACATATCACCAGAGTCATTGCATGTGTGTTCTTCCTATAAACCACACATGGATCCACCAGTGTCATTGCATGTCTGTTCTTCTCACAAACCACACATGGATCCACCCAGTGTCATCGCATGTGTGTTCTTCCCATGAACCACACATGGATCCACCAGTGTTATTGCATGTCTGCTCTTTTCATGAACCACAGCTAGAGTCATTGGATGTGTGTTCTTCTCACAGACCACATATCACCAGTGTCATTGCATGTGTGTTCTTCCCAAAGACCACACATGGATCCACCAGTGTCACTGCATGTGTGTTCTTCTCACAAACCATATCAAGAACCACACCCAGTGTCAATGCATGTGTGTTCTTCCCATAGACCACACATGGATCCACCAGTGTCATTGCATGTGTGTTCTTCTCACAAACCATATCATGAACCACACCTAGTGTCATTGCATGTGTGTTCTTCCCATGAACCACACATGGATCCACCAGTGTCATTGGATGTGTGTTCTTCCCACAGACCACACATGGATCCACCAGTGTCATTGCATGTGTGTTCTTCCCATGAACCACACATCGATCTACCAGTGTCATTGCATGTCTGCTCTTTTCATGAACCACAGCTAGAGTCATTGGATGTGTGTTCTTCTTACAAACCATATCATGAAACACAGCTAGTGTCATTGCATGTGTGTTCTTCTCACAAACCACACATGGATCCACCGGTGTCATTGTATGTCTGCTCTTTTCTTTAACCACAGCCAGAGTCATTGCATGTCTGTTCTTTTCACAAACAAAATATCACCAGAGTCATTGCATGTGTGTTCTTACCATAAACCACACATGGATCCACCAGTGTCATTGCATGTGTGTTCTTCTCACAAACCACACATGGATCCACCCAGTGTCATCGCATGTGTGTTCTTCCCATGAACCACACATGGATCCACCAGTGTCATTGCATGTCTGCTCTTTTCATGAACCATAGCTAGAGTCATTGGATGTGTGTTCTTCTCACAGACCACATATCACCAGTGTCATTGCATGTGTGTTCTTCCCAAAGACCACACATGGATCCAATAGTGTCATTACATGTGTGTTCTTCTCACAAACCACATCATGAACCACACCCAGTGTCATTGCATGTGTGTTCTTTTCACAGACCACACATGGATCCACCAGTGTCATTGCATGTGTGTTCTTCTCACAAACAATATCATGAACCACACCTAGTGTCATTGCATGTGTGTTCTTCCCATGAACCACACATGGATCCACCAGTGCCATTGCATGTGTGTTCTTCCCACATACCACACATGGATCCATCAGTGTCATTGCATGTGTGTTCTTCCCATGAACCACACATGGATCCACCCGTGTCATTGCATGTCTGCTCTTTTCATGAACCAAAGCTAGAGTCATTGGATGTGTGTTCTTTTCACAGACCACATATCACTAGTGTCATTGCATGTGTGTTCTTCCCAAAGACCTCGCATGGATCCACCAGTGTCATTGCATGTGTGTTCTTCTCACAAACCATATCATGAACCACACCTAGTGTCATTGCATGTGTGTTCTTCTCACAGACCACACATGGATCCACCAGTGTCACTGCATGTGTGTTCTTCTCACAGACCATATCATGAACCACACCCAGTGTCATTAAATGTGTGTTCATCCCATGAACCACACATGGATCCACCAGTGTCATTGTATGTCTGCTCTTTTCATTAACCAGAGCTAGAGTCATTGCATGTGTGTTCTTCTCACAAACCACATATCACCGGAGTCATTGCATGTGTGTTCTTCCCAAAGACCACACGTGGATCCACCAGTGTCATTGCATGTGTGTTCTTCCCATGAACACAACATAGATCCACCAGTGTCATTGCATGTGTGTTCTTCCCACAGACCACACATGGATCCACCGGTGTCATTGCATGTGTGTTATTCCCATGAACCACACATGGATCCACCGGTGTCATCGCAGGTCTGCTCTTTTCATGAACCACAATTAGAGTCATTGGATGTCTGCTCTTTTCATGAACCACACCTAGAGTCATTGCATGTGTGTTCTTCTTACAAACCATATCATGAAACACACCCAGTGTCATTGCATGTGTGTTCTTCTCACAAACCACACATGGATCCACCGGTGTCATTGCATGTCTGCTCTTCTCATTAACCACAACTAGAGTCATTGCATGTCTATTCTTTTTACAAACCACATATCACCAGAGTCATTGCATGTGTGTTCTTCCCATAAACCACACATGGATCCACCAGTGTCATTGCATGTCTGTTCTTCTCACAAACCACACATGGATCCACCCAGTGTCATCACATGTGTGTTCTTCCCATGAACCACACATGGATCCACCAGTGTCATTGCATGTCTGCTCTTTTCATGAACCACAGCTAGAGTCATTGGATGTGTGTTCTTCTCACAGACCACATATCACCAGTGTCATTGCATGTGTGTTCTTCCTAAAGACCACACATGCATCCACCAGTGTCATTGCATGTGTGTTCTTCTCACAAACCATATCAAGAACCACACCCAGTGTCATTGCATGTGTGTTCTTCTCATAGACCACACATGGATCCACCAGTGTCATTGCATGTGTGTTCTTCTCACAAACTATATCATGAACCACACCCAGTGTCATTGCATGTGTGTTCTTCCCATGAACCACACAAGGATCCACCAGTGTCATTGGATGTGTGTTCTTCCCACAGACCACACATGGATACACCAGTGTGATTGCATGTGTGTTCTTCCCATGAACCACACATCGATCTACCAGTGTCATTGCATGTCTGGTCTTTTCATGACCAACAGCTAGAGTCATTGGATGTGTGTTCTTCTCACAGACCACATATCACCAGTGTCATTGCATGTGTGTTCTTTCCAAAGACCACACATGGATCCACCAGTGTCTTTGCATGTGTGTTCTTCTCACAAACCATATCATGAACCACACCAGTGTCATTGCATGTGTATTCTTCTTACAGACCACACATGGATCCACCAGTGTCATTGCATGTGTGTTCCTCTCACAAGCCATATCATGAACCACACCCAGTGTCATTGCATGTGTGTTCTTCCCATGAACCACACATGGACCCACCAGTGTCATTGCATGTCCCCTCTTTTCATTAACCACAGCTAGCGTCATTGCATGTGTGTTCTTCTCACAAACCACATATCACCAGTGTCTATGCATGTGTGTTCTTCCCATGAACCACACATGGATCCACACGTGTCATTACATGTGTGTTCTTCCCACAGACCACACATGGATCCACCGGTGCCATTGCATGTCTGCTCTTCTCATTAACCATAGCTAGAGTCATTGCATGTCTGTTCTTTTCACAAACCACATATCACCAGAGTCATTGCATGTGTGTTCTTCCTATGAACCACACCCAGTGTCATTGCATGTGTGTTCTTTTCATTAACCCCACATGGATCCACCGGTGTCATTGCATGTCTGCTCTTTTCATTAACCACATCTAGAGTCATTGCATGTGTGTTCTTTTCACAAACCACATATCACTAGAGTCATTGCATGTGTGTTCTTCTAACAGACCACATATCACCTATGTCATTGCATGTGTGTTCTTCCCATGAACCACACATAGATCCACCAGTGTCATTGCATGTGTGTTCTTCCCACAGACCACACATGGATCCACCGGTGTCATTGCATGTGTGTTCTTCCCACAGACCACACATGGATCCACCGGTGTCATTGCATGTGTGTTCTTCCCATGAACCACACATGGATCCACCGGTGTCATCGCAGGTCTGCTCTTTTAATGAACTACAGTTAGAGTCATCGCATGTCTGCTCTTTTCATGAACCACAGCTAGAGTCATTGCATGTGTGTTCTTCTTACAAACCATATCATGAACCACACCCAGTGTCATTACATGTGTGTTCTTCTCACAAACCATACATGGATCCACCAATGTCATTGCATGTCTGCTCTTCTCATTAACCACAGCTAGAGTCATTGCATGTCTGTTCTTTTCACAAACCACATATCACCAGAGTCATTGCATGTGTGTTCTTACCTTAAACCGCACATGGATACACCAGTGTCATTGCATGTGTGTTCTTCTCACAAAGCACACATGGATCCACCCAGTGTCATCGCATGTGTGTTCTTCCCATGAACCACACATGGATCCACCAGTGTCATTGCATGTCTGCTCTTTTCATGAGCCACAGCTAGAGTCATTGGATGTGTGTTCTTCTCACAGACCACATATCACCAGTGTCATTGCATGTGCGTTCTTCCCAAAGACCACACATGGATCCACCAGTGTCATTGCATGTGTGTTCTTCTCATAAACCATATCATGAACCACACCCAGTGTCATTGCATGTGTGTTCTTTTCATAGACCACACATGGATCCACCAGTTTTATTGCATGTGTGTTCTTCTCACAAACCATATCATGAACCACACCCAGTGTCATTGCATGTGTGTTCTTCCCAAGAACCACACATGGATCCACCAGTGTCATTGGATGTGTGTTCTTCCCACAGACCACACATGGATCCACCAGTGTCATTGCATGTGTGTTCTTCCCATGAACCACACATGGATCCACCAGTGTCATTGCATGTCTGCTCTTTTCATGAACCACAACTAGAGTCATTGGATGTGTGTTCTTCTCACAGACCACATATCACCGGTGTCATTGCATGTGTGTTCTTTCCAAAGACCACACATGGATCCACCAGTGTCATTGCATGTGTATTCTTCTCACAAACCATATCATGAACCATACCCAGTGTCATTGCATGTGTGTTCTTCTCACAGACCACACTTGGATCCACCAGTGTCATTGCATGTGTGTTCTTCTCACAAACCATATCATGAACCACACCCAGTGTCATTGCATGTGTGTTCTTCCCATGAACCACACATGGACCCACCAGTGTCATTGCATGTACGCTTTTTTCATTAACCACAACTAGAGTCATTACATGTGTGTTCTTCTCACAAACCACATATCGCTGGTATCTATACATGTGTGTTCTTCCGATGAACCACACATGGGTCCACACGTGTCATTACATGTGTGTTCTTCCCACAGACCACACATGGATCCACCGGTGTCTTTGCATGTCTGCTCTTCTCATTAACCATAGCTAGATTCATTGCATGTCTATTCTTTTCACAAACCACATATCACCAGAGTCATTGCATGTGTGTTCTTCCCATGAACCACACAAAGTGTCATTGCATGTGTGTTCTTCTCATTAACCCCACATGGATCCACCGGTGTCATTGCATGTCTGCTCTTTTCATTAACCACATCTAGAGTCATTGCATGTGTTTTTTTTCACAAACCACATATCACCATAGTCATTGCATGTGTGTTCTTCCCATGAACCACACATAGATCCACCAATGTCATTGCATGTGTGTTCTTCTCACAAACCACACATGGATCCACCGGTGTCATTGCATGTCTGCTCTTCTCATTAACCACAGCTAGAGTCATTGCATGTCTGTTCTTTTCACAAACCACATATCACCAGAGTCATTGCATGTGTGTTCTTCCCATGAACTACACATGGATCCACCAGTGTCATTGCATGTGTGTTCTTTTCTAAAACCACACATGGATCCACCTAGTGTCATCGCATGTGTGTTCTTCCCATGAACCACACGTGGATCCACCAGTGTCATTGCATGTCTTCTCTTTTCATGAACCACAGCTAGAGTCATTGGATGTGTGTTCTTCTCATAGACCACATATCACCAGTGTCATTGCATGTGTGTTCTTCCCAAAGACCACACATGGATCCACAAGTGTCATTGCATGTGTGTTCTTCTCACAAACCATATCAAGAACCATGCCCAGTGTCATTGCATGTGTGTTCTTCTCATAGACCACACGTGGATCCACCAGTGTCATTGCATGTGTGTTCTTCTCACAAACCATATCATGAACCTCACCCAGTGTCATTGCATGTGTGTTCTTCCCAAGAACCACACATGGATCCACCAATGTCATTGGATGTGTGTTCTTCCCACAGACCACACATGGATCCACCAGTGTCATTGCATGTGTGTTCTTCCCATGAACCACACATGGATCCACCAGTGTCATTGCATGTCTGCTCTTTTCATGAACCACAGCTAGAGTCATTGGATGTGTGTTCTTCTCACAGACCACATATCACCAGTGTCATTACATGTGTGTTCTTTCCAAAGACCACACATGGATCCACCAGTGTCATTGCATGTGTGTTCTTCTCACAAACCATATCATGAACCATACCCAGTGTCATTGCATGTGTGTTCTTCTCACAGACCACACATGGATCCACCAGTGTCATTGCATGTGTGTTCTTCTCACAAACCATATCATGAACCACACCCAGTGTCATTGCATGTGTGTTCTTCCCATGAACCACACATGGACCCACCAGTGTCATTGCATGTCCGCTCTTTTCATTAACCATAGCTAGAGTCATTACATGTGTGGTATTCTCACAAACCACATATCACCGGTGTCTATGCATGTGTGTTCTTCCCATGAACCACACATGGGTCCACACGTGTCATTACATGTGTGTTCTTCCCACAGACCACACATGGATCCACCGGTGTCATTGCATGTCTGCTCTTCTCATTAACCATAGCTAGATTCATTGCATGTATGTTATTTTCACAAACCACATATCACCAGAGTCATTGCATGTGTGTTCTTCCCATGAACCACACCCAGTGTCATTGCATGTGTGTTCTTCTCATTAACCCCACATGGATCCACTGGTGTCATTCCATGTCTGCTCTTTTCATTAACCACATCTAGAGTCATTGCATGTGTGTTTTTTCACAAACCACATATCACCAGAGTCATTGCATGTGTGTTCTTACCATGAACCACACATAGATCCACCAGTGTCATTGCATGTGTGTTCTTCCCACAGACCACACATGGATCCACCGGTGTCATTGCATGTCTGTTCTTCCCACAGACCACACATGGATCCACCGGTATCATTGCATGTGTGTTCTTCCCATGAACCACACATGGATCCACCGGTGTCATCGCAGGTATGGTCTTTTAATGAACCACAGTTAGAGTCATCGCATGTCTACTCTTTTCATGAACCACAGCTAGAGTCATTGCATGTGTGTTCTTCTTACAAACCATATCATGAACCACACCCAGTGTCATTGCATGTGTGTTCTTCTCACAAACCACACATGGATCCACCGGTGTCATTGCATGTCTGCTCTTCTCATTAACCACAGCTAGAGTCATTGCATGTCTGTTCTTTTCACAAACATAATATCACCAGAGTCATTGCATGTGTGTTCTTACCATAAACCACACATGGATCCACCGGTGTCATTGCATATGTGTTCTTCTCACAAACCACACATGGATCCACCCAGTGTCATCGCATGTGTGTTCTTCCCATGAACCACACATGGATCCACCAGTGTCATTGCATGTCTGCTCTTTTCATGAACCACAGCTAGAGTCATTAGATGTGTGTTCTTCTCACATACCACATATCACCAGTGTCATTGCATGTGTGTTCTTCCCAAATACCACACATGGATCCACCAGTGTCATTGCATGTGTGTTCTTCTCACAAACCATATCATGAACCACACCCAGTGTCATTGCATGTGTGTTCTTCTCACAAACCACACATGGATCCACCGGTGTCATTGCATGTCTGCTCTTCTCATTAACCATATCATGAACCACACCCAGTGTCATTGCATGTGTGTTCATCCCAGGAACCACACATGGATCCACCAGTGTCATTGCATGTCTGCTCTTTTCATGAACCACAGCTAGAGTCATTGGATGTGTGTTCTTTTCACAGACCACATATCACTAGTGTCATTGCATGTGTGTTCTTCCCAAAGACCACACATGGATCCACCAGTGTCATTGCATGTGTGTTCTTCTCACAAACCATATCATGAACCACACACAGTGTCATTGCATGTGTGTTCTTCTCACAGACCACACATGGATCCACCAGTGTCACTTCATGTGTGTTCTTCTCAGAGACCATATCATGAACCACACCCAGTGTTATTGCATGTGTGTTCTTCCCATGAACCACACATGGATCCACCGGTGTCATTATATGTCTGCTCTTTTCATTAACCACAGCTAGAGTCATTGCATGTGTGTTCTTCTCACAAACCACATATCACCGGAGTCATTGCATGTGTGTTCTTCCCAAAGACCACACATGGATCCACCAGTGTCATTGCATGTGTGTTCTTCCCATGAACCACACATAGATCCACCAGTGTTATTTCATGTGTGTTCTTCCCACAGACCACACATGGATCCACCGGTGTCATTGCATGTGCGTTATTCCCATGAACCACACATGGATCCACCGGTGTCATCGCAGGTCTGCTCTTTTCATGAACCACAGTTAGAGTCATCGGATGTCTGCTCTTTTCATGAACCACAGCTAGAGTCATTGCATGTGTGTTCTTCTTACAAACCATATCAATGAACCACACCCAGTGTCATTGCATGTGTGTTCTTCTCACAAACCACACATGGATCCACCGGTGTCATTGCATGTCTGCTCTTCTCATTAACCACAGCTAGAGTCATTGCATTTCTGTTCTTTTTAGAAACCACATATCACCAGAGTCATTGCATGTGTGTTCTTCCCATAAACCACACATGGATCCACCAGTGTCATTGCATGTCTGTTCTTCTCACAAACCACACATGGATCCACCTAGTGTCATCGCATGTGTGTTCTTCCCATGAACCACACATGGATCCACCAGTGTCATTGCATGTCTGCTCTTTTCATGAACCACAGCTAGATTCATTGGATGTGTGTTCTTCTCACAGACCACATATCAACAGTGTCATTTCATGTGTGTTCTTCCCAAAGACCACACATGGATCCACCAGTGTCATTGCATGTATGTTCTTATCACAAACCATATCAAGAACCACACCCAGTGTCATTGCATGTGTATTCTTCTCATAGACCACACATGGATCCACCAGTGTCATTACATGTGTGTTCGTCTCACAAACCATATCATGAACCACACCCAGTGTCATTGCATGTGTGTTCTTCCCATGAACCACACATGGATCCACCGGTGTCATCGCAGGTATGGTCTTTTAATGAACCACAGTTAGAGTCATCGCATGTCTACTCTTTTCATGAACCACAGCTAGAGTCATTGCATGTGTGTTCTTCTTACAAACCATATCATGAACCACACCCAGTGTCATTGCATGTGTGTTCTTCTCACAAACCACACATGGATCCACCGGTGTCATTGCATGTCTGCTCTTCTCATTAACCACAGCTAGAGTCATTGCATGTCTGTTCTTTTCACAAACATAATATCACCAGAGTCATTGCATGTGTGTTCTTACCATAAACCACACATGGATCCACCGGTGTCATTGCATGTGTGTTCTTCTCACAAACCACACATGGATCCACCCAGTGTCATCGCATGTGTGTTCTTCCCATGAACCACACATGGATCCACCAGTGTCATTGCATGTCTGCTCTTTTCATGAACCACAGCTAGAGTCATTAGATGTGTGTTCTTCTCACATACCACATATCACCAGTGTCATTGCATGTGTGTTCTTCCCAAATACCACACATGGATCCACCAGTGTCATTGCATGTGTGTTCTTCTCACAAACCATATCATGAACCACACCCAGTGTCATTGCATGTGTGTTCTTCTCACAAACCACACATGGATCCACCGGTGTCATTGCATGTCTGCTCTTCTCATTAACCATATCATGAACCACACCCAGTGTCATTGCATGTGTGTTCATCCCAGGAACCACACATGGATCCACCAGTGTCATTGCATGTCTGCTCTTTTCATGAACCACAGCTAGAGTCATTGGATGTGTGTTCTTTTCACAGACCACATATCACTAGTGTCATTGCATGTGTGTTCTTCCCAAAGACCACACATGGATCCACCAGTGTCATTGCATGTGTGTTCTTCTCACAAACCATATCATGAACCACACACAGTGTCATTGCATGTGTGTTCTTCTCACAGACCACACATGGATCCACCAGTGTCACTTCATGTGTGTTCTTCTCAGAGACCATATCATGAACCACACCCAGTGTTATTGCATGTGTGTTCTTCCCATGAACCACACATGGATCCACCGGTGTCATTATATGTCTGCTCTTTTCATTAACCATAGCTAGAGTCATTGCATGTGTGTTCTTCTCACAAACCACATATCACCGGAGTCATTGCATGTGTGTTCTTCCCAAAGACCACACATGGATCCACCAGTGTCATTGCATGTGTGTTCTTCCCATGAACCACACATAGATCCACCAGTGTTATTGCATGTGTGTTCTTCCCACAGACCACACATGGATCCACCGGTGTCATTGCATGTGCGTTATTCCCATGAACCACACATGGATCCACCGGTGTCATCGCAGGTCTGCTCTTTTCATGAACCACAGTTAGAGTTATCAGATGTCTGCTCTTTTCATGAACCACAGCTAGAGTCATTGCATGTGTGTTCTTCGTACAAACCATATCAATGAACCACACCCAGTGTCATTGCATGTGTGTTCTTCTCACAAACCACACATGGATCCACCGGTGTCATTGCATGTCTGCTCTTCTCATTAACCACAGCTAGAGTCATTGCATTTCTGTTCTTTTTAGAAACCACATATCACCAGAGTCATTGCATGTGTGTTCTTCCCATAAACCACACATGGATCCACCAGTGTCATTGCATGTCTGTTCTTCTCACAAACCACACATGGATCCACCTAGTGTCATCGCATGTGTGTTCTTCCCATGAACCACACATGGATCCACCAGTGTCATTGCATGTCTGCTCTTTTCATGAACCACAGCTAGATTCATTGGATGTGTGTTCTTCTCACAGACCACATATCAACAGTGTCATTTCATGTGTGTTCTTCCCAAAGACCACACATGGATCCACCAGTGTCATTGCATGTATGTTCTTATCACAAACCATATCAAGAACCACACCCAGTGTCATTGCATGTGTATTCTTCTCATAGACCACACATGGATCCACCAGTGTCATTACATGTGTGTTCGTCTCACAAACCATATCATGAACCACACCCAGTGTCATTGCATGTGTGTTCTTCCCATGAACCACACATGGATCCACCAATGTCATTAGATGTGTGTTCTTCCCACAGACCACACATGGATCCACAAGTGTCATTGCATGTGTGTTCTTCCCATGAACCATACATGGATCCACCAGTGTCATTGCATGTCTGCTCTTTTCATGAACCACAGCAAGAGTCATTGGATGTGTGTTCTTCTCACAGACCACATATCACCAGTGTCATTGCATGTGTGTTCTTTCCAAAGACCACACATGGATCCACCAGTGTCATTGCATGTGTGTTCTTCTCACAAACCATATCATGAACCATACCTAGAGTCATTGCATGTGTGTTATTCTCACAGACCACACATGGATCCACCAGTGTCATTGCATGTGTTTTCTTCTCACAAATCATATCATGAACCACACCCAGTGTCATTGCATGTGTGTTCTTCCCATGAACCACACATGGACCCAGCAGTGTCATTGCATGTCCGCTCTTTTCATTAACCACAGCTAGAGTCATTGCATGTGTGTTCTTCTCACAAACCACATATCACCGGTGTCTATGCATGTGTGTTCTTCCCATGAACCACACATGGATCCACCAGTGTCATTACATGTGTGTTCTTCACACAAACCACACATGGATCCACCGGTGTCATTGCATGTCTGCTCTTCTCATTAACCATAGCTAGATTCATTGCATGTCTGTTCTTTTCACAAACCACATATCACCAGAGTCATTGCATGTGTGTTCTTCCCATGAACCACACCCAGTGTCATTGCATGTGTGTTCTTCTCATTAACCCCACATGGATCCACCGGTGTCATTGCATGTCTGCTCTTTTCATTAACCACATCTAGAGTCATTGCATGTGTTTTTTTTCACAAACCACATATCACCAGAGTCATTGCATGTGTGTTCTTCCCATGAAGCACACATAGATCCACCAGTGTCATTGCATGTGTGTTCTTCCCACAGACCACACATGGATCCACCGGTGTCATTGCATGTGTGTTCTTCCCACAGACCACACATGGATCCACCGGTATCATTGCATGTGTGTTCTTCCCATGAACCACACATGGATCCACCGGTGTCATCACAGGTATGGTCTTTTAATGAACTAAAGTTAGAGTCATCGTATGTCTGCTCTTTTCATGAACCACAGCTAGAGTCATTGCATGTGTGTTCTTCTTACAAACCATATCATGAACCACACCCAGTGTCATTGCATGTGTGTTCTTCTCACAAACCACACATGGATCCACCGGTGTCATTGCATGTCTGCTCTTCTCATTAACCACAGCTAGAGTCATTGCATGTCTGTTCTTTTCACAAACATAATATCACCAGAGTCATTGCATGTGTGTTCTTACCATAAACCACACATGGATCCACCGGTGTCATTGCATGTGTGTTCTTCTCACAAACCACACATGGATCCACCCAGTGTCATCGCATGTGTGTTCTTCCCATGAACCACACATGGATCCACCAGTGTCATTGCATGTCTGCTCTTTTCATGAACCACAGCTAGAGTCATTAGATGTGTGTTCTTCTCACATACCACATATCACCAGTGTCATTGCATGTGTGTTCTTCCCAAATACCACACATGGATCCACCAGTGTCATTGCATGTGTGTTCTTCTCACAAACCATATCATGAACCACACCCAGTGTCATTGCATGTGTGTTCTTCTCACAAACCACACATGGATCCACCGGTGTCATTGCATGTCTGCTCTTCTCATTAACCATATCATGAACCACACCCAGTGTCATTGCATGTGTGTTCATCCCAGGAACCACACATGGATCCACCAGTGTCATTGCATGTCTGCTCTTTTCATGAACCACAGCTAGAGTCATTGGATGTGTGTTCTTTTCACAGACCACATATCACTAGTGTCATTGCATGTGTGTTCTTCCCAAAGGCCACACATGGATCCACCAGTGTCATTGCATGTGTGTTCTTCTCACAAACCATATCATGAACCACACACAGTGTCATTGCATGTGTGTTCTTCTCACAGACCACACATGGATCCACCAGTGTCACTTCATGTGTGTTCTTCTCAGAGACCATATCATGAACCACACCCAGTGTTATTGCATGTGTGTTCTTCCCATGAACCACACATGGATCCACCGGTGTCATTATATGTCTGCTCTTTTCATTAACCACAGCTAGAGTCATTGCATGTGTGTTCTTCTCACAAACCACATATCACCGGAGTCATTGCATGTGTGTTCTTCCCAAAGACCACACATGGATCCACCAGTGTCATTGCATGTGTGTTCTTCCCATGAACCACACATAGATCCACCAGTGTTATTGCATGTGTGTTCTTCCCACAGACCACACATGGATCCACCGGTGTCATTGCATGTGCGTTATTCCCATGAACCACACATGGATCCACCGGTGTCATCGCAGGTCTGCTCTTTTCATGAACCACAGTTAGAGTCATCGGATGTCTGCTCTTTTCATGAACCACAGCTAGAGTCATTGCATCTGTGTTCTTCGTACAAACCATATCAATGAACCACACCCAGTGTCATTGCATGTGTGTTCTTCTCACAAACCACACATGGATCCACCGGTGTCATTGCATGTCTGCTCTTCTCATTAACCACAGCTAGAGTCATTGCATTTCTGTTCTTTTTAGAAACCACATATCACCAGAGTCATTGCATGTGTGTTCTTCCCATAAACCACACATGGATCCACCAGTGTCATTGCATGTCTGTTCTTCTCACAAACCACACATGGATCCACCTAGTGTCATCGCATGTGTGTTCTTCCCATGAACCACACATGGATCCACCAGTGTCATTGCATGTCTGCTCTTTTCATGAACCACAGCTAGATTCATTGGATGTGTGTTCTTCTCACAGACCACATATCAACAGTGTCATTTCATGTGTGTTCTTCCCAAAGACCACACATGGATCCACCAGTGTCATTGCATGTATGTTCTTATCACAAACCATATCAAGAACCACACCCAGTGTCATTGCATGTGTATTCTTCTCATAGACCACTCATGGATCCACCAGTGTCATTACATGTGTGTTCGTCTCACAAACCATATCATGAACCACACCCAGTGTCATTGCATGTGTGTTCTTCCCATGAACCACACATGGATCCACCAATGTCATTAGATGTGTGTTCTTCCCACAGACCACACATGGATCCACAAGTGTCATTGCATGTGTGTTCTTCCCATGAACCATACATGGATCCACCAGTGTCATTGCATGTCTGCTCTTTTCATGAACCACAGCAAGAGTCATTGGATGTGTGTTCTTCTCACAGACCACATATCACCAGTGTCATTGCATGTGTGTTCTTTCCAAAGACCACACATGGATCCACCAGTGTCATTGCATGTGTGTTCTTCTCACAAACCATATCATGAACCATACCTAGAGTCATTGCATGTGTGTTATTCTCACAGACCACACATGGATCCACCAGTGTCATTGCATGTGTTTTCTTCTCACAAATCATATCATGAACCACACCCAGTGTCATTGCATGTGTGTTCTTCCCATGAACCACACATGGACCCAGCAGTGTCATTGCATGTCCGCTCTTTTCATTAACCACAGCTAGAGTCATTGCATGTGTGTTCTTCTCACAAACCACATATCACCGGTGTCTATGCATGTGTGTTCTTCCCATGAACCACACATGGATCCACCAGTGTCATTACATGTGTGTTCTTCACACAAACCACACATGGATCCACCGGTGTCATTGCATGTCTGCTCTTCTCATTAACCATAGCTAGATTCATTGCATGTCTGTTCTTTTCACAAACCACATATCACCAGAGTCATTGCATGTGTGTTCTTCCCATGAACCACACCCAGTGTCATTGCATGTGTGTTCTTCTCATTAACCCCACATGGATCCACCGGTGTCATTGCATGTCTGCTCTTTTCATTAACCATATCTAGAGTCATTGCATGTGTTTTTTTTCACAAACCACATATCACCAGAGTCATTGCATGTGTGTTCTTCCCATGAAGCACACATAGATCCACCAGTGTCATTGCATGTGTGTTCTTCCCACAGACCACACATGGATCCACCGGTGTCATTGCATGTGTGTTCTTCCCACAGACCACACATGGATCCACCGGTATCATTGCATGTGTGTTCTTCCCATGAACCACACATGGATCCACCGGTGTCATCACAGGTATGGTCTTTTAATGAACTAAAGTTAGAGTCATCGTATGTCTGCTCTTTTCATGAACCACAGCTAGAGTCATTGCATGTGTGTTCTTCTTACAAACCATATCATGAACCACACCCAGTGTCATTTCATGTGTGTTCTTCTCAGAAACCACACATGGATCCACCGGTGTCATTGCATGTCTGCTCTTCTCATTAACCACAGCTAGAGTCATTGCATGTCTGTTCTTTTCACAAACAAAATATCACCAGAGTCATTGCATGTGTGTTCTTACCATAAACCACACATGGATCCACCAGTGTCATTGCATGTGTGTTCTTCTCACAAACCACACATGGATCCACCAAGTGTCATCGCATGTGCGTTCTTCCCATGAACCACACATGGATCCACCAGTGTCATTGCATGTCTGCTCTTTTCATGAACCACAGCTAGAGTCATTAGATATGTGTTCTTCTCACATACCACATATCACCAGTGTCATTGCATGTGTGTTCTTCGCAAAGACCACACATGGATCCACCAGTGTCATTGCATGTGTGTTCTTCTCACAAACCATATCATGAACCACACCCAGTGTCATTGCATGTGTGTTCTTCTCACAAACCACACATGGATCCACCGGTGTCATTGCATGTCTGCTCTTCTCATTAACCATATCATGAACCACACCCAGTATCATTGTATGTGTGTTCTTCCCATGAACCACACATGGATCCACCAGTGTCATTGCATGTCTGCTCTTTTCATGAACCACAGCTAGAGTCATTGGATGTGTGTTCTTTTCATAGACCACATATCACTAGTGTCATTGCATGTGTGTTCTTCCCAAAGACCACACATGGATCCACCAGTGTCATTGCATGTGTGTTCTTCTCACAAACCATATCATGAACCACACCCAGTGTCATTGCATGTGTGTTCTTCCCAAAGACCACACATGGATCCACCAGTGTCATTGCATGTGTGTTCTTCTCACAAACCATATCATGAACCACACACAGTGTCATTGCATGTGTGTTCTTCTCACAGACCACACATGGATCCACCAGTGTCACTTCATGTGTGTTCTTCTCAGAGACCATATCATGAACCACACCCAGTGTTATTGCATGTGTGTTCTTCCCATGAACCACACATGGATCCACCGGTGTCATTATATGTCTGCTCTTTTCATTAACCACAGATAGAGTCATTGCATGTGCGTTCTTCTCACAAACCACATATCACCGGAGTCATTGCATGTGTGTTCTTCCCAAAGACCACACATGGATCCACCAGTGTCATTGCATGTGTGTTCTTCCCATGAACCACACATAGATCCACCAGTGTCATTGCATGTGTGTTCTTCCCACAGACCACACATGGATCCACCAGTGTCATTGCATGTGCGTTATTCCCATGAACCACACATGGATCCACCGGTGTCATCGCAGGTCTGCTCTTTTCATGAACCACAGTTAGAGTCATCGGATGTCTGCTCTTTTCATGAACCACAGCTAGAGTCATTGCATGTGTGTTCTTCGTACAAACCATATCAATGAACCACACCCAGTGTCATTGCATGTGTGTTCTTCTCACAAACCACACATGGATCCACCGGTGTCATTGCATGTCTGCTCTTCTCATTAACCACAGCTAGAGTCATTGCATGTATGTTCTTTTTAGAAACCACATATCACCAGAGTCATTGCATGTGTGTTCTTCCCATAAACCACACATGGATCCACCAGTGTCATTGCATGTCTGTTCTTCTCACAAACCACACATGGATCCACCTAGTGTCATCGCATGTGTGTTCTTCCCATGAACCACACATGGATCCACCAGTGTCATTGCATGTCTGCTCTTTTCATGAACCACAGCTAGAGTCATTAGATGTGTGTTCTTCTCACATACCACATATCACCAGTGTCATTGCATGTGTGTTCTTCCCAAAGACCACACATGGATCCACCAGTGTCATTGCATGTGTGTTCTTCTCACAAACCATATCATGAACCACACCCAGTGTCATTGCATGTGTGTTCTTCTCACAAACCACACATGGATCCACCGGTGTCATTGCATGTCTGCTCTTCTCATTAACCATATCATGAACCACACCCAGTATCATTGTATGTGTGTTCTTCCCATGAACCACACATGGATCCACCAGTGTCATTGCATGTCTGCTCTTTTCATGAACCACAGCTAGAGTCATTGGATGTGTGTTCTTTTCATAGACCACATATCACTAGTGTCATTGCATGTGTGTTCTTCCCAAAGACCACACATGGATCCACCAGTGTCATTGCATGTGTGTTCTTCTCACAAACCATATCATGAACCACACCCAGTGTCATTGCATGTGTGTTCTTCCCAAAGACCACACATGGATCCACCAGTGTCATTGCATGTGTGTTCTTCTCACAAACCATATCATGAACCACACACAGTGTCATTGCATGTGTGTTCTTCTCACAGACCACACATGGATCCACCAGTGTCACTTCATGTGTGTTCTTCTCAGAGACCATATCATGAACCACACCCAGTGTTATTGCATGTGTGTTCTTCCCATGAACCACACATGGATCCACCGGTGTCATTATATGTCTGCTCTTTTCATTAACCACAGATAGAGTCATTGCATGTGCGTTCTTCTCACAAACCACATATCACCGGAGTCATTGCATGTGTGTTCTTCCCAAAGACCACACATGGATCCACCAGTGTCATTGCATGTGTGTTCTTCCCATGAACCACACATAGATCCACCAGTGTCATTGCATGTGTGTTCTTCCCACAGACCACACATGGATCCACCAGTGTCATTGCATGTGCGTTATTCCCATGAACCACACATGGATCCACCGGTGTCATCGCAGGTCTGCTCTTTTCATGAACCACAGTTAGAGTCATCGGATGTCTGCTCTTTTCATGAACCACAGCTAGAGTCATTGCATGTGTGTTCTTCGTACAAACCATATCAATGAACCACACCCAGTGTCATTGCATGTGTGTTCTTCTCACAAACCACACATGGATCCACCGGTGTCATTGCATGTCTGCTCTTCTCATTAACCACAGCTAGAGTCATTGCATGTATGTTCTTTTTAGAAACCACATATCACCAGAGTCATTGCATGTGTGTTCTTCCCATAAACCACACATGGATCCACCAGTGTCATTGCATGTCTGTTCTTCTCACAAACCACACATGGATCCACCTAGTGTCATCGCATGTGTGTTCTTCCCATGAACCACACATGGATCCACCAGTGTCATTGCATGTCTGCTCTTTTCATGAACCACAGCTAGAGTCATTAGATGTGTGTTCTTCTCACATACCACATATCACCAGTGTCATTGCATGTGTGTTCTTCCCAAAGACCACACATGGATCCACCAGTGTCATTGCATGTGTGTTCTTCTCACAAACCATATCATGAACCACACCCAGTGTCATTGCATGTGTGTTCTTCTCACAAACCACACATGGATCCACCGGTGTCATTGCATGTCTGCTCTTCTCATTAACCATATCATGAACCACACCCAGTATCATTGTATGTGTGTTCTTCCCATGAACCACACATGGATCCACCAGTGTCATTGCATGTCTGCTCTTTTCATGAACCACAGCTAGAGTCATTGGATGTGTGTTCTTTTCATAGACCACATATCACTAGTGTCATTGCATGTGTGTTCTTCCCAAAGACCACACATGGATCCACCAGTGTCATTGCATGTGTGTTCTTCTCACAAACCATATCATGAACCACACCCAGTGTCATTGCATGTGTGTTCTTCCCAAAGACCACACATGGATCCACCAGTGTCATTGCATGTGTGTTCTTCTCACAAACCATATCATGAACCACACACAGTGTCATTGCATGTGTGTTCTTCTCACAGACCACACATGGATCCACCAGTGTCACTTCATGTGTGTTCTTCTCAGAGACCATATCATGAACCACACCCAGTGTTATTGCATGTGTGTTCTTCCCATGAACCACACATGGATCCACCGGTGTCATTATATGTCTGCTCTTTTCATTAACCACAGATAGAGTCATTGCATGTGCGTTCTTCTCACAAACCACATATCACCGGAGTCATTGCATGTGTGTTCTTCCCAAAGACCACACATGGATCCACCAGTGTCATTGCATGTGTGTTCTTCCCATGAACCACACATAGATCCACCAGTGTCATTGCATGTGTGTTCTTCCCACAGACCACACATGGATCCACCGGTGTCATTGCATGTGCGTTATTCCCATGAACCACACATGGATCCACCGGTGTCATCGCAGGTCTGCTCTTTTCATGAACCACAGTTAGAGTCATCGGATGTCTGCTCTTTTCATGAACCACAGCTAGAGTCATTGCATGTGTGTTCTTCGTACAAAACATATCAATGAACCACACCCAGTGTCATTGCATGTGTGCTCTTCTCACAAACCACACATGGATCCACCAGTGTCATTGCATGTCTGCTCTTCTCATTAACCACAGCTAGAGTCATTGCATGTATGTTCTTTTTACAAACCACATATCACCCGAGTCATTGCATGTGTGTTCTTCCCATAAACCACACATGGATCCACCAGTGTCATTGCATGTGTGTTCTTCTCACAAACCACACATGGATCCACCAAGTGTCATCGCATGTGCGTTCTTCCCATGAACCACACATGGATCCACCAGTGTCATTGCATGTCTGCTCTTTTCATGAACCACAGCTAGAGTCATTAGATATGTGTTCTTCTCACATACCACATATCACCAGTGTCATTGCATGTGTGTTCTTCGCAAAGACCACACATGGATCCACCAGTGTCATTGCATGTGTGTTCTTCTCACAAACCATATCATGAACCACACCCAGTGTCATTGCATGTGTGTTCTTCTCACAAACCACACATGGATCCACCGGTGTCATTGCATGTCTGCTCTTCTCATTAACCATATCATGAACCACACCCAGTGTCATTGCATGTGTGTTCTTCCCATGAACCACACATGGATCCACCAATGTCATTAGATGTGTGTTCTTCTCACAAACCACACATGGATCCACCTAGTGTCATCGCATGTGTGTTCTTCCCATGAACCACACATGGATCCACCAGTGTCATTGCATGTCTGCTCTTTTCATGAACCACAGCTAGATTCATTGGATGTGTGTTCTTCTCACAGACCACATATCAACAGTGTCATTTCATGTGTGTTCTTCCCAAAGACCACACATGGATCCACCAGTGTCATTGCATGTATGTTCTTATCACAAACCATATCAAGAACCACACCCAGTGTCATTGCATGTGTATTCTTCTCATAGACCACTCATGGATCCACCAGTGTCATTACATGTGTGTTCGTCTCACAAACCATATCATGAACCACACCCAGTGTCATTGCATGTGTGTTCTTCCCATGAACCACACATGGATCCACCAATGTCATTAGATGTGTGTTCTTCCCACAGACCACACATGGATCCACAAGTGTCATTGCATGTGTGTTCTTCCCATGAACCATACATGGATCCACCAGTGTCATTGCATGTCTGCTCTTTTCATGAACCACAGCAAGAGTCATTGGATGTGTGTTCTTCTCACAGACCACATATCACCAGTGTCATTGCATGTGTGTTCTTTCCAAAGACCACACATGGATCCACCAGTGTCATTGCATGTGTGTTCTTCTCACAAACCATATCATGAACCATACCTAGAGTCATTGCATGTGTGTTATTCTCACAGACCACACATGGATCCACCAGTGTCATTGCATGTGTTTTCTTCTCACAAATCATATCATGAACCACACCCAGTGTCATTGCATGTGTGTTCTTCCCATGAACCACACATGGACCCAGCAGTGTCATTGCATGTCCGCTCTTTTCATTAACCACAGCTAGAGTCATTGCATGTGTGTTCTTCTCACAAACCACATATCACCGGTGTCTATGCATGTGTGTTCTTCCCATGAACCACACATGGATCCACCAGTGTCATTACATGTGTGTTCTTCACACAAACCACACATGGATCCACCGGTGTCATTGCATGTCTGCTCTTCTCATTAACCATAGCTAGATTCATTGCATGTCTGTTCTTTTCACAAACCACATATCACCAGAGTCATTGCATGTGTGTTCTTCCCATGAACCACACCCAGTGTCATTGCATGTGTGTTCTTCTCATTAACCCCACATGGATCCACCGGTGTCATTGCATGTCTGCTCTTTTCATTAACCACATCTAGAGTCATTGCATGTGTTTTTTTTCACAAACCACATATCACCAGAGTCATTGCATGTGTGTTCTTCCCATGAAGCACACATAGATCCACCAGTGTCATTGCATGTGTGTTCTTCCCACAGACCACACATGGATCCACCGGTGTCATTGCATGTGTGTTCTTCCCACAGACCACACATGGATCCACCGGTATCATTGCATGTGTGTTCTTCCCATGAACCACACATGGATCCACCGGTGTCATCACAGGTATGGTCTTTTAATGAACTAAAGTTAGAGTCATCGTATGTCTGCTCTTTTCATGAACCACAGCTAGAGTCATTGCATGTGTGTTCTTCTTACAAACCATATCATGAACCACACCCAGTGTCATTTCATGTGTGTTCTTCTCAGAAACCACACATGGATCCACCGGTGTCATTGCATGTCTGCTCTTCTCATTAACCACAGCTAGAGTCATTGCATGTCTGTTCTTTTCACAAACAAAATATCACCAGAGTCATTGCATGTGTGTTCTTACCATAAACCACACATGGATCCACCAGTGTCATTGCATGTGTGTTCTTCTCACAAACCACACATGGATCCACCAAGTGTCATCGCATGTGCGTTCTTCCCATGAACCACACATGGATCCACCAGTGTCATTGCATGTCTGCTCTTTTCATGAACCACAGCTAGAGTCATTAGATATGTGTTCTTCTCACATACCACATATCACCAGTGTCATTGCATGTGTGTTCTTCGCAAAGACCACACATGGATCCACCAGTGTCATTGCATGTGTGTTCTTCTCACAAACCATATCATGAACCACACCCAGTGTCATTGCATGTGTGTTCTTCTCACAAACCACACATGGATCCACCGGTGTCATTGCATGTCTGCTCTTCTCATTAACCATATCATGAACCACACCCAGTATCATTGTATGTGTGTTCTTCCCATGAACCACACATGGATCCACCAGTGTCATTGCATGTCTGCTCTTTTCATGAACCACAGCTAGAGTCATTGGATGTGTGTTCTTTTCATAGACCACATATCACTAGTGTCATTGCATGTGTGTTCTTCCCAAAGACCACACATGGATCCACCAGTGTCATTGCATGTGTGTTCTTCTCACAAACCATATCATGAACCACACCCAGTGTCATTGCATGTGTGTTCTTCCCAAAGACCACACATGGATCCACCAGTGTCATTGCATGTGTGTTCTTCTCACAAACCATATCATGAACCACACACAGTGTCATTGCATGTGTGTTCTTCTCACAGACCACACATGGATCCACCAGTGTCACTTCATGTGTGTTCTTCTCAGAGACCATATCATGAACCACACCCAGTGTTATTGCATGTGTGTTCTTCCCATGAACCACACATGGATCCACCGGTGTCATTATATGTCTGCTCTTTTCATTAACCACAGATAGAGTCATTGCATGTGCGTTCTTCTCACAAACCACATATCACCGGAGTCATTGCATGTGTGTTCTTCCCAAAGACCACACATGGATCCACCAGTGTCATTGCATGTGTGTTCTTCCCATGAACCACACATAGATCCACCAGTGTCATTGCATGTGTGTTCTTCCCACAGACCACACATGGATCCACCAGTGTCATTGCATGTGCGTTATTCCCATGAACCACACATGGATCCACCGGTGTCATCGCAGGTCTGCTCTTTTCATGAACCACAGTTAGAGTCATCGGATGTCTGCTCTTTTCATGAACCACAGCTAGAGTCATTGCATGTGTGTTCTTCGTACAAACCATATCAATGAACCACACCCAGTGTCATTGCATGTGTGTTCTTCTCACAAACCACACATGGATCCACCGGTGTCATTGCATGTCTGCTCTTCTCATTAACCACAGCTAGAGTCATTGCATGTATGTTCTTTTTAGAAACCACATATCACCAGAGTCATTGCATGTGTGTTCTTCCCATAAACCACACATGGATCCACCAGTGTCATTGCATGTCTGTTCTTCTCACAAACCACACATGGATCCACCTAGTGTCATCGCATGTGTGTTCTTCCCATGAACCACACATGGATCCACCAGTGTCATTGCATGTCTGCTCTTTTCATGAACCACAGCTAGAGTCATTAGATGTGTGTTCTTCTCACATACCACATATCACCAGTGTCATTGCATGTGTGTTCTTCCCAAAGACCACACATGGATCCACCAGTGTCATTGCATGTGTGTTCTTCTCACAAACCATATCATGAACCACACCCAGTGTCATTGCATGTGTGTTCTTCTCACAAACCACACATGGATCCACCGGTGTCATTGCATGTCTGCTCTTCTCATTAACCATATCATGAACCACACCCAGTATCATTGTATGTGTGTTCTTCCCATGAACCACACATGGATCCACCAGTGTCATTGCATGTCTGCTCTTTTCATGAACCACAGCTAGAGTCATTGGATGTGTGTTCTTTTCATAGACCACATATCACTAGTGTCATTGCATGTGTGTTCTTCCCAAAGACCACACATGGATCCACCAGTGTCATTGCATGTGTGTTCTTCTCACAAACCATATCATGAACCACACCCAGTGTCATTGCATGTGTGTTCTTCCCAAAGACCACACATGGATCCACCAGTGTCATTGCATGTGTGTTCTTCTCACAAACCATATCATGAACCACACACAGTGTCATTGCATGTGTGTTCTTCTCACAGACCACACATGGATCCACCAGTGTCACTTCATGTGTGTTCTTCTCAGAGACCATATCATGAACCACACCCAGTGTTATTGCATGTGTGTTCTTCCCATGAACCACACATGGATCCACCGGTGTCATTATATGTCTGCTCTTTTCATTAACCACAGATAGAGTCATTGCATGTGCGTTCTTCTCACAAACCACATATCACCGGAGTCATTGCATGTGTGTTCTTCCCAAAGACCACACATGGATCCACCAGTGTCATTGCATGTGTGTTCTTCCCATGAACCACACATAGATCCACCAGTGTCATTGCATGTGTGTTCTTCCCACAGACCACACATGGATCCACCAGTGTCATTGCATGTGCGTTATTCCCATGAACCACACATGGATCCACCGGTGTCATCGCAGGTCTGCTCTTTTCATGAACCACAGTTAGAGTCATCGGATGTCTGCTCTTTTCATGAACCACAGCTAGAGTCATTGCATGTGTGTTCTTCGTACAAACCATATCAATGAACCACACCCAGTGTCATTGCATGTGTGTTCTTCTCACAAACCACACATGGATCCACCGGTGTCATTGCATGTCTGCTCTTCTCATTAACCACAGCTAGAGTCATTGCATGTATGTTCTTTTTAGAAACCACATATCACCAGAGTCATTGCATGTGTGTTCTTCCCATAAACCACACATGGATCCACCAGTGTCATTGCATGTCTGTTCTTCTCACAAACCACACATGGATCCACCTAGTGTCATCGCATGTGTGTTCTTCCCATGAACCACACATGGATCCACCAGTGTCATTGCATGTCTGCTCTTTTCATGAACCACAGCTAGAGTCATTAGATGTGTGTTCTTCTCACATACCACATATCACCAGTGTCATTGCATGTGTGTTCTTCCCAAAGACCACACATGGATCCACCAGTGTCATTGCATGTGTGTTCTTCTCACAAACCATATCATGAACCACACCCAGTGTCATTGCATGTGTGTTCTTCTCACAAACCACACATGGATCCACCGGTGTCATTGCATGTCTGCTCTTCTCATTAACCATATCATGAACCACACCCAGTATCATTGTATGTGTGTTCTTCCCATGAACCACACATGGATCCACCAGTGTCATTGCATGTCTGCTCTTTTCATGAACCACAGCTAGAGTCATTGGATGTGTGTTCTTTTCATAGACCACATATCACTAGTGTCATTGCATGTGTGTTCTTCCCAAAGACCACACATGGATCCACCAGTGTCATTGCATGTGTGTTCTTCTCACAAACCATATCATGAACCACACCCAGTGTCATTGCATGTGTGTTCTTCCCAAAGACCACACATGGATCCACCAGTGTCATTGCATGTGTGTTCTTCTCACAAACCATATCATGAACCACACACAGTGTCATTGCATGTGTGTTCTTCTCACAGACCACACATGGATCCACCAGTGTCACTTCATGTGTGTTCTTCTCAGAGACCATATCATGAACCACACCCAGTGTTATTGCATGTGTGTTCTTCCCATGAACCACACATGGATCCACCGGTGTCATTATATGTCTGCTCTTTTCATTAACCACAGATAGAGTCATTGCATGTGCGTTCTTCTCACAAACCACATATCACCGGAGTCATTGCATGTGTGTTCTTCCCAAAGACCACACATGGATCCACCAGTGTCATTGCATGTGTGTTCTTCCCATGAACCACACATAGATCCACCAGTGTCATTGCATGTGTGTTCTTCCCACAGACCACACATGGATCCACCGGTGTCATTGCATGTGCGTTATTCCCATGAACCACACATGGATCCACCGGTGTCATCGCAGGTCTGCTCTTTTCATGAACCACAGTTAGAGTCATCGGATGTCTGCTCTTTTCATGAACCACAGCTAGAGTCATTGCATGTGTGTTCTTCGTACAAAACATATCAATGAACCACACCCAGTGTCATTGCATGTGTGCTCTTCTCACAAACCACACATGGATCCACCAGTGTCATTGCATGTCTGCTCTTCTCATTAACCACAGCTAGAGTCATTGCATGTATGTTCTTTTTACAAACCACATATCACCCGAGTCATTGCATGTGTGTTCTTCCCATAAACCACACATGGATCCACCAGTGTCATTGCATGTGTGTTCTTCTCACAAACCACACATGGATCCACCAAGTGTCATCGCATGTGCGTTCTTCCCATGAACCACACATGGATCCACCAGTGTCATTGCATGTCTGCTCTTTTCATGAACCACAGCTAGAGTCATTAGATATGTGTTCTTCTCACATACCACATATCACCAGTGTCATTGCATGTGTGTTCTTCGCAAAGACCACACATGGATCCACCAGTGTCATTGCATGTGTGTTCTTCTCACAAACCATATCATGAACCACACCCAGTGTCATTGCATGTGTGTTCTTCTCACAAACCACACATGGATCCACCGGTGTCATTGCATGTCTGCTCTTCTCATTAACCATATCATGAACCACACCCAGTATCATTGTATGTGTGTTCTTCCCATGAACCACACATGGATCCACCAATGTCATTAGATGTGTGTTCTTCTCACAAACCACACATGGATCCACCTAGTGTCATCGCATGTGTGTTCTTCCCATGAACCACACATGGATCCACCAGTGTCATTGCATGTCTGCTCTTTTCATGAACCACAGCTAGATTCATTGGATGTGTGTTCTTCTCACAGACCACATATCAACAGTGTCATTTCATGTGTGTTCTTCCCAAAGACCACACATGGATCCACCAGTGTCATTGCATGTATGTTCTTATCACAAACCATATCAAGAACCACACCCAGTGTCATTGCATGTGTATTCTTCTCATAGACCACTCATGGATCCACCAGTGTCATTACATGTGTGTTCGTCTCACAAACCATATCATGAACCACACCCAGTGTCATTGCATGTGTGTTCTTCCCATGAACCACACATGGATCCACCAATGTCATTAGATGTGTGTTCTTCCCACAGACCACACATGGATCCACAAGTGTCATTGCATGTGTGTTCTTCCCATGAACCATACATGGATCCACCAGTGTCATTGCATGTCTGCTCTTTTCATGAACCACAGCAAGAGTCATTGGATGTGTGTTCTTCTCACAGACCACATATCACCAGTGTCATTGCATGTGTGTTCTTTCCAAAGACCACACATGGATCCACCAGTGTCATTGCATGTGTGTTCTTCTCACAAACCATATCATGAACCATACCTAGAGTCATTGCATGTGTGTTATTCTCACAGACCACACATGGATCCACCAGTGTCATTGCATGTGTTTTCTTCTCACAAATCATATCATGAACCACACCCAGTGTCATTGCATGTGTGTTCTTCCCATGAACCACACATGGACCCAGCAGTGTCATTGCATGTCCGCTCTTTTCATTAACCACAGCTAGAGTCATTGCATGTGTGTTCTTCTCACAAACCACATATCACCGGTGTCTATGCATGTGTGTTCTTCCCATGAACCACACATGGATCCACCAGTGTCATTACATGTGTGTTCTTCACACAAACCACACATGGATCCACCGGTGTCATTGCATGTCTGCTCTTCTCATTAACCATAGCTAGATTCATTGCATGTCTGTTCTTTTCACAAACCACATATCACCAGAGTCATTGCATGTGTGTTCTTCCCATGAACCACACCCAGTGTCATTGCATGTGTGTTCTTCTCATTAACCCCACATGGATCCACCGGTGTCATTGCATGTCTGCTCTTTTCATTAACCACATCTAGAGTCATTGCATGTGTTTTTTTTCACAAACCACATATCACCAGAGTCATTGCATGTGTGTTCTTCCCATGAAGCACACATAGATCCACCAGTGTCATTGCATGTGTGTTCTTCCCACAGACCACACATGGATCCACCGGTGTCATTGCATGTGTGTTCTTCCCACAGACCACACATGGATCCACCGGTATCATTGCATGTGTGTTCTTCCCATGAACCACACATGGATCCACCGGTGTCATCACAGGTATGGTCTTTTAATGAACTAAAGTTAGAGTCATCGTATGTCTGCTCTTTTCATGAACCACAGCTAGAGTCATTGCATGTGTGTTCTTCTTACAAACCATATCATGAACCACACCCAGTGTCATTTCATGTGTGTTCTTCTCAGAAACCACACATGGATCCACCGGTGTCATTGCATGTCTGCTCTTCTCATTAACCACAGCTAGAGTCATTGCATGTCTGTTCTTTTCACAAACAAAATATCACCAGAGTCATTGCATGTGTGTTCTTACCATAAACCACACATGGATCCACCAGTGTCATTGCATGTGTGTTCTTCTCACAAACCACACATGGATCCACCAAGTGTCATCGCATGTGCGTTCTTCCCATGAACCACACATGGATCCACCAGTGTCATTGCATGTCTGCTCTTTTCATGAACCACAGCTAGAGTCATTAGATATGTGTTCTTCTCACATACCACATATCACCAGTGTCATTGCATGTGTGTTCTTCGCAAAGACCACACATGGATCCACCAGTGTCATTGCATGTGTGTTCTTCTCACAAACCATATCATGAACCACACCCAGTGTCATTGCATGTGTGTTCTTCTCACAAACCACACATGGATCCACCGGTGTCATTGCATGTCTGCTCTTCTCATTAACCATATCATGAACCACACCCAGTATCATTGTATGTGTGTTCTTCCCATGAACCACACATGGATCCACCAGTGTCATTGCATGTCTGCTCTTTTCATGAACCACAGCTAGAGTCATTGGATGTGTGTTCTTTTCATAGACCACATATCACTAGTGTCATTGCATGTGTGTTCTTCCCAAAGACCACACATGGATCCACCAGTGTCATTGCATGTGTGTTCTTCTCACAAACCATATCATGAACCACACCCAGTGTCATTGCATGTGTGTTCTTCCCAAAGACCACACATGGATCCACCAGTGTCATTGCATGTGTGTTCTTCTCACAAACCATATCATGAACCACACACAGTGTCATTGCATGTGTGTTCTTCTCACAGACCACACATGGATCCACCAGTGTCACTTCATGTGTGTTCTTCTCAGAGACCATATCATGAACCACACCCAGTGTTATTGCATGTGTGTTCTTCCCATGAACCACACATGGATCCACCGGTGTCATTATATGTCTGCTCTTTTCATTAACCACAGATAGAGTCATTGCATGTGCGTTCTTCTCACAAACCACATATCACCGGAGTCATTGCATGTGTGTTCTTCCCAAAGACCACACATGGATCCACCAGTGTCATTGCATGTGTGTTCTTCCCATGAACCACACATAGATCCACCAGTGTCATTGCATGTGTGTTCTTCCCACAGACCACACATGGATCCACCAGTGTCATTGCATGTGCGTTATTCCCATGAACCACACATGGATCCACCGGTGTCATCGCAGGTCTGCTCTTTTCATGAACCACAGTTAGAGTCATCGGATGTCTGCTCTTTTCATGAACCACAGCTAGAGTCATTGCATGTGTGTTCTTCGTACAAACCATATCAATGAACCACACCCAGTGTCATTGCATGTGTGTTCTTCTCACAAACCACACATGGATCCACCGGTGTCATTGCATGTCTGCTCTTCTCATTAACCACAGCTAGAGTCATTGCATGTATGTTCTTTTTAGAAACCACATATCACCAGAGTCATTGCATGTGTGTTCTTCCCATAAACCACACATGGATCCACCAGTGTCATTGCATGTCTGTTCTTCTCACAAACCACACATGGATCCACCTAGTGTCATCGCATGTGTGTTCTTCCCATGAACCACACATGGATCCACCAGTGTCATTGCATGTCTGCTCTTTTCATGAACCACAGCTAGAGTCATTAGATGTGTGTTCTTCTCACATACCACATATCACCAGTGTCATTGCATGTGTGTTCTTCCCAAAGACCACACATGGATCCACCAGTGTCATTGCATGTGTGTTCTTCTCACAAACCATATCATGAACCACACCCAGTGTCATTGCATGTGTGTTCTTCTCACAAACCACACATGGATCCACCGGTGTCATTGCATGTCTGCTCTTCTCATTAACCATATCATGAACCACACCCAGTATCATTGTATGTGTGTTCTTCCCATGAACCACACATGGATCCACCAGTGTCATTGCATGTCTGCTCTTTTCATGAACCACAGCTAGAGTCATTGGATGTGTGTTCTTTTCATAGACCACATATCACTAGTGTCATTGCATGTGTGTTCTTCCCAAAGACCACACATGGATCCACCAGTGTCATTGCATGTGTGTTCTTCTCACAAACCATATCATGAACCACACCCAGTGTCATTGCATGTGTGTTCTTCCCAAAGACCACACATGGATCCACCAGTGTCATTGCATGTGTGTTCTTCTCACAAACCATATCATGAACCACACACAGTGTCATTGCATGTGTGTTCTTCTCACAGACCACACATGGATCCACCAGTGTCACTTCATGTGTGTTCTTCTCAGAGACCATATCATGAACCACACCCAGTGTTATTGCATGTGTGTTCTTCCCATGAACCACACATGGATCCACCGGTGTCATTATATGTCTGCTCTTTTCATTAACCACAGATAGAGTCATTGCATGTGCGTTCTTCTCACAAACCACATATCACCGGAGTCATTGCATGTGTGTTCTTCCCAAAGACCACACATGGATCCACCAGTGTCATTGCATGTGTGTTCTTCCCATGAACCACACATAGATCCACCAGTGTCATTGCATGTGTGTTCTTCCCACAGACCACACATGGATCCACCAGTGTCATTGCATGTGCGTTATTCCCATGAACCACACATGGATCCACCGGTGTCATCGCAGGTCTGCTCTTTTCATGAACCACAGTTAGAGTCATCGGATGTCTGCTCTTTTCATGAACCACAGCTAGAGTCATTGCATGTGTGTTCTTCGTACAAACCATATCAATGAACCACACCCAGTGTCATTGCATGTGTGTTCTTCTCACAAACCACACATGGATCCACCGGTGTCATTGCATGTCTGCTCTTCTCATTAACCACAGCTAGAGTCATTGCATGTATGTTCTTTTTAGAAACCACATATCACCAGAGTCATTGCATGTGTGTTCTTCCCATAAACCACACATGGATCCACCAGTGTCATTGCATGTCTGTTCTTCTCACAAACCACACATGGATCCACCTAGTGTCATCGCATGTGTGTTCTTCCCATGAACCACACATGGATCCACCAGTGTCATTGCATGTCTGCTCTTTTCATGAACCACAGCTAGAGTCATTAGATGTGTGTTCTTCTCACATACCACATATCACCAGTGTCATTGCATGTGTGTTCTTCCCAAAGACCACACATGGATCCACCAGTGTCATTGCATGTGTGTTCTTCTCACAAACCATATCATGAACCACACCCAGTGTCATTGCATGTGTGTTCTTCTCACAAACCACACATGGATCCACCGGTGTCATTGCATGTCTGCTCTTCTCATTAACCATATCATGAACCACACCCAGTATCATTGTATGTGTGTTCTTCCCATGAACCACACATGGATCCACCAGTGTCATTGCATGTCTGCTCTTTTCATGAACCACAGCTAGAGTCATTGGATGTGTGTTCTTTTCATAGACCACATATCACTAGTGTCATTGCATGTGTGTTCTTCCCAAAGACCACACATGGATCCACCAGTGTCATTGCATGTGTGTTCTTCTCACAAACCATATCATGAACCACACCCAGTGTCATTGCATGTGTGTTCTTCCCAAAGACCACACATGGATCCACCAGTGTCATTGCATGTGTGTTCTTCTCACAAACCATATCATGAACCACACACAGTGTCATTGCATGTGTGTTCTTCTCACAGACCACACATGGATCCACCAGTGTCACTTCATGTGTGTTCTTCTCAGAGACCATATCATGAACCACACCCAGTGTTATTGCATGTGTGTTCTTCCCATGAACCACACATGGATCCACCGGTGTCATTATATGTCTGCTCTTTTCATTAACCACAGATAGAGTCATTGCATGTGCGTTCTTCTCACAAACCACATATCACCGGAGTCATTGCATGTGTGTTCTTCCCAAAGACCACACATGGATCCACCAGTGTCATTGCATGTGTGTTCTTCCCATGAACCACACATAGATCCACCAGTGTCATTGCATGTGTGTTCTTCCCACAGACCACACATGGATCCACCGGTGTCATTGCATGTGCGTTATTCCCATGAACCACACATGGATCCACCGGTGTCATCGCAGGTCTGCTCTTTTCATGAACCACAGTTAGAGTCATCGGATGTCTGCTCTTTTCATGAACCACAGCTAGAGTCATTGCATGTGTGTTCTTCGTACAAAACATATCAATGAACCACACCCAGTGTCATTGCATGTGTGCTCTTCTCACAAACCACACATGGATCCACCAGTGTCATTGCATGTCTGCTCTTCTCATTAACCACAGCTAGAGTCATTGCATGTATGTTCTTTTTACAAACCACATATCACCCGAGTCATTGCATGTGTGTTCTTCCCATAAACCACACATGGATCCACCAGTGTCATTGCATGTGTGTTCTTCTCACAAACCACACATGGATCCACCAAGTGTCATCGCATGTGCGTTCTTCCCATGAACCACACATGGATCCACCAGTGTCATTGCATGTCTGCTCTTTTCATGAACCACAGCTAGAGTCATTAGATATGTGTTCTTCTCACATACCACATATCACCAGTGTCATTGCATGTGTGTTCTTCGCAAAGACCACACATGGATCCACCAGTGTCATTGCATGTGTGTTCTTCTCACAAACCATATCATGAACCACACCCAGTGTCATTGCATGTGTGTTCTTCTCACAAACCACACATGGATCCACCGGTGTCATTGCATGTCTGCTCTTCTCATTAACCATATCATGAACCACACCCAGTATCATTGTATGTGTGTTCTTCCCATGAACCACACATGGATCCACCAGTGTCATTGCATGTCTGCTCTTTTCATGAACCACAGCTAGAGTCATTGGATGTGTGTTCTTTTCATAGACCACATATCACTAGTGTCATTGCATGTGTGTTCTTCCCAAAGACCACACATGGATCCACCAGTGTCATTGCATGTGTGTTCTTCTCACAAACCATATCATGAACCACACCCAGTGTCATTGCATGTGTGTTCTTCCCAAAGACCACACATGGATCCACCAGTGTCATTGCATGTGTGTTCTTCTCACAAACCATATCATGAACCACACACAGTGTCATTGCATGTGTGTTCTTCTCACAGACCACACATGGATCCACCAGTGTCACTTCATGTGTGTTCTTCTCAGAGACCATATCATGAACCACACCCAGTGTTATTGCA
This sequence comes from Avena sativa, assembly GCA_916181665.1. Classification (NCBI taxonomy): domain Eukaryota; kingdom Viridiplantae; phylum Streptophyta; class Magnoliopsida; order Poales; family Poaceae; genus Avena; species Avena sativa. The sequence continues at coordinate 438,418,306 of OV702295.1, forward strand.
TGTGTGTTCTTCCCATGAACCACACATGGATCCACCGGTGTCATTATATGTCTGCTCTTTTCATTAACCACAGATAGAGTCATTGCATGTGCGTTCTTCTCACAAACCACATATCACCGGAGTCATTGCATGTGTGTTCTTCCCAAAGACCACACATGGATCCACCAGTGTCATTGCATGTGTGTTCTTCCCATGAACCACACATAGATCCACCAGTGTCATTGCATGTGTGTTCTTCCCACAGACCACACATGGATCCACCAGTGTCATTGCATGTGCGTTATTCCCATGAACCACACATGGATCCACCGGTGTCATCGCAGGTCTGCTCTTTTCATGAACCACAGTTAGAGTCATCGGATGTCTGCTCTTTTCATGAACCACAGCTAGAGTCATTGCATGTGTGTTCTTCGTACAAACCATATCAATGAACCACACCCAGTGTCATTGCATGTGTGTTCTTCTCACAAACCACACATGGATCCACCGGTGTCATTGCATGTCTGCTCTTCTCATTAACCACAGCTAGAGTCATTGCATGTATGTTCTTTTTAGAAACCACATATCACCAGAGTCATTGCATGTGTGTTCTTCCCATAAACCACACATGGATCCACCAGTGTCATTGCATGTCTGTTCTTCTCACAAACCACACATGGATCCACCTAGTGTCATCGCATGTGTGTTCTTCCCATGAACCACACATGGATCCACCAGTGTCATTGCATGTCTGCTCTTTTCATGAACCACAGCTAGAGTCATTAGATGTGTGTTCTTCTCACATACCACATATCACCAGTGTCATTGCATGTGTGTTCTTCCCAAAGACCACACATGGATCCACCAGTGTCATTGCATGTGTGTTCTTCTCACAAACCATATCATGAACCACACCCAGTGTCATTGCATGTGTGTTCTTCTCACAAACCACACATGGATCCACCGGTGTCATTGCATGTCTGCTCTTCTCATTAACCATATCATGAACCACACCCAGTATCATTGTATGTGTGTTCTTCCCATGAACCACACATGGATCCACCAGTGTCATTGCATGTCTGCTCTTTTCATGAACCACAGCTAGAGTCATTGGATGTGTGTTCTTTTCATAGACCACATATCACTAGTGTCATTGCATGTGTGTTCTTCCCAAAGACCACACATGGATCCACCAGTGTCATTGCATGTGTGTTCTTCTCACAAACCATATCATGAACCACACCCAGTGTCATTGCATGTGTGTTCTTCCCAAAGACCACACATGGATCCACCAGTGTCATTGCATGTGTGTTCTTCTCACAAACCATATCATGAACCACACACAGTGTCATTGCATGTGTGTTCTTCTCACAGACCACACATGGATCCACCAGTGTCACTTCATGTGTGTTCTTCTCAGAGACCATATCATGAACCACACCCAGTGTTATTGCATGTGTGTTCTTCCCATGAACCACACATGGATCCACCGGTGTCATTATATGTCTGCTCTTTTCATTAACCACAGATAGAGTCATTGCATGTGCGTTCTTCTCACAAACCACATATCACCGGAGTCATTGCATGTGTGTTCTTCCCAAAGACCACACATGGATCCACCAGTGTCATTGCATGTGTGTTCTTCCCATGAACCACACATAGATCCACCAGTGTCATTGCATGTGTGTTCTTCCCACAGACCACACATGGATCCACCGGTGTCATTGCATGTGCGTTATTCCCATGAACCACACATGGATCCACCGGTGTCATCGCAGGTCTGCTCTTTTCATGAACCACAGTTAGAGTCATCGGATGTCTGCTCTTTTCATGAACCACAGCTAGAGTCATTGCATGTGTGTTCTTCGTACAAAACATATCAATGAACCACACCCAGTGTCATTGCATGTGTGCTCTTCTCACAAACCACACATGGATCCACCAGTGTCATTGCATGTCTGCTCTTCTCATTAACCACAGCTAGAGTCATTGCATGTATGTTCTTTTTACAAACCACATATCACCCGAGTCATTGCATGTGTGTTCTTCCCATAAACCACACATGGATCCACCAGTGTCATTGCATGTCTATTCTTCTCACAAACCACACATGGATCCACCTAGTGTCATCGCATGTGTGTTCTTCCCATGAACCACACATGGATCCACTAGTGTCATTGCATGTCTGCTCTTTTCATGAACCACAGCTAGAGTCATTGGATGTGTGTTCTTCTCACAGACCACATATCAACAGTGTCATTTCATGTGTGTTCTTCCCAAAGACCACACATGGATCTACCAGTGTCATTGCATGTATGTTCTTCACACAAACCATATCAAGAACCACACCCAGTGTCACTGCATGCGTGTTCTTCTCACACACCACAGATGGATCCACCAGTGTCATTGCATGTGTGTTCTTCTCAGAAACCATATCATGAACCACACCCAGTGTCATTGCATGTGTGTTCTTCCCATGAACCACACATGGATCCACCAGTGTCATTAGATGTCTGTTCTTCCCACAGACCACACATGGATCCAACAGTGTCATTGCATGTGTGTTCTTCCCATGAACCACACATGGATCCACCAGTGTCATTGCATGTCTGCTCTTTTCAGGAACCACAGCTAGAGTCATTGGATGTGTGTTCTTCTCACAGACCACATATCACCAGTTTCATTGCATGTGTGTTCTTTCCAAAGACCACACATGGATCCACCAGTGTCATTGCATGTGTGTTCTTCTCACAAACCATATCATGAACCATACCCAGTGTCATTGCATGTGTGTTCTTCTCACGGACCACACATGGATCCACCAGTGTCATTGCATGTGTGTTCTTCTCACAAACCATATCATGAACCACACCAAGTGTCATTGCATGTGTGTTCTTCCCATGAACCACACATGGACCCACCAGTGTAATTGCATGTCCGCTCTTTTCATTAACCACAGCTAGAGTCATTGCATGTGTGTTCTTCTCACAAACCACATATTACCGGTGTCTATGCATGTGTGTTCTTCCCATGAACCACACATAGATCCACCAGTGTCATTACATGTGTGTTCTTCCCACAGACTACACATGGATCCACCGGTGTCATTGCATGTCTGCTCTTCTCATTAACCATAGCTAGATTCATTGCATGTCTGTTCTTTTCACAAACCACATATCACCAGAGTCATTGCATGTGTGTTCTTCCCATGAACCACACCCAGCGTCATTGCATGTGTGTTCTTCTCATTAACCCCACATGGATCCACCGATGTCATTGCATGTCTGCTCTTTTCATTAACCACATCTAGAGTCATTGCATGTGTGTTCTTTTCACAAACCACATATCACCAGAGTCATTGCATGTGTGTTCTTCCCATGAACCACACATAGATCCACCAGTGTCATTGCATGTGTGTTCTTCCCACAGAACACACATGGATCCACCGGTGTCATTGCATGTGTGTTCTTCCCATAGACCACACATGGATCCACCGGTGTCATTGCATGTGTGTTCTTCCCATGAACCACACATGGATCCACCGGTGTCATCGTAGGTCTGCTCTTTTAATGAACCACAGTTAGAGTCATCGCATGTCTGCTCTTTTCATGAACCACAGCTAGAGTCATTGCATGTGTGTTCTTCTTACAAACCATATCATGAACCACACCCAGTGTCATTGCATGTCTGTTCTTCTCACAAACCACACATGGATCCACCGGTGTCATTGCATGTCTTCTCTTCTCATTAACCACAGCTAGAGTCATTGCATGTCTGTTCTTTTCAAAAACCACATATCACCAGAGTCATTACATGTGTGTTCTTACCATAAACCACACATGGATCCACCAGTGTCATTGCATGTGTGTTCTTCTCACAAACCACACATGGATCCACCCAGTGTCATCGCATGTGTGTTCTTCCCATGAACCACACATGGATCCACCAGTGTCATTGCATGTCTGCTCTTTTCATGAACCACAGCTAGAGTCATTGGATGTGTGTTCTTCTCACAGACCACATATCACGAGTGTCATTGCATGTGTGTTCTTCCCAAAGACCACACATGGATCCACCAGCGTCATTGCATGTGTGTTCTTCTCACAAACCATATCATGAACCACACCCAGTGTCATTGCATGTGTGTTCTTCTCAGAGACCACACATGGATCCACCATTGTCATTGCATGTGTGTTCTTCTCACAAACCATATCATGAACCACACCTAGTGTCATTGCATGTGTGTTCTTCCTATGAACCACACATGGATCCACCAGTGTCATTGCATGTGTGTTCTTCCCACAGACCACACATGGATCCACCAGTGTCATTGCATGTGTGTTCTTCCCATGAACCACACATGGATCCACCAGTGTCATTGCATGTCTGCTCTTTTCATGAACCACAGCTAGAGTCATTGGATGTGTGTTCTTTTCACAGACCACATATCAGTAGTGTCATTGCATGTGTGTTCTTCCCAAAGACCACACATGGATCCACCAGTGTTATTGCATGTGTGTTCTTCTCACAAACCATATCATGAACCACACCTAGTGTCATTGCATGTGTGTTCTTCTCACAGACCACACATGGATCCACCAGTGTCACTGCATGTGTGTTCTTCTCATAGACCATATCATGAACCACACCCAGTGTCATAGCATGTGTGTTCTTCCCATGAACCACACATGGATCCACCGGTGTCATTGTATGTCTGCTCTTTTCATTAACCACAGCTAGAGTCATTGCATCTGTATTCTTCTCACAAACCACATATCACCGGAGTCATTGCATGTGTGTTCTTCCCAAAGACCACACATGGATCCACCAGTGTCATTGCATGTGTGTTCTTCCCAAAGGCCACACATGGATCCACCAGTGTCGTTGCATGTGTGTTCTTCCCATGAACCACACATGGATCCACCAGTGTCATTGTATGTCTGCACTTCCCATGAACCACAGCTAGAGTCATCTCATGCGTGCTCTTTTCACAAACCACAGCTAGAATCATTGCATGTGTGTTTTTCTTACAAACCATATCATGAACCACACTCAGTGTCATTGCATGTGTGTTCTTCTCCCAAACCACACATGGATCCACCGGTGTCATTGCATGTCTGCTCTTCTCATTAACCACAGCTAGAGTCATTGCATGTCTGTTCTTTTCACAAACCACATATCACCAGAGTCATTGCATGTGTGTTCTTCCCATGAACCACATATGGATCCACCAGTGTCATTGCATGTGTGTTCTTCTCACAAACCACACATGGATCCACCCATTGGCATCGCATGTGTGTTCTTCCCATGAACCACACATGGATCCACCAGTGTCATTGCATGTCTGCTCTTTTCATGAACCACACCTAGAGTCATTGGATGTGTGTTCTTCTCACAGAGCACATATCACCAGTGTCATTGCATGTGTGTTCTTCCCAAAGACCACACATGGATCCACCAGTGTCATTGCATGTGTGTTCTTCTCACAAACCATATCATGAACCACACCTAGTGTCATTGAATGTGTGTTCTTCTCATTGACGACACATGGATCCACCAATGTCATTGCATGTGTGTTCTTCTCACAAACCATATCATGAACCTCACCCAGTGTCATTGCATGTGTGTTCTTCCCATGAACCACACATGGATCCACCAGTGTCATTGCATGTCTGCTCTTTTCATTAACCACAGCTAGAGTCATTGCATGTGTGTTCTTCTCACAAACCGCATATCACCGGTGTCTATGCATGTGTGTTCTTCCCACAGACCACACATGGATCCACCAGTGTCATTGCATGGGTGTTCTTCACACAGACCATATCATGAACCACACCTAGTGTCATTGCATGTGTGTTCTTCCCATGAACCACACATAGATCCACCGGTGTCATTGCATGTCTGCTCTTTTCATGAACCACAGCTAGAGTCATTGCATGTGTGTTCTTCCCACAAACCACATATCACCGGAGTCATTGCATGTGTGTTCTTCCCAAATACCACACATGGATCCACCAGTGTCATTGCATGTGTGTTCTTCCCATAGACCACACATGGATCCACCAGTGTCGTTGCATTTGTGTTCTTCCCATGAACCACACATGGATCCACCAGTGTCATTGTATGTCTGCTCTTCCCATGAATCACACCTAGAGTCATCGCATGCGTGCTCTTTTCATGAATCACAGCTAGAGTCATTGCATGTGTGTTCTTCTTACAAACCAGATCATGAACCACACCCAATGTCATTGCATGTGTGTTCTTCTCACAAACCACACATGGATCCACCGGTGTCATTGGATGTCTGCTCTTCTCATTAACCACAGCTAGAGTCATTGCATGTATGTTCTTTTCACAAACCACATATAACCAGAGTCATTGCATGTGTGTTCTTCCCATGAACCACACATGGATCCACCAGTGTCATTACATGTGTGTTCTTCTCACAAACCACAGATGGATCCACCCAGTGTCATCGCATGTCTTCTCTTCCCATGAACCACACATGGATCCACCAGTGTCATTGCATGTCTGCTCTTTTCATGAACACTACAAGAGGACCCCCCCCCCTAAAGCAACACATTTATGCGTATCTAAATGCACATATAGGCGTTGCTAGCAACTTTACCAACGGATAAAAAGATGTTGCGTTTTTGGGCGTTGCAAGGGTACAATGCAACGCATATACATGCGTTGGTAACCAATGGGGTATGCGTTGCAAAAGTAGCTACAGATTTCAAACAACCATATGCGTTGGTAGAGAGATCCTACATGGATTGAAAATTCTATTTTAAAATATTCCATTTTTTAGAACTGTATGATTTGGCTACTCTTGAAGGCGGTAGATTTTTTCACCGCACGAGAACATATTTCAGGCGTGACATGCCACATCAAACAAATCACAAATATGAATGCATCACGTGACAAAGAATTCAATTTATATTATTAAAATCACCATATCATACATGAAATAACAATTTACAATCTTACATCAAAATATGATATTGTACCTAGCCCGACATATTGAGTAGAAGTACAATCTTCCATAAAAATAAATAATCTACCAAGTCCTATATATCCATTCTAATATTTCTCTAACATGTTCTGAGTTGTTATCCGTATATCAAAAATCCCGCTGATGTATGGGACCTGCAAATACAAAAATATGTTTTTAGTACCAAAGTGGCAAAAGACAGCAAAGGGATAGTGAGCTCTACTATGTTAGTACGTGAGATATTTTTGCTATTATTTCCATTTGAAATAGCTCCTCAGGCGCACAAGTCATAGTGGTTACCACACATGGAAATATAAATGAAATCTAGATAAAAAAATAACCATGGGATCTGAACAAGTCCATTAAATAGATTATCAAATTATTCAATAAACCAGATCATCCATCTAACAGAAGATCAAACTTCTTAATAAATTAAACAATAGAATAGTCAATCACAGTAGTCGGACAGTCATAAGTACAAGTTCATATATAGTGGCAGATGCAGGAAGCTAAAGTTCATATATAGTCCAAATTCTTTTAAGGCACAAATAGAAGGGTGCTTAGCAAAACATATAGTAGAACCATCAAAAGGCTTAGAAAACTACTAACATGGACTCTTGTTGCTTCAAAATCTTATTAGTTGCCATAGTGCAATTCCAATTCCATGTGAGACATATATTGTGTGAAGCAAAAAAAAAGAATCATAATCTTATCACAAGTGCAGTTGTAGTTGTACAAATAACATGAGGGAGGAATTAATACCAGCTGGTATGAGAAGGAACTAACTACAAACTCTAGTTTGAGCCAATTTAATGTTACATGGCAAATTATCTACGGGGCACCCACCGTGACTACCAGCAGCTAAGCATAATATTTCAGTACTAGCATGGACCAATTAAACGAAATTCATAAATAGTCTGCACTTGATTACTCTGAAACTATATACAAAATCACATGTAAGATTGGAACAGTGAAAGGTTCTGAAATAATAATGGAAGCGTACCTTCAGTATGATATCAACAAAATTGCCTGGTGGTAAATACAACGTTAGCATCGGCCTTTGAGAACATCCTCGATTCACTCCTTTGTTATGGCATATTATCTTCCACGAAAAATAATATTATGAACACTATTGGAGACCATAAGAAATCTGGGATCAAATGCATGAATACTAGCACAAGAAATAAGAAACAGAACAGATGTTGATATGTTTGGGAGATAACAGAAAAGAGTAATGCTGAATTAATAGATAAGTGCACGTACATCTGAGCCTTTCTGCTTCCCTCGGATCACATAGAAGAACCTAAATACCAATTGCATTTTTTAAAAGGTTAAAATCATGAGCATTCAAATATTAGTACTCTGCAGCAAAAACAAATCGACCATTGCAAACAAAAGTTTAATGTAAAACATTATGTGAGATCGATCACTATTGGATGTGTTATAAATTGAAAAGGGGGAGGAATTAATGCGTGCAGGCCATCCTGCTGCTGTGACCGGAATTATTAATCTAGAAGTATTACACATGCCACTTGAGGATTCTTGGGTAGCATCTCGTGACACTACTGCCTGCCGGCCTGCGCTGCTACTACGCCATCAGACTTGCTGAGGATGCACAAAAAGGAACCGGTAACTCGTGTCAATCCAATGAAAAGAAGAGAGAAATCTGAAGCGGGAAAGGGAAATTACACCTGGAGCACGAAGTTCTGTCGTGCACGCCGCCGGAATCCCTGTGCTCCGACTCGCCGCCGCGGCTCTTCGATGAACCTCCACATCATGCAGTAGCCCAAATCCATCTTGGCCGCACGAGCTTTTCCCAGAGTTAGGGGATTACATGTTCTGTGGCGAGCTGCACCGCCGGCATCCACTGGTCGCCGGCGAGGGAGGCCCATCTAGTCAACTGTCGAGACGCGCCATGGAAGTGGAGGGAGGCGGCTAGGTTTAGGGAATGCGGGGGTGGGACTACAGGTGCGTGCGTACGTTTGTGCATTTGTGGTAGGTGGAGTTAACGATAGCTAGTTGTGTGCTTAGTGGGCTGGGCTCGTTTTCGTGTACGCAATCTCTCGATGGACAACGAAAGTAGATTCCAACGCACGCATCTGTATCTATGGTAATATTTTGCAACGAATATTCAGATCGTTGCCAAATATGTATTGCTATATAGGGATTCTTCTTGTAGTGGAACCACAACTATAGTCATTGGATGTGTGTTCTTCTCACAGATCATATATCACCAGTGTCATTGCATGTGTGTTCTTCCCAAAGACCACACATGGATCCACTAGTGTCATTGCATGTGTGTTCTTCTCACAGACCACACATGGATCCACCAGTGTCATTGCATATGTGTTCTTCTCACAAACCATATCATGAACTACACCCAGTGGCATTGCACGTGTGTTCTTCCCATGAACCTCACATGGATCCACCAGTGTCATTGCATGTCTGCTCTTTTCATTAACCACAGCTAGAGTCATTGCATGTGTGTTCTTCTCACAAACCACATATCACCGGTGTCTATGCATGTGTGTTCTTTCCATGAACCACACATGGATCCACCAGTGTCATTGCACGTGTGTTCTTCTAACAGACCACACATGGATCCACCGATGTCATTGCATGTCTGCTCTTCTCATTAACCACAACTAGAGTCATTGCATGTATGTTCTTTTCACAAACCACATATCACCTCATTGCATGTGTGTTCTTCCCATGAACCACACCCAGTGTCATTGCATGTGTGTTCTTCTCATTAACCCCACACGGATCCACCGGTGTCATTGCATGTCTGCTCTTTTCATTAACCACAGCTAGAGTCATTGCATTTGTGTTATTTTCACAAACCACATATCACCAGAGTCATTACATGTGTGTTCTTCTCACAGACCACATATCACCTGTGTCATTGCATGTGTGTTCTTCCCATGAACCACATATGGATCCACCAGTGTCATTGCATGTGTGTTCTTCCCACAGACCACACATGGAACCATCGGTGTCATTGCATGTGTGTTCTTCCCATGAACCACACATGGATCCACTGGTGTCATCGCAGGTCTGCTCTTTTCATGAAACACGGTTAGAGTCATCACATGTCTGCACTTTTCATGAACCACAGCTAGAGTCATTGCATGTGTGTTCTTCTTACAAACCATATCATGAACCACACCCAGTGTCATTGCATGTGTGTTCTTCTCACAAACCACACATGGATCCACCGGTGTCATTGCATGTCTGCTCTTCTCATTAACCACAGCTAGAGTCATTGCATGTCTGTTCTTCCCATAAACCACATATCACCAGAGTCATTGTATGTGTGTTGTTCCCATAAACCACATATCACCGGTGTCATTGCATGTCTGCTCTTCTCCTTAACCACAGCTAGATCCACCTGTGTCATTTGATGCATGTTCTTTTCATAAACCGCATATGGATACTAATTAACCTTAGGAGAGCCCTAACCTTAGCGTTAGACCGAGTCTTCTAGAAGGCACGCCCTAACATAGTTGTTCTGCTTGTCGATTGTTACATACCGTCTGATCGGGGCGCTTGGACGATTGGGATGGTTTTCGTGAGATCGATCCGCGAGTAGTCTGTTTTGCGGCATGATTGGCCACGCTTGCTCTGGACAAACTGGCAACACCGGGGGCTCCCCTGTTGGGAGTGTCACGACTCACGAGTTGAGCGGGCCATATCCCAGTGTCACGTCCCCATTACTTCTCTTCCTCCCCGTACTTCTCTTCCTTCCCCTCGAAGCCACATTCCCCACTTCACTCCCATCCTGCCGTAGCCGCAAGCCGACGGCGCCTCCATCCCAATCCCCTCTCCGGTAGCCACCCCCTCCCTCTCGCCATGGGTTCAAGGGGAGATAACGAGGAAACGCGTCGTGACGACAGGGACGGTGATTTTGATGTGAGTCGTCTCATCTCTATCTCTATCATCCGTGGCCAGTTATCTATTTTTTTAGCCAGATCTACTCCGTTTACTCATGCGCGTATGATGTGTTAGGCCAACCAGACGATGTATGACACCGACTATCATGGTTTAGCGGATGAAGACAGTCCTCTGCTATGTAAACATGGATATGTGCCCGCTAAATTTGTAGCGTTCGAAGGACGAAACGCAGGCAGGAGGTTTCTACGGTGTCAAGGACATCGTGCAATGATGCGAGGCAGAAGTTGCAGTGTTGTCAAATGGGTAGATCCAGAGTGGCGCAAATCGATGCAGAAAATGCTGGACAAACTATGGGAAATGACTGTTGAGTTGAAAGAATCCGCATTCAGCTCACTTCTTGACAGTGTTGAGATGAAGCTATGGGAACCAGTTGACACGACCAAGCATAAGCGAGATCTCATGGGGGTGGAAGACAAGGTTAGCAAAGTCGAGAAGGAGAGGGACGCGGCGTTGGCCCTGAAGGCTAAAGCAGAGCAAGAACTGACTCAAGCAAGGAAGGATCTTCACCAGGCCAAAGTCCTGCAGTTCACAACTACGAGTCTTGACAAGTGCATGAGGAAAGATGTAGAGAAACAATTGAAGCTGTGCAAGGAAGATGCTAAAAGGAAGGAGCAGACGATTCGATCCTTGCTCTCGCAGGAAGATGATTAGGAAATCAAGGACATGTGTGTTAACTAGTTCTATTTAGCTTAAGCCCCGTGCCTTTTTTTAAGTTGTAATAGTTGTACTTGTTGACCTAGCAGTCTGAACTATTGTCCCTAGAGTCCTTGGAGTAAAAAAATTGGTCGTCCGTTAATCTTTCTTAACGTTGCATCACTTCCTTTTGTCTGACCAATGCCCCTTGGATATTCTGCTCGTCGCTTCGTCGTCCTCGTGTACAAATAGGAGGCACCACAACTCGTCGCTTCGTCGCCCATCCCATCGCCCTCTCCAATCTCCACCGCGCCGTCCACCCCCTCGCTCCCTCTCCAATCTCCACCGCGCCGCCATGGAGATGCCCTCGCTGAACTTCTACGAGGCGGTGATGTTCTCGCACTTCGACATCCTCGCGCCGCCGGCCGTGACGATGCCCCACGGATGGCGCATCAGCTATGCGGGGGTGCTGGTGGCTCCGCTCCTTTTCCCCGGCGGAGCCGTGATGGAGAGCGAAATCACGGCGTGCCGCCGCCAGATGCCCGCATGGAAGAGGGCGCTGCCCCGGTACGCGGCGGCCAGCCCGTACTGGCCGGCGCTGTTCAAGAAGGAGCGGAAGGCCAAGATTGGCAACCGCATCGTTTACGGGCGCGTGGTGCACCGGGATCTCCGCAACCGAGAAGGGCGGGAGAGGTTCCGGTCCATCCCTGGATGGACCAAGTTCACCGTCATCGCCGCCGCTCACCGCGAAGAGGTGCTCCGTCTCGCGTACAATGTGGAAATCATGGAGGTTCCGTCCGACGAAGACGAGGAAGCCGGAGGCTCGGAGGACAGCGGTAGCAGAAGTGAAATTGTTGACTAGTTGGTTGAATTAATGTAGGATGTGAAATCTCACCTTTGTTTAGAAGAACTTGTGGTTGAATTAATGAAATGTCTCGATTTAGATCTCTGTCTCGATTAATTTGTGATTTAGATCAATTTCTGCCTCGATTTAGATCTCTGTCCCGGATTGGGAACGTGGCCGTGGACCAAAGACCCCTTTTCTACTAGTGTATTCTGACATTGGTGGTTTGTTTAAACGTAATCTACGTGGATTTGGCCGCATGCAAATGGCACAACCACAATTTATAAAGTGGAAGCACATACACCCGGTTACTGGAGATCCGGGACCTTCGCCAGATGCAGGGGATGCAGGAGCAGAGAGGCGGTGAGATAGACGGGCTCAAGATTAGGCCAGAAAGTGGTACCCATTTCCTCCTCATCTGGGCATTATCGGTGAGGACATTGCTGTTTATGTTTCCATGTCGTTGTGCAGCATCTGAAATAAGTTGCTGCTTCGTGGAGTGTGGCAGCTTAAATAATTTATTTCTGTGCCACTTACATTCCGTCGTATTTGGAGACCTCCTGTCCCTCAGCAATCGTGGAACCGGTGGATCCTTGTTTTCAGATAGCAGTGGCACAATCACAATTTCGGATTCAACTACTGACTCGGGCGTTTCCAAACCCTAAGTCACGGTACATTTTACTCAGAGAAGGTGGGTAGATTGTTTCACCCAGCAACATGCCACACACAGAGTTCCAGAATTTAACAGAATTACATATATAGGTTCAAGTTCAACACACTACTATGCATCTTCATTGCTAGCAGCCTTCTTCCGCAGCCTGGGTGCCAGGCCTTCACGTCTAATGGCTTCTTCATTTCCTGCCTTCTTCCTCTTCCTTGGTGCCAATTTTCTTAGCTTCATGTACTCTGCATCGCCGGGACAATGGGCACCAAAATCGTGTCCAGCATCATCTTTCCACTCGTTTTTAATTTCTTTGGGCAGCAAAATGACTGACCCGGTTCTAACCTTGCGGCGCTTCCTATCAAAGAAATAAGACTGTTGCATAACTGCCCAATATCTACAGAGTTAATAAAACAAAAATTACAATTCAGCACAAACATGCGAACCCCAAGCGACCTTTGCTTACCAGGAGCTAATTGCGTTCGAGCAATCACCCTGTCCAAGAATAGAAGGGCGACTCCCAGTTGCAGCAACTTCCACATCCAGTACATCACAATTCAGCTCAAACATGCAATCCGAAGCATACCTTTTCATCAACCCAATTAGCTGACTGTCACACGATATAGGAACATGGATGCCACATTCATCCATGAAGCTGAACTTTGCAGTCTGCTTCGGCCATACTTCAACATGATTACACAGAGCACCAACCATACCAGATATAGTGCAGATCTACGCAGACGCTTCTTCCATCGTGAAACAATGGCTTCCATACCACTTGCCCTTGGATTCGTACCTGTAGAGGACTACCGTAACCAGGTAAGGGGGATCCGCGCAGATCCCACTTGACAGAAAACTGTGGACAAAATATGTTTGTCAGTGTTGGGCTAACGAACAATTTGAGGTTCAGTAACCAGCTAGCAGTTGTAATTAGTGCGAATAGCAAAGAGAAGGGTATCTCACCCGCTTGTAGGCAGAACTTCTTCTTCCTTGATAGTAGGATCTGCCATCCTCCGAACTGCTCGGCTCGTCGGCGGCAGAGGCGGGCTAGAGCCTCGCAACGGCGGCTACGGCATGCACCATTGGAGCTCGGTATCAGCGACTGGGCGCAGCAACTGGGCGCAGCAACTTGGCCCCGGAAGTCAAATGTCCGAAGGGATCGTCCTGCCTGGAGGTGCCTGGAGGGTGGATTCCGACGCCGCCGGTGCTAGGGGAAAGCTGGGAATGGATTTGTGAAATTGGTCAACGCATCCAATCCACTTAGCTGCTCGATTTGCCTAAGAGGTTGCCGCGTTGGCGCCCCCGTCACGGACAGATAACCGACATGTGGGTCCCGACCGTCTACTTCACGTGGCGGTTTAACAGAATGTTTGTATTTGGCAAGTGTGAGACGAGTTTGCCTCGAAATGGCCCCTCTCAGTAGTTGGCGGCCCAAATTTTCGAAACGCGGTAATTTCAGGCAACTTAGGTACTACCATGCGCTGGCCTGCCAACTTTGGTACCGCAGACGAACAAGCCCCCTGATAAGGGTGTCGCTCTAGGGCGCCAGCCTCTGGGATGCTGTCGACACAGGCGACGTGGCGGAGCAGCACGAGTTGGGGCAATATTGTGCTCCGTGCCGTAGGATATGGTGTGAGACCTCGCCGCCAAGGACAATGCGAAGGATGTGATCAAAACAATGCGTGTCGGTGTCGAGTGTGTCCTCGAGTCACGTCGTCCAAAAACTCCTCAAGGATTTTGAGACCCTAGCGTTCAAAATTGGCGAGGTGGTTAATACCTTCGATCCGGATTACGGATGTAGTATAGTAGCTTTTTCCTTAAAAAAGACATAGGTTTATCAAACCTTGGGAAACACTTGCTGATGGTTAAGTAACGTTTATAAGACTTGCTAGTTCGTTTTATCTTACATTTACCCGAGCTTTCTAATTTATTGTGTATCTAGGGTTGTGTTGATGAATGGAGATATGTTAGGGTTGAAGATTCACCTGCAGCTATGCATACATATATGATAAAGATAATTTTAAGCATATTCATGTGTAAATGATCTAATATAGATAAGATTTGTGGGCAGCACATCCATAATTACTAGAGCTCCACAGGCATAGCAAAACTCTTGGTCCAACCATTAATACCACGAAGCATCGGGCTATGAACAATTATTAAGTAAATCCATATCAAAGCATTAAGATCTATGATGTTGTTGTTGTTTTTAAATGGATCACTATACGAATATTGTACTTCCCTTGTTGTCACTGGGTTTCGCATGTAAACGTGTTTCACCACTCATCTTACCTCAAAACATGATCAATCCGCGGGGTCTTGGGTACCTGACAAGTCCTTGGATCGAGGTATGAGACAAAGATACAATATACAGATCTCCTATGAAATCACCACACAATATTTCCATGTAATTAGATGTACATAATCGCTGCGAGGCTACTCCTCAACCCGCAACCCGTGAAGACTACTCACTCATAATAATAAGATCAAGGATAGAAAATATTGTAAAATTACTTAGATTGAAATCAAATATTCGTACAATAGTCGCCAATCATGAGGAGATCTCAAATACAAGATTATGACTATGGCTATGAAGGGGATTGGAGATGGAGATGATGAACTATGGTGGTGGTGAAGTGGTGGATCTTCCTCGCTGTGTTTGTGATGCAATCTGAAAATGTAGGCCATTTGTGTCGCGGCTGGAGTCTCGATATATATGTAGCCCTTCGCGGAAGTTGTTATGTTTGACCTAGCGAAGGCGGTACCGGTGGTACAGGCAAGCGGTATTGGCGGGGCTTGCCCGTACCATTGGTCATTAACACTCCTGGAGACAAGTTTTTGACCTTAATTGACTTGCTGTATTGACAACGTCTTAATCTTCCATAATTTCTCCTGATTTCTCCATAAAAGAGTATTTCGTGCATCACATAAATAAACACAAGGTTTGCGCATCTTTGCAATAATTAGTCTTAAGTGTCAAAGCTAGTCAACTACTTGACATAAAATAATATTTGAATGCGGAAAAAGATGTTATTTTCACAACCATCATTATCTCCAAGCTTAAACCTTAAACATCCTCGAGCAAGAAAGAAAAAAATCAACAACTAAATCATCGTTTAAACTAAAATTACAAGAAAGTAAACTCACTTATGATTGGTAGCCTTATGAGTCCAACGCTTCTTTATTTTTAAAGCTTAGTATAGTTAGAGCAGTGCAAAGAATATCATACAAGTTTTGGTAACACAAGGCAATTAAAATAAAGTATCTATAAGCATAAATGACTAAAAAGTGTAGCAATCATTTCAGTGCCTCTAGTTAACTCTCAGCTTGCTAAGAAACAGTAGAAAGTTTCACATTAGCCCTTCTCGGTGCACCTTTTCTTCAAATATATATTTGTTTCACATTAGCATATCTCGGTGTACCTTATATGCTTTATTTGCCTAGTAGCCAAAAGTCTGCATTCCACATGTATTACAGTCTTTTGCTTTTTTGTTTGACAAAAGAGAGCAGGGATGACGACTCTCTTTGCTGAGTATCTAACTGTTCTCTGGGCTCGGTTTAGGGAAGAGGCTTTGTCAAAATTTCCGACAAAATTCGCTACACAAAAATTATTACTCTGGGCAACAAAAAACTTGGTTTCCGTTAGTGCATGTATACATCATCTTTTTGGTGGGGATAATGGCACATTAGCTAGCTAACTAGTTCAACTAATTTAAGTATTTGCGTCGACTCACAGCAGTCCAAACATCAGTACTGTCGTCGTCGTCGTCGTCAATGCAGAGCGCAAGCCCGAGGAGACCCGAAGGAGCTCGTCCAGGTAGTCCGCGCCGAGGTCCTGAAGCTCCACGACGCCTGAGCCGGTGCCGGCGGACGTCTGCGCATCAGCCGGCTGCTCCTGTCTGACACTGACGGCGGGCATCATCATCTTGGTGGGCGCGGGCGTGTACGACGCCGACCCCGCCGCCGTCGTCTTCTTGGCCTTGTTGGGCGAGCGCTTCCGGATGGAGTGGCGGCGCTTGAGCGCGAGCACGGGGGAGCCCGCGGTGGCCCCGAGCGCGAGGGTGCGTAGCGACTCCTGGACGCGGTCGACGGGGTAGTTGAGCACGGCGGTGGCGCCGCGCACGGAGAAGGCGGCCTGGTCGTAGGCCATGGCGGCCGCCTCGGGGGTGTTGATGGTGCCGAGCCACACCCTGGCGCCCTTGCGGGTGGAGTCCCGTATCTCGGCCACGAACTTGCCCCACGGCCGCTTCCGCACGCCGATCAGCCCCTTGGGCACCGACGCGTCGGCTGGGCCACGGCGCTTGCTTGGACTTGGACTTGGAGCAGCAGCAGCTGCTGCATCTGTAGCAGTAGCGGTGGGCTGCATTTGCTGCATGGCCTGTCGCTGCTGGACGCCATGGCCGTGGTGGTGGTGGTCGGAGGAGGAGTATGAGGAGCCTGACGATGACGAAGAGGATGACGACGCGTCCATGTCCAGGTCGAAATTCAGGTAATGGGCCACCGACATGTCCATGTCGTCGCCCATCGTCTCCAGGAGCGTGCTGAGGAGCTGCATGTCGTCGCTGTCGCCCATGTCGAACGCCGACGGCGAGTACAGCTCTGCCGGCGCCGACGACATCGGCTGGCCGTAGCAGTTGCCGATGCCATCGAATTGATGTTGTTCCATGGATGATGGACTGAATGCTCGAGCAATGCTGGCTTGGCGAGAGAAGGAAGGCTGAATTTGTTTGGAGGCTTTGCTAACTGTTACGAGCAGGGCATTACCGCCCTGCTTTTATAAGCAGCCCATTCCATCTGCCTAGAAAGGGGGGAATAAATCACCGAAGTTTTGGTGCGGGCCCACCGCATCTAGGACCAAAACAAAAATAGTTAAATAATCACGTAACGGATGAGAAGAGGAAGAAAGAGCATTTGGTTAGCTGATTGGAGCGACGCGAGTGACAGGGACAACCCCCTGGCTGACATAGGGCGGCGGGATACGACGAGCAACCCCGACGTCACCATTCACTCATCCTCTGCTCCGACCTGCCCTCACTGTCGCTGACGTAGGGCGGCGGCCACACGCCACCAGGCGCAGAAGATCCCGGCTCTATGGAGACCTGCGAAATATCCATCAGCGATGAGCGCTCCGCTTGCCAAGCTAATATTTTAACGTAATTGTTTTACACGCGCACGATCTTCGCGGAAGCAGCATACATGTGGGCCCCAAAACTAGTACTCCTTCCAACCCGTATTAGTTGACTCGAATTTGTCTAGATTCAAATATATTTAGACATGTTTTAGCAACAGATATATCCGAATCTAGATAAATTGAAGTCAACTAATATGGGTCGGAGTGAGTACTAATACTCTGGCCGCAAATAAATAATGTTGTAGTATAACCTAAGTAATGTACCTCGGTACCTAGAGACTCTTTTCCCCTATAATTTTTTTTACTCCCTCCAGCCCATATTATTGTTCTCAACTTTATCTTCCAGCCCATATTATTGTTCTCAACTTTATCTAGATTCGGATGTATATAGTTAATGATTTAGTCTAGATTCATTCGAATCTAGACAAAATGGAGAACATTAATATGGATCAGAGGGAGTATTAAAAAGAGACTCATAGGCACTAGCACCTGTGAAAGGGAGCTGCGTAGCAGAAAGGGCCGGAACGAGACTCGAACCCGGGTTTCCGGGCTAGCGAGCAATCTCGTGCTGCTAACTGTCTCTCGAAACAGGCATACGTCCCGCTATATTAATATAGCAACCACTGGTGAGACCGCTGCTGGGCCAGACAGCACAACGCCCAAAAGGACTGATACAACGGAAATGCTAGGGCAACAGCGAAAAACATGCCCAAGAAAAAAATAAATGAACGACACGGTGAGTCGACAAAACGCTGGTGATCCGCCACCGCTGCGCCCTCCGAAATAGTCCCACCACGCTTCTAAAGCTCCAAAACGCCCAACACCAAACAACATCTTCAAGAAGGGACACGCCGCTAAGACGGCGCTGTTGCCCGGCCCAAGGCTGGACCTAGGGTTTCCCCTAGCACTCAGGGTATAGTGGATTGGGGCTATCCGCGACGCCCTTAAGGAAGGAATGGTGCCACCCGAAGGCGGCACCGCGTCGGGGTGGAACCGACAAGGATTTCTCCCTAGCCCCACCCACAAAAAACCCTGGACGCGTCGGAGCCTCTCCACCATACTCGCCGCCCACCAGCACACGCCACCACGAACTTGTATACACCCGCGTCTTCGTCTCGTCAAGCTCACAGGCAAGCAGCCCGCAGAGACGGAGGGACACGCAAAGTTCTAGCGAGGGACAGCAGCACCGCGGCTAACGGGAGGAGCCCACCTCCACCGACATGAGGCAGTCGTCGACCAGACATAGGAAGCAAGAGCACACCAGGCCCAGGCAGGCCCGGCCGGGCCCTGGGGGGCCCGTAAAGCTCTCGCCATCCCTGCTGCAACGGGCCTACCACTGTGCCGCTCTCCCCTGCCGGATCCGTCGTCTCCACCGTCAAGCAGATAGGGCCTCAGCAGCACAGGGGCTGGCCCTCCCTAGCCCAGATCGGGCCCAAAGGGGCCGGATCTGAGCCGGCGGGAGCAGCCCGCCCGCACCACCGCATGGCCCCGCCGCGCGCACGCCGGTGCCTGCACCGCCGCCCACAGGCCCTTGGCACCACCGCCATCGCCAATCCGCCTAGTCCCAAGCTACACCGCCGCCGGAGGGGAGCCGGCCCCGACCGCCCCCAGCGACGCGGGGAAAGGAGAACCACCGGCGCCGGCGCCGGCCGGCTTAGCCCGACGACCCCTGCCGGTGGCGGCGGAGGGGGGAGGCAGACGGCCGAGGACGCTGGCTGGAGACGTGGAGAGCCGTGCCCGATGCCCTCGGGGGGTCGAGAGCGCGGGGTCGCGTGGGGTTTTTTTTTCCGAAGGGGGAGTGGTGTCCATAGCACCAAACGTCTCGTGCTGCTAACTGTACGCAGCTGACTTTTTTTCCAGAAAAAAAAAAGTCAGCTGACCTAATAATATACTTAACGGTAAACTAATTATCGGCCAGATCCTCGGGCGCGAGCCGGTGCCCATCTCGCTCTCACTTCGGATACGCACATGTATGCGTGCATGTGACCGATCACTACTAAACACATCCAAGTCTTTTTTTTTTGCAGAAAAAAATACTTTATTAACTTATAGATATATCTCGTTCATTAGGTGTTCAGTACATCCTCGGGAGCACCTCTAATCTAGAACTGGGTGTGATGCTCCTGCCTTCCTAGCTGTGCCATGAGATGGCTAGCTATATTTTGATCTCTCCCGATTTTCCTTACCGCTACATCTATTTCTCCTAAGCTCTCTCTAACACTGTGAACAAGATGTACTAAGGTAGATTGGTCACGTTCGTGCATCAACAGCATATTAACAGCATTTGCGCAATCCGTCTCCAGATCGATCGGTTCCGTCGATCAAGCTAGGGCTAGCCTAATTCCCTCATCACACGCCGCTAGCTCCGCCTCCAGCGCCGAAGAACAGTGCACGATGCTTCGGCAGGCTGTAAATATCACTTCCCCGTCATGGTCCCTTAGCACCATACCAGCTCCTGCTTCTCCATTATGTTCAACATAGCTTCCATCAACGTTCAACTTCAGTCTTCCTCGTGCCGGTCGTTCCCATCTCTTTCGTTGCTTCTTGGACTTCACATCCTCTTTCTTCTTGATGGCTTGTCCGGAGTAAGAGATCGTTGTCTTCCCTTTGCATGCATCCGCCGTCGGGGTCTGTTTGATCATCAGCAAGGTGTCGACATAGCTGCATAAGAATCTCTTTGAGGCTTCGATAGGAGGCGCCGGCTTTTCGTGTGTTATCTCATTATGCACATGCCAAGCCCGCCACAACACCATTAGAGTCATCATCCTCTGTATCGCATTCAGTTTGGGTAGCAGTACTAACACCCAATCTCTTCCCGTATTCTCTGTCATCTGGTCTCCTGGCAAGTCCCAACATTCTCTCATGCTGTGCCATAGTCCTCGTGCGTGTGGACAGGTAACAAGCGCATGGAATGTGTCCTCATCTTCCTGCCCACATATTTTGCATGTGGCCATCGTCTCCATTTTTCTCCTGGCCATATTTTTTTGGGTTGCCAACCCATTTTTTGCCAATCTCCACGCGAAGGTACGCACTTTTCGTGATACTGGATTTTGCCAAATCAACTTCCATGTCTTGTTAGTTCCATCAAGGTTGCTACTTGTATGCCCCCGTCGGAATTTATGTACTGTTCTTCCATGCCTACCCCATATGCGCTCTTGACAATAAATATACCTTTGCTATAAGGCTGTCATGCAATGAAGTCCTCATCGTTCCTTCTTGATGGTCGGATTTTAGTTATACAATCAATGTCAATTGGTAAAAAGTAGATATTCAGCAGTTGCATATTCCATGACCCATCCGGGTTTAATAGTTCTGAGACCCACTTTAACCTGCATCTTCTTTTTGGAGAAATGGTTTTGAAATACTCCTTCCGAGGAATGCATAGGTCTCGCCATATACGTACCTTTGCACCGTTGCCAATCCGCCAAATGATTCCCTTTTTCACCAATTCTAACCCATATTCAATAGCCCGCCGGGTAGGGGATGCATTCCCTATGAACACCGTGTCTACAAGATTACCATTTGGATAATATTTTGCTCGTAGTAACTGGCTGCACAGTGACTCTGGGTTCTTGATTAGCCTCCAAGCCCGCAGTGCCTAGTTAAACATTCTCATATCCTTAAACCCCATCCCTCCTCTTGACTTTGGTTTTAGCATAACATCCCATTAAACCCAGTGGGTTTTCCTTTTTCATTCCGCTGTTCCCCACCAAAAATCTCGAATTATTTTGGTTAAATCGTCACACGAACCAAGAGGAAGCTTGTACACTCCCATGACATAGGTAGCTAAGGCTTGTGCAACAGCTTTGATCAGCACTTCTCTTCCTCCTTGGACCATATGATTTTCACATTGCATTAGTCTCTTAGCCAACTTACCTTGTAGACTTTGAATTTGTCTTTAGACATTCTTCCCTCTAGCGTTGGAAGGCCCATGTACTTTGTTTCAAAGTTCTCTACTGTAACCTGGAGGATGCTTTTCACCTCTTCTTTTATTTCCTCGTTGCAAGCTGGACCAAAGTAAATGGAGCATTTGGCCGGATTTATGAGTTGTCCTGTGCTCTTACTATATTTTTCCAAGGCTTGTACCACCCGATTTGCTTGCATCGGGTCAGCGTGAAAGAAGAGTAAGCTATCATGTGCAAACAACAAGTGTGATATACCCGGGGCACGGCGACGGATTTTCACCGGGGTTATCCTATTGTCCTGCACTTCTTTTTGCAACAAAGTAGAGAGACCATCAGCCACAAAGAGAAAAAGGAAGGGGGAGAGGGGATCACCTTGTCGTAGGCCACAAGAAGGCAAGAACGACTCCAGAAGGGTTCCATTTAGTTTTACTGAATATCTCACCATGGTCACACACTCCATGATCCATTTGATCCACCTGTGAGAGAAACCCAATCTTTCCATCGAACTTCTTAAGAAGCCCCAATCAACCCTGTCGTATGCTTTTGACAAGTCAAGTTTGTAAGCATAGAAATTATTAGAGGCATTAGAATTATTTTCAATATAATGGAGACACTCAAAAGCAATAAGTGTGTTATCTGTGATCAATCTTCCTGGGATAAATGCACTTTGATTTGCCGACACTAGCTCTCCCAAAATGGATCTTAGCCGATTAACTAAGCATTTGGCCACAATCTTGTAAATTACCGTCATAAGCTTATTGGTCGGAGTTCTTTTAGCTCAGCTGGGTGGTCCACCTTAGGTATTAAAACGATAGTAGCCTCGTTAACGCCTTCGGGCATCTTGCTTGTTTCAAAAAATAACTTGACCGCTTTAATGATTTGTTGTTTCATAGTACCCCAATTTCTTTGGAAAAACCTTGCTGGAAATCCGTCTGGTCCCGGGGCCTTCCGAGGTCCAATCTGAAAAAGAGCATTGGAAATTTCATCGTCGTGTTCATCTCCTCTGTCACCTAATGATCCAGAAGTTGGACAACTTCCTGTACTTCTACAGAAGGGTCACGGTTAAACAGTTCTTTGAAGAACGAGTTGGTCATCCTTTCCATTTCAGAAGGTACTTCCTGCCATACTCCTTGCTCATCTTTTAATTTTCTTACCTTGTTCTTCCGTGCTCTCCACACTGCTTTTTGATGGAAAAAACGTGGGTTTCGGTCTCCTTCCTTTAGCCATGCTATACGGAATCTTTGGAGCCACAGCATTTCGTCGCGATACAGAAGTTCATCAATGTGGTCTGAAACCCTTCTTATTTCACTCCTGTCTCCATTCCGTAACAGCAAGTTTTCTAGCTTTTTCCGATTATTTTCAAGCTCATACAGAACATTATCAAACTTACTCTTGCTCCAACCTTGGAGTTTAGACATCACAGAACTCAGTTTATTCATTATACCCTGCAGATCACAAACCATTTGCGCATCATCTGTTTCCCAGGCTTGTTCAACCAGCTCCGTCGGTTCACCAGCTCGTTCCCAAAAAAATTCATATTGTATGTTCGGCTTGCGTCTTGGTAGCTGTTGTTCCTGCTGCATTTTTACTATGACAACGATATGATCAGAGCAAGGTGAGACAACATAATTTACTTCATAATCACCATATAAATCTCTCCATTTATAATCTGCTACTGCACGGTCTAATCTCACCTTCACATTACTGTTTCCTTGTCGCTTATTGTCAAAGGTGAAGCGAACCCCTTTAAAACCAAGATCAACCAGGTCACATACTTGTAGTGTATCTCTAAATGCTATCATTTGATTTTCAGGTCATGGATTAATAGAAAAATGCTCATATTGCCAAAGGGCTTCATTGAAATCACCTACCACGCAAGCCACAGTAGATCTGACATACCTCGTAGGTCCTGAAGTTGGGACCAAACTTGATGACGCTTTTCCACACGGGGTTCGCCGTAGATACACGTTAACCTCCACATTGGTTCATCTGGGCCAAACGGATATACGATCAATGAAATTTTTATTCATACTTTTAATCTTTACATACAAATTCCCATGCCAAAAGAGGGCCAGCCCTCCACTCATACCCTCACTACTAACTTCTGCAAAACCTCGAAGACCCAAACGACTCCTAAGATCTCGAACTTTATTTTTATTTTGTCTAGTCTCACACAAGAAAATTAGACTAGGACGCGTAGACTTGGAGAGTGACACTAACTCCTGAATTGTCAAGGTTCCTCCCGCACCTCGACAATTCCAACAGATACAACTCATTATCCCTGACGAGACCACACATTTGGCCTCGTCAGTGTACCGGTAGCCCCAAATCCGGCTGCTCCTTTCTTCTTAGCAATCCCTCCTGTTCCTCCCATCTGCATGTCCTTCTTCTTAGTTCTAAACACATCCAAGTCGTAGAGCATTTTTGTTATATCATGCTCACTACTAGCTTCTTCCTTCTCGTACTACATGCTTCGTGATTGGTGTATAACCTAGTGTCAGAGGCTGCTTTTTAAAGCTTAGTATAGTATTGTTTGTAAAGCCGTGTAGCTTAGTATTCCTGGTCTACATCAAGCTAACCTACGAAATTTATCTCCGAGATACGAGTAATCTTCGAAAATATGCTTCGTAATCAAATCTATCGCGGATTTGCTCGCTACATCCTCGGACACCCACCCGCGGATCCATACACATGTGCATTAATGAACGCGCCTCGGTGGTAAGGGTCTACTATTACATTGCGATGTTAGCATTTAAAAATCTTGAAACAAATACACCTCCTTCTCTCCCCTCCCTCCTTAGTTGAGAGTTGTTGCCTTGTCGACCTCGGCTCCTCTCCCTTCCTAACTGGCGGCCTCGTCGTCCGGAGATGGGGGAGGGGGCTACCCTAACAGTAGTACTATATCTAGGTTTTGGCCGCTATGCCAGAAATGTTGTTGAGGTCGAAGCATCTAGAACCTACGAGCTGTTCCAGGTGATGGGCAGTGGAGGGGTAGTTGCTTATAGAGCTCTGAGGGATGGAGATGGTGAGCTGTTATGTCTCTCGATAACCTCTTCAATAAAGCTAGGCCGCGGAGTTCTAGATCCAAGAGATCTGCAATCCCATCTGTTGTTTCCGTGTAGTCGTGGTCATAGATAGGAGAGAGGGGAGGGACTTGTTGTTCTTCCTTCTTGTGCTCGTCGGGTGGTCGTGTGAACACCGGTGTGTGTATGGTAGAAGCCGCTTCAACAACCAGAGTTCATCAACACCGGATGCTTTGCGTCGGAGTTATGTTTGGCTGCTAGGGCCACTCCTCTTCGGGAAGCCTCGTTCTTTCACGGTTCTTCTTCCTCGACTTCAGTGTGGGATCCATCATCGGCGTTACCCCAAGTGGATTGTTCCCCAGTGGCGGCGTGGGTGCCCTGGACCTGGAGGTCGCTCTAATGCGGCGGAGCAAAACGAGGCCTTGATCATGTTTTTTACCTTTTGTTCTAGGGTCCTTCTTGTAAAACTTGAGGTTTTATCTCTGGTTTCCTTGTTAGATAGGGTGCTCGATGCAAGTTTGTACCTCTCGTTTGACTAATACAACTTTCAGGCCCTTCGGGGTCAAGCCTGTTTAGAAAAAGCACCAAAGGTCTACTGTATCCCGTTCAAAGCTGGTGCACTTTGATCTTGTCGGGCTGCTTCCTTCTCGCACTTAATACCAGTTAATTTTCTAAGATGTAAATGTCTTTGTTAACTTCACAACATAGTGTCATGATGCGTTTTAAGATTATTATGGTCGGCAATACTAGGTCACTGAAAATAGGGAAAAACTAATCGTTAAACTAATTGTTAGCCTTGCGACAATTAAATAACGAAGAACGAAAACGAAATCACAGCAAGGGGGACACATATTTAACGTGGAAAACCCTCTCCAACAAAGAGAGGGAAAAACCACGGGCGCTAGCCTCCCGGCGACGGGTCTCGCTCCACTCCGTCAGAAGTTAACCTTTACTTTGTAGAATTTGGATTAACATATAACACTAATTAACCACTAGTGCAATCTATAATTTCAAATTAAGAATAATGTGCATACATAATTTCTTTTACGGATGCCTAGCACGGTACATGGTATGTGCAGTGACGATCTACCACAGGGGCACGATCTTCGCTGGGCCCGCAGATCCTCCCTCACCACTTGTATTATGGCGGCAAATCAATATAACCCACAGCTGCCTCTTTTTTTCCTCTGTGATTGAGCGACACATCGAGCGCTGACCTAGTTTCTTAATTATAGACTAATACATCAGAGATTGCTCGATAGATCCTCGGACGCACACGAGCTAATGCACACCTCGATCTCGTCCATGATACGCATATGCATGCATGATGCATGTGACTGATCAGTAATAAACTTCATTTCTCCTACGTAATTAAATCTGGTGCATCTTCTTATTTTTTGCTTGTGATAGCTCCTCGTACCACATGAATCTTTTCTTTGGTAATTGAGTATTTTGGGTACGCATGGCATGCGTAACTGGTAATTTTTTTTGAAATTCAATATATTATGCAAGAAAACCGCCTCATTAAAAATCTTCCAGTCTCCGTAGTTAACTGGTAAGTTTCATTATCAATTTCTACCATAACATAGTGTTCGAGTCAAGTTTTGTGGCTTTGTGTAATTTTGGGACATTAGCGTCAAAAGATTGCATGATATCACCCCATTGCATTTGGTACCACCTCTTGGTACGACACATTTACAAGAAAACACTTAATATTCATCAAAGTCAACCCACGGTACATCTCCAAGGAGATTTCATTGAAAGTTTCAATACATTCCGAATTATGCTTGCTTGATCAGTGAAAAGTTTGTGAAACCTTTAATGAAGCCTTAGTTGCTGCATCCATTTCTGAAACATGTGGTACTACAATGAAGCATTTATGAATCCTCTATAAGTTGGAGTGTGGGTTGACATACTTAAAATACAATGTTCCATGAGAAATTATATATGTGGGCAGCCAACAAATCAGAGGCATTTGGTGCCGTATAATCTTGAGCAAATGAAACTGCCAAGATTTTCTGCTGAGATTAGTTATGGTACATGGTCAAACACTTCCGCTCTGTAATTTTAAGTGACTGAATTCTTCAAGAAGGAAAACTAATCAAGAAATAGGAAAAGTTGGAATGTCTTTGTAACAGTGAGCCATAAATCCTTCATGCCTAGATGCTTATTGGCTATATCTCATACAAATTTAAGCTACTTCTTCATTCTAACATGTGGTCTGGTGTGGACATTAAGATCCAAGTTTTAGAAATTAATTCATATCCACAATATATATTGGTTAAGTAATACATACGCTCATAGTCAAATGACTTGGCTTGTGTGCAGTGGCAGAGCTAGCGGAGGAAATCCGGGGGAGGGGGCAACACATATAATATGAATGTTTAAGTAGTGCAAATGACTCTAATTTTTTTCATGTAAGTCCCCATTTTTTCTACAATGACCTCTCAAAGTCGAGGGGGTGCCCCCCTAGAGATATACATAGCTCCACTAGTTCTTGTGTGTCACAAAATCCACATGCTTGGATTTTTATTATTGATCAAACTTAATTTTTGGAATGCGTCGACGCGCGCCTTCCGTTGCGTTTGGCATTGCATGTGGGAAAGTGGGAATGTCCTTGTAACAATGATCCATAAACCCTTCTTGCCTAGTTGCTTCTTAGGGTATATCTCATACAACTTTAGGCTAGTTCTTCATTCTAAAGTGTGGCCTAATGTCAACATTAAGATCCAAGTTTGAACAATGAATGCATACCAACAATATATGAGTTACTTAATATACGGGGACATAATCAAACGACATGGTTTGTGTGTGGTGGCCGAGCTAGAGGAGGATATATGGGAGGAGGGGAGCATAATGCATGGATGTTTAGGGGGCTAATGAATCTATTTTCTTTCATGTATGTCTCTAATTTGTCTTCATTGATCTTTCGAGGTCTTCGGATGATGACCCCCCCTAGTTACACATAGCTCTGCCCAGTGCTTGTGTGCACAAAACCCACATGCTTTGGTTTATACTGTTGAGTAAACTTGATTTTTGGAATGTGACTCTGTGTGTCTTCCGTTGTGTTTGGCACTGCACGAGTTATGAGAATTCCTTTTAATCCATCCCCTTCTTGCCAATTTTAGTGTCTCTTTGAAACCATTTTATCTACTTTTCCAGCTAGTTTTCAGTAGCAGATTACAAAACGAATACAAGGCAACACAATTTAGGAACCACGAACTCAGCATTACATTGAGAAAACTTCTTTGTGTTTGTACGGAAATTTGGGGAAAATACATAGAAATAATATGCTATGCAAATACTTTTAGGATATCTAATATGGGGATCACATGTAATCAACCCGGACTCTTTTAACATATCCAACAAATCCCACTTTTACCACTAAACTATACCCGCTCCATATAGATTATGATTCGTTCCAGAAAAGTTCCAAAAGATGATAATGATAAGTAAAACGATTGTTTACAAAGAAACGCCAACCGAACTAACGGAATTTTTTTGATAAAGGTGTTATTGATGGAATTACCTCGGCATGTCAATCATTTCCATTTCCACAAGGTTGTTTGCTCGTCAGATTTATTTACTTACATTTGATGGGTGGGTGCGAAGAAGGTACATCTAGCCATTCCCGATGAACAAAAAGGTATACATACAGTCATTGTGGCCTAAATCTAGCACAACTTATTTATACACATGAAGTTGCAATTATTAGCTACCTAAATATCTACGCTCACTCACCTGCCCAAAAGGTGGTGCATGCATGTGGGCAGGCCGGTTAGCACGCGAGAGGCCAAATATAATACCTTCCTTAATTAGCTGATTGCAAGTTGGTGCTGCAGCTAGATAGCTAGGGACCAACCGGCCTGTTTTTCTTTTGGGCCTCACGAACTTTTCATGCTACAGTACGTTGATGTGGACCGGCCGCTAAAGTTTGTAACGACGATATATATTTCAAATATTATAATTTTTCCTTCTTTCGAGGGAGAAAAATATTGAGTTGTTTAATTAGTATAGCCATCACGATCGAGTACCTTTCACAACCCCTGACTTTGAATCTGACAAAAAAAATCTCACAGGGTTCAACATCTCATGTACTACAAGGATTAATTCGGCATTGACATAATTTCACAATTCTACAGTTGTTAATTTGTCTTGAAGCATATATAGAGTAAATAGCGTAAAACCACCGCATCATCCGGCGAATTTCACCACAACTTGCAAAAAAAAAAAAAAGAAATATCTGAGTTGTGAAATTCGCCGGTCCTCAAAGCAGTACACAAAACATTCACTGGAACCGTTGGAAGTTGGCATTTCGCCTCGCTATACCTCCTAGCGTGTATGTATGGACAAATTAGTATGTAATTTGGCAGTATTGATATAGAGTGCAAAGTATATTAATTGAGGTGCATACAAGATGATGAGTAGTAGTACTAGCACTGGCGAAGCTCTAGTCAAATTGTTGGGCGGGCCATCCCAAAGAGAATGCCAGATTTTTTCCTTCTATCGGCTAATTTTCTTCTAATCTTCAGTATTTTGGTCTGAGTTGGGCGGGCCATGGCCCGGTTTGGCCACAACAGAGCTCCGCCACTGAGTACTAGTACTATGTGTCATCGTCATGAGTCATAACTCAGTGTGGGTTCGAGGAAGCAGCGGCAGGCAGCAGTTGCAGTAGTAGTACTAGTACTATGTGAGTAGTAGTACTAGTACTATGTGTCTGTGATGGTTGCTTGCATCTGCATGGCGTCGCCACCCAGCTGTTTACGTCAACGCTGACGCAAACGGAGCGACATGCAGCATCGAATGAGTGCGACCACACATTTCATCCGTCCAAAACTCCATCGTCGTCCGAAACAAGAAAAAGCCAGCACCGGGAGGAAGAAGAAAATGGACCGATCGGTCGATGTCCAGGTGCAGTGCATGTACTAATTATTGTCTCACGCACACAACAACGACCGCCCTGAAGTTTTGGCTGTCACGCTCATCCTTCATTTTCGTCCAACCTCTACGCCTCAGCAAATCTCGGCCTGGGCAGTGTCTCGGGCCGGGCCGGGCCTGCCGAAGCCCGACCCTTAAAACTCAAGCTTAGTCTCAGTCTTTTCGCAAAAAAAAAGCTTAGTCTCAGTCTGATCGAGGCATGAAAAAAATGAATACTTTCGTATTGAAATTTTGAAATAATTATTTTTTGGGTATAAAATATGAAATTACACCTATCATTTCGATAATAAAATATAAAAAACCACGAATTTTGATCTTTTTAGGCTTCCGAGGCAGGTTTCAGGAGGAAACCTGAGGCCCGAGCCTGGCCCGAATGTTGGGCTTCGGTTGGGTCTGTTGGCCAGGCTGCCAATGCCCAGGACTAATCCAACCAAAGAGCAATTCTAGGAGATTTTTCATAATGCTGACTTTATTCTTTAAATATAATAAAATTATGCAATCTAGAAAACACACACTACTAAGACTATAATACAAGAACCAACCAACATGTTGGATCGATTAAGAGGGTGGTTGTATTGGAGATTCAATCTCATGTAGTACTATATATCTTATTAAAGCGGAATATTCTTCCCCGCAAAAAACAGCGGAATATCTTGTAATGTTAGGCTTTTCCACGGACACCAAAAAGGGAAGACCATTTTTGTTTCCCATGAAAATAAAACATTTGTACTAACTCAGGTCCAGGTGTAGCCTCGCATGAAGGACATGTGTGTAGCATATACTAGCTAGATAGCTGAACATGCCTTTTGGGCGCATGATGCAGCCAAGAATAAGTCAAGTACTAACTGACCAGCTGCTGACTGCTGCCTTGAATTTGGAAATACTTCTACTATTTTCCACAAATCTCGTCGTAGCAACTGTCGCGGCGGGGTTGGCCAGAATGCCATGTAATAAATACTCTATAAACACACAAGAATGCATGTGGATGCTGGTTGAGCAAACTTAATTTGGTGCAAAACATGTAGGGTAGGACATTGAGTATATGTGTTTCTTGGCAAAGATCTGTGTGACAGGTATTAGAACACTGGGCATATGCTCACTACATGCATTAATTCATGGAAGCTGCTAGGAGATGAGAAAAGAGAGAGAGGAAGGTTCGTGGATGCATTGCAGCAGCAGCACCTGATGACCTACATGCGTCTGCGGATGTTGGGGTGCAAGTCCAGGTGCACGGCATCTTGCCTCCTCCGGCCGGCACCATGCACATCAATCCGACTCAACGCCCCAAAAGTTGAACCATGCATATACTAGTGAGATTGAGAGCCTCTGCAAAAAATGGGACGTGTCTTATTAAAATCAAGAGGCAGTAAACTGCAGTTGTCCATCAACGACCGTGCACTCGATGACGCATGTGTTGTGGCGTAGTAGTAGGTTTTTCAAACTTGATTAAACGTGACATGTGACGGTAGCTCGTTAACTGGCAGTTTGAAAGAGTACCCTTTTCCTCTCTCGCTAAACAGATATGTTTTATTTTGTCCAAATTGGTAGCAAATCTAGAGAAGATTCTCTCTTCGATAATTCGTTCCCTTTTGGACCTCTTTTTGCCTCCGATCAGGTAGCAAATCTAAAGCAGCAAATCACACCAGGCAGAATACACTCATTCAGAAAACAAAACAAATATAGATATAGCTGTGCGCAGCTAAATAGGATATAGCGATAGAAAGTAGTAGGTTGCTTAACAGGGTTCGATGCATTCAGCCAGAAATAGGATGCAAGCAAAATATAGAAAATCAAAAAAAGCTGCTTAGCAGCAGCAGCCGTGGCAGATGCAGATACATTCAAGGAGACACCCAACCCGTTCACTCGCCAGCGCCTCCATCTCCCCCTGGCGCCTCCGCCACTTTTTGCTGCCCAGTTTCTTGGACTTGGGGGGGCTTGGGCCTGATTGGAGGCATGCGACCCTCTTTGATGGCCACCCGCTGGAGGTTTCGGAGGTGAATGCCGAGAGCACGGTGTTTAGCGATGTAGGCGTTGATGTTCGCAGGCTCGGGCTTGCCGCTTTTGTGGATGCCGGAGACCGCAGCCTCTGCATGCTTCAGTAAGGTGTTCAAGACGGTGTCGCTGGCGGCGCGACTCGTCAAGCAGTAGACGCCCCCCTTGCGGAAGGGGCAGCTGTAGTAGGGGCCCGTGAGGAAGCCGTCGTACTTGCCGGCCCGCAGCCTCCTCAGCACCTGACGAGCCTTGGTGTGAATGGACTCGTCATCGCTGCAGACGTCGCTGCCGGAAACCTATTAGAAGAAAGGGAAAATGGGGGAGTAGATGGTGTAAGAAGACCGAGCAATCGAAATGCGAACAAGCGAATCCTAATAAACCAAGATCTAGCATCCAACGATGGGAACAGTGTTGGATAATTAGGCACAATTTCCATGATTAATTCCAGAATATTAAACATGACAATACCAGCTAAATTTTAAATAGATTAGCCCATTATTTCTAACAAACGGTAGAAGAACCAGGGGAGGGGAGCAAACCCTAGTTACCTCCGACCATAGGTTGTCGATGCCGGTGTCGTAGGGGTTCAGCGGAGCGATGTACTTATCTGGATCGTAGGTGCCCAAGAAGTGCGTGATCTGCTTGTGACCGGCGGGGGCCTCCTCGCCGCCGTGGGGCTCCTCTTGAGCGGCTCCGTCGGTAGCTGGGACGGGGGCCTGGACGGGAACGGCAGCTGCCATCGATGCCTCTACTGGGGCCTGGACAGGGACAGCGGCTGCTTTCAACGCGTCGAGGGGGACCGGCGAGGAGACGGGGCCTCCTCGCCGGCGGCCACGGAGGCCACGATGGCCACCTTATCCTCCTTGGCCATCGCCGGCGCGGACGGGGTATTCTCGGGAGTTTGCGGATGCTGGTGGGATAGTGGAGAGGGTTGCGTGGGGATAGTGAGCGAGAGTGGGAGTGGGTGTGCAGAGAGGGGCTCTATAGCTAAGGTGGATAGAAGCAAGGCATGTTTCGTTGCACCACCATGCAACGCGCCGCGCAGTCGACTACACCGTGCACCGCGACACGCGCACGGTACGTCACGTTTTTTTCCGGGCCATGCATGGCAGTTCTGTATTGAGCCGCATGCAAAGGACGCACACACAATTTCTATGTACGAAGTTTGACAAGGCCCTAAAATTGGCGATTGAGAGCCGCTGCGTAAAAAATGGGATATGTCTTATTAAAATCAAGTGGCAATAAATTGCAGCTGTCCATCGACGACCGTGCACTCGATGACGCATGCGTTGTGGCGTAGTAGTAGCAGTAGTAGGCTTTTCAGACTTGATTAAACATGACATGACCGTTCGACGACTTTTTCCATGGACGGCATCGTGTTCCTTCTTGTAGAAGTCTGCATGAGGGAGACGTACGTGTTGTCTCGCGCTGTACTGTGAAGGGCACGACGTGTGCAACGATCATCGTTGGATCGCATAGAATCAACGGTTGGTGCGCACGATCCACATGACAACTGTGATAACCAATCAGGGAGTAGCAGACAGGGTGAGCACAGATTTGTGCTTCTACGAAAGATAGAGAGGTGGGGGGGGGCAAAACTGAGTAGTACCACATAAAACCAAGGGCGATACTGAGTAGTATAAAAATTGAAAGTGAGTGTCTTGCACAATGAAATACATCGTGGCATACATCAAATTATGCCAAGATAGATCCACAAGAGTTTATTGGATGTGTGTTCTTCTCATAAACCACGTAAGGATCCACTAGAGTCATTGGATGTGTGCTCTTCTCACAAACCACATATCACCAGTTTCATTGCATGTGTGTTCTTCCCACAGACCACACATGGATCCACCGGTGTCATTGCATGTGTGTTCTTCTCACAAACCACACATGGATCCACCAGTGTCATCGCATGTCTGCTCTTTTCATGAACCATGGCTAGAGTCAATGCATGTGTGTTATTCTCACAGACCACATATCACCTGTGTCATTGCATGTATGTTCTTCCCATAGACCACACATGGATCCACCAGTATTATTGCATGTGTGTTCTTCCCACAGACCACACATGGATCCACCCAGTGTCATTGTATGTGTGTTCTTCCCACAGACTACACATGGATCCACTAGAGTCATTGCATGTGTGTTCTTCCCATGAACCACACATGGATCCACCAGTGTCATTGCATGTCTGCTCTTTTCATGAACCACAGCTAGAGTCATTGCATGTGTGTTCTTCACACAAACCACAGCTAGAGTCATTGCATGTGTGTTCTTCTCACAAACCACATATCACCGGTGTCATTGCATGTGTGTTCTTCCCATGAACCACACATGGATCCACTAGTGTCATTGCATGTGTGTTCTTCCCATAGACCACACATGGATCCACCAGTGTCATTGCATGTGTGTTTTTCCCATGAACCACACATGGATCCACCAGTGTCATTGCATGTGTGTTATTCTCACAAACCACATAAGGATCCACCGGTGTCATTGCATGTGTGTTCTTCCCATGAACCACACATGGATCCACCGGTGTCATTGTATGTCTGCTCTTCACATGAACCACAGCTAGAGTCATCGCATGCGTGCTCTTTTCATGAACCACAGCTAGAGTCATTGCATGTGTGTTCTTCTTACAGACCATATCATGAATGATACGTCCAAAACGTATCTACTTTTCCGAACACTTTTGCTATTGTTTCTCCTCTATACTTGTGTGATTTGGATGCAACTAATGCGAACTGACGCTGTTTTCAGCAGAATTGCCTTGGTGTCTACTTTTTGTGTAGAAAATCAACTACCAGGAAAAATCCCGGAAAATATGCCAAAAATCCTATTTTACCCGAAGACTCCAGGAGCCAAATACGAGACGGAGAAGAGCCCTGGGGTGGCCACACCACCTGCTGGCGCGGGCCAGGCCAAGCCACGCCAGGGGGTGGTGTGGGCCCCCCATGCACCCCCTCGGCCTCTCTCTTCGCCTATAAGGAGCCTTCTGACCTAAAAACTTTGGGGGGGGGGTCGACGTTTTTCCAGAAGGAGTTCCGCTCCGCCACCACCACCAGATTCCACGAAACAGCACCAGAAACTCTGTTCTGGCACCCTGCCGGGACGGGGAATTGGAGGAGATCATCGCCATCATCATCACCATCACTTCTCCATCGACCATCCATGTTTTCCCCATCTATGAGTGAGTAATCCCCCGCTGTAGGCTATGAGGATGGTAGGGGTTGGATGAGATCGTTCATGTAATGGCATCAGATTGTTAGGGCATAGTGCCTAGTATCTCTATTAGTGCTTTATGACTTTGTTGCAACCTTGTTGTGCTGAATGCTTGTCACTAGGGACCGAGTGCCATGATTTCAGATCTGAACTTATTATTGATTCATCATGATAGTATTGTTTTGGGTCTTATCTACAAGTTGTTTACACACGTCGTTGTCTGGAACCTATGGTCACGAAGTGACAGAAATCGGGGTAGCCGGAAGGGAAAGGCTTTGATGTGAGGATCACATGTGTTCATGGAGTGTTAATGCTTTGCTCCGGTGCTTTATTAAAAGGAGCACCTTAATTGCTAGTAGTTCCCTAGAGGCCCCGCTGCAAACGGGCTAGCAGGACAAAAGATGTTGTGCAAGTTCTCATTGCGAGCACGTATGACTATATATGGAACACATGCCTAGGATTGTCTAGTACTTGGATGCTTTTTGTTATTTATCTGCAATTGCCCTATGTTCTGATTGCTATGTGAATTGTCTTGTCCATGCAACGCCCGTCCATCCATCCCTATGCCTACCGCACTTGAATCCCACTGTTTACTGCTTTTGTTACTACTGTCTTTGTTTTGTTGCTACTGTTACTTTACTATTCCTACTACAAAACTGTTGCTACTGATTAACTGCTATGGGCAAGATTGTTTCCAGGTGCAGCTGAATTGACAACTCAGTTGTTAAGGCTGATAAGTATTCTTTGGCTCCCCTTGTGTCGAATCAATAAATTGGGTTTCACTTCCCTCGAAAATACTGCGATACACCCCCTATACTTGTGGGTCATCAAGACTATTTTCTAGCGCCGTTGCCGGGGAGCATAGCTTTATTTATCAAGTTCACTTGGATTCTCTATTGTTCGCTGCTTTCAATCCATCATGGGTAAGTCTCGTGATGGCAAGGTTCCTATTTTACCATCCACTACAAGAAGAGGTACGGTTCTGAACACCTCTACCGCTCTTGATTCACCGTCTGTTCTGAGTAAGTTCCTTACACCACCACATACACATGCTACACATACTGCTACTACTGCTGAATCTGAAACTTCTGATGCTTATGATGCTGCTTCTACTGTGCTTGATAAGAGTGGTTCATTAGGTCCTTTCCTAGATGCTACGATTGCTAGAACTATAGTTGGAAATACCAAAACTCCTAATGAACACACTGCTACACCTGTTAGCTCACCTGTGTCTAGTGAGAGTTATGATGCTGAAGAAGATTATGTTGAGA
This sequence comes from Avena sativa, assembly GCA_916181665.1. Lineage (NCBI taxonomy): Eukaryota > Viridiplantae > Streptophyta > Magnoliopsida > Poales > Poaceae > Avena > Avena sativa. The sequence goes on from OV702295.1 coordinate 438,454,859, forward strand.
TGACTGATGAGTTTATTGAAGAATGTAGGAACACCCATGATAGGAGCGCTGCTAAGAATCTCCTTGAGAGGCGTACTATTAGACCCAAATTATATCCTGCTGCTAAGTTTGCTGCTTCTCCCATAAACATTATAGATGAAGATTATGATTTCTCTCTCGATCTATCTTACATAGCTATTGTCGAGAAAGAACCTTTTGGTGGAACTAAGAATGAAAGTGCGGTAGCACATATGAATGAACTTTCTACCATGAGTGACTTGTTTTCTGATGATATTAAAATGCGTACTTACTTTGTTGCTAAGACTTTCCCTTTTTCACTGAAAGGAGAAGCTAAAACTTGGTTTGGTAATTTACCTCCTGGATCTATTGATAGCCCTGAGTGCTTGTTTAATACTTTCCTGCAGAAATATTTTCCTCCTAGTGCTAGACATGCTGTTTTGCAGGAACTTTTTGATTTCAAACAGGGAGAAAAAGAGGTATTGCCCGAATCTTGGGCAAGGTTTTGTGCTTTGATTCATGCATAGGCTGGAAGTCCATTACCTAAGAATGAACTACTTGATATATTTTATAATGGACTAACCGAAGAATCTAGGACATACCTAGATGTGCTGATTGTGTTTTCAGGAATAGGACTCCCAAGGAAGCTGAGGAATTAATGGCTAAAATAAGCAAGAATTATGAAGATTGGACTCCTCCTAAACAAGCTATACCTGAAGTAATTGTACCTGAACCATCTATTCCTGTGCCTATTCCAACACTAAAGAAGAGGGGAGTTATTGAATTAAATGATGAAGTGATGAAGGAAGCTAAGAAATGTCTTAAGGAGAAGGGAATTAAAGCTGCAGATGTCAAGAATTTACCTCCTATAGAAGAATTATGTAAGCCTATTCCCTACTCACCCACTATTGAGGTACACTCTCTCCAACACTTTGATGAAGGTGATATCCCTTACTTGAAACCTCGTGATCAATGCTTAGAAGAATTTGATATCTTTATTGTTAAGCAAGATAACTTTAATAAAAGGGTGCAAAATCATCTAATGGAAAACACTAGAGCTATTGTTGAGTTGAAAGATATTGTGGAAAGAACCTCTAATGATGTTAAAATGATTGTTAAACACTTTCAAATGGTTCAAACTCAAATAGATCAACTCGTTAAAGTGCAAAAAGACTTGCTAGTTAATGCTGCTAAAGAAAAACATGCTTATGAAATTAGAACTAAAAGTGGTGCTGCTACCCAGGATCCTCTATATCCCGAGGGGCATCCCAAAAGAATTGAGCAGGATTCTCAACAAGCTGAAAATAGTGGTTCTACTCGTAAGAAAAGGAAAAAGAAACATAAAACTATTGTAGAACCCTCTGAACCTGCTATAGATCCTAATAGTATATCTATCTCTGATGTTGAAACTGAAAGTGGTAATGAAGAAAATGAAGTTCTTAATGAAGAAAAAGTTGAAGAAGAACCTGAAAACCACACTAAGACTACTAAATACACCAAAGAAGATTTTATTGCTAAGAAACATGGTAGTGAAAGAGAACCTTGGGTCCAAAAACCTATGCCTTTCCCTGATAAGAAACACAAGTCAAAGGAAGATGAACACTATAATAAGTTTTGTGAGTGGATGAAACCTTTATTCTTGCAAATTCCTTTGACTGATGCTATTAAATTGCCTCCTTATTCAAAGTATATGAGGGACATTGTCTCGAATAAAAGGAAGATCCCTAATGAAGAAATCTCTACTTTGCTGGCTAATTATTCCTTCAATGGTAAGGTTCCTAAGAAATTTGGAGACCCAGGGATTCCAACTATCCCTTGCTCTATTAAGAACAGTTATGTTAGAACTGCTTTGTGTGATTTGGGAGCTGGAGTTAGTGTTATGCCTTTCTCTCTCTATAAGAGGCTTCAGCTTGAAAAATTGATACCAACTGATATATCTTTGCAAATGGCTGATAAGTCTACCACTATTCCTGTGGGTATATGTGAGGATGTACCTGTCCAGGTGGCTCATAATTGCTTGATATTAACTGATTTTGTTGTGCTTGAAATGCCTGAAGATGATAATATGTCTATTATTCTTGGGAGACCTTTTCTTAATACTACAGGAGTTGTTATTAATTGTAATCAAGGAAATGTGACCTTCAATGTCAATGACAAGGAACATACTGTCTATTTCCCCAAGAATATTGAAAGTACTTATGGTTTAAATTCAATTGAACATGTTGAAGGCATTCAAGTTGGAGAAATATATTGTCCCATACCAAAAGAAAAATTTGAAACTATTATGATTGGGACCATTGCTATCAAAGTCGAGGTAACATAATCATTAGTGGAATACAAAGTTTTGTCTCATATGCAATTCTTTTGGTGGCAAGACTTGATCAACCTTACTAACAAAAGGATTCCATTGAACAAAACAATGTTTTCATTATGATTATCCCCATTTATTTCTATCCTTTGTATTTTAGTTTTTGCTTTTGTTTAGTTTTCTTTGTGTTGTTAGTTTGCTTGCATGCTAGAACTTCTGTAGTTCTAGCCTTGTTTTGTCCTTGCATCATGTTTCCAAAAAGAAAAAAAATCTATCTGTCAGAAAAATCATTCTTCTATTTCTGAAAATTGCCCAAAAATAAAGTGTCTTGAAAAATTTCAGAAAATTCATATTAAATTTTTACGTGAAAAAAGGGGCAAAGGAGTACCTGGTAGGTACCAGGAGGGCCCACCAGGCAGGCACACCACATGGTGGCGCGGCCAGACCTGGGTGGCGCCATGCCCTGGTGTGGGCCACCCCTGGCCCCCACTATCTCTCTCTCCTGCCACTTTCTTCTCTCTCCCGAGTAAGCTCCAGTTCATAGCTCAAAATCGCGTTCTTTCTGTGTTTGCTCTCGATTTTTTCAATCTCTTTGCTCAGCCCATCTTTTTTTCTGAAATTTGGAGCAATTGTTCCTTGGTATGTGACTCCTCCCCTTGTCCAAGTACATTTGTGTTTAGTGGATTATATGTTGAGTATTTTGCTGCTGTAGGTGACTGGTTATGAGAGCTTGTAAGCTTGTTTGATGCCTAGAGATAAAGTTTTGATGCATGTTTAGGCCCCTTGCTAGTCCCTATGAGTAGAATCCTTCATTATATTTACTTTGCAATCACTTGTTTAATAGGTGTTTAAATTTCAGAATAAAAGATGAGTGAGCACCACCTAAACCAACATGAGCTTTGGGTGCCTGAGGTCATGAAGGTCCACAGGGAGGAGGAAGTTTTCCCTCCATATATCCATGCCCTGAGTTCATGAGAGCTGCAGGAATCCTACAAGATTTCCACACTGGGGTTTCTAATGCAGGGTTAGAGATTTTCTTGGAAGATGAACCTTGTCAATTTGTGAAGCTAACCATGTTTGTGGTGTAGGATTTCCAATTTAGTCACTCTTTGCCTAACCCCATGGTCCATTACAAAATTTACAATATTGCTGTCAATCTTTCTCTTGATGATTTTTGTGCAGCCATTAAGGTACCTCAATGGGGACCATGTAAGAAGATTAAAGAGAGACCAGAACCACTCATGGATTTACATGAAGAAATTTGTCAAGGGAGTAGCTTCTCAAAGGACAACGGAAAAATCCGTAACATTCATCTTCCCTCCATTCGCTACTTTGCTTACTATATTGCCAAGTGTGTTCTTGCTAGGAAAACTGCCAATAAGTTATCTTCGTTTGATCTAGCATTTATCTCTACTGCTCTTAAACGAGATAGGTCTTACAACTTAGGTGCTTTGATAGCCTTCCGTCTTGCTGCTAACCGTGAGAAAGGTGGAGTCTATGGAGGCCTTATTGCTTCTCGTTTACTAACATTGCATGGTTTAGTGCCTCATCATCTAGACCTTCAGTTTCCCATAGAGAGGCTTGATTTTAATTCCATGGTACAGCATAAATTTATTTCCTCGTGGGCTAGCTTGAGTGAGTTATCTTATGAAATAACCTTTCTCAAAGCTGGTTGGAGAGAGAGCAAGTCCGAGCGTGTTGTTCTTTTGCCTGCACGTGTTTTGTTTAACCTTGATAACAGGGAAGGATGGTCCCTCACTGAGGAGGATCTTGACACGTACTTGGGAGAGCTCTCCCAATAGGAGCAGGACACTAGAAGGGAGGTCACGGATGATTCGGTCCAGCCCTCGAATGAGGGAGAGTCTTCATATCAGCATCCCGCTTATGATTGGGGAGCTTCTTCTTCTTCTCATGGGCCCAGCTACGACCATTCTTACCAAGATCCGCCCGCTTGGAACCCCTATTCGTACATGGATTGATACCCACTTAGGCCAAAAGCCTAATCTTGGGGGGAGGTACGCCGACACCGCACTCATCTCCATATCATGTTGCGTCGGTTCTTTGTATATTCATGCTTTCGTTCTGTTTTTAGTTTTCGTTCTTCTTTGCTTTTGCTTTCTAAAACACAAAAAGACCAAAAATATTTTTGTTGTTTCTCTTTGGTTTGCTTCTTCTTTTTGCTTAGGTTTGCTTGTTTCTTTTTGCTTTGTTTTGAACTATTCGAAAAACCCAAAAAGATTTTGCTTTGCTTGTTTTTCTCTTTTGGTTCTTGTTTAAAAATCGAAAACACCAAAAATATTTGTCGTTCTTCTTTGGTTTTTGTGAGTTGGCTACAGGGTTCAGCAGTTCTCAGTGGATTATTGGTTTCATATTATTATTCAAGCCACACAAGTGAAGAGCAATAATGAGGATTAATGACAACTTGAGGCGTGGTAAGAGGCTGGTAACGAACTCTATTTGTCTTCATTTTTGTACATATACTCATCTTTGTGAGCTTGCTTAGTCCGTTCATGTAGGGTGTATGTTATCTTTGAATGCTTAGTAGTTCTTGCTTTCTTGTGATTAGCTCCAGCCCGCTAATAGTTTGTAGCATGTCTCACGAATGTTTGCTTGCATTACTCTATTCATAAATTGGTATGACACTGTGATATCCTCCTCTGAATGTTTCATTTGATCGACTTGGCACATGCTCACGCATGCACATGACTGTAATAATCAGTTAAGCCTTGACGAATTATTTTCCCTTGAAGATCTTGAATCATTTTCGTGCCATGAGTAGTCCTGTTTTGTTGAAAGCATGATAATGACAGCTATTGCTCTCTCGTTTGTCTCTCCCTTACTATTGCTAGCCTTCACTTCTACTGAGTGTTTTACTCATGTTTCCAACTTCCTAAACCAAATATTTCCAAAGTGTCCACCATACCTACCTATTAGCATCGTTTGCTATCTCCGTGCATATTCAATATGCCTTGTTTTCTTCCGAATAAAATGTTTGCTTGTTATGAGAAAGTTAGTTAGTAAAGCTCTCACGAACTTGATGGCACACATTATTTTCTTGCACTTAATAAACCTGAACCATTGCGTCCTTCTTTGTTGCGCATATGCTTGCGCTTTATGAGTTGAAGTTAGCAGAACCATGTATCATGGGGACCACTTTCAGCGCTTCATAGGTACTTTGTACTTAGTTGATATCATGTTCTTTTGCTTATGGATCCCGGCGGTGTGAAATAAAAGTGGAACTTGTAAGATCATGGAGTTTGTATGTATGTTAGAGAAACGCCTAGGCCACTAGCCTAAGCCATGCCTAATCATGGTGGAAACTTGCAGCATAACCATAATGAGCATTCTATGAAGCATCCTCAATAAAAATCTATGCACATAGTAAATAAAAAGATCGCTGAGATTGCTCATTGTCTGCTCGCCTTGTCATTTTGATTATGGGATAGCTCCTGTATCATATGCAAGGGGTACCCCGTTGGCGGTTCTCTATGATATGTATGTACTTACAATGACAAGAGCTTACTTGTGACTGAAGTTGAGTAGCATGAGGATCGGTCTTCGTAAGTAAGGGGCATGAGACTTCAATTTATAACTTGTCAAGCATATCCTCTTAGTTGTGTCACTTTCACCTTAACCACATTAAAGATGCTTATGATAGGGGCATTGAGAGCTCAAAGCTAACAAGTACCATACTTTCAGCATTTGGAAGCCTTTCAAAATTATTCAAAACCTTTTTCTTCTACTTGTTGAGTCTCCACATATTCTTTGAGCACCTTCTTGAGAGCATTAGTTGTCATTTTTTGTGTTTGTTCCATTACTTGATTACTTGTGTTATGACTTTGATGCTTGTATCTTTGATATCTTTACTTCTAGTCATCACTTGAACTTTAGAGGTGCCTTGGCATTCATAATCAAAGGCAAGCGAGATACCACTCTATCATACCTTTCTATGAGCATTGTAATGTTGCTTATGTTTGTGCTTCATGCTACTTATTATTCTTGAGTTGGAATCTCTTCATAGCTTGCAATGACTATTAAGTAGACTCAGTTGCATACTCTTTATTATGAATTGTCTAGGTAGTTGATCACATTGCTGAGAATATTTACATCATATGAAGCAAATGTGTTCGTGAAAGTTCTTTTATCGCACTCGGTTTTCAACTGAATTGCTTGAGGACAAGCAATAAGCTAAGCTTGGGGGGAGTTAATACGTCCAAAACATATCTACTTTCCCGAACACTTTTGCTGTTGTTTCTCCTCAATACTTGTGTGATTTGGATGCAACTAATGCGAACTGACGCTGTTTTTAGCAGAATTGCCTTGGTGTCTACTTTTTGTGCAGAAAATCAATTATCAGGAAAAATCCCGGAAAATATGCCAAAAATCCTATTTTACCCGAAGACTCCAGGAGCCAGAATACGAGACGGAGAAGAGCCCTAGGGTGGCCACACCACCTGCTCGCGCGGGCCAGGCCAGGCCGCGCCAGGGGGTGGTGTGGGCCCCCCAGGCACCCCCTCGGCCTCTCTCTTCGCCTATAAGGAGCCTTCTGACCTAAAAACTTTTGGGGGTTCGATGTTTTTCCAGAAGGAGTTCCGCTCCGCCGCCACCACCAGATTCCACGAAACAGCACCAGAAACTCCGTTCTGGCACCCTGTCGGGACGAGGAATTGGAGGAGATCATCACCATCGCTTCTCCATCGACCATCCATGTTTCCCCCATCTATGAGTGAGTAATCCCCCGCTGTAGGCTATGTGGATGGTAGGGATTGGATAAGATCGTTCATGTAATGGAATCAGATTGTTAGGGCATAGTGCCTAGTATCTCTATTAGTGCTTTATGACTTTGTTGCAACCTAGTTGTGCTGAATGCTTGTCACTAGGGCCCGAGTGCCATGATTTCAGATCTGAAATTATTATTGATTCATCATGATAGTATTGTTTTGGGTCTTATCTACAAGTTGTTTACACACGTCGTTGTCCGGAACCTATGGTCCCGAAGTGACAGAAATCGGGGTAGCCGGAAGGGAACGACTTTGATGTGAGGATCACGTGTGTTCACGGAGTGTTAATGCTTTGCTCCGGTGCTTTATTAAAAGGAGCACCTTAATTGCCAGTAGTTCCCTAGAGGCCCCGCTGTAAACGGGCTGGCAGGTCAAAAGATGTTGTGCAAGTTCTCATTGCGAGCACGTATGACTATATATGGAACACATGCCTAGGATTGTCTAGTACTTGGATGCTTTATCTTATTTATATACAATTGCCCTATTTTCTGATTGCTATGTGAATTGTCTTGTCCATGCAATGCCCGTCCATCCATCCCTATGCCTACCGCACTCGAATCCACTATTTACTGCTTTTGTAACTATTGTCTTTGTTTTGCTGCTACTGTTACTTTACTATTCGTACTACAAAACTGTTGCTACTGATTAACTGCTATGAGCAAGATTGTTTCCAGGTGCAGCTGAATTGACAACTCAGTTGTTAAGGCTGATAAGTATTCTTTGACTCCCCTTGTGTCGAATCAATAAATTGGATTTCACTTCCCTCGAAAATACTGCGATACACCTCCTATACTTGTGGGTCATCAATGAACCACACCCAGTGGCATTGCATGTGTGTTCTTCCCATGAACCACACATGGATCCACCGGTGTCATTGCATGTCTTCTCTTTTCATGAACCACAGCTAGAGTCATTGCATGTGTGTTCTTCTCACAGACCACATATCACCGGAGTCATTGCATGTGTGTTCTTCCCATGAACCACACATGGATCCACCAGTGTCATTGCATGTCTGTTCTTCCCAGACACCACACATGGATCCACCAGTGTCGTTGCATGTGTGTTCTTCTCATGAACCACACATGGACCCACCAGTGTCATTGTATGTCTCCTCTTCCCATGAACCACAGCTAGAGTCATCGCATGCGTGCTCTTTTCATGAACCACAGCTGGAGTCATTGCATGTGTGTTCTTCTTACAAACCATATCATGAACCACACCTAGTGTCATTGCATGTGTGTTCTTCTCACAAACCACACATGGATCCACCTGTGTCATTGCATGTCTGCTCTTCTCATTAACCAAAGCTAGAGTCATTGCATGTCTGTTCTTTTAACAAACCACCTATCACCAAAGTCATTGCATGTGTCTTCTTCCCATGAACCACACATGGATCCACTAGTGTCATTGCATGTGTGTTCTTCTCACAAACCACACATGGATCCACCCAGTGTAATCGCATGTGTGTTCTTCCCATGAACCACACATGGATCCACAAGTGTCATTCCATGGCTGCTCTTTTCATGAACCACAGCTAGAGTCATTGGATGTGTGTTCTTCTCACAGACCACATATCACCAGTGTCATTGCATGTGTGTTCTTCCCAAAGACCACACATGGATCCACCAGTGTCATTGCATGTGTGTTCTTCTCACAAACCATATCATGAACCACACCCAGTGTCATTGCATGTGTGTTCTTCTCACAGACCACACATGGATCCACCAGTGTCATTGCATGTGTGTTCTTCTCACAGACCATATCATGAACCACACCCAGTGTCATTGCATGTGTGTTCTTCCCATGAACCACACATGGATCCACCAGTGTCATCGCATGTCTGCTCTTTTCATGAACCACGGCTAGAGTCATTGCATGTGTGTTCTTCTCACAGACCACATATCACCTGTGTCATTGCATGTGTGTTCTTCCCATACACCACACATGACCACACATGGATCCACCAGTGTCATTGCATGTGTGTTCTTCTCACAAACCATATCATGAACCACACCTAGTGTCATTGCATGTGTGTTCTTCTCACAGACCACACATGGATCCACCAGTGTCATTGCATGTGTGTTCTTCTCACAGACCATATCATGAACCACACCCAGTGTCATTGCATGTGTGTTCTTCCCATGAACCACACATGGATCCACCAGTGTTATTGCTTGTCTGCTCTTTTCATGAACCACGGCTAGACTCATTGGATGTGTGTTCTTCTCACAAACCACATATCACCGGTGTCATTGCATGTGTGTTCTTACCATGAACCACAGATGGATCCACTAGTGTCATTGCATGTGTGTTCTTCCCACAGACTACACATGGATCCACCAGTGTCATTGCATGTGTGTTTTTCCCATGAACCACACATGGATCCACCAGTGTCATTGCATGTGTGTTCTTCCCACACACCACACATGGATCCACCAATGTCGTTGCCTGTGTTTTCTTCCCACGAACCACACATGGATCCACCAGTGTCATTGTATGTCTGCTCTTCCCATGAACCACAACTAGAGTCATCGCATGCGTGCTCTTTTCATGAACCACGGCTGGAGTCATTGCATGTGTGTTCTTCTTACAAACCATATTACGAACCACACCCAGTGTCATTGCATGTGTGTTCTTCTCAAAAACCACACATGGATCCACCGGTGTCATTGCATGTCTGCTCTTCTGATTAACCACAGCTAGAGTCATTGCATGTTTGTTCTTTTCACAAACCGCATATCACCAGAGTCATTGCATGTGTGTTCTTCCCATGAACCACACATGGATCCACCAGTGTCATTGCATGTGTGTTCTTCTCACAAACCACACATGGATCCACCCAGTGTCATCGCATGTGTGTTCTTCCCATGAACCACACATGGATCCACAAGTGTCATTCCATGGCTGCTCTTTTCATGAACCATAGCTAGAGTCATTGGATGTGTGTTCTTCTCACAGACCACATATCACCAGTGTCATTGCATGTGTGTTCTTCCCAAAGACCACACATGGATCCACCAGTGTCATTGCATGTGTGTTCTTCTCACAAACCATATCATGAACCACACCCAGTGTCATTGCATGTGTGTTCTTCTCACAGACCACACATGGATCCACCAGTGTCATTGCATGTGTGTTCTTCTCACAGACCATATCATGAACCACACCTAGTGTCATTGCATGTGTGTTCTTCCCATGAACCACACATGGATCCACCAGTGTCATCGCATGTCTGCTCTTTTCATGAACCACGGCTAGAGTCATTGCATGTGTGTTCTTCTCACAGACCACATATCACCTATGTCATTGCATGTGTGTTCTTCCCATAGACCACACATGACCACACATGGATCCACCAGTGTCATTGCATGTGTGTTCTTCTCACAAACCATATCATGAACCACACCCAGTGTCATTGCATGTGTGTTCTTCTCACAGACCACACATGGATCCACTAGTGTCATTGCATGTGTGTTCTTCTCACAGACCATATCATGAACCACACCCAGTGTCATTGCATGTGTGTTCTTCCCATGAACCACACATGGATCCACCAGTGTTATTGCATGTCTGCTCTTTTCATGAACCACGGCTAGAGTCATTGCATGTGTGTTCTTCTCACAAACCACATATCACCGGTGTCATTGCATGTGTGTTCTTCCCATGAACCACAGATGGATCCACTAGTGTCATTGCATGTGTGTTCTTCCCACAGACTACACATGGATCCACCAGTGTCATTGCATGTGTGTTTTTCCCATGAACCACACATGGATCCACCAGTGTCATTGCATGTGTGTTCTTCCCACACACCACACATGGATCCACCAATGTCGTTGCATGTGTTTTCTTCCCACGAACCACACATGGATCCACCAGTGTCATTGTATGTCTGCTCTTCCCATGAACCACAACTAGAGTCATCGCATGCGTGCTCTTTTCATGAACCACGGCTGGAGTCATTGCATGTGTGTTCTTCTTACAAACCATATTACGAACCACACCCAGTGTCATTGCATGTGTGTTCTTCTCAGAAACCACACATGGATCCACCGGTGTCATTGCATGTCTGCTCTTCTGATTAACCACAGCTAGAGTCATTGCATGTTTGTTCTTTTCACAAACCGCATATCACCAGAGTCATTGCATGCATGTTCTTCCCATGAACCACACATGGATCCACCAGTGTCATTGCGTGTGTGTTCTTCTCACAAACCACACATGGATCCACCCAGTGTCATCACATGTGTGTTCTTCCCATGAACCACACATGGATTCACAAGTGTCATTCCATGGCTGCTCTTTTCATGAACCATAGCTAGAGTCATTGGATGTGTGTTCTTATCACAGACCACATATCACCAGTGTCATTGCATGTGCGTTCTTCCCAAAGACCACACATGGATCCACCAGTGTCATTGCATGTGTGTTCTTCTCACAAACCATATCATGAACCACACCCAGTGTCATTGCATGTGTGTTCTTCTCATAGACCACACATGGATCCACCAGTGTCATTGCATGTGTGTTCTTCTCACAGACCATATCATGAACCACACCCAGTGTCATTCCATGTGTGTTCTTCCCATGAGCCACACATGGATCCACCAGTGTCATCGCATGTCTGCTCTTTTCATGAACCACGGCTAGAGTCATTGGATGTGTGTTCTTCTCACAGACCACATATCACCTGTGTCATTGCATGTGTTTTCTTCCCATAGACCACACATGACCACACATGGATCCACCAGTGTCATTGCATGTGTGTTCTTCTCACAAACCATATCATGAACCACACGCAGTGTCATTGCATGTGTGTTCTTCTCACATACCACACATGGATCCACCAGTGTCATTGCATGTGTGTTCTTCTCACAGACCATATCATGAACCACACCCAGTGTCATTGCAGGTGTGTTCTTCCCATGAACCACACAAGGATCCACCAGTGTTATTGCATGTCTGCTCTTTTCATGAACCACGGCTAGAGTCATTGCATCTGTGTTCTTCTCACAAACCACATATCACCGGTGTCATTGCATGTGTGTTCTTCCCATGAACCACAGATGGATCCACTAGTGTCATTGCATGTGTGTTCTTCCCACAGACTACACATGGATCCACAAGTGTCATTGCATGTGTGTTTTTCCCATGAACCACACATGGATCCACCAGTGTCATTGCATGTGTGTTCTTCCCACACACCACACATGGATCCACCAATGTCGTTGCATGTGTTTTCTTCCCACGAACCACACATGGATCCACCAGTGTCATTGTATGTCTGCTCTTCCCATGAACCACAACTAGAGTCATCGCATGCGTGCTCTTTCCATGAACCACAGCTGGAGTCATTGCATGTGTGTTCTTCTTACAAACCATATTACGAACCACACCCAGTGTCATTGCATGTGTGTTCTTCTCAGAACCACACATGGATCCACCGGTGTCATTGCATGTTTGCTCTTCTCATTAACCACAGCTAGAGTCATTGCATGTCTGTTCTTTTCACAAACCACATATCACCAGAGTCATTGCATGTGTCTTCTTCCCATGAACCACACATGGATCCACCAGTGTCATTGCATGTGTGTTCTTCTCACAAACCACACATGGATCCACCCAGTGTAATCGCATGTGTGTTCTTACCATGAACCACACATGGATCCACAAGTGTCATTCCATGGCTGCTCTTTTCATGAACCACAGCTAGAGTCATTGGATGTGTGTTCTTCTCACATACCACATATCACCAGTGTCATTGCATGTGTGTTCTTCCCAAAGACCACACATGGATCCACCAGTGTCATTGCATGTGTGTTCTTCTCACAGACCATATCATGAACCACACCCAGTGTCATTGCATGTGTGTTCTTCTCACAGACCACACATGGATCCACCAGTGTCATTGCATGTGTGTTCTTCTCACAGACCATATCATGAACCACACCCAGTGTCATTGCATGTGTGTTCTTCCCATGAACCACACATGGATCCACCAGTGTCATCGCATGTCTGCTCTTTTCATGAACCACGGCTAGAGTCATTGCATGGGTGTTCTTCTCACAGACCACATATCACCTGTGTCATTGCATGTGTGTTCTTCCCATACACCACACATGACCACACATGGATCCACCAGTGTCATTGCATGTGTGTTCTTCTCACAAACCATATCATGAACCACACCTAGTGTCATTGCATGTGTGTTCTTCTCACAGACCACACATGGATCCACCAGTGTCATTGCATGTGTGTTCTTCTCACAGACCATATCATGAACCACACACAGTGTCATTGCATGTGTGTTCTTCCCATGAACCACACATTGATCCACCAGTGTCATTGCATGTCTGCTCTTTTCATGAACCACGGCTAGAGTCATTGCATGTGTGTTCTTCTCACAAACCACATATCACCGGTGTCATTGCATGTGTGTTCTTCCCATGAACCACAGATGGATCCACTAGTGTCATTGCATGTGTGTTCTTCCCACAGACTACACATGGATCCACCAGTGTCATTGCATGTGTGTTTTTCCCATGAACCACACATGGATCCACCAGTGTCATTGCATGTGTGTTCTTCCCACACACCACACATGGATCCACCAATGTCGTTGCATGTGTTTTCTTCCCACGAACCACACATGGATCCACCAGTGTCATTGTATGTCTGCTCTTCCCATGAACCACAACTAGAGTCATCGCATGCGTGCTCTTTCCATGAACCACAGCTGGAGTCATTGCATGTGTGTTCTTCTTACAAACCATATTACGAACCACACCCAGTGTCATTGCATGTGTGTTCTTCTCAGAACCACACATGGATCCACCGGTGTCATTGCATGTCTGCTCTTCTCATTAACCACGGCTAGAGTCATTGCATGTCTGTTCTTTTCACAAACCACATATCACCAGAGTCATTGCATGTGTCTTCTTCCCATGAACCACACATGGGTCCACCAGTGTCATTGCATGTGTGTTCTTCTCACAAACCACACATGGATCCACCCAGTGTAATCGCATGTGTGTTCTTACCATGAACCACACATGGATCCACAAGTGTCATTCCATGGCTGCTCTTTTCATGAACCACAGCTAGAGTCATTGGATGTGTGTTCTTCTCACAGACCACATATCACCAGTGTCATTGCATGTGTGTTCTTCCCAAAGACCACACATGGATCCACCAGTGTCATTGCATGTGTGTTCTTCTCACATACCATATCATGAACCACACCCAGTGTCATTGCATGTGTGTTCTTCTCACAGACCACACATGGATCCACCAGTGTCATTGCATGTGTGTTCTTCTCACAGACCATATCATGAAACACACCCAGTGTCATTGCATGTGTGTTCTTCCCATGAACCACACATGGATCCACCAGTGTCATCGCATGTCTGCTCTTTTATTGAACCACGGCTAGAGTCATTGCATGGGTGTTCTTCTCACAGACCACATATCACCTGTGTCATTGCATGTGTGTTCTTCCCATACACCACACATGACCACACATGGATCCACCAGTGTCATTGCATGTGTGTTCTTCTCACAAACCATATCATGAACCACACCTAGTGTCATTGCATGTGTGTTCTTCTCACAGACCACACATGGATCCACCAGTGTCATTGCATGTGTGTTTTTCTCACAGACCATATCATGAACCACACCCAGTGTCATTGCATGTGTGTTCTTCCCATGAACCACACATGGATCCACCAGTGTTATTGCATGTCTGCTCTTTTCATGAACCACGGCTAGACTCATTGCATGTGTGTTCTTCTCACAAACCACATATCACCGGTGTCATTGCATGTGTGTTCTTCCCATGAACCACAGATGGATCCACTAGTGTCATTGCATGTGTGTTCTTCCCACAGACTACACATAGATCCACCAGTGTCATTGCATGTGTGTTTTTCCCATGAACCACACATGGATCCACCAGTGTCATTGCATGTGTGTTCTTCCCACACACCACACATGGATCCACCAATGTCGTTGCATGTGTTTTCTTCCCACGAACCACACATGGATCTACCAGTGTCATTGTATGTCTCCTCTTCCCATGAACCACAACTAGAGTCATCACATGCGTGCTCTTTTCATGAACCACAGCTGGAGTCATTGCATGTGTGTTCTTCTTACAAACCATATTACGAACCACACCTAGTGTCATTGCATGTGTGTTCTTCTCAAAAACCACACATGGATCCACCGGTGTCATTGCATGTCTGCTCTTCTCATTAACCACAGCTAGAGTCATTGCATGTTTGTTCTTTTCACAAACCACATATCACCAGAGTCATTGCATGTGTGTTCTTCCCATGAACCACACATGGATCCACCAGTGTCATTGCATGTGTGTTCTTCTCACAAACCACACATGGATCCACCCAGTGTCATCGCATGTGTGTTCTTCCCATGAACCACACATGGATCCACAAGTGTCATTCCATGGCTGCTCTTTTCATGAACCACAGCTAGAGTCATTGGTTGTGTGTTCTTCTCATAGACCACATATCACCAGTGTCATTGCATGTGTGTTCTTCCCAAAGACCACACATGGATCCACCAGTGTCATTGCATGTGTGTTCTTCTCACAAACCATATCATGAACCACACCCAGTGTCATTGCATGTGTGTTCTTCTCACAGACCACACATGGATCCACCAGTGTCATTGCATGTGTGTTCTTCTCACAGACCATATCATGAACCACACCTAGTGTCATTGCATGTGTGTTCTTCCCATGAACCACACATGGATCCACCAGTGTCATCGCATGTCTGCTCTTTTCATGAACCACGGCTAGAGTCATTGCATGTGTGTTCTTCTCACAGACGACATATCACCTGTGTCATTGCATGTGTGTTCTTCCCATAGACCACACATGACCACACATGGATCCACCAGTGTCATTGCATGTGTGTTCTTCTCACAAACCATATCATGAACCACACCCAGTGTCATTGCATGTGTGTTCTTCTCACATACCACACATGGATCCACAAGTGTCATTGCATGTGTGTTCTTCTCACAGACCATATCATGAACCACACACAATGTCATTGCATGTGTGTTCTTCCCATGAACCACACATTGATCCACCAGTGTCATTGCATGTCTGCTCTTTTCATGAACCACGGCTAGAGTCATTGCATGTGTGTTCTTCTCACAAACCACATATCACCGGTGTCATTGCATGTGTGTTCTTCCCATGAACCACAGATGGATCCACTAGTGTCATTGCATGCGTGTTTTTCCCACAGACTACACATGGATCCACTTGTGTCATTGCATGTGTGTTTTTCCCATGAACCACACATGGATCCACCAGTGTCATTGCATGTGTGTTCTTCCCACACACCACACATGGATCCACCAATGTCGTTGCATGTGTTTTCTTCCGACGAACCACACATGGATCCACCAGTGTCATTGTATGTCTGCTCTTCCCATGAACCACAACTAGAGTCATCGCATGCGTGCTCTTTTCATGAACCACGGCTGGAGTCATTGCATGTGTGTTCTTCTTACAAACCATATTACGAACCACACCCAGTGTCATTGCATGTGTGTTCTTCTCAGAAACCACACATGGATCCACCGGTGTCATTGCATGTCTGCTCTTCTGATTAACCACAGCTAGAGTCATTGCATGTTTGTTCTTTTCACAAACCGCATATCACCAGAGTCATTGCATGCGTGTTTTTCCCATGAACCACACATGGATCCACCAATGTCATTGCATGTGTGTTCTTCTCACAAACCACACATGGATCCACCCAGTGTCATCGCATGTGTGTTCTTCCCATGAACCACACATGGATCCACAAGTGTCATTCCATGGCTGCTCTTTTCATGAACCATAGCTAGAGTCATTGGATGTGTGTTCTTCTCACAGACCACATATCACCAGTGTCATTGCATGTGTGTTCTTCCCAAAGACCACACATGGATCCACCAGTGTCATTGCATGTGTGTTCTTCTCACAAACCATATCATGAACCACGCCCAGTGTCATTGCATGTGTGTTCTTCTCACAGACCACACATGGATCCACCAGTGTCATTGCATGTGTGTTCTTCACACAGACCATATCATGAACCACACCCAGTGTCATTGCATGTGTGTTCTTCCCATGAGCCACACATGGATCCACCAGTGTCATCGCATGTCTGCTCTTTTCATGAACCACGGCTAGAGTCATTGCATGTGTGTTCTTCTCACAGACCACATATCACCTATGTCATTGCATGTGTGTTCTTCCCATAGACCACACATGACCACACATGGATCCACCAGTGTCATTGCATGTGTGTTCTTCTCACAAACCATATCATGAACCACACGCAGTGTCATTGCATGCGTGTTCTTCTCACAGACCACACATGGATCCACCAGTGTCATTGCATGTGTGTTCTTCTCACAGACCATATCATGAACCACACCCAGTGTCATTGCATGTGTGTTCTTCCCATGAACCACACATGGATCCACCAGTGTTATTGCATGTCTGCTCTTTTCATGAACCACGGCTAGAGTCATTGCATGTGTGTTCTTCTCACAAACCACATATCACCGGTGTCATTTCATGTGTGTTCTTCCCATGAACCACAGATGGATCCACTAGTGTCATTGCATGTGTGTTCTTCCCACAGACTACACATGGATCCACCAGTGTCATTGCATGTGTGTTTTTCCCATGAACCACACATGGATCCACCAGTGTCATTGCATGTGTGTTCTTCCCACACACCACACATGGATCCACCAATGTCGTTGCATGTGTTTTCTTCCCACGAACCAGACATGGATCCACCAGTGTCATTGTATGTCTGCTCTTCCCATGAACCACAACTAGAGTCATCGCATGCGTGCTCTTTTCATGAACCACAGCTGGAGTCATTGCATGTGAGTTCTTCTTACAAACCATATTACGAACCACACCCAGTGTCATTGCATCTGTGTTCTTCTCAGAAACCACACATGGATGCACCGGTGTCATAGCATGTCTGCTCTTCTCATTAACCACAGCTAGAGTCATTGCATGTCTGTTCTTTTCACAAACCACATATCACCAGAGTCATTGCATGTGTGTTCTTCCCATGAACCACACATGGATCCACCAGTGTCATTGCATGTGTGTTCTTCTCACAAACCACACATGGATCCACCCAGTGTAATCGCATGTGTGTTCTTCCCATGAACCACACATGGATCCACAAGTATCATTCCATGGCTGCTCTTTTCATGAACCACAGCTAGAGTCATTGGATGTGTGTTCTTCTCACAAACCACATATCGCCGGTGTCATTGCATGTGTGTTCTTCCCATGAACCACAGATAGATCCACTAGTGTCATTGCATGTGTGTTCTTCCCACACAGTACACATGGATCCACCAGTGTCATTGCATGTGTGTTCTTCCCATGAACCACACATGGATCCACCAGTGTCATTGCATGTGTGTTCTTCCCACACACCACACATGGATCCACCAATGTCGTTGCATGTGTTTTCTTCCCACGAACCACACATGGATCCACCAGTGTCATTGTATGTCTGCTCTTCCCATGAACCACAACTAGAGTCATCGCATGCGTGATCTTTCCATGAACCACATCTGGAGTCATTGCATGTGTGTTCTTCTTACAAACCATATCATGAACCACACCCAGTGTCATTGCATGTGTGTTCTTCTCAGAGACCACACATGGATCCACCAGTGTCATTGCATGTGTGTTCTTCTCACAGACCATATCATGAACCACACCTAGTGTCATTGCATGTGTGTTCTTCCCATGAACCACACATGGATCCACCAGTGTCATCGCATGTCTGCTCTTTTCATGAACCACGGCTAGAGTCATTGCATGTGTGTTCTTCTCACAGACCACATATCACCTGTGTCATTGCATGTGTGTTCTTCCCATAGACCACACATGGATCCACCAGTGTCATTGCATGTGTGTTCTTCTCACAAACCATATCATGAACCACACCCAGTGTCATTGCATGTGTGTTCTTCTCACAGACCACACATGGATCCACCAGTGCCATTGCATGTGTGTTCTTCTCACAGACCATATCATGAACCACACCCAGTGTGATTGCATGTGTGCTCTTCCCATGAACCACACATGGATCCACCAGTGTCATTGCATGTCTCCTCTTTTCATGAACCACGGCTAGAGTCATTGCATGTGTGTTCTTCTCACAAACCACATATCACCGGTGTCATTGCATGTGTGTTCTTCCCATGAACCACAGATGGATCCACTAGTGTCATTGCATGTGTGTTCTTCCCACAGAGTACACATGGATCCACCAGTGTCATTGCATGTGTGTTCTTCCCATGAACCACACATGGATCCACCAGTGTCATTGCATGTGTGTTCTTCCCACACACCACACATGGATCCACCAATGTCGTTGCATGTGTTTTCTTCCCACGAACCACACATGGATCCACCACTGTCATTGTATGTCTGCTCTTCCCATGAACCACAACTAGAGTCATCGCATGCGTGCTCTTTTCATGAACCACAGCTGGAGTCATTGCATGTGTGTTCTTCTTACAAACCATATTACGAACCACACCCAGTGTCATTGCATGTGTGTTCTTCTCAGAAACAACACATGGATCCACCGGTGTCATTGCATGTCTGCTCTTCTCATTAACCACAACTAGAGTCATTGCATGTCTGTTCTTTTCACAAACCACATATCACCAGAGTCATTGCATGTGTGTTCTTCCCACGAACCACACATGGATCCACCAGTGTCATTGCATGTGTGTTATTCTCACAAACCACACATGGATCCACCCAGTGTCATCGCATGTGTGTTCTTCCCATGAACCACACATGGATCCACCAGTGTCATTGCATGTCTGCTCTTTTCATGAACCACAGCTAGAGTCATTGGATGTGTGTTCTTCTCACAGACCACATATCACCAATGTCATTGCATGTGTGTTCTTCCCAAAGACCACACATGGATCCACCAGTGTCATTGCATGTGTGTTCTTCTAACAAACCATATCATGAACCACACCCAGTGTCATTGCACATGTGTTCTTCTCATAGACCACACATGGATCCACCAGTGTCATTGCATGTGTGTTCTTCTCACAGACCATATCATGAACCACACCTAGTGTCATTGCATGTGTGTTCTTCCCATGAACCACACATGGATCCACCAGTGTCATCGCATGTCTGCTCTTTTCATGAACCACGGCTAGAGTCATTGTATGTGTGTTCTTCTCACAGACCACATACCACCTGTGTCATTGCATGTAAGTTCTTCCCATACACCACACATGGATCCACCAGTGTCATTGCATGTGTGTTCTTTCCACAGACCACACATGGATCCACCCAGTCTCATTGCATGTGTGTTCTTCCCACAGACCACACATGGATCCACCAGAGTCATTGCATGTGTGTTCTTCCCATGAACCACACATGGATCCACCAGTGTCATTGCATGTCTGCGCTTTTCATGAACCACAGCTAGAGACATTGCATGTGTGTTCTTCTCACAAACCACATATCACCGGTGTCATTGCATATGTGTTCTTCCCATGAACCAGACATGGATCCACCAGTCTCATTGCATGTGTGTCCTTCCCATGAACCACACATGGATCCACTAGGGTCATTGCATGTGTGTTCTTCCCACAAACCACACATGGATCCACTAGTGTCATTGCATGTGTGTTCTTCCCATGAACCACACATGGATCCACCAGTGTCATTGCATGTGTGTTATTCTCACAAACCACGTAAGGATTCACCGGTGTCATTGCATGTGTGTTATTCTCACAAACCACGTAAGGATCCACCGGTGTCATTGCATGTGTGTTCTTCCCATCAACCACACATGGATCCACCAGTGTCATTGTATGTCTGCTCTTCCCATGAACCACAGCTAGAGTCATCGCATGCATGCTCTTTACATGAACCACAGCTAGAGTCATTGGATATGTGTTCTTCTCATAGACCACATATCACCGGAGTCGTTGCATGTGTGTTATTCCCATGAACCACACATGGATCCACCAGTGTCATTGCATGTGTGTTCTTCCCACACACCACACATGGATCCACCAGTGTCGTTGCATGTGTGTTCTTCCCACGAACCACCAATGGATCCACCAGTGTCATTGTATGTCTGCTCTTCCCATGAACCACAGCCAGAGTCATCGCATGCGTGCTCTTTTCATGAACCACAGCTAGAGTCATTGCATGTGTGTTCTTCTTACAAAAAATACCATGAACCACACCTAGTGTCATTGCATGTGTGTTCTTCTCAGAAACCACACATGGATCCACCGGTGTCATTGCATGTCTGCTCTTCTCATTAACCACAGCTAGAGTCATTGCATGTCTGTTCTTTTCACAAACCACATATCACCAGAGTCATTGCATGTGTGTTCTTCCCATGAACCACACATGGATCCACCAGTGTCATTGCATGTGTGTTCTTCTCACAAACCAGACATCGATCCACCTAGTGTCATCGCATGTGTGTTCTTCCCATGAACCACACATGGATCCACCAGTGTCATTGCATGTCTGCTCTTTTCATGAACCACAGCTAGAGTCATTGGATATGTGTTCTTCTCATAGACCACATATCACCAGTGTCATTGCATGTGTGTTCTTACCAAAGACCACACATGGATCCACCAGTGTCATTGCATATGTGTTCTTCTCACAAACCATATCATGAACCACACCCAGTGTCATTGCATGTGTGTTCTTCTCACAGACCACACATGGATCCACCAGTGTCATTGCATGTGTGTTCTTCTCACAGACCATATCATGAACCACACCCAGTGCCATTGCATGTGTGTTCTTCCCATGAACCACACATGGATCCACCGGTGTCATTGCATGTTTGCTCTTTTCATGAACCACAGCTAGAGTCATTGCATGTGTGTTCTTATCACAAACCACTTATCACCGGTGTCATTGCATGTGTGTTCTTCCCAAAGACCACACATGGATCCAGCAGTGACATTCCATGTGTGTTCTTCCCACAGACCACACATGGATCCACCAGTGTCATTGCATGTATGTTCTTCCCATGAACCACACATGGATCCACCGGTGTCCTTGTATGTCTGCTCTTCCCATAAACCACAGCTAGAGTCATTGCATGCGTGCTCTTTTCATGAACCACAGCTAGAGTCATTGCATGTGTGTTCTTCTTACAAACCATATGATGAACCACACCTAGTGTCATTGCATGTGTGTTCTTCTCACAAACCACACATGGATCCACTGGTGTCATTGCATGCCTACTCTTCTCATTAACGACAGCTAGAGTCATTGCATGTCTGTTCTTTTCACAAACCACATATCACCAGAGTCATTGCATGTGTGTTCTTCTCATGAACCAAACATGGATCCACCAGTGTCATTGCATGTGTGTTCTTCTCACAAACCACACATGGATCCAGCCAGTGTCATCGCATGTCTGCTCTTCCCATGAACTACACATGGATCCACCAGTGTCATTGCATGTCTGCTCTTTTCATGAACCACAACTATAGTCATTGGATGTGTGTTCTTCTCACAGACCACATATCACCAGTGTCATTGCATGTGTGTTCTTCCCAAATACCACACATGGATCCACTAGTGTCATTGCATGTGTGTTCTTCTCACAAACCATATCATGAACCATACCAAGTGTCATTGCATGTGTGTTCTTCTCACAGACCACACATGGATCCACTAGTGTCATTGCATGTGTGTTCTTCTCACAAACCATATCATGAAGCACACCCAGTGTCATTGCATGTGTGTCTTCTCATTAACCCCACATGGATCCACCGGTGTCATTGCATGTCTGCTCTTTTCATTAACCACAGCTAGAGTCATTACATGTGTGCTCTTTTCACAAACCACATATCACCAGAGTCATTGCATGTGTGTTCTTCTCACAGACCATATCATGAACCACACCCAGTGTCATTGCATGTGTGTTCTTCCCATGAACCACACATGGATCCATCGGTGTCATTGCATGTCTGCTCTTTTCATGAACCACAGCTAGAGTCATTGCATGTGTGTTCTTCTCACAGACCACATATCAACAGTGTCATTGCATGTGTGTTCTTCCCAAATACCACACATGGATCCACCAGTGTCATTGCATTTGTGTTTTTCTCACAAACCATATCATGAACCACACCCAGTGTCATTGGATATGTGTGTTCTTCTCACAGACCACACATGGATCCACCAGTGTCATTGCATGTGTGTTCTTCTCACAAACCATATCATGAACCACACCCAGTGTCATTACATGTGTGTTCTTCTCATTAACCCCACATGGATCCACCGGTGTCATTGCATGTCTGCTCTTTTCATTAACCACAGCTAGAGTCATTGCATGTTTGTTCTTTACACAAACCACATATCACCAGAGTCATTGCATGTGTGTTCTTCTCACAGACCACATATCACCTGTGCATTGCATGGGTGTTCTTCCCATGAACCACACATGGATCCACCAGTGTCATTGCATGTGTGTTCTTTTCACAAACCACATATCACCAGTCATTGCATGTGTGTTCTTATCACAGACCACATATCACCTGTGTCATTGCATGTGTGTTGTTCCCATGAACCACACATGGATCCACTAGTGTCATTGCATGTGTGTTCTTCCCACAGACCACACATGGATCCACCGGTGTCATTGCATGTGTGTTCTTCCCATGAACCAGACATGGATCTACCAGTGTCATTACATGTCTGCTCTTTTCTTGAACCACAGCTAGAGTCATTGGATGTGTGTTCTTCTCACAGACCACATATCACCAGTGTCATTGCATGTGTGTTCTTCCCAAAGACCACACATGGATCCACCAGTGTCATTGCATGTGTGTTCTTCTCACAAACCATAGCATGAACCACACCCGGTGTCATTGCATGTGTGTTCTTCTCACAGACCACACATGGATCCACCAGTATCATTGCATGTGTGTTCTTATCACAGACCATATCATGAACCACACCCAGTGTCATTGCATGTGTGTTCTTCCCATGAACCACACATGGATCCACCGGTGTCATTGCATGTCTGCTGTTTTCATGAACCACGGCTAGAGTCATTGCATGTGTGTTCTTCTCACATACCACATATCACCTGTGTCATTGCATGTGTGTTCTTCCCATGAACCACACATGGATCCACCAGTGTCATTGCATGTGTGTTCTTCCCACAGACCACACATGGATCCACCAGTGTCGTTGCCTGTGTGTTCTTCCCATGAACCACACATGGATCCACCGGTGTCATTGTATGTCTGCTCTTTCCATGAACCATATCGTATTTGTGCTCTTTTCATGAACCACAGCTAGAGTCATTGCATGTGTGTTCTTCTTACAAACCATATCATAAACCACACCGAGTGTCATTGCATGTGTGTTCTTCTCACAAACCACACATGGATCCACCGGTGTCATTGCATGTCTTCTCTTCTCATTAACCACAGCTAGAGTCATTGCATGTCTGTTATTTTCACAAACCACATATCACCAGAGTCATTGCATGTGTGTTCTTCCCATGAACAACACATGGATCCACCAGTGTCATTGCATGTGTGTTCTTCTCACAAACCACACATGGATCCACCTAGTGTCATCGCATGTGTGTTCTTCCGATGAACCACACATGGATCCACCAGTGTCATCGCATGTCTGCTCTTTTCATGAACCACGGCTAGAGTCATTGCATGTGTGTTCTTCTCACAGACCACATATCACCTGTGTCATTGCATGTGTGTTCTTCCCATAGACCACACATGGATCCACCAGTGTCATTGCATGTGTGTTCTTCTCACAAACCATATCATGAACCACACCCAGTGTCATTGCATGTGTGTTCTTCTCACAGACCACACATGGATCCACCAGTGCCATTGCATGTGTGTTCTTCTCACAGACCATATCATGAACCACACCCAGTGTGATTGCATGTGTGCTCTTCCCATGAACCACACATGGATCCACCAGTGTCATTGCATGTCTCCTCTTTTCATGAACCACGGCTAGAGTCATTGCATGTGTGTTCTTCTCACAAACCACATATCACCGGTGTCATTGCATGTGTGTTCTTCCCATGAACCACAGATGGATCCACTAGTGTCATTGCATGTGTGTTCTTCCCACAGAGTACACATGGATCCACCAGTGTCATTGCATGTGTGTTCTTCCCATGAACCACACATGGATCCACCAGTGTCATTGCATGTGTGTTCTTCCCACACACCACACATGGATCCACCAATGTCGTTGCATGTGTTTTCTTCCCACGAACCACACATGGATCCACCACTGTCATTGTATGTCTGCTCTTCCCATGAACCACAACTAGAGTCATCGCATGCGTGCTCTTTTCATGAACCACAGCTGGAGTCATTGCATGTGTGTTCTTCTTACAAACCATATTACGAACCACACCCAGTGTCATTGCATGTGTGTTCTTCTCAGAAACAACACATGGATCCACCGGTGTCATTGCATGTCTGCTCTTCTCATTAACCACAACTAGAGTCATTGCATGTCTGTTCTTTTCACAAACCACATATCACCAGAGTCATTGCATGTGTGTTCTTCCCACGAACCACACATGGATCCACCAGTGTCATTGCATGTGTGTTATTCTCACAAACCACACATGGATCCACCCAGTGTCATCGCATGTGTGTTCTTCCCATGAACCACACATGGATCCACCAGTGTCATTGCATGTCTGCTCTTTTCATGAACCACAGCTAGAGTCATTGGATGTGTGTTCTTCTCACAGACCACATATCACCAGTGTCATTGCATGTGTGTTCTTCCCAAAGACCACACATGGATCCACCAGTGTCATTGCATGTGTGTTCTTCTAACAAACCATATCATGAACCACACCCAGTGTCATTGCACATGTGTTCTTCTCATAGACCACACATGGATCCACCAGTGTCATTGCATGTGTGTTCTTCTCACAGACCATATCATGAACCACACCTAGTGTCATTGCATGTGTGTTCTTCCCATGAACCACACATGGATCCACCAGTGTCATCGCATGTCTGCTCTTTTCATGAACCACGGCTAGAGTCATTGTATGTGTGTTCTTCTCACAGACCACATACCACCTGTGTCATTGCATGTAAGTTCTTCCCATACACCACACATGGATCCACCAGTGTCATTGCATGTGTGTTCTTTCCACAGACCACACATGGATCCACCCAGTCTCATTGCATGTGTGTTCTTCCCACAGACCACACATGGATCCACCAGAGTCATTGCATGTGTGTTCTTCCCATGAACCACACATGGATCCACCAGTGTCATTGCATGTCTGCGCTTTTCATGAACCACAGCTAGAGACATTGCATGTGTGTTCTTCTCACAAACCACATATCACCGGTGTCATTGCATATGTGTTCTTCCCATGAACCAGACATGGATCCACCAGTCTCATTGCATGTGTGTCCTTCCCATGAACCACACATGGATCCACTAGGGTCATTGCATGTGTGTTCTTCCCACAAACCACACATGGATCCACTAGTGTCATTGCATGTGTGTTCTTCCCATGAACCACACATGGATCCACCAGTGTCATTGCATGTGTGTTATTCTCACAAACCACGTAAGGATTCACCGGTGTCATTGCATGTGTGTTATTCTCACAAACCACGTAAGGATCCACCGGTGTCATTGCATGTGTGTTCTTCCCATCAACCACACATGGATCCACCAGTGTCATTGTATGTCTGCTCTTCCCATGAACCACAGCTAGAGTCATCGCATGCATGCTCTTTACATGAACCACAGCTAGAGTCATTGGATATGTGTTCTTCTCATAGACCACATATCACCGGAGTCGTTGCATGTGTGTTATTCCCATGAACCACACATGGATCCACCAGTGTCATTGCATGTGTGTTCTTCCCACACACCACACATGGATCCACCAGTGTCGTTGCATGTGTGTTCTTCCCACGAACCACCAATGGATCCACCAGTGTCATTGTATGTCTGCTCTTCCCATGAACCACAGCCAGAGTCATCGCATGCGTGCTCTTTTCATGAACCACAGCTAGAGTCATTGCATGTGTGTTCTTCTTACAAAAAATACCATGAACCACACCTAGTGTCATTGCATGTGTGTTCTTCTCAGAAACCACACATGGATCCACCGGTGTCATTGCATGTCTGCTCTTCTCATTAACCACAGCTAGAGTCATTGCATGTCTGTTCTTTTCACAAACCACATATCACCAGAGTCATTGCATGTGTGTTCTTCCCATGAACCACACATGGATCCACCAGTGTCATTGCATGTGTGTTCTTCTCACAAACCAGACATCGATCCACCTAGTGTCATCGCATGTGTGTTCTTCCCATGAACCACACATGGATCCACCAGTGTCATTGCATGTCTGCTCTTTTCATGAACCACAGCTAGAGTCATTGGATATGTGTTCTTCTCATAGACCACATATCACCAGTGTCATTGCATGTGTGTTCTTACCAAAGACCACACATGGATCCACCAGTGTCATTGCATATGTGTTCTTCTCACAAACCATATCATGAACCACACCCAGTGTCATTGCATGTGTGTTCTTCTCACAGACCACACATGGATCCACCAGTGTCATTGCATGTGTGTTCTTCTCACAGACCATATCATGAACCACACCCAGTGCCATTGCATGTGTGTTCTTCCCATGAACCACACATGGATCCACCGGTGTCATTGCATGTCTGCTCTTTTCATGAACCACAGCTAGAGTCATTGCATGTGTGTTCTTATCACAAACCACTTATCACCGGTGTCATTGCATGTGTGTTCTTCCCAAAGACCACACATGGATCCAGCAGTGACATTCCATGTGTGTTCTTCCCACAGACCACACATGGATCCACCAGTGTCATTGCATGTATGTTCTTCCCATGAACCACACATGGATCCACCGGTGTCCTTGTATGTCTGCTCTTCCCATAAACCACAGCTAGAGTCATTGCATGCGTGCTCTTTTCATGAACCACAGCTAGAGTCATTGCATGTGTGTTCTTCTTACAAACCATATGATGAACCACACCTAGTGTCATTGCATGTGTGTTCTTCTCACAAACCACACATGGATCCACTGGTGTCATTGCATGCCTACTCTTCTCATTAACGACAGCTAGAGTCATTGCATGTCTGTTCTTTCACAAACCACATATCACCAGAGTCATTGCATGTGTGTTCTTCTCATGAACCAAACATGGATCCACCAGTGTCATTGCATGTGTGTTCTTCTCACAAACCACACATGGATCCAGCCAGTGTCATCGCATGTCTGCTCTTCCCATGAACTACACATGGATCCACCAGTGTCATTGCATGTCTGCTCTTTTCATGAACCACAACTATAGTCATTGGATGTGTGTTCTTCTCACAGACCACATATCACCAGTGTCATTGCATGTGTGTTCTTCCCAAATACCACACATGGATCCACTAGTGTCATTGCATGTGTGTTCTTCTCACAAACCATATCATGAACCATACCAAGTGTCATTGCATGTGTGTTCTTCTCACAGACCACACATGGATCCACTAGTGTCATTGCATGTGTGTTCTTCTCACAAACCATATCATGAAGCACACCCAGTGTCATTGCATGTGTGTCTTCTCATTAACCCCACATGGATCCACCGGTGTCATTGCATGTCTGCTCTTTTCATTAACCACAGCTAGAGTCATTACATGTGTGCTCTTTTCACAAACCACATATCACCAGAGTCATTGCATGTGTGTTCTTCTCACAGACCATATCATGAACCACACCCAGTGTCATTGCATGTGTGTTCTTCCCATGAACCACACATGGATCCATCGGTGTCATTGCATGTCTGCTCTTTTCATGAACCACAGCTAGAGTCATTGCATGTGTGTTCTTCTCACAGACCACATATCAACAGTGTCATTGCATGTGTGTTCTTCCCAAATACCACACATGGATCCACCAGTGTCATTGCATTTGTGTTTTTCTCACAAACCATATCATGAACCACACCCAGTGTCATTGGATATGTGTGTTCTTCTCACAGACCACACATGGATCCACCAGTGTCATTGCATGTGTGTTCTTCTCACAAACCATATCATGAACCACACCCAGTGTCATTACATGTGTGTTCTTCTCATTAACCCCACATGGATCCACCGGTGTCATTGCATGTCTGCTCTTTTCATTAACCACAGCTAGAGTCATTGCATGTTTGTTCTTTACACAAACCACATATCACCAGAGTCATTGCATGTGTGTTCTTCTCACAGACCACATATCACCTGTGCATTGCATGGGTGTTCTTCCCATGAACCACACATGGATCCACCAGTGTCATTGCATGTGTGTTCTTTTCACAAACCACATATCACCAGTCATTGCATGTGTGTTCTTATCACAGACCACATATCACCTGTGTCATTGCATGTGTGTTGTTCCCATGAACCACACATGGATCCACTAGTGTCATTGCATGTGTGTTCTTCCCACAGACCACACATGGATCCACCGGTGTCATTGCATGTGTGTTCTTCCCATGAACCAGACATGGATCTACCAGTGTCATTACATGTCTGCTCTTTTCTTGAACCACAGCTAGAGTCATTGGATGTGTGTTCTTCTCACAGACCACATATCACCAGTGTCATTGCATGTGTGTTCTTCCCAAAGACCACACATGGATCCACCAGTGTCATTGCATGTGTGTTCTTCTCACAAACCATAGCATGAACCACACCCGGTGTCATTGCATGTGTGTTCTTCTCACAGACCACACATGGATCCACCAGTATCATTGCATGTGTGTTCTTATCACAGACCATATCATGAACCACACCCAGTGTCATTGCATGTGTGTTCTTCCCATGAACCACACATGGATCCACCGGTGTCATTGCATGTCTGCTCTTTTCATGAACCACGGCTAGAGTCATTGCATGTGTGTTCTTCTCACATACCACATATCACCTGTGTCATTGCATGTGTGTTCTTCCCATGAACCACACATGGATCCACCAGTGTCATTGCATGTGTGTTCTTCCCACAGACCACACATGGATCCACCAGTGTCGTTGCCTGTGTGTTCTTCCCATGAACCACACATGGATCCACCGGTGTCATTGTATGTCTGCTCTTTCCATGAACCATATCGTATTTGTGCTCTTTTCATGAACCACAGCTAGAGTCATTGCATGTGTGTTCTTCTTACAAACCATATCATAAACCACACCGAGTGTCATTGCATGTGTGTTCTTCTCACAAACCACACATGGATCCACCGGTGTCATTGCATGTCTTCTCTTCTCATTAACCACAGCTAGAGTCATTGCATGTCTGTTATTTTCACAAACCACATATCACCAGAGTCATTGCATGTGTGTTCTTCCCATGAACAACACATGGATCCACCAGTGTCATTGCATGTGTGTTCTTCTCACAAACCACACATGGATCCACCTAGTGTCATCGCATGTGTGTTCTTCCGATGAACCACACATGGATCCAAAAGTGTCATTGCATGTCTGCTCTTTTCATGAACCACAACCAGAGTCATTGGATGTGTGTTCTTCTCACAGACCACATATCACCAGTGTCATTGCATGTGTGTTCTTCCCAAAGACCAAACATGGAGCCACCAGTGTCATTGCATGTGTGCTCTTCTCACAAACCATATCATGAACCACACCCAGTGTCATTGCACGTGTGTTCTTCTCATAGACCACACATGGATCCAGCAGTGTCATTGCATGTGTGTTCTTCCCATAGACCACACATGGATCCACCAGTGTCATTGCATGTGTGTTCTTCTCACAGACCATATCATGAACCACACCTAGTGTCATTGCATGTGTGTTCTTCCCATGAACCACAGCTAGAGTCATCGCATGCGTTCTCTTTTCATGAACCACAACTAGAGTCATTGCATGTGTGTTCTTCGTACAAACCATATCACGAACCACACCCAGTGCCATTGCATGTGTGTTCTTCTCACAAACCACACATGGATCCACTGGTGTCATTGCATGCCTGCTCTTCTCATTAACGACAGCTAGAGTCATTGCATGTCTGTTCTTTTCACAAACCACATATCACCAAAGTCATTGCATGTGTGTTCTTCCCATGAACCACACATGGATCCACCAGTGTCATTGCATGTGTGTTCTTCTCACAAACCACACATGGATCCAGCCAGTGTCATCGCATGTCTGCTCTTCCCATGAACCACACATGGATCCACCAGTGTCATTGCATGTCTGCCCTTTTCATGAACTACAACTAGAGTCATTGGATGTGTGTTCTTCTCACAGACCACATATCACCAGTGTCATTGCATGTTTGTTCTTCCCAAAGACCACACATGGATCCACTAGTGTCATTGCATGTGTGTTCTTCTCACAAACCATATTATGAACCATACCCAGTGTCATTGCATGTGTGTTCTTTTCACAGACCACACATGGATCCACTACTGTCATTGCATGTGTGTTCTTCTCACAAACCATATCATGAACCACACCCAGTGTCATTGCATGTGTGTTCTTCTCATTAACCCCACATGGATCCACCGGTGTCATTGCATGTCTGCTGTTTTCATTAACCACAGCTAGAGTCATTGCATGTGTGCTCTTTTCACAAACCACATATCATCAGAGTCATTGCATGTGTGTTCTTCCAATGAACCACACATGGATCCACCGGTGTCATTGCATGTCTTCTCTATTCATGGACCACACCTAGAGTCATTGCATGTGTGTTCTTCTCATAGACCACACCTAGAGTCATTGCATGTGTGTTCTTCTCATAGACCACATATCACCAGTGTCATTGCATGTGTGTTCTTCCCAAAGACCACACATGGATCCACCAGTGTCATTGCACACGTGTTTTTCTCACAAACCATATCATGAACCACACCCAGTGTCATCGCATATGTGTGTTCTTCTCATAGACCACACATGGATCCACTAGTGTCATTGCATGTGTGTTCTTCTCACAAACCATATCATGAACCACACCCAGTGTCATTGCATGTGTGCTCTTTTCATTAACCATAGCTAGAGTCATTGCATGTGTGTTCTTTTCACAAACCACATATCACCACAGTCATTGCATGTGTGTTCTTCTCACAGACCACGTATCACCTGTTCATTGCATGTGTGTTCTTCCGATGAACCACACATGGATCCATCAGTGACATTGCATGTGTGTTCTTTTCACAAACCACATATCACCAGAGTCATTGCATGTGTGTTCTTATCACAAACCACATATCACCTGTGTCATTGCATGTGTGTTCTTCCCATGAACCACACATGGATCCACTAGTGACATTGCATATGTGTTCTTCCAACAGACCACACATGGATCCAGCCAGTGTCATTGCATGTCTGCTCTTTTCATGAACCACAGCTAGAGTCATTGGATGTGTGTTCTTCTCACATACCACATATCACCAGTGTCATTGCATGTGTGTTCTTCCCAAAGACCACACATGGATCCACTAGTGTCATTGCATGTGTGTTCTTCTCACAAACCATATCATGAACCATACCCAGTGTCATTGCATGTGTGTTCTTCTCACGGACCAAACATGGATCCACTAGTGTGATTGCATGTGTGTTCTCCTAACAAACCATATCATGAACCACACGCAGTGTCATTGCATGTGTGATCTTCTCATTAACCCCACATGGATCCACCGGTGTCATTGCATGTCTACTCTTTTCATTAACCACAGCTAGAGTCATTGCATGTGTGCTCTTTTCACAAACCACATATCACCAGAGTCCTTGCATGTGTGTTCTTCTCACAGACCATATCATGAACCACACCCAGTGTCATTGCATGTGTGTTCTTCCCATGAACCACACATGGATCCACCGGTGTCATTGCATGTCTGCACTTTTCATGAACCACACCTAGAGTCATTGCCTGTGTGTTCTTCTCATAGACCACATATCACCAGTGTCATTGCATGTGTGTTCTTCCCAAAGACCACACATGGACCCACCAGTGTCATTGCATGCGTGTTTTTCTCACAAACCACATCATGAACCACACCCAGTGTCATTGCATATGTGTGTTCTTCTCATAGACCACACATGGATCCACCAGTGTCATTGCATGTGTGTTCTTCTCACAAACCATATCATGAACCACACCCAGTGTCATTGCATGTGTGTTCTTCTCATTAATCCCACATGGATCCACCGGTGTCATTGCATGTCTGCTCTTTTCATTAACCATAGCTAGAGTCATTGCATGTGTGTTCTTTTCACAAACCACATATCACCAGAGTCATTGCATATGTGTTCTTCTCACAAACCATATCATGAACCACACCCAGTGTCATTGCATGTGTGTTCTTCTCACAGACCACACATGGATCCACCAGTGTCATTGCATGTGTGTTCTTCTCACAGACCATATCATGAACCACACCCAGTGCCATTGCATGTGTGTTCTTCCCATGAACCACACATGGATCCACCGGTGTCATTGCATGTCTGCTCTTTTCATGAACCACAGCTAGAGTCATTGCATGTGTGTTCTTATCACAAACCACATATCACCGGTGTCATTGCATGTGTGTTCTTCCCAAAGACCACACATGGATCCAGCAGTGTCATTGCATGTGTGTTCTTCCCACAGACCACACATGGATCCAACAGTGTCATTGCATGTGTGTTCTTCCCATGAACCACACATGGATCCACCGGTGTCCTTGTATGTCTGCTCTTCCCATGAACCACAGCTAGAGTCATTGCATGCGTGCTCTTTTCATGAACCACAGCTAGTCATTGCATGTGTGTTCTTCTTACAAACCATATCATGAACCACACCCAGTGTCATTGCATGTGTGTTCTTCTCATTAACCCCACATGGATCCACCGGTGTCATTGCATGTCTGCTCTTTTCATTAACCATAGCTAGAGTCATTGCATGTCTGTTCTTTTCACAAACCACATATCACTACAGTCATTGCATGTGTGTTCTTCTCACAGACCACGTATCACCTGTTCATTGCATGTGTGTTCTTCCCATGAACCACACATGGATCCATCAGTGGCATTGCATGTGTGTTCTTTTCAGAAACCACATATCACCAGAGTCATTGCATGTGTGTTCTTATCACAAACCACATATCACCTGTGTCATTGCATGTGTGTTCTTCCCATGAACCACACATGGATCCACTAGTGACATTGCATATGTGTTCTTCCCACAGACCACACATGGATCCAGCCAGTGTCATCGCATGTCTGCTCTTCCCATGAACCACACATGGATCCACCAGTGTCATTGCATGTCTGCTCTTTTCATGAACCACAGCTAGAGTCATTGGATGTGTGTTCTTCTCACATACCACATATCACCAGTGTCATTGCATGTGTGTTCTTCCCAAAGACCACACATGGATCCACTAGTGTCATTGCATGTGTGTTCTAGTCACAAACCATATCATGAACCATACCCAGTGTCATTGCATGTGTGTTCTTCTAACGGACCAAACATGGATCCACTAGTGTCATTGCATGTGTGTTCTTCTCACAAACCATATCATGAACCACACGCAGTGTCATTGCATGTGTGTTCTTCTCATTAACCCCACATGGATCCACCGGTGTCATTGCATGTCTACTCTTTTCATTAACCACAGCTAGAGTCATTGCATGTGTGCTCTTTTCACAAACCACATATCACTAGAGTCCTTGCATGTGTGTTCTTCTCACAGACCATATCATGAACCACACCCAGTGTCATTGCATGTGTGTTCTTCCCATGAACCACACATGGATCCACCGGTGTCATTGCATGTCTGCTCTTTTCATGAACCACACCTAGAGTCATTGCCTGTGTGTTCTTCTCATAGACCACATATCACCAGTGTCATTGCATGTGTGTTCTTCCCAAAGACCACACATGGAGCCACCAGTGTCATTGCATGTGTGCTCTTCTCACAAACCATATCATGAACCACACCCAGTGTCATTGCATGTGTGTTCTTCTCATAGACCACACATGGATCCAGCAGTGTCATTGCATGTGTGTTCTTCCCATAGACCACACATGGATCCACCAGTGTCATTGCATGTGTGTTCTTCCCATGAACCACACATGGATCCACCGGTGTCATTGTATGTCTGCTCTTCCCATGAACCACAGCTAGAGTCATCGCATGCGTTCTCTTTTCATGAACCACAACTAGAGTCATTGCATGTGTGTTCTTCTTACAAACCATATCACGAACCACACCCAGTGCCATTGCATGTGTGTTCTTCTCACAAACCACACATGGATCCACTGGTGTCACTGCATGCCTCCTCTTCTCATTAACGACAGTTAGAGTCATTGCATGTCTGTTCTTTTCACAAACCACATATCACCAGAGTCATTGCATGTGTGTTCTTCCCATGAACCACACATGGATCCACCAGTGTCATTGCATGTGTGTTCTTCTCACAAACCACACATGGATCCAGCCAGTGTCATCGCATGTCTGCTCTTCCCATGAACCACACATGGATCCACCAGTGTCATTGCATGTCTGCCCTTTTCATGAACTACAGCTAGAGTCATTGGATGTGTGTTCTTCTCACAGACCACATATCACCAGTGTCATTGCATGTGTGTTCTTCCCAAAGACCACACATGGATCCACTAGTGTCATTGCATGTGTGTTCTTCTCACAAACCATATCATGAACCATACCCGGTGTCATTGCATGTGTGTTCTTTTCACAGACCACACATGGATCCACTACTGTCATTGCATGTGTGTTCTTCTCACAAACCATATCATGGACCACACCCAGTGTCATTGCATGTGTGTTCTTCTCATTAACCCCACATGGATCCACCGGTGTCATTGCATGTCTGCTGTTTTCATTAACCACAGCTAGAGTCATTGCATGTGTGCTCTTTTCACAAACCACATATCATCAGAGTCATTGCATGTGTGTTCTTCTCACAGACCATATCATGAACCACACCCAGTGTCATTGCATGTGTGTTCTTCCAATGAACCACACATGGATCCACCGGTGTCATTGCATGTCTTCTCTATTCATGGACCACACCTAGAGTCATTGCATGTGTGTTCTTCTCATAGACCACATATCACCAGTGTCATTGCATGTGTGTTCTTCCCAAAGACCACACATGGATCCACCAGTGTCATTGCACACGTGTTTTTCTCACAAACCATATCATGAACCACACCCAGTGTCATTGCATATGTGTGTTCTTCTCATAGACCACACATGGATCCACTAGTGTCATTGCATGTGTGTTCTTCTCACAAACCATATCATGAACCACACCCAGTGTCATTGCATGTGTGTTCTTCTCATTAACCCCACATGGATCCACCGGTGTCATTGCATATGTGTTCTTCCCACAGACCACACATGGATCCAGCCAGTGTCATCGCATGTCTGCTCTTCCCATGAACCACACATGGATCCACCAGTGTCATTGCATGTCTGCTCTTTTCATGAACCACAGCTAGAGTCATTGGATGTGTGTTCTTCTCACATACCACATATCACCAGTGTCATTGCATGTGTGTTCTTCCCAAAGACCACACATGGATCCACTAGTGTCATTGCATGTGTGTTCTTCTCATAAACCATATCATGAACCATACCCAGTGTCATTGCATGTGTGTTCTTCTCACGGACCAAACATGGATCCACTAGTGTCATTGCATGTGTGTTCTTCTCACAAACCATATCATGAACCACACGCAGTGTCATTGCATGTGTGTTCTTCTCATTAACCCCACATGGATCCACCGGTGTCATTGCATGTCTACTCTTTTCATTAACCACAGCTAGAGTCATTGCATGTGTGCTCTTTTCACAAACCACATATCACCAGAGTCCTTGCATGTGTGTTCTTCTCACAGACCATATCATGAACCACACCCAGTGTCATTGCATGTGTGTTCTTCCCATGAACCACACATGGATCCACCGGTGTCATTGCATGTCTACTCTTTTCATGAACCACACCTAGAGTCATTGCCTGTGTGTTCTTCTCATAGACCACAAATCACCAGTGTCATTGCATGTGTGTTCTTCCCAAAGACCACACATGGATCCACCAGTGTCATTGCATGCGTGTTTTTCGCACAAACCATATCATGAACCACACCCAGTGTCATTGCATATGTGTGCTCTTCTCATTAACCCCACATGGATCCACCGGTGTCATTGCATGTCTGCTCTTTTCATTAACCATAGCTAGAGTCATTGCATGTGTGTTCTTTTCACAAACCACATATCACCAGAGTCATTGCATGTGTGTTCTTCTCACAGACCACATATCAGTTGTGCATTGCATGTGTGTTCTTCCCATGAACCACACATGGATCCACCAGTGGCATTGCATGTGTGTTCTTTTCAGAAACCACATATCACCAGAGTCATTGCACGTGTGTTCTTATCACAGACCACATATCACCTGTGTCATTGCATGTGTGTTCTTCCCATGAACCACACATGGATCCACCAGTGTCATTGCATATGTGTTCTTCCCACAGACCACACATGGATCCAGCCAGTGTCATCGCATGTTTGCTCTTCCCATGAACCACACATGGATCCACCAGTGTCATTGCATGTCTGCTCTTTTCATGAACCACAGCTAGAGTCATTGGATGTGTGTTCTTCTCACATACCACATATCACCAGTGGCATTGCATGTGTGTTCTTATCACAGACCACATATCACCTGTGCATTGCATGTGTGTTCTTCCCATGAACCACACATGGATCTACCAGTGTCATTGCATGACTGCTCTTTTCATGAACCACAACTAGTCATTGGATATGTGTTCTTCTCACAGACCACATATCACCAGTGTCGTTGCATGTGTGTTCTTCTCACAGACCACACATGGATCCACCAGTGTCATTGCATGTGTGTTCTTATCACAGACCATATCATGAACCACACCCAGTGTCATTGCATGTGTGTTCTTCCCATGAACCACACATGGATCCACCGGTGTCATTGCATGTCTGCTCTTTTCATGAACCACAGCTAGAGTCATTGCATGTGTGTTCTTCTCACATACCACATATCACCTATGTCATTGCATGTGTGTTCTTCCCATGAACCACACATGGATCCACCAGTGTCATTGCATGTGTGTTCTTCCCACAGACCACACATTGATCCACCAGTGTCGTTGCCTGTGTGTTCTTCCCATGAACCACACATGGATCCACCGGTGTCATTGTATGTCTGCTCTTTCCATGAACCACAACTAGAGTCATCGCATTTGTGCTCTTTTCATGAACCACAGCTAGAGTCATTGCATGTGTGTTCTTCTTACAAACCATATCATAAACCACACCGAGTGTCATTGCATGTGTGTTCTTCTCACAAACCACACATGGATCCACCGGTGTCATTGCATGTCTGCTCTTCTCATTAACCACAGCTAGAGTCATTGCATGTCTGTTCTTTTCACAAACCACATATCACCAGAGTCATTACATGTGTGTTCTTCCCATGAACAACACATGGATCCACCAGTGTCATTGCATGTGTGTTCTTCTCACAAAACCACACATGGATCCACCCAGTGTCATCGCATGTGTGTTCTTCCCATGAACCACACATGGATCCAAAAGTGTCATTGCATGTTTGCTCTTTTCATGAACCACAGCTAGAGTCATTGGATGTGTGTTCTTCTCACAGACCACATATCACCAGTGTCATTGCATGTGTGTTCTTCCCAAAGACCAAACATGGAGCCACCAGTGTCATTGCATGTGTGCTCTTCTCACAAACCATATCATGAACCACACCCAGTGTCATTGCATGTGTGTTCTTCTCATAGACCACACATGGATCCACTAGTGTCATTGCATGTGTGTTCTTCTCACAAACCATATCATGAACCACACCCAGTGTCATTGCATGTGTGTTCTTCTCATTAACCCCACATGGATCCACCGGTGTCATTGCATGTCTGCTCTTTTCATTAACCATAGCTAGAGTCATTGCATGTGTGTTCTTTTCACAAACCACATATCACCACAGTCATTGCATGTGTGTTCTTCCCATGAACCACACATGGATCCACCAGTGTCATTGCATGTGTGTTCTTCCCACAGACCACACATTGATCCACCAGTGTCGTTGCCTGTGTGTTCTTCCCATGAACCACACATGGATCCACCGGTGTCATTGTATGTCTGCTCTTTCCATGAACCACAACTAGAGTCATCGCATTTGTGCTCTTTTCATGAACCACAGCTAGAGTCATTGCATGTGTGTTCTTCTTACAAACCATATCATAAACCACACCGAGTGTCATTGCATGTGTGTTCTTCTCATAAACCACACATGGATCCACCGGTGTCATTGCATGTCTGCTCTTCTCATTAACCACAGCTAGAGTCATTGCATGTCTGTTCTTTTCACAAACCACATATCACCAGAGTCATTGCATGTGTGTTCTTCCCATGAGCAACACATGGATCCACCAGTGTCATTGCATGTGTGTTCTTCTCACAAACCACACATGGATCCACCCAGTGTCATCGCATGTGTGTTCTTCCCATGAACCACACATGGATCCAAAAGTGTCATTGCATGTTTGCTCTTTTCATGAACCACAGCTAGAGTCATTGGATGTGTGTTCTTCTCACAGACCACATATCACCAGTGTCATTGCATGTGTGTTCTTCCCAAAGACCAAACATGGAGCCACCAGTGTCATTGCATGTGTGTTCTTCTCACAAACCATATCATGAACCACACCCAGTGTCATTGCATGTGTGTTCTTCTCATAGACCACACATGGATCCACTAGTGTCATTGCATGTGTGTTCTTCTCACAAACCATATCATGAACCACACCCAGTGTCATTGCATGTGTGTTCTTCTCATTAACCCCACATGGATCCACCGGTGTCATTGCATGTCTGCTATTTTCATTAACCATAGCTAGAGTCATTGCATGTGTGTTCTTTTCACAAACCACATATCACCACAGTCATTGCATGTGTGTTCTTCTCACAGACCACATATCACCTGTTCATTGCATGTGTGTTCTTCCCATGAACCACACATGGATCCATCAGTGGCATTGCATGTGTGTTCTTTTCACAAACCACATATCACCAGAGTCATTGCATGTGTGTTCTTATCACAAACCACATATCACCTGTGTCATTGCATGTGTGTTCTTACCATGAACCACACATGGATCCACCAGTGTCATTGCATATGTGTTCTTCCCACAGACCACACATGGATCCAGCCAGTGTCATCGCATGTCTGCTCTTCCCATGAACCACACATGGATCCACCAGCGTCATTGCATGTCTGCTCTTTTCATGAACCACAGCTAGAGTCATTGGATGTGTGTTCTTCTCACATACCACATATCACCAGTGTCATTGCATGTGTGTTCTTCCCAAAGACCACACATGGATCCACTAGTGTCATTGCATGTGTGTTCTTCTCACAAACCATATCATGAACCATACCCAGTGTCATTGCATGTGTTTTCTTCTCACAGACCAAACATGGATCCACTAGTGTCATTGCATGTGTGTTCTTCTCACAAACCATATCATGAACCACACGCAGTGTCATTGCATGTATGTTCTTCTCATTAACCCCACATGGATCCACCGGTGTCATTGCATGTCTACTCTTTTCATTAACCACAGCTAGAGTCATTGCATGTGTGCTCTTTTCACAAACCACATATCACCAGAGTCCTTGCATGTGTGTTCTTCTCACAGACCATATCATGAACCACACCCAGTGTCATTGCATGTGTGTTCTTCCCATGAACCACACATGGATCCACCGGTGTCATTGCATGTCTGCTCTTTTCATGAACCACACCTAGAGTCATTGCCTGTGTGTTCTTCTCATAGACCACATATCACCAGTGTCATTGCATGTGTGTTCTTCTCAAAGACCACACATGGCTCCACCAGTGTCATTGCATGCGTGTTTTTCTCACAAACCATATCATGAACCACACCCAGTGTCATTGCATATGTGTGTTCTTCTCATAGACCACACATGGATCCACCAGTGTCATTGCATGTGTGTTCTTCTCACAAACCATATCATGAACCACATCCAGTGTCATTGCATGTGTGTTCTTCTCATTAACCCCACATGGATCCACCTGTGTCATTGCATGTCTGCTCTTTTCATTAACCATAGCTAGAGTCATTGCATGTGTGTTCTTTTCACAAACCACATATCACCAGAGTCATTGCATGTGTGTTCTTCTCACAGACCACATATCAGCTGTGTATTGCATGTGTGTTCTTCCCATGAACCACACATGGATCCACCAGTGGCATTGCATGTGTGTTCTTTTCACAAACCACATATCACCAGAGTCATTGCATGTGTGTTCTTATCACAGACCACATATCAGCTGTGTCATTGCATGTGTGTTCTTCCCATGAACCACACATGGATCCACTAGTGTCATTGCATATGTGTTCTTCCCACAGACCACACATGGATCCAGCCAGTGTCATCGCATGTCTGCTCTTCCCATGAACCACACATGGATCCACAAGTGTCATTGCATGTCTGCTCTTTTCATGAACCACAGCTAGAGTCATTGGATGTGTGTTCTTCTCACAGACCACATATCACCAGTGGCATTGCATGTGTGTTCTTCTCACAGACCACATATCACCTGTGCATTGCATGTGTGTTCTTCCCATGAACCACACATGGATCCACCAGTGTCATTGCATATGTGTTCTTCCCACAGACCACACATGGATCCACCGGTGTCATTGCATGTGTGTTCTTCCCATGAACCACACATGGATCTACCAGTGTCATTGCATGTCTGCTCTTTTCATGAACCACAAATAGTCATTGGATGTCTGTTCTTCTCACAGACCACATATCACCAGTGTCATTGCATGTGTGTTCTTCTCACAGACCACACATGGATCCACCAGTGTCATTGCATGTGTGTTCTTATCACAGACCATATCATGAACCACACCCAGTGTCATTGCATGTGTGTTCTTCCCATGAACCACACATGGATCCACCGGTGTCATTGCATGTCTGCTCTTTTCATGAACCACAGCTAGAGTCATTGCATGTGTGTTCTTCTCACATACCACATATCACCTGTGTCATTGCATGTGTGTTCTTCCCATGAACCACACATGGATCCACCAGTGTCATTGCATGTGTGTTCTTCCCACAGACCACACATGGATCCACCAGTGTCGTTGCCTGTGTGTTCTTCCCATGAACCACACATGGATCCACCGGTGTCATTGTATGTCTGCTCTTTCCATGAACCACAGCTAGAGTCATCGGATTTGTGCTCTTTTCATGAA
This sequence comes from Avena sativa, assembly GCA_916181665.1. Classification (NCBI taxonomy): domain Eukaryota; kingdom Viridiplantae; phylum Streptophyta; class Magnoliopsida; order Poales; family Poaceae; genus Avena; species Avena sativa. Next base: position 438,497,415 of record OV702295.1, read on the forward strand.
CCACAGCTAGAGTCATTGCATGTGTGTTCTTCTTACAAACCATATCATAAACCACACCGAGTGTCATTGCATGTGTGTTCTTCTCACAAACCACACATGGATCCACCGGTGTCATTGTATGTCTGCTCTTCTCATTAACCACAGCTAGAGTCATTGCATGTCTGTTCTTTTCACAAACCACATATCACCAGAGTCATTGCATGTGTGTTCTTCCCATGAACAACACATGGATCCACCAGTGTCATTGCATGTGTGTTCTTCTCACAAACCACACATGGATCCACCCAGTGTCATCGCATGTGTGTTCTTCCCATGAACCACACATGGATCCAAAAGTGTCATTGCATGTCTGCTCTTTTCATGAACCACAGCTAGAGTCATTGGATATGTGTTCTTCTCACAGACCACATATCACCAGTGTCATTGCATGTGTGTTCTTCCCAAAGACCAAACATGGATCCACCAGTGTCATTGCATGTCTGCTCTTCTCACAAACCATATCATGAACCACACCCAGTGTCATTGCATGTGTGTTCTTCTCATAGACCACACATGGATCCAGCAGTGTCATTGCATGTGTGTTCTTCCCATAGACCACACATGGATCCACCAGTGTCATTGCATGTGTGTTCTTCCCATGAACCACACATGGATCCACCGGTGTCATTGTATGTCTGCTCTTCCCATAAACCACAGCTAGAGTCATCGCATGCGTTCTCTTTTCATGAACCACAACTAGAGTCATTGCATGTGTGTTCTTCTTACAAACCATATCACGAACCACACCCAGTGCCATTGCATGTGTGTTCTTCTCACAAACCACACATGGATCCACTGGTGTCACTGCATGCCTCCTCTTCTCATTAACGACAGTTAGAGTCATTGCATGTCTGTTCTTTTCACAAACCACATATCACCAGAGTCATTGCATGTGTGTTCTTCCCATGAACCACACATGGATCCACCAGTGTCATTGCATGTGTGTTCTTCTCACAGACCACACATGGATCCACCAGTGTCATTGCATGTCTGCCCTTTTCATGAACTACAGCTAGAGTCATTGGATGTGTGTTCTTCTCACAGACCACATATCACCAGTGTCATTGCATGTGTGTTCTTCCCAAAGACCACACATGGATCCACTAGTGTCATTGCATGTGTGTTCTTCTCACAAACCATATCATGAACCATACCCAGTGTCATTGCATGTGTGTTCTTTTCACAGACCACACATGGATCCACTACTGTCATTGCATGTGTGTTCTTCTCACAAACCATATCATGAACCACACCCAGTGTCATTGCATGTGTGTTCTTCTCATTAACCCCACATGGATCCACCGGTGTCATTGCATGTCTGCTGTTTTCATTAACCACAGCTAGAGTCATTGCATGTGTGCTCTTTTCACAAACCACATATCATCAGAGTCATTGCATGTGTGTTCTTCTCACAGACCATATCATGAACCACACCCAGTGTCATTGAATGTGTGTTCTTCCAATGAACCACACATGGATCCACCGGTGTCATTGCATGTCTTCTCTATTCATGGACCACACCTAGAGTCATTGCATGTGTGTTCTTCTCATAGACCACATATCACCAGTGTCATTGCATGTGTGTTCTTCCCAAAGACCACACATGGATCCACCAGTGTCATTGCACACGTGTTTTTCTCACAAACCATATCATGAACCACACCCAGTGTCATTGCATATGTGTGTTCTTCTCATAGACCACACATGGATCCACTAGTGTCATTGCATGTGTGTTCTTCTCACAAACCATATCATGAACCACACCCAGTGTCATTGCATGTGTGTTCTTCTCATTAACCCTTCATGGATCCACCGGTGTCATTGCATATGTGTTCTTCCCACAGACCACACATGGATCCAGCCAGTGTCACCGCATGTCTGCTCTTCCCATGAACCACACATGGATCCACCAGTGTCATTGCATGTCTGCTCTTTTCATGAACCACAGCTAGAGTCATTGGATGTGTGTTCTTCTCACATACCACATATCACCAGTGTCATTGCATGTGTGTTCTTCCCAAAGACCACACATGGATCCACTAGTGTCATTGCATGTGTGTTCTTCTCATAAACCATATCATGAACCATACCCAGTGTCATTGCATGCGTGTTCTTCTCACGGACCAAACATGGATCCACTAGTGTCATTGCATGTGTGTTCTTCTCACAAACCATATCATGAACCACACGCAGTGTCATTGCATGTGTGTTCTTCTCATTAACCCCACATGGATCCACCGGTGTCATTGCATGTCTACTCTTTTCATTAACCACAGCTAGAGTCATTGCATGTGTGCTCTTTTCACAAACCACATATCACCAGAGTCCTTGCATGTGTGTTCTTCTCACAGACCATATCATGAACCACACCCAGTGTCATTGCATGTGTGTTCTTCCCATGAACCACACATGGATCCACCGGTGTCATTGCATGTCTGCTCTTTTCATGAACCACACCTAGAGTCATTGCCTGTGTGTTCTTCTCATAGACCACATATCACCAGTGTCATTGCATGTGTGTTCTTCCCAAAGACCACACATGGATCCACCAGTGTCATTGCATGCGTGTTTTTCTCACAAACCATATCATGAACCACACCCAGTGTCATTGCATATGTGTGTTCTTCTCATTAACCCACATGGATCCACCGGTGTCATTGCATGTCTGCTCTTTTCATTAACCATAGCTAGAGTCATTGCATGTGTGTTCTTTTCACAAACCACATATCACCAGAGTCATTGCATGTGTGTTCTTCTCACAGACCACATATCAGCTGTGCATTGCATGTGTGTTCTTCCCATGAACCACACATGGATCCACCAGTGGCATTGCATGTGTGTTCTTTTCACAAACCACATATCACCAGAGTCATTGCATGTGTGTTCTTATCACAGACCACATATCACCTGTGTCATTGCATGTGTGTTCTTCCCATGAACCACACATGGATCCACCAGTGTCATTGCATATGTGTTCTTCCCACAGACCACACATGGATCCATCCAGTGTCATCGCATGTCTGCTCTTCCCATGAACCACACATGGATCCACCAGTGTCATTGCATGTCTGCTCTTTTCATGAACCACAGCTAGAGTCATTGGATGTGTGTTCTTCTCACATACCACATATCACCAGTGGCATTGCATGTGTGTTCTTATCACAGACCACATATCACCTGTGCATTGCATGTGTGTTCTTCCCATGAACCACACATGGATCTACCAGTGTCATTGCATGTCTGCTCTTTTCATGAACCACAACTAGTCATTGGATGTGTGTTCTTCTCACAGACCACATATCACCAGTGTTGTTGCATGTGTGTTCTTCTCACAGACCACACATGGATCCACCAGTGTCATTGCATGTGTGTTCTTATGACAGACCATATCATGAACCACACCCAGTGTCATTGCATGTGTGTTCTTCCCATGAACCACACATGGATCCACCGGTGTCATTGCATGTCTGCTCTTTTCATGAACCACAGCTAGAGTCATTGCATGTGTGTTCTTCTCACATACCACATATCACCTGTGTCATTGCATGTGTGTTTTTCCCATGAACCACACATGGATCCACCAGTGTCATTGCATGTGTGTTCTTCCCACAGACCACACATTGATCCACCAGTGTCGTTGCCTGTGTGTTCTTCCCATGAACCACACATGGATCCGCCGGTGTCATTATATGTCTGCTCTTTCCATGAACCACAGCTAGAGTCATCGCATTTGTGCTCTTTTCATGAACCACAACTAGAGTCATTGCATGTGTGTTCTTCTTACAAACCATATCATAAACCACACCGAGTGTCATTGCACTTGTGTTCTTATCACAAACCACACATGGATCCACCGGTGTCATTGCATGTCTACTCTTCTCATTAACCACAGCTAGAGTCATTGCATGTCTGTTCTTTTCACAAACCACATATCACCAGAGTCATTGCATGTGTGTTCTTCCCATGAACAACACATGGATCCACCAGTGTCATTGCATGTGTGTTCTTCTCACAAACCACACATGGATCCACCCAGTGTCATCGCATGTGTGTTCTTCCCATGAACCACACATGGATCCACCGGTGTCATTGCATGTCTGCTCTTTTCATGAACCACACCTAGAGTCATTGGATGTGTGTTCTTCTCACAGACCACATATCACCAGTGTCATTGCATGTGTGTTCTTCTCACAGACCACATATCACCAGTGTCATTGCATGTGTGTTCTTCCCAAAGACCACACATGGATCCACTAGTGTCATTGCATATGTGTTCTTCTCACAAACCATATCATGAACCATACCCAGTGTCATTGCATGTGTGTTCTTTTCACATACCACACATGGATCCACTACTGTCATTGCATGTGTGTTCTTCTCACAACCCATATCATGAACCACACCTAGTGTCATTGCATGTGTGTTCTTCTCACAAACCATATCATGAACCACACCCAGTGTCATTGCATGTGTGTTCTTCTCATTAACCCCACATGGATCCACCGGTGTCATTGCATGTATGCTCTTTTCATTAACCATAGCTAGAGTCCTTGCATGTGTGTTCTTTTCACAAACCACATATCACCACAGTCATTGCATGTGTGTTCTTCTCACAGACCACATATCACCTGTTTATTGCATGTGTGTTCTTCCCATGAACCACACATGGATCCACCTGTGGCATTGCATGTGTGTTCTTTTCACAAACCACATATCACCAGAGTCATTGCATGTGTGTTCTTATCACAAACCACATATCACCTGTGTCATTGCATGTGTGTTCTTCCCATGAACCACACATGGATCCACCAGTGTCATTGCATATGTGTTCTTCCCACAGACCACACATGGATCCAGCCAGTGTCATCGCATGTCTGCTCTTCCCATGAACCACACATGGATCCACCAGTGTCATTGCATGTCTGCTCTTTTCATGAACCACAGCTAGAGTCATTGGATGTGTGTTCTTCTCACAGACCACATATCACCAATGTCATTGCATGTGTGTTCTTCCCAAAGACCACACATGGATCCACTAATGTCATTGCATGTGTGTTCTTCTCACAAACCATATCATGAACCATACCCAGTGTCATTGCATGTGTGTTCTTCTCACAGACCAAATATGGATCCACTAGTGTCATTGCATGTGTGTTCTTCTCGCAAACCATATCATGAACCACACGCAGTGTCATCGCATGTGTGGTCTTCTCATTAACCCCACATGGATCCACCGGTGTCATTGCATGTCTACTCTTTTCATTAACCACAGCTAGAGTCATTGCATGTGTGCTCTTTTCACAAACCACATATCACCAGAGTCCTTGCATGTGTGTTCTTCTCACAGACCATATCATGAACCACACCTAGTGTCATTGCATGTGTGTTCTTCCCATGAACCACACATGGATCCACCGGTGTCATTGCATGTCTGCTCTTTTCATGAACCACACCTAAAGTCATTGCCTGTGTGTTCTTCTCATAGACCACATATCACCAGTGTCATTGCATGTGTGTTCTTCCCAAAGACCACACATGGATCCACCAGTGTCATTGCATGCGTGTTTTTCTCACAAACCATATCATGAACCACACCCAGTGTCATTGCATATGTGTGTTCTTCTCATAGACCACACATGGATCCACCAGTGTCATTGCATGTGTGTTCTTCTCACAAACCATATCATGAACCACACCCAGTGTCATTGCATGTGTGTTTTTCTCATTAACCCCCACATGGATCCACCGGTGTCATTGCATGTCTGCTCTTTTCATTAACCATAGCTAGAGTCATTGCATGTGTGTTCTTCTCACAGACCACATATCACCTGTGTCATTGCATGTGTGTTCTTCCCATGAACCACACATGGATCCACCAGTGTCATTGCATGTGTGTTCTTCCCATAGACCACACATGGATCCACCAGTGTCGTTGCATGTGTGTTCTTCCCATGAACCACACATGGATCCACCGGTGTCATTGCATATGTGTTCTTCCCACAGACCACACATGGATCCACCGGTGTCATTGCATGTGTGTTCTTCCCATGAACCACACATGGATCTACCAGTTTCATTGCATGTCTGCTCTTTTCATGAACCACAGCTAGAGTCATTGGATGTGTGTTCTTCTACAGACCACATATCACCAGTGTCATTGCATGTGTGTTCTTCCCAAAGACCACACATGGATCCACCAGTGTCATTGCATGTGTGTTCTTCTCACAAACCATATCATGAACCACACCCGGTGTCATTGCATGTGTGTTCTTCTCACAGACCACACATGGATCCACCAGTGTCATTGCATGTCTGCTCTTTTCATGAACCATAGCTAGAGTCATTGGATGTGTGTTCTTCTCACAGACCACATATCACCAGTGTCATTGCATGTGTGTTCTTCCCAAAGACCACACATGGATCCACTAGTGTCATTGCATGTGTGTTCTTCTCACAAACCATATCATGAACCATATCCAGAGTCATTGCATGTGTGTTCTTCTCACAGACCACACATGGATCCACTAGTGTCATTGCATGTGTGTTCTTCTCACAAACCATATCATGAACCACACCCAGTGTCATTGCATGTGTGTTCTTCTCATTAACCCCACATGGATCCACCGGTGTCATTGCATGTCTGCTCTTTTCATTATCCATAGCTAGAGTCATTGCATGTGTGCTCTTTTCACAAACCACATATCACCAAAGTCCTTGCATGTGTGTTCTTCTCACAGACCATATCATGAACCACACCCAGTGTCATTGCATGTGTGTTCTTCCCATGAACCACACATGGATCCACCGGTGTCATTGCATGTCTGCTCTTTTCATGAACCACAACTAGAGTCATTGCATGTGTGTTCTTCTCACAGACCACATATCACCAGAGTCATTGCATGTGTGTTCTTCCCAAAGACCACACATGGATCCACCAGTGTCATTGCATGTGTGTTTTTCACACAAACCATATCATGAACCACACCCAGTGTCATTGCATATGTGTGTTCCTCTCACAGAGCACACATGGATCCACCAGTGTCATTGCATGTGTGTTCTTCTCACAAACCATATCATGAACCACACCCAGTGTCATTGCATGTGTGTTCTTCTCATTAACCCCACATGGATCCACTGGTGTCATTGCATGTCTGCTCTTTTCATTAACCATAGCTAGATTCATTACATGTGTGTTCTTTTCACAAACCTCATATCACCAGAGTCATTGCATGTGTGTCTTTCTCACAGACCACATATCAGCTGTGCATTGCATGTGTGTTCTTCCCATGAACCACACATGGATCCACCAGTGGCATTGCATGTGTGTTCTTTTCACAAACCACATATCACCAGAGTCATTGCATGTGTGTTCTTATCACATACCACATATCACCTGTGTCATTGCATATGTGTTCTTCCCATGAACCACACATGGATCCACTAGTGTCATTGCATATGTGTTCTTCCCATAGACCACACATGGATCCACCGGTGTCATTGCATGTGTGTTCTTCCCATGAACCACACATGGATCTACCAGTGTCATTGCATGTCTGCTCTTTTCATGAACCACAGCTAGAGTCATTGGATGTGTGTTCTTCTCACAGACCACATATCACCAGTGTCATTGCATGTGTGTTCTTCCGAAAGACCACACATGGATCCACTAGTGTCATTGCATGTGTTTTCTTCTCACAAACCATATCATGAACCATACCCAGTGTCATTGCATGTGTGTTCTTCTCACAGACCACACATGGATCCACTACTGTCATTGCATGTGTGTTCTTCTCACAAACCATATCATGAACCACACCCAGTGTCATTACATGTGTGTTCTTCTCATTAACCCCACATGGATCCACCGGTGTCATTGCATGTGTGTTCTTCCCATGAACCACACATGGATCTACCAGCGTCATTGCATGTCTGCTCTTTTCATGAACCACAGCTAGAGTCATTGGATGTGTGTTCTTCTACAGACCACATATCACCAGTGTCATTGCATGTGTGTTCTTCCCAAAGACCACACATGGATCCACCAGTGTCATTGCATGTGTGTTCTTCTCACAAACCATATCATGAACCACACCCGGTGTCATTGCATGTGTGTTCTTCTCACAGACCACACATGGATCCACCAGTGTCATTGCATGTCTGCTCTTTTCATGAACCATAGCTAGAGTCATTGGATGTGTGTTCTTCTCACAGACCACATATCACCAGTGTCATTGCATGTGTGTTCTTCCCAAAGACCACACATGGATCCACTAGTGTCATTGCATGTGTGTTCTTCTCACAAACCATATCATGAACCATATCCAGAGTCATTGCATGTGTGTTCTTCTCACAGACCACACATGGATCCACTAGTGTCATTGCATGTGTGTTCTTCTCACAAACCATATCATGAACCACACCCAGTGTCATTGCATGTGTGTTCTTCTCATTAACCCCACATGGATCCACCGGTGTCATTGCATGTCTGCTCTTTTCATTATCCATAGCTAGAGTCATTGCATGTGTGCTCTTTTCACAAACCACATATCACCAAAGTCCTTGCATGTGTGTTCTTCTCACAGACCATATCATGAACCACACCCAGTGTCATTGCATGTGTGTTCTTCCCATGAACCACACATGGATCCACCGGTGTCATTGCATGTCTGCTCTTTTCATGAACCACAACTAGAGTCATTGCATGTGTGTTCTTCTCACAGACCACATATCACCAGAGTCATTGCATGTGTGTTCTTCCCAAAGACCACACATGGATCCACCAGTGTCATTGCATGTGTGTTTTTCACACAAACCATATCATGAACCACACCCAGTGTCATTGCATATGTGTGTTCCTCTCATAGAGCACACATGGATCCACCAGTGTCATTGCATGTGTGTTCTTCTCACAAACCATATCATGAACCACACCCAGTGTCATTGCATGTGTGTTCTTCTCATTAACCCCACATGGATCCACTGGTGTCATTGCATGTCTGCTCTTTTCATTAACCATAGCTAGATTCATTGCATGTGTGTTCTTTTCACAAACCTCATATCACCAGAGTCATTGCATGTGTGTCTTTCTCACAGACCACATATCAGCTGTGCATTGCATGTGTGTTCTTCCCATGAACCACACATGGATCCACCAGTGGCATTGCATGTGTGTTCTTTTCACAAACCACATATCACCAGAGTCATTGCATGTGTGTTCTTATCACATACCACATATCACCTGTGTCATTGCATATGTGTTCTTCCCATGAACCACACATGGATCCACTAGTGTCATTGCATATGTGTTCTTCCCATAGACCACACATGGATCCACCGGTGTCATTGCATGTGTGTTCTTCCCATGAACCACACATGGATCTACCAGTGTCATTGCATGTCTGCTCTTTTCATGAACCACAGCTAGAGTCATTGGATGTGTGTTCTTCTCACAGACCACATATCACCAGTGTCATTGCATGTGTGTTCTTCCCAAAGACCACACATGGATCCACTAGTGTCATTGCATGTGTTTTCTTCTCACAAACCATATCATGAACCATACCCAGTGTCATTGCATGTGTGTTCTTCTCACAGACCACACATGGATCCACTACTGTCATTGCATGTGTGTTCTTCTCACAAACCATATCATGAACCACACCCAGTGTCATTACATGTGTGTTCTTCTCATTAACCCCACATGGATCCACCGGTGTCATTGCATGTCTGCTATTTTCATTAACCACAGCTAGAGTCATTGCATGTGTGCTCTTTTCACAAACCACATATCACCAGAGTCCTTGCATGTGTGTTCTTATCATAGACCATATCATGAACCACACCCAGTGTCATTGCATGTGTGTTCTTCCCATGAACCACACATGGATCCACCGGTGTCATTGCATGTCTGCTCTTTTCATGAACCACAGCTAGAGTCATTGCATGTGTGTTCTTCTCACAGACCACATACCACCAGTGTCATTGCATGTGTGTTTTTCTCACAAACCATATCTTGAACCACACCCAGTGTCATTGCATATGTGTGTTCTTCACACAGACCACACATGGATCCACCAGTGTCATTGCATGTGTGTTCTTCTCACAAACCATATCATGAACCACACCCAGTGTCATTGCATGTGTGTCCTTCTCAGTAACCCCACATGGATCCACCGGTGTCATTGCATGTCTGCTCTTTTCATTAACCACAGCTAGAGTCATTGCATGTGTGTTCTTTTCACAAACCACATATCACCAGAGTCATTGCATGTGTGTTCTTCTCACAGACCTCATATCACCTGTGCATTGCATGTGTGTTCTTCCCATGAACCACACATGGATCCACCAGTGGCATTGCATGTGTGTTCTTTTCACAAACCACATATCACCAGTGTCATTGCATATGTGTTCTTCCCAAAGACCACACATGGATCCACTAGTGTCATTGCATGTGTGTTCTTCTCACAAACCATATCATGAACCATATCCAGTGTCATTGCAAGCGTGTTCTTCTCACAGACCACACATGGATCCACTAGTGTCATTGCATGTGTGTTCTTCTCACAAACCATATCATGAACCACACCCAGTGTCATTGCATGTGTGTTCTTCTCATTAACCCCACATGGATCCACCGGTGTCATTGCATGTCTGCTCTTTTCATTATCCATAGCTAGAGTCATTGCATGTGTGCTCTTTTCACAAACCACATATCACCAAAGTCCTTGCATGTGTGTTCTTCTCACAGACCATATCATGAACCACACCCAGTGTCATTGCATGTGTGTTCTTCCCATGAACCACACATGGATCCACCGGTGTCATTGCATGTCTGCTCTTTTCATGAACCACAACTAGAGTCATTGCATGTGTGTTCTTCTCACAGACCACATATCACCAGAGTCATTGCATGTGTGTTCTTCCCAAAGACCACACATGGATCCACCAGTGTCATTGCATGTGTGTTTTTCACACAAACCATATCATGAACCACACCCAGTGTCATTGCATATGTGTGTTCCTCTCACAGAGCACACATGGATCCACCAGTGTCATTGCATGTGTGTTCTTCTCACAAACCATATCATGAACCACACCCAGTGTCATTGCATGTGTGTTCTTCTCATTAACCCCACATGGATCCACTGGTGTCATTGCATGTCTGCTCTTTTCATTAACCATAGCTAGAGTCATTGCATGTGTGTTCTTTTCACAAACCACATATCACCAGAGTCATTGCATGTGTGTTCTTCCCATGAACCACACATGGATCCACCAGTGGCATTGCATGTGTGTTCTTTTCACAAACCACATATCACCAGAGTCATTGCATGTGTGTTCTTATCACATACCACATATCACCTGTGTCATTGCATATGTGTTCTTCCCATGAACCACACATGGATCCACTAGTGTCATTGCATATGTGTTCTTCCCATAGACCACACATGGATCCACCGGTGTCATTGCATGTGTGTTCTTCCCATGAAGCACACATGGATCTACCAGTGTCATTGCATGTCTGCTCTTTTCATGAACCACTACTAGAGTCATTGGATGTGTGTTCTTCTCACAGACCACATATCACCAGTGTCATTGGATGTGTGTTCTTCCCAAACACCACACATGGATCCACTAGTGTCATTGCATGTGTTTTCTTCTCACAAACCATATCATGAACCATACCCAGTGTCATTGCATGTGTGTTCTTCTCACAGACCACACATGGATCCACTACTGTCATTGCATGTGTGTTCTTCTCACAAACCATATCATGAACCACACCCAGTGTCATTACATGTGTGTTCTTCTCATTAACCCCACATGGATCCACCGGTGTCATTGCATGTCTACTCTTTTCGTTAACCACAGCTAGAGTCATTGCATGTGTGCTCTTTTCACAAACCACATATCACCAGAGTCCTTGCATGTGTGTTCTTCTCATAGACCATATCATGAACCACACCCAGTGTCATTGCATGTGTGTTCTTCCCATGAACCACACATGGATCCACCGGTGTCATTGCATGTCTGCTCTTTTCATGAACCACAGCTAGAGTCATTGCATGTGTGTTCTTCTCACAGACCACATACCACCAGTGTTAATGCATGTGTGTTTTTCTCACAAACCATATCATGAACCACACCCAGTGTCATTGCATATGTGTGTTCTTCACACAGACCACACATGGATCCACCAGTGTCATTACATGTGTGTTCTTCTCACAAACCATATCATGAACCACACCCAGTGTCATTGCATGTGTGTTCTTCTCAGTAACCCCACATGGATCCACCGGTGTCATTGCATGTCTGCTCTTTTCATTAACAACAGCTAGAGTCATTGCATGTGTGTTCTTTTCACAAACCACATATCACCAGAGTCATTGCATGTGTGTTCTTCTCACAGACCTCATATCACCTGTGCATTGCATGTGTGTTCTTCCCATGAACCACACATGGATCCACCAGTGGCATTGCATGTGTGTTCTTTTCACAAACCACATATCACAAGAGTCATTGCATGTGTGTTCTTATCACAGACCACATATCACCTGTGTCATTGCATGTGTGTTCTTCCCATGAACCACACATGGATCCACCAGTGTCATTGAATATGTGTTCTTCCCACAGACCACACATGGATCCACCGGTGTCATTGCATGTGTGTTCTTCCCATGAACCACACATGGATCTACCAGTGTCATTGCATGTCTGCTCTTTTCATGAACCACAGCTAGAGTCATTGGATGTGTGTTCTTCTCACAGACCACATATCACCAGTGTCATTGCATGTGTGTTCTTCCCAAAGACAACACATAGATCCAACAGTGTCATTCCATGTGTGTTCTTATCACAAACCATATCATGAACCACACCCAGTGTCATTGCATGTGTGTTCTTCTCACAGACCACACATGGATCCACCAGTGTCATTGCACGTGTGTTCTTATCACAGACCATATCATGAACCATACCCAGTGTCATTGCTTGTGTGTTCTTCCCTCGAACCACACATGGATCCACCGGTGTCATTGGATGTCTGCTCTTTTCATGAACCATAGCTAGAGTCATTGCATGTGTGTTCTTCTTACAGACCACATATCACCAGTGTCATTGCATGTGTGTTCTTCCCATGAACCACACATAGATCCACCAGTGTCATTGCATGTGTGTTCTTCCCACAGACCACACATGGATCCACCAGTGTCGTTGCATGTGTGTTCTTCCCATGAACCACACATGGATCCACCGGTCTCATTGTATGTCTGCTCTTCCCATGAACCACAGCTAGAGTCATCGCATGCGTGCTCTTTTCATGAACCATGGCTAGAGTCATTGCATGTGTGTTCTTCTTACAAACCATATCATAAACCACACCCAGTGTCATTGCATGTGTGTTCTTCTCACAAACCACACATGGATCCACCCGTGTCATTGCATGTCTGCTCTTGTCATTAACCACAACTAGAGTCATTGCATGTCTGTTCTTTTCACAAACCACATATCACTAGAGTCATTGCATGTGTGTTCTTCCCATGAACAACACATGGACACACCAGTGTCATTGCATGTGTGTACTTCTTACAAACCACACATGGATCCACCCAGTGTCATCGCATGTGTGTTCTTCCCATGAACCACACATGGATCCACCAGTGTCAGTGCATGTCTGCTCTTTTCATGAACCACAACTAGAGTCATTGCATGTCTGTTCTTCTCACAGACCACATTTCACCAGTGTCATTGCATGTGTGTTCTTCCCAAAGACCACACATGGAGCCACCAGTGTCATTGCATGTATGCTCTTCTCACAAACCATATCATGAACCACACCCAGTGTCATTGCATGTGTGTTCTTCTCACAGACCACACATGGATCCACCAGTGTCATTGCATGTGTGTTCTTCCCACAGACCACACATGGATCCACCAATGTCATTGCATGTGTGTTCTTCCCATGAACCACACATGGATCCACCGGTGTCATTGTATGTCTGCTCTTCCCATGAACCACAGCTAGAGTCATCGCATGCGTGCTCTTTTCATGAACTACAGCTAGAGTCATTACATGTGTATTCTTCTTACAAACCATATCATGAACCACACCCAGTGGCATTGCATGTGTGTTCTTCTCACAAACCACACATGGATCCACTTGTGTCATTGCATGCCTGCTCCTCTCATTAACGACAGCTAGAGTCATTGCATGTCTGTTCTTTTGACAAACCACATATCACCAGAGTCATTGCATGTGTGTTCTTCCCATGAACCACACATGGATCCACTAGTGTCATTGCATGTGTGTTCTTCTCACAAACCATATCATGAACCACACCCAGTGTCATTGCATGTGTGTTCTTCTCATTAACCCCACATGGATCCACCGGTGTCATTGCATGTCTGCTCTTTTCATTATCCATAGCTAGAGTCATTGCATGTGTGCTCTTTTCACAAACCACATATCACCAAAGTCCTTGCATGTGTGTTCTTCTCACAGACCATATCATGAACCACACCCAGTGTCATTGCATGTGTGTTCTTCCCATGAACCACACATGGATCCACCGGTGTCATTGCATGTCTGCTCTTTTCATGAACCACAACTAGAGTCATTGCATGTGTGTTCTTCTCACAGACCACATATCACCAGAGTCATTGCATGTGTGTTCTTCCCAAAGACCACACATGGATCCACCAGTGTCATTGCATGTGTGTTTTTCACACAAACCATATCATGAACCACACCCAGTGTCATTGCATATGTGTGTTCCTCTCACAGAGCACACATGGATCCACCAGTGTCATTGCATGTGTGTTCTTCTCACAAACCATATCATGAACCACACCCAGTGTCATTGCATGTGTGTTCTTCTCATTAACCCCACATGGATCCACTGGTGTCATTGCATGTCTGCTCTTTTCATTAACCATAGCTAGAGTCATTGCATGTGTGTTCTTTTCACAAACCACATATCACCAGAGTCATTGCATGTGTGTTCTTCCCATGAACCACACATGGATCCACCAGTGGCATTGCATGTGTGTTCTTTTCACAAACCACATATCACCAGAGTCATTGCATGTGTGTTCTTATCACATACCACATATCACCTGTGTCATTGCATATGTGTTCTTCCCATGAACCACACATGGATCCACTAGTGTCATTGCATATGTGTTCTTCCCATAGACCACACATGGATCCACCGGTGTCATTGCATGTGTGTTCTTCCCATGAAGCACACATGGATCTACCAGTGTCATTGCATGTCTGCTCTTTTCATGAACCACTACTAGAGTCATTGGATGTGTGTTCTTCTCACATACCACATATCACCAGTGTCATTGGATGTGTGTTCTTCCCAAACACCACACATGGATCCACTAGTGTCATTGCATGTGTGTTCTTCCCAAAGACCACACATGGATCCACTAGTGTCATTGCATGTGTTTTCTTCTCACAAACCATATCATGAACCATACCCAGTGTCATTGCATGTGTGTTCTTCTCACAGACCACACATGGATCCACTACTGTCATTGCATGTGTGTTCTTCTCACAAACCATATCATGAACCACACCCAGTGTCATTACATGTGTGTTCTTCTCATTAACCCCACATGGATCCACCGGTGTCATTGCATGTGTGTTCTTCCCATGAACCACACATGGATCTACCAGCGTCATTGCATGTCTGCTCTTTTCATGAACCACATCTAGAGTCATTGGATGTGTGTTCTTCTACAGACCACATATCACCAGTGTCATTGCATGTGTGTTCTTCCCAAAGACCACACATGGATCCACCAGTGTCATTGCATGTGTGTTCTTCTCACAAACCATATCATGAACCACACCCGGTGTCATTGCATGTGTGTTCTTCTCACAGACCACACATGGATCCACCAGTGTCATTGCATGTCTTCTCTTTTCATGAACCATAGCTAGAGTCATTGGATGTGTGTTCTTCTCACAGACCACATATCACCAGTGTCATTGCATGTGTGTTCTTCCCAAAGACCACACATGGATCCACTAGTGTCATTGCATGTGTGTTCTTCTCACAAACCATATCATGAACCATATCCAGAGTCATTGCATGTGTGTTCTTCTCACAGACCACACATGGATCCACTAGTGTCATTGCATGTGTGTTCTTCTCACAAACCATATCATGAACCACACCCAGTGTCATTGCATGTGTGTTCTTCTCATTAACCCCACATGGATCCACCGGTGTCATTGCATGTCTGCTCTTTTCATTATCCATAGCTAGAGTCATTGCATGTGTGCTCTTTTCACAAACCACATATCACCAAAGTCCTTGCATGTGTGTTCTTCTCACAGACCATATCATGAACCACACCCAGTGTCATTGCATGTGTGTTCTTCCCATGAACCACACATGGATCCACCGGTGTCATTGCATGTCTGCTCTTTTCATGAACCACAACTAGAGTCATTGCATGTGTGTTCTTCTCACAGACCACATATCACCAGAGTCATTGCATGTGTGTTCTTCCCAAAGACCACACATGGATCCACCAGTGTCATTGCATGTGTGTTTTTCACACAAACCATATCATGAACCACACCCAGTGTCATTGCATATGTGTGTTCCTCTCATAGAGCACACATGGATCCACCAGTGTCATTGCATGTGTGTTCTTCTCACAAACCATATCATGAACCACACCCAGTGTCATTGCATGTGTGTTCTTCTCATTAACCCCACATGGATCCACTGGTGTCATTGCATGTCTGCTCTTTTCATTAACCATAGCTAGATTCATTGCATGTGTGTTCTTTTCACAAACCTCATATCACCAGAGTCATTGCATGTGTGTCTTTCTCACAGACCACATATCAGCTGTGCATTGCATGTGTGTTCTTCCCATGAACCACACATGGATCCACCAGTGGCATTGCATGTGTGTTCTTTTCACAAACCACATATCACCAGAGTCATTGCATGTGTGTTCTTATCACATACCACATATCACCTGTGTCATTGCATATGTGTTCTTCCCATGAACCACACATGGATCCACTAGTGTCATTGCATATGTGTTCTTCCCATAGACCACACATGGATCCACCGGTGTCATTGCATGTGTGTTCTTCCCATGAACCACACATGGATCTACCAGTGTCATTGCATGTCTGCTCTTTTCATGAACCACAGCTAGAGTCATTGGATGCGTGTTCTTCTCACAGACCACATATCACCAGTGTCATTGCATGTGTGTTCTTCCCAAAGACCACACATGGATCCACTAGTGTCATTGCATGTGTTTTCTTCTCACAAACCATATCATGAACCATACCCAGTGTCATTGCATGTGTGTTCTTCTCACAGACCACACATGGATCCACTACTGTCATTGCATGTGTGTTCTTCTCACAAACCATATCATGAACCACACCCAGTGTCATTACATGTGTGTTCTTCTCATTAACCCCACATGGATCCACCGGTGTCATTGCATGTCTGCTATTTTCATTAACCACAGCTAGAGTCATTGCATGTGTGCTCTTTTCACAAACCACATATCACCAGAGTCCTTGCATGTGTGTTCTTATCATAGACCATATCATGAACCACACCCAGTGTCATTGCATGTGTGTTCTTCCCATGAACCACACATGGATCCACCGGTGTCATTGCATGTCTGCTCTTTTCATGAACCACAGCTAGAGTCATTGCATGTGTGTTCTTCTCACATACCACATACCACCAGTGTCATTGCATGTGTGTTTTTCTCACAAACCATATCTTGAACCACACCCAGTGTCATTGCATATGTGTGTTCTTCACACAGACCACACATGGATCCACCAGTGTCATTGCATGTGTGTTCTTCTCACAAACCATATCATGAACCACACCCAGTGTCATTGCATGTGTGTCCTTCTCAGTAACCCCACATGGATCCACCGGTGTCATTGCATGTCTGCTCTTTTCATTAACCACAGCTAGAGTCATTGCATGTGTGTTCTTTTCACAAACCACATATCACCAGAGTCATTGCATGTGTGTTCTTCTCACAGACCTCATATCACCTGTGCATTGCATGTGTGTTCTTCCCATGAACCACACATGGATCCACCAGTGGCATTGCATGTGTGTTCTTTTCACAAACCACATATCACCAGTGTCATTGCATATGTGTTCTTCCCAAAGACCACACATGGATCCACTAGTGTCATTGCATGTGTGTTCTTCTCACAAACCATATCATGAACCATATCCAGTGTCATTGCAAGCGTGTTCTTCTCACAGACCACACATGGATCCACTAGTGTCATTGCATGTGTGTTCTTCTCACAAACCATATCATGAACCACACCCAGTGTCATTGCATGTGTGTTCTTCTCATTAACCCCACATGGATCCACCGGTGTCATTGCATGTCTGCTCTTTTCATTATCCATAGCTAGAGTCATTGCATGTGTGCTCTTTTCACAAACCACATATCACCAAAGTCCTTGCATGTGTGTTCTTCTCACAGACCATATCATGAACCACACCCAGTGTCATTGCATGCGTGTTCTTCCCATGAACCACACATGGATCCACCGGTGTCATTGCATGTCTGCTCTTTTCATGAACCACAACTAGAGTCATTGCATGTGTGTTCTTCTCACAGACCACATATCACCAGAGTCATTGCATGTGTGTTCTTCCCAAAGACCACACATGGATCCACCAGTGTCATTGCATGTGTGTTTTTCACACAAACCATATCATGAACCACACCCAGTGTCATTGCATATGTGTGTTCCTCTCACAGAGCACACATGGATCCACCAGTGTCATTGCATGTGTGTTCTTCTCACAAACCATATCATGAACCACACCCAGTGTCATTGCATGTGTGTTCTTCTCATTAACCCCACATGGATCCACTGGTGTCATTGCATGTCTGCTCTTTTCATTAACCATAGCTAGAGTCATTGCATGTGTGTTCTTTTCACAAACCACATATCACCAGAGTCATTGCATGTGTGTTCTTCCCATGAACCACACATGGATCCACCAGTGGCATTGCATGTGTGTTCTTTTCACAAACCACATATCACCAGAGTCATTGCATGTGTGTTCTTATCACATACCACATATCACCTGTGTCATTGCATATGTGTTCTTCCCATGAACCACACATGGATCCACTAGTGTCATTGCATATGTGTTCTTCCCATAGACCACACATGGATCCACCGGTGTCATTGCATGTGTGTTCTTCCCATGAAGCACACATGGATCTACCAGTGTCATTGCATGTCTGCTCTTTTCATGAACCACTACTAGAGTCATTGGATGTGTGTTCTTCTCACAGACCACATATCACCAGTGTCATTGGATGTGTGTTCTTCCCAAACACCACACATGGATCCACTAGTGTCATTGCATGTGTTTTCTTCTCACAAACCATATCATGAACCATACCCAGTGTCATTGCATGTGTGTTCTTCTCACAGACCACACATGGATCCACTACTGTCATTGCATGTGTGTTCTTCTCACAAACCATATCATGAACCACACCCAGTGTCATTACATGTGTGTTCTTCTCATTAACCCCACATGGATCCACCGGTGTCATTGCATGTCTACTCTTTTCGTTAACCACAGCTAGAGTCATTGCATGTGTGCTCTTTTCACAAACCACATATCACCAGAGTCCTTGCATGTGTGTTCTTCTCATAGACCATATCATGAACCACACCCAGTGTCATTGCATGTGTGTTCTTCCCATGAACCACACATGGATCCACCGGTGTCATTGCATGTCTGCTCTTTTCATGAACCACAGCTAGAGTCATTGCATGTGTGTTCTTCTCACAGACCACATACCACCAGTGTTAATGCATGTGTGTTTTTCTCACAAACCATATCATGAACCACACCCAGTGTCATTGCATATGTGTGTTCTTCACACAGACCACACATGGATCCACCAGTGTCATTACATGTGTGTTCTTCTCACAAACCATATCATGAACCACACCCAGTGTCATTGCATGTGTGTTCTTCTCAGTAACCCCACATGGATCCACCGGTGTCATTGCATGTCTGCTCTTTTCATTAACAACAGCTAGAGTCATTGCATGTGTGTTCTTTTCACAAACCACATATCACCAGAGTCATTGCATGTGTGTTCTTCTCACAGACCTCATATCACCTGTGCATTGCATGTGTGTTCTTCCCATGAACCACACATGGATCCACCAGTGGCATTGCATGTGTGTTCTTTTCACAAACCACATATCACAAGAGTCATTGCATGTGTGTTCTTATCACAGACCACATATCACCTGTGTCATTGCATGTGTGTTCTTCCCATGAACCACACATGGATCCACCAGTGTCATTGAATATGTGTTCTTCCCACAGACCACACATGGATCCACCGGTGTCATTGCATGTGTGTTCTTCCCATGAACCACACATGGATCTACCAGTGTCATTGCATGTCTGCTCTTTTCATGAACCACAGCTAGAGTCATTGGATGTGTGTTCTTCTCACAGACCACATATCACCAGTGTCATTGCATGTGTGTTCTTCCCAAAGACAACACATAGATCCAACAGTGTCATTCCATGTGTGTTCTTATCACAAACCATATCATGAACCACACCCAGTGTCATTGCATGTGTGTTCTTCTCACAGACCACACATGGATCCACCAGTGTCATTGCACGTGTGTTCTTATCACAGACCATATCATGAACCATACCCAGTGTCATTGCTTGTGTGTTCTTCCCTCGAACCACACATGGATCCACCGGTGTCATTGGATGTCTGCTCTTTTCATGAACCATAGCTAGAGTCATTGCATGTGTGTTCTTCTTACAGACCACATATCACCAGTGTCATTGCATGTGTGTTCTTCCCATGAACCACACATAGATCCACCAGTGTCATTGCATGTGTGTTCTTCCCACAGACCACACATGGATCCACCAGTGTCGTTGCATGTGTGTTCTTCCCATGAACCACACATGGATCCACCGGTCTCATTGTATGTCTGCTCTTCCCATGAACCACAGCTAGAGTCATCGCATGCGTGCTCTTTTCATGAACCATGGCTAGAGTCATTGCATGTGTGTTCTTCTTACAAACCATATCATAAACCACACCCAGTGTCATTGCATGTGTGTTCTTCTCACAAACCACACATGGATCCACCCGTGTCATTGCATGTCTGCTCTTGTCATTAACCACAACTAGAGTCATTGCATGTCTGTTCTTTTCACAAACCACATATCACTAGAGTCATTGCATGTGTGTTCTTCCCATGAACAACACATGGACACACCAGTGTCATTGCATGTGTGTACTTCTTACAAACCACACATGGATCCACCCAGTGTCATCGCATGTGTGTTCTTCCCATGAACCACACATGGATCCACCAGTGTCAGTGCATGTCTGCTCTTTTCATGAACCACAACTAGAGTCATTGCATGTCTGTTCTTCTCACAGACCACATTTCACCAGTGTCATTGCATGTGTGTTCTTCCCAAAGACCACACATGGAGCCACCAGTGTCATTGCATGTATGCTCTTCTCACAAACCATATCATGAACCACACCCAGTGTCATTGCATGTGTGTTCTTCTCACAGACCACACATGGATCCACCAGTGTCATTGCATGTGTGTTCTTCCCACAGACCACACATGGATCCACCAATGTCATTGCATGTGTGTTCTTCCCATGAACCACACATGGATCCACCGGTGTCATTGTATGTCTGCTCTTCCCATGAACCACAGCTAGAGTCATCGCATGCGTGCTCTTTTCATGAACTACAGCTAGAGTCATTACATGTGTATTCTTCTTACAAACCATATCATGAACCACACCCAGTGGCATTGCATGTGTGTTCTTCTCACAAACCACACATGGATCCACTTGTGTCATTGCATGCCTGCTCCTCTCATTAACGACAGCTAGAGTCATTGCATGTCTGTTCTTTTGACAAACCACATATCACCAGAGTCATTGCATGTGTGTTCTTCCCATGAACCACACATGGATCCACTAGTGTCATTGCATGTGTGTTCTTCTCACAAACCATATCATGAACCACACCCAGTGTCATTGCATGTGTGTTCTTCTCATTAACCCCACATGGATCCACCGGTGTCATTGCATGTCTGCTCTTTTCATTATCCATAGCTAGAGTCATTGCATGTGTGCTCTTTTCACAAACCACATATCACCAAAGTCCTTGCATGTGTGTTCTTCTCACAGACCATATCATGAACCACACCCAGTGTCATTGCATGTGTGTTCTTCCCATGAACCACACATGGATCCACCGGTGTCATTGCATGTCTGCTCTTTTCATGAACCACAACTAGAGTCATTGCATGTGTGTTCTTCTCACAGACCACATATCACCAGAGTCATTGCATGTGTGTTCTTCCCAAAGACCACACATGGATCCACCAGTGTCATTGCATGTGTGTTTTTCACACAAACCATATCATGAACCACACCCAGTGTCATTGCATATGTGTGTTCCTCTCACAGAGCACACATGGATCCACCAGTGTCATTGCATGTGTGTTCTTCTCACAAACCATATCATGAACCACACCCAGTGTCATTGCATGTGTGTTCTTCTCATTAACCCCACATGGATCCACTGGTGTCATTGCATGTCTGCTCTTTTCATTAACCATAGCTAGAGTCATTGCATGTGTGTTCTTTTCACAAACCACATATCACCAGAGTCATTGCATGTGTGTTCTTCCCATGAACCACACATGGATCCACCAGTGGCATTGCATGTGTGTTCTTTTCACAAACCACATATCACCAGAGTCATTGCATGTGTGTTCTTATCACATACCACATATCACCTGTGTCATTGCATATGTGTTCTTCCCATGAACCACACATGGATCCACTAGTGTCATTGCATATGTGTTCTTCCCATAGACCACACATGGATCCACCGGTGTCATTGCATGTGTGTTCTTCCCATGAAGCACACATGGATCTACCAGTGTCATTGCATGTCTGCTCTTTTCATGAACCACTACTAGAGTCATTGGATGTGTGTTCTTCTGACAGACCACATATCACCAGTGTCATTGGATGTGTGTTCTTCCCAAACACCACACATGGATCCACTAGTGTCATTGCATGTGTTTTCTTCTCACAAACCATATCATGAACCATACCCAGTGTCATTGCATGTGTGTTCTTCTCACAAACCATATCATGAACCACACCCAGTGTCATTACATGTGTGTTCTTCTCATTAACCCCACATGGATCCACCGGTGTCATTGCATGTCTACTCTTTTCGTTAACCACAGCTAGAGTCATTGCATGTGTGCTCTTTTCACAAACCACATATCACCAGAGTCCTTGCATGTGTGTTCTTCTCATAGACCATATCATGAACCACACCCAGTGTCATTGCATGTGTGTTCTTCCCATGAACCACACATGGATCCACCGGTGTCATTGCATGTCTGCTCTTTTCATGAACCACAGCTAGAGTCATTGCATGTGTGTTCTTCTCACAGACCACATACCACCAGTGTTAATGCATGTGTGTTTTTCTCACAAACCATATCATGAACCACACCCAGTGTCATTGCATATGTGTGTTCTTCACACAGACCACACATGGATCCACCAGTGTCATTACATGTGTGTTCTTCTCACAAACCATATCATGAACCACACCTAGTGTCATTGCATGTGTGTTCTTCTCAGTAACCCCACATGGATCCACCGGTGTCATTGCATGTCTGCTCTTTTCATTAACAACAGCTAGAGTCATTGCATGTGTGTTCTTTTCACAAACCACATATCACCAGAGTCATTGCATGTGTGTTCTTCTCACAGACCTCATATCACCTGTGCATTGCATGTGTGTTCTTCCCATGAACCACACATGGATCCACCAGTGGCATTGCATGTGTGTTCTTTTCACAAACCACATATCACAAGAGTCATTGCATGTGTGTTCTTATCACAGACCACATATCACCTGTGTCATTGCATGTGTGTTCTTCCCATGAACCACACATGGATCCACCAGTGTCATTGAATATGTGTTCTTCCCACAGACCACACATGGATCCACCGGTGTCATTGCATGTGTGTTCTTCCCATGAACCACACATGGATCTACCAGTGTCATTGCATGTCTGCTCTTTTCATGAACCACAGCTAGAGTCATTGGATGTGTGTTCTTCTCACAGACCACATATCACCAGTGTCATTGCATGTGTGTTCTTCCCAAAGACAACACATAGATCCAACAGTGTCATTCCATGTGTGTTCTTATCACAAACCATATCATGAACCACACCCAGTGTCATTGCATGTGTGTTCTTCTCACAGACCACACATGGATCCACCAGTGTCATTGCACGTGTGTTCTTATCACAGACCATATCATGAACCATACCCAGTGTCATTGCTTGTGTGTTCTTCCCTCGAACCACACATGGATCCACCGGTGTCATTGGATGTCTGCTCTTTTCATGAACCATAGCTAGAGTCATTGCATGTGTGTTCTTCTTACAGACCACATATCACCAGTGTCATTGCATGTGTATTCTTCCCATGAACCACACATAGATCCACCAGTGTCATTGCATGTGTGTTCTTCCCACAGACCACACATGGATCCACCAGTGTCGTTGCATGTGTGTTCTTCCCATGAACCACACATGGATCCACCGGTCTCATTGTATGTCTGCTCTTCCCATGAACCACAGCTAGAGTCATCGCATGCGTGCTCTTTTCATGAACCATGGCTAGAGTCATTGCATGTGTGTTCTTCTTACAAACCATATCATAAACCACACCCAGTGTCATTGCATGTGTGTTCTTCTCACAAACCACACATGGATCCACCCGTGTCATTGCATGTCTGCTCTTGTCATTAACCACAACTAGAGTCATTGCATGTCTGTTCTTTTCACAAACCACATATCACTAGAGTCATTGCATGTGTGTTCTTCCCATGAACAACACATGGACACACCAGTGTCATTGCATGTGTGTACTTCTTACAAACCACACATGGATCCACCCAGTGTCATCGCATGTGTGTTCTTCCCATGAACCACACATGGATCCACCAGTGTCAGTGCATGTCTGCTCTTTTCATGAACCACAACTAGAGTCATTGCATGTCTGTTCTTCTCACAGACCACATTTCACCAGTGTCATTGCATGTGTGTTCTTCCCAAAGACCACACATGGAGCCACCAGTGTCATTGCATGTATGCTCTTCTCACAAACCATATCATGAACCACACCCAGTGTCATTGCATGTGTGTTCTTCTCACAGACCACACATGGATCCACCAGTGTCATTGCATGTGTGTTCTTCCCACAGACCACACATGGATCCACCAATGTCATTGCATGTGTGTTCTTCCCATGAACCACACATGGATCCACCGGTGTCATTGTATGTCTGCTCTTCCCATGAACCACAGCTAGAGTCATCGCATGCGTGCTCTTTTCATGAACTACAGCTAGAGTCATTACATGTGTATTCTTCTTACAAACCATATCATGAACCACACCCAGTGGCATTGCATGCGTGTTCTTCTCACAAACCACACATGGATCCACTTGTGTCATTGCATGCCTGCTCCTCTCATTAACGACAGATAGAGTCATTGCATGTCTGTTCTTTTGACAAACCACATATCACCAGAGTCATTGCATGTGTGTTCTTCCCATGAACCACACATGGATCCACTAGTGTCATTGCATGTGTGTTCTTCTCACAAACCACGCATGGATCCAGCCAGTGTCATCACATGTATGCTCTTCCCATGAACCACACATGGATCCACCAGTGTCATTGCATGTGTGTTCTTCCCACAGACCACACATGGATCCACCAGTGTCATTGCATGTGTGTTCTTCCCATGAACCACACATGGATCCACCAGTGTCATTGCATGTCTGCTCATTTCATGAACCACAGCTAGAGTCATTGGATTTGTGTTCTTCTCACAGACCACATATCACCAGTGTCATTGCATGTGTTTTCTTCCCAAAAACCACACATGGATCCTCCAGTGTCATTGCATGTGTGTTCTTCTCACAAACCATATCATGAACCACACCCAGTGTCATTGCATGTGTGTTCTTCTCATAGACCACACATGGATCCACCAGTGTCATTGCATGTGTGTTCTTCTCACAGACCATATCATGAACCACACCTAGTGTCATTGCATGTGTGTTCTTCCCATGAACCACACATGGATCCATCGGTGTCATTGTATGTCTGCTCTTTTCATTAACCACAGCTAGAGATATTGCATGTGTGTTCTTCTCACAAACCACATATCAACGGAGTCATTGCATGTGTGTTCTTCCCAAAGACCACACATGGATCCACCAGTGTCATTGCATGTGTGTTCTTCCCACAGACCAAACATGGATCCACCAGTGTCGTTGCATGTGTGTTCTTCCCATGAAGCACACATGGATCCACCAGTGTCATTGTATGTCTGCTCTTCCCATGAACCACAGCTAGAGTCATCGCATGCGTGCTCTTTTCACAAACCACAGCTAGAGTCATTACATGTGTGTTCTTCTTACAAACCATATCATGAACCACACCCAGTTTCATTGCATCTGTGTTCTTCTCACAAACCACACGTGGATCCACATGTGTCATTGCATGTCTGCTCTTCTCATTAACCACAACTAGAGTCATTGCATGTTGTTCTTTTCACAGACCTCATATCACCAGAGTCATTGCATGTGTGTTCTTATCACAGACCACATATCACCTGTGTCATTGCATGTGTGTTCTTCCCATGAACCACACATGGATCCACCAGTGTCATTGCATATGTGTTCTTCCCACAGACCACACATGGATCCACCGGTGTCATTGCATGTATGCTCTTCCCATGAACCACACATGGATCCACCAGTGTCATTGCATGTCTGCACTTTTCATGAACCACAGCTAGAGTCATTGGATGTGTGTTCTTCTCACATACCACATATCACCAGTGTCATTGCATGTGTGTTCTTCCCAAAGACCACACATGGATCCACTAGTGTCATTGCATGTGTGTTCTTCTCACAAACCATACAATGAACCACACCCAGTGTCATTGCATGTGTGTTCTTCTCATTAACCCCACATGGATCCACCGGTGCCATTGCATGTCTGCTCTTTTCATTAACCACAGCTAGAGTCATTGCATGTGTGTTCTTTTCACAAACCACATATCACCAGAGTCATTGCATGTGTTTTCTTCTCACAGACCATATCATGAACCACACCCAGTGTCATTGCATGTGTGTTCTTCCCATGAACCACACATGGATCCACCGGTGTCATTGCATGTCTGCTCTTTTCATGAACCACAGCTAGAGTCATTGCATGTGTGTTCTTCTCACAGACCACATATCACCAGTGTCATTGCATGTGTGTTCTTCCCAAAGACCACACATGGATCCACCAGTGTCATTGCATGTGTGTTTTTCTCACAAACAATATCATGAACCACACCCAGTGTGATTGCATATGTGTATTCTTCTCACAGACCACACATGGATCCACCAGTGTCATTGCATATGTGTTCTTCTCACAAACCATATCTTGAACCACACCAAGTGTCATTGCATGTGTGTTCTTCTCATTAACACACATGGATCCACCGGTGTCATTGCATGTCTGCTTTTTCATTAACCACAGCTAGAGTCATTGCATGTGTGTTCTTTTCACAAACCACATATCACCAGAGTCATTGCATGTGTGTTCTTCTCACAGACCACATATCACCTGTGAATTGCATGTGTGTTCTTCCCATGAACCACACATGGATCCACCAGTGGCATTGCATGTGTGTTCTTTTCACAAACCACATATCACCAGAGTCATTGCATGTGTGTTCTTATCACAGACCACATATCACCTGTGTCATTGCATGTGTGTTCTTCCCATGAACCACACATGGATCCACCATTGGCATTGCATGTGTGTTCTTTTCACAAACCACATATCACCAGAGTCATTGCATGTGTGTTCTTCTCACAGACCACATATCACCTGTGCATTGCATGTGTGTTCTTCCCATGAACCACACATGGATCCACCAGTGGCATTGCATGTGTGTTCTTTTCACAAACCACATATCACCAGAGTCATTGCATGTGTGTTCTTATCATAGACCACATATCACCTGTGTCATTGCATGTGTCTTCTTCCCATTAACCACACATGGATCCACCAGTGTCATTGCATGTCTGTTCTTCCCACAGACCACACATGGATCCACCGGTGTCATTGCATGTGTCTTCTTCACAGACCACACATGGATCTACCAGTGTCATTGCATGTCTGCTCTTTTGATGAACCACAGCTAGAGTCATTGGATGTGTGTTCTTCTCACAGACCACATATCACCAGTGTCATTGCACGTGTGTTCTTCCCAAAGACCACACATGGATCCACCAGTGTCATTGCATGTGTGTTCTTCTCACAAAGCATATCATGAACCACACCCAGTGTCATTGCATGTGTGTTCTTCTCACAGACCACACATGGATCCACCAGTGCCATTGCACGTGTGTTCTTACCACAGACCATATCATGAACCACACCAAGTGTCATTGCATGTATTTTATTCCCATGAACCACACATGGATCCACCGGTGTCATTGCATGTCTGCTCTTTTCATGAACCATAGCTAGAGTCATTGCATGTGTGTTCTTCTCACAGACCACATATCACCTGTGTCATTGCATGTGTGTTCTTCCCATGAACCACACATGGATCCACCAGTGTCATTGCATGTGTGTTCTTCCCATAGACCACACATGGATCCACCAGTGTCGTTGCATGTGTGTTCTTCCCATGAACCACACATGGATCCACCGGTGTCATGGTATGTCTGCTCTTCCCATGAACCATAGCTAGAGTCATCGCATGTGTGCTCTTTTCATGAACCACAGCTTGAGTCATTGCATGTGTGTTCTTCTTAGAAACCATATCATAAACCACACCCAGTGTCATTGCATGTGTGTTCTTCTCACAAACCACACATGGATCCACCGATGTCATTGCATGTCTGCTCTTCTCATTAACCACAACTAGAGTCATTGCATGTCTGTTCTTTTCACAAACCACATATCACCAGAGTCATTGCATGTGTGTTCTTCCCATGAACAACACATGGATCCACCAGTGTCATTGCATGTGTGTTCTTCTCACAAACCACACATGGATCCACCCAGTGTCATCGCATGTGTGTTCTTCCCATGAACCACACATGGATCCACCAGTGTCATTGCATGTCTGCTCTTTTTATGAACCACAGCTAGAGTCATTGGATGTGTGTTCTTCTCAGAGACCACATATCACCAGTGTCATTGCATATGTGTTCTTCCCAAAGACCACACATGGAGCCACCAGTGTCATTGCATGTGTGTTCTTCTCACAAACCATATCATGAACCACACCAGTGTCATTGCATGTGTGTTCTTCTCACAGACCACACATGGATCCACCAGTGTCATTGCATGTGTGTTCTTCTCACTAACCATATCATGAACCACACCCAGTGTCATTGCATGTGTTTTCTTCCCATGAACCACACATGGATCCACCGGTGTCATTGCATGTCTGCTCTTTTCATGAACCACAGTTAGAGTCATTGCATGTGTGTTCTTCCCACAGACCACACATGGATCCACCAATGTCATTGCATGTGTATTCTTCCCATGAACCACACATGGATCCACCAGTGTCATTGCATATGTGTGTTATTATCACAAACCACGTATGGATCCACCGGTGTCATTGCATGTGTGTTCTTCCCATGGACCACACATGGATCCACCGGTATCATTGTATGTCTGCTCTTCCCATGAACCACAACTAGAGTCATCGCATGCGTGCTCTTTTCATGAACCACAGCTAGAGTCATTGCATGTGTGTTCTTCTTACAAACCATATCATGAACCACACCCAGTGTCATTGCATGTGTGTTCTTCCCATGAAACACACATGGATCCACCGGTGTCATTGCATGTGTGCTCTTTTCATTAACCACAACTAGAGTCATTGCATGTGTGTTCTTCTGACAAACCACATATCACCGGAGTCATTGCATGTGTGTTCTTCCCAAAGACCACACATGGATCCACCAGTGTCATTGCATGTGTATTCTTACCACAGACCACACATGGATCCACCAGTGTCATTGCATGTGTGTTCTTCCCATGATCCACACATGGATACACCAGTGTCATTGTATGTCTGCTCTTCCCATGAACCCCAGCTAGAGTCATCGCATGCGTGCTCTTTTCACAAACCACAGCTAGAGTCATTGCATGTGTGTTCTTCTTACAAACCTTATCATGAACCACACCCAGTGTCATTGCATGTGTGTTCTTCTCACAAACCACACATGGATCCACCGGTGTCATTACATGTGTGCTCTTTTCATGAACCACAGCTAGAGTCATTGCATGTCTGTTCTTTTCAAAAACCACATATAACCAGAGTCATTGCATGTGTGTTCTTCCCATGAACCACACATGGATCCACCAGTGTTATTGCATGTTTGTTATTCTCACAAACCACACATGGATCCACCTAGTATCGTCGCATGTCTGCTCTTCCCATGAACCACACATGGATCCACCAGTGTCATTGCATGTCTGCTCTTTTCATGAACCACAGCTAGAGTCATTGGATGTGTGTTCTTTTCACAGACCACATATCACCAGTGTCATTGTATGTGTCTTCTTCTCACAGACCACACATGGATCCACCAGTGTCATTGCATGTGTGTTCTTCTCACAGACCATATTATGAACCACACAAAGTGTCATTGCATGTATTTTATTCCCATGAACCACACATGGATCCACCGGTGTTATTGCATGTCTGCTCTTTTCATGAACCATAGCAAGAGTCATTGCATGTGTGTTCTTCTCACAAACCACATATCACCTGTGTCATTGCATGTGTGTTCTTCCCATGAACCACACACGAATCCACTAGTGTCATTGCATGTTTGTTCTTCCCAGAGACCACACATGGATCCACCGGTGTCATTGCATGTGTGTTCTTCCCATGAACCACACATGGATCCACCGGTGTCATTGTATGTCTGCTCTTCCCATGAACCACAGCTAGAGTCATCGCATGCGTGCTCTTTTCATGAACCACATCTAGTGTCATTGCATGTGTGTTCTTCTTACAAACCACATCATGAACCACACCCAGTGTCATTGCATGTGTGTTCTTCTCACAAACCACACATGGATCCACCGGTGTCATTGCATGTCTGCTCTTCTCATTAACCACATCTAGAGTCATTGCATGTCTGTTGTTTTCACAAACCACATATCACCAGAGTCATTGCATGTGTGTTATTCCCATGAACCACACATGGATCCACCAGTGTTATTGCATGTGTGTTCTTCTCACAAACCACACATGGATCCACCAGTGTCATTGCATGTGTGTTATTCTCACAAACCACGTAAGGATCCACCAGTGTCATTGCATGTGTGTTCTTCCCATGAACCACACATGGATCTACCGGTGTCATTGTATGTCTGCTCTTCCCATGAACCACAGCTAGAGTCATCGCAGGTGTGCACTTTTCATGAACCACACCTAGAGTCATTGCATGTGTGTTCTTCTTACAAACCATATGATGAACCACACGCAGTGTCATTGCATGTGTGTTCTTCTCACAAACCACTCATGGATCCACCGCTGTCATTGCATGTCTGCTCTTCTCATTAACCACAGCTAGGGTCATTGCATGTATGTTCTTTTCACAAACCACATATCACCAGAGTCATTGCATGTGTGTTCTTCCCATGAACCACACATGGATCCACCAGTGTCATTGCATGTGTGTTCTTCTCACAAACCACACATGGATCCACCCAGTGTCATCGCATGTCTGCTCTTCCCATGAACCACACATGGATCCACCAGTGTCATTGCATGTCTGCTCTTTTCATGAACCACAGCTAGAGTCATTCGATATGTGTTCTTCTCAC
Source organism: Avena sativa (assembly GCA_916181665.1). Classification (NCBI taxonomy): domain Eukaryota; kingdom Viridiplantae; phylum Streptophyta; class Magnoliopsida; order Poales; family Poaceae; genus Avena; species Avena sativa. Next base: position 438,529,516 of record OV702295.1, read on the forward strand.
AAACCAAATATCACCAGTGTCATTGCATGTGTGTTCTTCCCAAAGACCACACATGGATCGACCAGTGTCATTGCATGTGTGTTCTTCTCACAAACCATATCATGAACCACACCTAGTGTCATTGCATGTGTGTTCTTCTCACAGACCACACATGGATCCACTAGTGTCGTTGCATGTGTGTTCTTCTCACAAACCATATCATGAACCACACCCATTATCATTGCATGTGTGTTCTTCTCATTAACCACACATGGATCCACCGGTGTCATTCCATGTCTGCTCTTTTCATTAACCACAGCTAGAGTCATTGCATGGGTGCTCTTTTCACAAACCACATATCACCAGAGTCATTGCATGTGTGTTCTTCTCACATACCATATCATGAACCACACCCATTGTCATTTCATGTGTGTTCTTCCCATGAAGCACACATGGATCCACCGGTGTCATTGCATGTCTGCTCTTTTCATGAACCACAGCTAGAGTCATTGCATGTGTGTTCTTCTCACAGACCACATATCACCAGAGTCACTGCATGTGTGTTCTTCCCATGAACCACACATGGATCCACCAGTGTCATTGCATGTGTGTTCTTCCCACAGACCACACATGGATCCACTAGTGTCATTGCATGTGTATTCTTCTCACAAACCATATCATGAACCACACCCAGTGTCATTGCATGTGTGTTCTTCTCACAGACCACACATGGATCCACTAGTGTCATTGCATGTGTGTTCTTCTCACAGACCATATCATGAACCACACCCAGTGTCATTGCATGTGTGTTCTTCCCATGAACCACACATGGATCCACCGGTGTCATTGCATGTGTGCTATTTTCAGTAACCACAGCTAGAGTCATTGCATGTGTGTTCTTCTCACAAACCACATATCACCGGAGTCATTGCATGTGTGTTCTTCCCAAAGACCACACATGGATCCACCAGTGTCATTGCATGTGTGTTCTTCCCACAGACCACACATGGATCCACCAGTGTCATTGCATGTGTGTTCTTCCCATGAACCACACATGGATCCACCAGTGTCATTGTATGTCTGCTCTTCCCATGAACTACAGCTAGAGTCATCGCATGCGTGCTCTTTTCACAAACCACAACTAGAGTCATTGCATGTGTGTTCTTCTTACAAACCATATCATGAACCACACCCAGTGTCATTGCATGTGTGTTCTTCTCACAAACCACACATGGATCCACTAGTGTCATTGCATGTCTGCTCTTCTCATTAACCACAGCTAGAGTCATTGCATGTCTATTCTTTTCACAAACCACATATCACCAGAGTCATTGCATGTGTGTTCTTCCCATGAACCACACATGGATCCACCAGTGTCATTGCATGTGTGTTCTTCTCACAAACCACACATGGATCCACCTAGTGTCATCGCATGTCTGCTCTTCCCAGGAACCACACATGGATCCACCAGTGTCATTGCATGTCTGCTCTTTTCATCAACCACAGCTAGAGTCATTGGATGTGTGTTCTTCTCACAGACCACATATCACCAGTGTCATTGCATGTGTGTTCTTCCCAAAGACCACACATGGATCCACCTGTGTCATTGCATGTGTGTTCTTCTCACAAACCATATCATGAACCACACCCAGTGTCATTGCATGTGTGTTCTTATCATGAACCACACATGGATCCACAAGTGTCATTGCATGTGTGTTATTCTCACAAACGATATCATGAACCACACCCATTGTCATTGCATGTGTGTTCTTCCCATGAACCACACATGGATCCACCAGTGTCATTGCATGTGTGTTCTTCTCACAAACCACACATGGATCCACCCAGTGTCATCGCATGTGTGTTCTTCCCATGAATCACACATGGATCCACCAGTGTCATTGCATGTCTGCTCTTTTCAGGAACGACAGCTAGAGTCAGTGGATGTGTGTTCTTCTCACAGACCACATATCACCCGTGTCATTGCATGTGTGTTCTTCCCATGAACCACACATGGATCCACCAGTGTCATTGCATGTGTGTTGTTCCCACATACCACACATGGATCCACCGTTGTCATTGCATGTGTGTTCTTTCCATGAACCAAACATGGATCCACCAGTGTCATTGTATGTCTGCTCTTCCCATGAACCACAACTAGAGTCATAACATGTGTGCTCTTTTCATGAACCACAGCTAGAGTCATTGCATGTCTGTTCTTTTCACAAACTACATATCACCAGAGTCATTGCATGTGTGTTCTTCCCATGAACCACACATGGATCCACCAGTGTCATTGCATATGTGTTCTTCTCACAAACCACACATGGATCCACCCAGTGTCATCGCATGTGTGTTCTTCCCATGAACCACACATGGATCCACCAGTGTCATTCCATGTCTGCTCTTTTCATGAACCATAGCTAGAGTCATTGGATGTGTGTTCTTCTCACAAACCACATATCACCAGTGTCATTGCATATGTGTTCTTCCCAAATACCACAATCCACCTGTGTCATTGAATGTGTGTCCTTCTCACAAACCATATCATGAACCACACCTAGTGTCATTGCATGTGTGTTCTTCTCACAAACCACACATGGATCCACCAGTGTCATTGCATGTGTGTTCTTTTCACAAACCATATCATGAACCACACCCAGTGTGATTGCATGTGTGTTCTTCCCATGAACCACACATGGATCCACTAGAGTCATTGCATGTGTGTTCTTCCCACAGACCACACATGGATCCACTAGTGCCATTGCATGTCTGTTATTCTCACAAACCACGTAAGGATCCACCGGTGTCATTGCATGTGTGTTCTTCTTACAAACCATATCATGAACCACACCCAGTGTCATTGCATGTGTGTTCTTCTCACAAACCACACATGGATCCACCGGTGTCATTGCATGTCTGCTCTTATCATTAACCACATGGATCCACCGGTGTCTGTTCTTTTCACAAACCACATATCACCAGAGTCATTGCATGTGTGTTCTTCCCATGAACCACACATGGATCCACCGGTGTTATTGCATGTGTGTTCTTCTCACAAACCACACATGGATCCACCTAGTATCGTCGCATGTCTGCTCTTCCCATGAACCACACATGGATCCACCAGTGTCATTGCATGTCTGCTGTTTTCATGAACCACAGCTAGAGTCATTGGATGTGTGTTCTTTTCACAGACCACATATCACCAGTGTCATTGTATGTGTCTTCTTCTCACAGACCACACATGGATCCACCAGTGTCATTGCATGTGTGTTCTTCTCACAGACCATATTATGAACCACACCAAGTGTCATTGCATGTATTTTATTCCCATGAACCACACATGGATCCACCGGTGTCATTGCATGTCTGCTCTTTTCATGAACCATAGCTAGAGTCATTGCATGTGTGTTCTTCTCACAAACCACATATCACCTGTGTCATTGCATGTGTGTTCTTCCCATGAACCACACATGGATCCACCAGTGTCATTGCATGTGTGTTCTTCCCATAGACCACACATGGATCCACCAGTGTCGTTGCATGTGTGTTCTTCCCATGAACCACACATGGATCCACCGGTGTCATTGTATGTCTGCTCTTCCCATGAACCATAGCTAGAGTCATCGCATGCGTGCTCTTTTCATGAACCACAGATTGAGTCATTGCATTTGTGTTCTTCTTAGAAACCATATCATAAACCACACCCAGTGTCATTGCATGTGTGTTCTTCTCACAAACCACACATGGATCCACCGGTGTCATTGCATGTCTGCTCTTCTCATTAACCACAACTAGAGTCATTGCATGTCTGTTCTTTTCACAGACCACATATCACCAGAGTCATTGCATGTGTGTTCTTCCCATGAACAACACATGGATCCACCAGTGTCATTGCATGTGTGTTCTTCTCACAAACCACACATGGATCCACCCAGTGTCATCGCATGTGTGTTCTTCCCATGAACCACACATGGATCCACCAGTGTCATTGCATGTCTGCTCTTTTTATGAACCACAGGTAGAGTCATTGGATGCGTGTTCTTCTCACAGACCACATCACCAGTGTTATTGAATATGTGTTCTTCCCAAAGACCACACATGGATCCACCAGTGTCATTGCATGTGTGTTCTTCTCACAAACCATATCATGAACCACACCAGTGTCATTGCATGTGTGTTCTTCTCACAGATCACACATGGATCCACCAGTGTCATTGCATGTGTGTTCTTCTCACAAACCATATCATGAACCACACCCAGTGTCATTGCATGTGTTTTCTTCCCATGAACCACACATGGATCCACCGGTGTCATTGCATGTCTGCTCTTTTCATGAACAACAGCTAGAGTCATTGCATGTGTGTTCTTCCCACAGACCACACATGGATCCACCAGTGTCATTGCATTTGTATTCTTCCCATGAACGACACATGGATCCACCAGTGTCATTGCATATGTGTGTTATTCTCACAAACCACGTAAGGATCCACCGGTGTCATTGCATGTGTGTTCTTCCCATGGACCACACATGGATCCACCGGTATCATTGTATGTCTGCTCTTCCCATGAACCACAGCTAGAGTCATCGCATGCGTGCTCTTTTCATGAACCACAGCTAGAGTCATTGCATGTGTGTTCTTCTTACAAACCATATCATGAACCACACCCAGTGTCATTGCATGTGTGTTCTTCTCACAAACCACACATGGATCCACCGGTGTCATTGCATGTCTGCTCTTCTCATTAACCACAGCTAGAGTCATTGCATGTATGTTCTTTTCACAAACCACATATCACCAGAGTCATTGCATGTGTGTTCTTCCCATGAACCACACATGGATCCACCAGTGTTATTGCATGTGTGTTCTTCTCACAAACCACACATGGATCCACCTAGTATCGTCGCATGTCTGCTCTTCCCATGAACCACACATGGATCCACCAGTGTCATTGCACGTTTGCTCTTTTCATGAACCACAGCTAGAGTCATTGGATGTGTGTTCTTTTCACAGACCACATATCACCAGTGTCATTGTATGTGTCTTCTTCTCACAGACCACACATGGATCCACCAGTGTCATTGCATGTGTGTTCTTCTCACAGACCATATCATGAACCACACCTAGTGTCATTGCATGTGTGTTCTTCCCATGAACCACACATGGATCCACTGATGTCATTGCATGTCTGCTCTTTTCATGAACCACAGCTAGAGTCATTGCATGTGTGTTCTTCTCACAGACCACATATCACCGGAGTCATTGCATGTGTGTTCTTCCAATGAACCACACACAGATCCACTAGTGTCATTGCATGTTTGTTCTTTCCAGAGACCACACATGGATCCACCAGTGTCATTGCATGTGTGTTCTTCCCTTGAACCACACATGGATCCACCGATGTCATTGTATGTCTGCTCTTCCCATGAACCACAGCTAGAGTCATCGCATGCGTTCTCTTTTCATGAACCACAGCTAGTGTCATTGCATGTGTGTTCTTCTTACAAACCACATCATGAACCACACCCAGTGTCATTGCATGTGTGTTCTTCTCACAAACCACACATGGATCCACCGGTGTCATTGCATGTCTTCTCTTCTCATTAACCACATCTAGACTCATTGCATGTCTGTTCTTTTCACAAACCACATATCACCAGAGTCATTGCATGTGTGTTATTCCCATGAACCACACATGAATCCACCAGTGTTATTGCATGTGTGTTCTTCTCACAAACCACACATGGATCCACCAGTGTCATTGCATGTGTGTTATTCTCACAAACCACGTAAGGATCCACCAGTGTCATTGCATGTGTGTTCTTCCCATGAACCACACATGGATCTACCGGTGTCATTGTATGTCTGCTCTTCCCATGAACCACAGCTAGAGTCATCGCATGTGTGTACTTTTCATGAACCACACCTAGAGTCAATGCATGTGTGTTCTTCTTACAAACCATATGATGAACCACACCCAGTGTCATTGCATGTGTGTTCTTCTCACAAACCACACATGGATCCACCGCTGTCATTGCATGTCTGCTCTTCTCATTAACCACAGCTAGGGTCACTGCATGTTTATTCTTTTCACAAACCACATATCACCAGAGTCATTGCATGTGTGTTCTTCCCATGAACACACATGGATCCACCAGTGTCATTGCATGTGTGTTCTTCTCACAAACCATATCATGATCCACACCCAGTGTCATTGCATGTGTGTTCTTCTCACAGACCACGCATGGATCCACCAGTGTCGTTGCATGTGTGTTCTTCTCACAAACCATATCATGAACCACACCCATTATCATTGCATGTGTGTTCTTCTCATTAACCACACATGGATCCACCGGTGTCATTGCATGTCTGCTCTTTTCATTAACCACAACTAGAGTCATTGCATGTGTGCTCTTTTCATGAACCACACATACATCCACCAGTATCATTGCATGTGTGTTCTTCCCACAGACCACACATAGATCCACTGGTATCATTGCATGTGTGTTCTTCCCATGAAGCACACATGGATCCACCGGTGTCATTACATGTCTGCTCTTTTCATGAACCACAGTGTAAGATCCCTCCTTTGTAAAGGAAAAGATCCCTGTGATTGCAATGCTAGTCCCTGGATCAAAGCTAGCATCCACAGTTTAAGATGAAGTACACAGATACAAAGGTCGTTTATTACAGTCATTCCAGAGATAAAACATAGTCTTTTACAACTCATGGCCAAAGGCCTAATACAAGAGTTTATGGAATAAGTAAATAAACATAAGTCTTCATCTTCATGTGCCACAGGCAAGCATATTGAGTGTAGACTCATGACTCCTATTCATCATCAGAGTAACCTGCAACATCATAAGTTACAGCCATAGAGGGTCAATACTTTGGAATAGTATTGGCAAGTGATACCTTAATATATTTTAAGTGGACTATAATACTATATGCATTTGGCTGGTGGAGCTTAGGCTTGCATTGCTCAAAATAGATTTTTCCTTAACTTTTGAAAATACTAAGTTTTTGCTTGGCACAAAACACCCAAGGCATCTATCAATCAAAGACTCCAGATCCACTCAGGGCATCTACCAATCAATGACTGAAGATCCTTTTAACCCTTGTTCATCCACAAGTTTTATTTAGAAATTGGAGTGATGAGATTCTTGAAGTTTCCATGTCTTGATGCTCAAATTGTCCTTTACCAGGGACATGGCTAAGTACTTAGGTTTTACACTCTGCAGAGGTGGTGCACTTTCCCCACAAGCCTTGGTTTCCCAAGACATGATCCTTCAGTAGCCTTTCCTTAGTCAAATGGACGCGCTCCAACCTATCATCCCATCTACCACCCACTGTCCAAGAGACTAAGTTCTAGCATCCTAAGATCATGGCAGAGCCCATAATGCCAAGTGGTTGCACTTGAAGCTTCTCAACATTTGACATCTCAAATCTCTTTGTTTCCTGGGTGGCCATCCACAAGTGAGATACACAACCCAAGTCCATGGCCTTGTGAACCACTCAACATAAACCATTCTTTCCATTCCACCCAGGTGATTCATTAACTTAGTTGTTTTGTTAAATAAAAACAGGTCCTTAGACTTAGAATATTTTTCCATAGTGTGAATATAAACCACCCTTGTTTTCTAGTAGCTAGGCTAAGCATGGCATGGCAACTTATCCTTAGGGAATTTTCCTAGCAACTCTAGCATTCTATTCTAAATAGGATTTCCCATCATCAAATGACAAAAGTAGCATGCAAGTCCTAACAAAATATATCTAATGCATGTATAAAATATAGGAATGGAATATTCATGAAGATATCACTTGCCTTGGTAGTGTGGAGAGTAGCACTCGTCACAATCACAATCACTAGAAAAATCTACACACAAAGTTGTAGCACACAATTACACACAAATATATACAAACAAGAAATAGTATGAATGCATGCATGCATGAAAATACTAAGTGGTGATTTTTGAAAATTCTACCAATCAAGTGCAAGTTTACAGAAACTAAACAAGTCACAAAGTAACCAAGACAAACTTAATTAACCCTAAAACAAGTTATTAAACTAAAACTATTCTCAAAAAGGCCTCAAACAAGTTTCTGCAATTTAAGCCAAACTAATGGTTACTATTTTCTAAACAAAAAGGATAGGCAGAAAGGTCTTGTTTTACTGAATCCAACGGTATAAAGTTTGCAAAATTCCAACGTGGAATTCAAAAGATATAGGCATTTGAATTTGGATCAAATTTCTGGTTTTAAATCTATTTTCAGATCTAACCTAGCCACGCGTCATGTTCTTATTCGCCCGTACCGTTTCGCACTGGATCGAGCTCCACAGCCGTAGGATCTAAATGAAAACTGGCGGCTCAGATCGCGTACCGCTTCGGGTTAAGTGGATCTATCCTAGCGCTACGATATAGATCTAACGGCTGCTATTTCTCTGGCCAAGAACTGGCGGCGGAGCGGCGGCTACCGGCGGCGGAACTGTCGGTCGATGACGTTGCCGACGATGCAGGAGGTAAGTGAGATCGAGGAGTAGCTCACCGGGCTCAGGAGGTCACGGCGAAGCTCGTCGTACTTGCGGTTGGTCAAGGGGCGCTCGGGCACGGCTGCGATTGCTCACCGGAGTTCGTGGCGGCGTCGGGTGCGTCGGGTGGTCGTCGTGGACGTCGCTGTGAATCACCCCAAGGCAAGGAGAGGACACGGTTAGATTCACAGAGTCAAGGCGAAGTAGTGAGCATGAACGGAAAGGCGAGGGGCGGTCTGTACCTACCGGGAAAACTCGTCGGAGTTGGTGTCGCCATCGGTGCTCGCGGTGTCAAGTGGAACCGGCGACCTGGGGCAGTACAGGACGGACTAGTGAGGTCAGGAGATGCGCAAAGATACACTGAGTCAGATTGTAAGAACGAGAGGCAGAGGGGAACACTAGGCTCACCGGAATCGATCGCCGGAGAGGCTCTGTCTGCGGCGGTGCAAAGCTGATTGAGGGCAGCCTGGTGGCGGAGTGAGCGAGGTGTTTGGGGGAAAAAGATCGCGAGGCAGAGAGGATCTTATAGCCGGGGAATCGACAGGAAACGCTCGCAGTTAAATGCCCATTTACGCCGCGCCATTACCGGCCATCACTGCCGCAGCGACGTGGTCGCAGGCGCGGTCTGGGGAAGACGAGGGCGACGTGGACCGGGCCCGCTCGTCAGCGAAGTGTGCGAGGTGGCGGTGGGGTCTGTCTGTCAGCGACTTAACGTGTGCGCTCGCGCGTGTGAGAAGGAAAAGGAGATCCCCGGGTGGGCTTGCTGGGCTTGATCCGCTGCTGGGCCAGATTCTGGCCGCGCGGCCCTTTTCTTTTGAGAATTCCTTTTCTTTTTCTAAATTCATTTTCTGGATAGAATTTGATATGAATTCAAATCCTTTTGAATTCAAACTGCTTTGAGGATTTTTGCAGGGTTCTGTGGGTTCAAAAACGAGTCAGATGACCATGTGGTTACTAGCAAGGGCTTGGTCAAGCTTAGGTTTTGAAATAAACAGAGACTTTGTCTCTAGTTTGAAATAGGGTTTAGAAAATATTTCTAAATTTTGAATCTTGGGTAAAAAGCTTCACCTAGTCTTTCCAACCATGGAGGCAAGCAAACAAGTACCTAAGCATTCAAATCTCTAAGGGTGATGGCCAATTGAGATAAATTGCCCACATGAAATCATAGCTCAAACTTCTGTCTCTAAATGATTTTGAGAAAAACCCTATATGAATGAATGATGCAAGGAAGAATGAATGAGTTTTTTTTTAAACATGATTTTTGGGATGTTACAAATCTAACCCCCTTAAAATGAATCTCGCCCTCGAGATTCGGATTGGCTAGCAAAATAGGTGAGGGTGGTCTTTCCGAAGATCATCTTCTCTTTCCCATGTTGCTTCCTCTTCGGAATGATGGTTCCATTGCACTTTGCAAAACTTGATGGTCTTTGTCCTTGTGACTCTTTCTGCGGTCTCAAGTATCTTGACAGGCTTTTCTTCATAGGTGAGATCACTTTCTAGTTGAACTTCTTCCAAAGATATGGTATCTTTCAAAGATGTCTCTTCCATTTCTGGGTGACATTTCTTGAGCTGGCTCACATGAAAAACATTATGGACTGCTAATAAAGATGCTGGAAGTTCGATTTCATATGCAGCTTCTCCCTTGCGACTTAGAATGTTGAATGGTCCAACATATCTTGGTGCTAACTTTCCTTTGACTCCAAATCTTTTTACTCCACGAAGTGGTGATACTCTAAGATAAGCTCTATCCCCAACTTCGTAAGTGACTTCTCTACGCTTAGCATCTGCGTAGTTTTTCTGTCGAGACTGTGCTATCTTCAATCTGTCTCTAACCAATTTGACCTTTTCTTCGGCATCTTTGATAAGGTCTGGTCCAAACAAGCTTCTTTCTCCCACACCATTCCATAGCAATGGGGTGGTACACTTTCTTCCGTATAGAAACTCAAATGGTGCCATCCCAATACTAGATTGGTGACTGTTGTTGTAAGAGAACTCTGCGTAAGGCAGACTTTCATCCCAACTTGCTCCATAGTCTAGGGCACATGCCCTCAACATGTCTTCAAGAATTTGATTAGTCCTTTCTGTTTGTCCATCAGTTTGAGGATGAAAAGCAGTGCTGAATTCCAATCTCGTTCCTAAAGATTCATGAAGCTGCCTCCAAAAGTGAGAAGTGAACTGAGTTCCTCTATCAGACACGATACTCTTAGGTACACCGTGAAGGCATACAATTCTGCTCATGTAGATTTTGGCTAACTTGGCACTGGTATAAGTTGTCTTTACGGGTATAAATGAGCCACTTTAGTTAGGCGATCCACTACTACCCATATGGAATCATACCCTGACCTGGTCCTTGGTAATCCGGTAATGAAATCCATACCAATATTTTCCCACTTCCATCCAGGAATAGGCATTGGTTGAAGCAAACCTGCCGGTTTCTGATGTTCCACTTTCACTCTACTACACACATCACACAAAGCAATGTGTTCGGCGATGTCCCTTTTGAGATTGTTCCACCAAAATCTTTCTTTCATATCCATGTACATTTTGGTGTTCCCTGGGTGAATAGAATATGGAGAGTTATGGGATTCTTGTAAAATCAGTTTCCGCATTTCCGGATCTTGTGGAACACAAATACGTTTCCCGTGCCATAAAGTACCTTGTTCGTCCATATGGAAACTTTTAGCCTTCCCTTGGCTAATCCTTTCCTTAATCTCTTCGATTTCTTTATCCGTCTTTCGGGCTTCTTTTATCTTATCCAACAGAGTGGGTTGAACATCCAAAGACATAAGATGTCCTTCCGGCACAATCTCCAACCTGAGTTCCTTGAATTGCTTACACAAGTCATCTGGCAATTCACCTTTGGTAAGGCCATTTACAAACGCTTTACGACTTAGAGCATCTGCTACTACATTTGCTTTACCGGGGTGGTATTGCAAATTCAAGTCGTAATCCTTGATAAGTTCTAGCCATCTTCTTTGTCTCATATTGATCTCCTTCTGGGTGAAAATATACTTCACGCTCTTATGGTCGGTGAATACTTCACAACGTTTTCCCAAAAGGTAGTGTCTCCATGTTTTGAGTGCATGGACAACAGCGGCTAACTCTAAATCATGAGTAGGATAGTTTACTTCATGAGTTTTGAGTTGTCTCGAGGCATAAGCCACAACTTTTCCGCCTTGCATAAGTACGGCTCCTAATCCTTGATGAGAAGCATCACAATATACTTGGAAATCCTTTTCCAAATCTGGTAGGCACAGAACAGGTGCTGACACAAGTCTCTTCTTTAGTTCTTGAAAGCTGAGTTCACATCCTTCAGACCAAGCAAATTTCTTATCTTTCTTTAACAATTCTGTCATTGGTTTAGCAACCTTAGAAAAATTTTCAATGAATCTTCTGTAGTAACCTGCTAAACCAAGGAAACTACGAACCTCTTTTACATTCCTAGGAGATTCCCATTCTGCCACAGCCGAAACTTTAGCAGGATCAACTGCTACACCATCCTTTGTCGTAACATGACCAAGAAATCCAACTTCCTCTAACCAAAACTTGCACTTGCTGAACTTGGCATAAAGTTTATGTTCCCTTAGTTTCTCAAGTATCAAGCGTAGATGTCTTTCATGTTCTTCCTTGCTCTTGGAGTAGACTAAGATGTCATCGATGAAAACGACAACGAACTTGTCGAGAAATTCCATGAACACTTTGTTCATCATATTCATGAAGTATGCTGGAGCGTTGGTTAAACCAAAAGGCATCACAGTGTACTCATACAATCCATACCTTGTGGTGAATGCTGTTTTAGGTATGTCTTGCTCTCTTATCTTGAGTTGAAAATAGCCTGACCGAAGGTCAATCTTCGAGAACACACATGCTCCTTCTAGCTGATCAAACAAGTCATTTATTCTTGGCAAAGGATATTTGTTCTTGATGGTTACCTCGTTGAGAGAACGGTAATCTATGCATAATCTTTGAGTTCTGTCTCTCTTCTCTACGAACAAAACTGGAGCTCCCCAAGATGAAGAACTTGGCTGGATGAATCCTTTCTGCAATTGTTCCCCAAGTTGTTTCTTGAGTTCCTTAAGTTCGTCAACTGACATTTTATAAGGCCTCTTAGCTCTTGCTCCAGAACCTGGTACGAAATCTATTATAAACTCCACATCTCTATCTGGTGGCATTCCTGGTAACTCTTCCGGAAACACATCCGGATACTCACACACAATTGGCACACTGTCCATGCTAACCCCCTTAAGAGAATTCAGCTTACTTCCTTTAGATTTAAAATTGGACTTAAATTTTATCCTCTTACCTTCAGGGGTTGTGAGTGAAACTGTACGATTTGCACAATCTAGTACTCCCTCATACTTAGCCATCCAATCCATTCCCAAAATTACATCCAATCCTTAGGAATTCAGGATTATTGGGTTTACTGGAAACTTATGTTTTCCGATCTCTATGACTAGATCCCGGCATCCAAGACTCACTATCATATCCCCTCCCGGAGAGCTAACTTTTATCGAACACCCAATGTTTTCAGATGCAAACCCATTTCTATCAACAAATGCTTTTGATATGAATGAATGAGATGCACCAGTATCAAAGAGTACAAATGCTGAGATGGAATTTAGTCTGAACTTACCAGCAACATCATCAGGCTCTTCAAAGACCTCCTCCACATTGATGTGGTTAACCTGTCCTTTCTGAAAAGGATTGGGCTTGTTAGGTCCTTCAACTTTCTTTTCAGGACACTCATTAGCATAATGCCCCAGCTTCTTGCATTTGTAGCACTCAACCTGACTTATGTCCGTCTTAGGCTGACTTCTACTTCCACTTCCACCTCCACTATGGTGGCTCTTATATCCACTCTTGTGGTTCTTATACTTATCATTGTCATGACTGCGATGATGCTTGTTGTCATGACGGTTGTGGTTGTGGTGCTTGTTAAATTTCCCATGCTTGTGGGATCCTGAGCTGACACTATCATCATAGTGAGATCGTTTATGAGATGATCCCGAGCTATGCTTGTCGGAGTGTTTCCTCTTTCTACTCTCGACTTGCTTCATTTTATTCTCCACAATAACAGCCTTGTCACACAGCGACTGATAAGTTGGAACATATGCCACAGACAGCTGCAGATTCAGTTCGTCATTCAAGCCTTCCAGAAACTTTTCCTTCCTTTTGGCATCAGTGTCAACCTCATCCGGTGCATAGCGCGCTAGATTGTTGAACTCTTCAATATATTCAGCCACGCTATGGTGGCGCTGCTTCAGGTTGTGAAATTCCTTCTTTTTCAGGCTCATCATACCTGGTGAGATATGAGTAGTACGAAATCCATCTTCAAAGATAGCCCAAGTCACCTCATCAATAGGCGTGGTAATCTGGAAGTTGTCCCACCATGCGGCGGCTGGTCCTTCCAACAGATGTGCTGCGAACCTGACCTTTTCAGCATCTGTGCATCCCACGGTCACTAAGTCTTTGTTCACAGAACGTAGCCAATCATTGGCCACCATGGGATCAGTCGTTCCCGAAAACTTAGCTGGCCTCAGACGCAGAAATCTGGTGAGCATATCAAAACCTGGAGGGTTGTTGTTGTTGTTATTGTTGTTATTGTTATTGTTGTTGGGGTTGTTGTAGTTGTTGTTCTGGTTTTGGATGAACGTCGTCATCATTTGCATAAGCTGTGTCTGCGCATTCATCATTTGTTGCATTTCCGGGGTAATGTTGGGGTTGGGGTTTACGCGACGGGGAGGCATCTGTGGTTTATTCATATAGAGATAAGAATGAGATACCCTTACATGATTTATGCACAATACATTGCACAAGCAAACATATAGCATGCAACACAAGGGTAAAAGCTCAACAAGAAGATAACAAAAAGTCTCAAAGCAAATACACACAAGTGGCAAGCCATCCACATGTCGGATGGTCCAACATTAAGTTCACAAATAACAAGTGCGGTAAATAAAGATAACTGAGTAGTCAAATCTACTCGTCGGCATCAATCTCCTCCTCGACAAAGGTAAGACCTGCGTTCTCCATTGCGGTCTTGTTCTCCTCGATGGTAGTGGTCAAAGAGTCGATCTTGGCTTTGAGAGCCCTCTTCTAGGAACGAAGCCTCTCAATCACCGTCTGCTGCTGCTCTAACTCGAAGTCCTTGGACTGCAGTTCCTCGGTCATATCACGAATCCTCTTGTTCCTATCCTGGACACGCTTCTCTTGACTCTTGAACTTACGGTCCTGGGTCTCGAACTTTGCCTCCATCTCCTTGACTATCTCGTCCTGCTGCGCGAAGAGCTTGTCCTTCTCGCGAAGCTGTACCTGGAGCTCGTCATTACTAAGCATGACGTTGGTCCTATCGGTATCCACGTGCCTAATAAGAGTCTCTAAGTCCTGGAGGTACAAGCGTATCGGCTCTGCTGTGGTCCTCGAGTCGTCCTCAAAGTCGATGGACTCTCCGTCATCATCACGCCTTCCGAAGGCGTGGAAGTGAGTGCCTCTAACCTGTCGGGAGTGACGGCCTAACAGTCGTCCTATCAGATCCTGCATAACAACCTCCATGCCTCTCTCCCTGTCATCGTGCATAAGCTTGAAGACGATGGCCTCCGTAGTAGGCTCAGTCTGACGTCCTGGCTGGTTCACCTTGAAGCCCCAAAGGTCCTTCCTCTCAAACTTGGTGAGTGGGTGCACCGTAATGATAGGAAGAGGAAGATCGAGTAAAGTAGTAAGCTCTACGATACGAGGACCAAAACGGGTAGCCTGGAACTCCTCAACAGTGCTGATGGCAATAGGCATCTATTTATAAGATTGAAAAAGTTAGAACAACACAATTTAAGATAAACAAGACAAACATTCAAACACATTCTTGGAACACACAAATCACTCAAGTCATGCATACATAATTTCATTACATCAACCAAGGTTCAAACTTATTTAAGGTATCATTTTGGAAAATAAGGTGATAGGTGGTGGTCCAACTAACGAAGTGCGCTTACAATCCTATCTCATTGGATCTGGTGGCTCACACAATGTTCCTAGTGGCAATCACCCTATCTTGTTCACATGCTTCTATCACTAAGTCTATAATATCTCCTCTTAAGGATTGGTTGGTGACTTCCAACTCTTGGGTATGTTCCTTCTCTTTCTCTAAGTCTTTTTGGAGGTTGAGCATCTTGCACTTGACTCTAGTACTCAGTTCCTTGATAGTCTTCCAAGCTGCTTCTTTTGCTGACTCAAAGAATGTGGTGTGCATAAAAGTGTTGGTGTACATGCAGAAGCCCTTTTCTTTGTGGTTGTCTTCCTTATTCTTGTACAAGTGAAGTTGCACCCACCAATACTCCACTCCTTCCTCCATTACTGGAAAGCCCTTGTATACTGCTGCACCATGTACTCCCATGGTCTCCATGAGGTCCTTGAGAATCTTGGGAAACTCAGTCTCACACTCTAAGGTCATGGTCATGAGTGGTCCTTTTTTCACGGCTTCGTTGACGGAGTTCATCTACAAATAGAGATGAGAATGAGAAGATTAGAAAAGTTTACGAGAAGAATAGACAAGTGTAGAAGAAGTAAAAGTTTTCCTTAGTGGTTTCCAATCCTAGGGTCATAATCCTACAGGCAACACAGTGCTCTGATACCATCTGTAAGATCCCTCCTTTGTAAAGGAAAAGATCCATGTGATTGCAATGCTAGTCCCTGGATCAAAGCTAGCATGCACAGTTTAAGATGAAGTACACAGATACAAAGGTTGTTTATTACAGTCATTCCAGAGATAAAACATAGTCTTTTACAACTCATGGCCAAAGGCCTAATACAAGAGTTTATGGAATAAGTAAATAAACATAAGTCTTCATCTTCATGTGCCACAGGCAAGCATGTTGAGTGTAGACTCATGACTCCTATTCATCATCAGAGTAACCTGCAACATCATAAGTTACAGCCACAGAGGGTCAATACTTTGGAATAGTATTGGCAAGTGATACCTTAATATATTTTAAGTGGACTATAATACTATATGCATTTGGCTGGTGGAGCTTAGGCTTGCATTGCTCAAAATAGATTTTTCCTTAACTTTTGAAAATACTAAGTTTTTGCTTGGCACAAAACACCCAAGGCATCTATCAATCAAAGACTCTAGATCCACTCAGGGCATCTACCAATCAATGACTGAAGATCCTTTTAACCCTTGTTCATCCACAAGTTTTATTTAGAAATTGGAGTGATGAGATTCTTGAAGTTTCCATGTCTTGATGCTCAAATTGTCCTTTACCAGGGACATGGCTAAGTACTTAGGTTTTACACTCTGCAGAGGTGGTGCACTTTCCCCACAAGCCTTGGTTTCCCAAGACATGATCCTTCAGTAGCCTTTCCTTAGTCAAATGGACGCGCTCCAACCTATCATCCCATCTACCACCCACTGTCCAAGAGACTAAGTTCTAGCATCCTAAGATCATGGCAGAGCCCATAATGCCAAGTGGTTGCACTTGAAGCTTCTCAACATTTGACATCTCAAATCTCTTTGTTTCCTGGGTGGCCATCCACAAGTGAGATACACAACCCAAGTCCATGGCCTTGTGAACCACTCAACATAAACCATTCTTTCCATTCCACCCAGGTGATTCATTAACTTAGTTGTTTTATTAAATAAAAACAGGTCCTTAGACTTAGAATATTTTTCCATAGTGTGAATATAAACCACCCTTGTTTTCTAGTAGCTAGGCTAAGCATGGCATGGCAACTTATCCTTAGGGAATTTTCCTAGCAACTCTAGCATTCTATTCTAAATAGGATTTCCCATCATCAAATGACAAAAGTAGCATGCAAGTCCTAACAAAATATATCTAATGCATGTATAAAATATAGGAATGGAATATTCATGAAGATATCACTTGCCTTGGTAGTGTGGAGAGTAGCACTCGTCACAATCACAATCACTAGCAAAATCTACACACAAAGTTGTAGCACACAATTACACACAAATATATACAAACAAGAAATATTATGAATGCATGCATGCATGAAAATACTAAGTGGTGATTTTTGAAAATTCTACCAATCAAGTGCAAGTTTACAGAAACTAAACAAGTCACAAAGTAACCAAGACAAACTTAATTAACCCTAAAACAAGTTATTAAACTAAAACTATTCTCAAAAAGGCCTCAAACAAGTTTCTGCAATTTAAGCCAAACTAATGGTTACTATTTGCTAAACAAAAAGGATAGGCAGAAAGGTCTTGTTTTACTGAATCCAACGGTATAAAGTTTGCAAAATTCCAACGTGGAATTCAAAAGATATAGGCATTTGAATTTGGATCAAATTTCTGGTTTTAAATCTATTTTCAGATCTAACCTAGCCACGCGTCATGTTCTTATTCGCCCGTACCGTTTCGCACTGGATCGAGCTCCACAGCCGTAGGATCTAAATGAAAACTGGCGGCTCAGATCGTGTACCGCTTCGGGTTAAGTGGATCTATCCTAGCGCTACGATATAGATCTAACGGCTGCTATTTCTCTGGCCAAGAACTGGCGGCGGAGCGGCGGCTACCGGCGGCGGAACTGTCGGTCGATGACGTTGCCGACGATGCAGGAGGTAAGTGAGATCGAGGAGTAGCTCACCGGGCTCAGGAGGTCACGGCGAAGCTCGTCGTACTTGCGGTTGGTCAAGGGGCGCTCGGGCACGGCTGCGATTGCTCACCGGAGTTCGTGGCGGCGTCGGGTGCGTCGGGTGGTCGTCGTGGACGTCGCTGTGAATCACCCCAAGGCAAGGAGAGGACACGGTTAGATTCACAGAGTCAAGGCGAAGTAGTGAGCATGAACGGAAAGGCGAGGGGCGGTCTGTACCTACCGGGAAAACTCGTCGGAGTTGGTGTCGCCATCGGTGCTCGCGGTGTCAAGTGGAACCGGCGACCTGGGGCAGTACAGGACGGACTAGTGAGGTCAGGAGATGCGCAAAGATACACTGAGTCAGATTGTAAGAACGAGAGGCAGAGGGGAACACTAGGCTCACCGGAATCGATCGCCGGAGAGGCTCTGTCTGCGGCGGTGCAAAGCTGATTGAGGGCAGCCTGGTGGCGGAGTGAGCGAGGTGTTTGGGGGAAAAAGATCGCGAGGCAGAGAGGATCTTATAGCCGGGGAATCGACAGGAAACGCTCGCAGTTAAATGCCCATTTACGCCGCGCCATTACCGGCCATCACTGCCGCAGCGACGTGGTCGTAGGCGCGGTCTGGGGAAGACGAGGGCGACGTGGACCGGGCCCGCTCGTCAGCGAAGTGTGCGAGGTGGCGGTGGGGTCTGTCTGTCAGCGACTTAACGTGTGCGCTCGCGCGTGTGAGAAGGAAAAGGAGATCCCCGGGTGGGCTTGCTGGGCTTGATCCGCTGCTGGGCCAGATTCTGGCCGCGCGGCCCTTTTCTTTTGAGAATTCCTTTTCTTTTTCTAAATTCATTTTCTGGATAGAATTTGATATGAATTCAAATCCTTTTGAATTCAAACTGCTTTGAGGATTTTTGCAGGGTTCTGTGGGTTCAAAAACGAGTCAGATGACCATGTGGTTACTAGCAAGGGCTTGGTCAAGCTTAGGTTTTGAAATAAACAGAGACTTTGTCTCTTTGTCTCTAGTTTGAAATAGGGTTTAGAAAATATTTCTAAATTTTGAATCTTGGGTAAAAAGCTTCACCTAGTCTTTCCAACCATGGAGGCAAGCAAACAAGTACCTAAGCATTCAAATCTCTAAGGGTGATGGCCAATTGAGATAAATTGCCCACATGAAATCATAGCTCAAACTTCTGTCTCTAAATGATTTTGAGAAAAACCCTATATGAATGAATGATGCAAGGAAGAATGAATGAGTTTTTTTTAAACATGATTTTTGGGATGTTACAAATCTAACCCCCTTAAAATGAATCTCGCCCTCGAGATTCGGATTGGCTAGCAAAATAGGTGAGGGTGGTCTTTCCGAAGATCATCTTCTCTTTCCCATGTTGCTTCCTCTTCGGAATGATGGTTCCATTGCACTTTGCAAAACTTGATGGTCTTTGTCCTTGTGACTCTTTCTGCGGTCTCAAGTATCTTGACAGGCTTTTCTTCATAGGTGAGATCACTTTCTAGTTGAACTTCTTCCAAAGATATGGTATCTTTCAAAGATGTCTCTTCCATTTCTGGGTGACATTTCTTGAGCTGGCTCACATGAAAAACATTATGGACTGCTAATAAAGATGCTGGAAGTTCGATTTCATATGCAGCTTCTCCCTTGCGACTTAGAATGTTGAATGGTCCAACATATCTTGGTGCTAACTTTCCTTTGACTCCAAATCTTTTTACTCCACGAAGTGGTGATACTCTAAGATAAGCTCTATCCCCAACTTCGTAAGTGACTTCTCTACGCTTAGCATCTGCGTAGTTTTTCTGTCGAGACTGTGCTATCTTCAATCTGTCTCTAACCAATTTGACCTTTTCTTCGGCATCTTTGATAAGGTCTGGTCCAAACAAGCTTCTTTCTCCCACACCATTCCATAGCAATGGGGTGGTACACTTTCTTCCGTATAGAAACTCAAATGGTGCCATCCCAATACTAGATTGGTGACTGTTGTTGTAAGAGAACTCTGCGTAAGGCAGACTTTCATCCCAACTTGCTCCATAGTCTAGGGCACATGCCCTCAACATGTCTTCAAGAATTTGATTAGTCCTTTCTGTTTGTCCATCAGTTTGAGGATGAAAAGCAGTGCTGAATTCCAATCTCGTTCCTAAAGATTCATGAAGCTGCCTCCAAAAGTGAGAAGTGAACTGAGTTCCTCTATCAGACACGATACTCTTAGGTACACCGTGAAGGCATACAATTCTGCTCATGTAGATTTTGGCTAACTTGGCACTGGTATAAGTTGTCTTTACGGGTATAAATGAGCCACTTTAGTTAGGCGATCCACTACTACCCATATGGAATCATACCCTGACCTGGTCCTTGGTAATCCGGTAATGAAATCCATACCAATATTTTCCCACTTCCATTCAGGAATAGGCATTGGTTGAAGCAAACCTGCCGGTTTCTGATGTTCCACTTTCACTCTACTACACACATCACACAAAGCAATGTGTTCGGCGATGTCCCTTTTGAGATTGTTCCACCAAAATCTTTCTTTCATATCCATGTACATTTTGGTGTTCCCTGGGTGAATAGAATATGGAGAGTTATGGGATTCTTGTAAAATCAGTTTCCGCATTTCCGGATCTTGTGGAACACAAATACGTTTCCCGTGCCATAAAGTACCTTGTTCGTCCATATGGAAACTTTTAGCCTTCCCTTGGCTAATCCTTTCCTTAATCTCTTCGATTTCTTTATCCGTCTTTCGGGCTTCTTTTATCTTATCCAACAGAGTGGGTTGAACATCCAAAGACATAAGATGTCCTTCCGGCACAATCTCCAACCTGAGTTCCTTGAATTGCTTACACAAGTCATCTGGCAATTCACCTTTGGTAAGGCCATTTACAAACGCTTTACGACTTAGAGCATCTGCTACTACATTTGCTTTACCGGGGTGGTATTGCAAATTCAAGTCGTAATCCTTGATAAGTTCTAGCCATCTTCTTTGTCTCATATTGATCTCCTTCTGGGTGAAAATATACTTCACGCTCTTATGGTCGGTGAATACTTCACAACGTTTTCCCAAAAGGTAGTGTCTCCATGTTTTGAGTGCATGGACAACAGCGGCTAACTCTAAATCATGAGTAGGATAGTTTACTTCATGAGTTTTGAGTTGTCTCGAGGCATAAGCCACAACTTTTCCGCCTTGCATAAGTACGGCTCCTAATCCTTGATGAGAAGCATCACAATATACTTGGAAATCCTTTTCCAAATCTGGTAGGCACAGAACAGGTGCTGACACAAGTCTCTTCTTTAGTTCTTGAAAGCTGAGTTCACATCCTTCAGACCAAGCAAATTTCTTATCTTTCTTTAACAATTCTGTCATTGGTTTAGCAACCTTAGAAAAATTTTCAATGAATCTTCTGTAGTAACCTGCTAAACCAAGGAAACTACGAACCTCTTTTACATTCCTAGGAGATTCCCATTCTGCCACAGCCGAAACTTTAGCAGGATCAACTGCTACACCATCCTTTGTCGTAACATGACCAAGAAATCCAACTTCCTCTAACCAAAACTTGCACTTGCTGAACTTGGCATAAAGTTTATGTTCCCTTAGTTTCTCAAGTATCAAGCGTAGATGTCTTTCATGTTCTTCCTTGCTCTTGGAGTAGACTAAGATGTCATCGATGAAAACGACAACGAACTTGTCGAGAAATTCCATGAACACTTTGTTCATCATATTCATGAAGTATGCTGGAGCGTTGGTTAAACCAAAAGGCATCACAGTGTACTCATACAATCCATACCTTGTGGTGAATGCTGTTTTAGGTATGTCTTGCTCTCTTATCTTGAGTTGAAAATAGCCTGACCGAAGGTCAATCTTCGAGAACACACATGCTCCTTCTAGCTGATCAAACAAGTCATTTATTCTTGGCAAAGGATATTTGTTCTTGATGGTTACCTCGTTGAGAGAACGGTAATCTATGCATAATCTTTGAGTTCTGTCTCTCTTCTCTACGAACAAAACTGGAGCTCCCCAAGATGAAGAACTTGGCTGGATGAATCCTTTCTGCAATTGTTCCCCAAGTTGTTTCTTGAGTTCCTTAAGTTCGTCAACTGACATTTTATAAGGCCTCTTAGCTCTTGCTCCAGAACCTGGTACCAAATCTATTATAAACTCCACATCTCTATCTGGTGGCATTCCTGGTAACTCTTCCGGAAACACATCCGGATACTCACACACAATTGGCACACTGTCCATGCTAACCCCCTTAAGAGAATTCAGCTTACTTCCTTTAGATTTAAAATTGGACTTAAATTTTATCCTCTTACCTTCAGGGGTTGTGAGTGAAACTGTACGATTTGCACAATCTAGTACTCCCTCATACTTAGCCATCCAATCCATTCCCAAAATTACATCCAATCCTTAGGAATTCAGGATTATTGGGTTTACTGGAAACTTATGTTTTCCGATCTCTATGACTAGATCCCGGCATCCAAGACTCACTATCATATCCCCTCCCGGAGAGCTAACTTTTATCGAACACCCAATGTTTTCAGATGCAAACCCATTTCTATCAACAAATGCTTTTGATATGAATGAATGAGATGCACCAGTATCAAAGAGTACAAATGCTGAGATGGAATTTAGTCTGAACTTACCAGCAACATCATCAGGCTCTTCAAAGACCTCCTCCACATTGATGTGGTTAACCTGTCCTTTCTGAAAAGGATTGGGCTTGTTAGGTCCTTCAACTTTCTTTTCAGGACACTCATTAGCATAATGCCCCAGCTTCTTGCATTTGTAGCACTCAACCTGACTTATGTCCGTCTTAGGCTGACTTCTACTTCCACTTCCACCTCCACTATGGTGGCTCTTATATCCACTCTTGTGGTTCTTATACTTATCATTGTCATGACTGCGATGATGCTTGTTGTCATGACGGTTGTGGTTGTGGTGCTTGTTAAATTTCCCATGCTTGTGGGATCCTGAGCTGACACTATCATCATAGTGAGATCGTTTATGAGATGATCCCGAGCTATGCTTGTCGGAGTGTTTCCTCTTTCTACTCTCGACTTGCTTCATTTTATTCTCCACAATAACAGCCTTGTCACACAGCGACTGATAAGTTGGAACATATGCCACAGACAGCTGCAGATTCAGTTCGTCATTCAAGCCTTCCAGAAACTTTTCCTTCCTTTTGGCATCAGTGTCAACCTCATCCGGTGCATAGCGCGCTAGATTGTTGAACTCTTCAATATATTCAGCCACGCTATGGTGGCGCTGCTTCAGGTTGTGAAATTCCTTCTTTTTCAGGCTCATCATACCTGGTGAGATATGAGTAGTACGAAATCCATCTTCAAAGATAGCCCAAGTCACCTCATCAATAGGCGTGGTAATCTGGAAGTTGTCCCACCATGCGGCGGCTGGTCCTTCCAACAGATGTGCTGCGAACCTGACCTTTTTAGCATCTGTGCATCCCACGGTCACTAAGTCTTTGTTCACAGAACGTAGCCAATCATTGGCCACCATGGGATCAGTCGTTCCCGAAAACTTAGCTGGCCTCAGACGCAGAAATCTGGTGAGCATATCAAAACCTGGAGGGTTGTTGTTGTTGTTATTGTTGTTATTGTTATTGTTGTTGGGGTTGTTGTAGTTGTTGTTCTGGTTTTGGATGAACGTCGTCATCATTTGCATAAGCTGTGTCTGCGCATTCATCATTTGTTGCATTTCCGGGGTAATGTTGGGGTTGGGGTTTACGCGACGGGGAGGCATCTGTGGTTTATTCATATAGAGATAAGAATGAGATACCCTTACATGATTTATGCACAATACATTGCACAAGCAAACATATAGCATGCAACACAAGGCTAAAAGCTCAACAAGAAGATAACAAAAAGTCTCAAAGCAAATACACACAAGTGGCAAGCCATCCACTTGTCGGATGGTCCAACATTAAGTTCACAAATAACAAGTGCGGTAAATAAAGATAACTGAGTAGTCAAATCTACTCGTCGGCATCAATCTCCTCCTCGACAAAGGTAAGACCTGCGTTCTCCATTGCGGTCTTGTTCTCCTCGATGGTAGTGGTCAAAGAGTCGATCTTGGCTTTGAGAGCCCTCTTCTGGGAACGAAGCCTCTCAATCACCGTCTGCTGCTGCTCTAACTCGAAGTCCTTGGACTGCAGTTCCTCGGTCATATCACGAATCCTCTTGTTCCTATCCTGGACACGCTTCTCTTGACTCTTGAACTTACGGTCCTGGGTCTCGAACTTTGCCTCCATCTCCTTGACTATCTCGTCCTGCTGCGCGAAGAGCTTGTCCTTCTCGCGAAGCTGTACCTGGAGCTCGTCATTACTAAGCATGACGTTGGTCCTATCGGTATCCACGTGCCTAATAAGAGTCTCTAAGTCCTGGAGGTACAAGCGTATCGGCTCTGCTGTGGTCCTCGAGTCGTCCTCAAAGTCGATGGACTCTCCGTCATCAACACGCCTTCCGAAGGCGTGGAAGTGAGTGCCTCTAACCTGTCGGGAGTAACGGCCTAACAGTCGTCCTATCAGATCCTGCATAACAACCTCCATGCCTCTCTCCCTGTCATCGTGCATAAGCTTGAAGACGATGGCCTCCGTAGTAGGCTCAGTCTGACGTCCTGGCTGGTTCACCTTGAAGCCCCAAAGGTCCTTCCTCTCAAACTTGGTGAGTGGGTGCACCGTAATGATAGGAAGAGGAAGATCGAGTAAAGTAGTAAGCTCTACGATACGAGGACCAAAACGGGTAGCCTGGAACTCCTCAACAGTGCTGATGGCAATAGGCATCTATTTATAAGATTGAAAAAGTTAGAACAACACAATTTAAGATAAACAAGACAAACATTCAAACACATTCTTGGAACACACAAATCACTCAAGTCATGCATACATAATTTCATTACATCAACCAAGGTTCAAACTTATTTAAGGTATCATTTTGGAAAATAAGGTGATAGGTGGTGGTCCAACTAACGAAGTGCGCTTACAATCCTATCTCATTGGATCTGGTGGCTCACACAATGTTCCTAGTGGCAATCACCCTATCTTGTTCACATGCTTCTATCACTAAGTCTATAATATCTCCTCTTAAGGATTGGTTGGTGACTTCCAACTCTTGGGTATGTTCCTTCTCTTTCTCTAAGTCTTTTTGGAGGTTGAGCATCTTGCACTTGACTCTAGTACTCAGTTCCTTGATAGTCTTCCAAGCTGCTTCTTTTGCTGACTCAAAGAATGTGGTGTGCATAAAAGTGTTGGTGTACATGCAGAAGCCCTTTTCTTTGTGGTTGTCTTCCTTATTCTTGTACAAGTGAAGTTGCACCCACCAATACTCCACTCCTTCCTCCATTACTGGAAAGCCCTTGTATACTGCTACACCATGTACTCCCATGGTCTCCATGAGGTCCTTGAGAATCTTGGGAAACTCAGTCTCACACTCCAAGGTCATGGTCATGAGTGGTCCTTTTTTCACGGCTTCGTTGACGGAGTTCATCTACAAATAGAGATGAGAATGAGAAGATTAGAAAAGTTTACGAGAAGAATAGACAAGTGTAGAAGAAGTAAAAGTTTTCCTTAGTGGTTTCCAATCCTAGGGTCATAATCCTACAGGCAACACAGTGCTCTGATACCATCTGTAAGATCCCTCCTTTGTAAAGGAAAAGATCCATGTGATTGCAATGCTAGTCCCTGGATCAAAGCTAGCATGCACAGTTTAAGATGAAGTACACAGATACAAAGGTTGTTTATTACAGTCATTCCAGAGATAAAACATAGTCTTTTACAACTCATGGCCAAAGGCCTAATACAAGAGTTTATGGAATAAGTAAATAAACATAAGTCTTCATCTTCATGTGCCACAGGCAAGCATGTTGAGTTTAGACTCATGACTCCTATTCATCATCAGAGTAACCTGCAACATCATAAGTTACAGCCACAGAGGGTCAATACTTTGGAATAGTATTGGCAAGTGATACCTTAATATATTTTAAGTGGACTATAATACTATATGCATTTGGCTGGTGGAGCTTAGGCTTGCATTGCTCAAAATAGATTTTTCCTTAACTTTTGAAAATACTAAGTTTTTGCTTGGCACAAAACACCCAAGGCATCTATCAATCAAAGACTCCAGATCCACTCAGGGCATCTACCAATCAATGACTGAAGATCCTTTTAACCCTTGTTCATCCACAAGTTTTATTTAGAAATTGGAGTGATGAGATTCTTGAAGTTTCCATGTCTTGATGCTCAAATTGTCCTTTACCAGGGACATGGCTAAGTACTTAGGTTTTACACTCTGCAGAGGTGGTGCACTTTCCCCACAAGCCTTGGTTTCCCAAGACATGATCCTTCAGTAGCCTTTCCTTAGTCAAATGGACGCGCTCCAACCTATCATCCCATCTACCACCCACTGTCCAAGAGACTAAGTTCTAGCATCCTAAGATCATGGCAGAGCCCATAATGCCAAGTGGTTGCACTTGAAGCTTCTCAACATTTGACATCTCAAATCTCTTTGTTTCCTGGGTGGCCATCCACAAGTGAGATACACAACCCAAGTCCATGGCCTTGTGAACCACTCAACATAAACCATTCTTTCCATTCCACCCAGGTGATTCATTAACTTAGTTGTTTTATTAAATAAAAACAGGTCCTTAGACTTAGAATATTTTTCCATAGTGTGAATATAAACCACCCTTGTTTTCTAGTAGCTAGGCTAAGCATGGCATGGCAACTTATCCTTAGGGAATTTTCCTAGCAACTCTAGCATTCTATTCTAAATAGGATTTCCCATCATCAAATGACAAAAGTAGCATGCAAGTCCTAACAAAATATATCTAATGCATGTATAAAATATAGGAATGGAATATTCATGAAGATATCACTTGCCTTAGTAGTGTGGAGAGTAGCACTCGTCACAATCACAATCACTAGCAAAATCTACACACAAAGTTGTAGCACACAATTACACACAAATATATACAAACAAGAAATATTATGAATGCATGCATGCATGAAAATACTAAGTGGTGATTTTTGAAAATTCTACCAATCAAGTGCAAGTTTACAGAAACTAAACAAGTCACAAAGTAACCAAGACAAACTTAATTAACCCTAAAACAAGTTATTAAACTAAAACTATTCTCAAAAAGGCCTCAAACAAGTTTCTGCAATTTAAGCCAAACTAATGGTTACTATTTGCTAAACAAAAAGGATAGGCAGAAAGGTCTTGTTTTACTGAATCCAACGGTATAAAGTTTGCAAAATTCCAACGTGGAATTCAAAAGATATAGGCATTTGAATTTGGATCAAATTTCTGGTTTTAAATCTATTTTCAGATCTAACCTAGCCACGCGTCATGTTCTTATTCGCCCGTACCGTTTCGCACTGGATCGAGCTCCACAGCCGTAGGATCTAAATGAAAACTGGCGGCTCAGATCGTGTACCGCTTCGGGTTAAGTGGATCTATCCTAGCGCTACGATATAGATCTAACGGCTGCTATTTCTCTGGCCAAGAACTGGCGGCGGAGCGGCGGCTACCGGCGGCGGAACTGTCGGTCGATGACGTTGCCGACGATGCAGGAGGTAAGTGAGATCGAGGAGTAGCTCACCGGGCTCAGGAGGTCACAGCGAAGCTCGTCGTACTTGCGGTTGGTCAAGGGGCGCTCGGGCACGGCTGCGATTGCTCACCGGAGTTCGTGGCGGCGTCGGGTGCGTCGGGTGGTCGTCGTGGACGTCGCTGTGAATCACCCCAAGGCAAGGCGAGGACACGGTTAGATTCACAGAGTCAAGGCGAAGTAGTGAGCATGAACGGAAAGGCGAGGGGCGGTCTGTACCTACCGGGAAAACTCGTCGGAGTTGGTGTCGCCATCGGTGCTCGCGGTGTCAAGTGGAACCAGCGACCTGGGGCAGTACAGGACGGACTAGTGAGGTCAGGAGATGCGCAAAGATACACTGAGTCAGATTGTAAGAACGAGAGGCAGAGGGGAACACTAGGCTCACCGGAATCGATCGCCGGAGAGGCTCTGTCTGCATGTCATTGCATGTCTGCTCTTCTCATTAACCACAGCTAGAGTCATTGCATGTATGTTCTTTTCACAAACCACATATCACCAGAGTCATTGCATGTGTGTTCTTCCCATGAACCACACATGGATCCACCAGTGTTATTGCATGTGTGTTCTTCTCACAAACCACACATGGATCCACCTAGTATCGTCGCATGTCTGCTCTTCCCATGAACCACACATGGATCCACCAGTGTCATTGCATGTCTGCTCTTTTCATGAACCACAACTAGAGTCATTGGATGCGTGTTCTTTTCACAGACCACATATCACCAGTGTCATTGTATGTGTCTTCTTCTCACAGACCACACATGGATCCACCAGTGTCATTGCATGTGTGTTCTTCTCACAGACCATATCATGAACCACACCTAGTGTCATTGCATGTGTGTTCTTCCCATGAACCACACATGGATCCACTGATGTCATTGCATGTCTGCTCTTTTCATGAACCACAGCTAGAGTCATTGCATGTGTGTTCTTCTCACAGACCACATATCACCGGAGTCATTGCATGTGTGTTCTTCCAATGAACCACACACGGATCCACTAGTGTCATTGCATGTTTGTTCTTTCCAGAGACCACACATGGATCCACCAGTGTCATTTCATGTGTGTTCTTCCCTTGAACCACACATGGATCCACCGGTGTCATTGTATGTCTGCTCTTCCCATGAACCACAGCTAGAGTCATCGCATGCGTGCTCTTTTCATGAACCACTGCTAGTGTCATTGCATGTGTGTTCTTTTTACAAACCACATCATGAACCACACCCAGTGTCATTGCATGTGTGTTCTTCTCACAAACCACACATGGATCCACCGGTGTCATTGCATGTCTGCTCTTCTCATTGACCACATCTAGACTCATTGCATGTCTGTTCTTTTCACAAACCACATATCACCAGAGTCATTGCATGTGTGTTATTCCCATGAACCACACATGGATCCACCAGTGTTATTGCATGTGTGTTCTTCTCACAAACCACACATGGATCCACCAGTGTCATTGCATGTGTGTTATTCTCACAAACCACGTAAGGATCCACCAGTGTCATTGCATGTGTGTTCTTCCCATGAACCACACATGGATCTACCGGTGTCATTGTATGTCTGCTCTTCCCATGAACCACAGCTAGAGTCATCGCATGTGTGCACTTTTCATGAACCACACCTAGAGTCATTGCATGTGTGTTCTTCTTACAAACCATATGATGAACCACACCCAGTGTCATTGCATGTGTGTTCTTCTCACAAACCACACATGGATCCACCGCTGTCATTGCATGTCTGCTCTTCTCATTAACCACAGCTAGGGTCATTGCATGTTTGTTCTTTTCACAAACCACATATCACCAGAGTCATTGCATGTGTGTTCTTCCCATGAACCACACATGGATCCACCAGTGTCATTGCATGTGTGTTCTTCTCAATAACCATATCATGATCCACACCCAGTGTCATTGCATGTGTGTTCTTCTCACAGACCACACATGGATCCACCAGTGTCGTTGCATGTGTGTTCTTCTCACAAACCATATCATGAACCACACCCATTATCATTGCATGTGTGTTCTTCTCATTAACCACACATGGATCCACCGGTGTCATTGTATGTCTGCTCTTTTCATTAACCACAACTAGAGTCATTGCATGTGTGCTCTTTTCATGAACCACACATACATCCACCAGTATCATTGCATGTGTGTTCTTCCCACAGACCACGCATAGATCCACTGGTATCATTGCATGTGTGTCCTTCCCATGAAGCACACATGGATCCACCGGTGTCATTACATGTCTGCTCTTTTCATGAACCACAGCTAGAGTCATTGCATGTGTGTTCTTCTCACAGACCACATATCACCAGAGTCATTGCATGTGTGTTCTTCCCATGAACCACACATGGATCCACCAGTGTCATTGCATGTGTGTTCTTTCCACAGACCACACATGGATCCACTAGTGTCATTGCATGTGTGTTCTTCTCACAAACCATATCATGAACCACACCCAGTGTCATTGCATGTGTGTTCTTCTCACAGACCACACATGGATCCACTAGTGTCATTGCATGTGTGTTCTTCTCACAGACAATATCATGAACCACACCCAGTGTCATTGCATGTGTGTTCTTCCCATGAACCACACATGGATCCACCGGTGTCATTGCATGTGTGTTATTCTCACAAACCACACATGGATCCACTGGTGTCATTGCATGTCTGCTCTTCTCATTAACCACAGCTAGAGTCATTGCATGTCTATTCTTTTCACAAACCACATATCACCAGAGTCATTGCATGTGTGTTCTTCCCATGAACCACACATGGATCCACCAATGTCATTGCATGTGTGTTCTTCTCACAAACCACACATGGATCCACCTAGTGTCATCGCATGTCTGCTCTTCCCATGAACCACACATGGATCCACCAGTGTCATTGCATGTCTGCTCTTTTCATGAACCACAGCTAGAGTCATTGGATGTGTGTTCTTCTCACAGACCACATATCACCAGTGTCATTGCATGTGTGTTCTTCCCAAAGACCACACATGGATCCACCTGTGTCATTGCATGTGTGTTCTTCTCACAAACCATATCATGAACCACACCTAGTGTCATTGCATGTGTGTTCTTATCATGAACCACACATGGATCCACCAGTGTCATTGCATGTGTGTTCTTCTCACAAACCATATCATGAACCACACCCAGTGTCATTGCATGTGTGTTCTTCTCACAGACCACACATGGATCCACCAGTGTCATTGCATGTGTGTTCTTCTCACAAACGATATCATGAACCACACCCATTGTCATTGCATGTGTGTTCTTCCCATGAACCACACATGGATCCACCAGTGTCATTGCACGTCTACTCTTCCGACAGACCACACATGGATCCACCAGTGTCATTGCATGTGTGTTCTTCTCACAAACCACACATGGATCCACCCAGTGTCATCGCAGGTGTGTTCTTCCCATGAATCACACATGGATCCACCAGTGTCATTGCGTGTCTGCTCTTTTCATGAACCACAGCTAGAGTCAGTGGATGTGTGTTCTTCTCACAGACCACATATCACCCGTGTCATTGCATGTGTGTTCTTCCCATGAACCACACATGGATCCACCAGTGTCATTGCATGTGTGTTGTTCCCACAGACCACACATGGATCCACCGTTGTCATTGCATGTGTGTTCTTTCCATGAACCACACATGGATCCACCAGTGTCATTGTATGTCTGCTCTTCCCATGAACCACAACTAGAGTCATAACATGTGTGCTCTTTTCATGAACCACAGCTAGATTCATTGCATGTCTGTTCTTTTCACAAACCACATATCACCAGAGTCATTGCATGTGTGTTCTTCCCATGAACTACACATGGATCCACCAGTGTCATTGCATATGTGTTCTTCTCACAAACCACACATGGATCCACCCAGTGTCATCGCATGTGTGTTCTTCCCATGAACCACACATGGATTCACCAGTGTCATTGCATGTCTGCTCTTTTCATGAACCATAGCTAGAGTCATTGGATGTGTGTTCTTCTCACAGACCACATATCACCAGTGTCATTGCATGTGTGTTCTTCCCAAATACCACAATCCACCTGTGTCATTGAATGTGTGTCCTTCTCACAAACCATATCATGAACCACACCTAGTGTCATTGCATGTGTGTTCTTCTCACAGACCACACATGGATCCACCAGTGTCATTGCATGTGTGTTCTTCTCACAAACCATATCATGAACCACACCCAGTGTCATTGCATGTGTGTTCTTCCCATGAACCACACATGGATCCACTAGAGTCATTGCATGTGTGTTCTTCCCACAGACCACACATGGATCGACTAGTGCCATTGCATGTCTGTTATTCTCACAAACCACGTAAGGATCCACCGGTGTCATTGATGTGTGTTCTTCTTACAAACCATATCATGAACCACAGCCAGTGTCATTGCATGTGTGTTCTTCTCACAAACCACACATGGATCCACCGGTGTCATTGCATGTCTGCTCTTCTCATTAACCACATGGATCCACCGTTGTCTGTTCTTTTCACAAACCACATATCACCAGAGTCATTGCATGTGTGTTCTTCCCATGAACCACACATGGATCCACCAGTGTTATTGCATGTGTGTTCTTCTCACAAACCACACATGGATCCACCTAGTATCGTCGCATGTCTGCTCTTCCCATGAACCACACATGGATCCACCAGTGTCATTGCATGTCTGCTCTTTTCATGACACACAGCTAGAGTCATTGGATGTGTGTTCTTTTCACAGACCACATATCACCAGTGTCATTGTATGTGTCTTCTTCTCACAGACCACACATGGATCCACCAGTGTCATTGCATGTGTGTTCTTTTCACAGACCATATCATGAACCACACCAAGTGTCATTGCATGTATTTTATTCCCATGAACCACACACGGATCCACCGGTGTCATTGCATGTCTGCTCTTTTCATGAACCATAGCTAGAGTCATTGCATGTGTGTTCTTCTCACAGACCACATATCACCGGTGTCATTGCATGTGTGTTCTTCCCATGAACCACACATGGATCCACCAGTGTCATTGCATGTGTGTTCTTCCCATAAACCACACATGGATCCACCAGTGTCGTTGCATGTGTGTTCTTCCCATCAACCACACATGGATCCACCGGTGTCATTGTATGTCTGCTCTTCCCATGAACCATAGCTAGAGTCATCGCATGCGTGCTCTTTTCATGAACCACATCTTGAGTCATTGCATGTGTGTTCTTCTTAGAAACCATAACATAAACCACACCCAGTGTCATTGCATGTGTGTTCTTCTCACAAACCACACATGGATCCACCGATGTCATTGCATGTCTGCTCTTCTCATTAACCACAACTAGAGTCATTGCATGTCTGTTCTTTCACAAACCACATATCACCAGAGTCATTGCATGTGTGTTCTTCCCATGAACAACACATGGATCCACCAGTGTCATTGCATGTGTGTTCTTCTCACAAACCACACATGGATCCACCAAGTGTCATCGCATGTCTGCTCTTCCCATGAACCACACATGGATCCACCAGTGTCATTGCATGTCTGCTCTTTTCATGAACCACAGCTAGAGTCATTCGATATGTATTCTTCTCACAAACCACATATCACCAGTGTCATTGCATGTGTGTTCTTCTCACAAACCATATCATGAACCACACCAAGTGTCATTGCATGTGTGTTCTTCTCACAGACCACACATGGATCCACCAGTGTCATTGCATGTGTGTTCTTCTCACAAACCATATCATGAACCACACCCAGTGTCATTGCATGTGTTTTCTTCCCATGAACCACACATGGATCCACCGGTGTCATTGCATGTCTGCTCTTTTCATGAACCACAGCTAGAGTCATTGCATGTGTGTTCTTCCCACAAACCACACATGGATCCACCAGTGTCATTGCATATGTGTGTTATTCTCACAAACCACGTAAGGATCCACCGGTGTCATTGCATGTGTGTTCTTCCCATGGACCACACATGGATCCACCGGTATCATTGTATGTCTGCTCTTCCCATGAACCACAGCTAGAGTCGTCGCATGCGTGCTATTTTCATGAACCACAGCTAGAGTCATTGCATGTGTGTTCTTCTTACAAACCATATCATGAACCACACCCAGTGTCATTGCATGTGTGTTCTTCTCACAAACCACACATGGATCCACCGGTGTCATTGCATGTCTACTCTTCTCATTAACCACAGCTAGAGTCATTGCATGTCTGTTCTTTTCACAAACCACATATCACCAGAGTCATTGCATGTGTGTTCTTCCCATGAACCACACATGGATCCACCAGTGTTATTGCATGTGTGTTCTTCTCACAGACCACACATGGATCCACCAGTGTCATTGCATGTGTGTTCTTCTCACAGACCATATCATGAACCACACCTAGTGTCATTGCATGTGTGTTCTTCCCATGAACCACACATGGATCCACTGATGTCATTGCATGTCTGCTCTTTTCATGAACCACAGCTAGAGTCATTGCATGTGTGTTCTTCTCACAGACCACATATCACCGGAGTCATTGCATGTGTGTTCTTCCAATGAACCACACACGGATCCACTAGTGTCATTGCATGTTTGTTCTTCCCAGAGACCACACATGGATCCACCAGTGTCATTGCATGTGTGTTCTTCCCTTGAACCACACATGGATCCACCGGTGTCATTGTATGTCTACTCTTCCCATGAACCACAACTAGAGTCATCGCATGCGTGCTCTTTTCATGAACCACAGCTAGTGTCATTGCATGTGTGTTCTTCTCACAAACCACACATGGATCCACCGGTGTCATTGCATGTCTGCTCTTCTCATTAACCACATGGATCCACCGGTGTCTGTTCTTTTCACAAA
Source organism: Avena sativa (assembly GCA_916181665.1). Lineage (NCBI taxonomy): Eukaryota > Viridiplantae > Streptophyta > Magnoliopsida > Poales > Poaceae > Avena > Avena sativa. Next base: position 438,564,118 of record OV702295.1, read on the forward strand.
CCACATATCACCAGAGTCATTGCATGTGTGTTCTTCCCATGAACCACACATGGATCCACAAGTGTTATTGCATGTGTGTTCTTCTCACAAACCACACATGGATCCACCTAGTATCGTCGCATGTCTGCTCTTCCCATGAACCACACATGGATCCACCAGTGTCATTGCATGTCTGCTCTTTTCATGACACACAGCTAGAGTCATTGGATGTGTGTTCTTTTCACAGACCACATATCACGAGTGTCATTGTATGTGTCTTCTTCTCACAGACCACACATGGATCCACCAGTGTCATTGCATGTGTGTTCTTCTCACAGACCATATCATGAACCACACCAAGTGTCATTGCATGTATTTTATTCCCATGAACCACACACGGATCCACCGGTGTCATTGCATGTCTGCTCTTTTCATGAACCATAGCTAGAGTCATTGCATGTGTGTTCTTCTCACAGACCACATATCACCGGTGTCATTGCATGTGTGTTCTTCCCATGAACCACACATGGATCCACCAGTGTCATTGCATGTGTGTTCTTCCCATAAACCACACATGGATCCACCAGTGTCGTTGCATGTGTGTTCTTCCCATCAACCACACATGGATCCACCGGTGTCATTGTATGTCTGCTCTTCCCATGAACCATAGCTAGAGTCATCGCATGCGTGCTCTTTTCATGAACCACATCTTGAGTCATTGCATGTGTGTTCTTCTTAGAAACCATAACATAAACCACACCCAGTGTCATTGCATGTGTGTTCTTCTCACAAACCACACATGGATCCACCGATGTCATTGCATGTCTGCTCTTCTCATTAACCACAACTAGAGTCATTGCATGTCTGTTCTTTCACAAACCACATATCACCAGAGTCATTGCATGTGTGTTCTTCCCATGAACAACACATGGATCCACCAGTGTCATTGCATGTGTGTTCTTCTCACAAACCACACATGGATCCACCAAGTGTCATCGCATGTCTGCTCTTCCCATGAACCACACATGGATCCACCAGTGTCATTGCATGTCTGCTCTTTTCATGAACCACAGCTAGAGTCATTCGATATGTATTCTTCTCACAAACCACATATCACCAGTGTCATTGCATGTGTGTTCTTCCCAAAGACCACACATGGATCGACCAGTGTCATTGCATGTGTGTTCTTCTCACAAACCATATCATGAACCACACCAAGTGTCATTGCATGTGTGTTCTTCTCACAGACCACACATGGATCCACCAGTGTCATTGCATGTGTGTTCTTCTCACAAACCATATCATGAACCACACCCAGTGTCATTGCATGTGTTTTCTTCCCATGAACCACACATGGATCCAGCGGTGTCATTGCATGTCTGCTCTTTTCATGAACCACAGCTAGAGTCATTGCATGTGTGTTCTTCCCACAAACCACACATGGATCCACCAGTGTCATTGCATATGTGTGTTATTCTCACAAACCACGTAAGGATCCACCGGTGTCATTGCATGTGTGTTCTTCCCATGGACCACACATGGATCCACCGGTATCATTGTATGTCTGCTCTTCCCATGAACCACAGCTAGAGTCATCGCATGCGTGCTATTTTCATGAACCACAGCTAGAGTCATTGCATGTGTGTTCTTCTTACAAACCATATCATGAACCACACCCAGTGTCATTGCATGTGTGTTCTTCTCACAAACCACACATGGATCCACCGGTGTCATTGCATGTCTACTCTTCTCATTAACCACAGCTAGAGTCATTGCATGTCTGTTCTTTTCACAAACCACATATCACCAGAGTCATTGCATGTGTGTTCTTCCCATGAACCACACATGGATCCACCAGTGTTATTGCATGTGTGTTCTTCTCACAGACCACACATGGATCCACCAGTGTCATTGCATGTGTGTTCTTCTCACAGACCATATCATGAACCACACCTAGTGTCATTGCATGTGTGTTCTTCCCATGAACCACACATGGATCCACTGATGTCATTGCATGTCTGCTCTTTTCATGAACCACAGCTAGAGTCATTGCATGTGTGTTCTTCTCACAGACCACATATCACCGGAGTCATTGCATGTGTGTTCTTCCAATGAACCACACACGGATCCACTAGTGTCATTGCATGTTTGTTCTTCCCAGAGACCACACATGGATCCACCAGTGTCATTGCATGTGTGTTCTTCCCTTGAACCACACATGGATCCACCGGTGTCATTGTATGTCTACTCTTCCCATGAACCACAACTAGAGTCATCGCATGCGTGCTCTTTTCATGAACCACAGCTAGTGTCATTGCATGTGTGTTCTTCTTACAAACCACGTCATGAACCACACCCTGTGTCATTGCATGTGTGTTCTTCTCACAAACCACACATGGATCCACCGGTGTCATTGCATGTCTGCTCTTCTCATTAACCACATCTAGACTCATTGCATGTCTGTTCTTTTCACAAACCACATATCACCAGAGTCATTGCATGTGTGTTATTCCCATGAACCACACATGGATCCACCAGTGTTATTGCATGTGTGTTCTTCTCACAAACCACACATGGATCCGCCAGTGTCATTGCATGTGTGTTATTCTCACAAACCACGTAAGGATCCACCAGTGTCATTGCATGTGTGTTCTTCCCATGAACCACACATGGATCTACCGGTGTCATTGTATGTCTACTCTTCCCATGAACCACAGCTAGAGTCATCGCATGTGTGCACTTTTCATGAACCACACCTAGATTCATTGCATGTGTGTTCTTCTTACAAACCATATGATGAACCACACCCAGTGTCATTGTATGTGTGTTCTTCTCACAAACCACACATGGATCCACCGCTGTCATTGCATGTCTGCTCTTCTCATTAACCACAGCTAGGGTCATTGCATGTCTGTTCTTTTCACAAACCACATATCACCAGAGTCATTGCATGTGTGTTCTTCCCATGAACCACACATGGATCCACCAGTGTCATTGCATGTGTGTTCTTCTCACAAACCACACATGGATCCACCAAGTGTCATCGCATGTCTGCTCTTCCCATGAACCACACATGGATCCACAAGTGTCATTGCATGTCTGCTCTTTTCATGAACCACAGCTAGAGTCATTCGATATGTATTCTTCTCACAAACCACATATCACCAGTGTCATTGCATGTGTGTTCTTCCCAAAGACCACACATGGATCGACCAGTGTCATTGCATGTGTGTTCTTCTCACAAACCATATCATGAACCACACCAAGTGTCATTGCATGTGTGTTCTTCTCACAGACCACACATGGATCCACCAGTGTCGTTGCATGTGTGTTCTTCTCACAAACCATATCATGAACCACACCCATTATCATTGCATGTGTATTCTTCTCATTAACCACACATGGATCCACCGGTGTCATTGCATGTCTGCTCTTTTCATTAACCACAGCTAGAGTCATTGCATGTGTGCTCTTTTCACAAACCACATATCACCAGAGTCATTGCATGTGTGTTCTTCTCACATACCATATCATGAACCACACCCATTGTCATTGCATGTGTGTTCTTCCGATGAAGCACACATGGATCCACCGGTGTCATTGCATGTCTGCTCTTTTCATGAACCACAGCTAGAGTCATTGCATGTGTGTTCTTCTCACAGACCACATATCACCAGAGTCATTGCATGTGTGTTCTTCCCATGAACCACACATGGATCCACCAGTGTCATTGCATGTGTGTTCTTCCCACAGACCACACATGGATCCACTAGTGTCATTGCATGTGTGTTCTTCTCATAAACCATATCATGAACCACACCCAGTGTCATTGCATGTGTGTTCTTCTCACAGACCACACATGGATCCACTAGTGTCATTGCATGTGTGTTCTTCTCACAGACAATATCATGAACCACACCCAGTGTGATTGCATGTGTGTTCTTCCCATGAACCACACATGGATCCACCGGTGTCATTGCATGTATGCTCTTTTCATTAACCACGGCTAGAGTCATTGCATGTGTGTTCTTCTAACAAACCACATATCACCGGAGTCATTGCATGTGTGTTCTTCCAACAGACCACACATGGATCCACTAGTGTCATTGCATGTGTGTTCTTCCCATGAACCACACATGGATCCACCAGTGTCATTGCATGTGTGTTCTTCCAACAGACCACACATGGATCCACCAGTGTCATCGCATGTGTGTTCTTCCCATGAACCACACATGGATCCACCAGTGTCATTGCATGTCTGCTCTTTTTATGAACCACTGCTAGAGTCATTGGATGTGTGTTCTTCTCACAGACCACATATCACCAGTGTCATTGAATATGTGTTCTTCCCAAAGACCACACATGGATTCACCAGTGTCATTGCATGTGTGTTCTTCTCACAAACCATATCATGAACCACACCAGTGTCATTGCATGTGTGTTCTTCTCACAGACCACACATGGATCCACCAGTGTCATTGCATGTGTGTTCTTATCACAAACCATATCATGAACCACACCCAGTGTCATTGCATGTGTTTTCTTCCCATGAACCACACATGGATCCACCGGTGTCATTGCATGTCTGCTCTTTTCATGAACCACAGCTAGAGTCATTGCATGTGTGTTCTTCCCACAGACCACACATGGATCCACCAGTGTCATTGCATGTGTATTCTTCCCATGAACCACGCATGGATCCACCAGTGTCATTGCATATGTGTGTTATTCTCACAAACCACGTAAGGATCCACCGGTGTCATTGCATGTGTGTTCTTCCCATGGACCACACATGGATCCACCGGTATCATTGTATGTCTGCTCTTCCCATGAACCACAGCTAGAGTCATCGCATGCGTGCTCTTTTCATGAACCATAGCTAGAGTCATTGCATGTCTGTTCTTCTTACAAACCATATCATGAACCACACCCAGTGTCATTGCATGTGTGTTCTTCTCACAAACCACACATGGATCCACCGGTGTCGTTGCATGTCTGCTCTTCTCATTAACCACAGCTAGAGTCATTGCATGTCTGTTCTTTTCACAAACCACATATCACCAGAGTCATTGCATGTGTGTTCTTCCCATGAACCACACATGGATCCACCAGTGTTATTGCATGTGTGTTCTTCTCACAAACCACACATGGATCCACCAGTGTCATTGCATGTGTGTTCTTCTCACAGACCATATCATGAACCACACCTAGTGTCATTGCATGTGTGTTCTTCCCATGAACCACACATGGATCCACTGAAGTCATTGCATGTCTGCTCTTTTCATGAACCACAGCTAGAGTCATTGCATGTGTGTTCTTCTCACAGACCACATATCACCGGAGTCATTGCATGTGTGTTCCTCCAATGAACCACACACGGATCCACTAGTGTCATTGCATGTTTGTTCTTCCCAGAGAACCGCTTGATTGCAAAGTTCTCCAAGTGTGAGTTTTGGCTGCCACAAGTAACCTATCTTGGTCACGTCATCTCTGCCAAGGGCATTGCAGTCAACCCGGAAACTGTGAAGACAATTGTTGAATGGCTTCCTCCTGTTAATGTCAAAGAAGTGCGGAGTTTCCTTGGTTTGGCTAGTTATTGCCGTCGCTTCGTGTAGAACTTTTCGAAGATAGCGAAGCCTCTCACCGATCTCCTCAAGAAAGGCAAGAAATACCTTTGGACTCCTGCATGTCAAGCAAGCTTTGAGACACTCAAAGAGAAGCTCACTTCCACACCAGTCTTGGTTCCTCCGGATACATCCAAGCCGTTCCAGATTTTCTGTGACGCCTCTTTGCAAGGATTGGGTGCGGTCCTTATGCAAGAAAAACAAGTTGTTGCTTATGCCTCTCGCCAGTTGAAGACGCATGAGATCAACTATCCTACTCATGACCTCGAGCTCGCAGCAGTTGTCTTTGCTTTGAAAGTATGGAGGCACTACTTGCTTGGTAACCGTTGTGAGATCTTTTCTGATCACAAGAGTTTGAAGTATATCTTCACTCAGCCTGATCTCAACCTTCGGCAAAGGAGATGGATTGAAGCAATCAATGATTTTGATTTGACCATCAACTACACTCCAGGCAAAGCTAATGTCATGGCAGATGCTCTCAGCCGCAAAGCTTATGTCAACAACCTCATGATGGAAGAAAAACAGCCTCTCTTGTGCGAGGAATTCCGTCAGCTCAACCTTGAAATTGTGGAACAAGGGTATCTCCTGAACCTTCTAGCAACACCTCTCTTGGAAGAAAAGGTTCGCTCTTCTCAGCTTGGTGATCCGTACACAAGAAAGATCATCTCCAGGATTCAGCTTCCGAAGTATGAGTCCTTCCACGTCGATGATCAAGGCACGCTTTTCTTTGAACACCGGATGTTTGTTCCGAACTACCCGGGTTTGAGAGAGCAAGTTCTCAAGGAGGCGCACGATTCTGTTCTTTCTATCCACCCTGGCAGCACAAAGATGTACATGGACTTGAAAACACAATATTGGTGGCCTGGTTTGAAAAGGTATTGTGCCAAGTATGTATCGGAGTGTGATGTCTGCCGCAGAGTGAAAGCTGTTCATCAGAAACCTTCCGGTCTTCTACAGCCATTGAAACCCCCGGAGTGGAAATGGGAGAAAGTAGAGATGGACTTCATCACTGGTTTTCCGAGGACACAGAAGGGCAACAATGCAATATTTGTAGTCATTGACAGGCTTTCGAAAGTGGCTCACTTCTTCCCCGTCAAGGAAACCATTTCTGCAATTCAGTTGGCTGAGCTCTATATCAACAGAATTGTCTCTCTATATGGGGTTCCGCTTGAGATCGGTTCAGACCGTGGAAGCATCTTCACTTCCAAGTTCTGGGAGAGTTTCCAAAATGCTTTGGGAACAAAGTTGAACTTCAGCACAGCTTACCACCCTCAGTCGCAAGGACAAGTGGAAAGGATCAATCAGATTCTGGAGGATATGCTTCGTGCTTGCGTCATCTCGTTTGGCATGAAGTGGGAAGAATGTCTTCCTTATGCTGAGTTCTCTTACAACAACAGCTTCCAGAAAAGTCTAAAGATGGCACCATTTGAGGCTCTCTATGGTCGCAAATGCAGAACTCCGATTGGTTGGTCGGGTGCAGGTGAAAGGATCTTGTTTGGCCCTGACATTGTGACTCAAGCGGAGGAGAAGGTTCACATCATTCTGGAAATTCCGAGGATTGCTCAAAGTCGCCAAAAGAGCAATTATGACAGGAAGCACACGGACATGGAGTATGCCCCTGGTGATCTCGTTTACCTTCGTGTCACTCCCATGAGAGGCACGCACCGTTTTGGTATCAAAGGGAAGCTGGCTCCTAGATACATCGGTCCTTTCAAAATTCGTGGAAGAAGAGGAGAAGTTGCGTATGCTCTTGAGCTCCCGGAAAAACTCAAGGTCCATGATGTTTTCCACATCTCTCAGCTCAAGAAGTGCTTCAAGGATCCCGGCAGGACCGTGGACCATGAGCTTATCAATCTCCAAGAAGACCTGTCTTATCAAGAACACCCCACAAAAATCCTTGAAGTCGCAGAAAGAAGGACTCGCAACAAGTCCATCAAGTTCTGCAAGGTGCAGTGGTCGCACCATTCCGTTGATGAAGCCACTTGGGAACGTGAAGATGAGCTCCGTGCAAAGTATCCTACCCTCTTTGTGTCTTCTTCTTCATCCTAGAATCTCGGGGCGAGATTCCTGTTTAGTGGGGGAGAGTTGTAGCATCCCAATTGTCTAACAATTGTAATGCTACTTGGTCTAGTAATATAATGGCTACTTCAAACATATAATTGTTGCATCATCATTATATCATGCTCATGTCATCATGCCTCCTTGCATTTGAGCATCATATAAAACCCTTTTCCATTTGGTTCTTATTTCATATGCATCATTAATTGTATTTGCCTCTTGGTATTGTATTTGGTTCTTGATATATTGTTTAAATGCCCAAGTTGAGTTGGGGGCATATCTTTTGTTAACTCCACCACCTTTCCTTCACCACCTTATAATTCCACCATCCAACTAGACATGAGCTTGGCACTTATTGGTTTTACCTCTAGCTCATGTGGGTTGGGATGGACCCAATTCTTTTCCACATGCTCTCATCTTGGCATCATTTTGTTTTCACATTATTGATATATGAGAGCCACTTGGCCACCTTTGCATGCCTTGTGAGTGGTACCCTTTTCCCTAGCTCCCACATGGATGATTATGGATTATGCTCATGTTGGGATATTTTTGGGACTATTGAGCATCTAGTGGCACATACACACTAGCAAGTCCCAAATATAATCAAACCTGGTCATCTCCATCTACTCCACATGGGGCATCCTTTTAATCCTTTGTGCTTGGCTTCTACTCCAATTTTGGGAATGCATAATATTAATGCCATGTAATAATATTGTTTTCACAAGAACCCACATGGCAATAAATATTTTTGCATGGGCCATGCAAGTACCACCTTTTTGCTTGTCATTTGGAGTTTATTTGTTTTGAGTGGAGCATCTCTATCTTCCCCTTCTCTTGGCTTGATCTAGTGTGATCTTGCTTAATCCTCACCACCTCTTCTCCTTCCCTTTTCCTTGTCAAATCTTGTGGGAGCTTGGCACATCATGCTTGATCTTGCCCAAAAGTTCACCACTCCATCTCTCTCTCTAGCTCTCTCTCTCTAATCTAAACCACACCCCCCTCTCACCTAAACCCAAAGTTCACCACTCCATCTCTCTCTCTAGCTCTCTCTCTGCATGGGGACCCCACCACCCGAGCCTGGCCTGCCCTGCCCACCTGCCAGCTCCCCTTCACCCCCCTGCCTGCCCTGCCCTGCCCTGCCCTGAAGAGCACGTGAGGGAAGGAGGGAAAAAGGTGGCCGAGCCACCTTTTCCTTCAACCACTCCCCACGGCATCTCCCTCTCCCCTCTTCCTTATCTCCTTCCCCACGGCACTCCTCTGCTCGTCCAGATCCGCCCCATAGCTTTCCCTCCCTCCCTCTCTCTCTCTCCCTGCCGGCCCTGCCCCTAGCCCGAGCCTGCCCCTGTCCTTGGCCTCGCCCTCTGGCCCCACCTGGTAGCCACACCCCCTGCCCTGCCCTGCCCCGAAGAGCACGTGAGGAAGGAGGGAGAAAAAGGTGGCCGAGACCACCTTTTCCATCTACCCCGCTCCCCCACGGCACCACCTCCCTCTCCCGTCCCTATCCACCCTCCCTGCCTCTCCCAGCTACCCCCAGATCCACCCAGCGGCGCCCTACCCTCTCCCCTCTCTGCTCCATCGCCACCGTCTACACCATCATCTGCACCCTCGGCCTCCACCGCGTCCAGCCGATCCAGCCGAGCAGCACGTCCGTGGAGCGGCCTGGGAGATCAACGGCGCTTCCCTGCTTCACCCTGAGCCCGGCGACGAGGAGGAGACGGACCGGAGCCACCCGAACCAGCGCGAGCCCGACGCAAACCCTAGATCCTCTGGCCGTCTTCCTCGACGCTGATCCTCTGCTCGCCGACCCGATCCACCGCCACCGACAGCCTCGCGGTGAGCTCCTCTCCCTCCCCGACATGGTCCGCCTCGCCTTAACCGTCTAGATCAGCCGGCCCTTCCGTCGAGCGCTCTCTGCGTGCCGCCGCGTGCTTCTGTCTGCAGCCGCCCCGCGCCAAACCAGCCCTATCTAGGCCACGGCCACCTCCCTGTCACCAAGCCCAAGCCACCGCACTGGCTCGCACCTCCCAGCGCGCGCCGCACGTCCCAGGTTCGAACCCCCGCCACGCGCTGTCGTGCACAGATCCGTCCGCGGCGCGGAGAAGAGAAACAGTGGGGTCAGGCGCCCTTTTTGCGCTTACCCCCCTGCAGTTTTTCTTCGGCTAAACCCGCGCTCCAATCGGTCCCACTTGTCTGTCTCCGTGGCGTTTTGCAAAAAGGCTCCTGGAGTTATTACTTCTCAACCCGCGCTCCAGCGGAAGCCCCACCTGTCATCTTCTGGCCCGCTCGCCTCTGCCGCGTGGACCCGCGCGGTCGAAGGCCCACCTGTCATTCGCTTTGGCTGGGTCAGCTCGCGGTGAGGAAACCTCCTCAGTGCGCGTTTGGTGCAGTCAGCAGAGAGGCCCACCCGTCAGCGTCTGTGTCTAGCTAATCCTGAGTAACAAAAGTATTTACCTATTTCTGTTTTAAATTCAAATTCTTTTCCAATTAATTCAAAATCAAATTTTAATTCTGTTTTTAAATATCTTTTGAAATACAAATCCAAATAATACAAATAATATATGTTTTCAAATTAGAAAAATATGAGCAATTCAAATATGGCCTTCAAAATATATTTTGAACATTTGAAATTCCAAGTTTATTTAAATTACAATAAATGCCCTTTTCTTTAATAAATTAATAACTTTTGATTTATAACTTCAAATTTAACAAATGATATGTCTAAAATGATTAGCTCGACGAGACCTTTCTGTTTATGCATTCCATGGTTTGATTTGAAGCATGCATCATATAAATATAATGTATACAGCAACAAAAATGAGGTTAAAATGGGGCCAAAACTAAATAAAATGGTTTATTCTTGTGTTCCACACCTCACCCATGCCATGCTACTTTAACGCCATGCAAATTGTGCATCATTCATCATGGCATGATTGTTTGCTTGTCGCATTTTATTCATATGCTTGTGCACCTTATTTATGTTGGCCCTTGTTTGTTTGGTTCTTCTTCGAATAGACGCTGAGCAGGGGATATATCAAGAGAACTAGGAGCACTACCCAGATCCATTCCTTGCTTCAACTGAGCTGCCAGGCAAGCACTACCACATGCTTGCATACATATAGTACCTACTGCCTCTATCTTATTTTGCATCATTGAGTCGCGATTGCATTAAATTGAATCCCAAGTACTGCATAGCCTTTACTTTTAAACCCCACCGAAGCTTGTTCCTCCATCCCATGAGCCCTTACTACATGAGTTGTTTGAGCCATGCGAGTCGTAGAACAGCATGTGTAGGGTATGTGAGTGTCTGATGGATAACGAGGTACCTAAACAACTTAACCCGAGTAGTAATGGGATAACTAATGAAAGTGGCATCGGTGGGCCATATTTGCTATTTGGTTTTTCAGGCTCACTTGTGTCCCGTAGGACCCCGAGTACTTGATTCTTGTTCCTTGAATATTCGCGCTATCCACATCCGGGAGGCTTATGAACCCCCCTGAGCCAGAGCTTGATTCATTCTTATTTCTTGGGGCCACAAACTAGTTTGAGGTTTTATTTACTATCCTGTACTTATGCCATGCTTTACTGCTTTATTTAAATTGTGCGAGGTACTGCACACTGTACTGTTTAGGTCCGTGACCCGTTTTCGCTGTATCGACAAGCCCAGTCACGCTTTCGGGTTCCCAGTCGTTTACAGCCGGCCACACAAACCTTGAGTCCGTCTCGTAGCCGGCCAGCTTCGTCGCGGGTAGCTTAATGGGGTGGCCCCCTGAAATATTTCTGAATCCTGTAATTGCTTTGTCGTGACTGTCTCGTTGGGTTTTGATTTGGTTTTTCCGAGGCATATCGAGTGTGTGTTGCTATTTGTGCACCCCTGCAGGGTAAAACTTTCTGAAAGCCGTGTCCGCGGTTATGGACGACTTGGAGCACAGTTTCTCGATCATAGACAAGCATAACTAAAGTACCGCTTTTAATTTGACTAGACTAGGTACCTGACTAGTAAATAGTGCAACACTCACGGAATGGATAATAAAACTGCCAACGGATGGGGGGTTGTTTGTCCGCTTCCTCGTCGGTAAGCGAGGAGGAGGATGGATCTGTTAAGATTACCGTTACTACTGTTATAACTGTTGTTATTAATTCACGGACATCCGTCTATCTCTGGTTAGGCGGATGGTTAGCGAGTATCTATAGAACTGTTAGGGTTTATCTTTTGCTGCAATTGCGTCACCCCAGGATGTGTCCCCTTTAGAGGCATAAAGACTTGCTGAGTACCCCTAGGGTCTCACACGATAAATTATTGGTTCAGATGAACAGGTACACTCGCAAGATGGATACTGGGTGGAAGAGACGGACGATGTGGGCAACGATCATTCGGTGTAGAGATTCCGGGAACGGGGATCCGTGAGATCTGTGGGCGGGATCTGCTTATTTATGGGGCATCTTATGCCGATTTGCTTCTTATCCGTACTCGGATTTTGTCTTCCGCTTCCGCCTGATACTCTGATGTTTGATGTATGAGGAGATATCCTAAACTATTATATCTATCTAGGATATTCGGATCTTGCCGTATGGCGTTGCTATTTTTCCTTTCTTTTTAGATGGAATGGCTCTGATGTACTGTTGTATGGTGGCTTGCATACATACTCATTTGTGTATGTAGTTGATCCCTTCGCCTGCCGATTACGCCGCCCGTTCTTGTCCCGATGTTTGGAAATGGTTGGGACGGCCGAAAGGTCTACCTGTGAGTGGCATTTGGGCCCCACCGTACTATTTCAACCATTTCTGATCATCCAGGCTTGTACTAGGAGCGTAATTCACCGAGGTAGTTACATGTTCTTCTAACAAACCACACATGGATCCACCGGTGTCATTGCATGTCTGCTCTTCTCATTAACCACATCTAGACTCATTGCATGTCTGTTCTTTTCACAAACCACATATCACCAGAGTCATTGCATGTGTGTTATTCCCATGAACCACACATGGATCCACCAGTGTTATTGCATGTGTGTTCTTCTCACAAACCACACATGGATGCACCAGTGTCATTGCATGTGTGTTATTCTCACAAACCATGTAAGGATCCACCAGTGTCATTGCATGTGTGTTCTTCCCATGAACCACACATGGATCTACCGGTGTCATTGTATGTCTGCTCTTCCCATGAACCACAGCTAGAGTCATCGCATGTGTGCACTTTTCATGAACCACACCTAGAGTCATTGCATGTGTGTTCTTCTTACAAACCATATGATGAACCACACCCAGTGTCATTGCATGTGTGTTCTTCTCACAAACCACACATGGATCCACCGCTGTCATTGCATGTCTGCTCTTCTCATTAACCACAGCTAGGGTCATTGCATGTCTGTTCTTTTCACAAACCACATATCACCAGAGTCATTGCATGTGTGTTCTTCCCATGAACCACACATGGATCCACCAGTGTCATTGAATGTGTGTTCTTCTCACAAACCACACATGGATCCACCAAGTGTCATCGCATGTCTGCTCTTCCCATGAACCACACATGGATCCACCAGTGTCATTGCATGTCTGCTCTTTTCATGAACCACAGCTAGAGTCATTCGATATGTATTCTTCTCACAAACCACATATCACCAGTGTCATTGCATGTGTGTTCTTCCCAAAGACCACACATGGATCGACCAGTGTCATTGCATGTGTGTTCTTCTCACAAACCATATCATGAACCACACCAAGTGTCATTGCATGTGTGTTCTTCTCACAGACCACACATGGATCCACCAGTGTCATTGCATGTGTGTTCTTCTCACAAACCATATCATGAACCACACCCATTATCATTGCATGTGTGTTCTTCTCATTAACCACACATGGATCCACCGGTGTCATTGCATGTCTGCTCTTTTCATTAACCACAGCTAGAGTCATTGCATGTGTGCTCTTTTCACAAACCACATATCACCAGAGTCATTGCATGTGTGTTCTTCTCACATACCATATCATGAACCACACCCATTGTCATTGCATGTGTGTTCTTCCCATGAAGCACACATGGATCCACCGGTGTCATTGCATGTCTGCTCTTTTCATGAACCATAGCTAGAGTCATTGCATGTGTGTTCTTCTCACAGACCACATATCACCAGAGTCATTGCATGTGTGTTCTTCCCATGAACCACACATGGATCCACCAGTGCCATTGCATGTGTGTTCTTCCCACAGACCACACATGGATCCACTAGTGTCATTGCATGTGTGTTCTTCTCACAAACCATATCATGAACCACACCCAGTGTCATTGCATGTGTGTTCTTCTCACAGACCACACATGGATCCACTAGTGTCATTGCATGTGTGTTCTTCTCACAGACAATATCATGAACCACACCCAGTGTCATTGCATGTGTGTTCTTCCCATGAACCACACATGGATCCACCGGTGTCATTGCATGTATGCTCTTTTCATTAACCACGGCTAGCGTCATTGCATGTGTGTTCTTCTCACAAACCACATATCACCGGAGTGATTGCATGTGTGTTCTTCCAACAGACCACACATGGATCCACTAGTGTCATTGCATGTGTGTTCTTCCCATGAACCACACATGGATCCACCAGTGTCATTGCATGTGTGTTCTTCCAACAGACCACACATGGATCCACCAGTGTCATTGCATGTGTGTTCTTCCCATGAACCACACATGGATCCACCAGTGTCATTGTATGTCTGCTCTTCCCATGAACCACAGCTATAGTCATCGCATGCGTGCTCTTTTCACCAACCACAGCTAGAGTCATTGCATGTGTGTTCTTCTTACAAACCATATCATGAACCACACCCAGTGTCATTGCATGTGTGTTCTTCTCACAAACCACACATGGATCCACTGGTGTCATTGCATGTCTGCTCTTCTCATTAACCACAGCTACAGTCATTGCATGTCTATTCTTTTCACAAACCACATATCACCAGAGTCATTGCATGTGTGTTCTTCCCATGAACCACACATGGATCCACCAGTGTCATTGCATGTGTGTTCTTCTCACAAACCACACATGGATCCACCTAGTGTCATCGCATGTCTGCTCTTCCCATGAACCACACATGGATCCACCAGTGTCATTGCATGTCTGCTCTTTTCATGAACCACAGCTAGAGTCATTGGATGTGTGTTCTTCTCACAGACCACATATCACCAGTGTCATTGCATGTGTGTTCTTCCCAAAGACCACACATGGATCCACCTGTGTCATTGCATGTGTGTTCTTCTCACAAACTTGTAAGATCCATCCTTTGTAAAGGAAAAGATCCCTATGATTGCAATGCTAGTCCCTGGATCAATGCTAGCATCCACAGTTTAAGATGAAGTACACAGATACAAAGGTCGTTTATTATAGTCATTCCAGAGATAAAACATAGTCTTTTACAACTCATGGCCAAAGGCCTAATACAAGAGTTTATGGAATATGTAAATAAACATAAGTCTTCATCTTCATGTGCCACAGGCAAGCATGTTGAGTGTAGACTCATGACTCCTAATCATCATCAGAATAACCTGCAACATTACAAGTTACAGCCACAGAGGGTCAATACTTTGGAATAGTATTGGCAAGTGATACCTTAGTATATAAGTAAGTGGACTATAAGACTATATGCATTTGGCTGGTGGAGCTTAGGCTTGCATTGCTCAAAATAGATTTTTCCTTAACTTTTGAAAATACTAAGTTTTTGCTTGGCACAAAACACCCAAGGCATCTACCAATCAAAGACTAAAGATCCACTCAGGGCATCTACCAATCAAGGACTGAAGATCCTTTAACCCTTGTTCACCCACAAGTTTTATTTAGAAATTGGAGTGATGAGATTCTTGAAGTTTCCATGTCTTGATGCTCAAATTGTCCTTTACCAGGGACATGGCTAAGTACTTAGGTTTTACACTCTGCAGAGGTGGTGCACTTTCCCCACAAGACTTGGTTTCCCAAGACAAGATCCTTCAGTAGCCTTTCCTTAGTCAAATGGACGCGCTCCAACCTATCATCCCATCTACCACCCTCTGTCCAAGAGACTAAGTTCTAGCATCCTAAGATCATGGCAGAGCCCATATTGCCAAGTGGTTGCACTTGAAGCTTCTCAACATTTGACAACTCAAATCTCTTTGTTCCTGGGTGGCCATCCACAAGTGAGATACACAAGCCAAGTCCATGGCCTTGTGAACCACTCAACATAAACCATTCCTTCCATTCCACCCAGGTGATTCATTAACTTAGTTGTTTTGTTAAAATAAAACACAAGTCCAAAGACTTAGAATAATTTTTCATAGTGTAAATATATAAACCACCCTTGTTTTCTAGTAGCTAGGCTAAGCAGGAAAGTAATAGGAATCTTGACTTGGATAATTTTCACTAAGATTTCTCCTAATAGGTTTTCCCATAGCATAGTTTATACTTAGCAAAAACCATGCAAGTCCTATACTTAGAAAAAATAATACTAATGCATAAATAAAATATAGGAATGGAATATTCATGATGACATCACTTGCCTTGGTAGTGTGGAGAGTAGCACTCGTCACAATCACTAGCAAAATCTACACACAAAGTTATAGCACACAATTACACACAAATATATACAAACAAAAATATTATGAATGCATGCATGAATCTACTAAGTGGTGATTTTTGAAAATTCTACCAATCAAGGGCAAGATTACAGAATCTAAACAAGTCATAAAGTAACCAAGACAAACTTAATTAACCCTAAAACAAGTTATTAAACTAAAACTATTCTCAAAAAGGCCTCAAACAAGTTTCTGCAATTTAAGCCAAACTAATGGTTACTATTTGCTAAACAAAAAGGATAGGCAGAAAGGTCTTGTTTTACTGAATCCAACGGTATAAAGTTTGCAAAATTCTAACGTGGAATTCAAAAGATATAGGCATTTGAAATCTGGATCAAAATCTGTTTTAAATTCTATTTTCAGATCAGTTCCTAGCCACGTGTCAAGTCCTTATTCGCCCGTACCGGTTCGCGCGGATCAGTCGCTGTGGAGCGTTAGATCTAAAGTGGATCGTGCGGTCCAGAGGGCATACCTCTTCGGTGTTAAGTGAACTAATCGTGAGCGCCAGATCCAGATCAAATGGTCCTGATCTAATCAACCACAAAGTGGCGGCGCTGCGGTGGCTAGCGGCGGCGGAACGGTCGGTCGACGACGGAGGCGACGCTACAGGGGGTGAGTGAGAAAGAGAAGTAGCTCACCGGGCTCAGGGGGTCACGGTGATGCTCGTCGTACTCGCGGTTGGTCAAGGGGCGCTCGGGGCTGTCCTAGATTGCTCGCCGGAGTTGCTGTGGGCGGCGGTTGGCTCTGGTTGCTGTCGAGGACGAAGCTGTAGATCACCCCAAGGCAAAACAACGACGCGGTTAGGTTCACAGGGTCAAGGCAAAGTCGTGTGCACGAACGGCAAGGCGAGGGGCGGTCTGTACTTACCACTAGAGTTCGCCGGAGTTCGTGCAGAAGACGGTGGCGGCCAGTCGACGATGTTGCCGGAGCTACGGTTCATGCGAGGGCAAACGAAGGGTGTTAAAAGAAGCACAGAGGCTCGCTGAACCAGATAGCAAGAACGAGAGGCAGAGGGGAGCTCAGAACTCACCGGGATTCGCCGGTGCAGTCGTCGGAGACGGCGGGGCTACAGAGAGTAATGCTCGCAGCCTGGTGGCGCTCTGGGTTTGGGGTTTGAGGAAGAAGAGAGAGGGGGCAGAGGGGGTTCATATAGCCTGGTAACGAGCGAGAATTACTCGGCCATTGAATCGAATTAACGCCGCGGATTAAACACAGAAAACGCCCACGTTGATTTGGGGATGAACTGGTCGTGCGGGGGAGACGATGCTGACGTGGAGGAGGCCCGCTCGTCAACGAAACGCGCGAAGTGTAGGTGGGGTCTGTCTGTCAGCGTCTGTTTGCGTGTGCTCGCGCGTGAGAGAGGGAAAAGAAAACCCCGGGTGGGCTTGATGGGCTTGATTCGAAGCTGGGCCAGAACTCTGCCGCGCGGCCTTTTTCCTTTGAGAAATCCTTTTCTTTTTCTAATTTCATTTTCTGGAATGAATTTGATATGAATTCAAATCCTTTTGAATTCAAACAGCTTTGGGAATTTTTGCAGGGTTCTGTGGGTTCAAATTGTCACATCCCAAGATTTTCCAAATCTTGTAATGTGAAAAATAAAATAACAAAATAAATTTTTGTTGAAAATCAGGGTGAAAAGAAACTTTTGTTTCTAGAAGGAGACTTAAAATCCCATCTTGAACAAACTTTGATTAAAGTTTGAATTCAACAAATCCAAATCAAGGGAAATGCATTCCTCAATGAATGTATCTGGAAATTTGAACACTTGGAACATAAATCCAAAACCCTAAACCCTAATGGAAGGAAATCATTTTCCAAAGTATCTCCAAATCCATGGATTTGATCCATACCAAAGTTGATCAACAAACTTTCTCAAAGGATCAAGTAAGACCATAGAAGTTGGTTTCACTCAAATTGGAACCATAAACAAAACCTTATGAATATAAAAAGATAAGGAAATTGAATTTCCAAGCCAATAAAGCCCTTACCAAAAGCCATACCAATTGGTGAACAATTATAATCCTAAAGGGATTTAAAAAGTAAAACATTTATCAAAGGAAAATAAATTGTTTTGGAAACACTGTTTTAGATCTTTTAATAAAAGACTTTGGTTTCAAATGAAAAGGTGAGCCAAATTAATTTTGGCCAAGCTTTTGTAATAAAATATTTTGTTTTGATTAAAATGAGTAAAGAATTATTTAAATAAAATAATAAGGATTTAAATATCCAATTTTATTTAAGTAAAAGCTTTTCCCATTTTAAATGAACACCAAGTATTTTATTACTACTTTGAAATCTTTTATGAAAAGGTTTTGCTTTGATTAAAATGAGTAAAGGATTATTTAAATAAAATAATAAGGATTTAAATATCCAATTTTATTTAAGTAAAGGCTTTCCCATTTTAATTAAAACACCAAAACTTATTTATTTATTTAAATAAGTCTCCAAGTATTCTTTTATTTTTCAAATTAAACCTTCTGGTTTGGTTTTGAAAATAATTGGAATTCAAATGGAAATTTTATTTAAATAAATCAAACCCTAATAACTAAAGATCCATTTTACTTAATAATAAATGGATCTTAAAATAAGTAAAAATAATATTTCATTTTGAGATTTGGAATATGTTGAAAAACAGAACCAAATTCAAAGTACAAAGTTGAGTGTTTGTTTGAATTTGTTTGATTGCTTGAATATTTGATTGAAATTCAAAACAGAAAATATTTAGAAAAAGGAAAAAGAGTTAGACAGAAAAAAATAGGAAAACAGGAGCAGCCCAGCTTAGGCCCAGTCCAGCCCAGTACTCCCTCCCCGAAGGAAAACGTTTTACACCCAGATTCAGACCCACTGAGTCAATGACATCTGGACCCCACTCCCACTCCCTTTTCTTTCACTGCCAAGCGGACCCACTCACCCCGAACCGTTTTCCTGTACCGCGAAAGAAACCCACACAGCAGCTGACCGGTGGACCTCCTCCTCTCTTCTATTCCCACTGACCAGAGGACCCCACCGCCACCTCCTTCTTCTTCCCCGCACGACCCCGTCTCCCCCTCACCGCGCGGCAGTTTCTGCCCGTTGAGAGCTCGATAAATTCGCAGTAATTCCGTCCATTAAACCTCGTCGTGACCTCGCCCTTTTAATTGCCTCGCTCTCTCCTCCGTTTTTCCTCAGACCCCTTCCCCAAGCTCGCCCCCAGGCCGCCTCAATTTCTCCCTGAGCACCCTCTGCTCCGACGAGCCTCCTTATCGATTCCGGCCACACCCCGCCGCCTCTCGCCCACCTCTGCACGCGAGCACGCTCACCGCATCCTGGCGCATCTTTCTGTGCCATTCATTCACCCGCGGGCGCCCTCGAGCAACGCCTGCATCAAGCTCTGAGCAACACCGCCGTCCGCTCCAACTCCGGCGAACTCCACAGGTAGCTTCCAGCCGCCCCTCTACTTTTCGATGATGCACCTAAGACCAGTGACTTCTTCCACAACTAACGCCATCGTTCTCGTGACCTAGCTCGCACCGTAGCGTCGCCTCCATCGTCGACAGTGAGCGCCGCCGTCTGCTTCTTCTCCGACGAGTTTCCCCGGTAAGCCTCGACCGCCCCGCGCCTCCTAGTTCACGCACACGACTTCGTATGGGCCCTGCGCATCTAACCGTGTCGTCTTTTCGCTTTGAGGTGAACCACAACACCGTCTTCAACCGCGGACAGAGCCGCCCGACGCCGTCCTCTACTCCGGCGAGGAATTACGCCTGAACCCGAGCGCCCCTCGCCCGACCAACACCTCCCCGAGCATCACCGTGACCCCCTGAGCCTGGTGAGCTACTCCTTTCTCTCTCTCGCTTCCTGTATCGCCGGCACCGTCGACGACCGACCGCTCCGCCGCCAGCAGCCGCCGCAGCGCCGCTCGTCTGTGGTCGAGCACCCCACAGCCGTCCGATTCAGATCAAACGAATACGATAGATTCATTTAATCACGAAGGGGTACTAGCTCAGCGCCGCACGATTAGACTAGATCCAACGCTCCACGTTGCCGATATGCGGGAAGCGGTACCGACGAATAGAATTACGCCGCGTGGCCAGTGTTTGATTAAAAACAGAATTAGAAAACAGAATTTCTTACAAACTTCAAACCCATGTATCTTTTGATCCACACGTCCAAATTTTACAAATTTGATGTCGTTGGAATCAGCAAGACAAGACCTAACCAACCCTGCCCTTAGTTTAGCAAATAGTATCTGTTAGCTTGTTTGATTTTGCAGATTCTTTTGTGTGCTTGCTAACATTAGAAAAATCATTTAAAAATGATTTTAAGGTTAAAACCTTTGCCAATTAGTTTGTTGTGACCTTACTGACCCTAGGAACCAACCCATAGTTTGGAAAGTGATTTTGGAAAAGAATAGGATGGATTAATTAGTTTAGTCCATTTCTAGCTAACTAAAACTATTTGTTTTGTTTATGAAAATGCTTTCATAAAGAAAACTTTGGAGAAAATGTTTTGAACCAAACCTACTGACCCAAAATACCAAGTTTTGCAATAGCAACTCATTTGGTGAAACCTATAGGTTAATACCCTAGTAGAAATGTTTCTACACCACATAGAATGACACTTTGTTTTGCAAATGGTTTTATAGTGAAACCTTTTTTGCAAATGACTTAGCCACTTCACAAAATGACCATTAGGTGTACCCAATTGTCTATGACCCATTAGGAACCCCTTTTTCAAACAAAACAAGACTTGGCATGCTTGCATGCATTACCTTAACTTTGCCACTTTGGTAAATGACCATTTTGGATCTTACAAAGTTTAGGAATCTAATAGAGACCCTCTTTGCAAATGACTTTGCCATTTTGGTAAATGACCAATTTGGAACTTACAAAGTTTAGAAGCCTAGTGGAGACCACCTTTACAATTAGAACCATCCTTTGCATGCTTACATGCATTGCCTTGACTTTGTTATTTTATGTGTGTTGTTTTGCTTGATTGGTGGATTGAGTTTGTGTTTGCTTGATTGACTTGTAGTGAAGTTAGAGAAGAGTGAGACTAGCAAGATCAAGGAGTAAACCTATACCCTCTACCAAAAAGGCAAGTGATATCTTCATGAATATTCCATACCTATATTTTATACTTGCATTAGGTATATTTTGTTAGGACTTGCATGCTATTTTTGTCAGTTGTTGATGGGAAATCCTATTTAGAATAGAATGCTAGAGTTGCTAGGAAATTCCCTAAGGATAAGTTGCCATGCCATGCTTAGCCTAGCTACTAGAAAACAAGGGTGGTTTATATATTCACACTATGAAAAAATATTCTAAGTCTTTGGACTTGTGTTTTATTTAACAAAACAACTAAGTAATGAATCACCTGGGTGGAATGGAAGGAATGGTTTATGTTGAGTGGTTCACAAGGCCATGACATGGCTTGTGTATCTCACTTGTGGATGGCCACCCAGGAAACAAAGAGATTTGAGTTGTCAAATGTTGAGAAGCTTCAAGTGCAACCACTTGGCATTATGGGCTCTGCCACGATCTTAGGATGCTAGAACTTAGTCTTTTGGACAGTGGGTGGTAGATGGGATGATAGGTTGGAACGCGTCCATTTGACTAAGGAAAGGCTACTAAAGGATCATGTCTTGGGAAACCAGGGCTTGTGGGGAAAGTGCACCACCTCTGCAGAGTGTAAAACCTAAGTACTTAGCCATGTCCCTGGTAAAGGACAATTTGAGCATCAAGACATGGAAACTTCAAGAATCTCATCACTCCAATTTCTAAATAAAACTTGTGGGTAAACAAGGGTTAAAAGGGTCTTCAGTCATTGATTGGTAGATGCCCTGAGGGGATCTGGAGTCTTTGATTGATTGATGCCTTGGGTGTTTTGTGCCAAGCAAAAAAACTTAGTGTTTTCAAAAGTTAAGGAAAAATCTATTTTGAGCAATGCAAGCCTAAGCTCCACCAACCAAATGCATATAATATTATAGTCCACTTAAGTATATACTAAGGTATCACTTGCCAATACAATTCAAATGTATTGACCCTTGTGGCTGTAACTTATGATGTTGCAGGTTTGATTGATTTAGAGAAGATTGATTGATTAGGATTACAAAGTCTACAACCAACATGTCTGCCTGTGGCACTTTGAAGATGAAGGACCCATGACTATAGTTATTCCGCTGCAATGTAATGTAATTAGCCAATGAGCTAAGTTTGATGTAATAAAACTATTTTATTCCTGGTTATAAAGTTGTATTATGACCTTTGTTTCTTGATATTACATCTGAACTGTGGATGCTAGCTATTGATCCAGGGACTAGCATTGCAATCACAGGGATCTTTTCCTTTACAAAGGAGGGATCTTACAGATGGTATCAGAGCATTGTGTTGCCTGTAGGATTTGTAACCCTAGGATTGGACAAAAACCCTTAGACAATAGGAGTTGTCTTATTCCAAAACTTATTTACAAAACAATCTTGTAAACTCTTTCCTCAACCATTTTGGTTTCAACTCTACTTCTCTTCTACTTCAAAACTTGATGGAAAAGCCTATCCCATGACCAAAGACTTCACCATGTGCGAAGGACTTCATCAACTCTAATGACTTCAACATTTTCAACTCTAATGACTTCAACTTCTTCATGTGACTTCAACATCTTCATCATGTTCACCAAAGACTTCCAACTTGGATATCATTAAAGACTACAAGTAAGACAAGAAATGTTACTCAAGATTTGAAGACTAAGGAAAAACAACTTAGAAGGAGCCCTCAACATCTTTTGTGACCAAGACACAAGACTTCTCCAAGGATACAAAGATCTCAATCAAGAAGAATCCACCAAGAAGGATGGAAAGATCACAAGTAAACCATGTAGATGGACCACCATATTTAGTTAAAGATAAACACACCAACTTAAGTGGTGTAACAAAAATATTTTGTTGCCTAAGTATGTGCTAGACTTTGCTGTTTGAGTGGAGTGTTTGTTTGTGATTGCTTGCACATTGCTTGTGTGAATTGTGATGTGTGTGATTAGAATTGATTCCTTAGAAATCTTTTGCCTATTCTAATCCCTATCCAACCCAAACAGATGACTTCTCCAAGAAACTCCCACATCAAGGATGGTGACAACAACAACAACCAAGAGGACAGCATGAGAGAACTCATAGCAACCCAAAACCAGTTGAGCCAAGAGACAACACAGCTTTTAGCCAACAACAATGGATTAGACCCAGCCATACAAAGGATTTTGAAACTTCAATCCCAACTGTTGCAAGGATTGGTTACTCAAGTGATCAACATGAGAGAAAACTTTTCCCAAGGAGCTAATGACAACAAGGATGACAAAGATGTTATTCTAGAAGGAACCCAAGTTAGCAATATTTGTGTAGTCAAGGATCATGCAACCAAGGAGCATGAAGATCAATGCCCCAAGAAGAGAGAAAGATCTCCCATTCATGAAGAACAAGAACTAGAAGAACTCCTAGCTTTAGAGAAACCCAAGAAGAAGAAGAAGAAATGCCTCAACACTAGCAAGAAGGATATTACACAAGTGCAATGTTTCAAATGCAAAGAGATGGGACACTATGCCAATGAATGCCCAGAAAAGAAGATGGACCAAATAAACAAACAAGAGGAAATGACACCAAAGGAGAAGAAAGATATCAGCCAATTGATATGTTACAATTGCAAGAACCCAGGACACTATGCAAGCAACTGTCCAGAAAAGATGAAGAACAAGTTGATCAAGCCTATGGAGAAACTCAACCTTGGCCCATGAGTCAAGTGTGAAATAAAGGACACTATGCAGAAGTTTCCTCAAGATTCCAAGCAAGCCAAGATGTAGTTTAGTTGGAAAAATTTTAAGGGTGGTAGTACCCTAGCTGTTTGAGTCAATTTGTAACCCTAGCCTCCCCAAATCTCGGGACGAGATTTATTTTAAGGGTGGTAGCCTGTCACATCCCAAGATTTTCCAAATCTTGTAATGTGAAAAATAAAATAACAAAATAAATTTTTGTTGAAAATCAGGGTGAAAAGAAACTTTTGTTTCTAGAAGGAGACTTAAAATCCCATCTTGAACAAACTTTGATTAAAGTTTGAATTCAACAAATCCAAATCAAGGGAAATGCATTCCTCAATGAATGTATCTGGAAATTTGAACACTTGGAACATAAATCCAAAACCCTAAACCCTAATGGAAGGAAATCATTTTCCAAAGTATCTCCAAATCCATGGATTTGATCCATACCAAAGTTGATCAACAAACTTTCTCAAAGGATCAAGTAAGACCATAGAAGTTGGTTTCACTCAAATTGGAACCATAAACAAAACCTTATGAATATAAAAAGATAAGGAAATTGAATTTCCAAGCCAATAAAGCCCTTACCAAAAGCCATACCAATTGGTGAACAATTATAATCCTAAAGGGATTTAAAAAGTAAAACATTTATCAAAGGAAAATAAATTGTTTTGGAAACACTGTTTTAGATCTTTTAATAAAAGACTTTGGTTTCAAATGAAAAGGTGAGCCAAATTAATTTTGGCCAAGCTTTTGTAATAAAATATTTTGTTTTGATTAAAATGAGTAAAGAATTATTTAAATAAAATAATAAGGATTTAAATATCCAATTTTATTTAAGTAAAAGCTTTTCCCATTTTAAATGAACACCAAGTATTTTATTACTACTTTGAAATCTTTTATGAAAAGGTTTTTCTTTGATTAAAATGAGTAAAGGATTATTTAAATAAAATAATAAGGATTTAAATATCCAATTTTATTTAAGTAAAGGCTTTCCCATTTTAATTAAAACACCAAAACTTATTTATTTATTTAAATAAGTCTCCAAGTATTCTTTTATTTTTCAAATTAAACCTTCTGGTTTGGTTTTGAAAATAATTGGAATTCAAATGGAAATTTTATTTAAATAAATCAAACCCTAATAACTAAAGATCCATTTTACTTAATAATAAATGGATCTTAAAATAAATAAAAATAATATTTCATTTTGAGATTTGGAATATGTTGAAAAACAGAACCAAATTCAAAGTACAAAGTTGAGTGTTTGTTTGAATTTGTTTGATTGCTTGAATATTTGATTGAAATTCAAAACAGAAAAGATTTAGAAAAAGGAAAAAGAGTTAGACAGAAAAAAATAGGAAAACAGGAGCAGCCCAGCTTAGGGCCAGTCCAGCCCAGTACTCCCTCCCCGAAGGAAAACGTTTTACACCCAGATTCAGACCCACTGAGTCAATGACATCTGGACCCCACTCCCACTCCCTTTTCTTTCACTGCCAAGCGGACCCACTCACCCCGAACCGTTTTCCTGTACCGCGAAAGAAACCCACACAGCAGCTGACCGGTGGACCTCCTCCTCTCTTCTATTCCCACTGACCAGAGGACCCCACCGCCACCTCCTTCTTCTTCCCCGCACGACCCCGTCTCCCCCTCACCGCGCGGCAGTTTCTGCCCGTTGAGAGCTCGATAAATTCGCAGTAATTCCGTCCATTAAACCTCGCCGTGACCTCGCCCTTTTAATCGCCTTGCTCTCTCCTCCATTTTTCCTCAGACCCCTTCCCCAAGCTCGCCCCCAGGCCGCCTCAATTTCTCCCTGAGCACCCTCTGCTCCGACGAGCCTCCTTATCGATTCCGGCCACACCCCGCCGCCTCTCGCCCACCTCTGCACGCGAGCACGCTCACCGCATCCTGGCGCATCTTTCTGTGCCATTCATTCACCCGCGGGCGCCCTCGAGCAACGCCTGCATCAAGCTCTGAGCAACACCGCCGTCCGCTCCAACTCCGGCGAACTCCACAGGTAGCTTCCAGCCGCCCCTCTACTTTTCGATGATGCACCTAAGACCAGTGACTTCTTCCACAACTAACGCCGTGGTTCTCGTGACCTAGCTCGCACCGTAGCGTCGCCTCCATCGTCGACAGTGAGCGCCTCCGTCTGCTTCTTCTCCGACGAGTTTCCCCGGTAAGCCTCGACCGCCCCGCGCCTCCTAGTTCACGCACACGACTTCGTCTGGGCCCTGCGCATCTAACCGTGTCGTCTTTTCGCTTTGAGGTGAACCACAACACCGTCTTCAACCGCGGACAGAGCCGCCCGACGCCGTCCTCTACTCCGGCGAGGAATTACGCCTGAACCCGAGCGCCCCTCGCCCGACCAACACCTCCCCGAGCATCACCGTGACCCCCTGAGCCTGGTGAGCTACTCCTTTCTCTCTCTCGCTTCCTGTATCGCCGGCACCGTCGACGACCGACCGCTCCGCCGCCAGCAGCCGCCGCAGCGCCGCTCGTCTATGGTCGAGCACCCCACAGCCGTCCGATTCAGATCGAACGAATACGATAGATTCATTTAATCACGAAGGGGTACTAGCTCAGCGCCGCACGATTAGACTAGATCCAACGCTCCACGTTGCCGATCTGCGCGAAGCGGTACCGACGAATAGAATTACGCCGCGTGGCCAGTGTTTGATTAAAAACAGAATTAGAAAACAGAATTTCTTACAAACTTCAAACCCATGTATCTTTTGATCCACACGTCCAAATTTTACAAATTTGATGTCGTTGGAATCAGCAAGACAAGACCTAACTAACCCTGCCCTTAGTTTAGCAAATAGTATCTGTTAGCTTGTTTGATTTTGCAGATTTTTTTGTGTGCTTGCTAACATTAGAAAAATCATTTAAAAATGATTTTAAGGTTAAAACCTTTGCCAATTAGTTTGTTGTGACCTTACTGACCCTAGGAACCAACCCATAGTTTGGAAAGTGATTTTGGAAAAGAATAGGATGGATTAATTAGTTTAGTCCATTTCTAGCTAACTAAAACTATTTGTTTTGTTTATGAAAATGCTTTCATAAAGAAAACTTTGGAGAAAATGTTTTGAACCAAACCTACTGACCCAAAATACCAAGTTTTGCAATAGCAACTCATTTGGTGAAACCTATAGGTTAATACCCTAGTAGAAATGTTTCTACACCACATAGAATGACACTTTGTTTTGCAAATGGTTTTATAGTGAAACCTTTTTTGCAAATGACTTAGCCACTTCACAAAATGACCATTAGGTGTACCCAATTGTCTATGACCCATTAGGAACCCCTTTTTCAAACAAAACAAGACTTGGCATGCTTGCATGCATTACCTTAACTTTGCCACTTTGGTAAATGACCATTTTGGATCTTACAAAGTTTAGGAATCTAATAGAGACCCTCTTTGCAAATGACTTTGCCATTTTGGTAAATGAAAAATTTGGAACTTACAAAGTTTAGAAGCCTAGTGGAGACCACCTTTACAATTAGAACCATCCTTTGCATGCTTACATGCATTGCCTTGACTTTGTTATTTTATGTGTGTTGTTTTGCTTGATTGGTGGATTGAGTTTGTGTTTGCTTGATTGACTTGTAGTGAAGTTAGAGAAGAGTGAGACTAGCAAGATCAAGGAGTAAACCTATACCCTCTACCAAAAAGGCAAGTGATATCTTCATGAATATTCCATACCTATATTTTATACTTGCATTAGGTATATTTTGTTAGGACTTGCATGCTATTTTTGTCAGTTGTTGATGGGAAATCCTATTTAGAATAGAATGCTAGAGTTGCTAGGAAATTCCCTAAGAATAAGTTGCCATGCCATGCTTAGCCTAGCTACTAGAAAACAAGGGTGGTTTATATATTCACACTATGAAAAAATATTCTAAGTCTTTGGACTTGTGTTTTATTTAACAAAACAACTAAGTAATGAATCACCTGGTGGAATGGAAGGAATGGTTTATGTTGAGTGGTTCACAAGGCCATGACATGGCTTGTGTATCTCACTTGTGGATGGCCACCCAGGAAACAAAGAGATTTGAGTTGTCAAATGTTGAGAAGCTTCAAGTGCAACCACTTGGCATTATGGGCTCTGCCACGATCTTAGGATGCTAGAACTTAGTCTTTTGGACAGTGGGTGGTAGATGGGATGATAGGTTGGAACGCGTCCATTTGACTAAGGAAAGGCTACTGAAGGATCATGTCTTGGGAAACCAGGGCTTGTGGGGAAAGTGCACCACCTCTGCAGAGTGTAAAACCTAAGTACTTAGCCATGTCCCTGGTAAAGGACAATTTGAGCATCAAGACATGGAAACTTCAAGAATCTCATCACTCCAATTTCTAAATAAAACTTGTGGGTAAACAAGGGTTAAAAGGATCTTCAGTCATTGATTGGTAGATGCCCTGAGGGGATCTGGAGTCTTTGATTGATTGATGCCTTGGGTGTTTTGTGCCAAGCAAAAAAAACTTAGTGTTTTCAAAAGTTAAGGAAAAATCTATTTTGAGCAATGCAAGCCTAAGCTCCACCAGCCAAATGCATATAATATTATAGTCCACTTAAGTATATACTAAGGTATCACTTGCCAATACAATTCAAATGTATTGACCCTTGTGGCTGTAACTTATGATGTTGCAGGTTTGATTGATTTAGAGAAGATTGATTGATTAGGATTACAAAGTCTACAACCAACATGTCTGCCTGTGGCACTTTGAAGATGAAGGACCCATGACTATAGTTATTCCGCTGCAATGTAATGTAATTAGCCAATGAGCTAAGTTTGATGTAATAAAACTATTTTATTCCTGGTTATAAAGTTGTATTATGACCTTTGTTTCTTGATATTACATCTGAACTGTGGATGCTAGCTATTGATCCAGGGACTAGCATTGCAATCACAGGGATCTTTTCCTTTACAAAGGAGGGATCTTACACAAATACAGTCAATAAACCAAGTGGTTACCTTGCAAGGCTTGGTCAAGCTTAGGTTTTGAAATAAACAGAGACTTTGTCTCTAGTTTGAAAATGTTTGAAATAGGGTTTTGAAATTATTTCTAAATTGGAAACTTGGGTAAAAATGCTTCACCTAATCTTTCCAACCATGGAGGCAAGCAAACAAGTTCATAGACAATCAAATCTCAAAGGGTGATGGCCAATTGAGATAAATTGCCCACATGAAATCATAGCCAAAGTTTATGCTTCTAAATGTTTTTGAGAAAAACCCTAAATGGATGAATGATGCAAAGATGATATGAATGAGTTTTGAAATATGATTTTTGGGATGTCACAAAACCATATCATGAACCACACCCAGTGTCATTGCATGTGTGTTCTTATCATGAACCACACATGGATCCACCAGTGTCATTGCATGTGTGTTCTTCTCGCAAACGATATCATGAACCACACCCATTTTCATTGCATGTGTGTTCTTCCCATGAACCACACATGGATCCACCAGTGTCATTGCACGTCTACTCTTCCGACAGACCACACATGGATCCACCAGTGTCATTGCATGTGTGTTCTTCTCACAAACCACACATGGATCCACCCAGTGTTATCGCATGTGTGTTCTTCGCATGAATCACACATGGATCCACCAGTGTCATTGCATGTCTGCTCTTTTCATGAACCACAGCTAGAGTCAGTGGATGTGTGTTCTTCTCATAGACCACATATCACCCGTGTCATTGCATGTGTGTTCTTCCCATGAACCACACATGGATCCACCAGCGTCATTGCATGTGTGTTGTTCCCACAGACAACACATGGATCCACCGTTGTCATTGCATGTGTGTTCTTTCCTTGAACCACACATGGATCCACCAGTGTCATTGTATGTCTGCTCTTCCCATGAACCACAACTAGAGTCATCACATGTGTGCTATTTTCATGAACCACAGCTAGAGTCATTGCATGTCTGTTCTTTTCACAAACCACATATCACCAGAGTCATTGCATGTGTGTTCTTCCCATGAACCACACATGGATCCACCAGTGTCATTGCATATGTGTTCTTCTCACAAACCACACATGGATCCACCCAGTGTCATTGCATGTGTGTTCTTCCCATGAACCACACATGGATCCACCAGTGTCATTGCATGTCTGCTCTTTTCATGAACCATAGCTAGTCATTGGATGTGTGTTCTTCTCACAGACCACATATCACCAGTGTCATTGCATGTGTGTTCTTCCCAAATACCACACATGGATCCACCTGTGTCATTGAATATGTGTCCTTCTCACAAACCATATCATGAACCACACCTAGTGTCATTGCATGTGTGTTCTTCTCACAGACCACACATGGATCCACCAGTGTCATTGCATGTGTGTTCTTCTCCCAAACCATATCATGAACCACACCCAGTGTCATTGCATGTGTGTTCTTCCCATGAACCACACATGGATCCACTAGAGTCATTGCATGTGTGTTCTTCCCACAGACCACACATGGATCCACCAGTGTCATTGCATGTCTGTTATTCTCACAAACCACGTAAGGATCCACCGGTGTCATTGCATGTGTGTTCTTCTTACAAACCATATCATGAACCACACCCAGTGTCATTGCATGTGTGTTCTTCTCACAAACCACACATGGATCCACCGATGTGATTGCATGTCTGCTCTTCTCATTAACCACAGCTAGAGTCATTGCATGTCTGTTCTTTTCACAAACCACATATCACCAGAGTCATTGCATGTGTGTTCTATCCATGAACCACACATGGATCCACCAGTGTGATTGCATGTGTGTTCTTCTCACAAACCACACGTGGATCCACCTAGTATCGTCGCATGTCTGCTCTTCCCATGAACCACACATGGATCCACCAGTGTCAGTGCATGTCTGCTCTTTTCATGAACCACAGCTAGAGTCATTGGATGTGTGTTCTTCTCACAGACCACATATCACCGGAGTCATTGCATGTGTGCTCTTCCAACGAACCACACACGGATCCACTAGTGTCATTGCATGTTTGTTCTTCTCAGAGACCACACATGGATCCACCAGTGTCATTACATGTGTGTTCTTCCCATGAACCACACATGGATCCACCGGTGTCATTGTATGTCTGCTCTTCCCATGAACCACAGCTAGAGTCATCGCATGTGTGCTCTTTTCATGAACCACAGCTAGTGTCATTGCATGTGTGTTCTTCTTACAAACCACATCATGAACCACACCCAGTGTCATTGCATGTGTGTTCTTCTCACAAACCACACATGGATTCACCGGTGTCATTGCATGTCTGCTTTTCTCATTAACCACATCTAGAGTCATTGCATGTCTGTTCTTTTCACAAACCACATATCACCAGAGTCATTGCATGTGTGTTATTCCCATGAACCACACATGGATCCACCAGTGTTATTGCATGTGTGTTCTTCTCACAAACCACACATGGATCCACCAGTGTCATTGCATGTGTGTTATTCTCACAAACCACGTAAGGATCCACCAGTGTCATTGCATGTGTGTTCTTCCCATGAACCACACATGGATCTACCGGTGTCATTGTATGTCTGCTCTTCCCATAAACCACAGTTAGCGTCATCGCATGTGTGCACTTTTCATGAACCACACCTAGAGTCATTGCATGTGTGTTCTTCTCACAAACCACACATGGATCCACCCAGTGTCATCGCATGTCTGCTCTTCCCATGAACCACACATGGATCCACCAGTGTCATTGCATGTCTGCTCTTTTCATGAACCACAGCTAGAGTCATTCGATACGTGTTCTTCTCACAAACCACATATCACCAGTGTCATTGCATGTGTGTTCTTCCCAAAGACCACACATGGATCAACCAGTGTCATTGCATGTGTGTTCTTCTCACAAACCATATCATGAACCACACCCAGTGTCATTGCATGTGTGTTCTTCTCACAGACCACACATGGATCCACCAATTTCGTTGCATGTGTGTTCTTCTCACAAACCATATCATGAACCACACCCATTATCATTGCATGTGTGTTC
The DNA here is from genome assembly GCA_916181665.1 of Avena sativa. Classification (NCBI taxonomy): domain Eukaryota; kingdom Viridiplantae; phylum Streptophyta; class Magnoliopsida; order Poales; family Poaceae; genus Avena; species Avena sativa. The sequence goes on from OV702295.1 coordinate 438,596,163, forward strand.
TTCTCATTAACCACACATGGATCCACCGGTGTCATTACATGTCTGCTCTTTTCATTAACCATAGCTAGAGTCATTGCATGTGTGCTCTTTTCACAAACCACATATCACCAGAGTCATTGCATGTCTGTTCTTCTCACATACCATATGATGAACCACACCCATTGTCATTGCATGTGTGTTCTTCCCATGAAGCACACATGGATCCACCGGTGTCATTGCATGTCTGCTCTTTTCATGAACCACAGCTAGAGTCATTGCACGTGTATTCTTCTCACAGACCACATATCACCAGAGTCATTGCATGTGTGTTCTTCCCATGAACCACACATGGATCCACCAGTGTCATTGCATGTGTGTTCTTCCCACAGACCACACATGGATCCACTAGTGTCATTGCATGTGTGTTCTTCTCACAAACCATATCATGAACCACATCCAGTGTCATTGCATGTGTGTTCTTCTCACAGACCACACATGGATCCACTAGTGTCATTGCATGTGTGTTCTTCTCACCGACCATATCATGAACCACACCCAGTGTCATCGCATGTCTGCTCTTCCCATGAACCACACATGGATCCACCAGTGTCATTGCATGTCTGCTCTTTTCATGAACCACAGCTAGAGTCATTGGATGTGTGTTCTTCTCACAGACCACATATCACCAGTGTCATTGCATGTGTGTTCTTCCCAAAGACCACACATGGATCCACCTGTGTCATTGCATGTGTGTTCTTCTCACAAACCATATCATGAACCACAACCAGTGTCATTGCATGTGTGTTCTTATCATGAACCACACATGGATCCACCAGTGTCATTGCATGTGTGTTCTTCTCACAAACGATATCATGAACCACACCCATTGTCATTGCATGTGTGTTCTTCCCATGAACCACACATGGATCCACCAGTGTCATTGCACGTCTACTCTTCCGACAGACCACACATGGATCCACCAGTGTCATTGCATGTGTGTTCTTCTCACAAACTACACATGGATCCACCCAGTGTCATCGCATGTGTGTTCTTCCCATGAATCGCACATGGATCCACCAGTGTCATTGCATGTCTGCTCTTTTCATGAACCACAGCTAGAATCAGTGGATGTGTGTTCTTCTCACAGACCACATATCACCCGTGTCATTGCATGTGTGTTCTTCCCATGAACCACACATGGATCCACTAGTGTCATTGCATGTGTGTTGTTCCCACAGACCACACATGGATCCACCGTTGTCATTGCATGTGTGTTCTTTCCATGAACCACACATGGATCCACCAGTGTCATTGTATGTCTGCTCTTCCCATGAACCACAACTAGAGTCATCACATGTGTGCTCTTTTCATGAACCACAGCTAGAGTCATTGCATGTCTGTTCTTTTCACAAACCACATATCACCAGAGTCATTGCATGTGTGTTCTTCCCATGAACCACACATGGATCCACCAGTGTCATTGCATGTGTGTTCTTCTCACAAACCACACATGGATCCACCTAGTGTCAACGCAAGTCTGCTCTTCCCATGAACCACACATGGATCCACCAGTGTCATTGCATGTCTGCTCTTTTCATGAACCACAGCTAGAGTCATTGGATGTGTGTTCTTCTCACAGACCACATATCGCCAGTGTCATTGCATGTGTGTTCTTCCCAAAGACCACACATGGATCCACCTGTGTCATTGCATGTGTGTTCTTCTCACAAACCATATCATGAACCACACCTAGTGTCATTGCATGTGTGTTCTTATCATGAACCACACATGGATCCACCAGTGTCATTGCATGTGTGTTCTTCTCACAAACTATATCATGAACCACACCCAGTGTCATTGCATGTGTGTTCTTCCCATGAACCACACATGGATCCACTAGAGTCATTACATGTGTGTTCTTCCCACAGACCACACATGGATCCACCAGTGTCAAATCATGTCTGTTATTCTCACAAACCACGTAAGGATCCACCGGTGTCATTGCATGTGTGTTCTTCCCATGAACCACACATGGATCCACCGGTGTCATTGTATGTCTGCTCTTCCCATGAACCACAGCTAGAGTCATTGCATGCGTGCTCTTTTCATGAACCACAGCTAGAGTCATTGCATGTGTGTTCTTCTCACAAACCATATCATGAACCACACCCAGTGTCATTGCATGTGTGTTCTTCCCATGAACCACACATGGATCCACCGGTGTCATTCCATGTCTGCTCTTTTCATGAACCACAGCTAGAGTCATTGCATGTGTGTTCTTCTCACATACCACATATCACCGGAGTCATTGCATGTGTGTTCTTCCCATGAACCACACATGGATCCACCAGTGTCATTGCATGTGTGTTCTTCCCACAGACCATACATGGATCCACTAGTGTCGTTGCATGTGTGTTCTTCCCATGAACCACACATGGATCCACCAGTGTCATTGTATGTCTGCCCTTTTCATGAAACACAACTAGAGTCATTGGATGTGTGTTCTTCTCACAGACCATATATCACCAGTGTAATTGCATGTGTGTTCTTCCCAAAGACCACACATGGATCCACCAGTGTCATTGCATGTGTGTTCTTCTCACAAACCATATCATGAACCACACCCAGTGTCATTGCATGTGTGTTCTTCGCACAGACCACACATGGATCCACCAGTGTCATTGCATGTGTGCTCTTCTCACAAACCATATCATGAACCACACCCAGTGTCATTGCATGTGTGTTCTTTTCATTAACCCCACATGGATCGACCGGTGTCATTGCATGTCTGCCCTTTTCATTAACCACATCTAGAGTCATTGCATGTGTGCTCTTTTCACAAACCACATATCACCAGAGTCATTGCATGTGTGTTCTTCCCATGAACCACACATGGATCCACCAGTGTCATTGCATGTGTGTTCTTCTCACAAACCACACATGCATCCACCCAGTGTTATCGCATGTGTGTTCTTCGCATGAATCACACATGGATCCACCAGTGTCATTGCATGTCTGCTCTTTTCATGAACCACAGCTAGAGTCAGTGGATGTGTGTTCTTCTCATAGACCACATATCACCCGTGTCATTGCATGTGTGTTCTTCCCATGAACCACACATGGATCCACCAGCGTCATTGCATGTGTGTTGTTCCCACAGACAACACATGGATCCACCGTTGTCATTGCATGTGTGTTCTTTCCATGAACCACACATGGATCCACCAGTGTCATTGTATGTCTGCTCTTCCCATGAACCACAACTAGAGTCATCACATGTGTGCTATTTTCATGAACCACAGCTAGAGTCATTGCATGTCTGTTCTTTTCACAAACCACATATCACCAGAGTCATTGCATGTGTGTTCTTCCCATGAACTACACATGGATCCACCAGTGTCATTGCATATGTGTTCTTCTCACAAACCACACATGGATCCACCCAGTGTCATTGCATGTGTGTTCTTCCCATGAACCACACATGGATCCACCAGTGTCATTGCATGTCTGCTCTTTTCATGAACCATAGCTAGTCATTGGATGTGTGTTCTTCTCACAGACCACATATCACCAGGGTCATTGCATGTGTGTTCTTCCCAAATACCACACATGGATCCACCTGTGTCATTGAATATGTGTCATTCTCACAAACCATATCATGAACCACACCTAGTGTCATTGCATCTGTGTTCTTCTCACAGACCACACATGGATCCACCAGTGTCATTGCATGTGTGTTCTTCTCCCAAACCATATCATGAACCACACCCAGTGTCATTGCATGTGTGTTCTTCCCATGAACCACACATGGATCCACTAGAGTCATTGCATGTGTGTTCTTCCCACAGACCACACATGGATCCACCAGTGTCATTGCATGTCTGTTATTCTCACAAACCACGTAAGGATCCACCGGTGTCATTGCATGTGTGTTCTTCTTACAAACCATATCATGAACCACACCCAGTGTCATTGCATGTGTGTTCTTCTCACAAACCACACATGGATCCACCGATGTGATTGCATGTCTGCTCTTCTCATTAACCACAGCTAGAGTCATTGCATGTCTGTTCTTTTCACAAACCACATATCACCAGAGTCATTGCATGTGTGTTCTTCCCATGAACCACACATGGATCCACCAGTGTGATTGCATGTGTGTTCTTCTCACAAACCACACGTGGATCCACCTAGTATCGTCGCATGTCTGCTCTTCCCATGAACCACACATGGATCCACCAGTGTCAGTGCATGTCTGCTCTTTTCATGAACCACAGCAAGAGTCATTGGATGTGTGTTCTTCTCACAGACCACATATCACCGGAGTCATTGCATGTGTGCTCTTCCAACGAACCACACACGGATCCACTAGTGTCATTGCATGTTTGTTCTTCCCAGAGACCACACATGGATCCACCAGTGTCATTACATGTGTGTTCTTCCCATGAACCACACATGGATCCACCGGTGTCATTGTATGTCTGCTCTTCCCATGAACCACAGCTAGAGTTATCGCATGTGTGCTCTTTTCATGAACCACAGCTAGTGTCATTGCATGTGTGTTCTTCTTACAAACCACATCATGAACCACACCCAGTGTCATTGCATGTGTGTTCTTCTCACAAACCACACATGGATTCACCGGTGTCATTGCATGTCTGCTTTTCTCATTAACCACATCTAGAGTCATTGCATGTCTGTTCTTTTCACAAACCACATATCACCAGAGTCATTGCATGTGTGTTATTCCCATGAACCACACATGGATCCACCAGTGTTATTGCATGTGTGTTCTTCTCACAAACCACACATGGATCCACCAGTGTCATTGCATGTGTGTTATTCTCACAAACCACGTAAGGATCCACCAGTGTCATTGCATGTGTGTTCTTCCCATGAACCACACATGGATCTACCGGTGTCATTGTATGTCTGCTCTTCCCATAAACCACAGTTAGCGTCATCGCATGTGTGCACTTTTCATGAACCACACCTAGAGTCATTGCATGTGTGTTTTTCTCACAAACCACACATGGATCCACCCAGTGTCATCGCATGTCTGCTCTTCCCATGAACCACACATGGATCCACCAGTGTCATTGCATGTCTGCTCTTTTCATGAACCACAGCTAGAGTCATTCGATATGTGTTCTTCTCACAAACCACATATCACCAGTGTCATTGCATGTGTGTTCTTCCCAAAGACCACACATGGATCAACCAGTGTCATTGCATGTGTGTTCTTCTCACAAACCATATCATGAACCACACCCAGTGTCATTGCATGTGTGTTCTTCTCACAGACCACACATGGATCCACCAATTTCGTTGCATGTGTGTTCTTCTCACAAACCATATCATGAACCACACCCATTATCATTGCATGTGTGTTCTTCTCATTAACCACACATGGATCCACCGGTGTCATTACATGTCTGCTCTTTTCATTAACCATAGCTAGAGTCATTGCATGTGTGCTCTTTTCACAAACCACATATCACCAGAGTCATTGCATGTCGGTTCTTCTCACATACCATATGATGAACCACACCCATTGTCATTGCATGTGTGTTCTTCCCATGAAGCACACATGGATCCACCGGTGTCATTGCATGTCTGCTCTTTTCATGAACCACAGCTAGAGTCATTGCACGTGTATTCTTCTCACAGACCACATATCACCAGAGTCATTGCATGTGTGTTCTTCCCATGAACCACACATGGATCCACCAGTGTCATTGCATGTGTGTTCTTCCCACAGACCACACATGGATCCACTAGTGTCATTGCATGTGTGTTCTTCTCACAAACCATATCATGAACCACACCCAGTGTCATTGCATGTGTGTTCTTCTCACAGACCACACATGGATCCACTAGTGTCATTGCATCTGTGTTCTTCTCACAGACCATATCATGAACCACACCCAGTGTCATCGCATGTCTGCTCTTCCCATGAACCACACATGGATCCACCAGTGTCATTGCATGTCTGCTCTTTTCATGAACCACAGCTAGAGTCATTGGATGTGTGTTCTTCTCACAGACCACATATCACCAGTGTCATTGCATGTGTGTTCTTCCCAAAGACCACACATGGATCCACCTGTGTCATTGCATGTGTGTTCTTCTCACAAACCATATCATGAACCACAACCAGTGTCATTGCATGTGTGTTCTTATCATGAACCACACATGGATCCACCAGTGTCATTGCATGTGTGTTCTTCTCACAAACGATATCATGAACCACACCCATTGTCATTGCATGTGTGTTCTTCCCATGAACCACACATGGATCCACCAGTGTCATTGCACGTCTACTCTTCCGACAGACCACACATGGATCCACCAGTGTCATTGCATGTGTGTTCTTCTCACAAACTACACATGGATCCACCCAGTGTCATCGCATGTGTGTTCTTCCCATGAATCGCACATGGATCCACCAGTGTCATTGCATGTCTGCTCTTTTCATGAACCACAGCTAGAGTCAGTGGATGTGTGTTCTTCTCACAGACCACATATCACCCGTGTCATTGCATGTGTGTTCTTCCCATGAACCACACATGGATCCACTAGTGTCATTGCATGTGTGTTGTTCCCACAGACCACACATGGATCCACCGTTGTCATTGCATGTGTGTTCTTTCCATGAACCACACATGGATCCACCAGTGTCATTGTATGTCTGCTCTTCCCATGAACCACAACTAGAGTCATCACATGTGTGCTCTTTTCATGAACCACAGCTAGAGTCATTGCATGTCTGTTCTTTTCACAAACTACATATCACCAGAGTCATTGCATGTGTGTTCTTCCCATGAACCACACATGGATCCACTAGTGTCATTGCATGTGTGTTCTTCTCACAAACCACACATGGATCCACCTAGTGTCATCGCAAGTCTGCTCTTCCCATGAACCACACATGGATCCACCAGTGTCATTGCATGTCTGCTCTTTTCATGAACCACAGCTAGAGTCATTGGATGTGTGTTCTTCTCACAGACCACATATCACCAGTGTCATTGCATGTGTGTTCTTCCCAAAGACCACACATGGATCCACCTGTGTCATTGCATGTGTGTTCTTCTCACAAACCATATCATGAACCACACCTAGTGTCATTGCATGTGTGTTCTTATCATGAACCACACATGGATCCACCAGTGTCATTGCATGTGTGTTCTTCTCACAAACTATATCATGAACCACACCCAGTGTCATTGCATGTGTGTTCTTCCCATGAACCACACATGGATCCACTAGAGTCATTACATGTGTGTTCTTCCCACAGACCACACATGGATCCACCAGTGTCAAATCATGTCTGTTATTCTCACAAACCACGTAAGGATCCACCGGTGTCATTGCATGTGTGTTCTTCCCATGAACCACACATGGATCCACCGGTGTCATTGTATGTCTGCTCTTCCCATGAACCACAGCTAGAGTCATTGCATGCGTGCTCTTTTCATGAACCACAGCTAGAGTCATTGCATGTGTGTTCTTCTCACAAACCATATCATGAACCACACCCAGTGTCATTGCATGTGTGTTCTTCCCATGAACCACACATGGATCCACCGGTGTCATTCCATGTCTGCTCTTTTCATGAACCACAGCTAGAGTCATTGCATGTGTGTTCTTCTCACATACCACATATCACCGGAGTCATTGCATGTGTGTTCTTCCCATGAACCACACATGGATCCACCAGTGTCATTGCATGTGTGTTCTTCCCACAGACCATACATGGATCCACTAGTGTCGTTGCATGTGTGTTCTTCCCATGAACCACACATGGATCCACCAGTGTCATTGTATGTCTGCCCTTTTCATGAAACACAACTAGAGTCATTGGATGTGTGTTCTTCTCACAGACCATATATCACCAGTGTAATTGCATGTGTGTTCTTCCCAAAGACCACACATGGATCCACCAGTGTCATTGCATGTGTGTTCTTCTCACAAACCATATCATGAACCACACCCAGTGTCATTGCATGTGTGTTCTTCGCACTGACCACACATGGATCCACCAGTGTCATTGCATGTGTGCCCTTCTCACAAACCATATCATGAACCACACCCAGTGTCATTGCATGTGTGTTCTTTTCATTAACCCCACATGGATCGACCGGTGTCATTGCATGTCTGCCCTTTTCATTAACCACATCTAGAGTCATTGCATGTGTGCTCTTTTCACAAACCACATATCACCAGAGTCATTGCATGTGTGTTCTTCCCATGAACCACACATGGATCCACCAGTGTCATTGCATGTGTGTTCTTCTCACAAACCACACATGGATCCACCTAGTGTCATCGCATGTGTGTTCTTCCCATGAACCACGCATGGATCCACCAGTGTCATTGCATGTCTGCTCTTTTCATGAACCATAGCTAGAGTCATTGGATGTGTGTTCTTCTCACAGACCACATATCACCAGTGTCATTGCATGTGTGTTCTTCCCGAATACCACACATGGATCCACCAGTATCATTGAATGTGTGTCCTTCTCTCAAACCATATCATGAACCACACCTAGTGTCATTGCATCTGTGTTCTTCTCACAGACCACACATGGATCCACCAGTGTCATTGCATGTGTGCTCTTCTCACAAACCATATCATGAAGCACACCCAGTGTCATTGCATGTGTGTTCTTCTCATTAACCCCACATGGATCCACCGGTGTCATTGCATGTTTGCCCTTTTCATTAACCACATCTAGAGTCATTGCATGTGTGCTCATTTCACAAACCACATATCACCAGAGTCATTGCATGTGTGTTCTTGTCACAGACCACATATCACCTGTGTCATTGCATGTGTTTTCTTCCCATGAACCACACATGGATCCACCAGTGTCATTGCATGTGTGTTCTTCCCATAGACCACACATGGATCCACCAGTGTCATTGCATGTGTGTTCTTCTCACAAACCATATCAAGAACCACACCCAGTGTCATTGCATGTGTGTTCTTCTCACAGACCATATCATGAACCACACCCAGTGTCATTGCATGTGTGTTCTTCCCATGAACCACACATGGATCCACCGGTGTCATTGCATGTCTGCTCTTTTCATCAACCACAGCTAGAGTCATTGCATGTGTGTTCTTCTCACAAACCACATATCACCGGAGTCATTGCATGTGTGTTCTTCCCAAAGACCACACATGGATCCACCAGTGTCATTGCATGTGTGTTCTTCCGACAGACCACACATGGATCCACCAGTGTCATTGCATGTGTGTTCTTCCCATGAACCACACATGGATCCACCAGTGTCATTGTATGTCTGCTCTTCCCATGAACCACAGCTAGAGTCATCGCATGCGTGCTCTTTTCACAAACCACAACTAGAGTCATTGCATGTGTGTTCTTCTTACAAACCATATCATGAACCACACCCAGTGTCATTGCATGTGTGTTGTTCTCACAAACCACACATGGATCCACTGGTGTCATTGCATGTCTGCTCTTCGCATTAACCATAGCTAGAGTCATTGCATGTCTATTCTTTTCACAAACCACATATCACCCGAGTCATTGCATGTGTGTTCTTCCCATGAACCACACATGGATCCACCAGTGTCATTGCATGTGTGTTCTTCTCACAAACCACACATGGATCCACCTAGTGTCATCGCAAGTCTGCTCTTCCCATGAACCACACATGGATCCACCAGTGTCATTGCATGTCTGATCTTTTCATGAACCACAGCTAGAGTCATTGGATGTGTGTTCTTCTCACAGACCACATATCACCAGTGTCATTGCATGTGTGTTCTTCCCAAAGACCACACATGGATCCACCTGTGTCATTGCATGTGTGTTCTTCTCACAAACCATATCATGAACCACACCTAGTGTCATTGCATGTGCGTTCTTATCATGAACCACACATGGATCCACCAGTGTCATTGCATGTGTATTCTTCTCACAAACTATATCATGAACCACACCCAGTGTAATTGCATGTGTGTTCTTCCCATGAACCACACATGGATCCACCAGTGCCATTGCATGTCTGCTCTTCCCACAGACCACACATGGATCCACCAGTGTCATTGCATGTGTGTTCTTCTCACAAACCACACATGGATCCACCCAGTGTCATCGCATGTGTGTTCATCCCATGAATCACACATGGATCCACCAGTGTCATTGCATGTCTGCTCTTTTCATGAACCACAGCTAGAGTCAGTGGATGTGTGTTCTTCTCACAGACCACATATCACCCGTGTCATTGCATGTGTGTTCTTCCCATGAACCACACATGGATCCACCAGTGTCATTGCATGTGTGTTCTTCCCATAGACCACACATGGATCCACCGTTGTCATTGCATGTGTGTTCTTTCCATGAACCACACATGGATCCACCGGTGTCATTGTATTTCTGCTCTTCCCATGAACCACAACTAGAGTCATCACATGTGTGCTCTTTTCATGAACCACAGCTAGAGTCATTGCATGTCTGTTCTTTTCACAAACCACATATCACCAGAGTCATTGCATGTGTGTTCTTCGCATGAACCACACATGGATCCACCAGTGTCATTGCATGTGTGTTCTTCTCACAAACCACACATGGATCCACCCAGTGTCATCGCATGTGTGTTCTTCCCATGAACCACACATGGATCCACCAGTGTCATTGCATGTCTGCTCTTCTCATGAACCATAGCTAGAGTCATTGGATGTGTGTTCTTCTCACAGACCACATATCACCAGTGTCATTGCATGTGTGTTCTTCCCAAATACCACACATGGATCCTCCAGTGTCATTGAATGTGTGTCCTTCTCACAAACCATATCATGAACCACACCCGGTGTCATTGCATGTGTGTTCTTCCCACAGACCACACATGGATCCACCAGTGTCATTGCATGTGTGTTCTTCTCACAAACCATATCAAGAACCACACCCAGTGTCATTGCATGTGTGTTCTTCTCACAGACCATATCATGAACCACACCCAGTGTCATTGGATGTGTGTTCTTCCCATGAACCACACATGGATCCACCGGTGTCATTGCATGTCTGCTCTTTTCATCAACCACAGCTAGAGTCATTGCATGTGTGTTCTTCTCACAAACCACATATCACCGGAGTCATTGCATGTGTGTTCTTCCCAAAGACCACACATGGATCCACCAGTGTCATTGCATGTGTGTTCTTCCGACAGACCACACATGGATCCACCAGTGTCATTGCATGTGTGTTCTTCCCATGAACCACACATGGATCCACCAGTGTCATTGTATGTCTGCTCTTCCCATGAACCACAGCTAGAGTCATCGCATGCGTGCTCTTTTCACAAACCACAACTAGAGTCATTGCATGTGTGTTCTTCTTACAAACCATATCATGAACCACACCCAGTGTCATTGCATGTGTGTTGTTCTCACAAACCACACATGGATCCACTGGTGTCATTGCATGTCTGCTCTTCGCATTAACCATAGCTAGAGTCATTGCATGTCTATTCTTTTCACAAACCACATATCACCCGAGTCATTGCATGTGTGTTCTTCCCATGAACCACACATGGATCCACCAGTGTCATTGCATGTGTGTTCTTCTCACAAACCACACATGGATCCACCTAGTGTCATCGCAAGTCTGCTCTTCCCATGAACCACACATGGATCCACCAGTGTCATTGCATGTCTGATCTTTTCATGAACCACAGCTAGAGTCATTAGATGTGTGTTCTTCTCACAGACCACATATCACCAGTGTCATTGCATGTGTGTTCTTCCCAAAGACCACACATGGATCCACCTGTGTCATTGCATGTGTGTTCTTCTCACAAACCATATCATGAACCACACCTAGTGTCATTGCATGTGCGTTCTTATCATGAACCACACATGGATCCACCAGTGTCATTGCATGTGTATTCTTCTCACAAACTATATCATGAACCACACCCAGTGTAATTGCATGTGTGTTCTTCCCATGAACCACACATGGATCCACCAGTGCCATTGCATGTCTGCTCTTCCCACAGACCACACATGGATCCACCAGTGTCATTGCATGTGTGTTCTTCTCACAAACCACACATGGATCCACCCAGTGTCATCGCATGTGTGTTCTTCCCATGAATCACACATGGATCCACCAGTGTCATTGCATGTCTGCTCTTTTCATGAACCACAGCTAGAGTCAGTGGATGTGTGTTCTTCTCACAGACCACATATCACCCGTGTCATTGCATGTGTGTTCTTCCCATGAACCACACATGGATCCACCAGTGTCATTGCATGTGTGTTCTTCCCATAGACCACACATGGATCCACCGTTGTCATTGCATGTGTGTTCTTTCCATGAACCACACATGGATCCACCGGTGTCATTGTATTTCTGCTCTTCCCATGAACCACAACTAGAGTCATCACATGTGTGCTCTTTTCATGAACCACAGCTAGAGTCATTGCATGTCTGTTCTTTTCACAAACCACATATCACCAGAGTCATTGCATGTGTGTTCTTCGCATGAACCACACATGGATCCACCAGTGTCATTGCATGTGTGTTCTTCTCACAAACCACACATGGATCCACCCAGTGTCATCGCATGTGTGTTCTTCCCATGAACCACACATGGATCCACCAGTGTCATTGCATGTCTGCTCTTCTCATGAACCATAGCTAGAGTCATTGGATGTGTGTTCTTCTCACAGACCACATATCACCAGTGTCATTGCATGTGTGTTCTTCCCAAATACCACACATGGATCCTCTAGTGTCATTGAATGTGTGTCCTTCTCACAAACCATATCATGAACCACACCTAGTGTCATTGCATGTGTGTTCTTCTCACATACCACACATGGATCCACCAGTGTCATTGCATGTGTGTTCTTCTCACAAACCATATCATGAACCACACCCGGTGTCATTGCATGTGTGTTCTTCCCATGAACCACACATGGATCCACTAGAGTCATTGCATGTGTGTTCTTCCTACAGACCACACATGGATCCACCAGTGTCATTGCATGTCTGTTATTCTCACAAACCACGTAAGGATCCACCGGTGTCATTGCAATGTGTGTTCATGCCATGAACCACACATGGATCCACTGGTGTCATTGTATGTGTGCTCTTCCCATGAACCACAGCTAGAGTCATCGCATGCGTGCTCTTTTCATGAACCACAGCTAGAGTCATTGCATGTGTGTTCTTCTCACAAACCATATCATGAACCACACCCAGTGTCATTGCATGTGTGTTCTTCCCATGAACCACACATGGATCCACCGGTGTCATTGCATGTCTGCTCTTTTCATGAACCACGGCTAGAGTCATTGCATGTGTGTTCTTCTCACAGACCACATATCACCGGAGTCATTGCATGTGTGTTCTTCCCATGAACCACACATGGATCCACCAGTGTCATTGCATGTGTGTTATTCCCACAGACCACCCATGGATCCACCAGTGTCGTTGGATGTGTGTTCTTCCCATGAACCACACATGGATCCACCAGTGTCATTGTATGTCTGCTCTTTTCATGAACCACAGCTAGAGTCATTGGATGTGTGTTCTTCTCACAGACCACACATGGATCCACCAGTGTCGTTGCATGTGTGTTCTTCTCACAAACCATATCATGAACCACACCTAGTATCATTGCATGTGTGTTCTTCTCATAGACTACACATGGATCCACTAGTGTCATTGCATGTGTGTTCTTCTCACAGACCATATCATGAACCACACCCAGTGTCATTGCATGTGTGTTCTTCCCATGAACCACACATGGATCCACCGGTGTCATTGCATGTCAGCTCTTTTCATTAACCACAGCTAGAGTCATTGCATGTGTGTTCTTCTCACAAACCACATATCACCGGAGTCATTGCATGTGTGTTCTTCCCAAAGACCACACATCGATCCACCAGTGTTATTGCATGTGTGTTCTTCCCACAAACCACACATGGATCCACCAGTGTCGTTGCATGTGTGTTCTTCCCATGAACCACACATGGATCCACCAGTGTCATTGTATGTCTTCTCTTCCCATGAACCACAGCTAGAGTCATCGCATGCGTGCTCTTTTCACAAACCATAGCTAGAGTCATTGGATGTGTGTTCTTCTTACAAACCATATCATGAACCACACCCAGTGTCATTGCATGTGTGTTCTTCCCATGAACCACACATGGATCCACCAGTGTCATTGCATGTCTGCTGTTCCCACAGACCACACATGGATCCACCAGTGTCATTGCATGTGTGTTCTTCCCATGAACCACACATGGATCCACTAGTGTCATTGCTTGTCTACTCTTTTCATAAACCACAGCTAGAGTCATTGGATGTGTGTTCTTCTCACAGACCACATATCACCAGTGTCATTGCATGTGTGTTCTTCCAAAAGACCACACATGGATCCACCAATGTAATTGCATGTGTGTTCTTCTCACAAACCATATCATGAACTACACCCGGTGTCATTGCATGTCTGTTCTTCTCACAGACCACACATGCATCCACCAGAGTCATTGCATGTGTGTTGTTCTCACAAACCACACATGGATCCACCCAGTGTCATCACATGTCTGCTCTTCCCATGAACCACACATGGATCCACCAGTGTCATTGCATGTCTGCTCTTTTCATGAACCACAGCTAGAGTCATTGGATGTGTGTTCTTCTCACAAACCACATATCACCAGTGTCATTGCATGTGTGTTCTTCCCAAAGACCACACATGGATCTAGTAGTGTCATTGCATGTGTGTTCTTCTCATAAACCATATCATGAACCACACCTAGTGTCATTGCATGTGTGTTCTTCTCACAGACCACACATGGATCCACTAGTGTCATTGCATGTGTGTAATTCTCACAAACCATATCATGAACCACACCTAGTGTCATTGCATGTGTATTCTTCCCATGAACCACACATGGACCCACCAGTGTCATTGCATGTCTGCTCTTTTCATTAACCACAGTTAGAGTCATTGCATGTGTGTTCTTCTCGCAAACCACATATCACCGGTGTCTATGCATGTGTGTTCTTCCCATGAACCACACATGGATCCAGCAGTGTCATTGCATGTGTGTTCTTCGCACAGACCACACATGGATCCACCGGTGTCATTGCATGTCTACTCTTCTCATTAACCATAGCTAGAGTCATTGCATGTCTATTCTTTTCACAAACTACATATCACCAGAGTCATTGCATGTGTGTTCTTCCCATGAACCACACCCAGTGTCATTGCATGTGTGTTCTTCTAATTAACCCCACATGGATCCATCGGTGTCATTGCATGTCTACTCTTTTCATTAACCACAGCTAGAGTCATTGTATGTGTGTTCTTTTCACAAACCACATATCACCTGTGTCATTGCATGTGTGTTCGTCTCACAAACCACATATCACCTGTGTCATTGCATGTGTGTTTTACCCATGAACCACACATAGATCCACCAGTGTCGTTGCATGTGTGTTCTTCCCACAGACCACACATGGATCCACCGGTGTCATTGCATGTGTGTTCTTCCCATGAACCACACATGGATCCACCGGTGTCATCGCAGGTCTGCTCTTTTCATGAACCACAGTTAGAGTCATCGCATGTTTGCTCTTTTCATGAACCACAGCTAGAGTCATTGCATGTGTGTTCTTCTTACAAACCATATCATGAACCACACCCAGTGTCATTGCATGTGTGTTCTTCTCACAAACCACACATGGATCCACGGGTGTCATTGCATGTCTTCTCTTCTCATTAACCATAGCTAGAGTCATTGCATGTCTGTTCTTTTCACAAACCACATATCACAAGAGTCATTACATGTGTGATCTTCCCATAAACCACACATGGATCCACCAGTGTCATTGCATGTGTGTTCTTCTCACAAACCACATATGGATCCACCCAGTGTCATCGCATGTATGTTCTTCCCGTGAACCACACATGGATCCACCAGTGTCATTGCATGTCTGCTGTTTTCATGAACCACAACTAGAGTCATTGGATGTGTGTTCTTCTCACAGACCACATATCACCAGTGTCATTGCATGTGTGTTCTTCCCAAAGACCACACATGGATCCACCAGTGTCATTGCATGTGTGTTCTTCTCACAAACCATATCATGAACCACACCCAGTGTCATTGCATGTGTGTTCTTCTCACAGACCACACATGGATCCACCGGTGTCATTGCATGTGTGTTCTTCTCACAAACCATATCATGAACCACACCCAGTGTCATTGCATGTGTGTTATTCCCATGAACCACACATGGATCCACCAGTGTCATTGGATGTGTGTTCTTCCCACAGACCACACATGGATCCACCAGTGTCATTGCATGTGTGTTCTTCCCATGAACCACACATGGATCCACCAGTGTCATTGCATGTCTGCTCTTTTCATGAACCACAGCTAGAGTCATTGGTTGTGTATTATTCTCACAGACCACATATCACCAGTGTCATTGCATGTGTGTTCTTCCCAAAGACCACACATGGATCCTCCAGTGTCATTGCATGTGTGTTCTTCTCACAAACCATATCCTGAACCACACCCAGTGTCATTGCATGTGTGTTCTTATCATGAACCACACATAGATCCACCAGTGTCATTGCATGTGTGTTCTTCCCACAGACCACACATGGATCCACCGGTGTCATTGCATGTGTGTTATTCCCATGAACCACACATGGATCCACCGGTGTCATCGCAGGTCTGCTCTTTTCATGAACCACAGTTAGAGTCATCGCATGTCTGCTCTTTTCATGAACCACAACTAGAGTCATTGCATGTGTGTTCTTCTTACAAACCATATCATGAACCACACCCAGTGTCATTGCATGTGTGTTCTTCTCACAAACCACACATGGATCCACCGGTGTCATTGCATGTCTACTCTTTTCATTAACCACAACTAGAGTCATTGTATGTGTGTTCTTTTCACAAACCACATATCACCTGTGTCATTGCATGTGTGTTCGTCTCACAAACCACATATCACCTGTGTCATTGCATGTGTGTTTTACCCATGAACCACACATAGATCCACCAGTGTCGTTGCATGTGTGTTCTTCCCACAGACCACACATGGATCCACCGGTGTCATTGCATGTGTGTTCTTCCCATGAACCACACATGGATCCACCGGTGTCATCGCAGGTCTGCTCTTTTCATGAACCACAGTTAGAGTCATCGCATGTCTGCTCTTTTCATGAACCACAGCTAGAGTCATTGCATGTGTGTTCTTCTTACAAACCATATCATGAACCACACCCAGTGTCATTGCATGTGTGTTCTTCTCACAAACCACACATGGATCCACGGGTGTCATTGCATGTCTTCTCTTCTCATTAACCATAGCTAGATTCATTGCATGTCTGTTCTTTTCACAAACCACATATCACAAGAGTCATTACATGTGTGATCTTCCCATAAACCACACATGGATCCACCAGTGTCATTGCATGTGTGTTCTTCTCACAAACCACACATGGATCCACCCAGTGTCATCGCATGTATGTTCTTCCCGTGAACAACACATGGATCCACCAGTGTCATTGCATGTCTGCTGTTTTCATGAACCACAGCTAGAGTCATTGGATGTGTGTTCTTCTCACAGACCACATATCACCAGTGTCATTGCATGTGTGTTCTTCCCAAAGACCACACATGGATCCACCAGTGTCATTGCATGTGTGTTCTTCTCACAAACCATATCATGAACCACACCCAGTGTCATTGCATGTGTGTTCTTCTCACAGACCACACATGGATCCACCGGTGTCATTGCATGTGTGTTCTTCTCACAAACCATATCATGAACCACACCCAGTGTCATTGCATGTGTGTTATTCCCATGAACCACACATGGATCCACCAGTGTCATTGGATGTGTGTTCTTCCCACAGACCACACATGGATCCACCAGTGTCATTGCATGTGTGTTCTTCCCATGAACCACACATGGATCCACCAGTGTCATTGCATGTCTGCTCTTTTCATGAACCACAGCTAGAGTCATTGGTTGTGTATTATTCTCACAGACCACATATCACCAGTGTCATTGCATGTGTGTTCTTCCCAAAGACCACACATGGATCCTCCAGTGTCATTGCATGTGTGTTCTTCTCACAAACCATATCCTGAACCACACCAGTGTCATTGCATGTGTGTTCTTATCATGAACCACACATAGATCCACCAGTGTCATTGCATGTGTGTTCTTCCCACAGACCACACATGGATCCACCGGTGTCATTGCATGTGTGTTATTCCCATGAACCACACATGGATCCACCGGTGTCATCGCAGGTCTGCTCTTTTCATGAACCACAGTTAGAGTCATCGCATGTCTGCTCTTTTCATGAACCACAACTAGAGTCATTGCATGTGTGTTCTTCTTACAAACCATATCATGAACCACACCCAGTGTCATTGCATGTGTGTTCTTCTCACAAACCACACATGGATCCACCGGTGTCATTGCATGTCTACTCTTCTCATTAACCACAGCTAGAGTCATTGCATGTCTGTTCTTTTCACAAACCACGTATCACCAGAGTCATTGCATGTGTGTTCTTCCCATAAACCACACATGGATCCACCAGTGTCATTGCATGTGTGTTCTTCTCACAAACCATATCATGAACCATACCCAATGTCATTGCATGTGTGTTCTTCCCATGAACAACACATGGATCCACCAGTGTCATTGCATGTGAGTTCTTCCCACAGACCACACATGGATCCACCAGTGTCATTGCATGTGTGTTCTTCCCATGAACCACACATGGATCCACCAGTGTCATTGCATGTCTGCTCTTTTCATGAACCACAGCAAGAGTCATTGGATGTGTGTTCTTCTCACAGACCACATATCACCAGTGTCATTGCATGTGTTTTCTTCCCAAAGACCACACATGGATCCACCAGTGTCATTGCATGTGTGTTCTTCTCACAAACCATATCATGAATCACACCAAGTGTCATTGCATGTGTGTTCTTCCCAAAGACCACACATGGATCCACCAGTGTCATTGCATGTGTGTTCTTCTCACAAACCATATCATGAACCACACCTAGTGTCATTGCATGTGTGTTCTTCTCATAGACCACACATGGATCCACCAGTGTCATTGCATGTCTGTTCTTTTCATGAACCACAGCTAGAGTCATTGGATGTGTGTTCTTCACACAGACCACATATCATCAGTGTCATTGCATGTGTGTTCTTCCCGAAGACCACACATGGATCCACCAGTGTCATTGCATGTGTGTTCTTCTCACAAACCATATCATGAACCACACCCAGTGTCATTGCATGTGTGTTCTTCTCACAGACCACACATGGATCCACCAGTGTCATTGCATGTGTGTTCCTCTCAAAAACCATATCACGAACCACACCCAATGTCATTGCATTTGTGTTCTTCCCATGAACCACACATGGATCCACCAGTGTCATTGCATGTGTGTTCTTCCCACAAACCACACATGGATCCACCAGTGTCATTGCATGTGTGTTCTTCCCACAAACCACACATGGATCCACCAGTGTCATTGCATGTGTGTTCTTCCCATGAACCACACATGGATCCACCAGTGTAATTGCATGTCTGCTCTTTTCATGAACCACAGCTAGAGTCATTGGATGTGTGTTCTTCTCACAGACCACATATCACCAGTGTCATTGCATGTGTTTTCTTCCCAAAGACCACGCATGGATCCACCAGTGTCATTGCATGTGTGTTCTTCTCACAAACCATATCATGAACCACACCCAGTGTCATTGCATGTGTGTTCTTCTCACAGACCACACATTGGATCCACCAGTGTCATTGCATGTGTCTTCTTCTGACAAACCATATCATGAACCACACCCAATGTCATTGCATATGTGTTCTTCCCATGAACCACACATGGTTCCACCAGTGTCATTGCATGTGTGTTCTTCCCACAGACCACACATGGATCCACCAGTGTCGTTGCATGTGTGTTCTTCCCATGAACCACACATGGATCCACCGGTGTCATTGTATGTCTGCTCTTGCCACGAACCACAGCTAGAGTCATGGCATGCGTGGTCTTTTCATGAACCACAGCTAGAGTCATTGCATGTGTGTTCTTCTTACAAACCATATCATGAACCACACCCAGTGTCATTGCATGTGTGTTCTCACAAACCACACATGGATCCACGGGTGTCATTGCATGTCTTCTCTTCTCATTAACCATAGCTAGAGTCATTGCATGTCTGTTGTTTTCACAAACCACATATCACCAGAGTCATTACATGTGTGATCTTCCCATAAACCACACATGGATCCACCAGTGTCATTGCATGTGTGTTCTTCTCACAAACCACACATGGATCCACCCAGTGTCATCGCATGTGTGTTCTTCCCATGAACCACACATGGATCCACCAGTGTCATTGCATGTCTGCTGTTTTCATGAACCACAGCTAGAGTCATTGGATGTGTGTTCTTCTCACAGACCACATATCACCAGTGTCATTGCATGTGTGTTCTTCCCAAAGACCACACATGGATCCACCAGTGTCATTGCATGTGTGTTCTTCTCACAAACCATATCATGAACCACACCCAGTGTCATTGCATGTGTGTTCTTCTCACAGACCACACATGGATCCACCAGTGTCATTGCATGTGTGTTCCTCTCAAAAACCATATCACGAACCACACCCAATGTCATTGCATGTGTGTTCTTCCCATGAACCACACATGGATCCACCAGTGTCATTGCATGTGTGTTCTTCCCACAAACCACACATGGATCCACCAGTGTCATTGCATGTGTGTTCTTCCCACAAACCACACATGGATCCACCAGTGTCATTGCATGTGTGTTCTTCCCATGAACCACACATGGATCCACCAGTGTAATTGCATGTCTGCTCTTTTCATGAACCACAGCTAGAGTCATTGGATGTGTGTTCTTCTCACAGACCACATATCACCAGTGTCATTGCATGTGTTTTCTTCCCAAAGTCCACACATGGATCCACCAGTGTCATTGCATGTGTGTTCTTCTCACAAACCATATCATGAACCACACCGAGTGTCATTGCATGTGTGTTCTTCTCACAGACCACACATTGGATCCACCAGTGTCATTGCATGTGTCTTCTTCTCACAAACCATATCATGAACCACACCCAATGTCATTGCATATGTGTTCTTCCCATGAACCACACATGGATCCACCAGTGTCATTGCATGTGTGTTCTTCCCACAGACCACACATGGATCCACCAGTGTAGTTGCATGTGTGTTCTTCCCATGAACCACACATGGATCCACCGGTGTCATTGTATGTCTGCTCTTGCCACGAACCACAGCTAGAGTCATGGCATGCGTGCTCTTTTCATGAACCACATCTAGAGTCATTGCATGTGTGTTCTTCTTACAAACCATATCATGAACCACACCCAGTGTCATTGCATGTGCGTTCTCACAAACCACACATGGATCCACGGGTGTCATTCCATGTCTTCTCTTCTCATTAACCATAGCTAGAGTCATTGCATGTCTGTTCTTTTCACAAACCACATATCACCAGAGTCATTACATGTGTGATCTTCCCATAAACCACACATGGATCCACCAGTGTCATTGCATGTGTGTTCTTCTCACAAACCGCACATGGATCCACCCAGTGTCATCGCATGTGTGTTATTCCCATGAACCACACATGGATCCACCAGTGTCATTGCATGTCTGCTGTTTTCATGAACCACAACTAGAGTCATTGGATGTGTGTTCTTCTCACAGACCACATATCACCAGTGTCATTGCATGTGTGTTCTTCCCAAAGACCACACATGGATCCACCAGTGTCATTGCATGTGTGTTCTTCTCACAAACCATATCATGAACCACACCCAGTGTCATTGCATGTGTGTTATTCTCACAGACCACACATGGATCCACCGGTGTCATTGCATGTGTGTTCTTCTCACAAACCATATCATGAACCACACCCAGTGTCATTGCATGTGTGTTATTCCCATGAACCACACATGGATCCACCAGTGTCATTGCATGTGTGTTCTTCCCACAGACCACACATGGATCCACCAGTGTCATTGCATGTGTGTTCTTCCCATGAACCACACATGGATCCACCAGTGTCATTGCATGTCTGCTCTTTTCATGAACCACAGCTAGAGTCATTGGATGTGTGTTCTTCTCACAGACCACATATCACCAGTGTCATTGCATGTGTGTTCTTCCCAAAGAGCACACATGGATCCACCAATATCATTGCATGTGTGTTCTTCTCACAAACCATATCATGAACCACACCCAGTGTCATTGCATGTGTGTTCTGCTCACAGACCACACATGGATCCACCAGTGTCATTGCATGTGTGTTCCTCTCAAAAACCATATCACGAACTACACCCAATGTCATTGCATGTGTGTTCTTCCCATGAACCACACATGGATCCACCAGTGTCATTGCATGTGTGTTCTTCCCACAAACCACACATGGATCCACCAGTGTCATTGCATATGTGTTCTTCCCACAAACCACACATGGATCCACCAGTGTCATTGCATGTGTGTTCTTCCCATGAACCACACATGGATCCACCAGTGTAATTGCATGTCTGCTCTTTTCATGAACCACAGCTAGAGTCATTGGATGTGTGTTCTTCTCACAAACCACATATCACGAGTGTCATTGCATGTGTTTTCTTCCCAAAGACCACACATGGATCCACCAGTGTCATTGCATGTGTGTTCTTCCCATGAACCACACATGGATCCACCAGTGTCATTGCATGTCTGCTCTTTTCATGAACCACAGCTAGAGTCATTGGATGTGGGTTCTTCTCACAGACCACATATCACCAGTGTCATTGCATGTGTGTTCTTCCCAAAGACCACACATGGATCCACCAGTATCATTGCATGTGTGTTCTTCTCACAAACCATATCATGAACCACACCCAGTGTCATTGCATGTGTGTTCTGCTCACAGACCACACATGGATCCACCAGTGTCATTGCATGTGTGTTCCTCTCAAAAACCATATCACGAACCACACCCAATGTCATTGCATGTGTGTTCTTCCCACAAACCACACATGGATCCACCAGTGTCATTGCATATGTGTTCTTCCCACAAACCACACATGGATCCACCAGTGTCATTGCATGTGTGTTCTTCCCATGAACCACACATGGATCCACCAGTGTAATTGCATGTCTGCTCTTTTCATGAACCACAGCTAGAGTCATTGGATGTGTGTTCTTCTCACAGACCACATATCACCAGTGTCATTGCATGTGTTTTCTTCCCAAAGACCACACATGGATCCACCAGTGTCATTGCATGTCTGCTGCTTTCATGAACCACAGCTAGAGTCATTGGATGTGTGTTCTTCTCACAGACCACATATCACCAGTGTCATTGCATGTGTGTTCTTCCCAAACACCACACATGGATCCACCAGTGTCATTGCATGTGTGTTCTTCTCACAAACCATATCAAGAACCACACCCGGTGTCATTGCATGTGGGTTCTTCTCACAGACCACACATGGATCCACCAGTGTCATTGCATGTGTGTTCCTCTCAAAAACCATATCACGAACCACACCCAATGTCATTGCATGTGTGTTCTTCCCATGACCCACACATGGATCCACCAGTGTCATTGCATGTGTGTTCTTCCCACAAACCACACATGGATCCACCAGTGTCATTGCATGTGTGTTCTTCCCACAAACCACACATGGATCCACCAGTGTCATTGCATGTGTGTTCTTCCCATGAACCACACATGGATCCACCAGTGTAATTGCATGTCTGCTCTTTTCATGAACCACAGCTAGAGTCATTGGATGTGTGTTCTTCTCACAGACCACATATCACCAGTGTCATTGCATGTGTTTTCTTCCCAAAGACCACACATGGATCCACCAGTGTCATTGCATGTGTGTTCTTCTCACAAACCATATCATGAACCACACCGAGTGTCATTGCATGTGTGTTCTTCTCACAGACCACACATTGGATCCACCAATGTCATTGCATGTGTCTTCTTCTCACAAACCATATCATGAACCACACCCAATGTCATTGCATATGTGTTCTTCCCATGAACCACACATGGATCCACCAGTGTCATTGCATGTGTGTTCTTCCCACAGACCACACATGGATCCACCAGTGTCGTTGCATGTGTGTTCTTCCCATGAACCACACATGGATCCACCGGTGTCATTGTATGTCTGCTCTTGCCACGAACCACAGCTAGAGTCATGGCATGCGTGCTCTTTTCATGAACCACAGCTAGAGTCATTGCATGTGTGTTCTTCTTACAAACCATATCATGAACCACACCCAGTGTCATTGCATGTGTGTTCTCACAAACCTCACATGGATCCACGGGTGTCATTCCATGTCTTCTCTTCTCATTAACCATAGCTAGAGTCATTGCATGTCTGTTCTTTTCACAAACCACATATCACCAGAGTCATTACATGTGTGATCTTCCCATAAACCACACATGGATCCACCAGTGTCATCGCATGTGTGTTCTTCTCACAAACCACACATGGATCCACCCAGTGTCATCGCATGTGTGTTCTTCCCATGAACCACACATGGATCCACCAGTGTCATTGCATGTCTGCTGTTTTCATGAACCACAACTAGAGTCATTGGATGTGTGTTCTTCTCACAGACCACATATCACCAGTGTCATTGCATGTGTGTTCTTCCCAAAGACCACACATGGATCCACCAGTGTCATTGCATGTATGTTCTTCTCACAAACCATATCATGAACCACACCCAGTGTCATTGCATGTGTGTTCTTCTCACAGACCACACATGGATCCACCGGTGTCATTGCATGTGTGTTCTTCTCACAAACCATATCATGAACCACACCCAGTGTCATTAAATGTGTGTAATTCCCATGAACCACACATGGATCCACAAGTGTCATTGCATGTGTGTTCTTCCCACAGACCACACATGGATCCACCAGTGTCATTGCATGTGTGTTCTTCCCATGAACCACACATGGATCCACCAGTGTCATTGCATGTCTGCTGTTTTCATGAACCACAGCTAGAGTCATTGGATGTGTGTTCTTCTCACAGACCACATATCACCAGTGTCATTGCATGTGTGTTCTTCCCAAAGACCACACATGGATCCACCAGTGTCATTACATGTGTGTTCTTCTCACAAACCATATCATGAACCACACCCAGTGTCATTGCATGTGTGTTCTTCTCACAGACCACACATGGATCCACCAGTGTCATTGCATGTGTGTTCCTCTCAAAAACCATATCACGAACCACACCCAATGTCATTGCATGTGTGTTCTTCCCATGAACCACACATGGATCCACCAGTGTCATTGCATGTGTGTTCTTCCCACAAACCACACATGGATCCACCAGTGTCATTGCATGTGTGTTCTTCCCATGAATCACACAAGGATCCACCAGTGTCATTGCATGTGTGTTCTTCCCACGGACCACACATGGATCCACCAGTGTCATTGCATGTATTCTCTTTTCATGAACCACAGCTAGAGTCATTGGATGTGTGTTCTTCTCACAGACCACATATCACCACTGGCATTGCATGTGTTTTCTTCCCAAAGACCGCACATGGATCCACCGGTGTCATTGCATGTGTGTTCTTCTCACAGACCATATCATGAACCACACCCAGTGTCATTGCATGTGTGTTCTTCTCACAGACCACACATGGATCCACCAGTGTCATTGCATGTGTGTTCCTCTCAAAAACCATATCACGAACCACACCCAATGTCATTGCATGTGTGTTCTTCCCATGAACCACACATGGATCCACCAGTGTCATTGCATGTGTGTTCTTCCCACAAACCACACATGGATCCACCAGTGTCATTGCATGTGTGTTCTTCCCACAAACCACACATGGATCCACCAGTGTCATTGCATGTGTGTTCTTCCCATGAACCACACATGGATCCACCAGTGTAATTGCATGTCTGCTCTTTTCATGAACCACAGCTAGAGTCATTGGATGTGTGTTCTTCTCACAGACCACATATCACCAGTGTCATTGCATGTGTTTTATTCCCAAAGACCACACATGGATCCACCAGTGTCATTGCATTTGTGTTCTTCTCACAAACCATATCATGAACCACACCCAGTGTCATTGCATGTGTGTTCTTCTCACAGACCACACATTGGATCCACCAGTGTCATTGCATGTGTCTTCTTCTCACAAACCATATCATCAACCACACCCAATGTTATTGCATATGTGTTCTTCCCATGAACCACACATGGATCCACCAGTGTCATTGCATGTGTGTTCTTCCCACAGACCACACATGGATCCACCAGTGTCGTTGCATGTGTGTTCTTCCCATGAACCACACATGGATCCACCGGTATCATTGTATGTCTGCTCTTGCCACGAACCACAGCTAGAGTCATGGCATGCGTGCTCTTTTCATGAACCACAGCTAGAGTCATTGCATGTGTGTTCTTCTTACAAACCATATCTTGAACCACACCCAGTGTCATTGCATGTGTGTTCTCACAAACCACACATGGATCCACGGGTGTCATTGCATGTCTTCTCTTCTCATTAACCATAGCTAGAGTCATTGCATGTCTGTTCTTTTCACAAACCACATATCACCAGAGTCATTACATGTGTGATCTTCCCATAAACCACACATGGATCCACCAGTGTCATTGCATGTGTGTTCTTCTCACAAACCACACATGGATCCACCCAGTGTCATCGCATGTGTGTTCTTCCCATGAACCACACATGGATCCACCAGTGTCATTGCATGTCTGCTGTTTTCATGAACCACAGCTAGAGTCATTGGATGTGTGTTCTTCTCACAGACCACATATCACCAGTGTCATTGCATGTGTGTTCTTCCCAAAGACCACACATGGATCCACCAGTGTCATTGCATGTGTGTTCTTCTCACAAACCATATCATGAACCACACGCAGTGTCATTGCATGTGTGTTCTTCTCACAGACCACACATGGATCCACCAGTGTCATTGCATGTGTGTTCTTCCCACAAACCACACATGGATCCACCAGTGTCATTGCATGTGTGTTCTTCCCACAAACCACACATGGATCCACCAGTGTCATTGCATGTGTGTTCTTCCCATGAACCACACATGGATCCACCAGTGTAATTGCATGTCTGCTCTTTTCATGAACCACAGCTAGAGTCATTGGATGTGTGTTCTTCTCACAGACCACATATCACCAGTGTCATTGCATGTGTTTTCTTCCCAAAGACCACACATGGATCCACCAGTGTCATTGCATGTGTGTTCTTCTCACAAACCATATCATGAACCACACCGAGTGTCATTGCATGTGTGTTCTTCTCACAGACCACACATTGGATCCACCAGTGTCATTGCATGTGTCTTCTTCTCACAAACCATATCATGAACCACACCCAATGTCATTGCATATGTGTTCTTCCCATGAACCACACATGGATCCACCAGTGTCATTGCATGTGTGTTCTTCCCACAGACCACACATGGATCCACCAGTGTCGTTGCATGTGTGTTCTTCCCATGAACCACACATGGATCCACCGGTGTCATTGTATGTCTGCTCTTGCCACGAACCACAGCTAGAGTCATGGCATGCGTGCTCTTTTCATGAACCACAGCTAGAGTCATTGCATGTGTGTTCTTCTTACAAACCATATCATGAACCACACCCAGTGTCATTGCATGTGTGTTCTCACAAACCACACATGGATCCACGGGTGTCATTCCATGTCTTCTCTTCTCATTAACCATAGCTAGAGTCATTGCATGTCTGTTCTTTTCACAAACCACATATCACCAGAGTCATTACATGTGTGATCTTCCCATAAACCACACATGGATCCACCAGTGTCATTGCATGTGTGTTCTTCCCACAAACCACACATGGATCCACCCGGTGTCATCGCATGTGTGTTCTTCCCATGAACCACACATGGATCCACCAGTGTCATTGCATGTCTGCTGTTTTCATGAACCACAGCTAGAGTCATTGGATGTGTGTTCTTCTCACAGACCACATATCACCAGTGTCATTGCATGTGTGTTCTTCCCAAAGACCACACATGGATCCACCAGTGTCATTGCATGTGTGTTCTTCTCACAAACCATATCATGAACCACACCCAATGTCATTGCATATGTGTTCTTCCCATGAACCACACATGGATCCACCAGTGTCATTGCATGTGTGTTCTTCCCACAGACCACACATGGATCCACCAGTGTCGTTGCATGTGTGTTCTTCCCATGAACCACACATGGATCCACCGGTGTCATTGTATGCCTGCTCTTGCCACGAACCACAGCTAGAGTCATGGCATGCGTGCTCTTTTCATGAACCACAGCTAGAGTCATTGCATGTGTGTTCTTCTTACAAACCATATCATGAACCACACCCAGTGTCATTGCATGTGTGTTCTCACAAACCACACATGGATCCACGGGTGTCATTCCATGTCTTCTCTTCTCATTAACCATAGCTAGAGTCATTGCATGTCTGTTCTTTTCACAAACCACATATCACCAGAGTCATTACATGTGTGATCTTCCCATAAACCACACATGGATCCACCAGTGTCATTGCATGTGTGTTCTTCTCACAAACCACACATGGATCCACCCGGTGTCATCGCATGTGTGTTCTTCCCATGAACCACACATGGATCCACCAGTGTCATTGCATGTCTGCTGTTTTCATGAACCACAGCTAGAGTCATTGGATGTGTGTTCTTCTCACAGACCACATATCACCAGTGTCATTGCATGTGTGTTCTTCCCAAAGACCACACATGGATCCACCAGTGTCATTGCATGTGTGTTCTTCTCACAAACCATATCATGAACCACACCCAGTGTCATTGCATGTGTGTTCTTCTCATAGACCACACATGGATCCACCGGTGTCATTGCATGTGTGTTCTTCTCACAAACCATATCATGAACCACACCCAGTGTCATTGCATGTGTGTTCTTCCCACAGACCACACATGGATCCACCAGTGTCATTGCATGTGTGTTCTTCCCATGAACCACACATGGATCCACCAGTGTCATTGCATGTCTGCTGTTTTCATGAACCACAGCTAGAGTCATTGGATGTGTGTTCTTCTCACAGACCACATATCACCAGTGTCATTGCATGTGTGTTCTTCCCAAAGACCACACATGGATCCACCAGTGTCATTGCATGTGTGTTCTTCTCACAAACCATATCATGAACCACACCCAGTGTCATTGCATGTGTGTTCTTCGCACAGACCACACATGGATCCACCAGTGTCATTGCATGTGTGTTCCTCTCAAAAACCATATCACGAACCACACCCAATGTCATTGCATGTGTGTTCTTCCCATGAACCACACATGGATCCACCAGTGTCATTGCATGTGTGTTCTTCCCACAAACCACACATGGATCCACCAGTGTCATTGCATGTGTGTTCTTCCCACAAACCACACATGGATCCACCAGTGTCATTGCATGTGTGTTCTTCCCATGAACCACACATGGATCCACCAGTGTAATTGCATGTCTGCTCTTTTCATGAACCACAGCTAGAGTCATTGGATGTGTGTTCTTCTCACAGACCACATATCACCAGTGTCATTGCATGTGTTTTCTTCCCAAAGACCACACATGGATCCACCAGTGTCATTGCATGTGTGTTCTTCTCACAAACCATATCATGAACCACACCCAGTGTCATTGCATGTGTGTTCTTCTCACAGACCACACATTGGATCCACCAGTGTCATTGCATGTGTCTTCTTCTCACAAACCATATCATGAACCACACCCAATGTCATTGCATATGTGTTCTTCCCATGAACCACACATGGATCCACCAGTGTCATTGCATGTGTGTTCTTCCCACAGACCACACATGGATCCACCAGTGTCGTTGCATGTGTGTTCTTCCCATGAACCACACATGGATCCACCGGTGTCATTGTATGTCTGCTCTTGCCACGAACCACAGCTAGAGTCATGGCATGCGTGCTCTTTTCATGAACCACAGCTAGAGTCATTGCATGTGTGTTCTTCTTACAAACCATATCATGAACCACACCAGTGTCATTGCATGTGTGTTCTTCTCACAGACGACACATGGATCCACCAGTGTCATTGCATGTGTGTTCTTCCCACAAACCACACATGGATCCACCAGTGTCATTGCATATGTGTTCTTCCCACAAACCACACATGGATCCACCAGTGTCATTGCATGTGTGTTCTTCCCATGAACCACACATGGATCCACCAGTGTAATTGCATGTCTGCTCTTTTCATGAACCACAGCTAGAGTCATTGGATGTATGTTCTTCTCACAGACCACATATCACCAGTGTCATTGCATGTGTTTTCTTCCCAAAGACCACACATGGATCCACCAGTGTCATTGCATGTGTGTTCTTCTCACAAACCATATCATGAACCACACCCAGTGTCATTGCATGTGTGTTCTTCCCAAAGACCACACATGGATCCACCAGTGTCATTGCATGTGTGTTCTTCTCACAAACCATATCATGAACCACACCCAATGTCATTGCATGTGTGTTCTTCCCATGAATCACACAAGGATCCACCAGTGTCATTGCATGTCTGTTCTTCCCACAGACCACACATGGATCCACCAGTGTCATTGCATGTCTTCTCTTTTCATGAACCACAGCTAGAGTCATTGGATGTGTGTTCTTCTCACAGACCACATATCACCAATGGCATTGCATGTGTTTTCTTCCCAAAGACCGCACATGGATCCACCGGTGTGATTGCATGTGTGTTCTTCTCACAGACCATATCATGAACCACACCCAGTGTCATTGCATGTGTGTTCTTCTCACAGACCACACATGGATCCACCAGTGTCATTGCATGTGTGTTCCTCTCAAAAACCATATCACGAACCACACCCAATGTCATTGCATGTGTGTTCTTCCCATGAACCACACATGGATCCACCAGTGTCATTGCATGTGTGTTCTTCCCACAAACCACACATGGATCCACCAGTGTCATTGCATGTGTGTTCTTCCCACAAACCACACATGGATCCACCAGTGTCATTGCATGTGTGTTCTTCCCATGAACCACACATGGATCCACCAGTGTAATTGCATGTCTGCTCTTTTCATGAACCACAGCTAGAGTCATTGGATGTGTGTTCTTCTCACAGACCACATATCACCAGTGTCATTGCATGTGTTTTATTCCCAAAGACCACACATGGATCCACCAGTGTCATTGTATGTGTGTTCTTCTCACAAACCATATCATGAACCACACCCAGTGTCATTGCATGTGTGTTCTTCTCACAGACCACACATTGGATCCACCAGTGTCATTGCATGTGTCTTCTTCTCACAAACCATATCATCAACCACACCCAATGTCATTGCATATGTGTTCTTCCCATGAACCACACATGGATCCACCAGTGTCATTGCATGTGTGTTCTTCCCACAGACCACACATGGATCCACCAGTGTCGTTGCATGTGTGTTCTTCCCATGAACCACACCTGGATCCACCGGTGTCATTATATGTCTGCTCTTGCCACGAACCACAGCTAGAGTCATGGCATGCGTGCTCTTTTCATGAACCACAGCTAGAGTCATTGCATGTGTGTTCGTCTTACAAACCATATCATGAACCACACCCAGTGTCATTGCATGTGTGTTCTCACAAACCACACATGGATCCACGGGTGTCATTGCATGTCTTCTCTTCTCATTAACCATAGCTAGAGTCATTGCATGTCTGTTCTTTTCACAAACCACATATCACCAGAGTCATTACATGTGTGATCTTCCCATAAACCACACATGGATCCACCAGTGTCATTGCATGTGTGTTCTTCTCACAAACCACACATGGATCCACCCAGTGTCATCGCATGTGTGTTCTTCCCATGAACCACACATGGATCCACCAGTGTCATTGCATGTCTGCTGTTTTCATGAACCACAGCTAGAGTCATTGGATGTGTGTTCTTCTCACAGACCACATATCACCAGTGTCATTGCATGTGTGTTCTTCCCAAAGACCACACATGGATCCACCAGTGTCATTGCATGTGTGTTCTTCTCAGAAACCATATCATGAACCACACCCAGTGTCATTGCATGTGTGTTCTTCTCACAGACCACACATGGATCCACCAGTGTCATTGCATGTGTGTTCCTCTCAAAAACCATATCACGAATCACACCCAATGTCATTGCATGTGTGTTCTTCCCATGAACCACACATGGATCCACCAGTGTCATTGCATGTGTGTTCTTCCCACAAACCACACATGGATCCACCACTGTCATTGCATGTGTGTTCTTCCCACAAACCACACATGGATCCACCAGTGTCATTGCATGTGTGTTCTTCCCATGAACCACACATGGATCCACCAGTGTAATTGCATGTCTGCTCTTTTCATGAACCACAGCTAGAGTCATTGGATGTGTGTTCTTCTCACAGACCACATATCACCAGTGTCATTGCATGTGTTTTCTTCCCAAAGACCACACATGGATCCACCAGTGTCATTGCATGTGTGTTCTTCTCACAAACCATATCATGAACCACACCCAGTGTCATTGCATGTGTGTTCTTCTCACAGACCAAACATTGGATCCACCAGTGTCATTGCATGTGTCTTCTTCTCACAAACCATATCATGAACCACACCAAATGTCATTGCATATGTGTTCTTCCCATGAACCACACATGGATCCACCAGTGTCATTGCATGTGTGTTCTTCCCACAGACCACACATGGATCCACCAGTGTCGTTGCATGTGTGTTCTTCCCATGAACCACACATGGATCCACCGGTGTCATTGTATGTCTGCTCTTGCCACGAACCACAGCTAGAGTCATGGCATGCGTGCTCTTTTCATGAACCACAGCTAGAGTCATTGCATGTGTGTTCTTCTTACAAACCATATCATGAACCACACCCAGTGTCATTGCATGTGTGTTCTCACAAACCACACATGGATCCACGGGTGTCATTCCATGTCTTATCTTCTCATTAACCATAGCTAGAGTCATTGCATGTCTGTTCTTTTCACAAACCACATATCACCAGAGTCATTACATGTGTGATCTTCCCATAAACCACACATGGATCCACCAGTGTCATTGCATGTGTGTTCTTCTCACAAACCACACATGGATCCACCCAGTGTCATCGCATGTGTGTTCTTCCCATGAACCACACATGGATCCACCAGTGTCATTGCATGTCTACTGTTTTCATGAACCACAGCTAGAGTCATTGGATGTGTGTTCTTCTCACAGACCACATATCACCAGTGTCATTGCATGTGTGTTCTTCCCAAAGACCACACATGGATCCACCAGTGTCATTGCATGTGTGTTCTTCTCACAAACCATATCATGAACCACACCCAGTGTCATTGCATGTGTGTTCTTCCCAAAGACCACACATGGATCCACCAGTGTCATTGCATGTGTGTTCTTCTCACAAACCATATCATGAACCACACCCAGTGTCATTGCATGTGTGTTCTTCTCATAGACCACACATGGATCCACCGGTGTCATTGCATGTGTGTTCTTCTCACAAACCATATCATGAACCACACCTAGTGTCATTGCATGTGTGTTATTCCCATGAACCACACATGGATCCACCAGTGTCATTGCATGTGTGTTCTTCCCACAGACCACACATGGATCCACCAGTGTCATTGCATGTCTGTTCTTCCCATGAACCACACATGGATCCACCAGTGTCATTGCATGTCTGCTGTTTTCATGAACCACAGCTAGAGTCATTGGATGTGTGTTCTTCTCACAGACCACATATCACCAGTGTCATTTCATGTGTGTTCTTCCCAAAGACCACACATGGATCCACCAGTGTCATTGCATGTGTGTTCTTCTCACAAACCATATCATGAACCACACCCAGTGTCATTGCATGTGTGTTCTTCTCACAGACCACACATGGATCCACCAGTGTCATTGCATGCGTGTTCCTCTCAAAAACCATATCACGAACCACACCCAATGTCATTGCATGTGTGTTCTTCCCATGAACCACACATGGATCCACCAGTGTCATTGCATGTGTGTTCTTCCCACAAACCACACATGGATCCACCAGTGTCATTGCATGTGTGTTCTTCCCACAAACCACACATGGATCCACCAGTGTCATTGCATGTGTGTTCTTCCCATGAACCACACATGGATCCACCAGTGTAATTGCATGTCTGCTCTTTTCATGAACCACAGCTAGTGTCATTGGATGTGTGTTCTTCTCACAGACCACATATCACCAGTGTCATTGCATGTGTTTTCTTCCCAAAGACCACACATGGATCCACCAGTGTCATTGCATGTGTGTTCTTCTCACAAACCATATCATGAACCACACCCAGCGTCATTGCATGTGTGTTCTTCTCAAAGACCACACATTGGATCCACCAGTGTCATTGCATGTGTCTTCTTCTCACAAACCATATCATGAACCACACCCAATGTCATTGCATATGTGTTCTTCCCATGAACCACACATGGATCCACCAGTGTCATTGCATGTGTGTTCTTCCCACAGACCACACATGGATCCACCAGTGTCGTTGCATGTGTGTTCTTCCCATGAACCACACATGGATCCACCGGTGTCGTTGTATGTCTGCTCTTGCCACGAACCACAGCTAGAGTCATGGCATGCGTGCTCTTTTCATGAACCACAGCTAGAGTCATTGCATGTGTGTTCTTCTTACAAACCATATCATGAACCACACCTAGTGTCATTGCATGTGTGTTCTCACAAACCACACATGGATCCACGGGTGTCATTCCATGTCTTATCTTCTCATTAACCATAGCTAGAGTCATTGCATGTCTGTTCTTTTCACAAACCACATATCACCAGAGTCATTACATGTGTGATCTTCCCATAAACCACACATGGATCCACCAGTGTCATTGCATGTGTGTTCTTCTCACAAACCACACATGGATCCACCCAGTGTCATCGCATGTGTGTTCTTCCCATGAACCACACATGGATCCACCAGTGTCATTGCATGTCTGCTGTTTTCATGAACCACAGCTAGAGTCATTGGATGTGTGTTCTTCTCACAGACCACATATCACCAGTGTCATTGCATGTGTGTTCTTCCCAAAGACCACACATGGATCCACCAGTGTCATTGCATGTGTGTTCTTCTCACAAACCATATCATGAACCACACCCAGTGTCATTGCATGTGTGTTCTTCTCATAGACCACACATGGATCCACCGGTGTCATTGCATGTGTGTTCTTCTCACAAACCATATCATGAACCACACCTAGTGTCATTGCATGTGTGTTATTCCCATGAACCACACATGGATCCACCAGTGTCATTGCATGTGTGTTCTTCCCACAGACCACACATGGATCCACCAGTGTCATTGCATGTCTGTTCTTCCCATGAACCACACATGGATCCACCAGTGTCATTGCATGTCTGCTGTTTTCATGAACCACAGCTAGAGTCATTGGATGTGTGTTCTTCTCACAGACCACATATCACCAGTGTCATTTCATGTGTGTTCTTCCCAAAGACCACACATGGATCCACCAGTGTCATTGCATGTGTGTTCTTCTCACAAACCATATCATGAACCACACCCAGTGTCATTGCATGTGTGTTCTTCTCACAGACCACACATGGATCCACCAGTGTCATTGCATGTGTGTTCCTCTCAAAAACCATATCACGAACCACACCCAATGTCATTGCATGTGTGTTCTTCCCATGAACCACACATGGATCCACCAGTGTCATTGCATGTGTGTTCTTCCCACAAACCACACATGGATCCACCAGTGTCATTGCATGTGTGTTCTTCCCACAAACCACACATGGATCCACCAGTGTCATTGCATGTGTGTTCTTCCCATGAACCACACATGGATCCACCAGTGTAATTGCATGTCTGCTCTTTTCATGAACCACAGCTAGTGTCATTGGATGTGTGTTCTTCTCACAGACCACATATCACCAGTGTCATTGCATGTGTTTTCTTCCCAAAGACCACACATGGATCCACCAGTGTCATTGCATGTGTGTTCTTCTCACAAACCATATCATGAACCACACCCAGCGTCATTGCATGTGTGTTCTTCTCAAAGACCACACATTGGATCCACCAGTGTCATTGCATGTGTCTTCTTCTCACAAACCATATCATGAACCACACCCAATGTCATTGCATATGTGTTCTTCCCATGAACCACACATGGATCCACCAGTGTCATTGCATGTGTGTTCTTCCCACAGACCACACATGGATCCACCAGTGTCGTTGCATGTGTGTTCTTCCCATGAACCACACATGGATCCACCGGTGTCGTTGTATGTCTGCTCTTGCCACGAACCACAGCTAGAGTCATGGCATGCGTGCTCTTTTCATGAACCACAGCTAGAGTCATTGCATGTGTGTTCTTCTTACAAACCATATCATGAACCACACCCAGTGTCATTGCATGTGTGTTCTCACAAACCACACATGGATCCACGGGTGTCATTGCATGTCTTCTATTCTCATTAACCATAGCTAGAGTCATTGCATGTCTTTTCTTTTCACAAACCACATATCACCAGAGTCATTACATGTGTGATCTTCCCATAAACCACACATGGATCCACCAGTGTCATTGCATGTGTGTTCTTCTCACAAACCACACATGGATCCACCCAGTGTCATCGCATGTGTGTACTTCCCATGAACCACACATGGATCCACCAGTGTCATTGCATGTCTGCTGTTTTCATGAACCACAGCTAGAGTCATTGGATGCGTGTTCTTCTCACATACCACATATCACCAGTGTCATTGCATGTGTGTTCTTCCCAAAGACCACACATGGATCCACCAGTGTCATTGCATGTGTGTTCTTCTCACAAACCATATCATGAACCACACCCAGTGTCATTGCATGTGTGTTCTTCTCACAGACCACACATGGATCCACCAGTGTCATTGCATGTGTGTTCCTCTCAAAAACCATATCATGAACCACACCCAGTGTCATTGCATGTGTGTTATTCCCATGAACCACACATGGATCCACCAGTGTCATTGCATGTGTGTTCTTCCCACAGACCACACATGGATCCACCAGTGTCATTGCATGTGTGTTCTTCCCATGAACCACACATGGATCCACCAGTGTCATTGCATGTCTGCTCTTTTCATGAACCACAGCTAGAGTCATTGGTTGTGTATTCTTCTCACAGACCACATATCACCAGTGTCATTGCATGTGTGTTCTTCCCAAAGACCACACATGGATCCACCAGTGTCATTGCATGTGTGTTCTTCTCACAAACCATATCCTGAACCACACCCAGTGTCATTGCATGTGTGTTCTTATCATGAACCACACATAGATCCACCAGTGTCATTGCATGTGTGTTCTTCCCACAGACCACACATGGATACACCGGTGTCATTGCATGTGTGTTATTCCCATGAACCACACATGGATCCACCAGTGTCATCGCAGTCTGCTCTTTTCATGAACCACATTTAGAGTCATCGCATGTCTGCTCTTTTCATGAACCACAACTAGAGTCATTGCATGTGTGTTCTTCTTACAAACCATATCATTAACCACACCCAGTGTCATTGCATGTGTGTTCTTCTCACAAACCACACATGGATCCACCGGTGTCATTGCATGTCTACTCTTCTCATTAACCACAGCTAGAGTCATTGCATGTCTGTTCTTTTCACAAACCACATATCACCAGAGTCATTGCATGTGTGTTCTTCCCATAAACCACACATGGATCCACCAGTGTCATTGCATGTGTGTTCTTCTCACAAACCATATCATGAACCATACCCAATGTCATTGCATGTGTGTTCTTCCCATGAACAACACATGGATCCACCAGTGTCATTGCATGTGTGTTCTTCCCACAGACCACACATGGATCCACCAGTGTCATTGCATGTGTGTTCATCCCATGAACCACACATGGATCCACCAGTGTCATTGCATGTCTGCTCTTTTCATGAACCACAGCTAGAGTCATTGGATGTGTGTTCTTCTCACAGACCACATATCACCAGTGTCATTGCATGTGTTTTCTTCCGAAAGACCACACATGGATCCACCAGTGTCATTGCATGTGTGTTCTTCTCACAAACCATATCATGAATCACACCAAGTGTCATTGCATGTGTGTTCTTCCCAAAGACCACACATGGATCCACCAGTGTCATTGCATGTGTGTTCTTCTCACAAACCATATCATGAACCACACCTAGTGTCATTGCATGTGTGTTCTTCTCATAGACCACACATGGATCCACCAGTGTCATTGCATGTCTGTTCTTTTCATGAACCACAGCTAGAGTCATTGGATGTGTGTTCTTCACATAGACCACATATCATCAGTGTCATTGCCTGTGTGTTCTTCCCAAAGACCACACATGGATCCACCAGTGTCATTGCATGTGTGTTCTTCTCACAAACCATATCATGAACAACACCCAGTGTCATTGCATGTGTGTTCTTCTCACAGACCACACATGGATCCACCAGTGTCATTGCATGTGTGTTCCTCTCAAAAACCATATCACGAACCACACCCAATGTCATTGCATGTGTGTTCTTCCCATGAACCACACATGGATCCACCAGTGTCATTGCATGTGTGTTCTTCCCACAAACCACACATGGATCCACCAGTGTTATTGCATGTGTTTCCTTCCCACAAACCACACATGGATCCACCAGTGTCATTGCATGTGTGTTCTTACCATGAACCACACATGGATCCACCAGTGTCATTGCATGTCTGCTCTTTTCATGAACCACGGCTAGAGTCATTGGATGTGTGTTCTTCTCACAGACCACATATCACCAGTGTCATTGCATGTGTTTTCTTCCCAAAGACCACACATGGATCCACCAGTGTCATTGCATGTGTGTTCTTCTCACAAACCATATCATGAACCACACCCAGTGTCATTGCATGTGTGTTCTTCTCACAGACCACACATTAGATCCACCAGTGTCATTGCATGTGTCTTCTTCTCACAAACCATATCATGAACCACACCCAATGTCATTGCATATGTGTTCTTCCCATGAACCACACATGGATCCACCAGTGTCATTGCATGTGTGTTCTTCCCACAGACCACACATGGATCCACCAGTGTCGTTGCATGTGTGTTCTTCCCATGAACCACACATGGATCCACCGGTGTCATTGTATGTCTCCTCTTGCCACGAACCACAGCTAGAGTCATTGCATGCGTGCTCTTTTCATGAACCACAGCTAGAGTCATTGCATGTGTGTTCTTCTTACAAACCATATCATGAACCACACCCAGTGTCATTGCATGTGTGTTCTCACAAACCACACATGGATCCACCGGTGTCATTGCATGTCTACTCTTCTCATTAACCACAGCTAGGTTCATTGCATGTCTGTTCTTTTCACAAACCACATATCACCAGAGTCATTGCATGTGTGTTCTTCCCATGAACCACACATGGATCCACCAGTGTCATTGCATGTGTGTTCTTCTCACAAACCACACATGGATCCACCCAGTGTCATCGCATGTCTGCTCTTCCCATGAACCACACATGGATCCACCAGTGTCATTGCATGTCTGCTCTTTTCATGAACCACAGCTAGAGTCATTGGATGTGTGTTCTTCTCTCAGAACACATATCACCAGTGTGATTGCATGTGTGTTCTTCCCAAAGACCACACATGGATCCACCAGTGTCATTGCATGTGTGTTCTTCTCACAAACCATATCATGAACCACACCCAGTGTCATTGCATGTGTGTTCTTCTCATAGACCACACAAGGATCCACCAGTGTCATTGCATGTGTGTTCTCCTCGCAAACCATATAATGAACCACACCCAGTGTGATTGCTTGTGTGTTCTTCCCATGAACCACACATGGATCCACCAGTGCCATTGCATGTGTGTTCTTCCCATGAACCACACATGGATCCACCAGTGTCATTGCATGTCTGCTCTTTTCATGAACCACAACTAGAGTCATTGGATGTGTGTTCTTCACACAGACCACATATCATCAGTGTCATTGCATGTGTGTTCTTCCCAAAGACCACACATGGATCCACCAGTGTCATTGCATGTGTGTTCTTCTCACAAACCATATCATGAACCACACCCAGTGTCATTGCATGTGTGTTCTTCTCACAAACCACACATGGATCCACCAGTGTCATTGCATGTGTCTTCTTCTCACAAACCATATCATGAACCACACCCAATGTCATTGCATGTGTGTTCTTCCCATGAACCAGTGACATTGCATGTGTGTTCTTCCCACAGACCACACATGGATCCACCAGTGTCATTGCATGTGTGTTCTTCCCATGAACCACACATGGATCCACCAGTGTCATTGCATGTCTGCTCATTTCATGAACCACAGCTAGAGTCACTGGATGTGTGTTCTTCTCACAGACCACATATCACCAGTGTCATTGCATGTGTTTTCTTCCCAAAAACCACACATGGATCCACCAGTGTCATTGCATGTGTGTTCTTCTCACAAACTATATCATGAACCACACCCAGTGTCATTGCATGTGTGTTATTCTCATAGACCACACATGGATCCACCAGTGTCATTGCATGTGTGTTCTTCTCACAGACCATATCATGAACCACACCCAGTGTCATTGCACGTGTGTTCTTCCCATGAACCACACATGGATCCATCGGTGTCATTGTATGTCTGCTCTTTTCATTAACCACAGCTAGAGACATTCATTTGTGTTCTTCTCACAAACCACATATCAACGGAGTCATTGCATGTGTGTTCTTCCCAAAGACCACACATGGATCCACCAGTGTCATTGCATGTGTGTTCTTCCCACAGACCAAACATGGATCCACCAGTGTCGTTGCATGTGTGTTCTTCCCATGAACCACACATGGATCCACCAGTGTCATTGTATGTCTGCTCTTCCCATGAACCACAGCTAGAGTCATCGCATGCGTGGTCTTTTCACAAACCACAGCTAGAGTCATTGCATGTGTGTTCTTCTTACAAACCATATCATGAACCACACCCAGTTTCATTGCATCTGTGTTCTTCTCACAAACCACACATGGATCCACCGGTGTCATTGCATGTCTGCTCTTCTCATTAACCACAGCTAGAGTCATTGCATGTCTGGTCTTTTCACAGACCTCATATCACCAGAGTCATTGCATGTGTGTTCTTCCCATGAACCACACATGGATCCACCAGTGTCATTTTTTGTGTGTTCTTCTCACAAACCACACATGGATCCACCCAGTGTCATGGCATGTCTGCTCTTCCCATGAACCACACATGGATCCACCAGTGTCATTGCATGTTTTCTCTTTTCATGAACCACATCTAGAGTCATTGGATGTGTGTTCTTCTCACAGACCACATATTACCAGTGTCATTGCATGTGTGTTCTTCTCACAAACCATATCATGAACCACACCCAGTGTCATTGCATGTGTGTTCTTCTCACAGACCACACATGGATCCACCAGTGTCATTGCATGTGTGTTCTTCTCACAAACCATATCATGAACCACACCCAGTGTCATTGCATGTGTGTTCTTCTCACAGACCACACATGGATCCACCAGTGTCATTGCATGTGTGTTCCTCTCAAAAACCATATCACGAACCACACCCAATGTCATTGCATGTGTGTTCTTCCCATGAACCACACATGGATCCACCAGTGTCATTGCATGTGTGTTCTTCCCACAAACCACACATGGATCCACCAGTGTCATTGCATGTGTGTTCTTCCCACAAACCACACATGGATCCACCAGTGTCATTGCATGTGTGTTCTTCTCAGAAACCATATCATGAACCACACCCAATGTCATTGCATGTGTGTTCTTCCCATGAACCACACATGGATCCACCAGTGTCAATGCATGTGTGTTCTTCCCACAAACCACACATGGATCCACCAGTTTCATTGCATGTGTGTTCTTCCCATGAACCACACATGGATCCACCAGTGTAATTGCATGTCTGCTCTTTTGATGAACCACAGCTAGAGTCATTGGATGTGTGTTCTTCTCACAGACCACATATCACCAGTGTCATTGCATGTGTTTTCTTCCCAAAGACAACACATGGATCCACCAGTGTCATTGCATGTGTGTTCTTCTCACAAACCATATCATGAACCACACCCAGTGTCATTGCATGTGTGTTCTTCCCATGAACCACACATGGATCCACCAGTGTCAATGCATGTGTGTTCTTCCCACAAACCACACATGGATCCACCAGTTTCATTGCATGTGTGTTCTTCCCATGAACCACACATGGATCCACCAGTGTAATTGCATGTCTGCTCTTTTGATGAACCACAGCTAGAGTCATTGGATGTGTGTTCTTCTCACAGACCACATATCACCAGTGTCATTGCATGTGTTTTCTTCCCAAAGACAACACATGGATCCACCAGTGTCATTGCATGTGTGTTCTTCTCACAAACCATATCATGAACCACACCCAGTGTCATTGCATGTGTGTTCTTCTCACAGACCACACATTGGATCCACCAGTGTCATTGCATGTGTGTTCTTCTCACAAACCAAATCATGAACCACACCCAATGTCATTGCATGTGTGTTCTTCCCATGAACCACACATGGATCCACTAGTGTCATTGCATGTGTGTTCTTCCCACAGACCACACATGGATCCACCAGTGTCATTGCATGTGTGTTCTTCCCATGAACCACACATGGATTCACCAGTGTCATTGCATGTCTCCTCTTTTCATGAACCACAACTAGAGTCATTGGATGTGTGTTCTTCTCACAGACCACATATCACCAGTGTCATTGCATGTGTTTTCTTCCCAAAGACCACACATGGATCCACCAGTGTCATTGCATGTGTGTTCTTCTCACAAACCATATCATGAACCACACCCAGTGTCTTTGCATGTGTGTTCTTCTCATAGACCACAGATGGATCCACCAGTGTCATTGCATGTGTGTTCTTCTCACAGACCATATCATGAACCACACCCAGTGTCATTGCATGTGTGTTCTTCCCATGAACCACACATGGATCCATCAGTGTCATTGTATGTCTGCTCTTTTCATTAACCACAGCTAGAGACATTGCATGTGTGTTCTTCTCAAAAACCACCTATCAACGGAGTCATTGCATGTGTGTT
Source organism: Avena sativa (assembly GCA_916181665.1). Classification (NCBI taxonomy): domain Eukaryota; kingdom Viridiplantae; phylum Streptophyta; class Magnoliopsida; order Poales; family Poaceae; genus Avena; species Avena sativa. The sequence continues at coordinate 438,639,510 of OV702295.1, forward strand.
CTTCCCACAGGCCATAGATGGATCCACCAGTGTCATTGCATGTGTGTTCTTCCCACATACCACACATGGATCCACCAATGTCGTTGCATGTGTGTTCTTCCCATGAACCACACATGGATCCACCAGTGTCATTGTATGTCTTCTCTTCCCATGAACCACAGCTAGAGTCATAGCATGCGTGCTCTTTTCACAAACCACAGCTAGAGTAATTGCTTGTGTGTTCTTCTTACAAACCATATCATGAACCACACCCAGTTTCATTGCATGTGTGTTCTTCTCACAAACCACACATGGATCCACCAGTGTCATTGCATGTCTGCTCTTCTAATTAACCACAGCTAGAGTCATTGCATGCGTGCTCTTTTCACAAACCACAGCTAGAGTCATTGCATGTGTGTTCTTGCCATGAACCACACATGGATCCACCAGTGTCATTGCATGTGTGTTCTTCCCACAGACCACACATGGATCCACCAGTGTCGTTGCATGTGTGTTCTTCCCATGAACCACACATGGATCCACCGGTGTCATTGTATGTCTGCTCTTCCGACGAACCACAGCTAGAGTCATCGCATGCGTGCTCTTTTCATGAACCACAGCTAGAGTCATTGCATGTGTGTTCTTCTTACAAACCATATCATGAACCACACCCAGTGTCATTGCATGTGTGTTCTTCTGACAAACCACACATGGATCCACCGGTGTCATTGCATGTCTGCTCTTCTCATTAACCACAGCTAGAGTCATTGCATGTCTGTTCTTTTCACAAACCACATATCACCAGAGTCATTGCATGTGTGTTCTTACAATGAACCACACATGGATCCACCAGTGTCATTGCATGTGTGTTCTTCTCACAAACAACACATGGATCCACCCAGTGTCATCGCATGTCTGCTCTTCCCATGAACCACACATGGATCCACGAGTGTCATTGCATGTCTGCTCTTTTCATGAACCACAGCTAGAGTCATTGGATGTGTGTTCTTCTCACAGACCGCATATCACCAGTGTGATTGCATGTGTGTTCTTCCCAAAGACCACACATGGATCCACCAGTGTCATTGCATGTGTGTTCTTCTCACAAACCATATCATGAACCACACCGAGTGTCATTGCATGTGTATTCTTCTCACAGACCACACATGGATCCACTAGTATCATTGCATGTGTGTTCTTCTCACAAACCATATCATGAACCACACCTAGTGTCATTGCATGTGTGTTCTTCTCACAAACAACACATGGATCCACCCAGTGTCATCGCATGTCTGCTCTTCCCATGAACCACACATGGATCCACCAGTGTCATTGCATGTCTGCTCTTTTCATGAACTACAACTAGAGTCATTGGATGTGTGTTCTTCACACAGACCACATTTCATCAGTGTCACTGCATGTGTTCTTCCCAAAGACCACACATGGATCCACCAGTGTCATTGCATGTGTGTTCTTCTCACAAACCATATCATGAACCACACCCAGTGTCATTGCATGTGTGTTCTTCTCACAAACCACACATGGATCCACCAGTGTCATTGCATGTGTGTTCTTCTCACAAACCATATCATGAACCACACCCAATGTCATTGCATGTGTGTTCTTCCCATGAACCACACATGGATCCACCAGTGTCATTGCATGTGTGTTCTTCCCACAGACCACACATGGATCCACCAGTGTCATTGCATGTCTGCTCATTTCATGAACCACAGCTAGAGTCATTGGATTTGTGTTCTTCTCACAGACCACATATCACCAGTGTCATTGCATGTGTTTTCTTCCCAAAAACCACACATGGATCCACCAGTGTCATTGCATGTGTGTTCTTCTCACAAACCATATCATGAACCACACCCAGTGTCATTGCATGTGTGTTCTTCTCATAGACCACACATGGATCCACCAGTGTCATCGCATGTGTGTTCTTCTCACAGATCATATCATGAACCGCACCTAGTGTCATTGCATGTGTGTTCTTCCCATGAACAACACATGGATCCATCGGTGTCATTGTATGTCTGCTCTTTTCATTAACCACAGCTAGAGACATTGCATGTGTGTTCTTCTCACAAACCACATATCAACGGAGTCATTGCATGTGTGTTCTTCCCAAAGACCACACATGGATCCACCAGTGTCATTGCATGTGTGTTCTTCCCACAGACCAAACATGGATCCACCAGTGTCGTTTCATGTGTGTTTTTCCCATGAACCACACATGGATCCACCAGTGTCATTGTATGTCTACTCTTCCCATGAACCACAGCTAGAGTCATCGCATGCGTGCTCTTTTCACAAACCACAGCTAGAGTCATTGCATGTGTGTTCTTCTTACAAACCATATCATGAACCACACCCAGTTTCATTGCATCTGTGTTCTTCTCACAAACCACACGTGGATCCACATGTGTCATTGCATGTCTGCTCTTCTCATTAACCACATCTAGAGTCATTGCATGTCTGTTCTTTTCACAGACCTCATATCACCAGATTCATTGCATGTGTGTTCTTCCCATGAACCACAAATGGATCCACTAGTGTCATTGTATGTGTGTTCTTCTCACAAACCACACATGGATCCACCCAGTGTCATCGCATGTCTGCTCTTCCCATGAACCACACATGGATCCACCAGTGTCATTGCATGTTTGCTCTTTTCATGAACCACAGCTAGAGTCATTGGATGTGTGTTCTTCTCACAGACCACATATTACCAGTGTCATTGCATGTGTGTTTTCCCAAAGACCACACATGGATCCACCAATGTCATTGCATGTGTGTTCGGATCACAAACCATATCATGAACCACACCCAGTGTCATTGCATGTGTGTTCGTCTCACAGACCACACATGGATCCACTAGTGTCATTGCATGTGTGTTCTTCTCACAGACCATATCATGAACCACACTCAGTGTCATTGCATGTGTGTTCTTCCCATGAACCACACATGGATCCACCGGTGTCATTGTATGTCTGCTCTTTTTATTAACCACAGCTAGAGTCATTGCATGTGTGTTCTTCTATCAAGCCACATATCACCGGAGTCATTGCATGTGTGTCTTCCCAAAGACCACACATGGATCCACCAGTGACATTGCAGGTGTGTTCTTCCCACAGGCCACACATGGATCCACCAGTGTCGTTGCACGTGTGTTCTTCCCATGAACCACACATGGATCCACCAGTGTCATTGTATGTCTGCTCTTCCCATGAACCACAGCTAGAGTCATCTCATGCGTGCTCTTTTCACAAACCACAACTAGAGTCATTGCATGTGTGTTCTTCTTACAAACCATATCATGAACCACACTCAGTGTCATTGCATGTGTGTTCTTCTCCCAAACCGCACATGGATCCACCGATGTCATTGCATGTCTGCTCTTCTCATTAACCACAGCTAGAGTCCTTGCATGTCTGTTCTTTTCACAAACCACATATCACCAGAGTCATTGCATGTGTGTTCTTCCCATGAACCACACATGGATCCACCGATGTCATTGCATGTCTACTCTTCTCAACAACCATAGCTAGAGTCATTGCATGTATGTTCTTTTCACAAACCACATATCACCAGAGTCATTGCATGTGTGTTCTTCCCATGAACCACACCCAGTGTCATTGCATGTGTGTTCTTCTCATTAACCACACATGGATCCACCGGTGTCTTTGCATGTCTGCTCTTTTCATTAACCACAGCTAGAGTCAATGCATGTGTGTTCATCTCACAGACCACATATCACCTGTGTCATTGCATGTGTGTTCTTTCCATGAACCACACATAGATCCACCAGTGTCATTGCATGTGTGTTCTTGCCATGAACCACACATGGATCCACCGGTGTCATTGCAGGTCTCCTCTTTTCATGAACCACAGTCAGAGTCATCGCATGTCTTCTATTTTCATGAACTACGGCTAGAGTCATTGCATGTGTGTTCTTCTTACAAACCATATCATGAACCACACCACCAGTGTCATTGCATGTGTGTTATTCTCACAAACCACACATTGATCCACCGGTGTCATTGCATGTCTACTCTTCTCATTAACCAGAGCTAGAGTCATTGCATGTCTATTCTTTTCACAAACCACATATCACCAGAGTCATTGCATGTGTGTTCTTCTCGTAGACCACACATGGATCCACTAGTGTCATTGCATGTGTGTTCTTCTCACAAACCATATCATGAACCACACCCAGTGTCATTGAATGTCTGTTCTTCCCATGAACCACATATGGATCCACCAGTGTCATTGCAGGTCTGCTCTTTTCATGAACCACGGTTAGAGTCATCGCATGTCTGCTCTTTTCATGAACCATAGCTAGAGTCATTGCATGTGTGTTCTTCTTACAAACCATATCATGAACCACACCACCAGTGTCATTGCATGTAGTTCTTCTCACAAACCACACATTGATCCACCGGTGTCATTGCATGTCTGCTCTTCTCCTTAACCACAGCTAGAGTCATTGCATGTCTGTTCTTTTCACAAACCACATATCACCAGAGTCATTGCATGTGTGTTCTTCCCATGAACCACACATGGATCCACCAGTGTCATTTCATGTGTGTTCTTCTCACAAACAACACATGGATCCACCCAGTGTCATCGCATGTCTGCTCTTCCCATGAACCACACATGGATCCACTAGTGTCATTGCATGTCTGCTCTTTTCATGAACCACAGCTAGAGTCATTGGATGTGTGTTCTTCTCACAGACCGCATATCACCAGTGTGATTGCATGTGTGTTCTTCCCAAAGACCACACATGGATCCACCAGTGTCATTGCATGTGTGTTCTTCTCACAAACCATATCATGAACCACACCCAGTGTCATTGCATGTGTGTTCTTCTCACAGACCACACATGGATCCACCAGTGTCATTGCATATGTGTTCTTCTCACAAACCATATCATGAACCACACCAAGTGTGATTGCTTGTGTGTTCTTCCCATGAACCACACATGGATCCACCAGTGTCATTGCATGTGTGTTCTTCCCATGAACCACACATGGGTCCACCAGTGTCATTGCATGTCTCCTCTTTTCATGAACCACAACTAGAGTCATTGGATGTGTGTTCTTCACACAGACCACATTTCATCAGTGTCATTGCATGTGTGTTCTTCCCAAAGACCACACATGGATCCACCAGTGTCATTGCATGTGTGTTCTTGTCACAAACCATATCATGAACCACACCCAGTGTCATTGCATGTGTGTTCTTCTCACAAACCACACATGGATCCACCAGTGTCATTGCATGTGTGTTCTTCTCACAAACCATATCATGAACCACACCCAATGTCATTGCATGTGTGTTCTTCCCATGAACCACACATGGATCCACCAGCGTCATTGCATCTGTGTTCTTCCCACACACCACACATGGATTCATCAGTGTCATTGCATGTGTGTTCTTCCCACGAACCACACATGGATCCACCAGTGTCATTGCATGTCTGCTCATTTCATGAACCACAGCTAGAGTCATTGGATGTGTGTTCTTCTCACAGACCACATATCACCATTCTCATTGCATGTGTTTTCTTCCCAAAGACCACACATGGATCCACAAGTGTCATTGCATGTGTGTTCTTCTCACAAACCATATCATGAACCACACCCAGTGTCATTGCATGTGTGTTCTTCTCACAGACCACACATGGATCGACCAGTGTCATTGCATGTGTGTTCTTCTCACAGACCATATCATGAACCACACCCAGTGTCATTGCATGTGTGTTCTTCCCATTAACCACACATGGATCCACCGGTGTCATTGTATGTCTGCTCTTTTCATTAACCACAGCTAGAGACATTGCATGTGTGTTCTTCTCACAAACCACATATCACCGGAGTCATTGCATGTGTGTTCTTCCCACAGACCACACATGGATCCACCAGTGTCATTGCATGTGTGTTCTTCCCACATGCCACACATGGATCCACCAGTGTCGTTGCATGTGTGTTCTTCCCATGAACCACACTTGGATCCACCAGTGTCATTGCATGTCTGCTGTTTTCATGAACCACAGCTAGAGTCATTGGATGTGTGTTCTTCTCACATACCACATATCACCAGTGTCATTTCATGTGTGTTCTTCCCAAAGACCACACATGGATCCACCAGTGTCATTGCATGTGTGTTCTTCTCACAAACCATATCATGAACCACACCCAGTGTCATTGCATGTGTGTTCTTCTCATTAACCCCACATGGATCCACCGGTGTCATTGCATGTGTGTTCTTCTCACAGACCACACATGGATCCACCGGTGTCATTGCATGTGTGTTCTTCTCACAAACCATATCATGAACCACACCCAGTGTCATTGCATGTGTGTTATTCCCATGAACCACACATGGATCCACCAGTGTCATTGCATGTGTGTTCTTCCCACAGACCACACATGGATCCACCAGTGTCATTGCATGTGTGTTCTTCCCATGAACCACACATGGATCCACCAGTGTCATTGCATGTCTGCTGTTTTCATGAACCACAGCTAGAGTCATTGGATGTGTGTTCTTCTCACAGACCACATATCACCAGTGTCATTGCATGTGTGTTCTTCCCAAAGACCACACATGGATCCACCAGTGTCATTGCATGTGTGTTCTTCTCACAAACCATATCATGAACCACACCCAGTGTCATTGCATGTGTGTTCTTCTCACAGACCACACATTGGATCCACCAGTGTCATTGCATGTGTGTTCCTCTCAAAAACCATATCACGAACCACACCCAATGTCATTGCATGTGTGTTCTTCCCATGAACCACACATGGATCCACCGGTGTCATTGCATGTGTGTTCTTCCCACAAACCACACATGGATCCACCGGTGTCATTGCATGTGTGTTCTTCCCACAAACCACACATGGATCCACCAGTGTCATTGCATGTGTGTTCTTCCCATGAACCACACATGGATCCACCAGTGTAATTGCATGTCTGCTCTTTTCATGAACCACAGCTAGAGTCATTGGATGTGTGTTCTTCTCATAGACCACATATCACCAGTGTCATTGCATGTGTTTTCTTCCCAAAGACCACACGTGGATCCACCAGTGTCATTGCATGTGTGTTCTTCTCACAAACCATATCATGAACCACACCCAGTGTCATTGCATGTGTGTTCTTCTCACAGACCACACATTGGATCCACCAGTGTCATTGCATGTGTCTTCTTCTCACAAACCATATCATGAACCACACCCAATGTCATTGCATATGTGTTCTTCCCATGAACCACACATGGATCCACTAGTGTCATTGCATGTGTGTTCTTCCCACAGACCACACATGGATCCACCAGTGTTGTTGCATGTGTGTTCTTCCCATGAACCACACATGGATCCACCGGTGTCGTTGTATGTCTGCTCTTGCCACGAACCACAGCTAGAGTCATGGCATGCGTGCTCTTTTCATGAACCACAGCTAGAGTCATTGCATGTGTGTTCTTCTTACAAACCATATCATGAACCACACCCAGTGTCATTGCATGTGTGTTCTCACAAACCACACATGGATCCACGGGTGTCATTTCATGTCTTCTATTCTCATTAACCATAGCTAGAGTCATTGCATGTCTTTTCTTTTCACAAACCACATATCACCAGAGTCATTACATGTGTGATCTTCCCATAAACCACACATGGATCCACCAGTGTCATTGCATGTGTGTTCTTCTCACAAACCACACATGGATCCACCCAGTGTCATCGCATGTGTGTACTTCCCATGAACCACACATGGATCCACCAGTGTCATTGCATGTCTGCTGTTTTCATGAACCACATCTAGAGTCATTGGATGTGTGTTCTTGTCACAGACCACATATCACCAGTGTCATTGCATGTGTGTTCTTCCCAAAGACCACACATGGATCCACCAGTGTCATTGCATGTGTGTTCTTCTCACAAACCATATCATGAACCACACCCAGTGTCATTGCATGTGTGTTCTTCTCACAGACCACACATGGATCCACCGGTGTCATTGCATGTGTGTTCTTCTCACAAACCATATCATGAACCACACCCAGTGTCATTGCATGTGTGTTATTCCCATGAACCACACATGGATCCACCAGTGTCATTGCATGTGTGTTCTTCCCACAGACCACACATGGATCCACCAGTGTCATTGCATGTGTGTTCTTCCCATGAACCACACATGGATCCACCAGTGTCATTGCATGTCTGCTCTTTTCATGAACCACAGCTAGAGTCATTGGTTGTGTATTCTTCTCACAGACCACATATCACCAGTGTCATTGCATGTGTGTTCTTCCCAAAGACCACACATGGATCCACCAGTGTCATTGCATGTGTGTTCTTCTCACAAACCATATCCTGAACCACACCCAGTGTCATTGCATGTGTGTTCTTATCATGAACCACACATAGATCCACCAGTGTCATTGCATGTGTGTTCTTCCCACAGACCACACATGGATACACCGGTGTCATTGCATGTGTGTTATTCCCATGAACCACACATGGATCCAGCAGTGTCATCGCAGGTCTGCTCTTTTCATGAACCACAGTTAGAGTCATCGCATGTCTGCTCTTTTCATGAACCACAACTAGAGTCATTGCATGTGTGTTCTTCTTACAAACCATATCATTAACCACACCCAGTGTCATTGCATGTGTGTTCTTCTCACAAACCACACATGGATCCACCGGTGTCATTGCATGTCTACTCTTCTCATTAACCACAGCTAGAGTCATTGCATGTCTGTTCTTTTCACAAACCACATATCACCAGAGTCATTGCATGTGTGTTCTTCCCATAAACCACACATGGATCCACCAGTGTCATTGCATGTGTGTTCTTCTCACAAACCATATCATGAACCATACCCAATGTCATTGCATGTGTGTTCTTCCCATGAACAACACATGGATCCACCAGTGTCATTGCATGTGTGTTCTTCCCACATACCACACATGGATCCACCAGTGTCATTGCATGTGTGTTCTTCCCATGAACCACACATGGATCCACCAGTGTCATTGCATGTCTGCTATTTTCATGAACCACAGCTAGAGTCATTGGATGTGTGTTTTTCTCACAGACCACATATCACCAGTGTCATTGCATGTGTTTTCTTCCGAAAGACCACACATGGATCCACCAGTGTCATTGCATGTGTGTTCTTCTCACAAACCATATCATGAATCACACCAAGTGTCATTGCATGTGTGTTCTTCCCAAAGACCACACATGGATCCACAAGTGTCATTGCATGTGTGTTCTTCTCACAAATCATATCATGAACCACACCTAGTGTCATTGCATGTGTGTTCTTCTCATAGACCACACATGGATCCACCAGTGTCATTGCATGTCTGTTCTTTTCATGAACCACAGCTAGAGTCATTGGATGTGTGTTCTTCACACAGACCACATATCATCAGTGTCATTGCATGTGTGTTCTTCCCAAATACCACACATGGATCCACCAGTGTCATTGCATGTGTGTTCTTCTCACAAACCATATCATGAACAACACCCAGTGTCATTGCATGTGTGTTCTTCTCACAGACCACACATGGATCCACCAGTGTCATTGCATCTGTGTTCCTCTCAAAAACCATATCACGAACCACACCCAATGTCATTGCATGTGTGTTCTTCCCATGAACCACACATGGATCCACCAGTGTCATTGCATGTGTGTTCTTCCCACAAACCACACATGGATCCACCAGTGTCATTGCATGTGTTTTCTTCCCACAAACCACACATGGATCCACCAATGTCATTGCATGTGTGTTCTTACCATGAACCACACATGGATCCACCAGTGTAATTGCATGTCAGCTCTTTTCATGAACCACAGCTAGAGTCATTGGATGTGTGTTCTTCTCACAGACCACATATCACCAGTGTCATTGCATGTGTTTTCTTCCCAAAGACCACACATGGATCCACCAGTGTCATTGCATGTGTGTTCTTCTCACAAACCATATCATGAACCACACCCAGTGTCATTGCATGTGTGTTCTTCTCACAGACCACACATTGGATCCACCAGTGTCATTGCATGTGTCTTCTTCTCACAAACCATATCATGAACCACACCCAATGTCATTGCATATGTGTTCTTCCCATGAACCACACATGGATCCACCAGTGTCATTGCATGTGTGTTCTTCCCACAGACCACACATGGATCCACCAGTGTCGTTGCATATGTGTTCTTCCCATGAACCACACATGGATCCACCGGTGTCATTGTATGTCTGCTCTTGCCACGAACCACAGCTAGAGTCATTGCATGCGTGCTCTTTTCATGAACCACAGCTAGAGTCATTGCATATGTGTTCTTCTTACAAACCATATCATGAACCACACCCAGTGTCATTGCATGTGTGTCTCACAAACCACACATGGATCCACCGGTGTCATTGCATGTCTACTCTTCTCATTAACCACAGCTAGGTTCATTGCATGTCTGTTCTTTTCACAAACCACATATCACCAGAGTCATTGCATGTGTGTTCTTCCCATGAACCACACATGGATCCACCAGTGTCATTGCATGTGTGTTCTTCTCACAAACCACACATGGATCCACCCAGTGTCATCGCATGTCTGCTCTTCCCATGAACCACACATGGATCCACCAGTGTCATTGCATGTCTGCTCTTTTCATGAACCACAGCTAGAGTCATTGGATGTGTGTTCTTCTCACAGAACACATATCACCAGTGTGATTGCATGTGTGTTCTTCCCAAAGACCACACATGGATCCACTAGTGTCATTGCATGTGTGTTCTTCTCACAAACCATATCATGAACCACACCCAGTGTCATTGCATGTGTGTTCTTCTCATAGACCACACAAGGATCCACTAGTGTCATTGCATGTGTGTTCTTCTCGCAAACCATATAATGAACCACACCCAGTGTGATTGCTTGTGTGTTCTTCCCATGAACCACACATGGATCCACCAGTGCCATTGCATGTGTGTTCTTCCCATGAACCACACATGGATCCACCAGTGTCATTGCATGTCTGCTCTTTTCATGAACCACAACTAGAGTCATTGGATGTGTGTTCTTCACACAGACCACATATCATCAGTGTCATTGCATGTGTGTTCTTCCCAAAGACGACACATGGATCCACCAGTGTCATTGTATGTGTGTTCTTCTCACATACCATATCATGAACCACACCCAGTGTCATTGCATGTGTGTTCTTCTCACAAACCACACATGGATCCACCAGTGTCATTGCATGTGTCTTCTTCTCACAAAACATATCATGAACCACACCCAATGTCATTGCATGTGTGTTCTTCCCATGAACCAGTGCCATTGCATGTGTGTTCTTCTTACAAACCATATCATGAACCACACCCAGTGTCATTGCATGTGTGTTCTCACAAACCACACATGGATCCACGGGTGTCATTGCATGTCTTCTATTCTCATTAACCATAGCTAGAGTCATTGCATGTCTTTTCTTTTCACAAACCACATATCACCAGAGTCATTACATGTGTGATCTTCCCATAAACCACACATGGATCCACCAGTGTCATTGCATGTGTGTTCTTCTCACAAACCACACATGGATCCACCTAGTGTCATCGCATGTGTGTACTTCCCATGAACCACACATGGATCCACCAGTGTCATTGCATGTCTGCTGTTTTCATGAACCACAGCTAGAGTCATTGGATGTGTGTTCTTGTCACAGACCACATATCACCAGTGTCATTGCATGTGTGTTCTTCCCAAAGACCACACATGGATCCACCAGTGTCATTGCATGTGTGTTCTTCTCACAAACCATATCATGAACCACACCCAGTGTCATTGCATGTGTGTTCTTCTCACAGACCACACATGGATCCACCGGTGTCATTGCATGTGTGTTCTTCTCACAAACCATATCATGAACCACACCCAGTGTCATTGCATGTGTGTTATTCCCATGAACCACACATGGATCCACCAGTGTCATTGCATGTGTGTTCTTCCCACAGACCACACATGGATCCACCAGTGTCATTGCATGTGTGTTCTTCCCATGAACCACACATGGATCCACCAGTGTCATTGCATGTCTGCTCTTTTCATGAACCACAGCTAGAGTCATTGGTTGTGTATTCTTCTCACAGACCACATATCACCAGTGTCATTGCATGTGTGTTCTTCCCAAAGACCACACATGGATCCACCAGTGTCATTGCATGTGTGTTCTTCTCACAAACCATATCCTGAACCACACCCAGTGTCATTGCATGTGTGTTCTTATCATGAACCACACATAGATCCACCAGTGTCATTGCATGTGTGTTCTTCCCACAGACCACACATGGATACACCGGTGTCATTGCATGTGTGTTATTCCCATGAACCACACATGGATCCACCAGTGTCATCGCAGGTCTGCTCTTTTCATGAACCACAGTTAGAGTCATCGCATGTCTGCTCTTTTCATGAACCACAACTAGAGTCATTGCATGTGTGTTCTTCTTACAAACCATATCATTAACCACACCCAGTGTCATTGCATGTGTGTTCTTCTCACAAACCACACATGGATCCACCGGTGTCATTGCATGTCTACTCTTCTCATTAACCACAGCTAGAGTCATCGCATGTCTGTTCTTTTCACAAACCACATATCACCAGAGTCATTGCATGTGTGTTCTTCCCATAAACCACACATGGATCCACCAGTGTCATTGCATGTGTGTTCTTCTCACAAACCATATCATGAACCATACCCAATGTCATTGCATGTGTGTTCTTCCCATGAACAACACATGGATCCACCAGTGTCATTGCATGTGTGTTCTTCCCACAGACCACACATGGATCCACCAGTGTCATTGCATGTGTGTTCTTCCCATGAACCACACATGGATCCACCAGTGTCATTGCATGTCTGCTATTTTCATGAACCACAGCTAGAGTCATTGGATGTGTGTTCTTCTCACAGACCACATATCACCAGTGTCATTGCATGTGTTTTCTTCCGAAAGACCACACATGGATCCACCAGTGTCATTGCATGTGTGTTCTTCTCACAAACCATATCATGAATCACACCAAGTGTCATTGCATGTGTGTTCTTCCCAAAGACCACACATGGATCCACCAGTGTCATTGCATGTGTGTTCTTCTCACAAACCATATCATGAACCACACCTAGTGTCATTGCATGTGTGTTCTTCTCATAGACCACACATGGATCCACCAGTGTCATTGCATGTCTGTTCTTTTCATGAACCACAGCTAGAGTCATTGGATGTGTGTTCTTCACACAGACCACATATCATTAGTGTCATTGCATGTGTGTTCTTCCCAAAGACCACACATGGATCCACTAGTGTCATTGCATGTGTGTTCTTCTCACAAACCATATCATGAACAACACCCAGTGTCATTGCATGTGTGTTCTTCTCACAGACCACACATGGATCCACCAGTGTCATTGCATGTGTGTTCCTCTCAAAAACCATATCACGAACCACACCCAATGTCATTGCATGTGTGTTCTTCCCATTAACCACACATGGGTCCACCAGTGTCATTGCATGTGTGTTCTTCCCACAAACCACACATGGATCCACCAGTGTCATTGCATGTGTTTTCTTCCCACAAACCACACATGGATCCACCAGTGTCATTGCATGTGTGTTCTTACCATGAACCACACATGGATCCACCAGTGTAATTGCATGTCTGCTCTTTTCATGAACCACAGCTAGAGTCATTGGATGTATGTTCTTCTCACAGACCACATATCACCAGTGTCATTGCATGTGTTTTCTTCCCAAAGACCACACATGGATCCACCAGTGTCATTGCATGTGTGTTCTTCTCACAAACCATATCATGAACCACACCCAGTGTCATTGCATGTGTGTTCTTCTCACAGACCACACATTGGATCCACCAGTGTCATTGCATGTGTCTTCTTCTCACAAACCATATCATGAACCACACCCAATGTCATTGCATATGTGTTCTTCCCATGAACCACACATGGATCCACCAGTGTCATTGCATGTGTGTTCTTCCCACAGACCACACATGGATCCACCAGTGTCGTTGCATGTGTGTTCTTCCCATGAACCACACATGGATCCACCGGTGTCATTGTATGTCTGCTCTTGCCACGAACCACAGCTAGAGTCATTGCATGCGTGCTCTTTTCATGAACCACAGCTAGAGTCATTGCATATGTGTTCTTCTTACAAACCATATCATGAACCACACCCAGTGTCATTGCATGTGTGTCTCACAAACCACACATGGATCCACCGGTGTCATTGCATGTCTACTCTTCTCATTAACCACAGCTAGGTTCATTGCATGTCTGTTCTTTTCACAAACCACATATCACCAGAGTCATTGCATGTGTGTTCTTCCCATGAACCACACATGGATCCACCAGTGTCATTGCATGTGTGTTCTTCTCACAAACCACACATGGATCCACCCAATGTCATCGCATGTCTGCTCTTCCCATGAACCACACATGGATCCACCAGTGTCATTGCATGTCTGCTCTTTTCATGAACCACAGCTAGAGTCATTGGATGTGTGTTCTTCTCACAGAACACATATCACCAGTGTGATTTCATGTGTGTTCTTCCCAAAGACCACACATGGATCCACCAGTGTCATTGCATGTGTGTTCTTCTCACAAACCATATCATGAACCACACCCAGTGTCATTGCATGTGTGTTCTTCTCATAGACCACACAAGGATCCACCAGTGTCATTGCATGTGTGTTCTTCTCGCAAACCATATAATGAACCACACCCAGTGTGATTGCTTGTGTGTTCTTCCCATGAACCACACATGGATCCACCAGTGCCATTGCATGTGTGTTCTTCCCATGAACCACACATGGATCCACCAGTGTCATTGCATGTCTGCTCTTTTCATGAACCACAACTAGAGTCATTGGATGTGTGTTCTTCACACAGACCACATATCATCAGTGTCATTGCATGTGTGTTCTTCCCAAAGACCACACATGGATCCACCAGTGTCATTGTATGTGTGTTCTTCTCACAAACCATATCATGAACCACACCCAGTGTCATTGCATGTGTGTTCTTCTCACAAACCACACATGGATCCACCAGTGTCATTGCATGTGTCTTCTTCTCACAAACCATATCATGAACCACACCCAATGTCATTGCATGTGTGTTCTTCCCATGAACCTGTGACATTGCATGTGTGTTCTTCCCACAGACCACACATGGATCCACCAGTGTCATTGCATGTGTGTTCTTCCCATGAACCACACATGGATCCACCAGTGTCATTGCATGTCTGCTCATTTCATGAACCACAGCTAGAGTCACTGGATGTGTGTTCTTCTCACAGACCACATATCACCAGTGTCATTGCATGTGTTTTCTTCCCAAAAACCACACATGGATCCACCAGTGTCATTGCATGTGTGTTCTTCTCACAAACTATATCATGAACCACACCCAGTGTCATTGCATGTGTGTTATTCTCATAGACCACACATGGATCCAACAGTGTCATTGCATGTGTGTTCTTCTCACAGACCATATCATGAACCACACCCAGTGTCATTGCACGTGTGTTCTTCCCATGAACCACACATGGATCCATCGGTGTCATTGTATGTCTGCTCTTTTCATTAACCACAGCTAGAGACATTGCATGTGTGTTCTTCTCACAAACCACATATCAACGGAGTCATTGCATGTGTGTTCTTCCCAAAGACCACACATGGATCCACCAGTGTCATTGCATGTGTGTTCTTCCCACAGACCAAACATGGATCCACCAGTGTCGTTGCATGTGTGTTCTTCCGATGAACCACACATGGATCCACCAGTGTCATTGTATGTCTGCTCTTCCCATGAACCACAGCTAG
The DNA here is from genome assembly GCA_916181665.1 of Avena sativa. Classification (NCBI taxonomy): domain Eukaryota; kingdom Viridiplantae; phylum Streptophyta; class Magnoliopsida; order Poales; family Poaceae; genus Avena; species Avena sativa. The sequence continues at coordinate 438,655,434 of OV702295.1, forward strand.
AGTCATCGCATGCGTGGTATTTTCACAAACCACAGCTAGAGTCATTGCATGTGTGTTCTTCTTACAAACCATATCATGAACCACACCCAGTTTCATTGCATCTGTGTTCTTCTCACAAACCACACATGGATCCACCGGTGTCATTGCATGTCTGCTCTTCTCATTAACCACAGCTAGAGTCATTGCATGTCTGTTCTTTTCACAGACCTCATATCACCAGAGTCATTGCATGTGTGTTCTTCCCATGAACCACACATGGATCCACCAGTGTCATTTTTTGTGTGTTCTTCTCACAAACCACACATGGATCCACCCAGTGTCATCGCATGTCTGCTCTTCCCATGAACCACACATGGATCCACAAGTGTCATTGCATGTTTTCTCTTTTCATGAACCACATCTAGAGTCATTGGATGTGTGTTCTTCTCACAGACCACATATTACCAGTGTCATTGCATGTGCGTTCTTCCCAAAGACCACACATGAATCCACCAGTGTCATTGCATGTGTGTTCTTCTCACAAACCATATCATGAACCACACCCAGTGTCATTGCATGTGTGTTCTTCTCACAGACCACACATGGATCCACCAGTGTCATTGCATGTGTGTTCTTCTCACAAACCATATCATGAACCACACCCAGTGTCATTGCATGTGTGTTCTTCTCACAGACCACACATGGATCCACCAGTGTCATTGCATGTGTGTTCTTCTCAGAAACCATATCATGAACCACACCCAATGTCATTGCATGTGTGTTCTTCCCATGAACCACACATGGATCCACCAGTGTCAATGCATGTGTGTTCTTCCCACAAACCACACATGGATCCACCAGTTTCATTGCATGTGTGTTCTTCCCATGAACCACACATGGATCCACTAGTGTAATTGCATGTCTGCTCTTTTGATGAACCACAGCTAGAGTCATTGGATGTGTGTTCTTCTCATAGACCACATATCACCAGTGTCATTGCATGTGTTTTCTTCCCAAAGACAGCACATGGATCCACCAGTGTCATTGCATGTGTGTTCTTCTCACAAACCATATCATGAACCACACCCAGTGTCATTGCATGTGTGTTCTTCTCACAGACCACACATTGGATCCACCAGTGTCATTGCATGTGTGTTCTTCTCACAAACCAAAACATGAACCACACCCAATGTCATTGCATGTGTGTTCTTCCCATGAACCACACATGGATCCACTAGTGTCATTGCATGTGTGTTCTTCCCACAGACCACACATGGATCCACCAGTGTCATTGCATGTGTGTTCTTCCCATGAACCACACATGGATTCACCAGTGTCATTGCATGTCTCCTCTTTTCATGAACCACAACTAGAGTCATTGGATGTGTGTTCTTCTCACAGACCACATATCACCAGTGTCATTGCATGTGTTTTCTTCCCAAAGACCACACATGGATCCACCAGTGTCATTGCATGTGTGTTCTTCTCACAAACCATATCATGAACCACACCCAGTGTCATTGCATGTGTGTTCTTCTCATAGACCACACATGGATCCACCAGTGTCATTGCATGTGTGTTCTTCTCACAGACCATATCATGAACCACACCCAGTGTCATTGCATGTGTGTTCTTCCCATGAACCACACATGGATCCATCAGTGTCATTGTATGTCTGCTCTTTTCATTAACCATATCATGAACCACACCCAGTTTCATTGCATCTGTGTTCTTCTCACAAACCACACGTGGATCCACATGTGTCATTGCATGTCTGCTCTTCTCATTAACCACATCTAGAGTCATTGCATGTCTGTTCTTTTCACAGACCTCATATCACCAGAGTCATTGCATGTGTGTTCTTCCCATGAACCACACATGGATCCACTAGTGTCATTGTATGTGTGTTCTTCTCACAAACCACACATGGATCCACCCAGTGTCATCGCATGTCTGCTCTTCCCATGAACCACACATGGATCCACTAGTGTCATTGCATGTTTGCTCTTTTCATGAACCACAGCTAGAGTCATTGGATGTGTGTTCTTCTCACAGACCACATATTACCAGTGTCATTGCATGTGTTTTCTTCCCAAAGACCACACATGGATCCACCAGTGTCATTGCATGTGTGTTCTTCTCACAAACCATATCATGAACCACACCCAGTGTCATTGCATGTGTGTTCGTCTCACAGACCACACATGGATCCACTAGTGTCATTGCATGTGTGTTCTTCTCATAGACCATATCATGAACCACACTCAGTGTCATTGCATGTGTGTTCTTCCCATGAACCACACATGGATCCACCGGTCTCATTGTATGTCTGCTCTTTTTATTAACCACAGCTAGAGTCATTGCATGTGTGTTCTTCTATCAAGCCAGATATCACCGGAGTCATTGCATGTGTGTTCTTCCCAAAGACCACACATGGATCCACCAGTGTCATTGCATGTGTGTTCTTCCCACAGGCCACACATGGATCCACCAGTGTCGTTGCACGTGTGTTCTTCCCATGAACCACACATGGATCCACCAGTGTCATTGTATGTCTGCTCTTCCCATGAACCACAGCTAGAGTCATCTCATGCGTGCTCTTTTCACAAACCACAACTATAGTCATTGCATGTGTGTTCTTCTTACAAACCATATCATGAACCACACTCAGTGTCATTGCATGTGTGTTCTTCTCCCAAACCGCACATGGATCCACCGATGTCATTGCATGTCTGCTCTTCTCATTAACCACAGCTAGAGTCCTTGCATGTCTGTTCTTTTCACAAACCACATATCACCAGAGTCATTGCATGTGTGTTCTTCCCATGAACCACACATGGATCCACCGAAGTCATTGCATGTCTACTCTTCTCAACAACCATAGCTAGAGTCATTGCATGTATGTTCTTTTCACAAACCACATATCACCAGAGTCATTGCGTGTGTGTTCTTCCCATGAACCACACCCAGTGTCTTTGCATGTGTGTTCTTCTCATTAACCACACATGGATCCACCGGTGTCTTTGCATGTCTGCTCTTTTCATTAACCACAGCTAGAGTCATTGCATGTGTGTCCTTTTCACAAACCACATATCACCAGAGTCATTGCATGTGTGTTCATCTCACAGACCACATATCACCTGTGTCATTGCATGTGTGTTCTTTCCATGAACCACACATAGATCCACCAGTGTCATTGCATGTGTGTTCTTCCCATGAACCACACATGGATCCACCGGTGTCATTGCAGGTCTCCTCTTTTCATGAACCACAGTCAGAGTCATCGCATGTCTTCTCTTTTCATGAACTACGGCTAGAGTCATTGCATGTGTGTTCTTCTTACAAACCATATCATGAACCACACCACCAGTGTCATTGCATGTGTGTTATTCTCACAAACCACACATTGATCCACCGGTGTCATTGCATGTCTACTCTTCTCATTAACCAGAGCTAGAGTCATTGCATGTCTATTCTTTTCACAAACCACATATCACCAGAGTCATTGCATGTGTGTTCTTCTCGTAGACCACACATGGATCCACTAGTGTCATTGCATGTGTGTTCTTCTCACAAACCATATCATGAACCACACCCAGTGTCATTGAATGTGTGTTCTTCCCATGAACCACATATGGATCCACCAGTGTCATTGCAGGTCTGCTCTTTTCATGAACCACAGTTAGAGTCATCGCATGTCTGCTCTTTTCATGAACCATAGCTAGAGTCATTGCATGTGTGTTCTTCTTACAAACCATATCATGAACCACACCACCAGTGTCATTGCATGTAGTTGTTCTCACAAACCACACATTGATCCACCGGTGTCATTGCATGTCTGCTCTTCTCCTTAACCACAGCTAGAGTCATTGCATGTCTGTTCTTTTCACAAACCACATATCACCAGAGTCATTGCATGTGTGTTCTTCCCATGAACCACACATGGATCCACCAGTGTCATTTCATGTGTGTTCTTCTCACAAACAACACATGGATCCACCCAGTGTCATCGCATGTCTGCTCTTCCCATGAACCACACATGGATCCACCAGTGTCATTGCATGTCTGCTCTTTTCATGAACCACAGCTAGAGTCATTGGATGTGTGTTCTTCTCACAGACCGCATATCACCAGTGTGATTGCATGTGTGTTCTTCCCAAAGACCACACATGGATCCACCAGTGTCATTGCATGTGTGTTCTTCTCACAAACCATATCATGAACCACACCCAGTGTCATTGCATGTGTGTTCTTCTCACAGACCACACATGGATCCACCAGTGTCATTGCATATGTGTTCTTCTCACAAACCATATCATGAACCACACCAAGTGTGATTGCTTGTGTGTTCTTCCCATGAACCACACATGGATCCACCAGTGTCATTGCATGTGTGTTCTTCCCATGAACCACACATGGATCCACCAGTGTCATTGCATGTCTGCTCTTTTCATGAACCACAACTAGAGTCATTTGATGTGTGTTCTTCACACAGACCACATTTCATCAGTGTCATTGCATGTGTGTTCTTCCCAAAGACCACACATGGATCCACCAGTGTCATTGCATGTGTGTTCTTGTCACAAACCATATCATGAACCACACCCAGTGTCATTGCATGTGTGTTCTTCTCACAAACCACACATGGATCCACCAGTGTCATTGCATGTGTGTTCTTCTCACAAACCATATCATGAACCACACCCAATGTCATTGCATGTGTGTTCTTCCCATGAACCACACATGGATCCACCAGCGTCATTGCATCTGTGTTCTTCCCACACACCACACATGGATTCATCAGTGTCATTGCATGTGTGTTCTTCCCACGAACCACACATGGATCCACCAGTGTCATTGCATGTCTGCTCATTTCATGAACCACAGCTAGAGTCATTGAATGTGTGTTCTTCTCACAGACCACATATCACCAGTCTCATTGCATGTGTTTTCTTCCCAAAGACCACACATGGATCCACAAGTGTCATTGCATGTGTGTTCTTCTCACAAACCATATCATGAACCACACCCAGTGTCATTGCATGTGTGTTCTTCTCACAGACCACACATGGATCGACCAGTGTCATTGCATGTGTGTTCTTCTCACAGACCATATCATGAACCACACCCAGTGTCATTGCATGTGTGTTCTTCCCATTAACCACACATGGATCCACCGGTGTCATTGTATGTCTGCTCTTTTCATTAACCACAGCTAGAGACATTGCATGTGTGTTCTTCTCACAAACCACATATCACCGGAGTCATTGCATGCGTGTTCTTCCCACAGACCACACATGGATCCACCAGTGTCATTGCATGTGTGTTCTTCCCACATGCCACACATGGATCCACCAGTGTCGTTGCATGTGTGTTCTTCCCATGAACCACACTTGGATCCACCAGTGTCTTTGTATGTCTGCTCTTCCCATGAACCACAGCTAGAGTCATCTCATGTGTGCTCTTTTCACAAACCACAGCTAGAGACATTGCATGTGTGTTCTTCTCCCAAACCGCACATGGACCACCGGTGTCATTGCATGTCTGCTCTTCTCATTAACCACACCCAGAGTCATTGCATGTCTATTCTTTTCACAAACCACATATCAACCAGAGTCATTGCATGTGTGTTCTTTCCATGAACCACACATGGATCCACCAGTGTCATTGCATGTGTGTTCTTCTCACAAACAACACATGGATCCACCCAGTGTCATCGCATGTCTGCTCTTCCCATGAACCACACATGGATCCACCAGTGTCATTGCATGTCTGCTCTTTTCATGAACCACAGCTAGAGTCATTGGATGTGTGTTCTTCTCACAGACCGCATATCACCAGTGTGATTGCATGTGTGTTCTTCCCAAAGACCACACATGGATCCACCAGTGTCATTGCATGTGTGTTCTTCTCACAAACCATATCATGAACCACACCGAGTGTCATTGCATGTGTATTCTTCTCACAGACCACACATGGATCCACTAGTATCATTGCATGTGTGTTCTTCTCACAAACCATATCATGAACCACACCTAGTGTCATTGCATGTGTGTTCTTCTCACAAACAACACATGGATCCACCCAGTGTCATCGCATGTCTGCTCTTCCCATGAACCACACATGGATCCACCAGTGTCATTGCATGTCTGCTCTTTTCATGAACTACAACTAGAGTCATTGGATGTGTGTTCTTCACACAGACCACATTTCATCAGTGTCACTGCATGTGTTCTTCCCAAAGACCACACATGGATCCACCAGTGTCATTGCATGTGTGTTCTTCTCACTAACCATATCATGAACCACACCCAGTGTCATTGCATGTGTGTTCTTCTCACAAACCACACATGGATCCACCAGTGTCATTGCATGTGTGTTCTTCTCACAAACCATATCATGAACCACACCCAATGTCATTGCATGTGTGTTCTTCCCATGAACCACACATGGATCCACCAGTGTCATTGCTTGTGTGTTCTTCCCACAGACCACACATGTATCCACCAGTGTCATTGCATGTTTGCTCTTTTCATGAACCACAGCTAGAGTCATTGGATGTGTGTTCTTCTCACAGACCACATATTACCAGTGTCATTGCATGTGTGTTTTCCCAAAGACCACACATGGATCCACCAATGTCATTGCATGTGTGTTCTTCTCACAAACCATATCATGAACCACACCCAGTGTCATTGCATGTGTGTTCGTCTCACAGACCACACATGGATCCACTAGTGTCATTGCATGTGTGTTCTTCTCACAGACCATATCATGAACCACACTCAGTGTCATTGCATGTGTGTTCTTCCCATGAACCACACATGGATCCACCGGTGTCATTGTATGTCTGCTCTTTTTATTAACCACAGCTAGAGTCATTGCATGTGTGTTCTTCTACCAAGCCACATATCACCGGAGTCATTGCATGTGTGTTCTTCCCAAAGACCACACATGGATCCACCAGTGTCATTGCAGGTGTGTTCTTCCCACAGGCCACACATGGATCCACCAGTGTCGTTGCACGTGTGTTCTTCCCATGAACCACACATGGATCCACCAGTGTCATTGTATGTCTGCTCTTCCCATGAACCACAGCTAGAGTCATCTCATGCGTGCTCTTTTCACAAACCACAACTAGAGTCATTGCATGTGTGTTCTTCTTACAAACCATATCATGAACCACACTCAGTGTCATTGCATGTGTGTTCTTATCCCAAACCGCACATGGATCCACCGATGTCATTGCATGTCTGCTCTTCTCATTAACCACAGCTAGAGTCCTTGCATGTCTGTTCTTTTCACAAACCACATATCACCAGAGTCATTGCATGTGTGTTCTTCCCATGAACCACACATGGATCCACCGATGTCATTGCATGTCTACTCTTCTCAACAACCATAGCTAGAGTCATTGCATGTATGTTCTTTTCACAAACCACATATCACCAGAGTCATTGCGTGTGTGTTCTTCCCATGAACCACACCCAGTGTCTTTGCATGTGTGTTCTTCTCATTAACCACACATGGATCCACCGGTGTCTTTGCATGTCTGCTCTTTTCATTAACCACAGCTAGAGTCATTGCATGTGTGTCCTTTTCACAAACCACATATCACCAGAGTCATTGCATGTGTGTTCATCTCACAGACCACATATCACCTGTGTCATTGCATGTGTGTTCTTTCCATGAACCACACATAGATCCACCAGTGTCATTGCATGTGTGTTCTTCCCATGAACCACACATGGATCCACCGGTGTCATTGCAGGTCTCCTCTTTTCATGAACCACAGTCAGAGTCATCGCATGTCTTCTCTTTTCATGAACTACGGCTAGAGTCATTGCATGTGTGTTCTTCTTACAAACCATATCATGAACCACACCACCAGTGTCATTGCATGTGTGTTATTCTCACAAACCACACATTGATCCACCGGTGTCATTGCATGTCTACTCTTCTCATTAACCAGAGCTAGAGTCATTTCATGTCTATTCTTTTCACAAACCACATATCACCAGAGTCATTGCATGTGTGTTCTTCTCGTAGACCACACATGGATCCACTAGTGTCATTGCATGTGTGTTCTTCTCACAAACCATATCATGAACCACACCCAGTGTCATTGAATGTGTGTTCTTCCCATGAACCACATATGGATCCACCAGTGTCATTGCAGGTCTGCTCTTTTCATGAACCACAGTTAGAGTCATCGCATGTCTGCTCTTTTCATGAACCATAGCTAGAGTCATTGCATGTGTGTTCTTCTTACAAACCATATCATGAACCACACCACCAGTGTCATTGCATGTAGTTGTTCTCACAAACCACACATTGATCCACCGGTGTCATTGCATGTCTGCTCTTCTCCTTAACCACAGCTAGAGTCATTGCATGTCTGTTCTTTTCACAAACCACATATCACCAGAGTCATTGCATGTGTGTTCTTCCCATGAACCACACATGGATCCACCAGTGTCATTTCATGTGTGTTCTTCTCACAAACAACACATGGATCCACCCAGTGTCATCGCATGTCTGCTCTTCCCATGAACCACACATGGATCCACCAGTGTCATTGCATGTCTGCTCTTTTCATGAACCACAGCTAGAGTCATTGGATGTGTGTTCTTCTCACAGACCGCATATCACCAGTGTGATTGCATGTGTGTTCTTCCCAAAGACCACACATGGATCCACCAGTGTCATTGCATGTGTGTTCTTCTCACAAACCATATCATGAACCACACCCAGTGTCATTGCATGTGTGTTCTTCTCACAGACCACACATGGATCCACCAGTGTCATTGCATATGTGTTCTTCTCACAAACCATATCATGAACCACACCAAGTGTGATTGCTTGTGTGTTCTTCCCATGAACCACACATGGATCCACCAGTGTCATTGCATGTGTGTTCTTCCCATGAACCACACATGGATCCACCAGTGTCATTGCATGTCTGCTCTTTTCATGAACCACAACTAGAGTCATTTGATGTGTGTTCTTCACACAGACCACATTTCATCAGTGTCATTGCATGTGTGTTCTTCCCAAAGACCACACATGGATCCACCAGTGTCATTGCATGTGTGTTCTTGTCACAAACCATATCATGAACCACACCCAGTGTCATTGCATGTGTGTTCTTCTCACAAACCACACATGGATCCACCAGTGTCATTGCATGTGTGTTCTTCTCACAAACCATATCATGAACCACACCCAATGTCATTGCATGTGTGTTCTTCCCATGAACCACACATGGATCCACCAGCGTCATTGCATCTGTGTTCTTCCCACACACCACACATGGATTCATCAGTGTCATGTCATGTGTGTTCTTCCCACGAACCACACATGGATCCACCAGTGTCATTGCATGTCTGCTCATTTCATGAACCACAGCTAGAGTCATTGGATGTGTGTTCTTCTCACAGACCACATATCACCAGTGTCATTGCATGTGTTTTCTTCCCAAAGACCACACATGGATCCACAAGTGTCATTGCATGTGTGTTCTTCTCACAAACCATATCATGAACCACACCCAGTGTCATTGCATGTGTGTTCTTCTCACAGACCACACATGGATCGACCAGTGTGATTGCATGTGTGTTCTTCTCATAGACCATATCATGAACCACACCCAGTGTCATTGCATGTGTGTTCTTCCCATTAACCACACATGGATCCACCGGTGTCATTGTATGTCTCCTCTTTTCATTAACCACAGCTAGAGACATTGCATGTGTGTTCTTCTCACAAACCACATATCACCGGAGTCATTGCATGCGTGTTCTTCCCACAGACCACACATGGATCCACCAGTGTCATTGCATGTGTGTTCTTCCCACATGCCACACATGGATCCACCAGTGTCGTTGCATGTGTGTTCTTCCCATGAACCACACTTGGATCCACCAGTGTCTTTGTATGTCTGCTCTTCCCATGAACCACAGCTAGAGTCATCTCATGTGTGCTCTTTTCACAAACCACAGCTAGAGACATTGCATGTGTGTTCTTCTCCCAAACCGCACATGGACCACCGGTGTCATTGCATGTCTGCTCTTCTCATTAACCACACCCAGAGTCATTGCATGTCTATTCTTTTCACAAACCACATATCACTAGAGTCATTGCATGTGTGTTCTTTCCATGAACCACACATGGATCCACCAGTGTCATTGCATGTGTGTTCTTCTCACAAACCACACATGGATCTACCCAGTGTCATCACATGTCTGCTCTTCCCATGAACCACACATGGATCCACCAGTGTCATTGCATGTTTGCTCTTTTCATGAACCACAGCTAGAGTCATTGGATGTGTGTTCTTCTCACAGACCACATATTACCAGTGTCATTGCATGTGTGTTCTTCCCAAAGACCACACATGGATCCACCAGTGTCATTGCATGTGTGTTCTTCTCACAAACCATATCATGAACCACACCCAGTGTCATTGCATGTGTGTTCTTCTCACAGACCACACATGGATCCACCAGTGTCATTGCATGTGTGTTCTTCTCACAGACCATATCATGAGCCACACTGAGTGTCATTGCATGTGTGTTCTTCCCATGAACCACACATGGATCCACCGGTGTCATTGTATGTCTGCTCTTTTCATTAACCACATCTAGAGTCATTGCATGTGTGTTCTTCTCTCAAGCCACATATCACCGGAGTCATTGCATGTGTGTTCTTCCCAAAGACCACACATGGATCCACCAGTGTCATTGCAGGTGTGTTCTTCCCACAGGCCACACATGGATCCACCAGTGTCGTAGCACGTGTGTTCTTCCCATGAACCACACATGGATCCACCAGTGTCATTGTATGTCTGCTCTTCCCATGAACCACAGCTAGAGTCATCTCATGCGTGCTCTTTTCACAAACCACAACTAGAGTCATTGCATGTGTGTTCTTCTCCCAAACCGCACATGGATCCACCGATGTCATTGCATGTCTGCTCTTCTCATTAACCACAGCTAGAGTCCTTGCATGTCTGTTCTTTTCACAAACCACATATCACCAGAGTCATTGCATGTGTGTTCTTCCCATAAACCACACATGGATCCACCATTGTTATTGCATGTGTGTTCTTCTCACAAACCACACATGGATCCACCCAGTGTCATCACATGTGTGTTCTTCCCATGAACCACACAAGGATCCACTAGTGTCATTACATGTCTGCTCTTTTCATGAACCACAGCTAGAGTCATTGGATGTGTGTTCTTCTCACAGACCACATATCACCAGTGTGATTGCATGTGTGTTCTTCTCACAAACCATATCATGAACCACACCCAGTGTCATTGCATGTGTGTTCTTCACACAGACCACACATGGATCCACTAGTGTCATTGCATGTGTGTTCTTCTCACAAACCATATCATGAACCACACCCAGTGTCATTGCATGTGTGTTCTTCCCATGAACCACACATGGATCCACCAGTGTCATTGCATGTGTGTTCTTCCCACAGACCACACATGGATCCACCAGTATCATTGCATGTGTGTTCGTCCCATGAACCACACATGGATCCACCAGTGTCATTGCATGTCTGCTCTTTTCATGAACCACAGCTAGAGTCATTGGATGTGTGTTCTTCACAGAGACCACATATCACCAGTGTCATTGCATGTGTGTTCTTCCCAAAGACCACACATGGATCCACCAATTTCATTGCTTGTGTGTTCTTCTCACAAACCATATCATGAACCACACCCTGTGTCATTGCATGTGTGTTATTCTTACAGACCACACATGGATCCACCATTGTCATTGCATGTGTGTTCTTCTCACAAACCATATCATGAACCACACCCAGTGTCATTGCATGTGTGTTCTTCCCAGCAACCATACATGGATCCACCAGTGTCATTGCATGTGTGTTCTTCCCACAAACCACACATGGATCCACCAGTGTCATTGCATGTGTGTTCTTCCCATGAACCACACATGGATCCACCAGTGTCATTGCATGTCTACTCTTTTCATGAACCACAGCTAGAGTCATTGGATGTGTGTTCTTCTCACAGACCACATATCACTAGTGTCATTGCATGTGTTTTCTTCCCAAAGACCACACATGGATCCATCAGTGTCATTGCATGTGTGTTCTTCTCACAAACCATATCATGAACCACACCAAGTGTCATTGCATGTGTCTTCTTCTCACAGACCACACATGGATCTACCAATGTCATTGCATGTGTGTTCTTCTCACAGACCATATCATGAACCACACCAAGTGTCATTGCATGTGTGTTCTTCCCATTAACCACACATGGATCCACCGGTGTCATTGTATGTCTGCTCTTTTGATTAACCACATCTAGAGTCATTGCATCTGTGTTCTACACACAAACCACATATCACCGGAGTCATTGCATGTGTGTTCTTCCCAAAGACCACACATGGATCCACCAGTGTCATTGCATGTGTGTTCTTCCCACAGGCCACACATGGATACACCAGTGTCGTTGCATGTGTGTTCTTCCCATGAACCACACATGGATCCACCAGTGTCATTGTATGTCTGCTCTTCCTGTGAACCACAGCTAGAGTCATCTCATGTGTGCTCTTTTCACAAACCACAGCTAGAGTCATTGCATGTGTGTTCTTCTTACAAACCATATCATGAACCACACTCAGTGTCACTACATGTGTGTTCTTCTCCCAAACCACACATGGATGCACCGGTGTCATTGCATGTCTGCTCTTCTCATTAACCACAGCCGGAGTCATTGCATGTCTATTCTTTTCACGAACCACATATCAACAGAGTCATTGCATGTGTGTTCTTTCCATGAACCACACATGGATCCACCAGTGTCATTGCATGTGTGTTCTTCTCACAAACCACACATGGATCCACCCAGTGTCATCGCATGTCTGTTCTTCCCATGAACCACACATGGATCCACCAGTGTCATTGCATGTCTTCTCTTTTCATGAACCATAGCTAGAGTCATTGGATGTGTGTTCTTCTCACAAACCACATATCACCAGTGTCATTGCATGTGTGTTCTTCCCAGAGACCACACATGGATCCACCAGTGTCATTGCATGTGTGTTCTTCTCACAAACCATATCATGAACCACACCCAGTGTTATTGCATGTGTGTTCTTCTCACAGACCACACATGGATCCACCAGTGTCATTGCATGTGTGTTCTTCTCACAAACCATATCATGAACCACACGCAGTGTCATTGCATGTGTGTTATTCCCATGAACCACACATGGATCCACCAGTGTCATTGCATGTCTGCTCTTTTAATTAACCATAGCTAGATCCATTGCATGTGTGTTCTTCTCACAAACCACATATCACCGGTTTCTATGCATGTGTGTTCTTCCCACAGACCACACATGGATCCACCAGTGTCATTGCATGTGTGTTCTTCTCACAGACCATATCATGAACCACACCTAGTGTCATGGCATGTGTGTTCTTCCCATGAACCACACATGGATCTACCGGTGTCATTGCATGTCTGCTCTTTTCACGAACCACAGCTAGAATCATTGCATGTGTGTTCTTCCCACAAACCACATATCACCGGAGTCATTGCATGTGTGTTATTCCCAAAGACCACACATGGATCCACCAGTGTCATTGCATGTGTGTTCTTCCCACAGACCACACATGGATCCACCAGTGTGGTTGCATGTGTGTTCTTCCCATGAACCACACATGGATCCACCAGTGTCATTGTATGTCTGCTCTTCCCATGAACCACAGCTAGAGTCATCTCATGCGTGCTCTTTTCATGAACCACAGATAGAGTCATTGCATGTGTTTTCTTCTTACAAACCATATCATGAACCACACCCAGTGTCATTGCATGTGTGTTCTTCTCACAAACTACACATGGATCCACCGGTGTCATTGCATGTCTGCTCTTCTCATTAACCACAGCTAGAGTCATTACATGTGTGTTCTTTTCACAAACCACATATCACCAGAGTCATTGCATGTGTGTTCTTCCCATTGACCACACATGCATCCACCAGTGTCATTTCATGTGTGTTCTTCTCATAAACCACACATGGATCCACCCAGTGTCATCGCATGTCTGCTCTTCCTATGAACCACACATGGATCCACCAGTGTCATTGCATGTCTGCTCTTTTCATGAACCACAGCTAGAGTCATTGGATGTGTGTTCTTCTCACAGACCACATATCACTAGTGTCATTGCATGTGTGTTCTTCTCACAAACCACACATGGATCCACCCAGTGTCATCGCATGTCTGTTCTTCCCATGAACCACACATGGATCCACCAGTGTCATTGCATGTCTTCTCTTTTCATGAACCATAGCTAGAGTCATTGGATGTGTGTTCTTCTCACAAACCACATATCACCAGTGTCATTGCATGTGTGTTCTTCCCAGAGACCACACATGGATCCACCAGTGTCATTGCATGTGTGTTCTTCTCACAAACCATATCATGAACCACACCCAGTGTTATTGCATGTGTGTTCTTCTCACAGACCACACATGGATCCACCAGTGTCATTGCATGTGTGTTCTTCTCACAAACCATATCATGAACCACACGCAGTGTCATTGCATGTGTGTTATTCCCATGAACCACACATGGATCCACCAGTGTCATTGCATGTCTGCTCTTTTAATTAACCATAGCTAGATCCATTGCATGTGTGTTCTTCTCACAAACCACATATCACCGGTTTCTATGCATGTGTGTTCTTCCCACAGACCACACATGGATCCACCAGTGTCATTGCATGTGTGTTCTTCTCACAGACCATATCATGAACCACACCTAGTGTCATGGCATGTGTGTTCTTCCCATGAACCACACATGAATCTACCGGTGTCATTGCATGTCTGCTCTTTTCACGAACCACAGCTAGAATCATTGCATGTGTGTTCTTCCCACAAACCACATATCACCGGAGTCATTGCATGTGTGTTATTCCCAAAGACCACACATGGATCCACCAGTGTCATTGCATGTGTGTTCTTCCCACAGACCACACATGGATCCACCAGTGTGGTTGCATGTGTGTTCTTCCCATGAACCACACATGGATCCACCAGTGTCATTGTATGTCTGCTCTTCCCATGAACCACAGCTAGAGTCATCTCATGCGTGCTCTTTTCATGAACCACAGATAGAGTCATTGCATGTGTTTTCTTCTTACAAACCATATCATGAACCACACCCAGTGTCATTGCATGTGTGTTCTTCTCACAAACTACACATGGATCCACCGGTGTCATTGCATGTCTGCTCTTCTCATTAACCACAGCTAGAGTCATTACATGTGTGTTCTTTTCACAAACCACATATCACCAGAGTCATTGCATGTGTGTTCTTCCCATTGACCACACATGCATCCACCAGTGTCATTTCATGTGTGTTCTTCTCATAAACCACACATGGATCCACCCAGTGTCATCGCATGTCTGCTCTTCCTATGAACCACACATGGATCCACCAGTGTCATTGCATGTCTGCTCTTTTCATGAACCACAGCTAGAGTCATTGGATGTGTGTTCTTCTCACAGACCACATATCACTAGTGTCATTGCATGTGTGTTCTTCTCACAAACCACACATGGATCCACCCAGTGTCATCGCATGTCTGTTCTTCCCATGAACCACACATGGATCCACCAGTGTCATTGCATGTCTTCTCTTTTCATGAACCATAGCTAGAGTCATTGGATGTGTGTTCTTCTCACAAACCACATATCACCAGTGTCATTGCATGTGTGTTCTTCCCAGAGACCACACATGGATCCACCAGTGTCATTGCATGTGTGTTCTTCTCACAAACCATATCATGAACCACACCCAGTGTTATTGCATGTGTGTTCTTCTCACAGACCACACATGGATCCACCAGTGTCATTGCATGTGTGTTCTTCTCACAAACCATATCATGAACCACACGCAGTGTCATTGCATGTGTGTTATTCCCATGAACCACACATGGATCCACCAGTGTCATTGCATGTCTGCTCTTTTAATTAACCATAGCTAGATCCATTGCATGTGTGTTCTTCTCACAAACCACATATCACCGGATTCTATGCATGTGTGTTCTTCCCACAGACCACACATGGATCCACCAGTGTCATTGCATGTGTGTTCTTCTCACAGACCATATCATGAACCACACCTAGTGTCATGGCATGTGTGTTCTTCCCATGAACCACACATGGATCTACCGGTGTCATTGCATGTCTGCTCTTTTCACGAACCACAGCTCGAGTCATTGCATGTGTCTTCTTCCCACAAACCACATATCACCGGAGTCATTGCATGTGTGTTCTTCCCAAAGACCACACATGGATCCACCAGTGTCATTGCATGTGTGTTCTTCCCACAGACCACACATGGATCCACCAGTGTGGTTGCATGTGTGTTCTTCCCATGAACCACACATGGATCCACCGGTGTCATTGTATGTCTGCTCTTCCCATGAACCACAGCTAGAGTCATCTCATGCGTGCTCTTTTCATGAACCACAGATAGAGTCATTGCATGTGTTTTCTTCTTACAAACCATATCATGAACCACACCTAGTGTCATTGCATGTGTGTTCTTCCCACAAACTACACATGGATCCACCGGTGTCATTGCATGTCTGCTCTTCTTATTAACCACAGCTAGAGTCATTACATGTGTGTTCTTTTCACAAACCACATATCACCAGAGTCAATGCATGTGTGTTCTTCCCATTGACCACACATGCATCCACCAGTGTCATTTCATGTGTGTTCTTCTCATAAACCACACATGGATCCACCCAGTGTCATCGCATGTCTGCTCTTCCTATGAACCACACATGGATCCACCAGTGTCATTGCATGTCTGCTCTTTTCATGAACCACAGCTAGAGTCATTGGATGTGTGTTCTTCTCACAGACCACATATCACTAGTGTCATTGCATGTGTGTTCTTCCCAAAGACCACACATGGATCCACCAGTGTCATTGCATGTGTGTTCTTCTCACAAACCATATCATGAACCACACCCAGTGTCATTGCATGTGTGTTCTTCTCACAGACCACACATGGATCCACCAGTGTCATTGCATGTGTGTTCTTCTCACAAACCATATCATGAACCACACCCAGTGTCATTGCATGTGTGTTCTTCCCATGAACCACACATGGATCCACCAGTGCCATTGGATGTCTACTCTTCCCACAGAGCACACATGAATCCACCAGTGTCATTGCATGTGTGTTCTTCCCATGAACCACACATGGATCCACCAATGTCATTGCTTGTCTGCTCTTTTCATGAACCACAGCTAGAGTCATTGGATGTGTGTTCTTCTCACAGACAACATATCACCAGTGTCAGTGCATGTGTGTCCTTCCCAAAGACCACACATGGATCCACCAGTGTCATTGCATGTGTGTTCTTCTCACAAACCATATCATGAACTAGACCCAGTGTCATTGCATGTGTGTTCTTCTCACAAACCACGCATGGATCCACCAGTGTCATTGCATGCGTGTTCTTCTCACAAACCATATCATGAACCACACCCAGTGTCATTGCATGTGTGTTCTTCTCATTAACACCACATGCATCCACCGGTGTCATTGCATGTCTGCTCTTTTCATTAAACACAGCTAGAGTCATTGCATGTGTGTTCTTTTCACAAACCACGTATCACCAGAGTCGTTGCATGTGTGTTCTTCTCACAGACCACATATCACCTGTGTCATTGCATGTGTGTTCTTCCCATGCACCACACATGGATCCACCAGTGTCATTGCACGTGTGTTCTTTTCAAAAACCACATATCACTAGAGTCATTGCATGTGTGTTCTTCTCACAAACCACATATCACCTGTGTCATTGCATGTGTGTTCTTCCCACAGACCACACATGGATCCGCCAGTGTCATTGCATGTGTGTTCTTCCCATAGGCCACACATGGATCCACCCATGTCGTTGCATGTGTGTTCTTGCCATGAACCACACATGGATCCACGAGTGTCATTGTATGTCTGCTCTTCCCATAAACCACAACTAGAGTCATCTCATGCGTGCTCTTTTCACAAACCACAACTAGAGTCATTGCATGTGTGTTATTCTTACTAACCATACCATGAACCACACTCAGTGTCATTGCATGTGTGTTCTTGTCCCAAACCACACATGGATCCACCGGTGTCATTGCATGTCTGCTCTTCTCATTAACCATAGCTAGAGTCATTGCATGTCTGTTCTTTTCACAAACCACATATCACCACAGTCATTGCATGTGTGTTCTTCCCGTGAACCACACATGGATCCACCAGTGTCATTGCATGTGTGTTCTTCTCACAAACCACACATGGATCCACCCAGTGTCATCGCATGTGTGTTCTTCCCATGAACCACACATGGATCCACCAGTGTCATTGCATGTCTTCTCTTTTCATGAACCACAACTAGAGTCATTGGATGTGTGTTCTTCTCATAGACCACATATCACCAGTGTCATTGCAAGTGTGTTCTTCCCAAAGACCACACATGGATCCACCAATGTCGTTGCATCTGTGTTCTTCTCACAAACCATATCATGAACCACACCCAGTGTCATTGCATGTGTGTTCTTCTCACGGACCACACATGGATCCACCAGTGTCATTGCATGTGTGTTCTTCTCACAAACCATATCATTAACCACACCCAGTGTCATTGCATGTGTGTTCTTTCCATGAGCCACACATGGATCCACCAGTGTCATTGCATGTCTGCTCTTTTCATTAACCACAGCTAGAGTCATTGCATGTGTGTTCTTCTCACAAACCACATATCACCGGTGTCTATGCATGTGTGTTCTTCCCACAGACCACACATGGATCCACCAGTGTCATTGCATGTGTGTTCTTCTCACAGACCATATCATGAACCACACCTAGTGTCATTGCATGTGTGTTCTTCCCATGAACCATAGATGGATCCACCGGTGTCATTGCATGTATGCTCTTTTCATGAACCACAGCTAGAGTCATTGCATGTGTGATCTTCCCACAAACCACATATCACCGGAGTCATTGCATGTGTTTTATTCCCAAAGACCACACATGGATCCATCAGTGTCATTGCATGTGTGTTCTTCTCACAAACCATATCATGAACCACACCAAGTGTCATTGCATGTGTCTTCTTCTCACAGACCACACATGGATCTACCAGTGTCATTGCATGTGTGTTCTTCTCACAGACCATATCATGAACCACACCCAGTGTCATTGCATGTGTGTTGTTCCCATTAACCACACATGGATCCACCGGTGTCATTGTATGTCTGCTCTTTTCATTAACCACATCTAGAGTCATTGCATGTGTGTTCTTCTCACAAACCACATATAACTGGAGTCATTGCATGTGTGTTCTTCCCAAAGACCACACATGGATCCACCAGTGTCATTGCATGTGTGTTCTTCCCACAGGCCACACATGGATCCACCAGTGTCGTTGCATGTGTGTTCTTCCCATGAACCACACATGGATCCACCAGTGTCATTGTATGTCTGCTCTTCCTGTGAACCACAGCTAGAGTCATCTCATGTGTGCTCTTTTCACAAACCACACCTAGAGTCATTGCATGTGTGTTCTTCTTACAAACCATATCATGAACCACACTCAGTGTCACTGCATGTGTGTTCTTCTCCCAAACCACACATCGATCCACCGGTGTCATTGCATGTCTGCTCTTCTCATTAACCACAGCCAGAGTCATTGCATGTCTATTCTTTTCACGAACCACATATCAACAGAGTCAGTGCATGTGTGTTCTTTCCATGAACCACACATGGATCCACCGGTGTCATTGCAGGTCTCCTCTTTTCATGAACCACAGTCAGAGTCATCGCATGTCTTCTCTTTTCATGAACTACGGCTAGAGTCATTGCATGTGTGTTCTTCTTACAAACCATATCATGAACCACACCACCAGTGTCATTGCATGTGTGTTATTCTCACAAACCACACATTGATCCACCGGTGTCATTGCATGTCTACTCTTCTCATTAACCAGAGCTAGAGTCATTGCATGTCTATTCTTTTCACAAACCACATATCACCAGAGTCATTGCATGTGTGTTCTTCTCGTAGACCACACATGGATCCACTAGTGTCATTGCATGTGTGTTCTTCTCACAAACCATATCATGAACCACACCCAGTGTCATTGCATGTGTGTTCTTCCCATGAACCACATATGGATCCACCAGTGTCATTGCATGTGTGTTCTTCTCACAAACCATATCATGAACCACACCCAATGTCATTGCATGTGTGTTCTTCCCATGAACCACACATGGATCCACCAGCGTCATTGCATCTGTGTTCTTCCCACACACCACACATGGATTCATCAGTGTCATTGCATGTGTGTTCTTCCCATGAACCACACATGGATCCACCAGTGTCATTGCATGTCTGCTCATTTCATGAACCACAGCTAGAGTCATTGGATGTGTGTTCTTCTCACAGACCACATATCACCAGTGTCATTGCATGTGTTTTCTTCCCAAAGACCACACATGGATCCACAAGTGTCATTGCATGTGTGTTCTTCTCACAAACCATATCATGAACCACACCCAGTGTCATTGCATGTGTGTTCTTCTCACAGACCACACATGGATCCATCAGTGTCATTGCATGTGTGTTCTTCTCACAAACCATATCATGAACCACACCAAGTGTCATTGCATGTGTCTTCTTCTCACAGACCACACATGGATCTACCAGTGTCATTGCATGTGTGTTCTTCTCACAGACCATATCATGAACCACACCCAGTGTCATTGCATGTGTGTTCTTCCCATTAACCACACATGGATCCACCGGTGTCATTGTATGTCTGCTCTTTTCATTAACCACATCTAGAGTCATTGCATGTGTGTTCTTCTCACAAACCACATATCACCGGAGTCATTGCATGTGTGTTCTTCCCAAAGACCACACATGGATCCACCAGTGTCATTGCATGTGTGTTCTTCCCACAGGCCACACATGGATCCACCAGTGTCATTGTATGTCTGCTCTTCCTATGAACCACAGCTAGAGTCATCTCATGTGTGCTCTTTTCACAAACCACAGCTAGAGTCATTGCATGTGTGTTCTTCTTACAAACCATATCATGAACCACACTCAGTGTCACTGCATGTGTGTTCTTCTCCCAAACCACACATCGATCCACCGGTGTCATTGCATGTCTGCTCTTCTCATTAACCACAGCCAGAGTCATTGCATGTCTATTCTTTTCACGAACCACATATCAACAGAGTCATTGCATGTGTGTTCTTTCCATGAACCACACATGGATCCACCGGTGTCATTGCAGGTCTCCTCTTTTCATGAACCACAGTCAGAGTCATCGCATGTCTTCTCTTTTCATGAACTACGGCTAGAGTCATTGCATGTGTGTTCTTCCCACGAACCACATATCACCGGAGTCATTGCATGTGTGTTCTTCCCACAAACCACATATCACCGGAGTCATTGCATGTGTGTTATTCCCAAAGACAACACATGGATCCACCAGTGTCATTGCATGTGTGTTCTTCCCACAGACCACACATGGATCCACCAGTGTGGTTGCATGTGTGTTCTTCCCATGAACCACACATGGATCCACCAGTGTCATTGTATGTCTGCTCTTCCCATGAACCACAGCTAGAGTCATCTCATGCGTGCTCTTTTCATGAACCACAGATAGAGTCATTGCATGTGTTTTCTTCTTACAAACCATATCATGAACCACACCCAGTGTCATTGCATGTGTGTTCTTCTCACAAACTACACATGGATCCACCGGTGTCATTGCATGTCTGCTCTTCTCATTAACCACAGCTAGAGTCATTACATGTGTGTTCTTTTCACAAACCACATATCACCAGAGTCATTGCATGTGTGTTCTTCCCATTGACCACACATGCATCCACCAGTGTCATTTCATGTGTGTTCTTCTCATAAACCACACATGGATCCACCCAGTGTCATCGCATGTCTGCTCTTCCTATGAACCACACATGGATCCACCAGTGTCATTGCATGTCTGCTCTTTTCATGAACCACAGCTAGAGTCATTGGATGTGTGTTCTTCTCACAGACCACATATCACTAGTGTCATTGCATGTGTGTTCTTCTCACAAACCACACATGGATCCACCCAGTGTCATCGCATGTCTGTTCTTCCCATGAACCACACATGGATCCACCAGTGTCATTGCATGTCTTCTCTTTTCATGAACCATAGCTAGAGTCATTGGATGTGTGTTCTTCTCACAAACCACATATCACCAGTGTCATTGCATGTGTGTTCTTCCCAGAGACCACACATGGATCCACCAGTGTCATTGCATGTGTGTTCTTCTCACAAACCATATCATGAACCACACCCAGTGTTATTGCATGTGTGTTCTTCTCACAGACCACACATGGATCCACCAGTGTCATTGCATGTGTGTTCTTCTCACAAACCATATCATGAACCACACGCAGTGTCATTGCATGTGTGTTATTCCCATGAACCACACATGGATCCACCAGTGTCATTGCATGTCTGCTCTTTTAATTAACCATAGCTAGATCCATTGCATGTGTGTTCTTCTCACAAACCACATATCACCGGATTCTATGCATGTGTGTTCTTCCCACAGACCACACATGGATCCACCAGTGTCATTGCATGTGTGTTCTTCTCACAGACCATATCATGAACCACACCTAGTGTCATGGCATGTGTGTTCTTCCCATGAACCACACATGGATCTACCGGTGTCATTGCATGTCTGCTCTTTTCACGAACCACAGCTAGAGTCATTGCATGTGTGTTCTTCCCACAAACCACATATCACCGGAGTCATTGCATGTGTGTTCTTCCCAAAGACCACACATGGATCCACCAGTGTCATTGCATGTGTGTTCTTCCCACAGACCACACATGGATCCACCAGTGTGGTTGCATGTGTGTTCTTCCCATGAACCACACATGGATCCACCGGTGTCATTGTATGTCTGCTCTTCCCATGAACCACAGCTAGAGTCATCTCATGCGTGCTCTTTTCATGAACCACAGATAGAGTCATTGCATGTGTTTTCTTCTTACAAACCATATCATGAACCACACCTAGTGTCATTGCATGTGTGTTCTTCCCACAAACTACACATGGATCCACCGGTGTCATTGCATGTCTGCTCTTCTCATTAACCACAGCTAGAGTCATTACATGTGTGTTCTTTTCACAAACCACATATCACCAGAGTCAATGCATGTGTGTTCTTCCCATTGACCACACATGCATCCACCAGTGTCATTTCATGTGTGTTCTTCTCATAAACCACACATGGATCCACCCAGTGTCATCGCATGTCTGCTCTTCCTATGAACCACACATGGATCCACCAGTGTCATTGCATGTCTGCTCTTTTCATGAACCACAGCTAGAGTCATTGGATGTGTGTTCTTCTCACAGACCACATATCACTAGTCTCATTGCATGTGTGTTCTTCCCAAAGACCACACATGGATCCACCAGTGTCATTGCATGTGTGTTCTTCTCACAAACCATATCATGAACCACACCCAGTGTCATTGCATGTGTGTTCTTCTCACAGACCACACATGGATCCACCAGTGTCATTGCATGTGTGTTCTTCTCACAAACCATATCATGAACCACACCCAGTGTCATTGCATGTGTGTTCTTCCCATGAACCACACATGGATCCACCAGTGCCATTGGATGTCTACTCTTCCCACAGAGCACACATGAATCCACCAGTGTCATTGCATGTGTGTTCTTCCCATGAACCACACATGGATCCACCAATGTCATTGCTTGTCTGCTCTTTTCATGAACCACAGCTAGAGTCATTGGATGTGTGTTCTTCTCACAGACAACATATCACCAGTGTCAGTGCATGTGTGTCCTTCCCAAAGACCACACATGGATCCACCAGTGTCATTGCATGTGTGTTCTTCTCACAAACCATATCATGAACTAGACCCAGTGTCATTGCATGTGTGTTCTTCTCACAAACCACGCATGGATCCACCAGTGTCATTGCATGCGTGTTCTTCTCACAAACCATATCATGAACCACACCCAGTGTCATTGCATGTGTGTTCTTCTCATTAACACCACATGCATCCACCGGTGTCATTGCATGTCTGCTCTTTTCATTAAACACAGCTAGAGTCATTGCATGTGTGTTCTTTTCACAAACCACGTATCACCAGAGTCGTTGCATGTGTGTTCTTCTCACAGACCACATATCACCTGTGTCATTGCATGTGTGTTCTTCCCATGCACCACACATGGATCCACCAGTGTCATTGCACGTGTGTTCTTTTCAAAAACCACATATCACTAGAGTCATTGCATGTGTGTTCTTCTCACAAACCACATATCACCTGTGTCATTGCATGTGTGTTCTTCCCACAGACCACACATGGATCCGCCAGTGTCATTGCATGTGTGTTCTTCCCATAGGCCACACATGGATCCACCCATGTCGTTGCATGTGTGTTCTTGCCATGAACCACACATGGATCCACGAGTGTCATTGTATGTCTGCTCTTCCCATAAACCACAACTAGAGTCATCTCATGCGTGCTCTTTTCACAAACCACAACTAGAGTCATTGCATGTGTGTTATTCTTACTAACCATACCATGAACCACACTCAGTGTCATTGCATGTGTGTTCTTGTCCCAAACCACACATGGATCCACCGGTGTCATTGCATGTCTGCTCTTCTCATTAACCATAGCTAGAGTCATTGCATGTCTGTTCTTTTCACAAACCACATATCACCACAGTCATTGCATGTGTGTTCTTCCCGTGAACCACACATGGATCCACCAGTGTCATTGCATGTGTGTTCTTCTCACAAACCACACATGGATCCACCCAGTGTCATCGCATGTGTGTTCTTCCCATGAACCACACATGGATCCACCAGTGTCATTGCATGTCTTCTCTTTTCATGAACCACAACTAGAGTCATTGGATGTGTGTTCTTCTCATAGACCACATATCACCAGTGTCATTGCAAGTGTGTTCTTCCCAAAGACCACACATGGATCCACCAATGTCGTTGCATCTGTGTTCTTCTCACAAACCATATCATGAACCACACCCAGTGTCATTGCATGTGTGTTCTTCTCACGGACCACACATGGATCCACCAGTGTCATTGCATGTGTGTTCTTCTCACAAACCATATCATTAACCACACCCAGTGTCATTGCATGTGTGTTCTTTCCATGAGCCACACATGGATCCACCAGTGTCATTGCATGTCTGCTCTTTTCATTAACCACAGCTAGAGTCATTGCATGTGTGTTCTTCTCACAAACCACATATCACCGGTGTCTATGCATGTGTGTTCTTCCCACAGACCACACATGGATCCACCAGTGTCATTGCATGTGTGTTCTTCTCACAGACCATATCATGAACCACACCTAGTGTCATTGCATGTGTGTTCTTCCCATGAACCATAGATGGATCCACCGGTGTCATTGCATGTATGCTCTTTTCATGAACCACAGCTAGAGTCATTGCATGTGTGATCTTCCCACAAACCACATATCACCGGAGTCATTGCATGTGTTTTATTCCCAAAGACCACACATGGATCCATCAGTGTCATTGCATGTGTGTTCTTCTCACAAACCATATCATGAACCACACCAAGTGTCATTGCATGTGTCTTCTTCTCACAGACCACACATGGATCTACCAGTGTCATTGCATGTGTGTTCTTCTCACAGACCATATCATGAACCACACCCAGTGTCATTGCATGTGTGTTGTTCCCATTAACCACACATGGATCCACCGGTGTCATTGTATGTCTGCTCTTTTCATTAACCACATCTAGAGTCATTGCATGTGTGTTCTTCTCACAAACCACATATAACTGGAGTCATTGCATGTGTGTTCTTCCCAAAGACCACACATGGATCCACCAGTGTCATTGCATGTGTGTTCTTCCCACAGGCCACACATGGATCCACCAGTGTCGTTGCATGTGTGTTCTTCCCATGAACCACACATGGATCCACCAGTGTCATTGTATGTCTGCTCTTCCTGTGAACCACAGCTAGAGTCATCTCATGTGTGCTCTTTTCACAAACCACACCTAGAGTCATTGCATGTGTGTTCTTCTTACAAACCATATCATGAACCACACTCAGTGTCACTGCATGTGTGTTCTTCTCCCAAACCACACATCGATCCACCGGTGTCATTGCATGTCTGCTCTTCTCATTAACCACAGCCAGAGTCATTGCATGTCTATTCTTTTCACGAACCACATATCAACAGAGTCAGTGCATGTGTGTTCTTTCCATGAACCACACATGGATCCACCGGTGTCATTGCAGGTCTCCTCTTTTCATGAACCACAGTCAGAGTCATCGCATGTCTTCTCTTTTCATGAACTACGGCTAGAGTCATTGCATGTGTGTTCTTCTTACAAACCATATCATGAACCACACCACCAGTGTCATTGCATGTGTGTTATTCTCACAAACCACACATTGATCCACCGGTGTCATTGCATGTCTACTCTTCTCATTAACCAGAGCTAGAGTCATTGCATGTCTATTCTTTTCACAAACCACATATCACCAGAGTCATTGCATGTGTGTTCTTCTCGTAGACCACACATGGATCCACTAGTGTCATTGCATGTGTGTTCTTCTCACAAACCATATCATGAACCACACCCAGTGTCATTGCATGTGTGTTCTTCCCATGAACCACATATGGATCCACCAGTGTCATTGCATGTGTGTTCTTCTCACAAACCATATCATGAACCACACCCAATGTCATTGCATGTGTGTTCTTCCCATGAACCACACATGGATCCACCAGCGTCATTGCATCTGTGTTCTTCCCACACACCACACATGGATTCATCAGTGTCATTGCATGTGTGTTCTTCCCATGAACCACACATGGATCCACCAGTGTCATTGCATGTCTGCTCATTTCATGAACCACAGCTAGAGTCATTGGATGTGTGTTCTTCTCACAGACCACATATCACCAGTGTCATTGCATGTGTTTTCTTCCCAAAGACCACACATGGATCCACAAGTGTCATTGCATGTGTGTTCTTCTCACAAACCATATCATGAACCACACCCAGTGTCATTGCATGTGTGTTCTTCTCACAGACCACACATGGATCCATCAGTGTCATTGCATGTGTGTTCTTCTCACAAACCATATCATGAACCACACCAAGTGTCATTGCATGTGTCTTCTTCTCACAGACCACACATGGATCTACCAGTGTCATTGCATGTGTGTTCTTCTCACAGACCATATCATGAACCACACCCAGTGTCATTGCATGTGTGTTCTTCCCATTAACCACACATGGATCCACCGGTGTCATTGTATGTCTGCTCTTTTCATTAACCACATCTAGAGTCATTGCATGTGTGTTCTTCTCACAAACCACATATCACCGGAGTCATTGCATGTGTGTTCTTCCCAAAGACCACACATGGATCCACCAGTGTCATTGCATGTGTGTTCTTCCCACAGGCCACACATGGATCCACCAGTGTCATTGTATGTCTGCTCTTCCTGTGAACCACAGCTAGAGTCATCTCATGTGTGCTCTTTTCACAAACCACAGCTAGAGTCATTGCATGTGTGTTCTTCTTACAAACCATATCATGAACCACACTCAGTGTCACTGCATGTGTGTTCTTCTCCCAAACCACACATCGATCCACCGGTGTCATTGCATGTCTGCTCTTCTCATTAACCACAGCCAGAGTCATTGCATGTCTATTCTTTTCACGAACCACATATCAACAGAGTCATTGCATGTGTGTTCTTTCCATGAACCACACATGGATCCACCGGTGTCATTGCAGGTCTCCTCTTTTCATGAACCACAGTCAGAGTCATCGCATGTCTTCTCTTTTCATGAACTACGGCTAGAGTCATTGCATGTGTGTTCTTCTTACAAACCATATCATTAACCACACCACCAGTGTCATTGCATGTGTGTTATTCTCACAAACCACACATTGATCCACCGGTGTCATTGCATGTCTACTCTTCTCATTAACCAGAGCTAGAGTCATTGCATGTCTATTCTTTTCACAAACCACATATCACCAGAGTCATTGCATGTGTGTTCTTCTCGTAGACCACACATCGATCCACTAGTGTCATTGCATGTGTGTTCTTCTCACAAACCATATCATGAACCACACCCAGTGTCATTGCATGTGTGTTCTTCCCATGAACCACATATGGATCCACCAGTGTCATTGCAGGTCTGCTCTTTTCATGAACCACAGTTAGAGTCATCGCATGTCTGCTCTTTTCATGAACCATAGCTAGAGTCATTGCATGTGTGTTCTTCTTACAAACCATATCATGAACCACACCACCAGTGTCATTGCATGTAGTTCTTCTCACAAACCACACATTGATCCACCGGTGTCATTGCATGTCTGCTCTTCTCCTTAACCACAGCTAGAGTCATTGCATGTCTGTTCTTTTCACAAACCACATATCACCAGAGTCATTGCATGTGTGTTCTTCCCATGAACCACACATGGATCCACCAGTGTCATTTCATGTGTGTTCTTCTCACAAACAACACATGGATCCACCCAGTGTCATCGCATGTCTGCTCTTCCCATGAACCACACATGGATCCACCAGTGTCATTGCATGTCTGCTCTTTTCATGAACCACAGCTAGAGTCATTGGATGTGTGTTCTTCTCACAGACCGCATATCACCAGTGTGATTGCACGTGTGTTCTTCGCAAAGACCACACATGGATCCACTAGTGTCATTGCATGTGTGTTCTTCTCACAAACCATATCATGAACCACACCCAGTGTCATTGCATGTGTGTTCTTCTCACAGACCACACATGGATCCACCAGTGTCATTGCATATGTGTTCTTCTCACAAACCATATCATGAACCACACCAAGTGTGATTGCTTGTGTGTTCTTCCCATGAACCACACATGGATCCACCAGTGTCATTGCATGTGTGTTCTTCCCATGAACCATACATGGATCCACCAGTGTCATTGCATGTCTGCTCTTTTCATGAACCACAACTAGAGTCATTGGATGTGTGTTCTTCACACAGACCACATTTCATCAGTGTCATTGCATGTGTGTTCTTCCCAAAGACCACACATGGATCCACCAGTGTCATTGCATGTGTGTTCTTGTCACAAACCATATCATGAACCACACCCAGTGTCATTGCATGTGTGTTCTTCTCACAAACCACACATGGATCCACCAGTGTCATTGCATGTGTGTTCTTCTCACAAACCACACATGGATCAACCTAGTGTCATCGCATGTCTGCTCTTCCCATGAACCACACATGGATCCACCAGTGTCATTGCATGTCTGCTCTTTTCATGAACCATAGCTAGAGTCATTGGATGTGTGTTCTTCTCACAGACCACATATCACCAGTGTCGTTGCATGTGTGTTCTTCCCATGAACCACACATGGATCCACCAGCGTCATTGCATCTGTGTTATTCCCACACACCACACATGGATTCATCAGTGTCATTGCATGTGTGTTCTTCCCACGAACCACACATGGATCCACCAGTGTCATTGCATGTCTGCTCATTTCATGAACCACAGCTAGAGTCATTGGATGTGTGTTCTTCTCACAGACCACATATCACCAGTGTCATTGCATGTGTTTTCTTCCCAAAGACCACACATGGATCCACAAGTGTCATTGCATGTGTGTTCTTCTCACAAACCATATCATGAACCACACCCAGTGTCATTGCATGTGTGTTCTTCTCACAGACCACACATGGATCGACCAGTGTCATTGCATGTGTGTTCTTCTCACAGACCATATCATGAACCACACCCAGTGTCATTGCATGTGTGTTCTTCCCATTAACCACACATGGATCCACCGGTGTCATTGTATGTCTGCTCTTTTCATTAACCACAGCTAGAGACATTGCATGTGTGTTCTTCTCACAAACCACATATCACCGGAGTCATTGCATGTGTGTTCTTCCCACAGACCACAAATGGATCCACCAGTGTCATTGCATGTGTGTTCTTCCCACATGCCACACATGGATCCACCAGTGTCGTTGCATGTGTGTTCTTCCCATGAACCACACTTGGATCCAGCAGTGTCTTTGTATGTCTGCTCTTCCCATGAACCACAGCTAGAGTCATCTCATGTGTGCTCTTTTCACAAACCACAGCTAGAGACATTGCATGTGTCTTCTTCTTACAAACCATCTCATGAACCACAGTCAGTGTCACTGCATGTGTGTTCTTCTCCCAAACCACACATGGACCACCGGTGTCATTGCATGTCTGCTCTTCTCATTAACCACAGCCAGAGTCATTGCATGTCTATTCTTTTCACAAACCACATATCACCAGAGTCATTGCATGTGTGTTCTTTCCATGAACCACACATGGATCCACCAGCGTCATTGCATGTGTGTTCTTCTCACAAACCACACATGGATCTACCCAGTGTCATCGCATGTCTGCTCTTCCCATGAACCACACATGGATCCACCAGTGTCATTGCATGTTTGCTCTTTTCATGAACCACAGCTAGAGTCATTGGATGTGTGTTCTTCTCACAGACCACATATTACCAGTGTCATTGCATGTGTGTTCTTCCCAAAGACCACACATGGATCCACCAGTGTCATTGCATGTGTGTTCTTCTCACAAACCATATCATGAACCACACCCAGTGTCATTGCATGTGTGTTCTTCTCACAGACCACACATGGATCCACCAGTGTCATTGCATGTGTGTTCTTCTCACAAACCATATCATGAACCACACTCAGTGTCATTGCATGTGTGTTCTTCCCATGAACCACACATGGATCCACCGGTGTCACTGTATGTCTGCTCTTTTCCTTAACCACAGCTAGAGTCATTGCATGTGTGTTCGTCTCTCAAGCCACATATCACCGGAGTCATTGCATGTGTGTTCTTCCCAAAGACCACACATGGATCCACCAGTGTCATTGCAGGTGTGTTCTTCCCACAGGCCACACATGGATCCACCAGTTTCGTTGCACGTGTGTTCTTCCCATGAACCACACATGGATCCACCAGTGTCATTGAATGTCTGCTCTTCCCATGAACCACAGCTAGAGTCATCTCATGCGTGCTCTTTTCACAAACCACAACTAGAGTCATTGCATGTGTGTTCTTCTCCCAAACCGCACATGGATCCACCGATGTCATTGCATGTCTGCTCTTCTCATTAACCACAGCTAGAGTCCTTGCATGTCTGTTCTTTTCACAAACCACATATCACCAGAGTCATTGCATGTGTGTTCTTCCCATAAACCACACATGGATCCACCATTGTTATTGCATGTGTGTTCTTCTCACAAACCACACATGGATCCACCCAGTGTCATCACATGTGTGTTCTTCCCATGAACCACACAAGGATCCACTAGTGTCATTACATGTCTGCTCTTTTCATGAACCACAGCCAGTCATTGGATGTGTGTTCTTCTCACAGACCACATATCACCAGTGTGATTGCATGTGTGTTCTTCCCAAAGACCACACATGGATCCACCAGTGTCATTGCATGTGTGTTCTTCTCACAAACCATATCATGAACCACACCCAGTGTCATTGCATGTGTGTTCTTCTCACAGACCACACATGGATCCACCAGTGTCATTGCATGTGTGTTCTTCTCACAAACCATATCATGAACCACACCCAGTGTCATTGCATGTGTGTTCTTCCCATGAACCACACATGGATCCACCAGTGTCATTGCATGTGTGTTCTTCCCACAGACCACACATGGATCCACCAGTATCATTGCATGTGTGTTCGTCCCATGAACCACACATGGATCCACCAGTGTCATTGCATGTCTGCTCTTTTCATGAACCACAGCTAGAGTCATTGGATGTGTGTTCTTCACACAGACCACATATCACCAGTGTCATTGCATGTGTGTTCTTCCCAAAGACCACACATGGATCCACCAATTTCATTGCTTGTGTGTTCTTCTCACAAACCATATCATGAACCACACCCAGTGTCATTGCATGTGTGTTCTTCTCACAGACCACACATGGATCCACCACTGTCATGGCATGTGTGTTCTTCTCACAAACCATATCATGAACCACACCCAGTGTCATTGCATGTGTGTTCTTCCCAGCAACCATACATGGATCCACCAGTGTCATTGCATGTGTGTTCTTCCCACAAACCACACATGGATCCACCAGTGTCATTGCATGTGTGTTCTTCCCATGAACCACACATGGATCCACCAGTGTCATTGCATGTCTACTCTTTTCATGAACCACAGCTAGAGTCATTGGATGTGTGTTCTTCTCAGAGACCACATATCACTAGTGTCATTGCATGTGTTTTCTTCCCAAAGACCACACATGGATCCATCAGTGTCATTGCATGTGTGTTCTTCTCACAAACCATATCATGAACCACACCAAGTGTCATTGCATGTGTCTTCTTCTCATAGACCACACATGGATCTACCAGTGTCATTGCATGTGTGTTCTTCTCACAGACCATATCATGAACCACACCCAGTGTCATTGCATGTGTGTTCTTCCCATTAACCACACATGGATCCACCGGTGTCATTGTATGTCTACTCTTTTCATTAACCACATCTAGAGTCATTGCATGTGT
The DNA here is from genome assembly GCA_916181665.1 of Avena sativa. Classification (NCBI taxonomy): domain Eukaryota; kingdom Viridiplantae; phylum Streptophyta; class Magnoliopsida; order Poales; family Poaceae; genus Avena; species Avena sativa. The sequence goes on from OV702295.1 coordinate 438,688,171, forward strand.
GTTCTACTCACAAACCACATATCACCGGAGTAATTGCATGTGTGTTCTTCCCAAAGACCACACATGGATCCACCAGTGTCATTGCATGTGTGTTCTTCCCACAGGCCACACATGGATCCACGAGTGTCGTTGCATGTGTGTTCTTCCCATGAACCACACATGGATCCACCAGTGTCATTGTATGTCTGCTCTTCCTGTGAACCACAGCTAGAGTCATCTCATGTGTGCTCTTTTCACAAACCACAGCTAGAGTCATTGCATGTGTGTTCCTCTTACAAACCATATCATGAACCACACTCAGTGTCACTGCATGTGTGTTCTTCTCCCAAACCACACATGGATCCACCGGTGTCATTGCATGTCTGCTCTTCTCATTAACCACAGCCGGAGTCATTGCATGTCTATTCTTTTCACGAACCACATATCAACAGAGTCATTGCATGTGTGTTCTTTCCATGAACCACACATGGATCCACCAGTGTCATTGCATGTGTGTTCTTCTCACAAACCACACATGGATCCACCCAGTGTCATCGCATGTCTGTTCTTCCCATGAACCACACATGGATCCACCAGTGTCATTGCATGTCTTCTCTTTTCATGAACCATACCTAGAGTCATTGGATGTGTGTTCTTCTCACAAACCACATATCACCAGTGTCATTGCATGTGTGTTCTTCCCAAAGACCACACATGGATCCACCAGTGTCATTGCATGTGTGTTCTTCTCACAAACCATATCATGAACCACACCCAGTGTTATTGCATGTGTGTTCTTCTCACAGACCACACATGGATCCACCAGTGTCATTGCATGTGTGTTCTTCTCACAAACCATATCATGAACCACACGCAGTGTCATTGCATGTGTGTTATTCCCATGAACCACACATGGATCCACCAGTGTCATTGCATGTCTGCTCTTTTAATTAACCATAGCTAGATCCATTGCATGTGTGTTCTTCTCACAAACCACATATCACCGGTTTCTATGCATGTGTGTTCTTCCCACAGACCACACATGGATCCACCAGTGTCATTGCATGTGTGTTCTTCTCACAGACCATATCATGAACCACACCTAGTGTCATGGCATGTGTGTTCTTCCCATGAACCACACATGGATCTACCGGTGTCATTGCATGTCTTCTCTTTTCACGAACCACAGCTAGAGTCATTGCATGTGTGTTCTTCCCACAAACCACATATCACCGGAGGCATTGCATGTGTGTTCTTCCCAAAGACCACACATGGATCCACCAGTGTCATTGCATGTGTGTTCTTCCCAAAAACCACACATGGATCCACCAGTGTGGTTGCCTGTGTGTTCTTCCCATGAACCACACATGGATCCACCGGTGTCATTGTATGTCTGCTCTTCCCATGAACCACAACTAGAGTCATCGCATGCGTGCTCTTTTCATGAACCACAGATAGAGTCATTGCATGTGTTTTCTTCTTACAAACCATATCATGAACCACACCCAGTGTCATTGCATGTGTGTTCTTCTCACAAACTACACATGGATCCACCGGTGTCATTGCATGTCTTCTCTTCTCATTAACCACAGCTAGAGTCATTACATGTGTGTTCTTTTCACAAACCACATATCACCAGAGTCATTGCATGTGTGTTCTTCCCAGCAACCATACATGGATCCACCAGTGTCATTGCATGTGTGTTCTTCCCACAAACCACACATGGATCCACCAGTGTCATTGCATGTGTGTTCTTCCCATGAACCACACATGGATCCACCAGTGTCATTGCATGTCTACTCTTTTCATGAACCACAGCTAGAGTCATTGGATGTGTGTTCTTCTCAGAGACCACATATCACTAGTGTCATTGCATGTGTTTTCTTCCCAAAGACCACACATGGATCCATCAGTGTCATTGCATGTGTGTTCTTCTCACAAACCATATCATGAACCACACCAAGTGTCATTGCATGTGTCTTCTTCTCACAGACCACACATGGATCTACCAGTGTCATTGCATGTGTGTTCTTCTCACAGACCATATCATGAACCACACCCAGTGTCATTGCATGTGTGTTCTTCCCATTAACCACACATGGATCCACCGGTGTCATTGTATGTCTACTCTTTTCATTAACCACATCTAGAGTCATTGCATGTGTGTTCTACTCACAAACCACATATCACCGGAGTAATTGCATGTGTGTTCTTCCCAAAGACCACACATGGATCCACCAGTGTCATTGCATGTGTGTTCTTCCCACAGGCCACACATGGATCCACGAGTGTCGTTGCATGTGTGTTCTTCCCATGAACCACACATGGATCCACCAGTGTCATTGTATGTCTGCTCTTCCTGTGAACCACAGCTAGAGTCATCTCATGTGTGCTCTTTTCACAAACCACAGCTAGAGTCATTGCATGTGTGTTCCTCTTACAAACCATATCATGAACCACACTCAGTGTCACTGCATGTGTGTTCTTCTCCCAAACCACACATGGATCCACCGGTGTCATTGCATGTCTGCTCTTCTCATTAACCACAGCCGGAGTCATTGCATGTCTATTCTTTTCACGAACCACATATCAACAGAGTCATTGCATGTGTGTTCTTTCCATGAACCACACATGGATCCACCAGTGTCATTGCATGTGTGTTATTCTCACAAACCACACATGGATCCACCCAGTGTCATCGCATGTCTGTTCTTCCCATGAACCACACATGGATCCACCAGTGTCATTGCATGTCTTCTCTTTTTATGAACCATAGCTAGAGTCATTGGATGTGTGTTCTTCTCACAAACCACATATCACCAGTGTCATTGCATGTGTGTTCTTCCCAAAGACCACACATGGATCCACCAGTGTCATTGCATGTGTGTTCTTCTCACAAACCATATCATGAACCACACCCAGTGTTATTGCATGTGTGTTCTTCTCACAGACCACACATGGATCCACCAGTGTCATTGCATGTGTGTTCTTCTCACAAACCATATCATGAACCACACGCAGTGTCATTGCATGTGTGTTATTCCCATGAACCACACATGGATCCACCAGTGTCATTGCATGTCTGCTCTTTTAATTAACCATAGCTAGATCCATTGCATGTGTGTTCTTCTCACAAACCACATATCACCGGTTTCTATGCATGTGTGTTCTTCCCACAGACCACACATGGATCCACCAGTGTCATTGCATGTGTGTTCTTCTCACAGACCATATCATGAACCACACCTAGTGTCATGGCATGTGTGTTCTTCCCATGAACCACACATGGATCTACCGGTGTCATTGCATGTCTTCTCTTTTCACGAACCACAGCTAGAGTCATTGCATGTGTGTTCTTCCCACAAACCACATATCACCGGAGGCATTGCATGTGTGTTCTTCCCAAAGACCACACATGGATCCACCAGTGTCATTGCATGTGTGTTCTTCCCAAAAACCACACATGGATCCACCAGTGTGGTTGCCTGTGTGTTCTTCCCATGAACCACACATGGATCCACCGGTGTCATTGTATGTCTGCTCTTCCCATGAACCACAACTAGAGTCATCGCATGCGTGCTCTTTTCATGAACCACAGATAGAGTCATTGCATGTGTTTTCTTCTTACAAACCATATCATGAACCACACCCAGTGTCATTGCATGTGTGTTCTTCTCACAAACTACACATGGATCCACCGGTGTCATTGCATGTCTTCTCTTCTCATTAACCACAGCTAGAGTCATTACATGTGTGTTCTTTTCACAAACCACATATCACCAGAGTCATTGCATGTGTGTTCTTCCCATTGACCACACATGCATCCACCAGTGTCATTTCATGTGTGTTCTTCTCACAAACCACACATGGATCCACCCAGTGTCATCGCATGTCTGCTCTTCCTATGAACCACACATGGATCCACCAGTGTCATTGCATGTCTGCTCTTTTCATGAACCACAGCTAGAGTCATTGGATGTGTGTTCTTCTCACAGACCACATATCACTAGTGTCATTGCATGTGTGTTCTTCCCAAAGACCACACATGGATCCACCAGTGTCATTGCATGTGTGTTCTTCTCACAAACCATATCATGAACCACACCCAGTGTCATTGCATGTGTGTTCTTCTCACAGACCACACATGGATCCACCAGTGTCATTGCATGTGTGTTCTTCTCACAAACCATATCATGAACCACACCCAGTGTCATTGCATGTGTGTTCTTCCCATGAACCACACATGGATCCACCAGTGTCATTGGATGTCTACTCTTCCCACAGACCACACATGAATCCACCAGTGTCATTGCATGTGTGTTCTTCCCATGAACCACACATGGATCCACCAATGTCATTGCTTGTCTGCTCTTTTCATGAACCACAGCTAGAGTCATTGGATGTGTGTTCTTCTCACAGACAACATATCACCAGTGTCAGTGCATGTGTGTTCTTCCCAAAGACCACACATGGATCCACCAGTGTCATTGCATGTGTGTTCTTCTCACAAAACATATCATGAACTAGACCCAGTGTCATTGCATGTGTGTTCTTCTCACAAACCACGCATGGATCCACCAGTGTCATTGCATGCGTGTTCTTCTCACAAACCATATCATGAACCACACCCAGTGTCATTGCATGTGTGTTCTTCTCATTAACCCCACATGCATCCACCGGTGTCATTGCATGTCTGCTCTTTTCATTAAACACGGCTAGAGTCATTGCATGTGTGTTCTTTTCACAAACCACGTATCACCAGAGTCGTTGCATGTGTGTTCTTCTCACAGACCACATATCACCTGTGTCATTCCATGTGTGTTCTTCCCATGAACCACACATGGATCCACCAGTGTCATTGCATGTGTGTTCTTTTCAAAAACCACATATCACTAGAGTCATTGCATGTGTGTTCTTCTCACAAACCACATATCACCTGTGTCATTGCATGTGTGTTCTTCCCACAGACCACACATGGATCCGCCAGTGTCATTGCATGTGTGTTCTTCCCACAGGCCACACATGGATCCACCCGTGTCGTTGCATGTGTGTTCTTGCCATGAACCACACATGGATCCACGAGTGTCATTGTATGTCTGCTCTTCCCATGAACCACAGCTAGAGTCATCTCATGCGTGCTCTTTTCACAAACCACGGCTAGAGTCATTGCATGTGTGTTCTTCTTACTAACCATACCATGAACCACACTCAGTGTCATTGCATGTGTGTTCTTGTCCCAAACCACACATGGATCCACCGGTGTCATTGCATGTCTGCTCTTCTCATTAACCATAGCTAGAGTCATTGCATGTCTGTTCTTTTCACAAACCACATATCACCAGAGTCATTGCATGTGTGTTCTTCCCGTGAACCACACATGGATCCACCAGTGTCATTGCATGTGTGTTCTTCTCACAAACCACACATGGATCCACCCAGTGTCATCGCATGTGTGTTCTTCCCATGAACCACACATGGATCCACCAGTGTCATTGCATGTCTTCTCTTTTCATGAACCACAACTAGAGTCATTGGATGTGTGTTCTTCTCATAGACCACATATCACCAGTGTCATTGCAAGTGTGTTCTTCCCAAAGACCACACATGGATCCACCAATGTCATTGCATCTGTGTTCTTCTCACAAACCATATCATGAACCACACCCAGTGTCATTGCATGTGTGTTCTTATCACGGACCACACATGGATCCACCAGTGTCATTGCATGTGTGTTCTTCTCACAAACCATATCATTAACCACACCCAGTGTCATTGCATGTGTGTTCTTTCCATGAACCACACATGGATCCACCAGTGTCATTGCATGTCTGCTCTTTTCATTAACCACAGCTAGAGTCATTGCATGTGTGTTCTTCTCACAAACCACATATCACCGGTGTCTATGCATGTGTGTTCTTCCCACAGACCACACATGGATCCACCAGTGTCATTGCATGTGTGTTCTTCTCACAGACCATATCATGAACCACACCTAGTGTCATTGCTTGTGTGTTCTTCCCATGAACCATAGATGGATCCACCGGTGTCATTGCATGTCTGCTCTTTTCATGAACCACAGCTAGAGTCATTGCATGTGTGTTCTTCCCACAAACCACATATCACCGGAGTCATTGCATGTGTTTTATTCCCAAAGACCACACATGGATCCATCAGTGTCATTGCATGTGTGTTCTTCTCACAAACCATATCATGAACCACACCAAGTGTCATTGCATGTGTCTTCTTCTCACAGACCACACATGGATCTACCAGTGTCATTGCATGTGTGTTCTTCTCACAAACCATATCATGAACCACACCCAGTGTCATTGCATGTGTGTTCTTCCCATTAACCACACATGGATCCACCGGTGTCATTGTATGTCTGCTCTTTTCATTAACCACATCTAGAGTCATTGCATGTGTGTTCTTCTCACAAACCACATATCACCGGAGTCATTGCATGTGTGTTCTTCCCAAAGACCACACATGGATCCACCAGTGTCATTGCATGTGTGTTCTTCCCACAGGCCACACATGGATCCACCAGTGTCGTTGCATGTGTGTTCTTCCCATGAACCACACATGGATCCACCAGTGTCATTGCATGTGTGTTCTTCCCAAAAACCACACATGGATCCACCAGTGTGGTTGCCTGTGTGTTCTTCCCATGAACCACACATGGATCCACCGGTGTCATTGTATGTCTGCTCTTCCCATGAACCACAACTAGAGTCATCGCATGCGTGCTCTTTTCATGAACCACAGATAGAGTCATTGCATGTGTTTTCTTCTTACAAACCATATCATGAACCACACCCAGTGTCATTGCATGTGTGTTCTTCTCACAAACTACACATGGATCCACCGGTGTCATTGCATGTCTTCTCTTCTCATTAACCACAGCTAGAGTCATTACATGTGTGTTCTTTTCACAAACCACATATCACCAGAGTCATTGCATGTGTGTTCTTCCCATTGACCACACATGCATCCACCAGTGTCATTTCATGTGTGTTCTTCTCACAAACCACACATGGATCCACCCAGTGTCATCGCATGTCTGCTCTTCCTATGAACCACACATGGATCCACCAGTGTCATTGCATGTCTGCTCTTTTCATGAACCACAGCTAGAGTCATTGGATGTGTGTTCTTCTCACAGACCACATATCACTAGTGTCATTGCATGTGTGTTCTTCCCAAAGACCACACATGGATCCACCAGTGTCATTGCATGTGTGTTCTTCTCACAAACCATATCATGAACCACACCCAGTGTCATTGCATGTGTGTTCTTCTCACAGACCACACATGGATCCACCAGTGTCATTGCATGTGTGTTCTTCTCACAAACCATATCATGAACCACACCCAGTGTCATTGCATGTGTGTTCTTCCCATGAACCACACATGGATCCACCAGTGTCATTGGATGTCTACTCTTCCCACAGACCACACATGAATCCACCAGTGTCATTGCATGTGTGTTCTTCCCATGAACCACACATGGATCCACCAATGTCATTGCTTGTCTGCTCTTTTCATGAACCACAGCTAGAGTCATTGGATGTGTGTTCTTCTCACAGACAACATATCACCAGTGTCAGTGCATGTGTGTTCTTCCCAAAGACCACACATGGATCCACCAGTGTCATTGCATGTGTGTTCTTCTCACAAAACATATCATGAACTAGACCCAGTGTCATTGCATGTGTGTTCTTCTCACAAACCACGCATGGATCCACCAGTGTCATTGCATGCGTGTTCTTCTCACAAACCATATCATGAACCACACCCAGTGTCATTGCATGTGTGTTCTTCTCATTAACCCCACATGCATCCACCGGTGTCATTGCATGTCTGCTCTTTTCATTAAACACGGCTAGAGTCATTGCATGTGTGTTCTTTTCACAAACCACGTATCACCAGAGTCGTTGCATGTGTGTTCTTCTCACAGACCACATATCACCTGTGTCATTCCATGTGTGTTCTTCCCATGAACCACACATGGATCCACCAGTGTCATTGCATGTGTGTTCTTTTCAAAAACCACATATCACTAGAGTCATTGCATGTGTGTTCTTCTCACAAACCACATATCACCTGTGTCATTGCATGTGTGTTCTTCCCACAGACCACACATGGATCCGCCAGTGTCATTGCATCTGTGTTCTTCCCACAGGCCACACATGGATCCACCCGTGTCGTTGCATGTGTGTTCTTGCCATGAACCACACATGGATCCACGAGTGTCATTGTATGTCTGCTCTTCCCATGAACCACAGCTAGAGTCATCTCATGCGTGCTCTTTTCACAAACCACGGCTAGAGTCATTGCATGTGTGTTCTTCTTACTAACCATACCATGAACCACACTCAGTGTCATTGCATGTGTGTTCTTGTCCCAAACCACACATGGATCCACCGGTGTCATTGCATGTCTGCTCTTCTCATTAACCATAGCTAGAGTCATTGCATGTCTGTTCTTTTCACAAACCACATATCACCAGAGTCATTGCATGTGTGTTCTTCCCGTGAACCACACATGGATCCACCAGTGTCATTGCATGTGTGTTCTTCTCACAAACCACACATGGATCCACCCAGTGTCATCGCATGTGTGTTCTTCCCATGAACCACACATGGATCCACCAGTGTCATTGCATGTCTTCTCTTTTCATGAACCACAACTAGAGTCATTGGATGTGTGTTCTTCTCATAGACCACATATCACCAGTGTCATTGCAAGTGTGTTCTTCCCAAAGACCACACATGGATCCACCAATGTCATTGCATCTGTGTTCTTCTCACAAACCATATCATGAACCACACCCAGTGTCATTGCATGTGTGTTCTTATCACGGACCACACATGGATCCACCAGTGTCATTGCATGTGTGTTCTTCTCACAAACCATATCATTAACCACACCCAGTGTCATTGCATGTGTGTTCTTTCCATGAACCACACATGGATCCACCAGTGTCATTGCATGTCTGCTCTTTTCATTAACCACAGCTAGAGTCATTGCATGTGTGTTCTTCTCACAAACCACATATCACCGGTGTCTATGCATGTGTGTTCTTCCCACAGACCACACATGGATCCACCAGTGTCATTGCATGTGTGTTCTTCTCACAGACCATATCATGAACCACACCTAGTGTCATTGCTTGTGTGTTCTTCCCATGAACCATAGATGGATCCACCGGTGTCATTGCATGTCTGCTCTTTTCATGAACCACAGCTAGAGTCATTGCATGTGTGTTCTTCCCACAAACCACATATCACCGGAGTCATTGCATGTGTTTTATTCCCAAAGACCACACATGGATCCATCAGTGTCATTGCATGTGTGTTCTTCTCACAAACCATATCATGAACCACACCAAGTGTCATTGCATGTGTCTTCTTCTCACAGACCACACATGGATCTACCAGTGTCATTGCATGTGTGTTCTTCTCACAGACCATATCATGAACCACACCCAGTGTCATTGCATGTGTGTTCTTCCCATTAACCACACATGGATCCACCGGTGTCATTGTATGTCTGCTCTTTTCATTAACCACATCTAGAGTCATTGCATGTGTGTTCTTCTCACAAACCACATATCACCAGAGTCATTGCATGTGTGTTCTTCCCAAAGACCACACATGGATCCACCAGTGTCATTGCATGTGTGTTCTTCCCACAGGCCACACATGGATCCACCAGTGTCGTTGCATGTGTGTTCTTCCCATGAACCACACATGGATCCACCAGTGTCATTGTATGTCTGCTCTTCCTGTGAACCACAGCTAGAGTCATCGCATGAGTGCTCTTTTCATGAACAACAGCTAGAGTCATTACAGGTGAGTTCTTCTTACAAACTATATCATAAACCACACCCAGTGTCATTGCATGTGTGTTTTTCTCACAAAACACACATGGATCCACCGGTGTCATTGCATGTCTGCTCTTCTCATTAACGACAACCAGAGTCATTGCATGTCTATTCTTTTCACGAACCACATATCAACAGAGTCATTGCATGTGTGTTCTTTCCATGAACCACACATGGATCCACCAGTGTCATTGCATGTGTGTTCTTCTCACAAACCACACATGGATCCACCTAGTGTCATCGCATGTATGTTCTTCCCATGAACCACACATGGATCCACCAGTGTCATTGCATGTCTTCTCTTTTCATGAACCATAGCTAGAGTCATTGGATGTGTGTTCTTCTCACAAACCACATATCACCAGTGTCATTGCATGTGTGTTCTTCCCAAAGACCACACATGGAACCACCAGTGTCATTGAATGTGTGTTCTTCTCACAAACCATATCATGAACCACACCCAGTGTTATTGCATGTGTGTTCTTCTCACAGACCACACATGGATCCACCAGTGTCATTGCATGTGTGTTCTTCTCACAAACCATATCATGAACCACACGCAGTGTCATTGCATGTGTGTTCTTCCCATGAACCACACATGGATCCACCAGTGTCATTGCATGTCTGCTCTTTTAATTAACCATAGCTAGATCCATTGCATGTGTGTTCTTCTCACAAACCACATATCACCGGTTTCTATGCATGTGTGTTCTTCCCACAAACCACACATGGATCCACCAGTGTCATTGCATGTGTGTTCTTCTCACAGACCATATCATGAACCACACCTAGTGTCATTGCATGTGTGTTCTTCCCATGAACCACACATGGATCTACCGGTGTCATTGCACGTCTGCTCTTTCACGAACCACAGCTAGAGTCATTGCATGTGTGTTCTTCCCACAAACCACATATCACAGGAGTCATTGCATGTGTGTTCTTCCCAAAGACCACACATGGATCCACCAGTGTCGTTGCATGTGTGTTCTTCCCACAGACCACACATGGATCCACCAGTGTGGTTGCATGTGTGTTCTTCCCATGAACCACACATGGATCCACCGGTGTCATTGTATGTCTGCTCTTGCCATGAACCACAGCTAGAGTCATCGCATGCGTGCTCTTTTCATGAACCACAGATAGAGTCATTGCATGTGTGTTCTTCTTACAAACCATATCATGAACCACACCCAGTGTAATTGCATGTGTGTTCTTCTCACAAACTACACATGGATCCACCGGTGTCATTGCATGTCTGCTCTTCTCATTAACCACAGCTAGAGTAATTACATGTCTGTTCTTTTCACAAACCACATATCACCAGAGTCATTGCATGTGTGTTCTTCCCATGAACCACACATGCATCCACCAGTGTCATTTCATGTGTGTTCTTCTCACAAACCACACATGGATCCACCCAGTGTCATCACATGTCTGCTCTTCCTATGAACCACACATGGATCCACCAGTGTCATTGCATGTCTGCTCTTTTCATGAACCACAGCTAGAGTCATTGGATGTGTGTTCTTCTCACAGACCACATATCACTAGTGTCATTGCATGTGTGTTCTTCCCAAAGACCACACATGGATCCACCAGTGTCATTGCATGTGTGTTCTTCTCACAAACCATATCATGAACCTCACCCAGTGTCATTGCATGTGTGTTCTTCTGACAGACCACACATGGATCCACCAGTGTCATTGCATGTGTGTTCTTCTCACAAACCATATCATGAACCACACCTAGTGTCATTGCATGTGTGTTCTTCCCATGAACCACACATGGATCCACCAGTGTCATTGGATGTCTACTCTTCCCACAGACCACACATGAATCCACCAGTGTCATTGCATGTGTGTTCTTCCCATGAACCACACATGGATCCACCAATGTCATTGCTTGTCTGCTCTTTTCATGAACCATAGCTAGAGTCATTGGATGTGTGTTCTTCTCACAAACAACATATCACCAGTGTCAGTGCATGTGTGTTCATCCCAAAGACCACACATGGATCCACCAGTGTCATTGCATGTGTGTTCTTCTCACAAACCATATCATGAACCAGACCCAGTGTCATTGCATGTGTGTTCTTCTCACAAACCACGCATGGATCTACCAGTGTCATTGCATGCGTGTTCTTCTCACAAACCATATCATGAACCACACCCAGTGTCATTGCATGTGTGTTCTTCTCATTAACCCCACATGCATCCACCGGTGTCATTGCATGTCTGCTCTTTTCATTAAACACAGCTAGAGTCATTGCATGTGTGTTCTTTTCACAAACCACGTATCACCACAGTCGTTGCATGTGTGTTCTTCTCACAGACCACATATCACCTATGTCATTGCATGTGTGTTCTTCCCATGAACCACACATGGATCCACCAGTGTCATTGCATGTGTGTTCTTTTCAAAAACCACATATCACCCAGTGTCATTGCATGTCTGCTCTTTTCATTAACCACAGCTAGAGTCATTGCATGTGTGTTCTTCTCACAAACCACATATCACCGGTGTCTATGCATGTGTGTTCTTCCCACAGACCACACATGGATCCACCAGTGTCATTGCATGTGTGTTCTTCTCACAGACCATATCATGAACCACACCTAGTGTCATTGCATGTGTGTTCTTCCCATGAACCACAGATGGATCCACCGGTGTCATTGCATGTCTGCTCTTTTCATGAACCACAGCTAGAGTCATTGCATGTGTGTTCTTCCCACAAACCACATATCACCGGAGTCATTGCATGTGTGTTCTTCCCAAAGACAACACATGGATCCACCAATGTTATTGCACGTGTGTTCTTCCCACAGACCACACATGGATCCACTAGTGTCATTGCATGTGTGTTCTTCCCGTGAACCACACATGGATCCACCGGTGTCATTGTATGTCTGCTCTTCCTATGAACCACAGCTAGAGTCATCGCATGCGTGCTCTTATCATGAACCACATCTAGAGTCATTGCATGTGTGTTCTTCTTACAAACCATATCATGAACCACAACCAGTGTCATTGCATGTGTGTTCTTCTCCCAAACCACACATGGATCCACCAGTGTCATTGCATGTCTGCTCTTCTCATTAACCACAGCTAGAGTCATTGCATGTCTATTCTTTTCACAAACCACATATCACCAGAGTCAATGCATGTGTGTTCTTCCCATCAACCACACATGGATCCACCAGTGTCATTGCATGTGTGTTCTTCTCACAAACCACACATGGATCCACCCAGTGTCATCGCATGTCTGCTCTTCCCATGAACCACACATGGATCCACCAGTGTCATTGCATGTCTGGTCTTTTCATGAACCACAGCTAGAGTCATTGGATGTGTGCTCTTCTCACAGACCACATATCACCAGTGTCATTGCATGTGTGTTCTTCCCAAAGACCACACATGGATCCACCAGTGTCATTGCATGTGTGTTATTCTCACAAACCATATCATGAACCACACCCAGTGTCATTGCATGTGTGCTCTTCTCACAGACCACACATGGATCCACTAGTGTCATTGCATGTGTGTTCTTCTCACAAACCATATCATGAACCACACCCAGTGTCATTGCATGTGTGTTCTTCCCATGAACCACACATGGATCCACCAGTGTCATTGCATGTCTGCTCTTCCCACAGACCACACATGGATCCACCGGTGTCATTGCCTGTGTGTTCTTCCCCTGAACCACATATGGATCTACCAGTGTCATTGCTTGTCTGCTCTTTTCATGAACCACAGCTAGATTCATTGGATGTGTGTTCTTCTCACAGACCACATATCACCAGTGTCATTGCATGTGTGTTCTTCCCAAAGACCACACATGGATCCACCAGTGTCATTGAATTTGTGTTCTTCTCACAAACCATATCATGAACCACACCCAGTGTCATTGCATGTGTGTTATTCTCACAGACCACACATGGATCCACCAGTGTCATTGCATGTGTGTTCTTCTCACAAACCATATCATGAACCACACCCAGTGTCGTTGCATGTGTGTTCTTACCATGAACCACACATGGATCGACCGGTGTCATTGTATGTCTGCTCTTCCCATGAACCACAGCTAGAGTCATCGCATGCGTGCTCTTTTCATGAACCACAACTAGAGTCATTGGATGTGTGTTCTTGTTACAAACCATATCATGAACCACACCCAGTGTCATTGTATGTGTGTTCTTCTCACAAACCACACATGGATCCACCGGTGTCATTGCATGTCTGCTCTTCTCATTAACCACAGCTAGAGTCATTGCATGTCTGTTCTTTTCACAAACCACATATCACCAGAGTCATTGCATGTGCGTTCTTCCCATGAACCACACATGGATCCACCAGTGTCATTGCATGTGTGTTCTTCTCACAAACCACAGATGGATCCACCCAGCGTCATCGCATGTGTGTTCTTCCCATGAACCACACATGGATCCACCAGTGTCATTGCATGTCTGCTCTTATCATGAACCACAGCTAGAGTCATTGGATATATGTTCTTCTCACAGACCACATTTCACCAGTGTCATTGCATGTGTGTTCTTCCCAAAGACCACACATGGCTCCACCAGTGTCACTGCATGTGTGTTGTCCCCAAAGTCCACACATGGATCCACCAGTGTCATTGCATGTGTGTTCTTCTCACAAACCATATCATGAACCACACCCAGTGTCATTGCATGTGTGTTCTTCTAATAGACCACACATGGATACACCAGTGTCATCGCATGTGTGTTCTTCTCACAAACCATATCATGAACCACACCTAGTGTCATTGCATGTGTGTTCTTCCCATGAACCACACATGGATCCACCAGTGTCATTGCATGTCTGCTCTTTTCATTAACCACAGCTAGAGTCATTGCATGTGTGTTCTTCTCACAAACCACATATCACCGGTGTCTATGCATGTGTGTTCTTCCTACAGACCACACATGGATCCACCAGTGTCATTGTATGTGTGTTCTGCTCACAGACCATATCATGAACCACACCTAGTGTCATTGCATGTGTGTTCTTCCCATGAACCACACATGGATCCACCGGTGTCATTGGATGTCTGCTCTTTTCATGAACCACAGCTAGAGTCATTGTATGTGTGTTCTTCCCATGAACCACAGCTAGAGTCATTGCATGTGTGTTCTTCTTACAAACCATATCATGAACCACACCCAGTTTCATTGCATGTGTGTTCTTCTCACAAACCACACATGGATCCACCGGTGTCATTGCATGTCTGCTCTTGTCATTACCACAGCTAGAGTCATTGCATGTCTGTTCTTTTCACAAACCACATATCACCAGAGTCATAGCATGTGTGTTCTTCCCATGAACCACACATGGATCCACCAGTGTCATTGCATGTGTGTTCTTCTCATAAACCACACATGGATCCACCCAGTTTCATCGCATGTCTGCTCTTCCCATGAACCACACATGGATCCACCAGTGTCATTGCATGTCTGCACTTTTCATGAACCACAGCTAGAGTCATTGGATGTGTGTTCTTCTCACAGACCACATATCACTAGTGTCATTGCATGTGTGTTCTTCCCAAAGACCACACATGGATCCACCAGTGTTATTGCATCTGTGTTCTTCTCACAGACCACACATGGATCCACCAGTGTCATTGCATATCATGAACCACACCCAGTGTCATTGCATGTGTGTTCTTCCCATGAAACACACATGGACCCACCAGTGTCATTGCATGTCCGCTCTTTTCATTAACCACAGCTAGAGTCATTGCATGTGTGTTCTTCTCACAAACCACATATTACCGGTGTCTATGCATGTGTATTCTTCCCATGAACCACACATGGATCCACCAGTGTCATTGCATGTGTGTTCTTCCCACAGACCACACATGGATCCACCGGTGTCATTGGATGTCTGCTCTTCTCATTAACCATAGCTCGAGTCATTGCATGTCTGTTCTTTTCACAAACCACATATCACCAGAGTCATTGCATGTGTGTTCTTCCCATGAACCACACCCAGTGTCATTGCATGTGTGTTCTTCTCATTAACCCCAGATGGATCCACCGGTGTCATCGCATGTCTGCTCTTTTACTTAACCACAGCTAGAGTCATTGCATGTGTGTTCTTTTCACAAAACACATATCACCAGAGTCATTGCATGTGTGTTCTTCCCATGAACCACACATAGATCCACCAGTGTCATTGCATGTGTGTTCTTCCCACAGACCACACATGGATCCACCGGTGTCATTGCATGTGTGTTCTTCCCATGAACCACACATGGATCCACCAGTGTCATCGCAGGTCTGCTATTTTCATGAACCATAGTTAGAGTCATCGGATGTCTGCTTTTTTCATGAACCACAGCTAGAGTCATTGCATGTGTGTTCTTCTTACAAACCATATCATGAACCACACCCAGTGTCATTGCATGTGTGTTCTTCTTACAAACCATATCATGAACCACACCCAGTGTCATTGCATGTGTGTTCTTCTCACAAACCAAACATGGATCCACCTGTGTCATTGCATGTCTGCTCTTCTCATTAACCACATCTAGAGTCATTGCATGTCTGTTCTTTTTCCAAACCACATGTCACCAGAGTCATTGCATGTGTGTTCTTCCCATAAACCACACATGGATCCACCAGTGTCATTGCATGTCTGTTCTTCTCACAAAGCACACATGGATCCACCCAGTGTCATCGCATGTGTGTTCTTCCCATGAACCACACATGGATCCACCAGTGTCATTGCATGTCTGCTCTTTTCATGAACCACAGCTAGAGTCATTGGATGTGTGTTCTTCCCAAAGACCACACATGGATCCACCAGTGTCATTGCATGTGTGTTCTTCTCACAAACCATATCAAGAACCACACCCACTGTCATTGCATGTGTGTTCTTCTCATAGACCACACATGGATCCACCAGTGTCATTCCATGTGTGTTCTTCTCAAAAACCATATCATGAACCACACCCAGTATCATTGCATGTGTGTTCTTCCCATGAACCACACATGGATCGACCAGTGTCATTGCATGTGTGTTCTTCCCACAGACCACACATGGATCCACCAGTGTCATTGCATGTGTGTTCTTCCCATGAACCACACATGGATCCACCAGTGTCATTGCATGTCTGCTCTATTCATGAACCACAGCTAGAGTCATTGGATGTGTGTTCTTGTCACAGACCACATATCACTAGTGTCATTGCATGTGTGTTCTTTCCAAAGACCACACATGGATCCACCAGTGTCATTGCATGTGTGTTCTTCTCACAAACCATATGATGAACCACACCCAGTGTCATTGCATGTGTGTTCTTCTCACAGACCACACATGGATCCACCAGTGTCATTGCATGTGTGTTTTTCTCACAAACCATATCATGAACCACACCCAGTGTCATTGCATGTGTGTTCTTCCCATGAACCACACATGGACCCACCAGTGTCATTGCATGTCCGCTCTTTTCATAAACCACAGCTAGAGTCATTGCTTGTGTGTTCTTCTCACAAACCACATATCACCGGTGTCTATGCATGTGTGTTCTTCCCATGAACCACACATGGATCCACAAATGTCATTACATCTGTGTTCTTACCACAGACCACACATGGATCCACCAGTGTCATTGCATGTGTGTTCTTCCCATGAACCACACATGGATCCACAAGTGTCATTGCATGTCTGCTCTTTCATGAACCACATCTAGAGTCATTGGATGTGTGTTGTTCTCACAGACCACATATCACCAGTGTCATTGCATGTGTGTTCTTTCCAAAGACCATACATGGATCCACCAGTGTCATTGCATGTGTGTTCTTCTCACAAACCATATCATGAACCACACCCAGTGTCATTGCATGTGTGTTCTTCCCATGAACCACACATGGATCCACTAGTGTCATTGCATGTCTGCTCTTTTCATGAACCACATCTAGAGTCATTGGATGTGTGTTCTTCTCACAGACCACATATCACCAGTGTCATTGAATGTGTGTCCTTCTCACAAACCATATCATGAACCACACCCAGTGTCATTGCATGTGTGTTCTTCTCACAGACCACACATGGATCCACTAGTGTCATTGCATGTGTGTTCTTCTCACAAACCATATCATGAACCACACCCAGTGTCATTGCATGTGTGTTCTTCCCATGAACCACACATGTACCCACCAGTGTCATTGCATGTCCGCTCTTTTCATTAACCACATCTAGAGTCATTGCATGTGTGTTCTTCTCACAAACCACATATCACCGGTGTCTATGCATGTGTGTTCTTCCCATGAACCACACATGGATCCACACGTGTCATTACATTTGTGTTCTTCCCACAGACCACACATGGATCCACCGGTGTCTTTGCATGTCTGCTCTTCTCATTAACCATAGCTAGAGTCATGGCATATCTGTTCTTTTCACAAACCACATATCACCAGAGTCATTGCATGTGTGTTCTTCCCATGAACCACACCTAGTGTCATTGCATGTGTGTTTTTCTCATTAACCCCACATGGTTCCACCTGTGTCATTCCATGTCTGCTCTTTTCATTAACCACATCTAAAGTCATTGCATGTGAGTTCTTTTCACAAACCACATATCACCAGAGTCATTGCATGTGTGTTCTTCTCACAGACCACATATCACCTATGTCATTGCATGTGTGTTCTTCCCATGAACCACACATAGATCTACCAGTGTCATTGCATGTGTATTCTTCCCACGGACCACACATGGATCCACCGCTGTCATTGCATGTGTGTTCTTCCCACAGACCACACATGGATCCACCGGTGTAATTGCATGTGTGTTCTTCTCACAGACAAAATCATGAACCACACCCAGTGTCATTGCATGTGTGTTCTTCCCATGAACCACACATGGATCCACCAGTGTCATCGCATGTTTGCTCTTTTCATGAACCACGGCTAGAGTCATTGCATGTGTGTTCTTCTCACAGACCACATATCACCTGTGTCATTGCATGTGTGTTCTTCCCATAGACCACACATGACCACACATGGATCCACCAGTGTCATTGCATGTGTGTTCTTCTCACAAACCATATCATGAACCACACCCAGTGTCATTGCATGTGGGTTCTTCTCACAGACCACACATGGATCCACCAGTGTCATTGCATGTGTGTTCTTCTCAAAAACCATATCATGAACCACACCCAGTGTCATTGCATGTGTGTTCTTCTCGCAAACCACACATGGATCCACCGGTGTCATTGCATGTCTGCTCTTCTCATTAACCACAGCTAGAGTCATTACATGTCTGTTCTTTTCACAAACCACATATCACCAGAGTCATTGCATGTGTGTTCTTACCATAAACCACACATGGATCCACCAGTGTCATTGCATGTGTGTTCTTCTCACAAACCAGACATGGATCCACCCAGTGTCATCGCATGTGTGTTTTTCCCATGAACCACACATGGATCCACCAGTGTCATTGCATGTCTGCTCTTTTCATGAACCACAGCTAGAGTAATTGGATGTGTGTTCTTCTCACAGACCACATATCACCAGTGTCATTGCATGTGTGTTCTTCCGAAAGACCACACATGGATCCACCAGTGTCATTGCATGTGTGTTCTTTTCACAAACCATATCATGAACCACCCTCAGTGTCATTGCATGTGTGTTCTTCTCACAGACCACACATTGATCCACCAGTGTCATTGCATGTGTGTTCTTCTCACAAACCATATTATGAACCACACCCAGTGTCATTGCATGTGTGTTCTTCCCACAGACCACACATGGATCCACCAGTGTCATTGCATGTGTGTTCTTCCCATGAACCACACATGGATCCACCAGTGTCATTGCATGTCTGCTCTATTCATGAACCACAGCTAGAGTCATTGGATGTGTGTTCTTGTCACAGACCACATATCACCAGTGTCATTGCATGTGTGTTCTTTCCAAAGACCACACATGGATCCAGCAGTGTCATTGCATGTGTGTTCTTCTCACAAACCATATCATGAACCACACCCAGTGTCATTTCATGTGTGTTCTTCTCACAGACCACACATGGATCCACCAGTGTCATTGCATGTGTGTTTTTCTCACAAACCATATCATGAACCACACCCAGTGTCATTGCATGTGTGTTCTTCCCATGAACCACACATGGACCCACCAATGTCATTGCATGTCCGCTCTTTTCATAAACCACAGCTAGAGTCATTGCTTGTGTGTTCTTCTCACAAACCACATATCACCGGTGTCTATGCATGTGTGTTCTTCCCATGAACCACACATGGATCCACAAATGTCATTACATTTGTGTTCTTCCCACAGACCACACATGGATCCACCAGTGTCATTGCATGTGTGTTCTTCCCATGAACCACACATGGATCCACCAGTGTCATTGCATGTCTGCTCTTTCATGAACTACATCTAGAGTCATTGGATGTGTATTCTTCTCACAGACCACATATCACCAGTGTCATTGCATGTGTGTTCTTTCCAAAGACCATACATGGATCCACCAGTGTCATTGCATGTGTATTCTTCTCACAAACCATATCATGAACCACACCCAGTGTCATTGCATGTGTGTTCTTCCCATGAACCACACATGGATCCACTAGTGTCATTGCATGTCTGCTCTTTTCATGAACCACATCTAGAGTCATTGGATGTGTGTTCTTCTCACAGACCACATATCACCAGTGTCATTGAATGTGTGTCCTTCTCACAAACCATATCATGAACCACACCCAGTGTCATTGCATGTGTGTTCTTCTCACAGACCACACATGGATCCACTAGTGTCATTGCATGTGTGTTCTTCTCACAAACCATATGATGAACCACACCCAGTGTCATTTCATGTGTGTTCTTCCCATGAACCACACATGGACCCACCAGTGTCATTGCATGTCTGCTCTTTTCATGAACCACATCTAGAGTCATTGGATGTGTGTTCTTCTCACAGACCACATATCACCAGTGTCATTGAATGTGTGTCCTTCTCACAAACCATATCATGAACCACACCCAGTGTCATTGCATGTGTGTTCTTCTCACAGACCACACATGGATCCACTAGTGTCATTGCATGTGTGTTCTTCTCACAAACCATATGATGAACCACACCCAGTGTCATTGCATGTGTGTTCTTCCCATGAACCACACATGGACCCACCAGTGTCATTGCATGTCCGCTCTTTTCATTAACCACAGCTAGAGTCATTGCATGTGTGTTCTTCTCACAAACCACATATCACCGGTGTCTATGCATGTGTGTTCTTCCCATGAACCACACATGGATCCACACGTGTCATTACATTTGTGTTCTTCCCACAGACCACACATGGATCCACCGGTGTCTTTGCATATCTGCTCTTCTCATTAACCATAGCTAGAGTCATGGCATGTCTGTTCTTTTCACAAACCACATATCACCAGAGTCATTGCATGTGTGTTCTTACCATAAACCACACATGGATCCACCGGTGTCATTGCATGTGTGTTCTTCTCACAGACCATATCATGAACCACACCCAGTTTCATTGCATGTGTGTTCTTCCCATGAACCACACATGGATCCACCAGTGTCATCGCATGTCTGCTCTTTTCATGAACCACAGCTAGAGTCATTGCATGTGTGTTCTTCTCACAGACCACATATCACCAGTGTCATTGCATGTGTGTTCTTCCAATAGACCACACATGACCACACATGGATCCACCAGTGTCATTGCATGTGTGTTCTTCTCACAAACCATTTCATGAACCACACCCAGTGTCATTGCATGTGGGTTCTTCTCACAGACCACACATGGATCCACCAGTGTCATTGCATGTGTGTTCTTCTCACAAACCATATCATGAACCACACCCAGTGCCATTGCATGTGTGTTCTTCTCACAAACCACACATGGATCCACCGGTGTCATTGCATGTCTGCTCTTCTCATTAACCACAGCTAGAGTCATTGCATGTCTGTTCTTTTCACAAACCACATATCACCAGAGTCATTGCATGTGTGTTCTTACCATAAACCACACATGGATCCACCAGTGTCATTGCATGTGTGTTCTTCTCACAAACCACACATGGATCCACCCAGTGTCATCGCATGTGTGTTCTTCCCATGAACCACACATGGATCCACCAGTGTCATTGCATGTCTGCTCTTTTCATGAACCACAGCTAGAGTAATTGGATGTGTGTTCTTCTCACAGACCACATATCACCAGTGTCATTGCATGTGTGTTCTTCCCAAAGACCACACATGGATCCACCAGTGTCATTGCATGTGTGTTCTTTTCACAAACCATATCATGAACCACACCGAGTGTCATTGCATGTGTGTTCTTCTCACAGACCACACATGGATCCACCAGTGTCATTGCATGTGTGTTCTTCTCACAAACCATATCATGAACCACACCCAGTGTCATTGCATGTGTGTTCTTCCCATGAACCACACATGGATCCACCTGTGTCATTGCATGTGTGTTCTTCCCACAGACCACACATAGATCCACCAGTGTCATTGCATGTGTGTTCTTCCCATGAACCACACATGGATCCACTAGTGTCATTGCATGTCTGCTCTTTTCATGAACCACATCTAGAGTCATTGGAGGTGTGTTCTTTTCACAGACCACACATCACTAGTGTCATTGCATGTGTGTTCTTCCCAAAGACCACACATGGATGCACCAGTGTCATTGCATGTGTGTTCTTCTCACAAACCATATCATGAACCACACCCAGTGTCATTGCATGTGTGTTCTTCTCACATACCACACATGGATCCACCAGTGTCACTGCATGTGTGTTCTTCTCACAGACCATATCATGAACCACACCCAGTGTCATTGCATGTGTGTTCTTCCCATGAACCACACATGGATCCACCGGTGTCATTGTATGTCTTCTCTTTTCATTAACCACAGCTAGAGTCATTGCATGTGTGTTCTTCTCACAAACCACATATCACCGGAGTCATTGCATGTGTGTTCTTCCCAAAGACCACACATGGATCCACCAATGTCATTGCATGTGTGTTCCTCCCATGAACCACACATAGATCCACCAGTGTCATTGCATGTGTGTTCTTCCCATAGACCACACATGGATCCACCGGTGCCATTGCATGTGTGTTATTCCCATGAACCACACATGGATCCACCGGTGTCATCGCAGGTCTGCTCTTTTCATGAACCAGAGTTAGAGTCATCGGATGTCTGCTGTTTTCATGAACCACAGCTAGAGTCATTGCATGTGTGTTATTCTTACAAACCATATCATGAACCACACCCAGTGTCATTGCATGTGTGTTCTTCACACAAACCACACATGGATCCACCGGTGTCATTGCATGTCTGCTCTTGTCATTAACCACATCAAGAGTCATTGCATGTCTGTTCTTTTTACAAACCACATATCACCAGAGTCATTGCATGTGTGTTCTTCCCATAAACCACACATGGATCCACCAGTGTCATTGCATGTCTGTTCTTCTCACAAACCACACATGGATCCACCTAGTGTCATCGCATGTGTGTTCTTCCCATGAACCACACATGGATCCACCAGTGTCATTGCATGTCTGCTCTTTTCATGAACCACAGCTAGAGTCATTGGATGTGTGTTCTTCTCACAGACCACATATCACCAGTGTCATTGCATGTGTGTTCTTCCCAAAGACCACACATGGATCCACCAGTGTCATTGCATGTGTGTTCTTCTCACAAACCATATCAAGAACCACACCCAGTGTCATTGCATGTGTGTTCTTCTCATAGACCACACATGGATCCACCAGTGTCATTGCATGTGTGTTGTTCTCACAAACCATATCATGAACCACACCCAGTGTCATTGCATGTGTGTTCTTCCCATGAACCACACATGGATCCACTAGTGTCAGTGGATGTGTGTTCCTCCCACAGACCACACATGGATCCACCAGTGTCATTGCATGGGTGTTCTTCCCATGAACCACACATGGATCCACCAGTGTCATTGCATGTCTGCTCTTTTCATGAACCACAGCTAGAGTCATTGGATGTGTGTTCTTCTCACAGACCACATATCACCAGTGTCATTGCATGTGTGTTCTTCCGAAAGACCACACATGGATCCACCAGTGTCATTGCATGTGTGTTCTTCTCACAAACCATATAATGAACCATACCCAGTGTCATTGCATGTGTGTTCTTCTCACAGACCACACATGGATGCACTAGTGTCATTACATGTGTGTTCTTCTCACAAACCATATCATGAACCACACCCAGTGTCATTGCATGTTTGTTCTTCCCATGAACCACACATAGACCCACCAGTGTCATTGCATGTCCGCTCTTTTCATTAACCACAGCTAGAGTCATTGCATGTGTGTTCTTCTCACAAACCACATATCACCGGTGTCTACGCATGTGTGTTCTTCCCATGAACCACACATGGATCCACCAGTGTCATTACATGTGTGTTCTTCCCACAGACCACACATGGATCCACCGGTGTCATTGCATGTCTGCTCTTCTCATTAACCATAGCTAGATTCATTGCATGTCTGTTCTTTTCACAAACCACATATCACCAGAGTCATTGCATGTGTGTTCTTCCCATGAACCACACCCAGTGTCATTGCATGTGTGTTCTTCTCATTGACTCCACATGGATCCACCGGTGTCATTGCATGTCTGATCTTTTCATTAACCACATCTAGAGTCATTGCATGTGTGTTCTTTTCACAAACCACATATCACCAGAGTCATTGCATGTGTGTTCTTCCCATGAACCACGCATAGATCCACCAGTGTCATTGCATGTGTGTTCTTCCCACAGACCACACATGGATCCACCAGTGTCATTGCATGTGTGTTCTTCCGACAGACCACACATGGATCCACCGGTGTCATTGCATGTGTGTTCTTCCCATGAACCACACATGGATCCACCGGTGTCATCGCTGGTCTGCTCTTTTAATGAACCACAGTGAGAGTCATCGCAAGTCTGCTCTTTTCATGAACCACAGCTAGAGTCATTGCATGTGTGTTCTTCTTACAAACCATATCATGAACCACACCCAGTGTCATTGCATGTGTGTTTTTCTCACAAACCACACATGGATCCACCGGTGTCATTGCATGTCTGCTCTTCTCATTAACCACAGCTAGAGTCATTGCATGTCTATTCTTTTCACAAACCACATATCACCAGAGTCATTGCATGTGTGTTCTTACCATAAACCACACATGGCTCCACCAGTGTCATTGCATGTGTGTTCTTCTGACAAACCACACATGGTACCACCCAGTGTCATCGCATGTGTGTTCTTCCCATGAACCACACATGGATCCACCAGTGTCATTGCATGTCTGCTCTTTTCATGAACCACAGCTAGAGTCATTGGATGTGTGTTCTTCTCACAGACCACATATCGCCAGTGTCATTGCATGTGTGTTCTTCCTAAAGACCACACATGGATCCACAAGTGTCATTGCATGTGTGTTCTTCTCACAAACCATATCATGAACCACACCCAGTGTCATTGCATGTGTGTTTTCTCACAGACGACACATGGATCCACCAGTGTCATTGCATGTGTGTTCTTCTCACAAACCATATCATGAACCACACCCATTGTCATTGCATGTGTGTTCTTCCCATGAACCACGCATGGATCCACCAGTGTCATTGCATGTGTGTTCTTCCCACAGACCACACATGGATCCACCAGTGTCATTGCATGTGTGTTCTTCCGACAGACCACACATGGATCCACCGGTGTCATTGCATGTGTGTTCTTCCCATGAACCACACATGGATCCATCGGTGTCATCGCTGGTCTGCTCTTTTAATGAACCACAGTGAGAGTCATCGCAAGTCTGCTCTTTTCATGAACCACAGCTAGAGTCATTGCATGTGTGTTCTTCTTACAAACCATATCATGAACCACACCCAGTGTCATTGCATGTGTGTTTTTATCACAAACCACACATGGATCCACCGGTGTCATTGCATGTCTGCTCTTCTCATTAACCACAGCTAGAGTCATTGCATGTCTATTCTTTTCACAAACCACATATCACCAGAGTCATTGCATGTGTGTTCTTACCATAAACCACACATGGCTCCACCAGTGTCATTGCATGTGTGTTCTTCTCACAAACCACACATGGTACCACCCAGTGTCATCGCATGTGTGTTCTTCCCATGAACCACACATGGATCCACCAGTGTCATTGCATGTCTGCTCTTTTCATGAACCACAGCTAGAGTCATTGGATGTGTGTTCTTCTCACAGACCACATATCGCCAGTGTCATTGCATGTGTGTTCTTCCTAAAGACCACACATGGATCCACCAGTGTCATTGCATGTGTGTTCTTCTCACAAACCATATCATGAACCACACCCAGTGTCATTGCATGTGTGTTCTTCTCACAGACGACACATGGATCCACCAGTGTCATTGCATGTGTGTTCTTCTCACAAACCATATCATGAACCACACCCATTGTCATTGCATGTGTGTTCTTCCCATGAACCACGCATGGATCCACCAGTGTCATTGCATGTGTGTTCTTCCCACAGACCACACATGGATCCACCAGTGTCATTGCATGTGTGTTCTTCCGACAGACCACACATGGATCCACCGGTGTCATTGCATGTGTGTTCTTCCCATGAACCACACATGGATCCACCGGTGTCATCGCTGGTCTGCTCTTTTAATGAACCACAGTGAGAGTCATCGCAAGTCTGCTCTTTTCATGAACCACAGCTAGAGTCATTGCATGTGTGTTCTTCTTACAAACCATATAATGAACCACACCTAGTGTCAGTGCATGTGTGTTTTTCTCACAAACCACACATGGATCCACCGGTGTCATTGCATGTCTGCTCTTCTCATTAACCACAGCTAGAGTCATTGCATGTCTATTCTTTTCACAAACCACATATCACCAGAGTCATTGCATGTGTGTTCTTACCATAATCCACACATGGATCCACCAGTGTCATTGCATGTGTGTTCTTCTCACAAACCAGACATGGATCCACCCAGTGTCATCGCATGTGTGTTTTTCCCATGAACCACACATGGATCCACCAGTGTCATTGCATGTCTGCTCTTTTCATGAACCACAGCTAGAGTAATTGGATGTGTGTTCTTCTCACAGACCACATATCACCAGTGTCATTGCATGTGTGTTCTTCTCACAAACCAAACATGGATCCACCTGTGTCATTGCATGTCTGCTCTTCTCATTAACCACATCTAGAGTCATTGCATGTCTGTTCTTTTTCCAAACCACATGTCACCAGAGTCATTGCATGTGTGTTCTTCCCATAAACCACACATGGATCCACCAGTGTCATTGCATGTCTGTTCTTCTCACAAAGCACACATGGATCCACCCAGTGTCATCGCATGTGTGTTCTTCCCATGAACCACACATGGATCCACCAGTGTCATTGCATGTCTGCTCTTTTCATGAACCACAGCTAGAGTCATTGGATGTGTGTTCTTCCCAAAGACCACACATGGATCCACCAGTGTCATTGCATGTGTGTTCTTCTCACAAACCATATCAAGAACCACACCCACTGTCATTGCATGTGTGTTCTTCTCATAGACCACACATGGATCCACCAGTGTCATTCCATGTGTGTTCTTCTCAAAAACCATATCATGAACCACACCCAGTATCATTGCATGTGTGTTCTTCCCATGAACCACACATGGATCGACCAGTGTCATTGCATGTGTGTTCTTCCCACAGACCACACATGGATCCACCAGTGTCATTGCATGTGTGTTCTTCCCATGAACCACACATGGATCCACCAGTGTCATTGCATGTCTGCTCTATTCATGAACCACAGCTAGAGTCATTGGATGTGTGTTCTTGTCACAGACCACATATCACTAGTGTCATTGCATGTGTGTTCTTTCCAAAGACCACACATGGATCCACCAGTGTCATTGCATGTGTGTTCTTCTCACAAACCATATGATGAACCACACCCAGTGTCATTGCATGTGTGTTCTTCTCACAGACCACACATGGATCCACCAGTGTCATTGCATGTGTGTTTTTCTCACAAACCATATCATGAACCACACCCAGTGTCATTGCATGTGTGTTCTTCCCATGAACCACACATGGACCCACCAGTGTCATTGCATGTCCGCTCTTTTCATAAACCACAGCTAGAGTCATTGCTTGTGTGTTCTTCTCACAAACCACATATCACCGGTGTCTATGCATGTGTGTTCTTCCCATGAACCACACATGGATCCACAAATGTCATTACATCTGTGTTCTTACCACAGACCACACATGGATCCACCAGTGTCATTGCATGTGTGTTCTTCCCATGAACCACACATGGATCCACAAGTGTCATTGCATGTCTGCTCTTTCATGAACCACATCTAGAGTCATTGGATGTGTGTTGTTCTCACAGACCACATATCACCAGTGTCATTGCATGTGTGTTCTTTCCAAAGACCATACATGGATCCACCAGTGTCATTGCATGTGTGTTCTTCTCACAAACCATATCATGAACCACACCCAGTGTCATTGCATGTGTGTTCTTCCCATGAACCACACATGGATCCACTAGTGTCATTGCATGTCTGCTCTTTTCATGAACCACATCTAGAGTCATTGGATGTGTGTTCTTCTCACAGACCACATATCACCAGTGTCATTGAATGTGTGTCCTTCTCACAAACCATATCATGAACCACACCCAGTGTCATTGCATGTGTGTTCTTCTCACAGACCACACATGGATCCACTAGTGTCATTGCATGTGTGTTCTTCTCACAAACCATATCATGAACCACACCCAGTGTCATTGCATGTGTGTTCTTCCCATGAACCACACATGTACCCACCAGTGTCATTGCATGTCCGCTCTTTTCATTAACCACATCTAGAGTCATTGCATGTGTGTTCTTCTCACAAACCACATATCACCGGTGTCTATGCATGTGTGTTCTTCCCATGAACCACACATGGATCCACACGTGTCATTACATTTGTGTTCTTCCCACAGACCACACATGGATCCACCGGTGTCTTTGCATGTCTGCTCTTCTCATTAACCATAGCTAGAGTCATGGCATATCTGTTCTTTTCACAAACCACATATCACCAGAGTCATTGCATGTGTGTTCTTCCCATGAACCACACCTAGTGTCATTGCATGTGTGTTTTTCTCATTAACCCCACATGGTTCCACCTGTGTCATTCCATGTCTGCTCTTTTCATTAACCACATCTAAAGTCATTGCATGTGAGTTCTTTTCACAAACCACATATCACCAGAGTCATTGCATGTGTGTTCTTCTCACAGACCACATATCACCTATGTCATTGCATGTGTGTTCTTCCCATGAACCACACATAGATCTACCAGTGTCATTGCATGTGTATTCTTCCCACGGACCACACATGGATCCACCGCTGTCATTGCATGTGTGTTCTTCCCACAGACCACACATGGATCCACCGGTGTAATTGCATGTGTGTTCTTCTCACAGACAAAATCATGAACCACACCCAGTGTCATTGCATGTGTGTTCTTCCCATGAACCACACATGGATCCACCAGTGTCATCGCATGTTTGCTCTTTTCATGAACCACGGCTAGAGTCATTGCATGTGTGTTCTTCTCACAGACCACATATCACCTGTGTCATTGCATGTGTGTTCTTCCCATAGACCACACATGACCACACATGGATCCACCAGTGTCATTGCATGTGTGTTCTTCTCACAAACCATATCATGAACCACACCCAGTGTCATTGCATGTGGGTTCTTCTCACAGACCACACATGGATCCACCAGTGTCATTGCATGTGTGTTCTTCTCAAAAACCATATCATGAACCACACCCAGTGTCATTGCATGTGTGTTCTTCTCGCAAACCACACATGGATCCACCGGTGTCATTGCATGTCTGCTCTTCTCATTAACCACAGCTAGAGTCATTACATGTCTGTTCTTTTCACAAACCACATATCACCAGAGTCATTGCATGTGTGTTCTTACCATAAACCACACATGGATCCACCAGTGTCATTGCATGTGTGTTCTTCTCACAAACCAGACATGGATCCACCCAGTGTCATCGCATGTGTGTTTTTCCCATGAACCACACATGGATCCACCAGTGTCATTGCATGTCTGCTCTTTTCATGAACCACAGCTAGAGTAATTGGATGTGTGTTCTTCTCACAGACCACATATCACCAGTGTCATTGCATGTGTGTTCTTCCGAAAGACCACACATGGATCCACCAGTGTCATTGCATGTGTGTTCTTTTCACAAACCATATCATGAACCACCCTCAGTGTCATTGCATGTGTGTTCTTCTCACAGACCACACATTGATCCACCAGTGTCATTGCATGTGTGTTCTTCTCACAAACCATATTATGAACCACACCCAGTGTCATTGCATGTGTGTTCTTCCCACAAACCACACATGGATCCACCAGTGTCATTGCATGTGTGTTCTTCCCATGAACCACACATGGATCCACCAGTGTCATTGCATGTCTGCTCTATTCATGAACCACAGCTAGAGTCATTGGATGTGTGTTCTTGTCACAGACCACATATCACCAGTGTCATTGCATGTGTGTTCTTTCCAAAGACCACACATGGATCCAGCAGTGTCATTGCATGTGTGTTCTTCTCACAAACCATATCATGAACCACACCCAGTGTCATTTCATGTGTGTTCTTCTCACAGACCACACATGGATCCACCAGTGTCATTGCATGTGTGTTTTTCTCACAAACCATATCATGAACCACACCCAGTGTCATTGCATGTGTGTTCTTCCCATGAACCACACATGGACCCACCAGTGTCATTGCATGTCCGCTCTTTTCATAAACCACAGCTAGAGTCATTGCTTGTGTGTTCTTCTCACAAACCACATATCACCGGTGTCTATGCATGTGTGTTCTTCCCATGAACCACACATGGATCCACAAATGTCATTACATTTGTGTTCTTCCCACAGACCACACATGGATCCACCAGTGTCATTGCATGTGTGTTCTTCCCATGAACCACACATGGATCCACCAGTGTCATTGCATGTCTGCTCTTTCATGAACTACATCTAGAGTCATTGGATGTGTATTCTTCTCACAGACCACATATCACCAGTGTCATTGCATGTGTGTTCTTTCCAAAGACCATACATGGATCCACCAGTGTCATTGCATGTGTATTCTTCTCACAAACCATATCATGAACCACACCCAGTGTCATTGCATGTGTGTTCTTCCCATGAACCACACATGGATCCACTAGTGTCATTGCATGTCTGCTCTTTTCATGAACCACATCTAGAGTCATTGGATGTGTGTTCTTCTCACAGACCACATATCACCAGTGTCATTGAATGTGTGTCCTTCTCACAAACCATATCATGAACCACACCCAGTGTCATTGCATGTGTGTTCTTCTCACAGACCACACATGGATCCACTAGTGTCATTGCATGTGTGTTCTTCTCACAAACCATATGATGAACCACACCCAGTGTCATTTCATGTGTGTTCTTCCCATGAACCACACATGGACCCACCAGTGTCATTGCATGTCTGCTCTTTTCATGAACCACATCTAGAGTCATTGGATGTGTGTTCTTCTCACAGACCACATATCACCAGTGTCATTGAATGTGTGTCCTTCTCACAAACCATATCATGAACCACACCCAGTGTCATTGCATGTGTGTTCTTCTCACAGACCACACATGGATCCACTAGTGTCATTGCATGTGTGTTCTTCTCACAAACCATATGATGAACCACACCCAGTGTCATTGCATGTGTGTTCTTCCCATGAACCACACATGGACCCACCAGTGTCATTGCATGTCCGCTCTTTTCATTAACCACAGCTAGAGTCATTGCATGTGTGTTCTTCTCACAAACCACATATCACCGGTGTCTATGCATGTGTGTTCTTCCCATGAACCACACATGGATCCACACGTGTCATTACATTTGTGTTCTTCCCACAGACCACACATGGATCCACCGGTGTCTTTGCATATCTGCTCTTCTCATTAACCATAGCTAGAGTCATGGCATGTCTGTTCTTTTCACAAACCACATATCACCAGAGTCATTGC
Source organism: Avena sativa (assembly GCA_916181665.1). Taxonomy (NCBI): domain Eukaryota; kingdom Viridiplantae; phylum Streptophyta; class Magnoliopsida; order Poales; family Poaceae; genus Avena; species Avena sativa. The sequence continues at coordinate 438,720,221 of OV702295.1, forward strand.
ATGTGTGTTCTTACCATAAACCACACATGGATCCACCGGTGTCATTGCATGTGTGTTCTTCTCACAGACCATATCATGAACCACACCCAGTTTCATTGCATGTGTGTTCTTCCCATGAACCACACATGGATCCACCAGTGTCATCGCATGTCTGCTCTTTTCATGAACCACAGCTAGAGTCATTGCATGTGTGTTCTTCTCACAGACCACATATCACCAGTGTCATTGCATGTGTGTTCTTCCAATAGACCACACATGACCACACATGGATCCACCAGTGTCATTGCATGTGTGTTCTTCTCACAAACCATTTCATGAACCACACCCAGTGTCATTGCATGTGGGTTCTTCTCACAGACCACACATGGATCCACCAGTGTCATTGCATGTGTGTTCTTCTCACAAACCATATCATGAACCACACCCAGTGCCATTGCATGTGTGTTCTTCTCACAAACCACACATGGATCCACCGGTGTCATTGCATGTCTGCTCTTCTCATTAACCACAGCTAGAGTCATTGCATGTCTGTTCTTTTCACAAACCACATATCACCAGAGTCATTGCATGTGTGTTCTTACCATAAACCACACATGGATCCACCAGTGTCATTGCATGTGTGTTCTTCTCACAAACCACACATGGATCCACCCAGTGTCATCGCATGTGTGTTCTTCCCATGAACCACACATGGATCCACCAGTGTCATTGCATGTCTGCTCTTTTCATGAACCACAGCTAGAGTAATTGGATGTGTGTTCTTCTCACAGACCACATATCACCAGTGTCATTGCATGTGTGTTCTTCCCAAAGACCACACATGGATCCACCAGTGTCATTGCATGTGTGTTCTTTTCACAAACCATATCATGAACCACACCGAGTGTCATTGCATGTGTGTTCTTCTCACAGACCACACATGGATCCACCAGTGTCATTGCATGTGTGTTCTTCTCACAAACCATATCATGAACCACACCCAGTGTCATTGCATGTGTGTTCTTCCCATGAACCACACATGGATCCACCTGTGTCATTGCATGTGTGTTCTTCCCACAGACCACACATAGATCCACCAGTGTCATTGCATGTGTGTTCTTCCCATGAACCACACATGGATCCACTAGTGTCATTGCATGTCTGCTCTTTTCATGAACCACATCTAGAGTCATTGGAGGTGTGTTCTTTTCACAGACCACACATCACTAGTGTCATTGCATGTGTGTTCTTCCCAAAGACCACACATGGATGCACCAGTGTCATTGCATGTGTGTTCTTCTCACAAACCATATCATGAACCACACCCAGTGTCATTGCATGTGTGTTCTTCTCACATACCACACATGGATCCACCAGTGTCACTGCATGTGTGTTCTTCTCACAGACCATATCATGAACCACACCCAGTGTCATTGCATGTGTGTTCTTCCCATGAACCACACATGGATCCACCGGTGTCATTGTATGTCTTCTCTTTTCATTAACCACAGCTAGAGTCATTGCATGTGTGTTCTTCTCACAAACCACATATCACCGGAGTCATTGCATGTGTGTTCTTCCCAAAGACCACACATGGATCCACCAATGTCATTGCATGTGTGTTCCTCCCATGAACCACACATAGATCCACCAGTGTCATTGCATGTGTGTTCTTCCCATAGACCACACATGGATCCACCGGTGCCATTGCATGTGTGTTATTCCCATGAACCACACATGGATCCACCGGTGTCATCGCAGGTCTGCTCTTTTCATGAACCAGAGTTAGAGTCATCGGATGTCTGCTGTTTTCATGAACCACAGCTAGAGTCATTGCATGTGTGTTATTCTTACAAACCATATCATGAACCACACCCAGTGTCATTGCATGTGTGTTCTTCACACAAACCACACATGGATCCACCGGTGTCATTGCATGTCTGCTCTTGTCATTAACCACATCAAGAGTCATTGCATGTCTGTTCTTTTTACAAACCACATATCACCAGAGTCATTGCATGTGTGTTCTTCCCATAAACCACACATGGATCCACCAGTGTCATTGCATGTCTGTTCTTCTCACAAACCACACATGGATCCACCTAGTGTCATCGCATGTGTGTTCTTCCCATGAACCACACATGGATCCACCAGTGTCATTGCATGTCTGCTCTTTTCATGAACCACAGCTAGAGTCATTGGATGTGTGTTCTTCTCACAGACCACATATCACCAGTGTCATTGCATGTGTGTTCTTCCCAAAGACCACACATGGATCCACCAGTGTCATTGCATGTGTGTTCTTCTCACAAACCATATCAAGAACCACACCCAGTGTCATTGCATGTGTGTTCTTCTCATAGACCACACATGGATCCACCAGTGTCATTGCATGTGTGTTGTTCTCACAAACCATATCATGAACCACACCCAGTGTCATTGCATGTGTGTTCTTCCCATGAACCACACATGGATCCACTAGTGTCAGTGGATGTGTGTTCCTCCCACAGACCACACATGGATCCACCAGTGTCATTGCATGGGTGTTCTTCCCATGAACCACACATGGATCCACCAGTGTCATTGCATGTCTGCTCTTTTCATGAACCACAGCTAGAGTCATTGGATGTGTGTTCTTCTCACAGACCACATATCACCAGTGTCATTGCATGTGTGTTCTTCCGAAAGACCACACATGGATCCACCAGTGTCATTGCATGTGTGTTCTTCTCACAAACCATATAATGAACCATACCCAGTGTCATTGCATGTGTGTTCTTCTCACAGACCACACATGGATGCACTAGTGTCATTACATGTGTGTTCTTCTCACAAACCATATCATGAACCACACCCAGTGTCATTGCATGTTTGTTCTTCCCATGAACCACACATAGACCCACCAGTGTCATTGCATGTCCGCTCTTTTCATTAACCACAGCTAGAGTCATTGCATGTGTGTTCTTCTCACAAACCACATATCACCGGTGTCTACGCATGTGTGTTCTTCCCATGAACCACACATGGATCCACCAGTGTCATTACATGTGTGTTCTTCCCACAGACCACACATGGATCCACCGGTGTCATTGCATGTCTGCTCTTCTCATTAACCATAGCTAGATTCATTGCATGTCTGTTCTTTTCACAAACCACATATCACCAGAGTCATTGCATGTGTGTTCTTCCCATGAACCACACCCAGTGTCATTGCATGTGTGTTCTTCTCATTGACTCCACATGGATCCACCGGTGTCATTGCATGTCTGATCTTTTCATTAACCACATCTAGAGTCATTGCATGTGTGTTCTTTTCACAAACCACATATCACCAGAGTCATTGCATGTGTGTTCTTCCCATGAACCACGCATAGATCCACCAGTGTCATTGCATGTGTGTTCTTCCCACAGACCACACATGGATCCACCAGTGTCATTGCATGTGTGTTCTTCCGACAGACCACACATGGATCCACCGGTGTCATTGCATGTGTGTTCTTCCCATGAACCACACATGGATCCACCGGTGTCATCGCTGGTCTGCTCTTTTAATGAACCACAGTGAGAGTCATCGCAAGTCTGCTCTTTTCATGAACCACAGCTAGAGTCATTGCATGTGTGTTCTTCTTACAAACCATATCATGAACCACACCCAGTGTCATTGCATGTGTGTTTTTCTCACAAACCACACATGGATCCACCGGTGTCATTGCATGTCTGCTCTTCTCATTAACCACAGCTAGAGTCATTGCATGTCTATTCTTTTCACAAACCACATATCACCAGAGTCATTGCATGTGTGTTCTTACCATAAACCACACATGGCTCCACCAGTGTCATTGCATGTGTGTTCTTCTGACAAACCACACATGGTACCACCCAGTGTCATCGCATGTGTGTTCTTCCCATGAACCACACATGGATCCACCAGTGTCATTGCATGTCTGCTCTTTTCATGAACCACAGCTAGAGTCATTGGATGTGTGTTCTTCTCACAGACCACATATCGCCAGTGTCATTGCATGTGTGTTCTTCCTAAAGACCACACATGGATCCACCAGTGTCATTGCATGTGTGTTCTTCTCACAAACCATATCATGAACCACACCCAGTGTCATTGCATGTGTGTTTTCTCACAGACGACACATGGATCCACCAGTGTCATTGCATGTGTGTTCTTCTCACAAACCATATCATGAACCACACCCATTGTCATTGCATGTGTGTTCTTCCCATGAACCACGCATGGATCCACCAGTGTCATTGCATGTGTGTTCTTCCCACAGACCACACATGGATCCACCAGTGTCATTGCATGTGTGTTCTTCCGACAGACCACACATGGATCCACCGGTGTCATTGCATGTGTGTTCTTCCCATGAACCACACATGGATCCACCGGTGTCATCGCTGGTCTGCTCTTTTAATGAACCACAGTGAGAGTCATCGCAAGTCTGCTCTTTTCATGAACCACAGCTAGAGTCATTGCATGTGTGTTCTTCTTACAAACCATATCATGAACCACACCCAGTGTCATTGCATGTGTGTTTTTATCACAAACCACACATGGATCCACCGGTGTCATTGCATGTCTGCTCTTCTCATTAACCACAGCTAGAGTCATTGCATGTGTGTTCTTCCCATGAACCACACATGGATCCACCTGTGTCATTGCATGTGTGTTCTTCCCACATACCACACATAGATCCACCAGTGTCATTGCATGTGTGTTCTTCCCATGAACCACACATGGATCCACCAGTGTCATTGCATGTCTGCTCTTTTCATGAACCACAGCTAGAGTCATTGGATGTGTGTTCTTCTCACAGACCACATATCGCCAGTGTCATTGCATGTGTGTTCTTCCTAAAGACCACACATGGATCCACCAGTGTCATTGCATGTGTGTTCTTCTCACAAACCATATCATGAACCACACCCAGTGTCATTGCATGTGTGTTCTTCTCACAGACGACACATGGATCCACCAGTGTCATTGCATGTGTGTTCTTCTCACAAACCATATCATGAACCACACCCATTGTCATTGCATGTGTGTTCTTCCCATGAACCACGCATGGATCCACCAGTGTCATTGCATGTGTGTTCTTCCCACAGACCACACATGGATCCACCAGTGTCATTGCATGTGTGTTCTTCCGACAGACCACACATGGATCCACCGGTGTCATTGCATGTGTGTTCTTCCCATGAACCACACATGGATCCACCGGTGTCATCGCTGGTCTGCTCTTTTAATGAACCACAGTGAGAGTCATCGCAAGTCTGCTCTTTTCATGAACCACAGCTAGAGTCATTGCATGTGTGTTCTTCTTACAAACCATATAATGAACCACACCTAGTGTCATTGCATGTGTGTTTTTCTCACAAACCACACATGGATCCACCGGTGTCATTGCATGTCTGCTCTTCTCATTAACCACAGCTAGAGTCATTGCATGTCTATTCTTTTCACAAACCACATATCACCAGAGTCATTGTATGTGTGTTCTTACCATAATCCACACATGGATCCACCAGTGTCATTGCATGTGTGTTCTTCTCACAAACCACACATGGTACCACCCAGTGTCATCGCATGTGTGTTCTTCCCATGAACCACACATGGATCCACCAGTGTCATTGCATGTCTGCTCTTTTCATTAACCACAGCTAGAGTCATTGGATGTGTGTTCTTCTCACAGACCACATATCACCAGTGTCATTGCATGTGTGTTCTTCCTAAAGACCACACATGGATCCACCAGTGTCATTGCATGTGTGTTCTTCTCACAAACCATATCATGAACCACACCCAGTGTCATTGCATGTGTGTTCTTCTCACAGACCACACATGGATCCACCAGTGTCATTGCATGTGTGTTCTTCTCCCAAACCATATCATGAACCACACCCAGTGTCATTGCATGTGTGTTCTTCCCATGAACCACACATGGATCCACCTGTGTCATTGCATGTGTGTTCTTCCCACATACCACACATAGATCCACCAGTGTCATTGCATGTGTGTTCTTCCCATGAACCACACATGGATCCACTAGTGTCATTGCATGTCTGCTCTTTTCATGAACCACAACTAGAGTCATTGGATGTGTGTTCTTCTCACAGACCACATATCACCAGTGTCATTGCATGTGTGTTCTTTCCCAAGACCACACATGGATCCACCAGTGTCATTGCATGTGTCTTCTTCTCACAAACCATATCATTAACCATACCTAGTGTCATTGCATGTGTGTTCTTCTCACAGACCACACATGGATCCACCAGTGTCATTACATGTGTGTTCTTCTCACAAACCATATCATGAACCACACAAAGTGTCATTGCATGTGCGTTCTTCCCATGAACTACACATGGACCCACCAGTGTCATTACATGTCCGCTCTTTTCATTAACCACAGCTAGAGTCATTGCATGTGTGTTGTTCTCACAAACCATATCATGAACCACACCCAGTGTCATTGCATGTGTGTTCTTCCCATGAACTACACATGGATCCACTAGTGTCATTGGATGTGTGTTCTTCCCACAGACCACACATGGATCCACCAGTGTCATTGCATGTGTGTTCTTCCCATGACCCACACATGGATCCACTAGTGTCATTGCATGTCTGCTCTTTTCATGAACCACAGCTAGAGTCATTGGATGTGTGTTCTTCTCACAGACCACATATCAACAGTGTCATTGCATGTGTGTTCTTTCCAAAGATCACACATGGATCCACCAGTGTCATTGCATGTGTATTCTTCTCACAAACCATATCATGAACCATACCCAGTGTCATTGCATGTGTGTTCTTCTCACAGACCACACATGGATCCACCAGTGTCATTACATGTGTGTTCTTCTCACAAACCATATCATGAACCACACCCAGTGTCATTGCATGTGTGTTCTTCCCATGAACCACACATGGACCCACCAGTGTCATTGCATGTCCGCTCTTTTCATTAACCACAGCTAGAGTCATTGCATGTGTGTTCTTCTCACAAACCACATATCACCGGTGTCTATGCATGTGTGTTCTTCCCATGAACCACACATGGATCCACCAGTGTCATTACATGTGTGTTCTTCCCACAGACCACACATGGATCCACCAGTGTCATTGCATGTCCGCTCTTTTCATTAACCACAGCTAGAGTCATTGCATGTGTGTTCTTCTCACAAACCACATATCACCGGTGTCTACGCATGTGTGTTCTTCCCATGAACCACACATGGATCCACCAGTGTCATTACATGTGTGTTCTTCCCACAGACCACACATGGATCCACCGGTGTCATTGCATGTCTGCTCTTCTCATTAACCATAGCTAGATTCATTGCATGTCTGTTCTTTTCACAAACCACATATCACCAGAGTCATTGCATGTGTGTTCTTCCCATGAACCACACCCAGTGTCATTGCATGTGTGTTCTTCTCATTGACTCCACATGGATCCACCGGTGTCATTGCATGTCTGATCTTTTCATTAACCACATCTAGAGTCATTGCATGTGTGTTCTTTTCACAAACCACATATCACCAGAGTCATTGCATGTGTGTTCTTCCCATGAACCACGCATAGATCCACCAGTGTCATTGCATGTGTGTTCTTCCCACAGACCACACATGGATCCACCAGTGTCATTGCATGTGTGTTCTTCCGACAGACCACACATGGATCCACCGGTGTCATTGCATGTGTGTTCTTCCCATGAACCACACATGGATCCACCGGTGTCATCGCTGGTCTGCTCTTTTAATGAACCACAGTGAGAGTCATCGCAAGTCTGCTCTTTTCATGAACCACAGCTAGAGTCATTGCATGTGTGTTCTTCTTACAAACCATATCATGAACCACACCCAGTGTCATTGCATGTGTGTTTTTCTCACAAACCACACATGGATCCACCGGTGTCATTGCATGTCTGCTCTTCTCATTAACCACAGCTAGAGTCATTGCATGTCTATTCTTTTCACAAACCACATATCACCAGAGTCATTGCATGTGTGTTCTTACCATAAACCACACATGGCTCCACCAGTGTCATTGCATGTGTGTTCTTCTGACAAACCACACATGGTACCACCCAGTGTCATCGCATGTGTGTTCTTCCCATGAACCACACATGGATCCACCAGTGTCATTGCATGTCTGCTCTTTTCATGAACCACAGCTAGAGTCATTGGATGTGTGTTCTTCTCACAGACCACATATCGCCAGTGTCATTGCATGTGTGTTCTTCCTAAAGACCACACATGGATCCACCAGTGTCATTGCATGTGTGTTCTTCTCACAAACCATATCATGAACCACACCCAGTGTCATTGCATGTGTGTTTTCTCACAGACGACACATGGATCCACCAGTGTCATTGCATGTGTGTTCTTCTCACAAACCATATCATGAACCACACCCATTGTCATTGCATGTGTGTTCTTCCCATGAACCACGCATGGATCCACCAGTGTCATTGCATGTGTGTTCTTCCCACAGACCACACATGGATCCACCAGTGTCATTGCATGTGTGTTCTTCCGACAGACCACACATGGATCCACCGGTGTCATTGCATGTGTGTTCTTCCCATGAACCACACATGGATCCACCGGTGTCATCGCTGGTCTGCTCTTTTAATGAACCACAGTGAGAGTCATCGCAAGTCTGCTCTTTTCATGAACCACAGCTAGAGTCATTGCATGTGTGTTCTTCTTACAAACCATATCATGAACCACACCCAGTGTCATTGCATGTGTGTTTTTATCACAAACCACACATGGATCCACCGGTGTCATTGCATGTCTGCTCTTCTCATTAACCACAGCTAGAGTCATTGCATGTCTATTCTTTTCACAAACCACATATCACCAGAGTCATTGCATGTGTGTTCTTACCATAAACCACACATGGCTCCACCAGTGTCATTGCATGTGTGTTCTTCTCACAAACCACACATGGTACCACCCAGTGTCATCGCATGTGTGTTCTTCCCATGAACCACACATGGATCCACCAGTGTCATTGCATGTCTGCTCTTTTCATGAACCACAGCTAGAGTCATTGGATGTGTGTTCTTCTCACAGACCACATATCGCCAGTGTCATTGCATGTGTGTTCTTCCTAAAGACCACACATGGATCCACCAGTGTCATTGCATGTGTGTTCTTCTCACAAACCATATCATGAACCACACCCAGTGTCATTGCATGTGTGTTCTTCTCACAGACGACACATGGATCCACCAGTGTCATTGCATGTGTGTTCTTCTCACAAACCATATCATGAACCACACCCATTGTCATTGCATGTGTGTTCTTCCCATGAACCACGCATGGATCCACCAGTGTCATTGCATGTGTGTTCTTCCCACAGACCACACATGGATCCACCAGTGTCATTGCATGTGTGTTCTTCCGACAGACCACACATGGATCCACCGGTGTCATTGCATGTGTGTTCTTCCCATGAACCACACATGGATCCACCGGTGTCATCGCTGGTCTGCTCTTTTAATGAACCACAGTGAGAGTCATCGCAAGTCTGCTCTTTTCATGAACCACAGCTAGAGTCATTGCATGTGTGTTCTTCTTACAAACCATATAATGAACCACACCTAGTGTCATTGCATGTGTGTTTTTCTCACAAACCACACATGGATCCACCGGTGTCATTGCATGTCTGCTCTTCTCATTAACCACAGCTAGAGTCATTGCATGTCTATTCTTTTCACAAACCACATATCACCAGAGTCATTGTATGTGTGTTCTTATTATAATCCACACATGGATCCACCAGTGTCATTGCATGTGTGTTCTTCTCACAAACCACACATGGTACCACCCAGTGTCATCGCATGTGTGTTCTTCCCATGAACCACACATGGATCCACCAGTGTCATTGCATGTCTGCTCTTTTCATTAACCACAGCTAGAGTCATTGGATGTGTGTTCTTCTCACAGACCACATATCACCAGTGTCATTGCATGTGTGTTCTTCCTAAAGACCACACATGGATCCACCAGTGTCATTGCATGTGTGTTCTTCTCACAAACCATATCATGAACCACACCCAGTGTCATTGCATGTGTGTTCTTCTCACAGACCACACATGGATCCACCAGTGTCATTGCATGTGTGTTCTTCTCCCAAACCATATCATGAACCACACCCAGTGTCATTGCATGTGTGTTCTTCCCATGAACCACACATGGATCCACCTGTGTCATTGCATGTGTGTTCTTCCCACATACCACACATAGATCCACCAGTGTCATTGCATGTGTGTTCTTCCCATGAACCACACATGGATCCACTAGTGTCATTGCATGTCTGCTCTTTTCATGAACCACAACTAGAGTCATTGGATGTGTGTTCTTCTCACAGACCACATATCACCAGTGTCATTGCATGTGTGTTCTTTCCCAAGACCACACATGGATCCACCAGTGTCATTGCATGTGTATTCTTCTCACAAACCATATCATTAACCATACCTAGTGTCATTGCATGTGTGTTCTTCTCACAGACCACACATGGATCCACCAGTGTCATTACATGTGTGTTCTTCTCACAAACCATATCATGAACCACACAAAGTGTCATTGCATGTGCGTTCTTCCCATGAACTACACATGGACCCACCAGTGTCATTACATGTCCGCTCTTTTCATTAACCACAGCTAGAGTCATTGCATGTGTGTTGTTCTCACAAACCATATCATGAACCACACCCAGTGTCATTGCATGTGTGTTCTTCCCATGAACCACACATGGATCCACTAGTGTCATTGGATGTGTGTTCTTCCCACAGACCACACATGGATCCACCAGTGTCATTGCATGTGTGTTCTTCCCATGACCCACACATGGATCCACTAGTGTCATTGCATGTCTGCTCTTTTCATGAACCACAGCTAGAGTCATTGGATGTGTGTTCTTCTCACAGACCACATATCAACAGTGTCATTGCATGTGTGTTCTTTCCAAAGATCACACATGGATCCACCAGTGTCATTGCATGTGTATTCTTCTCACAAACCATATCATGAACCATACCCAGTGTCATTGCATGTGTGTTCTTCTCACAGACCACACATGGATCCACCAGTGTCATTACATGTGTGTTCTTCTCACAAACCATATCATGAACCACACCCAGTGTCATTGCATGTGTGTTCTTCCCATGAACCACACATGGACCCACCAGTGTCATTGCATGTCCGCTCTTTTCATTAACCACAGCTAGAGTCATTGCATGTGTGTTCTTCTCACAAACCACATATCACCGGTGTCTATGCATGTGTGTTCTTCCCATGAACCACACATGGATCCACCAGTGTCATTACATGTGTGTTCTTCCCACAGACCACACATGGATCCACCGGTGTCATTGCATGTCTGCTCTTCTCATTAACCATAGCTAGATTCATTGCATGTCTGTTCTTTTCACAAACCACATATCACCAGAGTCATTGCATGTGTGTTCTTCCCATGAACCACACCTAGTGTCATTGCATGTGTGTTCTTCTCATTAACCCCACATGGTTCCACCGGTGTCATTCCATGTCTGCTCTTTTCATTAACCACATCTAGAGTCATTGCATGTGAGTTCTTTTCACAAACCACATATCACCAGAGTCATTGCATGTGTGTTCTTCTCACAGACCACATATCACCTATGACATTGCATGTGTGTTCTTCCCATGAACCACACATAGATCCACCAGTGTCATTGCATGTGTGTTCTTCCCAGAGACCACACATGGATCCACCGCTGTCATTGCATGTGTGTTCTTCCCACAGACCACACATGGATCCACCGGTGTCATTGCATGTGTGTTCTTCCCATGAACCACACATGGATCCACCGGTGTCATCGCAGGTCTGCTCTTTTAATGAACCACAGTTAGAGTCATTGCATGTCTGCTCTTTTCATGAACCACAGCTAGAGTCATTGCGTGTGTGTTCTTCTTACAAACCATATCATGAACCACACCCAGTGTCATTGCATGTGTGTTATTCTCACAAACCACACATGGATCCACCGGTGTCATTATATGTCTGCTCTTGTCATTAACCACAGCTAGAGTCATTGCATGTCTGTTCTTTTCACAAACCACATATCACCAGAGTCATTGCATGTGTGTTCTTACCATAAACCACACATGGATCCACCAGTGTCATTGCATGTGTGTTCTTCTCACAAACCACACATGGTACCACCCAGTGTCATCGCATGTGTGTTCTTCCCATGAACCACACATGGATCCACCAGTGTCATTGCATGTCTACTCTTTTCATGAACCACAGCTAGAGTCATTGGATGTGTGTTCTTCTCACAGACCACATATCACCAGTGTCATTGCATGTGTGTTCTTCCTAAAGACCACACATGGATCCACCAGTGTCATTGCATGTGTGTTCTTCTCACAAACCATATCATGAACCACACCCAGTGTCATTGCATGTGTGTTCTTCTCACAGACCACACATGGATCCACCAGTGTCATTGCATGTGTGTTCTTCTCACAAACCATATCATGAACCACACCCATTGTCATTGCATGTGTGTTCTTCCCATGAACCACACATGGATCCACCTGTGTCATTGTATGTGTGTTCTTCCCACAGACCACACATAGATCCACCAGTGCCATTGCATGTGTGTTCTTCCCATGAACCACACATGGATCCACTAGTGTCATTGCATGTCTACTCTTTTCGTGAACCACAGCTAGAGTCATTGGATGTGTGTTCTTCTCACAGACCACATATCACCAGTGTCATTGCATGTGTGTTCTTTCCCAAGACCACACATGGATCCACCAGTGTCATTGCATGTGTATTCTTCTCACAAACCATATCATGAACCATACCCAGTGTCATTTCATGTGTGTTCTTCTCACAGACCACACATGGATCCACCAGTGTCATTACATGTGTGTTCTTCTCACAAACCATATCATGAACCACACCCAGTGTCATTGCATGTGTGTTCTTCCCATGAACTACACATGGACCCACCAGTGTCATTGCATGTCCGCTCTTTTGATTAACCACAGCTAGAGTCATTGCATGTGTGTTCTTCTCACAGACCACATATCACCAGTGTCATTGCATGTGTGTTCTTCCCAAAGACCACACATGGATCCACCAGTGTCATTGCATGTGTGTTGTTCTCACAAACCATATCAGGAACCACACCCAGTGTCATTGCATGTGTGTTCTTCCCATGAACCACACATGGATCCACTAGTGTCATTGGATGTGTGTTCTTCCCACAGACCACACATGGATCCACCAGTGTCATTGCATGTGTGTTCTTCCCATGAACCACACATGGATCCACTAGTGTCATTGCATGTCTGCTCTTTTCATGAACCACAGCTAGTCATTGGATGTGTGTTCTTCTCACAGACCACATATCACCAGTGTCATTGCATGTGTGTTCTTTCCAAAGATCACACATGGATCCACCAGTGTCATTGCATGTGTATTCTTCTCACAAACCATATCATGAACCATACCCAGTGTCATTGCATGTGTGTTCTTCTCACAGACCACACATGGATCCACCAATGTCATTACATGTGTGTTCTTCTCACAAACCATATCATGAACCACACCCAGTGTCATTGCATATGTGTTCTTCCCATGAACCACACATGGACCCACCAGTGTCATTGCATGTCCGCTCTTTTCATTAACCACAGCTAGAGTCATTTTATGTGTGTTCTTCTCACAAACCACATATCACCGGTGTCTATGCATGTGTGTTCTTCCCATGAACCACACATGGATCCACCAGTGTCATTACATGTGTGTTCTTCCCACAGACCACACATGGATCCACCGGTGTCATTGCATGTCTGCTCTTCTCATTAACCATAGCTAGATTCATTGCATGTCTGTTCTTTTCACAAACCACATATCACCAGAGTCATTGCATGTGTGTTCTTCCCATGAACCACACCTAGTGTCATTGCATGTGTGTTCTTCTCATTCACCCCACATGGTTCCACCGGTGTCATTCCATGTCTGCTCTTTTCATTAACCACATCTAGAGTCATTGCATGTGAGTTCTTTTCACAAACCACAGATCACCAGAGTCATTGCATGTGTGTTCTTCTCACAGACCACATATCACCTATGACATTGCATGTGTGTTCTTCCCATGAACCACACATAGATCCACCAGTGTCATTGCATGTGTGTTCTTCCCACAGACCACACATGGATCCACCGCTGTCATTGCATGTGTGTTCTTCCCACAGACCACACATGGATCCACCGGTGTCATTGCATGTGTGTTCTTCCCATGAACCACACATGGATCCACCGGTGTCATCGCAGGTCTGCTCTTTTAATGAACCACAGTTAGAGTCATCGCATGTCTGCTCTTTTCATGAACCACAGCTAGAGTCATTGCGTGTGTGTTCTTCTTACAAACCATATCATGAACCACACCCAGTGTTATTGCATGTGTGTTCTTCTCACAAACCACACATGGATCCACCGGTGTCATTGCATGTCTGCTCTTCTCATTAACCACAGCTAGAGTCATTGCATGTCTGTTCTTTTCACAAACCACATATCACCAGAGTCATTGCATGTGTGTTCTTACCATAAACCACACATGGATCCACCAGTGTCATTGCATGTGTGTTCTTCTCACAAACCACACATGGATCCACCCAGTGTCATCGCATGTGTGTTCTTCCCATGAACCACACATGGATCCACCAGTGTCATTGCATGTCTGCTCTTTTCATGAACCACAGCTAGAGTCATTGGATGTGTGTTCTTCTCACAGACCACATATCACCAGTGTCATTGCATGTGTGTTCTTCCCAAAGACCACACATGGATCCACCAGTATCATAGCATGTGTGTTCTTTTCACCAACCATATCATGAACCACACCCAGTGTCATTGCATGTGTGTTCTTCTCACAGACCACACATGGATCCACCAGTGTCATTGCATGTGTGTTCTTCTCACAAACCATATCATGAACCACACCCAGTGTCTTTGCATGTGTGTTCTTCCCATGAACCACACATGGATCCACCTGTGTCATTGCATGTGTGTTCTTCCGACATACCACACATAGATCCACCAGTGTCATTGCATGTGTGTTCTTCCCATGAACCACACATGGATCCACTAGTGTCATTGCATGTCTGCTCTTTTCATGAACCACAGCTAGAGTCATTGGATGTGTGTTCTTCTCACAGACCACATATCACCAGTGTCATTGCATGTGTGTTCTTTCCCAAGACCACACATGGATCCACCAGTGTCATTGCATGTGTATTCTTCTCACAAACCATATCATGAACCATACCCAGTGTCATTGCATGTGTGTTCTTCTCACAGACCACACATGGATCCACCAGTGTCATTACATGTGTGTTCTTCTCACAAACCATATCATGAACCACACCCAGTGTCATTGCATGTGTGTTCTTCCCATGAACTACACATGGACCCACCAGTGTCATTGCATGTCCGCTCTTTTGATTAACCACAGCTAGAGTCATTGCATGTGTGTTCTTCTCACAGACCACATATCACCAGTGTCATTGCATGTGTGTTCTTCCCAAAGACCACACATGGATCCACCAGTGTCATTGCATGTGTGTTGTTCTCACAAACCATATCAGGAACCACACCCAGTGTCATTGCATGTGTGTTCTTCCCATGAACCACACATGGATCCACTAGTGTCATTGGATGTGTGTTCTTCCCACAGACCACACATGGATCCACCAGTGTCATTGCATGTGTGTTCTTCCCATGAACCACACATGGATCCACTAGTGTCATTGCATGTCTGCTCTTTTCATGAACCACAGCTAGTCATTGGATGTGTGTTCTTCTCACAGACCACATATCACCAGTGTCATTGCATGTGTGTTCTTTCCAAAGATCACACATGGATCCACCAGTGTCATTGCATGTGTATTCTTCTCACAAACCATATCATGAACCATACCCAGTGTCATTGCATGTGTGTTCTTCTCACAGACCACACATGGATCCACCAATGTCATTACATGTGTGTTCTTCTCACAAACCATATCATGAACCACACCCAGTGTCATTGCATATGTGTTCTTCCCATGAACCACACATGGACCCACCAGTGTCATTGCATGTCCGCTCTTTTCATTAACCACAGCTAGAGTCATTTTATGTGTGTTCTTCTCACAAACCACATATCACCGGTGTCTATGCATGTGTGTTCTTCCCATGAACCACACATGGATCCACCAGTGTCATTACATGTGTGTTCTTCCCACAGACCACACATGGATCCACCGGTGTCATTGCATGTCTGCTCTTCTCATTAACCATAGCTAGATTCATTGCATGTCTGTTCTTTTCACAAACCACATATCACCAGAGTCATTGCATGTGTGTTCTTCCCATGAACCACACCTAGTGTCATTGCATGTGTGTTCTTCTCATTCACCCCACATGGTTCCACCGGTGTCATTCCATGTCTGCTCTTTTCATTAACCACATCTAGAGTCATTGCATGTGAGTTCTTTTCACAAACCACAGATCACCAGAGTCATTGCATGTGTGTTCTTCTCACAGACCACATATCACCTATGACATTGCATGTGTGTTCTTCCCATGAACCACACATAGATCCACCAGTGTCATTGCATGTGTGTTCTTCCCACAGACCACACATGGATCCACCGCTGTCATTGCATGTGTGTTCTTCCCACAGACCACACATGGATCCACCGGTGTCATTGCATGTGTGTTCTTCCCATGAACCACACATGGATCCACCGGTGTCATCGCAGGTCTGCTCTTTTAATGAACCACAGTTAGAGTCATCGCATGTCTGCTCTTTTCATGAACCACAGCTAGAGTCATTGCGTGTGTGTTCTTCTTACAAACCATATCATGAACCACACCCAGTGTTATTGCATGTGTGTTCTTCTCACAAACCACACATGGATCCACCGGTGTCATTGCATGTCTGCTCTTCTCATTAACCACAGCTAGAGTCATTGCATGTCTGTTCTTTTCACAAACCACATATCACCAGAGTCATTGCATGTGTGTTCTTACCATAAACCACACATGGATCCACCAGTGTCATTGCATGTGTGTTCTTCTCACAAACCACACATGGATCCACCCAGTGTCATCGCATGTGTGTTCTTCCCATGAACCACACATGGATCCACCAGTGTCATTGCATGTCTGCTCTTTTCATGAACCACAGCTAGAGTCATTGGATGTGTGTTCTTCTCACAGACCACATATCACCAGTGTCATTGCATGTGTGTTCTTCCCAAAGACCACACATGGATCCACCAGTATCATAGCATGTGTGTTCTTTTCACCAACCATATCATGAACCACACCCAGTGTCATTGCATGTGTGTTCTTCTCACAGACCACACATGGATCCACCAGTGTCATTGCATGTGTGTTCTTCTCACAAACCATATCATGAACCACACCCAGTGTCTTTGCATGTGTGTTCTTCCCATGAACCACACATGGATCCACCTGTGTCATTGCATGTGTGTTCTTCCGACATACCACACATAGATCCACCAGTGTCATTGCATGTGTGTTCTTCCCATGAACCACACATGGATCCACTAGTGTCATTGCATGTCTGCTCTTTTCATGAACCACAGCTAGAGTCATTGGATGTGTGTTCTTCTCACAGACCACATATCACCAGTGTCATTGCATGTGTGTTCTTTCCCAAGACCACACATGGATCCACCAGTGTCATTGCATGTGTATTCTTCTCACAAACCATATCATGAACCATACCCAGTGTCATTGCATGTGTGTTCTTCTCACAGACCACACATGGATCCACCAGTGTCATTACATGTGTGTTCTTCTCACAAACCATATCATGAACCACACAAAGTGTCATTGCATGTGTGTTCTTCCCATGAACTACACATGGACCCACCAGTGTCATTACATGTCCGCTCTTTTCATTAACCACAGCTAGAGTCATTGCATGTGTGTTGTTCTCACAAACCATATCATGAACCACACCCAGTGTCATTGCATGTGTGTTCTTCCCATGAACCACACATGGATCCACTAGTGTCATTGGATGTGTGTTCTTCCCACAGACCACACATGGATCCACCAGTGTCATTGCATGTGTGTTCTTCCCATGAACCACACATGGATCCACTAGTGTCATTGCATGTCTGCTCTTTTCATGAACCACAGCTAGAGTCATTGGATGTGTGTTCTTCTCACAGACCACATATCAACAGTGTCATTGCATGTGTGTTCTTTCCAAAGATCACACATGGATCCACCAGTGTCATTGCATGTGTATTCTTCTCACAAACCATATCATGAACCATACCCAGTGTCATTGCATGTGTGTTCTTCTCACAGACCACACATGGATCCACCAGTGTCATTACATGTGTGTTCTTCTCACAAACCATATCATGAACCAGACCCAGTGTCATTGCATGTGTGTTCTTCCCATGAACCACACATGGACCCACCAGTGTCATTGCATGTCCGTTCTTTTCATTAACCACAGCTAGAGTCATTGCATGTGTGTTCTTCTCACAAACCACATATCACCGGTGTCTATGCATGTGTGTTCTTCCCATGAACCACACATGGATCCACCAGTGTCATTACATGTGTGTTCTTCCCACGGACCACACATGGATCCACCGGTGTCATTGCATGTCTGCTCTTCTCATTAACCATAGCTAGATTCATTGCATGTCTGTTCTTTTCACAAACCACATATCACCAGAGTCATTGCATGTGTGTTCTTCCCATGAACCACACCTAGTGTCATTGCATGTGTGTTCTTCTCATTAACCCCACATGGTTCCACCGGTGTCATTCCATGTCTGCTCTTTTCATTAACCACATCTAGAGTCATTGCATGTGAGTTCTTTTCACAAACCACATATCACCAGAGTCATTGCATGTGTGTTCTTCTCACAGACCACATATCACCTATGTCATTGCATGTGTGTTCTTCCCATGAACCACACATAGATCCACCAGTGTCATTGCATGTGTGTTCTTCCCACAGACCACACATGGATCCACCACTGTCATTGCATGTGTGTTCTTCCCACAGACCACACATGGATCCACCGGTGTCATTGCATGTGTGTTCTTCCCATGAACCACACATGGATCCACCGGTGTCATCGCAGGTCTGCTCTTTTAATGAACCACAGTTAGAGTCATTGCATGTCTGCTCTTTTCATGAACCACAGCTAGAGTCATTGCGTGTGTGTTCTTCTTACAAACCATATCATGAACCACACCCAGTGTCATTGCATGTGTGTTATTCTCACAAACCACACATGGATCCACCGGTGTCATTATATGTCTGCTCTTGTCATTAACCACAGCTAGAGTCATTGCATGTCTGTTCTTTTCACAAACCACATATCACCAGAGTCATTGCATGTGTGTTCTTACCATAAACCACACATGGATCCACCAGTGTCATTGCATGTGTGTTCTTCTCACAAACCACACATGGTACCACCCAGTGTCATCGCATGTGTGTTCTTCCCATGAACCACACATGGATCCACCAGTGTCATTGCATGTCTACTCTTTTCATGAACCACAGCTAGAGTCATTGGATGTGTGTTCTTCTCACAGACCACATATCACCACTGTCATTGCATGTGTGTTCTTCCTAAAGACCACACATGGATCCACCAGTGTCATTGCATGTGTGTTCTTCTCACAAACCATATCATGAACCACACCCAGTGTCATTGCATGTGTGTTCTTCTCACAGACCACACATGGATCCACCAGTGTCATTGCATGTGTGTTCTTCTCACAAACCATATCATGAACCACACCCATTGTCATTGCATGTGTGTTCTTCCCATGAACCACACATGGATCCACCTGTGTCATTGTATGTGTGTTCTTCCCACAGACCACACATAGATCCACCAGTGTCATTGCATGTGTGTTCTTCCCATGAACCACACATGGATCCACTAGTGTCATTGCATGTCTACTCTTTTCGTGAACCACAGCTAGAGTCATTGGATGTGTGTTCTTCTCACAAACCACATATCACCAGTGTCATTGCATGTGTGTTCTTTCCCAAGACCACACATGGATCCACCAGTGTCATTGCATGTGTATTCTTCTCACAAACCATATCATGAACCATACCCAGTGTCATTGCATGTGTGTTCTTCTCACAGACCACACATGGATCCACCAGTGTCATTACATGTGTGTTCTTCTCACAAACCATATCATGAACCACACCCAGTGTCATTGCATGTGTGTTCTTCCCATGAACTACACATGGACCCACCAGTGTCATTGCATGTCCGCTCTTTTCATTAACCACAGCTAGAGTCATTGCATGTGTGTTCTTCTCACAGACCACATATCACCAGTGTCATTGCATGTGTGTTCTTCCCAAAGACCACACATGGATCCACCAGTGTCATTGCATGTGTGTTGTTCTCACAAACCATATCATGAACCACACCCAGTGTCATTGCATGTGTGTTCTTCCCATGAACCACACATGGATCCACTAGTGTCATTGGATGTGTGTTCTTCCCACAGACCACACATGGATCCACCAGTGTCATTGCATGTGTGTTCTTCCCATGAACCACACATGGATCCACTAGTGTCATTGCATGTCTGCTCTTTTCATGAACCACAGCTAGTCATTGGATGTGTGTTCTTCTCACACACCACATATCACCAGTGTCATTGCATGTGTGTTCTTTCCAAAGATCACACATGGATCCACCAGTGTCATTGCATGTGTATTCTTCTCACAAACCATATCGTGAACCATACCCAGTGTCATTGCATGTGTGTTCTTCTCACAGACCACACATGGATCCACCAATGTCATTACATGTGTGTTCTTCTCACAAACCATATCATGAACCACACCCAGTGTCATTGCATGTGTGTTCTTCCCATGAACCACACATGGACCCACCAGTGTCATTGCATGTCCGCTCTTTTCATTAACCACAGCTAGAGTCATTTTATGTGTGTTCTTCTCACAAACCACATATCACCGGTGTCTATGCATGTGTGTTCTTCCCATGAACCACACATGGATCCACCAGTGTCATTACATGTGTGTTCTTCCCACAGACCACACATGGATCCACCGGTGTCATTGCATGTCTGCTCTTCTCATTAACCATAGCTAGATTCATTGCATGTCTGTTCTTTTCACAAACCACATATCACCAGAGTCATTGCATGTGGTATCTTCCCATGAACCACACCTAGTGTCATTGCATGTGTGTTCTTCTCATTAACCCCACATGGTTCCACCGGTGTCATTCCATGTCTGCTCTTTTCATTAACCACATCTAGAGTCATTGCATGTGAGTTCTTTTCACAAACCACAGATCACCAGAGTCATTGCATGTGTGTTCTTCTCACAGACCACATATCACCTATGTCATTGCATGTGTGTTCTTCCCATGAACCACACATAGATCCACCAGTGTCATTGCATGTGTGTTCTTCCCACAGACCACACATGGATCCACCACTGTCATTGCATGTGTGTTCTTCCCACAGACCACACATGGATCCACCGGTGTCATTGCATGTGTGTTCTTCCCATGAACCACACATGGATCCACCGGTGTCATCGCAGGTCTGCTCTTTTAATGAACCACAGTTAGAGTCATTGCATGTCTGCTCTTTTCATGAACCACAGCTAGAGTCATTGCGTGTGTGTTCTTCTTACAAACCATATCATGAACCACACCCAGTGTCATTGCATGTGTGTTATTCTCACAAACCACACATGGATCCACCGGTGTCATTATATGTCTGCTCTTGTCATTAACCACAGCTAGAGTCATTGCATGTCTGTTCTTTTCACAAACCACATATCACCAGAGTCATTGCATGTGTGTTCTTAGCATAAACCACACATGGATCCACCAGTGTCATTGCATGTGTGTTCTTCTCACAAACCACACATGGTACCACCCAGTGTCATCGCATGTGTGTTCTTCCCATGAACCACACATGGATCCACCAGTGTCATTGCATGTCTACTCTTTTCATGAACCACAGCTAGAGTCATTGGATGTGTGTTCTTCTCACAGACCACATATCACCAGTGTCATTGCATGTGTGTTCTTCCTAAAGACCACACATGGATCCACCAGTGTCATTGCATGTGTGTTCTTCTCACAAACCATATCATGAACCACACCCAGTGTCATTGCATGTGTGTTCTTCTCACAGACCACACATGGATCCACCAGTGTCATTGCATGTGTGTTCTTCTCACAAACCATATCATGAACCACACCCATTGTCATTGCATGTGTGTTCTTCCCATGAACCACACATGGATCCACCTGTGTCATTGTATGTGTGTTCTTCCCACAGACCACACATAGATCCACCAGTGTCATTGCATGTGTGTTCTTCCCATGAACCACACATGGATCCACTAGTGTCATTGCATGTCTACTCTTTTCGTGAACCACAGCTAGAGTCATTGGATGTGTGTTCTTCTCACAGACCACATATCACCAGTGACATTGCATGTGTGTTCTTTCCCAAGACCACACATGGATCCACCAGTGTCATTGCATGTGTATTCTTCTCACAAACCATATCATGAACCATACCCAGTGTCATTGCATGTGTGTTCTTCTCACAGACCACACATGGATCCACCAGTGTCATTACATGTGTGTTCTTCTCACAAACCATATCATGAACCACACCCAGTGTCATTGCATGTGTGTTCTTCCCATGAACTACACATGGACCCACCAGTGTCATTGCATGTCCGCTCTTTTCATTAACCACAGCTAGAGTCATTGCATGTGTGTTCTTCTCACAGACCACATATCACCAGTGTCATTGCATGTGTGTTCTTCCCAAAGACCACACATGGATCCACCAGTGTCATTGCATGTGTGTTGTTCTCACAAACCATATCATGAACCACACCCAGTGTCATTGCATGTGTGTTCTTCCCATGAACCACACATGGATCCACTAGTGTCATTGGATGTGTGTTCTTCCCACAGACCACACATGGATCCACCAGTGTCATTGCATGTGTGTTCTTCCCATGAACCACACATGGATCCACTAGTGTCATTGCATGTCTGCTCTTTTCATGAACGACAGCTAGTCATTGGATGTGTGTTCTTCTCACAGACCACATATCACCAGTGTCATTGCATGTGTGTTCTTTCCAAAGATCACACATGGATCCACCAGTGTCATTGCATGTGTATTCTTCTCACAAACCATATCATGAACCATACCCAGTGTCATTGCATGTGTGTTCTTCTCACAGACCACACATGGATCCACCAATGTCATTACATGTGTGTTCTTCTCACAAACCATATCATGAACCACACCCAGTGTCATTGCATGTGTGTTCTTCCCATGAACCACACATGGACCCACCAGTGTCATTGCATGTCCGCTCTTTTCATTAACCACAGCTAGAGTCATTTTATGTGTGTTCTTCTCACAAACCACATATCACCGGTGTCTATGCATGTGTGTTCTTCCCATGAACCACACATGGATCCACCAGTGTCATTACATGTGTGTTCTTCCCACAGACCACACATGGATCCACCGGTGTCATTGCATGTCTTCTCTTCTCATTAACCATAGCTAGATACATTGCATGTCTGTTCTTTTCACAAACCACATATCACCAGAGTCATTGCATGTGTGTTCTTCCCATGAACCACACCTAGTGTCATTGCATGTGTGTTCTTCTCATTAACCCCACATGGTTCCACCGGTGTCATTCCATGTCTGCTCTTTTCATTAACCACATCTAGAGTCATTGCATGTGAGTTCTTTTCACAAACCACAGATCACCAGAGTCATTGCATGTGTGTTCTTCTCACAGACCACATATCACCTATGTCATTGCATGTGTGTTCTTCCCATGAACCACACATAGATCCACCAGTGTCATTGCATGTGTGTTCTTCCCACAGACCACACATGGATCCACCGCTGTCATTGCATGTGTGTTCTTCCCACAGACCACACATGGATCCACCGGTGTCATTGCATGTGTGTTCTTCCCATGAACCACACATGGATCCACCGGTGTCATCGCAGGTCTGCTCTTTTAATGAACCACAGTTAGAGTCATCGCATGTCTGCTCTTTTCATGAACCACAGCTAGAGTCATTGCGTGTGTGTTCTTCTTACAAACCATATCATGAACCACACCCAGTGTTATTGCATGTGTGTTCTTCTCACAAACCACACATGGATCCACCGGTGTCATTGCATGTCTACTCTTCTCATTAACCACAGCTAGAGTCATTGCATGTCTGTTCTTTTCACAAACCACATATCACCAGAGTCATTGCATGTGTGTTCTTACCATAAACCACACATGGATCCACCAGTGTCATTGCATGTGTGTTCTTCTCACAAACCACACATGGATCCACCCAGTGTCATCGCATGTGTGTTCTTCCCATGAACCACACATGGATCCACCAGTGTCATTGCATGTCTGCTCTTTTCATGAACCACAGCTAGAGTCATTGGATGTGTGTTCTTCTCACAGACCACATATCACCAGTGTCATTGCATGTGTGTTCTTCCCAAAGACCACACATGGATCCACCAGTATCATAGCATGTGTGTTCTTTTCACCAACCATATCATGAACCACACCCAGTGTCATTGCATGTGTGTTCTTCTCACAGACCACACATGGATCCACCAGTGTCATTGCATGTGTGTTCTTCTCACAAACCATATCATGAACCACACCCAGTGTCTTTGCATGTGTGTTCTTCCCATGAACCACACATGGATCCACCTGTGTCATTGCATGTGTGTTCTTCCCACAGACCACACATAGATCCACCAGTGTCATTGCATGTGTGTTCTTTTCATGAACCACACATGGATCCACTAGAGTCATTGCATGTCTGCTCTTTTCATGAACCACATCTAGAGTCATTGGATGTGTGTTCTTTTCACAGACCACACATCACTAGTGTCATTGCATGTGTGTTCTTCCCAAAGACCACACATGGATCCACCAGTGTCATTGCATGTGTGTTCTTCTCACAAACCATATCATGAACCACACCAGTGTCATTGCATGTGTGTTCTTCTCACATACCACACAT
The DNA here is from genome assembly GCA_916181665.1 of Avena sativa. NCBI lineage: Eukaryota > Viridiplantae > Streptophyta > Magnoliopsida > Poales > Poaceae > Avena > Avena sativa. Next base: position 438,745,395 of record OV702295.1, read on the forward strand.
GGCTCCACCAGTGTCACTGCATGTGTGTTCTTCTCACAGACCATATCATGAACCACACCCAATGTCATTGCATGTGTGTTCTTCCCATGAACCACACATGGATCCACCGGTGTCATTGTATGTCTTCTCTTTTCATTAACCACAGCTAGAGTCATTGCATGTGTGTTCTTCTCACAAACCACATATCACCGGAGTCATTGCATGTGTGTTCTTCCCAAAGACCACACATGGATCCACCAGTGTCATTGCATGTGTGTTCTTCCCATGAACCACACATAGATCCACCAGTGTCATTGCATGTGTGTTCTTCTCACAAACCATATCATGAACCACACCCATTATTATTGCATGTGTGTTCTTCACACGAACCACACATGGATCCACCAGTGTCATTGCATGTGTGTTCTTCCCACAGACCACACATGGATCCACCAGTGTCATTGCATGTGTGTTCTTCCCATGAACCACACATGGATCCACCAGTGTCATTGCATGTCTGCTCTTTTCATGAACCACAGCTAGAGTCATTGGATGTGTGTTCTTTTCACAGACCACATATCACTAGTGTCATTGCATGTGTGTTCTTCTCACAGACCACACATGGATCCACCAGTGTCACTGCATGTGTGTTCTTCTCATAGACCATATCATGAACCACACCCAGTGTCATTGCATGTGTGTTCTTCCCATGAACCACACATGGATCCACTGGTGTCATTGTATGTCTGGTCTTTTCATTAACCGCAGCTAGACTCATTACATCTGTGTTCTTCTCACAAACCACATATCACCGGAGTCATTGCATGTGTGTTCTTCCCAAACACCACACATGGATCCACCAGTATCATTGCATGTGTGTTCTTTCCACAGGCCACACATGGATCCACCAGTGTCGTTGCATGTGTGTTCTTCTCACAAACCACACATAGATCCACCCAGTTTCATCGCATGTCTGATCTTCCCATGAACCACACATGGATCCACCAGTGTCATTGCATGTGTGCACTTTTCATGAACCACAGCTAGAGTCATTGGATGTGTGTTCTTCTCACAGACCACACATGGATCCACCAGTGTCATTGCATGTGTGTTCTTCCCAAAGACCACACATGGATCCACCAGTGTCATTGCATGTGTGTTCTTCTCACAATCCATATCATGAACCACACCTAGTGTCATTGCATGTGTGTTCTTATCACAGTCCACACATGGATCCACCAGTGTCATTGCATATCATGAACCACACCTAGTGTCATTGCATGTTTTTTCTTCCCATGAAACACACATGGACCCACCAGTGTCAATGCATGTGCGCTCTTTTCATTAACCACAGCTAGAGTCATTGCATGTGTGTTCTTCTCACAAACCACACATCACTAGTGTCATTGCATGTGTGTTCTTCCCAAAGACCACACATGGATCCACCAGTGTCATTGCATGTGTGTTCTTCTCACAAACCATATCATGAACCACACCCAGTGTCATTGCATGTGTGTTCTTCTCACATACCACACATGGATCCACCAGTGTCACTGCATGTGTGTTCTTCTCACAGACCATATCATGAACCACACCCAGTGTCATTGCATGTGTGTTCTTCTCGCAAACCACATATCACCGGTGTCTATGCATGTGTGTTCTTCCCACAGACCACACATGGATCCACCAGTGTCATTGCATGTGTGTTCTTCTCACAGACCATATCATGAACCACACCTAGTGTCATTGCATGTGTGTTCTTCCCATGAACCACACATGGATCCACCGGTGTCATTGCATGTCTGCTCTTTTCATGAACCACAGCTAGAGTCATTATATGTGTGTTCTTCCCATGAACCACAGCTAGAGTCATTGCATGTGTGTTCTTCTTACAAACCATATCATGAACCACACCCAGTGTCATTGCATGTGTGTTCTTCTCACAAACCACACATGGATCCACCGGTTTCATTGCATGTCTGCTCTTCTTATTAACCACAGCTAGAGTCATTGCATGTCTGTTCTTTTCACAAACCACATATCACCAGAGTCATTGCATGCGTGTTCTTCCCATGAACCACACATGGATCCACAAGTGTCATTGCATGTGTGTTCTTCTCACAAACCACACATGGATCCACCCAGTTTCATCGCATGTCTGCTCTTCCCATGAACCACACATGGATCCACCAGTGTCATTGCATGTCTGCACTTTTCATGAACCACAGCTGGAGTCATTGGATGTGTGTTCTTCTCACAGACCACATATGACCAGTGTCATTGCATGTGTGTTCTTCCCAAAGACCACACATGGATCCACCAGTGTCATTGCATGTGTGTTCTTCTCACAATCCATATCATGAACCACACCTAGTGTCATTACATGTGTGTTCTTCTCACAGACCACACATGGATCCACCAGTGTCATTGCATATCATGAACCACACCCAGTGTCATTGCATGTGTGTTCTTCCCATGAAACACACATGGACCCACCAGTGTCATTGCATGTCCGCTCTTTTCATTAACCACAGCTAGAGTCATTGCATGTGTGTTCTTCTCACAGACCACATATCACCGGTGTCTATGCATGTGTATTCTTCCCATGAACCACACATGGATCCACCAGTGTCATTGCATGTGTGTTCTTCCCATAGACCATACATGGATCCACCGGTGTCATTGGATATCTGCTCTTCCCATTAACCATAGCTCGAGCCATTACATGTCTGTTCTTTTCACAAACCACATATCACCAGAGTCATTGCATGTGTGTTCTTCCCATGAACCACACCCAGTGTCATTGCATGTGTGTTCTTCTCATTAACCCCACATGGATCCACCGGTGTCATCGCATGTCTGCTCTTTTCATTAACCACAGCTAGAGTCATTGCATGTGTGTTCTTTTCACAAACCACATATCACCAGAGTCATTGCATGTGTGTTCTTGTCACAGACAACATATCACTTGTTTCATTGCATGTGTGTTCTTCCCATGAACCACACATAGATCCACCAGTGTCATTGCATGTGTGTTCTTCCCACAGACCACACATGGATCCACCGGTGTCATTGCATGTGTGTTATTCCCATGAACCACACATGGATCCACCGGTGTCATCGCAGGTCTGCTATTTTCATGAACCATAGTTAGAGTCATCGGATGTCTGCCTTTTTCATGAACCACAGCTAGAGTCATTGCATGTGTGTTCTTCTTACAAACCATATCATGAACCACACCCAATGTCATTGCATGTGTGTTCTTCTTACAAACCATATCATGAACCACACCTAGTGTCATTGCATGTGTGTTCTTCTCACAAACCAAACATGGATCCACCGGTGTCATGACATGTCTGCTCTTCTCATTAACCACAGCTACAGTCATTGCATGTCTGTTCTTTTTCCAAACCACATATCACCATAGTCATTGCATGTGTGTTCTTCCCATAAACCACCCATGGATCCACCAGTGTCATTGCATGTCTGTTCTTCTCACAAACCACACATGGATCCACCCAGTGTCATCGCATGTGTGTTCTTCCCATGAACCACACATGGATCCACCAGTGTCATTGCATGTCTGCTCTTTTCATGAACCACAGCTAGATTAATTGGATGTGTGTTCTTCCCAAAGACCACACATGGATCCACCAGTGTCATTGCATGTGTGTTCTTCTCACAAACCATATCATGAACCACACCCAGTGTCATTGCATGTGTGTTCTTCTCACATACCACACATGGATCCACCAGTGTCACTGCATGTGTGTTCTTCTCACAGACCATATCATGAACCACACCCAGTGTCCTTGCATGTGTGTTCTTCTCGCAAACCACATATCACCGGTGTCTATGCATGTGTGTTCTTCCCACAGACCACACATGGATCCACCAGTGTCATTGCATGTGTGTTCTTCTCACAGACCATATCATGAACCACACCTAGTGTCATTGCATGTGTGTTCTTCCCATGAACCACACATGGATCCACCGGTGTCATTGCATGTCTGCTCTTTTCATGAACCACAGCTAGAGTCATTATATGTGTGTTCTTCCCATGAACCACAGCTAGAGTCATTGCATGTGTGTTCTTCTTACAAACCATATCATGAACCACACCCAGTGTCATTGCATGTGTGTTCTTCTCACAAACCACACATGGATCCACCGGTTTCATTGCATGTCTGCTCTTCTTATTAACCACAGCTAGAGTCATTGCATGTCTGTTCTTTTCACAAACCACATATCACCAGAGTCATTGCATGCGTGTTCTTCCCATGAACCACACATGGATCCACAAGTGTCATTGCATGTGTGTTCTTCTCACAAACCACACATGGATCCACCCAGTTTCATCGCATGTCTGCTCTTCCCATGAACCACACATGGATCCACCAGTGTCATTGCATGTCTGCACTTTTCATGAACCACAGCTGGAGTCATTGGATGTGTGTTCTTCTCACAGACCACATATGACCAGTGTCATTGCATGTGTGTTCTTCCCAAAGACCACACATGGATCCACCAGTGTCATTGCATGTGTGTTCTTCTCACAATCCATATCATGAACCACACCTAGTGTCATTACATGTGTGTTCTTCTCACAGACCACACATGGATCCACCAGTGTCATTGCATATCATGAACCACACCCAGTGTCATTGCATGTGTGTTCTTCCCATGAAACACACATGGACCCACCAGTGTCATTGCATGTCCGCTCTTTTCATTAACCACAGCTAGAGTCATTGCATGTGTGTTCTTCTCACAGACCACATATCACCGGTGTCTATGCATGTGTATTCTTCCCATGAACCACACATGGATCCACCAGTGTCATTGCATGTGTGTTCTTCCCATAGACCATACATGGATCCACCGGTGTCATTGGATATCTGCTCTTCCCATTAACCATAGCTCGAGCCATTACATGTCTGTTCTTTTCACAAACCACATATCACCAGAGTCATTGCATGTGTGTTCTTCCCATGAACCACACCCAGTGTCATTGCATGTGTGTTCTTCTCATTAACCCCACATGGATCCACCGGTGTCATCGCATGTCTGCTCTTTTCATTAACCACAGCTAGAGTCATTGCATGTGTGTTCTTTTCACAAACCACATATCACCAGAGTCATTGCATGTGTGTTCTTGTCACAGACAACATATCACTTGTTTCATTGCATGTGTGTTCTTCCCATGAACCACACATAGATCCACCAGTGTCATTGCATGTGTGTTCTTCCCACAGACCACACATGGATCCACCGGTGTCATTGCATGTGTGTTATTCCCATGAACCACACATGGATCCACCGGTGTCATCGCAGGTCTGCTATTTTCATGAACCATAGTTAGAGTCATCGGATGTCTGCCTTTTTCATGAACCACAGCTAGAGTCATTGCATGTGTGTTCTTCTTACAAACCATATCATGAACCACACCCAATGTCATTGCATGTGTGTTCTTCTTACAAACCATATCATGAACCACACCTAGTGTCATTGCATGTGTGTTCTTCTCACAAACCAAACATGGATCCACCGGTGTCATGACATGTCTCCTCTTCTCATTAACCACAGCTAGAGTCATTGCATGTCTGTTCTTTTTCCAAACCACATATCACCATAGTCATTGCATGTGTGTTCTTCCCATAAACCACCCATGGATCCACCAGTGTCATTGCATGTCTGTTCTTCTCACAAACCACACATGGATCCACCCAGTGTCATCGCATGTGTGTTCTTCCCATGAACCACACATGGATCCACCAGTGTCATTGCATGTCTGCTCTTTTCATGAACCACAGCTAGATTAATTGGATGTGTGTTCTTCCAAAGACCACACATGGATACACCAGTGTCATTGCATGTGTGTTCTTCTCACAAACCATATCAAGAACCACACCCACTGTCATTGCATGTGTGTTCTTCTCATAGACCACACATGGATCCACCAGTGTCATTCCATGTGTGTTCTTCTCACAAACCATATCATGAACCACACCCAGTGTCATTGCATGTGTGTTCTTCCCATGAACCACACATGGATCCACCAGTGTCATTGCATGTCTGCTCTTTTCATGAACCACAGCTAGAGTCATTGGATGTGTGTTCTTGTCACAGACCACATATCACCAGTGTCATTGCATGTGTGTTCTTTCCAAAGACCACACATGGATCCACCAGTGTCATTGCATGTGTGTTCTTCTCACAAACCATATCATGAACCACACCCAGTGTCATTGCATGTGTGTTCTTCTCACAGACCACACATGGATCCACCAGTGTCATTGCATGTGTGTTTTTCTCACAAACCATATCATGAACCACACCCTGTGTCATTGCATGTGTGTTCTTCCCATGAACCACACATGGACCCACCAGTGTCATTGCATGTCCGCTCTTTTCATTAACCACAGCTAGAGTCATTGCTTGTGTGTTCTTCTCACAAACCACATATCACCGGTGTCTATGCATGTGTGTTCTTCCCATGAACCACACATGGATCCACAAATGTCATTACATTTGTGTTCTTCCCACGGACCACACATGTTTCCACCAGTGTCATTGCATGTGTGTTCTTCCCATGAACCACACATGGATCCACCAGTGTCATTGCATGTCTGCTCTTTTCATGAACCACATCTAGAGTCATTGGATGTGTGTTCTTCTCACAGACCACATATCACCAGTGTCATTGCATGTGTGTTCTTTCCAAAGACCATACATGGATCAACCAGTGTCATTGCATGTGTGTTCTTCTCACATACCATATCATGAACCACACCAAGTGTCATTGCATGTGTGTTCTTCCCATGAACCACACATGGATCCACTAGTGTCATTTCATGTTTGCTCTTTTCATGAACCACATCTAGAGTCATTGGATGTGTGTTCTTCTCACAGACCACATATCACCAGTGTCATTGAATGTGTGTCCTTCTCACAAACCATATCATGAACCACACCCAGTGTCATTGCATGTGTGTTATTCTCACAGACCACACATGGATCCACTAGTGTCATTGCATGTGTGTTCTTCTCACAAACCATATCATGAACCACACCCAGTGTCATTGCATGTGTGTTCTTCCCATGAACCACACATGGACCCACCAGTGTCATTGCATGTCCGCTCTTTTCATTAACCACAGCTAGAGTCATTGCATGTGTGTTCTTCTCACAAACCACATATCACCGGTGTCTATGCATGTGTGTTCTTCCCATGAACCACACATGGATCCACACGTGTCATTACATTTGTGTTCTTCCCACATACCACACATGGATCCACCGGTGTCTTTGCATGTCTGCTCTTCTCATTAACCATAGCTAGAGTCATGGCATGTCTGTTCTTTTCACAAACCACATATCACCAGAGTCATTGCATGTGTGTTCTTCCCATGAACCACACCTAGTGTCATTGCATGTGTGTTCTTCTCATTAACCCCACATGGTTCCACCTGTGTCATTCCATGTCTGCTCTTTTCATTAACCACATCTAGAGTCATTGCATGTGAGTTCTTTTCACAAACCACATATCACCAGAGTCATTGCATGTGTGTTCTTCTCACAGACCACATATCACCTATGACATTGCATGTGTGTTCTTCCCATGAACCACACATAGATCTACCAGTGTCATTGCATGTGTATTCTTCCCACAGACCACACATGGATCCACCGCTGTCATTGCATGTGTGTTCCTCCCACAGACCACACATGGATCCACCGGTGTCATTGCATGTGTGTTCTTCTCACAGACCATATCATGAACCACACCCAGTGTCATTGCATGTGTGTTCTTCCCATGAACCACACATGGATCCACCAGTGTCATCGCATGTCTGCTCTTTTCATGAACCACGGCTAGACTCATTGCATGTGTGTTCTTCTCATAGACCACATATCACCTGTGTCATTGCATGTGTGTTCTTCCCATAGACCATACATGGATCCACCAGTGTCATTGCATGTGTGTTCTTGTCACAAACCATATCATGAACCACACCCAGTGTCATTGCATGTGGGTTCTTCTCACAGACCACACATGGATCCACCAGTGTCATTTCATGTGTGTTCTTCTCAAAAACCATATCATGAACCACACCCAGTGTCATTGCATGTGTGTTCTTCTCACAAACCACACATGGATCCACCGGTGTCATTGCATGTTTGCTCTTCTCATTAACCACAGCTAGAGTCATTGCATGTCTGTTCTTTTCACAAACCACATATCACCAGAGTCATTGCATGTGTGTTCTTACCATAAACCACACATGGATCCACCAGTGTCATTGCATGTGTGTTCTTCTCACAAACCACACATGGATCCACCCAGTGTCATCGCATGTGTGTTCTTCCCATGAACCACACATGGATCCACCACTGTCATTGCATGTCTGCTATTTTCATGAACCACAGCTAGAGTAATTGGATGTGTGTTCTTCTCACAGACCACATATCACCAGTGTCATTGCATGTGTGTTCTTCCCAAAGACCACACATGGATCCACCAGTGTCATTGCATGTGTGTTCTTTTCACAAACCATATCATGAACCACACCCAGTGTCATTGCATGTGTGTTCTTCTCACAGACCACACATGGATCCACCAGTGTCATTGCATGTGTGTTCTTCTCACAAACCATATCATGAACCACACCCAGTGTCATTGCATGTGTGTTCTTCTCACATACCACACATGGATCCACCAGTGTCACTGCATGTGTGTTCTTCTCACAGACCATATCATGAACCACACCCAGTGTCATTGCATGTGTGTTCTTCCCATGAACCACACATGGATCCACAGGTGTCATTGTATGTCTTCTCTTTTCATTAACCACAGCTAGAGTCATTGCATGTGTGTTCTTCTCGCAAACCACATATCACCGGTGTCTATGCATGTGTGTTCTTCCCACAGACCACACATGGATCCACCAGTGTCATTGCATGTGTGTTCTTCTCACAAACCATATCATGAACCACACCCTGTGTCATTGCATGTGTGTTCTTCCCATGAACCACACATGGACCCACCAGTGTCATTGCATGTCCGCTCTTTTCATTAACCACAGCTAGAGTCATTGCTTGTGTGTTCTTCTCACAAACCACATATCACCGGTGTCTATGCATGTGTGTTCTTCCCATGAACCACACATGGATCCACAAATGTCATTACATTTGTGTTCTTACCACGGACCACACATGTTTCCACCAGTGTCATTGCATGTGTGTTCTTCCCATGAACCACACATGGATCCACCAGTGTCATTGCATGTCTGCTCTTTTCATGAACCACATCTAGAGTCATTGGATGTGTGTTCTTCTCACAGACCACATATCACCAGTGTCATTGCATGTGTGTTCTTTCCAAAGACCATACATGGATCAACCAGTGTCATTGCATGTGTGTTCTTCTCACAAACCATATCATGAACCACACCCAGTGTCATTGCATGTGTGTTCTTCCCATGAACCACACATGGATCCACTAGTGTCATTTCATGTTTGCTCTTTTCATGAACCACATCTAGAGTCATTGGATGTGTGTTCTTCTCACAGACCACATATCACCAGTGTCATTGAATGTGTGTCCTTCTCACAAACCATATCATGAACCACACCCAGTGTCATTGCATGTGTGTTATTCTCACAGACCACACATGGATCCACTAGTGTCATTGCATGTGTGTTCTTCTCACAAACCATATCATGAACCACACCCAGTGTCATTGCATGTGTGTTCTTCCCATGAACCACACATGGACCCACCAGTGTCATTGCATGTCCGTTCTTTTCATTAACCACAGCTAGAGTCATTGCATGTGTGTTCTTCTCACAAACCACATATCACCGGTGTCTATGCATGTGTGTTCTTCCCATGAACCACACATGGATCCACACGTGTCATTACATTTGTGTTCTTCCCACAGACCACACATGGATCCACCGGTGTCTTTGCATGTCTGCTCTTCTCATTAACCATAGCTAGAGTCATGGCATGTCTGTTCTTTTCACAAACCACATATCACCAGAGTCATTGCATGTGTGTTCTTCCCATGAACCACACCTAGTGTCATTGCATGTGTGTTCTTCTCATTAACCCCACATGGTTCCACCTCTGTCATTCCATGTCTGCTCTTTTCATTAACCACATCTAGAGTCATTGCATGTGAGTTCTTTTCACAAACCACATATCACAAGAGTCATTGCATGTGTGTTCTTCTCACAGACCACATATCACCTATGACATTGCATGTGTGTTCTTCCCATGAACCACACATAGATCTACCAGTGTCATTGCATGTGTATTCTTCCCACAGACCACACATGGATCCACCGCTGTCATTGCATGTGTGTTCCTCCCACAGACCACACATGGATCCACCGGTGTCATTGCATGTGTGTTCTTCTCACAGACCATATCATGAACCACACCCAGTGTCATTGCATGTGTGTTCTTCCCATGAACCACACATGGATCCACCAGTGTCATCGCATGTCTGCTCTTTTCATGAACCACGGCTAGAGTCATTGCATGTGTGTTCTTCTCACAGACCACATATCACCTGTGTCATTGCATGTGTGTTCTTCCCATAGACCACACATGGATCCACCAGTGTCATTGCATGTGTGTTCTTCTCACAAACCATATCATGAACCACACCCAGTGTCATTGCATGTGGGTTCTTCTCACAGACCACACATGGATCCACCAGTGTCATTTCATGTGTGTTCTTCTCAAAAACCATATCATGAACCACACCCAGTGTCATTGCATGTGTGTTCTTCTCACAAACCACACATGGATCCACCGGTGTCATTGCATGTCTGCTCTTCTCATTAACCACAGCTAGAGTCATTGCATGTCTGTTCTTTTCAGAAACCACATATCACCAGAGTCATTGCATGTGTGTTCTTACCATAAACCACACATGGATCCACCAGTGTCATTGCATGTGTGTTCTTCTCACAAACCACACATGGATCCACCCAGTGTCATCGCATGTGTGTTCTTCCCATGAACCACACATGGATCCACCAGTGTCATTGCATGTCTGCTATTTTCATGAACCACAGCTAGAGTAATTGGATGTGTGTTCTTCTCACAGACCACATATCACCAGTGTCATTGCATGTGTGTTCTTCCCAAAGACCACACATGGATCCACCAGTGTCATTGCATGTGTGTTCTTTTCACAAACCATATCATGAACCACACCCAGTGTCATTGCATGTGTGTTCTTCTCACAGACCACACATGGATCCACCAGTGTCATTGCATGTGTGTTCTTCTCACAAACCATATCATGAACCACACCCAGTGTCATTGCATGTGTGTTCTTCTCACATACCACACATGGATCCACCAGTGTCACTGCATGTGTGTTCTTCTCACAGACCATATCATGAACCACACCCAGTGTCATTGCATGTGTGTTCTTCCCATGAACCACACATGGATCCACAGGTGTCATTGTATGTCTTCTCTTTTCATTAACCACAGCTAGAGTCATTGCATGTGTGTTCTTCTCGCAAACCACATATCACCGGTGTCTATGCATGTGTGTTCTTCCCACAGACCACACATGGATCCACCAGTTTCATTGCATGTGTGTTCTTCTCACAGACCATATCATGAACCACACCTAGTGTCATTGCATGTGTGTTCTTCCCATGAACCACACATGGATCCACCGGTGTCATTGCATGTCTGCTCTTTTCATGAACCACAGCTAGAGTCATTACATGTGTGTTCTTCCCATGAACCACAGCTAGAGTCATTGCATGTGTGTTCTTCTTACAAACCATATCATGAACCACACCCAGTGTCATTGCATGTGTGTTCTTCTCACAAACCACACATGGATCCACCGGTTTCATTGCATGTCTGCTCTTCTTATTAACCACAGCTAGAGTCATTGCATGTCTGTTCTTTTCACAAACCACATATCACCAGAGTCATTGCATGTGTGTTCTTCCCATGAACCACACATGGATCCACCAGTGTCATTGCATGTGTGTTCTTCTCACAAACCACACATGGATCCACCCAGTGTCATCGCATGTCTGCTCTTCCCATGAACCACACATGGATCCACCAGTGTCATTGCATGTCTGCACTTTTCATGAACCACAGCCAGAGTCATTGGATGTGTGTTCTTCTCACAGACCACATATCACCAGTGTCATTGCATGTGTGTTCTTCCCAAAGACCACACATGGATCCACCAGTGTCATTGCATGTGTGTTCTTCTCACAATCCATATCATGAACCACACCTAGTGTCATTACATGTGTGTTCATCTCACAGACCACACATGGATCCACCAGTGTCATTGCATATCATGAACCACACCCAGTGTCATTGCATGTGTGTTCTTCCCATGAAACACACATGGACCCACCAGTGTCATTGCATGTCCGCTCTTTTCATTAACCACAGCTAGAGTCATTGCATGTGTGTTCTTCATACAAACCACATATCACCGGTGTCTATGCATGTGTATTCTTCCCATGAACCACACATGGATCCACCAGTGTCATTGCATGTGTGTTCTTCCCATAGACCACACATGGATCCACCGGTGTCATTGGATGTCTGCTCTTCTCATTAACCATAGCTCGAGCCATTACATGTCTGTTCTTTTCACAAACCACATATCACCAGAGCCATTGCATGTGTGTTCTTCCCATGAACCACACCCAGTGTCATTGCATGTGTGTTCTTCTCATTAACCCCACATGGATCCACCGGTGTCATCGCATGTCTGCTCTTTTCATTAACCACAGCTAGAGTCATTGCATGTGTGTTCTTTTCACAAACCACATATCACCAGAGTCATTGCATGTGTGTTCTTGTCACAGACAACATATCACTTGTGTCATTGCATGTGTGTTCTTCCCATGAACCACACATAGATCCACCAGTGTCATTGCATGTGTGTTCTTCCCACAGACCACACATGGATCCACCGGTGTCATTGCATGTGTGTTATTCCCATGAACCACACATGGATCCACCGGTGTCATCGCAGGTCTGCTATTTTCATGAACCATAGTTAGAGTCATCGGATGTCTGCCTTTTTCATGAACCACAGCTAGAGTCATTGCATGTGTGTTCTTCTTACAAACCATATCATGAACCACACCCTATGTCATTGCATGTGTGTTCTTCTTACAAACCATATCATGAACCACACCTAGTGTCATTGCATGTGTGTTCTTCTCACAAACCAAACATGGATCCACCGGTGTCATGACATGTCTGCTCTTCTCATTAACCACAGCTAGAGTCATTGCATGTCTGTTCTTTTTCCAAACCACATATCACCATAGTCATTGCATGTGTGTTCTTCCCATAAACCACCCATGGATCCACCAGTGTCATTGCATGTCTGTTCTTCTCACAAACCACACATGGATCCACCCAGTGTCATCGCATGTGTGTTCTTCCCATGAACCACACATGGATCCACCAGTGTCATTGCATGTCTGCTCTTTTCATGAACCACAGCTAGAGTCATTGGATGTGTGTTCTTCCAAAGACCACACATGGATACACCAGTGTCATTGCATGTGTGTTCTTCTCACAAACCATATCAAGAACCACACCCACTGTCATTGCATGTGTGTTCTTCTCATAGACCACACATGGATCCACCAGTATCATTCCATGTGTGTTCTTCTCACAAACCATATCATGAACCACACCCAGTGTCATTGCATGTGTGTTCTTCCCTTGAACCACACATGGATCCACCAGTGTCATTGCATGTCTGCTCTTTTCATGAACCACAGCTAGAGTCATTGGATGTGTGTTCTTGTCACAGACCACATATCACCAGTGTCATTGCATGTGTGTTCTTTCCAAAGACCACACATGGATCCACCAGTGTCATTGCATGTGTGTTCTTCTCACAAACCATATCATGAACCACACCCAGTGTCATTGCATGTGTGTTCTTCTCACAGACCACACATGGATCCACCAGTGTCATTGCATGTGTGTTTTTCTCACAAACCATATCATGAACCACACCCTGTGTCATTTCATGTGTGTTCTTCCCATGAACCACACATGGACCCACCAGTGTCATTGCATGTCCGCTCTTTTCATTAACCACAGCTAGAGTCATTGCTTGTGTGTTCTTCTCACAAACCACATATCACCGGTGTCTATGCATGTGTGTTCTTCCCATGAACCACACATGGATCCACAAATGTCATTACATTTGTGTTCTTCCCACGGACCACACATGTTTCCACCAGTGTCATTGCATGTGTGTTCTTCCCATGAACCACACATGGATCCACCAGTGTCATTGCATGTCTGCTCTTTTCATGAACCACATCTAGAGTCATTGGATGTGTGTTCTTCTCACAGACCACATATCACCAGTGTCATTGCATGTGTGTTCTTTCCAAAGACCATACATGGATCAACCAGTGTCATTGCATGTGTGTTCTTCTCACAAACCATATCATGAACCACACCCAGTGTCATCGCATGTGTGTTCTTCCCATGAACCACACATGGATCCACTAGTGTCATTTCATGTTTGCTCTTTTCATGAACCACATCTAGAGTCATTGGATGTGTGTTCTTCTCACAGACCACATATCACCAGTGTCATTGAATGTGTGTCCTTCTCACAAACCATATCATGAACCACACCCAGTGTCATTGCATGTGTGTTATTCTCACAGACCACACATGGATCCACTAGTGTCATTGCATGTGTGTTCTTCTCACAAACCATATCATGAACCACACCCAGTGTCATTGCATGTGTGTTCTTCCCATGAACCACACATGGACCCACCAGTGTCATTGCATGTCCGCTCTTTTCATTAACCACAGCTAGAGTCATTGCATGTGTGTTCTTCTCACAAACCACATATCACCGGTGTCTATGCATGTGTGTTCTTCCCATGAACCACACATGGATCCACACGTGTCATTACATTTGTGTTCTTCCCACAGACCACACATGGATCCACCGGTGTCTTTGCATGTCTGCTCTTCTCATTAACCATAGCTAGAGTCATGGCATGTCTGTTCTTTTCACAAACCACATATCACCAGAGTCATTGCATGTGTGTTCTTCCCATGAACCACACCTAGTGTCATTGCATGTGTGTTCTTCTCATTAACCCCACATGGTTCCACCTGTGTCATTCCATGTCTGCTCTTTTCATTAACCACATCTAGAGTCATTGCATGTGAGTTCTTTTCACAAACCACATATCACCAGAGTCATTGCATGTGTGTTCTTCTCACAGACCACATATCACCTATGACATTGCATGTTTGTTCTTCCCATGAACCACACATAGATCTACCAGTGTCATTGCATGTGTATTCTTCCCAAAGACCACACATGGATCCACCGCTGTCATTGCATGTGTGTTCTTCCCACAGACCACACATGGATCCACCGGTGTCATTGCATGTGTGTTCTTCTCACAGACCATATCATGAACCACACCCAGTGTCATTGCATGTGTGTTCTTCCCATGAACCACACATGGATCCACCAGTGTCATCGCATGTCTGCTCTTTTCATGAACCATGGCTAGAGTCATTGCATGTGTGTTCTTCTCACAGACCACATATCACCTGTGTCATTGCATGTGTGTTCTTCCCATAGACCACACATGACCACACATGGATCCACCAGTGTCATTGCATGTGTGTTCTTCTCACAAACCATATCATGAACCACACCCAGTGTCATTGCATGTGGGTTCTTCTCACAGACCACACATGGATCCACCAGTGTCATTTCATGTGTGTTCTTCTCAAAAACCATATCATGAACCACACCCAGTGTCATTGCATGTGTGTTCTTCTCACAAACCACACATGGATCCACCGGTGTCATTGCATGTCTGCTCTTCTCATTAACCACAGCTAGAGTCATTGCATGTATGTTCTTTTCACAAACCACATATCACCAGAGTCATTGCATGTGTGTTCTTACCATAAACCACACATGGATCCACCAGTGTCATTGCATGTGTGTTCTTCTCACAAACCACACATGGATCCACCCAGTGTCATCGCATGTGTGTTCTTCCCATGAACCACACATGGATCCACCAGTGTCATTGCATGTCTGCTATTTTCATGAACCACAGCTAGAGTAATTGGATGTGTGTTCTTCTCACAGACCACATATCACCAGTGTCATTGCATGTGTGTTCTTCCCAAAGACCACACATGGATCCACCAGTGTCATTGCATGTGTGTTCTTTTCACAAACCATATCATGAACCACACCCAGTGTCATTGCATGTGTGTTCTTCTCACAGACCACACATGGATCCACCAGTGTCATTGCATGTGTGTTCTTCTCACAAACCATATCATGAACCACACCCAGTGTCATTGCATGTGTGTTCTTCTCACATACCACACATGGATCCACCAGTGTCACTGCATGTGTGTTCTTCTCACAGACCATATCATGAACCACACCCAGTGTCATTGCATGTGTGTTCTTCCCATGAACCACACATGGATCCACCGGTGTCATTGTATGTCTTCTCTTTTCATTAACCACAGCTAGAGTCATTGCATGTGTGTTCTTCTCACAAACCACATATCACCGGAGTCATTGCATGTGTGTTCTTCCCAAAGACCACACATGGATCCACCAATGTCATTGCATGTGTGTTCTTCCCATGAACCACACATAGATCCACCAGTGTCATTGCATGTGTGTTCTTCCCACAGACCACACATGGATCCACCGGTGCCATTGCATGTGTGTTATTCCCATGAACCACACATGGATCCACCGGTGTCATCGCAGGTCTGCTCTTTTCATGAACCAGAGTTAGAGTCATCGGATGTCTGCTCTTTTCATGAACCACAGCTAGAGTCATTGCATGTGTGTTCTTCTTACAAACCATATCATGAACCACACCCAGTGTCATTGCATGTGTGTTCTTCACACAAACCACACATGGATCCACCGGTGTCATTGCATGTCTGCTCTTCTCATTAACCACATCAAGAGTCATTGCATGTCTGTTCTTTTTACAAACCACATATCACCAGAGTCATTGCATGTGTGTTCTTCCCATAAACCACACATGGATCCACCAGTGTCATTGCATGTCTGTTCTTCTCACAAACCACACATGGATCCACCTAGTGTCATCGCGTGTGTGTTCTTCCCATGAACCACACATGGATCCACCAGTGTCATTGCATGTCTGCTCTTTTCATGAACCACAACTAGAGTCATTGGATGTGTGTTCTTCTCACAGACCACATATCACCAGTGTCATTGCATGTGTGTTCTTCCCAAAGACCACACATGGATCCACCAGTGTCATTGCATGTGTGTTCTTCTCACAAACCATATCAAGAACCACACCCAGTGTCATTGGATGTGTGTTCTTCTCATAGACCACACATGGATCCACCAGTGTCATTGCATGTGTGTTGTTCTCACAAACCATATCATGAACCACACCCAGTGTCATTGCATGTGTGTTCTTCCCATGAACCACACATGGATCCACTAGTGTCATTGGATGTGTGTTCTTCCCACAGAACACACATGGATCCACCAGTGTCATTGCATGGGTGTTGTTCCCATGAACCACACATGGATCCACTAGTGTCATTGCATGTCTGCTCTTTTCATGAACCACAGCTAGAGTCATTGGATGTGTGTTCTTCTCACAGACCACATATCACCAGTGTCAATGCATGTGTCTTCTTTCCAAAGACCACACATGGATCCACCAGTGTCATTGCATGTGTATTCTTCTCACAAACCATATCATGAACCATACCCAGTGTCATTGCATGTGTGTTCTTCTCACAGACCACACATGGATCCACCAGTGTCATTACATGTGTGTTCTTATCACAAACCATATCATGAACCACACCCAGTGTCATTGCATGTGTGTTCTTCCCATGAACCACACATGGACCCACCAGTGTCATTGCATGTCCGCTCTTTTCATTAACCACAGCTAGAGTCATTGCATGTGTGTTCTTCTCACAAACCACATATCACCAGTGTCATTGCATGTGTGTTCTTCCCAAAGACCACACATGGATCCACCAGTGTCATTGCATGTGTGTTGTTCTCACAAACCATATCATGAACCACACCCAGTGTCATTGCATGTGTGTTCTTCCCATGAACCACACATGGATCCACTAGTGTCATTGGGTGTGTGTTCTTCCCACAGACCACACATGGATCCACCAGTGTCATTGCATGTGTGTTCTTCCCATGAACCACACATGGATCCACTAGTGTCATTGCATGTCTTCTCTTTTCATGAACCACAGCTAGAGTCATTCGATGTGTGTTCTTCTCACAGACCACATATCACCAGTGTCATTGCATGTGTGTTCTTTCCAAAGACCACACATGGATCCACCAGTGTCATTGCATGTGTATTCTTCTCACAAACCATATCATGAACCATACCCAGTGTCATTGCATGTGTGTTCTCACAGACCACACATGGATCCACCAGTGTCATTACATGTGTGTTCTTCTCACAAACCATATCATGAACCACACCCAGTGTAATTGCATGTGTGTTCTTCCCATGAACCACACATGGACCCACCAGTGTCATTGCATGTCCGCTCTTTTCATTAACCACAGCTAGAGCCATTGCATGTGTGTTCTTCTCACAAACCACATATCACCGGTGTCTATGCACGTGTGTTCTTCCCATGAACCACACATGGATCCACCAGTGTCATTACATGTGTGTTCTTCCCACAGACCACACATGGATCCACCGGTGTCATTGCATGTCTGCTCTTCTCATTAACCATAGCTAGATTCATTGCATGTCTGTTCTTTTCACAAACCACATATCACCAGAGTCATTGCATGTGTGTTCTTCCCATGAACCACACCTAGTGTCATTGCATGTGTGTTCTTCTCATTAACCCCACATGGTTCCACCGGTGTCATTCCATGTCTGCTCTTTTCATTAACCACATCTAGAGTCATTGCATGTGAGTTCCTTTCACAAACCACATATCACCAGAGTCATTGCATGTGTGTTCTTCTCACAGACCACATATCACCTATGTCATTGCATGTGTGTTCTTCCCATGAACCACACATAGATCCACCAGTGTCATTGCATGTGTGTTCTTCCCATAGACCACACATGGATCCACCGCTGTCATTGCATGTGTGTTCTTCCCACAGACCACACATGGATCCACCGGTGTCATTGCATGTGTGTTCTTCCCATGAACCACACATGGATCCACCGGTGTCATCGCAGATCTGCTCTTTTAACGAACCACAGTTAGAGTCATCGCATGTCTGCTCTTTTCATGAACCACGGCTAGAGTCATTGCGTGTGTGTTCTTCTTACAAACCATATCATGAACCACACCCAGTGTCATTGCATGTGTGTTCTTCTCACAAACCACACATGGATCCACCGGTGTCATTGCATGTCTGCTCTTCTCATTAACCACAGCTAGAGTCATTGCATGTTTGTTCTTTTCACAAACCACATATCACCAGAGTCATTGCATGTGTGTTCTTACCATAAACCACACATGGATCCACCAGTGTCATTGCATGTGTGTTCTTCTCACAAACCACACATGGATCCACCCAGTGTCATCGCATGTGTGTTCTTCCCATGAACCACACATGGATCCACCAGTGTCATTGCATGTCTGCTCTTTTCATGAACCACAGCTAGAGTCATTGGATGTGTGTTCTTCTCATAGACCACATATCACCAGTGTCATTGCATGTGTGTTCTTCCCAAAGACCGCACATGGATCCACCTGTGTCATTGCATGTGTGTTCTTTTCACAAACCATATCATGAACCACACCCAGTGTCATTGCATGTGTGTTCTTCTCACAGACCACACATGGATCCACCAGTGTCATTGCATGTGTTTTCTTATCACAAACCATATCATGAACCACACCCAGTGTCATTGCATGTGTGTTCTTCCCATGAACCACACATGGATCCACTAGTGTCATTGGGTGTGTGTTCTTCCCACAGACCACACATGGATCCACCAGTGTCATTGCATGTGTGTTCTTCCCATGAACCACACATGGATCCACTAGTGTCATTGCATGTCTTCTCTTTTCATGAACCACAGCTAGAGTCATTCGATGTGTGTTCTTCTCACAGACCACATATCACCAGTGTCATTGCATGTGTGTTCTTTCCAAAGACCACACATGGATCCACCAGTGTCATTGCATGTGTATTCTTCTCACAAACCATATCATGAACCATACCCAGTGTCATTGCATGTGTGTTCTCACAGACCACACATGGATCCACCAGTGTCATTACATGTGTGTTCTTCTCACAAACCATATCATGAACCACACCCAGTGTAATTGCATGTGTGTTCTTCCCATGAACCACACATGGACCCACCAGTGTCATTGCATGTCCGCTCTTTTCATTAACCACAGCTAGAGCCATTGCATGTGTGTTCTTCTCACAAACCACATATCACCGGTGTCTATGCACGTGTGTTCTTCCCATGAACCACACATGGATCCACCAGTGTCATTACATGTGTGTTCTTCCCACAGACCACACATGGATCCACCGGTGTCATTGCATGTCTGCTCTTCTCATTAACCATAGCTAGATTCATTGCATGTCTGTTCTTTTCACAAACCACATATCACCAGAGTCATTGCATGTGTGTTCTTCCCATGAACCACACCTAGTGTCATTGCATGTGTGTTCTTCTCATTAACCCCACATGGTTCCACCGGTGTCATTCCATGTCTGCTCTTTTCATTAACCACATCTAGAGTCATTGCATGTGAGTTCCTTTCACAAACCACATATCACCAGAGTCATTGCATGTGTGTTCTTCTCACAGACCACATATCACCTATGTCATTGCATGTGTGTTCTTCCCATGAACCACACATAGATCCACCAGTGTCATTGCATGTGTGTTCTTCCCACAGACCACACATGGATCCACCGCTGTCATTGCATGTGTGTTCTTCCCACAGACCACACATGGATCCACCGGTGTCATTGCATGTGTGTTCTTCCCATGAACCACACATGGATCCACCGGTGTCATCGCAGATCTGCTCTTTTAACGAACCACAGTTAGAGTCATCGCATGTCTGCTCTTTTCATGAACCATGGCTAGAGTCATTGCGTGTGTGTTCTTCTTACAAACCATATCATGAACCACACCCAGTGTCATTGCATGTGTGTTCTTCTCACAAACCACACATGGATCCACCGGTGTCATTGCATGTCTGCTCTTCTCATTAACCACAGCTAGAGTCATTGCATGTTTGTTCTTTTCACAAACCACATATCACCAGAGTCATTGCATGTGTGTTCTTACCATAAACCACACATGGATCCACCAGTGTCATTGCATGTGTGTTCTTCTCACAAACCACACATGGATCCACCCAGTGTCATCGCATGTGTGTTCTTCCCATGAACCACACATGGATCCACCAGTGTCATTGCATGTCTGCTATTTTCATGAACCACAGCTAGAGTAATTGGATGTGTGTTCTTCTCACAAACCACATATCACCAGTGTCATTGCATGTGTGTTCTTCCCAAAGACCGCACATGGATCCACCTGTGTCATTGCATGTGTGTTCTTTTCACAAACCATATCATGAACCACACCCAGTGTCATTGCATGTGTGTTCTTCTCACAGACCACACATGGATCCACCAGTGTCATTGCAT
Source organism: Avena sativa (assembly GCA_916181665.1). Classification (NCBI taxonomy): domain Eukaryota; kingdom Viridiplantae; phylum Streptophyta; class Magnoliopsida; order Poales; family Poaceae; genus Avena; species Avena sativa. The sequence continues at coordinate 438,767,126 of OV702295.1, forward strand.
GTGTTTTCTTATCACAAACCATATCATGAACCACACCCAGTGTCATTGCATGTGTGTTCTTCCCATGAACCACACATGGATCCACCTGTGTTATTGCATGTGTGTTCTTCCCACAGACCACACATAGATCCACCAGTGTCATTGCATGTGTGTTCTTCCCATGAACCACACATGGATCCACTAGAGTCATTGCATGTCTGCTCTTTTCATGAACCACATCTAGAGTCATTGGATGTGTGTTCTTTTCACAGACCACACATCACTAGTGTCATTGCATGTGTGTTCTTCCCAAAGACCACACATGGATCCACCAGTGTCATTGCATGTGTGTTCTTCTCACAAACCATATCATGAACCACACCCAGTGTCATTGCATGTGTGTTCTTCTCACATACCACACATGGATCCACCAGTGTCACTGCATGTGTGTTCTTCTCACAGTCCATATCATGAACCACACCCAGTGTCATTGCATGTGTGTTCTTCCCATGAACCATACATGGATCCACCGGTGTCATTGTATGTCTTCTCTTTTCATTAACCACAGCTAGAGTCATTGCATGTGTGTTCTTCTCACAAACCACATATCACCGGAGTCATTGCATGTGTGTTCTTCCCAAAGACCACACATGGATCCACCAGTGTCATTGCATGTGTGTTCTTCCCATGAACCACACATAGATCCACTAGTGTCATTGCATGTGTGTTCTTCCCACAGACCACACATGGATCCACCGGTGCCATTGCATGTGTGTTCTTCCCATGAACCACACATGGATCCACTAGTGTCATTGGATGTGTGTTCTTCCAAAGACCACACATGGATCCACCAGTGTCATTGCATGTGTGTTCTTCCCATGAACCACACATGGATCCACTAGTGTCATTGCATGTCTGCTCTTTTCATGAACCACAGCTAGAGTCATTCGATGTGTGTTCTTCTCACAGACCACATATCACCAGTGTCATTGCATGTGTGTTCTTTCCAAAGACCACACATGGATCCACCAGTGTCATTGCATGTGTATTCTTCTCACAAACCATATCATGAACCATACCCAGTGTCATTGCATGTGTGTTCTCACAGACCACACATGGATCCACCAGTGTCATTACATGTGTGTTCTTCTCACAAACCATATCATGAACCACACCCAGTGTCATTGCATGTGTGTTCTTCCCATGAACCACACATGGACCCACCAGTGTCATTGCATGTCCGCTCTTTTCATTAACCACAGCTAGAGTCATTGCATGTGTGTTCTTCTCACAAACCACATATCACCGGTGTCTATGCATGTGTGTTCTTCCCATGAACCACACATGGATCCAACAGTGTCATTACATGTGTGTTCTTCCCACAGACCACACATGGATCCACCGGTGTCATTGCATGTCTGCTCTTCTCATTAACCATAGCTAGATTCATTGCATGTCTGTTCTTTTCACAAACCACATATCACCAGAGTCATTGCATGTGTGTTCTTCCCATGAACCACACCTAGTGTCATTGCATGTGTGTTCTTCTCATTAACCCCACATGGTTCCACCGGTGTCATTCCATGTCTGCTCTTTTCATTAACCACATCTAGAGTCATTGCATGTGAGTTCTTTTCACAAACCACATATCACCAGAGTCATTGCATGTGTGTTCTTCTCACAGACCACATATCACCTATGTCATTGCATGTGTGTTCTTCCCATGAACCACACATAGATCCACCAGTGTCATTGCATGTGTGTTCTTCCCACAGACCACACATGGATCCACCGCTGTCATTGCATGTGTGTTCTTCCCACAGACCACACATGGATCCACCGGTGTCATTGCATGTGTGTTCTTCCCATGAACCACACATGGATCCACCGGTGTCATCGCAGGTCTGCTCTTTTAATGAACCACAGTTAGAGTCATCGCATGTCTGCTCTTTTCATGAACCATAGCTAGAGTCATTGCGTGTGTGTTCTACTTACAAACCATATCATGAACCACACCCAGTGTCATTGCATGTGTGTTCTTCTCACAAACCACACATGGATCCACCGGTGTCATTGCATGTCTGCTCTTCTCATTAACCACAGCTAGAGTCATTGCATGTCTGTTCTTTTCACAAACCACATATCACCAGAGTCATTGCATGTGTGTTCTTACCATAAACCACACATGGATCCACCAGTGTCATTGCATGTGTGTTCTTCCCACAGACCACACATGGATCCACCGGTGTCATTGCATGTGTGTTCTTCCCATGAACCACACATGGATCCACCGGTGTCATCGCTGGTTTGCTCTTTTAATGAACCACAGTTAGAGTCATCGCAAGTCTGCTCTTTTCATGAACCACAGCTAGAGTCATTGCATGTGTGTTCTTCTTACAAACCATATCATGAACCACACCTAGTGTCATTGCATGTGTGTTCTTCTCACAAACCACACATGGATCCACCGGTGTCATTGCATGTCTGCTCTTCTCATTAACCACAGCTAGAGTCATTGCATGTCTGTTCTTTTCACAAACCACATATCACCAGAGTCATTGCATGTGTGTTCTTACCATAAATCACACATGGATCCACCAGTGTCATTGCATGTGTGTTCTTCTCACAAACCACACATGGTACCACCCAGTGTCATCGCATGTCTGTTCTTCCCATGAACCACACATGGATCCACCAGTGTCATTGCATGTCTGCTCTTTTCATGAACCACAGCTAGAGTCATTGGATGTGTGTTCTTCTCACAGACCACATATCACCAGTGTCATTGCATGTGTGTTCTTCATAAAGACCACACATGGATCCACCAGTGTCATTGCATGTGTGTTCTTCTCACAAACCATATCATGAACCACACCCAGTGTCATTGCATGTGTGTTCTTCTCACAGACCACACATGGATCCACCAGTGTCATTGCATGTGTGTTCTTCTCACAAACCATATCATGAACCACACCCATTGTCATTGCATGTGTGTTCTTCCCATGAGCCACACATGGATCCACCTGTGTCATTGCATGTGTGTTCTTCCCACAGACCACACATAGATCCACCAGTGTCATTGCATGTGTGTTCTTCCCATGAACCACACATGGATCCACTAGTGTCATTGCATGTCTACTCTTTTCATGAACCACAGCTAGAGTCATTGGATGTGTGTTCTTCTCACAGACCACATATCACTAGTGTCATTGCATGTGTGTTCTTTCCCAAGACCACACATGGATCCACCAGTGTCATTGCATGTGTATTCTTCTCACAAACCATATCATGAACCATACCCAGTGTCATTGCATGTGTGTTCTTCTCACAGACCACACATGGATCCACCAGTGTCATTACATGTGTGTTCTTCTCACAAACCATATCATGAACCACACCCAGTGTCATTGCATGTGTGTTCTTCCCATGAACTACACATGGACCCACCAGTGTCATTGCATGTCCGCTCTTTTCATTAACCACAGCTAGAGTCATTGCAGGTGTGTTCTTCTCACAGACCACATATCACCAGTGTCATTGCATGTGTGTTCTTCCCAAAGACCACACATGGATCCACCAGTGTCATTGCATGTGTGTTGTTCTCACAAACCATATCATGAACCACACCCAGTGTCATTGCATGTGTGTTCTTCCCATGAACCACACATGGATCCACTAGTGTCATTGGATGTGTGTTCTTCCCACAGACCACACATGGATCCACCAGTGTCATTGCATGTGTGTTCTTCCCATGAACCACACATGGATCCACTAGTGTCATTGCATGTCTGCTCTTTTCATGAACCACAGCTAGAGTCATTCGATGTGTGTTCTTCTCACAGACCACATATCACCAGTGTCATTGCATGTGTGTTCTTTCCAAAGACCACACATGGATCCACCATTGTCATTGCATGTGTATTCTTCTCACAAACCATATCATGAACCATACCCAGTGTCATTGCATGTGTGTTCTCACAGACCACACATGGATCCACCAGTGTCATTACATGTGTGTTCTTCTCACAAACCATATCATGAACCACACCCAGTGTAATTGCATGTGTGTTCTTCCCATGAACCACACATGGACCCACCAGTGTCATTGCATGTCCGCTCTTTTCATTAACCACAGCTAGAGCCATTGCATGTGTGTTCTTCTCACAAACCACATATCACCGGTGTCTATGCATGTGTGTTCTTCCCATGAACCACACATGGATCCACCAGTGTCATTACATGTGTGTTCTTCCCACAGACCACACATGGATCCACCGGTGTCATTGCATGTCTTCTCTTCTCATTAACCATAGCTAGATTCATTGCATGTCTGTTCTTTTCACAAACCACATATCACCAGAGTCATTGCATGTGTGTTCTTCCCATGAACCACACCTAGTGTCATTGCATGTGTGTTCTTCTCATTAACCCCACATGGTTCCACCGGTGTCATTCCATGTCTGCTCTTTTCATTAACCACATCTAGAGTCATTGCATGTGAGTTCCTTTCACAAACCACATATCACCAGAGTCATTGCATGTGAGTTCTTCTCACAGACCACATATCACCTATGTCATTGCATGTGTGTTCTTCCCATGAACCACACATAGATCCACCAGTGTCATTGCATGTGTGTTCTTCCCACAGACCACACATGGATCCACCGCTGTCATTGCATGTGTGTTCTTCCCACAGACCACACATGGATCCACCGGTGTCATTGCATGTGTGTTCTTCCCATGAACCACACATGGATCCACCGGTGTCATCGCAGATCTGCTCTTTTAACGAACCACAGTTAGAGTCATCGCATGTCTGCTCTTTTCATGAACCACGGCTAGAGTCATTGCGTGTGTGTTCTTCTTACAAACCATATCATGAACCACACCCAGTGTCATTGCATGTGTGTTCTTCACACAAACCACACATGGATCCACCGGTGTCATTGCATGTCTGCTCTTCTCATTAACCACATCAAGAGTCATTGCATGTCTGTTCTTTTTACAAACCACATATCACCAGAGTCATTGCATGTGTGTTCTTCCCATAAACCACACATGGATCCACCAGTGTCATTGCATGTCTGTTCTTCTCACAAACCACACATGGATCCACCTAGTGTCATCGCGTGTGTGTTCTTCCCATGAACCACACATGGATCCACCAGTGTCATTGCATGTCTGCTCTTTTCATGAACCACAACTAGAGTCATTGGATGTGTGTTCTTCTCACAGACCACATATCACCAGTGTCATTGCATGTGTGTTCTTCCCAAAGACCACACATGGATCCACCAGTGTCATTGCATGTGTGTTCTTCTCACAAACCATATCAAGAACCACACCCAGTGTCATTGGATGTGTGTTCTTCTCATAGACCACACATGGATCCACCAGTGTCATTGCATGTGTGTTGTTCTCACAAACCATATCATGAACCACACCCAGTGTCATTGCATGTGTGTTCTTCCCATGAACCACACATGGATCCACTAGTGTCATTGGATGTGTGTTCTTCCCACAGAACACACATGGATCCACCAGTGTCATTGCATGGGTGTTCTTCCCATGAACCACACATGGATCCACTAGTGTCATTGCATGTCTGCTCTTTTCATGAACCACAGCTAGAGTCATTGGATGTGTGTTCTTCTCACAGACCACATATCACCAGTGTCAATGCATGTGTGTTCTTTCCAAAGACCACACATGGATCCACCAGTGTCATTGCATGTGTATTCTTCTCACAAACCATATCATGAACCATACCCAGTGTCATTGCATGTGTGTTCTTCTCACAGACCACACATGGATCCACCAGTGTCATTACATGTGTGTTCTTATCACAAACCATATCATGAACCACACCCAGTGTCATTGCATGTGTGTTCTTCCCATGAACCACACATGGACCCACCAGTGTCATTGGATGTCCGCTCTTTTCATTAACCACAGCTAGAGTCATTGCATGTGTGTTCTTCTCACAAACCACATATCACCAGTGTCATTGCATGTGTGTTCTTCCCAAAGACCACACATGGATCCACCAGTGTCATTGCATGTGTGTTGTTCTCACAAACCATATCATGAACCACACCCAGTGTCATTGCATGTGTGTTCTTCCCATGAACCACACATGGATCCACTAGTGTCATTGGGTGTGTGTTCTTCCCACAGACCACACATGGATCCACCAGTGTCATTGCATGTGTGTTCTTCCCATGAACCACACATGGATCCACTAGTGTCATTGCATGTCTTCTCTTTTCATGAACCACAGCTAGAGTCATTCGATGTGTGTTCTTCTCACAGACCACATATCACCAGTGTCATTGCATGTGTGTTCTTTCCAAAGACCACACATGGATCCACCAGTGTCATTGCATGTGTATTCTTCTCACAAACCATATCATGAACCATACCCAGTGTCATTGCATGTGTGTTCTCACAGACCACACATGGATCCACCAGTGTCATTACATGTGTGTTCTTCTCACAAACCATATCATGAACCACACCCAGTGTAATTGCATGTGTGTTCTTCCCATGAACCACACATGGACCCACCAGTGTCATTGCATGTCCGCTCTTTTCATTAACCACAGCTAGAGCCATTGCATGTGTGTTCTTCTCACAAACCACATATCACCGGTGTCTATGCACGTGTGTTCTTCCCATGAACCACACATGGATCCACCAGTGTCATTACATGTGTGTTCTTCCCACAGACCACACATGGATCCACCGGTGTCATTGCATGTCTGCTCTTCTCATTAACCATAGCTAGATTCATTGCATGTCTGTTCTTTTCACAAACCACATATCACCAGAGTCATTGCATGTGTGTTCTTCCCATGAACCACACCTAGTGTCATTGCATGTGTGTTCTTCTCATTAACCCCACATGGTTCCACCGGTGTCATTCCATGTCTGCTCTTTTCATTAACCACATCTAGAGTCATTGCATGTGAGTTCCTTTCACAAACCACATATCACCAGAGTCATTGCATGTGTGTTCTTCTCACAGACCACATATCACCTATGTCATTGCATGTGTGTTCTTCCCATGAACCACACATAGATCCACCAGTGTCATTGCATGTGTGTTCTTCCCACAGACCACACATGGATCCACCGCTGTCATTGCATGTGTGTTCTTCCCACAGACCACACATGGATCCACCGGTGTCATTGCATGTGTGTTCTTCCCATGAACCACACATGGATCCACCGGTGTCATCGCAGATCTGCTCTTTTAACGAACCACAGTTAGAGTCATCGCATGTCTGCTCTTTTCATGAACCACGGCTAGAGTCATTGCGTGTGTGTTCTTCTTACAAACCATATCATGAACCACACCCAGTGTCATTGCATGTGTGTTCTTCTCACAAACCACACATGGATCCACCGGTGTCATTGCATGTCTGCTCTTCTCATTAACCACAGCTAGAGTCATTGCATGTTTGTTCTTTTCACAAACCACATATCACCAGAGTCATTGCATGTGTGTTCTTACCATAAACCACACATGGATCCACCAGTGTCATTGCATGTGTGTTCTTCTCACAAACCACACATGGATCCACCCAGTGTCATCGCATGTGTGTTCTTCCCATGAACCACACATGGATCCACCAGTGTCATTGCATGTCTGCTATTTTCATGAACCACAGCTAGAGTAATTGGATGTGTGTTCTTCTCACAGACCACATATCACCAGTGTCATTGCATGTGTGTTCTTCCCAAAGACCGCACATGGATCCACCTGTGTCATTGCATGTGTGTTCTTTTCACAAACCATATCATGAACCACACCCAGTGTCATTGCATGTGTGTTCTTCTCACAGACCACACATGGATCCACCAGTGTCATTGCATGTGTTTTCTTATCACAAACCATATCATGAACCACACCCAGTGTCATTGCATGTGTGTTCTTCCCATGAACCACACATGGATCCACCTGTGTTATTGCATGTGTGTTCTTCCCACAGACCACACATAGATCCACCAGTGTCATTGCATGTGTGTTCTTCCCATGAACCACACATGGATCCACTAGAGTCATTGCATGTCTGCTCTTTTCATGAACCACATCTAGAGTCATTGGATGTGTGTTCTTTTCACAGACCACACATCACTAGTGTCATTGCATGTGTGTTCTTCCCAAAGACCACACATGGATCCACCAGTGTCATTGCATGTGTGTTCTTCTCACAAACCATATCATGAACCACACCCAGTGTCATTGCATGTGTGTTCTTCTCACATACCACACATGGATCCACCAGTGTCACTGCATGTGTGTTCTTCTCACAGTCCATATCATGAACCACACCCAGTGTCATTGCATGTGTGTTCTTCCCATGAACCATACATGGATCCACCGGTGTCATTGTATGTCTTCTCTTTTCATTAACCACAGCTAGAGTCATTGCATGTGTGTTCTTCTCACAAACCACATATCACCGGAGTCATTGCATGTGTGTTCTTCCCAAAGACCACACATGGATCCACCAGTGTCATTGCATGTGTGTTCTTCCCATGAACCACACATAGATCCACTAGTGTCATTGCATGTGTGTTCTTCCCACAGACCACACATGGATCCACCGGTGCCATTGCATGTGTGTTCTTCCCATGAACCACACATGGATCCACTAGTGTCATTGGATGTGTGTTCTTCCAAAGACCACACATGGATCCACCAGTGTCATTGCATGTGTGTTCTTCCCATGAACCACACATGGATCCACTAGTGTCATTGCATGTCTGCTCTTTTCATGAACCACAGCTAGAGTCATTCGATGTGTGTTCTTCTCACAGACCACATATCACCAGTGTCATTGCATGTGTGTTCTTTCCAAAGACCACACATGGATCCACCAGTGTCATTGCATGTGTATTCTTCTCACAAACCATATCATGAACCATACCCAGTGTCATTGCATGTGTGTTCTCACAGACCACACATGGATCCACCAGTGTCATTACATGTGTGTTCTTCTCACAAACCATATCATGAACCACACCCAGTGTCATTGCATGTGTGTTCTTCCCATGAACCACACATGGACCCACCAGTGTCATTGCATGTCCGCTCTTTTCATTAACCACAGCTAGAGTCATTGCATGTGTGTTCTTCTCACAAACCACATATCACCGGTGTCTATGCATGTGTGTTCTTCCCATGAACCACACATGGATCCAACAGTGTCATTACATGTGTGTTCTTCCCACAGACCACACATGGATCCACCGGTGTCATTGCATGTCTGCTCTTCTCATTAACCATAGCTAGATTCATTGCATGTCTGTTCTTTTCACAAACCACATATCACCAGAGTCATTGCATGTGTGTTCTTCCCATGAACCACACCTAGTGTCATTGCATGTGTGTTCTTCTCATTAACCCCACATGGTTCCACCGGTGTCATTCCATGTCTGCTCTTTTCATTAACCACATCTAGAGTCATTGCATGTGAGTTCTTTTCACAAACCACATATCACCAGAGTCATTGCATGTGTGTTCTTCTCACAGACCACATATCACCTATGTCATTGCATGTGTGTTCTTCCCATGAACCACACATAGATCCACCAGTGTCATTGCATGTGTGTTCTTCCCACAGACCACACATGGATCCACCGCTGTCATTGCATGTGTGTTCTTCCCACAGACCACACATGGATCCACCGGTGTCATTGCATGTGTGTTCTTCCCATGAACCACACATGGATCCACCGGTGTCATCGCAGGTCTGCTCTTTTAATGAACCACAGTTAGAGTCATCGCATGTCTGCTCTTTTCATGAACCATAGCTAGAGTCATTGCGTGTGTGTTCTACTTACAAACCATATCATGAACCACACCCAGTGTCATTGCATGTGTGTTCTTCTCACAAACCACACATGGATCCACCGGTGTCATTGCATGTCTGCTCTTCTCATTAACCACAGCTAGAGTCATTGCATGTCTGTTCTTTTCACAAACCACATATCACCAGAGTCATTGCATGTGTGTTCTTACCATAAACCACACATGGATCCACCAGTGTCATTGCATGTGTGTTCTTCCCACAGACCACACATGGATCCACCGGTGTCATTGCATGTGTGTTCTTCCCATGAACCACACATGGATCCACCGGTGTCATCGCTGGTTTGCTCTTTTAATGAACCACAGTTAGAGTCATCGCAAGTCTGCTCTTTTCATGAACCACAGCTAGAGTCATTGCATGTGTGTTCTTCTTACAAACCATATCATGAACCACACCTAGTGTCATTGCATGTGTGTTCTTCTCACAAACCACACATGGATCCACCGGTGTCATTGCATGTCTGCTCTTCTCATTAACCACAGCTAGAGTCATTGCATGTCTGTTCTTTTCACAAACCACATATCACCAGAGTCATTGCATGTGTGTTCTTACCATAAATCACACATGGATCCACCAGTGTCATTGCATGTGTGTTCTTCTCACAAACCACACATGGTACCACCCAGTGTCATCGCATGTCTGTTCTTCCCATGAACCACACATGGATCCACCAGTGTCATTGCATGTCTGCTCTTTTCATGAACCACAGCTAGAGTCATTGGATGTGTGTTCTTCTCACAGACCACATATCACCAGTGTCATTGCATGTGTGTTCTTCATAAAGACCACACATGGATCCACCAGTGTCATTGCATGTGTGTTCTTCTCACAAACCATATCATGAACCACACCCAGTGTCATTGCATGTGTGTTCTTCTCACAGACCACACATGGATCCACCAGTGTCATTGCATGTGTGTTCTTCTCACAAACCATATCATGAACCACACCCATTGTCATTGCATGTGTGTTCTTCCCATGAGCCACACATGGATCCACCTGTGTCATTGCATGTGTGTTCTTCCCACAGACCACACATAGATCCACCAGTGTCATTGCATGTGTGTTCTTCCCATGAACCACACATGGATCCACTAGTGTCATTGCATGTCTACTCTTTTCATGAACCACAGCTAGAGTCATTGGATGTGTGTTCTTCTCACAGACCACATATCACTAGTGTCATTGCATGTGTGTTCTTTCCCAAGACCACACATGGATCCACCAGTGTCATTGCATGTGTATTCTTCTCACAAACCATATCATGAACCATACCCAGTGTCATTGCATGTGTGTTCTTCTCACAGACCACACATGGATCCACCAGTGTCATTACATGTGTGTTCTTCTCACAAACCATATCATGAACCACACCCAGTGTCATTGCATGTGTGTTCTTCCCATGAACTACACATGGACCCACCAGTGTCATTGCATGTCCGCTCTTTTCATTAACCACAGCTAGAGTCATTGCAGGTGTGTTCTTCTCACAGACCACATATCACCAGTGTCATTGCATGTGTGTTCTTCCCAAAGACCACACATGGATCCACCAGTGTCATTGCATGTGTGTTGTTCTCACAAACCATATCATGAACCACACCCAGTGTCATTGCATGTGTGTTCTTCCCATGAACCACACATGGATCCACTAGTGTCATTGGATGTGTGTTCTTCCCACAGACCACACATGGATCCACCAGTGTCATTGCATGTGTGTTCTTCCCATGAACCACACATGGATCCACTAGTGTCATTGCATGTCTGCTCTTTTCATGAACCACAGCTAGAGTCATTCGATGTGTGTTCTTCTCACAGACCACATATCACCAGTGTCATTGCATGTGTGTTCTTTCCAAAGACCACACATGGATCCACCATTGTCATTGCATGTGTATTCTTCTCACAAACCATATCATGAACCATACCCAGTGTCATTGCATGTGTGTTCTCACAGACCACACATGGATCCACCAGTGTCATTACATGTGTGTTCTTCTCACAAACCATATCATGAACCACACCCAGTGTAATTGCATGTGTGTTCTTCCCATGAACCACACATGGACCCACCAGTGTCATTGCATGTCCGCTCTTTTCATTAACCACAGCTAGAGCCATTGCATGTGTGTTCTTCTCACAAACCACATATCACCGGTGTCTATGCATGTGTGTTCTTCCCATGAACCACACATGGATCCACCAGTGTCATTACATGTGTGTTCTTCCCACAGACCACACATGGATCCACCGGTGTCATTGCATGTCTTCTCTTCTCATTAACCATAGCTAGATTCATTGCATGTCTGTTCTTTTCACAAACCACATATCACCAGAGTCATTGCATGTGTGTTCTTCCCATGAACCACACCTAGTGTCATTGCATGTGTGTTCTTCTCATTAACCCCACATGGTTCCACCGGTGTCATTCCATGTCTGCTCTTTTCATTAACCACATCTAGAGTCATTGCATGTGAGTTCCTTTCACAAACCACATATCACCAGAGTCATTGCATGTGAGTTCTTCTCACAGACCACATATCACCTATGTCATTGCATGTGTGTTCTTCCCATGAACCACACATAGATCCACCAGTGTCATTGCATGTGTGTTCTTCCCACAGACCACACATGGATCCACCGCTGTCATTGCATGTGTGTTCTTCCCACAGACCACACATGGATCCACCGGTGTCATTGCATGTGTGTTCTTCCCATGAACCACACATGGATCCACCGGTGTCATCGCAGATCTGCTCTTTTAACGAACCACAGTTAGAGTCATCGCATGTCTGCTCTTTTCATGAACCACGGCTAGAGTCATTGCGTGTGTGTTCTTCTTACAAACCATATCATGAACCACACCCAGTGTCATTGCATGTGTGTTCTTCTCACAAACCACACATGGATCCACCGGTGTCATTGCATGTCTGCTCTTCTCATTAACCACAGCTAGAGTCATTGCATGTTTGTTCTTTTCACAAACCACATATCACCAGAGTCATTGCATGTGTCTTCTTACCATAAACCACACATGGATCCACCAGTGTCATTGTATGTGTGTTCTTCTCACAAACCACACATGGATCCACCCAGTGTCATCGCATGTGTGTTCTTCCCATGAACCACACATGGATCCACCAGTGTCATTGCATGTCTGCTCTTTTCATGAACCGCAGCTAGAGTCATTGGATGTGTGTTCTTCTCATAGACCACATATCACCAGTGTCATTGCATGTGTGTTCTTCCCAAAGACCACACATGGATCCACCTGTGTCATTGCATGTGTGTTCTTTTCACAAACCATATCATGAACCACACCCAGTGTCATTGCATGTGTGTTCTTCTCACAGACCACACATGGATCCACCAGTGTCATTGCATGTGTGTTCTTCTCACAAACCATATCATGAACCACACCCAGTGTCATTGCATGTGTGTTCTTCCCATGAACCACACATGGATCCACCTATGTCATTGCATGTGTGTTCTTCCCACAGACCACACATAGATCCACCGGTGTCATTGCATGTGTGTTCTTCCCATGAACCACACATGGATCCACTAGAGTCATTGCATGTCTGCTCTTTTCATGAACCACATCTAGAGTCATTGGATGTGTGTTCTTTTCACAGACCACACATCACTAGTGTCATTGCATGTGTGTTCTTCCCAAAGACCACACATGGATCCACCAGTGTCATTGCATGTGTGTTCTTCTCACAAACCATATCATGAACCACACCCAGTGTCATTGCATGTGTGTTCTTCTCACATACCACACATGGATCCACCAGTGTCACTCCATGTGTGTTCTTCTCACAGGCCATATCATGAACCACACCCAGTGTCATTGCATGTGTGTTCTTCCCATGAACCATACATGGATCCACCGGTGTCATTGTATGTCTTCTCTTTTCATTAACCACAGCTAGAGTCATTGCATGTGTGTTCTTCTCACAAACCACATATCACCGGAGTCATTGCATGTGTGTTCTTCCCAAAGACCACACATGGATCCACCAGTGTCATTGCATGTGTGTTCTTCCCATGAACCACACATAGATCCACTAGTGTCATTGCATGTGTGTTCTTCCCACAGACCACACATGGATCCACCGGTGCCATTGCATGTGTGTTCTTCCCATGAACCACACATGGATCCACTAGTGTCATTGGATGTGTGTTCTTCCAAAGACCACACATGGATCCACCAGTGTCATTGCATGTGTGTTCTTCCCATGAACCACACATGGATCCACTAGTGTCATTGCATGTCTGCTCTTTTCATGAACCACAGCTAGAGTCATTCGATGTGTGTTGTTCTCACAGACCACATATCACCAGTGTCATTGCATGTGTGTTCTTTCCAAAGACCACACATGGATCCACCAGTGTCATTGCATGTGTATTCTTCTCACAAACCATATCATGAACCATACCTAGTGTCATTGCATGTGTGTTCTCACAGACCACACATGGATCCACCAGTGTCATTACATGTGTGTTCTTCTCACAAACCATATCATGAACCACACCCAGTGTCATTGCATGTGTGTTCTTCCCATGAACCACACATGGACCCACCAGTGTCATTGCATGTCCGCTCTTTTCATTAACCACAGCTAGAGTCATTGCATGTGTGTTCTTCTCACAAACCACATATCACCGGTGTCTATGCATGTGTGTTCTTCCCATGAACCACACATGGATCCAACAGTGTCATTACATGTGTGTTCTTCCCACAGACCACACATGGATCCACCGGTGTCATTGCATGTCTGCTCTTCTCATTAACCATAGCTAGATTCATTGCATGTCTGTTCTTTTCACAAACCACATATCACCAGAGTCATTGCATGTGTGTTCTTCCCATGAACCACACCTAGTGTCATTGCATGTGTGTTCTTCTCATTAACCCCACATGGTTCCACCGGTGTCATTCCATGTCTGCTCTTTTCATTAACCACATCTAGAGTCATTGCATGTGAGTTCTTTTCACAAACCACATATCACCAGAGTCATTGCATGTGTGTTCTTCTCACAGACCACATATCACCTATGTCATTGCATGTGTGTTCTTCCCATGAACCACACATAGATCCACTAGTGTCATTGCATGTGTGTTCTTCCCATAGACCACACATGGATCCACCGCTGTCATTGCATGTGTGTTCTTCCCACAGACCACACATGGATCCACCGGTGTCATTGCATGTGTGTTCTTCCCATGAACCACACATGGATCCACCGGTGTCATCGCAGGTCTGCTCTTTTAATGAACCACAGTTAGAGTCATCGCATGTCTGCTCTTTTCATGAACCACAGCTAGAGTCATTGCGTGTGTGTTCTTCTTACAAACCATATCATGAACCACACCCAGTGTCATTGCATGTGTGTTCTTCTCACAAACCACACATGGATCCACCGGTGTCATTGCATGTCTGCTCTTCTCATTAACAACAGCTAGAGTCATTGCATGTCTGTTCTTTTCACAAACCACATATCACCAGAGTCATTGCATGTGTGTTCTTACCATAAACCACACATGGATCCACCAGTGTCATTGCATGTGTGTTCTTCCCACAGACCACACATGGATCCACCGGTGTCATTGCATGTGTGTTATTCCCATGAACCACACATGGATCCACCGGTGTCATCGCTGGTTTGCTCTTTTAATGAACCACCGTTAGAGTCATCGCAAGTCTGCTCTTTTCATGAACCACAGCTAGAGTCATTGCATGTGTGTTCTTCTTACAAACCATATCATGAACCACACCTAGTGTCATTGCATGTGTGTTCTTCTCACAAACCACACATGGATCCACCGGTGTCATTGCATGTCTGCTCTTCTCATTAACCACAGCTAGAGTCATTGCATGTCTGTTCTTTTCACAAACCACATATCACCAGAGTCATTGCATGTGTGTTCTTACCATAAATCACACATGGATCCACCAGTGTCATTGCATGTGTGTTCTTCTCACAAACCACACATGGTACCACCCAGTGTCATCGCATGTGTGTTCTTCCCATGAACCACACATGGATCCACCAGTGTCATTGCATGTCTGCTCTTTTCATGAACCACAGCTAGAGTCATTGGATGTGTGTTCTTCTCACAGACCACATATCACCAGTGTCATTGCATGTGTGTTCTTCATAAAGACCACACATGGATCCACCAGTGTCATTGCATGTGTGTTCTTCTCACAAACCATATCATGAACCACACCCAGTGTCATTGCATGTGTGTTCTTCTCACAAACCACACATGGATCCACCAGTGTCATTGCATGTGTGTTCTTCTCACAAACCATATCATGAACCACACCCATTGTCATTGCATGTGTGTTCTTCCCATGAACCACACATGGATCCACCTGTCATTGCATGTGTGTTCTTCCCACAGACCACACATACATCCACCAGTGTCATTGCATCTGTGTTCTTCCCATGAACCACACATGGATCCACTAGTGTCATTCCATGTATACTCTTTTCATGAACCACAGCTAGAGTCATTGGATGTGTGTTCTTCTCACAGACCACATATCACTAGTGTCATTGCATGTGTGTTCTTTCCCAAGACCACACATGGATCCACCAGTGTCATTGCATGTGTATTCTTCTCACAAACCATATCATGAACCATACCCAGTGTCATTGCATGTGTGTTCTTCTCACAGACCACACATGGATCCACCAGTGCCATTACATGTGTGTTCTTCTCACAAACCATATCATGAACCACACCCAGTGTCATTGCATGTGTGTTCTTCCCATGAACTACACATGGACCCACCAGTGTCATTGCATGTCCGCTCTTTTCATTAACCACAGCTAGAGTCATTGCATGTGTGTTCTTCTCACAGACCACATATCACCAGTGTCATTGCATGTGTGTTCTTCCCAAAGACCACACATGGATCCACCAGTGTCATTGCATGTGTGTTGTTCTCACAAACCATATCATGAACCACACCCAGTGTCATTGCATGTGTGTTCTTCCCATGAACCACACATGGATCCACTAGTGTCATTGGATGTGTGTTCTTCCCACAGACCACACATGGATCCACCAGTGTCATTGCATGTGTGTTCTTCCCATGAACCACACATGGATCCACTAGTGTCATTGCATGTCTGCTCTTTTCATGAACCACAGCTAGAGTCATTGGATGTGTGTTCTTCTCACAGACCACATATCACCAGTGTCATTGCATGTGTGTTCTTTCCAAAGATCACACATGGATCCCCCAGTGTCATTGCATGTGTATTCTTCTCACAAACCATATCATGAACCATACCCAGTGTCATTGCATGTGTGTTCTTCTCACAGACCACACATGGATCCACCAGTGTCATTACATGTGTGTTCTTCTCACAAACCATATCATGAACCACACCCAGTGTCATTGCATGTGTGTTCTTCCCATGAACCACACATGGACCCACCAGTGTCATTGCATGTCCGCTCTTTTCATTAACCACAGCTTGAGTCATTGCATGTCTGTTCTTCTCACAAACCACATATCACCGGTGTCTATGCATGTGTGTTCTTCCCATGAACCACACATGGATCCACCAGTGTCATTACATGTGTGTTCTTCCCACAGACCACACATGGATCCACCGGTGTCATTGCATGTCTGCTCTTCTCATTAACCATAGCTAGATTCATTGCATGTCTGTTCTTTTCACAAACCACATATCACCAGAGTCATTGCATGTGTGTTCTTCCCATGAACCACACCTAGTGTCATTGCATGTGTGTTCTTCTCATTAACCCCACATGGTTCCACCGGTGTCATTCCATGTCTGCTCTTTTCATTAACCACATCTAGAGTCATTGCATGTGAGTTCTTTTCACAAACCACATATCACCAGAGTCATTGCATGTGTGTTCTTCTCACAGACCACATATCACCTATGTCATTGCATGTGTGTTCTTCCCATGAACCACACATAGATCCACCAGTGTCATTGCATGTGTGTTCTTCCCACAGACCACACATGGATCCACCGCTGTCATTGCATGTGTGTTCTTCCCACAGACCACACATGGATCCACCGTTGTCATTTCATGTGTGTTCTTCCCATGAACCACACATGGATCCAACGGTGTCATCGCAGATCTGCTCTTTTAACGAACCGCAGTTAGAGTCATCGCATGTGTGCTCTTTTCATGAACCACAGCTAGAGTCATTGCGTGTGTGTTCTTCTTACAAACCATATCATGAACCACAGCTAGAGTCATTGCATGTTTGTTCTTTTCACAAACCACATATCACCAGAGTCATTGCATGTGTGTTCTTACCATAAACCACACATGGATCCACCAGTGTCATTGCATGTGTGTTCTTCTCACAAACCACACATGGATCCCCCCAGTGTCATCGCATGTGTGTTCTTCCCATGAACCACACATGGATCCACCAGTGTCATTGCATGTCTGCTCTTTTCATGAACCACAGCTAGAGTCATTGGATGTGTGTTCTTCTCATAGACAACATATCACCAGTTTCATTGCATGTGTGTTCTTCCCAAAGAACACACATGGATCCACCAGTGTCATTGCATGTGTGTTCTTCTCACAGACCACACATGGATCCACCAGTGTCATTGCATGTGTGTTCTTCTCACAAACCATATCATGAACCACACCCAGTGTCATTGCATGTGTGTTCTTCCCATGAACCACACATGGATCCACCTGTGTCATTGCATGTGTGTTCTTCCCACAGACCACACATAGATCCACCAGTGTCATTGCATGTGTGTTCTTCCCATGAACCACAGATGGATCCACTAGAGTCATTGCATGTCTGCTCTTTTCATGAACCACATCTAGAGTCATTGGATGTGTGTTCTTTTCACAGACCACACATCACTAGTGTCATTGCATGTGTGTTCTTCCCAAAGACCACACATGGATCCACCAGTGTCATTGCATGTGTGTTCTTCTCACAAACCATATCATGAACCACACCTAGTGTCATTGCATGTGTGTTCTTCTCACATACCACACATGGATCCACCAGTGTCACTGCATGTGTGTTCTTCTCACAGACCATATCATGAACCACACCCAGTGTCATTGCATGTGTGTTCTTCCCATGAACCATACATGGATCCACCGGTGTCATTGTATGTCTTCTCTTTTCATTAACCACAGCTAGAGTCATTGCATGTGTGTTCTTCTCACAAACCACATATCACCGGAGTCATTGCATGTGTGTTCTTCCCAAAGACCACACATGGATCCACCAGTGTCATTGCATGTGTGTTCTTCCCATGAACCACACATAGATCCACTAGTGTCATTGCATGTGTGTTCTTCCCACAGACCACACATGGATCCACCGGTGCCATTGCATGTGTGTTATTCCCATGAACCACACATGGATCCACCGGTGTCATCGCAGGTCTACTCTTTTCATGAACCAGAGTTAGAGTCATCGGATGTCTGCTCTTTTCATGAACCACAGCTAGAGTCATTGCATGTGTGTTCTTCTTACAAACCATATCATGAACCACACCCAGTGTCATTGCATGTGTATTATTCTCACAAACCACACATGGATCCACCGGTGTCATTGCATGTCTGCTCTTCTCATTAACCAGAGCAAGAGTCATTGCATGTCTGTTCTTTTTACAAACCACATATCACCAGAGTCATTGCATGTGTGTTCTTCCATAAACCACACATGGATCCACCAGTGTCATTGCATGTATGTTCTTCTCACAAACCACACATGGATCCAACTAGTGTCATCGCATGTGTGTTCTTCCCTTGAACCACACATGGATCCACTAGTGTCATTGCATGTCTGCTCTTTTCATGAACCACAGCTATAGTCATTGGATGTGTGTTCTTCTCACAGACCACATATCACCAGTGTCATTGCATGTGTGTTCTTCCCAAAGACCACACATGGATCCACCAGTGTCATTGCATGTGTGTTCTTCTCACAAACCATATCAAGAACCACACCCAGTGTCATTGCATGTGTGTTCTTCTCATAGACCACACATGGATCCACCAGTGTCATTGCATGTGTGTTCTTCTCACAAACCATATCATGAACCACACCCAGTGTCATTGCATGTGTGTTCTTCCCATGAACCACACATGGATCAACTAGTGTCATTGGATGTGTGTTCTTCCCACAGACCACACATGGATCCACCAGTGTCATTGCATGTGTGTTCTTCCCATGAACCACACATGGATCCACCAGTGTCATTGCATGTCTGCTCTTTTCATGAACCACAGCTAGAGTCATTGGATGTGTGTTCTTCTCACAGACCACATATCACCTGTGTCATTGCATGTGTGTTCTTTCCAAAGACCACACATGGATCCACCAGTGTCATTGCATGTGTATTCTTCTCACAAACCATATCATGAACCATACCCAGTGTCATTGCATGTGTGTTCTTCTCACAGACCACATATCACCAGTATCATTGCATGTGTGTTCTTCCCAAAGACCACACATGGATCCACCAGTGTCATTGCATGTGTGTTCTTCTCACAAACCATATCAAGAACCACACCAAGTGTCATTGCATGTGTGTTCTTCTCATAGACCACACATGGATCCACCAGTGTCATTGCATGTGTGTTCTTCTCACAAACCATATCATGAACCACACCCAGTGTCATTGCATGTGTGTTCTTCCCATGAACCACACATGGATCCACTAGTGTCATTGGATGTGTGTTCTTCCCACAGACCACACATGGATCCACCAGTGTCATTGCATGTGTGTTCTTCCCATGAACCACACATGGATCCACCAGTGTCATTGCATGTCTGCTCTTTTCATGAACCAGAGCTAGAGTCATTGGATGTGTGTTCTTCTCACAGACCACATATCACCTGTGTCATTGCATGTGTGTTCTTTCCAAAGACCACACATGGATCCACCAGTGTCATTGCATGTGTATTCTTCTCACAAACCATATCATGAACCATACCCAGTGTCATTGCATGTGTGTTCTTCTCACAGACCACACATGGATGCACCAGTGTCATTACATGTGTGTTCTTCTCACAAACCATATCATGAACCACACCCAGTGTCATTGCATGTGTGTTCTTCCCATGAACCACACATGGACCCACCAGTGTCATTGCATGTCCGCTCTTTTCATTAACCACAGCTAGAGTCATTGCATGTGTGTTCTTCTCACAAACCACATATCACCAGTGTCATTGCATGTGTGTTCTCCCAAAGACCACACATGGATCCACAAGTGTCATTGCATGTGTGTTGTTCTCACAAACCATATCATGAACCACACCCAGTGTCATTGCATGTGTGTTCTTCCCACAGACCACACATGGATCCACCGGTGTCATTGCATGTCTGCTCTTCTCATTAACCATAGCTAGATTCATTGCATGTCTATTCTTTTCACAAACCACATATCACCAGAGTCATTGCATGTGTGTTCTTTCCATGAACCACACCCAGTGTCATTGTATGTGTGTTCTTCTCATTGACCCCACATGGATCCACCGGTGTCATTGCATGTCTGCTCTTTTCATTAACCACATCTAGAGTCATTGCATGTGTGTTCTTTTCACAAACCACATATCACCAGAGTCATTGCATGTGTGTTCTTACCATGAACCACGCATAGATCCACCAGTGTCATTGCATGTGTGTTCTTCCCACAGACCACACATGGATCCACCAGTGTCATTGCATGTGTGTTCTTCCGACAGACCACACATGGATCCACCGGTGTCATTGCATGTGTGTTCTTCCCATGAACTACACATGGATCCACCGGTGTCATCGCTGGTCTGCTCTTTTAATGAACCACAGTTAGAGTCATCGCAAGTCTGCTCTTTTCATGAACCACAGCTAGAGTCATTGCATGTGTGTTCTTCTTACAAACCATATCATGAACCACACCCAGTGTCATTGCATGTGTGTTTTCTCACAAACCACACATGGATCCACCGGTGTCATTGCATGTCTGCTCTTCTCATTAACCACAGCTAGAGTCATTGCATGTCTATTCTTTTCACAAACCACATATCACCAGAGTCATTGCATGTGTGTTCTTACCATAAACCACACATGGATCCACCAGTGTCATTGCATGTGTGTTCTTCTCACAAACCACATATCACCAGTGTCATTGCATGTGTGTTCTCCCAAAGACCACACATGGATCCACAAGTGTCATTGCATGTGTGTTGTTCTCACAAACCATATCATGAACCACACCCAGTGTCATTGCATGTGTGTTCTTCCCACAGACCACACATGGATCCACCGGTGTCATTGCATGTCTGCTCTTCTCATTAACCATAGCTAGATTCATTGCATGTCTATTCTTTTCACAAACCACATATCACCAGTGTCATTGCATGTGTGTTCTTTCCATGAACCACACCCAGTGTCATTGTATGTGTGTTCTTCTCATTGACCCCACATGGATCCACCGGTGTCATTGCATGTCTGCTCTTTTCATTAACCACATCTAGAGTCATTGCATGTGTGTTCTTTTCACAAACCACATATCACCAGAGTCATTGCATGTGTGTTCTTCCCATGAACCACGCATAGATCCACCAGTGTCATTGCATGTGTTTTCTTCCCACAGACCACACATGGATCCACCAGTGTCATTGCATGTGTGTTCTTCCGACAGACCACACATCAATCCACCGGTGTCATTGCATGTGTGTTCTTCCCATGAACTACACATGGATCCACCGGTGTCATCGCTGGTCTGCTCTTTTAATGAACCACAGTTAGAGTCATCGCAAGTCTGCTCTTTTCATGAACCACAGCTAGAGTCATTGCATGTGTGTTCTTCTTACAAACCATATCATGAACCACACCCAGTGTCATTGCATGTGTGTTTTTCTCACAAACCACACATGGATCCACCGGTGTCATTGCATGTTTGCTCTTCTCATTAACCACAGCTAGAGTCATTGCATGTCTATTCTTTTCACAAACCACATATCACCAGAGTCATTGCATGTGTGTTCTTACCATAAACCACACATGGATCCACCAGTGTCATTGCATGTGTGTTCTTCTCACAAACCACACATGGTACCACCCAGTGTCATCGCATGTGTGTTCTTCCCATGAACCACACATGGATCCACCAGTATCATTGCATGTCTGCTCTTTTCATGAACCACAGCTAGAGTCATTGGATGTGTGTTCTTCTCACAGACCACATATCACCAGTGTCATTGCATGTGTGTTCTTCCTAAAGACCACACATGGATCCACCAGTGTCATTGCATGTGTGTTCTTCTCACAAACCATATCATGAACCACACCCAGTGTCATTGCATGTGTGTTCTTCTCACAGAACACACATGGATCCACCAGTGTCATTGCATGTGTGTTCTTCTCACAAACCATATCATGAACCACACCTAGTGTCATTGCATGTGTGTTCTTCCCATGAACCACACATGGATCCACCAGTGTCATTGCATGTGTGTTCTTCCCATGAACCACACATGGATCCACCAGTGTCATTGCATGTCTGCTCTTTTCATGAACCACAGCTAGAGTCATTGGATGTGTGTTCTTCTCACAGACCACATATCACCAGTGTCATTGCATGTGTGTTCTTCCCAAAGACCACACATGGATCCACCAGTATCATAGCATGTGTGTTCTTTTCACCAACCATATCATGAACCACACCCAGTGTCATTGCATGTGTGTTCTTCTCACAGACCACACATGGATCCACCAGTGTCATTGCATGTGTGTTCTTCTCACAAACCATATCATGAACCACACCCAGTGTCTTTGCATGTGTGTTCTTCCCATGAACCACACATGGATCCACCTGTGTCATTGCATGTGTGTTCTTCCCACATACCACACATAGATCCACCAGTGTCATTGCAGGTGTGTTCTTCCCATGAACCACACATGGATCCACTAGTGTCATTGCATGTGTGTTCTTTTCACAGACCACATATCACTAGTGTCATTGCATGTGTGTTCTTCCCAAAGACCACATATAGATCCACCAGTGTCATTGCATATGTGTTCTTCTCACAAACCATATCATGAACCACACCCAGTGTCGTTGCATGTGTGTTCTTCTCATAGACCACACATGGATCCACCAGTGTTACTGCATGTGTGTTCTTCTCATAGACCATATCATGAACCACACCTAGTGTCATTGCATGTGTGTTCTTCCCATGAACCACACATGGATCCACTGGTGTCATTGTATGTCTGCTCTTTTCATTAACCACAGCTAGAGTCATTGCATCTGTGTTCTTCTCACAAACCACATATCACCGGAGTCCTTGCATGTGTATTCTTCCCAAAGACCACACATGGATCCACCAGTGTCATTGCATGTGTGTTATTCCCACAGGCCACACATGGATCCACCAGTGTCGTTGCATGTGTGTTATTCTCACAAACCACACATAGATCCACCCAGTTTCATCGCATGTCTGCTCTTCCCATGAACCACACATGGATCCACCAGTGTCATTGCATGTTTGCACTTTTCATGAACCACAGCTAGAGTCATTGGATGTGTATTCTTCTCACAGACCACACATGGATCCACCAGTGTCATTGCATGTGTGTTCTTCCCAAAGACCACACATGGATCCACCGGTGTCATTGCATGTGTGTTCTTCTCACAAACCATATCATGAACCACACCCAGTGTCATTGCATGTGTGTTCTTCTCACATACCACACATGGATCCACCAGTGTCACTGCATGTGTGTTCTTCTCACAGACCATATCATGAACCACACCCAGTGTCATTGCATGTGTGTTCTTCCCATGAACCACACATGGATCCACCGGTGTCATTGTATGTCTTCTCTTTTCATTAACCACATCTAGAGTCATTGCATGTGTGTTCTTCTCGCAAACCACATATCACCAGAGTCACTGCATGTGTGTTCTTCCCAAAGACCACACATGGATCCACCAGTGTCATTGCATGTGTGTTCTTCCCATGAACCACACATAGATCCACTAGTGTCATTGCATGTGTGTTCTTCCCACAGACCACACATGGATCCACCGGTGCCATTGCATGTGTGTTATTCCCATGAACCACACATGGATCTACCGGTGTCATCGCAGGTCTGCTCTTTTCATGAACCAGAGTTAGAGTCATCGGATGTCTGCTCTTTTCATGAACCACAGCTAGAGTCATTGCATGTGTGTTCTTCTTACAAACCATATCATGAACCACACCCAATGTCATGGCATGTGTGTTATTCTCACAAACCACACATGGATCCACCGGTGTCATTGCATGTCTGCTCTTCTCATTAACCACAGCAAGAGTCATTGCATGTCTGTTCTTTTTACAAACCACATATCACCAGAGTCATTGCATGTCTATTCTTCCCATAAACCACACATGGATCCACCAGTGTCATTGCATGTCTGTTCTTCTCACAAACCACACATGGATCCACTAGTGTCATTGCATGTCTGCTCTTTTCATGAACATAGCTATAGTCATTGGATGTGTGTTCTTCTCACAGACCACATATCACCAGTGTCATTGCATGTGTGTTCTTCCCAAAGACCACACATGGATCCACCAGTGTCATTGCATGTGTGTTCTTCTCACAAACCATATCAAGAACCACACCCAGTGTCATTGCATGTGTTTTCTTCTCATAGACCACACATGGATCCACCAGTGTTATTGCATGTGTGTTGTTCTCACAAACCATATCATGAACCACACCCAGTGTCATTGCATGTGTGTTCTTCCCATGAACCACACATGGATCCACTAGTGTCATTGGATGTGTGTTCTTCCCACAGACCACACATGGATCCACCAGTGTCATTGCATGTGTGTTCTTCCCATGAACCATACATGGATCCACCAGTGTCATTGCATGTCTGCTCTTTTCATGGACCACGGCTAGAGTCATTGGATGTGTGTTCTTCTCACAGACCACATATCACCTGTGTCATTGCATGTGTGTTCTTTCCAAAGACCACACATGGATCCACTAGTGTCATTGCATGCGTATTCTTCTCACAAACCATATCACGAACCATACCCAGTGTCATTGCATGTGTGTTCTTCTCACAGACCACACATGGATGCACCAGTGTCATTACATGTGTGTTCTTCTCACAAACCATATCATGAACCACACCCAGTGTCATTGCATGTGTGTTCTTCCCATGAACCACACATGGACCCACCAGTTTCATTGCATGTCCGCTCTTTTCATTAACCACAGCTAGAGTCATTGCATGTGTGTTCTTCTCACAAACCACATATCACCAGTGTCTACGCATGTGTGTTCTTCCCATGAACCACACATGGATCCACCAGTGTCATTACATGTGTGTTCTTCCCACAGACCACACATGGATCCACCGGTGTCATTGCATGTCTGCTCTTCTCATTAACCATAGCTAGATTCATTGCATGTCTGTTCTTTTCACAAACCACATATCACTAGAGTCATTGCATGTGTGTTCTTCCCATGAACCACACCCAGTGTCATTGTATGTGTGTTCTTCTCATTGAACCCACATGGATCCACCGGTGTCATTGCATGTCTGCTCTTTTCATTAACCACATCTAGAGTCATTGCATGTCTTTTCTTTTCACAAACCACATATCACCAGAGTCATTGCATGTGTGTTCTTACCATAAACCACACATGGATCCACCAGTGTCATTGCATGTGTGTTCTTCTCACAAACCACACATGGTACCACCCAGTGTCATCGCATGTGTGTTCTTCCCATGAACCACACATGGATCCACCAGTGTCATTGCATGTCTGCTCTTTTCATGAACCACAGCTAGAGTCATTGGATGTGTGTTCTTCTCACAGACCACATATCACCAGTGTCATTGCATGTGTGTTCTTCCTAAAGACCACACATGGATCCACCAGTGTCATTGCATGTGTGTTCTTCTCACAAACCATATCATGAACCACACCCAATGTCATTGCATGTGTGTTGTTCTCACAGACCACACATGGATCCACCAGTGTCATTGCATGTGTGTTCTTCTCACAAACCATATCATGAACCACACCTAGTGTCATTGCATGTGTGTTCTTCCCATGAACCACACATGGATCCACCAGTGTCATTGCATGTGTGTTCTTCCCACAGACCACACATGGATCCACCAGTGTCATTGCATGTGTGTTCTTCCCATGAACCACACATGGATCCACCAGTGTCATTGCATGTCTGCTCTTTTCATGAACCACAGCTAGAGTCATTGGATGTGTGTTCTTTTCACAGACCACATATCACTAGTGTCATTGCATGTGTGTTCTTCCCAAAGACCACATATAGATCCACCAGTGTCATTGCATGTTTGTTCTTCTCACAAACCATATCATGAACCACACCCAGTGTCGTTGCATGTGTGTTCTTCTCATATACCACACATGGATCCACCAGTGTTACTGCATGTGTGTTCTTCTCATAGACCATATCATGAACCACACCTAGTGTCATTCCATGTGTGTTCTTCCCATGAACCACACATGGATCCACTGGTGTCATTGTATGTCTGCTCTTTTCATTAACCACAGCTAGAGTCATTGCATCTGTGTTCTTCTCACAAACCACATATCACCGGAGTCCTTGCATGTGTATTCTTCCCAAAGACCACACATGGATCCACCAGTGTCATTGCATGTGTGTTCTTCCCACAGGCCACACATGGATCCACCAGTGTCGTTGCAGGTGTGTTATTCTCACAAACCACACATAGATCCACCCAGTTTCATCGCATGTCTGCTCTTCCCATGAACCACACATGGATCCACCAGTGTCATTGTATGTCTGCACTTTTCATGAACCACAGCTAGAGTCATTGGATGTGTGTTCTTCTCACAGACCACACATGGATCCACCAGTGTCATTGCATGTGTGTTCTTCCCAAAGACCACACATGGATCCACCAGTGTCATTGCATGTGTGTTCTTCTCACAAACCATATCATGAACCACACCCAGTGTCATTGCATGTGTGTTCTTCTCACATACCACACATGGATCCACCAGTGTCACTGCATGTGTGTTCTTCTCACAGACCATATCATGAACCACACCCAGTGTCA
This sequence comes from Avena sativa, assembly GCA_916181665.1. NCBI lineage: Eukaryota > Viridiplantae > Streptophyta > Magnoliopsida > Poales > Poaceae > Avena > Avena sativa. Next base: position 438,795,108 of record OV702295.1, read on the forward strand.
TTGCATGTGTGTTCTTCCCATGAACCACACATGGATCCACCGGTGTCATTGTATGTCTTCTCTTTTCATTAACCACAGCTAGAGTCATTGCATGTGTGTTCTTCTCACAAACCACATATCACCGGATTCATTGCATGTGTGTTCTTCCCAAAGACCACACATGGATCCACCAGTGTCATTGCATGTGTGTTCTTCCCATGAACCACACATAGATCCACTAGTGTCATTGCATGTGTGTTCTTCCCACAGACCACACATGGATCCACCGGTGCCATTGCATGTGTGTTATTCCCATGAACCACACATGGATCCACCGGTGTCATCGCAGGTCTTCTCTTTTCATGAACCAGAGTTAGAGTCATCGGATGTCTGCTCTTTTCATGAACCACAGCTAGAGTCATTGCATGTGTGTTCTTCTTACAAACCATATCATGAACCACACCCAGTGTCATTGCATGTGTGTTATTCTCACAAACCACACATGGATCCACCGGTGTCATTGCATGTCTGCTCTTCTCATTAACCACAGCAAGAGTCATTGCATGTCTGTTCTTTTTACAAACCACATATCACCAGAGTCATTGCATGTGTGTTCTTCCCATAAACCACACATGGATCCACCAGTGTCATTGCATGTCTGTTCTTCTCACAAACCACACATGGATCCACCTAGTGTCATCGCATGTGTGTTCTTCCCATGAACCACACATGGATCCACTAGTGTCATTGCATGTCTGCTCTTTTCATGAACCACAGCTATAGTCATTGGATGTGTGTTCTTCTCACAGACCACATATCACCAGTGTCATTGCATGTGTGTTCTTCCCAAAGACCACACATGGATCCACCAGTGTCATTGCATGTGTGTTCTTCTCACAAACCATATCAAGAACCACACCCAGTGTCATTGCATGTGTGTTCTTCTCATAGACCACACATGGATCCACCAGTGTCATTGCATGTGTGTTGTTTTCACAAACCATATCATGAACCACACCCAGTGTCATTGCATGTGTGTTCTTCCCATGAACCACACATGGATCCACTAGTGTCATTGGATGTGTGTTCTTCCCACAGACCACACATGGATCCACCAGTGTCATTGCATGTGTGTTCTTCCCATGAACCACACATGGATCCACCAGTGTCATTGCATGTGTGTTCTTATCACAATCCATATCATGAACCACACCAAGTGTCATTGCATATCATGAACCACACCTAGTGTCATTGCATGTGTGTTCTTCCCATGCAACACACATGGACCCACCAGTGTCATTGCATGTGCGCTCTTTTCATTAACCACAGCTAGAGTCGTTGCATGTGTGTTCTTCTCACAAACCACATATCACCGGTGTCTATGCATGTGTATTCTTCCCATGAACCACAAATGGATCCACTAGTGTCATTGCATGTGTATTCTTCTCACAAACCACACATGGATCCACCGGTGTCATTGCATGTTTGCTCTTCTCATTAACCACAGCTAGAGTCATTGCATGTCTATTCTTTTCACAAACCACATATCACCAGAGTCATTGCATGTGTGTTCTTACCATAAACCACACATGGATCCACCAGTGTCATTGCATGTGTGTTCTTCTCACAAACCACACATGGTACAACCCAGTGTCATCGCATGTGTGTTCTTCCCATGAACCACACATGGATCCACCAGTATCATTGCATGTCTGCTCTTTTCATGAACCACAGCTAGAGTCATTGGATGTGTGTTCTTCTCACAGACCACATATCACCAGTGTCATTGCATGTGTGTTCTTCCTAAAGACCACACATGGATCCACCAGTGTCATTGCATGTGTGTTCTTCTCACAAACCATATCATGAACCACACCAAGTGTCATTGCATGTGTGTTCTTCTCACAGAACACACATGGATCCACCAGTGTCATTGCATGTGTGTTCTTCTCACAAACCATATCATGAACCACACCTAGTGTCATTGCATGTGTGTTCTTCCCATGAACCACACATGGATCCACCAGTGTCATTGCATGTGTGTTCTTCCCATGAACCACACATGGATCCACCAGTGTCATTGCATGTCTGCTCTTTTCATGAACCACAGCTAGAGTCATTGGATGTGTGTTCTTCTCACAGACCACATATCACCAGTGTCATTGCATGTGTGTTCTTCCCAAAGACCACACATGGATCCACCAGTATCATAGCATGTGTGTTCTTTTCACCAACCATATCATGAACCACACCCAGTGTCATTGCATGTGTGTTCTTCTCACAGACCACACATGGATCCACCAGTGTCATTGCATGTGTGTTCTTCTCACAAACCATATCATGAACCACACCCAGTGTCTTTGCATGTGTGTTCTTCCCATGAACCACACATGGATCCACCTGTGTCATTGCATGTGTGTTCTTCCCACATACCACACATAGATCCACCAGTGTCATTGCAGGTGTGTTCTTCCCATGAACCACACATGGATCCACTAGTGTCATTGCATGTGTGTTCTTTTCACAGACCACATATCACTAGTGTCATTGCATGTGTGTTCTTCCCAAAGACCACATATAGATCCACCAGTGTCATTGCATATGTGTTCTTCTCACAAACCATATCATGAACCACACCCAGTGTCGTTGCATGTGTGTTCTTCTCATAGACCACACATGGATCCACCAGTGTTACTGCATGTGTGTTCTTCTCATAGACCATATCATGAACCACACCTAGTGTCATTGCATGTGTGTTCTTCCCATGAACCACACATGGATCCACTGGTGTCATTGTATGTCTGCTCTTTTCATTAACCACAGCTAGAGTCATTGCATCTGTGTTCTTCTCACAAACCACATATCACCGGAGTCCTTGCATGTGTATTCTTCCCAAAGACCACACATGGATCCACCAGTGTCATTGCATGTGTGTTCTTCCCACAGGCCACACATGGATCCACCAGTGTCGTTGCATGTGTGTTATTCTCACAAACCACACATAGATCCACCCAGTTTCATCGCATGTCTGCTCTTCCCATGAACCACACATGGATCCACCAGTGTCATTGCATGTTTGCACTTTTCATGAACCACAGCTAGAGTCATTGGATGTGTATTCTTCTCACAGACCACACATGGATCCACCAGTGTCATTGCATGTGTGTTCTTCCCAAAGACCACACATGGATCCACCGGTGTCATTGCATGTGTGTTCTTCTCACAAACCATATCATGAACCACACCCAGTGTCATTGCATGTGTGTTCTTCTCACATACCACACATGGATCCACCAGTGTCACTGCATGTGTGTTCTTCTCACAGACCATATCATGAACCACACCCAGTGTCATTGCATGTGTGTTCTTCCCATGAACCACACATGGATCCACCGGTGTCATTGTATGTCTTCTCTTTTCATTAACCACATCTAGAGTCATTGCATGTGTGTTCTTCTCGCAAACCACATATCACCAGAGTCACTGCATGTGTGTTCTTCCCAAAGACCACACATGGATCCACCAGTGTCATTGCATGTGTGTTCTTCCCATGAACCACACATAGATCCACTAGTGTCATTGCATGTGTGTTCTTCCCACAGACCACACATGGATCCACCGGTGCCATTGCATGTGTGTTATTCCCATGAACCACACATGGATCTACCGGTGTCATCGCAGGTCTGCTCTTTTCATGAACCAGAGTTAGAGTCATCGGATGTCTGCTCTTTTCATGAACCACAGCTAGAGTCATTGCATGTGTGTTCTTCTTACAAACCATATCATGAACCACACCCAATGTCATGGCATGTGTGTTATTCTCACAAACCACACATGGATCCACCGGTGTCATTGCATGTCTGCTCTTCTCATTAACCACAGCAAGAGTCATTGCATGTCTGTTCTTTTTACAAACCACATATCACCAGAGTCATTGCATGTGTGTTCTTCCCATAAACCACACATGGATCCACCAGTGTCATTGCATGTCTGTTCTTCTCACAAACCACACATGGATCCACTAGTGTCATTGCATGTCTGCTCTTTTCATGAACATAGCTATAGTCATTGGATGTGTGTTCTTCTCACAGACCACATATCACCAGTGTCATTGCATGTGTGTTCTTCCCAAAGACCACACATGGATCCACCAGTGTCATTGCATGTGTGTTCTTCTCACAAACCATATCAAGAACCACACCCAGTGTCATTGCATGTGTTTTCTTCTCATAGACCACACATGGATCCACCAGTGTCATTGCATGTGTGTTGTTCTCACAAACCATATCATGAACCACACCCAGTGTCATTGCATGTGTGTTCTTCCCATGAACCACACATGGATCCACTAGTGTCATTGGATGTGTGTTCTTCCCACAGACCACACATGGATCCACCAGTGTCATTGCATGTGTGTTCTTCCCATGAACCATACATGGATCCACCAGTGTCATTGCATGTCTGCTCTTTTCATGGACCACGGCTAGAGTCATTGGATGTGTGTTCTTCTCACAGACCACATATCACCTGTGTCATTGCATGTGTGTTCTTTCCAAAGACCACACATGGATCCACTAGTGTCATTGCATGCGTATTCTTCTCACAAACCATATCACGAACCATACCCAGTGTCATTGCATGTGTGTTCTTCTCACAGACCACACATGGATGCACCAGTGTCATTACATGTGTGTTCTTCTCACAAACCATATCATGAACCACACCCAGTGTCATTGCATGTGTGTTCTTCCCATGAACCACACATGGACCCACCAGTTTCATTGCATGTCCGCTCTTTTCATTAACCACAGCTAGAGTCATTGCATGTGTGTTCTTCTCACAAACCACATATCACCAGTGTCTACGCATGTGTGTTCTTCCCATGAACCACACATGGATCCACCAGTGTCATTACATGTGTGTTCTTCCCACAGACCACACATGGATCCACCGGTGTCATTGCATGTCTGCTCTTCTCATTAACCATAGCTAGATTCATTGCATGTCTGTTCTTTTCACAAACCACATATCACTAGAGTCATTGCATGTGTGTTCTTCCCATGAACCACACCCAGTGTCATTGCATGTGTGTTCTTCTCATTGAACCCACATGGATCCACCGGTGTCATTGCATGTCTGCTCTTTTCATTAACCACATCTAGAGTCATTGCATGTCTTTTCTTTTCACAAACCACATATCACCAGAGTCATTGCATGTGTGTTCTTACCATAAACCACACATGGATCCACCAGTGTCATTGCATGTGTGTTCTTCTCACAAACCACACATGGTACCACCCAGTGTCATCGCATGTGTGTTCTTCCCATGAACCACACATGGATCCACCAGTGTCATTGCATGTCTGCTCTTTTCATGAACCACAGCTAGAGTCATTGGATGTGTGTTCTTCTCACAGACCACATATCACCAGTGTCATTGCATGTGTGTTCTTCCTAAAGACCACACATGGATCCACCAGTGTCATTGCATGTGTGTTCTTCTCACAAACCATATCATGAACCACACCCAATGTCATTCCATGTGTGTTGTTCTCACAGACCACACATGGATCCACCAGTGTCATTGCATGTGTGTTCTTCTCACAAACCATATCATGAACCACACCTAGTGTCATTGCATGTGTGTTCTTCCCATGAACCACACATGGATCCACCAGTGTCATTGCATGTGTGTTCTTCCCACAGACCACACATGGATCCACCAGTGTCATTGCATGTGTGTTCTTCCCATGAACCACACATGGATCCACCAGTGTCATTGCATGTCTGCTCTTTTCATGAACCACAGCTAGAGTCATTGGATGTGTGTTCTTTTCACAGACCACATATCACTAGTGTCATTGCATGTGTGTTCTTCCCAAAGACCACATATAGATCCACCAGTGTCATTGCATGTGTGTTCTTCTCACAAACCATATCATGAACCACACCCAGTGTCGTTGCATGTGTGTTCTTCTCATATACCACACATGGATCCACCAGTGTTACTGCATGTGTGTTCTTCTCATAGACCATATCATGAACCACACCTAGTGTCATTCCATGTGTGTTCTTCCCATGAACCACACATGGATCCACTGGTGTCATTGTATGTCTGCTCTTTTCATTAACCACAGCTAGAGTCATTGCATCTGTGTTCTTCTCACAAACCACATATCACCGGAGTCCTTGCATGTGTATTCTTCCCAAAGACCACACATGGATCCACCAGTGTCATTGCATGTGTGTTCTTCCCACAGGCCACACATGGATCCACCAGTGTCGTTGCAGGTGTGTTATTCTCACAAACCACACATAGATCCACCCAGTTTCATCGCATGTCTGCTCTTCCCATGAACCACACATGGATCCACCAGTGTCATTGTATGTCTGCACTTTTCATGAACCACAGCTAGAGTCATTGGATGTGTGTTCTTCTCACAGACCACACATGGATCCACCAGTGTCATTGCATGTGTGTTCTTCCCAAAGACCACACATGGATCCACCAGAGTCATTGCATGTGTGTTCTTCTCACAAACCATATCATGAACCACACCCAGTGTCATTGCATGTGTGTTCTTCTCACATACCACACATGGATCCACCAGTGTCACTGCATGTGTGTTCTTCTCACAGACCATATCATGAACCACACCCAGTGTCATTGCATGTGTGTTCTTCCCATGAACCACACATGGATCCACCGGTGTCATTGTATGTCTTCTCTTTTCATTAACCACAGCTAGAGTCATTGCATGTGTGTTCTTCTCACAAACCACATATCACCGGATTCATTGCATGTGTGTTCTTCCCAAAGACCACACATGGATCCACCAGTGTCATTGCATGTGTGTTCTTCCCATGAACCACACATAGATCCACTAGTGTCATTGCATGTGTGTTCTTCCCACAGACCACACATGGATCCACCGGTGCCATTGCATGTGTGTTATTCCCATGAACCACACATGGATCCACCGGTGTCATCGCAGGTCTGCTCTTTTCATGAACCAGAGTTAGAGTCATCGGATGTCTGCTCTTTTCATGAACCACAGCTAGAGTCATTGCATGTGTGTTCTTCTTACAAACCATATCATGAACCACACCCAGTTTCATTGCATGTGTGTTATTCTCACAAACCACACATGGATCCACCGGTGTCATTGCATGTCTGCTCTTCTCATTAACCACAGCAAGAGTCATTGCATGTCTGTTCTTTTTACAAACCACATATCACCAGAGTCATTGCATGTGTGTTCTTCCCATAAACCACACATGGATCCACCAGTGTCATTGCATGTCTGTTCTTCTCACAAACCACACATGGATCCACCTAGTGTCATCGCATGTGTGTTCTTCCCATGAACCACACATGGATCCACTAGTGTCATTGCATGTCTGCTCTTTTCATGAACCACAGCTATAGTCATTGGATGTGTGTTCTTCTCACAGACCACATATCACCAGTGTCATTGCATGTGTGTTCTTCCCAAAGACCACACATGGATCCACCAGTGTCATTGCATGTGTGTTCTTCTCACAAACCATATCAAGAACCACACCCAGTGTCATTGCATGTGTGTTCTTCTCATAGACCACACATGGATCCACCAGTGTCATTGCATGTGTGTTGTTTTCACAAACCATATCATGAACCACACCCAGTGTCATTGCATGTGTGTTCTTCCCATGAACCACACATGGATCCACTAGTCTCATTGGATGTGTGTTCTTCCCACAGACCACACATGGATCCACCAGTGTCATTGCATGTGTGTTCTTCCCATGAACCACACATGGATCCACCAGTGTCATTGCATGTGTGTTCTTATCACAATCCATATCATGAACCACACCAAGTGTCATTGCATATCATGAACCACACCTAGTGTCATTGCATGTGTGTTCTTCCCATGCAACACACATGGACCCACCAGTGTCATTGCATGTGCGCTCTTTTCATTAACCACAGCTAGAGTCGTTGCATGTGTGTTCTTCTCACAAACCACATATCACCGGTGTCTATGCATGTGTATTCTTCCCATGAACCACAAATGGATCCACTAGTGTCATTGCATGTGTATTCTTCCCACAGACCACACATGGATCCACCGGTGTCATTGCATGCCTGCACTTCTCATTAACCATAGCTAGAGTCATTGCATGTCTGTTCTTTTCACAAACCACATATCACCAGATTCATTGCATGTGTGTTCTTCCCATGAACCACACCCAGTGTCATTGCATGTGTGTTCTTCTCATTAACCCCATATGGATCCACCGTTGTCATCGCATGTCTGCCCTTTTCATTAACCACAGCTAGAGTCATTGCATGTGTGTTGTTTTCACAAACCACATATCACCAGAGTCATTGCATGTGTGTTCTTCTCACAGACCACATATCACTTGTGTAATTGCATGTGTGTTCTTCCCATGAACCACACATAGATCCACCAGTGTCATTGCATGTGTGTTCTTCCCACAGACCACACATGGATCCACCGGTGTCATTGCATGTCTGGTCTTCTCATTAACCACAGCTAGAGTCATTGCATTTCTATTCTTTTCACAAACCACATATCACCAGAGTCGTTGCATGTGTGTTCTTACCATAAACCACACATGGATCCACCAGTGTCATTGCATGTGTGTTCTTCTCACAAACCACACATGGATCCACCCAGTGTCATCGCATGTGTGTTCTTCCCATGAACCACACATGGATCCACCAGTGTCATTGCCTGTCTGCTCTTTTCATAAACCACAGCTAGAGTCATTGGATGTGTGTTCTTTTCACAGACCACATATCACCAGTGTCATTGCATGTGTGTTCTTCACAAAGACCACACATGGATCCACCAGTGTCATTGCATGTGTGTTCTTCTCACAAACCATATCATGAACCACACCCAGTGTCATTGCATGTGTGTTTTTCTCACAGATCACACATGGATCCACCACTGTCATTGAATGTGTGTTCTTCTCACAATCCATATCATGAACCATACCCAGTGTCATTGCATGTGTGTTCTTCTCACAGACCACACATGGATCCACCAGTGTCATTGCATGTGTGTTCTTCTCATAAACCCCACATGGATCCACCGGTGTCATTGCATGTCTTATCTTTTCATTAACCACATCTAGAGGCATTGCATGCGTGTTCTTTTCACAAACCACATATCACCAGAGTCATTGCATGTGTGTTCTTCCCATGAACCACACATAGATCCACCAGTGTCATTGCATGTGTGTTCTTCCCATAGACCACACATGGATCCACCAGTGTCATTGCACGTGTGTTCTTCCCTTAGACCACACATGGATCCACCGGTGTCATTCCATGTGTGTTCTTCCCATGAACCACACATGGATCCACTAGTGTCATTGGATCTGTGTTCTTCCCACAGACCACACATGGATCCACCAGTGTCATTGCATGTGTGTTCTTCCCATGAACCACACATGGATCCGCTAGTGTCATTGCATGTCTGCTCTTTTCATGAACCACAGCTAGAGTCATTGGATGTGTGTTCTTCTCATAGACCACATATCACCAGTGTCATTGCATGTGTGTTCTTTCCAAAGATCACACATGGATCCACCAGTGTCATTGCATGTGTATTCTTCTCACAAACCATATCATGAACCATACCCAGTGTCATTGCATATGTGTTCTTCTCACAGACCACACATGGATCCACCAGTGTCATTACATGTGTGTTCTTCTCACAAACCATACCATGAACCACACCCAGTGTCATTGCATGTGTGTTCTTCCCATGAACCACACATGGACCCACCAGTGTCATTGCATGTCCGCTCTTTTCATTTACCACAGCTAGAGTCATTGCATGTGTGTTCTTCTCACAAACCACATATCACCGGTGTCTATGCATGTGTGTTCTTCCCATGAACCACACATGGATCCACCAGTGTCATTACATGTGTGTTCTTCCCACAGACCACACATGGATCCACCGGCATCATTGCATGTCTGCTCTTCTCATTAACCATAGCTAGATTCATTGCATGTCTGTTCTTTTCACAAACCACATATCACCAGAGTCATTGCATGTGTGTTCTTCCCATGAACCACACCTAGTGTCATTGCATGTGTGTTCTTCTCATTAACCCCACATGGTTCCACCGGTGTCATTCCATGTCTGCTCTTTTCATTAACCACATCTAGAGTCATTGCATGTGAGTTCTTTTCACAAACCACATATCACCAGAGTCATTGCATGTGTGTTCTTCTCACAGACCACATATCACCTATGTCATTGCATGTGTGTTCTTCCCATGAACCACACATAGATCCACCAGTGTCATTGCATGTGTGTTCTTCCCACAGACCACACATGGATCCACCGCTGTCATTGCATGTGTGTTCTTCCCACAGACCACACATGGATCCACCGGTGTCATTGCATGTGTGTTCTTCCCATGAACCACACATGGATCCACCGGTGTCATCGCAGGTCTGCTCTTTTAATGAACCACAGTTAGAGTCATCGCATGTCTGCTCTTTTCATGAACCACAGCTAGAGTCATTGCGTGTGTGTTCTTCTTACAAACCATATCATGAACCACACCCAGTGTCATTGCATGTGTGTTCTTCTCACAAACCACACATGGATCCACCGGTGTCATTGCATGTCTGCTCTTCTCATTAACCACAGCTAGAGTCATTGCATGTCTGTTCTTTTCACAAACCACATATCACCAGAGTCATTGCATGTGTGTTCTTACCATAAACCACACATGGATCCACCAGTGTCATTGCATGTGTGTTCTTCCCACAGACCACACATGGATCCACCGGTGTCATTGCATGTGTGTTCTTCCCATGAACCACACATGGATCCACCGGTGTCATCGCTGGTTTGCTCTTTTAATGAACCACAGTTATAGTCATCGCAAGTCTGCTCTTTTCATGAACCACAGCTAGAGTCATTGCATGTGTGTTCTTCTTACAAACCATATCATGAACCACACCTAGTGTCATTGCATGTGTGTTCTTCTCACAAACCACACATGGATCCACCGGTGTCATTGCATGTCTGCTCTTCTCATTAACCACAGCTAGAGTCATTGCATGTCTGTTCTTTTTACAAACCACATATCACCAGAGTCATTGCATGTGTGTTCTTACCATAAACCACACATGGATCCACCAGTGTCATTGCACGTGTGTTCTTCTCACAAACCACACATGGTACCACCCAGTGTCATCGCATGTGTGTTCTTCCCATGAACCACACATGGATCCACCAGTGTCATTGCATGTCTGCTCTTTTCATGAACCACAGCTAGAGTCATTGGATGTGTGTTCTTCTCACAGACCACATATCACCAGTGTCATTGCATGTGTGTTCTTCATAAAGACCACGCATGGATCCACCAGTGTCATTGCATGTGTGCTCTTCTCACAAACCATATCATGAACCACACCCAGTGTCATTGCATGTGTGTTCTTCTCACAGACCACACATGGATCCACCAGTGTCATTGCATGTGTGTTCTTCTCACAAACCATATCATGAACCACACCCATTGTCATTGCATGTGTGTTCTTCCCATGAACCACGCATAGATCCACCAGTGTCATTGCATGTGTGTTCTTCCCACAGACCACACATGGATCCACCAGTGTCATTGCATGTGTGTTCTTCCGACAGACCACACATGGATCCACCGGTGTCATTGCATGTGTGTTCTTCCCATGAACCACACATGGATCCACCGGTGTCATCGCTGGTCTGCTCTTTTAATGAACCACAGTTAGAGTCATCGCAAGTCTGCTCTTTTCATGAACCACAGCTAGAGTCATTGCATGTGTGTTCTTCTTACAAACCATATCATGAACCACACCCAGTGTCATCGCATGTGTGTTCTTCTCACAAACCACACATGGATCCACCGGTGTCATTGCATGTCTGCTCTTCTCATTAACCACAACTAGATTCATTGCATGTCTGTTCTTTTCACAAACCACATATCACCAGAGTCATTGCATGTGTGTTCTTACCATAAACCACACATGGATCCACCAGTGTCATTGCATGTGTGTTCTTCTCACAAACCACACATGGTACCACCTAGTGTCATCGCATGTGTGTTCTTCCCATGAACCACACATGGATCCACTAGTGTCATTGCATGTCTGCTCTTTTCATGAACCACATATCACCAGTGTCATTGCATGTGTGTTCTTCCTAAAGACCACACATGGATCCACCAGTGTCATTGCATGTGTGTTCTTCTCACAAACCATATCATGAACCACACCCAGTGTCATTGCATGTGTGTTCTTCTCACAGACCACACATGGATCCACCAGTGTCATTGCATGTGTGTTCTTCTCACAAACCATATCATGAACCACACCCATTGTTATTGCATGTGTGTTCTTCCTACGAACCACACATGGATCCACCAGTGTCATTGCATGTGTGTTCTTCCCACAGACCACACATGGATCCACCAGTGTCATTGCATGTGTGTTCTTCCCATGAACCACACATGGATCCACCAGTGTCATTGCATGTCTTCTCTTTTCATGAACCACAGCTAGAGTCATTGGATGTGTGTTCTTTTCACAGACCACATATCACTAGTGTCATTGCATGTGTGTTCTTCTCACAGACCACACATGGATCCACCAGTGTCACTGCATGTGTGTTCTTCTCATAGACCATATCATGAACCACACCCAGTGTCATTGCATGTGTGTTCTTCCCATGAATCACACATGGATCCACTAGTGTCATTGTATGTTTGGTCTTTTCATTAACCACAACTAGACTCATTGCATCTGTGTTCTTCTCACAAACCACATATCACCGGAGTCATTGCATGTGTGTTCTTCCCAAAGACCACACATGGATCCACCAGTGTCATTGCATGTGTGTTCTTTCCACAGGCCACACATGGATCCACCAGTGTCGTTGCATGTGTGTTCTTCTCACAAACCACACATAGATCCACCCAGTTTCATCGCATGTCTTGTCTTCCCATGAACCACACATGGATCCACCAGTGTCATTGCATGTCTGCACTTTTCATGAACCACAACTAGAGTCATTGGATGTGTGTTCTTCTCACAGACCACACATGGATCCACCAGTGTCATTGCATGTGTGTTCTTCCCAAAGACCACACATGGATCCACCAGTGTCATTGCATGTGTGTTCTTCTCACAATCCATATCATGAACCACACCTAGTGTCATTGCATGTGTGTTCTTCTCACAGACCACACATGGATCCACCAGTGTCATTGCATATCATGAACCACACCTAGTGTCATTGCATGTGTGTTCTTCCCATGAAACACACATGGACCCACCAGTGTCATTGCATGTGCGCTCTTTTCATTAACCACAGCTAGAGTCATTGCATGTGTGTTCTTCTCACAAACCACATATCACCGGTGTCTATGCATGTGTATTCTTCCCATGAACCACACATGGATCCACCAGTGTCATTGCATGTCTGTTCTTCTCACAAACCACACATGGATCCACCCAGTGTCATTGCATGTGTGTTCTTCCCATGAACCACACATGGATCCACTAGTGTCATTACATGTCTGCTCTTTTCATGAACCACATCTAGAGTCATTTGATGTGTGTTCTTTTCACAGACCACACATCACTAGTGTCATTGCATGTGTGTTCTTCCCAAAGACCACACATGAATCCACCAGTGTCATTGCATGTGTGTTCTTCTCACAAACCATATCATGAACCACACCCAGTGTCATTGCATGTGTGTTCTTCTCACATACAACACATGGATCCACCAGTGTCACTGCATGTGTGTTCTTCTCACAGACCATATCATGAACCACACCCAGTGTCATTGCATGTGTGTTCTTCTCACAAACCATATCATGAACCACACCCAGTGTCATTGCATGTGTGTTCTTCCCATGAACCACACATGGACCCACCAGTGTCATTGCATGTCCGCTCTTTTCATTAACCACAGCTAGAGTCATTGCATGTGTGTTCTTCTCACAAACCACATATCACCGGTTTCTATGCATGTGTGTTCTTCCCATGAACCACACATGGATCCACGAGTGTCATTACATGTTTGTTCTTTCCACAGACCACACATGGATCCACCGGTGTCATTGCATGTCTGCTCTTCTCATTAACCATAGCTAGAGTCATTTCATGTCTGTTCTTTTCACAAACCACATATCACCAGAGTCATTGCATGTGTGTTCTTCCCATGAACCACACCCAGTGTCATTGCATGTGTGTTGTTCTCATTATCCCCACATGGATCCACCGGTGTCATTGCATGTCTGCTCTTTTCATTAACCACATCTAGAGTCATTGCATGTGTGTTCTTTTCACAAACCACATATCACCAGAGTCATTGCATGTGTGTTCTTCTCCCAGACCACATATCACCTATGTAATTGCATGTGTGTTCTTCCCATGAACCACACATAGATCCACCAGTGTCATTGCATGTGTGTTCTTCCCACAAAACACACATGGATCCACCGGTGTCATTGCATGTGTGTTCTTCCCATGAACCACACATGGATCCACCGGTATCATCGCAGGTCTGCTCATATAATGAACCACAGCTAGAGTCATTGCTAGTGTGTTCTTCTTACAAACCATATCATGAACCACACCCAGTGTCATTGCATGTGTGTTCTTCTCACAAACCACACATGGATCCACTGGTGTCATTGCATGTATGCTCTTCTCATTAACCACAGCTAGAGTCATTGCATGTCTGTTCTTTTCACAAACCGCATATCACCAGAGTCATTGCATGTGTGTTCTTACCATAAACCACACATGGATCCACCAGTGTCATTGCATGTGTGTTCTTCTCACAAACCACACAAGGATCCACCCAGTGTCATCGCATGTGTGTTCTTCCCATGAACCACACATGGATCCACCAGTGTCATTGCATGTCTCCTCTTTTCATGAACCACAGCTAGAGTCATTGGATGTGTGTTCTTCTCACAGACCACATATCACTAGTGTCATTGCATGTGTGTTCTTCCCAAAGACCACACATGGATCCACCAGTGTTATTGCATGTGTGTTCTTCTCACAAACCATATCATGAACCACACCCAGTGTCATTGCATGTGTGTTCTTCTCACAAACCGTATCATGAACCACACCCTGTGTCATTGCATGTGTGTTCTTTCCATGAAGCACACATGGATCCACTAGTGTCATTGCATGTGTGTTCTTCCCACAGACCACACATGGATCCACCAGTGTCATTGCATGTGTGTTCTTCCCATGAACCACACATGGATCCACCAGTGTCATTGCATGTCTGCTCTTTTCATGAACCATAGCTAGAGTCACTGGATGTGTGTTCTTTTCACAGACCACATATCACTAGTGTCATTGCATGTGTGTTCTTCCCAAAGACCACACATGGATCCACTAGTGTCATTGCATGTGTGTTCTTCTCACAAACCATATCATGAACCACACCCAGTGTCATTGCATGTGTGTTCTTCTCACAGACCACACATGGATCCACCAGTGTCACTACATGTGTGTTCTTCTCACAGACCATATCATGAACAACACCCAGTGTCATTGCATGTGTGTTCTTCCCATGAACCACACATGGATCCACCGGTGTCATTGTATGTGTGCTCTTTTCATTAACCACAGCTAGTGTCATTGCATGTGTGTTCTTCTCACAAACCACATATCACCAGAGTCATTGCATCTGTGTTCTTCCCAAAGACCACATATCACTTGTGTCATTGCATGTGTGTTCTTCCCATGAACCACACATACATCCACCAGTGTCAGTGCATGTGTGTTCTTCCCACAGACCACACATGGATCCACCGGTATCATTGCATGTGTGTTCTTCCCATGAACCACACATGGATCCACCGGTGTCATCGTAGGTCTGCTCTTTTCATGAACCACAGTTAGAGTCATCGGATGTCTGCTCTTTTCATGAACCACAGCTAGAGTCATTGCATGTGTGTTCTTCTTACAAACCATATCATGAACCACACCCAGTGTCATTGCATGTGTGTTCTTCTCACAAACCACACATGGATCCACCAGTGTCATTGCATGTCTGCTCTTCTCATTAACCACAACTAGAGTCATTGCATGTCTGTTCTTTTTACAAACCACATATCACCAGAGTCATTGCATGTGTGTTCTTCCCATAAACCACACATGGATCCACCAGTGTCATTGCATGTCTGTTCTTCTCACAAACCACACATGGATTCACCCAGTGTCATCGGATGTGTGTTCTTCTCACAGACCACATATCATCAGTGTCATTGCGTGTGTGTTCTTTCCAAAGACGACACATGGATCCACCAGTGTCATTGCATGTGTGTTCTTCTCACAAACCATATCATGAACCATACCTAGTGTTATTGCATGTGTGTTCTTCTCACAGACCACACATGGATCCACCAGTGTCATTGCATCTGTGTTCTTCTCACAAACCATATCATGAACCACACCCAGTGTCATTGCATGTGTGTTCTTCCCATGAACCACACATGGACCCACCAGTGTCATTGCATGTCCGCTCTTTTCATTAACCACAGCTAGAGTCATTGCCTGTGTGTTCTTCTCACAAACCACATATCACCGGTTTCTATGCATGTGTGTTCTTCCCATGAACCACACATGGATCCACGAGTGTCAATACATGTGTGTTCTTTCCACAGACCACACATGGATCCACCGGTGTCATTGCATGTCTGCTGTTCTCATTAACCATAGCTAGAGTCATTGCATGTCTATTCTTTTCACAAACCACATATCACCAGAGTCATTGCATGTGTGTTCTTCCCATGAACCACACCCAGTGTCATTGCATGTGTGTTGTTCTCATTAACCCCACATGGATCCACCGGTGTCATTGCATGTCTGCTCTTTTCATTAACCACATCCAGAGTCATTGCATGTGTGTTCTTTTCACAAACCACATATAACCAGAGTCATTGCATGTGTGTTCTTATCACAGACCACATATCACCTATGTAATTGCATGTGTGTTCTTCCCATGAACCACACATAGATCCACCAGTGTCATTGCATGTGTGTTCTTCCCACAGACCACACATGGATCCACCGGTGTCATTGCATGTGTGTTCTTCCCACAGACCACACATGGATCCACCGGTGTCATTGCATGTGTGTTCTTCCCATGAACCACGCATGGATCCACCGGTGTCATCGCAGGTCTGCTCTTATAATGAACCACAGTTAGAGTCATCGGATGTCTGCTCTTTTCATGAACCACAGCTAGAGTCATTGCTAGTGTGTTCTTCTTACAAACCATATCATGAACCACACCCAGTGTCATTGCATGTGTGTTCTTCTCACAAACCACACATGGATCCACTGGTGTCATTGCATGTATGCTCTTCTCATTAACCACAGCTAGAGTCATTGCATGTCTGTTCTTTTCACAAACTGCATATCACCAGAGTCATTGCATGTGTGTTCTTACCATAAACCACACATTGATCCACCCAGTGTCATCGCATGTGTGTTCTTCCCATGAACCACACATGGATCCACCAGTGTCAGTGCATGTCTGCTCTTTTCATGAACCACAGCTAGAGTCATTGGATGTGTGTTCTTCTCACAGACCACATATCACGGGAGTCATTGCATGTGTGTTCTTCCCAAAGACCACACATGGATCCACCAGTGTCATTGCATGTGTGTTCTTCTCACAAACCACATATCACCAGAGTCATTGCATGTGTGTTCTTCCCAAAGACCACATATCACTTGTGTCATTGCATGTGTGTTCTTCCCATGAACCACACATACATCTACCAGTGTCATTGCATGTGTGTTCTTCCCACAGACCACACATAGATCCACTGGTATCATTGCATGTGTGTTCTTCCCATGAACCACACATGGATCCACCGGTGTCATCGTAGGTCTGCTCTTTTCATGAACCACAGTTAGAGTCATCGGATGTCTGCTCTTTTCATGAACCACAGCTAGAGTCATTGCATGTGTGTTCTTCTTACAAACCATATCATGAACCACACCCAGTGTCATTGCATGTTTGTTCTTCTCACAAACCACACATGGATCCACCAGTGTCATTACATGTCTGCTCTTCTCATTAACCACAGCTAGAGTCATTGCATGTCTGTTCTTTTCACAAACCGCATATCACCAGAGTCATTGCATGTGTGTTCTTACCATAAACCACACATGGATCCACCAGTGTCATTGCATGTGTGTTCTTCTCACAAACCACACATGGATCCACCCAGTGTCATCGCATGTGTGTTCTTCCCATGAACCACACATGGATCCACCAGTGTCATTGCATGTCTGCTCTTTTCAAGAACCACAGCTAGAGTCATTGGATGTGTGTTCTTCTCACAGACCACATATCACCAGTGTCGTTGCATGTGTGTTCTTCCCAAAGACCACACATGGATCCACCAGTGTCATTGCATGTGTGTTCTTCTCACAAACCATATCATGAACCACACCCAGTGTCATTGCATGTGTGTTCTTCTCCCGGACCACGCATGGATCCACCAGTGTCATTGCATGTGTGTTCTTCTCACAAACCATATCATGAACCACACTCTGTGTCATTGCATGTGTGTTCTTTCCATGAACCACACATGGATCCACCAGTGTCATTGCATGTGTATTCTTCCCACAGACCACACATGGATCCACCAGTGTCATTGCATGTGTGTTCTTCCCATGAACCATACATGGATCCACCAGTGTCATTGCATGTCTGCTCTTTTCATGAACCATAGCTAGAGTCATTGGATGTGTGTTCTTTTCACAGACCACATATCACTAGTGTCATTGCATGTGTGTTCTTCCCAAAGACCACACATGGATCCACTAGTGTCATTGCATGTGTGTTCTTCTCACAAACCATATCATGAACCACACCCAGTGTCATTGCATGTGTGTTCTTCTCACAGACCACACATGGATCCACCAGTGTCACTGCATGTGTGTTCTTCTCACAGACCATATCATGAACCACACCCAGTGTCATTGCATGTGTGTTCTTCCCATGAACCACACATGGATCCACCGGTGTCATTGTATGTGTGCTCTTTTCATTAACCACAGCTAGAGTCATTGCATGTGTGTTCTTCTCACAAACCACATATCACCAGAGTCATTGCATGTGTGTTCTTCCCAAAGACCACATATCACTTGTGTCATTGCATGTGTGTTCTTCCCATGAACCACACATAGATCCACCAGTGTCATTGCATGTGTGTTCTTCCCACAGACCACACATGGATCCACCGGTGATATTGCATGTGTGTTCTTCCCATGAACCACACATGGATCCACCGGTGTCATCGTAGGTCTGCTGTTTTCATGAACCACAGTTAGAGTCATCGGATGTCTGCTCTTTTCATGAACCACAGCTAGAGTCATTGCATGTGCGTTCTTCTTACAAACCATATCATGAACCACACCCAGTGTCATTGCATGTGTGTTCTTCTCACAAACCACACATGGATCCACCGGTGTCATTGCATGTCTGCTGTTCTCATTAACCACAGCTAGAGTCATTGCATGTCTGTTCTTTTTACAAACCACATATCACCAGAGTCATTGCATGTGTGTTCTTCCCATAAACCACACATGGATCCACCAGTGTCATTGCATGTATGTTCTTCTCACAAACCACACATGGATCCACCCAGTGTCATCGCATGTGTGTTCTTCCCATGAACCACACATGGATCCACCAGTGTCATTGCATGTCTACTCTTTTCATGAACCACAACCAGAGTCATTGGATGTGTGTTCTTCTCACAGACCACATATCACCAGTGTCATTGCATGTGCGTTCTTCCCAAAGACCACACATGGATCCACCAGTGTCATTGCATGTGTGTTCTTCTCACAAACCATATCAAGAACCACACCCAGTGTCATTGCATGTGTGTTCTTCGCATAGACCACACATGGATCCACCAGTGTCATTGCATGTGTGTTCTTCTCACAAACCATATCATGAACCACACCCAGTGTCATTGCATGTGTGTTCTTCCCATGAACCACACATGGATCCACTAGTGTCATTGGATGTGTGTTCTTCCCACAGACCACTCATGGATCCACCAGTGTCATTGCATGTGTGTTCTTCCCATGAACCACACATGGATCCACCAGTGTCATTGCATGTCTGCTCTTTTCATGAACCACAGCTAGAGTCATTGGATGTGTGTTCTTCTCACAGACCACATATCACCAGTGTCATTGCATGTGTGTTCTTCCCAAAGACCACACATGGATCCACCAGTGTCATTGCATTGTGTTATTCTCACAAACCATATCATGAACCACACCCAGTGTTATTGCATGCGTGTTCTTCTCAGAGACCACACATGGATCCACCAGTGTCACTTCATGTGTGTTCTGCTCATAGACCATATCATGAACCACACCCAGTGTCATTGCATGTGTGTTCTTCCCATGAACCACACATGGATCCACCGGTGTCATTGTATGTCTGCTCTTATCATTAACCACAGCTAGAGTCATTGCATGTGTGTTATTCTCACAAACCACATATCACCAGAGTCATTGCATGTGTGTTCTTCCCAAAGACCACACATGGATCCACCAGTGTCATTGCATGTGTGTTCTTCCCACAGGCCACACATGGATCCACCAGTGTTGTTGCATGTGTGTTCTTCCCATGAACCACACATGGATCCACCAGTGTCATTGTATGTCTGCACTTCCCATGAACCACAGCTAGAGTCATCTCATGCATGCTCTTTTCACAAACCACAGCTAGAATCGTTGCATGTGTGTTCTTCTTACAAACCATATCATGAACCACCCTCAGTGTCATTGCATGTGTGTTCTTCTCACAAACCACACATGGATCCACCGGTGTCATTGCATGTCTGCTCTTCTCATTAACCACAGGTAGAGTCATTGCATGTATGTTCTTTTCAGAAACCACATATAACCAGAGTCATTGCATGTGTGTTCTTCCCATGAACCACACATGGATCCACCAGTGTCATTGCATGTGTGTTCTTCTCATAAACCACAGATGGATCCACCCAGTGTCATCGCATGTCTTCTCTTCCCATGAACCACACATGGATCCACCAGTGTCATTGCATGTCTGCTCTTTTCATGAACCACAGCAAGAGTCATTGGATGTGTGTTCTTCTCACAGACCACATATCACCAGTGTCATTGCATGTGTGTTCTTCCCAAAGACCACACATGGATCCACTAGTGTCATTGCATGTGTGTTCTTCTCATAGACCACACATGGATCCACCAGTGTCATTGCATGTGTGTTCTTCTCACAAACCATATCATGAACCACACCCAGTGTCATTGCATGTGTGTTCTTCCCATGAACCACGCATGGATCCACCAGTGTCATTGCATGTCTGCTCTTTTGATTAACCACAGCTAGTTTCTTTGCATGTGTGTTCTTCTCACAAACCACATATCACCGGTGTCTATGCATGTGTGTTCTTCCCATGAACCACACATGGATCCACCAGTGTCATTGGATGTGTGTTCTTCTGACAAACCACACATGGATCCACCGGTGTCATTGCATGTCTGCTCTTCTCATTAACCCCAGCTAGAGTCATTGCATGTATGTTCTTTTCACAAACCACATATCACCTCATTGCATGTGTGTTCTTCCCATGAACCACACCCAGTGTCATTACATGTGTGTTCTTCTCATTAACCCCACATGGATCCACCGGTGTCATTGCATGTCTGCTCTTTTCATTAACCACAGCTAGAGTCATTGCATGTGTGTTATTTTCACAAACCACATATCACCAGAGTCGTTGCATGTGTGTTCTTCTCACAGACCACATATCACCTGTGGCATTGCATGTGTGTTCTTCCCATGAACCACATATGGATCCACCAGTGTCATTGCATGTGTGTTCTTCCCACAGACCACACATGGATCCATCGGTGTCATTGCATGTGTGTTCTTCCCATGAACCACACATGGATCCACTGGTGTCATCGCATGTCTGCTCTTTTCATGAAACACAGTTAGAGTCATCGCATGTCTGCTCTTTTCATGAACCACAGCTAGAGTCATTGCATGTGTGTTCTTCTTACAAACCATATCATGAACCACACCCAGTGTCATTGCATGTGTGTTCTTCTCACAAACCACACATGGATCCACCGGTGTCATTGCATGGCTGCTCTTCTCATTTACCACAGCTAGAGTCATTGCATGTCTGTTCTTCCCATAAACCACATATCACCAGAGTCATTGTATGTGTGTTCTTCCCATAATACACATATCACCGGTGTCATTGCATGTCTGCTCTTCTCATTAACCACAGCTAGATCCACCCGTGTCATTTGATGCATGTTCTTTCCATAAACCGCATATGGATACTAATTAACCTTAGGAGAGCCCTAACCTTAGCGTTAGACCGAGTCTTCTAGAAGGCACGCCCTAACATAGTTGTTCTGCTTGTCGATTGTTACATACCGTCTGATCGGGGTGCTTGGACGATTAGGATGGTTTTCGTGAGATCGATCCGCGAGTAGTCTGTTTTGCGGCATGATTGGCTACGCTTGCTCTGGACAAACTGGCAACACCGGGGGCTCCCCTGTTGGGAGTGTCACGACTCACGAGTTGAGCGGGCCATATCCCAGTGTCACGTCCCCATTACTTCTCTTCCTTCCCCTCGAAGCCACATTCCCCACTTCACTCCCATCCTGCCGTAGCTGCAAGCCGACGGCGCCTCCATCCCAATCCCCTCTCCGGTAGCCACCCCCTCCCTCTCGCCATTGGTTCAAGGGGAGACAACGAGGAAACGCGTCGTGACGACAGGGAGTCATCTCATCTCTATCTCCCTCTCGACGTGAGTCATCTCATCTCTATCTCTATCATCCGTGGCTAGTTATCTATTTTTTTAGCCAGATCTACTCCGTTTACTCATGCGCGTATGATGTGTTAGGCCAACCAGACAATGTATGACACCGACTATCACGGTTTAGCGGATGAAGACAGTCCTCTGCTATGTAAACATGGATATGTGCCCGCTAAATTTGTAGCGTTCGAAGGACGAAATGCATGCAGGAGGTTTCTACGGTGTCAAGGACATCGTGCAATGGTGCGAGGCAGAAGTTGCGGTGTTGTCAAATGGGTAGATCTAGAGTGGCGCAAATCGATGCAGAAAATGCTGGACAAACTATGGGAAATGACTGTTGAGTTGAAAGAATCCGCATTCAGCTCACTTCTTGACAGTGTTGAGATGAAGCTATGGGAACCAGTTGACACGACCAAGCATAAGCGAGATCTCATGGGGGTGGAAGACAAGGTTAGCAAAGTCGAGAAGGAGAGGGACGCGGCGTTGGCCCTGAAGGCTAAAGCAGAACAAGAACTGACTCAAGCAAGGAAGGATCTTCACCAGGCCAAAGTCCTGCAGTTCACAACTACGAGTATTGACACGTGCATAAGGAAAGATGCAGAGAAACAATTGAAGCTGTGCAAGGAAGATGCTAAAAGGAAGGAGCAGACAATTCGATCCTTGCTCTCGCAGAAAGATGATTAGGAAGATCAAGGAGATGTGTGTTAACTAGTTCTATTTAGCTTAAGCCCCGTGCCTTTTTTAAGTTGTAATAGTTGTACTTGTTGACCTAGCGGTCTGAACTATTGTCCCTAGAGTCCTAGGAGTAAAAAAATTGGTCGTCCGTTAATCTGTCTTAACGCTGCATTACTTCCTTTTGTCTGACCAATGCCCCTTGGATATTCTGCCCGTCACTTCGTCGTCCTCGTGTACAAATAGGAGGCGCCACAACTCGTCGCTTCGTCGCCCATCCCCTCGCCCTCTCCAATCTCCACCGCGCCGCCATGGAGATGCCCTCGCTGAACTTCTACGAGGCGGTGATGTTCTCGCACTTCGACATCCTCGCGCCACCGGCCGCGACGATGCCCCACGGATGGCGCATCAGCTATGCGGGGGTGCTGGTGGCTCCGCTCCTCTTCCACGGCGGAGCCGTGATGGAGAGCGAAATCACGGCGCGCCGCCGCCAGATGCCCGCATGGAAGAGGGCGCTTCCCCGGTACGCGGCGGCCAGCCCGTACTGGCCGGCGCTGTTCAAGAAGGAGCGGAAGGCCAAGATTGGCAACCGCATCGTTTACGGGCGCGTGGTGCACCGGGATCTCCGCAACTGAGAAGGGCGGGAGAGGTTCCGATCTGTCCCTGGATGGACCAAGTTCACCGTCATCGCCGATGCTCACCGCAAAGAGGTGCTCCATCTCGCGTACAATGTGGAAATCGTGGAGGTTCCGTCCGACGAAGACGAGGATGCCGGCGGCTCGGAGGACAGCGGTAGCGGAAGTGAAATTGTTGACTAGTTGGTTGAATTAATGTAGGATGTGAAATCTCACCTTTGTTTAGAAGAACTTGTGGTTGAATTAATGAAATGCCTCGATTTAGATCTCTATCTCGATTAATTTGTGAAAGAATTTGTGATTTAGATCAATTTCTGCCTCGATTTAGATCTCTGTCCCGGATTGGGAACGTGACCGTGGACCAAAGACCCCTTTTCTACTAGTGTATTCTGACATTGGTGGTTTGTTTAAACGTAATCTACGTGGATTTGGCCGCATGCAAATGGCACAACCACAATTTATAAAGTGGAAGCACATACACCCGGTTACTGGAGATCCGGGACCTTCGCCAGATGCAGGGGATGTAGGAGCAGAGAGGCAGTGAGATAGACGGGCTCAAGATTAGGCCAAAAAGTGGTACCCATTTCCTCCTCATATGGGCATTATCGGTGAGGACATTGCTGTTTATGTTGCCATGTCGTTGTATAGCATCTGAAATAAGTTGCTGCTTCGTGGAGTGTGGCAGCTTAAATAATTTATTTCTGTGCCACTTACATTCCGTCGTATTTGGAGACCTCCTGCCCCTCAGCAATCGTGGAACCGGTGGATCCTTGTTTTCAGATAGCAGTGGCACAATCACAATTTCGGATTCAACTACTGACTCGGGCATTTCTAAACCCTAAGTCACGGTACATTTTACTCAGAGAAGGTGGGTAGATTGTTTCACCCAGCAACGTGCCACACATAGAGTTCCAGAATTTAACAGAATTACATATATAGGTTCAAGTTCAACACACTACTATGCATCTTCATTGCCAGCAGCCTTCTTCCGTAGCCTGGGTGCCAGGCCTTCACGTCTAATGGCTTCTTCATTTCCTGCCTTCTTCCTCTTCCTTGGTGCCAATTTTCTTAGCTTCACGTACTCTGCATCGCCGGGACAATGGGCACCAGAATCGTGTCCAGCATCATCTTTCCACCCGTTTTTAATTTCTTTGGGCAGCAAAATGACTGACCCGGCAGTCATGTTTCTAACCTTGCGGCGCTTCCTATCAAAGAAATAAGACTGTTGCATAACTGCCCAATATCTACAGAGTAAATGAAACAAAAATTACAATTTAGCACAAACATGCGAACCCCAAGCGACCTTTGCTTACCAGGAGCTAATTGCGTTCGAGCAACCACCCTGTCCAAGAATAGAAGGGCGACTCCCAGTTGCAGCAGCTTCCACATCCAGTACATCACAATTCAGCTCAAACATGCAATCCGAAGCATACCTTTTCATCAACCCAATTAGCTGACTGTCACACGATATAGGAACATGGATGCCACGTTCATCCATGAAGCTAAACTTTGCAGTCTGCTTCGGCCATACTTCAACATGATTACGCAGAGCACCAACCATACCAGATATAGTGCAGATCTGCGTAGGCGCTTCTTCCATCGTGAAACAATGGCTTCCATACCACTTGCCCTTGGAGTCGTACCTGTAGAGGACTACCGTAACCAGGTAAGGGGGATCCGTGCAGATCCCACTTGACAGAAAACTGTGGACAAAATATGTTTGTCAGCGTTGGGCTAACGAACAATTTGAGGTTCAGTAGCCAGCTAGCAGTTGTAATTAGTGCGAATAGCAAAGAGAAGGGTAGCTCACCCGCTTATAGGCAGAACTCCTTCTTCCTTGATAGTAGGATCTGCCATCCTCCGAACTGCTCGGCTCGTCGGCGGCGGAGGCGGGCTAGAGCCTCGCAACGGCGGCTACGGCATGCGCCATTGGAGCTCGGTATCAGCGACTGGGCGCAGCAACTGGGCGCAACAACTTGGCCCCGGAAGTCAAATGTCCGAAGGGATCGTCCTGCCTGGAGGGTGGATTCCGACGCCGCCGGTGCTAGGGGAAAACTGGGAATGGATTTGTGAAATTGGTCAACGCATCCAATCCACTTAGCTGCTCGATTTGCCTAAGAGGTTGCCGCGTTGGCGCCCGCGTCACGGACAGATAACCGACATGTGGGTCCCGACCGTCTACTTCACGTGGCAGTTTAACAGAATGTTTGTATTTGGCAGGTGTGAGACGAGTTTGCCTCAAAATGGCCCCTCTCAGTAGTTGGCGGCCCAACTTTTCGAAACGCGGTAATTTCAGGCAACTTAGGTACTGCCATGCGTTGGCCTGCCAACTTTGGTACCGCAGACGAACAAGCCCCCTGATAAGGTGTAGCATCCCAATTGTCTAACAATTGTAATGCTACTTGGTCTAGTAATATAATGGCTACTTCTTATATATAATTGTTGCATCATCATTATATCATGCTCATGTCATCATGCCACCTTGCATTTGAGCATCATATAAAACCCCTTTTTGTTTGGTTCTTATCTCATATGCATTGTTAATTGTATTTGCCTCTTGATATTGTATTTGGGTCTTGATATATTGTTTAATGCCCAAGTTGAGTTGGGGCATATCTTTTATTCCACTCCACCACCTTTTCTTTCACCACCTTATAATTCCACCATCCAACTAAATATGAGCTTTGCACTTTATTGAGTTTACCTCTAGCTCATGTGGGTTGGGATGGATCCAATTCTTTTCCACATGCTCTCATCTTAGCATCATGTTGTTTTCACATTATTGATATATGAGAGCCACATGGCCACCTTTGCATGCCTTGTGAGTGGAACCTTTTTCCTAGCTTCCATATGGATTATTATGGGTTTATGCTCATGTTGGGATATTTTGGGGACTATTAAGCATCTAGTGGTATAAACACACTAGCAAGTCCCAATTATAATCAAATGTGATCATCTCCATCTACTCCACTTGGAGCTTTCTTTTAAATTCTTTTGCTTAGGCCTTACTCCACATTTTGGAATGCATAAGAATAATGCCATGTAAATAATCTTGTTGTCACAAAATTAAGCATGGTATTAATTATTTATGCATGGCCCATGCAAGTACCACCTTTTTGCTTGTCCTTTGGTTTTTATTGGGTTTTGAGTGGATCATCTCTATCTCTATTCCTTCTTTTGGCTTGATCTATTTTGATCTTGCTTAACACCCTATCACCACATTCCTCTCTTCCTCTCGTCTTGATCTTGTTGGAGCTTGTCATGTTCTAGCTTGGTCTTGTCAAAAGAAAGCCACTCCATCTATCTCTCTCTCTAAACCCTAAACCTAACCCTCCATCTACCCTAGTTACATCCTACCACAACCTTGGGCATCATCTAATCTACCATACCCCCTCTCTAAGCTAAACCCTAAACCTACCTCCCTCTCTCTCGGCCTCTCTCTCTCTCACCTAGCTCGGCCCCACCTGGCCACCCTGGCCCACCTAGCTACCACCCCAACCAAAACCCTAGCTACACCCGAGCCATACCTCCTCTCTCCTAACCCTAGCTCCCACCTAGCCCGAGCCTCCCCTCTCTCTCTCTAGCTCTCTCTCTCTGCCTTGAGGGCTCCTCCAACCGAGCCCCCCCACCGGCCCTACCGTCCCCACCTGGCAGCCCCCTTCACCACCTCGCCCTGCTCCTGCCCCTGCCCGAGCACGTGAGTAGGAGAGGAGGAAAAAGGTGGCCGAGCCATCTTTTCCATCTACCCCGCTCCCCCAAGGCAACCACACCTCTCCCGTCCCTATCTACTCCCTCTCTCTTGCCTCTGCATCCCCCAGATCTCCCCAGGACGCTCCCCTCTCTCCTGGCCTTCCCTCACCACCGCCTACACCATCGACGGCCACCATCGGCCTCCACCTCCCCTCCTCGTACCAGCCTGTGGCGTGGCGATCACAGGTGTCGAGGAAGGCCGTGGAGCTCCCCTACGTCACCCTGTACACGGAGCCGAGCAGGTGGAGCCCTAGAACCGCTGCACCCGCCGAGCCCGACGCCAAACCCTAGCCGCCGTCCGCGAGCCACGTCGACGATCCCCTGCTTCCCAGTCCGAACCACCTCCACCGACGCCCTCACGGTGAGCTGGTCCACCTTCTAGACAACCCCCTCTGGCCGATCTACCTCTGTACGCGCTAGCCTTTTTGTCGAGCACTCTCTGTGCTGGCGCGCTCGCGTTCGCATCCTCGCCATAGCGCCGCGGTAAGGTTTTTTGGCCGCGCAGACGTTCCCCAGCAATAACCCCAGCCACCGCAGTGGCTCCGCCCTCCGCGCGCGAGCCCTAGGTCCCAGGATCGAACCCCCACACGCCGCGCCTGCCGCTGCCGCGCACCGATCGGTCGACAGACATATTCAGAGAAGAACAACAGTAGCCGCCGCCAGTTTTGCACATACCCCCCCTGTTCCTTTTACTCCTCAAGCCGCACTCCTCACGGGCCCACCTGCCAGCCTCTAGGTCCTTTTTGCAAAAAGGTAACCAGGTTATGTAAACCTCAACCCGCAGTCCCCGTGGGGCCGCGTGGCACCCCCCTTGGTCGCCCGCTGTCACGTGGGCCTGCGAGGCCGTCGGTCCCACCTGTCGGCCTCCTGGGCTAGCCTTCCGCGCAGTGAGAAAAGCCCCAGCACGCTTCGTGTCACCCAGTCAGCACGGGTCCCATCCGTCAGTGGCTTGGGTTAGCTTTTCTCTGGGTATAAAAAGTCCTGCAGTTTATCTGTTTTAATAAAATGATTCTAGAAAATGTTTAAATTTCAAATTTAAATCTGTTTTAATATAACTTTTCATATATAATTCCAAATTTAACATATGATATATGTTTTGAAATTAGAAAAATGTGAGGAATTCAAATATGCCATTCAAATTATATTTGAACACTTAAAATTTCAAGTTGATTTAAATTACAATAAAATGCCCTTTTCCCTTAATTAATTAATAACTTTTGTTTTATAACTCCAAATTTAACAAATAATATGTCTAAAATGATTACCTCGACGAGACCTTTCTGTTTATGCATTCCATGTTTTCTTTTGCAGAATGCATCATATAAATATAATGTGTACAGCAACTAATATGAGGATAAAATGTGGCCAAAACTCAATAAAATGATTTATTCTTGTATTTCACACCTCACCCATGCCGTGCTACATTATTGCCATGCAAATTGTGCATCATTCATCATGGCATGATTGTTTGCTTGATGCATTTAATTCATATGCTTGTGCACTTTATTTATGTTGGCCTTGTTTGTTTGGTTCTTCTTCGAATAGACGCTGAGCAGGGGATATATCAAGAAACCCAGGAGCACTACCCAGATCCATCCCTTGCTTCAACTGAGCTGCCAGGCAAGCCCTACCACATGCTTGCATACATATAGTACCTATTTGCCTCTATCTTATTCTTGCATCATTGAGTCGCGATTGCATTAAACTGAATCCCAAGTACTGCATAGCCTTTATTTTTAAACCCCACCGAAGCTTGTTCCTCCATCCCATGAGCCATTACTACAGGAGTTGTTTGAGCCATGCGAGTCGTAGAACAGCATGTGTAGGGTATGTGAGTGTCTGATGGATAACGAGGTACCTAAACAACTTAACCTGAGTAGTAATGGGATAACTAATGAAAGTGGCATCGGTGAGCCATATTTGCTATTTGGTTTTTCAGGCTCACTTGTGTCCCGTAGGACCCCGAGTACTTGATTCATGTTCCTTGAATATTCGCGCTATCCACATCCGGGAGGCTTATGAACCCCCCTGAGCCAGAGCTTGATTCATTCTTATTTCTTGGGGCCACAAACTAGTTTGAGGTTTTATTTACTATCATGTACTTATGCCATGCTCTACTGCTTTATTTAAATTGTGCGAGGTACTGCACCTGTACTGTTTAGGACCGTGACCCGTTTTCGCTGTATCGACAAGCCCAATCACACTTTCGGGTTCCCAGTCGTTTACAGCCAGCCCCACAAACCTTGAGTCCGTCTCGTAGCCGGCCAGCTTCGTTGCGGGTAGCTTAATGGGGTGGCCCCCTGAAATATTTCTGAATCCTGTGATCGCTTTGTCGTGACTGCCTCGTTGGTTTTGATTTGGTTTTTCCGAGGTTGATCGAGTGTGTGTTGCTATTTGTGCACCCATGCAGGGTAAAACTTTCTGAAAGCCGTGTCTGCGGTTATGGACGACTTGGAGCACAGTTTCTCGATCATAGACAAGAATAACTAAAGCACCGCTTTTAATTTGTCTAAGTACCGGACTAGTAAATAGTGCAACACTCATGGAATGGATAATAAAACTGCCAACGGATGGGGGGTTGTTCGTCCGCTTCCTTGTCGGTAAGCGAGGAGGAGGATGGATCTGTGGACATTACCATTATAACTGTTGTTATTAATTCACGGACATCCGTCTATCTCTGGTTAGGCGGATGGTTAGCGAGTATCTATAGAATTGTTAGGGTTTATCTTTTGCTGCAATTGCGTCACCCCAGGTTGTGTCCCCTTTAGAGGCATAAAGACTTGCTGAGTACCCCTAGGGTCTCACACGATAAATTATTTGATTCAGATGAACAGGTACCCTCGCAAGATGGATACTGGGTGGAGGAGACGGACGATGTGGGCAACGATCATTCGGTGTAGAGATTCCGGGAACGGGGATCCGTGAGATCTGTGGGCGGGATGTGTTTATTTATGGGGCATCTTATGCCGATTTGCTTCTTATCCGTACTCGGATTTTGTCTTCCGCTTCCGCCTGATACTCTGATGTTTGATGTATGAGGAGATATCCTAAACTATTATATCTATCTAGGATATTTGGATCTTGCCGTATGGCGTTGCTATTTTTCCTTTCTTTTTAGATGGAATGGCTCTGATGTACTGTTGTATGGTGGCTTGCATACATACTCATTTGTGTATGTAGTTGATCCCTTCGCCTGCCGATTACGCCGCCCGTTCTTGTCCCGATGTTTGGAAATGGTTAGGACGGCCGAAAGGTCTACCTGTGAGTGGCATTTGGGCCCCACCGTACTATTTTAACCATTTCCGCTTATCCAGGCTTGTAACTAGGAGCGTAATTCACCGGGGTAGTTACAATTGGTATCAGAGTGGTCCCGCCCTTCAGGGTCTCAGCCAAATGGTCGTTGTCTGTCTAGCAAATATTTTGGTAGCTATGTATACTAGGGAAAAACAAAACGCGAGAGTAGGACTGCTTCCACTTTTCTTCTTACCCACCCACCCACCCTTTTCTGGTAAGGAAGTGTAACGTTTTCAATCCTCTTCTTAAAAATTCAAACTAGGATTCACGTGTTCTGCGTTTCCGTAGTACCATAGGTTGTGTATCTGTGTGTGTGTGTAATTCCTTGTCTATCTGTTGCATCCAAGTTGTTATCTTTATCGGCCTTTTGGTTATCAACTGTTGGTACATTCCATACCGACAGGCTTTTGCAAACCGACGCGATCTATCTGATTCGTTGTATACCGACGCGATCTGTCTTACTCTTTGTTATCCGACGTTATCATGTTTGGGGTGTTCGTTTCCGTAGTTGCTAATCTTAGGTTCATCGTGAAAAGAAGGTTTTGGGATATGTGTTTTACTTATTCATGTGCGGAGTAATGATTTGAGTGCGGGATGGAGTCGCGACCATACCACTACTCTTATCATTCGCTCTTGTATATTGAATTGGTAGAGTCACTAATCTTGATTCTTTAAGTGATTTTGCGCATCTATTGGTATTTTAATGCCGAAATTTGCGGAAAAAATTTCTTTCATATATCTGTGTACCACACTCCTTTTCAGTCGTGTGCGATATGCTTAATATCTTCTAGGTGCTTTGAACTTTGTTGATATTTTAATATCATCTTAGTAAATGGTATCCTTTAATCTTGATTAATTCCATCTTGGTACTATTTTGGATTATTATTATTCTCCATCATAGTACTGACTTGTGTTTTATATCAATCATAGGATGGCACCACCACGCCGTTCTGAGGAGGACATACAACCTGAACTGGGGGCAGCGTTGTCAAGCATCGCCAATGCCTTGGCAGCAATGCAGCAGAACCAGCAGCGTTTCGAGGAAAGTGTCAGGAGGAATGAGTTTGCTCCGCTACCTCCACCTCCCAAGCGAGGAGACATCAAAAGCTTCCTGAAGTTCAACCCACGCCAGTTTGATGTTTCTGATCAACCACTTGATGCTGATGATTGGTTGCGTGAGATGTCAAGGCTGCTGATAACTGCTGATGTTCCTGAGCAAGAATGGGCAAAGTGTGCTACTCACCTTCTGAAGGGAGATGCAGCTCTCTGGTGGGAGAATTACCTGAAGGCAAACTGCACTGGTTTTCAGCCTACTTGGGGACAATTCACTGGAGCTTTCAAAGAGCAGTATCTGTCAGAAATTGTCATGGAGAGGATGAAGGAAGTGTTTCTCAACCTCAAGCAGGGCAATGATAATGTCAATACCTACATCAGGAACTTCATGAACCTTTCTCGTTATGGTGGCGATGAGATCTCTGATGACAAGAAGAAGCAAAATAGATTCAGGCAAGGGCTCAATGCATCGATTAAATATGCAATCACACATGCAAGGCCGGCGTCTTTTCTGGAACTTCAGCATATAGCTCTGCAGGAAGAAGCAAGTAGGCAAGTGTTTGAGGAGTCAAAGAAACACAACCGTGATGCAGCAAGCTCTTCAGCTATGTCAACTCCTTCTAAGCGTCGTGTCTGGGTTCCTAACACCCCACCGTCGCTCCCGGCTCCACCAAGACCTTCAAGCTTCGCGGCAAGGCCACCAAACTTCCTCACTGCTGCTCCCAGGGGCTACAACCACCACTACCCTGGAGCGCCTGGCGGAGTCCCTGGCTACGTTGCTCCACGTCCACCTGGTGCTTGTTTCACTTGTGGAGACACTGGGCATCAGTACTGGAACTGTCCGATGAAGAACAAAGCTCTTCCTCCACCACCTCCAAGATCTGCGGCAAGCTCTCCTATGGTTCGTGCACCACCACATCGGGCTCTCAACATCAACACCAAGCCCGGGTCTACTATTGCTCGTGCCAACTGTGTCAACGCCGCTCAAGCTGAGCATGCACCTGGAGTTGTGGTGGGTATGCTTCCCGTTAACTCAGTCCCTGCACGAGTTTTGTTTGATTCTGGTGCTTCGCATTCTTTTGTTTCGCATAAGTTTGCGCAAGAGCATGATCTGGATAAGGTTCCTTTATCACATCGTCTGGTGGTACAATCTCCTGGTTCAAACATGAGGGCTGCTCATATCAGCCATGGCAATCAAATTGAGATTGGTGGCTCTTCATTCTCGGCGTCCTTAATCTTTCTGGGCAACTCTGACATTGATGTCATCTTGGGCATGGATTGGTTGACAGCAAATGCAGCTGTGATTGATTGTGCTGAACGCTCGGTTTCTCTGAAGATTCCTGAAGGCCATATAGTCTATTCTCCGAGTCTGACTCCTGCTATCCAGCTTTTCTCTTTGGCGGCTCTGAATGATGATGCTACGGAAGCTATTCAGAGTGTTCCGGTGGTCTGTGAGTTCCCAGATGTCTTTCCTGAAGAGTTGTCAGGTATGCCTCCGGATCGTGAGGTCGAGTTTGTAATTGAGCTTGAACCTGGTACCGCTCCTATCTCCAAGCGGCCTTATAAAATGGGTCCTGCTGAGTTGGCTGAACTCAAACGTCAGCTGGATGAACAAGAGAAGGTGGGTTTCATTCAACACAGTACTTCTTCTTGGGGTAGCCCAACAATCTTTGTGAAGAAGCGAGACAAGACTGATAGACTTTGTGTTGACTATTGGGCTCTCAATGTTAAAACCATCAAGAATAAATATCCCCTTCCGCGGATTAATGATCTCTTCGATCAGCTAGCTGGAGCTGTGGTATTCTCTAAGCTTGACTTGAGAAGTGGTTATCACCAAATCAAGATTCGCAAGGAAGATGTTCCTAAAACAGCTTTCACCACCCGCTATGGCCTGTATGAGTACACGGTCATGTCTTTCGGTCTCACCAACGCACCTGCCACCTTCTCGAGGCTCATGAACTCGGTTTTCATGGAGTATCTTGACAAGTTCGTTGTGGTCTATCTGGATGACATCCTAGTCTATTCTAAGTCACAGAAAGAACATGAAGAACACCTTTGGTGTGTCCTAAACAAGCTTCGTGAGAACCGCTTGTATGCAAAGTTCTCCAAGTGTGAGTTTTGGCTGCCTCAAGTAACCTATCTTGGTCACGTCATATCTGCCAAGGGCATTGCAGTCAATCCGGAAACTGTGAAGACAATTGTTGAATGGCTTCCTCCTGTAAATGTCAAAGAAGTGCGGAGTTTCCTTGGTTTGGCTAGTTATTGCCGTCGCTACGTTCAGAACTTTTCGAAGATAGCGAAGCCTCTCACCGATCTCCTCAAGAAAGGCAAGAAATACCTTTGGACTCCTGCATGTCAAGCAAGCTTTGAGACACTCAAAGAGAAGCTCACTTCCACACCAGTCTTGGTTCCTCCGGATACATCCAAGCCGTTCCAGATATTCTATGACGCCTCTTTGCACGGATTGGGTGCGGTCCTTATGCAAGAAAAACAAGTTGTTGCTTATGCCTCTCGCCAAGTATGGAGGCATTACTTGCTGGGCAACCGTTGTGAAATCTTTTCTGATTACAAGAGTTTGAAGTATATCTTCACACAACCTGATCTCAACCTTCGGCAGAGGAGGTGGATTGAAGCAATCAATGATTTTGATTTGACCATCAACTACACTCCGGGCAAAGCTAATGTCATGGCCGATGCTCTCAGCCGTAAAGCTTATGTCAACAACCTCATGATGGAAGAACAACAGCCTCTCTTGTGCGAGGAATTCCGTCAGCTCAACCTTGAATTTGTGGAACAAGGGTATCTCCTGAACCTTCTAGCAACCCCTCTCTTGGAAGAAAAGGTTCGCTCCTTTCAGCTTGGTGATCCGTACACAAGAAAGGTCATCTCCAACATCCATCTCCCGAAGTATGAGTCCTTCCACGTCGATGATCAAGGCACGCTTTTCTTTGAACACCGGATGTTTGTTTCGAACTACCTGGGTTTGAGAGAGCAAGTTCTCAAGGAGGCGCATGATTCTGTTCTTTCTATCCACCCTGGCAGCACAAAGATGTACATGGACTTGAAAACACAATACTGGTGGCCGGGTTTGAAAAGGTATTGTGCCAAGTATGTCTCGGAGTGTGATGTCTGCCGCAGAGTTAAAGCTGTCCATCAGAAACCTTCCGGTCTTCTACAGCCGTTGAAACCCCCGGAATGGAAATGGGAGAAAGTAGAGATGGACTTCATCACTGGTTTTCCAAGGTCACAGAAGGGCAACAATGCAATCTTTGTTGTCATTGACAGGCTTTCTAAAGTGGCTCACTTCTTCCCCGTCAAGGAAACCATTTCTGCAATTCAGTTGGCTGAGCTCTATATCAACAGAATCGTCTCTCTGTATGGGGTTCCGCTTGAGATCAGTTCAGACCGTGGAAGCATCTTCACTTCCAAGTTCTGGGAGAGTTTCGAAAATGCTTTGGGAACAAAGTTGAACTTCAGCACAGCTTACCACCCACAGTCGAAAGGACAAGTTGAAAGGATCAATCAGATTCTGGAGGATATGCTTCGTGCTTGCGTCATCTCGTTCGGCATGAAGTGGGAAGAATGTCTTCCTTATGCTGAATTCTCTTACAACAACAGCTTCCAGAAAAGTCTAAAGATGGCACCATTTGAGGCTCTCTATGGTCGCAAATGCAGAACTCCGATTGGTTGGTCGGGTGCAGGAGAAAGAATATTGTTTGGCCCTGACATTGTGACTCAAGCGGAGGAGAAAGTTCACATCATTCTTGAAAATCTGAGGATTGCTCAAAGTCGCCAGAAGAGCAATTATGACAGAAAGCACACGGACATGGAGTATGTCCCTGGTGATCTCGTTTACCTTCGTGTCACTCCCATGAGAGGCACGCACCGCTTTGGTATCAAAGGAAAGCTGGCTCCTAGATACATCGGTCCCTTCAAAATTCGTGGAAGAAGAGGAGAAGTTGCTTATGCTCTTGAGCTTCCGGAAAAACTCAAAGTCCATGATGTTTTCCACATCTCTCAACTCAAGAAGTGCTTCAAGGACCCCGGCAGGACCGTGGACCATGAGCTCATCAATCTCCAAGAAGACCTGTCTTATCAAGAACACCCCACAAAAATCCTTGAAACCGCAGAAAGAAGGACTCGCAACAAGTCCATCAAGTTCTGCAAGGTGCAGTGGTCGCACCATTCCGTTTAATGAAGCCACTTGGGAACGTGAAGATGAGCTCCGTGCAAAATATCCTAACCTCTTTGTGTCTTCGTCTTCTTCCTAGAATCTCGGGGCGAGATTCCTGTTTAGTGGGGGAGAGTTGTAGCATCCCAATTGTCTAACAATTGTAATGCTACTTGGTCTAGTAATATAATGGCTACTTCTTATATATAATTGTTGCATCATCATTATATCATGCTCATGTCATCATGCCACCTTGCATTTGAGCATCATATAAAACCCCTTTTTGTTTGGTTCTTATCTCATATGCATTGTTAATTGTATTTGCCTCTTGATATTGTATTTGGGTCTTGATATATTGTTTAATGCCCAAGTTGAGTTGGGGGCATATCTTTTATTCCACTCCACCACCTTTTCTTTCACCACCTTATAATTCCACCATCCAACTAAATATGAGCTTTGCACTTTATTGAGTTTACCTCTAGCTCATGTGGGTTGGGATGGATCCAATTCTTTTCCACATGCTCTCATCTTAGCATCATGTTGTTTTCACATTATTGATATATGAGAGCCACATGGCCACCTTTGCATGCCTTGTGAGTGGAACCTTTTTCCTAGCTTCCATATGGATTATTATGGGTTTATGCTCATGTTGGGATATTTTGGGGACTATTAAGCATCTAGTGGTATAAACACACTAGCAAGTCCCAATTATAATCAAATGTGATCATCTCCATCTACTCCACTTGGAGCTTTCTTTTAAATTCTTTTGCTTAGGCCTTACTCCACATTTTGGAATGCATAAGAATAATGCCATGTAAATAATCTTGTTGTCACAAAATTAAGCATGGTATTAATTATTTATGCATGGCCCATGCAAGTACCACCTTTTTGCTTGTCCTTTGGTTTTTATTGGGTTTTGAGTGGATCATCTCTATCTCTATTCCTTCTTTTGGCTTGATCTATTTTGATCTTTCTTAACACCCTATCACCACATTCCTCTCTTCCTCTTGTCTTGATCTTGTTGGAGCTTGTCATGTTCTAGCTTGGTCTTGTCAAAAGAAAGCCACTCCATCTATCTCTCTCTCTAGACCCTAAACCTAACCCTCCATCTACCCTAGTTACATCCTACCACAACCTTGGGCATCATCTAATCTACCATACCCCCTCTCTAAGCTAAACCCTAAACCTACCTCCCTCTCTCTCGGCCTCTCTCTCTCACCTAGCTCTGCCCCACCTGGCCACCCTGGCCCACCTAGCTACAACCCCAACCAAAACCCTAGATACGCCCGAGCCATACCTCCTCTCTCCTAACCCTAGCTCCCACCTAGCCCGAGCCTCCCCTCTCTCTCTCTAGCTCTCTCTCTCTGCCTTGAGGGCTCCTCCAACCGAGCCCCCCCACCGGCCCTACCGGCCCCACCTGGCAGCCCCCTTCACCACCTCGCCCTGCTCCTGCCCCTGCCCGAGCACGTGAGTAGGAGAGGAGGAAAAAGGTGGCCGAGCCACCTTTTCCATCTACCCCGCTCCCCCACGGCAACCACACCTCTCCCGTCCCTATCTACTCCCTCTCTCTCGCCTCTGCATCCCCCAGATCTCCCCAGGATGCTCCCCTCTCTCCCGGCCTTCCCTCACCACCGCCTACACCATCGCCGGCCATCGTTGGCCTCCACCTCCCCTCCTCGTACCAGCCGGTGGCGTGGCGATCACAGGTGTCGAGGAAGGCCGTGGAGCTCCCCTACTCACCCTGTACACGGAGCCGAGCAGGAGGAGCCCCAGAACCGCTGCACCCGCCGAGCCCGACGCCAAACCCTAGCCGCCGTCCGCGAGCCACGTCGACGATCCCCTGCTCCCCAGTCCGAACCACCTCCACCGACGCCCTCACGGTGAGCTGGTCCACCTCCTAGACAACCCCCTCTGGCCGATCTACCTCTGTACGCGCTAGCCTTTTTGTCGAGCACTCTCTGCGCTGGCGCGCTCGCGTTCGCATCCTCGCCGTAGCGCCGCGGTAAGGTTTTCTGGCCGCGCAGACGTTCCCCAGCAACAACCCCAGCCACCGCAGTGGCTCCGCCCTCCGCGCGCGAGCCCTAGGTCCCGGGATCGAACCCCCACGCGCCGCGCCTGCCGCTGCCGCGCACCGATCGGTCGACAGACATATTCAGAGAAGAACAACAGTAGCCGCCGCCAGTTTTGCACATACCCCCCTGTTCCTTTTACTCCTCAAGCCGCACTCCTCACGGGCCCACCTGCCAGCCTCTAGGTCCTTTTTGCAAAAAGGTAACCAGGTTATGTAAGCCTCAACCCGCAGTCCCCGTGGGGCCGCGTGGCACCCCCCTTGGTCGCCCGCTGTCACGTGGGCCTACGAGGCCGTCGGTCCCACCTGTCGGCCTCCTGGGCTAGCCTTCCGCGCAGTGAGAAAAGCCCCAGCACGCTTCGTGTCACCCAGTCAGCACTGGTCCCATCCGTCAGTGGCTTGGGTTAGCTTTTCTCTGGGTATAAAAAGTCCTGCAGTTTATCTGTTTTAATAAAATGATTCTGGAAAATGTTTAAATTTCAAATTTAAATCTGTTTTAATATAACTTTTCATATATAATTCCAAATTTAACATATGATATATGTTTTGAAATCAGAAAAATGTGAGGAATTCAAATATGCCATTCAAATTATATTTTGAACACTTAAAATTTCAAGTTGATTTAAATTACAATAAAATGCCCTTTTCCCTTAATTAATTAATAACTTTTGTTTTATAACTCCAAATTTAACAAATAATATGTATAAAATGATTAGCTCGACGAGACCTTTCTGTTTATGCATTCCATGTTTTGTTTTGCAGCATGCATCATATAAATATAATGTGTACAGCAACTAATATGAGGATAAAATGTGGCCAAAACTCAATAAAATGATTTATTCTTGTATTTCACACCTCACCCATGCCATGCTACATTATTGCCATGCAAATTGTGCATCATTCATCATGGCATGATTGTTTGCTTGATGCATTTAATTCATATGCTTGTGCACTTTATTTATGTTGGCCTTGTTTGTTTGGTTCTTCTTCGAATAGACGCTGAGCAGGGGATATATCAAGAAACCCAGGAGCACTACCCAGATCCATCCCTTGCTTCAACTGAGCTGCCAGGCAAGCACTACCACATGCTTGCATACATATAGTACCTATTTGCCTTTATCTTATTCTTGCATCATTGAGTCGCGATTGCATTAAACTGAATCCCAAGTACTGCATAGCCTTTATTTTTAAACCCCACCGAAGCTTGTTCCTCCATCCCATGAGCCATTACTACAGGAGTTGTTTGAGCCATGCGAGTCGTAGAACAGCATGTGTAGGGTATGTTAGTGTCTGATGGATAACGAGGTACCTAAACAACTTAACCTGAGTAGTAATGGGATAACTAATGAAAGTGGCATCGGTGAGCCATATTTGCTATTTGGTTTTTCAGGCTCACTTGTGTCTCGTAGGACCCCGAGTACTTGATTCCTGTTCCTTGAATATTCGCGCTATCCACATCCGGGAGGCTTATGAACCCCCCTGAGCCAGAGCTTGATTCATTCTTATTTCTTGGGGCCACAAACTAGTTTGAGGTTTTATTTACTATCCTGTACTTATGCCATGCTCTACTGCTTTATTTAAATTGTGCGAGGTACTGCACATGTACTGTTTAGGACCGTGACCCGTTTTCGCTGTATCGACAAGCCCAGTCACACTTTCGGGTTCCCAGTCATTTACAGCCGGCCCCACAAACCCTGAGTCCGTCTCGTAGCCGGCCAGCTTCGTTGCGGGTAGCTTAATGGGGTGGCCCCCTGAAATATTTCTGAATCCTGTGATCGCTTTGTCGTGACTGCCTCGTTGGTTTTGATTTGGTTTTTCCGAGGTTGATCGAGTGTGTGTTGCTATTTGTGCACCCCTGCAGGGTAAAACTTTCTGAAAGCCGTGTCCGCGGTTATGGCCGACTTGGAGCACAGTTTCTCGATCATAGACAAGAATAACTAAAGCACCGCTTTTAATTTGACTAAGTACCGGACTAGTAAATAGTGCAACACTCATGGAATGGATAATAAAACTACCAACGGATGGGGGGTTGTTCGTCCGCTTCCTCGTCGGTAAGCGAGGAGGAGGATGGATCTGTGGACATTACCATTATAACTGTTGTTATTAATTCACGGACATCCGTCTATCTCTGGTTAGGCGGATGGTTAGCGAGTATCTATAGAATTGTTAGGGTTTATCTTTTGCTGCAATTGCGTCACCCCAGGTTGTGTCCCCTTTAGAGGCATAAAGACTTGCTGAGTACCCCTAGGGTCTCACACGATAAATTATTTGATTCAGATGAACAGGTACCCTCGCAAGATGGATACTGGGTGGAGGAGATGGACGATGTGGGCAACGATCATTCGGTGTAGAGATTCCGGGAACGGGGATCCGTGAGATCTATGGGCGGGATGTGTTTATTTATGGGGCATCTTATGCCGATTTGCTTCTTATCCGTACTCGGATTTTGTCTTCCGCTTCCGCCTGATACTCTGATGTTTGATGTATGAGGAGATATCCTAAACTATTATATCTATCTAGGATATTTGGATCTTGCCGTATGGCGTTGCTATTTTTCCTTTCTTTTTAGATGGAATGGCTCTGATGTACTGTTGTATGGTGGCTTGCATACATACTCATTTGTGTATGTAGTTGATCCCTTCGCCTGCCGATTACGCCGCCCATTCTTGTCCCGATGTTTGGAAATGGTTAGGACGGCCGAAAGGTCTACCTGTGAGTGCCATTTGGGCCCCACCGTACTATTTTAACCATTTCCGCTCATCCAGGCTTGTAACTAGGAGCGTAATTCACCGAGGTAGTTACATAAGGGTGTCGCTCTAGGGCGCCAGCCTCTGGGATGCTGTCGACACAGGCGACGTGGTGGAGCAGCACGAGTTGGGGCAATATTGTGCTTCGTGCCGTAGGATATGGTGTGAGACCTCGCCGCCAAGGACAATGCGAAGTATGTGATCAAAACAATGCGTGTTGGTGTCGAGTGTTTCCTCGAGTCACGTCGTCCAAAAACTCCTCAAGGATTTTGAGACCCTTGCGTTCAAAATTGGCGAGGTGGTTAATACCTTCGATCCGGATTACGGATGTAGTATAGTAGCTTTTTCCTTAAAAAATACATAGGTTTATCAAACCTTGGGAAACACTTGTTGATGGTTAAGTAACGTTTATAAGACCTGCTAGTTCGTTTTATCTTACATTTACCGGAGCTTTCTAGTTTATTGTGTATCTAGGGTTGTATTGATGAATGGAGATATGTTAGGGTTGAAGATTCACCTGCAGCTATGCATACATATAGGATAAAGATAATTTTAAGCATATTCATGTGTAAATGATCTAATATAGATAAGATTTGTGGGCAGCACATCCATAATTACTAGAGCTCCACAGGCATAGCAAAACTCTTGGTCCAACCATTAATACCACGAAGCATCGGGCTATGAACAATTA
Source organism: Avena sativa (assembly GCA_916181665.1). Taxonomy (NCBI): domain Eukaryota; kingdom Viridiplantae; phylum Streptophyta; class Magnoliopsida; order Poales; family Poaceae; genus Avena; species Avena sativa. The sequence continues at coordinate 438,837,082 of OV702295.1, forward strand.
TTAAGTAAATCCATACAAAGCATTAAGATCTATGATGTTGTTGTTGTTTTTAAATGGATCACTATACGAATACTGTACTTCCCTTGTTGTCACTGGGTTTCGCACGTAAACGTGTTTCACCACTCATCTTACCTCAAAACATGATCAATCTGCGGGGTCTTGGGTACCTGACAAGTCCTTGGATCGAGGTATGAGACAAAGATACAATATACAGATCTCCTATGAAATCACCACACAATATTTTCATGCAATTAGATGTACATAATCGCTGCGAGGCTACTCCTCAACCCGCAACCCGTGAAGACTACTCACTCATAATAATAAGATCAAGGATAGAAAATATTGTAAAATTTCTTAGATTGAAATCAAATATTCGTACAATAGTCGCCAATCATGAGGAGATCTCAAATACAAGATTATGACTATGGCTATGAAGGGGATTGGAGATGGAGATGATGAACTATGGTGGTGGTGAAGTGGTGGATCTTCCTCGCTGTGTTTGTGATGCAATCTGAAAATGTAGGCCATTTGTGTCGCGGCTGGAGTCTCGATATATATGTAGCCCTTCGCGGAAGTTGTTGTGTTTGACCTAGCGAAGGTGGTACCGGTGGTACAGGCAAGCGGTATTGGCGGGGCTTGCCCGTACCATTGGTCATTAACACTCCTGGAGACAAGTTTTTGACCCTAATTGACTTGCTGTATTGACAACGTCTTAATCTTCCATAATTGCTCCTGATTTCTCCATAAAAGAGTATTTCGTGCATCACATAAATAAAGACAAGGTTTGCGCATCTTTGCAATAATTAGTCTTAAGTGTCAAAGCTAGTCAACTACTTGACATAAAATAATATTTGAATGCGGAAAAAGATGTTATTTTCACAACCATCATTATCTCCAAGCTTAAACCTTAAACATCCTCGAGCAAGAAAGAAAAAAATCACAACTAAATCATCGTTTAAACTAAAATTACAAGAAAGTAAACTCACTTATGATTGGTAGCCTTATGAGTCCAACGCTTCTTTATTTTTAAAGCTTAGTATAGTTAGAGCAGTGCAAAGAATATCATACAAGTTTTGGTAACACAAGGCAATTAAAATAAAGTATCTATAAGCATAAATGACTAAAAAGTGTAGCAATCATTTCAGTGCCTCTAGTTAACTCTCAGCTTGCTAAGAAACAGTAGAAAGTTTCACATTAGCCCTTCTCGGTGCACCTTTTCTTCACATATATATTTGTTTCACATTAGCATATCTCGGTGTACCTTATATGCTTTATTTGCCTAGTAGCCAAAAGTCTGCATTCCACATGTATTACAGTCTTTTGCTTTTTTGTTTGACAAAAGAGAGCAGGGATGACGACTCTCTTTGCTGAGTATCTAACTGTTCTCTGGGCTCGGTTTAGGGAAGAGGCTTTGTCAAAATTTCCGACAAAATTCGCTACACAAAAATTATTACTCTGGGCAACAAAAAACTTGGTTTCCGGTAGTGCATGTATACATCATCTTTTTGGTGGGGATAATGGCACATTAGCTAGCTAACTAGTTCAACTAATTTAAGTATTTACGTCGACTCACAGCAGTCCAAACATCAGTACTGTCGTCGTCGTCGTCAATGCAGAGCGCAAGCCCGAGGAGACCCGAAGGAGCTCGTCCAGGTAGTCCGCGCCGAGGTCCTGAAGCTCCACGACGCCTGAGCCGGTGCCGGCGGACGTCTGCGCATCAGCCGGCTGCTCCTGTCTGACACTGACGGCGGGCATCATCATCTTGGTGGGCGCGGGCGTGTACGACGCCGACCCCGCCGCCGTCGTCTTCTTGGCCTTGTTGGGCGAGCGCGTCCGGATGGAGTGGCGGCGCTTGAGCGCGAGCACGGGGGAGCCCGCGGTGGCCCCGAGCGCGAGGGTGCGGAGCGACTCCTGGACGCGGTCGACGGGGTAGTTGAGCACGGCGGCGGCGCCGCGCACGGAGAAGGCGGCCTGGTCGTAGGCCATGGCGGCCGCCTCGGGGGTGTTGAAGGTGCCGAGCCACACCCTGGCGCCCTTGCGGGTGGAGTCCCGTATCTCGGCCGCGAACTTGCCCCACGGCCGCTTCCGCACGCCGATCAGCCCCTTCGGGACCGACGCGTCGGCTGGGCCACGGCGCTTGCTTGGACTTGGACTTGGACTTGGAGCAGGAGCGGCAGCAACTGGAGCGGTGGGCTGCATTTGCTGCATGGCCTGTCGCTGCTGGACGACATGGCCGTGGTGGTGGTCGGAGGAGGAATATGAGGAGGTGGAGCCAGACGATGACGAAGAGGACGACGACGCGTCCATGTCCAGGTCGAAATTCAGGTAATGGGCCACCGACATGTCCATGTCGTCGCCCATCGTCTCCAGGAGCGTGCTGAGCAGCTGCATGTCGTCAATGTTGCCCATGTCGAACGCCGACGGCGAGTACAGCGCGGCCGGCGCCGACGACATCGGCTGGCCGTAGCCGTTGCCGATTCCACTAAATTGATGTTGTTCCATGGACGATGGACTGAATGCTCGAGCAATGCTGGCTCAGCGAGAAGGAAGGCTGAATTTTGTTGGAGGCTTTGCTAACTGTTACGAGCAGGGGCATTACCGCCCCGCTTTTATAAGCAGCCCATTCCATCTGCCTAGAAAGAGGGGAATTGAATACCACTTCAAATCACCGAAGTTTTGGTGCGGGCCCCACCGCATCTAGGACCAAAACAAAAATAGTTAAATACAACGGTACTCTCTCCGTTTAGAAATATAAAGCGTTTGAGTTTTGTGAATCGAATGTATTTAGAGGTCTTTTAATATGTAGGTTTGTAGAAGTTCGAAGGAACCTATACACTGAAAACGATACATTCAATTTGCGAAGTTCGAAGGAAGAGGAAGAATGAGCCTGGGTTAGCTGATTGGAGCGACGCGAGTGACAGGGACAACTCCCAGCCCCTGGCTGACATAGGGCGGCGGGATACGACAAGCAACCACGACGTCACCATTCACTCATCCTCTGCTCCGACCTGCCCTCACTGCCGCTGACGTAGGGCGGCGGCCACACGGCACCATGTGCAGAAGATCCCGGCTATATGGAGACATGCGAAATATCCATCAGCGATGAGCGCTCGCTTGCCAAGCAAATATTTTATAACAGAGTTGTTTTACGCGCGCTGTCTTCGCGGAAGCAGCATACATGTGGGCCCCAAAACTAGTAATGTTGTATTCCGTCTATCTAGTTTTATTGGGCTTAATCGAAGCAGCGCTGCGACCAAGATATGATTCTATTAGTGGAGAAAAATCACATAGACAGGTTGTAATTACTGATTTTCTCTCATTAACTACGAGAATTAATTACTACTCTGTTAAATGCAATGTAATGCATAGGGTAGCCTCATGGAGTCATGCACAAAAGGATGCCACGAGGCTGGTTTCCAGAAATCAGGACAATTAAACCACGAATTAAGTAGAAAATCTAGTCTAATTTTTTTGAATTTTTCTAATTCTACTAATAGCTCAATAAATCTAGATGGAGGGAGTAGTATAACCTCACTACCTGCAGCCTCTTTTCCCCTCTATTTTTAAAAAAAAAGAGACCCATGGATCCTAGCACCCTGGGGCATATTCTTATACTCCCACCGACCCATATTAATTTATTCAGATTTATCTATATATGAACGTATTTAGTATTAGATATATCTGTATCTAGCAAATTCAAGTCAACTAATATGGATCGGAGGGAGTAGAAGAAAGGAAGCCACGGAGCAGAAACGGCTAGCACGATACTAGAAACCGGGTTTCCAGGCTAGCGAGCAAACTCATGCTCTAACTATAAGTAGCTGACTTTTTTCGAGTAAAAAAAAAGTCAGCTAACCTAACAAACCAGATCCTCGGGCGCGAGCCGGTGCCCATCTCGCTCTCGCTTCGGATTATCGGATACGTACATGTATGCATATGCGTGTGACCGATCACTACTAAACACATCCAGGTCTCAGAACATTTTTTGTTATATCATGCTCACTAGGTTCTCCCTTCTCGTACTACATGCTTCTTCATTGGTGTATAACCTAGTGTCAGAGGCTGCTTTTAAAAGCTTAATTAGTAGTATTGTTTTGTAAAGCCGTAGCTTAGTATTCTTCGTCTACATCAAGCTCACCCTACGAAATTCATCGCCGAGATACGAGCAATCTTCGAAACTATGCCTCGTAATCAAATCTGTCGTGGATTTGCTCGCTACATCCTCGGACGCCCACCCGCGGATCCATACACATGTACATTACTGAACGAGCCTCAGTTGTAAGGGTCTACCAGTACATTGCGATGTCAGCATTTGAAAATCTTGAAATAAATAAACCTCCTTCTCTCCCCTCCCTCCTTAGTTGAGAGTTGCCTTGTCGACTTCGGCTCCTCTCCCTTCCTAATTGGCGGCCTCATCATCCGAAGATAGGGGAGGGGGCTTCCCTTACATTAGTAGTATATCTAGGTTTTGGCCGCTATGCCAGAATGGCGTTATGCCGTTGAGGTCGAAGGATCTGGAACCTACAAGTTGTTCCAGGTGATGGGCGGTGGAGGGGTAGTTTCTTACAGAGCTCCAAGGGATGGAGATGGTGAGTTGTTATGTCTCTCGGCAACCTCTTCAATAAAGCTAGGCCGTGGAGTTCTAAATCCAAGAGATCTGCAATCGCCTCTGCTCTTTCCTTGTGGTCATGGTCATAGATAGGAGAGAGGGGAGGGACTTGCTGTTCTTGCTTCTTGTGCTTGGCGGGTGGTTGTGTGAACGCCGTTGTGTGTATGCTAGAAGCCGCTTCAACAACCAGAGTTCATCAACACCAGATGCTTTGCCTCGGAGTTATGTTTGGCTGCTGGGGCCACTCCTCGCCGGGAAGCCTCGTTCTTTCAAGGTTCTTCTTCCTCGACTTCAGTGCGGGATCCATCATCGGTGTTGCCCCAAGTGGTTTGTCCCTGGTGGCGGCTCGGGTGCCCCGGACCTGGAAGTCGTTCTAAAATGCGGTGGAGCGGAACGAGGACTTGATCGTGTTTTTTTACCTTTTGTTCTTGGGTCTTGCTTGTAAAACTTGAGGCTTTATCTCTGCTTTCCTTGCTAGATAGGGTGCTCGATGTAAATTTATACCTCTCGTTTGACTAATACAGTTTCAAGGCCCTTCGAGGTCTTGCCTGTTTAGAAAAAGCACCAAAGGTCTACTGTCTCCCGTACAAAGCTGGTGCACTTTGATCTTGTCAGGCCGCTTCCTCGTCGCACTTAATACCAGTTAATTTTCTAAGGTGACTGGTAAATGTCTTTGTTAACTTGACAACACAGTGTCATGATGCGTTTTAAGATTATTATCGTCGCAATACTAGGTCACTGAAAATAGGGAAAAACTCACCGATAAACTAATTAACCACTAGTGCAATCTATATTTTCACATTAAGAATAATGTGCATACATAATTTGTTTTACAGATGCCTAGTAGTACATGGTATATGCAGTGACGATCTGCCACAGGGGCACGATCTTCGCGGGGCCCGCAGATCGGCCCTCACCACTTGTATTATGGCGGCAAATCAATACTATAACCCACAGCTGCCTCATTTTTCCTCTGTGATTGAGGGACACATCCAGCTGACCTAGTTTCTTAATTATAAACTAATATATCAGAGATTGCTCGACAGATCCTCGGACGCACACGAGCTGATGCACACCTCGATCTCGTCCATGATACGCATATGCATGCATGCATGTGACTGATTAGTACTAAACTTCATTTGTCCTACGTAATTAAATCTGGTGCATCTTCTTATTTTTTGCTTGTGATAGCTCCTCGTACCACATGAATCTTTTCTTTGGTAATTGAGTATTTTAGATACGCATGGCATGCCTAACAGGTAAGTTTTTATTTTTTTTGAAATTCAATATATTAAGCAAGCAAGCCGTCTCATTAAAAACCTTCCGGTCTCCGTAGGTAACGGATAAGTTTCATTATCAATTTCTACCATAACATAGTGTTCGAGTCAAGTTTTGTGGCTTTGTGTAATTTTGGGACATTAGCGTCAAAAGATTGCATGATATCACCCCATTGCATTTGGTACCACCTCTTGGTACGACACATTTACAAGAAAACACTTAATATTCATCAAAGTCAACCTACGGTACATTTCCAAGGAGGTTTCATTGAAAGTTTCAATACATTCTGAATTACGCTTGCTTTCAGTGAAAAGTTTGTGAAACCTTTAATGAAGCCTTTGTTGCTACATCCATTTCTGAAACATGTGGTACTACAATGAAGCATTTATGAATCCTCTATAAGTTGGAGTGTGGGTTGACATACTTAAAATACAATGTTCCATGAGAAATTATATATGTGGGCAGCCAACAAATCCGAGGCATTTGGTGCGGTATAATCTTGAGCAAATGAAACTGCCAAGATTTTCTGCTGAGATTAGTTATGGTACATGGTCAAACACTTCCGCTCTGTAATTTTAAGTGACTGAATTCTTCAAGAAGGAAAACTAATCAAGAAATAGGAGAAGTTGGAATGTCTTTGTAACAGTGACCATAAATCCTTCATGCCTACATGCTTATTGGCTATATCTTATACAAATTTAAGCTACTTCTTCATTCTAACATGTGGTCTGGTGTGGACATTAAGATCCAAGTTTTAGAAATTAATTCATATTCACAATATATATTGGTTAAGTAATACATACGCTCATAGTCAAATGACATGGCTTGTGTGCAGTGGCAGAGCTAGCGGAGGAAATCCGGGGGAGGGGGCAAAACATATAATATGAATGTTTAAGCAGTGCAAATGACTCTAATTTTTTTCATGTAAGTCCCCATGTTTTCTACAATGACCTTTCAAAGTCGAGGGGGTGCCCCCTAGAGATATACATAGCTCCACTAGTTCTTGTGTGTCACAAAATCCACATGCTTGGATTTCTATTATTGATAAAACTTAATTTTTGGAATGCGTCGATGCGCGTCTTCCGTTGCGTTTGGCATTGCATGTGGGAAAGTGGGAATGTCCTTGTAACAATGATCCATAAACCCTTCTTGACTAGTTGCTTCTTAGGGTATATCTCATACAACTTTAGGCTAGTTCTTCATTCTAAAGTGTGGCCTAATGTCAACATTAAGATCCAAGTTTGAACAATGAATGCATACCAACAATATATGAGTTACTTAATATACGGGGACATAATCAAACTACATGGTTTGTGTGTAGTGGCCGAGCTAGAGGAGGATATATGGGAGGAGGGGAGCATAATGCATGGATGTTTAGGGGGCTAATGAATCTATTTTCTTTCATGTATGTCTCTAATTTGTCTTCATTGATCTTTCGAGGTCTTCGGATGATGACCCCCCTAGTTACACATAGCTCTGCCCAGTGCTTGTGTGCACAAAACCCACATGCTTTGGTTTATACTGTTGAGTAAACTTGATTTTTGGAATGTGTCTTTGTGTGTCTTCCGTTGTGTTTGGCACTGCACGAGTTATGAAAATTCCTTTTAATCCATCCCCTTCTTGCCAATTTTAGTGTCTCTTTGAAACTATTTTATCTACTTTTCCAGCTAATTTTCAGTAGCAGATTACAAAACGAATACAATGCAACACAATTTAGGAACCACGAACTCAGCATTACATTGAGAAAACTTCTTTGTGTTTGTACGGAAATTTGGGGAAAATACATAGAAATAATATGCTATGCAAATACTTTCAGGATATCTAATATGGGGATCACATGTAATCAACCCGAACTCTTTTAACATATCCAACGAATCCCACTTTTACCACTAAACTATACCCGCTAGATATAGATTATGATTCGTTCCAGAAAAGTTCCAAAAGATGATAATGATAAGTAAAACGATTGTTTACGAAGAAACGCCAACTGAACTAACGGAATTTTTTGATAAAGGTGTTATTGATGGAATTACCTCGGCATGTCAATCATTTCCATTTCCACAAGGTTGTTTGCTTGTCAGATTTATTTACTTACATTTGATGTGTGGGTGCGAAGAAGGTACATCTAGCCATTCCTGATGAACAAAAAAGTATACATACAGTCATTGTGGCCTAAATCTAGCACAACTTATTTATACACATGAAGTTGCAATTATTGGCTACCTAAATATCTACGCTCACTCACCTGCCCAAAAGGTGGTGCATGCATGTGGGCAGGCCGGTTAGCACGCGAGAGGCCAAATATAATACTACTCCTACTCTTTTACATCTGCTTAGTGTTGCTGCTAATAATATAATATCTTCCTTAATTAGCTGATTGCAAGTTGGTGCTGCAGCTAGATAGCTAGGGACCAACCGGCCTGTTTTTCTTTTGGGCCTCACGAACTTTTCGTGCTACAGTATGTTGAGGTGGACCGGCCGCTAAAGTTTGTAACGACGATATATATTTCAATATTATAAATTTTCCTTCTTTCGAGGGAGAAAAATATTGAGTTGTTTAATTAGTATAGCCATTAGAGAAGAACGATAGTATATCCAACTGTTAGCTATAAGGTAGTGTGATGTCATCTATAGTCAACTTAATAGCCAACATGTACAATAGCAAACTATAGAAATATACTAGTTTATCAATACTCTAACAAAGTGCATAGGAGCAGGTGCTAGAGCTGGGTCTTGCACGAGAGTCACTCTCTTTCTCTCTCCTCTTCTCTCTCCTCCAACTCAGCACAAATATACTATTTAATAGCTTATAGCCAGCTGATATCACCATATTGTACTTGCTCTCACATCGAGTACCTTTCACAACCCCTGACTTTGAATCTGACAAAAAAAATCTCACAGGGTTGAACATCTCATGTACTACAAGGATTCGGCATTGACATAATTTCAAATTCTACAGTTGTTAATGTGTCTTGAAGCTTATAGAGTAAATAGCGTAAAACCACCGCATCATCATCCGGTGATTTCACCAAAACTTACAATAAAAATTTGCAAGTTGTGAAATTCGGCGGTCCTCAAAAGCACACAAAACATTTATTGTGGAACCGTTGGGAGTATGTATGGACAAATATGTAATTTGGCAGTATTGCTATAGAATGCAAATTTTTTTTTTGCGGGTATAGAATGCAAATATATTAATTAATTGAGGTGTATCCAAGATGATGAGTAGTACTAGTAGTCGTATGTGTCATCGTCATGAGTCATAACTCAGTGTGGGTTCGAGGAAGCAGCGGCAGGCAGGTGAGTGTCTGTGCTGTGATGGTTGCTTGCATCTGCATGGCGTCGCTACCCAGCTTACCAGCTATAGCTAACATTGAAGAGCTGTGCGCTGAGGAAGGTGGCGAGCTGCTTCGCCTGGGAGCAGCCAAACAGGATGCATTCATGCACACATACCTGGTCGATCGATGGAGTTGTTTACGTCAACGCTGACGCAAACGGAGCGACGTGCAGCATCGAATGAGTGCGACCACACATTTCATCCGTCCAAAACTCCATCGTCGTCCGGAACAAGAAAAAGGCAGCACTGGGAGGAAGAAGAAAATGGACCGATCGGTCGATGTCCAGGTGCAGTGCATGTACTAATTATTGTGTCACGCACACAACAACGACCGCCCTGAAGTTTTGGCTGTCACGCTCATCCTTCATTTTCGTCCAACCTCTACGCCTCAGCAAATCTCGGCCTGGGCAGTGTCTCGGGCCGGGCCTGCCGAAGCCCGACCCTTAAAAGTCAAGCTTAGTCTCAGTCTGATCGAGGCATGAAAAAAATGAATACTTTCGTATTGAAATTTTGAAATAATTATTTTTTGGTATAAAATATGAAATTACACCTATCATTTCGATAATAAAATATAAAAAACCACGAATTTTGATCTTTTTAGGCTTGTGAGGCAGGTTTCAGGAGGAAACCTGAGGCCCGAGCCTGGCCCGAATGTTGGGCTTCGGTTGGGTCTGTTGGGCCAGGCTGCCAATGTCCAGGACTAATCCAACCAAAGAGCAATTCTAGGAGATTTTTCATAATGCTGACTTTATTCTTTAAATATAATAAAATTATGCAATCTAGAAAACACACACTAATAAGACTATAATACAAGAACCAACCAACATGTTGGATCGATTAAGAGGGTGGTTGTATTGGAGATTCAATCTCATGTACTATATATCTTATTAAAGCGGAATATTCTTCCCTGCAAAAAAAGCGGAATATCTTGTAATTTTAGGTTTTTCCACGGAACCAAAAAGGGAAGACCATTTTTGTTTCACATGAAAATAAAACATTTGTACTAACTTAGGTCCAGGTGTAGCCTCGCATGTAGGACATGTGTGTAGCATATACTAGCTAGATAGCTGAACAGGCCTTTTGGGCGCATGATGCAGCCAAGAATAAGTCAAGTACTAACTGACCAGCTGCTGACTGCTGCCTTGAATTTGGAAATACTTCTACTATTTTCCACAAATCTCGTCGTAGCAACTGTCGCGGCGGGGTTGGCCAGAATGCCATGTAATAAATACTCTATAAACACACAAGAATGCAAATGTGGATGCTGGTTGAGCCAACTTAATTTGGTGCAAAACATGTAGGGTAGGACATTGAGTATATGTGTTTCTTGGCAAAGATCTGTGTGACAGGTATTAGAACACTGGGCATATGCTCACTACATGCATTAATTCATGGAAGCTGGTAGGAGATGAGAAAAGAGAGAGAGGAAGGTTCGTGGATGCATTGCAGCAGCAGCACCTGATGACCTACATGCGTCTGCAGATGTTGGGGTGCAAGTCCAGGTGCACGGCATCTTGCCTCCTCCGGCCGGCACCATGCACATCAATCCGACTCAACGCCCCAAAAGTTGAACCATATATTATCTCATACTCGATCTACCTAGTTGTTCTTCTCCTGCTCTCATCACTGCATATGTACATATATATTTATGAGTGTTTTTCTAATAGTATATCTCTTCGGTTTGTCATTGCTACGTACGTTCGGCCAACACGAGCTCTTTCGTGCGCCCTTCCTTTCATTTTCAGACATCTTCTGTTTTCGTATCCACTCATTCATCCATCTCTTATTTATTTCTTCAGTGTCCCGGTCGTCGCAAGTATATACATATGCTAGTTTGCAGTCTCGACCTAGATTTTTCTCTGGTTTGATCTGATTCGGTCAACATGACGAACTGTTCATATCTATGATGTCTTACGTTCATTGATTATACAGTCGATCAAGCCTATGATTTGATTCATTTCTCCATTTTAGATGGATACATACGATACATTTCTTACATGGCCAAATTAGAGCAACTCCAACGGAAGCGCTAAAATGCGGCGCGCTAAAACAATTTTTGCACCGCTCGTTCGCGCAGCTAACTGGCGCTTCACCGGAGGCGCTAAAATGCAGCACGCTGGAACCTGCGCTGCACTAGGAGCTGTAAAATCGCGCGCACGATGATACCTTCGTTTCAGATTACGGATGTAGTGTAGTTTCTTTTTCCCTAATAGACCTAGGTTATTGAATCAACGGGAAGCGAATGCGTAGTGAAGTTATTTTAACGGACCTTTGAAAGTTTTAGAATTCCATTTGCGTTATTACCAGACCAATAGCTCGCGTCTTTTTATTGTTGTTCATGATGGAGATAGGGAGCCTAGGGCGTTCGGTTTCACCTATAGCTGCGCAAAACATATGATGGAAATAAAAGATAGAAATAAAGTATGCATGTACTTGTTAGAGCAAGATAAATTATATGTGGACAGTGCATCCATAATTGCTATTGCCTCCGCAACCGCTTATAGCAATAACCTACTAGTCTCTTCCATAGAAGAAAGAGATTTAATGATATACATAGTGATGTCACCGTTAATCCCAAGCAAATCTCTCACATACAGCCGTACTACCCCTTCTGTCACCGGGGTTCCCAACTTGCAGATCAGTCATTACTCATACTCCCTATATCTGGATCAACCCTCTGGGTCTTGGGTACCTAACAAGTTCTTGGATTGAGGCAAGAGAGGATACAATAATCATCATGTCATACAAACTAATACACGATCCCATCTATGATAAATAACATGCATAATCTCTACATGGCTAGGCCGAAGCCCTTAGCCCAAGGAGAATTACACACACATAGAGATGAGATCAACAATCATAAACATTATAATGAAAACCATAAGATTGACAACAATAGTCTTACAATATCGCCAATCGAAGAAGAGATCTACTATTACAAGTGGTGAAATATGACTATGGAGATGGAGAAGGGTTTTGAAATCTGGAGGCGGCTGGTGATCTGTGGCAGAGACTTTTTGGTGAGATCTGGCTTGTTTTATTGTTGCTCGAGGCTTCTTTATATAGGGGTGCCTTCACAAAAGTTGTTCTGTTTAACCTAACGGTGGCGGCGCCAACTATACGACCGGAGCTATACGGCCGGAATTTTTGCTCCGATCGTATAGTTTGTTGTTAAAGCGTCTGCCTCCGTTTTACAGCTCCTAGTTTCTTATGGTTGTTGGAAATCTCGTATATTTGACTTTAATGTAGTGATTTCCATCATCAAACGATATTATCTGCGCAGGAAAAATATAAAAGAAAGGATTGCATACCCCTCCGAATATTAGGCATTAGTGGCAGGGTTTAGAGAGATATTTAATCAAAATTATGAATAATATCCGGTTTAAATATGGGCGTAGATGGCTATATTTCAGAGCCATCAACCTCCCCAAGCTTAAACTTGATCGTCCCCGAGCAAGAAAACCAAAATTTAAAAGGAACTCAACATTTAAACTGAAATAATGAGATGGTGATCTTACTCATGATTGGTAGTCTCATGTTTCCTCCACTTCATAAATCTGAAAAACTTCAGCATAGATAGAGTAATGGAAAGCATATCATACAGGTTTTATGCATCCTTATAGTGTAGCAAAATTATTGTTAGCATGGATGATTCAAATGAGTAAACTTTATTCCATCTCATGTAATCAACTCATAGGCTTGGCTTTGAACAATAAAGTAGAATCATGTAAATTAAGAGTGTGAGATTTGTCATGAAAAGCATATACAATTCTCTCACATCAATAAATCAAGACTTTTCAAGCACTACTTTTCTATTCATTGTCCTTCAAAAATTACAGTTTTTAAGTAATTGAGAGCATGCCAAAGATTTTTATTAGTTTATCGGGCTTTGATGGACACTCGTGGCATCACTAAGGTTTTTGTTCCTTTTGCATAATGATTACTCATAATAGCCAGGGGAGTGATTCCATCATGATTACAGCTACCCGGGAGTGCCAAGAATCTTACCCACTATAGCATTGCTGCTACAAGTGTTAATCAACTCATAGCCGAAATCTAGGAGTTTCCTCCATGAAGATCGTTCGTAGACCAGTGGAGTTGTTGGCATCCCATGAAGTTTGACACACATAAAGCTATATCATTCTTATGATTAACAAGTCAAACTTTGTCATGCTCACAAAAACCGATAAACATTAATTCAATCGAACAAATCCTTTCAAAGAGAGCTATCAAGTCAATCAACATTTTCACCTTCAAGACTAAGCACTATAACATCCAAGCCTTCAATTGTGAGACTTTTTCTTATTATAATTGTTTAGCAATTTTTAGGCAAGACTTGGTTAATTACGAGAGCTGGAACAAAATGTACCCAACTAAATACCCATGCAAACGAAAAATCTTACTATGATACAAAGACTCACTCCACCAATATGATATCTCAACATTTACTACTAACTAGCATGGGTTTCTCAAACTTCAAAAGTGGGGAGTCATAAGGCATACCTCTCATGTTTGGTTCCACTTCTCTCTTCCTTTTTTATTTGTTTCTTGGAAACATGAAGTCGATCACTCTCCTACAAACATATGAAGACCTCGAGGCGGAAAGAAAAGAAAGAGGGAAATAAGGAAAAATGGAGAAATCTTTTTGTGGTTTTTTTAAGAGAGGGAATTTAAAGAATAGAAAATTGGCGGCAAAGCATGGCTAGAAAATCTCGAAAGCAAATAGAAAGAACTAGAAAATAAAGTGTTGGGGAAACCAACACGAGTGCTTATAAACTCAAATAAAAACACAACCTTGAAATAAATAAGAAAATAAACGCCAAATAAAGATACATGAGGAAACTTCCCCAAGCTTAGGCTTTTGCAAGCCCTTCAAATCATTGTGGTGGCAAGAAAAAGTCGTTACTCCAGTTTGCGAATTGAGTTGAGAGGTTACTAGTTGATTCTCGGAGGTTCAAAGAGAGGCTATGCATCCTCTCCATAGTCCCTCCAAGTCCTTGGAAATCTTGGTATATGGTGAACCAGGTTTGTGGCTGCTCCTCTTAGTAAGGAACTTCTTGATCCTCCTCTTGGTCCTCATCCTATTCCGGAATCTCCTCCTCGGGTTGGTGTTGCTCAACCTGCAAGTCATATAGCAAACGTCCTTTCTCGATAGATAAAATACCATTAGGCAGAGGAGCGGGGTAGAGACGTCCAGCTCCAGCAATATGCAGATAATAAACAACACCTCTCCTAGTGAGCATTCCACATGCTCTCAGAGTGGAGAAACCAACACTTGTCTCACCTAACACAGGTTGCAACTCACCTGGGTTGATGCCTAGGGCAGTGACAAGCACTGTGATGATGCCTCCTCCTGTGATTGGTCCTTGGCTTTGGGAGGCTTGGTGCTCTAGGTAGCGCACAAGGATGGCGCCCAAGTTGAGTGACAAGCCGCAATTGATGTAAGCAGCCTTTGCAAGGACTAGGACATCCTCCTCGTTGAGTCTCATGAACTCATTACGTCCCTGCAAGGTGTTAGCAATAACACAGAACAAATAGTGAATTGCAGGATGTTGAATATTCTTCCCCTTGTTCACTCTAGTAGTGAAACTCATTCCATTATAGTATTGTTCAGGGAAAGGTTCTAAGCCAGTAAAGGATGCACGCAAGGCATGAACATCATTGTTTGACAAATTAAAACATGCGCACCATTCATCTAGTGTTAAAGTGTAGTTGTTGTTCATCAATCAAAAAGAAATAGTGTCCTCTCCTTGCCATTGTTTAACGGTGCTTTGCAACAAACTTAAAAATTCAATGGTTAAGCGGCGATAAGTAGGCACATCATTGTACGCAAAATTTTGCAGGACAACTCTATTGCAAAGTAAATTGAAGTCATCAGAAATACCGAGTTGGTTCAATATAATGGGGCAAGCCCACTCGGTGGCCTTCACTTCGTGGTTCTTGATCCTGTTGAAGCGATCACGTTGGGGCTCATCCTTGAACTTGATCCCCATGCGTTCTTGAGAGGAAACCCGAGAAGCGCTAGAGGTGGAACGAGCACGAGTTTGGCTCCTTGTGTTCATCATCTAAAACATTGAAGAAAGACAAAAATAAAACTTTTTGATCCAACAACAGTAAGTACAACATATTCCTCATCATAGCACACTAAAGAATCTCCTCAAAATAATAATCTAGGCAAGAAAATCATGGTAATTGGTTCATAGTAGGTCTCACCCTAGATTGATAATGAAAATAGATCGAAGATGAATTTGCAAAAAGTAATTGGAGGATCAGAGGAGAAACATACC
This sequence comes from Avena sativa, assembly GCA_916181665.1. NCBI lineage: Eukaryota > Viridiplantae > Streptophyta > Magnoliopsida > Poales > Poaceae > Avena > Avena sativa. Next base: position 438,852,593 of record OV702295.1, read on the forward strand.
ATAGATCACTCGTGTGCGAGGAAATCGAACGAAATTGAGTAGAGATGAAGATCTCTTGAGGTTTTGAGAGAGTTTGGGGGTAGGAGAGAGAAAAAGGATTGAAGTTTTGGAGTTGGAGGTACCTTCCCGTGCGATTTTGTGGTCGGACGCAACTATACGGGCGCAACTATACGGCCGGAACATTGTGTTCCCGCTGTATAGTTGGCCTTCTGTCAAAAATTTAGGGTTTCCTCCTGGCGGCGCAACTATACGGGCACAACTTTAGGGCCGGAACAAAATATTCCAGCCGTATAGTTGGTCGTTAAACTGTCTGTCCCCGGGAAAGAAAATATACAAAGGCATTGATATCTATATGACCGGAACTATACGGCCGGAATTTTTATTCCCGCCGTATAGTTGGTCATTAAACTCTCAGTATATTAGAAAAGAATTCCTACAGAGGCACCAATATCTATACAATCGGAATTTTCATTCCCACTGTATAGTTGGTCGTTAAACTCTCAGTACATATTAAAGAAAAATTGTCCATGGCAAAGATATCTATACGACCGGAACTATATGGCCATAATTTTTATTCCCGCCGTATAGTTGGTCGTTAAACTCTTGGTGTGCATCAAAAAAATTGGGTTTCTTCGAGAATTGTTTCTTTTCCTGTAACTTAGTGATATACTTTGTTTATGACAGAAAATTGATAGTAAATATTGTCGACCAATAATAGCATATATGTAGCAGAATTTCAAGTACTACCAAACTTCTTTTCCTCAAATGGAGTTTTCTAGCACTCTTTATCAAACATAAACTTAAATTAAAAACTAAAAACTTAACTCAAACCTTTGTTTAACATGGGTTGCCTCCTATGGAGTGCTCTTTTACGGTCAATAGCTTGACCTTGACGATACTCACTTGGGCCACATGAGTGGAACACACACTCCAAAGTAATTGGCCTTCAAAGTGATGGCCTCCTTCTCGTCATGTTTGGCTTTCTTTTTCCTAGGGAAATGGATAACAAAAGGATTCCGTGAAGGTAATTGTCAACACCCGGATTTTTAATCACGGATGCCTATTATGCCATACATTGCAATTCCAGGATTACCATTTTTGCGAGACATGACAGATTGGTATCACAGTACATCATCCATTACAAACCATAATAAAGGTCTTACAAATAAAGGATCTCATGATCCAGTCTTAATACAATCAAAGCAGCAGAAAGTAAACATAGTAGGGCTCCATCTTCAAGTTCATAGGCAATGCTGACGATGGGAGATGATCCTAGTTGTTATAGACCTCCTGCTGTCCATCTTCCAGGTAGTCCTCCTCATATTCTGGCCACGGGAATAGCCAGGGACAAAGCCACGAGTACTCTTTAAGTAATCACAAACTATCACTAACAAGTAAGGTAGTTCTAGTAGGAATCTTAAGCTCTAGGTATATTTGCAAAAAAAACCAGGTTTATTTCATACTGAGTTAAGAAGTAAAGAAAACTAATTTAATGTTCTACGTCACCTAAGTGGGAACCTAGTTTTCATATCCACAACCCAGTTGTGGTCAAGTCAAAGTCATAGTTCAATTCACAAGTCATTTTTTAAAACATCTGACAACGGAACAGTATGGCCACTCCAACTGTCCATGACCGCGGACGTGGCTATTCGAATAGTTTGACACTCTGTAGAGGTGATCACCACAGAATTCGATACATCCGTCAGGGATAACCATGAATCATCATACTTAGTATGTGGATAATCAATCCTAACCTTTCAATTACACACTCTAGTATAGGCACCTCCCCTATGAGCTTGGCCTCCCAGCCATGGCCATCTGCCATCCTAGGCACTGCATAGGTGGACATTCACACTCACGAGGTAGCCTCAGCTCAACCTCTTCCGCGAGGGGACCCATACTAAGGCATATAAACTTCCAGTTAAGCCCTACCCAATTCAGGTATTGTGGTTGTACGGTAAAATTGGAATGGTATCGCATTCGAACCCAACCATCAGTTTTTATAAAGGGCCAAGGCTCATGCCTCAACATTTTCATCATCAAATCAATTTGTGTCCATAACACATGTCAAAACATTTCAATAGAATGAACCATGATTCCAAGGTTTTCATAATCATTGTCACCAAGTATTCCCATCTAAAGTGATCAACTTTTATGCTTAGCACTATCCACTAAAGTTGAGCATATTCACTAATGAGGGGTGCTAATCAAGTGTAACTATCCATCTCTAATTTATGCCTTTTGATGACATCTAAGTATAACTACTTAGGCCTAGTTTTATACTCTTTATGGTATCTATCCTATTTTTCCAATACTCACAAAGTACTAACTAAAAGTAAAGAACTTTGATAAGAATAAAAGAATAAAGCTTGCAAGTAAAACTTGGGATTGGTATAATCAAGTTGCATAACCAAGCATGCCTAAGGCATCTTGCATATGTTATCTTGCAAGGATGGCTTGCATAGGTATGAGACTTGCAAGTGTTAGCTTGCATAGGTATGGTACTTGCAAGTGTTAGCTTGCCTTGAGTAGTGTAGTGGTTGAAGTTTTCTTCTTCTTATTCTTGGTAGTACCCCTCCTCCTCGTATCCCGGGTCGGTACTATCGTCTATAAATGAATACGAGGTACACAATCACCAAACAATACTTAACTACTTCTATTTAGCACACTAAGGCTCACACTAGATGATTTAGCATCATCACAACCATCACATGAAATAAAGGCCTAGTCCTATTTATTTTATTTTAGAAAAGTAATTTCTACTCATTGAAAAATACTTAAGATTTAATATTCTCCAATTAAAATATGGGATCATGTTGACACATGTCATCACCACATATTCTAATACATGGGAATGTGATTTAAAGTGGTGGTCATATTTTATAAAGTTTAAGATTATTATTTAATACAATTAAAGTGACTAGAAATGCCCATATAGCATTCTTTTAGTACTAGTCCAAGATCACTATATGTAAACCTAAATATTTTTACATATTCAGATAGATCTTATCAAATGTGATTTTTGAGAGTTGGAATCAACTCAAAAGCATTTATGGTTGATTTTTGAAAAATGTTTGAATATGGAAAAGTCTCTGTATTGTTATTTTTACTATAGGTGATCTATATTTACAAATGGTTTAAATCCAACGGGCTTGGATATATATTTTGAATACCTTTCGAACAAAATTGGAATCATGCAATTTGGTTCAGTAAATCTCTTTGAATTGATTTTTGAATCTACTGACAGAATCTAGTTTTAACTAAATGGGAAAAAGATTTTTTGAATGGATGAGCTATGCGCGGGAAACCAAATGGGCCGGCCCATATTCACTATGCGGGCCCAGCGGGCTGCTGATAGGGGGGTCCCACTAGTCAGTGGCTCATTTAACCCGAAACGGTACCTTTCAATCTAGGATGTGCGATTAGACTAGGATCTAACGACTGAGGTTCATCTTCTACGTTGAATGGCTCCGGCGAGACTGAACCCTAATAGCGACGGTGGGGGTACGTGGGGAATCACCTAGGCTCTAGCTAGGGTCGGCGATGGGGGCGAATGGGGTTGTAGATGACGGCGGTTCGAATGGTGGTCGTGGTGGCTCCTAGGGCGACTCTAATCAACGACTCCTCTTCTCCTTGGCAGCGGTGGACTCCGGCCAAATTCTGGCGATGTGGTGCTCGCCCTGCTCCAGGGAGAGGTGTGGGAGGTTCTGTGAGGAGTGGGGAGTGAGATGGTGTGGAGAATAGAGGCTGGGGTGGCCTCAATTTATACACCGATGACGGGGACAGAGCGGGGTGGCTTGGGTGTAGCATCCCAATTGTCTAGCAATTGTAATGCTACTTGGTTTAATAATATAATGGCTACTTCCTATATTTAATTGTTGCATCATAATTATATCATGCTCATGTCATCATGCCACCTTGCATTTGAGCATCATATAAAACCCTTTTCCATTTGGTTCTTCTCCCATATGCATTATGAATTGTATTTGGCTCTTGTTATATTGTATTTGGTTCTTGATAAATGCTTGATGCCCAAGTTGAATTGGGGGCATATCTTTTATTCCACTCCACCACCTTTCTTTGTTACCACCTTACAATTCCACCATCCTAAGTAAACATGAGCTCTTATTTTTCTTTTGACATTTAATCTAGCTCACGTGGGTTGGGATGGATCCAATACTATTTCTTGTAGCTTGGCCTTACTCCATCATTTTGGAAGGCACATGTATAAAAGCCATGATTATTTATTTTGTTTTCACAAGATTAAAACCATGGTATTTAATGCCTTGCATGGGCCATGCAACAATCACCACCTTTTGATCTTCCTTGGTTTTGCTTGGAATTTTTGAGTGGATCCTTCTTGTGAGCTCTCCTTTTTTCTCTCGAGTCTTTTCACCTTGATCTTGTTTCCCTTACCATCCCCCATCCATGCATGCCATGTGTTGATCATATCCAACCCTAGCCCTACCCTACCACTCCATCTCACCACTTTTCCTTGTTTGATCTATCTTGGACCATGCTTAACCCTAGAACTCTACCACCTACCCTACTTATCCTTATCCATCTCCACCCCCTCCATCTTTGCTTGTTTTTGGAGGGTCATCCCTAAACCCTACCCTCTCTCTCTTTTTCTCTTCTATCTTAGTGGTCTCTCTCTCTCTATCTACACCTAGCAAACCCTAGCCTCCCTCACCCCTGTTTTCTTTCTACCATGCCGAGTCCCCCTCTAGCCCTAGACCTAGCCGAGCACCTTCCCCTCTCGTTGCTCTCTCTCCCTCGCTGCCAAGTAGGACCTACTCGAACCACCCTACCACCACCCCAACCAACTACCCCATCTACCCCCTTTTAAAACCTAACCCTAATCGAGCCTCACTCTAACCCTAGGTTCCACTGAGCCTCTCTCTCTCTCTCTCTCTCTCTCTCTCTCTCTCTCTCGGCCTCTCTCTCTTGCTGCACAAGGACCCCACCCAAGCCCTCTCTTTTCTCTGGCCCACCTACAGCTGCCTTGCCCTAGCCCCAGGCCGAGCACGTGAAGGGAGAAGGAGAGAAAAGGTGGCCAAAGCCACCTTTTTCTCCACTAGATCCCCCACGGCACCCCTCTCTTTCTCCTGTCCCTATCTACCCTCCTCACGACTCCTCTGCCTCGCTCAGATCTCCCTAGGGCTCTGCCCAGCACCTCAAGTCCCCCCACCTGCCGTTGCTCTCTCCCCTCCTCCATCTACCCTACCGTCGGCTTGCTCTCGGTTACCTGCTACACGGCGGAGGGAGTGGTGCTTTGGGCGTCGAGGAAGAACTAGAGGAGCCCCCTGTGTCGCCCCGTACGCAGCAGCGAGGAGGAGACACCCCGTACCAGCGGCACTCCGACGAGGCCGACCGAAACCCTAGCCGCGGGAGCGTCTGCATCATCGCCAATCCACCGCTTCCCGTCCCGATCCGAGCCCTCCGACGAGCCCGCGGTGAGCACCCGGCCCTCCCTGACATCCTCTCAGTCGCCGTTGTTCCCTGGTCGCGCCGGTCGTTCCATCGAACGCCCTCTGCGCGCCGGTGTTCGCGTTTGTTTCCACACCGTCGCGTCGCGAGAGCACTTCTAGTCGCGCTCCCCTGTCCCTAACACCAACCCAGCCCCACCGCAGTGGTTCCGCCTCTCTGCGCGAGCGCCAGGTCTCTGGTTCGATCCCCGCGCCACGCGCCGTGTGCCGACCACCGATCTGTCGTCAGATAATTCAGAGGAAGAAAAACAGTAGCGCGTGGTACTTTTCCAGAAAACCCCTCACCCTTTTTAGTTCCTTAACCCGCGCTCCCTCTAACCCCACCGGTCAGCCTCCCTGTCTTTTTACATATAGGCACCTGGGGTTTCAGTTTCTCAACCCGCAGTCCCCCGCTGTGCCGTGTGGCAAGCCCCCTCTCTGCCTCTAACGCGTGGGACCATTTTTCCACCGGACCCACTTTGTCATGCACCGTGGCTAACCCTTCCGTGGTGAGAAAGGTTCTGCGCGATGCTTTTTCGCCAGATCAGCCTGGGCCCAGTCATCAGTGACAGGGGCTAGCTGCCGCTGAGTATAAAAAGTTTGGCTGTTTTCTGTTTGAAATAAAACCAATTTCAGGAAATGATTAATATGAATTTAAAATCTGTTTTTAACTAGCTTTTAAATTGTAATTCCAAATAATTCAAGTGATATATGTTTTTGAATAAAAAAATGTGAGGAATTCAAATATGCCATTCAAAACATTATTTGAGCACTTTAATTTTCGAGATGATTAAAATTACCAGAAATTGCCCTTTTCTTAATTAATTAATAACTTTAGTTTTATAGCTCCAAATTCGACAAATAATATGTCTAAATCGATCAGCGCGACGAGCCCGTGCTAACTATGCATTCCATGTTCTGAATTGCAGCATGCATAATATAAATATAAAGTTTACAGCAAGTGTTATGAGAGCAAAACATGACTAAAACTTAATGAAATGCTTTACTCTTGTATCCCACACCTCACCCATGCCATGCTACTTTATTACCATGTAAATTGTGCATCATTCATCATGGCATGCTTGTTTGCTTGTCGCATATCAATACATATGCTTGTGCACTTTATTTATGTTGGCCTTGTTTGTTTGGTTCTTCTTCGAATAGACGCTGAGCAGGGGATATATCAGGAATCCCAGGAGCACTACCCAGATCCTTCTCTCGCTTCAACTGAGCTGCTAGGCAAGCACTACCACATGCTTGCATACATATAGTACCTATTGCCTCTATCTTATTATTGCATCGCGATTGCATTAAATTGAATCCCAAGTACTGCATAGCCTTTACTTTTAAACCCCACCGAAGCTTGTTCCTCCATCCCATGAGCCTTTACTACAGGAGTTGTTTGAGCCATGCGGGTCATAGAACATCATGTGTAGGGTATGTGAGTGTCTGATGGATAACGAGGTACCTAAACAACTTAACCTGAGTAGTAATGGGATAACTAATGAAAGTGGCACCAGTGAGTAATATCTGCTATTTGGTTCTTCATGCTCACTTGTGTCCCGTAGGACCCCGAGTACTTGATTCCTGTTCCTTGACTATTCGCACTATCCACATCCGGGAGGCCTTATGGACCCCCCTGAGTCAGAGCTTGATTCATTCTTATTTCTTGGGGCCACAAAGTAGTTTGGGGATTTATTACAATCCTGTACTTATGCCATGCTTTACTGCTTTATTTAAGATTGTGCGTGGAGCACCTGTACTATTTTGGATCGTGACACGTTTTCGCTGTATCGATAAGCCCAGTCACACTTTCGGGTTCCCAGTCGTTTACCGCCGTCCACACAAACCCTGGGTCCGTTCCGGAGCCGGCCAACTTCGCTACGGGTAGCTTAGTGGGGTGGCCCCCTGAAACATTTCTGAATCCTGTGATCGCTTTGTCGTGAATGCCTCGTTGGGTTTTGATTTGGTTTTTCCGAGGTTGATCGAGTGTGTGTTGCTATTTGTGCACCCCTGCATGGTAAATCTTTGTGAGAGCCGTGTCCGCGGTTATGGACGACTTGGAGCACAGTTTCTCGATCATAGACAAGTATAACTAAAGTACCGCTTTTTAAATTGACTAAGTACCTGACTAGTAAATAGTGCAACACTCCTGGAATGGTTAATAAAACTGCCAACGGATGGGGGTTGTTCGTCCGCTTTCTCGTTGGTAAGCGAGAAGGAGGATGGATCTGTTAATTATACTGTTATAACTGTTGTTACTAATTAACGGACATCCGTCTATCATTGGTTAGGCGGATGGTTAGTGAGTATCTATAGACTTGTTAGTTATTATCTTTTGCTGCAATTGCGTCACCCCAGGTATATGTCCCCTTTAGAGGCATAAAGACTTGCTGAGTACCCCTAGGGTCTCACACGATAAATTGTTTGATTCAGATGAACAGGTGTATTCGCAAGATGGATACTGGGTGGAGGAGACAGACGATGTTGGCAATGATCACTCGGTGTAGAGATTCCGGGAACAGGGATCCATGAGATCTGTGGGCGGGATGTGCTTATTTATGTGGCATCTTATGCCGATTTGCTTCTTATCCGTGCTCGGATCTTGTCTTCCGCTTCCGCCTGATACTCTGATGTTTGATGTATGAGGAGATATCCTAAATTATTATCTATATCTAGGATATTTGGATCTTGCCGTATGGCGTTGCAATATTTCTATTTCTTTTAGATGGAATGGCTCTGAGGACTGTTGTATGTGGCTTCCATACATACTCACTTGTGTATGTAGTTGATCCCTTCGCCTGCCGATTACGCCGCTCGTTCTTGTCCCGATGCTCTGAATATGGTTAGGACGGCCGAAAGGCCTACCTGTGAGTGGCCCTTGGCCCCACCGTACTATTTTAACCATTTTCACTCATCCAGGCATGTAACTAAGAGCGTAATTCACCGAGGTAGTTACAATTGGTATCAGAGCCATCCCGCCCTTCAGGGTCTCAGCCAAATGGTCGTTGTCAGTCTAGCAAATAGTTTTGGTAGCTATGTATACTAGGGAAAAACAAAACACGAGAGTAGGACTGCTTCCATTTTTCTTCTTACCCACCCACCACCCTTTTTTGGTAAGGAAGTGTAATGTTTTCAATCCTCTTCTAAAATTCAAACTAGGATTCACGTGTTCTGGGTTCCGTAGTACCATAGGTTGTGTGTGTGTGTGTGAATTCCTTGTCTATCTGTTGCATCCAACATGTTATCACTATCTTCCTTTGGTTATCAACTATTGGTACATTCCATACCGACAGGCCTTTGTAAACCGACGCGATCTATCTGATTCGTTGTATACCGACGCGATCTGTCTTACTCTTTGTTATCCGACGTTATCTTGTTTGGGGTGTTCGTTTCCGTAGTTACTAATCTGTAGGTTCATCTTAAAAAGAAGGTGTTGGGATATGTGTTTTACTTATTCATGTGCGGAGTAATGATTTGAGTGCGGGATGGAGTCGCGACCATACCACTACTTTTATCATTCGCTTTTGTATATCGAATTGGTAGAGTTACTAATCTTGATTCGTTAAGTGGTTTTGCGCATATAGTGGTATTTTAATGCCGAAATTGCGGAATTTTTTTCTTTGTTAGCTTGTGTACCACACTCCTTGTTCAGTCGTGTGCGATATGCTTAATATCTTCTAGGTGTTTTGAACTTTGTTGATATTTTAATATCACCTTACTAATTTGTATCCTTTAAATCTTGGTTAATTCCATCTTGGTACTATTTTGGATTATTATTATTCTCCATTATGGTACTAACTTGTGTTTTATATCAATCACAGGATGGGACCACCACGCCGTTCTGAGGAGGACATACCACTTGAACTGGGGGCTGCGTTGACAAGTATTGCTAATGCCTTGGGTACAATACAGCAGAACCAACAGCGTTTTGAAGAAAGTGTCAGGAGGAATGAGTTTGTTCCGCTACCTCCACCTCCCAAGCGAGGAGACATCAAAAGCTTCCTGAAGTTCAACCTGCGCCACTTTGAGGTGTCTGATCAGCCACTTGATGCGGATGATTGGTTGTGTGAGATGTCAAGGTTACTGGTGACTGTGATGTTCCTGAGCAAGAATGGGTAAAATGTGCCACTCACCTTCTGAAGGGAGATGCAGCTCTGTGGTGGGAGAATTACCTCAAGGCAAACTACACTGGTTTTCAGCCTACTTGGGAACAGTTCACTGGGGCTTTCAAAGAGCAATATCTATCAGAAATTTTCATGGAGAGGATGAAGGAAGTGTTTCTCAACCTCAAGCAGGGCAATGACAATGTCAATACCTACATCAGAAACTTCATGAACCTTTCTCGGTATGGTGGCGATGAGATCTCTGATGACAATAAGAAGCAAAAGAGGTTTAGACAAGGGCTCAATGCATCAATTAAATATGCAATCACACATGCAAGGCCGACGTCTTTTCTAGAACTCCAACATACAGCTCTGTAGGAAGAAGCAAGTAGGCAAGTGTTCGAGGAGTCCAAGAAACACAACCACGATGTAGCAAGCTCTTCAGCTATGTCAGCTCCTTCTAAGCATCGTGTGTGGGTTCCTAACACCCCACCATCGCTCCCGGCTCCACCAAGACCTTCAAGCTACGCGGCAAGGCCACCAAACTCCTTCACTGCTGCTCCCAGGGGCTACAACCACAACTACCCTGGAGCGCCTGGCGGAGTCCCTGGCTATGTTGCTCCACGTCCACCTGGTGCTTGTTACACTTGTGGAAACACTGGGCATCAACACTGGAACTGTCCAATGAACAACAAAGCTCTTCCTCCACCACCTCCAAGACCTGCGGCAAGCTCTCCTATGGCTCGTGCACCTCCACCTTGGGCTCTCAACATCAACACTAAGACTGGGTCTATTGTTGCTCGTGCCAACTGTGTCAACGCCGCTCAAGCTGAGCATGCACCTGGAGTTGTGATGGGTATGCTTCCCATTAACTCAGTCCCTGCACGAGTTTTGTTTGATTCTGGTGCTTCGCATTCTTTTGTTTCTCATAAGTTTGCGCATGAGCATGATCTGGATATGGTTCCCTTATTGCATCGTCTGGTGGTACAATCTCCTGGGTCAAACATGAGGGCTGCTCATATCAGCCATGGCAATCAAATTGAGATTGGTGGCTCTTCGTTCTCGGCGTCCTTAATTATTCTGGGCAATTCTGACATTGATGTTATCTTGGGCATGGATTGGTTGACAGCAAATGCAGCTGTGATTGATTGTGCTGAACGCTCGGTTTCTCTGAAAATTCCTGAAGGCCATATAGTCTATTCTCCAAGTCTGACTCCTGCTATTCAGCTTTTCTCTTTGGTGGCTCTGAATGATGATGCTATGGAAGCTATTCAGAGTGTTCCGGTGGTCTGTGAGTTCCGATATGTCTTTCCTGAAGAGTTGCCAGGTATGCCTCCGGATCGTGAGGTTGAGTTTGTGATTGAGCTTGAACCTGGTACCGCTCCTATCTCTAAGCGGCCTTATAAAATGGGTCCTGCTGAGTTGGCTGAACTCAAACGTCAGCTTGATGAACAAGAGAAGTTGGGTTTCATTCAGCACAGTACTTCTTCTTGGGGTAGCCCAACCATCTTTGTGAAGAAGCGAGACAAGACTGATAGACTTTGTGTTGACTATCGGGCTCTCAATGCTAAAACCATCAAGAATAAATATCCCCTTCCGCGGATTAATGATCTCTTCGATCAGCTAGCTGGAGCTGTGGTATTCTCTAAGCTTGACTTGAGAAGTGGATATCATCAAATCAAGATTCGTAAGGAAGATGTTCCTAAAACAGCTTTCACCACCCGCTATGGCCTGTATGAGTACACGGTCATGTCTTTCGGTCTCACCAACACACCTGCCACCTTCTCGAGGCTTATGAACTCGATTTTCATGGAGTATCTTGATAAGTTCGTTGTGGTCTATCTGGATGACATCCTAGTCTATTCTAAGTCAAAGGAAGAACATGAAGAACACCTTCGGTGTGTCCTAAACAAGCTTCGTGAGAACCGCCTGTATGCAAAGTTCTCCAAATGTGAGTTTTGGCTGCCTCAAGTCACCTATCTTGGTCACGTCATCTCTGCCAAGGGCATTGCCATTAACCCAGAAACTGTAAAGACAATTGTTGACTGGCTTCCTCCTATAAACGTCAAAGAAGTCCGAAGTTTCCTTGGTTTGGCTAGTTACTGCCGTCGCTTAGTTCAGAACTTCTCGAAGATTGCGAAGCCTCTTACCGATCTCCTCAAGAAAGGCAAGAAATACCTTTGGACTCCTGCATGTCAAGCAAGCTTTGAAACACTCAAAGAGAAGCTCAATTCCACACCAGTCTTGATTCCTCCAGATACATCAAAGCCTTTCTAGATATTCGGTGACGCCTCTTTGCAAGGATTGGGTGCGGTCCTTATGCAAGAAAAACAAGTTGTTGCTTACGCCTCTCGACAGTTGAAGACGCATGAGATCAACTATCCTACACATGACCTCGAACTCGCAACAGTTGTCTTTGCTTTGAAAATATGGAGGCACTACTTGCTTGGCAACCGTTGTGAGATCTTTTCTGATCACAAGAGTCTGAAGTATATCTTCACACAGCCTGATCTCAACCTTCGTCAGAGGAGGTGGATTGAAGCAATCAATGATTTCGATTTGACCATCAACTACACTCCGAGCAAAGCTAATGTCATGGCCGATGCTCTCAGCCGCAAAGCTTATGTCAGCAACCTCATGGTGGAAGAACAACAGCCTCTCTTGTGCGAGGAATTCCGTCAGCTAAACCTTGAAATTGTGGATCAAGGGTATCTTCTGAACCTTCTGGCAACCCCACTCTTGGAATAAAAAGTTCGCTCCATTCAACTTGGTGATCCTTACACTAAAAACATCATCTCCAACATTCAGCTTCCGAAGTATGAGTCCTTCCACGTCGATGACCAAGGCACTCTTTTCTTTGAACACCGGATGTTTGTTCCGAACTACCCGGGTTTAAGAGAGCAAGTTCTCAAGGAGGTGCATGATTCTGTTCTTTCTATCCACCCTGGCAGCACTAAGATGTACATGGACTTGAAAACACAGTATTGGTGGCCTGGGTTGAAACGATATTGTGCCAAGTATGTCTCGGAGTGTGATGTCTGCCATAGAGTTAAAGCTGTCCATCAGAAACCTTCCGGTCTTCTACAGCCATTGAAACCTCCGGAATGGAAATGGGAGAAAGTAGAGATGGACTTCATCACTGGTTTTCCAAGGTCGCAGAAGGGCAACAATGCAATCTTTGTTGTCATTGACAGGCTTTCTAAAGTGGCTCACTTCTTTCCCGTCAAGGAAACAATTTCTGCAATTCAGTTGGCTGAGCTCTATATCAACAGAACTGTCTCTCTGTATGGGGTTCCTCTTGAGATCAGTTCAGACTGTGGAAGCATCTTCACTTCCAAGTTCTGGGGAAGTTTCCAAAATGCTTTGGGAACAAAATTGAACTTCAGCACAACTTACCACCCTCAGTCGCAAGGACAAGTTGAAAGGATCAATCGGATTCTAGAAGATATGCTCCGTGCTTGCATCATCTCTTTCGGCATGAAGTGGGAAGAATGTCTTCCTTATGCTGAATTCTCTTACAACAACAGCTTCCAGAAAAGTCTAAAGATGGCACCATTTGAGGCTCTCTATGGTCGCAAATGCAGAACTCCGATTGGTTGGTTGGGCGCAGGTGAAAGAACATTGTTTGGCCCCGACATCGTAACTCAAGCGGAGGAGAAGGTTCACATCATTCTTGAAAATCTGAAGGTTGCTCAAAGTCGCCAGAAGAGCAACTATGACAGAAAGCACACGGACATGGAGTATGTCCCTGGTGATCTCGTTTACCTTCGTGTCACTCCCATGAGAGGCACGCACCGCTTTGGTATCAAAGGAAAGCTGGCTCCTAGATACATCGGTCCTTTCAAAATTCGTGGAAGAAGAGGATAAGTTGCTTATGCTCTTGAGCTCCCTGAAAAACTCAAAGTCCATGATGTTTTTGTTGGGTCCGCAGCATAGAAAACAAAAAATTTCCTACGATGAGAACTACACGCCAAGATCTATCTACTAGATACAGAGCCACGGGTGGACATACATCCATGGAGAACTTACCCTCGAAGACAACGAGCTTTGTTAACGAGTAGGAACTCGTGGTTGATGTAGTCGTACACTTGACGATCTCAAGATCGTGAGGAAGTCCGAGCGCCAGAACTCAGCAGCGCATCCACACTCGCACACACGTTCAAGCCACCGGACAACCTCCACCTCCTCGCTCCAGCGATCCAGCGGAAGCAGCAACTCCTTCCAGACGAAATGCCACTGGGAACATGTATCTCGCTAATCCGAGACCATGGGGGAATAATTCTAGAGGGGGAGAGAGATCCTTCACAAGGAGGTGTGAGGATGAAGGAGGGAATGGGTGGCCTTTTATAGGAGGAGGGGGGGGTGCCCCCTCCCTCCATGGCCGACGCATGGGGGGGGGTGACCCCTCACCTCCCCCATTCATGTGGTGGTAACTCCTCCACATTAAAATGCCTCTTCACATTCCCTTTTAAAGTCTCCACTTTAAATGCATTAAATTTCTCCAAATTTAATGCTCTCTCATTTAATAAAACTCCTTTTATTAAATTTATTCAGAATTTTGTTAATTACTTTAATTAAGAAACATTCACATATAGCCCCTTGCAATATTTCAACATCACATGCAGAACCACCTTCTGCAATTTCACCCAAAACAATTTCCGGTTTCTATTGAAACAATTCCTGCACTTTCCAATTCTTTCGTCTGAAACATATGTGCTCCAAAATGGTGTCCGGTAACTCTTAAGCGTGCCACCCTAAGGTTCACGAATAATGCAGACATGATCGAGACCCTTCTCCGATCAATAATCAGCAGCGGGACCTGGAGATCCGTACTGACTCCTACACATTCAACGATGACTCCTGTGATCGTGAGAACCTTTAACGCTTGTAACTAAATCCCTTTGTCTCTCGATATATTACATGTCCGAGATTCGATCATCGGTATCTCCATACCTAGTTTGATCTCGTTACCGACATGCACTCTTTTCTCGTTCCCGTGATATAACATTCTAGTGATCACATCACTTGCTTGCAAGCTATCCTAATGTGATATCACCGAGAGGGCCCAGAGTATATCTATCCGTCATCTGGATTGACAAATTCCACTCTTGATCCATGAGCCTCAACATAACACCTTCGTAGTACTGAACCCATCTTTATAGTCACCCTGTTACGGTGTGACGTTTGATGGTATCAAGATACTCTTCCGGTGTTAGCAATTAACATGATCTCATGGTCTAAGGATAAAGATTACTTCGTATGATGTTATAGCAATATAAACATAATGAATTGATCGTAATGCTATACTTCGGATGAATGTTCATCACATCATTTCACAAATGCTGTGACCTTGTTATTAACAACATCCAATGTCCATGATCAGGAAACCTTGATCATCTTGTTAATCAACAAGCTAGTCTATAAGAGAGGCATAACTAGGAACCCTTTTTGTTTATTAAACACACATGTATTGATGTTTCCTATCAATACAATTATAGCATGCAAAATAAACATCTATCATATACAAGGAATACATAATAACAACTTTATTATTGCCTCTCAGGGCATATTTCCTTCAGTTTTCCACATCTCTCGACTCAAGAAGTGCTTCAAGGACCCCGGCAGGACCGTGGACCATGAGCTTATCAATCTCCAAGAAGACCTGTCTTATCAAGAACACCCCATAAAAATTCTAGAAGTCGCAGAAAGAAGGACTCGCAATAAGTCCATCAAGTTCTGCAAGGTGCAGTGGTCGCACCATTCCGTGGATGAAGCCACTTGGGAACGTGAAGATGAGCTCCGTGCCAAGTATCCTACCCTCTTCGAGTCTTCTTATTCTTCCTAGAATCTCGGGGCGAGATTCCTGTTAGTGGGGGAGAGTTGTAGCATCCCAATTGTCTAACAATTGTAATGCTACTTGGTTTAATAATATAATGGCTACTTCCTATATATAATTGTTGCATCATAATTATATCATGCTCATGTCATCATGCCACCTTGCATTTGAGCATCATATAAAACCCTTTTCCATTTGGTTCTTCTCCCATATGCATTATGAATTGTATTTGGCTCTTGTTATATTGTATTTGGTTCTTGATAAATGCTTGATGCCCAAGTTGAATTGGGGGCATATCTTTTATTCCACTCCACCACCTTTCTTTGTTACCACCTTACAATTCCACCATCCTAAGTAAACGTGAGCTCTTATTTTTCTTTTGACATTTAATCTAGCTCATGTGGGTTGGGATGTATCCACTACTATTTCTTGTAGCTTGGACTTACTCCATCATTTTGGAAGGCACATGTATAAAAGCCATGATTATTTATTTTTGTTTTCACAAGATTAAAACCATGGTATTTAATGCCTTGCATGGGCCATGCAACAATCACCACCTTTTGATCTTCCTTGGTTTTGCTTGGAATTTTTGAGTGGATCCTTCTTGTGAGCTCTCCTTTTCTATCTCGAGTCTTTTCACCTTGATCTTGTTTCCCTTACCATCCCCCATCCACGCATGCCATGTGTTGATCATATCCAACCCTAGCCCTACCCTACCACTCCATCTCACCACTTTTCCTTGTTTGATCTATCTTGGACCATGCTAAACCCTAGAACTCTACCACCTACCCTACTTATCCTTATCCATCTCCACCCCCTCCATCTTTGCTTGTTTTTGGAGGGTCATCCCTAAACCCTACCCTCTCTCTCTTTTCTCTTCTATCTTAGTGGTCTCTCTCTCTCCCTCTCTCTCTCTCTCTATCTATCTATCTACACCTAGCAAACCCTAGCCTCCCTCACCCCTCTTTTCTTTCTACCATGCCGAGTCCCCCTCTAGCCCTAGACCTAGCCGAGCACCTTCCCCTCTCGTTGCTCTCTCTCCCTCGCTGCCAAGTAGGACCTACTCGAACCACCCTACCACCACCGCAAACAACTACCCCATCTACCCCCTTTTAAAACCTAACCCTAACCGAGCCTCACTCTAACCCTAGCTTCCACCGAGCCTCTCTCTCTCGCTGCACAAGGACCCCACCCGAGCCCTCTCTTTTCTCTGGCCCACCTGCAGCTGCCTTGCCCTAGCCCCAGGCCGAGCACGTGAAGGGAGAAGGAGACAAAAGGTGGCCGAAGCCACCTTTTTCTCCACTCGATCCCCCACGGCACCCCTCTCTTTCTCCCGTACCTATCTACCCCCTCACGACTCCTCTGCCTCGCTCAGATCTCCCTAGGGCTCTGCCAATCACCTCAAGTCCCCCCACCTGCCGCTGCTCTCTCCCCTCCTCCATCTACCCCACCATCGGCTTGCTCTCGGTTACCTGCTACACGGCAGCGAGAGTGGTGCTTTGGGCGTCGAGGAAGAACCAGAGGAGCCCCCTGCGTCGCCCAGTACGCAGCAGCGAGGAGGAGATGCCCCGTATCAGCGGCACTCCGACAAGGCCGACCGAAACCCTAGCCGTGGGACCGAAACCCTAGCTGATCCACCACTTCCCGTCCCGATCCGAGCCCTCTGACGAGCCCACGGTGAGCGCCCGACCCTCCCTGACATCCTCTTAGCCGCCGTTGTTCCCTGGTCGTGCCGGTCGTTCCATCGAACGCCCTCTGCGCGCCGGCGTTCGCGTTCGTTTCCACACCGTCGCGTCGCGAGAGCACTTCTAGTCGCGCTCCCCTGTCCCTAACACCAACCCAGCCCCACCGCAGTGGTTCCGCCTCTCTGCGCGAGCGCCAGGTCTCTGGTTCGATCCCCGTGCCGTGCGCCGCGTGCCGACCACCGATCTATCGTCAGATAATTCAGAGGAAGAAAAACAGTACCGCGTGGTACTTTTCCAGAAAACCCCTCACCCTTTTTAGTTCCTTAACCCGCGCTCCCTCTGACCCCACCGGTCAGACTCCCTGTCTTTTTACAGATAGGCACCTGGGGTTTCCGTTTCTCAACCCGCAGTCCCCCGCTGTGCCGCGTGGCAAGCCCCCTCTCTGCCTCTGACGCGTGGGACCATTTTTCCACCGGACCCACTTGTCATGCACCGTGGCTAACCCTTCCGCGGTGAGAAAGGTTCTGCGCGATGCTTTTTCGCTAGATCAGCCTGGGCCCAGTCATCAGTGACAGGGGCTAGCTGCCGCTGAGTATAAAAAGTTTGGCTGTTTTCTGTTTGAAATAAAACCAATTTCAGGAAATGATTAATATGAATTTAAAATCTGTTTTTAACTAGCTTTTAAATTGTAATTCCAAATAATTCAAGTGATATATGTTTTTGAATCAGAAAAATGTGAGGAATTCAAATATGCCATTCAAAATATTATTTGAGCACTTTAATTTTCGAGATGATTAAAATTACAAGAAATTGCTCTTTTCTTAATTAATTAATAACTTTAGTTTTATAACTCCAATTTCGACAAATAATATGTCTAAATCGATCAGCGCGACGAGCCCGTGCTAACTATGCATTCCATGTTCTGAATTGCAGCAATGCATCATATAAATATAAAGTTTACAGCAAGTGTTATGAGAGCAAAACATGACTAAAACTTAATGAAATGCTTTACTCTTGTATCCCACACCTCACCCATGCCATGCTACTTTATTACCATGTAAATTGTGCATCATTCATCATGGCATGCTTGTTTGCTTGTCGCATTTCAATACATATGCTTATGCACTTTATTTATGTTGGCCTTGTTTGTTTGGTTCTTCTTCGAATAGACGCTGATCAGGAATCCCAGGAGCACTACCCAGATCCTTCTCTCGCTTCAACTGAGCTGCCAGGCAAGCACTACCACATGCTTGCATACATATAGTACCTATTGCCTCTATCTTATTCTTGCATCATTGAGTCGCGATTGCATTAAATTGAATCCCAAGTACTGCATAGCCTTTACTTTTAAACCCCACCGAAGCTTGTTCCTCCATCCCATGAGCCTTTACTACAGGAGTTGTTTGAGCCATGCGGGTCGTAGAACAGCATGTGTAGGGCATGTGAGTGTCTGATGGATAACGAGGTACCTAAACAACTTAACCTGAGTAGTAATGGGATAACTAATGAAAGTGGCACCGGTGAGCAATATCTGCTATTTGGTTCTTCATGCTCACTTGTGTCCCGTAGGACCCCGAGTACTTGATTCCTGTTCCTTGACTATTCGCACTATCCACATCCGGGAGTCCTTATGGACCCTCCTGAGCCAGAGCTTGATTCATTCTTATTTCTTGGGGCCACAAAGTAGTTTGGGGTTTTATTACTATCCTGTACTTATGCCATGCTTTACTGCTTTATTTAAGATTGTGCGTGGAGCACCTGTACCATTTTGGACCGTGACACGTTTTTGCTGTATCGACAAGCCCAGTCACACTTTCGGGTTCCCAGTCGTTTACCGCCGTCCACACAAACCCTGGGTCTGTTCCGGAGCCTGCCAACTTCGCTGCGGGTAGCTTAGTGGGGCGGCCCCCTGAAACATTTCTGAATCCTGTGATCGCTTTGTCGTGAATGCCTCGTTGGGTTTTGATTTGGTTTTTACGTGGTTGATCGAGTGTGTGTTGGTATTTGTGCACCCCTGCAGGGTAAATCTTTCTGAAAGCCGTGTCCGCGGTTATGGACGACTTGGAGCACAGTTTTTCGATCATAGACAAGTATAACTAAAGTACCGCTTTTAAATTGACTAAGTACCTGACTAGTAAATAGTGCAACACTCCTGGAATGGTTAATAAAACTGCCATCGGATGGGGGTTGTTCGTCTGCTTTCTCGTTGGTAAGCGAGAAGGAGGATGGATTTGTTAATTATACTATTATAACTGTTGTTACTAATTAATGGACATCCGTCTATCATTGGTTAGGCGGATGGTTAGCGAGTATCTATAGACTTGTTAGTTATTATCTTTTGCTGCAATTGCGTCACCCCAGGTATATGTCCCCTTTAGAGGCATAAAGACTTGCTGAGTACCCCTAGGGTCTCACACGATAAATTGTTTGATTCAGATGAACAAGTGTATTCGCAAGATGGATACTAGGTGGAGGAGACGGACGATGTTGGCAACGATCACTCGGTGTAGAGATTCCGGGAATAGGGATCCGTGAGATCTGTGGGCGGGATGTGTTTATTTATGTGGCATCTTATGCCTATTTGCTTCTTATCCGTGCTCGGATCTTGTCTTCCGCTTCCGCCTGATACTCTGATGTTTGATGTATGAGGAGCTATCCTAAATTATTATCTCTATCTAGGATATTTGGATCTTGCCGTATGGCGTTGCAATATTTCTATTTCTTTTAGATGGAATGGCTCTGAGGACTGTTGTATGTGGCTTGCATACATACTCACTTGTGTATGTAGTTGATCCCTTCGCCTGCCGATTACGCCGCTCGTTCTTGTCCCGATGCTCTGAAAATGGTTAGGACGGCTGAAAGGCCTACCTATGAGTGGCCCTTGGCCCCACCGTACTATTTTAACCATTTTCGCTCATCCAGGCATGTAACTAAGAGCGTAATTCACCGAGGTAGTTACATTGGGCTCGTTGGTGACAGTGTTACAGGGGGCTATAGGGATGGCTACAGGTAGGGTTCGGCACGGTGCTTCCTGGCGGTCGTCGCACGCTTAATGGTGGAGCACGGGACGGTCTAGAACGGTCGGGACTGGTCGGTGCTCTGCGTGGGGGCGGCGGCATTTGAGACGGCGTACAGGGGCTACGGGTCGCCTAGCGGCGAACGGGCATGTCTAGGAGGTAGCTAGGGTCACGGCGAGTACGGGCACGCGCGGCGAGGGCGAGGGGCGGCATGTGTGCACGTGTCGGCTGCGGCGCTCTGGCGCACTCTCGGCATGGCAGCAGAGAGATGGGCGCGGTGTTTCTCGTTTGGTCCACGTCTTGCCTGCAGTCGAGGGATGGACAGAGGGTGGTGGTGGAAGGTCGCCTATCTCCTGGTCGTTGTGGGAGAGGGCAGCGCTGGATGCTGTGAGCTGTCCATGGTCGACCGGTGCGGTGAGCGTCGGGCGGCATGGCACTGGCGCAACGGCAAAGAAGGGAGCGTGTCTTGCGCTTGCTAGGCACTGGGGTGAGTGAATGGAGTGTAGAGGGGACAAAGGGGTGAGTGATCACTACTCAAAACAGTGTTAGTTAGACAGTGGTTTATCTATGTCTGCAATGTGTTCGATCAAATGGCCGCATGAAAATAAGTTTTGAATTTTTGAATGAAATTTGGTGAGTATGTTTGTCACATGCTTGAGTGTCTATGGTTGCTGGGAAAAGTCAGGTGGAAATGATTTGAGTGGTTTTGGAAAAGTGGTGATCTTAGCATATGAACTTGATTAAATTTTGAATTGTCCTTTAAATAGATTTGGAATTTGTTTCTATTGATTTGTAAAGTGGGGTTGGGTTCACTTTTACTTGGTCTAGCAAGGGGTGAAAAGAATTGGAAAAGTTTCTATTAGAAATCTTTTACTAGAGACACCCAAAGTGGGCTAGTGGTTAACTTTGCTCAAAATGACCATTTGATCATATGATTCATATTTGATTTCTTTTGTTTGAATTTGTTTGTAATTGGCCTAGATGATGTAGTATTCATCTTTAAACCATTATTTATCATTTGTAGCAATCAAACATGGCAATTGCACTCATTCATACACTAATGCAATTCACACATACACTCATATGAGATTTAATAATAAAAGTTTTTGTTAACCCTAAACTTGGGTACTTAGAACTTGATAATCTTGATTAATATTTTTGGGATGTTATAGTAATTGCAGCTTCACGTTCCCTTCATGGAGGTTAATTAAAGCCTTTATAGTTCTCAAGAAAGGACAACCTAGTATGATAGGAGCAATAGTATCTTTAGGCATGTCAACAATAACGGAGTCAATTAGAGCAGGACAACCTTTAATGTAAAATAAAGTGTTCTCCTTACTTCCTACAGCTTGTTTATAAGTGGAATCTGCAAGATGTAGTTTTAGTTCAGTGATTTCAAAAGAGCCAAGATTTAGCTTGTTAAAAAGACTCTTTGGGATTGTTGAGATGCTTGCACCTAGATCACAAAGTGCAGCCATCTCATTAGTCCTTTATCTTAATAGTAGGCTCAAATATGTCATCTAGTTTAACAAGTAAAATTTTAGCGATTTTCTTGTATTCCTCTTCAAGCTTGCGTACCTTAATTGCTACTTGATCAACAAAGTGTTGATACATGGCTTTATCGTTACCTTCACTTACCGGAATTTTGATGTTGATCATCTTTACGAGGTCTTCGATGGTGTAGCTTGATGATGGGACATTACTATAATCAAGTTCTTCAGGATCCTCCCTTTGGATCCTCATCATTTTGAGTTCTTCAACAGGATTGGGCTCAGCTTTACCTGCAAGTTTAGCTAGAATGAGAGTTTGACTCTCAGTTATCTTACCTAGCTGTGCCTCAACGATCCTCGTTCTTTCTTGGAGGGCCTCCAAATCATTTCTCAAACTAACAGCTTGGTTTGATAATTTACCAAGCACAACATCATGGTTCTCCGTTATTTTAACAAGAATATTGTTTTGTTCATTTTGTGAGTCTATCAAATACTTAAGTGTTTCTTGGAGACTACCATTACTAGTTACCATATTATTATTAGAATTACTTGCACGACTAGAATAATGTTTCTGAAAGTTAGGATTGTAACTCTTCTTCCAAGCAAGGTTGTAATCATTACGAGCTATAAAATCTATTTATTCAATATTTTTTTAGGGGTGGCTCTTACCTAGGTTTCCTTACCTTTTACGGCTAATATGATCCATCCAACTTAGCATCGAGTTCTTCATTTTCTTGTGGTGAGATGGAGTTCATCTTCTTCGTGTTTGATCTATCCACATGCCATTGGGCATGGTTGTCTTGCATATTGTCTAGCAGCTGCTTTGATTCGGTAATATGTTTACCCATGAATGTTCCTCCAGCTGCAGTATCAAGCATAGACTTAGACACAGGATTAAGAGCGTTATAAAATAAATGGAGGATTAACCAATCTTCCATCCCATGACTAGGACAGTTTCTTAAGCATTCTTTCATCCTCTCCTATGCAAGCGCTAGTGGCTCATGCTCTTCCTGTCTAAAGCCAGTATTATTAAATCGGAGTTGCATAGTCTTTGCAGGTGGAAAAAATTTAGTCACAAATAAAGAAGTACATCCTACCCATGATGTAATAGTATTTCTAGGCAAAGATAGCAACCATTCTTTTGCTCTCCCTCTTAGATAGAAAGGAAGTAGACGTAATTTGACCGCATCAGGGTCAACATCTTTTATACGCATCATATCACATATTTTAGTGAAAGTATTCAAGTGCATACCTGCGTCTTCAAGAAGTAGAGCCTCCAAATTGATTCTATTGAACCAAGCTTAAATAATGGGGCTTAATTTCATAGTCATCAGCAGCAATTGCTGGCTGAATAATAGGAGTACGTAAATAATCATTGTTAGGAGTAGTAAACTCCCCAAGCTTCTTTTTAGCCGTATTTCCTACGTTTTTGGGTTTTCTTAAACAAAGAATTATAATAGTAAAAAGCAAGAATTTAAAGGCTAACTATTTTTTTTGGTTTATCAAATAAAGACTGAAAGCAAACTAACAAAATTAAAAACAAGAATTAAAACTAGCAAGGTTCCTAATAACCTCACCGGGGTAGCTATTTCTTCCTCGGCAACGGCGCCAGAAAAAGGGTTGATACCTTCGATCCGGATTACGGATGTAGTGTAGCTTCTTTTCCCTAGTAGACCTAGGTTATCGAATCCTCGGGAAGCGAATGCGTAGTGAAGTTACTTTAACGAAGATTTGGGAGTTTTAGAATTCCTTTTGTGTTTTTACCGGACCAATAGCTTGCATCTTTTTGTTGTTGTCAATGATGGAGAGAGAGGGCCTAGGGAGTTCGGTTTCACCTGTAGCTGTGCAAAACATCTGATGGAAATAAAGGATAGAAATAAAGTATGCATGTACTTGTTAGAGCAAGATAAATTATATGTGGGAAGTGCATCCATAATTGATATTGCCTCCGCAACCGCTTATAGCAATAACCTACTAGTCTCATCCATCGAAGAAAGAGATCTAATGATATGCATAGTGATGTCACCGTTAATCCCAAGCAAATCCCTCACATACAGCCATACTACCCCTTCTGTCACTGGGGTTCCCAACCTGCAGATTAGTCATTACTCATACTCCCTGTACCTGGATCACCCCTCGGGGTCTTGGGTACTTGACAAGTCCTTGGATTGAGGCAAGAGAGGATACAATAATCATCATGTCATACAAACTAATACACGATCCAATCTATGATAAATAACATGCACAATCACTACATGGCTAGGTCAAAGCCCTTAGCCCAAGGAGAATTACTCACACATAGAGATGAGGTCAACAATCACAAACATTGTAATGAAAATCATAATATTGATAGCAATAGTCTTACAATGTCGCCAATCGAAGAAGAGATCTACTATTACAAGTGGTGGAATATGGCTATGGAGATGGAGAAGGGTCTTGAGATCTGGAGGCGGTTGGTGATCTGTGGCAGAGACTTTTTGGCGAGGTCTGGCTTCTTGTCTCGTTGCCCTAGGCTTCTTTATATATGGGTCCCTTCATGAAAGTTGTTCTGTTTGACCTAACGGTGGCGGCGCCAACTATACGACCGGAGCTATACGGCCAGAATTTTTTCTCCGGTCATATAGTTGGTCGTTAAAGCGTCTGCCTCTGCTTTACGGCTCTTGGTTTCTTCTGGTTGTTGGAATTCTCGTATCTTTGACTTTAATGTAGTGATTCCCATCTTCAAACGACATTATCTGTGTAGGAAAAATATAAAAGAAAGGATTGCATACCCCTCTGAATATTAGGCAGTAATGGCAGGGTTTAGAGAGATTTTTCATCAAATTATGAATAATATCCAGTTTAAATATGGACATAGATGGCTATATTTTAGATCGATCACACGACCGACATTCGCTTGACCAAAATATGAAAATACACACAACATTACAAAAGATCATAACAAAGTTAAAATGCATGGCATAGTTCAAAAGGTAGTTCACAACACAACTTTAGTTCACACAACCAAGCTCAACACAAATCAAGTTCACACAAACAAATCAAACATCGACATCAAGCATCAACATCATTGTAATACTCATTGCCATCTCCATTGTGCGCTTCTTTGGAAACTTGGACCGTTTTGACACGAACCATAGAATCTCCATAGGCATCACTCTTAGAAGCCATAGGAACAACCATGAATCCACACAAACATGCTCCCATGGCCCCTGATGACACACAAGTATAGGGGGTGTATCGCAGTATTTTCGATAAGTAAGAGTGTCGAACCCAATGAGGAGCAGAAGGTGTTGAAGAGTGGCTTGGAGCAGGAATTCTTTGTAAATACTTAGCAACCAGATTTTTAGGGTTTTTTTTGATAATGCAGATAAATAAAGTGCGAGTAAATAAAAGAAAATGATAATAGATGTAGCAAGTGGCCCAATCCTTTCTTTATCAAAGGACAAGACGGTTGTATTACTTAAGATGACCAAACGTTCTCGAGGACACATGGGAATATCGTCAAGTACTTTCGCTTCATATAGTTGATTAATCTTCTCTAGTTAGATAAGTGTTGTGTGGGTGAACCTGTGCTAATGTACCGACCTTCCTAGGACTAATACATACTTGTGATTATACCCCTTGCAAGCATCCGCAAGTACAAGAAAGTAATTAAGATAGAAACCTAACCACAACTTTAAACTCTGAGATCCTACACTCCCTTGTGCAAAGGTTTCCTAACGGGGGTTTAGGTTCTGTCACTCCCGCAACCCCTACGATTAGTATCCAAATACACAATGCATTCTCCTAGGCCCATAAAGGTGAAGTGACATGTAGTCGACTGTAACACCCCAAAAATATTAATCAAGATTATCAAGTTCTAAGTACCCAAGTTTAGGGTTAACAAAAAGTTTTATTACTAAATTGAATATGAATGTATCTGTGATTTGCATTAGTGTATGATTGAGTGAAATTGCCATGTGTGTTTGCTACAAATGATAAAAAATGGTTTAAATATGAATACTACATCATCTAGGCCAATTACAAATAAAATCCAAAGAAAAGGAAATCAAATATAAAGCATATGATCAAATGGTCATTTTGACCAAAATTAACCACTAGGCCACTTTGTGAGTTCCTAGTAAAGAATTTCTAATAGAAACATTTCCATTTCTTTTCACCCCTTGATAGACCAAGTCAAAGTGAACCCAAGCCCACTTTACAAACTCACAGAAACTATTTTCAAATCTATTTAAAGGACAATTCAAAATTGAATCAAGTGTATGTACTAAGATCACCATTTTGCAAAAACCAGTCAAATCAATTCACCTTGAATTTTCCAAGCAACCATAGACACTCAAGCAAGTGCTCAGAACACTCACCAAATTTCATTCAAAAATTTCAAATTTGAATTCATGCAGCCATTTGGCTGAACACATTGCAGACACAGAAAACTACTGCCTAACTTCCACAATTTGGAGCAGTGATCACTCAACCATTTGTCCCTTCTTCACTCCCCTGGTCTCTCCCAGCACCTAGCAGTGCAGCAGACCACTTCCCCCTTTGCCGTTGCGCTCGTACAGCATCGTCCGATGCTTACCGCACCGGTTGACCATGGACATCTCTCCACAGACCGCGCCGCCCTCTCCCACGACGACCAGGAGACAAGCGACCGTCCACCGCCACCCCCTGTCCAACCCTCGACCGCAGGCAAGCCATGGACCACCCAGAATTGCCGCGCCCATTTCTCTACTGCCATGCCGAGAGCGTGCCAGAGCGCCGCAGCCGACACGTGCACACACGCCGCCCCTCGCCCTCTCCGTGCGTGCCCGCACTCGCCTAACCCTAGCTACCTCCTAGACATGCCGTTCACCGCCGCGCGACCCGTAGCCCCTGTGCACCGTCTCGAACGCCGCCGCTTCCGCGCAGAGCAGCGCCCGCGCCCGACCATTCTCGACCGCCCCGTGCCACGCCATTAAGCCCGTGACGACTACCCTGAAGCACCGCGTCACCCCCTACCCTCAGACATGCCTCTAGCCCCTGTATCACCGTCACTGACGAGCCCGAGCCATCCCGCAATGTCCCCCTCGCCGGGCCTGTTCGTCCGCGGTACCAAAGTTCGTAGGCCTGTGCATGGTGGTACCTAAGTTGCCTGAAATTGCCGCGTTTCGAAATGTTGGGCCGCCAACTACTGAGAGGGTCTATTTTGAGGCAAACTCATCTCACCCCTGCCAAATTCAAACATTCCGTTAAACTGCCCCGTGAATTAGACGGTCGGGACCCTCATGTCGGTCATCTGTCCGTGACGCGAGCACCAACGTGGCAACCTCTTAGGAAAATCGAGTAACTAAGTGGATTGGATGCGTTGACCAATTTCACAAATCCATTCCCACCTTTCCCCTAGCACCGGTGGCGTCGGATTCCACCCTCCAGGCAGGACGATCCCTTCGGACATTTGACTTCCGGTGCCAAGTTGCTGCCCCCAGTCGCTAATCCCGAGCTCTAATGGCGCATGCCATAGCCGCCATTGCGACGCTCTAGCCCGCCTCCGTCACTGACGAGCCGAGAAGCTCGGAGGATGGCAGATCCTACTACCAAGGAAGAAGAAGTTCTGGCTACAAGCCGGTGAGCTACCCTTCTCTTTCCTATTCACACTAATTATAACTGCTAGCTGGCTACTGAACCTAAAATTGTTTGTTAGCCCAACGCTGCCAAGCATATTTTGTCCACAGTTTTCTGTCAAGTGGGATCTCCACGGACCACCCTTACCTGGTTACGGTAGTCCTCTTCAGGCACGACTCTAAGGGTAAGTGGTATGGACACCATGGTATCACGATGGAAGAAGCGCCTGCGCATATCTGCACTATATCTGGCATGGTTGCTTCTCTGCGTAATCATGATGAATTATGGCCGAAGCAGACTGCAAAGTTCAGCTTCATGGATGAACGTGGACTCATGGTTCCTCTAACGTGTGACAGTCAGCTAATTGGGTTGATGAAAAGGTATGCTTCAGATTGCATGTTTGAGCTGAATTGTGATGTACTGGATGTGGAAGCTGCCACAACTGTGAGTCGCCCTTCTATTCTTGGACATGGTGGTTGCTCGAACCCAATTAGCTCCTAGTGTGCTGAATTGTAATTTTTGTTTTATTTACTCTGTAGATATTAGGCAGTTATGCAACAGTCTTGTTTCTTTGGTAGGAAGCACCGCAAGGTTAGAAACATGACTACCGGATCAGTCATTTTGCTGCCCGAAGGAATTAAAAACGAGTGGAAAGATGATGCTAGACACGATTCTGGTGCCCATTGTCACGGCGATGCAGAGTAGGTGAAGCTAAGAAAATTGGCACCAAGGAAGATGAAGAAGGCAGGAAATGAAGAAGCCAGTGGACGTGAAGGCTTGGCACCTAGCTCTGTGTGTGGCATGTTGCTGGGCGAAACAATCTACCCACGTTCTCTGAGTAAAATGTACCGTGACTTAGGGTTTGGAAACACCCGAGTCAGTAGTTGAATTCGAAATTGTGATTGTGCCACTGCTATCTGAAAACACACAACACCGGTTCCACCATTGCTGAGAGGCAGGAGGTCTCCAAATACGATGGAATGTAAGTGGCACAGAAATAAATTATTTAAGCTGCCACACTCCACGAAGCATCAACTTATTTCAGATCCTGCACAATGATGTGGCAACATAAACAGCAATGGCAACCGATAATGCCCAGACGCTTGAGCCCATGTATCTCACCGCCTCCCTGCTACTGCACCCCTTGCGTCTGGCGAAGCTCCCGGATCTCCATTAACCGGGTGTACGTGCTTCCACTTTATAAATTGTGGCCGTGCCATTTGCATGCGGCACAATCCACATAGATTACGTTTAAACAAACCACCAATGTCAGAATACCACCATGATCAGACAAAAGGAAGTGATGTAGGATTAAGAAAGACTAACGGGAGAGCAAATTTTTCCTCCCAGGACTCTGGGACCACTAGTTCAGACCGCTAGGTCAACAAGTACTACTATTAAAACTTAGAAAAGGCACGGAGCTCAAGCTAAATAGAACTAGTTATCACACATCTCCTTGATCTTCCTAATCTTAGCCCAATGCGCATCTTCCTACGAGAGCAAGGATCAATTCGTGTGCTCCTTCCTTTTAGCATCTTCCTTGCACAACTTCAATTGTTTCTCTGTATTTTTCCTCATGCACTTGTCAATACTCGTAGTTGTAAACTGCAGGACTTTGGCCTGGTGAAGATCATTCCTTGCTTGAGTCAGTTCTTGCTCTACTTTAGCCTCCAGGGCAAACGCCACGTCCCTCTCCTTCTCGACTTTGCTAACCTTGTCTTGCACCCTCCTGAGATCTTGGTTAAGCTTGGTCGTGTCAACTAGGTCTCATAGCTTCATCTCAACACTGTCAAGAAGTGAGCTGACTACGGATTCTTTCAACTCAACAGTCATATCCCATAGTTTGTCAGTGTTTTCTACATCAATTTGGGCCACTCTAGATCTACCCATTTGACAACACTGCAACTTCTGCCTTGCATCATTACACGATGTTATTGACACCGTAGAAACCTCCTGCCTGCGTTTTGTGCTTCGAACGCTACAAATTTAGTGGGCACATGTCCATGTTTACATAGTAGAGGACTGTCTTCATCCACTAAACCGTGATAGTCGGATGTCATACATCGTCTGGTTGGCCTAACACATCATACGCGCATGAGTAAACAGAGTAGATCTAGCTCAAAAAATAGATAACTGGCCACAAATGATAGAGATAGAGATGAGACGACTCACATCGAAATCACCGTCCCTGTCGTCACGACGCGTTTCCTCGCCATCTCCCCTTGAACCCATGGCGAGGGGGGGGGGGTGGCTGCCGGAGAGGGGATTGGGATGGAGGCGCCGTCGACTTGAGGCTACGACAGGATGTGAGTGAAGTGGGGAAGTGGCTTCGAGGGGAAGGAAGAGAAGTACAGGGAGGAAGAGAAGTAATGGGGACATGACACTAGGATATGGCCCACTCAACTCGTGAGTCGTGACACTAGCAACAGGGGAGCGCCCGATGTTGCCAGTTTGTCTAGAGAAAGCGTGGCCAATCATGCCACAGAACAGCCTACTCGCAGATCGCTCTCACCAAGACCATCCCAATCGTCCAAGTGCACCGATCGAACGGTATGTAACAATCGTCAAGCAGAACAACTGTGTTAGGGCGTGCCTTCTAGAAGACTAGGTCTAACGGCCACCCATTGGGGGGGCTAAGGTTAGGGCTCTCCTAATGTTAGGATCCATATGTGGTTTATGAGAGGAACAGACATGCAATGACACCGGGTGTGGTTCATGAAAAGAACAGACATTCAATGACACTGGTGGATCCATATGGGGTTTGTGAAAAGAACAGACATGCAATCACACTAGGTGGATCCATGTGTGGTTCATAAAAAGAACACACATGCAATGACACTCGTGGATCCATGTGTGGTTTGTGAGAAGAACACACATCCAATGACAGTGGGTGTGGGTCATCAAAAGAACACACATCCAATGGCACTGGGTGTGGTTCATGAAAAGAACACACATCCAATGACACTGTGGTTCATGAAAAGAACATACATGCAATGACAGTTGTGGATCCATATGTGGTTTGTGGAAAGAAAAGACATGCAATGACTCTAGCTGTGGTTCATCAAAAGAACAGACATGCAATGACTCTAGCTGTGGTTCATGTCGTCGGATTGATGACAAGTACGCCATGAGGGGGTCCTCGAGGCATGCGGAAGAGAGGGGTGTGAGACGTACGGTGTTCCGGGACGGTGAGCACACAAGTTTACCCAGGTTTGAATCCGCCGGCTTTGGACGGATCCTACTCCTGCTAGCAATCCAGTAATACGGCAGAGCCGGAATATGGGTTACAAGGGTTTCGCCTGTGCGAGTTGAGGGTCTAAAGTATTGGGTGTGCCCTAAAGGCTTTCCCTAGGACGGCTTATATAGATATCCGACCTAGGGTTTACAGGAGAGATCTATCTGGCTACGACTAAGAGTCGGTTACAGAATACATCTTGAACTACAAGTAACATTATGGGCCTAAGTCGGCAAGTATTCTGGGCCTTCCCGTAGCCGGATTGGACTCCGTCTTTCTCCCTGACTGGGCCGCCCGTGAAGCAAAGCTCTAACCCGAAGTGGGCCACCCTGGTCAGTGAGGAACTGTGAGGATACCCGGAAAGTATATCCCCAACAGCAGCCCCCGGAGGCCTCCAAGATCCAAAGTCGGATTTATCATCGTCTAGCTTGATCTTCGGCTTGGAGAATCTTGAAGGGTTCCTGAAACTTCACAACAAAAGGTACGATCCGGGTCTTAAAAATAAGTCGGACCTATCAGTAGGTTACTCGGATTTTCCAGCTCGTTTTTAAACTAAGCCGGAACTTGGTCTCTAACGCCACCTGACACAAGCATGGTCAAGTCACGTCATCTGACAGGCGTTCCGTCAGCACGACCGTTGGTGGGTCCGCGGTCCGCGGAACCGAGGCGCCGTTTCAATGCATGCGTGGAGATCGAGGTGACGCAATCATCACGCGGGTCCTTCCTAGATCTTTCCACGACGCGTGGCGGTTGCACTGTAGCGTTTGCATGAATCTTGGCGCAGGTAGGTGGATATAAGAGGTTTAGATTTCTCCTTCTCCTCTCCACCAGTCCTTTGCCGGTTCCTTCTTTCCCAATCCTCCTGCACGCATAGAGCCTCCTCGTTCTTCCCCCACAGAAACTCCCAGCGCCGCCCCTTTAAGGTCACTTTCTCACCAGAGAAAAATGGCTTCATCATCTTCTTCCTCTGGCTTGGCGGCAGCGGCGGCGGCGGCGAAGGCGGAAGCTGCAGCGGAGAAGGAGAGCTTCCGGGGAATCTGGATCCCCTGCGCCCTCAATGAGGAGGGCCTCAAGAACGTGGAGAAGGAGGGCCTTCTCATCGCCGGCGACTGGCGGATCGGCTCCAGCGAAACCGTTCCCAACCCAGACGAGGGCGAGCGAGTCCACTTCGGCACTCATCTAGACCGAGGTCTATCTTTTCCTCCCTCGGAGTTCTTCTCCTAGGTGATAGATCACTATGGAGTTCAACTCCACAATCTTCCTCCCAATTCACTTCTAGAAATGAGCGCATATGCTGCGCTTTGCGAGGGCTTTCTCGGCATTAGGCCGAGTTTTCTTCTCTTCCGGTTTTACTTTCATGTCCGGAGGAATTCCATCACTGCCGGTGTTCCTTACATCACCAACACCATTAGTTTTTCTCTTAGACGAGACTGGGCATATCCCAAAATTTCTGCCAGTGACTGGGTCAAACAATGGCCAGCCACTTTTTTCTACCATAGGGATATTCTGGCTCCCTGCAAAGCTACTGCTTTGCCGGCTTTTGTTGACGGAGCCGCCATGGCCCAGCCTTCCTGGGACGAGGCTGCTCCGGCTCTCATAGATGATCTGATCCCGCTAAGAGGCGGATCGAATATCTGATCAAGCACAATGGTTTGAAGGGATCCGACTTGGTCCAGTGCTGGGTCTTACACCGGATCCAGCCACTTCAGTACCACGGGGATAGACTGATGCACTCCATCACGTCTTCTCTAACTGACTCCCTTCGCATCAGCCCCAAAGCCTACACCACTCAAGGCTACATAAGCCAAATCAAGTGGTTGATCAAGGAGCGGATCGAAAGGCGGATTCCGGAGGTTTCTCTAGACATGCACACGGCGGAAAACCCCGTGGTGCCGGTAAGCTTTCATCATCACACCTTTTATGTGTTTCTATCTTTGAGTTTATACTGCAATACTGATATGTTTTCTTGTTTTCAGCTTGCTGACATCCCCGAGTCGGAACTTGCTCCGCTCGAAGGATACCCTTCGGAGTTTTCTCAGGAGGTAGAAGTAGTTCCACTGCCGGATCTTGCGCTCAAGAAGCGCAAAGCTCCGACGGTAGCGGTTGGCACAAAGGAGGTGCCTGTCGTGAAGAGGTATCTTTTCAGTCACAACTTTTCCGTCTTTGTATTTTACTCAAACTTCTTTCCGAGATGTAACATTTCCGACTTTGTTACCTTCTAAGAGCAAAATTGATCATCAAGGGCAAGGGGAAAGGGATTTCTTCGAAGCCTTTACGCCAGATGAAGCTTACCATAGCTTCGCCTGCCGTGGCTCCTCTGAGTCCGGCCCCTCAACCTTCTGCAACTCCGGTTATCTCGTCGGATGCCGCAGAAGATCCGGCTCCTCAAACGGAGCCTGCGATCCTTGGGTCGTAAACTGATGTCACTCTGGGTGCGTCAGGTCAAGATAAGGGTGAACCCTCTTCGGGTAATGATCCCTCGGCTGAAGTCTTCGCCGAAAGCCTCCTCAACAATCCGGGTCTTGCCAAGTTTGGCCTGACCCAGAAATCTGCAGAGGAGATCCAGCGGCTGGCCAGGCAAGTCCTGGATAAAAGCCATTTATCCCCCAAGGAGGAAGCGCAAGAAGCAGAGGACGTCAAGTTCTATGACCTTCTCACTCAAGTCCACCTTCGTGACGAGAGGATTAGGACTGGCGAGCTTCCAACAGCCCAAGTGATCCCTCTTACTCTTGCCGAGAAGGTGGCCGCTGAAGTGAATGCGGGTTTAGATAAACTCACCCGCGAACAATATGTAAGTCGGAATTCCAACTCTTGTTTTTTCCATTATGTTATATCATATCTTCTAGCCCCCAAGCATGAAGTAGGATACAAAATCCGAGTTTATGCTTCATTAGGATGCCACAGAACGAACTACTGTAGCCCCCAAGGCTCGTGCTGATATTTAGCAAAAATATTAGCCCGAGTCTTAAGTAGCTTTCTGACTTTGGGTATTCTGGCTTATAGAAAGTATGTTCCTATAACCAGGAATTACTGACCAATGTCTGTGATAAGCGGAGAGAGATCAAAGCTCTCTCGCTTAAAAATGCTGAGCTCAAAGTAGCCAAGGATGAAGCCGAAGGTAAACATTCTGAGATTCAAACCTTGTCTTTGCTTTTTTTTCAATGTCGAATTTTTCTGAACTTGTTGTTCTTTTTTGACTTACAGCGCTGGTGAAACAATCCATCGCTATGATTGAAGAGGCCGAGAACCTCAAGACCCTGGTGGTGGAGAACAAAGGACTTCTCCAAGAGCTGGATAAGCTCAAGTCAGATCATGAAAAGAGCATAGCTCAAGTCCTTGAATCCTCCTTCATGGCCACTGATGAGTGTGATCGCAAGAGTGCTGCTCAGGATAAAATAATCTCGGACCTCAAGAATGAGCTTGGCAGAGAGAAGGACCTGTCCCAGGTGCTCCGGGCTGAACTCCAGAGTCTCCGGGAGGAGAAGACCAAGATTAACGACGTCATTTTTGGTACATTCCACCTCTCTGACTTATCTTTTCTTCGACTTTTATCAATGTCGTTTTTTCTTGACTTGTTTTGTGTATAGGTCCTCTGAAGTTGACAGACTCTTCCTCGTCCGAGCCCCGCACTCACCGGCTTACCCAAGTCGGTGATCTTCTTCATGAATACCGCCAGTCTCTTGTGGACATTGGCGAGTCTCTCAGGATTCCGGACATGCCAAGCGTGTCGGATTTTGAGGTGAGGGACAGGGCCAAAGAGATGTCGCAACTTGTTCGGGACTGGAACATGTCCTACGCGCGGACTGCTGCGCAGAACGCCCTCTCCATGGTCATGAGCCACCATGGAAACATGGAAATATGGCAAGTGACTAAAGGGTACTGCAAGGTAGACGAAGACGGCCAGGAGCAGGACCTTCAAGCCATCATGCACTCCTGCACCGGATACGGGTGCCACGTAGCTGATCTGACCAGCTACGAGATCCCCTTCTTCACCCGCGTGGATACTTCGCCTCCTCCTGCAGAAGAAGCCAAAGAAGTTTCCGACGATGAACGCACCAATTCGGATGCGGACATCTCGGAACGATATCAAGGCGGAGTGACCAGCGAGCCGGCAAATCCTTCATCTTCTCCTGCATCATAGACCAGAAATTTATGTTTTATTCTGGAAAAACTGATGTGATTGTAAATATTAAGTACTATTTATCTTTGCAAGTGCTAAGCTTGACTTTTGAAATTTCTGCGTGCCTGAAATGTTTACACAAGCACTTATATTTTTTCATCTCTACTTATCGTTTATCTGGCTTTCCGCCTGGTCCCTTTCGTGAGCCGGCTAAACCTTCAGCCGGAAACTTTGCCGAGCAACGGAGCTCAATTGCTAAACCAGTTTAAACTCAGAAACAAAGCCGACTTCCAGTACCAACAATTCACTATTCGGAAAATGCCTGCATCCGGCAATCAGATAGATAACCAAAGTAAAAACTAGAAAGTTTAGAGTTATACCCGAAGGTAGCAGTTTTAGAATCGGAAATCTAGACCAGAACGAACATGAGCATAAAGTACTTTCAAGCATTCTGGGATTTTCGACTATGACATGATCATTCGGAAATAAGATGGCTTAAGAACTCTCAGAAAAAACTTGAGGCAACCAAAACTTTTATTTCTCACAGAACATGTACATATGCATGATTACAAAGAAGGATAAACTAAGAATAAAAGGGACGTAGCTGAGCAATATTCCACGGTCTGTCTAACTCATCCGGATTTGTACTGCCTCTAGCTCTCTTTCTCTTCTTAGTAGAAGGTCTTTCTTTGACTAGCCTCATGTCAGTTAATCAGTACGATCCATTGTGCAATACTCGACTAACTAAAAAGGGCCCTTCCCATACTAGGGAAAGTTTGTGCTTTCTTTGTTGCACAAGCCGGAGAACCAAATCACCTTTATTGAAAGATCTATTTCGTACTCTCTAGCTATGATACTTGCGTAACTTCTGCTGATAGGCTGTAGATCTCATTTCAGCAACGACGCGAACTTCTTCGACTAAGTCGAGATCATTTTGTCGAGAAATCTCAGCATCCTCTTTGATATACGTGGCCACTCTAGGAGAAGTATGAATTAAATCACTAGGAAGAACTGCTTCTGCACCATAGACCAAGAAGAAAGGTGTGTATCCTGTTGACCGGTTCGGAGTTGTTCGTAAACTCCAAATTACAGAAGGTAATTCCTCTGCCCAAGCCCCCACAGCACGTCGGAGTGGTGCTTCGAGTCCTGGTTTCAGGCCTTGTAGAATTAAATCATTTGCTCTTTCGACTTGTCCATTAGCTTGTGGATGTGCGACTGACGCAATGTCAAGCCAGATATTTTGCTCATCGCAGAATTCAGCCAGTTCTCCCATAGTAAAGTTACTCCCATTGTCCATGATAATGCTATGCGGATAACCATACCGGATTATAACATCCTTGAAAAATCTTTAGGTTGTTGCTCCATCACAACTAGTGACAGGTTTAGCCTTGATCCACTTGGTGAATTTATCCACCATCACTAAGAGGTGGGTAAATTGTTGGAGATATGCCCAAGAGGCAATAATAAAAGTGGTTATTATTATATCTTTGTGTTCATGATGAATGTTTACATCCCATGCTATAATTGTATTATTAGGAAACACTAATACTTGTGTGTTTTGTAAACATAAAAGAGTCCCTAGTAAGCCTCTTGTTGAACTAGCTTGTTGATTAATAGATGATCATGGTATCCTGATCATGGACATTGGATGTCATTAATAACAAGGTCATATCATTAGGAGAATGATGTGATGGACACACACACCCAAAGTAAGTGTAGCATAAGATCAAGTCATTTAGTTTGTATTGCTACAAGCTTATCAAATGCATAGTAACCTAATCCTTCGACCATGAGGTTATGTTAATCACCATCACCGGATGGGTGCTTTGATGACATCAAACACCGCTTCGTAACTGGGTGGTTATAAAGGTGTCATTGGGTATTCTGAAAGTATGTGTTGAAGCGCATGGACCAAGATTGGGATTTGTCCATCCATATGATGGATAGATATGCTCTGGGCCCTCTCGGTGGAATGTCATCTAGTTAGCTTGCAAGCATGTGACTAGGTCACAAGGGATGACATAACATGGAACGAGTAAAGAGTACTTATCAGTAACGAGGTAGAACTAGGTATGGAGATACCGACGATCAAACCTCGGATAAGTAGAGTATCGTGTGACAAAGGGAATTGGTTTCGTATGTTAATGGTTCTACCGATCATGAAGTCATCGTTGAGTATGTGGGAGCCGTTATGGATCTCCAGATCCTGCTGATGGTTATTGATCAGAGAGGTGTCTCCATCATGTCTGCATATTCACGAACCGTATGGTGACACACTTAAGGTTCGAAGTTGTTTTAAGTAGATATGGAATGTGCGTTGGAGACCGAATGTTGTTCGGAGTCTCGGATTGGATCCGGGACATCACGAGGAGATCCAGAATTGTCCGGGGAATAATATTCATATAATGGGGATCATTTTCTAAGTTAGGAAATGTTCCGGAGTGTTTATATGAGGATTCTAGAAGGTTTCAGAATGTTCCGGAAGTTTCTAGAAGATTTTTTGGAGTTTACTTGAAAACCAAGAAAGGATAAAGGGAAACTTGGAGGGTAAGTAAGGGAAACTTTGGGGGGAAGGACTCTCCCCCAAGCTCCCTTGTGCGCTGGCCCTAGGAGGTGGGCCTAGGGGTGGGAACCCTAGGCCGCACCCCTCCCTCTATATATAGAGGGGTGGAGGCGCCACCCCCCTTGCCCCCTCCCACTCAAAACCCTAGCCGCCTCTCTCCTCCTCCTTCCCTCTACTCTGGCTTAGGCGAAGCCCTGCAGAATTCTCTACTCCACCACCACCACCACGCCGTCGTGCTGCTGGGATTCCGTGGAGAGATCTACTACCTCCGCTGCTCGCTGGAACGGGGAGAGGAAGGTCTGCTTTGACTCCACACGTGTGACCGACTGCGGAAGCGCTGCTGGAACGTGGCACCGGAAGGATCGTCTACTCGATCTTGAGATCGGCAAGTGATCGTCTACATCAACCACGAGATCCGATCTCGCACAAGGCTTTCGGATCTACAAGGGTTAGTACAGATCTATCTCGTTGCACTTGTCTAATAGATTAGATCTTGGCTTTTATCTAGATTAGATCTGGGTTTTGTTCGTTCTTGTAGTAGAAATTTTTTGTTTTCCATGCTACGAACCCATCAGTGGTATCAGATCCATGTCTATGCGTAGATCTGTTGCATGAGTAGAACACAATGGTTTTGTGGGTGTTGGTGCTTGTGCTGTATTTTGCTTTGTGTACTTTGCATCTTGCGGTATGGTGGGATGAAGTGGCTCGGGCTAACCTTACATGTCATCGCACATGAGACTTGCTCCACGCTTGACGTGTAACTTGCTTTGCACAAGTGGCTTTGCGGGTGTCTGTCTCTCCCACCATAGTATAGATCCAATCTACACTTTGTACTTGATAGCACTTGTATCAACATTGTGGTTCAGTTTCGTAGGTAAGATCCATTCTTATTCGAAAGCCCCAAACCACGTAAAACATGCAAAGAAAATTAGAGGCGTCTAACTTGTTTTTGCAGGGGTTTTGTGATGTGATATGGCCATCATGTGATTGTGATTATATTTGATGTATGCAATGATCTTTGTTGTAATATGGCAACCGGCAGGAGCCTAATGGTTGTCTTTAATTCTGTTAGGACATGTGCGTCTATTCATCTTGTAATAGCTTTATTCCAAGTAGTTGTAATAGTTGCTAGTGATGATGGACAACCATGAAGCGGCGCCACCGACCTTGACGCAATGCTGGTGATGATGGAGATCATGTCCGTGCTTTGGAGATGGAGATCAAAGGCATAAGAAGAAAGGGCCATATCATATCACACTAATTATGAATTGCCTGTGATGTTAATCCTTTATGCATCTTGTATTGCTTAGATCGCGATGGTAGCATTATAAGATGATCCCTCTCACTAAATATCAAGTAATAAAGTGTTCGTCCTTAGTTGGCACCGTTGCTAAGACTCGTCGTTTTGAAGCATCTCGTGATGATCGGATGTGATAGATCCTACGTGTGCATACAACGGGTGCAAGCCAGATTTGCACATGCGGAAACTAAGATTAATCTTGACGAGCCTAGCATGTACAGACGTGGTCTCGGAACACGGAATACCAAAAGGTAGAGCATCAATCATATAAATGATATGATGAACATGAAGATTATTCGCTGATGAAACTACATCTTCTCTCGTGAAGATCGGACTTGGTGTAGTGGACTTGGTTCGTGTAATCACTAAGACAATGTGAGGGATGTTGTTTTGAGTGGGAGTTCACCTAGTTAATTTAAGAATTAAAATTGAACTCATTTTATCATAAACTTAGTCTAAACTACTTGCAAATTTGTTGTAGATTATGGCAAACCTCTCCATCAATTTCAATGCGTTCCTAGAGAAAGAAAAGCTTAAGAACAATGGAAGCAACTTCACGGACTGGCTCCATGGACTAAAGATTGTCCTCAGGGCTGGTCAGTTGACCTATGTGCTCGAAGCACCGCTAGGTGACCCACCTGCAGAAGATGCCACCGATGACGTAAAGAATGTTTATGCCACTCGGAAAAATCATTACTCCATAGTTCAGTGTGCCATCCTGTACGGTTTAGAAACGGAGCTTCAGAAGCGCTTTGAGCACCACGACCCGTTCGAGATCATTAAGGAGCTCAAGCTCATTTTTGAGACTCACGCGGCCGTGGAGAGCTATGAGGCCTCCGAAAAGTTCTTTAACTGTAAGATGGAAGAGGGTAGCTCCGTTAGCGAGCACGTGCTCACCATGTCTGGGAACGCAAACAAGCTCCAAGAGTTGGGGATAACGATTCCTAATGAGTTAGGGATTCACCGTGTCCTCCAATCGCAGCCACCGAGTTATAAGAACTTTGTGATGAACTACAATATGCACTGCATGAACAAGACGTTGCCTGAACTATCGTCCATGCTGAAAACTGCTGAAGTGGAGATCAAAAAGGAGCACCAAGTGTTGATGGTCAATCAGACCACCAATTTCCAGAAATAGGGCAAGCCTAAGAACAAGGGCAACTTCAAGAAGGACGGCAAGAAAGCTGCTGCACCTGCTAAGAAGCCCAAGGCTGGTTCTAAGCCTGAAACTTAATGCTTCTACTTCAAGGGTGCCGGTCACTGGAAGCGTAACTGCCCCAAGTACCTGGCGAATCTGAAGAACGGCAACATCAAGAAGAAAGGTATATTCGATATACATGTTATTGATGTGTATCTTACTAGTAATCGTAGTAGTGCCTGGGTATTTGATACTGGTTCGGTTGCTCATATTTGTAACTCGAAACAGGAGCTGCGAAATAAGCGAAGACTGGCGAGAGACGAGGTGATGATGCGCGTTGGAAATGGCTCCAAGGTTGATGTGATCGCCGTCGGCACGCTCCCTCTGCATCTACCTTCGGGATTAGTTTTAAATTTGAATAATTGTTATTTGGTGCCTGCGTTAAGCATGGACATTATATCTGGATCTTGTTTATTGCGAGACGGTTACTCTTTTAAGTCTGAGAATAAAGGTTGTTCGATTTATATGAGTAATATCTTTTATGGTAATGCACCTGAGATGAATGGTTTATTCTTACTGAATCTTGATAGTAGTGATACACATGTTCACAACATAGATGCTAAACGAACAAAATTGAATGATAATTCTACATACATGTGGCAC
Organism: Avena sativa; assembly: GCA_916181665.1. Classification (NCBI taxonomy): domain Eukaryota; kingdom Viridiplantae; phylum Streptophyta; class Magnoliopsida; order Poales; family Poaceae; genus Avena; species Avena sativa. Next base: position 438,892,815 of record OV702295.1, read on the forward strand.
TGTCGTCTTGGTCACATTGGAGTGAAGCGTATGAAGAAGCTCCATTCTGATGGACTTCTTGAATCACTTGATTTTGAATCACTTGAAAGATGCGAAGCATGTCTAATGGGAAAAATGACTAAGACTCCATTCTCTGGAATAATGGAGCGAGCTACAGACTTATTGGAAATAATACATACCGATGTGTGCGGTCCAATAAGTGTAGCATCGCGTGGTGGATATCGTTATGTTCTCACTTTCACGGATGACTTAAGTAGATATGGGTATGTCTACTTTATGAAACATAAGTCCGAAACTTTCGAGAAGTTTAAGGAATTTCAAAGTGAAGTGGAAAATCATCGTAACAAGAAGATTAAGTTTCAGCGTTCTGATCGCGGAGGTGAATATCTAAGTTATGAGTTTGGCATGCATTTAAGGAAATGTGGAATACTTTCGCAATTGACACCGCCAGGAACACCATAGCGTAATGGTGTGTGCGAACGTCGTAATCGAACTCTCTTAGATATGGTTCGGTCTATGATGTCTCTTACAGATTTACCGCTATCGTTTTGGGGCTATGCATTAGAGACAGCCGCATTCACTTTAAATAGGGCACCATCTAAATCCGTTGAGACGACACCGTATGAATTGTGGTTTGGAAAGAAACCTAAGTTGTCATTCCTTAAAGTTTGGGGTTGCGAAGCGTATGTAAAGAAGTTACAACCTGATAAGCTTGAACCCAAAGCGGAGAAATGCGTCTTCATAGGATACCCTAAAGAAACAATTGGGTATACCTTCTATCATAGATCTGAAGGCAAAGTTTTCGTTGCCAAGAATGGATCCTTTCTTGAGAAGGAGTTTCTCTCGAAGGAAGTGACTGAAAGAAAAGTAGAACTCGACGAGGTTATTGAACCTTCTCTCGGAGTTGAGAGTAGCACAACACCGGAAGATGTTTTTGTGCCGCCTGCACCAATTGGAGAGGAAGCCAATGATGGTGATCATGAAACTTTGAACGAAGTGGCTGCTGAACCTCGCAGGTCAACGAGGGTTCATACCACTCCTGATTGGTATGACCCTGCCTTGAACGTCATGTTGGTGGACAACACTGATGACCCTGCGACGTATGAAGAATCTATGGTGAGCCTAGATTCCGAAAAATGGCTAGAAGCCATGAAATCCGAAATGGGATCCATGTACAAAAACCAAGTGTGGACTTTGGTGGACTTACCGGATGGCCGTAAGGCTGACGAGAACAAATGGATTTTCAAAAGAAAAACAGATGCTGATGGTAATGTTACCATCTATAAAGCTCGACTTGTCGCGAAAGGGTTCCGACAAATTCAAGGAGTTGACTACGATGAGACATTCTCACCAGTAGCGAAGCTAAAGTCTATGAGGATTTTGTTAGCAATTGCTGCATATTTCGATTATGAGATTTGGCAGATGGATGTCAAAACGGCGTTCCTTAATGGAGACATTGAGGAAGAGTTGTATATGGTACAACCCAAGGGTTTTGTCGATCCTAAAGATGCTAACAAGGTATGCAAACTTCAGCGCTCCATTTATGGACTGAAGCAAGCATCCGGGAGTTGGAATCAACGTTTTGATAAAGTAATCAAAAACTTTGGATTTATACAAACTTATGGAGAAGCTTGTATTTACAAGAAAGTGAGTGGGAGCTCTATAGCATTCCTAATACTATATGTAGATGACATATTGTTGATTGGGAATGATATAGAACTTCTTAATAGTGTCAAAGCCTATTTCAATAATAGTTTTTCAATGAAGGATCTTGGCGAAGCGGCATATATTCTAGGCATCAAGATTTATAGAGATAGATCAAGACGCCTAATAGCGCTTTCACAAAGTACATACTTGGACAAAGTTCTAAAGAAGTTTAGAATGGAAGAGAGCAAGAAAGGGTTCGTGCCCATGTTGTCAGGTAAGACCTTGAGTAAGACTCAAAGTCCAGCTACGACAGAAGATAGAGAGAAGATGAATAATATTCCCTATGCCTCGGCCATAGGTTCTATCATGTATGCCATGCTGTGTACAAGACAGGATATAACACATGCTGTTAGTTTGACTAGCAGATATCAAAGTGATCCTGGAATGGAGCACTGGATAGCGGTCAAGAATATCCTAAAGTACCTAAATAGGACTAAGGATATGGTTCTTTCTTATGGAGGTGATGAACAACTTGTTGTAAACCGTTACACTGATGCTAGTTGGAACACCGATCCGGATGACTCAAAGTCACAGTCTGGATACGTATTTATTTTGAATGGTGCTGCAGTGAGCTGGAGGAGTGCCAAGCAAAGCGTTGTGGCGAAATCTTCAACTGAATCGGAATACATAGCTGCTTCGGAGGCTGCACAAGAAGCCATATGGATGAAGGAGTTCATTACTGAACTTGGCGTGGTTCCTAGTGCGTTGGACCCGATGGCCATCTACTGTGACAACACAGGTGCCATGGCTAATGCACAGGAGCCAAGGTCACATAGCAAGCTGAAGCATATCAAGCTACGTTTCCATGCTATTCGTGAGTATGTCCAAGATGGTGACATAAAGATTTGCAAAGTACACACTGATCTAAATGTGGCAGATCCGTTGACTAAACCTCTCCCTAGAGCAAAGCATGACCAACACCAGAATGCCATGGGTGTTAGGTATATTACCATGTAATCTAGATTATTGACTCTAGTGCAAGTGGGAGACTGTTGGAGATATGCCCAAGAGGCAATAATAAAAGTGGTTATTATTATATCTTTGTGTTTATGATGAATGTTTACATCCCATGCTATAATTGTATTATTAGGAAACACTAGTATTTGTGTGTTTTGTAAACATAAAAGAGTCCCTAGTAAGCCTCTTGTTGAACTAGCTTGTTGATTAATAGATGATCATGGTTTCCTGATCATGGACATTGTATTTCATTAATAACAAGGTCATATCATTAGGAGAATGATGTGATGGAGACACACACCCAAAGTAAGTGTAGCATAAGATCAAGTCATTTAGGTTGTATTGCTACAAGCTTATCAAATGCATAGTAACCTAATCCTTCGACCATGAGGTTATGTTAATCACCATCACCGGATGGGTGCTTTGATGACATCAAACACCGCTTCGTAACTGGGTGGTTATAAAGGTGTCATTGGGTATTCTGAAAGTATGTGTTGAAGCGCATGGACCAGATTGGGATTTGTCCATCCATATGACAGATAGATATGCTCTGGGCCCTCTCGGTGGAATGTCATCTAGTTAGCTTGCAAGCATGTGACTAGGTCACAAGGGATGACATAACATGGAAGGAGTAAAGAGTACTTATCAGTAACAAGGTAGAACTAGGTATGGAGATACCGACGATCAAACCTCGGATAAGTAGAGTATCGCGTGACAAAGGGAATTGGTTTCGTATGTTAATGGTTCTATGGATCACGAAGTCATCGTTGAGTATGTGGGAGCCGTTATGGATCTCCAGATCCCGCTGATGGTTATTGATCGGAGAGGTGTCTCCATCATGTCTGCATATTCACGAACCGTAGGGTGACACACTTAAGGTTCGAAGTTGTTTTAAGTAGATATGGAATGTGCGTTGGAGACCAAATGTTGTTCGGAGTCTCGGATTGGATCCGGGACATCACGAGGAGATCCGGAATTGTCTGGGGAATAAGATTCATATAATGGGGATCGTTTTCTAAGTTAGGAAATGTTCCGGAGTGTTTATAAGGGGATTCTAGAAGGTTTCGGAATGTTCCGGAAGGTTCTAGAAGATTTTTTGGAGTTTACTTGAAAACCAAGAAAGGATAAAGGGAAACTTGGACGGTAAGTAAGGGAAACTTTGGGGGGAAGGACTCTCCCCCCAAGCTCCCTTGTGCACCGGCCCTAGGAGGTGGGCCTAGGGGTGGGAACCCTAGGCCGCACCCCTCCCTCTATATATAGAGGGGTGGAGGCGCCACCCCCTTGCCCCCTCCCACTCAAAACCCTAGCCGCCTCTCTCCTCCTCCTTCCCTCTGCTCTGGCTTAGGCGAAGCCCTGCAGAATTCTCTACTCCACCACCACCACCATGCCATCGTGCTGCTGGGATTCCGTGGAGAGATCTACTATCTTTGGTGATCGCTGGAACAGGGAGAGGAAGGTCTGCTTCGACTCCGCATGTGTGACCGACTGCGGAAGCGCTGCTGGAATGCGGCGCCGGAAGGATCGTCTACTCGATCTTGAGATCGGCAAGTGATCGTCTACATCAACCACGAGATCCGATCTCGCACAAGGCTTTCGGATCTACAAGGGTTAGTACAGATCTATCTCGTTGCACTTGTCTAATAGATTAGATCTTGGCTTTTATCTAGATTAGATCTGGGTTTTGTTCGTTCTTGCGGTAGAATTTTTTTGTTTTCCATGCTACGAACCCATCATAAATCCACTTGGAGCTCGTTTAAAGGGTCCTACCATATCAAGCCCCCAGACCGCAAAAGGCCATGTTAAAGGTATTGTTCGTAGCTTATCAGCCAGAACATGAGCTTGCTTGGCTTACTTTTGGCAGCATTTGCATGTCTTGACTAACCGTTCAGCATCTGCATGAGCTGTAAGCCAGAAAAATCCATGTCGAAAAGCTTTTGCCACTAAAGATTTGGCTGCAGCGTGGTGACCACACTCGCTTTCGTGGATTTCCCTTAAGATTTCCACTCCTTCTTCCGGAGATACACAACGCTGAAAAACCCCAGAAACACTCTGTTTATGGAGCTCACCCTTAACAATAGTATAGGATTTTGCTCGTCGGATAATTTGCCGGCTCAGCACCTCGTCCTCGGGTAATTTGCCATCTACCAAATAATCGAGGTAGGGTTGAGTCCAGCTGGGAATTACAGTCAAAACTGCTATTAAAGGTGAGTCGGATTTGGTCAGATATTCCTCATCTACTCCCTTTATCGAGGGAAGTTTGAGGTGCTCTAAAAATGCGCCATCTGGGACCTCTTTCCGCGCAGAGCCTATTCGAGATAGTGCATCTGCTTCCTCATTTTCTGCTCGAGGGATGTGTTGAACTTCAAAGCCTTCGAACGATTTAGATAGATCATCCACGACAGCTTTATATGCTGCCATGTGCTTATTTGCATTACAAATATCCGAGACTTGCTGAGCAACAAGATCCGAATCTCCGTAACACATCAAACGTCGGATGCCAATATCCTTGGCAATCCGGATTCCATGCAGCAATGCTTCATACTCGGCAATATTGTTTGTCGCTGTGAAGTGGATCTGCAACACGTATAATAGTTTATCTCCTTGGGGTGATTTGAGCACCACGCCAGCCCCCGAGCCCCCTCGAGGCTTAGACCCATTGAAAAAGAGGGTCCAGTATTCCGACTCAGGGAGGACAATGTTCTCCTTTGTCTCTGTCCAATCAGTGACAAAGTCGGCAAGGATCTGGGATTTGATTGCTGTCCGAGGTTTATACTCAATATCGAAAGCTGAGACCTCTATGCCCCATTTGGCGACACGTCCTGTAGCGTTGCTATTGTTGATTATGTCTCTCATGGGAGCTTTGCTCACCACGGTAATTGGATGCTCCTGAAAATAGTGTCGTAACTTACGAGATGCTAGAAAAACACTGTAAGCCAACTTTTGATAGTGCGGATATCACTGTTTTGATTCTGTCAAGACCTCGCTGACAAAGTAAGTTCGGCGCTGCACCAAGTGTTCCTGATTTTCCTCTGGTCTCTCCAAAACCATGACGATACTAATGACCTTATTTGTCGCAGCAATATAAAGCAACATCGGTTCCTGAGGTTTCGACGCTATGAGGATTGGACCAGATGAGAGTACTTTCTTCAGGTCTTGCAGTGCAGCTTCAGCTTCATCAGTCCAGACAAAATCTTTGGTCTTTTTCAGGAGTTTGTATAATGGTGAGGCTATTTCACCAAGCCGGCTTACAAATCGTCTAACCGCAGCAATGCAACGAGTTAATCTTTGTACGTCCTTCAGGCGAGTTGGCCTGGAAATATTGAGTATAGCCTTGATTTTGTCGCGGTTCACCTCTATGCCTCTTTGAGACACGATGAAACCTAACAATTTTCCGGCTGGTATTCCAAAGAAGCATTTCTTCGGGTTAAGCATGATGTTGTATTTTCATAGATTGGCGAACGTTTCCCCCAAGTCGGAAATGAGTGTTTCCTTCTTTTTGGACATCACCGCGATATCATCCACGTATGCATGTACATTGTGTCCGAGTTGGTCATGGAGGCAATGTTGCATCGTGCGCTGGTACGTAGCTCCTGCATTCTTTAGCCCGAAGGACATCGTAACAAAACAGAAGGTTCTGAAGGGGGTTATGAATGAAGTTTTGACTTTGTCAGATTCCTTCATCCGGATTTGGTGATAACCGGAATATGCGTCGAGAAAACAGAGGAGTTCCGAGCCTGCAGTAGAATCGATATCTTGATCAATTCTAGGAAGAGCGAACGGATCTTTTGTACAAGCCTTGTTCAAGGCAGTATAATCAATACACATCCTTAAATCAGTGGTGTCCTTTTTAGGGACCATTACAGGATTGGCCGACCACTCAGTGTGGATGACCTCTTCTATGAATCCGGCTAACTCGAGCCGTGCTAGTTCCTTAGCTATTGCCTTATGCTTTTCATCGCCAAACCTTCATAAGGACTGTTTGACGGGTTTAGCGTTCGGGTTTACATTTAGAGAGTGCTCGGCAAGTTCCCTAGGTACTCCAGTCATGTTAGATGGCTGCCATGCGAAGATATCTTGATTTGCTTCGAGGAACTTGACGAGCGTGATTTCCTATGCGCTATCTAGGCCTACGCCTATCTGGGTCACCTTGGAGGGGTCATCATCCTTCAATGGCGCTTTCTTCGTCTCTTCTGATGCCTTGAAGTCCGGATTTGGCTTGGTAACCTCCTTCTTCGTTGCGGGCATCTTGGACGGATCTATGCTCTCTTGATCTCCTGGTACTCCTGGGCGTGTAGCACGGCTTCCGCAAAGGCGGCATTTCCATCCTCGCACTCTCGCGCTTTCTTTGGGTCTCCTCTGATGGTGATCACGCCGTTGGGACCTGGAATTTTCATCATATTGTAAATGTAACACAGACGAGCCATAAAAGCCTAGTAAGCCAGACGCCCGAATATAGCGTGGTATGCGCTCTTGAACGGGATCACTTTGAAGGAAAGTGCCTCCGTCCGATAATTCTTTGGAGTTCCAAAGGTAACATCCAAAGTGATCTCTCCCAGGGAATTAGCTTGTCTTCCTGGGACAACTCCGTGAAAAATCACAGAGCTATGGTTTAGCTGGGTCTCCGAGATCTTCATCCGGCGTAGCATTTCGACATAGAGAATATTGATGCTGCTACCACCTTCCATGAGGGTCTTGGAGAAACCATAACCGTCAATAAGTGGGTTGACGATTAAGGCGTACTTTCCTCGCCTGTGTAACTTAGGCGGATGATCATCATGGTCAAACGTGATTGCCACTTCCGACCAGTCCAAATACTGGGGGGACAGCCGGAACTGTTGCATTGAGCTCGTGTAGAACTGCTTTCTTGACCTTTGCTGGTTGAGATCCGAGGAAGGTGACATAAGTGTCCTTCTTGGTGGGAAAAGTCTTCTTCCCTTCCGACTTGGGATTTGAAGCATCAGCTTCCTCCAGGTCAAAATCTTCCTTGGTCTCCTTGTCTTTTTCGGGATTTTTCTTTCCCTTCTCCCGCTTAGCTTTGTAGCCCGCGGTGTCATCTCTTTTGATGTCGTCATTGAAACAACATTCAGCGTTGGTGTGGGACGAGCCCCCATTGGCGTCTAGGTGATGCACACATGGGTTATTGGCAATGTCGGCCCAAGAGTAGGTTTTGCCTGGTTGTTGTTCTCCTCTACCTTGGACCCTTGATGTCCCACGGCCACGCCCGCGGCCTCCGCCACATCCTCCTCGTCCTCCAGACCTGGAAACAGTAGTGACTACCGCTGTTTCCGTGTTGGGTTTTTCTTCCGATGTGTTTTTGCGCTTCTGAGCTTGTTGCTTTGGTTGTTTTGCCGACTGAGGCACAGCTAGGGCATTGAGTAGTCCTTCTGCATCGTTGTCAGCATCTGCATACTTGCTCGTTGTTTCTATCATCTCTCCCAAATCGGTAACCTTGTCACACTTCAAGCGATGGCATAGTAAACCAATAGGGAGACCTGCGATGAAAGCTTCAATCGCAGTTTGATCATTTACTCCTTCGCAGGAGTTCTTGGTGTCGATCCATCGTCCGAGGTAATCCTGGCAAGTTTCTCCGGCTTTCTGGGTGCAACGCTGTAGGTCTCCAACCGTACAGGGCCTCCGATATGTGCCTTCGAAATTCCGAAAGAACGCGCTTTGTAAATCATACCAGTTATGGATGGTGTTTGCCGGAAGTTCATTGAGCCATGATCGTGCCGTCTTCCGCAACATAAGTGGGAGATACCGGGTTGCGACCAGGCTATTTCCGCCTTTGGCAATGCAGCAAGCTTGGAAGAAATCCTGTAACCAGGACCACGTGTTTGGCCGAGCAATGCTGTCGTAGGCTTGGATATGTCTTGAGATAGCAAATCCTTCCGGGAATTTTGTAGCTCTGATGCATGGACCGAAGCACTTTGGGCCCACGTACATGTCATCGTTTTCATAGCGCCGAGCCTCTATGTTGGAGTTGATCCTATGCCTTGCGTCGTTCGGGGATAGAGATCACCCCGAATGCCGGCTGTGGCTGCGGTGTTGTGGAGCCGGACTTCGGCTTCTGCCACCACCTCCTCTGCCATGTCGTCCTCCTTGCCCTCCATGGGAGCCGTTGTGATGACTGTGTGGTGGAGAGGGTGGAGCAGCTTGACTACGACGAGCCCCCTGCCGGCTTGTACTGACATGGTTTCCAACGTTTCTTCGTCCGTCGTTCCCACCATGGTGAGGCTCAGCCGGACGGTTCTCATGTCTAGGAGGTGGAATTCTCTGACGATCCTCCTCCTGACGTTTCTCTTTATCTTCTCCCCTTTGATCTTTAGATTCTCGTCGGGGAGGGTTCGTCGGATTCAGGGCAGCAATGGCATCTTTCTCGGCCGCTGGGGCGACGTTGCTCCAGTTACGCGAAGTTTTGTGATGCTTTCCTGAAGATCCGGTTCTTGAATAGTTGTCTTCCCTGCGTTCGGGGTCATGATACTGCACCCGAACGTAATGGGATCTTACGCCAGCCCATGCTGGATCTATGCGACATTGGTCAGAATCCGAGACCAGTTTTTGACTTCCGGACAGGGCGACCTTTTGCTGCTCTAGTCCCTTGTTGAGTAGCTTGATACCCAAACGGATCTCCTCTGGTCCTGGATTAGCCGATAGAATTTCTCGGTCCACCACGGTATTTAGTACTGGTGTTGGGTATACCCAATCTCTGTTGCTACCTTTCCGTGGCTTCCCCATCTCATCTCGAAAAAGGACGGCACGGACACATGGGAATTGGTTGTCATCTATGTGACGCTTCCGTGTCTTCTGATGCAGACGAGAGATGTACTCCTTGTTCGACATGCGCTTCTTCTCCACCTCGATGTTTTTGGCTTCATCGAGGAGTTGTTGACGACGCGCTTCTAGGGCTTGTGCCCTTTCATCCAGCTCATCTGCAGTAAGTTCTGTAGCTGTAGGGATAGGTGTGGTTAATGCGGCATCGATGAGTTTACACGCACCTTCAGTGATCACGTGTCCATCCACCGATGCTTCTTTTTTCAGCTCGTCTGGGATAAGTGCTCCATCCGAATCTTCTTCGTATTCCTCGGCAATCACCTCCTCTGTCAGAGGGTCTTTTGCCAGGGTCTTGTTTTTCTTGTTCTTCTTCTTTGCCTTCTTGGCAGCGCCGGTAGCAAAGACGGCTTTGGGTCCGTTTCCCGGAGTCAAGCTCTGATCGGTACTTTCGGACATCTAGACCTCGGGATTATCTCCGACGTCCATGTCATCCTGCGTTTTGGGAGAGTGTTCCCCGGATCCCTCATCCATGGCTTCTCCTTATTCTGCAGCTTTGGAGTTATACTCCTCTTCATATTCCACGGAGAACTTTCAGAAATCTGCTGACGTCATCGACTCATCCGAGGATGCGGGTACATCGGCGTTTGTTCCGATTGCCTCCAGCACCGAGTCGGTGTTTTCTCCAGCATCGACAGAGCCGGATCCGGATCCCATGTATCCAACGAAGTGCGGCGCGTGCTTCCTGAGGTACCTGCGGCTTTCGTGATCAGCCATATCGAAACTTTTGATGGTCTCGAGGATTGCATCTGCGCTTTCGCCTTGCAGTATCATACGTCGTAGTGTGTACCTTAGGAAAGGCCCGTCTGTTCCGGCATCATCAGAGCCGGAATCAGTGTCGTTGATATGCTCCTCCTGGATGTCGACTTCCACGGGTGGGTCGATCTGGGATCCGGCTTCTCCTGGGAGATCCACTCCAGATTCGACTTGGTCCGTTAGGTCTTCCTCAGGTTCGGGTTTCTCCATTATCTCTGCAACTGGTGCGGGCTGGGTGGGATTAGGGTTTTTTGAGATCCGGAACTCTACCGCCTCCGCAGACAAAGGGGACCTAGAAAATTCTTCTGCCTCTATCATCACCGCTGGGGTGGGTTGGGCAGGTTCAGCGAAACCGATGTAAACATCGATCTCGCCAAAAGACATGATTGTGTAGGTAGTCACGGCCTCCCTTGCCGGAATCCAAGTATCGTCGAGAACGATGAGAGGGACATCGCTGGCGTAGAGGATGCGACCGACGGCGATAGTCTCGCCGATTCTGATTTTTGCAGATTCCGCCCGGAACGCAGATCCGAAGCTCACTTGCCCCAAGATGGGCGCCAACTATCATTGGATTGATGACAAGTACGCCATGAGGGGGTCCTCGAGGCGTGCGGAAGAGAGGGGTGTGAGACGTACGGTGTTCCAGGACGGTGAGCACACAAGTTTACCAAGGTTCAAATCCGCCGGCTTTGGACGGATCCTACTCCTGCTAGCAATCCAGTAATACGGCAGAGCCGGAATATGGGTTACAAGGGTTTAGCCTATGCGAGTTGAGGGTCTAAAGTATTGGGTGTGCCCTAAAGGCTTTCCCTAGGACGGCTTATATAGATATCCGGCCTAGGGTTTACAGGAGAGATCTATCCGGCTATGACTAAGAGTCGGTTACAGAATACATCTTGAACTACAAGAAACATTATGGGCCTAAGTCGATAAGTCTTCTGGGCCTTCCCGTAGCCGGATTGGACTCCGTCTTTCTCCCTGACTGGGCCGCCCGTGAAGCAAAGCTCTAACCCGAAGTGGGCCACCCTAGTCAGTGAGGAACTGTGAGGATACCCGGAAAGTATATCCCCAACCGTTCATGAAAAGAACAGACATGCAATGACACTGGTGGATCCATGTGTGGTTCCTGAGAACAACACACATCCAATGACACTGGTGGATCCTTATGTGGTTTGTGAGAAGAACAGACATGCAATGACACTGGATGTGGTTCATAAGAAGAACACACATGCAATAACACTGGTGGATCCATGTGTGGTTTGTGAGAAGAACACACATGCAATGACTCTAGCTGTGGTTCATGAAAAGAACACACATGCAATGACACTGGTGGATCCATGTGTGCTTTGTGATAAGAACACACATGCAATGACACTGGGTGTGGTTCATGAAAAGAACAGACATGCAATGACACTGGTGGATCCTTATGTGGTTTGTGAGAAGAACTGACATGCAATGACTCTAGCTATGGTTCATTAAAAGAACACACATGCAATGACACTGGTGGATCCATGTGTGGGTTGTGAAAAGAACAGACATGCAATCACACTAGGTGGATCCATGTGTGGTTTGTTTAGAGGAACAGACATGCAATGACACTGGGTATGGTGCATCAAAAGAACAAACATGCAATGATACTGGTGGATCCTTATGTGGTTTGTTTAGAAGAACACACATGCAATGACTCTAGATGTGGTTCATGAAAAGAACACACATGCAATGACACTGGTGGATCCATGTGTGGTTTGTGAAAATAACACACATGCTAGCACACTAGGTGGATCCATGTGTGGTTTGTGGAAAGAACAGACATGCAATGACTCTAGTTGTGGTTCATGAAAAGCACACACATGCAATGACACTGGTGGATCCATGTGTGGTTTGTGAAAAGAATAGACATGCAATCACACTGGGTGTGGTTCATAAAAAGAACACACACCCAATGACACTGGTGGATCCATGTGTGGTTTGTGGAAAGAACAGACATGCAATGACACTGGGTGTGGTTCATGAAAAGAACACACATGCAATGACACTGGTGTATCCTTATGTGGTTTGTGAGAAGAACACACATGCAATTACTCTAGTTGTGGTTCATGAAAAGAACACACATGCAATGACATTGGTGGATCCATATGTGGTTTGTGGAAGGAACAGACATGCAATGACTCTCTGTGGTTCATGAAAAGAACAGACATGCAATGACACTAGTGGATCCATATGTGGTTTGTGGAAAGCGCAGACATGCAATGACTCTAGCTGTGGTTCATGAAAAGAACAGATATGCAATGACACTAGTGGATCCATGTGTGGTTCATGAGAAGAACACACATCCAATGACACTGGTGGATCCTTATGAGGCTTATGAGAAGAACATACATGCAATGTGTTGGGGGGATACCCCCGGGTAGGGTCACTCCGGGGTATAAGGGCCGAGTTAGCCGAGGTTCGGCAAGGTCAAAGCGGATGCTGGCCGAGTCACCGCAAGGCAGGCCGGATCACGGAGTAACCCGGACTAGGGGGGTCGCCTAACGTTGTCTCATCCGACTTAAGGAGTAAGTCGGAAATGCTTGTCTAACTTATATGCAGGAACATGTGTGGCCGGATCTACTATGATCCGGATCCTCGCTTAGCTTCTAGGAGAAGGAAGGAATCTCTCTGGTCAAAAAAGAAGGTCCGGTACGTACTGGATGAGCGAATAAAGCAAGGGAAGGACCACCGGGTCGTGGCCGACAAGGGTGACGACGCTCACGTCGGCTTACGTCGCTAAAGCATGTGTGACGCGGGGGAAAAGCACCCCGGTCGGGTTACCACTTTGGGAGGGGGCATATTCTTAGGAATATGCCTCCACGTATGCCCTAGGCCAGGACCGAACCTCCTCTATATAAGGGGGGTTAGGGTTCTGGTAGAGGGGGTTGGCAGAATTCTAGTTGGTTGAGCACTAGTTGATTTGGTGATTCCTTAGGTCTAGTAGATCTAGGCAAGAGTAAGAGAGCTCCTTCTTCCTTCTCTCGCCAATACAGCTCAAGGAGCACTTGTAATCTTGGAGATATTGCAATACAAACTTCTGTGTGGAGAATCACTCTACTATCCCTCCCTGGATTCCCCTAGCGCATATTAGTCCCCACCTTTAGCCTATCCATGGCATCTGCCGTGACACCACCACGACAGTTGGCGCCCACCGTGGGGCTAGCGGCGCTAGCAGGGGTGAAGATCCGGACGCAAAACTTCATTGGCACCAGCAAACGCATCGTCTCCGGGCTCGTTCAGTGCTTTGCAGCGTTGGATTTCGTCAGCGACAATGCTGGCTGCTTCGGCACGCGCCCGCTTCCGCGCAACGGCCTCTTCGTCAAGCTCGGCGCGCACAAGGTCTACGTTGCTGTGGACGTCTCGTGCGTTCATCCGCGTCGTGTCATTGATGCAGGGGAACCACCCCTCACTATGGCTCGCGGGGCGCGTATCAGTCGCTCCTCGGACCATTCGGAGGTGATGATGACTGCGCCAGGTGCAGGTGTAAGCAAGGATCCGACACCAGACCCAGAGGTAACACCCAAGGCACCGAGGAAAGGTAGAGGACCTCCCCTAGAGAGGCCTGAGAACGTACTGAGGGAAGCTATGGATAGCTTGGCTAACCCGGTAGCAGCAGTGGTAGATCCGGCTCAGGCACAGGCCGAGCTAGAGGAAACTCGGCAAAAGATACTAGAGGGCGCAACGAAAATAGCCGCGGCTCAGCAGTCACTGAACATGACGCTGCGTGAGTACGCAAAGGCAAACAAGGTTGATACGGTAAAAGTAAAAGGGAGAAATCTCATAAGCGAGATGAACAGAGAAGGTGATGATGGAGCAGAAGGGTCGGAAAACTATCTGTCTGTGGGGTTGCCGAGGTATAGTACCCCGGCGAAGAACCTCAGAGCAGCAGATGCCGCTGTGTCCGAGTTAGAGGGTCTGACGGGTGAGGCCCGTCAAAGACAGGAAGACAGGGTTAACGAGCTGGTTCGGATCGCGAACCGGGAAAACGAGGAGCTGCTGAGAGCTAACCCGGAGAGAGCTGGGGCTTCCAAGATCATCCATTCGGTGATGGGTAACCCGGAGAAATCTGCTGGAGCCGCATCATCGCCTCATGGAGGTCCAAGGAGAGAAGAGGTAGTAACCTCGGCCAGACGGAACAAACAGATCGTCCCGTATGACCCAACGCGTGCGGGAAAAAAAAGAGATGCGGAAAAATGATGATCGACGGAGTGTGAGCCGAGGTGAAGCTGGCCGAGGTAATCACGACCAAGGCAACGCTGGTCAAGGGAACGCTGCCAACGGCAATGCCGGACAGCGCAACTCCGCAGGAGCAGGACAACCGCAACAGCGGAATATACCGAGGCAAGAGCAAAGCGCCGGCCGAGGTATGCAGCAGAAAGGTGCGCAACGAGAGAAAAACCGATACAACGACGGTGATTCGGAGATGGTGAACGCAGGGTACCCCAGACCGGACTATCATGTGATAGGGTCGAGATTGGGAAGCAGGGATTTAATGTCGGATGACGCCAGGTTAAAATTGGATCGCCTGTATCGGTCGGAACAGATTGAATGTCAACGTGCTCCGGGTCCAGCGTGTTTTGGACCCCGGATCATGAAGGAACCGCCGGTACAGAACTTCCAGTTACCCAGAGGCACGAAGACATATGACGGCAGTACCAAGCCAGAGGATTGGCTGATAAACTATGCTACAGCGGTGAAAATTGCAACTGGCAACTTGAGATGGGCTGTGCGTTACGTGCCCCAGATGTTGGAAGGCCCGACCAGAGTATGGCTGAATAACTTGCCGCCCGGAAGCATCAACTGCTGGATAGACTTTGAAGAAATGTTTATCAGCAACTTCTCAAGGATATACCAGAGGCCGAATAGACCGCAGATCCTGGCAATGTGCAAGCAAAGACCTAATGAGACGGATCGTGAATTCTTGACCCGGTGGTGTACCGTGAGAAACTCGTGTGAAGGTGTCATAGAGTCGCAGGCCATAGCGTGGTTTGCGCAAGGGTGCAGATATGGCAGCAAGCTGTGGGTGAAGCTACAAAGGAAAATGCCAGTTACACTGGCAGAGATGATCCGAATTGCTGATTCGTATGCATTGGGCGATCCGACTCAACCTAGGCTCGCCTCAAACGAGTCAAGCGAGGAATACTATCAGAAGGATGGAGCCGGGTCATCCCGGAGGAATGATTACAGAGGAAAAATGAGAGATGATAGATCGGACCATCGCTATGGTTCGCAACAAGTTGCAGCAGTGAATCAAGGTCAACCCGGATCAGGGAGCAACCAACGCCAGAGAACTGGAGGGCAATGGACTCCAAATAAATGATGGCAAGAAAACATGGACTCCGGAGCAGAAGAAATAGTGGCAGGAAAAGAAAGACCGTCCGAGGTATACCTATGAGTTGATGCTGGACCAGTCGTTTAAGTTTCACACGCCAAATCCGAATAGCCCGGCGGGTCACACCACGAGGCAATGTGAGTGGATGTGTAAGATAGAGCAAGGTGGTTCGAGGAATGCTCAGGCACCCCGGAATGATCAACCTCGGCAGGAGTTACCTCGGCAGCAATTTCTCTCCGGAGCGAACACGTAGTAGCTAATGTTGCCTCCCCCTCCGCCGAGGTATGACAACAATGAGAGAAGGGATGCAGTGCATCAGGAAGAAAATCAGCAACAACCGGATCAGAGGTATCCCGGAAACGAGGGAAGGAATGAGTACAGGGAACATCACCAAAGTTATTGCGTGTTCACGACCGAGGAGACAGATAGAAAGAGCTTGCAACGCCGACATATGGAGGTCAATGCGGTCATGCCAGCGGTGACGAGGTACATGCCTTGGTCGGACCAGGAAATCACCTGGAACATCAAAGATCACCCTAAACTTAAGCCGAGCCCAGGTTCGTATGCGCTAGTGCTAGATCCGACATTCATTGGACCGAACATCAATGTGAGGTTCTCCAAGGTTCTGATTGATAATGTCAGTAGCATATGTGGATACGATGCGCAAGTTGGGCATCTCGGAGAACATGCTCCAGGCTACGAGAACAACTTTCCATGGCATTGTACCAGGCATTTCTTGTGAGCCCATAGGCAAAATCCGGGTCGACGTGTTGTTAGGCACAAGGGATAACTGCCGAACTGAAAATCTGGAGTTCGAAGTGGTGAACTTGGAAAGTGCATATCATGCGTTACTCGGAAGACCAGCATTGAACAAATTCATGGCAAGCTGTCACATCAGTTATCTGAAGATGAAGTTGCCCGGGCCAAATGGAGTGATTACCATTGCTGGAGATTTCCGACGTTCCATGGAGTGTGCTTCAGCCGGGTGTAACCTAGCCGAGTCGCTCGTGATTGCACAAGAGAAAAGAAAAATCCAAGAGGTGGCAGCATTAGCTCAGTCCGCATAGCAATATATGCCGGCATTAAGTAACCCGCATGGCAGCGTTTCATTTCAAGCCGCAAAGGACACCAAGAAGATTCCAGTTGATAACATGTTTCCAGAGCGCACCGTAACAATTGGTGCCGGGTTAACTGACAAATAGGAAAGCGAGCTCGTCAACTTCCTCCGTGAGAATCGGGATATTTTTTCTTGGTCTACACAGGACTTGCAAGGTGTTCCGAGGGAGTTGGCCGAGCACTCTTTGAACGTAAGACCTGGAGCAAGGCCGGTGAAGCAACCTCTCCGCCGCTTTGTCGAGGATAGGATAAAAGTCATTGGAGACGAGATAGCTCGGTTGCTAGCAGCAGGATTTATCATGGAGGTACTATATCCGGATTGGCTCTCTAATCCGGTGCTGGTAGAAAATAAGAAGGACGATCCGAACGTAGCAGTGGTTTGGCACATGTGCATCGATTACACGAACCTGAACAAGGAGTGTCCAAAAGATCCATTTCCACTGCCGAGGATAGATCAGTTCATAGACTCAACCGCGGGATGCGAACTATCGTCATTCATTGATGCATATTCTGGCTTCCACCAGATACCTCCGAACCCGGATGATCAAATAAAAACGGCGTTTATTACCCCGTACGGGGCTTACTGCTATCGCACTATGCCATTTGGTTTACGTAATGCAGGTGCAACGTACCAGAGATGTATGCAAAAATGTTTGCATGACCAAATAGGTCAAAGCGTACAAGTATACGTGGATGATGGGGTTATCAAGACCAAGGAAAGTGCAACGCTCCTTGACGACATAAGGCAAACATTCGCGAACTTGAGAAGGTTCCGGATGAAACTTAACCCAGAAAAGTGTACCTTCGGTGTCCCGGCTGGAAAATTACTCGGATTTCTCGTCTCCAGCCGAGGTATCAAAGTTAATCCAACAAAAATCCGAGCCATCGCACGAATGGAGCTGCCGAAGTGTCTCAATGATGTCCAAAAGTTCACTGGATGCCTGGCATCATTGAGTCGGTTTATATGTCGGTTGGGAGAAAAGGCACTGCCTCTCTACCAACTCATGAAAAAGTCGGATAAATTCGTTTGGACGCCACAGGCCGATGAAGCCTTTGCCCACTTGAAAAAGATGTTGGCCACTGCGCCAGTGTTAGCCTCTCCACTATCAAAGGAGCCAATGTTGCTCTACGTAGCCGCAACCAACCGAGTTGTAAGTGCAGTAATCGTAGTAGAACGCAATGAAGAGGGTAAATCGGTGCAGAGGACAGTGTATTACCTGAGCGAGGTATTGTCTGCCTCAAAACAGAACTACCCGTACTTTCAAAAGGTGGCATACGGTGTCTATATGGCGGCAAAGAAGTTAAAGCATTACTTTGAGGAGCACCCCGTCAAAGTAATATGTGAAGCTCCCATATCCGAGATAATGGGTAACAAGGATGCGAGTGGCAGAATCGCAAAATGGGCAATTGAGCTAGCCCTTATGCGCCCCAATACGACAAAAGAGAAGCGATCAAATCTCAGGCTGTGGCGGAATTTTTTGTGGATTGGGCCGAGGTACAATACGAACCACCGCCACCAGATCCGAATTACTGGAGGATGCACTTTGATGGGTCAAAAACCAAAACCGGATTAGGTGCCGGGGTTGTGCTTACCTCGCCAAAGAAGGATCAGCTAAAGTACGTATTGCAGATCCATTTCGTGGCATCGAACAATGTCGCTGAGTATGAGGCTCTTGTGCATGGGCTCAGAGTGGCAAAGGAGATTGGCATACGTCGGATAATATGCTTCGGCGACTCAGACCTGGTGGTGCAGCAGGTGTCCGGAGTGTGGGACGCCCTGGATCACAACATGGCACTATACAAATTTCACGTGCAGAAGATATCTGGTTACTTCGAGGGGTGTGAATTTCACCATGTACCCCGGGTGGAAAACGAGGATGCCGACATGTTGTCGAAGCCTGGATCGACTAAACAGGCAATTCCACCGGGTTTAGCATTGGAACACCTCAGAAAACCATCCATCAGGCCGTCCCCAGGAACCGACTCGATCTATGTCCCGGAAAATACGGAATCCGGAGCTGAGCCCATGGACATTGACATGAGAGGTGATATGCGAGACCCGAGGACTGCGTCAGCAAACCCGGGGACTGCCTCGGCAAACCCGGGGACTACCTCGCTAGACCCGGGGACAGCTCAGCGTGATCCGGCTGAAGTTATGCCGGTGGATCAGATGGAAATTGATGAGGAGATATTCCCTCCACGAGCAATACTAGCTTGGGCACTGCCTATTTTCCAATTCCTGAAAGATGGAACGTTACCCACTGAGGAGGTGTTAGCCAGGCAAACTCAGAGGAGAGCAAAAGCATACACAATCATCAATTCCGAGTTATACAAACGGAGTGTAACCAATGTTCTCCAAAGATGCGTTGACCCGGAAGAAGGGCTTGACATCCTCCGAGATATACACCAAGGGGAATGTGGGCATCATGCCTCATCCCGAGCCTTGGTGGCAAAGGCGTTCCAGCATGGATTCTACTGGCCAAGTGCCTTAGAACAAGCAGAAGATCTGGTGAGAAAATGCAATGGTTGTCATAGGTACGCCACCAAGACACATATGCCTATGTCAGAACTCAAAACCATACCAATTACGTGGCCATTTGTTGTATGGTGCTTGGATATGGTTGGCCCGTTCAAACCTGCGAGAGGAAACATGACACACATTTTGGTCATGGTGGACAAGTTTACAAAATGGATTGAAGTGAAACCTATAAGAATATGTGATGGAGCTACGGCCGTGACATTTCTCAAAGACATCATCTTGAGATACGGTTATCCACACAGTATTATAACTGACAATGGAACAAATTTTGCGGAAGGAGCATTTGCGCGCTTCTGCCGAGATAAGAAGATCCGACTCGACGTCGCCTTGGTAGCCCACCCCGCATCAAACGGACAAGTGGAAAGATCCAATGGATTAGTATTATCTGGGATAAAACCCCGGCTCATTGAGCCGCTGCAAAGATCAGCGGGGTGCTGGATAGAAGAACTACCAGCGGTACTATGGAGCTTAAGAACAACTCCGAATCGATCAATAGGCTATACGCCATTCTTTCTGGTATATGGGGCAGAAGCTGTATTACCAGCCGACATAGAGCATGATTCGCCTAGGGTCACCCAATACACAGAAGCCAAAGTGCAAGAAGCCCGGCAAAATGATGTCGATCTGCTAGAAGAAGCGAGAGAACTGGCACTGTCCAGATCCGCCATATATCAGCAAAATCTCCGACGCTATCATAGCCGGAAAGTGTGCCCCCGAGTCTTCCGGGAAGGCGATCTGGTGCTCCGGTTGGTACAACGTACTACTGGCATGCATAAATTATCCCCCCCATGGGAAGGGCCGTTCATTGTGAGCAAAGCATTGCACAATGATTCTTACTATCTGATAGATGCAAAGCCACAGGAAAAGAACAAGGCAGACAGGTCCGGAGAGGAATCCAAGCGACCGTGGAATGTAGCACTACTTCGTCCCTTCTACACTTAGCTAAGAAGTGTATGTATCCGAGTTATCTCATATGTCGGTATGTATGTCGGCAATGAGCTTATCAATGAAATAGCAGCGCCTCGAGAAGTAACTCGGGGACTGCCTTAATAATATTTGTTGTAATCTCTTATGCGGTAGCTGGAATAAGTCGTTCTACTTAACTCGGATTAGTAATGTGTGAGCACCAAAAACCCAACCCTTCGACTTGCTGCTGTCCAACAAGAATTGGCTTCATGGCAAGCAAGGGAACAACTTTGGAATTGCATAGCACATGAAAAACGACTAAGGAAACGAATTTATTCGAGCTAACGTTTGTTTTTCGGACTGACCCTGTTTTTATTTTCAAGTTATTATGCTGAATTATATTGAGCCAAGCCCCAAAAGTTTCTAAGTATTGTTAAGACAATTTTTGAAGCTCGGATTCGTAAGTCATAAAACCGAATCAAGGTAGACACGAACCGAGCCAAAGAATTGGACGAACAAGAAAGTGAAACTCGGGGACTACGCCCAAGTTAATCCGGCATAAAAACGTAGTAGCAAAATATCACATATCCAGCATACAATTGCACCAGGCATACCGGGGATCTGATAAATTTTCAAGTTTTTTAGAACTAAGGAGCAGCAGGAGGAGCAGGTTCGGCGTCGTCGTCGATTTCTTCAATATCTGAAGCATCATCTTCCCCGTCCTCATCCGAGCCATCTTCAACATTCTCATTCTGCTCGTCCCCAGCGGATTCCAGGAAGCTCGGCCCTTCAATCCAATCATGAATAGGAGAATATTCGATGAGGCTGTAGGCGCAGGCCTGGCGCCGGGCTACCCACTCCGGATCATCGGTCCATATGGATCCGGTGCGCCGGCGTGTGAGGGGGCTGAGGTCGATCTTCTTGTACCATGTGAGAATATGATGAAGGATGGTGTCAGCTGCAGCACGACCAGCAGATTCTCTCCAGAGGTCAAGTTGGGTCTCAACTTCCATTAATTTCTCGATGAGAGTTGCGATGGTCTCCGGGCTACTTTCTTCGGGCCAGGACGTATTGAAGATGCGTACTGCAACGTCGAGGATATCCTTGCCATAATTCTTGATGGTCTCCACGTGAGAGGACAAGCTGACCAATAGGTCCTCCATGTCCAAGGGAATGTTCTCACCATCAGGAGCAATGGGAGTACCCCTCTCTCGGCGAAACTTGGCAACAGCAGCGCTGGCAATCGCAGTACCCTCTGGAAAGTGGTCTGGAAACAAGGCAAAAGAAGAAGGTAAAGAAAAGACATATGAGGTAACCCGGAGAGTTATGTCGGACAAGGGAAAGGAACTTACGAGAAATATGGCTATGGATCCGGGTCAACTCCTTGATGCAGGCATCGCGTCTTTTGCGCAGTTGCTCAAGCTCAGCGTTTGCCGACCCAAGCTGTACGTTGAATTCTCTGAGTAGGTCCTGGCCCTTAGAGATCTGGAGAGTAAGGCGCTCACGTTCTTTGGTGAAGTCCTGGCAAACATTTTGGAGCTCAGTTCGGTGCTGGGCCTTCATCTTATCCATCTCAGCTTTAAGTTTGGCAATCTCGTCGTTTTTAGTCCGGAGGAGAGCAAGTTCATCATTCTTCTTCTTCAGCTCAGCTTGATGTTGCCCTGCTTGTTCGAGAAAATGCAGCATCATATCAGGCACGGGGACACTATCCTCAAGCGATGCTGAAATAATATGTTGACCCGGCAAAGCCGAGGAGTGAATGTTTGCCGAGCCAAGGAGAAGAAGAAATGGAAAACACAACAAGGTCGGACAAAAGAGGACATACCCCGGATTTCCTCCAAGTTCTTCCGCATAATTTTGTTCTCAGCCTCCACCCCAGCTACAAAAACCGAATGAGGAAATTAGTCCGGCGGAAACAAGTAAAGAAAAATGGAGAGGTGCCGAGGGAGAAAATTACCTCTATTTTCATGTTCTGCACCAAGTGCAACATGTTTTGCACGCATGATCTTGTGGGTATCAAGCAGGCGTTGAAATTCGGCGCTCCGGCGATTGGTGGTTACCTGAAAGAAGTACAGAAGTGTAAAATTAGCTTGGTACATATTCGAAGTGTGTAAGATCCGGGCCAAGTGGAACTTAACCCGGCTCTAGGTGTGTGCATATTCGAAGTGTGTATGATCCGGGCCAAGTGGAACTTAACCCGGCTCTAGGTGTGTGCATATTCGAAGGGTACAAGATCCGTGCCAAGTGGAACTTAACCCGGCTCTAGGTGTGTGCATATTCGAAGTGTACAAGATCTGGGCCAAGTGGAACTTAACCCGGCTCTAGGTGTGTGCATATTCGAAGTGTACAAGATCCGGGCCAAGTGGAACTTAACCCGGCTCTAGGTGTGTGCATATTCGAAGTGTGTAAGATCCGGGCCAAGTGGAATTTAACCCGGCTCTAGGTGTGTGCATATTCGAAGTATGTAAGATCCAGGCCAAGTGGAACTTAACCCGGCTCTAGGTGTGTGCACATTCGAAGTATGTAAGATCCGGGCCAAGTGGAACTTAACCCGGCTCTAGGTGTGTGCACATTCGATTTATGTAAGATCCGAGCCAAGTGGAACTTAACCCGGCTCTAGGTGTGTGCACATTCGAAGTATGTAAGATCCGGGCCAAGTGGAACTTAACCCGGCTCTAGGTGTGTGCACATTTGAAGTTTACATGCAGCTATGTTAGTTTTCTAACGAGCATCCCGCCGAGTAACAAGCTACTCCCCCCGGAGGCTCGGGGACTAATGGCTATTATCTACAGCATGTAAAGGAGAAATGACAGACCTCCATCATTCGCCTCGCGAGGTTAATTGCCTTGGCGGCAGTATTCATCTGGGCAGAAAATTCTGCGAGGCCGAACTTTTCCGGGAGATCGTCGTTGTAGACGAACTCCGCCTTATTCCATTTCATGACGAACTCGATAAGGCTCGGAGGGTACCGTTCGCCGGTGGGCATCTGGGGTGCCACCAAGCCCTTTGCATGAGCTTCCTTCCTCTCAATTAGGGCAAGAGCTGGGCTGGTGTGCAGAACCATCTGCCGCGCATCTGTTGGCTCGGCAGGAACATCCGGCGCTGCTGGTAATTTCTTCGGAAGCATCGACGACAAGGTTCGCTGCCCGGCCTCGACGGATGTAGACTTGGCAGTATCCGGAGCCTTCTTGCCTTTAGCTTGCTGGGAAGAAGTAACCACGGTGGATTTCCCTTTGGAAGCTGCTGGAATAGTTCCTCGCCAAGGCTAAGATGACTCGGACGAGGCAGAAGAACTTGGAACTGGAGCTGTTGTGGGTTTCCTGGCTGCCGGGACAGGTGCTGGCTCGGAAGCTGGTACTGGAGCTGCTGCTGGTGCTGGTGTTGCGGTAGACTTGGTGGTTGCTGGTTGCGACAATGCCGAAGTGGTGGACGTCGTAGCCTCGTCCGAACCGACCCCTCCCGCTCCGAGGTCGCGTTCCTCTCGATGAGGTACTGCGGAACCCGGAGCAGCCGTAGAGCCCTCCGGAATAGGGCTCAGCGGGCGTGACTCGTCGTCACGAGGAGGATAAGGGCCGGACCGAAGGGGAGAAGAGATGCTCGATCCGCTCTGAGGGACCTCCACAGGAGGCCTGCAAAAGAGAATAATGTCAGGAGTGAAATTACCCCGGTGCAAGGAAAAGTGAGTTGCGCAGTGAAAAATGACTTACGCATCCGAGGTCTCGGCCTCCTTGGGTTTCCGGGCCGTCCGTGCCGGGGCTTTGCCTGCCCGCTTGGAGGCAGTCTTGTCTCCGGCCTTCTTTTGCCTTTTTGTGGGCTGAGAAGGTTCGGAGGAAGAACTTGATGCGGATCCGCGCTTCTTCTTCGACGCCACCGGAACCGGCTCGCCCGTGGCAAGTGGAGGATCCTCGTGGATATGCCCACCGGGGTTAGCTAATGCCGGAAAGGCAAAAGAAAGAGGGACAGCCTCAACGGGTTCAATCACGTCGATATCCGAGTCATCCTCATCATCGGGCCAATCTCTAAGAGAAGAGAATTTACCGCTGGGACGTTTGGTGGCGTCGGTCATAGGGAGGAACATCTCCTGGTCCGGCTCCTCCTCATCCGGGATCTCTCGGTCCGGCGCCCACTTAAGGGTCGGATCCGTGCAATCCTCGAGAGTTTGCTAGAGAAACAGCTGAGAAAAAGCACAAAGAGCAGAGTCAAAAATATGACAAAAACCGACACATACTTGATCCGAAATAAGTTTACCCCGTGAAGCTTACCGCGGGAGGGAGCCTATCACGGCAGTAATGCTCGATTCCCCATGTCCATTCGGCGGAGAAATACTTGTGAGTGGTGAAAAGAGCCTTGACCCGGCGGAAGATCTCTGTGTTGCTCAATTCGAAGGAGGAGGTTCTGTTGGGGTCGCGTCCGAAGCTCATGTGGCACAACTTGTGGGAGCGCTGCTGGACGGGAGAGATTCGGTTGCGCACGAACGTGATCATAGCATCCTCGTTGCGCAATCCGAGATTCTTCAGCTCCGTGAACCTCTTGTTAACTTGGTTGGCCAGAGCGGTAGGCTTCTTGGGGAGCTCCTCCCAGAAATCCGTGTTAGGTGGGCCCGGAGCGTAGGGCAGCAACCGAATCAAATCTTCGGTACCTTCATTCCGGACGTAGAAGAAGGTCCGGGCCCATCCTTTACAGGAGTCAAGCCCGGTGACCCGGGGAAAGATTGAAAATCTCCGGGGTGAGATGGAGGCAGCTCCGAACTGGGTGAGCTGCTTGTCCTCCGAATCAACGTGGATATTGGGGACAACGTTGCGACGGAGGCCGAAGAACCGGATCCACAGCTCCTTCGTGGGCCATAGTTCGGTGTAGCCCTCGATCGTAGAGGCAAAGGCGGAAAGAGAGGTGATGGAGTTTGCTGGGAGATGGTGTGGCTGCAAGTGATACGTCCTGACCCAATCCCGGAAGAAGTCGCTCACCAGGAGACCAAATCCCCGTTGGAAGTGGGATATGAATACGACGAACTCACCCGGATTGGGTGAGGGGGCCAGTTCCGAGGAGGGGAGACGAGCGGTGACGCCAGCGGGAATGCGCCTGGTCCGGTAGAGCCAGTCAAGATCATCTTGACAGACCCATGATCCGGCCCACGCGCCGCGGTCCGCCACGCCGGTGTCCTCCTCCATCTCCTGCTCGGCGACGACGAGCTCCTCCTCCGTCATTTTGTATCCGCTATCCTCGCTGGAGCTAGCGATGGTAGGGATCTGTGGTCTAGATTGATGAGGACCCGTGGCTAAGCATTTGCGTAGCGGTGGCTGCGGTGCGGAGGCACGGGGAGGTGCGGCGGCGGCGTTGTTGCTGGGAAGCACCGGCGGCGGCGTGGTCACAGGGAAGACGAACGAGAAAACGCAATGGGCGAAGGGGCACACAGGTGGAAAAACGCTAAGGGACGCGCCCCTCCCCTATTTAACCGCCCCCAGTGATCGATGAGTGGGATCGCGCTGCGCCGGCGAGCCACGCGGTGTGGCCGTGTATCACCGGCATCAGCCAATCAGAGAAAAGGCACACAGGGGGACACAGAGTAGATGAGATCCCATGACGCGACGTGCTATTGCGGTAAACGAGGAGACAGGCATGACGTGACCCGCGCACAGTGAAACTGACAATTACTGCGGCGGTTACCGTGCGGGCCCTTAAAATAAGACAGGGTAATGATTAGCCTCCGCGTGGGTTGGCGTATGAGAGAAGGAAACGGGGCCCGGATCAAACCATGATAACCATGGGATCCGAGCCAAAGTGGTGACCCGGCCGGCAAGTGAAAACTAGGAACGTGCGAAGGGAACGTAAATCCATATAATCCGAGATAAGGAGCTGACCCGGAATTAAACGTCTGAGGCTCGGACATAAATGAACCTGATGCGGCCTTAGCGGCCGAGGCAGCTAAGACCGCACCAGCTTCGGGGACTAATGTTGGGGGGATACACCCGGGTAGGGTCACTCCGGGGAATAAGGGCCGAGTTAGCCAAGGTTCGGCAAGGTCATAGCGGATGCTGGCCGAGTCACCGCAAGGCAGGCCGGATCACGGAGTAACCCGGACCAGGGGGGGTCGCCTAACGTTGTCTCATCCGACTTAAGGAGTAAGTCGGAAATGCTTGCCTAATTTATATGCAGGAACATGTGTGGCCGGATCTACTATGATCCGGATCCTCGCTTAGCTTCTAGCATAAGGAAGGAATCTCTCTGGTCAAAAAAGAAGGTCCGGTACATACTGGATGAGCGAATAAAGCAAGGGCAGGACCACCGGGTCGTGGCCGACAAGGGTGATGACGCTCACGTCGGCTTACGTCGCTAAAGCATGTGTGACGCGGGGGAAAAGCACCCCGGTCGGGTTACCACTTTGGGAGGGGGCATATTCTTAGGAATATGCCTCCACGTATGCCCTAGGCCAGGACCGAACCTCCTCTATATAAGGGGGGTTAGGGTTCTGGTAGAGGGGGTTGGCAGAATTCTAGTTGGTTGAGTACTAGTTGATTTGGTGATTCCTTAGGGCTAGTAGATCTAGGCAAGAGTAAGAGAGCTCCTTCTTCCTCCTCTCGCCAATACAGCTCAAGGAGCACTTGTAATCTTGGAGATATTGCAATACAAACTTCTGTGTGGAGAATCACTCTACTATCCCTCCCTGGATTCCCCTAGCGCATATTAGTCCCCACCTTTAGCCTATACATGGCATCTGCCGTGACACCACCACGACACAATGACACTAGTTGTGGTTCATGAGAAGAACACACATGCAATGACATTAGTGTATCCTTATGTAGTTTGTGAGAAGAACACACATGCAATGACTCTAGATGTGGTTCATGAATGGATCACACATGCAATAACACTAGTGGATCCATATGTGGTTTGTGGAAGGAACAGCCATTCTATGACTAGCTGTGGTTCATGAAAAGAACATACATGCAATGACACTGGTGGATCCATATGGTGTTTGTGGAAAGAACAGACATGCAATGACTCTAGCTGTGGTTCATGAAAAGAACACACATGCAATGACACTGGTGGATCCATGTGTGGTTCATGAGAAGAACACACATCCAATGACACTAGTGGATCCTTATGTTGTTTGTGAGAAGAATAGACATGCAACGACAATGGTTGTAGTTCATGAGAAGAACACACATGCAATGACACTTGTGGATCCATGTGTGGTTTGTGAGAAGAACACACATGCAATGACTCTAGCTGTGGTTCATGAAAAGAACACACATGCAATGACACTTGTGGATCCATGTGTGGTTCAAGAGAATAACAGACATGCAATGACACTGGTGGATCCTTATGTGGTTTGTGAGAAGAACTGACATGCAATTACTCTAGCTATGGTTCATGAAAATGAACACAGATGCAATGACACTGGTGGATCCATGTGTGGTTGTGAAAAGAACAGACATGCAATCACACTAGGTGGATCCATGTGTGGTTTGTTTAGAGGAAAAGACATGCAATGACACTAGGTGTGGTTCATGAAAAGAACAGACATGCAATGACAATGGTGGATCCTTATGTGGTTTGTTTAGAAGAAAACATGTCCAATGACTCTAGCTGTGGTTCATGAAAAGAACACACATGCAATGACACTGGTGGATCCATGTGTGGTTTGTGAAAAGAACAGACATGCAATGACACTAGGTGTGGTTCATGAAAAGAACACACATCCAATGAAACTCGTGGATCCATGTGTGGTTTGTGGAAAGAACAGACATGCAATGACACTGGCTATAGTTCATGAGAAGAACACACATGCAATGACACTGGTGTATCCTTATGTGGTTTGTGAGAAGAACACACATGCAATGACTCCATCTGTGGTTCATGAAAAGAACACGCATGCAATGACACTGGTGGATCCATGTGTGGTTGATGAGAAGAACCCACATGCAATGACACTGGGTGTGGTTCATGAGAAGACCACAAGTCCAATGACACTGGTGGATCCTTATGTGGTTTGTGAGAACAACTGACATGCAATGACTCTAGCTGGGGTTCATGAAAAGAACACATATGCAATGACACTGGTGGATCCATGTGTGGTTTGTGAAAAGAACAAACATGCAATGACACTGGTGGATCCATGTGTGGTTTGTTTAGAGGAACATACATGCAATGACACTGGGTGTGGTTCATGAAAAGAACAGACATGCAATGACACTGGTGGATCCTTATGTGGTTTGTTTAGAAGAACACACATGCAATGACTCTAGCTGTGGTTCATGAAAACACACACATGCAATGACACTGGTTGATCCATGTGTGGTTTGTGAAAAGAACAGACATGCAATCACACTAGGTGGATCCATTGGTGGTTTGTGGAAAGAACAGACATGCAATGACTCTAGCTATGGTTCATGAAAAGAACACACATGCAATGACACTGGTGGATCCATGAGTGGTTTGTGAAAAGAACAGACATGCAATCACACTGGGTGTGGTTCATGAAAAGAACACACATCCAATCACACTGGTGGATCCATGTGTGGCTTGTGGAAAGAACAGACATGCAATGACACTGGGTGTGGTTCATGAAAAGAACACACATGCACTGACACTGGTGTATCCTTATGTGGTTTGTGAGAAGAACACACATGCAATAACTCTAGCTGTGGTTCATGAAAAGAATAGACATGCAACGACACTAGTGGATCCATATTTGGTTCGTGGAACGAACAGGCATGCAATGACTCGAGCTGTGGTTCATGAAAAGAACATACATGCAATGACATTGGTGGATCCATATGTGGTTTGTGGAAAGAACAGACATGCAATGACTCTAGCTATGGTTCATGAAAAGAACACACATGCAATGACACTGGTGGATCCATGTGTGGTTCATGACAAGAACACACATCCAATGACACTAGTGGATCCTTATGTGGTTTGTGAGAAGAATAGACATGCAATGACACTGGTTGTGGTTCATGAGAAGAACACACATGCAATGACACTTGTGGATCCATGTGTGGTTTGTGAGAAGGACACACATGCAATCACTCTAGCTGTGGTTCATGAAAAGAACACACATGCAATGACACGATCCATGTGTGGTTCATGAGAAGAACACACATGCAATGACACTGGGTGTGGTTCAAGAGAATAACAGACATGCAATGACACTGGTGGATCCTTATGTGGTTTGTATGAAGAACTGACATGCAATTACTCTAGCTATGGTTCATGAAAATGAACACACATGCAATGACACTGGTGGATCCATGTGTGGTTGTGAAAAGAACAAACATGCAATCACACTAGGTGGATCCATGTGTGGTTTGTTTAGAGGAAAAGACATGCAATGACACTAGGTGTGGTCCATGAAAAGAACAGACATGCAATGACATTGGTGGATCCTTATGTGGTTTGTTTAGAAGAAAACATGTGCAATGACACTAGCTGTGGTTCATGAAAAGAACACACATGCAATGACACTGGTGGATCCATGTTTGGTTTGTGAAAAGAACAGACATGGAATGACACTAGGTGTGATTCACGAAAAGAACACACATCCAATGAAACTGGTGGATCCATGTGTGGTTTGTGGAAAGAACAGACATGCAATGATACTGGCTGTGGTTCATGAGAAGAACACACATGCAATGACACTGGTGTATCCTTATGTGGTTTGTGAGAAGACTACACATGCAATGACTCCATCTGTGGTTAATGAAAAGAACACGCATGCAATGACACTGGTGGATCCATGTGTGGTTCATGAGAAGAACCCACATGCAATGACACTAGGTGTGGTTCATGAGAAGACCACAAGTTCAATGACACTGGTGGATCCTTATGTGGTTTGTGAGAACAACTGACATGTAATGACTCTAGCTGGGGTTCATGAAAAGAACACATATGCAATGACACTGGTGGATGCATGTGTGGGTTGTGAAAAGAACAAACATGCAATGACACTGGTGGATCCATGTGTGGTTTGTTTAGAGGAACATACATGCAATGACACTGGGTGTGGTTCATGAAAAGAACAGACATGCAATGACACTAGTGGATCCTTATGTGGTTTGTTTAGAAGAACACACATGCAATGACTCTAGCTGTGGTTCATGAAAAAAAACACATGCAATGACACTGGTGGATCCATGTGTGGTTTGTGAAAAGAACAGACATGCAATCACACTAGGTGGATCCATTGGTGGTTTGTGGAAAGAACAGACATGCAATGACTCTAGCTATGGTTCATGAAAAGAACACACATGCAATGACACTGGTGGATCCATGAGTGGTTTGTGAAAAGAACAGACATGCAATCACACTGGGTGTGGTTCATGAAAAGAACACACATCCAATGACACTGGTGGATCCACGTGTGGTTTGTGCAAAGAATAGACATGCAATGACACTGGGTGTGGTTCATGAAAAGAACACACATGCAATGACTCTAGCTGTGGTTCATGAAAAGAACACACATGCAATGACACTGGAGGATCCATATGTGGTTTGTGGAAGGAACAGACATGCAATGACTCTAGCTGTGCTTCATGAAAAGAACATACATGCAATGACACTGGTGGATCCATAGGTGGTTTGAGGAAAGAACAAACATGCAATGACTCTAGCTGTGGTTCATGAAAAGAACAGACATGCAATGACATTGGTGGATCCATGTGTGGTTCATGAAAAGCACACACATGCAATGACACTACTGGATCCATGTGTGGTCCATGAGAAGAACACACATGCAATGACACTAGTTGTGGTTCATGAGAAGAACATACATGCAATGACACTAGTGGGTCCTTATTTGTGGTTTGTGAGAAGAACACACATGCAATGACTCTAGCTGTGGTTCATGAAAAGAACACGCATGCAATGACACTGGTGGATCCATGTGTAGTTTGTGAGAAGAACACACATGCAATGACTCTAGGCGTGGTCCATGAAAAGAACACACATCCAATGACACTTGTGGATCCATGTGTGGTTTGTGAAAAGAACAGACATGCAATGACTCTAGCTGTGGTTCATGAAAAGAACAGACATGCAATGACACTGGTGGATCCATGTGTGGTTTGTGAAAAGAACAGACATGCAATCACACTAGGTGTGGTTCATGAAAAGAACACACATCCAATGACACTGGTGGATCCTTATGTGGTTTGTTTAGAAGAACACACATGCAATGACTCTAGCTGTGGTTCATGAAAAGAACACACATGCAATGACACTGGTGGATCCATATGTGGTTTGTGGAAGAAATAGACATGCAATGACTCTAGGTATGGTTAATGAAAAGAACACACATGCAATGACACTGGTGGATCCATATGTGGTTTGTGGAAGGATCAGACATGCAATGACTCTAGTTGTGGTTCATGAAAAGAACAGAAATGTAGTGACACTGGTGGATCCATATGTGGTTTGTGGAAAGAACAGACATGCAATGACTCTAGCTGCGGTTCATGAAAAGAACATACATGCAATGACACTGGTGGATCCACGTGTGGTTGATGAGAAGAACACACATCAAATGACACTGGTGGATCCTTATGTGGTTTGTGAGAAGAAATGACATGCAATGACACTGGGTGTGGTTCATGAGAAGAACACACATGCAATGACACTAGTGTATCCTTATGTGGTTTGTGAGAAGAACACACATGCAATGACTCTAGCTATGGTTCATGAAAAGAACACACATGCAATGACACTGGTGGATCCAAATGTGGTTTGTGGAAGGAAAAACATGCAATGACTCCAACTTTTGTTCATTAAAAGAACATACTTGCAATCACACTGGTGGATCCATATGTGGTTTGTGGAAAGAATAGACATGCAATGACTCTAGCTGTGGTTCATGAAAAGAACAGACATACAATGACACTAGTGGATCCATGTGTGGTTCATGAGAAGAACACACATATAATGACACTGGTGGATCCTTATGTGGTTTGTGAGAAGAACAGACATCCAATGACACTGGCTGTGGTTCATGCAAAGAACACACATCCAATGACACTGGTGGATCCTTATGTGGTTTGTGAGAAGAACAGACATGCAATGACACTGGCTGTGGTTCATGAGAAGAACACACATGCAATGACACTGGTGAATCCATGTCTGGTTTGTGAGAAGAACACACATGCAATGACTCTAGATGTGGTTCATGAAAAGAACACACATGCAATGAGATTGGTGGATTCATGTGTGGTCCATGAGAAGAACACACATGCAATGACACTAGCTGTTGTTCATGAAAAGAACACACATGTAATGACACTGGTGGATCCATGTGTGGTTTGTGAAAAGAATAGACATGCAATCACAGTAGGTGGATCCATGTGTGGTTTGTTTAGAGGAACAGACATGCAATGACACTAGGTGTGGTTCATGAAAAGAACAGACATGCAATGACATTGGTAGATCCTTACGTGGTTTGTTTAGAAGAACACGCATGCAATGACTCTAGCTGTGATTCATGAAAAGAACACACATCCAATGACACTGGTGGATCCATGTGTGGTTTGTGAAAAGAACAGATATGCAATCACACTAGGTGGATCCATGTGTGGTTTGTGGAGAGAATAGACATGCAATGACTCTAGCTGTGGTTCATGAAAAGAACACACATGCAATGACACTAGTGGATCCATGTGTGGTTTGTGAAAAGAACAGACATGCAATCACACTAGGTGTGGTTCATAAAAAGAACACACATGCAATGACTCTAGTTGTGGTTCATGAAAAGAACATACATGCAATGACACTGGTGGATACATATGTGGTTTGTGGAAGGAACAGACATGCAATGACTCTAGTTGTGCTTCATGAAAAGAACATACATGCAATGACACTGGTGGATCCATGTGTGGTTGTGAGAAGAACACACATGCAATGACTCTAGATGCGGTTCATGAAAAGAACACACATCCAATGACACTGGTGGATCCATGTGTAGATTGTGAAAAGAACAGACATGCAATGACTCTAGCTGTGGTTCATGAAAAGAACAGACATGCAATGACACTGGTGGATCCATGTGTGGTTTGTGAAAAGAACAGACATGCAATCACACTAGGTGTGGTTCATGAAAAGAACACACATCCAATGACACTGGTGGATCCTTATGTGGTTCGTTTAGAAGAACACACATGCAATGACTCTAGCTGTGGTTCATGAAAAGAACACACATGCAATGACACTGGTGGATCCATATGTGGTTTGTGGAAGAAACATACATGCAATGACTCTAGCTGTGGTTCATGAAAAGAACACACATGCAATGACACTGGTGGATCCATATGTGGTTTGTGGAAGGAACAGACATGCAATGACTCTAGCTGTGGTTCATGAAAAGAACAGACATGTAGTGACACTGGTGGATCCATATGTGGTTTGTGGAAAGAACAGACATGCAATGACTCTAGCTGTGGTTCATTAAAATCAAAGACATGCAATGACACTGGTGGATCCACGTGTGGTTCATGAGAAGAACACAGATCCAATGACACTGGTGGATCCTTATGTGGTTTGTGAGAAGAAATGACATGCAATGACACTGGGTGTGGTTCATGAGAAGAACACACATGCAATGACACTGGTGTATCCTTATGTGGTTTGTGAGAAGAACACACATGCAATGACTCTAGCTGTGGTTCATGAAAAGAACACACATGCAATGACACTGGTGGATCAAATGTGGTTTGTGGAAGGAAAAACATGCAATGACTCCAACTTTTGTTCATTAAAAGAACATACTTGCAATCA
Organism: Avena sativa; assembly: GCA_916181665.1. Taxonomy (NCBI): domain Eukaryota; kingdom Viridiplantae; phylum Streptophyta; class Magnoliopsida; order Poales; family Poaceae; genus Avena; species Avena sativa. Next base: position 438,926,747 of record OV702295.1, read on the forward strand.
CACTGGTGGATCCATATGTGGTTTGTGGAAAGAACAGACATGCAATGACTCTAGCTGTGGTTCATGAAAAGAACAGACATGCAATGACACTAGTGGATACATGTGTGGTTCATGAGAAGAACACACATACAATGACACTGGTGGATACTTATGTGGTTTGTGAGAAGAACAGACATCCAATGACACTGGCTGTGGTTCATGCGAAGAACACACACCCAATGACACTGGTGGATCCTAATGTGGTTTGTGATCAGAACAGACATGCAATGACACTGGCTGTGGTTCATGAGAAGAACACACATGCAATGACACTGGTGAATCCATGTCTGGTTTGTGAGAAGAACACACATGCAATGACTCTAGATGTGGTTCAAGAAAATAACACGCATGCAATGACATTGGTGGATCCATGTGTGGTCCATGAGAACAACATACATGCAATGACACTAGCTGTGGTTCATGAAAAGAACACACATGTAATGACACTGGTGGATCCATGTGTGGTTTGTGAAAAGAACAGACATGCAATCACAGTAGGTGGATCCATGTGTGGTTTGTTTAGAGGAACATACATGCAATGACACTTGGTGTGGTTCATGAAAAGAACAGACATGCAATGACATTGGTAGATCCTTATGTGGTTTGTTTAGAAGAACACGCATGCAATGACACTGGTGGATCCATGTGTGGTTTGTGAAAAGAATAGATATGCAATCACACTAGGTGGATCCATGTGTGGTTTGTGGAGAGAACAGACATGTAATGACTCTAGCTGTGGTTCATGAAAAGAACACACATGCAACGACACTAGTGGATCCATGTGTGGTTTGTGAAAAGAACAGACATGCAATCACATAGGTGTGGTTCATAAAAAGAACACACATGCAATGACTCAAGTTGTGGTTCATGAAAAGAACATACATGCAATGACACTGGTGGATCCATATGTGGTTTGTGGAAGGAACAGACATGCAATGACTCTAGCTATGCTTCATGAAAAGAACATACATGCAATGACACTGGTGGATCCATATGTGGTTTGTGAGAAGAACACACATGCAATGACTCTAGCTGTGGTTCATGAAAAGAACACACATCCAATGACACTGGTGGATCCATGTGTGGTTTGTGAAAAGAACAGACATGCAATGACTCTAGCTGTGGTTCATGAAAAGAACAGACATGCAATGACACTGGTGGATCCATGTGTGGTTTGTGAAAAGAACAGACATGCAATCACACTAGGTGTTGTTCATGAAAAGAACACACATCCAATGACACTGGTGGATCCTTATGTGGTTTGTTTAGAAGAACACACATGCAATGACTCTAGCTGTGGTTCATGAAAAGAACACACATGCAATGACACTGGTGGATCCATATGTGGTTTGTGGAAGGAACAGACATGCAATGACTCTAGCTGTGGTTCATGAAAAGAACACACATGCAATGACACTGGTGGATCCATATGTGGTTTGTGGAAGGAACAGACATGCAATGACTCTAGCTGTGGTTCATGAAAATAATAGACATGTAGTGACACTGGTGGATCCATATGTGGTTTGTGGAAAGAACAGACATGCAATGACTCTAGCTGTGGTTCATGAAAATAAAAGACATGCAATGACACTGGTGGATCCACGTGTGGTTCATGAGAAGAACACAGATCCAATGACACTGGTGGATCCTTATGTGGTTTGTGAGAAGAACAGACATCCAATGACACTGGCTGTGGTTCATGAGAAGAACACACATGCAATGACACTGATGTATCCTTATGTGGTTTGTGAGAAGAACACACATGCAATGACTCTAGCTGTGGTTCATGAAACGAACACACATGCAATGACACTGGTGGATCCAAATGTGGTTTGTGGAAGGAAAAACATGCAATGACTCCAACTTTTGTTCATTAAAAGAACATACTTGCAATCACACTGGTGGATCCATATGTGGTTTATGGAAAGAACAGACATGCAATGACTCTAGATGTGGTTCATGAAAAGAACAGACATGCAATGACACTAGTGGATCCATGTGTGGTTCATGAGAAGAACACACATACAATGACACTGGTGGATCCTTATGTGGTTTGTGAGAAGAACAGACATCCAATGACACTGGCTTTGGTTCATGCGAAGAACACACATCCAATGACACTGGTGGATCCTTATGTGGTTTGTGAGCAGAACAGACATGCAATGACACTGGCTGTGGTTCATGAGAAGAACACACATGCAATGACACTGTGAATCCATGTCTGGTTTGTGAGAAGAACACACATGCAATGACTCTAGATGTGGTTCATGAAAATAACACACATGAAATGACATTGGTGGATCCAGGTGTGGTCCATGAGAACAACACACATGCAATGACACTAGCTGTGGTTCATGAAAAGAACACACATGTAATGACACTGGTGGATCCATGTGTGGTTTGTGAAAAGAACAGACATGCAATCACAGTAGGTGGATCCATGTGTGGTTTGTTTAGAGGAACAGACATGCAATGACACTTGGTGTGGTTCATGAAAAGAACAGACATGCAATGACATTGGTAGATCCTTATGTGGTTTGTTTAGAAGAACACGCATGCAATGACTCTAGCTATGATTCATGAAAAGAACAGACATGCAATGACACTGGTGGATCCATGTGTGGTTTGTGAAACGAACAGATATGCAATCACACTAGGTGGATCCATGTGTGGTTTGTGGAGAGAACAGACATGCAATGACTCTAGCTGTGGTTCATGAAAAGAACACACATGCAATGAAACTAGTGGATCCATGTGTGGTTTTTGAAAAGAACAGACATGCAATCACAATAGGTGTGGTTCAAAATAAGAACACACCTACAATGACTCTAGTTGTGGTTCCTGAAAAGAACATACATGCAATGACACTGGTGTTTCCATATGTGGTTTGTGGAAGGAACAGACATGCAATGACTCTAGTTGTGCTTCGTGAAAAGAACATACATGCAATGACACTGGTGTATCCATATGTGGTTTGTGGAAAGAACAAACATGCAATGACTCTAGCTGTGGTTCATGAAAAGAACAGACATGCAATGACATTGGTGGATCCATGTGTGGTTCATGAGAATAACACACATCCAATGACACTGGTGGATCCTTATGTGGTTTGTGAGAAGAACAGACATGCAATGACACTGGCTATGGTTCATGAGAAGAACACACATGCAATGACACTGGTGGATCCGTGTGTGGTTTGTGAGAAGAACACACATGCAATGACTCTAGTTGTGGTTCATGAAAAGAACACACATGCAATGACACTGGTGGATCCATGTGTGGTTCATGAGAATAACACACATGCAATGAATCTAGCTGTGGTTCATGAAAAGAACATACATGCAATGACACTGGTGGATCCGTATGTGGTTTGTGGAAAGAACACACATGCAATGACTCTCGCTATGGTTCATGAAAAGAACAGACATGCAATGACACTGGTGGATCCATGTGTGGTTTGTGAAAAGAACAAACATGCAATCACACTGGGTCTGGTTCATGAAAAGAACAAACATCCAATGACACTGGTGGATCCTTATGTGGTTTGTTTAGAAGAACACACATGCAATGACTCTTGCTGTGGTTCATGAAAAGAACACACATGCAATGACACTGGTGGATCCATATGTGGTTTGTGGAAGGAACAGACATGTAATGACTCTAGCTGTGGTTCATGAAAAGAACACACATGCAATGACACTGGTGGATCCATATGTGGTTTGGGGAAGGATCAGACATGCAATGACTCTAGCTGTGGCTCATGAAAAGAACAGACATGTAGTGACACTGGTGGATCCATATGTGGTTTGTGCAAAGAACAGACATGCAATGACTCTAGATGTGGTTCATGAAAAGAACATACATGCAATGACACTGGTGGATCCACGTGTGGTTGATGAGAAGAACACATATCAAATGACACTGGTGGATCCTTATGTGGTTTTTGAGAAGAACAGACATGCAATGACAGTGGCTGTGGTTCATGAGATGAACACTCATGCAATGACACTGGTGGATCCATGTGTGGTTTGTGAGAAGAACACACATGCAATGACTCTAGCTGTGGTTCATGAAACGAACACACATGCAATGACACTGGTGGATCCATGTGTGGTTCATGAGAAGAACACACATACAATGACACTGGGTGTGGTTCATGAGAAGAACAGACATGCAATGACACTGGTGGATCCTTATGTGGTTTGTGAGAAGAACTGACATGCAATGACTCTAGCTGTGGTTCATCAAAAGAACACACATGCAATGACACTGGTGGATCCATGTGTGGTTTGTGAAAAGAATAGACATGCAATCACACTAGGTGGATCCATGTGTGGTTTGTTTAGAGGAACAAACATGCAATGGCACTGGGTGTGGTTCATGAAAAGAACAGACATGCAATGACACTGGTGGATCCTTATGTGGTTTGTTTAGAAGAACACACGTGCATGACTATAGCCGTGGTTCATGAAAAGAACACACATGCAATGACACTGGTGGATCCATGTGTGGTTTGTGAAAAGAACAGACATGCAATCACACTAGGTGGATCCAAGTGTGGTTTGTGGAAAGAACACACATGCAATGACTCTAGTTGTGGTTCATGAAAAGAACACACATGCAATGACACTGGTGGATCCATGTGTGGTTTGTGAAAAGAACAGACATGCAATGACACTGGCTGTGGTTCATGAGAAGAACACACATGCAATGACACTGGTGAATCCATGTCTGGTTTGTGAGAAGAACACACATGCAATGACTCTAGATGTGGTTCATGAAAAGAACACACATGCAATGACATTGGTGGATCCATGTGTGGTCCATGAGAAGAACACACATGCAATGACACTAGCTGTTGTGCATGAAAAGAACACACATGTAATGACACTGGTGGATCCATGTGTGGTTTGTGAAAAGAACAGACATGCAATCACAGTAGGTGGATCCATGTGTGGTTTGTTTAGAGGAACAGACATGCAATGACACTGGGTGTGGTTCATGAAAAGAACAGACATGCAATGACATTGGTAGATCCTTATGTGGTTTGTTTAGAAGAACACGCATGCAATGACTCTAGCTGTGATTCATGAAAAGAACACACATGCAATGACACAGGTGGATCCGTGTGTGGATTGTGAAAAGAACAGATATGCAATCACACTAGGTGGATCCATGTGTGGTTTGTGGAGAGAACAGACATGCAATGACTCTAGCTGTGGTTCATGAAAAGAACACACATGCAATGACACTAGTGGATCCATGTGTGGTTTGTGAAAAGAACAGACATGCAATCACACTAGGTGTGGTTCATAAAAAGAACACACATGCAATGACTCTAGTTGTGGTTCATGAAAAGAACATACATGCAATGACACTGGTGGATCCATATGTGGTTTGTGGAAGGAACAGACATGCAATGACTCTAGCTGTGCTTCATGAAAAGAACATACATGCAATGACACTGGTGGATCCATGTGTGGTTTGTGAGAAGAACACACATGCAATGACTCTAGCTGTGGTTCATGAAAAGAACACACATCCAATGACACTGGTGGATCCATGTGTGGTTTGTGAAAAGAATAGACATGCAATGACTCTAGCTGTGGTTCATGAAAAGAACAGACATGCAATGACAATGGTGGATCCATGTGTGGTTTGTGAAAAGAACAGACATGCAATCACACTAGGTGTGGTTCATGAAAAGAACACACATCCAATGACACTGGTGGATCCTTATGTGGTTTCTTTAGAAGAACACACATGCAATGACTCTAGCTGTGGTTCATGAAAAGAACACACATGCAATGACACTGGTGGATCCATATGTGGTTTGTGGAAGGAATAGACATGCAATGACTCTAGCTGTGGTTCATGAAAAGAACACACATGTAATGACACTGGTGGATCCATATGTGGTTTGTGGAAGGAACAAACATGTAATGACTCTAGCTGTGGTTCATGAAAAGAATAGACATGTAGTGACACTGGTGGATCCATATGTGGTTTGTGGAAAGAACAGACATGCAATGACTCTAGCTGTGGTTCATGAAAATAAAAGACATGCAATGACACTGGTGGATCCACGTGTGGTTCATGAGAAGAACACAGATCCAATGACACTGGTGGATCCTTATGTGGTTTGTGAGAAGAACAGACATCCAATGACACTGGCTGTGGTTCATGCGAAGAACACACATCCAATGACACTGGTGGATCCTTATGTGGTTTGTGAGAAGAACAGACATGCAATGACACTAGCTGTGGTTCATGAGAAGAACACACATGCAATGACACTGGTGAATCCATGTCTGGTTTGTGAGAATAACACACATGCAATGACTCTAGATGTGGTTCATGAAAAGAACACACATGCAATGACATTGGTGGATCCATGTGTGGTCCATGAGAAGAACACACATGCAATGACACTAGCTGTTGTTCATGAAAAGAACACACATGTAATGACACTGGTGGATCCATGTGTGGTTTGTGAAAAGAACAGACATGCAATCACAGTAGGTGGATCCATGTGTGGTTTGTTTAGAGGAACAGACATGCAATGACACTGGGTGTGGTTCATGAAAAGAATAGACATGCAATGACATTGGTAGATCCTTATGTGGTTTGTTTAGAAGAACACGCATGCAATGACTCTAGCTCTGATTCGTGAAAAGAACACACATGCAATGACACTGGTGGATCCATGTGTGGTTTGTGAAAAGAACAGATATGCAATCACACTAGGTGGATCCATGTGTGGTTTGTGGAGAGAACAGACATGCAATGACTCTAGCTGTGGTTCATGAAAAGAACACACATGCAATGACACTAGTGGATCCATGTGTGGTTTGTGTAAAGAACAGACATGCAATCACACTAGGTGTGGTTCCTAAAAAGAACACACATGCAATGACTCTAGTTGTGGTTCATGAGAAGAACATACATGCAATGGAACTAGTGGATCCATATGTGGTTTGTGGAAGGAACAGACATGCAATGACTCTAGCTGTGCTTCATGAAGAGAACATACATGCAATGACACTGGTGGATCCATATGTGGTTTGTGGAAATAACAAACATGCAATGACTCTAGCTGTGGTTCATGAAAAGAACAGACATGCAATGACATTGGTGGATCCATGTGTGGTTCATGAGAATAACACACATCCAATGACACTTGTGGATCCTTATGTGGTTTGTGAGAAGAACAGACATGCAATGACACTGGCTATGGTTCATGAGAAGAACACACGTGCAATGACACTGGTGGATCCGTGTGTGGTTTGTGAGAAGAACACACATGCAATGACTCTAGTTGTGGTTCATGAAAAGAACACACATGCAATGACACTGGTGGATCCATGTGTGGTTCATGAGAATAACACACATGCAATGAATCTAGTTGTGGTTCATGAAAAGAACATACATGCAATGACACTGGTGGATCCGTATGTGCTTTGTGGAAAGAACACACATGCAATGACTCTAGCTATGGTTCATGAAAAGAACAGACATGCAGTGACACTGGTGGATCCATGTGTGGTTTGTGAAAAGAACAAACATGCAATCACACTGGGTCTGGTTCATGAAAAGAACAAACATCCAATGACACTGGTGGATCCTTATGTGGTTTGTTTAGAAGAACACGCATGCAATGACTCTAGCTGTGGTTCATGAAAAGAACACACATGCAATGACACTGGTGGATCCATATGTGGTTTGTGGAAGGAACAGACATGTAATGACTCTAGCTGTGGTTCATGAAAAGAACACACATGCAATGACATTGGTGGATCCATATGTGGTTTGTGGAAGGATCAGACATTTAATGACTCTAGCTGTGATTCATGAAAAGAACAGACATGTAGTGACACTGGTGGATCCATATGTGGTTTGTGGAAAGAACAGACATGCAATGACTCTAGCCGTGGTTCATGAAAAGAACATACATGCCATGACACTGGTGGATCCACGTGTGGTTGATGAGAAGAACACACATCAAATGACACTGGTGGATCCTTATGTGGTTTTTGAGAAGAACAGACATGCAATGACAATGGCTGTGGTTCATGAGATGAACACACATGCATTGACACTGGTGGATCCATGTGTGGTTTGTGAGAAGAACACACATGCAATGACTCTAGCTGTGGTTCATGAAACGAACACACATGCAATGACACTGGTGGATCCATGTGTGGTTCATGAGAATAACACACATACAATGACATTGGGTGTGGTTCATGAGAAGAACAGAAATGCAATGACACTGGTGGATCCTTATGTGGTTTGTGAGAAGAACTGACATGCAATGACTCTAGCTGTGGTTTATCAAAAGATCACACATGCAATGACACTGGTGGATCCATGTGTGGTTTGTGAAAAGAATAGACATGCAATCACACTAGGTGGATCCATGTGTGGTTTGTTTAGAGGAAAAGACATGCAATGGCACTGGGTGTGGTTCATGAAAAGAACAGACATGCAATGACACTGGTGGATCCTTATGTGGTTTGTTTAAAAGAACACACGTGCATGACTCTAGCTGTGGTTCATGAAAAGAACACACATGCAATGACACTGGTGGATCCATGTGTGGTTTGTGAAAAGAACAGACATGCAATCACAATAGGTGGATCCAAGTGTAGTTTGTGGAAAGAACACACATGCAATGACTCTAGCTGTGGTTCATGAAAAGAACACACATGCAATGACACTGGTGGATCCATGTGTGGTTTGTGAAAAGAACAGACATGCAATCACACTGGGTGTGGTTCATGAAAAGAACACACATCCAATGACACTGGTGGATCCATGTGTGGTTTGTGGACAGAACAGACATGCAATGACACTGGGTGTGGTTCATGAAAAGAACACACATGCAATGACACTGGTGTATCCTTATGTGGTTTGTGAGAAGAACACACACGCAATGACTCTATCTGTGGTTCATGAAAAGAACACACATGCAATGATCCTGGTGGATCCATATGTGGTTTGTGGAAGGAATAGACATGCAATGACTCTAGCTGTGGTTCATGAAAAGAACAGACATGCAATGACACTGGTGGATCCATATGTGGTTTGTGGAAAGAACAGACATGCAATGACACTAGTTGTGGTTCATGAAAAGAACAGACATACAATGACACTAGTGGATCCATGTGTGGTTGATGAGAAGAACACACATCCAATGACACTGGTGGATCCTAATGTGGTTTGTGAGAAGAACAAACATGCAATCACACTGGCTATGGTTCATGAGAAGAACACACATGCAATGAGACTAGTGGATCCATGTGTGGTTTGTGAGAAGAACACACATGCAATGACTCTAGCGGTGGTTCATGAAAAGAACACACATGCAATGACACTGGTGGATCCATGTGTGATTCATGAGAAGAACACACATGCAATGACACTGGGTGTTGTTCATGAGACGAACACACATCCAATGACACTGGTGGATCCTTATGTGGTTTGTGAGAAGAATTGACATGCAACGATTCTAGCTATGGTTCACGAAAATAACACACATGCAATGACACTGGTGGATCCATGTGTGGTTTGTGAAAAGAACAGACATGCAATCACGCAAGGTGGATCCAGGTGTGGTTTGTGGAGAGAACAGACATGCAATGACTCTAGCTGTGGTTCATGAAAAGAACACACATGCAATGACACTGGTGGATCCATGTGTGGTTTGTGAAAATAGACATGCGATCACACTAGGTGTGGTTCATAAAAAGAACACACATGCAATGACTCTAGTTGTGGTTCATGAAAAGAACACACATGCAATGACACTGGTGGATCCATATGAGGTTTATGGAAGGAACAGACATGCAATGACTCTAGCTATGCTTCATGAAAAGAACATACATGCAATGACACTGGTGGATCCATATGTGGTTTGTGGAAAGAACAAACATGCAATGACTCTAGCTGTGGTTCATGAAAAGAACAGACATGCAATGACATTGGTGGATCCATGTGTGGTTCATGAGAATAACACACATCCAATGACACTGGTGGATCCTTATGTGTTTTGTGAGAAGAACAGACATGCAATGACACTGGCTATGGTTCATGAGAAGAACACACATGCAATGACACTGGTGGATCCATGTGTGGTTTGTGAGAAGAACACATATGCAATGACTCTAGTTTTGGTTCATGAAAAGAACACACATGCAATGACACTGGTGGATCCATGTGTGGTTCATGAGAATAACACACATGCAATGAATCTAGCTGTGGTTCATGAAAAGAACACACATGCAATGACTCTAGTTATGGTTCATGAAAAGAACAGACATGCAATGACACTGGTGGATCGATGTGTGGTTTGTGAAAAGAACAAACATGCAATCACACTGGGTCTGGTTCATGAAAAGAACAAACATCCAATGACACTGGTGGATCCTTTTGTGGTTTGTTTAGAAGAACACACATGCAATGACTCTAGCTGTGGTTCATGAAAAGAACACACATGCAATGACACTGGTGGATCCATATGTGGTTTGTGGAAGGAACAGACATGTAATGACTCTAGCTGTGGTTCATGAAAAGAACACACATGCAATGACACTGGTGGATCCATGTGTGGTTCATGAGAATAACACACATGGAATGAATCTAACTGTGGTTCATGAAAAGAACATACATGCAATGACACTGGTGGATCCGTATGTGGTTTGTGGAAAGAACACACATGCAATGACTCTATCTATGGTTCATGAAAAGAATAGACATGCAATGACACTGGTGGATCCATGTGTGGTTTGTGAAAAGAACAAACATGCAATCACACTGGGTTTGGTTCAGGAAAAGAACACACATGCAATGACTCTAGCTGTGGTTCATGAATCGAACACACATGCAATGACACTGGTGGATCCATGTGTGGTTCATGAGAAGAACACACATACAATGACACTAGGTGTGGTTCATGAGAAGAACAGACATGCAATGACACTGGTGGATCCTTATGTGGTTTGTGAGAAGAACTGACATGTAATGACTCTAGTTGTGGTTCATCAAAAGAACACACATGCAATGACACTGGTGGATCCATGTGTGGTTTGTGAAAAGAACAGACATGCAATCACACTAGGTGGATCCATGTGTGGTTTGTTTAGAGGAACAGACATGCAATGGCACGGGGTGTGGTTCATGAAAAGAACAGACATGCAATCACACTGGTGGATCCTTATGTGGTTTGTTTAGAAGAACACACGTGCATGACTCTAGCTGCGGTTCATGAAAAGAACACACATGCAATGACACTGGTGGATCCATGTGTGGTTTGTGAAAAGAACAGACATGCAATCACACTAGGTGGATCCAAGTGTGGTTTGTGGAAAGAACACACATGCAATGACTCTAGTTGTGGTTCATGAAAAGAACACACAAGCAATGATACTGGTGGATCCATGTGTGGTTTGTGAAAAGAACAGACATGCAATCACACTGGGTGTGGTTCATGAAAAGAACACACATCCAATGACACTGGTGGATCCATGTGTGGTTTCTGGACAGAACAGACATGCAATGACACTGGGTGTGGTTCATGAAAACAACACACATGCAATGACACTGGTGTATCCTTATGTGGTTTGTGAGAAGAACACACACACAATGACTCTATCTGTGGTTCATGAAAAGAACGCACATGCAATGATACTGGTGGATCCATATGTGGTTTGTGGAAGGAATAGACATGCAATGACTCTAGCTGTGGTTCATGAAAAGAACAGACATGTAATGACACTGGTGGATCCATATGTGGTTTGTGGAAAGAACAGACATGCAATGACTCTAGTTGTGGTTCATGAAAATAACAGACATACAATGACACTGGTGGATCCATGTGTGGTTCATGAGAAGAACACACATCCAATGACACTGGTGGATCCTTATGTGGTTTGTGAGAAGAACAAACATGCAATGACACTGGCTATGGTTCATGAGAAGAACACACATGCAATGAGACTAGTGGATCCATGTGTGGTTTGTGAGAAGAACACACATGCAATGACTCTAGATGTGGTTCATGAAAGGAACACACATGCAATGACACTGGTGGATCCATGTGTGATTCATGAGAAGAACACGCATGCAATGACACTGGGTGTTGTTCATGAGATGAACACACATCCAATGACACTGGTCGATCCTTATGTGGTTTCTGAGAAGAACTGACATGCAACGATTCTAGCTATGGTTCATGAAAAGAACACACATGCAATGACACTGGTGGATCCATGTGTGGTTTGTGAAAAGAACAGACATGCAATCACACTAGGTGGATCTAGGTGTGGTTTGTGGAGAGAACAGACATGCAATGACTCTAGCTGTGGTTCATGAAAACAACACACATGCAATGACACTGGTGGATCCATGTGTGGTTTGTGAAAAGAACAGACATGCAATCACACTAGGTGTGGTTCATAAAAAGAACACACATGCAATGACTCTAGTTGTGGTTCAGGAAAGGAACACACATGCAATGACACTGGTGGATCCATATGTGGTTTGTGGAAGGAACAGACATGCAATGACTCTAGCTATGCTTCATGAAAAGAACATACATGCAATGACACTGGTGGATCCATATGTGGTTTGTGGAAAGAACAAACATGCAATGACTCTAGCTGTGGTTCATGAAAAGAACAGACATGCAATGACATTGGTGGATCCATGTGTGGTTCATGAGAATAACACACATCCAATGACACTGGTGGATCCTTATGTGTTTTGTGAGAAGAACAGACATGCAATGACACTGGCTATGGTTCATGAGAAGAACACACATGCAATGACACTGGTGGATCCATGTGTGGTTTGTGAGAAGAACACATATGCAATGACTCTAGTTTTGGTTCATGAAAAGAACACACATGCAATGACACTGGTGGATCCATGTGTGGTTCATGAGAATAACACACATGCAATGAATCTAGCTGTGGTTCATGAAAAGAACACACATGCAATGACTCTAGTTATGGTTCATGAAAAGAACAGACATGCAATGACACTGGTGGATCGATGTGTGGTTTGTGAAAAGAACAAACATGCAATCACACTGGGTCTGGTTCATGAAAAGAACAAACATCCAATGACACTGGTGGATCCTTTTGTGGTTTGTTTAGAAGAACACACATGCAATGACTCTAGCTGTGGTTCATGAAAAGAACACACATGCAATGACACTGGTGGATCCATATGTGGTTTGTGGAAGGAACAGACATGTAATGACTCTAGCTGTGGTTCATGAAAAGAACACACATGCAATGACACTGGTGGATCCATGTGTGGTTCATGAGAATAACACACATGGAATGAATCTAACTGTGGTTCATGAAAAGAACATACATGCAATGACACTGGTGGATCCGTATGTGGTTTGTGGAAAGAACACACATGCAATGACTCTATCTATGGTTCATGAAAAGAATAGACATGCAATGACACTGGTGGATCCATGTGTGGTTTGTGAAAAGAACAAACATGCAATCACACTGGGTTTGGTTCAGGAAAAGAACACACATGCAATGACTCTAGCTGTGGTTCATGAATCGAACACACATGCAATGACACTGGTGGATCCATGTGTGGTTCATGAGAAGAACACACATACAATGACACTAGGTGTGGTTCATGAGAAGAACAGACATGCAATGACACTGGTGGATCCTTATGTGGTTTGTGAGAAGAACTGACATGTAATGACTCTAGTTGTGGTTCATCAAAAGAACACACATGCAATGACACTGGTGGATCCATGTGTGGTTTGTGAAAAGAACAGACATGCAATCACACTAGGTGGATCCATGTGTGGTTTGTTTAGAGGAACAGACATGCAATGGCACGGGGTGTGGTTCATGAAAAGAACAGACATGCAATCACACTGGTGGATCCTTATGTGGTTTGTTTAGAAGAACACACGTGCATGACTCTAGCTGCGGTTCATGAAAAGAACACACATGCAATGACACTGGTGGATCCATGTGTGGTTTGTGAAAAGAACAGACATGCAATCACACTAGGTGGATCCAAGTGTGGTTTGTGGAAAGAACACACATGCAATGACTCTAGTTGTGGTTCATGAAAAGAACACACAAGCAATGATACTGGTGGATCCATGTGTGGTTTGTGAAAAGAACAGACATGCAATCACACTGGGTGTGGTTCATGAAAAGAACACACATCCAATGACACTGGTGGATCCATGTGTGGTTTCTGGACAGAACAGACATGCAATGACACTGGGTGTGGTTCATGAAAACAACACACATGCAATGACACTGGTGTATCCTTATGTGGTTTGTGAGAAGAACACACACACAATGACTCTATCTGTGGTTCATGAAAAGAACGCACATGCAATGATACTGGTGGATCCATATGTGGTTTGTGGAAGGAATAGACATGCAATGACTCTAGCTGTGGTTCATGAAAAGAACAGACATGTAATGACACTGGTGGATCCATATGTGGTTTGTGGAAAGAACAGACATGCAATGACTCTAGTTGTGGTTCATGAAAAGAACAGACATACAATGACACTGGTGGATCCATGTGTGGTTCATGAGAAGAACACACATCCAATGACACTGGTGGATCCTTATGTGGTTTGTGAGAAGAACAAACATGCAATGACACTGGCTATGGTTCATGAGAAGAACACACATGCAATGAGACTAGTGGATCCATGTGTGGTTTGTGAGAAGAACACACATGCAATGACTCTAGATGTGGTTCATGAAAGGAACACACATGCAATGACACTGGTGGATCCATGTGTGATTCATGAGAAGAACACGCATGCAATGACACTGGGTGTTGTTCATGAGATGAACACACATCCAATGACACTGGTCGATCCTTATGTGGTTTCTGAGAAGAACTGACATGCAACGATTCTAGCTATGGTTCATGAAAAGAACACACATGCAATGACACTGGTGGATCCATGTGTGGTTTGTGAAAAGAACAGACATGCAATCACACTAGGTGGATCTAGGTGTGGTTTGTGGAGAGAACAGACATGCAATGACTCTAGCTGTGGTTCATGAAAACAACACACATGCAATGACACTGGTGGATCCATGTGTGGTTTGTGAAAAGAACAGACATGCAATCACACTAGGTGTGGTTCATAAAAAGAACACACATGCAATGACTCTAGTTGTGGTTCAGGAAAGGAACACACATGCAATGACACTGGTGGATCCATATGTGGTTTGTGGAAGGAACAGACATGCAATGACTCTAACTGTGCTTCATGAAAGGAACATACATGCAATGACACTGGTGGATCCATGTGTGGTTTGTGAAAAGAACAAACATGCAATCACACTGGGTTTGGTTCAGGAAAAGAACACACATGCAATGACTCTAGCTGTGGTTCATGAATCGAACACACATGCAATGACACTGGTGGATCCATGTGTGGTTCATGAGAAGAACACACATACAATGACACTAGGTGTGGTTCATGAGAAGAACAGACATGCAATGACACTGGTGGATCCTTATGTGGTTTGTGAGAAGAACTGACATGTAATGACTCTAGTTGTGGTTCATCAAAAGAACACACATGCAATGACACTGGTGGATCCATGTGTGGTTTGTGAAAAGAACAGACATGCAATCACACTAGGTGGATCCATGTGTGGTTTGTTTAGAGGAACAGACATGCAATGGCACGGGGTGTGGTTCATGAAAAGAACAGACATGCAATCACACTGGTGGATCCTTATGTGGTTTGTTTAGAAGAACACACGTGCATGACTCTAGCTGCGGTTCATGAAAAGAACACACATGCAATGACACTGGTGGATCCATGTGTGGTTTGTGAAAAGAACAGACATGCAATCACACTAGGTGGATCCAAGTGTGGTTTGTGGAAAGAACACACATGCAATGACTCTAGTTGTGGTTCATGAAAAGAACACACAAGCAATGATACTGGTGGATCCATGTGTGGTTTGTGAAAAGAACAGACATGCAATCACACTGGGTGTGGTTCATGAAAAGAACACACATCCAATGACACTGGTGGATCCATGTGTGGTTTCTGGACAGAACAGACATGCAATGACACTGGGTGTGGTTCATGAAAACAACACACATGCAATGACACTGGTGTATCCTTATGTGGTTTGTGAGAAGAACACACACACAATGACTCTATCTGTGGTTCATGAAAAGAACGCACATGCAATGATACTGGTGGATCCATATGTGGTTTGTGGAAGGAATAGACATGCAATGACTCTAGCTGTGGTTCATGAAAAGAACAGACATGTAATGACACTGGTGGATCCATATGTGGTTTGTGGAAAGAACAGACATGCAATGACTCTAGTTGTGGTTCATGAAAAGAACAGACATACAATGACACTGGTGGATCCATGTGTGGTTCATGAGAAGAACACACATCCAATGACACTGGTGGATCCTTATGTGGTTTGTGAGAAGAACAAACATGCAATGACACTGGCTATGGTTCATGAGAAGAACACACATGCAATGAGACTAGTGGATCCATGTGTGGTTTGTGAGAAGAACACACATGCAATGACTCTAGATGTGGTTCATGAAAGGAACACACATGCAATGACACTGGTGGATCCATGTGTGATTCATGAGAAGAACACGCATGCAATGACACTGGGTGTTGTTCATGAGATGAACACACATCCAATGACACTGGTCGATCCTTATGTGGTTTCTGAGAAGAACTGACATGCAACGATTCTAGCTATGGTTCATGAAAAGAACACACATGCAATGACACTGGTGGATCCATGTGTGGTTTGTGAAAAGAAAAGACATGCAATCACACTAGGTGGATCTAGGTGTGGTTTGTGGAGAGAACAGACATGCAATGACTCTAGCTGTGGTTCATGAAAACAACACACATGCAATGACACTGGTGGATCCATGTGTGGTTTGTGAAAAGAACAGACATGCAATCACACTAGGTGTGGTTCATAAAAAGAACACACATGCAATGACTCTAGTTGTGGTTCAGGAAAGGAACACACATGCAATGACACTGGTGGATCCATATGTGGTTTGTGGAAGGAACAGACATGCAATGACTCTAACTGTGCTTCATGAAAGGAACATACATGCAATGACACTGGTGGATCCATATGTGGTTTGTGGAAAGAACAAACATGCAATGACTCTAGCTGTGGTTCATGAAATGAACAGACATGCAATGACATTGGTGGATCCATGTGTGGTTCATGAGAATAACACACATCCAATGACACTGGTGGATCCTTATGTGGTTTGTGAGAAGAACAGACATGCAATGACACTGGCTATGGTTCATGAGAAGAACACACATGCAATGACACTGGTGGATCCATGTGTGGTTTGTGAAAAGAACAGACATGCAATCACACTAGGTGGATCCAAGTGTGGTTTGTGGAAAGAACACACATGCAATGACTCTAGTTGTGGTTCATGAAAAGAACACACAAGCAATGATACTGGTGGATCCATGTGTGGTTTGTGAAAAGAACAGACATGCAATCACACTGGGTGTGGTTCATGAAAAGAACACACATCCAATGACACTGGTGGATCCATGTGTGGTTTCTGGACAGAACAGACATGCAATGACACTGGGTGTGGTTCATGAAAACAACACACATGCAATGACACTGGTGTATCCTTATGTGGTTTGTGAGAAGAACACACACACAATGACTCTATCTGTGGTTCATGAAAAGAACGCACATGCAATGATACTGGTGGATCCATATGTGGTTTGTGGAAGGAATAGACATGCAATGACTCTAGCTGTGGTTCATGAAAAGAACAGACATGTAATGACACTGGTGGATCCATATGTGGTTTGTGGAAAGAACAGACATGCAATGACTCTAGTTGTGGTTCATGAAAAGAACAGACATACAATGACACTGGTGGATCCATGTGTGGTTCATGAGAAGAACACACATCCAATGACACTGGTGGATCCTTATGTGGTTTGTGAGAAGAACAAACATGCAATGACACTGGCTATGGTTCATGAGAAGAACACACATGCAATGAGACTAGTGGATCCATGTGTGGTTTGTGAGAAGAACACACATGCAATGACTCTAGATGTGGTTCATGAAAGGAACACACATGCAATGACACTGGTGGATCCATGTGTGATTCATGAGAAGAACACGCATGCAATGACACTGGGTGTTGTTCATGAGATGAACACACATCCAATGACACTGGTCGATCCTTATGTGGTTTCTGAGAAGAACTGACATGCAACGATTCTAGCTATGGTTCATGAAAAGAACACACATGCAATGACACTGGTGGATCCATGTGTGGTTTGTGAAAAGAACAGACATGCAATCACACTAGGTGGATCTAGGTGTGGTTTGTGGAGAGAACAGACATGCAATGACTCTAGCTGTGGTTCATGAAAACAACACACATGCAATGACACTGGTGGATCCATGTGTGGTTTGTGAAAAGAACAGACATGCAATCACACTAGGTGTGGTTCATAAAAAGAACACACATGCAATGACTCTAGTTGTGGTTCAGGAAAGGAACACACATGCAATGACACTGGTGGATCCATATGTGGTTTGTGGAAGGAACAGACATGCAATGACTCTAGCTATGCTTCATGAAAAGAACATACATGCAATGACACTGGTGGATCCATATGTGGTTTGTGGAAAGAACAAACATGCAATGACTCTAGCTGTGGTTCATGAAAAGAACAGACATGCAATGACATTGGTGGATCCATGTGTGGTTCATGAGAATAACACACATCCAATGACACTGGTGGATCCTTATGTGTTTTGTGAGAAGAACAGACATGCAATGACACTGGCTATGGTTCATGAGAAGAACACACATGCAATGACACTGGTGGATCCATGTGTGGTTTGTGAGAAGAACACATATGCAATGACTCTAGTTTTGGTTCATGAAAAGAACACACATGCAATGACACTGGTGGATCCATGTGTGGTTCATGAGAATAACACACATGCAATGAATCTAGCTGTGGTTCATGAAAAGAACACACATGCAATGACTCTAGTTATGGTTCATGAAAAGAACAGACATGCAATGACACTGGTGGATCGATGTGTGGTTTGTGAAAAGAACAAACATGCAATCACACTGGGTCTGGTTCATGAAAAGAACAAACATCCAATGACACTGGTGGATCCTTTTGTGGTTTGTTTAGAAGAACACACATGCAATGACTCTAGCTGTGGTTCATGAAAAGAACACACATGCAATGACACTGGTGGATCCATATGTGGTTTGTGGAAGGAACAGACATGTAATGACTCTAGCTGTGGTTCATGAAAAGAACACACATGCAATGACACTGGTGGATCCATGTGTGGTTCATGAGAATAACACACATGGAATGAATCTAACTGTGGTTCATGAAAAGAACATACATGCAATGACACTGGTGGATCCGTATGTGGTTTGTGGAAAGAACACACATGCAATGACTCTATCTATGGTTCATGAAAAGAATAGACATGCAATGACACTGGTGGATCCATGTGTGGTTTGTGAAAAGAACAAACATGCAATCACACTGGGTTTGGTTCAGGAAAAGAACACACATGCAATGACTCTAGCTGTGGTTCATGAATCGAACACACATGCAATGACACTGGTGGATCCATGTGTGGTTCATGAGAAGAACACACATACAATGACACTAGGTGTGGTTCATGAGAAGAACAGACATGCAATGACACTGGTGGATCCTTATGTGGTTTGTGAGAAGAACTGACATGTAATGACTCTAGTTGTGGTTCATCAAAAGAACACACATGCAATGACACTGGTGGATCCATGTGTGGTTTGTGAAAAGAACAGACATGCAATCACACTAGGTGGATCCATGTGTGGTTTGTTTAGAGGAACAGACATGCAATGGCACGGGGTGTGGTTCATGAAAAGAACAGACATGCAATCACACTGGTGGATCCTTATGTGGTTTGTTTAGAAGAACACACGTGCATGACTCTAGCTGCGGTTCATGAAAAGAACACACATGCAATGACACTGGTGGATCCATGTGTGGTTTGTGAAAAGAACAGACATGCAATCACACTAGGTGGATCCAAGTGTGGTTTGTGGAAAGAACACACATGCAATGACTCTAGTTGTGGTTCATGAAAAGAACACACAAGCAATGATACTGGTGGATCCATGTGTGGTTTGTGAAAAGAACAGACATGCAATCACACTGGGTGTGGTTCATGAAAAGAACACACATCCAATGACACTGGTGGATCCATGTGTGGTTTCTGGACAGAACAGACATGCAATGACACTGGGTGTGGTTCATGAAAACAACACACATGCAATGACACTGGTGTATCCTTATGTGGTTTGTGAGAAGAACACACACACAATGACTCTATCTGTGGTTCATGAAAAGAACGCACATGCAATGATACTGGTGGATCCATATGTGGTTTGTGGAAGGAATAGACATGCAATGACTCTAGCTGTGGTTCATGAAAAGAACAGACATGTAATGACACTGGTGGATCCATATGTGGTTTGTGGAAAGAACAGACATGCAATGACTCTAGTTGTGGTTCATGAAAAGAACAGACATACAATGACACTGGTGGATCCATGTGTGGTTCATGAGAAGAACACACATCCAATGACACTGGTGGATCCTTATGTGGTTTGTGAGAAGAACAAACATGCAATGACACTGGCTATGGTTCATGAGAAGAACACACATGCAATGAGACTAGTGGATCCATGTGTGGTTTGTGAGAAGAACACACATGCAATGACTCTAGATGTGGTTCATGAAAGGAACACACATGCAATGACACTGGTGGATCCATGTGTGATTCATGAGAAGAACACGCATGCAATGACACTGGGTGTTGTTCATGAGATGAACACACATCCAATGACACTGGTCGATCCTTATGTGGTTTCTGAGAAGAACTGACATGCAACGATTCTAGCTATGGTTCATGAAAAGAACACACATGCAATGACACTGGTGGATCCATGTGTGGTTTGTGAAAAGAAAAGACATGCAATCACACTAGGTGGATCTAGGTGTGGTTTGTGGAGAGAACAGACATGCAATGACTCTAGCTGTGGTTCATGAAAACAACACACATGCAATGACACTGGTGGATCCATGTGTGGTTTGTGAAAAGAACAGACATGCAATCACACTAGGTGTGGTTCATAAAAAGAACACACATGCAATGACTCTAGTTGTGGTTCAGGAAAGGAACACACATGCAATGACACTGGTGGATCCATATGTGGTTTGTGGAAGGAACAGACATGCAATGACTCTAACTGTGCTTCATGAAAGGAACATACATGCAATGACACTGGTGGATCCATATGTGGTTTGTGGAAAGAACAAACATGCAATGACTCTAGCTGTGGTTCATGAAATGAACAGACATGCAATGACATTGGTGGATCCATGTGTGGTTCATGAGAATAACACACATCCAATGACACTGGTGGATCCTTATGTGGTTTGTGAGAAGAACAGACATGCAATGACACTGGCTATGGTTCATGAGAAGAACACACATGCAATGACACTGGTGGATCCATGTGTGGTTTGTGAGAACAACACACATGCAATGACTCTAGTTGTGGTTCATGAAAAGAACACACATGCAATGACACTGGTGGATCCATGTGTGGTTCATGAGAATAACACACATCCAATGACACTGGTGGATCCTTATGTGGTTTGTGAGAAGAACAGACATGCAATGACACTGGCTATGGTTCATGAGAAGAACACACATGCAATGACACTGGTGGATCCATGTGTGGTTTGTGAAAAGAACAGACATGCAATCACACTAGGTGGATCCAAGTGTGGTTTGTGGAAAGAACACACATGCAATGACTCTAGTTGTGGTTCATGAAAAGAACACACTGTTGGAGATATGCCCTAGAGGTAATAATAAATGTAGTTATTATTATATATCTTTGTGTTTATGATAAATGTTTACATTCATGCTATAATAGTATTAACAAGGAAACCATTAATACTTGTGTGATTTGTAAACTTAATTTGAAGTCCCTAGTATGGCCTCTATACTTCACTAGCTTGTTGGTTGATTGATGATGTGGTTTCTTTGTCATGAACATTGAGATGTTATCAACAACAAGATCATATCGTTAGGAGAATGATATGGTGGACATACTCCTATAGACAAGCGTAGCATAAAGATCAAGTCATTTCAATAGTTCAATTGCTATATGCTTTCTGATACATAGTAACCTAATTCCTTCGACCATGAGATCATGCATATTGCCTTTACTGGATGGATGCTTTGATGTCATCAAACACCACACCGTAACAGGGTGGCTATAAAAGTGGCATTGGGTGTTCGGAAAGTATTGGTTGAAACACATGGATCAAGAGTGGGATTTGTCCATCCACATGACGGATAGATATTCTCTGGGCCCTCTCGGTGAAATGTCATCCAATTAGCTTGCAAGCATGTGACTTGGTCACAAGGGATCACATATCACGGGAACGAGAAAAGAGTACTTATCAGTAACGAGGTTGAACTAGGTATGCAGAGATACCGACGATCATGACCTCGGATAAGTAACATATCGTGAGACAAAGGGAAATTGGTATCGTATGTAAGTGGTTCATTCGATCGCAAAGTAATCGTAGAAATATGTGGGAGCCATATGAATTTCCAGATTCCTCTATTGGTTATTGTTCGGAGAAGTGTCTCGATCATGTCCGCATAATTCACGAACCGTAGGGAGACACACTTAAGGATTCGACGTTGTTTGAGTAGTTATGGTATTATGAGAAAGAGACCGAATGTTGTTCGGAGTCTCGGATGGGATCCGGGATATCACGAGGTGATCCGGAATGGTCCGGAGAATAAGATTCATATAAGGAAAGTCCCATTTCGGAGTTGGGGAATGGTTCCGGTGTTTTCATCGGGAACATTCTAGAAGGTCCCGGAATGTCCGGCACTCCGGGGGGGAAGGGGTACATGAATGTGTCATTGCAAGTTGGAATGATTGCATCATGTACTAGGTGTTCTCGCTGTCCAAAATAAAGGGTTTATTTAATTCCTAAATTGGAAAAGTCAAACGGCTAATTTGAAAGTCAAACTGCCAATTTTGGGAAGTGGGAAAAGAGGAGGATTGGTGGAGGCCGAATTGGGGGAGGACTCCTCCCTTGGCCGGCGCCCCACCAAGCCGACTTGGGGAGGGACTCTCCTCCCCATGGCGCAGCCAGCCCTCCCACCTATATAAGGAGGGGCAGGGCTCCCCTCCTAGTACACACAAGTTCCTATCCTCTAAACTAGAAACTAGACCTAGACCCCGGTTTAGAGCTGTTTCGGTTTAGAGCCTTCTAATTGGTTTAGAGCCCTCTAATTGGTGTGTCTAATTACTAGACCACTAATAGCCTCTCTCATAAACTCCACCATACTCGCACCGGCTTAAGGCGAAGCCCTGCGGGATCTCCCCTCTACCTCCGGTACCACGCCGTTGTGCTGCCGGAATCGCGAGGAGAGTGCTACAACCTCCGCTGCCTGCTGGAACAAGGGAGAGGAAGGTCTTCGTCGAGTACCGAACGTGTGACCGACTGCGGGAGCGCTGCGGGAACGTGGCGCCGGAAGGATCGTCTACACGATCTTGAGATCGGAAAGAGTACGACTACATCACCCACGAGAATCTGCTCTCGTTAAACACTTTGGAATCTTCGAGGGTGAGTTATTCCATCGACTCGTTGCTACAATCTAGTAGATAGATCTTGGCTTGTTTGTTTGTATGCGATAGAAAATTTTTGTTTTCCATGCTACGAACCCCTACAGTGGTATCAGAGCCGTGTCTATATGTAGATCTGTTGCACGAGTAGAACACAATGGTCATTGTGGGCGTTGATGCTTTTATTGTAGATTGCTTTTTGTGTACTTTGCATCTTGCGGTATGTTGGGATGAAGCGGCCCGGGCTAACCTTACATGACATCGTTCATGAGACTTGCTCCACGCTTGACATGCAACTCGTTTTGCATAAGTGGCTTTGCGGGTGCCTGTTTCTCCTAGCATAGTAAAGATCCAATTTACAACGGGTGATCAACAATGCTAGTATCAATGTTGTGGTTCTTGTTCGTAAGTTAGAACGACACTTATGGAAAGCCCCAAACCACGTAAAATATGCAAAGAAAGTAGAAGCGTCTAACTTTGTTTTGCAGGGGTGTGCAGTGATGTGATATGGCCATGATTGTGATTATATTTGATGTATGCAATGATCCTTATTGTAAGTTGGCAACCGGCAGGAGCCATATGGTTGTCTTTAATTTCTGTTAAGGCCTGCGTGTCTATTCAAAATAGTTGTAATAGTTGAAGTTGGCGGACGACAACCATGAAGAAGCGTCATTGACCTTGATGCTATGCCGGTGATGATGGAGATCATGTTCGTGCTTGAAGATGGAGATCGGAAGCACAAAGAAGAAAGGCCATATCATATCACATATTATGAATTGCATGTGATGTTAATCCTTTATGCATCTTGTATTGCTTAGTAGACGACGGTAGCATTATAAGATGATCCCTCATGCACATAAATTTCAAGTTCTAAAAGTGTTCACCCTTAGTATGCACCGTTGCCAAAGCTTGCTGCTTCGAAGCACCACGTGATGATCGGGTGTCTTTGATTCCGCGGGTGACTACAACGTAAGCAAGCCAGATTTGCTTATGCGGAAGCTAAGGTTTGTCTTGACGAGCCTAGCATGTACAGACATGGCCTCAGGAACACGGATCGCCGAAAGGTAAAGCATGAATCATATAGTAGATATGATGAACATGAAGATTGTTCGCCATTGAAACTATATCAACTCTCGTGATGATCGGTGTTGATGTAGTGGATTTGGTTCGTGTGATCACTAAAACAATGTGAGGGATGTTGTTTTGAGTGGGAGTTCACCTAGTTTAATTTCATTAATTAATTTGAGCTCAATTTGTCATAAACTTAGTCTAAACTATTGCAAATATGTTGTAGATCAATGGCAGCCCCTACCATCAATTTTAATGCGTTCCTAGAGAAAGAAAAGTTGAAAAACAATGGAAGCAACTTCGCGGATTGGTTCCGCAATTTGAGGATTGTCCTCACAGCTGGTAATTTGACCTATGTGCTGGATGCACCGCTAGGTGACCCACCTGCAGCTGATGCTACCGATGAAGTAAAGAATGTTTACCTCGCTCGGAAGAATCAGTACTCCATAGTTCAGTGTGCTATCTTGTATGGTTTAGAATCGGAGCTTCAGAAAAGGTTTGAAGAGTCAGATCCATATGATATTGTCGAGGATCTCAAATTAATCTTTGAGACTCATGCGGCAATTGAAAGTTATGAAGCTTCTGAAAAGTTCTTTAACTGCAAGATGGAAGAGGGTAGCTCCGTCAGTGAGCATGTGCTTAAAATGTCTGGGCACGCAAATAAACTTCAAAGTTTGGGTATAGTGATTCCTAATACTTTGGGAGTTTACCGCATCCTCCAATCACTACCACCAAGTTACAAGAACTTTGTGATGAACTACAACATGCAGAACATGAACAAAGAGTTGCCAGAACTATTTGCTATGTTAAAATCTGCAGAAGTGGAGATCAAGAAAGAGCACCAAGTGTTGATGGTCAATAAGACCACCAAATTCAAGAAAGGCAAGTCTAAGCAGAAGGGACACTTCAAGAAGGGTGGTAAGAAAGTTACCACGCCGACGAAGAGGACCAAGGCTGGACCCAAGCCTGATACTGAGTGCTTTTACTGCAAGGGAGAAGGTCACTGGAAGCGGAATTGCCCAAGGTACTTGGCGGATTTGAAGAACGGCAACATCAAGAAGAAAGGTATATCTGATATACATGTTATTGATGTGTATCTCACTAGTACTCGTAGTAGTGCCTGGGTATTTGATACTGGTTCGGTTGCTCATATTTGTAACTCGAAACAGGAGCTGCAGAATAAACGGAAGCTAGTGAAGAACGAGGTGACGATGCGCGTGGGAAACGGATCAAAGGTTGATGTGATCGCGGTCGGCACACTACCTCTTCATCTACCATCGGGATTAGTTTTATACTTAAATAATTGTTATTTGGTGCCTGCGTTGAGCATGAACATTATATCGGGATCTTGTTTATTGCGAGACGGTTACTTGTTTAAATCCGAGAATAATGGTTGTTCGATTTATATGAGTAATATGTTTTATGCACATGCACCTTTGATAGATGGTCTATTCATATTGAATCTCGATAGTAGAAATACACATATTAATAACATTGAGGCTAAACGTTTGAAATCAAGCGATAATTTGACCTATATGTGGCACTGTCGTCTTGGTCACATTGGAGTGAAGCGTATGAAGAAACTCCATTCCGATGGACTTCTTGAATCACTTGATTTTGAATCACTTGAAAGATGCGAAGCATGTCTGATGGGTAAAATGACTAAGACTCCATTTTCTGGTATGATGGAGCGAGCTACAGACTTATTGGAAATCATACATACCGATGTGTGTGGTCCAATGAGTGTAGCATCGCGCAGTGGTTATCGTTATGTTCTTACCTTCACGGATGACTTGAGTAGATATGGGTATATCTATTTTATGAAACATAAGTCCGAAACTTTCGAGAAGTTTAAGGAGTTTCAAAGTGAGGTAGAGAATCAACGTAACAAGAAGATTAAATTTCTACGTTCTGATCGTGGAGGTGAATATCTAAGTTACGAGTTTGGCGAGCATTTGAAGAAATGTGGAATACTTTCGCAGTTGACACCGCCGGGAACACCACAGCGTAATGGTGTGTCTGAACGTCGTAATCGAACTCTCTTAGATATGGTTCGTTCTATGATGTCACTTACAAATTTACCGCTATCATTTTTGGGTTTATGCATTAGAAACAGCCGCATTCACTTTAAATAGGGCACCGTCTAAATCCGTTGAAACGACACCGTATGAATTATGGTTTGGGAAGAAACCTAAATTGTCGTTCCTTAAAGTTTGGGGATGCGAAGCCTATGTAAAGAAGTTACAGCCGGACAAGCTTGAACCCAAAGCGGAAAAATGCGTCTTCATAGGATACCCGAAGGAAACTGTTGGGTATACCTTCTATCATAGATCCGAAGGCAAAATCTTCGTTGCTAAGAATGGATCCTTTCTAGAGAAGGAATTTCTCTCGAAAGAAGTGACTGGAAGGAAAGTAGAACTCGACGAGGTTGTCGAACCTTCTCTCGAAATTGCGAGTAGCGCAGCACCGGAAGAAGTTCCTGTGGTGCCTGCACCAATAAGAGAGGAAGCTAATGATGATGATCATGAAACTTCGGTTGAAGTTGCTACAGAGCCTCGGAGGTCAACGAGAACTCATACCACTCCAGATTGGTATGATTCCGTTATGAATGTCATGTTGGTGGACAACACCGATGACCCCGAGACATATGAGGAAGCGATGATGAGCCCAGATTCCAATAAATGGCAAGAAGCCATGAAATCCGAGATTGGATCCATGTACGAAAACCAAGTATGGACTTTGGTGGACTTACCGGATGGCCGGAAGGCTGTCGAGAACAAATGGATTTTCAAGAAGAAAACAGATGCTGATGGTAATGTTACTGTCTATAAAGCTCGACTTGTCGCAAAAGGGTTTCGACAAATTCAAGGAGTTGACTACGATGAGACTTTCTCACCAGTAGCGAAGCTAAAGTCTGTGAGGATTATGTTAGCAATCGCTGCATATTATGATTATGAGATATGGCAGATGGATGTCAAAACAGCATTCCTCAATGGAGACATTGATGAAGAGTTGTATATGATGCAACCCAAAGGTTTTGTCGATCCTAAAGATGCTAACAAGGTGTGCAAGCTTCAACGGTCCATCTATGGATTGAAGCAAGCATCCCGAAGTTGGAATCAACGTTTTGATAAGGTAATCAAAAGTTTTGGTTTTATACAAACTTATGGAGAAGCTTGTATTTACAAGAAAGTGAGTGGGAGCTCTGTAGCATTCTTAATACTGTATGTGGATGACATATTGTTGATTGGGAATGATGTAGACCTTCTTAATAGTGTCAAAGAGTATTTGAATAATAGTTTTTCAATGAAGGATCTTGGCGAAGCAGCTTACATATTAGGCATAAAGATTTATAGAGATAGATCGAAACGCCAAATATCATTGTCACAAAGTACATATTTGGACAAAGTTCTAAAGAGGTTTGGAATGGAAGATAGCAAGAAAGGGTTCTTGCCCATGTTGCCCAATATGACCTTGAGTAAAACTCAAAGTCCGACATCGGCAGAAGATAGAGAAAAGATGAGTAAGACTCCCTATGCCTCAGCCATAGGATCTCTAATGTATGCCATGCTATGTACTAGACCCGACATCGCATATGCTGTTAGTCTAACTAGCAGATATCAAAGTGATCCAGGAGTGGATCATTGGACAGCGGTCAAAAACATCCTTAAGTACTTGAGAAGAACTAAGGATATGGTTCTTTCTTATGGAGGTGATGAACAGCTCGTTGTTAATGGTTACACCGATGCTAGTTGGAACACCGATCCGGATGATTCTAAATCACAATCTGGATACGTATTTATTTTGAATGGTGCAGCAGTTAGCTGGAGGAGTGCAAAGCAAAGCGTTGTGGCGAGATCTTCAACTGAATCGGAATACATGGCTGCTTCGGAGGCTTCACAAGAAGCGATATGGATGAAAGAGTTCATTACAGAGCTGGGTGTGGTTCCTAGTGCGCTGGACCCAATGTCTATCTACTGTGATAACATGGGCGCCATAGCCAATGCGCAAGAACCAAGGTCACACAAGAAGCTGAAGCATATCAAGCTGCGTTTTCACGCTATTCGAGAACATATCCAGGATGGGGATATAAAGATTTGCAAAGTACACACAGATCTGAATGTGGCGGATCCGTTGACTAAACCTCTCCCGAGGGCAAAACATGACCAACACCAAACTGCCATGGGTGTTCGGTATATTACCATGTAATCTAGATTAGATGACTCTAGTGCAAGTGGGAGACTGTTGGAGATATGCCCTAGAGGTAATAATAAATGTAGTTATTATTATATATCTTTGTGTTTATGATAAATGTTTACATTCATGCTATAATAGTATTAACAAGGAAACCATTAATACTTGTGTGATTTGTAAACTTAATTTGAAGTCCCTAGTATGGCCTCTATACTTCACTAGCTTGTTGGTTGATTGATGATGTGGTTTCTTTGTCATGAACATTGAGATGTTATCAACAACAAGATCATATCGTTAGGAGAATGATATGGTGGACATACTCCTATAGACAAGCGTAGCATAAAGATCAAGTCATTTCAATAGTTCAATTGCTATATGCTTTCTGATACATAGTAACCTAATTCCTTCGACCATGAGATCATGCATATTGCCTTTACTGGATGGATGCTTTGATGTCATCAAACACCACACCGTAACAGGGTGGCTATAAAAGTGGCATTGGGTGTTCGGAAAGTATTGGTTGAAACACATGGATCAAGAGTGGGATTTGTCCATCCACATGACGGATAGATATTCTCTGGGCCCTCTCGGTGAAATGTCATCCAATTAGCTTGCAAGCATGTGACTTGGTCACAAGGGATCACATATCACGGGAACGAGAAAAGAGTACTTATCAGTAACGAGGTTGAACTAGGTATGCAGAGATACCGACGATCATGACCTCGGATAAGTAACATATCGTGAGACAAAGGGAAATTGGTATCGTATGTAAGTGGTTCATTCGATCGCAAAGTAATCGTAGAAATATGTGGGAGCCATATGAATTTCCAGATTCCTCTATTGGTTATTGTTCGGAGAAGTGTCTCGATCATGTCCGCATAATTCACGAACCGTAGGGAGACACACTTAAGGATTCGACGTTGTTTGAGTAGTTATGGTATTATGAGAAAGAGACCGAATGTTGTTCGGAGTCTCGGATGGGATCCGGGATATCACGAGGTGATCCGGAATGGTCCGGAGAATAAGATTCATATAAGGAAAGTCCCATTTCGGAGTTGGGGAATGGTTCCGGTGTTTTCATCGGGAACATTCTAGAAGGTCCCGGAATGTCCGGCACTCCGGGGGGGAAGGGGTACATGAATGTGTCATTGCAAGTTGGAATGATTGCATCATGTACTAGGTGTTCTCGCTGTCCAAAATAAAGGGTTTATTTAATTCCTAAATTGGAAAAGTCAAACGGCTAATTTGAAAGTCAAACTGCCAATTTTGGGAAGTGGGAAAAGAGGAGGATTGGTGGAGGCCGAATTGGGGGAGGACTCCTCCCTTGGCCGGCGCCCCACCAAGCCGACTTGGGGAGGGACTCTCCTCCCCATGGCGCAGCCAGCCCTCCCACCTATATAAGGAGGGGCAGGGCTCCCCTCCTAGTACACACAAGTTCCTATCCTCTAAACTAGAAACTAGACCTAG
The DNA here is from genome assembly GCA_916181665.1 of Avena sativa. Classification (NCBI taxonomy): domain Eukaryota; kingdom Viridiplantae; phylum Streptophyta; class Magnoliopsida; order Poales; family Poaceae; genus Avena; species Avena sativa. The sequence continues at coordinate 438,957,299 of OV702295.1, forward strand.
ACCCCGGTTTAGAGCTGTTTCGGTTTAGAGCCTTCTAATTGGTTTAGAGCCCTCTAATTGGTGTGTCTAATTACTAGACCACTAATAGCCTCTCTCATAAACTCCACCATACTCGCACCGGCTTAAGGCGAAGCCCTGCGGGATCTCCCCTCTACCTCCGGTACCACGCCGTTGTGCTGCCGGAATCGCGAGGAGAGTGCTACAACCTCCGCTGCCTGCTGGAACAAGGGAGAGGAAGGTCTTCGTCGAGTACCGAACGTGTGACCGACTGCGGGAGCGCTGCGGGAACGTGGCGCCGGAAGGATCGTCTACACGATCTTGAGATCGGAAAGAGTACGACTACATCACCCACGAGAATCTGCTCTCGTTAAACACTTTGGAATCTTCGAGGGTGAGTTATTCCATCGACTCGTTGCTACAATCTAGTAGATAGATCTTGGCTTGTTTGTTTGTATGCGATAGAAAATTTTTGTTTTCCATGCTACGAACCCCTACACACACAAGCAATGATACTGGTGGATCCATGTGTGGTTTGTGAAAAGAACAGACATGCAATCACACTAGGTGGATCTAGGTGTGGTTTGTGGAGAGAACAGACATGCAATGACTCTAGCTGTGGTTCATGAAAACAACACACATGCAATGACACTGGTGGATCCATGTGTGGTTTGTGAAAAGAACAGACATGCAATCACACTAGGTGTGGTTCATAAAAAGAACACACATGCAATGACTCTAGTTGTGGTTCAGGAAAGGAACACACATGCAATGACACTGGTGGATCCATATGTGGTTTGTGGAAGGAACAGACATGCAATGACTCTAACTGTGCTTCATGAAAGGAACATACATGCAATGACACTGGTGGATCCATATGTGGTTTGTGGAAAGAACAAACATGCAATGACTCTAGCTGTGGTTCATGAAATGAACAGACATGCAATGACATTGGTGGATCCATGTGTGGTTCATGAGAATAACACACATCCAATGACACTGGTGGATCCTTATGTGGTTTGTGAGAAGAACAGACATGCAATGACACTGGCTATGGTTCATGAGAAGAACACACATGCAATGACACTGGTGGATCCATGTGTGGTTTGTGAGAACAACACACATGCAATGACTCTAGTTGTGGTTCATGAAAAGAACACACATGCAATGACACTGGTGGATCCATGTGTGGTTCATGAGAATAACACACATGCAATGAATCTAGCTGTGGTTCATGAAAAGAACATACATGCAATGACACTGGTGGATCTGTATGTGGTTTGTGGAAAGAACACACATGCAATGGCTCTAGCTATGGTTCATGAAAAGAACAGACATGCAACGACACTGGTGGATCCATGTGTGGTTTGTGAAAAGAACAAACATGCAATCACACTGGGTCTGGTTCATGAAAAGAACAAACATCCAATGACACTGGTGGATCCTTATGTGGTTTGTTTAGAAGAACACACATGCAATGACTCTAGCTGTGGTTCATGAAAAGAACACACATGCAATGACACTGGTGGATCCATATGTGGTTTGTGGAAGGAACAGACATGTAATGACTCTAGTTGTGGTTCATGAAAAGAACACACATGCAATGACACTGGTGGATCCATATGTGGTTTGTGGAAGGATCAGACATGCAATGACTCTAGCTGTGGCTCATGAAAAGAACAGACATGTAGTGACACTGGTGGATCCATATGTGGTTTGTGGAAAGAACAAACATGCAATGACTCTAGATGTGGTTCATGAAAAGAACATACATGCAATGACACTGGTGGATCCACGTGTGGTTGATGAGAAGAACACACATCAAATGACACTGGTGGATCCTTATGTGGTTTTTGAGAAGAACAGACATGCAATGACAGTGGCTGTGGTTCATGAGATGAACACACATGCAATGACACTGGTGGATCCATGTGTGGTTTGTGAGAAGAACACACATGCAATGACTCTAGCTGTGGTTCATGAAACGAACACACATGCAATGACACTGGTGGATCCATGTGTGGTTCATGAGAAGAACACACATACAATGACACTGGGTGTGGTTCATGAGAAGAACAGACATGCAATGACACTGGTGGATCCTTATGTGGCTTGTGAGAAGAACTGACATGCAATGACTCTAGCTGTGGTTCATCAAAAGAACACACATGCAATGACACTGGTGGATCCATGCGTGGTTTGTGAAAAGAACAGACATGCAATCACATTAGGTGGATCCATGTGTGCTTTGTTTAGAGGAACAGACATGCAATGGCACTGGGTGTGGTTCATGAAAAGAACAGACATGCAATGACACTGGTGGATCCTTATGTGGTTTGTTTAGAAGAACACACATGCATGACTCTAGCTGTGGTTCATGAAAAGAACACACATGCAATGACACTGGTGGATCCATGTGTGGTTTGTGAAAAGAACAGACATGCAATCACACTAGGTGGATCCATGTGTGGTTTGTTGAAAGAACACACATGGAATGACTCTAGCTGTGGTTCATAAAAAGAACACACATGCAATGACACTGGTGGATCCATGTGTGGTTTGTGAAAAGAACAGACATGCAATCACACTGGGTGTGGTTCATGAAAAGAACACACATCCAATGACACTGGTGGATCCATGTGTGGTTTGTGGACAGAACAGACATGCAATGACACTGGGTGTGGTTCATGAAAAGAACACACATGCAATGACACTGGTGTATCCTTATGTGGTTTGTGAGAAGAACACACATGCAATGACTCTATCTGTGGTTCATGAAAAGAACGCACATGCAATGATACTGGTGGATCCATATGTGGTTTGTGGAAGTTATAGACATGCAATGACTCTAGCTGTGGTTCATGAAAAGAACAGACATGCAATGACACTGGTGGATCCATATGTGGTTTGTGGAAAGAATAGACATGCAATGACTCTAGTTGTGGTTCATGAAAAGAACAGACATACAATGACACTGGTGGATCCATGTGTGGTTCATGAGAAGAACACACATCCAATGACACTGGTGGATCCTTATGTGGTTTGTGAGAAGAACAAACATGCAATGACACTGGCTATGGTTCATGAGAAGAACACACATGCAATGAGACTAGTGGATCCATGTGTGGTTTGTGAGAAGAACACACATGCAATGACTCTAGCTGTGGTTCATGAAAAGAACACACATGCAATAACATTGGTGGATCCATGTGTGATTCATGAGAAGAACACACATGCAATGACACTGGGTGTTGTTCATGAGATGGACACACATCCAATGACACTGGTGGATCCTTATGTGGTTTGTGAGAAGAACTGACATGCAACGATTCTAGCTATGGTTCATGAAAAGAACACACATGCAATGACACTGGTGGATCCATGTGTGGTTTGTGAAAAGAACAGACATGCAATCACACTAGGTGGATCCATGTGTGGTTTGTTTAGAGGAACAGACATGCAATGACACTAGGTGTGGTTCATGAAAAGAACAGACATGCAATGACACTGGTGGATCTTATGTGGTTTGTTTAGAAGAACACACATGCAATGGCTCTAGCTGTGGTTCATGAAGAGAACACACATGCAATGACACTGGTGGATCCATGTGTGGTTTGTGAAAAGAACAGACATGCAATCACACTAGGTGGATCCATGTGTGGTTTGTGGATAGAACAGACATGCAATGACTCTAGCTGTGGTTCATGAAAAGAACACACATGCAATGACACTAGTGGATCCATGTGTGGTTTGTGAAAAGAACAAACATGCAATCACACTGGGTGTGGTTCATGAAAAGAACACACATCGAATGACAGTGGTGGAACCATGTGTGGTTTGTGGAAAGAACAGACATGCAATGACACTGGGTGTGGTTCATGAAAAGAACACACATGCAATGACACTGGTGTATCCTTATGTGGTTTGTGAGAAGAACACACATGCAATGACTCTAGCTATGATTTTCTCCAGGGACCTCGCTCAACTGCAACGGCCGTCTATTCCACATGAATGCTGAAGAAGCTCAGGAAGCGCCTGATGTTGTGCTGGGTATGTTTTCTGTTAACTCAGTACTTGCAAGAGTGTTGTTTGATTCTGGAGCATCGCACTCGTTTGTTACAGAAGAATTTGTATGCACTAGTAAGATTCAACCAACAATATTGAAGCATGTTATGATAGTTCAAATATCTGGTTCAACCACCAAAGCTAGAAAAATTTGCAAGGTTGTACCTATCAGAATCCATGGAATAGATTTTTATGCCAATCTAATAGTACTTGGAACCAAAGGTTTGCAAGTAGTACTAGGAATGGATTGGATGTCAAAACATAAAGGATTAATCGACTGTGCCAAGAAAGCCATAACCATGAGCAGTAACTCTGGAGTATTAGTAGAGCATATATCGGAGACGCTGCCCCATCAATTCGAATGCAACAAGAGTCTAGCCCAACCAACCCGAGACCAGGTCAGAGTAGTCTATGAATACCCCGACATGTTCCCCGATGAATTGCCCGGTATGCCCCCAGATCGGGATATCGAGTTCATCATTGAACTAATTCCTGGAACTGGACCCATAGCTTAGAGATCTTATAGTATGAACTCATCCGAATTAGTGGAGATGAAGAAGCAACTTGATGCTATGCTGGAGAAAGGTCTGATTCAACCAAGCGCATCGCCATGGAGATCGCCTGTTTTGTTTGTGGATAAGAAAGATGGAGGTAATCGTTTGTGTATAGATTACCGGAAGCTGAATGATGTCACCATCAAGAACAAGTACCCACTGCCGAAGATAGAGGATCTGTTTGACCAAATGACTGGTGTTAGAGTGTTTTCTAAGATTGATCTTAGAACTGGTTATCATCAACTCGCGGTTCGTGCAACGGATATTCCAAAGACTGCCTTTACCACCAGATATGGATTGTATGAGTATACTGTCATGTATTTTGGATTAACCAATGCCCCCGCTTATTTCATGAATCTCATGAATAAGATTTTTATGAACTTCCTGGATAAGTTTGTCGTTTTTTTTATCGACGATATTCTGATCTATTCCAAGTCAGAAGAAGACCATGAGCTACACCTGAGGACCATCCTTGAAACCCTTAGAGAACATCAGTTGTATGCCAAGTTTAGCAAATGTGAGTTCTGGTTAAAGCAAGTAGGATTCCTAGGACATATTGTGTCGGCAGGAGGAGTCACTATCGATCCCGCCAAGATCAAAGATGTTGAAGAATGGAAAGCCCTAACCACTCAAACCATAGTCCGTGCATTTCTCAGATTAGTGGGATACTACCGCAAGTTTGTTGAAGGATTTTCGAGCATTGCAAGACCGATGACCCAGTTGTTGAAGAAAGATAAGAAGTTTGAATGTACGGATAAATGTGAAGCAAGTTTTCAAGAACACAAGAAGAGATTGATTTTAGCCCCAATCTTGATTATGCCGGATATCAAGAAGCCTTTTGATGCGTGTTGTGACGCATCAAAGATTGGTCTCGGATGTGTGTTGATGCAAGAAGGCAAAGTCATAGCATATCTGTCCCGACAACTGAAGCAGCATGAGCAAAACTACCCTACCCATGACTTAGAATTGGCAGCTGTAGTTTTAGCTTTGAAGACCTGTCGTCATTACCTTATGGGTAACCGCTGTGAGATTTATTCAGAATCACAAGAGTCTGAAGTATATTTTAACCCAGAAGGAGCTGAATATGAGGCAAAGGAGATGGATAGAGTTAATCAAGGATTATGACCTTGACATTCACTATCACCCTGACAAAGCCAATATGGTAGCGGATGCTCTTAGTAGATTGCCGTGTAGATTAAACACCATGATTAAAGAAGCCCAGCCAAGTTTGCATGAAGAGTTGGAGCATTTTAGAATGGAGTTAGTTAGCAATGGATTTTTAGCTAGCATAGAACTTCAACCCACTTTGATCAGTCAGATCAAGGAAGCGCAGAAAGGAAATGCATGTATCGACGGAATCAAGCATCGTATCGATACAGGAAAGGTACCCAGATTCACCAAAGATGAAGAAGGAGTTTTGTGGTACAAAGGACGTATCTGTGTGCCAGCAGATTCAGAGTTGAAACAAGTCATCATGCAGGAAGCTCATGATACTCTTTATTCTATCCACCCCGGAGGAACGAAGATGTATCAGGATTTGAAGGAGCAATTTTGGTGGCACAAGATGAAGAGAGAAATCGGAAGCTACATAGCCAAGTGTGATATCTGTCAGAGAGCCAAAGCGAAACATCAGTGACCCGTAGGACTTTTGCAACCATTGCAGAATCCAGAATTGAAATGGGATTCTATCAGAATGGATTTCATCACCGGTTTGCCTACTTCTAGTAGGGGAAATGACTCTATTTGGGTCATAGTTGATAGACTGTCCAAGGTAGCCCATTTTATACCTATCAAGACTACCTACCAGAGTTGTACATTGCTAGAATCGTCAGTTTGCATGGAACCCCTAAGACCATAGTGTCAGATCGAGGAACCCAGTTTACCTTAAGATTTTGGCAGAAAGCCCAAGAAGGATTAGGAACCAAGCTGAACTTCAGCACAACTTATCACCCGCAAACCGATGGACAAACTGAAAGAGTCAACCAAATCTTAGAAGATATGTTGAGAGCTTGTGTGCTAGAATATGGATCAAAATGGGAAGATTGTCTGCCTTTCACAGAATTCTCATACAACAACAGTTATCAAGCCATTTTGCAAATGGCCCCCTTTGAATTTCTGTATGGAAGGAATTGTCGTACCCCCTTGAATTGGTCGCAAGTAGGAGAGAGTCAGATTTTTAGACCCGACATCCTACGAGAAGCTGAAGAGAAGGTTCACAAAGTCTGTGAACACCTGAAGACCGCCCAATCTAGATAAAAGAGTTATGCTAACAAGAGACATAGAGACCTTACCTTCAATGTCGAAGATTTTGTGTATCTCAAAGTATCGCCCTTGAAGGGAATGCAACGTTTTTGTCTGAAAGGAAAGTTTGCCCCCAGATATATTGGACCCTTCAAGATTTTGAATCGCCGAGGAGAAGTATTGTATCAACTAGAACTGCCAGAGGAGATGTCAGCCATACATAATGTGTTCCATATCTCGCTACTTCGCAAATGCCTAGAAGTTCCGGAGAAGATCGAAGTGTTCAAGAACGTCAATCACTGAGCCATAGATATCAACCAGGATCTAACGTATCGGGAAGTACCCATTCATATTTTGGAAGAAGCCTTCAGAACCACCAGGACCCGGAGTATCAAGTTTCTCAAGATCCAGTGGAGCAACCCTACTGAAGAAGAAGCTACTTGGGAGCGAGAAGATTACATTAGGACTGAGTTTCCAAATCTCTTTAGTTCCTAGTTTTTCTTAAATCTCGGGACGATTTTGTTTGAGGAGGGAAGGTTTGTAACACCCCAAAAATATTAATCAAGATTATCAAGTTCTAAGTACCCAAGTTTAGGGTTAACAAAAACTTTTATTACTAAATTGAATATGAATGTATGTGTGATTTGCATTAGTGTATGATTGACTGAAATTGCCATGTGTGTTTGCTACAAATGATAAAAAATAGTTTAAAGATGAATACTACATCATCTAGGCCAATTACATACAAAATCCAAAGAAAAGGAAATCAAATATAAAGCATATGATCAAATGGTCATTTTGACCAAAATTAACCACTAGGCCACTTTGTGAGTTCCTAGGAAAGAATTTCTAACAGAGACATTTCCATTTCTTTTCACCCCTTGCTAGACCAAGTCAAAGTGAACCCAAGCCCACTTTACAAACTCATGGAAACTATTTTCAAATCTATTTGAAGGACAATTCAAAATTGAACCAAGTGTATGTACTGAGATCACCATTTTGCAAAAACCACTCAAATCAATTCACCTTGACTTTTCCAAGCAACCATAGACACTCAAGCAAGTGCTCAGAACACTCACCAAATTTCATTCAAAAATTTCAAATTTGAATTCATGCGGCCATTTGGTCGAACACATTGCAGACACAGAAAACTACTGCCTAACTTCCACTGTTTGGAGCAGTGATCACTCAACCATTTGTCCCCTCTTCACTCCCCTGGTCTCCCCCAGCACCTAGCACCGCAGCAGACCACTTCCCCCTTTGCCGTTGTGCCAGTGCAGCACCGTCCGACGCTCACCGCGCTAGTCAACCATGGACGGCTCGCCACAGACCGCGCCGCCCTCTCCCACGACGACCAGGAGACAGGTGACCGTCCACCGCCACCCCCTGTCCAATCCTCGACCGCAGGCAAGCCATGGACCACCCAGAATCGCCGCGCCCATTTCTCTGCTGCCAGGCCGAGAGCGCGCCAGAGCGCCGCAGCCGACACGTGCACACACGCCGCCCCTTTCCCTCGCTCCGCATGCCCACACTCGTCGTGACCCTAGCTACCTCCCAGAGATGCCCGTTGAACGCCGCGCGACCTGTAGCCCCTATGCATCGTCTCGATTGTCACCGCTTCCGTGCAAAGCACCGCCCGCGCCTAACCATTCTCGACGCCCCGTGCCGCGCCATTAAGCCCGTGACGACTGCCCTGAAGCACCACGTCGCCCCCTACCCTCAGCCATGCCGCTAGCCCCCTGTATCGCCGTCACCGACGAGCCCGAGCCATCCCACAATGTCCCCTCGCTGGTGTATAAATAGAGGCCACCTCCACCTCAATTTACCACATCATCCCACTCCCCACTCCTCACAGAACCTCCCACACCTCTCCCCAGAGCAAGGTGAGCACTACATCGCCGGAATTTAGCCGGAGCCCGCCGCTGCAGAGGAAGAAGGGAGCCATTGATTGGAGCCGCCCTAGGAGCCACCGCAACCACCATTCGAACCGTCGTCGTCTACAATGTCGTTCGGCCCCATCGCTGACCCTAACTGGAGCCCTGGTGAGCCTCACACGACCCCCACCGCCGCGTTAGGGTTAGAATCTTGCCGGAGCTGTTCGTCATAGACGATGAACCTCAGCCGTTAGATCATGTGCTAATCGCATGACCTAGATTGAAATGTACCGATTCGGGTTAGATGAGCCATTGACTAGTGGGACCCCCTGTCAGCAGCCCGCTGTGCTCGCACAGTGCAGCTGGGCTGGCCCATTTGCTTTCCCGCGCAGAGCCCATTAATTCAAATAAGATTTTTCCATTTTAGTTGAAACCAGATTCTGTTAATAGATTCAAAAATCAATTAAAAGAGATTCACTGAACCAAATTGCATGATTCCAATTTTTTAGAAATATATTCAAGTTATCTGTCCAGGCCTGTTGGATTCAAACCAGTTGAAATTATAGATCACCTATACCAAAAATAACAAGGCAGAGACTTTTCCAACTTCAAACATTTTTCAAAAATCAACCATAAATGCTTTTGAGTTGATTCCAACTCTCAAAAATCACATTTGACAAGATCTATCAGAATATGTAAAAATATTTAGGTTTACATGCAGTGAAATTGGACTAGTACCAAAAGAATGCTATATAGGCATTTCTAGTCACTTTAATTCCATTAAATGATAATCTTAAACTTTATAAAATATGACCACCACTTTAAATCACATTCCCATGTATTAGAATATGTGGTGATGACATGTGTCAACATGATCCCATATTTTAATTGGAGAATATTAAATCTTAAGTATTTTTCTATGATTGGAAATGACTTTTCATGTGATGATTGTGATGATGCTAGATTATCTAGTGTGAGCCTTAGTGTGCTAAATAGAAATAGTTAAATATTGTTTGGTGATTGTGTACCTCGTATTCATTTAAAGACGATAGTACCGACCCGGGATACGAGGAGGAGGAGTACTACCAAGAAGAAGAAGAGGAGAACTTCAATCACTGCACTACTCAAGGCAAGCCTAACACTACAAGTTAACTATGCAAGCCATCCTTGCAAGATAACCTATGCAAGATGCATTAGGCATGCTTTGGTTACTAAACCTAGATTATACCAATCCCAAGTTTCACTTACAAGCTTTATTCTTTTACTTTTACCAAAGTTCTTTACCTTTAGTTATTTGTGACTATTGGAAAAACAGGATAGATGCCATAAAGAGTATAAAACTAGGCCTAACTAGTTATACTTAGATGTCATCAAAAGGCATAACACTAGAGTTGGATAGTTACACTTGATTAGCACCCCTCATTAGTGAATACCCTCCACTTTAGTGGCTAGTGGTAAGCATAAAAGTTGATCACTTTAGATGGGAATACTTGGTGAAAATGATTATGAAAACCTTGGAATGATGATTCATTCTATTGAAATGTTTTGACATGTGTTGAGAAACACAATGATTGATGATGAAAATGTTGAGGCATGAGCCTTAGCCCTTTATAAAAACTGATGGTTGGGTTCGGATGCGATACCATTCCAATTTTACCGTACAACCACAATACCTGAATTGGGTAGGGCTTAATTGGAAGTTTATATGCCTTAGTATGGGTTCCCTTGCGGAAGAGGTTGCGCTGAGGCTACCTCATGATGAATGTCCACCTATGCAGTGCCCAGGATGGCAGATGGCCATGGCTAGGAGGCCAAGCTCATAGGAGAGGTGCCTATACTAGAATGTGTAATTGAAAGGTTATGATTATTTATCCGCATACTAAGTATGATGATTCAGGGTTATCCCTGACGGATGTATCGAATTTTGTGGTGAAAGTGTACCACCTCTACAGAGTGTTAAACTATTCAAATAGCCATGTCCGCGGTCATGGACAATTGGAGTGGCCATACTGTTCTGTCGTTAGGTGTTTTCAAAATGACTTGTGAATTGAACTATGACTTTGACTTGACCACAATAGGATTGTGGACATGAAAACTAGGTTCCCACTTAAGTGATTTAGAACATTAACTTAGTTTTCTTTACTTCTAAACTCAGTATGAGATAAACCTGGCTTTTTGCAAATAAACCTAGAGCTTAAGATTCCTACAAGAACTACCTTACTTGTTAGTGATAGTTTGCAAGTACTTAAAGAGTACTCATGGATTTGTCCCTGGCTATTCCCGTGGCCAGACTATGAGGAGGACTTCTAGGATGATGGGCAGCAGGAGGTCTACGACAACTAGGATCATCTCCCATCGTCAGCATTGCCTGTGACCCTGAAGATGGAGCCCCTACTACGTTTATTTTCCGCTTCTTGATTTGTATTAAGACTGGATCATGAGATCCTTTATTTGTAAGACCTTATTATGGTTTGTAATGGATGATGTACTATGGTACCAATTCTGTTATGTCTTGCGAAAATGGAAAACTTGGGATTGCGAGGTATGGCATAATAGGCATCTAGGATTAAAAAACCGGGTGTTGAAATCGATGTTCACATGACACCACTAGAATAATAACACCACAACTTAAATAACAAACTATTGAATCTTTCTCAACACAATTCCACTACTAACAACATGACTTCTCCCATGTCCTCAAGAACTAAATGAACTACTCATGAGACATCATATGGATCAAGATCAGAGATGAAATAATGATAAGTAACAATCTGAACATAACAATAGTTCAATGGTTCCACTCAATAGCATCAACTACAACAAGTAGTCAATACCGGGAAAGTTTCCCCTAAGAACTATGCAAGATTCAACCCAATTTTTACAGCAGTATGAAGTGGTGATGATGGTGCTGGTGGAGATGATGATGATGATCCCAATGAAGTCCAACTTGATGATGGTGTTGATGGCAACGATCTCCCCTCTCTAGGAAGGAATTTCCCCGGCAGATTTCTGCCTGTCGGAGAGCTCTTTCTCTCTTTGCAGTTTTCCACCCCGCAGAGGTGGCGGAATCTTTCTGTGGTCACCCCCGATTCTTAGGGTTTCATCGGGAATATATACGCCAAAGAGCAGAGCCATAGGTGGGCTAGGGTGGCCACACCACCTGGTGGCGTGACCTAGGGTAGCCCGCGCCAGGGGGTGGTGTGGGCCCCCTATGGCCCATCTCCGCTCCCCGTTATGGCATCCTTCGTCTTCTGGAAAAATAGGATTTTCCATATATTTTCCGGGATTTTCTGATCTTCGCGAATTTCGCCTCCAAATAGTGCCTTTTCCATCAGAATCCTGACTTCAGAGGTCCATCCTCCAAAAGTCACCAACCATACAAAAACAGATGAAATAACATAAGTATCATCTCTTAATATGAAATATATCAATGAATAATAGCAAATTATGATATAGAATAGTGATGCAAAATGGACGTATCACCCATGTGCCTCCAAAGCCACCAATCGTTGGTGCACCCATGACACCCTTGGTTCCAAAGCCATTCATCGATGGTGCACCCATGGCATCAGTGCCTCCATAGCCACGCATGCAGCCATATCCTCCAAAGCCACCCATATGTACACTCATCCCTCCCATGCCACCCATGCTGCCAAAGCCTCCAAAGCCACCCATAGGTGCACTCATCCCTCCCATGGCACCCGTAGGTGCGCTCATGCTTACAAAGATGTCCATAGTTGCCATCATTCTTTTGTGAGCCAACACTTGATCCCGACAAAGGTTCACATACTCTGTTTGCCTCTCGCCGAGGTTGGACATGTCCATGAAGAAGATATGTTTCTCTTGCTCCATGAGTCGGGCATTTTCTTCCATGGCAATCTTCTTCTCCTCCAATGCTAACCTCCTCTCCTCGGCGGCGGACCTCCTTTTCTCGGCCGCCAATTCCTTGTCCATGTACCCCCTCTCCTCGGTGGCTTCCTTTCGTGCACACAAAATTGCCTCCATAGTTATTTTTATGTCATCATCTCCGGACTTCTTCCCCATTTCTTTTGCTTGTTTAACACCAATGGGTCTTTTTGTCCTTGCCACTGAGTTAGGAGTAGGGCTCCTCTTGACACTGTCACTTGATGCTTCATCGTATTATATGAGGCGTGGCTCCATGGTTGCCTTGCTTTTTTTTGGCACTTCCATATCATGGCACTTCCACTTCTCTTCATCCTTTTGCTCCGTGTAGCAATGTGCCAACACAAATGATTTCCCTTTCACAAACTTGCCTTTATTGTTATTCTTCCCATTACCTTTAAATAAATTTTGGGCATTGTTGAGATAGATAGACAAAACAAGAGAACAACATAGTCATAGAGAACAACATATTGCACACATGGAACATGAACAAAATATCACAAAAGAAGAAAACTTACTCTATCTTTTTGATTTGTGCCACTTGGATTCATATCATCAACTATCATCAAAAACCCTGACCACTTTTGACAATCCATTGATATGACCGACCAGCGGGAACGAAGGGATATATTAGAGCGCTCAATTACATTCTTGTTTTGCTTGTTAAACTACTCCTTAATCCTCACCCAATAAGTGTCCCTAGTTTAATGCGTGCAAATGGTGGGATCAATACCTATATTGCACCATGCCTTGCATAGTATCTTGTCTTCCTCCATGATGTAGTTGGCCGCTCGTCATCTCAGTTCTTCAAGCAAACCCTCACCTTCCTCATCCATTTCAAACTCTTCTTCTTCTTGGTTCCACAGTGAATTATATGGGCCAAAATTCACTATTTCCATGAAATTTTCATCATCAACACTATGTTTTACTGAGGTGATATCACACATCAACACTACATTCTACTTCCATACTGATAGTTGTGAGATTTGACACATTTTTGTGGCTTTTATTGATGGTTTTCTCCCGGATTTGATCATTTTCTGGCTTTACCTAACGCTAATACTTCCGTAGTGAGGAAACTTGGATTTTAATGTGTGTTTCAGGTTCTAGACATCAACAGAAGGATTTATATAGAGAAATACAATGTACTGGAGAAAACAAGCAAGTCCTAATTTGGAAGCACACGACGGGAGCTCACAGACGGTTTAACGACCAACTATACGGTGGGAATGCCCGTATAGTTCCCGCTATACAGCTGCGGCCGCCTATGTCTTGTCAAAACGAACAACTTTTGTGAAGGGACGGGGGACGAAAACACAATGCAGCAGCCGCCACACCATCTAGAAGGGAGAAAGAAGGGATCCGGAGAAGAAGGAGAAGACATTCTTCATCTCGCTCCATGATCTTCGACCTCCTAGCCAATACACCTCCATAGCCACTACTTGTAATTGAGAGAGAGAGGGATCTCCACCTTGCAAGATTAGGGTTTGAGATTGTTTCTTCCCATCTTGAATTGTGTTGGATATTTTTCTAAGTTATGGAAGATCCTTGAAGAAACAGAAATTTTTTGATGATTACAGATGGTTTAACGACCTACTATACGGCGGGAATAAAAATTCCGGCCGTATAGTTCCGGTCGTGTAGTTATCTTTGCCATCAACAAATTTTCTTCAGAGACACAGACAGTTTAACGACAAACTATACAGCGGGAATAAAAATTACGGCCATATAGTTCCGGCCATATAGATATCAATGCTTCCGTACAATTTTATTCCAAAGGTACTGAGAGTTTAACGACCAACTATACGACAGGAATAAAAATTCCGGCGTATAGTTCCGTCCGTATAGATATCAATGCCTCCATACAATTTTATTTCAAAGGTACTGAGACTTTAACGACAAACTATACGGCGGGGCCGTATAGTTCCGTCCGAATAGATATCAATGCCTCCGTAAAATTTTATTCCAAAGGTACTGGAAGTTTAACGACCAACTATACGGCGGGAATAAAAATTCCGGCCGTATAGATATCGATGCCAGTTTTAGAAATCCATCTCGAGAGACAGACAGTTTAATGACAAACTATACAACGGGATCAATTTGATCCGGCCGTATAGTTGCGCCCGTATAACTGTTTCCTTATATAAAGAAACCCTAGTAGGCGGCACCGCCGCAACTATACGGGAGGAGCACCATCATCCGCCCATATAGCTCCGGCCATATAGTCCGATGCGACCACAAAATCACACCAGGACGGCTAGGTCTTCCTCCTCTCCTCATTATTTCTCTTATATTCTCTCTCCAAACTTCTCAAAATCCACCTAGAACACTTGATTCTTCATGGATTTCGTTCATTTGAGTGGGGAGTCAATAGATCGTGCATCACGATGAACAAAATCGTTAGCCTTTTTTGTTCGAGCAAGTGCCAACAGGGAGAGGGCTCAAGTTCAGTAGTCCGAGCCCCGCACAACTCCAAGATGGACATTGTCGCATCAAGGAGGGTGTTGCCCACATGTTGGGCCGACCATAACTTTCTCACCACGGCGGGGTTGAAGACGGACTTTGACCTCATGTGCAGCAGGTCGGGGTTGGCGGTGATCAGCTTCGCAAGCCACGACACCTACGCCGAGCTCACCCATGAGTTCCTTGCTTCCTTATACGACGACCACAAGGAGAAAGGTAACATGTGTACTATCAGCTTCAACATGAACCGGCAGCGCTATGATATAAGCCTCAACAATTCTGTGATGCCTTTAGCCTCCCTCGTACTGGGGAGCCCAATATTACTAACCTCTATAGCATCACGAGTGGAGAGACCTGGGAGGTTGTTTCTGTTAATGGTGGCAGTCACTTCTATCAAAAGAAGATGTCCACCATTCAGAACCCCACCATTCGCTACTTTGCTTTGTTCCTCACCAACACAATGTGGGAAGGGGTGATACTGGTTCCATGGCCAATGCGGACATGGAAATGATCACCAAGGCTCTCTTCCCCACTGCAACGCAAAGCCCCTGTCCTGTAGGTCTACTCATCCAGCACTTCCTCCACCAGAGCAACAAGACCAAAGGTGATATTCGCATTGGTGGATTGGTAACCCACCTTGCCTATGCATTGAACATTGTACTACCTGTTATGGAACCTGTTGATAAATCCGAACTTATGGATGTCAATTATTTGACTGCTTGTGGCTTCTTTGGTGTTTACCATGCTAACCGGAGGTTCCGAGCATATCAATTTAGTTATCTTGATGATACACAGATCGAGCAGGTTCAGTTGCCATGCCCCGAGGCCTTCTCAATTGTGGAGAAGGACACTTGGATCCTCACCAAGGACCAAGTGACGGAGATCTTGACCGTGCATCAGGCCGATGAGCGGGAAGATGAAGGGCAGCAGGATGAGCAAGAGCAGGAGGGAGAGTGGAGGCACAATCCTGCTTGGGAAGGACAATAGTAGCAGCAGCCAGGAGGAGCCTGGGAACTGTGGCCTAATCATCCATAGCAGGAGTACACTTACGTCCCCTATCAGGAGTTCCAGCAGCTCAACCAGCGCGTTGGGGAGATAGAACACACTCTTTAGGATGTGAATGAAGATGTGAACACTTCGACTCACAAATTTTTTCATTTCATGACTCACTTCCCCGACTTCTACCAGTAGTACCCACACCAGCCGCCAAATGACAGCAACAACTGAGCATGACAACAGCCTAAGCTTGGGGGAGGTTTGAAAACCTCCAAAACTTTGCATTCATGTTTTTATTTCTTCTTTTGTTTTATTTTATTAAAAAATTGCATGTTTATTTTCAGTTTTGCATTCCTAAACCAAAATACAAAAAAAATAGTTGTAATCTTATTTGCAAGTTTATTTCTTTGTTTCTCTCGGAGATTGCTTGATTTCAGGTGATGTGGCAATATGGAAATATAGGAGAGGTTCGAGTCGAATACAAGAATGAAGCAAGCAAGAGGATGTATCACATTCCTTTCATCCCACTCCTTGCAACCTTAAATTATTCCTACAAATATTTATTTGTTTGCACTAGAGTCACTCCCAACTTAGCTTGTTATCCTACAAATTCTATTCCTTTGCTAGTGCCTCCTTATTAGCTTTGAAACAATGAGCAATGAACTTGGTTAAAATACTTCCTATATTTTTACAACAAGAAAAAGCATTTGAAAGATAACTTGAGTCCATGTTTAGCTCAAAGAATTTGATTTTAGAACTACTCCATCCCAATTGTGCTTAATATAAATAGACTCGATAGTACCCTTTATTGAAATTGTTTGATTAAATGGATGCTTCAGAATAGTAGAAATTATGCCACTACTTTTTTAATAATTACCGTAAGATATTGTTTTACGCGTGTCATTACAACTCTGTCGTGCTCCATGGGGAACTATTAACTCCGCTGGACAATGAACGGTCTAAATGTGGGAAACCACTTGATTTCGGCTATTGAGTTATGTAAACGTCTGTAGCAGCAATGCTATGACGTGTAAAAATTTTAGTCTCCTCATGGTTTCATGTTCCAAGTGAAGTTGTAGTACTCCTATGACCCATTATTGCTCAACATTATTTATTGGCATGGTCACGAGTGCACAACACAGCCCCAGTTAACATGTTAATAATAGTGGCATGATTTCCCTATGAAAGAGCTGAAGTTTTTGAAAGACAAGTGAAAGAAAAAGGTGCTTTGAGAGTCTTGAAATTTTGACATGGGAGTAGATGAGTTGTTCTTAAATTAAATATTTTGATGCCAACTTGAATGCTATTAGTTGGTTAATCAAGCAAGAACAAAAAGTTTTCATCTCTCAATAAGAGAGGCACCAAAAGAATTTGTCTCACCTTCCTAGCTAAAACTTCTGACACTTGCTTGGGCATATGATTTATTTTCTAGCAAGATATACGTGGTTAGGAAGTGGACTCAGTGCAATCTTGTGAATACTTGTATGATCATATTTAAGATTGCAGGAATTGTGAAGAAAAGAATTTGACACCAATTCGTACCTGTGAATTCCTTTACTCTCAGTCTCGAATCTCTGCTATTCTTCCTTATTTTCTTGTCACTCGAGGGCGAGCAACATCTAAGCTTGGGGAGTTGATCGTTGTGATATTCAACACATTTTTGATGGCTTTTATTGATGGTTTTCTCCCGGATTTGATTGTTTTCTAGCTTTACCTAACGCTAATACTTCGGTAGCAAAGAAAGCTTGGATTTAATGTGTGTTTCAGGTTCTGGACGTCAACAGAAGGATTTAACTAGAGAAATACTATATTCTAGAGAAAACAAGCAAGTCCCAATTTGGAAGCACGCGAGGGGAGATCACAGACGGTTTAACGACCAACTATACGACGGGAATGCCCGTATAGTTCCCGCCGTATAGCTGTCGCCGCCTATGTCTTGTCAAAGGGACAACTTCCGTGGAGGGACGGGGGACAAAAACACAACACAGCAGCCGCCACACCATCCAGAAGGGAGAAAGAAGGGATCCAGAGAACAAGGAGAAGATGTTCTTCATCTCGCTCCACGATCTTCGACCTCCTAGCCAATACACCTCCATAGCCAGTACTTGTACTTGAGAGTGAGAGGGATCTCCACCTTGCAAGATTAGGGCTTGAGATTATTTCTTCCCATCTTGAATTGTGTTGGATATTTTTCTATTCTTATTGTGGATCTCCACGGTAATACCAAGATGAATTCCCTTTATTTGATTATATTGATGACCCATTCTTCTCTCATGTGTGAGTAATTCCTTTGGGCGTGGGAGATGTAGGCGATTGGTGAGATGTGATGTGCCTTCATATATATTTTCCATTAGTATTGTGATTGATTCTAATTACTATATTATGTGTTCTTGACTATCTGTGGGATGCTTAATGCCTGTTGTCCAATTAAGGGCCCAGACAACATGATACCTTGTTCTACGCAGAAAAGATCTTGCTCGCTAGTGGACCGGTGATGACCCACAAGTATAGGGGGTGTATCGCAGTATTTTAGATAAGTAAGAGTGTCGAACCCAACGACGAGCAGAAGGTGTGGACGAGTGGCTTGGAGCAGGAATTCTCTGTAAATTCTTAGCAAATGGATTTTTAGGGGTTTTTGATAATGCAGATAAATAAAGTGCGAGTAAATAAAAGACAATAATAATAATTGCATCAAGTGGCCCAATCCTTTCTTTAGCAAAGGACACATGGGAATATCCCATTGAGGTGTTTTCGCTTTGTATAGTTAATTTATCTTCTTTAGTTTGATAAGTGTTGTGGTGCTTTCGCTTTGTATAGTTAATTAATCTTCTTTAGTTTGATAAGTGTTGTGTGGGTGAACCTATGCTAATGTACTGACCTTCCTAGGACTAATACATACTAGTGATTATACCCCTTGCAAGCATCCGCAAGTACAAGAAAGTAATTAAGATAGAGACCTAACCACAAGTTTAAACTCTGAGATCCTACACTCCCTTGTGTAAAGGTTTCCTAACGGTGGTTTAGGTTTCTGTCACTCCGACAACCCCTACGATTAGTAGCCAAATACACAATGCATTCCCCTAGGCCCATAAAGGTGAAGTATCATGTAGTCGACATTCACATGACACCACTAGAAGAATAACACCACAACTTAAATAACAAACTATTGAATCTTTCTCAACACAATTCCACTACTAACAACATGACTTCTCCCATGTCCTCAAGAACTAAATGAACAACTCACAAGACATCATATGGATCAAGATCAGAGATGAAATAATGATAAGTAACAATCTGAACATGAACGATAATTCAATGGTTCCACTCAATAGCATCAACTACAACAAGTAATCAATACCGGGAAAGTTTCCCCTAAGAACTATGCAAGATTCAACCCAATTGTAACAACGGTATGGAGTGGTGATGATGGTGCTGGTGGAGATGATGATGATGATCTCGATGAAGTCCAGCTTGATGAAGGTGTTGATGGCGACGATCTCCCCTCTCCGGGAAGGAATTTCCTCGGCAGATTTTTGCCCGCCGGAGAGCTCTTTCTCTCTCTGTAGTTTTCCACCTTGCAGAGGCGGCGGAATCTTTCTATGGTCGCTCCCTGATACGTTGCAAACGTATCTATAATTTTTGGTGTTCCATGCTTGTTTTATATCTGCTTTCTTATGTTTTGTCCACACTTTGGAGTATTTTTATACATTTTCTGGAACTAAGCTATTAACAAGATGCCACAGTGGCAGTTGCCTGTTTTTTGCTGGTTTTTGGTTCCAGAAAAGCCAGAAAATGAATATTCTCGGAATTGGACAGGACAAAAGACAAAGTCAATATTTCACCCAGGGGAACATAGAGCCAGAAGACAAGACGAAGAAGGGCCTCGAGGGGGCCACACCCCCTGGCCGTGCGGCCTGGCCTGCCCCATGCCTGGGGGTGCAGCCGCCTCGGGCACCCCCTCGGCCTCCCCTTTCGCCTACAAGAAGCCTCCGATGCAGAAACCCTAAGTACCCGGTCAAAATTCGACGAAAGAGTCTGTAGTCGCCATCATATCCATCCCTAGATCAGGAGGGATCTGAAGCTCTGCCCAGCACCCTGCCGGAGGGGAGAGATCACCTTGGAGGCCTTCTTCATCACCATGCCTGCCTCCGGTGTGATGCATGAGTAGTTCTTCCCTGGACTACAGGTCCATCTAGTAGCTAGATGGTTGGTTCTTCTCCTTTGTGCCACCATGTTTAGATCTGGTGAGCTCCGTTCATGATCAAGATCATCTATTTGTAATCATGTCTATCATGTCTTTGTTATTTTTGAGATGCTATTTCAGATTGATTATTGATTCTATCATGTCTTTGTTATTTTTGATCTTGCATGCTTTCTATTGTTAGTAGCTATATTGGCCGAGTAGATGCTAGCAACTCCAAGAGGGAGTATTTATGCTCGATAGTGGGTTCATGCCTCTAGGAATCTGGGGACGTGACAGAAATCTCTAAGGTACTAGATGTGTTGTTGCTACTAGGGATAAAACAGCAATCCTTTGTTCATAGAACAATCGTATTGTTTACTTAACACACTTTGCTTAATGCAATTATCTGTTTCTTGCAACTTAATACTGGAGGGGGTTCGAATGATAACCTCAAGGTGGATTATTAGTCAAAGATGCAGTTGGATTACGGTCTATGCATAATGTTGTAATGCCCAATCAAATCTCATAGGAGTCAAGATGATTAGTATATGCATGTATGCTTTCTCGATGTTTATCAATTGCCCCGCTGTAATTTGTTCACCCAACATGTCATCTATCTTAAGGAGAATCACCACTAGTGAACTATGGAACCCGGTCCATTCTTTTACCATCAATCTACAACTATTTACTGTTTTCTGTTTACTTTTTGTAAGCAATTACTATCTTCCACACAATAAGTTTAATCCTTTGTTTTCAGCAAAACCGGTCAGATTGACAACCTCACTATAAGTTGGGGGCAAAGTTCTGTGGTTGTGTTGTGCAGGATTCCAAGTTGGAAACAACACCTTGGAGGTGTTTCCTTGCTCCTACTGGTTCGATAACCTTGGTTTCATAACTGGGGGAAAACTTGTTGTTGTGCTCATCATACCTTCCTCTTGGGGTTCCCCAACAAGCTCTACATATTGAGCTAGCAAGACTTTTTTTGGCGCCGTTGCTAGGGAGTCAAGGACATCTTCACAAGGGGAGTCCCTCATAACAAATCTCTTTACTTTTTTTTGCTTAGTTTATTTTTGCTTTGTTTGCTTGTTTCTTTTTATCAAAAACACAAAAAAAATAGTTGTACTGGTTTGCTTCTTTTTATCAAAAATACAAAAAATTAGTTCCTACTATAGTTGTTATTTTCATTGGGTTGTTATTGTCTTGCTTTATCATGCTTTCTATCAATGGATGGTTTCTTTGTAACTAGATCTTATTGGCAAGGTGGGTTCACTGAAGAACAAAAATATTATTATAAGGAACACCGCTTGTCACAAAAAGGGAAACACTTATGTGAACAAATTGATAAATTGTATACCGTTGCTAGAAACGTGTGCTCTACTTATAATGTTACTTATTGCTTTGATAAATCTTGTTGCTGTAGAAGGAATAAACACCTCCCTTTTCATTGTGAGTATAATGATAATGTTACCATATCTTCATATGTTAAGGGAAATTATGAATTTTATGATGTGGAACAAACTGAAGAATTTATTGCTTGGAAGGGTGCATTAGAACTTGCCTATTTGCTTGAAAATACCGAAGATTCACTTTATAAATATGAGGTTTATGATATGCTTGTATTTTGCTTTGATAATTACAAGGAAGAAAATGGCTATATTCTTAAATATCTTAATAGATGCTCTCCACCAATAGAAGAGACTAATGCCTTGCAGGAGCCTATGGAAGAAGAAATTACTGAACCTGAAAGCTCATTAGATGAAAAAGAGGAGGAGAGTGATGAACAAAAGGAGGAAGAATGGATCTACCCATGCCTACCTTCTAATGAGAGTAACTCTTTACCCCTTACATTATTTGATTGTCCCCCATTCTTACCAAAGGAGGATGAATCTTATGTTCTTGTGGATTCTTTTGAAAATGTTTATAATAAAGCTCTAGATGATGGTCCTATATTGGTTGATAATATTAATTGTACTACTACTGAAAATGAGATTGATCAGTCATCTTGTTATAAAATTGTTAAAAGTGCGTTTGAAGGTTTTAATCCCACTATTTTTGAGCTTGATAAAAATTATGTGTTTGTAGATCATGAAAAGCATGCTTTATATGATAGTTATATTGTTGAGTTTATTCAAGAGGCTACTGAAAATTATTATGAGAGAGGAAAATATGGTTGTAAGAGTTTTCATGGTACTAAAACTCTCTATGTGCTAAAAGTATTGAAGTTACTCTCGTTTTATCTTCCTATGCCTGTCACTTTGTTCTTTGTGAATTTATTTGCATATAAGATTCCTATGCATAGGAAGTGATTTAGACTTAAATTTTTTTTGAATTTGCCTCTTGATGCTCTCTTTTACTTATGTGAGCATCATCGAAATTATCATGCCTATCTTAATGGCTATAAAGAAAGAACTACCGGGAGATAACCCAAATTATTTTTATTTTCAGTAAGTTTATCTTTTGTTGAGTCTTGGGAGTTATTGCTTCAGTAATATCCTCTCCTTATCATTTTTTTGTGGTTTTTGTGCCAAGAGTAACCTCTAATGAGAGAGAAGTAAGTCTTGGGAAAGTTGCTGTCCCGAAACAGATTTTTGTGCTTCGCTGTAAAAATTCGTGAAAAATTTCTGTACGTCGGTTTGAGCTGTAATGTTTTGTGCTTCTGCCCCATGTTGTTATCCAACTGTCATTAGTTCAACACTTTTTGATTTGAGCAACATAAGTTATTCAAAAAAATCGGTTTTTACCTGCTGGTCTGTTTTGACAGATTTCTGCCATTATTTGCATTTGCCTCTTAATCTCTTTCTCTTTGAGTTCTCTTTGATCATTTGAAATTTTTAAAGGAAGTGCTACAGTACCTTGTGTTTTAATGGAAGTTTTACTTGTGTTGAAACTGAACCAAAAGGCTTATTATCTTGAGTACACTAATGTTGCTAATGAAGATTGTGTGAAGTTTTGTATGAAGGAAATTTTAAAGTGTAGGGAAGAGTAATGTGTTGAGATGAAGTATGGAAAAAATCTCAAGCTTGGGGATGCCCCCCGTGTCACCCCAAGAAATATTCAAGAAGTACAAGCGTCAAAGCTTGGTTATGCCCAAGGCATCCCCTTCTTCATCAATAAATATTTCAGATGTCTTCTAAACACTTCATTTTTATTGTTTCATGCACATTTGTGTTGTTCTTGGAGCGTCTTCGTTTTGTTCTTAGTTTTCTTTTGCTTAGTTTTCTTGAATAAGATGGTTGGACCCCCCTCATTCATACATTAGTTTTCAAATAAGATTGGTTTGGATTGGAAAAGAGTAGGAAAAGTTCATGCTTAAGTGGTATAAAAGGAGTTTGTTTTTGACTGTGACTTAGACTTTATCATGTCATTCTTAATATTGTTTTGGCTTTATGCTTAGTGATTATTGCTATAGCATGACATGTTATAAACAATTGATTTTGTTTAATGTGCCTTGAAAGAATCATGCATTGTTTTAGCATATTAAAGCATAATATTGTGGTATTCTCCTTTAATGCTTTATTTGGGTTGACTTGGCGCATGCTCACACCATGTTAAGACTATCCCAAGTCACCATAGCCTCTATAATCATTTAGTTTTCGACTTGTAATATCACTTATGCTTTAATTAATAATGTTTTGTCACTTTGCACGATTATGGCCATTATTGCTCTCTTAGTTGGTCGCTCCCAGTCTTTTGCTAGCCTCCATACCAAGTATGAGTTCTACTCATGCATCCAACTACAAATAAAACTAAGTTATTCCAAAAGAGTCCACCATACCTACCTATTATCATTTGCTATTCCAAGTATATTCATGTTTTTATCTACCTTCTGAATTAAACTTGTTATGTGAAAATTAGTGATTAAAGCTCTCACGAACTTGATGGCACACTTTACTTTTCTTGCCCCTAATAAACTTGAACCATTGTGTCATCTATGTTGTATATGCTTGCACTTATACGTTGGGATTAGCAGAACCATGCTGTCATGGGGAACGCTTTCAACATTGTACCTAGTTGATATCATGATCTTTTGTTTATGGATGTCGTCGGTGTGAAATGAAAGGGGATCTTGTAAGTCCATGGAGTTATCTATGTGTGTTAGAGAAACGCCTAGGACGCTAGCCTAATCCATGCCTAATCATGGTGGAAACTTGCAGCATCACCATAGTGAGCAATCTATGAAGCATTCTTCTTATAAAAAAAGAGATAGAGATTGAGAAAAAGAAAAAAAAGAGATGAGAAAAGAGGAAAGAGAGAAAAAAGCACCATTTTCCCATGGTAAATAAGAAGATTGTTGAGATGCTCATTGTCTTCTTGCCTTGTCATTTTGATTATGGGATAGCTCCTGTATCATGTGCAAGGGGTACCCCGTTGGTGGTTCTCTATGATACACATGTACTTACTATGACAAGAACTTACCGGTAACTAAACTTGAGTAGCATCAGGAGCGGCCCTCGTATTCAAGGGACATGAGATTGCCAACTTATACTTTGTGAAGCATATACTCCATAGTTTGTTCACTTTAACCTTAATCACTTCAAGATGCTTATGATAGGGGCAATGAGATCTGAAAGCTAATAAGTACCATAATTTTTGGAAGCTCTTTAGGAGACTTGAATCCATGCTTCCTTATATGAAGTCCTTTCTTTTACTTTTATGTTGAGTCTCCATCTTCTATCTTTATGCACCTATTGAGAGAGCATAGTTGCCATTCTTAGTTTAATGTGCATTGTCCCAAGACTTGTTGATTGATTCATAACTTTGATATTGCTTGTTCTTAAACTATTTGTATCTAGTCACCCTTATGAACTTTGAAGGTGTCCTATGCATTTATGTTTTGCTACACTATGATGGACACGATGAATACCATTCTTATTATGTTTTCTATATGTGAAACAAACAAACGTCTTTCAAAGCATTGTTATTCATGAATCTTTTGTTTGTACCTTTTCATGTTACAACATAGTTGATATGTCTTATTGTTAGAACTATATCTTTCATGCTATCTTAAAATACTATGATCCAAGCTATCAATGTTCTACAAATACTTTGATCAAGATTATGATGATGCATGTCACCTAAAAAATTATTCTTTTCTTTTTTATCACTTACCTACTCGAAGATGAGCAGGAGTTAAGATTGGGGATGTTGATACGTTGCAAACGTATCTATAATTTTTGATGTTCCATCCTTTTTTTATATATACTTTCTTATGTTTTGTCCACACTTTGGAGTATTTTTATACATTTTCTGGAACTAACCTATTAAAAAGATGCCACGGTGCCAGTTGCCTGTTTTCTGCTGTTTTTTGTTCCAGAAAAGCTAGAAAATGAATATTTTCGGAATTGGACGGGACAAAAGCCAAAGTCAATATTTCACCGAGGGGAACACGGAGCCGGAAGACGAGACGAAGAAGGGCCTCAAGGGGGCCACACTCCCTGGTCGCGCGGCCTAGCCTGGCCCACACCTGGGGAGGTGCAGCCACCTCGGGCACCCCCTCGGCCTCCCCTTTCGCCTATAAGAAGCCTCCGATGCAGAAACCCTAAGTACCCTCTCAAAATTCCACGAAAGAGTCTATAGCCGCCATCATCTCCATACCTAGATCGGGAGGGATCTAAAGCTCTTCCCGGCACCCTGCCGGAGGCGAGAGATCACCCTGGAGGACTTCTTCATCACCATGCCTGCCTCCGGTGTGATGCATGAGTAGTTCATCCCTGGACTACGGGTCCATGTAGTAGCTAGATGGTTGGTTCTTCTCCTTTGTGCTACCATGTTTAGATCTTGTGAGCTCCGTTCATGATCAAGATCATCTATTTTTAATCATATATGTTGCCTTTGCGGGGATCCGATGGATATTGAGATGCTATTTCAGATTGATTATTGATTCTATCATGTATTTGTTTTTTGTGATCTTGTATGCTTTCCGTTGTTAGTAGCTATCTTGGCCGAGTAGATGCTAACAACTCCAAGAGGGAGTATTTATGCTTCATAGTAGGTTCATGCCTCTAGGAATCTGGGTAAGTGACAGAAATCTCTAAGGTACTAGATGTGCTGTTGCTACTAGGGAGAAAATAGCAATCCTTTGTTCATAGAACAATCGTATTGTTTACTTTACACACTTTGCTTAATGAAAGTATCTGTTGCTTGCAACTTAATACTAGAGGGGGTTCGGATGATAACCTGAAGGTGGATTATTAGTCATAGATGCAATTGGATTACGGTCTATGTATAATGTTGTAATCCCCAATCAAATCTCATAGGAGTCAAGATGATTAGTATATGCATGTATGCTTTCTTGATGTTTGTCAATTTCCCCGCTGTAATTTGTTCACCCAACATGTCATCTATCTTAAGGAGAATCACCACTAGTGAACTATGGACCCCGGTCCATTCTTTTACCATCAATCTACAACTATTTACTTTTTCTGTTTACTTTCTGCAAGCAATTACTATCTTCCACACAATACGTTTAATCCTTTGTTTTTAGCAAAACCGGTGAGATTGACAACTCACTGTAAGTTGGGGGCAAAGTTCTGTGGTTGTGTTGTGCAGGATTCCAAGTTGGAAACAACACCTTGGAGGTGTTTCCTTGCTCCTACTGGTTCGATAACCTTGGTTTCATAACTGAGGGAAAACTTGTTGCTGTGCTCATCATACCTTCCTCTTCGGGTTCCCCAACGAGATCTACATATTGAGCAAGCACTCCCCAAGTCTTAGGGTTTCGTGGGGAATATATACGCCAAAGAGCAGAGCCAGAGGTGGGCCAGGGTGGCCAGATCACCTGGTGGCACGGCCAAGGGTGGCCCGCGCCAGGGGGTGGTGTGGGCCCCTTGTGGGCTATCTCCGCTCCCCCTTCTAGCTTCCTTCGTCTTCTAGAAAAATTGGATTTTCCATGTATTTTCTGGGATTTTCTGATCTTCGCGAATTTCGCCTCCAAACGGTGCCTTTTCCATCAAAATCTTGACTTCAGCGGTCCATCCTCCAAAAGTCATCAACCATGCAAAAATAGATGAAATAACATAAGTATCATCTCTTAATATGAAATATATCAATGAATAACAGTAAGTTATGATATAGAATAGTGATGCAAAATGGAGGTATCAACTCCCCCCAAGCTTAGACTTCGCTTGTCTCCAAGCAAAAACTGAGCTCAATAAATATGTCCTCGGGTTTATGGAGTGAAGTGTCAATAAAACAATACGGACAAGAAGCATCACATTCATCAATACACAAATCATAATAGAAGACAACTCACAATTATATAACTTAACTTGCAATAGCTAAAGGAAACACAATAAATATACACAAAGTAAATCATAATTGGTAATGGCAAACTTTGCTCTTGGTCAAAGAACAGTTAACAATTTGCAACAGTTCAAACATAATGGGGTTTTCAATGATAGCTTTCAAAGTAATATTTACTAAGATAAGAGCAGTGTGCAAAACAAGGAACATACGAAACATGATTGAATAAATCATCATATGAATGAATGAAACACAACAACTCAAATACTTACTTGAGATAGAAAGGAATAGGTTTACTGACTCAACTAAAAAGTAGAAGATAGGCCCTTCGCAGAAGGAAGCAGGGATTTCAAGTTTCATAAAGAGCTTCCAAAAATTATGGTACTTATTAGCTTTCAGCTCTCATTGCCCCTATCATAAGAATCTTTAAGTGATTAAGGTTAAAGTGAACAAATATGAGGGTATGCTTGACAAGTTATCAGTTGAAAATGTCATGCCCCGTGCTTACGAGTACCGAACCTCATGCTACTCAACTTTAGTCACGAGTAAGTTCTTGTCATTGTAAATACATGTGTATCATGGAGAACCGCCAACGGGGTACCCCTTGCCCGATGATATGGAAGCTTTCCCATATCAAAATGACAAGGCAAGCAGACAATGAGCATCTCAGCGATATATTTATTTGCTATTTGCATAGGTTTTTAGTGAGGATGCTTCACAGATTGCTAACTATAGTTATGCTCCAAGTTTCCACCATGATTAGGCATGGGTTAGGCTAGCCGCCCAGGCGTTTATCTAACACACATACAAACTCCATGAGCTTACAAGCTCCCCTTTTATTTCACACCGTCGGGATCCATAAGAAAAAGAATCATGATATCAACTAAATAAGTGCAATGTTGAAAGCGTTCCCCATGGTAACATGGTTTTGCTAACTCACAACTTATAAAGCGCAAGCATATACGCAACATAGATGGGCACAATGGTTCAAGTCTATTAAGTGCAAGAAAGTAAAGTGTGCCATCAAGTTTGTGAGAGCTTTAATCACTAATTTTCACATAAAAAGTTTAATTCGGAAGGTAGATAAAAACATGAATTTACTTGGAATAGCAATAATGCTAATGGGTAGGTATGGTGGACACAAATGGCATAGGTTTTGGTTTAAGGATTGGATGCACGAGAAGCATTCCCTCTCAGTACAGGTTTTTGGCTAGCAAGGCTGGGTAGCAAGCATAAGAGTTGAAGGAAACAAATAGACATACAAGTGATAAAAACAAACATGCAATCTTCCTTGGAAACACAAAAGATCTTTAACTAGAGAATACTAAGCTTATGAGCCAATCAAGAAAGAAAGATGATGAAATTATATTTCTTAAGAGTACTTTTATCTTTTTCATTCAATTCTAAAAATAGTGTTGCTACTGACCGAGCCATGTTTACCAAAACCAACTAAATTTACTTAATGATCCCAAAGTGATACCAATACTAACAACAAGATCAATCATATAACATAAATTGCAAACTAAAATAAGGTATGCAAAAGAGTAAATGATAGAACTTCTCATTAATATTCCATCACGGCAACTCACACCAAGGGATACATTGATAACTAACGAGAGGGGAGAAACTTCCATAATGCAAACCATCCATATGATAACTTCTATATTCATGATATGACTCTACTGAAAAGGTAAAAAGATAAAAAGATAGTGATATGATACCGCGGCACTCCCCCAAGCTTGGAACAAACCAAGGGGATGCCAAGACCTGATGACGAATTACTCCTTCGGTGGTGGTGTTCTCTTGTCATCGTCTGACTTCCAAGGTAAGGGCTCCCCATCAACAAAAGACATCCTAGTTTCCAACATCCTGAAACTAGCAGCAACACTTATGTGTTTAAACCTAGCCTCATACTCACAGTTTTGATTTTGCACGTCATAGAGCTGTGCTTGTAGTTGGTTGGTTGTTTAGTGGAGTGAGAGAATCCACTTCACCTTCCGCCATATTCTTGTACTTAAAGACTTCTTGCTCTAGTGCTTCCATCCTATCCTCTAGACTACCTTCACCTTTAGGGACCTAAACCTCTTTTATCTATACCTTCTCATCTTCGAGAAACAACTCCTTGGGATGAATCTTCAACCCACGCATGTACGGGTTGATGATGTCCGCGGAGGAATCTTCCTTGGCTGATCCAGAGGAAGACATTTTGGCTCCAAGATTGAGACTCTACCTATCAAAAATAGATCGAAACGAAAACACGACGAGAACACGATATACGAACCTCGGGGGATCTGGGGGATTATATATTATGGAGTTTTATAACGAAAGGAAAGTACTGAGAGAAAACAGGTCGGAGACAAGCTCCGGGGTGGTCACACCCCCTGGTGGCGCGGCTAGGTGGGCCCGCGCCATGGGGTGGTGTGAACCACCCAAGATTCGGTTCCGTCCCTCTTTTGACTCATTGCTTTCCATGTTAGATAAAAACTGTAGAAATATAAACTGACAGATTTTCGCGGACCTTTTCTTACCAGAACTGTTACCTATCCGAAAATGGACTCTGCAGGTCTCTGATTTTGGTCTTTGATAATTTTTTCCGGATTCACCATTTGAATAGTATCAATATCTTCATTGTAATAATCTCCAGAAATATAATGCTTGAGTATCTGACCATTCACCACTTGTGTAGTGTTATCTTTTAAGGAACAAATTTTTATTGCACCTGAACGATATACCTCTTCAATAACAAATGGTCCTTCCCATTTTGAGAGTAGTTTTCCTGCAAAAAATCTGAGACGAGACCTATACAATACAACCTTCCCACCAACATGGAATTCTCTCTGAAGAATTCTCCTGTCATGCCATTTTTTAACTTTTTAATTGAATAGTCTAGCATTTCCATATGCTTCACTTCTCCACTTGTCTAATGAACTTAAGTCAAATAATCTTTTCTCACCAGCAAGTTTGAAGTCTCTATTGAGTTCTTTCACTGCCCAATAAGCTTTGTGTTCTAATTCTAAAGGCATGTGGGAAGCTTTCCCATAAACCATTTTGTAAGAAGACATTCCCATAGGATTTTTATAAGCAGTTCTATAAGCCCATAAGGCATGATTCAACTTTTTAGCCCAATTTTTTCTAGATCTATTAACAGTCTTTTGCAAGATGGATTTAATTTCTCTATTTGATAGTTCTACTTGCCCACTAGTTTGTGGATGATAAGCTGAAGCAATTCTATGATTAACAACATATTTAGCAAGGGTTTTTCTAAAGCCACCATGAATGAAATGAGAACCTCCATCAGTGATAAGATACCTAGGCACTCCATACCTAGGAAAGATAATATCCTTAAGAATTTTTAAAGAGGTCCCACCATCAACACTTTTCGTAGGTATGGCTTCTACCCACTTTGTAACATAGTCCACACAACAAGACTATGAGTATAACCTTTTGAAGGGGGAAAGGACCCATAACACCAAATCCCCAACAATCAAATGGTTCAATAACAAGGGAGTAATTCATAGGAATTTCATTGCGTCTAGAAATATTACCAACTCGCTAACATTCATCACATGATAAGACAAATTTCTTGCATCTATAAAAAGGGTAGGCCAGTAAAAACCTGATTGTAGAACCTTTTGTGCAGTTCTATCTCCCGCATGATGTCCTCCATAGGCACTACCATGACATTTCCGCAATATCTACTTTTGTTCAAATTCTGGAACACATCTTCGCATAATACCATCTACTCCCTCTTTATATAAATGTGGGTCATCCCAAAAAATAATGCCTCAAATCGTAAAAGAACTTCCTTCTCTGCTGGGCTGTAAAAGTTGGAGGCAAATACTTGGAAACAATAAAGTTATCATAATCAGCATACCAAGGACTTGAGCTTACCCCTATTGCAGCCAATTGTTCATTTGGAAAACTATCATTGACATGCATGGGATCAAAAGAAATGTTTTACAATCGAGATAAATTATCAGCAACAGGATTTCCAGCACCTTTCCTATCTATGATATCTAGATAAAACTCTTGCAAAAGAAACACCCATCTAATAAGCCTAGGCTTAGCATCTTTCTTTGTCATAAGGTACTTAATAGTAGCATGATCAGTATGAATGGTAACTTTTGAATCAACAATATAAGGCCTAAACTTATCACAGGCAAAGACAATAACTAAGATCTCTTTTTCAGTAGTAGCATAATTCCTTTAAGCAACGTCAAGAGTCTTACTAGCATAATGGATAACATTTAACTTTTTATCTATTTGTTGCCCAAGAACAGCACCTACAGCAAAATCACTAGCATCACACATGATTTCAAAGGGTAAATTCCAATCAGGTGGTTGAATAATAGGAGCAGTAGTTAAAACTCTCTTTAGAGTTTCAAAAGCTTCCTTACAATCATCATCAAAAACAAAAGGTACATCTTTTTGGATAAGATTAGTAAGGGGTTTTGATATCTTGGAGAAATCTTTAATAAACCTTCTATAGAAACCAGCATGACCAAGGATACTACGAATACCTTTGACGTCTCTAGGACATGGAATTTTCTCATTTGCTTCAACTTTGGCTCTGTCAACTTCAATGCCTCTTTCGGAAATTTTATGTCCAAGGAAAATTCCTTCATTTACCATGAAGTGACAATTCTCCCAATTAAGAACAAGATTAGTTTCTTCACATCTCTGCAAAACTTTATCAAGGTTCTGCAGACAATTATCAAAAGAAGTTCCATAGATGGAAAAATCATCCATGAATACTTCCACAATTTCCTCACAAAAACCATGAAAGATAGCAGACATGCATCTTTGAAAACTAGCAGGAGCATTACACAAACCAAAAGGCATACGCCTATAAGCATAGGTTCCATAAGGACATGTAAAAGTAGTTTTTTATTGATCCTATTGTTTAACAATAATTTGAGAGAACCCAGAGTATCCATCAAGAAAGCAAAAATGGGTCTTTTTAGACAACCTTTCTTACATTTGATCAATAAAAGGCAGTGGGTAATGATCTTTCTTAGTAACTTTGTTAACCTTTCTGAAGTCAATGCACATCCTATAACCTACTACTATTATTTTGGGGATAAGCTCATTATTCTCATTAGGCACAACCGTAATATCCCCTTTCTTAGGTACACAATGAACAGGACTAACCCATTCACTATCAGCAATAGGATAAATAATACCAGCATCAAGGAGTTTTAATGCCTTGTTTCTTACCACTTCCTTCATCTTAGGATTTAAACGACGTTGATGTTCCACTACTGGTTTTGCATCGGGTTCTATATTGATCGCCTGCTAACATAGAGTAGGAGAAATCCCCTTTAAATCATCAAGGGTATAGCCCATATCTCCTCGATGTTTCTTGAATACTTCCAATAATCTTTCATCTTCCTTCCCTGAAAGTTTAGAACTAATAATAACATGATATATTTTTTATCATCAATGTAAGCATATTTAAGATCGTTAGAAAATGTTTTAGATTGAAAACTGGATCCTTTTTAGCTGGCAATGTGGTACCCAAATCTTCCATAGGCAAGTTATGCTTAAGCATCTTAGGTTGACGAAGGAGAATCTCATTTCTTTCTTTCATGAAGATCTCACTTTCATGGTCCTCCATAAATTGCTACAAAGAATTGTTAGGAGCAAGAGAAATAGAAGCAAGTTGTTCAACTCTAAAATCCTCATTAGAAGTTTCATTTTCATAAGGAACTTTAGCAAATTTCAAAAAATTAAACTCATAAGATTCCCCATCAAATTTAGTTAAATTTTTCTCCCTTTTACAGTTTATAAGGGCTCCACACGTGTTCAAGAAAGGTCTACCAAAAATGATAGGATAGGTTTTACTAGCAGCTGAACCAAGTACTAGACAATCAGCAGGATATTTAATCTTACCACAAAGAACTTCCACATCTCTTACAATACCAATTGGAGAGATGGTCTCTCTATTTGCAAGGTGAATAACCACATCAATTTCTTCTAGTTCGCATGGACTAATTTCATGCATAATAATTTTTTGTAAAGCTCGTAAGGAATAGCACTTGAACTTGCACCAATATCGCATAAACCATAATAGCAATGATCACCAATTCTAATAGAAAGCACAAGGACACTAGCTTTTCTAGTTCTATTAGGATGTGAGAAAATATTAGAAGCATCCTCACAGAAGACAATGTGTCCATCTTTTACACTTTTAGTGACAAGGTCTTTCACAATTTCTACTACAGGTTCAATGTTTATTTGTTCATCAGGCTTTACAGCTCTCTTTGTACTTTTGTTAATTACACTATTTATCATAGAGTGCTCTTTTACCTTATCCAGGAAAGGTGTTTTCTCGATATAAGGTTCCAGTAAGATACGATCAATAATACAAACTTCAGTACTTCTAGCAGGAACACAATCAACAATATCTTTGTATGGTGCATGATACTTGTTCCATTCTTTTTTTGGAATTTCAATATATGAGGCAAAATCCTTAAAACAATTTGCAATAACTTGAGAATCAAGACCATAAGCGTTACTAATATTATGAAAGTCATCAGTTCCCATGAAAGATTTAATGCATTCATAATCATAATTTATACCTGACTTTCTTCCTTTATCACTCTCCCATGCTTAAGCATTGTCTTGAATACGGTCTAGAAGATCCCATTTAGCTTCTTCTTCCATGCGTGTAAATGATCCAGCACAAGAAGCATCCAATAGATCCTTATCATGAAGAGAAAGTCTTGCATAAAAGTTATTGATAATATTATTGTCGGCGAGCTCATGAATAGGAC
Source organism: Avena sativa (assembly GCA_916181665.1). NCBI lineage: Eukaryota > Viridiplantae > Streptophyta > Magnoliopsida > Poales > Poaceae > Avena > Avena sativa. Next base: position 438,991,593 of record OV702295.1, read on the forward strand.
ATTTGAGCATTAGTAACTTCAACCTCCCCAAAGCTCGAGCTGTACTCTCTCCATCATGAGGCCAAAAGTTGTATATTTGATTCCAAACTTTATGAATCTCACTAGGAGGATAAAATTTTGAATAAAAGAGAGGTACTACTTCCTCCCATTCAAGAGCTTGACCATTCTTCAGCAGCTTATACCATTCCTCGTCTCTTCCTTTTAGTGATAATGAGAATAACTTCTTCTTGACTTGATATGTTGTAATACCTGCACAATTGAACAACCCGCATAATTCTTGTATAAAGAGCAAATGATCACCAGGATGGACAGTTCCATCTCCAAAATAGTAGTTATCCATAACACGATCAACAATTCTTGTATGTATCTTAAAAGTATCATTTTCAGCAGGTGGAGGTTCATCTACTACCTTAGCAGTGGTAGTAGTATTATGAAATAAGAAAGTAAGTGAATTATCCATATTGAAATAAAGTAACTAACAGAAATAAACAATACTCACAGTAGAAGTTTTCTTTACCAGTTCCACTCTCCAATAGCGCTTCACTCCCCGGCAACGGTGCCAAAAAATAGTCTTGATGACCCACAAGTATAGGGGGTGTATCGCAGTATTTCGATAAGTAAGACTGTCGAACCCAACGAGGAGCAGAAGGTGTTGACGAGTGGCTTGGAGCAAGAATTCTCTATAAATACTTAGCTAACAGATTCTTAGGGGTTTTTGATAATGCAGATAAATAAAGTGCGAGTAAATAAAAGTCAATAATAATAATTGTAGCAAGTGTCCCAATCCTTTCTTTAGCAAAGGACAAGCCAGTTCTATTAATTAAGATGACCAAATGTTCTCGAGGACACATGGGAATATTGTCAAGTGCTTTCGCTTCATATAGTTAATTAATCTTCTTTAGTTTGATAAGTGTTGTGTGGGTGAACCTATGCTAATGTACTGACATTCCTAGGACTAATACATACTTGTGATTATACCCCTTGCAAGCATCCGCAAGTACAAGAAAGTAATTTAGATAGAAACCTAACCACAACTTTAAACTCATTAGATCCTACACTCCCTTGTGCAAAGGTTTCCTAATGGGGGTTTAGGTTTCTGTCACTCTGGCAACCCCTACGATTAGTAGCCAAATACACAATGCATTCCCCTAGGCCCATAAAGGTGAAGTATCATTTAGTCGACGTTCACATGACACCACTAGAAGAATAACACCACAACTTAAATAACAAACTATTGAATCTTTCTCAACACAATTCCTCTACTAACAACATGACTTCTCCCATGTCCTCAAGAACTAAACGAACTACTCACGAGACATCATATGGATCAAGATCAGAGATGAAATAATGATAAGTAACAATCTGAACATGAACGATAATTCAATGGTTCCACTCAGTAGCATCAACTACAACAAGTAATCAATACCAGGTAAGTTTCCCCTAAGAACTATGCAAGATTCAACCCAATTGTTATAGCGGTATGGAATGGTGATGATGGTGCTGGTGGAGATGATGGAGATGATGATGATGATCCCGATGAAGTCCAGCTTGACGAACGTGTTGATGGCGACAATCTATTTCCCCGGTAGATTTCTGCCTGCCAGAGAGCTCTTTCTCGCTCTTCAGTTTTCCGCCCCACAGAGGCGGCGGAATCTTTCTGTGGTCGCTCCCCGAGTCTTAGGGTTTCGTGGGGAATATATACACCTAAGAGCAGAGCCAGAGGTGGGCCAGGGTGGCCACACCACCTGGTGGAGCGGCCAAGGGTGGCTCGCGCCAGGTGTGGTGTGGGCCCCCTGTGGCCCATCTCTGCTCCCCCTTCTGGCTTCCTTCGTCTTCTGAAAAAATAGGATTTTCCATGTATCTTTTAGGATTTTCTGATCTTCATTTATTTCGCCTCCAAACAGTGCCTTTTCCATCAGAATCCTGACTTCAGTGGTCCATCCTCCAAAAGTCATCAGCCATGCAAAACTAGATGAAATAACATAAGTATAATCTCTTAATTTGTAATATATCAATGAATAATAGTAAATTAGAGGATGACTAGTGTGCGCGCTCTCTGCAAAGGACGCCAACGCGTGGCCGCTTGCGCATGCGCACAGCAGGCCCCTCTTGCTTTCCCTGATCGCCACGTGGTCACGCTGCTGCTCTGCTCTTGTACTAGTATTCTGCTATTGGGCGCACGTGGTATAGAAAATATCCACGACGAAAAATAGGTGAGCAGTATAGCAAAAAGTACAGTGCACCGTGAAAAAAAAGAGAAAGAGAAAAAATTGTGAGCTACCACTTGATCGTCCCGGGCACTGCGATCGAAGGCAGTACAACACAGTATAAACAGGCAGTGCACGACCGGTGCACTTCTAGAACATCGTCTCGTGCACTACGACTGAAGGCAGTGCAACACAACATAACAAGGCAGTGCACGAGTAGTAAACTTTCAGGATACCTCGTCGTGCACTGCACCTGAAGGCAGTGCAACATAGTATACCGTGCACTGCTAGGACATCGTCCCGTGCACTGTGACCGAAGGCAGTGCAACACAATAGAAAAAGGCACTGCACAAGTAGTACACTGCCAGGATACCTCGTCGTGCACCCGCCTGAAGGCAGTGCAACACAGTACAAACAGGCAGTGCACAATCGGTGCACTACCAGGACATCATCCCATGCACTGTGACCGAAGGCAGTGCAACGCAACACAAAAAGGCGGTTCACGAGTAGTGCACTGCCAGGATACCTCACCGTGCACTGTGCCCGAAGGCAGTGCAATGTAATACAAAAAGGCAGTGCGCAGACAGTGCACTGCCAGCGCATCATTTCGTACACCACGGCCAAAGGCAGTGCAATGCAGAATAAAAAGGCAGTGCATCGACCGTGCACAACCAGGACATCGTGTCATGCATCGCAACCGAAGGCAGTGCAACGTAGGGTCAAAAGGCAGTACAAAAAAAACTTCGTCAAAAACTATTAATATGAGATCTAGTTTTGTAGATCTCGACATGACTAGTACAACCGTGAAAACGGATCTCGATTTGGGTAATTCGTTTAAAAGATAACACATTTTTCGTATTTGAATAAAAACAGAAAGGGGAAAGGACCGTGACCCCCTCTCCCCAGGCACCACGTGTAACGCAGGGAAGGCCTAGGACAGCATGCAAAGAACTTCCAGGACACCACATGCAGGGATAGCAGCGATTGTGAGGCGAGCTCTAGAACACGCGTGCTTTTTCTAGTGTTTTTGAGTAAATTATGATATAGAATAGTGATGCAAAATGGACATATCAATCGGTGACCCCTGGGTGACACAGGGATATCAATGGAAAGCTAGTTGACTCGAGGATAACGAGTAACCACTGTGCTTATTGCATTAGTCCGATCCAAGGAGCTTAATTGCTAAGCGACCTAAAGGGTCTTAATCTTCTAGTGTCTAACCATGGTTTTGGTAGCAGGCTAGTAGGATTATTAAAGTTGGGATGAAATCTACCAAGAGAAGTTCCGGCTAATTATGGATTGCTCGCCTATACATATATCTATAAGATTATAATTGTTACATTCATACTCGTCCACCTGGCACATTCACTATCACCATGAACTGAATTTCCTCGCGCCTTCTTTCACCATCTGCAGAAACCAACAAACAAAGTTGTTCTTTACTTTTATGCATTTTATTTCTAAAGTTTACATTTAGTTTTATTTAAATCTATCGCATTTAATCAAAACCCCATTCTTATTTCAATGCTTGTAGTCAATTCACTCGAAGACCTGTGACAACTTTGGGTGTGATAGAGATTTCACCAATAAACACTTACCTTTGGGCTCCCTGTGGGATCGAGATCTGAACTTCGAAACTAGCTACAAATGATCTATGCACTTCCAGACATCACATACATGAAATCATCAAAAAGAAATTGACAATTCATACCTTGCAGTCATCTGGTCGACCATGTTGGGCGCAGCAGCGGGCACTATGAAATTCGTCGATGATGGCACTTGGGAAGGTGGTGGTGGTGGGTGGAATTGGGCCGGCGGCCAGTGGCGGAGACAGGGAACCAGCAGGGTCCCTGCCCCCCCCCCTAACACCACTAATTTGCTCCTAAATTTCTTTGAACAATGCATGATTTGAAAAAATTCTGCTACCCCCCCCTCAACATCTGAAATGACCTAATCTTGCCTCCGCCGCTGCAGGCGGCGGCTGGACTCGACGTGAGACGACCGTTTTGCTCGCACTCATCTTGCATATGCCCGTCTTCCCCTTCTTTTGGCCAGAGCCAACCGCAACCAGCGGTCATTTGAGCTGCGAATACCTTGCCAGCGGCGGCATGGGGGCGACGCCATGGATGCCCGACAGCCACAGGGGCGCGAAGAGACTATAGACGACATCGGTGGAAGGGTTGGAGGGGGCGCTAGCACTAGGTTTTGCGATAGCGATAGTGCTAGGGTTTGCGGCAGTGGGAGCGTAGTCTATAGAGTGCGGAGGGGCGAGGGAAGTGTTGGTGGAGGTGTCCACCGCTGAAAATCGTCGGGCTCACAATATAGCACGTGCTATTATACAGTGCTTGTTGGAGCATGCAAAAAATGCCTCCCCGCGCTAAATCAACGGTTTCTACCACGCGAACACGTTTTAATGCTGTTGTTGGAGTTTCTCTTACTCCAAAACCATATATAATAGCATGCGAGGTTAAAATCAAGCAATGTAGAAAGGGATCGATTTGTCCAGTTATGTCTTGACATAGATGGAAAGATAAATGTTGGTCAGAGCAATATTTTCCTTTCTCTAACATTATTATAGCAGTGGCATAAAAAAATTGAGTAACTCCCAAAAAACAACATAATTGCGCCTGAAATACATGGAACCACCAGGATTGGAACATTTTTTCAAAATGCCATAGGTCATGCCATGGTTCCTTTCAAAATGCCGCTAGTCAAGGTCATTTTGCTAATTAGGAAAAAGGAGGTTCTAGGGTGATTTTGTCACTATTTTCGTTTCAAAATGCCTGCCGTCATTTTGTTAGATATTGGTTCTAGGGTGATTCTGTTAAATGTATTCCTAGTCACTATTCCTATGTACATGATATTATAGGGTGCCTATTGGTGTTAGGTAAAATTGGGATATTTATAGAAATATATTTCTCTAGCAAGAAAAACAAGGTGCTAGTAAATATCATCTTGTTAACTGGGAAACTGTTTGCTCACTGACATGGGTATGATTACCTGTGTGCTTATGTTTTTTTAACTTGTATAAAGGCTCACGGCCCATGAAGACTCAAAGATGAAGGCCCAAGAAGCATTCGATGGAATACTTAGTTGCATTAGATAAGGAAATAGCAATCGACGTTGTGTTGGTGTTGTAATCATAAGTGTAACCTATCAGTATACGGCTTTGAGACCCGGTCTATTATATATAGGACGGGAGGAGCCTACGGGGAGGTATCGAAAAACTCCCAAGCAATCTATAATAGTATTGTCCATCGATAATCAGGCGACTTTGACTCCCTTGTCTGCCTGACATTCGACGAAAGCACCAGCGTTCTGTTTTCCGCAAAACCCTAAGTCCATAACTATAGGCATTGCCGAGGTTATCCCACGTCAATTGGCGTCATTTGTGGGAAACCTGAATGATGGAGTCATGGATTCAGCGGACCCCTTTTCATCAAGAAGCAATCCACCCAAAGCGGCTCCACGCCCGCCCACCCCTGTCTCGGTTCCCGCCGACTTCAACGGCGGATCCGATCTTATCATCAGAAGTTTCCACTTTCAAGTGAAGGAACCCGAAGAATCACACCTCTCGGCCCCATCAGGACCGTCGATCAAAAAAGTTACACCCATGGCGATGCCCGCATCATCTATCGGATCATCCGAAGAAACTACACCCTAGGCGGAGGAAGATGAAGAAAACACTCAAAACACAGAAAATATGGGGGATTTAATGATCTTTATGACAATCTCTCCCTTGGGTTAGACTCTCAGCTAACTCCACCACGAGGATCAAGCCCGCTAAACATGGAACCCAAAGAAAACGGTGAAAGTATCAACGTCGGAATCCGGATGGCTGAAATCTAACCAGAACAGGAACCGCTGGACTTCACTGATCCCTGATACATTGCAAATGTATCTATAATTTTTGATGTTCCATGCTTGGTTTTATCCACTTTCTTGTGTTTTGTTCCAACTTTGGAGTACTTTTCATATGATTTCTTAGACTAACCTATTAACAAGACCCATAGTGCCAGCTGCCTATTTTCTGCTGTTTTTGGTTCCAGGAAAGTCAGAAAATGAATATTCTCGGAATTGGACGGGACAAAAGCCAAAGTGCCTATTTTTCCGGAAGGGATCAAGTGCCAGAATATGAGACGGAGAGGGGCCAGGGGCCCGCCACACCACCTGGCCGCGCGGCCAGGCTGGGCCCGCGCCAGGGGGTGGTGTGGTGGTTCCCGGCACCCCCTCGGCCTCTCCTTCCGCCTATATATTGCCCTCGGGACGAAAACCCTAAGTACCCGATCAAAAATCCACGAAAGAGTCTGTAGCCGCCGTCATCTCCATCCCTAGATCAGGAGGGATCTGAAGCTCTTCCTAGCACCCTGCCGGAGAGGGGAATTCACCCTGGAGGCCTTCTTCATCACCATGCAAGCCTCCGGTGTGATGCGTGAGTAGTTCATCCTTGGACTACGGATCCATGTAGTAGCTAGATGGCTGGTTTCTCCTCCTTTGTGCTTTCATGTTTAGATCTTGTGAGCTCCGTTCATGATCAAGATCATCTATTTGTAATCCATACATGTTGTGTTTGCGGGGATCCGATGGATATTGAGATGCTATTTCAGATTGATTATTGATTCTATCATGTCTTTGTTATTTGTGATCTTGCATGCTTTCCATTGTTAGTAGCTATCTTGGCCAAGTAGATGCTAGCAACTCCAAGAGTTAGTATTTATGCTCGATAGTGGGTTCATGCCTCTGGTAATCTGGGGAAGTGACAGAAATCTCTAAGGTACTAGATGCGTTGTTGCTACTAGGGAGAAAACAACAATCTTTTGTTCATAGAACAATCGTATTGTTTAGCTTACACGCAGTTCGTAAAGCAATAATCTGTTGCTTGCAACCTAATACTGGAGGGGGTTTGGATGATAACCTGAAGGTGGATTATTAGTCATAGATGCAGTTGGATGGTGGTCTATGTATTATGTTGTATTGCCCAATCAAGTTCCAAAGGACTCAAGATGATTAGTATATGCATGTATTGCTTTCTCGTTGTTTGTCAATTGCCCCGCTGTAATTTGTTCACCCAGCATGTTATCTATCTTAAGGAGAGCCACCTCTAGTGAACTATGGATCCCGGTCCTTTGTCTTTACATACAATCTATAAACTGTTACTGCTTTGTGTTTACTTTCTGCAAACTTTTACTTCTTTCCATTCGATACGTTTAATCCTTTGTTTTCCGCAAAACACGGTGAGATTGACAACCTCATCGCAAGTTGGGGACAAAGTTCTGTGGTTGTGTTGTGCAGGTCTCCACGTTGCTACTAGCACCGGTAGTGCGCCCTGCCAAAGCTCAGCTAGTAACACCTTTGGGGTGTTTCCTTGCTCCTACTGGTTCAATTAAACCTTTGTTTCATAACTGAGGGAAACTTGCTGCTGTGCTCATCATACCTTCCTCTTGGGTTCCCAACGAGCTCTACATCAACCACGAGCCATCAGCACATTTTCTGGGGGTCGTGCATTGAGCCATCAATCCCCAAAATAGTGTCTCCCTTGGATGTTGGGGGGATACCCCCGGGTAGGGTCATGCCGGGGTATAAAGGCCGAGTTAGCCGAGGTACGGCAAGGTCAAAGCAAATGATGGCCGAGTCACCTCAAAGCAGGCTGAATCTCGGGGTAACCCGGACCAGGGGATGTCCACCTAACTAGGTCTCAACCGACTTAAGTCGTGAGTGGGATACATGAATCTAACTTGTATGCAGGAACAGGTGTGGCCGGATCAACTACGATCCGGGTCATATCAAGCTTCTAGGAGAAGGAAGGTATCTTGCTGGTCAAAGGTAACCCCGGTACGCACAGCATGAGCGAAGCGGATAGGGGCAGGACCACCGAGGCGTGGCCGACAAAGGTGACAACGCCAATGTCGGCTGACGCAAGCGCCGCAGAGGCTCACGTAGCCACTGCATGGATGACGCGGGGGAAAAGCGACCCGGTCGGCTTACTATTTTGGGAGGAGGCATATTCCCTGGAATATGCCTCCATGTATGCCCTAATTGGAGACCTAGCCACCCCTATATAAGGGGGATAGGGCCTCTGTAGAAAGGGCTGATGTCGATTGGCTAGATTTTACTTGGTTCCTGAGGACTAGCTAGCGGTGAGAGTAAGAGAGTTCCTTCTTCTTCCTCTCTCCAATACAGCTCGGGGAGCACTTGTAAACCTTGGAAGTGAATCAAATACAAACCTTCTGTGTGTGGAATCACCTCACTATCCCTCCCTGGATTCCCCTAGTGCATTTAGTCCCCACCTTTGGCGCCATGACATCTGCCATGGCATCTGCCATGACACCACCACGACAGTTGGCGCCCACCGTGGGGCTAGCGGCGCTAGCAGGGGTCAAGATCCAGACGGGAAACCTCATCGGCACTGGCGAACGCATCATCTCTGGGCTTGTTCAACACTTTGGAGCGCTGGACTTTGTCAGCGACAATGCTGGTTGCTTCGGCACGCGCCCTCTTCCGCGCAACGGCCTCTTCGTCAAGCTCGGCGCGCACAAGGTCTATGTTGCTGTCGATGTGTCTTGCGTTCATCCGCGGCACGTTGTCGAGGCAGGGGAGCCACCCCTTAGCGTGGTTCACGGGGCGCGTATCACTCGCTCCCCGGACCGTGCTGAGGTGATGATGACTGCGCCTGGTGCAGGCACAAGCAAGGATCCGGCACCAGATCCGGAGGTAACGCCTAAGGCACCGAGGAACGGTAGAGGTCCTCCACTAGAGAGGCCTGAGAATGTGCTGCGGGAAGCGATGGATAGCTTAGCAAACCCGGTAGCAGCAGTGGTAGATCCGGCTCAGGCACAGGCCGAGCTAGAGGAAACTAGGCAAAAAATTCTAGAGGGAGCGAAAAAGATAGCCGCGGCTCAGCAGTCGTTGAACATGATGCTGCGTGAGTACGCAAAGGAAAATAAAGTAGATGCTGTAAAAGTGAAGGGGAGAAATCTCATGAGTGAAATGAACAAAGAGGGTGATACTAGGATTGAGGAGTCAGAGAACTGTTTATCCGTGGGGCTGTCGAAGTATAGTACCCCGGCAAAAAACCTCAGAGCAGCGGATGCAGCTGCGTCCGAGTTAGAGGGTCTAACGGGTGAAGCCCGTCAGAGACAGCAAGATAGGGTCAATGAGTTGGTTCAGATTGCGAACAGGCAAAATGAGGAATTGCTCAGGGCTAACCCGGAGAGAGCTGGGGCCTCCAAGATCGTTCATTCGGTGATGGGTAACCTGGAGAAATCCGCTGGAGCTAGATCGTCTCCTCATGGAGGTCCTAGAAGAGAGGAGGTAGTAACCTCGGCTAGGAGAAACAAACAGATCGTCCCGTATGACCCGACAAGGGCAGGGAAAACAAAAGAAGTACACAGAAATGATGATCGACGAAGTGTGAGCCGAGGTGAAGCTGGCCGAGGTAACCGCAACCAAGGCAATGCCGGTCAAGGAAACGCTATAAATGGCAATGCCGGACAACGCAACTCAGCAGGACAACCGCAGCAGCGGAATATACCAAGGCAAGAGCAAAGTGTTGGCCCAGGTATGCAACAGAGAGGTGCTCCACGAGAGCAAGACCGGTATAACGATGGAGATTCGGAAATGGTAAACGCAGGATACCCAAGGCCGGATTATCATGTGATAGGGTCAAGATTGGGAAGCAGGGATTTGATGCCGGATGATGCCAGGTTAAAACTGGATTGGCTATATAGGTCGGAGCAGATTGAACGTCAACATCCCCCGGGTCCTGCGTGTTTTGGACCCCGGATCATGAAGGAGCCTCCGATACCCAACTTCTAGTTACCTAGAGGCACAAAGACGTATGACGGCAGTACTAAGCCGGAAGATTGGTTGATAAACTATGTTACGGCTGTGAAAATTGCTACAGGCAACTTGAGATGGGCTATGAGATACGTACCCCAGATGTTGGAGGGGCCAGCAAGGGTATGGCTAAACAATTTGCCACCCGGAAGTATTAACTGCTGGATCGATTTTGAGGAAATGTTTATCAGCAATTTCTCAAGTATGTATCAGAGGCCGAATAGGCCACAGACCCTAGCTATGTGTAAGCAGAGACCGAACGAGACGGACCGAGAATTTTTAACCCGGTGGTGTACCGTGAGAAACTCGTGTGAGGGTGTGATAGAGTCACAGGCCATAGCATGGTTTGCGCAAGGATGCAGATATGCGAGCATGCTGTGGCAAAGATTGCAAAGGGATATGCCAACTACATTGGTAGAGACAATCCGGATTGCAGATTCGTATGCTTTAGGTGACCCGACTCAACCTAGACTCGTCTCAAACGCGTCAAATCAGGAGTGTTACCAGAGAGATGGAGCCGGGTCATCCCGGAGGAATGATTACCGAGGTAAAAGAAGAGATGACAGACCGGATTACCGGTATAATTCGCAACAAGTTGCTACTGTAAATCAAGACCAGCCCGAAGCAGGGGGAAATCAACGTCAGAAAACTGGGGGCCAACAATGGACACCGAGAAACGATGGCAAGAAAACTTGGACGCCAGAGCAAAAGAAACAGTGGCAGAAAAAGAAGGATCGTCCGAGGTATACTTATGAGTCAATGTTGGATCAACCGTGTAAATTTCACACGCCAAATCCGAGTAACCCAGCGGGTCATACAACGAGGCAATGTGAGTGGATGCATAAGATAGAACAAGGTGGTTCGGGGAATGCTTGGGCACCTCGGAATAATCAACCTCGGCAGGAGTTACCCCGGCAGCAACTGCTCTCCGGAGCGAACACGCAACAGCTAATGTTGTCTCCTCCTCCGCCGAGGTATGATAACCATGAGAGAAGGGATGCAGTGCATCAAGTGGAAGACCAGCATCAACCGGATCAGAGGTACCCCGGAAATGAGGGGAGGAATGAGTATAGGGAGCATCATCAGAGTTACTGTGTGTTTACCACTAAGGAAACAGATAGAAAGAGCTTGCAGCGCCGACATATGGAGGTCAATGCGGTAATGCCAGCAGTGACGAGGTATATGCCTTGGTCGGACCAGGAATTTACCTGGAGCATCAAAGATCATCCCAAGCTTATGCCACGTCCTGGTTCGTATGCGCTAGTGCTGGATCCGACATTCATTGGGCCCAACATCAATGTAAGGTTCTCCAAGGTATTGATTGACAATGGCAGTAGCATTAACATCATGTATGCGGATACAATGCGCAAGTTGGGTATCTCGGAGAACATGATCCAAGCTAGGAGGACAACTTTCCATGGCATTGTGCCAGGCATTTCTTGTGAGCCCATAGGCAAGGTCCGGGTGGACGTATTGTTTGGCACGAGAGATAACTGCCAAACTGAGAATTTGGAGTTTGAAGTGGTGAACTTGGAAAGTGTGTATCACGCGTTACTCGGAAGACCAGCACTGAACAAGTTCATGGCAAGCTGCCACATCAGTTATCTGAAGATGAAGTTGCCTGGGCCAAATGGAGTGATTACCATTGCGGGAGATTTCCGACGTTCCATTGAGTGTGCGTCAGCCGGGTATAACCTAGCCAAGTCACTCGTGATTGCGCAAGAGAAAAGAAAAATCCAGGACGTGGCAGCGTTGGCTCAGTCCGCGCAGCAATATATGCCGGTGTTAAGTAATCCGCATGGTAGCGTTCCGTTCCAAGCCACAAAGGATACCAAGAAAGTGCCTGCTGATGATATGTTCCCAGAGCGCACCGTAACAATTGGTGCCGGGTTAAATGATAAATAGGAAAGCGAGCTCGTCAACTTCCTCCGTGAGAATCGGGATATTTTTGCTTGGTCCACACGGGACTTGCAAGGCCGGTGAAGCAACCTCTCTGTCGCTTCGCCGAGGATAGGAGAAAAGTCATTGGAGATGAGATAGCTCGGTTACTAGCAGCAGGATTCATCATGGAAGTTCTTTACAAGGATTGGCTATCTAATCCGGTGCTGGTGGAGAAGAAGAAGGATGATCCGAATGTGGCAGTGGTTTGGCGTATGTGTATCGATTACACGAACCTGAACAAGGCGTGTCCAAAAGATCCATTTCCACTGCCAAGGATAGATCAGGTCATAGACTCAACTGTTGGATGTGAACTGTTGTCATTCATTGATGCATATTCTAGTTTCCACCAGATACCTCTGAATCCGGATGATCAAATAAAGACTGCATTTATCACCCCATATGGGGCTTATTGCTATCGCACCATGTCGTTTGGTTTACGTAATGCAGGGGAAACATACCAAAGATGTATGCAGAAATGTTTGCACGACCAAATTGGTCAAAATGTATAGGTGTATGTGGATGATGTGGTTATCAAGACCAAGGAAAGCAAAACGCTCCTTGACGATATCAGGCAGACATTCGCGAACCTAAGGAGGTTCCGGATGAAGCTTAACCCGGAAAAATGTACCTTCGGTGTCCCGGCTGGAAAATTAGTCAGATTCCTTGTCTCCAGCCGAGGTATCGAAGTTAATCCAACAAAGATTCGGGCCATTGAATGAATGGAACTGCCGAAGTGTCTTAACGATGTCCAAAAGTACACTGGTTGCCTAGCATCGTTAAGTCGGTTTGTATGTCGATTGGGAGAAAAGGCATTGCCTCTTTATCAACTCATGAAAAAGTCAAACAAGTTCATTTGGACGCCTCAGGACAATGAAGCCTTTATACAATTAAAGAGAATGTTAGCCACTGCACCAGTGTTAGCCTCCCCATTATCAAAGGAGCCAATGTTGCTCTATATAGCCGCAACCAACCGAGTTGTAAGTGCAGTAATTGTGGTAGAGCGCGACGAAGAGGATAAGTCAGTGCAAAGGCCAGTATATTATCTGAGTGAGGTATTTTCAGCATCAAAAAAAAATTATCCGCACTATCAGAAAGTGGCGTATGGTGTGTACATGTCGGCAAAGAAGCTAAAACATTACTTTGAGGAGCACCCTATCAAGGTAATATGTGAAGCTCCCATATCCGAGATAATGAGTAACAAGGATGCAAGTGGCAGGATTGCAAAATGGGCGATTGAACTAGCTCCCTATGCGCCACAATATGATAGAAGAGAAGCAATCAAGTCTCAGGCTGTGGCCGACTTTTTTGTGGACTGGGTCGAGGTACAATATGAACCACCACTACCAGATCTGAACTACTGGAGAATGCACTTTGACGGGTCAAAAACAAAAACCGGGTAGGCGCCGGAGTTGTGCTTACCTCGCCAAAGAATGACCAGTTGAAGTATGTGCTACAGATCAATTTCGCAGCGTCGAACAATGTTGCTGAATATGAAGCACTTGTGCATGGGCTAAAAGTGGCAAAAGAAATTGGGATACGTCGGATCCAATGCTTTGGCGACTCGGATTTGGTAGTTCAGCAAATGTCGGGGTGTGGGACGCTCTTGATCCAAACATGGCATTATACAGATTCCATGTGCAGAAAATATCTGGTTACTTTGAGGGATGTGAATTTCGCCATGTACCGCGGGTGGAAAACGAGGTTGCCGATGTATTGTCGAAGCTCGGATCAACCCGACAAGCAATTCTACCGGGTATAGCATTAGAACACCTCAGAAAACCATCTATCAGACCGTCCCCAGAAACCGACTCGATTTACGTCCCGGAGGATCCGGAGTCTGGAGATGTGCCCATGGACATTGACATGGGAGGTGGTGCGCGAGACCCAGGGACTGCCTCAGCGAACCCGGGGACTGCCTCGCAGGACCCAGGGACTGCTCAGAGTGATCCGGTTGAAGTTATGCCGGTGGATCAGATGGAAATTGATGAGGATGTGTTCCATGTGCGGGCAATACCATCTTGGGCACTACCTATATTTCAATTCCTGAAAGATGGAACATTACCCACTGAGGAGGTGCTATCCAGGCAAACTCAGAGGAGAGCAAGGGCATACACAATCATCAATTCCTAGCTATACAAAAGGAGTGTGACCAATGTCCTCTAGTGATGCGTTGACCCAGAAGAAGGGCTTGACATCCTCCGAGATATACATCAAGGGGAGTGCGGGCATCATGCCTCGTCCCGAGCCTTGGTGGCAAAAGCTTTCCGGCATGGATTCTACTGGCCAAGTGCCTTAGAACAAGCAGAAGATCTCGTGAGAAAATGCAATGGTTGTCAGAGGTATGCTACCAAGACACATATGCCAATGTCGGAGCTCAAGACCATACCAAATCACATGGCCATTCGCCGTATGGTGTTTGGACATGGTTGGCCCGTTCAAACCAGCAAGGGGGAATATGACTCACATTTTGGTTATGGTGGACAAGTTTACAAAATGGATTGAAGTAAAGCCAATAAGAAAATGTGATGGAGCTACGGCCGTGACATTTCTCAAAGACATCATCTTGAGATACAGTTATCCTCACAGTATCATAACTGATAATGGCACAAATTTTGCGGAAGGAGCATTTGCGCATTTCTGCCGAGATAAGAAGATCCGGCTGGACGTTGCCTCGGTAGCCCACCCCACATCAAACGGACAAGTGGAAAGATCCAATGGATTAGTATTATCCGGGATAGAACCCCGTCTCATTGAGCCGCTGCAAAGATCAGCGGGGTGCTGGATAGAAGAACTACCAGCAGTACTGTGGAGTTTAAAAACAACTCCGAATCGATCAACAGGCTATACGCCATTCTTTCTGGTATATGGGGCAGAAGTTGTATTACCAGCCGACATAGAGCATGACTCGCCTAGGGTCACCCAATACACAGAAGCCGAAGTGCAAGAAGCCCGGCAAAATGATGTTGATCTGTTGGAAGAAGCGAGAGAATTGGCATTGTCCAGATCCACCATATATCAGCAAAATCTCCGACGCTATCATAGCCGGAAAGTAAGCCCCCGAGTTTTCCGGGAAGGCAATCTGGTACTCTGGTTGGTACAACGTACTGCTGGCATGCACAAGTTATCCCCCCCATGGGAAGGGCCATTCATTGTGAGCAAAGCATTGCACAATGATTCTTATTATCTTATCGATGCAAAGCCACAGGAAAAGAACAAGGCGGACAGGTCCTGCGAGGAATCTAAGCGTCCATGGAATGTAGCTCTACTTCGTCCTTTCTACACTTAGTAGAGAAGTGTATGTATCTGAGTCTCTCATATGTCGGTATGTATGCTGGCAATGAGCCTATCAGTGAAATGCTGGCACCTCGAGCAGTAACTCGGGGACTGCCTTAATAATATTTGTTGTATTCTATTGTTTGTACGTCGGCTGGAGTAAGTTGTTCTACTTAACTCGGATTAGTAGTGTGTGAGCACCAAAAACCCAACTCTTCGACTTGCTGCTGTCCAACAAGAATTGGCTTCATGGCAAGCAAGCGAACAAGTTTGGAATTGCCTAACACATGAAAAACGACTAAGGAAAAGAATTTAATCGAGCCGACGTTTGTTTTTCGGACTAACCTTGTGTTTACTTTTAAATTTATTATGCTGAATTATTTTGAGCTAATCCTAAAGTTGCCAAGTATTGTTAAGACAATTTTTCAAACTCGGACTCGTAAGTCATAAAACCGAACGAAGGTAGACGCAAGCCGAGCCAAAAGATTGGAAGAACGAGAAAATGAAACTCGGGGACTACGCCCAAGTCAATCCAGCATAGAAACTTAGTAGCAAAATATCACTTGTGCACTCAATACAACTGCACCCGGCATACCGGGGATCTGATGAAATTTAAAAGTTTTTTCTATCAAGGGGCAGCAGGAGGAAGTTCGGCGTCATCTTCGCCCTCCTCAACGTCCGAAGCCTCGTCATCTTCGTCTTCATCCGAGCCATCTTCTCAGCGTTTTCGTCACCGGCGGCTTCTAGGAAGCTCGGTCCCTCATTCCATTCATGAACGGGAGCATATTCGATGAGGCTATAAGCGCAAGCTTTGCGCCGAGCTACCCACTCGGGGTCACTGGTCCATTTAAATCCAGTGTGCATGCGCGCTAGGAGGTTGAGGTCGATCTTCTCGTACCACGTAAGTACGTAGTGGAGAACGGTCTTAGCTCTGGCGCGTCCAGCGGATTCCCTCCAAAGGTCGAGTTGGGTCTCGCATTCCATCAACTTTTCAAAAAGAACAGCGGTTCCCTCCGAAGTGTCTTCTACAAGCCAAAACATGTTGAAGATTCGGATTCCAACATCAAGGATATCCCTGCCATAGTTCTTGATGATTTCCAAGCGAGATGACAGGCTGACCAATAGGTCCTCCATGTCATAGGGAATCTCTTCACCGTCAGGAGCAACGGGAGTACCCCTCTCTCGGCGGAAATTAGCAACAGCGGCGCTCGCAATGGCAGTGCCCTCTGGAAATTTGCCTGAAAAAGAGACAAGAGAAGCAGGTAAAGAAAAGACATGTGAAGTAACCCGGAGAAATATGCCAGATAAGGGAAAGGAACTTACGTGAAATATGGCTGTGGATCCGGGTCAACTCCCCGGTACAGTCATCACACGTTTTGCGAAGCTACACAAGTTCAGTATTCGCCAACTCAAGTTTGACGTCGGCCTCCTGGAGAAGATCACGGTCCTTGGCAATCTGGAGCTTGAGGCGCTCGCGCTCTTCAGTATAGTCCTGGCCAGCCTTTTCAAGTTCGGTTTGATGCTGTGCTTTAAGCTTCTTCATATCTGCCTTGAGCTTGGCAATTTCATCATCTTTGGCTCGGAGGAGGGCAAGCTCATCGTCTTTCTTTTTGAGCTCGGCTTGATGCTGCCCTGCTTGTTCGAGAAAATGCAGCATCATATCGGGCACGGGCACACTATCTTCCAGCGATACTGAAATAGTTTGTTAACCCGGCAAAGCCGAGGTATGAATGTTTGCCGAGCCAAGGAGGAAAGGAGATGGAAAGCAGAGCAATGTTGCACAAAAGTAACTTACCCTTGATATGGTCAAGCTTCTTCCTCGTTATGGTATTCTCAGCTTCCACCCCAGCTGCGAAAACCGAATGATGGGTTAGTTTGGCAGAAAAAGATGAAAGAAAACAGAAAAATGTCAAGAAGAGAACTTACCCCTTTTCTTGTGCTCAGCGAGAAGTGCATTATGCTTTGCACGCAGCATTTTGTGAGTGTCCAGGAGATGCTGAAACTCGGCGCTTCGGCGATTGGTGGTCACCTGAAAAGAGTACAAAAATATAGCTTAAGCCTTGTGCATATTCGAAGTGTACAAAATCCGGGCCAAGTGAAACTTAACCCGGCTCTAGGTGTGTGCATATTCGAAGTGTACAAAATCCGGGCCAAGTGGAACTTAACCTGGCTCTAGGTGTGTGCATATTCGAAGTGTACAAGATCCGGGCCAAGTGGAACTTAACCCGGCTCTAGGTGTGTGCATATTAGAAGTGTACAAGATCCGGGCCAAGTGGAACTTAACCCGGCTCTAGGTGTGTGCATATTCGAAGTGTACAAGATCCGGGCCAAGTGGAACTTAACCCGGCTCTAGGTGTGTGCATATTTCAAGTGTACAAGATCCGGGCCAAGTGGAACTTAACCCGGCTCTAGGTGTGTGCATATTCGAAGTGTACAAAATCCAGGCCAAGTGGAACTTAACCCGGCTCTAGGTGTGTGCATATTTGAAGTGTACAAGATCCGGGCCAAGTGGAACTTAACCCGCTCTAGGTGTGTGCATATTCGAAGTCATCAAGGAGCTGTGTTAGTTTTTCTAAGGAGCATCCGGCCGAGTAACAAGTTACTCCCCCGGAGGCTCAGGGACTAATGGTTATATCACTAATATATACAGCATGCTAAGGAAAAGGTGAAGTAATGTACCTCCATCATCCGACCCGCAAGGTTAATTGCCTTAGCGGCTGTGTTCATTTGAGCAGAAAACTCGGCGGGACCGAACTTCTCCGGGAGATCGTCGTTGTGGACGAACTCCGCCTTTTTCCAGTTGTTCATGAACTCGATCAAGGTCGGAGGGTATCGTTCGCCGCTGAGCATGTGAGGGGCCACCAAGCCCTTGGCATGTGCTTCCCTCCTCTCAACCTGGGTAAGGGCCGGGCTGTGTGCAAAACGAGTTGCGCGTCAGCTGGGTCGGCAGGGACGTCCTTTGCTGGTGGAGTTTTCTTCGAGAGCATGGACGCGAGTGTGCGCTATCCAGCCTCGATGGACGTTGCCCTGGTGGCGTCAGGGGCCTTCTTGCCCTTAGGCTGCTGCTGAGAAGTGGAAGTTGTTGCAGTAGATTTACCCTTGGAAGCTGCCTTGGTGCTTTCTCGTCGAGACTGAGAAGACTCGGACGAGGCGGAGGGGCTTGGTGCTGCTGTTGTTGCTTTGGCTGCTGGTGCTTGAGTTGGTGCTGGTGCTGATGCTGGTTACTTCTTCGGTGGGGGTGCTGAGGTAACCTCGGTGCTAGCTGGTTGCGGCGGAGACGGAGTAGTGGTGGCCGCTGCCTCGGCAGAGCCAGTCTCCCCCGCTCCAAGGTTGCCCTCCTCTTGACGAGGTGGGCTGGAACACGGAGCAGCCGCTGAACCCTCCAGGATGGGGCTTGGCGGGCATGAATCATCGCCACGAGGGGGAGAACGGCTGTGTTGGAGCGGGGAGGCAATTCCGGATCCACTCTATGGGACCTCCACCGCGGCCCTGCCGAATCAAACAGCATCGGATGAGAAACTATAACAATAGAATAGCAAGTAAATGGCAGAGGGAAAAGAGGCTTACTCATCCGAGGTTAGGGGCTCCTTGGGCTTCCGAGCTCTCCGTGCTGAGGCCTTGGTTGCGGGCTTGGAGGCAGTCTTGTCCCCGGACTTCTTTCGTCTTTTGGTTGGTTGAGAAGGTCCGGAGGAATAAGTTGATGCGGCTCCCCTTTTCTTCTTTGGCGCAACCGGAACAGGATCACCCACGGCAAGGGGAGGGTCCTCATGGATCTTCCCACTGGGGTTAGCTGATGCCGGAAAAGCATAAGAAAGGGGGACAGCGTCAAATGCTTCCATCACCTCAACATCCGAGTCATCTTCATCGTCGGGCCAATCTCTAATGGAAGAGAGTTTACCGGTGGGTCGCTTGGTTGCGTCCATCATCGGAAGGAACATCTCTTGATCCGGTTCTTCCTCGTTCGAGGTCTCCCGGTCAGGCGCACATTTGAGGGTGGGATCGGTGCCATCCTCGATAGTTTGCTGAAGGAATTGCTAAGGGAGAGAAAAGATGACAGAGTTTAAAATGCAACAGCGACCGACATAAGATTTAATTCGGAGAAAGTTTGCGGCACGAAGCTTACCACGGGAGGAAGCCTATCTCGGCAATAGTGCTCAATTCCCCACGTCCACTCAAAGGAGAAGTCTTTGTGGGTGGTGAAGAGGGCCTTGACTAGGCGATAGATCTCTATGTTGCTCAACTCGAAAGACGAGGTCCGGTTGGGGTCGCGGCCCCAGCTCATATGGCACACTTTATGAGTGCGTTTCTGGAGAGGGGAGATCTGGTTGCGGACGAATGTGATCATGGCGTCCTCGTTGCGCAACCCGAGCTCCTTCAGCTCCGCGAACCTTTTGTTGACCTGGTTGGCCAAGACTGTGGGCTTCTTAGGGACAACGTCTCACAACTCCGGGTTAGGAGGACCCGGAGTACAGGGGTGAAGCCAGATCAGGTCTTCGGTGCCATCGTTCCAAACATAAAAGAAAGTCCGGGCCCATCCCTTGCAGGAGTCCAGCCCGATAACCCGGGGAAAGACAGAGAACCTCCGGGGAGAAATGGATGCAGCGCCGAACTGCATAAGCTGTTTGTCCTCCGGATCTAGATCTACATTCGGAATTACATTCCGACAAAGGCCAAAGAACCGGATCCATAGCTCCTTTGTGGGCCATAATCCGGCATAGCCTTCAATCATGGAGGCGAAAGCAGAGAGAGATGTGATGGCATTGGCAGGAAGGTGGTGCGGCTGGAGTTCGTAGGTGTTCAACCAGTCATGGAAAAAATCGCTAACTAGTAAACCGAATCCCCGCTGGAAATGTGACAGGAACACCACATACTCACCCAGGATGGGTGAGGGGGCAAGTTCGGCAGAGGCGAGGCGAGCGGTGACGCCTGCGGGGATGCGCCTGGTGTGGTAGAGCCAATCTAGGTCATCCTGGCAGACCCAGGATCCAGCCCATGCACCGCGGTCCGTCGTCACAACGTCTTCTTCCATCTCCTGCTCGGCGATGATGAGCTCTTCTTCTGTCATCTCGAGGTCGCTGCCCTCACTAGCGCTAGCGGCAGAGGGTGGCAGCGGCCTGGACAGACGAGGACCCGTGGCGGAGGAGGTGCGCAGCGGCGGCGGCGACGCAGATGCGTGTGGAAGCAGCGCGGTGGCGGCGGCGCTGTCGCGGGAGAAAACGAGGAAGAAGAAAGGGCAGAGGGGCGAGGAAATGGGGAAAGGACCCAAGGGGCACACCCCTCCCCTATTTAACCGCTCCCTCAACGAGGAAGTGGGATCGCGTTTGCGGGCGGGCCACATCGTGTGGCCGTGTACAAACCAGATTGACCAATCAGCATCGAGCCACACGGAAGGCCACAGGGCGCAGCGGATCCCATGACGTGACGTTATGATGCAGTTAACGAGGAGGCAGGCACGATGTGACGTGCGCTACAGTGATAACTGACAATTACTGTGGCGGCTACTGTGGCTGGCCCTTAAAATGAGGCGATGTGATGATTAGCCTCCACGTGGGGAACCATACGAGAGAAGGAAGAATGACCCGTATGAGAATGTGGTAACCCGGCCAGCAAGTGAAAACTTGGAATGTGCAAAGGGAAGGTAAACCCACGGAATCCGAGATGAGGAGGTAACTCGGAATGAAACTCAAAGCTCGGTGAAATTGAACCTGCTGTGGCCTTAGCGGCTAAGGCAACTAAGACCGCACCAGCTTCAGGGACTAATGTTGGGGGGATACCCCCGGGTAGGGTCATGCCGGGGTATAAAGGCCGAGTTAGCCGAGGTACGGCAAGGTCAAAGCAAATGTTGGCCGAGTCACCTCAAGGCAGGCCAAATCTCGGGGTAACCCGGACCAGGGGATGTCCACCTAACTGGGTCTCAACCGACTTAAGTCGTGAGTCGGATAGATGAATCTAACTTGTATGCAGGAACAGGTGTGGCCGGATCAACTACGATCCAGGTCATATCAAGCTTCTAGGAGAAGGAAGGTATCTCGCTGGTCAAAGGTAACCCTGGTACGCACAGCATGAGCAAAGCGGACAGGGGCAGGACCACCGAGGCGTGGCCCACGAAGGTGACGACGCCAATGTCGGCTGACGCAGGCGCCGCAGAGGCTCACGTAGCCACTGCGTGGATGACGCTGGGGAAAAGCGACCCGGTCGGCTTACTATTTTGGGAGGAGGCATATTCCCTGGAATATGCCTCCACGTATGCCCTAATTGGAGACCTAGCCACCCCTATATAAGGGGGGTAGGGCCTCTGTAGAAAGGGTTGATCTCGATTGGCTAGATTTTACTTGGTTCCTGAGGTCTAGCTAGCGGTGAGAGTAAGAGAGTTCCTTCTTCTTCCTCTCTCCAATACAGCTTGGGGAGCACTTATAAACCTTGGAAGTGAATCAAATACAAACCTTCTGTTTGTGCAATCACCTCACTATCCCTCCCTGGATTCCCCTAGTGCATTTAGTCCCCACCTTTAGCCTATCCATGGCATCTGCCGTGACACCACCACGACATTGGACCCAACGACGACGTCACTAGTCCATACATAACGCACCACCAAGTGTGTGTAATCATCGAGGAAACCTCAACACAACTCGACTCCAACGGTAACCCTATCCTTAATCTTAATGGTAACTTTTTAGATAGCAATGCAGGGGATCACGAAAACGAGGGAGGCCCAACAAATAACCGCATAATCCTAGGAGGAGAAAAACCACGCATAGGCGAGCGACAAACTCTCCGGCTACCAGCCGAAGCATGGCAAAAATCAAGGGCAACAATTTTAGGCATAGTCCCAATGACAGCCCAGGCCACACGTGAAGATCTACTAGCATACCCATACTTGCTTCATCACAAAAAGAGGGACTTACTAAGTATGCAGAGGAAACTCGACGAAAGAAAAAGACTAGCTGATGAATCCAACCTTCGGCAGGCTCAGCTAAGCTCTACCCGGGGTTCAAGAAGCGTAACCGGAGGAGCGCAACCAAGGAGATGAGCCTCAAGACTAAAGAATATCCTTGAAGATGAAAGAAATGAACAGACCAGAGACCTCGATTTGTCATTTATGTCAGTAGATCCAACATGGCACATCAAAGCAAAAACAGCTCAAGCCGCAATTGTTGCTGCACAAACATACCTGCTCACAACTCAACCAGCACCCGACGATCCCCGTGCAGATCTCCATCTATCCACTCTAATGAACCTTGGTATGGTGGGCATATCCCTTGCGCAGACAGAACAAGGAGTCATACATCAACCCGATAGATCCCCACGCCATCGCAGTAGCCCTCGGTAGGTGGGGTATACCTAACAATCTCGATCACCACATTGGGTGCACTTATCTGGCTCCGAACCACGAAACAACACAAGAAACAACCTAACATAGCATAGGAATGACAGGTTAAGGGATGAGGTACGTAGTCGGCGATACTACAATAGCGACAACGAAGACGACTATGAGTCATGCGGAGCCAACTGCTTTACCCAACGGGTTCGCAAGACCCCAGTACCCAAGGATTTTAAACTTCCTCATGACTTCTAGAAGTACGATGGCCTACAGGAACCCGAAGCTTGGTTAGCAGATTATCTAGCATGTTGGAAATATGCCCTGGGGACAAATAATAATATAGATTATTAACTTATTTCATTAAGTTCATAATAGGTTTTATATCATGTTATAATTGTATTGATAGGAACATCAATACACGTGTGATATGTAAACCACCAAAGTCCCTGGTGATCCGCTAGACACTAGTTCATTGGTTAATCGATGATCGAGGTTTTCCGATCATGGAAATTTATGTCAATTGACAATGGGGTCATTTCATTTACTGAATGAAAGTGATGGACATAAACAACACAGGAATTGTAACACGATCAAGTCACAAAGTTCACTATTACAATGACTAGAAACGTAGTAACCAATTCCTTAGACTGTGAGACCATATCAATCACTGTCACCCGAGAATACTTAGATAGCATCAAACTTCACTTCGTAACACGGTGATAATAAAGGTGTGTTCAGGTATTCAGAGGGGCATGTAGAGGCATTATGTGTCGAGAGCGGGATTTGTTCATCCGCGCGATGGAAAGATACTCTGGGCCCACTCAGAGAGTTGACATCCATAAAGTTGCAGCGTGTGACTAGGTCACGGGCATGTCATAGCTCAAAACGAGTAAAGTTATACTTGTTGGTAATGCGATTGAACACGGCATGGCAATGTCGTTGATTGAATCTTGGACAAGTAAAGTATCTAAGTAATAAGTGAATTGGACACTATCTTTCATAGTTCAACAACACATATTCTCGTGGAATGCATAGGGGTCACATGGGCATCCAGGTCCCTCTGATGATCATTGGTCCGAGAGAGATCTCGACCATGTCTAGAGTATTCCCGAACCATAGGGTAACACGCTTAAGGGTTTGACAATGCTCGAAGATCATTCTGGTATCATAGGAATCACCGAAGAAGAGAGAAAGGAAAATCGGAAGGGTTCCGAGAAAGTCTAGAGGGTGTTTGGAGTTATCCAGAAGGAGTTCCGGTGCAACGAGGGATTGAATAATATGTAAATATATGTTAATTATTAAATTATACATGTATTTATATTTATTTAATATTTAAATATGATTTAACTGGGAAGCCCACCTAATGGGCCAATTCCCGATGGGAAAAAGGGCCCAAGAGGGGGCCGCCGCCCTAGGAGGGGCCGGCTACCCTAGTGGTTTACCCCCCCCCCCCCACATGGGGCCCATGGGTGAGCCGGCCGGTGCGCCTCCCCCCACCTCTCCCCTTCATTAGTCCCACCCTGGGACTTTGAGGGAGGGAGTACCCCCCCCTTTCCCCTATATAAAGGAGGGAATATGGAGGGATTTAAACACACCAATAAATCCTAAGCTTGAGGCTTATCCCTCAAAGTGCTCTCCTCTCCCTCTCTATATTGTGAGTGCGGCCCCGCTGTAAGGGTTGTGCGAACGAGAGTGTTCTTCACCGCAGAGGGCCATCGCACTGCGGAGATTCCGGATCTCAGAGATCTACTTCCACAACTGCTACTGGATCGGAGGAGCGGGAGTCATCGTCAGGCACCGGACGTGTGTAACTCTCTATGAGGTGCAACGCTTAGGGCACTCGAGTTGTTTGAGCCGCGGAATCGTTGGAGCTGGTGGAGCTAAAGCTGGTGGAGCCATCCATGACCTTGAGGTTGGTGTCAGTACGATTACATCAACCACGTTCTCCCGAACGTTTAGAAGGCTTTCCGGTCTTCAAGGGTAAGTTTCAAAAAGCCCCTCCCATTACTCTATTACTAATAGATAGATCTTGACATTACTGTTGCTCGTGTAGGAAAAAATATTGTTTTCATGCGCTAAACCCCTTTAGTGGTATCAGAGCTAGTACGGGTAGAACACATGAGTTGTAGTGTGTGGGCGTTGATCTTATAGTTGTTACCCTCCCACGTGTACTTGTGCATACTGCAACAATACTTGATGAAGCGGCCCCCAAGCCTGCTCTGGGAGCACAATTCCATGAGATTGAGGCCTTCATCCTGGCCGAAGGACTTCAGATGCTCTTTCCATCTCAAGTCAGAATCATGGAGTTTGAGTACATGGGTGAATTCCTCTCAACCAAGATGAGAGAAGGCACCAGCCTAGAAGACCACTTGGATATCATGGAAAGAACTCATGAGTGCCTTGTGGACATCATGGACTAGACAAATTTGCGATAGATGTGGTGTTGCAATAGCTACCCCACAGCTATAAAGATGTTTTCTTGAACTACCTCGTGGAAGGGAAAGAGTTTACCTTCCTTGAGTTCATGGATCATATGAGAACCTGGGATGTAGTGCCTGCTCTAGGAGCTGTCATCAATGGGAAAGGTATATATTTGATATACAAAGTTATAAATGTTTGATTTCAAACACTTATGGCATTTTATGAAGTATTTGATGCTTGTACTGTTTTATGAAAACAAGACCCGTTGCTTGAGAAGTGATTAAAGGAGTGGGCGACAACGCTTGTTGATGGCAAGTAAGATGCCAACGATGCTCTCCTTCTGAAGTTATCATTTGGATTAGAAGTTTTGAATAAGTTTGTAATTGATGAGAGTGAACTACATTAGTGTGAGTCTTACATTTGTAAGACAGTTATTCATATGAATTTGAGACAAATCAGTTGTTTTATTCCTATGAGTAATATCTTTTATGTTGATGGTTTTGATTATGAATGGGTTACTTATATTTTGATCTTGATGATAGAAATTTAAATGTTTATAAGATTGTGAGAATGTCAAAAGATATTCAAACTTAATAATGACATCATTTTGAATGACACTATTGTGTTAAGTCATAATGGTACATATGAAAGGATTCATAAGTGATGAAACCAAGGTCTTAAAGATACTTGATATTTTGACACATAAAAACCATGCCCCTGTTAGGCAAAATGACTAGAACTTCACATTCTGGTAAAATAGAGTGTGTGTTGAATTATAGGATGTCATACATGATGATATGTTGTGTTCAACAAATGGTGGATATCATTATTTCGTAAAACTTCATTATGAATATAAGCAAATAAATGTATTTGCTGAATGAGACACAAGTTTGAAACTATTTGTTATGAATAAATAATTTCAGAAGGAAGAAGAATATTGAATTAACAAGAATATGAATCTTTATGATTTGATCAAAACGACAAGTATTGAGTTGTAATTCAGGCATACAAGACTTGTGAAAAGTGTTTCAAAAATTACAATGTCAAGGATATGTCAATATGTTGACATGTATAAAGAATTGTAATCATACCGTATTAGATACCATATGGTCTAAAGTAATCCCTTATCGTGTTAGCATTAGCATATTAGAGAAGATAAATTAGAATAGAAAACACTTACTTATTGTATAAAGAATCATCAAGGATTCATGGAAAGAACACCATAAGTGTAGGGCACAATGTGGTTTCTAGAAATTTTAGAGTTATGTGATATTTTAGAATTAGAATGGATAAATCTTTCTAGCGTATTCCTAGGCAACTAAGAATACATATTCCACAACTAAAAGCAAAGGGGCAAATTAGTATTGCTCAAAGTGGTGATTTATCGAGAAGAGTTTCTCAATAAAAGTGTTGATGGATAAAGGTGGAAACTTAAATAAGGTTGAGATCCTTCCTCCAAATGTTAGATTAGCGCAAACAAAATTCCACACATAGAGGAGAAACTAATGATAATGATCAAAAGTTTAGTGGGAGATTTTAATAAAAGAAAGTAGGATTCATGAATAAGCTCTGCCTCATTGCATAATTGAATTCATGATTCACTTGTCATGTTAATGGAACAATGGCATACCTACAAACTACAAAGAAGTGATGGTGAACCCAAAACGATAAATGACTTAGAGTCATGAAATCATGTACATTAAGATACATTCAAGATGGTAAAGTAAAATGTTACTTGATCTTATCAAAGTAAAGATGTTACTTCATCTTTCCAAAGGGACGACTAGAGTAAATGATCATGGGGAAAGGTTGAAAGTGTTCGTGCTTCCGTGCCCAAGTTCATAGATTATCTAGGAGAGTCACAAGGAAGAAATGAAACTTAAAGTAAGACATAAAGCTTGATTTGTGTCAAGAAATGTCTTGAACAAATTCAAATGGTTGACTACAATGTGTAGCAATGCTTAAGTCGGACAAATGGAATCTTGTAGCTGGAATTCTCAATTTGATGAATGGTCAAAGGATTTTGGGATTGTGCCCAAAATATTGAGAAGACCTGCATTTACAATAAACAAAGTGGGATCTAAGAGAGTTCCATGCTCTTATATGTAACTGACATATTTGAGTGGGAGCTTAACAAAGCATTCATATATGTTATTTACATATGGTGAATGGTATTTTTTGGTATTAGTAGATACTAGAGAATATTAAGTAGATGAAGTTAACCGAATATTGAACATTGAAATCTATCGAAATATATTGATATGTTTAATAGAATTACGTCAAAGTGTTTTCCTAGATTGAATTCTAAAAGAAGTTCGGAATGGAACAAGTTAAGAAGGGAGTTCTTACTTGTGTAACTAGGAGAAGCATTGAGATTGGATCGGTATGATAATGGTTAAAAGAAGTAAAAGATGGGTAACATCTACTATGCCCAAGTCATAGGTTCCATCTTGTAAAACCATGTCATATACTCGATATAATGTGACCCAAGTTCTTAACCGAAAGAACATGTTTCGCGAAGTGATCTCTGAGAGAATCACTGATAAAGGAGTTAAGTATTGTGTTCAGTAACTAGAGAGAACTGGAGGTATACATATGATCTGTAAAGGATGATGAACTTGATCATAAAGGGTTACGTTATGAAGTTATACCCAACCCAGATGATTCGAATTCTCGCAACATTGAGTGCCTTAGAATAAGAGAAGCGTGGTTAGACATCGTAGTGGCATTTAGTGCACTGTCGATTAGATTTACATTGACAAATAAGTATATGAATACTTCAAAGGTAAAATATGTAATGTTGTTGCTGGGGAAATACATCTTCCCACAGAGTGTGTTTCGAATGCTCATGATAATGAAAACATTATCTTTTGATTGACTAATCGGATGTCATGACAGAAGGAACAAAAATAACACGCTGTCGCCAAAACATAAATATTTATACCGCAAGATTATGATGTGATGATAAAGGGAAATTTAAAATTAGGTGACATTAACAATTCTCAAAGACATACGTATCTGTATATTGCAGTCCATAGACGAAACCTCTTCCATGAGCAAGCATGATCATAACACCAAAACTTATGATGTAACAATTCGTTCAAATGCAACTAGTTTATTTGTACTCTAGTTCAAGTGGGAGACTGTTGGAAATATGCCCTAGAGACAAATAACAATATAGATTATTGACATATTTCATTAAGTTCATAATAGTTTTTATATCATGCTATAATTGTATTGATAGGAACGTCAATACACGTGTGATATGTAAACCACCAAAGTCCCTTGTGATCCTCTAGACACTGGTTCATTGGTCAATCGATGATCGAGGTTTCTTGATCATGGACATTTATGTCAATTGACAATGGGGTCATTTCATTTAGTGAATGAAAGTGATGGATATATCCAACACAGGAATTGTAACACGATCAAGTCACAAAGTTCACCATTACAATGACTGGAAACGTAGTAACCAATTCATTAGACCGTGAGACTATATCAATCACTGTCACCCGAGAATACTTAGATGGCATCAAATGTCACTTGGTAATGTGGTGATCAGAAAGGTGTGTTCAGGTATTCGGAGGGGCGTGTAGAGGCATTATGTGTCGAGAGCGGGATTTGTTCATCCGCGTGACTGAAAGATACTCTGGGCACACTCGAAGACATGACATCCATAAAGCTGCAGCGTGTGACTAGGTGATTACTGCAAGTGCACATATCGTCTGTAGCTAGTTTCGAAATAAAGATATCGACCCCATAGGGAGCAGTAGGCAAAAGACTAAAATGATGTTAACTATAACTAAACGAAGTACTTGACAAATAACTTCGAGATGCAAGATAAGTAGAATTGTTTTTGTGTTTTTGGTTGAACAAGGTAATTTAAAGTAAAGTGAAACTTAATGCAGAAAGTAAGAATCGCGTGTGTAATAGAACTTCGGAACTACAATAGGGAAAAAGGCGTTCTCAGGGAATAGTGGATACACCGCTAGTAATTTAGACTAAGTAATCGAGAGTATTATAACGAATATTCTCATAATGTGTATGTATGTGGGAGGAGCTCCATATATGGACGATTTGCTAGCAACCACTACACACATTGTCCTCATAACCATAGCAGACAGTAACCGACAACCATCACGTTACCGCGCTATTAAGGGATTTCTCCCGTGGCATGGACATGGCTTAATGAGTTCTCCTTGATTCCCCAAGTTGGTACGTAAAGAATGACAACGGCTTTATAGTCACAGTAAGTGTTATCATCCCTCCATCTATCAACAAGTAATCCCCTTCATCGAGTCCCCATAAGAGGCAAATATTAAGGAGGTGCACAACTCCCAGTATCAAGATGAAGACAATTAACACGTACACATAATGATGTATAACATAATAATCTCTATTATCTCAGTCATATCTAGGGTTTCTCCATCTCCCCAAGAACTAGAGATCTACTCAGACATGGAGGCAATTAACACCATAGCAATGGTAATGAAAACAATCATAGATGAATAGTACTTGTATAAATCCACAATGGGTACAGGAATTACAACAAGATCTAGACAAGATGTAGATGGGATGGATGGAGATGGTGGTGATGTATTGGTGGTTGATGAAGATCGATGCCTTAGCCTCCTGGATCTGCGTAGGGTGAAGATGGATCCCTGGCGGATGAGTTCCCCCACCAGATGCCTTCCGGAGGTGAGGTTTTCGTGATTTATGGGTGTTTTGTATGTCGTCTCTCCCCACCAATTGCACGGGGTGAAACTATTTGACAAGGCAGAGGTGGCGTCAACTATACGGCCAGAGCTATACGGCTGGAAAAGTTGCTCCAGTCCTATAGTTGGTCGTTGGACTCTCTGGCTCCTTGTTTAGATTGTTTTTTACTCCTTTTCTCCACAGTACAGCTGCTCCAAGAATTGTATCCATTGGATCCATCATTTGTCCTGATCCTAGTGAAAACAAACATAAAATGTGCGCGTGAGCGTCGTAAAATACCAAGATCCTACATCTACAATGTAAAATAATAATGTAAACATAATGAAAATATGCACTCATCAACTTCCCCAAGCTTAGACTCTTGCTCGTCCTAAGCAAGTTTTAGCTTAATGGATCTGATCCTCATATTCATGAAGCTGAGTCAATAAAATAAATGAGGCAATTGCAGCATGTGTTTATCATATATGATACATAGGAACAAGTTTGTGAATAGTACCTTACTCGAACCATATGAATAGGATTAGCAGGATTCCACACCTTAGTAATCAACAGTTCAAAAACGATGAATCTCAACATAATGTAAAAGTATCTGGTTCAACCGAATGAGTTAACGAGGTAGTCCCAAGTGTTTTAGGATCAATGTATTCACTTGGGATTCAAAATCTTAAAAGTGTTTCTTTGTCATACTACAATACAGTGGTATATGCCTATTTGCTCTTTGCACACTCGCTCTTTTTCTTCTCTCTTTTGCATATATGCTCACACTTTTGTTTTTAAGTGTTGTGCAAAGGAGCTAGCCATATATTCCACCTTATGTAGGAATTCAAAGTTGAAAAAATCTCAGTTATCAAATTCCAACTATATATGAAGCATTCTTGTGACTTGGAGATTCTACCATGACTTGTTTTCACTCTATTTCGATAGCACTTTCATTTTTCCTTTGTTCAAGGTTTCTTTTTCAACTTTAATTGTATAGATAATTTCTCTTTGTAAATAAAACTGTAGACTTACAGCATGTTGACCAAATTATCTTTATGTGTTCTATTAATACCAATGGTGTGGAAGACTCCTATTGACATCATCAGATGCAAGTAAAATCATACTCAAGCCATTCATATATCATTGAAGCAAACTCAAACTCAATATTGCTCCATATATAATAATAAACTCAGAATTTCATAAAAGGGATCGACTATTCCTGAAGGGAATTCTAATGATCCAAACTTTATTTCTAGTTTGAACTAATGCAGAAACTTGTAATATAAAAAATTATAAGAAAGTTTACAAGGTCTTTAAAGATCTCCCCAAGCTTGGAATCAAGCCAGGCGGGATCAATTAACTCCTTGTGGGTACCTATTCCTCCTCTTGGGTAGATAGAGTGTTGTCTTCTTCTTTTTTGTTGCCCGCTTTAACTATGCTTTCAAAGCGAATGCTGAGCTTGGCCATGTCGTATTGGAGCTTCAACATTTTCCTCTTGAGGAATTTCTTCTCATCTGTTAACTCAAAGATAGTTTTAATCAGGAAACCAAATCTACCATCGATTGCATCGACCTTCTTCTCAAGGTCTTTGCTCATCATCCAGTAGGAGTCAATCCCTTCTCCAATTGTTTCAACGCATGCCTTGGAAGCCTTTTCTAACTCACAGATCTTATCATCAATCTCATCTTGCCACACCTTCTTAGGTTTAAGAGGTGATGGACCAAGAGGAGGCTTATAATAGGATCCTATATTGTAACGATAAGGATTAGGGAGGTACTCATCCTTGTTCCTTCCCTACTCAGCTTGTCTCATCATCTCCATCCTTTGTGGGAACAAGTCCTCCCAATTTGGGAGAGGCTTGATCTCCAGGATGGATGATGATGACGATCCTTTTGGTTCTACTTCCTCAATCCTCTTCACGGGCTTCTCTTCTTTCTTTTTCCAGATTTGGTTGACGTGGAAGGGCTGCATGGCTTCGCTGCATGGATGTTTCTTAAAGGGGCCTGTATAGGGATGACAAAGATCTTTCAAGGCTGGAGGTTGTAGCTCTGCGAAAACTTAATGAAAAAGGTTAGATGCGATTAGCTTTAAAAGGAGGGGTCAAAAACCCTAGCCGCCTTGCGTAACAAGCAATTATACGGGCGCAGCCCGTATAGCTCCTGCCGTATAGTTGTGAACCGACTATAGATTAGATCTATGCTGGAACCTAACTATACGGCCGTAACTATATGGGCGGAATTTTTAATTCCCGCTGTATAGTTGGTCGCTAAACTCTCTATATCCTGGATAAAAAAATTGGAGAAGGGTCGACAACTATACGATCGCGACTATACGGGAGGAATTTTTAATTTCGGTTGTATAGTTGGTCGTTAAACTCTTAGTATTCCAGAAAAAAAAATTCAAAGGTGTTGACAACTATACGACCGCAACTACATGGGTGGAATTTTTAATTTCGGCTGTATAGTTGGTCGTTAAACTCTCAGTACCTTTTCTAGATGGAAGCGTTGTCGTCGCAACAACTATATGGCCGGAACTATACGGCTGGAATTTTTATTCCTGCCGTATAGTTGGTCATTAAACCTTCTGTGTCCACCAATAATTTTCTGTTTCTCCAATATTCTTTATTAATCTAAAACTTAACGAAATATTGAGTTTTGATAGAGAAATGTCAGCTTAGAATTTTGACCAATTTTGGCATCATCAATCTTCCTTCTTCTTTGCTAGAGCATGAATTGTTCTCATTAAAAACAATACTCAAACTAGACTTTAGCTGAAAATTTAAAAACTTACTCAAACCTTTATTTCACATGGGTTGCCTCCCTTGAAGCTCTCTTTTATGGTCAATATCTTGACCGTAGTCCCGCTCATTCCATCTTGAATCCATTCTTCTTGTAATTGTCGTTCTTCGTATATCTTTGCTTTATCACTTCTTCGGGGGGTGCTCAACTCTATAGTGATTGCACTTATATCTTCTTTCACCCGATAATTCTTCAAGCGTTGTTCATTTACCACCCATGCAAGAGAGGGTGTTTTTCCTTGGAGCTTTACTACTCCCAACGAATAGGCTTCTTCAACTACATATGGACCTTCCCACTTTGATCTGAGTTTTCTTGGAAACAACCTAAGACGAGAATTATAGAGCAACACTTTGTCTCCACTTTTAAAAGTTTTATTCTCTATTTTTATATCATGCCATCTTTTAACATTT
This sequence comes from Avena sativa, assembly GCA_916181665.1. Taxonomy (NCBI): domain Eukaryota; kingdom Viridiplantae; phylum Streptophyta; class Magnoliopsida; order Poales; family Poaceae; genus Avena; species Avena sativa. The sequence continues at coordinate 439,024,495 of OV702295.1, forward strand.
TCCTTAAACAACCTAGCATTCTCATAAGCTTCACTTCTAAACTGATCTAAAGCATGCACATCCAATAAACGCTTCTCCCATGCTGCTTTGAGATCATAATTTAGATTCTTGATTGCCCAAAAAGCTTGGTGTTCTAGTTCTAATGGTAAATGGCATGCCTTACCGTACATCATCTTATAAGGTGTCATACCCATTGGATTTTTAAACGCAGTACGGTATGCCCATAGAGTGTCATTTAACTTGTATGACCAGTCTTTTCTTGATTTTTCCACCGTCTTCTCGAGTATGGTCTTTAGTTCTCTATTTGAGAGTTCTACTTGACCATCGTGATGATATGGTGAAGAAACGCGGTGAGTTACTCCATACTTGCAGAGGATTTTCCTGAAAGTCCCTTTCATAAAATGAGAACCACCTTCAGTAATTAAAAATCTAGGAACTCCAAACCTAGGGAATATGATATCCTTGATCATCTTCAGTGAGGTAGCTGCATCCGCGTGATTTGTTGGGATAGCTTCAACCCACATAGTAACATAGTCAATAGCAACAAGAATATGAGTATAACCATTCGATTCTGTAAATGGTCCCATGTAATCCATTCCCCATACATCAAAGGGTTCAATTATTAGACTATAATTCATCGCCATTTCTTGTCTCCTACCTATATTACCTCTTCTTTGGCAAGCATCGTAGTATTCCACATACCCGTGTGCATCCTTGAGCAAGGTGGGCCAATAGAATCCGGATTGAAGTACCTTTGCAGCAGTTCTTTTACCTGCATGATGCCCTCCATATGGACTATCATGACAAGCCTTCCGAATCATTCTGTCAAGTCCATGATGATATAGATACAGATAATCCCAAAAGTAATATTTAAGATCATTAAATAATTTCATTCTTTGATTCCTTGACATACTAGGAGGTAAAAAAATTGTTGCTAGATAGTTAGCATAAACTGCATACCATGGATCAGCAATTTCTACCTTTGCTAAATATTCTCCCGGAAATGATTCATTAATAGGTACGGGGTCATTAATTATTCACTCTATCCTAGAGAGATGATCTACTACTAGATTATCCTTACCCCTCCTATCTACTATTTGCAAATCGTATTCTTTTCACCTAATTAACCTGGGCTTAGCATCCTTTTCACAAGGAGGTGATGCAAAGCTTGGTGATCTATATGAATTATTACCTTAGAATTAATTATGTAAGATCTAAATATGTCGCAGGCAAAAATGATAGCTAGAAAATCTTTTTATGTAGTAGCATAATGTTTCTGAATCTTATTAAGAGGTCTACTAGCGTAATAAAGAACATTCAAATTCTTTCCATCTTGTTGTCCCAACACAGCCCCTAAGCATAATCACTAGCATCACTAATTTCAAAAGGTTCATCCCACTTTGGAGATTGCATGATAGGTGCTGAAACTAGTTTATCCTTAAGGTTCTCAAAAGCTGCAATGCAGTCATGGTCTAAATAGAATGGAGTTTCTTTATCAAGAAGATTGGTAAGGGGCATAGCAAGTTTAGCAAAATCTTTTATAAACCGCTTATAAAATCCTGCATGTCCCAGAAACATTTTTAAGTTTTTAATGTCCTGAGGTATTGGGAGATTTTCTATAGCATTTATATTAGTTTTGTCTATTTCTATTCCCTTCTTCGAAACTTTGTGCCCAAAAACTTTACCTTCTCTTTCCATGAAACGACATTGCTCCCAATTTAAAACCAAGTTTGATTGCCTGCATCTCTGCAAAACTTTGGTCAGATTGTAAAGGCAATTATCAAAAGTTGTTCCACAAACAACAAAATCGTTTGTTAGGACTTCCATAGTCTTCTCAACAAAATCATCAAAAAATCTTTAGAACACATTCCTAAAAAGTTGCTGCTGCATTACATAAGCCAAATGGAATTAATCTATAAGCATATGTGCCATAAGGACAAGTGAAAGTTGTTTTCTCTTGATCTTCCGGCTGTATGGAAATTTGAGAGTATCTAGAATAACCATCAAGAAAACAAAAGTAAGAATTATTAAGTCTATCTAGAATTTTATCCATGAATGGTATAGGTTTATGATTCTTTTGTGTCTCACGATTTAGTTTCCTAAAGTCAATGCACATATGATATCCTACAATTGGTCTCACAGGAACTAGTTCATCTTCCTCATTCATAGCAGCATCAAGACCACCTTGTCTTGGTATACAATGAGCTGGGTTAACCCACTTACTGTTAGAAATAGGATATATTATGCCAGCATCAAGTAAACATATAACTTCTTTTCTTACTACTTCCTTCATCTTACGGTTAATCCTTCTTTGCAGATCTACTACGGATTCAGCATCATCAAGCATGGTAATCTTATGTGTTACAATAAATGGATCTATTCCTTTAATATCACTCAATGTATATCCAAAGGCTTCATGATGCTTAACCAAAACTGAAATGAGTTTATTCGTTTCATTTTATGATAGATTCTTGCTAATAATAACATGACATTTATTTTCATTATCTAAAAACTCATACCTCATATTGTCTGGAAGTTTTTTCAATTCTATTGGTGGAGGTTCTTCATCTCTTGTTCTTACCAATTCTTCATAGTCATGTGCATTTTGTGCTTCCAGAATTGAATCAAGGTAATCGTCCATGTCTTCTTTCTTCTCATCATCTGGTGCTTCTTCCCAATTAATCAAGCTCCTTTCTAATTCATCTTGTGGAGTACTGAAATGAATTACCGCTAGCTCGGCAATCGTATTTTCTTCCTTGATATCCTCCACTTCATATGGCCTCTTCTTTAGTTTGGTGAAGTGGAATGTCATTTCCTCTTCTCCAAACTTCAGTGAAATAGTTTCCTTCTGATTATCTACTCAATCTTTGGTGATGGAAATAAAAGGCCTGCCTAAAAGAATAGGTCAAAAAGAATCTCGAGGCATATCAACAATATGAAAATCAATGGGATACATGAGTGAGCCAATAAAGACATAGATATTTCTAATTACCCCTTCCGGTTTTATATTGGATCTACTAGAAAATTTAATAATAGTGTCTACCGATTCAACATCTAGATTATTTAAGTTGTAGTGAAGTTCTTCATAAAGTGATGACGGCATAATATTTATGGTGGAAATTGGTACACAGATTCCATATAAGAAAGTTTCTCCATAATATATAGGGGTCATAGGCTTTGAAGTTTCGTTACCTCGAACCTTACCTTGGATGAATTCCGAGGTTTCACGATCTAACATAACCACTTCATCTTCCACTACTCGTGCTTCCAGAAGATATTTTATTATAACATTATTTATATTTGTAGCTTCAAAATTCCTTTCTGGTTTCTTCGGTCTCTTCTTTATTTGTTCTTCCTCTCTTTGTCTTTTTCAAAGATCCCCTATATAGGTATTGAGGAGAACTCTTCCATTAGTGCTCTTGCATGCTTATTTTCTTCGAGGAGTTTATGAGGTTCCCATTCTGTAGGTACCTGCAAATGCCCTGCATAATTCTCAATAATTTTCTTTACTGAGTAAAAATCAATACCGAGGGTTTTAATCATTGTATCTGTCCTCTCATCTGCAAGGAAATCCTTAATGCAAGCATATTCAGAAAAACTATTTGTAATATTTTCCTTATCTTTAAAATTTGCGGTTGCTTCTCTCATTTTTATTATTAGATTCCGAGCCACATCATAGGTATAAGATAGAAAACTGCCATTTGAAGCAGTGTCTAGATTCATCCTATTTTCAATATTTTGAAGGAGTTATGCCCTAGAGGCAAATAATAAACTATATTATTTGATATATCTCCTATATGTTCATAATACGTTTCATACTGTGCTATAACTGTGTTAATACGAAACATTAATATACGTGTGGTATGCAAACAAACCGTGTCTCTAGTTACCTCTAGTGAACTAGTTCATTGGTCATGAGGATGGTCTGTGTTTCAAGACCATGGGCATTTATGCCAACTGACAATGAGGTCATGTTATTAGTTGAATAACATGATAGACAAACATCCGACCATTATATCTTAATGAGATCTAGTTACAAAGTTCACCATTGATGATAAAACACAGAGAACCTCGCAACCCGGTCCTTTGACTGTGAGGTAATGTAAATCACCATTCCGGAAGAAGCTTAGATAAGATTTTGAAGAGGTTCAAAATGGAAAACACCAAGACAGGTTTTACACCTATGATGAAGAATTGCAAAATGAGTATGACTCAATGTCCTATAACGGACGATGATAGAGAGAAGATGTCTTACATCCCCTATGCTTCAGCCATAGGACCTATCACGTATGCAATGCTTAGTACCTGACCTGATGTCGCATTGGCTCTTAGTTTGATGAGCCGATATCAGAGTAATCCAGGACCGGATCACTAGACAGCTGTGAAAAATATCCTGAAGTATCTGAGAAGAACAAAGGATATGTTCCTAATCTATGGAGGAAATGATGAAGCTCTAAACGTAACAGGTTACGTAGATGCGACCTGGAATTCAGATCATGATGACTCGAAGTCTCAGACAGGATTTGTTTTCCTGGTGAATGGTGGGGCGGTAAGCTGGAAGAGCAAGAAGCAGCCAGTGGTGGCACAATCTTCAATGGAGTCTGAATACATTGTTGCAGCTGATGCAACGAATGAAGCTATTTGGCTAAGGAATTTCGTCATCGAACTGGGAGTTTTTCCCAATGCGCAAGACCCCGTGAGGATCTATTGTGATAACATGGGAGATATTATAAATGCAAGGGAACCAAGAACTCATTCCACAGCCAAACACATCAAGCTTAGATTTCACGTCATTCGGCAGAACGTTGATGAAGGTGAAGTCAAGATTTGCAAAGTAGATATGGAACTGAATGTGGTAGATCCTTTGACGAAAGCTCTCCATCTAGACAAGCATGAACAACACCGAGATTCCATTGGTGTTAGGTTCCAGCCTATTGTAAACTAGTTCTGTTTATACTCTAGTGCAAGTGGGAGACTGAAGGAGTTATGCCCTAGAGGCAAATAATAAAGTATATTATTTGATATATCTCCTATATGTTCATAATATGTTTCATACTGTGCTATAACTGTGTTAATACGAAACGTTAATACACGTGTGGTATGCAAACAAACTGTGTCTCTAGTTACCTCTAGTGAACTAGTTCATTGGTCATGAGGATGGTCTGTGCTTCAAGACCATGGGCATTTATGCAAACTGACAATGAGGTCATGTTATTAGTTGAATAACATGATAGACAAACATCTGACCGTTATATCTTAATGAGATCTAGTTACAAAGTTCACCATTGATGATAAAACATAGAGAACCTCGCAACCCGATCCTTTGACTGTGAGGTAATGCAAATCACCATTCGGAAGAAGCTTAGATGGTTATCAAGAGTCATCTCATAACAGGGTGATCAAAAAGGTGCCACTCAGGTTTTCCGAAGGGATGCGTAGAGGAGTACATATCAAGACCAGGATTTGTCTAGTCCGTGTAACAGACAGAGACATGTGGCCATCTCGGTGACGTTGCATTAATGAAGCTTGCAAGCATGTGAATAGGTCACGGAATGCAACGAAATGAGAACGAGAAAACAAGTTCATCATTAACAAGATCGAACTAAGGTATGGAGATACCGAAGATCAAAGTCTCGGATGAATTACGTATCGAATGACAAAGGGAATGGGGAACGACTATCTCACGGTTCGAGCGATTGTATTCGTGAAACGCACGGGGGTCACATGGCCATCCAGGTCCCTCTGTTGATCATTGATATGAGAGTGGTCTCTATCATGTCCGAAGTGTTTCTGAACCGAAGGATGTCACGCTTAAGGGTAGGGACGCTTAAGGTAGATGAGGTATTGTATGAGAAATAGAGAGAGAGAAACCGGAATAGTTTTGGTAACATCCAATGAAGATCGGAAGGGGTCCGGAAGGTGTTCCGGAGTGCAGGAATAATATAATATGTGTATTTCAATGTTAATTGGAGAATTAATATTAAATATATTTTTTATTTTATTTTTAAAGGATCAATATTGCTAATGGGCCTCACCCATAGGGAGGCCCAATAGGGCAATGCACATAGGGAGAGGGGGCCGGCCGGCCTAGGGCTGGTGGGCCACCCCAGTGGGCCCACCAAGGGCCGGCGGCTACCCCAAGGTGGCCGGCGCGTGTGGGGATTAGTCCCACACCGCCTGGCCCATGGGTAGTGCCTCCCCCTCCCACTATATAAAGGGGTTCCCCCTCCCCCTTTGGAATCACCCATTCCTCTCATTCTCTCTCTCATCTGCTGAGGACTTCCCCGTAATATCCACCTTCACACTACCGTCGTGTGATCAGGCGATCCGGCATCTACTTCTTCCCCTGCTCGGCTGGATCGGAGTACGGTTGACATCTCCTACACCGGACGTGTGACGAACTTCGGAGGCACCACACTTGGGGTGCTGCTCTTCTTCCTCGATATATGCCTTCCTGCGTAAGGCATGCCTCTGTTTGCAAAGGTATGAATATTGTATTCCTTCTCCGTTACTTATGTATACATAGTATAGATCCTGGTATTAGTGTTCGAGTAGATAGAATTTTTTTGTTTTCTGCTACGGAACCCTTCAGTGGTATCAGAGTGGGTCTATGGGTAGACATGTCGTACGGATAGAACACATAGCAATATGTGGGCATTGATTCTCTAGTTGCTACCCTTTTTAATGTTATTGTTCATATCGCGGCACTGTTTGATGAAGCAGCCCCCAACCAACCTCACGTGGTGATTCACGAGACTGGTCCACAAATCAAAGTGGCTTAGGGGGGTGTTTGTCTCTCTACAGTAGTTGATATGGCATTGACACTAGAGGGCCCTGAAAAGGGAAGAAGAACGGCAATCATTGAATCCATGTTGTGGCTCGACGTTCGTAGGTGGGAAAGGGTTCTACTGCGAAAGCCCTAAAGTCGCGTAAAACATGCAATAGTTAATATAGAAGCGTCTATCTTTATTATGGCATAGGGGCAAGTATTATAACATGGCAATGACAAGTTTGTGAAACTCTCATTGAAGCTATTGATGATGATCATAAAGCTATAACCATGTCATAACACTTCACTTTTGAAGTATTACTTATTGTGCTAGTATACTTACTAGACGGTAGCATAATAAGATGATCCCTCATAGTATTCTAGTTATCGTATTCCCCTTGTGTGTGCACCACCAAGAAAGTTCTTCGGTATGAGGCGATCCAGGGTTACAGGCCTGGGTGTCAGACATATCTACGTTCGCATACAGTGGGTGTAAGCCATGTTGCACTGTGAATACACACGAGTTAGGACTGGCGAGCCTAGCACGTTAGAGAAACGTGGCCTCGGAATACAAGAGACCGAAAGGTCGAGCATGAATCACATGGTTGATGTGATCGACATTAAGGAATGTCCACCTTTGATACTGCACTGATGTCCGTGACGATCGGGGGAGGTGCAGAGGATAGGGATCATGTGATCATTGAACGAGTAGAGGGATGTTCATTTAAGTGGGAGTTCTTTTAGTTAAAACTTAAACTCATTATTATGAACATGGTCTAAACACTTTGCAAATCCTTTGTAGATGTCTCGCCCACCCACCTTCAACCTTAGCACTTTCCTCGAAAAGGACAAGCTGAAAACTGATGGAACCAACTTCACCGCATGGTTCCGCAATCTTAGGATCCTCCTAGTCCCCTACAAGCTGACCTATGTCATCGAGGCTGAGCTTCCGGCTAAGCCTGCAGATTCCGCCTCCTAGGTTGATGTGATCTACATTAGAGAATGTCCACCTTTGATACTGCACTAATGGCCGTGATGATCGGGGGAGGTGCAGAGGATAGGGATCATGTGATCACTGGACGAGTAGAGGGGTGTTCGTTTAAGTGGGAGTTCTTTTAGTTAAAACTTGAACTCATTATTATGAACATAGTCTAAACACTTTGCAAATCCTTTGTAGATGTCTTGCGCACCCACCTTCAACCTTAGCACTTTCCTCGAGAATGACAAGCTGAATACTGATGGAACCAACTTCACAGCATGGTTCCGCAATCTTAGGATCCTCCTAGTCCCCTACAAGCTGACCTATGTCATCGAGGCTGAGCTTCCGGCTAAGCCTGCAGATTCCGCCTCCTAGGACTAAAAGAATATCTAGCAGTCCAAGGCGGACGATTTCTCCCTCATCCAGAGTGGAATGCTCTATGCCATGGAGCCGGAGCTTCAAAAGCGTTTTGAGAAGATGAATGCTTTTGAGATCATTGACGATCTCAAAGCTGTCTTTGCTCCACAGGCTCGTGCAGAGAGGTATGATGCTTCCGAGGTCTTCTTCTCTGCTAAAATGGAAGAGCACGGCAGTATTAGTGAGCACGTGGTCAAAATGTCTGGCTATGTTAAATGCTTAAACGCCCTGGATTGCAAAATACAGGAGGAGCTCGCTATAGATAGGGTGTTGTACTCGCTGCCCCCTAGCTATAAGGGTTTTGTGATGAACTACAACATGCAAGGGATGACTAAGACCCTTGCTGAGGTGTTCTCCATGCTCAAAACTGCTGAGGTTGAAATCAAGAAGGAGCACACGGTGTTGATGGTTAACAAGACCACCAACTTTAAGAAACCGGGGCAAAAGGGGAAAGGCAAGGGTAAGAAGTCTAAGAAGGATGGCAGGTTTGCTCCCAGCACCTCAAAGAATGCCAAGCCTGGTCCTAAGCTTGGCACTTTGTGCTTCTACTACAAAGGGGATGAGCACTGGAGACGCAACTGCCCCAAGTACCTTGAAGACAAGCGAGCTGGCAAGATAGCCATCCCGGACAAAGGTATATATGATATACATGTTATTGATGTATTCCTTACGTACGAGCGCCAGGAGTAACACCTGGGTATTTGATACCGGATCTGTTGCTCACATTTGTAACTCTCAACTGGATCTGCAGAGTAGGAGGCGCCTAAGGAAGGACGAGGTGACGATGCGCGTCGACAATGGTTCGAGAGTCGAAGTGATGGCCGTCAGCACCCTGCATCTGCGTCTATCGTAAGGATTATTGTTGATTTTGAATAAATGCTATTATGTACCCGCACTGAGTATGAATATTGTGAGTGGATCTTGCTTGTTGCAAGACAGTTATTCATTTAAATCAGGAACAAATGGTTGTCCAACTTATATGAATGATGTTTTCTATGTTCATGCTCTTATACGTGATGGTTTGTTCTTACTTGATCTTGATTGTGATACACACATCCATAGTGTTGATGCTAAACATTGTAAGCACAGTAACAACAATTCCATGTTCATGTGGCATTGTCATCTTGGTCATATTGGCATAAAGCGCATGAAGAAACTTCATTCAGAAGGGCTTCTTGGATCATTGGATTTCGAATCCCTTGACACATGTGAGCCATGCCTCATGGGCAAGATGACTAGGACACCATTCTTCAGAATAGTGGAGAGAGTTGTAGACCTACTTGGGATCATACATACGGATGTATGTGGACCAATGAGTGTCTCAACACGCAATGGTTATCGTTACTTTGTTACCTTTACTGACTACTTAAGCAGATATGGATATATCTACTTGATGAAGAACAAGTCTGAAACCTTTGAAAAGTTCAAGGAATTTTAGAAAGAGGTAGAGAATCAACTTAACAAGAAAATCAAGCACCTTCGATTGGATCGAGGAGGCGAGTATTTTAGTTATGAGTTTAACATGCACTTGAAGGACTGTGGGATTATCCCACAGCTTGCACCAGCCGGAACACAACAGCGTAATGGTGTGTCGGAACATCGTAACCGAACCCTATTGGATAGTGTATGGTCCATGATGTCTTTAACTGATTTGTCTGTATCTTTTTGGGGATACGCGTTAGAAACCGCCGCTTTTATTGTAAACCGAGCACCATCCAAATCCGTGGAGACAACCCCATATGAGATATGGCATGGCAAGAAGCCATTGTTGTCATTTCTGAAAGTTTGGGGTTGTGAGGCTTACGTTAAGAAACTGCAGCCTAACAAACTCGAACCCAAATCAGAAAAATGTATCTTTGTGGGATACCCAAGGGAAACCGTTGGGTATACTTTCTACAACCAAGCCGAAGGCAAAATGTTTGCCGCAAAAACTGGCACCTTTCTCGAGAAAGAGTTTCTTGCAAACGGAGTGAGTGGAAGGAAAATTGAGTTAGATGAAATTGTTGACCCTTCTCTCCGTATTCCGAGTAGCGCAACGGAAGTTGTTCCGAAACCGCTCTCCAACATGGAGGAAGAGCCCATTGATGCTGATCAAAACAATGACATCGAGACTCCTGAGGTTCGACGGTCTACAAGGGTTCGTGCCACTCTAGATTGGTATAGTAGCCTTGTGATGTCTATCATCTTAGATGATCAGGAAGAACCTGGAGACTACAAAGAAGCTATGGATAGTGCTGACTCCGAGAAATGGCTAGAAGCCATGAAATCCGAAATAGGATCCATGCATGAAAACCAAGTTTGGACCTTGGTGGATCTTCCAGAGGGCCGCAAGGCCATGGAAAATAAATGGATCTTTAAGAAAAAGACAGATGCAAATGGTAATGTGACCATTCACAAAGCTCGACTTGTCACAAAGGGGTTTCAACAAATTCAAGGAGTTGACTACGACGAGACTTACTCTCCCTTAGTGATGCTTAAGGCTGCCAAGATTCTAATAGCAATTGCTGCACATTTCGACTATGAAATTTGGCAGATGGATGTCAAGACCGCTTTCCTCAATGGTCACATTGATGAAGAGTTGTATATGATGCAATCGGAAGGTTTTGTTGATCCTAAGGATGCTCGAAATGTATGCAAGCTTCAACGATCCATTTATGGATTGAAGCAAGCATCTCGGAGCTGGAATCAAAGTTTTTATCAAGTGATCAAAAGTTTTGGATTTGTCCAAAACGAACAAGATTTCTGTGTTTACAAGAAAGCGAGTGGGAGCTCGGTTGTTTTCTTAGTAGTATATGTGGATGACATATTACTCATGGGAAACAATGTGGATCTTATGAAAAGCGTGAAAGCATATTTGAGGAACCAATTTTCCATGAAGGATCTAGGTGAAGCTGCGTATATATTAGGAATCAAGATCTATAGAGATAGATCAAGACACCTAATAGCATTGAGTCAGAGTACTTACATAGATAAGATTTTGAAGAGGTTCAAAATGGAAAACACCAAGAGGGGTTTTACACCTATGATGAAGAATTGCAAAATGAGTATGACTCAATGTCCTGTAATGGATGATGATAGAGAGAAGATGTCTTACATCCCCTATGCTTCAGCCATAGGATCTATCATGTATGCAATACTTAGTACCCGACCTGATGTGGCATTGGCTCTTAGTTTGACGAGCCGATATCAGAGTAATCCAGGACCGTATCACTGGACAGGTGTGAAAAATATCCTGAAGTATCTGAGAAGAACAAAGGATATGTTCCTAATCTATGGAGGAAATGATGAAGCTCTAAACGTAACAGGTTACGTAGATGCGAGCTGGAATTCAGATCATGATGACTCGAAGTCTCAGACAGGATTTGTTTTCCTGGTGAATGGTGGGCGGTAAGCTGGAAGAGCAAGAAGCAGCCGGTGGTGGCACAATCTTCAATGGAGTCTGAATACATTGATGTAGCTGATGCAGCGAATGAAGCCGTTTCGCTAAGGAATTTCGTCATCGAACTGGGAGTTTTTCCCAATGCGCAAGACCCTGTGACGATCTATTGTGATAACAAGGGAGCTATTACAAATGCAAGGGAACCAAGAACTCATTCCACAGCCAAACACATCAAGCTTAGATTTCACGTCATCCGGCAGAACGTTGACGAAGGTGAAGTCAAGATTTGCAAAGTAGATACAGAACTGAATGTGGCAGATCCTTTGACGAAAGCTCTCCATCTAGACAAGCATGAATAACACCGAGATTCCATTGGTGTTAGGTTACTACCTATTGTAAACTAGTTTTGTTTATACTCTAGTGCAAGTGGGAGATTGAAGGAGTTATGCCCTAGAGGCAAATAATAAAGTATATTATTTGATATATCTCCTATATGTTCATAATATGTTTCATACTGTGCTATAATTGTGTTAATACGAAACGTTAATACACGTGTAGTATGCAAACAAATCATGTCTCTAGTTACCTCTAGTGAACTAGTTCATTGGTCATGAGGATGGTCTGTGCTTCAAGACCATGGGCATTTATGCCAACTGACAATGAGGTCATGTTATTAGTTGAATAACATGATAGACAAACATCCGACCGTTATATCTTAATGAGATCTAGTTACAAAGTTCACCATTGATGATAAAACACAGAGAACCTCACAACCCGATCCTTTGACTATGAGGTAATGCAAATCACCATTCTGGAAGAAGCTTAGATGGTTATCAAGAGTCATCTTGTAACAGGGTGATCAAAAAGGTGCCACTCGGGTTTTCCGAAGGGATGCGTAGAGGAGTACATATCAAGACCAGGATTTGTCTAGTCCGTGTAATGGACAGATACATGTGGCCATCTCGGTGACGTTACATTAATGAAGCTTGCAAGCATGTGAGTAGGTCACGGAATGCAACAACATGAGAACAAGAAAACAAGTTCATCAGTAACAAGATCGAACTAAGGTATGGAGATACCGAAGATCAAAGTCTTGGATGAATTAGGTATCGAATGACAAAGGGAATGGGGAACGACTATCTCAGGGTTCGAGCGATTGTATTCGTGAAACGCACGGGGGTCACATGTCCATCCAGGTCCCTCTGTTGATCATTGATATGAGAGTGGTCTCTATCATGTCCAGAGTGTTTCCGTACCGAAGGATGTCACTCTTAAGGGTAGGGACGCTTAGGGTAGATGAGGTATCGTATGAGAAATAGAGAGAGAGAGAAACCAGAATAGTTTTGGTAACATCCGATGAAGATCGGAAGGGGTCCGGAAGGTGTTCCGGAGTGAAGGAATAATATAATATGTGTATTTGAATGTTAATTGGAGAATTAATATTAAATATATAATTTATTTTATTTTTAAAGGCTCTATATTGCTAATGGGCCTCACCCGTAGGGAGGCCCAATAGGGCAAGGCGCATAGCGAGAGGGGGCCGGCCGGCCTAGGGCAGGTGGGCCGCCCCAGTGGGGCCCACCTAGGGCCGGCGGCTTCCCCAAGGTGGCCGGCGTTTGTGGGGATTAGTCCCACACCGCCTAGCCCCTGGGTGGTGCCCTCCTCCCACTATATAAAGGGGTTCCCCCCTCCCCCTTTGGAATCACCCATTCCTCTCATTCTCTCTCTCATCTGCTGAGGACTTCCCCGTAATATTGGGGAGGACCTCGTAATTGAGTTCTCCACCTTCACACTACCATCATGTGATCAGGTGATCCGGCATCTACTTCTTCTGCTGCTCGGCTGGATCGGAGTCCGGTTGACGTCTCCTACACCGGACGTGTGACGAACTTCGGAGGCACCACACTTGGGGTGCTGCTCGTCTTCATCGATATAGGCCTTCCTACGTAAGGCATGCCTCTATTTGCAAAGGTATAAATACTATATTCCTTCTCTGTTACTTATGTCTACATAGTATAGATCCTGGTATTAGTGTTCGAGTAGATAGAAATTTTTTGTTTTCTGCTACGAAACCCTTCATATTTAGCTCTCCATAAAATGTATGGGTGATTAACCAATCAGGAAAACGATGATGGGGGCAATTATCTAGATAGCTTTTATACCTTAGATATCCTTCTTATAAGCCCTCACTAGGATTATTTTTTAAACTTATAATAATACCTCTCATCTTGTGAGCTTTGCTTTCAGAATAATATTTTGATGGGAACTTAGTTGTCAATTCCTCCCAAGTCCTTGGTGCTTCTGCACAAAAAGATCGGTACAAGTCGCAAACATTATTAGAGAGATTTTGTCTAAACAACTCGATTTTAACCATATCAAGATTACGGTCGTCGAAAAAAGGAACTGAGAATGTCTTCAAAGAATTGTAAGTGTCCATATGGACTTTCTTCATTAGTTCCTGCAAATTTCTTAGAATGGACTCTCTGCCTCTCTTGTTCGCTTCTGGTTTTCTTTTGGTATTATTAATATTTCCCAAATAAGTGATTTAGGTTGTTTTTGACTCCTTTTCTCCATAGTACAACTGCTCCAAGAATTGTATCCGTTGGATCCATCATCTGTCCTAATCCTGGTGAAAACAGACATAAAATGTGTGCGCGGGCGTCGTAAAATACCAAGATCCTGCATCTACAATGTAAAATAATAATGTAAACATGATGCAAATATGCACTCATCACTAGGTCATGGGGATGTCATAGCTCGGAACGAGTAAAATTATACTTGTTGGTAACAAGATTGAACACGGCATGGCGATGTCGTTGATCGAATCTCGGACAAGTAAAGTATCGAAGTAACAAGGGAATTGGACACTATCTTTCACGGTTCAATGACGCAGATTCTCGTGGAATGCACAGGGGTCACACGGGCATCCAGGTCCCTCTGATGATCATTGGTCCGAGAGAGATCTCGACCATGTCAGGAGTATTCCCGAACTGTATGGTAACACGCTTAAGGGTTTGACAATGCTCGGAGATCGTTCTGGTATCATAGGAATCACCGAAGAAGAGAGAAGGGAAACCAGAAGGGTTCTGGGAAAGTCCGGAGTTGTCTGGAAGGAGTTCCGATGCAACGGGGGATTGAATAATATGTAAATATATGTTAATTATTGAATTATACATGTATTTATTTAATATTTAAATATGATTTAATGGGGCAGCCCACCTAATGGGCCAATTTCCAAAGGGGAAAAGGGCCCAAGAGGGGGCCACAGCCCTAAGAGGGACCTAGGAGGGGTCGGCTGCCCTAGTGGGCTTGACCCCCACATGTGGCCCATGGGTGGGCTGGCCGGTGCGCCTCCCCCCACCTCTCCCCTTGATTAGTCTCACCCTAGGACTTTGAGGGAGGCAGTACCCCCCCTCCCCTTTTCCCCTATATAAAGGAGGGCATATGGAGGGATTTAAACACACCAATAAATCCTAAGCTTGAGGCTTCTCCCTCAAAGTGCTCTCCTCTCCCTCTCTCTCTTATGAGTGCAGCCCCACTGTAAGGGCTGCGTGAAAGAGAGTGTTCTTCACCGCAGAGCACCGTCGCGCTGCAGGGATTCCGGATCCAGGAGATCTACTTCTGCAAATGTTGCTGCATTGGAGGAGCGGGATTCATCGTCAGGCACCGGACGTCTCTAACTCTCGACGAGGTGCAACACTTGGGGCACTCAAGTCATTCGAGTCGTGTAGTCATTGGAGCTGGTGGAGCTGAAGCTGGTGGAGCCATCCACGACCTTGAGGTCGGCATCGGTACGACTACATCAACCATGTTCTTACGAATGTTAACAAGGCTTTTCGGTCTTCAAGGGTAAGTTTCGAAAAGCCCCTCCATTACTGCATTACTAATAGATAGATCCTGGCATTAGGGTTGTTCGCGTAGGATTTTTTTGTTTTCAGGCGCTAAACCCCTTCATAGCCACCGTCAAGTTACAGGGTTGCTCTACGGCCACCACAATGTAGATCCTACAGCTGCACCTAACCGGCACCACACGGTCATCGCTCGGACAACTACCTGAAGATTCCATCAGCAGCTGGAACGACCTTGAAGATAAGTCCATTCGACATTTTGCAAGCACACAAACCAAAACATGGAGAATCAATAAGAGCCTTCATTTAGCGATGGAATATCATCAATTACTCAGTTGAGTCCATATCCGACAAAAGGGCAATTGATGCCTTCAACGACGGCCTCTACCATGAAGAATTCATAGAAGAACTAGGATGGGTCAAGCCCAAAACAATTTCACAGCTGATCGATATGGCAAATCGTTGGGCTGATGGAGAGGACGCAGTACACAACAAGCGAATATGTTAACCCAAAGAAGACAGGAACAGACACAACAGCGATAGAAGACGAAGGAACAACGACGCAGTGGAGGCTCCAGGTTTTCGGTGATAGGTATTCATTATAAAAAATTCAATGTACTATATAAAACTAAAAAATGATAGGAGATACATAGAATGGTACGACAATAACAAATTTCTAATAAAGTAACAATCCATAAGAGCTAAGATTAATAATTCCACAAGAACTACCAATACTATAATAGTATAATAACAATTCACCATTGATGCATTACCTCTTGATTGAAGAATCTATCATATCATCTTCTTACAAATTACAATATAACTCTGCGATCACCTTGTTGGAAGAGATTGATGACATCCTCATCCTTCACTTGATTGAAGAATTCTCTCTCAATAAATGTAACGATACAATTGTTCAAGTATTCATCTCCCATTTTGGTCCTTAGCTTATTCTTGACATAGTTCATTGAGGAGAATACTCTTTCAACACCTGCAGTAGCTACTGGCAAAATCAGTACCAACTTGAGAAGCTTGTATGCAACAAAATATTGTTCATGCTTGTTTGTCTCCACAAGCATAACTGAAAGCTAAACTAGATTCTTCAAGTTTTTAAACCTTTCACCTCTGTGCACATGATTAATATACATGTCTAATTGCCATGGAAGTCTTGACAGTTCATCACTTGTGAAATCATTAGCATAAAACTTTGTAGCAAGCCTAACCAACTTATTTTGATCATAAGCAGCAAATAAACAAAGTGGACTGAATGCTGCCATGCAAGAAAGTAGATATGTGTTTACCTCATCAAATATGTCATTCAGCTCAGAAAGTCGCCTATCAATGACACTCACAAACATATCAACATGGAAGCGATGGAAATTCATTGCACCATTATAGAAACCCCTTCTAGGTCGCCCAACAGGGTAGTAAGGACCCTCCATATCAACAACTTTGATCTTATGTTTTGTACAGAAAGATGTTACCTTTATAAGAAAATCATCCCATCCAGGATCAGCCCTCAAGATTTCCAATTGATACTTTGTGAGATCAACTAGCTCAATAGCATGAACAATATCTTGGTCCTGCTTTTCCAAAGATCTGCTCAAATCATCTATGTATCCAAATATTTCTTCCATCAAGTGTTCCATGAAAACAAACTCAAATCACCGAAATTATCTCAACACAGTTAGAGCCGTTACGGCCTCCACACCATGGTACTCTTTTCCAATCTTGACAAGGACTCATCGTATTGTAGCATACATAGATATGACATGACTCTAGTTCTGAAGTGAGAGACCCAACGTGTATCACATGGCCTTGCCAAACCCATTTCCGGATTGAGCCCACTACCCATTTCTACTTCTTCCATTTCTAATGCATCAATCAATTCCTCGGCCTGAGCTATCTGAAGCATTCTCATTTTTTTACTAGACATTCCAAGAGAATTTAACAAGTTTGCAAGATGGTGAAACAACCAAGTACAATCACCACTCTCCTTAGCAACAGCAACAAGAGTTAACTGAAGTTGATGGGCAAAACAATGAATATAATAGGAGGAAGGAGACTCATCCATAATTAGTTTTTTTAGGCCACTGTCATTACCTTTCATGTTACTAGCTCCATCATATCCTTGCCCACGAACCATCACAAAGGTCAAATTGTACTTCATAAGCATTTGTTGAATTGCAGCTTTAAGTGTCAAAGAGGTAGTATCCTCAACATGAGCAAGCCCAAGAAATTGTAAAACAGTCCTTCATTTCTTATCTACATAGCGCAAGCAAAGATCCAACTGTTTGTTCTGATACACATCACTAGACTCATCTGCAAGTATTGCAAAATGACCACCATCAAGTTCTTCAATGCCTAGTTTAGTAGTCTCATGTGCACAACATTTTATTACCTCATGTTGTATATCATGGTGATGAAGGAGTTATACCCTAGAGGAAAATAATAAAGTGTATTGTTCGATATATCTCCTATATGTTCATAATATGTTTCATACTGTGCTATAACTGTATTAATACGAAATGTTAATACACGTGTGGTATGTAAACAAACTGTGTCTCTAGTTACCTCTAGCGAACTAGTTCAGTGGTCATGAGGATGATCTGGGTTTCAAGATCATGGGCATTTATGCCAATTAACAATGAGGTCACGTCATTGGTTGAATTACGTGATAGAAAAACATCTGATAGTTGTATCTCAATGAGATCTAGTTACAAAGTTCACCATTGATGATAAACGCGTGAAACCTCGCAACCTGATCCTTGGACTATGAGATAATGCAAATCACCGTTCTGGAGGGAGCTTAGATGGTTATTAAGTATCATACCATGACTGGGTGATCAAAAACGTGCCACTCATGTTTCCCAAAGGGGCACGTAGAGGAGTACATATCAAGACCAGGATTTGCCAGTCCATGTAACGGATAGATACATATGTGGCCTTCTCGGTGACATTCATTTACGAAGCTTGCAAGCGTGTGACTGGGTCACAAAATGCAACGACATGGGAACAAATAAACAAGTTCATCAGTAACAAGATCGAACTAAGGTATGGAGATACCAAAGATCAAGTCTCGGATGAACTAGGTATCAAGTGGCAAAGGGAACGGGAAACGACTATTCACGATTCGAGCGATAAGATTCGTGGAATGCACGGGGGTCATCATGGGCATCCAGGTCCCACTGATGATCATTGATATGAGAGGATTTTCAATAATGTCCGGAGTGTTCCCAAACCGAAGGAATATCACGCTTAAGGGTGGGGGCACTTAGGGATAGATGAGGTACCGTAGGAGAAATAGAGAGAGAAACCGGAATAGTTCCGTGATGAGGGGTAACCTCAGCAATGCCCATGATGATGGACTTGGGGTTTCGCAGAAAAGAGAATGCTGGGGATTTCGTCGGATGTCAGGAAAACGATGAAGACAAAGTCGCCTGAATATTGGGAAAAACACTATTACAAGTTGTCCTCTAGATTTCGGTACCCTCGCTTAGGCTTCTCCTGTCCTATATATAATAGGTCGGCTCTCAAAGCTGTATGCGGATAGGTTCCATACACGTGTGATTACAATACCAACATAATATCGGTTCATGGTTTCTTTCCTAATACAATCAAAGTCTTTGTCGGTTGCTTCCTTGGGCGTTTATCTGGAATCTTCATGGGCCGTAGGCCTTTTACCCAATTTAGGGTAGCGAATAATGAGCATCCGAGTAATCATACACATGCTAGTAGCCCCCGAGACTATCTGAACCGCAGTTTCAGGTTGAGTCTCAAAGTTTTCTTTTTTCCTTCTTTCTTGTTCCCTGATTTTTATTTTTGTAGGAATTTTGGTACAACGAGTCTGATGCTTCCGACGGATCGGGAATCATTTAATTGCTCCTAGGCAAAAACAAGATCGACCTACATCAAACTCAAGTCCCCTGGCTTGAATCCAGAATTTGTAACTGGTGTAATTCAGTTCGAGCCGCTGAGGTCTTACCGAATACTAAATTCCAGTTTCTATTTTATCGGGTACCCAACGTGTCCGTCGGGATTTTTCATCGTATCGTTGAGACGGATATTTTACTGGCAGAGCGCATTCTTGTGCGATTACTAGGCCACACAGGACGAATCCTGGGCTCTTACCTTCATGTTTCTGAACACGGCATTCAGATTTTTGTCGCGTCGGGTGCGATCCGAGAGTTTTTTACTTTCTGCAACCTGCTCCCGATAGGATTATCTCTCGTCGAATGTTTCCTTTGTTTTTCTTTATCGGGTGCGCGCCAGCGCTCCTAATAGGAGTAGCCCCCGAGGCTATGTTTGGATATATGTATCAAAACATAGGCTCAAAATCTTAATTTTATGATGTCAATGTTTCTGTATTCTTATTGGGTGCACGACAAGTTCTCCTGATAGGAGTAGCCCCCGAGGATACAGTCGTAATATCTTATTTTTTGAGTGTAGTCTCGAATATTTTCCTAGAGGAGTTTACTTTGGCTTCAATTTATTTTCTTCGGGTTATATCTTTAAGACAAAGCCGCAATTCCTTGCAGAGCTTCTTCTATGACGCCAGTTATGACGTTTTGATGCTGCTGATTTTCAGAGAAGCACGCCTTGACAGGACGTGTCGAGCATGGGCCCATGCAGTAGTAATGATGACGTGTGGTAGCGTATTCAGCGGAGATTTTTTGACTGCACGCCCCCTCTCCGCGCGAGAATCGAAGCATCACGCGTTGTTTCTCTGTTTTTACCGCAGCCATAACTTTCTTTATCTTTTTTCCTTTACGAAATCTTTATAACACGTGTCATCATCGTGCAATCTTTTGTTGGTTCGGTTTTGCATCGAACGGTTCAGATCTCACATTGTTGCTCTTTATAAGGGAGGGGAGGTGCGTTTACTATTTTACCTCACCTCCTCCTGCCTCATCTTCTTCCTTGCGCCCTTGCCCTCTTGTGAACCCATGTTCTTGCTCCCCTACAAAACACTGATCCTTGTGCTTGTTTTTTCCCTTTTTCCACCATGGGAAAAAGCAAAGCTGCTAGGACTTCCGCCGCCATTGCCAAGGCCACAGGAAGAGGGTCGTCGGATGGGCTCCCATGAAGTGCATGATGCGGGAGCTCCGTGAGGCGCGGAACTCCGGTCTTCTAACGGTGGGTTCCTTCAAACTCCCTGGGGACGAGGTTTCTCCCATCCCCGAGCCTGGTTGGAGGGTAATGTTCCTCCCTTTCCTCTTCCACGGTCTCTCTCTTCCTATCCACGAATTTATCCATGGCCTTTTGTTTGTCTATGGCGTGCAGCTGTATTAGCTCACGCCCAATTCCATTCTCCATGTTGCTTGTTTCGTCACTCTTTATGAGTGTTTTCTTGGGATTAATACCCATTGGGGCCTTTGGAAACACTTCTTCTATGTTCGTCGAAATGCCACTGACACCATTGTCCATGATGTTGGTGGCGCTATTTTTTCTGTCTGGTCCGATGTTGATTACTTGGACTTCAAAATCATGGATTATGTCCAAGGTTGGGAGTTTAAGTGGTTTTATGTCAATGATCTTCCACTCGAAGGTCAATCTTTCAGGTTAGCCCCCTTTGATCCTAGGAAAACCTGCTGTAAACTTGACTCCTGGGATCAACATCCTTCTGCCAAACAAATGGCGGAAATCCATCCTTTTGTTGATCGTATTTCCAAGCTGCAGCATGAGGTTGGCAAGGAGTTGTCAGGTCTTCAGGTCCTAGCATACTTTTTGCAGATTCGTATCCAGTCGCTTCAAGCCCAGCTTTCTGGCATGTGGGCGTACACCGGGAGGAAAGACCCGATGACGATTTCTTCGGAAGACCTCGCCCTTAAGGTGTATGAGAAGAGAGTCCGGAGCTTCACAACTTTGACCAAGAAAATCCCGGTTCCTTCAACTTGTCTTGTGGAGCCCTATGGCAAGAAGAAACGGCTTCCCGAGGTAATTTTCCTTCGCCCTCATTTTTTCTCTTCTTCTATTTTGTAGATACACTTTTGAAGTCTTCTGCTTTCTATAGGATTTTGATCACCTGAGCTCACTTCCTCCCCTTCCTGGAAGTTGTGAGCCCCCTATCTACCCTTCTGCATCCGACGATCTCCCTATGACTGGGACTACCTCAAATGAGGAGGGGGAATTCTCTGCATCCGATTCTTCGTCAAAGACACAAACTCTTCCTTCGGCTGGCTCTAGAGATTTCCGCGTGGAGTGTGCTGGCGAAAAGAGGAAACGCCCTTATGTTGTGGAAAGGGTTGAGGATTCGGATGACTCGACTGCTTCCAAGCCTTTCGGTGCTTCTCTGATCACAACTGGGCCTGCCAAGATGAATTTGGTCCATTTTGCACAGGATGTGTCTTCGTGAGTATTTACTTTTTTCTCTTTCTGTTTCATAGGGTGATTTTATTGCTGATGCTTATTCTGCTTATGTTGTACTGTTGCAGTGATGATGAAGATCTTCCTGCTTCTCCTCTTCCCACATCTGTGGGCTGATCCACAAGGAAGAGCCAAAACAAAAACTCCTATCTCCTGTGGAGAAGACCATCCAGAAGGATGTTGCCACTTCGTCGAAGCCGCCACCGCAAAAAAGGAAGAAAACGGCAGGTAAAGGGGTGGTGATATCTGAAGAGCGTGTTAATGTGGATATGAAGGATGTAAGTCACTTTTGATGCTGAAATTTTTTCCTTCCTGTACACTTTTTATTTTTCCTTCATATCTTTTTTGTTGTGGTATTTCTTTGCTCAGCCCTTGATGCGCGAGATGGTCGGTATGGCCTCTCGTTTTATAAGGATCCACGATGATGCCGAAGAACTGAGAGGTATGTGTTGATCATCTTTGTAATATCTTTGTGAAATGTTCATCCTCATTTTTGTGATTTGCTCATACAGCCGCTGCCAAGCAATCCGGAGTTATCCGGGATGAAGCGATGAAGCGCACCAATGATCTGGAGGGAAGACTCCGAGCTATGGAAGAGGCTTTGGAGGAAGCCAATCGGAAGGCAAAAGCTGACGCTGAGGAAGTGGCCAGGCAAGTCGCTGCTCGGGATGCAAATCTACGGCAGCGCCTGGAGGCCCTCAATGACTCGCTGACCCGTAAGTTTTTGTCTGTGCGCGTTTTTGTTTTATTTCTTTCTTTTGGTTGTCAATCTCTTCTTCTTTCTTTTTTGTTGTCAGAACTGACTGGCTAGAACCTGGCGCTCAATGACGATAAGAAGATTGATCCTTTGTCGAGAATTTTGGAGGGTAACAGCGTCTGTGGGTGCAATCTTCTTGTCCGCTCTCGCCGTGCCTTCAAGAAGCTTCATGCTGAAATATTTCCAACCAAGGATGTGTTGGACAACCTGAATGATCTTGTCACCGTCTTCGGTGCTGATCCTGGCCCCCTTGTTGGTTGTAGTTTGATGCAATCAAGGAGTGGTGCCGAAACTTCAATGGCCCTGGCATGGAACACAACGAGAAGGTCGACTGGGAGAAGGTTAGCTCCACTGTCCCAGTCACCCCTAGTGGCCAAGCGATTGACCTGAAGCCACATATTAAGAGGGCTAGAAAATATTCTCGGCTACTCCTAGGCCTGGGTTCAGGTTCGGAGAACCTGGCTGCCCCTTCTTCGGCTGCCCCTACTGCGATGGGTGCTCCTTCTTTGGCTACCCCTGCTGCTGTTGTAGCTAGTGCTCCTTCCGCTAGTGCCACCCTGTCTTTAAAGGATACAGCGTCGTAGGCTATGTTCTGTAATTTTTATCATGTCTCCCTTTATTGTAATGGATCTTGAACTTGTCCAGCCTCCCTTTTCTTCTTTTTACAAGAAAGCAACGTTTGAATATATGCGTGTGACCTTGCTTTTGTATGTTGAGTATTTTGTATACTTCTTTGTCTTGTAAGATCTTGAATGATTCTTCGACTCCTTCTGGTTCCGCGCAACCGTCGGGTGTTGTTCCGCCCTCCGCTATAGCAGGTGCGACCAGTTCTGTCATCGTGCGTACGATGGACCTGCCGTTGTATGCTGAAAATATAGAGCAAGTTAAGAAACTTGAAGGAAGACTGCGGGTTGTTCAATCTTTGGTGGATGTTTCCCAACCAAAAACACGCCAGGCCCTCAACCGCGAGGCTTTTTTCTTGGAAGAGATCTCTAGGACGAGCGAAAAGCTATTGTGTAAGCTGCCTTTTTCTTCGGTTGCTTTTTCTGTCTTGCTAGAAATTAATTTCTCTCTGATGTGTAGGTATTCGATTGTGCGAGAGGGAGGAAAACCAGCGTTTGCGCGACCGGATGCACGCTCTTGTATCTGCCTCTCAAAGTTTTGAAACAAATTTTTGGACTGGTCACCGTCGTGCCTATACTGTGGCGCAGCTACAGGATCGCATATCGGAGCTGGAGCAATTTGTCGAGTGCTGTCGCAGATCTCTGGCTATTGTTTACAATGCCATGTTTCCTCGGGATCCTCAGCCTCAGACCTTGGTGTACTTAATTACGAAGTTTTGGCAAGGTGAGAGGATCCAGAATTATGTGAAGCTTCAGCTTGTGGCGGGTGCCAAGCTCGCACTCTCTTGGGTGCACGCGCATCACCCGACATTGGATCTAGACGTCATATCTTCGGGTCTGCCTGCCTCTTCGGATGGCGACCTTGTTTATATGGCACCTCATTATGCTGCCACTCGTAGACCCGCCATTAGGATTGTGTGTACGTGCATAGAAGCAGACAAAGGATTTTTTGATAACTTTGAGATCTGACTGCTTGTTTGTGTAGCTTTGTACTGTGTAACCGAAATATTGTATAGACATTTTATCAAAATTTCCACATGTTTCATATGAGATTTTGATTGCATGCTGTATAATTTTGATCTACAAATTCAACGAACTAATGTTCGTGTGCCATAGAAATTTGTATTTCGCGGAATACTTTCTTTATTTTTGATAATAAAGGGTAGGAATACATTGCGAAGGCATGATTGCCTGGCCGTTGGCCTTTATTGAATATAAAGTGCATCTAAATGGAGGTTTTTTGGTGGAACTTCAGCTTCTGTTCTTGGGGATCTTCATCATCTTCTGCACCGTGGTGCTCGTGGATCAGTGGGTCTTCTTATGTGGGACCATTATTGGAGGCTGCATAAGTTGCTTTTTGCGAGACTGTTGCGTGCTTGCTCTTCCGATACTTTATTTTTGCGGGTGTGCCCTTCGTGTGTCGGCTCTTCATCCGCCAACTTCAGTTGTCCAAGTTCTGTCTCCATCCCGAAAGATTCTGAGATTTTGTTGAATTCTCGATCGCAGCTATCTGCACGGCTGAAGCTTCCTTTGACAGTGATGACCCTGTTGGGGGTAGGCATTTTTAGCACTAGGTATACATAGTGAGGTACTGCCATGAACCTAGCGAAAGTCGGTCGTCCCAGGATCGCGTGGTATTGAGATGGCCAGTCCATGACTTCGAATTCTGGCTTTTCTCGTCTAAAGTTATTTTTTGACCCAAAGACTACGTCGAGGTAGACTTTGCCCAATGGAATTGCGGCTTTTCCTAGAACTATCCCGTGGAAGGTTATGTCTATTGGTGTTAGGTTCATCATGGACCAGTTCATGGCCCGCAAAGTTTTGGTGTAAATCAGATTGATGCTGCTTCCTGCATCTAAGAAGACTTTGCTCATATCGAACCCGCCGATTTGCACTTCCACTATTAGTGCTGACTGGCCTGGCTGAGGGACCTGTAATGGATGGTCAGCTCTACTGAAAGTAATTTCTTGTTCTGACCAATGGAGATACTCCGGTGTAGGAGGTGGCTTTGTTACTACCAAATTTACTTGCCTAGTGATCGATTTCTGTGTTCTGTTGGAGGGTGGCCCCTTCTAAATCATTGACATTGCTCCCTTTGACCTGGGATATTCGTTGTCTTGGTGTATTGTATTTTGTGGCTGTCCCGCTGGCGGAGGCCCCTGTGGTGGAGGTGGAGCACCAATGGCCAAAGCTCCAGGTGTAGGGGCCTAGTTTCTATTTGTTGCTTCGGCTGCCTTTGTGTTGCATAGTTCTTGCATCTTTAGGAATGTCCAGCAGTCCTTTAGGAGGTGATTTGATCGCCTTTTCCCTGTTGAGTCAACGTAGTAGTGCATATTGCAGGGTCCTTCCAACATTTGTCCTTTTGACATTGGTGGGTCTCGGTTCGTCGACTAGTATCGTTGCCGCGGCTGGCTTTCACCGATGTTGTCCCTACTACCACGATATCCGTTGTTGTAGTCATCACTTTGTCGGTTGTCCGCTCCAGAAAAGCTTGCTACAACGTAACTGGGTGTGTGGTATCCATCATTGGTTCGTCGTCTCCGGTCGTTGTTACGCCAGTCTTTGTCATTGGGTGAACGGGCCCTTTTGTTGTGTACCGCATCCTCTCCATTGGCCCAGTGATTGGCTATTTCCATCAGCTGTGAAATTGTCCTTGGCTTGGTTCGTCCTAGTTCTTTAATGAACTCCTGTCGATGAAGACCATCATTGAAGGCATCGATTTCTCTTTCGTCAAATATTGCTTCAGCCGAATTTTTGTAATTATCCATCGTTGGTTGAAGGCTCGTATTGATTCTCCTGGCTTTTGCTTGCAGGCACGCAATTGCTCCGAAGACACGGGTCGCTTCAATGTAGACTAGAAGTTTCTGATAAATTTGTCTTCGAGATCATTCCAACTGCTGATAGAATCTTATGGTAGTTGCTTCAGCCAGGAGCATGCCGCGCCGATAAGGTGGAGTTGTAGGCTTTTCGTTGCATTGGCTTTGGATCCGCCTTGTAATCTGATAGTCGCCAGATAATTTGTCTACCAAGCTTCGGGTTCTTGGAGGCCGTCGTATTTTTGTCGATCTTGGGGTAACTTAAAATCTTTCGGCCCCAGAGTTTTGCGAACCCATTGGGTAAAGCAGTTGGCTCCGCATAATTCTTGTTCATCCTCGCTCTCGCCGTCACGGTACCCTCGGGTGCTACACTCTTCTCTTGATTGATCGATCCTTCGGTGGGTGATGTCGTTTCTCGCGTCATTGCACGGTTCTGGTTCTGAAAAGTGGACCAGATGTGGCGACCGTGATCGTCGGGTGTGACCTCCTTGCCGAGGGTTGCTACGATGGCGTGGGGACATGGCAAGTTGCCTCATGGTTCCTTTACTTACTTGTGCGAGAGTTTCTCCCACAATGCGAGGTTCATCAAGGCAGAGCGGTGGGGGCTATGTTGTGATTAGGTATGTTTGTGCAGCCACAATAGCTGCCTGAGATGTTTTTGCCTTGATATTTCCATCTTGGTCTATTGACATAAATGATAGATCAAGGTCTCGGATTAGTCTACTCCCCTATTCTTCGGGTATATCTCGTAATCTAGACGTTCCGCTTCTTGGCGATGCTCCTCCTATTATGCTTCTTGATCCTCGGGTAGAGCTTAGCTGCGCCCGCCATAAGCTAGATTCGTTGGCTACACTTTTCCTTTCATCAAGTTTCGTCTGCATCCTGAGGAGGTCTCTTTTTTTGCGGTGTAGCAGATACTGGTATGCCAATAGATCTTCGTGGGTGGCATCCGTTGTCATTGGGACTGCGCTCGAGATTGCTGCTCTCGCCTTTTCCCATGCACTGGTTGGTAGGCTCAGGGTTCGCCTCTCATCTTCACATGGTTGTTCTTCTTCCCGATTTTCCCGGTTGACTGTTGGGTCTGCCCCGTTTCCTCGACTTCCTTCATTGTCATTACTTCCTGCATTATTGCTTGAAAGAATATCATCAGGATTAAGAATTGGATTATCGTTGGAGTCTTGCTGGGTCATGGCGTCTCCGATGATCACACATACTTGGTGCTGAGTAGCGTACGGACTGGTAACGTCGTTGTTTTCACCGATGGAAACACTATCAAATGAGCCAGTGAAGTCCATCAGTATTTGTTCTGGATAGATTTCCGCCATCCAAATTCCAAAGTCGATGCTTTCGCTCCTTTCTTCGAGTTCTGAATTGTCTGGGCTTGCTTCATGTGGTGGTGTGAATGCTGGGTCTGATCCGAAGGAGAGATTGCCATAGAGACCATCAAGATCCCCCAGATTCGTCTCGATTTGCCCTCTTTCGTTGCCTTCTTCGATCTGTGCTTCGACTTCCATTCAGGATCCAATGGAAGTTTCATGTACTTCTGTCTGTGTAGCTTTACAGGTGGGCGGGCGTGGATCTGCTTTCGTCGATTTGATGCTTGGTGGAGAGCGTTCCGCCGAATCCATGCTTCCAGCGTTCAATTTTCCCACAGATGGCACCAATTGATGAGGGGTAACCTCGGCAATGCCCATGATGATGGACTTGGGGTTTCATGGAAAAGAGAACACTGGGGATTTTGTTGGATGTCATGAAAACAATGAAGACAAAGTCACCTGAATATTGGGAAAAATACTATTACAAGTTGTCTGTAACACCCTTGAATCGGCCCTATGCAAGTTTTAGCGATTCCCGCCAAACCCGTATAGAAACGATTCAAATATGCCCACCAAGCACTTGCGTGCGGGTGGAAAAACGAAGTAATACCATTACACAGTAGTTCTCGATGGAACCCACAGCACATATATATACAACAATGACTCCATGAGTCAAGAATACAAATATATAATACAAAGATCCAAATCACCTTAAAACGATACAACACCCGAGTACGGATAAGATGCAGATGGGGCTAAGAGCCCTGACGAATAACCAATGGCGTCCATAACCCTGCCCAGGCCAAGCCAGAAGGGTAACCCTGCTAATGACGTCGATCTCAAACCTACTAAAACAAAAGGGGTGCCAACAAAGGGCAAAGGAAAAAGATAAGCGTTAGTACTGAGGCCAGTACACAGCGAGGCTAGAATTCAGCGGTCCTCGCCTACATAGGTATGGTGGACTGAGCGGCAGCGAAGCATGCACTAAACAACCTATAGAGACTCGATAAACTGTCGGCTATTAGAGACAGATAAGAAAGACCTATTCGGAACCAACCTTATACTAACACCAATCATACCCATCCTGGTATTTCCCCCTCGAGACCAAACGAGGAAGTCGAACCGAGGAACTCACATAGTTGACAGTTTTATTCATTCCATTATAGTTGCAGCACTTACTAGTCAGATATAGATATCATGAGTCATCCTGATGGCATAAGTAGTGGGCAGTTTTAGTTAACCATTAAGTTGTAGTTGTAGTACTTACTAGTCAGATACAATTAGCATGTGACATCCCAAACCCAGCAGTTGTTGGCACGTTTATTTTATTCCATTGGAGTTGTGATACTTACTAGGCAGGTATAACATGACACGATACACCCCAGTTCCACCAGTTGTTGGCACTTTTATTATCCATTCCATTGTAGTGAAGCTGATTACTAGTCACATATTAAGTCAAATTGATAGCACTACTTTAGTTATGCTTGTCTATGATCGAGATACTATGCTCCAAGTCGCCCATAACCACGGACACAGCTTTCAGAAATATTTACCCTGCAGGGGTGCACAAATAGCAACACACACACGATCAACCTCGGAAAAACCAACTCAAAACCCAACGAGCCTTTCACGACAAAGCAATCACAGGATTCATAAATTATTTCAGGGGGCCACCCCACTAAGCTACCCGCGACGAAGTTGGCCAGCTCCGAGACGGGCCCAAGGTTTGTGTGGATGGCGGTAAACGACTAGGAACCCGAAAGTGTGACTGGGCTTGTCGATACAGCGAAAACGTGTCACGATCCAAAACAGTACAGGTGCTCCACGCACAATTGTAAATAAAGCGGTAAAGCATGGCATAAGTACAGGATAGTAATAAAGCCCCAAACTAGTTTGTGGCCCCAAGAAATAAGAAATGAATCAAGCGATGGCTAAGGGGGATTCATAGACTCTCCCGTAAGTGGATAGTGCGAATAGTCAAGGAACAGGTATCAAGTACTCGGGGTCCTACGGGACACAAGTGAGCGTGGAAGAACCAAATAACATTTATTGCCCACCGATGCCTCTGCATTAGTTATATCTATTCTCAGCAATTTAATAGTTGTAATTAAAGACATGATCAACTCCACCATAAACATCTGTCAGCATTCCAACAACTGGGGTACTTGACAACACGAGATCGCACCTGAGCAAGCAACTACGACTCGCAAGGCAAGCTATCTACCAAGCATAGGTAATAGGAGGTGTCCAAGTTAATATAGAGGCTGCACGGGATATAACTGGTGTACGGAAACTAAAGCATCACGACATGGATAGAAATAGATCAACAGGAGGAAATAAAGACTATAAATGCAAAATAGGTAGAAGGGGGAGAGATGCTCGCCTGGGAAACAGAGCCGAAGGTACATAGCCGGAGAACTTGTCAATACTCGCATACACTCCTCGGCCTAATCCGTGAAGAAGCAAACACTAGAAGAAACACCGGATGCAATATTTAATACTACGGCAGAAGATCAGGCATGATTGTGATATGATGCATGGCATGGCAATGATGCAATGCAATTAGGCAATATTAAGCGGAACGGGGGTCCCGACAATTAATTATATGGTTCAAGTTGTTTATAAACCCCACAATTTAAATGTTGAATCGATAAGGCAAAGCATGGCAGGGGTGATCGACATCAAAGTTAAATGGAGCAGGAAGATATTATGAGCATTTCCCAAATTACTCCATATGTTACTTAATAGGTGTTATGCAAACTATGACCAACCCACATGATACTTGATGCAATCAACTATGAGGACGTCATATTATTGTTCTATGCATTTTTCTAATAAACTTTCATACAAAATACTTTTTATTTCGAGTTACCAAAAGGAAGATATGATTTATAGAAGATATAGATATATTTCTGGAATTCCAGAAAAAACAGAGGATGGGCCTGATCTGGGAGCTAGCTTGCTACCTACCGCACTAGGCGAAGGAAGCAGATGGGTCGGCCCGTTGGCGTCTAGTGGAGTCCTGGTGGCTGCTGGTCTGGCCGGAGCGGTCTATGACGGGCGGGTCCTGGCTGTCAGAGGCTGGGGAAAGACAGGAAAAAGGGTGGCTTAATAGCCTGAACGAGACTCGAACCTGAGATCTTCAGGCTTGGATGCAGGCCACGAACCACTAGGCTATATGGTGGATGTCGATGATGTGTAGGCTCGCGACAACTTGAAGGAGGTCATGGGGAGGGGACTGGCCCTAGCGGCTAAGTCGAGCGGACGACGGCCAGAAGGTGAGGCGGAAGCAGAGCATCGCTGCCGTGCTACCAGGGTGGGCGAGACGGTGCCGGGCGGGGAGAGCATGACCTGCGGCGGGTCGACTCGAGGCGGCGCCTGGCAGTAGGGGCGACGCGGCGAGGAGACGGCGGAACCGCGGTGTGGAGCTGCGGCCGACGTCGGGGAGGCGCGCGGTGGCAGGGTCCGGTGCAGAGGGAAAGAGGTTCAATGGCGGCAAGGGCACGGGGCTCGACCGCGGAACGGAGACGGCGGTGTTCACAGCGTCGGTTGACAGCGAGGCGGCTCGAGCGGCGGCCGTGCGCTGCAGGTCAGGGCTCGGGGTTGAGCTCGACGGAGAGGAAGGCGGCCGAAGGAGGCGCAGAGGAGGCGACGCGGGTTGGCCGGATGGCGGAATGCGTCGCAGCTGGGTCGAAGGGAGGCGGTGGGGTCGAGGAAGACGGTAACCCAAAGCTCGCGGGGGCCGTCAGGGTGAGCAGGACCTCGAGGTGGCCGCGCGGCGCTGCGGGGAGGAGGCTGGCGAGGCTTGCAGAGCTTGAGGAGATGGGGCGCGCTGGCTCAAGCGGGCTGAGGTAGCGGCCGAGCCGGAGACGAGGAGGACGAGGTGGGGTGACCGGGGACGTGCAAGGGCGGCGGCCAGAGGACGGAGAAGGAGGCATGCGAGAGGGTAGGTGGGGATCACATGGGGATAGGGTCGAGCGGGGGTTGGTGAGGACGATAGACACGCGGCCCACGTCGGTGGGGCCAGGGAAGCGGGGCAAAGCACGTGGGGGGGCGGTCTCGATGCGTACGCTATGGCACTGGTGGCGTGTGCATGCGGTGGAGCGGACAAGTGTGACGCGGCTACGCGCGGGTTAGTAGCGTGGCAGGGTTTGGTTCAGGTGGTGGGCGCATGCTGTGTGCGCTTGTGGTCAGGGTGGTGGGTTGGACTAGGTGGTAGGTGGGGCGATGGGGTGGGGCCAGGGGATGTGCGCTGCGAGGCAGGGTTGGCGGCAGCGGCTGGGTAGTCTGGGTGGGGATGGGGATTAGTCTAGGGTTTGGTTTAGCTGGGTGGTAGGCTGGCTGGCTGGGCCTTTGGGCCTGGCAGGCTGCCTCCCCCGTTTAACAAAATATTTTTATTATAAGATATTATAGTTTTATTTTAAAAGATCTTTATGAATAGTTTCTTAGACAAAAACAAAATATCCGGAAGGACCGAGTTTTGATTTGAATAAAGACGGGGATATTGTAGAAGACAAAACTAGGCTTTTAGAAAATAGTTTTAGGAAAACCATGCATGATGACATGATGATGCTCAAATGCAATGTGGCATGATGACATGAGCATGCGGTCATGATGATGCAATGCACAAAAACACAGCGGTTTTCTAGTAGTGGTTTTAGCGGGCTGCCACAATTCGACACCACTAACAAGGGATCTCGCCCTCGAGATCCGCCTCATGGTACGGGGAAGACGACCGATGATCTGAATCTTCTCGCTTCATGTAGATTCTCACGACACCACTAACAAGATTCTTCCTCCATCTTGAAATCGGCGACAACACCAATAAGGGATTGTTGCTCACATTCATCGAGAGAACTCTCCGGAGAACAAAGGACGAAGGTAAAGGCATCAAAAGGTAAGGCCACCTCTAACTTCTGTGAACAAAGTAAAATTGCTGGATCCACCGATTCGATGTACAAGAGCGAATGATAAGAGTAGTCGGATGGTGATCAGTCCATCGCGCAACCAAACCATTACTCTGCACACGAATAGGAGAATTATGCAACCAACTCTCGGAATCAGACTGAAGATCTCGACAAGCGAGGTTCGGAAACAAGGAGGGATGCAGACTCTACATCATATCTGGCATAGATGATGTCGTCGCGTCGGAAAACACCGGAAGGCACAAGAAGGAACAGAGAGAAGTCCAACAGATGAAGGATTCCTCAGATAGCATGAAGACCGGATATAGAAGCACCGTTACCAAAGGAGGAGCAAAACCCTGAAGGTACGACGGAAACCCAACCACGAGAATTCCTGGACTCGAAGAAAAGATAAGAGAGCAGATTCAAAACACGCAGAGGTAAGAGGAGAACAGCAGAGGGGTAAGGAGTAAAAGTAGACCTAATCAGATCTATCCAACCGATTTTGCAAAATAGTTTTAACACTCTACTTCGGCCGTTAGCTAGGTTATCCTACAGGATGGACCAGTGGGATATCGTAACTGTTGGGCTCTGATACCACTCTGTAACACCCTCGAATCGGCCCTATGCAAGTTTTAGCGATTCCCGCCAAACCCGCATAGAAACGATTCAAAGATGCCCACCAAGCACTTGCGTGCGGGTGGAAAAACAAAGTAATGCCATTACACAGTAGTTCTTGATGGAACCCACAGCACATATATATACAACAATGACTCAATGAGTCAAGAATACAAATATATAATACCAAGATCCAAATCACCTTAAAAAGATACAACATCCGAGTATGGATAAGATGCAAATGGGGCTAAGAGCCCTGAGGAATAACCAATGGCGTCCATAACCCTTCCTAGGCCAAGCCGGAAGGGTAACCCTGCTAACGACGTCGATCTCAAACCTACTAAAACAAAAGGGGTGCCGACAAAGGGCAAAGGAAAAAGAGGAGCGTCAGTACTGAGGCCAGTACACGGCGAGGCTAGAATTCGGCGGTCCTTGCCTACATAGGTATGGTGGACTGAAGCGGCAGCGAAGCATGCACTAAACAACCTATAGAGACTCGATAAACTGTTGGCTATTAGAGAGAGATAAGAAAGACCTATTCGGAACCAACCTTATACTAACACCAATCATACCCATCCTGGTATTTCCCCCTCGAGACCAAACGAGGAAGTCGAACCGAGGAACTCACATAGTTGACAGTTTTATTCATTCCATTATAGTTGCAGCACTTACTAGTCATATATAGATATCATGAGTCATCCTGATGGCATAAGTAGTGGGCAGTTTTAGTTAACCATTCAGTTGTAGTTGCAGTACTTACTAGTCAGATACAATTAGCATGTGACATCCCAAACCCAGCAGTTGTTGGCACTTTTATTTCATTCCATTGGAGTTGCGATACTTACTAGGCAGGTATAACATGACACGATACACCCCAGTTCCACCAGTTGTTGGCACTTTTACTATCCATTCCATTGTAGTGAAGCTAATTACTAGTCACATATTAAGTCAAATTTATAGCACTACTTTAGTTATGCTTGTCTATGATCGAGATACTGTGCTCCAAGTCATCCATAAGCGCGGACATGGCTTTCAGAAAGATTTACCCTATAGGGGTGCACAAATAGCAACACACACACGATCAACCTCGGAAAAACCAACTCAAAACCCAACAAGGCTTTCACGACAAAGCAATCACAGGATTCATAAATTATTTCAGGGGCCACCCCACTAAGCTACCCGCGATAAAGTTGGCCGGCTCCGAGACGGACCCAGGGTTTGTGTGGACGGCGGTAAACGACTGGGAACCCGAAAGTGTGATTGGGCTTGTCGATACAGCAAAAACGTGTCACGATCCAAACAGTACAGGTGCTCCACGCACAATCGTAAATAAAGGGGTAAAGCATGGCATAAGTACAGGATAGTAATAAAGCCCCAAACTAGTTTGTGGCCCCAAGAAATAAGAAACGAATCAAGCTCTGGCTAAGGGGGATTCATAGACTCTCCCGTATGTGGATAGTGCGAATAGTCAAGGAACAAGTATCAAGTACTCGGGGTCCTACGGGACACAAGTAAGCGTGGAAGAACCAAATAATATCTATTGCCCACCGATGCCTCTGCATTAGTTATATCTATTCTCAGCAATTTAATAGTTGTAATTAAAGACATGATCAACTCCACCATAAACATCTGCCAGCATTCCAACAACTGTGGTACTTGACAACATGAGATCGCACCTGAGCAAGCAACTACGACTCACAAGGCCAGCTATCTACCAAGCACAGGTAATAGGAGGTGTCCAAGGCAATATAGAGGCTGCACGGGATATAACTGGTGTACGGAAACTAAAGCATCGCGACACAGATAGCAATAGATCAACAGGAGGAAATAAAGACTATAAATGCAAAATAGGTAGAAGGGGGAGAGATGCTCGCCTGGGAAACAGAGCCGAAGGTACATAGCCGGAGAACTTGTCGATACTCGCATACACTCTTCGGCCTAATCCGCGAAGAAGCAAACACTAGAAGAAACACCGGATGCAATATTTAATACTATGGCAAAAGATCCGGCATGATTGTGATATGATGCATGGCATGGCAATGATGCAATGAAATTAGGCAATATTAAGCAGAACAGGGGTCCCGACAATTAATTATATAGTTTAAGTTGTTTATAAACCCCACAATTTAAATGTTGAATCGATAAGGCAAAGCATGGCAGGGGTGATCTACGTCAAAGTTAAATGGAGCAGGAAGATATTATGAGCATTTCCCAAATTACTCCATATGTTACTTAATAGGTGTTATGCAAACTATGACCAACCCACATGATACTTGATGCAATCAACTATGAGGATGTCATATTATTGTTCTATGCATTTTTCTAATAAACTTTCATACAAAATACTTTTTATTTCGAGTTACCAAAAGGAAGATATGATTTATAGAAGATATAGATATATTTCTAGAATTCCAGAAAAAAAACAGAGGATGGGCCTGATCTGGGAGCTAGCTTGCTACCTACCGCACTAGGCGAAGGAAGCAGATGGGCCGGCCCGTCGGCGTCTGGTGGAGTCCTGGTGGCTGCTGGTCTGGCCGGAGCGGTCTATGACGGGCGGGTCCCGGTTGTCAGAGGCTGGGGAAAAACAGGAAAAAGGGTGGCTTAATAGCCTGAACGAGACTCGAACCCGAGATCTTCAGGATGCAGGCCACGAACCACTGGGCTATCTGGTGGATGTCGATGATGTGCAGGCTCGCGACAACTTGAAGGAGGTCATGGGGAGGGGACTGGCCCTGGCGGCTAAGTCGAGTGGACGACGGCTAGAAGGTGAGGCGGAAGCGGGGCATCGCTGCCGTGCTACCACGGCGGGCGAGACGGTGCCGGGCGGTGGAGAGCATGACCGGCTGCGGGTCGACTCGATGCGGCGCCTGGCAGTACGGGCGACGCGGCGAGGAGACGGCAGAGCGGCGGTGTGGAGCTGCGGCCGATGTCAGGGAGGCGCGCGGTGGCGGGGGTCGGTGCAGAGGAAAAGACGGTCAACGGCGGCAAGGGCACGGGGCTGGACCGTGGAACGGAGGACGGCGGTGTTCGCAACGTCGATTGACGGCGAGGCGGCTCGAGCGGCGACCGTGCGCTGCAGGTCAGGGCTCGGCGTTGAGCTCGATGGAGAGGAAGGCGGCCGAAGGAGGCGCAGAGGAGACGACGCGGGTTGGCAGGACGGCGGAGTGCGTCGCAGCTGGGTCAAAGGGAGGCGGCGGTGTCGAGGAAGACGGGAACCCAGAGCTCGCGGGGGCCGTCAGGGCGAGCAGGACCATGAGGTGGCCGCGCGGCGCTACGGGGAGGAGGCAGGCGAGGCTTGCGGAGCTTGAGGAGACAGGGCACGCTGGCTCAAGCGGGCTGAGGTAGCGGCCGGGCC
The DNA here is from genome assembly GCA_916181665.1 of Avena sativa. NCBI lineage: Eukaryota > Viridiplantae > Streptophyta > Magnoliopsida > Poales > Poaceae > Avena > Avena sativa. Next base: position 439,060,642 of record OV702295.1, read on the forward strand.
GGAGATGAGGAGGACGAGGTGGGGCGACCGGGGACGCGCGAGGGCGGCGGCCAGAGGACGGAGAAGGAGGCGTGCGAGAGGGTAGGTGGGGATCACATGGGGATCGGGTCGAGCGGGGCTTGGTGAGGACGAGAGACACGCGGCCCACGTCACTGGGGCACGGGAAGCAGGGCAAAGCGCGTGGGGTGCAGTCTCGATGTGTACGCTATGGCACTGGTGGCGTGTGCGTGCTGTGGAGCGAACAGGTGCGACGCGGCTACGCGCGGGTTAGTAGCGTGGCAGGGTTTGGTTCAGGTCGTGGGCGCACGCTGTGTGCGTTTGTGGTCAGGGTGGTGGGTTGGACTAGGTGGTAGGTGGGGCGATGGGGTGGGGCCAGGGGATGTGCGCTGCGAGGCAGGGTTGGCGGTAGCGGCTGGGTGGTCTGGGTGGGGATGGGGATTAGTCTAGGGTTTGGTTTAGCGGGGTGGTAGGCTGGCTGCTAGGCCTTTGGGCCTGGCCGGCTGCCTCCCCCGTTTAACAAAATATTTTTATTATAAGATATTATAGTTTTATTTTAAAAGATCTTTATGAATAGTTTCTTAGACAAAAACAAAATATCCGGAAGGACCGAGTTTTGATTTGAATAAAGACGGGAATATTTTAGAAGACAAAACTAGGCTTTTAGAAAATAGTTTTAGGCAAACCATGCATGATGACATGGATGCTCAAATGCAATGTGGCATGATGACATGATCATGCGGTCATGATGATGCAATACACAAAAACACAACGATTTTCTAGTAGTGGGTTTAGCGGGGTCCCACATTGTCCTCTAGATTTCGGTACCCTCGCTTGGGCTTCTCCCATCCTATATATAATAGGTCATGTCTTAAATCTATATGCGGATAGGTTTCATACACATGTGATTACAATACCAACATAATGTCGGTTCATGGTTTCTTTCCCAATACAATCAAAGTCTTTGTCGGTTGCTTCCTTGGGCGGTTATCTGGAATCTTCATGGGTCGTAGGCCTTTTACCTAATGTAGGGTAGTGAATAATGAGCATCCGAGTAATCGTACCCATGTCATTCCGGGTAACATCAGATGGTGATCAGAGAGGGTCCAGAAGGAGTTCTGGACTAAAGGAATATTATAATATGTGTATTTGAATGTTAATTGGATAATTAATATTAAATATATTTTTTTTTCTTTTTTATTAAAGGCAGCCCAATGCTAATGGGCCTCACCCGAAGGGGGGGCCCAAGGGGCAAGGCACCTAGGGAGAGGGGGTCAGTCGGCCTAGGCTTAGTGGGCCGCCCAAGTGGGGCCCACCTAGGGCCGGCGGCTGCCCCTAGGTGGCTAGCGGGTGTGGGCATTAGTCTGACACCGCCTGGCCCCTGGGTGGTGTGCCCCCTTCCTACTATATATAGGGGTTCCTCCCCTCCCCTTTGGAAGCATCCAATTCTCTTATCCTCTCTCTCATTTCCATTGAGGACTTATCCGTAATATTGGGTAGGACCTCGAGGGATTTGAGTTCTCCACCTTCACACTACTGTTGTGTGATCTTCGGTCCAGCATCTTCTTCTTCCGCTGTTTGGCTGGATCGGAGCCCAGGAGATGCCGCCTACACTGTATGTGTGTAGTACTTCGGAGGCATCACACTTGGGGTGCTTGGAGCTGCTCGGCTTCATCAACATACGCCTTCCCGCATAAGGCGTGCCTCGGTCTTCAAGGGTATGAATACCGTCTCTCTCTTCCGTTGATTATGTCTACATAGTATAGATCATGGTATTAGTGTTCGTGTAGATAGAATTTTTTGTTTTCTGCTACAGAACCCTATAGTGGTATCAGAGCGTTTCTATGGGTAGACTTGTCGTACGGATAGAACACATAGCAATATGTGGGCATTGATTCTCTAGTTGCTACCCTCTTTTATGTTCTTGTTCATACCGCGGCACTGTTTGATGAAGCGGCCCCCAACTGACCTCACGTGGTGATTCACGAGACTGGTCCATAGATTAAGTGGCTTAGGGGGTGTCTGTCTCTCTACGGTAGTTGATATGGCATCAACATTGGAGGGCCCTTGTAACACCCTCGAATCGGCCCTATGCAAGTTTTAGCGCTTCCCGCCAAACCCGCATAGAAACGATTCAAGGACGCCCACCAGGCACTTTCGTGCGGGTGGAAAACGAAGTAATATCATTACACAATAGTCCACGATGGAACCCACAGAACAGATATATATACAGCAATGACTCACTGAGTCAAGAATACAGATATACAATACAAAGATCCAAATCACCTTGAAAACGATACAGCGTCCGAGTACGGACAAGATGCAAATGGGGCTAAGAGCCCTCAAGAATAACCAATGGAGTCCATAACCCTGCCCAGGCCAAGCCGGAAGGGTAACCCTGCTAACAACGTCGATCTCAAACCTGCTAAAACAAAAGGGGTGCCGACAAAGGGCAAAGGAAAAAGAGGAGCGTCAGTACTGAGGCCAGTACACGGCGAGGCTAGAATTCGGTGGCTCTCGCCTACATAGGTATGGTGGACTGAAGCGGCAGCGAAGCATGCACTAAACAACCTATAGAGACTCGATAAACTGTCGGCTATTAGAGAGATAAGAAAGACCTATTCGGAACCAACCTGATACTAACACCAATCATATCCATCCTGGTATTCCCCCTCGAGACCAAACGAGGAAGTCAAACCGAGGAACTCACATAGTTGGCAGTTTTATTCATTCTATTATAGTTGCAGTACTTACTAGTCATATATAGATAGCATGAGTCATCCTGAAGCAAAAGTAGTGGGCGGTTTTAATTACCATTCTATGGTAGTTGGAACATTTACTAGTCAGATATAATTGTCCTAAGGAATCCCGAAACCCAGCAGTTGTTGGCACTCTTATTTCAATCCATTGGAGTTGCGATACTTACTAGGCAGGTATAACATGACACAATAAACCCCAGTTCCACCAGTTGTGGGCATTTTTAATATCCATTCCGTTATAGTGAAGTTGATTACTAGTCACATATTAAGTCAAATTTATAGCACTACTTTAGTTATGCTTGTCTATGATCGAGATATTGTGCTCCAAGTCATCCATATCCACGGACACGGCTTTCAGAAAGATTTACCCTGCAGGGGTGTACAAATAGCAACACAAACACGATCAACCTCGGAAAAACCAAATCAAAACCCAACGAGGCTTTCACGACAAAGCAATCACAGGATTCATAAAATATTTCAGAGGGCCACCCCACTAAGCTACCCGCAACAAAGTTGGCCGGCTCCGAGACGGACCCAGGGTTTGTGACAATGGCTGTAAACGACTGGGAACCCGAAAATGTGACTGGGCTTGTCGCTACCGCGAAAACATTCCACGTTCCAAAACAGTACAGGTGCTCCATGCACAATCGTAAATAAAGCAGTAAAGCATGGCATAAGTACAGGATAGTAATAAAGCCCCAAACTAGTTTGTGGCCCCAAGAAATAAGAAAGGAATCAAGCTCTGGCTAAGGGGGATTCATAGACTCTCCCGTATGTGGATAGTGCGAATAGTCAAGGAACAGGTATCAAGTACTCGGAACCTACGGGACACAAGTGGACATGAAAACCAAATAGCATATATTGCCCACCGGTGCCTCTTTCATTAGTTATCCCAGCAATTTAATAGTTGTATTTAAAGTCATGATCATCTCCACCATAAACATCTGCCAGCATTCCAACAACTGTGGTACTTGACAACAAGATATCGCACCTGAGCATGCAATTACGACTCGCAAGGCCAGCTATCTACCAAACACAGGTAATAGGAGGTGTACAAGGCAATATAGAGGCTGCACGGGATATAACTGGTGTACGGAAACTAAAGCATCGCGACACGGATAGCAATAGATCAATAGGAGTAAATAAAGACTATAAATGCAAAATAGGTAGAAAGGGGGAGATGCTCGCCTAGGAAACACTGCCGAAGATACATTATCCGAAGGACTTGCCGATACTCGCATCCACTCAACGGCCTAATCCGCAAAGAAGCAAATCACTAGAAGAAACACCGGGTGCACTATTTAATACTATGGCAGAAGATCCGGCATGATTATGATATGATGCAGATGCGGTGCAATTAGGCAGTATTAAGCGGAACCGGGGTCCCGACATTTAATTAAACGGTTCAAGTTATTTAGAAACCCCGCAATTTAAATGTTGTATTAACAAGACAAATCATGGCATCGGTTTGCTACGCAATTTAAATGGAGTCCAGAATAAGACAAAGATATCCCGCATATGTACTCCATATTTAATTATGCGGTGAATCGGCATAATGCCCCCAACCCACAAACATGTATGCAAGCAAGAACAATTTATTATGCGACAGTTGATAATGTCATATTATAAAAATAGGGGCTCTTCGAAAGGGGATCACATGTGGCGGTTCGAAGATCTTAGGGCTCGAAGGGGTTCGGGATCGGTCTTCGGACTCCAGGAAGTAGATCTTGTCGTATCCGTGTCGGAGAACTCGGTTCCGGGGATCTTCGGGTCGGGGTCTCGGCGTCCATGAAGAAGATCATGTCGTACTGGCGTCTTTGGTTCCAAGTTGGTGTGCTCAGGGACCCGACTTTGATGGTCCATGTCGAACTGGAATGGGCATCGGTGGTTCTTTGGAGGACCTTGGCAGCGACACGATGTCCTAGTGGGGATTGCGGATCTCCTCGGTGCATCGTCGTCGGATCGGTCTCATTGGCTGCATCTAGCTGACAATGCGTATATCTCGTTGCAGGCCTTGGTAATCTCACAAACACGCACTGAGGGGCACTCGCAGGGGACCAGACGCGTACAGCGGCAGAGCTTGTACTTGGCGCCGGGACATGTCGACGGGCGAGCACGGCCGCTGGTGACGGAGATGGAGGAAATGGTCGCTGTGAGGCGCCGGCTGGTGGCAGGGTGCTTGCGCGAGCGGCCATGCAGGGGCTCGAGGAAGGCGTCCTGCAGGGTAGGGCAGAGGAGGACGGCTCCACGACGCGGAGGGGCGGTTGACGGACAGGGTCGAGGCGGCGCGGCCTGCTCACGGGCGATGGTAGCGGTAGGCGAGCGCAGAGGCCGGCGGGAGAGGTGAGGTCGACGAGGGACGCGCGCTGACGTCCAGAAGCGGCGGTGTGCGAGCAGCTACCGAGGCGGGCGACACCATGGCTCGAGGAGGAGCTCGTCGATGGAGCGCTGGAGGACGGCTTGCGGGGCGGAGGTCGCCTACGACGGCGCGGTCCACAGAGGCGGCAGCGATCCCGGAGAGTGGCCGGCCATAGCGGTGGCGCTAGGGTTGAGCAGAGAGGAGGTCGCAGCGGTGGCGACCGCTTGTGTGCTGGCGTCCTGCAGACGAGGCGGAGCAGGGTCGAGCAGCGGGGGGCTCGCAAGGGGCGGCCTGCAGGGCTCCGGCGGCGGCGCTTGTTCGGAAGGGGTCGGGGTCGCGATGGGGGTGGAGGGGAGCATCGGCGATTGTCACGGGGTGGGGGAGGTTGGTGCGGAACACGATGTGGGGGTGGGGCCAGAAGAGAGAGGAGGGGTTGGTGCCGATCGATTGGGAGGATGGACAAGGAGCGGGGCGCGGGTCGTGATCGTGGTGGGGCTAGGCGACCACGGGGTTGGGGCACGCGCATGGGCCAGCAGGTGGCGGCTGGGGTGGAGGGATGTGCGTGGTCATGGCTGGGGTCTTGCATGGCCGAGGCGCTGGGGCGTGTACCGCAGCGGTGGGCGCGTGTTGCGTGCGAGCGTGTGTGAGATGTGTGCAGGTGGCGGGGTGTCAGGGAGATGGCGGGCGCGGCTTGCTGCTCGCCTCCTAGCGGCGGGGTGGAGGAAGGGTGAGGGGTGGTTAGCTAGGGTTAGGATAGGTTAGGTTTTAGGGTGTTTTTTGGGGGTGGCCGGCTAGGCCGGTTCGGGCCTGGTTCGGCTGCCCCCTAAAAATAATATAAATATTTTATTTGTTTAAAACGGGGCTTTTGAAATCCGTTTTTAGACGAAACAAAATATTCCGGCCAAGCCCGGGTTTTGTATTTGAATAAAGACGGGGCTTATTTAGAAAACAAAATAGGTTTTCAAAAATAGTTTTGAGACAAACATATGCAGGATGATGACGATGCTCAAATGCAATGTGGCATGATGACATGAGCATGCGGTCATGATGATGCAATGCACGAAAACACAGCGATTTTCTAGTAGTGGTTTTAGCGGGGCGCCACAATTCGACACCACTAACAAGGGATCTCGCCCTCGAGATCCGCCTCATGGTACCGGAAGAAAGCCGATGGTCTGAATCTTCTCGCTTCAATTAGATCCTCGCGACACCACTAACAAGAGGTCGTTGTCCATGATCATCGAGAGAACACTCCGGAGAAACAAGGACGAAGGTAGAGGCATCAGAAGATAAAGCCACCTCTAACTTCCGGGGACGGAGTAAAATTGCTTGATTCTCCGATTCGATGTACAAGAGCGAATAATAAGAGTAGTCGGATGGTGATCAGTCCATCGCGCACCCGAAGCATTACTTTGCACATGAATAGGAGAATTATGCAACCAACTATCGGAATTTTAGACTGAAGATCTTGACAAGCGATATTTGGAAAACAAAGGAGTGATGCAGGCTCTGCATCAGATCTGGCGTAGATGATGTCATCGTGTCGGAAAACACCGGAAGGCACAAACAAGGAACAAAGAATGGTACCACAGATAAAGGATCACTCAGATAGCATGAAGTCCGGAGATAGAAACACCGTTGCCAAAGGAGGAAGCGAAACCCTAAAGGTACGACAGAACCCAACCACGAGAAATCCTGGACTTGAAGAAAGGTAAGAGAGCAGATTTAAAACACGCAGAGGTAAGAGAAGAACAGCAGAGGGATAAGGAGTAAAAGCAGACTTAATCAGAGCTATACAACCGATTTTGCAAAATAGTTTTGACACTCTACTTCGACCGTTAGCGAGGTTATCCTACAGGCTGGACCAGTGGGGTATCGTAACTGCTGAGCACTGATACCACTCTGTAACACCCTCGAATCGGCCCTATGCAAGTTTTAGCGCTTCCCGCCAAACCCGCATAGAAACGATTCAAGGATGCCCACCAGGCACTTTCGTGCGGGTGGAAAATGAAGTAATATCATTACACAATAATCCACGATGGAACCCACAGAACAGACATATATACAGCAATGACTCACTGAGTCAAAAATACAGATATACAGTACAAAGATCCAAATCACCTTGAAAACGATACAGCGTCCGAGTACGGACAAGATGCAAATGGGGCTAAGAGCCCTCAAGAATAACCAATGGCATCCATAACCCTGCACAGGCCAAGCCGGAAGGGTAACCCTGCTAACGACGTCGATCTCAAACCTGCTAAAACAAAAGGGGTGCCGACAAAGGGCAAAGGAAAAAGAGGAGCGTCAGTACTAAGGCCAGTACACGACAAGGCTAGAATTCGGTGGCTCTCGCCTACATAGGTATGGTGGACTAAAGCGGCAGCGAAGCATGCACTAAACAACCTATAGAGACTCGATAAACTGTCGGCTATTAGAGAGAGATAAGAAAGACCTATTCGGAACCAACCTGATACTAACACCAATCATACCCATCCTGGTATTCCCCCTCGAGACCAAACGAGGAAGTCAAACCGAGGAACTCATACAGTTGGCAGTTTTATTCATTCTATTATAGTTGCAGTACTTACTAGTCAGATATAGATAGCATGAGTCATCCTGAAGCAAAAGTAGTGGGCAGTTTTAATTACCATTCTGTGGTAGTTGGAACATTTACTTGTCAGATATAATTGTCCTGAGGAATGCCGAAACCCAGCAGTTGTTGGCACTTTTATTTTAATCCATTGGAGTTGCGATACTTACTAGGCAGGTATAACACAATACACCCCAGTTCCACCAGTTGTTGGCATTTTTAATATCCATTCCGTTATAGTGAAGCTGATTACTAGTCACATATTAAGTCAAATTTATAGCACTACTTTAGTTATGCTTGTCTATGATCGAGATATTGTGCTCCAAGTCATCCATATCCACGGACACGGCTTTCAGAAAGATTTACCCTGCAGGGGTGTACAAATAGCAACACAAACACGATCAACCTCGGAAAAACCAAATCAAAATCCAACGAGGCTTTCACGACAAAGCAATCACAGGATTCATAAAATATTTCAGGGGGCCACCCCACTAAGCTACCCGCAACAAAGTTGGCCGGCTCCGAGACGGACCCAGGGTTTGTGACAATGGCTGTAAACGACTGGGAACCCGAAAATGTGACTGGGCTTGTCGCTACCACGAAAACATTCCACGTTCCAAAACAGTACAGGTGCTCCACGCACAATCGTAAATAAAGCAGTAAAGCATGGCATAAGTACGGGATAGTAATAAAGCCCCAAACTAGTTTGTGGCCCCAAGAAATAAGAAATGAATCAAGCTCTGGCTAAGGGGGATTCATAGACTCTCCCGTACGTGGATAGTGCGAATAGTCAAGGAACAGGTATCAAGTACTCGGGGCCTACGGGACACAAGTGGACATGAAAACCAAATAGCATATATTGTCCACAGGTGCCTCTTTCCTTAGTTATCCCAGCAATTTAATAGTTGTATTTAAAGTCATGATCATCTCCACCATAAACATCTGCCAGCATTCCAACAACTGTGGTACTTGACAACACGATATCGCACCTGAGCACGCAACTACGACTCGCAAGGCCAGCTATCTACCAAACACAGGTAATAGGAGGTGTCCAAGGCAATATAGAGGCTGCACGGGATATAACTAGTGTACGAAAACTAAAGCATCACGACACGGATAGCAATAGATCAACAGGAGGAAATAAATACTATAAATGAAAAATAGGTAGAAAGGGGGAGATGCTCGCCTGGGAAACACTGCCGAAGATACATTATCCAAAGGACTTGTCGATACTCGCATCCACTTAACGGCCTAATCCGCGAAGAAGCAAATCACTAGAAGAAACACTGGGTGCACTATTTAATACTACGGCAGAAGATCTGGCATGATTATGATATGATGCAGATGTGGTGCAATTAGGCAGTATTAAGCAGAACCGGGTCCTGACATTTAATTAAACGGTTCAAGTTATTTAGAAACCCCGCAATTTAAATGTTGTATTAACAAGGCAAATCATGGCATCATTTCACTACGCAATTTAAATGGAGTCCGGAATAAGACAAAGATATCCCGCATATGTACTCCATATTTAATTATGAGGTGAATCGGCATAATGCCCCCAACCCACAAACATGTATGCAAGCAAGAACAATTTATTATGCGACAGTTGATAATGTCATATTATAAAAATAGGGGCTCTTCGAAAGGGGATCACATGTGGCGGTTCGAATATCTTAGGGCTCGAAGGGGTTCGGGATCGGTCTTCGGACTCCAGGAAGTAGATCCTGTCACATCCGTGTCGGAGAACTCGGTTCCGGGGATCTTTGGGTCGGGGTCTCGGCGTCCATGAAGAAGATCATGTCGTACTGGCGTCTTTGGTTCCAAGCTGGTGTGCTCAGGGACCCGACTTTGATGGTCCATGTCGAACTGGAATGGGCATCGGTGGTTCTTTGGAGGACCTTGGCAGCGACACAATGTCCTAGTGGGGATTGCGGATCTCCTCGGTGCATCGTCATCGGATCGGTCTCATTGGCTGCATCTAGCCGACAACGCATATATCTCGTTGCAGGCCTTGGTAATCTCACAAACACGCACGGAGGGGCACTCGCAGGGGACCAGACGCATATAGCGGCAGAGCTTGTACTTGGCGCCGGGACATGTCGACGGGCGAGCACGGCCGCTGGTGACGGAGATGGAAGAAACGGTCGCTACGAGGCGCCGGCTGGCTGCAGGGTGCTGGCATGAGTGGCCATGTAGGGGCTCGAGGAAGGCGTCCTGCAGGATAGAGCAGAGGAGGACGGCTCCGCAATGTGGAGGGGCGGTCGACAGAGAGGGTTGGGGCGGCGCGTCCTGCTCACGGGCGACGGTAGCGGTAAGCGAGCGCAGAGGCCAGCGGGAGAGGTGAGGTCGATGAGGGACGCACGTTGACGTCCGGAAGCGGCGGTGCACGAGTAGCTACCGAGGCGGCCGACGCCATGGCTCAAGGAGGAGCTTGTCGGTGGAGCGCTGGAGGACGGCTTGCGGGGCAGAGGTCGCCTGCGACGGCGCGGTCCACAGAGGTGGCAGCGAGCCCGGAGAGTGGCCGGCCATAGCGGCGGCGCTAGGGTTGAGCAGAGAGGAGGTCGCAGCGGTGGCGACCGCTTGTGTGCTGGCGGCCTGCGGACGAGGCGGAGCAGGGTCGAGCAGCGGGGGCTCACGAGGGGCGGCCTGCAGAGCTCCGGTGGCGGCGCTTGTTCGGAAGGGGTCGGGGTCGCGATGGGGGTGGAGGGGAGCGTTGGCGGTTGTCGCGGGGTGGGGGAGGTTGGTGTGGAACATGATGTGGGGGTGGGGCCGGAAGAGAGAGGAGGGGTTGGTGCCGATCGATCGGGAGGATGGACAAGGAGCGGGGCGCAGGTCGCGATCGTGGTGGGGCCAGGCGACCACGGGGTTGGGGCGCGCGCATGGGCCAGCAGGTGGCGGCTGGGGTGGAGGGATGTGCGTGGTCGTGGCTGGGGTCTTGCATGGCCGAGGCGCTAGGGCGTGTACCGCAGCGGTGGGCGCGTGTTGCGTGCGAGCGTGTGTGAGATGTGTGCAGGTGGCGGGGTGTGAGGGAGATGGCGGGCGCGGCTTGCTGCTCGCGTCCTGGCGGCGGGGTGGAGGAAGGGTGAGGGGTGGTTAGCTAGGGTTAGGATAGGTTAGGTTTTAGGGTGTTTTTTGGGGCTGGCCGGCTGGGCCGGTTCGGGCCTGGGTCGGCTGCCCCCTAAAAATAATATAAATATTTTATTTGTTTAAAACGGGGCTTTTGAAATCCGTTTTTAGACGAAACAACATATTCCGGCCAAGCCCGGGTTTTGTATTTGAATAAAGACGGGGCTTATTTAGAAAACAAAATAGGTTTTCGAAATAGTTTTGAGACAAACATATGCAGGATGATGACGATGCTCAAATGCAATGTGGCATGATGACATGAGCATGCGGTCATGATGATGCAATGCACGAAAACACAGCGATTTTCTAGTAGTGGTTTTAGCGGGACGTCACTGTTGGAGATATGCCCTAGAGGCAATAATAAATATAGTTATTATTATATCTTTGTGTTTATGATAAATGTTTATATTCATGCTATAATAGTATTAACAAGGAAACATTAATACTTGTGTGAATTGTAAACTTAAATTGAAGTCCCTAGTATAGCCTCTATACTTCACTAGCTTGTTGGTTAATAGATGATTGTGGTTTCCCTATCATGAACATTGAGATGTTATTAACAACAAGATCATATCGTTAGGAGAATGATATGGTGGACATACTCCTATAGATAAGCGTAGCATAAAGATCAAGTCATTTCAATAGTTCAATTGCTATATGCTTTCTGATACATAGTAACCTAATTCCTTCGACCATGAGATCATGCATATCACCTTTACCGGATGGATGCTTTGATATCATCAAACACCACACCGTAACAGGGTGGCTATAAAGGTCGTATTGAGTGTTCGGAAAGTATTGGTTGAAACACATGGATCAAGAGTGGGATTTGTCCATCCATATGACGGATAGATATTCTCTGGGCCCTCTCGGTGAAATGTCATCCAATTAGCTTGCAAGCATGTGACTGGGTCACAAGGGATCACATATCACGGGAACGAGAAAAGAGTACTTATCAGTAACGAGGTTGAACTAGGTATGCAGAGATACCGACGATCATAACCTCGGATAAGTAACATATCGTGAGACAAAGGGAAATTGGTATCATATGTAAGTGGTTCATTCGATCGCAAAGTAATCGTAGAAATATGTGGGAGCCATATGAATTTCCAGATTCCTCTATTGGTTATTGTTCGGAGAAGTCTCTCGATCATGTCCGCATAATTCACGAACCGTAGGGAGACACACTTAAGGATTCGACGTTGTTTGAGTAGTTATGGTATTATGAGAAAGAGACCGAATGTTGTTCGGAGTCTCGGATGGGATCCGGGATATCACGAGGAGATCCGGAATGGTCCGGAGAATAAGATTCATATAAGGAAAGTCCCGTTTCGGAGTTGGGGAATGGTTCCGGTGTTTTCATCGGGAACATTCTAGAAGGTCCCGGAATGTCCGGCACTCCGGAGGGGGAAGGGTACATGAATGTGTCATTGTAAGTTGGAATGATTGCATCATGTACTAGGTGTTCTTGCTGTCCAAAATAAAGGGTTTATTTAAATCCTAAATTGAAAAGTCAAACGGCTAGTTTGAAAGTCAAACGGCAATTTTGGGAAGAGGGAAAAGAGGAGGAGGTGAAGCCGAGTTGGGGAGGGAGTCCTCCCCAAGCCGGCGCCCCACCCAAGCCGAGTTGGGGAGGGACTCCACTCCCTCCCCTTGGCCGGCCAGCCCTCCCACCTATATAAGGAGGGGCAGGGCTCCCCTCCTAGTACACACAAGTTCCTATCCTCTAAACTAAACCCTAGCCCTAAACCCCGGTTTAGAGCTATTTCGGTTTAGAGCTTCTAATTGCACTAGCCTTCAGATTAGAGCCTTCTAATTGGTGTGTCTAATTACTAGACCACTAATAGCCTCTCTCATACTCCACCATACTCGCACCGGCTTAAGGCGAAGCCCTGCGGGATTTCCCCTCTACTTCCGGTACCACGCCGTTGTGCTGCCGGAATCACGAGGAGAGTGCTACAACCTCCGCTGCCTGCTGGAACAAGGGAGAGGAAGGTCTTCGTCGAGTACCGAACGTGTGACCGACTGCGGGAGCGCTGCGGGAACGCGGCGCTGGAAGGATCGTCTACGCGATCTTGAGATCGGAAAGAGTACGACTACATCACCCACGAGAATCTGCTCTCGTTAACCGCTTTGGAATCTTCAAGGGTAAGTTATTCCATCGACTCGTTGCTACAATCTAGTAGATAGATCTTGGCTTGTTTGTTTGTATGCGGTAGAAAATTTTTGTTTTCCATGCTACGAACCCCTACAGTGGTATCAGAGCCGTGTCTATATGTAGATCTGTTGCACGAGTAGAACACAATGGTCATTGTGGGCGTTGATGCTTTTATTGTAGATTGCTTTTTGTGTACTTTGCATCTTGCGGTATGTTGGGATGAAGCGGCCCGGGCTAACCTTACATGACATCGTTCATGAGACTTGCTCCACGCTTGACATGCAACTCGTATTGCATAAGTGGCTTTGCGGGTGCCTGTTTCTCCTAGCATAGTAAAGATCCAATTTACAACGGGTAATCAACAATGCTAGTATCAATGTTGTGGTTCTTGTTCGTAGGTTAAAACGACACTTATGGAAAGCCCCAAACCACGTAAAATATGCAAAGAAAGTAGAAGCGTCTAACTTTGTTTTGCAGGGGTGTGCAGTGATGTGATATGGCCATGATTGTGATTATATTTGATGTATGCAATGTTCCTTATTGTAAGTTGGCAACCGGCAGGAGCCATATGGTTGTCTTTAATTTTTGTTAAGACCTGCGTGTCTATTCAAAATAGTTGTAATAGTTGAAGCCGGTAGACGACAACCATGGTGAAGCGTCATTGACCTTGATGCAATGCTGGTGATGATGGAGATCATGTTCGTGCTTGAAGATGGAGATCGGAAGCACAAAGAAGAAAGGCCATATCATATCACATATTATGAATTGCATGTGATGTTAATCCTTTATGCATCTTGTATTGCTTAGTAGACGACGGTAGCATTATAAGATGATCCCTCATGCACATAAATTTCAAGTTCTAAAGTGTTCACCCTTAGTATGCACCGTTGCCAAAGCTTGCTGCTTCGAAGCACCACGTGATGATCGGGTGTCTTTGATTCCGCGGGTGAATACAACGTAAGCAAGCCAGATTTGCTTATGCGGTAGCTAAGGTTTGATCTTGACGAGCCTAGCATGTACAGACATGGCCTCAGGAACACGGATTACCGAAAGGTAGAGCATGAGTCATATAGTAGATATGATGAACATGTTGATTGTTCGCCATTGAAGCCATATCAACTCTCGTGATGATCGGTTTTGATGTGGTGGATTTGGTTCGTGTGATCACTAAAACAATGTGAGGGATGTTGTTTTGAGTGGGAGTTCACCTAGATTAATTTAATTATTAATTAGAACTCAATTTATCATAAACTAAATCAAAGTGAATTTGCATAGTTGTTGTAGTCATTGGCATCCGTTTACCACCTTGCGCTTAGTTATAATTGAGATGATAGAACTATAGAATTCTGGTTAGTTACTTTACGAACTGGTATCGTATTGTTTTGAAGTGTTAATCTAAAGTTTAAAAGTCCTATTGCAAACTTTCAGTAAGTTCCGGTTACTCCATGAAGTTTAATAATTGGTATTAAATCAAGAGTAACAATTCCAAGTGTTAGTATATAAAGTATCATGTTTGTCTCCATGATTCTTGATATTCAAAGGATTGTCTTAATATCAAGGTTATCTAGGATCTGAAAGAGTTGTTTCAGAAACCATGATATGTGGAAGATATTGTGATATCTGAAACAAAGTTTTGGTTACAACATGATAGAGTATAATATGGCAAAAGTCATGTTCTCATATTTGATGAAAATTTGCAAAAGGTTGGAGACACTAGTTGTCCTAATCTTCCAAAAGGTTTTGGAGAGCAACATTATACTCACGATTCACCGTTATAAGCTAAAAGTAGCTTGGTCATGGACGATTCCATGATGAAGGTGAATATTTGATGTAGGTAAAATGTTTACTACACCAATAGATTACTAAAGAAAGGAATTTGAAAGAACACCAAACATTTGATGATGGTGATCTACTTCAAAGTGCAAATCCAAAGACATTGGTATTTAATTATACACGCTTTGGACTATGTGTCATATGTATGACTCCACTATTAATGTTGATAGATTCTTTCAAACAGAAAAGGAAATACTAAAAGAGAATCTCAGAAATATATGGCAGAAAAGAAAAGACTAGAATTGTTCAGATGATATACATGTTATGGCTATATTCTTTGCTCATTAAACAATGTGGTTCTTAAGTATTTTATACTGAATTTGTTGGTATGAATCGTCATACGAAACAACACAATTCATGAACTACAATGGCCTAAGTAACTAGCAAAAGAATATGTGATGATGTTCATCGAGAACAAATAAAGGGTTATTGTGTTGCTCGTTAAAACATCAAAGCTTGCCTTCAAGATTTGTTTTATCAGGTATTATGAGAACAAAAGGGTTGTTCAAATAATTGCCGTAATCCATAAAAGATGGATGATTCACAAATCTCTTTGGAGAAATCACATCCATAAAACTAGTGCTAAAAATGTCGAAAGACAAATTGATTGAAAGATCACTTAGGAAGTGACATCGCAGTTTAAATTATATTGGAAAGAAAACATGAAGAAACTCCATGTGGATGGAATTTTGGAGTCTTTTGATTTTTGATCAAATGACGTTTGTGAAACTTTCCTAGAGAATAATTAAAACTTCGTTCATAGGCCAAAAGGGAACGAAAGACTAGCTTATTGGAACTTGTGCATGTTGTTGTACGAACTCCATTATGTGTAGTCAAGAGCGATGGATTTCAACTTCATATGCTTTCTCCGAAAATTTGAGTGAATATATGAATATTTACTTAATAAGGATGAAGTATGAAATATTTGAAAAGTTCAAAGATTTCAAGATGAAGTGCAAAATCATTGTAACAAGAATATAAATAGTTTATGATAAGATCATAAAGGAAGATATTTGAGTTACAAGTTTAGCATAATACCTAAGATTTAAGGAATCGTTCCGTGGATTTGCATTTCCCGAAACACCATAAGAGTATGGAGCGTTCGAGATATGTAATTAAAACCTTGTTTGACATGGTAAGATCAAAGGTGTAAAATATAGAACTGCCATTATATTTTAAAGATTAAAAGCTTTAGAGACTACCGCTTTTCCACTAAAAAGAGCTCCATCATAATCCGCTGAAATGACACCATATAAAGTTATGGTTTGGGATAAAACCCAAGTAGTCCTTTCTTAAAACATTGGTATGCTATGCATAAGAAAGATGTGTGCAACCAAAGTCGGATAAACCTGTCTTTGTATAAATATTAAGTATTCCTCCACAAACACCGGAGACAAAAGTGTTTGTCGCTTAGAACGTCAAGTTTCTTTGAGAAGGAATTTTTCGTGAAAAGTTAAAGTGGGAGGACAATAGAACTTTGATAAGGTTAAAAGAACCTTAGCTATATGTGCAGAGTTGCGCAGCACCGAAAAGTGTTCCGGAGGCAGCAATAATGCTCATGGCTCACGTGCCTCAAAGGTTGTGGTCACGGAGGTCTAAGTTTCTATTGAAACAAGTAGGTCGAGTAAACAATCAAATACTAAGATTTGAGGGTTGAATCATTATTTGAGAATAATGAACGGACTACATGCAAAGAAGCGATGATGGGCCCTGACTCCGTCAAATGGCTTGAAGCCATAAAATCCGTGATAATTCCATACACGAGAAATCAAGTTTTGAACTTGAAGGACCCTCGAGAAAGGTGTAAGACCTTACAGTTGTGTTTGGATCTATAAAGAAATAGACATGGATGTTTCACATCTATAGTCGACATGTTGGGAGAGAGTTCACAACAATGTTCAAGGATTGACTATGACAAGATTTGATCTTTCATAGCGATATTTAGTCTATACGGATTAATATAGCAACCACTACATATAATTTTGTTATGTGGTAGTTGAATAAACAAAACAAGTTCTTCTAATAGAATTGTTACCTAGGACGTGTGCATGACATGGTCCAAAGGGTTTTGTTAATTCAAAGGATGCTGAATGCATATGCAAACTTCAATGGTTGAAGTAAGCATAGCGGAGTTGGAATCTTCACTATGATGAAACTGTTAAAAGAGTTTAATTTCATCGGAGACAATGAAGATGCTTGCATTTGCAAGAAATTAAGTGGGAGCGCTAAAGACATATTTCTAATACATTATGTGGAGGACATATTGTTGATTAGAAATGATGTATCTTTTATTAACACATATTAAAAATTTCATCCTGATGAAAGACTTAGGCAAAACCCAAATATTTGGCATCAATAGATGCTAATATGGTTGTGCCAGAAGTACATAAACGAGATATTGAATGAGTTCAATATAGAAACTACAAGAAAAGGTTCTTGTCACACAGAAAGGATTGAAAGAGTTCAATGTTGATGATATATTCAAGTGTATTGACATTTGGTAAGTGAAACAAAGATTCAAGTATAGATTGATACTTGATGTATGAAATCACAAAGAGTGTTTATATCAATCATACTGTGGTATGTACAAATCCAGATATGTCCTATGCTCTAAAAGTTATGAGCATATACCAGAATGATTCATAAGATGATCATTGGACGATAGTAAGGATATTCTTATGATCTTTTGGAAGAACTAAGAGTATATTATTTGTAGAAGTGACAAATAGATGGTTAGTTCATTGTAAAAGTACTACATTGATACTAGTTTTGTCACAGAGTACAAATTAAGTTTATCTCAATCTAAATTAAGGGTGGCACAATATAATGGAAAGTGAGTTCCATAATGGATTTGGATGAGTTCCAAAGTTAAGACATTATGATAGATACTTCAACAAAAGGCTAAGTATATGACTGCTATTATAGCAGCAAAAGAGGGCATTTGTGTCAAGTAGTTTGTTATCAAACTAGGTGTAGTTCACAGCGGGATAATACTATGAAGATATATTGTGCGACAATATTATCAACATGTTTTAACCCCAAAGAACTAAAGGTCACACCGAAAGACCAAATTATACAAAGCCATCTCATTAGAGAATGAGTGATGCGTAGAGACGCAAAGACATGCAATTACACACGGACCTGGAAGTGTCAGATCCGGAGATCAGTTGACCACTAGCAATCGTGTACATGCAACACCGGAAAGCCATAGGTGTTGAATACACAAAGGTTTGAAACTAGATTATTGACTCTAGTGCAAGTGGGAGACTGTTGGAGATATGCCCTAGAGGCAATAATAAATATAGTTATTATTATATCTTTGTGTTTATGATAAATGTTTATATTCATGCTATAATAGTATTAACAAGGAAACATTAATACTTGTGTGAATTGTAAACTTAAATTGAAGTCCCTAGTATAGCCTCTATACTTCACTAGCTTGTTGGTTAATAGATGATTGTGGTTTCCCTATCATGAACATTGAGATGTTATTAACAACAAGATCATATCGTTAGGAGAATGATATGGTGGACATACTCCTATAGATAAGCGTAGCATAAAGATCAAGTCATTTCAATAGTTCAATTGCTATATGCTTTCTGATACATAGTAACCTAATTCCTTCGACCATGAGATCATGCATATCACCTTTACCGGATGGATGCTTTGATATCATCAAACACCACACCGTAACAGGGTGGCTATAAAGGTGGTATTGAGTGTTCGGAAAGTATTGGTTGAAACACATGGATCAAGAGTGGGATTTGTCCATCCATATGACGGATAGATATTCTCTGGGCCCTCTCGGTGAAATGTCATCCAATTAGCTTGCAAGCATGTGACTGGGTCACAAGGGATCACATATCACGGGAACGAGAAAAGAGTACTTATCAGTAACGAGGTTGAACTAGGTATGCAGAGATACCGACGATCATAACCTCGGATAAGTAACATATCGTGAGACAAAGGGAAATTGGTATCGTATGTAAGTGGTTCATTCGATCGCAAAGTAATCGTAGAAATATGTGGGAGCCATATGAATTTCTAGATTCCTCTATTGGTTATTGTTCGGAGAAGTGTCTCGATCATGTCCGCATAATTCACGAACCATAGGGAGACACACTTAAGGATTCGACGTTGTTTGAGTAGTTATGGTATTATGAGAAAGAGACCGAATGTTGTTCGGAGTCTCAGATGGGATCCGGGATATCACGAGGAGATCCGGAATGGTCCGGAGAATAAGATTCATATAAGGAAAGTCCCGTTTCGGAGTTGGGGAATGGTTCCGGTGTTTTCATCGGGAACATTCTAGAAGGTCCCGGAATGTCCGGCACTCCGGAGGGGGAAGGGTACATGAATGTGTCATTGTAAGTTGGAATGATTGCATCATGTACTAGGTGTTCTTGCTGTCCAAAATAAAGGGTTTATTTAAATCCTAAATTGAAAAGTCAAACGGCTAGTTTGAAAGTCAAACGGCAATTTTGGGAAGTGGGAAAAGAGGAGGAGGTGAAGCCGAGTTGGGGAGGGAGTCCTCCCCAAGCCGGCGCCCCACCCAAGCCGAGTTGGGGAGGGACTCCACTCCCTCCCCTTGGCCGGCCAGCCCTCCCACCTATATAAGGAGGGGCAGGGCTCCCCTCCTAGTACACACAAGTTCCTATCCTCTAAACTAAACCCTAGCCCTAAACCCCGGTTTAGAGCTATTTCGGTTTAGAGCTTCTAATTGCACTAGCCTTCAGATTAGAGCCTTCTAATTGGTGTGTCTAATTACTAAACCACTAATAGCCTCTCTCATACTCCACCATACTCGCACCGGCTTAAGGCGAAGCCCTGCGGGATTTCCCCTCTACTTCCGGTACCACGCCGTTGTGCTGCCGGAATCACGAGGAGAGTGCTACAACCTCCGCTGCCTGCTGGAACAAGGGAGAGGAAGGTCTTCGTCGAGTACCGAACGTGTGACCGACTGCGGGAGCGCTGCGGGAACGCGGCGCTGGAAGGATCGTCTACGCGATCTTGAGATCGGAAAGAGTACGACTACATCACCCACGAGAATCTGCTCTCGTTAACCGCTTTGGAATCTTCAAGGGTAAGTTATTCCATCGACTCGTTGCTACAATCTAGTAGATAGATCTTGGCTTGTTTGTTTGTATGCGGTAGAAAATTTTTGTTTTCCATGCTACGAACCCCTACAGTCACAGCCCTGAAAAGGGAAGTAAAACGGCAATCATTGAATCCAGGTTCTGGCCCTACGTTCGTAGGTGGGAAGGGGTTCTACCACAAAAGCCCAAAAGCCACGTAAAACTTGCAATAGATAATATAGAGGAGTCTATCTTTGATTTGCATAGGGGATAGCATTGTGACATGGCAATGACAAGTTTATGAAACTTCCATTGGTGCTCTCGATGGTGATCAAGATGCTACAACCACGTCATGACACTTTACTTTATGAAGTATCTTTGTGTGCATCTTGTTATGCTAGTATGATAGCATATATGATGGTAGCATAATAGGATAATCCCTCACAGAATTCCAGTCTTAGTATTCTTCTTGTGTGTGCACCACCAAGAAAGTTCTACGTTATGAGGTAGGCCGTGACGATCAGGTGTCAGACATATCTACGTTCGCATACGGTGGGTGTAAGCCATGTTGCACTGCAGATACACACAAGTTAGAACTGGCGAGCCTAGCATGTGTAGACATGGCCTCAGAATACAAGAGACCGAAAGGTCGAGCATGAAGCACATGGTTGATCTGATCGACATTGGGGAATGTCCACCTTTGAAACTGCATTGCCGGCCGTGATGATCGGGGGTGGTGTAGCTGATTGGGATCATGTGATCACTGAAACGAATAAAGGGGTGTTCGTTTGAGTGGGAGTTCTTTTGTTTTAGTTTAGGAACATGAATTAAACTTGAACTCATTATTATGAACATGGTCTAAATACTTTGCAAATCCATTGTATATGTCTCTCCCACCCACCTTCAACCTTAGCACTTTCCTCAAGAAGGACAAGCTAAAAACTGATGGAACCAACTTCACCACATGGTTCCGCAATCTTAGGATCCTCCTAAACCCCTACAAGTTGACTTTTGTCATCGAGGCTGAGCTTCTAGCTAAGCCTGCAAATTCCACCTCCCAGGACGAAAAGAATGTCTAGCAGTCCAAGGCGGATGATTTATCCCTCATCTAAAGTGGAATGCTCTATGCCATGGAGCCAAAGCTTCAAAAGCCTTTTAAGAAGATGAATGCTTTTGAGATCATTGAAGATCTCAAGGTTGTCTTTGCTCCACAGGCTCGTGCAGAGAGGTATGATGCCTCCAAGCTCTTCTTCTCTGCCAAGATGGAAGAACACAACAGTGTTAGTGAGCATGTAGTCAAAATGTCTGGCTATGTTAAGCGCTTGAATGCTCTGGATTGCAAAATCCTGGAAGAGCATGCGATTGATAGGATGTTGCACTCGCTTCCCCCTAGCTACAAGAGCTTTGTGATGAACTACAACATGCAAGGGATGACTAAGATCCTTGCTGAAGTGTTCGCCATGCTCAAAACTGCTGAGGTAGAAATCAGAAAGAGCACACGGTGTTGATGGTCAATAAGACCACTAACTTTAAAAGGTCGGGGCAAAAGGGAAAGGGCAATAAGCCAAAGAAGTATGTTAAACTAGTTGCCAACACCTCTAAGGCTACAAGGCCCAGCCCTAGGTCCGGGACCATGTGCTATTACTACAAAGGGGACAGGCACTAGAAACGCAATTGCACCAAGTAATTTGAGGACAAGAAAGCCGTCAAGATAGCCGCCAAAGACAAAGGTATATGTGATATACATGTTATAGATGTGTTCCTTACCAATGCTAGGAGCAACACCTGGGTATTTGATACCAGTTCTGTTGCTCACATATGTAACTCTTAGCAGGAGCTACGGAGTAAGAGGCGGTTGTGGAAGGATGAGGTGACGATGCGTGTCGGAAATGGCCGATGTGGTGGCCATCGGCACGTTATCTCTACATCTACCATTAGGATTGATTCTAGTTTTGAATAAATGCTACTATGTACCCACATTGAGTTTGAATATTGTACGTGGATCTTGCTTGTTGCAAGATCGTTATTCGTTTAAATATGGAACAAGTGGTTGTTCTATTTATATGGATGACATTTTCTATGTTCATGCGCCTGTGAGTAATGGTTTATTCTTACTAGATCTTGATTGCAATACTCACATCCATAATATTGATGCTAAACGTTGTAAGCATAATGATGATGATTCCATGTTTATGTGGCATTGCCGTCTTGGTCACATTGGCGTAAAGCACATGAAGAAGCTTCATTCAGAAGGACTTCTTGGATCATTAGATTTTGAATCTCTTGATACATGTGAGCCATGCCTTATGGGCAAGATGACTAGGACACCCTTCTCCGACACAATGGAGAGAGTTGCAGACCTACTAGGAATCATACATACGGATGTATGTGGACCAATGAGTGTCTCAACATGCAATGGTTATCATTATTTTGTTACCTTTACTGACGATTTGAGTAGATATGGATATATCTACTTAATGAAACACAAGTCTGAAACCTTTGAAAAGTTCAAGGAGTTTCAGAAGGAAGTAGAGAATGAACTTAACAAGAGAATCAAGCATCTTCGATCGGATCAGGGAGGCGAGTATTTGGGTTATGAGTTTAACATGCACTTAAAGGACTGTGGGATAATCCCATAGCTTACGCCAGTCGAAACACCACGGTGTAATGGTGTGTCGGAACGATGTAACCGTACTCTATTGGATAGTGTGCGGTCCATGATGTCTTTTACTGATTTGTCCGTATTATTTTGGGCATATGCGTTAGAAACCGCCGCTTTTATTTTAAACCGACCGCCATCCAAATCCGTGGAGACAACCCCATATGAGATATGGTATGGCAAGAAGCCAATGTTGTCATTTCTGAAAGTTTGGATATGTGAGGATTATGTCAAGAAACTATAGCCTGACAAACTAGAACCCAAATCGGAAAAATGTATCTTTGTAGGATACCCAAGGGAAACTGTTGGGTATAATTTCTACAACCAGGCCTAAGGCAAAATGTTTGTCGCGAAAGCTGGCACCTTTCTCGAGAAAGAGTTTCTCACTAAAGGAGTTAGTGGAAGGAAAATTGAGTTAGATGAAGTTGTTGACCCTTCTCTCCAAATTCTGAGTAGCACAACGGAAGCTATTCTGAAACCTCTCTCCAACATAAAATAAGAGCCCAATGATGATGATCAAAATAACAACATCGAAACTCCTGTAGTTCGCAAGTCTACAAGAGTTCGTGCCACTCCTGATTGGTACAGTAGCCTTGTGATGTCTGTCATTCTAGATGAATAGGAAGAACCTGCAAACTACAAAGAAGCTATGGATAGTGCTGACTCTGAAAAATGGCCAGAAGCCATGAAATCTGAAATACCATCCATGTATGAAACCCAAGTTTGGACCTTGGTAGATCTTCCGGAAGGCCGGAAGGCCGTGGAAAATAAATGGATCTTTAAGAAAAAGACAGATGCGGATGGTAATGTGACCATTCACAAAGCTCGACTTGTCGCAAAGGGGTTTCGACAAATTCAAGGAGTCGAATACAATGAGACTTACTCTCCCGTAGTGATGCTTAAGGCTGTTCAGATTTTACTAGCAATTGCTGCTCATTTCGACTATGAAATTTGGCAGATGGATGTCAAGACCGCATTCCTTAATGGTCACATTGATGAAGAGTTGTATATGATGCAACCAGAAGGTTTTGTTGATCCTAAGGATGATAGGAAGGTAAGCAAACTTCAGCAATCCATTTATGGACTAAAGCAAGCATCTAGGAGCTGGAACCAATGTTTTGATCAACTGGTCAAGAGTTTTGGATTTGTCCAAAACTAACAAGAGTTCTGTGTTTACAAGAAAGCGAGTGGGAGCTCAGTGGTTTTCCTAGTAGTATATGTGGATGACATATTACTTACGGGAAACGATGTGGAACTTATGGAAAGCATGAATGCGTATCTGAGTTGTCAATTTTCCATGAAGGACTTAGGTGAAGTTGCATACATATCAGGCATCACAATCTATAGAGATAGATCAAGACACCTGATTGCATTAAGTCAAAGTACTTACCTTGAGAAGATTTTGAAGAGGTTCAAAATAGAGGATGCCAAAAGAGGTTTGGAGCCTGCGACAAAAGGTAGCATACTGAGTTTGACTCAATGTCCGGTAACGGATGCTGATAGAGAAAGGATGTCTTACATCCCCTATGCCTCAGCCATAGGGTCTATCATGTATGCAATGCTAAGTACTCGGCATAATGTGGCATTGGATCTTAGTGTGGCGAGGCGATACCAAAGTAATCCAGGAATGGATCACTAGACAGCTGCGAAAAATATCCTAAGGTATCTCATGAGAACAAAGGATATGGTCCTAGTCTATGGAGGTAATGATGAAGCTCTAAACGTAACTGGTTACGTGGATGTGAGCTGGCACTCAAATCCTAATGACTCGAAATATCAGACGGGATTTGTGTTTTTCGTGCATGGTGGGCCGGTAAGCTAGAAGAGCAAGAAGCAACCGGTATTTTCGCAATCTACAATGGAGTCGGAATACATCGATGTTGTTGATGCGGCGAATGAGGCTGTTTGGCTAAGGAATTTTTTCATTAAACTGTGAGTTGTTCCAAGTGCGCAAGACCTTGTGACGATCTATTGTGACAACATGGGCGCTACTACAAACGCAAAGGAACCAAGAACTCATTCCACAGCCAAACACATCAAGCTACGGTTTCATGTTATCCGACAGAATGTTGACGAAGGTGAAGTCAAGATTTGCAAAGTGCGCACGAATTTGAATGTGGCAAATCCGTTGACTAAAGCTCGCATACAATCCAAGCACGAACAACACCGGGATGCCATTGGTGTTAGGTTCCTACCTATTGTACACTAGATTAATTTGTACTCTAGTGCAAGTGGGAGACTCAAGGAGTTATGCCCTAGAGGCAAATAATAAAGTGTATTGTTTGATATATCTCCTATATGTTCATAATATGTTTCATACTGTGCTATAATTATATTAATACGAAACGTTAATACCATGTGGTATGTAAACAAAGTGTGTCTCTAGTTACCTCTAGCGAACTAGTTCATTGGTCATGAGGATGATCTGGGTTTCAAGATCATGGGCATTTATGCCAATTAACAATGAGGTCACGTCATTGGTTGAATGACGTGATAGAAAAACATCCGATAGTTGTATCTCAATGAGATCTAGTTACAAAGTTCACCATTGATGATAAACGCATGAAACCTCGCAACCTGATCCTTAGACTATGAGATAATGCAAATCACCGTTCTGGAGGGAGCTTAGATGGTTATCAAATACCATACCATGACTGGGTGATCAAAAAGGTGCCACTCAGGTTTCCCAAAGGGGCGCGTAGAGGAGTACATATCAAGACAAGGATTTGCCAGTCCATGTAACGGATTGATACATATGTGGCCATCTCGGTGACATTGCATTAACGAAGCTTGCAAGTGTGTGACTGGGTCACAAAATGCAAGGACATGGGAACGAATAAACAAGTTCATTGGTAACAAGATCGAACTAAGGTATGGAGATACCAAAGATCAAGTCTCGGATGAACTAGGTATCAAGTGGCAAAGGGAACGGTAAACGACTATTCACGATTCGAGCGATAAGATTCGTGGAATTCATGGGGGTCATCATGGGCACTCCCGCTGATGATCATTGATATGAGAGGATTCTCAATCATGTCCATAGTGTTCCCGAATCGAAGGATGCCATGCTTAAGGGTGGGGGCGCTTAGGGATCGATGAGGTACCGTAGGAGAAATAGAGAGAGAAACCGGAATAGTTCCAGGTAACATCGGATGGTGATCGGAGGGGGTCCGGAAGGAGTTCTAGAGTAAAGGAATATAATAATATGTGTATTTGAATTATAATTGGAGAATTAATATTAACTATTTTTTATTTTTTTATTAAAGGCAGCCCAATGCTAATGGGCCTAACCTGAAGGAGAGGCCCAAGGGGCAAGGCGCCTAGGGAGAGGGGACCAGTCGGCCTAGGATTAGTGGGCCGCCCAAGTGGGGCCCACCTAGGGCCGGCGGCTGCCCCTAGGTGGCCGGTGGGTGTGGGCATTAGTCCCACACCACATGGCCCCTGGGTGGTGCCCCCCCCCTCCTACTATATATAGGGGTCCCTCCCCTCCCCTTTGGAAGCATCCAATTCTCTCATCCTCTCTCTCATTTTCATTGAGGACTTCTCCGTAATATTGGGGAGGACCTCGAGGGATTTGAGTTGTCCATATTCATACTACCGTTGTGTGATCTTCGGTCCGGTATCTTATTCTTCTGTTGTTTGGCTGGATCAGAACCCGGGAGACGCCGCCTACACCGGACGTGTATAGTACTTCGGAGGCACCACACTTGGGGTGCTTAGAGCTGCTCGGCTTTATCAACATACGCCTTCCTGCGTAAGGCGTGCCTCGGTCTTCAAGGGTATGAATACCGTCTCTCTCTTCTATTTCTTATGTCTACATAGTATAGATCCTGGTAATAGTGTTCGTGTAGATAGAATTTTTTTGTTTTCTTCTACATAACCCTACAGGTGAGTCATCATGAAGTTTTGTGGAGCATTGTTGAGAACGACCCTATCAACATCTTCCAAGTTTCCTGCTAGCCAATTTAAAAGCTCAAGGAAATTTCCTTTATTTAGTGAGTCTTCACTTTCATCATGTCCTCTAAATGCCAACCCTTGGCGTAGTAGAAACCTCAAACACTTGAGTGTCCATGTCAAACGGAGCTTATACAAAGCCTTGTATTGTGAAGTGTTTGAAGCGAGAGACACTCGGATTGATGCTTTTGGTGTAGTGAACATATTAAATTTCTCTTCACTTTCAGCATGACCACTACTAACACCACCTTCATGTCTCTTCAATCTTGATTTCAAGTTCCAGTTTCTAAACCCATTCTTCACAAATGAATCTCCACCGGGACATTTTTTCTATCCTCAAACAGATAGAAAACAAAGCAGAAAGCGACATCTTTTTCCACACTATACTCAATCCATGGAAATTCTTTAAACCAAGCACGACCAAAGCGACGATCAATTCCACTTTTATTTGTAAACTCAAACTTATGATTCTTTGGTTGACATGGACCCATCTCAATGTATCTCCTTCTTACTCTATCCTGGTCATTGACATCATACCTTGAGATCGGAATCCACTTCGCGGGATCAGGTTCGAGTGCCCCCAAATCTGCCGCCTCTTTTGGTTCATCCTCTTCATCAATCGTTTCATCATCTTCTACAGTTGGTGCTGGGGTTGCACCTCTACTCTCGGATTCATGTTCTATATCCGGTGCTTGCACTAGCGCCAATTGCATATTGCTCTCGCGCTGAACAGGAGAAGTAGTCGAGTGTGCAACAGTCTGATTCGGAGTTGATGTTTTATCTCTCTTTTTTTGCTTTCGATGCCTTTTCCCATATTGCAAAAATGCTACCGCTACTGGCAGCACTCTTCATCATCTATATTACAAAAAAACAAGGAATAAATTCATGAAATTAGAAATTTGAATAGCATCCAATCTAGGAGATCAAGTCAAATTACATCTGCTATTCTACTAAAAATCTACGTGAGTAATCAACTAGTCTAATCAAAATATACTACTCCCTTCGACATAAATTAGTTAACTTAGAGTTGTCTAGATTCGAATGTATCGAGACTTGTTTTATGCTAGATACCTCTTTATCTAGACAAAACCAAGTGAACTAATTTGGGTAGTATACTAGTCAGTAATCAACTACTCACATAAAAATTCACCGATGAGTAATATAATAATCTATTGCTATTCAAGAAAGCTAATCCGATTACATCTGCTAGACTGCTATTTCTAATGCTAAATTGCTAATGCTAATCTGCTAGCGCTAGGTGTTCCATGCTCCATCTATGAACAGTTCTGCCGGGAAGACCGGAAATTACCTGGCCTGGCCTGGCCGCGTCCTCGCCTGTCACTGCTGGATGCTCCGATCGCCGGTGTCCGCCACAAACGAATCACGCTAGGGCCTGCCGCCGTTGCGTTGGGTCGAGAGGATGAGGCGAAGATCGAGAGCGGTGCGGTTGCGTGGCGTGCGCCAGAACTGTCTCGTATGTGCGTGCGTGCGCGATCGTGACTCAATCGGATCCCGACGGAGAGCCTTCTCGACAAGGACGAGCGGTGCGTTCGTGTGGGCTGTTTGTGCTAGTGGGCTGAGCTAGGCTGGCTAATACGTATACGTAAAAAGATTTTACACCAAATCTTTGGTATTCAAACGAATACCCGTGCATACCATGTTGCCGCTTCTGCAACGACGGACACGGAGACCAAGCTATATCGCAGCTAGTTTCTCAGACAGGATAACCATAGAAGCGACGATTACAACGGCGCGCACCGCAACAGTAGGGACGACGTTGGAGGAAGCAACCAACACCACGATATCAGCCAAGAACCCGACACTCACCAATGTCCGCAATGCAAATGCTGGAGGGAGCCTGTAATATGCACTTTTACGTCGACTCAACGGGCAAAAGATGATCCAACCATCTTATGAAGGACTGACGAACGTTCTTAAAGATGCAAGAGCTATGCAACGCAAAGGCAATCGAAGCAGCAAGTCGTTGGTATACCACTACGCCTAGCATGTTAGCCATAAACGCACCACCACCACCGTCGGTACACCCACCAGCAGGGCAGCCGCAAAATACAACAAATCAAAAAAATGAATACCCCTGATCCAAGGGCAATGATTCAGAAAGGGCGCCCATCCAATAGGATCTAGAAGCTGATTACAAAACAAGTCAATATGGAAGAAATGGCGCCATCAGCCATACCCGAATATCTCCACTGGTCAGAACATGAAATCACATTCAGCAGAGCTGATCAACCACTTCGAGTACCGTGACCGAGCCACTCAGCCTTAATAGTAGAAGCACAAGTGGGTGGATTTGATATGAACAAAGTCTTCATGGATACGCGAAGCAGCATCAACCTGATTTACGCCAAGACACTGAGGGCGATGAATTGCTCCTTAACAAATCTAGCACCAATAGAAACATCCTTCCACGACATAGTATCAGGTAAGGCTGAAATTCCTTTAGGTAAAATATCTCATGACGTTTTTTTATCCAAGGAAAATTCCAGGCGAGAAAAACTCGAATTCAAAGTCATGGACTGGCCATCACAGTATCACGTGATCCTGGTCACCCAGCTTTTGCATGATTCATGGCAGTACCACATTATGCGTACTTGGTTATGGAAATGCCAACCCCAAAGGTAGTCATAACAGTAAAGGGAAGCTTCACATGATCCGACAATTGTGATCGAGATTTCAACAAAATATCTTAATCATTCGGGATGGCAACTAAGTTCGAGCGGCTAAAAATGTCAGCAACTGCAGAACCTTTGGCAGTAGCGCGTGTCAATCCCGATCAGGCATTTGACACCACGAAAGATACAAAGGAAGTATAGATCCACCCTACCAACCCAAAAAATATGACCTTTGTGGCCTCCAATCCTGGTCCTATAGAGGAAAGTGCGCTTATCAAGTTCCTTCGTGAGCACTGGGAGATTTTCGCATGGTTACCTTCTGACATGTCGGGAATTCTCAGGGAACTCGCTGAGCACACATTAAACTTGGATCCAAAGGCGAAGCCAGTAAAACAGTCGCTTCGTAGAGCCAAAACGAAAGGCCATTGGAAAGGAGCTCCATCACCTAACCGATGCTAAATTCATCAAGGAATTGAAGAAAGCGGAGTGGGTCGCAAATCTAGTACGTGTCCCAAAGAAAAATACAAAGGAACTACGGATGTGCATTGATTTCACTGCATTGAATAAACAATATTCAAATGATCACTTCCCACTACCACGAATCGATCAAATAATCGATGCAACCACGGGGTGCGAACGACTTTCCTTTTTAGACGCATATTTAGGATACCATCAAATTCGGATGAAGGATGAAGATCAGGATAAAACATCATTTATCACGCCCTATGGCGTATTCTGCTACACAACAATACCCTTTGACCTCAAAAATGCCGGAGCAACAAATCAATGGATGATGCAGAATTGTCAGGAAGCCAAATTGGCACAAATGTACAAGTTTACATCGATGATGTCATAGCCACAACAAAGCAAGGGTCCTCTCTTATCAATGACCTCCGAGAAACACTCAAGAACCTCGATAAGTTCTATATCAAACTCAACCCGACGAAGTGTTCCTTTGGAATCCCTACAGGACAACTCCTCGGATATCTCGTATCAACAAGAGGAATAGAAGCCAATCCCTAAAAAATATAGGCAATCCTAACAATGAAAAAACCAACGAATCTTGGAGGCGTACAGCAGCTGGCTGGACGAGTTGCAGCACTCAGCCATTTTATCGCCCGTCTAGGAGAAAAGGCACTACCATTCTACGTCCTTATGAGGAAATCAGATAAATTCGAGTGGACGGAAGAAGCTCAGCATGCCTTTGAGGATCTCAAATAAACACTTTCGACATCTCCTGTCATCGTGTCTCCACGAGAAAAAGAAACATTACTTCTCTACATCGCCGCCACTAATCAGGTGGTCAGCACAATTCTGGCCGTGGAACAACCTAGAGAAGGGAAAACCCACGGTGTTCACAGACCAGTTTATTTTCTGAGCAAGGTCCTCTCGCCATCCAAGCAAAGATACCCCCACTATCAGAAACTAGCATATGGAGTGTTCATAACAGCACGAAAGTTGCGCCACTATTTTTTTGGCACATCCAATCATAGTGGTCAATGAAGCGCCTCTATCCAATATCCTCTATAATCCAGAAGCAATCGGACGCGTCTCTCTATGGGGCATTGAACTTTCCCCTCGAGATATCACATACGAGAAACGCAAAGCAATTAAATCATAGGTTTTGCCTGACTTTATTACATAATGGACTGAACTACGGTGTGTGGGCCCACCAGACCTTTCTAGCACATGGAAAATGCATTTTGACGGATAAAAATGAACGGAAGGAGCAGGGGCAGGAGTCATATTAATATCACCACAAAGCGATAAAATGAGGTATATACTTCGGATGATCTTCACAAATGCGTCCAATAATGAAGCTGAGTACGGGGTCTTGTTGCACGGTATGCGTATGGCTAAAGCTTGCGGTGCAACTCGCCTCAAGATGTTCAGTGACTCCAATCTTGTGGCACAACAAGCAATGAACAAGTGCGACGCTATCAGTGACAACATGATTGCCTACCACGATATGTACAGCATTATGGAAGCCCAATTTGATGGATGCGAAGTATCGTACATAGGAAGAGAAAGCAATGTGGAAGCCGACAATTTGGCAAACATTGGGTCCTTATGACTACCAGTTCCACCCGGGGTTTTTTGGGAAGAAATAACTGAAGGGGATCTGTAGCAGAAAACAAAAAAATTCCTACGATGGAACCCCAAAACTGTCTAGGATCTATCTATGTAGTAATACGGTAACGGCCAATGCATAGAGAATACATACCCTTGTAGACCGTACGCGGTTAACGTTCCGCGGGGAACGTGGTTGATGTAGTCGTACTTGTAGCCGACCTTAAAGTCGCGAAGCTCCTCGCATGTCACCCCTTGCTCCTCCTTCATCTTCATCGTGCAGCAGCTCCGGCTCATGACATTTAAGCGCCCCAAGTGTTGCGCCTCGTGTCTTAGTACACATATAGTGCACGATAAGACCTCCGGCTCCTCGATCCTGCCAGGAGTGCGGAAGTTGATATCTGGCTAGGAATCCCTACAGCGCAATGGCGTACTACAGGTATGCCTTGTTCGCACAGCCCAAACTTGGGGCCATGGTCACAAGGGCTAGAGAGAGAGGGAAGGAGGAAGTCAACCAAAAGACTTCTCCAAATATTGGGTGTGTCTAATCCCACCCACGGGCACCCCTTTATATAGGGGGAGGGGTGTTTCCTCCCCTTTGGGTTTCCCATGTGGGACTAATCAAGGGAGAAGGGGGAGGCGCATGGGCCTCATGGGCCAGCTGGCCAGGGGTGGGCCCCACCCCACGCACAGCCCTAGGCTGGCCAGGTGGGCCCCCTTGAGGCGCCTAGGCCTTGGCCCTTTGGCCCTTGGCCCTTCACTCCTTCGGTTTTCCCTCATGGGCCCTTTTTCCCTAGGAAGTATGGCCTATTAGTAGAATAACCCTTCAAATTAGATTTTAATATTATATTTAATATTAATTACATTAATTAATATGTAAATACATATTACAAAATCCATCTTGACCCGAAACACCTTTCGGTTCCCTTTCGATTTCCTCCGAATGACTTCGGATCTTTCCTGGAATGATTCCGGTCCTTTATTCTTTCTCCGAACAACTTCGGATCTCTCTGTGGAACAATTCTGGCTTTCTCTTTCTCTACTATGATTCCGTCTTACGAATGATCGCTCTCACCGTACCCTTAAGTGTATCCTCTCACGACTCGGGAATGCTCTAGACATGATCTGTATCAATGATCAACAGAGGGACCAGGGATATCCATGTGACCCCTATGCATTCCTGATGACAATGTCGTTTGAACCGCTAAATGTAGTATCCAATTCCTTTTGTTTCTCGATACGACTTGTCCGAGATCCGATCATTGGTATCCCATACCTTGTTCAATCTCGTTCACAACAAGTTATGTTTTCTTGTTACCGTGATATTACATCCCCGTGACCGAGTCACATGTTGCAACATTTATGGATGTAATCTCACCAAGCCGACCGTATGTATCTTTACCAGTCATGTGGGTGAAAAAATCCTGGTCTTGCAGTCACATGTCATCTACTGTTCCTTCAGAATACCCAACGTACATCTTTATAACCACTGTATTACCAAGTGGCGCTTGATGCAATCTAAACAGCCTCGGGAAACAATGAATAATATGACCTCACGGTCTAAGGAAAAGGACTCTAGGTATAGCTATTGCAACAATGAACTATATGACTTGATCGTGTTGCAATCCTTCGAGGAATGTCCAATCACATCATTCTCCAATGATATGATCCCGTTATCAATTGGCATAAATGCCCATGATCTTGAAACCCAGATCATCCTCATGACCAACGAACTAGTATGAATAGAGGCTACTAGGGACTTGGTTGTTTCGTACCACACATGTACCAATGTTTCTACTTGGCACAGTTATAGCACAATGTGAAACTATTATAAACTAATTGAGATATGACAATAAAAACCTATTTATTATTTGTCTCTAGGGCATATCTCCTTCAGTCTCCCACTTGCACTAGAGTATAAATAATCTAGCTCGCATTTTACTCATATAAACCATATACCATATGCGTTTACAGATCATGCATGCTCATGGGAAACGTCATGTCCATGTTCTGTTTCACCAGATCATTATGTCTTTTGCAAATCGTTAATGTCTTCCTAATTTTGACATTCACTCCATTATCTTATAATGGGTCGAACCATTTGTTTGGCAACAAAGTGAGACTTTGTTTCTATTGTTTATAATGACGATTGTTTTCACTGTTGTCATCTAAACTTCGAAACACACTTTGCTATCCTTTGTGTATATACTATAGTCATGGCAGCAGAACGAGGCCGGATTCCAGGAGCTTATAGTGACTTTAGATCAACCTTGAGGGCTTTCTCATGGGCAATGGGCCCTGGGACACATCATTCTATGTTAAAAGCGAACTAGCCCCGCCATAACATTATACATCACATCAGATGGAGCCTTTATACTTCTATATCTAAGTAGATCCTAGTGCATGAAATGCATCTATGCCACTTACATTTCTTCTTGCCATTTGTGTACAAACTTAATTCTGGTTCAGTGATGAGCTCAGGAATCACTTAAAGACACGTTCTTACAGTTAAGACTTTGTCCTACCAACCAGAACTTCGGGTCACATTACGTCGAGTATACAACATGGTTGTATGGAAGAACCTATGACTGAGGCATAGGAGATGCAATGCATCTCTTTCCTTCAACCATAGTTGCAATACTAACTCAATGCTTCATATAGTAAGAACTTACTTCTCACCTTGTTCCATTCTGAGCTTCTTCAGAATCTTGCTTAGGACATTCTGAACAACTTTCAGAATCAAGTCCAGGAAGCATTCGACATTCAGTGTTTATTAAACTCACCAATCTATCTCGATAGATCTTATTGTTTAATAACTTCAACTTCATCCTTATTTATCTAACTTAAATATTATTAACACCAATAACATCATTCACATATGTCGTCTACATATCCCAGAATGATTTCATGCTCCCACTCAAATATGACATTCATGTTTGAGATCCAGGGATTTCACTTAGCTCCCACTCAAAATATGTCAGCTACATATTATGAATTAGCCAAGTTGATTTGCTCCCACTCAAAACCAGGTCCTCTCGATAATCTTGGACATTCCAAAATTCTTTGATCATCATCAATTTGAGAATTCCAATTACGAGACTTCAATATCCATATATTTCTAGTGTAAATCCAAAAGACTTAAGCATCACTACTATTGTAGTCAACTCCTTGAATTTGTCCAAACTTGTGACAAATCGAGCTTTTTGTCAGTCATTAAGTTTCATTTCCTTCTTATGACTTTGCAGTCATTCAGAAATATCAAGTAAACTTCTTTACTTTAATAAGATCAAGTAACATGTTACTTTGCAATCTTAAATGTAACTTAATATAGGATTTTATGACTCCTAGTCATTTCTCGCACTCAGGTCCATCACGCTTCTTTGTAGTTTGCAGGTATGTCTTGTTCAAAACATGACAAGTGAATCAACAATGTAATTCCACAAACTTGTAGAATATATATAGTTAAATCCTACTTTATTTAGCAAAAGTATTTATTTGTGATGGGTTCGTAGCATGGAAAACAAAAAATTTCTACCGCAAGAACGAACAAAACCCAGATCTAATCTAGATTAAAGCCAAGATCTAATCTACTAGACATGAGCAACGAGATAGATCGGTACTAACCCTCGTAGAACCGAAAGCGTTAACGAGATTAGATCTCGTGGATGATGTAGTCGATCACTTGCCGATCTCAAGATCGTGTGGACGATCCTTCCGGCGCCACGATCCGGCAGCGCTTCCGCAGACGGTCACACGTGTGGAGTCGAAGCAGACCTTCCTCTCCCTGTTCCAGCGAGCAGCAGAGGTAGTAGATCTTCTCCACGGAATCCCAGCAGCACGACGGCATGGTGATGGTGGTGGAGATGATAATTCTGCAGGGCTTTGCCTATGCCTGTGCAGAAGAAACGTGGAGGAGAGAGGCGGCTGAGAGAGATTGTTATGGGACAAGGTGCAAGAGGGGGCGCCCCCTCCCTTCTATTTAAAGGAGGGAGGCGCGCCAGGGGAGGGGGAGTCCTAGTAGGACTCCCTCCTCCTTGGGCCGGCGGGTTGGGGGGAGGAAGCCTCCTCCCCCATGAATCCGTGTAGTGCCCCACTTGGTCTCCTTGATCCCTTTCTTGGTTTTCAAGCAAACTCCAAGAAATCCTCTAGAACCTTCCAGAACATTCTGAAACCTTCTAGAATCTCCATACAAATACTCCGGAACATTTCCTAACTTAGAAAATGATCCCCAATATATGAATCTTATTCTCCGGACCATTCCGGATCTCCTCGTGATGTCCCGGATCCATTCTGAGACTCCGAACAACATTCGGTCTCCAACGCAAATTCCATATCTACTTCAAACAACTTCGAACCTTAAGTGTGTCACCCTACGGTTCGTGAATATGCAGACATGATGAAGACACCTCTCCCAAATAACCATCAGCGGGATCTGGAGATCCATAACGGCTCCCACATACTCAACGATTACTTCGTGATCGATTGAACCAATTAACATATGAAACCAATTCCCTTTGTCTCGCGATATTCTACTTATCCGAGGTTTGATCGTCGGTATCTTCATACCTAGTTCTTCCTCGTTACTGATAAGTACTCTTTACTCGTTCCATGTTATGTCATCCCTTGTGACCTAGTCACATGCTTGCAAGCTGTCTAGATGACATTCCACCGAGAGGGCCCAGAGTATATCTATCCGTCATATGGATGGACAAATCCCAATCTTGGTCTATGCGCTTCAACACATACTTTCAGAATACCCAATGACACCTTTATAACCACCCAGTTACGAAGCGGCGTTTGATGTCATCAAAGTACCCATCCGGTGATGGTGATTAACATAACCTCATGGTCGAAGGATTAGGTTACTATGTATTTCAAAGCTTACAGCAATATGAACTAAATGACTTTATCTTATGCTACGCTTACTATGGGTGTGTGTACATCACATCATTCTCCTAATGATATAACCTTGTTATTAATCACATCCAATGTCTATGATCAGGAAACCATGATCATCAATTAATCAACAAGCTAGTTCAACAAGAGGCTTACTAGGGACTCTTTTATGTTTACAAAACACACATGTATTAGTGTTTCCTAATAATATAATTATAGCATGGGATGTAAACTTTCATCATAAACACAAAGATATAATAATAACCACTTTTATTATTGCCTCTTGGGCATATCTCCAACAGTCTCCCACTTGCACTAGAGTCAATAATCTAGATTACATGGTAATATACCTCACACCCATGGCGTTCTGGTGTTGGTCATGCTTTGCTCTAGGGAGAGGTTTAGTCAACGGATCTGCTACATTTAGATCAGTGTGTACATTGCAAATCTTTATGTCACCATCTTGTACATACTCACGAATAGCATGAAAACGTAGCTTGATGTGCTTCAGCTTGCTATGTGACCTTGGCTCCTTTGCATTAGCTATGGCACCTGTATTGTCACAGTAGATGGCCATCGGGTCTAACGCACTGGGAAACGCCAAGTTCAGTAATGAACTCCTTCATCCATATGCCTTCTTGTGCAGCCTCCGAAGCAGCTATGTATTCCGATTCAGTTGAAGATTTCGCCACAACGCTCTGCTTGGCACTCCTCCAGCTTATTGCAGCACCATTCAAAATAAATACGTATCCAGACTATGACTTCGAGTCATCTGGATCGGTGTTCCAACTAGCATCAGTGTAACCGTTTACAACAAGCTGTTCATCACCTCCATAAGAAAGAACCATATCCTTAGTCCTATTCAGGTACTTTAGGATATTCTTGACCGCTGTCCAGTGTTCCATTCCAGGATCACTTTGATATCTACTAGTCAAACTAACAGCATGTGCTATATCCGGTCTTGTAAACAGCATGGCATACATGATAGAACCTATGGCCGAGGCATAGGGAATTTTATTCATCTTTTCTCTATCTTCTGTCGTAGCTGGACTTTGAGTTTTACTCAAGGTCTTACCTGACAACATGGGCACGAACCCTTTCTTGCTCTCTTCCATTCTAAACTTCTTTAGAACTTTGTCTAAGTATGTACTTTGTGAAAGCGCTATTAGGCGTCTTGATCTATCTCTATAAATCTTGATGCCTAGAATATATGCCGCTTCGCCAAGATCCTTCATCGAAAAACTATTATTCAAATAGGTTTTGACGCTATTAAGAAGTTCTATATCATTCCCAATCAACAATATGTCATCTACATATAGTACTAGGAATGCTACAGAGCTCCCACTCACTTTCTTGTAAATACAAGCTTCTCCATAAGTTTGTATAAATCCAAAGTTTTTGATTACTTTATCAAAACGTTGATTCCAACTCCGGGATGCTTGCTTCAGTCCATAAATGGAGCGCTGAAGTTTGCATACCTTGTCAGCATCTTTAGGATCGACAAAACCCTTGGGCTGTACCATGTACAACTCTTCCTCGATGTCACCATTAAGGAGCACCGTTTTGACATCCATCTGCCAAATTTCATAATCGAAATATGCAGCAATTGCTAACATAATCCTCACAGACTTTAGCTTCGCTACTGGTGAGAAAGTCTCATCGTAGTCAACTCCTTGAATTTGTCGGAATCCTTTCGCGACAAGTCGAGCTTTATAGACGGTAACATTACCATCAGCATCTGTTTTTCTTTTGAAAATCCATTTGTTCTCGATAGCCTTTCGGCCATCCGGTAAGTCCACCAAAGTCCATACTTGGTTTTCGTACATGGATCCCATTTCGGATTTCATGGCTTCTAGCCATTTTTCGGAATCTGGGCTCACCATAGCTTCTTCATACGTCGCAGGGTCATCAGTGTTGTCCACCAACATGACGTTCAAGGAAGAGTCATACCACTCAGGAGTGGTACGAACCCTCGTTGACCTGCGAGGTTCAGTAGTAACTTCGTTCGAAGTTTCATGATCAGCATCATTAGCTTCCTCTCCAGTTGGTGCAGGCGGCACAGAAACATCTTCCGGTGCTGCGCTAGTCTCAACTCCGAAAGAAGGTTCAACAACCTCGTCGAGTTCTACTTTCCTTCCAGTCACTTCTTTCGAGAGAAATTCCTTCTCCAGAAAGGATCCGTTCTTAGCAACGAAAACTTTGCCTTCGGATCTATGATAGAAGGTATACCCAATTGTTTCTTTAGGGTATCCTATGAAGACGCATTTCTCCGCTTTGGGTTAAAGCTTATCGGGTTGTAACTTCTTTACATATGCTTCGCAACCCCAAACTTTAAGGAACGACAACTTAGGTTTCTTACCAAACCACAATTCGTACGGTGTCGTTTCAACGGATTTAGATGGTGCCCTATTTAAAGTGAATGCGGCTGTCTCTAATGCATAGCCCCAAAATGACAACGGTAAATCTGTAAGAGACATCATAGACCGAACCATATCTAAGAGAGTTCGATTACGACATTCGGACACACCATTACGCCGTGGTGTTCCCGGCGGTGTCAACTGTGAAAGTATTCCATATTTCTTTAAATGCATGCCAAACTCATAACTCAGATATTCACCTCCGCGGTCAGAATGCAGAAACTTAATCTTCTTGTTACGATGATTTTCCACTTCACTTTGAAATTCCTTAAACTTCTTGAAAGTTTCGGATTTATGTTTCATAAAGTAGACATACCCATATCTACTCAAGTCATCTGTGAAAGTGAGAACGTAATGATATCCACCACGCGATGCTACACTCATTGGACCGCACACATCGGTATGTATTATTTCCAATAAATCCGTAGCTCGCTCCATTATTCCAGAAAATGGAGTCTTAGTCATTTTTCCCATTAGACATGCTTCGCATCTTTCAAGTGATTCAAAATCAAGTGATTCAAGAAGTCCATCAGAATGGAGTTTCTTCATACGCTTCACTCCAATGTGACCAAGACGACAGTGCCACATGTATGTAGAATTATCATTCAATTTTATTCGTTTAGCATCTATGTTGTGAACATGTGTATCACTACTATCGAGATTTAATAAGAATAAACCATTCATCTCAGGTGCAAAACCATAAAAGATATTACTCATATAAATCGAACAACCTTTATTCTCAGACTTAAAAGAGTAACCGTCTCGCAATAAACAAGATCCAGATATAATGTTCATGCTTAACGCAGGCACCAAATAACAATTATTTAAATTTAAAACTAATCCCGATGGTAGATGTAGAGGGAGCGTGCCGACGGCGATCACATCAACCTTGGAGCCATTTCCAATGCGCATCGTCACCTCGTCTCTCGCCAGTCTTCGTTTATTCCGCAGCTCCTGTTTCGAGTTACAAATATGAGCAACCGAACCAGTATCAAATACCCAGGCACTACTACGATTACTAGTAAGATACACGTCTATAACATGTATATCGAATATACCTTTCTTCTTGATGTTGCCGTTCTTCAGATCCGCCAGGTATTTGGGGCAGTTACGCTTCCAGTGACCAGCACCCTTGCAGTAGAAGCACTCAGTTTCAGGTTTAGGACTAGCCTTGGGCTTCTTAGCAGGTGCGGCAGCTTTCTTGCCGTCCTTCTTGAAGTTGCCCTTGTTCTTAGGCTTGCCCCGTTTCTTGAAATTGGTGGTCTTATTGACCATCAACACTTGGTGTTCTTTCATGATCTCCACTTCAGCAGTTTTCAGCATGGACGATAGTTCAGGCAACGTCTTGTTCATGCAGTGCATATTGTAGTTCATCACAAAGTTCTTGTAACTTGGTGGCAGTGATTGGAGGACACGGTGAATCCCCAATTCATTAGGAATCGGTATCCTCAACTCTCGGAGTTTGTTTGCGTGCCCAGACATGGTGAGCACGTGCTCGCTAACGGAGCTACCCTCTTCCATCTTGCAGGTAAAGAACTTCTCGGAAGCTTCATAGCTTTCCATGGCCGCGCGAGTCTCAAATATGAGTTTGAGCTCCTTAATGATTTCAAATGGGTCATGGTGCTCAAAACGCTTTTGAAGCTCCGATTCTAAACCGTACAGGATGGCACACTGAACTGTGGAGTAGTGATGTTTCTGAGTGGCATAAACATTCTTTACGTCATCGGTGGCATCTTCTGCAGGTGGGTCACCTAGCGGTGCTTCGAGCACATAGGTCAACTGACCAGCCCTGAGGACGATCTTCAGTCCACGGAACCAGTCCGTGAAATTGCTTCCATTGTTCTTAAGCTTTTCTTTCTCTAGGAACGCATTGAAATTGATGGAAACGTTCGCCATTATCTACAACATATTTGCAAGTAGTTAAGACTAAGTTTATGATAAATAGTGTTCAAATTTAATTCTTAAATCAACTAGGTGAACTCCCACTCAAAACAACATCCCTCGCAGTTGTTTTAGTGATTACACGAACCAAATCCACTACACCAAGTCCGATCATCACGTGAGATGATGTAGCTTCATCGGCG
Organism: Avena sativa; assembly: GCA_916181665.1. Taxonomy (NCBI): domain Eukaryota; kingdom Viridiplantae; phylum Streptophyta; class Magnoliopsida; order Poales; family Poaceae; genus Avena; species Avena sativa. Next base: position 439,101,255 of record OV702295.1, read on the forward strand.
AACAATCTTCATGTTCATCATATCAATCATATGACTCATGCTCTACCTTTCGGTATTCCGTGTTCCGAGACCATGTCTGTACATGCTAGGCTCGTCAAGATTAACCTTAGTTTCCGCATGTGCAAATCTGGCTTGCACCTGTTGTATGCACACGTAGAGTCTATCACACCCGATCATCACGGGATGCTTCGAAATGACGAGTCTTGGCAACGGTGCCAACTAAGGACGAACACTTTATTACTTGATATTTAGTGAGAGGGATCATCTTATAATGCTACCGTCGCGATCTAAGCAATATAAGATGCATAAAGGATTAACATCACAGGCAATTCATAATTAGTGTGATATGATATGGCCCTTTCTTCTTATGCCTTTGATCTCCATCTCCAAAGCACGGACATGATCTCCATCATCACCAGCATTGCGTCAAGGTCCGTGGCGCCGCTTCATGGTTGTTCATCTTCACTACCAACTATTACAACTACTTGGAACAAAGCTATTACAAGATGAATAGACACGCAGGTCTTAACAGAATTAAAGACAACCATTAGGCTCCTGCCGGTTGCCATATTACAACAAGGATCATTGCATACATCAAATACAATCACAATCACATGTAGGCCATATCACATCACAAAACCCCTGCAAAAACAAGTTAGACGCCTCTAATTTTCTTTGCAAGTTTTACGTGGCTTGGGGCTTTCGACTAAGAACGCATCTTACCTACGAAACTGAACCACAACGTTGATACAAGTGCTATCAAGTGCAAAGTGTAGATTTGATCTATACTATGATGGGAGAGACAGACACCCGCAAAGCCACTTGTGCAAAGCAAGTTCCACGTCAAGCATGGAGCAAGTCTCATGTACGATGACATGTAATGTTAGCCCGAGCCGCTTCATCCCACCATACCGCAAGATGCAAAGTACACATATAGCAAAAGACGGCACGAGCACCAACGCCCACAACCTCATTGTGTTCTACTCGTGCAACAGATCTACGCATAGACAAGGCTCTGATACCACTGATGGGTTCGTAGCATGGAAAACAAAAAATTTCTACCGCAAGAACGAACAAAACCTAGATCTAATCTAGATAAAAGCCAAGATCTAATCTACTAGACATGAGCAACGAGATAGATCGGTACTAACCCTCATAGAACCGAAAGCGTTAACGAGATTAGATCTCGTGGATGATGTAGTCGATCACTTGCCGATCTCAAGATCGTGTGGACGATCCTTCCGGCGCCGCGATCCGGCAGCGCTTCCGCAGACGGTCACACGTGTGGAGTCGAAGCAGACCTTCCTCTCCCTGTTCCAGCGAGCAGCTGAGGTAGTAGATCTTCTCCACGGAATCCCAGCAGCACGAAGGCGTGGTGATGGTGGTGGAGATGAGAATTCTGCAGGGCTTCGCCTATGCCTGTGCAGAAGAAACGTGGAGGAGAGAGGCGGCTGAGAGAGATTGTTATGGGACAAGGTGCAAGAGGGGGCGCCCCCACCCTTCTAATTAGAGGGAGGCGCGCCAGGGGAGGGGGAGTCCTAGTAGGACTCCCTCCTCCTTGGGCCGGCGGGTTGGGGGGAGGAAACCTCCTCCCCCACGAATCCGTGTAGTGCCCCACTTGGTCTCCTTGATCCCTTTCTTGGTTTTCAAGCAAACTCCAAGAAATCCTCTAGCACCTTCCAAAACATTCCGAAACCTTCTAGAATCTCCATACAAATACTCCGGAACATTTCCTAACTTAGAAAATGATCCCCAATATATGAACCTTATTCTCCGGACCATTCCAGATCTCCTCGTGATGTCCCAGATCCATTCCGAGACTCCGAACAACAATCAGTCTCCAATTCAAATTCCATATCTACTTCAAACAACTTCGAACCTTAAGTGTTTCACCCTACGGTTCGTGAATATGCAGACATGATGAAGACACCTCTCCCATCAATAACCATCAGCGGGATCTGGAGATCCATAACGGCTCCCACATACTCAATGATTACTTCGTGATTGATTGAACCAATTAACATATGAAACCAATTCCCTTTGTCTCGCGATATTCTACTTATCCGAGGTTTGATCGTTGGTATCTTCATACCTAGTTCTTCCTCGTTACTGATAAGTACTCTTTACTCGTTCCATGTTATGTCATCCCTTGTGACCTAGTCACACGCTTGCAAGCTGTCTAGATGACATTCCACCGAGAGGGCCCAGAGTATATCTATCCGTCATATGGATGGACAAATCCCAATCTTGGTCTATGCGCTTCAACACATACTTTCAGAATACCCAATGACACCTTTATAACCACCCAGTTACGAAGCGGCGTTTGATGTCATCAAAGTACCCATCCGGTGATGGTGATTAACATAACCTCATGGTCGAAGGATTAGGTTACTATGTATTTCAAAGCTTACAGCAATACGAACTAAATGACTTTATCTTATGCTACACTTACTATGGGTGTGTGTCCATCACATCATTCTCCTAATGATATAACCTTGTTATTAATCACATCCAATGTCTATGATCAGGAAACCATGATCATCAATTAATCAACAAGCTAGTTCAACAAGAGGCTTACTAGGGACTCTTTTATGTTTACAAAACACACATGTATTAGTGTTTCCTAATAATATAATTATAGCATGGGATGTAAACTTTCATCATAAACACAAAGATATAATAATAACCACTTTTATTATTGCCTCTTGGGCATATCTCCAACAATTTGAAACTTTATGATCATCATCATCATTGGTTTCTCCTCTATTTGTAGAGTTTGGTTTGACGAAACAAATTCCGCTGCGCCACTCAACACTCCAGAGGTAAGGTCTAATACCTTGTTTTGATCTTTTACTTTCTTCCACCTGTATCTTTCATCAATACACGTCATCTTTGGACAACAACAGGTTTGCCCCTTTGTGGAAGATGCATTCATAGCTTCCTAAGAATGCTCTACAAAGACTTGTTTATTCGCCACGATTTCGACTTATCGAAATCTCCAGAAACTCGAACTTGTCATAACACTTATGGTGTTGTTTCCACGAATCTTTTAGATGTTCCTTTGTATTTCAAATGAGTGTTTGCTTATTTTGATCTCTAACTCTAAACGACAACTATAACCCTAATAAGAGATAATATTATACCATATGTATCTAATACATAATGATTATGATGTTTAGACATTACATAGTTTGAATTCGTCCAATTATCATAATTTGTGAAACATCTTTCACAAGTTCCTTTTATGCTAAACTTAACCTGAATACTTTAGTCATGTCGATCAAATCAAAGAGACTTTGTATCTTGTTAATTTCAATATCCTCCTTTTGTTGTGAACTCATTTGAACAATTCAAATCATTTCAAATTTATGTTTCATTAAGTAAATATGCTTATTCACTTAAGTCCACAATTAACTAATGATTTCCATTATTTGTTGAAAATACGATACATCACTATGTATAAGTTTCAACATTTCTTCGCATATCACCGTTTTACCATAATGCGGAGTTTTAGTCATTCTGCCCAAGAGGCATGGTTTTGCAAAGTCTCTAGATTAAGCATCTAGGACCCCGATCTTCATTAAGAACATGCAATAACCAAAATGACTTAAACTATAGTGTCATTTCATTATTAACTTTGGATACCTTTTAGCATTCTAATCCTTTATAAATGTTTAAACTATTATCATTAACATAGTGATGAGAATAACTTGTTTGTAATTGTAATGTGACCATAACGGTATTGTTCATAAGAATAGTACAAACTGGCTTGTAACTTGTTCATATGAATAATCGTCTCGCCAAAAGCAAGACACACAAGCAAGGATTACAAAATTATATTCAAGTCCACTAATCCAAATGATAAACTTCGAGGAAAGAGGTGATGTCGGCCATCAACTGTTTTGGTTGCCGTCATCAAGTCACGTTGCCTCAAAGACAGCAATTCTCAAGCAGATTCCCCTGTTTTCACAAAACGGGACAAGTATCAAATACTTTGCAAACTGCAACGAGTTTTGCAAGAACCACATTTATAATTTGTATATCTTACATATACCTTTTCATCCATGACCTCTATTTGCAATCAAGCCCTTCTAAGAGGTCTCAACTCTAATGCAAGATTGCTAAGTGTTTTTCCAAACATTCTGGAGTCATCGAATTATCTCCTAATGGTTATTGTATCAAGAAGAGAAGATCACCTTTTACGAGGATATCCTCAGGTGTGTGTATTAATCTATGAAGTTGGACCCTTTTGCTAAGTTCCAAATTAAGCAATATATTCCTATGGTCGCAAAGGACCTCAATGGGATAGGCCAAGGTCTACTAAGATATTTGCAAATAGACATATAGACTAAGTTCATAATAAGAGATCAGTTTATAATTGGTCTCCACTAAAATTGTCATCCCCTGGACGATTTTAGTGATCGCATGATCCCTATCCTCTGCACCTCTCCCGATCGTCATGGCCATCAGTGCAATATCAAAGGTAGACATTCAATAATGCCAATCACATCATCCATGTGACTCATGCTCGATCTTTCGATCTCTTGTGTTCTGAGGCCATGTCTGTACATGCTAGGCTCACCAAATCTAACTTGTGTGTATTCGCTATGCAACATGGTTTACACCCACAGTATGCGAACGTAGATATGTCTGACCCCCGATCATCACGGCCAGCCTCATAACGAAGAACTTATCTTGGTGGTGCACACACAAGGGGAACACGGAACATTGGAATTAAATAGAGATTATCTTATTTGCTAGCGTTGAGTATCTAAATACTAGCACACAATAAGATGTAAAAGAGGTATCAACATCATATGTATAATGTGATATGATATGGTGCTTCTTGCACCTTGATCTCCATCGAGCGCTCCAGCATGATCTCCATCCTGCCATCGGTTTGACGCCAAGTCCACGACGCCTCCATCAGGTCGTCCATCGGAATGATGACTATTACTATCCTACTTAGTAACAGAAAAGTAAACTACTTTACTTTCACAATGACTAATGCCATATCATAATCACATGCCCCCTGCAAAATAAAGTTAGACGCCTCTACTTTATCTATTGCAAGTTTTACGTGGTTGTCAGGGCTTTCGCAATAGAACCGCTTCTAATCTACGAACTTTCCAACCACAACATGAATCTGACAGTTATCTCTATTACACCCCTTTCGGGGCCCTACGTTGTAAATGCTATATCAACTATCGAATGAGAGATAGACACCTGCTAGCCCCTTATACGGTACAAGCCGTATGTTGAGCGTGGAACCAGTCTCGCGTACGAATACGTGTAAGGTCGGTTCGGGCTGCTTCATCAAACAATACCGCGATATAAACAAGTACACGTTAGAGGGTAACAACTAAGGGATCAATGCCGGCACAATACTTGTGCGTACTAGCCGTACAACACTCCTGCGCATAGATCGGCTCTGATATCACCGAAGGGGATCCGCAGCAGAAAACAAAAAAATTCCTACGATGGAACCCCAAAACTGCCTAGGATCTATCTATGTAGTAATGCGGTAACGGCCAATGCGTAGAGAATACATACCCTTGTAGACCGTACACGGTTAACGTTCCGCGGGGAACGTGGTTGATGTAGTCGTACTCGTAGCCGACCTCAAGGTCGCGAAGCTCCTCGCAGGTCACCCCTTGCTCCTCCTTCATCTTCATCGTGCAGCAGCTCCGACTCACGACATTTAAGCACCCCAAGTGTTGCGCCTCGTGTCTTCGTACACATCCGGTGCACGATGAGACCTCCGGCTCCCCGATCCCACCGGGAGTGCGGAAGTTGATATCCGGCTAGGAATCCCTGCAGCGCAACGGCGTACTACAGGTATGCCTTGTTCGCAGAACCCAAACTTGGGGCCATGGTCACAAGGGCTAGAGAGAGAGGGAAGGAGGAAGTCAACCAAAGGACTTCTCCAAATATTGGGTGTGTCTAATCCCACCCATGGGCACCCCTTTATATAGGGGGAGGGGGTGTGCCCTCCCCTTTGGGTTTCCCATGTGGGACTAATCAAGGGAGAAGGGGGAGGCGCATGGGCCTCATGGGCCAGCCAGCCAGGGGTGGGCCCCACCCCGCGCACAGCCCTAGGCTGGTCGGGTGGGCCCCCTTGAGGCGCCTGGGCCTTGGCCCTTTGGCTCTTGGCCCTTCCCTCCTTCGATTTTCCCTCATGGGCCCTTATTCCCTAGGAAGTTTGGCCCATTAGTAGAATAACCCTTCAAATTAGATTTTAATATTATATTTAATACTAATTACATTAATTAATATGTAAATACATATTACAAAATCCATCTTGACCTAAAACACCTTTCGGTTCCCTTTCAATTTCCTCCGAATAACTTCGGATCTTTCCCGGAATGATTCCGGTCCTTTATTCTTTCTCCGAACAACTTCGGATCTCTCTGCGAAACAATTCCGGCTTTCTCTTTCTCTACTGTGATTCCGTCTTACGAATGATCGCTCTCATCGTACCCTTAAGTGTATCCTCTCATGGCTCGGGAATGCTCTAGACATGATCTGTATCAATGATCAACAGAGGGACCAGGGATATCCATGTGACCCCTATGCATTCCTGATGACAATGTCGTTTGAACCGCTAAATGTAGCATCCAATTCCTTTTGTTTCTCGATACGACTTGTCCGAGATCTGATCATTGGTATCCCATACCTTGTTCAATCTCGTTCACAATAAGTTCTGTTTTCTTGTTACCATGATATTACATCCCCGTGACCGAGTCACATGTTGCAACATTTATGGATGTAATCTCACCAAGCCGGCTGTATGTATCTTTACCCATCATGTGGGTGAAAAAATCCCGTCCTGCAGTCACATGTCATCTACTGTTCCTTCGAAATACCCAACGTACACCTTTATAACCACTGTATTACCAAGTCGCGCTTGATGTAGTCTAAGCAGCCTCGGGAAAGAGTGAGTAATATGAGCTCACGGTCTAAGGAAAAGGAGTCTAGGTACAGTTGTTGCAACAATGAACTATATGACTTGATCGTGTTGCAATCCTTTGAGGAATGTCCAATCACATCATTCTCCAATGATATGATCCCGTTGTCAATTGGCATAAATGCCCATGATCTTGAAACCCAGATCATCCTCATGACCAACGAACTAGTATGAATAGAGGCTACTAGGGACTTGGTTGTTTCATACCACACCTGTACCAATGTTTCTACTTGGCACAGTTATAACACAATATAAAACTATTATAAACTAATTGAGATATGACAATAAAAACCTATTTATTATTTGCCTCTAGGGCATATCTCCTTCAATAACGAAGCAATCTATTAAGGCCAAGAGTGTTTTTGAGGTCATAGCACCCAAGACAGGGAAAAAGATCAAGCTGCAAAGGGACTCGGGGGCTGCACTAGCAAGCAAACATATAGAGAAAATCCTCGAAGAAGAGCCAGAAGTCGATGAAGTCATGATAATAGAGCCTACATGGATGCAGCCATACATAGCATATATGGCTCGGGGAGAACTCTCCAAAGACGTGACGGAAGCTCGACAAATCACTCGAAGATCAAAAGCCTTCAGAATCATCAAGGGGGAATTATATAAAAGAAGTATTTTAGGTGTGCTACAGCGATGTGTCTCACCCGACGAAGGAAATATTATACTCAAGGACATACATGAAGGAGTATGTGGTCATCACGCTAGCAGCTGGGCAATTGCTGACAAAGCATTCAGGGAAGGATTATACTAGTTCACAGTAGTACAAGATGTATAGTCAGAACACGTGAGGCATGTCAGTGATTCGCAACAAAACCCGGCGCACCTGCTGCCGAGTTAAATCTCGTCCCTCTTGCTTGGCCCTTCGCTTAGTGGGGACTTGATATGGTGGGTAAACTTCACAAATTATCTCCAGGAGGACATGTCTTTCTGCTAGTAGCAGTCGACAAATTCACTAAATGGATTGAAGCAATGCCTGTTACCATCCAGGATAGAACTTCAGCTATGAATTTTATCAAATCAATAGTGTTTCGATTTGGCATGCCAAATAGCATCATCACCGATAATGAAACTAATTTTACTTCCAATGTGTTCAAGGAATACTGCGAAGCAATGGGTATAAAAGGAAGCTATGCCTTAGTTGCACACCCGCAAACTAATGGGAAAATAGAAAAGCCAATGGCCTCATAACTGCTGGCCTCAAGAAAAGATTGCTAGCACCACTCGATAGAGAAAAAGGAGCATGGGTTGATGAGTTACCATCTGTTTTGTGGAGTTTGCGTACTACTCCAAATAATTCGACACAAGGAACACCCTTCTTTCTGGTCCATGGCGCTGAGGCTGTCCTTCCAGTCAAAGTATCTCACGAGTCTCCACGGGTCGTTGAATACGACGAAGAAGCATCAAAGGAAGCACTTGAAGACGACGTTGATGCACTTGATGAAGCCCACGATATTGCCTTACAAAGGGCCACTATATATATGCATAACTTGCGCAACTACCATAGCCGACGATTGCGTCCTAGGTACTTCATTGTAGGAGACCTAGTTCTTCGCCTCAAGCAAGATGGACATCGTAAATTGGAGTCACCTTAGGAAGGGCCTTACATTGTTATAGAAGTTATACCCGGAGGAGCATATCGGCTTCAAGACAAGAAGACAGGAGTCAAATACTCAAATCCATGGAACATCGCACAACTACGGCGTTTTTACGCTTAGAATTTATGTTTTCTCGCAATTTAAATTACAATAAGGCTCACGGCCCAGCTTCTTAGCCAAAATATTATTCAATAAAGGCCAACGGCCAGGCATACCCGCTAAACGATGTATCTTCAGCTTCAGATTATAAATAAAAGATAAGTTCTCCATACTCTGACTTCTTTATTGTTTTCTTGACCCACAAAAACAAGGGTTTTTTATAAAGACATTTAGAAAATTTGCGAGCATTGCTCTGATGAAGCTAACAAAAATTATGAGCCTATATACAGATACAGGCATCCGAACATAGCCTCGGGGACTACTCCCATCGGGAGCACTGGTGCGCACCTGATACAAAATTATATTATGCATATAAGGTCAAACAATTGCGACCTAGAGAAATATCCAAAGCATATGAGTTTTACTTCAGTGTATCCTCAAAAGGTTACTCCCATCGGGAGATTCTTTAAAAACCATCCGGCAAAACAAAAAGCTGATAAACTTCAGCAATTCAAACAGCCAAAAAAGGCAGTTGATAAAACTTATACAAAACTCTCGGGTCGCGCCCGACGCGATAAAACTCCGAATGTCATGTCCATGACATGAAGATAAGACCCTGACATTCATCCTGTGTGGCCTGGTAACCGCACAAGACTGCGCTCTGCCAGTAAAATATTTGTATCGACGATATGATGAAAAATCCCGATGGACGTGTTGGATACCCGATAGAATAAAACTAGAATTCAGTATTCGATAAGACCTCAACGGCTCGAACTGAGTTATGCCAGTAAAAATTCCGAGTTCCAGTCTGGGGACTTGAATTTGAGGTCTACAGTGTTTTTGCCCAGGAGAAATTAACCGATTCTCGATCTGTTGGATTCTTCAGGCCTGTTGTACCAAATCCCTACAGAGCTAGAAGAGTAAACATATTTCATAAATCTCAAATTGTGGATATGGAAAACATCTTTGAGACACAACCTGAATCTAGATTCAGGTAAAGTCTCGGGGGCTATTGACATGGGTATGACTACCCAGGTGCTTATGTTTTATTATCCTGTATAAAGGCTCACGGCCATGAAGACTCAAAGATGAAGGCCCAAGAAGCATTCGATGGAAGCCTTAGTTGTATTAGATAAGGAAATAGGAACCAACGTTGTGTTGGTGTTGTAATCATAAGTATGTAACCTATCAGTATACGGCTTTGAGACCCGGCCTATTATATATAGGACGGGGGGACCTTGCGGGGAGGTATCAAAAAACTCCCAAGCAATCTATAATAGTATTGTCCATCGATAATCAGGCGACTTCGACTCCCTTGTTTGCTGACATCCAACGAAATCCCCAGCGTTCTCTTTTCTGCAAAACTCTAAGTCCATAACTATGGACATTGTCGAGGTTACCCCTCGTCACTCACCTATGGATTTAGGAGGGCTTTGTGTCTTAAATTTGGATCTGATAAATATTAGTTTGTTGTGACAATGGTTATGGACGTTGGAGAACGAGGAAGGTGCCTGGCAAGAAATTCTGAAGAAAAAGTATCTTCAAAAGGAAACTTTAACTCAAGCATGTGACAAACCTAGCACTTCTCAATTCAGGTATGAACTAATGAAAATAAAACCTATTTTCTATAACTTTTGTGATGGGATTTTCTTCTCTAGGAATAATACTAGATTTTGGAAAGATGTGTGGAACAAAAAGAAACCTTTGGTAGTCAGTTCCCCAATATTGGATGATCTATCCTTTAATAAACACATTACTGTGTATAGGATGGTTAAATCTTATGGATGTCTTGCTTTTACGAGATGTTTGTGGGATAATTTGAAACCCATTGGACATTATTCATAATGTGGAATTGAAATGTGGAGCAAACGAGGTGGTTTGGAAACTGGGGCGGAAAGGTTTTACTGTGAAATCTTAGTATAATGCCTTGCATACCAGACCACTCTATAAAAATCTTCACAAAGTTGTGGGTACTTAAATTACATGGTAAAATTGAGGTCCTCTTATGGTGTCTAATGTGGGGGGAGTCTGACTAAAGATAACTTGCTAAACACTACTAGGAAAAAGCCTATAGGAGACATGCTTATAGGAGGCGCATCCCGAAGACATATGTCTCCACTAAATATACAAGGCGTATGTCTAAACGGTGCGCTTTCTATATATTAATACTGGAGGCGCATCCTTGAGGGATGCGTCTCCTGTATCAAATGTACGGATCAGATCTGGCTGCCCCACCTTACTCGAGGCGCATATGAAGAGGGTGCGCCTCAAGTAAGGTGGGTGGGCCCAGTGGTGGTAGGTGCCCCAATATAAGAGGCGCACCACCTGATATGCGCCTAGAGTATTTTTTTTCAATATTGGAGGCGCATCATGTTACATGCGTCTCGAGTTCATATTAATTTTAGACTATTTTTAATAATTCATATTTGTTTTTGCTAGTTCCAAAAAAATATGGCTTCCAGGAATCGAACCTGAGATGCCAGGAAATAAAGGGTCAAGTGTCTAGCCACTAGGCTATGAAGCGTTTTGTGAACAAGAAGGCGCTACCTTCCTTTTGAATATAGGTGCACGATTACACGAGGCGCATCCTAACAATATGCGACTCACATAAGTTATACGAGGTGCATATCACTAAGATGCATCTCGTGTAATCTGCTAGCTGGCTAAAAAATTAAGTGTCAATCTCGATCAGTTCATCAGTGTCGGTCTTCCCCTTCCCCTTTCCCTTCCCCCTCCTGCCATCGTCCGTCGTCGATCTCCTCCTGCTGTTGTTCATCGTCGAGCTAGCGGCATGTTGACGGTGAGCCGCCCTCCCCCTTGCCCTTCCCCTTTCCCCTCTCCCCATGCGCTGCTCCTCACCTGCGCTGCTTCCTCCTATAGTTGACCTCCTGCCGCCACGAGAAGATCCTGCGCCAGAGAAGAGCATGCGCCTGCCGCTGTGAGAAGGAGGAGGAGGAGAAGAGCTGGCGCCTGCCGCTGTGAGAAGTAGGAGGAGGAGAAGAGCCGCTTGCGCCTACCGCTGCGAGAAGGAAGAGGAGGAGAACCTGTAGGTGAGTCGCCCCTCTCCGTCCCCCTTCCCCTTTCCCCATTTTTTAAAGTTCTTCTTTGATTAATTAAAGTTCTTGATGCACTGGTCTGTGCTTGCTTAGCTAGCTGGTAGTGGATTTAGTCAGTAATAGGAGGTGAGAGAAGTGCATGTTAATTGGGCAGAAATGAGGTGTAGTGGAACCCTCTCCATGATTCAGTAAAGCCTGTGAAATTTTGCCAATCCTTGGGAGCAATAGATATATGCATTTATAGGAAAATAAAGATCATGTTGCTATGTCCTACTTATTATACACATAGTAGATCAGTAATAGCAAGAATATACTGCCAGCTCAAGTATGATAGAGAATAGCACCAACAAAACCCTAGAAATGTTTGGTTTCTAGTTAATTAATTAAGGGGCCTGTTCCATGGATTACTTGAAGAAGATTTTTGCATTTTAACACTGAAAAATAGAAAGATTTCACCATACAATGGATGAACTATCACATTGTGTAGTCAGTTTTCATTCATAATATTGAAGTAGTAGCTCGTAGAGTAGATGCATGCACACACGCCCATAGTTGTACATACACAGATTAAATAAAAAAAAGATATATCAATTTTGATTGGGGATAAAAGCATTTAGTTGTACATAGCAAGATGAATAGAGAAGGAAGACGACATTGGGCTGCCAGTTTATATTATAGTTGATCTTGTGCTTGTTTTTTAAAAGCTCCTTCATTTTCTCAATTTTTCCTAGACCTAACTAGGTGATCTTTTCTTTATACTTTCACTTGTGATAATATTAGAGATTCTTGGTTGAGCTAGGTTATGGGTGTGATGATCTACTAGCTATAAGAGTTCTAATTACTGTTCTATGATTAATTTGGTACTTTGCTCAGGTATAGATGGTTTCATTTAACAACTATGCATACACATGGTTTGGCTAATTTTAACTATTCTTGTACCTTTAAATAGGTGCTCTTCTTAATTTAGAACTCTAGTAAAAATATTCCCAGATGTTCTTTGTAGAAATTTTGTTTCTTTCTAAATAACTTAGCTACAAGAACCTACACAAAACATAAGTTCAACAAAGTATAGATGTTGTGCTATTGTGTACTTAGAGGAGTACCTACTGTTTTCACTAAATTATTGTGTACATGATGTGCAAAAGTGTGTATAAACTTATCTAGGCATAATAAATCATGTAAATAACTGAATAGAGAATGGGCTACCTGTTTTTTAGCTCAGGTTGGTTTTTAGCTCAGGTTGGTTTTTAGCTCAGCTTTTAGATTTTGGGTAATTGAATAGTTTGCATATGCATTATTGTTGGCTGGTTTTTAGCTCAGGTTGCAGATTTTCAAGAACTAGTGTTCTATTCCTTTTTTATGTCAAATAATCTTGCTACTGTTGCTTATATATATATATATATATATTGTTGGTGCTTATATATACTGTTTGTATATATTGTTTATATATATGCTGCTTATATATATACTTTTTATATATATTGTTTATATATATGTGAAGTGAATATGTAGGCCATTTTCGTGGAAGAGGCACGGGAGGAAGAAGTGGAGGAACTTCGTCGTGATCACCACCTTACTCTTCATGGTAGGTTGTGTGCTCTACTTCACCTAGAGAGCTTCATCGTGTAGTTGTAATGTGATTATGAACTTGTACTCGGTCCCCGAGAGATGTGAACTTGGTGTTGTGTGTGATGTACTCTAGTTGGTTCATGTGTGAACTCTCTTATGTCGCGGATTAATTCAAGTTGATGTGTGATGTACTTGTATTCATGTTGGTTATACTATGTTTTGACCAATTGCAACTTTCTAGAAATTCTGTGTTGTTTATATTGTATTATGGACTGTATAATACATGTGTACTGTGTATTCTGGACTGTACTGTGGTTCTGTAAAATTTAAAATTCAAAAATGCTATTTGAGACACATTTGTGAACTTATTAGAGGCGCATATGTCAGACATAGTAAAGACGCATCCCTCAGATATACTCAAGTCGCATCTTATATGTGCCTTGTATAACCTATATATGTGAGGCGCATATCAACATGCGCCTCCTATAAATATATATGAGGCACATATCAATATGCGCCTCGCATATACAGGTTATACAAGGTGCATGTGAGATGCAGACTCGGGTAATAAATACTAGCAGCGCGGACCTCGAGGCGCGTCACATATGCGCCTCTAATGGCTTTTGTGATGCGCCTCGAGTAGCCTTTTTCCTAGTAGTGAAAAACGGGCTAGACAGGAGATGGAAATTGCTTGTTTTGTGTTGCTGATGAAAGCATAGATCATGTGTTCTTCTCTTATCCTTTGGCTAGATTCGTTTGGAATATTTTCAGTATTCTTTTGACACCCCTGTTTAACCTTTCAAGATGAATGATATGAATGAGTGGATTGATAACTATCAGGGGTATGATAGAGTACCTGCAAAAATCTGTATTGCTTTTGTATTATGGTCCATCTAGAAAACCAGAAATAGGACATGTTTCGATAGCATTATGCCCTCTGGTCCTTGTGATATCATCTATCTGATTTGTCACTGGATTGATATTGGAGTGGATTACATAAACCAAAAATTCAAGAGCTTCTCTTGGAAGGAATTGAGACCCCGAGGATAGTGGCCAAGGAAATCTTCAAGAGATCGAGAGGGTGGGATCCAATATGTTGAAGAATAGCTAGCGGATCACCTCCATAAAGAACGATAGTGTGTGGGTGCCGATCAACGAAGGGAAGAGTGTGGCTGTTTTACGAAGTCTAATTTCTATAGTAACTATGTGATCTTGGCTTATGCTATTTGGGGTGCCTTTTGTTAGAGACACAAACTTGGGTTGTAATAAGGCTCGAAAAACCATGTTGAACTATGTTGCTTTGTCAATGAAGCATGTTGGTTTGATAAAAAAGGAGGTACAACTTATCGGGCATGGACGATCGGATTTGACTTATCAATGACGAACATGAGTGAACGACGGCAACTGCTGGAGAAGGAGCATGGAAAAAAAATAGAAAACATAGTCAAAAACGAAAAATAAACAAAAAGCAAAACAAATTTAAATAACAAACCAATGGAGAAACTATTTCACAGAATAACCCCCGAGGGTAGTGCCTGTCTCGAGGGAGCTACCCTCAACTTGGTAGCACCCTTCTGATAGATGCTACTCTCTCTGTCAGCGTGGCATAGCGGGACCCCATGGAGGGTAGCGTCGTACAATAGGGTGCTATCCTCTGACATGATTAGGTCAAGCCATAAAAGTTACCACCAATACTTGGCATGGAGTCATATCATTAGAAAGCTTGGCATAGAAAGTCTAGAAAATCATGTGAAAGTTGGATTATTATTTGTTCACAAATCGGAAAATGAGTTTGGAGGATGGGCTCCATGGAGCCCTTTTTGAACCCATTCAAATTAATATTTTCAAGTTTCAAAAAATATGAAAAAAATTCTAGATGTTGACAATGGCCCATTATATGACCTACATAAAAATGACAAATCTGAATTTTTTTGAATTTGGCACTGTTCACCGTCTCAGATCTAGAAATTTGCCATTTCACACAGCCCAAAATATGGAATATTTCGCAATGATTTTTTGCACACAGGTAGAAGTCATCATTATCTACAAGACTTTTTTTGGAATTTTTTGAAACTTAAAAATGTCAATTTTTTGAAATTTTAAAAAACACCCTCCATGGAGGACAAGCTCCATATTGACACATTCGTTCACAAATGGACATTTCTCACAGGATGTTACATCTAAAACTACAACACAAACTTCCGGGTTGTACTCCATTGACAATTTTCATCATTGTTTCCACTTTAAATCTGGACTAAACATTCCTTTAGGGCATCTTTGATTCATAGGATTCCTAAAAAGTAGGAATTGGAAAAACACATGATTCCAATGTCATGCCGCGCTCCAATCCAATAAGGTTTCATATGCACCAAAATTTGTTTGATTCATCACAGGATAAGCATTCTAAAAAACAAGATTTAAGTGGATGTTAGATTTACTATGAAATCTAGTGCAAAGGATTTCTTACGAAGAAATTCTATGGTATTCAATCCTACAAATCAAACAACTACCATAGGAAAATTCCTAAGAATTTAAATCGTCTAAGAAGATCATTTGAATCAAAGAGGCTCTTAACCTTTTGGCAATAACCCCACAAAAAAACCAATTGACAATAATTTGTGTTTGCCCCTTTTAAAATAACGAATTAAGGTTGAAGATTGTTATGCGAGAACTATGGGGTGAGAACCAAGCCGATCGGCCGAAAGCAATCACCTGAAGGGTATGTGCTGAAGTTATGCGTTGATGGGAGTTTCTATGCACGAACAGGCAGGAGGCTTGGGGTTTTATCATTAGAGACAGCTCAAGATATGAGGTTCCATCTGGCACAGGGAGGATGCAGTTTGTGCAAGATCCTTTGTGGACGTGTTTGCTAGCCTGCTTTCCGTTTAACGCATCCAGCAGGAATAAATAAGCTCCTTTGCTGTGTTGGGTAACATTATTTTTTTGCATGACACGGATTTTAAACTAGGACAAAAGTTGGCTGCTATGAACGTCGATTTTGGATGTTTTCATGGAGGCAAACCCTGGACGTGCAAACTTTGACTCGCTGGGTGCAACTAGGATATGTAACTTTGATTACTTAGCATGGTTAACTTAATCCCCTCACACTGATTTAAAATAAGTTGTACATGAAAAAGATGTGAATCGACGTTGTGATTCTATTCCCACAAACAATTCCTAGTTTTGTTGACCTTTTAGTGGTCTACTTCGTGTTCATATGTATGTGTTTTGTGAACGAATTTTGTCAAATTCATCGTACACGGGCAACCGTTTGAAAATTTCTTTGACTTGTAGCTTCGTCTCACCATTTCACACAACTTTCGTGTTGTAAGTTTTTCATTTTGACATTCGTAAACGAGTAGATTTAAACTGTTCTAATATACTATAGGTTGATCTAACTCATATAGGAATGTCAAAACAGAAAACTTACAACATGAAAGTCGCGTGGAATGATGAACTGAAGCTTCCTCTAAAAGAAATTTTCAAATGATCAACTGTGTGTGACGAATAAGCTCTAAAAAGTAATACGATGTAGAGTTTCAAACACTCAACGGAATTACAAATCGTTTGCGGAAATGGATTCATAATTTTTATCCTGACATTATCTCGAATGGAGGCATAATTAGGTTGATTAGAGAGGATTAAGATCAAGTATGTTAGTTAAAACCATAACACCCAGTAGCCTTGTACGCCAAGGCCTATTTTTTGGAGAGGGGAAACGAGAAAACGGGCTACCAATCGAGAGGTCAAGTTGGACCAAGTCAAATCTATCCCTATGCAACATCCAACCGGCCAAGAGAGAAAAATGGAAATATGGCCCCAAGTAAGCAAACACGCCCTTGGAAGCAGAGGCTGAAGCATGCAGCAAAGTACTCCAGGACGAGAATCATCAACGGAACCCACCCATCGTATTTTAGCATCTACCAAATTTAGTTTCGGTTATGTAGAACTTAGTATGCAACCTAAAATAATTTTGATTTTTATACAGATCACAAATTTAATTTTTATATTTCACAAACTTATCACGTGTACCTACACTTATCTACGAGCCTGATTTTTTTGTAGCCAGCGATAAAAAAGTATATTTCCAGCTCAAAAAGATACACCCTACAAAAGCTATCGTAGTCCACCATAATGCCAAACATAGGCTAGATCTGTTCCATGTATATGTGAAAAAAACCAAGCCATATGTAACATTAATCGGTTTCTTGTTATATTGCTATGATTCTCATGGTAAAATTGGCAGAGCTTCTGCCTGTTTCTTCTAGAGAAAAAAAAAACAAGATAGTCCTATGTACCAAACAAGATAACTCAAAACAAACTGCTTGTTGAAGCTACTCGAGAGAAAACTTAATTTATTGTTGATATGCCTATAACAAATTTAATGGATCACAACACACTTCCACTTACAAACATCAGGAGGAAACCATCATAGTTCTCCTCAACCAATCTAAACTCGGTAACTTGTATAGCTACTGCGATGTACAAGCAGCGACCTACACTGCGACGACATATACGGGGACACACTACAAGCATCCTTGCTCTGGATGGAACAATGATCTAACCATGTACAACACTATAGTTACAGGTAAGCCACAACGGCAAACTACAACACGCTCCTCTCTTTTGAGCTGAGGTCACATCGACTGCACTGAACACTGATGAGTCATGATCAACTTAACTACCGGGCGATGTCTCGAAAAATTGGGAGTCCATGATGCTCTGCTGGCTGGCTGTCCCGATGTATAATGTATGTACCTTGCAACTGGCGAATAAATATCTAACGACAAACATACAGGGTCAAGAAGATGGGAGGGGTCCGGCTATGTATCATATGTAAGCAAGAGAGTTCCTGTCACCGGCAGAATGCGGCCGTCCTCTAGTTGGTGTAGGTGGCCGTTGTATGTTAAGTTCCTGCAGATGATCACAAATTTCACCAACGTTGTGAGTTTAACTTATCGCTTATCTGGCAAGACATGAATAACACGACTTATCATGATTTATGAACTTTCATAATAGGGATGAATGTGTAAAAAACAATCGTTCAAATGGCCACATCCATTTTGAGCATAATGTTGTTGATAAGAAATTCTTTCCCGAGATCAAGTTGATCCATGCTTTTGCCTCACTGAAGGAATGAAAAGAGTGAAAAATATTCATCCTAACCTGCATCCATGTGGCATCCATGTGGCGTTCAGGGGATGACTCAGGAGAATTAATAGGTGGTGGAAGTGGATGAATTAACTTCGGGACAATAACTAGTCCCCTTCCCACCACAAGTATGGCGCCAGCGTTGTTTGCAGTGCCTGGTGCATGCATGATCTTAGCAAATATTACACTGCAATGGTGTTGCATGAAATGACTGAGTGAGAGGATGCATACCACAATAATTAGTGGCTGAAAATAAAGTGATCAACTGTCCAGAGGCGAAACGCTCAAATCCATCCATAACACACTCATGAGCTCTTATGATCAGTTGCAATTTGTTTCGTTTACAGAATTCTGTCACTCGATCCGGCTGCAATTTGACAGGAAATAAGTTCAATCAACAGGGTCGGTAATAAAATTACGATGATACTGTTAGCTGGAAAAAAGGGAATAAACAATAATATGACAAAATGGTCAAATATTGTTTTTTAAATGGTTGATACTCTAATATGGAGCATCCTAAAGAACCAAGTCATCACAAAATCATACCCCAAATGTTACTAAGCCAGGTCCTCGTGCATTTGGCCTCAAACCCTCTACACTATCATTCTCCGTAGGATCAGACCTGCATTTATACAAGTAGAAAGTATTCACTAATCATGTTGTCCTAATGTAAAAAAAGGATAGCAAAAAGAAAAGAGAACATGGCCACCAAGTACCATAAAAGGTCCATGAGGATAATAGATCCAACATCCATTGTGATAGGCCTTTCAATTTTCTCAATTTGCTCCACGCTGTTTATTGACCTCCCGATGCCACCATGCATGCAAATTATTTTCTTCTCTATCATGGCAGCCAGTGGGAGATAATTAAACAGTTGGTTGAATCTAGTCCAAGCCCATATACCATCACTTTCACCCTACATAAAAGAGTTAAGTCCACCCATGTGTGAAATAATTCAATTCTCGCAAGTATATGAAGCGTTATCATAACTACCATTCTCTCAATGCATTCAAGGCGGAAGCCAAAAAGAGCATTGATGTCAGCTGCCTCGTGATTTCCTCTAATCAAGTGGACATGCTCAGGGTACTCTATCTGCAAAAAATGTTTCCATTGGCTCAGAACTAGCTTTTGAACAAAACAGTGTCTAACAGAAGCAAACACATTTCAGGTACGAAGATCACTACTCACTTTAAGAGCAAGAAGTAATGTTATTGTTTCCAAGCTGTGCTGACCTCGGTCGACATAGTCCCCCAAGAAGAGATAATCAATATACCTGAAATATGACAGCAAACACATTACATAGAAAGGACCTGATGTAAATATGAAACTTATGGTGGAATATGAAGATTAAGTGTACAGAGGAAAAGATTGTTTCAAAACTTCGACTCCGATTTCAGCTGTTCAAAAGGAACGTGCAAGGTTCAGGAGCAACTTACGTTATGTCACCAGCAGTCGATGGATAACCATATTCATCAAAAAGGCGCATTAGGTCCCCAAACTGTCCATGAAGATCACCAAATACTTTAACTGGTGCTTTTAGTTGTAGAACAGTTGGTTCCTGCATAAAAATCTGCTCAGCAGCATAGCATAGCTCGCCAACTTCATAGGAGTCCAGAAAAAATGCCCTATCAGCTGGAGCATTCCAATTCCTTGGCCTAAGTAAGAGAGAAATGACCTGCACCAAAGAAGAGTAAGAAAAATAGCTCTTCCACAAACTCGGAGGAATTAAAGATGGGCCCTTACCTTCTTATGCAAACCTTGTGGAGACCTTTGTCTATTTAGTGCTTTCTTTGATGAATATGATTGATCATTGTTCGCAGGATGCATTCTTCTGCTTTCATTCTCAAACTGATCAAGTGAAAGCTGTCGGACCAAACATCCTAAATCTCCTACTGCTTCTTTAGCAACTACAACCTTCGAGGTGGAAGATCAAAATTCACAATCATTAAACTGCAGTAACTTCATACGAAGTTGGCAAAACAAGTAGACTAAATGATGTAAAATAGCTACATTCACGCAAAAGAATCTCAAATGAACATTTAGGTAAAACTGGTAACTCATTCAAGGTATTTTTAGAGCCTACAGTTGAGGGGAAAATCCCCACAAAATCTTGAAGTGTACAAAATGAGCAGAGTATATTAGCACACGGTACAGAACCTTATTAAGATTATAGAGGATATATTACCACCATACATGGTTGAATTAATTTCACTCAAGGTAAATACTAACTGAAGCAAATTAAAAAATGTAAGCAATACTCTGAGCAAATTCTGCAAGTAGAATCATAAACTTCACAGCAATTTGAGAATTGTGTTTGGATGCTTCAAAAGTGAAATGGTAAAGAAAGGATTCCTTTTTACCACAACTAATTTTGTATGGATACTGTTGTCTATATTCAGTTCAGAAAACAAATGGGAAGAAATTTTGTCGAAATACATACTGCTCTAGAATGCAATTTCACATCTGGTTGCATGGGACCTCCATCATCTAAATCATCATTCATCGGTGAAGTTTCACTCAGTGGGGAGTCGGATCCTAATCCCTCTGAAAGACTGTCTTCTGAAGATGCTACAGATGCTTCCTTTGCAGCTCGCCATACAGCACTAACAGCTTCAGCTTCGGCAGCTGAGGCCTCCGTCAACATGTCAATTGACTTTTTGTCCGTGCTGAAATTCAAGGGAGAATCATTTAGCTTTCACAAAACACTAGTAATGTGCAAATTCTGAAGAAGAGTAAGAAACCTGAAACCAGGGCCTGTCTCATGACTGTTATTTGTATATTGCTGGAAGGATGGAGAGTCAGAATTAAAACTAGGGTTTCTATTTTGATTCTCTGACCTTGGGACCCTATCAGTTTCTGATTGGAAGGGTGCATTCTCAGCAATAAGAAAATCGTCGAGGAGGATATCTGTTAATCAAACATGTATCAGATTTCAGCTGCACAAATTCGGTTATATCTCTTTCATCATGTCCAAGATGCACTTGAAGCGATTCAGTGCCCACACTGAACGGTAAGTAGGTAACAATACAGACTAATAGAAATAAGGACCAAGAAATTTACTCAGATGCTCAACCACTCGAGTTCTCATGAATTTTCTATGCATTGCCTAATACTGCGGACTTGGTACAATAATGTGTAGTCTAGAAATAGTTTTCTTGATTTTGAGATGAACAAATGCAGAAGTGCCAGGAAGAACCAAAATGATATTCATTATTAGTTACCTCCCCTCAGACCACCATAAATGTATATCTGAGAACCAACAGAAGCAGCTGCATGACGACAACGACGAAGTAAATCCGAAGAAGCATCATGCTCGTTGGAAGACTTCAAAGTGCGAGAAGTCACAATGCCATTTCTATCCAACCAAACTCCAGCAGCAGTGTCCAGAACTTCAGAATGTATTCGCCAAGTGAGTCTAGGAGAGTAAACAGATTCTTTGTAATGAAAGCAAACAGAACGTGCACTAACCTGCAATTGCACCCTCCCCTTCAATAGCTCTACCTCCTCTAAGGACACCTCCAGTAACATGCAATCGAGCACCAACAAAGACCTAAGAACTTAGGATAATCAGGAGAAGCAAGGAAACTGATATCTGAACTGAAGTGCACAAATCAATATGGTAACATTTCCAATTAGCAAGCAATTGTTCAGATCGATAGATTATATTAAGACAATATTATACACATCATCTGAAGAATGATTCTTCATGAACATAACAATACATTCAGCTCTCACACATCTAACTTACAGCTGCATGCTGATATCTTGGAGATGGAGATATCCCTGGAGCCAGAGTCCACTCCCACTGACCATTTGTGTGCATAAGTAGTCCATAAGCATCAGAGAGGGGCTGTAAATGCATTGCAATTATCAGTAAATAAACTCAATATACAACAAATTAACAATATAAATAAGAACATCTTAGAACATCCAGTAAAACAAGAATCTCATGGTCCCAATTTCGAACAAATCAAAATTTAAAACGATCAAAAACTTATATTACAACATCATTTTCTGCAGAACATGCTATATGAGTATAGTGCTTGGGGGCCCACAACATCGTAAGCAGGAGAAAAACATTGATGTACCCACATGATTGTCATTTCTCATTGCAGTGATCGAGCCATTTAGCAGTCAAACTTCTTTGCCATGATATTTCTCTAGTTTTCATATTTTACTTTTTTGTGACATTACTAAACTAATTTTACCTTACAAATGATCCCCCTACACATTCAAAAGAGATTAATCCCTCCAGTCTTTGAAAACTTGCAGTTTTGAACATCAGTGTAATCAAACACTAGAAGCTATGATTATCCACATTCTAAAAAATATTTACATTAGATTTTGGGTATCATATGTATTGATTTGTCTTGAAAACTACATCTATAAGAACATAATTTTATCAGGTTTAACCAAGGTTTTAGAGTCGCTGAGTCAAGGTCGAGTCGCCAGCCCTCCGGCCCGGCGATTAGTTGACGAAAGTGGCTGTATAGTCACCAAAAGTCGCTGATTAGTCATGAGTCACCCTCATTTCTACGAAACGACTTTGTGATTAGTCGGCGACTAATCAGCAACTCAAAAACCTTGGGTTTAACAAATATATCATGATAGAAACTAGTAGACGAAGTTACTGTCTGAAGATTGTGTTGATATCCGGAACATCAAGTTTACAAAGATAGGCAGTATTATGAAATGATTTCACAGCTGCACAAGTTGTAAATATGTAGGGCCTTCCTAGGGATATAAATTTACTAATTTAGAACTAGCTAATGAAAGGGCAATTAGCTGTACATGGGATCTTTCTTTTTTATAATATATACATATGACGTCTCACATTATATTAGAGCTAAACATTGACAGGTAACATAGTAACAAATAAAATAGCGCCCAGGATGACTATCAACCAGCAACAAGGGCAAAAAATCATACCGTGCCAGAGGCATCCCTTCCACCACAAAGTAAAAGCATGCCATCAGAGCGTGCACTGGCAGTGCCATACCTGCAATGATTTAAAACCAACTGAAAATAAGAAAGTTGCAGATTCTCATAGAATGGTTTAATTTCAATGAAGTCAGTGCCTAGGAAATCTTAAGTGGCGGTTTATTTGACATGTAAAACTTGTAGCATAGGTATTGCATTCTGCATGTGCCCTATTTATGTAGTGCTACTGTGGCCTATCACTATGAGTAGCTTGTTAGTTGTTTATAGATGGAGGTAATTACAATTGTGATACGTGCAGAAGGCAGCATCTTTATTTCAGCATCAAGGCATACCCTGATAAGGTAAGATTGAACACCAGAATTTACAAACGCGGGCTTACAGATACAGTTTCGAGGGGCTCATCAATACAGTTACAAAAGAAGTCTACCAGAGATTCAAATATTTCCAAAATGGAGTAATACTGGAAGGCGGAACACGTCAAATTACAAGATGTCCCCACAACAGCCATGATTCATAGGCTTGGAGATCAAGTCTTCCAGAGACTTCATTACGATGATTGTTTCCAAAATTAGCACGATACGTTTTAAATAGAAGGCCATCCCTTAGTTTGGTCCGTTATCATATATAAGGAAATCAGGAGTTCCTTTAAACTACAAATGGGTTGTTAGGCGCTTCTTTAAATGGAAGGCTATGATTAATTTTTATATGAAGAAGAAATAAGAAGCTCCGATATCTCCTCTACCCTTCTCTCTAGCTGGCAGACACGCGCACCCGGTCATTGTTAGGTTACCAACCTCGTCACACCTTCAACCTAAGATCCATCTCAGGGCTAAGGCAATAACAATAATAACCCCGTGATAGTGGCATAGTGAACTACAAACTTCGCTTCAGATTAAATGATGGGATGCCCACAGATATTTAGAATAAAATAAAATAACAAAAAATGACATGTGCAACCATGCCTCGGTAGAGTGAGGTTGACTTACATTCTCGCCGAAGGTCTATCGCCATCAGGGTTAAGTTTCTGCCACTTATATGGTTTCTGAGCTGTGTCTAAAGCCCAAGCATCTGATAAGACCCGCTTTCCTGCACCAAAAGATTAGTCATTTGACAAGCTCAATGAGAATGGTGCCAGCAAAAATAAAACGCGGTTCCATGAAATAGTAAGAAAGCAAAATGCCACAGTAATTACTGCAGATATACGGTACAATAAATTTTGCAGCTAAGCGCTAACCATCATTCCCCGAGACTGACACAAGGTAACGCTGCGCCACCAAATCCATGCAATGACCATAGCGAGGACCAGGGCCGGCCCCCTGAACAACGACCCTGCATCAAATGGCAGAAACGGAAACGTCACATCCACATCCACGTCCAAAGATCAACTCCAAAAGGGCAAGCGCACCCACAAACAAACAAACAAAATTATCTTAGTTTTCACCTGTGCCATTTGAACTTGTCGTTTGTCAGATCAAGCACATAGAGATCGTCCGTCGAATGGCCCGCAGGTCCAATCCCCCCCTACGCAAGCATTGCACCACTCGTAACTGAACAAACCCGGATGGCGCGAAACTGGAATTCAAAGATCTCGAGCTCCTCGTACCTGGAAAACAACCATCGTGCCCACGGCAGCTGCAGAATGTGCGGCCCTCGGTGATGGAGGATCTCCAGCTGGATGTAACCTGCAGCCACGTAGAATTTAACCTGATTTCACTAGCCTGTTCTGCTTGCTTGACGGATTATGTCGAGGAAGTAATTGACAAATGTAAAGCATATGATTCCACTCAACTGCGAGCGATCTCAGACATAAAATACAGAGTTCACTAGGCTCAACTCAACAACACACAAGTATGGCCCATAAGCAGGCACAATCTACACATCTGGCCTTCAGACAAGCTCCAAACTCCTAGAAAATGACTACGAACTGAGCTACAATTCTGCGTCGTAACAGAGCAACAGAGCAAAATCTAAGTCGAAGAGACGCGGCCTCACCTGGTCCACCTCCGCTTCTCCACGTCGTACGAGTGCACCGTGTTGGTCACCCCCGCGAGCCCTGCAGTCCAGACGAAAAACCAACCATTAGAGAGCACCGAAAAGGAGAAGAGCTCAATCACAGCGTGCGCACGCGCGAGAAAGAGTGAGGGACAGGGGGAGGCACGGAACTGATTCCGGGGAGGCCGGAGGACGCGCCGGCCTCGATGGCGGTGGCGCCGCCGAAGAGGATGAGCCGGGGGCCGTGGCCCTTGGTGGGCGCGATGACGGTGAGGGAGTGTCCGCACCGGTACCCGGGCGAGTCGTCCCCGACCCCCTCCCACCCCTCCACCTCCCGGTACGCCGGCGCCGGCACCACCCACGCGGCCTTCCCCGCCGTCCCCATCCCCACTCCCTAAACCCTAGCTAGCTCCCCCTCCCGCGCGCCAAAACCCCGAGCTCCGCTACGCCTACACCGCCGCCAGCTCCGCAGCCGACGCAGCAGCTTGGATCCGAGGAGGTGGGGAGTGAGGAGAGAGGGAGAGAGAGAGAGGACTGGGATTTGCAACGGACGCGGAGACGACAGCGGGGTTAGCGTGGGGAACGCGGTGGGGCCGGGGTGGCGGTGAGAGAGGGTTGATGGAGCGGGGCCGAGGTGTCGGTGGGCGGGGGTAAATGGTGTGCGGGTGCGGGTGTCTGGGGGCGAGTCAATGGGGTCTCCGTCACCTACAGCTCAGAGGTGGGAGAGGACACAACGGAGGGTGTAAATGGCCAGAGGCACGGCCGCCGCCGGGTGGGCAGTGGTGTGGGGCCCACCGGATAGGCTGGCTGACTTTATAACTGGTTGCCTTTTCTGATAGGTACGGTTCACAGAGGTTTCTTGTTGACTTTTGGGAGTTGATGAAGAAAAATGTTTTCTTATTTCGGAACGTTTAGAAAAAACATGGGATATTCTCTTTCTGGCATATGGGGGTGAGGGGGTGCCACAAGGAGTGAGAGGTTGACTAATTTTTTTCTCGTCTACTACCACCACATTAGTTTTGCTTTGTTGCTCCCACTGCATAAATCATCTTCGAAGGGTAGTGCATAGATCATCTTTAGGACGCACACATCGGGGTTACAATGATAGAGGCACCGAGGTGGTGTCATGAGTCGATTTATACTTTGAAATGATAGCGCTAGGATGATAAACAAATGTATAACCCAGGCCACCACTTACTTTGGAATAGGGTTGAAAACGGAACGGAAACGGACGGAAACATGCGTTATCGTTTTCGTTTCCTCTTGTGTTATCGGAATCGGAAACGAAACGAAAAACTCCGAAAACAAACACGAAATCGGAAATCATCGGAAATAAATATGATACGGATACGGGACGAATACGATACGAAAACGGACATTTATCGGAATATAATAGTGGTGTAATATCATGGTATATAAATTAAAAGTAACGTATAACAGACAAAGAATATCTCACAACTTTGAAAAACGACTATTGAATATACAGTAACACACATAATTTAACACTAGAACAAGCACACAAGTTCACATAATTAGTTTCACGACAACGCTAAGTCACTCACTTGGTTAGTATGTCGCATGGGTTGGTTCCATGTATTACATAGACCGTTCATATATTCCATGGCTCAACAAGCGCAAGAGAAATCACTAATGCAAAGTACTAACTCGTACATGGGCATGGCTGGTTATATTTTCGGAAAGTTTCCATATTTGTTTATCCGGAATTTCCTTACCGTTTCCGTTTCCGCCGGAAATTGCTCCACCGTTTACTTTTCCGTTTCCGTTTAAAATATTCCGTTTCCGTTCCTTTTCCGCAAAATGCCGTTTCCGTTTCCTTTTTAGCTCTCCATTTCCTTTTTCTTCGAAAACGAACGGAAAGTTTCCTTACCATTTTCAACCCTACTTTGGAAGAGGAGACGGCGTCGATGGAGATATTGACATACATATGGCCAGAAATCATATGGAAGATGCATTATTAGGCTTAGCCAACATTCGGAGAAAGGTCGTGTGTGCTCGAGTTGTGTCTCGTGGTGATCATCAATGGTCATATCCTCGAAATACACTTTTAATAGGATAGGATGATCAAATTAAAGCATATTATATTTTTAATACTAGGCAACATGCAGAAATAGACGTAGCCACACAAAGAAATTCATCCTTACTCCCTCCTACTATACCGACCGAATGATGAGCCATGGTATCTTGCAGGAATTTTTATCTCCGTGCACAACAATTATGTGGTCATAGCTACTAGGAAGTTTTCATACTTCGCATTCGCATGACAAATCACCATAGGGCTGAGTCGGAGATATGATACCACGACAAGGTATTGGATTATAGAGTTTATTGTAACTCACATGTTGGAGATCTATCGTTGCATGAAGATATGTTGTAAGAAAATTGATAATTTTTATAGAGGAAATGCATATATAAACATTAGTCTACTTATTTTTTAGCCTTCTTGGATTACCCTTGGCATAAAAATTTAGTATCCGTTATCACCATATGCTTTGGTCCTTCAAATATACTTTATTATCCCAATCAGAACCTTTTACTAGTCATTTCAATGTGACTGAGATGTTTCTAGTGGCAACTGAAGCTAGGGATATAGAAGGGGAGAGACATCACCTAAAATTATCAATTATACACGGCCATCCCATTTTAGGATAAAGAATGACAAAGCGTCTCGTGTTTAAAACATAATTTTATATATTCCGTATCCATCAAATATTTAGTAATCTTGAGGTATTGGATGTATATAACCCGTTACTACTATTTTTCGTGCACATGAAACTACATTGTGATAACTGGTCTTCTTTACTACTACCTCAGTTTCGTATTATAGAACGTTTTAGCAATATAAATTAGTTTTCAAAACATTTTATAATATGGAACAGATTAAGTAGCTCGTAGGTCCAGAGCTTATTGTGATGTTCTCTTTAAGCGCCTTATGCAATCCAATACTTTTCGGGGTACATTTGGCACCAAGTGAACCTAGAAGGGGAGGAGAGAACATAACATGATCAATACTCTTCATCACCATCCCATTTTAGAATGAAGAATGATGTATGCAGATACCTCTTACTCTAAATCAACGGCTTTCCCTATGAATGAGTTCATAAGGTCGGAGGGGGCAATTTGGGAGGCCCAAGGGCGATTTTACTGGTGTTGGAAATCTCCACTCATATTTATTAACTACGACCTTACTAATTAGTCAATCAACTCCCTATTACCGTGCATGCAGTAGCTAAAATTGTTTGACAGAGGTGATGGCTATAAGAATTCCCTTATTAATTGGCATGTATTGGCCAGGATTACCTACGTGGAGAGAAAGGGGGCATGCAACGCGTTTAGCGATGGGTAATTAGTCTCTCCAGCATAAATCCTTGAAAAACTAAAATTGTCCTCCGACCATGTAAACTCATATGGAGGAGTATATAATGTGTACATACTAGAAGAATAATCCCGCGAGTTGCAGCGGGAATCTCTTGTAAATTGATTGTGTAAATGAATAGGTATAACCGTGCACAAAATATGAAGTTCTCTATAAAAATATGTCAGATTAGTCACAATAGTCGAGAGGATAAATTTAATGGATATAAATTGTTGTATATTTGACAAATAGAAATTTGTGGCATGAACAATTATATGGCCATAAAATTGTTTTACAAAGGTGATGGCTATAAGAATTCCCTTATTAATTGGCATGTATTGGCCAGGATTACCTACGGGGAGAGAAAGGGGGCATGCAACGCGTTTAGCGATGGGTAATTAGTCTCTCCAGCATAAATCCTTGAAAACTAAAATTGGTCTCCGACCATGTAAACTCATATGGAGGAGTACATAATGTGTACATATTAGAAGAATAATCCTGCGAGTTGCAACATGAATCTCTTTTAAATTGATTGTGTAAATGAATAGGTATAAACGTGCGCAAAATATGAAGTTCTCTACAAAAATATGCTGGATTAGTTACAATAGTCGAGAGGATAAATTTAATGGACATAAATTGTTGTATATTTGACAAATAGAAATTTGTGGCATGGACAATTATATGGCCAAGAAATACATGACATGGCCAATTGATCGGCTAAAATAGTGAGTGATGTGGATAGCTTGCATGTTGAGATAGACTATCATAATAAGTTAGTGGGGTTTTGCTTTATAAGAAAGTATAGATATAGATATATTCATATTCATTGAATAGTTAGTGATCTTAATGTATATGTACCCACTTGTAAATATAGAAATTTTATGTGTATGAAACTACAACCAAGGAGAATTGATCTTCACTATCAGTAGGTCCTAAAACTTATTGTGATGTTGTCTTCATGACTTCACGTTCAAGTTTCAGTTCTTGGTGCATTGCCTCATAATCCTTCCTCTCATGGTACACCATATGCATCAGGCATCAAAGTCAAGAACAAAGAGTGCTCTTTCTCTAGAGAGCAAAGCCTAAATTTTTGCAAGGTCCATGCGCTCGAGCTCTCTCTTGGAATGACATCGCTTAAATTACTGGCCAAGAGGTTGTAACAAAAGCCATTGATACCAAAAAACTTCTATGAATCCTGGACACATGTCTATCCGTTCTCTCTAGGCAAGTTTTTAAATAACTTTATACAATTCTCTCTAGGTCTCTTCAGTATATATTCACCAAGTTTTTTATAAAATATTCCTTCTATCACACTAACATTGTAAGCATCCTCTTTGCTTTAGCTTCCCTAGAAAGGGATCGTTCTAGGGATGCAAGCTGGCAACCCCCAAAACAAGTATGTAAGTCAACTTGGTATAGTTTCTCTCTTGACGTCAACATGATCTTGACTTATGATATGCTTACATGCAGGGTTTCAAGGGATCCTGCTTTCATCCCTAGATCGTGCCCCTGGAGCACACTCATGGTGTTTTTCATCTTGTCCAAGATGTATTTGTGAGTAAAAGTTTGAATATACGTCAAGTGTGTAATTGAAAGGACCATTTTTCTGTGGGGCTCCTTTTGCTAAATGTTAGATGCGACAATAGATTGTCTTCAAATGAACACCACATCAGGATGTGTATGGAATCAACCTTTTCTTACAATAAGTGTAGACTATGATTTTTGGCAGACAAAGCTTTGTCCATAGCAAAGGGAATTATTTGAATTGGCATGTTGTAACAACGATGCATGCTTCTTGAAGCACAAATCACCCTACTATTCTGCCGGTGATTTTTTTAATTGCGCCAAACATCTATTCTCCCAATATGTTATTTCTAAAAAATATGGGAATAGGTAGGATGAGCTACATGTCCTTTTTTAAGAGGATGAGCTACATGTCTACTTTGAAAGGAGAGTGGCAACCTCCGAAACTACCGTCGCACCCCCGTGCTTCAACTCTAGACTACATGGATGATGTTGACTGGAAAAAATATTATAGAAGAGGACGTATACATATTAATATTTTCTCTTAGTTGGATCACTATGTTAATATGTGTGGGCTGATGGGTTCGTAGCATGGAAAACAAAAAAATTCTACCGCAAGAACGAACAAAACCCAGATCTAATCTAGATAAAAGTCAAGATCTAATCTATTAGACATGTGCAACGAGATAGATCTGTACTAACCCTCGTAGATCCGAAAGCATTACGAGATTAGATCTCGGGGTTGATGTAGTCGATCACTTGCCGATCTCAAGATCGTGTGGACGATCCTTCCAGCGCCGCGTTCCGGCAGCGCTTCCGCAGTCGGTCACACGTGCGGAGTCGAAGCAGACCTTCCTCTTCCCGTTCCAGCAAGCAGCGGAGGTAGTAGATCTTCTCCACGAAATCCCAGCTGATGGGTTCGTAGCATGGAAAACAAAAAAATTTTACCGCAAGAACGAACAAAACCCAGATCTAATCTGGATAAAAGCCAAGATCTAATCTACTAGACATGAGCAACGAGATAGATCGATACTAACCCTCGTAGAACCGAAAGCGTTAACGAGATTAGATCTCGTGGATGATGTAGTCGATCACTTGCCGATCTCAAGATCGTGTGGACGATCCTTCCGGCGCCGCGATCCGGCAGCGCTTCCGCAGACGGTCACACGTGCGGAGTCGAAGCAGACCTTCCTCTCCCCGTTCCAGCGAGCAGCTGAGGTAGTAGATCTTCTCCACGGAATCCCAGCAGCACGACGGCGTGGTGATGGTGGTGGAGATGAGAATTCTGCAGGGCTTCGCCTATGCCTGTGCAGAAGAAACGTGGAGGAGAGAGGCGGCTGAGAGAGATTGTTATGGGACAAGGTGCAAGAGGGGGCGCCCCCTCCCTTCTAATTAGAGGGAGGCGCGCCAGGGGAGGGGGAGTCCTAGTAGGACTCCCTCCTCCTTGGGCCGGCGGGTTGGGGGAGGAAACCTCCTCCCCCACGAATCCGTGTAGTTCCCCACTTGGTCTCCTTGATCCCTTTCTTGGTTTTCAAGCAAACTCCAAGAAATCCTCTAGAACCTTCCAGAACATTCCAAAACCTTCTAGAATCTCCATACAAATACTCCGGAACATTTCCTAACTTAGAAAATGACCCCCAATATATGAATCTTATTCTCCGGACCATTCCGGATCTCCTCGTGATGTCCCGGATCCATTCCGAGACTCCGAACAACATTCGGTCTCCAACGCAAATTCCATATCTACTTCAAACAACTTCGAACCTTAAGTGTGTCACCCTACGGTTCGTGAATATGCAGACATGATGAAGACACCTCTCCCATCAATAACCATCAGCGGGATCTGGAGATCCATAACGGCTCCCACATACTCAACGATTACTTCGTGATCGATTGAACCAATTTACATACGAAACCAATTCCCTTTGTCTCGCGATATTCTACTTATCCGAGGTTTGATCGTCGGTATCTTCATACCTAGTTCTTCCTCATTACTGATAAGTACTCTTTACTCGTTCCATGTTATGTCATCCCTTGTGACCTAGTCACATGCTTGCAAGCTATCTAGATGACATTCCACCGAGAGGGCCCAGAGTATATCTATCCGTCATATGGATGGACAAATCCCAATCTTGGTCTATGCGCTTCAACACATACTTTCAGAATACCCAATGACACCTTTATAACCGCCCAGTTACGAAGCGGCGTTTGATGTCATCAAAGTACCCATCCGGTGATGGTGATTAACATAACCTCATGGTCGAAGGATTAGGTTACTATGTATTTCATAGCTTACAGCAATACGAACTTAATGACTTGATCTTATGCTACGCTTACTATGGGTGTGTGTCCATCACATCATTCTCCTAATGATATAACCTTGTTATTAATCACATCCAATGTCTATGATCAGGAAACCATGATCATCAATTAATCAACAAGCTAGTTCAACAAGAGGCTTACTAGGGACTCTTTTATGTTTACAAAACACACATGTATTAGTGTTTCCTAATAACATAATTATAGCATGGGATGTAAACTTTCATCATAAACACAAAGATATAATAATAACCACTTTTATTATTGCCTCTTGGGCATATCTCCAACACCAGCAGCACGACGGTGTGGTGGTGGTAGTGGAGTAGAGATTTCTGCAGGGCTTCGCCTAAGCCGGAGCAGAGCGAAGGAGGAGGAGAGAGGCGGCGGCTAGGGTTTATTATGGGAGAGATCTAGGAGGGGCGCCCCCTCCCCTCTATTTAAAGGAGGGAGGCGCGCCATGGGAGGGGGAGTCCTAGTAGGACTCCCCTCCTTGGCCGGCGGGTTGGGAAGAGGGGGAGGAGTCCTCCTCCCCCACGAATCCGTGTCTAGCCCCACAAGGTTTCCTTGACCCTTTCTTGGTTTTCAAGCAAACACCAAGAACTCTTCTAGAACCTTCCAGAACATTCCGAAACCTTCTAGAATCTCCATACAAACACTCCGGAACATTTCCTAACTTAGAAAATGATCCCCAATATATGAATCTTATTCTCCGGACAATTCCGGATCTCCTCGTGATGTCCCGGATCCAATCCGAGACTCCGAACAACATTCGGTCTCCAACGCATATTCCATATCTACTTAAAACAACTTCGAACCTTAAGTGTGTCACCCTACGGTTCGTGAACATGTAGACATGATGGAGACACATCTCCGATCAATAACCATTAGCGGTATCTGGAGATCCATAACAGCTCCCACATACTCAACGATGACTTTGTGATCGATAGAACCATTTAACATACGAAACCAATTCCCTTTGTCACGCGATATTCTACTTATCCGAGGTTTGATCGTCGGTATCTCCATACCTAGTTCTTCCTCGTTACTGATAAGTACTCTTTACTCGTTCCATGTTATGTCATCCCTTGTGATCTAGTCACATGCTTGCAAGCTAACTAGATGACATTCCACCGAGAGGGCCCAGAGCATATCTATCCGTCATATGGATGGACAAATCCCAATCTTGGTCCATGCGCTTCAACACATACTTTCAGAATACCCAATGACACCTTTATAACCACCCAGTTACGAAGCGGTGTTTGATGTCATCAAAGTACCCATCCGGTGATGGTGATTAACATAACCTCATGGTCGAAGGATTAGGTTACTATGCATTTGAAAGCTTATAGCAATACGAACTTAATGACTTGATCTTATGCTATGCTTACTATGGGTGTGTGTCCATTATATCATTCTCCTAATGACATGATCTTGTTGTTAATGACATACAATGCCCATGATCAGGAAACCATGATCATCCATTAATCAACAAGCTAGTTTAATAAGAGGCTTACTAGGGACTCTTTTATGTTTACAAAACACACAAGTATTAATGTTTCCAGTTAATACAATTATAGCATGGGATGTAAACATTTATCACAAACATAAAGATATAATAATAACCACTTTATTATTGCCTCTTGGGCATATCTCCAACAGTCTCCCACTTGCACTAGAGTCAATAATCTAGTTAAAAACTTGTGCATTCAACACCTATGGCTTTCTGATGTTGTATAGACACTATTGCTAGTGGTAAACATAATCTTCGGATCAGACACTTCTAGGTCCGTGTGTATTTGCATGTCCTTGCATCTCTACGCATTACTCATTCTCCAATGAGATGGCATTGTATAAATTTGGTCCTTTGGTGAGACCTTTAGTTCCTTGGGATTAAATCATGTTGATACAATTGTCATACAATGTATCTTCATAGTATTATCCCGCTATGAACCACACCTAGTTTGATAACAAACTACTTGACGCAAATGCCCTCATTTGCTGCTACAATAGCAGTCATATACTTAGCCTTTTGTTGTAGTATCTGTCACAATGTTTTAACTTTGGTACTCAACCAAATCCGTTATGGAACTTCCTTTCCATTACATTGTGCCACCCATAGTTTAAATTGTGATAAACTTAATTTGTGACAAAACTAGTATCAATGCAACAATTTACAATGAACTATTTGTCACCACTATATAAATAATATATTCTTAGTTCTTCCAAAGATCATAGGAATATCCCTACTATTGTCCAATGATCATCTTATGAGTCATTCTGGTATATGCTCATAACATTTAGAGCATAGGACATATCTGGATGTGTACATCTCAAAGATTGATCAAAATATTCTTGTGATTTCACCAAGTGTCAAAACACTTGAATCTCGTGTCAACATACTTGAATCTTGATTCAGTCATTTCCATGCGTCAAGAACCTTTCTTGTTGATTCCATATTGAACTTATTCAACATCTTATCTATGTACATCTGGCAAAACCATATTAGCGCCTCAATCTATCCATATAGACATTGATGCCTAATTCTTGGGTTATGCCAAAGTCTTTCATCGAAATGAAATTCTTAACCTGTGTCAATAAAAGATACATCATTTCTAATCAACAATATGTCTTTCACATAATGTATTAGAAATATGTCTTAGCGCTCCCACTTAATTTCTTGCAAAATGCAAACATCTTCATCGTCTCTGATGAAATTAAACCTTTTAACGGTTTCATCACGGTGAAGATTCCAACTCCGTGATGCTCACTTCAACCATTGAGGTTTTGCATACTCTTTTAGCATCCTTTGAATTAACAAAACCCTTTGGATCGTGTCATGTACACATCCTAGGTAACCATTCTATTATAAAAACTTGTTTTGTTTGTTCAACTACCATATACCAAAATATATGTAGTGGTTGCTACATTAATCCGTCCAGACTAAATATCGCTATGAAAAATCAAATCTTATCATAATCAATTCCTTGAACATTGTCGTAAACTCTTTCCGACATGTCGACTAACATCCATGTCTATTTCTTTATAGATCCATATACGACTGTAAGGTCTTGCACCTTTCCAGAGGGTCTTTCAAATTCAAAGCTTGATTTCTCGTGTATGGAATTATTACGGATTTTATGGCTTCAAGCCACTTAACGAAGTCAGGGCCCATCATTGATTATTTGCATGTAGTTGGTTCATCATTGTCAAACAACAATGATTTAACTCTCAAATCTTGGCATTTGATTACTTACCCGACCTACTTGGTTCAATAGTAACTTAGATCTCCGTGACCACAACCTTTGAGGCACGTGAGCCATGAGCATTGTTGCTGCCTCCGGGACACTTACCGATGCTGCGCAACTCAGCACATATTAGCCAAGGTTCAACAACCTTGTCAAATTTCTATTGTCCTCCCACTTAACTTTTTACCAAAAATTCCTTCTCAGGAAACTCGACATTCTAAGTGAAAAACACTTTTGTCTTCGGTGTTATGGAGGAATACCCAATGGTTATTCGAAATAACCTACAAAGACATGCTCATCCGACTTTGGTTGTAAACACTTTACTTATGCCTAGCATACCAAAAATTTAAGAAAGGACAACCTGGGTTTTATCCCAAACCATGACTTATATGGTGTCATTTCAACGGATCACGATGGAGCTCTTTTTAGTGTAAAAGCGGTAGTCACTAAAGCTTTAATCTTTTAAAATATAATGGCAGTTTTTTATAAATGACACCTTTGATCTTACCATGTCAAACAAGGTTTCATTACATATCTCGAACACTCCATACTCCTATGGTGTTTTGGGAAATGCAAATCCATGGAACGATTCCTCAAATCTTAGGTGTTTTGCTAAACTTGTAACTCAAACATCTTTCTTTATGATCCAATCATAAATTTTTTATTTTCTTGTTACAATGATTTTCCACTTTATCTTGAAAGTCTTTGAACATTTTCAAATGTTTCATACTTCTTCCTTATTGAGTAAGTATATACATATACTCACTCAAATCTTTGGAGAAAGCATATGAAGTTAAAATCCATCGCCCACGACTACACATAATGGACTATATACATCAATATGTACAAATTCCAATCAGTTAGTCGTTCGTTCCTCTTTTGGCCTACTAACGGAGTTTTAATTATCTCCAGGAAAGTATCACAAGCGTCATTTGATCAAAATCAAAGACTCCAAAAATCCATCAACATGGAGTTTCTTCATGTATCCCTTTCAATATAATTTAAACGGCGATGTCACTTCGCAAGTGATCTTTCAATCATTTGTCTTGCGACATTTTCGTTTTATGGTCGTTATTTCTCCAACCATACTTGTATATCATTCATCTATTATGGAATACGGTAATTATTTGAACAACCTTTTGTCGTCATAATACCTGATCAAAATAACAATTATTGAAACAAATCTTGAAGGCAAGCTTTGATGTTAACGAGCAACACAACAACCCTTTGTTTGTTTTCGATGAACATCATCACATATTCTCTTGCTAGTTACTTAGGCCATTGCAGTTCATGAATTGTGTTGTCCTGTATGACACTTCATACCAACCAATTCGGTATCCAATACCGCAGAACCACATTGTTTAACAATCAATGAATACAACCATAACATGTATCTTCTATATACCTAAGTTGGACATCTCCAATCTTTTCTTTTCTGCCAAATATTTTATAGATTCTCTTTCAACAATTCCTTTTCTTTTAAAAGAATCTATCAACATCAATAGTGGTGTCATTCACATGACACATAGTGTAAAGTGTGTATAGTCAAATACTAATACCTTTGAACTTGCACTTTGAAGTGGATCACCTTCATCAAATGTTTGGCATTCTTTCAAAGTTCCATTCTTTAGTAATCTTTTAGTGTAGTAAACATTTTACTTACATCTTCTATTCATCATTATCATGACAACTTTCATGATCAAGCTGCTATAGCTTATAAAGGTGAATTGCGAGTATAATGTTTCTTTTCCAAAACCTTTTGGAGGATTAGGACGACTGGCGTCTCCAATATTCACAAATTCTCATCAAATATGAGGACGTATACTCTATCATGTTGTAACCAACACATTGTTTTAGATATCGCAATACCTTTCACATATGATGGTTTCTGAAACATTGCTTTCAGCTCTTAGATAAACTTGATATTAAAAACAATCTTTTGAGTATCAAGAATCATGGAGGCAAACATGATACATTAGATACTAACACTGGAATTGTTACTCTTGATTTAATACTGTTTATTAAACTTCACAGAGTGAACGGAGTTTGCTGAAAGTTTGCAATATGACTTTTAAACTTTAGATTGACACTCAAAACAATACGATACCAGTTCGTAAAGCAAATATCCAGAATTTCTATAGTTCTACTATCTCAACTATAACTAAGCGTAAGGTGGTGAACGGGTGCCAATGACTACAACAAACAATGCAAATACACTTTGATTGTGTTTATGATAAATTGAGTTTGACTAATCCAAATTACAAAAGAAATCCCACTCAAAACAACATCCCTCGAGTTGTTTTAGTGATTACACGAACCAAATCCACTACACCAAGTCCGATCATCACGTGAGATGATGTAGCTTTAAAGGCGAACAATCAACATGTTCATCATATCATCCATATGACTCATGCTTTACCTTTTGGTATTCCGTGTTCCGAGACCATGTCTGTACATGCTAGGCTCGTCAAGATTAACCTTAGTATCCGCATGTGCAAATCTGGCTTGCACCCGTCGTATGCACACGTAGAATCTATCACACCCGATCATCACGAGATGCTTCGAAACGACGAGTCTTAGCAACGGTGCCTACTAAGGATGAACACTTTATTACTTGATATTTAGTGAGAGGGATCATCTTATAATGCTACCGTCGCGATCTAAGCAATACAAGATGCATAAAGGATTAACATCACAGGCAATTCATAATTAGTGTGATATGATATGGCCCTTTCTTCTTATGCCTTTGATCTCCATCTCCAAAGCACGGACATGATCTCCATCATCACCAGCATTGCGTCAAGGTCAGTGGCGCCGCTTCATGGTTGTCCATCATTACTAGCAACTATTACAACTACTTGAAATAAAGCTATTACAAGATGAATAGACACGCAGGTCTTAACAGAATTAAAGACAACCATTAGGCTCCTGCCGGTTGCCATATTACAACAAGGATCATTGCATACATCAAATATAATCACAATCACATGATGGCCATATCACATCACAAAACCCCTGCAAAAACAAGTTAGACGCCTCTAATTTTCTTTGCATGTTTTACGTGGTTTGGGGCTTTCGAATAAGAACGGATCTTACCTACGAAACTGAACCACAACGTTGATACAAGTGCTATCAAGTGCAAAGTGTAGATTGGATCTATACTATGGTGAGAGAGACAGACACCCGCAAAGCCACTTGTGCAAAGCAAGTTACACGTCAAGCGTGGAGCAAGTCTCATGTGCGATGACATGTAAGGTTAGCCCGAGCCGCTTCATCCCACCATACCGCAAGATGCAAAGTACACAAAGCAAAAGACGGCACGAGCACCGACGCCCATAAAACCATTGTGTTCTACTCGTGCAATAGATCTATGCATAAACAAGGCTCTGATACCACTGATGGGTTCGTAGCATGGAAAACAAAAAAATTCTACCGCAAGAACGAACAAAACCCAGATCTAATCTAGATAAAAGCCAAGATATAATCTATTAGACATGTGCAACGAGATAGATCTGTACTAACCCTCGTAGATCCGAAAGTGTTACGAGATTAGATCTCGGGGTTGATGTAGTCGATCACTTGCCGATATCAAGATCGTGTGGACGATCCTTCCCACGTCGCATTCCGGCAGCGCTTCCGCAGTCGGTCACACGTGCGGAGTCGAAGTAGACCTTCCTCTCCCCGTTCCAGCGAGCAGCGGAGGTAGTAGATCTTCTCCACGGAATCCCAGCAGCACGACGGTGTGGTGGTGGTAGTGGAGTAGAGATTTCTGCAGGGCTTCGCCTAAGCCGGAGCAGAGCGAAGGAGGAGGAGAGAGGCGGCGGCTAGGGTTTGTTATGGGAGAGATCTAGGAGGGGGCGCCCCCTCCCCTCTATTTAAAGGAGGGAGGCGCGCCATGGGAGGGGGAGTCCTAGTAGGACTCCCCTCCTTGGCCGGCGGGTTGGGAAGAGGGGGAGGAGTCCTCCTCCCCCACGAATCCGTGTCTAGCCCCACAAGGTTTCCTTGACCCTTTCTTGGTTTTCAAGCAAACACCAAGAACTCTTCTAGAACCTTCCAGAACATTCCGAAACCTTCTAGAATCTCCATACAAACACTCCGGAACATTTCCTAACTTAGAAAATGATCCCCAATATATGAATCTTATTCTCCGGACAATTCCGGATCTCCTCGTGATGTCCCGGATCCAATCCGAGACTCCGAACAACATTCGGTCTCCAATGCACATTCCATATCTACTTAAAACAACTTCGAACCTTAAGTGTGTCACCCTACGGTTCGTGAACATGTAGACATGATGGAGACACATCTCCGATCAATAACCATTAGCGGGATCTGGAGATCCATAACAACTCCCACATACTCAACGATGACTTTGTGATCGATAGAACCATTTAACATACAAAACCAATTCCCTTTGTCACGCGATATTCTACTTATCCGAGGTTTGATCGTCGGTATCTCCATACCTAGTTCTTCCTCGTTACTGATAAGTACTCTTTACTCGTTCCATGTTATGTCATCCCTTGTGACCTAGTCACATGCTTGCAAGCTAACTAGATGACATTCCACCGAGAGGGCCCAGAGCATATCTATCCGTCATATGGATGGACAAATCCCAATCTTGGTCCATGCGCTTCAACACATACTTTCAGAATACCCAATGACACCTTTATAACCACCCAGTTACGAAGCGGTGTTTGATGTCATCAAAGTACCCATCCGGTGATGGTGATTAACATAACCTCATGGTCGAAGGATTAGGTTACTATGCATTTGAAAGCTTATAGCAATACGAACTTAATGACTTGATCTTATGCTATGCTTACTATGGGTGTGTGTCCATTACATCATTCTCCTAATGACATGATCTTGTTATTAACGACATCCAATGCCCATGATCAGGAAACCATGATCATCCATTAATCAACAAGCTAGTTTAATAAGAGGCTTACTAGGGACTCTTTTATGTTTACAAAACACACAAGTATTAATGTTTCCGGTTAATACAATTATAGCATGGGATGTAAACATTTATCATAAACATAAAGATATAATAATAACCACTTTATTATTGCCTCTTGGGCATATCTCCAACATGGGCAATTGCAGATTTCATGTCCTTGGTTGTTGTTGTAACAAAACAAAGTTTCACATGATTAACTCCAATAAAGTTTGGTATTGAAAGAAATAGCTGGCTAGGTATCCACGTAGTAGTTGATGCGAATTTGATGGACATTACACTCATGCACATGCTACATATCTAGTAGAAAATTATACCATACCTTCTAACATAATAGAGGCACCATTATAATATGGTACTACCTCCGATCCTTAAGTTCAAAACAACGACACTTATTTAGGATCGGAGGGGGTACTAAAATTCCCACACAAATCTATTTCAGTTGAACAATTAGCGATTAATAGGGGCACTAATCACGATATTTACTTGTGACTGCATACAACTAATACAAACCTCTCAGTTAATCAAACAAAAACATTAAAATGTAGTTCGGCTAAAATTACCAAATCTTCTCCATTTTGTAATGTGCTTTGGCCACCCAGCGGTATATAATTCCCTACTTGTCATTGGCTTCAAAAGAAAACCTCATTTTGAATCCCTTAAGGAGGTGGTTCATCAGTTCAACCTAAGTACAATTTTGGGTATCATATTAGGTGTCGAATCCTCTGTATAGGAAATTTTCGACACAGACTCAACCTATGTTTTTTTCTTGCGTGGAAATACGTTGTTAGTAAGTAGTCATTTTTAAATTCTAAAGTAGCATACTTCATACTGAAAAAATTCACCTAACAAAGATAGAGGTACCAATTGCACAAAGGACGCCAAATCTCACATTTTCATCATATATTTCCCGATCAACAGGATAAACATTTCTTGAATTGATATAAATAGAGACAAAACAAATGGAGATAACTCAATAGTTCAAATATCGAGAAGCTATTGAGCATAATACCTCTACAAGCAAAGAGTGGTTCCATGACGATATTGGCATAAGAGGCATCAGAAAGTAATTCAAGTTAGAACCCATCATGGTCTTGCGTTGGTCCTGAAAGAGCAGAGCTAACCACCTTGTTTTGTGCACTGACCGGCGCACTGCATCTTGGGGGACTT
This sequence comes from Avena sativa, assembly GCA_916181665.1. Taxonomy (NCBI): domain Eukaryota; kingdom Viridiplantae; phylum Streptophyta; class Magnoliopsida; order Poales; family Poaceae; genus Avena; species Avena sativa. The sequence continues at coordinate 439,143,228 of OV702295.1, forward strand.
CCAATTTGTCATTGGAACAGGTCGCGGTCGCAATAGGTTTGGCACAACAACTGCCACGTCAAACCCTCCCGATGTGACAGTGGAATAGATCCATCTCTAGGCTGATATCATCATAGTGGTGTTTGTGTACTCACAAGGGTTGAACCTTTGTTTAAGATAACTCAATACCTTGCAAAATAAGAAACTCGGGCTAGTGAAAACATTTTTCCGAATAGGGTAACAAAATCCCTAGTTTCTGCATCGAAATGATGCACAACCTTACTTTATTGCATAGTTTTTAACCTTAAAGTTTACAACTCAACGGTTTGCTCAAAGTAGCAACATGAATCATCTGGCAAAAAAAAAGAAAAAAGAACCCCTCTAGGCATCTCATAGCCAAATTCCGCCAGCCACATTGGTTGAAGATACTTCGTACATCCACCATCAGCCGATTGCACCCAAAATTCATGTCCTCGTTGCTTCATAGAACAGAGGAAACACGAGATAGTAAAACATGTAATAACCTGTATGCATAAATTCAACAATACAAGAATAAATGTATGTGTAAATGGATTGTGTGCAAACACAAAAGTAACGTATGCTAATTCGTGTCCCATCTGTTCATTCTGTGAATCCTGTGAGGTTTTCGGTCCCCCGTGTCTCGGATGGTATTCTCCTTGTAGGCATTCACTATTATATTTCCTAAGTCAGTTGAGCAGGTGCATTACTTACTATGGGAATTTCCTTCGACTCATATCAACGAGGATTCTGACCTTGATATGTTTCATCGCTCAAATCAAGCGAGTAGTACTTGTTAGACAACAAAATATCTCACTTTATTTATTATGCTGGCCTGGATATGTGCAATAAACAAGCTAGTGGTTATTAGACGTGAAAGAGGAAGCAATAAACAAATATAATAATTGGGATGTATTTTTTGTAGAATGTTGTATAGTATTGATGTCATTCCCAAAATTTGGACATATATAATTATCCAAGCGACCAAAGTGTAAACCGAATCTTACTAGGATGGGGAATTAGTAGTTTCACTGTGAGCATATCTAGGATCTTTTGTGTGGTTGTGTTATCCTCGAGATGCTTTTTTTTGGTCCCGCATAGACTATATTTAACGATGTTGAAGGCTGGTGCCCCAAGACAACAATATATTAAAACGTCTTTGCTGGATGGTTGAATCTACAAAACACGCACTGTGATACAATATCATCCCAGTCAACTTTGGGCTAGTTAGAGGAACAACAAGGTGTTCATGTTCTAGTGCCAGCCCATATCACGTGTTGATTTCTTGCTGATGCTGAAGGGTAATTAGGTTACTACATGTGTGCATTGGTGCATCTCTCTGAGTTCACCGCACTCTGGATTTACGACCAAGTGCATTGACCATCAACCAGGGAAGTCAAGATGAACGTTAGGTGGACATGGTGCCCGGATGCTACATGGACAAATCTGCATGTGGTATCCCGTTTACAAGGGCCTACTTTGGATTTTTCTAGGAAGGCGGCTTGGAAAGCCAATACGAATGAAAAGTTAAAGTTCTTCATCTTGTTATGCAGTGAGTAAAAGTTATATGACTCCGATTTCTCAATCGATTGATTTGGTGGCAGAGTTCCAGAAGTCCTAAGCATGTTCACTTCAAGTCTCATACAGCCAATACAAATACAAGTACTCAACCAATACAAGACATGGTTTTGTTCATCATTCTATAAAAATTATCTCTTTGTTATTGTAATTCTTACCAAATAAGTTTTTTCCCAACAGTCTACTCGCCTCGATGTTTTCCTGGTGAAAAAAAAATCAAAAAAGCGTTGTGGCACGAGAAATATGAGGGAACAAATTAATAAGGATTTCGTGGCAAGCTAGTATGGGATTAATCTAAGGGCCTCTTTGATTCGCGGGTAGGAAAAACTCAAGAATTGGAAAAACACATGACTGCAATATCTTTCACATTCCGTTGCTACACGATTTTATATGCACAAAAGTTTATTTGATTCCATCACATGAAAACCAAATGAAGGTGGATCAATGATTCCTGTTAAAGTAGTTCCAAAACTAGAAATTATTCCTCTACCCGCTATTTGCTCGAAAGTTGATGTGTATACGAGTCATAGGAGCTGCAAAGGTTTAAGTGGATGTTAGATTTCCTATGAAATATGATGCAAAGGTTTTCTTAAGAAAAAGTCCTATAGGATTCAATCCTACAAATCAAACAACCACCGTAGGAAAAGATCCTAAGAATTTGAATTCTTCAAAATTCTTATGAGAATCCTTTGAATCAAAGAGGCCCTAATTCCTTGAAGGATTAGTTGGAGCACTGCTAAGGGTTTGGTTCCCTACAACCAAGACCTATTTTCTGGTTTCCCTTGGTAGGCGGCTTGGAATGTCAGCACATGTTACAATTTTGTTACGAATGAGTAAAGCCATGGGATGCCAATTTTCCCGGGCTTTTTTTAATTTGGTGGCAAAGCGGCAAAATTCCAACAAAATACAGAGAACATGCACTTAATTTATATTAAAATACAAGGACAACCAATCAATATGCTAATGAATCACTATGACTCAAGCCACGAGAACCGGTAAGTCAAACCCGGGAGCTAATTGTCAGTCCACGTTCATCTAAAGTCACCTATATATAGCTTGTGTACACTTGTGCAAGGCACCAAGGAGGTACCAACTCTTAGTTGCTCCCATGGAGAGGCCTTGCTACACAATGCGTAAAATCGATTTGGTTGGTGGCAGTTTTATAAGAAATATAGTACTGTAGATTTTTGAATGAGAGACATCGAAAAATCTTTGACAACCAGGCGGCACACTTGCACGGACTCGTATCTCACTTCTGCTACGGTGCTCCACCCCTGGCTTTGATTCTGAAAAGAACGGAGGAGGGACGGTAGAGATTGTCCAATACCGGTTCATTACCGGTGGCAAGATCGTAAATACTTGACTTCGGAGAGATACGTAGAGCCCGTTCAAGCCCGTACAGGCCCATGGTAGTTTGTACCTTTTTTTGTACGCGTATTTTGTACAGTGGACGTCACGTGCGAAAACGAATCGACACGGCGCCGGTGATGTCAGCGGAAACGAATCGACACGGCGCCGGTGACGTCAGCGGAAACGAATCGACGAGACGTATAAGAGCCCTCTCGGCCGCTCCGCCTCGCTAGATCCCACCATTTCCCCCTCCCTTTTGCCTCACCTGATACGGAAAGGACTGAGGAGTGAGAAACCCTACCTCACGTTGTCGTCTCCTCCACTTCCAGCCTGAGTGTCATCCTCCTCCGCGTGATTTCCACTCCGGCGATGGCGGGAGTGGGCTCCGGAGCTGATGCAGGCGGTTCTGCTAGGGTGGGGATGGGAGCCGTGACCCGCTCAGATGCGGTCGAGGTTGTCGAGGGCCATGGCGGTGGCGGTGGTGGTACAGCCGCTTTGGCCACTTTGGCCGATGCGGCTCCAGGAGAGGTGGAGATGGTGGATGCGGAGGTCAGCGAGGCGGAGCGGCTAGATCTGAACGTGGCAATCGGCACCGTGGAGGATCTGGCGCCGGTGCAGCCTCAAGAGGTTGCTCCGATGCAGGTAAGAGTTTTTTCTGCTAATTTACAATTTTCCCCTTTAGATTGTTTGGATGGAAGCTCAGTTCTGTAGATTTAGCTATATCAGTATTAGGGATTGATATAATTTAGGGATTATTTGTGGATGGAAGCTTGGTTCTGTAGATTTTTGGTGTAGATTGTGTTTAGGAATTGACATATTTGAATGACAGTTATTCATTGCGGCATGAGTCTAGCCCTAGAAAATAGTTCGGTGCATCGGATTATTCGGGATATTTAACTATGAAATTACACAATGTTGCCTGCATATTTTTGTTGTAGTTTTTTTCTGAACTTGTATGATCATATGTAAGCTAGAGTAGTTCTGTTAAATGAATAGAGTGATATTCTTTCATCTTGCTGGTACTACAATTGCATGTATAGAGTGATGTTCCTAAGATATGATATTCAGTGTAGTTTAATTAGTGGGTATATTAAAATATCAGCTTATCATTTTTCTTGATTTTGCACGGTGATAAATGGTAAATGGCAGCATGTCCTAAACTGTATTAGCATACTAGAGTAGATCTTTGCGGCTGTATTTTGACACTTGAACTGGAGAGTTGTACTAAAAGTTGAGTCTGATCGTCTTCATGATCTATTAATGAACACGCTGGTGGTAATGAATACAAAAAACTTAGCCTTTTAGCGTACCTTGTTTCTGTGGCTGCAAAAAAACTTAGCCTTCTAGCGTATCTTGTTTCTGTGGCTGCAAATAAACTTAGCCTTTTAGCATACCTTGTTTAAATACTTGTTGACTATTGTGAGCTGTTATCACAGCTTTATGAAAAGCCTCTTAAATTTTGCAATTCTTGCAACTGATCCTGACTATCTAAGGCAACAACATGTATGGACATCACATTTAGTATATGAAAATTTGATTATATGTTTGATAGAACAAAGGTTGCATAATTACTGTGCAATTATGTACATGCAAGATAATTGCATAATCCTTTTAATTTAATGACATGTAGCTTAAGTAGCTTTTATTGTCAAGTTAATCAATGTTAGTTTAGTGATCTGAATTGTGAACCATAATTTGTTATGCTATCAATTTTTGCTATTATTGTTCAGTGACTTATATTGAATGCTTTCAGTAATTACTGTTGTAAAATTTTTGGCAGGCTCCAAACCCTGGTGCTGGCTATGATGTACTCTCCCCGGTCCCCGATGAGGAGGTTTGTTCTTCCATCTGTTCAAGTGCATTCAGATATACACAAATATAGTACTTGTTGTACCTAATTAAAAGTACTAACTCTTGATTTCTTTTTTTGATTGTGTAGTACTTTTCTGGTTCTGGTTCAGATAATGATGTTGAGCAATGGACCTACAAGTCCTTTGTGAAGAAAGAGGAGAAGAAACTCAGGCTTCAGGGGATTTCTGCGTACCTGCCAATCACTACTAAGTTCTACAGGTGCCCGTTCCACCACTTCAAGCCACGTGGGGGCCTGAGGGTGGGTCTTGTCCAGCATGTCCGTGAGGTTGCCACTCGAGGACGTCTGGGTGAGGACTACTTTGAGGGTGACCTGCGTGATCGTGGCAGGCACGAAGCTCTCCTTAGGGTCCTCGAGCCAGATGAGTTTGTGTTCAGCGACTCCGAGACTGAAGAGGAGTGAATGTTGATCAGCTGCTAGTATGTATGGTCACATCATCATTATAGCGATGATGTTTATGTATATATGGTTAATATGTTGAACTGGTTAACTAGGTAGAAGTGGTTGAGAACTATGTTCTTTTGGTACTGTGGTTATAAGTGGTAACCTTGTGATGGTAGGGTGAAGTTCCCGTAAGACTAATATGTTATTATGCTGCTAGTAAGGTTATGGTTACATGCTGTTAATTGCTTGTTTCTTATATATGTATGTGTGATGTGGCATGATAGCTGTGTTGCCAGTTAGTAATATGTATTTCATTGTGTCAATTCTAAATTGGAAGGTTTTGATAGGTGTAGCAAATTGTAGTAGTGTTTCAAAATTTGAAATGGTGTGAAGCATTAAAGTGCAGAGATAGTGCTGTATATGCATTATGCCATGTAAATTTGTATTAAAAATGTATGAATTTATGTTAAAATATAGGAGAAAAAAGATTAAATAAAACAAAAAAAGGCCACCCACTGGCAGGATATTCGTCAAGGGAATCACGGCCTGCATACGACTAGAAACCAAATGAATGGCCAGGATACAGGCCTATGACCTTCCAGTAGGCCCAACGGGCCATAGTAGGATTCGTTACTGATCGCAAGAAAGATAGAATAGAGAGGCTGTTGATAGCGACTATTTAAGCAGGTCGAAATCCTCTCCAGTTGGCGAGGTGGGACTAAACTCCCAGCCGTCCGACCCGACTAACGTCATGCGGCGGTGGGGACATAATGGACTGAAAGAGGCCCAGTTCGGTCGTAGGTAGCTTGTTCGGGCAGAAGGCCTGGCTGGGCTGTGTCCCTTTTTTAAAAAAAATTGTTATTATTTTAATATTACTTGTAAGTTGTAATATAGCTTGTAATAAAGATTGGATAACTGTATGTAAAATAATTGTAATATTTTTATGTACTTAGGTTTTTTATACTGTTTTTATCATTTTTAAAGTTTTTGCAGATTCCAAATAGTTTTGACAATTTTTTGATAAAAATTCAGATTTGGATTTGACGAGCTGTGTTTGTCTGAATTGCATGAGGATTTCACCAATGTTTGAAGGACTGTAGGGGTCACATTATTCATTTGTAGAGTTTTTTCAGATTCAAAACTTGGTGCATGTAGAAATTTGAAAATTCAGTTAAACACATCAAATAGGTGGTTTTGACATAAATTTCCAGAAAAATTCAGATTTGGATTTGGGGAGCTGTGTTTGTCTGAATTGCATGAGGTTTTCACCATTGTTTGAAGGAATGTAGGGGCCACATTATTCATTTGTAGAGTTTTTTCAGATTCAAAACTTGCTGCATGTAGAAATTTGAAAATTCAGTTAAACACAACAAATAGGTGTTTTTGACATGAATTTTCAGAAAAATTCAGATTTCGATTTGAGGAGCTGTGTTTGTCTGAATTGCATGAAGTTTTCACCATTGTTTGAAGGAATGTAGGGGCCACATTATTCATTTGTAGAGTTTTTTCAGATTCAAAACTTGCTGCATGTAGAAATTTGAAAATACTAAATCATCTCCAAATCAATTTTGAATTTTGAGCAAGTTAACCTTTAAATTTTGGTAACATATTTTAATATGTTGTTAACATGCAGGTAGAGCATGTATTTTGGACATTGGTAGAACTTTGAAAGAGAGCTTGCACATCTTTATGCATTTTATTTGTTCGACGTGATTTTGACCAAACTTTGACAGGGCACTACAAATTCAAAAAAATCAAAAAAATATAAAACCTTGGTCATGTGTCTTAGATTATACCCTAGTTTACACAAAAAATAATAAACCTTAAGTTTGTTGAATGAAAGTTGAGGTTGCTCTCTCACACTTGGTTTCAAGTGTGAGTCTCATGGGTAAGTACCCAAATTATTTAGAAGATGGCCAACTCTATGGCATACTTTCTTAGAATGGGCTAAGATTTGGCAGGTAGGTATATCTTGGCATAGCACACATTTCATCTTTTGGGGTTTTTGTCCAACTATGATTTCACATACCATTTTCCATTTTAATAATTGAAATTCAAACACATTTTGTGAAGGTAGTTCAAAATTTTGAATAAAAATTGTATTTCACCAACATGGTATGGATTTTGGGGTCATTTAGTTGGAATGTGACCACTTTATTCATTATCAAATGATTGTTTGCTCAAATTTTACCTCAAGTCAAACTTTGATCAATATGGTTAAAACATTGAAATATTGAACTACATCTACATCATTGTAACCTCATTATTTTTGGCAAAAATCATTTTTAGGTCCACAAGATGTGGTTTAATCATGGATATATTGTTAGGTCAGCTTGGTTCATACATATGCGTCCTCTGCGTTCGACGCGATTTGGACCTAAAAATTCAGATTTGGATTTGAGGAGCTGCGTTTGTCTGAATTGCATGAGGTTTTTACCAATGTTTGAAGGATTGTAGGGGCCACATTATTCATTTGTAGAGTTTTTTCAGATTCAAAATTTGGTGCATGTAGAAATTTGAAAATTCAGTTAAACACATCAAATAGGTGGTTTTGACATGACTTTTCAGAAAAATTCAGATTTGGATTTGAAGAGCTGTGTTTGTCTGAATTACATGAGGTTTTTACCATTGTTTGAAGGAATGTAGGGGCCACATTATTCATTTGTAGAGTTTTTTCAGATTCAAAACTTGGTGCATGTAGAAATTTGAAAATTCAGTTAAACACAACAAATAGGTGGTTTTGACATGAATTTTCAGAAAAATTCAGATTTGGATTTGAGGAGCTGTGTTTGTATGAATTGCATGAGGTTTTCACTAATGTTTGAAGGACTATAGGGGCCACATTATTCATTTTGTAGAGTTGTTTCAGATTCAAAACTTGCTGCATGTAGAAATTTGAAAATTCAGTTAAACACATCAAATAGGTGGTTTTTACATGATTTTTCAAAAAAAATCAGATTTGGATTTGAGGAGCTGTGTTTGTCTGAATTGCATGAGGTTTTCACCATTGTTTGAAGGAATGTAGGGGCCACATTATTCATTTGTAGAGTTTTTTCAGATTCAAAACTTGCTGCATGTAGAAATTTGAAAATACTAAATCATCTCCAAATCAAATTTGAATTTTGAGCAAGTTAACTTTTAAAGTTTGGTAACATATTTTCATATGTTGTTAACATGCAGGTAGAGCATGTAGTTTGGATATTGGTAGAACTTTGAAAGAGAGCTTGTACATCTTTAAGCATTTTATTTGTTCGACGTGATTTTGACCAAACTTTGACAGGGCACTACAAATTTAAAAAAATCAAAAAAATATAAACCGTGGCCATGTGTCTTAGATTATACCCTAGTTTGCACAAAAAATAATAAACCTTGAGTTTGTTGAATGAAAGTTGAGGTTGCTCTCTAACACTTGGTTTCGAGTGTGAGTCTGATGGGTAAGTACCCAAATTATCTAGGAGATGGCCAACTCTATGGCATACTTTCTTAGAATGGGCTAAGATTTGGCAGGTAGGTGTATCTTGGCATAGCACACATTTCATCTTTTGGGGTTTTTGTCCAACTATGATTTCACATACCATTTTCCATTTTAATAATTCAAATTCAAACACATTTTGTAAAGGTAGTTCAAAATTTTGAATATAAATTGTCTTTCACCAACATGGTATGGATTTTGGGGTCATTTAGTTGGAATGTGACCACTTTGTTCATTGTCAAATGATTGTTTGCTCAAATTTTACCTCAAGTCAAACTTTGGTCAATATGGTCAAAACATTGAAATATTGAACTACATCTACATCATTGGAACCTAATTTTTTTGGCAAAAATCATTTTTAGGTCCACAAGATGTGGTTTAATCATGGATATATTGTCAGGTCAGCTTGGTTCATACATATGCGTCCTCTGCGTTCGACGGGATTTTGACCTAAAAATTCAGATTTGGATTTCAGGAGGTGTGTATGTCTGAATTCCATGAGGTTTTCACCATTATTTTAAGGACTCTAGGTGACACATTTTTCATTTGTAGAGTTTTTTTAGATTCAAAACTTGGTGCATATAGAAATTTGAAAATACTAAATCACCTCCAAATCAAATTTGAATTTTGAGCAAGTTAACTTTCAAATTTTGATACCATATTTTTATATGTTGTTAATATGGAGGTATAGCATGCGGTTTGTACATTGGTACAACTTTGAAAGAGAGCTTGCGCATCATAAGGCATTATATTTGTTCGAATGTCTTAAATTATTTGACCTAAATTTGACCGGGGCAATAGAAATTTTAAAAAATTCAAAAAATGTAAAACCTTGCCCATGTGTCTTAGATTGGTTATGTCACCATGTGTAAAAAATATTAGAAAATTTAATGAAGGTCAAAAAAATCACATGCTTAGAAAAGATGGTTCAAATTAGACGAAACGACTTGTTTCTAAGTTGTCATATTTTCCGACCTTGTATAAATTTTTTTAAACTTTGTATACATGTTATATGTCAAGCACTGATGTGAAATATATAGTTATTTTCGTATAATTGAAAGTTCGAAATTTAAGCATTTTATAAAATTTATATCGAAAAAGATAACAAAAAACTTCGGTCTGAAGAAAAAAACTTCGCTCAGCCCTTGATATAGCGCAGGCCCCGTTTCATGTAATATCTTGGATGGGACGAGTCCAGAGGCCTTTATTGGCCCAAGAAGGACCGACCAAGTGGAAATATTTCCGACCAAACTGAATATTAAACCTCACGATCGCTTCCTCCCGCTAACCCTTAACGCCGTCATAGTCCGCTAGTCGACTCGCAGCCCCTTTGACCTCGTGTGCACCTAATTCCGCGGCGCAGCTTCGACGGCCTTGTTCCTCCACTATGGTCGTTCCTCCTCTAAAGAGGTCGTTCAGGTAAACCTCTCATCCTGCACATCAGTAGTTTTATTTTAGGTACATCTTCCTCTGATCCTCGAAAGTGGTAGGCTAGTCGGTTCATGACTTAGAGCTCTAAGATCCGATACTACTTTCCCTTACATTTATGTTTAATTGTATCCTTGTGCGGTTGTAGTGATTTCTCGTTTTCAAATTCTATTGAATCGCGCGGAAATTCTGTCCATTGTTGTTTGTCGTTTATTGTAGAGCGGACGCTTGCGCGTCAAGACACAAGCCAACTAGGACGACTGTTATCAATATTTTTAGGCCCTCTAGATCCACTAGTTCATTTAGATATGACCAGCCATGTTTATAGAAAATAGTATCGTCATATTATGTGTGTAGTGAGTAACTCATATCGCATGCAGCAATACAGTCTACTGAAGGGAATATGCCCGAGAGGCAATAATAAAGTGGTTATTATCTTATTCCATGTTTATGATAAATGTTTATTTTACATGCTAGAATTGTATTGATCGGAAACATCAATACATGTGTGTTTAATAAACAAAAAGGGTTCCTAGTTATGCCTCTCTTATAGACTAGCTTGTTGATTAACAAGATGATCAAGGTTTCCTGATCATAGACATTGGATGTTGTTAATAACAAGGTCACACCATTGGTGGAATGATGTGATGAACATTCATCCGAAGTATAGCATTACGATCAAGTCATTATGTTTATATTGCTATAACATCATACGAAGTAATCTTAGTCCTTAGACCATGAGATCATGTTAATTGCTAACACCGGAAGAGTATCTTGATAACATCAAACGTCACACCGTAACAGGGTGACTATAAAGGTGGGTTCAGTGCTACGAAGGTGTTATGTTGAGGCTCATGGATCAAGAGTGGGATTTGTCCATCCCGATGACGGATAGATATACTCTGGGCCCTCTCGGTGATATCACATTGAAATAGCTTGCAAGCAAGTGATGTGATCACTAGAATGTTATATCACGGGAACGAGAAAAGAGTGCATGTCGGTAACGAGATCAAACTAGGTATGGAGATACCGATGATCGAATCTCGGACATGTAATATATCACGGGACAAAGGGATTTAGTTACTAGCGTTAAAGGTTCTCACGATCACATAAGTCATCGTTGAATGTGTAGGAGTCAGTATGGATCTCCAGGTCCCGCTGCTGATTATTGATGGGAGAGGGGTCTCGATCATGTCTGCATTATTCGCTAACCGTAGGGTGACACACTTAAGGGATACCGACACCATTTGGAGCAAATATGTTTCAGATAAAGATTTAAGAAAGCGCTAGAATTATTTCAATAGACACCGAAACTGTTTCGGGTGAAAATGCTGAAATTGGTTCTACATGTAATATTGAAATGTTGCAGGGGGTTTTATGTGAATGTTTGTTAATTAAAGTAATTAACAAAATTCTGAATAAAAATAATAAAAGAGTTTTATTAAACGAGAGAGCATTGAATTTGGAGAAATTTAATGCATTTAAAGTGGAGACTTTAAAAGAGAATGTGAAGGGGCAAATTTATGTGGAGGGAGTTACCACCACATGAATGGAGGAGGTGAAGAGTCACCTCCTCCATGCGCCGGCCATGAAGGAGGGGCACCCCCCCTCCTCCTATAAAAGGCCACCCCCTCCTCACTTCTCACACACACCTCCTTGTGAAGGATCTCTCTCCCCCTCTAGTATTATTCCCACATGGTCTCGGATTAGCGAGATACATGTTCCCGGTGGCTTTATCTGGAAAGGAGTTGCTGCTTCTGCTGCTTTGCTGGAGCGAGGGATGGAGGTTGTCGGGGTACCGAACGTGTGTGCGATCACGGATGTACCGCTGCTTTGCGGTGCTGGACTTGGTGGTGCTGGAGCTGGATCTGATGGACGTGCTGGAGCCGGACCTGCTGGACTTCATCACGATCTTGAGATCGGCAAGTGTACGACTTCATCAACCACGAGTTCCTACTCATTAACAAAGCTCGTTGTCTACGAGGGTAAGTTCTCGTTTCCACCCGTTGCTTTGTACCTAGTAGATAGATCTTGGCGTGTAGTTCACACCGTAGGAATTTTTTTGTTTTCTATGCTGCGGACCCAACAGTGGTATCAGAGCCTGATCTATGCGTAGGTGCTTTGCACAGGTAGTACACATATGTTTATATGTGGGCGATGATGATCATGTTATTGCAACTTCTATGTATTTTGGATATTGGTGGCATAGTGGGATGAAGCGGCCCGGACCAACCTTACATGTCATCGTACATGAGACCGGTTCCACGACTGACATGCAACTTGTTTTGCATAAGTGGCTGGCGGGTGTCTGTCTCTCCTACTATAGTCAATATCTGATTTACAATGAGTTGCTAATAACTTAGTTATCCTCGTTGTGGTTCATGTTCGTAGGTAAGAACGGTTCTATCTCCGAAAGCCCTAAGCCACGTAAAACTTGCAATTGATAAATTAGAGGCGTCTAGTTTAGATCGTTGCTGGGCTAGTGTCTTGATATGGTATTGTTGTAAGTAGATGTATGATTGATACTCTTACAACTCACTTAACGTGTAAGTTCCATAGACCTTGGCCTTACACACAAAGGAATGATAGAGATCATACCACGATGCAAATGATAGAGATCAAATGCATGGATCATATCATCTCACTTTACACATTAGATGTTAGCATCTTATACTGCTAGTTTGGTGCTTTCTTTAGCATTGTAAGATGATCCCTCTTTTAGATATCAAGATAAAAATGTGTTCTTACTTAAGTATGCACCGTTTTGTGGATCGTGTTTTGAGGCATCACGTGATGATCGGGTGTTCTCGACTCTACGCTTTCATACAACGGGTGTAAGACAGTTTTACACACGCAAATACTAAGGTTCTTAGTTGACGAGCCTAGCATGTACAGACATGGCCTCAGAACACGGACCGAAAGGTTAAGCATGAGTCATATAATTGATATGATGCCCATATAGATGCTCGCCTTTGAAGCTACACCGACTCACGTGATGATCGGACTTGGTGTAGTGGATTTGGTTCATGTAATCACCAAAAGGACACGAGGGATGTCGTTTTTGAGTGGGAGTTCATTTCTAATTTGGATTAGTCGAACTCAATTTGTCATAAACTAAATCGAAGTGAATTTGCATAATTTGTTGTAGTCATTGGCATTCGTTTTCTACCTTATGCTTAGTTTTTATTTGAGATAATAGAACTATAGAATTCTGGATATTTACTTTACGAACTGGTATCGTATTGTTTCGAATGTCAATTTAAAGTTTATAAGTCCTATTGCAAACTTTCAGCAAACTCTATTTACTCCATAAAGTTTAATAAGTAGTATTAAATCAAGAGTAAGAATTCCAATGTTAGTATCTAAAGTATCATGTTTGCCTCCATGATTATTGATATTCAAAAAGTTGTTTTAATGTCAAGATTATATTGGAGCTGAAAATTGTTTCAGAAACCATCATGTGTAAAAGATATTGTGATATCTGAAACAATGTTTTTGGTTGCATTATGATAGAGTATAATTTAGCAAAATACATGTTCTCATATTGTATGAGAATTTGTGAAGGATGGAGATGCTAGGCATCCGAATCTACCAAAAAGGTTTTGGGAACTGATATTATACTCGCGATTCTTCCTTATAGGCTATAGTAGCTTGATCATGAAAGTTGTCATGATAAGGATGAATAGAAGATGTACGTAAAATGTTTACTACACTGATAGATTACTAAAGAATGGATTTTTGAAAGAACACCAAACATTTGATGATGGTGATCCACTTCAAAGTGCAAGTCCAAAGGTATTAGTATTTGACTATATACGCTTTGTACCATGTGTCATGTTGATGACACCACTATTGATGTTGATAGATTCTTTTAAAAGAAATAGAATTGCTGAAAGAAAATCTATAAAATATTTGGCAGAAAATAAAAGGTTGGAGATGTCCAACTTAGGTATATAGAAGATATACATGTTATGGCTATATTCCTTGCTTGTTAAACAATGTGGTTCTTAGGTATTGGATACCGGTGTTGGATACCGAATTGGTTGGTATGAAGTGTCATACAGGACAACGCAATTCATGAACTACAATGGCCTAAGTAACCAGCAAGAGAATGAGTGATGATGATCATCGAAAACAAATAAAGTGTTATTGTGTTTTTCGTTGTCATCAAACCAAGCCTTCAAGATTTGTTTAAATAATTGTTATTTTGTTCCGGTATTATGAGAACAATGGCTGTTCAAATAATTACCGCATTCCATAAAGGATGGATGAACTTTTACAAGTCTAGTTGGAGAAATCACATCCATAAACACTATTGCTAAAATGTCGCAAGACAAATGATTGAAAGATCACTTATGAAGTGACATCGTTGTTTGAATTATATTTGAAAGAAAACATGAAGAAACTCCATGTTGATGGAATTTTGGAGTCCTTGATTTTGATCAATTGACGCATGTGAGACTTTCCTCGAGATAATTGAAACTCCGTTCATAGGCCAAAGAGGAACGGATGACTAGCTTATTGGAAATTGTGCATGCTGATGTGCATAAGTCCATTATGTGTAGCCATATGCGATGGATCTTTTTGCTTCATATGCTTTTTTCAAGAATTTGAGTGAATATATCTGTATATTTACTTAATAAGGAAGAAGTATGAAACATTTGAAAGTTGTTCAAAGACTTTCAAGATGAAGTGAAAAATCATTGTAACAAGAAAATAAAGAGTTCATGATTCGATTATAAAGGAAGATATTTGAGTTACATGTTTAGCAAAAACACCTAAGACTTGAGGAATTGTTCAATCATTTGTGTTCCCCGATAAACCATAGGAGTATGGCATATTCGAGAGATGAAATCAAACCATGTTTGACATGGTAAGATCAAAGGTGTCATTTATAAAACTGCCATTATGTTTTAAGGATTGAAGCTTTAGAGACTACCACTTTTACACTGAAAAGAGCACCATCGTGATCCGTTGAAATGATACCATATGAGTTATGGTTTGGGATAAAACCCGAATTGTCTTTTCTTAAATTTTGGTATGCTATGCATAAGTAAAATGTTTACAACCAAAGTCGGATAAGCACGTCTTTGTAGGTTATCCCAAAGAATTTGTTGGGAATTTCTCCATAACACCAAGGACAAAATAGTTTGTTACTTGGAACGTCAAATTTCTTGAGAAGGAATTGTTCGTGAAAAGTTAAGTGGGAGGACAATAGAACTTTGATAAGGTTGTTGAACCTTAGCTATATGTGCTAAGTAGCGCAGCGCCGGAAAGTGTCCCGGTGGCGGCCACAATGCTTATGGCTCTCGTGATTACAAAAGGTGTGATCTCGGAGATTAAAGTGCCTACAGAACCGTTTGGGTCGGTAAGAATCAAATAGTAAGATTTGATAAGCAAATCGTTATTGTTTTGACAATGATGAATCGACTACATGCAAAGAAGCGATGATGGGCCCTGACTCCATAAAATGACTAGAAGTCATAGAATCCGTGATAGTATCCATACACGAGAAATCAAGTTTCTGAAATTGGAAGACCCTCCGGAAAGGCGTGAAGCCTATCGGTCGTGTTTGGATCTATAAAGAAATAGACATGGATGTTTGACATCTATGAAATAGTCGACATGTCGGAAAGAAGTTTACGGCAATGTTCAAGGAGTTGACTATGACAAGATATGATCTTTCATAGCGATATATAGTCTTGACAGATTAATGTAGCAACCACTACATATAATTTGGTATACGGTAGTTGAATAAACAAAACAAGGTTCTTCTAATAGAACGGTAACCTAGGACATGTACATGACATGGTCCGAATGGTTTTGTTAATTCAAAGGGTGCTAAAAGGGCATGTAAACTTCAATAGTTGAAGTAAGCATAGCGGAGTTGGAATCTTCACCATGATGAAACTGTTAAAAGAGTTTAAATTCATCGGAGATGATGAAGATGCTTGCATTTGCAAGAAATTAAGTGGGAGCGCTGAGACATATTTCTAATACATTATGTAGAGGACATATTGTTGATTGGAAATGATGTATCTTGTATTGACACAAGTTAAGAATTTCATTAAAATAAGATTTCGATGAAAGACTTGGGCAAAACTGGAATATTAGGCATCAATATCTATATGGATAGATTGAGGCGCTAATATGGTTGTGCCAGACATACATATATGAGATATTGAAAGGGTTCAATATGAGATATTGAAAGGGTTCAATATGGAAACAACAAGAAAGGTTCTTGCTGCATGGAAAGGATTGTATGAAGATTCAAGTGTTTCAACACTTGGTGAGTAAAATCACATGAAAATTTTGATCGATTATACCATGATATGTATATATCCAGAATGTCCTATGCTCTAAATGTTATGAGCATATACCAGAATGATTCATAAGATGATCATTGGATAATAGTAAAGATATTCTTATGAGCTTTGGAAGAACTAAGAATATATCATGTATAAGTGACAAATAGTTAAAGGTAGTTCATTGTAAAGTGTTACACTGATACTAGTTTTGTCACAAGATACAAATTAAATTTATCTCAATTTAGACTATGGGTGGCACAATATAATGGAAAGGATGTTCCATGATGGATTTGGATGAGTTCCAAAGTTGAGATATTGTGACGGATACTACAACAAAAGGCTAAGTATATGACTGCTATAGTAGCAGCAAAGGAGGGCATTTGTGTTAAGTAGTTTGTTATCAAACTAGGTGTGGTTCAAAGTGGGCTAATACTATGAAGATATATTGTGTGACAATAATATCAACATATTTTAACCCGAACGAACTAAAGGTCTCACCAGAGGACCAAATTTATAAAATGCCATCTCATTTGAGAATGAGTAATGCGTAGAGACACAAAGACATGCAAATACACACGAACCTGAAACTGTCAGATCCGGAGATTATGTTAACCACTAGCAATTGCGTATATGCAACACCAGAAAGCCATAGGTGTTCAATACGCAAAGTTTTTCAAACTAGATTATTGACTCTACTGCAAGTGGGAGACTGAAGGGAATATGCCCGAGAGGCAATAATAAAGTGGTTATTATCTTATTCGATGTTTATGATAAATGTTTATTTTACATGCTAGAATTGTATTGATCGGAAACATCAATACATGTGTGTTTAATAAACAAAAAAGGTTCCTAGTTATGCCTCTCTTATAGACTAGCTTGTTGATTAACAAGATGATCAAGGTTTCCTGATCATAGACATTGGATGTTGTTAATAACAAGGTCACACCATTGGTGGAATGATGTGATGAACATTCATCCGAAGTATAGCATTACGATCAAGTCATTATGTTTATATTGCTATAACATCATACGAAGTAATCTTAGTCCTTAGACCATGAGATCATGTTAATTGCTAACACCGGAAGAGTATCTTGATAACATCAAACGTCACACCGTAACAGGGTGACTATAAAGGTGGGTTCAGTGCTACGAAGGTGTTATGTTGAGGCTCATGGATCAAGAGTGGGATTTTTCCATCCCGATGACGGATAGATATACTCTGGGCCCTCTCGGTGATATCACATTGAAATAGCTTGCAAGCAAGTGATGTGATCACTAGAATGTTATATCACGGGAACAAGAAAAGAGTGCATGTCGATAACGAGATCAAACTAGGTATGGAGATACTGATGATCGAATCTGGGACATGTAATATATCGCGGGACAAAGGGATTTAGTTACTAGTGTTAAAGGTTCTCACGATCATAGAAGTCATCGTTGAATGTGTAGGAGTCCGTATGGATCTCTAGGTCCCGCTGCTGATTATTGATCGGAGAGGGGTCTCGATCATGTCTGCATTATTCGCGAACCGTATGGTGACACACTTAAGGGATACCGACACCATTTGGAGCAAATATGTTTCAGATAAAGATTTAAGAAAGCGCTGGAATTATTTCAATAGACACCGAAACTGTTTCGGGTGAAAATGCTGAAATTAGTTCTGCATGTAATATTGAAATGTTGCAGGAGGTTTTATGTGAATGTTTGTTAATTAAAGTAATTAACAAAATTCTGAATAAAAATAATAAAAGAGTTTTATTAAATGAGAGAGCATTGAATTTGGAGAAATTTAATGCATTTAAAGTGGAAACTTTAAAAGAGAATGTGAAGGGGCAAATTTATGTGGAGGGAGTTACCACCACATGAATGGAGGAGGTGAAGAGTCACCTCCTCCATGCGCCGGCCATGAAGGAGGGGCACCCCCCTCCTCCTATAAAAGGCCACCCCCTCCTCACTTCTCACACACACCTCCTTGTGAAGGATCTCTCTCCCCCTCTAGTATTATTCCCCCATGGTCTCGGATTAGCGAGATACATGTTCCTAGTGGCTTTATCTGGAAAGGAGTTGCTGCTTCCGCTGCTTTGCTGGAGCGAGGGACGGAGGTTGTCGGGGTACCGGACGTGTGTGCGATCACGGATGCACCGCTGCTTTGCGGTGCTGGACTTGGTGGTGCTGGAGGTGGATCTGATGGACGTGCTGGAGCCGGACCTGCTGGACTTCATCACGATCTTGAGATCGGCAAGTGTACGACTACATCAACCACGAGTTCCTACTCGTTAACAAAGCTCGTTGTCTACGAGGGTAAGTTCTCGTTTCCACCCATTGCTTTGTACCTAGTAGATAGATCTTGGCGTTTAGTTCACATCGTAGGAAAATTTTTGTTCTCTCTGCTGCAGACCCAACATCTACATATTACTGTCCCGCCAATATATTGATTGTGTTTTTTGTTTTTAGGATGGACGATCTTAAGGGGGATATTTGTTGCAACATCGAAAAATGGTGTAAGTTAGTGGCCGGTCTTTCCATCGCTCAACGGGCTAGACTAGCCCAAACGAATCTACGTAGTATGATGATGATGCCATCTACGAAAATGCGCACAATCCTAATAAGGTACTAATGCAAATATTTCTGTTCTACCATTGTGCATATGTTTTTTTCCTATATTCTGATTCATGGTAATTATTGTTGAAGGTTCATGCTCGAGGCTTTTGACCCTACAACAAGTACATTTGCCATAGAAGAGAGAAATGGGGCAATCTCTATTGGGCCTGTCGACGTAGAGTGTAACCTTGGTCTTGAGAATGAAGGTTTTTCAGCAGCGGACATACTTACTGAAGAAGGAGAGGACGTGAAGGATCGCGTCCCCACACACTTTCTGAGCAAATCTACTGGAAACATCGTAATTGATGATGTAATCGCTGACATCATTAAAAATAAACTTGCCGATGACGACTTTCTGCGAAAGGTGGTGCTAGTGCTACTTGGAACAGTTATTGCGCCTATGGCGACAAAGGTTGTTCTGAAGCAGTACTATGCATTAGTTGATGATGTTAACAGAATGTCCAAGATTAATTGGAATGCTTTAACAAGGAGGGTTCTAATGGACAGCATCATGATTGGGAGAAAAGGAAAAATAATCCGTCAATGGCTGAAAGGAAATCTTGGACTATTGCAGGTTTTATTTTTGTACTCATTTGTTTTCACATGTATACTCTATGATGTCTGTGCCATATCTAATTTACTTATATTTCTTAAAATGTAGTACTTGTACTGGGAGAAAATGCTGCCTCAGGAAGGCGAATATGCTTTTAATCCTAAAATGTCCATACGCCCCCTCATGAGGAATTGGAACGAAGCCGCTGCCACAAAGAGAGACAATTTCGACTACGAGAATGGGCGTGGTCGTGGTAACGTCAAGGTAATATTTTTTTGGCTTCCCTCGTATATTGCCTTTTTAGATTATGACTCATGTAAATAAAGTACGCAGGACTTACAACTTGTATCATTTGTACCATCATGCAGATAGAAGATAATATCACTGAAGAATATCGTATGCAAGAGCCATTGATGGAAGATCCTATGCCCGCTCGTAAGCAAAAGGCCAAGCCGGTTAGTGTTCCGCATAAGAAGATCAATGGTACACAACAAATTGGTAATGATCAGTTGGAGCTTTTGTTTAAGCGGGTGACAGATCACTTGGACACACAGTTACATAAAATGTAGACTCCTATAGCTGATTTATGTGCTCAGGTGAGATACTAAACTACATAGTTAAGGTCATTATAGATGAACATTTGGCTGTGCTCTTACATTTCCATGTCTTGTAGAGAACATTGGAACTATTCAACAAGGAAGGCGTGACGTACAAACCTATGAATGCAGCGGCTTCAGCAGAAATGGAAGAGGAAGAAGATGCTGGTTCTTTTTAGAATGAACCTTGTGAAAAAACAGAGTTCGTGTACAAGAAAGATAGCGATTCCGAAGAAGAGGTCGAGTGCATTGGTGCAACAACGCCTGCCGAAGTTACTGACCATGACACACATGAGAAGGCGCCTATACAGAATGGCGTAAATGGCCATACACCACTTAGCAAGACGAATGGTGTGAATGATCGTATACCGAACAAGAGGATTGGTGCACTTGGCAGCACACCGGATAACCCTTTTATTATTGATAATGCAGAACCAGTAAAAGAAGAATCTGATATTGATATTTCTGATGTTTATGTTAATAAGGTTATGTCTATGGTACAATTAAATAAATGTGTAGCAAATGACTGTCAAGCAGCTGATAGCCGAAAGGAATATGAGTTAATTGGGAAACGGAAGCATACAGTCCTAAAAAAGTTTCAGTCTCCTTATGCTCTTGACAAACCCATCAAGCGTTTAGTCCACAGATCTACTACAAAAGGTAAAGTTCATATTTGAATTATTTAATAAAACTTATAAACATGTCTTGCATTCAAATATACTAATTCAGTTTTTCATTTATATATGCAGTTCCCAATTTCGATGATAAACCAGGCCAGATGCAAATTGCAACACTGATTCATATACTAATTTGACTCCGCAACAAATAGATGCTGCCATCGTATTTCTTGAGCTCGTATCTCGATCAGATCAGCACAAGAAAAAAAGCTTATACAAGAACTCCAGTGGAGATGAAGTTAGTGCAAAAAGACTACGTGTCGTTCTAGACCGTAAATGGTTGTCTGATGATGTAAGTGATAACTACACTTACTGGCAATACTTTAATATTATGCCAATACATTAAATTTATGTTTTGTGTGTTGCAAACACTTAATTCAATAATGTATGTTGCAGGTAATAGATGGGTACATTGGACATTTAGCCCTCCGGGTTGGGCATGACCATTTTTTATGTCCAGCATGGAGATCTAAATTTCTAGTAGACCGTGCAATTGCTGGAGACAAAGTAGAAGAGTCCACCATGAACATGGATAATGAGATGCAAAAATCTGGAACAGTTGGTAGAGTGTTGAAAGAATATACAGTTCGTAATAAGGTATGTTATATTATGTTTGCGATCAATTATTATATGTTATGATTAAACATCTAAAAATCCATCGGATATTTAATAATATGAGTTTTTTGTAGACTTATTTTCCCTTGAATATCGGCAATACACACTGGATGACGGTGGTCATGCACATGCCAAAGCAAGAGTTCCAAGTTCTGGACTCGCTATATCCTCTGGACTTAACTTTGGAGACTGTCGAGGCACTAGTATATGGAGAATATATTGTCCTTATTTTTTTGTCAAAATGTGTTACGCATTTAACCATGATCTTTTTACAGCTCGCCAAATTGGACAAGACATGCAAGTGGCAAATGCAACTACAGATGGTCGATATCCGGATGTTTCAAAGTGGCCAATTAAAGAGTATGAGATGCCACAACAGCGGGATGGGTGAGTAAATGTTACATCATATTCTGTACGATAGAATGAACATGAGCACTATATTAATCTTTCTACTCGTATACCTTTACAACAGAAACTCTTGTGGATTATTTGTCATCGAATGCATGGAGCATTGAGATGGTGAACGGATGACAGGAGAATTTTCCCAGGTATGATTACGAACTAAACGTTCCATCTTAACTAAATTTCAACTCACCGCGATTTCTACTAATTTGTAGGCCACGGTTAACGCAAGGAGGAGACATGTCGTCGCAGAAATGATGTTGTTGCCATCCAACAAATTAGATGCCGTGAAAAAGAAAGTTCACGCGATCGCTTCAAAGATGAACAAGTTATGAAAGCATAGATGATTAGAATTTTCAAGTTAGAGTGGTTAGGTTTTAGTGCCGAAGAAGGTTTCCTAGCCATTATAACTTGTTTTTGTCGATCAACTATGTAACATAATGACCTCAACTATTTTGTTTTATTATATGCACTTAAGGCTACTCATATATTGTTATATGACGAATTTATTAATCAGAAGTTCATGTTTTGTAGAATGTTTGTACAAATCGAGTTGTACTAACGGCGTGACGAAAAACACACAGCTGGTGCGAAATGCGTCACTTGTTTATTATTACAGTGTAAAAAATCTCCTCTTTTATAACAACTTGCTACTTTGCATCTTGCCACTTGTACATGATGGCTACTAAAAGTCCAAACATTGCAACACACATTGTCGCAAGGAAACAAATAATGTTGTCCTTACATTTTAATAGTTTTTTTTGCATTTTCAAATGTGTCTTCAGTTTTTTCTCAGCCTCTTCTTTTGCCATCAGTATCTTGTTGTTCTTTTCGAATAGTTGCCCAATCACATATCTTTCTCTTCCTTTCCATTCATCTTCTACCCATTCCACATGTCCGCACTTATGTAATCCTTGAAATAATAAAAAAAGTTATATTTTTTGTGTGATATCTTAATATATTGTCAATGATGTACATAACACAAGGATATATGGTAAAACCTCATATGGACAACCCAGAAACCGTCAACCAGCATCACAACCATCTTTGCAGACACGACGAGCAGGGAACACCGAGTGGCCGCACCTATTTTTGGTTTTGCGCTCAATACCATTGTACGCAGGATCATACTCATATTGCAGCAAAGCATCAACAAAGTGGGGCAACAGGAACTCATTAACATCCTAAATTGCAAAATATCAGATACTGCGTTAATTGCGTAGAAATGAAACAGAAAGAAAGATTTTTAAGAACTAACCGTCTCATCTAGGGTTGGTGGTGCGCCTTTCTTGATCTTCCCGCAGTCGTAATGGACAACAGATGTAAGCTTCGCCCATCCCTCAGTGCCGTCCGTCAGATCCATCCCAGCCGACGAGTTTGCGCGCGCCTGCAGCCGCCGATCAGTCACACGGTGAGACGACATAGCCCAGACGAACCCTAGATGAGACTGAGGGTATGCATATTTATATAGTAAAATTTTGCAAACCCTAGACCCAGCTACCAGGACCGTGACTAGTCCATGGGTCGGGTAGCATTACATCCCAAATTAACGGGGAAACAATCAACTACTTCGTGGGCCAGCCACGGATAAAAATCGTTGCAATTTTATGCAAACATCTAGATTTTCAGCGTTATTCTTTTTATTTTTTTACATCATAAAACTTTTTACATCGGGTCGAACTTGAAATATATTCATATCATCGTCACAAAATTGACATGGCACACATTTCATCATAAACCAAAATAAACGAAGACGTGGTAAGACAATGACACAGTACAACACAACAACGGCGTAACCAAAATAATAGTGTACGTCAAAACCGTATTACAACTTTAAAAACTGTGCCACCAAATATATAGAGTTTCTAACAATATTAACTCAAATATCTCCTCTAGTGATGTTCCTATACCACCTTCCTGCACATGAAAACACAAAATTTCAATAAGTTTGGCAAGTTCATTACTTATATATTCAATGTAGTTTGGTAACACTTACTTCTGGTTAAGTTTGCAATGCTTGCTGCGTTTGCTGTGTCCTCGTTCCTTGCAAGCGCCGCACTTGATTCTATGTTCGTCAAATGATAATGGTCTCCTATTTTTAGACTTTGAACGATAATCGTATTCCTCATCTTTCGAGCTATGCTTCTGTGCACCTTTGCTCGATATTTTCAAAGGATCCTGAATCTTAACAATGTTTCCTTCATGATCCTCTACGTGTTAAACCGCTAACGAGCTTAGACAAATAGGAACAATTGCCAACTCCTCCTTCTGATCGTACTCAATAGACTTAGATATCACAACCTTCAAACTTTCCTTCAACTGATCCCAAAGGGAGGGGTGTTTGCATGCAGCATGCATAGCTTCTGAAGCTAGCACACTGACCTGGCTATATTTCAATCTTTCCCTAGCCCCTGACCATCCTACTCCGAACAAATCACTAGTGCGCCTTGCAGGAAGACCATGCCTTGCGTCTTTTGTCAACCGACAAAGAACACAACAATCTGGAATTTTATATATATGCAATTCGTTCAGAACGTGGAATATATGCTTGCACGGTAGACCTTTTCTAATCATTCTTCTGCAGCTGCACTTTATAGATTCTTTTGGATTTTTCGGTGTATATTCCACGGTGAACTGCCTCTTTCGGTTATCATGCCATGCGACGACAAATATTTCTGATCTAGATCCCAGCTTTTTTTCAACAGTCAGTATGCCACCAACTTTCTTCAGATCATCCTGCAACATATAGAAGTTAGCCAGGGTGAACTTGTGCGAAGCAGCTACCTCCAGTTCCCTACATCTAGTTACGGGGACCGGTATATTCTGTGAGGCCGTGCAGTCATCTCGCGCCTCGTTCTCACGGATACGGTTGATGTAATTCTCATAATGCAATATCATTTCCACTAAAGTCATCTCTCCATCAAGGTGCAGGTGAAGGCAGGAATTTAGACTTTCAGTTTGCTGGTTGCTTTTCATACCAAGCCAAAAACCATCAGCCAGATACGCTGCAGCCCACATGCCCCTCTTCCTATACATCCTTCTCAACCATGTTTTGATTTTCTCCGACTGCCATTTCCTTAAGAACGCTTGCCATCTCTACTCAAATACGGCTTTCGATGTAGTGTAGTACAACATAGAGCGAAACTCTCTCAAGGACTTACTACTAAGATGGACCTTCATATTTTTCTCAATATGCCAAGTACATATTCGGTGCCAGACATCTGGAAATACTCTGCGTATTGCCCTAATCATCGCCGAGTCAGCATCCGTGATTACACTCCGAGGCATCTTCTGACACATTGCCTTGAGAAATGTTTGCAATAGCCACACATATGTTTCTTCCGTCTCATCCGAAACTACGGCACAACCAAAAACAGTAGTCCTACGGTGATTGTTCAAACCGACAAAAGGTATGAATGTCATACCATATCGATTCATCTTGTATGTGCTGTCAAACACAAGGACATCTCCATAGTCCTCATAGTCCTGTATAGACTGGGAATCACACCAGAACATTCTTTTCAGCCGTCCTTCTTCATCTAAGTCATAGTCAAAATAAAAGTTGGGGTCCCTCTCCTTTCTGCTAGCCATAATGCCAATGGTCGTGGCAGCATCACCTTTCGCCAGTAGTTTTCTCTTCTCCTTGCTGCAAAGGTTGTACATATCCCTCCTGACGTACCCAACACCGCCATACCGTCCACTTTTGCTAATCATGGAGTCCATTATGATGTGCTTTCTAATTCCTACGGCTCCCATAGCTAATATCTCAGCCTTCTGGTACTCTTTATTTTTCTATGCGACCAAAGAAAAGGTACTTCATCCGGTCTTGCTAACACATGACTGTGATTGGGCTCAAAACTTTCAACGTACCATACGCCAAGTTTTGCATTAAGCTTCACTGTCAGGTGAGCCCCACACTTGCATCGGGACAAAGCTCTGAGTCTCCGACTTCGTCCCTCCCCGGTCATCAACCTCTTATCACGCTCACCTTCCCTCGAACACAAATAACGTCTGTAAACCAAATGTTTCGTACGCTTCTTGCTATATCTGACCTTGTCCTTTCTGATGCTAAATCCATTATCTTTAGCGTATCTGTTGTAGAATACAAAAGCAGCTGCTTCGCAAGGAAAAGTCATGTCCTTTATCTTCATCAACATGTCCATCTTATCCTCAGCCTTGCAAACATCATTGACATTCCAGCTCCCATCATCAACCGGGGCCTGCACATGCAGAGAAAAGCAATGAAAACCTACATAATTTTCTATTCATCAGACACTTTGTTTTTCACAACAAATATATCCATAAATCTTACCTCCATAATGTTCACCTCCTTTGACTCCCCAGAATCTATTCCATCAAAAATATCACTCTCCATGTCCGACTCACCATAGTAGTCGTACATGTTTTGAAGACCAGCTATTTCCTGCACAAAATAATAACACAATTACTCATCCACTAATGGTCATTTACTTCGTTGCTTCACAAATAATTAGTACACTCTATGTACCTCATTAATGTATTCCTCGAACAGAGACTCAGAATTGCCTTCCTCCTTATCATTGTCTATGTCCATCTACATAAATTGGTATCATGAATAATGGTTAACGTTAACATATATTTTGCTATCCCTAATAATTGAAGTAAATAAAATAACTTACATTAATAACATTTGTGCTCACATGCTCAGAGCTATCACCAGCATTTGACTTTGAATCTACAGATAATTCTTCACTAGCTGACACAGATTCATCTACCCAATCGCCAACATCTTCACTAGAATCATCTGACCCATCTGCAGGAAACTCCAACCCAGGTTCCTTCTCTACCTCAAAAATACTTGACCTAGACTCCGCCGTTTTCTACAACAGTACATTACTTCAGTACATCAACAAAGAATACAAAGAAACGATATATTAATCATATTTCTGCCCATGTCATGAACTTAAAGAAGAACGAATCAATCTACCACGCTGGTAGATGTGCCGGTGGATGAAGCCCACCCCACCGCACTGGTCGATGCGCCAGATGAAGTGGATGAAGAATCGCCCCACGCGCACGTCAGGAGAACCTGACCGTGGCCGGAGCCCCTAACCCTAGGTTGCCCCTCGATACGATCGATCGGTAGAGCGGAGCCCCTAACCCTAGGTTGCCCCTAACACTAGCCTCACAGGGAAGAGAGGGTACCCTCCGTGATTCTGGAAACCTTATGCGGCCACGAACTCACCGGAGATGGCAGAGACGACAGTCGTACGGTCCGTCCGCCGTCCGTCCGCCGGCGGCGCACCGTCGCCTAACCTAATTAGATGCGGGACAAGCGGCGACTAACACCGCATGCACGATGTGGGCCAGCAAGATAGGATCGATCTGGTCACGTGACTTTTTTTTAATTTTCAAACGCGTCGTATAGGTACATATCTATACATAAGGGTATATGCGGGCTGGATATGAGTTTCGGCGGGCCTAAGATAAAAAAAGGAAAAAAAAAGGATAATAACCCCTCAACTTCACCAGGGGTGGAGCACTGGAGCAGGACTCCTCGTATCTGCCGTGAAGCATATGGCCTACCAGTGACAAGGACACTGTATAGCATCGAGCCCTTTTTTTTTTGGAAATTCCACCTATCTATTAATAATCATCGACAGCAGTACAAAGAGCCTTAAAAGTAAAAGAAATTACAAAAAGGTCATTGGACCACCTATCAACGACTACAGACACTAGCACGAGCGAAAGGCGCGCCGCCGTCCTCGCCCCTCCATCACCGGAGCCGGACAAAGCTTGTCGTAGTTGATCTTGTTGCAGTAGACAGACGTGAAGTCATCGTGCTAAGGCCCCATAGGACCAGCACACCAGAGCAGCAACCATCACCGAAGATGACAAATGTAGATCGGAAGGGACTAATCTCAAACCACACCGATGAATACGGAAAACGATCGGATCCCAAGGGATCGGCCGGACACACGACTCCACGCGCCCTCCGTCGGCGCTAGACGCACCACCGGAGCAAGGATAGGGCGGGGATGATCTTATTCTGACTTCAGGACGTAGCTGCCACCTCCACATCCCGAAGAAGACACTGAAAAAAGGCTAAACAAAAAACGAAACCCTGCCGCCGGCGAGAGGTCGTGGTCCGCCAGACCCCCAAAGCCCTAAGGCTGCCGGAGACGGAGCGGACCGGCGGCGTCGCCGACGAGGGGACGAAACCCTAGATAGGTTTAGCTGGGTGTGAACATCTTTATAGCACCGAGCCCTTTGGGATCAGCGTGTAGCTGGCTAGCTTAACCACGCTACAGTACATATAGGGTGACCGAATATGTTATGTGCTTGATGATCAAGTGGGGGACGTTCACCCATTGCTAAGAAGCTTCTTGCATGATCACGAATGTGTCACTAAGGCAATCTTTGTTCGTTGTGGTAGCCCTATTGGAATTTGCATGAGAAAAGAAGAGAGTGTTAGAAATAATGTGCTAAGACATTAGACTATGTGTGATTTCAGATTTTCCCTAAATCTCAAAGCCTATGTGTGATTTGGTCCAATTTGGTAGCAGCTCATATATGAATAGAGTGAGAGCTAAAGTTTAGTCCCACATAAAAAGTTGGAGGAGAGTTACACCACCTTATAGGTGGAGTGTTTCACCACTTAGTAAAGTGAGTGAGAAGAGGCGAACTACACGTGCGCTCCTCCTTCTCGCATGCCGCCCGCTCGTCTAGTCCCGCCGTGCGCGCCGCGGGTTGCGGGAATCTCACTGAGCCAAGCTTTATTTTTGCTTCTTAGGAAAACTGGTGCAGTTTTAATAGACGTGTCAACAGTTAGTAAATTCGAGTCGCTCCCGGATCATGGGCTATCTTTAACCGACCCGAACGTGCGTAACGTGGGCTTGGTCCACGGCGTGCCCTGTGCAGGTTTCCCGAGCCACTCTATATAAACGCCTGTACGACTTTCACCGCGAACATACTGAAAACCAATCTAGGGTTTTGTCTCCTCTCTACTTGCGCCGCCACCGTAGTCTACTTCATCCCGCTTGCCGGCATGCACCGGCGGACGGGAGAGTAGGTCTCCAGAACCGCTTGCCTTTGTGATCCTGTATGGGAGAGGGCGAATAAGATTTTTGGGAAGCGCTCCGCGCGACTGCTCAAGCTTGTCATCACGGTGCGTCTTCATGGGCGATCTCCTGGTCCACGAGCGACTCGTCTTCAACGTCATCTTCTTTGATAGGATACGACAACCGTTGCACCAAGGATGACTTCATCGACAGCTGATCAGTACGTATACCGTGATCCGATCTATTGTCATAATATGGCTGGTTGGTTTTGTATTTGCACTACTGATGTTCGTGTTGTTTAATACATCTAGTATGTTAGAGGTTAACCTGATCGTAGCTGCTATAGTCATGTTTTATATTTTGGAATTAATTGTGAAAATTCCGCCTAATAATCCAACAATCCAAAAACCTTATTATAGGTAATTTTCTGAGTTAAACATGGAACACTAGGCTGATATGATGAAGCCGGAAAAGTTTGCTGGTGTTTAATTTAAGAGGTGGCAGTATAAGACGACTATGTGGCTGCAAGCTCTGAAACTATTCGAGTCTAGTGAGGGTTTACCTGAAGAAACTATATCTGAGCAAGATCAGAACAAGTTTAAGGAAACCAATCTTGCCTTTGTGAGATGAATTATGAGTGTTCTGGACAACAAGCTGTTTAATGCGGACATGCACATCAAATATGGAAAAGAGCTCTGGGAGGCGCTGAACGCTAAGTTTTGTGTAGCAGATGCTGGTAGTGAACTGTATATCATGAAGAACTTCCATGATTATAGGATGGTTAACAACCGTTCTGTAGTCGAACAAGCTCATGAGATACAGTGTTTTGCCAAGGAGCATGAAATTCTTAAGTGTAACTTACCCGACAAATTTGTGGCTGGGTGCATTATTGCTAAGTTGCCTTCTTCATAGAGGAACTTCGCCGCAACTCTCAAGCATAAGAGACAAGAGATATCGGTTGAAAACCTGATAGCATCTCTTGATGTTGAGGAGAAAGCTCGGGCTAAGGACACTGTTGAGAAAAGGAGGTGAGTGTCAGTCTAGCGCCTACATGGTGCAGAAGAGGACCTTCAGCAAGAACAAAGGGAACTATAAGCCTCCTTCAACAAGCCTGAAAAGACTACAACCTTCAAGAAGAATAAGAAGAAGAAGCCGAATAAGACCGAGTTAGGGTGCTATACTTGTGGAGAGCTCGGACACTTTTCCAAGGACTGCGCAGAACGTGCAAATCGCAGAGGGAAAAGTGAGAAGACTATCAACGTCGTGACCGCTAGCAACACGGATGAGTACGGTAATTTATTTACGGTTCTTTCTAGCCCGTGTTGCCGGAAGGTGGGCCTCACACGTGACATGGGCCCGCCGTCAACGGCTGCGGGCGGAACCACGCTCCGAGAGAGCCATATGTTAGATTGAAACGAGTAGTAGACAATCGAATGAATCAAATGATGTATTATTCCATTGATTTTCAACATATTTATACAAGGGGAAGGGACGCACCGAAGAGATGCGTCCGTTCGTGAGGGGGTGCGAGAGAAAGTCGGTTTGCTATAAACCGACATAGATACAATGGGAGGATTATCTCTTTAATTATTCTATTTAATTAAATCCTAACACCCCCTAATCCTTCCTTGTCTTCATGATTGATCATCTTTGGAATCATCTTCTCTAAAAACCCTGTGGGAAAAAATGGGAAGAAATATACAATATGCCATAAAAAACTCCTTACAAAAACCCCGTGGGAAAATAAGGAGAAAATGACATATGTCATCCATGCTTGTACTAATATTGCCTCATTAAAAATCTTACGTGAGAAACTGTTAGTAAAACTCACAAAGGAAAAGAGTGCAATACTGAAGATCTGATAATCTTTAACATGTCTTAACTTGGGATATTTCTCCCCCTGAACTTTGCAAGTCACGAAGTCTCCTCATACCAATTCCATGTACATATTTGTGAAACAACGAATTTGGTAATGACTTGGTAAACAAATCAGCGAGGTTATCACATGACTTCGTTTGCAAAATATTTATTTCCCCACTCTTTTGTAGCTCATGGGGATAAAACAGCTTAGGAGCAATATGCTTTGTAATATTTCTCTTAATATAACCTGTCTGCATCTATACAATACAAGCATCATTATCCTCATAGATAATGGTGGGTGATTCTAGCGAACCAATCCCACTTGAACCTTGGACAAAGTTCATCATTCTGCGAAGCCATACACATTCTCGTGATGCTTCAAACAAAGCAATTCTCTCAGAATGATTCGTGGACGTAGCCACCAATGTTTGCTTTGTCGACTTCCAAGAGAAGGATGTACCTCCATGTAAGAAGACAAATCCAGTATGTGATCTAGCATTATGGGGATCTGATAAGTATCCAGCATCACAATACCCCACCATGGTTCTCTCTTGATTTTTCTGATAAAACAAACCAAGATCTTTGGTGCCCTGAAGATATCTTAAAATATTCTTCATACCAGCCCAATGCCTTTTTGTCGGCGATGCGATGTATCTAGCCAACAGATTAACTACAAATGATATATCAGGTCTCGTGCAGTTTGCTAGATACATTAGTGCACCAATTGCACTAAGGTATGGGAACTCTGGTCCCAATACCTCTTCATCATCATCCTTAGGTCTAAAAGGGTCTTTGTCTCTATCAAGAGATCTAACAACCATAGGTGTTTTTGACGGGTATGCTTTATCCATATTGAATTTCTCCAATATCTTTTGGATATAAGCAGACTGATGAACCAATATTCTAGAAGGAATATGTTCAAGTTGTAAACCGAGACAAAATTTGGTTTTACCCAAATCTTTCATCTCAAATTCCGTCTTAAGATGATTACTAGCCTCATGTATCTCTTGTGTAGTACCAATGATATTCAAATCATCCACATACACAGAGATTATACAAAATCCATTAGTAGATTTCTTGATGAATACACATGGGCAATCATCATCATTCAAGTACCCTTTCTGCAAAAGGAACTCACTTAGTCGGTTGTGTTGGGTCCGAAGCATAGAAAACAAAAAAATTCCTACAATGAGAACTATACGCCAAGATCTATCTACTAGATACAGAGCAACAGGTGGACATACATCCATGGAGAACTTACCCTCGAAGACAACGAGTTTTGTTAATGAGTAGGAACTCGTGGTTGATGTAGTCGTACACTTGCCGATCTCAAGATCGTGAGGAAGTTCGAGCGCCGAAACTCAGCAGCGCATCCGTACTTGCACACACGTTCAAGCCACCGGACAACCTCCACCTCCTCGCTCCAGCGATCCAGCGGAAGCAGCAACTCCTTCTAGACGAAATGCCACCGGGAACATGTATCTCGCTAATCCGAGACCATGGGACAATAATTCTAGAGGGGGAGAGAGATCCTTCACAAGGAGGTGTGAGGATGAAGGAGGGAATGGGTGGCCTTTTATAGGAGGAGGTGGGTGCCCCCTCTCTCCATGGCCGGCGCATGGGGGGTGACCCCTCACCTCCCCCATTCATGTGGTGGTAACCCCTCCACATTAAAATGCCTCTTCACATTCCCTTTTAAAGTCTCCACTTTAAATGCATTAAATTTCTCCAAATTTAATGCTCTCTCATTTAATAAAACTCTTTTTATTAAATTTATTCAGAATTTTGTTAATTACTTTAATTAACAAACATTCACATATAGCCCCTTGCAATATTTCAATATCACATGCAGAACCACCTTCTGCAATTTCACCCGAAACAATTTCCGGTTTCTATTGAAACAATTCCTGCGCTTTGCAATTCTTTTGTCTGAAACATATGTGCTCCAAAATGGTGTCCGGTAACTCTTAAGTGTGCCACCCTACGGTTCGCGAATAATGCAGACATGATCGAGACCCTTCTCCGATCAATAATCAGCAGCGGGACCTAGAGATCCGTACTGACTCCTACACATTCAACAATGACTCCTGTGATCGTGAGAACCTTTAACGCTTGTAACTAAATCCCTTTGTCTCTCGATATATTGCATGTCCGAGATTCGATCATCAGTATCTCCATACCTAGTTTGATCTCGTTACCGACATGCACTCTTTTCTCGTTCCCGTGATATAACTTTCTCGTGATCACATCACTTGCTTGCAAGCTATCCTAATGTGATATCACCGAGAGGGCCCAGAGTATATCTATCCATCATCTGGATTGACAAATTCCACTCTTGATCCATGAGCCTCAACATAACACCTTCGTAGTACCGAACCCATCTTTATAGTCACCCTGTTACGGTGTGACGTTTGATGTTATCAAGATACTCTTCCGGTGTTAGCAATTAACATGATCTCATGATCTAAGGATAAAGATTACTTCGTATGATGTTATAGCAATATAAACATAATGACTTGATCGTAATGCTATACTTCGGATGAATGTTCATCACATCATTTCACAAATGATGTGACCTTGTTATTAACAACATCCAATGTCCATGATCAGGAAACCTTGATCATCTTGTTAATCAACAAGCTAGTCTATAAGAGAGGCATAACTAGGAACCCTTTTTGTTTATTAAACACACATGTATTGATGTTTCCTATCAATACAATTATAGCATGCAAAATAAACATCTATCATATACAAGGAATACATAATAACAACTTTATTATTGCCTCTCAGGGCATATTTCCTTCAGGTTGTACCACATTCTACCCGACTGCTTCAAGCCGTGTAATGACCTCTGTAGCTTTACGCAATACAATTTGCGATCAGCCTTCGGATCTGGAATCTTCATTCCCTCAGGTACTTTCATGTAGATATTCGTATCCAGTGACCCATATAAATATGCGGTCACCAAATCCATCAATTGGATATACAAATTCATTTGCACTGCCAGTGATATCAAGTATCAGAACATGATTCCACTCATCACAGGAGAATATGTTTCATCGTAATCGATACCAGGTTTTTGTGTAAAACCTTGTGCTACAAGCCTCGCCTTATATCTCACCACCTCATTGTTTTTGTTCCTTTTCCGAACAAAAACCATTTTGCCCCAACGGGGAAAACATTTTGAGGAGTAGGTATTACTGTAGTAAATACCCCTCTCTTGGTAAGCGAGCGTGATGTCTACGCACTTCTATTCTTGTAGACAGTTGTTGGGCCTCCAAGTGCAGAGGTTTGTTGAACAGTAACAAGTTTTCCCTTAAGTGGATTACCCAAGGCTTGTCGAACTCAGGGAGGAAGTGGTCAAAGGTATTCCCTCTCAAGCAATCATGCAATCAAGATACAAGAAGTCTCTTGTGTCCCCAACACACCCAATACACTTGTCAGGTGTGTAGGTTCACTAGTTCGGCGAAGATATGGTGAAATACAAGTGGTATAGATAATAATAAGTAGTAACGGTGCCAGAAAATAGCTTGATGGCGTGGAAGGGACTAAAGGCAAACTGAAATAAAGATGGAAGCAAGCAAACATGTAACAAATCTAGTTGCAAACGGTGTTCCAATGCTTAGAAACAAGGCCTAGGGATCATACTTTCGCTAGTGAACACTCTCATATAAATATCTTCTCTTTATGATACTACTCTAAACTACTCTCTGGTTGGACACTATAATCCATGGTAGGGCTATATCAGCACACCTCAAAGTAAGCCTTTCCCATCTAGATAACCCCACACTGTCACCTTGAGCACTAGATGGTTCAAACAAACACCACAATTTCATAAAGACATCCAACTCCAAATATAACGCATAACAAGTATTTGTAATCTCTATCCTAAGTGCCACCATGGTGTGCACACTGTCAACTTCACACACATGGGGAGAGCAGAGATCTATTAAAGCACTTGAGTAGCAAGGTAGATCTATAGATTACAAGCTCATGATCTCAATAAGATCACGCATAGAGAGAGAGAGAGATGAACACATAGCTACCGGTAGAACCCTTAGCCTTGAGAGAGAACTACTCCCTCCTCATCATGGGAATCAGCAATGGTGATGGAGATGGTGGTGGAGATCGATGGAGATGGCTCCGGGGGCACTTCCCTGTCCCGGCAGGGTGCCAGAACAGAGATTTTCTGTCCCCTGAATCTCCCCTTCGGTGGCGGCAGCGCTGCGGAACTTTTCGTGGCTGGAGGCTTGATGATTTTGCATCGGGAGGCATCTTATAGGCAAAGAGGCAAGGTCGGTGGGCGGCCAGGGGTCCCACACCACCTGGTGGCGTGGCCAGGGCTAGGCCGTGCCACCACATGGTGTGGCCACCCTGTGGCCCCTCTCCGTCTCGTCTTCTGGCTCCGTGAGTCTTCCGATAAAATATCAACTTTGGCTTTTGTCCGGTCCAATTCCTTGAATATTGATTTTCTGACTTTCCTGGAACCAAAAACAGCAGAAAACAGGCAACTAGCACTGTGGCATCTTGTTAATAGGTTAGTCCAGGAAAGTGTATAAAAAGTACTCCAAAGTTGGAACAAAACATAAGAAAGTAGATAAAACCAAGCATGGAACATCAAAAATTATGGATACTTTAGCAACGTATCAACATCCCCAAGCTTAACTCCTGCTCATCCTCGAGGAGGTAAGTGATAAAAAGAAAGAATAATTTTTGAGGTGACATGCACCATCATAAACTTGATAAAAGTATTTGTAAAACATTGATAGCTGGGATCATAGTACTTCAATCATAACATGAAAGACAAAGTTCTAACAATAAGGCAAAGCAACTATGTTGCAACATGAAAAGGCACAAACAAAAGATTCATGAATAACAATGCTTTGCAAGACGTTTGTTTGTTTCACATAAGGAAAACATAGCATAGTGGCATTCAGCTTGTCCCTCATAGAGTAGCAAACATAAATGCATAGGACACCTTCAAAGTTCATAAGTGTGACTAGATACAAATAGTTTAAAACAAGCAATATC
This sequence comes from Avena sativa, assembly GCA_916181665.1. Taxonomy (NCBI): domain Eukaryota; kingdom Viridiplantae; phylum Streptophyta; class Magnoliopsida; order Poales; family Poaceae; genus Avena; species Avena sativa. The sequence continues at coordinate 439,178,990 of OV702295.1, forward strand.
AAAGCTATGCATCAATCGACAAGTCTTGGGACAATGCACATAGAACTAAGAATGGCCACTATGCTCTCAAAGTAGGTGCATAAAGATAGAAGGTGGAGACTCAACATAAAAGTAAGAGAAAGTCCTTCATAGAAGGAAGTAGGGATTCAAGTCTCATAAAGAGCTTCCAAAAATTATGGTACTTTTTAGCTTTTAGCTCTCATTGCCCCTATCATAAGCATCTTGAAGTGATTAAGGTTAAAGTGAACAAACTATGGAGTATATGCTTGACAAAGTATAAGTTGGAAATCTCATGTCGGTCGCTCCTCATTCTACTCAAGTTTAGTCACCGGTAAGTTCTTGTCATTGTAAGTACATGTGTATCATAGAGAACCGCCAACGGGGTACCCCTTGCCCGATGATACGGAAGAATCCCCATATCAAAATGACAAGGCAAGTAGACAACGAGCATCTCAGCAATCTTCTTATTTACCATGGGAATATGGTGCTTTTTTCTCTCTTTCCTCTTTTCTCATATATCTTTTTTATTTTTTCTCTTTTTTCTCAATATCTGACTCTTTTTTTTATAAGAAGAATGCTTCATAGACAGCTCATTATGGTTACGCTGCAGGTTTCCACCATGACATCATGGCTTAGACCAGCGGCCCTGGTGTTTCTCTAACACATATACATAACTCCATGGACTTACAAGCTCCCCTTTCATTTCACACCGACGACATCCATAGACAAAAGAGCATGATATCAACTAGGTACAAAGTACAAGTGCAATGTTGAAAGCGTTCCCCATGACATCATGGTTCTGCTAATCTCCAACAAATAAGTGCAAGCATATACAACATAGATGACACAATGGTTCAAGTTTATTAAGGGCAAGAAAAGTAAAGTGTGCCATCAAGTTCGTGAGAGCTTTAATCACTAGTTTTCTCATAACAAGTTTAATTCGTAAGGTAGATAAAAACATGAATATACTTGGAATAGCATATGCTAGTAGGTAGGTATGGTGGACTCTTTGGAATAAATTGGTTTTAGGAGTTGGATGCATGAGTGGAACTCATACTTGGTTGTGGAGGCTAGCAAAAAAAACTGGGAGCGACCAACTAAGAGAGCAATAATGGCCATAATCATGTAGAGAAACAAAACATCATTGATCAAAGCATAAAGTGATACTACAAGTTGAAAACTAAAGGATCATAAAGGATATGGTGACTTGGGATAGTCATAACATAGTGTGAGCATGCGCCAAGTCAACCCAAATAAAGCATCAAAGGAGAATACCACAATACTATGCTTTAATATGCTAAAACAATGCATGATTCTTTCAAGGCACATTAAGCAATCTCAATTGTTTATAACATGTCATGCTACAACAAAAATCACTAAGCATAAATCCAAATCAATATCAAGCATGATATGATAAAGTCTAAGTCACAGTCAAAAACAAGCTCCTTTTATACCACTTAAGCATGAACTTTCCTACTCTTTTCCAATCTAAACCAAACTATTTAAAAACCAATGTGTGAAAGAGGGGGTCCAACCAATTTATTCAGAAAACTAAACAAACCAATCAAACGAAAACCAAAACTAAAACGAAAAAGAAGACGCTCCAAGAACAACACAATTGTGCATGAAACAATAAAAATGAAGTGTTTGGAAGAAACGTGGAATTTTTATTGATGAAGAAGGGGATGCCTTGGGCATCCCCAAGCTTTGACACTTGTACTTCTTGGATATTTCTTGGGGTGACACGCGTGGCATCCCCAAGCTTGAGATTTAGTCCATACTTCATCTCATTACCCATTCCTTCCATACACCTGAATTTTTCCTTCATACAAAACTTCACACAATCTCTATTAGCAACATTAGTGCACTCAAGATAATAAGTCTTTAGGTTCAGTTTCAACATCAATAAAACTTCCATTAAAACACAAGCTACTGTAGCACTTCCCTCAAAAAGCTCAAATCCCTAAAGAGAACTCAAAAAGGAACCAACCAAGAAGCAAATGCAAATAATGGCAGAAATCTGTCAAAACAGACTAGAAGGTAAATACAAATTTTTTAGAAGACCTTCTGTTGCTCAAATCGAAAAGTGTTGAACTAACGAAAGTTAGATAACAACCTGGGGCAGAAGCACAAAAATTCACGCCTCAAAAGTACGTACAGAGATTTTACACGAATTTTTACAGCGAAGCACAAAAATCTGTCTCGGGACAGCAACTTTCCCAAGCATTACTTCTCTCTCATTAGAGGTTACTCTTGGCACAAAAAGCAAATAAAAAGGATAAGGAGAGGTTATTACTGAAGCAATAACTTCCAAGACTCATCTAAAACTTTTGGGTTATGTCCCAATAAGTACTTTTCTTTAACGCCTTTAAGTTAGGCATAATATTTTGAGAAGATGCTCACATAGGAAATATGAATTGAAGTAAAAGAGAGCATCAAGAAGCAAATTCAAAACACATTTAAGTCTAACCCACTTCCTATGCATAGGAATCTTGTAAAGAAACAAGTCATGAAAGCACAAAGCAACAAGCATAGGAAAGCAAAACAAGTGCAACTTCAAAAATTTCAACATAAAGAGGGGAAACTTAATGTTGTTGAGATACATAAAACCATGTTTCCCTCTCTCATAATAACTTTCAGTAGCATCATGAATAAAATTAACAATATAACTATCACATAAAAAATTCTTATCATGAGCCACATGCATAAAAGAATTAATACTCTCCACATAAACAAAGTCATTCTTATTAATTGTAGTGGGAGCAAATTCAACAAAATAGCTATCATTATTATTCTTCATTCCCTCAGGTACTTTCATGTAGATATTCGTATCCAGTGACCCATATAAATATGCGGTCACCAAATCCATCAATTGGATATACAAATTCATTTGCACTGCCAGTGATATCAAGTATCAGAACATGATTCCACTCATCACAGGAGAATATGTTTCATCGTAATCGATACCAGGTTTTTGTGTAAAACCTTGTGCTACAAGCCTCGCCTTATATCTCACCACCTCATTGTTTTTGTTCCTTTTCCGAACAAAAACCCATTTTGCCCCAACGGGGAAAACATTTTGAGGAGTAGGTATTACTGTAGTAAATACCCCTCTCTTGGTAAGCGAGCGTGATGTCTACGCACTTCTATTCTTGTAGACAGTTGTTGGGCCTCCAAGTGCAGAGGTTTGTTGAACAGTAACAAGTTTTCCCTTAAGTGGATTACCCAAGGTTTGTCGAACTCAGGGAGGAAGTGGTCAAAGGTATTCCCTCTCAAGCAATCATGCAATCAAGATACAAGAAGTCTCTTGTGTCCCCAACACACCCAATACACTTGTCAGGTGTGTAGGTGCACTAGTTCGGCGAAGATATGGTGAAATACAAGTGGTATAGATAATAATAAGTAGTAACGGTGCCAGAAAATAGCTTGATGGCGTGGAAGAGACTAAAGGCAAACTGAAATAAAGATGGAAGCAAGCAAACATGTAACAAATCTAGTTGCAAACGGTGTTCCAATGCTTAGAAACAAGGCCTAGGGATCATACTTTTGCTAGTGAACACTCTCATATAAATATCTTCTCTTTATGATACTACTCTAAACTACTCTCCGGTTGGACACTATAATCCATGGTAGGGCTATATCAGCACACCTTAAAGTAAGCCTTTCCCATCTAGATAACCCCACACTGTCACCTTGAGCACTAGATGGTTCAAACAAACACCACAATTTCATAAAGACATCCAACTCCAAATATAACGCATAACAAGTATTTGTAATCTCTATCCTAAGTGCCACCATGGTGTGCACACTGTCAACTTCACACACATGGGGAGAGCAGAGATCTATTAAAGCACTTGAGTAGCAAGGTAGATCTATAGATTACAAGCTCATGATCTCAATAAGATCACGCATAGAGAGAGAGAGAGATGAACACATAGCTACCGGTAGAACCCTTAGCCTTGAGAGAGAACTACTCCCTCCTCATCATGGGAATCAGCAATGGTGATGGAGATGGTGGTGGAGATCGATGGAGATGGCTCCGGGGGCACTTCCCTGTCTCGGCAGGGTGCCAGAACAGAGATTTTCTGTCCCCCAAATCTCCCCTTCGGTGGCGGCGGCGCTGCGGAACTTTTCGTGGCTGGAGGCTTGATGATTTAGGGTTTTTGCATCGGGAGGCATCTTATAGGCGAAGAGGCAAGGTCGGTGGGCGGCCAGGGGGCCCACACCACCTGGTGGCGTGGCCAGGGCTAGGCCGTGCCACCACATGGTGTGGCCACCCTGTGGCCCCTCTCCGTCTCGTCTTCTGGCTCCGTGAGTCTTCCGATAAAATATCAACTTTGGCTTTTGTCCGGTCCAATTCCTTGAATATTGATTTTCTGACTTTCCTGGAACCAAAAACAGCAGAAAACAGGCAACTAGCACTGTGGCATCTTGTTAATAGGTTAGTCCAGGAAAGTGTATAAAAAGTACTCCAAAGTTGGAACAAAACATAAGAAAGTAGATAAAACCAAGCATGGAACATCAAAAATTATGGATACTTTAGCAACGTATCAACATCCCCAAGCTTAACTCCTGCTCATCCTCGAGGAGGTAAGTGATAAAAAGAAAGAATAATTTTTGAGGTGACATGCACCATCATAAACTTGATAAAAGTATTTGTAAAACATTGATAGCTGGGATCATAGTACTTCAATCATAACATGAAAGACAAAGTTCTAACAATAAGGCAAAGCAACTATGTTGCAACATGAAAAGGCACAAACAAAAGATTCATGAATAACAATGCTTTGCAAGACGTTTGTTTGTTTCACATAAAGAAAACATAGCATAGTGGCATTCAGCTTGTCCCTCATAGAGTAGCAAACATAAATGCATAGGACACCTTCAAAGTTCATAAGTGTGACTAGATACAAATAGTTTAAAACAAGCAATATCAAAGCTATGCATCAATCGACAAGTCTTGGGACAATGCACATAGAACTAAGAATGGCCACTATGCTCTCAAAGTAGGTGCATAAAGATAGAAGGTGGAGACTCAACATAAAAGTAAGAGAAAGTCCTTCATAGAAGGAAGTAGGGATTCAAGTCTCATAAAGAGCTTCCAAAAATTATGGTACTTTTTAGCTTTTAGCTCTCATTGCCCCTATCATAAGCATCTTGAAGTGATTAAGGTTAAAGTGAACAAACTATGGAGTATATGCTTGACAAAGTATAAGTTGGAAATCTCATGTCGGTCGCTCCTCATTCTACTCAAGTTTAGTCACCGGTAAGTTCTTGTCATTGTAAGTACATGTGTATCATAGAGAACCGCCAACGGGGTACCCCTTGCCCGATGATACGGAAGAATCCCCATATCAAAATGACAAGGCAAGTAGACAACGAGCATCTCAGCAATCTTCTTATTTACCATGGGAATATGGTGCTTTTTTCTCTCTTTCCTCTTTTCTCATATATCTTTTTTATTTTTTCTCTTTTTTCTCAATATCTGACTCTTTTTTTTATAAGAAGAATGCTTCATAGACAGATCATTATGGTTACGCTGCAGGTTTCCACCATGACATCATGGCTTAGACCAGCGGCCCTGGTGTTTCTCTAACACATATACATAACTCCATGGACTTACAAGCTCCCCTTTCATTTCACACCGACGACATCCATAGACAAAAGAGCATGATATCAACTAGGTACAAAGTACAAGTGCAATGTTGAAAGCGTTCCCCATGACATCATGGTTCTGCTAATCTCCAACAAATAAGTGCAAGCATATACAACATAGACGACACAATGGTTCAAGTTTATTAAGGGCAAGAAAAGTAAAGTGTGCCATCAAGTTCGTGAGAGCTTTAATCACTAGTTTTCTCATAACAAGTTTAATTCGTAAGGTAGATAAAAACATGAATATACTTGGAATAGCATATGCTAGTAGGTAGGTATGGTGGACTCTTTGGAATAAATTGGTTTTAGGAGTTGGATGCATGAGTGGAACTCATACTTGGTTGTGGAGGCTAGCAAAAAAAACTGGGAGCGACCAACTAAGAGAGCAATAATGGCCATAATCATGTAGAGAAACAAAACATCATTGATCAAAGCATAAAGTGATACTACAAGTTGAAAACTAAAGGATCATAAAGGATATGGTGACTTGGGATAGTCATAACATAGTGTGAGCATGCGCCAAGTCAACCCAAATAAAGCATCAAAGGAGAATACCACAATACTATGCTTTAATATGCTAAAACAATGCATGATTCTTTCAAGGCACATCAAGCAATCTCAAATTGTTTATAACATGTCATGCTACAACAAAAATCACTAAGCATAAATCCAAATCAATATCAAGCATGACATGATAAAGTCTAAGTCACAGTCAAAAACAAGCTCCTTTTATACCACTTAAGCATGAACTTTCCTACTCTTTTCCAATCTAAACCAAACTATTTAAAAACCAATGTGTGAAAGAGGGGGTCCAACCAATTTATTCAGAAAACTAAACAAACCAATCAAACGAAAACCAAAACTAAAACGAAAAAGAAGACGCTCCAAGAACAACACAACTGTGCATGAAACAATAAAAATGAAGTGTTTAGAAGAAACGTGGAATTTTTATTGATGAAGAAGGGGATGCCTTGGGCATCCCCAAGCTTTGACACTTGTACTTCTTGGATATTTCTTGGGGTGACACGCGTGGCATCCCCAAGCTTGAGCTTTAGTCCATACTTCATCTCATTACCCATTCCTTCCATACACCTGAATTTTTCCTTCATACAAAACTTCACACAATCTCTATTAGCAACATTAGTGCACTCAAGATAATAAGTCTTTAGGTTCAGTTTCAACACCAATAAAACTTCCATTAAAACACAAGCTACTGTAGCACTTCCCTCAAAAAGCTCAAATCCCTAAAGAGAACTCAAAAAGGAACCAACCAAGAAGCAAATGCAAATAATGGCAGAAATCTGTCAAAACAGACCAGAAGGTAAATACAAATTTTTTCGAAGACCTTATGTTGCTCAAATCGAAAAGTGTTGAACTAACGAAAGTTAGATAACATCCTGGGGCAGAAGCACAAAAATTCACGCCTCAAAAGTACGTACAGAGATTTTACACGAATTTTTACAGCGAAGCACAATAATCTGTCTCGGGACAGCAACTTTCCCAAGCATTACTTCTCTCTCATTAGAGGTTACTCTTGGCACAAAAAGCAAATAAAAAGGATAAGGAGAGGTTATTACTGAAGCAATAACTTCCAAGACTCATCTAAAACTTTTGGGTTATGTCCCAATAAGTACTTTTCTTTAACGCCTTTAAGTTAGGCATAATAGTTTGAGAAGATGCTCACATAGGAAATATGAATTGAAGTAAAAGAGAGCATCAAGAAGCAAATTCAAAACACATTTAAGTCTAACCCACTTCCTATGCATAGGAATCTTGTAAAGAAACAAGTCATGAAAGCACAAAGCAACAAGCATAGGAAAGCAAAACAAGTGCAACTTCAAAAATTTCAACATAAAGAGGGGAAACTTAATGTTGTTGAGATACATAAAACCATGTTTCCCTCTCTCATAATAACTTTCAGTAGCATCATGAATAAAATTAACAATATAACTATCACATAAAAAATTCTTATCATGAGCCACATGCATAAAAGAATTAATACTCTCCACATAAACAAAGTCATTCTTATTAATTGTAGTGGGAGCAAATTCAACAAAATAGCTATCATTATTATTCTCATCACCATAATCATCAAATATAGGAGGCATATTGTAATCATAATTAATTTTCTCCTCAATAGTAGGTGGACTGAAAATATCATATTCATCATTGTAATCATCATATATTGGAGGTTTGGTATCATCATAAGCAATAGAATAGCTATCTTCCAAAGCTGGGGAACTAAAAATATCGTTTTCATAAAAACTAGCTTCCCCAAGCTTAGACTTTTCCATAGCATTAGAAATAATGGTGTCCAAAGAATTCATACTAACAACATTGCTATTAGCATGCAAATAAAGTTCCATAGATTTTTTAATTTTCTCTTCAAACACTTCATGTCCTAACTCAAGATAAATACTATAAAGCTCTCTAATTTTGTTGTTGTTTTCCATTAAGCCTAACTAGTGAAAACAAGAAACAAAAAGATAAAATTGTAGAATCTAAAGGAAATAACTTCGAGCACTCACACCAGAGGATGTGAGTACCTTTTACCTTACCTCCCCGGCAACGGCGCTAGAAAATACTTGCTGGCGCGTGGTTGGCGTGGGAGCTTCTTCTTCTTCAGTCCCCAGCAACAGCGCCAGAAAATAGCTTGATGTCTACGCACTTCTATTCTTGTAGACAGTTGTTGGGCCTCCAAGTGCAGAGGTTTGTAGAATAGTAGCAAGTTTTCCCTTAAGTGGATTACCCAAGGTTTATCGAACTCAGGGAGGAAGTGGTCAAAGGTATTCCCTCTCAAGAAATCCTACAATCAAGATACTAGAAGTCTCTTGTGTCCCCAACACACCCAATACACTTGTCAGGTGTATAAGTGCACTAGTTCGGCGAAGTGATAGTGAAATACAAGTGGTATAGATAATTATAAGTGATAACGGTGCTAGAAAATAGCTTGATGGCGTGGAAGAGACTAAAGGCAAACTGAAATAAAGATGGAAGCAAGCAAACATGTAACATATCTAGTTGCAAATCGTGTTTCAATGCTTAGAAACAAGGCCTAGGGATCGTACTTTCGCTAGTGAACACTCTCATATAAATATCTTCTCTTTATGATACTACTCTAAACTACTCTCCGGTTGGACACTCTAATCCATGGTAGGGCTATATCAGCACACCTCAAAGTAAGCCTTTCCCATCTAGATAACCCCACACTGTCACCTTGAGCACTAGATGGTTCAAACAAACACCACAATTTCATAAAGACATCCAACTCCAAATATAACTCATAACAAGTATTTGTAATCTCTAGCCTAAGTGCCACCATGGTGTGCACACTGTCAACTTCACACACATGGGGAGAGCAGAGATCTATTAAAGCACTTGAGTAGCAAGGTAGATCTATAGATTACAAGCTCATGATCTCAATAAGATCACGCATAGAGAGAGATGAACACATAGCTACCGGTAGAACCCTTAGCCTTGAGAGAGAACTACTCCCTCCTCATCATGGGAATCAGCAATGGTGATGGAGATGGTGGTGGATATCGATGGAGATGGCTCCAGAGGCACTTCCCCGTCACGGCAGGATGCCGGAACAGAGACTTTCTGTCCCCCGAATCTCCCCATCGGTGGCGGCGGCACTGCGGAACATTTCGTGGCTGGAGGCTTGACGATTTAGGGTTTTTTTTGCATCGGGAGGCATCTTATAGGCAAAGAGGCAAGGTCGGTGGGCGGCTATGGGGCCCACACCACCTGGTGGCGCGGCCAGGGCTAGCCCGCGCCACCACATTGGGAATGTTCGTTTGCGGTACCAAACTTGGTGGGTGAGCGCACCGTGGTACCCAAGTTGTCATCAATCGCGCGGAGGGGCCATGGTAGATTCGCCAATTGTCCAGAATGGCCAAATGGGGGTGAATACAAATCTAACGGCCAAACGGTCATTTGAACCAGACGAAAAACGGTTGAACTCAAATACCGCCATTAGGTCAACTCTTCTTGGCCCGCCATGTCAGTATTCCCCGTTATCTTTTGCGGTCGTGGACTAGCTTACCCCTGCATGGACCAGATCCCTGAGTGGACCAGATCTATTCCTTTGCTCTGCTCTGGTCTTCTCCCCTGCTCCCCTCCCCATAACATTTGCTCAGCTCCGGCTGCTCGTCTCAGATCGGATCTCGCACTTGCTCTAATTTGCGTCCCCGCCATGTTCGGTCAACCTCGCACGCCTCTGATCGAATCTCGCAGTCGTCGCCATTGCATCATTCGCCGTATCGGAGCTTCGCGTTCCAGACTAATATCTCGCCTCTGGCTAGTCCTTCTCGCACGGCGGAGCATGTCCGGTCGGGCGATCCATGCCGGTGACCGGCCTCGGGAAGTTGCGTGCTGCCACGCACCCCAGGCATGGTAGCCTTGGCACAGCAGTTCGACGACCACGCTCTCATGGCCACCGTGCTGGGCGTCCGTCCCGCCGTGTCGCCGGCAGAGTTGCTGTCGGCTTTCAGGTCTCGTTTTGGGATCAGACGAAATGAGGTCAACATTGAGGTATGCACGCCACCATTCGATTTTTCGTGCGGTTCGAGCACAGCTCAGACACCGAGCGTGTTCTGCATTCTTCCCGTTCTTTCGAGTGCTGCGGGGAGAAAATGAGCTTCATGCGTTGGCATCGCGCCTGTGGGTGGGACGATCGCTTGGGGAAGCTTCGTTTCTTCTCCAAACTCGGCTTTGACGGCCTCCCATTGGATGCTTTGGAGCCGGAGGCCCTCAAGCAGGTCGTCAGTAGCCTTGGCGGCGAGCTGGTGGAAATCATGCCACCGAGCGACAGATGGGTCATCGAGATAAAGGCGTGGCTGAAAGATCCTGACGCCGTTCCTAAGATGTACGAGGTGCAGATTCCAAGCAGGGCAGGGCAACAGCTTTGCTGGAAGCACCTGGTCATCATCCACCTAGAGGAGGTTCTGGAATCGGTACATGGCATTCAGGGCCCCGAAGAGGCTGCCAGAAAGCGTCCTCGTCGCCTGTAGTGTTGGCCTGGAAGGATCGATGGCATAGGACCACCACCGTTTCACGACGGCGCACACAGTTTCGGTGGGGGGACCGGGATTGGACGAGCTGGTGGTTCTGATTTCCCTCGAGTGAAGACAGAGCTCTAGTGAATTGTCGTGGTATGTGTGGCTATTGAATTTGTAGTATGGAGAGCGTAGCAGGAAGTTAGCATCGACTAAAAATGTGTAATAGTTTGAATCGATGTAGTACGTGTGTGTAATAGTTTGAAGTAGTATGTGTGTGTAATAGTTTGAATCGATGTAGTATGTGTGGGTAATGAATTTGATGTAGTGTGTGTAATAGTTTGAATCAATGTAGTTGAACACCGTGCTTTATAATTTCTGTGAATAACCAAGGACAACCTCATGAAAAGAGGGTGGTCTGGCAATGAGCAATGTCAATTCCGTGGATGCCAGGAAAATGTAGTACATCTCCTCTTCAAGTACAAGGTAGCTACATTTGTAACACGTTGAACTGCAGGATCATTTTGCAGGCAACACAAGACAAAGGAAAAATGGTTTATAGCACAGACAGCAGACGCAAAATCTGTAGTCTAGGATAAAAAGATGCCAGTTAACTGGATTGAACCATGACTAGTAATTGAAGGAAATAGATACTTGATAGTATTTGCTTACAACAGTATTACTTTCATACAAAAGGGTCTTATACCCGCACAAAAGTGGGCTAAACTTCCTACTAGTTTGTAGAACAATTCGTCAGCATTTCATCTACAAAAGCCATTCTTCAGTCTGAACTTAACTATTCTACACTAAAGAAACTACAAATCTCCACCAGAAAAGTTGGCTGGCCAATTGCCTTGAGAGGACATAAGTTCTTTGATCATTTAACCCAAACTGGTCTATTGCCTTCCTGCCAAACTACAAGAAATCTGCATCGTTCATGCACGAGCGATTTGCATGCGCCAGTCCCGGTTCAGTTGGACCATCCGCACCGCCGCAACGATTTCTTCGAAACTGAAATTCGACATCTCCTTCTCAGGATCGTAGGTCCATGTGAACTCGAACCTGAATTCCGGGGCTGAGCTGATGCCCGCCGCCGGCTTTGGCTGTCGAACAATCCAGCATGCTGAGTGTAGACGCTTGGTCGCCGCCATGGTACGGCCTCCGACGATGCGTAGGATGGAGCGTCTTTGCCGCAGACGGCGTGCTCCTAGCCTCCCCCACTTAGGTAAGGTAATCCGCGCCGAAGCGTGGACGTGAGAGTTCCTAGACCTTGGTGCTGCCCTGTTCAAGGGTGTGTACCCTCGGCGGCGGCATGCTCTCGTAAACGATTTGATACGTACCTTGTTCCCACTGCCTAGAGCATGCCGTAATGCCGCCACGCGATTTCTCCACATCGCTCTCTTGGCCCTGCTTGCCGCATCTGGCGCCGACGATGCTGCAGTCGCCGCCGCGGCCGATTCGGCACATTCAGGGAAATCATCCGCCTGGCAGGGCAATGGGAGACCGGCCTTGAAGTAGAGCTTCATGGCCTGCCTTAGAGGGGCTAAATACCCTAGTTTCAGTGGCTGTGGCGGCGGCGGCTTAGGCGGGGCCATGTTACCCTAGTTGGTGCGGCACGGAGGAGCTGTGCAAGGTGAACTGTGGTTAGTCAGAGCAGGGGAGTGAAAGACTGACAGTAGGTTTGGACTACAGGCACGCGTGAAAATAACCATTTCCCATTTCCTTAGAGGGTAGTAATTCGACACTCATTGCATTAACAGCTCAATCTTTATTTCCCTTCTCAGCACAAGAGTGCGAACATATTAAAAAAGATAGGTCATGGCTATCCACCTCATCGGGCAATGTACCAAGATAGGTAGGAGACGGGACCGGGTTTCATTTTAGAAATGTTGATGACTGTGCCCTTATGTTTATACGATATTATTTATATACCACCATGTACCTTCGAGTGTAGCAACACCATCAGAAATAGGGGATAACGACGTGGCGTTTTTAAAGGGCATCAGAAACAGGGGATGCCGACGTGACATGTTTTCTGACTGGTGGGCCCGCCCCCTCCACCTTCGATGGTGCGCATCCCAGGTTCGAGGGGTGGTGCCGCCCACCAACATATTATTGTGCAATTTTCCATGTGGAACCTGAATTCCAGCGATGAGCTGATGCCCATGTCGAACACAGAGAATTCTGAAAGAAGCTACTAAAAATAAATACTTTGAATTCTGAAAGTACTAAATTTAAATACATTACAATTCTGTCTGAAAGGTAATACGCATACTGCTCATCGAAATAATATAAATACAGTACAAATTTCTACTTCAAAATATAGTCCTGAAAATGCTAGCAAATAACCTAGGATGAATATAGGATTCATTCTCCCCTATATATTTCGTCGGCGGCGGCTAACGCGTGCTGCAACACATGTTCAGAGAACTCTCTCCGTCTGCAGTGTGCTACCAGTGTCTCGTCCAAAGGGTAAGGCCTCGGTGTATGTTCTAGACTTAAGCCATACATTACCATTGTTGGTTCCTCTTCCCAGGCTTGAACCTCATGATCATACAGTCTGATAAAATTCCTGTAGTATGTGCAATCGGGTTTGACTGTGGGGTGTAACCTGGTGTCAATGGAGATAGACCGATTGTAACCAACAAAGAGGGCACAACTTCCAATGTCACCGACGGCCTCGAGAGAGCGGTTCTCTGTGTCCACCCGGTACAACACTGGTTGCCCTTTGGCGAAATCCCCGTTCAACACAAGAAGCAGATCACCATCTGACTCCACAAGGTAAAATTTGTAGGTTACGCATACCTGTTCAAAGACTGGGGCCGAAATTATTTTGGCCGTTGTGACAGTGCTCGCACGCTGCTCTAACTAGATGTTGGTCGACAAGATGTCTCCATTCTCAAGTAATGCATATACTTCCCCTCGGAATGCCGTCATGCAGACCAGAAGCATATCAGGAGGTGGCGAATACAATCCTTCTCCAAATGATCCATTGATTTGCGCTGTTGGGGTGCTCTCATCGGCCCATGCAATATGATCTGGATAATCAGTGCAAACGAACACCATCGTCGGGGACTTCGTCACGATGGCAGATTGCAGAAGATCAGATGGTATGTGTGCTTGAAACTCAGTGTTAGACTTACGAGTGATTGGGTTCAGAAGCCGAATTTGGTACGGCTCCACCCTTTGAGCAAGTACGATGATGCCACGAGAAACACCGACGAAGTAGAATCTTTTGGAAGAAGAGGGCATCAGTTAGCACTAAGATGTTTACAATGGAAAATACCAATAAATATCGGATGTGAATGTGAACCTGCGATGGACATCCATTAGATTTGTCCTAAAGCAATGACCAATGGCGAGGTTGAGGAAGGTGAAGTCGCCAACATCTGGAAGTGTGTGATCTATCATGATCCAGTTGTTGAGATGGAATTCGGGCACCTTTAAAGTGCGGCGCCAATCGGTGTAGACTTTCCGACAAGCAGCATAGGTGTCGACGTACTCCCTGTCTCCAACAAATAGTCGGCGATCTTGCGAAGTGGGTCGGTCGGGAGATCGGACCAGTTCCTCTTCATCCGGCTATTGGCCATGGCTTACGTGCGGGAATGTTTTGATCGAGGAAGAAAGAAGAACTACCACTACGAGGAGAAGAAGAAGAGGATAACAGACGAGGGAGACGAAGCGGAACTGCCACTGCGAGGAGACGAGGAGACGAAGCCGAACTGCCACTGCAAGGAGATGGGGGAGAAGAAGCGGAACTGCCAATTCAAGTTTGGATCAACGGGCTTTTTTTCGGAACTAGCGTGTGAACCAGCCATGCACTGCATGCAAGTTTTGATCAAACAGACTGACATGTGGGACCTGCTAAAAAATTCCGTGAAGTGCTCCCCGTGCATAGTGCGCTGACAGGTGGCATGTTTTCTGACTGGTGGGCCCGCCCCTTCCACCTTCGACGGCGCGCGTCCCAGGTTCGAGGGCTGGTGCCGCCCACCAACACATTATTGTGCAATTTTCCATGATTTGTCACAACCAGCTCCGCTCCTCTCCTCTTCTCCTGCCGTCGCCACTCCGCTCAGTCGTGCACCACTCTCGTCGTCCCCTTGGGCCGTCATCCTCCCGCCCTCCCCTCCCTGCCATCCCCTCACGTCCCCTCCTCTCCCCTCCCTGCCCTGCCTCCTTGCCACCGCCCATCGCCCAGGCGCGTCTGGAAACAAAAACCGAGAGTCGGTCGTAGGTTAGGGGCCCAACGACGCTGGTGCTCCGGATCCCGCTCGGAGATGGATCCTGCGAGGCTTGAGAGCACGGATATGGGTCCCGTGCGGCTGGAGAGCACGGAATCTCCTTCAAGTCTGGAGAGCACAAAGGACAATGAAACAGGAGGAGAGGAAGCGGGGTGCAGAGCTTTGGAGGTATGGAGCCCGGAGAAGGTGCTGTGCGTCCACATTGAAGGGTAAGAACTGTGATTCCTTTCCTGCATACCCCAATTAGCGTTTTTAGTCCCGTGGTGATGGCAAGGATATGTGTTGGTAACCGCAGGACGTCTGTATAGCTTGTCCTTGAGCATGATGCTTTGTCAATCGAGCATGAAGGCACTGAAACGTGTGGCGGTGCGGATGATGATGAGAAAGCATATCCAGACGTGGTTGCTGACCCTGATAGGATGGAGAGTAGGGAATATTTGGTTAATTCGAATTTGAGCCTGACTATGGGACTGATGAGGAAGAGGAATGTGAAGATGTGGAAATGGGATTTAGATACAACGACAAAGACGTGGACAGGCCAGTGATACACTTTGACAGGGACAATCCTACAATTGATGAGGGGACTGTCTTTGATAATGTGGAGGACTGCGGATATGCAGTTGCAACCTATGCAATCAGAGTTGGGTTCGAATTTATCATTGAAAAGAGCGACCACAAGGGATTTAGGGTGCACTGTAGGGAAATTAATGTGTGTAAATGGAGATTACATGCATCTCCAATGCGGGGTGGACACCCATTTCAGGTTGCAATAGCTACATTTAGTTTCAGTCTTTCTCATATTTATTCTGCTGATAACTAGCTCTGAATTATTTGGATTCTTATCGAATGTAGATCAAAGTAAACACGAAGAAACACAACTGCCCTAATACTTCTTTAAGTGGTAAAATTAGACCGGCAACTACCAAGTGGATTGCTGCTACTGTACTTGACTGGGTGAGGCAGGATCATAACATTGGACCTGCTGAACTCAGAGCAAAGATTAGCAAAATGTTTAACGTTTTGATTCCTTATCATAGAGTCTTTGATGGGAAGGAGATGGCTCTAGACTTCATTCTAGGCAAGTGGAATGACAGTTTTCATATGTTGTATAGTTTCAAAGCTCAGGTAGAGAAAACATCACCTGATAGTGTTGTTGACATCGATTACGAGGTTGTGAAAGGGAGAGAAAAGGTCTCGAGGGGGGTCAGGTATAAGCAGGTAGATAAGATATGCTTCAGGAGATGTTTTGTCTGCCTGAAGGCATGCTAGAAGGGGTTCCTAGACGGCTGCAGGCCATACTTGGCAATAGGCGCAACTTCTTTAACAGGGAAGTTCAGGGGACATGTTGCTTCTGCTTGTGCTTTGGACGCGCATAATTGGCTTCTACCCGTAGCTTATGCTGTTCTTGAGGGTGAATCAAATGAAAGCTAGACATGGTTCATGCAGAGACTACGGGAAGTAATTGGTCACCCTAAAGGCTTGGTGATACACACAGGTGCATCCGAGGGTCTTGAGAATGCTGTTGATGCTGTGTTTCCTGGGGTTGAGCATAGGGAATGCATGCGGCACCTCGCTACTAACTTCACGAAGAAGTTCAAAGGAAAGATCTTTGAAGAGGACTTGTGGTGATCAGCATACACATACATCCCAAGCACGCATGCTACTTACTTGTAGAACATGTATGTAGTGCCAAAGGTGAAAAAATACCTTGAGGAACATCACACCAAGCTATGGGCCACAAGCAAGTTTGGTGAGTTAAGCAAGGTGGATTTTGTATGCAATAATTTGGCAGAGAGTTTCAATGATAAGATTTCGGGCATGAAGACACTTGGAATTGTTATTTTGTTGGATGCAATAAGACAGTGCATAATGGTGAAGATAGATTTAAGGCAAAGAATTTGTGCAAGAAAATTTTTAGGCCATAAAATAGTTCCAAAGGTGGTTATGTTACTGAATGCAAGAACCAGGGCAATGAGAACGATAAAGATGAGGGTGGTCAGAAGTTCCAGAACATTGGCTGAGATTTATGCAGAATACAAGCATGGAAGTGAACGGAGGTACACTGTAGACATTGGAAACAAGACTTGTTCATGCAGGCAGTGGCAGATTACTGGTCTGCCATGTCACCATGCAATTTACTTCATCTTAAAGCTTAGAGGTAACAGAGCTGAAATAGAAAACTATGTCGACAACTATTTCTCTGTGGACAAGTTTGCTGCAACTTATGCAGAAAACGTACCACCTATGGCCGATGAAAATGATTGGGAGATTGTCGATCCAGGGTTCAAACTTCAACCACCAGTTCTTAGGAGGCCACCTGGGAGGCCTAGAAAGCTAAGAATCGAAGCCTCCGCCGATAAAGGTCCAAGGCTAGGAGCTAGGAAAAGGAAATGCGAACGTTGTGGCGGATTCGGCCATATCAAGAGGTTGTGCAAAAACCCAGTTACACATGCTATTGTCCCTGTTCACACCCCGGTGGCATAAAATGAGGCTTCTCAGCCAGAACTGGCGAAAGAGCAGCGCGAAGACGGTGATGAGCACTCGGAGGAAAACATACGTAAGCAGCCAATTTATGAAGAAGTGGAGGTGTCGGCGAGAAAAGGGTGTGAAAAGAAACAAAAGGGTAAGCGGAACGGGGAGGAAAGGGCAAATAATGGAGGTGTATTAGAATATGAAGAAGTTGCAGGGGTGATTGAGGATGTTCTTGAGGATCTTTCGGCTAACTGCAGGAGAAATAATAAATTCCTGCCAATTTCATCTTTGTACGATTCTCCGGATGAAAGGTAAGCTTAAAAATTGTTTTATTTTCCATTTTATCATTTTTTATCCTCGTCAACTGATGCTTAATGCAGCGTGGGCTAGCAGACTAATAAGAGGAGAAGAAAGATACGGGCACAGTAACGTCGTATGTTGAATTATATCATTGAAACTAAACTAGCCGTGTCGTCCTTATTTATATCTGGCACGTGCAACGTGTTTTTGATGGGGTCATGTGGACCACATTACATTTTTTTAAATATTATTACATAATTTTTACCTGCGTTTGGACGCGGCTACTAGTTCCCATCTCCCTTGCATTCCCATCTCCTCTAGCGCACTCCAGAATTATGGCCATGCCATCAAGTAGCAGAGTCAGCGTATTGTCCCACCAGGTGTGAACACAATGACTTTGTTTGTTCAGAATTTGACGACTTTTGATTAGTTTGAAAGACAGAGAAACCTAAAACATGTATCTAGACATGTTTTGGGTATAGGCACATTTATTAAATATCTAAAAAACCTAAGTCAGTTATATCTGGACCGGAGTAGTACACTATTACAACACGCTCGATCCCTTCTCCTCTGGCGCACTCCAAATTAAAGCTGTGCCATCAAGTGCTGGGAGCAGAGTCAGCGTATTGTCCCATCAGATATGCCAGGGAACACGTGAACTTTATTTTCAGGATCGGACGAGTTTCGATTGACTAGTTTCAAAGACAAAGACAACTAAAACATGGCCAACATATATAGATTATGACGATAATCAACCATGACTCTCAAGTGACCCAGATCCAAAGAGCGCATTAAGATACCGTACATAGATTTAATTTATGCTTAAGTGGCCCTAATCGACTATGACGCTCCCGCAGTCTCCATCATTGACGACATTGTCCATGTCGCCGCCAGCCTCCTCCGCGTCAGAATCGATGCCGACGTTCCCGGCAGCGTTCCTCCTACTCATGGCTTCTTCACGGCCCGCTGCATCGATAACGGTGGAGGTCGTACACCCAGGAACTGCCTAGAAGCGCTGCCTTCCTTCGGGGTTGCGCAGATCCGGGTGGATCTCCCGCCGGTGGGTTCCGCACAGCTCAATCAACGCAGCCCGCTCCTTCTTGAATAGATTTCGCCAGTACGCGCTCGTACGCGAGTACCACGCCATTGCCCTCTTCTGCTCCGACAGCTGGCGGCAGCGCTCCTCGATCTGCCTCGCCAACGCGTTGTCGCACAAGGGTGGCGCGACAGGAACCCCGGCGTAGCTGAGCTCGAAGCCGGCCGGAAGCCTCGCTAACGGCAGCGCGAGTATGTCGTAGTGGGCGAACATCTGAGCCTCGTGCAAGCTGAGTTTGGGCCTCTCCCTATCCATGGCGATGAAGGAACACGATCTGATTTTTGGCCCCGAGGTTAACGGGATAAGGGCAAGGACGTAGGCCCAGTGTAGTTGCCACGGCCAATCAGTTCGCAGAACAGACTTCTCGCGGATCGCCCTCGCGAAGGACATCACTATCGTCCACGCACCCCGATCCAACGACGCCTAACAATCGGGGACCGGGTCTTCTAGAAGCCCAGAGCGGTTGATGGTTAGTTCTGCGTCCCGATTGTTTGTGGCCAATGGCGGTAGTTGAAAATAATACAAATTTCAATGACACTGGTGGATCCATGAGTGGTCTCTAAAGAGAACACACATCCAATGACTCTAGTTGTTGTTAGTAAAAAGAGCACACATGCAATGACACTAGTGGATCCATATGTGGTATGTGAAAAGAACACACATGCAATGACTCTAGTTGTTGTTAGTAAAAAGAACACACATGCAATGACACTGGTGGATCCATGTGTGGTCTCTAAAAAGAACACACATTTCAATGACACTGGTGGATCCATATGTGGTATGTGAAAAGAACACACATTTCAATGACTCAGTTGTTGTTAGTAAAAAGAACACACATGCAATGACACTGGTGGATCCAAAGGTGGATTGTGAAAAGAGCACACATTTCAATGACTCTGGTTGTTGTTAGTAAAAAGAACACACATGCAATGACACTGGTGGATCCATGTGTGGTCTCTGAAGAGAACACACATGCAATGACTCTGGTTGTTATTAGTAAAAAGAGAACACATGAAATGACATTGGAGGATCCAACGGTGGATTGTGAAAAGAGCACACATGCAATGACTTTGGTTGTTGTTACTAAAAAGAACACACATGCAATGACTCTGGTGGTTCCATGTGTGGTCTCTGAAGAGAACACACATGCAATGGCTCTGGTTGTTGTTAGTAAAAAGAGCACACATGCAATGACACTGGTGGATCCATATGTGGTATGTGAAAAGAATACACATGCAATGACTCTGGTGGATCCATATGTGGTCTCTGAAGAGAACACACATGCAATGACTCTGGTTGTTGTTAGTAAAAAGAGCACACATGCAATGACACTGGTGGATCCATGTATGGATTGTGAAGAGAACACACATTTCAATGACACTGGTGGATCCATGTATGGATTGTGAAGAGAACAGTCATGAAATGACTCAAGTTGTTGTTAGTAAAAAGAACACACATGCAATGACACTGGTGGATCCATAGGTGGATTGTGAAAAGAGCACACATGCAATCACACTGGTGGATCCATGTGTGGTCTCTGAAGAGAACACACATGCAATTACTCTGGTTGTTATTAGTGAAAAAAACATACATACAATGACACTGGTGGATCCATGTGTGGTCTCTGAAGAGAACACACATTTCAATGACACTGGTGGATCCATATGTGGTATGTGAAAAGAAAACACATGCAATGACTCGTGTTGTTTTTACTAAAAAGAACACACATGCAATGACACTAGTGGATCCATAGGTGGTATGTGAGAAGAACACACATTTCAATGACTCTGATTGTTGTTACTAAAAAGAACACACATGCAATGACACTGGTGGATCCATAGGTGGATTGTGAAAAGAGCACACATGCAATGACTCTGGTTGTTGTTAGTAAAAAGAGCACACATGCAATGACACTGGTGGATCTATATGTGGTATGTGAAAAGAACACAAATGCAATGACTCTAGTTGTTGTTACTATAAAGAACACACATGCAATGACACTGGTGGATCCATGTGTGGTCTCTGAAGAGAACAGATGTGCAATAATTCTGGTTGTTGTTACTGAAAAGAGCACACATGCAATGACACTGGTGGATCCATAGGTGGTATGTGAAAAGAACACACATTTTAATGACTCGGTTGTTGTTAGTAAAAAGAACACACATGCAATGACACTAGTGGATCCAAAGGTGGATTGTGAAAAGAGCACACATTTCAATGACTCTGGTTGTTGTTAGTAAAAAGAACACACATGCAATGACACTGGTGGATCCATAGGTGGATTGTGAAAAGAGCACACATGCAATGACACTGGTGGATCCATGTGTGGTCTCTGAAGAGAACACACATGCAGTGACTGTGGTTGTTGTTAGTGAAAAGAACATACATACAATGACACTGGTGGATCCATGTGTGGTCTCTGAAGAGAACACACATTTCAATGACACTAGTGGATCCCTATGTGGTATGTGAAAAGAACACACATGCAATGACTCCAGTTGTTGTTAGTGAAAAGAACACACATGCAATGACACTGGTGGATCCATATGTGGTCTCTAAAAAGAAAACACATTTCAATGACACTGGTGGATCCATATGTGGTATGTGAAAAGAACACACATTTCAATGACTCAGTTGTTGTTAGTAAAAAGAACACACATGCAATGACACTAGTGGATCCAAAGGTGGATTGTTAAAACAGCACACATTTCAATGACTCTGTTGTTGTTAGTAAAAAGAACACACATGCAATGACACAGGTGGATCCATGTGTGGTCTCTGAAGAGAACACGCATGCAATGACTCTGGTTGTTGTTAGTAAAAAGAGCACACATGCAATGACACTGGTGGATCCATATGTGGTACGTGAAAAGAGCACACATGCAATGACTCTGGTTGTTGTTACTAAAAAGAACACATATGCAATGTCTCTGGTGGATCCATGTGGGTCTCTGAAGAGAACACACATGCAATGACTCTGGTTGTTGTTAGTGAAAAGAACACACATGCACTGACACTAGTGGATCCATAGGTGGTATGTGAAAAGAACACACATTTTAATGACTGAGTTGTTGTTAGTAAAAGGAACACACATGCAATGACACTGGTGGATCCAAAGGTGGATTGTGAAAAGAGCACACATTTCAATGACTCTAGTTGTTGTTAGTAAAAAGAACACACATGCAATGACACTGGTGGATCCATGTGTGGTCTCTGAAGAGAACACACAAGCAATGACTCTGGTTGTTGTTAGTAAAAAGAACACACATGCAACATTTTGAAGACCTTATGTTGCTCAAATCAAAAAGTGTTGAACTAACGAAAGTTAGATAACAACCTAGGGCAGAAGCACAAAAATTCACGCCTCAAAAAGACGTTTAGAGATTTTACACGAATTTTTACGGTGAAGCACAGAAATCTGTTTCGGGACAGCAACTTTCCCAAATCATTACTTCTCTCTCATTAGAGGTTACCCTTGGCACAAAAAGCAAATAAAAAGGATAAGGAGCGGTTATTACTGAAGTAATAACTTCCAAGACTCATCTAAAACTTTTGGGTTATCTCCCAGTAAGTACTTTTCTTTAACGCCTTTAAGTTAGTCATAAGAAGCAAGAAAAAGAATCAAGTGTTCTCAAATGAAGAAGCATTAAGATCAATACCAGAAATATTTTCAACAAGGCAAGGTATATCATCCAAATAAGTTCTAGAAGATCCTCTCTCAATGCTCTTAGGTTCACTATTCTCATCAAAAGGATTTGCAGGAACAATCCAATCAAGATTCTTTTCTATGGCATCATGTATTGCTACTAGTTTGAAGGGTATTGGTATCTTAGGTTCCTCCCCATTAGGTTCGGTTTTGTTCATATTTTCTCGTGTACCAACAACATCTACACATGAGCCTAGCATATTGAAACGTTCAAAGACTTTCCTAGCTTCCTTGGCAACATCATAGAACTCCTTAAACAAGGTTTGTAGAATAAAATCCCTCTTTTCAGGGTCCTCAATTTCTTTAAGCTTAAGAAACATTACTTGCATTAAGGGGTTGAGGTTAACAAACCTAGCTTCTAACATGTGAATTAAATAAGTTGCAGCAATCTCATAGTTTGGAGCAAGTTCTGCAAGGGATCTATCCTCAGTATCTTCATGCTTAATAACATGATTGAATAATTCTTCAATATTATCTTTCCCAATTATAGAACCACTACCAATGGAAAGGACTTTCAGGGTGAATTTAAGGATCAACATGGTGAACTAAGGAAGAGGTGACAACTAAAGGAGACTTAATTTTTTTGTGTGTTTTTGAATAAGAAAGCAAACTAGTAAAACTATTTTTTTTGTGTGTTTTTGAATAAGAAAACAAGCAAACAAAGCAAAAAGAAACTAAGAAAAACAAAAATAACAAAGTAAAGAGATTGGTTATGAGGGACTCCCCTTGTGAAGATGTCCTTGACTCCCCGGCAACGGCGCCAGAAAAATGTACTTTTGATGGCGTATGGTTGACGTGGGAGTTTCTTCTACTTCTTCGATCCTCGGCAAAGGCGCCAGAAAAATGCTTGATGGCTCAATGCACGGCGCCTAGAAAAGTGCTGGTGCGGTGTTGATGTAGAGCTCGTTGGGAACCCCAAGAGAAAGGTATGATGAGCACAGCAGCAAGTTTCCCTCAGTATGAAACCAAGGTTTAATCGAACCAGTAGGAGCAAGGAAACACCCCAAAGGTGTTACAAGCTGAGCTTTGGCAGGGCACACTATCGGTGCTAGTAGCAACATGGAGACCTGCACAACACAACCACAGAACTTTGTCCCCAACTTGCGATGAGGTTGTCAATCTCACCGTGTTTTGCGGAAACAAAGGATTAAACGTATCGAATGGAAAGAAGTAAAAGTTTGCAGAAAGTAAACACAAAGTGGTAAACTGTTTGTAGATTGTATGTAAAAGAAAAGGACCGGGATCCATAGTTCACTAGAGGTGGCTCTCCTTAGATAGATAACATGCTGGGTGAACAAATTACAGCGGGGCAATTGGCAAACATCGAGAAAGCAATACATGCATATACTAATCATCTTGACTCCTTTGAGACTTGATTGGGCATTACAACATAATACATAGACCGCCATCCAACTGCATCTATGACTAATAATCCACCTTTAGGTTATCATCCGAACCCCCTCCAGTATTAAGTTGCAAGCAACAGATTATTGCTTTACGAACTGCGTGTAAAGTAAACAATACGATTGTTCTATGAACAAAGGATTGTTGTTTTCTCCCTAGTAGCAACAGCACATCTAGTACCTTAGAGATTTCTATCACTTACCCAGATTACCAGAGGCATGAACCCACTATCGAGCATAAATACTAACTCTTGGAGTTGCTAGCATCTACTTGGCCAAGATAGCTACTAACAACGGAAAGCATGCAAGATCACAAATAACAAAGACATGATAGAATCAATAATCAATCTAAAATAGCATCTCAATATCCATCGGATCCCCGCAAACACAACATGTGGAATTACAAATAGATGATCTTGATCATGAACGGAGCTCACAAGATCTAGACATGAAATCACAAAGGAGGAGAACCAGCCATCTAGCTACTACATGGATCCGTAGTCCAACGATGAACTTCTCACGCATCACACCAAAGGCTTGCATGGTGATGAAGAAGGCCTCCAGGGTGAATTTCCCTCTCCGACAGGGTGCCGGGAAGAGCTTCAGATCCCTCCCGATCTAGGGATGGAGATGACGGCGGCTATAGACTCTTTCGTGGATTTTTTATCGGGCCCCTAGGGTTTTCGTCCCGAGGGTAATATATAGGAGGAAGGGGAGACCGAGGGGGTGCCAGGGGCCACCACACCACCCCCTGGCGCGGGCCAAGTCTGGCCGCGCGGCCAGGTGGTGTGGCCAGCCTCTGGCCGCTCTCCGTCTTGTATTCTGGCACTTAATGACTTCCGGAAAAATAGGCACTTTGGCTTTTGTCCCGTCCAATTCCGAGAATATTCATTTTCTGACTTTCCTGGAACCAAAAACAGCAGAAAACAGGCAGCTGGCACTTTGGCTCTTGTTAATAGGTTAATCAAAGAAATCATATGAAAAGTACTCCAAAGTTGGAACAAAACACAAGAAAGTGGACAAAACCAAGCATGGAACATCAAAAATTATAGATACATTTGCAATGTATCACACACATGCAATGACTCTAGTTGTTTTTACTAAAAAGAACACACATACAATGACACTGGTGGATCCATAGGTGGTATGTGAAAAGAACAAACATTTCAATGACTCTGGTTGTTGTTACTAAAAAGAACACACATGCAATGACACTGGTGGATCCATAGGTGGATTGTGAAAAGAGCACGCATGCAATGCCACTTGTGGATCCATATTTGGTTTGTGGAAATAACACACATGCAATGACTCTGGTTGTTGTTAGTGAAAAGAACACACATGCAATGACACTGGTGGATCCATGTGTGGTCTCTGAAGAGAACACACATTTCAATGACACTGGTAGATCCATATGTGGTATGTGAAAAGAACACACATGCAATGACTCTGGTTGTTGTTACTAAAAAGAACACACATGCAATGACACTGGTGGATCCATATGTGGTATGTGAGAAGAACACACATTTCAATGACTCTGGTTGTTGTTACTAAAAAGAACACACATGCAATGACACTGGTGGATCCATAGGTGGATTGTGAAAAGAGCACACATGCAATGACACTGGTGGATCCATATGTGGTATGTGAAAAGAACACACATGCAATGACTCTGGTTGTTGTTAGTGAAAAGAACACACATGCAATGACACTGGTGGATCCATGTGTGGTCTCTAAAGAGAACACACATTTCAATGACACTGGTGGATCCATATGTGGTATGTGAAAAGAACACACATGCAATGACTCTGGTTGTTTTTACTAAAAAGAACACACATGCAATAACACTGGTGGATCCGTAAGTGGTATGTGAAAAGAACACACATTTCAATGACTCTGGTTGTTGTTACTAAAAAGAACACACATGCAATGACACTGGTGGATCCATAGGTGGATTATGAAAAGAGCACACATGCAATGCCACTGGTGGATCCATATTTGGTTTGTGGAAATAACACACATGCAATGAACCTGTTGTTGTTAGTGAAAAGAACACACATGCAATGACACTGGTGGATCCATGTGTGGTCTCTGAAGAGAACACACATTTCAATGACACTGGTGGATCCATATGTGGTTTGTGAAAAGAACACACATGTAATGACTCTGGTTGTTTTTACTAAAAAGAACACACATGCAATGACTCTGGTGGATCCATATGTGGTATGTGAGAAGAACATACATTTCAATGACTCTGGTTGTTGTTACAAAAATAACACACGTGCAATGACACTGGTGGATCCAAAGGTGGATTGTGAAAAGAGCACACATTTCAATGACTCTAGTTATTGTTTTTAAAAAGAACACACATGCAATGACACTGGTGGATCCATGTGTGGTCTCTGAAGAGAACACACATGCAATGTCTCTGGTTGTTGTTAGTAAAAAGAGCACACATGCAATGACACTGGTGGATCCATAGGTGGTATGTGAAAAGAGCACACATGCAATGACACTGGTGGATCCATATGTGGTATGTGAAAAGAACACACATGCAATGACTCCGGTTGTTGTTAGTGAAACGAACATACATGCAATGACACTGGTGGATCCATAGGTGGTACGTGAGAAGAACACACATTTCAATGACTCTAGTTGTTGTTACTAAAAAGAACACACATGCAATGACACTGGTGGATCCATAGGTGGATTGTGAAAAGAGTACATATGCAATGACTCTGGTTGTTGTTAGTAAAAAGAACACACATGCAATGACACTGGTGGATCCATGTGTGGTCTCTTAAGAGAACACACATGCAATGACTCTGGTTGTTGTTAGTGAAAAGAACACACATGCAATGACTCCAGTTGTTGTTAGTGAAAAGAACACACATGCGATGACACTGGTGGATCCATGTGTGGTCTCTAAAAAGAACACATATTTCAATGACACTGGTGGATCCATATGTGCTATGTGAAAAGAACACACATTTCAATGACTCAGTTGTTGTTAGTAAAAAGAACACGCATGCAATGACACTGGTGGATCCAAAGGTGGATTTCGAAAAGAGCGCACATTTCAATGACTCTGGTTGTTGTTAGTAAAAAGAACACACGTGCAATGACACTTGTGGATCCATGTGTGGTCTCTGAAGATAACACACATGCAATGACTCTGGTTGTTGTTAGTGAAAAGAACACACATGCAATGCAATGACACTGGTGGATCCAAAGGTGGATTGTGAAAAGAGCACACATGCAATGACACTGGTGGATCCATGTGTGGTCTCTGAAGAGAACACACATGCAAGGACTTTGTTGTTGTTAGTAAAAAGAGCACACATGCAATGACACTGGTGGATCCATGTATGGATTGTGAAGAGAACACACATTTCAATGACAATGGTGGATCCATATGTGGTATGTGAGAAGAACAGTCAGGAAATGACTCAAGTTGTTGTTTGTAAAAAGAACACACATGCAATGACACTGGTGGATCCATAGGTGGATTGTGAAAAGAGCACACATGCAATGACACTGGTGGATCCATGTTTGGTCTCTGAAGAGAACACACATGCAATGACTCTAGTTGTTGTTAGTGAAAAGAACATACATACAATGACACTGCTGGATCCATGTGTGGTCTCTGAAGAGGACACACATTTCAATGACACTGGTGGATCCATATGTGGTATGTGAAAAGAACACACATGCAATGACTGCAGGTGTTGTTAGTGAAAAGAACACACATGCAATGACACTGGTGGATCCATGTGTGGTCTCTAAAAAGAACACATATTTCAATGACACTGGTGGATCCATATGTGGTATGTGAAAAGAACACACATTTCAATAACTCATTTGTTGTTAGTAAAAAGAACACACGTGCAATGACACTAGTGGATCCAAAGGTGGATTGTGAAAAGAGCACACATTTCAATGGCTCTGGTTGTTGTTAGTAAAAATAACACACATGAAATGACATTGGTGGATCCATGTGTGGTTTCTAAAGAGAACACACATTCAATGACTCTGGTGGATCCTTATGTGGTATATGAAAAGAACACACATGCAATGACTCTGGTTGTTTTTACTAAAAATAACACACAGGCAATGACACTGGTGGATCCATAGATGTTATGTGAAAAGAACACACATTTCAATGACTCTGGTTGTTGTTACTAAAAAGAACACACATGCAATGACACTGGTGGATCCATAGGTGGATTGTGAAAAGAGCACACATGCAATGCCACTGGTGGATCTATATTTGGTTTGTGGAAATAACACACATGCAATGACTCTGGTTGTTGGTGAAAAGAACACACATGCAATGACACTGGTGGATCCATGTATGGTCTCTGAAGAGAACACACATTTCAATGACACTGGTGGATCCATATGTGGTATGTGAAAAGAACACACATGCAATGACTCTGCTTGCTGTTACTAAAAAGAACACACATGCAATGACACTGGTGGATCCATATGTGGTATGTGAAAAGAACACACATGCAATGACTCTAGTTGTTTTTACTAAAAATAACACACATGCAATGACACTGGTGGATCCAAAGGTGGATTGTGAAAAGAGCACACATTTCAATGAATCTGGTTGTTATTACTAAAAAGAACACACATGCAATGACACTGGTTGATCCATGTGTGGTCTCGAAAGAGAACACACATGCAATAACTCTGGTTGTTGTTAGTAAAAAGAACACACATGCAATGATACTAGTGGATCCATAGGTGGTATGTGAAAAGAGCACACATGCAATGACACTGGTGGATCCATATGTGGTATGTGAAAAGAACACACATGCAGTGACTCCGGTTGTTGTTAGTGAAAATAACATACATGCAATGACACTGGTGGATCCATAGGTGGTATATGAGAAGAACACACATTTCAATGACTCTGGTTGTTGTTACTAAAAAGAACACACATGCAATGACACTGGTGGATCCATAGGTGGATTGTGAAAAGAGCACACATGCAATAACTCTGGTTGTTGTTAGTAAAAAGAACACACATGCAATGACACTGTGGATCCATGTGTGGTCTCTGAAGAGAAAACACATGCAATGACTCTGGTTGTTGTTAGTAAAAAGAACACACATGCAATGACACTGGTGGATCCATGTGTGGTCTCCGAAGAGAACACACATGCAATGACTCTGGTTGTTGTTAGAAAAAAGAGCACACATGCAATGACACTGGTGGATCCATGTGTGGTCTCTCAAGAGAACACACATTTCAATGACACTGGTGGATCCATATGTGGTATGTGTAAAGAACACACATGCAATGACTCTGGTTGTTTTTACTAAAAAGAACACACATGCAATGACACCGGTGGATCCATAGGTGGTATGTGAAAAGAACACACATTTCAATGACTCTGGTTGTTGTTACTAAAAAGAACACACATGCAATGACACTGGTGGATGCATAGGTGGATTGTGAAAAGACCACACATGCAATGCCACTGGTGGATCCATATTTGGTTTGTGGAAATAACACACATGCAATGACTCCAGTTGTTGTTAGTGAAAAGAACACACATGCAATGACACTGGTGGATCCATGTGTGGTATCTAAAGAGAACAGACATTTCAATGACACTGGTGGATCCATATGTGGTATGCGAAAAGAACACACATGCAATGACTCTGGTTGTTTTTACTAAAAAGAACACACATGCAATGACACAGGTGGATCCATATGTGGTATGTGAGAAGAACACACATTTCAATGACTCTGGTTGTTGTTACTAAAAAGAACACACATGCAATGACACGGGTGGATCCAAAGGTGGATTGTGAAAAGAGCACACATTTCAATGACTCTGTTGTTGTTAGTGAAAAGAACACACATGCAATGACACTGGTGGATCCATGTGTGGTCTCTAAAAATAACACACATTTCAATGACACTGGTGGATCCATATGTGGTATGTGAAAAGAACACACATTTCAATGACTCAGTTGTTGTTAGTAAAAAGAACACACATGCAATAACACTGGTGGATCCAAAGGTGGATTGTGAAAAGAACACACATTTCAATGACTCTGGTTGTTGTTAGTAAAAATAACACACGTGTAATGACACTGGTGGATCCATGTGTGGTCTCTGAAGAGAACACACATGAAATGACTCTGGTTGTTGTTAGTAAAAAGAGCACACATGCAATGACACTGGTGGATCCATATGTGGTATGTGAAAAGAGCACATATGCAATGTTGTTGTTACTAAAAAGAACACACATGCAATGACTCTAGTGGATCCATGTGTGGTCTCTGAAGAGAACACACATGCAATGACTCTGGTTGTTGTTAGTGAAAAGAACACACATGCAATGACACTATTGGATCCATAGGTGGTATGTGAAATAGAACACACATTTCAATGACTCTGGTTGTTGTTAGTAAAAAGAACACACATGCAATGACACTGGTAGATCCATGTGTGGTCTCTGAAGAGAACACACATGCAATGACTCTGGTTGTTGTTAGTAAAAAGAGCACACATGCAATGACACTGGTGGATCCATATGTGGTATGTGAAAAGGGCACACATGCAATGACACTGGTGGATCCATATGTGGTATGTGAAAAGAACACACATGCAATGACTCCGGTTGTTGTTAGTGAAAAGAACATACATGCAATGACACTGGTGGATCCATAGGTGGTATGTGAGAAGAACACACATTTCAATGACTCTGGTTGTTGTTATTGAAAAGAACACACATGCAATGACACTGGTGGATCCATAGGTGGGTTGTGAAAAGAGCACACATGCAATGACACTGGTGGATCCATAGGTGGGTTGTGAAAAGAGCACACATGCAATGACTCTGGTTGTTGTTAGTAAAAAGAACACACATGCAATGACACTGGTGGATCCATGTGTGGTCTCTGAAGAGAACACACATGCAATGACTCTGGTTGTTGTTAGTAAAAAGAGCACACATGCAATGACACTGGTGGATCCATGTGTGGTCTCTGAAGAGAACACACATTTAAATGACACTGGTGAATCCATATGTGGTATGTGAAAAGAACACACATGCAATGACTCTAGTTGTTTTTACTAAAAAGAACACACATGTAATGACACTGGTGAATCCATAGGTGGTATGTGAAAAGAACACACATTTCAATGACTCTGGTTGTTGTTACTAAAAAGAACACACATGCAATGACACTGGTGGATCCATAGGTGGATTGTGAAAAGAGCACACATGCAATGCCACTGGTGGATCCATATTTGGTTTGTGGAAATAACACACATGCAATGACTCTGGTTGTTGTTAGTAAAAAGAGCACACATGCAATGACACTGGTGGATCCACAGGTGGATTGTGAAAAGAGCACACATGCAATGACTCTGATTGATGTTACTAAAAAGAACACACATGCAATGACTCTGGTGGATCCATGTGTGGTCTCTAAAGAGAACACACATGCAATGACTCTGGTTGTTGTTAGTGAAAAGAGCACACATGCAATGACACTGGTCGATCCATATGTGGTATGTGAAAAGAACACACATGCAATGACTCTGGTTGTTGTTACTAAAAAGAACACACATGCAATGACACTGGTGGATCCATGTGTGGTCTCTGAAGAGAACACACATGCAAGGACTTTGTTGTTGTTAGTAAAAAGAGCACACATGCAATGACACTGGTGGATCCATGTATGGATTGTGAAGAGAACACACATTTCAATGACAATGGTGGATCCATATGTGGTATGTGAGAAGAACAGTCAGGAAATGACTCAAGTTGTTGTTTGTAAAAAGAACACACATGCAATGACACTGGTGGATCCATAGGTGGATTGTGAAAAGAGCACACATGCAATGACACTGGTGGATCCATGTTTGGTCTCTGAAGAGAACACACATGCAATGACTCTAGTTGTTGTTAGTGAAAAGAACATACATACAATGACACTGCTGGATCCATAGGTGGTCTCTGAAGAGGACACACATTTCAATGACACTGGTGGATCCATATGTGGTATGTGAAAAGAACACACATGCAATGACTGCAGGTGTTGTTAGTGAAAAGAACACACATGCAATGACACTGGTGGATCCATGTGTGGTCTCTAAAAAGAACACATATTTCAATGACACTGGTGGATCCATATGTGGTATGTGAAAAGAACACACATTTCAATAACTCATTTGTTGTTAGTAAAAAGAACACACGTGCAATGACACTAGTGGATCCAAAGGTGGATTGTGAAAAGAGCACACATTTCAATGGCTCTGGTTGTTGTTAGTAAAAATAACACACATGAAATGACATTGGTGGATCCATGTGTGGTTTCTAAAGAGAACACACATTCAATGACTCTGGTGGATCCTTATGTGGTATATGAAAAGAACACACATGCAATGACTCTGGTTGTTTTTACTAAAAATAACACACAGGCAATGACACTGGTGGATCCATAGATGTTATGTGAAAAGAACACACATTTCAATGACTCTGGTTGTTGTTACTAAAAAGAACACACATGCAATGACACTGGTGGATCCATAGGTGGATTGTGAAAAGAGCACACATGCAATGCCACTGGTGGATCTATATTTGGTTTGTGGAAATAACACACATGCAATGACTCTGGTTGTTGGTGAAAAGAACACACATGCAATGACACTGGTGGATCCATGTATGGTCTCTGAAGAGAACACACATTTCAATGACACTGGTGGATCCATATGTGGTATGTGAAAAGAACACACATGCAATGACTCTGCTTGCTGTTACTAAAAAGAACACACATGCAATGACACTGGTGGATCCATATGTGGTATGTGAAAAGAACACACATGCAATGACTCTAGTTGTTTTTACTAAAAATAACACACATGCAATGACACTGGTGGATCCAAAGGTGGATTGTGAAAAGAGCACACATTTCAATGAATCTGGTTGTTATTACTAAAAAGAACACACATGCAATGACACTGGTTGATCCATGTGTGGTCTCGAAAGAGAACACACATGCAATGACTCTGGTTGTTGTTAGTAAAAAGAACACACATGCAATGATACTAGTGGATCCATAGGTGGTATGTGAAAAGAGCACACATGCAATGACACTGGTGGATCCATATGTGGTATGTGAAAAGAACACACATGCAGTGACTCCGGTTGTTGTTAGTGAAAATAACATACATGCAATGACACTGGTGGATCCATAGGTGGTATATGAGAAGAACACACATTTCAATGACTCTGGTTGTTGTTACTAAAAAGAACACACATGCAATGACACTGGTGGATCCATAGGTGGATTGTGAAAAGAGCACACATGCAATAACTCTGGTTGTTGTTAGTAAAAAGAACACACATGCAATGACACTGTGGATCCATGTGTGGTCTCTGAAGAGAAAACACATGCAATGACTCTGGTTGTTGTTAGTAAAAAGAGCACACATGCAATGATACTGGTGGATCCATGTGTGGTCTCTCAAGAGAACACACATTTCAATGACACTGGTGGATCCATATGTGGTATGTGTAAAGAACACACATGCAATGACTCTGGTTGTTTTTACTAAAAAGAACACACATGCAATGACACCGGTGGATCCATAGGTGGTATGTGAAAAGAACACACATTTCAATGACTCTGGTTGTTGTTACTAAAAAGAACACACATGCAATGACACTGGTGGATGCATAGATGGATTGTGAAAAGACCATACATGCAATGCCACTGGTGGATCCATATTTGGTTTGTGGAAATAACACACATGCAATGACTCCAGTTGTTGTTAGTGAAAAGAACACACATGCAATGACACTGGTGGATCCATGTGTGGTATCTGAAGAGAACAGACATTTCAATGACACTGGTGGATCCATATGTGGTATGCGAAAAGAACACACATGCAATGACTCTGGTTGTTTTTACTAAAAAGAACACACATGCAATGACACATGTGGATCCATATGTGGTATGTGAGAAGAACACACATTTCAATGACTCTGGTTGTTGTTACTAAAAAGAACACACATGCAATGACACTGGTGGATCCAAAGGTGGATTGTGAAAAGAGCACACATTTCAATGACTCTGGTTGTTGTTAGTGAAAAGAACACACATGCAATGACACTGGTGGATCCATGTGTGGTCTCTAAAAAGAACACACATTTCAATGACACTGGTGGATCCATATGTGGTATGTGAAAAGAACACACATTTCAATGACTCAGTTGTTGTTAGTAAAAAGAACACACATGCAATAACACTGGTGGATCCAAAGGTGGATTGTGAAAAGAGCACACATTTCAATGACTCTGGTTGTTGTTAGTAAAAATAACACACGTGTAATGACACTGGTGGATCCATGTGTGGTCTCTGAAGAGAACACACATGCAATGACTCTGGTTGTTGTTAGTAAAAAGAGCACACATGCAATGACACTGGTGGATCCATATGTGGTATGTGAAAAGAGCACATATGCAATGACTCTGGTTGTTGTTACTAAAAAGAACACACATGCAATGACTCTGGTGGATCCATGTGTGGTCTCTGAAGAGAACACACATGCAATGACTCTGGTTGTTGTTAGTGAAAAGAACACACATGCAATGACACTGTTGGATCCATAGGTGGTATGTGAAAAAGAACACACATTTCAATGACTCTGGTTGTTGTTAGTAAAAAGAACACACATGCAATGACACTGGTAGATCCATGTGTGGTCTTTGAAGAGAACACACATGCAATGACTCTGGTTGTTGTTAGTAAAAAGAGCACACATGCAATGACACTGGTGGATCCATATGTGGTATGTGAAAAGGGCACACATGCAATGACACTGGTGGATCCATATGTGGTATGTGAAAAGAACACACATGCAATGACTCCAGTTGTTAGTGAAAAGAACATACATGCAATGACACTGGTGGATCCATAGGTGGTATGTGAGAAGAACACACATTTCAATGACTCTGGTTGTTGTTACTGAAAAGAACACACATGCAATGACACTGGTGGGTCCATAGGTGGGTTGTGAAAAGAGCACACATGCAATGACACTGGTGGATCCATAGGTGGGTTGTGAAAAGAGCACACATGCAATGACTCTGGTTGTTGTTAGTAAAAAGAACACACATGCAATGACACTGGTGGATCCATGTGTGGTCTCTGAAGGGACCACACATGCAATGACTCTGGTTGTTGTTAGTAAAAAGAGCACACATGCAATGACACTGGTGGATCCATGTGTGGTCTCTGAAGAGAACACACATTTAAATGACACTGGTGAATCCATATGTGGTATGTGAAAAGAACACACATGCAATGACTCTGGTTGTTTTTACTAAAAAGAACACACATGTAATGACACTGGTGAATCCATAGGTGGTATGTGAAAAGAACACACATTTCAATGACTCTGGTTGTTGTTACTAAAAAGAACACACATGCAATGACACTGGTGGATCCATAGGTGGATTGTGAAAAGAACACACATGCAATGAATCTGGTTGTTGTTACTAAAAAGAACAAGCATGCAATAACTCTAGTGGATCCATGTGTGGTCTCTGAAGAGAACACACATGCAATGACTCTGGTTGTTGTTAGTAAAAAGAGCACACATGCAATGACACTGGTGGATCCATATGTGGTATGTGAAAAGAACACACATGCAATGACTCTGGTTGTTGTTACTAAAAAGAACACACATGCAATGACACTGGTGGGTCCATGTGTGGTCTCTGAAGAGAACACACATGCAATGACTCTAGTTGTTGTTAGTAAAAAGAGCACACATGCAATGACACTGGTGGATCCATGTATGGATTGTGAAGAGAACACACATTTCAATGACACTGGTGGATCCATATGTGGTATGTGAGAAGAACAGTCATGAAATGACTCAAGTTGTTGTTAGTAAAAAGAACACACATGCAAAGACACTGGTGGATCCATAGGTGGATTGTGAAAAGAGCACACATGCAATGACACTGGTGGATCCATGTGTGGTCTCTGAAGAGAACACACATGCAATGACTCTGGTTGTTGTTAGTGAAAAGAACACACATGCAATGACACTGGTGGATCCATGTGTGGTCTCTGAAGAGAACACACATTTCAATGACACTGGTGGATCCATGTGTGGTCTCTAAAGAGAACACACATACACAATGACTCTGGTTGTTCTTAGTAAAAAGAGCACACATGCAATGACACTGGTGGATCCATGTCGGGATTGTGAAGAGAACACACATTTCAATGACTCTGGTGGATCCATATGTGAAGAGCACACATGTTTGTGGAAATAACACACATGCAATGACTCTGGTTGTTGTTAGTGAAAAGAACACACATGCAATGACACTGGTGGATCCATATTTGATTTTCCCTCTATCTCGGTCACAAATCTCACAAAAGCCCAAACGTGTGGAGATCCCAAACATGTGCTCACTCTAGGTGCTATGCCCTGATTGGCTGACACAGATGTCACGCAGATCGTCTCCACCAACCGTTGATCCCATGTGATCCAATGGGCAGGATAACCCCTCCCTTCTCCACTTTTTTATGCATGGTTGATACATTGCAAATGTATCTATAAGTTTTGATGTTCCATGCTTGGTTTTATCCACTTTCTTGTGTTTTGTTCCAACTTTGGAGTACTTTTCATATGATTTCTTGGACTAACCTATTAACAAGAGCCACAGTGCCAGCTGCCTGCTGTTTTTGGTTCCAGGAAAGTCAGAAAATGAATATTCTCGGATTTGGACGGGACAAAAGCCAAAGTGCCTATTTTTTTTGGAAGAGATCAAGTGCCAGAATACAAGACGGAGAAGGGCCAGGGAGCCACCACACCACCTGGCCGCGCGGCTAGGCCTGGCCCGTGCCAGGGGGTGGTGTGGATGCTCCCGGCACCCCCTCGGCCTCTCCTTCCGCCTATAAGTTTCCCTCGGGACGAAAACCCTAAGTACCTGATCAAAAATCCACGAAAGAGTCTGTAGCCGCCATCATCTCTATCGCTAGATCGGGAGGGATCTGAAGCTCTTCTCGGCACCCTGCCGGAGAGGGGAATTAACCCTGGAGGCCTTCTTCATCACCATGCAAGCCTCCAGTGTGATGCGTGAGTAGTTCATCCTTGGACTACGGATCCATGTAGTAGCTAGATGGCTGGTTTCTCCTCCTTTGTGCTTTCATGTTTAGATCTTGTGAGCTCCGTTCATGATCAAGATCATCTTTTTGTAATCCATACATGTTGTGTTTGCAGGGATCCGATGGATTTTGAGATGCTATTTCAGATTGATTATTGATTCTATCATGTCTTTGTTATTTGAGATCTTGCATGCTTTCCGTTGTTGGTAGCTATCTTGGCCAAGTAGATGCTAGCAACTCCAAGAGTTAGTATTTATGCTCGATAGTGGTTTCATGCCTCTGGTAATCTGGGGAAGTGATAGAAATCTCTAAGGTACTAGATGTGCTGTTGCTACTAGGGAGAAAACAACAATCCTTTGTTCATAGAACAATCGTATTGTTTACTTTACACGTAGTTCGTAAAGCAATAATCTGTTGCTTGCAACTTAATACTGGAGGGGGTTCGGATGATAACCTGAAGGTGGATTATTAGTCATAGATGCAGT
This sequence comes from Avena sativa, assembly GCA_916181665.1. Classification (NCBI taxonomy): domain Eukaryota; kingdom Viridiplantae; phylum Streptophyta; class Magnoliopsida; order Poales; family Poaceae; genus Avena; species Avena sativa. The sequence goes on from OV702295.1 coordinate 439,216,506, forward strand.
TGGATGGCGGTCTATGTATTATGTTGTAATGCCCAATCAAGTCTCAGAGGAGTCAAGATGATTAGTATATGCATGCATTGCTTTCTCGGTGTTTGTTAATTGCCCCGTTGTAATTTGTTCACCCAGCATGTTATCTATCTAAGTAGAGCCACCTCTAGTGAACTATGGATCCCGGTCCTTTTACTTTACATACAATCTACAATCTTTTACCGCTTTGTGTTTACTTTCTGCAAACTTTTACTTCTTTCCATTTGATACGTTTAATCCTTTGTTTTTTGCAAAACACGGTGAGATTGATAACCTCATTGCAAGTTGGGGACAAAGTTCTGTGGTTGTGTTGTGCAGGTCTCCACGTTGCTACTAGCACCAGTAGTACGCCCTGCCAAAGCTCAGCTAGTAACACCTTTGGGGTGTTTCCTTGCTCCTACTGGTTTGATTAAACCTTGGTTTCATAACTGAGGGAAAACTTGCTGCTATATTCATCGTACCTTCCTCTTGGGGTTGCCAACAAGCTCTACGTTGAAAGTCGAGCGCATCAAGATTTTCTGGTGCCGTTGCCGGGGAGTCAAGGACATCTTCACAAGGGGAGTCCCTCATAACCAATCTCTTTACTTTGTTGTTTTTGTTTTGCTTAGTTTTTTTTGCCTTGTTAGCTTGTTTTGTTCTTCAAAAACACAAAAAATTTAGTTTTACAAGTTTGCTTCCTTATTTCAAAAACACAAAAAAATTAGTTCCTTTCTTAAGTTGCCTTTATGACTAGCTCTGCTCCAATCACTATTTCATTATGGATAGCTCACTCGGTTTCCTATTTGGGAACAGTATTATGACTGCTAAGGTAATAGATGGACCACCGCCTGCTAGAACCTCCATGGAATAAGAAATTGCTGAACCTGAAAGCTCATTAGATGAAAAAGAGGAGGAGAGTGATGGACAAAAGGAGGAATAATGGATCTACCCATGCCTACCTTCTAATGAGAGTAACTCTTTATCCCTTACATTATTTGATTGTCCCCCATGCTTATCAAATGAGGGTGAATGTTATGTTCCCGAGGATTCTTTTGAAAATGTTTATAATAAAGCTCTAGTGCTTGTAGATCATGAAAAGCATGCCTTATGTGATAGTTATACTGTTGAGTTTATTCATGAGGCTACTGAAAATTATTATGAGAGAGGAAAATATGGTTGTAGAAGTTTTTATGGTAATGAAACACCTCTCTATGTGCTGAAAGTTTTGAAGTTACTTTTGTTTTATTTTCCTATGCCTGTCACTTTGTTCTTTGTGCATTTATTTGCATACAAGATTCCTATGCATAGGAAGTGGGTTAGACTTAAATGTATTTTGAATTTGCTTCTTGAAGCTCTCTTTTACTTCAATTCATATTTCCTATGAGAGCATCTTCTCAAATTTTCATGCCTAACTTAAAGGCGTTAAAGAAAAGTACTTGTTGGGAGATAACTCAAGAGTTTTAGATGAGTCTTGGAAGTTATTACCTCTGTAATAACCTCTCCTTATCCTTTTTATTTGCTTTTTGTGCCAAGAGTAAACTCTAATGAGAGTGAAGTAATGATTGAAAAAGTTGCTGTCCCGAAACAGATTTTTGTGCTTCACCGTAAAAATTCCTGAGAGAGCTCTGTATGTCGTATTGAGCTGTAATTGTTTGTGCTTCTGCCCCAGGTTGTTATATAACTTTCTTTAGTTCAACACTTTTTTATTTGAGCAACAGAAGGTCTTCGAAAAAATTCGTCTTTACCTGCTGGTCTGTTTTGACAGATTTCTGCCATTTTCTGCATTTGCTTCTTGTTAGTTCCTTCTTGAATTCCTTTGGGGAATTGAGATTTTTTAGGAAGTTCTACAGTAGATTGTGTTATAATGGAAGTTTATTTGGTTTTAGAACTGAACCTTGAGACTTATTTATCTTAAGTGCACTAATGTTGCTAATGAGATTGTGTGAAGTTTTGTATGAAGGAAAAATTTCAGGTGTATGGAAGGAACGAGTAATGAGATAAAGGATGGACTAAAGCTCAAGCTTGGGGATGCCACGCGTGTCACCCCAAGAAATATCCAAGAAGTACAAGCGTCAAAGCTTGGGGATGCCCAAGGCATTCCCCTTCTTCATCAATAAAAATTCCAGGTTTCTTCCAAACGCTTCATTTTTATTGTTTCATGCACAGTTGTGTTTTTCTTGGAGCGTCTTCTTTTTCGTTTTTGTTTTGGTTTTTAGTTTGCTTGGTTTTCTTAGTTTTCTGAATAAGTTGGTTGGACCCCCTCTTTCACACTTTGGTTTGCGAATAGTTTGGTTTGGTTTGGAAAAGAGTAGGAAAGTTCATACTTATGTGGTAAAAAGAGCTCGTTTTTTACTGTGGCCTATGCTTTGTCATGCCATGCTTGATATTGTTTTGGCTTTATGCTTAGTATTCTTTGCTGTAGCATGACTTGTTATTAACAATTGAGATTGCTTAATGTGCCTTGGATGAATCATGCGTTATTTTAGCATATTAAAGCATAATATAGTGGTATTCTCCTTTGATGCTTTATTTGGGTTGACTTGGCACATGCTCACACCATGTTATGACTATCTGAAGTCACCATAGCCTTTATGATCCTTTAGTTTTCAACTTGTAGTATCACTTTATGCTTTGCTCAATGATGTTTTGTCGCTCTGCATGATTATGGCCATTATTGCTCTCTTAGTTTGTCGCTCCCAGTCTTTTGCTAGCCTCCACAACCAAGTATGAGTTCCACTCATGCATCCAACTCCCTAAACCAAGTTATTCCAAAGAGTCCACCATACCTACCTACTAGCTTATTCTATTCCAAGTATATTCATGCTTTTGTTTACCTTCCTCTTGTTATGAGAAAACTAGTGATTAAAGCTCTCACGAACTTGATGGCACACCTTACTTTACTTGCCTTTAATAAACTTGAACCATTGTGTCGTCTATGTTGTATATGCTTGCACTTATTTGTTGGGAATTAGCAGAACCATGCTTTCATGGGGAACACTTTCAACATTGCACTTGGTACTTGTACCTAGTTGATATCATGCTCTTTTGTTTATGGATGTCGTCGGTGTGAAATGAAAAGGGAGCTTGTAAGTCCATGGAGTTATGTATATGTGTTAGAGAAACGCCTGGGCCGCTGGTCTAATCCATGCTGACATGGTGGAAACCTGCAGCGTAACCATAATGAGCTGTCTATGAAGCATTCTTCTTATAAAAAAAGCGTCCTATATTGAGAAAAAAAAGAGAAAAGAAAAGAAAAAATATATACTATGAAAAGAGGAATGAGAGAAAAAAGCACCATATTCCCATGGTAAATAAGAAGAATGCTGAGATGCTCGTTGTCTGCTTGCCTTGTCATTTTGATATGGGGATTCTTCCGTATCATCGAGCAAGGGGTACCCCGTTGGCGGTTCTCTATGATACACATGTACTTACGATGACAAGAACTTACCGGTGACTAAACTTGAGTAGCATGAGGAGCGGCCCTCGTATACAAGGGACATGAGATTTCTGACTTATACTTTGTCAAGCATGTACACCATAGTTTGTTCACTTTAACATTAATCACTTCAAGATGCTTATGATAGGGGCAATGAGAGCTGAAAGCTATTAAGTACCATAATTTTTGGAAGCTCTTTATGAGACTTGAATCCCTACTTCCTTTTACAAAAGGCCTTTCTTCCACCATTATATTGAGTCTCCACCTTCTATCTTTATGCACCTACTTTGAGAGCATAGTGGCCATTCTTAGTTCTATGTGCATTGTCCCAAGACTAGTTGATTGATGCATAACTTGTTATTGCTTGTTTGAAACTATTGTATCTAGTCACTCTTATGAACTTTGAAGGTGTCCTATGCATTTATATTTGCTACTCAATTGAGGGACAAGCTGAAAACTTTTGTGCTACGTTTTCTTTATGTGAAACAAACAAATGTCTTGCAAAGCATTGTTATTCATGAATCTTTTGTTTGTGCCTTTTCATGTTGCATCATAGTTTCTTTGCTTTTTGCTAGAACTTTGTCTCTCATGTTATGATTGAAGTACTATGATCCCAGCTTTGAATGTTTTGCAAATACTTTGATCAAGTCTTTGATGGTGCATGTCACCTCAAAAATTATTTCATTTTATCACTTTCCTACTCGAGGACGAGCAGGAGTTAAGCTTGGGGATGTTGATACATTGCAAATGTATCTATAATTTTTGATGTTCCATGCTTGGTTTTATCCACTTTCTTGTGTTTTGTTCCAACTTTGGAGTACTTTTCATATGATTTCTTGGACTAACCTATTAACAAGAGCCACAGTGCCAGCTGCCTGTTTTCTGCTGTTTTTGGTTCCAAGAAAGTCAGAAAATGAATATTCTCGGAATTGGACGGGACAAAAGGCAAAGTGCCTATTTTCCGGAAGGTATCAAGTGCCAGAATATGAGACGGAGAAGGGCCAGGGAGCCACCACACCACCTGGCCTCGTGGCCAGGCCTGGCCCGCACCAGGGGGTGGTGTGGCTGCTCCCAGCACCCCCTCGGCCTCTCCTTCCACCTATAAGTTGCCCTCGAGACGAAAACCCTAAGTACCCGATCAAAAATCCACGAAAGAGTCTGTAGCCGCCGTCATCTCCATCCCTAGATCGGGAGGGATCTGAAGCTCTTCCCGGCACCCTGTCGGAGAGGGGAATTCACCCTAGAGGCCTTCTTCATCACCATGCAAGCCTCCGGTGTGATGCGTGAGTAGTTCATCCTTGGACTACGGATCCATGTAGTAGCTAGATGGTTGGTTTCTCCTCCTTTGTGCTTTCATGTTTAGATCTTGTGAGCTCCGTTCATGGTCAAGATCATCTTTTTGTAATCCATACATGTTGTGTTTGTGGGGATCCGATGGATATTGATATGCTATTTCAGATTGATTATTGATTCTATCATGTTTTTGTTATTTGAGATCTTGCATGCTTTCCGTTGTTAGTAGATATCTTGGCCAAGTAGATGCTAGCAACTCTAAGAGTCAGTATTTATGCTCGATAGTGGGTTCATGCCTCTGGTAATCTGGGGAAGTGACAGAAATCTCTAAGGTACTAGATGTGCTGTTGCTACTAGGGAGAAAACAACAATCCTTTGTTCATAGAACAATCATATTGTTTACTTTACACGCAGTTCATAAAGCAATAATCTGTTGCTTGCAACTTAATACTGGAGGGGATTCGGATGATAACCTGAAGGTGGATTATTAGTCATAGATGCAGTTGGATGGCGGTCTATGTATTATGTTGTAATGCCCAATCAAGTCTCAGAGGAGTCAAGATGATTAGTATATGCATGCATTGCTTTCTCGGTGTTTGTCAATTGCCCCGCTGTAATTTGTTCACCCAGCATGTTATCTATCTAAGGAGAGCCACCTCTGGTGAACTATGGATCCCGGTCCTTTTACTTTACATATAATCTACAATCTTTTACCGCTTTGTGTTTACTTTCTGCAAACTTTTACTTATTTCCATTCGATACGTTTAATCCTTTGTTTTTTGCAAAACACGGTGAGATTGACAACCTCATCGCAAGTTGGGGACAAAGTTCCGTGGTTGTGTTGTGCAGGTCTCCACGTTGCTACTAGCACCGGTAGTGCGCCCTACCAAAGCTCAGCTAGTAACACCTTTGGGGTGTTTCCTTGCTCCTACTGGTTCGATTAAACCTTGGTTTCATAACTGAGGGAAAACTTGCTGCTATATTCATCGTACCTTCCTCTTTAGGTTCCCAACGAGCTCTACGTCGAAAGTCGAGCGCATCAATGGTCAATCCGTTCCACCTCTCTATCCATGCCACCGATACTTTACCTCCATAAACAAATGAACATCCATCTATCTAACTAAAATAAATAAAATAAATGATCATATTTCGAAGAAGCCATTGTCTTCGTCTTCCGGTTCGTCCTCGTCTTCGTCAATGCCATGGTCCCTGCCATCGCCGCCGTCGGTGTCCTCCTCTGACGACTCGACACCGCCCCTTCCTCGAATAAGCGTGCTATCTCCGTGTCGGAGTCCTCCTCCTCCTCTTCGTAGTCCCACGGGTCCACGTCACTCTCCTCCGCTTCTGCCTCCAACTGATCGATGAACGCCTCCTCGTTGGCCGAGTCGGACTCGTCCAAATAGCTATCTCATCTCTTCTTCCTGGTCTTCTTCCCATTCCTCTTCTTGTCCGTACTCGCCGGTGTAACACGCACCCGCGTCCTGGCTGCTGCTTTGCGCTCGTCCGACGCTGCAGGTACCCCATGCTCCTCCTACGCGGTCGGTACGAGCTTCGACGTCGCGGTGTCCTTGAGTGCCGATGTCGATGGATCCTGGTGCGATCAGACACGACGTGCTGCCTCAGCAGGCGACTCGCGAGCACGGACGATGCAGCGAAGAGCCGGGGATGCAGGACGGTCAGTGGACGGCTTGGACCTGCCATTGCCACGGCGAGGGGGCATCGTGCTCGAGGTAGTTGCTCCGAATGGTCGATGGCGGGTACACAGAGTGGGGTGCCGATCTGATCAAGGACGAGCAGCGGTTTCGTGCGTCGTGTCCATGCATGCATTTGTCGATTATCAAAAAAAAGTAATATCTCGCGTACTGAACATAATTTGATCACAACAAAAGTGGCACAACGTATTCTAGACTCGTAAATATCCCGTGCGTGCCTGTCGCGTTGAGTTCGACGTGCTGACGTGATCGTCCAGCAGTTGCGCACGTCATTGCCCCATCAACACGTGATACATGCACGCGGGATGTGCACGCCGATTCCCGTGATGACCACCCGGCTCGCACTCCCCTTATTATATACTGGATTTTGGGCGGCGCTGAAGACCATTGAAGTGTCCATGGCAATAAAGACAAGTCCCATCGATTCCCTACCCTGCCTCCCTGGCTTCTTTGAGAAGGTAGACCGTACACGATGGTCTTGTATAATAGTACTAGTACTACTGGACCACGGCCTGTACTCTTTGACTCTTCTCCCACACTAATCACTATCTCCTTCCTCCTACCGCCGCCACACTCACCCTGCAAGCCATGGCTCCATTAAGGAGGGGGAGAGGCCGGTCAATGATCCTCGCAGAGAAAAGGGAGAGAAATCGCCGCGAGGCACTTCTTGCTCTACCAGCCGCTCAAGCCCACCCTCTCATCAAGGCCCAATCTCCCCCGACAATGGCGCCAAATGTTCTAGTAGGCGAGGGCTCCTCCCGGTACGGTCTTCTTGTTCTACTTCTTCTCCATCTCCCTCTCCATCATGATCTTAATCAGCTTCTTCTTGTTTTTCTTCTTCTTCTGGCTCTTCCTCTTCTACGTATTACAGGTCGACCGTGGAGCCCGAATCCACCATGATGGAGGCGTTGCAGGACCCGTTCGGCCCCGTTCCATGTCTCAGCGAGGTAGCAAATCTCCACGCTGTTATTTCTCCGAGTTATGATGTGGATTTCTTAGATGTTGTCCATCCTGCATCGGTTTTTCCTCTTCTTTTGTGAGTTGTATTAGTTTTCATGAATATGACTGGATCTCTTGGTCTTTCCTTAATACCGCTGTTCATAGATTCATTATGGGTTTTTTGTGATTAGGATTAGTTTATCGTGGTCATGAATAGATCTCTAGGTCCATTTTTTAACACTGCGGCCAATAGATTCAACGGGGATTTTTTTTGATCTGTATTAGTATTCACCTGGGACCTGGAGTGTAATTGTAGAATTCCTAATTCAATTAACATGAACGATGCAGCGATTGAAGGCCGAGTACCATGACAAGGTGGCCGCGATCAGTTCCAAGATTACCAACCAACATGAGCTTGCACGCTCCCTCACCCAAGCTAATGAGAGCCTACGCAAGCAATTATCTGTGCAGAAGGAGATCTCGCTAGATTTTGCACGTGACGTTGTTAGGCTGCAGAAAGTGCTCGGCCGTAACTTGAACAGGCAAGAACAGGCCATCAAGATAATCAACGAGCTCACGGAGGAGAAGAAGAATCTCGTGGAAAGGTGCATTCTCCTGCAGGACGAAGTCAGCGAGGCACTCAGAGGACGCGTCGAGGAAACCAAGGCTACCATCCGATCCTACCATGATAGGAACCGTTGCCTGGATGCAGTCAAGGAGATGAAGGCGGACATGAGCATAGGGATCACCATACTCGAGGGTGTTCGGAAAGAGAACGAGGAGCTAAGGGCATGTCTAGAGGCATATCGGAGCAATGCCCAAGTCTGATTCCCGTTAGCGGGGACACGAATATCAGTTCGTCCTCCTCTCCTTTTGTATTGTTTAGGGTTCAGGGAGCAATGCCCATGTATGCTTCCCATTATAGGGTGCAATAAGAATCCTAGGGCAACTCCTTATCTATCTGGACATGTGTTGGTGTTCATGTTCATGAATGGACACCATGTTCTCTTTCCATTATGTATCTGGACATGGGTTTCTACATTATGAGTTTGCCACTCTCCCACTACTATTTGGTGATATTGGGAAAAACCACAGCACACTAAACTGCTGATAAATCTTATTTGTCTTCGAAATTGAAATTATGGCAGTGCCACTAGTCGATTCATAAAATGTTGATTAGTCCTAGATTGCTTCTTCCTTGAAATTATGACAGTGCCACTAGTCGATTCAGTTAATTATGGAAACTAACCAGCTTGTCCTGGTGAACTGAACAAACCATACTATGTATTTTTGTTGTAGGGAAAGAGGCGAAAGATCGACCAGGACCTGGCGACCTGGCTAAATGACAAGATAGCAATCCAAAGGGAGAAGGAGAATTCCCAGAAACTGGCCTTTGACCAACTGCGCGCTGAAGTCACCGTCCTTTCTGACAAGTGCCAGAAACTGAAGGAGTTAAACGCCGACTGGGCGAAGCTACACAGTGAAGGTCGCGCCTCGGCTAGGAAGCAGACGGAGATCATGAAAGGGATCTTGAAGGAAAATCGTATGGCTACAGACAAAATTCTCCAATCCGTGACGGAGCGCTGGAACCTACAGCTGAAGCACGACATAGTACTGAAGGAGCTGGCCAATCTTAGGGAGGAAAACAAGAAGCTCTGGGCCAGGCTCGCTTGAACACAACATATGTCTATTTAGTACTGAACTGCCTGGTTTATCAGTGGTGATTTTGTAAGCGTGAACTTAACTCTATGCACGATATGTGTGTTCGTCTGAAATTAGTTTGCTCGAGGATTGAGTTTGGCTTACTTCAGAAAGTGCAACTGCAAGTCTTACAATTAACTAGTTTCAGGCATTGGTACAACATAAATTATTCATCTCGAATTTCCTTTATCCTCTATAGTCTGTCCTTGTTCACTCTCGCGCGCCTTCTTCAGTTCCTTCAACAGATCCGTAATGCAGTACTCTAGCTTCTTCTTGTCTTCCCTGAGCTGATCCCTCTCCTTTTCTGCATTATGAATTAGCAACCTGTGACTATCCTGAAGCTTCTTTGGAGTTCCAACAACCAAGCTCCCATCGATTCCGTCAGTTAGCTCTGAATCCAAATTCTCGATTTCTTGTTCCAGCTCCTTATTTCGTACCGACAGCTTGTAATTTTTTCAGCTGCACCACTTAGATCAGTAAATCTCCCTGACCTTTCCAACTCATACATCTCCCATAACTGTGCCAAACATTTCTTAAGTGCATCTAGCCACTCAAGATCCACCCACTCTACTGCTTTACACACCGGGCCAACCTAAAAACACACACACTATAGTGGTATGAACATGCACGACACATTTTACTTCATGCCACAGTTGCACATAATGTAAACAAACCTGATTTGTACAGCCCAAAAACCTTCTCCCAATGTTACTGCCTTCGAATGCAACATATCTCCTTGGTTTTAGCCCATGGTCACATGGCACTTCTCCATCGAGATCTAGGCCCTCCCATTCGGAGTCGTAGATCGTCCTTGGTACCTATAGGTAAACGCAAAGCTGAAATCGAACACGATTGCATGCACATATGGAGCTCAGATCGAGAGATTTACCATTGCCTAACCCTAGCCTGAGAAAACAGAGGAACTCACATCATGGAAGGAATACTCAATGTCAGAGAGAAGGCTATCGCTGCTCGACTGGTCGTCCTCGCCGTTCAAGGATAGCATGGCGAATGCGTCATCGCAGGCGACGGTGACGGTGTCAGCGTCGGCGTCGGCGAGAGAGAGAGAGAGAGAGAGAGAGAGAGAGAGAGAGAGAGAGAGAGAGAGAGAGAGAGAGAGAGAGAGAGAGAGAGAGAGAGAGAGAGAGAGAGAGAGAGAGAGAGAGAGAGAGAGAGAGAGAGAGAGAGAGAGAGAGAGAGAGAGAGAGAGAGAGAGAGCAGCCCTTCTACCGCGGCAACAATGACTAAATTGGCATGTTACAATAGTTTAATGGATACCATGCCCTTTCCCTAGATTACTGTCTCCTGCCTGATATGGATTCTCTTCACACATTCTCATTTCAAATATTAAACCTGCACTCCCTCCATCCCAATTTCATTGCCTAACGAAAACATACCAGTATATTACATCATCCAAAGAAACAAAATCATGTCAACTACAAGGTACTTATGCATCACTTCTTCAGTCATGGTTTCACAAAACATTACATTATAATATCTCAACAAACATAACCACAATATGGTTTCATAAAACATCACATTACAATCTCTCAACAAACGTAATTACAGAAACAAGTATATTACATCAACTCAAGAAACAAAATCATGTTGACTACAAGGTACTTACACATCACTTGTCCTGTCATGGTTTCGCAAAACATTACATTACAGTCTCTCAACAAACAAAATAACAGAAACAAGTACAGTACATCATCTCAAGAAACATAATCATGTCAACTACAATGTATTTATGCATCACTAGTCCAGTCATGGTTTTACAAAACATTACATTACAATGTCCCAACAAACATAATAACAGAAACAAGTACGGTACGTCATCTTAAGAAACATAATCATGTCAACTACAATGTACTTATGTCTTATTACAACAACGATGGTTTCAGTGAGTGACATGTCCGAAAATCTCAACAGCTCGCACAACATTATATCGCAATCTCTCAACAAACATAATCACAGAAGCACGCTCTAAATGCAACAACAGTCAATATTACAAATACAGGCAGGGGAACCCTGCGGTCCATATGACAAGCCCAAGTTAGCAGCTCTCATCAGATCTCATCAACGTCGACCACCTTATTCTGTTCAGCCACTACAGGGGCATCTACATCCACTATAACCTATTCAACAACATCAGAAATGCTACCAAGGAAGAACACCTTCCTGGTTCGCTTCTTTCGCCGCATAATCTGCATAAGATCTTTAGTATCCAAAACATCTATGAATTGCTGCTTCTTATGATGCCACCACCGGATTTTTGCCATCTGCTTAGGGCCAATACTGATTTTCTTACCGATCATCTCTCTCATTTCATCAAGAGTTATGTTTTTGGAATTGACAGTGATCTCCATAGTACATGACGAAACTGGCTTATTAACTCCCTCATCAAGTTTTGCCATGTATGAATCCACCTCTATGCGTATACTAAACTTATCTAGATCAGCATCTATTGGTCCATATTCTCTAGGAGCAGAAGCTCTGGCAGCAAGATCTCCAGCATCTGCATACATATCATCAATCATCGCTTCAACTTTCACCTTACGATCAGCTGCACAACACTCCCAAACCATCTGAATCTCATAGGAGTGCTCAATTTGCTGATAGGTATCATTCATGTTGCGCCACACCAATTTTGTCCTCTGTCTAGAACCCCAGGGAATTCTAGCAGCAAGCATATCTACCAGCTGCAAAATAGACACAACCTCTTTGCAATTCACAAGCAGATGCACATCTTGCCCGAACACAACCCTCTCGCAACCAAAATCAAGCTTTGCAGTGTACTGCTGAACATGAACTGTGAACTCATATAGGTCCCTTGTATCAAAGCTGTGCCTAATTTGATTAAAAAGGAGGACATTTCAGTTCATTTGATTCTATTATGTCGTAACTAATCTACTTGCAAGATAAGGCACATATAAGAAAAATTCACCTCTCGCTCTTCTCCCGGGTTTTTTTCTTCGAGATCTGAGTGCTGCATCCGCCCACCGGAGCCGAACAATCCGCCGCCAGGCTTGCTTTTCTCTTCAATTCGCTGCTCGTAGGTACCTTAGGAGCAGAATCCTTGCTGGCCTCCTCGCTAACTGGGGCTGAAGACCTCGCCGCTGCTACGCGTTGAGCCCCAGACTTGGGCCCCAACGGACCCTTTTCAGTCAGAGACGTAGCTACATCCTTTGCCTTGCAAGACATATTGGGCCGCCACCGCCAGATTCAGTGTTGGGGGAGGGAGAAAAAAGGTCCTCCGCCGCCGACAGATTTAGGGTTGGGGAAGGGAAGAAAACGGACCGCCGCCGCCGCAACAAGATTCAGTGTCGAGAGTTAGGAAAGTACAGTAATGGATTTGCCCCTACGACACGTGCAGGGTGGCTAAGTAGGGTGACCGGAGAAGGAGGGGCACATTAGGAACTAGTGTAACAGAATATCCTGACTTAACGGGCGCGATTTGAAAATATTGGGTTTGGCCATCATTCACTCGAAAGACACCTCTCAGCAATTAGCGCCCCAACTTTTCGAATCGCGGTGATAAAAATCAACTTGGGTACCGCGTTGCCTGGCCACCCCAACTTTCGGGCCACAAAATGATATTCTCCACATGGTGTGGTCACCCTGTGACCCCTCTCCGTCTCATCTTCTGGCTCCATGAGTCTTTCGGTAAAATATCAACTTTGGCTTTTGTCCGGTCCAATTCCGTGAATATTGATTTTCTGACTTTCCTGGAACCAAAAACAGCAGAAAACAGGCAACTGGCACTGTGGCATCTTGTTAATAGGTTAGTCCAGAAAAGTGTATAAAAAGTACTCCTAAGTTGGAACAAAACATAAGAAAGTAGATAAAACCAAACATGAAACATCAAAAATTATGGATACGTTAGCAACGTATCAGAGCGCAGTTCATCCTCAATTGCAACCATCCATTTGGACCAGTCCGAGCGTTTCATACACTCTGCCATGTTCTTAGGTTCACGGTCCAATGCCAGGTCATTTGCAATCTTTGAGGAGAAAAATATGTTGATATTTGTAGACTTTCTGTTGAATGATTCTCCTGATTCTACATAGTTTGTAGAAATCTCTTCAATACCTTCAAACTCATCGTGATTTTCCTCAACGATTGAATCGAGGTGTTCCAATGTCCCAACACCTATATTTGTGTGCACACTTGTGCTGGGCCCTGGATGATGAACATCCTTTAGGTGTCTTTCTTCAACACTTGGTTGAACGTCAACCCGCGGTTGACCTATGATGACCCACAAGTATAGGGGGTGTATCATAGTATTTTCGATAAGTAAGAGTGTCGAACCCAATGAGGAGCAGATGGTCCTGGCTAGTGGTATGGATCAAGAATTCTCTGCAAACACTTAGCAAACGGATTTTTAGGGATTTTTGATAATGCAAGTAAATAAAGTACGAGTAAATAAAATACAATAAGAATAAATGGAGCAAGTGGCCCAATCCTTTATTCAGCAAAGGACAAGCCGGTTGTATTACTTAAGATGACCAAATGTTCTCGAGAACACATGGGAATACCGTCAAGTGCTTTCGCTTCACTATAGTTGATTAATCTTCTTTAGTTTGCTAAGTGTTGTGTGGGTGAACCTGTGCTAATGTACCGACCTTCCTAGGACTAATACATACTTGTGATTATACCCCTTGCAAACATCCGTAAGTACAAGAAAGTAATTAAGGTAGAAACCTAACCACAGCTTTAAACTCTAAGAACCTGACGTCCCTTGTGCAATGGTTTCCTAACGGGGGTTCAGGTTTCTGTCACTCCGGCAACCCCTACGATTAGTATCCAAATACACAATGCATTCCCCTAGGCCCATATAGGTGAAGTGTCATGTAGTCGACGTTCACATGACACCACTAGAAGAAGTACACCACAACTTAAATATCAGACTATTGAATCTTTCTCAACACAATTCCACTACTAACAACATGACTTCTCCCATGTCCTCAAGAACAAAATGAACTACTCACAAGACATCATATGGATCATGATAAGAGATGGAATAATGATGTATAACAATCTGAACATAAACAATAATTCAACGGTTCACTCAATAGCATCAACTACAAAGAGTAATCAACACCGGCAAAGTTTTCCCTAAGAACTATGCAAGATTCAACCCAATTGTTACAACGATATGGAGATGGTGATGATGGTGCTGGTGGTGATGATGATGACGATGATGATGTTGATGATGATCCCGATGAAGTCCCGCTTGATGGTGGTGTTGATGGCGACGATCTCCCCTCTCCAGGAAGGAATTCTCCTGCCAGAATTCTGTCTACCGGAGAGATCTTTCTCTCTCGGTGTTTTCCGCCCCACAGAGGCGGCGGAATCTTTCCGTGGTTGCTCCCCGAGTCTTAGGGTTTCAGGAGGATAATATACACCAGAGGGGAGAGCCAGGGGTGGACTAGGGCGGCCACACCACCTGGTGGCACGGCCTAGGCTGACCCGCGCCAGGGGGTGGTGTGGGCCCCCTGTGGCCCATCTCAGACTCCCCTTCTGGCTTCCTTCGTCTTCTGGAAAAATAGGATTTTTCATGTATTTTCCTGGATTTTCTGATCTTCGCGAATTTTGCCTCCAAATAGCACCTTTTCCATCAGAATCCTGACTGCAGCGGTCCATGCTCCAAAAGTCATCAACCATGCAAAAACAGATAAAATAACATAAGTATCATCCCCTAATATGAAATATATCAATGAATAACAGTAAATTATGATATAGAATAGTGATGCAAAATGGACGTATCAACCTACATTTACTGTTTTAGAGATCCTCATTCCCCACGGACGTTTCTGAGAAGTTTTGTCCTGTTTGTCCCGATTTCTCCCCCTCTTGGGCAGTTGAGTGGTCTTAGCTATCTCAACTCTCTCTGGGACATTCATAGCGGGAACATGGGATTTAGTAACACCTTTATAGTTAGTAAGTGCATATGGCAGATTATTTGCAATATTTTGCAAATTTATTATCCTCTGAACCTCTAGTTCAGATTCATTCATACGTGGATCTAAAGACTGAATGCCTTCAACATTCCAATCTATTTCCTGGCATTTTTTGTGGTCCTTTTCTCCCCCTAATGACGGAAAATTATCCTGATCGAAGATGCAATTAGCGTACCGGGCTGTGAAGAGATCCCCTGTTAGAGACTCCAGGTACTTTATAATCGACGGAGAAGTGTACCCCACATAGATACCCATTTTTCTATGTGGACCCATCGATGTATGCTGAGGTGGTGATATCGGCACGTACACAGCGCAACCGAATTTTCGAAGGTGGGAAATACTTGGTTGATTTCCACATACTAACTGCATTGGGGAGACCGTATGGTATGCAGTTGGTCGATTTTGTATCAATTCCGCGGCATGTAACACTGCATGTCCCTAATATGAAGTTGGGAGATTACAATTCTGTAGGAGCGATCTTGCTATCAACTTAATCCTCTTGATAAGTGATTCCGCAAGACCATTTTGTGTGTGTACATATGGTACAGAATGTTCCACAGTTATGCCCAAAGCTAAGCAGTAATCATTGAATGCCCGTGAACTAAATTCAGCAGTATTATCCATTCTGATGGATTTTATCCTATGTTCAGGATGATTAGCCCTCAAATTTATGATTTAAGTAATCAGCTTTGCAAATGCATGGTTCCTTGTCGACATTAGACACACATTTGACCATCTTGTAGATGCATCAATGAGTACCATAAAATATCTGAATGGTC
The DNA here is from genome assembly GCA_916181665.1 of Avena sativa. NCBI lineage: Eukaryota > Viridiplantae > Streptophyta > Magnoliopsida > Poales > Poaceae > Avena > Avena sativa. The sequence continues at coordinate 439,232,335 of OV702295.1, forward strand.
CCGATAACGGTTGAATTGGACCACATATATCTTCTTGAACGCGTTCAAGAAAATTTAGTGATTCACTCTTGACCTTCAGGTACGAGGGTCTAGTGATGAATTTCCCAGTTGCACACGCAGTGCATACAAAATCCGAGGATTTGGGGACATTAGCAACTGTTATGTTGTGTCCAATTGAACCATCTATAATTTTCCTCATCATCCACACACCAGGATGACCCAGGCGATCATGCCATACCTTGAATTTATCAAGATTTTGGAAAATTATTTTATATGCCAAATGTGGCTCTGGCTTTATGTATGTATAATACAATCCAGAAGATAGAGCAGGAAGTTTCTCAAGGGTCTTCCTTTCGGAACCCTTTTTCTGAGTTATGAGTAGGCTTTCAACCTCACCATCTTCATGAGTTTCGATGTGGTAGCCATTACTCCGAATGTCCTTAAAACTCAACAATGTATGAGTTGAATCCGGATACAATAATGCCTCCAGGATCATAAGCTTTGTACCATTTGGGAGTGTAAATGTGGCCTGACCAAAACCAACAATGACGGTGTCGCGACCACCGATAGTCATGACATTCCCCTTACTCTTTTTTAGAGTTTGGAAATATTTAACCTTCCGTAATATTGTGTTAGAGGCTCCGATGTCCGCTAAACAAATTTCCTCCTCTATTGGATTTTCCAGAAAATTTCTATAGAGAAAAGAATAAAAATCAATATTTTATCCAAACTCATATAGAATATATACATACTACATACTATGTATGTCTGCTCATGTATTACAATATATTATGTTCGACTGCATAATTATTACAATATCATATGTCTTATGACACAAATATTTTACAACACACAATATATCTAAAGGACATCATCACAATACTTATGACACTACGAGGAGACTAAAGTTGGTCTCCATATATGTCACTAGTAGAAGTGAAATCCACTAGCATGTCTTCAGCATGAAGTGTTGGTCCTTCCTTTTGCTGAGGTTGATCATAGTTCTCCAAGTTCTCTTGAACACTGTTCTCTTGAACACCTTGGGAACTCTCGACCATCGGTCCAGTGAAGTGAGCTTCGTACTGGTGCCTTTGGGCCTTCTTGCCTTGATTGATTGTTGATACAACGACACCAAATTCTTAGAAGTTGTACATTTCTTTGCAATATGAGTGTTACAACCACATCGGTAACAACCTTGTGAATTGTTACCCCTATCATTTTCTCTTGAAATGATTCTTGCCCTTTTGGACTCCATGGCTATTCTGATTCTCATTGCGCTTCCACTTTCCCTTAAACCTCATACGGTTCTTCTTTGATCCACGGAAGTTTTGAGCATTGTAAGAATTGAAATGTGCTTCAGGTAGCGGCAATGTTCCCGTTGGACGGGAAAGATTATTCTTATCAAGAATTTCATTGTGCTTTTCTGCCTGAAGAAGTGCATATATCAATTCAGAATGCTTCCTATACTTTTGGTTACGATGTTGGTCAGCAATCAACCTCATACTAGGATGGAAAGTAGAGAGCGTCTTCTCAATGAGATCTGCATCCGAAACTGCACTATTGCAGAATCTCAACTTAGAGTTGATTTGATGCACGGCAGAATTGTATGCCGCAACAGATTTGAAATCCTAAAAATGGATAAGTGTCCATTGCCTTTGCACTTCAGGCAACATCACCGATCTCTGTTGATCATAGCGCTCCTTTAAGGAGTCCCACAACAATAGAGGATTTTCCTCCATCATGTACTCATCTTTTAGAGCAGGGTCAAGGTGATGTCGAATGAAGTGTAAAGCAGCATACTTTGCCGGTTCTGGTATAGCAGGAGCACCTGGAGCAGGTGTGGTTATAGTGCTGATCAAATTCCTGGATGACAAGTTAATCTTGACATCCATGGCTCAGGTCAGATAGTTTCTGCCATCTAGTACAAGTTCAGCAAATTCTTTCTTGGATATGTTATCCATAGCCTGCATGAGAAATGTCATGCTATTAATTTACCACTGAAAGGTCTAGGAAAAGCCTATCCGACCCATCGTATGACATTCTATAAATAGATAATCACCATATGTGGTGTAGATCATATTTGTAGGACACATGGAGATAGTCACTACCGAGTAGTATAGATCTCACTTGTATGTGTACTTTCATTTTTGTTTTAAACACAAGGTAATTACGACAAAGTAGTGTAGACCGACCTCTTATGGTACTTCACACAACCTTGTGTTTAATAAACACATTGAAGGTAGTCGCTAACTTGTTAGCGTAGACCTCACAGTTGTGTGCAAAGTGATTTGTTGATATTTAATCAGTCCATAAGTTGTGTGCAAATTTGAAATCTGTTATATTATTTTATTAAGCATAGTAAATATAGAGCAATTATAATTTGCAAACAGTCTAATATTGACATTTAAATGTGCAGACTCGCTTGATAGTCAATGCTAGAAAATACTAACATTCAGATTATATTAGAAAAACTGAAGCTAAAAAGCTAGACAGAAAAAGAAAAAACGAAATTTTAACTATTGGGCCGAATCTACACAGCCTAATGTAATAGCCCACAACCACTTTTTTTTCGTTCAGCTCTTTTTTTTCTCTCACGTACCAGTCGTACGTGACCACCACCAAGTCATATGTGAGCTGGATTCCTTTGGAAGCCGCTCGATTCCTGTGAAACCACGACCAAGCAGAAAAAGGCAAGCCGAATAGATAAGGCAGGGGGTGGGCGCATCCGGCCTGACGAGAAACCGTTCCCCATCCCTCCTCTTTCTGCGGCGGCAATTACTCTGGAACCATCTCTCCGTCCGCCCCCACTGGTGTTGTTCTCTCAACGGCGAGCACTCGACGGCCCCGACGCTCCTTCCTCCTCCTCCTCTCAAGATCCTCCGGGAAGGTGCGTCACGGGCACCACTCCATTGGAGTGGCCGTTAGAGAGGCCGGACCTCACCGGGCTCCACTGCCCCGGCCGTCGGCCGGCTTGGCTGGCCTCCAGCATGGAGCGTGAGACGACGAAGCGGATGCGGCGCCTAGGGGCCGGCGCTGGAGCGGCGGAGCTTCCCGCCCCGTCATCGAGTACGTCCCCAAACGCCGTTGGCGACACGGGATGCGCGGCGCGAGGCCGGCGCTCGACGGAGCGATCGCCGGGGTCGGAGATGGCAGGCGCCGCGAGCTCGGCCTCTTCCTCGACGGGCGCCACAGGTCCAAGGCGTGGTCAAGTCCAGCCATGTTCTGGGCACGGTGGCGGCGGAGGAGGGGCTGCGAGCACAGGGTCTTCGGTGTCCATGTCCTGGTCCTCCGGCTCCACCTCCTCTTCAGCGAAGAGGTTCGGCACCGCCTGGTCGGCGACGTGCAATGAGTTGGCTCCGTCGGCTGTCCTGGCCAAGAAGATGGGAAGAAAATTTACGAATTTTCCCCCAGTCTTCCTTACCTTTTCGTTCGTTCTTCTCTGGTTCTTGTTTCTCTGGCGGTCGCCGGAGTTCGGCGTTTGCTCTCGTTGGTAGAGGTCGTGCTGATAACGTGTTAGATTGAAACGAGTAGAAAGTCGGTTTGCTATAAACCGACATAGATGAGAACTGGTTGGATGGTTAGAGGGCAGTGGTACCCTCAGCCCATCAGAGTTCAAACCCCAGGTTTGATGCTTTGGTGTCTTATAAATGCGGAATATTCTTTTAGTGGGAGGTGACGTTTCTGTCGATAGCGAGGCGTCTATGGTGACTTCGCCAATCTCAAAACCTGCCACCTTAGTCTTTCGGAGGTGCTCATAGGGGTAGGGTTTACGTGCGTGTGTTTATAGGAATGAGTGTGTACACATTGTGAGCGTCTGCATTTGTACCGTGTTTCTCGACCGACATAGATACAACGGGAGGATTATCTTTTTAATTATTCTATTTAATTAAATCCTAATAGCGTCTAGAGCGTGACAGATCTCCACACCCGCCAGGTGACTGGCCCGTCAGGAGCCGACGTGTAGGGCCGAGCCGGCAGCCCAAAATTTCGTATAGGTTATATACACATATATGCTGAGTACAGTAACTGGAAAAAGGAAACAGACCGACCTGGGCTGCATGGTATCTTCTGGGTGAACCGCATCGCCTGAAGTCCGCCTATCGATCCTATCTCGATCGGTTCGATCGATAAGAAAAAAAAAATTAGGCTCGAGCCCTCACAGCGTGGCTATCGCATACTCGCAGTGCTGCTAGTATCCTAAACTCTAGACTCCTAGGCCGCCAGGCGCGAGAGCCGATTGGTCCTCGCCGTCCTCCTGAGTCCTAACTCCCGTGCTGATAAATCGAGACGCCAGCGTCAGAGACAGCTCGTCTTTTCCCAAAACGCTGGTCCTTTTTCTCTTCTCCAATCTCAATCAAGCCATCAACCGTTTTCATCTCCCTGGTCGTAGAAAGAGGTGAGTCATATCCGCCGGTCCATCTAATTGTTGAACAAACTAGCAATTTTGTTATGACAAATTGATTGATGATGCCATATTCTTTTAATTTTAATTTATTTAACTTTTGCATCTAGGGTTGTTTTTTCGCGAAATTGTATGTAAGATTGTTCATCATGAGAAAGCAACAATCTGGTGCTCATGAGCGCAAGAGAAAATACTCAATAATTGGCCACAATGCGTAATTGAAAGTGAAGTGTTGGAGATGATTCATTATGAAGATATTATTAAAAATTTCATTTTGAAGAACATTAAAAGATTGATGTTGTTCAGATAAACATTATGCAACCGGGAGGTTAATAGGTAAGGTATGGTTCTTACCATATAGATTTGCTATGTAAAATTTTATTAGATATACGTTATAATTGTTGAGTAGCTAAAATTTTATAGAGAGATCGGGGCCTATTTTAGAATTTCACACGGGGCCTCGGGTTTTACAGCCCTGCCAATGTGCCAGCGGAAACCCTCAGCCCCCGCGGGTTCTCACGGTCGAGAGCCGAGGTGGCAGCAAAAAACCCTCGCTGGCAATGGGTTCTCGCATCCAAATCGTGTAGTGGGTATGCTGGCAGTCAGCGCGGTATGTGATAGATGGGGGAGGCGTTGTGAGATCTGCAACCTCCGGGTGGTGAGTCCTATGGAAAGACGAGGTGGCAGCGATAATTGCTCCCTGTCCACAGGTCTTCGCATCGTTGGGCCCGGCGGCGCGCAAAAACTGCTCTCACAATAGCACGACATACACTGTCAGCTCTCTTATCTGCCGCCTCTTCGTTAAAAGCCCCTTCCACCACCGAGAGCATTCGGTGTCCTTTATCATCGTTTCTTCCTCCCTTTCGCCTCCACTAGATTTTTTTCTTAGACGTATTCTCTCTCTTCTCTGTTCCTTTACTTCTGTCGTCCGGTCGTGCCAGTAGATCGGAAGAGGTAAAACATGGTGACGAGAGAGTTGACGCCTCCTGTAGCGTGTTACACCGTTCGTCTCTCTACCACGATGGGAGGAGGAGGAAGACGAGGGTTCGCGGTTTGTCCAGGTAAAATTTCCATGATCCGTTGACTGCTCTTTCGTGCCCTGGGATTTCTGCTTATGCAGGTTTCGCCAACGCCCTCTGCCTCTAAAATCTTCTCGAGGCTAGTTTAACCAGCCGGCCGTGGTCGTGTTCGCGTGAGGTATGTCGATATTTCTTCACTCTGTCTTTCTTCCACATGCCTTGATTTAGTTCCGACTCTTTTTGTTTGCCTTGCTTTGCAGTTGTACGACCAACATGATTGGTTCCTGTTCGCTTGCAGGTGACGTATCGACCGCCTCCATGAGGATGTTGTCTCCTTCGCGTCGTCCTTGATATGGAAGTTGTTCCCAACGCGTGGTAACTTCTTTATTATCTAGGTATATGTTTCTTTCACACCGTACTTTCCGTTTCTCCTCAACTTTACTACTACGTCCGATCTAAATTAGTTGACTCAAATTTATCAAGATATGGATGTATCTAATACTAAATCATATCTAGATATAATCGGATCTAAACAAATCTAAGTCAACTAACTTGGGTCGGAGGGAGTACTTTTTTGTTTTCTTATTACAGGTACATGTGTTGGATCCCCACGGTGGGCCCATCACTCGGCTCTATCTTCGGCCATTTCTTGCTGTAATGAGATATGTCACCTTGGTATTGTATTTTTGTTTGTTAATCGATAATTCTGTTGCTAAGATTCACTAGTAGAAAATAGACCTTTCGTTCGGAGCATTAGTCCCTGTTGTGTTTGGGCCCGGGACTAATGTACCCGTTCCAACGACTACAAACTGCCGCAACGTATGGCCACCTCTAGTCCCAGTTAAAAGGGGACCTTTAGTCCCGGTTGGAGACACCAACCGGGACTACAGGGTTTCCGGGAGGCTAGGGCCGGCACCAGCCCCTTTAGTCCCGGCTTGCTGTACGGATCCACCAAGTCTGATGAAAGCAAGAAGTAGATGAACCAGCAAGGCTGCAACGCGCATCTGGTCGAGTTAGGAATCGGAACAGATTAAGGTCTGGCCGGGATTTAATTTCTGAGACAGTCAACACATTTCAAATTCTAGACGACAAGGATGGCAGGTCCATGATAGTAGTTGGATTAAATTCCGCCGCGAGGAGTCAGTACTTTCTCTGTAGAGTAAATGTTAAAAGAAAAGAGAGCTTGACGTGAGGAAAGAAAATCATCGCACCAACACTCAATCGACAGCAACCATGCATCTCGCAGTTGGGATCAACGTACATGACAAGGATATATTCCATACAAAAGGCTTCAGATCATCACACGTGGATCATGTTCAAGAAAAAAATAGCTACGAGTGCAAAGCTTTCTCGGCTAAATTGATGAAATCAACACCGTGTCGAAGTACACCGGCCGGTGATCGCTCAATACTCGAGCGGCTCGATTTCAACGTCGTCATCGCAATATACTTCGCTTCACTAGATCCGCTATTTCATCACTGTTGCGGTACGGTATTCGGCTGCGTCGATTCGCCGCCGTCTTCGTTTCCAGCGACTCGGGAGCTGCGCCGACTCTGCCGTGAGACCCATTGCCCCATTAGATTCGGCGACCCGCTGCCGCGTTGACTCCAGTCCGCCGCATCGGCTCTCGAACGCCGCCTCGACTACATCGACCAGATCAAAGCTACACTCGGGGGCTCCCTCCGCTTCAACGAACCGCCACGATCTTCGACTCCCGCGACCCTCTGAAATCTTTGATTGCGGTGACCCCCTACGATCTTCGGTTGTAGAAAACTACTGCCGCCATCAGCTTCGGCGACTCGCTGCCGCGTCGACTCCGGTCCGCCACATTGGTTCTCGAACGCTACCTCGACTCCATCAACCACCTCGACGCTACACTCGGGGACTCCTTCGGATCCAGTGACCTGCTGCGGTCTTTGGATCCACCTACCAGTTACGGTCTTCGGATCTAGGGACTCGAGGGCTCCCTCGACACCGGCAACCCGCTGTGGTCTTCGACTCCATCGACCCATTGTGGTCTTCGGATCCAGCGACTCGAGGACTCCCTCGACACCGGCGAAACGCTGCGGTCTTCGACTCCATCGACCCGCTGCAGTCTTCTACTCCAGTGACCCGCCGTGGTCTTCGACTCGGGTGACCTGCAGGTTGCATCAGCTCCCGCGATCACGACTCATCACCACCATCAGCCAGCAACCCACTGCAGTCTTCGACTGCGGCTACCCACTACAATCTTCGGTTGGTGGCGAGTCGCGCGCTGGTGTCGAGTCCGTCCGCCAGGTCAACAACTGATAAAGCTAAGTTTACCTCTACTTAGAACCGATTCTTTTTAAACTCGCACTCGAAACACTCGGGGGCTGCGCCCTCTTCGAGTAACCTAATGTGCCGTCGACTCCACGCACTCAAGCACCTCATACGTGATAGCCCGAGTAGCTGATTCTGCCTGATCGTCGAATCCTTGAACTCCGAGTACCTCGGCAAGGTACTGAGACTAAGGGTAACCAGGCTAACGAAAAGACCTAGCATACAGTGCAAAAGTATCGACTCGATTGGCACCAGAATTTTACTTTGCAAACCGACATGCAAATATCCTTTACAAGATACGAATACTTCACAATTCTTAATATTTTATGCAGCTTACAAGGATGTTGACTGCGTCGAGCTATTCTTTCGGGTCCTCCAACAGGAGTCGACAAAACAACTGACTACGACATACACTCAAGACCCGAGTCGAGTCCCTTCTCGGATGGTTGCATCGCTTGATGCTAGAAAGACGCGATGCTGGTCACGCACCCGACAGACGCGGTGCTAGCCGCACACCTAACAGAAGCGACTACTTCGACTCCATTTGCATCTTAGACTTGCCCAGCTAAAATGCTGGATGACTCCACTACATCGACTCCAACTGCATCGTTAATTCTTGGCTCCTTATGCGTGATACGCTGACTCGATGCACTTCCGAGTCAGTGGTTTCTCCTCGCATGATTTTCGACTACGACTGCAAGATATAAGACTCGAGTCTCTGCCCGAGGCTACTACTCCGCCAGACACTCGGGGGCTACTCCAAACTGGAGCGCTGGTCGCGCATATACAAGATCCTCGAGTTACACGCTCTGAATCCTCACCCGAATCCATGATTCGACTAAGGACTCGGGGGATACTCCCATAGGGAGCGCTGTCCGCACACCCGAAGAAATTTGTGAAGATATCCAAGCATGATGAAAACCCTTCACTCGATTCGATTGTGGACTTCGGGTTACTCCCATAGGGAACGCTGAAAACATATTCGACTGAAACAAGAAAAAGACGACAGCAGTCACAAATATTTATAGTCCCTACTCGAGTCTACGACTCGAATAGGCACTCGGGGGCTACTCCCATAGGGAGAGCTGGTCACGCGCCCTATGATTATTTTTCCTTTTACATCGTACTATGTATCGATAACATCCACACTCAAATTTCATGGCGACTCCACCTCATATTTTCCCAACAGAGAGATTACGTCTCCTGGGCCACCTGATGTTGGGTTCACAGCATAGAAAACAAAAATTTTCCTACGGTGGGAACTATACGCCAAGATCTATCTACTAGATACAAGCAACAGGTGGATATACATCCATAGAGAACTTACCCTCGAAGACAAAAAAGCTTTGTTAACGAGTTGGAACTTGTGGATGATGTAGTCGTAGACTTGCCGATCTCAAGATCGTGATGAAGTCCAACAGGTCCAGCTCCAGCACGTCCATCAGATCCAGCTCCAGCAAGTCCAGCACCACCAAGTCTAGCACCGCAAAGCAGCGGTGCATCCGTGATCGCACACACGTCTGGTACCCCGACAACCCCCGTCCCTCGCTTCAGCAAAGCAGCGGAAGCAGCAACTCCTTTCCAGATAAAGCCACCGGGAACATGTATCTCGCTAATCCGAGACCATGGGGGAATAATACTAGAGGGGAGAGAGATCCTTCACGAGGAGGTGTGAGGAAGAAGGAGTGAGAGGGGGGTCTTTTATAGGAGGAGGGGAGGGTACCCCTCCCATGAACGGCGCCCATGGAGGGTGTCCCTTCACCTCCCCCATTCATGGGGTGGTAACCCCTCCACATTAAAATGCCCCTTCACATTCTCTTTTAAAGTCTCCACTTTAAATGCATTAAATTTCTCCAAATTTAATGCTCTCTCATTTAATAAAACTCTTTTATTAATTTTATTCAGAATTTTGTTAATTACTTTAATTAACAAACATTCACATAAAACCCCTGCAACATTTCAATATTACATGTAGAACCAATTTCAACAATTTCACCCAAAACAGTTTCGGGGTCTATTGAAATAATTCCAGCGCTTTCTTAATCTTTTTCTGAAACATATTTGCTACTAAATGGTGTCGGTATCCCTTAAGTGTGTCACCCTACGGTTCGTAAATAACGAAGACATGATCGAGACCCCTCTCAGATCAATAATCAGAAACGGGACCTGGAGATCTATACTGACTCCTACACATTTAACGATGACTTCTGTGATCGTGAGAACCTTTAACGCTAGTAACTAAATCCCTTTTTCTCGCGATATATTACATGTCCGAGATTCGATCATCAGTATCCAAATACCTAGTTTGATCTCGTTACCGACATGCACTCTTTTCTCGTTCCCGTGATATAACATTCTAGTGATCACATCACTTGCTTGCAAGCTATCTTAATGTGATATCACCGAGAGGGCCCAGAGTATATCTATCCGTCATCGGGATGGACAAATCCCACTCTTTATCTATGAGCCTCAACATAACACGTTTTTAGCACTGAACCCACCTTTATAGTCACACTGTTACGGTGTGACGTTTGGTGTTATCAAGATACTCTTCCGGTGTTAGCAATTAACATGATCTCATGGTCTAAGGACTAAGATTACTTCGTATGATGTTATAGCAATATAAACATAATGACTTTAATCGTAATGCTATACTTCGGATGAATGTTCATCACATCATTCCACTAATGTTGTGACCTTGTTATTAACAACATCCAATGTCCATGATCAAGAAACCTTGATCATCTTGTTAATCAACGAGCTAGTTTATATGAGAGGCATTACTAGGAACTTTATATTTTGTTTATTAAACACACATGTATTAACGTTTCCAATTAATACAATTATAGCATACAAAATAAATATTTATCATAAACATGGAATAAGATAATAACCACTTTATTATTGCCTCTCGGGAATATTCCCTTCAGTCTCCCACTTGCACTAGAGTCAATAATCTAGGTTGAAAAACTTTGCGTATTGAACACCTATGGCTTTCTGGTGTTGCATATATGCGATTGCTAGTGGTTAACATAATCTCCGGATCTGACAATTTCAGGTCCGTGTGTATTTGCATGTCTTTGCGTCTCTACGCATCACTCGTTCTCAAATGAGATGACATTGTATAAATTTCATCCTTTGGTGAGACCTTTAGTTCGTTCGGGTTAAAATATGTTGATATTATTGTCATACAATATACACTTTATAATGAACTACCTTTAACTATTTGTCACTTATACATGATATATTCTTAGTTCTTCCAAAGCTCATAAGAATATCTTTACTATTGTCCAATGATTATCTTATGAATCATTCTGGTATGTGCTCATAACATTTAGAGCATAGGACATATCTGGATAGATACATATCACGGTATAATCGATCAAAATCTTCATGTAATTTTACTCACCAAGTGTTGAAACACTTGAATCTTGATACAATGCTTTCCATGCAGCAAGAACCTTTCTTGTTGTTTCCATATTGAACCCTTTCAATATCTCATATATGTATGTCTGGCACAACCATATTAGCGTCTCAATCTATCCATATAGATATTGATGCCTAATATTCCGGTTTTGCCCAAGTCTTTCATCGAAATCTTATTTTAATGAAATTCTTAACTTGTGTCAATACAAGATACATCATTTCCAATCAACAATATGTCCTCTACATAATGTATTAGAAATATGTCTGAGCACTCCCACTTAATTTCTTGCAAATGCAAGCATCTTCATCATCTCCGATGAAATTAAACTCCTTTAACATTTTCATCATGGTGAAGATTCCAACTCCGCTATGCTCACTTCAACTATTGAAGTTTGCATGTCCTTTTAGAATCCTTTGAATTAACAAAACCCTTAGGACCATGTCATGTACACGTCCTAGGTAACCATTCTATTATAAGAACCTTGTTTTGTTTATTCAACTATCATACATCAAATTATATGTAGTGGTTGCTACAGTAATCCGTAAAGACTAAATATTGCTATAAAAGATCAAATTTTGTCATAGTAAACTCCTTGAACATTGTCGTAAACTTATTTCTGACATGTCGACTATTTCATAGATGTTAAACATCCATGTCTATTTCTTTATAGATCCAAACACGACTGATAGGCTTCACGCATTTCCGGAGGGTCTTCCAAGTTCAGAAACTTGATTTCTCGTGTATGGATACTATCACGGATTCTATGACTTCTAGTCATTTTATGGAGTCAGGTCCCATCATCGCTTCTTTGCATGTAGTCAGTTCATCATTGTCAAAACAATAACGACTTGCTTATCAAATCACACTATTTGATTCTTACCGACCCACATGGTTTAATAGGAACTCTAATCTCCGAGATCACACCCTTTGTAATCACGGGAGCCATGAGCATTGTGGCCACCACCGGGACACTTTCCGGCGCTGCGCTACTTAGCACATATTGTTGGGTCCGCAACATAGAAAACAAAATTTTTCCTACGATGAGAACTATACGCCAAGATCTATCTACTAGGTATAGAGCAACGGGTGGACATACATCCATCGAGAACTTACCCTCGAAGACAACAAGTTTTGTTAACGAGTAGGAACTCGTGGTTGATGTAGTCGTACACTTGCCGATCTCAAGATCGTGTGGAAGTCCGAGCAGGTCCGGCTCTAGCACGTCCTTCAGATCCAACTCTAGCAAGTCCAGCACCGCAAAGCAGCGGTGCATCCGTGATCGCACACACGTCTGGTACCCCGACAACCTCCGTCCCTCGCTCCAGCAAAGCAGCGGAAGCAGCAACTCCTTTCCAGATAAAGCCACCAGGAACATGTATCTCGCTAATCCGAGACCATGGGGGAATAATACTAGAGAGGGAGAGAGATCCTTCACGAGGAGGTGTGTGGAAGAAGGTGAGTGAGGGGGGGCTTTAGTAGGAGGAGGGGGGTACCCCTCCCCCATGGCCGACGCACATGGGAGGGTGACTCCTCACCTCCCCCATTCATGTGGTGATAACCCCTCCACATTAAAATGCCCTTCACATTCTCTTTTAAAGTCTCCACTTTAAATGCATTAAATTTCTCCAAATTTAATGCTCTCTCATTTAATAAAACTCTTTTATTATTTTATTCAGAATTTTGTTAATTACTTTAATTAACAAAGATTCACATAAAACCCCCTGCAACATTTCAATATTACATGCAGAACCAATTTCAGCAATTTCACCTGAAACAGTTTTGGTGTCTATTGAAATAATTCCAGCGCTTTCTTAAATATTTATCTGAAACATATTTGCTCCAAATGGTGTCGGTATCCCTTAAGTGTGTCACCCTACGGTTCGTGAATAATGCAGACATGATCGAGACCCCTCTCCGATCAATAATCAGCAGCGGGACCTGGAGATCCGTACTGACTCCCACATATTCAACGATGACCCTTGTGATCGTGTGAACCTTTTAACGTCGTAACTAAATCCATTTGTCTCGTGATATATTACATGTCCGAGATTCGATCATTGGCATCCAAATACCTAGTTTGATCTCGTTACCGACATGCACTCTTTTCTCGTTCCCGTGATATAACATTCTAGTGATCACATCACTTGCTTGCAAGCTATTTCAATGTGATATCACCGAGAGGGCCTAGAGTATATCCATCCGTCATCGGGATTGACAAATTCCACTTGTGATCCATGAGTCTCAACATAACACCTTCGTAGCACTGAACCCACCTTTATAGTCACCTTATTACGGTGTGACGTTTGATGTTATCAAGATACTCTTTTGGTGTTAGCAATTAACCTGATCTCATGGTCTAAGGACTAAGATTACTTTGTATGATGTTATAGCAATATAAACATAATGACTTTGATTGTAACGCTATACTTCGGATGAATGTTCATCACATCATTCCACTAATGTTGTGACCTCGTTATTAACAACATCCAATGTCCATGATCTGGAAACCTTGATCATCTTGTTAATCAACGAGCTAGTTTATATGAGAGGCATTACTAGGAACTTTATATTTTGTTTATTAAACACACATGTATTAACGTTTCCAATTAATACAATTATAGCATGAAAAATAAACATTTATCATAAACATGGAATAAGATAATAACCACTTTATTATTGCCTCTCGGGCATATTCCCTTTAGTCTCCCACTTGCACTAGAGTCAATAATCTAGTTTGAAAAACTTTGCGTATTGAACACCTATGGCTTTCTGGTGTTGCATATACACGATTGCTAGTGGTTAACATAATCTTCAGATCTGACACTTTCAGGTCTGTGTGTATTTGCATGTCTTTGCGTCTCTACGCATCACTCATTCTCAAATGAGATGACATTGTATAAATTTGGTCCTTTGGTGAGACCTTTAGTTCGTTCGGGTTTAAAATATGTTGATATTATTGTCATACAATATATATTCATAGTATTAGCCCACTTTGAACCACACCTAGTTTGATAACAAACTACTTAACACAAATGCCCTCCTTTGCTGCTACTATAGCAGTTATATACTTAGCCTTTTGCTGTAGTATCCGTCACAATGTCTCAACTTTGGAACTCATCCAAATCCGTCATGGAACATCCTTTCCATTACATTGTGCCACCCATAGTCTAAATTGAGATAAATTTAATTTGTATCTTGTCACAAAAATAGTATCAATGTAACACTTTATAATGAACTACCTTTAACTATTTGTCACTTATACATGATATATTCTTAGTTCTTCCAAAGCTCATAAGAATATCTTTACTATCGTCCAATGATAATCTTATGAATCATTCTGGTATGTGCTCATAACATTTAGAGCATAGGACATTTATGATATATACATATCATGGTATAATCGATCAAAATCTTCATGTGATTTTACTCACCAAGTGTTGAAACTCTTGAATCTTGATACAATCCTTTCCATGCAGCAAGAACCTTTCTTGTTGTTTCCATATTGAACCCTTTCAATATCTCATATATGTATGTCTGGCACAACCATATTAGCGCCTTAATCTATCCATATAGATATTGATGCCAAATATTCTGGGTTTGCCCAAGTCTTTCATCAAAATCTTATTTTAATGAAATTCTTAACTTGTGTCAATACAAGATACATCATTTCCAATCAACAATATGTCCTCTACATAATGTATTAGAAATATGTCTCAGCGCTCCCACTTAATTTCTTGCAAATGCAAGCATCTTCATCATCTCCGATGAATTTAAACTCTTTTAACAGTTTCATCATGGTGAAGATTCCAACTCCGCTATGCTTACTTCAACTATTGAAGTTTGCATGCCCTTTTAGCACGCTTTGAATTAACAAAACCCTTCGGACCGTGTCTTGTACACGTCCTAGGTAACTATTCTATTAGAAGAACATTGTTTTGTTTGTTCAACTACCATACATCAAATTATATGTAGTGATTGCTACATTAATCCGTCAAGACTAAATATCACTATGAAAGATCAAATCTTGTCATAGTAAACTCCTTGAACATTGTCGTAAACTTCTTTCCGACATGTCGACTATTTCATAGATGTTAAACATCCATGTCTTATTTCTTTATATATCCAAACACGACCGATAGGCTTCACGCCTTTCCGGAGGGTCTTCCAAGTTCAGAAACTTGATTTCTCGTGTATGGATACTATCACGGATTCTATGACTTCTAGTCATTTTATGGAGTCAGGGCCCATCATCGCTTCTTTGCATGTAGTCGGTTCATCATTGTCAAAACAATAACGACTTGCTTATCAAATCACACTATTTGATTCTTACCGACCCACACGGTTCAATAGGAACTCTAATCTCTGAGATCACAACCTTTGTAATCACGGGAGCCATGAGCATTGTGGCCGCCACCGGGACACTTTCCGGCGCTGCGCTACTTAACAAATATAGCTAAGGTTCAACAACCTTATCAAGGTTCTATTGTCCTCCCACTTAACTTTTCGCGAAAAGTTCCTTCTCAAGAAACTTGACGTTCCAAGTAACAAACTCTTTTGTCCTCGGTGTTATGGAGAAATTCCCAACAAATTCTTTGGGATAACCTACAAAGACGTGCTTATCCGACTTTGGTTGTAAACATTTTACTTATGCATAGCATAGCAAAATTTTAAGAAAAGACAATTTGGGTTTTATCCCAAACCATAACTTATATGGTGTCATTTCAACGGATCACGATGGTGCTCTTTTCAGTGTAAAAGCGACAGTCTCTAAAGCTTCAATCCTTAAAACATAATGGCAGTTTTATAAATGGCACCTTTGATCTTACCATGTCAAACATGGTTTGATTTCATCTCTCGAATATGCCATACTCCTATGGTTTATCGGGAAACACAAATCATGGAACAATTCCTCAAATCTTAGGTGTTTTGCTAAACATGTAACTCAAATATGTTCCTTTATGATCGAATCATAAACTCTTTATTTTCTTGTTACAATGATTTTTCACTTCATCTTGAAATTCTTTGAACAATTTTCAAATGTTTCATACTTCTTCCTTATTAAGTAAATATACAGATATATTCACTCAAATTTCTGGAGAAAGCATATGAAGCAAAAAGGATCCATCGCATATGGCTACACATAATGGACTATATACATCAACATGCATAATATCCAATAAGTTAGTCATCCGTTCCTCTTTGGCCTATGAACGGAGTTTCAATTATGTCAAGTAAAGTTTCACCAGCGTCAATTGATCAAAATCAAAAGACTCCAAAAATCCATCAACATGGAGTTTTTTCATGTTTTCTTTCCAATATAATTTAAAACAGCGATGTCACTTCATAAGTGATCTTTCAATCATTTGTCTTGCGACATTTTAGCAATAGTGTTTATGGATGTGATTTCTCCCACTAGACTTGTAAAAGTTCATCCATCTTTTATGGAATACGGTAATTATTTGAACAACCATTGTTCTCATAATACTGGAACAAAATAACAATTATTAAAACAAATCTTGAAGACTAGGTTTGATGACAACGAAAAACACAATAACACTTTATTTGTTTTCGATGAACATCATCACTTATTCTCTTGCTAGTTACTTAGGCCATTGTAGTTCATGAATTGCGTTGTCCTGTATGACACTTCATACCAACCAATTCAGTATCCAATACCGGTATCCAATACTTAAGAACCACATTGTTTAACAAGCAAGTAATACAACCATAACATGTATATCTTCTATATACCTAAGTTGGACATCTCCAACCTTTTCTTTTCTGCCAAATATTTTATAGATTCTCTTTCAACAATTCGTTTCTTTTAAAAGAATCTATCAACATCAATAGTGGTGTCATTCACATGACACATAGTACAAAGCGTATATAGTCAAATACTAATACCTTTGAACTTGCACTTTGAAGTGGATCACCATCATCAAATGTTTGGTGTTCTTTCAAAAATCCATTCTTTTGTAATCTATTAGTGTAGTAAACATTTTACTTACATCTTCTATTCATCCTTATCATGACAACTTTAATGATCAAGCTACTATAGCCTATAAGGAAGAATCGCGAGTATAATGTTAGTTCCCAAAACCTTTTTGGGAGATCCGGATGCTTAGCATCTCCATCCTTCACAAATTCTCGTACAACATGAGAACATGTATTTTGCTAAATTATACTCTATCATAATGCAACCAAAAACATTGTTTCAGATATCACAATATCTTCCACACATGATGGTTTCTGAAACAATTTTCAGCTCCAATATAATCTTGATATTAAAACAACTTTTGAATATCAATAATCATGGAGGCAAACATGATACTTTAGATACTAACATTGGAATTCTTACTCTTTATTTAATACTACTTATTAAACTTCATGGAGTAAATAGAGTTTGCTGAAAGTTTGCAATAGGACTTATAAACTTTAAATTGACATTCAAAACAATACGATACCAGTTCGTAAACTAAATATCCAGAATTCTATAGTTCTATTATCTCAATTGAAACTAAGCATAAGGTACTGAACATACGCCAATGACTACAAAAAATTATGCAAATTCACTTTGATTTAGTTTATGACAAATTGAGTTCGACTAATCCAAATTAGAAATGAACTCCCACTCAAAAATGACATCCCTCGTGCCTTTTTGGTGATTACATGAACCAAATCCACTACACCAAGTCCGATCATCACGTGAGTTGATGTAGCTTCAAAGGCGAGCATCTATATGGGCATCATATCAACTATATGACTCATGGTTAACCTTTCGGTCCATGTTCCGAGGCCATGTCTGTACATGCTCGGCTCGCCAAGTAAGAACCTTAGTATTCGGGTGTGTAAAACTGTCTTACACCTGTTATATGAAAGCATAGAGTCGAGAACACCCGATCATCACGTGATGTCTCGAAACACGATCCATACAACGGTGCATACTTAAGGAAGAACACATTTTTTATCTTGATATTTAAATGAGGGATCATCTTATAATGCTGCTAAAACGCCAAACAAGCAATATAAGATGCTAACATCTAATGTGTAAAGTGAGATGATATGGTCCATGCATTTGATCTCTATCATTTGCATCGTGGTATGATCTCTATCATTCCTTTGTGTGTAAGGCCAAGGTCTATGGAACTTACACGTTGAGTGTGTTGTAAGAGTATCTATCATACATCTACTTATAACAATACCATATCAAGACACTAGCCCAGCAACGATCTAAACTAGACGTCTCTAATTTATCAATTGCAAGTTTTACGTGGCTTAGGGCTTTCGGAGATAGAACCGGTCTCACCTACGAACATGAACCACAACGAGGATAACCAAGTTATTAGCAACTCGCTGTAAATCAGATATTGACTATAGTAGGAGAGACAGACACCTGCCAGCCACTTATGCAAAACTAGTTGCATGTCAGTCGTGGAACCGGTCTCATGTATGATGACATGTAAGGTTGGTCCGGGCCGCTTCATCCCACTATGCCACCAATATCCAAAATACATAGAAGATGCAATAACATGATCATCATCGCCCACATATAAACATATGTGTACTACCCGTGCAAAGCACCTACGCACAGATCATGCTCTGATACCACTGTTGGGTCCGCAACATAGAAAACAAAAAATTTCCTACGATGAGAACTATACGCCAAGATCTATCTACTAGGTACAGAGCAACGGGTGGACATACATCCATCGAGAACTTACCCTCGAAGACCACGAGTTTTGTTAACGAGTAGGAACTCGTGGTTGATGTAGTCGTACACTTGCCGATCTCAAGATCGTGTGGAAGTCCGAGCAAGTTCGGCTCCAGGACGTACTTCAGATCCAGCTCCAGCAAGTCCAGCACCACCAAGTCCAGCACCGCAAAGCAGCGGTGCATCTGTGATCGCACACACGTCCGGTACCCCGAAAACCTCCGTCCCTCGCTCCAGCAAAGCAGCGGAAGCAGCAACTCCTTTCTAGATAAAGCCACCGGGAACATGTATCTCGCTAATCCGAGACCATGGGGGAATAATACTAGAGGGGGAGAGATCCTTCACGAGGAGGTGTGTGGAAGAAGGGGAGTGAGAGGGGCCTTTTATAGGAGGAGGGGGTACCCCTCCCCCATGGCCGGCGCCCATGGGAGGGTGACTCCTCACCTCCCCCACTCTTGTGGTGGTAACCCCTCCACATTAAAATGCCCCTTCACATTATCTTTTAGAGTCTCCACTTTAAATGCATTAAATTTCTCCAAATTTAATGCTCTCTCATTTAATAGAACTCTTTTATTATTTTATTCAGAATTTTGTTAATTACTTTAATTAACAAACATTCACATAAAACCCCTTGCAACATTTCAATACTACATGTAGAACCAATTTCAGCAATTTCACCCGAAACAGTTTCGGTGTCTATTGAAATAATTCCAGCGCTTTCTTAAATCTTTATCTGAAACATATTTGCTCCAAATGGTGTCGGTATCCCTTAACTGTGTCACCCTATGTTCGTGAATAATGCAGACATGATCGAGACCCCTCTCCGATCAATAATCGGCAGCGGGACCTAGAGATCCATACTGAGTCCCACATATTCAACGATGACCCTTGTGATCGTGTGAACCTTTTAACGTAGTAACTAAATCCTTTTGTCTCGTGATATATTACATGTCCGAGATTCGATCATTGGCATCGAAATACCTAGTTTCATCTCGTTACCGACATGCACTCTTTTCTCGTTCCCGTGATATAACATTCTAGTGATCACATCACTTGCTTGCAAGCTATTTCAATGTGATATCACCGAGAGGGCCCAGAGTATATCTATCCGTCTTCGGGATTGAAAATTCCACTCTTGATCCATGAGCCTCAACATAACACCTTCGTAGCACTGAACCCACCTTTATAGTCACCCTGTTACGGTGTGACGTTTGAGGTTATCAAGATACTCCTCTGGTGTTAGCAATTAACATGATCTCATGGTCTAAGGACTAAGATTACTTCCTATGATGTTATAGCAATATAAACATAATGACTTTGATCATAATGCTATACTTCGGATGAATGTTCATCAGATCATTTCACAAATGCTGTGACCTTATTATTAACAACATCCAATGTCCATGATCAAGAAACCTTGATCATCTTGTTAATCAACAAGCTAGTCTGTAAGAGAGGCATAACTAGGAACCCTTTTTGTTTATTAAACAACATGTATTGATGTTTCCGATCAATACAATTATAGCATGCAAAATAAACATTTATCATAAACATGGAATAAGATAATAACCACTTTATCATAAACATTTATCACAACTGAAGGAAATATGCCCTAAGAGGCAATAATAAAGTTGTTATTATGTATTCCTTATATATGATAGATGTTTATTTTGCATGCTATAATTGTATAGATCGGAAACGTTAATACATGTGTGTTTAATAAACAAAAAGGGTTCCTAGTTATGCCTCTCTTATAGACTAGCTTGTTGATTAACAAGATGATCAAGGTTTCCTGATCATGGACATTGAATGTTGTTAATAACAAGGTCACAGCATTTGTCAAATGATGTGATTAACCTTCATCCGAAGTATAGCATTACGATCAAGTCATTATGTTTACATTGCTATAACATCATACAAAGTAATCTTTATCCTTAGACCATGAGATCATGTTAATTGCTAACACCGGAAGAGTATCTTGATAACATCAAATGTCACACCGTAACAAGGTGACTATAAAGATGTGTTCAGTGCTACGAAGGTGTTATGTTGAGGCTCATGGATCAAGAGTGGAATTTGTCAATCCCGATGACAGATAGATATACTCTGGGCCCTCTCTATGATATTACATTAAGGTAGCTTGCAAGCAAGTGATGTGATCACTAGAATGTTACATCACGGGAACGAGAAAAGAGTGCATGTCGGTAACAAGATCAAACTAGGTATTTGGATACCGATGATCGAATCTCGGACATGTATTATATCATGAGACAAAGGGATTAAATTACAAGCGTTAAAGGTTCTCACGTTCACAGAAGTCATCGTTGAATATGCAAGAGTCAGTATGAATCTCCAGATCCCGCTTCTGATTATTGATCTGAGAGGAGTCTCAATCATGTCTACATTATTCACGAACCATAGGGTGACACACTTAAGAGTTACCGGACACCATTTTGGAGCACATATGTTTTAGACGAAAGAATTGCAAAGCGCAGGAATTGTTTCGATAGAAACCGAAAATTGTTTCGGGTGAAATTGCAGAAAGTGGTTCTGCATGTGATATTGAAATATTGCAAGGGGTTATATGTGAATGTTTGTTAATTAAAGTAATTAACAAAATTCTGAATAAATTTAATAAAAGATTTTTATTAAATGAGAGAGCATTAAACTTAGAGAATTTTAATGCATTTAAAGTGAGGACTTTAAAAGGGAATGTGAAGAGGCATTTTAATGTGGAGGGGTTACCACCACATGAATGGGGGAGGTGAGGGGTCACCCCCCATGCGGCAGCCATGGGGAGGGGGTACCCCCCTCGTCCTATAAAAGGCCCCTCTATTCCTCCTTCTTCCTGACACCTCCTCGTGAAGGATCTCTCTCCCCCTCTAGAATTATTCCCCCATGGTCTCGGATTAGCGAGATACATGTTCCCGGTGGCATTTCGTCTAGAAGGAGTTGCTACTTCCGCGGGATCACTGGAGCGAGGAGGTGGAGGTTGTCCGGTGGCTTGAACGTGTGTGCGAGTACGGATGGGCTGCTGAGTTGCGGCGCTCGGACTTCCACACGATCTTGAGATCGGCAAGTGTACGACTACATCAACCACAAGTTCCTACTCGTTAAAAAAACTCGTTGTCTTCGAGGGTAAGTTCTCGATGGATGTATGTCCACCCGTTGCTCTATACCTAGTAGATAGATCTTGGCGTGTAGTTCTCATCGTAGGAAATTTTTTGTTTTCTATGTTGCGGACCCAACAGTGGTATCAGAGCCTGATCTATGCGTAGGTGCTTTGCACGGGTAGTACAAATATGTTTATATGTGGGCGATGATGATCATGTTATTGCATCTTCTATGTATTTTGGATATTGGTGGCATAGTGGGATGAAGCGGCCCGGACCAACCTTACATGCCATCGTACATGAGACCGATTACACGATTGACATGCAATTAGTTTTGCATAAGTGGCTGGCGGGTGTCTGTCTCTCCTACTATATTCAATATCTGATTTACAACGAGTTGCTAATAACTTGGTTACCCTCGTTGTGGTTCATGTTCTTAGGTAAGAACGTTCTATCTCCGAAAGCCCTAAGCCACGTAAAAGTTGCAATTGATAAATTAGAGGCGTCTAGTTTAGATCGTTGCTGGGCTAGTGTAATGATATGGTATTGTTGTAAGTAGATGTATGATAGATACTCTTACAACACATTCAACGTGTAAGTTCCATAAACCTTGGCCTTACACACAAAGGAATGATAGAGATCATACCACGATGCAAATGATAGAGATCAAATGCATGGACCATATCATCTCACTTTACACATTAGATGTTAGCATCTTATAATGCTAGTTTGGCGCTTTCTGTAGCATTGTAAGATGATCCCTCATTTAGATATCAAGATAAAAATGTGTTCTTCCTTAAGTATGCACCGTTCTGTGGATCGTGTTTCGAGACATCACGTGATTATCGGGTGTACTCGAATCTACGCTTTCATAGGAACGGGTGTAAGATAGTTTTACACACGCGAATACTAAGGTTCTTACTTGGCGAGCCTAGCATGTACAGACATGGCCTCGGAACACGGACCGAAAGGTTAAGCATGAGTCATATAGTTGATATGATGCCCATATAGATGCTCGCCTTTGAAGCTACATCAACTCACGTGATGATCGGACTTGGTGTAGTGGATTTGGTTCATGTAATCACCAAAAGGACACGAGGGATGTCGTTTTTGAGTGGGAGCTCATTAGTAATTTGGATTAGTTGAACTCACTCTATCATAAACTTAGTCTAAATAAACTTTACAAATTATGTTGTAGATGGCACCACCTGCTTTTAATTTCAATGTGTTCATGGAGAAAGAGAAACTTGCTGCGAATGGTAGCAACTTCACCAACTGGGCTATGAATTTGAGGATTCTCCTCACTGCTCCACAAAAGAAATATGTGCTAGAGGCGCCGCTAGGCCCCCCACCAGCTCCTGATGCCCCTGACAAGGAAAAGAATGTCTATATGACTCGTCAGGAGGACCACAACTTAGTTCATTGCGGCATACTGTATGGGCTAGAGCCAGAACTTCGAAAGCGTTTCGAAAATGGCAATGCCTTTGATACCATGGGAGAATTGAAAATGATTTTCGATACCCATGCTGCCGTAGAGAGTTATAATGCTTCAGAAAAGTTCTTTAGCTGCATGATGGAGGAGAACATCTCCGTTAGTGAGCACGTACTCAAAATGTCTGGGTACGCCGATAAGCTTGTGTCCTTGGGAATAACGATTCCCATTGACTTAGGCATACATCATGTTCTCCAATCTCTGCCACCTAGCTACAAGAGCTTCATGATGAACTATAATATGCAGGGCATGAAGAAGTCTCTTCCCGAGCTTTTGTCAATGCTTAAGACTACAGAAGTGGAGATTAGGAAAGAACATCAAGTGTTGATGATCAATAAGACCAGCGGTTTCAAGAAGGACAAGAAAGGCAAGCACAAGGGAAAGAAGGGTGGCAAATCTGTTGCCACACCTGAAAAGAAACCCCGAGCTGGCCCTAAGTCTAACACCGGGTGTTACTATTGCAAGGGGACTGGCCATTGGAAGCGCAATTTCCCCAAGTATTTGGCGGACAAGAAGTCCGCCAAGGCAAACAAAGGTATATGTGATATACATGTTATTGATGTGTACTTGACTAGTACTCACAGTAGCACCTGGGTATTTGATACGGGATCGGTTGCTAATATATGTAACTCGGTTCAGGGGCTACGGAACAAGCGACAACTAGCAAGGGATGAGGTCAGGATGCGGGTCGGCAATGGATAAAGAGTTGATGTGATCGGCGTCGGGATGCTACCTCTCCATATGCCATCGGGATTAGTTATAAACCTAAATAATTGTTATTTGGTGCCTACACTGAGCATGAACATTGTATCCGGATCATGTTTGATGCAAAGTGGTTATTCCTTTAAATCTGAAAACAATGGTTGTTCAATTTATAAGAATGATATCTTTTATGGTCATGCACCTGTGTTGAATGGTTTATTTCTATTGGATCTCGATAGTAGTATTATGCATATTCATAATGTTGATGCTAAAAGGATTAAACTTGATAATGATATATCTGCGTATATGTGGCACTGCCGTCTAGGTCATATTGGCGTTAAACACATGAAGAAACTCCATTCAAATGGACTTTTGGAATCACTTGATTTTGAATCATTTGATACATGTGAGCCATGCCTTATGGGCAAGATGACTAGAATGCTGTTTTCCGGTTCAATGGAACGGGCGACAGATTTATTGGAAATCATACATACTGATGTATGTGGACCAATGAGTGTGTCGGCGCGAGGTGGATATCGTTATTTTGTTACTTTCATGGATGATTTAAGTAGATACGGGTATATCTATTTGATGAAACACAAGTCTGAAACTTTTGAAAAGTTCAAGGAATTTCAGAATGAAGTGGAAAATCATCATAATAGAAAGATCAAATTTCTTCGGTCTGACCATGGAGGTGAGTATCTAAGTTACGAGTTTAGCACACACATGAAAGAGTGTGGAATAGTTTCACAACTCACGCCTGCCGGAACACCACAACGTAATGGTGTGTCGGAACATCGTAATCGTACTTTATTGGATATGGTTAGATCTATGATGTCTCTGACTGACTTGCCACTGTCATTTTGGGGTTATGCACTGGAAACAGCTGCATTCACTTTAAATTGGGCACCATCTAAATCCGTTGAAACGACACCGTATGAATTATGGTTTGGAAACAAACCTAAGTTGTCATTTCTTAAAGTTTGGGGATGCGATGTTTAAGTGAAGAAACTTCAACTGGATAAACTCGAACCTAAAGCGGAAAAATGCGTCTTCATAGGATATCCTAAGGAAACGATTGGGTATACCTTCTATCACAGATCTGAGGGCAAGGTTTTTGTTGCCAAGAATGGATCCTTTCTTGAGAACGAGTTTCTCGTGAAAGGTGTGAGTAGTCGGAAGGTAGAACTCAAAGAGGTTATTGAACCTTCTCTTCATGAAATGGCGAGTAGCGTAGCACCAGAAATTGTTTCGGAGTTGACTTCACCTAATGAAGAGAGAGCTAATGATATTGATCATGAAACTCCGAAAGAGGACACTACCGAACCTCGCAGGTCAAGCAGGACACGTGCAGCTCCTGAACTGTACGGCAATCCTATTGTGAATTTCATGGTTGATGAAATGGATGACCCTGCGATGTATGAAGAAGCGATGATGGGCTCGGATTCCAACAAATGGCTAGAAGCCATGAAATCCGAGATGTAATCCATGTACGAGAACCAGGTTTGGACCTTGGTGGACTTACCTCATGATCGAAAGGCCATTGAGAATAAATGGATTTTCAAAAGAAAAACTGATGCTGATGGTAATGTGACCATCTATAAGGCTCGACTTGTCACAAAGGGGTTTCAACAAATTCAAGGAGTTGACTACGATGAGACATTCTCTCCCGTAGCGATGCTTAAGTCGGTTATGATTATGTTAGCAATTGCTGCATATTTCGATTATGAAATATGGCAGATGGATGTCAAAACTGCGTTCCTCAATGGTAATATTGAAGGAGAGTTGTATATGATACAACCTAAGGGTTTTGTCGATCCTAAGGATGCTAATAAGGTATGCAAACTTCAACGATCCATCTATGGACTGAAGCAAGCATCCCGGAGTTGGAATCTCCGCTTTGATGAGGTGATCAAAGAGTTTGGATTTGTCCAAACTTATGGAGAGGCTTGTATTTACAAGAAAGTGAGTGGGAGCAATGTGGCATTTCTGATATTATATGTGGATGACATATTATTGATTGGAAATGATATAGATCTTATAAACTATGTTAAAAGTTATCTAAACAGCAAATTTTCAATGAAAGACCTTGGTGAAGCGTCATATATATTAGGCATTAAAATCTATAGAGATAGATCAAGGCGCCTAATTGGGCTATCACAGAGTACATACCTTGATAAGATATTAAAGAAGTTTAATATGGACGGAAGTAAGAAGGGGTTCTTACCTATGTTGCAAGGCAAGACATTGAGTAAGACTCAAAGTCCGGCTACGGCGGAAGAAAGAGAGATAATGGATAAGATCCCCTATGCCTCGGTCATAGGCTCTATAATGTATGCCATGCTATGTACAAGACCGGATATGGCACATGCTATTAGTTTGACTAGTAGGTACCAATCTGATCCAGGTTCGGAACACTGGATAGAGGTCAAGAACATCCTCAAGTACTTGAGAAGAACTAGGGATATGTTTCTTACATACGGAGGTGAAGAAGAGCTAGTCGCTAAGTGTTATGTCGATGCTAGCTTTGACACCGATCCGGATGACTCTAAGTCTCAATCTGGATACGTATTTCTCTTGAACGGAGCAGCAGTTAGTTGGAGGAGTTCCAAACAACCTGTGGTGGCTGGATCAACGATGGAGGCGGAATATGTTGCTTCTTCAGAAGCGACGCAGGAAGCGGTTTGGATGAAAGAGTTCATTATGGAACTAGGTGTGGTTCCTAGTGCATTGGACCCGATGGTGATCTATTGTGACAATAATGGAGCCATAGCCAACGCCAAGGAACCGAGGTCTCACAAGAATTCCAAGCATATTAAGCGTCGGTTTCACTCCATCCGCGAACATGTCAAGGATGGAGACATAAAGATTTGTAAAGTACACACGGGCCTAAATGTAGCAGATCCATTGACTAAAGCTCTCCCTAGGGCAAAACATGATCAACACCAGAACTACATGGGTGTTAGATTTATCACTATGTGAACTAGATTATTGTCTCTAGTGCAAGTGGGAGAATGAAGGAAATATGCCCTGAGAGGCAATAATAAAGTTGTTATTATGTATTCCTTATATATGATAGATGTTTATTTTGCATGCTATAATTGTATTGATCGGAAACGTCAATACATGTGTGTTTAATAAACAAAAAGGGTTCCTAGTTATGCCTCTCTTATAGACTAGCGCTTTGATTAACAAGATGATCAAGGTTTCCTGATCATGGACATTGGATGTTGTTAATAACAAGGTCACAGCATTTGTGAAATGATGTGATGAACATTTATCCGAAGTATAGCATTACGATCAAGTCATTACGTTTACATTGCTACAACATCATACGAAGTAATCTTTATCCTTTGAGATCATGTTAATTGCTAACACCGGAAGGGTATCTTGATAACATCAAACGTCACACCGAAACAGGGTGACTATAAAGATGGGTTTAGTGGAGGCTCATGGATCAAGAGTGGAATTTGTCAATCCCGATGACGGATAGATATACTCTAGGCCCTCTCGGTGGTATCACATTAAGGTAGCTTGCAAGCAAGTGATGTGATCACTAGAATGTTATATCACGGGAACGAGAAAAGAGTGCATGTCGGTAACGAGATCAAACTAGTATTTTGGATACCGATGATCGAATCTTGGACATGTATTATATCATGAGACAAAGGGATTAAATTACAAGCGTTAAAGGTTCTCACGATCACAGAAGTCATCGTTGAATATGCAGGAGTCAGTATGGATCTCTAGATCCCGCTTCTGATTATTGATCTGAGAGGAGTCTCAATCATGTCTGCATTATTCGCGAACCGTAGGATGACACACTTAAGAGTTACCGGACACCATTTTGGAGCACATATGTTTCAGACGAAAGAATTGCAAAGCGCAGGAATTGTTTCGATAGAAACCGAAAATTGTTTCGTGTGAAATTGCAGAAAGTGGTTCTCCATGTGATATTGAAATATTGCAAGGGGTTATATGTGAATGTTTGTTAATTAAAGTAATTAATAAAATTCTTAATAAATTTAATAAAAGAGTTTTATTAAATGAGAGAGCATTAAATTTAGAGAATTTTAATGCATTTAAAGGGAATGTGAAGAGGCATTTTAATGTAGAGGGGTTACCACCACATGAATGAGGGAGGTGAGGGGTCACCCCCCCCATGCGCCAGCCATGGGGAGGGGGTACCCCCTCCTCCTATAAAAGGCCCCCTCTTCCTCCTTCTTCCTCACACCTCCTCGTGAAAGATCTCTCTCCCCCTCTAGAATTATTCCCCCATGGTCTCGGATTAGCGAGATACATGTTCCCAGTGGCATTTCGTCTGGAAGGAGTTGCTGCTTCCGCTAGATCATTGGAGCGAGGAGGTTGTCTGGTGGCTTGAACGTGTGTGCGAGTATGGATGCGCTGCTGAGTTGCGGCGCTTAGACTTCCACACGATCTTGAGATCGGCAAGTGTACGACTACATCCACTACGAGTACCTACCCGTTAACAAAACTCGTTGTCTTCGAGGGTAAGTTCTCGATGGATGTATGTCCACCCATTGCTCTGTACCTAGTAGAAAGATCTTGGCGTGTAGATCTCATCGTAGGATTTTTTTTGTTTTCTATGCTGCGGACCCAACAAATACCGGTATCCAATACCTCAGAACCACATTGTTTAACAAGCAAGGAATACAGTCATAACATGTATATCTTCTATATACCTAAGTTGGACATCTCCAACCTTTTCTTTTCTGCCAAATATTTTATAGATTCTCTTTCAACAATTCCTTTTCTTTTAAAAGAATCCATCAACATCAATAGTGGTGTCATTCACATGACACATAGTACAAAGTGTATATAGTCAAATACTAATACCTTTGGACTTGCACTTTGAAGTGGATCACCATCATCAAATATTTGGTGTTCTTTCAAAAAATCCATTCTTTAGTAATCTATTAGTGTAGTAAACATTTTACTTACATCTTCTATTCATCCTTATCATGAAAACTTTCATGATCAAGCTACTATAGCCTATAAGGATGAATCGTGAGTATAATGTTAGTTCCCAAATCCTTTTTGGGAGATCCGGATGCATAGCATCTCCATCCTTCACAAATTCTCATACAATATGAGAACATGTATTTTGCTAAATTATACTCTATCATAATGCAACCAAAAACATTGTCTCAGATATCACAATATCTTTCACACATGATGGTTTCTGAAACAATTTTCAGCTCCTAGATAATCTTGATATTAAAACAACTTTTGAATATCAATAATCATGGAGGCAACCATGATACTTTAGATACTAACATTGGAATTCTTACTCTTGATTTAATACTACTTATTAAACTTCATGGAGTAAATAGAGTTTGTTGAAAGTTTGCAATAGGACTTATAAACTTTAAATTGACATTCAAAACAATACAATACCAGTTCGTAAAGTAAATATCCAAAATTCTATAGTTCTATTATCTCAATTAAAACTAAGCATAAGGTAGTGAACAAATGCCAATGACTACAACAAATTATGCAAATTCACTTTGATTTAGTTTATGACAAATTGAGTTCGACTAATCCAAATTAGAAATGAACTCCCACTCAAAAACGACATCCCTCTTTCCCTTTTGGTGATTACATGAACCAAATCCACTACACCAAGTCCGATCATCACGTGAGTCAATGTAGCTTCAAAGGCGAGCATCCATATGGGCATCATATCAACTATATGACTCATGCTTAACCTTTCAGTCCGTGTTCCGAGGCCATGTCTGTTCATGCTAGGATCGTCAAGTAAGAACCTTAGTATTCCGCGTGTGTAAAACTGTCTTACACCCGTTGTATGAAAGCACGGAGTCGAGTACACCCGATCATCACGTGATTTCTCAAAACACGATCCATAGAACGGTGCATACTGAAGGGAGAACACATTTTATCTTGATATCTAAATGAGGGATCATCTTACAATGCTAGTAAAAGCACCAAACTAGCAGTATAAGATGCAAACATCTAATGTGTAAAGTGAGATGATATGGTCCATGCATTTGATCTCTATCATTTGCATCGTGGTATGATCTCTATCATTCCTTTGTGTGTAAGGCCAAGGTCTATGGAACTTACACGTTGAGTGTGTTGTAAGAGTATCTATCATACATCTACTTATAACAATACCATATCAAGACACTAGCCCAGCAACGATCTAAACTAGACGTCTCTAATTTATCAATTGCAAGTTTTACGTGGCTTAGGGCTTTCGGAGATAGAACCGGTCTCACCTACGAACATGAACCACAACGAGGATAACCAAGTTATTAGCAACTCGTTGTAAATAAGATATTGACTATAGTAGGAGAGACAGACACCTGCCAGCCACTTATGCAAAACTAGTTGCATGTTAGTCGTGGAACCGGTCTCATGTACGATGACATGTAAGGTTGGTCCGGGCCGCTTCATCCCACTATGCGACCAATATCCAAAATACATGAAATAAGCAATAACATGATCATCATTGCCCACATATAAACATATGTGTACTACCCGTGCGAAGAACCTACGCATAGATCAGGCTCTGATACCACTGTTGGGTTCGCAGCATAGAAAACAAAAAAATTCCTACGGTGGGAACTATACGCCAAGATCTATCTACTAGATACAAGCAACAGGTGGATATACATCCATAGAGAACTTACCTTCGAAGACAAAAAATCTTTGTTAACGAGTTGGAACTCGTGGATGATGTAGTCGTACACTTGCCGATCTCAAGATCGTGATGAAGTCCAACAGGTCCGGCTCCAGCACGTCCATCAGATCCAGCTCCAGCAAGTCCAGCACCACCAAGTCCAGCACCGCAAAGCAGCGGTGCATCCGTGATCGCACACACGTCCGGTACCCCGACAACCTCCGTCCCTCGCTCCAGCCAAGCAGCGGAAGCAGCAACTCCTTTCTAGATAAAGCCACCGGGAACATGTATCTCGCTAATCCGAGACCATGGGGGAATAATACTAGAGGGGGAGAGAGATCCTTCACGAGGAGGTGTGAGGAAGAAAGAGTGAGAGGGGGACTTTTATAGGAGGAGGGGAGGGTACCCCTCCCATGGCCGGCGCCCATGGAGGGTGTCCCTTCACCTCCCCCATTCATGTGCTGGTAACCCCTCCACATTAAAATGCCCCTTCACATTCTCTTTTAAAGTCTCCACTTTAAATGCATTAAATTTCTCCAAATTTAATGCTCTCTCATTTAATAAAACTCTTTTATTAATTTTATTCAGAATTTTGTTAATTACTTTAATTAACAAACATTCACATAAAACCCCCTGCAACATTTCAATATTACATGTAGAACCAATTTCAGCAATTTCACCCGAAACAGTTTCTGTGTCTATTGAAATAATTCTAGCGCTTTCTTAATCTTTATCTGAAACATATTTGCTCCTAAATGGTGTCGGTATCCCTTAAGTGTGTCACCCTATGGTTCGCGAATAACGCAGACATGATCGAGACCCCTCTCAGATCAATAATAAGAAGCAGGACTTGGAGATCCATACCGACTCCTACACATTCAACGATGACTTCTGTGATCGTGAGAACCTTTAACGCTAGTAAGTAAATCCCTTTGTCTCGCGATATATTACATGTCCGAGATTCAATCATCGGTATCCAAATACCTAGTTTGATCTCGTTACCGACATGCAGTCTCTTCTCGTTCCCGTGATATAACATTCTAGTGATCACATCACTTGCTTTCAAGCTATCTTAATGTGATATCACCGAGAGGGCCCAGAGTATATCTATCCTTCATCGGGATGGACAAATCCCACTCTTGATCCATGAGCCTCAACATAACACCTTTGTAGCACTAAACCCACCTTTATAGTCACCCTGTTACGGTGTGACGTTTGGTGTTATCAAGATACTCTTCCGGTGTTAGCAATTAACATGATCTCATGGTCTAAGGACTAAGATTACTTCGTATGATGTTATAGCAATATAAACATAATAACTTTGATCGTAATGCTATACTTCGGATGAATGTTCATCACATCATTCCACTAATATTGTGACTTCGTTATTAACAACATCCAATGTCCATGATCAGGAAACCATGATCATCTTGTTAATCAATGAGCTAGTTTATATGAGAGGCATTACTAGGAACTTTATATTTTGTTTATTAAACACACATGTATTAATGTTTCCAATTAATACAATTATAGCATGCAAAATAAACATTTATCATAAACATGGAATAAGATAATAACCACTTTATTATTGCCTCTCGGGCATATTCCCTTCACCTTAATCATTGATGACCCACAAGTATAGGGGGTGTATCGCAGTATTTTCGAGGGAAGTGAAACCCAATTTATTGATTAGACACAAGGGGAGCCAAAGAATATTTATAAGCCTTAACAACTGAGTTGTCAATTCAGCTGCACCTGGAAACAATCTTTCTCACAGTAGTTTAACAGTAGCAACAGTTTTGTAGTAGGAATAGCAAAGTAACAGTAGTAGTAAAGTAAAGACAGCAGTAACAATAGCAGTAGACAGTGGGATTCGAGTGCGGTAGGCATAGGGATGGATGGACGGGCGTTGCATGGACAAGACAATTCACATAGCAATCAGAACATAGGGCAATTGCAGATAAATAAGATAAAGCATCCAAGTACTAGATAATCCTAGGCATGTGTTCCATATATAGTCATACATGCTCGCAATGAGAACTTGCACAACATCTTTTGTCCTGCCAGCCCATTTGCAGCGGGGCCTCAAGGGAACTACTGGCAATTAAGGTGCTCCTTTTAATAGAGCACCGGAGCAAAGCATTAACACTCCGTGAACACATGTGATCCTCACATCAAAGCCATTCCCTCCGGCTATCCCGATTTCTGTCACTTCGGGGCCATTGGTTCCGGACAACAATGTGTGTATACAACTTGCAGATAAGACCAAAAACAATACTATCATAATGAATCAATAACATGTTCAGATCTGAAATCATGGCACTCGGGCCCTAGTGACAAGCATTAAGCATAACACGTCGCAACAAAGTCATAAAGCACTAATAAAAGATACTAGGAACCATGCCCTAACAATCTGATGCCATTGCATGAACGATCTCATCCAATCCCTACCATCCCCATAGCCTACATCTGGGGATTACTCACTCATATATGAGGGAAACATGGATGGTCGATGGAGAAGCGATGGTGATGATGATGGCGATGATCTCCTCCAATTCCCCGTCCCGGCAGGGTGCCAGAATGGAGTTTCTAGTGCTGCTTCGTGGAATCTGGTGGTGGCGGCGGAGCGGAACTTCTTCTGGAAAAATGTCGAACCCCCCGGAGTTTTTAGGTCAGAAGGCTTCTTATAAGCGAAGAAGGAGACCGAGGGGGTGCTTGGGGGCCCACACCACCCCCTAGCGCGGCCTGGCCTGGCCCGCACCACCAGGTGGTGTGGCCACCCCCTGGCTCTTCTCCGTCTCGTATTCTGGCTCCTGGAGTCTTCGGGTGAAATAGGATTTTTGGCATATTTTCCGGGATTTTTCCTGATAGTTGATTTTATGCACAAAAAGTAGACACCGAGGCAATTCTGCTGAAAACAGCGTCAGTCCATGTTAGTTGCATCCAAAACAGCGTCAGTCCGTGTTAGTCGCAACAAAGTCATAAAGCACTAATAAAAGATACTAGGCACCATGCCCTAACAATCTGATGCCATTACATGGACGATCTCATCCAATCCCTACCATCCCCATAGCATACAGCGGGGGATTACTCACTCATAGATGAGGGAAACCTGGATGGTCGATGGAGAAGCGATGGTGATGATGATGGCGATGATCTCCTCCAATTCCCCGTCCCGGCAGGGTGCCAGAATGGAGTTTCTAGTGCTGCTTCGTGGAATCTGGTGGTGGCGGCGGAGCGGAACTTCTTCTAGAAAAATGTCGAACCCCCCGGAGTTTTTAGGTCAGAAGGCTTCTTATAAGCGAAGAGGGAGACCGAGGGGGTGCTTAGGGGCCCACACCACCCCTAGCGCGGCCTGGCCTGGCCCGTGCCACTAGGTGGTGTGGCCACCCCCTGGCTCTTCTCCGTCTCGTATTCTGGCTCCTGGAGTCTTCGGGTGAAATAGGATTTTTGGCATATTTTCCTGGATTTTTCCTGATAGTTGATTTTCTGCACAAAAAGTAGACACCGAGGCAATTCTGCTGAAAACAGCATCAGTCCATGTTAGTTGCATCCAAAACAGCGTCAGTCCGCATTAGTCGCAACAAAGTCATAAAGCACTAATAAAAAGATACTAGGCACCATGCCCTAACAATCTGATGCCATTACATGAACGATCTCATCCAATCCCTACCATCCCCATAGCATACAGCGGGGGATTACTCACTCATAGATGGGGGAAACATGGATGGTCGATGGAGAAGCGATGGTGATGATGATGGCGATGATCTCCTCCAATTCCCCGTCCCGGCAGGGTGCCAGAACTGAGTTTCTGGTGCTGTTTCCGCGTTAGTTGCATCCAAATCACACAAGTTTAGAGGAGAAACAATAGCAAAAGTGTTCGAGAAAGTAGATACGTTTTGGATGTATCAATCATCTCCGCAATGACAAAAAATCGGATGCCGCGCTTACAGTGTGAAGATAAGACCTGAACAAGGCCTGGCAACGCATCTGCTGCACGCTACCAGAAATAATCCGTACCTACAGGTACGATGAATAAGCCTTGATGTACGCGTTGATTGCTCACATATACACACTGGGATTCAACTCTATAAGACCTCCGTGGCCTGAGTCGAATTACACCAGCACATTTCGGAATTCGAGTCTAGGGACTCGAGTTTGAGTAGGTAGCGTTGTTTTTGCCCTAGATCAATTAACTGGTCCTGATCCGTCTAGCGCACCAGGCACGTTTACCATCATCCCTATGAAATACTACAAACTCGACTGACCCGATGAACTTTCGGGTGAGTGCTTCGCACTCGACACAATTGTCGACTCCGACATTATAATGCAAGACTCAAGACTTCTAAGTCTCCACCTGAATCTATGATTCGCATGGACACTCGGGGGCTACTAACATAGGTATGCCCTATGAGCACCTACTATTGGCCTACCTAGTGTAGCTCGACGGAAGGCCCACTCGAAGTTATATCAAGGTCCATGACGCCCAAGACAGTTTGGGTGTATGAAGCCCATATGGACACAAACTCCCAAAATGCACAAGACAAGGAAATCTCAATACTAGATTTTGAATCTAACTTGTAACCAACTCGTATTGGTACCTGAGACCTAGCCTCCCCATATATAAAGGCTAGGAGGGTCCAACAAGAAGGGCACGTGACAATAGATCTAGACAACACCCGCCAGATCCAATCTGCGCATCCAGCGCCATTGGTGACATTGTAATCCTTCGGATCATCATCAATCAAGAGCAGGCAAGCAGGAGTAGGGTTTTCCCTCCGGGGGCCTGAACCTGGGTAAACATCGTGTCCCGTGTTGCTTGTCTGTTAGCTGTTCCGCTATCTCTAGCGTTCCCTCCTTCTCCAAAACCCAAGTCCATAACAATGGACATTGAGGAGTTAAACCCTTGTCACCAGCCATCTAGCTACTACATGGACCCATAGTCCAAGGATGAACTACTCACGCATCACACCGGACACAGGCATGGTGATGAAGAAGTCCTCCAGGGTGATCTCTCCCCTCCGGCAGGGTGCCGGGAAGACCTTCAGATCCCTCCCGATCTAGGGATGGAGATGGCGGCGGCTACAGACTCTTTCACGGAATTTTGATCGGGTACTTAGGGTTTTCGTCCTAGGAGGCTCTTATAGGCGAAGGGGCAAGGTCGGTGGAGCACCAGGGGGCCCACACCCCTAGTGGCGTGCCCCCCAGGCCGCGTGGCCACAAGGTGTGGCCGCTCTGGTGCACCAATCCGTCTCCCCTCCGGACTCCGTGTTTCTTCGGGTAAAATACTGACTTTGGCTTTTGTCCTGTCCATTTCTGAGAATATTTTCTTACTAGCTTTTCTGAAACCAAAAATAGCAGAAAACAAGCAACTGGCACTGTGGCAACTCGTTAATAGGTTAGACCGAGAAAATGTATAAAAATACCTCAAAGTGTGAACAAAACACAAGAAAGTAGATACTAAACAAGCATGGCACATCAAAAATTATAGATACGTTTATGACATATCAGTAATCGATCCAGAAAGTCTACCAAGGTTACATAATGATGTGGTCCAATATCTTGTCAGCTTCGAGTCGGTGTTCCCACCATCCTTGTTCAATATTATGACACACCTCCTAGTTCACCTAGTTGAAGAGATTACCATTCTTGCTCCTGTATTTCTACACAATATCTTCCCCTTTGAGAGGTTCATGGAAGTCTTAAAGAAATACGTTCATAATCGTGCTATCCAGAAGGAAGCATCTCCAAGGGCTATGGAAGAGAGGAGGTCACTAAGTTTTGTGTTGACTTTATTCCTGACCTTAAGACGATTGGTGTTCCTGAATCGCGACATGAGGGGAGACTGACTGAAAAAGGCACGCTAGGAAATAAAGCAATGATAAGTATGGACGGGCATTATTTCACTCATGCATGCCACACAGTTCTACAAAATTCCACCTTGGTGGGTCCGTATATCGAGGAACACAAAAATATTGTACGCTCCAAAAACCTAGGGCAGTCTGACTCTTGGATTAAAGTTGAACACATGGTGACTCTCGGTGGTTGGTTACAGACACATCTCATGAGCAACACCACTATTGGAGATCAGATGTACTTGTTGGCCAGGTCACCATCTTCGACTATATTGACTTTTAAAGGGTACAAGATAAATGGGAATACATTTTACATGATCTTCCAAGATAAAAAGAGCACCAACCAAAACAATGGTGTCCTCTTTGATGGAATAGACGACAATGGGCAAAAGGACACATATTATGGTTACATAGAGGAGATATGGGAATTTGACTAAGGACCATTATTTAAGGTCCCTTTATTTTGGTGCAAATAGGTCAAGCTGACAGGAGGCAGGGTAAAGGTAGACCAACAGTACATAATGACAACAGTGTATCTCAACAATCTTGGGTTTAGAGACGAACTATTCATCCTAGCCAATGATGTGACTCAAATTTTAATGTGAAGGACATGTCTACCAAACCGAGGAAAAGAAAAGATAAGCAAACGAATACATCATACGATGAGCCAAAGATTCATCGTGGGAGTGGAGGACAAGAGAGACATGTTAGAAGATTATAATAAATTTGATGAAATCCCACCCTTCAAAGTGAACACTGACATAAGCATCCTATTAAATAATGAAGATGCTCCATGGCTACGACGCAGAAGAAAACCCAACACTAGATGGGGATGTTGGTGATGTGTAATAATGTATTAAATCTTTTATGTAACTGTGTGTAATGTATATATTGAACATTTATGTCAAGAGCATTCTGAATAGTTCCCAAGACAATCTCTGCATTTAACTGATCTACTTATCTGATATGAACAACCTCTCAATTAGCAGTTGCTGATTCATAAGGGAGAGGTAGCATCTTCATATATGACATCCAAAGAACTTAATTCACATCCTTCAGAAAATATAAGCACTTGATGCTTACTAGCATCAACCATTACTTTCTCATAACAAATCTCATTCATCAAGTGAAACCTCTGTAGTGGCTTCCTCACTGTGATCCCAATTGAAAATGGCAAAATGGTTAATAGTTTTAATAGTTAGAATAATTATTTTAGAAAACATAAAATGGTTTTGGATTAATTATTCAAATTCAAACACTTTTCATGTTAAAAGTTTTGTCAGATTCGAAAATATGCAAAAGATATGGGTTAATGCATTTTTAATTGAAAATGGCAAAATGGTTAATAGTTCGAATAGTTAGAATAATTATTTTAGAAAATATAAAAATGGTTTTGGATTAGTTATTCAAATTCAAACACTTTTCATGTTGAAAGTTTAGTCAGGTTCAAAAATATGCAAAAGATATGAGTTAATGCATTTTAATTGAAGACGGAAAATGGTTAATAGTTACAATAGTTATTTTAGAAAATAGAAAATGTTTTGGATTAGTTATTCCAATTAAAACACTTTTCATGTTGAAAGTTTTGTCATTCGAAAATATGTAAAAGTTATTCAAATTCATGTTCAAACATTTTTCAAATATCCAAAAGATGGCAGATTAGAAAATAGAAAATGGTCTTGGCACAAAAAAAAACCTTTAGTCCCGGTTGAAGACACCAACCGACACTAAAGGTGGCTCTCGCGCGCATTTTCGTGGCGTTCGAAATTACCTTTAGTCCTGGTTGGTGGCTGCAACTAGGACTAAATGCCAGACCTTTGTAGCCACAAAATGGGACTAAAGGTCTGCTAGTATATAAAGGTCGCGCCACGAGCTTCCCGGGTCGAGCCACGACCCGGGACTCTACAAATATTCATGGAGGAGAAGGAGAGAAGGACCACCGCTTTCGTTCATGGAGGAGCCGCGCCTTTGTGGAGGAGAACAAGGAGCATCACCGCGCTGCCCCCCGCGTCGTTCGTGGAGGAGGAGGATACCTCCATGCCGCCCCCGCGCTTCCCATGGAGGAGTGATGGCTCCAATTTTTGTCATCTTCCACTTTGTTTAAACTTTGTTTTTGGTTAAGCAATTGCCAAAGAAACTCTCAACATTTGCCACTAATGACTAATAATTAGAAAGCTATGCAAATCCCTTCTTTGATTTATGTTCTGCAGGAAATCACTGTTTTAAGGTGAAATAAGGAGTCATAATGAATGATTTTGAGGAATTACACAAAACCAAGTAATTGGAGAAGCCAACCATAGCAGTAGCACGCTTAACAACCACTGGTATGGGCACGGTCTGCCCGTATCACCCGCCCGTACCAGGTGATGACGACTTTGTCTCATCAAACCCTACAACTTATATATTTCGAGGCTTTAGCTACCGGCTAGAGAGCCGCCATTCTCAGATTGCATCACAACACCCCCAAAGGAGATCCACACCATTGTTCATCCATAGTTCATCCATTATTCATCACTTCCACCATCCATCCCTCCACTGGCCATAGCCATTGCTTTGTACTTTTAGATCTCCTTGTGATTTGGTGACCATTGTAAGAATATTTGATTTCAATCTAAGTATCTGCATGATGTTTTCTATCTGCGATCTATTTGTTATGAGTGAGTAGTCCTCACGGGCTATAGGTTGGGGAGAAACCTCGCAACAAAATCACCACTTAAAGCTTTAATTTGTGTTTACACTTAACAATCGTTTGTAACTCATGGCTTCGGTGTACTCTCGGT
This sequence comes from Avena sativa, assembly GCA_916181665.1. NCBI lineage: Eukaryota > Viridiplantae > Streptophyta > Magnoliopsida > Poales > Poaceae > Avena > Avena sativa. The sequence goes on from OV702295.1 coordinate 439,271,801, forward strand.
TGGATTAAAAGTCTATTTCTATGCCCACTGCATCACGCGTGCTACAGAATATTAGGATGTGTTGCCCACAAAAGATTATCTCAATACAAACACTATACATGACTATGCTTATTGTTATCTTTCATCCCATTTGATGTGCAGCTGCAGGTGGATCTTCAACCCTGGCCTATCTCCATCCATTGATTCAAACCCGTTATAAAGTAAACTAGATTGGTCCTTTTTATTAACTTTCAGCAGTGCTTTCCGAGGTTCAATTAAACCTAGGTCTTCTAGGGAAAAATCTATTATACTACATCCGTGAATCTGGATCGAAGGTATCAACCCTTTTTCTAGCGTCGTTGCTGGGGAAGCAATTTCGCTATCCTGGTGAGGTCATTAGAGACCTTGTTTTTAGTTTTATTATTAGTTGTAGTTTAATTCTTGTTATTAGTTTACTTTCTTTTTATCTATTTGAAAACCCAAAAAAATAGTTAGTTGTTATTCATTTTCATTACTTAAAATTTACTAAAAAGATAAGAGCCATGGCTCAAAAGAGATTAGGGGAGTATGCTACTCCCACTGATGATTTTATTCGTGCACCCATCACTCAACCCGTAGTTGATGCAGAAACATATGAGATAAAACCTAACCTTTTAAGTTTGGTTCAACAAAACCAATTTGGGGGTTCATCTTCTGAGGATTCGGGATTGCACTTAAATACTTTTACTGAAATTTGTGACATGATGCGTATTAAAGATGTAGATCCAAATGATGTTAAGCTAAGATTATTCCCTTTCTCTCTTAGAGGAAAGGCTAAGGATTGGTTGCTAGCTCTAGCAAAGGGCACTATTAAATCATGGGAGGAATGCAATAATTTGTTTATGACTAAAATTTCCCCCCAGCTAAGACTATGCAGCTAAGATCCAACATTACAAGCTTTAGACAAGAATACCGTGAGCCACTAGCGCTTGCATGAAAAAGGATGAAAGAGGCTATAATGAACTGTTCAAATCATGGGATGGAAGAATGGCTTATATTGCATTTATTTTATAATGGTCTTAACCCAATGTCTAAGTCTATGCTAGATACTGCAGCAGGAGGAACGATCATGGGAAAGCATGTGAGTGTTGCAAAGAAGTTACTTGATGATATGCAAAATAACCATGCCCAATGGCACGTGGAAAGAACCTCGAAGAGAGTAAGTTCAATTACCTAGGTAAAAAATGAGGAGATTACATCTAAGGTAGATGAGTTGCTTAGCATAGTAAAGGGTAAGGAAGATACCCAAGTTAATCCTGCATGGAAAAATAATTATGCTTCTAATGTTCAAAAATATCATACTAATCATATAGAAGCTCCTTATAAAAATTATGATAATACTAATGGAGCAAATCATGGAAACCTCCCATTTGAGCAAACTGTTAGAACATTTATGCAAGCTCAAACCAAAAAAACAATATGCTTATTAAGATTACGGAGAACCATGAAAGTAGTATATGGAGATTATCTAATTAGGTCGTTGCAATTAGAGTGCAGGTTCTACGAAAGAACAAAGACCGTGGAGGCTCAGCTGAGTAAAGTCGCCAAGAGCCAAGCTCTCATACTAGCAAAGTGCGTTGGCCAAACCCGAGCCAAATCTGGTACAAGACCTCAAAATGATGAGGGTGGTAACCAAAGATGAAAAGCCTGAAGATCTGGACTATAGCAACGTGCCAACACTGGAATATACCGTGGAAGATCTATGGAAGATGATCACCGTTAAGAATTTAGGTATAGAGCAAGGTAATGATGCTATGTACCAACAATTTATACAACAAGTAGCATCTAAGTTCGTGATTTAGAGATGGAGTACAAAAGACTAGCTGGTAAGCTTCCGTCTATGCTAGATGATATATTTGAGCCCACTATTAAAATTAAGTTAGGAGTTAATGAGATATCCGCACTTTATGATCTTGGTGCAAGCGTCTCAATGATTTCCAAAATCCTATTCGATAAGTTAAACTTAGGGTGATTTGTTACAACTGAATTGAGACTCCATCTAGCCGATTCAACTTATAAACAAGCTGTTGGGATCAAAGAAAATATAGTTGTTGAAATTAAAGGTAGTCCTGCTCTTATTGATCTTGTTATTGTGGACATACCTGAAGATCCCATATCACCTATAATTCTAGGTAGGCCATTCCTAAGAACTAATAAATCTTTGATTAATTTACATGAAGGGAATGTAAGGATAGGGCTACCATCTAGAGATCCTTTTGTAGTCCACTTCCCAAGGAAAAAGAAGGCTAAGCCTAATGGTGATGATGGTGTAATTACTTTAAAAGCAAACTATTTTAGAGTGGGCATTCCACTCCCTAAACCTAAGTGATTGGCATCAAGGTCAAGCTAATTGACCTTAACTAGAAGCGCTTCATGGGAGCCAACCCATGTGAAATAAAGTTTCTCTAAGTTTTTATTTATTATGTTTTATTTCGTGTTAGTTTTGTTTTTTTGTTTTTGTTTTTAATAAAGAGTGTTCAAGAATACCTATGGAAAGAGGAGAAGAAATAATGTAATCCTCTATATTTTATTTTACTAACACATGGCCTAAGAAGTATTGCTGGATTATTACTGAGCATTTTTGCTGCTATCCAACCTTTTGATAAGATGTGCGAAGGCGCACGGAGCTACTAATAAAATTCCTTTAGTTTTTGTAGTTCACAGTGTCGACAACGACCACTGGTACGACCGGAGTGGCACGTACCGTGCACCCGTGCCACCTCAAGGCAAAGGGGGATAGAAATTTCGATGTTTGCCGAAGGAATTAGTGTCGATAACGACCACTGGTACGGCCGGACGTGCCCGTACCGCGCGCCCATACCGTACCCCCAAGCAAACATCAGATTTCAAGCAAAGTCACCACAGCGTTAACACCAGCAGTACGGGCGCACGCGCCCGTACCGCGCGCCCGTACCGAGTGCACCGCCTGGGAGCAGCCGCCACCCCCAAGCTAAGTCACCCGGTACGGGCGGGCTCTGGCCGTACCGCCCGCCCGTACCGAGTACACAGACGCCATAAGCACACAGAGGAGGTAACCTAAAAATCCCAAATCATCTATTTTATCTTTCTTCTTCCTCCAAACTTTAAACCACCTCCATTAGATCTTCAAATTTACTTAATCTTTCTTCGAATCTTCGCACTCACTCGATCTAAGGTATGATTCTTCTCTGATCCCCAACTTATTTGTGCAAAATCTTGGCTTAATCATTTATCATTGCCAATCTAGACATGGGTCTTGTTCTTGATTCAATCTTGGTACTAAGTATGCTTAGAATTGTTTTTAGAGGAGTTTCTTTTGTAGTTAGTGTAAAGAGTCACTTGTGCTATGTTTCTATTGGACTAAAAAAATTATTAGCACTCTTTATTTACTTTGTCTTGTTTTTATTTATTAGATGAACACGAGGAGTTGTACATGTGAGATGGCTGCGGAATCCTCCGTGCCACCCGTTGATACATTAGCCCCCGAGTCACTTGGCATCGAGTTCACTGAGGAGTTCCATCTTACCCGTTTCAATCGTCTCAAGATTCCAGAGATCAAGTCCACCAAATGGGCGTGTCCTTATATCCTGAACCAACTTGGCATTTGTGCTGATTTCGATTTACTTTGCAACAATGTTGGTTTGTACAATTTAGTCTTTTAGGATGTTGCTACATACCACCGTTTGACACTTGAGTTCTTCAGCACCTTGACACACATGGTGGATCCTTAGGGTTGTTCCGAGGAACAAATGCCCAGAGTTGATCGAATTAAATTCCGCCTTATGAACTGTGAGTATACTTTGACACTCAGCCAATGGGCTCAATGCTTTGGGTTTACCAACAACACCATCGATGTACGCACAACTATCTTTGTTTTAGATCCTTCCCCTTCACAATATTTTAACTTGATGAGAATTCGTGGACACACACCCAAGGGGAACCAAATTGATCATCCTGCTATTCGATATTTGTTCTATGTTATTGCTAACACATTGCAGGCACGTGGTGAGTTTACTAGAGTTAATGAGGAGGACATGTTGATCCTTGCAAAAGCTGCACTTATCAATTGTAACTTAACACCAAATTTGGGCGGTTTACTTGAATTTTATCTTAAGCATAAAGCTCTTTAATCTTGAGGACCCATATGTGGAGGAGGAATTGTGACCGTTCTTGCACGTGCACTTCGCATCAACCTATGTAACATCCAACCATTGACTGGAGGTAACCGTCTCGGTCTATCTACTCTAAGAGCATGTGGTATGATTTCTAAAAATCATGGTATATATTTCTTCAATATAATTGGAGCAGATCACTTGATCCCTGCTCCTTTGCCGAATGGTTTATTCTCTATCGAGGATGGACGTTTGCATTATGATGCGCAGGTCGAAGCTAATCTACCCCAACAAGAAATACCCGTGGGAGGAGGAGAATATGAAGAAGTAGAACAAGAAGGACTCGAACATGATGTGCAGCCACCAAACTACTAGACCACCTATGAAGATATCTATGCACTCGAAGGAAATATTCAAAACATGAACAACCTCTCCATCAACCTTCAAGATGCCACTGCAAGCCTCACCACCTAGTTCCATGATTGGAGCAGCCAATGGAACGTGGGAGATTATCCACCACCACCACAATGAGCAACAAAAGGGCTTGCAAAAGCCTGAGCTTGGGGATGTGTTCCCCTACCAAATTTATTTGTGAAGAGAATATGCCCGAGAGGCAATAATAAAGTGGTTATTATCTTATTCCATGTTTATGAAAAATGTTTATTTTGCATGCTATAATTGTATTAATTGGAAACTTTAATACATGTGTGTTTAATAAACAAAATATAAAGTTCCTAGTAATGCCTCTCATATAAACTAGCTCGTTGATTAACAAGATGATCAAGGTTTCCTGATCATGGACATTGGATGTTGTTAATAACGAGGTCACAACATTAGTGGAATGATGTGATGAACATTCATCCGAAGTATAGCATTATGATCAAAGTCATTATGTTTATATTGCTATAACGTCATACGAAGTAATCTTAGTCCTTAGACCATGAGATCATGTTAATTGCTAACACCGGAAGAGTATCTTGATAACACCAAACGTCACACCGTAACAGGGTGACTATAAAGGTGGGTTCAGTGCTACAAAGGTGTTAAGTTGAGGCTCATAGATCAAGAGTGGGATTTGTCCATCCCGATAACTGATAGATATACTTTGGGCCCTCTCGGTGATATCACATTAAGATAGGTTGCAAGCAAGTGATGTGATCACTAGAATGTTATATCACGGGAACGAGAAAAGAGTGCATGTCGGTAACGAGATCAAAGTAGGTATTTGGATACCGATGATCGAATCTCAGACATGTAATATATCGCGAGACAAAGGGATTTAGTTACTAGCGTTAAAGGTTCTCATGATCACAGAAGTCATCGTTGAATGTGTAGGAGTCAGTATGGATCTCCAGGTCCCGCTTTTGATTATTGATCTGAGAGGGGTCTCGATCATGTCTGCGTTATTCGCGAACCATAGGGTGACACACTTAAGGGATACCGACACCATTTAGGAGCAAATATGTTTCAGATAAAGATTAAGAAAGTGCTAGAATTATTTCAATAGCCATCGAAACTGTTTCGGGTGAAATTGCTGAAATTGGTTCTGCATGTAATATTGAAATATTGTAGGGGGTTTTATGTGAATGTTTTTTAATTAAAGTAATTAACAAAATTATGAATAAAATTAATAAAAGAGTTTTATTAAATGAGATAGCATTAAATTTGGAGAAATTTAATGCATTTAAAGTGGAGACTTTAAAAGAGAATGTGAAGGGGCATTTTAATGTGGAGGGGTTACCACCACATGAATGGGGGAGGTGAAGGGACACCCTCCCCTCCTCCTATAAAAGGCCCCCCTCTCACTCCTTCTTCCTCACACCTCCTCGTGAAGGATCTCTCTCCCCCTCTAGTATTATTCCCTCATGGTCTTGGATTAGCGAGATACATGTTCCCGGTGGCTTTATCTGGAAAGGAGTTGCTGCTTCTGCTGCTTTGCTGGAGCGAGGGATGGAGGTTGTCGGGGTACCAGATATGTGTGCGATCACGGATGCACCGCTGCTTTGCGGTGCTAGACTTGGTGGTGCTGGATGTATATCGATAAGTGTACGATTACATCATCCACGAGTTCCAACTCGTTAACAAAGCTTTGTTGTCTTTGAGGGTAAGTTCTCTATGGATGTATATCCACCCGTTGCTTGTATCTAGTAGATAGATCTTGGCGTATAGTTCCCACCGTAGGAAATTTTTTGTTTTCTATGCTGCGAACCCAACAATTTGTGTAATAACGAGGTTGTACTCCAGCTGGTTGTGAGCTTTGAAACACTCGTGTCGGGCTGTTCCAACACTTTGCTTTGTTACTTTTGCTTTCGTTTTATTTTATTTGTTTTCCTTTTTTTTTCTTAAACCCTTGCTTGGTCGCAAGTTCTTTTCTATTTCTTTAATCCCTATCCTCAAAAATACAAAAAGATTTTTCTGGTTATCCTTTTTTGGTAAACGTGGATTCATACTTTGCCTTTTTGCTTTAATATCATTATGAGAGTAATCATGTTTGAGTTTTGAGGGAACACATCCCTATAAGGAAGAGGATCATGAAGTTACTTATGAGAGCTCTACTAGGAAATGGCCTATAGATAGACAAGTTAATCTGTGGCGCATATGTAAATCCATGCGCCACAGAGACTTGTTAGTGGCGCACTAGGAAACATGCGCCACAGAAACCTGGAAGTTTTGTGGCGCATTCTGTAAAACATGCGCCACAGAAGATTGGTGGGACCCGCCAACCGAGGTGGGTTGATCCAAGTTCTGTGGCGCATAACGAGATATGCTCCATAGAAGTTGCCTCTTCTGTGGCGCATATTTTATTATGTGCCACAGAACATGGAGGAGGGTCCCACCACGGAATCTAATTCACCCACGATCTGTGGCACATTTGCGATATGCGCCATAGATATGTTTCACTTCTGTGGCACATATCCTCACATGCGCCACAAAACATAGAGGAGGGCCCCACCACACAGAATCTAATTCACCCACTTCTGTGGCGCATATGGACTTATGCGCCACACAAGATTGAGCATCTGTGGCGCATTTTCTCCATATGCGCCACAGACGACGGCGTCCAGATCCATGTTAAAAGGGTGACAAAAGCTCCCACCTTATCTATCCACCACCACCCATTTCACATCTCTTCCTTTCTACCTCCTCCCAACTCGTCTTCCTCCTCCCTCACACCCCATTTTGCCCATAGTTTCTCCATTTTCTTGTAACTAAACCTAATTTAGTCCATAGATTGCTAAGTAGAAGCTTCCCTCCAACTTGTAGATCTAAAAGTTCCTTACTTTTCTCTCTCACATTTCTATTTGTTTACTAATTTCCTCTCCACCAACTTGTAGATCTATTTGTCCACACTCTCCAATCGCGCGGTCTCGTCTCGCTATTATTGTGTCTACTAGGTTAGTACTTGGCCATGAACATGTAGGTGAAGCTTGTCGCGCGGGAGGTGTGTGTGTTTGTGCGATCCATGGCGAGACAATGCTTGTGTGGTGCATGAATGTTTGCAATGGGAGGAAGTTTTTTGTTGCTTGCTTGTTGTTGTCCCGACCAGTGTGGTTGCATGGATGTTTGCCGAAATGTTGATTCATTTCCATTTCGGCAAATTTTTGCACTACCCATATGTCCTAATTTTAGGAAAGTTCATGCCGAATTTATTCCGGCTAGCATTGATGCATGTGTGTGTTCATATGGTGTGGTTCTCATCTATACTCTCTGTTTTGACCGCTCAGGCAATCATGTTCCTCACGATGAGCGAAGGTCGAATTGCTAGGTACAAGAAAGACTCGAAGGAGGACATGATTCTGAACAACAAGACCATGATAAGATGTCCATGTCGAACATGCAAACTGCAGCGCTGGATCGACCCTGAATCTGGACAATTGGAGGGTCACCTGCTTAGGCGCGGTTTCATGCATGACCTCAATGAGGCGCCGGCAGGACATGGTGGTCACAAAGACGTGGGCGGGCGAGAAGACGAAGAGTCTACCGGGCATGATCATCATGACGAAGGAGATGCTGGCGACGGGCATGATCATCATGAAGAAGGAGAAGACGCGAACACACAGACGCTACTAACTTCGGTCTTGCAGGACCCTCATGTTCAAGAACTGCTCCTCAAGCAGACGAGCAATGACAAAGCTGCAGCCAAAGAGAAAGTCAAGCTAGCCCAAATGGAGGTAGACGGGATGACTCCATTGTATCCTGGGTGTCGCCCCGAGGATACACGTTTGAGTGTAACGCTCAAGACTCTGGAGATGAAGGCCGAACACAAATGGACCGATGTGAGCTTCAACGCGCACATGGAATACTGGCACGACCGACTTCTTAAGGGGAACACATTGCCAACAAGTATCGAGGAGTCCAAGAAAATCATGTGCCCTCTCGACCTACCATACATTAAATACCACGCATGCATCAATGATTGCGCACTTTATCGGAACAAGTACGCGGATAGAACCACATGTCCGGTGTGTGGCCAAGGACGGTACAAGAGAGGGAACAAAAAAGTTCCTCAAAAAGTGGTATGGTACTTTCCTATCACCCCCGTCTACAGCGATATTTCGTAGATCCTAAGGAAGCAAAGCTCATACAATGGCACGCGGAAAGAGAGAAACCCGAAGATGATCCAGAGAAGGGCAAGATCCTGACACACCCTTCAAACGCTAGCCAGTGGAATGCATTAGACATCGAGTTCGAAGAGTTTGGGGCGATGCAAGGAACGTCAGGCTGGGTATGAGCATCGATGGACTCAATCCTTTTGGAAACCAGAGTAGCACGCATAGCACCTGGCCCGTGTTTGTATGGCCGTACAACCTCCCCCCGTGGCTATGCACAAAGCAAAGGTATGTACACATGAGCATTCTTATTCAGGGGCCAAAACAACCAGGTATATATATGCATCTGTATCTTGGGCTATTGAGAGAGGAGTTAGCCAGCTTGTGGGAGACGCCGGCCCGTACGTGGGACGCCTACACTAAAGAATATTTCCATCTGAGAGCCGCGTTGTTCACGACCGTGCAAGACTATCCTGGTTATGCATATGTATCAGCCCAGGTGAACCACGGACACAATGCATGCGTCAAGTGCATGGATGAGACACCGCATCTCCAGCTACCATGGGATCCCGGGTCTTCGAAAACCGTGTTCCAAGGTACTCGAAAGTGGCTCCGCATGGATCACCCGTGGAGAAAACGTGGTGACCTATTCAATGGTAAGGACGAGCTCGAAAGAGCCCCGCGTCCGAGGAGCGGCAAAGAAATCGAGGAGCTTTTGAATAATTGGGTAGATTGCCCTGCGCCTGGAAAAAAACGACCGAGGACAAAGCCGCTGCTGGGTGTATGGAAAGCAAGGTCTGTTTTCTAGGACCTGCCGTATTGGAAGGTCCTTCACACTCCCCATAGCCTCGATGTAATGCACATCACGAAGAACGTTACCGAGATTCTGCTTGGCACTCTACTGAACATGCCGGAGAGGACCAAGGATGGGCCGAAAGCAAGAAAGGACCTTAAATTTCTTGGCATCAAGAAAGACCTTCAGTACCCTAATAGTGATGATGATGATGATGATCATACGGAAGGGACTCAAGGTCGCCGCAAAGGAGTTAAGAAGAATGAGGTGGTGCTTCGCGCTGCCTGCTTCACTCTGAGTCTAGAGGAGCTCGAGCAGTTTTTCAGGTGCCTCTTAGGAGTGAAAGTTCCTCATGGTTACTCGGGGAAGATAAGCAAATATCTGGACGTGGCGAAGAAGAGGTTCAGCGGTATGAAGTCTCACGACTGTCACGTGATGATGACGCAGATACTCCCTGTTGCGATCCATGGGATAATGGACGAGCATGTTCGTGAGACATTATTTGGCCTCTGTAACTTTTTTGACGTCATATCTAGGAAGTCGATCGGTGTGAAGCAGCTTGACAGACTACAGGAAGAGATCGTGATGATACTATGCGAGCTTGAGATTTACTTCCCGCCCGCATTCTTCGACATCATGGTGCATCTACTTGTACATGTCATGGATGACATCATCCAGCTCGGGCCGACATTCCTACACAACATGATGTCGTTTGAAAGGCTAAACGGTGTCATCAAAGGATTCGTTCGCAACAGGTCCCATCCAGATGGAAGCATAGCCAAGGGCTTTCTGATCTACGAGTGAATCTCCTTCTGCCAGAATTATCTAACCATCGAGAACGAGGATGTTGGAATACCCACAAAGAAGCACCTCGGCAAGCTCGGTGGATATGGTCACCGCGAGGGCTGCTGCTCACTGCATGTCGGCATTGATGGTCGACGCACTGATTTTTAAAGGGCACACCGAGTCGCGCTACAACACATTGAAGTGGTCGACCCTTGGGTCGAAGAGCACATAAGCTTAATCGAGCAGGAGTACGTCGACCAGGGACGGCCGAGGAAGAAGGGAGACGTAACCAGAGAGCACAACTCCAGCTTCACGGGTTGGTTCAAGAAAAGGCAACTGGACAATCCCCTGTAGACGCCTTCTACGGAAGATCAAAAACTCATATTCTCCTTGTTGCAGGGCCCAGGGAACAACCTAAGGACCTATCGGTCATACGACATAAACGGTTACAGATTCTACACTGAGGAAAAGGACAGGAATAGCGAATATCAAAACTCAGGAGTAACTATGTTATCCTTTGCTGATGACGAGACTACTATGATGGAAACATTCTACGAAAGGATCGAGGAGATATGGGAGCTCGACAACTGTGGAGAGATCGTACCGATGTTCCATGTTAGATGGGCCAAGAACATGGAAAAATAAGGCCGGTATTTCACCACAATTGTTATACCAGATGCAAATCGACGAAGAACGCCTCCGCAAAAAATGAGCCTTGGGTACTCGCTAGCCAAGTTGATCATGCTTTTTTATTACCGACCCGTCAAAGCCCAACCGTGTTGTAGTTGGGAGGGGCAAGAGGAGCATCATCAGAACGGAAGGAGCCGCCAACGAGCAAAACTTCGACAAAAACGGCGACCCGAAGATCGAAGAGGAATTTGACAAGTACTTCGACATGCCTACTACTACTAAAGTAAGAAGGAAGACCACACTTCCTACTAAAGGTTGTCCATTTACAAGAAGAAATCTCAAAGTGCACGGGCTAAAGTATTCAACCGCGACGAAAAAGGGCACGAAGATTGTGAAGAGACACTAGCAATTGTGTGACTTTTTGGTGTATTAATTCGTGTGGGTATAATGTGATATTAGTGTGGGTATTAGTTAGAGACTAAAACATATAATGTGATATTCGTGTGGGTATACAAATTCACATTTGTGTGTGACAAGCAAACACACATATATATATGTTTGAATAAATATGCATATGTGTTCTTGCTTTTTTTGAATAAATATGCATATATGTATATGTTCTTGCTTTTTTTTAATAAATATGCATATGTATGTAATTAAAAATATTTTTTTAAAAAAATAAAAAATGTGTGAGACAGCCAGGATTCGAACCTGGCTGCCCCAACTGAGAGCAAGCAAGCAAGACCACTAGGATAAGTATCGGATCTTGTCATACAACGACGCCACGCTTTTTTGTACTATGTCCAAAAGTTCTGTGGCGCATTCCCACAGAATGCGCCACTGAAGTTGGAACTTCCGTGGCGCATTCTATGGGAATGCGCCACCGAACTTTCACACTTAGCCAAATAGACGGTTCGGCCTCTCCCCCTAATCCCACCTTCTTCTCTTGATCCAACACTTAGCCAAAATCTCCCCCTAATCGAGCAACCACTCTGTCGTCGCCCTTGCGCAAATCCTAGCGCCTCCCTCGTTGCTGGAGCCCTAGCCACCACCGCGCCGGAGCCCTAGCAGCCCGTGGAGGAGGAGCCACCCGACGAACCCGTGGAGGAGGAGCCGCCCTATAACCCTGCGGCCCGTGGAGGAGGAGCCGCTGGAGGAGGATCCGTCGCGCCGGAGCCCGCCACCCTCGTCGTCTTCGACCACCGCAGCAGCAGCATGCATGGTTCGTCCCCCCATCCCCACCCCCCTCCGAACCCTAGTTGCTTATTTTCTTGGTCCTATATAAAGAACTGCCATGCACCCTTCTGAGATCAAGCTACCTTGCCTCCTGGGCAAGATCCCTCTCAACCTCTCCCACAAACACTAGTACAGAACATCTGACACCACTGTTATGTTCTCCTTTTTTATATAAGTAGTTGCATACTCGGTTTCATAAATTGAATACAGAAATAGTTGTATTTCTTCAAGGGGAAGTCAAACAAAATTGATCATAGGTAAAACCAAATAGGGACCCTTCTGTTTACTGGGAGCTGCTTGTATTGGTTTATTCTTTGGAACCTTCTGTCTATTCATCTCTAGTAAATATATACTAGTAGCTTTTGTGCAGGCACAACTGCACAAGTCCAGCAACACTTTAGTTGAACTATACTGATCTACTTTTCTCCATGGAGTACATGTGTAGTATAGTAGGATTACTTTTCTCCAAGGGGAATTTTGTGAAGGTACTTAGAGACGTTAATAAAAAAAGGTCAATTAGGAACTTACTAAGCTAGATTACTTAGAAAAGTTAACTAGGATCTTATCTTAGAAGATATGTTGTAGGATTAAGCAAAAGGTGCCTCACTCTGACACCTAGGCACTTATCCTACTATTGTAGCTACCTGATCAAACATCACAAGATAGCTTTAATAGTCAGTAGTAATCATTTGCAGTTTTTTCCGGAAGGGTCTCTGGTTAGTAAATTTGTCTAGAGTACTACCTGAGAAGATCTACTCTCCATTGAGCAAAAGTACCACTAGCACTAATCCTAAATTAAGACTTTTAACTATCAGTAAAAGAAGGCACTTCCTTTCCAGGAGAAAAATTAAGTTAACCCAAGGAGACATGAGAGAATGTCCTTTCTGTTGTCCTGATGCAGGCACCCTACGCATGTCCTACAAAAAGTTCAATTACCCTCTATCAGCTGGAAGACGCAGAGTAGGTGCATGTGTTGGGCTGCCTAAGTTGACATTGTTAAAATAGTTCCCCTGCTAATCATTCTTGTGACTGTGCATCCTGCTATTACTGCTATGTGCTGACAGCGGGGAGATTGTTGGGACATGCCCCCAGTAGAATGTCACCACTGCTAGCATTATATTAGAGGTCACAGGAGTACTACTACTAGTACTAGTTCTGTAATTAATTATGTTCAGAATTTAGCAAGCAAGGATGACACAGTCATTAGACCGACAACATAGTCAGAGAACATGTCCCAGGTTTTAACTGAATATGTCACAGTAGAACATGTCCCAGGTTTTAACTGAATATGTCCTATGTTTTAACGAAATATGTCACAGTAGAACATGTCCCAGGTTTTAACTGAATGCTCTTATAATTGTTTCATAGTTTAGATTTTTTATTTACATGTAAATTTGTTTTGCCTCTGGATGTATACAAGTTATTGGAACTTGTATACCTGAAAATGTTGTGCCTCTGGATGTATACCTGAAATGGCCTTTTCTCTTCGTTTGGCTGTTGATGATACCCTATATAGTGCAATTTTTACTTTGTGTATTTGGCTAGTGAAGGCATCTTGTGGTATAAATATTATGGATCCATGATCTGGACTAGATCTACTTTTATTACAGGTTCAGGTAAGTTTCTGGTTCTTCTTTGTGTCCTGGCCATCAAGTTGATGACCCTTATTTGGACTATGATGATGATGTACATGTGGTCCTATTATTTCTATTTACAAAATATGGTGTTGTCTGATTCATTGGGGCTATGAATGGGGGTTATGAATGGGGCTGGATGGGGGCTCTGAATGGGGCTGGATGGGGCTGTGAATGGGGCGGTTTTCTTGTGTGTGAATGTTGCAGGGATTTCATTTGAGTTGCCCATTTCTCCCGAAGTGTCGATTCACTTCCGTTTCGGTTGAGAAATGGGCACTCCTAGGTCAAAAAATTAGCAAAGGTCATGCCGAATTTTTCGGCCGAGATTTGTGCTAACTTTTTGCCTCTTTTTAATTGAGTAGTGCAAACATGTCGGGCAACAACGAGGTCGGCCCTTCTAAGCACATGATCAGCGTCGAAGAACAAGCTAGATAGACCAACCAGTCATTCTGGCGGGGGTCCCAACAAGAGGAGGAGGAGGCGATGAGGATGACACCACGACCAGAGGAGGAGGCGACCGTCGCTAGAGCTGCTGGGGCCAATGAGGGAGGAGATCCTGATTACGAGGGGGACGAAGATGACTACAATGGAACTAGTGAAGGCGGCGGCGAAGAGGATGACACCACCGATGGCGGCGCCCGCACCGATGGCGGCGAGCGCATGGATGGCAGTAGCGGCAACCCGACCACTTCTCAGAAGAAGAAGAAGAAGGAACAGAAGGAGCGGAAGTTGCTAGTGCTCGCCACCGTCTGTGATGAGTTCACTAAGGTCACAAAAAGTGGCCTACCCATTGCACCAGAGGCGATTGCTAAAGGGTACGGCCTGCAACTCGGGTGCATCGTCCGGGAAAGCATGTCGATCAACACAAAGTACATCAGACATGCTGACAATGCAGCTTTGGTCGATAACCTCCTTAAGAAGCTTCACAAGCGATATAGATTCCCAGAGCGGTTTAGAAACCTCGAGATAAAGAACCCGGTGAACAAACTAGCCCTCACGAAGATGAGCAACGCCTTGAGCAGCTGGAAAACCTGGGTGAAGACTAGCATTGACAAAGGTGAAAGCTGGGAGGTTATTACTAAGAAAAATCCGATGCTCGACGAAGAGGAGTTTAAGATATTCAAGGCGGATATAGCTACTGCTGCCGCTATAAAATGGACTAAATGGGGAAGGAGTATGCGGGAACAAAACATAGGCAACCACCACCTTGGAAGTGGCGGTTACAGGGGGAAACAGGCCATTTGGGACAAGGAGGACGCCGAGCTTGAACGCCTTGGTAAATACAACCCTTGGCTTAAAATCACAGACTTGCAGCTTAGGCAATATGTTCGGGCCTGCTACTATCTGGACAAGGAAACAGGGGAGTTCATCACCAACGATCCGGAGGTGAAGGACTTGAGAAGAAGCTGGTAAGGAATTTATCGCTGATCTCAAGTCTATTGCGTGCTAATTAAAATAATGAAGCCAAGAATCTAAATGGGTTCACCTTTCCTTGTCTCTGTAGGAGGATGAACTGAACACTACCGCCACAGAGTCGTGGGACATGGTTTTCAACAGGGCGACCAATGCTTACAAGAAGAGGGACAAGGGGTTGCCGCCGTCCTCAGCTGGCCGTGTGTCTGGCTTCGGTACGAGCATGAAGTTCAAGGAGTACTACAAAGAGGACGCCAAGAAAAGAAGGGAGAGGAAGAACCAGTTGGCGACTAAGGATAAAGCCACTGTTGAAGAGCTGAAGATGAAGGTGCAGACACCGGAGGAGAAGGCGGTGGACGATAAAACGGTGGACAAGTTTGTGGAAGAGAAGCTCCGCTCGATGACCCCCCCTGAGTTTTTCGAGGGGCTTACTGCTTGGAATGCGGGAGGTCGACAGGGGCCGATACATCTGCCCAGCTTAAGCGGCAGCAACTCGGGCATCAATGTTACCGTGTCGCCAGACCTGGTGACCCCGCCGGCCACCAATGTTGGGACACAGCCGCTCGTTTTGGTCACACCGATGACCCCTCCCGCCAAAGATACCAATGAGGTGCAGCCGATGGCGGTGGTGCTTCGTGAGGCACCTGAGCGGGAGATTGCAGATGATGATAGGCCGGCCACCGGCATCGGCCATGTCTCTACATTAGCCGAGATCCACGCCATCACGAAGGTAACTAATTAGTTAGTGCACGTCATCTCCTTTATGTTGGAAATATGCCCTAGAGACAAATAGTAGTAAGGACTATTATCATATTTCATATAGTTTATGATTAAGTTTTATATCATGCTATAACTGTATTGAGTGGAAACATCAATACACGTGTGATATACAAACAATCAGGGGTTCCCAGTGAAACTATAGTCACTGGTTCATTGGTCAACAGATGATCATGTTTCCTGATCATGTGGCATCTATGCCAGTTGGAAATGAGGTCATCTCATTCTGAAAATGAGATGATGAACGAATACCCAACCTAAACATCGTGGCCTGATCATGTCACGAAGTTCAAGTTACGATGATTAGAAATGGATCCTCGTAGACTATTCCTTAGACCGTGAGGCTATATCAATCACTGTCTCCCGAGAGTGCTTAGATAGCATCAAACGCCATCTGGTAAAACAGTGGTTATAAAGGTGTGTTCAGGTATTCAGAGGAAACCGTAGAAGCAATATATGTCAAGAGCGGGATTTGTCCGTCCATGTGACGGGAAGATACTCAAGGGCCCACTCGGAGAAGTTATATCCAATAGCTGCGCAGCGTGTGATTAGATCACGGGGATATCACTTGTCGGAACGAGTTAAGTAGCAATGTTCAGTAACGAGATTGAACATGACATGGTGATGTCATTGATCAGATCTCGGGCAATGCAAGTATCGAGTGACAAAGGGAATAAGACACGACTGTCCCGGTTCAAACGACAAAAGATCTTCGTGGAACGCACAGGGGTCACATGGCTATCCAGGTCCCTCTGTTGATCATTGGTGCGGGAGTGTCCCGACCATGTCTAGAGTGTTCCTGAACCGTGGGGTATCACGCTTAAGGTCTTGATGATGCTTAGAGAGTGTTTATAGGATCGGTAGCATCACCGAAGAAGAGAAGGGAGAAAACCGGAAGGGTTTCGGTAAGTCCGGAGGATGTCCGGAGTGGAGGTGGAAGGTTTTCCATGGCCACGGAGATTGAATAATATGTGAATGAATGTTAAATATTGATTTAATCATTTATTCATAATTATTTAATAAAGAGAAAATCATTTAAAGGTCAAAAAGGCTTAATGGGCCAATTCCGGAGGGAGAGGGCCCATTAGGGGAAAGGAGAGAGGGAGAGGGGCCAAGGGGGCTGGCCGGCTAGGCCTAGCACCCCCGTGGGGCCCACTAGGTGGCCGGCGGCCACCTCCTCCCCCCTCCTCTCCTTTAGTCCCACCCCGGGACTTTGGGGGAGGTAGTACCTCCCCTCCCCCTATATAAAGTGGGGTATTTGGCCTAGAAAAATACACCAATAATCAATAAAGGTCTCCCCACTTTTGGGAGGACCTCTAATTGATATTTTCTCTCTCCCCCTCTCTCTCTCATGACCGTGGTCCCAAGTATGGACTGCGCGAGCGAGAGACATCTTCACTGCGGAGCACCGTCGTGCTGCGGGATTCGAATTCGGGAGATCTACTTCCGCAACTGCTGCTTGATCGGGAAGCGGGAGTCATTGTCAAGCACCGGAGGTGTGTAACTCCCCGCGAGGTGTCGCACTTGAGGCACCCAAGTCGTTGGAGCCAGAAGGGGCGCAAGGACTTCATCACGACCTTGAGGTTGGCTTCGGCTCGTCTACATCAACCACGCTATCCTGAGCGTTGACAACGCTTTTCGGTCTTCAATGGTAAGTTCGCGAAAAGCCCCTCTCGTTACTGTATTACTAATAGATAGGTCCTGGCAGCTTCAGGGGTTCAGGGGCGTAGAGTAAAATTTATTGTTTTTTATGCACGGAACCCCTACACTTTATGCCTTTGATGCATGACCGTTGCCATCTCATGACGCCCAACAACATGTTTTGCCTTAGGACACTTCTTGCGTACTCCTGCTTAAATATGTCGGCGGTGAGTTGACGGATGTTGCCAAGAGCACTCTCATACAACCAGCGAGCCGCACGATGCACAATAATCCAATGGATGATGACGTCATGAGGGTCAGGTTGGCTCGGGTGTTGCCAGGGTGCGACGACATGGACCCCCTGTTCAACCTCAAGGAGCCAACGAACACAAGACCCTTGGAGAATGCTACAACTGGCCCTTGACATGGCCGAAGACCCAGATTCGTCTTGCCAGGGGGAGCACGGGCACCACCTCTTGATCGATGACCCGACCACCACCTCAGAAGCCAGCAGTCGTCGTCGTCGCCACCACCAGCCGTCACCAGCAACTCTTGGCAGTTGTGCACCGCAACCACCGTCGCCCCCGCTACCACCACCACATGATGGCACCCATGAAGATGATGATGAATTGGTCAATGTTGATGACTTCATCAACACCGGCGCCGCCAAAGGATTGTATATGCCTTCTTTGGATGAAGAACCCTTCACAGCTCGCGACGACCATCAAGCTGGTCGGCCCAATACATGCACGCAGCGCCTGGTCTTCCATGGTCTTTCTCAAGAGATGCCTCCGGCCGCCGATCCACCACAAGAGAAACCGGGATTGGTTTTCAGCCCCAACACACTCTGAAAGGCGGCTGATGAGCAGATGGCAGTGGCTGACACTGTTGTGAAGAAGAAGCACTACAGGAAGAGAGGTAATAATAATAATAAGAAGGGTGCGAGCCAACCTCTTCCGAAGAGGATCCAGGGTCAGGACGCCGTCGTCGTACCATCCACACAATATGGCTTGCCCCGAGTGCATGTAGCTGGTGATCCGATATTGACTCCGGATATGATCCACATTACGGTTGGAGCCATGTTAACTTTGCACGAGGGTGTCAAGACACTAGAGGGCCTCCTTCTTAAAGATGAAGATCCAAATTACCCGGTTTTGACGGCCAAGGTGCCATTGGACGTGGGCTTCATCGATGAACCCCCCGCGGATATATTCTTCATAGCGTTCGAGGACATATTCAAGCTGTTTCTCACGAAACGGCTGGACTATAACTTGGTCTGCCTATCCGCGCTCAATCTAGCGATCAAGATCAAGAGAGAGTACCCCGGAAATGGGCGATAGTGGATCCCTACTACATGCGGGATAGCCAGTTGGTCGAAGGATCAGAGACACGGACCAAGGCGACGGCGTACCTCGAGAAGTTCATGGTGGACAATAAGAGGAAGGGCACACTTCTTTTGCCTTTCTTTCTCGAGTAAGTACACACACTCGCTCATCGCCACCGTAACTTATGCATTTCTTATAGATTTCTTCCTTTGCTCTTTTTCCAACATTCGTTCCAATTGTGTTGCGCAGAGACAAATACTGCACACTCATTGTCCTTGCCCCGATGTATTCGCTAGCCACGTATTTCGACTCGGGGAGTTTGACGAAGAAGAAAGACTACACCAGAATAAGGGGTGTTCTCAATGAGGCTCTCGAGGGCTACACCAAGAAGGGATGCACCTTCGTAGATAAGGGGGAATGTATCAAGGATTGCAAACACGTGTTCAAGCACGTGCTCGAGTTCCCTTGCGTCAAGCAGTTGACTACTGGTGCCAAGGAGGCCTTCTACGTCCTCCATCACCTTAAAGGCTATGTTCGGGATTGCCAGAACCTAACGCTGCCATCTAGTCTCCGAGGATGGGCCGAAACTTTGGCGCGAATCGACGATGATGATCTTAGAGAAGACTTCCATCGCATTCAGATGAAGTTGTCGCAAATCATCATTGAAGATGTCAACACAAGGGGGGGTCCTACAACAAGCCAGAGGGTTGAGTAAGAGGGAGATCGAAGAATGCCTCCGTAAGCAGGGTGACACAAGGACGTGGATGACGAAAGAGGGATGTCTACCGTTCCCGAAGCCGAGCGATAAGAGGAAGTCTTCATGATCGATGTGTGCCTCTAGCATGATCTAGTGTGTGTATATTCTTGATGGACGCCTGCTGTATTAGTGTGTGTGTCATAAACTTTACTATCTCGTGGTCGAAATGGTCATTGTTGTTAGACTTAAACTACCTTTTGGTCGTGTTTTCGTTGAACTTATTGCTTCTATGATGATCTATCTTTTAGGTTTATGGGTCCTCTGTTTTATATTCTGTGAACATATATATATATATATATATATGGATCTGAACCCTTTATTAATTCTTTTCGTTGTATTTTTACTAATATGCCTTGTCGTCTATAAAGATGGCGACGAGGTGGTATGTGGTGTACATGGGTAGGGTTCCAGGAGTCTACGAGGAGTGGGAGGATTGTCACAAACAAGTGAACAAGTTCAGCAGCAACATCTACAAAAGATACGCGACTAGAGAGGAGGCGGTAGCCAAGTGGAGGAACCACTTGTGGAAGAAGAACCGAATGAAGATAATGGTCGGGCTAATGCTCTTTCTCACCATTATCACAGATGTATTCTATTTGATCCTAGTGTAGGCGGCGGTGGGCACTTCATATTTGTAATGTGAGATGATATGAACTTTGTATTCGGCACTTGTGTAAAAATTCAGCACTTGACACTATATATGTATCTCGATCGGGATCTAAGTGTTTGTATTATATATATGTCAGTTTTCATGCATCTACTACTTGTGCAATGTACTTTATACTCATCTGGATAAATATTGTATAAATCCTGTATAAATACCTGATTATACACCAGGAACGTATTTTACTTCGAATACGTGTTACACAATCAGTGGCGCATATAATTATATAGTCAGTGGTACATGGGCTTTCTGTGGCGCATATATGTAAGTGCGCCATAGAAGTTCTTCCTATGGCGCATAGGACTTCTGTGGCGCATATCCAAATGCGCCACAGGAAGTAGTTATCAGTGGCGAGGTAACAGTGGCGACTAGGATATGCGCCAGAGAAGTCCCATTTCCATGCGCCACAGATCGGCTGTTTCCTAGTAGTGGAGGTATGTCCTATGTCTCCCACTTATGAAGTTTGAGTTATTTATCTTAGTTGATTGATTTGCTAAGATGCCATGCTAGTGGGAAGTAATTTAATATGGCTAGAGTAAGGGTTTTTATTAGTTTGATGATTAGTTGTTGAAGCTCTTGCTCTAGTTCTTTTAGTTAACCGAGTCTTTCCTTGAAAATAATAATGCCAAACAAGTACAATAAGAAAAAGTCTGAAATTTACGACTTGTTTGATGAATGATTGTCTTGAGAGTATACCCTTGATTATACTTAACCCCATAGATATTTTGACAGTCTCGACGACACTCATGAAAGGAATTGTTTGATTGAAATAAAGTCTAGTGGTAATTGTGATGCATGCCAAAGCTAACCTTGTGGATCAAACTGCGGTTCTAGCTCAAAAAAAGGAAGATGCGAGACAACTTTGTTCTATGTCTCTAGTGCACACCTTTGGGATGCCAACAACTCCACTAGCTTTTTAACAAACTATGGTATAACCCCGGATTTCGGCTATGAGTTGATGACATGATTGGCATCTGTGTCAATGTATGGGCAAAAGTATTGGAACTCTCAAAGGTTGTGCAAACACTAGCAAAAAGAAACAAACAGCGATCCTTGAAAAATGATATGAAAAAGAAAGAAAGAAAAAAGATATCTATGAGGATCCACATAACAAGTCCATGGCATGGTCTCATTACTACTTTACGAATTTTTCTTAAAAGATAATGATTGGATTAGAAGTGTTTTAGATTGACTTGATCTATTGATGAGGGCGTAAATAAGACACTTCATTCTACTTGGGACATGAAACTCTCTTATTACTCAATTATGCTACTTAAACATCCTAGTGTTCCTTGGCAAGCTGAGAGTTAATTAGAGGAATTGCATTGATTGCTACACTTCTAGTTATTTATACTTATATTAAACTTTACTTTAATTATCTTGACTTACCAAAGCTTGTATAGTATTCTTGTCATCTCTCTAACTTTGATAAGCTTTGCAAATGAATGAAGTGTTGACTACATACGACTACCGACTGTAAGTGAACTCTTATTCTCGTTGTTTCAAGTCTAAACGTTGAATTCCTTATAGTTATTTTGGTTCTTATTGCTCGAGGACGATCAAGGTTTGAGCTTTGGGGAAGTTGATGGCTCCGATTTTTGCCATCTTCCACTGTGTTTAAACGTTGTTTTTGGTCAAGCAATTGCCAAATAAACTCTCAACGTTTGCCAATATTGACTAATAATTAGCAAGATATGCAAATCCCTTCTTTGATTTATGTTGTGCAGGAAATCACTGTTTTTAAGGCGAAATAAGGAGTTATAATGAAGGATCTTGAGGAAGTACACACAGACAAGAAATTGGATAAGCCAACTAGGGCGTCAGCACGCTTAACGACCACTAGTATGGGTGCGGTCCGCTCGTACCGCCCACCCGTACCAGGTGGCGACGGCTTCATCCCGTCAAACCTTACAACTTTCATGAAGACGCCTATATATTTCGAGGCTCCAGGCTCCAGCCGCCAGCCAGAGAGCCGCCATTCTCAGATTGCATCACAACTCTCCCAAAGGAGATCCACACCATTGTTCATCCATAGTTCATCACTCCCACCATCCATCCCTCCACTAGCCATAGCCATTGCTTTGTACTTTTAGATCTCCTTGTGATTTGGCGACCATTGTAAGAATATTTGATTTCAATCTAAGTATTTGCATAATGTTTTCTATCTCCGATCTATTTGTTATGTGTGAGTAGTCCTCACGGGTTGCGGGTTGTGGAGAAACCTAGTAGCAATTATGTGCATCTAGATCATGGGAGATTTGTATTTTGTTTGGATTCATGATTTGTATCTTTTGTTTCTTCATCTCCCGTCTCAATTTGTGGACTTGTAGGTACCCAAGATCCCATAGATTAATAAAGGCTTGAGGTGAGTTACTTGGCTAGCGGCAATCTCATAGGAAACTCAGTGACAGAAAGGGAAGTACGATCTTCGCTTAGCACCCCATTCAGGATCAACAACAACATCACCACTTAAAGCTTTAATCTGTGTTTACACTTAATAATCGTTTGTAACCCGTGGCTTCAGTGTACTCTTGTTTTGATTAAAATTATATTTCTATGTCCGCCGCATCACGGGGGCTCTAAAATATTAGGATGTGTTGCCTATTATTATCTTTCAATACAAACACTATACCTGACTATGCTTATTATTATCTTTCATCCCATTTGATGTGCAGCTGTAGGTGGATCTTCAACTCTGGCCTATCTCCATCCATTGATTCAAACCCGTTATAAAGTAAACTAGATTGGTCCGATCAACTAAGGTAAAATGAACAAACAAAGTATTGTAGACGTGTCCTTTTTTATTACCTTTTAGAAGTGCTTTCCGAGGTTCGATTAAACCAAGGTCTTCTAGGGAAAAAGCTATTATACTACATGTGTGAATCCGGATCGAAGGTATCAAGGAGAAGGAGGAGACCTCCGCCCCGTCCCTGCTCCGTGTCGATCGACGGTAAGTATCCTCTCCCTAGGATTTAGAAATAGAAATAGGATTATTGCTTAGAAAAATAGGATTCAGAAATAGAAATAGGAGAAATATAAAATAGAAATAGGAGAAACAGAAAATAGAAATAGGGTTATTGCCTAGAAAATAGAAATGGAAAATATAAGTAGGATTATTTAGGATTATTGCTTAGAAAATAGGATTATAGGATTATTGCTTAGAAAATAGGATTATTTAGGATTATTGCTTAGAAAATTGGATTATAGGATTATTTAGGATTATTGATTAGAAGAATACTATTATTTAGGATTATTGCTTAGAAAATAGGATGATTTATGATTATTGCTTAGAAAATAGGATTATTTAGGTTTATTGCTTAGAAAATAGGATTATAAGTTTATATAGGATTATAGGTTTATATAGGATTATTTAGGATTATTGCTTAGAAAATAGGATTATAGGTTTATATAGGATTTTTGCTTAGAAAATAGGATTATTTAGGATTATTGCTTAGAAAATAGGATTATTTAGGACTATTTAAAATTATTTAGGATTATTGCTTAGAAAATAGGATTATAGGATTACTTAGGACTATTTAGGATTATTGCTTAGAAAATATTATGTTAACGCAAAATTGTTTTATCTTTTTCTGTATTAGTTAAGCTATGGACAACAACGGCAGAGAGGGTGAATAACAAGTGCTCGACATTATAAATGAGGGTGGAGCATATTAGAGTGTAGCAGATGATGGCTCACAATATCTGAACGAGTCCGGTGAGGGAATGGAGGTAGAACAAATTGACGAAGAAGCACAAACAAGCACTAATTCTCATGATGGCTCACTAAATGTTGGACCCTTAACAAAGTCCAGTGAGGTATATTAAGCCACTGGTGATCACTAGTAGATGCATGCTGGCGCGTGGTTGACGTGGGAGCTTCTTCTTCTTCAGTCCCCGGCAACGGCGCCAGAAAGTATGCTTGATGGCCCAAAATATATCGAGCTTGTTGGGGAACCCCAAGATGAAGGTATGATGAGCACAGCAGCAAGTTTTCCCTCAGTACGAAACCAAGGTTATCAATCCAGTAGGAGCAAGGAAACACCCCAAAGGTGTAGCTAGCTGAACGATGGCAGGGCGCACTACCGGTGCCAGCAACAATGTGGAGACCTGCACAACACAACCACAAAACTCTGTCCCCAACTTGCGATGAGGTTGTCAATCTCACTGGTTTTGCTGAAAACAAAGGATTAAACGTATCGAATGGAAGGAAGTAATAGTTTGCAGAAAGTAAACACAAAGAAGTAAACAGTTTATAGCTTGTATGTAAAAGAAAGGACCGGGATCCATAGTTCACTAGAGGTGGCTCTCCTTAAGATAGATAGCATGCTGGTTGAACAAATTACAGCGGGGCAATTGACAAACATTGAGAAAGCAATACATGCATATACTAATCATCTTGAATCCTTTGGAACTTGATTGGGCATTACAACATTATACATAGACCGCCATCCAACTGCATCTATGACTAATAATCCACCTTCAGGTTATCATCCGAACCCCCTCCAGTATTAAGTTGCAAGCAACAGATTATTGCTTTACGAATTGCATGTAATGTAAACAATATGATTGTTCTATGAACAAAGGATTGTTGTTTTCTCCCTAGTAGCAACATCACATCTAGTACCTTAGAGATTTCTGTCACTTCCCCAGATTACCAGAGGCATGAACCCACTATCGAGCATAAATACTAACTCTTGGAGTTACTAGCATCTACTTGGCCAAGATAGCTACTAACAACGGAAAGCATGCAAGATCACAAATAACAAAGACATGATAGAATCAATAATAAATCTGAAATAGCATCTCAATATCCATCGGATCCCTGCAAACACAACATGCAGAATTACAAATAGA
This sequence comes from Avena sativa, assembly GCA_916181665.1. Taxonomy (NCBI): domain Eukaryota; kingdom Viridiplantae; phylum Streptophyta; class Magnoliopsida; order Poales; family Poaceae; genus Avena; species Avena sativa. The sequence continues at coordinate 439,296,970 of OV702295.1, forward strand.
TGATCTTGATCATGAACGGAGCTCACAAGATCTAGACAAGAAAGCACAAAGGAGGAGAACCAGCCATCTAGCTACTACATGGATCAGTAGTCCAAGGATGAACTACTCACACATCACACCAGAGGCTTGCATGGTGATGAAGAAGGCCTCCAGGGTGAATTCCCCTCTTCGGCAGGGTGCCGGGAAGAGCTTCAGATCCCTCCCGATCTAGGGATGGAGATGATGGCGGCTAGAAACTCTTTCATGGATTTTTTATCTGGTACTTAGGGTTTTCGTCCCGAGGGCATCTTATAGGCGGAAGGAGAGGCGGAGGGGGTGCTGGGGTCGGCCAGACCACCCCCTTGCACGGGCCAGGCCTAGCCACGCGGCCAGGTGGTGTGGCTGGCCCCTAGCCCTTCTCCGTCTCGTATTCTGGCATCTGATGACTTCTGGAAAAATAGGCACTTTGGCTTTTGTCACGTCCAATTCCGAGAATATTCATTTTCTAACTTTCCTAGAACCAAAAACAGCAGCAAACAGGCAGCTGGACTGTGGCTCTTATTAATAGGTTAGTCAAAGAAATCATATGAAAAGTACTCCAAAGTGTGGACAAAACACAAGAAAGTGGATAAAACCAAGCATGAAACATCAAAAATTATAGATACATTTGCAATGTATCAACATCCCCAAGCTTAAATCCTGCTCGTCCTCGACTAGGTAAGTGATAAAAAGAAAGAATAATTTTTGAGGTGACATGTACCATCAAAGAAGCATAGGCCACAGTCAAAAAGAAGCTCTTTTTACCACATAAGCATGAACTTTCCTACTCTTTTCCAAACCAAACCAAACTATTTGCAAACCAATGTATGAAAGAGGGGGTCCAACCAATTTATTCAGAAAACTAAAAAATAAAAGCAAACGAAAAACCAAACGAAAACGAAAAAGAAGACGCTCCAAGAACAACACAACTATGCATGAAACAATAAAAATGAAGCGTTTGGAAGAAACCTGGGAATTTTATTGATGAAGAAGGGGATGCCTTGGGCATCCCCAAGCTTTGACGCTTGTACTTCTTGGATATTTCTTGGGGTGACATGTGTGGCATCCCCAAGCTTGAGCTTTAGTCCATCCTTCATCTCATTACTCACTCCTTCCATACACCTGAAATTTTTCCTTCATACAAAACTTCACACAATCTTTATTAGCAACATTAGTGCACTGAAGATAAATAAGTCTTAAGGTTCAGTTCTAACACCAAATAAACTTCCATTAGAACACTAGGTACTGTAGCACTTCCCTCAAAAAGCTCAATTCCCCAAAAGAACTCAAAAAGGCACCAACAAGAAGCAAATGCAGAAAATGGCAGAAATCTATCAAAACAGACCAGAAGGTAAAGACGAATTTTTTTGAAGACCTTCTGTTGCTCAAATCAAAAAGTGTTGAACTAGCGAAAGTTAGATAACAACCTGGGGCAGAAGCACAAAAATTCACACCTCAAAAACTCGTTTAGAGATTTTACACGAATGTTTACGGTGAAGCACAAAAATCTGTTTCGGGACAACAACTTTCCCAATCATTACTTCTCTCTCATTAGAGGTTACTCTTGGCACAAAAAGCAAATAAAAAGGATAAGGAGCGGTTATTACTGAAGTAATAAATTCCAAGACTCATCTATAACTTTTGGGTTATCTCCCAATAAGTACGTTTATTTAACGCCTTTAAGTTAGGCATAAGAAGCAAGAAAAAGGATCAAGTGTTCTCAAATGAAGAAGCATTAAGATTAATACCAGAAATATCTTCAACAAGGCAAGGTATATCATCCAAATAAGTTCTAGAGGATCCTTTCTCAGTGTTCTTAGGTTCACTACTTTCATCAAACGGGTTTTCAGGAACGATCCAATCAAGATTCTTTTATATGGCTTCATGCATTGCTACTAGTTTAAAGGGTATTGGTATCTTAGGTTCCTCCCTATTCGGTTCGGTTTTGTTCATCTTTTCTCGTGTACCAACAACATCTACACACGAGCCTAGCATATTGAAACGTTCAAAGACTTTTCTAGCATCCTTGGCAACATCATAGAACTCCTTAAACAAAGTTTCTAGAATAAAATCCCTCTTTTCAGGGTCCTCAATATCTTTAAGCTTAAGAAACATTACTTGCATTAAAGGGTTGAGTTTAACAAACCTAGCTTCTAACATGTGAATTAAAGAAGCTGCAGCAATCTCATAGTTTGGAGCAAGTTCTGCAAGGGATCTATCCTCAGTATCCTCATGTTTACTAACATGATTAAAGAATTCTTCAATATCATCTTTCCCAATTATAGAACCACTACCAATTGAAAGGTCTTTTAGGGTGAATTTAGGGATCAACATGGTGAGCTAAGGAAGAGGTGACAACTAAAGGAGACTTAATTTTTTTTTGTGTTTTTCAAATAAGAAAGCAAACTAGTAAAACTATTTTTTGTGTGTTTTTGATAAAGAAACAAGCAAAGAAAGCAAAAAGGAACTAAGCAAAACAAAAATAACAAAGTAAAGAGATTGGTTATGAGGGACTCCCCTTGTGAAGATGTCCTTGACTCCCCGGCAACGGCGCCAGAAAATATCTTGCTGGCGCGTGGTTGACGTGGGAGCTTCTTCTTCTTCAGTCCCCGGCAACGGCGCCAGAAAGTATGCTTGATGGCCCAAAATATATCGAGCTCGTTGGGGAACCCCAAGAGAAAGGTATGATGAGCGCAACAGCAAGTTTTCCCTCAGTACAAAACCAAGGTTATCAATCCAGTAGGAGCAAGGAAACACCCCAAAGGTGTAGCTAGCTGAACGATGGCAGGGCGCACTACCGGTGCCAGCAGCAACATGGAGACCTGCACAACACAACCACAGAACTCTGTCCCCAACTTGCGATGAGGTTGTCAATCTCACCGGTTTTGCTGAAAACAAAGTATTAAACGTATCAAATGGAAGGAAGTAATAGTTTGCAGAAAGTAAACACAAAGAAGTAAACAGTTTATAGATTGTATGTAAAAGAAAGGACCGGGATCCATAGTTCACTAGAGGTGGATCTCCTTAAGATAGATAACATGCTGGGTGAACAAATTACAGCGGCGCAATTGACAAACATCGAGAAAGCAATACATGCATATACTAATCATCTTGACTCCTTTGGAACTTGATTGGGCATTACAACATTATACATAGACCGCCATCCAACTGCATCTATGACTAATAATCCACCTTCAGCTTATCATCCGAACCCCCTCCAGTATTAAATTGCAAGCAACGGATTATTTCTTTATGAATTGCGTGTAATGTAAACAATACGATTGTTCTATGAACAAAGGATTGTTGTTTTCTCCCTAGTAGTAACAACACATCTAGTACCTTAGAGATTTCTGTCACTTCCCCAGATTACCAGAGGCATGAACCCACTATCGAGCATAAATACTAACTCTTGGAGTTGCTAGCATCTACTTGGCCAAGATAGCTACTAACAACGGAAAGCATGCAAGATCACAAATAACAAAGACATGATAGAATCAATAATCAATCTGAAATAGAAACTCAATATCCATCGGATCCCCGCAAAAAACACAACCTGCAAAATTACAAATAGATGATCTTGATCATGAACGGAGCTCACAAGATCTAGACATGAAAGCACAAAGGAGGATAACCAGCCATCTAGCTACTACATGGATCCGTATTCCAAGGATGAAGTACTCACGCATCACACCGGAGGCTTGCATGGTGATGAAGAAGGCCTCCAGGGTGAATTCCCCTCTCCGGCAGGGTGCCGGGAAGAGCTTCAGATCCCTCCCGATCTAGGTATGGAGATGACGGCGGCTACAGACTCTTTCGTGGATTTTTGATCGGGTACTTAGGGTTTTCGTCCCGAGGGCATCTTATAGGCGGAAGGAGAGGCCGAGGGGGTGCTGGGGTCAGCCAGACCACCCACTAGCGCAGGCCAGGCCTGGCCACGTGGCCAGGTGGTGTGGCCGGCCCCCTAGCCCTTCTCCGTCTCGTATTCTGGCATCTGATGACTTCCGGAAAAATAGGCACTTTGGCTTTTGTCCCGTGCAATTCCGAGAGTATTCATTTTCTGACTTTCCTGGAACCAAAAACAGCAGAAAACAGGCAACTGGCACTGTGGCTCTTTTTAATAGGTTAGTCCAAGAAATCATATGAAAAGTACTCCAAAGTGTGGACAAAACACAAGAAAGTGGATAAAACCAAGCATGGAACATCAAAAATTATAGATACATTTGCAATGTATCAATGCATTAATTGATTTGTATATATATACATATTAACATATGTTTCTTCTCTTAGACCTCTGCATTGAGCTAATCTTCTAAAAGGAAACGAGACCCGGCCAGAGAGATGGACGATGGTACGCATCTCACAATTGATTTAATCGCTAACGATGACGAACCATTGGAACCCAAAGCGAACGCAATTGCATGTGTACATCAATGCGGAGTTATTGTTAGGGACAACATCCCGATCACCAATCAACAATGGAATAATCCAGCAAAAGCAAAGGCAGTTGGAGTTAGTTTTGTCGATGAAAGATTCAAAAATTGTCTTAGGGAAGAGCTCATGTCACATTTCACCCTACCAGTTTTGTGGACTGCTAAGCTCACACAATCAATAATGTTTAAAGTCAAGGAGTGTACTCTTAAGAAGATGGCCACACAATTCTAGAGCTTCAAGAAAAGATTATACCAAAAATATCTCAAGGATAAAAAATCTCCAGAATTCACTAGCCCACAAGAGAAGCATCAGGATCATTGGGACGTATTTGTGGAGTACAAGAAATCGTAAGAAGCTACGCAAAGTTTGGCAAAGAATAAGGAAAATGCTGCAAAAAAGAAATATCACCATCATATGAGGACATGTGGCTACAAGAGTGCCATGCCTAAGTGGGATGAAACTAAGGCTGTCTGTATTGCTAAAGGGATCACTCCAGCTACACATGATTGTCCCTTGGGGTCAAGAAATTGGATACTTGGGCATGGGGCGTCGTATGACCCACAAACATAGACATTAGTACATTCCTCCCAAGATTTAATAGTGCCCTTTGGTAGATCTAGCAATCCCGAATCTTCAGCAGATGAACCCCCAAATTGGTTATGTTGAACCAAACTTAAAAGGTTAGGTTTTATCTCATATGTTTCCGCATCACTGTGGGCTGAAAGATGGGTGCGCGAATAAAATCATCAGTGGCAGTAGCATACTCCCCTAATCTCTTTTGAGCCATGGCTCTTATCTTTTTGGTATTTCTTAAGTAATGAAAACAAATAACAAGCAACCAATTTTTTTGGGGTTTTCAAATAGATAACAATAAAGTAAACTAATAACAATAATTAAACTACAACTAATAATAAAACTAAAAGCAAGGTCTCTAATGACCTCACCAGGATAGTGAAATTGCTTCCCCGACAACGGCGCCAGAAAAATGGTTGATACATTTGATACGTCCATTTTGCATCACTATTATATGTCTTATTTCACTATTATTCATTGATATATTTTGTATTGAGAGGTGATACTTATGTTATTTCATCTGTTTTTGCATGGTTGATGACTTCTGGAGCATGGACCGCTCCAGTCAGGATTCTGATGGAAAAGGTGATGTTTGGAAGCAAAATTCGCGAAGATCATAAAATCCGGGAAAATATATGGAAAATCCTATTTTTCCAGAAGACTAAGGATGCCAGAAGACGGAGTGGAGATGGGCCACAGGGGGCCCACACAACTCCCTGGCGCGGGCAGCCCTAGGTCACGCCAGCAGGTGGTGTGGCTGCCCTGGCGCACCTCTGGCTCTCTCCTCTGGCATATATCATCCTCCCGAAACCCTAAGACTCGGGGAGCGACCATAGAAATTTTCCGCCGCCTCTGCGGGGCGGAAAACACCGAGAGAGAAAGAACTCTCCGGTAGACAGATTTTTACCGGGGGAATTCCATCCTGGAGAGGGGAGATCGTCGCCATCAACACCACCATCAATCTGGACTTCATCGGGATCATCATCATCACCACCATCATCACCATTAGCACCATCATCACCATCTCCATATTGATGTAACAATTTGTGTTGAATCTTGCATAGTTCATAGGGGAAACTTTCCCGGTGTTGATTACTCTTTGTAGTTGATGCTATTGAGTGAACCATTGAATTATTGTTTATGTTCAGATTGTTATACATCATTATTCCATCTCTGATCATGGTCCATATGATGTCTTGTGAGTAGTTCGTTTTGTTCTTGAGGACATGGGACAAGTCATGTTGTTAGTAGTGGAGTTGTGTTGAGAGAGATTCAATAGTTTGATATTTAAGTTGTGGTGTACTTCTTCTAGTGGTGTCATGTGAACGTCGACTACATGACACTTCACCTATATGGGCCTAGGGGGATGCATTGTGTATTTGGCTACTAATCGTAGGGGTTGCCAGAGTGACAGAAACCTGAACCCCTGTTAGGAAACCATTGCACAAGGGACGTAAGGGTCTTAGAGTTTAAAGCTGTAGTTAGGTTTCTACCTTAATTACTTTCTTATACTTACGGATGTTTCCAAGGGGTATAATCACAAGTATGTATTAGTCCTAGGAAGGTCGGTACATTAGCACAGGTTCACCCACACAACACTTAGCAAGCTAAAGAAGATTAATCAACTATATGAAGTGAAAGCACTTGATAATCTTCCCATGTGTCCTCGAGAATGTTTGGTCATCTTAAGTAATACAACCGGCTTGTCCTTTGCTGCATAAAGGATTGGGCCACTTGCTGCATTTATTCCTACTTTCTTTTATTTACTCGTACTTTGTTTACTTGCTTTATCAAAAACCCCTAAATATCCGATTGCTAAGTATTTGCAGAGAATTCCTGATCCATACCACTAGCCAGCACCTTCTGCTCCTCGTTGGGTTCAACACTCTTACTTATCGAAAATACTGCGATACACCCCCTATACTTGTGGGTCATCAAGACTATTTTCTGGCGCCGTTGCCGGGGAGTGAAGCGCTATTGGAGAGTGGAACTGGTAAAGGAAACTTCTACTGTGAGTATTGTTTGCTTATGCTAGTTGCTTTATTTTCGTTATGGATAATTCGCTGAGTTTCTTATGTGGTAATGCTACTACCACTGCTAAGGTAGTAGATAAGCCACCACCTGCTGAGAATGATGTTTTCAAAATACCTACAAGAATTATTGATCGTGTTATGGATAACTACTCTGTTGGGGATGGAACTGTCCATCCCGGTGATCATTTACTCTTTATACACGAATTATGCGGGTTGTTCAAGTGTGCAGGTATTACTACAGATCAAGTTAAGAAGAAGTTATTTTCATTATCGCTGAAAGGAAGAGCTGAGGAATGGTATAAGCTGTTGAAGAATGGTCAAGCTCTGGAATGGGAGGAAATATTACCTCTCTTTTATTCAAAGTTTTATCCTCCCGGTGAGATTCATAAAGGTCAGAATCAAATATACAACTTTTGGCCTCTTGATGGAGAGAGTACAGCTCAGGCTTGGGGGAGATTGAAGTTACTAATGCTCAAATGTCCCATTCATGAGCTCCCCAACAATATTATTATTAATAACTTTTATGCAAGACTCCCTCTACATGATAAAGATTTATTGGATGCTTCTTGTGCTGGATCATTCACTCCCATGGAAGAAGAAGCTAAATGGGATCTTCTAGACCGTATTCAAGACAATGCTGAAGCTTGGGAGAATGACAAAGGTAGAAAGTCAGGTCTAAATTATGATTATGAATGCATTGAATCTTTTATGGGAACTGATGACTTTCAAAATATTAGTAATGCTTATGGTCTTGATTTGCAAGTTATTACGAATTGCTTTAGATCTTTTGCTTCCTATATCGAAATTCCAAAAAGGGGATGGAATAAATACCATGCACCTTACAAAGATATTGTTGACTGTGTTCCTATTGGGAGTGCTGAGTATTGCATTATTGATCCCATCTTACCTGAACCTTATAAGGACCATCCTATGATAACTAATGTAATCACCAAAAGTGAAAAGAGAACTATAAAACCTGATGAACAAATAAACGTTGAACCTGTGGTAGCAATTGTGAAAGACATTGTCACTAAAAGCATAGAAGATGGGCACATAGTCTTTTGTGAGGATGCTTCTAATATTGTTTCACATCCTAGTAGAACTAAAAAGGCTAGTGTTCATGTGCTTTCTGTTAGAATTGGTGATCATTGCTATTATGGTTTATGTGATATTGGTGCAAGTTCTAGTGCTATTCCTTATGAGCTTTATAGAGAAATTATGGATGAAATCAGTCCCTACGAATTGGAAGAGATTGATGTGGTTATTCATCTTGCTAATAGAGAGACCATCTCTCCAATTGGTATCGTACGAGACGAGGATGTTCTTTGTGGTAAGATCAAGTATCCTGCTGATTTTCTAGTACTTGGTTCAGCTGCTAGTAAAACTTATCCTATCATTTTTGGTAGACCTTTCTTGAGTACTTGTGGAGCTATTATTGATTGCAAGAGGGAGAAAATCTTGACTAAGTTTGATTGGGAATCTTATGAGTTTAATTTTTCGAAATTTGCTAAAGAACCTTGCGAAGAGGAAACCCATAATGAGGATTTTAGAGTTGAACAACTTGCTTCTATCTCTCTTGTGCCTAACAATACTTTGCAGCAATTTATGGAAGATCACGAAAGTGAGATCTTCATGGAAGAAAGGAATGAGATTGACGAGATTCTCCGTCGTCAACCCCAGATGCTAAAGCATGACTTTCCTATAGAATACTTGGGTACCACGTTGCCACCTAAAAAGGATCCAGTTTTCGATCTAAAACCTCTCCCTGATGATCTTAAATATGCTTATATTGATGATAAAAAGATATATCCTGTTATTATTAGCTCTAAACTTTTAGGAAAGGAAGAAGAAAGGTTGTTGGAGGTTTTGAAGAAACACCAAGGATCTATGGGCTATACTCTGGATGATTTAAAAGGGAATTCACCTACTATATGTCAGCATTCTATCAACATAGAACCAGATGCGAAGCCAGTAGTGGAGCACCAACGATGTTTAAATCCTAGGATGAAGGAAGTGGTAAGGAATGAGGTATTGAAACTCCTTGATGTTGTTATTATTTACCCTATTGCTGGTAGTGAATGGGTTAGTCGTGTTCATTGTGATCCTAAAAAGGGAGGTATTACCGTTGTTCCTAATGATAATGATGAGCTTATTCCTCAAAGAATAGTGGTAGGCTATAGGATGTGCATCGATTTTAGGAAAGTTAATAAAGTTACTAAGAAAGATCACTACCCGCTTCCTTTTATTGATCAAATGTTGGAAAGGTTGTCTAAAAAGACCCATTTTTGTTTTCTTGATGGTTACTCTGGTTTCTCTCAAATTGCTGTTAAACAACAAGATCAAGAAAAAACTACTTTTACTTGCCCTTATAGAACTTATGCTTATAGACGTATGCCTTTTGGTTTATGTAATGATCCTGCTACTTTTCAAAGGTGCATGTCTGCTATCTTTCATGGTTTTTGTGAGGAAATTGTAGAAGTGTTCATGGATGACTTTTCTGTCTATGGAACTTCTTTTGATAATTGTCTGCACAACCTAGATAAAGTTTTGTAGAGATGTGAAGAAACTAATCTTGTTCTTAATTGGGAGAAATACCACTTCATGGTTAATGAAGGGATTGTTCTTGGGCATAAAGTTTCTGAAAGAGGCATAGAAGTTGATAGAGCTAAGGTTGAGGCAATTGAGAAGATGCCTTGTCCAAGAGACATCAAAGGTATTCGTAGTATCCTTGGTCATGCTGGTTTCTATAGGAGGTTTATTAAAGACTTTTCTAGGATATCAAAACCCCTCACTAATCTTCTTCAAAAAGATGTACCCTTCGTTTTTGATGATGATTGTAAGGAAGCTTTTGAAACTCTCAAGAAGGCTTTAAATATAGCCCCTATTGTTCAACCACCTGATTGGAGTTTACCCTTTGAAATAATGTGTGATGCTAGTGATTTTGATGTAGGTGCTGTCCTTGGGCAACATATTGATAAAAAGTTAAACGTTATCCATTATGCTAGTAAGACAATAGACGCTGCTCAAAGGAATTATGCTACTACTGAAAAGGAATTTCTAGCTGTTGTTTTTGCTTGTGATAAGTTTAGGTCCTATATTATAGACTCAAAAGTCACCATTCATACTGATCATGCTGCTATTAAATACCTTATGACGAAGAAGGACGCTAAGCCTAGGCTTATTAGATGGGTGCTGCTTTTACAAGAGTTTGATCTACATATAGTAGATAGGAAGGGTGCTGAAAACCCTGTAGCTGATAATTTATCTCGATTGGAAAACATCTCTTTTGACCCTATGCCTGTTAATGATAGTTTCCCAAATGAACAGTTAGCTGCAGTAGGGGTAAGCTCGCGAGGGAGCCCTTGGTATGCTGATTATGCTAACTTTATTGTCTCCAAGTATTTGCCTCCAACTTTTATAGCTCAGCAAAGAAGGAAGTTCTTCTATGATTTGAGGCATTATTTTTGGGATGACCCACACTTATACAAAGAGGGAGTGGATGGTATTATGCGAAGATGTGTTATAGAATATGAACAAAAGGAGATATTGCGTAAATGTCATGGTAGTGCTTATGGAGGAAATCATGCAGGAGATAGAACTGCACAAAAGGTGCTACAATCAGGTTTCTACTGTCCTACCCTTTTTAAAGATGCAAGAAAATTTGTTTTATCTTGTGATGAATGTCAGCATGTTGGTAATATTTCTAGACGCAATGAAATGCCTATGAAGTACTCTCTAGTTATTGAACCTTTTGATTGTTGGGGATTCGACTTTATGGGTCCTTTCCCTCCTTCGAAAGGTTACACTCATATTCTTGTTGCCGTTGATTATGTTACTAAGTGGGTAGAAGCTATTCCTACAAAGAGTGCTGACGGGGAGACTTCTCTAAAAATGCTTAGGGATGTTATCTTTCCTTGGTTTGGGGTGCCTAGGTATTTCATGACTGATGGGGGTTCTCATTTCATTCATGGTGGTTTTAGGAAGACCCTTGCTAAATATGATGTTAATCATAGAATTGCTTCAGCTTATCACCCCCAAACTAGCGGGCAAGTAGAGTTATCAAATAGAGAAATTAAATCCTTCTTGCAAAAGACTGTTAATAGGTCTAGAAAAAACTGGGCTAAGAAGTTGAATGAGGCTTTATGGGCTTATAGAACTGCTTACAAAAATCCTATGGGGATGTCTCCTTATAAAATGGTTTATGGGAAAGCTTGTCACCTACCCTTAGAATTAGAACACAAAGCTTACTGGGCAATTAAAGAACTAAATAGAGATTGTAAACTCGCTGGTGAGAAAAGATAATTTGACTTAAGTTCTTTAGATGAATGGAGGAGTGAAGCCTATGAAAATGATAGGATCTTTAAGGAAAAAGTTAAAAGATGGCATGACAAGCGAATACTTAAGAGAGAATTTCATGTTAGTGAGAAAGTTCTATTGTATAGGTCTCGTCTCAGATTTTTTGTAGGAAAGCTATTGTCAAAATGGGAAGGACCTTTCATTATAGAAGAAGTATACCGTTCAAGAGCAATAAAAATTTCTTCTTTAAAAGATAATACTAAACAAGTAGTGAATGGACAGCGACTCAAACACTATATTGCTGGAGATTCTTACAATGAAGATGTTGATGCCTTCCAAGTTATAACTCCGGAGAAATTCATCGAGGACCAAATTCAGAGACCTGCAGAGTTTGTTTTCAAATAGGTAACAGTTCTGGTAAGAAAAGTTCCGCGAAAATACAATCCAACTATATTTTTGCAGTTTTTAGTCAATAAGTGAAGTTACGAAGCGAAAAAGGGACGGAAACAGAGCCAGGGTGGCTCACACCACCCTATGGCGCAGGCCCTCCCCCGGCCGCGCCACCAGGTGGTGAGTCCACCCCGGACTCCGCCTCCGACTCGTTTTCTCCCAGTACCTTCCTTTTGATAAGAGACTTCGTAATATATAATCCCCCAGAGCCCCCGAGGTTCGTATATCATGTTTTTGTCGTGTTTTTGTTTCGATCTATTTCTGCCAGGACATACTCTTTGAAAGTTTAGAAGCACAATGGTGTCTGTCAAGGATAAAGGGAAGGAGCCTATAGAGGAAGACCTCCGAGACCCCAAGCAAGGGATGGTACCTTTAGTCACTTGCCCTGCATCAACATAAGCCCTACGAGTCACTAAAGAATTCTGCGATAAGTACTGAGACTTGAAGACGAAGGTGGACATGCTTCAATGCGAGAATAATAGGCTTCACAAGATGCTGGAAGATTTCCTCGCGTCAACTAAGAAAATAATACCACCACCACCAAAGGAGTAATTCGTCATCAGGTTTGGCATCCCCTTGGTTTGTTCCAAGCTTGGGGGAGTGCCACGGTATCACATCACTATCTTCTATCTTTTTACCTTATTAGTAGAGTCATATCATGAATAGAGGAGTTATTATGTAGTATGGTTTGCATTATGGAAGTGTCCCCTCTCTCGTTAGATATGTATCCCTTGGTGTGAGTTGCCGTTATGGAATGTTAATGAGAAGTTCTATCATTTACTCTTTTGCATAGCTTATATTAGTTTTCAATTCGTGGTTATATGATTAATCTTGTTGTTAGTATTGGTATCACTTTGGGATCATTGAGTTAATTTAGTTGGTTTTGGCAAACCTGGCTCGGTCAGTAGCACACTATTTTTGAGAGTTGAATGAAAAAGATAAAAGTACTCTAAAGAAATATAATTTCATCATCTTTCTTTCTTGATTTGCTCATCAGTCTAGTATTCTCTAGTTAAGATCTTTTGTGCTTCCAAGGAAGATTGCATGTTTGTTTTTATCACTTGTATGTTTGGTTGTTTCCTTCAACTCTTATACTTGCAACCCAGCCTTGCTAGCCAAAAACCTGTACTGAGAGGGTATTCTTCTCGTGCATCCACCTCCTTAAAACCAAAAACTTTGCCATTTGTGTCCACCATACCTACCTAGTAGCATTATTGCTATTCCAAGTAAATTCTTGTTTTGTCTACCTCCCAAATTAAACTTGTTATGTGAAAATTAGTGATTAAAGCTCTCACGAACTTGATGGCACACTTTACTTTCTTGCACTTAATAAACTTGAACCATTGTGCTCACCTATGTTGCGTATATGCTTGCGCTTTGTAAGTTGTGAATTAGCAGAACCATGCTATCATGGGGAATGCTTTCAACATTTCACTGGTACTTTGTACCTAGTTGATATCATGTTCTTTTGTCTATGGATGTCGTCGGTGTGAAATGAAAGGGGAGCTTGTAAGTCCATGGAGTTATGCATGTGTGTTAGAGAAACGCCTGGGCCGCTGGTCTAATCCATGCTGACATGGTGGAAACCTGCAGTGTAACCATAACAAGCATCTATGAAGCATTCTTCTTATAAAAAAAGAGATAGAGATTGAGAAAAAGAGAAAAAGAAAAAAAAAGAGATATTATGAAAAGAGGAAAGAGAGAAAAAAAAGCACCATATTACAATGGTAAATAAGAAGATTGCTGAGATGCTTGTTGTCTGCTTGCCTTGTCATTTTTATATGGGGATTCTTCTATATCATCGGGCAAGGGGTACCCCGTTGGCGGTTCTCTATGATACACATATGCTTACGATGACAAGAACTTACCGGTGACTAAACTTGAGTACATGAGGAGCGGCCCTCGTATTCAAGGGACATGAGATTCTCAATTTACAACTTGCCAATGCACATCCTCATATTTGATCACTTTAACCTTAATCACCTAAATATGCCTATGATAGGGGCAATGAGAGCTGAAAGCTAGTAAGTATCATAATTTTTAGGAGCTCTTTATGAGACTTGCAGTCCCTGCTTCCCTCTTTGAAGGGCCTTTCTTTTGCTTTGTAGTTGAGTCAGTAAACCTATTCCCTTCTATCTCAGCAAGTACTTTGAGTTGATGTGATTCATTCATTCATATGATGATTTATTCAATCATGTTTCTTATGTTCCTTGTTTTTCACATTGCTCTTATCTTGATGTTTACTACTTTGAAAGCTATCATTGAAAACCAGCTATTTGTGAACTCCAGCAATTTATCAACTATTCTTCGACTAAGAGCTAAGTTTGCCATTACCAATTATGATTTACTTCATGTATATTTATTGTGTTTACTTTACCCATTACAAGTTGAGTTATATAATAGTGAGTTGTCTTTTATTATGATCTATGTATTGATGAATGTGATGCTTCTTGTCCATATTCTTTTATCGACTCTTCACTCCATAAACCTGAGGCCATGTTTATTGAGCTCAGTTTCGCTTGGGGACAAGCGAAATCTAAGCTTGGGGGGAGTTGATACGTCCATTTTGCATCACTATTCTATGTCTTAATTCACTATTATTCATTGATATATTTCGTATTGAGAGGTGATACTTATGTTATTTCATCTGTGTTTGCATGGTTGATGACTTTTGTAGCATGGACCGCTGCAGTCAGGATTCTGATGGAAAAGGTACTATTTGGAGGCAAAATTCACGAAGATCAGAAAATCCAGGAAAATATACGGAAAATCCTATTTTTCCAGAAGACTAAGGATGCCAGAAGACGGAGTGGAGATGGGCCACAAGGGGCCCACACCACCCCCTGGCGCGGGCAACCCTAGGCCACGCCAGCAGGTGGTGCGGCCGCCCTGGCCCACCTTTGGCTCTCTCCTCTGGCGTATATCATCCTCCCAAAACCCTAAGACTCAGGGAGCAACCACAGAAAGATTTCGCCGCCTCTGCGGGGCGGAAAACACCGAGAGAGAAAGATCTCACCGGCAGACAGATTTCTGCCGGGGGAATTCCATCGCGGAGAGGGGAGATCGTCGCCATCAACACCACCATGAATCTGGACTTCATCGGGATCATCATCATCACCACTATCATCACCATCAGCACCATCTCCATATTGATGTAACAATTGTGTTGAATCTTGCATAGTTCATAGGGGAAACTTTCCCGGTGTTGATTACTCTTTGTAGTTGATGCTATTGAGTGAACCATTGAATTATTGTTTATGTTCAGGTTGTTATACATCATTATTCCATCTCTGATCATGATCCATATGATGTCTTGTGAGTAGTTCGTTTTGTTCTTGAGGACATGGGAGAAGTCATGTTGTTAGTAGTGGAGTTGTGTTGAGAGAGATTCAATAGTTTGATATTTAAGTTGTGGTGTACTTCTTCTAGTGGTGTCATGTGAACGTAGACTACATGACACTTCACCTATATGGGCCTAGGGGAATGCATTGTGTATTTGGCTACTAATCGTAGGGGTTGCCAGAGTGACAGAAACCTGAACCCCCGTTAGGAAACCATTGCACAAGGGACGTAAGGGTCTTAGAGTTTAAAGCTGTAGTTAGGTTTCTACCTTAATTACTTTCTTGTACTTACGGATGTTTGCAAGGGGTATAATCACAAGTATGTATTAGTCCTAGGAAGGTCGGTACATTAGCACAGGTTCACCCACACAACACTTAGCAAGCTAAAGAAGATTAATCAACTATATGAAGCGAAAGCACTTGACAGTCTTCCCATGTGTCCTCGAGAACGTTTGGTCATCTTAAGTAATACAACCGGCTTGTCCTTTGCTTCATAAAGGATTGGGCCACTTGCTGCATTTATTCCTACTATATTTTATTTACTCGTACTTTGTTTACTTGCTTTATCAAAAACCCCTAAAAATCCGTTTGCTAAGTATTTGCAGAGAATTCCTGATCCATACCACTAGCCAGCACCTTCTGCTCCTCGTTGGGTTCGACACTCTTACTTATCGAAAATACTGCGATACACCCCCTATACTTGTGGGTCATCAACCTTTGATCGGGATTCACGGATGTAGTATAATAGCTTTTACCTAGAAGACCTAGGTTTAATCAAACCTCAGAATGCACTCCTAAAAGGTAATAAAAAGGGACACGTCTACAAGATTTTGTTTGTTCATTTTACCTTAGTTAACCAGACCAATCTAGTTTACTTTATAACAGGTTTGAATCAATGGATGGAGATAGGCCAGGGTTGAAGATCCACCTGCAGTTGCACATCAAATGGGATCAAAGATAATAATAAGAACAGTCATGTATAATGTTTAAATCGAGGTAATCTCTTGTGGGCAACACAACCTAATATTCTAGAGGCCCCGTGATGCAGCGGGTATAGCAATAGACTTTAATCCAACCGAGGGTACACCGTAGCCACAGGTTACAAACGATTATTAAGTGCAAAACACAGATCAAAGCTTTAAGTGGTGATATTGTTATTGATCCTGAATGGTGCACTAAGCAAAGACCGTACTACCCTTTCTGTCACTGAGGTTCCTATGAGATCCCTGCTAGCCAAGTATCTCACCTCAAGCCTTTATCAATCCATGGGATCTTGGGTACCTACAAGTCCACAGATCGAGACAAGATACGAAGAAACAAAAGGTACAAATCACAATGTCAAACAAAATACAATTCTCGATCTAGATGCACATAATTGCTGCAAGGTTTCTCCCCAACCTGCAGCCCGTGAGGACTACTCACTCATAACAAATAGATCAGAGATAGAAAACATCATGCAAATACTTAGATTGAAATCAAATACTCTTACAATGGTCTCCAAATCACAAGGAGATCTAAAGTACAAAGCAATGGCTATGGCTAGTGGATGGATGGATGGTGGAAGTGATGAACAATGGATGAACAATGGTGTGGATCTCCTTTGGTGGTGTTGTGATGTAATCTGAGAATGGCGGCTCTCTAGCCTGTGATGGCCCAAAATATATCGAGCTCGTTGGGGAACCCCAAGAGGAAGCTATGATGAGCATAGCAGCAAGTTTTTCCTCAGTACGAAACCAAGGTTATCAATCCAGTAGGAGCAAGGAAACACCCCAAAGGTGTTGCTAGCTGAACGTTGGCAGGGCGCACTACCGGTGTCAGTAGCAACGTGGAGACCTACACAACACAACCACAGAACTTTGTCCCCAACTTGCGATGAGGTTGTTAATGTCACCGGTTTTGCTGAAAACAAAGGATTAAATGTATCGAATGGAAGGAAGTAATAGTTTGCAGAAAGTAAACACAAAGCAGTTAAACAGTTTGTAGATTGATTGTAAAAGAAAGGACTGGGGTCCATAGTTCACTAGAGGTGGCTCTCCTTAAGATAGATAACATGCTGGGTGACCAAATTACAGCGGCGCAATTGACAAACATCGAGAAAGCATACAAGCATATACTAATCATCTAGATTCCTTTGAGATTCGATTGGGCATTACAACATTATACATAGACCATCATCCAACTGCATCTATGACTAATAATCCACCTTCAGGTTATCATCTGAACCCCCTCTAGTATTAAGTTACAAGCAACAAATTATTGCTTTACGAATTGCGTGTAAAGTAAACAATACGATTGTTCTATGAACAAAGGATTGTTGTTTTCTCCCTAGTAGCAACAACACATCTAGTACCTTAGAGATTTCTGTCACTTCCCCAGATTACCAGAGGCATGAACCCACTATCGAGCATAAATACTAACTCTTGGAGTTGCTAGCATCTACTTGGCCAAGATAGCTACTAACAACGGAAAGCATGCAAGATCAAAAATAACAAAGACATGATAGAATCAATAATCAATCTGAAATAGCATCTCAATATCCATCGGATCCCGGCAAACACAACATGCAGAATTACAAATAGATCATCTTGATCATGAACGGAGCTCACAAGATCTAGACATGATAGCACAAAGGAGGAGAACCAGCCATCTAGCTACTACATGGACCTGTAGTCCAAGGATGAACTAATCACGCATCACACTGGAGGCTTGCATGATGATGAAGAAGGCCTATAGGGTGAATTCCCTTCTCCGGCAGGGTGCCAAGAAGAGCTTCAGATCCCTCCTGGTCTAGGGACAGAGACGACGTCGGCTACAGACTCTTTCGTGGAATTTTGATCGGGTACTTAGGGTTTTTGTATCGGAGGCATCTTATAGGCAGAAGGAGTGGCCGAGGGGGTGCTGGAGGCGGTCACACCACCCCTGGCGCGGGCCAGGCCTGGCCGCGCGACCAGGTGATGTGGCGGCCCCTGGCCCCTCTCCGTCTCGTATTCTGGCTCTGTGTGTCCCCCGGTAAAATAATGACTTTGGCTCTTGTCCCGTCCAATTCCGAGAATATTCATTTTCTGACTTCCTGGAACCAAAAACAGCAGAAAACAGGCAGCTGGCACTGTGGCTCTTGTTAATAGGTTAGTCCAAGAAATCATATGAAAAGTACTCCAAAGTGTGGACAAAACATAAGAAAGTAGATAAAACCAAGCATGGAACATCAACAATTATAGATACATTTGCAATGTATCAGCCGGCAACTGGATCCTCGAAATATATAGGTGTCTTCACGAAAGTTGTAGGGTTTGACGACACGAAGCCGTCGTCACCTGGTACGGGTGGGCGGTATGGGTGGACTGTGCCGGTACCAGTGGTCGTTAAGCTTGCTGATGCCCTGGAATGCTTATCCAATTACTTCGTCGTGTGTACTTCCTCAAAATCCTTCATTATGACTCCTTATTTCGCTTTAAAAGTCGTGATTTCCTGCACAACACAAATCAAATAAGGGATTTGCATATCTTTGCAATTATTAGTCATTAGTGGCAAGAGTTGAGAGTTGTTTTTGGCAATTGCTTGACAAAAAACAACATTTAAACGCAGTGGAAGATGGCAAAAATCGGATCCATTATACAGTGACACTTATAGAAGCCGATCAAGAGCAACGAAGCGGCGGCAGGAGGAGGAGGCAGACCGGTTGGCGAAGGTAGAAAGAAAGAACGAGGAATTGCAGGCCATATTGGAGCGGCAGCATCAGCAGATTGACGAAATTAGAGGAGTGGGCCGACAACAATATCATGCATTCAATAGTACCGGCCCATCTAAACGAAAAAGCAGCGTGGCTTCCACGGATGCTTCGATGGATCGCTACCCCATGGATGAAGTCAAGGAGAAGACAAATTGTGAGCTACATGAGTAACTGAAGAACATATCCATGAAAGTGGCGGTCGGCTTTGCTTTACCTTGTGCACCTGGAGTGACCTACCATGGCCGTCAGATTCCATCTGGCTATGCTCGTGTCGGTGTGGATGAAGTTCAACCAGGATTTTAGTCACTGGGGCTTGACATCCCTGGAGGTGAAGGGGAGACGACACTGGGAGAAGTCACAAGTGTCTTCATTCTATGGAACAACAAAACATCGTGTTTCCAGGCTCGGTGCTAAGGCCACCATCTCCTCCGAGTAGCAATCCACCACCTCCAAGGCCACCGTCTCCTTCGAGTAGAAATCGATCACCTCCAAGTCGACCCCTACCCGAGAGGGGTGCAAGTCCATCTTGATCTCAGGCGCCTCAGCCGACTCTGCCCACTAACTTCCAGGGGAAAAAGCGGAAGAGTACCACCACTCTGTCGACTACTCGGAGGAAAGGTATAACAACGAAGGAAGTCAAGGCGGCTCCTCCCAAGTTACCTTACGAATTTACTGATGCAGAAACCGCCATGGTCGTGGTTGCTGATGTGAAACACCAGTTAGGACCGAAACGACCCGAGCCAAAGGAGCCAATAGATTCGAAAGTCAAGCAATACTTTAAGTATTTTCTTGCGCAACCACCACAATATGTGTTAAATATGCCAAATGACTATCATCGATGTATTGCGAAGACATATGACCAAAAGAAGTGGACAGGGAAAACAATTCCCCAGCTTGAAGAACATGAATTACAATCGATCCTCCCGCTCAAGGTGTTACCCGAACATCCAATAGAGATGGAAAAAGCTGAGATCTTAGCAAGGCAATGTGGTATTTAAGATATTCTAGTCGGCGCAGATATCCCCATGGCTGATGTAGCACCAAAATATGTCCGCAGGAATCCTCTGGTCAGTCCTGAGCAGCTCCGGCATCTACCAACAGAAATGCGAAGATTGGATGACTGGTACTTGAAAGATGCAAAGGGCGAAGATTGAGAAAGGCTCATGGTGTCAGTTCGAGACGAGCATTACTTCCGTGAAGATCATATATCTATTGATCTTGAAGAATTTTTTCAGTTATACAATCAAGATGCCCTCGACAAATCTCTCATCAGTTACTATTGTCTGTAAGTGATTAATTTATTTCTGTAATTAAGTCTCTAGCTCAGCTCGTTCATTACCTGTAATTATCCTCACTATATTATTTTGTATGCTAATATGCAGAATGAAGATTCTCGAATTTAAAACACGGGGAATCTTTGACGTTGGGTTTGTTGACCCATATGTCATTAATTTTCGTACGATATAATTCTTCGCCAAGGACACAGAGGCTAAGTTGCTATTGTTTTTAAAGAGACAACATTTAAAAAAGGAAATACTATTTACTTACAACTTCGAGTGAGTGTTACTGTCTTGTGCATATTCTATTTTATTTCCTCGGTGTTAAGTGTAATTGATGTTATGCATGACTGCATATATAAAAGTGCACAGCTTCCACTGGATTCTACTAAACATTCAAGTTGACACTGGAAAAGTTGATATCATGGACACATTAGATAAAGACCCTAATAAGTACTAGCTAGGTTCGTGCATATCTTTAATTCTAGTTTCAATAACATTATCATGCTTTATTATTATTTGATTGAATTCTATTTTTCGTAAAGTGCCTGAGGCAGCCACCGACAACTAATTTATGTGGATACTACGTCTGCAAGTTCATAAGGGAGTCGTTTAGTGAGCGGCACATAAATATAAAGATCCACGATATGCGGGAGAAGCTCCTACCAAATGACCGCCTACAAGCAATTCAAGAGTAATTGGTGGGATTTTTGCTTGATGTGGTCATAGATAAAGATAGAGAACACTATTACCGCTCCACGTAATTTAATAATCTCTATTTAATTAAATAGGATATATATGTATGCTCGTAATCGAAATTGTATATATATATATATATATATCATATCTCGGCACCTGCGACAGCCAAATCCCTCGAAACGCTGCCATGACAGAGCTCCTTTAGTCCAGGTTTATGTTACGAACCGGGACTAAAGATCCTCTATATCCCGCTCTCGACCCGGTTCGTAATACAACCGGAACTAAAGGAGGAGACCTCTAGTTCCGATTTCGCTGTCCTGGATAGGCAACTGGGACTAGAGGCCGACCTAAACTGGCACTATAGACCCGTTTTTTACTAGTGATTTGCTTCATATTTCATAATAAAACGTTGGTGATCCTGCATCTTCTGATCATGTGATGTCACGACTGGTGCTTCATATTTCATATTTCATCGTATTTCATGCTTCAGGCCGCTTTATCTTACTTGGCTCTTCAGTTCTTTTCTTACATGTTCGTCGTTTGTATACATCTTTAGTATTTCTTTCCTAGGCCTGAGTTCAGCACACGTGAGAAATAAGAGAGGTGTCTCGCGTTGCCTCTCCTCCGACCAGTGGGTCTCACGAGCGGACCTCCGGCAGCGCCATCGGATGACATGACCCGCTTGCCACTAGGTAACATCCGGCGGCATCACTGAGAAGTCTGTGTTCCTCTCCACAGCTAAAGAAGCAACAATAGTCTATTTTAAGTTAGCTTTTAGCGTAAGTGTTTACTTGGTGGTTACATGCATCATCATTTTATACATGATGGTCCTTCTTCGTCTGTAGAATGGAAAAATGGTGTACACGTCAATGAAACCCTTTTCGCTGGATTCTATATGTTTCTCTGTATATTAGAACAATTTTCTTCGCTTTGTTGTATGCATCTCTTTACGTTGGCTATCTGGTTCGAACGATTTGTTTTACTTATTTCGGACACCCAGCATCTTGCCTCTCGGACAACTTGCCTCTTACCCACGCCATACATCTTTCGCTATGCGAGTGGACATTGGATGTCAATGCGGCATGGGTTTTGTCTATCACGTTTCTCTATGAGAACGATGGGTCACGTGTTATGCTCATGTGTACCACGTCCCCTCTTACCCACGCCATACATTTGCGCCTTATATATATATATATGTGTATCAATAGGCCATAAATAGTCTCACAATTACATGAAGTGATATAAATAGAGATGGGCTAGTGAAGTTGATTCAATATTTAGATCATTGAGAAGCTATTGAACAAAATACCACTATAAGAAAATAGCGGTTTGATGATGATATTGGCATAAGAGGCATCAAGAACTAAGTCATGGTACACAAGATAGAACACAACATGGGCTCACATCAGTATTGCAGACCAAGAGTAGGCCCTTGCATTTTCTGCACCGATCGACACACCATGAGGTTATGCTCACGCTAGGCTTGGCACAACTACTAGCCAGAGCAATCCTTACAACGTGAAAGGGCGAGAGGGCCATCTCTAGGCTGAGACCAACACAGTGTTGTTTGTGTACCCAACGAGAGGGGAGGACCACTATAGCTATTAAAACAACTTAGTAGTTTATCAAATAAGGAACATAAGATAGTTAAAATATGTAATGTTATATCTGTAAAAATTTAACAACATGATAAATATACTCATCTGTAAAGGGTTGTGTGCAAACTCATTAGTAACATGCACCTTAGAATACATATGTTTGTCATGAATCACATGAGGTTTTTGGTCCCCTCGTATGTTATCTCCTAATATGTATACACTGCTTTTTCTAACACAGTTAGGCAGGTGCATGATTTACCCGAATTCCCTTCGACTGATATTGGGAGGATTGTGGCCTCGGTACGTTAGGTCGCTCACCAAAAAAATCAAGTGAGTGGTACACATTAGACAACCAAATATCTAAGTTGATTCTTTATTATGACCTCGATATGTGGAAATAAACAAGTAGGGGTTCTTAGAAGAGAAAGAGAAAGAGAAAGAAATATAAAACCTCATAATTTAGATGCATTTTGCAGAATATTCTATATTGACTTCATTGCAGAAATATACATGTCCAAGTTTCCGTAATGAAGTCTAGACATGATAATGTATATTTTAAATATCTTAGTTAGTACCGGTGTACCAGTTAAAATTTGGACATGATATTTATCTATATTGACATCATTCCACATCCTAACTAAGATATTTAGCGAGAAAGGTATTTCTTTATACAAGTTATCTACCGGTGTACCGATTTGCTCTGTTTATGGCCATCTCTACTGTGTGCGGAGAACCCTGACCTATTTACGGACCGCGGCCTATTTACGGAGGTGTCTATATGGTTCGAGGACACAGCGAGGGATATTTTTATCCAACATGGATGGCAACATGATCTATAGTAAGCGTTATACAGTTTCTTGATGATTACATGTATTTTGCCTTTTTCTATTTACATTTGAACTTGTTGCGGTTGTGTGCATCCGATTTGTGTAGAGTAGTAATTGCATACTAACACAAATCTCTCGAATAATTGAAAAAAATGAAATACAGTTCGGCTCGAACTATCAAATGTGCTCCATTTTGGAGTGTCCATTGGCCACCCAGCAATATAATTCCATACTTTCCATCGGGTTCAAAAGAAAACCTCACTTTGAGTCCATTAAGTGGATGGTTCATCGGTGTAACCTAACCAAGAATTTTGGTATCACATTCGGTGTCAAATACTCTATATAGGACGTTTTCGCCACAAACTCAACCTATATTTATTTCTCTCACTAGGAAACTGTCATGTTAGCTATAAGTAGTCGTGTTAAAGAAAATCTGAAATAACAAATTCCATACAAGAGAAAAACAATCACCTAACAAGGACCGAGGTACTAATTGCACAAAGATGCCAAATGTCACATTTATATCTTATATATGTGCGGATCAACAGGACACAAATGGGCTAACACATTACATGAAGTGATACAAATAGATATGGAAGATAATATAGTTATTGAGAAGCCATCTACAGAATACCACTACAAGAAAAGCCATGCACGGTGATATTGGCATAAGAGGCATCAGAAATTATGTCCGGGTACACGAGTCAGAACAAATCATGGTCTTGCGTGGGTTTTTTGGAACCAGAGGTGAACACCGCGCTTTTGTGGAAGCACTGCCGATCACCCCTGATCTGTCTTTGAAAGAGGCTCTGGCAGCGCTTCGCTTGGCATGACTACTTGATGGAAAAATCATCCTAGTGTGGGTAGAGGGCTCTAGGATATGACAAAATAGTATTGTTACCTACGATAATTGTCATAGTTGTTTAAATCAACTCGGTAATTTGCCAAATAAGAAGCATAGGACTGTAAAAGTATATAATATTATATGTGTACAAATTCAAAAATACGAGAAATATACATCTTTACTACGGAGTATTAAACTGAAAATTGGTATGGTTCGTGTTCCTACGTCACTTCAAGTTTGTCCCTCAACTTCAAACAATTTACTAGCCAGTGTTGCCGCTAGAGCGAGCGAAACGAGTCCGCGCGCGCTTCCCCTGCTCAACCCCCTTGGGCGACACAAGGACCGCCTCTGTCACGACGCACATTTACTGCGATCTCTCTTGTGTCCGCTCCCTCCCCGTCACGGTATGAGCGCGAGGCAGCGCCACCAGTACTCCTTTGTCCGGTGCCAATGTGCCATCCCCGTCCCTGTAGCAGGGTAAGGCGGCGCCCCAGAGTCCTTCTCTACTCGGGTGAAGCTTAGACCGTTTGGAGGGGCTTGACTGCTTGAGATTGCTCTTAATCAGGAGCATTGGAGCATTGCCATTGAGATTAATTGCCTTGAGCTGAAGAATTTGTGGCACATGCACTAGTAGAAAACGGACCTTTGGTCCAGGGGTATTAGTCCCGGTTTTGCTACAAACCGGGACTAATGCCCCGGTCCCAACGGCTAGATCTGGCCCCAGGGGGTGACAGGCACTAGCCCCGGTTCGAACGGAACCTTTAGTCCCGGTTCGTCTAACAAACCAGGACTAAAGGGTTTCAGGCATGCTGGGTCGGGTGCCAGACCCTTTAGTCCCGGTTCGTGTCTAGAACCGGGACTAAAGGTCCTCCTTTAGTCCCGGTTCGTATAACAAACCGGGACTAAAGGTCTGGCTATATCTTCTTCCCCCACCTGCCCGAGCCACCATTTCAAGTTGGTGGCTCCTCTCTCTCTTTCTTGCTTCAAGCTCGAGTTCATGCCCAATTTTCTTTCAAGATTTGTCTATATTTTGTGGTGCCCCATCTATCCAAAGGTTTTAAAAGGTGAGCAACTTCATCCTTTGAACTCTCATTGCTATATTAGCTCATTTCATGCTCTATCTTGTAGATGGATTTGTGGATTTAGTTTGGTAGTAATTTTTGCAATGATAACATGAGATCGATGTTTAGATTCTATCTATGTTGTATTAATGTAAGGAACTCTAAGGTAAATATCATAATATGTGGATTCTATCTATATATCTTGTTTTGGCACATAGTCTCGAAATTTGATTTTAGAAGCACACACATGCGTGAGTTCATCATTCTAACTAGATGGGCAAAATATCCTTCTTCATCCACCTGCGTTCAACAAACTGAAAAAATTGTAACAAAGATAGGATTAATTCATAAAGCTTGATAATAAGACATCACAGTACATCTTCGAGAAGCTCCTCTATGACGAGGATCCTCAGACATCTTCGAGAGAAGCTCTGACGTAGTGGTGTCCCTCTCGCACCATCTTGGAGTTAATAACTTCTCTAGCTATAGATTAATACGCCGGGTAACTAAAACAATTCACATATTAGGGAGTGCCTCTATGGCGAGCTCCTCGAAGATGTCTGAGGACGGGATCCTAAGACATCTTCGAGAAGCTCTGCCGTAGTGGTGTCCCTGCTCTCGCACATCATCTTTCAGTTTATATCTTCTCTAGCTAGATCAGTATGCTGGTGGAGCTAACTAATTTCACATATTAGAGAGTGCCTCTACGGCGAGCTCCTCGAAGATGTCTGAGGACGAGGTCCTAAGACATCTTCGAGAAGCTACGCCGTAGTGGTGTCCCTGGTCTCGCACACCATCTTGCAGTTCTTCACAAGAATGTATACCTATTTATAGATTAAGCAGCACAACATAGTGTCGGACACTGAAGACATAATGTCAACACACTCACCGCTAGTGCTGCCACCCACCCAAAATAGTGTCGTCATTTACTAGCTTAGTGTTGCCCACTAAGAACATAGTGTTGAGATGTTGTCGCCACATCCACATTTAGTCCCGGTTGGTGCCTCCAACCGGGACTAAAGGTTCATCATATCTTTAGTCCCGGTTGCTGGCTTTAATTTTATTTTTTAATTAGTACTAATTAATTATGATTATGTTTGATGTACTTAATTAATAATATAATGCAGATGAGCCGGCAATGGATGTACGCTGACCAACTCTCTAGCGAGTTCATTAAAGGCGTGCATTTTTTCTCCTTGTGGACGAGGCAAACAAGCGGAATGGTTTTATGTCTTGTCCATGTGGTGTCTGTCGGAATCATAAGGAATACTCTTCCTCAAGAGTCCTTCACAGCCACCTGTTTCGGTCCGGTTTCATGACCGGCTATAATTGTTGGACCAAGCACGGAGAAAGAGGGGTTATGATGGAAGACAACAAAGAAGAAAAGAATGATAACGACTATCCTACTATGTCCCCTGAATACGACGGTATTACAATGGAAGACATTGATGAAGAAAAAGATGAAGAATGGGCATCAGGCCAAACATTGCTGATGCCCAAGAAGAATGCGTAACTAAAAGGGAGAGCTTGAAGTTTAAGAAGATGTTAGAGGATCACAACAAATTGTTGTACCAAAATTGTAAAGATGGGCACAAAAAACTGGGTAGCACACTGGAATTGCTGCAATGGAAGGCAGAGAACGGTGTGACTGACAAAGGATTTGAAAAGTTGCTAAAAATAATGAAGAAGTTGCTTCTAAAGGATAATGAACTGTCCGCCAGTACCTACGAAGCAAAGAAGGTTGTCTGCCCTCTAGGATTAGAGGTGAAGACGATACATGCATGCATTAATAACTGCATCCTCTACCGTGACGAGGAGTATGAGAATTTGGATGCATGCCCAGTATGCACTGCATTGCGGTATAAGATAAGACGAGATGACCCTGGTGATGTTGAGGGCGAGCGCCGCATGAAGAGGGTTCCTGCCAAGGTGATGTGGTATGCTCCTATAATACTACGGTTGAAACCAGGAACAAAGAGCATGCCAAGTTGTTGCGATGGCACATGGAAGACTGTAAGAAAGACAAGATGTTGAGACACCCCGCTGATGGGTCGCAGTGGAGAAAAATCAAGAGAGAATTTCCGGACTTTGCAGGTGATGCGAGGAACTTATGGTTTGATCTAAGTACAGATGGCATGAATCCTTTTGGGAAGCAGAGCTGCAGTCATAGCACCTGGCCTGTGACTTTGTGTCTCTATAACCTTCCTCCTTGATTGTCTATGAAGCGAAAGTTCATTATGATGTCAGTACTCATCCAAGGTCCGAAGCAACCCGGCAACGACATTGATATGTACCTAAGGCCATTAGTTGAAGAACTCTTACAGTTGTGGCACGGACAAGGTGTACGTGTGTGGGATGAGAACAAGCAGGAGGAATTTGACCTACGAGCGTTGTTGTTCATAACAATCAATGATTGGCCTACTCTTAGTAACATTTCAGGACAGACAAACAAGGGATACAATGCATGCACACACTGTTTAAATGAGACTGAAAGTATATATTTGGATAAATGTAAGAAGAATGTGTACCCGGGGAATCTTCATTTTCTTCCGCCCACGCACACCCTAAGAAAGAAAGGTAAGCATTTCAATGGTGAGGCAGACAACCGGTGTAAGCCTATCCGCCGTACTGGTGATGATGTATTTGATATGGTGAAGGATTTAAAAGTAATCTTTATAAAGGGTCCTGGTAGACAATCTGTTCCGAAGGACGATATCGGACACACACCAATGTGGAAAAATAAATCTATATTTTGGGAGTTACCCTATTGGAAAGTCCTAGAGGTACGCTCTGCAATTGACGTGATGCACCTGACGAAGATTCTATGCGTGACGTTGCTAGGTTTCTTGGGCGTGTATGGGAAGAGAAAACATACACTTGAAGCACGGAAAGAGCAACAACGTATGAAAGACCGAGACGACATGCATCCAGAGCTGTTTGAAGGTACTGCTAGCTACGATCTTACCAAAGAGAGGAAATCTTTTTTGAAGTCCTTTACAGTATCAAGGTCCCATCTGGTTTCTCGTCAAACATAAAGGGAATAATAAATATGGCAGAGAAAAAATTTCAAAACCTAAAGTCTCATGACTACCACGTGCTTATGACCCAGCTACTTCCGATTGCATTGCGGGGACTCCTGCCGGAAAATGTTCGAGTACCCATTGTGAAGCTATGTGCGTTTCTCAATGCAATTTCTCAGAAGGTAATCAGTCTAGATAGTCTACCAAGGTTATAGAAAGATGTGGTCCAATGTCTTGACAGCTTCGAGTTGGTGTTCCCACCATCCTTCTTCAATATTATGACGCACCTCCTAGTTCGCCTAGTCGAAGAGATTAACATTCTCGATCCTATATTTCTACACCATACGTTCCCCTTTGAGAGGTTCATGGGAGTGTTAAAGAAATATGTTCATAACCGTGCTAGGCCAGAAGGAATCATCTCAAAGGGATATGGAACAGAGGAGGTCATTGAGTTTTGTGTTGACTTTATTCCTGACCTTAAGCCCATCGGTGTTCCTGAATCACGGCATGAGGGTAGACTTAGTGGAAAAGGCACGCTAGGAAAGAAAGCAAGGATATGTATGGATGGACATTATCTCACTAAAGCACACTACACAGTTCTGCAAACTTCCACCTTGGTGGCTCCGTATATCGAGGAACACAAGAATATTGTACACTCCAACAACCCGGGAAAGCCTGGCTCCTGGATTAGAGATGAACACATGAGAACTTTCGGCGGTTGGTTGCAGACACATCTCATGAATAACATAAATGTTGAAGAGCAGTTATACTTGTTGGCCCGGTCACCATCTTCGACTATATTGACTTTCCAAGGGTACGAGATAAATGGGAATACATTTTACATGATCATCCAAGATAAAAAAGAGCACCAATCAAAACAGTGGTGTCTGATTTGATGGAACAGCCGAGAATGGGCAAAAGGATACATATTATGGTTACATAGAGGAGATATGGGAACTTGACTATGGACCTTATTTTAAGGTCCCTTTGTTTCGGTGCAAATGGGTCAAGCTGACAGGAGGCGGTGTTGAGGTAGACAAGAAATACGGAATGACAACAGTGGATCTCAACAACCTTGCGTATAGAAATGAACCATTTGTCCTAGCCAATGATGTGGCTCAGGTTTTTTATGTGAAGGACATGTCTACCAAACCGAGAAAAAGGGAAGATAAGCAAAAGAATACAGCATACGATGAGCCAAAGCACCACATAGTTCTTTCAGGAAAAAGAAACATCGTGGGGGTGGAGGATAAGATAGACATGTCAGAAGATTATGATAAGTTTCATAAAATTCCGCCCTTCGCTGTGAAGGATGACCCAAGCATCCCGTTAAGTAAGGAAGATGCTCCATGGTTACGGATTAGAAGAAAACCCTAACAATAGAGATGTGTGGATGTTGGTGATGTACAATATTATTAAACCTTTATTTTTAATGATCTGCTTATATATATATATGGATATGAACTATCTCGATCTCAATAGGTAGTATTGCAACTTGCTGTGGCCAGACATTTATTAATATTAAAACGTAAAAATTAGTCATAATCATATCTAGCCCTGTAGTACACAGCTTCAGGGTCGTCTTCGGAATCGTCATCGTCGTCGCCCGTAGCACGTGGTTGGATCCTCAGCCCTTCCCCAGCTTGTGCACGAGGGAACGGGGGAGGGGGCACCTGCCACTCTGGCCTCGGATTCACGACGCGCGGGGGAGGGGGCTCCCGGATGACGACTCCAGTACGCCCTATGCCTTCACCACCACCACCATTCTTGTGGCTATGCGGCTGGTGAAAGTGCGGGTACCTCAGGCGAGGATGGTCTCCCATGGCGATGTAGCGCATCACGCCGGCGATAGTCCGGTTCGCCCACCACAGGCGGCGATCGGCCTCGTTGTGGTTCACTGGGGGCGGGCCGTCACCCTCGTACCTGGCGAGCTCCCTTTCCCGGCGGTTTGTGAAGAAGGCATTCCAGGTGTCGAGGTTGTTGGGATCCCAATGGGGATCCATCCGCTGCTCCGACGTGAGCTCGAGGTAGAAGTGGTTCGTGATGGCCGCCTAGAGGGCCGAACCTTGAGGCACAGGAGGAACAGGAACCCCTCCAGCGCTCAGCATCCAGCCGGTGGGCAGCCGGTACCCTGGCGGGCATAGGTAGCTGGAGGCGCTGTGCGCCCCGGTCTCCTCGAGCGTCAGAAAGGCCTAGTAAGCGGTGTCCATTGTTATGAGAGAGAAGGTGTGGATGTGTGGATGGACATGGCGGTCGGCCTAGATATAGAGGGAAATGGCGGGAGAACATGGCGGGAAGCGGGGGAAATGGCGGGAAAACATGGCAGTTAGCGGGGGAAATGGCGGGAAAACATAGCTGGAGGCGGGGAGAAATGGCGGGAAAACATGGCGGGAAGCGGGGGAAATAGCGGGAAATGTGTTTTAGTCCTAGTTACTAGTTTTAGTATTAAATATTATATTTCTAATGAGTATATTATTTTTTTGTGAATATTTTGGTATATTATATGTATTTTTCTGTTTTTAAATAATAAACTATATTTTCCAACATTTGTAATAAATATAATACTTGTTAAACAATAGATAATTTCATTTAAGTTGTACAATAAAGTATGATAATAGATTTAAATTATAGATCTTATTTTTCTGATATTTTTGATATATAATACATAATTTTCTAAAAACTATAAATCATTTTTCTTTTTAGCGCCAAAAACCACATTTAGCCCCGGGTTGTAATACAAACCAGGACTAAAGGTCCCCCGGTTTGTATTACAAACCGGGGCTAAAGGGTGTACGCGCGCGGGAAGAGCGGCGGGCGAAAACACCTTTAGCCCCGGGTTGTAATACAAACCAGGGCTAAAGGGGAGCCCCGGTTTGTATTACAACCCGAGGATAAAGGTGGTGGGGTATAAATACCCCACCCCAACCCCGGGTCGTGCCATGACCCGGAGAGCCCGTTTTCACCTTCTTACCAGAGGATCGCCGCCCACGCCATCCGCCCTGCCGTCGCGCCCGTGGAGAGGAGCTTGCCGCCCGCACTGTCTCTGCATCGTCCGTCCCGCCGCCGCTCGCGCCCGTGGAGCTCGCCTCCCGCACCGTCTCCGCGCCGCGCCGCCCCGCCGCCCCGCGCCCGTACCGTCTCCGCGCCGCCCCGTTAATTTTGGTTAGTAATAGTGTTAGTGTTAGTGTCAATTAGTAGTATTAGTATTTAGTTAGTGTTAGTAGTATTAGTATTTAGTTAGTATTAGTGTTAGTGTTAGTAGTATTAGTATTTAGTTAGTGTTAGTGTTAGTAGTATTAGTATTTAGTTATGTAACACCCCGTCCACTCCTGGGCCCGGGGGTGTCACTCCTGGCAGCTTAATATGATATCTAGACTGGCCCCACAGACCAACACTAGTCTTTTCTGCGCACTTTGTCGCACCCGGTTACCCACTTCCCGGTCGGTCACCCATCCTAGAATTGCTCTAGGCCAAGCACGCTTAACCTTAGAGTTCTTTTCGAATGAGCTTTCGGAAAAGAAGTTGCAACTTGTTGATATGGGTATCCTATCAATCCTATTAAGCCATGTGCCTGGATCTCACATACACCCACCCTTTAGAAGATCGATGCCCTCATCGATCAAGCACACCTCAGGAACGTTCCCTCTTGGCACGTGTTTGTGCGTCCAGTGTCGGCACATGTGCCATGCCATGTCCACTCCGGGACACACGCACCATGCTCCACATGTCCCGCCACTAATCCGCACACACCCGTGTAATCGCAAGGGTCGGCTCTGATACCACTTGTAACACCCCGTCCACTCCTGGGCCCGGGGGTGTCACTCCTGGCAGCTTAATAGGATATCTAGACTGGCCCCACAGACCAACACTAGTCTTTTCTGTGCACTTTGTCCTCACTTGTGCGCACCCGGTTACCCACTTCTCGGTCGACACCCATCCTAGAATTGCTCTAGGCCAAGCACGCTTAACCTTAGAGTTCTTTTCGAATGAGCTTCCGGAAAAGAAGTTGCAACTTGTTGATATGGGTATCCTATCAATCCTATTAAGCCATGTGTCTGGATCTCACAAGTTAGTATTAGTATTAGTATTTATCTAGGATTAGTCAGGGTTAGTTAGAATACTTAATTAGTTAGGTTTAGGGTTAGTGTTAGTAGTATTAGTATTTATCTAGGGTTAGTTAGGGTTAGTTAGAATACTTAGTTAATTAGGTTTAGTTTAGTTAGTGTTAGGTTTAGGGTTAGTGTTATTAGGGCAAAACTTAGTGATTTAGTTACTGTTTATGTTTTATGATTGTTTATTGCTATTATTTAGTTATGCCGCGTCCTCCTCGTCCGAGCCTACTGGACTCCGTCGGTTCCGGGGATGTCCGAGCCTAGGCTCCGCCGGGTTGGCATTGGGAGGTGCTACCTATCGGGATAACTGGGCCGCATTTGTGGAATACAACAGGATAACTGGGCCGCACTAGAGATGCAACAGGATAACTGGGATAACTGGGCCGCATTTGTGGAATACAAGAACTCGACACCAACTATGGCAATGTCAAAAAAGAATAAGATAAATGCAGCCAAAAAGAAATATCACCATCATATGGGCATAGGTGGCTACAGGAGTTACATGCCTAAGTGGGATAAAGCTGAGGCTGACCTGGAGGCTAAAGGGGTCACTCCAGCTATGTCTCGTTGGCCCAGGAGGTCAAGAAATTGGGTACTCGGGCATGGGGCATCGTATGACCCAGAAACAGGCGAGATTGTTGCAGCCAAAGAAGTTTCTTCACCCAAGAATGAACTTATTAAAATGATAAAAGAGGTTGAAGAGGGAATGTTTGTTCTCGACAGAGAGAATGATGAGCTGACAAAGGCTCTCGAGAATCCTGAAAAGGCTGGACGACTAAGAGGGTTCGGACCTTCTTGTCCATGGGCTATCGGGTTACCTGAGGACATTGACACGTACAGAAGCCGATCAAGAAAAAACAAAGTGGCAAAAAGAGGAGGATGCGGAACGGTTCGCGAGGTTTCAAGCCATGCTGTAGGAGCATCGCCAGAAGCTTAATGAACTTAAAGGACTCCGACAGCAAAATCCTACACCAGATAGTACGGTTGGCCCATCGCAACGGAAAAGCAGCGTGGCTTCCACGGAGGGCCACGATAATGATGCAACGATGGATGTGTACCCCATGGATGCAATTAAGGAGAAGACTAGTTGTGAGCTGCATGTTGAACTGAAGAACATAACCATGAAGGTGAAGGTCGGCTTTGCTTTACCTTCTACACCAGGAGCGACCTACCATTGCAATCCGATTCCAGCTGGCTATGCTCGTGTCGGTGTGGATGAAGTTCAACCGATGTGTCAGTCACTACAGCTTGACATCTTTGGAGGTGAAGGGGAGACGACACTGGGAGAAGTCACGAGTGGCTTCATTCTTTGGAAAAAAGAATACATCAAGTTTCCAGGCTCGACACCAAGGCCACCTTCTCCATCGAGAAACTATCCATCACCTCCAAGGCCACCGTCTCCTCCCAGTAAAAGTCCACCTCTAAGTCCACCTCCAAGGGCACCGTCTCCTCCCAGTAAAAGTCCACCACCTCCAAGTCCAATCCATGACCCTAACACGAGTCCATCTCAATCTACGCAGCCGCCTCCACCCACTAAGGGCCAAAAGCGGAAGAATAGCACCGCTCCGTCGAGCGATAACCGACGCCCAAAGCGACAGTTGTTGCCCCTCCCAAGAGTACCGCCGGTTCCTCCCAAGAGGGCTTATGACCTGACCGATGAGGAGACCGATGCGGTCGTACGGGCCGAAGTGGATGCTCATTTTAAAAAGAAACAACCTGAGCCAGAGGTCCAAATAAAACCGGAAACCAAGGAGCACTTTAGGAAATTACTGACGCAGCCATCCCAAGCTCAGTTAAATGCGCTAGATGACTATACACGATGTCTTCAGAAGACACTAAAACAGAAGAGATCAAGCGGTAGAGGAAGCATCACAAAAGAGGTTCCCTAGCAGGGGGAACAAGCAAAACAATCGAGTGGTAGCGGAAGCATCAGAACAGACGCCCCCCAGCTGGGGAAACAAGCAAAACAATCGAGTGGTAGCCGAAGAACCAAAAGAGACGTTCCCTAGGTGGGGAACAAGCAAATCAATCGCTCCCCCCGCTATAGGTGAACATACCCGAACCTCAACTATATGAGGGAGAACCTATGGATCTGGAAACGGCTAAGATATTGGCCGAGCAATGTAATATGTCTATTCATGACATTATTCACGGCAATATGCCCAAGGCTGAGGTAGCACAAATTTGTTCACGGGGAGCCTCTGGCCAGTTCTGAGAGGCTTCGGGATATGCCAACAAAAATGCGACGATTCCATGAATGGTACATGAAATTATCAAAAGAAGAGTGATATTGGCTCATACTGAAAGTTCGAAAATCGCTTTACTTCACTGAAGACGAGGTCCCTGTTGAATTTACAGAATTGTTTCAGTTATTCAATCTAAAGGAACTCGACAAATCTATCCCCAGTTGCTATTGTCTGTAAGTGATTACTTTATGTATGTAATTAAGTCTCTATCTCAGCTTGTTCAATTCATTGCCGGTAAGTATACTCACTATATTCTTTTGTACGCTATATATAATAATGCAGAATGAAGATTCTCGAATGTAAAAGAAAGACTATCAATAGATTTGGATTCATTGACCCACATCGAGTTAATGGAGCTATGCTAAAGGATAAGCCACTGGAGACCGAGCAAAACTTGCTCCGGTTTCTCACGAACGAACATTTCTATAATGAAATACTATTTCCTTACCACGATGGCAAGTGAGTTCTTGTACACATTAACTTTTGCTTACTCGATGTTCAGTGTAAATGATGAGTTACTAACGTATGTAAACCTTGCGTAGGTACCACTGGATTCTTCTAAGTATTTCATTTGACTTGGGAAGAGTTCACATCATGGACTCACTAAACAAAGACATTAAATACTACCGCGGCATTATCGATATGCTCCAGAGGTAATTTCAACCATTATCGCACTATATCGGTTTCTTTCGTTCATTTTGTGGGATATCAAGTAGTTGTTAACTCATACATTCATTTTCTTTGTCGGGTAGGGTTTGGACACGGTTCAAGAACAAGGTCCACGGTCAATGGCATGAGGAGCTATTTTTTAAATCGGTCTCGGTAAATAGTACGAGCTAAGTCCACGCATCTATTTAATTCTAGTTTATGTGCATTTATCATGCTAGAGTTATTATTTGATTGAATTCTATTCTTGTAAAGTGCGCGAGGCAGCCACGGGGGACTAATCTATGTGGATTCTACGTGTGCGAGTTCATTCGCATCACTACTGAGAAGCCCTTGGAAAATGTTCGAGTAAGTAAACAATATATTCACCATTTATTTTTATTACAAAAAATTGTGTTGAGTTTAATTCATACGATCTCCTTCTTTATAGTTGGACGCGATGCGGGACAAGCTCCTACCAGAGAACCGCCTAATAGCAATCCAAGAGGAATTTGCTGGATTTTTTGTCGACGAGGTCATAGACCCACGCGGAGAATACTCTCTAGATAGACCCTAAAGTATCCATGTAATAATCTTCATGTAATCAAATAGACAGGCTCTGGGCCCGGTTGGAACTCCATGTATCCTTGTAAGAGAAATTATATTATATATTGCATCAATGTGTACAAGTACTGTGTAGTAGCGTTCTGTATATATACGAAAACTTGTTTCTAATGAAAACACAAAATGAAAAATAATTGAACACAAAACATAAAATGAAAAGAAAAACACAAAACTCAAAAACCCCATCTGCTGCCGTGATAGCCAAATGGCCCAAAACGCTGCCGCGGCAGGGAACCTATGTCCTCCAACCTAGCGCGGCTCGCGGGACCACGTGGTTGACCTCTAGTCGCTTTGGCAGTCCCGGTTCGAATTCCGGGACTAAAGGTCCTTACGAACCGAGGCTAATAACCTAGTTTCTACTAGTGATGCCTGATAAGCAAAGGTCGGATATCATGGGACCCCCATCAGAGTTACGGATTTCACCGACGTCCATGGGACGAGGGGCTGCAGTTTTGCAACACATCTTTGTGCTACGAAGTGAGTAGTTTGTTGTGTATATTTTGTGCGTGTGGATGGTTAATCTAATGCCCTGCTCGTCTATGAGCCTCGGCTGTCGATGTGTGACGCCGCTCACTGCTGCGCAGGTAGATGGAAACCAGGAATTTAATTGGGCCAAGGCTTGCGGGTTCCCCCTTCGTGCGACCATCCATCGCCATCCCATTTTAGAATGAAGAATGACGATGTGTGCAAATACCTCTTAGAGCTCATTTGGCTCGCATCATTTGGGGCTAGAATCAAGGAATTCATTTGTGATTCCAAGAATCAACTTGTTTGGCTGCCACGAAATTGGTTACGAAATTCATTTGTAAATTTCATAGTTTTTATTTTATGCCTAACCTTAATTCTTTTTGGTACCCTGTCATTTCTGTGAAATTGCCAAATGAAATGATATCATCAATGTCATTTCATTTCATTTGCGATGGGAGCCAAACGAGCTCTTACTCTTTTTTTAGGAAAAAAAATCAACAAATACTTCTTATTACTCTAAAAAAAACGCATTCCATGTGAATGAGTTCATAAGGTGGGGGGCAATTTGGGAGGCCCAAGGGCGATTTTACTGGTGTTGAAAATCTCGAGTCATATTTACTAACTACTTCTCTCAAAAGAAATTATTAACTACCCTACTAATTAGCCAATCACCTCCCTATTAACCGGCAATGCATTAGCTAAAATTGTTTGACAAAGATGATTGCTATATAAGAAGTCCCTTATTAATTGGCATGTATTGACCAGAATTACCTACAGGGAGAAAAGGGGGCATGCAAGCATGCAACGAGCGTTTAGCGATGGGTAATTGGTCTCTCTGCACTAAATCCTTTGAAAACCTGAAATTGGCATCCGACCATGGAAACTCATATGGAGGAGTAAATATATATATATATATATATATATATATATATATATTCATATTCATGGAATATTTAGTGATCTTAATGTATATGTAGCCACTTGTGAATATAGAAATTTCATTTGTATTTAATTCAACAAAAGAAATTTTATGTGTATGAAACTACAGTCAGGGAGAGCTGATCCTAAAACTTATTGCGATGTCGTATTCTTCAAGACTTGATGTTTCGAGTTATAGGTCTTGGTGTATTGCTTCATAATCCCTTCTTTCATGGCATCAAAAGCAAGAACAAATAGTGCTCCTTCTCTACATAGCAAAGCCTAAATGTTTGCAAGTGATACATTGCAAATGTATCTATAATTTTTGATGTTCCATGCTTGGTTTTATCCACTTTCTTGTGTTTTGTTCCAACTTTGGAGTACTTTTTATATGATTTCTTGGACTAACCTATAAACAAGAGACACAGTGTCAGCTGCCTGTTTTCTGCTGTTTTTGGTTTCAAGAAAGTCAGAAAATGAATATTCTCGGAATTGGACGGGACAAAAGCCAAAGTGCCTATTTTTCCGGAAGGGATCAAGTGCCAGAATACGAGACGGAGGAGGGCCAGGGGCCGGCCACACCACCTGGCCGCGCGGCCAGGCCTAGCCCGCGCCAGGGGGTGGTGTGGTGGCTCCCGGCACCCCCTCGGCCTCTCCTTCCGCCTATATATTGCCCTCGGGGCAAAAACCTTAAGTACCCGATCAAAAATCCACGAAAGAGTCTGTAGCCGCCGTCATCTCCATCCCTAGATCGGGAGGGATCTGAAGCTCTTCCCGGCACCCTGCCGGAGAGGGGAATTCACCTTGGAGGCCTTCTTCATCACCATGCAAGCCTCCGGTGTGATGCGTGAGTAGTTCATCCTTGGACTACGGATCCATATAGTAGCTAGATGGCTGGTTTCTTCTCCTTTGTGCTTTCATGTTTAGATCTTGTGAGCTCCCTTCATGATCAAGATCATCTATTTGTAATCCATACATGTTGTGTTTGCGGGGATCCGATGAATATTGAGATGCTATTTCAGATTGATTATTGATTCTATCATGTCTTTGTTATTTGAGATCTTGCATGTTTTCCGTTGTTAGTAGCTATCTTGGCCAAGTAGATGCTAGCAACTCCAAGAGTTAGTATTTATGCTCGATAGTGGGTTCATGCCTCTGGTAATCTGGGGAAGTGACAGAAATCTTTAAGGTACTAGATGTGATGTTGCTACTAGGGAGAAAATAACAATCCTTTGTTCATAGAACAATCGTATTGTTTACTTTACACGTAGTTCGTAAAGCAATAATCTGTTACTTGCAACTTAATACTGGAGGGGGTTCGGATGATAACCTGAAGGTGGATTATTAGTCATAGATGCAGTTGGATGGCGGTCTATGTATTATGTTGTAATGCCCAATCAAGTCTCAAAGGAATCAAGATGATTAGTATATGCATGTATTGCTTTCTTGGTGTTTGTCAATTGGCCCGCTGTAATTTGTTCACCCAGCATGTTATCTATCTTAAGAAGAGCATCCTCTAGTGAACTATGGATCCCAGTCCTTTTTCTTTACATACAATCTACAACTGTTTACTGCTTTGTGTTTACTTTTTGTAAACTTTTACTTCTTTCCATTCGATACGTTTAATCTTTTGTTTTACGCGAAACACGGTGAGATTGACAACCTCATCGCAAGTTGGGACAAAGTTATGTGGTTAAGTTGTGCAGGTCTCCACGTTGCTACTACCACCGGTAGTGCGCCCTGCCAAAGCTCAGCTAGTAACACCTTTGGGGTGTTTCCTTGCTCCTACTGGTTTGATTAAACCTTGATTTCATAACTGAGGGAAAACTTACTGCTGTGCTTATCATACCTTCCTCTTGGGGTTCCCAACGAGCTCTACGTCGAAAGTCGAGCGCATCAGCAAGCTTCATTGCTTGATCTCTCTCTTGAAATTATGTCTATCTATTATTAAAGTGAACATAGTCTGGCCTCTGCATGGATTGATACATGCAACCTTTTATTGCATTGTGAGTATTAGTTATTAAAAAAGTATTACATCATGGATCACACAAAGTTTCCAACGTAAAAAGGAAAATGGTACCCTAACTTCATAGAGAATAGATGCACCAGTAGAATAGTATACTCCCTCTGATCCATAATAAGAGTCGCTTATTTTGTACAACTTTATACTAAATCAGTTGCATTCGTCGTAGATCGGATTACGGATCCGAGGGAGTACTATAATTCCCATACAAATATATTTAACTTGAATAATTAGCAACAAGTCGGGACACTAATCACGGTATTTACTAGTGATTGCATACTAACGCAAATCTCTAGAATAATTGAAAAAAAAACTAAAATGTGGTTTGAATCTGCTCCATTTCGGAATGTGATTTGGCCACTCAGCAATATATGATTTCATACTTGCCACCGCCTTCAAAAGAAAACCTCACTTTGAGTCCCTAAGTGGATGGTTCATCGGTATAACCTAAGCAAGAATTTCGGTATCACATTCAGTGGCAAACACTCCATATAGGACATTTTTGACACCGACTCAGCCTATGTTTCTTTTTCTTGCAAGGAAACTGTGTGTTGTTAGCTATAAGTAGTCAAGTTAAAGAAAATCTGAAATAAAAAATTCTGTATTGGAGGAAAACAATGAACTAACAAGAACGGAGGTACTAATTGCACAAAGGACGTCAAATTAAATATTTGAATCTTATATATTTGTGGATCAACATGACACAAATAGGCAAACACATTGCATGAAGTGATATAAATAGAGATGCAGCCACCGAGGATAATTCAATAATCAACCATTGAGAAGCTATCTACAGAATACCACTACAAGAAAAGCCATGCATGATGACATTGGCATAAGAGGCATCAGAAATTAAGTCCCGATACACGAGTCAGAACACATCAGAAATTAAGTCTTGCCTCGGTTTTCCAGAACCAGAGGTGAACACCGGGCCTCGTGCACTGATAGGCGCACTTCTGATCACCTCCGGTCTGTCTTTGAAAGAGGCTCTGGGTGCGCTACGCTTGGCATGACTACTTGTCAGAACTCCTCCCAATGCGAGAGTGGAAGAGGGCTCTAGAATGGATCAAAATAGTATATTTTGGGATACAACATAGTTGTTTAAATTAACTCAGTAGTTTGCTAAATAAGAAGCACGGGATAGTAAAAATATATGTGTACCCTAACTAAAAAAAATCTATTTCTTTTCTTTGCTTACTGTTGCTTGGTTGCATGGATCCCATGTCTTGTACCGGCCATCAAGGATAGTGGTTTACCTTGTCACTCTTAAGTCAGTCCTTATGTCCTGAAGTGCAAACCCTTAATTCTTGGTTTGTTCCTTTTTCCCTCCTTATTTATGGTGATTCTGGCCATCGACAGGGAACAAGTTTGCCATGAAA
The DNA here is from genome assembly GCA_916181665.1 of Avena sativa. Lineage (NCBI taxonomy): Eukaryota > Viridiplantae > Streptophyta > Magnoliopsida > Poales > Poaceae > Avena > Avena sativa. The sequence goes on from OV702295.1 coordinate 439,337,583, forward strand.
AAAACTTAAGAGCCGTTGCGACGAATGGGCATTCAACTAGTAGTGATTGCATACTAACGCAAATCTCTTGAATAATTGAACAAAAAAAATCAAATGCGGTGCGGCTCAAACTATCAACTCTGCTCCATTTTGGAATGTGCTTTGGCCAGCCAGTAATATATAAATCCATATTTTCCATCGATTTCAAAATAAATTTTCACTTTGAGTCCCTTTAGTGGATGGTCCATCGGTATAACCTAAGCAAGAAATTTGGGTGTATCACATTCGGCGTCCAATAGTCTATATAGGACGTTTTCGACACAGACTCAACCTATGTTTCTTTTTCTTGCAAAGAAACTGTGTTGTTAGCTATAAGTAGTCGTGTTAAATAAAATTTGAAATAACTTATTTCGTACTAGAGGAAAACAATCACCTAACAAGGACAGATGTACTAATTGCAGAAGGACGTCAAATCTCACATGTGTATCCTATATATTTGCGGATCAACAGACGCAAATAGGCTCACACATTACATGAAGTGATATAAATAGAATTGGAGCTACCGAAGATAATTCAGTAATCGATTATTGAGAAGCTATCTACGGAATACCACCAAGCAAAGCCATGCATGACGATATTGGCATAAGAGGCATCAGCAATTAACTCCCCGTACACGAGTCAGAACAAATCGTGGTCTTACGTCGGTTTTTCAGATACAAAAGTGAACACAGTGTTTTGTGCACTGATATGCGCGCTGTTGATTGTTGAAGTATGATCAAAATTCTATTAAGAAGGCTAACTTCTGACAGAGCGGAGCGAGGCCCGTCGCCGGGAGGTTTGGGCCCCCGCGGTACGGATCGTTGATGACCAAGGTTACCACCTCTTGTAAGCCGCCGGCTGGGATAAGTTGCATCTGTAAAATCCCCGGTATTGTGTAAACATTCCCCGTTATAGTGAAGTTTCGCTGGCTTGATGCCCGTGGTTTTTTCCTCTCTTTATTGGAGAGGTTTTTCCACGTTAAATCTATGTCCCCTTTGCTGCGATTTTATTTTTGTTCTTCGTTATTTCATTGTCGCAAAGCTAACATAGATGACCTCCGATCTGTCTTCGAAAGAGGCGAGGCTCTGGTCGTGCCACCCTTGAGACGACTACTTGATGGAGTACTCCTCTAGCTGTGAGAGTGGAAGAGACTCTAGGATGGCAGAAAATAGTATGTTACTATGTTAGGTACAAGAATCGCTATCTTATGAATCTGTTGCTTTGGTGTATCCTTGCATCCATCTATTTTCGGTCATCGGATCTAAATCATGCGTGTCTTGTCAATCTTTGGCTATCACTCAAGCGCCCCGCCGAATTATTTCGCAAATTAGGTCGTGATCATCGAGACATCACAACCGGAATCGCGTCCCAAATACTCGTCTTCTCCCAATCGGTATGGAAACTATGAGGCAGTTGCACAAAGAAAATAATCTGCTCTCTCCGCCGCCATCATGGAGATGACATTCGACAGCCCTGGTTGACCTGCCATGCCCTATGCAGGTATGTGCCTGCCTCCACGCCTGACCTCCTTCTCGCCGGCCATCGGTACAATACCTTTGCACAAGTGGCTTACACAACAACCTCGATCATCTTGTGGGCTCCCCTCCCGACCTACTCCTGACGATGCCAGCGTGCTACATAGTAGAGACTTGTGTGCGCTGTGTAAAGCATTGAAGACCATTTCTGTGAACAATCCACAAGACGCTGAGATCGATCGGTGATTTTGCATCCAAAGGACATCGAGTCAGCTTGACGACTAGGAAATCCATAAGGAGAAAAGGAACGAAACTTATCAACCGAAAGATAAGGATCAAGGTACTGGTAAGGCTGCTGTTGTTTCTGGTGATAGTTCTGACGGTGAATGTTTAGCCGTTTTGCTGCTTATGCTTCTCGTGATGATGAATGGATACTTGATACTGCATGTTCGTTTCATATTTGATGTAACAAAGATTGGTTCAGTTCATATGAGTTTGTGCAAACTGGAGATTTTGTACGTGTGGGGAATAACAACCCATGCCATATTGTTGGAGTTAGATCTGTTAAGATCAGGACACATGATGGTGTGACGCGTACGTTGAATGAGGTGAAGCACATACCAAGCATGGCCAGAAATTTGATCTCCCTGAGTACCATGGACGTTGATGGATACAAGTACACCGGTGGGCTTAGATTGTTAAAGGTATTACAAGGTTCTCTTATTCACATGATAGGTGATATGAATTCTGCTAAGTTATATGTTCTTAGAGGTAGCACTTTGCCTGGTATTACTGCTGGTGTTACTTCTAATGATTCTGATGATTGTGGTAAAACAAATCTGTGGCATATGTGTCTTGGGCATATGAGAGAACATGGCATGGCAGAATTGGTTAAGAGAGAGTTGATTGATAGTTGCAACTTGGCTAAGTTTGAGTTCTGTAAGCACTGCATTTTTGGTAAGTATAAAAGAGTTAAATTCAGTGCTTCCGTTCATACCACCAAAGGCATATTAGATTATACGCATGCTGATGTATGGGGACCTTCCCGTAAGACTTCTATTGGTGGTGTTAATTACATGCTTACTATTATTGATGACTACTCAAGAAAAGTGTGACCATATTTTCTAAAACATAAATGTGATGTTTTTGATGCTTTTAAGAAATGGAAAGTTATAGTAGAAAAGCAAACTGAAAAGAAGGTAAATGTACTACGTACTGATAATGGTATGGAATTCTGTTCTAATGAGTTTGAGGAGTTTTGCAGTACTGATGGTATGATCAGGCACCACACCACCTCTTACACTCCCCAGCAGAATGGCGTGGCTGAGCGCATGAACAGAACCATCATCTCGAGAGCTCGTTGTATGTTGTCCAATGCAGGTATGCATAGACGTTTCTAGGCTGAAGCAGCCAACACAGCGTGTTACCTCATCAATATGTCACCTTCTATTCCACTCGAGAAGAAAACTCCTATTAAGGTATAGTCAGGTTCGCCTGTTGATTATTCACAGTTGAGAGTTTTTAGTTGTACTGCTTATGCTCACGTTGATAATGGAAAGTTAGAGCCTAGAGCTGTTAAGTGCATGTTCCTTGGTTATGGTTCAGGAGTTAAGGCATATAAACTATGGAATTCTGAAACTAAAAAAAATTTGTTGAGTAGGAACGTTGTTTTCAATGAATCCGTTATGTATCATGACAGCTTGCCATTAGATCCCACTCCTAGGGAGTTAGTGTCTAGGTGGAGCACCTACAGAAAACTGTTGATAATAATGATGTTGTTGATGATACTCATGAGGAAAATATTGATGATGATGTTGTTCAGCACTCACCTACTGTTTTGCAGCAGCCACAAGAATCTATTGTTACTGATAGACTGAGGCATAACATAGTTCCACCTCCTCGTTTAATTGAATAGTGTAATCTTGCACATTATGCTTTGAGTTGTGTTCAACAGGTGGTGCTACATACAATGAGGATGTTGCATCCGTTGACCGCGAGAAGTGGGTTTCTGCTATGCAAGAAGAGATGCAATCGTTTGATAAGAATGACACATGGGAAGTTGTGCGCTTGCCTAAACAGAAGAAGGCCGTCCGCTGTAAGTGGATATACAATAGAAATGAAGGTTTGTCTCCTAATAAGCCTCCATGGTTTAAGGCAAGGTTAGTAGCAAAAGGTTTCAGCCAGATTCCAGGTATTGATTATAATGATGTTTTCTCTCCGGTTGTGAAGCATAGTTCTATTCATGCTTTCTTTGGTATTGTTGCTATGCTTGAGCTTGAGCAGCTAGATGTAAAGACTGCTTTTCTGCATGGTGAACTAGAGGAGGAGATTTATATGGACCAACCTGAAGGGTTCATAGTTCCTGGAAAAAAGGATTTTGTGTGCAAATTGAAGAGGTCGCTTTATGGTTTGAAGCAATCTCCAAGGCAGTGGTACAAAAGGTTTGATTCATTTATGATCTCACAAGGTTTTAAGAGATCTTAGTTTGATAGTTGTGTTTACATAAAGTTTGTTAATGGATCACCTATTTACTTGCTGTTATATATTGATGATATGTTAATTGCTGCCAAGAGCATGAAAGAAATCATTACTTTGAAGGCACACCTAAGTAGTGAATTTGAGATAAAAGATCTTGGTGCTGCTAAGAAAGTCCTAGGTATAGAAATTAAACGGGACAGAAAATCTAGGTTGTTGTTTCTTAGTCAGCAAAGTTACGTTGAGAAAGTTCTTCAACGTTTTAATATGCATGATGCAAAGTCAGTTAGTACTCCTATTGATCCTCACTTTAAATTGTCAGCATTGCAATGTCCTAGTTCTGATGAAGATATTGAGTACATGTCTCGAGTTCCTTATTCTAGTGTTGTTGGTTCCTTGATGTATGTCATGGTTTGCTCTCGCCCTGATTTATCATATGCTATGTTCAGTGGATTTTCAGGTACTTCCGTGGCACATCCAACGCTTGCTTGAAGTTTGGCAAGACTGGTGAGGGACTCGCAGGCTATGTGGATTCAGATTTTATTGCCGACTTGGATAAAAGGTGGTCCCTCATAGGTTATGTGTTCACAGTAGGTGGATGTGCCGTGAGTTGGAAGGCAATGCTGCAACCAGTTGTTGCTCTATCTACAACCGAAGCAGAATATATGGATGTTATTGAAGCTTGCAAAGAGTCTGTTTGGTTGAAAGGTTTGTATGCTGAGCTTTGTCAGGATGATTCTTGCATTAACCTGTTCTGTGACAGTCAAAGTGTTATTTACCTTACTAAGGATAAGATATTCCATGAAAGAACAAAGCACATTGATATCAAGTACCATTATGTCCGTGATGTTGTTGCACAAGGTACGTTGAAGGTATGCAAGATAAGCACTCATGATAATCCTGCTGATATGATGACAAAGCATGTTCCTGTTGCTAAGTTTGAGCTATCCTCAAGCTTAGTTGGTATAACTGCTTAGCCCAAGTGGTTATTGGCGCCGAAAGTATTTTCGTTGTTTGTTCAGGGAGATGATTGTTGTTGATGCTATAATAAGGAATTTGTCTCAAGGTGGAGTTTGTTGAAGTATGATCCAAATTCTATTAAGGAGGCTAACTTCTGACGGAGCGGAGCGAGGCCCATCGTCGGGAGGCTTGGGCCCCCCCCGCGGTACGGATCGTTGATGACCTAGGTTACCACCGCTATATATACCTCTTGTAAGCCGCCGGCTGGGATAAGTTGCATCTTTGAAATCCCCGGCGTTGTGTAAACACTCTCCGTTATAGTGAAGTTTTGTTGGCTGGCGCCCGTGGTTTTTTCCTCTCTTTGTTGGAGAGGTTTTTCCACGTTAAATCTGTGTCCCCTTTACTGCGATTTTATTTTCGTTCTTCGTTATTTGATTGTCACAAAGCTAACATTGATGACCTCCGATCTGTCTTCGAAAGAGGCAAGGCTCTGGTCATGCCACCCTTGAGACGACTACTTGATGGAGTACTCCTCCCGCTGTGAGAGTGGAAGAGACTCTAGGATGGCAGAAAATAGTATGTTACTATGTTAGGTACAACAATCGCTATCTTATGAATCCGTTGCTTTGGTGTATCTCTGCATCCATCTATTTTCGGTCATCGGATCTAAATCATGCGTGTCTTGTCAATCTTTGGCTATCACTCAAGCGCCCCGCCGAATTATTTCGCAAATTAGGTTGTGAACATCGAGACATCACAACCGGAATCGCGTCCCAAACACTCGTCTTCTCCCAATCAGTATGGAAACTATGAGGCAGTTGCACAAAGAAAATAATCTGCTCTCTCCGCCGCCATCATGGAGATGACATTCGACAGCCCTGGCTGACCTGCCATGCCCTATGCAGGTATGTGCCTGCCTCCACGCCTGACCTCCTTCTCACCGGCCGCCGGTACAATGCCTTTGCACAAGTGGCTTACACAACAACCTCGATCGTCTTGTGGGCTCACCTCCCGACCTACTCCTGGCGATGTCGGCGTGCTACATAGTAGAGACTTGCGTGCGCTGTGTAGAGCATTGAAGACCATATATGTGAACAAGAACTTATCCACAAGACGCCGAGATCGATCGGCGATTTTGCATCCAAAGGAAATCGAGTCAGCTTGATGACAAGGGTATCTCGCCGGAAAGTATATGGCGAGCGGCGTCAGAATATTGGGTTGAAGCCAACTGCTGCCGGAATATTGCCTGCAGCTAGCTAGCTTTCGCATGTTGGACTTGGACGTGGAGATCGATCGGCCAAAGCTTTATTTGAGCACTACGGCGCTACACTAAGGTGACGTCTACGCAGGTGTGCAACAGTCGAACTCGGTTGTAGGGATGCCAGTGCAAATTTGTGGGCCACTTGACGAGGCATGTTTTCTAGTAAAGGTTACTGCGGAAGTATTACTAACTATGTGATTTTGATGGACCGGGCATAAAAGTTGCGCGCGGATGCAGGGATACAGAAATGTAACAGATTCATAATTTCCTAGGCCAACTCCACGTTGTAGCCAACGCGAGTCAGAGCATCGTCAGAACTGGCCCGCTGGAAACTGCCGATAAAGCCATTTCCAGTAAGCCACCCTCGTCTCGCGCTCTTTGGATGCAAAAGGCGGCGCGGGTTGCACGGGCGAATCCGATGATGGAAATGGCGCAAGCCTCGCTCTTTCCAGTGAAAAAGCTGGCAGAAGGAATTCATTCCCCTCCCGCCGCCTCCCTCATCTATATCTACCCTCTACCTCACCTCTAAATCCAAAAATCCCCATTTCCTTCCATCGAGCTCGAGTCCCAAGTCTGCAGAAGGTAAACAGGTAAGCGTCGATGATGGCTATCTACGGATTGGTTCTCTATCTCCTTAGGTGTTGTACAGTTTCTTGATGGTTATATCTATTTCGTATTTTTCTGTTTTCGTTTTGGACTTGTTGCGACTTTGTGCATCCTAGATATGTAGAGTAGTGATTGCATACTAAAGCAAATCTCTCGAATAATTGAAAAAACTTGAAATACAGTTCGGCTCGAACTATCAAATCTGCTCCATTTGGAATGTGCATTGGTCACCTGGTAATATATAATTCCATACTTGCCATTTTGAGTCCCTTAACTCAATGGTTCATCGGTATAACCTAACGAAGAATTCCGGTATCACATTCGGTGTCATATACTTTATGTAGAACGTTTCCGACATGGACTCAACCTATTTCTTTCTCTTGCAAGGAAACTATGTTGTTAGCTAGAAGTGGTCGTGTTAAATTCCACAGGGGAGGAAAACAATCACCTAACAAGGACAAAGGTACTAATTACACAAAGACGTCACATCTCACGTTTCGGATCAACAGGACATAAATGGTCTCACACACTACGGGCCTGTTTGGTTGCCGGCCACATTTTGCCAAGCCAAATTTTGGCAAATGTGGCAGCCACATAAGCATGGCTGAAAATTTGGCCGCCACAAAGTGTGGCAAAAGTTGGCAAAATATTGACTCTATGACATATGGGCTATAAGTATAGTAAAGTGTGGCAACTTTAAAATGTGACAACAACCAAACACTTGCCAAACTGCCAAACTTTGGATTGGCAAAATGTGGCTGTGAACCAAACAGCCCCTACATGAAGTGATATAAATAGAGATGAAGCCACCGAAGATAACTCAGTAATCGATTATTGACAAGCTATCTACAGAATACCACTACAAGCAAAGCCATGCACGATATTATTGGCGTAAGAGGCATCAGAAATTAAGTCCGGGTACATGAGTCAGAACACATCATGGTCTTACATTGGTTTTCTAGAAACAGAGGTGAGCACCGTGCTTTGTGCACTCATAGGCACACTTGCGATCACCTATGATCTGTCCTTGAAAGAGGCCCTGTCCATGCTACGATTGGAACGACTACATGAGAGAGCAGTACTTCCAATGTGAGAGTGAGAGTATCTATCTATTATATACTAAAAGCAATATAAGGATATATTTCGAGGCACCACGTTGATCCACGTCATCTAAATTATTCTGATAGTTAGATCTAAAATATGTGGCTATGATTTAATAAAAGATTAGTACTTATCGTAACGTAACAGTGTAATATGTGCCACATGTGTTGGTTGACACGTTCAACTTTAAAGAGAGTCCCGTACATAAACAAAAATCTAGCAGGGTTATTTGAATAGATAGATGGCCACGTTAAGAACGTACGTTGGGAGCTCCCGGTTATTTATTTTTTTACTAAACAGGCTGATCGCTCAGCTCACAGTAACGTGTCAACACATAATCTTTTCTCAAGTTCATCCTGACCGATATCTACAGGAATATGTCCACCGATATCTATTATACTCTCCCTCCGATCCAAATTAGTTGAGTTAGATTGTATAGATTCAATTGTATCTAGGCATGATTAAGTATCAGATACATCTGTATCTTGACAAATCTGACTAATTAATTTGGGTCGGAGGGCTGGAGTACTAAAAGCAATATAAGAGGTCTTGAGAAGACACCACGTTAGTCCACGTCATTAAAATAATTTTGACGGTTAGATCTATAATTAAAAGGTGATTGCAGATCGTGTGGAGGATTGCGACAATATGTACGTATAAGTCATCACTTTTCTTTTAACTATTACTATAAAAATTAAAAAAAATGTTGATGGAAATAGGGCGAATGCAAACATTAGTATGAAATGTATAGTTTTTAATGACGAGCCACGAAACACTATGTCTCTGGTCTTCTTTTGTCGCTTAATTTACTTATAGAAATATATCAACCAATATTCATAAATATATGATCAAAATGTACAAATCGGATTCTCTCATTTTTATCTTCATTATGAAAGATATATAAAAATTTGTACCAATCAAGTATACAATTGTTTTTTGCATTTAAGCTAGGAAAAATGTTCAAAAAAGACCGTCAAATATGTTTTCGCGTGGAGATCTTTGGATCCATATTTTACCACATATGTGTAAAATGTAATATAGCATGCACACGGGAAGATAACTATACAAACACACAGTATATCTAACCACACAAATGTGCTGGTCAGAATATTAAATTAAATAGTGTCATTAAATCTGAGGAAAGACAATTAAAAGTTCAAAATGCAAAGATTGAATAGACTTCCATTATCCGTAATGTATTTGTAAAACGTTGGAAGATTGTATATTAGGTACCCGTTGAACATTTAGAATGAATACCCGCAAAAAAAAATTGAATGTTAATATTCGATAAAAGAAATAATCAGGAAAGAAATTAATTATGACACGATAAAATCCATATTATCTCTAAATAGCTGCCCTAGCAAGTCAACAAGTACTTAATTCAATATGCTTACATTATATTTTGGTCATTCCGTTAAAAAATTAACTAAATCTTCAAATGCTTATAAAAAAACACCCAAAAAATGTGTTAAACCATTCCATCTCCTTTAAAATTTTATCCTCATACATGTAACCCTCACACAACCTCAATAGAAGTAAGACAATTTATAACTACATGCAAATACTCTCTAGCCATTTGATATGTTTTATAATCTAGATTTCTAATCTATATTTAGGATTTTACAATAACCATGAGACTAGGGTTCACTAGATAATTTATGTGGATGAGATCCACGCCGAATACAAACATAGGTATACTAAGCCAGTCTACTGTATTTAGAGATTGACTAACAATTTCTCACCAAATAAAGATGATTAAAGATATTTTCTACATAGGTATATTTATTTAACAGGAAGTGTGACTATAAAATGTATTATCTTTGCTAAAATAATGTGAATATTAAATAAATCAATAAATCTATTTCTTCGACAATCTCGACACGATAAATACAACTATCTATGAAGAACAAAGATGATGCTCTTGCATCTGCGAGGGCCACTGTGCTAGTTGTTACGTAACAATAATTGCCACAGTTGTTTAAATCAACTCAGTAGTTTGCCAAATATGGCTGCTGTGATCGCGACGCACAGCGATCTCTCCTCGCCGCTGAAGCTCTGCCCAGATTGGTCGTAATCAAGATCGTTGGAGCATTGTCGTTAAGATCGACGGATTTGTGGCACGAGCGTGATAAGCAACAGGTCGGATATCATGGGACCTTGTACAGAATTAAGGAGTTGAGCCATGCATCAGAGTTATGGATTTCACCGTCGTCCATGGGACGAGGGGCTGCAGTTTCATCTTTGTGCTAAGAAATGAGTAGTCAGTCGTGTATATTGCTTGTGTGTGGATGGTTAATCTAATGCCATGCTCGTCTATGAGCCTGGGCTGCCGATGCGCGACACCGCTCACTGCCGCGCAGGTAGATGGAAACCACGAATTTAATTGGGCCAAGGCTTGCGGGTGTCCCCTTCATCCTCGAAACAGGCTTTACACCCAGCTTTATAAATAAAGCACACAGGTGAGACCGCTGCTGGGCCAGACAGCACATCGCCCAAAGTAACACACACCACAGGATAGAAGGCGCTGGGGAGACCCCAAGCCCAACACGAAAAGCAAGAAGAAATAAAAGAAGAAAAAGGCCGATAACGGTGGTGAGCCGAGAACGGAACCAGCTCGCAACCGGTGCACCCTCCAAAGAAGTACCACCACATAACCCGCAGTCCAAAGCGCCTGCGTACCAAGACAGCACCTCCAAGAAGAGGAGTGACGACGACGACACTACTGTCTGGCCGGGACCTAGGGTTTCCCCCGGTACGCAGCGGGGAGGTGGGGGAGGGAGGCCCCCAACACCCTTCAAGAAGTAGGGTGACACCCTCGGGCGTCACCGTGCCAGTGTCAATGGACAAGGATTTTTCCCGACCCCACCAAAACCCCCCTCCCGAGCACTTTGAAAAGCTCCACCAATCACGTCACCCACGAGCACGCGCCATCCCGGTCTTGAAGTCGCCACCGCCGTCACACCGAGAGCCACGGAGCAAAGACGGTAGGCCGAGAGAGTGGAGACTTCGACGAGGGTCGGCCTGTCAACAGCACACGGGAGGGAACTACCTCCACCACCAGCAGGTGGTAGCCGACCGGATGTAGCAGCAAGACACACCAGGCCCTCTGGCCCGGCCGAGCCCGCTGAGGCTCGTGAAGTCCCACCACTGCACTGCAGCAAGGGTGTCATCGAACACGCCATCCGCCGTCTCATGCCCTACTCCTCCAACCACCAGGGGATCCACCACCATGGCAAATCCCGACCGCCAAGCAGCAGCACCATCGCCACCGAGCTCCCCCGAACCTGCCGGACCACCACCGGACTAGGGATCTCACATCACCTCCCGGAGCCTCCTCCGCCGGAGAGAAGTCGTATTCATCCACCTTCCGAGGCCGCCGCCCCGGCATCCACCGAGCAAGCCGACGCGAGGTCTACAACATCGCGGCGCAGCTAGAAATGAAACGGGCCCTCAGTACCACGGCCGCGCGGGAGGGAACTTCCTCCACCGCCGGAGGCGGTAGTCGACCGGACGCGGCCGCAGACAAACCAGTCCGCCATATGTTCGGCCGGGCCCAGCAGGCCCGTAAAGCCTCGGCAGAGGCAAACCGGTCCCATGGCGGTCTGGCCGGGCCCTGACAGGCCCGTAAAGTCCGCCACCGCGCTGCAACAGGCCGGCCGAGGACGCCGAGACCCCCATCCACCCTAGCCCGCCAAGATCTGTAGCGCAGACGACGCAAAGCCAACCGACCCGCCTAACCCAGATCTAGGCCCAGAAGAACCCGATCTAGGCGGCCATGGCCGTGTCTGTCCGTAGCGCTGCCTGCCACGGATGCGCCGCGCTGCCCCGTCGCCCATGTCCGCGCCGCCGCGCTGGCTCGCCCTCCGGCGACGTAGGCCTTCCCAGGAGGCAGGCCGAGGCAGGACAGGACCAGATCGGGCCCGGATGGGCCCAGATCTGGGCCGCACCACCCTGGCCGCCAGCTCCTTCCCGTGCCCTGCCGCAGGCCTCACCACCGCTGCCAGGCGCCTCAGTACCCGCCGACAGGGATCCGCCCCTCCACCACAGGTGGCCACGCCGCCACCGGGGAGCCGCGCTGACGCACCCCTAGGCCAGTGCGCCGCCCAGGCCGAAGCCCGCGCCCCCAGCCCCGCGCGTGGGGGAGATGAGGCCCCGCTGCCGTCGCCCACGGGAGCGACGAGGAGGGGAACCACTTTCTCGTGCTCTGGCTACCCGGGGTGTGGTCGGTGCCCCCTTCATGCGACCATCCATTGCCATCCGATTTTAGAATGAAGAATGACGATGTGTGCAGATACCTCTTATTCTTTTTTAGGGAAAACCTTAGCAGATACCTCTTATTACTCTAAAACAACTGCATTCCATGTGAATGAGTTCATAAGGCGGGGGGCAATTTGGGAGGCCCAAGGGCGATTTTACTGGTGTTGGAAATCTCAGACTCGTATTTACTACTAACTACTTCTCTCAAAAGAAATTATTAACTACCCTACTAAGTAGCCAATCACCTCCCTATTAACCGGCAATGCATTAGCTAAAATTGTTTGCAAAGTTGATTGTTATATAAGAAGTCCCTTATTAATTGGCATGTATTGACCAGAATTACCTAAAGGGAGAAAAGGGGGCATGCAACAAGCGTTTTTAGCGATGGGTAATTGGTCTCTCTGCACTAAATCCTTTGAAAACCTGAAATTGGCATCCAACCATGGTAACTCATATGGAGGAGTAAATAATTTGTACATATATATATTCATATTCATGGAATAGTTAGTGATCTTAATGTATATGTAGCCACTTGTGAATATAGAAATTTTATGTGGATGGAACTACAGTCATGGAGAGCTGATCTTCGTTATCAGCAGGTCCTAAAACTTATTGCGATGTCGTCTTCTTCAAGACTTGATTTTTCAAGTTAGTATTGGTGTATTGCTTCATAATCCCTTCTCTCATGGTACCATAGTCATTCCGGCATCAAAGGCAAGAACAAATAGTGCTCTTTCTCTACATAGCAAAGCTTAAATGTTTGCAAGCTTCATTGCTCGATCTCTCTCTTGAAATTATGTGTATCTTTCATTAAAGAGAACGTAGCCTGGCCTCTGCATGGATTGATACACGCAACCTTTTATTGCATTGTGAGTATCAGATATTAAAAAAGTATTACATCATGAATCACACAAAGTTTCCAACGTAAAAAGGAAAATGGTACCCTAACTTCAAAAACAACAGATGCACCCGTAGAATAGGATACTCCCCTCGGATCCATAATAAGTGCCACTGATTTTGTACAACTTTATACTAAATCAGTGACACTTGTTATAGATCGGATTACGGATCGAAGGGAGTACTATAATTCCCACGCAAATATATTTAACTTGAATAATTAGCAACAAGCACTAGTAGAGAACGGGCCTTTAGTCCCGGCCCGTAAGGGGCTTTAGTCCCGGTTTTGGAACCGGGACTGGAGAGGCGGGACTAAAGGCCTCCCCCTTTAGTCCCGGTTCGCCCACCAACCGGGACAAAAGGCCCTTACGGGGCAGTGTCGAGCGTGCGAGACCTTTAGTCCCGGTTTGTAATACGAACCGGGACTAAAGGGTTTTTTTCAAAAAAAAAATTAATTTCTTTTTTGAATTTTTTTTCAAATTTTTCTTGAACATTTGAATTATCTGACTTTCTAATCTCTCACATTTTTCATTTTTCACGCTAATTATATTTAATCTTGGATCAAATTACACTTATAGTCAAACTTCCCGGTCGGTCACTCATCCTAGCACTACTCCACTCCTAGCACACTTAACTTCCCCATTCCATCTCTCCCACCTCGCGCGAAGAACTCTTATACCTTGTTGTTAAGACTAGTATATCAATCCTATTAGCTCATATCAATATATCAACCGTCTTTATTGTTCGAAATTACGAATAACTATTTAAGTAAACAACAATAAATAAGTAATAATAATATTTTATTCCAATGAAAAATTCGAAATTAATATTTTATTCATTTTTTGCCACTTATTCATTTAATATGACATAAATAATATCTTCAAATCTTTAAATCGAAATTTGACAAATAATATATCCATTATTATCAGAAAAATGTGAGGAATTCAAATATGACATAAAAAATTATTAAAAAAATTTAATTTTTGAAATAATTTATTTTTCTTTTCAAATTTTAAGAATCTAAAATAATCCAAAACGGCCTAAGGCTGTTGAAATCGAAGAGGAAATTTTTTTGATAGGCTGTACTTATTTTTCTGATATCATATACAAAAGTTATGGCCATTTGAATTTTTCATAATATGTTTTTGCAAATTATGTCGAAATTCATATTTGTTAATTTTTATAACAACTAAATCATTTAATATAACTACAGTTCGAAAGATTTTATTTTTGAATTTTTTTATAATATTTTAGCATGATTTTGAAACTAGAAAAGGCGATCTCCTGCCCGGGGGGGTGGAGAGCCGTTGTTCTGCCGCGGCAGGATTTGTGCCCGTTCTCCTACCGCGGCAGAACTTGAGAATTTTTTTGCCCATTTTCTTTAGTCCCGGTTGGTAATACGAACCGGGACTAAAGGTTACCCCTTTACCGGGACTAAAGGGGTCGGCACCGGTCGCAGCCTGCCGCAACCCCTTTAGTCCCGGTTGGTGTCTCCAACCGGAACTAAAGGTCCCATTGGAACCGGGACTAAAGGTTATTCCGTTGGAACCGGGACTAATGTGAGTATTAGTCCCGGGTCTAACCATAACCGGGACTGAAGGGGTGGACAAAAGGCTCTTTTTCTACTAGTGAAGTCGGGACACTAATCACGGTATTTACTAGTTATTGAATACTAACGCAAATCTCTAGAATAATTGAAAAAAACTAAAATGTGGTTTGAATCTGCTCCATTTCGGAATGTGCTTTGGCCACTCAGCAATATATGATTTTATACTTGCCACCGCCTTCAAAAGAAAACCACACTTTGAGTCCCTTAAGTGGATGGTTCATCGGTATAACCTAAGCAAGAATTTCGGTATCACATTCGGTGTCAAACACTCGATATAGGACATTTTCGACACGGACTCAGCCTATGTTTCTTTCTCTTGCAAGGAAACTGTGTGTTGTTAGCTATAAGTAGTCGAGTTAAAGAAAATCTGAAATAAAAAAAATCTATATTGGAGGAAAACAATGACCTAACAAGAACGGAGGTACTAATTGCACAAAGGACGTTAAATCAAATATTTGTATCTTATATATTTGTGGATCAACATGACACAAATAGGCAAACACATTGCATGAAGTGATATAAATAGAGATGCAGCCACCGAGGATAATTCAATAATCAACCATTGAGAAGCTATCTACAGAATACCACTACAAGAAAAGCCATGCATGATGACATTGGCATAAGAGGCATCAGAAATTAAGTCCCGATACACGAGTCAGAACACATCATGGTCTAGCCTCAGTTTTCCAGAACCAGAGGTGAACACCGGGCCTCGTGCACTGATAGGCGCACTTCTGATCACCTCCTGTCTATCTTTGAAAGAGGCTCTGGGTGCGCTACGCTAGGCATGACTACTTGATGGAAAACTTGTTAATCTAATACCCTGCTCGTCTATGAGCCTCGGCTGCCGATGCGCGACGCCGCTCACTGCCTTGCATGCAGATGGAGTTGGACCGCCATGGCTGCTTCATTCAGTCAGATCAGGCAGAGGAAATTTTGTACGTGGCCTTGAAAACCCGTAATTATTCAAAAAAAAACACTATCACTATCAGTTTGTTCGTGAAAGATAAAATAGATAAAATATGAATTCGAAGCATGCGAATAAGTAATCTGATATTGGTCTTATACGATCTATGAATACTCTCAACCAATCCTAGCCGATTATGTGTGCCTGGTTTCTTTCTTATGTGCTAGGACTTTCAGTTTTTTAATATGTACTTCTTTCACCGCACTATATTGTATCCTTCTTCCAGCAATCCTTTTTCTAGGATACACCATGGGAGGTGTACCAAACACATAGAAGAGCTACCGATGGCAGTTACAACACCGTAAGGTGGTTCGCTAGCGCTGCCAACAGGGGTGACAGCTCCCCCAGTCTAAGCCTACTCTCCGTCCATCAACAACAAAGGCGATAGCTCCGGGAAGCCAAAGGTCTCATAACGAAAAAGCCTAGCTGCGCGCTACTGTTCGTGCTCGCGCTTGATCCACGTCTTGATGTTGTCTACTGATGGCCTCACTTTGTTAAACACCACATCATTCCGATGCCTCCATAGGCACCAGAAGACCAGAATGATCGTTGTCCAGAGGTCCCATCTGTGAGCCTGGGGACAGGGCCTCGTCGTCCACCAGAGTAGGAGGTCGGTGTCAGCCGAAGGTGCCCACTCCAACCTGTCCCACCTAAGTAGCGTCCAAGTCCACACCTCCCTAGCCACCACACACCTCATGTTTGCTATGAGAAATTTTCTAATTCTTTTCTTTGCTTACTGTTGCTTGGTTGCATGGATCCCATGTCTTGTACCGGCCATCAAGGATAGCGGTTTACCTTGTCACTCTTAAGTCACTCCTTATGTCCTGAAGTTCAAACCCTTAATTCTTGGTTTGTTCATTTTCCCTCCTTATTTCTGGTCATTCTGGCCATGGACAGGGAACGAGTTTGCCATGAAAAATCTTAAGAGCCGTTGCGACGAACGGGCATTCAACTAGTAGTGATTGCATACTAGCGCAAATCTCTTGAATAATAGAACAAAAAAGTTCAAATGCGGTGCGGCTCAAACTATCAAATCTGCTCCATTTTGGAATGTGCTTTGGCCAGCCAGTAACATATAAATCCATATTTTCCATCTATTTCAAAATAATTTTTCACTTTGAGTCCCTTTAGTGGATGGTCCATCGGTATAACCTAAGCAAGAAATTTGGGTGTATCACATTCGACGTCCAATAGTCTATATAGGATGTTTTCGACAGAGACTCAACCTATGTTTCTTTTTCTTGCAAGGAAACAGTGTTGTTAGCTATAAGTAGTCGTGTTAAATAAAATTTGAAATAACTTATTTCATACTAGAGGAAAACAACCACCTAACAAGGACAGATGTACTAATTGCATAAGGACGTCAAATCTCATATGTGTATCTTATATATTTGCGGATCAACGAGACGCAAATAGGCTCACACATTACATGAAGTGATAGAAATAGAATTGGAGCTACCGAAGATAATTCAATAATCGATTATTGAGAAGCTATCTACAGAATACCACTAAAAGCAAAGTCATGCATGACAATATTGGCATAAGAGGCATCAAGAATTAAGTGCCGGAGTCAGAACACATCATGGTCTTACTTCGGTTTTTCAGATCCAGAGATGAACACCGTGTTTTGTGCACTGATAGGCGCACTGTTGATAACCTCCGATCTGTCTTCGAAAGATGATCTGGTCACGCCACCCTTGACCCGACTACTTGTCAGAGCAATCCTCCCGATGTGAGAGTGGAAGAGGACTCTAGGATGTAACAAAATAGTATTGTTAGGTACGGCAATTGCTATTGTCAAAAAAAAAGTAGAACAATTGGTATCTTGTGAATCAGTTGCTTTGGGGCGTGTCCGGTTGCAAAGGCCCAAATTTCCCGTTTCCTCTACTTGGTCCGCTGGGTGCTACATGAGTGGAGATTGGGCCCGGGCCAATTTGGGCATTTTGTTTGGCTTCCTGCATTCAGTTTTCCTGTAAATTAGCCCAGTTGTTTGGTTGCATACAATGTAGTTTTTTCCCTGCTGATAAATTTCACAGGTGCATGGTGTAGTGTTTTGCACCTGATCACATGGGTTATGATCACCCATTTCAATTGGGTGATCTTACCACCACAGTACACACACAACACATGATCACAATAACAGGCATATGCACACAGAACATTACGAGCTACACCATATATATAATACCATGTTGAAAGCAATCAGGGATTCTAAATTACACCCTTGGTCAAAAGAACCATCAGCAGGGGCATCACGTGCCGTGAAACACTAGCGGTTTAACCCCTAATGAAAATAATAATCAACAGGGGCATCGCATGCCCCTAAACCACCAGGGGTTTACCCCTGATCAAAAGATATCAGACAAGTTCACCATCATGAGTTGTCCATCAACAACTACTACTACTAACAAACTTACAAACTATGACATGAAAGCCGTCGGCGTCTAGCCGTGGCCAGTGCAGGTGTACTGCCTGGCGCTGGAGGAGCCCGCCTTGTAGATCGTCATCTTGACGATGAAGGCCTTGAACTTGAAATCCACGATGTCGTCGTGCTCCATGTCATACCGCCGCGTCCGCAACCATTGCCGCCCGAGTTCCACGCGCACATAAGGGTGCAGGAGCCCTCAGCGCCCATGAGAAGGACGCCTCGCCGCTGGCGGCGAGCTTCTCTAGTTGAGCGGCCACCCACAACCCATGGGCACTCACCTCGCCGATGTTGAGGGCGCATAACGGAGGGGGAGGACGAGGAGCGCCGGCCATGGAGGGTGAATCGTGGCGAGGGACAGAGGGAGTGAAGTGGGCGGTGAGCGGAGTGGACTAGGAGTCAAGATAAAAACATCCCGTCTCCCGCGCTTCCTCACGCATGCAAGCGGTCGGCACGTGGCGCTTGCCAAGGCCTGACTGCGTGGAAACGGCTGATTTCGATGTTTCCAGTTGGTCTGCTTTAAAACTCGTGCCATGCAGTAATCTTATACGGGCCGAATAACCAAACGGTCTTATTTCTTCTTGCCGGATGCGAGAAACGACCATCCGGCATACCACACACGCCCTTGGTGTATCCTTGCATCCATCTATTTCTGGTCATCGGATCTAAATCATGCGTGTCTTGTCAATCTTTGGCTATCACTCAAGCGCCCGGCCAAATTATTTCGCAAATTAGGTGGTGAACATCGAAACATCACGACCGGAATCACGTCCCAAACACTCGTCTTCTCCCAACAACGACGGTGACCAGCTCAGTATCAAATCTGCGGGACACTTGCACAAAGAAAATAATCTGCTCTCTGCGCCGCCATAAGGGCATTCGACAGCCCTGGCGTGACCCGCCATGCCCTATGCAGGTATATATGTGCCTGCCTCCGCATGACCTCCTTCTCGCCGGCCGCCAGCGTACAATACCTTTGTAGTAGACAACAGCCTCGTCTTGTGGGCTCCCCTCCCGACCTACTCCTGACGGATGCCGGCGTGCTACATGGTACATAGTAGGGACTCGCGTGGGCTGCAGAGCAATGAAGACCATATCTCTGAGCAAGGAAAGGAACTTTGTTCTTGTTTACTCCAGCCTTTGTCAATCCACGGAGATTCTGCGTGCGTTGTTGTGACTTGTGAATCTACGTACTCCAGAATGAATAAGCCCGCAGCTAGCTAGCTTTAGCATGTTGGACGTGGAGATCGATCGGCCAAAGCTTTGTTTGAGCACTGCGGCAGCGAGGTGACGTCTAGGCAGATCGATCGAGTCCCAAAGGTTCATCGGTATAACCAAAGGAAGAATTCCGGTTTCACATTCGGTGTCATATACTCTATATAGAACGTTGCCGACACGGACTCAACCTGTGTTTCTTTCTCTTGCAAGGAAACTGTGTTGTTAGCTACAAGTGGTCGTCTTAAAGAAAATCTGATAACAAATTCCATAGGGGAGGAAAACAATCACCTAACAAGGACAGATGTACTAATTACACAAAGACTGTCAAATCTCACATTTCGGGTCAACAGGACATAAATAGTCTCACACATTACATGAAGTGATATAAATAGAGATGGAACCACCGAAGATAACTCAGTAATGAATTATTGAGAAGCTATCTACGGAATACCACTACAACCAAAGCCATACACGTCATTATTGGCATAAGAGGCATCAGAAATTAAGTTCCGGTACACGAGTCAGAACACATCATGATCTTACGTCGGTTTTCCAGATCCAGAGGCGCTTTGTGTGCTGATAGGCACTGTCGATCACCTCCGATCTGTCTTTGAAATAGGCTCTCGTCGCGCGCGCTACGCTTGGCACGACTACTTGATGGGAAAATCCTCCGGATGCGAGAGTGGAAGATGGCTCTAGGATGGGAAAAATAATATTGTTACGTGCAACAATTGTCATGTACTTCCTCCGTTCTAAAATAAATGACTTAAGTTTGCCTAGATTCATATGTACCTATATATTAAAGCGTGTCTAGATACATCCGAATCTAGTTAAACTCATGTCACTTATTTTGGTACGAAGGGAGTAGTTAATTAAATTAGCTCAGTACTTGGTAAGCAAAACTAGAAACACAGGATAGTAAAAATATATAATATTCTATGTGTACAAATTTAAAAAAAAAACGAGAAATGTACATCTTTATTGCTCAGTATTAAGATGAAGTTGGTATGCTTGGTGTGACTACGTCGCTTCAAGTTTGCCTTTCAACTTCAAACAATTTACTAGCTGATGCCACCGCTAGAGCGAGCGAACCAGTCCGGAACGTTTCGCCCCACTCAACTCCATGGGCAACAACGTCCGCCCCGTAGGTGGCGGTTAGGCGGAGCGGTCAATCAGGGCGATTTGGCTTCCGCCGATCAGATCTCACCGGCGGTGACCAAATCTCCTGTCGTTGTTTCTCATCCAAGTAGACTGAGTGATCTGACCCCGCAGCACATCCCAAACACCATAAGCCTTTCTCGCCGCTAGGGGGTGAGGTCGTAAAACACATCAACCCTAGTGTCGCCTCTCCGTGGTGGTTCGGAGGTTGTGGAGGCGGGAAGATGGATGCGATGGAAGGCCTGATACGGGGACTTCCGCTCGCGGAGGAGGAAAGGAGGGGTGTCAAGATCGGAAAGGAGATGAGTGCGGCGAAGGTGAAGGAACCTATGGCAGTGGGAAGGCTGTTTTCGGAGAAGCCGGCGTACGCGCCGGTTGTAGGCTAGACTCTGGGGAAGATCTGGTGCCCGATCAAAGGTTTGGGCTGTAAGGAATTGGATACCACCGTTTTCTTGTTCACGTTCAGGCAGCCGTCAGGATGGAGAAGGGCGGTGGAGGAGGGCCCATGGTGGTTTGAGAAGGAACTGTTGGTGATGGAAGAATATGACCCGATCAAGACAGTTGAGGATTATGATTTCAAGATGATCCCAATTTGGGTCCGAGTTTTCAAGCTACCATTAGGATCGATGAATAGACGTACTGGTGAACTTATTGGAGAGAAGTTTGGGCAGGAAGTCATTGTTGATGTTGGCGAAGATGGTAATGTTGTGGGTCGGTTTTTACGTATCAAGACCAAGCTGGATATCTCCAAGCCGCTAATGAGAGGTACAACAATGTTTGTGGAGGGGGAGGTTGAAGGGGAGGAAGAGGGGTAGAGGCAGATGAAGAGGAAGGGGACAAGCGGCATGGAAAGGAATTTTGGTGCCCTTTTACATATGAACACTTGCCGGGTTTCTGCTATTACGTGCGGAATAATAGGACATGGAGAAAAAGACTGCTCATCTCGAGCGAGGAAGGGAGAAGAAGCGCAGTTTGGGGGCGTGGCTTCGAGCAGAAGTTAAAAGCAAGAAGACTAGTGAGAACTATGGGAGCAGATGGAGTGATGGCAGAAGAAGTGGAAGCAGCTCCTGCGCTAGAATTTATGGTTTTGGTAGAAATCTTGGAAACTCGGGGAGTGAGTGCCTCTTGGAGAAAGGGTGGGGGTGTGACGAGTAGTCAAAAAGAAGAAGGAGAAGAAGACTGTAAAAAAGAGCCCTCGGAAAACAAAACATGCCAGCACGGGAGAGGGTGTAAATCACCCGCTTTTGAAAATTAGTGATGGAGGTGAGAAGATAAGGGAGAAAGAAAGGGAGAAAGACAAACTTGTTGGTGAACAGAATGCTCTGATTGTCTCTGGATGTTTGGAGGGTCCACGACCTGAGGAGGTGGGGGTGGAGATGGTAGGAACTATGGAAATCGATGGAGGGAGTTACCAGGGGGTGAACTGGGAGGTGGAGGCACACAAAACATGGGAGAGGATAACTCTGTTGGCTTGGAGGGTAAGGGGCAGAAAATAGTGACAGATGGGAAGAAATTTAAACGCCTCAAGAGAGATGGTAAGGTGTCTAGGATAGATGGTGCTCTGGAAGCACGTTCGGGAATGAAGAGGAGAGGCGAGGAGGAAAGTGATGATGGTAGAAAGGAGAAGAAGGGAAGGATGGACACTGTCACTGAAGTGACTAAAACGACTTGATCGGCCGGGCTGGTTGACCAGCCTCGCCGGTCATAATGAGAATAGCAGAATGGAATGGCCGGGGTTTGGGGAATGGCCCGGCCATTCCTGGCCTCTTGGATCTCAATAGGGTGGAGGACCCCGATGTGATGTTTGTTTGCGAAACAAAGTTGACAGAAAAAGAGTTGGAGAAGTTCAGATGGAAGCTTGACCTCCCTAGCATGTGTGTGAAGGATGCAGAGGGGAGAAGTAGAGGGTTAGTGCTTTTTTGGAGAAGGGAGCTGAATATTTCTCTGCGCTCAGTTGGTAGAAGACATATTGATGTAGATGTTACGGATGAAGATGGCACGATCTGGAGAATGACTGGAGTGTATGGGGAGTCGGAGGCAGGGAGAAAAAGGGAGACATGGAAAACCTTAACAACTCTGAATCAACAACACCAATGAGGGAGACCATGGTTGTGCTTTGGGGATTATAATGAGATTCTCACTGCAGATGAGAAAAGAGGTGGGGCGGCTCGGCCATCGGCGTGCATGGATCAATTTAGGGCTGCTACAGAGATTTGTGGCCTGAGTGATTTGGGCTATGAAGGAGACAAATTTACGTGGAGGAAACATAGTAGGATTGCTTGCAACTACATTTGTGAACGACTAGACAGAGCTCTCGGAAATCATGAGTGGGTTCAGAAATTTCCAAACTTCAAGGTACGCAATGTGGCTCCTCGCCATTCAGACCACCGGCCAGTCATCGTTGACACAGCCTATGAGGGGGTTACAAGGTGTGAGGGAGACAGGAGTTTCCGGTTTGAAGCCAGATGGTTGCGGGAGGAGGGGTGCGATGAGGTGATGAAGGAGGCATGGGAGAGAGGGAAGGCGGAGGGCCATAGTAGTGTGGCTGATCTTTTAAAGGGTGTAGGAGGAGGATTTTCGAGCTGGAGTAGAGAAGTCCTAGGCGATCTAGAGGAAAGATTAAAAAAAGCAAAAAAAGAGTTGGAAGGGTGTATGAGGAGGGTTGTGGCGGAGGAGAAGGTGGCGGAGGAGTCCCGACTACGTGCTGTTGTTGAGCATCTCGAGGAGTTGAAGGAGGTAAAATGGAGGCAGAGAGCACACTCATGGTGGCTCAGAGAAGGAGATAGAAATACTAAATATTTTCATTCATTTGCATCCAGGAGGAAGAAAAAGAATCCCATGAATGATGCTCTAATGGCTGATTTTTCAGAGATGGAAGTCAAAGTGGCTCTGGATAGCATTGGAGACCTCAAAGCCCCGGGACCAGATGGAATGCCCTCTATTGTGTTCAAGAAATATTGGCATATTATGGGTGATCATATTGTGCAAGAGGTGCTGCAAGTTCTGAGGGGAGGAGTTATGCCGGATGGGTGGAATGATACGTTCGTGGTCTTAATTCCAAAGGTGAAAGATCCCTCGAGAATCAAAGACCTTCTCCCAATCAGCCTATGCAACGTTTTGTACAAACTTGTATCTAAGGTCATTGCCAATAGATTTAAGATTATCTTACCGGAGGTGATCTCGGATAACCAAAGTGCTTTTGTGCCCGGAAGGTTGATCACGGACAATGTGGTGATTGCATATGAGATGTCACATTTTCTGATGAACAAAAGAAGCGGGAAGGAAGGTTTTGCAGCTGTTAAAGTGGACATGAGCAAGGCGTATGATCATGTGGAGTGGAGTTTTCTCCGTGCATTAATGTTGAAGCTTGGTTTCAGTTTGAGGTGGGTTGATCTTGTTATGAAATGCGTCACAATTATCACATACCAGATCAAGGTCAAAGGAAAACCTACGGCTAAGTTTGCCCCTACCCGGGGATTACGACAAGGCGACCCCCTCTCTCCGTACCTTTTTACCATTTGTGCCGAAGAACTCTCGGCTCTCATTCATGATGCACAACGCCGTCAGGTGCTCAGTGGCATAAAGATTTGTACATATGCACCGAGTATAACACATCTATTTTTTGCGGACGACTCAATGCTTCTGATGCGGGCCAAGAAGGAGGAGGCTATAGCGCTGAAGGAGATAATTGCTTTATATGAGGACTGTTCGGGGCAATGCATCAATCCAGAGAAATCAGAAATTATGTTTAGCAATAATACGAAGCTCGATGCAAAGGAGAGTGTAAAGCACGAACTGAATATTCGGAGTGAAGCTTGGAATGAGAAGTATCTTGGGCTGCCGATCTATGTGGGTAGATCAAAAAGAAAAGTTTTTGAATACATTAAAGATAAGATTTGGAAATATATCTATGGCTGGGAGGTGAAGCCGGTATCCAAATGTGGGAAGGAAATTCTGATCAAGGCGGTTGCCCAAGCTATCCTAAATTTTGCTATGTCCTGTTTTTATCTTACAAAATCTTTTTGTGGTGAGCTGAGTGCGATGATTGCGCGGTATTGGTGGAGTCATCAAGAAAAAGGGAATAAGATTCACCGGCTAAGTTGGGAGAAACTGATAAGACCAAAAGGAGATGGGGGACTCGGCTTTAGAGACATACATGCTTTCAATATTGCTATGCTCTCCAGGCAAGTATGGCGTCTAATGGAGAACCCGGACAGTTTATGTGCAAAGCTTCTTAAGGCTAAATATTACCCTCACACGGATGTTTTGCAAGCTCTCCCACAAGATAATATGTCTTATGCATGGCGGAGTATTCTTCTTGGTGTTGATTTGGTGAAGGAAGGAATAATATGGCGCATAGGTAATGGGGAGAATGTGAACATTTGGGCAGACCCTTGGACCCCAAGAGCTTGGTCGAGACGTATTGTTACCCCGAGAAGAAATGTTCTTATGACGGAAGTTTCTGAATTCATTTGTCCGATCACGGGGCAGTGGGACACTCAGTTGTTGGAGGATACCTTTTGGCCAGTAGATGTCGTGGCCATAAAAAGTATTCCTTTGCGAGAGGGATGACAGATTTTATTGCTTGGCATTTCGACCCGAAAGGAATCCATTCTGTGAAGCAGGCGTACAAGTTGCGGAGTGAACTCGAACAACTGCATGAGAATGGCGGTCAGGGGTGCAGTACCAAACCTCTGTTGATGTTACAAGATAAAGGGGACAAGACCTGGCTCAGGATCTGGGAGATCCCTTGCCCGGGGAAAGTAAAACACTTTTTGTGGAGATGTAAACACAATTCGTTGCCGCTGACAAATAACCTCATTAGGAGAGGCGTTCCCATTGAAAACCCGAGCTGTATTATGTGCAATGGAAGCCATGAGGATGGTGGACACCTTTTCGTCCATTGCAAAGAGGTTAAACCAGTGTGGAGTGCTTTGAACCTGGAACATGTTCGACAAAAACTTGAGACATGCAATACCATTGATGAGACCATGGATGAGATTTGGAATCTGCGGCTGAAGATTAGAGTGGAGGTGATGGTTATGTGGTGGTTGTGGTGGCATCAGAGGAATAGATCCGAAGAAGGGGAGAAACCTTTAGAGGCGGCTGACGTTGCCCACAATGCACGATGCATGGCAGCAGATTATCTTATAATTTTAGGAAGGAAGGAGGAGAGCGCGCCAAAAGTTGCAGAGAAATGGTCACCACCACCACAAGGCATCGTCAAATTCAACTCTGATGGTGCCTGGATGCCAAGCCGTACTGATGGTGCTTGGGGTGTCATCGCCAGAGACGCTGCGGGAGTCGTGATCGCGGCAAAGGCGCGGCAAAGGCAGGGAAGACACGAATGGCCAACGATGCATTTGCTGTGGAGCTTAGGGCGATGGAGGAGGCGATTAATATGGCGGCCGACCTGGGTGTCATCCGTGCTGTGTTTGAGACAGACTCCTAGCTCCTGGCGCAAGCTCTCAATCGAAGTGGCCCTGACTACTCGTTTCAAGGGCTTGTTATCGATGGCCTCAAAGCTCAATTAACTCTATGGTTTTCAGATGCTGAGGTGAAGGCTTGCGGGCGAACAGCAAACGGTGCGGCTCACGAGTTAGCCAAACTTGGCAATGCTTGTAATGCGAATGATGCTCTGTTTTGGGAGGATGAATGTCCAGCTGAAATTTCTGGAATTGTATCTGGTGATTTAGCCAACATGGTTGATTAATAAAGTTATGCTTTACCCCTCAAAAAAAAAAAAACTCCATGGCCAACACGAGGACCGCTGCCGCCTCGCCGCACATCTCCTACTATCTCTCCTTGCACAGGGTGGTTGAAACCTGAAGTATAGCAGGGTGAGGCTATGACCTCACTCCCTTCCCGTCGCGGTATGAGCACGAAGCGGCGCCACCAGTACTCCTGTGTCCGGTACCATCCCCGTCGCTGTAGCAGGGTAAGGCGGCACCCTCCAGTCCTTCTACTCGGGTGAAGCTTAGACCATTTGGAGGGGCTCTGAGATTGCTCTTAATCAGGAGCATTGGAGCATTGCCGTTGAGATTAATTGCCTTGAGCTGACGAATTCGTGGCACATGCCTGATAAGCAAAGCTCGAATATCATGGGACCCTGTACAGAATTAAGGAGCTGAGCCATGAGAGTTATGGATTTCACCGTCGTCCATGGGACGAGGGGCTGCAGTTTTGCAGCGCATCTTTGTGCTAAGAAGTGAGTAGTCAGTCGTGTATATTGATTGTCTGTGGATGGTTAATCTATTGCACTGCTCGTCTATGGGCCTCGGCTGCCCATGCTCGACGCCGCTCACTGCCGCGCAGGCAGAGTAAATCTATACTTGCCCTTGAAAATCAGTCATTATTTTGAAAATGTACTATCGCTATCAGTTTGTGGAATCATGAAAGAGGAAATAGATGAAATATGAATCTGGAGCATAATCTGATATTGATCTTATACGATCTATGAATTCTCTCAACCAATTCTAGCTGATTATGCCTTGCTGGTTTCTTTCTGGTGTGGTAAGTATCACTAGTAGATCCCCCCCCCCCCATCTCCTTCCCATCGCCACCTACCCCGACGCCTCCTCCCCGCTTGATTCCCCCCGCTGCCATGCTCTGCTGCCCTGCCGCCAGAAACTCGAGCTCCGCCTCGAGCAGGCCCTCCCCCGCCTTGCCGTCGTCCTCCACCACCCCAGCTCGAGCTCGCTCCGCCGCCACCACAACCTCCTCGGCCTCCCTCTCTTCACCTTTAGGTCTCCACCAACCCCCATGAGACCCAGGGTGACGCCAGGGGCGACTCCTGCCGCCGCCAACAACCCCCTGACAGGATCCAATCGCCGCCGCTGCCGCCGGCCCTCGCCACGGTGGCGGCGGGCCTAGCCGCCGAAGGTGGCTGGGGGGCGGTGCATCGGAGGTGGAAGCCGGAGCTACTGGGGCGGCGGCGGTGGAGGCTGAAGCTTTGTGACCTGGGCGGCGTCCCTTGGTCGGGGTGGAGGCGGCGGTTCCCCGTGGTGGCGATCTGGTGGAGGAGGTGCTGGTGTTGGGATTCCGTTTGGAAGATCTAGATTGGCCCTCTAACCCTAATTGCCAGTGGGATCCATGCATGGCCATAGACCTCCAGGCCATGGTGGGCGCGAGCCAGAGAGGCAAAGTGTAGTCACGGAGCGCGCATAGAGAGGGGTTTCATCTGGACCTTTATCCGATCTAATACTTGTCTCTAGCGTTGCCTTGCCTTCTCCTTCGTTGTTCTGATCGGCGGCGTGGGGGGCTACTGGTGTGCTTGAATAATGGAGGCGGTCCTAGGGTTCCTCTCGCGCGAAGATGAAGATCTGCTTGTTGCTTGCCCTTGTTGATCTGGTCGGAATGGTGAGTTCCGGAAGGCTCTGCCGGCAAACTCCCATGGGCGAATAATGCCTGGAGATTGCCCGATTGGAAGGATTCGGTCGTGCGCACCCATGTTTTACTCTGGCCATTTGGGTTCAGAGGGAGCGCTTCGAAGCTCACTTGGCTGTTAATATCATGGGGCATGTGAAGGGGTTTCGCAGCATAGTAAATCAAAATTTTCTACGGAAGCGAACAGAGGGAAAGCCAAGATCTAATCTAGGAGATGCAAACAACGAGAGAGATTGGATTAGATCTTCATACCCTTGAAGATTCGCACAGCGGAACGTTCGTCGGAACGTGGGTGATGTAGTCGTACTCGCTTCTCCTCCTCGCGATCCGATCCGATCTAGCACCACAAGTGGCGGTGCCTCCGTGAGATGCACACGTGCAGCACCTCGACGTATCCTCCTTCCTCGGACCAGCAAGTATGATGGAGAGATGGATTGGATCTACAACACGACGGCGTGGTGTATATGGTGGAGAATTTCTGCTGCAGGGCTTCGTCTACAAACAGTCGGGAGGGAGAGAGGAGGGCCAGCAGGGAGGCTAGGCTTGGAGGGAGATGTGTGTGGGGAGGGGGGGCGCACCAGCCCTCTATTTATAGAGGGGGGGCGGCCAGCCCTAGCCTCTCCTCCAAGCCTATCTCTAGTTTAAACAATTTAAACTCTCCCTTATCTAGAAATCTTATCTTATCTTATCTCTAGTTTAAACGATTTAAACTCTCTAGGATCGGCTGGGCCCTATGGGGCCTTGTGCCCCTGGCCCAATGCGGCCAGGACACTCCCTCATAGGCCCATGCCCCCTCCCGGAAGGTGGGACCACGTTGGCCCCCTTTCGGAAGGTTCTAGAAGCTTCCGGTACAATACCGATTAATCCGGAACAATTCCGAACTCCAAAAACTGCACTGCCTTATATGAATCTTATTCTCCGGACCACTCCGGAACCTCTCGTGATGTCCCGGATCCCATCCGAGACTTCGAACAAAAATTCATAAACCAATTATCCAATATATCCTAGCAAAGTGTGTGACCCTGCGGGTTCGAGAATATGCAGACATGATCTTCTATCAATAATCAACAGCGGGGTCTGGGCACCCATATTGACTCCCACACATTCATCGATGATCATATCGGATGAACCACGATGTCAGGATTCAATCAATCCCATATATATATATTCCCTTCGTCTCGCGATATTTTACTTGCCCGAGATTCGATCGTCGGTATCGTCATACCTAGTTCAATCTCGTTCACAGCAAGCACTTTACTCGTTCCGTAATCCGATATCACTTTGTGATTAACTCCTTAACCACATGCTTGCAAGCGGTGTTGATATCGATTACCGAGTGGGCCCGAAGTATATCTCTCCGACTTGGGAGGGACAAATTCCATCTCGATACATACAACCCAACAGATACTTTCCGATCACCTGAGAGACACCTTTATGATCACCCTCTCATAGGATGACGTTTGATGACCTCAAAGCTTTCTTCCGATACCAGGGAGTTGTATTATCTCATGGTCTAAGGAATACAATATTTGACATAGGAAAAGCTTCGCAAAGATGAACACAAAGACACGGTCTAATTGCTTCGCTTAGTTTGGGTCTGTCCACCATATCATTCTCCCAATGATATGATCTCACTATCAATTGACAACTCATGTCTATGATTAGGAAACCTTAACCATCATTGATCAATGAGCTAGTCCATAGAGGCGTACTAGGGACACGGTGTTGTTCACAAACCACACAAGTATTAATGTTTCCGCTTAATACAATTCTAGCATGGAATATAAACTTTATCATGAACAAGAATTATAATAATAACATCTTTATTATTGCCTCTAGGGCATAATTCCAACAGTCTCCCACTTGCACTAGAGTCAATAATCTAGTTTACATTTGGCAACAATCTCACACCCATGGCACTGAGGTGCTGATCATGTTTTACACGTGGAAGAGGTTTAGTCAATGGATCTGTGACATTCAGATCCGTATGTACTTTGCTAATCTTCAGATCTCCATCTGATATATAATCTCGGATTATATGAAACTTGCGGTTGATATGCTTGGTCTTTGGATGATATCTTGGTTCCTTAGCGAGTGCTATGGCGCCAGTGTTGTCACACAATATCTCCAGTGGGTCCAATGCACTTGGAACCACGCCAAGCTCAGTGATGAAGTTTCTGATCCAAACTCCTTCACTTGACGCTTCTGCAGCAGCCATGTATTCCGCTTCTACTGTAGATCCCGCGATCACGCTTTGCTTGCAGCTTCTCCAGCTCACAGCTCCTCCATTCAAAATATACACGTATCCTGTCTGAGATTTAGAATCATCCTTGTCGGTGTCGAAACTAGCATCGACGTAACCTTTTATGACGAGCTGTTCATCACCCCCATAGACTAAGAACATTTCTTTAGTCCTATTTAGGTACCTTAGGATGTTCTTCACGGCTGTCCAGTGTTCCACTCCTGGATCACTTTGATATCTGCTCGTCAAACTAAGAGCATTGGACACATCCGGTCTAGTACACAGCATGGCATACATGATGGAACCTATGGCCGAGGCATAAGGCACTTTGCTCATAGCTTCCCTATCATTTACCGTAGCTGGACACTGAGCCTTGCTCAATATCTTACCTGACAACGTAGGCACTGAACCTTTCAATGCCTTATCCATTCTGAACCTCTTCAGAACTTTGTCTAGGTATGTACTCTGGCTTAAAGCTATCAGGCGTCTTTGTCTATCTCTATAGATTTTGATGCCCAATATATAAGCAGCTTCACCTAGGTCTTTCATTGAAAAACACTTGTTCAAATAACTCTTCACATCGTTAAGCATGTTGATGTCATTTCCAATAATCAATATGTCATCCACATATAGTACCAAAAATGTCACCGAGCTCCCACTCACTTTCTTGTAGATGCAAGCTTCGTAGCAATTTGGAACAAATCCAAAGCTCTTGATCACTTGATCAAAACGAAGGTTCCAACTCCGAGATGCTTGCTTCAGTCCATAAATGGAACGCTGAAGTTTGCATACTTTATCAGCATCCTTAGGATCGACAAAACCTTCGGGTTGCATCATATACAACTCTTCATCAATGTTGCCATTGAGGAAAGCAGTCTTGACATCCATTTGCCATATTTCATAATCATGAAACGCAGCAATTGCTAATAAAATCCGAATGGACTTAAACATCGCTACGGGAGAGAAAGTCTCATCGTAGTCAACACCTTGAACTTGTCGAAAACCTTTCGCAACAAGCCGTGCTTTATAGACGGTAACATTACCATCCGCGTCCGTTTTCTTCTTGAAGATCCATTTGCACTCAACGGCCTTTCGGTCGCTAGGAGGGTCCACCAAAGTCCATACTTGGTTTTCGCTCATGGATCCCAATTCGGATTTCATGGCTTCTAGCCATTTCTCAGAGTCTAGGCTCATCATCGCTTCCTCATAGTTCGTAGGTTCATTGTCTTCTACTAACAAGACTGTCAAGACAGGGTTGCCGTACCACTCAGGAGGGGCACGCGACCTTGTCGACCTGCGACGTTCAATAGCAGCATCGTCCGAAGCTTCATGATCCTTGTCATTAGCTTCCTCTATTGTTGGTGCAGGCGGCACTGGAACAATTTCAGGTGCTGCGCTACTCTCCAATTCAAGAGAAGGTTCAGTAACCTCGTCTAGCTCTACTTTCCTCCCACTCACTTCTTTCGAGAGAAACTCCTTCTCAAGAAAGGAACCGTTCTTTGCGACAAACACTTTGCCTTCGGTTCTGTGATAGAAGGTATACCCAATAGTTTCCTTAGGGTATCCTATGAAGACACATTTCTCCGCTTTGGGTTCGAGCTTGTCCGGCATCAACTTCTTGACGTAAGCTTCGCATCCCCAAACTTTAAGAAATAACAACTTAGGTTTCGCACCAAACCACAGTTCATACGGTGTCGTCTCAACGGATTTAGATGGAGCCCTATTTAAAGTGAATGCAGCGGTTTCTAATGCATAACCCCAAAATGATAACGGCAAATCAGTAAGAGACATCATCGATCGGACCATATCTAATAGGGTTCGATTCCGGCGTTCAGACACACCATTGCGCTGTGGTGTTCCGGGTGGCGTGAGTTGTGAAACGATTCCACTTGCTTTGAGATGTGTGAGTAAATCATAACTCAAATATTCGCCCCCACGATCGGATCGTAGAAACTTAATCTTTCTGTTACGATGGTTCTCTACTTCATTCTAAAATTCTTTGAACTTTTCAAACGTTTCAGATTTATGTTTCATTAAATAGATATACCCATATCTACTTAAGTCATCGGTAAAAGTGAGAAAATAGCGATATCCACCGCGCGTCGAACACACTCATCGGTCCGCATACATCGGTATGTATGATTTCCAACAAGTCTGTTGCTCGCTCCATCATACCGGAGAAAGGGGTTTTGATCATCTTGCCCATGAGGCATGGTTCGCATGTGTCAAATGATTCAAAATCAAGAGACTCCAAAAGTCCATCAGAATGGAGTTCCTTCATGCGCTTTACACCAATATGACCTAGACGACAGTGCCACAAATAAGTAGTATTATCACTATCTACTTTGCATCTCTTAGCCTCAATGTTATGGATGTGTGTTTCATCCCTTTCGAGATTTAGAAGAAATAAACCATTCACAAGGGGTGCATGACCATAAAAGATGTTACTCATATAAATAGAACAACCATTATTCTCCGATTTAAATGAATAACCGTCTTGCAATAAACACGATCCAGAAATAATGTTCATGCTCAACGCAGGCACATAATAACATTTATTAAGGTTTAAAACTAATCCCGAAGGTAAAACTAAGGAGAGCGTGCCGACGGCCATCACATCAACTCTTGATCTGTTGCCAACGCGCATCGTCACCTCATCCCTCGCAAGCCGCCGTCTATTCCGTAGCTCCTGTTTCGAGTTACAAATATTAGCAACTGAACCGGTATCAAATACCCAGGCACTACAACGAGGGCTAGTAAGGAAAACATCAATAACATGTATATCAAATATACCTTTGATGGTGCCAGCCTTCTTGTCCGCTAAGTACTTCGGACAGTTGCGCTTCCAGTGACCCTTGTCCTTGCAATAGAAGCACTCAGTGTCCGGCTTAGGACCAGACTTGAGCTTCTTCTCAGCAGGGGCAACGCGCTTGCCGCCGCCTTTCTTGAAGGGCTTCTTTGCACCTTTACCTTTCTTAAAGGAGGGCTTGTTGACCATCAACACATGATTATCCTTTTTGATGTCCACCTCCGCAGCCTTCAGCTTTGCGAAGAGCTCGGTGATCGTATCAGTGGAACCAATCTGATTGTGAGTCACTACAAAACTTTTGTAGCTGGGAGGGAGTGATTGCAGAACCCTGTCAATCTTGAGCTCCTCTAGAATCTTGCAGTACAGTTGCTCAAGGCGTTGAGTGTAGCCCGACATCTTAATGGCGTGCTCACTAACGGAACTCCCTTCCTCCATCTTGCAGTTAAAGAACTTCTCAGAGATCTCATATCTCTCAGAACGGGCCTGAGTCTGAAACATGGTTTTCAACTCTTCGAGAATCTCAAATGGTCCGGGATAGTTTTCAAAACGATTTTGAAGTTCCGGTTCCATAGCAAACAACATGGTGCTCTTAATCACATCATAATCATCTTTGCGCGACTGATAGACAGCTTTCTCATCAGCCGGCGCAGTTGCAGCAGGGGGGTTACCTAACGCTTTCTCAAGGACATAGTCCTTTTGTCCGCCAGACAGAATGATTCTTAGATTGCGGAACCAGTTGGTGAAGTTAGACCCATTGTTTCTAAGCTTTTCTTTCTCAGCAAAAACGTTGAAGTTGAAGTTGGACTTGGCCATGTGATCTACAGTATTTGCAAGTACAATTTAGACTATGTTCATGATAACTAGTTCAACTTTTAATCAAATTACTAGATGAACTCCCACTAAATTCAACATCCCTCAAGTTGTTTAGTGAACACGATCCAAATTCACCACACCTAATCCGATCTTCACGAGAAGAGATGTGGTTTCAATGGTGGACAACGAAGCGTCGATCATATCATTCATATGACTCATGCTTAACCTTTCGGTTCTTGTGTTCCGAGGCCATGTCTGTACATGATAGGCTCGTCAAGCTAGACCCAAGTATTTCCGCGTGTGCAAAACTGGCTTGCACCCGTTGTATGTGAGCGTAGAGTCTATAGCACCCGATCATCACGTGATGCTTGGACACGACGAACTTTCGCAACGGTGCATACTTGGGGAGAACACAGTTTTTATCTTGATCTTTAAGTGAGGAATCATCTTATAATGCTACCGTCGCGATCTAAGCATAATAAGATACATAAAAGGATAAACATCACATGCATATAACTTTATGTGACATGGTATAGCCAATCTTCGCTCAATGATCTCCATCTTGTGCGTTCCGGCATGATCTCCATCACTTCACCATGATTGCCTCCACCACGAATAGCAACTACAACTATTGCTAACTACTTAGCGATAAAGTAAAGCTATTACATGGCGTATAAGAAGTTGACTCGCAGGTCATACACAATTATAAAGACAACCATATGGCTCCTGCCGGTTGTGTACTCATCGACATGCAAGTCGTGAAACATTACAAAACATGATCATCGCATACATTATACACATCACATCTTGGGCCATACCATATCACAGAAAACACTCCCTGCAAAAACAAGTTAGACGCCTCTACTTTGTTGTTGCATGTTTTACGTGGCTTATGGGAGTAGATGCTAAGAACGATTCTTACCTACGGAAAGCCATAACGGTGATATTATGGTTGCCAAACTCCGGTGTTAATCCCATGACAACTATAGTGAGAGAAACTGACATCCACCAGCCGCATGTGTGGTACAAGCCACACGTCAAGTGCGGAGCCGGTCTCGCGAACGATGTCGCGTAAGGTTGGCCTGGACCGCTTCAATCTCACTATCCCGCGTCATAAGAAGAACACAAACAAGAGGCTTGCAACAGAAAACATCAACGCCCGCAACAACCATGTTGCGTTCTACTCGTGAATCACATCTACGCATAGATCTAGCTCTGATACCACTGAAGGGGTTTCGCAGCATAGTAAATCAAAATTTTCTACGGAAGCGAACAGAGGGAAAGCCAAGATCTAATCTAGGAGATGCAAACAACGAGAGAGATTGGATTAGATCTTCATACCCTTGAAGATTCGCACAGCGGAACGTTCGTCGGAACGTGGGTGATGTAGTCGTACTCGCTTCTCCTCCTCGCGATCCGATCCGATCTAGCACCACAAGTGGCGGTGCCTCCGTGAGATGCACACGTGCAGCACCTCGACGTCTCCTCCTTCCTCGGACCAGCAAGTATGGTGGAGAGATGGATTAGATCTACAACACGACGGCGTGGTGTATATGGTGGAGAATTTCTGCTGCAGGGCTTCGCCTACAAACAGTCGGGAGGGAGAGAGGAGGGCCAGCAGGGAGGCTAGGGCTTGGAGGGAGATGTGTGTGGGGAGGGGGGCGCACCAGCCCTCTATTTATAGAGGGGGGGCGGCCAGCCCTAGCCTCTCCTCCAAGCCTATCTCTAGTTTAAACAATTTAAACTCTCCCTTATCTAGAAATCCTATCTTATCTTATCTCTAGTTTAAACGATTTAAACTCTCTAGGATCGGCTGGGCCCTATGGGGCCTTGTGCCCTGGCCCAATGCGGCCAGGACACTCCCTCATAGGCCCATGCCCCCTCCCGGAAGGTGGGACCACGTTGGCCCCCTTTCGGAAGGTTCTAGAAGCTTCCGGTACAATACCGATTAATCCGGAACAATTCCGAACTCCAAAAACTGCACTGCCTTATATGAATCTTATTCTCCGGACCACTCCGGAACCTCTAGTGATGTCCCGGATCCCATCCGAGACTCCGAACAAAAATTCATAAACCAATTATCCAATCTATCCTAGCGTCGAGACACGTTAAGTGTGTGACCCTGCGGGTTCGAGAATATGCAGACATGATCTTCTATCAATAATCAACAGCGGGGTCTGGGCACCCATATTGACTCCCACACATTCATCGATGATCATATCGGATGAACCACGATGCCAGGATTCAATCAATCCCATATATATATTCCCTTCGTCTCGCGATATTTTACTTGCCCGAGATTCGATCGTCGGTATCGTCATACCTAGTTCAATCTCGTTCACAGCAAGCACTTTACTCGTTCCGTAATCCGATATCACTTTGTGATTAACTCCTTAACCACATGCTTGCAAGCGGTGTTGATATCGATTACCGAGTGGGCCCGAAGTATATCTCTCCGACTTGGGAGGGACAAATTCCATCTCGATACATACAACTCAACAGATACTTTCCGATCACCTGAGAGACACCTTTATGATCACCCTCTCATAGGATGACGTTTGATGACCTCAAAGCTTTCTTCCGATACCAGGGAGTTGTATTATCTCATGGTCTAAGGAATACAATATTTGACATAGGAAAAGCTTCGCAAAGATGAACACAAAGACACGATCTAATTGCTTCGCTTAGTTTGGGTCTGTCCACCATATCATTCTCCCAATGATATGATCTCATTATCAATTGACAACTCATGTCTATGGTTAGGAAACCTTAACCATCATTGATCAATGAGCTAGTCCATAGAGGCGTACTAGGGACACGGTGTTGTTCACAAACCACACAAGTATTAATGTTTCCGCTTAATACAATTCTAGCATGGAATATAAACTTTATCATGAACAAGAATTATAATAATAACATCTTTATTATTGCCTCTAGGGCATAATTCCAACAGCATGTTCTCGTTCCATGGTGCTGACAGAGAATGTCATGGAGACCGAGTTCTGATGACTAACAATGGTGGTTCGACTCTGTGTGGTGATGAGGAATTGGCTTGATGACTTGTGACTTGGAGCAGTGGCATGCAAGTGGAGGCGACTACACAGGAGAGGTTCACAGTCCTACCTATCAGGGTGAAAACCTAAGATCTGGCCTTAATTGGTTGTGCCTGACAATGACCTTGTTGAAGGTATTGTTTTGAGAGTGTGGACTTTCTTCAGGGTGAAAACCTAAGATCTATGATCGAGCGATGATGGTTTTTGTGCATTGTTCCCTTCTTGGAGACATCTCTTTTGGAGAAGCTGGACTTCTGGTGTTGTCTTGGTGGTGGTAGTACTACTGTTTCAACGAATGGGTCACTGTAGCGGGACTTCTCTTTTTTGTAATTCTTCTTTCTTTTTTAGTTGTGTCCATCCGTATGGCCACTAGGGTAATGTGTTGTTGCAAAGGCTGAGTGTAATTGGTATCTTCTGATATTAATATATGCTTATTTCCAAAAAAAATATCACTAGTAGAAAAAAAGGGCATTTAGTCCCGGTTGGGGATGGCCTCTAGTCCTGGTTGCCCTGCGAAATCAGGACTAGAGATTCCCTTTAGTCCCGGTTGTATTACGAACCGGGACAAAGGCACTCCATGTGGCTGTAGTCGTGCACTGGGGCGAGAGGAACCTTTAGTTCCGCTTGGTAACCCCAACCAGGACAAAGAACTTCTCTGTTCCTTGAATTGTTTTTTATTATATTTTCTCACTAATTATACTTAATCTTTGGTCAAATTCCAGTCTTGATCAAACTTCTTGGCCGGTCACCTATCCTCACACTACTCCACTCTCAGCACACTTAACTTCTCTGTTCCTTCCGGATGAGTTTCCGCAAAACAAATTGTACTTTTTTGTCAATACTACCATATCAATCCTTTTAACTCTTATACCATTGTGCCAGACGTGTCTATATTCAAATTTTCAAGCAATTATTTAAGTAAATAGTAATGAATAAATACTAATAATATTGAATTCCAATGAAAATAAAATAAGTCATAAAAATATTTTATTCTTTTTTTGTCATTTATTCATTAAATATGGTATAATTAATATATTTAAATCTGTAAATCGAAATTCGACAAATAATATATCACTAAAGCTCTAGACAGCTCCGGACGAAAGCCCCTTTTTCTACTAGTGTATGTACTTCTTTCACCCGGATAGTCACTTCGGCTTGCAGGTGCAAATGCTCCCATTGTGATAAAACATATTTTCACATGTCAAAAAAAATCTACATATACATTCGAACATTTTATGTTGGTTCATAAGTTTTCGGGATGAAAGAACATTTTAAGTGTCGTGTATAAAAAAGACAAAAATGTCACGTGGTACAATTTTGTTTTTTGAATTTTTTGACACTTTGAAATATGTTTTCTTATAATGAGTGTATTTGCACCTATGTACTGAATTGCCGCCTCCTTCTTTCACTGTACTATATTGTATCCTTCTTCAACCGTCATGCCGCTATCAGAAATTTTCCAATTCTTTCTTTTGTTTACTCTTGCTCTGGTGCGTGGGTCCCATGTGTTGTACCGGCTACCAATGAAACGTCCACTTAAGGGACTCAAAGTGAGGTTTTCTTTTGAACCCGATGACAAGTATGGAATTATATATTGCTCAGTAGAGAAACGTTCCAAAATGGAGCGGATTTGTTAGTTCGAGCCGAACTGCATTTCAATTTTTTGTTCAATTATTCAAGAGATTTGCGTTAGTATGTAATCACTACTAGTTGCAATGGCTCTTAAGTTTTTTCGTGATCAAACTCGTTCCCTGTCGATGGACAACTTATCTTGTCACTCTTAAGTCATCCCTTCTTACGTCCTGATGTGCAAGCCCTTAATTCATTGTTTGTTCCTTTTTTTCTCCTTATTTCTATTCATCCTGGCCATCGACAGGGAACGAGTTTGATCACGAAAAAACTTAAGAGCCATTGCAACTAGTAGTGATTGCATACTAACGCAAATCTCTTGAATAATTGAACAAAAAATTGAAATGCAGTTCGGCTCGAACTATCAAATCCGCTCTATTTTGGAACGTTTCTCTACTGAGCAATATATAATTCCATACTTGTCATCGGGTTCAAAAGAAAACCTCACTTTGAGTCCCTTAAGTGGACGTTTCATTGGTATAACCTAAGCATAAATTTTGGGTATCATATTCGATGCCAAATACTCTATATAGGACGATTTCAAAACGGACTCAACCTATGCTTCTTTCTCTTACAAGGAAACTGTGTTGTTATCAATGTGTAGTCATGTAAAAAAAATCTGAAATAACAAATTCCATACTAGATGAAAATGATCACCTAACAAGGACGGGGGTACTAATTGCACAAAGGACGTCAAATCTCACATGTGTATCTTATATATTTGCGGATCAACAGGACACAAATAGGCTAACACATTGCATGAAGTGATATAATAGAGATGGAGCACCATAGATAATTCAATTATCAATTAGTGAGAAGCTATTCTGTACCACTACAAGAAAAGCCATGCATGACAACATTGGCATAATTAAGAGGCATCAGAAATTAAGTCGTGGTACATGAGTCAGAACACATCATGGTCGTGCGGCGGTTTTCCAGAATCATAGGTGAAGACCCTGCTTTGTGCACCGATGGACGCACCGTCGATCAGCTCCGATCTGCCTTTGAAAGAGGCTCTGGTCGCGCTACGCTTGGATCCTCCCAATGTGAGAGCAGAAGAGGGCTCTAGGATGGGACAAAATAGTATGGTTACATACAACAATTGCCATAGTTATCTAAATCGACTCGGAAGTTCGCCAAGCAGAGGATAGATAAAATATATAATATTCTATGCTTACAAATTCAAAAATACGAGAAATATACATGTTTACAACGAGCTGAAATCGGTATGATTTGTGTGCCTACGTCTCTTCAAGTTTGCCCCTCAACTTCAAACAATTTACTAGCCGATACCACCGCTAGGGCGAGCGAACCGGGTCCCCGCGAGCTTCGCCCCGCTCAACCCCATGGGCGATAGAGGGACTACCGTCACAGGCGTGACACACATCTCCTGCGATCTCTCCTTGTGAGCTGGTCGAAACCTGAAGGATAGAAGGTTGAGGCTATGTCCTCGCTCCTATGTCCCTTCCCTCCCCGTCACAATATTAGAGCGAGGTGGTGCCAGAAGTACTCCTCTGTTTGGTGCCATCCCGTCGATGTACCAGGGTCAAGCCCCCTCCCGGTCCTTCTCTACTCTGCTGAAGCTTAGACCGTTTAGAGGGGCTTCAGATTGCTCTTAATCAAGAGTTGGAGCATTGCCGTTGAGATTAAGGGCATCTCTAGTTGGTCGACCCATTCTGGACACCCAAATCATCCGATTTGGTCCGTTTCGGTCGGCCCGTAGACAGATAATGGGTCACGGTCCTGCCTACCAGCCTAGTGCCCCATCGGCGCGACCCATTTTGTCCATGCTGACTAAATTTTAGCCTGCCACTATGGCCACCAGTGTCGATGCCAGTGTGTTTCTAGTGACTTCCGGCTGCCACCGGACCACCAACCAATGTTTTCGAAGACTCAAAGGGAGACGTCGTGCCAATGAGGCAATCAACATCCATGGCTTGCATCCATGGCCTAGTTTTTATATCTCAAAATCTTGGGTGTATCCATGGATTGCACACATAGCTTGGGGACTTGAAAATGATGATGCATGAACTAGAGATTAGTAAATACATAGTACGATCCCCTAGCGTCGTCTAGTCATTAGAGTCAGAGTGGTAGTGGCAGCGGCACATGGTCTCGTTGAAGATCTTGAAAGTGAGCATGTTGTAGCTGTTGTACTTGAATACGAGGAAGTGTCCGACTTCAACTGTGTGCGCGCAGGTAAACTCCCTCCAGCCGTTGTGAAGGAACATCTGGCCGAAGGGGGTCGAACAACACCTCCACGGACCATAGGTTGGTCGAGCCGCCGAGCACCCAGCGTACGAGATGGTGGGGCCCTTTCCCATCGACCACCGACGCGAACTTGTGCGGGCGACAGATCTTGTTGAAAGTATCGTCCAAATTAATGTTGACCCCAAATTTGAAGCCAGAGAGGTCGACGCGACGGGCTCAGGCGATGATGGTGGCAACAACGCAGGTGGCGACGGGGACGGTGGTGGAGACATGCTCCGGCCTTGCCTCCCCCCCCCCCCCCCCCCCACACACACACACACCTCTTCCCCGGTGGTCATCCTAGCCGTCCTCCCCTCGATCCTACACCGCCGACCATGGCTGACGTGATGCATGTGGTGGTTGGGAATGGAAAAAAATGGGAGTGTGAAAGAAAATGGCCACGGGTGGCCTGTTAAAAAAGTCAAGGCATTGGATGTCGGGCGATGCGGCCAGTGCAGGAACGCATGTGTCAGGTGGCGTGACCAGCTTTGTAGTCATCTTACCTCCATTGATGGCTAGAGGAAGAATGTTGCTGGGTCGCTACCAGGTGGGAGGACACGGGAGGACGTGCGAGTTGTCCGACCAGACACATTCATGTTCCAAATTTGGTGGACCGATGGGTCGCGTCGAACGCGTCAGTCCATTTGGATCGCGCAGCTGGAGCGTGCGCGCTCTGTACCCCTGTCCACACGGACGAGTTCGGAGGCGGCATAACCGTTTGTGCCGTGCCGCTTGAGCCGTCCTTATTGCCTTGAGTTGACGAATTCGTGGCACATGCTTGATAAGCAAAGGTCGGATACCATGGGACCCTGTATAGAATTAAAAAAAAAGATGAAACGGTGTTAGAAGGAACTAGACACTTTTTTGAGCCGAGCCACCGGAGTTAAGGATTTCACCGTGGTCCATGGGACGTGGGGCGGCAGTTTTGCAGCGCATCTTTGTGCTAAGAAGCGAGTAGTCAGTCGGAAATCCCTTTTGACTCAGGGGTGCATTTGCACCCATTATGAGAAATATATTTTGAAATATTAAAAAATTTAAAAAATTATCTACATATACATGCAAACATTTTATGTTCGTTCAGAAGTTTTTGGGATTAAATAACATTTTATGTGTCACGTATAAAAAGACAAAAAGTCACGTGAATAAGACTATTCATAGGATAAATTTTGTCTTATGGGGCACGTAGAATGTTCTTTCATCCCGAAACTTGTGAACGAACATAAAATATTCGGATGTATGTGTAGACATTTTCTTTCGAATTTTTTGACATTTCAAAATATATTTTCTCACAATAAGTCTATATGGATTGTCTGTGGATGGTTAATCTATTGCCCTGCTCATTGTCTGTGGATGGTTAATCTATTGCCCTGCTCGTCTATGAGCCTTGGCTGCCGATGCTCGACGCCACTCACTGTCGTGCAAGCTGATGGAGCCAGACGTCAGATCAGGCAGAGGAAATTTATATGTGCCTATTATTGCTAACAGTTTGTGGAATAATGAAA
Source organism: Avena sativa (assembly GCA_916181665.1). Lineage (NCBI taxonomy): Eukaryota > Viridiplantae > Streptophyta > Magnoliopsida > Poales > Poaceae > Avena > Avena sativa. The sequence continues at coordinate 439,379,694 of OV702295.1, forward strand.
GAGGAAATAGATGAAATATGAATTTGGAGTATGCGTATAAGTAATCTGATATTGATCTTATACGATCTATATGAATTCTCTCAACCAATTCTAGCCGATTACGCGTTCCTGATTTCTTTCTCATGTGCTAGGACATTCAGTTTTTTAATATGTACTTCTTTCACCGCGCAACATTTTTTCAAGGATACGCCATGGGAGACGTATCGTTTTCATAGAAGAAGGGCCAAGCGGCCGAGCATTACAACCCGCTGGAGCACAGACGCCCCGAGCGGACCCACACTGTCAAAATGATAGCACACACGCACTAGATGACTACTCGCGGCATCTCCACTTGTCCAACTGTCCTAAACAGTCGCGGAATAGACCCGCTGCCCTCCACAGCTCTGCCTCGGAGGAAATCTTACGGATAGCCTATGCCGCGGACGGAGCGACTCCCTCAAACACAATGTTGTTCCGATGGCGCCAGAGCGTCCAACAGACCAACACAATCCTGGTCCACAGGTCCCGATCCCGACCCTTGCCACCTCTCATTTCCTGCAGCCAGGTCGTAAGTCTGGAGTCCTGCCCGGGCAGCCAATGGCTTTTGCCCCACCAGTTTAGGCAGGTAGCCCACACCTCCCGGGCGAGAACGCAACCCATCAGGAGGTGATCGATGGTCTCTCCACACTGGTCACGGAAGGGACAGGCAGCGGGGTGCTGCAAACCACGTCTCTGAAGTCTATCTGCGGTCCAGCATCTGTTCCTTACTGCCAGCCTCATATTGCCTGATGGGTTCTACGAAACCTGGTCATCATGCGGTCCTTCTTCAGTAACCACAACCCTCATATTGCCATGAGAAATTTTCTAATTCTTTTTTTTCTTACTTTTGCTCGGGGCATGGATCCCATGTGTTGTACCGGCTATCAAGGATAGCAGTTTAGCAAACCAACCCGTGGTTGGATGGCTAGGAGGATGGTTGTACCCCCAGCCCACCAGAATTCAAATCCCAGGTTTGACACTGTGTGTTGCATTAATGGTGGAATATAATTTCAGTGGGAGGCGACGTTCCCGTCGACAGCGAGGCGCCCGTGGTGACTTCGTCAATCTCAAGACCCGATCTGCTGGCTCAGTCTTTCGAAGGTGCTCATAGGGGTAGGGTGTGCGTGTGTGCGTTCATAGGGGTGGGTGCTTGTACGTGTTGTGAGTGCCTACGTGTGTGTGTTCATAGGGGTGGGTGCTTGTACGTGTTGTGAGTGCCTACGTGTGTGCGTTCATAGGGGTAGGTGCTTGTACGTGTTGTGAGTGCCTACGATTGTACTGTGTTTCTCAAAAAAAAAAAGATAGCAGTTTACCTAGTCACCCTTCTTATGTCCTGATGTGCATGCACTTAATTCTTGGTTTGTTTCTTTTTTCGCTCGTTATTACCGGCAATCAAGGATATTAGACTTTGTCACTCTTAAGTCATTCTGGCCATCGACAGGGAATGGCTTTTAAAAACCCATCAATCAGATTCTTCTTCATCTGAATCAGTGTAGTCGTGCGTCAATGTTTCTACTACAACGTGACCATCCGCCAATAGGTTGATTCCCTTTCTGCCCATATTCGACTCCATACCAAACAAAACCTCTTGGTTTACTATTTGGCTATCACTTGAACCACTTTCTTTCTTCATTATTACCTATGTATGCAGGGACCACGAAAAAACTTAAGGGGTATTGCAACACAATGACATTCAACCAATGATTGCGTACTAACACAAATCTTTCGAATACTTAAAAAAATTGAAATACAATTCGGCTCAAACAATCAAACCTGCACCATTTTGGAATGTGCTTTGGCCACCCATCAATATATAATTCCATACTTCCCATCAGGTTCAAAAGAAAACCTCACTTTGAGTCCCCTAAGTGGATGGTTCATCGGTACAATCTAAGCACGAATTTCGAGTATCAATTGGTGTCAAATACTCTATATGCGATGTTTTTGACACGGACTCAACCATGTTTCTTTATATTGCAAGGAAACTGTGTTGTTAGCTATAAGTAGTCGTGTTAAAGCAAATCTGAATGCAACAAATTCCATACTGGAGGAAAACAATCACCAAACAAGGACGCAGATCCTAATTGCAAAAGGACGTCAAATCTCATATTTGTATCTTATATATTCTCGGATCAACAGGATACAAATATGCTCAGACATTAGGTGAAGTGATATAAATAGAAATGGAGCCACCGAAGATAATTCAATAATCGATTATTGAGAAGCTATCTACAGAATACCACTACAAGCAAAGCCATGCATGTCCATATTGGCATAAGAGGCATCAGGAATTAAGTCCCGGTACACGAGTCAGAACACATCGTGGTTTTATGTCGGTCTGTCAGATCCAGAAGTGAACACCGTGTTTTGTGCACTGATATGCGCGCTCTTGACGACCTCTGATCTGTCTTCGAAAGAGGCTCTGGTCATGCCACCCTTGAGACGACTACTTGATGGAGTACTCCTCCCGCTGTGAGAGTGGAAGAGACTCTAGGATGGCACAAAATAGTATGTTACTATGTTAGGTACAACAATCGCTATCTTATGAATCCATTGCTTTGGTGTATCCTTGCATCCATCTATTTTCGGTCATCGGATCTAAATCATGCGTGTCTTGTCAATCTTTGGCTATCACTCAAGCGCCCCGCCGAAATATTTCGCAAATTAGGTCGTGAACATCGAGACATCACAACCGCAATCGCGTCTCAAACACTCGTCTTCTCCCAATCGGTATGGAAACTATGAGACAGTTGCACAAAGAAAATAGGGTTAATTGGATAGATGCCATTGCAATTTTTGGTATTTGAGAAACGCCGCTACTATATTTGTCTTTTGATAAACACCACTATAATTTTATGTACATTCCATAAACGCCATTATGACCATTTAAACACACATATAGGCCAGTATACACTTGTATTTCTGTCGTACATACGTATATATGGTGGGTCGCACCCAAATCAGCTTAGACGTGACAGAGTAAAATTGGTGAAAGCATGCAAGGACATTGTGAATAGAATAAATTAGAGAAATTAAATAATACATGTTTCTGATTTTCTAAAGATATTGCAACACGTGAGTCTCGCTCTGTATACTTGTTCATTTTCGGAGACACTGCAGTTATTAACTAAAAAACACTTCCAGAACTAGTACACACACGATACAAATCACATACCCAAGCTAACTAACAGTAGGAGACGGACGGGCAGATCAGACATGATTTCAGCAACGAGGCAGTTGCGGTTAGTGTCAGCGTCCCACAGCTCCTTTTGCGCCTTCCACCGAGCAAGGCAGAATGGACTAGCTAGCACAGACCGCCTGTTATTTCGACGGGCAATTTTTTCCAATTTTATTGCATGTTTTCTCCAATTTTAGTGTCACGCTTTAAGCTAATTTGGATGAGGCCCACCATATATACATATAGAAAGAAGCCCATATAACCCCCTATCTACTGTGTTTCGGTCGCTAACCACCCCTAAGTATGAAGTGGGTCATTTAACCCCCACAAGTATCCAAAACCGGACAAATTACCCCTCCTGCCGCAAATAGCTGTTTTGGAAACTGTTTTGGCCACGGTGGACAGTGGTTTTGCCGTTGACTTCTACCAAAATCTAGCTTCCTTCCTCTTCCTGGTTCCCGACGCCTCCTCCACCGAAATCAGTTAGCTTCCTGCACGTACGTATTAGTTTCTTGGCCGACTAAAGCAAATCGGCGTGCAACAGCTACAACAGGCGATCGATCCATGGAGATGGACCGGCTCGGTGACATCTCTAATCCTTGTCCGAGCGGAAGCTGGCACCCATTTTGGTTCTCCCTGACAACTCCCTTGAATACTTGAATACGCACATGAAATGTTAGCTTTGCGACAAGTAAATAACGAAGAACTAAAATAAAATTGCAGCGAGGGGGACACAGATTTAACATGGAAAACCCTCTCCAACAAAGAGAGGGGAAAAACCACGGGCGTCAGCCAGCGAAACTTCACTATATCGGAGAGTGTTTACACAACGCCGGGATTTCACAGATACAACTTATCCCAACCGGCGGCTTACAAGAAGTATATATAGCGGTGGTAACCTAGGTCATCAACGATCCGTACCGCGGGGGGGGGGGGGGGGGGGCCAAGCCTCCGGCGACAGGCCTCGCTCCGCTCCGTCAGAAGTTGGTCTTTACTTTGTAGAATTTGGATCAACATATAACAAACTCCACCTTGAGACAAATTCCTTCTTGTAGCATCAACAGTAATCATCTTTCTGAACAAACAAAGAAAACACTTTCGGCACCAAATAGCCACTTGGGCTAAGCAGTTATACCAACTAAGCAACATGAACAGGCTTTGTCATCATATCAGCAGGATTATCATGAGTTCTTATCTTGCATACCTTCAGTGTACCTTGTGCAACAACATCACGAACATAATGGTACTTGATATCAATGTGCTTTGTTCTCTCATGGAACATCTGATCCTTAGTAAGGTAAATAGCACTTTGACTGTCACAGAACAGGTTAATACAAGAATCATCCTGACAAAGCTCAGCATACAAACCTTTCAACCAAACAGACTCTTTACAAGCTTTAGCAACAGCCATATATTCTGCTTCGGTTGTAGATAGAGCAACAACTGGTTGCAGCGTTGCCTTCCAACTCACGGCACATCCACCTACCGTGAACACATAACCTGTGAGGGATCTCCTCTTATCCAAGTCGGGAGCAAAATCTGAATCCACATAGCCTGCGAGTCCCTCATCAGTCTTGCCAAACTTCAAGCAAGCGTTGGATGTGCCACAGAGGTACCTAAAAATCCACTGAACAACTTTCCAATGTTCTTTACCAGGATTAGCCATGTAACGACTCACCAAACTCATAGCATATGATAAATCAGGGCGAGAGCAAACCATGGCATACATCAAGTAACCAACAGCACTAGAATAAGGAACTCGAGACATGTACTCAATATCTTCATCAGAACTAGGACATTGCAATGCTGACAATTTAAAGTGAGGAGCAGCAGGAGTACTAACTGACTTTGCATCATGCATATTAAAACGTTGAAGAACTTTCTCAACGTAACTTTGCTGACTAAGAAACAACAACCTAGATTTTCTGTCCCGTTTAATTTCCATACCTAGGATTTTCTTAGCAGCACCAAGATCTTTCATCTCAAATTCACTACTTAGGTGTGCCTTCAAAGTAGTGATTTTTTTCATGCTCTTGGCAGCAATTAACATATCATCAACATATAACAGCAAGTAAATAGGTGATCCATTAACAAACTTTATGTAAACACAGCTATCAAACTGAGACCTCTTAAAACCTTGTGAGATCATAAATGAATCAAACCTTTTGTACCACTGTCTTAGAGATTGCTTCAAACCATAAAGCGACCTCTTCAATTTGCACACAAAATCCTCTTTTCCAGGAACTATGAACCCTTCAGGTTGGTCCATGTAAATCTCCTCCTCCAGTTCACCATGCAGAAAAGCAGTCTTTACATCTAGCTGCTCAAGCTCAAGATCATGCATAGCAACAATACCAAAGGAAGTACGAATAGAGATATGCTTCACAACCGGAGAGAAAACATCATTATAGTCAATACCTGGAATCTGGCTAAAACCTTTTGCTACTAACCTTGCCTTAAACCTTGGAGGCTCATTAGGAGACAAACCTTCTTTTCTCTTATATATCCACTTACAGCGGACGGCCTTCTTCTGTTTAGGCAAGCGCACAACTTCCCATGTGCCATTCTTATCAAGCGATTGCATCTCTTCTTGCATAGCAGAAACCCACTTCTCGCGGTCAACGGATGCAACAGCCTCATTGTATGTAGCAGGTTCAGTATCATGCTCCACCTGTTCAGCACAACTCAAAGCATAATGAGTAAGATTACACTCTTCAATCAAACGACGAGGTGGAACTATGTTACGCCTCGGTCTATCAGCAGCAATAGATTCCTGTGGCTGCTGCAAAACAGTAGGTGAGTGCTAAACAACATCATCATCAATATTTTCCTCATGAGTATCATCAACAACAGCATTATTATCAACAGTTTTCTACAGCTGCTCCACCTGCACACGAACTCCCTCCTCTCCAATAGCAATAGGAGAGGGATCTGATGGCAAGCTATCATGATACATAACAGATTCATTGAAAACAACGTTCCTACTCAACAAAATCTTTTTAGTTTCAGGATTCCATAGTTTATATGCCTTAACTCCTGAACCATAACCAAGGAATATGCACTTGACAGCTTTAGGCTCTAACTTTCCATTATCAACATGAGCATAAGCAGTGCAACCAAAAATTCTCAACTGTGAATAATCAGCAGGCGAACCTGACCATACCTCAATAGGAGTTTTCTTCTCAAGTGGAATAGAAGGTGACATGTTGATGAGGTAACACGCTATGTTGGCTGCTTCAGCCCGGAAACGTCTATGCATACCTGCATTGGACAACATACAGCGAGCCCTCGAGATGATGGTTCTGTTCATGCGCTCAGCCACGCCATTCTGCTGAGGAGTGTAAAGGATGGTGTGGTGCCTGATCATACCATCATTACTGCAAAACACCTCAAACTCATTAGAACAGAATTCCATACCATTGTCAGTACGTAGTACCTTTACCTTTTTTTCAGTTTGCTTTTCTACCATAACTTTCCACTTCTTAAAAGCATCAAAAACATCAGATTTGTGTTTCAGAAAATATGGCCATACTTTTCTTGAGTAGTCATCAATAATAGTAAGCATGTAATTAGCACCACCAATAGATGTCTTACGGGAAGGTCCCCATACATCAGCATGCACATAATCTAAAATGTCTTTGGTGGTATGAACGGAAGCATTGAATTTAACTCTTTTGTGCTTACCAAAAACACAGTGCTCACAGAACTCAAACTTACCCAAGTTGCAACCATCAATCAGCTCTCTCTTAACCAATTCTGCCATGCCATGTTCGCTCATATGCCCAAGGCACATATGCCAAAGATTTGTTTTACCACAATCATCAGAATCATTAGCAGTAACAGCAGCAGCAATACCAGGCAAAGTGCTACCTCTAAGAACATATAACTTAGCAGAATTCATATCACCTATTATGTGGATAAGAGAGCCTTTCGATACCTTTAACAACCTACGCCCACCGGCGTACTTGTATCCATCAACGTCCATGGTACTCAGGGAGATCAGATTTCTGGCCATGCTTGGTATGTGCTTCACCTCATTCAACGTACGCGTCACGCCATCATGTGTCTTGATCTTAACAGATCCAACTCCGACAATATGGCACGGGTTGTCATTCCCCACACGTACAAAATCTCCAGTCTGCACAAAATCATATGAACTGAACCAATCTTTGTTACAGCAAATATGAAACGAACATGTAGTATCAAGTATCCATTCATCATCACGAGAAGCACAAGCAGCAAAAACGGCTAAACATTCACCGTCAGAACTATCACCAGAAACAACAGCAGTCTTACCATTACCTTGATCCTTATCTTTCGGTTGGTAAATACCGTTCCTTTTCTCCTTATTCTGCAGCTTCCAACAATCATCAATAACATGATTAGATTTCTTACAATACCTGCAGAACTTGTCCTTTCCCTTGGACTTCGAACGACCTCTGCCGTCTTTGCTCTTATCTCGGTTGCCATGGTTGTTAAATCTCTGCTCGGTCCTGCCACGAACCTGCAGAGCTTCAGCCTTGGAAGACGCCCCATCTGCCTGCACCATAGATTTCATCTTTTCCCTCTGTTTGAGGGCATCTTGCACTTCATCAAGGGTTATATTATCACGGCTCAACAACATTGTATCACGAAAGTGTGTATAAGAACTAGGCAGCGAGCATAAGAGTAATAGAGCTAGATCCTCATCATCATATTTTACTTCCATAGATTGCAAATCAGAAATAATCTCTCTAAAAAGAGATAAGTGATTCATCACCGATCCATCTTCCTGCAATCTATGCGAGAACAACTTCATCTTCACATGCATCTTACTGGTTAGATCCTTTGACAAGCAGATCGATTCCAGTTTCCCTCAAAGGGCAGCAGCAGATTTCTCTGTCAAGACTTCCTGCAAAATATTATTGGATAGATGAAGTTGAATCATAGACAAAGCCTTACGGTCTTTCCACTTTTGTTCGTCAGACCAGCTCTTAGCATCCTTTTCCCCGAATCCATCCAGCGCATCATCTAGATCTGAAGTTTGGGCGAGAATCGCTCGCATCTTCACCTGCCACAAGCAGAATCTTGTGGAGTAGTCAAGCTGCGGTAGATCGAACTTTAATGACGATATGTCGCAAACCCTAGATTAGAACCTGGGGCTCTGATACCACTTGTTAGCTTTGCGACAAGTAAATAACGAAGAACAAAAATAAAATTGCAGCGAGGGGGACACAGATTTAACGTGGAAAACCCTCTCCAACAAAGAGAGGGAAAAAACCACGGGCGCCAGCCAGCAAAACTTCACTATATCGGAGAGTGTTTACACAACGTCGGGGATTTCACATATACAACTTATCCCAACCGGCGGCTTACAAGAAGTATATATAGCGGTGATAACCTAGGTCATCAACGATCCGTACCGCGGGGGGCCCAAGCGCCGGCGACGGGCCTCGCTCCGCTCCGTCAGAAGTTGGCCTTTACTTTGTAGAATTTGGATCAACATATATCATGAAATACCACTTACGATCATTAATTAGCTCATGGAGTTCATTTGACATAAAGTTATTAAGGGATCCCAAATAGTATTAAAATACCTTGTCATGCTTGTGCTGTACGAGAAAGACAGCTTGTGCTGAAGCTGAGAAGCCTCCTCCAGCTGGATAGAGAAGTCTATAGGCGTTGTTCAGGTTGGCACAACCTCCTGCAGTTGGATCAGAGAAGCCGGCCATCAACTGCTCATGCGTACCGGTCTCGGTGATCCTGCTGCCATCCACCACAGCGATGGTACGTGTCGGCGATCCTGATGGTGGACAGCCCGTGCGCGATCACCAAGGACAGCCGGAGCACGTGCGTCCCGGTGTCGGTACTATGGACCGTGTACAAGATGAGGACCACGCGCAGAGTCAAGGTCGGCTTTGTCAAGAACCTTTCGAAGAGCGAGCATGCGCCGGCTGGGTCATGTACGAGCGCGCACGTACAAAACAAGCCAGCGCCGGGTGCCGCTAACACCGACCTGTCGAGCTCCAGGAAGATATGGATGGCCGGCCTCTCCTCCTCCCACACAACCCTGTGGCCAAAACCGCTTCCAAAACCACCATTAGCACCTGAGGGGGTAATTTGCCCAGTTTTAGATACTTGGAGGGGTTGAATGACCCACTTCATACTTAGGGGGGTTAGCAACCCAAACTCGATACATAGGGGGGTTATATAGACTTATTTCATACATATATACATATGTACGAATGTATACTAGCTGGTATTTGTGTTTAAATGGTCGTAATGGAGTCTATACAATGTATAGAGAACTGCAATGGTGTTTATCAAAAGACAAAAGTTATAGGGACGTTTCTCAAATAGTCAAAAATTACAATATCGTTTATCTAATTAACCCAAGAAAATGATCTGCTCTCTCCGCCGTCGTAATCGAGATGACATTAGACAGCCCTGGCGTGACCCGCCATGCCCAATGCAGGTATGTGCCTGCCTTCACGCGTACAATACCTTTGCACCAGTGGCTTACACAACAACCTCGTCTTGTGGGCTCCCCTCCCGACCTACTCCTGACGATGCCGGCGTGCTACATGGTACTCCCTCCATTTCAAAATATAAGATGTTTTAGCTTTGTGAAAAGGAGGGAGTACTAGACACGGAGACGATGCCGGCGTGCAGCTTTTGCGTGTTGGACGACGAGATCGATCGGCGATTTTGCGTCCAAAGGAAATCGAGTCAGCTTGACGACGAGGGTATCTCGCCGGAAAGTATATGGCGAGCGGCGTCAGAATATTGGGTTGAAGCCAACTGCTGCCGGAATATTTCCTGCAGGTAGCTAGCTTTCGCATGTTGGACGTGGAGATCGATCGGCCAAGGCTTTACTCAGGGGCGGATTTACCGTCCGGGCACCCTGGGCACGTGCCCAGGCTCGGCGCCATCCTGTGCAGGCACTCCTGCGAAATCTATGTCGACGTATGTAGCTGGAATTGCTAAAATCTGGTGAGAAATACATGCATCCAGGATTATGGAACGATTTCTTTCTAGTTAGGCCAGCTTGGGCTTGTTCCTAGCAGAACTAGTTAGCCCATCTCGTCCCATAGTACACGTTAGCCCTTTCTCACACGTTCACAAAGCTAGACAGAACAGGAATCGATCGATCAGTAGGACTGTCTATCAGCTCTTCTATTCGCGTTCAATCGGTTCGACTGCGCCCGCTGAGTGTCCTAGCATAGGGAGATGGAGGAAACATGGTACCCGGCCGTCGCTCCCATCAGGCTGCGACTCCGCCCGCGAGACTGGGAAGCGCAAGGGGCAAGGCGGCGATAGCAGCGAGCGGAGTTCCAATCCGGCGGACGGCGGCTCGTTGGCGCCACAGTTAGGAGTAGCCGCGCGGCCATCGCGGACGATTACCAACCAGTGCACAAGGAGGAAGGAAGCAGTAGCATACAAGCGACATGGCGGATGGGAATGGTGACTGGCACCAGTAGCACACGACAAGTTATGTTATTTGCAGGAGAATTTCGTACTAATAATAAACATACCTATATCCGGTTTATAGTTTGAATTGTTTAAATTTCAGAACTGTTTATATTTTTTACTCGATGAAACATTGTTGATTATGTTCATATGATGTTTATCTAAATATGTGACGTCTATGAATTTTAGAAAACCAACATAAAGTATTTTAGTTTGTGCCCAGGCTTTCAAAATTTGCTAGGTCCGCCATTGGCTTTACTTGAGCACTGCGGCACTAAGGTGACGTCTACGCAGGTGTGCAACAGTCGAACTCGGTTGTACGGATGCCAGTGCAAATTTGTGGGCCACTTGACGAGGCGTGTTTTCTAGTAAACGTTATTGCCAAAGTATTACCAACTACTCCCTCCGATCCATATTAATATTCTCAACTTTGTTTAGATTTGGATAAATCTAGTCTAAATCATTAACTAAGTACATCTGAATCTAGATAAAGTTGAGAACAATAATATGGATCGGAAGGAGTATATGATTTTGATCGACCGGGCATAGAAGCTGCACACGGATGCACAGATACAGAAATGTAATAGATTCATAATTTCCTAGGCCAACTCCACGTTGCAGCCAGCACACGTCAGAGCATCGTCAGAACAGGCCCGCTGGAAACCGCCGATTCAGCCATTTCCAGTGAGCCCTTGTCTCGCGCTCTTTGGATGCAAAAGGAGGCACAAGTTGCACGGGTGAATCCGATGACGGAAATGGCGCTAGCTCGTCCTTTCCAGTGAAAAAGCTGGCCGGAGGAATTCATTCCCCTCCCGCCGCTTACCTCATCTATATCTACCCTCTACCTCACCTCTTAATCCAAAAATCCCCATTTCGTTCCATCGAGCTCGAGTCCCAAGTCGAAAGAAGGTAAGCAGGTAAGCGGCGATGATGGCTATCTACGGATTAGGTGTTATACAGTTTCTTGATGGTTATATCTATTTTGTATTTTTCTGTTTTCATTTTGGACTTGTTGCGACTTTGTGCATCCTAGATATGTAGAGTAGTGATTGCATACTAAAGCAAATCTGCTCCATTTGGAATGTGCATTGGTCACCTGGTAATATATAATTCCATACTTGCCATTTTGAGTCCCTTAAGTCAATGGTTCATCGGTATAACCTAACGAAGAATTCCGGTATCACATTCGGTGTCATATACTTTATGTAGAACGTTTCCGACATGGACTCAACCTATTTCTTTCTCTTGCAAGGAAACTATGTTGTTAGCTAGAAGTGGTCGTGTTAAATTCCACAGGGAAGGAAAACAATCACCTAACAAGGACAAAGGTACTAATTACACAAAGACGTCACATCTCACGTTTCGGATCAACAGGACATAAATGGTCTCACACACTACATGAAGTGATATAAATAGAGATGAAGCCACCGAAGATAACTCAGTAATCGATTATTGACAAGCTATCTACAGAATACCACTACAAGCAAAGCCATGCACGATATTATTGGCGTAAGAGGCATCAGAAATTAAGTCCGGGTACATGAGTCAGAACACATCATGGTCTTACATTGGTTTTCTAGAAACAGAGGTGAGCACCGTGCTTTGTGCACTCATAGGCACACTTGCGATCACCTATGATCTGTCCTTGAAAGAGGCCCTGTCCATGCTACGATTGGAACGACTACATGAGAGAGCAGTACTCCCAATGTGAGAGTGAGAGTATCTATCTATTATTATATACTAAAAGCAATATAAGGATATATTTCGAGGCACCACGTTGATCCACATCATCTAAATTATTCTGATAATTAGATCTAAAATATGTGGCTATGATTTAATAAAAGATTAGTACTTATCGTAACGTAACAGTGTAATATGTGCCACATGTGTGGGTTGACACGTTCAACTTTAAAGAGAGTCCCGTACATAAACAAAAATCTAGCAGGGTTATTTGAATAGATAGATGGCCACGTTAAGAACGTACGTTGGGAGCTCCCGGTTATTTATTTTTTTACTAAACAGGCTGATCGCTCAGCTCACAGTAACGTGTCAACACATAATCTTTTCTCAAGTTCATCCTGACCGATATCTACAGGAATATGTCCACTCAAGTAAAAAAAAAACTAATCTGCCTACACCAACAACAAAAAAACTAATCTGCCTACACCAACCAAAACGTGGTGATATAGTTGTGTATGCTCATATACTCCATCCATTTATAAATATAACTGTATTTCTAGACTTTATCCGTAGTCAATTTTTATAAAATTTCAAGTAAAAAAATCTGTGTAGCCGAACCAAAACCATTATGATATAGTTGTGTATATGCATATAATCCCTCGGTTCACAAATAAGTGTATATAGAATTTGTCCTAAATTAAACTTCATAAAATTAACTAATGTTAGAGAAAATATAGAAATTTTTCTAACAGTAATTTCGTATCACTAGATCCATTTTGAAACGTTGTTCTGTATATTCATATACTCCGTCTGTTTACAAATAAGTGTATTCTGGACTTTGTCCTAAGTCAAATTTCAGAAAATTCCAAGTAAAAAAACTGCCTACTGGACCCAAATATCATTATAATATACGTGTACACACATATACTCACTTCATTCACAAACAAGTGTATTTCGAGACTTTGTCCTAAATTAAACTTTATATAATTGACCAACGCTAGAGAAATATAGAAAAATTTATGACACTAATTTAGTATCACTATATCCAATTTGAAACGTAATTTCATAATAAAACATTCTGTATGCAGTGTATACTCATATACTCATGTCCAAGAGACGATAATTTCATAATATAGCATTTTGTATGTAGTGTATACTCATATACTCCTGTCCAAGAGATGTACTCCCTCCGTCCCAAAATAAGTGACGTGAGTTTGTCTAGATTTGTATGTATCTAGACATGTTTTACGACTAGATACATGCGAATCTAGACAAACCCAAATCACTTATTTTGGGATAGAGGGAGTATGCTAGCAACACATGTGCACGAGAAAAAAACAACCCATCAACCGATTAATACATGGTGTTTAGTTTAATTGCTTCATACCGATGGCGTATCCTAAATTATTATTATATTCCATTGTATATATATGTAAGTTTAAATAATTAATATTACAAAAAGAAAAATGTGTCATTAAATTTTGTACAAACATGTAAATATCAGTTATTTATGAACAAAGGGAGGGTGAGTTTCAGATTTCCTCTTCGAAGCTGGTATTTTGGATGACTTCCATAAAAGCAAATGTGATGTAGTACAAAATAAGTGAACAAATAGGAAAACTAAAATTTAAATACTTTTAAAATTAGGAAATTATTTTCACACATCTCCATGTGGCACAATTTACAAAAAAATGTGAAATAGGTATTTGATTTCAACATAAAACTAAACTTTTAATACAGAACGACATTAATAATATTATCTCTATCAATAATCGCACAATGATTATTTTTTTGACAATCAATATCATATATATTCATAGTAGAGATACACAAGCTTACTCTAGCCAGTAGAAAATAAAGTCTAAAAGAAACTAGCAAATATTTAAGATCTTCAAACTCTTTCTTCATTCAGGACACAATCTTGTACTTTTTAAAGGCAACTCAAAGCGGACAAATACCAAATCATACCCTGTAAATATCAATGAGGGTTGTGCCATAATTTTAATTTGATCCACGGTGTCCATTGTACGTGGACGCGAGCAACCATTGGAGTAATCAATCGACATCTGCAAGAGTACCAACACCAGTATTACAGGGAAAAGCAACCGAACAGCCTAATCAATATTGCTGGTAAACCGAGAGAACGAATCACCATTGTCGAGAACGTAGCAGCCAGGACACATACTACGAGGATAAATCTCCTCACAGCAACCATGAGAAAACATCCAAAACCGATCTGGCGAAGCAAGATCTAAAAGATCATACCTATAGAAACTTAATCTTACACCACCATTGCCGCCGGAAAGAAGATCACATCATCAAATGAAGGGCAAAAGATCACTTATTGTAGATGAGGCTATCTCCATTGACGTAGAGAACAAACAGAAAATGGCCAAAACACTAACCTAATATTTTAGAAACACTACTTTTACTGAAAACTCGACCCACAGATCGGGTTCCCTACCCCTCCCGATGCTGGTGAGGCCAGTCGGAGGAGGGGGAACCGATGAGGCAGAGTGAAGGAGGCAGCTAGGTCAGAAGAGAGGCGGCGACTGAGAAAAAGTATAGAGCTAATACAACAATTGAATATTATTGATAATAATTGCACAACGATGATTGCACTAGCAACTAAATGTATTGGTAACGCTTTTCCTAATGGATGCGTAGTTGCCTTTTCAAATCTCAGTCACCCAGGGTTACTCACTATGATCTCTTCAAGGTGTGAATCTTTCCTTAATATGTTATTTTAGTTTTACTTTTGTGTTTTACTTCTGATTTGATCAACCTCTCTGCCTTAAAGAATGGGAAATTGAGACCTTATATATCCCGTCTATGTATTAATAGAAGATCAAAGACAATGAATGAATCTATGTCTTGATGGATGATCAATCATCAAAGATGTATAATGAGCTTATGATGAAGAATAGAATTAGTTTTTTCCTCGGTTCATGCTAGAAAGTGCAATCGTTGGTTATATTTGTTTTGATTATGTCCAGATCATGATAAATACATTTTTAACGATTTTAGCCAACCTTATAGGTAGGATTGTTATGATCTACTAAATCTATATATCACAATATTCGATTTGATTATGAATCGTGATCAATAAGGTTAAGGTGTTTCACGTTAAATAATAACTTTTACTGTAATGTTTTTTAAAATAATTATTTGTCGATTCTCAGAAATACAATCATGTACAAAATTGTCAAAGTTATGCATTTGGGAATATTCTCATATCTAAAAATTCATGTATTTTCAATGATTAAGGAGTCAAATGGGATGAAAAAAATTGTAGAAGAGAAATAATAAGAGATAAATACTTAAACATTTAAAATACTAAAAGTGATTTCCTCGCAATTGCGAGGGCCCCTATGCTAGTTGTTATGTAACAATAATTGCCACAGTTTTAACAATAATTGCCATAGTTGTTTAAATCAATTTAGTAGTTTGCCAAATAAGGAGCAGGGGATAGTAATACTATATAATATTCTATGTGTACAAATTCAAAAATACGAGTAATATACATCTTTACAACAGAGTATTAAACTGGAATTGGTATGATTCGTGTTCCTACATTGCTTCAAGTTTGCCTCTCAACTTCAAACAATTTAGTAGCCAATGCTACCGCTAGAGCGAGCGAACCGTGTCCCCGAGCGCTTCGCCCCACTCAACCCCGTGAGCGACACAGGGACGACCACCGCGGTCGTGACGCACAGCGATCTCTCCTCGCGGCTGAAGCTTTGCCCGTTTGGAGGGGCTTTGAGATTGCTCTTAATCAAGATCGTTGGAGCATTGTCGTTGAGATTAGTTGCCTTGAGCTGATGAATTTGTGGCACATGCGTGATAAGCAAAAGGTCGGATATCATGGCCTTTAAAATCAGTCCTTAATCAAAAAACATACTATCACTATCGGTTTGTGGAGTCATGAAAGAGAAAATGGATCAATATGAATCCGAAGCATGTATATAAGTAATCTGATATTGATCTTATACGATCTATGAATTCTCACAACCAATTCCTGGTTTCTTTCTCATGTGCAAGGAAAATTTCGGTTTTTTAATATGAATCCTTCTTCAGTAACCGCAACCCTCATGTTGCTATGAGAAAATTTCTATTCTTTTCTTTGCTTACTTTTGCCCGGGTGCGTTAATCCCATGTGTTGTACCGGCCATCAAGGGTAGCAGTGTCGTACCCGTGGGAAAAAGAGAAAGAAAACCTCATTTTGAATCCCTTAGGCCTTGTTTGGTACTAGAGTTTTTGTGGGGATTAGTAGGGATAATCCTCTAGAGTATTGGGTGAAACTTCTACCCTCACTCAATCCTCATAAAACCCCACCCACAATCCACTAGGTAGGGATAGAGTATTGGAGATTGAGAAAAATACACTAAAATTTGGAGAAAAGTGGGGATAAGCGGGGATTAAACTCGCCCAATACTCTAGTACCAAATGTATTTTTAGAAGTAAGTGGGGATTTGGGGTTTGGTGGGGATTATTCCCACTAATCCTCACAAAAACTCTAGTACCAAACAAGGCCTTAAGTGGATGGTTCCTCGATATAACCTAAGCAGGAATTTCGGTATCACATTCGGTGTGAAATACTCTATATAGGACGTTTTCAATATGGACTCAGCCTATGTTTCTTTCTTTTACAAGGTAACTGTGCCGTTAGTCATGTTAAAGAAAATCTGAAATAACAAATTATATACTAGAGGAAAACAATCACCTAAAACAAGGATGGAGGTAGTAATTGCACAAAGGACATCAAATTTCACATTTGTATCTTATATATTTGTGGATCAACTGGACACTAATAGGCTAACACATTACATGAAGTGATATAAATAGAGATGGAGCCACCGAAGATAATTCAATAATCAATCAGTGAGAAGCTACGGAATACCAACAAGAAAATCCATGCATGGCGACATTGGCATAAGAGGCATCAGAAATTGCCCTGGTACATGAGTCAGAACACATCATGGTCTTGCGTCGGGTTTTCAGAACCAGAGGTGATCACCGCGCTTTGTGCACCGATGGACGCACAGTGGATCACTTCGGATCTGCCTTTGAAAGTGGCTTTGGTCGCGCTACGCTTGGCACGACTACTTGACAGAACAATCCTCCGAATGTCAGAGTGGAAGATGGGACAAAGTAGTATGGTTACGTACCACAATTGCCATAGTTATCCTAAATCAACTCCGAAGTTTGCCAAATAAGAAGTAGCGGATAGTCAAAATATATAATATTCTATGCGTACAAATTAAAAAATACGAGAAATATACATCTTTACAACAAGCTGAAATTGGTATGATTTGTGTACCTACGTTGCTTCAACTTTGCCCCTCAACTTCAAACAATTTACTAGCCGATGCCACAGCTAGCTTCGCCCCGCTCAACCCCGTGGGCGATACAGGGACCGCCGTCACCGTCGTGACGCACATCTCCTGCGATCTCTCCTTGTGAGCTGGTCGAAACCAGATGGATAGAAGGTTGAGTATATGCCCTCGCTCCTATGTCCGTTCCCTCCCCGTCGTAGTATTAGAGTGAGGCGGCGCCACAAGTACTCCTCTGTTCGGTGCCATCCCCGACGCTGCAGCAAGGTCAGGCCCCCTCCCCATTCCTTCTCTACTCGGCTGAAGCTTAGACCGTTTGGAGGGGCTTAAAATTTCTCTTAATCAAGAGCATTAGAGCATTGCCGTTGAGATTAATGGCATCTCCAGCAACGCGGCCCATTCCGCGCACCCAAATCATCCGATTTGGTCTGTTTTGGCTGGTCCACGGACAGATAATGGGTTGTGGTCCAGCCCGCAGGCTAGTGCCCCCATCGGCGAGACCCATTTTGTCCGCGTTAGCTAAATTTTGGCCTGCCACTATGGCCACCAGCGTCGACGCCGATGTGTTTCCAGCGACTTCCGGCGGCCGCCGCACCACTGGCCAATGTTTTGGAAGCTGCAAAAGGAGACACCGCGCCAATGAGGCAATCAACATCCACGACTTGCATTCATGGCCTAGTTTTTATATTTCAAAATCTTGGGTACATCCATGGATTGCACACATAGCTTGGGGACTGGAAAATGATGATGCAAGAACTAGAGATTAGTAAATACATAGTACGAGCCCCTAGCATCATCTAGTCATAGGAGTCGGAGTGGTAGTGGCGGCGGCTGATGGTCTCGTTGAAGACCTTGAAATTGAGCATACCATAGCAGTTATACTTAAAGACGAGGAAGTAGCCGACTTCAATTGTGTGCGCGCGGGTGAACTCCCTCCAACCGTTGTGGAGGAACATCTGGCCGAAGCGGTCGAGCAATACCTTCACGGACCATAGGCTGGTCAAGCCGTAGAGCACCCACAGTATGAGATGGTGGGGCTCTTGCCCATCGACCACCAAAGAGAACTTGTGGGGGGAGGCCGATATTGTTGAAAGTGTCGCCCAAATTAATGGTGACACCAAATTCGAAGCTGGAGAGGTCGACGGCGATGGGCTCGGGCGACGATGATGGCGACGGGGACGGTGGCGGAGACATACCCTGGCCTCCCCCCTCTTCCTCGCTGACCTCGGCGACGATGATGGCGACGGGGACGGTGGCGGAGACATACTCTGGCCTCCCCCTCTTCCTCATTGACCTTGGCCATGCCCCTGGCCCGGTGGTCATCCTAGCCGCCCTCCTCTCGATCCTACACCGCCGGCCATGTCTGCCGTGATACTTGTGGTGGTGGTGGTGGTGGTGAATGGAAGAAGATGGGAGTCTGAAAGAACATGACCACGGGTGGCTTGTTTAAAAGCCAAGGCATTGGATGCTAGCATTGATGAAGGCCAGCGGCTAGTGCAAGCGTCGGGCCACGCGACCAGTGCAGGAATGCAGGCGTCTGGCGACGCGGTCAGCTTACCTCCATTGATGGCTAGAGGAAGAAGGTCGTTCACTACAGGAACGGCATGCTACGCCGAGGGCCAAAAGCCGTCGGCGTAGCCCCGATCCCCGTCGGCGTAGGCTACGTCGAGGACTGCCCTCGGCGTAGCTCCTCGGCAAAAATCTCCCTCGGCGGAGCGCATAGAGGCCGTCGGCGTATCAAAAAGCCGTCAGCATAGGCTACACCGACGGCTGCCCTCAGCATAGTCTAACGGCCGGTTGCAAAAATACTTTTTTTTTTCAAAAAATTTTCTGTATTTTTAATGTTTGAAATGTTTGACTCGTTAATCTCTCACTTGGACCATTTTTAACACTAATTACACTTAATCTTTGATAAAATTACAGTCTTGGTCAAACATCCCGGTCGATCACCCATCCTCACTACTCCACCCCCAGCACACTTAACTTCTCCGTTCATTCAGAATCTATTCCCACAAAGCAATTTATACCTTGTTGTCAATACTATGATATTAATCATATTAACTCTTATATCGTCATGTTTGTATTTTTTGAAATTACAAACGATTATTTCAGTAAACAACAATGAGTAAGTAAAAATATTTTTGAATTCAAATAAAAATATAATGATTTTATTTATTTTGTATTTTTCTATTTAATATGGAATAATTAATATCTTTAAATCCGTAAATCGGAATTTGACAAGTAATATGTCTAAATTGATCATAAAAATGATAGGAATCCAAATATGATATCCATATCAACTTATCACAAACTATGCCGTGATTTTAGCCATAATTTCATTTGCCTGTTTAAAACGACAGACATAAAGATTCTTAGCTCGGGGTTAGGACTCACTAAACTTGAAGTGGTCTCTGATGAAATAGCATATTGTGAACCTAAAAATGATTTTTGTAAAAAATCATGAGCATCAGATCATGTACCTATAGTTCATATCTGACCCACTTCCTACCGATTTAGTAGGAATTTATTTTTTTCACCAGGGATAGACGGAAAGGTTTGCGATCCCCCTGTTGGGACATTGTCCATGTAAGGTGGTCTGGTATTTTTGAAAAATATGGTGGTACCATTTTGAATTAGCCATTTGGTGGTTGCTTCACCAAACCCCTCCTTTTTTGTGCTTGGAAATAGAAAATGGCTTTTTGGTGCGATGAGACGGAAAATTTTCACCTACAACATTGTTAGCCATCCCATGATGCACATTCATTCACAATATGGGCACATTATCACAAACTATGCCTTGATTCTAGCCATAACATTGGTTATTTGACCTGAAAGTCAGGAAACCTCGAATGAGATAGATCATTTTGTGAAGGTTTTTTGAGATATAATCAATATACCAAGTTTTATATTTTTTCTTGCAATTATATCACATAATATGACACCACGCGAAGGTTTCGTATTATTTGGATCGTTTTTGAATTTTTTATGCTCGTTTCAAACTATATATAATATTTTATGTTTCACTTAATTTTTATTTATAAATGTGTAATATTTGAGTGTACATGGATAGATCTTATTTTTCTGCAAATTTTGATATATTATTTGTATTTTTTGGAATTACAATAATTTAGTTATGATTTTTCAAATATTAATGAGGTAAAAGGAAAAATAGCTACGCCAAGAGCAGCCGTCGGCGTAGGCTACGCCGAGGGTAGCCGTCGGCGTAGCTATGTTATGCCGAGGGCAATTCTACGTCGACGGCTGCTTGGAGGGGCTGGCCTGGTTGCGGTCTACGCCGACGGCCCCGACGTTTGGCCGTCGGCGTAGACCGCCATTCCTGTAGTGGTTGGATCGCTACCAGGCGGGAGGACATGCACATTGTCCGACCCGACACATTGCTGTCCCAAATTTGATGAACCAATGGGTCGCGTTGGATGCGTTGGTTTATTTGGGTTGCGCCGCTAGAGCGTGCGCGTCCGGTACTCCTATGCACGTGGACGGGTTCGGACGCGGCAAGACCGGTTGTGTCGTGCCCGCTGGAGCCACCCTTATTGCCTTGACCTGACGAATTCGTGGCACATGCGTGATAAGCAAAGGTTGGATATCATGATATACAGAATTGAGGAGCCGAGCCATCAGATTCAGAGGGCTGCAGTTTTGCAGCCCATCTTTGTGCTGAGAAGTGAGTGGTCGGTCGTGTATATTGTTTGTGTGTGTGTGGATGGTTAATCTAATGGCCTGCTCCTCTATGAACCTCGGCTGCCGATGCGCGACGCCTGTCACTGCCGCACAGGCGGATGGAGCTGGATTGGCATGGCTGAATCATCCCATCGGATCAGGCGGAGGAAATTTATATGTGCCTTGAAAATCAGTCCTTGCTCAGAAAATACTATTGCTAATTTGCTATCAGTTTGTGGAATAATGAAAGAGAAAATAGATGAAATATGAATTTGGAGTATGCGTATAAGTAATCTGATAATGATCTTATACGATCTATGCATTTCCTCAACCAATTCTAGCCGATTATTACGCATTCCTGATTTCTTTCTCATGTGCTAGGATATTCAGTTTTTTAATATGTACTTCTTTCATCGAGCTACATTGTATCCTTCCCCTCATATTGCTATGAGAAATTGTCTAATTCTTTTTTGCTTACTTTTGCTCGGGTGCATGTATCCCATGTGTTGTACCGGCTATCAAGGATAGCAGTTTACCTTGTCCCTCTTCAGTCACCCTTCTTATGTCCTTTTGTGCAAGCCCTTAATGGTTTGGTCTGTTTCTTTTTTCGCTCGTTATTACCGGCAATGAAGGATATCAGACCTTGGCCATCGACAGGGAATGACTTGACCACGAAAAAACTTAAGGGCCATTGCAACGCAATGACATTCAACCAATGATTGCATACTAACGCAAATCTTTCGAATAATTAAAAAAATTGAAATACAATTCGGCTCAAACTATCTAACCTGCCCCATTTTGGAATGTGCTTTAGCCACCCAACAATGTATAGTTCCATACTTGCCATCAGGTTCAAAAGAAAACCTCACTTTGAGTCCCTTAAGTGGATTGTTCCTCGTTACAACCTAAGCACGAATGAGTATCACATTAGTGTCAAATACTCTATATAGGACGTTTTCGACTTGAACTGAACCCATGTTTCTTTATCTTGTCAGGAAACTCTGTTGTTAGATATAAATAGTCGTGTTAAAGAAAATCTGAAATAACAAATTTCATACTAGAGGAAAACACTCACCTAACAAGGACAAAGGTACTAATTGCACCAGGGACGTCAAATCTCGCATTTGTATCTTATATATTTGCAGATCAACAGGACATCAATAGGCTCACACATTACGTGGAATGATATAAATAGAGATGGAGCCACCAAAGATAATTCAATAATCGACTATTGAGAAGCTATCAAAAGAATACCACTACAAGCAAAGCCATGCAAGATCATATTGGCATAAGAGGCATCAGAATTTAAGTCTCAGACATGAGTCAGAACACATCGTGGTCTTAAGTCGGTTTTCCAGAAACAGAGATGAACATCGCGTTTTGTGCACTTATAGACACACAATGGATCACCTCCGACACGCCCCTCCCTCGCGGGCGGATGACAACAATGGCGAACAACTCTCACCGCCGCCGCCCAGGCGGCGAGCCGGCGAGCACGCCAACTGCTCTCCCCGCAGTTCCTAATTAGATTAGACTACGAATTAGATTAGGCTTAATCTATTTAATCAATTGTAATATGTTCTATGAATAAAATTCTCTGAACTGAATAAACTTCATGGCGATTTGAATTAGATTCGATAGAAATTCAGTGTGTATGACTAGTGAAACTATCAGCCGTCGAGATTCATTTTTCGTACGCCGTTGGGTCTTTTATTTTATGCAGTATGCTGCTTCGGCACCACCAGTAGAAGTATCAACGGCGTTGAGGTGTTCAACACTGCCGGGCAATTAGTTAGTGGAGGCGAGGGAGCAACGCGCACCGGTAAATAGTTTCAGTGCCGCTATATTAGGGGCACACATCATGCTGCCTATCCCTACTAGCGCATCAATGATATGGTTCAAAACATTATCATTCACTCATTTCCGGATGAACCCACAAGATTACCTCCCACTGATATTGCTTCATATCATCGGGCATCTCAGTGGAGAACAACGGCTTCTAGTATTTCTTTATGTACATCAAGTCCTTCATCTTGCTCTTTCAAACCTGATAATTTATACCATTCAAAGAAATCATTATGTTGGTATTCACTTTCATCCTTCACCACAAGCAAATGCACTCAGCACAAAAGAAGCATTGCTTTCAAACTGAACCTTGTCTCTGATACCACTTTATTGGAGGTGATACATAACCCCACAATTTGCAGTGAACTCTAAGGATATCTTCAATCAACATATATGCAGCGAAAATAAAACAATCGAGCACATACACATGTGACAAAAGGACTTACGTGGAAAAATCTCCTCAAGGCGAGGAGAAAAAACCATGGATGTGGACCAACTGGTCCATGCAAGATTCACTATGAGCAACCTGGTTACATAGTCTTCTCTAAAACATCTAGAGATATACAACACACTCAACATGTTGCCAACCGGCAAGAACAACAATAACCGCTTGAAAGGGAGATTACATCAAATTAGAGATATCACAGTTTCTGTCCTCTTAGGTAATCAATAAACTACTCTTAAACTATAGATTCAAACAACACCAAACTTGGTAGACCAGGATACATACGAGTTTCCAACATACACACCAAATTTAAGCTCAATCGAACAATGTTTTCCTGCTCAGTCTGTTCGTCTACCAAAACTGCTCTATGTTGAAACTACAATAGTTCGGACTGACTAAACCGCTTTCAAATCTGATGCTATACTGACCCATATCACAAACCAGCTAACCAGATCGAAGTACTCAAAGTAAGTAATAATCTCACCAAGTTTGGAGCTAATCCAAAAATGTTTGAGCCTCCAAACACTAGCTTGAACACACAACGGTCAGATCTCAGAAATTTTGACAGAAATCACATCTCCTTCTTCCTCTCTTCTCACTAGGTTGTGGTGTTCTAGTGTGTTCTTTCACTCTCTCACAGTAGCCACAATGGTTGCTTACTCACTCTTGCTCTGTCACACAACCATCAAGGATGGCTAGGGTTTTATTTTCTACTCCTCTCTTAAGGAGCACCTCGGCCGATGGATGCAAACCTTGATCAATGGTAGAAACATGTTAGACTTCACGGGTTTTAGTTGGGCTTCCAAAACACCTCCATGTGGTTTTAGTTGGGCTTCCAAAACATGTTGGCCCAACACCTACAAGCACTCGCAATAATTAGGTGTCCTGGACCATCGGGTTAGTCCATCCAACGCTCTCAGATAAACCCACTGATGTCGAAAAGTCATTAACCTTGTTTTTGTGTCGCTGGAACCAATTCCACCGTGAATTCATGTCAAAACATCAGCCCAAACAACGCAAAATAACATGGGCTGCTACTCCGCGAGCTGATATGGGCGTACTCTTGTTCATCAGGCCGAGAATGGGCCAATCTGGTCAGCTGTTAGCAGCGCAATGACTGTTAATGGACCAGGGCTAGCATCGTGTAGTACCAACGCTTCATCCCTTCTGAGAAGGCGGAGCGGCGGCAAGGGAAAGGGTCTGGTGGTGTTGCCACTAGTTAACTCCATATGCAAAAATGTCTTCCATCCAGGTATGCCTGTTTATCATATTTAGTCATGTTCTTTCATGTGCTATACTACATTTGGATTGTTAATAAACCCTATCCTATGTGTCTAATTTGTGCCCACATCTAAATACTCTAATAGTTTGATGCATATCCTTGTATATTTTGAGCGTGCAGCTGCTCATGATAATGTGTTTTTAGTGTGTTGGTGTTTCTCTAGGCTTCTAGCTGCTAAAGTTGTAGCTGGTGTGCTAATGTAGGTTGCTAGATGCGAAGGATGGAGGCGTCACAACAGATACTTTGTTGGTATCACCTCCTACGTCCAGGCCTTATTCAGTCAGTGCTGCTTTTTCTATTGAGTAGTACAAACTTGTTGACTGGAACGGTTTTACACTGGAATATCCCATCTGGTTATCTTTTCTATGTTTAAAATTTTGCATTCTATTTCAAATTATTGGGGATTCATGAAGCCTGCTACATATGCTGGAGCGAGATAGAGTTCTATGCACTTTCTTGTATATCTCATACATTAACCGTGTTTGTTGCACTCCTCGGCAGTTATATTATTATAATATGGGTTTTCGTTAGAAGTGAGGAAACAAAATCCAGTGAGACTATCCTATAATGTCATTAGTCCAAAGTAAACCTATTATATTTTGTCAGTCATAAATCTGTACATGTTATGGTAATGATAACAAACGTATGAAACTGCATGCCAAAATCAAATGCATTCTCTTCTCTAAAGTTTTTATAGATAGGTTTAGAGCTACAAGGCCTTAAGGAACCTCAGTTATGCAGTAATAGCTTCACAAGTGCTGACGTCTATGGTGGTGCACTTTTTGTTTTGATCACTAAGAACCAAAGGTTTATCCTTGCTTGAGCTATTTGTTTTCTTCTATAAAACATATTTTATTTTTATCTTTCGTCTAAACCAAATTAACATTCATCATATAAAGTATTCATTATTTGCTCCACAATTTTGTGGAATTGGTGCTTGAAGTAAGGGTGCTGGTAAATGATTACACAAGATAGGGTATAATATTCATTGGAATCAATTTGTTGCTTTCCTACTTATTTCGTAGTTTCCTTGTTCAATTTCCTTGCTAGGTTGTGTGTGTACATTTCCAAGAGATGTCTATGACGTAGATGGTAACATAAGATACGTCGTATCGAAGACGGGTGGTTTAATGGTGAGTGACTCATTATTTTACCTCTCATTGCTAACCTGACGTACGACATATGTACGATGTGGACAAGAACATTGGCAGCAATCCCAGGTGTAAAAAACGACCCACTCCTTACTTTGTCCAATGAATAATTTCTAACCATCTCGTTCATACTCAAATAGCATATGTATTTATTCTTGCCAACAGACTAGGGGCAATGGATCCATATTTAATGGTATGTGTATCATATGCTAATGCTTTGTGTTTTTATAAATAAACGGTATTTACTATTAATTGTCCTATATATAACAATTCCTTGAGATATTAGGTTTCTATATTTAAATTACATAACAAACTTTTTTCCTCGATAAATCTGTACCTAAAAAACTCAAAATTAGTTGTGTCCTTTCCCTATACTACTAAAGAACGGGTGTGGCAACCCGCGCCATCATGGTCTAGTGAGTTCATAAGGTGTGGGCAATTTGGGAGGCTCAAGGGTGATTTTACTAGTGTTGAAAATCTCTACTCATATTTGTTAACTACCCTACTAATTAGACAACAACTCCCTATTAATCGGCATGCATTAGCTAAAATCGTTTGACAAAGATGATCGGTATAAGAAGTCCCCTATTAATTGACATGTATTGGCTAGAATTACCTACAGGGAGAGAAAGGGGGCATGCAACGCGTTTAGCAATGGGTAATTAGTCTCTCTGGACTAAATCCTTGAAAACCTGAAATTGGCATCCTACCATGGAAACTCACATGGAGTACATAGTTTGTACATATATATTCATATTCATTGAATAGTTGGTGATCGTAATGTATATGTAGCCACTTGTGAATAAAGATATTTTATGTGTATGAAACTACACTCAGGGAGAGTTGATCTTCGCTATCGGTAAGTCCTAAAACTTATTGAGATGTCATCTTCAAGATTTAATGTGTCAAGTTATAGGTCTTGGTGTGTATTTCTTCATAATCGCTCGGGCAAGAACAAATAGTGTGCTTTCTCTACATAGCAAAGCCTAAGTGTTTGCAAGCTTCATCGCTCGATCTCTCTCTTGAAATTATATGTATCAATTATTAAAGGGAATATAGTCCCGGCCTCTGCATGGATTCAAGCATGCAACTTTTATTGCATTATGAGTATCAATTATTAAAGTATTACATCATGGATCACACAAAGTTTCCACATGTATCAGCCAACAAAAAAAGGAAAATGATGCCATAACTTCAAAGAGAGCAGATGCACAAGTAGAATAAGATACTTCCTCCGATCCAAGTTGTACTAAATCAGTGACACTTATTATGGATTGGATTATGGATCCGAGGAAATACTATAATTCCCATACAAATCTAGTTTAGTTGGATAATTAGCGACAAGCCGGGACAGTAGTCACAGTATTTACTAGTAATTGCATACTAACACAAATCTCTCAAATAATTGAAAAAAAAACTAAAATGTAGTTTGGCTCGAACTACCAAATCTGATCCATTTCAGAATGTGCTTTAATTTGGCCACCCAGCAATATATAATTATGTACTTGCCACCGACTTCAAAAGAAAAACCTCACTTTGAGTCTCTTAAGTGGATGGTTAATCGGTATTACCTAAGCAAGAATTTCGGTATCACATTCGGTGCCAAAACTCTATATATGACGTTTTCGCCACGGACTAAACCTGCGTTTTTTTTGTCTTGCAGGAAAACTGTGTTGTTAGCTATAAGTCGCCGTGTTAAATGAAATCTGAAATAGCAAATTCCATACCGGAGTACCTAACAAGGACAGAGGTACTAATTACACAAAGGACATCAAATCTTACATTTGTATCTCATATGTTTGCGGATCAACGGGACACAAATAGGCTCACACATTACATGAAGTGATATAAATAGAGAAGTAGCCAGATAATTCAATAATCGATTATCGAGATTTACAGGATACCACTACAAGCAAAGCCATGCATGACGTTATTGGCATAAGAGGCATCAGAAATAAAGTCCTGGTACACGAGTCAGAACACATTGTGTTCTTGCGTCGGTTTTATAGAGCCTGATGTTTTCGTCGTGTTTTGTGCACTGATAGGCGCACTCGATCACCTTCGATCTGTCTTTGAAAGAGGCTCGTGTTTTGCGGATGAAACCTGAAGTACAGCAGGGTGAGGCTATGACCTCGCTCCTATGCCCGTTCCCTCCCCGTCGAGGTATGAGCGCGAGGCGGCGCCACCGGTACTCCTCTGTCCAGTGTCATCCCCGTCGCTGTAGCAGGGTCTGGAGCAAAGGTCAGGTACCATGTGACCCTGTACAGAATTAAGGAGCTGATCCATGAGAGTTATGGATTTCACCGTCGTCCATGGGACGAGGGGCTGCAGTTTTGCAACGCATCTTTGTGCTAAGAAGTGAGTAGCTAGGGCATGTCCACTGGTCCGACCCATTCGACCAGGGCAGTCCGAATCGATCCGCGCGGACGCCCTCACGGTGAAAACCCGCTCTATCGGTCTGACCCAAACGACCACGCGTGTCCGGACCAACCTATTCCTAGCCTAAATATGCGCTCAGAATGCGTCACCACGGGCAGAACGCGTGTCCTCGTGCCCGCGCCATAGTTGCCATGTTTCCGGTACGGCGGGTACAGGGGACGGGAACGGGGAACAGGAGTCGAAGGTTGTTAGAAATAGGGGACAATTGGGGTATACATCTCTCGAACGAATTTTCTACGGAGGGGACGTGACCCTGTCAATTTCGGGATGGTGACTCCGGTACGGTGTTGTGACTCCGGTACGGTGACTCCTGTAGCTTGTGCGCTGATTGTTGCCGGCGCCATCTGGCTGCTGAGATGGAGCTACTTAGAGAGGAGATGATCAATGGGAAGATGATGGAGATGGACCGTGTTCTCCCCAACGGCAAGATTTGATTAGCATGCTTGGGAATTTGCAGTCAATGGCAAGATTGAGGGGTTCCAGATAAGGGAAAAGAAACGGCGGCGGCGTGGCGTTGTTTGAGGCGTGATTAATAGCTGGAAGAGACGTGTATTAGCCTAACATATAGGGACACGTATCAACGTTTTGGGGTCGTTGAACCTGAGTCGAATAGTTACAGCCCGGTACGTGTTTCGGGCACCGAATCCAACCGTACCGTACAACGTTTCCGACTCCGTTTCCGAGACGGAGTCCGGGTCGAGGGACGGGGGGCCATACCCCGTTTCCGGCTTCTATGGCCCGCGCACAGGCCCACCTGGCACTGTTCGGACGCTTCGCCTACTGCCAGAGTCAGCGCACCGTTGATGGCGGAGGCAGACAAAGGCTATCGGGTTGTCAGCGCAACTGAACCGAAGCGACGGCACCCTCACCACCGTGTCGACATTGATGGTTGAGGATGGAGCAGGCCTTTTTTAGGCCGAGGGCACGCGTGGCCAAGCCTCGCCACAACCCTTGCACATTGCCAAATCAATCAAAACCAACACCCTCCCCGCCGACGTAATGCCCAATTGATGGAAGAAGATGATGAAGAACGACCATGAGACCGGTGGTTCCTCGTCGGGCCGCCGCCATCATTGTGCGGCACCACCTTCTGCATCACCGTCGTTGCATCCACCAACCACGAGGGGTTTTCACGCGCCCTTGCCACCACATCTGTGCGCGTGGGACTTTGCTGCAGCGGCCCGCAATGGACGCGCGTCTGCTACGGCGGGTCGTGCACATTGTCAGCCGGAGAAGGAGAGGGACCGGCGATACATGCTGGTCACCGAGTGCCAGCAGCGATGGAAGGACCGCCACCCCTGCGAGCACCACGAAGTATCTCTGTCGGACGGTGGCACCTAAACTGGGTGCGCGGCCTAGTGTCGCGGGTGCCGATGGACGAAGCGATGCTCGACTGGGAGATCGAGCGCCGCCCGTCCATTTTGCATCACTATTTTATATCATAATTTACTGTTATTCATTGATATATTTCATATTAAGAGATGATGCTTATGTTATTTCATCTATTTTTGCATGATTGATGATTTTTGGAGGATGAACCACCGGAGTCAGGATTCTGATGGAAAAAGCACCACTGTCCATATGCAAAATTCGCGAAGATCAGAAAATCCCAGAAAATATATGAAAATTCTTATTTTTCCAGAAGACAACGGAGGCCAGAAGGAGGAGTGGAGATGGGCCACAGGGAGCCCACACCCCTGGTGGCACGAGTCCCCCTGGCCGCGCCACCAGGTGGTGTGGCCACCCTGGCCCACTTCCAACATCGCTCTTTGGCGTATATAATCCCCTCGAAACCCTAAGACTCGTTGAGCGATCACAGAAAGATTCTGCCACCTCTATGGAGCGGAAAACTGTAGAGAGAGAAAGAACTCTCCGGCACGCAGAAATCTGCTGGGGAATTCCTTCCCGGAGAGGAGATCATCGCCATCAACACCATCATCAAGCTAGACTTCATCGGGATCATCATCGTCATCTCCACCATCATCTCTATCAACACCATCACCGTCACTCCGTACCGCTGTAACAATTGGGTTAAATCTTGCATAGTTCTTAGGGGAAACTTTCCCGGTGTTTAGTACTTGTTGTAGTTGATGCTATTGAGTGAAACCATTGAATTATTGTTCATGTTCAGATTGTTACTTATCATTATTTTATCTCTGATCTTGATCCATATGATGTCTCGTGAGTAGTTCATTTAGTTCTTGAGGACATGAGAGAAGTCACGTTGTCAGTAGTGGAATTGTGTTGAGAAAGATTCAATGGTTTGATATTTAAGTTGTGATGTTATTCTTCTAGTGGGGTCATATGAACGTCGACTACATGATACGTCACCTTTATGGGCCTAGGGGAATGCATTGTATATTTGGCTACTAATCGTGGGGTTGCCGGAGTGACAGAAACATGAACCCCCGTTAGGAAACCTTTGCATAAGGGAGTGTAGGATCTTAAAGTTTAAAGCCGTGGTTATGTTTTTATCTTAATTACTTTCTTGTAGTTGCGGATGCTTGCAAGGGGTATAAGCATAAGTATGTATTAGTCCTAGGAAGGTCAGTACATTAGCACAGGTTCACCCATACAACACTTATTCAACCAAACAAGATTAATCAACTATATGAAGCGAAAACACCTGACAATATTCCCATGTGTTCTCGAGAACATTTGGTCATCTTAAGTAATACAACCGGCTTGTCCTTTGCTAAAGAAAGGATTGGGCCACTTGCTGCAATTACTATTATTATCTTTTATTTACTCGCACTTTATTTATTTGTATTATAAAAACCCCTAAAAATCCGTTTGCTAAGTATTTAGAGAGAATTCCTGATCCAAGCCACTCGTCAACACCTTCTGCTCCTTGTTGGGTTCGACACTCTTACTTATCGAAAAAACTGCGATACACCCCCTATACTTGTGGGTCATCACCGCCGACACCAGCTACCGGCGCACCTCCACAACGACACTGCCTCTGCATCGCCTATTTTACACTGCCATGCCTCGCCGCCGAATCTCGCACCACCATTTCCCCTATTTTCGAGCTGTCCCTTCAAATCTTCTTCTTCATCGACAAGCACGGCTAACCTGGCTGCCTACTCCAGTCGGTTGATCTCCTCTCTAGCAAGTGTTCTTCCACTGCTTCACCGAGATGTCCACACCATTTGACTTTGAGATCCTCGTAAGAGCACTCTAACCCTAGCTTTGCAATGAAAGACCTGTTACCATTTTTGGTCTATCGATCTACATAGGTTCATGCGGCCACTATGCTTACATTCATGCGTATTGCACGATTCTATGGTTCTTTCTTATGTTCATGCTTGTTGTACGGTAGTATGGTTCCTTCTTAGGGTCACTGGTACATTGTTGTGTAGTGTGGGGAACA
The DNA here is from genome assembly GCA_916181665.1 of Avena sativa. NCBI lineage: Eukaryota > Viridiplantae > Streptophyta > Magnoliopsida > Poales > Poaceae > Avena > Avena sativa. Next base: position 439,411,565 of record OV702295.1, read on the forward strand.
TATCATGCTTAATATGGTTGTTTGATTTTTGCCGTAGGACCGGCTAACTGATAAGCCGACCTCCCCTGATCTCTCGACAACCACATCGATGCATCTACGATATACGCTAATGCCTAACAAGTTCGCGCAAAAGAAGAACGCCATGACATGGCCAGCTTCTCTGTCCACGTTCGTCTTGAACAGAGTTTGTCAGATCATCAGGACAAGGGTTTTCATGGACCAAGGATTCAAGGAGAAGGATATTAGAGCTGTTGTTGCAGATGATGTCTTTAGGTACTATGGCCCGAGATTTACCCGAATCAGACCTACAACTATTTGAGGCATTGGAGAGCTAGGTGAGTCCAGGTGCTAAAACTGAGATGTCTTGAAACTGTGCGCTAGGTGGAGGAGACGTAAATTGTCATGATGGACGAGGAGCACTATTATGAGCACATCAAGGTTGTCACAAATTTGCACTTACAACAACACTTTGTTCGTAAGATGATACATAAACTGCAAACTAACTTTGGTCTCACGTAGGTTCACCCGAAGGACATCGAGCTGATCAACAAGCCCATTCAGAACTATGCTCAGATGAAGGTGATCTACGTTGGTCGTATTACCGTGGCGCCCATCTCTCCAGTTGCCATACATCGTGCTCTTAGCCACTCGATGGACTACATGGCACATACCGGCAGGTATCTTGCTATTACCCCTGAGGCGTAGGATGAACTGGTTCACATCCTTCCTTAACAAGCACTGCCTGTGAGTAACCGCCTGTGGTGCTGGAGGGGGCATAGTGGTGGTGTTGCCCCGGTTGATGACTAGTATGGTGTATATTTTGGAGTGGCTAGACTTGATCAAAACTTGTGTTTGGTCTATATATTTTGCAAGGTGGTATTCAGTAATAACCACTCGGTTTGATGGACTTGTGTTGCAGTTGTTATTTTTTTTGTTGAGAAATTTACCACGTGTAACACATAGAACACTCGAGAACCGCCAGCACAACACGACACTTTACACAAACGAACCCCAGAAAACAAGAAAATACAAACATCAAACTAGGATCCTTTGTGTAGAGCACGAGCATCTGACTCCAGGATCCACGGTTGCCGAAGACGACGCTGAAGACGAACACGAGATTCCACTGAACCAAGACCCGGAGAAGCTTCCTTGCAGACAAGTTGCTTTGTGGACCTCTATTGGCACTCACCGCGAATGGCCGGATCGCTATCACTGGAGAACGTCGGTTGGGGAAAACCCCGAGCTTGTTCGAATCACATCTCCGCCTGGAACAATCGACGAACTCGACTGAGGTAGACAGCGCCGCCCACCTTCTGCCACCAACCTAGCACCCGATATACCAGCTCCTTAAGTCCGTCGATGGTGACGCCAGAAAGGACGCCGACCACCAGCCCCGCTCGTGTACAAATCCTCCCAGACTCCGTAGCACCACGGGAACGAGCATGGCTACGACGGTGAAGCCAGAGGACAAAATCCGCAGTAGACTCACCGTCGCCGCTACGACGAATCAACCCGGAAGCCTAGACCACAGATCTGACCCCGAGCACAACCTAGAGTGTTGCGATTGCTCAGGATCTGGAGGCAATTTATTGAGCACCGCCACCCTCGTCGCCAGGAACGAACTGAGAGCCGGGCTAAACCTAGCTACAGAGATTAACCCTAATCTACAGCTAAACATCTCCGAGGAGCGGATCCAGCGACTCTCCACCTGCCGATGAGCACGAGGCCCATGGGAGAGAGGAGGCACCGGAGCCGCCGCCGGAACGGTGGTCTCCTCCCGATCAAATGTCCGTGACTCTTTATCAATTCAGTACTAGGCTTGTTAGCCTCTGAATTCCAATTATCTGAATTTTATGAGCCGATTATGGTGGGTAAGCTCACCACACCACATAGGAGGTAAGGATACGAGGTAGAATGCAACTGACCTAACGACTAACAACTAGCCAAAATCAAAGAAAACATGCAATCAATCAAACAAGTGGAACTTGACTTCTCCATCAACCTAGAAATCTTAAAATGGACAACCAAACGAAATGCCAACCATAATGCCCAGGTGTGCCAAAAGAGCACGAGCAACAAAACACCGCCATTGAGTTTTCGTTCACCGAGCGGACTTTCACATTCACGTGCATTTTTTCTATTGCGCGACTTACTATTTTATTGAAAAATCAAGTTACGAAGAGTTTAATCAAACTTTTAGAAAATCAAGAACTATAATACTATATAGATACCATGTGAAAATATATTGAGTATGGATTTAGTATTATAAATATTAATATTTTTTCTATTTTTTTTGTCAAACTTTACATAGTTTGATTTTGAAAAAAAAATAAGACTTAATTTTTGAAACGTAGGTATACAACACAAGCACAAAACGGCAAGATGGTTTGGGTCTGGCTTAGCGCGCCCTACTACCACCCTGCACTACCCGGCTCAGGCCCACAAACGCGTTCCTTCAAACCCAGATCCGACCCAACCAGCCCGGCCCGAACCGACCCGATCTGACGCAGTAAAATAAACCGAAGGAAAAGGAAACCTAGAAATTCCCCACCCACACAGCCCAACCCCGGGCACGGCGCCTGCCTCCCCGATCGAATCGATCCATCGATCGGAGCCGAAGAAGCTCTCCCCCATCCCCTCCTCCACTCTGACAACCCCCCGCCAAAACAAAAACACATCCCCAGTAGTTAAGCCACCACACAGCTCCCGCACCGTTGCCGCGCTCCGATTTGAACCGGGGAGGAGCCTCGCCGCCCCGCCTCCGCCGTGTCGCGCGGCCGGGAGGCGGAAACCCTAGCGATGGCGGCGTCCGTGGACTCGGCCTCGGCCGCGGCCGCGCCCGCGCCTACTCCCCCACCGCCCGTCGCCGTCGCGGCTGAGGAGGTCGGCGGAGGCGACGCGGAGCAGGCCAGGACGCTCATCGGCGCGCTCAATCTGCTGTCGCGCAACCTCCCCCTGCCCCCCGCGGTGCTGCGCGCCGTCTCCTCCATCTACCAGGGGGGCGGCGAGGAGGACGAGGAGGATGAGGATGAGGAAGAAGGGGGCGAGGAGCCGGCTGTGGTCGGCAACGGGGAGCCCGCGGATACCCCATCCAGCGCGGCCGAGGTGCGTTTGGGTGCTTCTTCGGTCTGTGGGCGCGTTTCGGTTGGATGCTCTTGTAGCTCGATTGGTTGGTGCTCCGATGCTGCTGGGATTTGGCCCGGTGCGGGGTTTGCTTAGGGTTTGCGGAACCGCGAGATTTAGCTAGGGTCTCTTCGATTGCTGCGGGATCCTTCGTGCTGGGAATTGTGGGTTCGACTTGGACCTCATGCTTACGCGTGCAACACAATTGCGAGTGTTAGCTTGCTAGCTTGCGCGGTTAGTTGTGGAAGAGATGCTAATGCCTGTGGTTTAGTAATTTTCTCTGGCTGGTAGTATGCTCTCAGTTTGCTTTTGGTGAAGGCATTGTTAGAACATATTCCGGGGCTATAAGATTTGGTGCTTGATGGAGCTGGCTTGCGGCTGCCTGAGTGATGTTTGATAATAGGGTATTATGTTCTTTTGTTTTGTTTGAGTCTCATGATGTGGTGGAATCAGGAACCTGTAGCTTCATTCTAAAAGACAGTGCTTGTCTAGGATTTTTCCATGTCTAGGTGGGATGATTTGTGTATATGCTCTGAAGCGACCATCTCTGTGTGATTTCTGTTGTCATGACCGCGGCCTAGTTTTGAAATATGCCAGTTACTTGGGTTGTTTGGCTGCGGGGTTGCAGATTCACGAAAACAGTATATCTACATTTTTCTAATATTTAGTGTTCTTATAAGACTATAAGTGTATGGAATGAGGTTGCCCCATTTGGCATATTTTGAGAAAATATTCCTTTCCCCACTCCTTGTAACACTAATCTCTCTTCTGTCATAAATAAAGGCCATGCTTCTCTTTGTCACTCTTCATTTAGTATGTTCTATCTTTCACCATTGCCTACTTGTTAACGTCTGACTGTCAAGAAAATTACCAGGAAAACAGGGAAAGTTGAAAAACCCCAGGGAATGTACTAGAAGATCATATAACGTGTTGTAAGAAAATAAAAATACATGACGATCCAGATAAATCGAGGAATCACTTTGCAACAAAAGGTTCAATATTTGCAAAAATATTCATGATATGAAAATTTCACTACAGTTTACAATTTTGACTTCTACTAAACATTTTCCTGGTTTAAGGCTTTGGAAATTTTTGAAGTTTTTGTCCAATGTGTTCCATGATGTTTTCTCAATTGTCTGTCATTTTCCTTGTACTTCTCTGAAATTTCTGTTATTCGTTTTGATGGTCGTATGGCTTGGACCAGATGGCAATGGCAATAAGGAAAATCATACTTGTAAAACAGTGATTTAATAGAAAAAGTGTGCCTTTTGGATTGTTGAAGAGAGAATAGAAACACAATGAATCTTTTGTTTTCCAGTAGGTGTAGTGCTTGTAATATTACTTCGAGGCCTTTTTCTATGTATTTTCACTGGAGTAAATGTTCTACCTTATAGGAAGCCAGCTTGATTCAAGAGCTTGAAGATGCTATATTTGGGAACCAAAGGATGCACATGTCGTGCTCAAAATTGAATGCTGTAAAAGAAGAACGCTTCAATACTTCCATCCAGCATCGGTTAGCTGAGCTCGAAGGTCTTATATCAAATCCTCCATTATCTTGTTTCCTGATTGTTTCTCTTAGTTTCATTTGCTGCAGAAAGTCATACTATTGCAAGCTTTTAGCTTCACAACTTATCTACTTTTATTTTCCTTGTCTCATAAACCCTGGTTGGATTGACTGGTCTTTTGGGTCTACTACAGATTCACCGTTATGAAGGTCCTTGGCCAGTCCTGCCATAGGCCTATACCTTTTCTTTGTCTTCTGTTGGATAACTGCTAATTTAGGTTTTGCGGAAAAAATAGTTGGGTCTGCAATTCATTAGGGTGAAGATGCGAACTCAGTGATGTTGTTATGTTTGTTTTTCTTACAATCCTATATTTCCATTTCTCCGCTCACATTCTATATTGCTTGCAAAGGTAAGCAAAGAGGTATTTCCTTTTCTCGTTCAGTCCTTGTATCCTTCCATCCCAGTAGGCCTATTCGTGCTCTAGCACACGCAAGGGAGCCGCAAACAGGCAAGTGAAATCCAATCCACGAAATAATTTGATTGTGGTAAAGGTCGTAATTCCAGAGGAATCATTACCGCGTGGTGTTGGCCTATTCGTGCTCTAGCACACACAAGGGAGCCGTAGACAGGCACGTGAAATCCAATCCACGAAATAATTTGATTGTGGTAAAGGTTGTAATTCCAGAGCAATCATTACCGTGTGGTCGGAAAAGATTCAATAGAATGAGGATCGGACGATATCTTTCTCGAAACAAACAAAAAAAAGGAAAAGAAAGAGAAGTAGGACACTCTCCGTTTCTTATTGGATACTGACTATTGAGCATGTGACAAAACACAAGTTGCCTGCACTTGCATTTTTTGATAGCTGCTTTCTTTACTGCTTGGATTTACTAAAACTTGTGTAGTTGTTTAATCGGTTATGTCTACCAGTGACAATCTCGTTTCTTGTTATGTGCCAGGGTTACCATCTACTCGGGGTGAAGATTTGCAAATGAAGTGTTTGCTTGAACTGTACGGGCTAAAGGTAATGTGATGTCGACTGATTAGTTTCAGGCATTGCTTTGTTCTGCTATATATGAATTTCCACTCCTTTGTTACAGTTTCCCTGTTTCACTGACCATCTTAATTCTGCAGATGGTGGTTGTACATTGATAAATGTTCTAAGATGAAAATTTGTTGGTTGCATATGACAGCGTTGTCCCGTTACTTTGTTGAACAACTTTAGAACATTATCGAGATGTTTAGTTTATAGCTCCAAACTTGCCAAGCCATGTTGGGAATGCTAAAAGTTGCCAAAATTTAGCGACCGGTTTGCTTCTACCAGGCCCATATGTTAATGCCAAAAATATGATGGCTACAATTTTTTTATATGTAAACCAATTGGAAGCCAATGTTGTTAGCATGCAAACATATCAGCAAGACACTGACTGGCAGCGAACCGGGCAGGCCTTATATATTCATAGATTAGACCTATGCATACATGCAACTTTTACAAATTAGTTTAAATGATGTGGTGAACTGACGACACACTTGATAAATAACAATGCTGAGAAATATTTACCAAGTTCCGTTAGTGGAAACAATTAGTAATATGTGTAGAATAGTGACACGTGTAAATGTATAATTATGCTTCTGAATGACACATTTGATGGATATTTCATCATTGTGGCATGCTGGTAGCTATTTTTATTCTAAATTTTTAATATAATATGCTCCAATACAGATGCAAGTAACCATTGATGCAATCTCTTATTGCCAATACCCTTGTAGATAGTCATACAAAGCAACCGAATAATCGATCATATTATTAGTAAGAGAGCATCTATAACTTCTGATGCTTAACATGCCTGCTAGGAACAACTAGTTTAAGATGGCAAGTTGTGCACCATATCTTGTTTGCCAAGAAGTAGGTTGGAACATACTCCATATCACGTATGAACTTTCAACTGTGGATTATCCTTTAGTTATCTCCTTTTGTATTTCATAGCACACCATTCCGATTTGGAACATATCAAATATGAATTCAAGCTTAATGAGCGTTTGTCATTTATAGATATATGTTTATAGAAGTATAACAGTGGCAGTGAGTTGCCATATTGAGGTTTGCTGACTAGTTGTGTACTTATGCAGTTACTAGACTTACAGAAGAAAGTACGGTCTGATATCAATTCTGAATACTGGCTACACAAAAAGTGTGCGTATCCTGACAAACAATTGTTTGACTGGGGGATGATGCGGATACGATATCCTTTTGCCATGTATGGAACAGGGGATAGTTTTTCAATGGATACTGAGGACATCCATCGCAAAAAGAGATTCACTGAGGTTTTGTACTACATATCTTTTGATAATTTGTTTTAATATTGTGTGTACATCTTAAAAATTTATTGCCATTTGTTATATTTGTGAACTTCAGAGGATCTCAAAACTGGAGGAGGAGGAAAAGAACCAGGCTGAGAACAGGAAGAGGAAATTTTTTACAGAAATTCTCAACGCTGCTAGGGAATATCAGTTGCAATCATCGGCTACATACAAACGAAGAAAGCAACGGAATGATGGAGTTGTGGTATGGTTTGATATGTTTTTTTATTTCCAAATTAGCAAACTAGATAGACACCACCTAATTTTGTGTCTCCTGTGAGAGTATTAGCTCACCATATTTGGATTTGGTTCCAATACTATGTTTGACTGGATGCTTCTCTTGTAAGAACTATGGAAAGGAGGCAGTAGCGTATACTCTTTGCCTAGTGATAGTCTTTTGATATTGTTTTTTCCTGCTACATGTGTGCAAAGCATCAACTTTTTGGCATTACGATCTTTTTTGTTATTTCCCTTGTTTTCTCCAATACTTGACGATATGTCTAAATCACCATGTGATGGGTGCTGAGCCTCCCATATGACTAATGCTTTTTTTAGCAAAGCTGTAAATTTGTGTACTATCTGTTGGTTTATCTGCAATGGTTTCACTTCACAAAATTTCTCCATATATCTCTTAATAATATTTTTATATGTGAAGTATGGATGCTGAAATGTATTGTGCATGCTCCAATGCTCAAGAGATCATATTTTTTGTGTAGTGTGGTTAGCCGAGCCTTAAGAAAGATGTTCATCGTACTCTTTGCTTACTGCTTTAGCTGTTAGACCATCAACTTTAAATGTACTACATTTCCTATGTTAGACTGCACTCTTTCCTATCTATATCTATATTTCTTTTCTTGTTTCTTCAGTTTTTAAGTCTACGTGAGCTTTTTTTACTTGCTAAATGTAGGCATGGCATCTCCGGGCACGCCAACGTATCACTCGGCTTGAGAAAAGTAGATTGCAGGTTTTGAAAGCAGGTGATCAGGAAGCATATTTGCGGATGGTCGAGGAGAGCAAGAATGAACGCCTGACAATGCTCCTTGATAAGACAAATGAGCTGCTCGAAGGAATTGGAAAAGCTGTACAGCGACAAAAAGATGCTGAGCATGTCAGTCGGCCTGAAGTGTCAAAAGATTCAGAATCTGATGAATCACCTGAAGATTCTCCTTCAGACGATGATGAAGATGCTAATGGTGCTGCAGATAATAGTAAATTTAATGCTGGTCGTAGGCTTGATTCTACTGTCCATTCCATCGAAGAGAAGGTAAAGCCTCACTTTTAGCTACATAGATTTTACAAATTTGTTGCTTGAGAAACTGGGGTCTGCTCGGTTCCACATGTTTAATTGCTCTCCACATACTAAAGAACTAGTGTTGTGGAGCTTGGTAAGCAAGGAGATTAAAGTTTGATGATATAACTCTGACTGAGCGACTGTTAACTTTGTAATTGCACCCGTGTTATGCTGGACCCATTATGATGGTAGATAGTTTTATTGTATGGAACACAGTGGGAGAAAGCACTAATGTTACTAGATACATGTTGATTTGAATAAATTCTACGTGAGTTCTTGATTCTGTAGCACCAAGTGCCTATAACTAGTGCCGTATTCTCCTGTAATGTGGAAATTTTGGTATAGAAGCCTTTCTTTTCCTGTTTGCAAGAACTGATGGTGCCACTTTATCTATATTTTTTAATTTTACTTCTGACAAACTGCTCAAGGGTAAGAAATGAAATGTTCTTGTATTATTTCCTTCACTATTTTGTTAATTTAATTTTATTATTTTGTTCTGACAACTTCTTGTTACGATATGTAATGCTCTGCACTTCTGGGCTAACTAATGTTTCTTTGTGCTCTATTCAATATACAGGTAACAGAACAACCATCAGCTCTTGTAGGCGGGGAACTAAGACCATATCAATTAGAGGGCCTCCAATGGATGCTTTCCTTGTTCAACAACAATTTGAATGGTATTCTGGCTGATGAAATGGGTTTGGGGAAAACAATTCAGACCATATCTTTGATTGCTTATTTATTGGAAAAGAAGGATGTCTCAGGACCACACTTAATAGTAGCTCCGAAAGCAGTACTACCAAATTGGTCTAATGAATTCAAAACATGGGCTCCCAGGTACGGTTTCCCTGGAATTTGCATGATCAGAATTTCTATGCTCATTTTCTGTTCCTACTATGATTTGAGGTAACCTAAATCCAACATTTCTGTGGTTTGCAGCATTGATACAATTATGTATGATGGTCGTCCAGATGAGAGGAAAGCTCTAAGGGAGGCACATTTTGGAGGTCAATTTAGTGTCTTGCTCACACACTATGACTTGATACTGAAAGATAAGAAGTTTCTGAAGAAGGTTTACTGGCATTATTTGATAGTTGATGAAGGGCATCGTTTGAAAAATCATGATTGTGCCCTTGCTCGCACGCTAGTTTCCGGGTATAAACTTTGCTCATGAATTACTTTTTTCTTTATTCTGGTGATGTTTCCGGTATATACTTGCTGAGAACTTCTATTGGAGGGTGGCTCTGTGGGCCAATAATTCCTTAGTAGCCGGGCATATAAGAATCTTGATTATAGCCGTATAGCTATGGCAGGAAGAAGAGATAGTTTGTGTCCATTATAGACGAAGTCTTGTTTGAGTAAGAGTCATGTTCTCAAGATTAGATTAGTTAGGAAAGTAATCTGTTAAAAGAGTCCCAAGATAGAGTTAACAGTAGACATGAACTTTTCAGTCTGCCCTATAAAAAAGGCAGGGCCAGTTCCCTGCTAATCCTCTAGTCGATCAATTACAAACCCTTGCCCCTCTTGTTTCTCTATCCCAATCTTGAATCCTCATCTTTGCCGATCATGGCTCCCACCTGGTTCCACAACCCTGGCATCCGGTCAATCATCTATACAATATATTCAACCTATCTGCTGTTCACATTAGTATCAACCATCGAACATCATGCTTGTTCAGCTCAAAAAACATCATGCTTGTACTTTATTATTTCATTTTAATAGAAAAAATATACCGTAGAGGAGGTTTTCCTGGTTAAAAAAAACAGCATGCTTGCAGCTTTGTCTATAACACTTGGTCTCAGAAACCGAGGCTGGTGTTGCTGGCCAGCACAAGACTCATTTCCTCTACTGAAAAGGTGGCATTGGGCATTGGGCCGCAAACACCTTATCTTGGCGGGTTATCACATTCTTCATTAAAGAATAAATTGGAGGGCTTCTATATGTTTCCCAACATTTATCCGTATATAATGACAACTGAAAATCTGAAGTTGCTGCAGTATTTTTTTTATCTAACTCTTCATTCTACAAGCTGTTTTTTATTATCTCATGTTTATTCTGTACTTCAAATAAAATACCTAAGGATCTCTCACTTTATCAAGAAAGAGGGAAATTAAAACGTAATAGGGCATGCAACTCATGAATCTAGGTTCATATGATCTTACTTGTGAGTTAGTTCAGTTGCACACTTCAAAATTTTCTCACAAAATCATGTCATCATAACATATTATTTCATGTAAGTACCAAAAAGATAATAGAACCTGTGTTTTGTTTTGCATAATAATCATATGTTAGAACTAAATCTTGTCATTATCATGTATCTGCATGTTTCTTTACATATGCATGTAGTTAGGTGTTTGTGCGAGACTTTAGTTTAGTGCTATGGCAAGATGCCTGTGTACAAGGCGAGGTGCTGACGGCTGCCATGTGAAGCGGTGGTGCATGTGAGTCGTGAGGCCGAGATTGCACAAACTAGTATCCAGTTAGCCGAGTGAGTCAGCTAGTTAGCAAGTTAGTTGCTGCATGGTCATGACTCATGCTTAGTTAATGGATTAGTGCATGGGTTAGTGGCAAGGTTAGTGCGTGAGTGCATGGAGTTAGTGGTTAGTGGAGGAGTGTCATGAGTGTTTACCTCTTGTATATACCTTGAATGAAGTTAATGAGAAAAGCAACGGTGGCAGAAACAATGTACTAGCATATTTTATCATCAAGAGCAAGTGCCTCTCGGCAAAGCAAGTTATGCTTCTTCCTTCAGTGTGTGTGCATGTGTTCTTGAGAGAACACAGATAGTTTGTGTGTGAGAGAGAGATCATGAGAAATAGAATAGAAGGAGCTGAGAGATTCAGCTCCAACAATATAATCATATTTTTGGTACATGTACATAATCAACTTTTCAGTACTTGATTATTTTGAAGCGCACAATCACACATATGCATATTAGTTTCCCAAACTTGCATACTCTGGTATTTGGTCAGTGTCTGGGCTACTTAGCACTTAGCAGGTTGCAACTTGTCCACACACATGCTAACAAGATGTTTTATCAGTCTTGATTAGCTAACAGTAGAGGGAATTATGAGTGAGTTTCCTAGAAAATATAAACTTCAAAATTTGTACACGCGCATGTATTTTTTCCCACAAGCTTTTATCATTCTATTTTGGGCAAAAGAGAGTAAAGGCTAAAAAACAACATTGAAAAGAGAGTAAGTGACACGGTTATAACTGTATAAAGAAGCTTGATGGCTTCTGGCCATCCATTTGAAATTTTTGTCTGTCAAACTGGCAGCTAGTTTTGTTCCACTCCTTAACATTACTGATGGCATGATTTATATCAACTATCAAGATCAAAGGTTGCTAGCGATAATTGTTAAATCAGTCACCATGTTGTGATTTACATCATAAAATAATCATTCAGTTTGGTGCAATTCGCTCTCAGTTTTCATTTTGCTTGTAAGAACGAAGTTTGTCTTTTGGAATGTAATTCACATGATCAAGACACCTATCCTGTTATATTCACTATCTCTTTGATTCATCGCTACTTGCCTAGTTTCATTTTTTGTTTCTTGTAGAAGTCTCTTTTTTTAGTCCTTCTAGTGATTTCCCTTAACCTTCCTTTTCATTCTTAATGACTGAAACACAATTTCTCTGGATCGTTTGATAATCTGATGTATAAATTGCTGATACTTTTTTGTAGATATCAGATTCGGCGAAGACTACTTTTGACTGGCACTCCAATCCAAAATAGCCTACAAGAGCTGTGGTCGTTGCTTAACTTCATTCTGCCTAATATTTTCAATTCATCTGGAAATTTTGAAGAATGGTTCAATGCACCGTTTGCATGTGATGTTAGCCTTAATGATGAGGAACAGCTACTAATCATACATCGTTTGCATCAAGTGAGTAATGGTGCTTCAATCCACCCCGAGTAATTCAGTGAATTTAACAAGCTTACATGGTTATTTGCGTACCTCCTGGCATCCACAGCTTTGTGGCTGAATCAAACCAACTGTTTACAGCACACAAAACACGTGTGAAACATGAGTGCAGGCTGTTTTTGATATTTGAGAATATTAATCTTTTTTCATTGCACTCTTGTTTTCCACCCAGGTTCTACGTCCATTTTTGCTGAGGAGGAAGAAAAATGAAGTTGAAAAGTATCTGCCTTCAAAAACACAAGTAATACTGAAGTGTGACTTTTCTGCGTGGCAAAAGGCATACTACGAGCAGGTCACAAGCGACGGAAGGGTTGTACTAGGATCTGGTAAGTTGTACCACCAATCCTCTGTAAAGTACTTGACTGAATAATTTTGTAATGTTTGACCGACCCTTGGAGAATGAAATACTGCATCAATTACAAACTTCTCCTATAATGTGAAACCAAACCTGGTTCTGTTTTGTCTTGGTTGCCTATCTAAGTACGTGGCCTTGTCCTTGTATGTGGGCAGTGCATTTTCAAGAATAATACCAGTAAATCAACAGGGGAAGGACCCCCCTCCCCTCCCCCCCTAATATATTGAGACACCCATGGATAGTATTGCATTTTCGTAATCCTTCTAGTATTTTTTTTTTGAAAAAAGCACATTTAATGTTTATATTGTTTATGTGCAGGGTTCAAATCAAAGGCTCTGCAAAACCTGTCAATGCAGCTCAGGAAGTGTTGCAATCATCCTTACTTATTTGTAGAGCAGTATAACATGTATCAGCGGGAGGAAATTGTTAGAGCGTCAGGGAAGTTTGAATTGCTGGATCGGCTGCTTCCAAAGCTGCATAGAGCTGGTCACAGGGTTCTGCTTTTCTCTCAGATGACAAAATTGCTTAACATCTTAGAAGTATATATGCAAATGTACAATTTCAATTACATGAGGCTTGATGGATCTACGAAAACTGAAGAACGAGGCAAATTATTGGCTGATTTTAATAAGAAGGATTCAGAATATTTCATTTTTCTTCTCAGCACACGAGCTGGAGGCCTTGGATTGAACCTGCAGACTGCAGACACTGTTATTATATTTGATAGTGATTGGAATCCTCAGATGGACCAGCAAGCTGAAGACCGTGCTCATCGTATAGGACAGAAAAATGAAGTGCGTGTATTTGTTCTTGTTAGTGTTGGATCAATTGAAGAAGAGATCCTGGACCGTGCAAAACAAAAGATGGGTATTGATGCAAAAGTTATCCAGGCTGGGTTGTTCAACAATACCTCTACAGGTTTGTATGTCATTGCTGGCTGTGCTTTTCCTGTTGGTCATGTAGTTTTTCTTTACTTTTCTGTAGATGTATTTCGAGCTCACAGATATGCCTTGTTAACCTTGTGCAGCACAGGACAGGCGAGTGTTGCTACAGGAGATCTTGAAGAGAGGGACTAGTACACTTGGAACTGACATCCCCAGTGAACGTGAGATTAATCGTTTGGCTGCTAGAACTGAGGACGAGTTCTGGTTGTTTGAGAAGATGGATGAAGAGAGGCGGCAACGTGAAAACTACAAATCCAGGCTCATGCAGGGACCCGAGGTTCCAGACTGGGTGTTTGCTAATGCCGAAACACCAGCTGAGAAGCGCCTTGCAGAAGAAGCCAAAAACCCTGTGATACACACGAAAAGACGCAGGAAGGAGGTTGTCTATTCAGACTCTTTTGTTGATCATCAATGGATGAAACCTGAGGATGGAAACGAAGACATCCCAAAGATGACTCCAAGAGCAAAACGGAGTGTTCACATGTCTGACTTCCAAGAAGTTGACTTACACGACAGGAGAAAAAGGCTCAAATTTGTGGAGGACAGTGCTGTGGGTGCAAGTAACCCCACCTGGACACCGGAGAAAGGAAGACCTGGAGCTTCTTCCTACAGCAAGGACGAGAATGAAGACGACGACGAAGACGAGGGCAACACCAGCGGTTTCCAGCACGGAAGCAGCTTCACATGGAACACCCTCAGGAGGAAAAGGTCAAGCCACAGTTCGTCGTCGGACCTGAGAGGGCGCCCACCATTCTAAAGCCCATCTCAACAAGAGTGCTGTGTAGATGCATATCTGTTTGAAGCCGTTCCTTCGGGGTAGAAGCTCTCGTTGAGAGAAACTAACAAGGCTTTCGATCTAGAAGTGCATTTTAAAGCTCATCAACTTTAGGATTAGTCGTGCATTGTACGCTGGTGTTAAGCCGTGCTCCACTGGAACTCACAGTTACGGTTCTGTCATGTGTTTCGATGTTTTTATGCGATGGAAACGTAAGATATTCGTTGTGTCACGAAGGTAGTTGTATGATTGTTGTGGTTTTAAGTTTGTGTCTTATCGGGTGATGACTAGCATTTCTGTTGACCGAGATGTAATCTGTATTACGTGGTTTAAGTTTGTGTTGATGTAAAACACATCTTACCAAAGAGTGAACAACTTTGGCAGGCGAGGACTTGGACGTGGGTCTGAAAGATAAGATCAGCGAGGCAGCTAGAGGCTCGACGATGACGACAAGGGATACGGTGTCGTCGTGCCGCCAGGCTGCTGCAAGCTGGCGCGATTGATCTAGAAGGGTCATCTGGAACTCAGGTAGACGTTGGTATGGTCTACCTGCTCCTGAGCAAGTCCGTGGGCTCGAGCTACTTGGTCTAGTACTCTAGTTCTGTGGCGGTGCAAGGTGGACTGCACTGCTGGTTGTGAGGACAGTGTTTTTCCCATGCAGACGGGAGTTAAGCAGGGTCCCTCACTTTTAATCATGGGTAGTATGAAAAAAGATCTTAGGCTCCGTTTGGCATCTAAAGTTTTGGTATTGTAATACTGCAGTATTTTTTTGCCTGGCTAACAAATACTTCAGTTTGGAAAAAGAGGTCTAACCTCTTTTTTCTATACTTCGAAATTAGTGTTATTTTGCAAAAAAAACGAAATATGAAAAACTGCAGTGTTTGCTGAAACCAAACACTTCAAAGTATTTAAAACCATGGTATTTTTAGAAACCAAAGTATTCTTGGAATACTTCAAGAAAACTTTTGTGCCAAACGGACCCTTAGGGTGTGTATGCTTCATACTGTACTTCTACCTTTTGCTTTGAAGTTAAACTTTTTAACATTTAACCAATTTTGTAGACAAATGTAGCAATACACATATAATCAAATCGGTTGTTTTGCATCTACATTTCAAGACGTCCATTTCCCCCTTTTTGAACCACCACCCCACCCTCAGCACACACACACACAACTATAGCATCCATTTTCTTCAAGGCAACTCGGCCATGGCCAACAACTCCTCCCTAACCACATCCAAGGCGGGCAGCTCCTGCACAACGTCGCCACCGTTGTCCAAGCACGAGCGACAAGCGCGTACAACCGAAGAAACTACGTGGGTGGTGTTCGACGACGTATTCGTGCCAGCTTTTCGTGAACTCCGCGCGCAGACGAGGTGCTCCTTATGCATGCGGAGAAGGCAGGCACAGGCGGACCCCGGCAATGCAAAGATGCGAAGGCCGCCCGCGACCTGGCGAAAGCCGTCCTGGAATCACTCGAAGAGTAGCCTGCCTTAGTCCGCCATGGTATGTGCCTCGGCGCGGCGGATCTCCAGCGCCGGTTCGACGTGCCACCGGCGCCGCCCCAATCCTAGATCTAGGTTTCAGTTAGGTTTAACTATGGAGCATGTATCCGTGTCGCGTAGGTTTATCCATGGAGTCGCTCGAATAGGAGTACTCTAGCACCGCCGCTCACTGATGCTACCCTCGATCGGCAGCATGTGCCCTCGCCGTTTAAGGATGTAATATATTTTAAATTTGAATAAAATTAGCCGTTTTACTTTATGTGCGAAACATTTGTCATGATTTAAATTTCTGTTTAAACGCCCAAGTGTCGAGCTACTAGTGCGACATCGAACTAGTACTAGGGCATACCCTTCCAGTGTCACAAGTAATATGCCAGTGACAACAACACCCCTGGTATGCTACTTACCGGGGGCGTGCACACTGCACACCCCATTAAAGCGGAGCCATATTAGCGACACACGAAATGAACGCACCTGATTCACTTTTCTCAACGCGGCCATTAGTCCTATCCTTACTAGTGATATGTTGTGCGATTTGGAAGAATTCAATGAATTTTGTATTTAGCTAATTATAGTTTCCGCCATTTTCTATCTTTGCAATGGCAATATATTGTTAGATTTTTTCAATTCTGTTTTTACATTGTGTATACGGTTATGCTTGTGAAGTTCCAAGGAATCTTTTCCTTTTCACCGGTAGGCGTGGTTTGATAACTTTCGATCCTACTCCCTCTATCCCAGTTTATAAGACTTACGCGTATACCTAGATCGTCCGCATGAGCTATATAATATTAATTATATAATATAAAAATTATATCATTAGAAAATATAACATTTGAAGTTTTTAATAATATAGTTTTTATCTTATGTACCTCATGTTAAGTTGGTTAATTTGTTAACCTAGAAATATGCGTAAGTCTTATAAACCGAGACGGAGGGAGTATATAGGATGGTGTGGGTGCGAGGAGATTTGGTGGATCCTCCCTTCCACACAACCCCCTATATTCCTCTCCAACTCATCCCAGATCATAATACTCCGATCCATATTAATATTCTCAATTTTGTCTAGATAGGAATGCATCTAGTCTAAGTACTTAACTAGATATATCTGAATCTAGATAAAGTTGAGAATAATAATATGAATCGGAGGGAGCAATAGTTCTACACTTAATTACCCACATATTTTGAGGACCTATGCATATTGCTAAAATGTGCATTGAAGTGTAAAACTTCAGGCAGTCAACTTCCAATAGTAGCAAGGGCTTCTAGCAATCGGCTCGATAAAACTGAAAATTCAGTGGGAAAGAATATATGTTGGCTTGCTTTAGAGTACGATAATTTTATGCATGTAGACATGGTTAAACGGGTCCGACGATTGCCTAGAGATAAGCATTTTTCGCTAGAAAAATCATGAATGCTCATACAAAGATACTAAGAAAGTACTTCAAAATTAGGAAATATTAGAGAACAAGATATTTATGTGTCAACAAAATCTATCTTCTAAAAACCTAGCCTCTACGTTAGGGTTCTCTGCTCCGGCGGCGACTCAGCGTCGCCCCGTGCGATCGATCTGCTCCCGTCTACGTTTCCACTCATGATCCCCCCACCCCATACACCCTTTCCCCGCCCGAAGATCTAGCCCTCAACCCCGTCGTTCCCTGCCTCTCTGTCCCATCTAGACCTAGGCTCCCGTCGCGGCGCCACTAGCAGATCCTTCAGCGCTGATGGGCTGTTTGGCAAGATGAAGGCGATATGGAATCTCTCACATGATCTGATTTGCAGAGAGGCTGGAGAGAACCTGTTTGTGTTCCAGATGCATTGCCTAGGAGACTGGAAGAAGGTCGTGCATCAAGGACTCTAGACGTTCTGGGGCTGGGCTATCCTTATTGAGGATTATGATGGTAAGGATGATCCAGAGAAGGTATCCTTCGGCGGACTGTATGTTTGGGCACAAATTTATGGAATTCTGGAGCTGTATAGGAAACCCTTAGTGGTTGATGATCTGGCCCGTCGTATTGGGAAGACCAAGGAGGTACAGATGACCCCAAAATTGTTCTACGAAGGGAATTATGTCCGAATCCGTGTGATGATTGAGGTTCACTCCAGCTTGAAACGCGTCGTTAGTCTGAACGTCGAAGGAGAGGGTAGGAAGTGGCTCTTTGTTAAATATGAAAAGGTTCCGTTTTTCTAATCATGAGGAATGTGGGGACGACGTCTGGTTAGAAAAAGAGCTACAATATGGTGATTTTATGCTTGCAACGCGCCAGGCAAATCCGTCCCCTCCGGAACCTAGAGCTTTTGCTCCCCGGGGATGTGGTGGTTGGTCTGGTAAGGGAGCTGCAAATTCCCAACCGCGTAAGAGGTCCTCGGCTGAGGCCTCACTGGACGAAAACATTGAGGACCTGAAGGATTCAGCGACCAGCCCAATAAAAAGCACCCCAATGGAGGAAGGAGATGACGTGCGTGATCCTTCAAGTGCAAAGAAGAGCATTGATTTTGAGGCGGCGGACCTGACCTATTCTGATGAGTCTGAATCTCTCGGCTTGTCTAGGAAAGGGGTTCCTCCTCCCCCACCAGGGTATACTAACCCACGTGATCAGTCGAAGCATAGGAAAACTGACAACCTAAAAGACTTGGCAACATCGGCGGCCTCTGGCGCGGAGGACCGCCAGACCCAATGATGACCTTAAGCTGGAACGGTCGTGGCTTGGGGCAGGCTACGACTGTTCAAGAGCTTGTCTGTCTAGTACAGACTTATAAGTCCAGCTTAGTCTTCATCTGCGAGACTAGGCAAAGCAAGACTAGAGTGGAAAATTTGAGATACAGACTGGGTATGAAGAGGTGCTTTCAAGCTAAATATGAAGGAAAAGGTGGTGGTATTGCACTGTATTGGTTGGAAGATGTGACAGTAGATTTGCTATCCTTTAGTACTCGCCATATTGA
Source organism: Avena sativa (assembly GCA_916181665.1). Lineage (NCBI taxonomy): Eukaryota > Viridiplantae > Streptophyta > Magnoliopsida > Poales > Poaceae > Avena > Avena sativa. The sequence goes on from OV702295.1 coordinate 439,430,294, forward strand.
TGCTCACATCAGTGGAGGTCCCTTTGATCACACGTGGCGTGGAACTTTTGTGTGTGGAGAACCTAAACCCTATGAGCGACACAAGATGTGGGCTACTATTCGTTCTATTAAACCAAATACTGACAAACCGTGGTTAATGATGGAAGATTTCAACAAGGCGGTGTGGCAAGAATAACACTTCTCTAGAACAGCCCACCCGGAGAGACTTATGCGAGATTTCCGTGAGGTCTTGTCTTTTTGCGATCTGCATGATGTGGGCTTTGTTGGGTTACCATGGACCTTTGATAACAAGCAAAAAGGTGAGCGCAATGTTAAAGTTCGGCTCGATCGAGCAGTGGCCTCTCCTGCCTGGTCTTGTATGTTTCCTGAGCATCGGTTACGTCACCTTGCATCATCTCGCTCAGACCATTGCCAGATTCTTCTTTCACCTGATGAGAATTCAAATTGCCGAGCTGAACGACCCATCCGCTGATACGAAATTGTTTGGGAAAGAGAACCAACTCTGGGTGCTACTGTGGAGGAGGCATGGTCCAGACGTGTCCCGGTTTCAGACTTGGAAGATGTGGCGGTTTCTCTAAACTCGATGATGAAAAGCCTTTATCAGTGGAAGGAGCACTTCAATTCGGTGTCGCGAGAGATCGAGAAGAAGAGAGTGCAACTAGAAGCTCTGCAAAACATCCAATGATGATGCTAGTAGGGATGCAAGGGTGGGCCTTGAAAAGGAGATGGATGAGCTTTTGTACCGAGAGGAGATACTCTGGATGCAAAGATCTAGGACCGCATGGCTACGTGAAGGCGATCGGAATACCAAGTATTTCCACAGAAGGGCATCTTAGAGAAAAAAGAAAAATAAAATCCGCTGATGGCACGTGGACTTGTGATATTATTGCACCTATGCAAAGTGCTTTTATTTCTGGTCGTCTCATTACAAATAATTCCCTTATTGATTTTGAGTGCATTCATGCTATACAAACGGGCCCGACTGCTCGTGGAAAGTTCTGTGTGTACAAGCTGGATATGGCTAAGGCATATGATCGTGTTGATTGGAGGTTTCTGGAGGGAGTTTTAGCGAAGCCCGGCTTTCACAATCAATGGGTGTAGTGGGTGATGGCGTGTGTGATACATTGCAAATGTAACTATAATTTTTGATGTTCCATGCTTGGTTTTATCTACTTTCTTGTGTTTTGTTCCAACTTTGGAGTAATTTTCATATGATTTCTTGGACTAACCTATTAACAAGAGCCACAGTGCCAGCTGCCTGTTTTCTGCTGTTTTTGGTTCCAGGAAAGTCAGAAAATGAATATTCTCAGAATTGGACGGGACAAAAGCCAAAGTGCCTATTTTTTCGGAAGACATCAAGTGCCAGAATACGAGACAGAGAGGGGCCAGGGGGCCACCACACCACCTGGCCGCGCGGCTAGACCTGGCCCACGCCAGGGGGTGGTGTGGCCGCTCCCGGCACCCCCTCGGCCTCCCCTTCCGACTATAAGATGCCCTCAGGACGAAAACCCTAAGTGCCCGATCAAAAAATTCACGAAAGAGTCTATAGCCGCCGTCATCTCCATCCCTAGATCGGGAGGGATCTGAAGCTCTTCCCGGCACCCTGCCGGAGAGGGGAATTCACCCTGGAGGCCTTCTTCATCACCATACAAGCCTCCGGTGTGATGCGTGAGTAGTTCATCCTTGAACTACAGATCCATATAGTAGCTAGATGGCTGGTTCTCCTCCTTTGTGCTTTCATGTCTAGATCTTGTGAGCTCCGTTCATGATCAAGATCATCTATTTGTAATTCTTATATGTTGTGTTTGCGGGGATCCGATGGATATTGAGATGCTATTTCAGATTGATTACTGATTCTATCATGTCTTTGTTATTTGTGATCTTGCATGCTTTCCGTTGTTAGTAACTATCTTGGCCAAGTAGATGCTAGCAACTCCAAGAGTTAGTATTTATGCTCGATAGTGGGTTCATGCCTCTGGTAATCTAGGGAAGTGACAGAAATCTCTAAGGTACTAGATGTGCTGTTGCTACTAGGGAGAAAACAACAATCCTTTGTTCATAGAACAATCGTATTGTTTACTTTACACGCAGTTCGTAAAGCAATAATCTGTTGCTTGCAACTTAATACTGGAGGGGGTTCGGATGATAACCTGAAGGTGAATTATTAGTCATAGATGCAGTTGGATGGCGGTCTATATATAATGTTGTAATGCCCAATCAAGTCTCAAAGGAGTCATGATGATTAGTATATGCATGTATTGCTTTCTTAATGTTTGTCAATTGCCCCGCTGTAATTTGTTCACCCAGCATGTTATCTATCTAAGGAGAGCCACCTCTAGTGAACTATGGATCCCGGTCCTTGTCTTTATATACAATCTACAATCTTTTACTGCTTTGTGTTTACTTTCTGCAAACTATTACTTCTTTCCATTCGATACGTTTAATCCTTTGTTTCCAGCGAAACACGGTGAGATTGACAACCTCATCGCAAGTTGGTTACAAAGTTCTGTGGTTGTGTTGTGCAGGTCTCCACGTTGCTACTAGCACTGGTAGTGCGCCCTGCCAAAGCTCAGCTAGTAACACCTTTGGGGTGTTTCCTTGCTCCTACTGGTTCGATTAAACCTTGGTTTCGTAACTGAGGGAAACTTGCTGCTGTGCTCATCATACCTTCCTCTTGGGGTTCCCAACGAGCTCTACATCAACACCGCCATCAAGCATTTTTCTGGGCGCCGTGCATTGAGCCATCAGTGTGTCACCACTGTCCGCTACTCTATTCGCTTTAACGGGAACATGTTGGACTCCTTCACTCCATCTCGCAGCATTCGTCAAGGTGATCCGCTTTCACCGTACCTCTTTCTATTTGTTGCTGATGGTCTGTCTTGCCTTATCAGGAAAGGGATTGAAAATAATTCACTCCCCGAGTTCCATATCTGCCGAGGAGCTCCAGGGATTTCTCACCTTCTATTCGCTGACAATAGCCTCCTCTTCTTTGAAGCATCAGTGGATCAAGCAATGGTGGTCAAATCCATCCTTGATCGCTACGAGGAAGGCACGGGTCGACTTGTTAGTATGGGTAAATGCTCGATCATGTACGGTGAGGGATGTGCTGCTGATACCCAAGATCAATTAAAAGGAATTTTAAAGTATGATACAAAATGCTTTGAAGAAAAATACCTTGGCCTTCCTGTACCTGAAGGACGTCTGACAAAAGGAAAGTTCAAATCCACAAAAGGAAAATTCACCAAGCACGCAAGCGATTGGTGTGAAAAATATATGTCTTCTGGTGCTAAAGAGAGCCTTATTAAATCTATTCTACATTCCTTCTCGACCTATGCAATGGGTGTGTTCAAGTTTCCTCTTGGGCTGATTGATGACCTGGAACAAATCATCCAGAATTTCTGGTGGGGCGATGAAGAAAACAGAAGGCGTATGCACTGGCTCTCCTAGGAGAAACTGGTCAGGCCAAAGTCGCAAGGAGGTGTCGGATTCCGTGACCTCCTGATATTCAACCAAGCCCTTATTGCCCGCCAAGCTTGGCGTCTGCTAAAGTTCCCCAATAGTCTGTGTGCTCGACTCCTTAAGGCCAAGTACTACCCGTCAGGGGACCTCCTAGACACGGTTTTCATTCAACAGCAATCACAGTCGTGGCAGGGGGTTTTGCATGGCCTCGAATTATTAAAAAAGGGTGTGATTTGGAGGACTGAGGATGGGACCAAAGTTAAAATTTACCATGACAATTGGCTGCCAAGACACGACGCTCTGAAGGTTGAAGGGAGGAAAGGCAATACTCGAAAACGGTGGGTGTCGGAACTTATCTCGCAGGACACTCGGACTTGGGATGAGACGGCTGTGCGTGAGTGTTGCTTACCTAGAGATGCAGCTGTCATTCTTAGCATCAAACTCTCTGCTCGTATTACAGAAGATTTCCTGGCCTGGAGTGGCGAGAGCAATGGTATATTTAGAGTCCGCTCAACGTACCATGTTGGTATGGCATCAAACATGTTAGTATGGCATCAAAACAACAAAGGAATGATTAGGATCAGTCTATCTCAGAACAGGATGGAAATCGGCATGTGTGGGAACTCATCTGGAAGGCCTCTGTGCCGCAGAAGATTCGTACTTTTGCTGGCTGTCCGTCTTGGACTAAGTCGACATATCCCCGCTGTGTCCCCGTTCTGCGCGATCTGTGGGATGGTTGTGGAAGACGATCATCATGCACTCGTAGGATGCACTCTGGCTACAGCTCTGCAGCATGAAATGAGAGGCATCTAGCTCTTGTCCGAGGAGGAGGTTTTTAATACTAATGGGAAAGAGTGGCTCTTGGGTTTGCTCGGTAATGCAACAAAGGAGATGATGCCAAACGTTTTGTTCCTCTTATGGCGTGTTTGGCACCACAGAAACAATGTCGTCCAGGGTGATGGTAAAGCCTCTATCTCTGCTTCAGTTAGCTTTTTATCTAATTATTTGTCGTCGTTTTCTGCTGCGCATTCAGCCACACCGAGCTCTGCATGCGGTCATGGTACTTCTTGGACTGCCCCAGTGGAAGGCGCTTTGAAAGCGAATGTTGATGCGGGATGGGACGCGCATTCTCGATATGCTGGTATTGGTGTCATCGTGCGAAATTGCCAAGGTCATCAAGTTATTTTACCTGAATGGAGATTTGTCCCAAATTTTGGCAGCGCGGAAGAGGCTGAGATCATGGCTTGCCTGGACGGATTAAAGCATCTAATTCAGCTGCGTCAATGGCCTGCTACTGTGGAGAGCGACTGCCTTAGAGCGGTTCAGGCCCTTTCGGTGGATAACCCTGAGTATTCGCGTAGCTGGGCCCTTATCCTGGAAGGTCGTGAACTGCTAAGAGTGTACCGGGATTTAGTTATTACCAAAGTGGAGCGAGTGAACAATGGTGCGGCGCATGTATTGGCGCAACTTGGTAAGGCAGGGTTTAGTGGCTCCCTTAGTTATGATGCTCCAGACTGTCTTAAGGAGCTGCTCTCTATTGAGATAATGTAATCCTTCATGTAATCTTATAGCAACAAGTTTCGGACACACTCTTTTCCTTACCAGGATACCTACAGGGACTGGAAGGTTTTTAATGAGACGGCTTGCTTGCTTATTATTGATGAAATTAAAAAAAGATATTTATGTGTACATGAAGAATCGGGCAACCTATATCACAATTGGCTATTTTATCTACACAAGAAGATAAGCTATATCATATTTGGCTGATTTTTCTGCATAATCAAAGTTACATTCCACTTTTCTTCTTTCCTCCCTCTTTCTTGTAACTAAATTAGTTATCCTATGCATATATAATTCTGTATTTGTAAACCACAAAAATGATACACACGGAAATGTTTTAATTTAGGTTCTGTAAAACAAAACAAAATGTAAATTGCAAAAAGGTGTAATTGCACAAAAAGTAATTTTCGATTGCTAATTAATTGTAGTTTCACCAAAATTATGTGAAACTACATAAAAGATAAAATAAAAAATAAAAAGTGCATTTGCATAATGTAAGTATAGTTGCACAAAAGAGTTCAACTAAACAACAATAGTGAAATTGTACAGAAGAAGGCAATGCACAATGTAAAAATGACCAATTAGTGCTATGCCTAAGGAATAAAACACAAAGAAACTATATCAGAAAAATAATAATGAAAAACCTCACACAATAAACAAGACATATTGTTTTTAGGTTGGGCTGGTAGAGCACCGTGAGCGTACAAACGGTGTGTTTTAGTTTCAAATCCGGGTGCACGACGTGCATAACCGATACTAAAGAGAATTTTAGAAAAGGTATTTGTAATTTTTGTATTTTATTTTTACATCTATGGTAAAAATACATTAGCAACCAAATGTATGTAATTCGTCAAAATAAGCATACAAAACAAAGTATCTCTACATTATTGTCCAATCATCGAACACTTTTTTTATTCTCAACATCTCGAGCAAGCCAACTGCGGTCTTTGATGCTCCTCCGAAAGATTCATATATATCCCATCAACTTCACACCTACCTGATGAACTTTGTATCTATGTGGTCAATTTGTGAATCGAATTTTTCGAGATGGATGAACACACCACATCAACTAGGAAATGAAATGGCATTGGTGGATGTGGTTCTCTAGCAGTGATAGGTTGCCGCCGGTGCGTGATTAACTAGTTCATGGTCTAACACAACCTCGTGGCGACTTTGTTATTGATGAATGGATTATAGTCAAGACCTTCTCCCTTTTATCTGCTCTCTCAAACCTCCATCTCTAATTTGGTCTATCCTCCCTGTCCCTGTGATTGGCGGCAGGGGCGGAGCTCCCCTTAGGGCAAGGTAGGACGGCTAACTACCTTGATTTTTTCCAAACAATCACACACACAGATATATATGTATATATATAGGAAAATCTCTCTCTAGAATCCATTTGTTGTATTTTCAGTTTGTCTAGGTAAAAAGAAGGTAAATGAGCCTTACTAGGCCGTGATTTTGGAGTAGCTCAACTGACTTTGCCTCTTCCTTGTGAATGTGCAATTGTGTGGAAGGTGACGTACTTTGTTGAGGGCACACTGTGCGTGTTAATATAGGAGGTTTAACCAATAACCTCAAAAGAATTTACATCAAAGTTATTACACAACCAAACTCTAGATAGAGATGACCATCGATCTTTATCAAATACACATCGTGGTGTACAAGATATTAACACGACACGGTACCGAACTCGCTAACACCCCCTCAATCATAACTTATCTAAGTTAGAATTTTTCCCGAAAACTTTGAGTTGGCGTACTTTAAGTGGTTTAGTAAATCCATATGCAAGTTGATCTCCAGTTGGAATAAATTTTACGTATAATAATTTCTAAGCTACTCGTTTTCAAACAAAATGATAATCAACTTCGTTGTGTTTAGTTGTAGCATGAAAACTAGAGTAGCCCAAAGTAAGTTGCACCAATGTTATCACACCATAACCGTACTGCTGGAGGATATGGAATCCTCAACTCATCAATAAGGGTTTTTAACCACATAACTTCAGATAGCATTGGCAGGAGACATACTCTGTCTCTATGCTTGATCTTAACACTGTGGCTTGATTTCTTACACTTCATGCAATTAAGTTTGGGCTAAGAAAGACAACAAAGCCTCTTGTTGATCTTCCATCATCTGGACATCCTGCTCAGTTTGCATATGAAAAGTCACTAACAAGCATAGAAAAGGACTTGCTTAATCTTAACCCAAGGTTAGGTATATCCTTAAATATCTTAGTATCCTTTTAACAACAGTCGAATGCAAGGCAGTTGGAGAATGTAGAAACTGACATACTTTATAGTATGTAAGGAAATGTCTATAGTATGGTAAGAGTCAAATATTGCAATGCACCAATAATACTTTAGTGCCTTGTGGTGTCCTCTATTCCAAGAGGACTTTCTTCGTATGCAGATAATTTTTTATTTGTTGACATGGATGTACTTGTAGTTTACACGTTAGTATACCTACTCTCTTTAGCACATCCCAGGACTTCCTTGCTCATCCTAAACCTCCTCCGAAAATCCTTTGGGGGTATATGTTGTATCGTAGGCAAAATAGTCGGTGTAGAGCATGGTATGCCCCTACATTCTCTATCACGGCTTGCATTTCCTTCCAAAATTGGAACCGCCGTGCTTTGGACCAGCCTTGTCCTGGTCACGATTTGCATTTGTCGAAGACAAGAAAGAATCGACACATGCTACTGGATGTCGGCGTCAGTACCAACGTCCTTTGCCATCAACTGATGGATCGCCATCTCGTCCTCGCTGTCCATAGGCAAGAACTATGGAAAATGGCATCCAAAGCAAACGGTCGAACACCTTGAGTGCAAGGCCGACACACGGAGTGGCCGACGAGTTCGAGCCTTCATGGCTTGCAGCATACGACAACAAGATGGCCGGGAGACGAGGGAGATGTGTTGGGATGGAGATGCAGACGAAATACCGTCGTCAAAATTGTCGGTGCCCCTATTTGGTGACATTGGGTGGGAAATAGCGTTAGGGAAGAGAAGATTTGTCGTGGTGGAAGACAACGACTCTGCCAGGTGGTACCTGACTGCGACTGCGTTTATCGTACACCACTTCGCACGCGTGCTGTGTTCACCGCGCCCGCAGCGTTCCCTGTGTTGTCGGGATGGCCTCGACGCGCCGGACAGAAACGGTCTTTGGACACACGGATGTGGGCGTTTTTCTGCCCGACGTGCCCAAAATCGCTGTGGGACGGTTTGAGGTACCCGACTAGAGATGTTTAAAACTCGTTAAAAATATAGTAGTACTCCCTCCGACCCAAATTAATTGACTTGAATTTGCCTATATTCGGATGTATCTAGTACTAAAATATGTCTAGATATATCTGAATCTAGACAAATCGAAGTCAATTAATATGGATTAGAGGGATTACGGAATGCAGAAGCATTGATTTGAGACGCTGGTCTTTGTTTTTTAAGAGTGGCAATGCTTGTTGTTCCGACGTCCAGCTGAGAAAAGACAGGTCCCCCTATGGTCATTGTCCGTTCGTCCTTGTGCTGTAGTATCAGTTGCTCGTTATCTCGGCCCGGTTGCCTCGCTCGCTCGCTACTAGCCACTCCCTTGAGCACGAGAGCCCCACTCCGGCCCCTCCCGTCCCTTCTGCTCCCGTGCTCCGCATCCGATCTCAGATCGAGCCCCGCAAGATCAATCACCACCACACCAATAATGGCCTCCTCCGCCGGCAGCCGCCGATTCAAGATTTTCGCGGCCGCCGACGGCTTCGGCGAGCCGCTCAAGGACGCCGTCGTCGCGCACCTCCGCGCCCATCCCTCCGTCGCCCAAGTCGTCGACCTCGGCATCGACAAGTACTACTCCGCCGCCGCAGCCGTCGCCCGCAACGTCACCTCCTCCTTCTCATCCTCCGACCCCGCGCTCGAGGCCCGCGGCGTCGTCGTCTGCGGCACCGGCGCGGGCGTCACCATATTCGCCAACAAGTACCCGGGCGTGTACGCCACGCACTGCGGCTCCGTCGCCGACGCCGTCAACACCCGCTCCATCAACGCCTGCAACGTGCTCGCCCTCTCCGGCATGGCCACCCCGCCCGACACCGCCGCGGCCATCGCCGACGCCTGGCTCGCCACCCCCTTCCGCGCTCCCTGCCCCGCGTCCGGGGACGCCCCCTGGGCAGAGGAATTTCAGCGCTTCTTCGACGCCGCCCCTCAAGAGATGGCCTCCATCCCCGCCCCCGCCCCTGCCGCCGACTCCACCTGCGCCATCTGCTCCCTGAGGAACGGGATGGAGTTCGAGCCGGTGGACATCATGCCCGGCGGCGAGATGCGGATCGTGCGCGAGAGCCCCACTTCCGCCTACGTCCGCTTCAAGGCTGGAAGCGTGGAGCCGGCGCACCACCACACTTTCGGCCACGATCTGGTGGTTATCAAGGGCAAGAAGAAGGTCTGGAACCTGACCAAGAAAGAGAACTACCACCTGGTTGATGGGGACTTCCTCTTCACGCCTGCCGGAGACGTGCACCGCGTCAAGTACTTGGAAGACACCGAGTTCTTCATCCGCTGGGATGGACGCTGGGACATTTTCCTCGATGAAGACCTCGAAACTGCGTGCAACGCCATTAATGCCGAGCTTGGTGGTGTGGCTCACAATGATAAGTGAGGAGGAGCGCCAGCTGATGCTGCTTGTCGATGTGAAGGTGATATCTTGTCATTCCTCCCTTTTTTGCCATGTTTACTTCTACAATGTTTGCTGCTGGTGACATCTTTTCAACTCTGCGGTACTCCCTCTATTTTAAAATATAAAATGTTTTAGCTTTGTAAAAGGAGGATATCTGAACCACTTTTAGTGTGTAAGTTCATTCTAAAATTATACGAATCTACACACTAAAACAAGACCAGATACACTTCATTCAGAAAGCTAAAAAATCTTATATTTTGAAACAGAGGGAGTGGAGTATGTTGTTGGATTATTTGCCATGTATGTTGTTGGATTATTTGCCATGCTTGCGGAGCAAGAGAATGGTTGTAGTGCCACCTTGGTGGTTTATACAATCTGAGTTTTTCTGAATAAAATGCACCTGCAAGATGTTATTCAGACTCACACTTCATGATCCCGACAAATTTTTTTTTTTTGGAAGGAGACTACTATAACAAGTTATCAACTATGTTTCACGCCGTTATTGGCAGACAAGATGTTTTATGCCATCGGCAGACACCCTTGGCTCAATTTGCTTCGTGGCTCAACTTTCATGAAATGTGGAAAACCAAGTGCACTCTGCAAAAAGAAAAAAAAAACTCTCTACGCTACAGGAAAGAATCAAGGCGCCGACGGCCAAACCTACGCCGACTGATGTTAGTCGGAGCCGTCAGCGTAGGGCATGAGTCGAGCAGCCCAGCATAACGGCCGTCGGCCTAGCTAGATGGGCTGACGGCAGCCGTCGGTGTAGGCGTAGGCGTAGGAAGGCCCTCGGCTTAGGGTCGAGACGTGGACATGGACGAACGACGAAGTGACGGCGTCACACCTACGCCACCGGCCGAGCCATCAGCCTAGGTTTTTTTTTACTTTCTACTCCGGATCGTCTTTTTAGTCTTAGAATAATTAAAACAAAATGGTAAGAACTTTAAATTTTAAAATCCTTTGATATATAGGTAGGTAATGTGGTCTAGTTTGTAGGAAATTAACAAATATGAATAACATTTTTTGTAAAAAAAAAATGCATGTCTCGGTAAAATGGGCATAACTTTGCATACAACCTCGGATAAGAAAGTTCAAGTTGAAGTGTGTAGAATTCGTCTTAGTTAGCTAAGTGTTTGACATTTCATTATCTGTTTAGCCATGCAATGAATCCTTTAGGCCCTCGAATGCACATTTTATGTAATACCAAGTGGATAAAACTGTGGTATTTCATTTGTGTTTTATCTTGTTCAATATTTTTCCAGGGGTTTAATCCAGTACTACCCATTCTCTAAACTCGTAGAAATACGTCTACATATATTTTTATATCCAAACTTGTATTCAAACCGAGTATTATCTCTATATAGACATACAGATCGGGACCTGTAGATATACAACATTCCCACGCGCACACGATCCGATCTGCCTACCACCGTCCAGCACCCCGGCCGCTACCGGCCATCTCACAACCCGTGAGCCTCCTGTTAATTTTTCGTAACTGGGAACTTCTAGCCGGACAAGACGTCGGACAGCCCGCGAGCCGCCGGAAATCCCGCCCGATAAGTCACCGGACAGTTCGACGGGCCGTCGGACATCTTGCCGGATTGTCCGTCTGCCGCCGCCAAGCTCTCCCGCTCCACTGCTGCCACCACGCCAGCCCTACCGCCACACACCTACAAGGCCAAGTTGAGGAGTGCGCCAGCCAGGTCGAGTCACCGGCTCCCCGGACCCAACCGCCACCATTACCACCGCGGCGAACACGGCTGTTGCCAGCAATGATCCGGCGTAAAACCATACTTTTCCCCTTTGCGTAGAGCTCATAATAGTACATGTATGGCTAGAAAAAAACATACTATATATTTGGTTGAATTATACGGGGTTTTATACAGGGTTACATATACGTGTATATACCAATTACGAAAGAGTATCAAGCGGTCTGAACCGTCCTTATGTTTGACATTATATGATTTTGTAAAAGTTTAGGGAAGAGGGGGTAGTACTGGATCAGATCCCATTTTTCAATTCCTAAAACATCTTACTCGGAGGGAGTAGTTCTTAGGCCTCGAATGAACTATTTCACGTACCACTAGGTTGGATCAAACTGTCACATAACTAATCAGTTCACTTCCGAACCGAACCAGAGACATAAATTTATCTAAAAAGGAACTTAAAACAATATATATGGATTACACTGCCTGATCAACATAAGTGCTAGGCACAGGGCGCTCCGAGTCTTTGGCATCGAGAAAGCGCCTTGCAAGGGTCAATACATACATTCGCTTAGGATCCTGACATTCGTGAACAGAATTTCACTTGCAAACACTTACTTTCTGTGCTGCGGGTGAAAAACTAACCAGAAGAGATGCGCATACGTATCCAACATAAACCAGTGGCAAACACATACTCCCTCTGTCTCAAAATAGACATTGCATACTTTTCTAAATTTAAATGTATCTAGACACTATTTAGTATCTAGATTCATCTAAATTTAGACAAACTTCCGACATCTATTTTGAGACGGAGGGAGTACATTTTTCTAACGCTTCCAATATACAGAGTATTCAAAGATTGCCCGCAACAACTTCCCATATACTCCCTCTGTTTCAAAATATAAGATGTTTTAGCTTTGTGAAAGGAGTGTATCTAGACCTCTTTTAGTGTGTAGGTTCATGTAGGTTTAGAGTGAACCTAACACTAAAAGGGGTCTATATACGATCTTTTCACAAAGCTAAAACATCTTATATTTTAAAACAGAGAGAGTACTCGCGATACGATGAATCAGAAGATCCAAGAGGCTAGAGTCAACTGGCTGTTGCTTTGAGACTTCAAAAAAGAGGACCATTATCCAACGACGCCATATTTCGGGCGTGTTTGGTTCCGGTGTGATCCCCCCCACCTCGCAAGTTGCACGCGCAGGGACTACACGTGCGGATCCGCAGCTGGGCTAAATTCCCCCTTATTTGGTACCCCGCATTGACACTGTTTAGGACTTGGGCAGAATTGAGCCCATGTTTGTTTGGTGGGCGTATTAGACCTGGGAGAAAGAAATGCGCATGTTTGGTTTCAGCTATCTCATGTGCTCTGGTAACCTCTTTCACAGATGTTGAGCTTACCACATATCACGTCCTCTTAACCACAGCAAGCACACACCATAAGTTCACAACACAAAGTACATAAACATTGTAGCAACAACACGACATAAGTTTAGAGAAGTCGAGGTCAAACATCAAAGTACGCAGCAAAGATCAGAGGCCGATCATGGCAAGGGCTGGATCATGTTGCAGGCACTTCTTCATGACTTCAGTCATGGTGTAGTCGAAGATGGTGACCTTGAACATGTCAACCTTCAGCATCTTGAAGGTCAAGAAGTACCCGATCTTGACCTGGTGTGCAATGGCGAAGCCTGGCCACCCCTGGTCAAGGAAGATCCTGCTGCCGACGTCCTGGAGCTTCACCATCCAGCTGCATCCGGTGTTCGTCTTCCATTTCCTTGCGGTCGTATGTAATCATCGACAGTCGCATGAATGGACAACTATTTTTTTTGCCTCATATTAGGCATTGTGTGTCCAAGATCAATCATAAGAGGCATGCTATGAAGCAACCTTTTGGGATCTTGGCCATAGAATGCAAAGTAATCATCGGCCGAACAAAAAGAACATGAAGAGTGATGTGGAAAGTAATCAATGCCTCATATATGATGTGCACACAAACACCGGGGAGAGGACACTATACTACCTAGTACAATGCACAACATAGTTTGTTTTGAACGATTGCAGGTAGTACAGATTCACTCCCTAGTGTGATTTGGTGACAACTTTAATCATCGGCCTAGAACAAGAAGATGAATAGTGCAATCTAGCCACTCATTTTCCCCAATTTTCCCAATCGGACGAACCCTAATCACAACATCTGCCGAAATCTAGCCACTGAAGGGAATATGCCCGAGAGGCAATGATAAAGTTGTTATTATCTTATACCATGTTTATGATAAAAGTTTTGTCAACACCCGGATTTTTAATCCCAGATGCCTGTTATGCCATACATCGCAATCCCAGGATTACCATTTTTGCGAGACATGACAGATTGGATATCACAATACATCATCCATTACAAACCATAATAGGGTCTTACACAAATAAAGGATCTCATGATCCAGTCTTAGTACAAACAAGTAGCGGAATAAATAACGTAGAGGTGGACTCCATCTTCAGTGTCACAGGCAATGCTGACGATGGGAGATGATCCTAGTTGTCGTAGCCGTCCTGCTGTCCTTCTTCCGGATAGTCCTCCTCATAGTCTGGCCACGGGAATAGCCAGGGAAAAATCCATGAGTACTCTTTAAGTACTCGCAAACTATAACTAACAAGTAAGGTAGTTCTAGTAGGAATACTAAGTTCTAAGTTCATTTGTAAAGTTAAGTTTGAAACCTAAGCTGAGTTCAGAAACAAAGAAAGATAAAATAAAGTTCTAAATCACCTAAGTGGGAACTTAGTTGTCATAGTCACAACTCTGTTATGGTCAAGCCATGTCACAATTCATTTCATAAGTCATTTTGAAAAAAATCTGACAACGGAACAGTATGGCCACTCCAACTGTCCATAACCGCGGACGCGGCTATTCGATTAGTTTGACACTCTACAGAGGTGGTATATTTTCACCACAAAATTCGATATATCTATCAGGGATAACCCTGAATCATCATACTTAGTATGCAGATAATCAAACATAACCTTTCCTTTACACACTCTAGTATAAGCACCTCTCCTATGAGCTTGGCCTCCCAGCCATGGCCATCTGCCATCCTGGGCACTGCATAGGTGGACAACATTGAGAGGTAGCCTCAGCTCAAACCTCTCCTGCGAGGGAACTAATACTAATGCATATAAACTTCCGGATAAGCCTTACCCAATTCAGGTATTGTGGTTGTACGGTAAAATTGGAATGGTATCGCATCTGAAACCAACCATCAGTTTTTATAAAGGGGCTAAGGCTCATGCCTCAACATTTTCATCATCATAAACCATTAGTGTTGCTCAACACATGTCAAAACATCTCAATAGAATGACTCATCATTCCAAGGTTTTCACAAGTCATTTTCACCAAGTATTCCCATCTAAAGTGATCAAGTTTTTGGTTTAGCTCTAATTACTAAGTTAAGAGTGTTCACTAAGGTGGGATGCTAATCTCAATCTCATGCCATAGAATGACATCTAAGTCTAACTAGCTAGGCCAAGTTTTATACCCTTTATGCTATCTATAAACAAAGTAAAGAACTTTGGTAAAGTAAAAGAAAGTAAAGCTTGTAAGTAAAACTTGGGATTGGTATAAATCACGAAAGGGTATAACCAAAGCATGCCTAATGCTTTTGCTCAAGTTAAGTGGGCAAGTGTTAACTTGCTTAGTTCTAGCTTGCCTTGATTGGTGCAGTGGTTAAAATTCTCCTCGTCTTCTTCGGGGTAGAACTCCTCCTCTTTGTAGACTTGGTTGGTACTATCGTCTATAAATACATACGGAAATACACAATCACCAAACAATACTTAACTAGTCTATTTAGCACAGTAAGGCACATACTTGATGATCTAGTACCATCACAAACATCACAAGATTTGATGAACTAGTTTCAGTTATTTTATTTGAGAAAAGTAATTTCTACTCATTGAAAATAATTAAGATTTAATATTCTCCATTTAAAATATGGGATCATGTGAACACATGTCATCACCACATATTCTAATATATGGGAATGGTATTTAAATGTTGGATCACATTTTATAAAGTTTAAGATTAATATTTAATGATTTAAAGTGACTAGAAATGCCTATATAGCATTATTTTGGTACTAGTCCAAAGTCACTGCATGCAAACCTATATATTATTACATTTTCAGATAGGTATTGTCAAATGTGATTTTCGAGATTTGGAATCAACTAAAAATCTATTATGGTTGATTTTTGAAAAATGTTTGAATGTGGAAAAGTCTCTATCTTGTTATTTTTGCTATATGTGATCTATAACTCTAATTGATTTAAATCCAACGGGCTTGGATAGAGATTTAAATTATATTTCCAACAAAATTAGAATCATTCAATTTGGTTAAGTAAATCTTTCTGAATTGATTTTCAAACTAGTGGACAGAAACTAGATTAAGTCTAAATAAAAAAATCTAAATTTGAATTCTAGGGCCAGCGCGGGAACACTAATGGGCCGGCCCAGTTTCACTCCGCGGCGCAAAGAACAGCTGACAGGGGCCCCTGCATGTCAGCGGCTCTTCAAACGCGAAGCGGTACGGGGCGATGTGGGCCGCACGATTAGAACTACGATCTACGGTTGTGGCTCTTCATCGACGACAGACAGGTCACCGACGAGACGGAACCCTAGCGGCTCGGTGGGGGTGCAGTGGGGGCATACCAGGGCTCCAGCTAGTGTGGCGATGGGGGCGATCGAACGAGGAGACGATGGCGGACTCAGGCGAGGTTGCGGTAGCTCCTGGGGTGGACGAAATCGACGGGGATCTTCCTCCTCTGCTACGGCGATCCCTGGCGCAATTCCGGCGAACGGCTGCTTGAGCGGCTCTGGCGATGGGGTGAGGTGATGCTGAGGGAGAGGGGAGTTGAGTGGTGTGAGGAAATGGTGCTGGGGAGGGCTCCTTATATAGGCTCGATGAGGGGACCGTGAGGGCGACGGTGAGCTCGTCGGTGACGACGATACAAGGCGCTAGAGGCATGGGCAGGGTAGGCGGATGGTGGCTTGCCTCCTGGCGGTCAGCTATGGCGTGATGGCGACACTAGGGGTGGTGGCATGCGGTCGAGAAAGGCTGGCGCTCTGCGTGGCAGAGGCGGTGCTCGACGCGTTTCACGGCGGCCGCTGGTCGCGCAGCGGGAAGAGGGCGTGTCTAGGGAGGTGTTGGGGTTATGGCGGAGCAGTGCACGCGAGCTGAAGGCAAGGCGCGGCTTGTGCAGGCTTGTCGGGGATGGTGCTCTGGCGTGAGCTGGGCACGGTGCAGAGACAGTGGACACGAGCTTTCCTCGATGGTCTAGGGGCTGGCAAGGCTCGGGGAAGGGACCGTGGGCGACGGTAGGGTTTGGTGGTGCTAGGGGCATGCTGGATTGGCGCTGCACGGTCGCTGGCGCGTTGCCCGCGTTTGGCCGGCGTGCCACTGTTGCTAGCAGTGAAGGGGGAGCTGGTCTAGGCTGGGTAGATGCTAGGGGGACAGGGGATTAAGTGGGAGACCAAATTGGTCGATGATCACTGTGGAAACAGTGAAGCTACTCTAGTTCTGGTTCAGTGCCTTCCATGTGTTCGACAGAATGGCTGCAAGAAGAAAAGTTTTGAATTTTGGATTCAAATTTTTTGAGTGTTCTCCACGTAAGCTTGAGATTCTATGCCTGTTTGGAAAGGTCAAGGGGAAATCATTTGAGTGGTTTTTGAAAAGGTGTGATCTATGCATATGAAATGGATTCCATTTTCAAATGCCATTTAAAATTAGTGTTTAAATGTTTTTGTAAGATTTCAAAGTGGGCCTTGGTAGATCATTACTTGTACTAGCAAGGGGTGCAAAGATTCATAAATGTTTCTGTTGGACTTTGAGTTCTAGGAACACCTAAAGTGACCTAGTGGATTAAAATGGCAAAAATGACCATTTGCCTTCATTAATTCTAATTGATTTCTTTTTCTTTGGATTTTGCTTGGGAATGATCTAGATGATGTGGCATTTACCTTAGAATCATTTTACAACCATTAGAACAAACAAACATGGCAATTCAAAACAATTCCATATTAATGTAACACCATATGCATGCTTAATTGTTTTAATAATAACAAGTTTTTGTTAACCCTAAATCGGGTGATTTGAATCTTGATTCACCTTGATCAAAGTTTTGGGATGTTACAAACCTTCCCCCCTTAAACAAAATCTCGTCCTGAGATTTAAGAAAGAAAACTAGGAACTAAAGAGATCTAGAAACTCAGTCCTAATGTAATCTTCTCGCTCCCAAGTGGCTTCTTCTTCGGTATGGTTGCTCCATTGGATCTTGAGAAATTTGATACTCCGGGTCCTGGTGGTTCTGTAAGCTTCCTCCAAGATACGGATGGGCACTTCACGATACGTTAGATCCTTGTTGATATCAACGGCTCGGTGATCGATGTTCTTGAAAACTTCGGTCTTCTCCGACGCTTCTAGGCATTTGCGAAGTAACGAGATATGGAACATATTGTGGATGGCAGACATCTCCTCTGGCAGTTCCAGTTGATACAATACTTCTCCTCTACGATTCAGAATCTTGAAGGGTCTGATATATTTGGGGGCTAACTTTCCTTTCAGTCTAAAACGTTGTGTTCCCTTCAATGGCGAAACTTTGAGATACACAAAATCTCCAACATTGAAAGTCAGGTCTCTCCTTCTCTTGTCAGCATAACTCTTCTGTCTGGATTGGGCGGTCTTGAGGTGCTCATGGACTTTGTGAACCTTCCCTTTGGCTTCTCGTAGGATGTCGGGTCCAAAAATCTGACACTCTCCTACTTGCGACCAATTCAAAGGGGTACGACACTTTCTTCCATATAAGAACTCAAATGGGGCCATTTGCAAACTGGCTTGATAACTATTGTTGTATGCGAATTCTGCGAAAGGCAGACAATCTTCCCATTTTGATCTGTACTCTAACACACAACCTCTCAACATATCCTCTAGGATTTAGTTGACTCTTTTAGTCTGTCCATCGGTTTGCGGGTGAAAAGCTGTGCTGAAATTCAACGTGGTGCCTAATCCTTCTTGGACTTTCTGCCAAAATCTCGAGGTAAATTGGGTTCCTTGATCCGATACTATGGTCTTGGGGGTTCCATGCAAACTGACGATTCTAGAAATGTATAACTCTGCTAGCTTCGAACTCTGGTAGGTTGTCTTAACATGTATAAAATGAGCTGTCGTGGAAATGGCCACGGCAGTCGCTGCCACTGGCACTGATTGAGTGTTTCGTGAGGAAGAGTTGGCGGCCATCTGCGGAGCGAGATGGGGGCGGATGCACATGGGTTTACCCAGGTTCAGGCCCCCGGAGGGTAAAGACCTACTCCTGCTAGATTAGATTATGAGAGAGCGAGTTACAGGGGTGGCAAGCTCGGCGGTTAGGCAGGGAGTCGCTTGAGGGGGTGTATGATGGAATGTGAGGTTCATGATACCCTAGGGAGGTTTATATATGAAGCACCTCGCTAGGGTTTACAAGCCGTCCCCGAACAAGATAAGGATCCGGGGACTTTTAACCTAATCCGACTGGGCTTCTGCTACGTTTCTGGGCTTCCAGTCGCTAGTCGATGGGCCTCTCCTTCCTTTGTAGTCCAATCGCTGTTCTCCAGACGCACTCGCAGGCCTTTCGGCCCACTCGAAACGTCCTGCTGGGCATACCCCCTTTGGCATATCCCCATCAGTAGTCCCCGAGGCCATCGTTGATGCAGGCACGGGCGTCCTTTTGGCGTTCGAAGTAAGCGAGCCCAATTTGGGCGTCCAGTTGAGTCGGCGATGGACTTTATTAGAACCGAGGAGAATTTCCCCACGGCTCCATTCGTCATTTCAGTGAACATCATTGCCGCCCAGTCGTCGTTTCGGCAAGAGGAGAGACTGGCGGATGGCGAATAGACCACAGGAGTTGGACCGTCAAAACCTGGTCAAACTATCCGTTGGAATTTCCAACGGTAACTACGACGCAATTACCGTAAGCAACTGCTACCCCGATTTTGGCGGGTGACGTTTCCCATATAAGGGGAGTGACGGATCAGCTGCGCCAATCCTTCTCCGCATTCTTCATTCTTCCTCATTTGTTCTGCCTTCCTGCGTCCTCCCGACTTACTCTCCCCGCGTCGCGCGATTCCACATATTTACTCGATGGTGCCTCCCAAGGGCTCATGGGGGAAATCCAAGTGCACCACGACCCAACTGAGATCCTTCAAGGACGCTGGGGTGCTCTGCAAGGGGAATTGGTGGGTTCCCCCCTCCTCCGAGACCGAGCCGAAACCGCGACCTGGCGAGTTCATCTGCTTCACCAGTCATCTTGAGAGGGGCTTAGGGTTCCCCACCTCGCTCTTCTTCCGCCTCTTCTGCGCATACTATGCGATCAAGCCCTCAGATCTTGGTCCACACAGCATCGAGCAGCTGGCGATCTTCGTCGCCTTCTGCGAATGCTACCTTGGCTGCAGGCCATATTTCCTGCTATGGCTGGAGCTCTTCCACGGCCGCATCGGGCGCGAGGCGTCTAGCGGCTTGATGTTGGCCACAGGCGGGGTCACCTTCCAATTGAAGCCGAAGGCCAACTTCGTCAAGCTCCTCCTACCGAAGAAGGCCGTCAGCGTGTGGAAGAAGAGCTGGTTCTACGTCAAGGAGGCCACTCCCTCTAGCGAGGTATCTCTTCCCGAGTTCGTCGCCAAGAGGAGCGAGCCCCGTCGGTTGGCGCCGAAGAAGCTTCCTGAAGATCAGCGGATGGCCGTCGCAGAAATGATGGATCGGATCCAGAAGCTGAAGGACCAGGGGTTGATTCCGATCAACCTCTACAATTGCTGGCTCGAGCGGCGCCTGGTTCCGCTGGCGACTCGTCCGCACTGGATGTACGAGTACAGCAGGAAGCATGACCCGTCTCGATCCAGCAAGGAGTCATGGGAGGCCAAGGACTACAAGGCCGCCCTAAAAAAGATTACCGACGCGGAGTTCACCGGTGCGGTGGTCGGGGTCGCCCCGTATACTCCCGTGAAGAATGAAGCCCCCATAGTAAGTTCTCTTTCCAATCGCTGCGTTCGTACTTCAATTTTAGTCTTCTCGCTTAGTGTTTTTGACTCGTGGTGGTTCTCAACTTTTTCAGGTATTGGAGGGTTGGCTTCCTCCGCTTGACGAAGAGGTTCCCCAGGAACTGGAGGAGGACTCCGAGGGGAATCCTTCCGACAGCGACGGGGAAGAAGAAGAAGTCCCTCCCCAGCGCCTGTGGCTCACAAGACCCGGATGCAGAGACAGCGAGAGGTCGAAGCGAGCCGTAGCCTGGACGAGCTCGAAGAAGGCGACGAGGTCGCCTAGGAGCAAACGTCCCGGCGCACTGCTACACCGTCGAAGCCCCCACGCCGGCCCAAGTCGCCAGCAAAAAGGCCTGCGTCACCAGTCAGGTCGTCAGTGGTGTTCAAGTCAGACGACGACTCCGCCGACGAAGGATCTCCCGAAGTCTCGCACAAGGCCCCAAGGGACACAGTCCCGACGAAGGGGTTGGAGGGCGAGGACACGAAAGTGGTGGTAGAGGTTCCCCTGGCGGCGATTGCGCCACCGATCTCGGGGGCTCCAAGCCAAGAAGCAGCTGAGGCGACGGCGCCCAAGTTGCCACAATCGTCGAAGGCGGCGGCATCGGAGCCAGAGATCCCGGTGACTGCAGCTTCATCGTTAAGGAAGCCCTCGGTTTCGTGGGCTTCGGACGTCTTCAAGAGGGGGCTCAGCCGCAAGCTGGGTCCCGAGTTGGACAAGCCCGCCCATATTAGTACCGGGCTTCACGTCCTTCCAGTCGCCAAGTAAGTTGTGCTTCCTTGTCCCAATTTGCCTTGATTCTTTTGTGTTGAGCTTGTGCTGATTGAAGGGGCTCATGTAGGTCTGGCGCTAAGAAGATTGGTCGCCCTTCGGTGGCTAAGATTCCACCGGCCACTAGCGTGGGAGAGGGCGGTCTACCCAAGAAGCGGAAAGCCTCCGAAGATGTGGCGGCCGCCGAAGTTGCGAAGAAGCAGAAGGGAGGCGCTGACGACGCCGCGACCGGGGGAAGCGCCATGGAGCCAGCTGCTGCGCCAGTCGCCAAAGAGGTGGCGAGGACGCGATCGGAGCCAACCCTGGCTGCGTCCGTGCCGGAGGCGCCGGTCTCGGCAACCAGCGCCCCTGCCAGGGCTTCTGCGACGTTCCCTCGTTTTATGGCGAAGGGGTTTCCAGGTGTTGCGGACACGCAATCTCCACAGAGTCTGGAAATCATGGATGCGGACATTGGGTCCCGCCGAGGGCACACCTCTTTCACGGTCCCGTCGACTGACGCCGGGGAACTTCACAAGATGCTCAGCGCTGCTATTCAGGTATGTCCAGTCCCCGAATTCCTAGTCGCTGAATTTCAGTGGCTAGGAATTGTTTTTCTTTTCCTTCCTTCCCTAGTCCCCGAGTTCCTGGTCGCTGAATTTCAGCGGCTGGGAGCTGGATTTTGGTTTTCTTCCTTCTCCAGTCCCCGAGTTCCTAGTCGCTGAATTTCAGCGGCCGGTAGCTGGATTTTGGTTTTCTTCCTTCTCCAGTCCTCGAATTCCTGGTCGCTGAATTTCAGCGGCTGGGAGCTGGATTTTGGTTTTCTTCCTTCTCCAGTCCCCGAGTTCCTGGTCGCTGAATTTCAGCGGCTGGGAGCTGGATTTTGGTTTTCTTCCTTCTCCAGTCCCCGAATTCCCAGTCGCTGAATTTCAGCTGCTGGGAACTGGGTCTTGTTCTGTCCAATGCTTAGTTGAGTTCTTTGTTTACAGGGGTTGCAAAGGGAGGCAACTGATCGGCAGGCTACAAGAGAGCGCTTGGAGCGTGACTTGCGCGAAGCGCAGGAGGTGAACCAGCGGCTTCAGGAGACTATTGGTGAGTGTTTGTTCGGCCTTATTCTTCTTTTCCTGGTGTGAGCTGGTTGTGTGCAATACTCTGATATCTTTGCTTATAGATGGTTTCTCGGTTGAGATCTCCAAGGCCCGTGAGGGGTATGTCCCACTCGCCGAACTGGACGCGGCGAATGGGCGAATAGCCTCTCTGGTCAAGGACTTGGAAGAGGCTAAAGCGGCCTCAATTTCTTTGGAGGAACGAGCGAAGGCTGCCGTCGCCGCGGCTGAAGAGGAACGCAAGGCCACGGACTCCATCATCGTGGGGCTGCATAACGAGCAGACTGCCTTGGAGAAGCACGTCAAGGAGAACTACCCTAAACTCCTTGGTGAGTCTCTGTCTTTGCTTTAGCCTTTTGTCGATTCCCCTCTTTGGGGGTTTCATTGTTTCGCTGACATCTGACTTTGTAGCTGTGGTAGGCCAAAGCGACCCGGTGGTGCAGACTTAAACCGCCTCGCAGTGCATAACTGCCGTGGTGAATGCGGCCACGGCCTCGGCGTTGTGTGTCCAGGCGGCTCTTCAGGGCATGTCTCCCACCAAAGTCATCCCTAGGGGGCTTACGGAGGTATGGCGCTATCTGGAGGAGGTGCCCGCCGTTGTGGAGTGGATGCCGCGCTCGGTGTTCAGACGCGGGGCCGCCACGGCGTTGAGCTTGGGTCTCGCACATTTCCCCGTCGACTTCGACCTTGACGATGTGACGAGTGGCTATCCGTCAGCGACCGGCACGGTGGAGATGTCGGAGGTGCTGAGGCTGACCGCGAGGGCCACTCCTTATGCCAATCGTGTCTTGGCGATGGGGGATCTGCTGTCGTATCAGGAGACGGTGTTGGCGCCTGGCGACCCCGAGCCGGAGCACTGCGACATGAAGTCGGAGCAGCCCTTCCGGTCGTCGTTGGCGAAGTCGCTGACAACGTACCCGACGAACCCGTGGCAGCCCTTTGTGCGCGTCAAGGGTGGTGGTGCTGCTTCTTCATCAGGGCCTATGGAGTAAGCAAATGTAAAGGTTGTAATGTATGCCAAGTGGCGAACGCTGTATGGTATTTTTTTGCAATGTATGCCATGGGGAGTTGATCGACTCCTGTTATGATTAGGAAAATGTTTTGTTCAAGAAATATTTTGATTGAGCGAGTCCCCGAGCGCGTCCGCCCTTTAGTGGGGTATAACTCGAGTGTGTACTTTTGTGTGTTTGATTTGTTTACACGTTTGTTTTTATCCCTCACGTCTTCTGAGTGGCAAATCCCCGAGCGCGAGTGGGGCTATCTAGTGAGTGAGTCCCCGAGCGTGGTGCCCGGCCGTATTGGTCGTGATCCTGTTGCAGGTTGTGAATGCATTGTTTGTAATGCGTCTCCTCTCCTGGCTCAGAGAGCCAGTCGCTTGGCGAGCCCTAGGCAGCTCTCTTACTTGGTGTGTTCCCGAGCCGCGTGGAGTTCCCGTTTTGCGGAGTCCCCGTGCGTGGTATTTAACCGTTCGAGTCGCTTTGCCCAAGGGTGGGAGGGACAAAGCGCCGTGGGAAGCGTGTATCGGATGTCTTGGCCCGGCGGGCCAGTCGGGCTAGGCGACTCCAATGTCGGCTCCGGGTTGGCGTTTTTCGTGGACGACCCAAGGCCCGAATACTTCCGGTGCCCTTGTGCCGCACTACTTTGCCATGCCGGTCGCTCGACTAGAGGTTGACTTCCGTAAGTAGCGTATTGCTGGCATGTACGAGTGCGAGTGGCACAAGAATATGGCGAGTGGGCACAATCTGTGTGATCCGAATGAATTTCATTATATATTCCGATGGAGTACAGTGTGGTGTTCTAAGTATAGAACTTTCTGAGGAGGTTTACGTTCCATGGCCTCCCGACCTCCAATTGGCCATCACCCCGTATGTCGATGAGGTAATAGGCGTCGTTGCCAAGGACTCGGTCTATGGCGAATGGCCCCTCCCATGGGGGGAGAGCTTGTGCATGCCCTTCTTGTCTTGGGACAGCCGTAGGACTAGGTCGCCTTCCTGGAAGGTGCGAGTTCACACTCGACGGCTGTGATAGCGGCGCAGTCCTTGCTGGTATATGGTGGTGCGGGAGCGAGCCAGGTCGCGTGCCTCGTCAAGTTGATTGACGCTGTCTTGGCGGGCGATCTCGTTGGCCGCCTCGACATAATTGGTGACTCGAGGGGAGTCGTGCTCCAGGTCTGTTGGCATTACGGCTTCGGCGCCATATACCATGAAGAAAGGCGTGAACCCGGTTGGTCGGTTGACGGAGGTGCGGATCCCCCATATCACAGAGGGGAGGTCATCGACCCAGCATCCTGGGGTGCGCTCGAGGGGCACCTACAGTCGCGTCTTGAGCCCGTGGAGGACGCTCGGATTGGCGCGCTCTGCTTGGCCATTTGATTCCGGGTGGGCGACTGATGCGAGGTCGAGTCGGATGCCGTGCTCCTCACAGAATTCCGCCATGGCCCCCTTGGCGAAGTTGGTGCCGTTGTCTGTTAGGATGCTGTGCGGGTAGCCATACCGGTAGATGAGTTCGCGGAGGAACTTGGTGGCCGTCTTGCCGTCGCACTTTTTGATCGGCTTGGCCTCGACCCATTTGGTGAACTTGTCGACTGTGACCAGGAGGTGAGTGAAACCAGACGGGGCCTTCTTGAATGGGCCTACCATGTCCATGCCCCATACGGCGAATGGCCACGTGATGGGGATTGTCTTGAGTGCCGAGCTAGGAAGTTGTGTCTGATTGGCGTACTTCTGGCACCCGACGCATCGTTGGACGATGTTGGTGGCGTCGGCGTGTGCGGTTAGCTAGTAGAAACCGTGCCGCATGGCCTTGGCGACTAGCGACTTGGCGCCGGCGTGATGGCCGCAGTCGCCGGCGTGAATGTCCTAGAGGATCTTGCGGCCTTCTTCTGGATGTACACAGCGCTGGAACACACCGGTCGTGCTGCGCTTGTGGAGCTCACCGTTGATGATGATGAAGGATTTGCAGCGGCGCACGATCATTCGCGCCTCTGTCTCGTTGCTCGGTAGGAGTTTGTGTTCCAGGAAGGCGACGTATGGCGCTGTCCAGTCGCTAGGTTCCACAACCATGGCGACTAAGGCCAGTTCTGGTTGCAGTGGGATCCCTACGTCAATCTCCTTCGGTGGGCTGACTGAGGGTTTGTGGATGATGTCGAGGAAGACGCCTACTGGTGGTGCCTGTCGGGTCGATCCGATGCGGGAAAGGGCGTCTGCTTCCTCGTTTTTGCGCCTGTCGATCCGACAGAATAGCCGTCAAAGTGTCCTCCCAACTGGTCGACGGCTTGGCGGTACGCAATCATTGTTGGGGAGACAACGTCGCACGTCCCGGCCACTTGGCCGACGACTAGGTCGGAGTCGCCATAGCATCGTAGGTGGTTGATGTTCATCTCCTTGGCAGCTCTCATGCCGTGGAGGAGGGCCTCGTATTCCACCATATTGTTGGTGCAGGGCTTGAAGTTGAGGTGGAGCACGTAGCGGAGCTTGTCTCCTTTGGGGGAGGTCAGTATGACCCCAGCACCCGCGCCATCGGCGTTCTTGGAACCGTCGAAGTGGAGCGACCAGTAGTGGAGGTATGGGAGCTTCTCTGGCTACTGTGCTTCTTCCCAATCTGCGAGGAAATCAGCCAGGGCTTGTGACTTGATCGCTTTTCGGGGCTCGTACTTGATATTGTGGACGCCGATCTCGACGGCCCACTTGGCGACTCGCCCAGTTGCCTCGCGATTGCGTATGATGTATTGCAGGGGCGCGGAGGATACTACCGTGATTGGGTGCTCCTGGAAGTAGTGTGGGAGCCGCCGCTGTGCTCGGAATACCGCGTACACCAGTTTTTGGTATTGCGGGTAGCGCTGTCGTGAGTCCGTTAGGACTTCGCTGATGTAGTATACGGGTCGCTGTATGGGGCGCTCCTTGCCCTCTTCCAGTCGTTCGACGAACATCACGGCGCTGACGACTCGATTGGAGGCCGCGACGTAAACGAGCATTGGCTCTTTGTCGAGTGGCGCGGCGAGCAGTGGTGCCGCAAGTAGCACTTCTTTGAGCGCTGTGAGTGCGTCGTCGGCTTCCGCGTCCCATTGGAACGTTGGGTTCTTGTGCATCAGGCGGTAGAGGGGCATTGCCTTCTCGCCTTGTCGAGGGATGAAGCGACTGAGGGCCGCGACTCGCCCTGCCAACTTTTGGACGTCGCGCAGGCACTCGGGTTTCCCGAGTCGCGCGATGGTGTCGATCTTGGTGGGGTTGGCTTCAATGCGTCGCTTGGAGACTACGTATCCCAGAAGCTGTCCGGTGGGTACGCCGAAGGTGCATTTTCCAGGATTCAGCTTGATGTTGTACCTCCGCAAGTTTGCGAAGGTTTCGGCGAGCAGGTCGTCCTGGCAGGAGGATTTTACCACCACGTCGTCGATGTAGACATGAATGTTGTGGCCAATTTGGCTCGCTAGACATTCTTGCATGCACCTCTAGTATGTGGCGCCTGCGTTCTTGAGGCCGAACGTCATGGCCGTGTAGCAGAATGTGCCGAATGGCGTGATGAATGCCGTCTTGTCCTTGTTTTCGACTGCCATCTTGATCTGGTTATAGCTAGAGTAAGCATCGAGAAAACACAGCGATTCCGATCCGGCGGTCGAGTCGATGATCTGATCGATGCGCGGTAGGACGAACTCCTCCTTCGGGCAGGCGCTGTTGAGGTTGGTGTAGTCAATGCACATTCTCCATGTGTTGTTCTTTTTGCGAACCAGGACTAGGTTTGCCAGCCACTTGGAGTACTTGATTGGCCGGATGAAGCCTGCGGCTAGCAAGCGCTAGACTTCCTCGGCGATTGCTCGGCGGCGCTCTTCATTGAAGGGCCGTAGCGACTGCTTTACTGGTCGCACTTTGGGGTCGGCATTAAGTTTGTGCCCAGCGAGTTCCCTCGAGACACCTGGCATGTCAGATGGCTTCCATGCGAAGATGTCGCGGTTCTCACGGAGGAACCCGATGAGCGCGCTTTCCTATGCGGAGCTCATGTGCGCCCCGATGGTGACCGTCTGGCTGGAGTCGCCTGGGATGAGCTCGACGGTGC
Source organism: Avena sativa (assembly GCA_916181665.1). NCBI lineage: Eukaryota > Viridiplantae > Streptophyta > Magnoliopsida > Poales > Poaceae > Avena > Avena sativa. The sequence continues at coordinate 439,457,623 of OV702295.1, forward strand.
GGGTGTGCGTGGTCGCCTCGAACGTGGAGTTCGCGACGATCGGTTTCTTCAGGATGGTGCGATCGTCCTTGTTGATGTTGCCCGCATATTTCACGAGCTGCTCCACGTGGTCGGTCTCTGCGGCGATGATGGCGTCGGCAAGCTCGGCGCCTTTTTCCTCGCATTCCACGGCCATATCGGGGTCTCCGTGGATGGTGATGATGCCGCTCGGCCCGGGGAGCTTCATCATGGTGTAGGCGTAGTGTGGGGTCGCCATGAACTTTGCGAATGCCTGGCGGCCCAGGACGCAGTGGTAGGGACTGCGGAAGTTCACCAGCTCGAAGATGATCCTCTCTGTGCGGTAGTTTGCCGGTGTGCCGAAGGTGACGGGCAGCATCACTTTCCTGATCGGGTACGCCTTCCGATCGGGGACGATGTCGTGGAAGGTCGTCAGTGTTGGCTCGATGGCTGTTTCTAGGAGCTGGAGCCTTTTGAACGTGTCGAGGTATAGGATATTGATGGAGCTCCCACCGTTCGTCAATGTCTTGGGCAGCCAGTAGTCGGCCACCTTTGGCCTGACCACCAGGGCGACTCGCCCTGGGTACTCGATTCTTGGCGCATGGTACTGGCGACTCTAGGTGATGCTCTGCTCGGACCAGTTTAGGAAGCGGAGGATGTCGACTTGCGTCACCGCATTGACGGCGACCGCGCGGGCGAGTACCTTCTTCTCACGCTTGGTGCCGAGCCTGGTGAAGGTATGTAGCGACCCGACGGCAGTTCCGAAGCCGTCGCTGTTCCCGTTGTCCCGAGGTGGGTTGTTGTTGGGGTCCTCCCTTGCACGTCTCGCCTTCTCAATCTGTTTAAGGGAGTGGAAATCGGCGGTGGTGTGGGTGGCGGGTTTTCCCTCCCTGCTATGATAGATGCAGGGCTGGTTGAGCAAGGCGGCGGGGTCGAATTTCGGCCTCGTCGTGTTGTTGGCGCGGTAGTTCCCGCTGTCGCGGTAGTTTCCTCCATCATGGCGGTAGTTCTTGGGGTCGCACTGGCCGTAGCCGGCGTTGGCGACGAAGTCGACTCGCCCGTCTGTGCGGTGCTTGCCGGTGATGCGGATGTTGCTGTAGCGCATGTCGCGTAGGCGCCCGCTGTCATGGATGCTAGTGCGGCGTCTTCCTCCCGACTCGTCGTCGGAGTCTTGGTTGGGGTCCTCCTCCGCATACCGCTTGGCGATCTCGAGGAGGTCGGGGATGTTGTCGAGCGTCTGGTAGACCCTCTTGATCTTGGCGACGAGGGGTTCATACCGGCACGCATTCTTGAAGCAGTGTATCGTCGTGTCTGGGTGGATGCCGGAGGCGTTTATCCACAATTCTTGCCACCTTTGGATCCACCGGCGGGTCAACTCGCGTTGTCCCTGGATGCATCACTCCAGGTCCTCTATGGTAGTGGCACGGGTGTAGGAGCCCTCGAAGTGCCTGACGAAGGCGTCCCGCATTTCTTCCTAGGAATTGATGCTGTCGGCGGGTAGCGTGTTGATCCACTGCCGTGTCGCACCCTCCATCATTAGGGGAAGGTAGCGAGCGGCGAGCAGGTTGGTGTGGCCTGCGATCCCCATTGCCATGAGGTATGTGTCCAGCCAAACGGTGGGGTCGTACGTCGGGTCGTACTTCTCGATTTCCTTGGGGGCCTTGAAATTGGCGGGGTATTTTTCCCCGCGAATCATTGGTCCAAAGCATTGCGGCCCGACTCGGCTGAGCGAGCCTCTTGGCTCTGGGTCGCCGCGGTTGGTGAGGTTGTGCCGCGGGTCGTAGGGCTGGAGCGACCGCCACGCCTGATTGTTGATGATGTGCGTTCGGGCATCGAGGGGCTGCCCGTTGGCAGCGACCGTGTTGTTTGCCGGTCGCGGCTCGTTGGTTGACAACACGGGGTTGGCGGCCCGTGGTTGGTTCACCAGGGGCTGGGGTGGTGGGCAAACCAATGCGTTAGCCACGGTGGGGTGGCCGCTTGATGCCGTCCTGCTTGCTGACAAGCGGGAATACATCCGTCCCCGCGGGTCGACTCCCGTGGCCTATTGCTCGACGGCCCTGACGAGTAGGGCCTTGGCGTACTGGATGTGTAGTGCGCCGTCGCCTTGGACATCGAGGTTGGCAATCGCGGCATCGGCCGTGACGACATTGTCCATCGGGGTGGAGTATAGTGGTAGCCCGTTGGCGTCCCGAGCTTGAGGTGAGATGATGATCCGTGGTTGGTCTGGTGGGGGCGCACGACCCATGGGTGGTGGAGGGGCCCCAGTCACCGGCGCTCCAGGTGGTGGTCTCGCGGGGTTGCCCCCTCCTGGCGGCGCGTTCTCGCAGTATTCGCGCTCGGCGGCGCGTGTGGGGTCGCCCTCGTCGTTGAAATTCAGGACGTGGCCCTGAACATCGGGGTTCAGGTGGGTCCTGATGCGGCGCTGGTGATAGAGTGACAGCTCCCGCACCGTCTCTCGTTCGAGGCGGTATTTCTCGCGCTCGGCGAGTCCGTTGCATTGCGCCTCCTGGAGCCGCAGGCGGGCTTGCTCCACCTCCATGGCCGTCGCGGTCGGCGGGATCGGCGTGCAGAACGGATCTGGCGGGCGGCCGAGCTACCCACCATGTATATTGCGTTGAAGCGATTGGATCTGGCACGAAAATCCTCGGGGGATTCCGAGCCGGAGTCGGAGTCGAAGATCCCCAGGATGGAGGGATCCTCGAAATCCTCGGGGTTGGAGACTCGCGTGATGGAGTCCTCCCGTGACGCGACGGTGATGGATCCGTTGACTGATGCAGGGGTCGCAGAGTCGGCGTCGTCGTTTAGGGCGTCGTCGTTGGTGGCGGCGTTAGTCTCGGCCGCATCGCTAGCGGCCGAGTCATACTCGGTGACGAGGCCCCTGATGGAGCGGACCTGCTCCTCCGAAAGCAGATCGCGGTGTGGAGGCGACCCACCGACGATCACCGTCGCGGCTGGATCGACCGCGCCGGTGAAGCCGACGAAGAGGTTGATGGAGCCGATCGGCATCACCGCGGCGTGAGTGACCGGGCGCGACGCCAGGATATAGCTGATGGGCAGGATCTGCAAGATCCCGCCGATGGCGATCATGCGGCCGGTGGCGAGCGGCCGATCGATCGGCGAATAGGGTCTCGCTGCAGAACTCAGGCCAGTCCCGCTATGCCCCACAGTGGGCGCCACTGTCGTGGAAATGGCCACGGCAGTCGCTGCCACTGGCAGCGATTGAGTGTTTCGTGAGGAAGAGTTGGCGGCCATCTGCGGTGCGAGATGGGGGTGGATGCACATGGGTTTACCCAGGTTCGCCCCCCCGGAGGGTAAAGACCTACTCCTGCTAGATTAGATTATGAGAGAGCGAGTTACAAGGGTGGCGAGCTGGGCAGTTAGGCAGCGAGTCGCTTGAGGGGGTGTATGATGGAACATGAGATTCATGATACCCTAGGGAGGTTTATATATGAAGCACCTCGCTAGGATTTACAAGCCGTCCCCGAACAAGATAAGGATCCGGGGACTTTTGACCTAATCCGACTGGTCTTCTGCAACGTTTCTGGGCTTCCAGTCGCCAGTCGATGGGCCTCTCCTTCCTTTATAGTCCAATCGTTGTCCTCCAGACGCACTCGCAGGCCTTTCGGCCCACTCGGAACGTCCTGCTGGGCATACCCCCTTTGGCATATCCCCATCATGAGCTACCTTGGACAGTCTATCAACGATGACCCAGATTGAGTCATTTCCCCTACTAGAAGTAGGCAAACCGGTGATAAAATCCATTCCGACGGAATCCCATTTCTATTCCGGAATCTGCAATGGTTGCAACAGTCCAGCGGGCCTATGATGTTCCGCTTTGACTCTTTGACAGATATCACACTTGGCGATGTAGCTTCCGATTTCTCTCTTCATCTTGTGCCATCAAAATTGGTCCTTCAAGTCCTGATACATCTTCGTTCCTCTGGGGTGGATAGAATAAAGAGTATCATGAGCTTCTTGCATGATAACTTGCTTCAGCTCCGAATCTGCTGGCACACAGATACGTCCTTTGTACCACGGAACTCCTTCTTCGTCTTCGGTGAATCCAGGTACCTTTCTTGTACCAATACGACGCTTGATTCCGTCGATACTTGCATTTCCCTTCTAGGCTTCCTTGATTTGACTAATCAAAGTGGGTTGAAGTTCAATGCTAGCTAAAAATCCTTTGCTAACTAGCTCAGTTCTAAACTGCTCCAACTCCTCATGCAAACTTGGTTGCTTCTCCTTGATCATGGTGTTTAACCTACACGGCAATCTGCTAAGAGCATCCACTACCACATTGGCTTTGCCGGGGTGATAGTGAATGTCAAGGTCATAATCCTTGATTAACTCTATCCATCTCCTTTGACTCATATTCAGCTCCTTCTGAGTGAAAATATACTTAAAACTCTTGTGATCTGAGTAAATCTCACAACGGTTACCCATAAGATAATGACGCCATGTCTTCAACGCTAATACTACAACTGCTAACTCAAGATCATGGGTAGGGTAGTTCTGCTCATGCTGCTTCAGTTGTCGAGACATATATGCGATGAGTTTGCCCTCTTGCATCAATACACATCCGAGACCAATCTTGGATGCATCACATACACATCAAACGGCTTCTTGATATCGGGCATAATCAATATTGGGGCTGAAATCAATCTCTTCTTGAGCTCTTGGAAACTTGCTTCACATTTGTCGGTCCATTCAAATTTCTTGTCCTTCTTCAATAATTGGGTCATGGGTCTTGCGATGCTCGAAAAATCCTTCTACGAACTTGCGGTAATATCCTGCTAATCCGAGAAATGCACGGACTTGGGTTTGAGTGGTTGGGGCTTCCCATTCTTCAACATCTTTGATCTTGGCAGGATCAACAGTGACTCCTCCAACAGAAACAATATGTCCGAGGAATCCTACTTCTTTCAGCCAAAACTCACATTTGCTAAACTTGGCATACAACTGATGCTCTCTAAGGGTTTCAAGGATGATTCTCAGATGTTGCTCATGGTCTTCCTCTGACTTGGAATAGATAAGAATATCGTCGATAAACACAACGATAAACTTATCTAGAAAATTCATAAAGATCTTATTCATGAGATTCATGAAATAAGCGGGGGCATTGGTTAATCCAAAAGACATGACCGTATACTCATATAATCCATATCTGGTGGTAAAGGCGGTCTTTGGAATATCCGTTGCACGAACCTTAAGTTGATGATAACCAGTCCTAAGATCAATCTTAGAGAACACTCTGGCACCAGTCAACTGATCAAACATATCCTCTATCTTTGGCAAGGGGTACTTGTTCTTGATTGTGACATCATTCAACTTCCTGTAATCTGTGCACAAACGGTTGCCTCCATCCTTCTTGTCGATGAACAACACGGGCGATCTCCATGGCGATGCGCTTGGTTGAATCAAGCCTTTCTCCGGCATAGCATCCAATTGCTTCTTCAGTTCCACTAACTCTGAGGGGTTCATGCTATAGGGTCTCTGAGCTATGGGTCCGGTTCCAGGAATTAGTTCAATAATGAAATCGATATCTCGATCCGGAGGCATACCGGGCAATTCATCTGGGAATACGTCGGGGTATTCACAGACTACTCTGACTTGGTCTATGGTTGGTAGGGCTAGACTCTTGTTGCACTTGAATTGACAGGGCAAGGTTTCAGATATATGCTCTACTAATACTCCAGAGCTACTGGTCATGGTGATGGCTTTCTTGGCACAGTCGATCAATCCTTTATGCTTTGACATCCAATCCATTCCTAGTACTACTTCCAAACCTTTGGTTCCAAGTACTATTAGATTGGCATAAAAATCTATCCCATGTATTCTGATAGGTATAGCTTTGCAAATTTTTCTAGCTTTTGTGGTTGAACCGGGTATTTGAACTATCATAACATGCTTCAAGTTGGTTGGGTGAATCTTACTAGTGCATGCAAATTCTTCGGTGACAAACAAGTGCGATGCTCCAGAATCAAACAACACTCTTTCTAAAACAGAGTTGACAGAAAACATACCCAACACTACATCTGGCGCTTCTTGGGCTTCTTCGGTGTTCATGTGGAAGAGACGACCGTTGCGGTTGTGAGGGTTCCCTGGGATGAATCTTCTTCTGGGTTGAACACGGCACTGCTGTTGAGCTAGGCATTTACGTTGGCAGTGGCGGCAATCTTCTTGGGACACTCATTGGAGTAGTGACCCTTCACTCCACACTCGAAACAAGTAATCTGAGACTTGTCTTTTGCTGCCACGAGCACAACATTGCTTCCAGTTCTCGGTGTAGTGTTGTTGTTGTTGTTGTTGTTGTGGGGCTTGGGCGGTGCACGGCTGAAATTGCTGGAGTTGTCGGGGTGGTTGTTGTTGTTTCCTCCGGATTTCACATTTCCTCCGCTGCGGTTGGGGTAGCTTGGGCGAGACATTGGGGGTCGATTGTTCCGCCGGGCATATCCGGCAGACGAGTTGGGATGATACTTCTGGTGACTGATGGATCCAGCTTGGTGCATCATCCGACGTTTAAGGTTGTCGTTCGCTTGATTAATCTTCCCTTCCATTTGAATGGCAGAGTCGATTAGCTCTTCGAGATCCTCGAAATGAATGTTGACTAGCACCTTCTGCATCTCATCCTGTAGTCCGTTCAGGAATCTCTCCTTCTTCTTGGCCTCCGTGTTGATCTCATCAGGTGCATACCTGGCGAGGGAGAAAAATCTGTCACGGTACTCCACTACAGTCATTCTGCCTTGCTTTAGTTCTCTGAATTCATCTCTCATTCTAGTGACTAAACCCTGCGGCACATGGGTGCGGCTGAACTTGACTTTGAAGGCTTCCCACGTCATCACTTGACCGTGGTTCATCGTGCGGGTGCTGTTCCACCATGCTCTTGCATCTCTTGCCAGATAGTGGGTGGCAAACAGAACTTTCTCGTTAGCATCCACTCTTGCGACTTCTAAGTTAGTCTCCATGGTCTGTAACCAATCATCAGCATCCAACGGGTCTTTAGACTTGCTAAAGATTGGGGGATTGGTATTCTGGAAGTTTTTGAGTTTGGAACCATGATGATCCTGATTTCCATGGCCCTGATTGTTGTGAGCCATCTGGGTGATCTGCTGCAGTGTGGCTAGATTTGCTTGGCGCTCTGCCCTAATAGCTTCGCGGTCTGCAATGAGCGTTTGCAGAATTTGCAGCATTGGGTCCTACGATGAGCTGCTCCCTCCTTGGTTTCCACGAGTCATCTGAAGATTGAGATAGATAATGGGGTAAGAGGGAAAGTTCTAAGGTTCATTGTTATGGTTTCAAGCTAAAACTTTGAGTTTGACTCAGGTTTTGCAACTAACTTCTTTTCATTCATTCAAGCAAAGCACATGATACAAACACACACACCACAAGAAAAGGAAAACAAATGGTTTTAAGAACCATTCTGCAAGCTAAGATACAATGGGACCGATACTTCTCACTCCTACGATAGTGCTCTAGTGCATCTACTCATCATCGATGAAGTCTGAGTCATCATCATCAATGTAGAAGTCCATGGCATCATCCTCCAGATAGTCATCATCATTGCTGAGGTACGAGTGAATATCCCCCTGATACATTGCAAATGTATCTATAATTTTTGATGTTCCATGCTTGGTTTTATCCACTTTCTTGTGTTTTGTTCCAACTTTGGAGTACTTTTATTATGATTTCTTGGACTAACCTATTAACAAGAGCCATAGTGCCAGCTGCCTGTTTTCTGCTATTTTTGGTTCCAGGAAAGTTAGAAAATGAATATTCTCAGAATTGGACGGGACAAAAGCCAAAGTGCCTATTTTTCCGGAAGGGATCAAGTGCCAGAATACGAGAGGGAGAAGGGCTGGGGGCCGGCCACACCACCTGGTCGCGTGGCGAGGCCTGGCCCGCGCCAGGGGGTGGTCTGGCCGACCCCAGCACCCCCTTGGCCTCTCCTTCTGCCTATAAGTTGCCCTCGGGACGAAAATCCTAAGTACCCGATCAAAAATCCACGAAAGAGTCTGTAGCCGCTGTCATCTCCATCCCTAGATCGGGAGGGATCTGAAGCTCTTCCCGGCACCCTGCCGGAGAGGGGAATTCACCCTGGAGGCCTTCTTCATCACCATGCAAGCCTCCGGTGTGATGCGTGAGTAGTTCATCCTTGGACTACGGATCCATGTAGTAGCTAGATGGCTGGTTTCTCCTCCTTTGTGCTTTCATGTTTAGATCTTGTGAGCTCCGTTCATGATCAAGATCATCTATTTGTATTTCATACATGTTGTGTTTGCGGGGATCCGATGGATATTGAGATGTTATTTCAGATTGATTATTGATTCTATCATGTCTTTGTTATTTGAGATCTTGCACGCTTTCCATTGTTAGTAGCTATCTTGGCCAAGTAGATGCTAGCAACTCCAAGAGTTAGTATTAATGCTCGATAGTGGGTTCATGCCTCTGGTAATCTGGGGAAGTGACAGAAATCTCTAAGGTACTAGATGTGCTATTGCTACTAGGGAGAAAACAACTACCTTTTGTTCATAGAACAATCGTATTGTTTACTTTACACGCAGTTTGTAAAGCAATATCTGTTGCTTGCAACTTAATACTGGAGGGGGGTCGGATGATAACCTGAAGGTGGATTATTAGTCATAGATGCAGTTGGATGGCGGTCTATGTATTATGTTGTTATGCCCAATCAAGTCTCAAAGGAGTCAAGATGATTAGTATATGCATGTATTGCTTTCTCGGTGTTTGTCAATTGCCCCACTGTAATTTGTTCACCCAGCATGTTATCTATCTAAGGAGAGCCACCTCTAGTGAACTATGGATCCCGGTCCTTTTTCTTTACATACAATATACAACCGTTTACTGCTTTGTGTTTACTTTCTGCAAACTTTTACTTCTTTCCATTCGATACGTTTAATCCTTTGTTTTCCGCAAAACACGATGAGATTGATAACCTCATCGCAAGTTGGGGACAAAGTTATGTGGTTGTGTTGTGCAGGTCTCCACGTTGCTACTAGCACCAGTAGTGCGCCTTGCCAAAGCTCAGCTAGTAACACCTTTGGGGTGTTTCCTTGCTCCTACTGGTTCGATTAAACCTTGGTTTCATAACTGAGGGAAAACTTGCTACTGTGCTCATCATACCTTCCTCTTGGGGTTGCCAACAAGCTCTACGTCGATCGTCGAGCGCATCAAGCTATTTTCTGGCGTCGTTGCCGGGGAGTCAAGGACATCTTCACAAGGGGAGTCCCTCATAACCAATCTCTTTACTTTGTTGTTTTTGTTTGGCTTAGTTTCTTTTTGCTTTGTTTGCTTGCTTTGTTCTTCGAAAACACAAAAAAATTAGCTTTACTTGTTTGCTTTCTTATTTGAAAACCCAAAAAAATGACTACTCTTGAAAACACTAAGCTGTGCGACTTCACTAGCACGAACAACAATGAATTTATGAGCACACCTATTGCTCCACCTGTGGCTGAAAATACTTTCTTTGAGATAAAACCTGCTTTTCTCAATCTTGTTATGAGAGAACAATTTTCTGGTATTGGTAATGAAAATGCTGCTTCCCATCTAAATAACTTTGTTGAACTTTGTGAGATGCAAAAACATAGGGATATAGATGGTGATATTATTAAGCTGAAATTGTTTCCTTTCTCTTTGAGAGGAAAAGCTAAAGAATGGTTGAATTCCTTAACTAGGAATAGTATTAATTCTTGGACTAAATGCAAAGATGCTTTTATTGGAAAATACTATCCCCCTGCTAAGATTATATCCATGAGAAGTGAAATAATGAAGTTTAAACAACTTGATAATGAGCATGTTGCTCAAGCTTGGGAAAGAATGAAATCTTTTGTAAAGAATTGTCCCACTCATGGACTGACTGCTTGGATGATCATCCAAACTTTTTATGCAGGATTGAACTATTCTTCAAGGAACCTATTGGATTCAGCTGCTGGGGGTACCTTTATGACCATCACTTTGGGTGCTGCAACAAAACTATTGGATAATATGATGGTTAATTATTCTGAATAGCATACTGAGAGAGATCCACAAGGTAAGAAGGTAAATTCTGTTGAGGAAACCTCCTCCTTGAGTGATAAGATCGATATTATTATGTCTATGCTTGTTAATGGGAAAGCCCATATTGATCCAAATAATGTTCCTTTAGCCTCTTTGGTTGCTCAAGAAGAGCAAGTTGATGTGAACTTCATAAGAAATAACAACTTTGGCAACAATGCTTATGGTAATAATGCTTATAGGAACAATTTTGGCAACAACAATTATAAGCCTTACCCTCCCAACAATGGTAATGCTTATGGAAATTCTTACAACAATAATAAGAGTGCTCCCTCTGAACTTGAAGTTATGCTTAAAGAGTTTATTAGTAAACAAACTTCTTTCAATAAAACTATTGAGGAAAAACTCTCTAGTGCTGAAAGAAATATAGCATCTTTGGCTGAAGCTCAATCTACTTTGAATAAAATGGCTGCTAAACCTGAAAGTATGAGAATCCCTTTGCAGCTACTAATGCCATACAAGTAAGAATTGATGAAAATGTTAGACTATTAGCAGAATTACATGCTAAGTGGAAAGAGAAGATGAAATTGCTAGAAACATTAGTGTTTCTACTATTACTACCACTAGTGTTGAGGCTAGTAATAGTTCTACTACTTTAGATGATAAAGTTGATTTTGATCTTGATGGTTGCAATATCTCTGAAGTTATTAAGTTCCTACAAAAGCTTACTAAAAGTCCTAATGCTAGTGCTATGAACATGGGTTTTACAAAACACATTACTGATGCTCTCATAAAGATTAAAGAAGAAAAGATGAAACATAAAGCTTCTATTCCTATAAAACAAGAAGATGATTGGGAACCCGTCATTAATATGAAAGTGAATGACTTTGATTTCAAAGCTTTGTGTGATCTTGATAGTAGTGTTTCTATTATGCCTAGAAGGATTTATGATATGCTTGATTTGCCTCCTCTTGAAGATTGCTATTTGAATGTTCCACTTGATGCTAATGCTAAAAAGAAACTCTTGGGAGTCTTATGATGTTCTTATTATGGTTAATGATTCCTATGTCCCCGATGATTTCTATGTTTTGGATGTTGAATACAATGCTTCTTGTCCTATTACTTTGGGAAGACTTTTTCTTAGAACTGTTGGTGCCATCATTGATATGAAAGAAGGCACCATTAAATATCAACTCCCACTCAAGAAAAGTATAGAACACTTTCCTAAAAAGAGAGAAAAGATTTCTTTTGCTTCTCCTATGAAAACAAAATTTGGTCTTAATGCTTCTTCTTTTGAGAACACTTGATTCTTTCTTTGCTTCTTATGCCTAACTTAAAGGCATTAAAGAAAAGTACTTGTTGGGAGATAACCCAAGAGTTTTAGATGAGTCTTGGAAGTTATTACCTCTGTAATAACCTCTCCTTATCCTTTTTATTTGCTTTTTGTGCCAAGAGTAACCTCTAATGAGAGTGAAGTAATGATTGGGAAAGTTGCTGTCCCGAAACAGATTTCTGTGCTTCACCGTAAACATTCCTGAGAGAGCTCTGTATGTCGGATTGAGCTGTAATTGTTTGTGCTTCTTCCCCAGGTTGTTATCTAACTTTCTTTAGTTTAACACTTTTTGATTTGAGCAACAGAAGGTCTTCGAAAAAATTCGTCTTTACCTACTGGTCTGTTTTGACAGATTTCTGCCATTTTCTGCATTTGCTTCTTGTTAGTTCCTTCTTGAGTTCCTTTGGGGAATTGAGCTTTTGAAGGAAGTGCTACAGTATCTAGTGTTCTAATGGAAGTTTATTTGGTTTTAACCTTGAGACTTATTTATCTTAAGTGCACTAATGTTGCTAATGAGATTGTGTGAAGTTTTGTATGAAGGAAAATTTTCAGGTGTATGGAAAGAATGAGTAACGAGATGAAGGATGGACTAAAGCTCAAGTTTGGGGATGCCACACGTGTCACCCCAAGAAATATCCAAGAAGTACAAGCGTCAAAGCTTGGGGATGCCCAAAGCATCCCCTTCATCAATAAAAATCCCAGGTTTCTTCCAAACGCTTCATTTTTATTGTTTCATGCACAGTTGTGTTGTTCTTGGAGCGTCTTCTTTTTTGTTTTCGTTTTGGTTTTTAGTTTGCTTGGTTTGTTTAGTTCTCTGAATAAGTTGGTTGGACCCCCTCTTTCATACTTTGGTTTGCAAATAGTTTGGTTTGGTTTGGAAAAGAGTAGGAAAGTGCATACTTTTGTGGTAAAAAGAGCTCGTTTTTGACTGTGGCTATGCTTTGTCATGCCATGCTTGATATTGTTTTTGCTTTATGCTTAGTATTCTTTGCTGTAGCATGACTTGTTATAAACAATTGAGATTGCTTAATGTGCCTTGGATGAATCATGCGTTGTTTTAGCATATTAAAGCATAGTATAGTGGTATTCTCCTTTGATGCTTTATTTGGGTTGACTTCGCACATGCTCACACCATGTTATAACTGTCACAAGTCACCATAGCCTTTATGATCCTTTAGTTTTCAACTTTTAGTATCACTTTATGCTTTGATCAATGATGTTTTGTCGCTCTGCATGATTATGGCCATTATTGCTCTCTTAGTTTGACGCTCCCAGTCTTTTGCTAGCCTCCACAACAAAGTATGAGTTCCACTCATGCATCCAACTCCCTAAACCAAGTTATTCCAAAGAGTCCACCATACCTACCTACTAGCTTATGCTATTGCAAGTATATTCATGCTTTTGTCTACCTTTCACTTGTTATGAGAAAACTAGTGATTAAGGCCCTCACGAACTTGATGGCACACTTTACTTTTTTGCCTCTAATAAACTTGAACCATTGGGTCCTTCTTTGTTGCGTATATTCTTGCGCTTTATAAGTTGAAATTAGCAGAACCATGTTTCATGGGGAACGCTTTCCACATTGCACTTGTACTTTGTACCCCGTTGATATCATGTTCTTTTGCTTACGGATCCCGGCGGTGTGAAATAAAAGTGGAACTTGTAAGATCATGGAGTTTGTATGTGTGTTAGAGAAACGCCTGGGCCACTAGCCTAAGCCATGCCTAATCATGGTGGAAACTTGCAGCATCACCATAATGAGCACTCTATGAAGCATCCTCAACAAAAACCTATGCAAATAGCAAATAAAAAGATCGCTGAGATGCTCATTGTCTGCTTGCCTTGTCATTTTGATTATGGGAAAGCTCCCGTATCATGTGCAAGGGGTACCCCGTTGGCGGTTCTTAATGATACACATATACTTACAATGACAAGAGCTTACTCGTGACTGAAGTTGAGTAGCATGAGGATCGGTCTTCGTAAGTAAGGGGCATGAGATTTCGGTTTATAACTTGTCAAGCATATCCTCTTAGTTGTGTCACTTTAACCTTAATCACCTTAAAGATGCTTATGATAGGGGCAATGAGAGCTGAAAGCTATAAGTACCATAATTTTTGGAAGCTCTTTATGAGACGTGAATCCCTACTTCCTTTTACAAAGGCCTTTCTTCCACCATTATATTGAGTCTCCACCTTCTATCTTTATGCATTACTTTGAGAGCATAGTGGCCATTCTTAGTTCTATGTGCATTGTCCCAAGACTAGTTGATTGATGCATAACTTGTTATTGTTTGTTTGAAACTATTGTATCTAGTCACTCTTATGAACTTTGAAGGTGTCCCATGCATTTATATTTGCTACTCTATTCAGGGACAAGCTGAATACTATTATGCTATGTTTTCTTTATGTGAAACAAACAAACGTCTTGCAAAGCATGTTATTCATGAATCTTTTGTTTGTGCCTTTTCATGTTGCATCATAGTCTCTTTGCTTATTGTTAGAACTTTGTCTTTCATGTTATGATTGAATTACTATGATCCCAGCTTTGAATGTTTTGCAAATACTTTGATCAAGTCTTTGATGGTGCATGTCACCTTAAAAATTATTCTTTTTATCACTTACCTACTCGAGGACGAGCAGGAGTTAAGCTTGGGGATGTTGATACATTGCAAATGTATCTATAATTTTTGATGTTGCATGCTTGGTTTTATCCACTTTCTTGTGTTTTGTTCCAACTTTGGAGTACTTTTATTATGATTTCTTGGACTAACCTATTAACAAGAGCCACAGTGCCAGCTGCCTGTTTTCTGCTGTTTTTGGTTCCAGGAAAGTTAGAAAATGAATATTCTCGGAATTGGACGGGACAAAATCCAAAGTGCCTATTTTTCCGGAAGGGATCAAGTGCCAGAATACGAGACGGAGAAGGGCTGGGGGCCGACCACACTACCTGGCCGCGCGGCCAGGCCTGGCTCGCGCCAGGGGGTGGTCTGGCCGACCCCAGCACCCCCTCGGCCTCTCCTTCCTCCTATAAGTTGCCCTCGGGACGAAAACCCTAAGTACCCGATCAAAAATCCACGAAAAGTCTGTAGCCACCGTCATCTCCATCCCTAGATCAGGAGGGATCTGAATCTCTTCCCGACACCCTGCCGGAGAGGGGAATTCACCCTGGAGGCCTTCTTCATCACCATGCAAGCCTCCGGTGTGATGCGTGAGTAGTTCATCCTTGGACTACGGATCCATGTAGTAGCTAGATGGTTGGTTTCTCCTCCTTTGTGCTTTCATGTTTAGATCTTGTGAGCTCCGTTTATGATCAAGATCATCTATTTGTAATTCATACATGTTGTGTTTGCGGGGATCGGATGGATATTGAGATGCTATTTCAGATTGATTATTGATTCTATCATGTCTTTGTTATTTGAGATCTTGCATGCTTTCCGTTGTTAGTAGCTATCTTGGCCAAGTAGATGCTAGCAACTCCAAGAGTTAGTATTAATGCTCGATAGTGGGTTCATGCCTCTGGTAATCTGGGGAAGTGACAGAAATCTCTAAGGTACTAGATGTGTTGTTGCTACTAGGGAGAAAACAACGATCTTTTGTTCATAGAACAATCGTATTGTTTACTTTACACGCAGTTCGTAAAGCAATAATCTGTTGCTTGCACCTTAATACTGGAGGGGGTTCGGATGATAACCTGAAGGTGGATTATTAGTCATAGATGCAGTTGGATGGCGGTCTATGTATTATGTTGTAATGCCCAATCAAGTCTCAAAGGAGTCAAGATGATTAGTATATGCATGTATTGCTTTCTCCGTGTTTTACAATTGCCCCACTGTAATTTGTTCACCCAACATGTTATCTATCTAAGGAGAGCCACCTCTAGTGAACTATGGATCCCGGTCCTTTTTCTTTACATACAATCTACAACTGTTTACTGCTTTGTGTTTACTTTCTGCAAACTTTTACTTCTTTCCATTCGATATGTTTAATCCTTTGTTTTCCACAAAACACGGTGAGATTGACAACCTCATCGCAAGTTGGGGACAAAGTTCTGTGGTTGTGTTGTGCAGGTCTCCACGTTGCTACTAGCACCGGTAGTGCGCCCTACCAAAGCTCAGCTAGTAACACCTTTGGGGTGTTTCCTTGCTCCTACTGGTTCGATTAAATCTTGGTTTCATAACTGAGGGAAAACTTGCTGCTTTGCTCATCATACCTTCCTCTTGGGGTTCCCAACGAGCTCTACATCGATCATCGAGCGCATCACCCCTGGATGTCTTCACCTTCCTCCTCTTCTTCTTTTGCTGCAAGTTGAGCTTCTTGCTCCTTGATGGTCTTCTCGAGGTCGGCCACCTTCTTGCGAAGACGGTCGATGGTGCGATCCTTCTTTGCACGTTGACGGCGAAGTGATTGACGATCCTTGATGAGCAGTGAGAAAGTCTGGGCCTTCTGGGCGGCATTGGCAAGGTTGTGGTTGGCAAATTCTCTAGCATTGTCCAATTCCTTCTGTCTGTCATACAGTAGGAAGTCAAGGTTCTCCACTTGACGCTTCAACTCCGGGTGACTTGGCATTTCCAGAGGCATTCCCATAGAATCACGCCTTGCATTGTGAGCAAAGCGAGTTCCCTGGATCAAGTTGACATTCTGTGCACAAAGACGAGCGAGAGCTTCATGCATTGCCCTGGCTAATCCATCTAGCCAGTTGTTCTCTATCATGGTGAATTGAATCTTCTCGGAAAGTGGTGCCTCCATCTTTCCTCGAAGATCAGCAACTAATAGCCATTGTAAATCTCCTCCTGGGGGACCATTGAGTTGAGCTCCAAAGAATTCTGGATGCGAACGCTCAAGGTACTCAGACAGTGCATCAAGATCCCTCTCGAAGATCAGTTGGCCTCCGTTGCCCAAATGGTAGAACTTGTAGTACTGGACTTCCATCTATAAGAATTTAGGATGAGAAAGTTAGTGAGGTGATCAAGTGTGTCAAATTTTGTGGAGTAATGTAAGAATTTTGAGGAACATGTACTTTTTTGAAAGAATCTCAAGGGTAAGAGGGGAAATAGATTTTCACAAATACTCACTTTGGTTTTGAAACTAAGTTTTTGTTCGGACGTCCATTCTAACTAGGGTCTCCTATGGTCAGGATGGCTCTGATACCAACTTGTCAACACCCAGATTTTTAATCCCAGATGCCTATTATGCCATACATCGCAATCCCAGGATTACCATTTTTGCGAGACATAACAGATTGGATATCACAGTACATCATCCATTACAAACCATAATAGGGTCTTACACAAATAAAGGATCTCATGATCCAGACTTAGTACAAACAAGTAGCGGAATAAATAGCGTAGCGGTGGGCTCCATCTTCAGTGTCACAGGCAATGCTGACGATGGGAGATGATACTAGTTGTCGTAGCCATCCTGCTGTCCTTCTTCCGGATAGTCCTCCTCATAGTCTAGCCACGAGAATAGCTAGGGACAAAGCCATGAGTACTCTTTAAGTACTCGCAAACTATAACTAACAAGTAAGGTAGTTCTAGTAGGAATACTAAGTTCTAAGTTCATTTGTAAAGTTAAGTTTGAAACCTAAGCTGAGTTCAGAAACAAAGAAAGATAAAATAAAGTTCTAAATCACCTAAGTGGGAACTTAGTTGTCATAGTCACAACTCTGTTGTGGTCAAGCCATGTCACAATTCATTTCATAAGTCATTTTAAAAACATCTGACAACGGAACAATATGGCCACTCCAACTGTCCATAACCGCGGACGCGGCTATTCGAATAGTTTGACAATCTACAGAGGTGGTACACTTTCACCACAAAATTTGATACATCTATTAGGGATAACCCTGAATCATCATACTTAGTATGCAGATAATCAAACATAACCTTTCCTTTACACACTCTAGTATAAGCACCTCTCCTATGAGCTTAGCCTCCCAGCCATGGCCATCTGCCATCCGGGGCACTGCATAGGTGGACAACATTGAGAGGTAGCCTTAGCTCAAACCTCTCCCGTGAGGGAACTAATACTAATGCATATAAACTTCCGGATAAGCCTTACCTAATTCAGGTATTGTGGTTGTACGGTAGAATTGGAATGGTATCGCATCCGAACCCAACCACCAGTTTTTATAAAGGGGCTAAGGCTCATGCCTCAACATTTTCATCATCATAAACCATTAGTGTTGCTCAACACATGTCAAAACATCTCAATAGAATGACTCATCATTCCAAGGTTTTCACAAGTCATTTTCACCAAGTATTCCCATCTAAAGTGATCAAGTTTTTGGTTTAGCTCTAATTACTAAGTTAAGAGTATTCACTAAGGTAGGATGCTAATCTCAATCTCATCCCATAGAATGACATCTAAGTCTAACTAGCTAGGCCAAGTTTTATACCCTTTATGCTATCTATAAACAAAGTAAAGAACTTTGGTAAAGTAAAAGAAAGTAAAGCTTGTAAGTAAAACTTGGGATTGGTATAAATCAAGAAAAGGTATAACCAAAGCATGCCTAATGCTTTTGCTCAAGTTAAGTGGGCAAGTGTTAACTTGCTTAGTTCTAGCTTGCCTTGATTGGTGCAGTGGTTGAAATTCTCCTCGTCTTCTTCGGGGTAGAACTCCTCCTCTTCGTAGACTTGGTCGGTACTATCGTCTTTAAATACATACGGAAATACACAATCTCCAAACAATACTTAACTAGTCTATTTAGCACACTAAGGCACATACTTGATGATCTAGTACCATCACAAACATCACAAGATTTGATGAACTAGTTTCATTTATTTTATTTGAGAAAAGTAATTTCTACTCATTGAAAATAATTAAGATTTAATATTCTCCATTTAAAATATGGGATCATGTGAACACATGTCATCACCACATATTCTAATACATGGGAATGGGATTTAAATGTTGGATCACATTTTATAAAGTTTAAGATTAATATTTAATGATTTAAAGTGACTAGAAATGCCTATATAGCATTATTTTGGTACTAGTCCAAAGTCACTACATGCAAACCTATATATTATTACATTTTCAGATAGGTATTGTCAAATGTGATTTTCGAGATTTGGAATCAACTAAAAAGCTATTATGGTTGATTTTTGAAAAATGTTTGAATGTGGAAAAGTCTCTATCTTGTTATTTTTGCTATATGTGATCTATAACTCTAATTGATTTAAATCCAACGGGCTTGGATAGAGATTTAAATTATATTTCCAACAAACTAGAATCATTCAATTTGGTTAAGTAAATCTTTCTGAAATGATTTTCAAACTAGTGGATAGAAACTAGATTAAGTCTAAATAGAAAAATCTAAATTTGAATTCTAGGGCCAGCACGGGAACACTAATGGGCCGGCCAGTTTCACTCCGCGACGCAAAGAACAGCTGACAGGGGGTCTTGCATGTCAGCGGCTCTTCAAACGCGAAGCGGTATAGGGCGATGTGGGCCGCACGATTAGAACTATGATCTACGGTTGTGGCTCGTCGTCGACGACAGACAGGTCGCCGGCGAGACGGAACCCTAGCGGCTCGGTGGAGGTGCAGTGGGGGCATACCAGGGCTCCAGCTAGTGTGGCGATGGGGGCGATTGAAGGAGGAGACGACGGCGGACTCAGGCGAGGTCGCGGTAGCTCCTGGGGTGGACGAAATCGACGGGGATCTTCCTCCTTTGCTACGGCGAACCCCGGCGCAATTCCGGCGAACGGCTGCTTGAGCGGCTCTGGCGATGGGGTGAGGTGATGCTGAGGGAGAGGGGAGTTGAGTGGTGTGAGGAAATGGTGCTGGGGAGGGTTCCTTATATAGGCTCGACGAGGGGACCGTGAGGGCGACGGTGAGCTCGTCGGTGACGACGATACAGGGCGCTAGAGGCATGGGCAGGGTAGGCGGATGGTGGCTTGCCTCCTGGCGGTCAACTATGGCGTGATGGCGATGCTAGGGGTGGTGGCATGCGGTCGAGAAAGGCTGGAGCTCTGCGTGGCAGAGGCGGTGCTCGACGCGTTTCACGGCAGCCGCTGGTCGCGCAGCGGGAAGAGGGCGTGTCTGGGGAGGTGCTGGGGTTATGGCGGAGCGGCGCACGCGAGCTGAAGGCAAGGCGCGGATTGTGCGGGCTTGTCGGGGATGGTGCTCTGGCGTGACCTGGCACGATGCAGAGGCAGTGGACACGAGCTTTCCTCGATGGTCTAGGGGCTTGCAAGGCGCGGGGAAGGGACCGTGGGCGACGGTAGGGTTTGGAGGAGCTAGGGGCATGCTAGATTGGCGTTGCGCGGTCGCTGGCGTGTTGCCCGTGTTTGGCCGGCGTGCCACTGTTGCTAGCAGTGAAGGGGGAGCTGGTCTGGGCTGGGTAGATGCTAGAGGGACAGGGGATTAAGTGGGAGACCAAATTGATCGATGATCACTGTGGAAACAATGAAGCTACTCTAGTTCTGGTTCAGTGCCTGCCATGTGTTCGACAGAATGGCTGCAAGAAGAGAAGTTTTGAATTTTGGATTTAATTTTTTTGAGTGTTCTCCACTTAAGCTTGAGATTCTATGCCTGTTTGGAAAGGTCAAGGGGAATTCATTTGAGTGGTTTTTGAAAAGGTGTGATCTATGCATATGAAATGGATTCCATTTTCAAATGCCATTTAAAATTAGTGTTTAAATGTTTTTGTAAGATTTCAAAGTGGGCCTTGGTAGATCATTACTTGTACTAGCAAGGGGTGCAAAGATTCATAAATGTTTCTGTTGGACTTTGAGTTCTAGGAACACCTAAAGTGACCTAGTGGATTAAAATGGCAAAAATGACCATTTGCCTTCCTTAATTCTAATTGATTTCTTTTTCTTTGGATTTTGCTTGGGAATGATCTAGATGATGTGGCATTCACCTTTGAATCATTTTACAACCATTAGAACAAACAAACATGGAAATTCAAAACAATTCCATATTAATGTAACACCATATGCATGCTTAATTGTTTTAATAATAAAAAGTTTTTGTTAACCCTAAATTGGGCGATTTGAATCTTGATTAACCTTGATCAAAGTTTTGGGATGTTACAAGTTTATTTTACATTCTATAATTATATTAATTGGAAACATTAATACATGTGTGTTTAATAAAAAAAATACAAGGTTCCTAGTAATGACTCTCTATAAACTAGCTCGTTGATTAACATGATGATCAATGTTTCTGGATTATGGACATTGGATGTTGTTAATAACGAGGTCACAACATTGGTGAATGATGTCATGAAAATTTATCTGAAGTATAGCATTACAATCAAAGTCATTATGTTTATATTGCTATAGCATCATACGAAGTAATCTTTATCCTTAGACCATGAGATCATGTTAATTGCTAACACCGGAAGAATACTTTGATAGCATCAAACGTCACACCGTAACAGGGTGACTATAAAGATGGGTTCAGGTATTCTGAAGGTGTTATGTTGAGGCTTATGGATCAAGAGTGTAATTTGTCCATCCTAATGACAGATAGATGTACTTTGGGCCCTCTCGGTGATATCACATTGGTTAGCTTGCAAGCAAGTGATGAGATCGCTAGAATGTTATATCACATGAACAAGAAAAGAGTGCGTGTCGGCAATGAGATCAAACTAGGTATGGAGATACCGATGATCAAATCTCGGACATGTAATATATCGCGAGACAAAGGGATTTAGTTACTAGTGTTAAAGGTTCTCACGATCACAGAAGTCATCGTTGAATGTGTGGGAGTCAGTATGGATCTCTAGGTCCCGCTTCTGATTATTGATCTGAGAGGGGTCTCGATCATGTCTGCATTATTCGCGAACCATAGGGTGACACATTTAAGGATTGCCAAACACCATTTGGAGCAAATGTTCTAGACGAAAGAATTGCAAAGCGCTGGAATTATTTCAATAGACATCGAAATTGTTTCGGCTGAAATTGCTGAAATTGGTTCTGCATGTAATATTAAAATGTTGCAAGGGTTTTATGTGAATGTTTGTTAATTAAAGTAATTAACAAAATTCTAAATAAAATAAATAAAAGAATTTTATTAAATGAGAGAGTATTAAATTTGGAGAAATTTAATGTATTTAAGTGGAGACTTAAGTGGAGAATGTGAATGGACGTATTTATGTGGAGGGAGTTACCACCACATGAATGAGGGAGGTGAAAGGGCAACCCCATGGGGCGCCGGCCATGGGAGGGGCACCCCCTCCTCCTATAAAAGGACCCCCTCTCCTAACTTCTCACTAACACCTCATCGTGAAGGATCTCTCTCCCCCTCTAGTGTTATTCCCCTATGGTCTCGGATTAGCGAGATACATGTTTCTGGTGGCATTTCGTCTGGTAGGAGTTGCTGCTTCCGCTGCATCACTGGAGCGAGGAGGTGGAGGTTGTTCGGTGACCTGAACGTGTGTGCGAGGACGGATGCGCTACTGATTTGCGGTGCTAGGTCTTCCACACGATCTTGAGATCGGCAAGCATTCGACTACATCATCCACGAATTCCATCTCGTTAACAAAACTTTGTCAGTCTACGAGGGTATGTTCTCTATGAATGTATTTCCACCCGTTGCTTGTATCTAGTAGATAGATCTTGGTGTATAATAGTTCCCGTCGTAGGATTTATTTTATTTTCTATGTTGTGAACCCGACAGCCACAAACAAGCGGAATCTAGGCACAACAAATAAAGAATCTACCCTACCACTTCAAATCGACCAACACTTGCACAAATAGGCACAAATCTACCGTGCATGTCACTCATACTCGGAGACTGAGTCGGTAACAGATAGATCTGAGCTGCTAAAACCTTAGAGAGGTGGTGGTTCGAGGCCTTACCGCCATTGCTGAAGGATTCGTGCTTCGGGTTTACTGAGGAAGAAGAAGAAGAAGAAGCCGTAGTTGCAGGAGCAGCTCCGTTCCGGCCACGAAAAGATCAGTACTCGCGCCGATCTACCTCCGTCGACTACCCTCGCGGTGGTCTTGGTGCGGTGACCCAGCATACCACTGCATGTGTAGTACACTATAGTCGTTGATATGACATTCATAGAACACCATTCCGTAAATAACACATCCCTCAGAGTGGTACAACAGAAACATTGCGGGTCCATATTACAAACATACACACTTCATTATTACAAACCAAGAGTTCTTAAACTTCAAGCATTATGAAATTACAAATCAAACTTAAGTAGTTTCAATGGAAGATATAAAATCCAAACTCATACTTCGAATTGAGCTCAACAACTTATTCTATATAGTTCCTGCTGCTCGGCTCAATTGGTTTACTAATAACTAAGGCAACTACTCGGACTCGTTGCCCTCCACTCCATAGCGTATCTCGTAGTCCACCACTTCAACTCCTCTCAACAGGTCTGGTTCTTCATAGCAGACATCCTCTTGTCCATCAACTACGTACATCGAAGTGTCTTCTGGATTCTTAGAGTCTAAGCACGGGTTCAAAGGAAAGAGTGAGCAACAGCGTTACCCAACAAGTTCATTATATGCAAGGTAGGAAGTTTGATGCTCTATCTACCACCTCGGATGATACGTCCTTGGTACTATGCAGTTTTCATAAACATTTCTTCAAAGATTGATTTTATTATCAAAAACTATGCCCATCAGCCTTCACAGGTTGACCAGAACTTCATGGAGTTTCTTTCCTGCCGCGTTCGTAGCTCCTTCCCGGAACAGGGAGTAACATGTCACAATTCTTACACTCTGCAGAGGTGCGTTGCTTTACCCATGAGAGACCAACTACTTGTTGCACAACCGGGCATACTTTCCCGTCCACAATTCCATGATCTGGGGCCCAGTAGGTGATCCAAGCCAATCACTACCCTCTCCGCGACCCCATATGTCTGCACGATCCTCCGGGGCTAACTACACCTCCGTTAAGCCTCCAACTAGGGCAAGCTATAACCCTGATGAGTTCCCGAAGACTATGAAATGGTGATGTGTAACATGCCCGAATCAGCCCTATGCAAGTTTTAGCGCTTCCCGCCAAACCCGCATAGAAACAATTCAAGGACGCCCACCAGGCACTTTCGTGCGGGTGGAAAACGAAGTAATATCATTACACAACAGTCCTTGATAGGACCCACATAACAGATATATACAACAACGACTCCATGAGTCAAGAATACAGATATACTATACAAAGATCCAAATCACCTTGAAAACGATAGAGCGTCCGACTACGGACAAGATGCAAATGGGGCTAAGAGCCCTGAAGAATAACCAATGGCGTCCATAACCCTGCCCAGGCCAAGCCGGAAGGGTAACCTTGCTAACGACGTCGATCTTAAACCTGCTAAAACAAAAGGGGTGCCGACAAAGAACAAAGGAAAAAGAGGAGCGTCAGTACTGAGGCCAATACACGGCGAGGCTAGAATTCGGCGGCTCTCGCCTACATAGGTATGGTGGACTGAAGCGGCAGTGCAGCATGCACTAAACAACCTATAGAGACTCGATAAACTGTCGGCTATTAGAGAGGGATAAGAGAGATCTATTCGGATCCAACCTGATACTAACACCAGTCATACCCATCCTGGTATTCCCCCCTCGAGACCAAACGAGGAAGTCAAACCAAGGAACTCACACAGTTGGCAGTTTTATTCATTCCATTATAATTGCAGCACTTACTAGTCAGATATGATATCATGAGTCATCATGATAGCATAAGTAGTGGGCAGTTTTAGTTAATCATTCAGTTGTAGTTGTAGTACTTACTAGTCAGATACAATTAGCATGTGACATCCCAACCCAGCAGTTGTTGGCACTTTTATTTCATCCCATTGGAGTTGCGATACTTACTAGGTAGGTATAGCATGACACGGTACACACTAGCTCCACCAGCTGTTGGCACTTTTATTATCCATTCCATTGTAGTGAAGCTGATTACTAGTCACATATTAAGTCAAATTTATAGCACTACTTTAGTTATGCTTGTCTATGATCGAGATACTGTGCTCCAAGTTGTCCATAACCGCGGACACGGCTTTCAGAAAGATTTACCCTACAGGGGTGCACAAATAGCAACACACACACGATCAACCTCGGAAAAACCAAATCAAAACCCAACGAGGCTTTCACGACAAAGCAATCACAGGATTCATAAAATATTTCAGAAGCCGCCCCATTAAGCTACTCGCAACGAAGTTGGCCGGCTCCGAGACGGACCCAAGTTTGCGCCAATGGCTGTAAACGACTGGGAACCCAAAAGTGTGACTGGACTTGTCGATACCGCGAAAACACTCCGCAATTCCTAAACAGTACAGGTGCTCCACGCACAATTGTAAATAAAGCAGTAAGCATGGCATAAGTACAGGATAGTAATAAAGCCCCAAACTACTTTTTGGCCCCAAGAAATAAGAAATGAATCAAGCTCTGGCTAAAGGGGATTCATAGACTCTCCCGTATGTGGATAGTGCGAATAGTCAAGGAACAGGTATCAAGTACTCGGGGCCTACGGGACACAAGTGGACATGAAAAAACCAAATAGCATATACGGCCCACCGGTGCCTCTTTCATTAGTTATCCTAGCAATTTAATAATTGTATTTAAAGTCATGATCATCTCCACCATTAAGCATCTCCACCATTAAGCATGTGTCAACCTTCCAATAACGGTGGAACAACAACGACGCGAAGTAGCACCTGAGCAAGCAACTACGACTCGCAAGGCCGACTATTTATCAAACAATAGGCAATAGGATGTGTCCAAGGAAATATAGGGGCTGCAAGGAATATAAATGGTGCACGGAAACTAAAGCATCGCAATACGGGTAGCAATAGATCAACAGGAGGAAGTAAACACTATAAATGCAAGAATAGGTAGAAAGGGGGAGAATGCTCGCCTAGGAAACACTGCCGAAGGATCATATCCAGAGAACTTGTCGATACTCGCATCAACTCATCGGCCTAATCCGCAAAGAAGCAAACACTAGAACAAACACCGGATGCACTATTTAATACTACGTCAAAAGATCCGGCATGATTATGATATGATGCAGATGCGGTGCAATTAGGCAGTATTAAGCGGAACCGGGGTCCCAACAATTAATTAATAGGTTCGAGTTATTTATCTACCCCACAAATTAAATGTTGGATTAACAAGGCGAAACAGGGCATCGGTTCGCTACACAAATTTAAATGGAGTCCGGAATAAGACAAAGATATCCCGCATATAGACTCCATGTTTAATTATGAGGTGAATTGGCATAATGCCCCCAAACCACAGACAGATATGCATGCATGAACAATTTAATATGCGACAGTTTATATATATAGCATTTATAAAATAGGGGCTCGGGAAAGGTTCACACATTGAATCGACGATCTTGGTGTTCCGAAGGTTCGATGGGGTTCAGGCTTGGCAGATTGGTCTTCGCATCCGGGATCGGGGTCTTTGGGTTCTCCGCCATCAGATCCATGATGGAGTACTTGTCGTTCCGTGTCGATGATCTTCGGGTTCCATGTCGATAGCCTTGGGGTCCCGACTTCGGTGGTCGGTGAACTTAGTTAGGCGTCGGTACAGGGCGTTGTACTTCTCGAGCATACTGTCATGACACTGATAGGAATTGCAGAAGACAACGTCGGTGAGGGTCTAGTAAACCTCAAGGTAGTTTAGTGTTCTCCCAAACACAGAAGCACACAGTGCCCGCATACACAGAAGTAAGCGAGGTCGCCTGATACCAAAAGATACCTGTAGGACAAGATAGTTCACATGACATACGTGTGGGAGGCCACATGTAGGGACGAACGACATACGCACTTGTAGCAACAGCCGAAGAGAGGCAAGAACAGGTACCCAAAGACGTCCGCCTACAGTGCACACAAGAGATCAACCACGAGGATGTCCGTGCGGGTTTCAGCAGCACACGAACACGAGGAAAAAGGAGTAGGAGGCTCGAAGCCGCTGCCGGCGAGGCGATCTTGGGGCGGCATGGTGCCAAGACGACTCAGGGGATGCAGATGGGCATGCCGGCGAGCTCGGGTCGGAGGAGAGCTTGCAGGGGGAAGAGGCCTGGCGGCGGTGGTCGCACAAGCGGGAAGACGGGACGGCGGCTGCTTGACGCGGTTGACGCGGGCGAGGCACAGACAGAGAGGAACAGGACGCGGTGGTCGCGCTCCAGGGGGCCAGGGCGGCCTGAGGTGGCGGCCGACACGGGAGAGGGCACCGTGGGAGGCGGGAGGAGCTCCGGGCGGCGGAGGCACGACGAGGTCGCGCGAGGCTGGCGGCGAGGAGCTTGCGAGGGGGCGTGGCCGTGGGTTGGAGATCTTGGGCGACGAAGGAGGCAGCGTGACGCTTCGGGGCGACGCGGAGGGTTGGCGGTCGACGACGGTGGTGGGATGCAGCGGGGCGGCGCGGCTGGAGGCTACAGGGCACGGACGGGCGGTGACGAGGCATGGAGCAGCGGCCGGGAACGTAGAGACGGGCGGCCACGACGGCAGCTCTCCAAGGCAACGAGAACGACGAGGAGCAGAGGAGGCGGTGCGGCGGCTCCGTCGGGGAGGGGCGGTGGTTGTGGCTCGAGCGGGGCAGGGCGAGGGAATCGTGCAGGATGGGAATCGTGTGAGGGACGGCGAGGTGGTGGGGCCGGGTGAGATGGCGTGCGGGCTGGCGTCTCGTGCGGGAGGAGTGGAGCGTGTCGGGATCCAGGGCGGTAGCGTGCGGGTCGCGCTGGCGTGGGGCTGGGGCATGCATCGCGCGCGCGGGCGGGTTGGGGCTTGGTCGCGCAGACGTGCAGCCTCCAGCGTGTTGCGTGTGTTGCATCGCGCGCGGGTGTGTGTGCTAGCTGGTGGCGAGTGGGAGTACGCGGGCAGGCGCGGTGTGGGCCCGGCTCGGGATGTGGGCAGGTGGGGAGGTGGCAGGTGGTGGGCGGGAGCAGCAGGTGGGAGTGGGGGGCGGCGGCTGGTGGAGAAAAAGGAAGGGGGGAGAGCTAGGGTTAGGGATTAGGATTATTTTAGGGTTTGGCTAGATTAGGTTTTTGGGATTGTAGGCCGGCTGGTTGGGCCTTCTGGCCTGGCCGGCTGCCTCCCCCTAAAAAAATAGTTCTATTTATTTATATTTTTGTCTTGTTTTATTTAAAAGACCTTTTGTAAATTATTGTAGACAAAACAAAAATATCCGAAGACCGGGGTTTTAATTTGAAATAAAGACGGGAATATTTAGAAAAACAAAATAGGTTTCCGAAAATAGTATTTAAACAAACCATGCATGATAATGACGATGCTCAAATGCAATGTGGCATGATGACATGAGCATGCGGTCATGATGATGCAATGCACAAAAACACAGCGATTTTCTAGTAGTGGTTTTAGCGGGGTGCCACAATTCAACACCACTAACAAAGGATCTCGCCCTCGAGATCCGCCTCATGGTACCGGAAGAAAGCCAACGGTCTAAATCTTCTCGCTTCAATTTGATCCTCACGACACCACTAACAAGAGGTCGTTGTCCATGATCATCGAGAGAACACTCCGGAGAAACAAGGACGAAGGTAGAGGCATCAGAAGATAAAGCCACCTCTAACTTCCAGGGACGGAGTAAAATTGCTTGATCCACCAATTCGATGTACAAAAGTGCACAGTGAGAGGTGGGTAGGGTGATCAGTCCATCCCGTACTCAAAACATCCTTCTGTAAATGAATCGCAGAATCGTGCAACCAACTCTCGGGATTTAGACTGAAGATCTTCACAAGCGGTGTTCGGAACAAGAGGGGTGATGTAGGATCTTCATCGGATCTGGCATAGATGATGTCGTCGCATTGGGGACCACCGGGAGATACAAAGAAACATCATACGAAAAGACACAATGATCAGGTTTTGCGATGGCTCCATTGGCATGAACAACACATGCTCAAGGTATACTCCAACTTCACCAATGCTCATCCTTCTCATATGCTTTTCAACGATACAGGTATCTGTCAAGGGGCACATACGGATAAAGAGTTCAAGGACAAAAGATTGGATGAAGGTACACCAGCCAAGAAGCAGATTGATGATTGTAGAACCACCGTTATAAAGGGAGGAAGCGAAACCCTGAAGGTACGACAGAAACCCAACCACGAGAATTCCTGGACTCGAAGAATGGGAAGAGAGCAGATTCAAAACATGCAGGGGTAAGAGGAGAATAGAAGAGGGGTAAGGAGTAAAAGCAGACCTAATAAGATCTATCCAACCGATTTTGCAAAATAGTTTTGACACTCTACTTCGGCCGTTAGCTAGGTTATCCTACAGGCTGGACCAGTGGAGTATCGCAACTGCTGAGCTCTGATACCACTCTATAACACCCCCAAATCGGCCCTATGCAAGTTTTAGCGCTTCCCGCCAAACCCGCATAGAAACGATTCAAGGACGCCCACCAGGCACTTTCGTGCGGGTGGAAAACGAAGTAATATCATTACACAACAGTCCTCGATGGGACCCACAGAACAGATATATAGAACAACGACTCCATGAGTCAAGAATACAGATATACTATACAAAGATCCAAATCACCTTGAAAACGATAGAGCGTCCGACTACGGACAAGACGCAAATGGGGCTAAGAGCCCTGAAGAATAACCAATGGCGTCCATAACCCTGCCCAGGCCAAGCCGGAAGGGTAACCCTGCTAACGATGTCGATCTCAAACCTGCTAAAACAAAAGGGGTGCCGACAAAGGACAAAGGAAAAAGATGAGCGTCAGTACTGAGGCCAGTACACGGCGAGGCTAGAATTCGGCGGCTCTCGCCTACATAGGTATGGTGGACTAAAGCGGCAGCGCAGCATGCACTAAACAACCTATAGAGACTCGATAAACTGTCGGCTATTAGAGAGGGATAAGAGAGACCTATTCAGATCCAACCTGATACTAACACCAATCATACCCATCCTGGTATTCCCCCCTCGAGACCAAACGAGGAAGTCAAACCAAGGAACTCACACAGTTGGCAGTTTTATTCATTCCATTATAATTGCAGCACTTACTAGTCAGATATAGATATCATGAGTCATCATGATAGCATAAGTAGTGGGCAGTTTTAGTTAATCATTCAGTTGTAGTTGCAGTACTTACTAGTCAGATACAATTAGCATGTGACATCCCAACCCAGCAGTTGTTGGCACTTTTATTTCATCCCATTGGAGTTGCATACTTACTAGGCATGTACAACATGACACGGTGCACACTAGCTCCACCAGTTGTTGGCACTTTTATTATCCATTCCATTGTAGTGAAGCTGATTACTAGTCACATATTAAGTCAAATTTATAGCACTACTTTAGTTATGCTTGTCTATGATCGAGATAATGTGCTCCAAGTCGTCCATAACCGCGGACACGGCTTTCAAAAAGATTTACCCTACAGGGGTGCACAAATAGCAACACACACACGATCAACCTCGGAAAAACCAAATCAAAACCCAACGAGGCTTTCACGACAAAGCAATCACAGGATTCATAAAATATTTCAGGGGGCCACCCCATTAAGCTACCCGCAACGAAGTTGGCCGGCTCCGAGACGGACCCAAGGTTTGCGCCAATGGCTGTAAACGACTAGGAACCCGAAAGTGTGACTGCGCTTGTGGATACCGCGAAAACACTCCGCAATTCCTAAACAGTACAGGTGCTCCACGCACAATCGTAAATAAAGCAGTAAGCATGGCATAAGTACATGATAGTAATAAAGCCCCAAACTACTTTGTGGCCCCAAGAAATAAGAAATGAATCAAGCTCTGGCTAAAGGGGATTCATAGACTCTCCCGTATGTGGATAGTGCGAATAGTCAAGGAACATGTATCAAGTACTCAGGGCCTACGGGACACAAGTGGACATGAAAAAACCAAATAGCATATACGGCCCACCGGTGCCTCTTTCATTAGTTATCCCAGCAATTTAATAGTTGTATTTAAAGTCATGATCATCTCCACCATTAAGCATCTCCACCATTAAGCATGTGTCAACCTTCCAATAACGGTGGAACAACAACGACACGAAGCAGCACCTGAGCAAGCAACTACGACTCGCAAGGCCGACTATTTATCAAACAATAGGCAATAGGATGTGTCCAAGGAAATATAGGGGCTGCAAGGAATATAAATGGTGCACGGAAACTAAAGCATCACAATACGGGTAGCAATAGATCAACAGGAGGAAGTAAAGACTATAAATGCAAGAATAGGTACAAAGGGGAGAATGCTCGCCTGGGAAACACTGCCGAAGGATCATATCCGGAGAACTTGTTGATACTCGCATCAACTCATTGGCCTAATCCGTGAAGAAGCAAACACTAGAACAAACACCGGATGCACTATTTAATACTACGGCAAAAGATCCGACATGATTATGATATGATGTAGATGTGGTGCAATTAGGCAGTATTAAGCGGAACCGGGGTCCCGACAATTAATTAATAGGTTCGAGTTATTTGTCTACCCCATAAATTAAATGTTGGATTAACAAGGCGAAACAGGGCATCGGTTCGCTACATAAATTTAAATGGAGTCCAGAATAAGACAAAGATATCCCGCATATAGACTCCATGTTTAATTATGAGGTGAATCGGCATAATGCCCCCAAACCACAGACAGATATGCATGCATGAACAATTTAATATGCGACAGTTTATATATATAGCATTTATAAAATAGGGGCTCGGAAAAGGTTCACACATTGAATCGACGATCTTGGTGTTCCGAAGGTTCGATGGGGTTCGGGCTTGGCGGATCGGTCTTCGCATCCGGGATCGGGGTCTTTGGGTTCTCGGCCATCAGATGCATGATGGAGTACTTGTCGTTCCGTGTCGATGATCTTCGGGTTCCATGTCGATATCCTTGGGGTCCCGGCTTCGGTGGTCTGTGAACTTAGTTAGGCGCCGGTTTAGGACGTCGTACTTCTCGAGCATACTGTCATGACACGGATAGGAATTGCAAAAGATAACGCCGGTGAGGGTCTAGTAAACCTCAAGGTAGTTTAGTGTTCTCCCAAACACAGAAGCACACAATGCCCGCATACACAGAAGTAAGCGAGGTCGCCTGATACCAAAAGATACCTGTAGGACAAGATAGTTCACATGACATACGTGCGGGAGGCCACCTGTAGGGATGAACAACATACGCACTTGCAGCAACAGCCGAAGAGAGGCAAGAACAGGTACCCAAAGACGTCCGCCTGCAGTGCACACAAGAGATCAACGACGAGGATGTCCGTGCGGGTTTCAGCAGCACACAAACACGAGGAAAAAGGAGTAGGAGGCTCAAAGCCGCTGTCGGCGAGGCGATCTTGAGGCGGCGTGGTGCCGAGACGACTCAGGGGATGCAGATGGGCATGCCGGCAAGCTCGGGTCAGAGGAGATATTGCAGGGGGAAGAGGCCTGGTGGCGGTGCTTGCACAAGCGGGGAGACGGGATGGCGGCGGCATGATGCGGCTGGCGCGGGCGAGGCACGGACAGAGAGGAACGGGACACGGTGGTCACGCTCCAGGGGGGCAGAGGTGGCGGCCGACGCGGGAGAGGGCGCCGCGGGAGGCGGGAGGAGCTCCGGGCGGCGGAGGCACGGCGAGGTCGCGCGAGGCTAGCGGCAAGGAGCTTGCGAGGGGGCGCGACCGCGGGATGGAGATCTTGAGCGACGAAGGAGGCAGCGTGATGCTGCAGGGCGACGCGGAGGGTTGGCGGTCGACGATGGTGATGGGCTGCGGCGGGGCGGCGTGGCTCGAGGCTACAGGGCACGGAAGGGCGGTGACGAGGCATGGAGCAACGGCCGGGGACGTAGAGACGGGCAGCCACGACGGCAGCTCTCCGAGGCAACGAGAACGACGAGGAGCAGAGGAGGCGATGTGGCGGCTCCGTCAGGGAGGGGCGGTGGTTGTGGCTCGAGAGGGGCAAGGCGAGGGAATCATGCGGGGTGGGAATCGTGTGAGGGACGGCGAGGTGGTGGGGCCGGGTGAGATGGCGTGCAGGGTGGCGTCTCGTGCGGGAGGAGTGGAGCGTGTCGAGATCCAGGGGCGATAGCGTGCGGGTCAAGCTGGCGTGGGGCTGGGGCATGCATCGCGCGCGCAGGCGGGTTGGGGCTTGCTCGCGCGGACGTGCAGCCTGCAGCGTGTTGCGTGCGTTGCATCGCGCGCGGGTGTGTGTGCTAGCTGGCGGCGAGTGGGAGTGCGCGGGCAGGTGCGGGGTGGGCCCGGCTCGGGATGTGGGCAGGTGGGGAGGTGGCAGGTGGTGGGCGGGAGCAGCAGGCGGGAGTGGGAGGCGGCGGCTGGTGGAGAAAAAGGAAGGGAGGGAGAGCTAGGGTTGGGGATTAGGATTATTTTAGGGTTTGGCTAGATTAGGTTTTTGGGGTTGTAGGCCGGCTGGTTGGGCCTTCTAGCCTGGCCAGCTGCCTCCCCCTCAAAAAATAGTTCTATTTATTTATATTTTTGTCTTGTTTTATTTAAATGACCTTCTGTAAATTATTGTAGACAAAACAAAAATATCCGAAGCCCGGGGTTTTAATTTGAAATAAAGACGGGAACATTTAGAAAAACAAAATAGGTTTTCGAAAATAGTTTTTAAACAAACCATGCATGATGATGACGATGCTCAAATGCAATGTGGCATGATGACATGAGCATGCGGTCATGATGATGCAATGCATAAAAACACAGCGATTTTCTAGTAGTGGTTTTAGCGGGGCGCCACATGATGCTCCTGGCAAGCTCCCTAAAAGGCCCGACTATACCTCCGGCAGCCACTCATAAATAATCTAGACACCAAAATCGTGGCGCCTAAGGGTGCCCACCCATATGTTGGATCCATACCAGGAATCCCAACGTCACGATAAGGCCATCTTGCCTCCATATGAAAGGAAGAAGATACAGCTGATTTCTCTGTCCTATTTCAAATCTCATGGTTAACGCGTATTATACGGCGCTAGAATCACTGATGTCATGGGTTGTTAAGCCTATGTGACTTATGCAATTGGAACCCTAAGTTCCATTGTTGATCTTTATCATCACTTAGGATGATAACTACATCTTATTTATTAGAGAAGATAACATTTTCTTTCTCCAGATCATAGATGATAACACACAATTTGCAATATCTTTGATAAAGACTCTTCAAAGGACATGAGCAAGTGATGAACTTGCCTTGTGACTGCAAGGTAGTGAAGTCGGATGCTTCCACCTGACCTTGAGCTCCGGTTTCTACAAAGAACCATTATTGCCCGATAAGGACAATATTTAAAGAACAATATGCAATACATAGTAATGTCATGCAATGATTTATTAATTACTTCTTTGCATGTTTTACCCTCTTAGTAAAAGTTTACTATTTTCTTTAATATCATTCTAAGAGTAAAAATATAAATTTACTTAATTTTGTTTACTCTTTTAAATATTTTCTGAAATTTCTTTAAGAAAATAAGATTTATTTTATCATACCAAATTTACTTTTCAAAAATACATATTAGTATTTTTCTATAGTAACATATTCAATTAAGATCTTAAAAATGAATTTTATTCAATTTTAAGTGTTTCATCTATTTTTATAAAATTCAAAAGTAATTGGCATCCTATTAATAATAACCCTCAATTTTAGTTGCCAAAAATTCTATTGCTTATTTTTACTCAATAAAGTATTTTTGTGAGCTCATAGATATATTATTTATATTTTTAAGATTTTTATTTATTTATCTAGAGTTGTTTTTATTTCAGGGGCATATTTGTAATTATTTCCTTTTAAATAACCCAATTAACATACGGGCCTGGCCCACTAGGCTGGCCCGACCCAACCTAACCTAGCCCCACTCTTCCCAATTAAGTCACTAGGGTAGTACTGGACTGCCCACAGGCCCAGTACCCCCACGTACTCACACTCCTCTCCGCTCTCTCTCTCTTGCTCACGCGGTTACCTCCTCCGCTTGTTGCCGCCGCCGCGCACGAATCCGGCCAGGTCCGGCCGTTGTTGCCATCGCCACGGTGCAGGATGGCTAAGTCGGCGACGCTGCTCCGTTCTGTCTAAGCAGATCCGCTGTTGGTGCTCCCTCCTGGCCGCACTGACCCCTTCCCGAAACTAGGGTTAGGGTTTGGCCGCCCTAGAGCATCAACGATGGTGCGCCGAGATTTCTCACGGTGTACTCCCCTCTTCTCCGGCGGTTCTGACGTGCTGTAGGCGCGGGTTACAGCGCCCCTTCGGGGTGCTCCCCGTGCTGCCGCTTCCGCTCCATCGCCGGCCATTCCTCTACTTCCTCTTCGGTTATTTTTGCGAGGACCTTGAGTAAGTCTGACTACTCCCCCTTATGTGCTCCTCTCTTGTGCTCTACCTACTTCCTGGCAAGATGAACACAAGTAATCCCCTGT
Organism: Avena sativa; assembly: GCA_916181665.1. NCBI lineage: Eukaryota > Viridiplantae > Streptophyta > Magnoliopsida > Poales > Poaceae > Avena > Avena sativa. The sequence continues at coordinate 439,492,255 of OV702295.1, forward strand.
CTAGGGTTCATACCTTGATGCCATGTTTATCTAAGGTAGTTATCTTGCTGGATCTAACTGTGTATAACTCACTATTATGCAGTGATGTTCATTATTGACAGTGGTTTCTGTCAGTAGTCTGTTAACTGAACTTTACCTTCTACCTTGTATGATAGCTATGATCTGATTGAGATTAGCTCTCTGGTTCTTGTTGATATACTTTGGTAGAAAGAATTGTAGTTGGATATCTAATCCAATTACCCTCTGATACTTGCCTATTACAAGATGCAAATCTATAAGCTATGATTCCTAATTGTCATGTTTAGGAAAATGATTAGATTTCTATTGTTGTATTGGATTATGGAAGCCTTGGCAGAACCACTTGGTTAAGATAATCTCTTGTGATACCCTCAATGGAGTGGCACACAAGCTTTGTCTCAGAACTGGGCTGTTTTTATTCATGTTCTATTGTACATGAGAGTTGCAGATCCTTCTATTGAATAGCTTAGCCTATGATGCTGGTCTGAGGCAAAACTACAGAAAAGTAGCCATATTTACATGCTGCTTTACTTCTTTGATGATCTATGATGAATAGGCTTTTATAAGAAGATTAAAGTTTCAAGATATGTCACTTTTGTGGTGCTACCATCCATAGGATGTGCCCAGAAATGTTTATCCAAAGATGCCTGTGTATCTACTTTTAAAACTAGAGATTCCTCTCCAGATCAGTGATGCAAAAGCTGAGATCTTGGTAGTAGCTAGTAAAGATTTATCATTTGCCTTTTTATCTTTCTTCTAGGAATGATGTACACCTTACTTGGGTGTTTTTCTGAGAAGATCAAATAAACAACACATGCTCCATTGACTCTATGATGACTTGATCATGTGGTGGTGTTATTTGTACTCACCAAATTACTTGATGCTTGATGAGGTTGTGGTGTTGCTTGCTGGCTTGCTCTAGCTCTGCACGTCCTGGTGCTGCTCCTGTGATTTTGTGCTTTACCTTGCTATCCACCTGCTCCACCCCCTCCTTATGTTACCATCTTGTGAAGAACTAGTGGTTGATTTGGGTAATCTGGTGGAATATTTGGCTATGGTTTCGGCAAGCTCAATAGGCTCTGAGTGTGTGCTTGAGAAGGAGAAGTGAGTTCCTGTACTTTGCTTCGACTGGTGCTCTGTGTGAGTGCATGTACTGCTGCTATTGGCTTGACAGCACACTCCATGCAGTTAGTTGACTAAGCTGTGTGTCTGTGTGGGTTGTGCATGTGGATCAGCTCAAGTAACTTGGCTTTTACTATTACCTGTTTACTTGTTGATAGCCTGGTGAAACTTACTTCTATCCACTTGGCCTCTACTGTAGTCTCTGACTATTTACTGAATGAACAGATACTTCACCATTGGTGAAACTTGCCCCTTTATTTACTCAATGATGTAATTTGAACCGTGCATTTCACTATTCACCACTGAGAGTAAAGTTATCTAACTAACCCCTAATTTCCTTTCTAGTTGTTTATCTTATTTGCAGGAACAAGATCTGGACATACAAGATTAGTATAGGAGTAGATAGGTAGTATAGGTTTTAATTGTAACCTTCTTTGTATTCTTTTTGTAAAAGATCTTGTAAAGATATTATTACAAGTTAATCCTTATTGTTGATTACTATTTCTATACTATAATCAAACAATGTTAATAAGGTTTTCTTTTGGAAAACCCTTCAATATTAATAACTTCTAATACTCAGATATTTTCAAATGGATTTGAATTTAAAATTTGAATTCAAAGTAATTTCCCCAAAATCTTAATACTGACTAAAGATCATGTCAAAATTCATAGCAATCACTAAGTAAGAGCTATTCCTACTCCAGTTAGCGAAAGAAACTCTGATCCCTTAAGTGTTTTGTTTGGCGAAAAATTTACCCTAATTTTACAGATGCATGCATGCACAAACTTATATTCCTATTTCTACCCTTCGTTGGATCCTAATGTTGGGATGTTACACTTGGATCTTCCGGTGGGAGAGGAACCGCTGACGGTGAGAAAGGAGGAAAGGGCGGTTGTGAATGGGGGGGGAGAGAGAGCGGTGAGGGGATTTATGGCACACATTCTCGATGCGTCGCGTCGTCTCCCGCCTTTCTCCCCGTGTGCAACCACGTGCCGGCTTTTGGCTACCCAGGGCCTATCCCCGCAAGAACGCTCGATTTTAGCATTCCCAGCGGGCCATAATTTGGGATGCTTTAAGACCCGTGCGATGCAAGCTCGTCTCGACATTCGAGTCTCTAAACAGGCTTATTTCTTCCGCCCGATGCGGGAAACAGGCGTGCGACCCACCAAACACGCCCTTCCAGTCTAGGAGTGGTACATACATAACAGTTGCACTAGATCACAACGTTAGCCGCTAAGATATGGATTTGCTACTCACATACTCATAACCCCCTTCTGATTGAAGCACTAATGTAGTCCCTCGTTTCAAAATATAAGATTTTTTAAGTTTGTGAAGAAATTGTATCTAGACCTCTTTTTCCTCGAAACAGGCATTACGCCCCGCTTTATGGATAAAGCCACAACCATACAAAGTACGAGTATGTCACCGACGCCCAGGCGTCAAAGAGAAAATAAAAAAAGTTCGCTGGGGCCACATCACATCACGCCCAAAGAAAAAACAAAACAAGGACAAAACAGCGAGCTGGCTAGGAGGACCATCTAGGGCGCTGAAGGGGAAGCAAGAGCCGTGAAGCGCTACGCCGAAGCCTTGAGAGCCTACAAGATGCCATCCACGCTCTCCCGGTCCCTCTGTCTAGACAGGGGGTACCACTACTGAAGTTAGGCAAGCAAAGAAAAATAGAGTTAGAAGCACGGCGAGGGAAGATCCGCTCTATCACCATTTTATTCCGAACATTCCATAGGATCCACGTAATGGCCGCAAACACCAACCAGAAGAGGTGGCGCCTCCTCCCGATATGGTTTGCCTCAGTCTCTAGGAATTCGCCGAGATCTTGGGCCTGCCAGGCAGGCCCTAGTGCCTCCCGGACAAAGTTCCACAAAAACTGAGCAGCAGGGCATGTGAACATAATGTGGGTGCACGTCTCCAGCGTCCCACAAAGAGGACACATTCCATTGCCTGGGCCATTGCGTTTCGACACCTCTACCCCCAAAGGAAGACGATCCCTAAGAAGTTGCCACAAGAAGATACGAAGGCTCAAGGGCAGGGGGACTTCCAAAGGTGAGTCGTCTAAGGTAGCTCGGGTCCCTAGAAGAGGGTTCTATAGGCCGAGCTAACAGAAAAATCTCCCGAGGGAGACTGGCCCCAAGACACCTTATCCCTCTCCGCCGAGAGGGACAAGGGCAAGGATCCGTGCAGCCTCAGGAAATCGGTGGCCTCGGCATCATTGAAGGTCCTCCGGAACGGGATGTTCCAGCGGTCACCTCGAGCGGCCTCGACCACCAACATCATAGGGGCTGCGCAGATGGCGAATAGGGCCGGGAATTCCTGGCAAAGGGGGACCCCCTGAACCCAGGGGTCTTGCCAAAACAGGATATCCTGGCCATTCCCTACCACGAAGAAGGAGCGCCGGTGAATGCAGTGTTTAATGTCTTGGATGGCCCGCCAGAATTGGGATCCTTCCCGATGTTCACACGCCATCACGGGGTGGCCCCGGAGGTACTTGGCCTTGATGAGTTACAGCCAAAGGCCTCCATCATCTTGGAGGATCCACCAAACCCACTTAAGCGTAAGGGAAATATTGAACCGACGCGAGTCGAGGACTCCTAGGACCCTAAGGATTTTGGGGGCACAAATATCCGTCCACTTCACCATATGGTATTTCTGGTGCCCATCTCTAGCAACCCAAAAGAACCTAGACAACTCTTTAGCAAAGTCAGCGTGGGTTCCTTCGGGTAATAGGTACAGGCCCATTTGATACGTGGTGAGGCTGGATAGACAGGAGTTGATCAGGATGGTCTTGCTCCCCTTGGACATCAGGCGCGCACGCCATGGTTCGGCCTTATCCCGAACCTTCGCGACCATGGGGGCTAGATCTCTGATCAACACGTGCGAGTCTCTCATGGGCATTCCTAGGTAGGTGATAGGGAATTCTGCCAGGCGACAGATCAGGCGGTCTGCTATGTTACGCCTCTCCTCCTCGGCAAAGCCTAGGATCATGAGCTCGCTTTTGTCGAAGTTAATCCTGAGGCCCGACATGGATTCAAAGCACATGAGCAGGAACTTGAGGTTAATAATGTCAAGATACGACGCCTGGACCATGATCATAGTGTCTTCCGCATACTGGAGGTGGGTAATCCCACCTCCAGGGATCAGATGCCCTACCACACCCGAGATGTGGCCAGCGATCTTGGCTTTGTCCAAGATTTCTGCCAGGGCATCCACCGCAGAGTTAAAGAGGAGGGGCGATAACTGGTCCCCTTGCTAACTCCATAGGAGGGTCGGAAGTAAGGACCCACATCCCCATTGACATTGATAGCGGTGTTACCACTCATGAAAAACTGCATAATCCAGCAAATAACCCTGTCCTCAAGTCCTCGACGCTCGAGGACTTGACGAAGGAAGGCCCAATCCAACTTATCATAAGCCTTCTGAAGTCGAGCTTAAGGAACACCCCTTTCTGATGGTGCACCTTCACCTCATGAATAATCTCATGAAGCGCGAGCACTCCATCATGAATCAGGCGCCCCTTCAGGAAGGCAAACTGAAGAGGGTGGGTCAAGCATTCCATGACCGGAGCCAGTCTAATAGCGCAGACCTTGGCCAAAATGCGCTGGATGACGTTGATCACAGTGATCGGTCGGAATTGGCGAATATCTGTGGCCCCCATTACCTTGGGGATTAGGGTAATCACACCAAAGTTAAGCCTAGACATGACAAGAGTCCAGAGTAGAACTCCTGAAACATCGGCATCACCACAGGTCGTAGCTGCTCCTAGAAGGTCTGGAAGAAGATCACCGGCATGCCGTCCAGGCCAGGAGCCGAGTTGGTCTTCATAGCCTTGATTGCTGCTGCAACCTCGATGTGAAGAAAAGGGAGGGTAAGCTCCGAATTCTCCTCCGTAGTCACTTTGGCGCCCTCCGACCAGAAGTCCAAACTTAGCGCCAGACCCAACCTCGAGGCTGCCGAGAAAAGGTCCCGCTAAAACGCGTAAATATGGGACGAGATCTCTCGTTGGCCCTCTAGAAGAGAGTCCGCGTCCTAGAGGCAGGGGATCGATCACTTCCTCCGCCTACCATTCGCGATGGCATGGAAGTAGGCCGTGTTGGACTCCCCCTGGAGGATCCAGTTCTGATGACTCCGTAGTCTCTAGAAAGCTTCCCCGCCCTCGTAGATCTCCATAATGGAGTTCTCCAGCGAATATCTATGGGACCAGGCATCCGCCGATAGCCCCACCAGGTCCGCTTCCTGGTCCAGGGCCTGGATCTCCTGCAGGATGGCGTCCTTCTGACCTCGTAGGGCGGCTCCCAGATTTGCCCCTAGCCCCGCATCAGTTGCCATGACAGCTTGGTACAGTGGTGCCAGACATCAACGACACAGTACACGCGGGGGGTAGACGTGGAGGCCTCCAACCACCTCGACCGAACCGCCTCCACAAAACCCTGTTGTTTAAGCCAGAAGTTCTCGAAGTGGAAGCGGTTCAATCTAGGTGGTGGGCCCCCTCCTGAGGACAAAGGGAGGGGGGTATGGTCAGAGCCGACCCTAGTAACCACGCGGAGCGAACAGAGAGGAAAAGCCACCTCCCAATCTACTGAAACAAAGACTCTATCAAGGACGCTGCGAATCGGGTCTAGTTTCTTGTTGGTCCAAGTGCATCTAGCCCCAACACGAGCAATCTCTCTAATGGCGAGATCGGCAATACAGTCGTTGAACATGCGAATCCTATGGAGGTCCACGTTCGCCGATCTCTTGTCTTCGGCGGAGCGAATGAGATTAAAGTCCCCTCCCACAATGATAGGGGTCTCCGTACGCTGCACCTTAGCCTTGATCTCGAGCAAGAATTCCCGGGACCTCTTTTAGTACATAGATTCACTTCAAATCTGAGTAAACCTTTTTTTTGGAAAAGAGTATATATTAATATCACAGGGATACCAATTACACCCAGCCTCTGCAACAACGCATGCCCTAGCGGCCCTACGGATGCACACATCCCAGAAAAAAGAAAGAAGAATTACAAAAAAGAAAAGTTTCACTACAGAGAACTAATCCTCAAAGCAGTGACACTGACACCATCCGAACAACACCGGTAGTCCTCCACTGCAATAACAGCGCCTTCAAGAAGGAAACAGTGCCCAAGCGCCGTTGTTGCCCGATCAAAGATCATAGGTTTTCACCCTGGAGAAAGTCCTCGCTCACAAAACAATGCCTTCAACAAGGTCATTGCCAGGCACAACCAGTTAAGGCCAGACCTTGGATTTTCACCCTGCAAGGTAAGACTAGGAACTCCCCCCTGTGTTGTCTTCCCGCACCAGCAGTCACTGCAACGAGTCCTAGATCACGCAGCCAGTTCTCCGTCGCCACAAGAACTAAAATCACCATCGCTACCCTCATATTTCTGCTTTCCTGACATTCTCCGCATCTGACTTTACCATGGCTCAAAGAATGGCACTTGGTGGGAACAAACAACAGAATTCGCAACGCTCCCGTTGAAACCAAACGGCCAGAAAAACAAGGTGCGCACGACCGAATACCTTCTGATCCAGCAATCTCCAAGCATGATACGCCCATGGGAGTTCGCCGACGGAGCCTTCCGGAACCCGGCTCTCCAGACCAGATCAACGAGGGCAGACATCAAGCAGATCTTCGTCTTCGTGCGAAAGAAAGCAAAGGACCACCACCATTATTAGATCCGACGCAGCGATCCCCACACCGCCGGCCGGTTCCCGGAAAACGGATCGAGCAGGCAATTAGGGATAGAGAGCCGATCTAGGTCTTCCAACGGAATCCCATCGCCGGCACCTCCTCCACCAGATCGCCACCCGCTCCACGCCGGTAGAGGCCGCCGCCTCCAGATCCAAGCTCCCACGAAGCCAACGCCGGCCGGAGCCGCGAAGACGTCGATGGCGAGGGGGCCCCGTCCAGCGCCGATGTTCTCCTCCCTACCTCCGCGCTGGGGCCGGGAGGCCAGATCCCCGCCGCCCCCATCACCGGCGCCGTGCACTTAGGCCGGCGGACCTCCGGGGCGACGAGGAGGGAGAAGGATGGAAAGGAAGGAGGTGGCGGCGGGGTTAGGGTTTGGCCCTCTCGGTCGCCAGGAGGGGACGACGCGAGGGGGAGGTGAACCTTCAAATCTGAGTAAACCTATATACTAAATAAGTCTAGATACATTTGTTTTACAAAATTAAAACATCTCATATTTTAAAACGGAGGGACTACTGCTTTGTCTAGAAGCCAAGGACGAAACCCGCTGTCGCGCCGGCCAGCATTTTGAATGCCTCTGTCGAGCATACCTGTAAGTGGAAATAAAAAATATACTCCTTCCATCTCGAAACAGTCGTTGAAAATTTAGCTAGATTCGTATATATTTATACAATAAAATATGTCTAGGTATCGTACGAATGACAGTAAAATACGTGTAAAATTCTCATGCACACGCTTCGTAACAAAACCTTGGCCGAAACTCCCCTCAGGGCTCGTTTTGGATGCGAGGAATCTCGGGTCTTTTTCCTGGCGGAACAAAACGCGGGCCGAAATGACCCGGGGCAGCCCACGACGGAGGAAAATCGGCCCTTTCCACGCCGTTGGCCCGGGATATCTCTCCAGTCTCCACTAGTCTGGACATGGGGAAAGAAACCCTCGCTCGCTCTCTATCGCGCGCGACTGGGAGGCGACTCGCCCGCGCCGCCACCCAACAGTAGCCCGCCGCCGCCACTCCCGCCGGCGACCCTCCGCCCCCTTCCGTCCTCCTCCATCGTCCCTCAGTCTCCGTACCGGATCCCACCATTCTCCCCCGCCCCCGCCCGCTCCCGCAAGGTCGACAGCGCCAAGATCCTCCGATCCGGCCCCGTCCCCGCCGGCTGACGCCCTCCTCGACCGACCTCGACTGCGCCCACTCCTCCCCGGCCGACCCCCCGCAAGGTGAGCCTCTCGTCGCTCTCTCCTTCAGCTCCTGTTGGTTTCTTGCTGCTGTACACGCTGTCATGCTGATCGCATGATGTGCATTGATGAAAATGACTTGTCTATAGATCTCGCATCTGATGTGTTGGAGGTGAGATTTCGGTTCGTAGCTGCTTGATCAACGATGATCCCGACTTGAATTCTCAAGTCATTTTCATCAATGTACAATAGTCGAGTAAACCCCTAACCAGAACACAAGTACGTTCCCTGTAGTACTAGTTTGGATAAATTGACTCTGGCCTGCATCTGGATAACGTGTTAGGTCCGGATTTGTTTATCTTCGGTTGAAATCATGATGCCCTTGTTACCTCCTTCTAAATCTATGCATCACAGTTGATGCTACAGCAGTATGTAGTTTTATTTATGAATCAGTATGTATCTGGATACGCAAACCCGGGAGCATCATGATGTGCGTGCATATCTCTAATTTCTGCACTTCTGTTCAGTTCTTAATTGTGCCTTAGCTTCTGTGTTGAGACTGATTGGTGACTAGTTCTCTGGACTCTGGTGTAGGGCTTTAAATGTGTTTTGGGTAGTGAACTGGGTAATTATATCATAGCATTTCTCTTCTTGCCGATCTGAAGGTTGCTAAATAAGAGAAATGACAGTTTGGAATGGCTACTGTGAGTGTTGCCGTCAATCTGAGTTGTTTGGGTCATAATTGAATAGCTCGTGTCTGTTTTTTATTTTGGTTAACTGGTCAGCATGTTGAAATGGATGTTGCTACTATCTTGTGATTCTTTGTTGTTAATTACTTCATCCTTTGTGGCTTGATGCGGGGAAGTTTTATCCACATGCTAATACCTGCCTTTTGATCTCTACCATCTCTTTATCAACTCTTATCTGCAGATGAAGATTGCCAAGACTTTGGTCAAGGCCTTGACAGGCAAGACCGTCACCGCAGGGAGGAACTCTTCCGGGCGAATCACTTCCTTTCACCGGGGAGGTGGACACAAGCGATCACTTAGAGAGATTGACTTCAAAAGAGACACTTCGTCTGTTGGCATTGTGGAAAGGATTGAATATGACCCTAATCGTTCTTCGAAGATCGCTCTTGTCCGATGGATCGAAGGGGTGGCACAGAAGGATGCATCATATAAGGCTGAGCGTGCACCTGTCAATTATATATTAGCCAGTCATCAAATGGAAGTGGGCAGTATGGTGGTGAATAGCGATTGCTCCAAACCTTCTACAACCGGCTCCCTGCGACCTGCCCAGAATGCCGATTCTTTCCTTCGGTTCCAAGAGCTTTTCCGCAAAGCCCATGAAGATGCAGAGGGCACGGATGAAGCAAAGGCTGCAATTACTGCTGCACCACTCCCGCCTGCCGATCTGTTGGACCTCAATTCCAAAGTAGGGAACTGCATGCCATTAGCTGATATTCGTATGGGAACATGGATACACAGCATTGAATGTCGGCCTGGTCAAGGGGCACAGCTGGTTCGAGCTGCTGGGACTTACGCCAAAGTGGTCAAAGAGTCAGCCTCCCAATGTCTTGTACGGCTACCATCTGGTGCTGAGAAACTCATAGATTCCCGATGCCGAGCTACCATTGGTATAGTTTCCAACCCCTCCCATGGCGCACAAGAGCTTAGGAAAGCAGGACACAGCCGGTGGCTAGGCTGGCGCCCGGTTGTTCGTGGTGTTGCAATGAATCCAGTGGATCATCCTCATGGTGGAGGTGAGGGCCGCACGAAAGGTGGTAGGCCATCAGTGTCACCTTGGGGGAAGCCCACCAAAGCAGGATATAAGACAGCAAGGAAGACACCAAAAGCATAGTTCATGCCATGACGATCTACATGGAACGGTTCTTTTTTTCCCTGGATAAGTAGCAGGGTAATTGATGTGGATCTCCATCAGTAAGAACTGTAACTCGTGGCTGAGTCCTCGTTATGGTTTTTGGTTTCCTGCAAACCGTTTGCTGCTACAGCAGTTTCACTTTATATGTATGAAATAAGTGATATTTAGACTTGCCTGTGCTCTGTTTACTTATTTCCATTCCCTCAAGGCATTTGATTAAATTGTGTAGCTGCTGTGTAGCTCCTGACCATCGTTGGACTTACCTGTCCTTAATTCGCCTATTGGCATTTTTAATCTGTCTAGATAAGTTGCTTCTGATAATTTGCTGCTCTGTCTGGATAAGCATACTGGGAACCTCATTGATCAGCATATTTCTTATTTGTATTGCTCTTTTTACTCTTGAATCGTGGCTTAAGCTGCTTGGCTGAATTATGTGAGTACCCACCTGATGTGTGTTGGGCGGGTGTTTGGTGCAAATGGTTCCTACTTGTTTGTGTTCTTTTCTGGCATTAGCTTGCTTCGAGTGCTGGTTAATCAGACCGGTGTATGCATATTTATAATTTCGGTAGCCTGGTTCTAATTCTGAATTGTTCTTTTGTGTATGTCTCGGGATTGAATTAATGTGAAGTTGTTTGCAGTTTTCCAGGGAACTAAGCAATCTGTTCTGGAACAAAGAATTATACTGTATTTTTCTTCCGTTCCCTGTCTGAATTATTCTGAATAAGAAAAGCATGGAGCGCTTATGGATTTTGCTGCCAGTTTTAGTGCTTTTGGGGAAGTTTGAGCATTGTTTTTCTTATGGACCATTTAGGGACTACAGTGTTCTCTCATGGTTTTTCTACTGGATGTCTGAATGTGAAGAGAAGTTTTACGAGCCTCCATGGCGTTTGCCTTTTCTCCCGTGTGTTTACAGAATAATCTTATGGAGTAGCTTTTCTTCTGAAACTCAGCGTGAGCTGATACTTACAGTTGCTAATGGCTGCTAACACATCATCAGTTGAGTAACATGTCATACTTTAGCTGGTTATATTGAGGAATGCATCTACAGGTTAACACCAGCTGCCTTTGCAGACCAATAGGTAGGTCTAACTATCTACTCCCTCTGTTTCGAAATATAAAATGTTTTAGAGAACCTACACACAAATGTGTCTAGATACACCCCTTCCACAAAAGCTAAAACATTTTATATGTTGAAACGGATGGAGTACTCGAGTGAGCAGTGAAAAAGATGGGAATGTTAGGTCTACCTCTATTGGCACTAGTTGCAGTTTCAAGTAAGCTCGGGACCGACAAAACAAAAAAACCAACGGTAGTCCCACTGACCTGTGCATATAGATAAACAGACTGTTGCATTTTCCTAGGGGCTTCTAGTATTCTACTCTACTCTCTTGTTGGTTTAGATCGAGTTTATTTATGGATGCCTTGCCATTGTTGGTGATACCTGGCTCTTGCCCCTGGTGGATATGGAGAGTGTGGGTTCTATGAGAAGATGTGTCCGCGCGTGGGTGGAGAAAATCGGCGGTAAATACTTCCGCCTACTTAGGTGTCTGCAACCGTAACTCTGTCGATGCGGCTAGGCTTAAAGTGGTATGGTCGGCCACTGAGCTCACGAAGGATTTTAACTGTCGATGCGGCCAGGCTTAAAGTGGTCTGGCCAGCCACTGATCTCATGGAGGATTTCCGACATGGCCTGGCATCCATAGATGTATTCCTACTTTGTGAAGTGATCACGACAGTAGCTTGGAGAGCCACTCCGTCTTCGTCCACCGTAATAAGCATCGTCTGGCGATGCGCTCATCGAGAGTAAGGTTTGGATGGTGCATTGGAGTGTCTTATTCTCACTCGCCCTGATATCTTATTTGCCATTCAACAAGTTTCCTTACTCATGCATACTCCTCGCGACACCAACTTCCAACTCATCAAGGGAATTAATTGCCCTCTCTGATACACATAACTCCACATACGGCTTTTGTGGGTTCCTCAACAACCATTTGGTGTCTTTGTCATTTAAATGACAACATGTGGTGTCCTGTTCTAGCGTGGAGGCGGAACGTAGGGCAGCGGCTAATTGCGTTTCCTGATAATGTTGGCTTTGGAAGCTGCTAACCGAACTACACCAACCTTACCGCTTGCTACAGTAGCCTATATTGCAATAATGTCAGCGTTATGCACTTCTCTTCTACTCTGTGCAATACCAAATGACCAAATATGTTGAGATAGCTCTATACTTTGATCCCGTGGTCCTTGGTGAAGTCCGGATCCTTCACAATTCATAGACATACTCCTCCTACTCCGGTCTTCCAAATAAATACTTATATCACGATGAGTTTATTACATCTACTTATACCTCAGGCGCTCTAGCTGTTTGTTTCCCTATGGCTCATATTCCTACGGATTTACCCATACTATTTCACAGGTGCCATACAGTTTTACCAACATTGCTTCATAGGTGCGAATATCGTATAAATATATTTTCTAGCCAATGTTTGCTGCATTTTTTGTATTTACTACATTGAAAAGTTCAGATGAAGCTGTGACATCGCAGTGTAGAAAAAGAGGAAGAGGGAAAGAACTTGGACTTTGCCATGTTCAAAGATCGTATCTAAAGCAGAATCATGGTGGCTCAAACATGAGCTCTCCCTTGGCGTTTGCAACAGCCCATTCCTGCGCCTCGTCACGAATGCAGTTGAGCATGGACTGAACCGAGGAAGTTCTGCCTCGGAAAATTTAGGCGTTGCGCTCCCGCCAAATACTCCAGCAGATAAGGATGAAAAGAGATTTAACTCCTTTCCTGAGAGCGGCAGATGACCCGGGACCAAATGCCATTCGGTGTAGTGGCCGCTCGCCCCAGTGAATGGGGTTCAGCACCTCACAGTTCGCCCAAGAGCTGACCCCGGCCCAAACTGATCTGGTGACGGGGCATTCGAAGAAGAGAGGTGGAACGAGGTTTCCAGGTTGCGGACGGAGAGAGGACTATCCTGCTGCTTGGGTCCACGATGGGGTAGTATATGTAGGGGAAAGTGTTGTCGGCATAAACTAAGGTTGGTGGGTTCCTCTTTTTGGTAGCAATACATGTCATAGCTTTTCAAACGAACACACATGAATCTTGCACGGAAGATTTTTTACTTCATTGTTGTTGACACATGAATTGTGATATTTCCTATGTTGCCAACGATAACGGGTCATGAATTGTTTATGTGAACCGATACTATAGTTTTTCATGGTTACTAATGCGGAAATTTCAGTAAAATGTCATGGATTATTTACCTGAACTGGTATTATAGTTTCTCGTAACTGCTAATGTAGCAATTTTAGTAACATATCATGTCTTTATCATGTGATGATGAGGAATGGTTTGTAAAGGAGGTGGCTGCAAGTTTTGAGAAAAAAGATGTAGCTTCAGAAAGAAGCATGAGCATTCAGGCCAAGGCTTGCGGGCTTGCTCAAGATTTAGGCAAGATCTTGAGCGTGCAAACATTTGATTTACCAGTCCAATTCATCTTCGTAACACACATTTTAAGCGGGCATTAGACATCAAGCGATGTAAATTGCAGTGCAGTTCTAGGGCTAAATTCACAACCAGCGCAGGAAACCAAGAGTTTGGTTGCATAATTAGGCTTCATGATGCAGCATGGGTTCCAAAAATTTGAGCAGATTACTGAGCACGATAAGTAAATTTTTGGGATATTGGCACATAGTATGAATAGTTGATCCAGTACCGGAGCTGAGTGTGGTCTCAAGTAAGCCGGGGACCTGCAAAACAAAAGAGCAACACTAGTGCTACTACCATTTCAACATGAACATAAAATATTATCGTGTGACAGCTACACCCTTCCTTAGGAACGGCGAAGAGCTCCGGCAGAATGGGTCCACGCACCATGGTAGACCACGTCAAGCTTCATCTGGTGGCCACCGATGCTGAATTGCATCTCGAAGTCGTCCAGCATGGCTAGAACATGGCGTGGGAGCGTTAGCCATCGCTGGTCAAAGCTTTGAGGTCCATTCCGTACGAGCTGGCTCTAGTGAACTCAAGCTATGATCCTTTCCCATGGCTAACTCTAGCCATGCCAACCAACCATGATGTGTCTAGTATTCCGGCCAAAACAATCCTACAATCCTTCCTCGTCTCTATAATAAGAGTAGGCGCATCACACTTTAAACTAGGGACTCGTCGGTCCACAGTATATGGTGAAGGTAACGTGCTCGTTCGAGATGTGCTCCAAAACAGCCATCACGAATGAATTCCAAATGTCTCTCATGACCATGCTCAATATATGATCGATTATAATTAGCTCAATAGGAATCTATTCGGTGTTACTCCTTTTGCTTGAATAATTGGTATAGGACTTCCCCTAGACCTTCCGAGCTTCACTTACTCCGTTGGTTTCTATATGTATCGCTTCAATTTAACTTGCAAGGGATCATAATTGAATGATCATCTACCTTTACATGCTCGTCCTAAATTTATGTACTATTGGTCATGAATGCAAGCGGTTTAGAAAGCTATGTAGTACTAGTCAACGGGATTTAGAAAATGGTATCCTAACAACAATTCTGAGAGAAATCTTCTCACTACAATATGACAACAACATACTCTTGACAAGCCACATGAGACGTTTTAGCGAAAAGGGCCTCACTACCACATCGCACTCCTTCCTGGTTAATTGTGGTGACCAAATTTCTCCTAGCTTCTCGCTTCATTATTTATAACAATGTTATCGAACAATTATAACCCTGGTGATGTATGAGTGCCATATATTTCTGCACCTATTAGTGAGCACAAACTTTGATAGTGTGTGAACCAATTTGTGTCTCATGCTAAACTCAGATTCTGGATCCAGTCTAACTCGAACATGCATGATAGCCACCAAAGTTTTGCCTAATAAATGAAAAAATTACTATTGGGGGAATAAGATTTGCACTTAAACCGCTTAAGAGAAGGTAAATGCTTTTAAATTAAAAATCAAGTGACAATACTTTAAAGAAAGATTTCAGATTGATAGTAATTAAGCACAATAGATATATAGAGTACATCAAAACAAATACGAACAAAACTTCCCAATTACACCAAATTTGACGTGAAGAAATTTCAATCGACTCTAGTTTCATTACCTCATTCATTTCCTCCATATATTTGGCGAAAAAATTGCAGAATACCCAGCCCACGTAGACATTAGTTTTCCGATAAAGAATAATATATCTATATCAAGTTGATATCAAGTACACCGGGCCTTTGTAACAACATAATAGTAAGGAGGTAGTCAAGATATCAAGAATAGAATTGACCAAATCAAGAAGTTATTTTCTTATTTTTGCTGACACCACACCTTTTTGTAGCCCTCATTGTGCACCTCCAGTGATAACATTTCTCCAACCATTGTCTTTGTGTCACCGCCTCCACCACAATGGAGGGTTTGCGGCTGCGTGGAAGAGATCGACTAGGACATGTAATCCTCCGTCACTTAAAGGCACTCGAGAGAGCAGTCCAAGGGTCAAGTCCGAATAGAAGTGTCCAAGGAAATAAGGCATCATGTAGAGAACTCTGCAATGCCTTGTCTTCTTCCTTCGGCAAAAAGGGCATATTATGAGCTTGTTACAAGTAATGAAGGATTTCTGAAAAAAATAGAAAGCTAAAAATATATAACCTTTTGACTTTGCGGATTTTAAATTGTTTCAGTAATATTTTTGATTGCTATGTAGTTTTAAATAAAATCCATAAAACCATGTAACTATATTCGGATATTTAACATTCCTATGATTTTTAATTTTTATTTTTAAACTCTTTTATCCATATCTTGGATTATTTTAATATTTTTTGCTTGCTGGACCGGCATCTTAAAATAATTATAAATGGGTCAATCTTCGATTTTATGGTATACAAAAAATCCCAAATTTATTTGTATACATAGTGGTTCTAATATATTGTCTATACCTACACATCTTTAAGTTATATTTTCATTGTTTGGGAGAAACAAACAAAATAATGTTTGCGTGTACCTATAGTGGTACTCAGTCACTGCTTACCCTTTTTTCTAGTCCAGCTTAAAGCTTTTGGCACGGTGTTTCCAGATCATGCAGTCCTAAACGTGTTCTTAGAGCTTGATATTTGTACCTCCACCAGGTTGTCTCTCCTTTTAGACGAAACACTTTAGAAAAGAAAATTGTGTTGCTTAGTTATTTTGCTTTTATAAGTCTGAAACTTAGAAGCAGACATTATTTTTAAGCAAGACTAGCCGCTGCATTGCAATCCTGTAACCACCACATGCCCACACCAGTGACACTACTATAATCCTGTAGTCCAAGGATATGAGACAACAGGTGCGGCGTGCCGCCCGCACAAACCCATCGTAGTTTGGGTTCAAAGTTGAAGAAATTGAGTAGGGAGCATCGAGTATGCTTTACCGCTGTCATAACAATATCGTTTGACAAAGATCGTACGTATAGCAACGCTCTTCCAGGGTCCTCCCATGCCCATGCTCAATATAGCACCGACTAATTATCTCGTACATGAATCTCTGCGGAGTTATTCATTCGGATTGAAGAAATTAACATATTATCTGTCGAACTTCTAAGTTTACAGTGTCGTCTTTGATTCTTCACTGGCTCTCCTGGTGTCTATATGTATCTCAGCTTCAGTTGCAACAGATGCCAATGAAAGATCTTCTACCTTTAATTGTTTGTCCTTGGCATGCATTTATCTTTTCCGAGTTGTATATGGGAGCTACTACGTAGTACTAGTCATCAACACACTCTGCCTTTACTGCTTGGTTGTATTGAAACACACTCAGCATTTATTTTGTTTCGAATTTTTTTAATTACTTTATTTAACAAACATTCACATAAAATGCCATGGAACATTTCAATATCACATGCAGAACCAGTTTCTGCAATTTCACCCGAAACAATTCCAGTTTCCATCGAAAAGATTCCAGCGTTTTCTTAAATCTTTATCTGAAACATATTTGCTCCAAATGGTGTCGGTATCCCTTAAGTGTGTCACCCTACGGTTCACGAATAATGCAGACATGATCGAGACCCCTCTCTGATCAATAATCAACAGCGGGACCTGGAGATCCGTACTGACTCTCACACATTCAACGATGACTCTTATGATCGTGTGAACCTTTAACGTAGTAACTAAATCCCTTTGTATCGCAGTATATTACATGTCCAAGATTCGATCATCAGTATCTCAATACCTAGTTTGATCTCGTTACTGACATGCACTCTTTTCTCGTTCCCGTGATATAACATTCTAGTGATCACATCACTTGCTTGCAAGTTATTTCAATGTGATATCACCGAGAGGGCCCCGAGTATATCTATCCGTCATCGGGATGGATAAATCCCACTCTTGATCCATGAGCCTCTACATAATAACTTTTATATCACTGAACCCACCTTTATAGTCACCCTGTTACGGTGTGACGTTTGATGTTATCAAGATACTCTTTCGGTGTTAGTGATTAACATGATCTCATGGTCTAAGGACTAGGATTATTTCGTATGATGTTATAGAAATATAAACATAATGACTTTGATCGTAATGCTATACTTCGGATGAATGTTCATCATATCATTCCACCAATGCCATGACCTCGTTATTAACAACATACAATATCCATGATCAGGAAACCTTGATCATCTTGTTAATCAATGAGCTAGTTTATATGAGAGGCATTACTAGGAACTTTGTATTTTGTTTATTAAACACACATGTATTAATGTTTCCAATTAATACAATTATAGCATACAAAATAAACATTTATCATAAACATGGAATAAGATAATAACCACTTTATTATTGCCTCTCGGGCATATTCCCTTCAAACACTAGTCCTCAAGTCAGTGAGGCATGTTGAGGCCCTTCGGCTCAACATTATCTCGGTTGGATTGCTTGATAGAGATGGGTATTTGAGCAGATTTGGAAATGAACAATACAAGCTCACCAAAGGAAATTTGATTGTTGCAAAAGGTAACATGGTTTCAGTTGTATCATGTTCATGCTAAGATTTCTGCTGCTTGTGTAAATGCATTGCAGAAAGGGGATGCATGTGCTTTATGGCACAAGATACTTGGGCACATGAGTGAGAAGAGGATGATGGTGCTAGTAAAGAAAAAAATGTTGAAAGGTGTGAACGGTGTTCACATCAAGAAATGTTCAGATTGTCTAGCGGGGAAGCAACACGGAGTTGTGTTCAAGAGTCAACCTCCTCACAAGAAGCCCGAGGTGCTGGACTTGATACATTTCGATGTTTGCAAAATGTCGGTGAGGTCATTGGGTGGAGCAAAGTACTTTGTCACATTTGTTGATGACTTTTCCAAAAAAGTTTGGGTCTATGTTCTGAAGAACAAACATCAACTAATAAGTATGTTCAAGCAATTTCAAGTCTCAGTTGAGAGAGAAACCGAGAAGAAGATCAAGTGCATTCACACTAATAATGGGGGAGAGTATATTAGCCCATTTGATGCCTATTGCAAGGAGCAGGGGATTAGGCACCAATTTACTACTCTGAAGACACCACAACTGAATGGTCTTGCTGAGAGGATGAACAGGACAATTGTTGAGAGATTTAGATGATTGCTATCGAGTGCAAAGCTGCCTAAACATTATTGGGGTGAGTCTTTGTCGACTGCAGTTTATCTTATTGTAGGGAGATGTTCCAAACATGGTCTTTTATGACAAGGACGTCTCGTATGAGCACCTGAAGGTTTTTGGGTGCAAGGACTTTGTTCATATCCCTCAAGATGAAAGGTCAAAGCTTGATTCAAAGACACGACAATATATATTTCTTGGCTATGGAGGTGGTTAGTTTGGCTATAAGTTGTATGATCCAATAACAAGAAAGGTTGTGAGAAGCTGTGATGTTGTGTTTGTTGAAGAACAAACAATTGAGGATATTGTGAAGACAAAGGTGCAGGCTCAGGCGCAAGTTTTGGTGCATGTTCCTCCTCGAAATCAGTAGGAAGATAGATCTGATTCTGACCCAGTTCCTGCAGATTCAGTTGAAGAAGAAGCTGAAGATGATGATGCAGAAGATGTGCAAGGTGATGCACATAGTGGTACAAGTGAGGATGCTCCCCAGCAGCAAGAGTATGATGCTGAAGAAGTTAATCATGATCAACAAGCACCTGAACCAGATATTCCACCAGCTGCTCCACTCAGGCGGTCCAGCCGAGGCCGTGTTCCTTCCACCAGGTACGATTCAGACCAATATGTGGTGTTATTGTCTGATGGTTCAGAACCTGAGTGCTTTCAAGATACAATGAAAGATGAGAACAAGAAGGAGTGGAATAAGGTTATGCAAGAAGAGATTGATTCCTTGCATAAGAATCATACTTATGAGCTGGTGAAGTTGCCCAAGGGCAAGAAAGTTCTAAAGAACAAGTGGGTCTATAGAATCAAGGAAGAAGAGCACACGTCACATCCAAGGTACAAGGCCAGGCTAGTTGTAAAAGAATTCAGCTAGAGAAAGGGTATTGACTTTGATGAAATATTTTCTCCGGTGGTGAAGATGACATCAATCCGAATGATCCTTGGCATGGCAGCAAGTCTCAACTTGGAGGTTAAGCAAATGGATGTGAAGACAGCTTTCCTTCATGGAGAGTTGGAGGAAGAAATCTACATGGAACAGCCTGAGAGTTTCTTATTAAAGGCAAAGAAGACTATGTGTGCAAATTGAAGAAAAGTCTCTATGACCCGAAACAAGCACCAAGACAATGGTACATGAAGTTTGAATATGTCATGGGGGAGCAAGGCTATAAGAGGTGTAGCTCAGACCATTGTGTGTTTATTCAGAGGTTCTTAGGTGATGATTTTATCATGCTATTGCTCTATGTGGATGATATCTTGATTGTTGGCAAGAATGTCTCAAGAATTTCTAGGATAAAGAAAGAGTTGAGTAAAAGTTTTTCCATGAAAGATTTGAGTCCAGCAAAGTGTATTCTCGGCATGAGAAGTGAGAGAGACAGAAAATCCAATAAGGTGTACTTGTCTCAAGAGAAATATATTGAGAAAGTACTTCGCAAGTTCAAGATGGACAAGGCAAAGGAAGTGAGTTGTCCACTTGCAGCTCATTTCAAGTTGAGTAAAAAGCGATGTCCCTCCAATGAAGAGATGGAAAAGGAAATGCAAAAGGTTCCTTATGCTTCAGCGGTTGGGAGTTTGATGTATGCTATGGTGTGCACACGGCCTGACATTGCTCAAGCGGTTAGTACTGTGACTAGATTTATGTCCAATCCAGGAAAACCACACTGGGAAGCCGTGAAGTGGATTTTGAGGTATCTCTGGGGCAACACTAATATGAACCTTTGCTTTGGTGGTAGTGAGCCCAAGCTGATTGCATGTTCAGATTTAGACTTGGCTGGAGATGTCGATGGAAGGAAGTCTACTACAGGTTATTTGATTACCCATTCAAGGGGAGCAGTGACATAGCAAAGCAGGTTGCAAAAGTGTGTGGTGCTGAACACAACTGAGGTCGAGTTCATCGCAGTAACTGAGGTGAGCAAGGAGCTATTGTGGCTGAAACGATTGGCTTGTGAGCTTGGTTTTGAGCAAGACAAGTATGTGCTGTTTTGTGACAACCAAAGTGCCATTCACCTGAGTAAGAATGTAAGTTTTCATTCGAGGTCGAAGTATATTGATGTTCGCAATCATTGGATTCGAGATGTGCTGAATTCCAAGCAAATACTAATTGAGAAGGTGCACACAGATGACAATGGGGCTGATATGTTGACCAAGGTGGTGACAAGAGGAAAGCTCGAGGTATGCCGTCGGCTCACCGACATGACTGCTGGTTGGCAGTGAGACCCTCCATGATGTCGGGAGGGGCAGTTTGTTGGGCCATGTCCCTCCACATGAAGGTGTGTTGGCAACCCAACATCAACCCGTGAAGTCCAACACGTTTCAACCGTTGATCGATGTTCGTATCCAACGGCTGAGGTGCTCCTTGGGAGAGGAGTAGAAAATAAAACCCTAGCCACCCTTGGTGGCTGTGTGAGACACTCCGTGTGTGAGAGTGTGAGCTGAGAAAGTGTGAGAGGGTGAGAGAACACACAAGAACACCACAACCTAGTGAGAAGAGAGGAAGAAGAAGGATAGGTGATTTCTGTCAAGATTTCTGAGATCTGACCGGTCTGTCTTCAAGCTGGTGTTTGGAGGCTCAAAGGTGCTTGGATTGGCTCCAAACTTGGTGAGCTTGTTCCTTGCTTTGAGTACTTCGATTTGGTTAGCTGGTTTGAGGTTTGGGTCAGTATAGCTTCAGATTTGGAAGCGGCTTCTTCAGTTCAGACTACTGCAGTTTCAGCATAGAGCAGTTTTGGTAGAGGAATAGTTTGGGCAGGCAAACGGTATCCGATTGACCTGAAATTTGGTGTGTATGTTAAGTACTCCTATGTCAGCTTGTCTACCAAGTTTGGTGCTGATTGGATCTGCGGTTTAAGAGTAGTTTGCTGATTACCGAAGGGGACAGAAACTGAGCTACTCTGCTTTGCTATAATCTTTCTCTCAAGTGGTTGTTGTTGTTGCCGGTTGGCAACATGCTGAGTGTGTTGTACATCTCTAGATGTTCTAGAGAAGACTCTGTACTCAGGTTGATCATAGTGAAGCTCGCGTGGACCGGTTGGTCCACACCCGTGGTTTTTTCTTCCTCACCTTGAGGAGGTTTTTCCACGTAAATCCTTATGTCACCTGTGCATGTGCTCATTGTTTTATTTCCGCTGCATATCTGTTGATTGAAACTATCCTCGGAGGTTCACCGCAAGCGAGTGGGGAGGTTGTGTATCCTATCTTCCTCCACCCAACACTGTTCACATGCTCAAAGCCGTCCCAACTGTCGTCCATAGAAACACACCACTCCGCCCTGACCAGCCGCATAGCCCAGGAGCCATCGCCGATACCGCCGAGCGGAGTGCGGGAAGTGATTAGTGATTTGACCACGAAAACGACCCTGGTAACTAAATTGAGACCCACTGGAGCTCACAAATAAAAGAAAAGATATGAAAGAAGAATATTAATTACCTTCAGACTTATCTATTCTTAGGTGTCAAGGTCGAAGAGCGATGACAATTTCCAATTCTTCGAGCGGAACTCCAAATTGTATAGATGTTGTCTCTTCTAAGTCCGTTAGTCGCCTTTCCTGTCGGTGCCAAGCCAACACCTCGTCCAGAACGACCGAGAAGGTGGAGTGGAGGCAAAGTGCCACACGTGTTTCTTACTCCAGGACAGTCCCGTGGGGACGCAAATAATGCCTTTGTGTTGGCGCCGACTATAAACAAACGGGAACCTTGGACTTTACATGTGTGGAGAAGCCTATGAAGGTTCTTGTACAACATCGCATAGGACATTTTTTTCCGAAACGGAGGCGACGCCCCAGCCTCTGCATCAAAGCGATGCATACAGCCACACATCACATAGGACATATCACGGCTAACGGATGGCATTAGCACAGGGGCCACGTCGCTTCTCCGTCATCGCTGTCGTCCCTTGGTCCATGTGGAATTTCAGCCGAATACTTGGATACCATTTGCGAGTAAAGCTGTGGAGGCGATCACGTATGAAACAATTGTAGACAGTGGAGATATAGGAAGATAGGATGAAACCCATTCGTTCTTGTCGGAAGAAGAAAACAACAACATACAAACGTTTACATAATGGACGTATACAATTTAGAACACAAAGACCTAAAAATGCCAAACATGAAGTTTTCTAGAGGCATACGGTTTGGAACACAAATATGCAAACAGAAGCATAGAGATTGGAACACAAAGATGCGGAAATACACACCGAAAGAAGAACACTGAAATATACATGGAACTACAGTCAACAAACGGGGTAGACGACTAACCCTAGATTCCTACTAAACAAATGCCTATGGAAATAAAACAACGTGATGCGCCCGCCCCAGTCGACAACTTCTCCTAGCAGCATTGCCGAGAAAGCATCTTGGGAAGCTTGCTGGAACTTCACCTATCTTCTGGACGAAGACAGTCGACCTTCTCCTCGCTTCATTCTCTCTAGAAAGGGAAAGCGGGAGAACACCATGGACATGGAAAAGAGTATAATTAAGCGCGTGCAACACCCTTAATTAGGCCCTTCTCCTTGTCGATGTTGTTCCCGCATATCTCACGGAAGGAGGACACGCCACCGACATGAGCACGTAGACGCACCTCCATCATAATGCTGTAAAATGAATAGTATCACATGATCACGTGCAGCTGAAGTTGTAATGTGTTGACTACTGATAAGTTCGAGGTACAAAAGCAAAAGATTTTTCTTCCATTTTTCATCATGCTAAAAGGCACCACATCACCACCCCAAACACGTCGGAGATGGTGAAGCCGTTGTTCAGAGGGTCCGGTGGTTTTTCTTATAGGACGACGGACAGAGAAGGTAAGATTCACATAGGTAAGAGAGAAGCTTAGACGAAGCGAGAAATGACGAATATGGAGGTTTTTTTACAAGCTAAGTGTTGGCGCAAAATCTGGGGTGGACATACATGTGTGTTTATGGTGTCAGAGTTTTGAATCCTAGTCATAGATTTGTAGGTGTAAGGGCTAGTGATCACGATCCGATGGGCTAACAACCTCAAGGTACATAAGATTTATACACGTTCAAGACACGTATATAGATCCATAAAAACCCTATGTCCTATGCTGACATTATTATAGAGAGAGTGTGAGGTGCTCGAAAGGTTACAAATGAGTGTGCCGGATAGAGGTCTAACTGGTACATGAGGTGGACACCGACTAGGAGTCAACCGATATTTCGAGTCTCTCCTTTCCTAAGGGAGAAAATCTAGGTGGAATGAAATTGTCGGTATGCTCTAAGATCCTAAAGATGAACTACCTATGAACTAATTTTCTGGTGAGCTTCTCGCCGGAGACTTGTAGGTGCTTGATGCTTAGATGTGTTTTTTGTATAGTGATTTTTTATGCAAGGCCCTCCTCCTTTGTGGGGGGGGGGGGGGGGGGTGGGGGGGGGGGGGGTGGATGCACCTTTTATACCCCTCGGTCATGGGCATTGGGGCATGACAGAGAAGTTATCGCCATTCCCTATGATACATGGCGGTGCGTAACCTGGTTACCACATTCGCCTTCTTATCAGTGCATCGCTGGGCGCCGATATCTTGTAGGTGAGGTCATCCTAGACTTTCGGGCCCACGGGTATGGTCTCGCCGGGAGAGGGGTCACAATGTGATACAGAGAGGCAGTTTGACCTCGCTGCTTTTCCTAGGGTGTGTGGTCAATTTGACTGATGTATGTGTCGTGTCCTGCTGTGTGGCTATGAACTTCCGGGTGTAGACCTCTCTGTATGCCTACCCTACCTGTTATGCTTAGCCAACTACGTTGGAATATAGGGCAACAACTAATTTTGTTGCCAGCTCATGTTGGCTTTGGAAGCCGCTGACCGAACTACACCAACCACACAACTTGCTACAATACTCTATTGTGATAATGTCAGCCGCTATGCACTTTTCTTCTACTCTGTGCAATACCAGATGGCCAAATATGTTGAGATCTCTCTACACTTTGACCCTGTGATCCATGGTGAGGTCCAGATATTTCATGTTCCTACCTATTCGCAATTCATAGATGTACTTATCCTACTCCTATCATCCAAATCAATCCATCACAATGAGTTTATTCCATCTACTTATACCTCATGTGCTCTAGCTGTTTATTTCCCTATGTCTCATATTCCAACGGATTTACGCACATAGTTTAACAGGCGCCATATGAATTTGCCCACATTGTTTCATAGGTGTGAATATCGTATATATTTTCTATCCCATGTTTGTTGTAGTTTTGTTATTTACTATGCTGAAAATTTCAAATGAAGATGAGACATTGAGGTGTAGTGTCTGTATGCATAGGATGATGGACTATGTTGCTGCTCGGGTCTAATATGGGGTAGTATATGGATGGTAATGTATTTTCCGGATAAAGTTAGGTTAGTGGGTTCCTCTTTTTGGTATCAATACATGTCATAACTTCTCAAATGAACACACATGCATCTTGCACGGAAGATTTTTTACTTCATTGCGCATGAATTGTGATATTTCCTATGTTGCCAATGATAATGGGTCATGAATTATTTTCCTAAACCGATACTATAGTT
The DNA here is from genome assembly GCA_916181665.1 of Avena sativa. NCBI lineage: Eukaryota > Viridiplantae > Streptophyta > Magnoliopsida > Poales > Poaceae > Avena > Avena sativa. Next base: position 439,517,268 of record OV702295.1, read on the forward strand.
GCTCATGGCTACTAACACACGAATTTCAGTAACATGTCATGAATTATTTACCTGAACTGATACTATAGTTGCACATAGATACTAAAGCAACAATTTCAGTAACATGTCATATCTTTATCATGTGATGACGAGGAATGTTGGTAAAGGAGGTAGCTGCAAGTTTTGTAAAAAAGGGGGTAGCTTTAGAAAGAAACTTGAGCATTCAGACCACGGCTTGTGGTCTTGCTCATGATTAGGACGATAACCTGCGTGAAGTATTTGATTTACCATCTCCTTAATCCGCATTTTAGGCGGGCATTAGACACGATGTAAATTGCATTGTCCATCTAGGAGCAAATTCAGGATTTGAGCATGAAACCAAGAGTTTGGTTGCTTAGGCTTCATGAAGCGGCATGGGTTCCAAAAATTTGAGTAGATTACTGGGCACCATCAATAGCTTTTGGGGATATGGGTGCGTAGTATTAACAGGTACTGGCGTTGAGTGTAGTCTCAATTAAGCTGGGGACCTGCAGAACAAAAGAGCAACATTAGTGCTAATGCCAGTTCAACATGAACACAAAACATGTTAGATTCGCGACAAGCAAATAATGAAGAACGAAAAGGAAATCACAGTAAGGGAACACATATTTAATGTGAAAAAACCTCTCCAATAAAGAGAGGAAAAACCACGGGCGCTAGCCAGCAAAACTTCACTATAACGGGGAGAGTTTACACAACGCCAGGGATTTTCACAGATGCAACTTATCCCAGCCGGCGAATTATAAGAGGTGTATATAACGGTGGAAACCTAGGTCTTCAACGATCCGTACCGCTATGTTGGAGACGGCCTCGCTCCGCTCCGTCAGAAGTTAGCCTCCTTAATAGAATTTGGGTCATACTTCAACAAAACATCTATCTATTTTATTATATACTAAAATCAATATAAGGGGTTGTTTCGAGGCACCACGTTCATCCACATCATCTAAATTATAAGGCAATACTATATATTATCTATGGCTAGGATTTAATAGGACAACCAAAATTAAGCGTAACACATATAATTTAGTTACATGCCTGATCGGACGTGGCAGCTGACACGGTGTCTATGCCAGGTCCATATCCAAACTATAGTAGATGGCCTTGGCCGACCAAGCAGTCCTCTTCCGACGCTCGCCACAGAAATTTGTCTTGATGCCCTCGGCGGACCGGCTCTCTTCCTCCTGAGCTGCCCTCGACGCATGCTGCAGAGATTAGCCTGGATGCCCTTGGATGACCTGCCCGCTTCCCATGTTTGCCATGCATGCACAACAGCAGGTGAAGTTTCAATCTTGCCTCACGTGTAAGCAATACAAGACTGATCCAAAATTCGTCTCATGTACTAGCGCATGTGATTTGTATCTTTAGTTTTTTTGTCTCTTACTTAATTTCAGATATATACAACATGCAATCTGTATTGCCAATTGTCAACATGGGTTAATCAATTTGACTCGGTTGCTTGGCATATTTCCCAACTGGGGGGACACGTAAACGTGGTTAGCAGTACAACAAGTCAGGATGCTTTCTCCAAGTGATCCGTCATAGATGAAGAAGGTCTATAGCCTAGGTAACATGTTGATCTTTTATGTATCCAACATATTTGACTACTGAAAGTTGCGTAGATTTTTACCAGCTGCTGGTAATACGAGATAATTGATAATTAAGACTATGGACCTGATTTGTTGAATCAGAAGAAGATATTCATCTTACCCTCTAGCACGATCATCCGGCTAGAGGAGCGGTGCAAATTATGTGAGTAGTTAGTGTGGAGTAGGGTTGAGTCTTCCTAATTACCACACTTGCGCTGATAATTCATCGCCTTCTTCAGAAAGGTGTGGAGTAGTCAGTGTGTTACTGCTAGCAAACATAAATTAATACACGAGGGAAGTTATGTCCATGAAAAATAGCCATGTTTAGTGAAACAATTTTGATGATTGGGGTACAATAATGCAGTTACTATTTTACTCAGACTTAGCTTCTTTAGATCATTATCACGTGGTATCCTATGAAACCGTGTCATATTCTTCTTATGTGTGTATTAATCAGAATTAGTTTCTTCAAATCATAACCATTGTGTTAATTCATGCAACATGTTATTGGTCCTCTAATACTCTTCATCTCAGTTTGTTCACAAAAATCAAGTAGAATGCAGGCAATCAAAAATGTTTCTACAAAAGAAGCCGATCAGACGATGCACATCCTCAATTCCTCACAGGCATTTGCAAGGTTTACAAAACTTATGTCATTATTGATTATGGTATGTTTTTGTTACATGAGAATCAGTACATTAGAGCCAATCCAAAGAAGATAGGTCATGTTTGGCGTATTTGAAGAGAAACATATATCTGTGGAAGGAGAGCAAGAGATGGCAGCGAGGGTCGCTTCTCATCTTTGAGGTTGTATGGTCGTTGCGATGACCTAGGGGAAGCCTTGCGTGATCTGCCTGCTGAGGATAATAACGTACACACATTGTTCTCATCCACGGAGTTTTACTAGATTATAAGATTCTTAGAACTTCGATGAAAAACACAACAATTGAATTTCACTGTCTTAAAGGTCTACATGTCGTTCACTCTACTATGTTTAAACAAATATGATCTCAGTCTAGATGTGGGTCAGATTAGCTTTGTTGCACATTTGTAAGTGAACGATATAAAATGATTATTTACACGAATGATAAAATAATAATACATACATAGAGAAAGAGATTACCCGGGGATACAATGTTTTATTCCACGAAAGAAGTATCATAAAAGTACTTTGTTTAACTTCGAGTAATAAACTAATAAAAGCTTAGTCAGGACTACTCGACTAGCCTAAAATAACCGCCCTTCGGTGGAAGAGTTTTTTTTTCAAAAATTCTATAAGTTTGAAGGTTAACTTAATTGAACAAGTCAAGAAATTCTATTTGCTCACAAAACAAGAAAAATTTCAACTAGATCGCCGGATCCTAAGAAAAAGAAAAAAAATCTAAGAGACATTTCATAAACAAATGAATTCCTAAAAAAATAGATTTCCAAAATAGATCATAGATGATTCTAGCATTTAGTTTACAATGAGGCGGGTGAGTCAAGTAGAGTACATGCATGTTTGTTTAGACAAGATGGTCTGATTGTAGAAAAAGTCTATGCCTTTTTCTCTCTTTGCGATATATGAATAGATAAGACAGATTACTGTATATAATCATGCACCAAACGGAGAACAAGGCAATAGCCCAGTGGTTGGGTCGCAGTTGGGACGAATTTCTGAAATTTTCACACCGACCCGCTTCTACTATATCAAAAAAGTGTCTGATTCCTCCTAGCATTGTTTTATTTTTTTTAATCATGCACCAAACGGCACGGAGAATAGAGTTCCTGATCTCTATTAGCGAGTATACGGCAATTGATCTAACCTATGTCCACATTACTCCATAGTTATGTTAATGTCATCAAAATGTCACATCTAACTACAAAAATATACACCGAGGAAACAAGTACCAATATCATTACGTGTTTCCAGAAAAAGAATTATTGTTATTCTTAGCAAATGTAATCATATACTAAATAAATATGAGAGTTATAACTTGATGAATGTGTCCACATCAAAGTAACGTGTATTATGCAATGAAGAATGTGTTAAATAGGAGAAAAGATATCCATATATTACGACAAAATTGCTTCACACCAGAGATGATGCCCTCGCATTTGCGAGGGCCACTGTGCTAGTTCTCCTCTAACAACTACACCCTTCCTTAGGAACAGCGAAGCACTCCGACAGAATGGGCCCATGCACCACGGTAGAGCACGACAAGCATCATCTGGTGGCCACCGACACAGAAGTTTGTCTCGATGTTGTCCCGCACGGCTGGAACATGGTGCAGGAGCGTCGCCAGGGCCGGTCAAAACTCTTGAGGTCCATTCTGGACAAGTTGCAGGATCTAGTAAACCCGAGATATGATCCTTTCCCATGGCTAGCTCCATCTACGAGTTACTCGGGGCCAACCAATCCTACAATCCTGCCTCATCTCTAGAGGAGGCACATCTGTTGGCCTAGACCCGGCAATATTTTCACACGGACGATGACCCGCAATAGCCCCTGCCGTCGAATAGTTTTCGATGACTGACGATGAAGATCTTCCGGCGAGCCGTCACATACCGGAACAATCCGCCAAGACGCTCACATATAGCTGCTAGCCTGATCGGTACGATCGATTTCAGCTAGTACTACTTGCACTATATGGACGCACACAATAAGCCGATTGATTGTTACAGGGGCGTTTCGCTCCTGCTTTTCAACTCACAACTTAACGGTGGTTTACAAGGCAAGGGCTACATGCATATATAGACTAGGACTACCGTACCGATTCCAACTAGCTAGCTGAATCTACTACTTCCTATTGCGATACATGTACGTATCCTAGTCTTACCAAGGACGACTGTGATTAGAATTTGCTAACAACATCACTCTTTAAACTAGGGAGTCGTCAGTCCACATGATGAGGTGAAGGTAACGTGCTCGTTCGAGATGTGCTCCAAAACAGCCATCACGACCGAATTCCAGATGTCTCTCATGCCCATGCTCAATATATGATCGATTATAATTAGCTCAATAGGAATCTATTCGGTGTTACTCCTTTTGCTTGAATAATAATTGGTATAGAACTGCCCCTAGACCTTCCAAGCTTCACTCGCTCCGTTGGTTTCTATATGTATCGCTTCAATTTAACTTGCAAGGGATCACAATTGAATGATCATCTACCTTTACATGCTCGTCCTAAGTTTATGTACTATTGATCATGAATGCACGTGGTTTAGAAAGCTATGTAGTACTAGTCAACGAGCTGCAGAAAATGGTATCCTAACAACAATTCTAAGAGAAATCTTCTCACTAAAATATGACAACATACTCTTGACAAGCCACATGAGACGTTTTAGCGAAAAGGGCCTCACTACCACATCGCACTCCTTCCTGGTTAATTTTTTTTTGAGGGAACCTTCCTGGTTAATTGTGGTGACCAAATTTCTCCTAGCTTCTCGCTTCATTATTTATAACAATGTTATCGAACAATTATAACCCTAGTGATGTATGAGTGCCATATATTTCTGCACCTATTAGTGAGCACAAACTTTGATAGTGTGTGAACCAATTTTGTCTCATGCTAAACTCAGATTCTAGATCAAGCCTAACTCGAACATGCATGGTAACCACCAAAGTTTTTGCCTAATGAATGAAAAAATGTAGTATTGGGGGAAGAAGATTTGCAGTTAAACTGCTTAAGACAAGGTAAATGCTTTTAAATTAAAAATCAAGTGACAATGCTTTAAAGAAAGATTTCAGATTGATAGTAATTAAGCACAATAGATATATAGAGTACATCAAAACAAATACGAACAAAACTTCCCAATTACACCAAATTTTACGTGAAGAAATTTCAATCGACTCTAGTTTCATTACCTCATTCATTTCCTCCATATATTTGGCGAAAAAATTGAAGAATACCCAGCCCATGTAGATGTTAATTTTCGGATAAAGAATAATATATAATATCAAGTCGATATCAAGTACACCGGGCCTTTGTAACAACATAATAGTAAGGAGGTAGTCAAGATATCAAGAATACACATGACCAAATCAAGAAGTTATTTTCTTATTTTTGCTGACACCACACCTTTTTGTAGCCCTCATTCTGCACCTCCAGTGATAACATTTCTCCAACCGTTGTCTCCGTGTCACCGCCTCCACCACAACGGAGGGTTTGCGGCTGTGTGGAAGAGATCGACTAGGACATGTAATCCTCCGCCACTTAAAGGCACTCGAGAGAGCAGTCCAAGGGTCATGTCCGAATAGAAGTGTCCAAGGCAATAAGGCATCATGTAGAGAACTCTGCAATTCCTTGTCTTCTTCCTTCGGCAAAAAGAGCATATTATGAGTTTGTTACAAGTAATGAAGGATTTCTGAAAAAAATAGAAAGCTAAAAATATATAACCTTTTGACTTTGCGGATTTTAAATTGTTTCAGGAATATTTTTGATTTCTATGTAGTTTTAAATAAAATCCATAAAACCATGTAACTATAGAGTTCAAGTTTTTGCTCAGTCATACTTATGGCATCATCTATTTCACTTGCTTTCCTCCCGACTCTTCCGGCGAGGGTGAAGATGAGTGAACTCTAGATAATGCTATATGAACCAATGTCCTAGATATATTAAAAATTTGGTGGATACTGCTATTGTTTCCTGCATTAATATGTATTTTGCTGTCATTATCTTGTATACGTATATTCCTGTATTCATCTGTGTATTCTATCTATTTTTTTTTTGCTCTGATACATAATAGTGCCGGCGAACAAATTGTATTACCCCTGGCGAAGAGATGTGCACCAGTGTTAGGGGACATTATCCCCGACGAATTGGGCTACTCGCTGGTGGTATGCGTAGTTATCGCCGATAAATTGTGTAGTTCGCCGGCTGTAATGCATTACCGCCGACGAGATGGTCACGGCGAACCGGAAGTTGTCGGTGGTAGATGATTTGGGTGCGCCGGCGGTGAGCCTTTTTCTACTAGTGAGAAGCTTCACTTATTTATCATTCTAATGAATTTTCTTATCATCAAAAGTCTTTTGATTATGCCATTAGAATGAATCTTATGGAGAACTCTCATATGATTAAATTTCTTCCTAAAAGTTTAAACTCTAGTGTTTATTTTATAAAGATGATTGTTAATCATTGTACTATCATGAATAAACAAGTTGAGGAGATGATCTCGCTTTAAAGTAAACTATATGAGAAAATCATTGTAGTGGTTCTCTTCTTCTTTCCCATCTGGCGCTTGCGGTGGGAGCGCAGAAAGTATAGAGGAAAAGTGCGAAGACCGTCTAGCACCACAAAGAGGATGCAAGTAATGGAACAACGAGGAGCAGCAATTGAGGCAGTGCACGAGGAAGAAGATGAAGATGTGCGAAAATTACTGCACAGCAAACCCCTACTTAACCTACTCACAGATGCCATCCAACAGCCAACAAGACATCAACCAGAGCCGTGGCACAAATCAATGTCGACGCATGGTAGTGTAAACGACAAACCGTCGCTCCACTCCTCCCATTACGCGCGAGAATCGAGCAGACATAGTTAAAATCAAAGATTACACACGTCTGGTTAAATCCAAGTTAGAAATATTGGAAATATGCCCTAGAGACAAATAGTAGTAAAGACTATTATCATATTTCATATAGTTTATGATTAAAGTTTTATATCATGCTATAACTGTGTTGAGTGGAAACATCAATACACGTGTGATATACAAACAACCAGGGGTTCCCAGTGAAACTCTAGTCACTGGTTCATTGGTCAACAGATGATCATGTTTTCTGATCATGTGGCATTTATGCCAGTTGGAAATGAGGTCATCTCATTCGGAGAATGAGATGATGAACCAATACCCAACCTAAACATCGTGACCCGATCATGTCACGAAGTTCAAAGTTACGATGATTAGAAATGGATCCTCGTAGACTATTCCTTAGACCGTGAGGCTATATCAATCACTGTCTCCCGAGGGTGCTTAGATATCATCAAACGCCATCTGGTAAAACGGTGGTTATAAAGGTGTGTTTAGGTATTCAGAGGAAACCGTAGAGGCAATATATGTCGAGAGCAGGATTTGTCCGTCCATGTGATGGAAGATACTCAAGGGCCCACTCGGAGAAGTTATATCCAATAGCTACGCAGCGTGTGATTAGATCATGGGGATATCACTTGTCGAGACGAGTTAAGTAGCATTGTTCAGTAACGAGATTAAACACGTCATGGTGATGTCATTGATTGAATCTCGGGCAATGCAAGTATCGAATGACAAAGGGAATAAGACACGACTATCCCGGTTCAAACGACGAAAGATCTTCGTGGAACGCACATGGGTCACATGGCCATCCAGGTCTCTCTATTGATCATTGGTGCGGGAGTGTCCCGACCATGTCTGGAGTGTTTCTGAACCGTAGGGTATCACGCTTAAGGGCTTGATGATGCTTAGAGAGTGTTTATAGGATCGGTAGAATCGCCGAAGAAAAGAAGGGAGAAAACTGGAAGGGTTTCGGTAAGTCCGGAGGATGTCCGGAGTGGAGGTGGAAGGTGTTCCGTAGCCACGGAGATTAGATAATGTGTGAATGAATGTTAAATATTGATTTAATAATTTATTCATAATTATTTAAATAAAGAGAAAATCAATTAAAAAGGTCAAAGGCTTAATGGGCCAATTCCCGGAGGGGAGAGGGCCCATTAGGAAAAGGCAAGAGGGAGAAGGGGCCAAGGGGGTGGCCGGCGGCCCTAGTGGGCCAGCCCCCCCGCGTGGGGCCCATGGGGGTGGCCGGCGGTGCCACCCCTCCCCCTCCTCTCTTTTAGTCCCACCCCGGGACTTGAGGGGAGGTAGTACCTCCCCCCTATATAAAGTGGGGTATATTGGCCTAGAAAATACACCCAATAATCAATAAAGCTCTCCCCACTTTTGGGAGGACCTCTAATTGATATTTTCTCTCTCCCCCTCTCTCTCTCATGACCGTGGTCCCAAGTCTGGACTGCGCGAGCGAGAGACATCTTCACCGCGGAGCGCCGTCGTGCTGCGGGATTCGGATCCGGGAGCTCTACTTCCGCAACTGCTGCTGGATCGGGGAAGCGGGAGTCATCGTCAGGCACCGGACGTGTGTAACTCCCACGAGGTGTCACACTTGAGGCACTCATGTCATTGGAGCCAGAAGGAGCGCAAGGACTTCATCATGACCTTGAGGTCGGCTTCGGCTCATCTACATCAACCACGCTCTCCTGAGCGTTGACAACGCTTTTCGGTCTTCGAGGGTAAGTTTGCGAAAAGCCTCTCCCGTTACTGTGTTACTAATAGATAGGTCCTGACAGCTTCAGGGGTTCAGGAGCCTAGAGTAAAATTTATTGTTTTTATGCGCGGAACCCCTACAGTGGTATCAAAGCTAGATCTATGCGTAGTAATACTAGTACGGGTAGAACACACGAGATGTAGCGTGTGGGCATTGATCTTTTAGTTGTTACCCTCCCATGTGTACTTGTGTATACCGCAGCAATGCTTGATGAAGCGGCCCCCAACCGACTTTACGCGTTCATTCGCGAGACTGGTCCACGCTTGACATATGGCTTGTACCGTATAAAGTGGCTTAGGGGGGTGTCTGTCTCTCTCGCATTAGTTGGTATACCATTTGCAACAGAGGGCCCCAAAAGGGGTGTAGTATAGACAACTACTTGATCAGCGTTGTGCTGAAAGTTCGTAGGTAAGAACGGTTCTTGTGCGAAAGCCCATTCAGCCACGTAAAACATGCAAAGATAAAGGTGAGGCATCTAACTTTGTTTTGCAGGGAGGGCGTTGCTTTGTGATATGGTTGTGGCAAAGGTAAAGTAATTACCTTTTGTTACATAGTAGTAGATAGTCACGAAGGTGACGAACTACCACGCCGGAATGACACTGGTACCCTAGTGTCTACGGCACCGGAACCCTGGTGCCGGAACCCGGTGACGACGGATGGAGATCACGACGTGAAGGACCATATCACATAGCATTTACATTTAATGTTATTGTTTGTATGTATTATTGTGTGCTAGTATTAGATACTCGACGGTTTCCTAATAAGATGATCCCTGTTAAAATAACCAACGATTGTGTTCCCCCTTAGTGTGCACCACCAAGAAAGCTCTTCGGTATGAGGCAGGCCGTGATGATTGGGTGTCAGACATATCTACGTTCGCATACAGTGGGTGCAAGCCATGTTGCACAGCGAATACACTAAGGTTGAGTTGGAGAGCCTAGCACGCCACAGAAGCGTGGCCTCAGAACGCGGATGGTCGAAAGATCGAGCACGAGTCGCAGGAATGATGTGACCGACGTTTAGCGTCCACCCTTGAACCCACATTGATGGCCGTGATGATCGGGGGAGATGTGGCTGATAGGGGTCGTGTTATCACTAGGAACCCTCTTTGGGGATAGATGTTTCTGAGTGGAGTTATTATTAACTCATTCAATTATAAACTTAGTCTAAATTCCTTTTGCAATTATAAATGTAGAAAATGGTTTCTGCCGAGATTACCTTTCCTATCGACGATTGGTTAAAAGGAGAGAAGCTCAAGTTAGATGGATCCAACTTTTCTGCATGGGTCATACGCCTATTTGATCTCCTTGGGGAGAACGATGTAGCTGACTACATGACCTGCGAGATGTTTTTGGAGCCACCCTATTCTCATGAGACCCAGGAGCAGCGGGATCTTCGTTGTCGTCGTCGTGTGATTGCCACATTTATATCAGTGACCATGCGCCTCGGAATGGAGGATGGGCTATGGCCAATGGTGAGGAGTCTCAAGCCCCGAATGGTCATGGCACATCTGAGAGCACATTTCGTGGAACAAGTGCGCATGTGGGAGTATGAGCTGATGGGGGACTTCCTCTCCATAAAGATGGAGGAGGGCTCCTCACTGGATGAGCACTTATTGCGCCTCTACGATGCGTATATGAGTCTGGCATACTACCTGGACAACTGGTACTCAAGCTCATTTGTGATGGGAGTTGTGCTGCGGTCGCTTCCACCAAGCTTCCAAGCACAAGTCAGGATCTGCGTTATGAGAGGCGACACGGAAACACTGGATTTCCTTGAGTTCATATCGCATTTCAGAAATGTGATAGATGAACCCAACATCGCTGGAGTCGTCAACGACAAAGGTATATATTTGATATATAGTTTTATAAATGTTATAATCTTGCAAACACATTGCAGTGTTAAGTATATCTGATACTTGTTATGTTTTACTGAAAACAGGTCCTTCTGCATGAGAGGTGCTTGTTGGAGAGAGGTGACGTTGCGTGTTGATGGCGAGCATGATGATGACGGCAAACGACACTCTCCCTCGACATTTATCACTTAGTTTATGTTTAGGATGATTTTCGTAATCGAGAGATTTGAACTTCTTTAGTTTGTCTCACACTTCGTGAGACGGTTATTCATATGAGTTTGTAACAAACAGTTGTTTTGCTTTTATGAATGATTTCTATTCGTGTTCATATATTGTTTGATTATGTATGAATTATCCTTGTTGTTTGAAACTAATCGATAATGCATGAACATTTGTAAAATATTAAAATGCCTTGTTTAAAATACCCAACTTAATGATATTTCATTAATGAATGAAACCATTGTTTAAATTCAAAGTTATGTGATAATATGTGAAAGTCATTCGATTTCTTTTCACATATAAATCATGCCTAAGTTCGGCAAAATAACTTGAACACCGTGTATTACTTGAATACAATGTGTTTAAAGAATTGTTAAAAGTTAATACATATTCGATGTATTGTGTTTAAAAAAAATGGTAATTATCATTAAATGATTGTTTAAATGTGTAAAGTAAGTTTACCAATATGAAACTATTTTGATTTGATCAAAGTGTTTCATCAATAAAGGGTATAAATATAAAAGAGAATCAAATTACTGTGATTTGATCAATAGTAATGAATTCAACTTTATAAGAATGGCATAAAAGAAATTGTGAAATGCAAAGTGTTTTGAAACGTCAAATACAAAGCATCACAATATGATATAAGATATCAAAGGGTGTTGAATAGAAGGCACCAAATAAATCGTTGTAGTGTATATGTAGAGACCATTAGTTTAGAAATAGTTAGCACTCAATTAGAATTAGCGAACATTTAATTCGTGAAAGTTTTGGGGTTATTCAATATAACCAAAACAATAGTGAATAAGTCCTTGTAGCGTATTCATTGGAAACTTTGAATACAAAACCCATAGCTGAAACCAAAAGGAAAGCAAAATTCGTATTGCTTGGATTGTGGTACATTCTTGAGAAAGCTCACTTCTAGTGATGTTTCTCAATTATGGAGCAAATGGAAATTAGTGTAAAACATTATGAGGATTCAAAACCCTGCATCAGAGTGTTGATAAGCGCAACGGACAGCGTTCCTGAACGATTCTCTTCACAGAAGGAAAGAATCAATGATTTTGATCACTGTGTTTTTCCCTCCACTATTGTTTTATCACTACATAAAGTAGGATTCAAAATGTAAATCCATATCTTGTATGGAGACATTTGTGAATCACTTGTCATGATTTTTGAAATATGACATACCTACGAACTACAAAGGAAATGATGGTAAACTAGAATTATGAGAAATCCTAATAGTAAAATTCCCTTGAGATTAGAAAGCAATTCGTTGCTAAATCGCACAATTAAAAGGAGTTACTTGGAATTTCCCCAAATGACTGCAAAGCCATTGTAGGAAAAAGGGGTGAATGACAAAAGCACAATTTGTCAAGTATTGGACGAATTCAAATGAATTTGATTCATGTGTGCTAAATGTCTAGTGGATTTAAAACTAGTAAAGTACTAGTATCTCATAATAAATCTCCAAGTTTGATATTTGATCAAAGGATTTTGAAGTTATTCAAAATAGTAAAGGAGATATGCAATTTGCATAAAATTGAGTGGGAGCTATGAAAGTCTTCCTAAAACAATATGTGATTGACATATTTTTAAGTGGGAGAAATATAAGACTTAAATTCAAATATGTAGGAACATAGTTTGAGTAAGACTACTGACTCATACCCAAATATGTTAGCAACATAGTTTGAGTGGGAGCTTATAGGAGTAATTCTTAAGTAAGTTAAGGATGAAAGCGCAAATACTTATAAATAATGATTTATAAGATGTAGAAGTTGATAATAGGTGTATTATTATATTATGTAGTATTACTTAAGGGATTCTGAAAGGGGTTTCAGAATAGAAGTTAATTAAGGAACTGATCCTTAATAACTCAAATTAGGAATAGCATTAAGTTTTAATATCAATGGTTGAAAGAAAGAAAAGGATGGTCGTCATCCACTATGTTGAGACATAGGTTCTATCTTAGTAAACCATGATGATAACTTAGCATAATATGTGATCTAAATAAGGAACGTTTAAAAGTGATTTAGTTCGAATCACAGAATGTTGAGCTAAGTTTGTCCGCAATGTCTAGTAGAGAACTGTGGACATATTTTCCAAATCCATAAAGGATAACATATCTTAAAGCATAAAGAGTTATGTTATAAGGAATATGTTGGAAACTCCTATAGATACCAATTAAAAGTCAAGTAGGAAGCGAGATGAACAAAACATCGAAAGTTGCACAGAGTGCACTAGTGTTTCGATGAATACATTTGTAATAATAGATAAGGGTACCATCTAAAGTGTTGTATAATGTTATGGCAGGGCTAGTTCGCTTTTAACGCAGCAATGCCCATGAGAAAGCCCTCGAGGTTGATCTAACGTCACTGTAGGCTCCTGGAATCAGGCCTCGTTCTGCTGGCATAGCGATGATGCATACACACAGATGCTATCATGTGATGATAGAGTATTAATGTCAATCAAGGTGACATTAGTAAGTTGCAAAGGATTTGGGACTGTAAAGTATAGACCCAAGACTCAGCCTCTTCCATGAGAAAGCATGTTCAGGGTACTGGATATATAGTGCCAATAATTGAGAACAAATGCAGCTAGTGTATTTGTACTCTAGTGCAAGTGGGAGACTGTTGGAAATATGCCCTAGAGACAAAAAGTAGTAAAGACTATTATCATATTTCATATAGTTTATGATTAAAGTTATATATCATGCTATAACTGTGTTGAGTGGAAACATCAATACACATGTGATATACAAACAACCAGGGGTTCCTAGTGAAAATCTAGTCACTGGTTCATTGGTCAACAGATGGTCATGTTTCCTGATCATGTGGCATTTATGCCAGTTGGAAATAAGGTCATCTCATTCGAAGAATGAGATGATGAACCAATACCCAACCTAAACATCGTGACCCGATCATGTCACGAAGTTCAAAGTTACGATGATTAGAAATGGATCCTCGTAGACTATTCCTTAGACCGTGAGGCTATATCAATCACTGTCTCCCGAGGGTGCTTAGATATCATCAAACGCCATCTGGTAAAATAGTGGTTATAAATGTGTGTTCAGGTATTCGGAGGAAACCATAGAGTCAATATATGTCGAGAGCGGGATTTGTCCGTCCATGTGACGGGAAGATACTCAAGGGCCCACTCGGAGAAGTTATATCCAATAGCTGCGCAGCGTGTGATTAGATCACGGGGATATCACTTGTCGGGATGAGTTAAGTAGCATTGTTCAGTAACGAGATTGAACACGACATGGTGATGCCATTGATCAAATCTCGGGCAATGCAAGTATCGAATGACAAAGGGAATAAGACACGACTGTCCCGGTTCAAATGACGAAAGATCTTCGTGGAACACACAGGGGTCACATGGCCATCCAGGTCCCTCTGTTGATCATTGGTGCGGGAGTGTCCCGACCATGTCTGGAGTGTTCCTGAACCGTAGGGTATCACGCTTAAGGGCTTGATGATGGTTAGAGAGTGTTTATAGGATCGGTAGAATCGCCGAAGAAAAGAAGGGAGAAAACCGGAAGGGTTTCGGTAAGTCCGGAGGATGTCCGGAGTGGAGGTGGAAGGTGTTCCATAGCCACGGAGATTAGATAATGTGTGAATGAATGTTAAATATTGATTTAATCATTTATTCATAATTATTTAAATAAAGAGAAAATCAATTAAAAAGGTCAAAGGCTTAATGGGCCAATTCCCGGAGGGGAGAGGGCCCATTAGGGAAAGGCAAGAGGGAGAAGGGGCCAAGGGGGTGGCCGGCGGCCCTAGTAGGCCAGCCCCCCGCGTGGGGCCCATGGGGGTGGCCGGCGGTGCCACCCCTCCCCTCCTCTCCTTTAGTCCCACCCCGGGACTTGAGGGGAGGTAGTACCTCCCCTCCCCCTATATAAAGTGGGGTATATTGGCCTAGAAAATACACCCAATAATCAATAAAGGTCTTCCCACTTTTGGGAGGACATCTAATTGATATTTTCTCTCTCCCCCTCTCTCTCTCTCATGACTGTGGTCCCAAGTCTGGACTGCGCGAGCGAGAGACATCTTCACCACGGAGCGCCGTCATGCTGCGGGATTCGGATCCGGGAGCTCTACTTCCGCAACTGCTGCTGGATCGGGGAAGCGGGAGTCATCGTCAGGAACCGGACGTGTGTAACTCCCACGAGGTGTCACACTTGAGGCACTCAAGTCGTTGGAGCCAGAAGGAGCGCAAGGACTTCATCACGCCCTTGAGGTCGGCTTCGGCTCGTCTACATCAATCACGCTCTCCTGAGCGTTGACAACGCTTTTCGGTCTTCGAGGGTAAGTTCGCGAAAAGCCTCTCCTGTTACTGTATTACTAATAGATAGGTCCTGGCAGCTTCAAGGGTTTAGGGGCGTAGAGTAAAATTTTTTGTTTTTATGCGCGGAACCCCTACAAGAAATAGGGCCCACTTTTCATCCCGTCCCGTCAAAACCGCTCACGCGGGCAACTGAGATCATGTCGTCGTCAGCACTGACGTCATTAACTCCAGCAGGAGCACCTTTTGACTACTCTAGTCCTTAATCGAGTCTTCGACTCGACCAAGCACTCGGGGGCTACTGCTAGCAGGAGCGCTGGCCGCGCATCCGATGAACTATAATAGACCTCCAAGCATTGTGACAATGTATTTTCTCTCAAAAACCCTTCACTCGAATTAACGATTCGAGTGTGGACTCAAGGTTACTCCCACATGGAGCGCTGAAAGCATATTCGACTGAAACAAGCAAAAGACGACAATAGTCGCAAAATACTTATAGTCCCCACTCGAGTCTATGACTCGAATAGGCACTCAGGGGCTACTCCCATACGGAGCGCTGGTCGCGCACCCTATGATTTTTTCTTACACATGACCGTGTGTTGATTACGTCCACACTCGAAAGCTCTGGCGAGTCCGCCTCATCTTTTCCCTACAAAGAGACTGCGTCTCCTAGGCCACCCGAATCATCTCCGCGATGACAAAATTCGGATGCCACGCTTGCAACGTGAAGATAAAACTGTTGGAGATATGCCCTAGAGGCAATGATAAATATAGTTATTATTATATCTTTGTGTTTATGATAAATGTTTATATTCATGCTATAATAGTATTAACAGGGAAACATTAATACTTGTGTGAATTGTAAACTTAAATTGAAGTCCCTAGTATAGCCTCTATACTTCACTAGCTTGTTGGTTAATAGATGATTGTGGTTTCCCTATCATGAACATTGAGATGTTATTAACAACAAGATCATATCGTTAGGAGAATGATATGGTGGACATACTCCTATAGATAAGCGTAGCATAAAGATCAAGTCATTTCAATAGTTCAATTGCTATATGCTTTCTGATACATAGTAACCTAATTCCTTCGACCATGAGATCATGCATATCACCTTTACCGGATGGATGCTTTGATGTCATCAAACACCACACCGTAACAGGGTGGCTATAAAGGTGGTATTGAGTGTTCGGAAAGTATTGGTTGAAACACATGGATCAAGAGTGGGATTTGTCCATCCATATGACGGATAGATATTCTCTGGGCCCTCTCGGTGAAATGTCATCCAATTAGCTTGCAAGCATGTGACTGGGTCACAAGGGATCACATATCACGGGAACGAGAAAAGAGTACTTATCAGTAACGAGGTTGAACTAGGTATGCAGAGATACCGACGATCATAACCTCGGATAAGTAACATATCGTGAGACAAAGGGAAATTGGTATCGTATGTAAGTGGTTCATTCGATCGCAAAGTAATCGTAGAAATATGTGGGAGCCATATGAATTTCCAGATTCCTCTATTGGTTATTGTTCGGAGAAGTGTCTCGATCATGTCCGCATAATTCACGAACCGTAGGGAGACACACTTAAGGATTCGACGTTGTTTGAGTAGTTATGGTATTATGAGAAAGAGACCGAATGTTGTTCGGAGTCTCGGATGGGATCCGGGATATCACGAGGTGATCCGGAATGGTCCGGAGAATAAGATTCATATAAGGAAAGTCCCGTTTCGGAGTTGGGGAATGGTTCCGGTGTTTTCATCGGGAACATTCTAGAAGGTCCCGGAATGTCCGGCACTCCGGAGGGGGGAAGGGTACATGAATGTGTCATTGTAAGTTGGAATGATTGCATCATGTACTAGGTGTCTTCGCTGTCCAAAATAAAGGATTTATTTAAATCCTAAATTGAAAAGTCAAACGGCTAGTTTGAAAGTCAAACGGCAATTTTGGGAAGTGGGAAGAGAGGAGGATTGGTGGAGGCCGAATTGGAGGAGGGTTCCTCCCTTGGCCGGCGCCCCACCAAGCCGACTTGGGGAGGGACTCTCCTCCCCTTGGCCGGCCAGCCCTCCCACCTATATAAGGAGGGGCAAGGCTCCCTCCTAGCACACACAAGTTCCTATCCTCTAAACTAAACCCTAGCCCTAAACCCCGGTTTAGAGCTATTTTGGTTTAGAGCCTTCTAATTGGTTTAGAGCCTTCTAATTGGTGTGTCTAATTACTAGACCACTAATAGCCTCTCTCATAAGCTCCACCATACTCGCTCCGGCTTAAGGCGAAGCCCTGCGAGATCTCCCCTCTACTTCCGGTACCACGCCGTTGTGCTGCCGGAATCGCGAGGAGAGTGCTACAACCTCCGCTGCCTGCTGGAACAAGGGAGAGGAAGGTCTTCGTCGAGTACCGAACGTGTGACCGACTGCGGTAGCGCTGCGGGAACACGGCGCTGGAAGGATCGTCTACGCGATCTTGAGATCGGAAAGAGTACGACTACATCACCCACGAGAATCTGCTCTCGTTAAACACTTTGGAATCTTCGAGGGTGAGTTATTCCATCGACTCGTTGCTGCAATCTAGTAGATAGATCTTGGCTTGTTTGTTTGTATGCGATAGAAATTTTTTGTTTTCCATGCTACGAACCCCTACAGTGGTATCAGAGCCGTGTCTATATGTAGATCTGTTGCACGAGTAGAACACAATGGTCATTGTGGGCGTTGATGCTTTTATTGTAGATTGCTTTGCGTGTACTTTGCATCTTGCGGTATGTTGGGATGAAGCGGCCCGGGCTAACCTTACATGACATCGTTCATGAGACTTGCTCCACGCTTGACATGCAACTCGTATTGCATAAGTGGCTTTGCGGGTGCCTGTTTCTCCTAGTATAGTAAAGATCCAATTTACAACGGGTAATCAACAATGCTAGTATCAATGTTGTGGTTCTTGTTCGTAGGTTAGAACGACACTTATGGAAAGCCCCAAACCACGTAAAATATGCAAAGAAAGTAGAAGCGTCTAACTTTGTTTTGCAGGGGTGTGCAGTGATGTGATATGGCCATGATTGTGATTATATTTGATGTATGCAATGTTCCTTATTGTAAGTTGGCAACCGGCAGGAGCCATATGGTTGTCTTTAATTTCTGTTAAGACCTGCGTGTCTATTCAAAATAGTTGTAATAGTTGAAGCCGGTGGACGACAACCATGGTGAAGCGTCATTGACCTTGATGCAATGCCGGTGATGATGGAGATCATGTTCGTGCTTGGAGATGGAGATCGGAAGCACAAAGAAGAAAGGCCATATCATATCACACATTATGAATTGCATGTGATGTTAATCCTTTATGCATCTTGTATTGCTTAGTAGACGACGGTAGCATTATAAGATGATCCCTCAAGCATAAATTTCAAGTTCTAAAGTGTTCACCCTTAGTATGCACCGTTGCCAAAGCTTGTTGCTTCGAAGCACCACGTGATGATCGGGTGTCTTTGATTCCGCGGGTGAATACAACGTAAGCAAGCCAGATTTGCTTATGCGGTAGCTAAGGTTTGATCTTGACGAGCCTAGCATGTACAGACATGGCCTCAGGAACACGGATTACCGAAAGGTAGAGCATGAGTCATATAGTAGATATGATGAACATGTTGATTGTTCGCCATTGAAGCCATATCAACTCTCGTGATGATCGGTTTTGATGTGGTGGATTTGGTTCGTGTGATCACTAAAACAATGTGAGGGATGTTGTTTTGAGTGGGAGTTCACCTAGATTAATTTAATTATTAATTAGAACTCAATTTATCATAAACTAAATCAAAGTGAATTTGCATAGTTGTTGTAGTCATTGGCATCCGTTTACCACCTTGCGCTTAGTTATAATTGAGATGATAGAACTATAGAATTCTGGTTAGTTACTTTACGAACTGGTATCGTATTGTTTTGAAGTGTTAATCTAAAGTTTAAAAGTCCTATTGCAAACTTTCAGTAAGTTCCGGTTACTCCATGAAGTTTAATAATTGGTATTAAATCAAGAGTAACAATTCCAAGTGTTAGTATATAAAGTATCATGTTTGTCTCCATGATTCTTGATATTCAAAGGATTGTCTTAATATCAAGGTTATCTAGGATCTGAAAGAGTTGTTTCAGAAACCATGATGTGTGGAAGATATTGTGATATCTGAAACAAAGTTTTGGTTGCAACATGATAGAGTATAATATGGCAAAAGTCATGTTCTCATATTTGATGAGAATTTGCAAAAGGTTGGAGACACTAGTTATCCTAATCTTCCAAAAGGTTTTGGAGAGCAACATTATACTCGCGATTCACCGTTATAAGCTAAAAGTAGCTTGGTCATGGACGATTCCATGATGAAGGTGAATATTTGATGTAGGTAAAATGTTTACTACACCAATAGATTACTAAAGAAAGGAATTTGAAAGAACACCAAACATTTGATGATGGTGATCTACTTCAAAGTGCAAATCCAAAGACATTGGTATTTAATTATACACGCTTTGGACTATGTGTCATATGTATGACTCCACTATTAATGTTGATAGATTCTTTCAAACAGAAAAGGAAATACTGAAAGAGAATCTCAGAAATATATGGCAGAAAAGAAAAAAAAAACTAGAATTGTTCAGTTTAAGTATATAGATGATATACATGTTATGGCTATATTCTTTGCTTATTAAACAATGTGGTTCTTAAGTATTGATACTGAATTTGTTGGTATGAATCGTCATACGAAACAACACAATTCATGAACTACAATGGCCTAAGTAAACTAGCAAAAGAATATGTGATGATGTTCATCGAGAACAAATAAAGGGTTATTGTGTTGCTCGTTAAACATCAAAGCTTGCCTTCAAGATTTGTTTTATCAGGTATTATGAGAACAAAAGGGTTGTTCAAATAATTGCCGTAATCCATAAAAGATGGATGATTCACAAATCTCGTTGGAGAAATCACATCCATAAAACTAGTGCTAAAAATGTCGAAAGACAAATTGATTGAAAGATCACTTAGGAAGTGACATCGCAGTTTAAATTATATTGGAAAGAAAACATGAAGAAACTCCATGTGGATGGAATTTTGGAGTCTTTTGATTTTTGATCAAATGACGTTTGTGAAACTTTCCTAGAGAATAATTAAAACTTCGTTCATAGGCCAAAAGGGAACGAAAGACTAGCTTATTGGAACTTGTGCATATTGTTGTACGAACTCCATTATGTGTAGTCAAGAGCGATGGATTTCAACTTCATATGCTTTCTCCGAAAATTTGAGTGAATATATACTTAATAAGGATGAAGTATGAAATATTTGAAAAGTTCAAAGATTTCAAGATGAAGTGCAAAATCATTGTAACAAGAATATAAATAGTTTATGATAAGATCATAAAGGAAGATATTTGAGTTACAAGTTTAGCATAATACCTAAGATTTAAGGAATCGTTCCGTGGATTTGCATTTCCCGAAACACCATAAGAGTATGGAGCGTTCGAGATATGTAATTAAAACCTTGTTTGACATGGTAAGATCAAAGGTGTAAAATATAGAACTGCCATTATATTTTAAAGATTAAAAGCTTTAGAGACTACCGCTTTTCCACTGAAAAGAGCTCCATCATAATCCGCTGAAATGACACCATATAAGGTTATGGTTTGGGATAAAACCCAAGTAGTCCTTTCTTAAACATTGGTATGCTATGCATAAGGAAGATGTTTGCAACCAAAGTCGGATAAACCTGTCTTTGTATTACTGTTAAGTATTCCTCCATAACACCGGAGACAAAAGTGTTTGTCGCTTAAAACGTCAAGTTTCTTTAAGAAGGAATTTTCGTGAAAAGTTAAGTGGGAGAACAATAGAACTTTGATAAGGTTAAAAGAACCTTAGCTATATGTGCAGAGTTGCGCAGCACCGAAAAGTGTTCCGGAGGCAGCAATAATGCTCATGGCTCACGTGCCTCAAAGGTTGTGGTCACGGAGGTCTAAGTTTCTACTGAAACAAGTAGGTCGAGTAAACAATCAAATACTAAGATTTGAGGGTTGAATCATTATTTGAGAATAATGAACGGACTACATGCAAAGAAGCGATGATGGGCCCTGACTCCGTCAAATGGCTTGAAGCCATAAAATCCGTGATAATTCCATACACGAGAAATCAAGTTTTGAACTTGAAGGACCCTCGAGAAAGGTGTAAGACCTTACAGTTGTGTTTGGATCTATAAAGAAATAGACATGGATGTTTCACATCTATAGTCGACATGTTGGGAAAGAGTTCACAACAATGTTCAAAGATTGACTATGACAAGATTTGATCTTTCATAGCGATATTTAGTCTATACGGATTAATATAGCAACCACTACATATAATTTTTGTTATGTGGTAGTTGAATAAACAAAACAAGTTCTTCTAATAGAATTGTTACCTAGGACGTGTGCATGACATGGTCCAAAGGGTTTTGTTAATTCAAAGGATGCTAAAAGCATATGCAAACTTCAATGGATGAAGTAAGCATAGCGGAGTTGGAATCTTCACTATGATGAAACTGTTAAAAGAGTTTAATTTCATCGGAGACAATGAAGATACTTGCATTTGCAAGAAATTAAGTGGGAGCGCTAAGACATATTTCTAATACATTATGTGGAGGACATATTGTTGATTAGAAATGATGTATCTTTTATTAACACATATTAAGAATTTCATCCTGATGAAAGACTTAGGCAAAACCCAAATATTTGGCATCAATAGATACTAATATGGTTGTGCCAGAAGTACATAAACGAGATATTGAATGAGTTCAATATAGAAACTACAAGAAAGGTTCTTGTCGCACAGAAAGGATTGAAAGAGTTCAATGTTGATGATATATTCAAGTGTATTGACATTTGGTAAGTGAAACAAAGATTCAAGTATAGATTGATACTTGATGTATGAAATCACAAAGAGTGTTTATATCAATCATACTGTGGTATGTACAAATCCAGATATGTCCTATGCTCTAAAAGGTTATGAGCATATACCAGAATGATTCATAAGATGATCATTGGACGATAGTAAGGATATTCTTATGATCTTTTGGAAGAACTAAGAGTATATTATTTGTAGAAGTGACAAATAGATGGTTAGTTCATTGTAAAAGTACTACATTGATACTAGTTTTGTCACAAAGTACAAATTAAGTTTATCTCAATCTAAATTAAGGATGGCACAATATAATGGAAAGTGAGTTCCATAATGGATTTGGATGAGTTCCAAAGTTAAGACATTGTGACAGATACTTCAACAAAAGGCTAAGTATATGACTGCTATTATAGCAGCAAAAGAGGGCATTTGTGTCAAGTAGTTTGTTATCAAACTAGGTGTAGTTCACAGCGGGATAATACTATGAAGATATATTGTGCGACAATATTATCAACATGTTTTAACCCCAAAGAACTAAAGGTCACACCGAAAGACCAAATTATACAAAGCCATCTCATTAGAGAATAAGTGATGCGTAGAGACGCAAAGACATGCAATTACACACGGACCTGGAAGTGTCAGATCCGGAGATCAGTTGACCACTAGCAATCGTGTACATGCAACACCGGAAAGCCATAGGTGTTGAATACACAAAGGTTTGAAACTAGATTATTGACTCTAGTGCAAGTGGGAGACTGTTGGAGATATGCCCTAGAGGCAATGATAAATATAGTTATTATTATATCTTTGTGTTTATGATAAATGTTTATATTCATGCTATAATAGTATTAACAGGGAAACATTAATACTTGTGTGAATTGTAAACTTAAATTGAAGTCCCTAGTATAGCCTCTATACTTCACTAGCTTGTTGGTTAATAGATGATTGTGGTTTCCCTATCATGAACATTGAGATGTTATTAACAACAAGATCATATCGTTAGGAGAATGATATGGTGGACATACTCCTATAGATAAGCGTAGCATAAAGATCAAGTCATTTCAATAGTTCAATTGCTATATGCTTTCTGATACATAGTAACCTAATTCCTTCGACCATGAGATCATGCATATCACCTTTACCGGATGGATGCTTTGATGTCATCAAACACCACACCGTAACAGGGTGGCTATAAAGGTGGTATTGAGTGTTCGGAAAGTATTGGTTGAAACACATGGATCAAGAGTGGGATTTGTCCATCCATATGACGGATAGATATTCTCTGGGCCCTCTCGGTGAAATGTCATCCAATTAGCTTGCAAGCATGTGACTGGGTCACAAGGGATCACATATCACGGGAACGAGAAAAGAGTACTTATCAGTAACGAGGTTGAACTAGGTATGCAGAGATACCGACGATCATAACCTCGGATAAGTAACATATCGTGAGACAAAGGGAAATTGGTATCGTATGTAAGTGGTTCATTCGATCGCAAAGTAATCGTAGAAATATGTGGGAGCCATATGAATTTCCAGATTCCTCTATTGGTTATTGTTCGGAGAAGTGTCTCGATCATGTCCGCATAATTCACGAACCGTAGGGAGACACACTTAAGGATTCGACGTTGTTTGAGTAGTTATGGTATTATGAGAAAGAGACCGAATGTTGTTCGGAGTCTCGGATGGGATCCGGGATATCACGAGGTGATCCGGAATGGTCCGGAGAATAAGATTCATATAAGGAAAGTCCTATTTCGGAGTTGGGGAATGGTTCCGGTGTTTTCATCGGGAACATTCTAGAAGGTCCCGGAATGTCCGGCACTCCGGAGGGGGGAAGGGTACATGAATGTGTCATTGTAAGTTGGAATGATTGCATCATGTACTAGGTGTCTTCGCTGTCCAAAATAAAGGATTTATTTAAATCCTAAATTGAAAAGTCAAACGGCTAGTTTGAAAGTCAAACGGCAATTTTGGGAAGTGGGAAGAGAGGAGGATTGGTGGAGGCCGAATTGGAGGAGGGTTCCTCCCTTGGCCGGCGCCCCACCAAGCCGACTTGGGGAGGGACTCTCCTCCCCTTGGCCGGCCAGCCCTCCCACCTATATAAGGAGGGGCAAGGCTCCCTCCTAGCACACACAAGTTCCTATCCTCTAAACTAAACCCTAGCCCTAAACCCCGGTTTAGAGCTATTTTGGTTTAGAGCCTTCTAATTGGTTTAGAGCCTTCTAATTGGTGTGTCTAATTACTAGACCACTAATAGCCTCTCTCATAAGCTCCACCATACTCGCTCCGGCTTAAGGCGAAGCCCTGCGAGATCTCCCCTCTACTTCCGGTACCACGCCGTTGTGCTGCCGGAATCGCGAGGAAAGTGCTACAACCTCCGCTGCCTGCTGGAACAAGGGAGAGGAAGGTCTTCGTCGAGTACCGAACGTGTGACCGACTGCGGGAGCGCTGCGGGAACGCGGCGCTGGAAGGATCGTCTACGCGATCTTGAGATCGGAAAGAGTACGACTACATCACCCACGAGAATCTGCTCTCGTTAAACACTTTGGAATCTTCGAGGGTGAGTTATTCCATCGACTCGTTGCTGCAATCTAGTAGATAGATCTTGGCTTGTTTGTTTGTATGCGATAGAAAATTTTTGTTTTCCATGCTACGAACCCCTACAAAAACCTAAAGAAGGCCTGACAACGCACCTGTTGCGCTTTACTAGACATAATCCATGCCGACATGCACGATGAAATAATCCTAAACGGACGCGTCGAGTGCTCACACATATACACTAGGATTCGACTCTATAAGACCTCCGCGGCCTCGGTCGAATTACGCCAGCACCTTTCCAAATTCGAGTCCGGGGACTCGAGTTTGAGTAGATTGCGTTGTTTTTCCCTAAGACAGTTAAGTGATCCTGATACATCGAATGAATCAGGCACATATATTAAGAATCCCTATGATACAAATTAGAGCACTCAAAAGCATGCTCAACTATGCACTCGAAGGATTTATAAGTCTCCACTTGAATCTACGATTCAAACGGACACTCGGAGGCTACTGACATGGGCATACCTTATAGGTACTTAAGCTTGGCATATACGGTACAGCATTGAAGAAGCCCACAACGTTGCTAAGGCCCAGCCAAGATTCAGGTGACCCGGGAGACTCCGACTGCATGCAGCACACGACAAACTTAAGATAGAAGTTTAAAGGGAAAATCCTAATATGTAACCGACTTGGCCTGCTATCCTGAGACCTAGCCTATCCATATAAAGGCTAGGAGGGGGCGGCGAGGAGGACAATCACAACCCTAGCTTCCACACCATCGCTAGATTACATCTGCGCACCCCTGTAACTTTCGACTCCTTCGATAATTCCAAGAGCAGACAAGCAGGAGTAGGGTCCTCTACGAGGCCTTAACCTAGGTAAACCTTGTGTCCCTGAATACTTGTTTGCTAGCCGATCGATTCCTCCAGTGCTCCCCAGTTCCTTGAACCTAAGTCCATCTCTGATGGGCATTGATGAGTTAACCCCTCGTCAGGTATGGTCAGGTTTGCCTACTGATTATTCATAGTTGAGAGTTTTTGGTTGGATTGCATATGCTCATGTTGATAATGGAAAGTTAGAGCCTAGAGTTGTTCAGTTACATATTCCTTGGTTATGGTTCAGGAGTTAAAGCATATAAATTATGGAACCCTCAAACTAAAAAGGTTCCATTAAGCATGAATGTATTTTTCAATGAATCAGTTATGCATCATGATAGCTTGCCATCAGATTTCTCTCCTGTTGCTATTGGAGAGGAGGGAGTTAGTGTGCAGGTGGATCACCTGCAAAAAACTATTGATAATAATGTTGTGGTTGATGATACTCATGAGGAAAATATTGATGATCATGTTATTCAGCACTCACCTACTGTTTTGCACCAACCACATGAGTCTATTGCTGCCAATAGACCGAGGCGTAACATAGTTCCACCTCCTCGTTTAATTGAAAAGTATAATCTTGCTCATTATGTGAATTGTGCTAAACAGGTGGAGCATGATTCTAATCCTTCTACATACAATCAAGTTGTTGCATCCGTTGACCGTGAGAAGTGGGTTTCTGCTATAAAAGAAGAGATGAAGTCGCTTGAAAAGAATGGCACATAAGATGTTGTACGCTTGCCTAAAAAAGAGAAGGTTGTCTGTTGTAAGTGGATATACAAAAAGAAGGAAGGTTTGTCTCTTAATGAGCCTCCAAGGTTTAATGCAAGGTTAGTAGCAAAAGGTTTCAGCCAGATTCCAGGTATTTACTATAATGATGTTTTCTCTTCGGTTATGATGCATAGTTTTATTCGTGGTTTCTTTGGTATTGTTGGTATGCATGATATTGAGCTTGAGAAGCTAGATGTAAAGACTGCTTTTCTACATGGTGAACTGAAGGAGGAGATTTACATGGACCAACCTGAAGGGTTTATGGTTCCTGAAAAAGAGGATTTTGTGTGCAAATTGAAGAGATCGCTTTATGGTTTGAAGCAATATCCAAGAAACTGGTGCAAAAGGTTTGATTTATTTATGATCTCACAAGGTTTTAAGAGGTCTCGGTTTGATAGTTGTGTTTACATACAATTTGTTAATGGATCACCTATATACTTGCTGGTATATGTTGGTGATCTGTTAATTGCTGCCAGGAGCATGAAAAAAATCACTACTTTAAAGGCACATCTAAGCAGTGAATTTGAGATAAAATATCTAGGTGTTGCTAAGAAAATCTTAAGTATAGAAATAAACATGACAGAAAATCTAGGTTTCTATTTCTTAGTCAGCAAAGTTATGTTGAGAAAGTTTTCCAACATTTTAGTATGCATGATGCAAAGTATGCTAGTACTCCTATTTCTCCTCACTTTAAATTGTCAGCATTGCAATGTCCTAGTTCTGGTGAAATTTTTGAGTACATGTCACGAGTTCCTTATTCTAGTGATGTTAGTTCCTTGATGTATACCATGGTTTGTTGTCGTCATAATTTATCATATGCTATGAGTTTGGTGAGTCATTACATGGCTAGTTCTGGTAAAGAACATTGGAAAGCTGTTTAGTGACTTTTTACGTACCTTTGTGGCACATCAAATGGTTGCTTGAAGTTTGGCAAGACTGGTGAGAGACACGTAGGCTATGTGGATTCAGATTTTGTTGCTGACTTGGGTAAGAGGAGGTCCCTCATAGGTTATGTGTTCACGGTAGGTGAATATGTTGTGAGTTCGAAGGCAACGCTGCAACCAGTTATTGCTCTATCTACAATCTAAGTAGAATATATGGCTATTGCTGAATCTTGCAAAGAGTCTATTTGGTTGAAAGGTTTGTATGCTGAGCTTTGTTAGGATGATTCTAGCATTAACTTGTTCTGTGACAGTCAAAGTGCAATATACCTTACTAAGGATCATATGTTCATGAGAGAACAAAGCACATTAATATCAAGTACCATTAGGTTCATGATGTTGTTGCACAAGGTACACTAAAGGTATGCAAGATAAGCACTCATGATAATCTTTGTGAGTCATTACATAGCTAATTCTGGTAAAGAACATTGGAAAGTTATTCAGTGGATTTTTAGGTACCTTTGTGACACATCAAATGGTTGCTTGAAGTTTGGCAAGACTGGTGAGGGATAAGTAAGCTATGTGGATTCATATTTTGTTACTGACTTGGGTAAGAGGAGGTCCCTCACAGGTTATGTGTTCATGGTAGGTGGATGTGCTATGAGTTGAAAGGCAACGCTGCAACCACTTGTTTCTCTATCTACAACCGAAGCAGAATATATGGCTATTGTTGAAGCTTGCAAAGAGTATGTTTGATTGCAAGGTTGTATGCTAAGCTTTGTTAGGATGATTCTAGCATTAACTTGTTCTGTGATAGTCAAAGTGTAATATACCTTCCTGAGGATCAGATGTTTCATGAGAGAACAAAGCGAATTGATATCAAGTATCATTAGGTTCATGATGTTGTGGCACAAGGTATACTAAAGCTATGCAAAATAAGCACTCATGATAATCTTGCTGATATGATGACAAAGCATGTTTATGTTGCTAAGTTTGAGTTATGCTGAAGCTTAGTTGGTATAACTGTTTAGCCCAATTGTTTGTTGGCGCCGAAAGTGTTTTCTTTGTTTATTCAGGGAGAAGATTGTTGTTGATGCTACAAGAAGGATTTTGTCGCAAGGTGGAGTTTGTTAAAGTATGATCCAAATTCAATTAAGGAGGATAACTTCTGATGAAGCGGAGCAAGACCTGTCGCCGGCGGCTTGGGAAGAAGCGGATAAGCCGCTATAAATACTCTTGTAAGCCGCCAGCTGGGATAAGTTGCCTCTGCGAAATCTCCGGCTTGGGTAAACACTGTCTATTATAGTGAAGTTTCGCTGGCTGGCGTCTGTTTTTTTTTCCTCTCTTTATTAGAGAGGTTTTTCCACGTTAAATCGGTTTCCTCTTACCGCGATTTTATTTTCGTTCTTCATTATTTATTTGTCGGGATTCTAATAGGCCTGAGGGACAACAGCTATAGCCTAGGGGCTAGGAGCAGCTCTGCCCGAGACCAGTTGCGCGCGAGAGGAGAAATCTTTTTTCGGTCTTCGTTGCCCCCGGGCTTGGGCAGGTCCACACGCTCGATGCTAGGCCCACATGATAGTATAACATCGTCGATCGTCAGCGGTTGGCCTCAGAAGAAGTTGCAGCTTTGCCCTGTCCACAGTTAACGACAACCACCGGCAGAGATCGAAAAAAAAGGCAAACCACGCTTAAGCTATAGAACTTCACGTATCTTTATCACGTTTATTTTCACAGGCCTTTTGATAATAAAAACAAGGACACGTTCTATGAAAAAGCGACCGGCGAACAACGATTACAGTTTGTGAGGTGTGACTAGCCATATAGTCGTACATGCTTAGGTGATTCGGCGACCTGTGCTAAAGCAATACTCCAACAGGAAGAACCGAGAAGGAAGAGAATAGATGGCTGCTGCACGGGTGGTGAGCCGCCGTCTGGTGAAGGCCTCCGACTCCTCCTTCAAGTTCAAGCCACACGTACTGGCCTTCTCCAATCTCGACCTTATCAACGATGTACAATATTCCATGACATGCGTCTATCCCAAGCCTCCCACCGGCGACTTCAACGGCGTCGTAGCCGCTTTCGAGGCCCACTTGCCGTCCTTCCTGAACTACTTCTTCCCGATGGCCGGCCGCATCGTGTTCAATCCGAGCTCCAGCATCCCCGAGTTCCACTGCAGTAACCAAGGCGCCGAGCTCATCATCGGGGATATCGGAGTGGAGCTGCGCGCCCTGACTGGCGCCTGTCGGCAGAGTCCACGAAGAAGATGCAGATCCCGTACGCCGAGGAAGTCGCGCTGTCGGTGCAGCTAATATCGTTCGCCTGCGGCGGCTTCGCCGTTGTGTGGGCCACCCACCACCTGATCGGCGACGGGAGCTTTCTGATGATGCTCGTAAGGATGTGGTCTGAGCTAGTGCGGACGGGAACCATCTCCGGCGGAGCCCCGGTGCATGACCGCTCGGCGTTCTTCCGCCCTCGCGACTCGCCGTCGTACGACTCCTCCGTCGCCGGGATGTTCGTGCCGTGGGATCACGAGCGCGCGGCGAACGCCCTGACGGTCGAGGAGAGCTTCGTGGAGCGGCTCTACTACGTGGAGGAGCGCGACATCGCCAAACTGCGCGTGATGGCAGCAGGCCCCGACGGACAGCGGGCGACGCGCGTGCAGGCCGTGTCGGCGTACCTGTGGAAGATCCTCGCGGGCGTCGTGGGCGCCTCGCCGCGGCTGGCGGACGCCGCCGATAAGCGCTGCCGGCAGGTTTGGTACGTGAACGGGCGGAACCGGCTCTCGTCTCCTGAGCTCCGCGCCGCGCTCCGCAACTACGCGGGCAACGTCAGGTCCTACGTGGTCGGCGAGGCGGCCGTGGACGCGGTGCTGAGCAGGCCGCTCGCGGACGTGGCGGCGATGGTGCGGGAAGCCATCACGGGAAGAAACTACGACCAACTGTACCAGGAGCTGGTCGATTGGGTGGAGGTGCACAAGGCGGCCAAGTTCATCGAGACGCCGGCCGCCGGGTTCGGCAGCCCCACGGTGGCACAGACGATGCTGCCCTTCTCCTCGGCAGACACGGATTTCGGCTATGGCCAGGCCTCGTTGGTCATGCCGGTGGTCCCCAACTTCGGGAGGTTCTGCGCGTCCCTGCTCTTCATATCCATCTGTTCAGACGATTCCGGTGGGTCGTGGATAATCAACGCCTACATATGGCCGCGCCTTGCGGCGGCGCTCGAGTTGGACGTGCAGCATGTCTTCAAGCCTCTCACGGCGGAGTATTTGCTGGGTACCGCCACACCTCGTCTTTAAATTGTTGCAGACACATACATCCCCGCACCGTTTCTGTTGGAATAAACTAGTAGTTGATCATAGTTTCAGTTTCATCGGACTTGTAGTTGTTCAGTTTCGACAGAGTCGTTTTCAGGAGCTGGGTTACGACGCAGCTGTTCGTTCGTGTCAGGTTTATTAGGATCGTCGTGGGCTCGTTCCGAGACATAGGATGGCACGACTCAGTAGAGAACGTGGCCGATCGTCTAGTAGCTGAACATAACGTGGGTGCGTATTTATCTAGTTCGATGTTCTCTCTGTGTGTGTGAGAACTCCGTTAGACTCCCTTAGGATCATCTAGCTTAAGATTGAGCCACACGATTAGAGATCAGGGTGTGTACCTTGATTTGGAGGTCCTGCCATTGGCCTCTACTTTCTTCTGGTTCTTCTGATGTTCTTGATCTTAAGGGTGATATAGTACTTTTAGTGCTTCAATCCACTTCATTGCTCCCCCTGAACTTCACATAAATGAAGGTTTCTTCCTAGGGCTTTTAGAGCTAGGCTTGATCAGAGAGCAGGGGAGAGTGAGAGAGAAACACTGTGTGTCTCAATTCAGAACCCTAGAGTCCCCTTTGTAGCATCTGCACTAGGGGAACCAACACCCTTAAAATGGACGGTTAGGATGCCCCTGATCAGGGTATCCAATGGTTGTAAATAAACAGCCCCTTAATTGACATTAGTTTGACTTATTTGATCTATAAAACCCCGCAGATCACTTATATCCAACATTCTCCCTCTTAATCGTAAGGATAAATTTATAATCCCATTTCTCAATAAAACGGCATACGAGATAATAGAATTACAACGGTCATATAGTACCGTAGAACCCAATTACTACAATATACCGCTTCATCTCAAAACATAACTTCTCCGTAAACTTATACTTATTACAAACTTATGAGTTCAACTCTGCGTTGAAACTTATACAGAGACAATAAATTGCAATGTTCGGTTAAGTACCATTGAACTAATTGACTACGGTACATCGTTCCATCGAAGAGAAGAACCCTTCTTAGACTTATGGGTACATAAATTGTCGCACCTCGTCTCTAAATTGTCGCACACACGTACATCCCCGCACCGTCACGGAGGTTCATCTTTCAAATCTACTACTAGTACATACTCTCTCGGTTCATAAATATATGTTTTAGCTTTGTGAATCGGATGTATCTAGACATCTTTTAGTGCGTAGGTTTATAGAGATTCGGAGTGAACATATACACTACAAGACGTCTGGATATATTTATTTTATAAACCTAAAATGTCTTATATTTCTGAACAGATGGAGTATATAGCAAGACCTCTCGAATCGTGTGCAAAAATAAAGATCTTCATATTATTATTACATGCAGATGAACAATCATCGATCTATACTCGTAGAGATTGCAGCAAATACTACCCCTATGCCTTGTTTGATAACTATAATCCCCAAAAGGATTGCCTTCGCCCAAATTCCATTAATCTCCACAAAACCCCAATCCACTAGGTATGTGTGTTAGAGTTTATAATATATATACGTATTGGTATGATGTAGTACTTGTTGGAGATATGCCCAAGAGGCAATAATAAAGTGGTTATTATCATATCTTCACACTTATGATAAATGTTTACATACCATGCTATAATTGTATTAACCGGAAACATTAATACTTGTGTGATTTGTAAACTAAAATAAGAGTCCCTAGTAAAGCCTCTTGTTAAACTAGCTTGTTGGTTAATATATGATCATGGTTTCCTGATCATGAACATAGAGATGTTATTAACAACAGGATCATATCATTAGGAGAATGATGTGATGGACATACTCCTATAGATAAGCGTAGCATAAAGATCAAGTCATTTCAATAGTTCAATTGCTATATGCTTTCTGATACATAGTAACCTAATTCCTTCGACCATGAGATCATGCATATTGCCTTTACTGGATGGATGCTTTGATGTCATCAAACACCACACCGTAACAGGGTGGCTATAAAAGTGGCATTGGGTGTTCAGAAAGTATTGGTTGAAACACATGGATCAAGAGTGGGATTTGTCCATCCACATGACGGATAGATATTCTCTGGGCCCTCTCGGTGAAATGTCATCCAATTAGCTTGCAAGCATGTGACTTGGTCACAAGGGATCACATATCACGGGAACGAGAAAAGAGTACTTATCAGTAACGAGGTTGAACTAGGTATGCAGAGATACCGACGATCATAACCTCGGATAAGTAACATATCGTGAGACAAAGGGAAATTGGTATCGTATGTAAGTGGTTCATTCGATCGCAAAGTAATCGTAGAAATATGTGGGAGCCATATGAATTTCCAGATTCCTCTATTGGTTATTGTTCGGAGAAGTGTCTCGATCATGTCCGCATAATTCACGAACCGTAGGGAGACACACTTAAGGATTCGACGTTGTTTGAGTAGTTATGGTATTATGAGAAAGAGACCGAATGTTGTTCGGAGTCTCGGATGGGATCCGGGATATCACGAGGTGATCCGGAATGGTCCGGAGAATAAGATTCATATAAGGAAAGTCCCATTTCGGAGTTGGGGAATGGTTCCGGTGTTTTCATCGGGAACATTCTAGAAGTTCCCGGAATGTCCGGCACTCCGGAGGGGAAGGGGTACATGAATGTGTCATTGCATGTTGGAATGATTGCATCATGTACTAAGTGTTCTTGCTGTCCCAAATAAAGGATTAAATTGAATCCTAAATTGAAAAAGTCAAACGGCTAGTTTGAAAGTCAAACGGCAGTTTTTGGGAAGTGGGAGGAGAGGAGGAAACCGAATTGGGGGAGGAGTCCTCCTCCCCAAGCCGGCGGCCAGCCCTAGGCCGAGTTGGGGAGGGACTCCCTCCCTCCCCTAGCGCGCCAGCCCTCCCACCTATAAAGGGAGGGGCAGGGCTCCCCTCCCAAAACAACACAAGACACACAAGTTTCCTATCCTCTAAACTAAACCCTAGATCTAGACCCCGGTTTAGAGCTATTCGGTTTAGAGCCTTCTAATTGGTTTAGAGCCCTCTAATTGGTGTGTCTAATTACTAGACCACTAATAGCCTCTCTCATAAGCTCCACCATACTCGCACCGGCTTAAGGCGAAGCCCTGCGGGATCTCCCCTCTACTTCCGGTACCACGCCGTTGTGCTGCCGGAATCGCGAGGAGAGTGCTACAACCTCCGCTGCCTGCTGGAACAAGGGAGAGGAAGGTCTTCGTCGAGTACCGAACGTGTGACCGACTGCGGGAGCGCTGCGGGAACGCGGCGCCGGAAGGATCGTCTACGCGATCTTGAGATCGGAAAGAGTACGACTACATCACCCACGAGAATCTGCTCTCGTTAACCGCTTTGGAATCTTCGAGGGTGAGTTCCTCTATCGACTCGTTGCTACAATCTAGTAGATAGATCTTGGCTTGTTTGTTTGTATGCGATAGAAAAATTTTGTTTTCCATGCTACGAACCCCTACAGTGGTATCAGAGCCGTGTCTATATGTAGATCTGTTGCACGAGTAGAACACAATGGTCATTGTGGGCGTTGATGCTTTTATTGTAGATTGCTTTGCGTGTACTTTGCATCTTGCGGTATGTTGGGATGAAGCGGCCCGGGCTAACCTTACATGACATCGTTCATGAGACTTGCTCCACGCTTAACATGCAACTTGTATTGCATAAGTGGCTTTGCGGGTGCCTGTTTC
Source organism: Avena sativa (assembly GCA_916181665.1). Classification (NCBI taxonomy): domain Eukaryota; kingdom Viridiplantae; phylum Streptophyta; class Magnoliopsida; order Poales; family Poaceae; genus Avena; species Avena sativa. Next base: position 439,551,468 of record OV702295.1, read on the forward strand.
TCCTAGCATAGTAAAGATCCAATTTACAACGGGTGATCAACAATGCTAGTATCAATGTTGTGGTTCTTGTTCGTAAGTTAGAACGACACTTATTGAAAGCCCCAAACCACGTAAAATATGCAAAGAAAGTAGAGGCGTCTAACTTTGTTTTGCAGGGGTGTGCAGTGATGTGATATGGCCATGATTGTGATTATATTTGATGTATGCAATGTTCCTTATTGTAAGTTGGCAACCGGCAGGAGCCATATGGTTGTCTTTAATTTCTGTTAAGACCTGCGTGTCTATTCAAAATAGTTGTAATAGTTGAAGCTGGTGGACGACAACCATGAAGAAGCGTCATTGACCTTGATGCTATGCCGGTGATGATGGAGATCATGTTCGTGCTTGAAGATGGAGATCGGAAGCACAAAGAAGAAAGGCCATATCATATCACATATTATGAATTGCATGTGATGTTAATCCTTTATGCATCTTGTATTGCTTAGTAGACAACGGTAGCATTATAAGATGATCCCTCATACACATAAATTTCAAGTTCTAAAGTGTTCACCCTTAGTATGCACCGTTGCCAAAGCTTGCTGCTTCGAAACACCACGTGATGATCGGGTGTCTTTGATTCCGCGGGTGACTACAACGTAAGCAAGCCAGATTTGCTTATGCGGAAGCTAAGGTTTGTCTTGACGAGCCTAGCATGTACAGACATGGCCTCAGGAACACGGATCGCCGAAAGGTAAAGCATGAATCATATAGTAGATATGATGAACATGTCGATTGTTCGCCATTGAAACTATATCAACTCTCGTGATGATCGGTTTTGATGTGGTGGATTTGGTTCGTGTGATCACTAAAACAATGTGAGGGATATTGTTTTGAGTGGGAGTTCACCTAGATTAATTTAATTATTAATTAGAACTCAATTTATCATAAACTAAATCAAAGTGAATTTGCATAGTTGTTGTAGTCATTGGCATCCGTTTACCACCTTGCGCTTAGTTATAATTGAGATAATAGAACTATAGAATTCTGGTTAGTTACTTTACGAACTGGTATCGTATTGTTTTAAGTGTTAATCTAAAGTTTAAAAGTCCTATTGCAAACTTTCAGTAAGTTCCGGTTACTCCATGAAGTTTAATAATTAGTATTAAATCAAGAGTAACAATTCCAAGTGTTAGTATATAAGTATCATGTTTGTATCCATGATTCTTGATATTCAAAGGATTCCCTTAATATCAAGGTTATCTAGGATCTGAAAGAGTTGTTTCAGAAACCATGATGTGTGGAAGATATTGTGATATCTGAAACGAAGTTTTGGTTGCAACATGATAGAGTATAATATGGCAAAAGTCATGTTCTCATATTTGATGAGAATTTGCAAAAAGGTTGGAGACACTTGTTGTCCTAATCCTCCAAAAGGTTTTGGATAGCAACATTATACTCATAATTCATCGTTATAAGCTAAAAGTAGCTTGATCATGGACGATTCCATGATAAGGGTGAATATTTGATGTAGGTAAAATGTTTACTACACCAAGAGATTACTAATGAAAGGAATTTGAAAGAACACCAAACATTTGATGATGGTGATCTACTTCAAAGTGCAAGTCCAAAGACATTGGTATTTAATTATACACGCTTTGGACTATATGTCATATGTATGACTCCACTATTGATGTTAATAGATTCTTTCAAACTGAAAAGGAAATACTGAAAGGGAATCTCATAAATATATGGCAGAAAAGAAAAACTAGAATTGTTCAGTTTAAGTATATAGATGATGTACATGTTGTGGCTATATTCTTTGCTTATTAAAATGTGGTTCTTAAGTATTTGATACTGAATTTGTTGGTATGAATCGTCATACGAAACAACAGAATTCATGAACTACAATGGCCTAAGTAACTAGCAAAAGAATATGTGATGATGTTCATCGAGAACAAATAAAGGGTTATTATGTTGCTCGTTAAAACATCAAAGCTTGCCTTCAAGATTTGTTTTATCAGGTATTATGAGAACAAAAGGGTTGTTCAAATAATTGCCGTAATCCATAAAAGATGGATGATTCGCAAATCTCGTTAGAGAAATCACATCCATAAAACTAGTGCTAAAATGTCAAAAGACAAATTGATTGAAAGATCACTTAGGAAGTGACATCGCTGTTTGAATTATATTGGAAAGAAAACATGAAGAAACTCCATGTTGATGGAATTTTGGAGTCTTCTGATTTTTGATCATATGACGCTTGTGAAACTTTCCTAGAGATAATTAAAACTTCGTTCATAGGCCAAAAGGGAACGAATGACTAGCTAATTGGAACTTGTACATATTGTTGTATGAAGTCCATTATGTGTAGTCAAGAGCGATGGATTTCAACTTCATATGCTTTCTCCAAAAATTTGAGTGAATATATGAATATTTACTTAATAAGGATGAAGTATGAAACATTTGAAAAGTTCAAAGACTTTCAAGATGAAGTGCAAAATCATTGTAACAAGAATATAAACAGTTTATGATAAAGATCATAAAGGAAGATATTTGAGTTACAAGTTTAGCATAATACCTAAGATTTAAAGAATCGTTCCGTGGATTTGCATTTCCCGAAACACCATAAGAGTATGGAGCGTTCGAGATATGTAATTAAACCTTGTTTGACATGGTAAGATCGAAAGGTGTAATTCATAAAACTGCCATTGCATTTTAAAGATTAAAAGCTTTAGAGATTACCGTTTTTCCACTGAAAAGAGCTCCATCGTAATCCGTTGAAATGACACCATATAAAGTTATGGTTTGGGATAAAACCCAAGTTGTCCTTTCTTAAACATTGGTATGCTATGCATAAGAAAGATGTTTTGCAACCAAAGTCGGATGAACCTGTCTTTGTATGACTATTAAGTATTCCTCCATAAACACCGGAGACAAAAGTGTTTGTTGCTTAGAACGTCAAGTTTCTTTTGGAAGGAATTTTTCGTGAAAAGTTAAGTGGGAGGACAATAGAACTTTGATAAGGTTAAAAGAACCTTGGCTATATGTGCAAAGTTGCGCAGCACCGAAAAGTGTTCCGGAGGCAGCAATAATGCTCATGGCTCACGTGCCTCAAAAGTTGTGGTCACGGAGGTCTAAGTTTCTATTGAAACAAGTAGGTCAAGTAAACAATCAAATACTAAGATTTGAGGGTTGAATCATTATTTGAGAATAATGAACCGACTACATGCAAAGAAGCGATGATGGGCCCTGACTCCGTCAAATGGCTTGAAGCCATAAAATCCGTGATAGTTCCATACATGAGAAATCAAGTTTTGAACTTGAAGGACCCTCGAGAAAGGTGTAAGACCTTATAGTTGTGTCTGGATCTATAAAGAAATAGACATGGATGTTTCACATCTAGTCGACATGTTGGGAAAGAGTTCACAACAATGTTCAAAGGTTGACTATGACAAGATTTGATCTTTCATAGTGATATTTAGTCTAGACGGATTAATGTAGCAACCACTACATATAATTTGTTATATGGTAGTTGAATAAACAAAACAAGTTCTTCTAATAGAATCGTTACCTAGGACATGTGCATAAACACGGTCCATAGGGTTTTGTCAATTCAAAGGATGCTAAAAGCATATGCAAACTTCAATGGTTAGAGTGAGCATAGCGGAGTTGGAATCTTCACTATGATGAAACTGTTAAGAGAGTTTAATTTCATCAGAGACAATGAAGATGCTTGCGTTTGCAAGAAATTAAGTGGGAGCGCTAAGACATGTTTCTAATACATTATGTGGAAGACATATTGTTGATTGGAAATAATGTATCTTTTATTAACACATATTAAGAATTTCATCCCGATGAAAGACTTAGGCAAAACCCAAATATTTGGCATCAATAGACGCTAATATGGTTGTGCCAGAAGTACATAGACAAGATATTGAATGAGTTCAATATAGAAACTACAAGAGAGGTTCTTGTCGCACAGAAAGGATTGAATGAGTTCAATGTTGATGATATATTCAAGTGTATTGACATTTGGTAAAGTGAAACGAATAATCAAGTATAGATTGATACTTGATGTATGAAATCACAAAAAGTATTTATATCAATCATACTGTGATATGTACAAATCCAGATATGTCCTATGCTCTAAATGTTGTGAGCATATACCAGAATGATTCGTAAGATGATCATTGGACAATAGTAAGGATATTCTTATGATCTTTTTGAAAGAACTAAGAGTATAATATTTGTAGAAGTGACAAATAGATGGTTAGTTCATTGTAAGAGTACTACATTGATACTAGTTTTGTCACAAAGTACAAATTAAGTTTATCTCAATCTAAATTAAGGGTGGCACAATATAATGGAAAGTGAGTTCCATAATGGATTTGGATGATTTCCAAAGTTAAGACATTGTGACAGATACTACAACAAAAGGCTAAGTATATGACTGCTATTATAGCAGCAAAAGAGGGCATTTGTGTCAAGTAGTTTGTTATCAAACTAGGTGTAGTTCACAGTGGGATAATACTATGAAGATATATTGTGCGACAATATTATCAACATGTTTTAAACCCAAAGAGCTAAAGGTCACACCGAAAGACCAAATTTATACAAAGCCATCTCATTAGAGAATGAGTGATGCGTAGAGACGCAAAGACATGCAATTACACACGGACCTGGAAGTGTCAGATCCGGAGATCAGTTGACCACTAGCAATCGTGTACATACAACACTGGAAAGCCATAGGTGTTATATACACAAAGGTTCGAAACTAGATTATTGACTCTAGTGCAAGTGGGAGACTGTTGGAGATATGCCCAAGAGGCAATAATAAAGTGGTTATTATCATATCTTCACACTTATGATAAATGTTTACATACCATGCTATAATTGTATTAACCGGAAACATTAATACTTGTGTGATTTGTAAACTAAAATAAGAGTCCCTAGTAAAGCCTCTTGTTAAACTAGCTTGTTGGTTAATATATGATCATGGTTTCCTGATCATGAACATAGAGATGTTATTAACAACAGGATCATATCATTAGGAGAATGATGTGATGGACATACTCCTATAGATAAGCGTAGCATAAAGATCAAGTCATTTCAATAGTTCAATTGCTATATGCTTTCTGATACATAGTAACCTAATTCCTTCGACCATGAGATCATGCATATTGCCTTTACTGGATGGATGCTTTGATGTCATCAAACACCACACCGTAACAGGGTGGCTATAAAAGTGGCATTGGGTGTTCAGAAAGTATTGGTTGAAACACATGGATCAAGAGTGGGATTTGTCCATCCACATGACGGATAGATATTCTCTGGGCCCTCTCGGTGAAATGTCATCCAATTAGCTTGCAAGCATGTGACTTGGTCACAAGGGATCACATATCACGGGAACGAGAAAAGAGTACTTATCAGTAACGAGGTTGAACTAGGTATGCAGAGATACCGACGATCATAACCTCGGATAAGTAACATATCGTGAGACAAAGGGAAATTGGTATCGTATGTAAGTGGTTCATTCGATCGCAAAGTAATCGTAGAAATATGTGGGAGCCATATGAATTTCCAGATTCCTCTATTGGTTATTGTTCGGAGAAGTGTCTCGATCATGTCCGCATAATTCACGAACCGTAGGGAGACACACTTAAGGATTCGACGTTGTTTGAGTAGTTATGGTATTATGAGAAAGAGACCGAATGTTGTTCGGAGTCTCGGATGGGATCCGGGATATCACGAGGTGATCCGGAATGGTCCGGAGAATAAGATTCATATAAGGAAAGTCCCATTTCGGAGTTGGGGAATGGTTCCGGTGTTTTCATCGGGAACATTCTAGAAGTTCCCGGAATGTCCGGCACTCCGGAGGGGAAGGGGTACATGAATGTGTCATTGCATGTTGGAATGATTGCATCATGTACTAAGTGTTCTTGCTGTCCCAAATAAAGGATTAAATTGAATCCTAAATTGAAAAAGTCAAACGGCTAGTTTGAAAGTCAAACGGCAGTTTTTGGGAAGTGGGAGGAGAGGAGGAAACCGAATTGGGGGAGGAGTCCTCCTCCCCAAGCCGGCGGCCAGCCCTAGGCCGAGTTGGGGAGGGACTCCCTCCCTCCCCTAGCGCGCCAGCCCTCCCACCTATAAAGGGAGGGGCAGGGCTCCCCTCCCAAAACAACACAAGACACACAAGTTTCCTATCCTCTAAACTAAACCCTAGATCTAGACCCCGGTTTAGAGCTATTCGGTTTAGAGCCTTCTAATTGGTTTAGAGCCCTCTAATTGGTGTGTCTAATTACTAGACCACTAATAGCCTCTCTCATAAGCTCCACCATACTCGCACCGGCTTAAGGCGAAGCCCTGCGGGATCTCCCCTCTACTTCCGGTACCACGCCGTTGTGCTGCCGGAATCGCGAGGAGAGTGCTACAACCTCCGCTGCCTGCTGGAACAAGGGAGAGGAAGGTCTTCGTCGAGTACCGAACGTGTGACCGACTGCGGGAGCGCTGCGGGAACGCGGCGCCGGAAGGATCGTCTACGCGATCTTGAGATCGGAAAGAGTACGACTACATCACCCACGAGAATCTGCTCTCGTTAACCGCTTTGGAATCTTCGAGGGTGAGTTCCTCTATCGACTCGTTGCTACAATCTAGTAGATAGATCTTGGCTTGTTTGTTTGTATGCGATAGAAAAATTTTGTTTTCCATGCTACGAACCCCTACAGTACTCCGATCCTATACGTATCCTCCTTGGATTATGCCACGTCGGGGCTTTTCCGACCTATATTAACATGTACCGATCGGCCCCAACAGGTAGCGATCGTTCTCCCAAAACCCTATCAATCTAACGTGGTATCACGAGCCCCTCTTCCATGATAGTTGCTGCCGCCGCCGCCACACCTTCGCCATCGGCGATCTCCTCCCTCCTCCCATGAGATCCTCTCCCCCAACACAAAAAGGATCCCCTTCTCCTCCTTTACCAATTCCTCTGCCTAGTTTCCCTTAAAAAACCCTCTCCACCCTCTGCAAGATCCACTCTCATGTCGACATCTAGAACACCTACGCCGGACACCATTAGTGCGCCTCCAGCCATGAAGCTTACCCGAGACAACTACCTCCACTAGGAAGCCCAGGTGCTGCCCACACTTCGCGGTGCTCGCATTATGGGTCTCCTTGAGCGCACTGTTTTTGCGTCGGCCCCTCTTCTTGAGGTCGAGGATGAGAACAAGAAGCGGATCACCGTCCCCAACCCCGCCTATTACGCTTGGGTTCAAAAGGATAAACAAGTTGTTGGCTTTCTCGTCAATTATCTCTCCGAGGATGTTCACACTGAGGTGTTTGGTCTTGAACATGCCATGGATATATGGACTACTCTCAATATCCCGTACTCCACGCAATCCAAGGCTAGGGTTTCCTCTCTTTGAGGCACTCTCACCAACACCAAGAAACTGGACATGACCGCAAACCAATACCTCGCCAAGATGAACGGTTTTGCATCTGAGCTTGCTGCAACGGGAAAGAAAGTCGATGATGATGAACTCAAGGACTATATTCTTAATGGCCTCGACGGTACGTTCAATCCTCTCGTTGCTGGTATCAATGCTAACCCCACTACATCCCTTCATGACATGTGCTCACAGTTGCTATCCTACGAGTACCGTGAGGACATGCTTGTTGCCACGGGACAAAAAACAGGCATGTTTTCATCTTTTGTCAATACTTCTTCTCGCCGTCCCCCTCCTCCTCCTATATATACGTGTGTAACATCCTTGTAATCAAAACACCGTGAGTTGTGAATCAATAAAAACAGCAGGTCCAACAAGGGCCTTTGGCTATCTAATATTTTCCATATGCGTGCGCGTGAGTAGTACTAGTTAATCCATTGATCGTTCAAGGTTTGGCTAGCAGTACGTGTGCATCTCGGCAGATTGGTTATCGGGGACATGTGTGTCGTCTCGTCGGAACTTCGTCGTCGGTGTCGCCGGAAAGTAGTCGGCGACAGGGGCTGTGCTAACAATTGGTATCAGAGCCTCGTGAAGGATCTCCTCGTAACGGGAGATCACAACGACGATGGATGTGGGCGAGTATTCCGGTGCGGCTAAAGGATTTGCCGCGCAGGTGATGACGCAGTACCCGCGGTACAACCGCGACAACTACACGATGTGGGCGACCCAGATGGAGTGGGCGCTGGAGTCCATTGATCTATGGGAGGCTGTCGATCCCGGCGGCGACGAGTTCAAGAAGGGCGCGTCGAAGTACCGCAAGGACCGGCAGGCACTCACGGCCATCGGCTCGGTGATGCCGGCGGACGTGATGCAGCACCTGATCTCGAAGAAATCTGCAAAGGAGGCGTGGGAGGCGCTCAAGACGCTAAATCTTGGGCACGAGCGTGTCCGCGAGGCAACCCTACAAACCTTGCAGAAGAAGTACGAGAATCTGGAGATGGGAGGAGACGAGACGCTGGACGCGTTTGCCTCGAGGGTAGCCACTTTGGTCAATGGGATTCGCGCGCTCGGCGAGAAGCTCGAAGAGATCTCAGTCGTTCGGCGTTTTCTTCACGCGACGCCGCCGCGTTACTTGTCTGTTGTGTCGGCGATCGAGCAGTGCGTTGATCTCAAGACTCTCACGACGGATGATCTGGTTGGACGATTGAAGGCTCATGACGAGCGGATGAAGATCACCTACGGTGATGCGGTACCGGAAGAGCACGTGATGCTTACCCGTGCCCAGTGGCAGGCGGTGGTCGCCAAAGAAAAGGGCGATCAAGGATCCGAAAGTAGGAGTAATAAAGAAGCTTCTCGCCCAGCGAAAAACTATATCGCAGGGGAGGACGAGGACGACGCTCCGCCGCGAAGGAAGTTTGACATTAAGAAAGTAAGATGTCATAACCGCGGCGAGCTCGGTCACTTCAAGAAGGATTGCAAGAAACCGCTGAAGGAGAGGGCTCTCATCGCCCAGGAAGAAGATGATGGACCGATGATGCTGATGCTTGAAGTAACTGAGCTGAAGGATGAGGACGATCCTCCATCACCAGCTACGGAGATTGTGGCGCAAGTGGATCACGATCTACCGTGTGTGGATCACGAGGAACGGAGTGCCCCGTTACCATGTGAAGCCACGTTTGAGGCAAGTGAAGCCTCAGGACTAGTTCATGGTGATCTATGCGTTAGAATTTCACCCGCAACTCCGTCCGGCAATAAGTTCTTCATGCTTGTGGTGGATGATCATAGTAAATACATGTGGATTGTGTTGCTGAAAAGTAAGGATCAAGCTTAACAAGCATTCGAGAAGATCAAGGAAGCCGAAGAGTTCAAGGTGGATGCGAAGATAAGAGCCCTACGCATTGATCAAGGGGGTGAGCTGCATCAAACTGTGTTGACCATGGCATGGAGCATGATGAAGAGTAAAGGCTTGCCAGGAAAATTCTGGGGTGAGGCAGTCAATACGGCTGTGTATTTGCTGAACATGGAGCCAACTGAGAGTGGCGTTGGTATAACACCGTACGAAGCATGGTACGGATGGAAACCCTCGGTTGATCATCTTCGCACTTTTGGGTGCGTGGCGCATGTCAAAATGGATTCAGACCATAAGAGTAAATTGGCGGAGCAGAGGACTCCAATGATCATGACGGGCTATGAAAGCTCAAAGGAATACCGCTTGTGCAATCCTTATACCAATAAGGTGGTTGTCAGGGGCGACGTAATCTTTGAGGAAGGCGAGTCATGGAATTGGGGCTCCAACGAACCGGGATATCCAACTTTTCACGTCACGTGGGATCTTTTCGGTCCCAGAAGGCGTTGAAGGCCTAGGAGGTGCTCCAGGCGTGGACACCGGGCCAGAAGCACTAGGGATTCTCCCAGAAGACAAAGAGTTTGAAGAAAAGGCTAGTCCGTGGCCAGAAGATACGGAACTGGAAGGGCGCGCAGATGCATGTGCAGCGATACCTGTATTTGTTTGCCCAAAAATTATAAGAGGAGGGGGAGCTGAAGCGATCCCAGCAAACAGGCCAGCAAAGCCAGAAGGCGATGGTCCAAGAGTGTGGACTGGTGGCCAGACAGATGAAGGAGACCCAACAGTAGGGGGTGCTGATCCATCAAGAGGCTTTTCACGTGATATAGAAAAGCTAGAAGGAAACATGCCAGAAAGAGATTCAAAAGAAAAAGACGAATCACTACAGGTAGACAACCTGTGCATTGATACTCCGGATAAGCTAGAAGACGATGTTGCTCAGGAGCAGGTAGAAGTCAGAATTGCTAGTCACGGTAGAAAGCTAGCTTTGCTAGTCAACCAACGTGAGCTAGCTCCTACATATTTGTTCTATTGCATCCAAGAGTATCGGCAAGCAGAAGATCAAATATGTGAAGCATCGATGAGAAAGTACTTTATCGAACCAAGTATAATGTCTCAAGGCGCCGACAAAAAGGACAGTCGGCGTGAAGACATGGAGAAGCGCGCGGACAAAAAGGACTGTCGGCGTGAAGCCATGGAGAAGCCGACAAAAGCAAAGTCGGTGACATGGGTGCTGAGAAAGGGAGCGGCGAAAGCAATGCCGTGGATGACGCCCGCGAAGAGCAGCTGGCGTATCTGGGATCCAGGTCAAGGTGAAGCGCATGTCGTGCTTAGGGGGTGATTGTTAGGAATAAGCACTCCGGGTCTCCCGCACCGGCACGACGTCGCGTATACAAGTCGTATACGAGTAGCACTCCGGGTCTCCCGCACCGGCACGACGTCGCGTATACAAGTCGTATACGAGTAGTAGTGCCTGTGTGAGTTCTGTCCAAAGTAGGTCCTAGTAGTATACGTGCTTGTGTCCTAGTAGTATACGTGCTTGTGTCCGATTAGGATAGAAGCGCCGACTGGTACTCTAGCTAAGCTAAGCGTCTATATATACACGACATGTCCTTGTAAACGTGTCCAGAAGTGCGATTGAGAAATAAAGAAGAGAAAGACACGCACGATACGTGCGTGTGGCGATCAATCGTTTCCGTATGTGAGTTCCAGCGAGCTAGCAAGACGCAATCGATCTAGTCCCTGTGTTTGCATTGTACGTGAGCTAGCTACTAGTTGATCGATCAGTTTGCTTAGCTACAACGTGCGTGCTTGCTTGTCACGCCGGAAATCGTCTCGCCGGATCAATTTCATCGTCTACGTCGGAAAATACTCGGCGTGTAGCATCCTGACGAAAGTATTGTCGGGTTTGGGCCAACAGACACGGTGCTGAGCAGGCCGCTCGCGGACGTGGCGGCGATGGTGCGGGAAGCCATCACGGGAAGAAACTACGACCAACTGTACCAGGAGCTGGTCGATTGGGTGGAGGTGCACAAGGCGGCCAAGTTCATCGAGACGCCGGCCGCCGGGTTCGGCAGCCCCACGGTGGCACAGACGATGCTGCCCTTCTCCTCGGCAGACACGGATTTCGGCTATGGCCAGGCCTCGTTGGTCATGCCGGTGGTCCCGAACTTCGGGAGGTTCTGCGCGTCCCTGCTCTTCATATCCATCTGTTCAGACGATTCCGGTGGGTCGTGGATAATCAACGCCTACATATGGCCGCGCCTTGCGGCGGCGCTCGAGTCGGACGAGCAGCATGTCTTCAAGCCTCTCACGGCGGAGTATTTGCTGGGTACCGCCACACCTCGTCTTTAAATTGTTGCACCGTTTCTGTTTGAATAAACTGGAGTAGTTGATCATAGTTTCAGTTTTGTCGGAGCTGTAATGGCTCTGTCTAGCTTCAGTTTCGATAGAGTCGATTTTAGTTTGGGGGAGTGCTTCGGTCTGTCGGGGTCGTGGGTTTTAGGGGTCAGGAGAAATCCCTATCGACGTTGCTGGCACCGTCATGATGACGCCTGCGGGTGCCATCTTCCTAGTGCAGGTCGTCGGGTGTATCTCCTTCCATTCCCCCATGTACCGGGAGAAATCACAGGACCAGTTCGGGCAGCGGCATCGTCGTCGTCGCACCGCTTCTTGAAGGTGCTGCTTGGTACACAGCGGTCCGAAGGAATGGGTGTGTGGTGGAAATTCTCCAGTGGGCACAACGGTTGAGAGACATCAGCGCTTTTGTCGATCAGGCGCTGTCGGCATTCTTTTTTTTCTCTTGTTTTTCCTTTTAGGCTTTGTTGTGATGTCCGCCCCAGCTGTGGTCTCGTGGTTGTACCGGATTATGTTTGTTGCTATATTAATATAGCGGTGCAAAAGCCTGGTTCGAGGAGAGCATTGATGACTTCGGCATGCGCCTATAGTGGTTGGTCCACCAGCTGGAGGTTCTCGGCCATCCAGTGGACAACAAGAAGATCATCCTCAAATACATGTGTGTCATTCCACTAGTGAAAAACAGGGCTTTCATCCCGGTTCGTAACTATCTTAACCGCGCAATCAGGACTAAACGCCCTCCTTTAGTCCCGGACGAACCAGGCCTAAAGGCACAGTTTTGGCCGCGGTGGAGAGCGGGGTATGGAGGACCTGGTGTTCTTCCGCGCCAAACTTTTGGGACGGATTTTTGCCACCGCAGGAGAGAGAGGTTTGGCGAAAATGACGTGCCGAGAGATGATATACACTAGTGAAGAACGGGCCTTTAGTCTCGATCCGTAAGGGGCTTTAGTCCCGGTTCTGGAACTGGGACTGGAGAGGCGGGACTAAGGGCCCACCCACTAGTCCCGGCCCGGTTACCAGTCGGGACCAATGGGCGTCCATGTGGCCGCCTCTGCGCGTGCGGGGTGCCCCTCATTAGTCCCGGTTCCTATTACGAAACGGGGTAAATGGTTCTCTGCCGCGGCAGCATTTTAGACACTTTCTCTACTGCGGCAAGGAATTCATTTTGTATCCTTTTATTTATTTCTTTTTTCATTTCAAAATAGTTTTGCATATATAAGATAACTTTGTCTTAAGATCGAGCATACAAATATATTTCAAGGTATTGTTTACATCGACTCTATAATCTGCGAATAAACTCGCAAACGTAGAATCCACATATATTCATCATCGATAGAGGGCCCGAACCAAATGCCCTTTTTTTACTTGTGATATATACCACTCGATGCTACTATAGACAACAAGAAAGGAACCATTACACAACATAGTCATGAATATAGAGATCGAAGTGACCTCTTTCTTCGTGCTTGGTCGAACATATTACATACAGAACACATTCATGCATATATACAATATAATATCTCTTACAATCCCTATTGTGTAAATATAAATTCCCGATGGTATTCTTCGGTTAGATCTATGACCTCCTTAACTAAGAATTCCGCCAATTTCTCTTGAACTGCTTGTACGCGATCCTTTGATAGGAGACCGTCCCCTATCCGTTTGATCTAATTTAAAGAAGGGATCAATATATATGAATAAAACTCAATATAATTTATAGTAATAAAATAAGATTGTGAATATTGTTTACGTACTACAAGTTGTTGTGAAATTGTGCCCTGCTCATAGGCCGTCTGACGAATATAGTCGCAAATATAGTATCCACATAAATTATTCCCGTGTTCCTGCCTCAAACACTTCATGAGAATAGAGTCAATAAAAATAAAAATCAAGCATGGTAATGGTATTGAAAATAAATTAAAGAGATGCGTGAACCTAGCTATAGTACTACTAACATTGAGTTCTCGAAATCACAGCTCCTCTTTTCATTCACGTCTAACAGCCTTGATGAACCATTTCCAACCTCTGCCAGGCAAAGAAAATGAGTAAAGGATTTATTAATTACTTGATATTAGAAAACAAACGAAAGATGTTGATATAGTGCGATAAGGATTTAAATAACTCTCGAGCATTTGAATCAGGTCCGCCCATATCTCAGGTGTTTATGTTTCGAATCCATGACAAGCACTTTTCCTTCGTCAACTTGAATGATTAGTAGAATAAAGTGGAACATGTGCACGCATAACTCATCAATTACATTTAACATTGAGTAAATAAAATCGAATGTGTACAAGACAGTACCACTCACTAGAAGTTGTAAGCAAATAGTATTTCTATTTTGGTTTTTTGTTTCACTAAAAACCTTAGCAACTAATCCTATGTGTCTTTGGCGTGTTCTTTTACCGTAATTTCATGAATGGTATTTGGGTCAATAAACCCAAGATCATAGATTTGTCCTACTGTACATTCATAAATCTTTATTCTGCATAATAGTGTACAAAAGAATATAGTGAGGATAATTATACATGCAATGAACGAGCTGAGCAAATATCCACTGAGGACTGCCGAACCCTGTAGCAAACTCGAAAAAACCAAAGAAGAACGACAAATATTTTTGGTGTTTTCGATTTTTAAATAAGAACCAAAAGAGAGAAACAAGCAAAGCAAAATCTTTTTGGGTTTTTCGAATAGTTCAAACAAAGCAAAAAGGGAAAAATAAACCAAGGCAAAAAGAAGAAGCAAACCAAAGAGAAACCACAGAAATATTTTTGGTCTTTTTGTGTTTTTAGAAAGCAAAAGCAAAGAAGAACGAAAACTAAAAAGAGAACGAAAACATGAATATACAAAGTACCGACGCAACATGATATGGAGATCAGTGCGGTGTCGGCGTACCTCCCCCCAAGCTTAGGATTTTGTCCTAAGTGGGTATCAATCCAAGTACGGATAGGGGTTCCAAGCGGGCGGATCTTGGTAAGAATGGTCATAGCTGGGCCCATGAGAAGAAGAAGAAGCTCCCCAATCATAAGTGGGCTGCTGATATGAAGATTCTCCCTCATTCGAGGGCTAGACCGAATCATCTGTGACCTCGCTTCTAGTGTCCTGCTCCTGTTTGGAGAGCTCTCCCAAATACGTGTCAAGCTCCTCCTCAGTGAGGGACCATCCTTCCCTGTTATCAAGGTTAAACAAAACAGGTGCAGGCAAAAGAACAACACGTTCGGACTTCCTTTTTCTCCAACCAGCTTTGAGAAAGGTTATTTCATAAGATAACTCACTTATACTAGCCCACGAGGAAACAAATTTATGTTGTATCAAGGAATTAAGATCAAGCCTTTCTATGGGAAACTGTAGGTCTAGATGATGAGTCACTAAACCATGCAATGCTAGTAAACGAGAAGCAATGAGGCCTCCACAAATTCCACCTTTCTCACGGTTAGCAACAAGACGGAAAGCTATCAAAGCACCCAAGTTGTAAGACCTATCTCATCTAAGAGCAGCAGAGATAAATGCTAGATCAAATGAAGATAACTTATTAGCAGTTTTCCTAGCAAGAACACACTTGGCAATAAAGTAGGCAAAGTAGCGAATGGAGGGAAGATGAATGTTACGGATTTTTCCACTCTCCTTTGAGAAGCTACTCCATTGGCAAATTTCTGCGTATAAGTCCATGAGTGGTTCAGGTCTCTCCTTAATCTTTCTACATGATCCCCATTGAGGTACCTTAATAGCTGCACAAAAATCATCAAGAGAAAGGTCGACAACTATATTGTAAATTTTATAATGGACCATGGGGTTAGGCAAAGAGTGACTAAATTGGAAGTTCTACACCACATACATGGTTAGCTTCACAAATTGACAAGGTTCATCTTCCAAAAAGTGCTCTAACCCTGCATTAGAAACCAAAGTGTGGAAATCTTGTAGAATTCCTGCAGCTCTCATGAACTCGGAGCATGGATAAATGGAGGGAAAAACTTCCTCCTCCCGGTGGACCTTCATGACCTCAGGCACCCAAATCTCATGTTGGTTTAGGTGGTGTTCACTCATCTTCTATTCTGGGAACAAATGCTCCAAATTTCAGCAAGAAAGATGGGCTGAGCAAGGAGATCGAAAAAAATCAAGAGCAAGCATAGAAAGAACGCGATTTTGAGCTATGAACTGGAGCTTACTCGGGAGAGAGAAAAAAGTGGCAGGTGAGAGAGGTAGTGGGGGGCCAGGGGTTGCCCACACCAGGGCATGGCGCCACCATGTGGTGTGCCTGCCTGGTGGGCCCCCCTGGTACCTCCCAGGTACTCCTCTGCCCTTTTTTTCACGTAAAAATTTAATATGAATTTTCTGGAATTTTTCAAGACACTTTATTTTTGGGCATTTTTCAGAAATAGAAGAATGATTTTTCTGACAGAAAGATTTTTTTTCTTTTTTTGGAAACAATGATGCAAGGACAAAACAAGGCTAGAACTACAGAAGTTCTAACATGCAAGCAACTAACAACAAAAAGAAAACTAAACGAAAGCAAAAACTAAAATGCAAAGGATAGAAATAAACGGAGATAATCATAATGAAAACATTGTTTTGTTCAATGGAATCCTTTTGTTAGCAAGGTTGATCAAGTCTTGCTACCAAAACAATTGCATATGAGACAAAACTTTGTACTCCACTAATGATTATGTTACCTCAACCTTGATAGCAATGGTCCCAATCATAATAGTTTCAAATTTTTCTCTTGGTATGGGACAATATATTTCTCCAACTTGAATGCCTTCAACATGTTCAATTGAATTCAAACCATAAGTCTTTTCAATCTTCTTGGGGAAATAGACAGTATGTTCCTTGTCATTAACATTGAAGGTCACCTTTCCTTGATTACAATCAATAACAGCTCCTGCAGTATTAAGAAAAGGTCTCCCAAGAATAATAGACATATTATCATCTTCGGGCATTTTAAGCACAACAAAATCAGTTAATATCAAGCAATTGTGAGCCACCTGAACAGGTACATCCTCACATATACCCACAGGAATAGTGGTAGATTTATCAGCCATTTGCAAAGATATATCAGTTGGTATTAATTTTTCAAGTTGAAGCCTCTTATAGAGAGAGAAAGGAATAACACTAACTCCAGCTCCCAAATCACACAAAGCAGTTCTAACATAACTGTTCTTAATAGAGCAAGGGATAGTTGGAATCCCTGGGTCTCCAAGTTTCTTAGGAACCTTACCATTGAAGGAATAATTAGCAAGCAAAGTAGAAATTTCTTCATTAGGGATCTTCCTTTTATTCGAGACAATGTCATTCATATACTTTGAGTAAAGAGGCAATTTAATAGCATCAGTGAAACGAATTTTCAAGAATAAAGGCTTCATCCACTCACAAAACTTATTATAGTGTTCATCTTCCTTTGACTTGTGTTTCTTATCAGGGAAAGACATAGGTTTTTGGACCCAAGGTTCTCTTTCACTACCATGTTTCTTAGCAATAAAATCTTCTTTGGTGTATTTAGTATTCTTAGTGTGGTTTTCAGGTTCTTCTTGAACTTTTTCTTCATTAGGAACAACATTTTCTTCATTACCATTTTTAGTTTCAGCATCAGAGATAGATATACTATTAGGATCTATAGCAGGTTCAGAAGGTTCTACAACAGTTTTATGTTTCTTTTTTCCTTTTCTTATGAGTAGAACCACTATTTTCAGCTTGTTGAGAATCCTGCTCGATTCTTTTGGGATGCCCCTCAGGATATAGAGGATCTTAGGTAGCAGCTCCACTTCTAGTTCTAATTTCATAAGCATGTTTTTCTTTAGCAGCATTAACTAGCAAGTCGTTTTGCACTTTAACGAGTTGATCTATTTGAGTTTGAACCATTTGAAAGTGTTTAACAATCATTTTAAGATCATTAGAGGTTCTTTCCACAATATCTTTCAACTCAACAATAGCTCTAGTGTTTTCCATTAGATGATTTTGCACCCTTTTATTAAAGTTATCTTGCTTAACAATAAAGATATCGAATTCTTCTAAGCATTGATCAGGAGGTTTAGAGTAAGGGATACCACCTTCATCAAAGTGTTGGAGAGAGTGTACCTCAATAGTGGATGAGTAGGGAATAGGCTTACATAATTCTTCTATAGGAGGTAAATTCTTGACATCTGCAGCTTTAATTCCCTTCTCCTTAAGACATTTCTTAGCTTCCTTCATCACTTCATCATTTAATTCAATAACTCCCCTCTTCTTTGATGTTGGAATAGGCACAGGAATAGATGGTTCAGGTATAATTACTTCAGGTATAGCTTGTTTAGGAGGAGTCCAATCTTCATAATTCTTGCTTATTTTAGCCATTAATTCCTCAGCTTCCTTAGGAGTCCTATTCCTGAATACACAATCAGCACAACTATCTAGGTATGTCCTAGATTCTTTGGTTAGTCCATTATAAAATATATCAAGAAGCTCATTCTTAGGCAATGGACTTCCAGCCTGTGCATGAATCAAAGCACAAAACCTTGCCCAAGATTCGGGCAATACCTCTTTTTCTCCCTGTTTAAAATCAAAATGTTCCTGCAAAATAGCATGTCTAGCACTGGGAGGAAAATATTTCTGCAGGAAAGTACTAATCAAGCACTCAGGGCTATCAATAGATCCAGGAGGTAAATTACTAAACTAAGTTTTAGCTTCTCCTTTCAGTGAAAAGCGAAAAATCTTAGCAACAAAGTAAGTACGCATCTTAATATCATCAGAAAACAAGCCACTCATGGTAGAAAGTTAATTCATATGTGCTACCGCACTTTCATTCTTAGTCCCACAAAAAGGTTCTTTCTCGACAATAGCTATGTAAGATAGATCGAGAGAGAAATCATAATCTTCATCTATAATGTTTATGGGAGAAGCAGCAAACTTAGCATCAGGAGACGATTTGGGTCTAATAGTACGCCTCTCAAGGAGACTCTTAGCAGCGCTCCTATCATGGGTGTTTTTACATTCTTTAATAAACTCATCGGTCATCTCAACATAACCATCTTCAATATCATAACTCTCACTAGACTCAGGTGAGCTAACAGGTGTGGTAGTGTCTTCATTAGGAGTTTTGGTATTTCCAGCTATAGTTCTAGCAATCATAGCATCTAGGAAAGGACCTAATGAACCACTCTTATAAAGCACAGTAGAAGCAGCATCATAAGCATCAGAAGTTTCAGATTCAGCAGTAGTAGCAGTGTGTGTAGCATGTGTATGTGGTGGTGTAAGGAACTTACTCAGAACAGACGGTGAATCAAGAGCAACAGAGGTGTTCAGAACCGTACCTCTTCTTGTAGTGGATGGTAAAATAGGAACCTTGCCATCACGATACTTACCCATGATGGATGGATAACAGCGAACGATAGAGAATCCAAGTGGACTTGATAAATAAAGCTATCCGCCCCGGCAACGGCGCTAGAAAATAGTCTTGATGACCCACAAGTATAGGGGGTGTATCGCGGTATTTTCGAGGGAAGTGAAACCCAATTTATTGACCGACACAAGGGGAGCCAAAGAATATTTATAAGCCTTAACAACTGAGTTGTCAATTCAGCTGCACCTGGAAACAATCTTGCTCACAGCAGTTTATCAGTAGCAACAGTTTTATAGTAGGAATAGTAAAGTAACAGCAGTAGTAAAGCAAAGACAGTAGTAACAAAAGCAGTAAACAGTGGGATTCGAGTGCGGTAGGCATATGGATGGATGGACAGGCGTTGCATGGACAAGACAATTCACATAGCAATCAGAATATAGGGCAATTGCAGATAAATAAGATAAAGCATCCAAGTACTAGACAATCCTAGGCATGTGTTCCATATATAGTCATACGTGCTCGCAATGAGAACTTGCACAACATCTTTTGTCCTGCCAGTCCGTTTGCAGCGGGGCCTCTAGAGAACTACTAGCAATTAAGGTGCTCCTTTTAATAGAGCGCCGGAGCAAAGCATTAACACTCCGTAAACACATGTGATCCTCACATCAAAGCCATTCCCTTCCGGTTATCCCGATTTCTGTCACTTCGGGGCCATAGGTTCCAGACAACAACGTGTGTATACAACTTGTAGATAAGACTAGAAACAATACTATCATAATGAATCAATAACATGTTCAGATCTGAAATCATGGCACTCGGGCCCTAGTGACAAGCATTAAGCACAACAAGTCGCAATGAAGTCATAAAGCACTAATAAAATATACTGGGCACCATGCCCTAACAATCTGATGCCATTACATGAACGATCTCATCCAATCCCTACCATCCCCATAGCCTACAGCGGGGGATTACTCACTCATAGATAGGGGAAACATGGATGGTCGATGGAGAAGCGATGGTGATGATGATGGCGATGATCTCCTCCAATTCTCTGTCCCGGCAGGGTGCCAGAACAGAGTTTCTGGTGCTATTTCGTGGAATCTGATGGTGGCGGCGGAGCGGAACTCCTTCTGGAAAAACGTCGACCCCCCTGAAGTTTTTAGGTCAGAAGGCTCCTTATAGGCGAAGAGAGAGGCCGAGGGGGTGCTTGGGGGGCCCACACCACCCCCTGGCGCGGCCTGGCCTGGCCCGCGCCAGCAGGTGGTGTGGCCACCCCCTGTCTCTTCTCCGTCTCGTATTCTGGCTCCTGGAGTCTTCGGGTGAAATAGGATTTTTGGCATATTTTCCGGGATTTTTCCTGATAGTTGATTTTCTGCACAAAAAGTAGACACCAAGGCAATTCTGCTGAAAACAGTGTTAGCCCGCATTAGTTGTATCCAAATCACACAAGTTTAGAGGAGAAACAATAGCAAAAGTGTTCGGGAAAGTAGATACGTTTTGGACGTATCAGGGTGCTGGTGGTTTCCTTCTATAGTGTGGTGGTTTCCTACTTCCTAGCCTCTCAAGGTTCATCATTTCGGACATTTCCGGGCATGGTCGCTTGCGTTCTTCGGGAGTGTTTGTTCTTGCACTGGTTCATTTCTTCTTTACTCTACTCCGCATTTTCTTTCGCACTATTGTGGTGGTTGGATCTACTATTGTGGTTTTCAGGGCACGTTCGGTGTATGCGTGTATGTATGATGTGGATTTGTTGTGGTCGCCGATGCGGCCGGTGGTTGGGAGCTGGTGACGTTTCGTGGATGTGCCATGCATGTTGCGGTGGATTTGTGAAATTTTGGGTGCATGGGACATATTGTGTGGGAAATTTCTTTGATTGCGGCAGTGAGTTAGTTGTTGGGTTCATCTTGGCCAACGTTTGTGCGTGGTTTGGTTGCATGGACAACGGGATTTGGGGTTGATTTCTTTTGGTTTGTATGGCGGGTTGGTTCATGTTGTCGTTGGTGTGTTGTGATGTATGTTGTTATTGGTTCAACGATTACATCATCTCGGTGATGATCGTTCAGGGGTGCTCTAAATTTTCCCGGTATTCTTGCTGCCGTTTTGGGGCAAGTGTGTCTAGGGTTGCCGCATACCCCACACCGGTTGTGACCAAGCCCAGATCACAGTGAAACAAACAAAAATAGAAAACAACCACTCCTGTCACATAATTTATATGTCATTAGCGGAGGATGGCGTGGCAAAGCGCGCTGGGTCCATCTAGTTTTGAACTACTGCCCGCTGCAACCTCTACCTGCTTTGGTACAGCCACAACCATTGCCGCAATTTCTGCTCCTAAAGGTCGCGTGAATCATAGAATGATTTAGATTATAATAGTTGTTGTTTCCCCCATTATCAACATTGTTAATATACCTGTTGTTACCATTGTATCCTCCTCTATAATTCAATTGAATTCCTCTCCCTCCAAAACTATTTCCATTACGGTTATTATGGCAATTGAAATTACCTCCATTTCTTGTAATTTCTACCATAATAGTTGTAACTATTGAAACCTGATTCCTGCTAAAATTTCCGAATTTTCCAGTTCTAGGTTCCTCAAAAAAACCGTTACCTTGGGAGTCTTCATCATGCCCACCCACAAATTCACTACTAGCTTCTCTGGTGTAGGAACCAGTCTGTGCCAAGGAGTTCTGATTCGGAACTCGGCCACGTACTGGTGCAGCAGCATGGCTAACACCACCGTTGCCCATGGAGGAATAGTCACGAGAGATTTCTGTTGTAGTAGTATGGGACACTCCAACTGCGGCCGTGCAGGTTTTTCCAAAAGACGGGGTCGGACCATAGTTTCCGGGTCGAGGGTCGAGGGTCGACTTCGCAACGAACAAGGGTCGATTTCCCTAAAAACTCGACAAGGGGTATACGTCTCTGGGACACCAATTTTTTTTTTTTTTTTGACATGCTCTGGGACACCAATTTGGTACGTGGGTCACCATCAACTTAATTTTGGATCGATGATCCCGGTTCGATAAGGCTGATCCTGGTACATGCCTTTGGGTCGACGACCCCGATACCAAGGAACCAGGGGTATTTAATAATTCCAGTGCTGCTCGAGGAAAGAAGAGACGAGAGGCGCAAGAAATTAGGACTACCAAGGAATCTGGGATATTTAAGATTTCATTCAATGCCGAGATATGACGCCTCGTGCTCTGTCTGTCTCGTTTTAAAGGGCCTACGCGTATACTTAAGTCGTTAATTTGACTAACTAAATATTATTTATTTAACATAAAAATTATATCATTGGAAAATTTAAATTTAAATGTTATACTTTCTAATGATATGACATTTGTATAAAATAATTTATATTTTATTAGTTAAATAAACAACCTAGGTATACATGTAGGCCCTTTAAACCTACCGTTTTTACTTTGTTTCTCATAAAGGAGCTACCATATTGCTGGATTCTTTCTGATCAAACGGGATCAGGGACTATGGAACTGGATCGTGACCCGGCAACCGACCCACATCGACCCGCCGTCGTTACCGACTCTGTTCTAGGTCGATCGACCTAGGATCGAGGATCGCGGCATCGACCCTGGATCCGGCTACTATGGGTCGGAGTGCCACCGATCCAGTGATCGGCGGGCCACATCGTCCCACTTTGATTACCTAGGCCCAAAGCCCTTTAAAAAAATGAATATGATTACAGATCCGAAATAGCAGCCGGAGTGAACTCCAGTGCTCGTCAACGGCGACACACCACTGTCCATCCATCAGCATCCTCATTCTCAATTAAAACAAACAATGACGCCTCCAGAACCGATGTCCTGATGGGTCTCGGAGAAATCTTCTCAACTACTACCTCATGTGATGAAAATCGTACGTTCGGTGGCCGCGAGAAGAGGTCCGCGGCTGCGAGCTACCGTCAAGGTTGTCCGCCGTTCGATCTTCCTCTCTGATCGTTCGTGGTCCTTAGATCTGCTGTAAACCCGCAAGTGGGCTGGACGTCCCTGAGGACAGCTCTTCTGCAGAGCAAATTGGCGTTCTCTGGTTGATTGGGCCCACAAATCCTCACTAAGCCCAACTAGCTCACACATCCTAGTTGCGAAGGGCATCGAGGAGCAGAGCCGCTCCACTCACATTCTCTCTCGCGACCTCTGCCATATCTCTTCGCCCTATCCCTCTATGTAGGCGGGATCCCGCCTCCCTCAACAAGATCGACACATGGCGCTGCTTTTCTGTCGTGGCCGACTCCCTGCCGCCACCAAAACATATACACTCTTCAGGTTGCGCTGCTCCAGGTCAGTTCGGTCGCCCAGCTTTGGGATCCTCCTGATCGACAAGCTGACCACGCTCAACCTGGCCATCTGGTTCATCGAGATCGAAATAAATAGCAAGTTTGACAAGCAGACGCAGCATTATTGTAACCGGAGAAGGTGCTTAGGGTGTGTTTGGTAGCCCGGGTGGGCTATCTTACCTGATACAAGCTGAGTCTAGCTATGTTGACCATATATAAGTGTGATTTTTGTGCTGCGTTTGGTAGGTTGTATTAGCCCAGCTGAGCTCACTTCAGATCCTGTTTGGTGAGCTGTATGAATCAAGCTATGCCATACAAAAATAAAAAGCAATCGGGTCCCTGAAAACAAAATAAAAAAAGCAATCGGGTCCATGGCCGGAGCTCCATCGCTGCCACGCTGATCTTCCACGCGCCCCCGCCTCAGGCTGGCCGAAGAACCACCACCCAGTCGCCCAGGCGTCCTTGCGTCCGCGCCGCAGCATCACCGCCGCCGGTTGCTTCGGCCAGGCAAGCTCTGCATCGAGTTGTGCATCGCTGAAGAGCTTGATGCCGCGCCGCAGCTCCACCACCGTCGGGCCGCGTCGGTCATGCAAGCTCGCAGCAAGCCGGGCGTCGAGGAAGAGCTTCTCATCGGGCCGCAGCTGCACCGCCGTCAGGTCGCGTCGGCCAGGCAAGATAACATCGAGCCGCGCGTCGCGAAAGAGCTTCGTGTCGCGCCACAGCTCCACCACCGTCGGCCGTGTCAGCCAGGCAAGCTCTGCACCGCGCTGCAACTCTGCACCGCGTCGGCCGTCGAGCCCTGCACCGAGTAGACGGGGACGGGAGACAGTAGGGGAGCGAGGTAGGACAGGAGAGACGGGGGCGAGGCAGAGGAAAGACCGAGCGGGAAGAGAGCGGAGCCGTGACCCCTAGCGGGCTGACTCGCACGCGCGGGATGGACCGGGCAGTGTTGGGTTGCGAAGCTCGATTCCAGCTTCGCAGGTGGGCAGGGAGACTCTTTTCGTACGAGGTGGGCATAGGCCAACACAACTGACCCGACCTAACAAACAACTAAACGTGAGATGAGTTGAGAATTTCTGAGTCCACCCGACCCACCAAGCACACCCTTAGGAGGCCTACGCGCACTCGGTCGAGAGAGAGAGAGAGAGCATGCCGTGGACGGCCAGCTGATTTTAGATAATTTTTTTTTGAAACACGGCAAAACGCCTTTGCCTTATATATATATATATTTTTTTTCCCAGAAATTTCACCGATCCATTAATAATCATCAACTGTAGTACAAAGAGGCCTAAAAGTAATAAAAATTACAAATAGGTCAATGAACCGCCTAGCAAAACTACAAACATTAGAATGAGTCGAACGCATGCCGCTGTCCTCACCCCTCCATCACCAGAGTCGGGCAAAGCTTGTCGTAGTAGAGCTTGTTGTATTAGACAGACGGGAAGTCATCGTGCTAAGGTTCCAAAGAACCATCGCACTAAAGCAGCAACCATCGCCAATGATAACATCAATAGATTGGAAGAGACTGACCTGAAATTAACACGGAAAACGACTAGATCCTAGGAGATCAGCCGAACACACGACGCCATGCGCCCTCCGTCAGCGGTAGACGCACCACCGGAGCGAGGATAGAGCGGGGAGGACTTTATTCTGACTTCAGGACGTAGCCGTCGCCTCAACATCCCAAAAAAGACACGAGAAAATAGCCTAAACGAAAAACAAAAACCTCCCGCCAGCGAGAGGACTTGGTCCGCCACACCTCCAAGGCCCTAAGGTCATCGGAGACGGAGCGGACCGATGGCGTCACCGGCGGAGGGAAGGAACCCTAGATTACTTTTTTCACCGCCGCCTCTCGCCTCCTGGGGATCAAGCACGTACCTGCCTTATACTGATAAAGGAGAAGCAAACATAGAACTGGCCAAAGCCAACAAAAAAGAAAACAGCCCACCAACAAGGGAGAAAAAAGATTAACCCACAAGCTCCGTCAGGTTTTTCGCCCCAGCAAGGATCCAGTCCTTGCCCGCCTCCCCCATTTTGTGCATCATGACCGAGGGCAAGGAGGATTTATTGTTGAAAACTCTCTCATTTCTCTCTTTCCAGATCTCCCAAGTATTGAGCATGATGCCGGTCCGCAGCCCTTTGGGCGAAGAGGAAGACGAGTTGGCGATGGCATGCCAGTAATCATGCACCTTAGGTCTACGGGTATCGACTCCTCAAGACAGGCCCGGGCAGGAAATCCAGGAAGATGCCGCAGTCCAAATCCTTTTGGAGAAGCGACATTCGAAGAGGATGTGTCGTGCCGTCTCAGGGTTGCATCTACACAACTGACAAGAAGGCTGATGTGGCCACCCTCGTTTTGCCAGACGGTCCGCGGTACAAAGGCGGTTCTGAACAGCGAGCCAGGCAAAGAAACGACATTTCGGAGGGGCCCAAGTTTTCCACATAGTTTTCGCAAATGAGCAAGGCAAGGAGGCAAGAAACTGGGCCTTGTATGCGAAGCTGGTTGAGTAGCAGCCATTGGCGGACATGATCTAAGTAATGGAGTCCGGAGTGTCAGGAGACAGTTGAACCGTCGAAAGGCACTCCCACAGCCCGATGTATTGATCAAGGTGTTCAACAGAGATGGAGTCCACCTTGATATCTGCAATCCAATTTTGACCTTCAAGAGCGTCCTGAACCGTCCTCTTCTTTCTCCTAGAGGCTTTGAAGATCAGTGGACCCAAATCTTTCGGGTGGATCCATCAAGCCAAGATGAGGACCAAAATGAAGCTTTATTGCCATTTCCAATGGTGACCCGGGTGGCAGCATTGAAGAGGTCCCTATCGGCAGCGTCATTTGGTGTTTCAGTAGAGACCCAAGGTTTATCCGGTGCCTTCCACTCGTTCCACAACCAACGGAGTCTCAGAGCACGAGAGAACTTCCCCAGATCAAGAACCCCCAAGCCACCGAGCTCCTTGAGGCGCTAGACTTTTTGCCACTTGACCTTGCATTTTCCACCGCTGACGACCTCTTTGCAGGCCCAGAGCATACCACGACTAATCTTGGCGAAAGCCTTCAGAATACCCTTGTCAGCCTTGAGAGCCGTAATCAAGAAGATAGGCATGGAAGAGAGCACGAACTTCACCAAAGCGATACAACCAGCGCGATTCAGAAACCGCCCCTTCCAGTGGTTTAGACGGGAAGCCACCTTGTCGATGAAAGGTTGCAGGTCAACACGCCTGAGTCTGACGAGGGAAAGGGGTAGGCCCAGATATTTCATAGGAAACTGAACGGTGGCCACCGGGAAGTTTGCCAGGACCGTTGCGAGATCAATGTCAGAGCAACGAATCGGAGCGACGAGGCTTTTTGTTACATTAGTCACCAGACCGGTCACCTCCCCAAAGTTCTGCAGGATATCAGCCAGGTTTGAGACGTCGTGCTCGGAGGGGGAGCTTTCAAGAGCCGCCAAGCCCAAGACCCTTCTCTTAAGCCCAGCACGAAGGGTCCTTTCATCCAAGGAGAGGGTCCGAGATTCTTGAGCCACATCAAGTTGTAGGATGACATCTAGGGCCATAAGAAGTTGGAGCTTGCAATTGGAGAAGAGGCCTTTACTCCATGATCTCAGAAAGATGCCGTGAGCTTCAGCTTGTGGTTGATGATATGGACCGGTTGGGTGTGATTTGAGGACGTTGCCCAAACATTCTAGACTGTATCCTGGAAACCTGGCATGTTTGTCCAGAAGGATTCAAAGCGGAAGGTGGGCGACTTCCGAGGCCCACCCTGGTTGGAGAGCAGAAGAGGACAGTGATCCGAGAGGGAGGAAGACAACGCGTGGAGCCCGTGGTTTTCAAACATCAGATCCCAACTCGTATTGCAGAAAGCGCGGTCAAGCCGCACCAAGGTGGGGGAATCTCTTTCATTGCTCGACGTGAATTTTCTGTTCTGGAGCTTGATCTCATTCAACTGACAAGTAGTAAGGGCCTGCCTGAACTGCCCCATAAGGCGAAAAATAAGGTTATTGTTGTTCTTGTCCTCTGCTTGGTTGAAATCTCTAATGATTAACCATCTCGAATCATTTGCAGGGGCAGCGGCAACAGCTTCGGCAAGGAAGGCTCCCTTTTCAGCATCAATGCTAGGACCGTAGATAATAGTATGTACTCGCTCCGTTCAGAAATATAAGACATTTTAGTTTTAAAAAATGAATGTATCTAGATGCTTTCTAGTGTATAGGTTCACTCCAAACCTATATGAAACATATACACTAAAAGACGTCGAGATACATTCGATTTACGAAGCTAAAAAATCTTATATTTCTGAATGGAGGGGGTACGTACCAATGTGGCAACAGATGGATCCTTATTAATTCACTTAAGAGAAATTTTTGTCAGCTCCTACTGTGATGATTGCCATTATCCTATGCAAAGAAAGATCAATGCACTGATTTTATTTCTATAACATACTCACGGAGGAGCTTATATCATGTTTATCATATGATGAGCTCATCCTTTTGTATCTATCCATTTTTGGCTACATGAATGGGGGTTCACACATTACACTACCGAAGACCGCTATGCAGCTTTACAAAGTTTTTTATGCCTACATCTACAAGTGATAAATGTGTAGACGTGAGCGAACATTTGATATTGAAAAACTCTCCAAAGCTACCGAATTTTCATGCTCTGATTTATCATCTTGCTAATTATTTCATATCAGTTGAGTGGTCCTCTGTCTGAATTCTCAACCTGCATGAAACAATGTACTGAGCATAAAATGAATTATAGAAAAGTATTTGATGGAGCAAATCAATTTAGACTTGAAATTGCATGTATATAGAATTCACATATCGAAATACCACAATTGTGCAGTTCACTCCTGAGGGAATATATATGAAATTCTCTGTAGCAGTAAAGATGTCGTTTTGCAAACAAATGTCAATCGCCATTCTTCCATTTTATCAACTATGATCAAGTAATCTTTGTGTATAGATATATTTATTCTGAACTTTGGACCGTTCATATTTACCCCTCTTTTTTATAGGTTCTGTAAACTACAGTGTCATTTGATATGTTTGGGAGCATTTTTAGCTATTATGGAGATTTTGTAGGCAACACGCGCCTACATACTCTAGTTAGTTATCTATATCCGAGCCAGCAGTCGAGGGCAACGGCGTGTGTACTGTGTACCTTCTAATCCTCATCAGTCTCCTCTTCTGATGACGATGCGAGGACCCAAAAAGCGACCTCCCGCTGGCGAGATGCCTCCGGACTAACCTTTGGATTCACTATTGGTAGCGCCAGTAGGCTCGCCTGCTGGATCTCCTGAGGCACCGTTGGGAACGACAACACCACTAAGCTCGCCTGCTGGGTCGCATGTGGCACCACCGAGAGCCGCAATGGTCATCCTTTTTAGATGAATATATTTACTTCAAAAAATCCACTAACGTGTCATCCATATCTCTTAATGAACAACTCCTTTTTTCTAGTCTAGCTTCAACCTTTTGGCATGGTGTTTCTAGATGATGCAGCCATATATGTGTTCTTAGAGCTACTTCGTATGAGATCTTTTATATTTGTATCTCAATCAGGTTGTCTTTCAATTTAGACGAAACTATTTAAAAAAGAATATTTGTGCTGCTGCAGTTCTTTTGCTTTTAAATATGAGACTCAAGCGCAGACATTATTTTAAGCAAGACTAGCCGCTGCATTGCAATCCTGTAACCACTACATGCCGACACTAGTGACCCACCATAATCCTGTAGTCCAAGGATATGAAACAACATGCACGGCGTGCCGTCCGCACAAACCCTTCCTAGTATGGGTTCAAAGACGAAGGAATTGTGTACGGAGCATCGAGTATGCCTTACCTCCGTCATAACAATATCGTTTGACACAGATCCAACATATAGCAATGCTATTCCAGATTCCTCTCATGCCCATGCTCAAAATAGCGCGGCATGAATCTCACAGTGTTATTTCTTTGGATTGAAGAAATTGACATATTGTCTCTCGACCTTGTAAGCTTAAAGTGTCGATTTTGATTCTTCATTGACTCTCTTGGTGTTTATATGTATCTCAACTTCACTTGCTACATATGACAATGAAAGATCCGTGTTTAATTGTTTGTCCTTGACAATGAAAGATCTTGCTACATATGAGAGCTACATAGGAGTCAGGGTCATCAACACACTTTCCTTTACCGCTTGGTGTATTGAGTTTTCGGACAAGCCAGTGCATCCAAAAAACCAAACACCTGTAGAAAAGCTGGTAATATACTTCAAAATTTTCCTTCACGTGTAGGCTATAACAAGATCTTAAGACTTTTGTTTGAGATTTCAACCTCCCTTTATTGATTAACTAAACAGTTTGCTCGAATACATATACATAAGCCCTCTGGAGGATTTATGAGCCACAGACTAGGATACACAGACGCTGCCCTAAACATTGATTAACAATACTGTGAGTTAGTCGATGAGCCTCTCCATCGGAGCTCCGATTCTCGTGTCTAAACACTGAGGTTTCGCACAGATAATTGTCTTCGTAATCTCCGCGATGATCATGCAGTACTCGCTAGAGAAGGGGCGTTGCATATTATTGATTACCTCTAAGCAATCAGAAGCCACACATATGTGATGAGCATTGAGATCCTACGCCACTGCCAGTGCTTCGCGGCAAGCAAGGGATGTAGAACAGCAGGGCTCAGGAAAATACCAGTCTCACTTTGACAGATAGTTGCAATGGCTTCTCCCAAGTCTATCTTTGACATCGCAATATCGATGTTGATTTTAATCAGTCCCACAGATGGTGCTAGCCATGTTGCCTCTCAGGGCACCATATTTGAAATCTGCCCTTTGTGGACTGTCGAGGGTTTTGGCACAAGAGCAAGATCATCCAAGAATCTCGTTGTGAACAAAAAGGTAGATATAGGGCTCTGTTACTTCCCCTCATGAATAAGCCTGCGACCTGCATACCATATTGCCCACAACATGACCACCATCTCACAAAAATCATCGTGGCTCAGTGTCTCCATCACAGTGAACAACCATTGCTTCGTCGATGGTTCTTCTATCATATTCATGTGTGAGACAGTATCTTCATTCACGAGCGGCTAGACTCACTGAGCTATATTGCAATTCAGAAGCGAGTGCCACCAAGAATCCTCCTGTCCACACACGAAGCACATGCTCATATCAGGCATATGGCGATGATGACGAACATCTCCTGTGGGGAGAGATTGATGAGCGATTCGCCACAGAAACACCCACAGTTTGGTGGGAACATGTGTCTTCTACAGCCTTGTCTAGTTCTTCTCCTCCGCTGTAGCATTCGAGGCCCCTAATCAGTCATACAACCAGTCTTCTCTTCTCTTTTCCATCCTCACAAGCATCCAGTAAACCGATCGCACCGTAAGTACTCTTGAACGATCATAATGCCACGCCCATGCATCCGTGAGACTTTGCATGCTCATAGGAATATTGCATATGTAATCCATGTCCATGGGCATGAAGCACTTCTCCAGAGTTTCTACATTCCAAGAAACCTAATCCGCCTTAATTAGCTTGCTGAATATATCTGGAAGGGTCTCGTTTGTTTCCTTGCATGTGATCGGCCAAAGGAAGTGGCCCCTAGGTATCTAATTCTGGTTCCAGACATGCGTCTCCTCTCCCGTGCCAATTCTACCGGTGAGGCCCTGTTTCATTGCTCCCTTCCTTTCTACTAAACTTCACCACACCTGAGATAGGTGTGAACCCAGTTCTACATCAAGAAAATATATAGAGGGAAAATAAACAGCTTTCAGAATCCTTGCACTCCAGGTTTCATGATTTTAAAGAATCCTCCATGCTTGTTTGGCCAGCAAGGAAATGTTGAAAAAGTCAATGCCTCTGAAGCCGAGGCCCCCATTTGACTTTGGCGAGAACATAACATCCTAGGAGACCTAGTGTGTCTTCCTTTTCCCTTGCTTACTTCCCAAAAAAAATCCTCGATAAATGAATTGATGTGGAGACATAGATCCCTTGGAAGCTCAAAGCACGACATGGAAAAAATAGGTATAGACTGAACCACTGATTTTATAAGGACTTCTTTACTTGCTGAAGATAGTAAAATCTCTATACATCATTGTATTTGCTTCCATAATCTATCGTGCAGATACCTGAAAGCATCATTTAAGGATCTTGCAATATTTGAAGGCATGCCAAGATACTTCTCATTCAATGTCTCATTTGTAACCTGTAGTATATGCTTGACTGGCTCCCTAACAGTGTCTGGACACCCCTTACTGAATAACATTGACGACTTAACCTGATTTACCCTCGCGCCTGATGGTTCGCAGTATTTATCCAGGATGGCTTTCACATCACCAGCTCTTGACTCGCTTGCTTTCACAAACAACAGGCTGTCATCAGCAAAGAGGAGGTGGTTTAGTGCCGAAACAGTAGGTGCCACCTTGACCCTGATACGTTGCAAACGTATCCATAATTTTTGATGTTCCATCCTTAGTTTTATCTATTTTCTTGTGTTTTGTACACACTTTGGGGTACTTTTCGTATGATTTCTTGGACTAACCTATTAACAAGAGCCATAGTGTCAGCTGCCTTTTTTCTGCTGTTTTTGGTTTTAGGAAAGTCAGAAAATGAATATTCTCAGAATTGGACGGGACAAAAGCCAAAGTAAGTTTTTCACCGAGGGACACTTGGAGCCAGAATACGAGACGGAGATGGGATGGGGCCCGGCCACACCACCTGGCCGTGCGGCCCAGCCTGGCCTGCGCCAGGGAGTGGTCTGGCCGCCCCAGGCACCCCCTCGGCCTCTCCTTCCACCTATAAGTTGCCTCCGATACAGAAACCCTAAGTACCCGATAAAAATTCCACCAAAGAGTCTGTAGCCACCGTCATCTCTATCTCTAGATTGGGAGGGATCTGAAGCACTTCCCGGCACCCTACCTGAGAGCGGAATTCATACTGGAGGCCTTCTTCATCATCATGCAAGCCTCCGGTGTGATGCGTGAGTAGTTCATCTCTGGACTACGGGTCCATGTAGTAGCTAGATGGCTGGTTCTCCTCCTTTGTGCTATCATGTTTAGATCTTGTGAGCTCCGTTCATGATCAAGATCATCTATTTGTAATTCTGCATGTTGTGTTTGCGGGAATCCGATGGATATTGAGATGCTATTTCAGATTGATTATTGATTTTATCATGTCTTTGTTATTTGTGATCTTGTATGCTTTCCGTTATCAGTAGCTATCTTGGCCAAGTAGATGCTAGCAACTCCAAGAGTTAGTATTTATGCTCGATAGTGGGTTCATGCCTCTAGTAATCTGGGGAAGTGATAGAAATCTCTAAGGTACTAGATGTGCTGTTGCTACTAGGGAGAAAACAATAATCCTTTGTTCATAGAACAATCGTATTGTTTACTTTACACGCAATGCATAATGAAATTATCTGTTGCTTGCAACTTAATACTGGAGGGGGTTCGGATGGTAACCTAAAGGTGGATTATTAGTCATAGATGCAGTTGGATGGTGGTCTATGTATAATGTTGTAATTCACAATCAAGTCTCAAAGGAGTCAAGATGAGTAGTATATGGTTGTATGCTTTCTCGATGTTTGTCAACCGCCCCGTTGTAATTTGTTCACCCACCATGTCATTTATCTTAAGGAGAGCCACCTCTAGTGAACTATGGACCCCGATCCTTTCTTTTACTATCAATCTACTATCAACTGTTTACTGCTTTGTGTTTACTTTCTACAAACTATTACTTTCTTCCACTCAATATGTTTAATCCTTTGTTTTCAGCAAAACCGGTGAGATTGACGACCTCATCGCAATTTGGGGACAGAATTCTGCGGTTGTGTTGTGTAGGTCTCCACGTTGCTGCTGGCACCGGTAGTGCGCCCTACCAAAGTTCAGCTAGCTACACCTTTGAGGTGTTTCCTTGCTCCTACTGGATTAATAACCTTGGTTTCATAACTGAGGGAAACTTACTGTTGTACTCATCATACCTTCCTCTTGGGGTTCCCCAACGAGCTCGTTAATACACGAGTCGGCAACCCCTTGTATATGCCATGACTGACAATACTGTTTTAACAGGCCTGAGAGGCCCTTTATTGTTATCAAAAACAAGTATGGGGAAATTGGGCCTCCCTAGCGAATCCCACTCGAAAGAAGGAACTCCTCAAGTGGTATCCCATTGAAAGGTACCGAGAAAACCCTTACACTGCATAATTAACTATACCCAACGGTCATGAAAACCCATACGCTGCATAATTGCCTTCAAATAACCCCATTCGACTCGATCATATGCCTTGCACGCATCTAACTTGAGTGCACAATGTTGCTGCTTCTGCGCAGTATTCCTCTTCATAAAATGTGGGCACTCGTATGTCATGATGATGTTGTTTGTGATAAGTCTATGAGGGACAAATGTTGATTGCTCCTCATGATGATGTTGTTTGTGATAAGTCTATGAGGGACAAATGTTGATTGCTGCTCTGAGAAAATATTCGGGAGTATAACCTTCAACCTGTTGGAAAGAACTTTGGACACTACCTTGTGAATGACATTACATAGTCTTATAGGGTGAAACTTGCCCATTTTATTAGGTTGAGCCACCTTTGGAATCAGAACAATAAACGTTTTATTGATACCTTCCGGGCCCTCCTCGCTGCTCAAGATCCTCAAAACTGAGCTGGTAACTTCACCCCCATAGATATCCCAGTGGTGTTGGAAGAAGTGTGCTGGAAACCCATCTGGCCCCGGGGCCTTTGTGGGGTACATATGAAATATAGTTGTTTTAACTTCTGACTAATCAAAAGGTGCGATCAGTATGGAATTCATCTTAGGCGTAACTGAAACTAGTATAGCCATAATCACTTCGTCCATGCCTCTAGTGCCTTACGACTTGTAAAGGTCTTCACAGAACTCCTGAGAAATCTGATGTAACTCATATAGATCCTCGATCAAACTGCCATCAGACTTTTTAAGTTTAATGATCTCGTTATTTTTTTTACAGCGGCTAGCTCTTTGGTCGAAAAAATTCGTGTTCTTATCACCTTCTGAGATCCACTGAACCTGCGACCGATGTATACACATTACCTCCTCGCGATGCTGCACCTCAACCAAGCGACCTTCTGCATTGATCTCTTTATAGGATGGTGGTCCAACCTGTAAATGATCCGAATGGTGTATTTCTAGCTCCTTCTTGAGTTGTCGTACCTATTTTATTATGTGACCAAACGTTGTCGAGTCCCATGTGGATAAAGCCCGTGTGAGCGATGCACGGTTCTCTAGAAGATCCATCGACATTTGACATACCTCTCCTTCGGCCCAGTCCTTCGTAAGCATTGGAGATAATTCACCGTGGGTCTCCCACATGGTCTCAGTGTGGCCTCGCTCGCCGAACAATAGTAGTGGGTGGTTACATCTTCAAAAGTATAGTAATGTGATCTGATATAGCTGCCGAGGTCAAGTGTTGCACCTCAGCTAGGGGATATCGATCACACCTGCTAGGAGACGCTAGGGCTCTGTCTAGCCGAACTCGGCAATATATCCCTCATGTTACCTTCTTCTCAAAGGTCCAAAAACCTCCATTGTATCACCAAGATCTGCCAAACCACAAATATCCACCGTCTCATGGAAGGATTTCATATGAGCATTACTTCATTCATTCACTCCTTCGTGTTCCTCATGTTGGATTACCTCATTAAAATAGTCGATGCACAACCAGGGGTGTGGATACGAAGACTTCAAAATTTTCGGCAAGTCCCAAGTCTTGTTCCTCTTGATGACTTGCGCCTCTCCGTACACACATGTTAAACTCCAAGGCTACACTAATGGAGAAGGCACTAGAGGCATGGGTAAAATTTCCAAACTTATTCCATTATTCCAAAACAAACCCAAGATTTCTTAGGAGTTCTATGACGACCTTTACATGTCGGAAGGAACTAGAGGCATGGACAAAATGCTTGAGGCCAAACAAGTTTCAATTATGTCAGCAATGAATTTCAAGA
This sequence comes from Avena sativa, assembly GCA_916181665.1. Classification (NCBI taxonomy): domain Eukaryota; kingdom Viridiplantae; phylum Streptophyta; class Magnoliopsida; order Poales; family Poaceae; genus Avena; species Avena sativa. The sequence continues at coordinate 439,586,677 of OV702295.1, forward strand.
TGATCGCACCTTTTGATGAGGCAGAAGTTAAAACAACACTATTCTAGATGTACCCCACAAAGGCATCGGGGCTAGACGGTTTCCAGCACATTTATTCCAGTGCCACTGCGATATCTGTGGGGTGAAGTTACTAGCTCGGTTCTGAGGATCTTGAGGGGCGAGGAGAGCCTAGAAGGTATCTGACATGGGTATGATTATTCGGATGCTCACTATTCGCTACCCTACATTGGGTAGAAGGCCTACGGCCCATAAGGTTCCAGATAAAAGCCCAAGGAAGCAACCGACAGAGAATTTTTACTGTATTAGGAAAGAGACCTCGAACCGATATTATGTTGGTATTGTAATCACGCGTGTATGAAACCTATCCGCGTACAACTTTGAGACCCTGCCTATTATATATAGGACAGGAGAAGCCCAAGCGAGGGTACCGAAATCTAGAGGACAACTTGTAACAGAGTGTTTTCCCAATATTTAGGTGACTTTGTCTTTATTGTTTTCCTGACATCCGACGAAATCCCCAGCGTTCTCTTTTCCGCGAAACCCCAAGTCCATCACCATGGGCATTGCCGAGGTTACCTCTCGTCAATTGGCGCCGTCTGTGGGAAACTTGAACGCTAGAAGCACAGATTCGGCGGAACGCTCTCCACCAAGCATCAACTCGACGAAAGCAAATCCACGTCCACCCACCCAAAAGCTACGCTAACAAAAGTACATGAACCTTCCATTGGATCCTTAATGGAAGTCGAAGCACAGATCGAAGAAGGCAACGAAGGCGAGCAAATCGAGACGAATCTGGGGGATCTTGACGGTCTCTATGACAATCTATCCTTCGGATCAGACCCACCGTTCACACCACCACGAGAAGCAAGCCCAGAACACGAAGAAAGCAGCGAAAGCATCGACATTGGAATTCGGATGGCGGAAATTTATCTAGAGTAATAACTGATGGACTTCACTGGCTCATCCGATAGTGTCTCTATCGGTGAAAACGATGACATTACCAGTCTGTACGCCACTCAGCACCATGTGTGCATGATCATCGGAGACGCCACTGTTGGGTTTGCAACATAGAAAACAAAAAAATTCCTACGATGAGAACTATACGCCAAGATCTATCTACTAGATACAAGCAACGGGTGGATATATATCCATAGAGAACTTACCCTCGAAGACAACATAGTTTTGTTAACGAGTTGGAACTCGTGGATGATGTAGTCGTACGCTTGCCGATCTCAAGATCGTGTGGAAGTCCTAGCGCCACAAATCAGCAGCGCATCCGTCCTCGCACACACGTTCAGGCCACCGAATAACCTCCACCTCCTCGCTCTAGCAAATCAGCAGAAGGATCAACTCCTTCCAGATGCAATGCCACCGGGAACATGTATCTCGCTAATCCGAGACCATGGGGGAATATATTAGAGGGGGAGAGAGATCCTTCACGAGGAGGTGTGCTTTGTGAGGGAGGAGAGGGGGGCCTTTTATAGGAGAGGGGGGCTCCTCCCCTACCATGCCCGACGCCCATGGGGGGTGCCCCCACCTCTTCCACATTCATGTGGTGGAAGCTCCACTCACATCAATTTAGCCTCCACCCAAAGTTCCACTCACATGCATTAAATTTCCAACAAATTTAATGCAACTCTCATTTAATAAAACTCTTTTATTTATTTTATTCAGAATTTTGTTAATTACTTTAATTAACAAACATTCACATAAAACCCCTTGTAACATTTCAATATCACATGCAGAACTAGTTTCTGGAATTTCACCCGAAACAATTCCGGTTTCCATTGAAATAATTCCAGTGCTTTGCAATTCTTTTATCTGAAACATATGTGCTCCAAAATGGTGTTTGGAAACCCTTAAGTGTGTCACCCTACGGTTCGCGAATAATGCAGACATGATTGAGACTCCTCTCAAATCAATAATCAGAAGCGGGACCTGGAGATCCATACTGACTCCTGCACATTCAACGATGACTTCTGTGATCGTGAGAACCTTTAACGCTAGTAATTTAATCCCATTGTATCATGATATATTACATGTCCGAGGTTCGATCATCGGTATCCAAATACCTAGTTTGATCTCGTTACCGACATGTACTCTTTTCTCGTTCCCGTGATATAACATTCTAGTGATCACATCATTTGCTTGCAAGCTATCTTAATGTGATATCACCGAGAGGGCCCAGAGTATATCTATCCGTCATTAGGATTGACAAATTCCACTCTTGATCCATGAGCCTCAACATGACATCTTCGGAGTATCTGAACCCACCTTTATAGTCACCCTTTTATAGTGTGACGTTTGATGTTATCAAGTTACTCTTCTGATGTCAGCAATTAACATGATCTCATGGTCTAAGGATAAAGATTACTTCGTATGATGTTATAGCAATATAAACCGAATGAGTTTGATCGTAATGCTATACTTCAGATGAATGTTCATCACATCATTTCACAAATGTTGTGACCTCGTTATTAACAACATCCAATGTCCATGATCAGGAAACTTTGATTATCTTGTTAATCAACAAGCTAGTCTATAAGAGAGGCATAACTAGGAACCTTTTATTTGTTTATTAAACAAACATGTATTGACGTTTCCTATCAATACAATTATAGCATGCAAATAAACATCTATCATATATAAGGAATACATAATAACAACTTTATTATTGCCTCTCAGGGCATATTTCCTTCAGACTTCCACTTGCACTAGAGACAATAATCTAGTTCACATAGTGATAAATCTAACACCCATGGAGTTCTGGTGTCGATCATGTTTTGCCCTAGGGAGCACTTTAGTCAATGGATCTGCTACATTTAGGTCCGTGTGTACTTTACAAATCTTTATATCTCCATCCTTGACATGCTCGCGGATGGAGTGAAACCGGCGCTTAATATGCTTGGAATTCTTGTGAGACCTTGGTTCCTTGGCGTTGGCTATGGCTCCACTATTGTCACAATAGATCACCATTGGGTACAATGCACTACGAACCACACCTAGTTTTGTTATGAACTCCTTCATCCAAACCGCTTCCCGCACTGCTTCTGAAGTAGCAACATATTCTGCCTCCGTCATTGATCCAGCCACCACAGGTTGTTTGGAACTCCTCCAACTAACTGCAGCCCCGTTGAAGAGAAACACATATCCAGATTGACACTTAGAGTCATCTGTATCAGTGTCAAAGCTAGCATCGATATAACACTTAACGACTAGCTCTTCTTCACCTCCGTATACAAGAAACATATCCTTAGTTCTTCTTAATTACTTAAGGATATTCTTGACCGCTATCCAATGCTCCGAACCTGGATCAGATTGGTACCTACTAGTCAAACTAATAGCATGTGCCACATCCGGTCTTGTACATAGCATGGCATACACTATAGAGCCTATGGCTGAGGCATAGGGGATCTTATCCATTATCTCTCTTTCTTCCGTCGTAGCCGGACTTTGAGTCTTACTCAATGTCTTGCCTTGCAACATAGGTAAGAACCCCTTCTTACTTTCGTCCATATTAAAATTCTTTAATATCTTATAAAGGTATGTACTTTGCGATAGCCCAATTAGGCGCCTTGATCTATCTCTATAGATTTTAATACCTAATATATATGAAGCTTCACCAAGGTCCTTCATCGAAAATTTGCTATTTAGGTAACTTTTAACATTGTTTAAAAGACCTATATCATTTGCAATGAATAATATGTCATCCACATATAACATCAGAAATGCCACATTGCTCCCACTCACTTTCTTGTAAATACAAGCCTCTCCATAAGTTGGGACAAATCCAAACTCTTTGACCACCTCATCAAAGCGGAGATTCCAACTCCGGGATTCTTGTTTTAGTCCATAGATGGATCATTGAAGCTTGCATACCTTATCAGCATCCTTAGGATCGACAAAACCCTTAGGCTGCATCATATACAACTCTTCTTCAATATTACCATTGAGGAACGCGGTTTTGACATCCATCTGCCATATTTCATAATCGAAATATCCAGCAATTGCTAACATAATCCTAACCGACTTTAGCATCGCTATGGGAGAGAATGTCTCATCGTAGTCAACTCTTTGAATTTGTTGAAACCCCTTTGTGACAAGTCGAGCTTTATAGATGGTCACATTACCATCAACATCAGTTTTTCTTTTGAAAACCCATTTATTCTCAACGGCCTTTCGATCGTGAGGTAAATCCACCAAGGTCCAAACCTGGTTTTCGTACATGGATTCCATCTCGGATTTCATGGCTTCTAGCCATTTGTTGGAATCCGGGCTCATCATCACTTCTTCATACTTCGCAGGGTCATCTATTTCATCAATCATGAATTTATAACAGGATTGCTGTACAGTTCAGGAGCTGCACGTGTCCTGCTTGACCTGCGAGGTTCGGTAGTGTCCTCTTTCGGAGTTTCATGATTATTATCATTAGCTCTCTCTTCATCAGGTGAAGTCAACTCCGAAACAATTTCTGGTGCTGCGCCACTCGCCATTTCATGAATAGAAGGTTCAATAACCTCTTCGAGTTCTACTTTCCGACTACTCACACCTTTCGCGAGAAACTCCTTCTCAAGAAAGGATCCATTCTTGGCAACAAAAACCTTGCCCTCGGATCTGTGATAGAAGGTATACCCAATCGTTTCCTTAGGGTATCCTATGAAGATGGATTTTTCCGCTTTGGGTTCGAGTTTATCCGGCTGAAGTTTCTTCACATAAACATCGCATCCCCAAACTTTAAGAAATGACAGCTTAGGTTTGTTTCCAAACCATAATTCATACGGTGTCGTTTCAACGGATTTAGATGGTGCCTGATTTAAAGTGAATGCAGCGGATTCCAGTGCATAACCCCAAAATGACAGTGGCAAGTCAGTCAGAGACATCATAGATCAAACCTTATCCAATAAAGTACGATTACAATGTTCCGACACACCATTACGTTGTGGTGTTCCGGCAGGCATGAGTTGTGAAACTATTCCACAATCTTTCATATGTGTGCTAAACTCGTAACTAAGATACTCTCCTCCACGGTCAGACCGCAGAAATTTGATCTTTTTGTTACGATGATTTTCCACTTCATTCTGGAATTCCTTGAACTTTTCAAATGTTTCATACTTATGTTTCATCAAATAGATATACCCGTATCTACTCAAATCATCTGTGAAAGTAACAAAATAACGATATCCACCTCGCGCTGACACACTCATTCGTCCACACACATCAGTATATATGATTTCCAATAAATCTGTCGCCCGTTCCATTGAACCGGAAAATGGCGTCCTAGTCATCTTGCCCATAAGGCATGGCTCACATGTATCAAATGATTCAAAATCAAGTGATTCCAAAAGTCCATTAGAATGGAGTTTCTTCGTGCGTTTAATGCCAATATGACCTAGACGGCAGTGCCCCATATATGCAGATATATCATTATCAAGTTTAATCCTTTTAGCATCAACATTATGAATATGCGTAATACTACTATCGAGATCCAACAAAAATAAACTATTCATCACAGGTGCATGACCATAAAAGATATCATTCATGTAAATCGAACAACCATTGTTTTCAGATTTAAAGGAATAACCACTTCACATTAAACACGATCCGGATACAATGTTCATGCTCAGTGCAGGCACCAAATAATAATTATTTAGATTTATCACTAATCCCGACGGCATATGGAGAGCCAGCGTTTCGACGACGATCACATCAACTCTTGATCCATTGCCGACCCGCATCGTGACCTCATCCCTTGCTAGCTGTCGCTTGTTCCGCAGCCCCTGAATCGAGTTACATATATTAGGAACCGATCCTGTATCAAATACCCAGGAGCTACTATGGTACTAGTAAAGTACACATCAATAAGATGTATATCACATATACCTTTGTTTGCCTTGCCGGCCTTCTTCTCCGCCAAATACTTGGGGCAGTTGCGCTTCCAATGGCCAGTCCCCTTGCAATAGTAGCACTCGCTATCAGACTTAGGGCCAGCTCGGGATTTCTTCTCAGGTGTGGCAACAGATTTGCCGCCCTTCTTTCCCTTCTGCTTTCCTTTCTTGTCTTTCTTGAAACCGGTGGTCTTATTGATCATCAACACTTGCTGTTCTTTCCTAATCTCCACTTTTGCAGTTTTAAGCATTGACAGAAGCTCGGGAAGAGACTTCTTCATTCCCTACATGTTATAGTTCATCACGAAGCTCTTGTAGCTAGGTGGTAGAGATTGGAGAAAACGATGTATGCCTAGGTCAATGGGAATCATTATTCCCAAGGACACAAGCTTATCGGCATACCCAGACATTTACGTGCTCACTAACGGAGCTGTTATCCTCCATCATGCAGCTAAAGAACTTTTCAGAAGCATTATAACTCTCCACGGCAGCATGGGTATCGAAAATCATTTTCAATTCTCCCATGGTATCAAAGGCATTGCCATTTTCGAAATGCTTTCGAAGTTCTGGCTCTAGCCCATACAGTATGCCGCAATGAACTAAGTTGTGGTCCTCCTGACGAGTTATATAGACATTCTTTTCCTCGTCAGGGGCATCAGGAGCTGGTGGGGGACCTAGCGGCGCCTCTAGCACATATTGCTTTTGTGCAGCAGTGAGGAGAATCCTCAAATTCATAGCCCAGTTGGTGAAGTTGCTACCATTCGCAGCAAGTTTCTCTTTCTCCATGAACACATTGAAATTAAAAGCAGGTGGTGCCATCTACAACAAAATTTGTAAAGTTTATTTAGACTAAGTTTATGATAGATTGAGTTCAACTAATCCAAATTACTAATGAACTCCCACTATAAAACGACATCCCTCTTGTCTTTTTGGTGATTACATGAACCAAATCCACTACACCAAGTCTGATCATCACGTGAGTCGGTGTAGCTTCAAAGCGAGCATCTATATGGGCATCATATCAACTATATGACTCATGCTTAACCTTTCGGTCCGTGTTCCGAGGGCATGTCTGTACATGCTAGGCTCGCCAAGTAAGAACCTTAGTATTGGCGTGTGTAAAACTGTCTTACACCTGTTGTATGAAAGCGTAGAGTCGAGTACACCCGATCATCACATGATGTCTCGAAACACGATCCATAGAACGGTGCATTCTTAAGGAAGAACACATTTTATCTTGATATTTTAAATGAGGGATCATCTTATAATGCTACTAAAAGCGCCAAACTAACAATATAAGATGCGAACATCTAATGTGTAAAGTAGGATGATATGATCCATGCATTTGATCTCTATCATATGCATCGTGATATGATATTTATCATTCCTTTGTGTGTAAGGCCAAGGTCTATGGAACTTACACGTTAAGTGTGTTCTAAGAGTATCTACCATACATCTACTTACAACATTACCATATCAAGACACTAGCCCAGCAACGATCTAAACTAGATGCCTCTAATTTATCTGTTGCAAGTTTTACGTGGCTTAGGGCTTTCAGAGATAGAACCGGTTTTACCTACGAACATGGAACCACAACGAGGATAACCAAGTTATTAGCAACTCGTTGTAAATCAGATATTGACTATAGTAGGAGAGACAGACACCCGCCAGCCAGTTATGGAAAATTAGTTGCATGTTAGTCGTGGAATCAGTCTCATGTGCGATGACATGTAAGGTTGGTCCGGGCCGCTTCATCCCACTATGCCACCAATATCCAAAATACATGAAAGAAGCAATAACATGATCATCATCGCCGACATATAAACATATGTGTACTACCCATGCAAAGCACCTACACATAGATCAGGCTCTGATACCACTGTTGGGTTCGCAACATAGGAAACAAATTTTTTCCTACGATAAGAACTATACACCAAGATCTATCTACTAGATACAAGCAATGGGTGGATATACATCCATAGAGAACTTACCCTTGAAGACAACATAGTTTTGTCAACGAGTTGGAACTCGTGGATGATGTAGTCATACGCTTGCCGATCTCAAGATCGTGTGGAAGTTCTAGCGCCGCAAATCAGCAGCGCATCCGTCCTCGCACACACGTTTAGGCCACCGAACAACCTCCACCTCCTCGCTCCAGCGAATCAGCGGAAGCAGCAACTCCTTCCAGACGCAATGCCACCGAGAACATGTATCTCGCTAATCCGAGACCATGGGGGAATATATCTAGAGGGGGAGAGAGATCCTTCACGAGGAGGTGTGCTTTGTGAGGGAGGAGAGGGGGGCTTTTTATAGGAGAGGGGGGCTCCTCCCCTACCATGGCCGTCGCCCATGGGGGGTTCCCCCACCTCTTCCTCATTCATGTGGTGGAAGCTCCACTCACATCAATTTAGCCTCCACCCAAAGTTCCACTCACATGCATTAAATTTCCACCAAATTTAATAAAAATCTTTTATTTATTTTATTCAGAATTTTTTTAATTACTTTAATTAACAAATATTCACATAAAACCCCTTGTAACATTTCAATATCACATGCAGAACCAGTTTCTGCAATTTGACCCGAAACAATTCTGGTTTCCATTGAAATAATTCTAGTGCTTTGCAATTCTTTCGTCTGAAACATATGTGCTCCAAAATGGTGTTTGGAAACCCTTAAGTGTGTCACCCTACGGTTCGCAAAAAATGCAGACATGATTGAGACTCCTCTCAAATCAATAATCAGAAGCGGGACCTGGAGATCCATACTAACTCCTGCACATTCAACGATGACTTTTGTGATCATGAGAACCTTTAACGCTAGTAATTTAATCCCTTTGTCTAATGATATATTACATGTCTGAGATTCGATCATCGGTATCCAAATACCTAGTTTGATCTCGTTACCGACATGCACTCTTTTCTTGTTCCTGTGATATAACATTCTAGTGATCACATCACTTGCTTGCAAGCTATCTTAATGTGATATCACCGAGAGGGCCCAGAGTATATCTATCCATCATCAGGATTGACAAATTCCACTCTTGATCCATGAGCCTCAACATACATCTTTGGAGTATCTGAACCCGCCTTTATAGTCATCCTTTTACGGTGTGACGTTTCATGTTATCAAGTTACTCTTCTGATGTCAGCAATTAACATGATCTCATGGTCTAAGGATAAAGATTATTTCGTATGATGTTATAGCAATATAAATAAAATGACTTTGATCGTAATGCTATACTTCGGATGAATGTTCATCACATCATTTCACAAATGTTGTGACCTTGTTATTAACAACATCTAATGTCCATGATCAGGAAACTTTGATCATCTTGTTAATCAACAAGCTAGTCTATAAGAGAGGCATAACTAGGAACCTTTTATTTGTTTATTAAACACACATGTATTGACGTTTCCTATCAATACAATTATAGCATGCAAAATAAACATCTATCATATACAAGGAATAGACAATAACAACTTTATTATTGCCTCTCAGGGCATATTTCCTTCAGCCACGACCCAGCAAGACTCTAACAGTAACCCAATTATTAATCCCAACAATATTCTTTCAAGCCATAATGCAGGAAGTCATGACAACGAAGGGAGTCTAGGAAATGGGGCAAACCCAATAGTCAACCGGGAAAATGAGGAAGACGAGCAACCATGTGAAGATGAGAGGCGAACCCTTGACCTACCTGCCAGTGCATGGGAAAAAGCAAGAGCATCAATCTCGGGTGCGATCCCAATGGCAACAGACGCCACCCACGAAGATCTATTGGCATACCAGTACCTGCTACACTGCAAAAAGAGAGAAATTCTCAAGATGCAAAGGCAGCTCGACGAAAGGAAAAGGGTGGCCGTTAAATCTAGCTTACAGCGGGCACAGCTAAGCCCCACCCGAGGATCAAGAAGCATCACAGGAGGAGCATCACCAAGACAAGGAACGTCTAGATTACGAAGTATACCCGAAGAAGAGAGAAGCGGATTAATTCAAGACCTTGATCTCTCGTTTATGTCGATAGATCAAGATGGAAATATCAAAGCAAAGACAACCCAGGCAGCTATTGTGACCGCACAAACATACCTAATCACGACACAACCTGCACCCAACGATCCTCGTGTAGCCCTCCACCGATCTGCCCTTATAAACCTCAGCTTGGTGGGAGAAACTCTTGCGCAAGCAAATAAAGAAACCACGAGGCAACATGACCGGTCCCCACACCGTCGCAATAGCCCTCGGTAAGAAGGTCACACCTGATGATCTCGGTCGCCAAATCGGCTCCACTTTTCCGAACAAGAACCATGCAACGATGCAAGAAACGACATCACCCAACGAAGGATTGATCGATCACGAGAAGAGCGCAGCACCCGAAGGTACCGAGACGGTGAAAGTGAGGATGAACAAGAATTATGCGGAACCAGCTGCTTTAACCGTTGGGTTCGCAAAACTCCGGTGCCGAGAGATTTTAAGCTACCCCAAGATTGACAAAAATACGACAGCCTCCAAGAACCCGAAGCTTGGCTGACAGATTACTTAGCGACTGTCAGATTACAAGGAGGATCCAAAGCCACAGCAATGCAAAGCCTGTAGCTCCACCTAACCAGTGCGGCACACTCCTGGCTGAGGCAACTACCGTAAGATTCCATCAGCAGTTGGAATGATCTTGAAGACAGATCCATTAGAAACTTTCAATCCACATTCAAGCGACTCGCGTCTTTAGAGCAATTGCATGCCTGCAAGCAAAAGCCAGGAGAATCAATACGAGCCTTCATCCACGATGGAACATTACCAAAAATTCGGCTGAAGCAATATCCGACGAAAGAGCAATCGACGCCTTCAATGATGGTCTCCGTCAACAGGAGTTCATCGAAGAACTAGGATGAAGAAAGCCAAAAACAATTGCACAGCTGATGGAAATAGCCAATCGTTGGGTTGATGGAGAGGATGCAGTACACAATAAAAGGGCTTATTCACCCGACGACAGAGACTGGCGTAACAGCGACCGCAGACGACAAACCAATGATGGATACCATACACCCAGTTACGTTGCAGCGAGCTTTTCTGGAACAGACAACCGATGAAATGACGACTATGAAAGTGGATATCGCGGAAGTAGGGATACCATCTGTGAAAGCTAGCCACGACAACGATACCAGCCGACGAACCGAGACCCACCAATGTCAGCGGGACAAATGTTGGAAGGACCCTGCAATATGCACTACTACGTCGACTCAACAGGGAAAAGGCGATTAAATCACTGATACGTTGCTAACGTATCCATAATTTTTGATGTTCCATGCTTGGTTTTATCTACTTTCTTATGTTTTGTCCACACTTTGGAGTACTTTTTAAATGATTTCTTGGACTAACCTATTAACAAGAGCCACAGTGCCAGCTGCATGTTTTCTGCTATTTTTGGTTCCAGGAAAGTTAGAAAATGAATATTCTCGGAATTGGACGGGACAAAAGCCAAAGTTAGTTTTTCAGCGAGGGACACCAGGAACCAGAATACGATTTGGAGAGGGGCTGGGGCCCGGCCACACCACCTGGCCATGCTGCCAGGTCTGGCCCGCGCCAGGGGTGGTCTGGCCGCCCCAGGCACCCCTCGCCCTCTCCTTTCGCCTATATATTGCCTCAGATACAGAAACCCTAAGTACCCGATCAAAATTCCACGAAAGAGTTTGTGGTCGCCATCATCTCCATCCCTAGATCGGGAGGGATCTGAAGCTCTTCTCGGCACCCTGCCAGAGGGGATAATTCACCCTGGAGGTCTTCTTCATCATCACGCAAGCCTCTGGTGTGATGCGTGAGTAGTTCATCTCTGGACTATGGGTCCATGTAGTAGCTAGATGGCTGGTTCTCCTCCTTTGTGCTATCATGTTTAGATCTTGTGAGCTCCGTTCATGATCAAGATCATCTATTTGTAATCATACATGTTGTGTTTGCGGGGATCCGATGGATATTGAGATCCTATTTCAGATTGATTATTGATTCTATCATGTCTTTGTTATTTGTGATCTTGCATGCTTTCCGTTGTTAGTAGCTATCTTGGCCAAGTAGATGCTAGCAACTCCAAGAGTTAGTATTAATGCTCGATAGTTGGTTCATGCCTCTAGTAATCTGGGGAAGTGATAGAAATCTCTAAGGTACTAGATGTCCTGTTGCTACTAGGGAGAAAAGAATAATCCTTTGTTCATAGAACAATCGTATTGTTTACTTTACACGCAATGCATAATGAAATTATCTGTTGCTTGCAACTTAATACTGGAGGGGGTTCGGATGGTAACCTAAAGGTGGATTATTAGTCATAGATGCAGTTGGATGGTGGTCTATGTATAATGTTGTAATTCACAATCAAGTCTCAAAGGAGTCAAGATGAGTAGTATATGGTTGTATGCTTTCTCGATGTTTGTCAATTGCCCCGCTGTAATTTGTTCACCCAACATGTCATCTATCTTAAGGAGATCCACCACTAGTGAACTATGGACCCCAGTTCTTTGTTTTACCATCAATCTACAATCAACTGTTTACTGCTTTACTTTCTGCAAACTATTACTTTCTTCCATTCGATACGTTTAATCCTTTGTTTTTAGCAAAACCGGTGAGATTGACAACCTCATCGTAAGTTGGGGACAAATTTCTGTGGTTGTGTTGTGCAGGTCTCCATGTTGCTGCTGACACCGGTAGTGCACCCTGCCAAAGTCCAGCTAGTAACACCTTTGAGGTATTTCCTTGCTCCTACTGGATTGATAACCTTCGTTTCATAACTGAGGGAAACTTACTTTTGTGCTCCTCATACCTTCCTCTTGGGGTTCCCCAACGAGCTCGTTAGTACACGAGTCAGCAAGTGATTTTCTGGCGCCGTTGCCGGGGAGTCAAGGACATCTTCACAAGGGGAGTTCCTCATAACCAATCTCTTTACTTTGTTTTATTTGTTTTGCTTAGTTTATTTTTGCTTTGTTTGCTTGTTTCTTTATCAAAAGCACAAAATATTAGTTCCTACTATAGTTGGTATTTTCGTTGGTCTGTTATTGTCTTGCTTTATCATGCTTACTATCAAAGGTTGGTTTCTTTGAAACTGAATCTAATTGGCAAGGTGGGTTCACGGAAGAACAAAAATATTATTATAAGGAACACCTCTTGTCACAAAAAGGGAAACTCTTATCGGAACAAATTGATAAATTGAATACGATTGCTAGAAACTTGTGCTCTACTTATAATGTTACTTATTGCATTGATAAATTTTGTTGCTGTAGAAGGTATAAACACTTCCCTTTTCAATGTGAGTATAATGATAATGTTACCATATCTTCTTATGTTAAAGGAAATTATGACTTTTATGATGTGGAACAAATTGAAGAATTTATTGCTTGGAAGGGTGCATTTGAACTTGCTAGTTTGCTTGAAAATAGTGATGATGCACCTTATAAATATGAGGTTTATGATATACTTCAATTTTGCTTTGATAATTACAAGGAATAAAATGGCTATATTCTTTAATATCTTAATAGATGCTCTCTACCAACGGAAGAGACTAATGCCTTGCAGGAGCCTATGGAAGAAGAAATTGCTGAAACTGGAAGCTCATTGGATGAAAAAGAGGAGGAGAGTGATGATCAAGAGGAGGAAGAATGGATCTACCAATTCCTACCTTCTAATGAGAGTAACTCTTTACCCCTTACAATATTTTATTGTCCCCCATGCTTACTAAAGGAGGATGAATGTTATGTTCCTGAGGATTCTTTTGAAAATGTTTATAATAAAGCTGTAGTACTTATAGATCATGAAAAGCATGCTTGATATTTATATTGTTGAGTTTATTCATGAGGCTACTGAAAATTATTATGAGAGAGGAAAATATGGTAGGTAGAAGTTGTCATGGTACTGAAACACCTCTCTATGTGCTGAAAGTTTTGAAGTTACTTTTGTTTTATCTTCCTATACATGTCACTTTGTTCTTTGTGAGTTTATTTGCATACAAGATTCCTATGCATAGGAAGTGGGTTAGACTTAAATGTGTTTTTAATTTGCTTCTTGTTGCTCTCTTTTACTTCAATTTATATTTCTTATGTGAGCATCTTCTCAAACTATCATGCCTAACTTAAAGGCGTTAAAGAAAAGTACTTATTGGGAGAAAAGCCAAAAGTTTTAGATGAGTCTTGGAAGTTATTACCTCGGTAATAACCGCTCCTTATCCTTTTTATTTTCTTTTTGTGCCAAGAGTAACCTCTAATGAGAGAGAAGTAATGATTGGGAAAGTTGCTATCCGGAAACAGATTTCTGCGCTTCACCATACAAATTCGTGTAAAATCTCTATACGTCCTTTTGAGGTGTGAATTTTTGTGCTTCTGCCCCAGGTTATTATCTAACTTCCGTTAGTTCAACACTTTTCTATTTGAGCAACAGAAGGTCTTTGAAAAAATTGATTTTTACCTGCTGGTCTGTTTTGACAGATTTCTGCCATTATTTGCATTTGCTTCTTGTTGGTTCCTTTTTGAGTTCTTTTGGGGAATTGATCTTTTTGAGGGAGGTGCTACATTAGCTTGTGTTTTAATATTGGTGTTGTAACTGAACCTAAGGACCTATTATCTTGAGTGCACTAATGTTGCTAATAAAGATTGTGTGAAGTTTTGTATGAAGGAAAAATTTCAGGTGTATGGAAGGAACGAGTAATGAGATAAAGGGTGGACTAAAGCTCAAGCTTGGGGATGCCACGCGTGTCACCCCAAGAAATATCCAAGAAGTACAAGCGTCAAAGCTTGGGGATGCCCAATGCACCCCCTTCTTCATCAATAAAAATTCCAGGTTTCTTCCAAACACTTCATTTTTATTGTTTCATGCACAGTTGTGTTGTTCTTGGAGCGTCTTCTTTTTCATTTTTGTTTTGGTTTTCGTTTTCTTGGTTTGTTTAGTTTTCTGAATAAATTGGTTGGACCCCCTCTTTCATGCATTGGTTTTCAAATAGTTTGGTTTGGATTGGAAAAGAGTAGGAAAGTTCATGCTTAAGTGGTAAAGAGAGCTTGTTTATGACTGTGGCCCATGCTTTGTCATGCCATGCTTGATATTGTTTTGGCTTTATGCTTAGTATTATTTGCTGTAGCATCACTTGTTATAAACAATTGAGATTTCTTAATGTGCCTTGGAAGAATCATGTGTTGTTTTAGCATATTAAAGCATAGTATTGTGGTATTCTCCTTTGATGCTTTATTTGGGTAGACTTGGCGCATGCTCACACCATGTTATGACTATCCCAAGTCACCATAGCCTTTATGATCCTTTAGTTTTCAACTTGTAGTATCACTTTATGCTTTCATTAATGACTTTTTGTCACTCTGCATGATTCTGGCCATTATTGCTCTCTTAGTTGGTCGCTCCTAGTCTTTTGCTAGCCTCCATAACCAAGTATGAGTTCCACTCATGCATCCAACTCCTAAACCCAGTTTTTCCAATGAGTCCACAATACCTACCTATTAGCATATGCTATTCTAAGTATATTCATGTTTTTGTCTAACTTCCGAATTAAACTTGTCATGAGAAAACTAGTGATTAAAGCTCTCACAAACTTGATGGCACACTTTACTTTCTTGCACTTAATAAACTTGAACCATTGCGTCCATCTTTGTTGCGTATATTCTTGCGCTTTATAAGTTGAAGTTAGCAGAACCATGTATCATGGGGAACGCTTTCAACATTGCACTTGTACTTTGTACCTCGTTGATATCATGTTCTTCTGCTTATGGATCCCGGTGGTGTGAAATAAAAGGGGAACTTGTAAGATCATGGAGTTTGTATTTGTGTTAGAGAAACGCCTGGGCCGCTAGCCTAAGACATGCCTAATCATGGTGGAAACATGCAACATAACCATAATGAGCACTCTATGAAGCATCCTCAATAAAAACCTATGCAAATAGCAAATAAAAATATCACTGAGATGCTCATTGTCTGCTTGCCTTGTTATTTTGATTATGGGATAGCTCCTGTATCATGTGCAAGGGGTACACCGTTGGCGGTTCTCTATGATACATATGTATTTACAATGACAAGAGCTTACTATTGTATCTAGTCACTCTTATGAACTTTGAAGGTGTCCTATGCATTTATGTTTGCTACTCTATGAGGGACAAGCTGAATGCCACTATGCTATGTTTTATTTATGTGAAACAAACAAACGTCTTACAAAGAATTGTCATTCATGAATCTTTTGTTTGTGCCTTTTCATGTTGCAACATAGTTGCTTTGTCTTATTGCTAGAACTTTGTCTTTCATGTTATGATTGAAGTACTATGATCCCAGCTATCAATGTTTTAAAAATACTTTGATCAAGTTTATGATGGTGCATGTCACCTCAAAAATTATTCTTTATTTTATCACTTACCTACTCGAGGACGAGCAGGAGTTAAGCTTGGGGATGTTGATATATTGCTAACGTATCCATAATTTTTGATGTTCCATGCTTGGTTTTATCTACTTTCTTATGTTTTGTCCACACTTTGGAGTACTTTTCATATGATTTCTTGGACTAACCTATTAACAAGAGCCACAGTGCCAGCTGCCTGTTTTCTGCTGTTTTTGGTTCCAGGAAAGTCAGAAAATGAATATTCTCGGAATTGGACGGGACAAAAGCCAAAGTCAGTTTTTCACCGAGGGACACCAGGAGCCACAATACGAGACGGAGAGGGGATGGGGCCCGACCACACCACCTGGCCGTGCGGCCAGGTCTGGCCCGCATCAAGGGTGGTTTGGCCGCCCTAGGCACCCCCTCGGCTTCTCCTTTCGCCTATATATTGCCTCTGATACGGAAATCCTAAGTACCCGATCAAAATTCCACGAAAGAGTCTGTAGCCGCCCTCATCTCCATCCCTAGATCAGGAGGGATCTGAAGCTCTTACCGGCACCCTATCGGAGAAGGGAATTCACCCTGGAGGCCTTCTTCATCATCATGCAAGCCTCCTGTGTGATGCGTGAGTAGTTCACCTCTGGACTACGGGTCCATGTAGTAGCTAGATGGCTGGTTCTCCTCCTTTGTGCTATCATGTTTAGATCTTGTGAGCTCCGTTCATGATCAATATCATCTATTTTGTAATTCTGCATGTTGTGTTTGCGGGGATCCGATGGATATTGAGATGCTATTTAAGATTGATTATTGATTCTATCATGTCTTTGTTATTTGTGATCTTGCATGCTTTCTGTTGTTAGTAGCTATCTTGGCCAAGTAAATGCTAGCAACTCCAATAGTTAGTATTTATGCTCGATAGTGGGTTCATGCCTCTAGTAATCTGGGGAAGTGACAGAAATCTCTAAGGTACTAGATGTGCTGTTGCTACTATCAAGAAAACAACAATCCTTTGTTCATAGAACAATCGTATTGTTACTTTACACGCAATGCGTAATGCAATTATCGGTTGTTTGCAACTTAATACTGGAGGGGGTTCGGATGATAACCTGAAGGTGGATTATTAGTCATAGATGAAGTTGGATGGTGGTCTATGTATAATGTTGTAATGCCCAATCAAGTCTCAAAGGAGTCAAGATGAGTAGTATATGCTTGTATGCTTTCTCAATGTTTGTCAATTGCCTCGCTGTAATTTGTTCACCCAACATGTCATCTATCTTAAGGAGAGCCACCACTAGTGAACTGTGGACCCCGATCCTTTCTTTTACCATCAATCTACAATCAACTGTTTACTTTCTGCAAACTATTACTTTCTTCCATTCGATACGTTTAATCCTTTGTTTTCAGCAAAACCGGTGAGATTGACAACCTCATCGTAAGTTGGGGACATAGTTTTGTGGTTGTGTTGTGCATGTCTCCACGTTGCTGCTGACATCGGTAGTGCGCCCTGCCAAAGTCCAGCTAGCAACACCTTTGAGGTGTTTCGTTGCTCCTACTGGATTGATAACCTTGGTTTCATAACTGAGGGAAACTTACTGCTGTGCTCATCATATCTTCCTCTTGGGGTTCCCCAACGAGCTCGTTAGTACACGAGTCAGCAATCACCTCCTAAAGGACTACCGGACATTCCTAAAGATGCAAGAACTATGCAACGCAAAGGCAGCCGAAGCAACAAACAAAAACTACGCCCCTACGCCTGGCACTCTGGCCGCATAACACAATATACCAAGACAACGAATATCCCAGATCAAAGGGGGCGATGTCAATGATCCAGAAGTGGCCACCCTCCAATAGAACACAAAAGCTGATCACTAGGCAAGTAAATTTGGCGGTAACAAAGCCACCTCCTACACCAGAGTACCTCCATTGGTCAGAGCAAGAGATCACTTTCAACAGAGATGACCATCCATTACGGGTCCCTCAGCCAGGCCAGTCAGCGCTACTAGTGGAAGCGCAAATCGGCGGGTTCGACATGAGCAAGGTTTTCTTGGATGTAGGAAGCAGCATCAACCTGATCTACGCTAAAACTCTACGGGCCATGAACTGGTCCAATACGAACCTAACCCCAACCGACACAACCTTCCACGGGATAGTTCCTGGAATGGCTGAAATTCCATTGGGAAAAGTCCACCTCGACGTCGTTTTCGGGTCAAAAAACAACTTTAGACGAGAAATGATGGAATTCAAAGTTATGGACTGGCCATCTCAATACCACGCGATCCTGGGACGACCAACTTTCGCTAGGTTCATGGCAATACCTCACTATGCATACTTAGTGCTAAAAATGCCAGCCCCAAACAGGGTCATCACAGTCAAAGGAAGCTTCAGCCGTGCAGACAGCTGCGATCGAGAATTCAGCAAAATCTCAGAATCTTTCGGGATGGATGCGGAGCTTGGACAACTAAAATTGGCGGATGGAGAGTCGGCACACGAAGGTCACACCCGTAAGAAGAAAATATCAGAAGAACAAACACGCAGCAGCCTTGCAAGAAGCAATGTATGCGGCCTCCAATAATGGTCCCGCATAATAAGACCCAAGGATGGAAGCCAAAGTTCCGTCAGAAAACTTCTACTTAGATACACTTTATTTTCAATAAAGGCCAATGGCCAGGCAACCGCGCCACTACAATGTACTCCCACCCATTGATATGAATACATAAAAAAGGTATCCCGCAACAAAAACTTTTATGGTGCGTCAGTTCGCTAGATACCCCCATAAGAGACTACAGCATACAATCAAAATCTCGTATAAAACATACCACCTTTTTGACAAAGTATAAAGAAGTTCTATACAAAGTACAAAGCTGCACAAACAGGCAGTCAGATCTCAAAATTTACAAAAAATTCCTCGGCTGCTTCTAAGCACCTAAGCACAATCCTAATGGCGGGCCTTCGAGCAGCGACATAGTGAGGTACCATGGAAACAAGGTCGCCATCGGAAGGAAGAGGCAGACCCGGAGATATGACGTCCAGATCCAGTGTCGGGTGATGCGCGTGCACCCAAGAGAGCGCAAGCTTGGCACCCACCACAAGATGAAGCTTTACATAACGGTGGATCCTCTCACCTTGCTGAAAATTCATAATTAAATCTGCCAAGATTTGAGGCTGAGGATCCCGAGGAAACATGGTATTGTAAACAATAGCCAAAGATCTGCGGTAGCATTCGACAAATTGTTCCAGCTCTAACATACGATCCTGCAACAACGCCATAGTGTAGGCACGACGATGGTCAGTCCAAATCTGTTTCAGAACTTCGGGAGGCAGATATAAGAGCATGCATCCGGCCGCGTAGACGCTGGCTCTCCTCCCTCTCGCACAATTGAATACCTGCATATTGGAGAGAAATTAATTTCTATCAAGACCAAAAAGGCAACTAAAGAAAAAGGCAGCTTACACAGTAGTAGCCTTTCGCTCGCCTAGGAAATTTCGTCCAAGAAAAAAGCCTCACGATTGAGGGCTTGGCGTGTTTTTGACTGGGAAACATCCACCATCGATTGAACAACCTGCAATTTTCCTTCAAGTTTCTTCACTTGTTCTATCTTTTCAGCATATAGCGGCGGGTCCACCATACGCATGACGACAGGACCGATCGCACCCGCTATAGCAGGGGGCGCAGCAACATCTGACGGTTGCATAGAACCAGAAGGAGTCGAAGAATCACTCAAGATCTAACAAGACAAAGAAATATACAAAACACTCAGCATACAAAGGCAAGGTCATACACATATATTCAAAAGCTGCTTTCTTTCAAAAAGAAGAAAAGAAAGGCCGGACAAGTTCAGAATCCATTACAATAAGGAGAGACATGACAAACAATTACAAAATAGGGCCTATGGGGTTGCGTCCTTTAAAGATAAGGTGGCGCTAGCAGAAGGGGCACTAGCTACAGTAGCGGCAGGAGTAGCCGAAGAAGGAGTGCCCGGCGTAGTAAGAGGAGCCGAGGAAGGGGCAGCCAATTTCCCTAAACCCGAGATCAGACCCAGGAGCAGCCGAGAATATTTTCTGGCCTTTTTAATATGCGGCTTCAGGTCAACTACTTTGCCACTGGAGGTGACCGGGACAGAGGAGGTAACCTTCTCCCTGTCGACCTTCTCGCCATGCGGCATCGCTAGAGCCATCGAATTTTCGACACCACTCCTTGATTGCGTCAGACTATAACCAACAAGGGGGCCGGGATCAGCACCGAAAACAGTGACAAGATCATTCAGGTCCTCCGGCACATCCGTGGTTGGAAATACTTCGGCATGGAGCTTCTTGAAGGCGCGGCATGAAAGTACAAGAAGATTGCGCCCACAAACGCTGTTAGCCTCCAAGGTGCTAACAACATCCGATAAAGGATCAACCTTCTTATCATCATCCAGCGTTAGGTTCTAGCTAGTCAGCTCTGACAAACAAAAAAAAGAGAAAAAGAGGTTGACAACCAAAAGAAAGAAACGAAACAACAAATACACGCACATATATAAACTTACGGGTCAGCGAGTTATTTAGGGCCTCCAGGCGCTGCCGCAGATTTGCATCTCGAGCAATGACTTGCCTGGCCACTTCCTGAGCATCAGCTTTTGCCCTCTGATTGGCCTTTTCGGCAGCTCGGAGCCTGCCTTCCAGATCATCGGCATGCTTCATCGCCTCATCCCGAATAATCGCAGATTGCTTGGCAGCGGCTACAGGAGTGAAACACAAAAATGAGGATAAACATGTTTACAAGGAAAATTACAAAAGTGGTCAGGACATACCTTTCAGCTCTTCGGCATCATCACGGATCCTTATAAGCCATACCGATCATCTCGCGCATCAAAGGCTGAGCAAGGGACAAACACAACAAAAGGATATAAAGGCAGACTAAATATATGGGGAAGGAAAAAATCCGGCATCAAAAGTGACTTACATCCTTCATGTCCACATCAATGGGTTCTTCAGACATCACCACCCCTTTACCGCCATTTTCTTCCTTTTTTTGCGGCGGCGGCTTGGATGAAGCAGCGACATTCTTCTAGACCTCTTTCTCCACAGGAGACAAAATTTTCTCCTTCGGCTCCACTGATGGCGGAGGGGTTTTCCTTGTGGAGCAGCCCACAGATGTGGGAAGAGGAGAAGCAGGAGTATCTTCGTCATCACTACAAACAACACGACTAAGAGTAAGCATCAGTAGGAAAAACACCCGGTGAAAACAAAAAAAGAAGAAAGCAAATACTTATGAAGACACATCCTGCGCAAGACGAAACAAGTTCATCCGGGCAGGAGCAGCCACGATCGGAGAAGTGCCGAAGGGCTTGGAAGCAGTCGAGTCATCCGAATCATTGACCCTTTCCACAACACAAGGGTGCTTCCTCTTTTTGCCGGCACGCTCCACGTGAAAATCCCCGGAGCCAGCCGAAGGAAGAGATTGCGTTTTTGACGAAGAGTCAGACGCAGAAATATCCCCCTCCTCATCCATGGTAGTCCCAGTCATAGGGAGGTCGTCGGATACAGAGGGGTGGATAGGGGGCTCACCACTTTCAGGAAGTGGAGGAAGTGAGCTCAGGTGATCAAAATCCTACAGAAAGCGAAAGAATTGAAAAATGTATTTATAAACAGAAGACAAGAAAAAGATAAAGGCGAAGGAAATGTACCTCGGGAAGCCGTTTCTTCTTGCCATAGGGCTCTACAAGGCAATTCAAAGGAACCGGTTTCTTTGCAGTCAAAGTTGTGAAACTCTGGACTTTCTTCTCATACAGCTTAAGGGTGAGGTCCTCCGAGGAAATCCTCATCGGGTCCTTCTTACCGATATACGCCCACATAACGGACGACCGGGCTTGGAGCGGCTGGACACGGAGCCGCAAAAAATATGCCAGGACCTGGAGACCCGACAATTCTTTGCCAACCTCATGCCCCAGCTCAGAAATATGATCAAGAAAGGGCTGGATTTTGGCCATTTCCTCGGTAGAGGGACGCTGATCCCGGGAGTTGAGTTTACGACAGACTTTTTTAGGTTAAAAGGGGGCTAACCCGAAAGATTGGCCTTTGAGTGGCTGGTCCTTCACATAAAACCACTTAGACTTCTAACCTTGGACATAATCCGTGAGTTTGAAGTCTAAGTAATCAACGTCGGATCGGATAGAAAAGATGGCGCCACCAACATCATGGACAATGGTGTCAGTGGCGTTGCAGCGAACATAGAAAAAGTATTCCCAAGGCCGCAATGGGGATGAATCCCAAGGAAACACTCGCAAAGAGTGACAAAACAAGCAACGTGGAGGATAGAATTGGGTGTGAGCTGATAAAGCTGCACGCCATAAACAAACAAAAGGCCTCGAAGGAATTCATGGACGGGGAGAGAAAGACCACATAAGAGGAAGGAGAGGAACATTACCCTCCAGCGAAGCTCGGGGATGGGTGGAGCTTCATCACCAGGGAGCTTGAAGGAGCCCTCCGTCAGAAGGCTGGAGTTCCGTGAAGAAAATATATCCTAAGAGGCAATAATAAAGTTGTTATTATATATTCCTTATATATGATAGATGTTTATTTTACATGCTAGAAATGTATTGATTCAGAAACATCAATACATGTGTGTTTAATAAACAAAAAGGGTTCCTAGTCATGCCTCTCTTATAGACTAGCTTGTTGATTAATAGGATGATCAAGGTTTCCTGATCATGGACATTGGATGTTGTTAATAACAAGGTCACACCATTGGTGGAATGATGTGTTGAACATTCATCCGAAGTATAGCATTACGATCAAGTCATTATGTTTATATTGCTATAACATCACACGAAGTAATATTTATCCTTAGACCATGAGATCATGTTAATTGCTAACACCGAAAGAGTATCTTGATAACATCAAACGTCACACTGTAATAGGGTGACTATAAAGATGGGTTCAGTACTACGAAGGTGTTATGTTGAGGATCATGGATCAAGAGTGGAATTTGTCAATCCAGATGATGGATAGATATACGCTGGGCCCTCTCGGTGATATCACATTAGGATAGCTTGCAAGCAAGTGATGTGATCACTAGAATGTTATATCACGGGAACAAGAAAAAAGTGCATGTCGGTAACGAGATCAAACTAGGTATGGAGATACCAATGATCGAATCTCGGACATGTAATATATTGAGAGACAAAGGGATTTAGTTACAAGCGTTAAAGGTTCTCACGATCACATGAGTCATCGTTGAATGTGTAGGAGTCAGTACGGATCTCCAGGTCCCGCTGCTGATTATTGATCGGAGAAGGGTCTCGATCATGTCTGCATTATTCGCGAACCGTAGGGTGGCACACTTAAGAGTTACCGGACACCATTTTGGAGCACATATGTTTCAGACGAAAGAATTGCAAAGCGCAGGAATTGTTTCAATAGAAACCGGAAATTGTTTCGGGTGAAATTGCAGAAGGTGGTTCTGCATGTGATATTGAAATATTGCAAGGGGCTATATGTGAATGTTTGTTAATTAAAGTAACTAACAACATTCTGAATAAATTTAATAAAAAGAGTTTTATTAAATGAGAGAGCATTAAATTTGGAGAAATTTAATGCATTTAAAGTGGAGACTTTAAAAGGGAATGTGAAGAGGCATTTGAATGTGGAAGGGTTACCACCACATGAATGGGGGAGGTGAGAGGTCACCCCCCATGCGCCGGCCATGGAAAGAGGGGGCACCCCCTCCTCCTATAAAAGGCCACCCATTCCCTCCTTCATCCTCACACCTCCTTGTGAAGGATCTCTCTCCCCCTCTAGAATTATTCCCCCATGGTCTCGGATTAGCGAGATACATGTTCCCGGTGGCATTTCGCCTAGAAGGAGTTGCTGCTTCTGCTGGATCGCTGGAGCGAGGAGGTGGAGGTTGTCCGGTGGCTTGAACGTGTGTGCGAGTGCGGATGCGCTGCTGAGTTGCGGCGCTCGGACTTCCTCACGATCTTGAGATCGACAAGTGTACGACTACATCAACCACGAGTTCCTACTCGTTAACAAAGCTTGTTGTCTACGAGGGTAAATTCTCGTTGGATGTATGTCCACCCGTTGCTTTGTACCTAGTAGATAGATCTTGGCGTGTAGTTCACACCGTAGGAATTTTTTTGTTTTCTATGTTGTGGACCCAACAGTGGTATCAGAGCCTGATCTATGCGTAGGTGCTTAGCACGGGTAGTACACATATGGTTGATATGTGAGCGATGATGATCATGTTATTGCATCTTCTATGTATTTTGGATATTGGTGGCATACTGGGATGAAGCGGCCCGGACCAACCTTACATGTCATCGTACATGAGACCGGTTCCACGACTGACATGCAACTTGTTTTGCATAAGTGGCTGGCGGGTGTCTGTCTCTCCTACTATAGTCAATATCTGATTTACAACGAGTTGCTAATAACTTAGTAATCCTCGTTGTGGTTCATGTTTGTAGGTAAGAACGGTTCTATCTCCGAAAGCCCTAAGCCACGTAAAACTTGCAATTGATAAATTAGAGGCGTCTAGTTTAGATCGTTGCTGGGCTAGTGTGTTGATATGGTATTGTTGTAAGTAGATGTATGGTGGATACTCTTACAACACACTCAACGTGTAAGTTCCATAGATCTTGGCCTTACACACAAAGGAATGATAGAGATCATACCACGATACAAGTGATAGAGATCAAATGCATGGACCATATCATCTCACTTTACACATTAAATGTTAGCATCTTATACTGCTAGTTTGGCGCGTTTGATAGCATTATAAGATGATCCCTCTTTTATATATCAAGATAAAAATGTGTTCTTCCTTGAGTATGCACCGTTCTATGGATCGTGTTTCGAGACATCTCGTGATGATCGGGTGTACTCGAATCTACGCTTTCATAGGAACGGGTGTAAGACAGTTTTATACAAGCGAATACTAAGGTTCTTACTTGGCGAGCCTAGCATGTACAGACATGGCCTCGGAACACGGACCGAAAGGTTAAGCATGAGTCATATGGTTGATATGATGCCCATATAGATGCTCGCCTTTGAAGCTATATCAACTCACGTGATGATCGGACTTGGTATAGTTGATTTGGTTCATGTAATCACCAAAAGGACACGAGGGATGTCGTTTTTGAGTGGGAGTTCATTAGTAATTTGGATTAGTTGAACTCAATCTATCATAAACTTAGTCTAAATAAACTTTACAAATTCTGTTGTAGATGGCACCACCTGCTTTTAATTTCAATGTGTTCATGGAGAAAGAGAAACTTGCTGCGAATGGTAGCAACTTCACCAACTAGGCTATGAATTTGAGGATTCTCCTCACTGCTGCACAAAAGAAATATGTGCTAGATGCGCCGCTAGGCCCCCCACCAGCTCCTGATACCCCTGACGAGGAAAAGAATGTCTATGTGACTCGTCAGGAGGACCACAACTTAGTTCATTGCGACATACTGTATGGGCTAGAGCCAGAACTTCGAAAGCGTTTCGAAAATGGCAATGCCTTTGATACCATGGGAGAATTGAAAATGATTTTCGATACCCATGCTGCCGTAGAGAGTTATAATGCTACAGAAAAGTTCTTTAGCTGCATGATGGAGGAAAATAGCTCCGTTAGTGAGCACGTACTCAAAATGTCTGGGTACGCCGATAAGCTTGTGTCCTTAGGAATAACGATTCCCATTGACTTAGGCATATATCGTGTTCTCCAATATCTGCCACCTAGCTACAAGAGCTTCGTGATGAACTATAATATGCAGGGCATGAAGAAGTCTCTTCCCGAGCTTCTGTCAATGCTTAACACTGCAGAAGTGGAGATTAGGAAAGAACATCAAGTGTTGATGATCAATAGGACCACCGGTTTCAAGAAGGACAAGAAAGGCAAGCACAAGGGAAAGAAGGGTGGCAAGTCTGTTGCCACGCCTGAAAAGAAACCCCGGGCTGGCCCTAAGTCTGACACCGAGTGCTACTATTGCAAGGGGACTGGCCATTGGAAGCGCAACTGCCCCAAGTATTTGGCAGACAAGAAGTCCATCAAGGCAAACAAAGGTATATGTGATATACATGTTATTGATGTGTACTTGACTAGTACTCGCAATAGCACCTTGGTATTTGATACCGGATCGGTTGCTAATATATGTAACTCGGTTCAGGGGCTACGGAACAAGCGACAACTAGCAAGGGATGAGGTCAGGATGCGGGTCGGCAATGGATCAAGAGTTGATGTGATCGCCGTCGCGACGCTACCTCTCCATTTGCCATCGAGATTAGTTATAAACCTAAATAATTGTTATTTGGTGCCTGCACTAAGCATGAACATTGTATCTGGATCGTGTTTGATGCAAATTGGTCATTCCTTTAAATCTGAGAACAATGGTTGTTCGATTTATAAGAATGATATCTTTTATGGTCATGCACCTATGTTGAATGGTTTATTTCTATTGGATCTTGATAGTAATATTACGCACATTCATAATGTTAATGCTAAAAAAGATTAAACTTGATGATGATATGTCTACATATATGTGGCACTGCCGTCTAGGTCATATTGGCGTTAAACGCATGAAGAAACTCCATTCTGATGGACTTTTGGAATCACTTGATTTTGAATCATTTGATACATGTGAGCCATGCCTTATGGGCAAGATGACTAGAACGCCGTTTTCCGGATCAATGGAATGGGAGACAAATCTGTTGGAGATCATACATACTGATGTGTGTGGACCAATGAGTGTGTCGGCGCGAGGTGGATATCGTTATTTTGTTACTTTCACGGATGATTTGAGTAGATACGGGTATATCTATTTGATGAAACACAAGTCTGAAACTTTTGAAAAGTTCAAGGAATTTCAGAATGAAGTGGAAAATCATCATAATAGAAAGATCAAGTTTCTACGGTCTGGCCGTGGAGGAGAGTATCTAAGTTACGATTTTAGCACACACATGAAAGAGTGTGGAATAGTTTCACAACTCACGCCTGCCAGAACACCACAACGTAATGGTGTGTCGGAACGTCCTAATTGTACCTTATTGGATATGGTTCGATCTATGATGTCTCTGACTGACTTACCTCTGTCATTTTGGGGTTATGCGCTGGAAACAGCTGCATTCACTTTAAATCGGGCACCATCTAAATCCGTTGAAATGACACCGTATGAATTATGGTTTGGAAACAAACCTAAGCTGTCATTTCTTAAGGTTTGGGGATGCGATGTTTATGTGAAGAAACTTCAACCGGATAAACTTGAACCCAAAGCGGAAAAATGCTTCTTCATAGGATACCCTAAGGAAACAATTGGGTATACCTTCTATCACAGATCCGAGGGCAAGGTTTTTGTTGCCAAGAATGGATCCTTTTTTGAGAAGGAGTTTCTCGCGAAAGGTGTGAGTAGTCAGAAGGTAGAACTCGAAGAGTTTATTGAACCTTCTCTTCATGGCATGGCGAGTGGCGCAGCACCGGAAGTTGTTTCAGAGTTGACTTCACCTGATGAAGAGAGAGCTAATGATAATGATCATGAAACTCCGAAAGAGGACACTACCGAACCTCGCAGGTCAAGTAGGACACGTGCAGCTCCTGAACTGTACGGCAATCCTGTTGTGAATTTCATGGTTGATGAAATGGATGACCCTGCGACGTATGAAGAAGCAATGATGAGCCCGGATTCCAACAAATGGCTAGAATCCATGAAATCCGAGATGGAATCCATGTACGAGAACCAAGTTTGGAACTTGGTGGACTTACCTCATGACCGAAAGGCCATTGAGAATAAATGGATTTTCAAAAGGAAAACTGATGCTGATGGTAATGTGACCATCTATAAGGCTCGACTTGTCGCAAAGGGGTTTCGACAAATTCAAGGAGTTGACTACGATGAGACATTCTCTCCCGTAGCGATGCTTAAATTGGTTAGGATTATGTTAGCATTTGCTGCATATTTCGATTATGAAATATGGCAGATGGATGTCAAAAATGCGTTCCTCAATGGTAAGATTGAAGAAGAGTTGTATATGATACAACCTAAGGGTTTTGTCGATCCTAAGGATGCTAATAAGGTGTGCAAACTTCAGCGATCCATCTATGGACTGAAGCAAGCATCACGAAGTTGGAATCCCCACTTTGATGAGGTGATCAAAGAGTTTGGATTTGTCCAAACTTATGGAGAGGCTTGTATTTACAAGAAAGTGAGTGGGAGCAATGTGGCAGTTCTGATATTATATGTGGATGACATATTATTGATTGGAAATGATATAGATCTTTTAAACAGTGTTAAAAGTTATCTAAACAGCAAACTTTCGATGAAAGACCTTGGTGAAGCGTCATATATGTTAGGCATTGAAATCTATAGAGATAGATCAAGGCGCCTAATTGGGCTATCGCAGAGTACATACCTTGATAAGATATTAAAGAAGTTTAATATGGACGAAAGTAAGAAGGGGTTCTTACCTATGTTGCAAGGCAAGACATTGAGTAAGACTCAAAGTCCGGCTACGGCGGAAGAAAGAGAGATGATGGATAAGACCCCCTATGCCTCGGCCATAGGCTCTATTATGTATGCCATGTTATGTACAAGACTGGATGTGGCACATGCTTTTAGTTTGACTAGTAGGAACCAATCTGATCCAGGTTCGGAACACTGGATAGCGGTAAAGAACATCCTCAAGTACTTGATAAGAACTAAGGATATGTTTCTCATATACGGAGGTGAAGAAGAGCTAGTCGCTAAGTGTTATGTCGATGCTAGCTTTGACACCGATCCGGATGACTCTAAGTCTCAATCCGGATACGTATTTCTCTTGAACGGAGCAGCAGTTAGTTGGAGGAGTTCCAAACAACCTGTGGTGGCTGGATCAACAACGGAGGCGGAATATGTTGCTGCTTCAGAAGCGGCGCAGGAGGCAGTTTGGATGAAAGAGTTCATTACAGAACTGGGTGTGGTTCCTAGTGCGCTGGACCCGATGGTGATCTATTGTGACAACAATGGAGCCATAGCCAACGCAAAGGAACCAAGGTCTCACAAGAATTCCAAATATATTAAGCGCCGGCTTCACTCCATCCGCAAGCATGTCAAGGATGGAGATATAAAGATTTGTAAAGTACACACGGACCTAAATGTAGAAGATCCGTTGACTAAAGTTCTCCCTAGGGCAAAACATGATCAACACCAGAACTCCATGGGTGTTAGATTTATCACTATGTGAACTAGATTATTGTATCTAATACAAGTGGGAGACTGAAGGAAATATGCCCTGAGAGGCAATAATAAAGTTGTTATTATATATTCCTTATATATGATAGATGTTTATTTTACATGCTAGAAATGTATTGATTTGGAAACATCAATACATGTGTGTTTAATAAACAAAAAGGGTTCCTACTCATGCCTCTCTTATAGACTAGCTTGTTGATTAACAGGATGATCAAGGTTTCCTGATCATGGACATTGGATGTTGTTAATAACAAGGTCACACCATTGGTGGAATGATGTGATGAACATTCATCCGAAGTATAGCATTACGATCAAGTCATTATGTTTATATTGCTATAACATCATACGAAGTAATCTTTATGCTTAGACCATGAGATCATGTTAATTGCTAACACCGGAAAAGTATCTTGATAACATCAAACGTCACACCGTAACAGGGTGACTATAAAGATGGGTTCAGTACTACGAAGGTGTTATGTTGAGGCTCATGGATCAAGAGTAGAATTTGTCAATCTAGATGACGGATAGATATACTCTGGGCCCTCTCGGTGATATCACATTAGGATAGCTTGCAAGCAAGTGATGTGATCACTAGAATATTATATCACGGGAACGAGAAAAGAGTGCATGTCGGTAATGAGATCAAACTAGGTATGGAGATACCAATGATAGAATCTCGGACAAGTAATATATCAAGAGACAAAGGGATTTAGTTACAAGCGTTAAAGATTCTCACGATCACAGGAGTCATCGTTGAATGTGTAGGAGTCAGTACGGATCTCCAGGTCCCGCTGCTGATTATTGATCGGAGAAGGGTCTCGATCATGTCTGCATTATTCGCGAACCGTAAGGTGGCACACTTAAGAGTTACCGGACACCATTTTGGAGCACATATGTTTCAGACGAAAGAATTGCAAAGCGCAGGAATTGTTTCAATAGAAACCGGAAATTGTTTCGGGTGAAATTGCACAAGGTGGTTCTGCATGTGATATTGAAATATTGCAAGGGGCTATATGTGAATGTTTGTTAATTAAAGTAATTAACAAAATTATGAATAACTTTAATAAAAAGAGTTTTATTAAATGAGAGAGCATTAATTTGGAGAAATTTAATGCATTTAAAGTGGAGACTTTAAAAGGGAATGTGAAGAGGCATTTTAATGTGGAAGGGTTACCACCACATGAATGGGGGAGGTGAGGGGTCACCCCCCATGCGCTGGCCATGGGAGAGGGGGCACCCCCCTCCTCCTATAAAAGGCCACCCATTCCCTCCTTCATCCTCACACCTCCTTGTGAAGGATCTCTCTCCCCCTCTAGAATTATTCCCCCATGGTCTCGGATTAGCAAGATACATGTTCCCGGTGGCATTTCGTCTGGAAGGAGTTGCTGCTTCCGCTGGATCGCTGGAGCGAGGAGGTGGAGGTTGTCCGTTGGCTTGAACGTGTGTGCGAGTGCGGATGCGCTCCTGAGTTGCGGCACTCGGACTTCCTCACGATCTTGAGATCGGCAAGTGTACGACTACATCAACCACGAGTTCCTACTCGTTAACAAAGCTCGTTGTCTACGAGGGTAAGTTCTCGTTGGATGTATGTCCACCTGTTGCTTTGTACCTAGTAGATAGATCTTGGCGTGTAGTTCACACCGTAGGAAATTTTTTGTTTTCTATGCTGTGGACCCAACATTCCGCGCCTCGCGGAGCTCCTGTGTTGTGCACTTGGTGGGAGCCCACCCGGCGACCCTTTTCCTGGTGGCCTTTGCGGCGGCAGTGGAAGTACTAGCGGCTTTGCTTTTTCCCATGGTGGAGGAACAAGGAACGAGGGGAATGAAAATCAAAGTTCGCAAGGGGCAAGAGCGCAAGGAGGAAGAAGGAGCAGAGGGAGGCTAGGTGAAATAGTAAAAAGCATATCCCTTCCCTTATAAAGAGCAACAACGCAAGGACCTAACCATTCGATGCAAAATAGAAACGACAGAGGATTGCACTATGATGACACATGTTTACAAAGGTATCGAAAAGGAAAAATATGAAAGAAGTTATGACTGTGGTAAAAACGGAGAACAGCGCGTGACGCCTCGATTCTCGCACACCGAGGGAACGTGTAGTCAAGAATCTCCACTAAAAACGCCATCACGCGTCATTATTACTCCGCATGGGCCCACGTTCGACACGTCCCGTCATTGCGTGTTTTTCTGAAAATTAACAGCATCAGATACATCATCACTGATGTCACAAAAAGCACTACAGCAAAAATTGTGGCTTTCTCAGCGTATGATCCGAAGAAATTCAATTGGAGTCGAAGTAAATTCCTGCAGGAGAAGATTTGAGACTACACTCGAAATATACAACATTACGACTGTAGCCTCGAGGGCTACTCCTATCGGGAGCACTAGTCGTGCACCCGACAAAATTTATAGAAACAATGACACATTTTTTGAGCCTATGTCTTGATACATATATCCAAACATAGCCTCGGGGGCTACTCCTGTCAGGAGCGCTGGCGCGTGATACATTGCAAATGTATCTATAATTTTTTATGTTCCATGCTTGGTTTTATCCAATTTCTTGTGTTTTCTCCACACTTTGGAGTACTTTTCATATGATTTCTTGGACTAACCTATTAACAAGAGCCACAGTGCCAGCTGCCTATTTTCTGCTGTTTTTGGTTCCAGGAAAGTCAGAAAATGAATATTCTCGGAATTGGACGGGACAAAAGCCAAAGTGCCTATTTTCCGGAAGTCATCAGATGCCAGAGTACGAGACGGAGAGGGGCCAGGGGGCCACCACACCACCTGGCCGCGTGGCCCGCGCCAGGGGGTGGTCAGGCCGCCTTCGGCACCCCCTCGGCGTCCCCTTCCGCCAATAAGATGCCCTCGGGGCGAAAACCCTAAGTACCCAAACAAAAATCCACGAAAGAGTCTAGAGCCGCCATCATCTCCATCCCTAGATCGGGAGGGACCTGAAGCTCTTCCCGGCACCCTGCCGGAGAGGGGAATTCACCCTGGAGGCCTTCTTCGTCAGCATGCAAGCCTCCGGTGTGATGCGTGAGTAGTTCATCCTTGGACTACGGATCCATGTAGTAGCTAGATGGCTGGTTCTCCTACTTTGTGCTTTCATGTTTAGATCTTGTGAGCTTCATTCATGATCAAGATCATCTATTTGTAATTCTGAATGTTGTGTTTGCGGGG
The DNA here is from genome assembly GCA_916181665.1 of Avena sativa. NCBI lineage: Eukaryota > Viridiplantae > Streptophyta > Magnoliopsida > Poales > Poaceae > Avena > Avena sativa. Next base: position 439,619,276 of record OV702295.1, read on the forward strand.
ATCCGATGGATATTGAGATGCTATTTCAGATTGATTATTGATTCTATCATGTCTTTGTTATTTGTGATCTTGCATGCTTTCCGTTGTTAGTAGCCATCTTGGCCAAGTAGATGCTAGCAACTCCAAGAGTTAGTATTTATGCTCGATAGTGGGTTCATGCCTCTGGTAATCTGGGGAAGTGACAAAAATCTCTAAGGTACTAGATGTGATGTTGCTACTAGGGAGAAAACAACAATCCTTTGTTCATAGAATAATCGTATTGTTTACTTTACACGCAGCCGTAAAGCAATAATCTGTTGCTTGCAACTTAATACTGGAGGGGGTTCAGATGATAACCTGAAGGTGGATTATTAGTCATAGATGCAGTTGGATGGCGGTCGATGTATAATGTTGTAATGCCCAATCGAATCTCAAAGGAGTCAAGATGATTAGTATATGCATGTATTGCTTTCTCGATGTTTGTCAATTGCCTCGCTGTAATTTGTTCACCCGGCATGTTATCTATCTTAAGAAGAGCTACCTCTAGTGAACTATGGATCCCGGTCCTTTTTCTTTACATACAACCTATAAACTATTTACTGCTTTGTGTTTACTTTCTCCAAACTATTACTTCCTTCCATTCGATACGTTTAATCCTTTATTTTCAGCAAAACACGGTGAGATTGACAACCTCATCGCAAGTTGGGGACAAAGTTCTGTGGTTGTGTTGTGCAGGTCTCCACGTTGCTACTAGCACCGATAGTGCGCCCTGCCAAGGCTCAGCTAGCAACACCTTTGAGGATATGGTCACTGGAGTCAGGGTCGTGTGGATTGGTCCATGTTTGAGGATGTATCTTCTTCTGCTCGCCCTCATGGCCAGAGCTCTACTCAGGAGGATCAGGATGGCGAGGACGAGGACGAGGATGAGGAGGAGGATGACGACGACTACAGTGGCTAGAGTTGTCTTTGGGGCGCTTTAGTTGTGCTCTTTTCCCTTTTTGGCGTCTTGATGCCAAAGGGGGAGAAGTAGCCCCTTTATTAGGTTGCTACCGGGGATTTGCATGGGTACACGAGCTTCACATTATTTCAATTTGCCTCTTTGAAGCTTCGTGTCGTTATCCTACTCTTTGAGTACTTTGTTGTGTTGAACTCTATGTTGTGTGTTGAGATTTGCCTACCCGGTTGTGTTAAGTAACTATGTTATATCTATATCTAGCTTATTGATCTAGTTGTGTTTATATATCATATATCATGTCACTTATTGCTAGCTACAAAATCTTGTGAGGATGTAATCCTATGGAGTGTGATCATGCATTCAATTGCAAAGCAAGAAGTGGTCACACATCTAGGGGGAGCCTCGCTATATGTTATATTTCTCCACTTGTGAACATTTATAGCTATTCCTTTTGCAAATCCTTGGGTTATCATCAAACACCAAAAAGGGGGAGATTGAAAGGGCATTTATGCCCTTACTATTATTTTGATGTTTGGTGACAACACTTGGATTAGTTTAATCATCTGTTAAATGTTTCAGGAGATTCCACCTGTCCCATGAATGGCGCAACAAGGGAAAAAGAGCTTCCCTGGGTCGGGTTTTTGCAAGTGACTAGTCCCAGCCGGACTGTCCGGCTGATCCTGGTCGGAGTGTCCGGCCTGGCCGGACTGTCCGGTGGGATTCGGCCGGACTGTCCGCCCAGGAGAAGTGGGCAACTCCTCTGGACACTCAGAACAGGTTTTCAGACTCTCTCCAGACACTTTCCGGATTCTGGCCAGAAACTTGGCCAGGCCGGAGTGTCCGGCTGGTCTCGCCCGGAGTGTCCGGCTGGACCGGACTGTCCGTTTGACATTGGCTGGACTGTCCGGGTCAAGTGGCTCCCAACGGCTTCATTTCCAGGGGGCCTATATAAAGGCCCCTTCTTCTACCTTGGAAGCTGCTCGTCCACCTCAAGAACACCATGTCCATCTGAGCCACCAAATCAACAAGATCTCTTCATCCAACCGTCCAAAGTCTTTGATCTTTGGAGAATCGAAGGAGGAGGCCTTGATCTACAGCTTCACCAAGAGAGATCTTCATTTCCCCCTCATTCACTTGAGGGCCCCCCATGCTTTAGTGTTTCATTGGAAACCCTAGGTTTTGATTTGGTTCTTACAAGCTTGTCTTTGATTGTTTGATAGCTTGCTTGTATTTGGGAGCCTCCAATTAAGTTGTGGATGTGTGCCCCGAACTCGTTGTAAAGGTGCCGGCTTCCACCTCGAAGGTTGCCGTATAGTGGAAGAGGTGAATCGAACCCGTTGGGGTGAGGTTCATCGGAGAACAAGGGAGGCCTCTCGTGGCGTTGGTGGTTTGAAACCACCCCCTCTCCAAACGTAGACGTACTTCCCCTCAAAAGGAAGGAACTACGGGAAACAAATCCTTGTGTCTCCGTGTGCTCCACTTTGGTTCCTTCTACCTTTTACTGCACTTTACTTATCTAGTTATTGTTTAGTTAGTGTTTGCTTGTCATATAGGTAAATTCACCTTAGTTGCATAATCTAGAGAATTTACCTTTCTTGTCAAACCCTAATTTGAAAAGGAGTAAAATTTGAAGTAGCACCTATTCAACCCCCCCTCTAGGTGGCCATACGATCCTTTCAGCTTCTGACCATTCTCAAACCAATATTGTGTCTAACGTACAAACCCCCTCAGGTCTATTTCAGATACCCACGTAAGTGCAAACCCTTAAGTGCTTTCTGGATTTAACCTAGTGAAATGGATCATATGGGCACCTAGAGGGGGGTGAATAGGTGCTACACCAATTTTTAATTCTTTTTTTCAATTTTAGGCTTAGCACAAAGGTAAATTCTCTAGATAAACTAATGGGTGGAATTTCCCTATATGCAAACCTATCTACTAGCGAGTAAAGGGCAAGTGGAAGAGGAACGAGTGAACCAAAGTGAAGCACGCGGAGACACAGGATTTGTTTGAGCGCAATTTCTTCCTTGTTAAGGGAAGTACGTCTGCGTTGGAGGGGTGGGCGGTACTAAGACCACCACGCCACAAAAGGCCTCACCCTATTCTCCGATAGATCTCGCCACAACAGACCTGATCCACCTTCCACTATAGGTACCCTTCGAGGCGGGCACCGGTGCCTTTACACAACTAGCGGGGCAACAACTCCACAACAACTTGGAGGCTCCTGAAATGACAACAAGCTGGCACAAGAACAGAGTTGTCAAACACAATACCAAGATCTAGGTATTGACAAAAATACTAGATAAGGGATTTCTCCAAGTGAATGGAGAGGAGTTGAAGCGCTTGATTCTTGATGTTGATGATGAACTTCTCCTCCTTCAATTCCACCAAAGATCAAGACCTTCGGGTGGTTGAAGTGGGAGATCGAGAATGAGAGCTCTTGCACAAGGTCTGGTCAATTTCGAATGAATCAAGAGTTCTGAACGTTGGGGAAGAAGGGGTACTTATACCCCCTTCCAAAAACCAGCCGTTGCACACTTTGGGGGCCGGATTATCCGGCCCAAGTGAGGGCCAGATTATCCGGCCTGGGGAAAACACCGCCCCAGACTCGGAATATCCGGCAGATAATCCGCCCCTTCCTAGAGCGTCGCGCCGAGCTTGCCCTTGATCAACTTCTGGGGGCCGGATTATCCGGTCCTCTGCGAAGGCCGGATTATCCGGCCTGGGGAAGAAAAACCGTCCTAGTTCGGATTTTTCGGGAGAAAATCCGACCGGATACCAAGCGACGCGCCTTGGCTCCTTTTGCTCGAAAACTGGGGGCCGGATTATCCGGCCCTTGCGAAACCCGGATTATCCGGCCCGGGGAGGAAAAACCGCCCCAATTTCAGATTTTTCGGGAGAAAATCCGACTAGACACAGAGCGACGCGCCTTGGCTTCCTTGAGAGATGAGGTAGGCCGGATTATCCGGCCCTTGGAGGGGCGGATTATCCGGCCCCCTCAAAACTTCCTGCACACTTAGCACACATAAAAAGTCTCCATAGTATTGTTATCTAACACGCAAAACATAGGAAAACATGAAATGTTCTTTCACCTAGGTTCTCACACCATTGAACAAAGAGGGATTTCACCAACATGCCATACTAGGAATGCATCTAATACATGTTAAACTTTAGCTATCTTTGTAGATCGATAGGTAAGAATTAGGGAATTTGACGTGGGAAAAATGGTTTTCCATGAGCAAACCATCGGGCACACGGCAAACCAACGATTTGCCATAGGCCATGAAAGTTACACACGGAAAACATAAAACACACGGCAAGTTACCTAAAAAGCTCATGGCAATGAAAGGTCGGCCCCGTCTATTTGTGTCCAAGGAAGAAAAAAGCTTGCCCCTATCTATTAATATATTGTGAAACACCAGAAATCAATCTATCCGATACATACATTCATCAGCATATAATCCAAGAAGACTTGTGTTGAAATCTAATGCGGATTCTGACAAAAGAAAAGTCAACTTCATATATCTCAATATGGATAGATATGATCAACTACAAACTGGTGTTAAATTGAATCACAAATAAGTGGTGTACTACTCTTTATAGCTTAATCTGAAAAAAGTCCATATATTATCAAAATAATTAGCATAGTGGTGTGGAACATCCCCTACTTTAAATTAGCGACCGCCAGTATGACAATAGGAAAGAAATGTCACAATAAAAAAGGTCACATGATATTTTTTTGATTGAATAGCTTGTGTACGATTTTGTCGGTTCAAATATCTAGTATGTTTGCTAGTGTCAGCTATAGTGTGAAGTATTGTTTACTTATGCTATAGTGTGAAATTCTGCTATAGTGTGAAGTATTGTTTACTTATGCTATAGTGTGAAATTCTGCTATAGTGTGAAGTATTGTTTACTTATGCTATAGTGTGAAATTCTGCTATAGTGTCAAGTATTGTTTACTTATGCTATAGTGTGAAATTCTGCTATAGTGTCAAGTATTGTTTACTTATGCACTTTAGACTGTACCGTGTGCAGCCATTTGTGAGTAAACTGGGGAGCTCGCGTGTGTACGCTAGTGGTTACAGGCCTGCAGCTTGCGGACTGAGTTCGCGATGATGCGCTCGTCGAGGCCACGAACTGGCTCATCAGCAGGTCGAGGTACGCGCTACTGGGTCAGTCGTCGAGCACGGACAAGAATGTCAGCAGAGCAGCTGCCGCTGCCGGTGGCCGGCTGCGCGGTCAGCCTCCAAGGCATCGCCGACCACTGGTAGCTTCATCCGTTCTTCTCTACGTACGCATACGCATACGCCATGTCCACGAGGGAAACCTGCTTGGCTGTGTGAAGAACAGCACGAACACGGCGTCCCCGTCTGCAGCCTGCTGGAACACATCGTAACACCATGGCACACACATGCCGGCCATCCCAGCATGACCACTGTCCCGTTCGGTCGACTGTTAGACATGCACGAGTGAAACGAGTGCACCAGGGATATCTGGGTCCAGCTGGAGAAAAAATGACGGAAAAACTTAACGGAGCTAACGGTAGTGTTATATAAGACAAAAAAATTACACAAGTGATCAAATAAGGAAGCAAAAAAATTTCAGGGTTAAATAAGGAATCATATTGAGAAGTAGTATCAAATAAGGAATTTTCTCTAGGCATTATGTATCTAATAACTGCATCATGTGTCTTCTAATGGCAGCGGATGGTACCATGGACTAGGGGCAGATTACATCGATGGCAGCAGATGGCATGATGGAGCGTATGGCATCAATGGTGACAGATGTTACGATGGACTAGTTGCCATTACATGATTCAGACTTGCTTTTGTTGTTATGCTACATTGATGTAATACATTGTGATCTTTGCATGATCTAGTTTGATGTTTTGGATGATCTAGTTTGACCTATTGATAAATATGATATATATGTTCAGCTAGTGATGTATTTGTTGTTTATGTGTTGCTGTTGTAATGTGAAATTGTTCAGCAATTTTTGAAATGCAGGGATTTAAAAAACAGATAATATATAAAAACAATCAAATTCATAAATGTCGTGTGCATTACTTAATGGGTTGACGGCAAACTCTACTAGATTTGCCGCAGGCTGGGGATAACTCACGGCAAATATCGACCCAAGTTAATGCAGTTCACGGATGATTTGTCGTAGGCTTCTGTGACTAGTTTTGCCGTAGGCAAGCAAATGGTCGAAAAATTTACGACATTGACCTACTAACTTAATGGAGTAAGCAGCTGTCAGCCTGCTGTAGTTTGCCGTGAGCTAGGATAAAACTCACTGAAAACCATTTGCCGTGTGCCCAAAATTTAACACTCGACAAATCTTCCAGTTTGCCAACACTGAATTTCCGTAGCGATTTTCTGTCAGTTTTCCTACGCCAAAGCCTTTACCGTGATCTTTTCTTCCTTTGCGGTAGGTCTGTAGCCTATGGCAAATTACTAATTTCCTGCAGTGGTACGTCTGAATATTAACTTAAGAGCCTGGGTTAAAAACCTGCATGTAACTTTTATTTTACCAGCTACTTTATCTCGTGAATACGTATTTTAGGTGGGTCAATCATTAAACAGCATCATCATCATGAAAAGCGACAAAATCCATACTTAGTTTCTTACACTTCATTTCAGAATTTAAGCAGACTAATAATCATCTAGTACTGTACATACTCTCCTATCGATTTAGGATAGCTGTAAACAAAGTAGCACTAGGCCACTACGATAGAGAGCAAGAGCAGACCAACCACTACAGTGTCAGTATGGCCGCTGGGTATTAGTGTAACCTCCTAATGATCGATGCACCACGATGATTTTGGCAAACATACTCATACCTCACGCGCTGTAGCCGTTTGTTTCTCTGTGTCTCCTATTGCTGTGAGTAGTGATGAAAACGGAGCGAAAATGGATAAAGTAGAGTGACGCTACATTTGTTTTCATATTTTTTTGCGAAAGTGGAAACAAATACTGAAACCCGGAAACAAAAACAGAAGTAGATATTGTCAGAAACAGATACATACCGAATACGGTGCACACGCGAAACGATGCAGATTTTACAAGGAATGAAGAGAACCTGGAATAAGGCAGCAAATCTCAAGCATTCAAAAAAAACCAACAAAATTGTTCCCCGATTATAGCATGGTATATGGTTTACAAGGGAACAAGGAAAATATCAAATCGTTGAAGCATCCTCGAATGCATGAAGGGATTACATGGTCACCGATTCTTGGATGAGAAGCGTTACAAGTTTGGCTTGATAAGGTCATATAATGGGTCGGTTGGATTTGTCCATGCACATAAACCCTAAAATGGAAACTCCATATTAGAAAGAAACGGAAATTCCGTTTTCACGTCTGTTTCACGGGAAAACATTGTTCTGTTTTTGTTTGCGTTTCTGCCAAAAAAATTCGTTTCCATTTCTATTTAGCAAAATTCCGTTTCCATTTCGGTTTTTCTGCGTAAAATTCACAAACTTTCTTCTCTACTTTCATCCCTACCTGTGAGATAACCCACATTGTTTTACAAGTGCAGATATTACATATTTTTCGGCCCATTTTTACATGAGTTGCCATTTATATATTTATACCATACAAAACTATTCATACAAAGTTGTGACACCACAATGTATTTATTGTGTGGATGTATCGGATGATGGAGCTGGTCGATTCCTCAGGTACGGATATGACATATGCTTGATGGGGTAGCATACGTAAAATAGAAGGATTGGTCGGATAAGTTTAGGTTGGTGGGATAGTTTCTTTGGTTCCAATACATGTCATAACTTTAGTAATGGACACACATGTATCTTGGACGGAAGGTTAGGTTACTTTGTTTTTCTTGATGCGCCAATTGTTATATTTCCTTTGTTACCAATGGCAACAAATCATCAAATCTTTTTCATATATACTAGCATAGTTTATGAACCTATTACTTAAAAGGAAACTACTGAATATAGATAAGGATACTCAGAAACAAGTATGCATACAAAAAACTCATTTCTTAAACATTTTCACTTATCAGTAATTTACCTACATTGTTTCACTTAGCGATGATCCAACTCAATACATCACAATGAGTTTATTACATCCACGTACATCTCACCCTCTCTAGCTGTTTGTTTCCCTATGCCTCCTATTCCTATGGATTTACCCTGAGCGTTTGACATGTGCCATACGGTTTACCCACATTGTTTCTCAATATTGTACATATATTTTCTAGCCCACGTTTGCTAGAATATTTGTATTCATTGAAAAGTTCAAATGAAGCTGTAACATCGCAGTGTAGTATCTGTATGCATAGGATGACAGGACTATGTAGTAGGTTCTCGGGCTTAAGATGGGGTACTATATGTAGGGGAAAGTGTTGTCCAGATAAAGTGAGGTTGGTGGGTTCCTCTTTTTTCGTACTAATACATGTCAGAACTTTTTGAATGAACACATGCATCTTGTACGGAAGATCTTGTTACTTCATTGCGCATGAATTGCGATATTTCCTTTGTTGCCAATGATAACCGGTCATGAATTATCTACATGAATTGATACCATAGTTTCTCATGGCTACTAACACAACAATTTCAGTAAACATGTCATGAATTATTTACCTGAACCGATACTTTAGATGCTCATGGCTATTAACAGTGGAATTTCAGTAACATGTCATATCTTTAGCATGTGATAATGAGGAATGGTTGATAAAAGAGGTAGTTGGATGTTTTGGAAAAAAAAGAGATAGCTTCAGAAAGAAGCTTGAGCATTCAGGCCACGACTTGTGGGCTGGCCCAAGATTAGGGCAAGAACATACGTGCAACATTTGATTTACCGGTCCACTTTGTCTCCTACATGCACATTTTAAGCGGGCATTAGATGTCAAAGGGATGTAAATTCCCGTGCACATCTAGGAGTAAATTCAGAATCTGAGCATGAAACCAAGAGTTTGGTTCCTTAGGCTTTGATCGGGTACTTAGGGTTTCCGTATCAGAGGCAATATATCGGCGGAAGGAGAGGCCGAGGGGGTGCCTGGGGCGGCCAGACCATCCCCTGGCGCGGGCCAGGCCTGGTCGCGCAGCCAAGTGGTGTGGCCGGGCCCCAGCCCCTCTCCGTCTTGTATTCTAGCTCCACGTGTCCTCGGTAAAATAATGACTTTGGCTTTTGTCCCGTCCAATTCCGAGAATATTCATTTTCTGACTTTCCTAGAACCAAAAACAGCAGAAAACAGGCAGCTGGCACTGTGGCTCTTGTTAATAGGTTAGTCCAAGAAATCATATGAAAAGTACTCCAAAGTGTGGACAAAATATAAGAAAGTAGATAAAACCAAGCATGAAACATCAAAAATTATAGATACATTTGCAATTTATCAACGGCGCACTCGGAAGAGATGGTGGCCTTGGAGGTGATGGTTTGCTTCTCGATGGAGACGGTGGCCTTGACGCCGATCCTAGGAACTTGATGTATTCTTTTTTCCAAAGAATGAAGCCACTCATGACTTCTCCTAGTGTCGTCTCCCCTTTACCTCCAGGGATGTCAAGCTGCAGTGACCAAAATAATAGTTGAACTTCCTCCACACTGACACGAGCATAGCCAGCTGGAATTAAATTGCAATGGTAGGTCGCTCCCTATGCAGAAGGTAAAGCAAAGCCGACCGCCACCTTCATGGATATGTTCTTCAGTTCAACATACAACTCACAACTAGTCTTCTCCTTGATTGCATCTTGGTAGACATCCATCGTTGCATCATTAGCCTGGACCTTCGTGAAAGCCACACTGGTTTATCATTTTTCTCGCTCGGCTTCTGTAAGTGTCAATGTCCTCGGGAAACCCAATATCCCATGGATAAGAAAGTCCAAAGCCTCGTGTTCGTCCGACCTTTTTAGGATTCCTGAGGGCCTTTGTCAGCTCATCATTCTCTCTGTCAGGAACGAACTTTCCCTCTTGAACCTCTTTTATCACTTTAATAAGTACATTCTTGGGTTCAACAATTTCTTTCTTTGCAACAATCTCCCCTGTTTTTGGGTCATACAATCCTACATGCCTAAGTATCCAATTTCTTGACCTCAAGGGTCACCACTTGTAGATGGAGTGACCCCTTTAGCCGCCAGGTTAGCCTCCGTTGTATCTCACTTAGGCATGACACTCCTATAGCCACATGTCCCCATATAATGGTCATATTTCTTTTTAGAAGCATTTACCTTATTCTTTGCCGACCTTGCCGTAGCTGGTTCCGAATGCTTGTATTCCGCAAATGCGCCCCAGTTATCCCGCTGCTGCTCTAGTGCGCCAGTGAATTTAGGAGCTTTTTTCTCCTTCAAATAGTTTTCGTATAATATTTTCTTCCAGTCCTTGAATTGTGTGCCCATCTTCTTAAGAGCCCACCCCTTGACTTTCAACCTCATTTTCTGTGTGAGCTCATCTGTCGGCAAGACTGGTAGGGTGAAATGTGTCGTTAGAGAATTCCAAAGACAATCTTTGGCTCTATCATCGACAAAACTAGGTCCAGCTAGATCGCTTTTCTTTCCTAGCTTATTCCACTCCTGAGTGGTGATGGGGATGGTGTCCCTAACAATCACTCCGCATTGATGTACAAATGCATTTACGCTCTCTATGGGCTCCAACGGTTGACCTAGCTGAGAGACTATGTCAATTGTGAAACGGACATCAGCGGCCCACTTTTTTGTCGGGCCTCTTTTTTTGTAGAAGATTGGCCGATGCGAAGGTCTAAGAGAAAAAACATTCGTCAGTATATATATATACACGTACGAATCAATTAATGCATCTACTAGTGATCGGTAGAGGCTTTATATACCTCGCCAGACTTTATTATTAAGGTGTCTTCACCATGGTCTCCACCGTCATCTCCTCTAGACAAATTAAGATACTGGGAGTCATCATCTCCACCGTCGCTTGTCCATCGTAATAAAAACATCCAGTACCCTTATCTATCATGTCGAGCACCACCTCTTTTGTTGTCTCCACCGTCCATAGATTAACTAATACAGAAGAAAGATAAAATAATTTTGCATTAAGTAAGAGAATATTACAATTGCGATGACTCGGATACAGAAAAAGATTAAGTACTAGTAATGAAACAATATAATATATGTCCGATAATCCAGATAATGCAACAATAATATAAGATAAAGTACAATAATATATCTCACTCATATCAAACTAGACATCGACTACCGAGTCCTGAGCCGCGGGAGGTGTACACCCAAAAAGAAGGAACCATCACCGGAGAGTAGCTCGGGTGAGATCTGTGAAGAACCTACAAGGTATTGGAGAACCTGACCTCCAAAATAGCCATATATCGGCGGATGTGCTTGTCCTCCTCCCTGACAGCACCTACCGCAGTTGCACCCCCATACCCTGTCTGGTTCCCCTGCGGTAGGGTAATGGCTCCACTCTAGGCCGCCGCTACGGCATCCACCACTTGCTTCAACATGTGTTGGTCGAGCGAACCTTGCTGAGTATTACCTTGGGTAGATCCAAAGTTGCTGCCAGAAGAGTTTCTTTGTTGTTCATCCCAAAGTTTCCACGGCCACCACCCCTTCCACTATTCCATAATTTTCCTCCATCACAGGAAGCCCGAAGTTCATATCTCTTTCTGTTTTGATACCCAATATCGCCATTGTTGTTCGTAGTCTCATGAGGAAAACCAAATCCCCCATGAAAGGCACCGGAATCAGCACCATTGAAATTGTGTTGTCCGGAGTACCCATGCGGTGGATTGTTCTCAAAACGCTGAAAATCTCTGTTGCCTGCAGCACTGTTTTCTCCATGGAAAAAATTCCCACGGCCACGACCCGGTTGAGGCTGATTGAAATTGTTGATGGAAAAGCCTCCCCCCCTCCATCACCGTTACCCCTTCCCGGACCACCCCCACTGCCGCCACCATTAGTGTTTTGGGCGGCGAAGAGAGGAGATGGTGTCGAACAGAGATGACAATACCGAAGTTTGTGTCGCTAGGTATGAGTACATTGGGTCGCAATGCGGGTATTGGACCTGACTCAGCATGGGTCGAAACAAACCTACGGTACGTGTTTTCGCTGACTCCAGCCTGCGCAGGCAAAGGTCCAATGAAACCAGCACCACCCCACCGTTTAGGGCCCAAACACCGGGATTCAAAAAATGCGAAAAATTCGGATCAACAGATCTCGCCGTGGAAGACGAGGAAGACGACGAGCTAGCGATCTTCCTTTATCTCCGGCAGGCCGTCGTCCAGCCATCATCATCAGAAATTCAAATATGATGCATAGAGGGTTGCAGCGGTGGTCTCCTTAGCGATCTTACCGAATGACAAACAGACTTAGCAGAAGCACTTCTGCTACGATGATATCATCTGAACACGGACGTACCTTCGTCGGCGGTGAAATCCATAGCTCTAACGCTGCGAGTCTCTGTTGTCGCCATCTCTCCAGCCATTTCGCCACCCTTGCGGATTGAACCACGACACCCGATCCAGCTTCTTCAAACGCCATCCATCGGGAAGATTCAGCCGAATCCGCCGCCGTCTCAAACGAGAGCTCATCCGCCTCATCCTTTCCGTCGGAGGAAAGCGCCCAGAACCTGCCACCCGCCAGCGTTCCACGGTCATCGCTAGACCGTCGAGGAGAATCGCTCCCGGGAATTCCGGAATCGCCTCCGAGATCGCCGGACATAACATATTAAAGATTACCGGTCTAGCATGTTGATTAGTTAGGTTGCTGCTTAATTGTAGTACGTGCATGCGAGTACTCGTACGTGCATGTTCACACTAGCAAGAGAGCGCTGCTTGCGAACATTTCCCACCAAAGTCAAATATCTACGCTGCTAGGAAGTCAAGAGATGTCAGGATAAGAATCTTAGCTTTTGTCAGGATAAATAGCAGTATGTCAGGATAGAGTTCAGCTGCCAGGATAAGCTGGTGGTCAGGTCATCTTAGCGCATCGATGAGCTGGTTTGTGCATCTCACGAGTCCTATAAATAGGACCTCTCGTATCAGTCTAATACACCGAGTAGCAGGAGAAGGAATAAACAAGTTCTTTGCTTCAGCTTCTTGTGTCCTCTCGTGAGAGTTTTTCATCCTATCTAGAGTGTGCGTGTGTGTTCTTGTCCAAGAAATCGTGTGTAGCAGGAGTAGGGGCTCGGGGCTCACATAGCCAAAAAAAATCATGGAAAACCTAAGTAAATGCAAGTGTAATGTCATTTACACTGTAATTATTTCCACAAGTTCCTTTACAAACTTTATACTACTAAACAAACAAAACTATGCTTTACATTGTCTTTGGCTAGTCTGAGATTCGCACACGCATTGTACAAGGGAAGAAATCAAAGATAAAGGGCCCATGTACAAATTCATAGGCATCATCAAGTGTCTCACTGTGGTGCTGCACGGCTTTTAACGTGTGACGGGCCGTCAGCCAATGCGGGTCGAGGTCGCCACTGATGGCCACCTCCGGCTATTGTCTCTGGCCGTTCCAGCTACGTCGTGTAAGTCGCTCTATCTACTGGCTGTCCTTGCAAGACAACCCCACGATCATGTCTGCTCTCTATGAGATGAATTTAGGGAGTCGTGAATCCATTCAAAAAGGCAGGTAGAAATGAGCTGAATGAGATGTGCTCCAAAACAAGCATCACCTCCGAATTCCAGATGTCTCTCATGACTATTCTCAACATAGCATTGGTTAATTCATGAATCTCGGTTGTGGATTCCTTTGGCCTGAATACTTTAAATTTTGTATCTCGATCTTCCCAGCTTATAGTGTTGTTTGATTTGTCCTGATCTCCTGGTGTTTACATGTTGGTGTCTATATGTACCACTGCAATTTCACTTTCAGCGAACCACATTGAATGCCCTGTCATCTTTACCTTTACCTGCTAGTACTTAATTTGCGTACGATCGTTCACGAATGAACGAACCGATTTAGTTATGCTTTTTCTAGGATTAATGTGGCAAAAAGGAAAATAGCTATGTCGATTGCTTTGCCGTTGGCGTAGGTGTAAAACCTAGACCAACGGCTTAGCGTAGCCTTGGCGCTATCGCATTGCCTTCATGGCCAATCCCCTACGCCAACAGTTCGGTCTACGCCGACGACTGCCATAGGCCTATCCCATCCTATGCCGACGACAAACCTAAGTCGACGGCCGGTTTCCTCGGCTTCCCGCCTCGGCGCCTACACTGACGGTCCTGACAAATAGCCGTCGGCATAGCTTTTGGCCTTGGCGCATTGATTTGTTCCTATAGCGCGAATGAGATGTGCTCCAAAACAAATCAAGGTCGTCGGTGCCTTGATTTCTTCCTTGTACCGCATCAACGGCTCCATGGCACGGTGTAGGTGAGTCCATGGCGAGAGGAGGAAGGAGAACGAGCCGAACTTCAGTGCTCCGCAGATCTCGGAAGCCATCTTCTTGATATATGGATTGGTGAAGCACAACAAGAATTCGCCGTGGGAGTGCACAGTGACCTTGAGCTTGCCTTCATCGACGCGGAAGCTCCAAACGAAATCTCTCTTGACCACGAAGAACTCCAACTCAGGGTGGAAGCCCACGACAGTGGCCACCATATAATTCCTGAGGAGGTGGCGCTCTCTATTCGCCACCGACACCATGTGTGGCTCCATCCCCTACACAAACGACCAAAGATTTTCGCCCGGAGCCTCCATGCCACCTTGTGGCGGTGAAGGAGCGCTTGCTGGAGTCTCTGAAGGAGTGGAGGCAGTGGTCGATGAAGGAGAAGAAGAAGTGGTCGGTGAAGAGCGGGGCCTTGGCACCTGCTGACGCTCGAGACTCCCTTCTTGAAGAGAAAACTTCTTGCACTCACGAGCCTTGTGACCTACCTCCTCACAAAGAAGGCACCTAGCCGAGTTACGGAAATGGAGGATGCGGTGCTCAGGAGAGAGGCGGTGAAAACAACAACCCCAAGCTTTCTTTTAAAAGCAATAATTTGAATCAGGATGGGAGGGGGGCTTCTGCCCATTCAGCATTGAAGGAGGACGATTCCTCCGACCAACGAAGGTCCAACCACCACCATCAATGTGAGAGCCGTTTCCTCGCTCTCGCCTATTCCATATGCCTGGAACCGCAATCATGGACTGCAACCTAGGTCGGGGAACAGGCTTAGACATCTCAGTGCACGGGTTTCGTGCTAGAGGAGATAGGACGGCCCCAAAAAAGGAGGTGGGGCACGACGCATTGAAGCCAAGGAGCAGGATCGGCGAGCAACCGACAGGTAGAAGGGGTGGAGGAGGGAGGGCCTGGGAAGGGGCGGGAACCATGGGCAGCGCCGCCGCCGAGGAGGCGACAACTAGCGGGGGCGGGTGCTGGGGCACCGTGTCCTGCATGCTAGTATCCGAATCTAGGTGTCTATTCACTGACATGTGGGCATGATCAGAACCCCTATGGTCGTCCCTATCTCCTCCTTGGAGTTATAGGCACGAGACACAGGGTCGTCCGTTACATACATGGATCAAGCATCGGAAAGTCGTTCCTAAAGGCAACTTCACATGCAGGAGCCCCATCCACCATTCCTTCCCGTTTTGAGATTGATACGTGTGTCTAGTTTTTTTTAGCCCACACATGGATTATCCATGTTGAGGTCACTAATTGAAACAAAATTGAAACTGACTGAAACAATCTGTCAACAGTACAAAAATGTTTCAGAAATTTCAAATAAATTTCATAAGTTTCACAAGTGTTTCAGTTTTTTGGCAGCGCGTGGCTGAACGTCATGCTGATGTCAGTACTCCGACACATGAAGTTTCCTTTAGAAAATCCTTAATCAATCATACCATGCATGAGTCAACGTCTAATATAGCGGTCTCACTTGTGTACAACCACATGCAGGTCCCATACCCTTCCTTAGGTATGACCGAGAACTCCAGCAAAAAGGGCACCACGTCGCAGTAGAACGTGCATCTTCTACTGGTGGTCACCGATGCAGAACTACACATAGGCCGTCGTCGAGCCTCTACAAGTGGAGCCATACATCTTGAAAATGGTGTGGGAGCGTCAGCCAACGCTAGTTGAGGCTCAGGGGGTCTAGTCTGTATGATGCCGGGGACGGTAATCTTGGGATATAGTCCTTTCTAATGACATGATCTTGCCAGGCATGGTATCCATGTTATGTCTATCACTCTTTTTATCCGTTCTCCATACAATACGATCCCAAAGTCATGTATCATCTCTACGATAAAACCTTCTGCAACGCACTTTCAATCAAGGATCCCTCACTTTAGGGCAGGATGTGAAAGTATGCTTGTGCGATTCAGTAGTTGTTCTCCAAAGAAGTGTCGCGATCTATGCCTCTCATGCCCATGCTCAAACTGAAGGGTTCCGTAGCAGGAAACAAAAAATTTCTATCTACTCGAACACTAATACCAGGATCTATACTATGTAGACATAAGTAACGGAGAAGGAATACAACATCCATACCTTTGCAGAGAGAGGCATGCCTTACGCAGGAAGGCGTATACTGATGAAGACGAGCAGCACCCCAAGTGTGGTGCCTCCGAAATTCGTCACACGTCCGATGTAGGGGACGTCAACCGGGCTTCGTTCCAGCCGAGCAGGGGAAGAAGTAGATGCCGGATCGCCGATCACACGACGGTAGTGTGAAGGTGGAGAACTCAACTATGAAGTCCTCCCCAATATTACGGGGAAGCCCTCAGCGGATGAGAGAGAGAGAATGAGAGGAATGGGGGTCTTCCAAGGGGGAGGGGGGACCCCTTTATATAGTGGGAAGGGGGGCGCACCACCCAGGGGCCAGGCGGGGTGGGACTAATCCCCACACCCGTCGGCCACCTTGGGGCATCCGTCGGCCCTAGGTGGGCCCCACTGGGGCGGCCCACCAGCCCTAGGCCGGCTGGCCCCCACTCCCTAGGCGCCTTGTCCACATGGGCCTCCCTTCGGGTGAGGCCCATTAGCAATATAGAGCCTTCAAAAATAAAATAAAAATATATATTTAATATTAATTATCCAATTAACATTCAAATATACATATTATATTATCTCTTCACTCCGGAACAACTTCTGGACCCCTTTCCGATCTCCATCGGGTGTTACCGAAACTATTCCGGTCTCTCTCTCTATTTCTAATACGATGCCTCATCTACCCTAAGAGTCCCTACCTTTAAGCGTGACATCCTTCGGTTCGAAAACACTCCAGACATGATAGAGACCACTCTCATATCAATGATCAACAGAGGGACCTGGATGGCCATGTGACCCCCGTGCGTTTCACGAATACAATCGCTCGAACCGTGAGATAGTCGTTCCCCATTCCCTTTGTCATACGATACCTAATTCATCCGAGACTTGATCTTCGGCATCCCTATACCTTAGTTCGATCTCGTTGCCGATGAACTTGTTTTCTCGTTCTCATGTCATTGCATTCCGTGACCTAGTCACATGCTTGCAAGCTTCATTAATGCAACGTCACCGAGATGGCCACATGTATCTGTCCGTTACATGGACTAGACAAATCCTGGTCTTGATATGTACTCCTCTACACATTCCTTCGAAAAACCTGAGTGACACCTTTTTGATCACCCTGTTACGAGATGATTCTTGATAACCATCTAAGCTTCTTCCAGAATGGTGATTTGCATTACCTCACAGTCAAAGGGATCAGGTTGCGAGGTTCTCTGTGTTTTATCATCAATGGTGAACTTTGTAACTAGATCTCATTACGATATAACGGTCGGATGTTTGTCTATCATATTATTCAACTAATAACATGACCTCATTGTCAGTTGGCATAAATGCCCAGGATCTTGAAACACAGACCATCCTCATGACCAATAAACTAGTTCACTAGAGGTAACTAGAAAAATGGTGTGTTTACATACCACACGTGTATTAACGTTTCATATTAACACAGTTATAGCACAGTATGAAACGTATTATGAACATACAGGAGATATATCAACTAATACACTTTATTATTTGCCACTAGGGCATAACTCCTTCAGTCTCCCACTTGCACTAGAGTATATAAAACTAGTTTACAATAGGCAGGAACCTGACACCAATGGAATCTCGGTGTTGTTCGTGCTTGTCATGTTGGAGAGCTTTAGTCAAAGGATCTGCTACATTCAGTTCCGTATCTACTTTGCAAATATGGACTTCACCTTTGTCAACAATCTGCCGAATGACGTGAAATCTAAGCTTGATGTGTTTGGCTGTGGAATGAGTTCTTGGTTCCCTTGCATTTGCAATAGCTCCTGTGTTATCAAAATAGATTGTCACGGGGTCTTGTGCATTGGGAAAAACTCCTAGTTCGATGACGAAATTCCTTAGCCAAACAGCTTCATTTGATGCATCAGCTGCAACAATGTATTCAGAATCCATTGAAGATTGTGCCACCACCGGCTGCTTCTTGCTTTTCCAGCTTACCGCCCCACCATTCACTAAAAAAAATCCTGTTTGAGACTTTGAGTCATCATGATCTGAATTCCAGCTCGCATCTACGTAACCTGTTATGTTTAGAGCTTCATCATTTCTTCCATAGATCAGGAACATATCCTTGTTCTTCTCAGATACTTTAGGATATTTTTCACAGTTGTCCAGTGATCCGGTCCTGGATTACTCTGATATCGGCTCGTCAAACTAAGAGCCAATGCCACATAAGGTCGGGTACTAAGCATTGCATACATGATAGATCCTATTGCAGAAGCATAGGGGACGTCAGACGTCTTCTCTCTATCATCGTCCGTTACAGGACATTGAGTCATACTCAAGTTGCAATTCTTCATCATAGGTGTAAAACCCCTCTTGGTATTTTGCATTTTGAACCTCTTCAAAATCTTATCTATGTAAGTACTCTGACTTAATGCTATTAGGTGCCTTGATCTATCTCTATAGATCTTGATTCCTAACATGTATGCAGCTTCACCTAGATCCTTCATGGAAAATTGCTTGCTCAAATACGCTTTCACGCTATTCATAAGATCCACATCGTTTCCCATGAGTAATATGCCATCCACATATACTACTAAGAAAACAACCGAGCTCCCACTCGCTTTCTTGTAAACACAAAACTCTTGTTGGTTTTGGACAAATCCAAAACTCTTGATCACTTGATCAAAACGTTGGTTCCAGCTCCGAGATGCTTGCTTCAACCCATAAATGGACTAGGTTTAGGGTTAGGGGTTTAGGGTTTAGATATTTCTCGCCATTTCGCACCGCTTCCCGCCAAGTTTTCCCGCCCTTTCTCTCTAAACAGACCTTTTAGTCCCGGTTGTAGCCACTAACTGGGACTAACGATATTTCCCGCCGCTTGCAGCCAAGTTTTCCTGCCCTTTCCCTCTGAACGGACCTTTTAGTCTCGGTTGTAGCCACTAACCGGGACTAAAGATATTTCCCGCTATTTCCCACCTCTTCCCGCCAAGTTTTCCTGCTCTTTCCATCTATATATAGGTCGACCGTGCCATGGAAGTCCACACATCCACACCTTTCGCTCTCACAACAATGGACATCGCCTACTGGGCCATTCTGACCCTCGAGGAGGCCGAGCCGCTGTGCGCTTCTAGATACCCATGCCCCCCGGGCTAACAGCCGCCGACTGGCTGAATGCTGAGCACTGGAGGGGTTCCTGTCCCTCCTGTGCCTCAAGGTTCTGCCCATCAGGCGGCCATCATGAACCACTTCTACCTCGAGCTCACGCCGGAGCAGCGGATGGATCCCTAGTGGGATCCCGACAACTACGACACCTGGAATGCCTTCTTCGCTAACTGGCGGGAGAGGGATCTCGCCATGTACAAGGGTGACGGCCCGCCCCCGGTGAACCACAATGAAGCCGGTCGCCGTCTGTGGTCGGCGAACTATACTATCATTGGCGTGATGCACTACATCGCCGGGGGAGACCATCCTCGCATGCGGTGCCCACCGATCCCTCCGTAGAGACACAAGAAGGATGGCGGTAGAGGCATCGTCATCCAGGAGACCGCTCTCCCACCCACCATGAATCCGAGGCCGGAGTGGCAGGTGCCCCCGTATATGCCATGGCTGGGCTGAGGATCCAGTCGTGTGCGCCTAGCCATGATGACGATGACGACGACGACGATGATGACAAAGAACACCCTGAAGTTGCGTACTATAGGACTATGAATGATTATGACTAAAAGGGGCGGCTTTAGTCCTGATTCCGTAGT
The DNA here is from genome assembly GCA_916181665.1 of Avena sativa. NCBI lineage: Eukaryota > Viridiplantae > Streptophyta > Magnoliopsida > Poales > Poaceae > Avena > Avena sativa. The sequence goes on from OV702295.1 coordinate 439,639,341, forward strand.
CCTGGTTTTTTTAATATTATTAAATATCTTGAGTGTTAGCTAGTCCTAGTTTGTGGCTAGACCGAGACTAAATATGAAGATGTTGTTGTATTCTTCTGAGTTCGCTCAAGTGATCAAATAATCTTTTTTTCTACCTGCCTTCAGTAATCTCAGAAATTGTAAAAAAATAGGGTTAATTCACAAAACATTTAATACATTATTACATCACCAACATGTACATCTAGTGTTTTGGTTCTCTTCTAGTCTGTATTCTAGTCTGTATCCATGGAGCATCTTCCTTATTTAGCGGTATGCTTGGGTCAGTTTTCACTTTGAATGACGGAACTTCATGAAATTTGTTATAATCTTCTGACATGTCTGTCCCGTCCTCAACTCCCACGGTGTTTCTTTTCCCTAAAAGATCTATGTGACGCTTTGGCTTATCATATGATATTGTATTCTTTTGCTTATCTTTCTTTTTTCTCGGACTAGTAGACATGTCCTTCACATAGAAAACTTGAGCCATGTCATTGGCAAGGATGAATGGTTCGTCTCCGTACGCAAGATTATTGAGATCCACTGTTGTCATTCTGTACTTTTGGTCTACCGTTACCCCGCCTCTTGTCACCTTGACCCATTTGCATCGAAACAATGGGAGCTTGAAATTAGGACCATAGTCAAGTTCCCACATGTCCTCTATGTAACCATAATATGTGTCCTTATGCCCATTGTCATCTGATGCATCAAATCGGACACCACTGTTTTGGTTGGTGCTCTTTTTATCTTGGGCATGCGTGTATAATATATTCCCATTTATTTTGTTTCCTTGGAAAGTTAATATAGTTGAAGATGGAGACCTGGCCAACAAGTATAACTAATCTCCAACAGTGGTGTCATTCATGAGATGCGTCTACAACCAACCGCCAAAAGTATTCATGTGTTTATCTCTAATCCAAGAGTTAGACTTCCCTGGGTAGTTGGTGCATACAGTATTCTTGTGTACCTCGATATATGGAGCCATCAAGGTGGAACTTTGTAGAATTGTATAGTGTGCTTTAGTGAAAGACTGCCCGTCCATACATATCTTTGCTTTCTTTCTTAGCGTGCCTTTTCCACTAAGTCTCCCCTCATGCTGTGCTTCAGGTACACCGATCAGCTTAAGGTCAGGAATAAAGTCAAACAAAACTCAGTGACCTCCTCTGTTCCATAGCCCTTGAAGATATTTCCTTCTGGCCTAGCACGGTTATAGACATATTTCTTTAAGACTCACATGAATCTCTCAAAGGGCGCGTATTGTGTAGAAATACATGACCGAGAATGGTAACCTCTTCGACTAGGTGAACTAGGAGGTGCGTCATTATGTTGAAGAAGGATGGTGGGAACACCAACTTAAAGCTGACAAGACATTGTACCACATCTTTCTGTAACCCTGGTAAACTTTCTAGATCGATTACCTTCTGAGAAATTGCATTGAGGAACGCGCATAGCTTCACAATGGGTACTCTAACATGAGACTTCAGGTTCTGGAAGCCCCCTTAAAGCAACCGGAAGCAACTGCGTCATAAGCACGTGGCAGTCATGAGACTTCAGGTTCTGAAATTTTTTCTCAGCCATATTTATTATTCCCTTTATATTGAACAAGAAGCCAGAGGGTATCTTGACACTCACTAGTAGAAAATGAGCCTTTGGTTCGGGCCACTAGTCCCGGCCGTGGCTGGGGCCGGGACTAATGGTCCGAACTAGATGGCCCGAGGAGGCCGAGGCACTTTGTCCCGGTCCGTAAGGAACCATTAGTCCCGGTTTGAGATACAAACGGGACAAATGGGTCTGGACTGGCGCGCGTGCTCCTTGCAGAACCTTTAGTCCCGGTTTGTATCTCAAACCGGGACTAATGGCCTGGCCCTATATATATGCACCCAGCCCTCCACTCTCTCCTGTTGAGTTTTCGAGAAGTCCCACATGACTACTACTTCCGAGAAGAAGAGGTCCATGTTGAGTTTCCAGAACTCTTCCAGTTATACATTTTCGACGCCCTCGACAAAAGTCTCATGAGTTGTTATTGTCTGTAAGTTATTGAATTCATTGTCTATATATAAGTTGTTCATTTTTTTCAGTTGTTCAGTTCATTGCATGTAATTATCCTAATTATATCCTTCTGTACTCTATTATTATGCAGAATGAAGATCATGGAATGTAAAAGAAGGTCAATCTTCAGTGTTGGGTTCATTGACCCAGATAAAATACATTGTCGGACGCTAAAGGATAAACCCGAGGACACACAGGAAAACCTTCTAAGGTTTCTAACAGGGCAAAATTTCTGTGACCACATACTGTTTCCTTACAATTTCGCGTGATTGTCTTACTCTATTATACACATTATCTTTTGCTTACTCGATGTTAAGTGTAATTGATGAGTTACTGATGTATATATAAACGTGTACAGTTTCCACTGGATTCTCATGGACATTCAACTTGATAAGGGAAGAGTTAAAGTCATGGACCCATTAAAGAGACCCCTGGAACAGTTTAGTGACATGCAGGACATGCTCCAAAGGTAATTTTCGCGCTACAGCGGTCTCTTTCGTTGATTTCCTGAGATATCACGTAATAAATAACTCATTCATTTTCTTTACCGGGTAGGATTTGGAACCAGTTCAAGAGTGCGGTTACGGATGACTTTACTGAGAAGCTGACGTTTAAGCCGGTCTCGGTAAGTAGTACGCGCATCTCTTTACTTCTAGTTTCAATACAATTATGATGATGGATTATTATTTTGATTGAATTCTATTCTCGTAAAGTGCGCGAGGCAGCCACCGAAGACGAATCTATGTGGATTCTACGTTTGCGAGTTTATTCGCACGTTTACCAGTGAGCTGAATGATTATAGAGTCGATGTAAGCAATACATTCATAACATTATTTTTATTACCGTCACTTTTTGTTATCATGATTGATATTCATATTGATCTCCTTTCTAATATAGTTCGAGAAAATGCGGGATCAGCTCCTACCACAGCAACGCGTAGTAGCAATTGCTGAAGAACTGGCCGGATTCTTGATGAACGAGATGATAGATGACGCCGGAGAATTTAGTGTGAATAGGCGCCGATGATCCCCGACCGTGTAATTGAATAGACGGGCTCTAGTCCCGATAATTGTGATCTCCATGTGTAACTATCATGTATATATTTGTATGCTCGATCTTAAGAGAAGTTATCTTATGTATGCACGAACATGTACGGTATGTGGTAGCGTAGAAAACTATTTTGAAATGAAAAAAAGAATACAAATTGAATTCTCTGCCGCGGCAGAGAACCATTTGTCCCGGTTCGTAATACGAACCGGGACTAATGGGGGGGGGGAGGCACCCAGCGCCCGCAGAGACAGCCACGTGGATGCCCATTTGTCCCGGCTGGTAAGAGGGTCGGGACTAATGGGTGGGCCTTTAGTCCCGCCCCTCCAGTCCCGGTTAGCAGGACCGAGACTAAAGCCCCTTACGGACCGGGACTGGAGGCCCGTTTTCCACCAGTGACTACTTAGGCATTCAAAAAAGATTTCCTTCTCTTTTTTGGTAAAATCATTATATTTTTATCTGAATTCCATAATATGTTTACTTAAATAATTCTTTGTAATTTCAAAAAATACAAACATGTGACATGATGATATAAGTTAATAGTATTGATATCATAGTATTAACAACAAGGTATAAATTGCTTTGCGGGAATCGATTCTGAAGGAACAGAGAAGTTAAGCGTTCTATGGGTAGAGTAGTGAGGATGGGTGACCGACCGAAAAGTTTGACCAAGACTGCAATTTTTATCAAATATTAAGTATAATTAGTGTTAAAAATGTTTCAAGTGAGAGATTAACGAGTCAAACAATCCAGACAATAAAAAAACAGAGAAAAAATTTGAATTTTTTTTGAAAAAGAAATATATTTGCAACTGTCCGTTAGACTACGCTGATGGCTGCTATGCCGAGGGCAGTCGTCGGTGTAGACTATGCCAACGACTTTTTGATACACCGATGGCCTCTATGCGCTCCGCCGAGGGAGATTTTTGCCGAGGAGCTATGCCGAGGACAGCCCTCGGCATAGCCTACGCCGACGGCTGTCGGGGCTACGCCGATGGCTTTTGACCCTCGACGTAGCATGCCGTTCATGTAGTGTCTTGACTCAAATAAATTAGTTGCTACACAAAATAAAGAAGTGTCGCATGTGTGCGATGCATGCCGGCGGGCCAAACTCCATCAGCTTCCATATGCAGCTTTGAGTTGTGTCTCTCGATTTCCTTTAGAACTTGTCCATACGGATGTATGGGGTCCAACAATTAAATCAGCTGGCGGGTTCAAATACTATGTTAATTTTATTAACGATTTCAGTAAATACTCGTCGGTATATTTATTAAAACACAAGTCCGATGTTGAGCATGTGTTTTATCAATTTAATAATCTTTTTGAACTCACCCTCGGTACTACAATCCTCTATGTTCAATCGGACTGGGATGAGAGTATCAGAAATTACACACCTCTTTTAACAACACTGGCATCACCCATCGAATTTCCTACCCACATACCCACCAACAGAACGGGGCGATTGAACGCAAACATCGCCAGCTCATTGAAACAGCTTTAGCCCTCCTCGCTCAATCCTATACTCCCCTTCGTTTTTGGGATGACGCAATTCTGAAAGCCTGTTATCTGATAAATCGTATGCCAAGTTGCGTTATTCACAACTTAACTCATGTGACCAAACTCTTTAAAAAATATGCCGAGTATGACTTTCTCCGCGTTTTCAGATGCACGTGTTGGCCCAACCTCCGGCCATACAACAACCGAAAGTTGATTTTTCGCTAACGCATGTGCATTTTCTTGGGCTATAGTCCAAATCATCTAGGTTTTCAATGCCTTGATCACCCCACTGGCCGCATATACGTTTCTCACGACGTCATGTTCGATTAACACGTCTATCATTTTTATCGCGACTCCACTCAAACTCCACCACCTACGGAGGATTCAATTCTTCTTACTGAACCAGATACGGATGATACTTTATGTACTGATACGGCAAGTGCTACTGATGATTATGTTCCTCCTCATGATTCAGAATCTACACTGATTCCACTGCACGTCAAGCAGCATGCACTGCCTCTCGTTGATCATGTAGAGGCTGCGGAGCAGGAGGCAACCCACGACGAGCCTAATGATGTTGGCCTTCATGAAGGCAACTCGCCTCCGCGTACTCTGTCTCCCACGGCCCATGGGGCAGTCCACAACAACAACAACCTGGGATCTGCATGTTCCTCACCAACCCACGAGTCCACAGCTAGCAGCTTCCTCATCCAACTCGGGTGCATCTGCTGACAATGGTGTTCCTGAACTACCTGCTCATCGCCTGATCAAGTCCGTGCCTTTGTTTGACGAGATAATTTGGTATGATAAAAAAGAGGGTTTGCCGCTGAACCAACCTCTCATGTTGATGCTCTGGTGATCTTGCGTGGAAATCCGCAATGGAAGAAGAGTTCAATGCTTTATGCCTTAACAATACTTGGCGCCTGGTTGATCCTCCACCCAGTCGACACATTGTTGGCTGCAAGTGGGTTCTAAAGGTTAAACAGAAGGCAGATGGTTCAGTGGATCGATACAAGGCTCGGATCATTGCTCGGGGTTTTACAGAGCGCCAGGGGATTGACTACACATATAAGTTTTCACCCGTTGTCAAAGCTACCATTGTTTTGCTGATTTTGTTTATCGTCGTGTCTAGGAGGTGGATTCTTCGTCAGGTTGACGTACATAACGCTTTTCTCCATGGTGATATTCAGGAGGAGGTGTACATGCCACCAAGTTATGTTGATAAACATCATCCAAATAGAGTTTGTCGGCTTCAGAAATCTTTGTATGGATTGAAACAGTCGCCAAGGGCATGGTACTCTAAAAACTGCAATCTTTGGGGTTTGTTTCGGCCAAAGAAGATACCTCTTTGTTTATCTTCATGGACAAGCAATTGATCATCTACATGTTAATCTATGTGGACGACATCATCATCACCGGGTCTTGCAATCAATCTATTAGTGTGTTGATGAACAAGCTGTATGACTCCTTTGCAATTAAAGATTTCAGAAAGTTGTCATATTTCCTTGGGATAGAAGTGATAGATACAAATAATGATATTTCCTTGGGATAGAACCGACATATATAAATAATGTCATATTTCCTTGGGATAGAAGTGACAGATCCAAATATGTATCCACACCGATGTCATCTTCAGAGAAGCTTAGCAAGACCGCGGGTACTTTGCTCACTGATGACATGGCGTTCAGTTATAGGAGCACAGTTGGTGTTGTGCAGTACTTATGCATGACTTGGCCGGACATTTCCTTTGCAGTAAATCGGGTCTGTCAATTCCTTGCCACTCCAACTGATGTTCATTGGTCAGCGGTGAAGAGGATACTGCGGTACATTAAGGGTACAGTTAACTTTGGATGCAAATACAATGGTCTTCATCGACCGAGCTCAGTGTTTATACAGATGCATACTGGACAGCATGCCCCGACGATCGTCCATCAGCCGGTGGCTATGCAGTATTCTATGGACCAAATCTGGTGTCATGGAGCTGTCGGAAGCAACCAATTGTTAGCTGATCTGGGACGGAAGCGGTGTACAAGGCCATAGCGAATGGAACAGCTGAAGTTACGTGGTTGTACCCGGTTCTCAGAGAACTAGGAGTATTTCAGTCACAAGCTTCAACTATGTGGTGTGATAACCTTGCAACTACGTTCTTAACAGCTAATCCGATGTTTCACGCGACAACCAAACATATAGAAATTGATTTCCATTTCGTACGAGAGAAAGTTTCAGCAGAAGCATAGAAAGTTCAGTTTATTTCCTCTCAAGATCAGCTAGCAGACTTCTTCACAAAGGCACTCGGTCGAGACGTCTTTGATCAATTGAAGTTTGAGTTGTTCTCAGCTAGTACATGTTTGGATCGAGAGGGGCTGTTAAAAGAGATTAGTTGTAACCGAATAGATATGATCCCAATCGGTACAGCTAAGAGATAAGATAGCTTCACATTTAGTTATTTGTGCCAATCCTAATACTTGTAAACCTAGCCATATGATTTTTATAAATATGAAGCTATTGTCGATGCTTGATGCACATCACAATTTATTCTTTCTCTTGTTTCTTATACAGTGATGATCTTCCGGTTCAAAGTGGCAGCTGTCGATGTGGCCAGGCTTGAAGTAGTGGAACACAAGCTCTGAGGGATGAACTTCCGACAAGTTTCCTTGGAAACTTCCTGCATTTGCCATGGCCAGAGATCCGCCCTCTAGGCTCTCTTCTCTTGTGTACTGTTGTAACCACCTAACGATTAACACAACACAGTGACTTTACCAAATCTACTTATACACCATGTGCTCTACCTGTTTCTTTCCCTATGCCTCCTATTTCTATGGGTTCACCCCAGATCATTATCTTACGGGTGAAACTATCACATCTTTTATGATCCATGTTTACATCGGTTGCTATTTGTAAATACCACACTAAGATAATCAATCGCTATAGTGACATCCCAGTGCATATGATGTGTGTATGCATAGGATGATGGACTTGGATGTCCGCTAAAGCTCAAGTCTAAGATATGGGGTAATATGCATAGAGGAGAAGGGTTGGCCAAATAAGGTTTATCAGGATACTTTTTCCTTGTATCAATACATATGTTATAACTTCTCTAAAGAGCGCAGATGTATCTATGGCATGGAAGATATTGTTACTTCATTGTTTTGACGTGGAAATTGCAACACCTCTCATGTTTCCAATAGCAACGAGTTATGACTCAGCATACATACATAAAGCTCGTTTCTTAACCATTGACACCTTTATATCGACGTGTCTTTTTGTTTGTGAAAGAAGGCAGTGGTTCACTTTACAAGAATAAAAATGGTACATACTTAGAAGAAAAGATGTGTTGTTGGTGAGTCGAGGCTAATTGTCTCCCAACATCATAAAGTCATTTAAATAGACAAGATCTTGAGCAACGAAACAATATTGTCCTTCTCGAAATGAAGGTGATACCCATCCTCTGCAGCCAAAGAATATTTTATACATAACATATTAAAGATTACCGGTCTAGCCAAAAAAAATCATGGAAAACCTAAGTATTCCCTCCGTTTCAAAATATAAGATGTTTTAGCTTTGTGAAAAAATATACCTAGACTCCTTTTAGTGTGTAGTTTTATTCCAAATCTAGATGAACCTACACACTAAAAGGGTCTAGATACACTCCTTTCACAAAGCTAAAACATCTTATATTTTGACACAGAGAGAATAAATGCCACTGTAAAGTCATTTACACTATAATTATTTCCATAAGTTCCTTTACAAACTTTATACTACTCACTCCGACCTATATTAGTTGACTCAAATTTGTCTAGATTCGGATGTATCTACGACTTAAACTTAACTAGATACATTCATTTCTATATGAATATAAACCAACTAATATAGGTTGGAGGGAGTACTAAACAAACGAAACTATGCTTTACATCGTCTTTGGCTAGTCCTGAGATTCACACCCGCATTGTACAAGGGAAGAAATCAAAGATAAAGGGCCCACGTACAAATTCATAGGCATCGTCAAGTGTCTCACTGTGGTGCTGCACGGCTTTCAACGTGTGCCAGGCCGTTAGTCAATGCAGGTCAAAGATCCTGAGGTATGTCTCTAGCCATTCCAGCTATGTCGTGTAAGTCGCTCTATCTACTGGATGTCCTTGCAAGACAACCCCACGATCATGTCTCCTCTCTATGAGATGAATTTAGGGAGTCGTGACTCCATTCAAACAAGCAGCTGGTAGAAATGAGCCGAATGAGATGTGCTCCAAAACAAGCATCACCTCCGAATTCCGGATGTCTCTCATGCCTATTCTCAACATAGCATTGATTAATTCATGAATCTCCGTTGTGGATTCCGTTGACCTGAATACTTTATATTTTGTATCTCGGCCTTCTTAGCTTATTGTGTTGTTTGATTTCTCCTGATCTCCCGGTGTTTACATGTTGGTGTCTATATGTACCACTGCAATTTCACTTTCAGCGAACCACATTGAATGCCCTGCCATCTTTACCTGTTAGTACTTAATTTGCCTATTGTCATTCACGAATAAATGAACCGATCTTTTCCTTGTCATACGTGCATGAGAGTTAGTCGAGGTTGGGCTGGTCCTCGGGGCAGCTCCTAGGTACCCAGTGGCAGCAAAATCAATCATGATCCACTCTCGGTGCCTAATGATAAAATAATGATGCCTAATTCACGTGAGATAAGTTATCCTTTGTATTACACTGATTAATTTTTTGATGATATAGAATCGAAACATTTTACACTTTTACTCCGGTGTCTTCCCCCTCCTTTCAGACTCATGAAACAAAAAACATAAAAACGGTCAGGATTGGCCAATATCTCTTCCTATCCTTCGAGACGAAGGGGTATCGGTCTATCCTAACCCTCCCTATATTTTAAGTTTTGTGAGTTTGAAAGAAGGGGGAGGACACTGAAGCACACGTCAACATTTTATTCATGGTTACAATTTGTTCAGGTGTTATAAGGTTTTACTCATTCTTAAAAAGAAAACGTAGGAATCATATCAATAGTGTCGCTATTCCATCTATTTAGAACTTGCTCAAGCCATCGGTAAGATCTTCCGGGACATGATCAATCCATTGTTGAGGATACGTGGACCAATGCCTGAACGACTCACGAGGGCCGCGTGCGTAGCAGGAAGCAAGTCCAGTTCATCCCTGCCACCTCCGCCTTCTGCATGACATCAAACTAGAGTCTTGGGGGCATCAAGTTGCAAGTCCTCGGCGCCTCCACACAACGTTTTTTAACGGATAAGGCCCGAAGGCCATAGAAGCTTACTTAGTCAAAGCGGTCGGTACATTTTGCACTAAGGCCCTTTACAAACAGAAGAAAAAAGATAAGGCCTCAGTAAAATCAAACAAGACCCTGAGACTAAAAGATAAAAAGCAATCAGGTCATTGGGGCTTGCCGCCGCTGATAGGAGACCGTCGCCACCGGGGAACATGCCACTTGGGGCTTCGCCGACGATGGACCCCTACGCTAGGTCGAAGAAGATCCTCCATGAAGGCACTCTCACCAGGAGGAAGAAGAACGGGTTGCATCTCCAGAGACTGGGCGACTCCTGCCGCCATGGATAGCGTCAGCTTGCTGCCGCCGCTTGGGAGTCCAGTAAAAAGCTTCCGGCACACAGATTCGATGTGCACCACCACCCCGCCGAGGAAAGGAGACGACTTCCTACCCAGCCCCTCTCCTCCTCTTGTCTGCCACCACGGCCACGAAGAGGAAGAACTGGGAGACAGGAAGAAATCTCCAAACACAACGGGCAAAACCTCCATCTGGTTCCACCATGGATCTCCACGTGAAGCTGATCCTCCTCCCCGCCACCTCGGCCGGCCAGGAAGAACATGCTCACGGCGCCAACTCTGCCGCATCGACCCTCCACCTCATCGCCACGACCGGCCAGGAGGGTCATCGTCGTAGAGCCGCCCCACAGTAGAAGATGGAGAGCGACGCCTATTTTATTTCCGGAGATAGTTGCCCTAGCCAACACCACACGCTCTGGCCATAGGAGCAGCAGTGAGAAGGCAAGGAACCCTAGGGCACAGGGGAGGCCGCCACCACCCTGAGGTCTGCTCCAAAACACCCAGAAGGGACCAACATAATCTAACAACATACCTAAACTACAGCCTACCACTACTCCGGCGCCATCCCCAGGCCATCCCTTACCAGCTAGTCCGGCGAGAGAGCCATGGAAGAGGCTTGGTAAAAAGCAGGAGCCGCTCAAGCCTTGCCTCTTGTTTCGTGTGAAGCGGTGGGGAGGGGGTCTTCGTTCACAAGTCTACCCCACACAACGATTTGGTGATGAGCACGATGTATGCCCGAGTCATCTTGAGCACCTCTCTTGTTGGTTCTGAACTTCTGATCGAGTAGCAATGAGCAAAAAGTTAGTATGGTGGACATGCATTGTCGTTGAGCCCTGATTCTTCTCCCCAGTGGAAGCACAGAGCGCGTGCATGGGCCGAGCAAATCATTGATGATTACGTCCGCCTCCTCAGGCCTTGTTTGGTACTAGTCTTTTTGGATATTAGTGGAGATAATCCACTAGAGTATTGGGTATAACCTCTATCTTCACCCAATCCCCATAAAACCCCACAAACATTTCACTAGGTATGGGTAGAGTATTGAAAATTGAGAAAAATACACTAAAATTTGGGAAAAAGTGGGATAAACGGGCATTAAACTCACTCAACACTCTAGTAAAAAATATATTTTTAAAAGTAAGTGGGGATTATCCCCACTAATCCTCACAAAAACTCTAATACCAAACAAGGCCTCGGGGGTCTGTGCACTTCAGGCGTACCAATCGATGCAGACGGGCTTGAAGTGGTTCGGCCGGCCAAGGAGCTCTCACACTACAGGAATGGGAAGCTACGCCGACGGCCAAACGTCGGGGCCGTCGGCGTAGCCATCGTCCAGGCCAGCCCCGCCAAGCAGCCGTCGGCGTAAAATTGCCCTCGGCATATTCTATGCTACGCCGACGGCTGCCCTCGGCGTAGCATACGCCGACGGCTGCCCTCGGCGTAGCTATTTTTTATTTTATCTTATTAAACTTTGAAAAATCATAACTAAATCATTCTAATTCAGAAAAATACAAATAATATATCAAAATTTGCAGAAAAATAAGACCTATCTATCTACACTTAAATATTACACATTTATAAATAAAAATTAAGTAAAACATAAAACATTATATATAGTTTAAAATGGGCATAAAAAATTCAAAAACGATCGAAACAATGCGAAACCTTCGCGTGGTGTTATATTATGTGACATAGTTAGAAGGAAAAATATCAAACTTGGTATATTGATTATATCTCAAAGAAACCTTCACAAAATGACCTATCTCATTCGAGGTTTCTTGGCTTTTCGGGTCAAATGACCAATGTTATGGCTAGAATCAAGGCATAGTTTGTGATAATATGCCCATATTGTGCATACACATGCATCATGGGATGGCGAACAATGTTGCAGGAGGAATTTTTCGCACCAAAAAGCCATTTCCCATTTTCCGAGCATAAAAAACGGACGGTTGTGTGAAGCAACCACCAAATGGCTAATTCAAAATACTATCACCATATTTTACAAAAATACTATACCACCTTATATGGACAATGTCCCAATAGGGGGATCCGAAACCTTTCCGTCCACCTTTGGTGAAAAAGACAAATTCCTGCCGAATCGGCAGGAAGTGGGTCAGATATGAACTACAGGTACATGATCCGATGCTCATGTTTTTTTAGAAAAATGATTTTTAGGTTCACAATATGCTGTTTTATCAAAGATCCAATGAAAGTTTAGCGAGGCTCTGCCCCGAGCTAAGAATCTTTATGTCCGCCGTTCGACAAAGTTTGACGATAGTTTAAAACGGGCATAAAAAATTCAAAAACGATCGAAACAATGCGAGACCTTCGCGTGGTGTCATATTATGTGACATATTTATAAGGAAAAATAGCAAACTTGATATATTGATTATGTCTCAAAAAACCTTCACAAAATGACCTATCTCATTCGAGGTTTCTTGGCTTTCGGGTCAAATAACCAATGTTATGGCTAGAATCAAGGCATAGTTTGTGATAATGTGCCCATATTATGCATACACATGCATCATGGGATGGCGAACAATGTTGCAGGAGGAAGTTTTCCTTTTCGTCGCAAAAAGCCATTTTCTATTTTCCAAGTATAAAAAACGGACGGTTTTGTGAAGCAACCACCAAATGGCTAATTCAAAATACTACCACCACATTTTACAAAAATACTATACCACCTTATATGGAAAATGTTCCAATAGGGGGATCCGAAACCTTTCCGTCCACCTTTGATGAAAAAGACAAATTCCTGCCGAATCGGTAGGAAGTGGGTCAGATATGAACTACAGGTACATGATCCGATGCTCATGTGTTTTTTACAAAAATCATTTTTAGGTTCACAATATGCTATTTTATCAAAGATCTAATGAAAGTTTAGCGAGGCTCTGCCCCGAGCTAAGAATCTTTATGTCCGCCGTTCGACAAAGTTTGACGATAGTTTAAAACGGGCATAAAAAATTCAAAAACGATCAAAACATTGCGAAACCTTCGCGTGGTGTCATATTATGTGACATATTTATAAGGAAAAATAGCAAACTTGATATATTGATTATGTCTCAAAAAACCCTTCACAAAATGACCTATCTCATTCGAGGTTTCTTGGCTTTCGGGTCAAATGACCAATGTTATGGCTAGAATCAAGGCATAGTTTGTGATAATGTACCCATATTATGCATACACATGCATCATGGGATGGCGAACAATGTTGCAGGAGGAAGTTTTCCTTTTCGTCGCACCAAAAAGCTATTTTCTATTTTCTGAGCATATAAAACGGACGGTTTTGTGAAGCAACCACCAAATGGCTAATTCAAAATACTACCACCACATTTTACAAAAATACTATACCTCCTTATATGGACAATGTCCCAACAGGGGGATCCGAAACCTTTCCGTCCACCTTTGGTGAAAAAGACAAATTCCTGCCGAATCGGTAGGAAGTGGGTCAGATATGAACTACAGGTACATGATTCGATGCTCATGTTTTTTTAAAAAAATCGTTTTTAGGTTCACAATATGCTATTTTATCAAAGATCCAATGCAAGTTTTCCTTTTCATCACACCAAAAAGGCATTTTTCATTATCCGAGCGCAAAAAGGCATTTTCTAAAGCAACCACCAAATAGCTAATTTAAAAACGGAGGGTTTGTGATTAGTTGATATGGATATCATATTTGGATTCCTCTCATTTTTCTGATCAATTTAAACATATTATTTGTTGAATTCCGATTTACAGATTTAAAGATATTAATTATTCTATATTAAATAGAAAAATACAAAAAATAAAATTATTATATTTTTATTTGAATTCAATAATATTTTTACTTATTCATTAATATTTACTTAAATAATTGTTTGTAATTTCAAAAAATACAAACATGTGACATGATGATATAAGAGTTAATAGGATTGATATCATAGTATTGACACCAACGTATGAATTACTTTGCGGAAACGGATTTTGAAGGAACGAGGAAGTTAAGCGTGCTGAAGCTAGAGTAGTATTAGGATGGGTGACCTGCTGGGAAGTTTGACTAAGACTGGAATTTAATCAAATAGTAAGTATAATTAGTGTTAAAAATATTCAAAGTAGGAGATTAACAAGTGAAACAATTCAAAGAATAAAAAAATTGAGAAAATAAAATAAAAAAATTATTTTTCAAAAAAAATAATCAAAAAAAATATATTTTTGCAACCGGTCGACAGGCTATGCCGACGGCCGCTACGCCGACGGCATTTTGATACGCCGACGGCTTGAGTGTGCTCCGCCGAGGGAGATCTTTGCCGAGGAGGCTACGCCGAAGGCAGCCCTCGGCGTACCATACGCCGAGGGCATTTTGGCATACGCCGACGGCCTTTTGCCCTCGGCGTAGCGTGCGTGTCCCGTAGTGTCAGCAGATTTTCAACACGGCTTGTCATGTAGAGGGATGACTAATTTGTAAAGTGATCACGTAAGTTCTAGCTCTCTAGGATGTTGTTGCATTTTCGGAGGAAAAACAGTTTACTTGGACACTAAGCTGGTTTGTATATGGAAGCTGGGTCGGAGTGATCGCTCCGTTATTCTGCCCACCTTACACAATATTTGTGAGCTCAATTTCTCTTTTGAGTCCTTCCGTTGATGTTCACTTGATCTATCAGTATTTTATTTGCGTAAAGTGTATTTATATATTTATTAAATCATGGGATTACAATTTGCGGCTAGCACCGAGGCCAGGTCATAGTTCTAGCAGAAGAACGACACTAGTTCACAAGTTCATGACTAACTTGATTAGGCGCATGCCTCTAGTTCACAAGTTCATGACTAACTTGATTATGCGCATGCCTCTAGTTCAGAAGAACGACACTAGTTCACAAGTTCATAGTGTCTCGATCGTACAAGGAAATTCACACCACTCCGTCGCCAAGGCTATGCCCTCACGACATAATTCATGTTCAGCTTGTAACGGGCTACTGCATGAACATAGGAATCTGCAAGCGGACACACTAATTAAGCCATTCTCATCTCCAGCCACCATATTTCATTCTCCCACACTATAAGATGCATTGAAACAACCACCAACATTCAGTTTGACTCTAAGCCTCAGTGGCATGATCTAGGATTTTGGCGGTGTAAGTGTAATCCATGATTCATATTTCTTATCTAGTTTCTTATCGAGCTAACTCGGTCCGGCTCAGTCTGAGCCAGAGAAAAGCTCGAGCTTTTCCGGCTGAGCCCAAGCCTGAGCCAGCTCGAAGCTCCCAACGAGCATCCAAATGGATCTCTGCTCGAGCTTCCCGCAAACTCGGTCTAGCTCGATCCAGCTCGCGAGCCTGGTGGAGATAGACACTGACGGGTGGGACCATCTTCCTGGGCAGCGTTGCAAGGCGGCGGCATGGCAGTGGAGGTGCAGGGCGGGGCTAGCACGCGCTGCCAAGGGACAACAGGAGGCAGCGAGGGGAGGGGCTAGCACAGCGGCGGCAGGACGGGGATAGCATGGCAGCGGCGGCGGCTGTGCGCTGAGGAAGAAGATGTCCTCGTATCGTTACGAGATAGGTACAGCGAGTCTCTAATTTATATGTAACAGAGCAGGCCTTGTCTAAAACCAGCACAACTCCTCTTAATTCAACCCTTTGCTAATTCGGAAAAATGGCGAGCTGACGAGCTGGACCGGGCTGAGCCCGACAAGGCTGCGGTCAAGCATCACAAGCTCGAATCGGTCCAGCAGCACCAGCGGGACGAGCCCAGCTCGCGCCAAGCCGGCAAAACTCGTGCCGAGCCCAGTTGACTGACTTTGACGTCCAGGTATAGATGTGGCATATGACACCACTGATTTCCCCTTCGCCGGATCCACTTTAGGGTGTAGCTTGATCATCGGCAACAAGTCCAAATAGCTGCAGAATAAAGGCTTTGAACTCTCAAATAGAGGCATAGATTTGTTATGAACCACCTCATTTTTGTTATGCCATATCCTCCAGAGTCATCAGGATCATCATACATTCTAGTTCGGACTTCTGGTCCAGGAGGTGCAAGATCCACATTGCGTCCATGCATCAAAGGTTTGGAAGTGTCCTTACCTCCTCCATAGTGCGCCACATTGCAGGCACCAACGGAAACCTAAAAAGGTTTGGAACATATCCTCGCATTATATACCACACAGAGTACATGTCAGCTCACGGTTGTGCTAAGTTCACTTGCACTAATATGTTGCCGCAAGAGTGGCTGGGGAAGTTTCCTGATTTTATAGTTCAAAGACTTTTGGATTATTGTAACCTCAGATTTTTTTTATTAATAAAGCTCTAGCTGTTCCAACAAAAAGTGTGCACTGGGTATATCGGAGAGCAAACCACGTCCACCATAATAAACATCATCTTGCAATGCCACCATCGAGAGTAAGGCTTCGATTGTGGTCATCATCGCCATTGCGATGCGCTCATCGAAAGTAAGGCTTGGATGGTGCATTGTAGTATCTTATTCTCACTCGCCCTAATATCTCATCTGTCATTCGCCAACTTTGCTTACCTCGGATACATCACATGCGCCATGCACTTCGGTGTCCAGCTCCACAAGAATTCATCCCGGCAGTTAAAATAAAATAGGAATTTTTTACGGGAATTAGTTGCTCTCTCTAATACCAACAGGGCTAGCTGATAGTATCCACATACATCCACATATGGCTCCGTGGGTTCCTCAACAACCATTTGATGTCTTTGTTATTTAAATGACAGGATGTGTCCAGTTCTAGCACAGAGGCAGAATGTGGAGCAGCGGCTAATTCTGTGACCGGATCAAGTTGGCTTTGGAAGCTTTTAACTAAACTACACTAACCGCATGGCATGTTACAGTGGACTATTGTGATAATGTCAGCGCTATGCACATCTCTTCTAATCTGTGCAATACCAAATGACCAAATATGTTGAGATCGCTCTACACTTCTTTTGTGCCCATGTGGCAATGGGCGAAGGGTGAGGAACATTCATGTTCCTACCTATTCGCAATTTGTAGACATACTGCTCCTATTTCGGTCTTTCCAATCAATACATCACAATGAGTTTATTACATTTATTTATACCTCACACGCTCTACCTGTACGTGTATTTCCCTATGCCTCCTATTCATACAAATTTATCCACATTGTTTTACAAGTGTGGATACTATTGCTCGGGTCTAAGATGGGGTAGTATATGTAAGGGAAAAGTATTGCCCGGATAAAGTAAGGGTTGTGGCTCACCCCTTTTTGGGTACCAATATATGTCATAGTTTTTAAATGAACGCACATGCATCTTGCACATAAGATTTTGTTACTTAATTGTTGTTGACGTATAAATTGCGATATTTCATCCATTGCAAATGATAAAGGGTCATGAATTGTTTACCTGAATTGATACCATAGTTGCTCATGGTTATTAACGAAGTAATTTCAGTAACATGTCATATCTTTAGCATGTGATAAATAAGAAATGGTTGGTAAAGGAGGTAGCTTCTCAAAGAAACTTTTGATTTAAGGCCACGGTAAGAAACCGCATGCCACTTTTGTTTTACCTGTCCAGTTCATCTCTAGGTGTAAATTCAGAATCTGAGCATGGAACCCAGAGTTTGGATTTGTTTGACTTCACGAGGCAGCATGGATTCTTAAAATTTGAGCAGATTACTTAACATCATCAGGTTAAGTGATATGATTGACAAAGCTATCAACTTCTGCGGATATTGGTTATTGGCGCATAGGACAAGAGGAGTCGGCTCAGGAGGGGCCGTTCGTGTTGGGTATGGTCCCAACTGCTGGGCCGGATGCTTCGACGGATGTGGATGGTGCTGCTGATGTTTCGGCCGAGGCTCTCTTGCCAGGGGTGGAAACGCCGGCAAGACGGAGTGCCCGCCACACGATGGATGTTGATGGGGCTTCTGCCACCGACGAGGACTCCTTGGTGAAGGAGATGCGTCACAAAGCCGAGAAGAACCTTGACATGTCACGCATAAAAAGTTCCTCTAAATCTTTCATTTCTTCCGCTACCCCAGTTATTAATTCAAAATAAGCTAATGTTGGTGTTAATTTGGGTAGTAATGTAAAGAAAGTTTTATTCTCTACCAATACTTTGAGACATATGGAGTATGATCGTTTAATGGTTACTCGAAAATCTCATGTAAGTATGACACTTTTGCCAATGGAGGATGAGGAGTTGCATGCCACAGTAGATGGTCAACTCCTTTCTCACTTAGGTTGCGAAGTGTCGGAGGTGGATTTTGATGAGACCAAGCTCAAATCAGTTTATGAACTTAGAGCTTCTGTCAAAATCAAAGAATTTGAAATCTGGCAAGAGCTCGCGGGTTTCCAAATCCCTCATAGCTTCTCAATGCATGGCATGTTCTCGAGCAGAGGTCTTCGTGACTTGGCTAAACATTTTTTTTTGTTGACTGTATGAGAGATTATAAGTTGGATTTTTTAGAATTTCTGAAACTGGTAGACATGATTTCTCACAATCTCTACTCAATCACCTTTTTGGTGGAGTAGATTTTACTTGGATTCACGTCCACCTCGTGGAAGATCGGGTGGCATACTACTTGGTGTAAGGACAGGTACTATGGATGTGTTGACTAGTTTGGTTGGATATTTTCATATCAAACTCCATATCCGTAACAAATTCGATAATTTCACAGGGTCTCTTGTCGCTGTTTATGGGACTGCTCAGGATTGTTTTAAGGCTTGTTTTCTCTGTGAGATGGTAAACCTTACAAAGGATAATCCCTATCCTATTCTTATAGGTGGTGATTTCAACTTGTTAAGGTTTTCTCATGAGAAAAGTAGGGGTCGATTTAATGAGCATTGGCCTTTCTTATTCAATGATGTAATTAATAGCTTGGATTTAAGAGACGTAACTATGTTTGGGACTAACGCTGTAAAGAAAAAATTATTCTTCGTTGTCTCTCTCCATTTATCCTCCATATGTTCTCTGCAGCCCTAGCTTAAATGACTTTATATTGATTTACCAAAAGTAGGTCAAAATTGAACCACAAGTAAGTACTGGATTTCTCTAAAATTCTGCACAAAATCGTTAAGGTACCCATGAGTCATAAATCAAAAACCATAGAGAATTTTGGAAGATTCAACTTCTTGTTATGAATTAATGGCCATGCCAACAATTTTGACTTGTTAAGATATTTCCATGGTATGGGCAATGGAAGACACTGGAAGAAATTTATTCATTCTCTAGTACATGATAAAGGTAAGATTGAGGGACATGAGCAACTCAAGCCATATATTACTAATTACTATAGAAATTTGTTCGGGGCACCTAAGAAAGGTTCCTTCTCGATGGATGAGTCCCGGACAGATCATATACCCTAGGTTTCTATGGAAGAACAACTCCTTATTATGAGGAAGAAGTCAAGAAAGCAATTTCCAAATGAAACACAACAAAGCACTAGGACTGGACGGTTTTCCTGTAGAATTTTACCAAAATTTATGGGAGGCCATCAAGGTTGATCTTCTAAATTTGTTTGGTTTTCTTCATGCTAGGCAGCTAGAGTTGTTTAGAGTAAATTTTGGCGAGATTATTTTATTACCTAAGGTTAATGAGTAAGAAAGGATACATCAGTATCGTCCTATAGGCCTTCTTAATGTTAGCTTTAAAATATTCACTGAAGTTGCCATGATCAGACTTATTTCCGTTGCCGATCATGTAGTTCGCCCGTCTTAGACTGCCTTTGTGCAAGGAAGAAACATCCCAGATGGTGTAGTAATTTTGCATGATACAGTGCACGAACTTAATAGCAAAAAGTTGAATGGGGTATTGTTTAAGATTGGTTTGGGGAAGTTTTATGATAAGGTTAAGTGGTCTTTTCTTTGGCAAAAACTCCGTATGAAAGTTTTTTAGAGGAGTGGCGTGCTCTCATTCAATCGTTTGTGTCTGAATGTAGTATAGCCATCAAAGTTAATATTGATATTCGCTTACTTCCATACTAAGAAAGGATTGAGACAGGATGACACTGTATCACCTATACTATTTAATATAGTGGCCGGTATGTTGGTTATCTTGATCGAGAGAGCAAAAGCTAATGGCCAGATTCATGGGATTGTTCCTCATCTTGTCTATGGGGGACTACCCATTATTTAATATGCAGATGATACAATTTTATTTATGAAACATGATTTAGAAAAGGCAAAGATTCTGAAATTAATATTATCAGCATTCGTGCAGCTTTCCAGACTGGAGATAAATTTCCATAAAAGTGAGTTGTATTGTTTTGGCGAGGCATAGGACGAGGATCACCTGTATGCCGAACTCTTTGGCTACGGGCAGGGTCAGTTTCCATTCAACTATTTGGGTATAGAGATTCATTATTGAACTACAAAAGACTTCGTAGTTGAAAAAAAAAATTGCTATCTCTGGGTGGAATACTTGTACTCATAAATTCAATGCTTACAAATATGGTACTATATATGATCTTGTTCGTCCACTTGCTGAAGGGATTCTTGAGTAGATTGGATTACTTACGATCAAGATTATTTTGGTAGGGAGATGGTGAGAAAAAGAAATATCGCCTAGCCAAATGGACCGTGGTCTACCGAGCAAAAGACCAAGGTGGTCTTGGTATACATGACATTCAAGTCAAGAATACCGCTCTCTTCGGTAAACGGTTTCTAAGCTTCTTACTGATGGCTTTGAAATATAGCCATCCACGTCCATATTTAAACTGGATGTTATTCATAATTTTGATAAAATATCTCTTTAACCCTATCACTAATGTCTAATATTCAAAGGGGTATGCAATCCTTTCTTTTTATATTTTTCCTGCGCAGATAATGTCGTTTTGAAGATGAGAATCACTATATTAAAGTCAAAGATACAAGATTTCCAACAACCAGAAGAAACCAGGAGCCGTGAAGCGGAGGCAAACGCTTTAACGACCAACTATACGACCGGAGTAAAATTCCGGCCGTATAGTTCTGATCGTATAGTTGGTGCTGCCACCGTTAGGTCAAACAGAACAACTTTCGTGAAGGTACCCCCTATATAAATAAGCCTCAGGCTACGAGAAAACAAGCCCCCCGACCACCAGACACCTCCGACCTCGCCTGCCATAGATCATCAGACGCCTCCAGATCTCAAAATCCTTCTCCATCTCCATAGCCATATTCCACCACTTGTAATAGTAGATCTCTTCTTCGATTGGCAACATTGTAAGACTATTGCTATCAATCTTATGATTTTCAATACAATGTTTGTGATTGTTGATCTCATCTCTATGTGTGAATAATTCTCCTTGGGCTAAGGGCTTCGGCCTAGCCATGTAGCGTTTGTGCATGTTATTTGATGCGATCATGTATTAGTTTGTATGACATGATGATTATTGTATCCTATGTTTCCTCAATCCAAGGACTTGTCAGGTACCCAAGACCCCGAGGTTGGGAACCCCAGTGTGAGAAGGGGTAGTACGGCTGTATGTGAGGGATTTACTTGGGATTAACGATGACATCACTATGCATATCATTAGTTATCTTTCTTCTATTAATGAGACTAGTAGGTTATTGTATGTGAGGCAATAGCAATTATGGATGCACTGCCCACATATAATTTATCTTGCTCTAACAATTAAATGCATACTTTATCTTTATCTTTTATTCCCATCAGATGTTTTGCACAGCTACAGATGAAACCAAATGCCCCAGGCCCTCTCTCTCCATCATCGACAACAACAAAAAGACGCAAACTATTGGTCCGGTAAAAACACAAAAGGAATTCTGGAACTCCTAAAGTCCGTTAAAGTAACTTCACTACGCATTCGCTTTCCGAGGATTTGATAACCTAGGTCTACTAGGAAAAAATAAGTTATACTACATCCGTAATCCGGATCGAAGGTATCACTTACTGAGGACGGTATCTGACAATCCATTCTTCGGAGGAAATATGTGGGCTCAAAAACCATATCTCAAGTGCTATGGAAGCCTGGAGATTCAATTTTTTTGGAAGGCTTAATGGCTTTCACGAAGCACTTTTTCAAATTTGGTACTTTTAATATCAATGATGGATCGTAGATACAGTTTTGGGAGGATAAATTGCTTGGCCACAATATCCTTCGAGAACAATATCCTGCTCTATACAATATTGTACGACATAAAGGGGATACAATCTCCACTGTGATGGAATTGAACCCTCTGATGTGTCGTTCTTGCGGTATCTCATTGGTCCTAGATTGGCATCATGGAACAAACTTTTATTAAGGTTAACCATGGTATAATTGACTGAGGTACTGATGAGTTCTACCGGAATTTGCTGGAGAATGGCAAATTCTCGGTAGATTCTATGTATAGGGTGATGATTCAACCAGAATTTCCAGTCGATGATAATAAGAAAATTTGGAAGATAAAAATTGCTTTAAAAGGATAGTATATGCGTGGTATTTACGTTGCAGAGTTATTCTCACAAAACACAATCTTGCAAAACGGTATTGACAAGGAAGTAAACAGTGTTTTTTTTTGTCATCAAGATGATACAATCAAATATTTATTCTTTCAATGTAATTTCGCTCGTTCTATATGGTCAATCATCCAAATAGCTTTTGTATTATCACCTCCCGCTCTATTACCAATGTATTTTTTTAATTGGTTACGTGGGATTGCAGGTAAATAAATAATTCTGTTTAGAGTGGGAGCGTTTGCCATTATTTTTTTGCTATAGGTATGTTGAAATGACAAGATTTTTAATGATAAATCTTCTTCTTCATTGCAGGTTATCTACTGGAGCACGGCTACTCACCATTTGTTGTCTTCTCTACAATGTGTGGAGTTTCAAGACCTATTTACGGAGGGTTGTACTCGCTTGCAGGATACGACGAGGGATATTTTTTCCGACATGGATGGTAGCGTGATTTATAGATTTGGTTTCTGTCGTCCTAGGCGTTTTGTTTTATCAGGTGATTGTGGACTTCTCGCCTAGTTGGTTATTTAGTATTGTCGAACACTGGATGGTTGTCGATTATGTGCATCATGTTATGCAGAGGCTGGGTGTAATATTACTTTGAGTAATAAAGTGTTCATTTAATAAAAAGGACAACAGTGATACAATGATTTGATGTGTGGCAGTGAACTTGCGCTGGATGTGGTCACAAGTAAGCTCAGGACCCACAAAAAAAGATCAACACTAGTTCTATTTCTAGTGCAACATCATCACTCTCTTCTAACTATGACCTTCTGGTACTGTACTCTTAGTTCAGGATCAGCAAACATAGGTTTAGCGTAGAAGTAAACAAGGTAGTAGCATGATACAATGGTGAGCACGAGAATTCCGAGTACTATGGATTCATCACAGATCATGGTGATCCTGGGAGGAAGTACAATCGGTGTGCACAGACAGCTGAAAATGGGTTTCTACCTACCCGTGGATCACCAGTCATCGGACCTATTGCTACCACAGTAGCAACAAGGCACAAACAAGTCCCTCGATCATAGAAGTGCGCTATCATCGCAGAGATCGATGGACCACAGCAGCTGCCAAACAATAAGACCTAGTCTATAAGACGTTAATGGGTCCTGATCATTAGCCCTGTCTTCTTGTACACCTACGTAAATTCCAAACGATTAATTGTTTGATACAATACAATGAGTTTAGCCAATCTACTCATACCTCACATGCACTAATTGTATGCTACCCTATGCTCACTATTTCTATCGGTTCACCCATGTTGTCTCGTGGGTTCGTTCCTGCCCATGTTTTCATGGGTTGCTATCTGTACTTCAAAGAAAGTTGTGACATCATAGTGTAGTGTGTGTGGATGGATAGGATGATGGACTTGGCTGTCTTCTCATGTCTAAGATGGGGATCTATTTCTAGGGGAAAAATATTGACCACATAAAGGTTGGTCGGATACTTCCTTTGGTATAAGTACATGTCATAACCGTACATGTATCTTGCAAAGAAGATTTTGTTATTTCATTGTTATGAACAATGACATGTACTACATTAACAATGGCAATGGTTCATGAATTTTTTTCACATATCCTAGCATAGTCAATGTCCCTTTTACTCGTGACGGAACTCCTGAATACAAATAAGAATACATAGAGACAGGTGATAGCTCAAAATTTCATCACTTTTTACATTGGTTTTCCTCTTGTTTATTATCGGATTTCCCTAAAGATTGTCCTTTTCACTAACGTTAATGTCGCACTTAGAATATTTGTTTTCTTGTGATGGTTTTTAGGCAATGAACATTGATTGAATATCTAATAACATTTATGGGCTAATTACACCAGAATAAGCAAATCCGCAATTGAAGCCATTTTCATTGGAGGCGTCATCACGCATAACGACCAACAGTATGGTCGGGACGCACCCGTACCGCCCGCCTGTACTACTTACCAGCGTCTTCCCTATATCAATACAAGAAACTTTCGTAAAAGGGGAGACGTGAGAAGAACCACAGAACAGAAGTTACAGCCGCCGCAAGTCATCTAGAGGGAGAGATCATATCTGAAAGAGGAGAAGAACTTCCCCTCGTTCTCCGACAATCTTCAACCTCAACACCGTACACTCCACCATCATCCCATCATTACTTATAGAGAGAGAGAAATTGGCACTTGTAAGATTAGGGTTTGATACTTTGATCTATCTTTGGTTTGTATTTGATTGGATCTTTAAATCGCTATTGTGGTTTGCTACAATAACTTTGAGATGATTTCTATTTGCAATACAATTATGCCTTTGATCTGTCTATCTGTCATGCCTGAGTAAATCCCCATAGGCGTGGGGGATGTAGGAGATTGGTGAGATGTGATGTGCCTATTCTAATTCCATCCATTTGTGATTGTTGCAATGTTTATTTAAACAGTGGGAATGAATATCTATGTTTTCCTAATGCTTGTTATCTAATTTAAGGGCCCATGCATCATGATCCAAATATCTCACAGGTATAAACTTGTATGCTAGTAATTCAGCAACCCTCGAGTGACATGGCCGATATCAAAGAAGAGCTAGCATCACTCGAGGACAACAAGGAACCACCAAGATTAAAGCCTTGATATGGTTCAAAGACCTTAATTTATGCGCTGACCATGGCCGTGGTAGCAGGCAAATGGATCATTGAGATTAGGAAGAATTGTCCATGAGGACTCCTAGTCGGTATATGGGTTGCTTGCCTACTCACTTATAAATAAGAATTAGCATTATCACTTATTCTGCTCATTCCATTTTTCACTTCTACAATCACCATGAACTAATTCTCTCCGCGCCTAACTTCTCATCTGCAGGACCTTTACACACTTTCCGCATTTTTACTTTTATGCAATTTACTTATTTCCTAAGCAAGTTCCTCTATCTTTTATTTAACCATTTCCACCATCAACATTTGTAGTCAATTCACTCAACACTTGTGACACATTGGGTGCGAAAGAAACGCCGCATAAAAACACTTTCCTAGGCTCCTCGTTGGGACCGATATAAAAACTAGAATTAATACTTCCGCGAAAATATTCTCTGACGAAGATGTGCACTTGCAGGCCATCAAGATATTTTCTGGCGTCATTGCCGAGGAGCTAAGTGCTAAGTGTGGTTTCTTGACAACAGAAATCGTTGATACCATTCATGATCTTCGTTGAGGACAGAGGTACCACTCGATTAGGAAAAACATGTTTACCTTCATATATTGATCATGTTCCGATCGAGAGACGATTAGAATTTATTGAAATATTTACTAATTCGCATACTGTAGACGTGAACAGCTTGATTCCATTGATGGATGATTTGACCATCACCCGAGGAGCCAAACTTGAGCTATGTTTGGGAGAGTATGGGAATCCATCTAGGCACTTAAGGAAAATGCCTATTCTTTATCCTGATCTAGAGGGCCAGGAATTTGAAATATATCCTGAGCTAATATATATGATGAAAGAAATTGCTTTCGCAGCGAAAGAAAAGGAAGACCCTAGTGACCACTTAACAAAGGTATATGACCTTTGTGTCACTCTTAAACCAGCAAGTCTGCCAATAGAGTTTGTACTTCTTAAACTCTTTCGCTGGTCTTTGAAAGATAATGCTTTTGCTTGTTATAATCACTACCTAATCATACTATAAAAAGCTGTGAGGATTGCATCTGAGAATTCATGCATAAATATTGTTCATTTACTAAAATCATGCAGACCAAACAAAGCATAACAAAAAAATTGCAGAAAATTGGAGAAACCTTTTATCAAGCATGGAATAGATATTATGCAATGATTATGAAAGTCCCAAATCATGGTTTTCACAAGAGTCTAGTTATCCAATATTTCTATAATGGGCTTAATGACGAAACAAAAGATATGATTGATCTATCTGTAGGAGGAGCAATATGCAACTTGACACTATCGTATGTGTTAAGCTTTTTGAGGTAAGATCCTTTAATGATGAACAATACAATACAGTTGAGGACATTGTACCACAAAAAGGTATGATTCACATACCACAAGATCTTGTATCTGAAGTCAAAAAGTACATAGAAGAAAAAGGTATAGCTTCAGAACTTGTAAGGAAAAACAAAGTGGATGTTCTTCAAACTTATGTAATAGAAGATGATTTAAATCTTGCAATGCAAAATTTTAAATATCAAAAAAATCAATTCCGTGAGAAAAACTACAAACGCCTTATGACACAAGAAAAGAATATAAAAGACCTAACAGAAGTTTTTAATAACCTGGGTCAAGCCACGAAACTTTTAGATAGATATCTAAGTATGGTTAAAATCCAGTGTGAGCAGATAAATGAAACACACACTTTGATTTTGAACCAAGAAAATTTCAATACTGTTTCTACTAATATTGGTACTAGGCATGGTACAGAAACTCAGGAACCACAATGACCACCTAGGTATCAAGAAGAGTAAGCTCGAAAGAAAGAGAGACTCAGGAGATAAGTCAAGGAGAAGATGATCTAGTAGACCCCTAGGATGATATTGACTATGAAGCCCAGAAAAGGGAAAATAAAGCTTCCGACACTCAATAAGAAGATGAAGTGGGGGATAAGCACAAATCATATGATTCAGACGCTGAGACTATCGATTCAAGGGAAGAAGCCGATCTTCGAAAGGAGCAAGAAGATCAAGTTGATGTCCCACGTGAAGAACGTGCCAATAAGAAAAAATCAACTTCAAGGAATAATAAAAGGAGTGTTGAACTAGTGACAAAGGTAAAAGAAAAGGTAATACCTACCAAAGAGAAAATTCCTTACCCTAACCGTGTTCATTACGAACCAGATAAGGCTATTTATGATTCTTTTGCTAAGGCGCTGAGCATCTTGCGTTTAGAACATCCTTTAACTAATGCTATTCAAGTTCCTACTTATAATTTTTTTTATGCGAGATATACTTAATAGGAAAAAGAAAGTAACCAAGATTGTAGCAGTAATGACAAGCTTTGGTGATAAACTTCCTGCTAAGCTTGGGGATCCTGGCATACCGACCATCTCCTGTGCAATAGGGAAAACAAATATATTCAATGCTCTTTGTGATTTAAGAGCAGGTGTTAGTGTTATGCATTATTCCCTATTTAAGAAATTGAATCTTGGAGAATATTCTCCTACTTTAATAACACTACAAATGGCGGATAAGACAACTAAACAACCTGTGGGAATGATCGAAGATGTTTTACTTAGAATAGATCATCATGTGATACCAACTGATTTCATTATTCTTGATGTCCCTAAGGATGACAAACTCTCTATCATTCTCGGAAGACCCTTTCTTAGTACATCCGAAGCTAATGTAGATTGTTCTAGCGGCAAAATTGTCTTCAATATACATGACGAACAAATTGTTAGATACTTTCCTAAGAGACAAGAGCAGAATGGAAAATATGTTCCACCACCTAAGCGTGATCATGCAGCAAAGGCTAAAGAAAAAGCGCCGTTTGAGATGAACACCGACGATATGGAGTTTGATTAGTCAAATCTTTAGAATTAAATACTTAATTTGAGTTAACCCATTCTTAGTAAGTTTAGTTTAAGTCTTTATCATTTAATAAGTTTATTTCGATTTTTTAGCTTGTTGAGAGAATTTACCCTAATGAAGTTGAGAAGCAAAGGAAAAACAAAGAGAAGATAGTGTGTTCAATACAGGTAACGACCATCGGTACAGCCGCAGTACGACTGTACTGCGCGCCCGTACAATGTTTTGACAAACCCTACGGGAGGAACAACACCGACGACGACCAACGGTATGGCCGCGGTATGACCATTCCGCGTGCTGATGTCTACGCACTTCTATTCTTGTAGACAGTTGTTGGGTCTCCAAGTGCAGAGGTTTGTAGAACATCAGCAAGTTTTCCCTTAAGTGGATTACCCAAGGTTTATCAAACTCAGGGAGGAAGTGGTCAAAGATATCCCTCTCAAGCAACCCTGCAATCAAGATACAAGAAGTCTCTTGTGTCCCCAACACACCCAATACACTTGTCAGGTGTATAGGTGCACTAGTTCGGCGAAGAGATAGTGAAATACAAGTGGTATAGATAAAAGACAACGGTGCTAAAAAATATCTTGATGGTGTGGAAGAGACTAAAGGAAAACTGAAATAAAGATGGAAGCAAGCAAACATGTAACAGATCTAGTTGCAAACGGTGTTTCAATGCTTAGAAACAAGGCCTAAAGATCATACTTTCGCTAGTGAACACTCTCATATAAATATCTTCTCTTTATGATACTACTTTGAACTACTCTCCGGTTGGACACTCTAATCTATGGTAGGGCTATAACATCACACCTCAAAGTTCGCTTTACCCATCTAGATAACCCCACACTGTCACCTTGAGCTCTAGATGGTTCCAACAAACACCACAATTTCATAGAAACATCGAACTCCAAATATAACTCATAACAAGTATTTGTAATCTCTAGCCTAAGTGCCACCACGGTATGCATGCTGTCACTTTCACACACATGGGGAGAGCAGAGATCTATTAAAGCACTTAAGTAGCAAGGTAGATCTACTTGATTACAAAGCTCATGATCACAATATGATCATGCATAGAGAGAGATGAACACATAGCTACCGGTAGAACCCCTTAGCCTCAAGAGAGAACTACTCCCTCCTCATCATGGGAGTTAGCAACGGTGATGGAGATGGCGATGGAGTCGATGGAGATGGTGAAGAGGTGGTGGTGGCGCGGAGGATTCCTTCCTTGCCACCGGTATCACAGGGGAGCACCGCCCCTTAGCGCCCTTCCTTCATGGCTTCTTGGGAGCTGATGGCTCGGTGTTGATGTAGAGCTCGTTGGGAACCCCAAGAGGAAGGTATGATGAGCACAGCAACAAGTTTCCCTCAGTTATGAAACCAAGGTTTAATCAAACCAATAGGAGCAAGGAAACACCCCAAAGGTGTTGCTAGTTGAGCCTTGGCAGGGCGCACTACCGGTGCTAGTAGCAACGTGGAGACCTGCACAACACAACCACAGAACTCTGTCCCCAACTTGCGACGAGGTTGTCAATCTCACCGTGTTTTGCTGAAAACAAAGGATTAAACGTATCGAATAGAAGGAAGTAATAGCTTGCAGAAAGTAAACACAAAGCAGTAAACAGTTTATAGATTGTATGTAAAGAAAAGGACCGGGATCCATAGTTCACTAGAGGTGGCTCTCCTTAGATAGATAACATGCTGGGTGAACAAATTACAGCGAGGCAATTGACAAACATCGAGAAAGCAATACATGCATATACTAATCATCTTTACTCCTTTGGAACTTGATTGGGCATTACAACATTATACATAGACCGCCATCCAACTGCATCTATGACTAATAATCCACCTTTACGTTATCATCCGAACCCCCTCCAGTATTAAGTTGCAAGCAACAGATTATTGCTTTACGAATTGCGTGTAAAGTAAACAATACGATTGTTCTATTAACAAAGGATTGTTGTTGTCTCCCTAGTAGCGACAACACATCTAGTACCTTAGAGGTTTCTGTCACTTCCGCAGATTACCAGAGGCATGAACCCACTATCGAGCATAAATACTAACTCTTGGAGTTGCTAGCATCTACTTGGACAAGATAGCTACTAACAACGGAAAGCATGCAAGATCACAAATAACAAAGACATGATAGAATCAATAATCAATCTGAAATAGCATCTCCATATCCATTAGATCCCCGCAAACACAACATGCAGGATTACAAATAGATGATCTTGATCATGAACGAAGCTCACAAGATCTAAACATGAAAGCACAAAGGAGGAGAACCAGCCATCTAGCTACTACATGGATCCGTAGTCCAAGGATGAACTACTCACGCATCACACCGGAGGCTTGCATGGTGATGAAGAGGGCCTCTAGGGTGAATTCCCCTCTCCGGCAGGGTGCCGGGAAGAGCTTCAGATCCCTCCCAATCAAGGGATGGAGATGACGGCGGCTACAGACTCTTTCGTGGATTTTTGATCGGGCCCTTAGGGTTTTCGTCTCGAGGGCATCTTATAGGCGAAAGGGGAGGACGAGGGGGTGCCGGAGGTGGCCAGACCACCCCCTGGCGCGGGCCAGGCTGGGCCGCGTGGCCAGGTGGTGTGGTGGCCCCTGGCCCCTCTCCGTCTCGTACTCTGGCATCTAATGACTTCCGGAAAAATAGGCACTTTGGCTTTTGTCCCGTCCAATTCCGAGTATTCATTTTCTGACTTTCCTGGAACCAAAAACAGCAGAAAACAGGCAACTGGCACTGTGGCTCTTGTTAATAGGTTAGTCCAAGAAATCATATGAAAAGTACTCCAAAGTGTGGACAAAACACAATAAAGTGGATAGAACTAAGCATGGAACATCAAAAATTATAGATACATTTGCAATGTATCAACATCCCCAAGCTTAACTCCTGCTCGTTCTAGAGTAGGTAAGTGATAAAAAGAAAGAATAATTTTTGAGGTGACATGCACCATCAAAGACTTGATCAAAGTATTTGTAAAACATTCAAAGCTAGGATCATAGTACTTAAATCATAACATGAAAGACAAAGTTCAAGCAATAAGACAAAGAAACTATGATGCAACATGAAAAGGCACAAACAAAAGATTCATGAATAACAATGCTTTGCAAGACGTTTGTTTGTTTCACATAAAGAAAAGATAGCATAATAGCATTCAGCTTGTCCCTCATAGAGTAGCAAATATAAATGCATAGGACACCTTCAAAGTTCATAAGAGTGACTAGATACAAATAGTTTAAAACAAGCAATATCAAGTTATGCATCAATCAACTAGTCTTGGGACAATGCACATAGAACTAAGAATGGCCACTATGCTCTAAAAGTAGGTGCATAAAGGTAGAAGGTGGAGACTCAATATAATGGTAGAAGAAAGGCCTTCATAGAAGGAAGTAGGGATTAAAGTCTCATGAAGAGCTTCCAAAAATTATGGTACTTATAGATTTCAGCTCTCATTGCCCCTATCATAAGCATCTTGAAGTGATTAAGGTTAAAGTGAACAAACTATGGTGTACATGCTTGACGAAGTATAAGTTAGAAATCTCATGTCCCTTCTATATGAGGGTCGCTCCTCATGCTACTCAAGTTTAGTCACCGGTAAGTTCTTGTCATCGTAAGTACATGTGTATCATAGAGAACCGCCAACGGGGTACCCCTTGCCCGATGATACGGAAGAATCCCTATATCAAAATGGTAAGGCAAGCAGACAACGAGCATCTCAGCAATCTTCTTATTTACCATGGGAATATGGTGCTTTTTTCTCTCTTTCCTCTTTCCATAATCTCTTTTTTTTTCTTTTTTCTCAATATAGGACTCTTTTTTATAAGAAGAATGCTTCGTAGACAGCTCATTATGGTTACGCTGCAGGTTTCCACCATGTCAGCATGGATTAGACCAGCAGCCCAAGCGTTTCTCTAACACATATACATAACTCCATGGACTTACAAGCTCCCCTTTCATTTCACACCGACGACATCCATATACAAAAGAGCATGATATCAACTAGGTACAAGTACCAAGTGCAATGTTGAAAGCGTTCCCCATGAAAGCATGGTTCTGCTAATTCCCAACAAATAAGTGCAAGCATATACAACATAGACAACACAATGGTACAAGTTTATTAAGGGCAAGAAAAGTAAAGTGTGCCATCAAGTTCGTGAGAGCTTTAATCACTAGTTTTCTCATAACAAGTTTAATTCGGAAGGTAAACAAAAGCATGAATATACTTGGAATAGCATATGCTAGTAGGTAGGTATGGTGGACTCTTTGGAATAACTTGGTTTAGGGATTTGGATGCATGAGTGGAACTCATACTTGGTTGTGGAGGCTAGCAAAAGACTGGGAACGACAAACTAAGAGAGCAATAATGGCCATGATCATGCAGAGCGACAAAACATCATTGATCAAAGCATAAAGTGATACTACAAGTTGAAAACTAAAGGATCATAAAGGCTATGGTGACCTTGAGATCGTCATAACATGGTGTGAGCATGCGCCAAGTCAACCCAAATAAAGGATCAAAGGAGAATACCACTATACTATGCTTTAATATGCTAAAACAACGCATGATTCATCCAAGGCACATTAAGCAATCTCAATTGTTTATAACAAGTCATGCTACAGCAAAGAATACTAAGCATAAATCCAAAACAATATCAAGCATGGCATGACAGAGCATAGGCCACAGTCAAAAACGAGCTCTTTTTACCACATAAGCATGAACTTTCCTACTCTTCTCCAAACCAAACCAAACTATTTGCAAACCAATGTATGAAAGAGGGGGTCCAACCAATTTATTCCAAAAACTAAGCAAACAAAAAACCAAAACAAAAATGAAAAAGAAAACGCTCCAAGAACAACACAACTGTGCATGAAACAATAAAAATGAAGCGTTTGGAAGAAACCTGAGATTTTTATTGATGAAGAAGGGGATGCCTTGGGCATCCCCAAGATTTGACGCTTGTACTTCTTGGATATTTCTTGGGGTGACACGCGTGGTATCCCCAATCTTGAGCTTTAGTCCATCCTTCATCTCATTACTCATTCCTTCCATACACCTGAAATTTTTCCTTCATACAAAACTTCAGACAATCTTTATTAGCAACATTAGTGCACTCAAGATAAAAGGTCTTTGAGGTTCAGTTCTAACACCAATAAACTTCCATTAGAACACTAGCTACTGAAGCACTTCCCTCAAAAAGCTCAATTCCCCCAAAAAAACTCAAAAAGGAACCAACAAGAAGCAAATGTAGAAAATGGCAGAAATCTGTCAAAACAGACCAGCAGGTAAAGTCGGATTTTTTCGAAGACCTTCTGTTGCTCAAATAAAAAAGTGTTGAACTAACGAAAGTTAGATAACAACCTGGGGAAGAAGCTCAAAAATTCACGCCTCAAAAATACGTTCAGATATTTTACACTAATTTTTACGGTGAAGCACAGAAATCTGTTTCGGGACAGCAACTTTCCCAATCATTACTTCTCTCTCATTAGAGGTTACTCTTGGCACAAATAGCAAATAAAAAAGATAAGGAGCGGTTATTACTGAAGTAATAACTTCCAAGACTCATCTAAAATTTTTGGGTTATCTCCCAATAAGTACTTTTCTTTAACACCTTTAAGTTAGGCATCAGAAGCAAGAAAAAGAATCAAGTGTTCTCAAATGAAGAAGCATTAAGAGCAAATTTTGTTTTCATAGGAGAGGCAAAAGAAATCTTCTCTCTCTTCTTAGGGAAGTGTTCTATACCTTTCTTGAGTGGGAGTTGATATTTAATGGTGCCTTCTTTCATATCAATAATGGCACCAACAGTTCTAAGAAAAGGTCTTCCCAAAGTAATAGGACAAGAAGCATTGCATTCAACATCCAAAACATAGAAATCAACGGGGACATAGGCATTGTTAACCATAATAAGAACATCATTAATACTCCCCATGAGTTTATTTTTACCATTATCATCAAGTGGGACATTCAAATAACAATCTTCAAGTGGAGGCAAATCAAGCATATCATTAATCCTTCTAGGCATAATAGAAACACTACTATCAAGATCACATAAAGCTTTGAAATCAAAGTCATTCACTTTCATATTAATGATGGGTTCCCAACCATCTTCTTGTTTTATAGGAATAGAAGCTTCATGTTTCATCTTTTCTTCTTTAATCTTTATGAGAGCATCAGTAATATGTTTTGTAAAGGCCATGTTCATAGCACTAGCATTAGGAATTTTAGCAAGCTTTTGTAGGAACTTAATAACTTCAGAGATGTTGCAACCATCAAGATCAAAACCATAATTATTATCTAAAGTAGTAGAACTATTACTAGCCTCAACACTAGTGGTGGTGATAGTAGAAACACTAATGTTTCTAGCAATTTCATCTTCTCTTTCCCACTTAGCATGTAATTCAGCTAATAGTCTAACATTTTCATCAATTCAAAGAAGATTGAGCTTCAGCCAAAGATGCTATATTTCTTTCAGCATTAGAGAGTTTTTCCTCAATAGTTTTATTGAAAGCAGTTTGTTTACTAATAAAGTCTTTAAGCATAACTTCAAGTTCAGAGGGTGCACTCCTATTATTGTTGTAAGAATTTCCATAAGCATTACCATTGTTGGGAGGATATGGCTTATAATTGTTGTTACCAAAAATACTCCTATAAGCATTATTGCCAAAATTATTATTTCTTATGAAGTTCACATCAACTTGCTCTTCTTGAGCAACCAAAGAGGCTAAAGGAACATTATTTGGATAAATATGGGCTTTCCCATTAACAAGCATAGACATAATAATATCAATCTTATCACTCAAGGAGGAAGTTTCCTAAACAGAATTTACCTTCTTACCTTGTGGAGCTCTCTTAGTATGCCATTCAGAATAATTAACCATCATACTGTCCAGAAGTTTTGTTGCAACACCCAAAGTGATGGTCATAAAGGTACCTCCAGCAGCAGAGTCCAATAGGTTCCTTGAAGAATAGTTCAATCCTGCATAAAAGGTTTGGATGATCATCCAAGCAGTCAGTCCATGAGTGGGACAATTCTTTACCAAAGATTTCATTCTTTCCCAAGCTTGAGCAACATGTTCATTATCAGATTGTTTAAACTTCATTATTTCACTTCTCATAGATATAATCTTAGCAAGTGGATAGTATTTTCCTATGAAAGCATCTTTGCACTTAGTCCAAGAATCAATACTATTCCTAGTTAATGAATTCAACCATTCTTTAGCTTTTCCTCTCAAAGAGAAAGGAAACAATTTTAGCTTAATAATATCACCATCTATATCCCTATGCTTTTGCATCTTACAAAGTTCAACAAAGTTATTTAGATGGGAAGCAGCATCTTCATTACCAATACCAGAAAATTGTTCTCTCATAACAAGATTGAGCAAAGCAGGTTTTATCTCAAAGAAAGTATCTTCAGG
The DNA here is from genome assembly GCA_916181665.1 of Avena sativa. NCBI lineage: Eukaryota > Viridiplantae > Streptophyta > Magnoliopsida > Poales > Poaceae > Avena > Avena sativa. The sequence continues at coordinate 439,674,852 of OV702295.1, forward strand.
CACAGGTGGAGCAATAGGTGTGCTCATAAAATCATTGTTGTTGGTGCTAGTGAAGTCACACAACTTAGTGTTTTCAAGAGTAGTCATTTTTTGTGTTTTCAAATAAGAAAGCAAACTTGTGAAAACTATTTTTTTGTGTGTTTTTGATAACAAAGCAAGCAAACAAAACAAAAAGAAACTAAGCAAAAAAATAACAAAGTAAAGAGATTGGTTATGAGGGACTCCCCTTGTGAAGATGTCCTTGACTCCCCGGCAACGGCGCCAGAAAAATGCTTGATGGCTCGATGTTGATGTAGAGCTCGTTGGGAACCCCAAGAGGAAGGTATGATGAGCACAGCAGCAAGTTTCCCTCAGTTATGAAATCAAGGTTTAATCGAACCAGTAGGAGCAAGGAAACACCCCAAAGGTGTTGCTAGTTGAGCCTTGGCAGGGCGCACTACCGGTGCTAGTAGCAACGTGGAGACCTGCACAACACAACCACAGAACTCTGTCCCCAACTTGTGATGAGGTTGTCAATCTCACCGTGTTTTGCTGAAAACAAAGGATTAAATGTATCGAATGGAAGGAAGTAATAGTTTGCAGAAAGTAAACACAAAGCAGTAAACAGTTTATAGATGGTATGTAAAGAAAAGGACCAGGATCCATAGTTCACTAGAGGTGGCTCTCCTTAGATAGATAACATGCTGGGTGAACAAATTACAACAAGGCAATTCACAAACATCGAGAAAGTAATACATGCATATACTAATCATATTGACTCCTTTGGAACTTGATTGGGCATTACAACATTATACATAGACCGCCATCCAACTGCATCTATGACTAATAATCCACCTTCAGGTTATCATCCGAACCCCCTTCAGTATTAAGTTGCATGCAACAAATTATTTCTTTACGAATTGCGTGTAAAGTAAACAATACGATTGTTCTATGAACAAAGGATTGTTGTTTTCTCCCTAGTAGCAACAACACATCTAGTATCTTAGAGATTTCTGTCACTTCCCCAGATTATCAGAGGCTTAAACCCACTATCGAGCATAAATACTAACTCTTGGAGTTGCTAGCATCTACTTGGCCAAGATAGCTACTAACAACAGAAAGCATGCAAGATCACAAATACCAAAGACATGATAGAATCGATAATCAATCTGAAATAGCATCTCAATATCCATCGGATCCCCACAAATACAACATGCAGAATTACAAATAGATGATCTTGATCATGAACGGAGCTCACAAGATCTAGACTTGAAAGCACAAGGGAGGAGAACCAGCCATCTAGCTACTACATGGATCCGTAGTCCAAGTATGAACTACTCACGCATCACACCAGAGGCAAGAGCCTAAGCTTGGGGAGGTTAAAATCCTCCCACCTTTTTGCATTCATATTTTCTTTCTTCTTTTTGTTTGTTTGTTTTTATTTCATTGCATGTCTACTTCAAGTTTTGCATTTGATAAAAGAAAACCCAAAAATATTAGATTATTCTCTAGCATTATTTTGTGCAAATTTCTCTCGGCCCTGGTTGATTCTTTTTGTAGGTTACTCATTTCTAGTGATCGAGCAATGAGACGAACGCAAAGAGTTGACTGAAGTAAAAAACGAACGAGTAAGAGGAGGTACCACATTCCTATTTCCCCTTTTCCTGTAATCTTATTCATGAATATTTTATATCTGTTCGGCTGCACTTGATCTCAATTCCACGCTTAGTTTGTTATCTTTTATAGTTTGAGATCAAAGGCTTTTGTCACCTCTTTCGTTAAGACTTTCGACAATTAAATCAGTTTGAAAAACAACTATTGGAATTTTATTCCAAACTTTTTAGAACAAGAGAAAGTGTCAATGAAAACTTTGGTACAATGTTTTTTTCTTAACGGCTTAACCTTAGTAGTGCTCAACCCTACATACTGATCATTGACTTGATGATACTTTCTGAAAAAGAATTACTTGATGGAACGAACTTTTTAGAGTAGGAGAGGGAGATGCCAAAATTTATATTGATAAAAAAAGAGGAGAGAGAAAAGAAAAAAAGAAAAAGAGAAGAGCAAAAGTACTTCGTTTCAAATACACACCTTTGGGATGTCAACAACTCCGCTAGCTTTTGAACGATCTATGGTATAACCCCGGATTTTGGCTCTGAGTTGATGGCATGAGTGTCATATGTGTTGCTATATGGGAAAAATTATTGGTATTCCCAATAGGTTGTGTAGGAGTTTCAAAAGAAATATTCGTTGATCCTCGAGAAGGAAAAAGAAAAGATCTGTTGTCAAAATATGAGCTGAAATACTTTCGATACCTTTTGATTCTTGGCATTACCTCGCTACCTAAAATGTGAAATTAGAGTTCTTGAAAATTAAGGAAAAGATGAGGTATTTGATAGCCGTGATTAACGAAGTGGGTGATTAATGAAAAATATCTAAGTTTATCCTTATTTTGACATCTACATGTGCACCCTTAATTTTGATTCAAGCATCATGGGTTAAGAAATTTTTTACTCTCATAACAAGAGAGGCGCTGCAAGAAATTGATTTGTAAAGCTTCGCCAAACTTTTAATAATGTCATTTGAGTCACAAGAACTATTAGCTAGCGAATTACTTGCGTTTAGGGATCAAGATTAAGTGTATCTGTTCAGATATATTGTGCTCATGTTCAAGGTTGCAGGATTTGAGACGATGGAATATGATACAACCTCGAACTTGTAAGTCTTTATCTTGATTCAATTCTTCGCTATTATTTATTATAGCTTTGTCACTCGAGGTGAGTAACCGCTAAGCTTGGGGATGTTGATAGCTCCAAATTTCATCACTTTTAGCATTGGTTTTCCTCTTGTTTATTGCCGGATTTCCCTAAAGATTTCCCTTTTCACTAACGTTAATGTCGCAATTAGCAAATATTTGTTTTCTTGTGATGGTTTTTAGGCAATGAACATTTATTGAAGATCTAATAGCACTTATGGGATAATTACACTAGAATAAGCAAATCCCCAATTGAAGCCATTTTCATTGGAGGTGATAACATGCATAACGAACAAAGGTACCGTCGGGACGCGCACATACTGCCCTCCCGTACTACTTACCAGCGCTTTCCCTATATCAATACAAGCAACTTTCGTAAAAGGGGAGACGCGAGAAGAACCACAGAATAGAAGTAATAGCCGCTGCAAGTCATCTGGAGGGAGAGATCAGATCTGAAAGAGGATAAGAACTTCCCCTCATTCACCGACGATCTTCAACCTCAACACCATACACTCCACCATCATCCCATCATTACTTAGAGAGAGAGATATTGGCACTTGTAAGATTAGGGTTTGATACTTTGATCTACCTTTGGTTTGTATTTGATTGGATCTTTAAATCGCTATTGTGGTTTGCTAAGATGATTTCTATTTTCAATACAATTATGGCTTTGATCTGTCTACCTCTCATGTCTGAGTAAATCCACAGAAGCGTGAGAGATGTAGGGGATTGGTGAGATATGATGTGCCTATTATAATTCTATCCATTTTTTATTGTTGCGATGTTTATTTAAACAGTGAGAATGAATATCTATGTTTTCCTAATTCTTGTTATCTAATTTAAGGGCCCAGGTATCATGATTCAAAGATCTCATAGGTATGAACTCGTATGCTAGTAATGCGGCGACCCCCCGAGTGACATGGTTAATATCAAATAAGAGCTAGCATCACTCGAGGACAACAAGGAACCACCAAGATTAAAGCCTTGATCTAGTTGAAAGACCTCAATTAATGCGCTGACCATGGCCGTGGTAATAGGCAGATGGATCATTGAGATTAGGAAGAATTGGCCATGAGGACTCCTAGTCGGTATATGGGTTGCTTGCCTACTCACTTATAAATAAGAATTATCATTATCACTTATTCCGCTCATTCCATTTGGCACTTCTACAATCACCATGAACTGATTCTCTCCGCGCCTAACTTCTCATCTGCAGGACCTTTACACACTTTCCACATCTTTACTTTTATGCAATTTACTTATTTCCTAAGCAAGTTCCTCTATCTTTTATTTAACCACTTCCACCGTCAACATTTGCAGTCAATTTACTCAAGACTTGTGACACCTTTGGTGCGACAGAAACGCCGCATAAAAATACTTTCCTAGGCTCCTCGGTGGGATCGATATAAAAACTAGAATTAATACTTCCGTGAAAACATTCTCTGATGAACCTGTGCACTTGCAGGCCATCAAGAGGCATGCATAGAAAGAGGTCGTCCTTCTTGGTTACATGGGTGGCGTGGGGGCGTGGATGGTGGTCACGTCGTGGTGGCGGCCTACGAAGACGATGACCTCGTCCCATGTTGCACTAGTGCAGATTTTCTCTTAGGTGGCATGTGAAATCACCCCTTAGTGGCGTGTAGGTGGTACGTTATCACTGTCACGTGACTGGTAACTTGTACTGGTGGCATAGCGTGGATACGCCACTAGTAAAATACGTACTAGTGGTGTGCTTCCAGCATGCCACCACTAATTTGTTTTAGTCGTGTGCATGGCATGGTACTAAGAAAATTTTAAAATTTTAAAAATCATTTTGATATCAATACAAAATACAATAGTCTCAACAAATACTCAACATACTAGAACCTCGAGTTAGCATCTTTCACAATTACAATATGTAATTCATTCAAACTTGAAAAAATACTAGCTAATAGATCCAACACAATTAGACAAGCAGGTTCCAATAGATACAAGCTAGAGGAGATCAATGACAAACATGATGTTCATATCATTGTATGTGATGTTGCAGGAAGTGATAAGCACAACATGTCTAGCATGTAGATCCTCTTCATCATTATGAAACTCCCTCCACATCTGTTTGTTGAAGATAAGTCAAATTTTGGTGTCCTTGTTGTATCGAACAATGATCAAAAGGGTCACATCACCGTCATCTCCAACACACACTCTAGAAAATCCTTCACCAGGAATGTTAAGAGAGAAAACCATTTTGTTAGGCAATTTCCGTGGACAAAAAAAATTAATGATGTGAGAAAACTATGTTATGTACACAAGTAAGAAATCAATAGAACTAAGTTGAAAAACATACCATGTTGTGTTTGGCAAGATTAGTGTTTGTCAAATGGGTCATGAATGGAACCCCAACAAAGGTGTTGACTGCTGGTATAATGGCTAAGACGCGTTCTTGCTTAACACTAGTTAGGTTGTATCTTTGGGAGATGATGCTATAGTCATATGGGTCTTCCTCGTCACCACTGAAATAGACAACACTGATTCTTGGCATTTATTCTATTAAATAAAGCACAATCATTTGATTTTCCCCAATGAGATGGTCCTAGCAATGAATTGCTTCCATCCATCACCTTCATGCGAGTCAACGTCTTCTCTTTCACCACTGATGACTGGATTCCTACACCAACAACAGGGTTATTGTAGTACCTATAGCAGTAAATATTTAAGAGTTTGTCCCGATGAGAGATCTACAAACGGAAACAATACGACCATGCAGCCACGTTTTGCACCCAAACCATGGTTTGGAAATAGCCTATTCTATAAGTTACTAGAACAGTGATAATTGAGAGAGGTTTAAAGTATCTAATAACAAAAAACTTTTAACAAGAATAAAATAAACTAAGACGGTAAGTAAACAGGAGTATGAACTGAATCAAAGAGATTGTAATTGTAGGATTGAATGGAATGAGAGAGGGTTTCTAGGCTTCGGTCTCACTAGTACTAGATAGGAAAATATATGTGTGATCTATAAGATATTTCTCAGACAAATAAAAATTTCCCAATTGATTATCGGGCTATCACATTGTGTGCACTATGCATGGATCTCGCGCGTCACCGCAAGGCAAAAGGCACTTGCGGACCAAAGGATCACATAAACTCATCTTAGATCACAATAAATTTTAACTTAACGCACTAGATCATACCTCAACCTAGAATTGAATCAATCACTCACACATGGATGAACAACAAAACATATATAAATATATAATGATATCACAACCGTGTTCAATCTTACAATTACTAAACACAAGAGAAAGAGGGAGATGGAGATGATGATGCAGATGGAGATCAATGCGTGGTGGTGGTGATGTCTTCCTTCGCCTCCCCTTCTTCTTGCTTCGATGCCTTGATGGTGATGGTATTGAGGGAGATCTAGATCTTGGATATGTGGTTGAGGTAGAGCATCACCGCAATGGAGATCGGATGGGTGGCGGCAGCGGCAGAGGTCCGCCCCTGAGGGGCTATGGCCTCGTGGCTCTTTCTTGGGTCCTCCCTCCTTTATATAGGCCTTGGGGGTGCCCTAGGGTTCCCCCAATACCGTCATATGACTTACGGAAGGTTCTGGAGCTTTTCTGGGGCAAAATCCCATCGTTTCCGACCCTTTTTACAACTATACGTCCAGAAATATTGCTAAAGTTGTATAGTTGCTCGTTAAATTGTCTGCCCCCTTTAGTATTTTGGTCGCCATTTCTTCATACGAACTCCATATTGGGTGTTCTTTGGTTCGTTGAGTTCGTATTGTCGAGGGCTACAACCCTGTGGTCTTGGATCTTTATTTTGAGAAGTATGGTCTCTGCAGCTCCTCCATACTATGCTCTCTTTGTTACTTTTGCCTTTGTTTTGTCCATAATCATCATCAACACCTACACACATGTCAAAGACAAGGAAGAGGGATAAAATTCTACCTAAACTACTAAATATGCAGAGCTCATATTGAATTTAATAAAGACAAGTAATCATGCATATCAGGCATAGCAATAGTTAGATGGAGCATGATATGATAAGAAAATGACACAATTTATATTGCTAAAAGATGTTGTATATCACAGCCATCAACTTCCCCAAGCTAGATTTTGCTCGTCCTCGAGCAAAAGGGATCGATAACTTAATGGATGTGGTCTTGCTTATCATTGGAAATCAATGCATCGTATCCTTGTTTTTCCTGCAAGCTCAAAGTAAGAGAGCACGTAATCATACAAGTCAATATAAGCTCAGTTATATTATTCCAAACTACTAGAGATTAGTTAAAAACTTCTATGCCCCATGTCAAAGTTAAATCTAGCTTGCAAGTAAACTTGTGATCCTTATATACGCACTTTATTGTATTTTTGTATTTTTATTTGTATAAGGCAAAGCTGAACACGATTAGTTGTCAATCATAAATAGAAATAGAGTTTTCTAATGATGCCCACTCATGCCATCTATTAACGTCTCTCAAGTGCAAACTTCGATTGGTGAGCTTATAGAAAATATATTTCTTAGTAACGAGACCATGCCAAAAGAGTGGTATATGTTCAATCGAAGACTGTACAGGTTAGGAAGGACACTCGTGACCATTACCAAGGTTTCCCTTTTTGGTATAATGATTTCTCATATCGGTCAGAGGAGTATTACGACTTTTTCTTTTAACGCAGGCCCGTGATAATAGCAATGCATACCCAAATATAGCATTTTTGCTACATATATTGGGCAACTCATAGCCAAACTCCAAAAATTTCCTCTTTTTGGATTGTTTAAACGCCAGCGGAGTTGTTAGCATCTCATGTTGTGCGACAGTGGCGCAAGACACGCATAAAGCAATATCTCACTTTGATTTTCAAGACAAAATTTTGGTAAATGTAATCTCGAAACTTTGAAACATAATTTCTTATTTACCAACTCACTCAGTAAGCATCTATTGAGACCATCATTTCCAACACTACGGGGTCGTGCTACTCCATAACCATTCACTTAATACAATTCTGAACAGTATCAACTAGCAAGTTTCAAAGAAGTTATTTATTATATTTTTTTCTTTTCAAAATGTAGAGAACATGGAAATGTATATTTAGAGGAACAACGTATCCCCTCCCCTATAGTTGGCCCGCTATCAAAAATTTAGGGTTTCCACCTGGCGGCGCAGCTATACGGCCGGAACAATTTGTTCCCGCTGTATAGTTGGTCGTTAAACTCTCTGTATCCTGAAAAGAATTTTGACGAAGGCATTAATAACTATACGACCGCAACTATATGGCTAGAATTTTTATGCCCACCGTGTAGTTGGTCGTTAAACCGTCAGTACATATGAAAGAAAAATTATCGATGGCAAAAATATCTATACGACCAGAACTATACGGCCATAATTTTTATTGCCGCTGTATAGTTGGTCGTTAAACCTTCTGTATACATCAGAAAATTTCTAATTATTCGTGAATTCTTTCTTATCTTGTAACTTAGTGAAATACCATGTTTTGACAGAAAAATGACAGATTAAATTTTCGACCAACAAATACATATAATTGAAGGATTCACCTAAACTGATTTTCTCTTCCTTTTTATCGAGTTTATGCAACACATAATATAATGACAATAAATTCTACCTTTTGAAAACTTCAACAAGATTACTCTAATAGCAAGACATGCGAAGAATAAAAGTGTCAATGTAACATGAATGCACCTAGACTCAAGACACAAAACTAAGAAAGACGCCTAATGACTTTCGGGTTGCCTCCCGGGAAGCACTCTCTTTAAAGCCATAAAGCCACGCTAGGATGCTCCATACATTACCCACCTGGATCCCATGGGATATCGACTCGAGGTTAGGTTATACATATCGGCTTGGAGCATCTCGAAGTAGAGTTCGGTCAGAGTCGTAGCTGCTTACGGTGCATCGGCATCATGTAGATGAATAAGTTCTCGCTTTCAAGCGAGTGTTGATGCACCAATCTTGATTAACATGCCTTCGTGTATAGCTGCAATGAGAGGATTTTTGATTCGTATAAAATTCTTAATATTTACCTTGGTTACCTGTGTAGGGGAACACTTCATAGTATTCTTCCTTCATATAGCAGGGAGTTCAGGACCCTGCATGTTAGTATAGCAAGGTTCTATCTCTAGTTCATTATTATTAATGCTCTCCATATGAGTGTCTAGGCACAAGTCCTCCACAGAACAATTATCAACAATTTTAGCATCATAAAATTCACTACTAGAGTGAGAGGCATCACAAACAAAATTTGTAGTGTGACTCTCTTTGTCAACCTCATCTTTTTGTTCCTCATTTTCATCGACTACTGGTTTAATATCAATGATAGAATAAAAAGTAGGAGTTGAAGGTGTGAGCGGGTGATCAATTTGTTTTTCCTCCTCTTCCTTATGCTCATTTTCCTCTCCACTTAAATTATTTTCGCAAAAGAGGAATATGAGGTATACTAAATTAAAAACTCCATAAAGTGCTTCACTTTCAACATCAATACTTCCTAGTCTAAATACCATTTTAGATGCACCTTTGAAAAGAAAGTATTCTAGTACTTCCAAACTAGCATAGGATTTATCTCTATTATAATTTGCTAGAGTAGGATTGTTGGAATACTTACATTGAAAATTAAGGTGGTCATCTGTAATACAAATTGTGCAATAAGATCCATAATTAGCACGCAACGATAATGAATGCATTTCCAATTGGTCCACCAATTTCTTTATCAGCTCATATCTAGCAACTAGGCTTGATGAACTTGAATCCTTTATCTCCTCCAATGCTTGTATTATCTCTTGAACAAAATTTATCTTGGAAGACATGATTAGTAGCAATAGTTTTTATAAATTTTTGGTTTTGTAATTTTTTTATTGTTTTCAATATAAAATAAATTAGTAAGATAATAACAACAAACGAAAATAAACTATGTGCGAGTAGGAGGTAATAACCGGATGCTTATCTCCTCGGCAACGGCGCCAATTTGATGCCTAGATTTCTGCACCAACAACAGGGTTATTGCAGTACATGTAGTAGCAAATATTTAAGAGTTTGTCTCGATGGGAGATATACGAATAGAAACAACACGACCCCGCAGCCACGTTGTCAATGCGGCCATGTTTCGCACCCAAACCGTGGTTTGGAAATAACCTATTCTATAAATTACTAGAACAGTGATAATTGAGAGAGGTTTAAAGTATATAATAACAATAAACTTTTAACAAGAATAAAATAAACTAAGACGGAAAGTAAACAGGAATATGAACTAAATTAAAGAGATTGTAGTTGTATGATTGAATGGAATGTGAGAGGGCTTCTAGGCTTCGGTCTCACTAGTACAAGATGGGAAAATATATGTGTGATCTATAAGAGATTTCTCAGACAAATAAATGTTCTCCAATTGATTACCGGGTTGTCACACTGTGTGCACTATGCATAGTTCTCGCGCGTCACCGCAAGACAAAAGGCACTTCCGGACCAAAGGATCACATAAACTCATCTTACATCACAATAAATTCTAACTTAGCGCACTAGATCACACCTCAACCTAGAATTGAATCAAATACTCACACACGGATGAACAACAAATATATAAATATATAATGATATCACAACCATGTTTAGTCTTACAATTACTAAACACAAGAGAAAGAGGGAGATGGAGATGATGATGGAGATTTAGATCGATGCATAGTGGTGGTGATGTCTTCCTTCTCTTCCCCTTCTTCTTGCTTGGATGCCTTGATGGTGATGGTGTTGAAGGAGATCTAGATCTTGGAGGTGTGGTTGAGGCAGACCTCCGCCACAATGGAGATCGGATGGATGGGGACGGCGGGAGAGCTCAACCCCTGAGGGGCTATGGCTTCGTGGCTCTTTCTTGGGTCCTCCCTCCTTTATATAGGCCTTGGGGGTGCCCTAGGGTTCGCCCAATACCGTCATATGACTTAGGGAAGGTTCTGGAGCTTTTCTGGGGTGAAATCCCGTCGTTTCCGACCATTTTTACTACTATATGGGCGCAACTATACGGCCAGAAATATTGCTCCGGTCGTATAGTTGCTCGTTAAATTGTTTGTCCCTTTTAGTATTTTGGTCGTCATTTTTTCATATGAAGCCCTTTTTGGGTGTTCTTGGGCTCGTTGAGTTCATATCGTCGAGTGCTACAACCATATGGTCTTGGATATTTATTTTGGGAAGTTGGAAAAATTTACTTTTCCAACAACTCAAATGGCTAAGTCTGATCCCTGCAGCTCCTCCATACTATGTTCTCTTTGTTCCTTTTGCCTTTGTTTTGTCCATAATCATCATGAACACCTACTCACATGTCAAAGACAAGGAAGATGGATGAAATTATACCTAAACTACTAAATATGCGAAGCTCATATTGAATTTAATAAAAACAAGTAATCATGCATATCAGGCATAGCAATAGTTAGATGGAGCATGATATGATAAGCAAATGACACAATTTATATTGCTAAAAAGTGTTGTATATCACAGCCATCAACCACATCAATGTCATATGCATGCCTAAGTTCTTGAAAGTGCACACTAGTCCTTCCATCTACTACTTCATTGAACATAAACCTTGCATTGCACGAAACAATCTATGCACGCCATTAACAAATAGATTTTGATTAACGGACAAGCACTATACAACCGATAATGGTTACAAAAATAGCTACAGAGTATAAAAATAAATCCATAGCACTGCATCTTCAAATTCCAGATGCACATAAACCCTAATTAATAACCCCGATAACAAGCTAGAGTGACAATCATTTTTGTGTTTGCAGCATGATGCCATATCTCTTAAAACAATAACATAATAATTATGCAAGAATACACATTCACATTATGCACATAAAAATTTAATAAGAACAATATGCATACACATAGGTACCTAAAAATTCAAAAAGCATCATATAAATACACACGAGCAAAAGGATTGCCTATAAGACCAAATCAAATGCGCAAGATATGTGTTTATGCATATGACAATGTCTTGGAGGTACCATTTTTCATTAGATGGTTCTAGGGTATAATCATCGACCATACGCGCGGGAGCTAACAAATTTCAAATATATATGAGCGCATCTATGAAGAGATCATCGAAAATGATTTTCGACAACTAACTTATCCTAAAATGATTTCCTACAACTAAAATTTCTATCTAAAATCATCCTAACATTTGTATCTAAAAACATACTAACATTTTTAAATTACATGTAAAAAAGGGGGAGGCAGAGGGACGCTCACCTCCGACTGAGCGTGGTGGAGCGGCCGAGGACGAGGCGAGTGGCGCGGGGATCGGGGCGTGGAGTGGAGCGGTCGGGGATGAGGCAAGCAATGGCACGGGGATTAGGATGTTGAGCGGATCAGCCAGGATGAGGCGGGCGGTGGCGAGCGGCTCGAGGCATCACGTGTGAGAGGAGATGCGGGGGAGCGGAGATACGGTGGAGTATACAGTGGCAGAGTAGAGCGGTGCGGAGTCGGCTAGGGTTGAAGGAGAGGGAGTGGGAAGGTGTCGGCCGGTGGGGTGGGTGCATGTGGGGGTGGGGTGGGGTGTGGGTCAGGGTGCGTGGGACCCGTGTGTTGGGTGCATGGTGATGCGTAAAAAAAGCGACGCCACTAATTAGTGGTGTGTCCATTGCCACGCCATTAGAGAAGAAAATTTCGCGGCATGCCTTTAAAGTGCCATGACACTAATATTTTCCCCACCCGAAAGGTGAGTCCCACAGATAGGTCCCGTCGCAAACAAAAACTTCATGCCACTAATACACATGTACTGATGGCGCACCAGGCTATGACACGTCACCAGTAAAACCACTAGTAGAACTATTGACATGTGCTTTCCTGGTCACGCCACTAGTATAGTGCCACCTATGAGCAAATCTATACTAGTGTTGTATCCACTCTTATGGCAATCGATCTTGGCATCCTCTCACCGGATCTGGAGCTATTCGGGGTGGCAAGGCTAGGGGCTCTAGCTAGGAAAAATCTTTGGCAGACGATGGTGATCATTGTGTCTGATGTTTCGTACGCCGTCTTCCTCCTTGGAGGTGACATCGAGGTTCAGACACCTCCCTCCTTCTCCTATGCCCAGGTGAAAACCCTAAATCCTCGGATTGGCCAGTTGCATCGTTCTGGCATCGTTTTCTCGCTGGAGATGCCGTCTTGGGTATGCGGGAAGGTGGTAGTGCTTGGTGTGCTTCGGGGTCTCCTTGTGGCGGCATTTCCGTGTCTTCTATTGGTAGTCTTGTCTTAAAGCTTGCGTCTTGCAGGATGGTCAATGTCGTGGCCAGCATCAACATTCGTAGGTATTAGGTGAAGAGGTGTTCGTGCCTGGTTCTGCTCCGTGGCAAGTTGTCCCGTTTGTGTGCGCATGCTCTCGGGGGGAGCCGTCCTTCCTTTCAACAGTTCGACGCCCTCGAACTAGGGAGAGAAGGTCGGGGCCTTCTTCGGAGGTGCAAGCGGATGACACGGCGGCTATTACAAGGGACATGGCACATGAAGGATCTTTCTCCAGTGGTGCTTCAGGGCATTTCCTCTCCTACGCTCTATCTATTCCGACAGATGAAGGCCTGGAAGCTCAAGTCGTGCTTTCTTGTGATTGTATGTTTACTTGTTGTTTGTAGCCTATAAGCTAATCTTTCGACATCATGTGCTTGTCGTATGTTGGCTTCGTTAATTCAAAGCCTGGATCATTTCGGGCCTCCTGTCTAGAAAATATTCTGCCAATACTTGTGTTTTTGGGGAAGGTTTTCTTCTTCTGAAATTTTAAGAGCGTTGAAGGCATTTGCCTTTTCCACATTATTGAGTGTATGTCTTTTTTTGCGGGGAAGTTATTGAGTGTGTATTGATGCTCGACGTTGATGTACAGACGGCCGGAACCACTCTGTCTGATTATTAAAAGATTCATTTGGAAGGGATTTTTCATGAATTGATACTCGGTCTGCTAATGTGTATTAACGCAGAGATTTCAGTAACATGCCTTACTTTTGATTGTGATGAGGAATGCATCTACTCCCTCCGTCCCAAAATAAGGGACTTGGATTTGATTAGATTCGCATGCAGCGAAGTCCCTCACTTTGGAACGGAGGGAGTACAAGTTAAACACTATCTGTCTTTGCAGATTGATAGGTAGATCTAAATATCAACTTAAAGATTGGGGTGGAAACCTGCATGCAGATTTTGTTTTAGCAGCCTCTTCCTCTCCTGGATATGCATTTTAGGCGTGCAATCATTAAACGGCATGAGGATCAAAAGCAAAAAAATACAGAGTTTTGTTTCTTAGGCTTCATTTTCTGAATTTGAGCAGGTTACTGATCATCTAGTATTGTACACTACTCTCTTTGTTTATTCATTCATGGTAGCAGTAAACAGAGGATTGTGTGGATGTCAGGGCAAACAAGATATACCTAGCATTCGGTTCATCGCACCATGTATCGCAGTGCCTGCAATCGTTTGATTAGCATGTCCGTCGATGCAAGCAGACATACGGTGCTTTCACGGCGTCGTGGAGACCGACGGAGCATGGCAGATCCCTGACATTCGACTTTGTCTATCGGATGATCCCATGCGCTTGTCGTCATCAGCAGCGTAGATCTGGAGTAACTCTGCTGGGTCGATGCGGGCAACTGTCGATGTTGGGCACGAAGTAGTGAGACAGGAGCCCGAAGAAGAACTTCAGACAAGTAGCCTCGTAGAAGACCTGCCTCTGCCACGGCCATATGTCTGCCCGTTAGGCACCTAATGATCAGTACAACTTCCTCCGTTCGGCAAATCTAGTTATACCAAATGCGCTCTAGCTATTTGTCTCCCTGTGTCTCCTATACCTATGAGTTCACCCATATTGTTTTCACATCTCTCCGGAATATTTATATGTGTTGCCATTTGTTTTATACCAACTGAAATGTTCAAAGCAAGTTGTGGCATCTCACAATATATTTGTAGTGTGTGGATGCATGGGATGATGGACCTGGTCGGCTGCTTGGGTCTACGTAGGGGTAATGAATTGGTAGGATAATAATGTTTTGGTGGGATACTTTCTTTGACATCAATACATGCATGTCAAAACTTATTTATTGAGCGCACATGTATCTTCACCCGATATTTTTTTACCACTTCATTCTTCTTAATGTGTGAATTGCCACATTTTCAATGTTACCTACGGCAACAGGTCGTGCAACTTTTCTTATACATATCCTAGCATAGTCATGGCTCTTTTATTTTGAAGGAAACTACTAAACACAAATAAGAATGCGTAGAAAGAGGCATGCATATAGATAACTCCTTTTTTAATCGTTTACAACCTTTATATCGACGTACCTCTTTTTCATTAACTGAAAGAAGGATAAACGGTTCAGATTACAATAATAAAGAATGCAAAACTCTGAGGAAAAAAACACTTGCCCGTTCAAGGTTAATACCTGCATAAAATGATTAATTAACAGTGATGTAGATAGACAAATAGGCTCCAAAAATTATAAGCTGACTTGAATAGGCAGGAACTAGATCTACCAAACAATCCGGCCAAATAAGTCATGAAAACAATCCAGCCAAGTAAGTCAAGAAAAAACTATATAGTCACGGCAATCCTACCCATAAGTTTATTTTAAGCTCTCCTACTAACAAATGAAACTATGCTCTGAATTCTCCGGCTAGTCATGAGATTCGCACGACATAGAGCCGACCCGATTTTTTCCTTGGAGCTGCAGACAATCACCTGGTCATCGTAACATGCATGGATCGGTCTCTAGAACGCAACAAGTTTATCTACTAGCCACCGAAGAACGGCTGCACATAGCTCTTTTGGAGCATCTCGATATGAGCTTTTTTGGAGCATCTCGACATTGTGGGAGCGTCGTCCAACGAAGGTTCATGATCCTGAGGTTCAGCCCCTGCAACGCCGGTCAAGGAGATGCGCTCCAAAACAAGCATCACCGCCTAATTCATGATGTCTCTCGTGCCTATGCTCAACATAGCATTTCCTATGCTCAACATAGCATAGATTAATTTGCTTGATCATGAATCTTTGCAGTGGTAATCACTTGGACTTGAATAATCAAAATATTGTATCTCGACATTCCAAGCTTATAGTGTTGTGTGTTTCGTCCTGAATCTCTTGGGGTTTATATGTTGGTGTCTATATGTTGGTGTCTATATATATTGCTGCAATTTCCACTTGCAGCAAAAGATAATGAATGATCTGCTATCTTTACTTGCTTGTCCTAAATTGAATATTGTCGTTAATGCATGCACTGAACTTTTCCCGGTCATACATACATGAAAGTTATGCAATAGTCATGAACATGATTGCCTGCACGAGCTTGTAAGCGATATATAGTCTGAAACAACATACTACCAGAACAAATTTGCATATCATCTGAAACAACATAGTGTTTTTTTTTTATAGGTACATGAAAACAATTATATTCCATATCTGATTAGCATGCCAGTTACGACAAAAAAATGATAAAAACTTAGCCTCGCCATTTTCATGTTACTAAAGAAAATGGTATGCGTAAACCGGTAGGTAACTTGGGTTAGGAGGCGATAATGGCGGCGGCTGAAAAACGCATCTAGGGTTCAATTACTATCGTCGTTGACGCCGCCGGTCCGCTCCGCCTCCTGTGGCCTCGAGGCCTTGGAGGTGTGGTAGACTACGGACCTCGCCGGTAGGGGGTTTTCGTTCTTTGTTTACCCTGGTTTTTCTATCTTTTGAGCGCCACACTCCTTCGTCACTGCCGGTGCACCGCGCTCCTCCGGCGTGGCGGGTACTACAAGGTTTGATGTCGCAGTGTCCTCGAGAGCCGATGTCGACGGATTCTGGCGTGGTTGGACACGACGTGGTGCGCCTCAGATGGTGACTCACGGGCGCGAACGATGCCGTGACGAGCAGGAGACCCAGGACGGTCAGCCGTCGGCAAGGATCTGTCATTGCCACGGTACGGATCCATCATGCCCAAGGAAGTTGTTCGGAATTAGAGATGGAGGGTACACAGAGTCGGTTGCCAATCTTATCGGGGGTGGGAGGAGCGGTTTTACGCGAAGGTTCCCGTTTCGTGTGTGCGCATGCCTTTGTTGATTTTAAAAGTTTGTACTATCTCGCATACTTAACACAGTTTAATCACAACAGAAGTGGCATAACATATTGTAGACTCGTAAAAATCTATGTACTCGAAGTTTAGCCACGTAAAATTCATAAAATGTGAGTCTGGTAGCGTCTGTAGGTGTCCCGTGTGTGCCTGTTGATGTGGAGTTCAACATGTCTGTGCAGAATTTATGCATGTCATGCCTACCTCATCAACATGTGACGCATGCTCGCAAGCACGCACACACACACATGGGGCGTGGACGCCATTGCCCGTGCGGTCCCACTCCTTTTATCCGCTGGATTTATGGTGGCGCGTTGAAGCCCATTGGAATCATTGACCCGTCCATCGCATTAAAGACCAGTCCAATCGAGTCCCATCATGCATAATGGATGATTTATTCCCTGGTTCTGCCAGTGACCCTTCGTTGAGAAGGTAGCAACTAGGCCATTGATTAATGAACAAACGGTGGATGTAGCCTGACATAACATCAGAGTAGATGGTGCCCTTGTAGTATAAGAATGGACCATGGCCTTGCGTATTCTCCCACACTAATCACTTTCTTCTTCGTCGTGTCCCTACCTCCCTCCCTCTTCATTAGCTATGGATCCCCTGAGAGGTGGGTCGACCAGGCGCGAGGAGAAAAAGGAGAGACCTCGTCGCCCGGCAGTTCTTGCTCTACCAGCCCCTGAGGCTTTCACTCTCACAGAGGCGCAATCCCTCCTGACAATGGCGCGGAATGTTTCAACAGGCGAAGGATCTTCCTAGTACGGTCATATTGTTGTTTTTGTTTTTCTCCATCTTCTTCACCATCATGTTCTTATTCTTCTTCTTGTCATTCTTATTTTTCTTTCTCTTCTACATATTCCAGGCCGGCCGTGGACCTAGAATCCACCACGATGACAGCATTGGAGGACCCGTTCGGCCCTATTCCCCGTCTCAGCGAGGTAGCAAATCTCTACACTTATTTTACTACTACTAATAGTGCCGCTAAGATGCATTTGTTTTTCTTTTGTGATTATGAATATGGATATCTTAGATCGTGTCCGTCCCACAAGTAGGGACCACACTCAGTCGTTTTTTTAATGTTGTTCATAAACACAATACGGATTTGGATCAGTTTTTCCCTAGAACCTGGAGTAGAATTATAGAGTTTTTATTTTAAATAACATGAACAATGCAGCAAGCGAATGCCAAGTGCCGTAACAAGCTGGCCTTGATCAACGCCAAGATTGATGACCAATTGGAGGGTGGACGATCCCTCACCCAGGCTAATAAGCGCCTACACAAGCGTCTGTCGATATAGAAGGACATCCTGCTAGATTTTGCACATGACATCAACATGCTAGAAGTAGAGAGCGACGACCTGCAGAAGTTGATCGCCGACAGCGTGACCAAACAAGAACTGGCCAACGAGATAATCAGGGAGATCATGGAGGACAAGAAGAATCTCTAAATATGATGCATCCTCCAGCAGGAGGAAACTGCCAAGGCACTCAAAGAATGCATCGACAAAACAAATACTGCCATCGAAGCCTACCATGTCAGGGACCACTATCAAACTTCCGTTCTACAATAGTTCGAAAATTACAAAGGCAGGAAATACATCATAGTTTTTCTTAAGAAAATAGATCCAATTAAACTTACTATAATCATTGATAAAGCTTACATAATAGTCATGATGACCAATTGAGGTAGGTGTAGGATCCCAAACATTAGAATAAACTAATTGAAGGGGAAGTGTAGAAACATCGGTAGAAATAAAATAAGCTAACTTACGACTTTTAGCCTGCTGACAGAGATCCGAAACTAAGAAATTACTAGAATCGCTAACACAAGTAAGTTTATTTTCGCTAATGTTTTGACTAACAATATTGAAGGCGGGATGACCAAGATGACTATGCCACTGTGAATGGGGCGGCTTGATAGCAACAAAGGCATGCTTCGGGGATTGAGATGACTCCAAGGCTGAATTTTTTCTACATGACCTGGTCCTTTATCAAAAATAAGAAAAGATGAAACAAGATGAGCACATTATTATTATATGCAAAGAGATGAACGGAAAGAATTCTTTTGGACATAGTAGGGACATGTAAAATATTCCGGAGTCGAAAATTTTTAGTAGGGGTATGAATCATTGAGTGACCAATGTGTGAAATAACCATACCTTGTCAATTTTCCATATTTACTCTGTCATTACCACTGTATGAGTCACGAACCATCAAATTTATTGAGCTCCCGAGTGATGTGATGGGTGGCACCGGTATCCGGGTGCCAATTTATGTCCATGTCGTAGGCATCATGTACTTCTTTGTCGCCATAATCATCATCCTCATCAAAACGGGAAAAACTGTCTTTGGCGAGATGTCCCTCTTTATCGCAAATTTGAAAAGTGGCATCGACCCAAGGAGAGGTGCGACGGCAACCACG
This sequence comes from Avena sativa, assembly GCA_916181665.1. Taxonomy (NCBI): domain Eukaryota; kingdom Viridiplantae; phylum Streptophyta; class Magnoliopsida; order Poales; family Poaceae; genus Avena; species Avena sativa. The sequence goes on from OV702295.1 coordinate 439,694,092, forward strand.
ACCACGGCTACGACACCCTTCCAGAGGTGCTCGGCCACCACCAAGGCCAGAACCACCATAGTTAGGGCGACGGTCATCACGTCGGTCGGCACGGCGATCATCACATGTGTCATTGTAGCGGTCATTGCGGAGATCATCATGTCGGTCGGTGTAGTCACCAAGGTCACCATGGTCACCACGTGGTCGGTTGTTATTGGTGCGGCCATGAAGTTGTTTAGAGGCCGCGTTCGCGGAGGTCTCCAAAGTAGAGTTAGCGCAGCCATGTATGATCTCCTCGGGTTGATCATATGTATGTAGCTGTGCATAGAGATTACTCAAGGAGATCGAAGTGGTCGCCACCCCGAGAGAAGTGAAAATAGCATCATAACCAGAACCGAGACTTGCCAGTATGCAGGAAACATGTGTCACATCCTAATTTTTTCCTAATTTTGGAATGTGAAATAAATAAAATAAGTTTGGTTGATTGTTTGACTTTGTTGAAAATTCTCAAGGAAAAAGAAACCTTTTGAATTGGAAAGAAATCGCTCTATTATGACCTAAGTAGCCATATAGGCAAAAAGGCATGGATTGAATTTTAGTTATATATTTGAGTGAATGTTTAAAAAATGAAAATCATGAAGCATTCATAAGCATTGCATTGCATCCATGCAAAGTTCTCAAAAATTGAATCCAAACCCTAGTTTCAAAATCTTATAGTTGAATTGCCCAAATTTTCCTATAAGAAATATATAAAGATTTATAAAGCCATCATCTTCAAACTAGTGAAAAAAGTTACAAATATAATCCTACAATGATCTATTGAATTTTAGAAAAATTTAGAAACAAGAATCGTGTCATTTAGAGTTTATATGCAAAAGATATAAAGGAAATAGCAAAAATAGAAAAGGAAAAAAATAAAAAGAAAAGGAAAAAACGAAATGGGCCAGCCCAAGGGATTGATGCCCACGTTGCATAAAAAAGCGTGCGAAATTTTGCTTTTTCAAACCTATCTCCTTTCAAACTATATTTTTTTATCTACAACTTCGAATTCACTTCCGTTTGTTTCTACTTGTTTCCTACTTCAAGCTCTATCTCCTCAGCATCCTAAACCCCTATATAATCCCCAGGAGTCATAGCTATATCACGTTTTCTTTTCGAAATCCAGAATCTACACCTGCCCGAATCATATTTCACTTCTAAACTATCTATACTTTGTTTGTAGCCTTCGAATCCAACACGAAAGTTGTAGACATCGTCGACATCTTTCAATCCTGATGAAACTCACCTCTTTTCATCCACCACAGTCGGAGAAGTTCGCAACGCAATATTTCAGATCTGACAGCGTAAATCAAAGATGTACCCGTGCTCGTTTCTTCAAATCCAAATTCCCTTGGTGAAAAGGTAGATCTAATGATTCTCCACAACTTTCATGTTGAAAGCTTTTCGATTTGATCTACGGATTTGTCTCTCTAACACATATATGTTTCTAATCTTTTCTGAGGCAAAATTGAACCGATTTGGAGCCAACTTTTTGCCCAGCCACCGGATTCCATCCCGACGGTCGAGATTAAATCGTCCTAGTCAACTGTCTTGTCACCGCCACGTCGTCATCAGGTCAGCATCTAGTCCCAGACAGCATGCACGGTCAACCCGTCCAGTCAGCGAAATATTTTAAAATTACAGATTATAGATCTAACTTGTAAAATCCATAAGAAATTCATACTATGTCAAAGAATTGCATATAATATATCAAATTAAAGATAATTAATATGATTAGATCTAACTTTAGCGCTACAGTTAGCTGGTAAATAATTAAATGGTTTTAATAGCCTTTTGAAGTAAAAAAATTCATAGTAAATTTTTCATAGATCTGAAAAATATAAATAATATGTCCCTAGATTCAACATTCCATGTAGATTATAGATCTGGATTTAGATTTGTTTTTGATCTTGGTAAAATGTTTTGATAATTTAAACTCTATTAAGTAGTAATGAAAGCATAGAACAAGATCTACAACTCTGTTTAGGGTGAATCCAATTGCTACTAGTTCCTATTAATGTCCTCTATTCAATAAACTTATTATCTAAATTTAATATTGGAATTAGTACAGAAATATGTTCTTTGATCTACTAGCATTTAGTACTGTATCTAAAAGATTCTGCATTTAATATGTTCTTTGATCTACTAGCAATATAACTTTGTGTCATGTTTATGTCATCTTCTCAAATAAGATTGCAAAACCTCGGAGTTAAACTTTGAATCTAACAGTTCCTTCTACAAACAAGAAATTTTTACGATGAATTATCAATCTGAACAAGAACCGAACTCTAACTGTAGATTATTCTACACCCAAGCATTTCATTATCACACAAGTATTTGACTACAGAGTCAACAATTCAAACAAGAACTGAGATCCTAACTGGCAAGATTGCTTTTCACACAAGAACATAATGATGAAACTAAATTCATAATGGAAATTCTAAATGAAGACATGATTTACATATAACCTTCCTATGTATCAATCATTTATCAATGAGAACTCTACCTGATACTATCTAAAGTTTTAAACCACATTTTGTAGCTTCGTGACACAGTTGTGCATAAACTGTGATTTGTAAACCAAGGTAATCACATTTTTTAAGAAAGACCAAACCATTTTGACATTCCTGATGTGCGTGGCTCAAACATAGGAAAACTTATCAAGCTAATAATAGCCACCTAGACTAGTATTTTGAGTAGTTAAGGGTTTCTGCTAAATGCAATATATATTTTAACAATTAACTTTTGATATAGATTATTATTTCACAAGGCACATCAAATTATTTATGCAAAATTATATGTGCTTTCTATCTCACACTTATATTAACCTGGTAATTCAGAATGGTTCATACCCTACAACCACTAATCTGGATGATGTTTTGTACTAACATCTAATGCGCATGACATATGGGTGCACGGATTAAATGCAACGGTGAATACTCGACCTTTCAAACAAGAGGAATACAATTCTCACTCGTCCCTTATTAATCTAGGAAGTGAACAATTTACAATTCTCACAAGCGGGAATAATGTGATACTTAGATTGAATGCTAAAACAGCAATATACCAAACATACTTATGGGAGCATAACCATGTGGAGGGTGTGTTACGGGTCAGCATCAGCATCAGCTCGCTTTGAAGACCTCCCATGTGGCAGCGGTGGCGTGCAGAGAGTGGAGAGGGGCGAGGGCACGAGTGCGGGCAGGCGGTGGCGCCCGCCTCGGGGAAAGCGGTAGCACAAGTCTAGGGACAGCGGCGCGCGTCCTGTTCGGGGAGAAGCCTGGCGGTGGCATGATTTCATCTATGTTCCAGCAAGACCAGTTTGGTCGTGTTTATTCAAGGATCGTTGGGTTTGGTTTTTCTCCCCACAAAATTACTTGTTGGGCCTATTAAGTCTAATTTCTCTCAGCGGTTAGATCGGATTATACTACTCACTTTTGAGGAGTAGTAAAACGTACTCTAAAATTTGGGAAAAATCTTTGCGGGCAGTTACATTGCCCTCTCAAGTGACTTTTCCCGGCAGCAGTGCTGGCCCTGTGTTTGGTCCATGCCGTAGTGCAGCTCGATGTGGCGCCCGCTCTGGTTGAAATCAGTGTGGGAGCGTCGGCCAAAAGCTGCCGAACCTCGTAACAAAAACAGTTTGTACGATGCTGGTGATGGTAACCTTGTTGGGCAACACCATCCTATCCCGTGGCTAGCTCCTCTCAGCCATGTCTTGTCTGTCGCCCACAGTCCTGTTTTATCTCTATTATAAGAGCCTGCACCGCACACTTCAAATCAGGGAGGCTTGACTCTATGAAAGTGTAGGAGAAAGTACGTTGGTGTAGATGTGCTCGAAACAAGCGTCACAGCCAAATTCCAGATGTCTCTCATGCCTACGCTCAATAATGGATCTCTGCGGAGGGGTATTCTTGTGGCTTAAATAAATTATACTGCCTCCGTCTCAAAATAGATGTCGCAGAATTTTCAAAATTTAGATAAATCTAGACACTATTTAATATATAAATTCATATATTTTTTGACAAACTTGCGATATCTATTTTAAAACGGATAGAGTAGTATTCTCGCTCATCTTTTCCAATCGTAAAGTGTAAATTTTGATTCTTCACGGGCATTCCGGTGTGTCTACATATATGCATTGCCACAATTTCACTTGCAACAGATCCAAATTAAATGCTCTTCCACAGTTCTACTTGCGTGTCCTTAATTAAATGCTCTTCCACAGTTCTACTTGCGTGTCCTTAATTAAATGCATGCACCCGGCCTTTGTTTTACCGACATTGTCAAAATAAAAGGTAGGTCTAAGTATCGACTTAAAGATTTGGGTAAAAACCTGCAAGCAGCTTTTGTTTTACCGGAAGCAGCATCTCATGAATACGCATTTTCAGCAGGCAATAATCATGAACTAAGCTGCATTTGAGTGGAGTAGTGAAATCATCTAGTATTGTACTTTTAGGGTTCAGGGTAGCTCTCTCGTGGGTTCAGAGTAGCATTAAACATACTAGCAGCATGCCACGATAGCGAGCAAGAGTAGGCCAATCATTGCACAGTTTGTCTACCCTGTGCTTTCGTTCTCCTCCCCTCCCGAAACTTGCCCTTCTCTTCCTCCTTGAGAGTCGGTCGAGGCCAATCCAATGTCTCTCCCACTGGAGTAGCAGGCCTAGATTGACTAGGAGAGGCGACGAATCTAGGGTTGTATATAGTACAGTAGTTCCAATAAAGTTGTGTGTCTCGGCGTTATGTTGGTTGTCGGGTTCTTGCCGATAGGTGGGGGATGGTTTCGCCAGGTTGAATCCAGGCCTGACTGGTGGAGGTTCTGCTAAAAGCAAGTACAATAAGTTCTAGTCAGCTGGCTATAAGGATTAAAATATTATTTCCTTGCCTAGTTGGAAGAGAGAGAATAGGAGAGAGAAGAAGGGTAGGCTCTCATGCAAGAGCCAGCTCTAACACGTGCTCCTAGGCACTTTGAGAGAGTGAAAGGTGGGCCATGTAATGTTAAAATAGTATATTTCTGTAGCTCACTATTGTATATGTTAGCTCTAAGTTGGCTATAGATGACATCGCACTTGGCTTATAGCCAGCAGTTGGCTATACTATTGTCCTTGCTCTAGTCGTGGCGCTCTGGTGGTTGGAGAAGGGATGATAGGGGGAGCGCTGATGGGGCCACCATTAATAATGCTTAATAAATCTCCTATTGCCTGCAGGTTGAGCCATGATGGTCTCAGTGTGTGGTTCTCCTTCTCTACACATGGGTAGTCAGAGGAGACAGGGTCCATAGCATTGTGCTGCGGTGAAGTGGGGCTCGTACGGTTAATCTGAAGTTCACTTTGTAAAAGACTGTGAGCTTGAAGACGTGCATTATGTGCACTCAATAAATATAAATCTTTTTAGTGGATCTTTTTTGTGTGGAGATGGCTACAAGGTTTTTTTCGTATCTAATAAGTTTGTATTGTCTAAGTATGGAAATTTTGTTGGTAAAGAGTACCAGTCCAGAGGCTTGTTCCGCTTATATTTATCAAACGTTTGTAATAAAGTTATAATTATATTAGCATGAATGTCGAATCAATTGTTTGGCATTCTCTTCTTTATCATATTAATTTTGGTGCCAAAATGAATTTACTCCCAGATTTCACTACTGTCGAGAGATCTAAGTGCCAAATTTGTGGGAAAGCAAAGCAATCTCGCAACATACGACAATGGAAGCGAGAAATTTGGCACGATTATAACTCATACATTTAGATATTTGTTAGATGAATGGTATATTGACAAAAGGTGGAAAGAAATATTTCAAGACTTCGATAGATGAATCCACTAGATATTGTTATGTGTATCTTCTAAAATCAAAAGATGAGGTTTTGAGTTTCTTTAAAATCTATAAAGCTGAAGAAGAATACAACTTAATCGAAATATCAATAGGCTTAGGTACGATCGTGGTGAAGAGTATTTTTTCAACGAGTTTACTCCTTTTGTTAAAAACATGGTATAATCCATGAGAGGACGCCCCCTAGTCACCCTAGTCAAATAGGGTGGCCTAAAGATCAGGTTTTACGGTTCTCTTTTCACTTTTAGTGATTATATTAGTTATCATAGGATGAGCCTTCACCTTATCTGGGAAGGGAATCTTCTCGATATAAGGTTCAGGTAAGATATGATCAATAATGCAACACTCGGTGCTCCCAACAGGAACACGTTCAACAATATCGTTATAAGGTGCATGGTACTTATTCCATCCCCTTTTTAGAATTTCAATATAAGAAGCAAAAGCTCTAAAGCAATTCATAATAACTTGCAAATCAAGACCATAAGCATTACTAATATTTTGAAAGTCATCGGTTCCCATAAAAGATTCAATGCATGCATAATCATAATTTATACCTGACTTTCTACCTTTGTCATTCTCCCAAGCTTCAGCATTGTCTTGAATACGGTCCAGAAGATCTCATTTAGCTTCTTCTTCCATGCGAGTGAATGATCCAGCGCAAGAAGCATCCAATAAATATTTATCATGTAGAGGGAGCCTTGCATAAAAGTTATTGATAATAATATTGTTGGGGAGCTCATGAATGGGACATTTGAGCATCAGTAACTTCAATCTCCCCCAAGCTTGAGCTGTACTCTCTCCATCAAGAGGCCAAAAGTTGTATATTTGATTCCGATCTTTATGAATCTCACTAGGAGGATAAAATTTTGAATAAAAGAGAGGCACTATTTCCTCCCATTCCAGAGCTTGACCATTCTTCAGCAGCTTATACCATTCCTCAGCTCTTCCTTTCAGTGATAATGAGAATAACTTCTTCTTAACTTGATATGTAGTAATACCTGAACACTTGAACAACCCGCATAATTCGTGTATAAAGAGTAAATGATCACCGGGATGGACAGTTCCATCCCCAACATAGTAGTTATCCATAACACGATCAATAATTCTTGTAGGTATTTTGAAAACATCATTCTCAGTAGTTGGTGGCTTATCTACTACCTTAGCAGTAGTAGTAGCATTACCAAATAAGAAACTCAGCGAATTATCCATAACAAAAATAAAGCAACTAGCAAAAGTAAACAATACTCACAGTAGAAGTTTCCTTTACCAGTTCCACTCTCCAATAGCGCTTCACTCCCCGGCAACGGCGCCAGAAAATAGTCTTGATGACCCACAAGTATAGGGGGTGTATCACAGTATTTTCGATAAGTAAGAGTGTCGAACCCAACGAGGAGCAGAAGGTGCTGGCTAGTGGTATGGATCAGGAATTCTCTGCAAATACTTAGCAAACGGATTTTTAGGGGTTTTCGATAAAGCAAGTAAACAAAGTATGAGTAAATAAAAGACAGTAGGAATAAATGCAGCAAGTGGCCCAATCCTTTATGCAGCAAAGGACAAGCCGGTTGTATTTCTTAAGATGACCAAACGTTCTCGAGGACACATGGGAAGACTGTCAAGTGCTTTCGCTTCATATAGTTGTTTAATCTTATTTAGCTTGCTAAGTGTTGTGTGGGTGAACCTGTGCTAATGTACCGCCCCATCCAAGACTAATACATACTTGTGATTATACCCCTTGCAAACATCTGTAAGTACAAGAAAGTAATTAAGGTAGAAACCTAACCACAACTTTAAACTCTAAGACCCTTACGTCCCTTGTGCAATGGTTTCTTAACAGGGGTTCAGGTTTCTGTCACTCCGGCAACCCCTACGATTAGTAGTCAAATACACAATGCATTCCCCTAGGCCCATATAGGTGAAGTTTCATGTAGTCGGCGTTCACATGACACCACTAGAAGAAGTACACCACAACTTAGATAACAATCTATTGAATCTTTATCAATGCAACTCCACTACTAACAACAAGACTTTTCCCATGTCCTCAAGAACAAAACGAACTACTCACAAGACATCATATGGATCATGATTAGATATGGAATAATGATGTATAACAATCTGAACATAAACAATAATTCAACGGTTCACTCAATAGCATCAACTACAAAGAGTAATCAACACCGGGAAAGTTTCCCCTATGAACTAATACAAGATTCAACGCAATTGTTACAGCAATATGGAGATGGTGATGAGGGTGCTGATGGTGATGATGGTGGTGATGATGATGATGATCCCGATAAAGTCTAGCTTGATGGTGGTGTTGATGGCGACAATCTCCCCTCTCCGGGAAGGAATTCCCCCGGTAGAAATCTGTCTGCCGGAGAGATCTTTCTCTCTCGGTGTTTTCCGCCCCGCAGAGGCGGCGGAATCTTTCTGTGGTCGCTCCCCTAGTCTTAGGGTTTCGGGAGGATGATATACGCCAGAGGAGAGAGGCTGGAGTGGGCCAGGGTGGCCACACCACCTCCAGGCGTGGCCTAGGCCTGCCCGCGCCATGGGGTGGTGTGGGCCCCCTGTGGCCCACCTCCACTCCATCTTCTGGCATCCTTAGTCTTCTGGAAAAAATAGGATTTTCCGTATATTTTCCCAGATTTTATGATCTTCACGAATTTTGCCTCCAAACAGCACATTTTCCATCAGAATCCTGACTGCAGCGGTCCATGCTCCAAAAGTCATCAACCATGCAAAAATAGATGAAATAACATAAGTATCACCTCTCAATACGAAATATATCAATGAATAATAGTGAATTAAGACATAGAATAGTAATTCAAAATGGACGTATCAAAGGCTTACTTAACAGAAGACACATCAATATTATAGAGACCTCGGCGACTAATACAATGCAAATGTATCTATAATTTTTGATGTTCCATGCTTGGTTTTATCCACTTTCTTGTGTTTTGTCCACACTTTGGAGTACCTTTCATATGATTTCTTAGACTAACCTATTAACAAGAGCCACAGTGCCAGCTGCCTGTTTTCTGCTATTTTTGGTTCTAGGAAAGTCAGAAAATGAATATTCTCGGAATTGGACAGGACAAAAGCCAAAGTGCCTTTTTTTCCGGAAGTCATCAGATGGCAGAATACGAGACGGAGAAGGGCTGGGGGGCGGCCACACCACCTGGCCGCGCGGCCAGGCTTGGCCCGCGCCAGGGGGTGGTCTGGCCAACCCCAGCACCACCTCGGCCTCTCCTTCCGCCTATAAGATTCCCTCGGGACGAAAACCCTAAGTACCCGATCAAAAATCCACGAAAGATTCTATAGTCGCCGTCATCTCCATCCCTAGATCGGGAGGGATCTGAAGCTCTTCCCGGCACCCTGCCGGAGAGGGGAATTCACCCTGGAGGCCTTCTTCATCATCATGCAAGCCTCCGGTGTGATGCGTGAGTAGTTCATCCTTGGACTACGGATCCATATAGTAGCTAGATGGCTGGTTCTCCTCCTTTGTGCTTTCATGTCTAGATCTTGTGAGCTCCATTCATGATCAAGATCATCTATTTGTAATTCTGCATGTTGTGTTTGCGGGGATCCGATGGATATTGAGATGCTATTTCAGATTGATTATTGATTCTATCATGTCTTTGTTATTTGTGATCTTGCATGCTTTCCGTTGTTAGTATCTATCTTGGACAAGTAGATGCTAGCAACTCCAAGAGTTAGTATTTATGCTCGATAGTGGGTTCATGCCTCTGGTAATCTGGGGAAGTGACAAAAATCTCTAAGGTACTAGATGTGTTGTTGCTACAAGGGAGAAAACAACAATCCTTTGTTCATAGAACAATCGTATTGTTTACATTACACGCAATTAGTAAAGCACTAATCTATTACTTGCAACTTAATACAGGAGGGGGTTCGGATGATAACCTGAAGGTGGATTGTTAGTCATAGATGTAGTTGGATGGCGGTTTATGTATAATGTTATAATGCCCAATCGAATCTTAAAGGATTCAAGATGATTAGTATATGCATGTATTGCTTTCTCGATGTTTGTCAATTGCCCCACTGTAATTTGTTCACCCAGCATGTTATCTATCTTAAGGAGAGCCACCTCTAGTAAACTATGGATGCCGGTCCTTTCTTTTACATACAATCTATAAACTGTTTACTGCTTGGTGTTTACTTTCTGCAAACTATTACTTCCTTCCATTCGATACGTTTAATCCTTTGTCTTCAGCAAAACCAGTGAGATTGACAACCTCATCGCAAGTTGGGGACAGAGTTCTGTGGTTGTGTTGTGTAGGTCTCCACGTTGCTGCTGGCACCGGTAGTGCGCCCTGCCATCGTTCAGCTAGCTACACCTTTGGGGTGTTTCCTTGCTCCTGCTAGATTGATAACCTTGGTTTCATACTGAGGGAAAACTTGTTGCTGTGCTCATCATACCTTCCTCTTGGGGTTCCCCAACAAGCTCAATATATTTTGGGCCATCAAGCATATTTTTTGGTGCCGTTGCCGGGGACTGAAGAAGAAGAAGAAGCTCCCACGTCAACCACGCGCCATCAAAGATATTTTCTGGCACCGTTGCCGGGGATTCAAGGACATCTTCACAAGGAAAAGGACAAATTACACTTGGAAGGTCCATATTAGAACTCCTTGGAGCAATAATAGATGTGGGAAAGGGGACCATGCACCTTTCTTCTCCACCAAACAATCATATTTTCCCCAAGGTTAAGAATAAAAGTAAGAGAGGTAAGGGCAAGATATTTGGTCTTAATGCTTCTTCATTTGAGAACACTTGATTCTTCTTTTTGCTTTTTATGCCTAACTTAAAGGCGTTAAAGAAAAGTACTTATTGGGAGATAACCCAAAAGTTTTAGATGAGTCTTGGAAGTTATTACTTCAGTAATAACCGCTCCTTATCCTTTTTATTTGCTTTTTGTGCCAATAGTAACCTCTAATGAGAGAGAAGTAATGATTGGGAAAGTTGCTGTCCCGAAACAGATTTCTATGCTTCACCGTAAAAATTCAAGTAAAATCTATGAATATATTTTTGAGGCGTGATTTTTTGTGCTTCTGACCCAGGTTGTTATCTAACTTTCGTTAGTTCAACACTTTTTTATTTGAGCAACAGAAGGTCTTCGAAATAATTCTCCTTTACCCGCTGGTCTGTTTTGACAGATTTCTGCCATTTTCTGCATTTGCTTCTTGTTGGTTCCTTTTTGAGTTCTTTTGGGGAATTGAGCTTTTTGAAGGAAGTGCTACAATAGCTAGTGTTCTAATGGAAGTTTATTGGTGTTGGAACTGAACCTTAAGACCTATTATCTTGAGTGCACTAATGTTGCTAATAAAGATTGTGTGAAGTTTTGTATGAAGAAAAATTTCAGGTGTATGGAAGAAATGAGTAATGAGATGAAGGATGGACTAAAGCTCAAGCTTGGGGATGCCAAGCGTGTCACCCCAAGAAATATCCAAGAAGTACAAGCATCAAAGCTTGGGGATGCCCAAGGCATCCCCTTCTTCATCAATAAAAATCCCAGGTTTCTTCCAAACGCTTCATTTTTATTGTTTCATGCACAGTTGTGTTTTTCTTGGAGCGTCTTCTTTTTCGTTTTCATTATGGTTTTTTGTTTTCTTTGGTTTGCTTAGTTTTCTGAATAAATTGCTTGGACCCCCTCTTTCATACATTGGTTTGCAAATAGTTTGGTTTGGTTTGGAAAAGAGTAGAAAAGTTCATGCTTATGTGGTAAAAATAGCTCGTTTTTCACTGTGGCCTATGCTTTGTCATGCCATGCTTGATATTATTTTTGCTTTATGCTTAGTATTCTTTGCTGTAGCATGACTTGTTATAAACAATTGAGATTTCTTAATGTGCCTTGGATGAATTATGCGTTGTTTTCTCATATTAAAGCATAGTATAGTGGTATTCTCCTTTGATGCTTTATTTGGGTTGACTTGGCGCATGCTCACGCCATGTTATGACTATACAAAGTCACCATAGCCTTTATGATCCTTTATATTTCAACTTTTAGTATCACTTTATGCTTTGATCAATGATGTTTTGTCGCTCTGCATGATTATGGCCATTATTGCTCTCTTAGTTTGTCGCTCCCAGTCTTTTGCTAGCCTCCACAACCAAGTATGAGTTCTACTCATGCATCCAACTCCTTAAACCAAGTTATTCCAAAGAGTCCACCATACCTACCTACTAGCTTATGCTATTCTAAGTATATTCATGCTTTTGTTTACCTTCCACTTGTTATGAGAAAACTAGTGATTAAAGCTCTCACGAACTTGATGGCACACTTTACTTTTCTTGCCCTTAATAAACTTGAACCATTGTATCGTCTATGTTGTATATGCTTGCACTTATTTGTTGGGAATTAGCATAACCATGCTGTCATGAGGAACGCTTTCAACATTGCACTTGGTACTTGTGCCTAGTTGATATCATGCTCTTTTGTATATGGATGTCGTCGGTGTGAAATGAAAGGGGAGCTTGTAAGTCCATAGAGTTATGTATATGTGTTAGAGAAACGCCTGGTCCGCTGGTCTAATCCATGCTGACATGGTGGAAACCTGCAGCGTAACCATAATGAATTGTCTATGAAGCATTCTTCTTATAAAAAAGAGTCCTATATTGAGAAAAAAAGAGAAAAAGAAAAATAAGAGATTATGAAAATAGGAAAGAGAGAAAAAGCACCATATTCCCATGGTAAATAAGAAGATTGCTGAGATGCTCGTTGTCTGCTTGCCTTGTCATTTTGATATGGGGATTCTTCCGTATCATCGGGCAAGGGTACCCCGTTGGCGGTTCTCTATGATACACATGTACTTACGATGACAAGAACTTACCGGTGACTAAACTTGAGTAGCATGAGGATCAGCCCTCGTATACAAGGGACATGAGATTTCTAACTTATACTTCGTCAAGCATGTACACCATAGTTTGTTCACTTTAACCTTAATCACTTCAAGATGCTTATGATAGGGGCATGAGAGCTGAAAGCTATAAGTACCATATTTTTTGGAAGCTCTTTATGAGACTTGAATCCCTACTTCCTTTTATGAAGGCCTTTCTTCCACCATTATATTGAGTCTCCACCTTCTACCTTTATGCACCTATGATACATTGCAAATGTATCTATAATTTTTGATGCTCCATGCTTGGTTTTATCCACTTTCTTGTGTTTTGTCCACACTTTGGAGTACTTTTCATATGATTTTTGGACTAACCTATTAATAAGAGCCACAGTGTCATCTGCCTGTTTTCTGCTATTTTTGGCTCCAGGAAAGTCAGAAAATGAATATTCTCGGAATTGGACGGGACAAAAGCCAAAGTGCCTATTTTTCCAGAAGACTCACGGAGCCAAAATACGAGAGGGAGGAGGGCCAGGGGCTGGCCACACCCCCTCCCCCCAGGCGCGGGCTAGGCTTGGCCGTGCCAGGGCCTGGTGTGGTGGCCCCAGGCACCCCTCGGTCTCCCTCTTCGCCTATAAGAAGCCTTCTGACCTAAAAACTTCGGGGGGTTCGACGTTTTTCCATGAAAAGTTCCGCTGCGTCGTCGCCACCAAAGGGGAGATCCGGGGGACAGAAAGTCTCTGTTCCGGCACCCTGCCAGGACGGGGAAGTGCCCCCGGAGCCATCTCCATCGATCCCCACCATCATCTTCATCGACCATCCATGTTTCTTCCATCTATGAGTGAGTAATCCCCCGTTGTAGGCTATGGGGATGGTAGGGATTGGATGAGATCGTTCATGTAATGGCATCAGATTGTTAGGCATAGTGCCTAGTATCTCTATTAGTGCTTTATGACTTTGTTGCAACCTTGTTGTGCTTAATGCTTGTCACTAGGGTCCGAGTGCCATGATTTCAGATCTGAACTTATTATTGATTCATCATGATAGTATTGTTTTGGGTCTTATCTACAAATTGTTTACACACGTCGTTGTCCGTTACCTATGGTCCCGAAGTGACAGAAATCAGGGTAGCCGGAAGGGAAAGGCTTTGATGTGAGGATCACATGTGTTCATGGAGTGTTAATGCTTTGCTCCGGTGCTTTATTAAAAGGAGCACCTTAATTGCCAGTAGTTCCCTAGAGGCCCTGCTGCAAACGGGCTGGCAGGACAAAAGATGTTGTGCAAGTTCTCATTGCGAGCACGTATGACTATATATGGAACACATGCCTAGGATTGTCTAGTACTTGGATGTTTTATCTTATTTATCTGCAATTGCCCTATGTTCTGATTGCTATGTGAATTGTCTTGTCCATGCAACGCCCGTCCATCCATCCCTATGCCTACCGCACTCGAATCCCACTGTTTACTGCTTTTGTTACTACTGTCTTTGTTTTGCTGCTACTGTTACTTTACTATTCCTACTACAAAACTGTTGCTACTGATAAACTGTTGTGAGCCAGATTGTTTCCAGGTGCAGCTGAATTGACAACTCAGTTGTTAAGGCTGATAAGTATTATTTGGCTCCCCTTGTGTCGAATCAATAAATTGGGTTTCAATTCCCTCGAAAATACTGCGATACACCCCCTATACTTGTGGGTCATCAACCTAATTTGAGAGCACAGTGGCCATTCTTAGTTCTATGTGCATTGTCCCAAGACTAGTTGATTGATGCATAACTTGATATTGCTTGTTTTAAACTATTTGTATCTAGTCACTCTTATAAACTTTTAAGGTGTCATATGCATTTATATTTGGTACTCTATGAGGGACAAGCTGAATGCTATTATTCTATGTTTTCTTTATGTGAAACAAACAAACGTCTTGCAAAGCATTGTTATTCATGAATCTTTTGTTTGTGTCTTTTCATGTTGCAACATAGTTTCTTTGTCTTATTGCTAGAACTTTGTCTTTCATGTTATGATTGAAGTACTATGATCCCAGCTTTGAATGTTTTACAAATACTTTGATCAAGTCTTTGATGGTGCATGTCACCTCAAAAATTATTCTTTCTTTTTATCACTTACCTACTCGAGGACGAGCAGGAGTTAAGCTTGGGGATGTTGATACATTGCAAATGTATCTATAATTTTTTATGTTCCATGCTTGGTTTTATCCACTTTCTTGTGGTTTGTCCACACTTTGGAGTACTTTTCATATGATTTCTTGGACTAACCTATTAACAAGAGCCACAATGCCAGCTGCCTGTTTTCTGTTGTTTTTGGTTCCAGGAAAGTCAGAAAATGAATATTCTTGGAATTGGACGGGACAAAGCCAAAGTGCCTATTTTTCTGGAAGTCATCAGATGCTAGAATACGAGACGGAGAAGGGCTGGGGGATGGCCACACCACCTGGCCGCGCGGCCAGGCCAGGCCCGCGCCAGGGGGTGGTCTGGCCGACCCCAGCACCCCCTCGGCCTCTCCTTCCGCCTATAAGGTTCCCTCGGGACAAAAACCCTAAGTACCCGATCAAAAATCCACGTAAGAGTCTGTAGCCGCCGTCATCTCCATCCCTAGATCAGGAGGGATTTGAAGCTCTTCCCGGCACCCTGCCGGAGAGGGGAATTCACCCTGGAGGCCTTCTTCATCATCATGCAAGCCTCCGGTGTGATGCGTGAGTAGTTCATCCTTGGACTACGGATCCATGTAGTAGCTAGATGGCTGGTTCTCCTCCTTTGTGCTTTCATGTCTAGATCTTGTGAGCTCCGTTCATGATCAAGATCATCTATTTGTAATTCTGCATGTTGTGTTTGCGGGGATCCTATGGATATTGAGATGCTATTTTAGATTGATTATTGATTCTATCATGTCTTTGCTATTTGTGATCTTGCATGCTTTCCATTGTTAGTAGATATCTTGGCCAAGTAGATGCTAGCAACTCCAAGAGTTAGTATTTATGCTCGATAGTGGGTTCATGCCTCTGGTAATCTGGGGAAGTGACAGAAATCTCTAAGGTACTAGATGTGCTGTTGCTACTAGGGAGAAAACAACAATCCTTTGTTCATAGAATAATCATATTGTTTACATTACACGCAATTCGTAAATCAATAATCTATTGCTTGCAACTTAATACTGGAGAGGGTTCGGATGATAACCTGAAGGTGGATTATTAGTCATAGATGTAGTTGGATGGCGGTCTATGTATAATGTTGTAATGCCCAATCGAATCTCAAAGGAGTCAAGATGATTAGTATATGCATGGATTGCTTTCTCGATGTTTGTCAATTGCCCCACTATAATTTGTTCACCCAGCATGTTATCTATCTTAAGGAGAGCCACCTCTAGTGAACTATGGATCCCGGTCCTTTCTCTTACATACAATCTATAAACTGTTTACTGCTTTGTGTTTACTTTCTGCAAACTATTATTTCCTTTCATTCGATACGTTTAATCCTTTGTTTTTAGCAAAACCGGTGAGATTGACAACCTCATCGCAAGTTGGGGACAGAGTTCTGTGGTGGTGTTGTGCAGATCTCCACATTGCTGCTAGCACCGGTAGAGCGCCCTACCATCGTTCAGCTAGCTACACCTTTGGGGTGTTTCCTTGCTCCTACTGGATTGATAACCTTGGTTTCGTACTGAGGAAAAACTTGCTGTTGTGCTCATCATACCTTCCTCTTGGGGTTCCCCAATGAGCTAGATATATTTTGGGCCATCAGCGACATCCCCCTCTAAGCAGAACCGCCTTGGTGCCCCGATCCTTAACAAGAAAATACCAAGGATGGAATTCAAAGAAAACGTTATTATCATGTGTGAATCTCTTGACGAAAAGGAGATTGCGAGTAATGGATGGTACATGATGAATATTTTGAGATGTAATGGTTGTGTAGGTGTAGGAATTATAGATTGACCAATATGTGTAATGCGTATACCTATACCATTAGCAGTTTGGACAGTGTCCCTGCCATGGTATTGCTCCTTGATGTTCAGGTTGTTGAGGTCGTTGGAGAAGTGGTGCGTCGTCGCAGTGTCCGCATACTAGTATGGATCAACTGGATACGAGGGAGTAGAGACGCCGATATGGTAAGCAGCGGAATCGTCATTGAGAGCAGCGAGCTGACGGTCCATGTTACGACCATCGTTCCCGTTCCCCAGAAAAAATTTCTGGAACCACTTGAAGTAGCAGGATGCAACATGGCCAACCTTGGAGCAAATTTGGCATATCGGACGAGCTCCACCACCGCCGCCTTGTCCACCCGCGTTGCGACCACCTCCCTAGCCCTGCTGACGCGCGGGAGGAGGCGGCGCGGCAGGTCCCTGCGGGCGACCACCAGGGGCAGGGGCGCCCTGGCCGGTCCACTGTGCAGACGACATCGCTGGCGGGGGCTGGTACGTAGGCGCGCTTCCCCCGCCTTGGCAAGACGTGTAGTTGGCAGAGTGGATGTCAGCGCCGAGCTTAGCGCGACATGCCTCGACACACTGCTCGATATTGAGGAGCTGCGCGTATACGTCCCGTATAGGCATAGAGTCGAACACCGACCGAGCAGAGACACGACCAGTGAGGGGATCATAGTCACTGTCGAGGCTGGCGAGAAGGAAGGCATTGAACTCCTCGGGACGGAGCGGTTGTCCGATCGACGAGAGCACATCCGCCACGGACTTGACGTTGTTGAAGAAGGCGGTGGCGTTTGGGTAGTCGTGCTTCTTGATTTTGGACAGCTGGGTACGGATCGCCATGACCCGGGCCGTCGATTGCGAGGCAAAGCTGGCCTCTAGAGCCTCCCACGCCTCCCGCGATGTCGGGATTACCATGACCATGCCGAGGACCCCCTCGCTGAGAGATGATACGATGGCAGAGAGGATGGACTGATCCTGCTAGTGCCATTCCGAGTACTTGGGGTTTGGCAAGATGGAGGCGGTGACGCCATCAGACGCTCGGGACTTGGAGCTGTTCGGCCGGACAGGGTAGGGATCCGTCGACAAAGCTGAAGTGCAGGTTGCTCCTCAAGATTGGATCAACTTGAGTGCGCCAATAGAGGTATTTATTCGCTGTAAGGCGGATGGTGAACTTGTTCGTCAGGTCGATGGGGGCGTCGGGGATCCGCGACGCCATCACTACCCGAGCAGCACTCCTGGAGCTCATCGAGACGCCGGAGAGGAGCGTCCTTGCGGACGAGGCCAGAGGTAGTAATGTTGCGCCGCCGCTCGTCGATCTAGGCAGCGGCGGTAGGGTAGGCAGAAGCGAAAAAATTAGGTTAGCTCTGATACCATGTTAATAAACGTGTACGGTAGAGTAAAAGGCTCGTACCCACTGGTATCGTTATATATATGGAGTTTACACGGGTACAACTGGTATACAAGTACAAAACGGGTACGTAACAAACTATGTATACAAATATAACGCTTATCACAGGGTAGAACTAAACAAAGTAACACCAGGCGACGATTAAGATCAGGACAAGCAAGCACTGGAGAGTCGCTATCGTTGTTGTGCCATTGCCATTTTTTTGGCGGGGGTGTTGTGCCATTTCCGTTGATCCTTTGTCATTGCCCTCCGGGAAGACCTTGCCGAGGGGGGAGCACATTGTCTGCCGCATGCCCACCGCCCTCCTCAGGATGCACTTGTGCCACTGCTTTGCTTTGTCGGCCTAAAAAATAACATCCATACCAGTCAGTTCATCGCACCATGTAGCACAGTATCTGGGAACGTTTGATTGGCATCGTCTCGGTTGGTCGAGAAAAGCCAAGTGTCAGAGGTACGGTGCTTCAATGTCAGCATGGAGATCAACAGACAAAGGCAGCTCCCTGACATTCGACCTCGTATATCCGATGATACAGTGGGCTCGCCGTCATCTGCAGTGTAGATCTGGAGTAGCTCTGCTTGGTCCATGGAGGAAGCTATTAACATGGTGGGGCTTGAAGGAATCGGACACGAGTTCGAAAGGAACTTCTCACAAGCAGCCTCGGAGAAGCCCTGCGTGTGCCACTGCCATAGGGCCGCCCGTTAGGCTCTCTCCAGTTGTGTATTAGTGTAACCTCCTAATGATTAACACAACCAAGTGACTTCACCAAATCTACTTATACACCACGCGCTCTACCTGTTTGTTTCCCTATGCCTCCTATTTCTATGTGTTCACGGACATTATTTTACGGGTGCGGATATCGCATCTTTTCTACTCCTTGTTTACATGGGTTGCTATAAGTAGTATATTTATACCACTAAAATATTTGATCAATGTAGTACCATCACAATGTATATCGTGTGAGTGGATGCATAGGATAATGGACTTGGCTGTCCGCTCAAGTCTGAGACGGGGTAATATATAGGGGAGAAGCGCGTTGGCCAGATAAGTCTAGTGGGCTATTTTTTTCTTGTACCAATACATGTCATAACTTCTGTAATGAGCACACCTGTATCTGGCATGGAAGATATTGTTACTTCATTGTTTTCATGTGTCGAACTGTAACATTTCCTATGTTTCGAATGGAAGAAATGCCAACGGGCCAGGTTATGAAACTTTTTAACATACATATGTCCTAGCATAATAAGCATATACATAGACTTCACTAAAAATTCCATTTGCAGGTAAATACCAGTTAAACCTATCCGGTTCAACTAATAAATTTACATTCGTTAGTCAATGAGCCATGTTCAGCCACACTTCCCATCTAAACCCATTTAACGCCTGCCAAAAAGCTATATGTAGTGAGGTTTGAGCTACTACGTTTGCAACAATAACCTCTTTATATCGCAGAATACTTTAAAGAAATGGGTATTTAGAACACATGTGTCTTTCCAAAAAACGAGTTTTAATGCCATCACCAATGGTTAAATAACTTCTCTAAAAGAAATCTCGCTTAACTCCCATGAGTCTTCCAAAAAGAGGAATCCTTAGTTTTGGCTTGTACTTGTGATCATGTTTTGTTGTGAAGATATTTATTATGCAACAGCTCCTGCCACACCCCCATCTCATTGACAAGATTAAAAATCCATTTGCAAAGTAAGAATCTATTTTTTATATCAAGTACCTCTATGCCTAAACATCCTTGATCTTTGGGTCAACAAATGATGTTTCATTTGGTCAGGCTCAGGCGTTATTTATTTCTCAGTTGATCGCTTTTCCAAAAGAAACAAGATATATATAAATCTAAACATTCCATACCCCCTTAGGTATTTCAAAGAAAGATAACAAAAACATTGGTAGGCTTTTCAAAAAGAAGCAATTAGTACACGTCAGTTACCACATGAGAGCAACTTACTTAGCCAACACCCGAGCTTTTTCCCAAAGTGGTCTTGCACGGGCTTCCATTCTTTTTTGAGAAGTTCCCTATAATGGATAGGTATTCCAAAATACTTGAAAGGTAGAGAACCTTCTTCACACCCACAAATTCATGTGTTTTTTTTTCGAAATGGGGGAGAGCCCCGGCCTCTGCATCAGTCGATGCACATAGCCTTCTTTATTTCCCAAAGTGTCAAGGTATCAAATATTACAACTCACGGATCACACAGCGTGTACACATAAACTAGCCAAAGGAAAAGTAAAGAGACAAGTATGTGCATCATGTAGTCGTTTAGTAGGCTGCCATCTAGTTTGGCTGTAGATAGCCCGCGCCACAGCCTCCAACCGTTGGTAAAAAGAAACTCATGGGGAGTCTTAATGATGTTCTTATTATGGTTAACGATTCCTATGTTGCCGTTCATTTCTATGTTTTGGATGTTGAATACAATGCTTCTTGTCCTATTACTTTGGAAAGACCTTTTCTTAGAACTGTTGGTGCCATTATTGATATGAAAGAAGGCACCATTAAATATCAACTCCCACTCAAGAAAGGTATAGAACACTTCCCTAAAAGGAGAGAAAAGATTTCTTTTGCTTCTCCTATGAAAACAAAATTTGGTCTTAATGCTTCTTCATTTGAGAACACTTGATTCTTTCTTACTTCTTATGCCTAACATAAAGGCGTTAAAGAAAAGTACTTATTGGGAGATAACCCAAAAGTTTTAGATGAGTCTTGGAAGTTATTACCTCTGTAATAACCACTCCTTATCCTTTTTATTTGTTTTTTGTGCCAAAAGTAACCTCTATTGAGAGAGAAGTAATGATTGGGAAAGTTGCTGTCCCAAAACAGATTTTTGTGCTTCACCGTAAAAATTCGTGAGAGAGCTCTGTATGTCGGAATGAGCTGTAATTGTTTTTGCTTCTGCCCCAGGTTGTTATCTAACTTTCGTTAGTTCAACACTTTTTGATTTGAGCAACAGAAGGTCTTCGAAAAAATTCGTCTTTACCTGCTGGTCTGTTTTGACAGATTTCTGCCATTTTCTGCATTTGCTTCTTGTTGGTTCCTTCTTGAGTTCTTTTGGGGAATTGAGCTTTTTGAGGAAAGTTCTAAAGTACCTAGTGTTCTAATGGAGTTTATTTGGTGTTAGAACTGAACCTTAAGACTTATTTATCTTAAGTGCACTAATGTTGCTAATGAGATTGTGTGAAATTTTGTATGAAAGAAAATTTTCAGGTGTATGGAAGGAATGATAATGAGATGAAGAATGGACTAAAGCTCAAGATTGAGGATGACACGCATGTCACCCCAAGAAATATCCAAGAAGTACAAGCGTCAAAGCTTGGGGATGCCCAAGCCATCCCCTCCTTCATCAATAAAAATTCCAGGTTCCTTCCAAACGCTTCGTTTTTATTGTTTCATGCACAGTTGTGTTTTTCTTGCAGCGTCTTCTTTTTCATTTTCGTTTTGGTTTTCGTTTGCCTTGGTTTGCTTAGTTTTCTGAATAAATTGGTTGGACCCTCTCTTTCATACATTGGTTTGCAAGTGGTTTGGTTTGGTTTGGAAAAGAGTAGGAAAGTTCATTGCTTATGTGGTAAAAAGAGCTTGTTTTTTACTGTGGCCTGTGCTTTGTCATGCCATGCTTGATATTGTTTTGGCTTTATGCTTAGTATTCTTTGTTGTAGCATGACTTGTTATAAACAATTGAGATTGCTTAATGTGCCTTGGATGAATCATGCGTTGCTTTAGCATATTAAAGCATAGTATAGTGGTATTCTCCTTTGATGCTTTATTTGGGTTGACTTGGCGCATGCTCACGCCATGTTATGACTATACAAAGTCACCATAGCCTTTATGATCCTTTATATTTCAACTTGTAGTATCACTTTATGCTTTGATCAATGATGTTTTGTCGCTCTGCATGATTATGGCCATTATTGCTCTCTTAGTTTGTCGCTCCCAGTCTTTTGCTAGCCTCCACAACCAAGTATGAGTTCTACTCATACATCCAACTCCTTAAACCAAGTTATTCCAAAGAGTCCACCATACCTACCTACTAGCTTATGCTATTCCAAGTATATTCATCCTTTTGTTTACCTTCCACTTGTTATGAGAAAACTAGTGATTAAAGCTCTCACGAACTTGATGGCACACTTTACTTTTTGCCTCTAATAAACTTGAACCATTGTGTCGTCTATGTTGTATATGCTTACACTTATTTGTTGGGAATTAGCAGAACCATGCTTTCATGGGGAACGCTTTCAACATTGCACTTGGTACTTGTACCTAGTTGATATCATGCTCTTTTGTATATGGATGTCGTCGGTGTGAAATGAAAGGGGATCTTGTAAGTCCATGGAGTTATGTATATGTGTTAGACAAACGTCTAGGCCGCTGGTCTAATCCATGCTGACATGGTGGAAACCTGCAGCGTAACCATAATGAGTTGTCTATGAAGCATTCTTCTTATAAAAAAAAGAGTCCTATATTAAGAAAAAAGAGAAAAGAAAAAAAAGAGATACTAGGAAAAGAGGAAAGAAAGAAAAAAGCATCATATTCCCATGGTAAATAAGAAGAATGCTGAGATGCTCGTTGTCTGCTTGCCTAGTCATTTTGATATGGGGATTCTTCCGTATCATCGGGCAAGGGGTACCCCGTTGGCGGTTCTCTATGATACACATGTACTTATGATGACAAGAACTTACCAGTGACTAAACTTGAGTAGCATGAGGAGCGACCCTCGTATACAAGGGACATGAGATTTTTGACTTATACTTCGTCAAGCATGTACACCATAGTTTGTTCACTTTAACCTTAATCACTTCAAGATGCTTATGATAGGGGCAATGAGAGTTGAAAGCTTTAAGTACCATAATTTTTGGAAGCTCTTTATGAGACTTGAATCCCTACTTCCTTTTACAAAAGGCCTTTCTTCCACCATTATATTGAGTCTCCACCTTCTAACTTTATGCACCTTCTTTGAGAGCATAGTAGCCATTCTTAGTTCTATGTGCATTGTCCAAGACTAGTTGATTGATGCATAACTTGTTATTGCTTGTTTTAAACTATTTGTATCTAGTCACTCTTATGAACTTTGAAGGTGTCCTATGCATTTATATTTGCTACTCTATTGAGGGACAAGCTGAATACTAGTATGCTATGTTTTCTTTATGTGAAACAAACAAACGTCTTGCAAAGCATTGTTATTCATGAATCTTTTGTTTGTGCCTTTTCATGTTGCATCATAGTTTCTTTGCTTATTGCTAGAACTTTGCCTTTCATGTTATGATTGAAGTACTATGATCCCAGTTTGAATGTTTTGCAAATACTTTGATCAAGTCTTTGATGGTGCATGTCACCTCAAAAATTATTCTTTCTTTTTATCACTTACCTACTCGAGGACGAGCAGGAGTTAAGCTTGGGGATGTTGATACATTGCAAATGTATCTATAATTTTTCATGTTCCATGCTTGGTTTTATCCACTTTCTTATGTTTTGTTCCAACTTTGGAGTACCTTTCATATGATTTCTTGGACTAACCTTTTAACAAGAGCCACAGTGCCAGCTGCCTGTTTTCTGCTGTTTTTGGTTCCAGGAAAGTCAGAAAATGAATATTCTCGGAATTGGACGGGACAAAAGCCAAAGTGCCTATTTTTCCGGAAGGGATCAAGTGCCAGAATACGAGACGGAGAAGGGCCAGGGAGCCACCACACCACCTGGCCGCGTGGCTAGGCCTGGCCCACGCCAGGGGGTGGTGTGGCTGCTCCCGGCACCCCCTCGGCCTCCCCTTCCGACTATAAGATGCCCTCGGGACGTAAACCCTAAGGACCCGATCAAAAATCCACGAAAGAGTCTGTAGCCACCGTCATCTCCATCCCTAGATCGGGAGGGATCTGAAGCTCTTCCCGGCACCCTGCCGGAGAGGGGAATTCACCCTGGAGGCTTTCTTCATCACCATGAAAGCCTCCGGTGTGATGCGTGAGTAGTTCATCCTTGGACTACGGATCCATGTAGTATCTAGATGGCTGGTTCTCCTCCTTTGTGCTTTCATGTTTAGATCTTGTGAACTCCGTTCATGATCAAGATCATTGATACATTGCAAATGTATCTATAATTTTTGATGTCCCATGCTTAGTTTTATCCACTTTCTTGTGTTTTGTTCCAACTTGGGAGTACTTTTATTATGATTTCTTGGACTAACCTATTAACAAGAGCCACAGTGCCAGCTGCCTGTTTTCTGTTGTTTTTGGTTCCAGAAAAGTCAGAAAATGAATATTCTCGAAATTGGACGAGACAAAAGCCAAAGTGCCTATTTTTCCGGAAGGGATCAAGTGCCGTAATATGAGACGAAGAGGGGCCAGGGGCTGGCTATACCACCTGGTCGCGCGGCCAGGCCTGGCCCGCGCCAGGGGGTGGTCTGGCCGACCCCAGCACCCCCTCGGCCACTCCTTCCGCCTATAAGTTGCCCTCGGGACGAAAACCCTAGGTACCCAATCAAAAATCCACGAAAGAGTCTGTAGCCGCCGTCATCTCCATCCCTAGACCGGGGGGATCTGAAGCTCTTCCCGGCACCCTGCCGGAGAGGGGAATTCACCCTGGAGGCCTTCTTGATCACCATGCAAGCCTCCGGTGTGATGCGTGAGTAGTTCATCCTTGGACTACGGATCCATGTAGTAGCTAGATGGTTGGTTTCTCCTCCTTTGTGCTTTCATGTTTAGATCTTGTGAGCTCCATTCATGATCAAGATCATCTATTTGTAATCCATACATGTTGTGTTTGCGGGGATCCGATGGATATTGAGATGCTATTTCAGATTGATTAGTGATTCTATCATGTCTTTGTTATTTGAGATCTTGCATGCTTTCCGTTGTTAGTAGCTATCATGGCGAAGTAGATGCTAGCAACTCCAAGAGTTAGTATTTATGCTCGATAGTGGGTTCATGCCTCTGGTAATCTGGGGAAGTGACAAAAATCTCTAAGGTACTAGATGTGTTGTTGCTACTAGGGAGAAAACAACGATCTTTTGTTCATAGAACAATTGTATTGTTTACTTTACACGCAGTTCGTAAAGCAATAATCTGTTGCTTGCAACTTAATACTGGAGGGGGTTCGGATGATAACCTGAAGGTGGATTATTAGTCATAGATGCAGTTGGATGGCGGTCTATGTATTATGTTGTAATGCCCAATCAAGTCTCAAAGGAGTCAAGATGATTAGTATATGCATGTATTGCTTTCTCGGTGTTTGTCAATTGCTCCGCTGTAATTTGTTCACCCAGCATGTTATCTATCTAAGGAGAGCCACCTCTAGTAAACTATGGATCCCGGTCCTTGTCCTTTACATACAATCTATAATCTTTTACTGCTTTGTGTTTACTTTCTGCAAACTTTTACTTCTTTCCATTCGATACGTTTAATCCTTTGTTTTCCGCAAAACACGGTGAGATTGACAACCTCATCGCAAGTTGGGGACAAAGTTCTGTGGTTGTGCTGTGTAGGTCTCCACGTTGCTACTAGCACCGGTAGTGCGCCCTGCCAAAGCTCAGCTAGTAACACCTTTGAGGTGTTTCCTTGCTCCTACTAGTTCGATTAAACCTTGGTTTCATAACTGAGGGAAACTTGCTGCTGTGCTCATCATACCTTCCTCTTGGGGTTCCCAACGAGCTCTACATCAACACCACGCACCAAGCACTTTTCTAGGCGCCGTGTATTGAGCCATCAAGCGATTTTCTGGCGCCGTTTCCGGGGAGTCAAGGACATCTTCACAAGGGGAGTCCCTCATAACCAATCTCTTTACTTTGTTGTTTTTGTTTTGCTTAGTTTCCTTTTTGCTTTGTTTTCTTGTTTTGTTCTTCAAAAACCCAAAAAAAATTAGTTCTACAAGTTTGCTTTCTTATTTCAAAAACGCAAAAAAAATTAGTTCCTTTCTTAAGTTGCCTTTATGACTAGCTCTGCTCCAATCACTATTTCATTATGGATAGCTCACTCAGTTTCCTATTTGGGAACAGTATTATGACTGCTAAGGTAATAGATGAACCATCGCCTGCTAGAACCTCCATGGAAGAAGAAATTGCTGAACCTGAAAGCTCATTAGATGAAAAAGAGGAGGAGAGTGATGGACAAAAGGAGGAAGAATGGATCTACCCATGCCTACCTTCTAATGAGAGTAACTCTTTATCCCTTACATTATTTGATTGTCCCCCATGCTTATCAAAGGAGGGTGAATGTTATGTTCCCGAGGATTCTTTTGAAAATGTTTATAATAAAGCTCTAGTGCTTGTAGATCATGAAAAGCATGCCTTATGTGATAGTTATATTGTTGAGTTTGTTCATGAGGCTACTGAAAATTATTGTGAGAGAGGAAAATATGGTTGTAGAAGTTTTTATGGTAATGAAACACCTCTCTGTGTGCTGAAAGTTTTGAAGTTACTTTTGTTTTATCTTCCTATGCATGTCACTTTGTTCTTTGTGCATTTATTTGCATACAAGATTCCTATGCATAGGAAGTGGGTTAGACTTAAATGTGTTTTGAATTTGCTTCTTGATGCTCTCTTTTACTTCAATTCATATTTCCTATGAGAGCATCTTCTCAAATTTTTATGCCTAACTTAAAGGCGTTAAAGAAAAGTACTAATTGGGAGATAACCCAAAAGTTTTAGATGAGTCTTGGAAGTTATTACTTCTGTAATAACCTCTCCTTATCCTTTTTATTTGCTTTTTGTGCCAAGAGTAACCTCTAATAAGAGTGAAGTAATGATTGGGAAAGTTGTTGTCCCGAAACAGATTTCTGTGCTTCACCGTAAAAATTCCTGAGAGAGCTATGTACGTCGGATTGAGCTGTAATTTTTTTTGCTTCTGCCCCAGGCTGTTATCTAACTTTCGTTAGTTCAACACTTTTTTATTTGAGCAATAGAAGATCTTCGAAAAAATTCGTCTTTACCTGCTGGTCTATTTTGACAGATTTCTGCCATTTTCTGCATTTGCTTCTTGTTAGTTCCTCCTTGAGTTCCTTTGGGGAATTGAGCTTTTTGAGGGAAGTGCTACAGTATCTAGTGTTCTAATGGAAGTTTATTTGATGTTAGAACTGAACCTTGAGACTTATTTATCTTAAGTGCACTAATGTTGCTAATGAGATTGTGTGAAGTTTTGTATGAAGGAAAAATTTCAGGTGTATGAAAGGAATGAGTAATGAGATGAAGGATGGACTAAAGCTCAAGCTTGGGGATGCCACGCGTGTCACCCCAAGAAATATCCAAGAAGTACAAGCATCAAAACTTGGGGATGCCCAAGGCATCCCCTTCTTCATCAATAAAAATTTCAGGTTTCTTCCAAACGCTTCATTTTTATTGTTTCGTGCACAGTTGTGTTTCTCTTGGAGCGTCTTTTTTTTTTGTTTTCGTTTTGGTTTTAGTTTGCTTGGTTTTCTTAGTTTTATAAATAAGTTGGTTGGACCCCCTCTTTCACACTTTGGTTTGCAAATAGTTTGGTTTGGTTTGGAAAAGAGTAGGAAAGTTCATGCTTATGTGGTAAAAAGAGCACGTTTTTGACTCTGGCTATGCTTTGTCATGCCGTGCTTGATATTGTTTTGGCTTTATGCTTAGTATTCTTTACTGTAGCATGACTTGTTATAAACAATTGAGAATGCTTAATGTGCCTTGGATGAATCATGCGTTGTTTTAGAATATTAAAACATAGTATAGTGGTATTCTCCTTTGATGCTTTATTTGGGTTGACTTGGCGCATGCTCACACCATGTTATGACTATCTCAAGTCACCATAGCCTTTATAATCCTTTAGTTTTCAACTTGTAGTATCACTTTATGCTTTGATCAATGATGTTTTGTCGCTCTGCATGATTATGGCCATTATTGCTCTCTTAGTTTGTCGCTCCCAATCTTTTGCTAGCCTCCGCAACAAAGTATGAGTTCCACTCATGCATCCAACTCCCTAAACCAAGTTTTTCCAAAGAGTCCACCATACCTACCTACTAGCTTATGCTATTTCAAGTATATTCATGCTTTTGTTTACCTTCCACTTGTTATGAGAAAACTAGTGATTAAAGCTCTCACGAACTTGATGGCACACTTTACTTTACTTGCCCTTAATAAACTTGAACCATTGTGTCTTCTATGTTGTATATGCTTGCACTTATTTGTTGGAAATTAGCAGAACCTTGCTTTCATGGGGAACGCTTTCAACATTGCCTTGGTACTTGTACCTACTTGATATCATGCTCTTTTGTATATGGATGTCGTCGGTGTGAAATGAAAGGGGAGCTTGTAAGTCCATGGAGTTATGTATATGTGTTAGAGAAACGCCTGGGCCGCTGGTCTAATCCATGCTGACATGGTGGAAACCTGCAGCGTAACCATAATGAGTTGTCTATGACGCATTCTTCTTATAAAAAAAGAGTCTTATTGAGAAAAAAGAGAAAATAAAAAAAAGAGATACTATGAAAAGAGGAAAGAGAGAAAAAAGCACCATATTCCCATGGTAAATAAGAAGAATGCTGAGATGCTCGTTGTCTGCTTGCCTTGTCATTTTGATACGAGGATTCTTCCGTATCATCGGGCAAGGGGTACCCCATTGGCGGTTCTTTATGATACACATGTACTTGCGATGACAAGAACTTACCGGTGACTAAACTTGAGTAGCATGAGGAGCGGCCCTCGTATACAAGGGACATGAGATTTCTGACTTATACTTCGTCAAGCATGTACACCATAGTTTGTTCACTTTAACCTTAATCATTTCAAGATGCTTATGATAGGGGCAATGAGAGCTGAAAGCTATAAGTATCATAATTTTTGGAAGCTCTTTATGAGACTTGAATCCCTACTTCCTTTTACAAAAGGCCTTTCTTCCACCATTATATTGAGTCTCCACCTTCTATCTTCATGCACCTACTTTGAGAGCATAGTGGCCATTCTTAGTTCTATGTGCATTGTCCCAAGACTAGTTGATTGATGCATAACTTGTTATTGTTTGTTTGAAACTATTGTATCTAGTCACTCTTATGAACTTTGAAGGTGTCCTATGCATTTCTATTTGCTACACTATTGAGGGACAAACTGAATACTATTATGCTATGTTTTCTTTATGTGGAACAAACAAACATCTTGCAAAGCATGTTATTCATGAATCTTTTGTTTGTGCCTTTTCATGTTGCATCTTAGTTTCTTTGCTTATTGCTAGAACTTTGTCTTTCATGTTATGATTGAAGTACTATGATCCCAGCCTTGAATATTTTGCAAATACTTTAATCAAGTCTTTGATGGTGCATGTCACCTCAAAAATTATTTCTTTTTATCACTTACCTACTCGAGAACGAGCAGGAGTTAAGCTTGGGGATATTGATACATTGCAAATGTATCTATAATTTTTGATGTTCCATGTTTAGTTTTATCCACTTTCTTGTGTTTTGTTCCAACTTGGGAGTACTTTTATTATGATTTCTTGGACTAACCTATTAACAAAAGCCACAGTGCCAGCTGCCTGTTTTCTGTTGTTTTTGGTTTCAGAAAAGTCAGAAAATGAATATTCTCGGAATTGGACGGGACAAAAGCCAAAGTGCATATTTTTCCGGAAGGGATCAAGTGCCAGAATACGAGACGGAGAGGGGCCAGGGGCCGGCCACACCACCTGGCCGCGCAGCCAGGCCTGGCCCGCGTCAGGGGGTGGTCTGGCCGACCCTAGCACCCCCTCGGCCTCTCCTTCCGCCTATAAGTTGCCCTCGGGACGAAAACCCTAGGTACCCGATCAAAAATCCACGAAAGAGTCTGTAGCCGCCGTCATCTCTATCCCTAGACCCGGGGGGATCTGAAGCTCTTCCCGGCACCCTGCCGGAGAGGGGAATTCACCCTGGAGGCCTTCTTCATCACCATGCAATCCTTCGGTGTGATGTGTGAGTAGTTCATCCTTGGACTACGGATCCATGTAGTAGCTAGATGGTTGGTTTCTCCTCCTTTGTGCTTTCATGTTTAGATCTTGTGAGCTCCGTTCCTGATCAAGATCATCTATTTGTAATCCATACATATTGTGTTTGCGGGGATCCGATGGATATTGAGATGCTATTTCAGATTGATTATTGATTCTATCATGTCTTTGTTATTTGAGATCTTGCATGCTTTCCGTTGTTAATATCTATCTTGGCCAAGTAGATGCTAGCAACTCCAAGAGTTAGTATTGATGCTCGATAGTGGGTTCATGCCTCTGGTAATCTGGGGAAGTGACAGAAATCTCTAAGGTACTAGATGTGTTGTTGCTACTAGGGAGAAAACAACGATCTTTTGTTTATAGAACAATTGTATTGTTTACTTTACACGCAGTTCATAAAGCAATAATCTGTTCCTTGCAACTTAATACTGGAGGGGGTTCGGATGATAACCTGAAGGTGGATTATTAGTCATAGATGCAGTTGGATGGCGATCTATGTATTATGTTGTAATGCACAATCAAGTCTCAAAAGAGTCAAGATGATTAGTATATGCATGTATTGCTTTCTCGGTGTTTGTCAATTGCCCCGCTATAATTTGTTCACCCAGCATGTTATCTATCTAAGGAGAGCCACCTCTAGTGAACTATGGATCCCGGTCCTTGTACTTTACATACAATCTATAATCTTTTACTGCTTTGTGTTTGCTTTCTGCAAACTTTTACTTCTTTCCATTCGATACATTTAATCCTTTGTTTTCCGCAAAACACGGTGAGATTGACAACCTCATCGCAAGTTGGGGACAAAGTTCTGTGGTTGTGTTGTGCAGGTCTCCATGTTGCTACTAGCACCGGTAGTGCGCCCTGTCAAAGCTCAGCTAGTAACACCTTTGAGGTGTTTCCTTGCTCCTACTGGTTCGATTAAACCTTGGTTTCATAACTGAGGGGAACTTGTTGCTGTGCTCATCATACATTCCTCTTGGGGTTCCCAACGAGCTCTACATCAACACCACGCACCAAGCACTTTTCTGGGCGCCGTGTATTGAGCCATCAATCATCTATTTGTAATTCTACATGTTGTGTTTGCGGGGATCCGATGGATATTGAGATGCTATTTCAGATTGATTATTGATTCTATCATGTCTTTGTTATTTGTGATCTTCCATACTTTCCGTTGTTAGTAGCTATCTTGGCGAAGTAGATGCTAGCAACTCTAAGAGTTAGTATTTATGCTCGATAGTGGGTTCATGCCTCTGGTAATCTGGGGAAGTCACAGAAATCTCTAAGGTACTAGATGTGCTGTTGCTACTAGGGAGAAAACAACAATCATTTGTTCATAGAACGATCGTATTCTTTACTTTACACGCAGTTCGTAAAGCAATAATCTGTTGCTTGCAACTTAATACTGGAGGGGGTTCGGATGATAACCTGAAGGTGGATTATTAGTCATAGATGTAGTTCGATGGCGATCTATGTATTATGTTGTAATGCCCAATCAAGTCTCAAAGGAGTCAAGATGATTAATATATGCATGTATTGCTTTCTCGGTGTTTGTCAATTGCTCCGCTGTAATTTGTTCACCCAACATGTTATCTATCTAAGGAGAGCCACCTCTAGTAAACTATGGATCCCGGTCCTTGTCCTTTACATACAATCTACAATCTTTTACTGCTTTGTGTTTACTTTCTGCAAACTTTTACTTCTTTCCATTCGATATGTTTAATCCTTTGTTTTCCGCAAAACACGGTGAGATTGACAACCTCATCGCAAGTTGGGGACAAAATTTTATGGTTGTATTGTGCAGGTCTCCACGTTGCTACTAGCACCGGTAGTGCGCCCTGCCAAAGCTCAGCTAGTAACACCTTTAAGTGTTTCCTTGCTGCTGCTGGTTCGATTAAACCTTAGTTTCATAACTGAGAAAAACTTGCTGTTGTGCTCATCATACCTTCCTCTTGGGGTTCCCAACGAGCTCTACATCAACCACACACCGAGCACTTTTCTGGACGCCGTGCATTGAGCCATCAATATCCTTCATATTTTGGTAACCTATCGATGAAGTCCATGGTAATGTGAGACCAGGCACGCGTAGGAACTGGCAAAGGTTGCAGCAACCCAGCTGGCAATGTGTTCTCATGGTTAGCCTGCTGACAGAGCTGGCACTGTTTCACCCAGTCTTCCACATGTTTTTTAATACCGGGTCAGTAGTACTGTTTGCGTACACGTTGATAGGTTGCACGGACACCAGAATGGCCCCCGACAGCACTGGAATGCATGGCACTGATCAACTTTGTTTGAAGTGCAGAATTGGCGCCAATGTAAAGACGGCCTTTGTATTTGATCAGACCATTTGTCAGTGTGTAGCCTTTGCCGTCGGGACTTAGGATTGCCAGCTGAACCAATAATTCTTGTGCCTGCACATCATTGACATAAGAATTGATAACTTCTTGAGCCCAATCTGGACGACAGTAAGAGATGGTTGTAGAAGCCATCAAGTGTGATACCCGAGACAGTGAATCAGCGGCGCCATTGTCTACTCCTTTCTTGTATTTTATATGGAATTGTAATCCAACCATTTTAGCCATTGCCTTGCGCTGCAGCTCTGTACTAAGTTTCTGATCTTGTAAATTAACCAGGCTTTTATGGTCTGTCAGTATTGTGAAAGGACCATGCTGTAAGTATGGTCGCCACCTGTCAACTGCCATCATAACTGCAAGAAATTCCTTCTCATACACTGAAAGTTTGCGATTGTTGACGCCCAGAGCCTTGCTCAAGTAAGCTATAGGGTGGTTGTTTTGGGTCAACACGGCCCCAATGCCTGTGTGGCACGTGTCTGTCTCCACTGTAAATGGCAATGCAAAATCCGGCAATGCCAAGACAGGGGTAGAAATCATGGCACTCTTCAGTTGATTGAAAGCTTGATCTGCCTGCTCAGTCCAATGAAATCCCTTTTTTGTAAGAAACAGAGTCAGCGGCTTTGCAAGAATTCCATAACCCGACACCAATTTACGGTAATAGCCGGTTAAGCCAAGAAAACCACGCAACTCTGTAGAAGAAGTTGGAACAGGCCACTGCTCCATTACCCGTGTCCTCTCTGGATCCGTAGCCACACCCTTTCGTGAAATAATATGCCCCAGATATGAGATATTATCCTGTGCGAAAGAACACTTTGACATTTTTGCAAAAAGTTGATGATCACGGAGTGTAATAAGCACCATTCGCAGAGGTGCAAGATGTTCAGGCCAAGAACGACTATAAACCAGAATATTGTCCAGAAACACAATCAAAAACTTGCGAATTTGGTCTGAGAAGATTGAATTCATCAAACACTGGAACGTGGCTGGTGCGTTCGTCAACCCGAAGGGCATCACACGAAATTGAAAGTGGCCGGAGTGGGTTTTGAAGACAGTCTTCTCCTCATCAGACTCGCGCATCCGGATTTGATGATAACCGGCGCGTAGGTCCAGCTTTGAGAAAAATTGTGCACCGGCGAGTTCGTCGAGTAACTCATCGACAATTGGTAGTGGAAATTTGTTCTTAATAGTGTGAGAATTCAACCGACGATAATCAACATAGAACCTCCACTCTCCGTCCTTCTTTTTGACCAACAGAACTGGCGAGGCGTAAGGACTCATGCTAGGTGTGACAATCCCTGCCTTGAGCATCTCTAAGACTTGCCGTTCGATCTCATCCTTTTGAAAAGGAGAGTATCGATAAGGGCGACAGTTAATTGGTGAATGTTGAGCTTCCAAAGATAATGCATGATCATATACACGATGGGGAGGTAAGCTAGACGGAGTAGCAAACACATCCTTGAATTCAGTTAATAATTCTGCCAGATCAGGTGGCACAACTGCTGATGGCGAAGCTTCAGGCTGTGTTGCATCTAACTCAACCACTGCCAGCGCCCAAATATCATTACCAGCATGGGCCTTGCGTAATTCCTCCACTGAAAATTGAAGATAAGGTCATAGAGGAAGACCGAATCCCCTACAAGTGGGCTTCAGAACCATTGTGAGGAATCTTCAAAGATTTGTCAATCCAATCAATAGTCATAGGACTGTAACTCTGGAGCCAATCCATTCCAAGCACTACACCATAGCCACCTAATTCCAACACACGCATATCAGTGTGGAAAGTGTAACCTTGTGTTGACCAGGGAAGAGCACATACTTGCTTATCGCAACAAACCAAACTGCGAGACGAGCAAATTCAGTGTTGATGAAATTGTGACTACTACCAGAATCGATCAAGGTAATCATAACCTGATTCCCCACTTGAGCTCGCAAACGAATAGTCTCATTAGCCTCACCTCTAGAAACAGCCTACAAGGATAGATGACAACACTGAACTGTACCTGTGTCAGATTCAGGTTCATTCAGCAATTCTAGAGCCTAAACAGTGTCTTCAGTGAACACCTCACCAAACTCTCCCAAGTGTATTGTCAACAGCTGCATAGGTTTCTTACACTGATGATCCTTGTTGTATTTATCGCCGCAACGAAAACAGAGTCCATTAGCTCTGTGGTAGTCTCTCAACTGACGTTCTCGCCCATAATCATCAGCATTGCGTTTTGTACCAGAAGCTAACGCAGGTGTGGATGACGAATTAGTGAGAGAAGTCACTAGAGACTTGCCAGAAGAAATCACTCTTTGATGAGGACGATGCAACTCGAATTCTTCTTCCTGAATGCGAGCCAGAGATACTGCACGAGTCACACTAGAGGGTACCTGCAGGCGCACAGCTGTGCGAAGCTCATCCTTCAAACCCATAACAAACTGAGACACAAAGAATTTAGTGTTCAATGAAGGATCCAGGGAAATCAACTGATACATGATCGTCTCAAATGTTGTCCGATACTCCAGCACGGTACCAGTCTGACGAAGCTGATGCAACTTGGACATGTGTATATCATACTCGTCCTGTCCAAATTCCTCGACAATTGCTGCACATAGCACCTCCTAGTTCATCACCGCGTGACACCCCTTATATGTCTGCCACCAGAGAGCCGCATGCCCGGAAAAATACAGAGACGCCACCGGCAACCATTGATGGCGAAGGATAGAATACATCTCAAAGTAAGTGTGGCACAAATCAAACCACATGTGCGGGTGAGTTCCATCAAACTTGGGAAAATCATGTTTAGGTGGCTTGACAAAAAATTCCCTAGGAGGATGAGGTGCTGAATGATACTCACGTCGTGGATTTCCTGTAGTAGGCAGCTCACTCGTCTCCGTGCGAACCCCCTCATGAACTCCCGCCGGCAAACTGAAGACCGGTGGAACCAAATTGGCCAACTTTGGTGTTGTCCACGAGGTCCCCGCATGACCCCCGTCAGGTACTGGAGGAATAGGCGGTGGTGGTTGATCCCGCTTCTCCACCTCGCGCTGCTTCATCCGCACCTCATCGACACTCTCTTGTGTCGCCTCCAGCTGCTTGCCAAGGTTGGTGACCTGGACTGCCATGGAATCAACACGAGATAGTAAATCCCCCAATCTCGCCTGAATCTGCTCAGAACTGTCTCCCATCGCGCTCAGGATCTGACGAGTAGCGGCAGAGGGCTTAGACGGCGTCGTGGCTCAACTCTGATTCGATCTAACCCCGCTCAGGATTTCGAGCTGCTCAACCGAGGTCGAGCTGCACCTTTCGCGGTGGATGTTACAGATCGAACTCGAGATTTGACGAGCGCAACAGACGAGTCTAGGCTCTGATACCAAATTGTGAGGACCCAAGAGAGGGGTCTCACAATCGTCGGTAGGTAGCTAGGGGATGAGGATACAAATCACAGGAAAGAGGAGCGAGAGATCAGAGAAAGAGATGAGAGTTCAGGAATCTTCTATTAATTCAATCATAGCTCCACCTGAGCGTACAGAGGCTTATAACAATGCCTCACCCCTGACGCTTGGGGTCCACCACACACGCAGCTCATTAGAACCAATTTCCCGGACAGCAACACCTAATTCATTCTCCAGCTTAACCTGGGTCGATCACCGTGTCCGTCATCACCTAATCAGGATGTGAGGACGTGACAACCTGGTGACGCCATGGTTGGTCGCTGGTTGGACATGTAGAATTGGAGGACGACCACGATGCAGTCTAGGTTTGTCAGTTGCGGTTCTTCTTGCATATTTCTTGGGCAAATCCCTAATTTACATTTTCCTATTAGTCCTTCTGCTTTTTTACTTGATTTTTCTTTTCTATACTACTATTAAACAAGCAAACGATTTTCTTTTCTAAACCCACCCGTCAAATGTCCCCAGGTGGTCCCAGTCTGATTGGTACCGTCAGATTGTTCCACTAAGTGAGATCTAACGGGCCAGATTAGTCTAACCTAATGCCTTGTGTGCACATAGCAATTAACTTTGGCTGACCATGTTCCACCGGACGGAGGAATTTTCCGTGCACGCGCCGAGGGAAGAGGAGATAATTAACTCCCGCAAAATCCTGCACTAACGTCCCCGTTATCTCTCCTTAATTTTCTCCTATTCCCTTCTCTCCCTCCGCATCGACCAGGTCTCCGCACGCGCCGCGATTTCCACGGTCACGGCCTCCCTGCGCATCGCGGATCACGGGGAGATTGTCGAGGCGGCTCGCCGGGCGAGAGCGTCCCTCGTAGCTAGCCCACGCGAGCTCTGCGCTGCCGCCACCACCATGCGTGCCCCCGCGCCGCCTCCTCAGCTGCTCTGTCAGGACGTGATAGCAGAAGTAGACCAGAGAGACGGACTGCGGCGACCTCCTTCAACTGCCTGGCATCACCTCGGCCGGCTGCAGAAGCCTTGCACCGCCGCCGATTTGTCTTGGTTCGTCTCTCTTCCTTGCACTTTGTTTTTTCTCATCGGCTTCTGGTTCGCCATGGTTATCACTCTCGGACGCTTCAGAATTGAATCAGACTCTTTTGATGGGCACCCCTATTGATGTTCAAGGTGATTGGCATGTTCCTACTGAAGCAAGAACGAGGCGCCCGCCCAGAAGACTTGGTCGCACTGACTGCAAGAGTATGTATGAACTGTTTCTTCATAACTTTATGTCCAGTTCTTGGTGTTGATTGATGGTAGCACGTGTTTATCTTTTAATGGAACTAACACATATTTGTTGTTGCATATTATTCTTGATATTCACATCTTGCAGAAAGGATTACACATGCCAATTAGATTGAAATACTGAGATGAGGTCTGAATTTCTAACCTCGATCTATTGATCTACCCATTGACAGCACATGGCTATTAGATTGCAAAATACATATTTCCAGTTAATAATATAGTGAGGTCACTAGATATATGACGTGATTCGTCGGACACAGGGAACCATACATAGATAGAGTAGAGTTGTGAATATGTGTATTCACGTACGTGTTGTGATTGCACCAGGCAAGAGGTTTTCCAAACACAACGAAGAGCATCCCACCTTTCATACACGAATGATTTATACATGCTATGAGTTTCTTGAATAGACACTAGTAGAAAAACGGCCTTTGATACCGGTTTCAGAGGGGCTTTGGTACCGGTTTGGCAACCGGTAGCAATGAATCGGGACTAAAGCCTCCCACCTTTGCTACCGGTTCCTTACGAACCGGTACTAAAAGTGCCTCCACGTAGGCACGGAGGAGCCCGCAGGGCTAGAGACCTTTGGTACCGGTTTGTAACACGAACCGGTAGTAGAGATATTTTTTTCAATTTTTTTAATTTTTTTTCAATTTTTTTAAACTTTTGACTTATTTGACTCGTTAATCTCTCTTTCTTGGAATATTTTTAACACTAACTATACATAATCTTAGGTCAAATCGCAGACTTTCCGGTCGGTCACCCATCCTAGCACTACTCTACCCCCAGCATGCTTAACTTCTCTGTTCCATCAGGATGTCCCTGCGCGAAGCCCATTAGTACCTTATTGTCAACAATACCATATCAATCATATTAGCTCATATCAATATGTCACACGTCTTAATGTTTCGAAACTACAAACAACTATTTAAGTAAACAACAATAAATAACTAATAATAATATGAAAGTTAAAAACTAATTAAATAATATTTTATTCATTTTTTGCCATTTATTTATTTAATATGGCATAAATAATATCTTTAAATCCGTAAATCGAAATTCGATAAATAATATATCCATTATTATCAGAAAAATGTGAAGAATCCAAATATGGCATAAATTTTTTTTCCAAAAAAATTAAAATTTTTAAATAACTTTTTTCCTTTTCGAATTTTAAAAATCTAAAATAATCCCAAACAGCCAAAGGCAGTTGAATCCGAAAAGCAAATGTTTTTTCCACACATTTTGATAGGTTGTATGTTTTTTTCGACATCGTACGCAAAAGTTATAGCCATTTGAAGTTTTCATAACAGTTTTTTGCAAAATATGTCGAAATTCATGTTTGTTAATTTTCATAACAACTAAATCACTTAATATAACAACAGTTTGAAGGATTTTATTTTTGGATTTTTTTATAATTTTGAAGGTCTATCTTTAGTCCCGGTTGGAGACAGCAACCGGGACTAAAGGTGCAGCGTTAGCCCCAGCTCCGCTTCAAATTTGGTGCGAAACCCTTTCGTACCGGTTCGTAACACGAACCGGTACTAAAGGTGCAGCGCTTGCCCCACCTCCTCCTCAAATTTGGCGCGAAACCCTTTCGTACCGGTTCGTAACACGAACTGGTACTATAGATTCTAAACGAACCGGCACTAAAGGTTTGCCGACGACCTAGGCAGTTAAACCGGTACTAATGCAGCCTTTAGTACCGGTTCTTACGGAATCGGTACTAAAGGTCAAATCCTTTGGCTAGTTTTCTACTAGTGAGATGCTAATGTGGTACTATTAAGTGGTCAGTTGAATTGAATATTCTGGATGTAATTTTTTCTGAATTAAAAGAGTTGTCCAAAAAAGTGGTTCATATAAGTATGAAATAACCATAGTTTACTATTCTTCAAAAGTAGAATACCATAGAATTTGGTAGTAAGCACATTTGGTGTGAGGATAGCCCCGCATTGCCAAGCACGTGGTCGAGTTGTAGGAGGTAAATAATATCCTTTTTAGGTTTCCTGATTTTTCTGTTGTATTGCTCTGAGTTGATACCGTTATGTATTATTTTTATAAGATTTTTAATAAGTCGGTCTGAACCTACAGTTTCTATTTCTGCATATGTAACCTCTGAATAATGTTTACAGCTGATAGAAATATCACTCATAGTAGCATTCAAGTTGTAAAGGTACAGTACAATTACCTTGCCTTTCTATCTACCCCAAAAAGGCTATCTTCATTTATCTTATATAATAGTGGTCTACATCTTGACTGTTATATTAAATCTGCTATGAAATGAACAATACGCTGATATCAATCTTCATTTGATTATATGGTTTCTGATTTATATAATGAATATTTTGCATCATATGGTTACAGGGAGCCCTATATATCTTCATATATCCATCTATGCATAATTCCGCGCTGAATCCTCATTTCCTCGATTTGCAGCACCCGGTGTGGTGGTCACATGCACATCACAAATTAAATGATTGAATGTGTGAGGATACATGGTTTCATTTTTCCAGAGACAATATATGTGTAGGAAGCCTCTCCTGATAATAGGTTGTGTTTAACAATCTCTACCATTGTTGCACTTCCTTTTCCTTGTCTAATTTAACATAAAGGTAGACACGAAGAAAAATGATTATCTACTTACCATCTTCCATATATCAAATGAGAAATGTTGGCCATATGTTTCTGCAGATTTGCTTCAGAGGGAGGACATGTACAGGTCATGGAACAAAAGTAACTGGTCATCTACCCAAACTATATTCAGCCCATGGGGAATTTTTTCTCTTATTGTACAATATATGGCAAAATAATGGTACAAGTTGTTTCAGTCAATTCCTCTGTATACTACTCTCTGCAACAACTATTGTTCCTGACTCCTAATTGCTGAAACAGGAGGTAACTGCTCTTGGTATATGGTTTTGGTAGGAGGTCAGACAATATTTTACCATGGATAACATATAGGATTATTGAATACAATTATGGTTAAGAAATCAAAGTTTATTCCTAACATGGGAAGAGACATCTCAATAACATATAGGATTATTGAATATAATTATGTATCATGTTGGCTAAATCAAGTGGATCTGCAATACTATAAGAATTATTTTTGACATATTATGTGATTATTTGGATAGAGCGTAGAATTTATTGGTTGCGACGCGTGTGCGCGTGCATAGCTACTAGTAATATATGAAGCACTCGTTGAAAATCAGCGGGCGGTAGTATCCACTTGTGGCGATGGATTGGGTTGCGGCATTTTAGGATAATCCGTCAATCGGCACGCCGCTGGCGGTGAGCGAGAGTTGTAGTCCGTAGGGTCTTCAACTGTCCAAAGCAGGGGTGACCCTATTCTGCCCTTCTGTCTAGAACTGTGAGGTGAGCTTTTAGGCCGTGTTTAGGTTGGAGGTGTCCGTCATAACTTGTGACTTTTTCTACATGTAGTCGTAGTCTTGTTTTGAGTGGTGGATGTTCTAGTTTTTCTTAGGCTTGTAAAATGATTTTTTTCTATCAATGAATGGAAACACAAATTCTTTTGCGTTTTCGTATATAAGAATTATACGAAGCGGCCTTGGGTGTTTCCATTTAAAAAAAAAAAAACCCTGTACTACTGCGCCGCCCTTAGACCATTCATTGCGCGGTTGGTCACACTGATTAATGGCTCCAGCGTTAGATCGTAGTACCACTGTTCTTGTCGGTGCCAGATCTACTTCAATCAATTTATCACTAGCTCCATCTCGTATCTCTGGATCTCTTCAGAGCATTCACCTGATGTTGCGATATCTGTTTGTTTCCACTCTTCAAGAGACAGTAGTGTTCGTTAGCTATGAAGAGGCGGCTTTCTGTGACAGAGAGCTGGAAAGAGTCGAGGCTGCTATGGCGCGTCGCCTTCCCGGCGGTCCTCACCGAGGTGTTCCAGTTCTCCATCGGCTTCGTCACGGCTAGCTTCGTCGGGCACATCGGCGTCGTGGAGCTCGCCGCAGTCACCGTCGTCGAGAGCATCCTGGAGGGCTTCGCCTACGGAGTCCTGGTAAATCGTATAAATCACCGTGCTAGAACTACTCCCTTCGACCCATATTACTTATTTAGATTTGTCTAGATTCGAATATATCTAGCACTAAAATATGTCTAGATTCGAATGTATCTAGACAAATTCAAGTCAACTAATATGGGTCAGAGGGAGCAGAAGAATTTCACTGACAATCAGGTCGGGCGTGCACCAGCGCAGTTCGGCATGGGCTGCGCCATGGACACGCTGTGCGGCCAGGCCGTGGGCGCCGGGCAGCTGGACGCGCTGGGCGTGTACGTGCAGCAGTCGTGGATCATCTGCGGGGTCGCCGCGGTGGCGCTGACGCCGGCGTACGCCTTCGCCACGCCGATCCTCGGGTCCCTCCTCCGCCAGCCCGCCTCCGTCGCAGCCGCGGCCGGGCCTTACGCGCGGTGGGCGATCCCGCGGCTGCTCGCCCACGCCGCCAACTTCCCGCTTCAGAAGTTCTTCCAGACCCAGAGCAAGGTCTGGGCCCTCACGGCCATCTCCGGCGCCGCCCTCGCCGTCCACGTCGCCCTCACCTACCTCGCCGTCAACAGGCTCGGGTATGGCCTCCGTGGGGCAGCCGTCGCGGGGAACATCTCCTACTGGCTCATCGACGCTGCCCAGTTCGCCTACCTGGTCAGCGGCCGCTTCCCTGACGCCTGGAAAGGGTTCTCCCTTCTTGCGTTCAGCAACCTCGCCGCCTTCGTCAAGCTCTCCCTCGTGTCAGCTGTCATGATCTGGTTGGTAGTACTGCAGTTTTTCCAACAGTACTAGTAATCAGCTTCGTCGATCAACAGTTTTACTAAATGATTTTGTCTTGCAAATTTATATAAAGCTTGGAGTTTTGGTACTACGCTGCACTGCTCATTCTTGTGGGTCTCCTTAAGAATGGCCAACTGCAGCTTGATATCATGTCAGTATGGTGAGTGTTTCTTGTTATTGTGTACTTGCCCTCTCTAATTTCTTCCCTAGCAAAATAACACAATATGTTGGCTTCGATACATAACCATAGCACTTCCTTGATTACAAACACTTTGTTCATTAATTTGACAGCATCAACTACGAGTTCTGGACTATGATGGTTGCGCTGGGCTTGAGTGAAGCAGTAAGGTACGTGACCAATCTCCAACTTGGTTCAAATGCTCAAGAGCGCATAAATGCTGTTACCGATGTCTATATATGATTCAGCGTTAGGGTGTCGAACGAGCTCGGAGCGAGCAGACCGAAGGAGGCCAAGTTCTCGGTGGCTGTGGCGGCTACAACATCGGCATTCATCGGGGCCATTTTCATGGCCGTCTTCTTCATCTGGAGGAGAAGCTTGCCTAGGCTCTTTAGCGACGACGAGGAGGTGGTCCAGGGAGCGTCAAGACTGGGGTATCTGCTTGCTGTGACCGTCTTCTTTGGAAGTATCGGGCCAGTACTATCAGGTAATCAATTTTTATTGAGGAACCTTTCTCTCTTGGGAGGACACGGCGTTTCCTCAGACCGATATATGAAGCCGTTGGCTGGAGTGTTGTGGGCACCATGGCGCTGTTTCGGACGCCGTCGTCCTACTGACCATGAAACCATTCCCGTAACGCGTCAAGCAAATATGTTAGATCGTGAAAACTTTCTGAAAGCAGGTTATTTTGTGCTTTCTTTTCATCATAAGATTAATTTTGTGTTTTTTGCCGCACCATCCAGAATCACGTGACCCAGCCAAGTTAGAGTTTGGCTATCACCTAGATAACCATGACCTCAAGGATGGACAATTGTTTGGAGAATTTATGTACAACCGGCGAGCCACCTAGGTGTAAGTCCTTATGGATACGAATTTAGCTTCTCATTGTTTTAAAATAAAAGTCGCATAAAAGTCGCCGTAGAAACCTCCTATCGATTTCTTTTAAAAAAAAGGACGCCTCCAAAAATAGGATGCCAATTGAGGACGCCAGCTTGGATAAGAAATCAAAGCTATGTAATTTTCTCCCATAACCATCAGTCCATCACTCCTTCAGCGGAGGCCCACATCGTGCACATTTAGTCACCAACGCGCCCATTCTCCAGATGACCGTATACCCCACCTCACATGCCACCGATGGCAAGCGGCATGCAACGGGGCAGTGGGACTATGTGGTTTGTTACCTACAAAGTTAAATTCATTTTTAAAATATTTGCCGGTGTGGCTGTAGAATAGGGTTAATTAATACAATGACTAGTACTACATTGATCTTACATTTTTCTTCTTACCATGTTCAAAGTTCACCTCGAATGTGTTACTTTGCTG
This sequence comes from Avena sativa, assembly GCA_916181665.1. Taxonomy (NCBI): domain Eukaryota; kingdom Viridiplantae; phylum Streptophyta; class Magnoliopsida; order Poales; family Poaceae; genus Avena; species Avena sativa. The sequence goes on from OV702295.1 coordinate 439,737,355, forward strand.
ATGGGTTGAAGTTATGTGGTCTTTTAGTAGCACGATTATTCGTTTTGTTTTTGTATATACGTAGGTGTGGCTGTTGGAGCAGGGTGGCAAGTGCCGGTAGCAATTGCGAACATCGGTTGCTACTACTTGGTGGGAATTCCTGTTGGGGTTCTGTTGGGATTCAAGTTAAAACTTGGTGCACTAGTAAGCTAAATGGGAAATTAGTGTCATTCAAATAGTGAGTCGAAATTAATAAGTATGAGATTCAATGCAGAAGAAATAATCTATTGGTCAATGTTATAGGGGATATGGATGGGCATGCTAACAGGCACGTTACTCCAGATGGCGATACTTCTTTTCATTATCAAGAGAACAAATTGGGATAAACAGGTACAGTACATGTTAAAATTTCAAAAATTATCCGGACTTCAGTCAACTTTCTTTTTTGTAATCGTCAGATTCCTATGACTTCTGTAAATCTTAGTCACCTAAAATTACACACACGTAACCCAACATTACTTAATATTATTGCACACTTTATTGCAATGCATAGTTGTAATTTCTATCAGGCACTGTAATAAAAAGAATCGTTTACAATTACAGGCCTCATTGGCAGCATCGAGGATCAAGGCGATTGGGGGGAAGAACGAGGACCCACTACAACACGGAGCTCGGGCACTGGCGCTTATAGACGCCGAGACACAACCTTAGTCGCCACGCTCGCGCGACAAAAAAAAGCCGCATGGATAACAGCGTCGGGGATTATGTAACGGCGACAGATTTTTTTGGCACGGCAACATGATCTGCCGAGCTAGCTCTTCTGCGGCGCGGCAGTGGATGTGCCTCGCTACATTATTGAAAACGGCGGAACTTTATTGTCATGTCACACATTGCGAATGCTGTAGTTTATACAACATTACCGATCTAGATAATTAGTTACAGTACTATTAAAGTTTATAATCATTAATTAGGAAGCTATAATTGCATTCAAATTGAAAATTCAATTTTACTAAGACGATATTTATTACATCACGTTACACTGCAACCACTTCTTAGAAGGATCTAATTCTTATATTTAATTTATCTTCTATAAAATTACGAAAACTAAAGCTATCTGCAATTAACCTAATTCTTCCACCTGTCTTAAGGATAAGTGGAGGAATTTACCTAATCTAATCTTGAACGTCTCTCTATTCTGCTAACATCCTACTGTGACAAACGCAGCAACATGACTAGCATCCTCCAATGACGATACTTTCATGGCGGCAGCGGTGGCGACGGTGACATGTCTATAATCCTTCGCACGAACTACACTTACCACATTGCCGTGGATCTGAAAAAGATAGCAGATCGATTAGAAAAATGATATGATGCAATAGCAGATTGATTACACAAATAACATGATGCAACAACAGATCGATTAGAGAAAGAACAATATCCAACAACAAATCGATTAGAGAAAAAACAAGATCGAGCGGCAAATCGATTGGAGAAAGAACAAGATCTAATAGCTGATCGATTGAGAAAGAATCTTAAGCTCAGAGCACTCCAGTGCAGAGGCTGGGTCGAATTGGCAGAGCTTGCGAGGCATCACCGCATTTGGGAGCGCCGACGGTAGTAGAGATGAAAGTTGGTGAGATTTTATGATATTTTTGGAAATGACTATGTTTAGATCTAGGGTTTCCTTGCCAAGAGAGTGGGCGCGGCGCCGTACGGAGAGAGGAGTTGAGATAATGGAGACTAAGTACTCCTTGTATTATATAGGAAATGGAGTGGGCTGTTGATGAGATGTAGTGTTTGCTTTATGGGTTGTATAACACGCGCACCTAGTAACGTAGGCCGAATTAGTTCATAGTGCCCATACGTTGGTCTCCGGCACCACGGGTAAGCAGTGGTGGTCCGCATCTGTCAGCCAGACAAGCCTAACCAGATAGCGGACAGTGATTACTATTCTCCAGCTAACATGAACAATTAATGGCGCTTGAAATGAGCGGCGCACTATAAGAAATCTGCTCACTAGTGATTTTTTTTAATGACCATGGGTTTTTTGTCATAGATCTATGACCATTCTGAACCAATTGGTCGCAGGGAATTTAGGAGGATCCAAATCTTAAAAAATAATGACCAATTTAGTTAAAAAGGTCATGATGTATTAACACGAAAAGGTCATAGATAGATATGACTGATTTGGAACCTTTTATTTGGTAGACTATGACCAATTTAAATGGTCGTTATGGTCAAATTCTGAAGAAAAAAATTACAAGATTGCCGACTCAGCAATACCATCTTTATGTATCATTTTTTGCCCGCTTATCATATCTACTCGTGGCATCTAGGACCACACGTGCTTAAAATTATTCAAATAAAAATAAGGCTCATAAGGGGGTTCGAACTCACCACCTCAACATCTCCCAACGGAAAGCTAACCACTACACCACTCAATTCATCCCTGCTACGTAGGAAGTTCGGCCTGCTTTAACCACTCCCGCGATGCTAAAGTGTGTTAATAATTCTAACAATAAGAAACCCCACTAGGGATCGAGAACTCAACACCCATCCATCTACCCAGGGGACACTAACCATTGCAACTCACGAACAGTTTATGACAAGTAGGGAGCTCGGCCTACTTTAAACATGTTTTTAGTTCGGCTGCAGCAGGAATAATATGGCAAAAGAAGAAAATCCGGCACTCGAACCCTTAACCTCCTCCTCTAAAACACAGCGATAGAACCACAACGCCATCATATGCTTTGATTGAGATTACCCCGCGAGAGCTATTTGAAAGGGAGAAGTCGGGTTGGGCCTGGGCGGAAAAAGAGGGCCCTTTGGGCCACCGGAACATGTAAATGTCAGGAGCTATTCCTGCAGCTGGGCCACCGGCCCATAGACGATTACAGACATTACAAGGTTAGTTTTGGGTGGAAATTGTAGACTTCTTATAAGTTTTGAGCCCACATAAGTAGAGGGGTTTCATTTTTTTTAAGAATTCTACAAATATAAATTCAACTTCAATTTTACATATGAGCTCGGATTAAGATGATACAAATATCATTTTGGTTCATCTCAAATATATGTATAACCTTCATGTTAGCGAGTTTTTTATTTTATGTCATCCTGAGTGTATGGTCTATCTTTTTTGTTCTTCTGCTCTCAAGATGTAATCAAAACGACGACATGAATGTTCCTCGTTAGGGGTTGAAAACTTCTAAACTTTCATTGTATCTCTAATAAACAACATATTGTGAGTCTAAAAATAATTTTTGAAAAAATCACGAGCATTAGATCATGTACCTATAGTTCAAATCGGACCCACTTCCTACCGGTTCGGCAGGAATTTGTCTTTTTTGCCAGGGGTGGACGGAAATATTTTAGATACCCTAGTTGAGACATTGGCCATCTAACATGGTCTAGTATTTTTGAAAAATAGGGTGGTACCATTTTGAAACTGTCACTTGGTAGTTTCTTAACAAACCTCGAACATGATAGGTCATTTCTGTGAAAGTTTTTTCGATACACTTGCAATATACCAAGTTTGATATTTTTCTTTGCAAATATGTCACACAACAATACACGACGCGAAGGATTTACCTTGTTTGGACCGTTTTTGAATTTATTATGCCCGTTTCAAACTACGGTCAAAACGGAGGGCATGAAGGTTCCTAGCTAGGGGACGAGCCTCGCTAAACTTTTATTAGATCTCTGATAAAACATCATATTGTGAAGCTAAAAATGATTTTTGCAAAAAATCATGAGCGTTAAATCATGTACATGTAGTTCAAATCGGACCCACTTCCTACCAATTCGGCAGACATTTGTCTTTTTACGAGGGGTGGACCGAAAGGTTTGAGATGCCCCGGTTCCGACACGACGCGACGCGAAGCACCCACTTCCTACCGATTCGGCAGCCATTTATCTTTTTTCATTAGGGGTGGACGGAAAGGTTTGCGAATCCCCGGTTGGGACATTCTTCATGTAAGGTGGGTCTAGTAATTTTGAAAAATGGGGTGGTACCGTTTTGTATTCACCGTTTGATTTTACTTCACAAAACGCCCCGATTTTGGCACTAGCAAAACAGAAAATGGTTTTTCCGTGCAACCAAAAGGAAAACTTCCTCCTGCAACATTGTTTGCCATCCCATGATACACATGGGTGCATAATAGATTGGTACAATTTTGCAACATATTCTTGATAGATGCTTCAAACAAGCCCCTTTTGATATTAAGAATAGTGCCAGCCAATCAGAAAAGAGAATTAGAGTACCCACAGATCACCTCATGAAGCAAATCTCAGCCGTCCATCTAGCCTCATCCAACGACCGAAATTTCATACCAATTTCTCCCGCCTTCCCATCCTCCCACCCAATTTATACCCGAAATGACTAAAATGCACTGTGATTTCCATAGTCAAGTACCCCAAGTGTGCAGGGGTAATTTCGTCAAAGCACACCACCCATCCAGATCGCGGTTGAGACGGACACCGAACCCTAATCTCCTCAGGCCTATGGCTCAGACCCGCCGCCACCTCCCTCGCTCAACAGCACCACCTCCCTTCCCTCTCCCTCGTGCCGGCTCCGTCCCTCCTCCCCTTCCTCCCCTCCTCCACTGTTGACTCCGTGCGTCGTCGCTTGTGGTAACCCCCGGATTGTGTCTTTCCCTAAGCTCTACGCCTCCCGAGCCGCTAGTCCCCGATCTCCTGTCGTGCTGCACATGACTACGATCTCTCGTCGTGCTTCACTGTTGTGGCAGCCGCGGTGGAGGAGAAGGCGGCGCCGGCCAAGAAGAAGAAGCTGAGGGCGGCGCCGTCCTCGACGCGCTCCCCGATGAGTGCCTCTTCGAGATCCTGCCGCCACTTCTTCCTTTCTCTTTCTCGCTCGATAGTCGTTCTCCCTCTGTGCCTCGTCCTAGTCCTGGCGCCAGCTCATCCCGCCCCATCTCTGACCATGACGGGATCGCCAGATCTGGCCACTGGATCGCCGGGCCATCGAAGACTCCTCTCTCGCTCAGACTACCGCCCCCTCTCGGCTCCCTCTATCGGCTCCCCGACCTTCCCCTCCCCTCCCCTCCCATCTCCCCCTTTTGTTATCCAACTGACACAAAATACATGCTCAATTGATACCTGCAGGAGTATCGTTCTGATGACGGAGGGCCGCAGGTTCTGCTGCGGCGTGTGGTCGTGCGAGTCGGATCTCGCAGGGCACGAGGTGGGCAGGACGGCCGCTAAGGTGATCTTCCAGAGCCAGTGCTACGACCATCTGTGCGCCACAGCCGAAGGTGTGGCGTGAAGCAGGGAGTGCAGCCAGGAGAGCTCGCCATCGTCTCCAAGGAGGTCGTATGCTCCCTCCCCGAGAAGTCCATCACCGGATCTGCTCCTTCCCGACAAGGCCATAACCGGATCCGCTCCTCCCCGACAACGCACGCTGTCACTAGCGAGCACCGAAAGCTTCGCATCAGGTAACCCCCCATTCTCTCGGTTTTGATCTGCCTTGTTTCAAAGCAGATGAATATCATGTGGAAGTTGGCTTGTGCGTATTGGTAGGAATGCTCATCCTTGGGCTAGTATATGTCAGTGCCATGTAGTAGTTGGGAATGCTCAAGCTTTAACCCTACTTGTGATCTACTACTTGGGAATAGCAGGCCTTCAAGCACTTGATTATACTGCTGAACACTAGCTGTATTTGTCAGTCGATTAGTAGGAACGCGTGTGAAATATTGATGTCTATACCTTCGTACTGCAGTATGTATTTTTACTGTCTCATTTTCTAGGCAATGTCTTGCATTGTTGAGGGAAAACCATGTCTTCTCGAGCTCACTGTATACTTGTAATATTTTTCAGGTTGTCAAATATCTCGAGTAGCCTTGCTGCATTTTGCTAGTGATGCTAACTTTTGCTGATTGAGATAAGTTAACTGATGTTGGTTGTTAGAGAACCTGCTTTTGGTACTGGTTTGGAGCTGTCTTGACGCTGATTTGAGGTTGTCTTGAATATATTAGGACACTTTTTAATTTGTTGACCGGTTTGTTTTTGTGCATGTATGAGAGACTATTGCTGATCTGCCCAAAGGGTGCTTGGAGCTGGGCTAGTAGAGGTCAAGATCATGCATCTTAGTTGAGCTTGTACTCCAGGTTTATATGGCCTCGGGCTTGTGGGTATGATTCTTGTTTTAGAATACTCACTTCTACTACTATTAGTAATACTGCCCTTTGTTATTAGTATTTGTCTGATTGAGGGTATGTAGTGTGCTTCCAGTAATAGGGGATCAGATTCAGCTATGTACTTCATTCCTCTCTTGCATGCAGCACTTCATTCCTTTATTATCGTGTGCTTCCAGTAATGCATGCAGCACTTCATTCCTGTCATTAAGAATGTATTATTTGTTTATGCAGAGACATGAAAACATAATGAATAGATTTTTTGTATGTATAGGGTTGCTGCTCTTATAATTGTTTAAATTTTAACTTTTCTTTTTGAATGTAAACTTGGCACTACTACTACGAAAAGGCTTATATTTTCTTTGCATCCTAGATTGGCTAATGTATTGCAACATGTCGAGGAAGGAACCGGAGACGGTGGCGGAGTGCGTGTTGAGGAAGAGAAGCCCGAAGCTCGATGACCGACGGCGCCGAGATAGTTAGCAGTGGCAGCTGTACTGAAGGAAGTACATTTATGTTTATGTTGTTTCAAGTCCATTTGTTGAGCCATGATGATATTGTATTAATGAAGTAAAGTCAGTCCCTGTAGGCAGTAAGATGAAAATATGTTCGCCTTCTTAGGATGTGCTTATGATGATCTGACTGTTGTAATATTTTGTAAATTGTATTATTGGAAATCGTTATGCTTTGCGAATTATATTAATTAAAATATGCATGTGCTATTTGGCTGTTCTTTTGTTTGTTAGGCCTCTATTGGATCCAAAAGAGGCCAGAGGCCCAACAATTCTATACCAGAATAGTGCGTGAAATAGGTTGTAAACTAGAAAATGAAACAAAAACAAAAAGACCTTGGCCCTTAAGCTAAACGGACCCTGCAAATGGCATAGACCATAAAAGAAACCAGCCTTGAAAAGGATACGGCCCAAAATGAAATATTGTGTAGAAGGGCAAGGCCTAGAAAACAAAAGGTTGAAATTATTGGGCTTGGCCCATATAAAACATCTAACTGGACTGGGCTAAATCTGATTGACGACCTTTCCAATTGGTCACTGATTTGTCACGTAGGATCAGCCACATAGGATCTGACATGGACAGGGTAGACAGTCTGTGACCAATATAGTTGGTCATAGAATTTATGACCAACTGTATTAGTCATAGACGTCTATGACCAATTCAGAAAAAGGTCGTGGTGTTTAACTAGTGACGCTCAGCTTTTGACCATTTGTATTTGGTCACAAAAGGTCATAAATTAAAAATTATGACCTTTCAGTTACCAATATGGAGGGTCATGTATCACTAGATTTCTTGTAGTGGCAGATATTGATGAAGGGCTCTGTAGCAGAAAACAAAAAAAATTCTATGTAGGAACTTTCTAACGCCAAGATATATCTATGCAGTAATGAAGTAATGATCAGAGCGTATAGAATACATACCCTTGTAGACCGTACGCGGTTAACGTTCCGAGGGGAACGTGGTTGAAGTAGTTGAACTCATAGCCGACCTCAAGGTCACGATGCTCCTCGAGGTCACCCCTTGCTCCTTCTTCATCGTGCAGCAGCTCCGGCTCACAACATCCAAGGTGCCCCAAGTGTGGCCCCTTGTGGTTTCGTACACATACGTTGTATGATGACGACCTATGACTCCTTGATCCCTTCCGGGAGTGCGGAAGTAGATCTCCGGCTTGGAATCCCTGCAGCGCAACGGCGTGATGTAGGTGCGACGTCTCTCGCGCGAATAGTCCTTTCTTGGGACCGTGCCAACGCGTAGAGACAACTATGTAGAGAGAGAGAGAGAGAGAGGAAGGAATTGTCTAAGAAAAATGCCTTAGAGAACATCTTAAATTATGTTGTGTTTATTCCGACCCATGGGAATCTCTTTATATAGGCGGAGGGGGGTGTGCCCTCTCCTTTGGGTTTCCCATGTGGCACTAAACAAGGAAAGAGGGGCTGGGGAGGTTCCATGGGCCCTTAGGGCACCATGGGCCGGCCGACCAGGGGTGGGTGATACATTGCAAATGTATCTATAATTTTTGATGTTTCATGCTTGGTTTTATCTACTTTCTTCTGTTTTGTTCCAACTTTGGAATTTCTATACACTTTCTTGGACTAACCTATTAATAAGTGCCACAGTGCCAGTTGCCTGTTTTCTGCTGTTTTTGGTTCCAGGAAAGTTAGAAAATTAATATTCTCGGAATTGGACCGGAGAAAAGCCAAAGTCGACATTTTACCGGAAGACTCATGGAGCCAGAAGACGAGACGGAGAGGGGCCAGGGGCTGGCCACACCACCTGGTGGCGCGGGCCAGGCCAGGCCGCGCCAGGGGGTGGTGTGGGCCCCTCCGGCACCCCCTCGGTCTCCCCTCTCGCCTATAAGAGCCTCCCGATGCATAAACCCTAAGGGGTCAATCAGAAATCCACGAAAAGTTCCGCAGCACCGTCGCCATCGAAGGGGAGATTCAGGGGACAAAAAGTCTCTATTCCGGCACCCTGCCGGGACGGGGAAGTGCCCCCGAAGCCATCTCCATCAATCTCCACCACCATCTCCATCACCATTGCTGATTCCCATGATGAGGAGGGAATAGTTCTCTCTCGAGGCTAAGGGTTCTACCGGTAGCTATGTGTTCATCTCTCTCTCTATGCATGATCTTATTGAGATCATGAGCTTGTAATCTATAGATCTACCTTGCTACTCAAGTGCTTTAATAGATGTCTGCTCTCCCCATGTGTGTGAAAGTGATAGAGTGCACACCATGGTGGCACTTAGGCTAGAGATTACAAATACTTGTTATGAGTTATATTTGGAGTTGGATGTCTTTATGAAATTGTGGTGTTTGTTGGAACCATCTAGTACTCAAGGTGATAGTGTGGGGTTTTCTAGATGGGAAAGGCTTACTTTGAGGTGTGCTGTTATGGCCCTACCAACGATTAGAGTGTCCAACCGGAGAGTAGTTCAGCGTAGTATCATAAAGAAGAATATATTTATATAAGAGTGTTCACTAGTGAAAGTATGATCCCTAGGCCTTGTTTCTAAGCACTGAAAAACCGTTTGCTATTAGATCTATTACATGTTTGCTTGCTTCTATCTTTATTTCAGTTTTACTTTAGTCTTTTCCACGCCAGCAAGCTATTTTCTATCACCGTTACCACTTATAATTATCCATACCACTTGTATTTCACTATCTCTTCGCCGAACTAGTGCACCTATACACCTGACAAGTGTATTGGGTGTGTTGGGGACACAAGAGACTTCTTGTATCTTGATTGCAGGGTTGCTTGAGAGGGGATACCTTTGACCACTTCCTCCCTGAGTTCGATAAACCTTGGGTGGTCCACTTAAGGGAAAACTTGCTGCTGTTCTACAAACCTATGCACTTGGAGGCCCAACAACTGTCTACAAGAATAGAAGTGTGTAGACATCAAGCTATTTTCCGGCGCAGTTGCCTAGGAGGTAAGGTAAAAGGTATTCACACCGGAGGATTAAAGAAGAAAAACCTCCCACGGCAAACGCCTATTTTCTGGCGCCGTTGCCAGGGAGGTAAGGTAAAAGGTACTCACATCCTTCGGTGTGAGTGCTTGAAGTTATTTCCTTTAATTCTACAATTTTGTCTTTTTGTTTCTTGTTTTCACTAGTTAGGCTTAATGGAAAACAACAACAAAATTAGAGAGCTTTTTAGTATTTTTCCTAAGTTAGAACTTGAATTGTCTGAAAAGAAAATTAAAAAACCCATGGAACTTTCTTTGTATGCTAATAGCAATGTTATTAGTATGAATCTTTTGAACACCTTTGATACTAATGCTATGGAAACGTCTAAGCTTGGGGAAGTTGGTTTTTATGAAAATGATCTTTTTGGTTCCCCAGCTTTAAATAAATTTTTTGCTCTGATGATACTTTATCTCCCATATGTGGTAATTCTGATGATACTTGTGATATTTTAAGTCCACATACTGAAAGCATCCCTTTTAAAATACCTATAAAAAATGTTGAATGTGTTATAAATAACTGCTATTTTGGAGATGTAACTGTCCATCCTGGTGATCATTTACTCCTTATACATGAATTGTGCGAGTTGTTCAAGTGTGCAGGTATTTCAATGAACCAATGTAAGAGGAAGCTATTCCCTATTTCACTTAAGGGCAAAGCAAGGGAGTGGTATGAGCTACTAGATGATCCTCATCATTTGGAGTGGAAGGAACTTGAATCTCTCTTTTACTCTAAATTTTATCCTCCTCATGAAATTCACAAAGATAGGAATTACATTTATAATTTTCATCCTCATGATGGAGAAAGTATTGCCCAAGCATGGGGGAGACTGAAGTCACTAATGCTCAAATGTCCCATTCATGAGCTCCCCAGTAATATTGTTATTAATAATTTCTATGCAAGGCTTTTAGGACATTACAAGGACTATCTAGATACTTGTTTAGAGGGATCCTTCACAAGTAAGGAGGTCAAAGCTACGTGGGATCTTCTTGAAACAATTCAAAGCAATACCGAAGATTGGGATAACAACAAAGGTAAAGAACCAGGTATAAACTATGAGTATGATTGCATTAAGTCTTTTGCTGAAACTATTGATTTTCAAGAGCTTAATACTAAATATGGTCTTGATCCTCAAATTCTTATTGATTGTTTTAGAACCTTTGCTTCTCATATTGATGCTCCTAAAGAAATATGGGACATGTATCATGAGCCTTATAAATACACTTGCATGGAAAATGAAATTGTTATTAATGATAGCAATAAACATGCTCAAACCTCTGAAAGTACGACTTCTTATAAGCATGTTATATTTTGTGGAATACATAGACCTTGTGAGAATAATCAAATTGAAGAAGAATATTGTATCACCCACATGAATGAAAAAACTAGAACGTGGTATAGGGCTCTAAATGATCTTGGTAAAAAAGTTTGTGCCCTCTATCCTTTTATTTGTGAACTTTGCTTCGAAGTGGGTCATTTCAATTTTCAATGCTCAGGCCATAATAATAGCCCTTCTAATCCAATGAGTACTACAAGTTTGTATTGTGATGACATGATCACTCCTAATCAGCATGATGAACTTACATTATTTTTGGGGTGTGAAGAGTTATCAAGAAAAACCTCTTTGGTAGATATGGGTGCTTTTGATATGAGTAGTGTCCTACATGGTTGTCATATTTATTGTGTTGATAATTGCCACACAAATACTTACATAAAAAATATTATAGAAGATGAGATTTTACCAAAATATGATAGGACTAATATGTGTTTTGATCTTATTAATGAAAAGAAGGAATCCTCCAAAGTTTCTTCTATTGTCTCTAACAATAAACAAGGGTATATGGAGAAGCTTCCTTTCAAGCCTCTCCCTCCTAAAGAGAAGAAGGAAAAGAAGAAAAGGAGGAGCAAAAGGAGAGAGAAAATGGTATTTTCCCCTAAGCATGTTGCTCCTATTATAGTTTTTGATGAGTCTGAACTCGATGTTGTTCCTATGCCTGTTACCTATAGTAGTGATCATGATTGGGAAAAGCACACTTCTTTTGATATTGAAAATATCTTTGGTATCAATTCTGAAAATGATGATATTAATAATTGTTGTACTATTAGTGCTATCCATGATCCTTCCAATGATGATATGTTTACAAATGAACACACTTTGGAAGATAATTATTCTATTGCTTATGATGATACTACACCTTCAATATATGATGATTGCAATGATGCATATGATATTTTCAGTCCACCTACTATTGAGGAGGAAAGTAATTATGATTACAATATGCCTCATATATTTGATGATTATGGTGATGAGAATAATAATGATAGCTATTTTGTTGAATTTGCTCCCACTACAATTAATAAGAATGACTATGTTTATGTGGGGAGTATTAATTCTTTTATGCATGTGTCTCCTGATAAGAATGTTTCATGTGATAATTATATTGTTAATTTTATTTATGATGCTACTTAAAGTTATTATGAGAGAGGGAAACATGGTTTTATGCGTCTCAATAATATTAAGTTTCCCCTCTTTATGTTGAAAGTATTGAAGTTGCACTTGTTTTGCTTTCCTATGCTTGTTGCTTTGTGCTTTCATGACTTTTTTTTACAAGATTCCTATGCATAGGAAGTGGGTTAGACTTAAATGTAATTTGAATTTGCTTCTTGATGCTCTCTTTTACTTCAATTCATATTTCTTATATGAGCATCTTCTCAAACTATCATGCCTAACTTAAAGGCGTTAAAGAAATGTACTTATTGGGAGATAACCCAACAATTTTAGATGATTCTTGGAAGTAATTACTTCAGTAATAACCTCTCATTATCCTTTTTATTTGATTTTTGTGACAAGAGTAACCTCTAATGAGAGAGAAGTAATGATTGGGAAAGTTGCTGTCCCGAAACAGATTTCTGTGCTTCATCATAAAAATTCGTGTAAAAACTCTGTACGTATTCTTGAGGCGTGAATTTTTGTGCTTCTTCCCTAGGTCGTTATCTAACTTTCGTTAGTTCAACACGTTTTCATTTGAGCAACAGAGGGTCTTCAAAAAAATTCGTCTTTACCTGCTGGTCTGTTTTGACAGATTTCTGCCATTTTCTGCATTTGCTTCTTGTTGGTTCCTTCTTGAGTTCTTTTGGGGAATTGAGTTTTTTGAGGAAAGTGCTACAGTTGCTAGTGTTCTAATGGAAGTTTATTGGTGTTAGAACTGAATCTAAATACTTATTATCTTGATTGCACTAATGTTGCTAATAAAGATTGTGTGAAGGAAAAAAATTCAGGTGTATGGAAGGAATGAGTAATGAGATGAAGGATGGACTAAAGCTCAAGCTTGGGGATGCCACGCGTGTCACCCCAAGAAATATCCAAGAAGTACAAGCGTCAAAGCTTGGGGATGCCCAAGGCATCCCCTTCTTCATCAATAAAAATCCCAGGTTTCTTCCAAACGCTTCATTTTTATTGTTTCATGCACAGTTATGTTGTTCTTGGAGCGTCTTCTTTTTCGTTTTCGTTTTGGTTTTCGTTTGCTTTGTTTGCTTAGTTTTCTGAATAAATTGGTTGGAACCCCTCTTTCATGCATTGGTTTTCAAATAGTTTGGTTTGGATTGGAAAAGAGTAGGAAAGTTCATGCTTAAGTGGTAAAGAGAGCTTGTTTTTGACTGTGGCCTATGCTTCGTCATGCCATGCTTGATATTGTTTTGGCTTTAGGCTTAGTATTCTTTGCTGTAGCATGACATGTTATAAACAATTGAGATTGCTTAATGCGCCTTTGAAGAATCATGCGTTATTTTAGCATATTAAAGCATAGTATTGTGGTATTCTCCTTCGATGCTTTATTTGGGATGACTTGGCGCATGCTCACACCATGTTATGACTATCCCAAATCACCATAGCCTTTATGATCCTTTAGTTTTCAACTTGTAGTATCACTTTATGCTTTGATCAATGATGTTTTGTCGCTCTGCATGATTATGACCATTATTGCTCTCTTAGTTTGTCGCTCCCAGTCTTTTGCTAGCCTCCACAACCAAGTTTCAGTTCCACTCATGCATCCAACTCCCTAAACCAAGTTATTCCAAAGAGTCCACCATACCTACCTACTAGCTTAAGCTATTCCAAGTATATTCATGTTTTTGTTTACCTTGCAAATTAAACTTGTTATGAGAAAACTTGTGATTAAAGCTCTCACGAACTTGATGGCACACTTTACTTTTCTTGCCCTTAATAAACTTGAACCATTATGTCGTCTGTGTTGTATATGCTTGCAATTATTTGTTGGGGATTAGCAGAACCATGTTGTCATGGGGAACGCTTTCAACATTGCACTTGGTACTTGTACCTAGTTGATATCATGATCTTTTGTATATGGATGTCGTCGGTGTGAAATAAAAGGGGAGCTTGTAAGTCCATGGAGTTATGTATATGTGTTAGAGAAACGCCTAGGCCGCTGGTCTAATCCATGCTGACATGGTGGAAACCTGCATCGTAACCATAATGAGCTGTCTATGAAGCATTCTTCTTATAAAAAAAGAGTCCTATATTGAGAAAAAAGAGAAAAATAAAAAAAGAGATTATGAAAAGAGGAAAGAGAGAAAAAAGCACCATATTCCCATGGTAAATAAGAAGATTGCTGAGATGCTCGTTGTCTGCTTGCCTTATCATTTTGATATGGGGATTCTTCCGTATCATCGGGCAAGGGGTACCCCATTGGCGGTTCTCTATGATACACATGTACTTACGATGACAAGAACTTACCGGTGACTAAACTTGAGTAGCATGAGGAGCGGCCCTCGTATTCAAGGGACATGAGATTTCTAACTTATACTTCGTCAAGCATATACACCATAGTTTGTTCACTTTAGCCTTAATCACTTCAAGATGCTTATGATAGGGGCAATGAGAGCTGAAAGCTATAAGTACCATAATTTTTGGGAGCTCTTTATGAAACTTGAATCTCTGCTTCCTTCTATGAAGGCCTTTCTTCCACCATTATATTGAGTCTCCACCTTCTACCTTTATGCACCTACTTTGAGAGCATAGTGGCCATTCTTAGTTCTATGTGCATTGTCCCAAGATTTGTTGATTGATGCATAGCTTTGATATTGCTTGTTTTAAACTATTTGTATCTAGTCACTCTTATGAACTTTGAAGGTGTCCTGTGCATTTATGTTTGCTACTCTATGAGGGACAAACTGAATGCCACTATGCTATGTTTTATTTATGTGAAACAAACAAACGTCTTGCAAAGCATTGTTATTCATGAACCTTTTGTTTGTGCCTTTTCATGTTGCAACATAGTTTCTTTGTCTTATTGCTAGAACTTTATCGTTCATGCTATGTTGAAGTACTATGATCCCAGCTATCAATGTTTTACAAATACTTTGATCAAGTTTATGATGGTGCATGTCACCTCAAAAATTATTCTTTCTTTTTATCACTTACCTACTTGAGGACGAGCAGGAGTTAAGCTTGGGGATGTTGATACATTGCAAATGTATCTATAATTTTTGATGTTCCATGCTTGGTTTTATCTACTTTCTTGTGTTTTGTACCAACTTTGGAGTACTTTCTATACACTTTCTTGGACTAACCTATTAACAAGTGCCACAGTGCAGTTGCCTGTTTTCTGCTGTTTTTGGTTCCAGGAAAGTCAGAAAATCAATATTCTCGGAATTGGACCGGACAAAAGCCAAAGTCGATATTTTACCGGAAGACTCACGGAGCCAGAAGACGAGACGGGGAGGGGCCAGGGGCTGGCCACACCACCTGGTGGCGTGGGCCAGGCCAGGCCACACCAGGGGGTGGTGTGGTCCCATCCGGCACCCCCGCGGTCTCCCCTCTCGCCTATAAGAGCCTCCCGATGCATAAACCCTAAGGGGTCAATCAGAAATCCACGAAAAGTTCCACAGCACCGCCGCCACCGAAGGGGAGATTCGGGGGACAGAAAGTCTCTGTTCCGGCACCCTGCCGGGATGGGGAAGTGCCCCTGAAGCCATCTCCATCGATCTCCACCACCATCTCCATCACCATTGCTGATTCCCATGATGACGAGGGAGTAGTTCTCTCTCGAGGCTAAGGGTTCTACCGGTAGCTATGTGTTCATCTCTCTCTCTCTATGCAGGATCTTATTGAGATCATGAGCTTGTAATCTATAGATCTACCTTGCTACTCAAGTGCTTTAATAGATCTCTGCTCTCCCCATGTGTGTGAAAGTGACAGCGTGCACACCATGGTGGCACTTAGGCTAGAGATTACAAATACTTGTTATGAGTTATATTTGGAGTTGGATGTCTTTATGAAATTGTGGTGTTTGTTGGAACCATCTAGTACTCAAGGTGACAATGTGGGGTTTTCTAGATGGGAAAGGCTTACTTTGAGGTGTGCTGTTATAGCCCTACCAACGATTAGAGTGTCCAACCGGAGAGTAGTGTGGCATCCTGCTAAAACCACTACTAGAAAATCGCTGTGTTTTTGGCGCATTGCATCATCATGACCGCATGCTCATGTCATCATGCCACATTGCATTTGAGCATCGTCATCATCATGCATGGTTTTGTCTAAAACTATTTTCGAAAAGCCTATTTTGTTTTCTAAAATACCCCGTCTTTATTTTCAAATCAAAAACCTCGGTCTTTTGCGGATCTTTTATTTGACTAAAAACTATTTATAAAAGTCTATTTTAAATTAAAATAAAAGTTTACATTATTTTTGGGAGACAGCCCACCAGGCCCGAAAGCCCGGCGGCCACCTCCAAACCCTAATCTAAGCTGACCCGACCCAGTCCCTAGACCTACCTACCCCTAACCCCCTCTCTCCTTCCCTTATCCACACCTCACCACCCCTACCCTATCCACACAGCCTGCCCCTCCCTCCACCTCTCACGCACACAACACACACACACTCACACAGCCACCACACAACGCCCCGCACCCACACAACACACAACGCACGCCACACCCCACCTGCCTTATCCCCAGCTGCTCCTCACCGCATGCAGCATCCCTCCCCTGGCCACACCTCGAGATCGCCCTGCGCCAATCCCGCCCACCTCCTGCGCGTTTTCCCACCTCACTTGGTCCAACCGACCGCACCCCCAACCGACACGCCACCTACCGCCCAGCTCCATCGCCCCTGGCCCCACCACCACGTCCTGACCGGTCCATCCCCCCACCAACCCCCATCGCATCTCGACCCCAACCTGCGCCTCCATCCCCGCGCCTTCCCTTCCGTGGCCATCCTCGCGCCGGCCTCCGCCTCTCGCCGCTGGCCTCGTCCGTCTCCACCGCGGGCCCCCGCCTCACCTCCTCTGCTTCTGCAAGCGTCGCCGCCGCCCGTCCCCGCTTCCTCTGGCGCTGGTCCCCAAGGCCGTCTTCCCCGTCGAGCACGCGCCGCCCCCGGGTCCTCGCTCACCCATGGCCACCCTACTCGATCCGCGTCGCCTCGACCCCCCTGCGACCGGCCACTGGCACCTCCTCTGCCGCAAGTTTGCCGCCCTGGAGCCCGAGACGCGCTACGCGCCCCGAGCAGCTTCCCGCGGCCTTGAGCCACCATCATCGCCGCCTTCCAGCGAACTTCGTCGCCCTCTCCCTCCTAGCGCGCGCCCGCGCCGACGACCCGAGCCAAGTCCGCCCTATGCCAGGACCGTCCCCGTATCTAGAGCTTCCTCGCCATGGAGCCGCCGCCGCTACAAGCTCCTCTCCACCACGACCTTCGTCTATGCCATCCGCACAAAGCGTCGTGCGCCCCGCAGCCCACCCATCGACCCCGACCGTGCCGTGCGTCATCGCCCCGCGTGCTCATCCTCGTAGGCAGGTTCTCCACTACTGACCATTGGTGTGGAGTGGTGGTAGATGCTAGATGTTTCTTCTGCAACTCTCGGTGTTGGTCATGTTCCTGCCTATATGTTTGTTCGTGTCTACGTGACCGTGTTGAGGAGATGGTCGCATGTGTGAGATTGCTCGATGCCACCCGAAAGACCCAAACGAGAATCGTTCCCTGGCCAAGATCTTCTGAAGAGCAAGACATCTGATAAGTTCACCATCGACCACCACAACATCAAGATCACCACCGGAACGACAAGTACTTCACCCCGGTTGCCAAGACCGACCCGATATGCGGAACCGACAAGATCTTCACGATGACAAGATCGACACCGACCAGGGCGAATCCGATGATCCTCTGGCCGCCAGCACCTCCAAGTCTGGTGCCCCTCCGCTTCTCCTCGTTCTCGGTGGCCTCAGTCCGCACGCGAGCCGTCACCCCGCCGGTCCCGCCTCCCCGTGTTCGACGCCCTCCTGGGCGCTCTCTGCCCCGACCTCGAGCTCTCCGTGGGCCCGCTGCCGCGTGGCTTCACCCACCGCCGCTGCTTCCTCCCTGCACCAGCGCCGGCCTCCACCACCTTGTCCCGCCACCAACCGTCTCCGGCCTGCACCAAGTCTGTGTCTGCCTCGCCGCGTCGCGTCTGTGTTGTCTTCTGTTTGTGTGGTCTCAATCAGTATAGGTGCACATGTTTAATCACTGGTGCTATGGGGCTTCCGAGGTCCAAGTCTGCCTCCAGGCTTCCTTTGTGTTGAGGTGTTCTGCCCGGATGTATGTTGTTGCCACTGACAAGATCGTCGACACGAATTCGAAAAAACCCCGGCGCCGAACCCGATGATCCGAGTTCTTCGTCACGGGCCGAACGAGAAGACCTCCTTCACGGACAAGATCTCCTTCCCAGAACGTCAAGATCTTCTGGCACCGAGACCCAAGATCGACACCGTCACCCAAGGGCTACGACAAGATCGTCCCAACCCGCCAAGTTTGCCTACCCGGACACTGTGCGACAAGATCTACTTCACAGACCCGAAGACCACCGGTACCCGATCCATTCAAGTTCGCCATCGACGACAAGGTCGACTGCTTGGAACCCAAGTTCTCCGTCACGACACGACAAGTTCTCCATCTTGTATCCGAACCTCGCCGTTCCCGTCAAACCCTGAGACCGGACCCCCGGAACCAAGATCTTACGAACCCAGATGTGTGAACCTAAGCCCCTATTTTTATAATATGACATTATCAACTGTCGCATATTAAATTGTTCATGGATGCATACTTGTCTGTGGTTTGGGGGCATTATGCCGATTCACCTCATAATTAAATATGGAGCGCATATGCGGGCTATACTTGTATTATACCGCCTCCATTTAAATTTGAGTAGCGAACCGATGCCATGTTTTGCCTGGTTAAGACAACATTTAAATTGCGGGGGTTCTAAATAACTTGAACCTTCTAAATTAATTGTCGGGACCCCGGTTCCGCTTAATATTGCCTAATTGCACCGCATCTGTGCCATGCCATGCATCATATCATAAGCATGCCGGATCTTCTGCCGTAGTATTAAATATTGCATCCGGTGTTTCTTCTAGTGTTTGCTTCTTCGCGGATTAGGCCGATGAGTTGATGCGAGTATCGACAAGTTCTCTGGATATGATCCGTCGGCAGTGTTTCCCAGGCGAGCATCTCTTCCCCTTCTACCTATTTTGCATTTGTAGTCTTTATTTCCTCCTGTTGATCTATTGCTATCCGTGTCGTGATGCTTTAGTGTTCCGTACCAGTTATATCCCGTGCAGCCTCTATATTGCCTTGGACACCTCCTATTACCTGTGTTTGGTAGATAGCTGGCCTTGCGAGTCGTAGTTGCTTGCTAAGGTGCGATCTCGTGTTGTCAAGTACCACAGTTGTTGGAATGCTGGCAGATGTTTATGGTGGAGATGATCATGACTTTAAATACAACTATTAAAATGCTAGATATAACTAATGCAGAGGCATCGGTGGGCAATAGATGTTATTTGGTTCTTCCACGCTCACTTGTGTCCCGTAGGACCCCGAGTACTTGATACCTGTTCCTTGACTATTCGCACTATCCACATCCGGGAGGCCTTATGGACCCCCTGAGCCAGAGCTTGATTCATTTCTATTTCTTGGGGCCACAAACTAGTTTGGGGTTTTATTACTATCCTGTACCTATGCCATGCTTTACTGCTTTATTTAAGATTGTGCGTGGAGCACCTGTACTGTTTTGGATCGCGCCACGTTTTCGCGGTATCGACAAGCCCAGTCACATTTTCGGGTTCCCAGTCGTTTACAGCCGTCGTCGCAAACCCTAGGTCCGTTCCGGAGCCGGCCAACTTCGTTGCGGGTAGCTTAGTGGGGTGGCCCCCTGAAATATTTATGAATCCTGTGATTGCTTTGTCGTGAAAGCCTCGTTGGGTTTTGAGTTGGTTTTTCCGAGGTTGATTGAGTGTGTGTTGCTATTTGTGCACTCCTGCAGGGTAAAACTTTCTAAAAGCCGTGTCCGCAGTTATGGACGACTTGGAGCACAGTATCTCGATCATAGACAAGCATAACTAAAGTAGTGCTATAAATTTGACTTAATATGTGACTAGTAATCAGCTTTACTACAATGGAATGGATAATAAAAGTGCCAACAACTGGTGGATCTGTGGTGATCTGTGTCAAACTATACCTGCCTAGTAAGTATCGCAACTCCAATGGAATGAACTAAAAGTGCCAACAACTGCTGGGTTTGGGATGTCACATGCTAATGGCATCTGACTAGTAAGTACTGCAAGTACAACTGAATGGTTAACTAAAACTGCCCACTACTTATGCCTCAGGATGACTCATGCTATCTATATCTGACTAGTAAGTGCTTCAACTATAACAGAATGAGTAAAACTGCCAACTGTGTGAGTTCCTTGGTCCGACTTCCTTGTTTGGTCTCGAGAGGGAAATACCAGGATGGGTATGTTTGGTGTTAGAATCAGGATGGAACCAAACAGGTCTTTCTTATCTCTCTCTAATAGCTGCCAGTTTTACTGAGTCTCTATAGGTTGTTTAGTGCTGCTGCGCTGCCGCTTCAGTCCACCATACCTATGTAGGCGAGAGCCGCTGAATTCTAGCCTCGCCATGTACTGGCCTCAGTACTGACGCTCCTCTTTTTCCTTTGCCCTTTGTCGGCACCCCTTTTGTTTTAGCAGGTTCGAGTTCGACGTTGTTAGCAGGGTTACCCTTCCGGCTTGGCCTGGGCAGGGTTATGGATGTCATTGGTTATTCTTCAGGGCTCTTAGCCCCATTTGCATCTTGTCCGTAGTCGGACGCTTTATCGTTTGCAAGGTGATTTGGCTCTTTGTATAGTATATCTGTATTCTTGACTCCTGGAGTTGTTGTTGTATATATATGTTCTGTGGGTTCCATCGTGGACTAATGTGTAATGGTATTACTTCGTTTTCCACCCGCACGAAAGTGCCTGGTGGGCGTCCTTGAATCGTTTCTATGCGGGTTTGGCGGAAAGCGCTGAAACTTGCATAGGGAGGATTCGAGGGTGTTACAAGTAGTTCAACATAGTATCATAAAGAAGAATATATTTATATGAGAGTGTTCACTAGTGAAAGTATGATCCCTAGGCCTTGTTTCTAAGCACTGAAAAACCGTTTGCTATTAAATCTATTACATGTTTGCTTGCTTCTATCTTTATTTCAGTTTTACTTTAGTCTTTCCACGCCAGCAAACTATTTTCTATCACCGTTACCACTTATAATTATCCATACCACTTGTATTTCACTATCTCTTCGCCGAACTAGTGCACCTATACACCTGACAAGTGTATTGGGTGTGTTGGGGACACAAGAGACTTCTTGTATCTTGATTGCAGGGTTGCTTGAGAGGGGATACCTTTGACCACTTCCTCCTTGAGTTCGATAAACCTTGGGTGATCCACTTAAGGGAAAACTTGCTGCTGTTCTACAAACCTCTACACTTGGAGGCCCAACAATGTCTATAAGAATAGAAGTGCGTAGACATCAGTGGGCCCCACCCCACGCACAGTCCTAGGCTGGCCAGGTGGGCCCCCTTGAGGCGGCTAGGCCTTGGCCCTTCCCTTGTGTGGTTTTCCCTCATGGGCCATTTTTTTTAGGAAGTTTGGCCCATTAGTGGTATACCCCTTCAAATTAGATTTTAATATTATATTAAATATTAAATATATTAATTAATTTGTAAATACATATTACAAAATCTGCTTTGACCCGAAACACCTTTCGGTTTCCTTTCGATTTCCTACGAACGACTTCGGAACTTTCCCGAAACGATTCGGGTTCTCTCACGGAACTTTTCCGGTTTCCTTTTCTCTTTCATATGGTGATTCCAACTTACAGAGGATCTCTAGCTCATCGTTCCCTTAAGTGTATTTCCCCACGGCTCGGGAATGGCACAAACATGATCACTATCAATGATCAATAGCGGGACCGGGATGCCCATAATGACCCCTATGCATTCCACGATGATAATGTTGTTTAAACCATAAATGTCGTTTTCCATTCCCTTTGCCACCTGATACCTAGTTCACCCGAGATTTGATCTATGGTATCTTCATACCTTCGTTCGATCTCATTATCGATGAACTTGTTTTCTCGTTCCTATGTCGTTGCATTCTGTGACCCAGTCACACGCTTGCAAGCTTTGTTAATGCAACGTCACCGAGATAGCCACAAATGTATCTGTCTGTTACATGGATTGGCAAATCCTGGTCTTAATATGTACTCTTCTACGCGCCCCTTTGAGAAATCTGAGTGACACCTTTTTGATCACCCAGTCACGGTATGATACTTTATAATCATCTAAGCTCCCTCCAGAACGGTGATTTGCATTATCCCACAGTCTAAGGATTAGGTTGCGAGGTTTCCTTAGTTTATCATTAATTGTGAACTTTGTAACTAGATCTCATTAAGATACAATTGGTTGGGCTGTTTGTCTATCATATCATTCAACTAATGATATGACCTTATTGTCAATTGGCATAAATGCCCATGATCTTGAAAGCCTAGATCATCCACATGACCAGTAAACTAGTTCGCTAGAGGTAACTAGAGACTTAGTTTGTTTAGATACTACACGTTTCATATTAGTACAGTTATAGCATAGTATGAATCTATTATGAACTAATTGAGATAAGATAATAAAAACCTATTTATTATTTGCCTCTAGGGCATATCTCCTTCAATTGAGAATGCCTCTGTTGGCCAAGCGAGGCGTTAAAAACCGCCACCTTCCCTGTCCATGTACCACAGTACCAAACTCCGCCGCTACCGTGTGTGTAACGACGCATAAATGACCACCGAGACAAAATAGTGCCGCCAAAGCTCATTTGCCGCGTAACCAACTATTGCCGATTCTTTTTTCTTATGTCGTCCTAAAAATCGGCCGGGTATGGGGGATATTTTTGTAGTGACGGGCCATTCATGCCAACAACATGTACATGATATGATTATATAGATACTTCCAGTGTTGGAGTTAACACACAGACATGCAAGAAGAATGTACACTTAGTGTATAAACTAGACTTCTCTCTGCGCCTCCCGGAGCGTGGCCGCTAGGCAGAACGCTGGATGACATAGACGCACCAGATTCATTTCTAAGAGCTCTGCGCCCTCTGGATCGCGGTTGGAAGTAGGACACGGTTGAGAAACACAGAGTAAACCATATGTCCTAAAACGCTATTCCAATGCCTACGCTAATATCTACCTATTATTGTATTCTCTTTATACACGCGACACTTGCTCTATTTAGTAAGCAGAACATATGGATGTGTTACGTCATCTCCGTGATGTCATGTCTCTGTGGGGTCATATCGCCGTGAACCGGGACGTATGCGCAGCGCGGTTTTTTATGTGTGCTACTATCTCGCTGCATCTGGAAAAAAAACATTCAATGACATGGTCGCACGAGTTTTTTGTTGTCCGAATTGCCCTCTTGATTATGTCGGTGACCATGTCCATGTTGTGCGTGGATTATCATATACACGTTGTGTTCGATAACACGTTACTCATAGATGTTGGCGAAGAATGATTGGAAATGACGTGATAAATCAAAGAAAATATCTCTACTGCAGGACGCTGATGAGAAAGCCGAAACAAATCGCCTGACCTAAAACGTGCTCTTTCTCTGAAAAATTAAAAATACTTTTATTTCTTCAGCCAAATCATCGTACGATAGACGCTGAACCGATGCATAGGTTGTCTGATAAAAAGAAGTGAATTCAAGAATGAATTAAATTATATTGCGAAGATAGTATACATGTTTCGAAAGATGAACTACGAAAAAATCTAATAAACACATTAACCAATAAACAGTAATATCGATGCCGCTGCTGTCCTCTAAGGACTTCCCGCGCATCCTGTATACTTGCCGACCAACAATTGTTGCCGTAGGAGTAGGCGCATTGCATCAATTACAGTCCAATCATTAACGGCCATTGTACCAAAACCTCGACGGAATGAGGATGGAACTATTGCTTCTTGGTTGTGAGGAGGTCCAACAACTACTTGGTGCAAGTATAGGCCTAAGATTATTTCTTTCTCACAATAAATGTGACAAGAAAAGGAAGAATAGGCCATAGCTAGGGTGAAATAAGACACAAATAGGAACGTGGACATGGCATCTCTTGGACTCAGCATGGCCATTATGCGTTGGAGCTTGCTAGTGAAGGGGGATATGTGCTTCTTATTGTGGGCATTGTGAGTCTGAACAATATGTGAAGGTGGTTGGACATACTTACAGGTTCAGCATTAGTACATGTGTTCTATATCCCTGCGATTAACGGAAGTTTGTCATTTTTTTAGTAGTCCCTCCGATCCAAATTAGTTGACTCGGATTTGTCTAAATTCAAATGTATCTAGAAGTGTTAGATATATCATAGTTGAATCTAGATAAAACCAAGTCAACTAATTTGGATGGAGGGAGTACATAGTTTGAAGAGGATCAACTAATTTGCGCGTGACGAAAACAGAGAGGTGGTTGAGAACATGCTCGCGATCATGGGGAGTCTGAGGGGATAAGAATTGGTGGCGATGGCTCACGGTACCGGCGACGGTGACTAAAATACGGTATCGGCAACCACGAACTCCAATGAGGAATTGAGGGGCAGTCTAGCCGCGTAGCGGGTTGGAAGGAGAGGGGAACGCAGGGAATTTGAAGAGGGGGTGCAGCGGCTGTTGGGGCACTAGGGGCGTGCGGAGTGGGGCGAGGGCAACGAAGTCCTGTGCGGGGGAGAATAATTCTATGGGACCTAGTCCACAGATTTGGAGGTGTGGACCAATTTCAGCAAATGACACGTGTTCAAAACAGTGAAAAAAAAAAGAATTAGAAACTGTTTTCTAGATCTAAATTGTCACATGTTAATCAGGCAAATTGGTCCACCTGTGGACCAGGTCCTATAGAATTATTTTCCCTGTGCGGGGTCGTGGGCGAGGTGGGTAGACGGGAGGTTAGGGAAGACCAGGGTGGCATCCACTTGTCGGGCTCACTTTTTTTTTCTGAGAATGGGAGGGTGGTCTATGCTTGGGCTGCCAAGAGAGAGAAGGAGTGGGGTTTAACCAAGGGAGATTGGGGAGGGCTAGATGGGCTGGGTTGGCTTGGTTTTGGCTGGGTCGGCCGTTTAGGCGTGTCTCCCTTTTTTTTGTTTTATTTCATTTCTCTATTCTTGTTTTGTTTCTTTTAGCTCCAAAATAGATCCATTTTTTTCATTATATTTCATTTCTTTATTCTTGTTTTGGTTGTTTCAGCTTCAAAATAGATCAAATTCATATTTAAGCTTTCCAGAGAATTCTCAAAATAAATATAGGGGTAGTTTAACAAATTCGTGCTTGCTTCATGTAGACCACCTGACGTCGAGACGTACTCTTCAGACTTCAGGAGCAGAGGCTTGTTCTAGCGAGGAAGAAGATGTAACCCAGAAGGTCAATTCAGTTTTCAGATGGAGTTCACGTCTGGTTCACGGTGGTGGGTAGAAGCCTAGAACGGAACAACCTTTGGATGGTATAGGTATCTAAAGCCAAAACTTTCAGTGATATTTTTCTAAAGTCTATATCTTTTAATTGTACAGAACAAATTTTCCCAGAAAATAATATATAAATGATTTATATTCCCTCTTATTCATAGATATAAAATTTTGAATAAAAAGTGCCCATTTAGTGTTTATATTTTATTCAAAACTATTTAGGCCAGAATAGATAAATATATAAAACAAGAATGAGCATTCATATTGATTTAGAAAAAACTATTTCAAATCAAAGATTATAATCTAGAATTTTGTTTTATATACCGAGGCTTTGCATAATAATTTTGTAAAAACCGTATGGCACCAAAGGCTCCAAAACAATTTTAATAATGAGATATATGAAAATTCAGGTACTAAATATGTTTCAATAAGGATTATAGAAAAATTATTTTCTTAGCCAAAAACTCTTTCTATAAATCTATGATTTACGGAAAAATATTTTAAAGTCAAAATATAGGTTTTATCCTTTATTCAAAACTAATCATTTTAAATGCGAAAATGAAACTTTTAACAAAGAAAAATATTGAAAAATATTTTAATAAACAAAATATTATTCTGAAATCTTGTTTTATAAAAAATGGTCTTGCAGAGAATTTTATTTGACAAATATGATTTTGGATTTTGATAAAGCCAAGTATAATTTTTTTGTTTCCCTAAAATAAAAATAATTTTAATAATGTTTGGAAATATAGTTTTTCCTAGTCACTTGACCCAAATTCTTTTTGCGTGGAAATACTATTTGTTTTATTTTCATAAACCTTGAAAACATTACTTTCTTTTAAAAATTCAAATAAGAGAAAGAAAATTTTGATCAATCCATTTAAATAATTTAACATTCCAGTATTTGAAAAGTTTTGGGATGTTACATAAGGTCGGCCTTGTGCATATGCAGATCTAGATTACACAACCATAGTTAGAAGAGAGTAATTAACAAATCAGCCCCTATAGGTCGGGAGGCCGTCCATTATCCCATGCCGCGTGGATGAAGAGGACGTGCGAACGCAGATGCGGTTCTTCGGTGACGTGGATGAACTTCTAACCAGAGAACTATCGGATAATAGTTGATGCAGAGTCTCGCCAACATTGGTCTGACCAGGTGTGCTTTCTGGATGCAGATAAGCACAAAAAAGGAAGTGTCGGCTGTGGTAGGGATTGCCTTCATATTGTCAATACCTAGTCCCATTTTATAAAGGTAGGGTTCCACCAGATCTGCCCTGACGGGCCTCACACATTGTACACGATGTCTTGTGGAAAATCTTATGCGAATACTGTTGGAAATATGCCCTAGAGACAAATAGTTATAAGGATTATTATCATATTTCTTAAAGTTTATAATTAACTTTTATATCATGCTATAACTGTATTGAAAGGAAACTTCAATACACCTGTGATATATAAACAACTAGGGGTTCCCGGTGATACTCTTGTCACTGGTTCATTGGTCAACAGATGATCAAGGTTTCCTGTTCATGTGGTATCTATGCCTGTTGGAAATGGAGTCACCTCATCGTGAGAATGAGATGATGAACTAATATCTAAGCTAAATATCGTGACCCGATCATGTCACGAAGTTGAAGTTACGATGATTAGAATAGACCTAATGGACTATTTCTTAGACCGTGAGGATATATCAATCACTGTCTCCCGAGGGTACTTTGATAGCATCAAACGTCACACGGTTAAACGGTAATCATAAAGGTGTGTTCAGGTATTCGGAGGAACAGTAGAGGCATTATACGTCAAGAGCGGGAGTTGTCCATCCGCGCGATGGAAAGATACTCGAGGGCCCATTCGAAGAAGTTATATCCAATAGCTGCGCAGCGTGTGATTTGATCATAGGGATACCACTTGTCGGAACGAGTCAAGTAGCATTTGTCGATAACGAGATTGAACCCGACATGGTGATGTCATTGATCAAATCTCGGGCAATGCAAGTATCAAGAGACAAAAGGAATTGGACACGGCGTTCATAGTTCAAATGACGAAAGATTTTGTGGAATGCACTGGGGTCACATGGCCATCCAGGTCCCTCTGTTGATCATTGGTCCTGGAGGGTCCCGACCATGTCTGGAGTGTTCCCGAATCGTGGGGTGTCACGTTTAAGGGCTTGGTGATGCTTAGAGAGTATTTATAGAATCGGTAGAATCACCGAAGAAAGAGAAGAGAGAAAACCGGACGGGTTTCGGTAAGTCCGGAGGATGTCCAGAGTGGAGGTGGAAGGTGTTCCATAGCCACGGAGATTGAATAATATGTGAATGAATGTTAAATATTGATTTAATCATTTATTTATAATTATTTAACAAAGAAAAAATCAATTAAATTTTCAAAAGGCTTAATGGGCTAAATCCCGTGGGGGAAAGGGCCCAAGAGGGGGCCGCATCCCTAGGAGGGGCCAAGGGGGTGGCTGGCGGCCCTAGTGGGCCAGCCCCCCCCCCCACACGTGGGGCCATACTGGGGGTGGCCGGTGGCGCCACCCCGGGACTTTGAGGGAGGGAGTACCTCCCCTTCCCCCTATATATAGTGGGGTATTTTGACCAAATAATAGAACACAATATTCAATAAAGGTTTCCTCACTTTTGGGGAGACCTCTAATTGATATTCTCTCTCTCGCACTCTCTCTATCGCACTCTCTCTCTCTCTCTCTTGAATGTGGTCCCAAGTTCGGACTGCGCGAACGAGAGTCTTCTTCACCGTGAAGCATCGTCGCGCTGTGGGATTTGGATCCAGGAGCTCTACTTCCGCAACTGATGCTCGATCGAGGAAGCGGGAGTCATCGCCAGATACCGGATGCATGTAACTCCCTGCGAGGTGCAACACTTGAGGAACTAGAAGTCGTTGGAGCCACATGAGCACGAGGACTTCATCACGACCTTGAGGTCGGCTTCGGCTCATCTACATCAACCATGCTCTCCCGAGCATTGACAATGCTTTTCGGTCTTCAAAGGTTAGTTTCTGAAAAGCTCCTCCTGTTACTGCATTACTAATAGATAGGTCCTGACAACAAAGGGGTTCAGGGCGTAGGGCAAAATTTATTGTTTTCATACGCGAAGCCCTATAGTGGTATCAGAGCTAGATCTATGTGTAGTATTGCTAGTACGGGTAGAACACACGATATGTAGCGTGTGGGCGTTGATCTTTTAGTTGTTACACTCCCACGTGTACTTGTGTATACCACATCAATGCTTGATGAAACGTCCCCCAACCGACTTTATGCGTTCATTGGCGAGACTGGTCGATGCTTGACATATGGCTTGTACCGTATAAAGTGGCTTTGCGGGGTGTCTGTCTCTCTCGCATTAGTTTGTATACCATTTGCAATGGAGGGCCCCGAAAGAGGTGTAGTAGAGACAACTACTCGATCGATGTTGTGGTGAAAATTCATAGGTAAGAACGGTTCTTATAGGAAAGCGCTAACATCCACATAAAAGATGCAAAGATAAAGTAGAGGCATCTAACTTTGTTTTGCAGGAGGGCGTTGCTTTGTGATATGGTTTGGCAAAGGTAAAGTAATTACCTTATGTTATGAAGTAGTAGTAGATAATCATGGAGATTATGGACTACCATGCCGGAGGCACTGGTACCCTAGTGCCTACGGCGCAGGAATCCGGTGACGCCGGATGGAGATCACGACGTGAAGGACCATATCACATCGCATTTACATTCAATGTTTATTGTTTGTATATCTTATTGTGTGCTAGTATTAGATACTCGACGGTAGCCTAATAAGATGATCCCTAATTAAAATACCAATGATTGTGTTCTCCCTTTTTTGATAGAGATGGGATATTTTCTCTCCATTAAGATGGAAGAGAACTCTTCACTTAAAGACCACTTGGAGCACATGCATGATGCATACATGAGGCCTGCATACTTCCTGGATAGCTGGATGACGAGCTCTTTTGTAAATGGCATTATGCTGTGGTTGCTTCCACCAAGCTATGAAGCACATGCCAGGATTTGCATTATGAGAGGCAATGCGGAAACACAAGATTTGCACAGGTTCATATCACATCTCAGGAATGTGAAGGTTGAACCATTGTTGGTGAGGTCATCGATGACAAAGGTATATATTTGATATACAATTTTATAAATGTTATAATCTTGCAAACACATATTGCAGTGTTAAGTATATTTGATACTTGTTCTGTTTTGCAGAAAACAGGTCCTTCTGCATGAGTTGCTTGCTGGAAAGGAGGTGACGTTGCATGTTGATGGCGAGCATGATGATGATGGCCAAGGACACTCTCCCTCGATATTTATCATTTATTTTATCGGTTTTTGGATAGTAATTGTAATCGATAGATTATGAACTTCTTTAGTGTGTCTCATAGTTCGTGAGATGGTTATTCATATGAGATTTTGTAACAAACAATTTTTCTCCTTTTATGAATGATTTCTATTTGTGTTCATATCTTGTTCGATTATATGTGAATTGTCCTGGTTATGAAACTAATTGATAATATATGAACATTTGTAAAATATTGAAAATTACCCAACTTAATGATATGTTCATTATGAATAAAACCATTGTTTAAATTCAAAGTTATATTGATAATATGTGAAAGACATTTGTTTTCTTGTCACATATGAATCATGCCTAAGTTCGGCAAAAGATAACTTAAACATCGTGTATTGCAAGAATACAAAGTGTTTGATGAATTGTTAAAAGAGAATACATATTCGATGTATTGTATTTCAACAAATGGTACTTATCATTATATGATTGTTTAAAACGAGTAAAGAAGTTTACCAAAGGAAACATGAGTACGAAACTATTTCGATATGATCAAAATATTTCATCATCCAAGGATATTAAAGATAAAAGAGAATTTAATTACTACGATTTGATCAATAGTAATGAAATTCAACTTTATAAGAGTGGCATAAAGAAATTGTGGAATGCAATGCGTTTGAAATGTCAAAATGCAAAGCATCACTCTGTGATATTGGATATCAAGTAGGTGAATAGATGGCACCAAATAAATCGTTGTAGTATAGATGTAAAGACCATTAGTTAGAAATAGTTAGCACTCAATTAGAATATAGTGAACCATTTGAATTCATGAGATCGATGCCATATCTTGTATGGATCGTCGTAAAATCTCTGGGGCTATTTGATATAATCAAAACAATAGCGAATAAGTCCATGTAGAGTATTCATTGGAAACTTTAAATACGAAATGCATGGCTAGAACCAAAACAAAGGCAAAACTAGTATTGCTTGAATTTTGGTACTTTTCGAGAAAGTCTATGTTCTCTAATGTGAAGCTTATGGAAGATAGTGAAAAACATGATGATGATTCAAAACCCTGCATCAGAGTGTTGAGAAGCGCAATGGAAAGCGTACCTGAACGATTCTCTTTATAAAAGTAAAGAATCAATGGTAATGATCATTGTGTTTTCCCCACTGGTGGTTTCACTACATGAAGTAGGATTCAAAATGTACCCCATATCCCATATGGAGACATTTGTGAATCACTTGTCATGATTACCGGAATATGACACACCTACAAACTACTAAGGAAATAGTGGTAAACTAAAATTATGAGAAATCCTAGAGGCAAAATTCACTAATATTAGAAATCAACTTGTTGCTGAGTCTTAACAAGTAAAAGTGGTTACATGAATTTCCCAAATGACTACAAAGCCATAGTCGAAAAGGGGTGAATGCCAAAAGCACAATTTTTCAAGTATTGGACAAATTCAAATGAATTTATTTCAAAAGTGCTGAAAATCTAGTGGATTTAATAGTAGTAGGGTACTAGCATCTCATAATAAATCTCTTAGTTTGGTATTTATCAAAG
The DNA here is from genome assembly GCA_916181665.1 of Avena sativa. Lineage (NCBI taxonomy): Eukaryota > Viridiplantae > Streptophyta > Magnoliopsida > Poales > Poaceae > Avena > Avena sativa. The sequence continues at coordinate 439,768,637 of OV702295.1, forward strand.
GATTTTGAAGTTGTTCAAAATAGTGAGTGGATATGCAATTTGCATGAAATTGAGTGGGAGCTATGAAAGTCTTCCTAAAATAATATGTGAATGACATATTTTTTAGTGGGAGCAAAGTAAGCCTCATATCCAAATGTGTAGGAACATATTTTGAGTAGGAGTAATGACTCAAACTCAAATATGTTGGGAACATATATTTGAGTGGCAGCTTAAAGAGTGATTCTTAAGTGTGTATATGACACATTAAGAATAAAAGCGCAAGTACTGATAAATAATGATTATAGGGATTAGAAGTTGATAATAAGTATATTACGATATTATGTAGTATTCCTAAAGGGATTCTGAAAAGAGTTTCAGAATAGGAATTGATTAAGGACTAGTCCTTGGTCAAATCAAATTCGGAATAGCATTAAGTTAAACATCAATGGTTGGAAAGAAAGAAAAGGATGATCATCATCCACTATGTTGAGACATAGGTTCTATCTTGTAAAACCATGATGACAACTTAACATACTATATGATCCAAGAAGGAATGTTTGAAAAGTGATTGAACACGAATCACGGGACATTGAGATAAGGTTGTCCGCCGTGTCTAATTGAAAAGTGTAGACATGTTTCAAAATCCATGAAGGATGACATATCTTAAAATCATAAAGGGTTTTGTTGTAAGAAGATTGGAAACTCCTATATCGATAATATTGACTAAAGTTAAGTAGGAAACGAGGTGAACAAAAACATCGAAAGTTGCATAGGGTGCACTAGTGTTTCGATGGATACATTTATAATGATAGATAAGGGTGCAATCTAAAGTGATGTATACTGTTATGGCGGGACTAGTTCGTCTTTAACGTAGAATGATGTGTCTTAGGGCAGAGTCCCATGAGAAAGCCCATGAGGTTGATCTAAAGTCACTGTAGGCTCCTGGAAATCGGGCTTGTTCTGCTGCCATGACTACGACACATATATAAAGATGTTATCATGTGATGATAAAGTATTAATGTAAATCAAGGTGACATTAGTAAGTTGCAAAGGATTTGGGACTGTAAAGTACAGGACCAAGACTCAACCTCTTCCATGAGAAAGCATGTTCAAGGTACTGGGATATATGGTGCCAATGATTAAGAACAAATGCAGCTAGTTTATTTGTACTCTAGTGCAAGTGGGAGACTATTGGAAATATGTCTTAGAGACAAATAGTAATAAGGATTATTATCATATTTCATAAAGTTTATGATTAAGTTTTATATCATGATATTACTGTATTGAAATGAAACGTCAATACACGTGTGATATGTAAGATATCAGGGGTTCCGGGTGATACTCTAGTCACTGGTTCATTAGTCAATAGATGATCTAGGTTTCCTGTTCATGTGGCATTTATGCCAGTTGGAAATGGAGTCACCTCATTGTGAGAATGAGATGATGAACTAATACCCAACCTATACATCATGGCTTGATCATGTCATGAAGTTCAAGTTACGATGATTAGAATAGACCTAGTGGACTATTTCTCACTATCTCAATCACTATCTCCTGAGGGTACTTTGATAGCATCAAACGTCACACAGTTAAACGGTTATTATAAAGGTGTGTTAAGGTATTTGGAGGGATGGTAGAGGTATTATACGTCAAGAGCGGGAATTGTCCATGTGTGCGATGGAAAGATACTCGAGGGCCCACTCGGAGAAGTTATATCCAATAGCTGCGTAGCATGTGATTTGATCACAGGGATATCACTTGTCGGAATGAGTCAAGTAGCATTTGTCGATAACGAAATTGAACCCGACATGATGATATCATTGATCATACTCGGGCAATGCAAGTATTGAGAGACAAAAGGAATAGGACACGACGTTCATGGTTCAAATGACGATAGATTTCGTGGAAAGCACAAGGGTCACATGGCCATCCAGGTCCCCCTATTGATCATTGGTCTAGGAGGGTCCCGACCATGTCTGGAGTGTTCCCGAACCGTGGGGTATCACACTTAAGGGCTTGGTGATGCTTAGAGAGTGTTTATAGGATCGGTAGAATCACTAAAGAAAGAGAAGAGAGAAATCTCGAAGGGTTTCGGTAAGTCCGGAGGATGTTTGGAGTGGAGGTGGAAGGTGTTCCATAGCCACGGAGATTGAATAATATGTGAATAAATGTTAAATATTGATTTAATCATTTATTCATAATTAATTAATAAAGAGAAAATCAATTAAATGGTTAAAAGGCTTAATGGGCCAAATCCCGGAGTGGAAAGGGCCCAAGAGGGGGCCGTATTCCTAGGAGGGGCCAAGGGGGTGACCGACGGCCCTAGTGGGCCAGCTCCCCATGTGGGGCTCATGGTGGGGGTGGCTGGCGGCGCCTCCCCCCACCCCTCCCCCTTGTTTAGTCCCACCCCAGGACTTTGAGGGAGGGAGTACCTCCCCTTCCCCCTATATATAGTGGGGTATTTTGACCAAATAATAGAACACACTATTCAATAAAGGTTTCCTCACTTTGGGGGAGATGTCCAATTGATATTATCTCTCTCTCTCTCTCTCCCATGACCGTGGTCCCAAGTTCGGACTGCGCGGACGAGAGTCTTCTCCACCTCTGAGTGCCATCTCGCTGCGGGATTCGGATCCAGGCGCTCTATTTCCGCAACTACTGCTGGATCGGGGAAGCGAGATTCATCGCCAGGCACCGGATGCATGTAACTCCCTGTGAGGTGCAACATTTGATTTACTAGAAGTCGTTGGATCCTGATGACTGGATTCCTGCACCAACAACATGGTTATTGTAGTACTTGTAGCAGCAAATATTTAAGAGTTTATCCCGATGGAAGATTGTTGAACGGAAACAACACGACCCCGTAGCCACGTTTTCAATGCGGCCATGTTTCACACCCAAACCGTGGTTTGGAAATAGCATATTCTATAAGTTAGTAGAACATTGATTATTGAGAGGGGTTTAAAGTATCTAATAACAAAGAACTTTTAGCGAGAACAAAATAAACTTAGACAGAAAGTAAACATGAATATGAACTGAATTAAAGAGATTGTAGTTGTAGGATTGAATGGAATGAGAGACGGCTTCTAGGCTTCGATCTCACTAGTACTAGATGGGCAAATATATGTGTGATCTATAAGAGATTTCTCAGACCAATAAACGTTCCCATATTGATTACCGGGCTGTCACACTGTGTGCACTATGCATGGTTCTCGCGCTTCACCGCAAGGCAAAAGGCACTCCCGGACCAAAGGATCACATAAACTCATCTTAGATCACAATAAATTCTAACTTAGCGCACTAGATCGTACCTCAACCTAGAATTGAATCAATCACTCACACATGGATGAACAACGAAACATATATCAATATATAATGATATCACAACCGTGTTCAATCTTACAATTACTAAACATAAGAGAGAGAGGGAGATGGAGATGATGATGGAGATGGAGATCTATGCGTGGTGGAGGTGATGTCTTCCTTCTCCTCCCCTTCTTCTTGCTTGGATGCCTTGATGGTGATGGTGTTGAGGGAGATCTAGATCTTGGAGGTGTCACTAGTGGAAAACGTCCCTTTTGTCCCGGTTTGTAAGAGCCTTTAGTCCCGGTTTCCCAACCTGGACGGGGCAATCGGGACTAAAGGCGTCCACCTTTAGTCCCGGTTCGGCCACAAACCGGGACAAAAGGCCCTCACGGGGCAGCGTCGAGCGCGCGGGACCTTTAGTCCCGGTTTGTAATACGAACCGGGACTAAAGATTTTTTTTAATTTTTTTTCCAGTTTTCTTTTATTTTTTTTCAAATTTTTCTTGAACTTTTGAATTATCTGACTCGCTGATACATTGCAAATGTATCTATAATTTTTGAAGTTTCATGCTTGGTTTTTTCTACTTTCTTGTGTTTTCTCCATATTTTGGAGTACTTTTCATATGATTTCTTGGACTAACAGATTAACAAGAGCCACAATGCCAGCTGCATGTTTTCTGCTGTTTTTTATTCCAAGAAAGTAAGAAAATGAATATTCTCGGAATTGGATGTGACAAAAGCCAAAAATCCTATTTCATCAGAAGACTCCCGGAGCCAGAATATGAGACGGAGTGGGCTAGGGCCCAGCCACACCACCTGGCCGCGCCAGGGGGTGGTATGGCCACCCCATGCACCCCCTCGGTCTCCCTCTTCGCCCATAAGATGCCTTCTGACCTAAAAACTCAGGGGGGGTTCGACGTTTTTCCAGAAGGAGTTCCGCTCCGCCGCCACCACCAGATTCCACGAAACAGCACCATAAACTCCGTTCTTGCACCCTGCCGGGACGGGGAATTGGAGGAGATCATCGCCATCATCATCACTATCGCTTCTCCATCGACCATCCATGTTTACCCCATCTATGAGTGAGTAATCCCCCGCCGTAGGCTATGGGGATGGTAGGGATTGGATGAGATCGTTCATGTAATGGCATCAGATTGTTAGGGCATGGTGCCTAGTATCTTCTATTAGTGCTTTATGACTTTGTTGCGACTTGTTATGTTTAATGCTTGTCACTAGGGCGCGAGTGCCATGATTTCAGATCTGAACATGTTATTGATTCATTATGATAGTATTGTTTATGGTCTTACCTGCAAGTTGTATACACACGTTGTTGTCCGGAACCAAAGGCCCAGAATTGACAGAAATCGGGATAACCGGAGGGAATGGCTTTGATGTGAGGATCACATGTGTTCACGAGTGTTAATGCTTTGCTCCGGTGCTTTATTAAAAGGAGCACCTTAATTGCCATTAGTTCCCTTGAGGCCCCGCTGCAAACGGGCTGGCAGGACAAAAGATGTTGTGCAAGTTCTCATTGCGAACATGTATGACTATATATGGGACACATGCCTAGGATTATCTAGTACTTGGATGCTTTATCTTATTTATCTACAATTGCCCTATGTTCTGATTGACATGTCAATTGTCTTGTCCATGCAATGCCCGTCTATCCATCCTTATGCCTACCGCACTCGAATCCTACTGTTTACTGCTATTATTACTGCTGTCTTTACTTTACTACTGCTGTTACTTTACTATTCTTACTACAAAACTGTTGCTACTGATAAAACTGCTGTGAGCAAGATTGTTTCTAGGTGCAGCTGAATTGACAACTCAGTTGTTAAGGCTTATAAATATTCTTTGGCTCCCCTTATGTCGAATCAATAAATTGGGTTTCACTTTCCTCAAAAATACTGCGATACATCCCCTATACTTGTGAGTCATCACGTGCTAATCTCTCACATCTCTCATTTTTCACACTAACTATACTTAATCATAGGTCAAATTACACTGATGGTCAAACTTCCATGTTGATCACCCATCCTAGCACTACTCCACCCCCAGCACGCTTAACTTCCCTATTCCATCTCTCCCACCTCGCGCGAAGGATCCGTTTACCTTGTTGTCAAGACTAGTATATCAATCCTATTAGCTCATATCAATATGTCAATCGTCTTTATTTTTTGAAATTACGAACAACTATTTAAGTAAACAACAATAAATAAATAATAATAATATTTTATTCCAATGAAAATAAAGAAACTAATTAAATTAATATTTTATTCATTTTTTGCCATTTATTCATTTAAAATGACATAAATAATATCTTCAAATCTGTAAATCAAAATTCGACAAATAATATATCCATTATTATCATAACTTTTTTTCTTTTTAAATTTTAAGAATCTAAATCCAAAGCGGCATAAGGCAGTTGAAATCGAAGAGGAAATTTTTCTGCACGTTTTGATAGGCTGTACGTTTTTTTCTGATATCGTATGCAAACGTTATGACCATTTGAATTTTTCATGACATTTTTTTCAAATTATGTCGAAATTCATGTTTGTTAATTTTCGTAACAACTAAATCATTTTATATAACTACACTTCTAAAGATTTTATTTTTGGAATTTTTTAAATTTTTTAGCATGATTTTGAAACTAAAAAAGGCGATCTCCTGTCAGAGGGGGGTGGAGAGCCGTTCTCCTGCCGCGGCAGGATTTGTGCCTGTTTTCCTGCCACGGCAGAACTTAAGATTTTTTTCCCGTTCTATTTAGTCCCGGTTGGTTATATGAACCGGTACTAATGGTCACACCTTTAGTCCCGGTTGGTGATACGAACCAGGACTAAAGGGGTCGACACCGGTCGTAGCCTGCCGCAACCCCTTTAGTCTCGGTTGGTGTCTCCAACCGGGACTAAATATCCTATTTAACCTGGGACTTAAGATTGTTCCGTTGGAACCAGGACTAATGTGAGCATTAGTCCCGGGTCCAACCACAACCGGGACTAATGCTTCAAACTGGGGTGGACGAAAGGCCGTTTTTCTACTAGTGTGTGGTTGAGGCAGAGCTCCGCCGCAATGGAGATCAGATGGGTGGTGGCAGCGGTAGAGCTCCACCCCTAAAGGGCTATGGCTTGGTGGCTCTCTCTTGGGTCCTCCTTCCTTTATATAGGCCTTGGGGGTGCCCTAGGGTTCCCCCAATACCGTCATATGACTTAGGGAAGGTTCTAGAGCTTTTCTAGGGTCAAATCCCATCGTTTGTAACCTTTTTGGCAACTATACGGGCGGAGCTATACGACCAGAAAAATAGCTTCGGCTGTATAGTTGCTCGTCAAACCATTTGTCTCCTTTAGTATTTTGGTCACCATTTTTTCATACGAACTTCGTTATGGGTGTTCTTGGGCTCGTTGAGTTTGTATCGTCGAGGGCTACGACCCCATTGTCTTGGATATTTATTTTGAGAAGTTGGAAAATTTTACTTTTTCAACCTCTCAAATGGCTAAGTCTGGTCCCTGCAGCTCCTCCATACTATGCTCTCTTTGTCCCTTTTGCCTTTGTTTTATCCATAATCAGCATCAACACCTACACACATGTCATAGACAAGGAAAAGTGATAAAATTCTACCTAAACTACTAAATGTGCAAAGCTCATATGAAAGTAAATGAGAACTAGAAGTCATGCATATAAGGCATAGCTATAGCTGAAAGAAACATGATATGAGAGATAAATGGCTCATTTTATATGGCTAAAAGAGGTGGTATTTCACAGCCATCAACTTCCCCAAGATAAACCTTGCTCATCCTCGAGCATGAAGGGTCGGTAATAAATTAATGGTTGTGAAATAGCTTATCATTGGAAATCAATGCCTTGCATCCTTATTTCTTCTACAAGATTGAAGAGAGAAAACATGTATTCATACAAGGAAACACAAGATTAGTTATAAAGACCAATAAATATTCATCAAAACTTATATGCTCCATGTCAACAGTGAATCTACATGCAGACAAACTTGTGATCCTCTTATTGCACCTTTTGTATATCTTTTCATATCATTATTATTTTTTATGACGCAAAACTTAGTCACAAATAGATGTCAAGCATAAATAGGATTCTACCCAATCATGTCATCTAGTTAAGGCTCTCAAGTGCAAACATCAATTATTGAGTTTCAGAAAGTTTATCTCTTAGTAACGAGATTTATGCCAAAAGGAAATGCGAGAACATGTAAAAAGAAGCATAGCATTAGAGTGTCTCTTTTTGGTCATCCACATCAATGAATCATGGCTATAAAACACTCATTTTCTATTCTTTGTCTTTCGAAAACTTCAGTTCATCAGTAATGAGATCATGCCAAACCTTAGTGTGTTTAATAAGACTGTGTAGGCTAAGAATGGATACTCGTGACCATTACCAACCTTTCCCTTTTCGGTATAATGATTTCTCATAACGGTCAGAGGAGTATTCCCTCTTTCGCTTTGAACGCAGGCCCATGAGAATACCGATGCATACCCAAATATAACATTTATGCTATATTTGTTGGGCAACCCATAGCCAAACTCCAAGAGTTTCCTCTTTTTGGACTGTTCAAAGGCCAGCAGAGTTATTAGCATCCCATGTTGTGCGACAGTGGTGCAGACACGCATAAATCAATATCATAATTTAATCAACAGGTCAAGATTTGACATGCATCTCAATTACTGCTAAATATTAGTTTCTTCAAACAAATCCTTTCAAAGAGTACTATCAAGTCGATCATCACATCTATGGCGTTGAGTATCTTTAAGGCTAAACTCTTAAGACAATTAATCAACACCTCATTTAGGATAGAACTCAAAACTTCGAAATATCATTTCCAATTGACAACTCCTTTCGTAAGCAAACTATCAAGTCTATTGTTTTGACATTATGGGGTCGAGCATAACCTATTCATTTAAGACAAGGCTATTTAGTGATAACCAACAAAATTCAAAAGATCTTGGTCAAGTATTCATTCTTTCCAAGTGTAGATATTGTGGCAATGTTTTCTAGAGGATCACAAATAGTGTGACAAGCTTGATAAACAATTTGGAAAGATGCATACAAGCTCTAAGTCAACTCCTATGGTGCATATCATGAGCAAGTGTATCCCCATATGAATACAGAACTAGACCTTAAACAAGCATTCAAAAATAGTGGAATACATGATTGCATTAAACCTTCGTCGAATACAAACATTGCACAAGACTCTACACATACAGAAGTAACATCCCCATGCTTAGAACTTTGCAAGAACCAAACTTGAGTATATCACACCAAATGAAAAGACAAAATACAGTTTCGAGAATAAAGTGTGATAAGTGGTTACCTGCCCAATCTTAGTTGAAAACAAGGGTGACACACTTTACCGTTGAGATACAAGTAACCTCTCTTTTGATGGACAAAGAACCTTTGCTTCAACATGTATTTCTTGATATGGTCCGGTGTGCCTTCCTTGAGGACCTGCTTAAAAACTAAAAAGAAAACGAAATATTTTTGTGTTTCTGATGATACAAGTTTAGCTCACAAGTGATAAAAATACAAGTCCCACTAAGTCGGTTCATCAACCTAAGCACCACGCTTAAGTCAACAAACTAGTTCTAGAAGATGCCTCTCCTAGATTTTGATGAAGTGCAAGTGAGACAAAATACGAAACACGAGTGTGCAGCCGCTATGTGCTTAATTAAAGAGGTTCGAGTTGGAAGGTTTTACTAGAAACTGATTTTTAAAGCGTTGAATTGAAGCAACCAAGTGGATCATGTGAGTGTTTGCACGGTGAGCACTACTATACACGTCGTCACACAAGGTTCAAGTCCCTACGAAAATAACACACAAAATAAAATGCATCGGTTTGGTATACAAACATAGTTTGTTTACCTCCTCGATAATAGGAAAGTAAAAAAGAAAACATGGACTTCTATAGAGAATTACGGTCTAGGAGGTTTCCGAGGTAGAATTTTGTTGCTTACATATGTTCGGCTTGTCTAGACCATGGGAGAAGCTCCCAGGTGGTGTTTCGATGTTTTTAGAAGAGGAAACAAGAACAAAGAATAAATTTTGAGCAATGGTTACCTTCCAGTTGGCATTTGAGGGCTTTTCTCAACTATACGGACGCAACTATACGACCGGAGAAAAAGTGTTCCGCCATATAGTTGGTCGTCAAACTGTCTATCCCTGAAAAAAGAAAATATACAAATGCATCGATATCTATACGACCGGAACTATACGGCTCGAATTTTTATTCCCGTCGTATAGTTAGTCGTTACACTATCAGTATATTGGAAAAGAATTTGTACGGAGGCTACGATATCTATACGACCGGAGCTATATGGCCGAAATTTTTATTCCCGTTGTATAGTTGGTCGTTAAACTCTCAGTACATATGAAAGAAAAATTGTCGATGGCAAAGATATCTACAAGATTGGAGCTATATGGCCGGAGTTTTTATTTCCACCATATAGTTGGTCTTTAAACTCTCTGTATGCATCAAAAATTTCCGTTTTTCGAAATTTATTTCTTATCCTGTAACTTAGTGATATACCTTGTTTTGATAGTAAAATAACAACTTAAATTTTCGACCAACATTAACATGTATAGGATGATATTTAGGTACAACTGAGTTGTGCAACACATAGTAACAATAAATTCTACCTTTTTAAAACTACAACAACATAACTCTAATAGCAAATCATGCAAAAAATAAAAATGCCAATGCAACATGAATGCATCTAGAGTCAAGACACAAAACTAAGAAAGACACCTAATCACATCCTGGTTGCCTCCCAGGAAGCGCTTTCTTATAACCAAGTAGCCATGCTTTTATACTCCATATTTATTCACCAATGGAGGCAACTACAGGAGTAGTTTTGCTTACCTCTGACGAGTGTCTCATCGCCATCTAAACACCACACACGGTTTTTACGGTGCACAAACGATTTGTGATATTAGACTTGAAAACCAGTTCATAATATTTGGCCAGATGGTCATGAACCAATCAGACATGGTCTACCCTTCCCATGTTACAAAATGACAGCTAACTTCATTGTACATACATATATATACATGTGTATATATAGGACATATTCATACTACACCCGGGTGTAGTTACATCCATGTGTGCTTCACATTATTTAGGCAGTATCTATCATACTGGAGACTATATATGGGTAGTATGAAGTATATACGAATATTTGGGTAGTATATATACTACTTTTTTGATAGTATGTAATTTTTATTCACATACTCCTTTTATACGTACAAATATGACGGTATTTTACATATATAGTGTAAACTATGGGTGTATTTGCAATTTTTTCACCTAACTTATTTGGAAGTATCTTAGATATAGTATATGAACATACTCAAACAGATAAAGTATTACAAATACTTCCGTAAGGTAGTATATAAGACGTGGGTGTAGTTACACCCGGGAGTAAGAAGTATTTTTCCTATATATATATATATATATATATATGTATATATATATATATGGCCCTAATCATACATATCTAAGTGACTAAGTCTCCTTGTCATCACCAACGGAGATGTTGATGATGTCATCATTGTCGGTGCCTCCTCCGCCCTCTCTAGAACCTATGTCTCTGCATTGTCTCCTCCTCCGCTCTGTCCAGAGCCTGATGACTCGACATCATCGGCGAAAGACTTTCTAGTGCCCAACGACGCGCCCAATTCTTAGGCGGCCTTGATCCTTGCCGCGACAGCCATCCAAGTCGCCGCAATCTCCTTGCCGCGGCAGCCATCCAAGTCGCCGCGGCAGATTTTTTGGAAACTGCGAACATGTCGCTGCGCAGCCAGCCTTATTTTTACCTTTGTTCTTGGAGTGTAGCCATGAACACAACATGTCATCGTGGAGAGTCTCAAAGGACCCCTCCACGACGTGATACACCACTTATTCCTCATGCCTCCCAGACGCGATGGACTCCCCTCCACCATCATGTGCTCCTGCAAGTCATTTGCCTGTAACCCGTCCAACTTATCCGCCTATGAACCGTGCCCCTCCTCCTCTAGGGCGTGACCCCCCCTTCAAATCAGACCCCATGAGGTCGATGATGCTTTCCCCGACACTGTGCTATGAGGAATGCGCCTCCTCGCTACCCGATGGCGCAAGGTCGATATACCCGAGAGTGGATTCGCAAGGAGGCATGTTGTCGATGAGAGAGACAACCAACGAGAAGATTACGCGAGGCATTTTATAGATGAGGGGAAATGGCGCAAACACTATGAGACTTCAAATTACGAATGAAAACAGTAAAGCAGCAAGGATGGATCGACCAAAAACTATTTGTATACGATTACAAGTAATAAATTGTTTGTGATGTTCATCCCCATAGTGCCTGATTAACAAAATCCCAAACATTTCACCCAACAAAAACGGTGGGAGATAGATAAAAATTGCAAACTCTTTACAAATACTAAAGCGTGAGCCAAATTACATGGAAAGAGCTATGATTATAATTGCTACTACTTCTCGTCATCATCACAGATGTTGATGATCTCCTTTTTGTAGGTGGAGCCAAAGGCCTTGGCTTCGCTGGCAGCGGTGATACTGCCGGCCTACACCAAGCTCTCTGTGTCCCTCATGTTTCTTCTTGGTGAAGTACTCCAGTAGCCTCGCCCGCTCCACGAGCATGTTGTCCTCTGACCATTCGAGCTACGGTGAATCATCTTCCTGAGTTAAGGTCACCGCGTCCTTGTTGTCCTCCAAATTAATGTTGCAATCATCGTACGATGAGGTGCATCCGAAATACGAGGGGGATGAGCCTCCGTCGTGGTCCTGCGGAGAGAAGGGATGATCCTCCTCTCCAACCTATGGAGCTTCCTCCTCCTTCACCACTGGAGCGTCCTGTTCATTACAGCAGTGCTTCGCCGGCAGGCACTTCCTGATGCAATAAAGGCAAGCGGTCTTCTTGTTGTGAGCCATATTGAAGTGTGTCTACCGTAGAGCAGGGTGTGTGCTTCAAGATAGCGTGTCACCGCAGAGCTTTATTCTGCGTGTTTGGGAAGCTGCATCGTCCCCAACGCGTGGCCCACGATGGAGAAGGAGAAGAGGCTACACGCGCATCTTACGAAGTTCGGGAAAAGCACACAATGATTTATGACTCACCATGTGAGAAAGGGCACATAAAATGAAACAGTGGAAAAATGATGACCACGCCGGAAATACGAGGCACACGGTTCATGAGGAAATAAACGTGGGAGATGCTTTGCTGATAAGCCAACAGGTTCTCTATTTTTTCTATGTGTGTAATATTTGTTATGGTTCTGAAAAACATCGTTATGGTTCTGAAAAACATTGGGTGTGGGACAAACCTACGAAGAAGCCTGCCCAGACCATGGGCAGACGTTCAACTTTTTGCAGCATCAACGACCTTCCGCACCGCACATAGAAAGGTTTTTCCGTATGGGACAGGGGCCTTAATAAGCATGATCTGTACTAGTAGGCACAACAATGCACCGTAGACGGCCACACTGATTAAGTACAGGATGAATAAGGATCCGTCCTCCCGTTTATCATCATTTACTGGGAACCTTTATGTAATTCATTTTCTTTCTTTTGTTAGTCTTTGTACATAGTAGGTTTCAGATATTTGGATGTTTAGTGCAAAAATTATGGCAGTCCCCTGCAATTTTACGAATCAAATACAATACTCCCTTTTATCATCATTTATTGAGAACCTTTATGTAATTCATTTTCATTCTTTTGTTAGTCTTTGTACATAGTAGGTTTCGGATATTTGGATGTTTAGTGCAAAAATGATGGCAGTTCCCCTGCAGTTTTACGAATCAAATATAATATTTTAATCTACACGGAATGTATACAAGTAATGTTGAGTGGTGCTACTCCTTGAACCAAACAATTTTTTCACACCCATACACATTCGATAAGTTCTCAAAACATACAATACAAGCTTAAAACAAGGACAAGCAAATGAATGAGAATTTCTGGGATTGACATATTAACCCAAGAGAAATCCACGTATTATTTAAAATACAAATGATGCCAAACACTGCATATTAAATCTTCACACGCCGACTAGTAGGTGTCTGCCCCTTTCCACCTAGTTGTCGTTTATTCAGTTGATAGGTTGACCTACAAAATAAAAAAGGGAAACAATATTATCATAACATATCACATGGATGGAGATGTTATACTTAGTATAATGTGATAGATTTGATACAATATATTTCCCAATATTTTCGATGGATTACATAGCTATGAAGATGTATTCAGCCACATGCTTATGTTTCCCACGACGCTATACCTAAAAACATGCATGATTGATTTGAACTAAGCTCGGCAATAGAAGGAGTAAATGTGAAGTTCTCAAAACATGTTGCTTACAGTTTCAGGGGTGTAGAACGCATGAATATCAAGTTGTCTGTATATCTCGACGTTGAAAGTTTCATTGACTAATGTGTGCTTTATGATGCCATGGGCATTAGCAAATTCTCCAGTTCCAGCAACAATTCCCCACTGGCCATTTGGTGGAGTCATCCCCATGGCTAGAAGAGTTGACCCTGTAAACCTGTTTTTGGTGTACAATACGATTGAGGAGCGTCATAGGAAAGTTAGACTCCATACATACCAGTTGTAATAGTACTACTCCCTCCGATCCAAATTAATTGACTTTGATTTGTCCAAATTCGGATGTATCTAGACATGTTTTAGTGCTAGATACATCCGAATCTAGACAAATCCGAGTCAATTAATTTGGACCGGAGGGAGTACCAACTAACATAGCAGAGGTTCCAGAATTTTACCTTGCGTCCTCAAACACTATGCTGTGATAAGTGAACCAGCCAGCGCTACCTTTGATATCAGACTGCGCATGCATGCCTTTTGCATGAGCAATGACGGCACCGTTGGGTGCAGGGGCGTCGAGGAGAGGCCAGTCATGAATGGCAATTGAACCGAACGACAGAGCGTTGGGAGATCTTACCATCGTGTCTTCGTTGTTGTTGGGTTGTCCTGTAACAACTTGGTGCAAGTACACACGCAAGTTTAACTCCTTTTCACAAGCATAGGTTGGGCAGGAGAAGGAAAGACTTGCCATGGAGAGGATGCAGTATGAGACGAATAGGAGGGTCAAAGCATGGCTGCTGGCAGTGCTAGCCATTGCTAGGATTATTGGCTCTAGGGAAGAAGGGCCAAACACTAATTTGCTTTACTCTTTCAATCTATCTTGTGTGCTCTGATCAATGCATAGAAAGGGCTCTATTTATAGAGTACACATGACTACTGCATGCATTGTGTAGACTGGAGTCCGGAGGCTACCTTGTGCTTTTTCTTTTATTTTGTCTAGCCAGCCTTTTCGACGAAAGACATCATGGATTTTTTTTAAAAATTCATGGAGTTCCATTTAAGTCAGGAGGAACACAGAATATAAAATGCAACCAAATTAATGAGTTCTCTCGTGCCACTTGCAAATTTATTTTCCAGATGACACACCACTTGCAGTTAAAAATTTACACCTCCGGTCAGAAGATGGAAATGATGAATGCGGGGTCAATATATTTCTCAAAGACAATCAAGCTGTTCTGTCAATTTATATTTTGTAATATACAGCGCAACCAAATAAAAGAGTTCCTCTGTGCTACACGCAAATTTCTTATCTAGATGACATGCCACTTGCAATATAAAATTTACACCTTGGACGGAACATGGATATGATGAATGCAGGACCATCATATTTCTCAAAGACAGTCAAGCTGTTTCGTCAATTTATATTTTATTTTTGCCAGCTGTTACATGATAAAACCTATTGAGTAGAGGAACAAAATAACATTCAGATTTCTAGCAATTTTTGTCTTTGAGGATGACACATGGAGATGACAAATGTGGGGCCGTTCCTATATAGTATAAGACAATAAACGTGCTTCATCAATTTCTGGGTTTCTTTCATAAGCTGGCTTGATTCCAATACAGAGAGACCACAGTAAACGCCACGAAACTGCTGCGCACACGATGCAAACCCTGTATGATCCACGTACAACAAATAATCCAGTGGTGTGCTGCACAACTCTGCCACCCATGAAAGGTTGGATATTGTGTGTCATACAACTATCGCCGAAAAGGTATCTGCGTGTATAGCAGAGTTCTAAACACCACACCACATATATAATGGTTCGAATAATCACTATGGTTTTGCTAGCGTGGCAGTCAATATTACTAAATCTCCATAGAACCATCCAGAGAGGCTGATGGATTATCTCAACAATTGAGAATTTTACATTATGAATAAACAGGGAAGGTCATATTCGTATGCTTGTAAGATGAGTACCACTACATATCGCCCTCTTCTGAGCTCACATGTTTCAATATTTTACATCATCGATGCATCTATTCCAACATGGATATCACATGAGATGTGTTATTCAACTCTCTATCTCTCTGGACTCTTGGTAATAAATGACCACCATGTTATGGTACTTGTCAAGTTTTATATGTAGCATACTATATTTTTGTGTGGAAAGTGTAGCATACTATATTTAAAGATCTTGAATCAAAGGACCACCAATACTATGCAATTTTTTGCCTTGTCCTCCCTCCGTTCCCATAAGGAGCGCGTAAATTATCTCGCACGCTTATTAAGGAGCAGTTGGGTAAGTGAGCGCTGGACTTATTAAGTGAGCGCTGGACTATGTCAATTTTGTGTTGTATAACAAATAAATACCATCAATTTGTGGTAGCTCTGCTTGTTCTTTTTTGACAAAGGGAATATATTAATATAACGAAGATACCAAATACACTCAGCCTTTGCACCAACAAGAAGTGCAAAGACATCAGGGATGCACACAGCCAAGAAAGAAATAACAAGTGAGAAAAGAAAAAACAAAGACCCTGTCGTGGTGTACAACCAAAGCACTCTAACCACCACCGAGTACAACACCTGTACTACAAACTAGGCTCTCCAAAAAAAATCTATGTAGACCATAGACGTGTTGGAGATATGCCCAAGAGGCAATAATAAAGTGGTTATTATCATGTCTTCACACTTATGATAAATGTTTGCATACCATGCTATAATTGTATTAACCGGAAACATTAATACTTGTGTGATTTGTAAACTAAAATAAGAGTCCCTAGTAAAGCCTCTTGTTAAACTAGCTTGTTGGTTAATATATGATCATGGTTTCCTGATCATGAACATAGAGATGTTATTAACAACAGGATCATATCATTAGGAGAATGATGTGATGGACATACTCCTATAAATAAGCGTAGCATAAAGATCAAGTCATTTCAATAGTTCAATTGCTATATGCTTTCTGATACATAGTAACCTAATTCCTTCGACCATGAGATCGTGCATATCACCTTTACTGGATGGATGCTTTGATGTCATCAAACACCACACCGTAACAGGGTGGCTATAAAAGTGGCATTGAGTGTTCGGAAAGTATTGGTTGAAACACATGGATCAAGAGTGGGATTTGTCCATCCACATGACGGATAGATATTCTCTGGGCCCTCTCGGTGAAATGTCATCCAATTAGCTTGCAAGCATGTGACTTGGTCACAAGGGATCACATATCACGGGAACGAGAAAAGAGTACTTATCAGTAACGAGGTTGAACTAGGTATGCAGAGATACCGACGATCATAACCTTGGATAAGTAACATATCGTGAGACAAAGGGAAATTGGTATCGTATGTAAGTGGTTCATTCGATCGCAAAGTAATCGTAGAAATATGTGGGAGCCATATGAATTTCCAGATTCCTCTATTGGTTATTGTTCGGAGAAGTGTCTCGATCATGTCCGCATAATTCACGAACCGTAGGGAGACACACTTAAGGATTCGACGTTGTTTGAGTAGTTATGGTATTATGAGAAAGAGACCGAATGTTGTTCGGAGTCTCGGATGGGATCCGGGATATCACGAGGTGATCCGGAATGGTCCGGAGAATAAGATTCATATAAGGAAAGTCCCGTTTCGGAGTTCGGGAATGATTCCGGTGTTTTCATCGGGGATATTCTAGAAGGTTCCGGATTGTCCGGCACTCCGGGGGGGAAGGGGTACATGAATGTGTCATTACATATTGGAATGATTGCATCATGTACTAAGTGTTCTTGCTGTCCCAAATATAGGATTAAATTGAATCCTAAAACAGAAAAGTCAAATGTCCAGTTTGAAAGTCAAACGGCTAAAACAAGAAACTGTGGGAAACAAGCAAGAGGAGTTGGAATCAACTTGGAGGAGGAGTTGGACTCCTCCAGGCCGGCGGCCAGCCCTAGGCCGAGTTGGGGAGGGACTCCCTCCCTCCCCTGGCGCGCCAAGACCCCCCTCCCATAAAAGGAGGGGCAGGGCTCCTCCTAGACACACACAAGTTTCCTATCCTCTAAACTAAACCCTAGATCTAGACCCCGGTTTAGAGCTATTCGGTTTAGAGCCTTCTAATTGGTTTAGAGCCCTCTAATTGGTGTGTCTAATTACTAGACCACTAATAGCCTCTCTCATAAGCTCCACCATACTCGCACCGGCTTAAGGCGAAGCCCTGCGGGATCTCCCCTCTACTTCCGGTACCACGCCGTTGTGCTGCCGGAATCGCGAGGAGAGTGCTACAACCTCCGCTGCCTGCTGGAACAAGGGAGAGGAAGGTCTTCGTCGAGTACCGAACGTGTGACCGACTGCGGGAGCGCTGCTGGAACGTGGCGCTGGAAGGATCGTCTACACGATCTTGAGATCGGAAAGAGTACGACTACATCATCCACGAGAATCTGCTCTCGTTAACCGCTTTGGAATCTTCGAGGGTGAGTTCCTCTATCGACTCGTTGCTACAATCTAGTAGATAGATCTTGGCTTGTTTGTTTGTATGCGATAGAAAAATTTTGTTTTCCATGCTACGAACCCCTACAGTGGTATCAGAGCCGTGTCTATATGTAGATCTGTTGCACGAGTAGAACACAATGGTCATTGTGGGCGTTGATGCTTTTATTGTAGATTGCTTTTTGTGTACTTTGCATCTTGCGGTATGTTGGGATGAAGCGGCCCGGGCTAACCTTACATGACATCGTTCATGAGACTTGCTCCACGCTTGACATGCAACTCGTTTTGCATAAGTGGCTTTGCGGGTGCCTGTTTCTCCTAGCATAGTAAAGATCCAATTTACAACGGGTGATCAACAATGCTAGTATCAATGTTGTGGTTCTTGTTCGTAAGTTAGAACGACACTTATGGAAAGCCCCAAACCACGTAAAATATGCAAAGAAAGTAGAAGCGTCTAACTTTGTTTTGCAGGGGTGTGCAGTGATGTGATATGGCCATGATTGTGATTATATATGATGTATGCAATGTTCCTTATTGTAAGTCGGCAACCGGCAGGAGCCATATGGTTGTCTTTAATTTCTGTTAAGACCCGCGTGTCTATTCAAAGTAGTTGTAATAGTTGAAGCCGGTGGACGACAACCATGGAGAAGCGTCATTGACCTTGATGCCATGCCGATGATGATGAAGATCATGTTCGTGCTTGAAGATGGAGATCGGAAGCACAAAGAAGAAAGGCCATATCATATCACATATTATGAATTGCATGTGATGTTAATCCTTTATGCATCTTGTATTGCTTAGTAGACGACGGTAGCATTATAAGATGATCCCTCATGCACATAAATTTCAAGTTCTAAAGTGTTCACCCTTAGTATGCACCGTTGCCAAAGCTTGCTGCTTCGAAGCACCACGTGATGATCGGGTGTCTTTGATTCCGCGGGTGAATACAACGTAAGCAAGCCAGATTTGCTTATGCGGTAGCTAAGGTTTGATCTTGACGAGCCTAGCATGTACAGACATGGCCTCAGGAACACGGATTACCGAAAGGTAGAGCATGAGTCATATAGTAGATATGATGAACATGTTGATTGTTCGCCATTGAAGCTATATCAACTCTCGTGATGATCGGTTTTGATGTGGTGGATTTGGTTCATGTGATCACTAAAACAATGTGAGGGATGTTGTTTTGAGTGGGAGTTCACCTAGATTAATTTAATTATTAATTAGAACTCAATTTATCATAAACTAAATCAAAGTGAATTTGCATAGTTGTTGTAGTCATTGGCATCCGTTTACCACCTTGCGCTTAGTTATAATTGAGATGATAGAACTATAGAATTCTGGTTAGATACTTTACGAACTGGTATCGTATTGTTTTGAAGTGTTAATCTAAAGTTTAAAAGTCCTATTGCAAACTTTCAGTAAATTCCGGTTACTCCATGAAGTTTAATAATCAGTATTAAATCAAGAGTAACAATTCCAAGTGTTAGTATATAAGTATCATGTTTGTCTCCATGATTCTTGATATTCAAAGGATTCTCTTAATATCAAGGTATCTAGGATCTGAAAGAGTTGTTTCAGAAACCATGACGTGTGGAAGATATTGTGATATCTGAAACGAAGTTTTGGTTGCAACATGATAGAGTATAATATGGCAAAAGTCATGTTCTCATATTTGATGAGAATTTGCAAAAGGTTGGAGACACTTGTTGTCCTAATCCACCAATAGGATTTGGAGAGCAACATTATACTCATGATTCACCGTTATAAGCTAAAAGTAGCTTGATCATGGATAAATCCATGATGAGGGTGAATATTTGATGTAGGTAAAATGTTTACTACACCAAGAGATTACTAAAGAAAGGAATTTGAAAGAACACCAAACATTTGATAATGGTGATCTACTTCAAAGTGCAAATCCAAAGACATTGGTATTTAACTATACATGCTTTGGACTAGATGTCATATGTATGACTCCACTATTGATGTTGATAGATTCTTTCAAACTGAAAAGGAAATACTGAAAGAGAATCTCATAAATATATGGCAGAAAAGAAAAGACTAGAATCGTTCAGTTTAAGTATATAGATGATATACATGTTATGGCTATATTCTTTGCTTGTTGAACAATGTGGTTCTTAAGTATTTGATACTGAATTTGTTGGTGTGAATCGTCATACGAAACAACACAATTCATGAACTACAATGGCCTAAGTAACTAGCAAAAGAATATGTGATGATGTTCATCAAGAACAAAATAAAGGGTTATTGTGTTGCTTGTTAAACATCAAAGCTTGCCTTCAAAGATTTGTTTTATCAGGTATTATGAGAACAAAAGGATTGTTCAAATAATTGCCGTAATCCATAAAAGATGGATGATTCGCAAATCTCGTTGGAGACATCACATCCATAAAACTAGTGCTAAAGATGTCGAAAGACAAATTGATTGAAAGATCACTTGGGAAGTGACATCGCCGTTTGAATTATAATGGAAAGAAAACATGAAGAAACTCCATGTTGATGGAATTTTGGAGTCTTCTGATTTTTGATCATATGACGCTTGTGAAACTTTCCTAGAGATAATTAAAACTTCGTTCATAGGCCAAAAGGGAACGAATGACTAGCTTATTGGAACTTGTACATATTGTTGTACGAAGTCCGTTATGTGTAGTCAAGAGCGATGGATTTCAACTTCATATGCTTTCTCCGAAAATTTGAGTGAATATATGAATATTTACTTAATAAGGATGAAGTATGAAACATTTGAAAAGTTCAAAGACTTTCAAGATGAAGTGCAAAATCATTGTAACAAGAATATAAACAGTTTATGATAAAGATCATAAAGGAAGATATTTGAGTTACAAGTTTAGCATAATACCTAAGATTTAAGGAATCGTTCCGTGGATTTGCATTTCCCGAAACACCATAAGAGTATGGAGCGTTCGAGATATGTAATTAAACCTTGTTTGACATGGTAAGATCGAAAGGTGTAATTCATAAAACTGCCATTGTATTTTAAAGATTAAAAGCTTTAGAGATTACCGTTTTTCCACTGAAAAGAGCTCCATCATAATCCGTTGAAATGACACCATATAAGGTTATGGTTTGGGATAAAACCCAAGTTGTCCTTTCTTAAACATTGGTATGCTATGCATAAGAAAGATGTTTGCAACCAAAGTCGGATGAACCTGTCTTTGTATGTTATTTCGAATAACTGTTAAGTACTCCTCCATAACATCAGAGACAAAAGTGTTTGTCACTTAAAACGTCAAGTTTCTTTGAGAAGGAATTTTTCGTGAAAAGTTAAGTGGGAGGACAATAGAAACTTTGATAAGGTTAAAAGAACCTTAGCTATATGTGCAGAGTTGCGCAGCGCCGAAAAGTGTTTCGAAGGCAGCAACAATGCTCATGGTTCACGTACCTCAAGGGTTGTGGTCACGGAGATCCAAGTTCCTATTGAAACAAGTAGGTCGGATGAACAATCAAATACCAAGATTTGAGGGTTGAATCATTATTTGAGAATAATGAACCGACTACATGCAGAGAAGCGATGATGGGCCCTGACTCCGTCAAATGGCTTGAAGCCATATAATCCGTGATAGTTCCATACACGAGAAATCAAGTTTTGAACTTGAAGGACCCTCGAGAAAGGTGTAAGACCTTATAGTTGTGTCTGGATCTATAAAGAAATAGTCGACATGTTGGGAAAGAGTTCACAACAATGTTCAAAGGTTGACTATGACAAGATTTGATCTTTCATAGTGATATTTAGTCTAGACGGATTAATGTAGCAACCACTACATATAATTTGTTATATGGAAGTTGAATAAACAAAACAAGTTCTTCTAATAGAATCGTTACCTAGGACATGTGCATAACACGGTCCATAGGGTTTTGTTAATTCAAAGGATGCTAAAAGCATATGCAAACTTCAATGGTTAGAGTGAGCATAGCGGAGTTGGAATCTTCACTATGATGAAACTGTTAAAAGGGTTTAATTTCATCAGAGACAATAAAGATGCTTGCATTTGCAAGAAATTAAGTGGGAGCGCTAAGACATGTTTCTAATACATTATGTGGAAGACATATTGTTGATTGGAAATAATGTATCTTTTATTAACACATATTAAGAATTTCATCCCGATGAAAGACTTAGGCAAAACCCAAATATTTGGCATCAATAGACGCTAATATGGTTGTGCCAGAAGTACATAGACAAGATATTGAATGAGTTCAATATAGAAACTACAAGAGAAGGTTCTTGTCGCACAGAAAGGATTGAATGAGTTCAATGTTGATGATATATTCAAGTGTATTGACATTTGGTAAAGTGAAACAAATAATCAAGTATAGATTGATACTTGATGTATGAAATCACAAAGAGTATTTATATCAATCATACTGTGATATGTACAAATCCAGATATGTCCTATGCTCTAAATGTTGAGAGCATATACCAGAATGATTCGTAAGATGATCATTGGACAATAGTAAGGATATTCTTATGATCTTCTGAAAGAACTAAGAGTATAATATTTGTAGAAGTGACAAATAGATGGTTAGTTCATTGTAAAAGTACTACATTGATACTAGCTTTGTCACAAAGTACAAATTAAGTTTATCTCAATCTAAACTAAGGGTGGCACAATATAATGGAAAGTGAGTTCCATAATGGATTTGGATGATTTCCAAAGTTAAGACATTGTGACAGATACTACAACAAAAGGCTAAGTATATGACTGCTATTATAGCAGCAAAAGAGGGCATTTGTGTCAAGAAGTTTGTTATCAAACTAGGTGTAGTTCACAGTGGGATAATACTATGAAGATATATTGTGCGACAATATTATCAACATGTTTTAACCCCAAAGAGCTAAAGGTCACACCGAAATACCAAATTTATACAAAGCCATCTCATTAGAGAATGAGTGATGCGTAGAGACGCAAAGACATGCAATTACACACGGACCTGGAAGTGTCAGATCCGGAGATCAGTTGACCACTAGCAATCGTGTACATACAACACCGGAAAGCCATAGGTGTTATATACACAAAGGTTCGAAACTAGATTATTGACTCTAGTGCAAGTGGGAGACTGTTGGAGATATGCCCAAGAGGCAATAATAAAGTGGTTATTATCATGTCTTCACACTTATGATAAATGTTTGCATACCATGCTATAATTGTATTAACCGGAAACATTAATACTTGTGTGATTTGTAAACTAAAATAAGAGTCCCTAGTAAAGCCTCTTGTTAAACTAGCTTGTTGGTTAATATATGATCATGGTTTCCTGATCATGAACATAGAGATGTTATTAACAACAGGATCATATCATTAGGAGAATGATGTGATGGACATACTCCTATAAATAAGCGTAGCATAAAGATCAAGTCATTTCAATAGTTCAATTGCTATATGCTTTCTGATACATAGTAACCTAATTCCTTCGACCATGAGATCGTGCATATCACCTTTACTGGATGGATGCTTTGATGTCATCAAACACCACACCGTAACAGGGTGGCTATAAAAGTGGCATTGAGTGTTCGGAAAGTATTGGTTGAAACACATGGATCAAGAGTGGGATTTGTCCATCCACATGACGGATAGATATTCTCTGGGCCCTCTCGGTGAAATGTCATCCAATTAGCTTGCAAGCATGTGACTTGGTCACAAGGGATCACATATCACGGGAACGAGAAAAGAGTACTTATCAGTAACGAGGTTGAACTAGGTATGCAGAGATACCGACGATCATAACCTTGGATAAGTAACATATCGTGAGACAAAGGGAAATTGGTATCGTATGTAAGTGGTTCATTCGATCGCAAAGTAATCGTAGAAATATGTGGGAGCCATATGAATTTCCAGATTCCTCTATTGGTTATTGTTCGGAGAAGTGTCTCGATCATGTCCGCATAATTCACGAACCGTAGGGAGACACACTTAAGGATTCGACGTTGTTTGAGTAGTTATGGTATTATGAGAAAGAGACCGAATGTTGTTCGGAGTCTCGGATGGGATCCGGGATATCACGAGGTGATCCGGAATGGTCCGGAGAATAAGATTCATATAAGGAAAGTCCCGTTTCGGAGTTCGGGAATGATTCCGGTGTTTTCATCGGGGATATTCTAGAAGGTTCCGGATTGTCCGGCACTCCGGGGGGGAAGGGGTACATGAATGTGTCATTACATATTGGAATGATTGCATCATGTACTAAGTGTTCTTGCTGTCCCAAATATAGGATTAAATTGAATCCTAAAACAGAAAAGTCAAATGTCCAGTTTGAAAGTCAAACGGCTAAAACAAGAAACTGTGGGAAACAAGCAAGAGGAGTTGGAATCAACTTGGAGGAGGAGTTGGACTCCTCCAGGCCGGCGGCCAGCCCTAGGCCGAGTTGGGGAGGGACTCCCTCCCTCCCCTGGCGCGCCAAGACCCCCCTCCCATAAAAGGAGGGGCAGGGCTCCTCCTAGACACACACAAGTTTCCTATCCTCTAAACTAAACCCTAGATCTAGACCCCGGTTTAGAGCTATTCGGTTTAGAGCCTTCTAATTGGTTTAGAGCCCTCTAATTGGTGTGTCTAATTACTAGACCACTAATAGCCTCTCTCATAAGCTCCACCATACTCGCACCGGCTTAAGGCGAAGCCCTGCGGGATCTCCCCTCTACTTCCGGTACCACGCCGTTGTGCTGCCGGAATCGCGAGGAGAGTGCTACAACCTCCGCTGCCTGCTGGAACAAGGGAGAGGAAGGTCTTCGTCGAGTACCGAACGTGTGACCGACTGCGGGAGCGCTGCTGGAACGTGGCGCTGGAAGGATCGTCTACACGATCTTGAGATCGGAAAGAGTACGACTACATCATCCACGAGAATCTGCTCTCGTTAACCGCTTTGGAATCTTCGAGGGTGAGTTCCTCTATCGACTCGTTGCTACAATCTAGTAGATAGATCTTGGCTTGTTTGTTTGTATGCGATAGAAAAATTTTGTTTTCCATGCTACGAACCCCTACAAGACGTACGTTCCTCTCAGCCGCCGCCTCCTCTCCTGACCTAGCAACAGCATCTCCGCCTCCTCCATAGATCGGTTCCCCCTCCTTCGGCCGGTCTCGCCGGCATCGGAGGGGTGGAGAACCCGATCTATTGGTGGAGTTTTCAGTAAAAGTAGTGTTTTCAAGATTAGATTAGTGTTTTGGTTGTCATCTTCTTAATGGAGATGGCATCGTCTACAATAAGTGATCTTCGGCATATCGTTCGACGACGAGATCTCTTTCCCAGCGTCAATGATGGTGTTGAAAGATTAAATTTCTATAGGTACAGTCTTTCGATCTTCCTTCACCAGATCGATTTTGGACTTTTTCTCATGGTTGTCGCGAGGAGGATTATCCTCGCAATATTTGTCCCGGCTGCTACGTCCTCGACAATGGTGATTCATACTCTCGGTTCGCCAGCGACGTCGACCAGGCTGTTCGGTTAATTTTTCCTGGAATACTTGTGTTGGATCTCTTGCCGATGTTGATTGATTACCTTAATGGCTGCGCGCGTGCACGTAGCCTTGGCACTGCGGCTCAAAAAATTATGGGAGAACCTTCATTGGTATTTACAGGTTATGATTCGATATTTATCAGCGTTTGGCTACCTTTAGAGAAGTGCAAGATTATGTCTTGGAAGAAGAAAGAGATTGAAGACCTCGAAGATTTGCTAGTTTCTTTTAGACTTTATTTTGTAATCGATGGAGTCAGCTTATGTATCTCTACCATGTACTATTTGCTACTTTGAATATAACGTGGTATTGATTGTCAAAAAAAAAAAACTAGGCTCTCCAAAAGCAATGCCTCCATGAATGAAACAATACACAACCAGTGTCATTGCCCTATCAAAGATCTTGGGTTTTCACCCCAAAGAAAACCGAGTTTCCAAAACAATGCCTTCAGTAAGGTCATTGCTAGGTACAACAAATGAAGGCCAGAACTTGGATTTTAAACCTAGAAATCATGGCTTGGTACTCCATGAGTACCACCAAAGATGCAGTCCACATGTGTTGCTACCTCCGCTTGACAAGGCTTCTACTGCAAATCGCCGAACACCCGACACTCATGGAGAACTTGTGTCGCATTATTTTCATCACAACCAAAACATGTCTGCCAAAATCATGCTCTGATCATTGCCACCATAAATTTCTCCATCTCTATCAAATCATGAAAATCTATATGAAGACATGTCCCATGGTACAGAATAATAGACGGAACTCTATTTGGTTGGGGCTAGGTAATCATGAACTCATGATTACTATGAACGTATAACATGTTATCATATATAATATATATTTGCATCTTGTAATATGTATATGCACAAAATTATAGTGGATTAGCACTTTTTGTATGGAGTTGATTAACTTTGAAAATGACAAAAGGCTAAATAATACAACCAATATAGCATCACATACTTAAGCTATACGACAATCACACATATGTAAAAAAATGTTTGTTAACAAGAACTCCAGATGGAACAAAACCTTTCACTGTTCAAAACTCAAATCAATGCAAGTTGAAGGAAGAAATTGCTCATACTTCTACTTTAATATCCTAGCGTGTTACTGATTCAACGTTATTCTGTTGGATTCTTGGAGGATTGTAATTGGAGGTAACATTGTCGAAAAATAACTATGGTGAACATCATATCTAGGACAATCTCCTTGGATGATATTGGCAAGGGATCTCTAAAGGTTGCTTTTGTAGCCAATGTGAGTCAACCAATCATATCTTATTCTAGTGCCTTTTTTTGCTTCCTGTAAAAAATTTCTTCTAGGATCTTAGCTCGGTCTTTGCTACATTTTGGGTAGTAGCATGGTTAGAAGGAGAAGCTAATAATATGTTTAATTTCGCGGTACCAAGTTTGGTTGCATTCCACTGGTTTGACATTGGGATATCTAGGAGTCTTCAAACTATCTTGAAACTCCTCATTTCCAATGGAAATCTCAGTACGCCTCCACAACCGACTGTGCCGAAGAGAGTTGAAATGGATGTTCATTTGTTAGAAATGGTTGGCATGTAGCATAGCATCTACTACCTCCGTCCCAAAGCTTACGGCTTATATTTTTTCAAAAGTCAAACTATGTAAAGCTTGACCAATTTTTTAGAAAAAATATTAATATTTACGATATAAAAACCATACCCTTTGATACATCATGAAACATATTTTCACATGATATCTATAAAATATCACTGTTATTCATAGTTTTTTTTAAGTTTGGTCAAAGTTTCCGTAGTTGACTTTTCAAAAAAAAATCCTTAAGTTTTGGGATGGAGGTAGTACCAACCATTATGGCTGATCACAGCATCTAAACTAAATGACAAGGCTGGCATTGGTTGGAGTCAGTCCTACCACATGTATGTGTAGGCCATGACATCTATCCTCTATCTCTTATACCAATCCTGCCATTGTTATTTTATTGTGTTGGAATACTTTGAATGGCTGGATGCGCATCTTGACGAAGGTACATACTGTCACCCACTATGTCTATCTTTTTCCGAACATGCCCGAGAAGGTAGTGAAGGTTCAATGAAAACAGTCCAAGTTTTAGTTTTATTTTAGGTAATTTTAGATACCCTGCAAATTTCCACCTTAGGAAATATTGCACATTTAGTGGGACCAAATTGAACGGTTCAGATTTAGATTTACAATGTACTTACCATTTTCCGTAGATACACATATACTGTACAAGATACAAGCTCTAATGTAAAGACCAACAAACAATTCTAAAAAGGACATACAAACTGGACTGAAGCAAAGGTAAACGCGAGGAAAGGAATTGCAGCCTACTGTTTCTTCTTGGAATGATGAACATAACTGCAACACTTTGATAGACATTTGTTGATGAGACTAGCAAGCAGATTCGTCATTTTGTTAGTAGCAGTTTTCGTTGATAATATAGTTCCAACGTGCAAGATAATTACTTCTACTATCTTATTATCCTTCAATGCAGAAGAACAAACCCTCGAATCAAATACCGAACACTGAACCACTTGAAACTCGATCTGCATTTTTGTTCATCAAGGGAACATGCATGCTGATGAACAGAGATATCCGATGGTATATGCTTAAATATTTTAGTCTTTCCTTCTTAGATAAATGTGAGGGTGAGGACTTATTTATGGATGGACTGATGGATATGTCGGACTTGTCATTAGTATGCAACCTTGACTATCATTAGAGAGTGCGTTAGTCAATTTTTTCTTTCTCTTTTGGATGCTGGACAGCCTTTCAACGAAAAGAAGCTGCTCTAACTTTTGTCTATTACACATATGACCTCGCCCTTAGCGTAGCGTTGAATCATTCACTCATAATGAGAATATAGATCTCATTATGCCAGATTCCGAAACGGTACGTACGTGAGAGGCAACCCCCAGGCGGTCACGAAGAGAAGAGCCAAACCCATCTAGGATTCTATCCCCTCGCCGGCGATGCCGCCGGTTCGCTCCGTCTCGGTGGCCTTAGAGCCTTGAAGGCGTGGCAGACCATGGCATCTCGCCGGCGGAAGGTTCTCGTTTTCTGTTTAGCCTTTTTTCAGTATCTTCTTTGGGATTTTGAGGCGGCGGCTACGTCCTGAAGTTAGAATAAGGTCCTCCTCGCCCTATCCTCGGTCCGGTGGTGCATCTAGCACCGGCGGAGGGCGCGTGGAGTCATGTGTCCGGCGGATCTCTTGGGATCTGGTCGTTTTCCGTATTTGTCGGTGTAGTTTGAGATAATGATCTTCGAATCTACGGTTGTCATCTTCGAAGATGGTTACTGCTCTAATACGCTGGTCCTATAGGGCCTTAGCACGACGACTTCCCGTCTGTTTACTACAACAAACTGTACTACGACAAGCTTTGCCCGGCTCCGGTGATCGAGGGGCGAGGACGGCGGCGCGCCTTCGGCTCGTGCTAGTGTCTGTAATCGTCGCTAGGTGGTCCAATGACCTATTTGTAATTTCTATTACTTGTAAGTGTCTTTGAACTGCTGTTGATGATTATCAATAGATTGGTGGAATTTCGTAAAAAAATAAAATAATGAGAATATAAATCTGAATCAATGGTCAAACAAGGAGAAGTAGTCCATCGGCAGATTAGTCATGCCGTTCACAGAAGGAATCGTAACCAAAATCTTGTGCGCATTTTCTAGGGATAGTGTTTCGGGACGATTGATGTGTTTCGGCTTCCGACCGACGAGTCAGAGTTAGACTCAGCTCAATCATGGAACAAACTTGATGTGTGTGAGCATAGTGAGGCAAGCGAGCAAGAGCCCACGATGCGGCTCTGTTATTTTCGTGGAGCAGCTCACTTCATTTGGTTTTGTGTCTCTACCACTAGTAGTGGCATGAGTCTAAAGTATTTGCATATGACTCACAAATCAGATGGGATTTTGTGATTTTTAGGATTCCGTTATCACTTTTGCTTCGGTGTCCCTCTTCCTAAAAATTTAGCAAACATAAACGCATGAATATCTAGGATTGCACGGTACTGTTTCAGTGTGAAGTCTGTACTACGAACCCACTCGAAAACTGCATAGCCTGCTTGGACGTACACAGACGGTACAGATGTGTACGGGTCCGCGGGAGGTGGAAAGTCCAGGTGTCTATAACGACATCGCCCGCATCGTCTAAATATGGGGGCGGTTATATACCGTACTCTACCCCATATACTAATACGCGGGTATACATGGTCTGGATATGGGTTTTGACGGGACAAAAAACTGCCGGGGCAAACATATCCCTTCAATTTTCAGTGTTTGGTGGGTGGACAGGAGGAGAAACCGAAGCAAGTCAATGACATCTAATTGGATGCAATATGTATGGCCATGTAGGTTTAATTCTTGGGCATTCCGGGCGACCCGCAACTGTGTGAGCTTAACCACAGAGTCTCCATTAAGTTTAATGTGAATATGTAGGTCAGCAGTAATGTTTTCGTGGGAAAACTCCGGCTAGAGCCGCTACAAATAAAATTTTCCGCGGCTCTGTATGAGTCAGAAGTTTAACATCATTTTAAGGTGCTAAAGATTTTAGACTTGGGTCGCTAAAAATAAATAATAATTTACTTCACTTCGAATTGGGTGCTAAGCTTTTTGACATTAGTGTTTATTCCAATCAATGGCATTTACATAATCGTTAGTTCGTCGTCCTCTCATGTGAATAAATTCTAAGGCAAGACTAGTTGAATGCCTGTGCGTTGCTACTGCCAACAAATTTAGAATTATCATATAATATTATAGACATATTGTTTTGTTCTATTTCATAGCGTGGTTGTTACACTCGACTTACACCTGCATGTGCAATCACTCTTGCATGTGTTCCATACGAGAACAAGACGTGTATCTCAAGGGACACTGGAATTACAACTTTACATGCTAACGTGACACTTTTTTAAGACTTTATTCTGCACTCCAACGATTGGACAATTATACCATCATGATTAATTTGAATCCATTCAAACCTGCCAAGGATGCCTACATTTTTTGTTGAGAACAAGAAACACACCAAAGGGACACATATACACAAATAAAATTGATCGCTGACATGTTCTGAAAAATCCACATCAAAATGTTTACATCATCTACACCGATGGCCAAAATGTTTACATTCACAGTTCTAACCCTCAGCCATTTTTCCTAAGAGAAGCTCTCTGCCATTCTAACATCCAAGCTACTGTTATTATTTTTTTCATGAAAATGAGCATACAACTCCCAATTTGCACGATATGATATTTGAAGTAGAAGTGACCAAACTATCAACGGTGTATCAATTTATCCCACTGGCAAGTTTTAGATAGGTCAGTTTTCATGGAAAGCGAATTCACGGACTACTGCGAACACCAGAGAATCAAAACATCATAGGAATTTACCCGGCTCACTGGAAATCCGAAACAGACAAATCCGTATGAAGCGAATGTATCTTTATACAAGAAATCAGACTGTATACAAGAAATCGGAATTGACAAAAAGCATTTTTTTTCTTTTCTCTCATAACGAGCTAGCAAAGTTTATGTAATAATACACTAATAGTTTATGTTAGTATTTCCTTTAAGTAGGCCAGAGACATGTGATTTTTCCTTGGCCCTTGGGAACCTGCCTCGCAAGGTCCAGAATGGCATGTCTTAACATAGTATAGATTATTACCTTAGCATACAGTGCTTGAAGTTATTAGTCACGAGACGCTAAAAGATGGGCAAGATCAACTTGAGGAATCATAAAAGGGAATAACTTCTTGTCAATCCACCACTTCATATAACAGCTACTTGGTTTCTTCTCTAATTCTGAACCTGTGCAAGTGCCGGTTCAAACTAATGCAGCATAAGCAGTCAGTGTTGTGCATACCCAAGGAGTATTCCCAACATCAGTTCTCTGGTATTTGCTCAAACATTCTTGTATGGGCAGCACCTTTCAAGAAAAGAAAAATAATTAGTTTGTTAGTAACCAAACTTCTAAAAGTGCAACTGATTTAATATTATAGCCCGTGATTAATTTGACAAGAAAAGTAACTGTACATTGATTATCCAATCCTTGAGTGGGTAGTCCTGATCTGACCGAATATGTCAGCAAAGATTTACAAAGGTTCAACACATTCCTCCTTTCATGAAATAGTATGACTAATTTCCGCAATCGATCTAAGGCAACAAGATCTAAAAATACACACAGTTCTGCTACTGGTTACCTCCTCTATAACTATTACAAAGGACCTGAATATACAAAAGGGAATAGATTTAGCGAGATGGGTCTTGAATATTTGGTCTCACAATTGCTTTCATTTTCCACATACCTCCTCACTCAGGTAATAATATTCTCCCTTTGGTACCGAAGTAACGCCATCTGCTTCTCAGAAAGACGGCCATCATAATATCTGGTGAAAAAAGAATAATGTGTCGGCGCATCTAACACTACTGGTCATATCAAGTTCAGTGATCTATACAACATATATTGACGGTTTAAACTCACTGAAGTCACATGCTGCTAGATTTCAGCTCAATACTATGTTTGAATTTTTTTGTGATAGACATATATTTAAAGAATCCAATTGGAGACAGTCAAAAAAATCAAACATCTAAGTCTAACTTGTTCAAACTATGTGGCAGAAGAAAAGATATGGTATGGGTACAGACAAGAGTGACCTCTAAGTTGGAAAATACCAAAATATAAGTACATATCAATGAACAGAGAAAAGTTCAGCATATCCACAGTGCCACGTTACTTTGGTACCTTCGATTTTCCAAAGTGCTAGATGGTTGAAGTGCAGAATATAATGACCGCGAGATATCAGGCCGCCCATTCAAAGAGTTGTATTTGTGGATGTACCCTGTAAAAAGAACCAATTGGGCATTGCATCTTAAACCATCTAATGGGGTGAAACATGCATTTCTACGAAAAAAAAACCATCCCCAAAATTCAGAGCCTAGCTTCTCCAAGGATCCAATTGGTATCAGACTTGTACACCAACAGTGCAAAACAGTGAAGGAAAATTCTCATTTACTTGTCTCCAGTTTCAGATATATTATATGTATCAGGTGCAACTGTACAAAATATACACAAGCATCAATCATTATGTCGACCAATTTGTCCTGGAAAAATCTCAACTCACCGCAGTCAGGTCAGCTGAAAGGCCAGTCAGCATACCTGGCTTGCAGCTCCCCAAAATAGAGTTGAAAGGCCCAAGCCATGAGGCAACTCAACTTGACTGCACCTACGTACTTGCCCTTTACATATGAATGAATGATTGTCATGAACCAATCAGCTATAAATCAGTAGGAAAGAACATCACAGCAGCAATAGGAATCGGTACCAAACTGTTTGTATATCGTGATTGTTACTCAGTATAAACTCGCTCCGCGTCGCAAAATCATGGCAGTGGCTCACTCATCTCTGATATGTGAGAAAAAATCGAAGCAGCGGTCAGTAGCATAATTCCTAAATCGCAGCTTGTCTCTGCCCAGCCAAATTCCCATTCTCAGTAGTTCTTCTCCACCTC
Source organism: Avena sativa (assembly GCA_916181665.1). Classification (NCBI taxonomy): domain Eukaryota; kingdom Viridiplantae; phylum Streptophyta; class Magnoliopsida; order Poales; family Poaceae; genus Avena; species Avena sativa. The sequence goes on from OV702295.1 coordinate 439,801,716, forward strand.
CAGACGCCTCCTACAAAATTTGAATAACACACAAAGAAAAGGGATCAGACAAAGGTTAGGCTCCTTCTATGAATTAGCACAAGCATCTGCTATGCAGCTCTACCAAGACTCATACGGATGATGAATTAGACACTGAATAATACGCAAGATCTTGGAAATCCAAGGAACAAGCGAACACTCGCAAGCACCCTTTGAAGCCACCGGATCAGATCGAGCACGCCTATCAACTCAGTAGGACGCGCATTGACCTGCGTTGCACGGATACGGCAAAAAAGTGTCGTATCCGTATCAGATACGGTCGGATACTCGGATACGTATCGGATACCTATTCTGTATGTATTATACTATTTTTTAAAAGAAAATATATCTGATAAGGGAGAGATACAGCTGCACCACTAGAGTTGTCAAGCTTTTGTGGCAAACAACCCTGTCAAGATACTTCTATACTCCTACGGATTATATAGTATTTCTTATTTGGGTAAAAAGCAGTAATTTTTAAATATTATAAACATTATTATATATATAGAAACGTATCCCCGTATCTGTGTTTTCGTAAAATCGCCGTATCGGCGTATCGCGGTATCCGTATCCGTATCCGTATCCGTATCGCCGTATCCGGGCAACATAGGCATTGACTGCCTCAAATATGCCCAAGTCCAATGACGTGTCCAGCCCAGCCCTGGAGTATGGATCAACCACTACGCAAGATCGGGAGATGTGGCTGCCGCCCCCGCAGCAGCAGAAGGGGGTCGGGCCGTATCAGCCACTACGCAAGATCGGAAGATGTGACTGCCGCCGCCGCCGCAGCAGCAGAAGAGGGTCGGGCCGGATGTCCTCCAATACGGTCGCCGAGATCTTTAGGTCACGACCACCAGTCCATCCTCCGCGGATCCCCGTCGCCATCCCTTCGCCGGCCGCCGTCGCCGAGATCCTGAGGTCACGCTATCTAGGGTTTACCCATGGCGGCGCGATTGAAGCGCGGGAGGGCTTCGTAGGCGGGGGAATCCACAGGGAGACCGCGCCGGAGCTGCTCGAGCTGCTTGGGCATGGGTGGCCCGTGGCCGGCGAGGTTTCCGGCGGCATGGCTGCGTTCGCTCGGTACAGAGAGAAGGGAGAACAGAGAGTGGAGGGCTAGAGGCGAGAGAATTACTTGGCGGTGGCATTGGCTGTAGTTTCTCCAAAGTCCTAGAGGCAAAAGCGTCTAAAAAGCGGCAGATGGAAAATTCTGAGCGTGACGAACGAGGTGAATTTTTTATAACAGTACTAGCTAAATGTCCGTGCGTTGCTACGGACCAACCATTTTCTTTTTAATTCCAATATGTACATGAATATTGAAGTAGATAAAGAAGTAGATAACCTGAATTCAACACACACTTGTTCTACAAACACAAATGCTCACCTTAATATATAAAGGACCACACTTTCTTTTGTAAAAGACTTCAATAGGATAACCTTCGACCACCCAATAGTTCATCTCAAGTCATCTAGTTATAAACAACTATTTAGTGTAGAATTCATGTGCGTCGTGGTGCAACTTTGATCTTTGCAATATTTGAAGAATTAAAGAAACTATTATTTTACCATGCTTTAAACTATTTGACCTATTTTACGATTTTGATTTCTCTTCTCGCCCATTCATCCTCTCTTTTCCCTACAACAGTAGGATAAAAGATTGTCAACTTTCGGGGCCGCCTCCACTTCTCTTTAGCAAACGGCATCTACTCATACTAATTTTCAGAAAACTAATTTTGTCGGAGGACATATACGATTGTTGCTTCCCCAGGAGCTGCTATCTTTAGCAATTCATAACAAAATAACCATGAAAAAGATTTAAGGTACTCTGCTACTTAAACTTACAGGCAAAATAAGGGTAGTAGAGTGAAAATTTTGACTAGATTGTTGGAAATCAAAAACTCACCTGAAACTGCAACCTTGGAGAAAACACACTTTCCGGGAGGGACGACGCAAAAATTAGGTACTGGACAACCCCGCACCACCGCACCCCACCCCCTAGCGCATATGGTTCGAGCAGAACGCGTGGTTATGTAGTTACGTGTTGCTGCGTTACTAACCTTGATTAAACACCAACTCAACGATGACGACATCATCAAGCTACGTAGCTCAGGAACGCCACATACTGAAACACCAATAGATCATCGTTCTCTTTGCTGGCACGAACGTACGAGGGAAACGCCCATGGCCATCGGCAGGAAGATGACGACCTTATTTATAACGAGCAGCACAACAAGTGCTCCCTTCGTTTCTCGGCCGGTGCCATCTGCCATGTGCTTCATCCCTAACGTCCAATAGTACGCCCACCAGCTCATCTTTCTCATGGGCACAGACGTCATTCAACCGCTGCCACAACGGGTGAACATGGAGCTTCGAGCTCTGGATGCACATGGTCTCGCCGGCAGCGCCAAGTAGTAGTGCATGTAGTTTAGATGTTAGACAATGAGGCGACATCCACGCCGTGCAGGATATTATGGAGTTTTTGGCCGAGCTCCTCGCGTTTGGCGAGGGTGGAGAGGGCGCGCATGTTATTAGGTAACGCTGAACTCACGTCTCACGGTCTCCTCGCCGGCTTTTGCGCCTTCCACACACTCCAGCATGAGCAGCGGCAGAAGGTTCGGTGCGTCGATCTCCAAGACTAACATGAAAACATGTTATGCTTCTCCGTCCTAAATTTATGCGTAGTCAATTTTTATTTTGATCTTGATCTGATAGTTGATTTGGTTGATTGCATTATCAATTATGAAGCAATCTTCTCGAAAAGTAATCCAGACAAGACTTCTAATTCCTATGATCTTGAACTGATCGTTGCTTCCGTTGCTTGCATTATAAATCAATCTTCTCGGAAAGTCATTCGGACAAGAATCCAATTCCTATAGGACACGGTGATTGGCCTGGCATCTGAGCATCGGGGCAGCACAACGTTTAGGCAGGATTAACGACCGACAAAAGTAAAGCTTGGTGACGGACCGGCCTAGGCTAGGCCCAGTCGAGCGATGGACGGAAGTATGGCCCACGCAAGCAAGGGACGGAATTTTTTGATGTGTGTACGTACAGTCGCTAAGAGTAAAGATTAGTACCACCTCGCGAACATGACAATAGAGGTTGGAAACGTATTTTTGGCGGATGAAAACGTATTACGATCAACCTACCACAAGACTTATCTATAGATAGATAGATAGATAGATAGATAGATGCTAATTTTTTTAAATAATACATTTTTTAAATTAATTTCAAGAATATTACGCCAAAAAAGGAATTTACAGATATAATACACCGTCTTTTTTTTGAACAAACGACCATCTCTAGGTCGTTTTTTGAGAAAACGACAGCTGGTGTCGTTTGTTGAAAAAACGATCGCAGGCTGACAAGAACGGCTGATAGATGGTCGACAGTCCCAAATCGTTTTTTAAAAAGATGACGGTTGCATAGATCATGCACAGTACGTTAGACTAATCCCGCCACTATTTTGCGACGTTATTTTCCCCGCTAGTATATCTCCTTCCACTTTTTTGCGCCGTTTATCTCCCGCCACCTCTTCCCGCCAGTATTTTTCCCGCCACTTTTTTCACGCCGTTTCTCTCCCGCTACTTCTTCCCGCTGTTTTCTCCCGCCAATTCTTCCCGCCGTCTCTCCCGCCACTTCTTCCCACTGTTTTCTCCCGCCAATTCTTTCCGCCGTTTCTCTCCCGCCACTTGTTCCCGCTGTTATCTCCCGCCAATTTCTACTAGTTGCCTCTATAAATACTGGCACCGAGATGGTATCTCTTCATCCTGTTATTCCTCTATTTCTTCCATTTTCTTTCCCTTTCCATCATGAGTGTGCCATGTTCGGACCCCGAGTATAGGCCTACGAAGACGAAAGATGCCAGGTTGCTGCAAGGGGTGACACACGAGCGTTGTTGGTGTGGCCATCTCGCGGAGGTCAAGGAGTCGATCGATTTCTCCACCTGCATGGGCATGAAGTTTTTCATGTGTCCCAACTACGACGCAAGCCCGCCCCGGCAAGCAAGTTCGTCGTACGAGAGGCCTCCGGTATGTTTCCAGAGCATGGTTAATATGAACCATTCATGTTATCATGATTTCTTTTATTCATTCCATTGATTTGCTTGCAGTCTCCTCCTCCACTTTGCAAGTGGTACCATTGGATTGACACCGAGCAGCCAGCCTGGGCCAAGAAAGAGTGTCATGACAGGAACCGAGCTGCGTGGGCAGCCTTTCATGCAGAGGAACGCGCTGAAAGGATGGCCGAAGAGGCGAAGAAGGAACGGGAGAGAGAAATGAAAGAATTCCAAGCAGAGAAAGCTCAAAACTGCGAGCTGAACAGGAAGAGAAGGGAGGAAGAGGAGGCAATCCGCGAGCGCTAGGAAGAGGTGCGCAAGGAGGCCCGTGAGGCGAAAAGGAAGAGATTAAGAGAAAGAGCTGCCGAGGCGCGGGCGGCAGAGGAACGTGGGGACAAGACCGGGAAGTACCCGCGCTAGACTCAGGGAAGATAAACGTATGTCTCAGTACCGATGTATCTTAATTCCTGTTGTAGTGTCTTGATGTAACTTCATTCAGTTGTAGTGTCCCGATGTATCTTAATTTCAGTTCTAGTGTCTTGATGTATCTTAATTTCAGTATCAGTGTCTTGATGTAACTTCCTTTCAGATGTACTGTCTTGATGTATACTAATATTCCTATAGCCGAATTTGTCAAATGACCGTACAGTGGCAGATTTTAGCAAAAAAATATACTAATATTCCTATAGCCGAATAATCTTGCATAGCCCGCAAATATAATTATAATCCTATAGCCGAATAATCTAGCAGCTAACCTACCTGAATAATCTAGCAGCTAATCCACATATGAAATAAAACTACACAGATGACTACAGTTAGCAAGAAATTAGAGTTTACCCTTAAAGCGTGAGAAATCCTGCCGTGCAGCTGCCTCCAATCAACAGATCAACGACCTCCACTCAAGAACAGCTCCACTCAAGCTGCAACACCAACCTCCACCATAGCCATTGCCAATCAAGAACACCACGAAATCCCCTAAAAAAAGCCTCAAATCATCTCACCAGATTATCCAATTAGTAGATCAGGACTATACTAACTGCCTAATGTGTTTCAGCAGCAGATATTGGTGGAAAACAGGCCAAAGATTGCTCCAAAGCGGTGCTCTACGCGTGGGCAGATGAACTGGCCAGATGAACACTAGAGAGAGGAAGGAGGAAGAAGAGGGCGCCGGCGCGGGGCTGGGCTAGGCGCGTCGAGGGGATAAGAAGGGGTCTCGTCGTCCGAACGTAGAACGACACGTCTCGTCGTCCGAGCGTAGAACGACGCACCCTTCTCGTCGTCCGCGCGTAAAACGACGCGCCCTTGTCCGCCTGCAGCCCGGCAGGGTGGGGTCCGCGGCGCCCCTTTCGGCGCCTCAAAAGACGGCCAGCGCTTGTCGTTTCCTGGAAAAACGACTCCGAAAAGTCGTTGTTTCGAAAAACGACGGTGTATTATATCTGTAAATTCCTTTTTTGGCGTAATATTCTTGAAATTAATTAAAAAAAATGTATTATTTAAAAAAATTTAGCTAGATAGATAGATAGATAGATATGGACACGGTCGGACCCCAATCCCATGATTCTCCTTTTACCATGATCCTCCTTTAATCTTTTGCAGGCACTCTAATCGACCACATGTCCACGTTTGTGTCATGCCCTAGATTGCCGCTGAGGAACCTCCCCCATAACACATATTGCCGTCCTGATGCTATCAGCACAGACTGCTAGCTGAAGATGGAATCCGGAACGCCTCTCTCCAAGCCAATATTGCTGCCGGGCGCTTCACCTAGGAATCAAACCCGCATCCATAAAAAAAAATACTGTGACGTCAGAGAGACACCGCAAAGCATTATTTATTTATTAACGGGAATCATAAGAGATTTATCACGACCAGGAAAAAATATATAAGACCGGCTATATCGAACAGGTTTCCTGACCTATATCTGATTGTGTGAAAGGGGTTCCAACACCGATCGTGTCAAACAGGTTGTCAAATGGAATTACGCGATTACGTAAGAGTAAAGATTAGTACCACCTCGCTAACATGACAATATAGGTTGAAACGTATTTTTGGCGGATGAAAACGTATTACGACCAACCTACCACAAGACTTATCTAGAGATAGATAGATAGAGAGAGATAGAGAGAGATAGATAGATATAGATATAGATAGATATGTGACAAGTGTCGTCTAGTAACCTGCATTGCAATTCCTCGGAACAAGCTTTACACCCCGCTTTATAAATAAAACAACATCCATACAAAGTACGACCAAGTCACCGACACCCAGGCATCAAAGAGAAAAATAAAACGGATAGTCCGTTGAGGCCACATCACATCATGCCCAAAGAAACCAAAAGAAAAGGAGAAGCTGAAGGTATGCTTGCTCTAAGAAGACACAGAGGCACTAGAAGGAGGCGAGAACCGCTGCGCCAATGCTCTGAGAGTCCGAAGGATGCCTTCCACGCGCTCTGCGCTCCCAATCCCTCTGTCTAGACAGGGGATACCATTGTTGTAGGTAGGCAAGTAAAAAAATACAGAGTCAGATACATGATGAGGAAAGATCTGCTCTATCACCATCTTATTCCAAATATTCCATAGTGTCCACGTAATGGCCGCAAACACCAACAAGAAGAGGTGGCGCCCACTCCCGGTACAGTTTGCCTTCGTCTCTAGAAACTTGCCAAGGTCATAGGCCTGCCAAGTAGGCCCAAGCGCTTCTCGAACAAAGTCCCACAGAAACTGAGAAGCAGGACATGTGAACATAACGTGGGCGCACGTCTCCGGCATCCCACATAACGAACACAGCCCATTGCCCGAGCCATTGTGTTTCGACACCTCTACGTCCGAGATTAGACGATCTCGTAGCAGGTGCCATGTAGCAGTTGCCATAAGAAGATACGCAAGCTGAAGGTAGAGGATACTTTCAAAGGTGCGTCGACTAAGGTAACTCAAGACCTTGGAAGAGGGTCCTATAGGCCGACCTAACTGAGAAGGCTCCCGAGGGAGACTGGCTCCATGTTATCTTACCCCTCTCCTTTGAGAGGGACAAGGGAAAGGAGCCCCGCAGCCTCAGCCTCATTGAAGGTTCCCCGGAACGAGATGTTTCAGTGGCCTTCTTGAGTGGCCTTGGCCACTAACATCGTGAGAACTGCGCATATGGTGAACAGTGCTGGGAATTCCTGCAGTCTCAACCTGCATTGCAATTCAAGTAATTAGAAATAAGACAGAAGAAAACGCATATATTGTGTTAAGAATTAACAAATCATACACTATTATTATGTTAACATTTTCCTAAATAAAAAGGGCACAACTCGATAATTATGTTACAAACGTCACTTCAATTTTTCTCCGGGCAGGAGCCGGCCCTACTTATTTAAGTGGAAAGAGAACTACTCCCTCTGTTTCAAAATATAAAATGTTGTAGCTTTATGAAAAAAGTGTATCTAGACACTAAAAGGGTTTAGATACACTTTTGAAACGGAGGGAGTACCTACTAATAAATTTGATGGAGCTCCTTAAGATGCTTGTCTATATGTATAAACACAGGCTTCCGACCATTGTCTGCTTTATGGCCCTAGACATGTTAGGACTTGACCTATTTCTGTAGGATGCATGATTGCATACATTACAAATGCAGAATGATAGAAAAATGAATACTATTAGGCCACTTGAAACCTACCATTTTTGTGTTCTAGGAAGTTTGGATCCAAACAGATGTATGGTAGTGCCAACAATTGAATTTCATGAACAAACTTCGTATGCGCTTTTCTCCTGAACCAGATCTTCTGTTTTCGTAGTTACTTTTCTGCAAGTTATTCATTTTGTCAATTTGCACGTTTCGAGTTGCTTACGTCACCCACAAGTTCAATCTAGGCCCTTTAATGATTACACGTGGTAGGGCTACTAGATAATTACTGTAAGTGAATTATTTTTTTATTTTTTTGCGGGGAGTGTAAGTGAATTAATAATTAAATTATACAGTTTTTTTTTGGACACTGCAATATTAATTGTTCGTTGTGAGCGGGCCTAGTATGACCGTTCGAGCGAACCGCTCCCGCGACGCGCCCTGCCGCCATGGCCGGCCGCCGCCGCCGCCGCCGCCCCCTCCCCACGGCGCCCCTCAGGCTGCCAGCTCCTACCACCGCTCCAGCCTCCCCCCACCCCCCTACCCTGACCCCCAACTTCACCCCTGCCTTCCTTGGCCTTGCAGCGCCCCCCATGCGTCGAGATCTCAGATCGGCTGCGGATGCTCCTTCGACGGCCTCCCCGGCGCCGGCTTGCGCGGGGCTGTCCCAGCGTCGCCTTCGAAGCTTGGTCCTTAGGCCGCCCTCCTTGGACGAGCCTTCACTCGAGGTTTGCGCCTCCATCTGCGCAGCTCTGTCCGCCTTGAAGGACGCGGGATTCCCTCCGTCTCTGGCACCTGCGGTGGCTGCTCCGGCCGGTATTCTCCGGGCCCCCGCTTCGGTCGGTCCCACTGCGCCAGGTCGCGTTCGCAAATCGGTGCGTTTCGTCCTGCTGTCCCCACCTCGCCGCCCCAGCGCTTCGGCTCCTCCCCTTCCGCCATTTACTGCTGAGGAGTCCCTGCCTGAGGAAGGGTGGACGCGAGTTATGTCTCGTCGAGCACGTCGTGAAGCTCGAAGAGACGCTGTCGCCTTTATGATTCGTCGCTCCACCTCCTCCGGCCGACGCGCTGCCTCTTCCCCTCCCCAGCCTACTTTTATGGCTCGGTGCCCCTGCTTCCGTTGCAGATCACCGGAGCACACTGTTGCCTCCTGTCCCAAACCACGCACCCGCAAATCTCCCTCGTGCTCTCCTAGGCCTCGCAGTGCTGCACTGCCTCCCGACACGGCCTCCCCCAGGCAGTGTTGCGCCTCACCACCTCCACCTGCGGCTATGTCCTTCCTCGGCCACCCCTCTACACGCTCGGATGAAGACACTTGCTACATCGCCGCCACCTACGACCTCGACCGCGAGCGGCTTGACTGGGAAAACTCCGCCATCGTGGCGTGGGTGCTCGCTGCGCCATCGGGGACAGACTGCTCCGATGTCGAGGACGTTTTCCGCCGCAAGTTCCGCCCGCGTGCCTCGGAGCTATTGGTGAGCTCCCACTTCCCGGAGCAATTTCTGGTCAAGTTCTCCTTGGCGGAGCTGCGCAACGAGGTGATGCGCACGGAGCGCTGCAATTTCAAGCTTGACGGACTCGACGTCTACTTCCGGCCTTGGCGCGCCGTCTCCCATGCCTACAACGCCGACCTTCACTACCGCGTCCATGTGGTGGTGGACGGGCTGCCCCCCTTCGCCTGGCGCCCGGAGGTGGTGGATCAACTGGTGGGTAGGCATTGCGCGGTACAACTCCTCGATGACGGCTTCACCTCCATGGAGGATACCTCCTCCTTCGTTATGTGGGTTTGGACGCCGTCGCCGCATCACATCCCCAAGGTGCTTTGGTGCACCCTCGTCAACAAGGCACTAGTGGGCCTCTCGTCTATGGTACGCATCGAAGAGGACAAACCAGATCAGTGGAAGCGTGACATCTCCTTCCGGATTCTGCTGCATGTGGACCAAGTGGAGGACTTCACCGGTGCGCCGACGCTGGACGGTGGCGAGCTGGGGTCGGAGCTTGCTGCGCGCGAGGGCAATCGTCGAAGCTGGTCGAGACTCTCTCGCTACGAGGAGTACGACAGCGGCCGGGAGCAGGAGGGAGGTCGCCGCGATGTGCGTCGTGACCCATGCCACGACGACAACGACGAGGGTGGCCATAGATGGGAATCGGCTGCGCGCAATGATGGGCGCCATGGCATGGCCCGTTCCCGCTCCAGGCACGCCATGCGCAAGGACTCCCGTCGTTCCCTCTCCCGTGGTCGGGTGTCTAGTCGACGCCGCTCTCGCTCCAAGGATCACGGCCTCCACCTCCGCAGCCACTCTCACCGAGGCTCTCGTTGTGACGATCGCGATGCCGGGCGCCACCGACGTGACAAAGATGATGACGAGGAAGACCGTCACTTGCTAACTAGGCACCACCGCTCCCATGCTCCCCGAGCTTTCGGCCGTTCGTCGGCGAGCTCTCTTCGTGGTGACCGTGGAGCTGGTCGATCTCATGGTCGCTCCCACGATGGTGCTGGCATCTCTCGGCGGGCCCTCGCGGCTGATCTGGTCGCGGCCCCAAAGCTCTCGTTGCCCTTGTTGGGCCCTTCCGAGACGCTCAAGTCTGCTGCCTCGCCATGCCGCGACTGGACGGTCGCAATCAAAGAGGCCCCTGCGGTGCTCACCAAGGGCTCGTCACGGCTTGCTTCTCCTCAGCTTGATGGTTTATCTGATGATGCGTTCCTCCCGCCTTTGGATAGTGCATGGGAGGAGGAGGAGCTTGGAGACTCTCTGGTGTCTCCGCACTCCCCTATCCGTACTTCCCCCTCGTCGCCGGTTTTTTCTCAGGAGTTGGTACCTGAGAACTAGGAGGACGGGCAAGGAGACTCCCTGGAGACTGCTGGCGACACTTCTCTGTCTCCTCTCGTGGGACAGCCTGCTGTTGTCGACCCTGCACTAGAGTCGCCCCTTCTGTTTCCAACGACTGATGCCGCTACCAAGGCGCGCCTAGGTCCCATCCTGAGCTATGTTGAAGAGCTGTTTGACCGTCCACAAGAACCGCTTCTGCCTCTTCCTACCCCACCTTCGCCATGCGCTCAGAAGGTCACGCCTCAACGCCTACCTGAAACAAGATGCAGCGCCCGTCTAAGCAACAAACCAAAAATGCATGCTCTGGACAAGGCGATTCTTGTGTTGAACTCCAAGATGGGGGTGGCCTCTGAGGGTATTCCGCTGATGAAGGCCAGAGAGGAGTACATCAACCGCTACAAGACTCAGCTGCCTGACTCGACGCGCTGGCCATGCTCTTCAAGCTCAACATTCGTAGCATCACTGAAGCGGACGAAGCCCTCATTGCCTTGGGTGGGTCGGGAGGCATCGAACCAGAAGCCCAGGATGTTACTGCTTAGCTACCTGTTTTTTCCGCTTTGTCGCACTGTGCTTTGTGCTACTTCATCTCTTGTACCGGGTTCTTTGGGTGGACTTGTCACCCTCTATCCTTTTTATCAGTCTTGGGCTGCAAGTCGTGCCTTGACACTCTACTCGCCACCATGATTGGACCAAACCTCAGCATCGCAGACTGGAACACCCGAGGGCTAAATGACCAAGGACGTAAGGACACAGTTCACGCTTTCCTTGCGGACACCCCCCGCCATATTGCATGTATACAGGAGACTAAGCTAGACTTCATTGATCATCAAACTACGACTTACATTGGTGGCTTCAGGCTCCGTTCATTCGCCCATCGTCCGGCCATCGACACTCGTGGCGGCATCCTCTTGCTCTAGAATGAGGACCACGTTGACATCTCCAACATCTACATCGGCTGCTATTTGATCTCCGCGGAGGTCAGTATCCGCGCCTGTGGCACCTCCTTCAAGCTTACCACGGTTTACGGTCCTAGTGTTGATGCTGAAAAGGGAGCATTCCTTGCCGAAGCTGTTGCCGCTTGATGACCCACAAGTATAGGGGGTGTATCGTAGTATTTTTGATAAGTAAGAGTGTCGAACCCAACGAGGAGCAGAAGGTGCTGGCTAGTGGTATGGATCAGGAATTCTCTGCAAATACTTAGCAAATGGATTTTTAGGAGTTTTTGATAAAGCAAGTAAACAAAGTACGAGTAAATAAAAGACAGTAGGAATAAATGCAGCAAGTGGCCCAATCTTTTATGCAGCAAAGGACAAGCCGGATGTATTACTTAAGATCACCAAACGTTCTCGAGGATACATGGGAAGACTGTCAAGTGCTTTCGCTTCATATAGTTGATTAATCTTCTTTAGCTTGCTAAGTGTTGTGTGGGTGAACCTGTGCCAATGTACCGACCTTCCTAGGACTAATACATACTTGTGATTATACCCCTTGCAAACATCCGTAAGTACAAGAAAGTAATTAAGGTAGAAACCTAACCTCAGCTTTAAACTCTAAGACCCTTACGTCCCTTGTGCAATGGTTTCCTAACGGGGGTTCAGGTTTCTGTCACTCCGGCAACCCCTACGATTAGTAGCCAAATACACAATACATTCCCCTAGGCCCATATAGGTGAAGTGTCATGTAGTCGACGTTCACATGACACCACTAGAAGAAGTACACCACAACTTAAATAACAATCTATTGAATATTTCTCAACACAACTCCACTACTAACAACATGACTTCTCCCATGTCCTCAAGAACAAAACGAACTACTCACAAGACATCATATGGATCATGATCAGAGATGGAATAATGATGTATAACAATCTGAACATAAACAATATTTCAATGGTTCACTCAATAGCATCAACTACAAAGAGTAATCAACACCGGGAAAGTTTCCCCTATGAACTAATGCAAGATTCAACGCAATTGTTACAGCAATATGGAGATGGTGATGAGGGTGCTGATGGTGATGATGGTGGTGATGATGATGACCCCGATGAAGTCCAGTTTGATGGTGGTGTTGATGGCGACGATCTCCCCTCTCCGAGAAGGAATTCCCCTGGCAGAAATCTGTCTGCCGGAGAGATCTTTCTCTCTTGGTGTTTTCCGCCCCGTAGAGGCGGCGGAATCTTTCTGTGGTTGCTCCCCGAGTCTTAGGGTTTCGGGAGGATGATATACTCCAGAGGGGAGAGCCTGGAGTGGGCCAGAGCGGCCACACCACCTGCTGGCGCGGCCTAGGGCCGCTCGCGCCAGGGGGTGGTGTGGGCCCCCTGTGGCCCATCTCCACTCCCTCTTCTGGCATCCTTCGTCTTCTGGAAAAATAGGATTTTCCGTATATTTTCTCGGATTTTATGATCTTCGCGAATTTTGCCTGCAAACAGCACCTTTTCCATCAGAATCCTGACTGCAGCGGTCCATGCTCCAAAAGTCATCAACCATGCAAAAACAGATGAAATAACATAAGTATCACCTCTCAATACGAAATATATCAATGAATAATAGTGAATTAAGACATAGAATAGTGATGCAAAATGGACGTATCAACTCCCCCCAAGCTTAGACTTCGCTTGTCCCGAAGTGAAACTGAGCTCAATAAATATGGCCTCAGGTTTATGGAGTGAATAGTCGATAAAAGAATACAGACAAGAAGCATCACATTCATCAAATACATAGATCATAACAAAAGACAACTCACTATTATATAACTCAACTTGTAATGAGTAAAGGAAACACAATAAAGATACATAAAGTGAATCATAATTGGTAAAGGCAAATTTAGCTCTTGGTCGAAGAATAGTTGATAATTTGCTAGAGTTCACAAATAACTGGTTTTCAATGATAGCTTTCAAAGTAGTAAACATCAAGATAGGAGCAATGTGCAAAACAAGGAACATAAGACATGATTGAATAAATCATCATATGAATGAATGAAACACATCAACTCAAAATACTTGCTGAGATAGAAGGGAATAGGTTTACTGACTCAACTACAAAGTAAAAGAAAGGGCCCTTCAAAGAGGGAAGCAGGGATTGCAAGTCTCATAAAGAGCTCCCAAAAATTATGATACTTACTAGCTTTCAGCTCTCATTGCCCCTATCATAGGCATCTTTAGGTGATTAAGGTTAAAGTGATCAAATATGAGGATATGCATTGACAAGTTGTAAGTTGAGAATCTCATGTCCTTTGAATACGAGGTCCGCTCCTCATACTACTCAAATTTAGTCACCGGTAAGTTCTTGTCATTGTAAGCATATGTGTATCATAGAGAACCGCCAACGGGGTACCCCTTGCCCGATGATACAGAAGAATCCCCATATCAAAATGATAAGGCAAGCAGACAACAAGTATCTCAGCAATCTTCTTATTTACCATGGGAATATGGTGCTTTTTTCTCTCTTTCCTCTTTTCATAATATCTCTTTTTTTCCTTTTCTCTTTTTTTTTCTTATCAGACTCTTTTTTTATAAGAAGAATGCTTGATAGATACTCGTTATGGTTACACTACAGGTTTCCACCATGTCAGCATGGATTAGACCAGCGGCCCAGGCGTTTCTCTAACACACATGCATAACTCCATGGACTTACAAGCTCCCCTTTCATTTCACACCGACGACGTCCATAGACAAAAGAACGTGATATCAACTAGGTACAAAGTACCAGTGCAATGTTGAAAGCGTTCCCCATGACAGCATGGTTCTGCTAATTCACAACTTACAAAGCGCAAGCATATACGCAACATAGGTGAGCACAATGGTTCAAGTTTATTAAGTGCAAGAAAGTAAAGTGTGCCATCAAGTTCGTGAGAGCTTTAATCACTACTTTTCACATAACAAGTTTAATTTGGGAGGTAGATAAAACAAGAATTTACTTGGAATAGCAATAATGCTACTAGGTAGGTATGGTGGACACAAATGGCAAAGGTTTGGGTTTAAGGGAGGTGGATGCACGAGAAGAATTCCCTCTCAGTACAGGTTTTTGGCTAGCAAGGCTGGGTAGCAAGTATAAGAGTTGAAGGAAACAAACAAACACACAAGTGATAAAGACAAACATGCAATCTTCCTTAGAAGCAACAAAGATCTTAACTAGAGAATACTAGACTTATGAGCAAATCAAGAAAGAAAGATGATGAAATTATTTTTCTTTAGAGTAATCTTATCTTTTCATTCAACTCTCAAAAATAGTGTGCTACTGACCGAGCCAGGTTTGCCAAAACCAACTAAATTAACTCAATGATGCCAAAGTGATACCAATACTAACAACAAGATCAATCATATAACCACGAATTGAAAACTAATATAAGCTATGCAAAAGAGTAAATGATAGAAATTCTCATTAATATTCCATAACGGCAACTCACACCAAGGGATACATATCTAACGAGAGAGGGGACACTTCCATAATGCAAACCATCCTACATAATAACTTCTCTATTCATGATATGACTCTACTAAAAAGGTAAAAAGATAGAAGATAGTGATGTGATACCGCGACACTCCCCCTAGCTTGGAACAAACCAAGGGGATGCCAAACCTGATGACGAATTACTCCTTCCGTGGTGGTGGTATCCTTTCATCTTCGTTCGTCTTCCAGGGTAAGGGCTTCCCATCAACAAAGGACATCGTGGCTTTACCTTTAGGGCCTTGAACCTCTTTAATCCGGACCTCCCCATCTTCGAGCAACAACTCCTTGGGATGAATCTTCAACTCTCTCATGTATGGGTTGATGATAACTTCTAAGGAATCTCCCCCGGGTGATCCAGTGGAAGACATTGTGGCTCCAAATCTGGGATTCTACCTGGCAGAAACAGATCAAAACAAAAACACGACGAAAACACGATACACGAACCTTGGAAGATCCGAGGGGGTTATATATTACGAAGTTTCATAACAAGAGGAAGGTACTGGGTGAAAATGGGTCGGAGGTGGAGTCTGGGGTGGCCTCACCACCTGGTGGCGCGGCCAGGGGTGGGCCCGCGCCACAGGGTGGTGTGGGCCACCCGGGCTCCGTTTCCGTCCCTTTTTCGCTTCGTAACTTTCCTTATTGACTGAAAACTGCAAAAATATAGTCGGCTTGTATTTTCGCGGAACTTTTCTTACCAGAACTGTTACCTATTTGAAAACAGACTCTGCAGGTCTCTGAATTTGGTCCTCGATGAATTTCTCCGTAGTATAACTTGAAAGGCATCAACATCTTCATTGTAAGAATCTCCAGCAATATAGTGTTTGAGTCGCTGCGCATTCACTACTTGTGTAGTATTATGTTTTAAAGAAGAATTTTTTATTGCTCCTGAACGGTATACTTCTTCTATAATGAAAGGTCCTTCCCATTTTAACAGTAGCTTTCCTGCAAAAAATCTGAGACGAGACCTATACAATAGAACTTTCTCACCAACATGAAATTCTCTCTTAAGTATTCGCTTGTCATGCCATCTTTTAACTTTGACATTAAAGAGCCTAGCATTTTCATAGGCTTCACTCCTCCATTCATCTAAAGAATTTAAGTCAAATAATCTTTTCTCACCAGCGAGCTTACAATCTCTATTTAGTTCTTCAACTGCCTAGTAAGCTTTGTGTTCTAATTCCAAGGGTAGGTGACAAGCTTTCCCATAAACCATTTTATAAGGAGACATCCCCATAGGATTTTTGTAAGCAGTTCTATAAGCCCATAAAGCATCATTCAACTTTTTCTAGACCTATTAACAGTCTTTTGCAAGATGGATTTAATTTCTCTATTTGATAACTCTACTTGCCCGCTAGTTTGGGGGTGATAAGCTGAAGCAATTCTATGATTAACATCATATTTAGCAAGGGTCTTCCTAAAACCACCATGAATGAAATGAGAACCCCCATCAGTCATGAGATACCTAGGCACTCCAAACCTAGGAAAGATAACATCCTTAAGCATTTTTAGAGAAGTCTCCTCGTCAGCACTCTTTGTAGGAATGGCTTCTACCCATTTAGTAACATAATCAACGGCAACAAGAATATGAGTGTAACCTTTCGAAGGAGGGAAAGGACCCATAAAGTCGAATCCCCAGCAATCAAAAGGTTCAATAACTAGAGAGTAGTTCATAGGCATTTCATTGCGTCTAGAAATATTACCAACACGCTGACATTCATCACAAGATAAAACAAATTTTCTTGCATCTTTAAAAAGGGTAGGCCAGTAGAAACCTGATTGTAGCACCTTTTGTGCAGTTCTATCTCCTGCATGATGTCCTCCATAAGCACTACCATGACATTTACGCAATATGTCCTTTTGTTCATATTCTGGAACACATCTTCGCATAATACCATCCACTCCATCTTTGTATAAGTGTGGGTCATCCCAAAAATAATGCCTCAAATCATAGAAGAACTTCCTTCTTTGCTGAGCTGTAAAAGTTGGAGGCAAATACTTGGAGACAATAAAGTTAGCATAATAAGCGTACCAAGGGCTCCCTTGCGAGCTTACCCCTACTGCAGCTAACTGTTCATTTGGGAAACTATCATTAACAGGCATAGGGTCAAAAGAGGTGTTTTCCAATCAAGATAAATTATCAGCTACAGGATTTTCAGCACCCTTCCTATCTACTATATGTAGATCAAACTCTTGTAAAAGCAGCACCCATCTAATAAGCCTGGGCTTAGCGTCCTTCTTCATCATAAGGTATTTAATAGCAGCATGATTAGTATGAATGGTGACTTTTGAGTCTACAATATAGGTCCTAAACTTATCACAAGTAAAAACAACAGCTAGAAATTCCTTTTCAGTAGTAGCATAATTCCTTTGAGCAGCGTCTAGAGTCTTACTAGCATAATGGATAATGTTTAACTTTTTATCAATACGTTGCCCAAGTACAGCACCTACATCAAAATCACTAGCATTACACATTATTTCAAAGGGTAAACTCCAATCAGGTGGTTGAACAATAGGGGCTGTAGTTAAAGCCTTCTTAAGAGTTTCAAAAGTTTCCTTACAATCATTATCAAAAACGAAGGGTATATCTTTTTGAAGATGATTAGTGAGGGGTTTTGATATCCTAGAAAAGTCTTTAATAAACCTCCTATAGAAACCAGCATGACCAAGGATACTACGAATACCTTTGATGTCTCTTGGACATGGCATCTTCTCAATTGCATCAACTTTAGCTCTATCAACTTCTATGCCTCTTTCAGAAACTTTATGCCCAAGGACAATCCCATCATTAACCATGAAATGGCATTTCTCCCATTAAGAACAAGATTAGTTTCTTCACATCTCTGTAAAACTTTATCAAGGTTGTGTAGACAATTATCAAAAGAAGTTCCATAGAGAGAAAAGTCATCCATGAACACTTCTACAATTTCCTCACAAAAACCATGAAAGATAGCAGACATGCACCTTTGAAAAGTAGCAGGAGCATTACATAAACAAAAAGGCATACGTCTATAAGCATTAGTCCCGTAAGGGCAAGTAAAAGTAGTTTTTTCTTGATCTTGCTGTTTAACAGCAATTTGAGAGAAACCAGAATAACCATCAAGAAAACAAAAATGGGTCTTTTTAGACAACCTTTCCAACATTTGATCAATAAAAGGAAGAGGGTAGTGATCTTTCTTAGTAACTTTATTAACTTTTCTAAAATCGATGCACATCCTATAGCCTACTACTATTCTTTGAGGAATAAGCTCATCATTATCATTAGGAACAACGGTAATACCTCCTTTTTTAGGAACACAATAAACATGACTAACCCATTCGCTGTCAGCAATAGGGTAAATAATACCAGCATCAAGGAGTTTCAATACCTCATTCCTTACCACTTCCTTCATCCTAGGATTTAAACGTCGTTGGTGCTCTACTACCGGCTTTGCATCTGGTTCTATGTTGATAGAATGTTGACATATAGTGGGTGAAATACCTTTTAAATCATCCAGAGTATATCCCATAGCTCCTCAGTGTTTCCTCAAAACCTCCAATAGCCTTTCTTCTTCCTTTCATGAAAGTTTAGCGCTAATAATAACAGGGTATATCTTTTTATCATCAATATAAGCATATTTAAGATCATCAGGGAGAGGTTTTAGATCGAAAACCGGATCCTTTTTAGGTGGCAACGTGGTACCCAAGTCTTCTACAGGCAAGTTATACTTAAGCATCCTAGGCTGATCGCGGAGAATCCTGTCAATCTCATTCCTTTCTTCCATGAAGATTGCACTTTCGTGATCTTCCATAAATTGCTGCAAAGCATTGTTAGGAGCAAGAGAGATAGAAGCAAGTTGTTCAAATCTAAAATCCTCATTATGGGTTTCCTCTTCACAAGGTTCTTTAGTAAATTTCAAAAAATTAAACTCATAAGATTCCCCATCAAACTTAGTCAAGATTTTCTCCCTCTTGCAATCTATAATAGCTCCACAAGTACTCAAGAAAGGTCTACCAAAAATGATAGGATAAGTTTTACTAGCAGCTGAACCAAGTACTAGAAAATCAGCAGGATACTTAATCTTACCACAAAGAACTTCCACGTCTCGTGCAATACCAATTGGAGAGATGGTCTCTCTATTAGCATGGTGAATAACCACATCAATCTCGTCCAATTCACAGGGACTGATTTCATGCATAATTTCTCTGTAAAGCTCATAAGGAATAGCACTAGAACTTGCACCAATATCACATAAACCATAATAGCAATGATCACCAATTCTAACAGAAAGCACAGGAACACTAGCCTTTTTAGTTCTATTAGGATGTCAAACAATATTAGAAGCATCCTCACAAAATACTATGTGCCCATCTTCTATGCTTTTAGTGACAAGGTCTTTCACAATTGCTACCACAGGTTCAATGTTTATTTGTTCATCATGTTTTATAGTTCTCTTTTCACTTTTGGTGATTACATTAGTTATCATAGGATGGTCCTTTACCTTTTCTGGGAAGGGAATCTTCTCAATATAAGGTTCATGTAAGATGGGATCAATAATGCAATACTCAACACTCCCAATAGGGACATAGTCAACAATATCTTTGTAAGGTGCATGGTATTTATTCCATCCCCTTTTTGGAATTTTGATATAGGAAGCAAAAGCTCTAAAGCAATTCGTAATAACTTGCAAATCAAGACCATAAGCATTACTAACATTTTGAAAGTCATCAGTTCCCATAAAAGATTCAATGCATTCATAATCATAATTTATACCTGACTTTCTACCTTTGTCATTCTCCCAAGCTTTAGCATTATCTTGAATACGGTCCAGAAGATCCCAATTAGCTTCTTCTTCCATGCGAGTGAATGATCCAGCACAAGAAGCATCTAATAAATCCTTATCATGTAGAGGGAGCCTTGCATAAAAGTTATTGATAAAAATATTGTTGGGGAGCTCATGAATGGGACATTTGAGCATTAGTAACTTCAATGTCCCCCAAGCTTGAGCTGTACTCTCTCCATCAAGAGGCCAAAAGTTGTATATTTGATTCCGATCTTTATGAATCTCACTAGGAGGATAAAACTTTGAATAAAAGAGAGGTACTATTTCCTCCCATTCCATAGCTTGACCATTCTTTAGCAGGTTATACCATTCCTCAGCTCTTCCTTTTAGTGATAATGAGAATAACTTCTTCTTGACTTGATCTGTAGTAATACCTGCACACTTGAATAACCCGCATAATTCGTGTATAAAGAGTAAATGACCACCGGGATGGACAGTTCAATCCCCAACATAGTAGTTACCGATAACACGATCAATAATTCTTGTAGGTATTTTGAAAACATCATTCTCAGCAGGTGGTGGCTTATCTAATACCTTAGCAGTGGTAGTAGCATTACCAAATAAGAAACTTAGCGAGTTATCCATAACGAAAATAAAGCAACTAACAGAAGTAAACAATACTCACAGTAGAAGTTTCCTTTACCAGTTCCACTCTCCAATAGCACTTCACTCCCCGACAACGGCGCCAGAAAATAGTCTTGATGACCCACAAGTATAGGAGGTGTATCGCAGTATTTTCAATAAGTAAGAGTGTCGAACCCAACGAGGAGCAGAAGGTGCTGGCTAGTGGTATGGATCAGGAATTCTCTACAAATACTTAGCAAACGGATTTTTAGGAGCTTTTGATAAAGCAAGTAAACAAAGTACGAGTAAATAAAAGACAGTAGGAATAAATGCAGCAAGTGGCCCAATCCTTTATGCAGAAAAGGACAAACCGAATGTATTACTTAAGATGACCAAATGTTCTCGAGGACACATGGGAAGACTGTCAAGTGCTTTCGCTTCATATAGTTGATTAATCTTCTTTAGCTTGCTAAGTGTTGTGTGGGTGAACCTGTGCTAATGTACCGACCTTCCTAGGACTAATACATACTTGTGATTATACCCCTTGCAAACATCCGTAAGTACAAGAAAGTAATTAAGGTAGAAACCTAACCACAGCTTTAAACTCTAAGACCCTTACATCCCTTGTGCAATGGTTTCCTAACGGGGGTTCAGGTTTCTATCACTCCGGCAACCCCTACAATTAGTAGCCGAATACACAATGCATTCCCCTAGGCCCATATAGGTGAAGTGTCATGTAGTTGACGTTCACATGACACCACTAGAAGAAGTACACCACAACTTAAATAACAATCTATTGAATCTTTCTCAACACAACTCCACTACTAACAACATGACTTCTCTCATGTCCTCAAGAACAAAACGAACTACTCACAAGACATCATATGGATCATGATCAGAGATGGAATAATGATGTATAACAATCTGAACATAAACAATAATTCAATGGTTCACTCAATAGCATCAACTACAAAGAGTAATCAACACCGGGAAAGTTTCCCCTATGAACTAATGCAAGATTCAACGCAAATGTTACAGCAATATGGAGATGGTGATGAGGGTGTTGATTGTGATGATGGTGGTGGTGATGCTGATGATGATCCCGATGAAGTCCAGTTTGATGGTGGTGTTGATGGCGACGATCTCCCCTCTCCGAGAAGGAATTCCCCTGGCAGAAATCTGTCTGTCAGAGAGATCTTTCTCTCTCGGTGTTTTCTGCCCCGCAGAGGCGGCGGAATCTTTCTGTGGTCGCTGCCCGAGTCTTAGGGTTTTAGGAGGATGATATACGCCAGAGGGGAGAGCCTGGAGTGGGCTAGGGCGGCCACACCACCTGCTGGCGCGGCCTAGGGGTGCCTGCGCCAGGGGGTGGTGTGGGCCCCCTGTGGCCCATCTCCACTCCCTCTTCTGGCATCCTTCGTCTTCTGGAAAAATAGGATTTTCCGTATATTTTCCCGGATTTTCTGATCTTCGCGAATTTTGCCTCCAAACAACACCTTTTCCATCAGAATCCTGACTGCTGCGGTGCATGCTCCAAACGTCATCAACCATGCAAAAACAGATGAAATAACATAAGTATCACCTCTCAATACGAAATATATCAATGAATAATAGTGAATTAAGACATAGAATAGTGATGCAAAATGGATGTATCACCGCTGCCCCTGTAAATGATTTGAGATGGTTAATCATTGGGGATTTCAATCTCATATACCAAGCAGAGGACAAGAACAACGACAACCTTAATTTTCGCCTTATGGGGCAGTTCAGGCAGGCCCTTACCACTTGTCGGTTGAAAGAGATCAAGCTTCAGAATAGAAAATTCACGTGGAACAATGAAAGAGTTTCCCCCACTTTGGTGCGGCTTGACCGCGCCTTCTGCAATACGAGTTGGGATCTGACGTTTGAAAACCACGGGCTCCACACGTTGTCTTCCTTCCTCTCGGAGCATTGCCCGCTTCTGCTCTCCAACCTGAGTGGGCCTCGGAAGCCGCCCACCTTCCGCTTTGAATCCTTCTGGACAAATATGCCTGGTTTCCAGGATACGGTTCAGAATGCTTGGGTGACGTCCTCGAATCACACCCAACCGATCCATATCATCAACGACAAGCTGAAGCTCACGGCGTCTTGTCTGAGATCATGGAGTAAAGGCCTTTTCTCCAATTGCAAGCTCCAACTTCTTATGGCCCTGGATGTCATCCTACAACTTGATGGGGCTCAAGAATCTCGGACTCTATCCTTCGATGAAAGGGTCTTGGGCTTGGCGACTCTTGAAAGATCCCGCAAACGGTAGGCCACTAGAATTAGCTTCTTACGCGAGGGAGACGCCAACACTAAGTTCTTCCATCTGCGTGTTAACGCTAGAAAGCGTAGAAATCATATTTTGAGACTCAAGCACAACGAGGGCTGGTCTACAAGTCATGAAGACAAAGAGAGAATCATCTTCGATCACTTCTCCAAAGCCTTAGGCCACCCTCCCCCTCGCCAGCTGGATTTCAACTGGGCGGTCCTAAACCCCAATGTGCATGCTCTGGATGATCTTGGACTTCCTTTCTCTGAACTCGAGATAAGAGAGGTCGTGTACAATATGCCTCCTGACAAGGCCCCGGGCCCTGATGGGTTCTCCATCTCCTTTGTTCGCTGTTGCTGGGATGTCATCAAGGGCGACCTCCTGAGAGTTATTAACGCTTTCTCGAAAGTTTTAGCTTCTAACTTCCATATTGTCAATACTACCAACATTGTGCTGCTCCCAAAGAAGTGTGGTGCTGATTCCGTTGGCGATTTCAGGCCCGTCAGCCTCATTCACTTGATCCCTAAGATAATTGCCAAAGCTATGGCTCGCCGCCTTAGTCCCTAGATGAATGAGATTGTTTCCCTCAGTCACAGTTCTTTCATCAAGTCCAGAACCATTCATGATAATTTCATGTACGTAAGAAACACTGCCAGACAACTTCACCGCAGCAAATCTCCTGCCCTCCTCCTCAAGCTTGACATTGCTAAGGCTTTCGATTCGGTTTGTTGGGACTACATTCTTAACCTTATGCAAAGGCTGGGATTCCCACAAAGACGGCGTGCTTTGATGTCCGCCTTGTTTTCTATGGCCTCCCCCCGTGTGATTCTTAATGGCATCCCTGGAAAGGACATCTCTCATGGGCGCGGCCTCTGACAAGGAGACCCCCTCTCATCCCTGCTCTTCGACATTGCCATTGACCCCCTTCAGAAAATCCTAGACAATGCCACGGCCATTAGGATTCTTCATGCTATGCCTGGCGGCCTCCAAGGTCCGCGAGTTTCTCTATACGCAGATGATGCCGCAATTTTCCTGATCCCCTCCGAGCACGACGTCTCAAACTTGGCTGATATCCTGCAGAACTTTCGGGAGGAGACCGGTCTGGTGACTAATGTAAAAAAAAGCCCCGTCGCTCCGATTCGCTGCTCTCACATTGATCTCGCAACGGTCCTGGCAAACTTCCTGGCGGCCACCGTCCAGTTTCCTATGAAATACCTAGGCATACCCCTTTCCCTCGGCAGACTCAGGCGTGCTGATCTGCAACCTTTCATCGACAAGGCGGCTTCCCGTTTAAACCCCTAGAAGGGGAGGTTTCTGAATCGCGCTGGTTGTACCGCCTTGGTGAAGTCCGTGCTCTCTTCCATGCCTATCTTCTTGCTAATGGCTCTCAAGGCCGACAAGGGTATTCTGAAGGCTTTGGCCAAGATTAGTCGCGGTATGCTATGGGCCTGCAAAGAGGTTGTCAGCGGTGGAAAATGCAAGGTCAACAGGCAAAAAGTTTGTCGCCCCAAGGAGCTCGGTGGCTTGGCGTTTCTTGATCTGGAGAAGTTCTCTCGTTCTCTAAGACTCCGTTGGCTGTGGAACAAGTGGAAGGCACCGGATAAACCTTGGGTCGGTACTGAAACACCAAATGACGCTGCCGATAAGGACCCCTTCAATGCTGCCACCCGGGTCACCATTGGAAATGGCAATAAAGCTTCCTTTTGGTCCTCCTCTTGGCTTGATGGTTCCACCCCGAAAGATCTAGCTCCTCTGATCTTCAAAGCCTCTAGGAGAAAGAATAGGACGATTCAGGACGCTCTTGAAGGTCAAAACTGGATTGCTGATATCAAGGTGGACTCTTTCTCTGTTGAACACCTTGATCAATACATCCGGCTATGGGAGTGCCTTTCGATGGTACAACTGTCTCCTGACACTCCGGACTCCATCAAATGGATCATGTCCGCCAATGGCTGTTACTCAACCAGCTCCGCATACAAGGCCCAGTTTCTTGCCTCCTTGCCTTGCTCCTTTGCAAAAACTGTGTGGAAAACTTGGGCCCCTCCGAAATGTCGTTTCTTTGCCTGGTTCGCTGTTCAGAACCGCCTTTGGACTGCAGACCATCTGGCAAAACAAGGGTGGCCATCAGCCTTCGTGTCAGTTATGTAGATGCAACCCTGAGACGGCGCGACACATCCTCTTCGAATGTCGCTTCTCCAAAAGGATTTGGACTGCGGTGTCTTCCTGGCTTTCCTGCCCGGATCTGTCTCGGGGAGTCGATACCCATAGGCACAAGGTGTGTTCCCCAATAGGTGTGTCCCTACCCTGACCCCCAACTTCACCCCTGCCTTCCTTGGCCTTGCAGTGCCCCTATGCGTCGAGATCTTAGATCGGTTGCGGCTGCTCCTTCGACGGCCTCCCCGGCGCTGGCTTGCGCGGGGCTGTCCCAGCGTCGCCCTCGAAGCTTGGTCCTTAGGCCGCCCTCCTTGGACGAGCCTTCACTTGAGGTTTGCGCCTCCATCTGCGCAGCTCTATCCGCCTGGAAGGACGCGGGATTCCCTCCGTCTCCGGCACCTGTGGTGGCTGCTCCGGCCGGTATTCTTCGGGCCCCCGCTTCGGTCGGTCCGACTACGCCAGGTCGTGTTCGCAAATCGGTGCGTTTCGTCCTGCCGTCCCCACCTCGCCGCCCTAGCGCTTCGGCTCCTCCCCTTCTGCCATTTACTGCTGCGGAGTCCCTGCCTGAGGAAGGGTGGACGCGAGTTATGTCTCGTCGAGCACGTCGTGAAGCTCGAAGAGACGCTGTCGCCTTTATGATTCGTCGCTCCACCTCCTCCGGCCGACATGCTGCCTCTTCCCCTCCCCAGCCTACTTTTATGGCTCGGCGCCCCTGCTTCCGTTGCAGATCACTGGAGCACACTGTTGCCTCCTGTCCCAAACCACACACCCGCAAATCTCCCTCGTGCTCTCCTAGGCCTCACAGTGTTGCACTGCCTCCTGACACGGCCTCCCCCAGGTAGTGTTGCGCCTCACCACCTCCACCTGCGACTATGTCCTTCCTCGGCCACCCCTCTACATGCTCGGATGAAGACACTTGCTACATCACCACCACCTACGACATCGACCGCGAGCGGCTTTACTGGGAAAACTCCGCCATCCTGGCGTGGGTGCTTGCTGTGCCGTCGGGGACGGACCGCTCCGATGTCGAGGACATTTTCCGCTGCAAGTTCCGCCCGCGTGCCTCGGAGCTATTGGTGAGCTCCCACTTCCCGGAGCAATTTCTGGTCAAGTTCTCCTTGGCGGAGCTGCGCAATGAGGTGATGCGCACGGAGCGCTGCAATTTCAAGCTTGACGGACTCGACGTCTACTTCCGGCCTTGGCGCGCCGTCTCCCATGCCTACAACGCTGACCTTCACTACCGCGTCCATGTGGTGGTGGACGGGCTGCCCCCCTCGCCTGGCGCCCGGAGGTGGTGGATCAACTGGTGGGTAGGCGTTGCGCGGTACAACTCCTCAATGACGGCTTCACCTCCATGGAGGATACCTCCTCCTTCGGTATGTGGGTTTGGACGCCGTCGCCGCATCACATCCCCAAGGTGCTTTGGTGCACCCTCGTCAGTAAGGCACTAGTGGGCCTCTCGTCTATGGTACGCATCGAAGAGGACAAACCATATCAGTGGAAGCGCGACATCTCCTTCCGAATTCTGCTGCATGTGGACCAAGTGGAGGACTTCACCGGTGCGCCGACGCTGGACGGCGGCGAGCCCGTCTAGGATTTCAGGCCGGCCTCGCACACCCTTCCTCCATGTCACCTGGGTACTATCGACGGGATGCCTGTCTGTGCGGGCTCAGGCTCTGTGCTGCCTGCCTCCATCCCCCCGCTTGGTGCACTGGCCCTGGCTTGCAACTCCCGCCGCGAGGACGATAGCCACCTGGGGTCGGAGCTTGCTGCGCGCGAGGGCGATCGTCAAAGCTGGTCGAGACTCTCTCGCTGCAAGGAGGAGTACGACCGCAGCCGGGAGCAGGAGGGAGGTCACCGTGATGTGCGTCATGACCCGTGCCACGACGACGACGACGAGGGGGGCCATAGCTGGGAATCGGCTGCGCGCGCGCCGTGGCATGGCCCGTTCCCGCTCCAGGCACGCCATGCGCAAGGACTCCCGCCGTTCCCTCTCCCGTGGTCGGGTGTCCAGTTGATGCCGCTCTCGCTCCAAGGTTCACGGCCTCCACCACCGCAACCACTCTCACCGAGGCTCTCGTTGTGACGATCGTGATGCCGGGCGCCACCGACGTGACAAAGATGATGACGAGGAAGACCGTCACTTGCTAACTAGGCACCACCGCTCCCATGCTCCCCGAGCTTTCGGCCGTTCATCAGCGAGCTCTCTTCGTGGTGACCGTGGAGCTGGTCGATCTCATGGTCACTCCCACGATGGTGCTGGCGGCTCTCGGCGGGCCCTCGCGGCTGATCTGGTCGCGGCCCCAAAGCTCTCGTTGCCCTTGTTGGGCCCTTCCGAGACGCTCAAGTCTGCTGCCTCGCCATGCCGCGACTGGACGGTCGCAATCAAAGAGGCCCCTGCGGTGCTCACCAAGGGCTCGTCACGGCTTGCTTCTCCTCAGCTTGATGGTTTATCTGATGATGCGTTCCTCCCGCCTTTGGATAGTGCATGGGAGGAGGAGGAGCTTGGAGACTCTCTGGTGTCTCCGCACTCCCCTATCCGTACTTCCCCCTTGTCGCCGGTTTTTTCTCAGGAGTTGGTACCTGAGAACTAGGAGGACGGGCAAGGAGACTCCCTGGAGACTGCTGGCGACACTTCTCTGTCTCCTCTCGTGGGACAGCCTGCTGTTGTCGACCCTGCACTAGAGTCGCCCCTTCTGTTTCCAACGACTGATGCCGCTACCAAGGCGCGCCTAGGTCCCATCCTGAGCTATGTTGAAGAGCTGTTTGACCGTCCACAAGAACCGCTTCTGCCTCTTCCTACCCCACCTTCGCCATGCGCTCAGAAGGTCACGCCTCAACGCCTACCTGAAACAAGATGCAGCGCCCGTCTAAGCAACAAACCAAAAATGCATGCTCTGGACAAGGCGATTCTTGTGTTGAACTCCAAGATGGGGGTGGCCTCTGAGGGTATTCCGCTGATGAAGGCCAGAGAGGAGTACATCAACCGCTACAAGACTCAGCTGCCTGACTCGACGCGCTGGCCATGCTCTTCAAGCTCAATATTCGTAGCATCACTGAAGCGGACGAAGCCCTCATTGCCTTGGGTGGGTCGGGAGGCATCGAACCAGAAGCCCAGGATGTTACTGCTTAGCTACCTGTTTTTTCCGCTTTGTCGCACTGTGCTTTGTGCTACTTCATCTCTTGTACCGGGTTCTTTGGGTGGACTTGTCACCCTCTATCCTTTTTATCAGTCTTGGGCTGCAAGTCGTGCCTTGACACTCTACTCGCCACCATGATTGGACCAAACCTCAGCATCGCAGACTGGAACACCCGAGGGCTAAATGACCAAGGACGTAAGGACACAGTTCACGCTTTCCTTGCGGACACCCCCCGCCATATTGCATGTATACAGGAGACTAAGCTAGACTTCATTGATCATCAAACTACGACTTACATTGGTGGCTTCAGGCTCCGTTCATTCGCCCATCGTCCGGCCATCGACACTCGTGGCGGCATCCTCTTGCTCTAGAATGAGGACCACGTTGACATCTCCAACATCTACATCGGCTGCTATTTGATCTCCGCGGAGGTCAGTATCCGCGCCTGTGGCACCTCCTTCAAGCTTACCACGGTTTACGGTCCTAGTGTTGATGCTGAAAAGGGAGCATTCCTTGCCGAAGCTGTTGCCGCTTGATGACCCACAAGTATAGGGGGTGTATCGTAGTATTTTTGATAAGTAAGAGTGTCGAACCCAACGAGGAGCAGAAGGTGCTGGCTAGTGGTATGGATCAGGAATTCTCTGCAAATACTTAGCAAATGGATTTTTAGGAGTTTTTGATAAAGCAAGTAAACAAAGTACGAGTAAATAAAAGACAGTAGGAATAAATGCAGCAAGTGGCCCAATCTTTTATGCAGCAAAGGACAAGCCGGATGTATTACTTAAGATGACCAAACGTTCTCGAGGATACATGGGAAGACTGTCAAGTGCTTTCGCTTCATATAGTTGATTAATCTTCTTTAGCTTGCTAAGTGTTGTGTGGGTGAACCTGTGCCAATGTACCGACCTTCCTAGGACTAATACATACTTGTGATTATACCCCTTGCAAACATCCGTAAGTACAAGAAAGTAATTAAGGTAGAAACCTAACCACAACTTTAAACTCTAAGACCCTTACGTCCCTTGTGCAATGGTTTCCTAACGGGGGTTCAGGTTTCTGTCACTCCGGCAACCCCTACGATTAGTAGCCAAATACAAAATGCATTCCCCTAGGCCCATATAGGTGAAGTGTCATGTAGTCGACGTTCACATGACACCACTAGAAGTACACCACAACTTAAATAACAATCTATTGAACATTTCTCAACACAACTCCACTACTAACAACATGACTTCTCTCATGTCCTCAAGAACAAAACGAACTACTCACAAGACATCATATGGATCATGATGAGAGATGGAATAATGATGTATAACAATCTGAACATAAACAATATTTCAATGGTTCACTCAATAGCATCAACTACAAAGAGTAATCAACGCCGGGAAAGTTTCCCCTATGAACTAATGCAAGATTCAACGCAATTGTTACAGCAATATGGAGATGGTGATGAGGGTGCTGATGGTGATGATGGTGGTGATGATAATGATGATGATGATCCCGATGAAGTCCAGTTTGATGGTGGTGTTGATGGCGATGATCTCCCCTCTCCGAGAAGGAATTCCCCTGGCAGAAATCTGTCTGCCGGAGAGATCTTTCTCTCTCGGTGTTTTCTGCCCCGCAGAGACGGCAGAATCTTTCTGTGGCCGCTCCCCGAGTGTTAAGGTTTCGGGAGGATGATATACGCCAGAGGGGAGAGCCTGGAGTAGGCCAGGGCGACCACACCACCTGTTGGCGCGGCCTAGGGATGCCCGCGCCAGGGGGTGGTGTGGGCCCCCTGTGGCCCATCTCCACTCCCTCTTCTGGCATCCTTTGTCTTCTGGAAAAATAGGATTTTCCGTATATTTTCCTGGATTTTCTGATCTTCGCGAATTTTGCCTCCAAACAGCACCTTTTCCATCAGAATCCTGACTACAGCGGTCCATGCTCCAAAAGTCATCAACCATGCAAAAACAGATGAAATAACATAAGTATCACCTCTCAATATGAAATATATCATTGAATATAGTGAATTAAGACATAGAATAGTGATGCAAAATGGACGTATCAACTCCCCCAAGCTTAGACTTCGCTTGTCCCCAAGTGAAACTGAGCTCAATAAACATGGCCTCAGGTTTATGGAGTGAAGAGTCGATAAAAGAATACGGACAAGAAGCATCACATTCATCAAATACATAGATCATAATAGAAGACAACTCACTATTATATAACTCAACTTGTAATGAGTAAAGGAAACACAATAAAGATACATAAAGTGAATCATAATTGGTAAAGGCAAACTTAGCTCTTGGTCGAAGAATAGTTGATAATTTGCTGGAGTTCACAAATAACTGGTTTTCAATGATAGCTTTCAAAGTAGTAAACATCAAGATAAGATCAATGTGCAAAACAAGAAACATAAGACATGATTGAATAAATCATCATATGAATGAATGAAACACATCAACTCAAAATACTTGCTGAGATACAAGGGAATAGGTTTACTGACTCAACTACAAAGTAAAAGAAAGGGCCCTTCAAAGAGGGAAGCAGGGATTGCAAGTCTCATAAAGATCTCCCAAAAATTATGATACTTACTAGCTTTCAACTCTCATTGCCCCTATCATAGGCATCTTTAGGTGATTAAGGTTAAAGTGATCAAATATGAGGATATGCATTGACAAGTTGTAAGTTGAGAATCTCATGTCCCTTGAATACGAGGTCCGCTCCTCATGCTACTCAAATTTAGTCACCGATAAGTTCTTGTCATTGTAAGCATATGTGTATCATAGAGAACCGCCAACGGGGTACCCCTTGCCCGATGATACAGAAGAATCCGCATATCAAAATGATAAGGCAAGCAGACAACAAGTATCTCAGCAATCTTCTTATTTACCATGGGAATATGGTGCTTTTTTCTCTCTTTCCTCTTTTCATAATATCTCTTTTTTTCCTTCTCTTTTTTTTTCATATCAGACTCTTTTTTTATAGGAAGAATGCTTGATAGATACTCGTTATGGTTACGCTACAGGTTTCCACCATGTCAGCATGGATTAGACCAGCGGCCCAGGCGTTTCTCTAACACACATGCATAACTCCATGGACTTACAAGCTCCCCTTTCATTTCACACCGACGACGTCCATAGACAAAAGAACATGATATCAACTAGGTACAAAGTACCAGTGCAATGTTGAAAGCGTTCCCCATGACAGCATGGTTCTGCTAATTCACAACTTACAAAGCGCAAGCATATACGCAACATAGGTGAGCATAATGGTTCAAGTTTATTAAGTGCAAGAAAGTAAAGTGTGCCATCAAGTTCGTGAGAGCTTTAATCACTACTTTTCACATAACAAGTTTAATTTTGGAGGTAGATAAAACAATAATTTACTTGGAATAGCAATAATGCTACTAGGTAGGTATGGTGGAAACAAATGGCAAAGGTTTGGGTTTAAGGGAGGTGGATGCACGAGAAGAATTCTCTCTCAGTACAGGTTTTTGGCTAGCAAGGCTGGGTAGAAAGTATAAGAGTTGAAGCAAACAAACAAACATATAAGTGATAAAGACAAACATGCAATCTTCCTTGGAAGCACAAAATATCTTAACTAGAGAATACTAGACTTATGAGCAAATCAAGAAAGAAAGATGATGAAATTATTTTTCTTTAGAGTAATCTTATCTTTTCATTCAACTCTCAAAAATAGTATGCTACTGACCGAGCCAGGTTTGCCAAAACCAACTAAATTAACTCAATGATGCCAAAGTGATACCAATACTAACAACAAGATCAATCATATAACCACGAATTGAAAACTAATATAAGCTATGCAAAAGAGTAAATGATAGAAATTCTCATTAATATTCCATAACGGCAACTCACACCAAGGGATACATATCTAACGAGAGAGGGGACACTTCCATAATGCAAACCATCCTACATAATAACTTCTCTATTCATGATATGACTCTACTAAAAAGGTAAAATGATAGAAGATAGTGATGTGATACCGCGGCACTCCCCCAAGCTTGGAACAAACCAAGGGGATGCCAAACCTGATGACGAATTACTCCTTCGGTGGTGGTGGTATCCTCTCTTCTTCGTCCGTCTTCCAGGGTAAGGGCTTCCCATCAACAAAGGACATCGTGGTTTCCAACATCCTGAAACTTGCAGCAGCACTTATGCGTTTAAACCTAGCCTCATACTCACAGTTTTGATTTTGAACGTCATAGAACTGTGCTTGCAGTTCATTGGTTGTTTTCCGGAGTGAGAGGACTTCGTCTTTGAGTTCAACAGTCTCCTTTTGGTGCTCGATGATGAGTTCGGAACAAATCTTATGGATGATATCCACTTCGCGCTCCGCCATCTTCTTGTACCTAAAGACTTCTTGCTCCAGTGCTTCCATCCTGTCCTCCAGAGTTCCTTTACCTTTAGGGCCTTCAACCTCTTTAATTCGGACCTCCCTATCTTCGAGCAACAACACCTTGGGATGAATCTTCAACTCTCTCATGTATGGGTTGATGATATCTTCTAAGGAATCTCCCCCGGCTGATCTTGTGGAAGACATTATGGCTCCAAATCTAGGATTCTACCTGGCAGAAATAGATCGAAACAAAAACACGACGAAAACACGATACACGAACCTCGGAAGATCCGGGGGGTTATATATTATGAAGTTTCATAACAAGAGGAAGGTACTGGGTGAAAACGGGTCGGAGGCGGAGTCTGGGGTGGCCTCACCACCTGGTGGCGCGGCCAGGGGTGGGCCCGCGCCACAGGGTGGTGTGGGCCACCCTGGCTCCGTTTTTGTCCCTTTTTCGCTTCGTAACTTTCCTTATTGACTGAAAACTGCAAAAATATAGTTGGATTGTATTTTCGTGGAACTTTTCTTACCAGAACTGTTACCTATTTGAAAACAGACTCAGCAGGTCTCTGAATTTGGTCCTCGATGAATGTCTCCGGAGTTATAACTTGAAAGGCATCAACATCTTCATTGTAAGAATCTCCAGCAATATAGTGTTTGAGTCGCTGCCCATTCACTACTTGTGTAATATTATATTTTAAAGAAGAATTTTTTATTGCTCCTGAACGGTATACTTCTTCTATAATGAAAGGTCCTTCCCATTTTAACAGTAGCTTTCCTGCAAAAAATCTGAGACGAGACCTATACAATAGAACTTTCTCACCAACATGAAATTCTCTCTTAAGTATTCGCTTGTCATGCCATCTTTTAACTTTGACCTTAAAGAGCCTAGCATTTTCATAGGCTTCACTCCTCCATTTATCTAAAGAACTTAAGTCAAATAATCTTTTCTCACCCGCGAGCTTACAATCTCTATTTAGTTCTTTAACTGCCTAGTAAGCTTTGTGTTCTAATTCTAAGGGTAGGTGACAAGCTTTCCCATAAGCCATTTTATAAGGAGACATCCCCATAGGATTTTTGTAAGCAGTTCTATAAGCCCATAAAGCATCATTCAAATTTTTAGCCCAGTTTTTTCCAAATCTATTAACAGTCTTTTGCAAGATGGATTTAATTTCTCTATTTGATAACTCTACTTGCCCGCTAGTTTGGGGGTGATAAGCTAAATCAATTCTATGATTAACATCATATTTAGCAAGGGTCTTCCTAAAACCACCATGAATGAAATCAGAACCCCCATCAGTCATGAGATACCTAGGCACTCCAAACCTAGGAAAGATAACATCCTTAAGCATTTTTAGAGAAGTCTCCTCGTCCGCAATCTTTGTAGGAATGGCTTCTACCCATTTAGTAACATAATCAACGGCAACAAGAATATGAGTGTAACCTTTCGAAGGAGGGAAAGGACCCATAAAGTCGAATCCCCAGCAATCAAAAGGTTCAATAACTAGAGAGTAGTTCATAGGCATTTCATTGCGTCTAGAAATATTACCAACACGCTGACATTCATCACAAGATAAAACAAATTTTCTTGCATCTTTAAAAAGGGTAGGCCAGTAGAAACCTGATTGTAGCACCTTTTGTGCAGTTCTATCTCCTGCATGATTTCCTCCATAAGCACTACCATGACATTTACGCAATATATCCTTTTGTTCATATTCTGGAACACATCTTTGCATAATACCATCCACTCCCTCTTTGTATAAGTGTGGGTCATCCCAAAAATAATGCCTCAAATCATACAAGACTTCCTTCTTTGCTGAGATGTAAAAGTTGGAGGCAAATACTTGGAGACAATAAAGTTAGCATAATCAGCGTACCAAGGGCTCCCTCGCGAGCTTACCCCTACTGCAGCTAACTGTTCATTTGGGAAACTATCATTAACAGGCATAGGGTCAAAAGAGGTGTTTTCCAATCAAGATAAATTACCAGCTATAGGGTTTTCAACACCCTTCCTATCTACTATATGTAGATCAAACTCTTGTAAAAGCAGGACCCATCTAATAGGCCTAGGCTTAGCGTCCTTCTTCGTCATAAGGTATTTAATAGCAGCATGATCAGTATGAATGGTGACTTTTGAGTCTACAGTATAGGGCCTAAACTTATCACAAGCAAAAACATCAGCTAGAAATTCCTTTTCAGTAGTAGCATAATTCCTTTGAGCAGCGTCTAGAGTCATACTAGCATAATGGATAACGTTTAACTTTTTATCAATATGTTGCCCAAGGACGGCACCTACAGCAAAATCACTAGCATCACACATTATTTCAAAGGGTAAACTCCAATCAGGTGGTTGAACAATAGGGGCTGTAGTTAAAGCCTTCTTAAGAGTTTCAAAGGCTTCCTTACAATCATTATCAAAAATGAAGGGTACATCTTTTTGAAGAAGATTAGTGTGGGGTTTTGATATCCTAGAAAAGTCTTTAATAAACCTCCTATAGAAACCAACATGACCAAGGATACTGCGAATACCTTTGATGTTTCTTGGACATGGCATCTTCTCAATTGCCTCAACTTCTATGCCTCTTTCAGAAACTTTATGCCCAAGGATAATCCCATCATTAACCATGAAATGGCATTTCTCCCAATTAAGAACAAGATTAGTTTCTTCACATCTCTGTAAAACTTTATCAAGGTTGTGTAGACAATTATCAAAAGAAGTTCCATAGATAGAAAAGTCATCCATGAACACTTCTACAATTTCCTCACAAAAATCATGAAAGATAGCAGACATGCACCTTTGAAAAGTAGCAGGAGCATTACATAAACCAAAAGGCATACGTCTAAGCATAAGTTCCGTAAGGGCAAGTAAAAGTAGTTTTTTCTTGATCTTGCTGTTTAACAACAATTTGAGAGAAACCAGAATAACCATCAAGAAAACAAAAATGGGTCTTTTTAGACAACATTTCCAACATTTGATCAATAAAAGGAAGAGGGTAGTGATCTTTCTTAGTAACTTTATTAACTTTTCTAAAATCGATGCACATCCTATAGCCTACTACTATTCTTTGAGGAATAATCTCATCATTATCATTAGGAACAACGGTAATACCTCCTTTTTTAGGAACACAATGAACAGGACTAACCCATTCACTGTCACCAATAGAGTAAATAATACCAGCATCAAGGAG
Organism: Avena sativa; assembly: GCA_916181665.1. Taxonomy (NCBI): domain Eukaryota; kingdom Viridiplantae; phylum Streptophyta; class Magnoliopsida; order Poales; family Poaceae; genus Avena; species Avena sativa. The sequence continues at coordinate 439,837,164 of OV702295.1, forward strand.
TTTCAATACCTCATTCCTTACCAATTCCTTCATCCTAGGATTTAAACATCGTTGGTGCTCTACTACCGGCTTTGCATCTGGTTCTATGTTGATAGAATGTTGACATATAGTGGGTGAAATCCCTTTTAAATCATCCAGAGTATATCCCATAGCTCCTCGGTGTTTCCTCAAAACCTCCAATAGCCTTTCTTCTTCCTTTCCTGAAAGTTTAGCGCTAATAATACCAGGGTATATCTTTTTATCATCAATATAAGCATATTTAAGATCATCAGGGAGAGGTTTTAGATCGAAAACCGGATCCTTTTTAGGTGGCAACGTGGTACCCAAGTCTTCTATAGGCAAGTTATGGTTAAGCATCTTAGGCTGATCGCGGAGAATCCTATCAATCTCATTCCTTTCTTCCATGAAGATTTCACTTTAGTGATCTTCCATAAATTGCTGCAAAGCATTATTAGGAGCAAGAGAGATAGAAGCAAGTTGTTCAAATCTAAAATCCTCATTATGGGTTTCCTCTTCACAAGGTTCTTTAGTAAATTTCAAAAAATTAAACTCATAAGATCCCCCATCAAACTTAGTCAAGATTTTCTCCCTCTTGCAATCTATAATAGCTCCACAAGTACTCAAGAAAGGTCTACCAAAAATGATAGGATACGTTTTACTAGCAGCTGAACCAAGTACTAGAAAATCAGCAGGATACTTAATCTTACCACAAAGAACTTCCACGTCTCGTACAATACCAATTGGAGAGATGGTCTCTCTATTAGAAAGGTGAATAACCACATCAATCTCTTACAATTCACAGGGACTGATTTCATGCATAATTTCTCTGTAAAGCTCATAAGGAATAGCACTGGAACTTGCACCAATATCACATAAACCATAATAGCAATGATTACCAATTCTAACAGAAAGCACAGGAACACTAGCCTTTTTAGTTCTATTAGGATGTGAAACAATATTAGAAGCATCCTCACAAAATACTATGTGCCCATCTTCTATGCTTTTAGTGACAAGGTCTTTCACAATTGCTACCACAGGTTCAATGTTTATTTGTTCATCAGGTTTTACAGTTCTCTTTTCACTTTTGGTGATTACATTAGTTATCATAGGATGGTCCTTTACCTTTTCTGGGAAGGGAATCTTCTCAATATAAGGTTCAGGTAAGATGGGATCAATAATGCAATACTCAGCACTCCCAATAGGGACATAGTCAACAATATCTTTGTAAGGTGCATGGTTTTTATTCCATCCCCTTTTGGGAATTTCAATATAGGAAGCAAAAGCTCTAAAGCAATTCATAATAACTTGCAAATCAAGACCATAAGCATTACTAACATTTTGAAAGTCATCAGTTCCCATAAAAGATTCAATGCATTCATAATCATAATTTATACCTGACTTTCTACCTTTGTCATTCTCCCAAGCTTCAGCATTATCTTGAATACGGTCCAGAAGATCCCATTTAGCTTCTTCTTCCATGCGAGTGAATGATCCAGCACAAGAAGCATCCAATAAATCCTTATCATGTAGAGGGAACCTTGCATAAAAGTTATTGATAATAATATTGTTGGGGAGCTCATGAATGGGATATTTAAGCATTAGTAACTTCAATCTCCCCCAAGCTTGAGCTGTACTCTCTCCATCAAGAGGCCAAAAGTTGTATATTTGATTCCGATCTTTATGAATCTCACTAGGAGGATAAAACTTTGAATAAAAGAGAGGTACTATTTCCTCCCATTCCAGAGCTTGACCATTCTTTAGCAGGTTATACCATTCCTCAGCTCTTCCTTTTAGTGATAATGAGAATAACTTCTTCTTGACTTGATCTGTAGTAATACCTGCACACTTTAATTGTTGGAGATATGCCCTAGAGGCAATAATAAATGTAGTTATTATTATATCTTTGTGTTAATGATAAATGTTTACATTCATGCTATAATAGTATTAACTAGGAAACATTAATACTTGTGTGATTTGTAAACTTAATTTGAAGTCCCTAGTAAAGCCTCTATATAATACTAGCTTGTTGGTTAATAGATGATTGTGGTTTCCCTATCATGAACATTGAGATGTTATTAACAACAAGATCATATCGTTAGGAGAATGATATGGTGGACATACTCCTATAGATAAGCGTAGCATAAAGATCAAGTCATTTTAATAGTTCAATTGCTATATGCTTTCTGATACATAGTAATCTAATTCCTTAGACCATGAGATCATGCATATCACCTTTACCGGATGGATGCTTTGATGACATCAAACACCACACCGTAACTAGGTGGCTATAAAGGTGGCATTGAGTGTTCAGAAAGTATTGGTTGAAACACATGGATCAAGAATGGGATTTGTCCATCCATATGACGGATAGATATACTCTGGGCCCTCTCGGTGAAATGTCATCCAATTAGCTTGCAAGCATGTGACTGGCTCACAAGGGATCACATATCACGGGAACGAGAAAAGAGTACTTATCGGTAACGAGGTTGAACAAGGTATGCAGAGATACCGACGATCATAACCTCGGATAAGTAAACTATCGTGAGACAAAGGGAAATTGATATCGTATGTAAGTGGTTCATTCGATCGCAAAGTAATCGTAGAAATATGTGGGAGCCATATGAATTTCCAGATTCCTCTATTGGTTATTGTTCGGAGAAGTGTCTCGATCATGTCTGCATAATTCACGAACTGTAGGGAGACACACTTAAGGATTCGACGTTGTTTGAGTAGTTATGGAATGATGAGAAAGAGACCGAATGTTGTTCGGAGTCTCGAATGGGATTCAGGATATCACGAGGAGATCCGGAATGGTCCAGAGAATAAGATTCATATAAGGAAAGTCCCGTTTCGGAGTTGGGGAATGGTTCCGGTGTTTTCATCGGGAACATTCTAGAAGGTTCCGGAATGTCCGGCACTCCGGGGGGGGGGGGGGGGGAGGGAGGGTACATGAATGTGTCATTGTAAGTTGGAATGATTGCATCATGTACTAGGTGTCTTTGCTGTCCAAAATAAAGGGTTTATTCAAATCCTAATTTGAAAAGTCAAACGGCCAGTTTGAAAGTCAAACGGCAAGTTTTGGAAAGAGGAGGAGGAGTGGGAAACCGAGTTGGGGAGGGATTCCCTCCTCCAACCGCCGGCCCACCTCCAAGCCGAGTTGGGGAGGGACTCCCCTCCCCTTGGCCGCGCCTCCCACCTATAAAGGGAGGGGCAGGGCTGCCCCTCCTAGTACACAAGTCCCTCTCCTCTAAACCTAAACCCTAGCCACAGCCTAGGGATTTCTCCCAAGCCGTCAAGTTAGAGCTTCTAATTGCCCTAGCCTCCGGTTTAGAGCCTTCTAATTGGTGTGTCTAAACCCTAGATCACCAAAGCTCTCTCATACTCCACCATACTCGCTCCGGCTTAAGGCGAAGCCCTGCGAGATCTCCCCTCTACTTCCGGTACCACGCCGTTGTGCTGCCGGAATCGCGAGGAGAGTGCTACAACCTCCGCTGCCTGCTGGAACAAGGGAGAGGAAGGTCTTCGTCGAGTACCGAACGTGTGACCGACTGCGGGAGCGCTGCCGGAACACGGCACCGGAAGGATTGTCTACGCGATCTTGAGATCGGAAAGAGTACGACTACATCACCCACGAGAATCTGCTCTCGTTAAACACTTTGGAATCTTCGAGGGTGAGTTATTCCATCGACTCGTTGCTACAATCTAGTAGATAGATCTTGGCTTGTTTGTTTGTATGCGGTAGAAATTTTTTGTTTTCCATGCTACGAAACCCTACAGTGGTATCAGAGCCGTGTCTATATGTAGATTTGTTGCACGAGTAGAACACAATGGTCATTGTGGGCGTTGATGCTTTTATTGTCGATTGCTTCTTGTGTACTTTTCATCTTGCGGTATGTTGGGATGAAGCGGCCCGGGCTAACCTTACATGACATCGTTCATGAGACTTGCTCCACGCTTGACATGCAACTTGTATTGCATAAGTGGCTTTGCGGGTGCTTGTTTCTCCTAGCATAGTTAAGATCCAATTTACAACGGGTGAAAACAATACTAGTATCAATGTTGTGGTTCATGTTCGTAAGTTAGAACGACACTTATTAACATCCCCAAACCACGTAAAATATGCAAAGAAAGTAGAGGCGTCTAACTTTGTTTTGCAGGGGTGTGCAGTGATGTGATATGGCCATGATTGTGATTATATTTGACGTATGCAATGTTCCTTATTGTAAGTAGGCAACCGGCAGGAGCCATATGGTTTGACTTTAATTTCTGTTAAGACCCGCGTGTCTATTCAAAGTAGTTGTAATAGTTGAAGCTGGTGGACGACAACCATGAAGAAGCGTCATTGACCTTGATGCTATGCCGGTGATGATGGAGATCATGTTCGTGCTTGAAGATGGAGATCGGAAGCACAAAGAAGAAAGGCCATATCATATCACATATTATGAATTGCATGTGATGTTAATCCTTTATGCATCTTGTATTGCTTAGTAGACGACGGTAGCATTATAAGATGATCCCTCATGCACATAAATTTCAAGTTCTAAAGTGTTCACCCTTAGTATGCACCGTTGCTAAAGCTTGTTGTTTCGAAGCACCACGTGATGATCGGGTGTGTTAGATTCCACAAGTGTATACAACATAAGCAAGCCAGATTTGCTTATGCGGAAGCTAAGGTTTGATCTTGACGAGCCTAGCATGTACAGACATGGTCTCAGGAACACGGATCACCGAAAGGTAAAGCATGAATCATATAGTAGATATGATGAACATGTCGATTGTTCGCCATTGAAACTATATCAACTCTCGTGATGATCGGTTTTGATATGGTGGATTTGGTTCGTGTGATCACTAAAACAATGTGAGGGATGTTGTTTTGAGTGGGAGTTCACCTAGATTAAACTTTATTATTAATTTGAACTCAATTTGTCATAAACTTAGTCTAAACTATTGCAAATATGTTGTAGATCAATGGCAGCCCCTACCATCAATTTTAATGCGTTCCTAGAGAAAGAAAAGTTGAAAAACAATGGAAGCAACTTCGCGGATTGGTTCCGCAATTTGAGGATTGTCCTCACAGCTGGTAATTTGACCTATGTGCTGGATGCACCGCTGGGTGACCCACCTGCAGCTGATGCTACCGATGAAGTAAAGAATGTTTACCTTGCTCGGAAGAATCAGTACTCCATAGTTCAGTGTGCTATCTTGTATGGTTTAGAATCGGAGCTTCAGAAAAGGTTTGAGAATTCAGACCCACATGATATTGTCCGTGAACTCAAATTGATCTTTGAGACTCACGCGGCAATTGAGAGCTATGAGGCTTCTGAAAAGTTCTTTAACTGCAAGATGGAAGAGGGCAACTCCGTCAGTGAGCATGTGCTTAAGATGTCTGGGCACGCAAACAAACTTCAAAGCTTGGGTATAGTGATTCCTAATGCTTTGGGGATTTACCGTGTCCTCCAATCACTACCACCAAGTTACAAGAACTTTGTGATGAATTACAACATGCAGAACATGAACAAGCAGTTGCCAGAACTGTTTGCTATGTTAAAGTCTGCAGAAGTGGAGATCAAGAAAGAGCACCAAGTGTTGTTGGTCAATAAGACCACCAAATTCAAGAAAGGCAAGTCTAAGCAGAAGGGACACTTCAAGAAGGGTGGTAAGAAAGTTATCACGCCGATGAAGAAGACCAAGGCTGGACCCAAGCCTGATACTGAGTGCTTTTACTGCAAGGGAGAAGGTCACTGGAAGCGGAATTGCCCAAAGTACATGGCGGATTTGAAGAACGGCAACATCAAGAAGAAAGGTATATCTGATATACATGTTATTGATGTGTATCTCACTAGTATTCGTAGTAGTGCCTGGGTATTTGATACTGGTTCGGTTGCTCATATTTGTAACTCGAAACAGGAGCTGCAGAATAAACGGAAACTAGTGAAGAACGAGGTGACGATGCGCGTGGGAAACGGATCAAAGGTTGATGTGATCGCGGTCGGCACGCTACCCCTTCATCTACCATCGGGATTAGTTTTATACTTAAATAATTGTTATTTGGTGCCTGCGTTGAGCATGAACATTATATCGGGATCTTGTTTATTGCGAGACGGTTACTTGTTTAAATCCGAGAATAATGGTTGTTCGATTTATATGAGTAATATGTTTTATGCACATGCACCTTTGATAGATGGTCTATTCTTATTGAATCTCGATAGTGGAAACACACATATTAATAACATTGAGGCTAAATGTTTGAAATCGAGCGATAACTCGACCTATATGTGGCACTGTCGTCTTGGTCACATTGGAGTGAAGCGTATGAAGAAACTCCATTCCGATGGACTTCTTGAATCACTTGATTTTGAATCACTTGACAGATGCGAAGCATGTATGATGGGTAAAATGACTAAGACTCCATTTTCTGGTATAATGGAGCGAGCTACGGACTTATTGGAAATCATACATACCGATGTGTGTGGTCTAATGAGTGTAGCATCGCGCGGTGGTTATCGTTATGTTCTTACCTTCACGGATGACTTGAGTAGATATGGGTATATCTATTTCATGAAACATAAGTCCGAAACTTTCGAGAAGTTTAAGGAATTTCAAAGTGAGGTAGAGAATCAACGTAACAAGAAGATTAAATTTCTATGTTCTGATCGTGGAGGTGAATATCTAAGTTACGAGTTTGGCGAGCATTTGAAGAAATGCGGAATACTTTCACAATTGACACCACCGGGAACACCACAGCGTAATGGTGTGTCTGAACGTCGTAATCGAACTCTCTTAGATATGGTTCGTTCTATGATGTCACTTACAGATTTACCGCTATCATTTTGGGGTTATGCATTAGAAACAGCCGCATTCACTTTAAATAGGGCACCGTCTAAATCCGTTGAAACGACACCGTATGAATTATGGTTTGGGAAGAAACCTAAATTGTCGTTCCTTAAAGTTTGGGGATGCGAAGCCTATGTAAAGAAGTTACAGCCGGACAAGCTTGAACCCAAAGCGGAAAAATGCGTCTTCATAGGATACCCGAAGGAAACTATTGGGTATACCTTCTATCATAGATCCGAAGGCAAAATCTTTGTTGCTAAGAATGGATCCTTTCTAGAGAAGGAATTTCTCTCGAAAGAAGTGACTGGAAGGAAAGTAGAACTTGACGAGGTTGTCGAACCTTCTCTCGAAATTGCGAGTAGCGCATCGCCGGAAGAAGTTCCTGTGGTGCCTGCACCAATTAGAGAGGAAGCTAATGATGATGATCATGAAACTTCGGTCGAAGTTGCTACAGAGCCTCGCAGGTCAACGAGAACTCGTACCACTCCAGATTGGTATGATCCCGTTATGAGTATCATGTTGGTGGACAACACCGATGACCCTGAGACATATGAGGAAGCGATGATGAGCCTAGATTCCAATAAATGGCAAGAAGCCATGAAATCCGAGATTGGATCCATGTACGAAAACCAAGTATGGACTTTGGTGGACTTACCGGATGGCCGGAAGGTTGTCGAGAACAAATGGATTTTCAAGAAGAAAACAGATGTTGATGGTAATGTTACTGTCTATAAAGCTTGACTTGTCGCAAAAGGGTTTCGACAAATTCAAGGAGTTAACTACGATGAGACTTTCTCACCAGTAGCGAAGCTAAAGTCTGTGAGGATTATGTTAGCAATCGCTGCATATTACGATTATGAAATATGGCAGATGGATGTCAAAACAACATTCCTCAATGGAGACATTGATGAAGAGTTGTATATGATGCAACCCAAAGGTTTTGTCGATCCTAAAGATGCTAACAAGGTATGCAAACTTCAACGGTCCATCTATGGATTGAAGCAAGCATCCCGAAGTTGGAATCAACGTTTTGATAAGGTAATCAAAAGTTTTGGTTTTATACAAACTTATGGAGAAGCTTGTATTTACAAGAAAGTGAGTGGGAGCTCTGTAGCATTCTTAATACTATATGTAGATGACATATTGTTGACTGGGAATGATGTATAGTGTCAAGGAATATTTGAATAATAGTTTTTCAATGAAGGATCTTGGTGAAGCAGCTTACATATTAGGCATAAAGATTTATAGAGATAGATCAAAGCGCCAAATATCATTGTCACAGAGTACATATTTGGACAAAGTTCTAAAGAGGTTTGGAATGGAAGATAGCAAGAAAGGGTTCTTGCCCATGTTGCCCAATACGACCTTGAGTAAAACTCAAGGTCCGACATCGGCAGAAGATAGAGAAAGGATGAGTAAGACTCCCTATGCCTCAGCCATAGGATCTCTAATGTATGCCATGCTATGTACTAGACCCGACATCGCATATGCTGTTAGTCTAACTAGCAGATATCAAAGTGATCCAGGAGTGGATCATTGGACAGCGGTCAAAAACATCCTTAAGTACTTGAGAAGAACTAAGGATATGGTTCTTTCTTATGGAGGTGATGAACAGCTCGTTGTTAATGGTTACACCGACGCTAGTTGGAACACCGATCCGGATGATTCTAAATCACAATCTGGATACGTATTTATTTTGAATGGTGCAGAAGTTAGCTGGAGGAGTGCAAAGCAAAGCGTTGTGGCGAGATCTTCAACTGAATCGGAATACATGGCTGCTTCAGAGGCTTCACAAGAAGCGATATGGATGAAAGAGTTCATTACAGAGCTGGGTGTGGTTCCTAGTGCGCTGGACCCAATGTCTATCTACTGTGATAACATGGGCGCCATAGCCAATGCGCAAGAACCAAGGTCACACAAGAAGCTGAAGCACATCAAGCTACGCTTTCACGCTATTCGAGAACATATCCAAGATGGGGATATAAAGATTTGCAAAGTACACACAGATCTGAATATGGCGGATCCGTTGACTAAACCTCTCCCGAGGGCAAAACATGACCAGCACCAAACTGCCATGGGTGTTCGGTATATTACCATGTAATCTAGATTAGATGACTCTAGTGCAAGTGGGAGACTGTTGGAGATATGCCCTAGAGGCAATAATAAATGTAGTTATTATTATATCTTTGTGTTTATGATAAATGTTTACATTCATGCTATAATAGTATTAACTAGGAAACATTAATACTTGTGTGATTTGTAAACTTAATTTGAAGTCCCTATTAAAGCCTCTATATAATACTAGCTTGTTGGTTAATAGATGATTGTGGTTTCCCTATCATGAACATTGAGATGTTATTAACAACAAGATCATATCGTTAGGAGAATGATATGGTGGACATACTCCTATAGATAAGCGTAGCATAAAGATCAAGTCATTTTAATAGTTCAATTGCTATATGCTTTCTGATACATAGTAATCTAATTCCTTAGACCATGAGATCATGCATATCACCTTTACCGGATGGATGCTTTGATGACATCAAACACCACACCGTAACTGGGTGGCTATAAAGGTGGCATTGAGTGTTTAGAAAGTATTGGTTGAAACACATGGATCAAGAATGAGATTTGTCCATCCATATGACGGATAGATATACTCTGGGCCCTCTCGGTGAAATGTCATCCAATTAGCTTGCAAGCATGTGACTGGCTCACAAGGGATCACATATCACGGGAACGAGAAAAGAGTACTTATCTGTAACGAGGTTGAACTAGGTATGCAGAGATACCGACGATCATAACCTCGGATAAGTAAACTATCGTGAGACAAAGGGAAATTGATATCGTATGTAAGTGGTTCATTCGATCGCAAAGTAATCGTAGAAATATGTGGGAGCCATATGAATTTCCAGATTCCTCTATTGGTTATTGTTCGGAGAAGTGTCTCGATCATGTCTGCATAATTCACGAACCATAGGGAGACACACTTAAGGATTCGACGTTGTTTGAGTAGTTATGGAATGATGAGAAAGAGACCGAATGTTGTTCGGAGTCTCGAATGGGATTCGGGATATCACGAGGAGATCCGGAATGGTCCGGAGAATAAGATTCATATAAGGAAAGTCCCGTTTCGGAGTTGGGGAATGGTTCCGGTGTTTTCATCGGGAACATTCTAGAAGGTTCCGGAATGTCTGGCACTCCGGGGGGGGGGAGGGTACATGAATGTGTCATTGTAAGCTGGAATGATTGCATCATGTACTAGGTGTCTTTGCTGTCCAAAATAAAGGGTTTATTCAAATCCTAATTTGAAAAGTCAAATGGCCAGTTTGAAAGTCAAACGGCAAGTTTTGGAAAGAGGAGGAGTGGGAAACCGAGTTGGGGAGGGATTCCCTCCTCCAACCGCCGGCCCACCTCCAAGCCGAGTTGGGGAGGGACTCCCCTCCCCTTGGCCGCGCCTCCCACCTATAAAGGGAGGGGCAGGGCTGCCCCTCCTAGTACACAAGTCCCTCTCCTCTAAACCTAAACCCTAGCCACAACCTAGGGATTTCTCCCAAGCCGTCAAGTTAGAGCTTCTAATTTCCCTAGCCTCCGGTTTAGAGCCTTCTAATTTGTGTGTCTAAACCCTAGATCACCAAAGCTCTCTCATACTCCACCATACACGCTCCGGCTTAAGGCGAAGCCCTGCGAGATCTCCCCTCTACTTCCGGTACCACGCCGTTGTGCTGCCGGAATCGCGAGGAGAGTGCTACAACCTCCGCTGCCTGCTGGAACAAGGGAGAGGAAGGTCTTCGTCGAGTACCGAACGTGTGACCGACTGCGGGAGCGCTGCCGGAACGCGGCGCCGGAAGGATCGTCTACGCGATCTTGAGATCGGAAAGAGTACGACTACATCACCCACGAGAATCTGCTCTCGTTAAACACTTTGGAATCTTCGAGGGTGAGTTATTCCATCGACTCGTTGCTACAATCTAGTAGATAGATCTTGGCTTGTTTGTTTGTATGCGGTAGAATTTTTTTGTTTTCCATGCTACGAAACCCTACATTAATAACCCGCATAATTCGTGTATAAAGAGTAAATGATCACCGGGATGGACAGTACCATCCCCAACATAGTAGTTATCCATAACACGATCAATAATTCTTGTAGGTATTTTGAAAACATCATTCTCCGCAGGTGGTGGCTTATCTAATACCTTAGCAGTGGTAGTAGCATTACCAAATAAGAAACTCAGCGAGTTATCCATAACGAAAATAAAGCAACTAACAGAAGTAAACAATACTCACAGTAGAAGTTTCCTTTACCAGTTCCACTCTCCAATAGCGCTTCACTCCCCGACAACGGCGCCAGAAAATAGTCTTGATGACCCACAAATATAGGGGGTGTATCGCAGTATTTTCAATGAGTAAGAGTGTCGAACCCAACAAGGAGCAGAAGGTGCTGGCAAGTGGTATGGATCAGGAATTCTCTGCGAATACTTAGCAAAAGGATTTTTAGGGGTTTTTGATAAAGCAAGTAAACAAAGTACGAGTAAATAAAAGACGGTAGGAATAAATGCAGCAAGTGGCCCAATCCTTTATGCAGCAAAGGACAAACCGGATGTATTACTTAAGATGACCAAACGTTCTCGAAGACACATGGGAAGACTGTCAAGTGCTTTCGCTTCATATAGTTGATTAATCTTCTTTAGCTTGCTAAGTGTTGTCTGGGTGAACCTGTGCTAATGTACCGACCTTCCTAGGACTAATACATACTTGTGATTATACCCCTTGCAAGCATCCGCAACTACAAGAAAGTAATTAAGATAGAAACCTAACCACAATTTAAACTCTAAGACCCTTACGTCCCTTGTGCAATCGTTTCCTAATGGGGGTTCAGGTTCCTATCACTCCGGCAACCCCTACGATTAGTAGCCAAATACACAATGCATTCCCCTAGGCCCATATAGGTGAAGTGTCATGTAGTCGACGTTCACATGACACCACTAGAAGAAGTACACCACAACTTAAATAACAATCTATTGAATCTTTCTCAACACAACTCCACTACTAACAACATGACTTCTCTCATGTCCTCAAGAACAAAACGAACTACTCACAAGACATCATATGGATCATGATCAGAGATGGAATAATGATGTATAACAATCTGAACATAAACAATAATTCAATGGTTCACTCAATAGCATCAACTACAAAGAGTAATCAACACCGGGAAAGTTTCCCCTATGAACTAATGCAAGATTCAACGCAAATGTTACAGCAATATGGAGATGGTGATGAGGGTGCTGATGGTGATGATGGTGGTGATGATAATGATGATGATGATCCCGATGAAGTCCAGTTTGATGGTGGTGTTGATGGCGACGATCTCCCCTCTCCGAGAAGGAATTCCCCTGGCAGAAATCTGTCTACCAGAGAGATCTTTCTCTCTCGGTGTTTTCCGCCCCGCAGAGGCGGCGGAATCTTTCTATGGTCGCTCCCCGAGTCTTAGGGTTTCGGGAGGATGATATACGCCAGAGGAGAGAGCCTGGAGTGGGCCAGGGCGGCCACACCACCTCCTGGCGCGGCCTAGGGCTGCCCGCGCCAGGGGGTGGTGTGGGCCCCCTGTGGCCCATCTACACTCCCTCTTCTGGCATCCTTCGTCTTCTGGAAAAATAGGATTTTCCGTATATTTTCCCGGATTTTCTGATCTTCGCGAATTTTGCCTCCAAACAGCACCTTTTCCATCAGAATCCTGACTGCAGCGGTCCATGCTCCAAAAGTCATCAGCCATGCAAAAACAGATGAAATAACATAAGTATCACCTCTCAATACGAAATATATCAATGAATAATAGTGAATTAAGACATAGAATAGTGATGCAAAGTGGACGTATCAACTCCCCCCAAGCTTAGACTTCGCTTGTCCCCAAGTGAAACTTATCTCAATAAACATGGCCTCAGGTTTATGGAGTGAATAGTCGATAAAAGAATATAGACAAAAAGCATCACATTCATCAAATACATAGATCATAATAGAAGACAACTCACTATTATATAACTCAACTTGTAATGAGTAAAGGAAACACAATAAAGATACATAAAGTGAATCATAATTGGTAAAGGCAAACTTAGCTCTTGGTCGAAGAATAGTTGATAATTTGCTGGAGTTCACAAATAACTGGTTTTCAATGATAGCTTTCAAAGTAGTAAACATCAAGATAAGAGCAATGTGCAAACCAAGGAACATAAGACATGATGGAATAAATCATCATATGAATGAATGAAACACATCAACTCAAAATAATTGCTGAGATAGAAGGGAATAGGTTTACTGACTCAACTACAAAGTAAAAGAAAGGGCCCTTCAAAGAGGGAAGCAGGGATTGCAAGTCTCATAAAGAGCTCCCAAAAATTATGATACTTACTAGATTTTAGCTCTCATTGCCCCTATCATAGGCATCTTTAGGTGATTAAGGTTAAAGTGATCAAATATGAGGATATGCATTGACAAGTTGTAAGTTGAGAATCTTATGTCCCTTGAATACGAGGGCCGCTCCTCATGCTACTCAAGTTTAGTCACCGGTAAGTTCTTGTCATTGTAAGCATATGTGTATCATAGAGAACCGCCAACGGGGTACCCCTTGCCCGATGATACGGAAGAATCCCCATATCAAAATGACAAGGCAAGCAGACAACAAGTATCTCATCAATCTTCTTATTTACCATGGGAATATGATGCTTTTTTCTCTCTTTCCTGTTTTCATAATATCTTTTTTTTTTCCTTTTCTCTTTTTTTTTTCATATCAGACTCTTTTTTTATAAGAAGAATGCTTGATAGATACTCGTTATGGTTACGCTGCAGGTTTCCACCATGTCAGCATGGATTAGACCAGTGGCCCAGACGTTTCTCTAACACACATGCATAACTCCATGGACTTACAAGCTCCCCTTTCATTTCACACCGACGACATCCATAGACAAAAGAACATGATATCAACTAGGTACAAAGTACAAGTGCAATGTTGAAAGTGTTCCCCATGACAGCATGGTTCTGCTAATTCACAACTTACAAAGCGCAAACATATACGCAACATAGGTGAGCACAATGGTTCAAGTTTATTAAGTGCAAGAAAGTAAAGTGTGCCATCAAGTTCGTGAGAGCTTTAATCACTACTTTTCACATAACAAGTTTAATTTTGGAGGTAGATAAAACAATAATTTACTTGGAATAGCAATAATGCTACTAGGTAGGTATGGTGGACACAAATGGCAAAGGTTTGGGTTTAAGGGAGGTGGATGCACGAGAAGAATTCCCTCTCAGTACAGGTTTTTGGCTAGCAAGGCTGGGTAACAAGTATAAGAGTTGAAGGAAACAAACAAACATACAAGTGATAAAAACAAACATGCAATCTTCCTTGGAAGCACAAAAGATCTTAACTAGAGAATACTAGACTTGTGAGCAAATCAAGAAAGAAAGATGATGAAATTATTTTTCTTTAGAGTAATCTTATCTTTTCATTCAACTCTCAAAAATAGTATGCTACTGACCGAGCCAGGTTTGCCAAAACCAACTAAATTAACTCAATGATGCCAAAGTGATACCAATACTAACAATAAGATCAATCATATAACCACGAATTGAAAACTAATATAAGCTATGCAAAAGAGTAAATGATAGAAATTCTCATTAATATTCCATAACGGCAACTCACACCAAGGGATACATATCTAACCAGAGAGGGGACATTTCCATAATGCAAACCATCCTACATAATAACTTCTCTATTCATGATATGACTCTACTAAAAAGGTAAAAAGATAGAAGATAGTGATGTGATACCGCGGCACTCTCCCAAGCTTGGAACAAACCAAGGGGATGCCAAACCTGATGACGAATTACCCCTTTGGTGGTGGTGGTATCCTCTCATCTTCGTCCGTCTTCCAGGATAAGGGCTTCCCATCAACAAAGGACATCGTGGTATCCTCTCTTTTTCTTTTCGGTTGGCTTTGGCCAGTTCTATGTTTGCTTCTCCTTTATCAATATAAGGCAAAGCGTTTTGCCGTGTTTCAAAAAAAATTAAATTATATAGTTTTTATTGCCCAGAAAAAATGCTCACATGTCAGTATTTCACGGCCAAGTATGACGGCCAGGATGATATCATCGGACCTAAAATCCATCATCTCTCTATCAGGACGATGTGTAACAGTTAGTTATCATTGACGACCATCGAGGCTCTTTGTCGTCTTATTATGAGACGGCTTTTCGTGGATGGGAAGTACCAATTGTTTGATTGTATGTATGATTTTATATAGTACACACATGAGGATCAGAACGAATAAAACTACCCACTTACAAACCTACCGTTTTGATTTCTTGGTAAGATGAACGTTGGCTGCAACACTATGATATAGATATATGCATATCCTAAGACTAGCAAGCAGACTCGTCATTTGTTATTCTTTTTCTCAGCTGGCCGATTGATAATACAGAGCCAACAGGCATGATATACATCTTTTGTCTTTTGTGGGATGTGCGCAGAAGTTCAAACCCAATGGGCATATACTGTACATTGATTCCATGCCAGCTCGGTTCTCGTTTTTGTTTGATCAAGAAAATTTGCATGATGATGAAATTAAGATATGTGATGGTGTATGCTCAAGTTTTTAATCCTTCCTTCTTGACATATTTTATTTTTCGAAATGGGGATGAGACCCCCCGGTCTCTGCATCCAAAAATTGCATAAGATACAAACTGATTTATTATATTATCCAAATCTGAAAAAGGTAATACATTCATTCACAATGAGAACATAAACCCGAAAAAGCAGTCCAGCAGGCAGAAGTAGTCCATCGGTGGATTAGTCGTGCCATGTCTTCACACGAGGAGTCGCGACTCAAAATCTTCTGCACATTTCCTAGGAATGGTATTTTGGACGGTTGTGTTGAAAATATAAGCAATAATTCATATGATTTAATTCGAATAATAAACTGATAAAACGTGATCATACAGACAACAATAAAACTAATCATGCAGATCAGTAAAGTAGATGAACAAATTACATCTAAATAAAAAAAACTATCACATCTACACCAAACGCTACAATAAGGAACTCTAGCAGAATCTGAAATAAGAAGTTACGTATGGTAGAGCAGCGGCAGCAGCAGCCGTGGCGGTAGCAGCAGCAGTAGCTGCAGCGGCAGCAGCGTCGTCGCTCATGTTGAGGTTGTCGAAGAGGTCGGTGACGTCCGGAAAGAAGTCGTCGTCTGGGAACTCGTCGTCGGAAAACGTTGTGGAAGCCAGTAGTCGTGCAGAAGCGCTCTCCAAAAACTTGATCGCCCCTCACCCGTACAGGTTCACAAGAGGCGGGGTTTTGGAGGCCTACTGTCCCGATCTGCGGTGCACGCCGCAAGTCGGAATGGGGAAGACGAAGGCGGCGGCGCAATAGACTGGAAGGAGACACGTGTTATAAGCGATGCCGATTAGGGTAAGCGCGGAGACTTATATAGAGCAAGTCAGGGAGATCATGGGACTCAGCCCACGTCCGAGTCGGTAACAGCCCACGTCGCATAAAGACTAAAAACGGCTGACTCATTAACGCGTCCGTTAATTACTCATAATTAATTTTCCCAACTAGCAAAAATAAAGCTCGGCTCGGCGAGATTCCCGCAACCCGCGGCGCGCGCGCGCGTGTCATGACGAGGCGAGGCGTGGCGAGGCGGGCGGCGTCGGAGGAGGAGTGCGTGAGAGCTGCTCTTCTTCTCACACCTTAGTGAGTGGTGGAACAGCCTAGTATATAAGGAGGTGTAACTCTCACTCAACTAGCAGTATGGGACTAAACTTTGACACCACGTGAACAGACATATGCTGCCATGCACAAATGGGCCAAAGAGAATTTCAGAATTTGTCTAATGGGCCAATAACCCAAAACTCACCAAATTCCAACAATCCCCCACAAAGTCTCATTGACATATCACCTCATTTTCATTTTAGAATATTGTTTTATATACCGGTGTGTAGTGGAGACTGTTAAGTTGAACTTCCACGTTAAACTTCATGCTACACTAGCGAGCAACTTAAATAGTGGACTATGCCTTGAACTATAAGTTTTCTGCACACTAGTTTCACACAAAATCTAGACTGGTACAGGGCTGCCGCAGGGCTTCCCCGCGGTTTGGAGCTTATGCGTCATACTCTAGGGCCCTTCATGAGTTTATTAGAGAGCACCTAACTCTCACAGACTGCGACATTTAACAGTCAGACTCATATAGGTGTGTTCCTCAATAGATGTTCTGCAGGACAACATCTCTGCTTAGAAAAGCCACTTAGAATATATTAAGATAAATATCAACCTGCCATGCAGAATAAGAGAGTATTGCATCTTTATGGAGATGTAAATATAATATGGGCATACTCTTCTCTCAGCTGATCAACAGCTTGTCTCCTAGCTCTAATTCACGGGACCTCCGATCACATAGAGTGGGTTGCCACTGCGAACAACTTATTGTGTGGGTCTCAAACCCATCTCCCTTGATACATTATCTATCACATTACGTGATAAACCCTTTGTGAAAGGATCTGTCAAGTTCTTAGATGTTTGGATATAATCCAACGCAATAACTCCGGAGTTTCTCAGTTTCCTGACAGATTTTAATCTTCTCTTCACATGCCTTGATGACTTCATATTATGCTTAGAACTGTTTACTTTAATGATCACGGTTTGATTATCACAGTTCATCGGGATGGCGGGTATTGGTTTTTCAACCACAGGTAAGTCCATCAAAAACTCACGAAGCCACTCTGCTTCAACAGTGGCCGTGTCTAATACTGTGAGTTCTGCTTCCATAGTTGACCTCGTTAAGATGGTATGCTTGCAAGACTTTCAGGAAACAACGCCACCACCAAGTGTAAACAAATAACCACTTGTGGCCTTAATCTCATCAGCATCAGATATCCACTTCTGGGCTCGGAGCGAGCTGGGCTCAGCCAGCAGGTGGCACTGGACCGAGCCGAGCCTGCGAAGGTGGACCACGGTGAGCTCGGGCTGGCTCGGGCTCGGCCCAGTCCGGCTCGTTTGGCTCGCGATCTTTTTTTAAATTAGAAAAGGCTGAATTATGTTATGGAGACCAAGATGGGCTAAAATAATTGGTCCCATTCGGCTGACTCACACGTCCTCTTCCTCACAAAACCGACCAGCACGCACGCACGCACGCATGCAACTTCCCAGGTGTGTGTCGCCGCCACTGCCGGATGTAGCCGCACCGGCGCAGGAGGACGCCGCTGGCCAGCAGTCCGAGAACCTTCGACTCGCCATCCCTCCTCCACGCTGTGGTAGCCGCGCCACCCTGTCGGATGTAGCCAATGTTGTCTCTGACACCGCCGTGGAAGACAACCCCACCTGTCAGTGACACACCACCGCCTGGCTCGCGAACCACACCGAGTCGGACCGAGTTGGAGGCAAGCTCAGGACGAGCTCCGTTTCATGGCTCATCGGCGGGGTCGAGCTGGCTCAAGATCGCCGGAAAAACCTCGAGCTTTTTTCGGCTCGCCGACGATCTAGGTCGGTCCAGCTCGTGTCCAGCTATAGTCCCATGTGTCAGCCACACATATTTTGTCAATCGTACTCATGGAGAATCATGGTTCTTCAGTATTACTTTTTGTTCATATTGTTGTGAAACGGCCTTTCAAGAAGGAAAGTACTAAATTATACAGTACACACGAGGATCAGAATGAATACAACGGTCCACTTGCAAACCTAGACAGCCCAAGTTCAAATCTCATCTTCTCATGTATATGAGTAGTGTCTAGTTCCTCCTAGACACTCTTTCATCTCTCTACCTTATGTGTGTTGAAATCTCGTTCAATTCATCACAAGCTCTCTTTGTTCTGACATATATCGACCCAATTTCACTTGCAAAGGACGATTAATTCATTGCTCTACTACCTTTTTCAGGATGGGGCAAAATTAACTACCTTTATCTACTCCAACTTATTTTGCGCAATCGATCATGAATACTTGCACCATCTTTTTTCCAGGTCATACATGAAAGCTAGCTATTAGTCATTAACACGTGTGATAGTTGTTCAAACGAATAACATGTTTTTGTTGCCCATGTAAATCCATGAGCACCCATCTAAATCTCCCTCTTTAGCGCCAATGCTCCTCTTCCACCCTATGGATTTGGAGCAGTTGTTCTTCTAAATAGTAGCGGGAGGCCCATCCTTCCTCATCTAAGCCCACCAAGTCTGCTTGTGTGTCCAAGTCTATGATTTGACCCAAGAGAGACGATTTTCTGCGTTATTGCTCCTTGCCAAGGTTCGCACCCCATCCCCGAAGGAATTGGCACAGGACGGCGGACTTGTGTTGCCACCACTCAACAATGTCCCTGCCTTGAGCGCAGCTGGCCAGGCCTCCCCACCTGGTGAGCACTAGCTCTCTAAACACAGGGACTTCAAACCACCCAGTTTCAAAGAAGCGGTTGCTGTGAACAATAGACCCATCCCCTGAGTCAAAGATAAGTGGCGTATGATTGGAGCCCAGGCTCGTCTCCGCAGCCAGCGAAGAGAGCGGGAAGATGGTATCGAACTCTGTGGATATAAAGACCCGATCAAGGACACACCGAACCGAGTTCAGCTGCCTACTCATCCAAGTAAAGTGAGCCCCCGTGCGTGGGATCTCTCCAAGCGCCCAGTTCGCAATGTGGGCATTGAACATGTCTATGCGCTGCCAATTTAAGTTGTCATTGTTTTTGTCCTCGGCAGAATGGATAAGGTTAAAGTTCCTGCCTAGGATAATAGGAAGATTGCAACCCGCGATCTTAGATATTTCTTAAAGGAAAACTGATGCAGGTTCGTAGACAACCATGACCTCCATGGCACGATGCGAGTCCTTGTGCGGTGCCGCTACACTCAGGAAGAACTGCCCTTTATCGACGTGATCCACTTCAAAAACTCTATCGTGCAGAGTTAGGAACATTCCACCCAAATGTCCAGAGGCCGATGACCAGCACCAGTAAAAGAGCTCGACAATCTCTAGACTCCTGAGAACTCTTGCTTGATAGTCTCTTGCAGGCAAACTACATCTATCATATGTTTCCGGAGGAAGTATTTAAGAAGGGTTTGCTGCCCCCTTCGGCCAAATCCCCTAATATTCCAAAAAAGAATCTACATTAGGAACCCCGCTTTTGCGCCCATGGTTGGAGGGTTTCTGGCCTAAAACCTATGGGCTTCGTCACCTTTGTGCGGCGTATTTTACTCTTATCTTCTACCACAGGGTTGTTGTCCGGCCCGGCCCCTGCTGGTCCAACCATCACGCCCTCATTCTCCACTTTTTATTTTTAGGCAGCCAGCTTGGCTACGGCCTGTTCACCTTCAATGCGATCACGAGCATGCGCCAACTCCACTTGGGAAAGTTCCTTTGCCTGGATAAGGGAGATTGAGGCAGAGGGAGAAAAACCGAGAGGGTGACAGAAAAGCACACAGTTACCTTGCGCCACCGATAATAGTTGTTCAGATGGAATATCTTGGAGAGGGGAAAGTTAGAAATGAGTTTACCTCGGGTATTCTTGTTAGCGGTGTGGCGGATGGCACGATCCTGCACCGGTTCATCTGAGACGCCCTTCCCTCTGGCGCTTTTACGCCGAGTCTCTGTCGGCACGACTTTGGAGTGGGCATCCCTGGTGACTGCGGCGGAGAGAGGCAGCACCGCCGTACTGGTGTGCAATTCGCCCCACGTCCACAGTAGATTGTCTGAAGTAGCTTGCTCCTCCACCACCTCCACTGCAGCTTTGGCCGCCGGCGACGCACTCTAGACTCGAGCGGCCGGTCAGCGTTGCTCATGCTCCTATGCTCACTAGCTCTCATCAGATCCTTGTTGGATTCCCATGTTGGAGTCTTCTTTTCCGGAGTATCTTGCTTGATATCGTGGATTCCTTCCGACGAGGTCACCCCCATGGTAACCAAAGGAGAAAACGGAGGGTGCTGTAAAACTGTAGATACCAAAACAGCCTCGACAACCTTCCCTGATGGGGAGAAGATGGATGCCAAGGTAGGGAAGACGTTGCCCAGAGGAGTGATATTGGAGCCATATTGGTTGAACATAGATGCAGGAAGCACGACCTCTACAGGCCCAGGGCACTCTAGGAGATCACCGGCAGATTTGTGGCCACCACCACCCGCAGAGCCCTTAGCGGCAAGTGTGACAGGTTTGTTTTTGTGGCCCGCCACCTGTCCCACTGGTCATCATCATATTCTTCCTCCTCTCTGGCATCTTCCTTACCTTTGCGGGAGTCTGGTGGCGTAGGAGGAGGACACAACCTGCACCGGAGAACGGCAACCAAAGAGCATGCACACAGGGTCAGCCACATGAATCAGCGACAACTCATCCACAACGCATTAATCAGTCGGCGTGGCGGAGCGGTGAAGGAATGTCGTGCAAACAAACCCAAACTTTAGTCAAAATCTCAGAAGCTTGATGGTCCACTGCTGCCTCCAAAACCAGAGCCTTGTGCTTGCTAATCAAGATACGAATGCCACCTCCCCTGATGGTCATCCGCAGGCTTTCCTTTGAAGGAATGTGGTGCTAAGATTGCGAACCTGCCACTCCCAACCTTCATCCACCAGTTCTTTGAATTCCTCCTCAACTTGCGCTGCCAAGAGATTTCCTGAATCGGTGTACACTAATGCTGAGTTGTACGCCGCCTTCTGCATCTCTTCCTCTGGAATGTCAAAGTAAAAAAAACCTGCGCTGCCTCCCCCAAAACCCACCCAGGATGGTTTGAGAGACTTGGACGCCGCAGTGCACATAGCCGACATGGGGCCTGCTTGGTTGCATTTGATGCAAAGTTGTGCCCCTTTGCAAGCCGCTTGAACATGGCCTAATTGCCCGTAGTTATAGCAGATGATGTTATTGGCTTCCTCCTCAACAGACTCAACCTGAGCCGTGCCCGGGGGATGGGAAGGATATGGCGGACCCACACCGCGGTGGGAGGAACTACCCCGACCCTTCTTCTTGTTGCCTCCGTTGCCAAAATCGCGACTTCGTGAGGTTAGGGCACGGTGCAAACGTTGCTGCGCATTTCCCTGGTTGTGGTCTTCCCATCTACCCTGCGACGAGTTCCCGTACTCACCCTGCTGGCGCTGATCCTCCTCCAGCTCAAACCTCAACCTTTCATGTAGTGACTTTGGGCGGCGGCGATCCCGCACCGCCCTGGGCCATCTCATTAAACGAACGCTTCCCTCGGCGCCGTTCTTGACCCCAGTTCCGCTCCATCCGCACAAGACGCCTAATCGTCTCCCCTTAGACCGGATCGATGGAGGACACGAGGGTGTCCGCTCTCGCACGGTGATGCCTCATGTATCTCGAAGACGCTGGGAACTCTAGGACTGATCTAGGGTTCGAGTCGGAACCCAACGCCAGTTAAATACATGCGGCAGCGGCCGGGGGGGGGGGGGGAGGGATCGACCCACAGTGGTCCATCCCAGCCACCGAACCAGCCGCCCTAGACACGTGACACACATCCGAATGCCTAACCTCCCGAAGAGGGTCGGACTCTCCTAACTGGCCTGATCAACCACCCCGATTGGGTGACCTGGGCTCACCATAGCCAGCTCCCGGCCTGCGACCACCTCACTCCTACCAGTAGGCCCATCCCACAGCCCATCACACCCCGAGTCCTCAACCCGGCCTAGGAGTGCCCCACTCCCCCATTCCCCCTCGCCCTCTAGTAGGGCTTCCCCTCCTGGCGGCGGCGAGACGGCGGCGCCGTCCGCACAAGACGCCGGCGATGGGGACGAGGAAGGACAGAGCAGGATCTCTATCAAACCAACCTGAAACACCTAGACGCGCTCCACCCGAACCTCGCCGCGCGCGGGAGGAAGAGGAGGAAAGTCGCCCTCACTAGAGAGCGAAGCCGTGCCGCCGGAACCTCCCGGCATGGCGGAACTAGCCAGCTACGGCCGGCCCCGTGACCGGGCTGCAGCACTCCACTGCTCAATACCCATTGCTTGAGCGAGGAAGTCATCCAGCAGCACCGGCCGCAACAACGGCGACACGACCACGTCCTCTCCCACAAAGCTCTCCTCAGATCCACTCGCGTCCTCACCCGAGGGCGACAGGACGGCAAAGCGGTTGCCGCCGGCCACCTACCCGCCAGCGAGCCGCTTCCACGCACGGCATAAACCCAAAGAAGAGCTTGAATCGGCAAACAGGGGTATTAGGATTATGACACGAACAACGCGGTATAAGATGAACATGTCTAGGCAAACCTAGTTGTATTATATAAACATGTATTAGGATTATGACGGACAGATGTAACTTATAGCCTAATGTAATTTTTATTTTTTTTACGAAATAGCCTAATGTCGTTCAATGTGGCTCCTCGCTCCTGGCCTGCCCTGCCAATCAGGATCCAGGAGCACTCTTTCGCGGGACCGTTTGGTATGCGAGCCTATGTGGTTTCTCATGGTGGTGCAGATCACTATTGTGAGAGCAGACAGATGGGCATGTGCTCCAAACCATGCATCATGACCGAGTCCCATGTCACCCATGCCTATGCTCAGTGTACAATGGACTTATTAGCTTCAACATGGACCTCTCAGGGCGCTAGCTACTGTAAAGTGCTATCCGATGATTAGTGATTCGACCGTGGCTCTATTTGTGTTCATATTTATCGGCTCTCAGAATGCCGGACCTTTAATTAATTTCACTTCTCAAGGACAGCAAGTGTGAACGCAATCCTACCTTTACCTGCTCGTCCATCATTTGTGTACTATCCTGGTCATAAAGGAAGGGATCCATTAGCTCACTAACATGTCCGCATGCACAGGCTAGTAGTTGATTGAATGATAGCTTGATTTTCTTAGAGCATCTCTAACAGATGATGCAAAATGCAGCACCAGCATAAATAAATGCCATATGCGGCACAGCAAGGCAAAAAAAACTGTTCCAGCAGCTGCCGTATCTGGTTTTCGTGCCACAAAAAAATGCGGCATAGTCACCTCCTGATGCATATTTTCCAACGCATCGCGCGCAGCCCAACTGTCTTCTTCTCCCCCTAATACACCCCCGTAGAGCCCTCACCCCTCCAGATCCATCCGTCGCTGGCCGCGGGCAAGCCCTAATAGACCTCGCCGCCGGCCAATCGGAGCTCCCGTGGCCAGAATCCACTATGCCGCCGCGCCGCAGGTTCCAAGGGCGTCACCGGCTTCGTCTGCATGAGGATGCGTCCCCCCAGCCGCTTCGCCGCTGATATCAGCCACGACGGCATCAGGTGTTGGCTGGGCACCTTCGACAGCCCTGACGAGGCGGCTCGGGCCTACGACGCGGCGGTGTGGCGCTTCGGCCGCCCTCTCCACGACTTCAACTTCCCCGATGTTGAGTCGCTGCAGGAGGCCAAGTTCCTAACGCCGCCACTGATGCAGTTCGTCGACATCGAGGCGCGGAGGGAGCAGCGCCGCGCCGCCAGGCGGTAATAGTTGTCTTCGCTCGATGACATGCGCATGGCATAGCTCGCCCGCGACCATCCGGAGCTCGTGCAGGCGCAACTGGCCTTCAAGAACGCGAGGAAGAAGGCAGCCGACGTCGCCGGGGCGTCCAATGCCACCCCGCAGCCGCCTCCGCCAGGATTCCCTGTCCCCAGCGACTCGGAGTTTGACTCCGACTTCTGGAACGAGTCGGAAGACTCTGATTTCAACTGGGATTAGGTTTAGGTCCGCTAGAACTTTGTTTAATTTTTCTATGTATTGTCGAATCCGCTCGAACTTCTTATGTATTGTGTGTCTGTGTTGCCGTTGTGTGTTTGTGTTTATTGTTGTTTTGCGGTAGCTGGTAGAGATGGAGGTGCTGCAAAATGCGGCATCTGGTAAAGTGGTCGGCCTTTTCGAGCCGCAAAAAAGCAAAACAGCTGCCGTATTTTGCATCAACTGTTAGAGATGCTCTTACCATGTACAAAGAAAACATTTGCATTTCATTTGGAAAAACAATGGTTGAGTATATGACACTACATGAGAAAACATTTATATTACCTTCAAAAAAGTCTTCTGAAACCCAAAATGTAAGACTGAGCGACTCCAGAGGCCATCAAACCCTAGAAAAAAAAAGCTCGATCTCGTGCTCTCCACTGGCCTCCACTGTTGTCGGCACCAGTGGCGCCGCCTACCCGCCGAAGGCGGAGGGCATGTGGGGCAGATCTGACGTCATCTTTTTCCGGCGGAGAGGAAGTGGTTTCGGTGGGCGCGCGCTCGGTGGAGTGGTGTTGCTAGACGGTTGTGCGATGCTTGCACCATGGGCGCGGATGCAGATGCTGCAGGCGGATGACCCAACTTCCTCATGCGGTGGCACCACAGACTTCTGCGCGGCAGTAGTGCGACATCAGATCTGGCCGCCCTTAGTTGGGAAGATGCGGGCCTACTCCACGAGCGTGATGCGACTACTGCGGATGGGTGACCCAGCTTCCTCTCGAATGTGTGCACCATGTGGGGGTCAGCCGGTGGAAGATCCAGGCGTCTTCTCTCGGTCTGGCTGCTGGTGGCCACGGTGAGCCTTGTGTGGCCGGAATCCCCTTCTTCTTCTACGACAGCCCAATACTCTCCTCTCTGCGTTGGTGAGCTTCCACTCTGTTGTACCACTACTCCCATGATCCTTGTGGGGGGTCACATTAGGGAGAAATCCCTGCTTCACGCTGGCGAAGGCGACACCTGCGAGTGTTGTCCCCTTCTTGAAGGCATCGTAATGGTTTGTATCATGCTCCCTTCCTCAAGGAACGGGAAAACCCTAGGTCTGGCTCGGCGGACCAAGCGGCGGCGGAGCCTTCGCATCATTTCCTCCTTGGAGGTGCCGTTTGAGTTGCTCGAGGAGTCATTGTAGCGGCTTGTGGAATAGGTTTTGGTCTCCTCCGAGGGCATGGGAATTTGGGGCACAAAACGAAACGACACTCTCCCTAGAGAGACCCATCAGTGCTTGACTTTTGCTGCAAGAATATGATTGTAAAACCTACACTTTTACACTATTTGAATTCAAATCTAACTCATATCTAAACTAGGTATGGCTTCGTTTGTCTTCATCATACACTCCAACCTAAGTCATTGCCAAGAATTGGCTCTATCTCCATCTTCTAACCCGAGTTGGTCGTGTCTTTCCGTATCATAGTTATTTCACGCCGGCTCCCACATATGAGTGCTTCTTGTTGCTCCATGCACTTGCCTTTTCAAGAGCTTATGGGACATGTTGATCTGAGCCATCGGTCGTGGTAGGTAATTTCGTACTTGTTATGCCTTTGGCCCAAAAGGCTATGAAAACTTTCCTATGGCTAGATCCTATGGTGAAGGAGAGGACGCCATTTGGTGACTCATCCACATTTGCTTCATTGAGACTGGAGTGGAGTGGAGGCGCAAGGCACTCCATGACTATACATCGAGAGTTGCATCTTCGTGCCCCTCGTGGAAAAAAAGCGAGGATGTGGTGCTGGACTTGACAACCCTGGTATTGGCTCCTTCCAAGCCAACCAAGAAGAGATTGTTGTTGCGTCAAAGGATTTCCAAACAACAACGATCTCACAAGTTTTCCTCGCTACTACACGAGCTGGAAAAACACAATCTTAATTGGGGAATCCTGACTCCAAGGGTGGAGATGTGTTGCAGACCATGTATGACAACTAAATTCCATATGTCTCTCACTTGTATGATCACTGCAGGAACAAGTAATTTTCTCCAACATGACACTTTGTGTTGGTGTTACTTTGGGAAGATTAATTAGCCTAGTGTATGCACACCTTTTATTTTTTCCACTGTGGTTCCATTCCTCACTAGAACGGTCTCTGACTTTTGCTAGCAATGCAATGTATGCCCTGTTTAGAATGCCGAGCTACGCGCATTAGTGGTAGAATTACCCCAAAAATAACACCCTCGAATCGGCCCTAGGCATATTTTAGCGATTTCTGCCAAATCCCGCATAGAAACGATTCGATGACACCTAGCAAGCACTTGCGTGCAGGTGGAAAACAAAGTAATATCATGATACAATAGTTCACGATGTAACCCACAAGAACATATTTATACAACAACTACTCCTCGAGTCAAGAATACAAATATACATTACAATGATTCAAATCACATTGAAAACGATAAAACATCCGAGTACGGAGAAGATGCAAAATGGACTAAGAGTCGTGAAGCATAACCAATTGCGTCCATAACTTTTCCTAAACCAAGATAGAAGGGTAACCTTGCTAACATCTCAATCACATGCCTCTCAAGTCAAAGGGGCACTAGTGGAAACGAGGTCTTTTGTTGATCCCGAAAAGGGGCTTTAACATCGGTTCTTCTACGAACCGGTGTTAAAGGGGGGCCGTACCTTTAACACCGGTTCGTGCCACGAACCGGTGTTAAAGGTCCCTGCAGCAGTGGCCCGCGCACCCCCCTTTAACACCGGTTCGTGGCATGAACCGGTGTTAAAGGGGGGGGGGGGGGGGCTATATAAGACACCACCCCAGCCCACACACACCCCACTCTTCCATTCTTTCACATTTTGGAGCCTAGCAAGAGGGTGTGAAGAGTGCTAGTTTGTGTTTTTTTCATATGCACTAGAGGTGTTCGGTGAAATGCCCGAGAGCTCAAAATAAGCTTTCTTGTTGCTGTTTTCGTCTCGGTCGAGGTCGGCAACTATAGTTTCATGTGTCATTGATGTACTATATATATAAATGGTCATCTCCCTATTATTTTTTGATATGTACTACATATTAATGCAGATGAATCGGCAATGGATGTACGGTGACCGCCGCACTTCCGAGTACATTACGGGCCTCCAAAATTTCATCGTTGTGGCTAATGCAAACCGTGGTCACAATGGTTTTATGTGCTGTCCGTGTGTTCACTGTCAGAACAAGAAAGACTACTCAAATACCAGAACCATTCACGCCCACCTGCTTCGATTCGGTTTCATGCCCAGCTATAATTGTTGGACCAAGCACGGAGAAAAAGGGGTTGTGATGGAAGACAACGAAGAAGAAGAGGATGATGAAAACTATCATAATATGTATCCTGAATATGATGATAATGCAACGGAGGTAGATAATGAAGATCAAGAGGGAGCAGATGGGCCCGCTGATGACGATCTTGGTCGGGCCATTACTGATGCAAAGGAAGAATGTGAAACTAAAAAGGAGAAGGAGAAGCTGGAGCAGATGTTAAAGGATCACAAAACATTGTTGTATCCAACTTGCGAAGATGGCCATAAAAAGCTAGGTGCCACACTGGATTTGCTGCAATGGAAGGCAGAGAATGGTGTGACTGACAGCGCATTTTCAAAGTTGTTGGTAAAAATGAAGAATCTTCTTCCAAGAAATAATGAGTTGCCCGACAGTACATACCAAGCAAAGAAGGTTGTCTGCCCTCTAGGATTAGACGTGCAGAAGATACATGCCTGCATTAATGACTGCATCCTCTACCGCGGTGAGAAGTACGAGAATTTGGATGCATGCCCGGTATGCACTGCACTGCGGTATAAGATCAGACGAGACGATCCTGGCGATGTTGAGGGCGAGGCCCCTAGGAAGAAGGTTCCCGCCAAGGTTATGTGGTATGCTCCTATAATACCACGGTTAAAACGTCTCTTCAGAAATAAAGAGCATGCCAAGTTGTTGCGATGGCACATGGAAGACCGTAAGAAAGACGCGATGTTGAGACACCCCGCTGATGGGTCACAGTGGAGAAAAGTCGAGCGAGAGTACCCGGACTTCGCACGTGACGCAAGGAACTTAAGGTTTGGTCTAAGTACAGACGGCATGAATCCTTTTGGTGAGCAGAGCTGCAGTCACAGCACCTGGCCTGTGACCCTATGTATCTATAACCTTCCTCCTTGGTTGTGTATGAAGAGGAAGTTCATTATGATGCCAGTGCTCATCCAAGGCCCGAGGCAACCCGGCAACGACATTGATGTGTACCTAAGGCCATTAGTTGAAGAACTTTTACAGCTGTGGGCCAAACCAGGTGTACGTATGTGGGATGAGCACAAAGGGGAGCCATTTGACCTACGAGCATTGCTTTTTGTAACCATCAATGATTGGCCTGCTCTTAGTAACATTTCAGGGCAGACAAACAAGGGATACAATGCATGCACACACTGTTTAGATGATACTGAAAGTGTATATTTGGATAAATGTAAGAAGGTTGTGTACCTAGGGTATCGCCGATTTCTTCCGAACCTGCATCCAGTAAGAAAGAAAGGCAAGCATTTCAAACGTCTGGCAGAACCCCGGAGGAATCCTGTCCTCCGTACCGGTGAGGAGGTATTTGGTATGGTCAAGGACCTCGAAGTAATCTTTGGAAAAGGTCCTGGCAGTCTATCTGTTCCGAATGACGATGCCGGACACGCGCCCATGTGGAAGAAGCAATCTATATTTTGGGACCTACCCTATTGGAAAGTCTTAGAGGTCCGCTCTTCAATCGACGTGATGCACGTGACGAAGAATGTTTGCGTGAACCTGCTAGGCTTTCTAGGAGTGTATGGGAAGACAAAAGATACACCGGAAGCACGACAGGACCAGCAACGTCTGAAGGCCCCTGAAGAGCCTATGCATCCTGAGAACGAGAAGGGTAAACGATGCCACTTAACTCCTGCCAGCTACGCTCTTACCAAAGCAGAGAAGGAAGTCTTTTTTGAATGTCTGAGAATTATCAAGGTCCCGTCTGGCTTCTCGTCGAATATAAAGGGAATAATAAATATGGCAGAGAAAAAATTCCAAAACCTGAAGTCTCATGACTGCCACGTGATTATGACACAATTGCTTCCGATTGCATTGAGGGGGCTTCTACCTGAAAATGTTCGAGTACCCATTGTGAAGCTATGTGCATTCCTCAATGCAATATCTCAGAAGGTAATCGATCCAGAAAGCCTACCAGGGTTACAAACAGATGTGGCCCAATGTCTTGTCAGCTTTGAGTTGGTGTTCCCACCATCCTTCTTCAATATTATGACGCATCTCCTGGTTCACCTAGTAGAAGAGATTGCCATTCTCGGTCCTGTCTTTCTACACAATATGTTCCCCTTTGATAGGTACATGGGAGTCTTAAAGAAATATGTTCATAACCGTGCTAGGCCAGAAGGAAGCATCTCCAAGGGCTATGTAACAGAGGAGGTCATTGAGTTCTGTGTTGATTTTATTCCTGACCTTAAGGCGATTGGTGTTCCAGAATCACGACATGAGGGGAGACTGCGTGGAAAAGACACCCTAGGATGTAAAGCAATGATATATAGGGACGGGCATTCTCTCAATCAAGCACACTACACGGTTTTACAAAGATCTATCTTGGTTGCCCCGTATATCAATGAACACAAGAATTTAATACGCCTCAAACACCCGGGGCAGTCTGATGAATGGATTATAAGTGAACACATGGCGAGTTTTGGCGGCTGGCTGCAAAGACTTCTCACGAATAACACCACTGTTGGGGATCAGCTGTACTTGTTGGCCAGGACACCATCTTCGACTGTATGTACTTTCCAAGGGTACGAGATAAATGGGAATACATTTTACACGATAGGCCAAGATAAAAAGAGCACCAACCAAAACAGTGGTGTCCGCTTCGATGCAGCAGAAGACAATGGGCAAAAGACCATGTATTATGGGTTCATAGAGGAGATATGGGAACTTGACTATGGACCTAATTTTAAGGTCCCTTGTTTCGATGCAAATGGGTCAAGCTAACAGGAGGAGGGGTTGAGGTAGACAAGAAGTACGGAATGACAACGGTGGATCTCAACAATCTTATGAAGAACTTAGACGAACCATTCGTCCTAGCCAATGATGTGGCTCAGGTTTTCTATGTGAAGGACATGTCCTCCAGACCAAAAAAAAGAAAAAAAATGCAAACGAATACATCATATGATGAGCCAAAGCGTCACATAGTTCTTTCAGGGAAAAGAAACATCGTGGGAATCGAGGACAAGACAGACATGTCAGAAGATTATAATAAGTTTGATGAAATTCCGCCCTTCACAGTGAAAACTGACCCAAGCATTCCGTTAAGTAAAGAAGATGCTCCATGGTTACGTCTGAAGCGATCATAAGGAAGGACATATGCCAAGAAGTTCATGCTCATATTATGTAACTCTAGTTCATGTTTTTAATGGCCGCACGAAATAATGTCGACACTCACCCCTATTATTAGTGCTGACTCGTGTTTTGTCCCGGTTGGTGTCTCCAACCGGGACTAAAGGTTCATCTTTAGTCCCGGTTGGTGTCTCCAACCGGGACTAAAGGTTCATCCCGCCATTTTTTCCCGCCATTTTTCTTCCCGCCAGTTCTTCTTCCCGCCATTTTTCTTCCCGCCATTTTTATTCCCGCCAGTTCTTCCCTCCAGTTCTTCCCGCTAGTTCACTATATATATGTAGGGGGTTGGCCTCCATTGTCATTGCACATCTCTAGACTCATATCTGCAACCTCATCACTCTTTCCCATGGCTTCCACCGTAGCACTAACCCCCAGGGAGGCGGAGGCGCTTTGCGCCTCGAACTACCCCTGCCCGCCGGGCTACTGTGTCCCCGTCGGCTGGATGCTGAGCATCGGAGGCGTGCCGGTTCCTCCTGTCCCTCTAGGTGTGGCGCGCCGGATGGCCATCACGAACCACTACTACTTCGAGCTCACACCGGAGCAGCGGAGGAATCCCAGATGGCATCCCGACTATTTCCCTACTTGGGAAGCCTTCTTCGTGGATCGGCATGAGAGGGCGCTCGCCAGGCACGAGGAGGACGGCCCACCTCCTCCTAACTTCAACGAGGCCGGCCATCGGCTATGGTGGCGCGGTCGGACTCTCCAGAGCGTCATGGCCTATGACACTACCGCCGACTCTAACCCCCGTCTGCGCTACCCTCAAGTCCAGCCCACGCGCTACCCTCAAGTCCAGCCCACGCGTACTCTCCAGAGGTTCAATTATGGCGACCCCGACGACGACAGCGATGACGGCGGCGGCGAGTACGACGAATACAGTGGCGAGTATTACAGGTGTAGGCAGGAGCATGACTGAATCACTCCAACATTCCGAAACAAATTCGGCCGATTGTTACTTAATCTGGCCATGTATCTTAATTTTTAGTTCTTTTATGTATCTTAATTTTCAGTTCCAGTTCGGCCGATTGTTACTTAATCTGGCCATGTATCTTAATTTTCAGTTCTTTTATGTACCAACAGGGGGATCTGAAACCTTTCCGTCCACCTCTGGTGAAAAAGACAAATTCCTACCGAATCGGCAGGAAGTGGGTTAGATATGAACTACAAGTACATGATACAATGCTCATGATTTTTTACAAAAATCATTTTTAGTTCACAATATGCTATTTTATCAAAAAACAATGCAAGTTGAGCGAGGCTTGGTGAGATTCAAGTGTATACAAAAGATGCGACATTTAAATATCCAATCAATTCAAAAATATTAATACAAAAGATGCGGCATTAAAATATGATTTGATCTAATAAAAATCATTTTTTAGATGCTTAATATTTCTTATGTTCAAAGTTTTAGGATTTAACAATTTATTTTTGTTTGAATTGAATAATCAAAATTTATATGTAAGTGTTTTAATTATTTTGAAAATTTTCATGTAAAGTAAATATAAAATGATTTACATGAATGGATAGATATTATTTTTCTGAAAATTATGATATATTATTCATATTTTTCTAAGTTGAAATGAAAAAGATATGAATTTTCTAAATTCATATCATATTTTTTGAATTAAAAATGCCCCTTTAATGCATGAAATAAATGCCCCCCCTTTAACACCGGTTCCAGACAGGAACCGGTGTTAAAGGGGGGGGGGCATTTATTTCGTTTCCCGCGCGCACCACACCCCCCCTTTAACACCGGTTCGTGGCTAGAACCGGTGTTAAAGGGGGAGGGGGTAATAAATGCGCGCGGGAAACGGATCCCGCCCTTTAACACCGGTTCCAGCCACGAACCGATGTTAAAGGGGGGGGTGTATTTATTTCACCTTCCCCTTCCTTTCTTCCCCCCACTGAGCCAGATCGATCGAACACAGAGAGATCGAAGCGCCGCCCCCGACCCGCCGTCTCGCCGCCGCCGCTTCGGAGCTCGAGGTCCGCCGTCTCGCCGCCCCCGACCCGCCGTCTCGCCACTGCCGCTTCGGAGCTCGAGGTCCGCCGCCCTCGACCCTCTCTTCCCCTCATCCTTCCCCTCCCTCTAACACGGTGGGGCTCCGCCGCTCCTTCGACGCCTAGACGCCCGCGCCTAGCCCTCCAACGCCTGCTCCGGCCGCGCCCGGCCCTCCCCCGCTCCTCCCGGACAAGGCCACCCGCGCCTGGCCCTCCTCCTGCTGCTCCCGACGACGCTGCTGCTGCCGCGGGAGACGATGCGGCACGTCAGCGTCGGCGGCTACGACGTGCCGGCGGGCACGAGGGTGGCCGTGAACGCGTGGGCCATCGGGAGGGACCCGGTAAGCTGGGGCGATGGCGCGGAGGAGTTCGACCCGGACAGGTTCGCGGGCGGCGAGGTGGACCTGCACGGCGCGCATCTGGAGCTGGTGCCGTTCGGCTCCGGGCAGCGGCTGTGCCCGTGCAGGTCGATGGCGCTGATGAACGTGGAGTTCGCCCTGGCCAGCATGCTCTGCGGCTTCGATTTGGCGCTGCCGGAGGGGACCAAGGCGGAGGAGATGTGCATGGAGGAGACCGGCGGACTCACCTTCCACCGCAAGACGCCGCTCCTTTAATTACACATATGAACATATTTGCATAATATATCAACTATATAAACACAGTTCTTTAGGCCTCGTTGGTTTAGGCTCTAGAAGACCGGGATTGACTTGGGTTACGGTCCAATCCACATCATCCTCCCCGCCGAGGCAAAAATTCGAGAAATATGGAGTATTTGTCTATTTCTGCATAGTATTTTTTTGTTTGGCCAATCCATTTCATTTACATAGTCTTGGAATGAAAATAAATAATCGCCAATTGACCCTCGGAACGATTCCAGGGTGCCAAAGATGGGCGAGATGAACGTAGTGACATCAACCCCAACGATCTAGGTTGCTTAAACAAACAGGTTTGTTTTGGAGGGGTTAGGAGGGATTAGTGAAACATGGATTTGACGATGGTGCGGTATCAAATCAATTTAAGCCTAGATCAATTCCATGTCTGGTTTCATTCCCCACAAAACGTACGAGGCCTTAATCCTTGCACATGTGAATTAGAAGCATGTGGAGTAAAAAGAAAATAGCTTATAGCAAAGATATTATAATAGGCCACGCCTAAACCCTAACTGACCACCTCGCTCTCTTCCCCGTGCAGGAGCGTCTCGCCGCCGCCGCTTCGGAGCTCATAGGCCACGCCTAAACGCCGACGCCGCCCGCCGCCCGACGAGCCCGCCGCTAGCACCGCCGCCCGACGAGACCGCCGCATCCGTCCGACGAGCACCGCCGCCCGACGAGCACCACCGCCCGACGAGACCAACGTCACCCACCGGTGAGCGCCACGTGTCTGCCACGTGTATGATTGCTGACTCATCCTGATTAAAACTTGTTTGCTCGATAAATTGTACTACATGCATAGATTAAAACTTGTATACAAATTGGACCTCTGACTCATTTGTGTATTTATTTGTGTATTTTGGTATGAAAAATATGTATATTTGTGTATGAATCCAAGTCCACTTGAATGTTTACACTCTTACTCTAGATAATATTATTGTTTTAGAAACTATGGATCCACTTAGTAGAAACCTTGAAGAAGAAGAAATAATGGAGAACATTATTGATGAGGACACCTCACAATATCTGAACTTGGAGGGACATGATGACGACAGCTCAAGTACTAGTCATGGAGAAGATGAAGACTCCGGTGAACGCAATTTAATGGTTACGAAGTCCGGCGAGGTATATGCATTGATTAAGCCTCTGCTGACTTTCGTGTATACAAATTAACGCTTCTTTCTTCTTTTAGCCCTCTGGATCGACCAGCCAGCAACCATCTTCTTCTACGAAAAAGAGCAAGCGAGGCGCGAGCCAGCGGTTGAAAGATCGTGCAAAGTTCACGATCGAAGCAGTCCGTGTTGATGGCAGGCCGATGGAGCCCAAGAAGGCCGCAGGCAAATTTGTACGTCAGGCTGGAGTTCTTGTTAGGGACCAAATCCCAATCATAATTGAAAATTGGAATAAGCCAAAGAAGGGCAACGGTACCTTTGTCGATGACAGATCCAAAGAAACGCTTTGGAATTTGTTGTTGGTAAATTTCACCCTTCCGCCAGAGGAGGATGAAAATAACCCGGTTATAAAGGAAAATGTCAAAGAGTGGACTCTAAAGAAGATGGCTGACGCTTTCCGCAACTGGAAGACAAAATTGAACAAATTTGTCAAAGCTGGCGAGACTCCAAATTTCAAAGACGCATATTATGCGAAGATAAGACCTCACTGGCCCGAATTTGAGACATATAAAAAAAGTGCTATAGCTAAAAAGAGGTCAGAAACCAATACGCTTAATGCCCTGAAGAAGGAATATCACCAGAGGACGGGGTCAGGTGGCTACATATCTCAGAGGCCTAAGTGGGAGGAAGCTGAGAAGGCCCTGCGGGAGAGAGGGATCACACCCCAGACAGATGGGTGGGACCTACGTGCAAAGACTTGGTTCTACGGAATCAGGGCAAGGTTGGACCCAGAAACAGGATTGTGTATCTTCCCAACCCTCCTTGCCAAACCCGTCACTGAACTCATCACGGCATACGAGGAAACATCCGCCAGGACCTTCCATCCCGACAGAGAGAATGACCAGCTCACACGCGCCATCGGTAAAAAAGAACACCCTGGACATGCACGAGGCACAGGGGGTATGACGTGGAAGGATGGGTTTGCCGACTGGAGCGACTCTTACAGATGGCGCGGCAGAAAAGAAAAAGAGCGTACAGAGCGGATGACACAGATAGAACATGCACTTGCGGCGCTGCAGGCGCAAGTGAATGCACAACAGAGCCATCAAGCTACCGGCCCATCTCAGCGGCACGAAGAGCCTGCATTGGAAGCTGCCCGCGGCCCAGACTCTGCGCGGAAAAGCAGTGTGGCTTCCACGGAGAACGTGCAGCCCACGCTTAAAATGACGGGTCCTCGATACCCCGTGGATGAGATCACGGAGAGCGAACACGCTGAGCTGCATGTGAGATTAATGGGCTTATCCATTAAGGTGGCTGTCGGCTATGCCTTACCTCCTGTAGCTGGTGGAACTTACCACTGCCGACCGATTCCAGATGGCTATGCTATTGTCGGGGTGGATGAGGTTGTGAAGGAATATGAGGAAGCACAGCTTGACCATGCTACAGGTGAAGGGGAAACTCAACTCAAATTTGCAGTGAAAACAACCATTCTTTGGAAGAAGGAACACATTGTGCTTCCAAATTGGAGGTCACTGGCACCCCCGCCGTCTCCGCAGCGTCAGCAGTCTGAGCCGCTTTAGCTATCTCCTGCGCGGCAGCCATCTCCTGCGCGGCAGCCATCTCCGGCCCGTCAGCCATCTCCTGCGCGGCAGCCATCTCCGGCCCGTCAGCCATCTCCGGTGCTTAAGCCATCTCCTCAGCGTAAGCGGAAGAGCACTGCCACGAGGAGCATCAGTAGCACTGCCACAAAGAAATCCACAGGAAACCGTACGCCAAAGAGTTCAAAAAACTACGTCCCGCAGCCTTCCGCCAAGCCATTGCCGGTTTTACCGTGGAATCGCAGTGACGAGGAGACCAATAGGATCTCGGAAGAACAGGTCAAGAAATTCTTTGCACCTAGACGGGCCGAGCCAAAGGAGAAAATAGATCCGGCGGTGGTGGAGAAGTTTTACAAAAATCTTTCGAAACCTGAAACCCCACTTGTGCCGGACTACGAGCGCCAGATTTTGAAGGCGGATGTAAGGCGCCGTAGGGAGACTTAAAGTAGCAGTCGTGAGGCACCCCAGAAAACAGTTCCCATGCTCGGAGAGCAGGAAAACCAATCATGTGCCCCGCTCCAAATGTTCGACACACGGGACGCTCCTCCCGTAAATGATTACGAGGCGGAGCTACAAAGAAAGGCGAATGAGATGGGGATGACTTACATTGCATACTTGAACGTCATGGGAGACAACTTGCCCAAATGCGATGCCAACCCCATACAGCCATGGAAGTATGGGAAGAATCTCGTCAAGAAAGAGGAGCTCAAGACTCTACCAACAAAGATGCGAAAATTGCACAAGTGGTACCTTCATTTCTGCAAGACGAGAAAGTTAGAATGGATCACGGCGCATATAAGAGATGATATTTTCTTCTGCGGAGATGACGCGATCGACTTCAACATTCAAGACTTGCATTTTCTATTCAATCAGAAGGAACTCGACAAAGCTGCCATCAGCCTTTATTGTGTGTAAGTACTATTTCTATAATTTATATCTCATCTCATTCACTTTATTAATTGCATGTATATATATGCTCACCATATATGTATATACTATTATGCAGGAAAAAGGTTATGGAATGCAGGAAAGGAGGCCCTTTTGACATTGGGTTCGTTGACCCAAATAGAGTTCATGAAGAAGTGGTAGAAACCAAACCCGGGCAAACAGAAGATTACTTGCTAACGTCTTTACTGAGACAACAAATCAAAAGGGAAATACTATTGCCTTACAACTTCTCGTGAGTACTGTTACCCTCTCTCTTGTACACATTCTATTTCAGCTTACTCGATGTTAAGTGTAACTGATGATGAGTTATGCGTGCGTAGGTTCCACTTTATTCTGCTAGTGATTCAACCCGACTCAGGAAAAGTCCTTGTCATGGACTCGTTACGAAAAGAAAAATAGATATGGGCAAACTTTAGAGAGATGCTCCAGAGGTAATTTCAATCATATTATCGCACTAGATCGACAACTTTCGTGACAATAAGTAATTAATTACTCCTTTATCCATTTTCTTTGTCGGACAGGGTTTGGAAAAGGTTCACGGGCAGGGCCGTGGGTGAATGGTCAGAAGAACTAAAATTTGTAGACCAAAATATAAGTAATACTAGATAGCTTCCAATTCCATTATATCATGCTTTATTGATTATTATTTTGATTGAACTCTCTATTCTCGTAAAGTGCGCGCATCAGGGACACGGCAATAACTTATGTGGGTACTATGTTTGCGAATTCATTCGCAACACGATATGTGCGACGGGCCAAGCCGCACTAGAACAACTTAGAGTAAGTAAACAAAGTCCACAACATTATTTTATTACCATCAATTGTGTTGAGTTTCATTCTTATATATATATTGACGGCCCATTCTTCATATATATTCAGATCGAACGGATGCGGGACCAACTCCTACCATTTGAACGCATACGAGCCATTCAAGAGGAATTGGCGGGGTTCATACTTGATGAGGTCGTCACGCCTGGCGGAGAACTCTTTAGATATCCACCAAAATGAACGATGACGATGTATGTGCCGATGACGATGTATGTGCCGATGACGATGTTTGTGTATAATAATAGTTGCTTAATTATTCATGTACTCGTATGTACCGATGACGATTTATGTGTATACCGCTCCCGATCGATTCCCCCTCGCTCCCCCCCTCCCGCAGAAATACGCCCAGAACGGGGCAGAGGCAGAAGTCTGCCGCGGCAGAGATTTAGGCCGTTTTCCTACCGCGGCAGGAAAACGGCCTAAATCTCTGCCGCGGCAGAAGAACCTTTAACACCGGTTCCGGATACGAACCGGTGTTAAAGGGGGGGGGGCTGAGGCCTGCGGCAGCCCCACGTGCGCCACCCTTTAACACCGGTTCGTATAAGAACCGG
Organism: Avena sativa; assembly: GCA_916181665.1. NCBI lineage: Eukaryota > Viridiplantae > Streptophyta > Magnoliopsida > Poales > Poaceae > Avena > Avena sativa. The sequence continues at coordinate 439,875,772 of OV702295.1, forward strand.
TGTTAAAGGGGCCCCCCTCTAACACCGAATCCTCAACAGCGGTTGGGGAACCGCTGTTAGAGGGCCCTCCCAACCGGAGTTAAAGGGGGGGGCCTGCACTAGTGGGGTACCGATAGAGGGCAAAAGAAAAAGAGAGCGGTCCGTACTGAGGCTAGTACACGACGAGTCTTAGAATTTGGCGACTCTCGCCTACATGGGTATGGAGGACTAAAGCGACAACAAAGCATGCACTAAACAATCCTATAGAGACTCGATACAACTATCTTAAAGAGGGGTAAGAGAGACCTATTCGGAACCAACCTGATGCTAACACCAGACATAGCCAATCTTGGGACTTCTCCCTCGAGACCAAATGAGGAAGTCCTTCTGAGGAAACTCACACAGTTCACAATGTTATTATTTGATTCCATTATAGTTGTCATACTTACTAGTCATGTCAGATCCAAGTCATATTCATAGTGCTACTTTAGTGTAAATTGTCTATGATCGAGAAAAACCATGCTCCAAGTCATCGATAAGCGCGGACGGCTTTTTGAAAAGATTTACCCCTACAAGGGTGCATAAATAGCAACACCCACACACTCAACCTCGGGGAATACCAACCGAAAGCAAATAGGTATCAAGACAGAACAATCACAAAATCTAAAGGTTATGTTTTAGGGGGGCACCCAAATTAGCTACCCGCTACAAAGTCGGCCGAGCTTCGAAGACGGACCCGGAGGTTGCGAGATCAGCCAAGAGATTAAACGCCATAGGTATAATCCTCAATATAACGACCCACATCCTAAACAGTGTAGTAGTAAATGCTCATCGAGCAACAAATAATAAACATGGAATATCATGGCATTACATGGCATAGTGCAAAATATAAAGAAAACCACAAACTAGTTTGTGGCCCCGAAATAAAATTCAAATTAAGTTAATGCCTAGGGCATCCCATAAAGGCTCTCGCATGTGGAACACACCCATGTGGAACGCATGCAGGCAAACTAGCACCGTAAAATACAAAAATGTAAAACTACCGAGCCTCTAGTAAGCGCAATATATTCCCACGCCACTACAGAAAAGGTATTACATAATGTTTCTGAGAGGAAGAGAATCCTCTCACGGCTTATTGCTACGTTAATTATAACTATGTTTCCAAAAAACTGTTACCTAGGCAACATGTGATTTCCATGTACCTAGTGCAGCTGCTAGTAAGCGCAAATTTTTCCAATGTCCAAATCACATTTGATTTATAAGACTGTGTGTAGATTGTGCAACAATTAAACCCAACTGTATCGATAGGGGAGGAAGATTTGCGGTGACCGTTCTTATGTGAATGTACCATGTTGTTATTGCCTTAATATTCTAAACACAATTTAAATTGAAAACTTTCAACCAAAGATACTCAGGGTTTGAACCCCTATTATAACAGAAGATACAACCTGATTACAGAAATCTGGTTTATTACATTGCACATGGCGCCTATATACTATCTACTTTGATGGCAACTTCTATCCATGTATGTTACTAGTCTTAAGTACACAAAATTACAACTACAATGATCACACTCCAACAACAGAGACCAGCAGTAGCACCTGTATCTCTATCGACAACTCAACAATGATACAATTCCAAATTCATCCTGAAGAGTAGCATTAGGGGACATTAAACAATGACGACTACTGAGCTAATTTTAGAGGGACGACCCTGATATGCAATTTACCTAGTACGACACCAAATCTGTTTAGTAGAGCCCACGTGTTAGAGGAGCCGATTGTGGTGCAAAACTAGCAACATTCACAACTCTATACAATGGGCATGGGCTTAAGTGGCATGGTCACATGCCACTTAAGCTTCCTCACTTACGGATTTGGCACAACTTAATGGGAGAGCACGTTGTCCGCCACAAACGACGAACGGGCTTATGTGTCCCCTTAATCTCTAGTAACTTAATATTCATATATGTTCCTGTCGCTAGGTAGCTCCGGCCATGCCATCCATGAAGAGTTCCTCGCTTCATCGTTCCTGTGTGGCAGCTCACTTCATGCCTTCTGGAAATAGTCCTATCTGACACAGCCAAGCATACACCAACGGTGAATTCAAATGCGCTCAAACAGACAAAGTTGCCTCAGCACAACTCATTTCACCAAAGTTTTTTCATGTTGGATCATGTAGGACCTGACCTGGCCTACCTAGATGACCCATGATGATATGCGATCGTCATAAGGGTTATGAAGATCCAATATCATCATAGATGATTATGATGATTTTACCAAATCGTCGTTATAGTTCATTAGTGACGCCCAACTTTTGACGATCTTATTTTCGTCATAAAATCATCAGAAATGATCAACTGTGACGATCCCGTGACGAAAATGGAGGGTTGTAAGGTGACAAATTTCATGTAGTGAAAAATATGCACTCTTCGGTGAGAATGCATGGGCCTTGTTATGAACAAATCCTTAGATGACACCATTCATCCTTTTGAACTACATCATGTTGTACAAGGATGTCGGCCCGATATGGGTGGTATCATCCATGATATGGACCAACAGATGCACCATGATGCAAATAATGCGGGTGGGAAGTAAATCTCGTGCTCGCATAGTATTACAACAATCTCTTCCTACAACTTGTTGAGTTGCTTGATGGTGATAGAATTTCAAGAGATGACGTATAAAAAGTTATACAGGCTATTCAGTGCTTCAAAGACGTGCTTGTCCATTATCCCCCGGATTGCAACCGAAAGTATCAGCCTCATCATCACATCACAATCGTGAGAATTCATCCCACATAAGATATTTTTGTTCGGGTCTAGATATCTTCTTATCAGCTCCGAGTAACCGAATGGCACATTTACTCCTAGAAGGCAGTCGAAAAATTGAGCAACCTCATTCGGAAGCTAGAGCGGTGTCGTAATAGTCATTCTGCTTAACCCCTTTTCCCTTGCGATCGGTGCCCATCTTCTTCGACTGATAAATAATAGGCTCGCATCATCCCTAAATCTCTTTCCCAATACCCAAATGTATCAGGTCGCTCCTTACTTTCGGGCCATCTTTGGTCGTCTCCGAAAGGTTGAACAAAGTGACAAGAAAACTCTCGCACACATTGCACATCAAAGATCGAGCTAGGAATGTATGGTGCGCATGCATGTGAGAGAGATTTTCTTATAACTGTCAACCAAATATGGTTTGATTAGCCAAAATGGAGGCAGTACATGGGGGAAATGAGATGGAAAGCATTTATGGTCGATCTAAGTGGAGAAGGGGTAAATGATATAGGAAGAAGGTGGGGGTAGGTAGCTGGGTGGCTAAAAGGTTACTAGTGGCGTACTAGATGCCCGTAACGCCACCAATACAATTATACCAGTGGCATACCGAAAATTCGATAATCCACCAATAAGTAGCTAGATAAAGGCAGTTTGGGCCCACATGTGCTGGTGGCACACATTGGTATTGATACGCCACTAGTACGAAACTACTGGTGGCGTACCACTTTTGTTTTGCGACGCTAGTAAATGTCCTGTTAATCGGCACCCCGGCCCACCCACAGTGGTGATGTATCAAAGATATTATACTCCACCAGTAGACCCATACTGGTGGTGCAACCGATATTCACGAATGTCACTGGTCGTGTCAGTGGCCTATAGATATTATGGAGCGCCATTGATGGTCATCTCCCTAAAAGCTATTCCCTAGTAGTGTAGGGTAGGAAGATCTACGGTGACCATTCTTATGTGGAAGTACAATGTTGTTATCGCCTTAATATTTTAAACACATGTTAAATTTAAAACTGTCAATCCAAGATACTTAGGGTTTTAAATCCTGTTATAACATAAATTACAACCCGATAATACAAATTTGGTTCATGACATTGCATAGGATGCCTATATACAATCTACGGTGATGGAAACTTCGATCCATGTATGTGACTAGTGTTAACTACACAATACTACAACTAGAGTGATAACACTCCAACGTCAAATTCTTGCGAGGATGGGCTAGAAACATTAGTGGTCAATATAAACAAGAGAAAGAGCGAATTTTAAATCGAATTATTGTGCTGGACACAAGAGCGGAAAGTATCCCTCTTTCTACTTCCGTAAGAGAGGATTTAAGAAAAGCTAATGATGATCTGGCTAAGATGCGTAGGATGAGGAAACTAAATGGGCGCAAAGAGCAAAAGTCAGGCATGTTCAAGAAGGGGGAGAAAATACAAAATATTTTCACCTCATTGCCAATGGGAAACATCGTAGGAAAATGATTTTCAACTTGAACAGGACGAAGGTACGATTGTTGGGGAAGAAAATTTGCGGGTATACATTTCGGAGTTCTATAAGACTCTTTTTGGGCCACCATCTGAAAAAAAAATCTCGATGAGTAAGGGGGATGTACAAGACATCCCACAACTCTCTTCGGAGGAGAATGATATTTTGTGCTCAGATTTTACTGAAAAGGAGATTCATGATTCCATTACGCAAATGGAGAAAAATAAAGCTCCCGGGCCGGATGGTTTGCCCGCTGAGTTCTACCAAGTTTTCTGGGATGTTATTAAGGCTGATTTGTTGATGATGTTCGTTGCGTTTCAGAATGGTGAACTTTCTTTACATTGGATTAATTTTGGTACTATTGTCCCGCTGCCCAAAAAAGAGAATGCCACGCAAATTCAGCAGTATAGGCATATATGCTTACTTAATGTGAGTTTCAAGATATTTCCAAAAGTGGGGACTAATCGTTTAACTAGAATAGCAAATAAGGTTATTAGACCATCTCAAACTACCTTTATGCCGGGGAGACATATACTAGAAGGTGTAGTGGTCTTACATGAAACCATACATGAGTTACATAGAAAAAAATTGGATGGCGTTCTTCTTAAAATAGATTTTGAAAAGGCTTACGATAAAGTTAGGTGGCCTTTTTTGCAACAAGTTATGCGAATGAAAGGATTTAGTCCAAAATAGTGCGATTGGACAACTAATTTTATAACTAGGGGTAGTGTGGGGGGTGAATGATACGGTTGGTCATTATTTTAGAACCCACAAGGGGTTACGCCAAGGAGATCCTCTATCGCCGATATTATTTAACATTATTGCGGATATATTAGCAATCATTATCAGTCGGGCAAAGAAAGATGGTCAAGTCGGTGGTCATATCCCGCATTTAGTCGACGGTGGGGTTTCTATCCTTTAGTATGCGGATGATACGATTACTTTTATGGAGCACGACCTGCAGAAAGCTTTAAATATGAAACTTATATTATGTATTTTTGAACGGTTATTGGGTCCTAAGATTAATTTCCATAAGAGTGAACTTTTCTGTTTTGGACAAGCCAAATCGGTACAAGACCAGTATAAGGACTTGTTTGGGTGTCAATCTGGGTCGTTCCCTTTTAAATATCTAGGCATACCTATTCACTTTCGCAAATTAAAAAATGAAGAATGGAAACCGATGGAGGATCGATTTGAAGTAAAACTAGGGAATTGGATTGGGAAGTTATTATCTTATGGTGATCGTTTGGTCCTCATTAATTCAGTATTAACAAGTTTACCAATGTTCATGCTCTCGTTTGTGGAAATACCAATAGGGGTTAAAAAACGTCTCGACTTTTTTAGATCTCGGTTCTTTTGGCAAAGCGATAATCATAAAAAAAAGTATAGGTGAACAAAATGGAACGTTATATGTCGGCCAAAAGAACAAGGAGGACTTGGGATTGAAGATCTTGAGATTAAGAATAGATGTCTTCTCAGTAAATGGCTCTTCAAGTTAATGCATGAGAAGGGTGTATGGCATGAAATTTTGGTAAACAATTATTTGCTCTCGAAATCTCTATCACAAGTGCCTGTTCAGCCGAGTGATTCCCCTTTTTGAAAAGGATTAATGGGAGTGAAACAGGCTTTTTTAGACATGGGTCGCTTCCAGGTTAAAGATGGGACAAGTACTCATTTTTGGAAAGATGTTTGGCTTGGGATACGAATTTAGCACAACAATATAACTCCTTATATAATATTACGCTACAGAAACAAGTAACTGTAGCTGAGGTTCTATCTTCAAATCCTATAAACATGTCTTTTAGAAGAGCACTCACCGGGAACAAATGGAACCCCTGGTTACATATGATATCTAGGCTAATGCAAATTAATCTAAAAGAGGAAAAAGACACATTTACTTGGCAACTTACTGAAAATGGCAAGTTCTCTGTTAAGTCTATGTATCTCGATCTAATAAATGGAGACAAAAGGTTCTTTAAAAGTATATTTGGAAAATTAGAGTTTCTCTTAAAATCAGAATTTTTATTTTGTTTGTTTACCGTAAGGTGATTCTTACTAAAGATAATTTGAAAAAAAGGAATTGGCAGGGGGATCCAGTTTGTTGTTTCTGTGACAAGGCCGAAACTATACAATACCTGTTTTTTAATTGTCCTTTTGCAAAAATCATTTGGCGCATTATCCATTCTACTTTGAATATTCATCCACCCACTAATGTAAATAATTTCTTTGGGAATTGTCTCATGGGAATCCCAAAGAAGGAAAAATACAACATTCGGGTTGGAGCGTGCGTGGTTACATGGGTAATTTGGAACGCTCGGAGCGATGTTATTTTTAACAACAATCGATCAACATCTTTCTTGCAGGTTATTATTATGGTGTCGCACTGGATCCGTACGTGGTCACTTCTCCAGCCTATGGAGGACAGACAAGCTATGCATACTGGCTGCGACATTTTGGAGAAGGCTACACGGGGCTTTTTCAACTGGTGTGGGTGGCGCTATGATCGGTCAATAACCACTTGAGGGTTTTTTGTTTACTACTTTTGCTTTAGCATGACTGTTTAATGTAATATGTTTAGACTCTTTTTGAGGCCTTCTTAATAATGCAATAAAATCGGTGGCCGTATGCATCATTTAGATGCAGAGGCTGGAGCGTTGGCCTCCATTTCGAAAAAAACACTCCAACATCAAAGACCAACCGTAGCACGGGCATCACTATCGACAACTCAACATGAATCAAGTACACCCTAATGGATCAGGATGAGATCCACCAGACATCACCTCTATCGTCTCCTAATAGGGATAGGGATGGTGAGGGCAAGACTTATTTTGAAGCGGGTGAAGTCACCATCTTGTCGCCACAACCCCAAATCCTAAGCCAAGCAAAGGATCCCCTCCATCACATGTTACCTTGAGTGGTGGCCGCAAGGAGAACAACTATTGAAGTTTGTTTGAAAGGGCAGTACTAAGGGGACGTGAAATTATGGCTCTACACGATGTTATGGAAACCATAACTTAGTGTGTAAGAAGATTAGTAGGATAATGTAGCTAAAAATAATAGTCCATGTGACTTTTCACTAAATGTATCTAGCAATGATGTAAAATTGTGTTTCAACTAGCTATGTCCCCAAATTCAGTGTATGCTTAGAGTAGATTGAATCAATACGGGATGGAAGAGGTTGCCGATGGTAATAGTTACGCCGACGGCCAAAGATCGGGACCGTCGGCGTAGCCGAGATATGCCCACAGCAAAAAAAAAACCGTCGGCGTAGCTATACCGTTAGCGTAGAAAGCGGATGCCGACGACCACCGTCAGCCTAATATCACAGTCGACATAGTATAACCTGATCCGACGGCCACCGTCAGCGTAACACGGCCGTCGGCACAGGTAGCGGCCATGTGGCCGCCCCATCCCTTTTGGAAACGGAGGGTGGACGGCGTCGCTGCGGAGGCTATGCCGACGGCCTTATCGTCGGCACAGCGCCTGGAAACATTGATGCTTACGGTATAGCCGTCGGCGTTACAACTGCGCCACCTTCTTGGAAGCAACCTACACCTATGGTCTAACCGTCGGCGTTACAACTGCACTACCTTCCTAGAAGCAAGGTACGCCTACGGTATTGTCGTCGGCGTTATAAATGCTCCACCTTCCTGGAAGCAGTCTATGCCGACAGTATTGCCATAGGGGTTACAACTGTGCCACCTTCCTAGAAACAGGCTATGCCTACGGTATTGTCGTCGGCGTTACAACCGTGCCACCTTCCTAGAAACAAACTAAGCCTACGGTATTGTCGTCGGCGTTACAACTACGCCACCTTACTAGAAACAAGCTACGTCTACGGTATTGTCGTCGGCGTTACAACTGCATCACCTTCCTAGAAACAAGCTACGCCTACGGTATTGTCGTCGGCGTTATAACTGTGCCACATTTCTAGAAACAAGCTACGCCTACGGTATTGTCATCGGCGTTATAACTGTGCCACCTTCCTAGAAACAAGCTACGCCTACGGTATTGTCGTCGGTGTTACAACTGTGCCACCTTCCTAAAAACAAGCTATGCCTACGGTATTGTCGTCGGCGTTATAACTGTGCCACCTTTTTAGAAACAAGCTACGCATACGGTATTGTTGTCGGCGTTACAACTGCGACACCTTCCTAGAAACAAGCTACGCCTACGGTATTGTCGTCGGCGTTACAACTGTGCCACCTTCCTAAAAACAAGCTACGCCTACGGTTTTGCCATCGGCGTTACAACCGCACTATCTTCCTCGAAGCAAGCTATGCCTATAGTATTGCCATTGACTTACGGTTTTGCTAGAATCACAGTATAGTTTATGATAATTTGATATAGATATCATATTTGGATTCCTATCATTTTTCTAATCAATTTAGACATATGATTTGTTGAGTTCCGATTTACGGATTTAAAGATATTAAATATTTCATATTAATAAAAAAATACAAAAAAAGTAAAACCATTATATTTTTATTTGAATTTAATAATATTTTGCTGTTTATTGTTATTTACTTAAATAATTGTTTGTAATATCAAACAATAAAAACATGTGGCATAATGATATAAGGGTTAATAGTATTGATATCATAGTATTAACAACAAGATATAAATTGCTTCGCGGAAACTGATTCGGAAGGAACGGAGAAGTTAAGCGTGCTGGGGTGGAGTAGTGTTAGGATGGGTGACCGATCAGAAAGTTTGACCAAGACTAAAATTTGATAAAAGATTAAGTGTAATTAGTGTTAATAATATTCTAAGATAATATTCTAAGTGAGAGATGAGTCAAACAATTCAAATATTAAAAAAATTGAGAAAAAATGAATTATTTTTTTGATTTTTTTTACAGCTGGTCGCTACAGTAGCATATTTTACATGAAGCAATCTATAGCTACGGTATTACCGTCGGCGTTACAATAGCACACCATACTGAAAGCGAGCTAAGCCTACGGTATTGTTGTCGGCGTTATAACGACACACCTTCGTGGAAGCAAGCTATGCCTACGCTATTATCGTCGGCGTTACAATAGCACGAACTTCCTGGAAGCACGCTACGCTGACGGTATAACCGTCGGCACAACTGCTTGCGACGTTAGTCCCCGTCCGTTAGTTTGCCCGCGCTTACGGCTAGGCTATGCCGACGGGTTCCCTAAACCATCGGCATCGGTAGCTACGCCGACGGTCATCGCTACGCTGACGGTGAACCTGCTAGGCTGACGCGATCTATGCTGACGCTGCAACGCCGACGGTGGCCGTCGGCACAAGCTACGCCTACGGTTTACAGGCCTATGCCGACGGCAATTGCCGTCAGCGTTATCAACGATTCCCGTAGTGAATGATCCTATGTAGACCTTGCAAGAACACACCTGAGTACCATAACGACAGATTCGGAACAACCAAACAAGATCCAGCGTCATCACTCTGATCTAGCTCTATAGTCAGGCGGTGGCACGGGAACTGTGACACCACTATGTCAACGAGTGACGCTTGTCCTCTCAATTTTTGCGACCCAATCAGCTGACACGCTGATCCGACGATGCATTGTCGATGGACCTGAGCCAGATCTGGGGTACAATGTCTGAGGAAACAAATCCCCCATAAGGGCCTGCATGGGTTCAGCGCTTCCCGTCGGTCATTTTGGATTTTTAACTTGAGAGTTCGCATAATGAAAAAGCTAGGTAGAAGACAAACATGTGCTAGCTAGGTAGAAGACAAACAGAAGGCGCAGGTATAAACCCAAGAAGAGCTTGAATCAGCAAATAGGGTCTAGCTCCTCGCCTGCCATGCCAACCAGGAGGACTCTTTCACGAGACTCCTCAGATGAGGCACGTCAACACCATCACCCTACCTGCTTTGTATTGATGGCGCAGTCATGTACAGTGACACCCGTCGCTGAGTCAACGCTAGATTGTGAAATCAGATAGGTGGGGATGTTCTCCACGCCATGCAACATGACCGAGTTCCAGATGACTCTCATGCCTAATCGCTTCAACATGAACCTCTGCGCGCGCTAGCTAGCTAGCATAAAGTGCTATTTGGTGAGTGATTCGATTGTGGCGGTGTTGATATTTATCGTCTCTCAGAATGCCGGACCTTAATTAACTTCACTTCCAAAGAAAAGCAAGTGAATGCAATCCTATCTTTACCTGCTCGTCCATAAATGTGTACATACGATACAATCTACTCCCTCCATCCCAAAATAAGGAACGTGAGTTTGTCTAGATTCGAATGTATCTAGACATGTTTTAGTATATAGGTACTTCCTCTGTTGGGATTATAGGTTCTAAGAGGTTTTTTATATTGGTTGACATTATAAGGGCTATCTTATTTATTAGTCACTCTCATGCAATGCATGTTCTCTTTTTCCTCTCGCCTCTCTCATGCATATAAGTCTATTGGTGCATGCATAAATTAATTAGAGAGAGTTATGGAGTGTCTTGGTATTAGCAATTTGGCACTTAGGCTGGTCATAGTGGTAGTATCATACTACTAGTATCATGCATATGATACTAGTGTATGATACTATTTTCATAGTGCATAGTATCATATGGTAATATCATACTAGTACTATATTTAATGATTTGTAGAATCTCAATGCAAAATTGTGTACAAGATTTATTTGCATGAGGATTTTCTAGTTTTACGTGCTATGATACGGTATCTACCTATGATACTCTAACTATCTCTTTCTTCATTAATTGTTGTGCCACATCAGATTTTTGCCAACATGGCATGCATGATACTAGCTATGATACTCCCACTAGGACCAGCCTTAGGACTAATAATCCCAAACAGAGGTAGTATATACGAATCTAGACAAACTCAAGTCGTTTATTTTGGGACAGAGGGAGTATAAATTAATGCAGACACTTATATTTACGAGGTCATACATGTCTCTAGTCGCCTACATGTCCTCGTGAACTGCCTGATTTAATGACAGCCATATTTTGTTACTCATGTACAGGAACACATTTGCATTTCTGTCGAAAAAACTAGTTTGGGTATATTACACGTACATCAGAAAACATATACATTCAAACAAGATATTGAAACCCAAAATATAAGACTACCTAGACATTGGAAAACATTTCATTCGAAAGAAACAACTTTTGACGGACACGCCGTTGTACAGCGTCGGGCTTCAGCCCATGTATGCCGCCTTGTGGAGCAGCACTGTCGCCAACGTATGAGGCAGAAACAACCGCGGAGCTGAAGGTGCCAGAGCTGCCTGATTGTGGAAAGGTTTACCATGGAGGACCATTCTTGTGGCACACTCCTACAGGAATCGCGATACTTTTTCCTGGGTTTTTGTTTGTCAATGTTTCACGGAGCGTGAGGAGCGTCAATTTGTGTCTTGTGAGACACGGCAAGTGCTTTTGGGAGACGAAATCACACTCGCCGGGGAGGGACCCATCCGTGCTTGACTTTTCATAAAAAAACTATTGCCAGACCTACAAGTTTACAATATTAGAATTCAATATCTAAACTAGGTATGGCTTCATTTGCCTTTATCATGTAATGCAACCACTAGTAGAAAAATTGCCTTTCATTCAGAGCCTAGACCTTTTGTCCCGGTTTCGCCACGAACCGGAACTAATGCTCGCATTTGTCCCGATTCGAACGGTCCGAGCGTCGCACGGAAACCGGGGGGCATACATCTCGGTTCGTAGGGGATTATTCGTCCCGGTTCATATAACAAACCAGGACTAAAGGTCGTGCGTCAAACACGTGGTCCGCTGCACACCTTTTGTCCCGGTTTGTAATACGAACTGGGACGAATAATCTGCCTAATAAATACGCCGCCCCAGCCAGCCCCTCCCTCTGTTTTGTCTTGGTGGAAAGTGTGAGGTGCATGTGCTAGTTTTCTTTTGATTGAACTTTGTTCTCGTAAAGTGTCTGAAGCAGGCAGACGGAAATAATTTATGTGGATACTATGTTTGTGAGTTCATTCGTCAGACGACCTGTGAGAAAGGCAGAAATTTAGAATAACTTCTAGTACGTAACCAATATTTAGAATTTTGTTTATTACCATCAATTGTGTTTAGTTTCATTCATATATGTTGACTCCTTTTTAAAATTTGATCGAACGATTGCGGGACGATCCTCTACCAAAGGATCGCGTACAAGCAATCCAAGAGGAAATTGCAGGATTCTTAGATGGATAGGTCCTAGATCCAAAAGAAGAATACTATCAGAAGATGATGATAATGTAATAGGGATCGTAAAAGACTTTATATTGTATATATGTATGAATGTAATATGTTCGATACTTGCTGTGTAATATAATCGGAAGATGTTGTGTAATATAATTGCTTCCCACATCAGGGGGGGAGGGGCATTTGTCCCGGTTCGTAATTCGAATCGGGATCTAAGGGTCTCTACCGCAGCAGCATTTTGGGCACTTTTTGTTCCGCGGCAGAGAATTTTTTTTATATTTTCATTTATTTTGTTTCCCCTTTATCTATTTTCTTTTTGTGTTTAGGGCAGTATTTATTTTGTGACACTTACCCAGCACTATATTGTGAGGAATGCTCGTCCTGATCTACTATGAGGACGAGCATTCCTCACAACATAGTGTTGGGGTAAGTGTCATCTACCTTAAGGAAACCATTATATTATAAAACATCTCCTGATTATATTACACAGCAAGTACCGAATATATTACATTCATGCATATATACAATATAAAGTCTTTTATAATCCCTATTATATTCTCATAATCTTCCGATAGTATTCTCCTTTTGGATCTAGGACCTCTGCATCTAAGAATCCCGCAATTTCCTCTTGGATTGCTTGTATGCGATCCTTTGGTAGAAGATGGTCCCGCAACCGTTCGATCTAATTTAAAAGAATGAGTCAACATATAGGAATGAAACTAAACAAAATTGATGGTAATAAAACAAATTTCTGAATATTGTTTACATACTTGAAGTTGTTCTAAATTTCTGCCCTTCTCACAGGTCGTCTGACGAATGAACTCGCAGACATAGTATCCACATAAGTTATTTCCATCTGCCTGCCTCAGACACTTCACGAGAACAAAGTTCAATCAAAATAATAATAATTAAGCATGATAATGGTATCGAAACTAGAATCAAAGAGATGCGCGGATCTAGCTAGTAGTACTTACATTTAGTGGTTTAAATATAAGCTTCTCTTTCCAGGCACCCTTAGCCTTGTTGGTGAATCGTTTCCAAGCGCTGCCCGACAAAGAAAATGAATAAAATGAGTTATTAATTACTTGATATCAGTAAATGAATGAAAGTTGCCGATATAGTGTCATAATGACTGAAATTACCGCTGGAGCATATCCTGCATGGGGACCCACTTCTCAAGGGATTTACGTTTAGAGTACATGACTTGTACTACTCTATTGTCAGGTTAAATGATTAGCTGAATATAATAAAATCTGCGCATGCATAACTCATCAATTATACACTTAACATCGATTAAGCGAAATAGAATGTGTACAATACAATAACACTCACTCGAAGTTGTAAGGTAATAATCTTTTCCTTTTGATTTCTTGAATCCTTAGAGCCATTACAATTTTATCCTCTGTGTCATTGGGATTAAGTTTCAAAGTAAGGTCCTGAACCCAATATGGGTCAATGAACCCAATGTCATAGATCTGTCCTCTTCTGCATTCGAGAATCTTCAGTCTGCATAATATAGTGAGTATGATTATACATGCGATATAAATGAGGTGAGCTAATTAGAGACTTAATTATTAGAGAATAATACTTACAAACAATAGGCACTGACTATCGATTTGTCGTGGGCGTCTTGATTGAAAAATTGATGCAGTTCAGGAAATTCAATCAGTATCTGGGCATCTCCATACCCGTAATGCTCGTTTCGAACTCCGATCACTATTCAGTTTGCCCCTTCCTTTGTGGCTTATTGTACCAATTATGCAATCTTCTTATTTTTTGTTGGTAGATACTTGGCGTCCTCAGGTTTGAAGAGAGATTTCTAGCACTCGTATTTGTATGCTTCCTCATCCACGGGGAAATCTAACTAGTCTAAGTACTGAGCAATAGTCATACCTTGAGCAGTGACCGCTTCTCCATACAGTGCAATAATTTCTGGATCATACTGCTCATTCGCAGCTTTGCTCGACTGCACCATGGTATCGGAAATCACTTTGAGCGGGGGGAATTACTTGATTTTCTGTAAACCAAGCTGGGGAACTGAATTCCCGCTTGCACAAGTTCTCTTCGGTCGCACCATTGACTGATGTGACTTGACAATATAGTGGTCATAGTCTGATGATAGTCTTGGCTCGGGTTGATGAAGGGTCTTCAATATTTTTTGCACTTTGGCTTTTTCTTCTTTAGTGCTGGGGAACTGTGGCTCTTTTAGCCGCTTGAGGCTATCAAACCACTATATCATTTGTCCTTTGCGATCACCATATTCTCCTCTTTAGTATAGTCGTAAGCTCTCTTGGGAGAAACCTTTGGTAGTTTTGGGAGGGGCTCCGGTAGACACTTTGGTGATCGGTTAGTCTTTCGCTTTTGGCCCTGGCCCTTTTGTACTTTTGGGAGGGGCTGAGACAGCTGACACGGCAGCGAATACGGCCGTGGTGGAGACGGCTGACGCGGCGGCGAAGACCGCCGTGGTGGAGACGGCTGACGCAGCGACGAAGACGGCCGTGCTGGAGACGGCTGACGCGATGACGAAGATGGCCGATGCGCTGGAAATGCTTGAGGCTGCGATGAAGATGGAGTTGTGCTCTGAGGAGTGGATGTCCTTGGCATCCGATTTGAAAGCACGATGTGTTCCTTTTTCCATAGAATGGTAATGTTTTTTGCTTCTCCTAGCTCAATCACATCCCCTTCACGTGCAGAGTAGTCAAGCTTGAGTTGCGCGAACCGTCCATAACTTCATCCACCCCGGCAATAGCGTAGCCCTGTGGAACCGGACAACAATGGTAAGTTGGTACCGGTCCAACTAATGGTAAGGCATAGCCGACCGCCCCCTTGAAGGTTATGTTGACAACTTTCACATGCAGCTCACAATGTGTCATCTCCATGATATCATCAACTGGTTAGCAAAGAGGATCCATCGCCGGTGCATCATCAGCATCATCACCGGGGAGCTCCGTGGAAGCCATGCTACTTTTTCGATTAGTGGATGGGCCGTTAGCATCGAAGGCAGCTTCGTCTACCATGTGCCGCTGAGATGGGTTGGTAGCTTGCTGGCTAAGTTTGTCAACTTGATTCTGCTCTGCTTTAATTGTTGTTCTATGTCACGCATCCGGTCTGCCTGCTTCATTACTTCAATTTCCTCCCTTTCCTTTCTCCTTTGACGGCTTCTATCGGGATATTTTTTCCGGATGTCGGGAAACCCAAGGTTCCATGGTTTGGAGCCTTTTGTGCCTCGTGTTCGTCCCTCGTGTTCCTTGTTCCCAAGGGAGAGTGCGAGCTCGTCATTCTCTCTATTGGGAATGAACTCCCCATCTTCAATAACCTTTACTGCATTTCTAATGTCTTCGATGGGTATGGGAGTTTCTTTATGTCTTATGTTATATATGCACTTCCCTTCTGAGTCCAACGTGCCCCCATGCGCGTAAAACCAATTCCTTACCCGTTCGATCCAATTGTATGGCTCTGGGGTGATCCCTTTAGCAATCAGCTCGGACTCGCCACTAGTGGAGAACAGGCCTATAGTCCCAGCCCGTAAGGGCCTTTAGTCCCGGTTGCGGTACCGGGACTGGAGAGGCGGGACTAAAGGCCCATACACTAGTCCCGACCCGCTTACCAGCCGGGACCAATGTAACACCCCAAAACTTTAATCAAGGTTATCAAGTTCTAATCACCCAATTTAGGGTTAACAAAAACTTTTATTAAGAAAATGGTGATGAATGCATGTGTGTTTGCATTAGTATAGAATTGAGTGTATATGTCATGCTTGATTGCTCTAAATGATGTGAAATGGTTTTAAGATGAATGCCACATCATCAAGACCATTTACAAACAAAATCCAAAGAGAAAGAAATCAAATAAGAATAAATAATGCAAATGGTTATTTTGACCAAAGTAAACCACTAGGCCACTTTAGGTCTTCCTAGAAGAAGATTTCTAACAGAAATAATTCTATTTCTTTTCACCCCTTGCTAGACCAAGTAAAGATGTATCAAGGCCCACTTTACAAACTTACAAAAACATCTTTCAAATATATTTAAAGGATATTTGAAAATTGAATTAAGTGTATGTGTTAAGATCCCACTTTTTCAAAAACCTACCAAATCAATTCACCTTGACCTCTCCTAGCAAACCTAGTATCTCAAGCTTAATATAAGATCACTCCAAAATTTTGAATCAAAAATTCAGAACTAAATTTCATGCGGCCATTAACACAAACACTTGGCATGCATAGAATAATCTATAGCCTAATTTCACTGTTTTGTACAGTGATCATCGACCATTTGGTCCCCAATTTAACCCCTTGTCCCCTATAAGCTTAACCCATCCCTAGACCAACTCCCTCTACACCGCTTGCACAGTGGAGCGCCGCCATTTTGTGGTCATCGCCGGCTCACACTAGACCGCCCCGCGCCCATCCAGCATGTCCACTAGCACCGCGGAACCCTACAGCCACCCCCTGTCCAGCCCACGATCACAGCCCGACCGTGGACCACACTAGTCGCGTCGCGCACAGCCTCTCTACGCCATGTTCAGAGCACGCCAGTGCGCCGTGCCCGACCAACCCCGCCATCTCGTGCCTTGCCCTCACCGCGCATGCGCAGCCTCGCCATAATCACCCACCCCGGCAGACACCCCCGTTCACCGCCGCGCGACCAGCAGAAGCCGCACGCCGCAGCAAGCACCTCTGCCTCCGTACGGAGCGCCGCACGCGCCCGACCGAACCACGCCACCCCTTGCCGCGCCTTTAAGTCCATGAGAACCGCCAGGGAGCACTGCACCGTCCGCCTACCTCCGCCCCGATAATAGCTGCCTTTAGCGACGCCACCGTCGAACTCACCGCCGCACCGCTCGGTCCCCTCGCTGAGCTATAAAAGGAGGCCACCCTAGCCTCCATTCCTCACACCACTCAACTCCCCACTCCTCACTGACCTTCCCCACCTCTCCCCGGAGCAAGGCGAGCACCACCATGCCGGAATTTCACCGGAGTCCGCCACTGCTGGAGTAGAAGGGTGCCGTCGGTTCCGACCACCCCGAGCCTTACTGTGACCACCTCTCGCCTCGCTGTCGTCTACCTCGTCGTTTGCCCCTGTCGCCGAGCCTAGCTGGAGCCCAGGTGAGCCCCGAGAGCCCCCCACCGCCGCTTTAGGTTTAGCTCATCGCCGGCGCTGTTCGTCGTCGACGACGACCCTCAGCCTTTGGATTAGAATTAGATCGTAGCGTCTAGATTGAAAGATACCGTTTCACGTAGACCGAGTCACTGACTGGTGGCCCCTATCTGTCAGTAGCCTGCTGCACCGCGGAGTGCAGCTGGGCCGGCCCGTTAGCTTTCCCGCGCTGGCCCGAAGATTCAAATAAATGTTTTTACTTAGCCAAAATCAATCCAGGGAGTTTCACTTAGCCAAAATGCATGATTCCGATTTTGTTAGAAAGATAATTAAAATATCTATCCAAGCCCATTGGATTTAAATTATTTGGAGTTAGAGATAATTTATAGCAAAAATAACAAGACAGAAGCTTTTGCAACTTCAAACATTTTTCAAAAATCAACCATAATAGCTTTTGAGTTGATTCCAACTCTCAAAAATCACATTTGATAATATCTATCTGAATATGTAAAAATATTTAGGTTTGCATGCAGTGACATTGGTCTAGTACCAAAAGAAGGCTATTAGGGCATTTCTAATCACTTTAAATCCATTAAATAATAATCTTAAACTTTATAAAATGTGATCAACCCTTTAAATCACATTCTCATGTATTAGAATATGTGGTGATGACATGTGTCCACATGATCCCATATTCTAACTGGAGAATATTAAATCTTAATTAATTTCAATGAGTAGAAATTACTTTTCTCAAATAAAATGAATAAAACTAGTTCTTTAATTCATGTGATGTCTGTGATGATACTAGATCATCAAGTGTGAGCCTTAGTTTGCTAAATAGAATTAGTTAAGTATTGTTTGGCGATTGCGTATCCCGTATTTATCTATAGACGATACTACCGACCAAGGATAGGAAGAGGAGGAGTACTGCCCCGAAGAAGACGAAGAAAACTTCAATCACTGCACCAATCAAGGCAAGCCATCATGACTAAGCAAGCTAGAATTATACAAGTTAACCTAAGAAATATGCATTAGGCATGCTTGGTTATATATTTTGACTTATACCCATCCGAAGCTTTACTTACAAGCTTTACTCTTTTACTTTACTAAAGTTCTTTAATTTTAGTTAATGCCTTGTGACGTGTTGGAAAGTAGTATAGATAGCATAAAGAGTATAAAACTAGGCCTATACTAGATGTAATTCTATGGCATGAGATTGAGATTAGCATCCCTCATTAGTGAACACTCTTAACTTAGTGGCTAGTGCTAAGCATAAAACTTGATCACCTTAGATGGGAATACTTGGTGAAAATGCTTATGAAAACCTTGGAATGATGATTCATTCTATTGAAATGTTTTGACATGTGTTGAGAAACACAAATGGGTTTGATGATGAAAATGTTGAGGCATTAGCCTTAGCCCTTTATAAAAACTAATGGTTCGGTTCGGATGAGATACCATTCCAATTTTACTGTACAACCACAATACCTGAATTGGGTAAGGCTTAGCCGGAAGTTTATATGCATTAATATAAACTATGTAGAGTTTTTGAGCTGAGGCTACCTCTTGATGATGTCCACCTATGTAGTGCCCAGGATCGCAGATGGCCATGGCTGGGAGGCCAAGCTCATAAGGAAGGTGCCTATACTAGAGTGTGTAATTGAAAGGTTATGATTGATTATACGCATACTAAGTATGATGATTCAGGGTTATCCTTGACGGATGTATCGAATTTTGGGGTGAAGGTGTACCACCTCTACAGTGTGTCAAACTATTCGAATAGCCGTGTCCGCGGTCATGGACAGTTGGAGTGGCCATACTGTTCCGTCGTCAGATGTTTTCAAAATGACTTGTGAAGTGAACTATGACTTTGACTTGACCACAACAGGGTTGTGAACATGGCAACTAGGTTACCAACTTAAAGTGATTTAGAACATTTACTTAGTTTTCTTTACTTCTGAACTTAGTTTAGATAAATCTAACTTTTTTGCAAATAAACTTAGAGCTTAGGCTTCCTACTAGAACTACCTTACTTGTTAGTGATAGTTTGCGAGTACTTAAAGAGTACTCATGGCTTTGTCCCTGGCTATTCCCGTGGCCAGACTATGAGGAGGACTATCAGGAAGATGGACCACAGGACAGCTACGATAACTAGGATCATCTCCCATCGTCAGCATTGCCTGTGACACTGAAGATGGAGCCCACTGCTATGCTTATTATTCTGCTGCTTGTTTGTATTAAGACTGGATCATGAGATCCCGTATTTGTGTAAAACCTTATTATGGTTTGTAATGGATGATGTATTGTGATATCCAATCTGTTATGTCTCGCAAAAATGGTAATCCTGGGATTGCGATGTATGGCATAACAGGCATCTGGGATTAAAAATCCGGGTGTTGACAAGTTGGTATTAGAGCCATCCTCACCATAGGAGACCCTAGTTAGAATGGACGTCCGAACAAAAACTTAGTTACAAAACAAAGGAAGTGAGTATTTATGAAAACCTATTCCCACTCTTATCCTTGATTCTTTCAAAAAAATCATGTTCCTCAAAAATTCTTACATTCCTACATAAAATTTGACACACTTGATCACCTCACTAACTTACTCATCCTCAATTCTTATAGATGGAAGTTCAGTATTGCAAGTTCTACTAGTTGGGCAACGGAGGCCAACTGATCTTTGGGAGGGATCTAGATGCACTGTCTGAGTATCTTGAGCGCCCGCATCCAGAATTCTTTGGAGCTCAACTCAAGGACTTTCCAGGAGGATATCTACAATGGCTGATAGAGATCTTCGAGGCAAGATGGAAGCACCCCTTTCTGAGAAGATTCAATTCATCGTGCGAGAGAACAACTGGCTAGATGGATTAGCCAGGGCTATGCATAAGCTCTTGCCCGTCTATGTGGGCAAAACATCAACTTGATCCAGGGAACTCGCTTTGCTCATTACACAAGGCATGATTCTATGGGAATGCCATTGGAGATGCCGAGTCACCCGGAGATGAAGCGCCAAGTAGAGAATCTTGACTTCCTGCTATATGATAGATAGAAGGAATTGGACAATACTCGAGCCTACGCCAACCGCAACCTTGCCATTGCCACCGAGAAGGACCAGACTCTCTCCATGCTCGTCAAGGATCGCCAATCACTTCGTAGTCAACACGAGAAGAAGGATTGGACCATCGCTCGTCTTTGCAAGAAGGTGGCCGACCTCGAGAAGAGCATCCATGAGCAAGAACTCTAGCTTGAAGCAAAAGAAGAATAGGAAGAAGGTGAAGACATCTAGGGAGATATTCACTCGTACCTCAGTGATGACAATGACTACCTGGAGGATGATGCCATGGAGTTCTACACCGATGATGATGATTCCGACTTCATTTATGATGAGTAGATGAACTTGATCACTACCGTAGGAATGAGTTGTATTGGTCCCACTATATCCTAGTTCACAGAATGGTTCTTAAAACCATCTGTTTTCCTTTTGTATGTGGTATGTGTTTGTATGTTGTGCTTGAATGAATGAATGAATGAGAAGTTGTTAGTTTGCCAAACCTGAGTCAAACTCAAAGTTTTAGCTTTGAAAACAAAACCATGAACCTTAGAACTTTCCCTCTTACCCCTTTATCTATCTCAATCTTCAGATGACTCGTGGAAACCAAGGACCCGATGTTGCAGATTCTGCAGATGCTAATTTCCGACCGTGAAGCTAGTAGAGCAGAGCGCCAAGCCAATATATCCACCCTGCAACAGATAGCTCAGATGGCCCACAATAATCAAGGCCAAGGATATCAGGATCATCATTGATCCAAGCTTAAGAACTTTCAGAATACCAATCCCCCAATCTTTAACAAATCTGAGGATCCCTTAGATGTTGATGACTAGCTGCAAACCATAGAGAATAATCTGGAAGTTGCAGGAGTTGACGACAACGAGAAAGTATTGTTTGCCACCCACTATCTGGCAGGAGTTGCAAGAGCCTGGTGGAATAGCACTCGTACTATGAACCTGATGGGTTCGTAGCATGGAAAACAAAAAATTTCTACCGCAAGAACGAACAAAACCCAGATCTAATCTAGATAAAAGCCAAGATCTAATCTATTAGACATGTGCAACGAGATAGATCTATACTAACCCTTGTAGATCCAAAAGTCTTGTGCGAGATCGGATCTCGTGGTTGATGTAGATGATCACTTGCCGATCTCAAGATCGAGTGGACGAGCCTTCCGGCAGCGCTTCCGCAATCGGTCACACGTGCAGAGTCGATGCAGACCTTCCTCTCCTTGTTCCAGCGAGCAGCGGAGGTAGTAGATCTCTCCATGGAATCCCAGTAGCATGACGGCGTGGTGGTGGTGGTGGAGTAGAGAATTTGGCAGGGCTTCGCCTAAGCCAGAGCAGAGCGAAGGAGGAGGAGAGAGGCGGCTAGGGCAAGGAGTGGAAGGGGGCCAAGGGGGGGCGCCTCCACCCCTCTATTTATAGAGGGAGGGGTGGCGCCTAGGGTTCCCACCCCTAGGGCCACCTCTAGGGCCGGCGCACAAGGGGGGCTTGGGGGAGTTTCCTTTCCCCCCAAGTTTCCCCTTTTCCTTTCTTGGTTTTCAAGTAAACCCCACAGAACTTTCTAGAACCTTCCGGAACATACCGAAACCTTCTAGAATCCCCATATAAACATTCCCGAATATTTCCGAACCTAGAAAATGATCTCCATTATATGAATCTTATTCTCCGGTCAATTCCGGATCTCGTCGTGATTTCCTAGATCCAATCCGAGACTCCGAACAACATTCGGTCTCCAACGCACATTCCATATCTACCTAAACAGCATCGAACCTTAAGTGTGTCACCCTACGGTTCACGAATATGCAGACATGACGAAGACACCTCTCCGATCAATAACCATCAGCAGGATCTGGAGATCCATAACGGCTCCCACATACTCAACGATGACTTCGTGATCGATAGAACCATTAACATACGAAAACCAATTCCCTTTGTCACGCGATACTCTACTTATCTGAGGTTTGATCGTCGGTATCTTCATACCTAGTTCTACCTCGTTACTGATAAGTACTCTTTACTCGTTCCATGATATGTCATCCCTTGTGACCTAGTCACATGCTTGCAAGCTAACTAGATGACATTCCACCGAGAGGGCCCAGAGCATATCTATCCGTCATATGGATGGACAAGTCCCAATCTTGGTCCATGTGCTTCAATACATACTTTCAGAATACCCAATGAAACCTTTATAACCACCCAGTTACAAAGCGGTGTTTGATGTCATCAAAGTACCCATCCGATGATGGTGATTAACATAACCACATGGTAGAAGGATTAGGTTACTATGCATTTGAAAGCTTGTAGCAATACGAACTTAATGACTTGATCTTATGCTACACTTACTATGGGTGTGTGTCCATCACATCATTCTCCTAATGATATAACCTTGTTATTAATGACATCCAATGTCCATGATCAGGAAACCATGATCATCTATTAATCAACAAGCTAGTTCAACAAGAGGCTTACTAGGGACTCTTTTATGTTTACAAAACACACAGGTATTAGTGTTTCCTAATAATACAATTATAGCATGGGATGTAAACATTCATCATAAACACAAAGATATAATAATAACCACTTTTATTATTGCCTCTTGGGCATATCTCCAACAGTCTCCCACTTGCACTAGAGTCAATAATCTAGATTACATGGTAATATACCTAACACCCATGGCGTTCTGGTGTTGGTCATGCTTTGCTCTAGGGAGAGGTTTAGTCAACGGATCCGCCACATTCAGATCAGTGTGTACTTTGCAAATCTTTATGTCACCATCTTGGACATACTCGCGAATAGCATGGAAACGTAACTTGATGTGCTTCAGCTTGCTATGTGACCTTGGCTCCTGTGCATTAGCTATGGCACCTGTGTTGTCACAATAGATGGCCATCGGGTCCAACGCACTAGGAACCACGCCAAGTTCGGTAATGAAATCCTTCATCCATATGGCTTCTTGTGCAGCCTCCGAAGCAGCTATGTATTCCGATTCAGTTGAAGATTTCACCACGATGCTTTGCTTGGCACTCCTCTAGCTCACTGCTGCACCATTCAAATAAAATACGTATCCAGACTGTGATTTCGAGTCATCTGGATCGGTGTTCCAACTAGCATCAGTGTAACTGTTTACAACAAGCTGTTCATCACCTTCGTAAGAAAGAACCATATCCTTAGTCCTGTTTAGGTACTTTAGGATATTCTTGACTGCTTTCCAGTGCTCCATTCTAGGATCACTTTGATATCTGCTAGTCAAACTAACAGCATGCGCTATATCCGGTCTTGTACACAGCATGGCATACATGATAGAACCTATGGCCGAGGCATAGGGAATATTACTCATTTTCTCTCTATCTTCTGTCGTAGCTGGACTTTGAGTCTTACTCAAGGTTTTACCTGGCAACATGGGCAAGAACCCTTTCTTGCTCTCTTCCATTCTAAACCTCTTTAGAACTTTGTCCAAGTATGTACTTTGTGAAAGCGCTATTAGGCGTCTTGATCTATCTCTATAAATCTTGATGCCTAGAATATATGCCGCTTCGCCAAGATCCTTCATTGAAAAACTATTATTCAAATAGGCTTTGACACTATTAAGAAGTTCTATATCATTCCCAATCAACAATATGTCATCTACATATAGTACTAAGAATGCTATAGAGCTCCCACTCACTTTCTTGTAAATATAAGCTTCTCCATAAGTTTGTATAAATCCAAAGTTTTTGATTACTTTATCAAAACGTTGATTCCAACTCCGGGATGCTTGCTTTAGTCCATAAATGGAGCGCTGAAGTTTGCATACCTTGTTAGCTTCTTTAGGATCGACAAAACCCTTGGGTTGTACCATATACAACTCTTCCTCAATGTCTCCATTAAGGAATGCCGTTTTGACATCCATCTGCCAAATCTCATAATCGAAATATGCAGCAATTGCTAACAAAATCTTCACAGACTTTAGCTTCGCTACTGGTGAGAATGTCTCATCGTAGTTAACTCCTTGAATTTGTCGGAACCCTTTCGCGACAAGTCGAGCTTTATAGATGGTAACATTACCATCAACATCTGTTTTCCTTTTGAAAATCCATTTGTTCTCGACAGCCTTACGACCATCCGGTAAGTCCACCAAAGTCCACACTTGGTTTTTGTACATGGATCCCATTTCGGATTTCATGGCTTCTAGCCATTTGTTAGAATCTGGGCTCACCATAGCTTCTTCATACGTCGCAGGGTCATCAATGTTGTCCACCAACATGACGTTCAAGGCAGGGTCATACCAATCAGGTGTGGTATGAACCCTCGTTGACCTGCGAGCTTCAGCAGCAACTTCATTCGAAGTTTCATGAGCACCATGATTAGCTTCCTCTCCAATTGGTGCAGGCGACACAAAACCATCTTCCGGTGCTGTGCCACTCTCAATTCTGAGAGAAGGTTCAGTAACCTTGTCGAGTTCTACTTTCCTTCTAGTCACTTCCTTCGAGAGAAAATCCTTCTCAAAAAAGGATCCATTCTTGGCAACAAAAACTTTGCCTTCGGATCTATGATAGAAGGTATACCCAATTGTTTCTTTAGGGTATCCTATGAAGACGCATTTCTCCGCTTTGGGTTCAAGCTTATCAGGTTGTAACTTCTTTACATACGCTTCGCAACCCCAAACTTTAAGGAACGACAACTTAGGTTTCTTTCCAAACCACAATTCGTATGGTGTTGTTTCAATGGATTTAGATGGTGCCCTATTTAAAGTGAATGCGGCTGTCTCTAATGCATAGCCCCAAAATGATAGCGGTAAATCTGTAAGAGACATCATAGACCGAACCATATCTAAGAGAGTTCGATTATGATGTTCGGACACACCATTACGCCGTGGTGTTCCCGGCGGTGTCAATTGCGAAAGTATTCCACATTTCTTTAAATGCATGCCAAACTCATAACTTAGATATTCACCTCCGCGGTCAGAACACAGAAATTTAATCTTCTTGTTACGATGATTTTCCACTTCACTTTGAAATTCCTTAAACTTCTTGAAAGTTTCGGACTTATGTTTCATAAAGTAGACATACCCATATCTAATTAAGTCATCCGTGAAAGTGAGAACATAATGATATCCACCACGCGATGCTACACTCATTGGGCCGCACACATAGGTATGTATAATTTCCAATAAGTCCGTAGCTCGCTCCATTATCCCAGAGAATGGAGTCTTAGTCATTTTTCCCATTAGACATGCTTCGCATCTTTCAAGTGATTCAAAATCAAGTGATTCAAGAAGTCCATCAGAATGGAGTTTCTTCATATGCTTCACTCCAATGTGACCAAGACGACAGTGCCACATGTATGTAGAATTATCATACAATTTTATCCGTTTAGCATCTATGTTGTGAACATGTGTACCACTACTACCGAGATTCAGTAAGAATAAACCATTCATCTCAGGTGCATTACCATAAAAGATATTACTCATATAAATCGAACAACCTTTATGCTCAGACTTAAAAGAGTAACCGTCTCGCAATAAACAAGATCCATATATAATGTTCATGCTTAACGCAGGCACCAAATAACAATTATTGAAATTTAAAACTAATCCCGATGGTAGATGTAGAGGGAGCATGCCGACGACGATCACATCAACCTTGGAGCCATTTCCAACGCGCATCGTCACCTTGTCTCTCGCCAGTCTTCGCTTATTCCGCAGTTCCTGTTTCGAGTTACAAATATGAGCAACCGAACCAGTATCAAATACCCAGGCACTACTATGATTACTAGTAAGATACACATCAATAACATGTATATAAAATATACCTTTCTTCTTGATGTTGCCGTTCTTTAGATCCGCCAGGTACTTGGGGCAGTTACGCTTCCAGTGACCAGCACCCTTGCAGTAGAAGCATTCAGTTTCAGGCTTAGGACCAGCCTTGGGCTTCTTAGCAGGCGCGGCAGCTTTCTTGCCGTCATTCTTGAAGTTGCCCTTGTTCTTAGGCTTGCCTTGTTTCTTGAAATTGGTGGTCTTATTAACCATCAACACTTGGTGCTCCGTCTTGATCTCCACTTCAGCAGTTTTTCGCATGGACGATAGTTCAGGCAACGTCTTGTTCATGCAGTGCATATTGTAGTTCATCACAAAGTTCTTATAACTCGGTGGCAGTGATTGGAGGACACGGTGAATCCCTAACTCATTAGGAATCGTTATCCCCAACTCTTGGAGCTTGTTTACGTGCCTAGACATGGTGAGCACGTGCTCGCTAACGGAGCTGCCCTCTTCCATCTTACAGTTAAAGAACTTTTCGGAGGCCTCATAGCTCTCCACGGCCGCATGAGTCTCAAAAATCAGCTTGAGCTCTTTGATGATATCAAACGGGTCATGGTGCTCAAAGCGCTTCTGAAGCTCCATTTCTAAACCGTACAGGATGGCACACTGAACTATGGAGTAGTGATTTTTCTGAGTGGCGTAAACATTCTTTACGTCATCGGTGGCATCTTCTGTAGGTGCGTCACCTAGCGGTGCTTCGAGCACATAGGTCAACTGACCAGCCCTGAGGACAATCTTCAGTCCACGGAGCCAGTCCATGAAGTTGCTTCCATTGTTCTTAAGCTTTTCTTTCTCTAGGAACGCATTGAAATTGATGGAGAGGTTCGCCATAATCTACAACAAATTTGTAAGTAGTTTAGACTAAGTTTATGATAAATTGAGTTCAATTTTAATTCTTAAATTAACTAGGTGAACTCCCACACAAAACAACATCCCTCACATTGTCTTAGTGATTACACGAACCAAATCCACTACACCAAGTCCGATCTTCACGAGAGAAGATGTAGTTTCAACGGCGAACAATCTTCATGTTCATCATATCATTTATATGACTCATGCTCTACCTTTCGGTATTCCGTGTTTTGAGACCATGTCTATACATGCTAGGCTCGTCAAGATTAACCTTAGTTTCCGCATGTGCAAAACTGGCTTGCACCCATTGTATGTACACGTAGAATCTATCACATCCGATCATCACGAGATGCTTCGAAACGACGAGTCTTAGCAACGGTGCCAACTAAGGACGGACACTTTATTACTTGATATTTAGTGAGAGGGATCATCTTATAATGCTATCGTCGCGATCTAAGCAATACAAGATGCATAAAGGATTAACATCACAGGCAATTCATAATTAGTGTGATATGATATGGCCCTTTCTTCTTATGCCTTTGATCTCCATCTCCAAAGCACGAACATGATCTCCATCATCACCAGCGTTGCGTCAAGGTCAGTGGAGCCGCTTCATGGTTGTCCATCATCAGTAGCAACTATTACAACTACTTGGAATAAAGCTATTACAAGATGAATAGACACGCAGGTCTTAACAGAATTAAAGACAACCATTAGGCTCCTGCCGGTTGCCATATTACAAGTTTGACGCCTCTAATTTTCTTTGCATGTTTTATGTGGTTTGGGGCTTTCGAATAAGAACGGATCTTACCTACGAAACTGAACCACAATGTTGATACAAGTGCTATCAAGTGCAAAGTGTAAATTGGATCTATACTATGGTGGGAGAGACAGACACCCGCAAAGCCACTTGTGCAAAGCAAGTTACACGTCAAGCGTGGAGCAAGTCTCATGTGCGATGACATGTAAGGTTAGCCCGAGCCGTTTCATCCCACCATACCGCAAGATGCAAAGTACACAAAGCAAAAGACGGCACGAGCACCAACGCCCACAAAACCATTGTGTTCTACTCGTGCAATAGATCTACGCATAGACACGGCTCTAATACCACTGATGGGTTCGTAGCATGGAAAACAAAAAATTTCTATCGCCAGAACGAACAAAACCTAGATCAAATCTAGATAAAAGCCAAGATCTAATCTATTAGACATGTGCAACAAGATAGATCTGTACTAACCCTTGTAGATCCGAAAGCCTTGTGCGAGATCGGATCTCGTGGTTGATGTAGACGATCACTTGCCGATCTGAAGATCGAGTGGACGAGCCTTCCGGCGCCGCATTCTGGCAGCGCTTCCGCAATCGGTCACACGTGCGGAGTCGATGCAGACCTTCCTCTCCCTGTTCCTGCGAGCAGCGGAGGTAGTAGATCTCTCCACGGAATCCTAGCAGCACGACGGCGTGGTGGTGGTGGTGGAGTAGAGAATTCTGCAGGGCTTCGCCTAAGCCAGAGCAGAGCGAAGGAGGAGGAGAGAGGCGGCTAGGGCAAGGAGTGGAAGGGGGCCAAGGGTCTATTTATAGAGGGATGGGTGGCGCCTAGGGTTCCCACCCCTAGGGCCACCTCTAGGGCCGGCGCACAAGGGGGCTTGGGGGAGTTTCCTTTCCCCCCAAGTTTTCCCTTTTCCTTTCTTGGTTTTCAAGTAAACCCCACAGAACTTTCTAGAACTTTCCGGAACATTCCGAAACCTTCTAGAATCCCCATATAAACACCCCGGAACATTTCCGAACCTAGAAAATGATCTCCATTATATGAATCTTATTCTCCAGATAATTCCAGATCTCCTCGTGATGTCCTAGATCCAATCTGAGACTCCGAACAACATTAGGTCTCCAGCGCACATTCCATATCTACCTAAACAACATCGAACCTTAGGTGTGTCACCCTACGGTTCGCAAATATGCAGACATGATGAAGACACCTCTATGATCAATAACCATCAGCGGGATCTAGAGATCCATAACAGCTCCCACATACTCAACGTTGACTTCGTGATCGATAGAACCATTAACATACGAAAACCAATTCCCTTTTTCACGCGATACTCTACTTACCCGAGGTTTGATCGTCGGTATCTTCATACCTAGTTCTACCTCCTTACTGATAAGTACTCTTTACTCATTCCATGATATGTCATCCCTTGTGACCTAGTCACATGCTTGCAAGCTAACTAGATGACATTCCACCGAGAGGGCCCAGAGCATATCTATCTGTCATATGGATGGACAAATCCCAATCTTGGTCCATGTGCTTGAAACATACTTTCAGAATACCCAATGACACCTTTATAACCACCTAGTTACGAAGCGGTGTTTGATGTCATCAAAGTACCCATCCGATGATGGTGATTAACATAACCTCATGGTCGAAGGATTATGTTACTATGCATTTGAAACCTTGTAGCAATACGAACTTAATGACTTGATCTTATGCTACACTTACTATGGGTGTGTGTCCATCACATCATTCTCCTAATGATATAACCTTGTTATTAATGACATCCAATGTCCATGATCATCTATTAATCAACAAGCTAGTTCAACAAGAGGCTTACTAGGGACTCTTTTATGTTTACAAAACACACAAGTATTAGTGTTTCCTAATAATACAATTATAGCATGGGATGTAAACATTCATCATAAACACAAAGATATAATAATAACCACTTTTATTATTGCCTCTTGGGCATATCTCCAACAGTCTCCCACTTGCACTAGAGTCAATAATCTAGATTACATGGTAATATACCTAACACCCATGGTGTTCTGGTGTTGGTCATGCTTTGCTCTAGGGAGAGGTTTAGTCAACGGATCCGCCACATTCAGATCAGTGTGTACTTTGCAAATCTTTATGTCACCATCTTGGACATACTTGCGAATAGCATGGAAACATAGCTTGATGTGCTTCAGCTTGCTATGTGACCTTGGCTCCTGTGCATTAGCAATGGCACCTGTGTTGTCACAATAGATGGCCATCGGGTCCAACGCACTAGGAACCATGCCAAGTTTGGTAATGAACTCCTTCATCCATATGGCTTCTTGTGCAGCCTTCGAAGCAGCTATGTATTCCTATTCAGTTGAAGATTTCGCCACCATGCTTTGCTTGGCACTCCTCTAGCTCACTACTGCACCATTCAAAATAAATACGTATCCAGACTGTGATTTCGAGTCATCTGGATCGGTGTTCCAACTAGCATCAGTGTAACTGTTTACAACAAGCTGTTCATCACCTCGATAAGAAAGAACCATATCCTTAGTCATGTTTAGGTACTTTAGGATATTCTTGACCGCTGTCCAGTGCTCCATTCCAGGATCACTTTGATATCTGCTAGTCAAACTAACAACATGTGCTATATCCGGTCTTGTACACAGCATGGCATACATGATAGAACCTATGGCCAAGGCATAGGGAATATTACTCATTTTTTCTCTATCTTCTGCCGTAGCTGTACTTTGAGTCTTACTCAAGGTTTTACCTGGCAACCGCAACCTAGATTATTGACTCTAGTGCAGATTGGGTCCCACAATACCCAAAAGTATCGCCCCAACCAATCTGCAGGATATGCCCCAAGAAACAACCGACCCCTGATGTCTCGTCCAAGCTACCCCAATCGTAGAGGAGGAAACATGAAGTCTGGAGGAAACCACAACAACAACCCCGGCAACTCCAACAACTTCAACCGTGCACCGCCCAAGTCCAACAACAACAATAACAACAATACTACCCAAAGGATTGGAAGCAATGCTATGCCTGTTGTAGCCAAAGACAAGTCCCAGATTACTTGCTTTGAGTGTGGAGTCAAGGGTCACTACTCCAACAAGTGTCCCAAGAAGCTCGCAGCCACCACCAATGTGAATGCCCCAGCTCAGCAGCAGCGCCGTGTTCAGCCTGGAAGAAGATTTGCCCCAGGGAATTCGCTCAACCGCAATGGCCTTCTGTTCCACATGAATGCTGAAGAAGCTCAGGAAGCGCCAGATGTCATGCTGGGTATGTTTTCTGTTAACTTAGTTCTTGCAAGAGCGTCGTTTGATTCTGCAGCATCGCACTCGTTTGTTATAGAAGAATTTGCATGCACTAGTGAGATTCAACCAAAAAAATTGAAGCATGTTATGATAGTTCAAATTTCAGGTTCAACCACCAAACCTAGAAAAATTTGCAAGGCTATGCCTATCAAAATCCATGGGATAGATTTTTATGCAAATCTAATAGTACTTGGAACCAAAGGTTTGAAAGTAGTACTAGGAATGGATTGGATGTCGAAGCACAAAGGATTGATCGACTGTGCCAAGAAAGCTAGAACCATGACCAGTAGCTCTGGTGTTTCAGTTGAGCATGTATCTGAGACCTTACCCCGTCAATTCAAATGCAACAAGAGTCTAGCCCAACCAACCCTAGGCCAAGTCATTGTAGTCTGTGAATACCCCGACGTATTCCCAGATGAATTGCTCGGTATGCCCCCAGATCGGGATGCGAGTTCATTATTGAACTAATTCCTAGAACCAGACCCATAGCTCAGAGACCCTATATGAAGGAAATATGCCCGGAGGGCAATAATAAAGTTGTTATTATGTATTCCTTGTATATGATAGATGTTTATTTTGCATGCTATAATTGTATTGATAGGAAACGTCAATACATGTGTGTTTAATAAACAAAAAGGGTTCCTAGTTATGCCTCTCTTTAATACTAGCTTGTTGATTAACAAGATGATCAAAGTTTCTTGATCATGGACATTGGATGTTGTTAATAACGAGGTCACAGCATTTGTGAAATGATGTGATGAACATTCATCCGAAGTATAGCATTACAATCAAGTCATTATGTTTACATTGCTATAACATCATACGAAGTAATCTTTATCCTTAAACCATGAGATCATGTTAATTGCTAACACCGGAAGAGTATCTTGATAACATCAAACGTCATACCGTAACAGGGTGATTATAAAGGTGGGTTCAGTGCTACGAAGGTGTTATGTTGAGGCTCATGGATCAAGAGTGGAATTTGTCAATCCCGATGATGGATAGATATACTCTGGGCCCTCTCACATTAAGATAGCTTGCAAGCAAGTGATGTGATCACTAGAATGTTATATCACGGGAACGAGAAAAGAGTGCATGTCGGTAACGAGATCAAACTAGGTATTAGGATAATGATGATCGAATCTCAGACATGTATTATATCATGAGACAAAGGGATTAAGTTACTAGCGTTAAAGGTTCTCACGATCAGAGAAGTCATCGTTGAATGTGCAGGAGTCAGTATGGATCTCCAGGTCTCGCTTCTGATTATTGATCTGAGAGGAGTCTCAATCATGTCTGCATTATTCGCGAACCATAGGGTGACACACTTAAGGGTTTCCAGACACCATTTAGGATCACATATGTTTCAGACAAAATGTTTGCAAAGCGCAGGAAATGTTTTGATAGAAACAGGAATAGTTTCGGGTGAAATTGCAGAAAGTGGTTCTGCATGTGATATTGAAATGTTGCAAGGGGTTTTATGTGAATGTTTGTTAATTAAAGTAATTAACAAATTTCTGAATAAAATAAATAAAAGAGTTTTATTAAATTGAGAGTTGCATTTAATTTGGTGGAAATTAAATACATGTGAGTGGGATTTTGGGTGGAGGCCATGTTTATGTGAGTGGAGGTTCACCACATGAATGAAGGAGGGGAGGAGTCCCCCCGCTCATGCGCCGGCTATGGGACGGGAGGGGTCTCCCTCCCTCCTATATAAACCCCCCCTCTCCCCTCTCACAAATCACACCTCCTCGTGAAGGATCTCTCTCCCCCTCTAGATATTCCCCCATGGTCCCAGATTAGCGAGATACATGTTCCTGGTGGCCTTGCGTCTGGAAGGAGTTGCTGCTTCTGCTGATTCGCTGGAGCGAGGAGGTGGAGGTTGTCCGGTGGCTTGAACGTGTGTGCGAGGACGGATGCGCTGCTGATTTGCGGCGCTCGGACTTCCACACGATCTTGAGATGGGCAAGCGTACGACTACAAAACTCGTTGTCTTCGAGGGTAAGTTCTCCATGGATGTATGTCCACCCGTTGCTCTGTATCTAGTAGATAGATCTTGGCGTATAGTTCTCATCGTAGGAAATTTTTTGTTTTCTATGTTGCGGACCCAACAGTGGTACCAGAGCCTGATCTATGCGTAGGTGCTTTGCACGGGTAATACGCATATGTTTATATGTGGGCGATGATGATCATGTTATTGAATCTTCTATGTATTTTGGATATTGGTGGCATAGTGGGATGAAGTGGCCCGGACCAGCCTTATATGTCATCATACATGAGACCGGTTCCACGACTGACATGCAACTAGTTTTGCATAAGTGGCTAGCGGGTGTCTGTCTCTCCTACTATAGTCAATATCTGATTTACAACAAGTTGCTAATAACTCGGTTATCCTCGTTGTGGTTCATGTTCGTAGGTAAGACCGGTTCTATCTCCAAAAGCCCTAAGCCACGTAAAACTTGCAATTGATAAATTAGAGGCTTCTAGTTTAGATCGTTGCTAGGCTAGTGTCTTGATATGGTATTGTTGTAAGTAAATGTATGATAGATACTCTTACAACACACTTAACGTGTAAGTTCCATATACCTTGGCCTTACACACAAAGGAATCATAGAGATCATACCACGATGCAAATGATAGAGATCAAATGCATGGACCATATCATCTCACTTTACACATTAGATGTTAGCATCATATACTGCTAGTTTGGCTCTTTTGGTAGCATTGTAAGATGATCCCTCATTTAGATATCAAGATAAAATATGTTCTTCCTTCAGTATGCACCTTTCTATGGATCGTGTTTCGAGACATCACGTGATGATCGGGTGTACTTGACTCCGCGCTTTCATACAACGGGTGTAAGACAGTTTTACACATGCGGAATACTAAGGTTCTTACTTGACGAGCCTAGCATGTATAGACATGGCCTCGGAACACGTACCGAAAGGTTAAGCATGAGTCATATAGTTGATATGATGCCCATATTGATGCTCGCCTTTGAGGCTACACCGACTCACGTGATGATCAGACTTGGTGTAGTGAATTTGGTTCATGTAATCACCAAAAGGACACGAGGGATGTCGTTTTTGAGTGGGAGTTCATTAGTAATTTGGATTATTTGAACTCACTCTATCATAAACTTAGTCTAAATAAACTTTACAAATTCTGTTGTAGATGGCACCACCTGCTTTTAATTTCAATGTGTTCATGGAGAAAGAGAAGCTTGCTACCAATGGTAGCAACTTCACCAACTGGGCTATGAATTTGAGGATTCTTCTCACTACTGCACAAAAGCAATATGTGCTAGAGGCGCCGCTAGGCCCCCCACCAGCTCCTGATGCCACTGACGAGGAAAAGAATGTATATGTGAGTCGTCAGGAGGACCACAACTTAGTTCATTGCGGCATACTATATGGGCTAGAGCCAGAACTTCGAAATCGTTTCAAAAATGGCAATGCCTTTGATACCATGGGAGAATTGAAAATGATTTTCGATACCCATGCTGCCGTAGAGAGTTATAATGCTTCTGAAAAGTTCTTTAGTTGCATGATGGAAGAGAACAACTCTGTTAGTGAGAACGTACTCAAAATGTCTGGGTACGCCGATAAGCTTGTGTCCTTGGGAATAACGATTCCCATTGACTTAGGCATATATCGTGTTCTCCAATCTCTGCCACCTAGCTACAAGAGCTTCGTGATGAACTATAATATACAGGGCATGAAGAAATCTCTTCCCGAGCTTCTGTCAATGCTTAAGACTGCAGAAGTGGAGATTAGATAAGAACATCAAATGTTGATGATCATTAAGACCACCGGTTTCAAGAAGGACAAGAAAGGCAAGCAGAAGGGAAAGAAGGGCGGCAAATCTGTTGCCGTGCCTGAAAATAAGCCCTAAGCTAGCTCTAAGTCTGATACCGAGTGCTACTATTGCAAGGGGACTGGCCATTGGAAGCGCAACTGCCCCAAGTATTTGGCGGACAACAAGGCCGGCAAGGCAAACAAAGGTATATGTGATATACATGTTATTGATGTGTACTTGACTAGTACTCGCAGTAGCACCTGGGTATTTGATACGGGATCTGTTGCTAATATATGAAAGTCGATTCAGGGGCTGCGAAATAAGCGACAGCTAGCAAGGGATGAGGTCACGATGCGGGTCGGCAATGGATCAAGAGTTGATGTGATCGCCGTCGGAACGCTACCTCTCCATATGCTACCAGGATTAGTGATAAATCTAAATAATTGTTATTTTGTGCCTGCACTGAGCATGAACATTGTATCCGGATTGTGTTTGATGCGAAGTGGTTATTCCTTTATATCCGAAAACAATGGTTGTTCGATTTATATGGATAATATATTTTATGGTCATGCACCTGTGTTGAATGGTTTATTTCTATTGGATCTCGATAGTAGTATTATGCATATTCATTGTGTTAATGCTAAAGGGGTTAAACTTGATGATGATATATCTACATATATATGGCACTGCCGTCTAGGTCATATTGGTGTTAAACGCATGAAGAAACTCCATTCTGATGGACTTTTGGAATCACTTGTTTTTGAATCATTTGATACATGTGAGCCATGCCTTATGGGCAAGATGACTATAACGCCGTTTTCCGGTTCAATGGAACGGGCGACAGATTTATTGGAAATCATACATACTAAAGTGCGTGGACCAATGAGTGTGTCGGCGCGAGGTGGATATCGTTATTTTGTTACTTTCACAGATGATTTGAGTAGATATGGGTATATCTATTTGATGAAACATAAGTCTGAAACTTTTGAAAAGTTCAAGGAATTTCAGAATGAAGTGGAAAATCATCATAACAAAAAGATCAAATTTCTATGGTCCGACCGTGGAGGAGAGTATCTTAGTTACGAGTTTAGCACACATATGAAAAATTGTGGAATAGTTTCACAACTCACGCCTGCCGGAACACCACAACATAGTGGTGTGTCGGAACATCGTAATCGTACTTTATTAGATATGGTTCGATCTATGATGTCTCTGACTGACTTGCCACTATCATTTTGGGGTTATGAACTAGAAACCGCTGCATTCACTTTAAATCGGGCACCATCTAAATCCGTTGAAACGACACCGAATGAATTATGGTTTGGAGACAAACCTAAGCTGTCATTTCTTAAAGTTTGGGGATGCGATGTTTATGTGAAGAAACTTCAGCTAGATAAACTCAAAGCCAGAGCGGAAAAATGCGTCTTCATAGGATACCCTAAGGAAACGATTGGGTATACCTTCTATCATAGATCCGAGGGCAAGGTTTTTGTTGCCAAGAATGGATCCTTTCTTGAGAAGGAGTTTCTCGCGAAAGGAGTGAGTAGTCGGAAGGTAGAACTCGAAGAGGTTATTGAACCGTCTCTTCATGAAATGGCGAGTAGCGCAGCTCCAGAAGTTGTTTCGGAGTTGACTTCACCCAATGAGGAGAGAGCTAATGACATTGATCATGAAACTCCGAAAGAGGACACTGCCAAACCTCGCAGGTCAAGCAGGACATATGCAGCTACTGAACTGTACGACAATCCTGTTATGAATTTCATGATTGATGAAATAGATGACCCTGCGACGTATGAAGAAGCGATGACGAGCCCTGATTCCAACAAATGGCTAGAAGCCATGAAATACGAGATGGAATCCATGTACGAAAACCAGGTTTGGACCGTGGTGGACTTACCTCACGATCGAAAGGCCGTTGAGAATAAATGGATTTTCAAAAGAAAAACTGATGCTGATGGTAATGTGACCATCTATAAGGCTCGACTTGTCACAAAGGGGTTTCGATAAATTCAAGGAGTTGACTACAATGAGACATTCTCTCCCGTAGCGATGCTAAAGTCAGTTAGCATTATGTTAGCAATTGCTGCATATTTTGATTATGAAATATGGCATATGGATGTCAAAACTGTGTTCCTCAATGGTAACATTGAAGAAGAGTTGTATATGATACAACCTAAGGGTTTTGTCGATCCTAAGGATGCTGATAAGGTATGTAATCTCCAGCGATCCATCTGTGGACTGAAGCAAGTATCCCGGAGTTGGAATCTCCGCTTTGATGAGGTGATCAAAGAGTTTGGATTTGTCCAAACTTATGGAGAGGCTTGTATTTACACGAAAGTAAGTGGGAGCAATGTGGCATTTCTAATATTATATGTGGATGACATATTATTGATTGGAAATGATATAGATCTTTTAAACAGTGTTAAAAGTTATCTAAATAGCAAATTTTCGATGAAAGACCTTGGTGAAGCTTCATATATATTAGGCATTAAAATCTATAGAGATAGATCAAGACGCCTAATTGGGCTATCGCAGAGTACATACCTTGATAAGATATTAAAGAAGTTTAATATGGACGGAAGTAAGAAGGGGTTCTTACCTATCTTGTAAGGCAAGACATTGAGTAAGACTCAAAGTCCGACTACGGCGGAAGAAAGAGAGATAATGGATAAGATCCCCTATGCCTCAGCCATAGGCTCTATAATGTACGCCATGCTTTGTACAAGACCGGATGTGGCACATGCTATTAGTTTGACTAGTACGTACCAATCTGATCCAGGGTTGACACACTAGATAACGGTCAAGAATATCCTTAAGTACTTGAGAAGAACTAAGGATATGTTTCTTGTATGCTAGTCGCTAAGTGTTATGTCGATGCTAGATTAGACACTAATCCGGATGACTCTAAGTCTCAATCCGGATACGTATTTCTCTTGAACGGAGCAGCAGTTAGTTGGAGGAGCTCCAAACAACCTGTGGTGGCTGGATCAATGACGGAGGCGGAATATGTTGCTGCTTAAGAAGCGG
Organism: Avena sativa; assembly: GCA_916181665.1. NCBI lineage: Eukaryota > Viridiplantae > Streptophyta > Magnoliopsida > Poales > Poaceae > Avena > Avena sativa. The sequence goes on from OV702295.1 coordinate 439,913,898, forward strand.
CTGATACATTGCAAATGTATCTATAATTTTTGATGTTCCATGCTTGATTTTATCTACTTTCTTATGTTTTGTCCACACTTTGGAGTACTTTTCATATTATTTCTTGGACTAACCTATTAACAAGAGCCACAGTGCCAGCTGCCTGTTTTCTGCTGTTTTTGGTTCCAGGAAGTCAGAAAATGAATATTCTCGGAATTGGATGGGACAAAAGCCAAAGTAACTATTTTCCCGGAAGACTCACGGAGCCAGAAGGAGAGTCGGAGAGGGGCCACAGGGTGGCCACACCCCCCCTTGGCACGGCCCAGCCCAGGCCGCGCCAGGGCATGTTGTAGGCCCCCTGGACGGCCATCGACCTTGCCTCTTTTGCCTATATATTCCTCCCGAGGCAAAAACCCTAGATCGTCAATCAGAAATCCACGAAAAGTTCCGAAGTGCCGCCGCCACCGAAGGGGAGATTCGGGGTACAGAAAGTCTCTGTTCCGGCACCCTGCCGGGACGGGGAAGTGCCCCCGGCGCCATCTCCATCGATCTCCATCGCCATCTCCATCACCGTTGCTGATTCCCATGATGAGGAGGAAGTAGTTCTCTCTCGAGGCTAAGGGTTCTACCGGTAGCTATGTGTTCATCTCTCTCTCTATGCATGCTATTGTTGTGGTCATGAGCTTGTAATCTATAGATCTACCTTGCTACTCAAGTGCTTTAATAGATCTTTGCTCTCCCCATGTGTGTGAAGTTGACAGTGTGCACACCATGGTGGCACTTAGGCTAGAGATTACAAATACTTGTTATGAGTTATATTTGGAGTTGGATGTCTTTATGAAATTGTGGTGTTTGTTGGAACCATCTAGTACTCAAGGTGACAGTGTGGGGTTTTCTAGATGGGAAAGACTTACTTTGAGGTGTGCTGTTATAGCCCTACCAACGATTAGAGTGTTCAACTGGAGAGTAGTTCAGCGTAGTATCATAAAGAGAAGATATTTATATGAGAGTGTTCACTAGTGAAAGTATGATCCCTAGGCCTTGTTTCTAAGCATTGAAACACCGTTTGCAATTAGATATGTTACATGTTTGCTTGCTTCCTTCTTTATTTCAGTTTGCCTTTAGTCTTTTCCCACGTCAACCACACGCCATCAAGCTATCTTCTATCACCGTTACCACTTATAATTATCCATACCACTTGTATTTCACTATCTCTTCGCCGAACTAGTGCACCTATACACCTGACAAGTGTATTGGGTGTGTTGGGGACACAAGAGACTTCTTGTATCTTGATTGCAGGGTTGCTTGAGAGGGGATACCTTTGACCACTTCCTCCCTGAGTTCGATAAACCTTGGGTAATCCACTTAAGGGAAAACTTGCTGCTGTCCTACAAACCTCTGCACTTGGAGGCCCAACAACTGTCTACAAGAATAGAAGTGCGTAGACATCAAGCTATTTTTTGGCGCCGTTGCCGGGGTGGTAAGGTAAAAGGTATTCACACCGGAGGATTAAAGAAGAAGAACCTTCCACGGCAAACGCCTATTTTCTGGTGTGAGTACTCGAAGGTATTTCCTTTAGATTCTGCAATTTTGTCTTTTTGTTTCTTGTTTTCACTAGTTAGGCTTAATGGAAAACAACAAAAAAATTAGAGAGCTTTTTAGTCTTTTTCCTAAGTTAGAACTCGAATTGTATGAAAAGAAAATTAAAAAACCCATGGAACTTTCTTTACATGCTAATAATAATGTTATTAGTATGAATCTTTTGAACACCTTTGTTACTAAAGCTACGGAAACGTCTAAGCTTGGGGAAGTTGGTTCTTATGAAAATGATCTTTTTACTTCCCTAGTTTTAAAGAAGAAAATTTGCTCTGATGATACTTTATCTCCCATATGTGGTAATTCTAATGATAATTTTAAGATACCTACAAGAATTATTGATCGTGTTATGGATAACTACTATTTTGGAGATGGAACTGTCCATCCCGGTGATCATTTGTTCTTTATACACGAATTATGCGAGTTGTTGAAGTGTGCAGGTATTACAACAGACCTCGTCAAGAAGAAGTTATTCTCTTTTATCACTTAAGGACAAAGCAAGGGAGTGGGAGCTTCTGGATGATCCTCATCATTTGGAGTGGAAGGAACTTGAATCTCTGTTTTTGACATGGGTATACCCTATAGGTACTCGAGCTTGGTATATACGGCCCAAATACATACAGGCCCACGGTGTCACCAGGGCCCGGATGGAGGGACTCGAGTAACCTACGGACTCTCGATTGCTTGAAGGACAAGAAGAAGCTAAAGATAGAAAGTTTGAAGGGGAAAAACCCTAACTTGTCACCGACTCGACCTGCTACCCGAGACCTAGCCTATCTATATAAAGGCTAGGAGGTGGCAGCGAGGAGGACACACGCAACCCTAGTTTCCACAACCCTCGCCAGATTTCGTCTGCGCACCATTGTAACTTTCGACTCCCTCGATAATTCCACGAGCAGATAAGCAGGAGTAGGGACCTCTACGAGGCCTGAACCTGGGTAAATACTTTGTCCCCTTTGTGCTTGTTTGCTAGCCGATAGATGTCTCCAGCGCTCCCTCCTTCTCCAAAACCCAAGTCCATAACAATGGACAGTGACGAGTTAAACCCATAGAAACACAGAAGACCCCGAAGAAAGGGGTGAAGAGGAAAGGAAAGACCGCGAATGATGAATGCAAGAAACATCACTCGATAACCAGCGGGAGGCACATGAATAGCCTCACCGCTGGGGATGTGCGAATCGGCGACTACTGCCGAAATCACTCCGTCTTGGCGAAGAAGACGGAGATCCAACGCCTTTATGATGGAGGGGCGCCACACGCCATTAGTCACGCGGGTGCCCGCGACCTTCTTCTACCCGGCGGCGGCGGCGCTGGTGGCCGCAGCAGCGGAGCCACCCTTCTTTTTCGCTGTAGCAAGGGTGGCCGCGGAATCAGCGGCAGCGCCTCCCTTCTTCTTCCCCATTGCGCGGTGGCGATGAGAGCGAAGAAAATAGCTTGGGAACGAACGAAGCTGGTCCAGCGTCGTGGAGAATATGGGCGTAGAGGAAAGCAGGAAAGCAAAGGGCAATGGCGATGGCAGCAAGGAAGAAAGAACACAGATGGGAAATTACCCCCGCGGCATCGCTACTTAACCCATGGAAGATGCAATCCAACGGCTGACAAAAACCCTATTGGACGCGTGGCACGCATCGCGTAGGACACGTGGAGAAGAGTAAGCGCGAACCATACCCCCACTCCTACCATTACACGCGGAAATCGAGGAGGCACAGTTAAAAATAAGATTAGGCACGCCCAGTCAAATCAAAGTCAGAAAGTGGGCCCCACCACTCGTCACGTACCGTCAAAATCGCTCATGCGGGCAACTAAAGTCATACAAGCGTCAGCACTGACGTCATCAAGGCTATGCAGTGGAGAACTTCGACTATTTTAGTCCTTGCTAGAGTCTTCGACTCCACCAAACACTCGGGGGCTACTCCCATAGGGAGCGCTGGTCGCGCACCCTATGACTTTTCTTTTTCTTGTTGCAGGAACATGGACAATCACAAAGGCAAACCCAACCACTCGAAACACAGTTCGATTATGAACATGGGTTACTCCCATAGGGAGCGCCGGAAACAGGTAGGCAAAAGACGATAGCAGTCGCGAAAATATTTTAGCATCTGCCTGGGTCATCGACTGAAACAAGCAGGCAAAAGACGACAGCAGTCACAAAGGTGTTTTACTACCTGCCCGGGTCATCAACTGAACAAGCAAGCGAAAGTCGACAGCAGTCGCAAAAGTTCTTTAGTCCCTGCCTGAGTCTTCGACTCAACCAGGCACTCGGGGCTTACTCCCATAGGGAGAGCTGATCGCGCACCCTATGATTATTTATACAAAAAACTGTGTGTTGATAACATCCACACTCGAAACTCATGGCGACACCGCCTCATAACTTTTCCCCTACAAAGAGACTGCGTCTCCTGGGTTACCCGAATCGTCTCCGAGATGATAAAATTTGGATGCCGCGCCTACGGCGTGAAGGTAAGACCTGAATAAGGCCTGGCAACGCATTTAACTGCACACTACCAGAAACATATCCGTACCTATAGGCACGATGAACATTCCTTGACGGACGCGTCAAGTGCTCACACCCATATAACTGGAATTCGACTCCTGTAAGATCTCCGTGGCCTGAGTCGAATTACACCAGCACTTTTCTGGATTCGTGTCCGGGGACTCGAATTTGAGTAGATTGCGTTGTTTCACCCTAAGGTGGTTAACTGATACCGATACTTCGGCTATATCAGGCATGTATATCAACAATCCCTATGACACAAATAAAAGCAATCGAAAATACTCACTCATGCACTCGAAGGCTTCAAAAGGCCCCAGTCGAATATGCGATTCCACTGGACACTCGGGGGCTACTGACATGGGTATACCCTATAGGTACTCGAGCTTGGTATATACGGCCCAAATACATATAGGCCCACGGTGTCACCAGGGCCCGGATGGAGGGACTCGAGTAACCTACGGACTCTCGATTGCTTGAAGGACAAGAAGAAGCTAAAGATAGAAAGTTTGAAGGGGAAAACCCTAACTTGTCACCGACTCGACCTGCTACCCGAGACCTAGCCTATCTATATAAAGGCTAGGAGGTGGCAGCGAGGAGGACACACGCAACCCTAGTTTCCACAACCCTCGCCAGATTTCGTCTGCGCACCATTGTAACTTTCGACTCCCTCGATAATTCCACGAGCAGACAAGCAGGAGTAGGGACCTCTACGAGGCCTGAACCTGGGTAAATCCTTTGTCCCCTTTGTGCTTGTTTGCTAGCCGATAGATGTCTCCAGCGCTCCCTCCTTCTCCAAAACCCAAGTCCATAACAATGGACAGTGACGAGTTAAACCCATAGAAACACAGAAGACCCCGAAGAAAGGGGTGAAGAGGCAGGGAAAGACCGCGAATGATGAATGCAAGAAACATCACTCGATAACCAGCGGGAGGCACATGAATAGCCTCACCGCTGGGGATGTGCGAATCGGCGACTACTGCCGAAATCACTCTGTCTTGGCGAAGAAGACGGAGATCCAACGCCTTTATGATGGAGAGGCGCCACACGCCATTAGTCACGCGGGTGCCCGCGACCTTCTTCTACCCGGCGGCGGCGGCGCTGGTGGCCGCAGCAGCGGAGCCACCCTTCTTCTTCGCTGCAGCAAGGGTGGTCGCGGAATCAGCGGCAGCGCCTCCCTTCTTCTTCCCCATTGCACGGTGGCGATGAGAGCAAAGAAAATAGCTTGGGAACGAATGAAGCTGGTCCAGCGTCGTGGAGAATATGGGCGTAGAGGAAAGCAGGAAAGCAAAGGGCAATGGCGATGGTAGCAAGGAAGAAAGAACACAGATGGGAAATTACCCCCGCGGCATCGCTACTTAACCCATGGAAGATGCAATCCAACGGCTGACAAAAACCCTATTGGACGCGTGGCACGCATCGCGTAGGACACGTGGAGAAGAGTAAGCGCGAACCATCCCCCCACTCCTACCATTACACACGGAAATCGAGGAGGCACAGTTAAAAATAAGATTAGGCACGCCCAGTCAAATCAAAGTCAGAAAGTGGGCCCCACCACTCGTCACGTACCGTCAAAATTGCTCATGTGGGCAACTAAAGTCATACAAGCGTCAGCACTGACGTCATCAAGGCTATGCAGTGGAGAACTTCGACTATTTTAGTCCTTGCTAGAGTCTTCGACTCCACCAAACACTCGGGGGCTACTCCCATAGGGAGCGCTGGTCGCGCACCCTATGACTTTTCTTTTTCTTGTTGTAGGAACATGGACAATCACAAAGGCAAACCCAACCACTCGAAACACAGTTCGATTATGAACATGGGTTACTCCCATAGGGAGCGCCAGAAACAGGTAGGCAAAAGACGATAGCAGTCGCGAAAATATTTTAGCATCTGCCTGGGTCATCGACTGAAACAAGCAGGCAAAAGACGACAGCAGTCACAAAGGTGTTTTACTACCTGCCCGGGTCATCAACTCAACAAGCAAGCGAAAGTCGACAGCAGTCGCAAAAGTTCTTTAGTCCCTGCCTGAGTCTTCGACTCAACCAGGCACTCGGGGCTTACTCCCATAGGGAGAGCTGATCGCGCACCCTATGATTATTTATACAAAAAACTGTGTGTTGATAACATCCACACTCGAAACTCATGGCGACACCGCCTCATAATTTTTCCCCTACAAAGAGACTGCGTCTCCTGGGTTACCCGAATCGTCTCCGAGATGATAAAATTTGGATGCCGCGCCTACGGCGTGAAGGTAAGACCTGAATAAGGCCTGGCAACGCATTTAACTGCACACTACCAGAAACATATCCGTACCTATAGGCACGATGAACATTCCTTGACGGACGCGTCAAGTGCTCACACCCATATAACTGGAATTCGACTCCTGTAAGACCTCCGTGGCCTGAGTCGAATTACACCTGCACTTTTCCGGATTCGTGTCCGGGGACTCGAATTTGAGTAGATTGCGTTGTTTCACCCTAAGGTGGTTAACTGATACCGATACTTCGGCTATATCAGGCACGTATATCAACAATCCCTATGACACAAATAAAAGAAATCGAAAATACTCACTCAGGCACTCGAAGGCTTCAAAAGGCCCCAGTCGAATATGCGATTCCACTGGACACTCGGGGGCTACTGACATGGGTATACCCTATAGGTACTCGAGCTTGGTATATACGGCCCAAATACATACAGGCCCACGGTGTCACCAGGGCCCGGATGGAGGGACTCGAGTAACCTACGGACTCTCGATTGCTTGAAGGACAAGAAGAAGCTAAAGATAGAAAGTTTGAAGGGGAAAACCCTAACTTGTCACCGACTCGACCTGCTACCCGAGACCTAGCCTATCTATATAAAGGCTAGGAGGTGGCAGCGAGGAGGACACACGCAACCCTAGTTTCCACAACCCTCACCAGATTTCGTCTGCGCACCATTGTAACTTTCGACCCCCTCGATAATTCCACGAGCAGACAAGCAGGAGTAGGGACCTCTACGAGGCCTGAACCTGGGTAAATCCTTTGTCCCCTTTGTGCTTGTTTGCTAGCCGATAGATGTCTCCAGCGCTCCCTCCTTCTCCAAAACCCAAGTCCATAACAATGGACAGTGACGAGTTAAACCCATAGAAACACAGAAGACCCCGAAGAAAGGGGTGAAGGGGCAAGGAAAGACCGCGAATGATGAATGCAAGAAACATCACTCGATAACCAGCGGGAGGCACATGAATAGCCTCACCGCTGGGGATGTGCGAATCGGCGACTACTGCCGAAATCACTCTGTCTTGGCGAAGAAGACGGAGATCCAACGCCTTTATGATGGAGGGGCGCCACACGCCATTAGTCACGCGGGTGCCCGCGACCTTCTTCTACCCGGCGGCGGCGGCGCTGGTGGCCGCAGCAGCGGAGCCACCCTTCTTCTTCGCTGCAGCAAGGGTGGCCACGGAATCAGCGGCAGCGCCTCCCTTCTTCTTCCCCATTGCGCGGTGGCGATGAGAGCGAAGAAAATAGCTTAGGAACGAACGAAGCTGGTCCAGCGTCGTGGAGAATATGGGCGTAGAGGAAAGCAGGAAAGCAAAGGGCAATGGCGATGGCAGCAAGGAAGAAAGAACACAGATGGGAAATTACCCCCGCGGCATCGCTACTTAACCCATGGAAGATGCAATCCAACGGCTGACAAAAACCCTATTGGACGCGTGGCACGCATCGCGTAGGACACGTGGAGAAGAGTAAGCGCGAACCATCCCCCAACTCCTACCATTACACGCGGAAATCGAGGAGGCACAGTTAAAAATAAGATTAGGCACGCCCAGTCAAATCAAAGTCAGAAAGTGGGCCCCACCACTCGTCACGTCCCGTCAAAATCGCTCATGCGGGCAACTAAAGTCATACAAGCGTCAGCACTGACGTCATCAAGGCTATCCAGTGGAGAACTTCGACTATTTTAGTCCTTGCTAGAGTCTTCGACTCCACCAAACACTCGGGGGCTACTCCCATAGGGAGTGCTGGTCGCGCACCCTATGACTTTTCTTTTTCTTGTTGCAGGAACATGGACAATCACAAAGGCAAACCCAACCACTCGAAACACAGTTCGATTATCAACATGGGTTACTCCCATAGGGAGCGCCGGAAACAGGTAGGCAAAAGACGATAGCAGTCGCGAAAATATTTTAGCATCTGCCTGGGTCATCGACTGAAACAAGCAGGCAAAAGATGACAGCAGTCACAAAGGTGTTTTACAACCTGCCCGGGTCATCAACTGAACAAGCAAGCGAAAGTCGACAGCAGTCGCAAAAGTTCTTTAGTCCCTGCCTGAGTCTTCGACTCAACCAGGCACTCGGGGCTTACTCCCATAGGGAGAGCTGATCGCGCACCCTATGATTATTTATACAAAAAACTGTGTGTTGATAACATCCACACTCGAAACTCATGGCGACACCGCCTCATAATTTTTCCCCTACAAAGAGACCGCGTCTCCTGGGTTACCCGAATCGTCTCCGAGATGATAAAATTTGGATGCCGCGCCTACGGCGTGAAGGTAAGACCTGAATAAGGCCCGGCAACGCATTTAACTGCACACTACCAGAAACATATCCGTACCTATAGGCACGATGAACATTCCTTGACGGACGCGTCAAGTGCGCACACCCATATAACTGGAATTCGACTCCTGTAAGACCTCCGTGGCCTGAGTCGAATTACACCAGCACTTTTCCGGATTCGTGTCCGGGGACTCGAATTTGAGTAGATTGCGTTGTTTCACCTTAAGGTGGTTAACTGATACCGATACTTCGGCTATATCAGGCACGTATATCAACAATCCCTATGACACAAATAAAAGCAATCGAAAATACTCACTCAGGCACTCGAAGACTTCAAAAGGCCCCAGTCGAATATGCGATTCCACTGGACACTCGGGGGCTACTGACATGGGTATACCCTATAGGTACTCGAGCTTGGTATATACGGCCCAAATACATACAGGCCCACGGTGTCACCAGGGCCCGGATGGAGGGACTCGAGTAACCTACGGACTCTCGATTGCTTGAAGGACAAGAAGAAGCTAAAGATAGAAAGTTTGAAGGGGAAAAACCTAACTTGTAACCAACTCGACCTGCTACCCGAGACCTAGCCTATCTATATAAAGGCTAGGAGGGGCGGCGAGGAGGACACACGCAACCCTAGTTTCCACAACCCTCGCGAGATTTCGTCTGCGCACCATTGTAACTTTCGACTCCCTCGATAATTCCACGAGCAGACAAGCAGGAGTAGGGACCTCTACGAGGCCTGAACCTGGGTAAATCCTTTGTCCCCAATGTGCTTGTTTGCTAGCCGATAGATGTCTCCAGCGCTCCCTCCTTCTCCAAAACCCAAGTCCATAACAATGGGCATTGACGAGTTAAACCCTCGTCACTTTTACTCTAAATTTTATCCTCCTCATGAAATTCATAAAGATAGGAATTATATTTATAATTTTCATCCTCATGATGGAGAAAGTATTGCCCAAGCATGGGGGAGATTGAAGTCACTAATGCTCAAATGTCCCATTCATGAGCTCCCCAGGAATATTGTTATTAATAATTTCTATGCAAGGCTTTCAGGACATTACAAGGACTATCTAGATACTTGTTTAGAGGGATCCTTCACGAGTAAGGAGGTAAAAGCTAAGTGGGATCTTCTTCAAACAATTCAAAGCAATACCGAAGATTGGGATAACAACAAAGGTAATGAACCAGGTATAAACTATGAGAATGATTGCATTAAGTCTTTCGCTGAAACTGCTGATTTTCAAGAGCTTAGTGCTAAATATGGTCTTGATCCTCAAATTCTTATTGATAGTTTTAAAACCTTTTCTTCTCATATTAATGCTCCTAAAGAAAAGTGGGACATGTATCATGAGCCTTTTAAAGACACTTGCATGGAAAATGAAATTGTTGTTAATGATAGCAATAAACATGCTCAAACCTCTGAAAGCACTATTTCTTATAAGCATGTTAATTTCTGTGGGATACATAGACCTTGTGAAAGTAATCAAGTTGAAGAAGAATATTGTATCACCCACAGGAATGAAAAAACTAGAATGTGGTATAGGGCTCTAAATGATCTTGGTAAAAAAGTTTGTGCCCTCTATCCTTTTATTTGTGAACTTTGCTTTGAAGTGGGTCATTTCAATTTCCAATGCTCAGGCCATAGTAATAGCCCTTCTAATCCAATGAGTACTGCAAGTTTGTATTGTGATGACAGGATCACTCCTAATCAGCATGATGAACTTACATTATTTTTGGGGTGTGAAGAGTTATCAAGAAAAACCTCTTTGGTAGATATGGGTGCTTTTGATATGAATAGTGTCCTACATGGTTGTCATCTTTATTGTGTTGATAATTTCCACACAAATAGTTACATACAAAATATTATAGAAGATGAGATTTTACCAAAATATGATAGGACTAATATGTGTTTTGATCTTATTAATGAAAAGAAGGAATCATCCAAAGTTTCTTCTATTGTCTCTAATAATAAACCAGGGTATATGGAGAAGCTTCCTTTCAAGCCTCTCCCTCCTAAAGAGAAGAAGATAAAGAAGAAAAGGAGGAGTAAAAGGAGGGAGGAAACGGTATTTTCCCCTAAGCATGTAGCTCCTATTATAGTTTTTGATGAGTCTAAACTCGATGATGTTCCTATGCCTGTTACCTATAGTAGTGATCATGATTGGGAAAAGCACACTTCTTTTGATATTGAAAATCTCTTTGGTACCAATTATGAAAATGATGATATTAATAATTGTTGTACTATTAGTGCTATCCATGATCCTTCCAATGATGATATGTTTACAAATGAACACACTTGGGAAGATAACTATTCTATTGCTTATGATGATGCTATACCTCCAATATATGATGATTGCAATGATGAATATGATATTTTCAGTCCACCTACTATTGAGGAGGAAATTAATTATGATTACAATATGCCTCCTATATTTGATGATTATGGTGATGAGAATAATAATGATAGCTATTTTGTTGAATTTGCTCCCAATATGATTGATAAGAATGACTATGCAACAGCGGAGATTCGCTAGCTTTTCGGCGCCGTCGACTTCACCGTCCACACGCCAGCCACTCGCCCGGCCTTCGACTCCGTGGGCGAAGGAATCAGCCTGGCGATTGGGAGCTTCCGCTTCCAAGTTGGTCAGATGGGCACGCTACGCATGCCCGATCAGCCGACGGCACCGGCGATTGCCCCAGCATCATGGTTCCCTCCATCGATCGGCACCCTCAGCGAGCTCAATGCTCTGGCGGCGGTTGGGAACATGGTCAGCGACAGCAGTCGCGACTCCGATCTAAGCGATCTGGCCACTGAAGATGGAACCTACGGTTTCGGATCTGAAAGTTGTGAAAGCAACAGCTTCCCAAATCACTTCCTGTGCGCCGTCATCAACGCAGTCGACACCTCCGCCAACCGCGGCAACAATGGTAACACCGGCAACGGCACCGACCCGCCCAACACTGCCAATGGCGGCAACGGTGGCAATGGAGGAGCAGTCGAACCCCCCAGCATAATCAACGAGCAAACCAGCAAACACGTCGTGATCAGGCTCAACGAGCAAGAGTGGAAACGCTGCCGCGAAGCCCTACGAGGTGCACCTCTACCCTTCGGGTCCCCGCAAGAACTGCTGATGGGCTACCACTGGCTCCTAAAGGAGGAATTCAAGCGCCAGAAACAAGCAATCGCGGAACTTGAGGCGCGTAAAAAGGCGGCAGACGAGTCAAGCCTTCGTCGCGCTGGGCTCTCCTCCTACGGAGGATCCTCCTCAAGAGACAACGAGCAACTCGCTAGAAAGAGGCAATCATGGATGGCTCACCTCACCAAACAAGAACGCATAGACGCCACGAAAGTCCTCGACTTCGGCTCTATGACAGTCGACACAAGAGGCAACGTGGTTCCCAGGACGCCACAAGCCGCAGTGACAGCGGCCACCATGTACCTTCTCAATAACCAGCCACCGGCTGGAGATCCATGCACAGCCATGCACCGATCTACGATCGCAGGCCTTGGACTAATTGAGGCCGCCCTCGACAAAGAACCAGTACTAGACCCAAAAAAGGGCAAAGCGTTAGCAAGACGCTACTCCTCGCCCTCGTCAAGCGATGACAGTCACGACCTGTCTCGACACCGCAGCTCACGACGACACGATCGCGACTACGATCCACGCGATGAACTCACGCAGCGCAAGATCGACAAGTCAAGGGCACGACGTGCTCGGTCGACTGACTCGGAAGAAGAAGATGGGGAGCTCTGCGGCGCATGATGCTTCAGCAGATCCATCAGGCAAAAGTGAATGCCTAAAGGGTTCAAACTCCCATCGGAGAACTCGAAATTCGACGGTCTGCAGGACCCTAAGATCTGGCTGGAGGATCACATCTCCTCCGTCAGACTGCATGGAGGCAGTCGAAGTACTGCCATGCAATGCTTGCAGCTACAGCTACAGGGCGCCGCCCGGGCATGGCTCAATAACCTCCCAAGCGGATCCATTCGCAGCTGGGATGAGCTAGTCTACAGCTTTGTGCGCAATTTTAAGGGCACGTACAAACGCCCCGCCTCAATCGAAGAATTGAGATGCTGCCAGCAAAAATCTGGCGAATCGCTGCGCTCTTACATTCAAAGATGGTCCATCATCAAGAACTCTGCGGAAAACATCTCGGAAGACCACGCGATTGATGCATTCAATGGTGGTGTCCGCCGCATGGAACTCGGGGAGGATCTAGGCCACTCGAAGCCCAAGACCATCGACCACCTGATGGAAATCGTGAATCGATGGGCCGATGGGGAAGGTTCGCTGAAGAACCGCGTTCACTCGGACGAGGAAGCAGAACTCAGACGCGACCGCCGGGGCAAACGTCGTATGCGCGTATACGATGATCGCGATGACATCAACATGGTCGTAGCCGGCTACGCTGATAGACGCGACGATAACCGCAACAGCGGATACCGCAGCGGCGGATACCGCGACTCCGGGAAAACCACGCAAGTGTGGCAACACCGCACTCGCGATGAAGCACCCACGACTTCCATCAAGGACAAACTGTCCGGGCCATGCACGGTACACTTCTACATCGACAAGCATGATGGCAAGAGGAAATCCAGTCACCTCCTCAAAGACTGCCGCGAGTTCCTCAAGCTCATGAGGGGTTGGTTCGGATGAACCGCAATGTAGTCGAAAGAGGCTACGGAACTGCTCCAGGCGTAGTGGCACATGGCGCACCACCACCACCACCTGGGCCAACCCCGAACGGAGCTGCACCGGACCAACATCATGGAGGCGAACCATACCCATGGGCCATGGGCACCATGATGATCCAAAAGGGACGCCCCTCCAACAGGGTGTAGAAGGCCATCACTCGCCAAGTCAACTTGGCCATGCACTCGCCACCATCCACCACTGAGTACCTCAGTGGTAGTGAGTCGTGCATTACCTTCGACAAACGCGACCACCCACCTCAAGTACCTCGCCCAGGTCATTGCCCCCTCGTACTCGAGGCGCAAATTGGAGGCTTCGACATGAGTCGCGTCTTCATGGATGGCGGAAGCGGTATCAATCTCATATTCGCGAGTACCTTGCGAGCAATGAGGATCCCTCTAACCTGCTTGGAGGCATTGGACACAACGTTCCACGACATCGTCCCAGGAAAAGGCGTATACCCCCTGGGCAAAATCAACCTCGACGTCATATTCGGCACGCCGAAGAACTTCTGGCGCGAGCGCATCGACTTTGAAGTTGTCGAATGGCCCTCACAATACCACTGCATCCTCGGGCGCGTCGCGTTCGCTAGGTTCATGGTAGTACCCCACTACGCCTATCTGCAGATGAAAATGCCAGGTCCCAATGGCGTCATCACGATCAATGGGAGTTTCGAGCGATCTGACAGTTGCGACAGGGAATTCAACAGAATCTCCCAGTCCTTCGGCATGCAGGAGGAACTCGCACGATTGAAGGAAATGACAGATAATAGTCTGCCCCTCTGAGTAGGCTAAGCTCACCTGATCTCTCCTTCGACTCATCTGTGCACACAAAGAAGGTGCAGGTCCATCCATCGCATCCCACTAAAACGGCCCTCATCGCCAATAACTTGAGTCCCACATAGGAACTCGCGCTCGTCGAATTCCTCCATGAGCACTGGGAAATTTTCGCCTGGTGTCCTGCGGACATGCCAGGAGTTCCCAGGGAATTCGCCGAGCACGCACACAACGTCAACCCCGACGCAAGGCCAGTCAAGCAAACAATCAGGCGACTATCTGAGCCACGGGCACAGGCAGTCGGAATGGAGATCAATAGACTCCTCGAGGCCAAATTCATACGCGAGATCAAAGAAAGCACTTGGCTCGCCAATACGGTGCTGGTGCCAAAAAAGGACACGGATATCCTGCGGATGTGCGTGGACTTCACTTCTCTTAACAAGCACTGCCCAAAAGATCACTTCCCGCTACCACGGATCGATCAAATCATCGACTCCATTGCTGGATGCGAGCGCCTCTGCTTCCTCGACGCCTACTCAGGCTATAACCAAATTCGAATGAAGGAGGAAGACCAGGAGAAGACCGTGTTTACAACGCCCTTTGGCGTGTTCTGCTACAACACAATGCCCTTCGAGCTAAAAACACAGGAGCCACGTACCAGAGGTGCATGCAGGCTTGCCTCAAGGAGTAACTTGGTCGCAACATGGAAGTCTATGCCGACGACATAGTAATCAAGACCAAGGAAGAAGCCTCCCTAATCGACGACTTGCGCGAAACCTTCGCCAATCTCGATCGCTACCAGATAAAGCTTAATCCGGACAAATGTGCCTTCGGCGTACCCTCTGGGCAACTGCTCGGGTATCTCATCTCCGTGAGAGGGATTGAGGCAAACCCAAAAAACATAAAGGCCATACTGGCGATGGAGAAGCCAAAGAACATAAGAGGCATTCAGCAACTAGCTGGGTGAATCGCGGCCCTCAGTCGATTTATCAGTCGAATGGGAGAAAAGGCGATGCCCTTCTATCAGCTCCTTCGCAAAACCGACAAATTCGAGTGGACCAATGAAGCGCAAGAAGCATTCGAAGACCTCAAGCGCCTGCTATCCACCTCGCCAGTATTGGTAAATCCACGAGAAAGGGAACCACTGCTCCTATACATCTCCGCCACCAACCAAGTGGTTAGCACAATGCTCGTCGTCGAACGGGCCGAGGAAAACAAGGTCCACGGCATACAACGCCCGGTATACTACCTCAGCGAGGTCCTCACGCCAACAAAACAGTGGTACCCGCACTATCAGAAGCTGGCATACGGCGTCTTTATGACCGCCCGGCGACTGCGCCACTACTTCTAGGAACACCCAATCATGGTAGTCAACGACGCCCCATTGGGACATATCCTCAATAACCCTGACGCCACAGGGCTAGTCGCGCTTTGGGGAATCGAACTGTCTCCACGAGACATCACATACGAAAAGCGCGGCGCAATCAAGTCGCAAGTTCTCCCGGACTTCCTCGTACATTGGATGGAAAACCAACTCCCGGACAAGCCAGACATGTCCTACGTATGGACAATGCACTTCGATGGGTCCAAGAGAAAAGATGGGGCAGGAGCAGGTGTCATACTGACATCGCCTCAAGGGGACAAGCTGAAGTACGTCCTGCGAATGCCGTTCACAGCCTCAAACAACGAGGCTGAATACGAGGCCCTGTTACATGGGATGAGGATGGCAAAAGCCTGCGGCGCAAAGAGGCTAATCATATATGGCGACTCCAAGCTGGTCGTCAACCAAACAATGCACGAGTGCGACGCACTAAACAACAACATGATCGCCTACCACGACCTCTACGATACACTTGAAGGAGACTTCGATGGTTGCGAGTTGTGACACATAGGTCGCGAAAGCAATGAGGAGGCAGACGCACTCGCCAACATAGGTTCCACCTGCGCACCCATACCACCTGGGGTATTTCTCGAGCGCATATGTGAACGCTCCATCAAGCCAAAGGCCGCAGAGAAGAAAACAAGCGCAGCAACGGACTCGAGGGCTACGCCACCCAATGAGCCAATGAAAATCGATGACTTGGAGCTCGACACAGGACTCGAGGGACCAATGAGCATCATGATGATCGAACAATCCTCGACGCAGCCGTACATTATGCACCTCCTCAGCAAGCGCCTACCGGACGACCCGACAGATGCACGACACATCGCGCGACGCTCCAAGGCATTCGCCGTTATCAACGGCGAACTGTATAAACGCAGCATCACAGGCGTGTTACAGCGATGCGTCTCCCTAGCCGATGGAAGAGCAGTTCTCCTCAACATCCATGAAGGGACCTGCGGGCACCACGCCGGCAGCCGCGCCCTCGTCGCCAAAGCTCTACGAGCTGGATTTTACTGGCCCACGGCCATGCGCGACGCCAAGGATATAGTCCAAAAGTGCAACGCCTGTCAGCGATTCATGGACAAGCCACACGCACCAGGCGCAGAACTATGGCCTATTCCACTAGCGTGTCCCTTCGCCTAGTGGGGACTCGACATGGTTGGCAAACTACCAAGGTCCTCGCAAGGAGGCTACGTCTACCTCTTGGTCGCAGTCGACAGATTCACAAAGTGGATCGAGTCCATGCCAGTGACCAAGCAATCAGGGCACAGCGCAGTCAAATTCTTCGAGTCCATCGTCTACCGCTTCGGCGTGCCACACAGCATCATCACCAACAACAGAACGAATTTTACGTCCAAGGAGTTCCAAGATTTCTGCGAGAAACTGGGAATCAACATCAGCTATGCCTCAGTCGCACACCCACGGACCAACGGTCAGGTGGAAAAGGCAAACGGGCTCGTCTGCAGCGGCATCAAGAAGCGACTCCTCCGGCCACTCGAACAAGCCGCGGGCTGCTGGCCAAACGAACTACAATCCGTACTTTGGAGCCTGCGTATAACTCCAAACAGCGCCACCGGCTACACACCATTCTTTATGGTACATGGAGCAGAGGTAGTACTACCTGCCGAGGTACGGTATAGAGCGCCAAGCGTAGTCGCCTACAGCGAGAAGGAGTCATCCCTCGCACTCGAAGACTCCGTCGACCTCCTCGATGAAGCAAGAGAAATCGCCGCAGAAAGATCTACGATCTACCAGCAGAACCTGCGCAACTACCATAGCAGAAGGCTTCGCCCAAGATCCTTCGTCGAAGGTGACCTGGTCCTGCGACTGAAGCAGCAGGGGCATCCCAAGCTCGAGTCCCCCTAGGAAGGACCAAACGTGATTACAGAAGTAATCCCAGGTGGCGCCTATCGCCTTCAAGATTCAGAGACAGGAGTCGCATACTCCAACCCTTGGAACATCGCACAACTGCGACGCTTCTACCCTTAGTCATTTCTTCTTTACTTTTGCATCGCGAATAAGGCTATTCAGCCAAGGCTACTTAGCCGCACATTGTACTACGTACTGTTCTCCGAATAAATAAAAGCTAAGTGCCCCAAAAACTCCGTGTTCTCCTTTACTTTGTCAACTTTCATACTCGGGGGCTACGCCACCCTGTACACATATGTTCTTCGAACAACAACGCGACATCCTGAGTAGCTGGCACATCAATCGAACCCCTTAACACAAACTCAACCGAGCTGCCACGCACCTGACAGGTTGACAAGGGAACGATACAAAGATGGCCAGGCTAACGAAAAGGATTCGCATAAGTGCAACGCACCCCACGTTTATAAAGCTATTTGTATACATTCAATAATAAGTTATCTACAAATATATATGAGCTTTACAACACCAGTATACTTACAGGATACATATATGGCTACCCTTGCAACAGAAGAACATTAGTCTGTTCCTCGAAGAAGTCGACGATTTCCTCGGCTGGATCATCCACCGCCTGATAGTGCGGCACCATGTTCCAGGAAGATCCTGCTGGTGGCACCGGTGGCCCAGATGCAATGGCGGCGACATCCACGTCAGGCCTGTGCAAACGCACCACGGAGAGCGCAGCCTTGGCACCAGCCACCAGCTGCTGCCTCACGCACTCGCGAACCGCGGACATATCTTGAAATTTTGTCAGAAGGGCCAACAGGCTTGATGGAGTATCATCAGCGGGAACATCGCCTGGTAGATGTTCTTCAAACACGACTGCGACTTCTTCAGAAAGAGCAGCACTCGCGAGGCGCGATCCTACAGGGTCGCTAACGCAGTCGCACGATCATGATCTACCCAAAAGTATCCACTCTCCTGAAGTTGCTCTTGGGTAAGATCATGAAGGCGGATGGCAATCCTATCCCTCTCCTCCTGCGGACGGCGTGCGCTAACAACTACACAAAGCAGCATCAACAGCATGAGTACAACGTACCATTGTGATTAACTAACAAAGGAAAAGATGAGGATGAGCAAACTAACACTTAAACTGGTCGCCCAGCTGCGTCACCTCGCCAAGCAGATATAGCTCGCGAGCGGCGACTTTTTCAGCCTTTGACTTCCACACGTCTGCGCTACCGCGGATCACGGGAAACTCACGCTCCAGTTGCTTAACGCGATCACGAAGTCGCGAAAGCAAGGAAAGCTCCTCTACCCTGGAGCAGGATGGTGCCATTGTATCCTCAAGAGATGGCGAGTCCGGGGTTCCCCCCACAGGGCCACTTGACGTACCCTACCAAAAATCAAGCCAGAAGCAAAATAAGGCGACCAACTCAAAAGTCAAAAGCGACAGGTGCATTCAGGATCAATAAAAGTATCTACAAACACATTCGCCAACAGGCATGTTCTCCAGTCAAAAGAGCAAGTTCATCAGCTATTACAATGATCTAACTACGGAGCAGCTGGCTTCTTCGACTTTGATGACCTTGGGGGCTTCATCAAGTCCGTGGCAGTATCAGATGCCACTGACTTTCTGCCGGCCCCCGAGGCCGAAGTTTTCGCCGCCTTCTTCGCGCGATTGAGCTCCTCCGAATACTTGGCAACAGTGTTTATCAAGGAATGGCCATATTTGGCACAGGCAGTCGCAAAGGGAGCGAATACTACCTGCTGACCATCCGCGCCAACAGGCATCATCTTCGACACTGCCGAGGGATCCACTATGACTCCGTGGGCTTGCACCATGGCAAGAGACATGGTCGCGCTAGCTGCGCGGAGGGAGTTCTTGTACGTGGCAGGCACACCCCCAGCGAGTGACTCCACCAGCTCCTCCACATTGTCGACCAGCTCCGCCTTTGGCATCAGCTCCTCCCGGAGGCGACTCAGGGTGGCCTTGGCTTTGGACAACGTATTTTGGACCGCGGCGCTCCAGTCTTTGACCACAGATACCGCGCCCGCCAGAGCGTCATCGCGACCAAGGGCTCATGGATCAAAACTCAAGCCGCCAGCATCTAAACCAAAATACACACACGGATCAAACTTCTAATGCCACCGGCACTACAGAGGAAGAGAAGAACATCAATAAAATATCTACCAAGTAAAGGTACCTGAGAGGGCCTTGGCGACTGAGAACAGTTGCTCTTCGAACAACTTCTCTCTGGCTGCAAAGGAGGCACGCAGATCCTCTTCGCGCTTCTGGGCTTCATCACGAGCCGCGATTGCCTCGTCGCGCCCCTTCACAGCCGCGGCCAGCGTCTTCTCCAGCGTGGCGACATCACGCGGTAAAGCATTATGCTCAGCTACAGGACAGTCAAAATTCGGCTATCAGTCGATTATACCAAAATACAGAGAAGACGAAAAAGAATAAAGTATAGAACACTCACTCTCAACCACGCGGTGACGCGTCTCCAGCACCGCATGCTAGCGACCTATCGCCATCACCTGCTCTGCCACCTGCGCGGCCTCCTTTACAAGGAACTGTCGTGCAAAACAAGGAGTCAGCAGAGGGCAACATAAAGGCGTCGACTGACAAATTATAAAAGAAAGAAAGATATACTTACGTGGTCCTCCAGCGACTCCGAAGAAGATTGCTGAATCGTCATCCGAGCAACTACTCGATGCCCCCTACGTGAGGAGAGCTCGAAGAATTATGCCCGGAGTGGGCCGCCGCCGGAGGAGAAGGAGCGCGCTCGACCTCTGTCTTAGCTTTTTAGGTCGCGACTTCTGCTTCCTTCAAAACTTTGACGTCGCCAGAAGATGATGACGCCTCTTGACTGCAAGACAAAATCCACACTCAGACAAGGCAAACTCCAGGGCAAAGCCAACAAGAAGAGAACAAAAGAAGAATGAAGGCACTAGCAAACCTACCAGTCAAATCTGTCAAGATCAAATGTGGCCTCCGTCGACTCCGACGACGACTCCTTGGGCAATCGCATATTCTTACGAGAAGACGGTGCCACAACCCTCACAGGAACGGCGGGAATTGGCGACTCCGTGCCAACAGCCGCGCCTCCTAGAGTGGAAGGAGTCGACGCGTCAGAATCCCCGCTACGCGAACGCTTGCGAGTATTCGGACTCTCGGACTCGGGGGCTTCCTCTTCCACATCGGAAGGAACAGTCGACTCAGACTCGTCCTCTTCCAACACTTCACGAGGAATAATCCCCTCAGGGAGGGGAGGCATGCAAGACGACACCGCCCACTCCTGCGTACAAAAGGGAAAGATCAGCAAACACAACACGAAATGCAATCGAGCAAATAACCTACTACGTAGCGCAACTGTACCTTGGGAGGAAGATTCGAAGCATCGAAGGGAGGAACGACTGGCTCGTTCGGAAGCACATCTTTGAGGGTGTACTTCATGACCAGTCGCACCCTCTTATCTACCTCACTCGCGGACATGCCATCAGCAGACACGCGAGTGGGATCATCAGTGCCACCCCATTGGAACATGGGATGGACCCTGGCCTGGAGAGGCTGGACGCGACGACGCAGCCAAGTCCTGAAAAGGGCGCAGCCTCCCTCTTCTGCGCCTATGCGACTCTCGAGGTTGCAGACGCACTGATATAACACATCTGTCTCCGCGAGTTCGGAAGGCATGATCACGTTCTTCCAAGAACGCATCTTCTTGCAGGGAGTCGCGGGATCGAAAGGCGCGAGACCAAAGTGCTCGTCCTTGGCCTTCTGGTCGTGCACATAAAACCATCTGTCCCTCCATCCCTGGACGGACTTGGTGAGCTTGATATCGAAGTAGGTGGCGGATGGGTCAACATGGATTCCGCAACCACCTAAGTCATAAACTAAAGAGCCAGTTGCGGACTAACGCTTCAATTCAAAGATGCGTTTGAAAAGACCAAAGTGCGGCTCGATTCCGAGCCAGCACTCGCAGAGAGTGATGAAACAAGTGATGTGGAGGAGAGAATTTGGGGACAGCTGATGGAGCTAGAGCCCATAGAAACACAGAAGACCCCGAAGAAAGGGGTGAAGAGGCAAGGAAAGACCGCGAATGATGAATGCAAGAAATCACTCGATAACCAGCGGGAGGCACAGGAACAGCCTCACCGCTGGGGATGCGCGAATCGGCGACTACTGCCGAAATCACTCCGTCTTGGTGAAGAAGACGGAGATCCGACGCCTTGATGATGGAGGGGCGCCACGCGCCATTAGTCACGCGGGTGCCCACGACCTTCTTCTACCCGGCGGCGGCAGCGCTGGTGGCCGCAGCAGCGGACCCACCCTTCTTCTTCGCTGTAGCGAGGGTGGCCGCGGAATCAGCGGCAGCGCCTCCCTTCTTCTTCCCCATTGCGCAGTGGCGATGAGAGCGAAGAAAATAGCTTGGGAATGAACGAAGCTGGTCCAGCATCGTGGAGAAGATGGGCGTAGAGGAAAACAGGAAAGCAAAGGGCAATGGCGATGGCAGCAAGGAAGAAAGAACACAGATGGGAAATTACCGCCACGGCATCGCTACTTAACCCCTGGAAGATGCAATCCAACGGCTGACAAAAACCCTATTGGACGCGTGGCACGCATCGCGTAGGACACGTGGAGAAGAGGAAGCGCGAACCATCCCCCCACTTCTACCATTACGCACGGAAATCGAGGAGGCACAGTTAAAAATAAGATTACGCACGCCCAGTCAAATCAAAGTCAGAAAGTGGGCCCCACCACTCGTCACGTCCCGTCAAAATCGCTCACGCGGGCAACTAAAGTCATACAAGCGTCAGCACTGACGTCATCAAGGCTATGCAGTGGAGAACTTCGACAATTTTAGTCCTTGCTAGATTCTTTGACTCCACCAAACACTCGGGGGCTACTCCCATAGGGAGCGCTGGTCGCGCACCCTATGACTTTTATTTTTCTTGTTACAGGAACATGGACAATCACAAAGGCAAACCCAACCACTCAAAACACAGTTCGATTATGAACATGGGGTACTCCCATAGGGAGCGCCGGAAACAGGCAGGCAAAAGACGACAGCAGTCGCAAAAATATTTTAGCATCTGCCTGGGTCATCGACTGAAACATGCAGGCAAAAGACGACAGCAGTCACAAAGGTGTTTTACTACCTGCCCGGGTCATCAACTGAACAAGCAAGCGAAAGTCGACAGCAGTCGCAAAAGTTCTTTAGTCCCTGCCTGAGTCTTCGACTCAACCAGGCACTCGGGGCTTACTCCCATAGGGAGAGCTGATCGCGCACCCTATGATTATTTATACAAAAAACTGTGTGTTGATAACAACCACACTCGAAACTCATGGCGACACCGCCTCATAATTTTTCCCCTACAAAGAGACTGCGTCTCCTGGGTTACCCGAATCGTCTCCGCGATGATAAAATTCGGATGCCGCGCCTACGGCGTGAAGGTAAGACCTGAATAAGGCCTGGCAACGCATTTAACTGCGCACTACCAGAAACATATCCGTACCTACAGGCACGATGAACATTCCTTGATGGACGCGTCAAGTGCTCACACCCATATAACTGGAATTCGACTCCTGTAAGACCTCCGTGTCCTGAGTCGAATTACACCAGCACTTTTCTGGATTCGAGTCTGGGGACTCGAATTTGAGTAGATTGCGTTGTTTCACCCTAAGGTGGTTAACTGATACCGATACTTCGGCTATATCAGGCACGTATATCAACAATCCCTATGACACAAATAAAAGCAATCGAAAATACTCACTCAGGCACTCGAAGGCTTCAAAAGGCCCCAGTCGAATCTGCGATTCCACTGGACACTCGGGGGCTACTGACATGGGTATACCCTATAGGTACTCGAGCTTGGTATATACGACCCAAATACATACAGGCCCACGGTATCACCAGGGCCCGGATAGAGGGACTCGAGTAACCTACGGACTCTCGATTACTTGAAGGACAAGAAGAAGCTAAAGATAGAAAGTTTGAAGGGGAAAAACCTAACTTGTAACCGACTCGACCTGCTACCCGAGACCTAGCCTATCTATATAAAGGCTAGGAGGGGGCGGCGAGGAGGACACACGCAACCCTAGTTTCCACAACCCTCGCTAGATTTCGTCTGTGCACCATTGTAACTTTCGACTCCCTCGATAATTCCACGAGCAGACAAGCAGGAGTAGGGACCTCTACGAGGCCTGAACCTGGGTAAATCCTTTGTCCCCTGTGTGCTTGTTTGCTAGCCGATAGATGTCTCCAGCGCTCCCTCCTTCTCCAAAACCCAAGTCCATAACAATGGGCATTGACGAGTTAAACCCTCGTCACTTTTACTCTAAATTTTATCCTCCTCATGAAATTCATAAAGATAGGAATTATATTTATAATTTTCATCCTCATGATGGAGAAAGTATTGCCCAAGCATGGGGGAGATTGAAGTCACTAATGCTCAAATGTCCCATTCATGAGCTCCCCAGGAATATTATTATTAATAATTTCTATGCAAGGCTTTCAGGACATTACAAGGACTATCTAGATACTTGTTTAGAGGGATCCTTCACGAGTAAGGAGGTAAAAGCTAAGTGGGATCTTCTTCAAACAATTCAAAGCAATACCGAAGATGTAGGGGTTCGTAGCATGGAAAACAAAAATTTTCTACCGCATACAAACAAACAAGCCAAGATCTATCTACTAGATTGTAGCAACGAGTCGATGGAATAACTTACCCTCGAAGATTCCAAAGCGGTTAACGAGAGCAGATTCTCGTGGGTGATGTAGTCGTACTCTTTCCGATCTCAAGATCGCGTAGACGATCCTTCCAGCGCCGCGTTCCCGCAGCGCTCCCGCAGTCGGTCACACGTTCGGTACTCAACGAAGACCTTCCTCTCCCTTGTTCCAGCAGGCAGCGGAGGTTGTAGCACTCTCCTCGTGATTCCGGCAGCACAACGGCGTGGTACCGGAAGTAGAGGGGAGATCTCGCAGGGCTTCGCCTTAAGCCGGAGCGAGTATGGTGGAGCTTATGAGAGAGGCTATTAGTGGTCTAGTAATTAGACACACCAATTAGAAGGCTCTAAACCAATTAGAAGGCTCTAAACCAATTAGAAGGCTTCTAAACCGAAATAGCTCTAAACCGGGGTTTAGGGCTAGGGTTTAGTTTAGAGGATAGGAACTTGTGTGTACTAGGAGGGAGCCCTGCCCCTCCTTATATAGGTGGGAGGGGCTGGCCGGCCAAGGGGAGGGAGGGGAGTCCCTCCCCAACTCGGCTTGGTGGGGCGCCGGCTTGGGGAGGAGGACTCCCTCCCCAACTCGGTTTCCTCCTCTCCTCCCACTTCCCAAAATTGCCGTTTGACTTTCAAACTGGCCGTTTGACTTTTCAATTTAGGATTTAAATAAATCCTTTATTTTGGACAGCAAGAACACCTAGTACATGATGCAATCATTCCAACTTACAATGACACATTCATGTACCCTTCCCCCTCCGGAGTGCCGGACATTCCGGGACCTACTAGAATGTTCCCGATGAAAACACCGGAACCATTCCCCAACTCCGAAACGGGACTTTCCTTATATGAATCTTATTCTCTGGACCATTCCGGATCTCCTCGTGATATCCCGGATCCTATCCGAGACTCCCAACAACATTCGGTATCTTTCTCAAAATACCATAACTACTCAAACAACGTCGAATCCTTAAGTGTGTCTCCCTACGGTTCGTGAATTATGCGGACATGATCGAGACACTTCTCCGAACAATAACCAATAGAGGAATCTGGAAATTCATATGGCTCCCACATATTTCTACGATTACTTTGCGATCGAATGAACCACTTACATACGATACCAATTTCCCTTTGTCTCACGATATGTTACTTATCCGAGGTTATGATCGTCGGTATCTCTGCATACCTAGTTCAACCTCGTTACTGATAAGTACTCTTTTCTCGTTCCCGTGATATGTGATCCCTTGTGACCCAGTCACATGCTTGCAAGCTAATTGGATGACATTTCACCGAGAGGGCCCAGAGAATATCTATCCGTCATATGGATGGACAAATCCCACTCTTGATCCATGTGTTTCAACCAATACTTTCCGAACACTCAATACCACCTTTATAGCCACCCTGTTACGGTGTGGTGTTTGATGACATCAAAGCATCCATCCGGTAAAGGTGATATGCATGATCTCATGGTCGAAGGAATTAGGTTACTATGTATCAGAAAGCATATAGCAATTGAACTATTGAAATGACTTGATCTTTATGCTACGCTTATCTATAGGAGTATGTCCACCATATCATTCTCCTAACGATATGATCTTGTTGTTAATAACATCTCAATGTTCATGATAGGGAAACCACAATCATCTATTAACCAACAAGCTAGTGAAGTATAGACGCTATACTAGGGACTTCAATTTAAGTTTACAATTCACACAAGTATTAATGTTTCCTTGTTAATACTATTATAGCATGAATATAAACATTTATCATAAACACAAAGATATAATAATAACTATATTTATTATTGCCTCTAGGGCATATCTCCAACAGTCTCCCACTTGCACTAGAGTCAATAATCTAGTTTCAAACCTTTGTGTATTCAACACCTATGGCTTTCCGGTGTTGCATGTACACGATTGCTAGTGGTCAACTGATCTCCGGATCTGACACTTCCAGGTCCGTGTGTAATTGCATGTCTTTGCGTCTCTACGCATCACTCATTCTCTAATGAGATGGCTTTGTATAATTTGGTCTTTCGGTGTGACCTTTAGTTCTTTGGGGTTAAAACATGTTGATAATTTTGTCGCACAATATATCTTCATAGTATTATCCCGCTGTGAACTACACCTAGTTTGATAACAAACTACTTGACACAAATGCCCTCTTTTGCTGCTATAATAGCAGTCATATACTTAGCCTTTTGTTGAAGTATCTGTCACAATGTCTTAACTTTGGAACTCATCCAAATCCATTATGGAACTCACTTTCCATTATATTGTGCCACCCTTAATTTAGATTGAGATAAACTTAATTTGTACTCTGTGACAAAACTAGTATCAATGTAGTACTTTTACAATGAACTAACCATCTATTTGTCACTTCTACAAATAATATACTCTTAGTTCTTCCAAAAGATCATAAGAATATCCTTACTATCGTCCAATGATCATCTTATGAATCATTCTGGTATATGCTCATAACTTTTAGAGCATAGGACATATCTGGATTTGTACATACCACAGTATGATTGATATAAACACTCTTTGTGATTTCATACATCAAGTATCAATCTATACTTGAATCTTTGTTTCACTTACCAAATGTCAATACACTTGAATATATCATCAACATTGAACTCTTTCAATCCTTTCTGTGCGACAAGAACCTTTTCTTGTAGTTTCTATATTGAACTCATTCAATATCTCGTTTATGTACTTCTGGCACAACCATATTAGCATCTATTGATGCCAAATATTTGGGTTTTGCCTAAGTCTTTCATCAGGATGAAATTCTTAATATGTGTTAATAAAAGATACATCATTTCTAATCAACAATATGTCCTCCACATAATGTATTAGAAATATGTCTTTAGCGCTCCCACTTAATTTCTTGCAAATGCAAGCATCTTCATTGTCTCCGATGAAATTAAACTCTTTTAACAGTTTCATCATAGTGAAGATTCCAACTCCGCTATGCTTACTTCAACCATTGAAGTTTGCATATGCATTCAGCATCCTTTGAATTAACAAAACCCTTTGGACCATGTCATGCACACGTCCTAGGTAACAATTCTATTAGAAGAACTTGTTTTGTTTATTCAACTACCACATAACAAAATTATATGTAGTGGTTGCTATATTAATCCGTATAGACTAAATATCGCTATGAAAGATCAAATCTTGTCATAGTCAATCCTTGAACATTGTTGTGAACTCTCTCCCAACATGTCGACTATAGATGTGAAACATCCATGTCTATTTCTTTATAGATCCAAACACAACTGTAAGGTCTTACACCTTTCTCGAGGGTCCTTCAAGTTCAAAACTTGATTTCTCGTGTATGGAACTATCACGGATTTTATGGCTTCAAGCCATTTGACGGAGTCAGGGCCCATCATCGCTTCCTTGCATGTAGTCCGTTCATTATTCTCAAATAATGATTCAACCCTCAAATCTTAGTATTTGATTGTTTACTCGACCTACTTGTTTCAATAGAAACTTAGACCTCCGTGACCACAACCTTTGAGGCACGTGAGCCATGAGCATTATTGCTGCCTCCGGAACACTTTTCGGTGCTGCGCAACTCTGCACATATAGCTAAGGTTCTTTTAACCTTATCAAAGTTCTATTGTCCTCCCACTTTAACTTTTCACGAAAAATTCCTTCTCAAAGAAACTTGACGTTCTAAGCGACAAACACTTTTGTCTCCGGTGTTTGTGGAGGAATACTTAATATTTATACAAAGACAGGTTTATCCGACTTTGGTTGCACACATCTTTCTTATGCATAGCATACCAATGTTTTAAGAAAGGACTACTTGGGTTTTATCCCAAACCATAACTTTATATGGTGTCATTTCAGCGGATTATGATGGAGCTCTTTTCAGTGGAAAAGCGGTAGTCTCTAAAGCTTTTAATCTTTAAAATATAATGGCAGTTCTATATTTTACACCTTTGATCTTACCATGTCAAACAAGGTTTTAATTACATATCTCGAACGCTCCATACTCTTATGGTGTTTCGGGAAATGCAAATCCACGGAACGATTCCTTAAATCTTAGGTATTATGCTAAACTTGTAACTCAAATATCTTCCTTTATGATCTTATCATAAACTATTTATATTCTTGTTACAATGATTTTGCACTTCATCTTGAAATCTTTGAACTTTTCAAATATTTCATACTTCATCCTTATTAAGTAAATATTCATATATTCACTCAAATTTTCGGAGAAAGCATATGAAGTTGAAATCCATCGCTCTTGACTACACATAATGGAGTTCGTACAACAATATGCACAAGTTCCAATAAGCTAGTCTTTCGTTCCCTTTTGGCCTATGAACGAAGTTTTAATTATTCTCTAGGAAAGTTTCACAAACGTCATTTGATCAAAAATCAAAAGACTCCAAAATTCCATCCACATGGAGTTTCTTCATGTTTTTTTCCAATATAATTTAAACTGCGATGTCACTTCCTAAGTGATCTTTCAATCAATTTGTCTTTCGACATTTTTTTTAGCACTAGTTTTATGGATGTGATTTCTCCAACGAGATTTGTGAATCATCCATCTTTTATGGATTACGGCAATTATTTGAGCAACCCTTTTGTTCTCATAATACCTGATAAAACAAATCTTGAAGGCAAGCTTTGATGTTTTAACGAGCAACACAATAACCCTTTATTTGTTCTCGATGAACATCATCACATATTCTTTTGCCAGTTACTTAGGCCATTGTAGTTCATGAATTGTGTTGTTTCGTATGACGATTCATACCAACAAATTCAGTATAAAATACTTAAGAACCACATTGTTTAATGAGCAAAGAATATAGCCATAACATGTATATCATCTATATACTTAAACTGAACAATTCTAGTCTTTTCTTTTCTGCCATATATTTCTGAGATTCTCTTTCAGTATTTCCTTTTCTGTTTGAAAGAATCTATCAACATTAATAGTGGAGTCATACATATGACACATAGTCCAAAGCGTGTATAGTTAAATACCAATGTCTTTGGACTTGCACTTTGAAGTAGATCACCATCATCCAATGTTTGGTGTGCTTTCAAATTCCTTTCTTTAGTAATCTTTTGGTGTAGTAAACACTTTACCTAC
Source organism: Avena sativa (assembly GCA_916181665.1). Lineage (NCBI taxonomy): Eukaryota > Viridiplantae > Streptophyta > Magnoliopsida > Poales > Poaceae > Avena > Avena sativa. Next base: position 439,943,069 of record OV702295.1, read on the forward strand.
ATCAAATATTCATCCTTATCATGGAATTATTCATGATTAAGCTACTTTAGCTTATAACGGTGAATCGCGAGTATAATGTTGCTCTCCAAAACCTTTTGGAGGATTAAGACAACTAGTGTCTTCAACCTTTTGCAAATTCCCATCAAATACGAGAACATGACTTTTGCCATATTATACTCTATCATGTTGCAACCAAAACTTCGTTTCAGATATCACAATATCTCCCACACATCATGGTTTCTGAAACAGCTCTTTCAGATCCTAGATAACCTTGATATTAAGACAATCCTTTGAATATCAAGAATCATGGAGACAAACACGATACTCATACACTAACACTTGGAATTGTCACTCTTGATTTAATACCAATTATTAAACTTCATGGAGTAACCGGAACTTACTGAAAGTTTGCAATAGGACTTTAGATTAACACTTCAAAACCATACGATACCAGTTCGTAAAGTAACTAACCAGAATTCTATAGTTCTATCATCTCAATTATAACTAAGCGCAAGGTGGTAAACGGATGCCAATGACTACAACAACTATGCAAATTCACTTTGATTTAGTTTATGATAAATTGAGTTCTAATTAATAATTAAATTAATCTAGGTGAACTCCCACTCAAAACAACATCCCTCACATTGTTTTAGTGATCACACGAACCAAATCCACCACATCAAAACCGATCATCACGAGAGTTGATATGGCTTCAATGGCGAACAATCAACATGTTCATCATATCTACTATATGACTCATGCTCTACCTTTCGGTAATCCGTGTTCCTGAGGCCATGTCTGTACATGCTAGGCTCGTCAAGATCAAACCTTAGCTACCGCATAAGCAAATCTGGCTTGCTTACGTTGTATTCACCTGCGGAATCAAAGACACCCGATCATCACGTGGTGCTTCGAAGCAACAAGCTTTGGCAACGGTGCATACTAAGGGTGAACACTTTAGAACTTGAAATTTATGCTTGAGGGATCATCTTATAATGCTACCGTCGTCTACTAAGCAATACAAGATGCATAAAGGATTAACATCACATGCAATTCATAATGTGTGATATGATATGGCCTTTCTTCTTTGTGCTTCCGATCTCCATCTCCAAGCACGAACATGATCTCCATCATCACCGGCATTGCATCAAGGTCAATGACGCTTCACCATGGTTGTCGTCCACCAGCTTCAACTATTACAACTATTTTGAATAGACACGCAGGTCTTAACAGAAATTAAAGACAACCATATGGCTCCTGCCGGTTGCCAACTTACAATAAGGAACATTGCATACATCAAATATAATCACAATCATGGCCATATCACATCACTGCACACCCCTGCAAAACAAAGTTAGACGCTTCTACTTTCCTTGCATATTTTACGTGGTTTGGGGCTTTCCATAAGTGTCGTTCTAACCTACGAACAAGAACCACAACATTGATACTAGCATTGTTGATTACCCGTTGTAAATTGGATCTTTACTATGCTAGGAGAAATAGGCACCCGCAAAGCCACTTATGCAATACGAGTTGCATGTCAAGCGTGGAGCAAGTCTCATGAACGATGTCATGTAAGGTTAGCCCGGGCCGCTTCATCCCAACATACCGCAAGATGCAAAGTACACGCAAAGCAATCTACAATAAAAGCATCAACGCCCACAATGACCATTGTGTTCTACTCGTGCAACAGATCTACATATAGACACGGCTCTGATACCACTGTACGGGTTCGTAGCATGGAAAACAAAAATTTTCTACCGCATACAAACAAACAAGCCAAGATCTATCTACTAGATTGTAGCAACGAGTCGATGGAATAACTTACCCTCGAAGATTCCAAAGCGGTTAACGAGAGCAGATTCTCGTGGGTGATGTAGTCGTACTCTTTCCGATCTCAAGATCGCGTAGACGATCCTTCCAGCGCCGCGTTCCCGCAGCGCTCCCGCAGTCGGTCACACGTTCGGTACTCAACGAAGACCTTCCTCTCCCTTGTTCCAGCAGGCAGCGGAGGTTGTAGCACTCTCCTCGTGATTCCGGCAGCACAACGGCGTGGTACCGGAAGTAGAGGGGAGATCTCGCAGGGCTTCGCCTTAAGCCGGAGCGAGTATGGTGGATCTTATGAGAGAGGCTATTAGTGGTCTAGTAATTAGACACACCAATTAGAAGGCTCTAAACCAATTAGAAGGCTCTAAACCAATTAGAAGGCTTCTAAACCGAAATAGCTCTAAACCGGGGTTTAGGGCTAGGGTTTAGTTTAGAGGATAGGAACTTGTGTGTACTAGGAGGGAGCCCTGCCCCTCCTTATATAGGTGGGAGGGGCTGGCCGGCCAAGGGGAGGGAGGGGAGTCCCTCCCCAACTCGGCTTGGTGGGGCGCCGGCTTGGGGAGGAGGACTCCCTCCCCAACTCGGTTTCCTCCTCTCCTCCCACTTCCCAAAATTGCCGTTTGACTTTCAAACTGGCCGTTTGACTTTTCAATTTAGGATTTAAATAAATCCTTTATTTTGGACAGCAAGAACACCTAGTACATGATGCAATCATTCCAACTTACAATGACACATTCATGTACCCTTCCCCCTCCGGAGTGCCGGACATTCCGGGACCTACTAGAATGTTCCCGATGAAAACACCGGAACCATTCCCCAACTCCGAAACGGGACTTTCCTTATATGAATCTTATTCTCCGGACCATTCCGGATCTCCTCGTGATATCCCGGATCCTATCCGAGACTCCGAAAAACATTCGGTCTCTTTCTCATAATACCATAACTACTCAAACAACGTCGAATCCTTAAGTGTGTCTCCCTACGGTTCGTGAATTATGCGGACATGATCGAGACACTTCTCCGAACAATAACCAATAGAGGAATCTGGAAATTCATATGGCTCCCACATATTTCTACGATTACTTTGCGATCGAATGAACCACTTACATACGATACCAATTTCCCTTTGTCTCACGATATGTTACTTATCCGAGGTTATGATCGTCGGTATCTCTGCATACCTAGTTCAACCTCGTTACTGATAAGTACTCTTTTCTCGTTCCCGTGATATGTGATCCCTTGTGACCCAGTCACATGCTTGCAAGCTAATTGGATGACATTTCACCGAGAGGGCCCAGAGAATATCTATCCATCATATGGATGGACAAATCCCACTCTTGATCCATGTGTTTCAACCAATACTTTCCGAACACTCAATACCACCTTTATAGCCACCCTGTTACGGTGTGGTGTTTGATGACATCAAAGCATCCATCCGGTAAAGGTGATATGCATGATCTCATGGTCGAAGGAATTAGGTTACTATGTATCAGAAAGCATATAGCAATTGAACTATTGAAATGACTTGATCTTTATGCTACGCTTATCTATAGGAGTATGTCCACCATATCATTCTCCTAACGATATGATCTTGTTGTTAATAACATCTCAATGTTCATGATAGGGAAACCACAATCATCTATTAACCAACAAGCTAGTGAAGTATAGAGGCTATACTAGGGACTTCAATTTAAGTTTACAATTCACACAAGTATTAATGTTTCCTTGTTAATACTATTATAGCATGAATATAAACATTTATCATAAACACAAAGATATAATAATAACTATATTTATTATTGCCTCTAGGGCATATCTCCAACAGAAGATTGGGATAACAACAAAGGTAAAGAACCAGGTATAAACTATGAGAATGATTGCATTAAGTCTTTCGCTGAAACTGCTGATTTTCAAGAGCTTAGTGCTAAATATGGTCTTGATCCTCAAATTCTTATTGATAGTTTTAAAACCTTTTCTTCTCATATTAATGCTCCTAAAGAAAAGTGGGACATGTATCATGAGCCTTTTAAAGACACTTGCATGGAAAATGAAATTGTTGTTAATGATAGCAATAAACATGCTCAAACCTCTGAAAGCACTATTTCTTATAAGCATGTTAATTTCTGTGGGATACATAGACCTTGTGAAAGTAATCAAGTTGAAGAAGAATATTGTATCACCCACAGGAATGAAAAAACTAGAATGTGGTATAGGGCTCTAAATGATCTTGGTAAAAAAGTTTGTGCCCTCTATCCTTTTATTTGTGAACTTTGCTTTGAAGTGGGTCATTTCAATTTCCAATGCTCAGGCCATAATAATAGCCCTTCTAATCCAATGAGTACTACAAGTTTGTATTGTGATGACAGGATCACTCCTAATCAGCATGATGAACTTACATTATTTTTGGGGTGTGAAGAGTTATCAAGAAAAACCTCTTTGGTAGATATGGGTGGTTTTGATATGAATAGTGTCCTACATGGTTGTCATCTTTATTGTGTTGATAATTTCCACACAAATAGTTACATACAAAATATTATAGAAGATGAGATTTTACCAAAATATGATAGGACTAATATGTGTTTTGATCTTATTAATGAAAAGAAGGAATCATCCAAAGTTTCTTCTATTGTCTCTAATAATAAACCAGGGTATATGGAGAAGCTTCCTTTCAAGCCTCTCCCTCCTAAAGAGAAGAAGATAAAGAAGAAAAGGAGGAGTAAAAGGAGGGAGGAAACGGTATTTTCCGCTAAGCATGTAGCTCCTATTATAGTTTTTGATGAGTCTGAACTCGATGATGTTCCTATGCCTGTTACCTATAGTAGTGATCATGATTGGGAAAAGCACATTTCTTTTGATATTGAAAATCTCTTTGGTACCAATTCTGAAAATGATGATATTAATAATTGCTGTACTATTAGTGCTATCCATGATCCTTCCAATGATGATATGTTTACAAATGAACACACTTGGGAAGATAACTATTCTATTGCTTATGATGATGCTATACCTCCAATATATGATGATTGCAATGATGAATATGATATTTTCAGTCCACCTACTATTGAGGAGGAAATTAATTATGATTACAATATGCCTCCTATATTTGATGATTATGGTGATGAGAATAATAATGATAGCTATTTTGTTGAATTTGCTCCCAATATGATTGATAAGAATGACTATGCTTATGTGGGGAGTATTAATTCTTTTATGCATGTGGCTCATGATAAGAATGTTTTATGTGATAGTTATATTGTTAATTTTATTCATGTTGCTACTGAAAGTTATTATGAGAGAGGGAAACATGGTTCTATGCATCTCAATAATATTAAGTTTCGCCTCTTTATGTTGAAAATCCTGAAGTTGCACTTGTTTTGCTTTCCTATGCTTGTTGCTTTGTGCTTTCATGACTTGTTTCTTTACAAGATTCCTATGCATAGGAAGTGGGTTAGACTTAAAGGTGTTTTGAATTTGCTTCTTGATGCTCTCTTTTACTTCAATTCATATTTCTTATGTGAGCATCTTCTCAAACTATCAAGCCTAACTTAAAGGCGTTAAAGAAAAGTACTTATTGGGAGATAAACCAAAAGTTTAGATGAGTCTTGGAAGTTATTACCTCTCTCATAACCGCTCCTTATCCTTTTTATTAGCTTTTTGTGCCAAGAGTAACCTCTAATGAGAGAGAAGTAATGCTTGGGAAAGTTGCTGTCCCGAAACAGATTTTTGTGCTTCACCGTAAAAATTCGTGAGAGAGATCTGTATGTAGGATTGAGCTGTAATATTTTGTGCTTCTGTCCCAGGTTGTTATCTAACTTTAGTTAGTTCAACACTTTTTTATTTGAGCAACAGAAGGTCTTCGAAAAAATTCGTCTTTACCCGTTGGTCTGTTTTGACAGATTTCTGCCATTTTCTGCATTTGCTTCTTGTTGGTTCCTTTTTGAGTTCTTTTAGGGAATTGAGCTTTTTGAGGGAAGTAATTCAGTAGCTAGTGTTCTAATGGAAGTTTATTGGTGTTGTAACTGAATCTTAAGACTTATTATCTTGAGTGCACTAATGTTGCTAATAAAGATTGTGTGAAGTTTTGTATGAAGGTAAATTTTCAGGTGTATGGAAGGAATGAGTAATGAGATGAAGAATGGACTAAAGCTCAAGCTTGGGGATGCCACGCGTGTCACCCCAAGAAATATCCAAGAATTACAAGCGTCAAAGCTTGGGTATGCCCAAGGCATCCCCTCTTCATCAATAAAAATCCCAGGTTTCTTCCAAACGCTTCATTTTTATTGTTTCATGCACAGTTATGTTGCTCTTGGAGCGTCTTCTTCTTCGTTTTCGTTTGTTTGGTTTGCTTAGTTTTCTGAATAAATTGGTTGGACCCCCCTCTTTCATACATTGGTTTGCAAATAGTTTTGTTTGGTTTGGAAAAGAGTAGGAAAGTTCATTCTTATGTGGTAAAAAGAGCTCGTTTTTGACTGCGGCCCATGCTTTGTCATGCCATGCTTGATATTGTTTTGGCTTTATGCTTAGTATTCTTTGCTGTAGCATGACTTCTTATAAACAATTGAGATTGCTTAATGTGCCTTGGAAGAATCATGCATTGTTTTAGCATATTAAAGCATAGTATAGTGGTATTCTCCTTTGATGCTTTATTTGGGTTGACTTGGCGCATGCTCACACCATGTTATGACTATCTCAAGTCACCATAGCCTTTATGATCCTTTAGTTTTCAACTTGTAGTATCACTTTATGGTTTGATCAATGATGTTTTGTCGCTCTGCATGATTATGGCCATTATTGCTCTCTTAGTTTGTCGCTCCCAGTCTTTTGCTAGCCTCCACAACAAAGTATGAGTTCCACTCATGCATCCAACTCCCTAAACCAAGTTATTCCAAAGAGTCCTCCATACTTGCCTACTAGCTTATGCTATTCCAAGTATATTCATGCTTTTGTTTACCTTCCAAATTAAACTTGTTATGAGAAAACTAGTGATTAAAGCTCTCACGAACTTGATGGCACACTTTACTTTACTTGCCCTTAATAAACTTGAACCATTGTGTCGTCTATGTTGTATATGCTTGCACTTATTTGTTGGGAATTAGCAGAACCATGCTTTCATGGGGAACACTTTCAACATTGCACTTGGTACTTGTACCTAGTTGATATCATGCTCTTTTGTATATGGATGTCGTCGGTGTGAAATGAAAGGGGATCTTGTAAGTCCATGGAGTTATGTATATGTGTTAGAGAAACGCCTGGGCCGCTGGTCTAATCCATGCTGACCTGGTGGAAACCTGCAGCATAACCATAATGCGTTGTCTATGAAGCATTCTTCTTATAAAAAAACGAGTCCTATATTGAGAAAAAAGAGAAAAAGAAAAAAAAGAGATTATGAAAAGAGGAAAGAGAGAAAAAGCACCATATTCCCATGGTAAATAAGAAGATTGCTGAGATGCTCGTTGTCTGCTTGCCTTGTCATTTTGATATGGGGATTCTTCCGTATCATCGGGCAAGGGGTACCCCGTTGGCGGTTCTCTATGATACACATGTACTTACGATGACGAGAACTTACCGGTGACTAAACTTGAGTAGCATGAAGAGCGGACCTCGTATTCTAGGGACATGAGATTCCTAACTTATACTTCGTCAAGCATGTACACCATAGTTTGTTCACTTTAACCTTAATCACTTCAAGATGCTTATGATAGGGGCAATGAGAGATGAAAGCTATAAGTACCATAATTTTTGGAAGCTCTTTATGAAACTTGAACCGCTACTTCCTTCTATGAAGGCCTTTCTTCCACCATTATATTGATTCTCCACCTTCTATCTTTATGCACTTACTTTGAGAGCATAGTGGCCATTCTTAGTTCTATGTGGATTGTCCCAAGACTAGTTGATTGATGTATAACTTGATATTGCTTGTTTTAAACTATTTATATCTAGTCACTCTTATGAACTTTGAAGGTGTCCTATGCATTTATATTTGCTACTCTATGAGGGACAAGTTGAATGCTTTTATGCTATGTTTTCTTTATGTGAAACAAACAAACGTCTTGCAAAGCATTGTTATTCATGAATCTTTTGTTTGTGCCTTTTCATGTTGCAACATAGTTTCTTTGTCTTATTGCTAGAACTTTGTCTTTCATGTTATGATTGAAGTACTATGATCCTAGCTTTGAATGTTTTACAAATACTTTTATCAAGTTTATGATGGTGCATGTCACCTCAAAAATTATTCTTTCTTTTTATCACTTACCTACTCAAGGACGATCAGGAGTTAAGCTTGGGGATGTTGATACATTGCAAATGTATGTAATTTTTTTGATGTTCCATGCTTGGTTTTATCTACTTTCTTATGTTTTGTCCACACTTTGGAGTACTTTTCATATTATTTCTTGGACTAACCTATTAACAAGATCCACAGTGCCAGCTGCCTATTTTCTGCTGTTTTTGGTTCCAGGTAGTTAGAAAATGAATATTCTCAGAATTGGATGGGACAAAAGCCAAAGTTACTATTTTCCCAGAAGACTCACGGAGCCAGAAGGAGAGTCGGATAGGGCCACAGGGTGGCCACACCCCCCTTGGCACGGGCCAGCCTAGGCCGCGCCAGGGCATGGTGTAGGCCCCCTGGCCGGCCACCGACCTTGCCTCTTTCGCCTATATATTCTTCCCGAGGCAAAAACCCTAGATCATCAATCAGAAATCCACGAAAAGTTCCGCAGCGCCGCCGCCACCGAAGGGGAGATTCGGGGTACAGAAAGTCTCTGTTTTGGCACCCTGCCGGGACGGGGAAGTGCCCCCGGAGCCATCTCCATCGATCTCCATCGCCATCTCCATCACCGTTGCTGATTCCCATGATGAGGAGGGAGTAGTTCTCTCTCGATGCTAAGGGTTCTACCAGTAGCTATGTGTTCATCTCTCTCTATGCATGATCTTGTTGTGGTCATGAGCTTGTAATCTATAGATCTACCTTGCTACTCAAGTGCTTTAATAGCTCTCTGCTCTCCCCATGTGTGTGAAGTTGACAGTGTGCACACCATGGTGGCACTTAGGCTAGAGATTACAAATACTTCTTATGAGTTATATTTGGAGTTGGATGTCTTTATGAAATTGTGGTGTTTGTTGGAACCATCTAGTACTCAAGGTGATAGTGTGGGGTTTTCTAGATGGGAAAGACTTACTTTGAGGTGTGCTGTTATAGCCCTACCAACGATTAGAGTGTCCAACCAGAGAGTAGTTTAGCATAGTATCATAAAGAGAAGATATTTATATGAGAGTGTTCACTAGTGAAAGTATGATCCCCATGCCTTGTTTCTAAGCATTGAAACACCATTTGCAATTAGATCTGTTACATGTTTGCTTGCTTCCTTCTTTATTTCAGTTTGCCTTTAGTCTTTTCCCACGTTAACCACACGCCATCAAGCTATCTTCTATCACTGTTACCACTTATAATTATCCTTACCACTTGTATTTCACTATCTCTTTGCCGAACTAGTGCACCTATACACCTGACAAGTGTATTGGGTGTGTTGGGGACACAAGCGACTTCTTGTATCTTGATTGTAGGGTTGCTTGAGAGGGGATACCTTTGACCACTTCCTCCCTGAGTTCGATAAACCTTGGGTAATCCACTTAAGGGAAAACTTGCTGCTGTCCTACAAACCTCTGCACTTGGAGGCCCAACAACTGTCTACAAGAATAGAAGTGCGTAGACATCAGCGGCGCAGGAAGCGGTTTGGATGAAGGAGTTCATAACGGAACTAGGTGTGGTTCCTAGTGCATTGGACCCAATGGTGATCTATTGTGACAACAATGGAGCCATAGCCAACGCCAAGGAACCAAGGTCTCACAAGAATTCCAAGCATATTAAGCGTCGGTTTCACTCCATCCGCGAGCATGTCAAGGATGGAGATATAAAGATTTGTAAAGTGCACACGGACCTGAATGTAGCAGATCCGTTGACTAAAGTTCTCCCTAGGGCAAAACAAGATCAACACCAGAACTCCATGGGTGTTAGATTTATCACTATGTAAACTAGATTATTGTCTCTAGTGCAAGTGGGAGACTGAAGGAAATATGCCCTGAGAGGCAATAATGAAGGTGTTATTATGTATTCCTTGTATATGATAGATGTTTATTTTGCATGCTATAATTGTATTGATAGGAAACGTCAATACATGTGTGTTTAATAAACAAAAAGGGTTCCTGGTTATGCCTCTCTTTAAGACTAGCTCGTTGATTCACAAGATGATCAAAGTTTCCTGATCATGGACATTGGATGTTGTTAATAACAAGGTCACATCATTTGTGAAATGATGTGATGAACATTCATCCGAAGTATAGCATTACGATCAAGTCATTATGTTTACATTTCTATAACATCATACGAAGTAATCTTTATCCTCAGACCATGAGATCATGTTAATTGGTAACACGGAAGAGTATCTTGATAACATCAAACGTCACACCGTAACAGGGTGATTATAAAGGTGGGTTTAGTGCTACTAAGGTGTTATGTTGAGGCTCATGGATCAAGAGTGGAATTTGTCAATCCCTATGACGGATAGATATACTCTGGGCCCTCTCGGTGATATCACATTAAGATAGCTTGCAAGCAAGTGATGTGATCACTAGAATGTTATATCACGGGAACGAGAAAAGAGTGCATGTCGGTAACGAGATCAAACTAGGTATTAGGATACCGATGATCGAATCTCGGACATGTATTATATCATGAGACAAAGGGATTAAGTTACTAGCGTTAAAGGTTCTCACGATCACAGAAGTCATCATTGAATGTGCAGGAGTCAGTATGGATCTCCAGGTCCCGCTTCTGATTATTGATCTGAGAGGAGTCTCAATCATGTCTGCATTATTCGCGAACTTTAGGGTGACACACTTAAGGGTTGCCGGACACCATTTTGGAGCACATATGTTTCAGACAAAAGGTTTGCAAAGCGCAGGAAATGTTTCGACAGAAACAGGAATTGTTTGGGTGAAATTGCAGAAAGTGGTTCTGCATGTGATATTGAAATGTTGCAAGGGTTTTATGTGAATGATTGTTAATTAAAGTAATTAACAAAATTCTGAATAAAATAAATAAAAGAGTTTTATTAAATTGAGAGTTGCATTTAATTTGGTGGAAATTAAATACATGTGAGTGGGATTTTGGGTGGAGGCCATGTTTATGTGAGTGGAGGTTCACCACATGAATGAAGGAGGGGAGGAGTCCCCCCTTATGCGCCGACTATGGGAGGGGAGGGGTCTCCCTTCCTCCTATATAAATCCCCCTCTCCCCTCTCACAAATCACACCTCCCCGTGAAGGATCTCTCTCCCCCTCTAGATATTCCCCCATGGTCTCGGATTAGCGAGATACATGTTCCCGGTGGCCCTGCGTCTGGAAGGAGTTGCTGCTTCTGCTGATTCGCTGGAGCGAGGAGGTGGAGGTTGTCCGGTGGCTTGAACGTGTGTGCGAGGACGGATGCGCTGCTGATTTGTGGCGCTCGGACTTCCACATGATCTTGAGATCGGCAAGCGTACGACTACATCAACCACAAGTTCCTACTCGTTAACAAAACTCGTTGTCTTTGAGGGTAAGTTCTCCATGGATGTATGTCCACCCGTTGCTCTATATCTAGTAGATAAATCTTGGCGTATAGTTCTCATCGTAGGAAACATTTTGTTTTCTATGCTACGGACCCAACACTATAGTATGAACCCATTTGAACTATTGGAGCTCAATAAGCAACTTGATGCCATGTTGGCAAAAGGTCTGATTTAGCCAAGCGCATCGCCATGGGGATCGCCTGTTTTGTTTGTCGACAAGAAAGATGGAGGTAACCGTTTGTGCACGGATTACCGGAAGCTGAATGATGTCACCATCAAGAACAAGTACCCACTGCCCAAGATAGAGGATTTGTTTGATCAGTTGACCGGTGGTAGAGTGTTTTCTAAGATTGATCTTAGAACTGGTTATCATTAACTCAAGATTCGTGCAACGGATATTCCAAAGACTGCCTTCACCACCAGATATGGATTGTACGAGTATACGGTCATGTCTTTTGGATTAACCAATGCCCCCGCTTATTTCATGAATCTCATGAATAAGATTTTTATGAATTTTCTGGATAAGTTTGTCGTTGTTTTTATCGACGATATTCTAATCTATTCCAAGTCAGAAGAAGACCATGAGCTACACCTGAGAACAATACTTTAAACCCTTAGAGAGCATCAGTTATATGCCAAGTTTAGAAAATGTGAGTTTTGGCTGAAAGAAGTAGGATTCCTCGGACATATTGTTTTGGCAGGAGGAGTCACTGTTGATCCCGCCAAGATCAAAGATGTTGAAGCATGGGAAGCCCCAACCACTCAAACCAAAGTCCATGCATTTCTCGGATTAGTTGGATATTACCGCAAGTTTGTTGAAGGATTCTAAAGCATCACAAGACAAATGACCCAATTTTTGAAGAAAGATAAGAAGTTTGAATGGACCAACAAATGTGAAGCAAGTTTTCAAGAGCTCAAGAAGAGATTGATTTCAGCCCCAATATTGATTATGCCAGATATAGAGAAACCTTTTGATGTGTATTGTGATGCATCCAAGATTGGTCTCAGATGTGTTTTGATGCAAGAAGGCAAAGTCATAGCATATTTGTCAAGACAACTGAAGCAGCATCAGCAAAATTACCCTGCCCATGATCTTGAACTAGTAGCTGTAGTTTTAGCCTTGAAGACATGGCGTCATTACCTTATGGGTAACCGATGTGAGATTTATTCGGATCACAAGAGCCTGAAGTATTTTTCACCCAGAAGGAGCTGAATATGAGGGAAATGATATGGATTGAGTTAATCAAGGATTATGACCTTGACATTCACTATTACGCCGGCAAAGCCAATGTGGTAGCGGATGCTCTTAGCAGATTGCCGTGTAGATTAAACACCATGATCAAAGAGAACCAGCCAAGTTTGCATGAGGAGTTGGAACAGTTTAGAACAAAGCTAGTTAGCAAAGGATTTTTAGGTACCATTGAACTTCAACCCAAGTTGATCGGTCAGATCAAGGAATCCCAGAAGGGAAATGCAAGTATCGATGGAATCAAACATCGTATCGGTACAGGAAAGGTACCTGGATTCACCGAAGATGAAGAAGGATTTTTGTGGTACAAAGGACGTATCTGTGTGCCAGCAGATTCCGAGATGAAGCAGGTTATGATGTAGGAAGCTCATGATACTCTTTATTCTATCCACCCTAGAGGAACAAAGATGTATTAGGATTTGAAGGAGCAATTTTGGTGGCACAAGATGAAGAGAGAAATCGAAAGCTACATAACCGAGTGTGATATCTGTCAGAGAGTCAAAGCGGAACATCAGAGACCCATGGGACTGTTACAACCATTGCAGATTCTAGAATGGAAATGGGATTCCGTTGGAATGGACTTTATCATCGGCTTGCCTACTTCTAGTAGGGGAAATGACTCTATATGGGTCATAGTTGATAGACTGTCCAAGGTATCCCATTTTATACCTATCAATACTACCTACCAGAGTTCGAAGCTAGCAGAGTTGTACATAGCTAGAATTGTCAGTTTGCATGGAACCGCTAAGACCATAGTGTCGGATCGAGGAACCCAGTTTACCTCAAGATTTGGGAAGAAAGTCTAAGAAGGATTAGGAACCAAGCTGAACTTCAGCACCACTTATCACCCGCAAACCGATGGACAGACCGAAAGAGTCAACCAAATCTTAGAAGATATGTTGAGAGCTTGTGTGTTAGAGTATGGATCGAAATGGGAAGATTGTATGCCTTTCGCAGAATTCTCATACAACAACAGTTATCAAGCCAGCTTGCAAATGGCCCCATTTGAGTTCTTATATGGAAGGAAGTGTCGTACCCCTTTGAATTGGTCGCAAGTAGGAGAGAGTCAGATTTTCAGACCCGACATCCTACGAGAAGCCGAAGAGAAGGTTCACAAAGTCCATGAGCACCTCAAGACCGCCCAATCCAGAAGGAAGAGTTATGCCGACAAGAGACAAAGAGACCTGACTTTCAATGTCGGAGATTTTGTGTATCTCGAAGTATCACCCTTGAAAGGAATGCAACATTTTCAGCTCAAAGGAAAATTGGCTCCTAGATATATTGGACCATTCAAGATTTTGAATCGTCAAGGAGAAGTATCTTACCAACTATAACTGCCAGAGGAGATGTCAGCCATCCATAATGTGTTCCATATCTCGTTACTTCGCAAATGCTTAGAAGTTCCGGAGAAGACCGAAGTGTTCAAGAACATCGATCACAGAGCCATTGATATCAAAAAGGATCTAATGTATCGCGAATTGCCCATTCGTATCTTGGAAGAATCTTTCAGAACCACCAGGACCCGGAGTATCAAATTTCTCAAGATCCAATGGAGCAACCATACCAAAGAGGAAGCTACTTGGGAGCGAGAAGATTACATTAGGAGTGAGTTTCCAGATCTCTTTAGTTCCTAGTTTTTCTTAAATCTCAGGACGAGATTTTGTTTAAGGAGGGAAGGTTTGTAACACCCCAAAACTTTAATCAAGGTTATCAAGTTCTAATCACCCTATTTAGGGTTAACAAAAACTTTTATTAGGAAAATGGTGATGAATGCATGTGTGTTTGCATTAGTATAGAATTGAGTGTATATGTCATCCTTGATTGCTCTAAATGATGTGAAGTGGTAAATGCCACATCATCAAGACCATTTACAAACAAAATACAAAGAGAAAGAAATCAAATAAGAATAAATAATGCAAATGGTCATTTTTACCAAAGTAAACCACTAGGCCACTTTAGGTGTTCCTAGAAGAAGATTTCCAACAGAAACAATTTTATTTCTTTTCACCCCTTGCTAGACCAAATAAAGATGTATCAAGGCCCACTTTACAAACTTACAAAAACATCTTTCAAATCTATTTAAAGGACATTTGAAAATTGAATCAAGTGTATGTGTTAAGATCCCACTTTTTCAAAAACCTACCAAATCAATTCACCTTGACCTCTCCAATCAAACCTAGTCTCTCAAGCTTAATATAAGATCACTCAAAAAATTTGAATCAAAAATTTAGAACTAAATTTCATGCGGCCATTAACACAAACACTTGGCATGCATAGAATAATCTATAGCCTAACTTCACTATTTTGTATAGTGATCATCGACCATTTGGTCCCCAGTTTAACCCCCTGTCCCCTCTAAGCCTAACCCAACCCAGACCAACCCCCCCTGCACCACTTGCATAGTGGAGCGCCACCGTTTTGTGGTCATCGCTGGCCGACCACGGCCAGCTTGCACCAGACCGCCCCGCGCCCATCCAGCGTGTCCACTAGCACCGCCGAACCCTACCGCCACTCCCTGTCAAGCCCACGATCACAACCCGGCCGTGGAACACCCTAGTCGCGCCACCCACCACCTCTCTGCACCGTGTTTAGAGCGTGCCAGTGCGCCGTGCCCGACCAGCCCCGCCAGCTCGCACCTTGCCCTCACCGCGCGTGCGCAGCCTCGCCGTGATCACCCCATCCCGGCAGACACCCCCGTTCGCCGCCGCGCGACCCGCAGTAGCCGCACGCTGCAGCAAGCACCTCTGCCTCCGCGCGGAGCACCGCACACACCTGACCGAACCATGTTGCCCCTTGCCGCGCCTTTAAGTCCATGAGAACCGCCAGGGAGCACCACACCGTCTGCCTACCTCTGCCCCGACAGTAGCTGCCTATAGCGACGCCACCGTCGAGCTCACCGTTGCACCGCTCGGTCCCCTCGCCAAGCTATAAAAGAAGGTCACCCCAGCCTCTATTCATCACACCACTCAACTCCCCAATCCTCAATGACCTTCCCCACCTCTCCTCGGAGCAAGGAGAGCACCACCGTGCCGGAATTTCATCGGAGTCCGCCGCTGCTGGAGGAGAAGGGCGTCGTCGATTCCGACCACCCCGAGCCCTGCCGTGACCGCGCCTCACCCCTCTGTCATCTACCTCGTCGTTTGCCCCCGTCGCCGAGCCTAGCTAGAGCCCAGGTGAGCCCCAAGAGACCCACACCGCCACGTTATGTTTAGCTCGTCGCCGGCGCTGTTCGTCATCGACAACGACCGTTAGTCGTTGGATGAGAATTAGATCGTAGCGTCCAGATTGAAAGATACAGGTTCGTGTAGACTGAGTCACTGACTGGTGGCCCCCATCTGTCAGTAGCCCGCTGCGCCGCGGAGTGCAGCTGGGCCGGCCCGTTAGCTTTCCTGTGCTAGCTAGAAGATTCAAATAAATGTTTTTACTTTTAAATTGAAATCCTATTCTGTCCACTTATTCTAAAATCAATTCAGAGAGTTTCACTTAGCCAAAATGCGTGATTCTAATTTTTTTAGAAAGATAATTAAAATATATATCCAAGCCCGTTGGATTTAACTCATTTGGAGTTAGAGATAATCTATAGATAAAATAACAAGACAGAAGCTTTTGCAACTTCAAACATTTTTCAAAAATCAACCATAATAGCTTTTGAGTTGATTCCAACTCTCAAAAATCACATTTGATAATATCTATCTGAATATGTAAAAAGATTTAGGTTTGCATGCAGTGAAATTGGTCTAGTACCAAAATAAGGCTATTAGGGCATTTCTAGTCACTTTAAATCCATTAAATAATAATCTTAAACTTTATAAAATGTGATCAACCCTTTAAATCACATTCCCATGTATTAGAATAGGTGGTGATGACATGTGTCCACATGATCCCATATTCTAACTAGAGAATATTAAATCTTAATTAATTTCAATGAGTAGAAATATTTTATATATACAAATATTTCATATATACAAATATTTTATATATACAAAAATATATTTCCTATATACAAATAATTCCTATATACTAATAATTCCTATATACAAAAAAATTATTTCATATATAAAAATAATTCCTATATACAAATACATACCGGTGGTGGCGGTGGCGGTGGCGACCTGCGAGGGGAGGGGCGCGGCCGGGGCGGTGGTGGAGCTCGTGGCTATGTGGGCGGCTGCAACGAGGGAAGGCACGGTGGTCAGGGCAGTGGCGGAGCTCGTGGCGGCGTGGGCGGCCGCGGCGAGGGGAGGCGCGGTGGCCGGGGCGGTGGCGGAGCTCGTGGTGGCGAGGGGAGGCGCGGTGGCTCGGGGTGGCCGCGGCGCGGAGGGCGCGACGCGGGGAGGGCGGCTGGGGAGGCGTGGTCGAGGATGGCGGCATATACGCAGCTCCTCGTGATTTGCTCCGGTCGATGCATTCGACTGGGAAAGAAGCGGCGTAAAAAATACCCCCTACCCTTTAGCCCTGATGCGTGGCACAAACCGAGACTAAAGGGGGGTCTTTAGTCCCGGTTCCAGCCACGCACCGGGACTAAAGGCTTTGGCTGCCTCTTCGCCTGCAGAGCCTTTAGTCCCGGCCCAGAACAGCCGGGACTAAAGGCCCAAATTTGCGCGCGCCGGGCCTAAGTTGGTGCCTGTTTTTTCAAATATTTCAATTTATAACTACTATATTTTTAAACATTTGAATTATACAGTTTTTGTATACTTATGAATTTGACAAAATTTTCAACATGAAAAGTTCTTGAATTTGAATAAGTAATCCAAATTAATTTTCTGTTTTATAAATAATTATTCTAACTAGTGAAACTATTAACCATTTTGCCATTTTTAATTTAAAAATGCATTAACTATTATATTTTGCATATTTTTGAATCTCACTGAACTTTTAACATAAAAAATGCTTGAATTTGAATAAGTAATCCAAATCTATTTTCTGTTTTATAAAATAATTATTCTAACTAGTCAAACTATTAACCATTTTGCCATTTTTAATTTAAAAATGCATTAACTATTATATTTTACTGAAATCTCTGTTTCGGGTTTAGGGTTTAGGGTTTAGGCTTTAGGGTTGAGGGTTTAGGGTTAGGGTTAGGGTTAAGGTTTAGGGTTTTGGGTTAGGGTTTAGGGTTTAGGGTTTAACTATTATATTTTTGGAGCCTTTAATCCCGGTTGGAGTCAATAACTGGGACTTAATATATTTCCCGCCCTTCTCAGAGTTGTCAAGCCACACGTCAGGCTTTCCCGCCAGTTCCCTCCGCTTCCCACCATATTTTCCCACCTTTTCCCTCTATATCTAGGCCGGCCACCATGGCCATCCACACATCTAGATCTTCCCCTCTCACAACAATGGACACCGCATACTGGGCCATTCTAATCCTCGAGGAGACTGAGGCGCTGTTGGCCTCCAGCTACCCATGCCCGCCAGGCTACCGGCTGCCTGTCGACTGGATGCTGAGTGCTGGAGGAGTTCTTGTCCCTCCTGTGCCTCAAGGTTCCGCCCGCTAGCGGCCATCACGAACAACTTCTACCTCGAGCTCACGCCGGAGCAGCGGATGGATCCACATTGGGATCCCGACAACTACGACACCTGGAATGCCTTCTTCGCTAACCGGCAGGAAAGGGAGCTCGCCAGGTACGAAGGTGAAGGCCCGCCCCTGTTGAACCACAATGAGGTTCGTCACCACCTGTGGTGGTCAAACCAGACTATCGTCGGTGTGATGCGCTACATCGCCTAGGGAGATCATCCTCGCCTACGGTGCCCACACTTTGACCCTCCACAGAGCCACAAGAAGGGTGGGGATGGTGAAGGTCGCAGGCTACGCAACATCGTCATCCAGGAGCCCCCTCCCTCGCATGTCGTGAATTCGAGGCCGGAGTGGCAAGTACCCCTGGAATATGCCATGGCTGGGCTTAGGATCCAGCCACGTGCGCCTAGCGACAACGACAACGATGATGACAAAGATGAAGGCGACCCTGAAGCTGTGTACTATAGGGCTAGATATGAGTATGACTAAAGGGGGCCTTTAGTCCTGATTTCTTAGTCCCAGTTTTTTAATAATAATAAATGTCTTGTGTGTTAGTCCCGGATTGTGGCTGGACTGGCGGGACTAAAGGGGGACTTTACTCCCGATTCCGTAGTCCCAGTTAGAAACCGGGGCTAATGGATCGTTTCCTACTAGTGTTGGTCTCTCTACAACTTTCCCGAACTATGAAGATGTTCTATTCTTGTGCTGAGGAGCTAACTAATTTCACATATTAGGGAGTACATCTATGGCTAACTTGTTGGAGATGCCGGAGGACTGGGCTCCGGCGGCATCTCCCTCAAGTTGGCCGTAGTGTTGTCCCTGCTCTTATGTTAATAACTTCTCTACCTAGATCAATATGTCGGCGAGTTAACTAATTTCACATATTACGGAGTGCCTCTATGGCCAGCTTCAGAGAGATGCCGGAGGACTGGGCTCCGGTGGCATCTCCCTGAAGTTGGCCGTAGTGTTGTCCCTGCTCTTGTAGTTCATAACTTCTCTACCTAGATCAATATGTCGGGAGCTAACTAATTTCACATATTAGGGAGTGCCTCTATGGCCAGCTTCAGAGAGATGCCAGAGGACTGGGCTCTGGCGGCATCTCCCTGAAGCTGGTCATAGTGCGTTGTCCCTTCTCTTTCATACCATCTTGTTTGCAGTTGATAACTTCACAGGGATGCCTATTTATAGATTAAAACAACACAACATAGTGTCGACACTCATGACATAATGTCAACACTCACCCCTATCATAGTGTCGACACTCACCCCTTAAGTCCTAGTTGGTTTCTTCAACCGGGACTAAAGATGAATCTTTAGTCCCGGTTGGAAACACCAACCGGGGCTAAACATATTTCCCGCCATATTTTCCTGCCACGTTTTCCCGCCATGTTTTCCCGCCATGTTTTCCCCCCACGTTTTCTCGCCATGTTTTCCCGCCACGTTTTCCCGCCATGTTTTCTCGCCATATGTTTTTCCCGCCATGTTTTCCCGCCCTTTCCCTCTATATATAGGTCGACGACCGTCATGAACACCACACATCCACACATTCCCTGCCACACATCCACACATTTCCCGCCGCCTACTTTAGGATACCCCCGCGTGTTCGTCCACGACTCGGCGGCAACAACGGCGGAGTACTAGGCTCCATCGGGCATGTCTGAGACTAGGCTCCGTCGGGCTAGCACCTGGAGGTGATACCTTCCGGGACGCGTAGCCTGGTGAGGAATCTGGGTCCCGTCGTCAACCCGGAGCTTCTTTGGTGGCGGTCACATGGTCCAGGATCTGTGCAGAGGGAGCTGGCCCCCGAGGAGGTGGTACGGAGGCGTGTTAGGGAGGACTAGCACGTCTTCCGTTATATGTATGTGTTGGAGGTCAGGTTTTCCAATACCTGGCAGCATCATCCGAGACCTCACCCAAGTTATGCGCCTGTGATGGTTCCTTCTCTTTGGGTGACCACCTCCCGCGACTCAGAACACGGTCGTCGACGTCCAGTTTGATTGAGCAAGATGTATTACATGAAAGGGGACCTTTATATCGGAAATAAAAGGTTTAATACATTACATAGATTTATGTCTCAAATAAAAGGTTTAATACATTATTACACATCATCAACATCTAGTGTTGTGGTTTTCTTCTGGACCATAGCCATGGAGAATCTTCATCATTTAACAGGATGCTTGGGTTAGTTTTCACTTTGAATGGTGGAATTTCATGAAACTTATTGTAATCTTCTGACATGTATGTCTTATCATCCACTCCCTCGATGTTTCCATGTAAACTTATCTTTCCTTTTTCTCGGTTTGGTAGACATGTCCTTCACATAGAAAACCTGAGCCACATGGTTGGCTAGGACGAATGGTTCATCCATGTACACAAGATTGTTGAGATCCACTATTGTCATGCCGTACTTTTGGTCTACATGTACCCTTCCTCCTGTCAGCTTGACCCATTTGCACCAAAACAAAGGGACCTTAAAAGTAGGTCCATAGTCAAGTTCCCATATCTCCTGTATGTACCCATAATATGTATCCTTCTTCCAATTGTCATATGTTGCATCAAAGCGGACACCACTGTTTTGGTTGGTCCTCTTTTTATCTTGGGCAATCGTGTAAAATGTATTCCCATTTATCTCGTATCCTTGGAAAGTACATATAGTCAAAGATGGTAACCTGGCCAACAAGTAAAACTGATCTCCAACAGTGGTGTTATACATGAGATGTTTCTACAACCAACTGCTGAAATTCTTCTCGTGGTCCCCTTTAATCAAGGAGTCAGGCTTCCCCGGGTTTTCAGAGCCTAGAATATTCTTGTGTTTCTCGATATATGGAGCCACCAGGGTGGAATTGTGTAGAACTGTGTAGTGTGCTTGAGTGAAAGAATGCCCGTCCCTACATACTATTGATTTCCTTCCTAGTGTGCCTTTTCCAGTCATCGTCCCCTCATACCGAGATTCAGGAACACCAATCGGCTTAAGGTCAGGAAGAAAGTCAACACAAAACTCAATGACCTCCTCTATTCCATAGCCCTTGGAGATGCTTCCTTCTGGCCTAGCATGGTTATGAACATATTTCTTTCAGACTCCCATGAACCTCTCGAAGGGGAACATATTGTGTAGAAACACAGGACCGAGAATTCTAATCTCTTCGACTAGGTGAACTAGGAGGTGCGTCATAATATTGAAGAAGGATGGTGGGAACAACAACTCGAAGCTGACCATACAATGGACCACATAAATTTGTAACCCTGATAGACTTTCCATTGAGGAATGCACATACCTTCACAATGGCTAGTCGAACATTTTCTGGTAGAATGCCCCTCAATGCAACCAGAAGCAATTGCGTCATAAGCACGTGGCAGTCATGAAACTTTAGGTTTTGAAAATTTTTCTCTTTCATATTTACTATTTCCTTTATATTCGACGAGAAGCCAAACGGGACCTTGATACTGAAAAGGACTTCAAAAAAGATTTCATTTTCTTCTTTGGTAAGAGCGTAGCTGGCAAGCCCTTGAAACTGCCCTAGATGCTTGCCATCTCATCCTTTATGATGTTGCTGGTCCTCTCGTGTTGCTTGGGTATCTTCTGACTTCCCATACAAACCCAGGAAGTCTAGAATATTCATGCAAATATTCTTCGTCAGGTGCATCACGTCAATTGCAGAGCGGACCTCGTGCACTTCCCAATAGGGTAGCTCCCAAAATATAGATTTCTCCTTCCACATGGTTGCGTGTCCGTCGGCGTCTTTCGGAATAGGTTGTCCTCTAGGACCCTTTCCAAATATTACATCCAAATCCTTGACCATACCAAATACATCAGCACCAGTACGGGGGACAGGCTTTGTCCGGGTTTCTCCCTTGCCATTGAAATGCTTGCCTTTCTTCCTTAAGTGATGACTTGGTGGAAGAAAACGATGATGTACGGGTACACATTCTTCCTACATTTATCCAGATATATACTTTCAGTCTCATCTAAACAGTGCATGCATGCATTGTATCCTTTGTTTGTTTGTCCTAAAATGTTACTAAGAGCAGGCCAATCATTGATGGTTACGAATAACAATGCTTGTAGGTCAAATTCCTGTTGTTTGTGCTCATCCCACCCACGTACACCTGGTTTGGCCCACAACTGTAAAAGTTCATCAACTAATGGCCTTAGGTACACATAAAGTCATTGCCGGGTTGCTTCGGGCCTTGGATGAACACTGGCATCATAATGAAATTCTGCTTCATGCACAACAAAGGAGGAAGGTTGTTGATACATAGAGTCACGGGCCAGGTGCTGTGACTGCAGTTCTGCTCCCCAAAAGGATTCATGCCATCGGTACTTAGACCAAACCATAAGTTCCTTGCATCACCAGCAAAGTCTGGGAAGTCCATCTCGATTTTTCTCCACTGCCGACCATCAGCATTGTGCCTCAACTTCCCGTATTTCTTACGGTCTTCCATGTGCCATCGCAACAACTTTGCATGCTCTTTGTTTTTGAACAAATGTTTCAACCGTGGTATTATAGGAGCATACCACATCACCTTGGCAGGAACCCTCTTCCTGCGTGGATCGCCCTCAACATCGCCAGGGTCATCTTTTCTGATCTTATAACGAAATGAAGTGCAGACCGGGCATTTATCTATATTCTCGTACTTCTCACCGTGATAGAGGATGTAATCATTAGGGCATGCATGTATCTTCTGCACGTCTAATCCTAGAGGGCAGACAACCTTCTTTGCTTCATACGTACTGGAGGGCAATTCGTTATTTCTTGGAAGCAGCTTCTTCATTATTACCAGCAACTTTCCAAATCCCGAGTCAGTCACACCGGTCTCTGCCTTCCACTTCAGCAATTCTAGTGTGCTACCCAGCTTCTTCTGACCATCTTCACAAGTTGGGAACAACAATTTGTTGTGGTTCTGTAACATCTTCTCGAACAGCAACTTCTCCTTTTCTGTGTCATAGTCTCGCTTTGCATCAGAAATGACCCGACCAAGATCATCAGCGGGCTCATCTTGTTCCTGTTCTTCTTCATTATCTTCCACTTTGGTATTAGTGTATTCAGGAAACATAGATCAGTAGTTGTCATCATCGTTCTCTTCTTCATCATCGTCCTCCATCATAACACCTCTTTCTCCGTTCTTGGTCCAAACATTATAGCCGGACATGAAGCCAGACCGAAGCAGGTGGCTCTGAATGACTCTTGAGGAAGTGTGAGCCTGCTCATTCCAACATTCAACACATGGAGAACACATAAAACCATCCCGCCGCTTGTTCGCCTCGGCCACAAGGCGAAAAGAATGCACGCCTTCTCTGTAAGCGTCAGAGCGTCGGTCACCGTACATCCATGGATGACTCATCTAAAGGAAATATGCCCTGAGAGTCAATAATAAAGTTGTTATTATGTATTCCTTGTATATGATAGATGTTTATTTTGCATTCTATAATTGTATTGATTGGAAACATCAATACATGTGTGTTTAATAAACAAATAAAAGGTTCCTAGTTATGCCTCTCTTATAGACTAGCTCGTTGATTAACAAGATGATCAAGGTTTCTTGATCATGGACATTGGATGTTGTTAATAATGAGGTCACAACATTTGTGAAATGATATGATGAACATTCATCCGAAGTATAGCATTACGATCAAAGTCATTATGTTTATATTGCTATAACATCATACAAAGTAATCTTAGTCCTTAGACCATGAGATCATGTTAATTGCTAACATTGGAAGAGTGACTTGATAACATCAAACATCACATCGTAAAAGGGTGACTATAAAGATGGGTTCAGACACTCTAAAGGTGTTATGTTGAGCCTCATGGATCAAGAGTGGAATTTGTCA
Source organism: Avena sativa (assembly GCA_916181665.1). NCBI lineage: Eukaryota > Viridiplantae > Streptophyta > Magnoliopsida > Poales > Poaceae > Avena > Avena sativa. The sequence goes on from OV702295.1 coordinate 439,967,096, forward strand.
ATCCTAATGACAAATAGATATACTCTGGGCCCTCTCGGTGATATCACATTAAGATAGCTTGCAAGCAACTGATGTGATCACTAGCATGTTATATCACAGGAACGATAAAAGAGTACATGTCAGTAACGAGATCAAACAAGGTATTGAGATACCGATGATCGAATCTCGGACATGTAATATATTGTGAGACAGAGGGATTAAGTTACTAGCGTTGAAGGTTCTCACGATCACAGAAGTCATCATTGAATGTGAAGGAGTCGGAATGGATCTCTAGGTCCCGCTTCTGATTATTTATTTGAGAGGAGTCTCAATCATGTCTGCATTATTCGCGAACTGTGGGGTGACACACTTAAGGGCTGCCAAACACCATTTGGAGCACATATGTTTCAGAAGAAATAATTGTAAAGCGCTGGAATCATTTCGATGGAAACCGGAATTGTTCTGGGTGAAATTGCAGAAATTGGATATGCATGTGATATTGAAATGTTACAAGGGGTTTTATGTGAATGTTTGTTAATTAAAGTAATTAACAAAATTATGAATAAAATAAATAAAAGAGTTTTCATTAAATGAGAGTTGCATTAAATTTGGTGGAAATTTAATGCATGTGAGTGGAACTTTGAGTGGAGGCTAAATTGATGTGAGTGGAGCTTCCACCACATGAATGAGGAAGAGGTGGGGGCACCCCCCATGGGCGCCGGCCATGGGAGGGGAGGAGCACCCCCTCTCCTATAAAAGTCCCCCCTCTCCTCCCTCACAAAGCACACCTCCTCGTGAAGGATCTCTCTCCTTCTCTAGATATATTCCCCATGGTCTCGGATTAGCGAGATACATGTTCCCGGTGGCATTTCGTCTAGAAGGACTTGCTGCTTACGCTGATTCACTAGAGCGAGGAGGTGAAGGTTGTTCAGTGGCCTAAACGTGTGTACGAGGACGGATGCGCTGCTGATTTGCGGCGCTAGGACTTCCACACGATCTTGAGATCGGCAAGCGTTCGACTACATCATCCACTAGTTCCAACTCGTTAACAAAGCTTTTGTTATCTTCGAGGGTAAGTTCTCCATGGATGTATATCCACCCGTTTCTTGTATCTAGTAGATATATCTTGGCGTATAGTTCCCATCGTACGAAATATTTGTTTTCTATGCTGCAAACCCAACAGTGGTATCAAAGCTTGATCTATGCGTAGGTGCTTTGCACGGGTAGTACACATATGTTTATATGTGGACGATGATGATCATGTTATTACTTCTTTTATGCATTTTGGATATTGGTGGCATAGTGGGATGAAGCAGCCCGGACCAACTTTACATGTCATCGCACATGAGACCGGTTCCATGACTGACATCCAACTAGTTTTGCATAAGTGGCTAGTGGGTGTCTGTCTCTCCTACTATAGTCAATATCTGATTTACAACGAGTTGCTAATAACTTAGTTATCGTCGTTGTGGTTCAATGTTCGTAGGTAAGACCGGTTCTGTCTCCGAAAGCCCTAAGCCACGTAAAACCTGCAATGGATAAATTAGAGGCGTCTAGTTTAGATTGTTGCTGGGCTAGCGTCATGATATGGTAATGTTGTAAGTTGATGTATGGTAGATACCCTTATAACACACTTAACGTGTAAGTTCCATAGACCTTGGCCTTGCACACAAAGGAATGATAGAGATCATACCACGATGCATATGATGGTGATCAAATGCATGGACCATATCATCCCACTTTACACATATGATGTTCACATCTTATATTGCTAGTTTGGCGCTTTTAGTAGCATTATAAGATGATCCCTCATTTAAATATCAAGATAAAATGTGTTCTTCCTTAAGTATGCACCGTTCTATGGATCGTGTTTCGAGACATCACGTGATGATCGGGTGTACTCGACTCTACACTATCATACAACGAGTGTAAGACAGTTTTACACACGCGAGTACTAAGGTTCTTACTTGGCGAGCCTAGCATGTATATACATGGCCTCGGAACACGGACCGAACGGTTAAGCATGAGTCATATAGTTGATATGATGCCCATATAGATGCTCGCCTTTGAAGCTACACCGACTCACGTGATGATCGGACTTGGTGTAGTGGCTTTGGTTCATGTAATCACCAAACAGACACGAGGGATGTCGTTTTTGAGTGGGAGTTCATTCGTAATTTGGATTAGTTGAACTCAAATCTATCATAAACTTAGTCTAAATAAACTTTACAAATTCTGTTGTAGATGGCACCACCTGCTTTTAATTCCAATGTGTTCATGGAGAAAGAGAAACTTGCGGCAAATGGTAGCAACTTTACCAACTGGGCCATGAATTTGAGGATTCTCCTCTCTGCTACACAAAAGCAATATGTGCTAGAAGCGCCGCTAGGCCCCCCACCAGCTCTTGATGCCCCTGACGAGGAAAAGAATGTCTATATAACTCGCCAGGAGGACCACAACTTAGTTCATTGCGACATATTGTATGGGCTAGAGCCTGAACTTTGAAAGCGTTTCGAAAATGGCAATGCTTTTGATACCATGGGAGAATAGAAAATGATTTTCGATACCCATGCTGCCATAGAGAGTTATAATGCTTCTGAAAAGTTCTTTAGCTGCACGATGGAAGAGAACAAGTCTGTTAGTGAGCATGTACTCAAAATGTCTGGGTACGCCGATAAGCTTGTGTCCTTGGGAATAACGATTCCCATTGACATAGGCATACATCGTGTTCTCCAATCTGTGCCACCTAGCTATAGGAGCTTCGTGATGAACTATAACATGCAGGGCATTAAGAAGTCTCTTCCCGAGCTTCTGTCAATGCTTAAAACTACAGAAGTGGAGATCAGGAAAGAATAGCAAGTGTTGATGATCAATAAGACCACCGTTTTCAAGAAAGACAAGAAAGGCAAACAGAAGGGAAAGAAGGGCGGAAAATCTGTTGCCGCACCTGAAAAGAAATCCTGAGGTAGCCCCTTGTCTGATACCGAGTGCTATTATTGCAAGGGGACTGGCCATTGGAAGCGCAACTGCCCCAAGTATTTGGCGGACAAGAAGGCCGACAAGGCAAACAAAGATATATGTGATATACATGTCATTGATATGTACTTGACTAGTACTCGCAGTGCACCTAGGTATTTAATACGGGATCGGTTGCTAATATATGTAAGTCGATTCAGGGGCTACGGAACAAGCGATAGCTAGCAAGGGATGAGGTCACGATGCGTGTCGGCAATGGATCAAGAGTTGATGTGCTCGCCGTCGGAACGCTGCCTCTCCATATGCCATCGGGATTAGTGATAAATCTAAATAATTGTTATTTGGTGCCTGCACTGAGCATGAACATTGTATCCGGATCGTGTTTGATGCGAAGTGGTTATTCCTTTAAATCAGAAAACAATGGTTGTTCGATTTATATGAATGATATTTTTATGGTCATGCACCTGTGATGAATGGTTTATTTCTGTTGGATCTCGATAGTAGTATTACGCATATTCATAATGTTGATGCTAAAAGGATTAAACTTGATAATGATATATCTGCATATATGTGGCACTGCCGTCTAGGTCATATTGGCGTTAAACGCATGAAGAAACTCCATTCTAATGGACTTTTGGAATCACTTGATTTTGAATCATTTGATACATGTGAGCCATGTCTTATGTGCAAGATGACTAGAACGCCGTTTTCCGGTTCAATGGAACGGGCGACGGCTTGATTGGAAATCATACATACTGATGTATGTGGACCAATGAGTGTGTCAGTGCGAGGTGGATATCGTTATTTTGGTACTTTCACGGATGATTTGAGTAGATACGGGTATATCTATTTGATGAAACATAAGTCTGAAACCTTTGAAAAGTTCAAAGAATTTCAGAATAAAGTGGAAAATCATCATAACAAAGATCAAATTTCTGCGGTTCGACTGTGGAGGAGAGTTTCTTAGTTATGAGTTTAGCACACATATGAAAGACTGTGGAATAGTTTCACAACTCACGCCTGCCGGAACAACACAGCGTAATGGTGTGTCGGAACATCGTAATCGTACTTTATTGGATATGGTTCGATCTATGATGTCTCTGACTGACTTAGCACTGTCATTTTGGGGTTATGCACTGGAAACCGCTGCATTTACTTTAAATCGGGCACCATCTAAATCCGTTAAAATGACACCGTTTGAATTATGGTTTGGAAACAAACCTAAGTTGTCATTTCTTAAAGTTTGGGGATGCGATGTTTATGTGAAGAAACTTCAGCCGGATAAACTCGAACCCAAAGCAGAAATATGCATCTTCATAGGATACCCTAAAGAAACGATTGGGTATACCTTCTATCACAGATCCGAGGGCAAGGTTTTTGTTGCCAAGAACGGATCCTTTCTTGAGAAGGAGTTTCTTGCGAAAGGTGTGAGTAATCGGAAGGTAGAACTCGAAGAGGTTATTGAACCTTCTCTTCATGAAATGGTGAGTGGAGCAGCACCGGAATTGTTTCGGAGTTGACTTCACCTGATGAAGAGAGAGCTAATGATAATAACCATGAAACTCCGAAAGAGGACACTAACAAACCTCGCAGGTCAAGCAGGACACGTGCAGCTCCTGAACTATACAGAAATCATGTTATAAATTTCATGATTGATGAAATAGATGACCCTGTGACGTATGAAGAAGCGATGATGAGCCCGGATTCCAACAAATGGCTAGAAGCCATGAAATCTGAGATGGACTCCATGTACGAAAACCAGGTTTATACCTTGGTGGAGTTACCTCACGATCGAAAGGCCGTTGAGAATAAATGGATTTTCAAAAAAAAAACTGATGCTAATGGTAATGTGACCATCTATAAAGCTCGACTTGTCGCAAAAGGGTTTCGACAAATTTAAGGAGTTGACTACGATGAGACATTTTCTCCCGTAGTGATGCTAAAGTCGGTTAGGATTATGTTAGCAATTGTTGCATATTTCGATTATGAAATATGGCAGATGGATGTTAAAACTGTGTTCCTCAATGGTAATATTGAAGAAGAGTTGTATATGATACAACCTAAGGGTTTTGTCGATCCTAAGGATGCTAATAAGGTATGCAAGTTTTAGCGATCCATCTATGGACTGAAACAAGCATCCTGGAGTTGGAATCTCCGCTTTGATGAGGTGATCAAAGAGTTTGGATTTGTCCAAACTTATGGAGAGGCTTGTATTTACAAGAGAGTGAGTGGGAGCAATGTGGAATTTCTGATATTATATGTGGATGACATATTATTGATTGGAAATGATATAGATCTTTTAAACAGTGTTAAAAGTTATCTAAACAGCAAATTTTCGATGAAGGACCTTGGTGAAGCTTCATATATGTTAGGCATTAAAATCTATAGAGATAGATCAAGGCGCCTAATTGGGCTATCGCAAAGTACATACCTTGATAAGATATTAAAGAAGTTTAATATGGACGTAAGTAAGAAGGGGTTCTTACCTATGTTGCAAGGCAAGACATCGAGTAAAACTCAAAGTCCGGCTACGGCAGAAGAAAGAGAGATAATGGATAAGATCCCCTATGCCTCAGCCATAGGCTCTATAATGTACGACATACTATGTACAAGACCGGATGTGGCACATGCTATTATTTTGACTAGTAGGTACCAATCTGATCCAGGTTTGGAACACTGGATAGGGGTCAAGAATATCCTTAAGTACTTAAGAATAACTAATGATATGTTTCTTGTATACGGAGGTGAAGAAGAGCTGGTCACTAAGTGTTATGTCGATGCTAGCTTTGACATCGATCCGGATGACTCTATGTCTCAATCCGGATATGTATTTCTCTTGAACGGAGCAGCAGTTAGTTGGAGGAGTTCCAAACAACCTGTGGTGGCTGGATCAACAACGGAGGTGGAATATGTTGCTGCTTCAGAAGCAGCGCAGGAAGCGGTTTGGATGAAGGAGTTCATAACGTAACTAGGTGTGGTTCCTAGTGCATTGGACCCAATGGTGATCTATTGTGACAACAATGGAGCCATAGACAACGCCAAGGAACCAAGGTCTCACAAGAATTCCAAGCATATTAAGCGCCGGTTTCACTCCATCCGCGAGCATGTCAAGGATGGAGATATAAAGATTTGTAAAGTACACACGGACCTAAATGTAGCAGATCTGTTGACTAAAGTTCTCCCTAGGGAAAAACATGATCAACACCAGAACTCCATGGGTGTTAGATTTATCACTTTGTAAACTAGATTATTGTCTCTAGTGCAAGTGGGAGACTGAAGTAAATATGCCCTGAGAGGCAATAATAAAGTTGTTATTATGTATTCCTTGTACATGATAGATGTTTATTTTGCATGATATAATTGTATTGATTGGAATGAAACATCTATACATGTGTGTTTAATAAACAAATAAAAGGTTCCTAGTTATGCCTCTCTTATAGACTAGCTCGTTGATTAACAAGATGATCAAGGTTTCCTGATCATGGACACTAGATGTTGTTAATAACAAGGTCACAACATTTGTGAAATGATGTGATGAAGATTCATACGAGGTATAGCATTACGATCAAAGTCATTATGTTTATATTTCTATAACATCATACGAAGTAATCTTAGTCCTTAGACCATGAGATCATGTTAATTTCTAACATCGGAAGAGTGACTTGATAACATCAAACGTCACACCATCAAAGGGTGACTATAAAGATGGGTTCATACACTCCGAAGGTGTTATGTTGAGGCTCACGGATCAAGAGTGGAATTTGTCAATCCTGATGACAGATAGATATACTCTAGGCCCTCTCGGTGATATCACATTAAGATAGCTTGCAAGCAAGTGATGTGATCACTAGAATGTTATATCACAGGAACGAGAAAAGAGTACATGTCGGTAACGACATCAAAATAGGTATTGAGATACTGATAATCGATTCTCGGACATGTAATATATCATGATACAAAGGGATTAAGTTATTAGCGTTGAAGGTTCCCACGATCACAGAAGTCATCGTTGAATGTGCAGGAGTCAGAATAGATCTCCAGGTCCCGCTTCTGATTATTGATTTGAGAGGAGTCTCATGATGGGTTCGTAGCATGGAAAACAAAAATTTTCTACCGCAAGAACGAACAAAACCCAGATCTCATCTAGATAAAAGCGAAGATCTAATCTACTAGACATGAGCAACGAGATAGATCGGTACTAACCCTCGTAGAACCGAAAGCGTTAACGAGATTAGATCTCGTGGATGATGTAGTCGATCACTTGTCGATCTCAAGATCGTGTGGATGATCCATCCGGCGCCGCGTTCCGGCAGCGCTTCCGTAGACGGTCACACGTGCGGAGTCGAAGCAGACCTTCCTCTCCCTGTTCCAGCGAGCAGCGGAGGTAGTAGATCTTCTCCACGGAATCCCAGCAGCACGACGGCGTGGTGGGGGTGGTGGAGATGAGAATTCTGCAGGGCTTCGCCTATGCCTGTGCAGAAGAAACGTGGAGGAGAGAGGCGGCTGAGATTGGGAGTTATGAGACAAGGTGCAAGAGGGGGCGCCCCCTCCCTTCTATTTAAAGGGGGGAGGCGCGCCTGGGGAGGGGGAGTCCTAGTAGGACTCCCTCCTCCTTGGGCCGGCGGGTTGGGGGGAGGAGTCGTCCTCCCCCATGAATCCGTGTCTTACCCCACTTGGTTTCTTTGATCCATTTCTTGGTTTTCAAGCAAACTCCAAGAAATCCTCTAGAACCTTCCAGAAGATTCTGAAACCTTCTAGAATCTCCATACAAACACTCCGGAACATTTCCTAACTTAGAAAATGATCCCCAATATATGAATCTCATTCTCCGGACCATTCCGGATCTCCTCGTGATGTCCCGGACCCATTCCGAGACTCCGAACAACATTCGGTCTCCAACGCAAATTCCATATCTACTTCAAACAACTTCGAACCTTAAGTGTGTCACCCTATGGTTCGTGAATATGCAGACATGATGAAGACACCTCTCCCATCAATAACCATCAGCGGGATCTGGAGATCCATAACGGCTCCCACATACTCAACGATTACTTCGTGATCGATTGAACCAATTAACATACGAAACCAATTCCCTTTGTGTCGCGACATTCTACTTATCCGAGGTTTGATCGTCAGTATCTTCATACCTAGTTCTTCCTCGTCACTAATAAGTACTCTTTACTTGTTCCATGTTATGTCATCCCTTGTGACCTAGTCACATGCTTGCAAGCTATCTAGATGACATTCCACCGAGAGGGCCCAGAGTATATCTATCCGTCATATGGATGGACAAATCCCAATCTTGGTTCATGCGCTTCAACACATACTTTCAGAATACCCAATGACACCTTTATAACCACCTAGTTACGAAGCGGCGTTTGATGTCATCAAAGTACCCATCTGGTGATGGTGATTAACATAACCTCATGGTCGAAGGATTAGTTTACTATGTATTTCAAAGCTTACAGCAATACGAACTTAATGACTTGATCTTATGCTACGCTTACTATGGGTGTGTGTGTCCATCACATCATTCTCCTAATGATATAACCTTGTTATTAATCACATCCAATGTCCATGATCAGGAAACCATGATCATCAATTAATCAACAAGCTAGTTTAACAAGAGGCTTACTAGGGACTCTTTTATGTTTACAAAACACACAAGTATTAGTTCTTCCTAATAATACAATTATAGCATGGGGTGTAAACATTCATCATAAACACAAAGATATAATAATAACCTCTTTTATTATTGCCTCTTGGGCATATCTCCAACAGTGTCCCACTTGCACTAGAGTCAATAATCTAGATTTACATGGTAATATACCGAACACCCATGGCGTTTTGGTGTTGGTCATGCTTTGCTCTAGGGAGAGGTTTAGTCAACGGATCTGCTACATTCAGATCAGTGTGTACTTTGCAAATCTTTATGTCACCATCTTGTACATACTCACGAATAGCATGAAAACGTAGCTTGATGTGCTTCAGCTTGCTATGTGACCTTGGCTCCTGTGCATTAGCTATGGCACCTGTGTTGTCACAGTAGATGGCCATCGGGTCTAACACACTGGGAACCACGCCAAGTGCAGTAATGAACTCCTTCATCCATATGCCTTCTTGTGCAGCCTCCGAAGCAGCTATGTATTCCGATTCAGTTGAAGATTTCGCCACAACGCTCTGCTTGGCACTCCTCCAGCTTATTGCAGCACCATTCAAAATAAATACGTATCCAGACTGTGACTTCGAGTCATCTGGATCAGTCTTCCAACTAGCATCAGTGTAACCATTTACAACAAGTTGTTCATCACCTCCATAAGAAAGAACCATATCCTTAGTCCTATTCAGGTACTTTAGGATATTCTTGACCGCAGTCCAGTGTTCCATTCCAGGATCAATTTCATATCTGCTAGTCAAACTAACAGCATGTGCTATATCTGGTCTCATACACAGCATGGCATACATGATAGAACCTATGGCCGAGGCATAGGGAATTTTATTCATCTTTTCTCTATCTTCTGCCGTAGCTGGACTTTGAGTTTTACTCAAGGTCTTACCTGACAACATGGGCACGAACCCTTTCTTGCTATCTTCCATTCTAAACTTCTTTAGAACTTTGTCTAAGTATGTACTTTGTGAAAGCGCTATTAGGCGTCTTGATCTATCTCTATAAATCTTGATGCCTAGAATATATGCCGCTTCGCCAAGATACTTCATCGAAAAACTATTATTCAAATAGGTTTTGACGCTATTAAGAAGTTCTATATCATTCCCAATCAACAATATGTCATCTACATATAGTACTAGGAATACTACAGAGCTCCCACTCACTTTCTTGTAAATACAATCTTCTCCATAAGTTTGTATAAATCCAAAGTTTTTGATTACTTTATCAAAACGTTGATTCCAACTCCGGGATGCTTGCTTCAGTCCATAAATGGAGCGCTGAAGTTTGCATACCTTATCAGCATCACTAGGATCGACAAAACCCTTGGGTTGTACCATATACAACTCTTCTTCAATGTCACCATTAAGGAACGCCGTTTTGACATCCATCTGCCAAATTTCATAATCAAAATATGCAGCGATTGCTAACATAATCCTCATAGACTTTAGCTTCGCTACTAGTGAGAAAGTCTCATCGTAGTCAACTCCTTGAATCTGTCGGAACCCTTTCGCGACAAGTCGAGCTTTATAGACGGTAACATTACCATCAGCATCTGTTTTTCTTTTGAAAATCCATTTGTTCTCGACAGCCTTACGGCCATCCAGTAAGTCCACCAAAGTCCATACTTGGTTTTCGTACATGGATCCTATTTCGGATTTCATGGCTTCTAGCCATTTGTCGGAATCTGGGCTCACCATAGCTTCTTCATATGTCGCAGGGTCATCAGTGTTGTCCACTAACATGAAGTTCAAGGAAGAGTCATACCATTCAGGAGTAGTACGGACCCTCGTTGACCTGCGAGGTTCAGTAGTAACTTTGCTCGAAGTTTCATGATCATTATCATTAGCTTCCTCTCCAGTTGGTGCAGGCGGCACAGAAACATCTTCCGGTGCTGCGCTACTCTCAACTCCGAAAGAAGGTTCAATAACCTCGTCGAGTTCTACTTTCCTTCCAGTCACTTCTTTCGAGAGAAATTCCTTCTCCAGAAAGGATCCATTCTTAGAAACAAAAACTTTGCCTTCGGATCTATGATAGAAGGTATACCCAAATGTTTCTTTAGGGTATCCTATGAAGATGAATTTCTCCGCTTTGGGTTCAAGCTTATCAGGTTGTAACTTCTTTACATACGCTTCGCAGCCCCAAACTTTAAGGAACGACAACTTCGGTTTCTTACCAAACCATAATTCATACGGTGTCGTTTCAACGGATTTAGATGGTGCCCTATTTAAAGTGAATGCGGCTGTCTCTAATGCATAGCCCCAAAATGATAACGGTAAATCTGTAAGAGACATCATAGACCGAACCATATCTAAGAGAGTTCGATTACGACGTTCAGACACACCATTACGCTGTGGTGTTCCCGGCGGTGTCAACTGTGAAAGTATTCCACATTTCTTTAAATGCATGCCAAACTCATAACTCAGATATTCACCTCCGCGGTCAGAACGCAGAAACTTAATCTTCTTGTTACGATGATTTTCCACTTCACTTTGAAATTCCTTAAACTTCTTGAAAGTTTCGGATTTATGTTTCATAAAGTAGACATACCCATATCTACTCAAGTCATCCGTGAAAGTGAGAACATAACGATATCAACCACGTGATGCAACACTCATTGGACCACACACATCGGTATGTATTATTTCCAATAAGTCTGTAGCTCGCTCCATTATTCCAGAGAATGGAGTCTTAGTCATTTTTCCCATTAGACATGCTTCGCATCTTTCAAGTGATTCAAAATCAAGTGATTCAAGAAGTCCATCAGAATGGAGTTTCTTCATACGCTTCACTCCAATGTGACCAAGATGACAGTGCCACATGTATGTAGAATTATCATTCAATTTTATTTGTTTAGCATCTATGTTGTGAACATGTGTATCACTACTATCGAGATTCAATAAGAATAAACCATTCATCTCAGGTGCATAACCATAAAAGATATTACTCATATAAATCGAACAACCTTTATTCTCAGATTTAAAAGAGTAACCGTCTCGCAATAAACAAGATCCAGATATAATGTTCATGCTTAACGCAGGCACCAAATAACAATTATTTAAATTTAAAATTAATCCTGATGGTAGGTGTAGAGGGAGCGTGCCGACGACGATCACATCAACCTTGGAGCCATTTCCAACGCGCATCGTCACCTCGTCTCTTGCCAGTCTTCGTTTATTCCGCAGCTCCTGTTTCGAGTTACAAATATGAGCAACCGAACTAGTATCAAATACCCAGGCACTACTATGATTACTAGTAAGAAACACATCTATAACATGTATATCGAATATACCTTTCTTCTTGATGTTGCCGTTCTTTAGATCCACCAGGTATTTGGGGCAGTTACGCTTCTAGTGACCAGCACCCTTGCAGTAGAAGCACTCAGTTTCAGGTTTAGGACCAGCCTTTGGGCTTCTTAGCAGGTGCGGCAGCTTTCTTGCCGTCCTTCTTGAAGTTGCCCTTGTTCTTAGGCTTGCCCCGTTCTTGAAATTGGTGGTCTTATTGACCATCAACACTTGGTGTTCTTTCTTGATCTCCACTTCAGCAGTTTTCAGCATGGACGATAGTTCAGGCAACGTCTTGTTCATGCAGTGCATATTGTAGTTCATTACAAAGTTCTTGTAAATTGGTGGCAGTGATTGGAGGACACGGTGAATCCCCAATTCATTAGGAATCGGTATCCCCAACTCTCGGAGTTTGTTTGCGTGCCCAGACATGGTGAGCACGTGCTCGCTAACGGAGCTACCCTCTTCCATCTTGCAGGTACTTCTCGGAAGCTTCATAGCTTTCCATGGCCGCGTGAGTCTCAAATATGAGTTTGAGCTCCTTAATGATTTCAAATGGGTCATGGTGCTCAAAACGCTTTTGAAGCTCTGATTCTAAACCGTACAGGATGGCACATTGAACTGTGGAGTAGTGATGTTTCCGAGTGGCATAAACATTCTTTACGTCATCGGTGGCATCTTCTGCAGGTGGGTCACCTAGCGGTGCTTCGAGCACATAGGTCAACTGACCAGCCCTGAGGACGATCTTCAGTCCACGGAACCAGTCCGTAAAATTGCTTCCATTGTTCTTAAGCTTTTCTTTCTCTAGGAACGCATTGAAATTGATGGAAACGTTCGCCATTATCTACAACATATTTGCAAGTAGTTAAGACTAAGTTTATGATAAATAGTGTTCAAATTTAATTCTTAAATCAACTAGGTGAACTCCCACTCAAAACAACATCCCTCACAGTTGTTTTAGTGATTACACGAACCAAATCCACTACACCAAGTCTGATCATCACGTGAGATGATGTAGCTTCATCGGCGAACAATCTTCATGTTCATCATATCAATCATATGACTCATGCTCTAACTTTCGGTATTCCGTGTTCCGAGACCATGTCTATACATGCTAGGCTCGTCAAGATTAACCTTAGTTTCCGCATGTGCAAATCTGGCTTGCACCCGTTGTATGCACACGTAGAGTCTATCACACCCGATCATCACGAGATGCTTCGAAATGACGAGTCTTAGCAACGGTGCCAACTAAGGATGAACACTTTATAACTTGATATTTAGTGAGAGGGATCATCTTATAATGCTACCGTCGCGATCTAAGCAATACAAGATGCATAAAGGATTAACATCACAGGCAATTCATAATTAGTGTGATATGATATGGCCCTTTCTTCTTATGCCTTTGATCTCCATCTCCAAAGCACGGACATGATCTCCATCATCACCAGCATTGCGTCAAGGTCCGTGGCGCCGCTTCATGGTTGTTCATCTTCACTAGCAACTATTACAACTACTTGGAACAAAGCTATTACAAGATGAATAGACACGCAGGTCTTAACAGAATTAAAGACAACCATTAGGCTCCTGCCGATTGCCATATTACAACAAGGATCATTGCATACATCAAATACAATCACAATCACATGTAGGCCATATCACATCACAAAACCCCTGCAAAAACAAGTTAGACGCCTCTAATTTTCTTTGCAAGTTTTACGTGACTTGGGCTTTCGACTAGGAACGCATCTTACCTACGAAACTGAACCACAACGTTGATACAAGTGCTATCAAGTGCAAAGTTTAGATTTGATCTATACTATGATGGGAGAGACAGACACCCGCAAAGCCACTTATGCAATACGAGTTGCACGTCAAGCGTGGAGCAAGTCTCATGTACGATGACATGTAATGTTAGCCCGGGCCGCTTCATCCCACCATACCGCAAGATGCAAAGTACACATATAGCAAAAGACGGCACGAGCACCAACTCCCACAACCTCATTGTGTTCTACTCGTGCAACAGATCTATGCATAGACAAGGCTCTGATACCACTGATGGGTTCGTAGCATGGAAAACAAAAAATTTCTACCGCAAGAACGAACAAAACCCAGATCTAATCTAGATAAAAGCCAAGATCTAATCTACTAGACATGAGCAACGAGATAGATCGGTACTAACCCTCGTAGAACCGAAAGCGTTAACGAGATTAGATCTCGTGGATGATGTAGTCGATCACTTGCCGATCTCAAGATCGTGTGGACAATCCTTCCGGCGCCGCGTTCCGGCAGCGCTTCCGTAGACGGTCACACGTGCGGAGTCGAAGCAGACCTTTCTCTCCCCGTTCCAGCGAGGAGCGGAGGTAGTAGATCTTCTCCACGGAATCCCAGCAGCACGACGGCGTGGTGGTGGTGGTGGAGATGATAAATCTGCAGGGCTTCGCCTATGCCTGTGCAGAAGAAACATGGAGGAGAGAGGCGGCTGAGATTGGGAGTTATGAGACAAGGTGCAAGAGGGGGCGCCCCCTCCCTTCTATTTAAAGGAGGGAGGCGCGCCTGGGGAGGGGGAGTCCTAGTAGGACTCCCTCCTCCTTGGGCCGGCGGGTTGGGGGGAGGAGTCCTCCTCCCCCACGAATCCGTGTCTTACCCCACTTGGTTTCTTTGATCCCTTTCTTGGTTTTCAAGCAAACTCCAAGAAATCCTCTAGAACCTTCCAGAACATTCCGAAACCTTCTAGAATCTCCATACAAACACTCCGGAACATTTCCTAACTTAGAAAATGATCCCCAATATATGAATCTCATTCTCCGGACCATTCCGGATCTCCTCGTGATGTCCCGGACCCATTCCGAGACTCCGAACAACATTCACGTCTCCAACGCAAATTCCATATCTACTTCAAACAACTTTGAACCTTAAGTGTGTCACCCTACGGTTCGTGAATATGTAGACATGATGAAGACACCTCTCCCATCAATAACCATCAGCGGGATCTGGAGATCCATAACGGCTCCCACATACTTAACGATTACTTCGTGATCGATTGAACCAATTAACATACGAAACCAATTCCCTTTGTCTCGCGACATTCTACTTATCCGAGGTTTGATCGTCAGTATCTTCATACCTAGTTCTTCCTCGTTACTGATAAGTACTCTTTACTCGTTCCATGTTATGTCATCCCTTGTGACCTAGTCACATGCTTGCAAGCTATCTAGATGACATTCCACCGAGAGGGTTCAGAGTATATCTATCCGTCATATGGATGGACAAATCCCAATCTTGGTTCATGCGCTTCAACACATACTTTCAGAATACCCAATGACACCTTTATAACCACCCAGTTACGAAGCGGCGTTTGATGTCATCAAAGTACCCATCTGGTGATGGTGATTAACATAACCTCATGGTCGGAGGATTAGGTTACTATGTATTTCAAAGCTTACAGCAATACGAACTTAATGACTTGATCTTATGCTACGCTTACTATGGGTGTGTGTGTCCATCACATCATTCTCCTAATGATATAACCTTGTTATTAATCACATCCAATGTCCATGATCAGGAAACCATGATCATCAATTAATCAACAAGCTAGTTTAACAAGAGGCTTACTAGGGACTCTTTTATGTTTACAAAATACACAAGTATTAGTGTTTCCTAATAATACAATTATAGCATGGGATGTAAACATTCATCATAAACACAAAGATATAATAATAACCTCTTTTATTATTGCCTCTTGGGCATATCTCCAACATCTCAATCATGTCTGCATTATTCACGAACCGTAGGGTGACACACTTAAGGGTTTTCAAACACCATTTGGAGCACATATGTTTCAGACGAAAGAATTGCAAAGCGCTGGAATCATTTCGATGGAAACCGAAATTGTTTCAGGTGAAATTGCAGAAACTGGTTCTGCATGTGATATTGAAATGTTACAAGGGGTTTTATGTGAATGTTTGTTAATTAAAGTAATTAACAAAATTCTGAATAAAATAAATAAAAGTGTTTTATTAAATGAGAGTTGCATTAAATTTAGTGGAAATTTAATGCATGTGAGTGGAATTTTGAGTGGAGGCTAAATTGATGTGAGTGGAGCTTCCACCACACGAATGAGGAAGAGGTCGGGGCACCCCCCATGGGCGCCGACCATGGGAGGGGTGGAGCCCCCCCTCTCCTATAAAAGCCCCCCCTCTCCTCCCTCACAAAGCACACCTCCTCGTGAAGTATCTCTACCCCCCTCTAGATATATTCCCCATGGTCTCGGATTAGCGAGATACATGTTCCCGGTGGCATTTCGTCTGGAAGGAGTTGCTGCTTCCGCTGATTCGCTGGAGCGAGGAGGTGGAGGTTGTTCGGTGGCCTGAACGTGTGTACGAGGACGGATGGGCTGCTAATTAGCGGCACTAGGACTTCCACACGATCTTGACATCGGCAAGTGTTCGACTACATCATCCACGAGTTCCAACTTGTTAACAAAGCTTTTGTTATCTTCGAGGGTAAGTTCTCCATGGATGTATATCCACCCGTTGCTTGTATCTAGTAGATAGATCTTGGCGTATAGTTCCCATCGTAGGAAATTTTTGTTTTCTATGCTGCGAACCCAACATCATCTGCATCATACAACCATATATATCAAACGCAATCACGATGATAAAATTACTACCATGCAGTATAAACGAGAAAATACTTGCTAACCTTTTAGGACACCTAGAAACAAAGATGAGAAAACTTAAGTGTGGCTCTGGCACCTTATATCATGTTTTGTCTTGTGTGAACTCAAATGGCATCGTACTAACAGGAATTTCACCGAACACCTCTAGTGCATATGAAGAAAAAATTAGCACAAAGTTATACCCACCTCACATAGGAAAAAAAAGGAGATAGTGGAGGGCTGGGTGCAGTATATATAGGGCCAGACTATTAGTCCCGGTTTGAGACACAAACCGGGACTAATAGTTCTGCCAGGACCACGCAGGCGTGCCCAGACCCATTAGTCCCGGTTTGTATCTCAAACCGGGACTAATGGTCTCTTACGGGCCAGGACAAAGGACATCGGCAAACCGGGACTAATGGTCCCTTATGGGCCGGGAAAAAGGACATCGATGTCCTCGGGCCGTCTGGTTCAGACCATTAGTCCTGGCCCCAGCCACGGCCGAGACTAGTGCCCCGAACCAAAGGCCCATTTTCTACTAGTATGAGTTTCTCCCACTTAGGCTTGCTAGCCTTGTAGCCACCTTGCCCAATAGTATGGTGATACTACTTTTTAGCAGCATTTTGCTTATTCGTTTCAGACCTTTTCTTAGCTGGCGCCGATGTCTTGTACGCCACAAAATCAGCCCAGTAGTCTTTTATCTTCTCATACGCTCCAGTGAAATCCGGAGTCTTCTCTTTCACGACAAAGTCAAGGTGCAATCTTTTCTTCCAGCTGTTGAATTGTTGGGCCATCTTCTTAACAGCCCACTCTTTGACTTTTTGCTCCATGTTTTTCTGTAGTTTCTCCTGAGTTGGAATCTCCTCATCTGCATCGTAGTCATCTGGATCCACCTCTAACGTCGGTAGGGTGAAATTAACCATGAACTTTTTATAAAGAGTGTCTTTGGCTAAGTCATTGACATATAGAGACTCCGGATCCTTTGACGATCTATTCCATTCTCTAACGGTGATCGGGATATAGTCCCTAACAATAACTCCGTATTGCCTTATAAGTTTATTTGCAGCATCAATGGGAGCCTTCGGTTCACCGTCTAGAGCGACTTCTTCTATCCTGTACCTTTCATGGTCTCCCAACTTTTTGGCTGGACCTCGTTTATTCTTTGCAGAATATTTGCTCGATTTAGAGTGCTAAAAGAAGAAAGAGCGTTAATATATATGTATATAGACAACAAAGGCTTAATTAATTAATATATATATATATGCACTTCGCCGGCTTCTCCCTCGCCGGCTTCTCCCTCGTCGGCTTCTCCCTCACCGGAGTCGTCTGTTCGGTCGAAACCTGGATCTCCCTCACCGGAGTTGTTCAGGTATAGCGAGGTGACATCGTTTTCGATATGTCCTCCCTCGTTGATCATATCCTCAAGCGCACCAATCCGTGCAATAATCCCTCATACTAAAACATGTACAACGATGGACAGAGCACGTGATGTCTATCATGTTAACTGATGAATTATGCCTGGATATATTAATATAAATATGATACAAAAAATACCATTGCCAGTTCAGCAACATGGAATTGAGTGAATAGCATGAAACTAGAAAAATTACGATAAAATTTACCAAATGCCACCACTTCATGTCTTCAGGAAAGAAATCCATCGGATTTTCTGTAGTTTTTGCAGAAAACACTAGACGTATAGCCTCCTGCCGTGGAAAGCCATGTCGGTGCCTGTGCGAGCGAAGTGGCGCCTTCCGGTGGTGGCAAGGAGGATTTGACTATGGTGGCGCGCCGTGTTGGTCATGGGAGAGCAGTGCCTGACCCTATGTTCACGGGTGCTATTTCGCACCTATTACTGGTGGGGTTAGTACTAAAACATGTGTATAACATATTAATGTCTGATGAAGCAAATCCCCATGAGGGCCTGCATGGGTTGAGCGCTTCCCGTCGGTCATTTTGGATATTAACTTGAGAGTTCACATAATAAAAAGCTAGGTATATAAGACAAATAGGCGCTAGCTAGGTAGAAGACAAACAAAAGGCACATGCATAAAACCAAGAATAGCTTTAATCGGCAAATAGGGGCTAGATCCTGGCCTGCCATGCGAACCAGGAGAACTCTTTCACGGCAGCCCTAAATAGCTGAGGCACGTCAACCCAATTACCCTACCTACTTTCTCTTGCTGGCGAAGCCCACTGCAGTAACACCCGTTTCTCTGTCAATGTCAGGTGTGAGGAAAGACAGATGGGGATGTGCTCCACACCACGCAACATGACCGCGTTCCAGATGTCTCTCGGGGTTGTAGGGAACCGACGCACGAGATGAATCGATAGCCTCCGACGCTAACAGGCGCTGGAGAAAGAGAAGCCTCTATTCCTACTACTAAGAATGCCTAGCTAGTCTAACATCTGATTGAGAAATTAGCTTCAACATGAACCTCTGTGCGCACAAGCGAGTATAAAGTGCTATGTGGTTAATGATTCGAATGTGTCTCGATTGGTGCTGATATTTATCGGCTCTCAGAATTGTCGACTTAATTAACTTCACTTCCAAAGAAAAGAAAGTGAATGCAATCCTACCTTTACCTACTCGTCCATAATTTGTGTACGTACCAGCAATCAATAATCAATGCATTATTTACCTGGCCATACATGAAACCGAGCTAGCCATTATCTCTAGTCGCCTACTTCCTCTGTTTTAAAATATAAGATTATTAGCTTTGTAAAAAGAGTGTATCTAGACATTTTTAGTGTGTAGATTTACTCCAACACTAAATGAACCTACACACTAAAAGGAGTCTACATACACTCATTTCACAAATCAAAAACATCTTATATTTTAAAACGGAGGGAGTACATCTTATGTAGAAGGGGGTTTATCGATTTTACAATACGCAGATGATACAATTTTGTTTATGGAGCATGACATGAGTAAGGCGGTGAATATGAAACTTATCTTATGCATATTTGAGTAATTATTAGCCTTAATATAAACTTTCACAAAAGTGAGATTTATTGTTTTGGGAAGGCAAAGGAAGATGAGAAGGAATATCGGGATATTTTTGGGTGTGAATCCGGATCCTTGCCATTTAGGTACCTTGGGGTACCCATTCATCATAGAAAGCTCAGGAATTCCGAGTGGAATCCAATTGAGAATCGGTTTGAAGGAAAGCTTGGGTGTTGGCAAGGTAAACTGTTGTTGTATGGGGATAGATTAGTGCTAATCAACTCGGTATTAACAAGTATGCCTATGTTTATGTTGTATTTCCTGAAAATACTGAAGGGTGTCAGGAAAAGACTAGAAATCTATTGTTCAGTATTCTTTTGGCAAAGTGATGAACATAAGAAGAAATATAGACTAACCAAGTGGAATATTGTTTGTAGACCTAAAGATCAGGGTGGTTTGGGGATAGAGGTCTTAGAACTTAAAAACAAGTGCCTTCTTAGCAAATGGTTGTGTAAATTTCTGGTTGAACAAGGGGTATGGCAAGAATTACTCCATAATAAATACATTAAGAATAAGACTTTGGCACATGTCCAAGCTAAGCTAAATGATTCTCCTTTTTGGAAAGGCCTAATGCATGTAAAAAATAATTTCTTTAACAGAGATTTTTTTAGATTGGGGATGGGGTTTCGACTAGGTTTTGGGAGGATGTTTGGTTAGGGGAGGTGCTGCTGGCCCAACAATATCCTACTTTATATAATTTGGTGCATAGAAAGTATGTCTCTATTAATGAGGTTTTATCTCACAATCATCTTACTATTGGTTTTAGGAGGAATTTGATTGGGAATAATTGGGATGTATGGATACATCTTTGCCATAGATTAATGCAAGTTTCTTTATCTAATGAACTAGACACTTTTAAATGTAAATTAATGGTGGATGGGGTTTTCACGGTTAAATCTATGTTCGAGGATCTTATGAATGATCATTAGAGACTCCCAACAAAGTATCTTTAGAACCTTAAACTACCACTTAAGATTAAGATATTTATGTGGTTCTTAGATAACAAGGTTTTGTTAACTACAGATAATCTTTCCAGAAGAAACTGGTATGGGTGCAAGAAATGTTTTTTTGTGATGAGGAAGAAACTATTGAGTATCTTTTTTTAACATGCCCATTTGCTAAGATTATTTGGCACATCGTTTTCTTTACTTATAATCTCCCACCTCCAGCTAATATCACTAATACACTTGGGAATTGGTTGAAATGGGATGTATAAGACTGACAAAGATATAATACGTATAGGGGTATCTGCTTCATGTTGGTCTATCTGAAAGTGTCAAAATGATATTATTTTTAACATGTCTCAAGTTCAATTTTTTTTGTAGGTTATTACTACGGCAGCTCACTGGATCCAACTCAGTGCTTGTTTACTTCCGGAGTCTCAACAGGATATGATGGTCTCTGGGTACAACCGTCTAGTGATGGTTACTCAGGATATCTACTACCTGGTTATGTGGCGTCATACTAGTAGATTGAGAGATGAATAGCTCTTTTTAGGCTTTTTGTTGTCAGTTTTTCTAGTGATTTTCAAATGGTTGGTATATGTATCAACCATCTTTGTTCTGGCTGATCTTTGATCAGTAACTTCTGTACTTTCTTTTTTAATAAATAAGGCTGTGTGCATATGAGGATGCAGAGGCCGGGATAATCCCCATTTCGAAAAAAAGGGAGTACATGTCCTCGTCCACTGGCTAAGTTGATTTAATGATGACCTTATTTTCTTACACATGTACAAGAAAACATTTGCATTTCAGTTATAAAAAGCACATCAGAAAAAATTTATATTACATTCAAGAAGGACTTCTGAAACCCTAAATGTAAGACTTCCTAGACATTAGAATTCATTTGAAAGACACAGCTTTTGACGGACGCGCCGCTGTGTGGCTTCAGGCTTCACCACATGTATGCTACCGTGTGGAGCAACACCATTGCCGATGTATGCGGCGGGAATAACTGCGGAGCTGAAGGTGCCGGAGATGCATGAGTGTGGAAGGGTTTACCCTCCAGGAACACATTTGGACCATTCCCATAGCTACACTCTTGTAAAAATCGTGATGTTTTTCACTAGTTCTTGTTCATCTAATGTTTCTCGGGGCGCGATCACCGTCAATTTGCGTCTTGTGATACATGGTGAGTGCTTTTGGGAGACGAATCCACACTCGCCAGGTAAGGACCCGTCGGTCTTGACTTTTCATGCAAAAAAAGATTGCAAAACTTACGCATTTGCAATATTTGAACTCATGTCTAACTCATATCTATACTGGTTATGGCTTCATTTGTCTTCATCATGTAGTTCAACCGTTGGTCTTTGGAAACAATTGGCTCTATCTTCTGTCCCGAGTTGGCCATTGATACATTACAAATGTATCTATAATTTTTTATGTTCAATGCTTGGTTTTATCTACTTTCTTATGTTTTGTCCACACTTTGGAGTACTTTTCATATGATTTCTTGGACTAACCTATTAACAAGAGCCACATTGCCAGCTGCCTATTTTCTGCTGTTTTTCGTTCCAGGAAAGTCAGAAAATGAATATTCTCGGAATTGGACGGGACAAAAGCCAAAGTCAGTTTTTCACCGAGGGACACCAGGAGCCAGAATACGAGACGGAGAGGGGCTAGGGCCCAGCCACACCACCTGGCCGCACGGGCTACGCCTGGCCGCACCAGGGGGTGGTCTGGCCGCCCTAGGCACCCCCTCGGCCTCCCTCTTCGCCTATAAATTGCCTTCTGACCTAAAAACTTAGGGGGGTCGACGTTTTTCCAGAAGGAGTTCCGCTCCGCCGCCACCACCAGATTCCATGATTCAGAACCAGAAACTCCGTTCTGGCACCCTGCCGGGACGGGGAATTCGAGGAGATCATCGCCATCATCATCACCATCGCTTCTCCATCGACCATCCATGTTTCCCCCATCTATGAGTGAGTAATCCCCCGTTGTAGGCTATGGGGATGGTAGGGATTGGATGAGATTGTTCATGTAATGGCATCAGATTGTTAGGGCATGGTGCCTAGTATCTACTATTAGTGATTTTTGACTTTGTTGCGACTTGTTATGCTTAATGCTTGTCACTAGGGCCCAAGTGCCATGATTTTTATGATAGTATTGTTTTTGGTCTTACCTGCAAGTTGTATACACACGTTTTTGTCCGGAACCAATGGCCCCGAAGTGACAGAAATCGGGATAACCGGAGGGAATGGCTTTGATGTGAGGATCACATGTGTTCACCGAGTGTTAATGCTTTGCTCCGGTGCTCTATTAAAAGGAACACCTTAATGGCCAGTAGTTCCCTTGAGGCCCCGCTGCAAATGGGCTGGTGATGGCTCAATGCACGGCGCCTAGAAAATTACTTGATGGCGGTGTTGATGTAGAGCTCGTTGGGAACCCCAAGAGGAAGGCATGATGAGCACAGCAGCAAGTTTCCCTCAGTTATGAAACCAAGGTTTAATCGAACCAGTAGGAGCAAGGAAACACCTCAAAGGTGTTACTAGCTGAGCTTTGGCAGGGCGTATTACCGGTGCTAGTAGCAACGTGGAGACCTGCACAACACAACCACAGAACTTTGTCCCCAACTTGCGATGAGCTTGTCAATCTCACCGTGTTTTGCAGAAAACAAAGGATTAAACGTATCGAATGGAAAGAAGTAAAAGTTTGCAGAAAGTAAACACAAAGAAGTAAACAGTTTATAGATTGTATGTAAAGAAAAGGACCAGGATCCATAGTTCACTAGAGGTGGCTCTCCTTAGATAGATAACATGCTGGGTGAACAAATTACAGCGGGGCAATTGACAAACACCGAGAAAGCAATACATGCATATACTAATCATCTTGACTCCTTTGAGACTTGATTGGGCATTACAACATTATACATAGACCGCCATCCAACTGCATCTATGACTAATAATCCACCTTCAGGTTATCATCTGAACCCCCTCCAGTATTAAGTTGCAAGCAACAGATTATTGCTTTACTAACTGCGTGTAAAGTAAACAATACGATTGTTCTATGAACAAAGGATTGTTGTTTTCTCCCTAGTAGCAACAGCACATCTAGTACCTTAGAGATTTCTGTCACTTCCCCAGATTACCAGAGGCATGAACCCACTATCGAGCATAAATACTAACTCTTGGAGTTGCTAGCATCTACTTGGCTAAGATAGCTACTAACAACGGAAAGAATGCAAGATCACAAATAACAAAGACATGATAGAATCAATAATCAATCTGAAATAGCATCTCAATATCTATCGGATCCCCGCAAACACAACATGTAGAATTACAAATAGATGATCTTGATCATGAACGGAGCTCACAAGATCTAGACATGAAAGCACAAAGAAGGAGAACCAGCCATCTAGCTACTACATGGATCCGTAGTCCAAGGATGAACTACTCACGCATCACACCGGAGGCTTGCATGGTGATGAAGAAGGCCTCCAGGGTGAATTCCCCTCTCCGGCAGGGTGCCGGGAAGAGCTTCAGATCCCTCCCGATCTAGGGATGGAGATGACGGCCGGCTACAGACTCTTTCGTGGATTTTTGATCGGGCGCTTAGGGTTTTCATCCCGAGGGCATCTTATAGGAGGAAGGAGGGGCTGAGGGGGTGCCGGGAGCGGCCACACCACCCCCTGGCACGGGCCAGGCCTGGCCGCGCGGCCAGGTAGTGTGGGGGCTCCCTAGCCCCTCTCCGTCCCGTATTCTGGCACTTGATGACATCCAGAAAAATAGGCACTTTGGCTTTTGTCCCGACCAATTCCGAGAATATTCATTTTCTGACTTTCCTGGAACCAAAAACAGCAGAAAACAGGCAGCTGGCACTGTGGCTCTTGTTAATAGGTTAGTCCAAGAAATCATATGAAAAGTACTCCAAAGTTGGAACAAAACACAAGAAAGTGGATAAAACCAAGCATGTAACATCAAAAATTATTGATACATTTGCAATGTATCAACATCCCCAAGCTTAACTCCTGCTCGTCCTTGAGTAGGTAAGTGATAAAAAGAAAGAATAATTTTTGAGGTGACATGCACCATCAAAGACTTGACCAAAGTATTTGCAAAACATTCAAAGCTCGGATCATAGTACTTCAATCATAACATGAAAGACAAAGTTCTAGCAATAAGACAAAGAAACTATGATGCAACATGAAAAGGCACAAACAAAAGATTCATGAATAACAATGCTTTGCAAGACGTTTGTTTGTTCCACATAAAGAAAACATAGCATACTAGTATTCAGCTTGTCCCTCATAGAGTAGCAGATATAAATGCATAGGACACCTAGTTCATAAGAGTGACTATATACAATAGTTTACAACAAGCAATATCAAGTTATGCATCAATCAACTAGTCTTGGGACAATGCACATAGAACTAAGAATGGTCACTATGCTCTCAAAGTAGGTATATAAAGATAGAAGGTGGAGACTCAATATAATGGTGGAAGAAAGGCCTTTTGTAGAAGGAAGTAGGGATTCAAGTCTCATAAAGAGCTTCCAAAAATTGCCCCTATCATAAGCATCTTGAAGGTGATTAAGGTTAAAGTGACACAACTAAGAGGATATGCTTGACAAGTTATAAACCAAAATCTCATGCCCCTTACTTACGAAGACCGGTCCTCATGCTACTCAACTTCAGTCACGAGTAAGCTCTTGTCATTGTAAGTATATGTGTATCATTAAGAACCGCCAACGGGGTACCCCTTGCACATGATACGGGTGCTTTCCCATAATCAAAATGACAAGGCAAGCAGACAATGAGTATCTCAGCGATCTTTTTATTTGCTATTTGCATAGGTTTTTATTGAGGATGCTTCATAGAGTGCTCATTATGGTGATGCTGCAAGTTTCCACCATGATTAGGCATGGCTTAGGCTAGCGGCCCAGGCGTTTCTCTAACACACATACAAACTCCATGATCTTACAAGTTCCACTTTTATTTCACACCGCTGGGATCCGTAAGCAAAAGAACATGATATCAACGGGGTACAAAGTACAAGTGCAATGTTGAAAGCGTTCCCCATGAAACATGGTTCTGCTAATTTCAACTTATAAAGCGCAAGCATATACGTAACAAAGAAGGACCCAATGGTTCAAGTTTATTAGAGGCAAAAAGTAAAGTGTGCCATCAAGTTCGTGAGAGCTTTAATGACTAGCTTTCTCATAACAAGTTTAATTTGGAAGGTAAACAAAAGCATGAATATATTTGGAATAGCATAAGCTAGTAGGTAGGTATGGTGGACTCTTTGGAATAACTTGGTTTAGGGAGTTGTATGCATGAGTGGAACTCATACTTTGTTGTGGAGGCTAGCAAAAGACTGGGAGCGACAAACTAAGAGAGCAATAATGTCCATAATCATGCAGAGCGACAAAACATCATTGATCAAAGCATAAAGTGATACTACAAGTTGAAAAATAAAGGATCATAAAGGTTATGGTGACTTGAGATAGTCATAACATGGTGTGAGCATGTGCCAAGTCAACCCAAATAAAGCATCAAAGGAAAATACCACTATACTATGCTTTAATATGCTAAAACAACGCATGATTCATCCAAGTCACATTAAGCAATCTCAATTGTTTATAACAAGTCATGGTACATCAAAGAATACTAAGCATAAAGCCAAAACAATATCAAGCATGGCATGACAAAGCATAGGCCACAGTCAAAAACAAGCTCTTTTTACCACATAAGCATGAACTTTCCCACTCTTTTCCAAACCAAACCAAACTATTTGCAAACCAATGTATGAAAGAGGGGGTCCAACCAATTTATTCAGCAAACTAAGAAAACCAAAGCAAACAAAAAACCAAAAAAAAAAACGAAAAAGAAGACGCTCCAAGAACAACACAACTGTGCATGAGACAATAAAAATGAAGCGTTTGGAAGAAACCTAGGATTTTTATTGATGAAGAAGGGGATGCCTTGGGCATCCCCAAGCTTTGACGCTTGTACTTCTTGGATATTTCTTGGGGTGACACGCATGGCATCCCCAAGCTTGAGCTTTAGTCCATCCTTCATCTCATTACTCATTCCTTCCATACACCTGAAATTTTTCCTTCATACAAAACTTCACACAATCTTTATTAGCAATATTAGTGCACTCAAGATAAATAAGTCTTAAGGTTCAGTTCTAACACCAAATAAACTTCCATTATAACACCAGCTACTGTAGCACTTCCCTCAAAAAGCTCAGTTCCCCAAAAGAACTCAAAAAGGAACCAACAAGAAGCAAATGCAGAAAATGACAGAAATCTGTCAAAACAGACCAGAAGGTAAAGACGAATATTTTCGAAGACCTTATGTTGCTCAAATCAAAAAGTGTTGAACTAAAGAAAGTTAGATAACAACCTGGGGCAGAAGCACAAAAAATTACAGTTCAATCCGTCATACAGAGCTCTCTCACCAATTTTTACGGTGAAGAACAGAAATCTGTTTCATGACAGGAACTTTCCCAATCATTACTTCTCTCTCATTAGAGGTTACTCTTGGCACAAAAAGCAAATAAAAGGATAAGGAGCGGTTATTACAGAGGTAATAACTTCCAAGACTCATCTAAAACTTTTTCGTTATCTCCTGATGACCCACAAGTATAGGGGGTGTATCACAGTATTTTCGAGGGAAGTGAAACCCAATTTATTGATTCGACACAAGGGGAGCCAAAGAATATTTATCAGCCTTAACAACTGAGTTATCAATTCAGCTGCACCTGGGAACAATCTTGCTCACAGCAGTTTATCAGTAGCAACAGTTTTGTAGTAGGAATAGTAAAGTAACAGCAGTAGGAAAGCAAAGGCAGTAGTAACAAAAGCAGTAAACAGTGGGATTCGAGTGCGGTAGGCATAGGGATGGATGGACGGGCGTTGCATGGACAAGACAATTCACATAGCAATCAGAACATAGGGCAATTGCAGATAAATAAGATAAAGCATCCAAGGACTAGACAATCCTAGGCATGTGCTCCATATATAGTCATACGTGCTCGCAATGAGAACTTGCACAACATCTTTTGTCCTGCCAGCCCGTTTGCAGCGGGGCCTCTAGGGAACTACTGGCAATTAAGGTGCTCCTTTCAATAGAGCACCGGAGCAAAGCATTAACACTCCGTTAACACATGTGATCCTCACATCAAAGCCTTTCCCTTGCGGTTATCCCGATTTCTGTTACTTCGGAGCCATAGGTTCCGGACAACAACGTGTGTATACAACTTGCAGATAAGACCCAAAACAATACTATCATAATGAATCAATAATAAGTTCAGATCTGAAATCATGGCACTCGGGCCCTAGTGACAAGCATTAAGCACAACAAGTCGCAACAAAGTCATAAAGCACTAATAGAAGATACTAGGCACCATGCCCTAACAATCTGATGCCATTACATGAACGATCTCAACCAATCCCTACCATCCCCATAGCCTACAATGGGGGATTACTCACTCATAGATGGGGGAACATGGATGGTTGATGGAGAAGCGATGGTGATGATGATGGCGATGATCTCCTCCAATTCCCTGTCTCGGCAGGGTGCCAGAACGGAGTTTCTGGTGCTGTTTCGTGGAATCTGATGGTGGCGGCAGAGCGGAACTCCTTCTGGAAAAACGTCGACCCCCCCCCCCCCCGAAGTTTTTAGATCAGAAGGCTCCTTATAGGCAAAGAGAGAGGCCGAGGGGTTCCTGGGGGGCCCACACCACCCCCTGGCGTGGCCTGGCCTGGCCCGCGCCACCAGGTGGTGTGGCCACCCCAGGGCTCTTCTCCGTCTCGTATTCTGGCTCCTGGAGTCTTCGGGTGAAATAGGATTTTTGGCATATTTTCCGGGATTTTTCCTGATAGTTGATTTTTTGCACAAAAAGTAGACACCAAGGCAATTCTGCGGAAAACAGCGTCAGTTTGCATTAGTTGCATCCAAATCATACAGGTATAGAGGAGAAACAATAGCAAAAGTGCTTGGGAAAGTAGATACGTTTTGGACGTATCAACTCCCCCCAAGCTTAGCTTATTGCTTGTCCTCAAGCAATTCAGTTGAAAACTGAGTGCGATAAAAGAACTTTCATGAACACATTTGCTTCATATGATGTAAATATTCTCAGCAATGTGATCAACTACTTAGACAATTCATAATAAAGAGTACGCAACTGAGTCTACTTAATAGTCATTGCAAGCTATGAAGAGATTCCAACTCAAGAATAATTAGCATAAAGCACGAACATAAGCAACATTACAATGCTCATAAAAAGGTATGATAGAGTGGCATCTCGCTTGCCTTTGATTATGAATGTCCAGGCACCTCTGAAGTTCAAGTGATGACTAGAAGTAAAAATATCAAGAATTCAAGCATCAAAGTCATAACACAAATAATCAAGTATTGGAACAAACACAAAGAATGACAACTATGCTCTCAAGAAGGTGCTCGGAGAATATGTGGAGACTCAACAAGTAAAGGAAAAGGTTTTGAATAATTTTGAAAGGCTTCCAAATGCTGAAAGTATGGTACTTGTTAGATTTGAGCTCTCATTGCCCCTATCATAAGCATCTTTAATATGGTTAAGATGAAAGTGAGGTCCAATCCGAGTTATATGCTTGACAGACTATAAACTGGAAATCCCAAGTCCCTTGAGTACGAGGGCCGCTCCTCATGCTACTCAACTTTAGTTACCGGTAAGTTCTTGTCATCGTAAGTATGTGCGTATAATTGAGAACCGCCAATGGGGTACCCCTTGCCCGATGATACGGAAGAATCCCCATATCAAAATGACAAGGCAAGCAAACAATGAGTATCTCAGCAATCTTCTTATTTACCATGGGAAAATGGTGCTTTTTTCTCTCTTTCCTCTTTTCATAAATCTCTTTTTTTCTTTTTCTCAATAGCTATCTCTCTTTTTTTATAAGAAGAATGCTTCATAGATATCATTATGGTTACGCTGCAGGTTTCCACCATGTCAGCATGGATTAGACCAGCGGCCCAGGCGTTTCTCTAACACACATACATAACTCCATGGACTTACAAGCTCCCCTTTTATTTCACACCGACAACATCCCAAACAAAAGAGCAAGGTATCAACTGGGTATATATTTACAAGTGTTGAAAGTGTTCCCCGTGACAGCATGGTTCTGCTAATCCCCAACCTATAATTAGCAAGCATATAACTTTCATGGAGAGTTCACAATGGTTCAGGTTTATTAAGTGCAGGAAATAAAGTGTGCCATCAAGTTCGTGAGAGCTTTACTAACTAATTTTCCCATAACAAGCAAACATTTTATTCGGAAGAAAACAAGGCATAATGAATATGCACGGGAGTAGCAAGTGATGCTAATAGGTAGGTATGGTGGACACTTTGGAAATATTTGGTTTAGGGAGTTGGAAACATGAGTAAAACACTCAGTGGAAGTGAAGGCTAGCAATAGTAAGGGAGCGACAAACGAGAGAGCAATAGCTGTCATTATCATGCTTGCAACAAAACAGGACTAATCATGGCATGAAAGTGATTCAAAATCCTCAAGGCAAAACAATTCATCGAGGCTTAACTGATTATTACAGTCATGTGCATGCGTGAGCATGTGCCAAGTCAATCAAATGGAACATTCAGAGGAGGATACCACGGTGTCATACCAATTTATGAATAGAGTAATGCAAGCAAACATTCATGAAACATGCTACAAACTATTAGCGAGCTGGAGCTAATCATAAGAAAGCAAGAACTACTAAGCATTCAAAGAAGACATACACTCTACATGAACAGACTAAGCACGCCCACAGTGATGAGTATATGTACAAAAATGAAAAAAATAGAGTTCGTTACCAGCCTCTTACCATGCCTCAAGTTGTCATTGATCCTCATTATTGCTCTTCATTTGTGTGGCTTGAATAATAATATGAAACCAATAATCCACTAAGAACTGCCGAGCCCTGTAGCAAACTTTCAAAAACCAAAGAAGAACGACAACTATTTTTGGTGTTTTTGATTTTTAAATAAGAACCAAAAGAGAAAAACAAGCAAAGCAAAATCTTTTTGGGTTTTTCGAATAGTTCAAACAAAGAAAAAAGGGAAAAACAAACCAAGGCAAAAAGAAGAAGCAAACCAAAGAGAAACAACAAAAATATTTTTGGTCTTTCTGTGTTTTTAGAAAGTAAAAGCAAAGAAGAATGAAAACTAAAAAGAGAACGAAAACATGAATATACAAAGTACCGACGCAACATGATATGGAGATGAGTGCGGTGTCGGCGTACCTCCTCCCAAGCTTAGGCTTTTGGCCTAAGTGGGTATCAATCCATGTACGAATAGGGGTTCCAAGCAGGCGGATCTTGGTAAGAATGGTCGTAGCTAGGCCCATGAGAAGAAGAGGAAGCTCCCCAATCATAAGCGGGCTGCTGATATGAAGACTCTCCCTCATTCGAGGGCTGGACAGAATCGTCCGTGACCTCCCTTCTAGTGTCCTGCTCCTGTTGGGAGAGCTCTCCCAAGTACGTGTCAAGCTCCTCCTCAGTGAGGGACCATCCTTCCCTGTTATCAAGGTTAAACAAAATAGGTGCAGGCAAAAGAACAACACGCTCGGACTTGCTCTTTCTCCAACCAGCTTTGAGAAAGGTTATTTCATAAGATAACTCACTCAAACTAGCCCACGATGAAATAAATTTATGTTATATCGTGGAATTAAAATCAAGCCTCTCTGTGGGAAACTGTAGGTCTAGATGATGAGGCACTAAACCATGCAATGCTAGCAAACGAGAAGCAATGAGGCCTCCACAAATTCCACCTTTCTCACGGTTAGCAGAACACACTTGGCAATAAAGTAGGCAAAGTAGCGAATGGAAGGAAGATGAATGTTATGTATTTTTCCATTCTCCTTTGAGAAGCTACTCCCTTGAAAAATTTCTGCGTATAAATCCATGAGTGGTTCTGGTCTCTCTTTAATCTTCTTACATGATCCCCATTGAGGTACCTTAATGGCTGCAGAAAAATCATCAAGAGAAAGATTGACAGCAATATTGTAAATTTTGTAATGGACCATGGGGTTAGGCAAAGAGTGACTAAATTGGAAATCCTGTACCACAGACATGGTTAGCTTCACAAATTGACAAGGTTCATCTTCCAAGAAACGCTCTAACCCTGCATTAGAAACCAAAGTGTGGAAATCTTGTAGAATTCCTGCAGCTCTCATGAACTCAGGGCATGGATAAATGGAGGGAAAAACTTCCTCCTCCCTGTGGACCTTCATGACCTCAGGTACCCAAAGCTCATGTTGGTTTAGGTGGTGCTCACTCATCTTTTATTCTGAAATTTAAACACCTATTAAACAAGTGATTGCAAAGTAAATATAATAAAGGATTCTACTCATAGAGACTTGCAAGAGGCCTAAACATGCATCAAAACTATATCTCTAAGCATCAAACAAGCTTACATGCTCTCATAACAAGTCACCTACAGCAGCAAAATACTCAACATATAATCCACTAAACACAAATCTACTTGGACAAGGGGAGGAGTCACATACCAAGGAACAATTGCTCCAAATTTCAGCAAGAAAGATGGGCTGAGCAAGGAGATCGAAGAAATCGAGAGCAAGCACAGAAAGAATGCGAGTTTGAGCTATGAACTAGAGCTTACTCGAGAGAGGGAAGAAAGTGGCAGGTGAGAGAGGTAGTGGGGGGCCAGGGTGGCCCACACCAGGGCATGGCGCCACCCAGGGCTGGCCGCGCCACCACATGGTGTGCCTGCCTATTGGGCCCCCCTGGTACCTACCAGGTACTCGTCTGCCCCTTTTTTCACGTAAAAATTTAATATGAATTTTCTGGAATTTTTCGAGACACTTTGTGACATGGGTATACCCTACAAGTACTCGATCTTGGTATATACGGTCCAAATACATACAGGCCCACGGTGTCGCCAAAGGCCAGATGGAGGGACTCGAGTAACCTACGGACTCACGATTGCTTGAAGGACAAGAAGAAGCTAAATATAGAAAGTTTGAAAGGGAAAACCCTAACTTGTAACCGACTCGACTTGCTACCCGAGACCTAGCCTATCTATATAAAGGCTAGGAGGAGGCAGCGAGAAAGACACACGCAACCCTAGTTTCCACAACCCTTGCCAGATTGCATCTGCGCACCATTGTAACTTTCGACTTCTTCGATAATTCCACGAGCAGACAAGCAGGAGTAGGGACCTCTACGAGGCCTGAACCTGGGTAAATCCTTTGTCCCCTGTGTGCTTGTTTGCTAGCCGATAGATCTCTCCAGTGCTCCCTCCTTCTCCAAAACCCAAGTCCATAACAATGGGCATTGACGAGTTAAACCCTCGTCAATTGGCACCGTCTGTGGGAAGTGGGAGTGATGATGTTGCGGCTTCTTCGGCCCCATCAAACGCGATCTACAACTCTGCAATAGCGGAGATTCGCCAGCTTTTCGGCGCCTTCGACTTCATCGTCCACACGCCGGCTATCGCCCGGCCTTCGAGTCCGTGGGCGACGGAATGAGCCTGGCGATTGGGAGCTTCCGCTTCCAAGTTGGTCAGATGGGCACGCTTCGCATGCCCGATCAGCCGACGGCACCGGCGATTGCCCCAGCATCATGGTTCCCTCCATCGATCGGCACCCTCAGTGAGCTCAATGCTCCGGCGGTAGTTGGGAACATGGTCAGCGACAGCAGTCGCGACTCCGATCTAAGCGATCTGGCCACTAAAGATGGAACCCACGGTTTCGGATCTGAAAGTTGTGGAAGCAACATCTTCCCAAATCACTTCATGCGCACCGTCATCAACGCGGGCGACACCTCCGCCAACCGCGGCAACGGTGGTAACACCGGCAACGCACCGACCCGCCCAACGCCGCCAACGGCGGCAACGGTGGCAATGGAGGAGCAGTCGAACCTCCCAGCATAATCAATGAGCAAACCGGCGAACGTGTCGTGATCAGGCTCAACGAGCAAGAGTGGGAACGCTGCCGTGAAGCCCTATGAGGTGCACCCCTACCATTCGGGTCCCCGCAGTAACTGCTGATGGGCTACCACTGGCTCCTAAAAGAGGTATTCAAGCACCAAAAACAAGCAATCACGCAACTTGAGGCGCGTAAAAAGGCGGCGGACGAGTCGAGCCTTCGTCGCGCTGGGCTCTCCTCCTACGGAGGATCCTCCTCAAGAGGCAACGAGCACCTCACCAGGAAAAGGCAATCGCGGATGGCTCACCTCACCGAACAAGAACGCATAGACACCGCGAAAGTCCTCGACTTCGGCTCTATGACAGTCGACACGAGAGGCAACGTGGTTCCCAGGACACCACAAGCCGCGGTGACAGCAGCCACCATGTAACTTCTCAATAACCAGCCACCGGCGGGAGATCCCCGAACGGCCATGCACCGATCTACGATCACGGGCCTAGGGCTAATCGAGGCCGCCCTCGACAAGGAACCGGTACCAGACCCGAAAAAGAGCAAAGCATTAGCAAAGCGCTACTCCTCGCCCTGGTCCAGCGATGACAGTCACGACCTGTCTAGGCGCCGCCATTCACGGCGACACGATCGCGACTATGATGCACGCGATGAACTCACGCAGCGCAAGATCGACAAGTAGAGGGCATGACATGCTCGGTTGACTGACTCGGAAGAAGAAGATGGGGAGCTCTGCGGCGCCAGATGCTTCAGCAAATCCATCAGGCAAAAGCGAATGCCTAAAGGGTTTAAACTCCCATCGGAGAACCCGAAATTTGACGGTCTGCAGGACCCCAAGATCTGGCTGGAGGATCACATCTCCTCCGTCGGACTACATGGAGGCAGTCGAAGTACTGCCATGAAATGCTTGCAGCTACAGCTGCAGGGCGCCGCCCGGGCATGGCTCAATAACCTCTCACGCGGATCCATTCGCAGCTGGGATGAGCTGGTCTACAGCTTCGTGCGCAACTTTAAGGGCATGTACAAACGCCCCGCCTCAATCAAAGAACTGAGATGCTGCCAGCAAAGATCCGGCGAATCAATATGCTCCTACATCCAAAGGTGGTCCATCATCAAGAACTCCGCGGAGAACATCTCGGAAGACCGTGCGATTGATGCATTCAACGGTGGTGTCCGCCGCATGGAACTCAGAGAGGAGCTAGGCCACTCAAAGCCCCAGACCATAGACCACCTGATGGAGATCGTGAATCGGTGGGCTGATGGAGAAGATTCGGTGAAGAACCGCGTTCACTGTGACGAGGAGGCAGAACTCGAACGAAGACGCGACCGCCAAAGTAAGCGTCGCATGCGCGTCTACGACGATCACGATGACGTCAACATGGTCACATCCGGCTACACCGATAGACGCGACGATAACCGCAACAGCGGATACCGCAGCAGCGGGTACCGCGACTCCGGGAAAACCACGCAAGTGTGGCAACACCGCACTCGCGATGAAGCACCCGCGACCTCCATCGAGGACAAACTGTCTGGGCCATGCACGGTACACTTCTATATCGACAAGCATGATGGCAAGAGAAAGTCCAGCCACCTCCTCAAGGACTGCCGCGAGTTCCTCAAGCTACATGAGGGATTGGTTCGGATGAACCGCAATGCAGTTGAAAGAGGCTACGGAGCCGCTCCAGGCTCCATGGCACATGGCGCACCACCACCACCACCTGGGCCACCCCCGAACGGAGCTGCACCGGACCAGCACCACGGAGGTCAACCATACCCACGGGCCATGGGTACCATGATGATCCAAAAGGGGCGCCCCTCCAATAGGGTGCAGAAGGCCATCACTCGCCAAGTCAATTTGGCCACGCACTCGCCACCATCCACCACTGAGTACCTCAGTGGTAGTGAGCCATGCATTACCTTCGACAAGCGCGACCACCCGCCTCAAGTACCTCGCCCAGGTCATTGCCCCCTCGTACTCGAGGCGCAAATTGGAGGCTTCGACATGAGTCGGGTCTTCATGGATGGCGGAAGCGGTATCAACCTCATATTCGCGAGTACCTTGCGAGCAATGAGGACCCCTCTAACCTGCTTGGAGGCATCGGACACAACGTTCCACGGCATCGTCCCAGGAAAAGGCGTATACCCCCTGGGCAAAATCAACCTCGACGTCATATTCGGCATGCCGAAGAACTTCCGACGCGAGTGCATCGACTTTGAAGTTGTCGACTGGCCCTCACAATACCACTGCATCCTCGGAAGCGTCGCGTTCGCTAGGTTCATGGCAGTACCCCACTACGCCTACCTATAGATGATGATGCCAGGTCCCAACGGCGTCATCACGATCAACGGGAGCTTCGAGCGATCTGACAGTTGCGACAGGAAATTCAACAGAATCTCCCAGTCCTTCGGCATGCAGGAGGAGCTCGCACGATTGAAGGAAACGACAGACAACAGCCTGCCCCCCTGAGTACACCAAGCTCACCTGACCTCTCCTTCGACTCATCTGTGCACACAAAGAAGGTGCAGGTCCATCCATCAGATCTCGCCAAAACGGCCCTCATCGCCAACAACTTGAGTCCCGCATAGGACTCGCGCTCGTCGAATTCCTCCGTGAGCACTGGGAAATTTTTTCCTGGTGTCCTGCGGACATGCCAGGAGTTCCCAGGGTATTCGCAGAGCACGCACTCAACGTCAACCCCGACGCAAGTCCAGTCAAGCAAACAATCAGGCGACTGTCTAAGCCACGGGCACAAGCAGTCGGAATGGATATCAACAGACTCCTCGAGGCCAAATTCATACGCGAGATCAAGGAAAGCACTTGGCTCACCAATACGGTGCTGGTACCAAAAAAGGACACGGATATCCTACGGATGTGCGTGGACTTCACTTCTTTAAACAAGCACTGCCCAAAAGATCACTTCCCACTACCACGGATCAATCAAATCATCGACTCCACCGCTGGATGCGAGCGCCTCTGCTTCCTCGATGCCTACTCAGGCTATAACCAAATTCGAATGAAGGAGGAGGACCAGGAGAAGACCGCGTTTACAACGCCCTTCGGCGTGTTCTGCTACAACACAATGCCCTTCGGGCTAAAAAACGCAGGAGCTACATACCAGCGGTGCATGCAGGCTTGCCTCAAAGAGCAACTAGGTCGCAACATCCAAGTCTATGTCGACGACATAGTAATCAAAAGCAAGGAAGAAGCCTCTCTAATCGACGACTTGCACGAAACCTTCGCCAATCTCGATCGTTACCGGATAAAGCTCAATCCGGACAAATGCGCCTTTGGCGTACCATCTGGGCAGCTGCTCGGGTATCTCATCTCCACGAGAGGGATTGAGTCAAACCCGAAAAAGATAAAGGCCATACTGGCCATGGAGAAGCCAAAGAACATAAGAGGCGTTCAACAACTAGTCGGACGAATCGCGGCCCTCAGTCGATTTATCAGTCGAATGGGAGAAAAGGCGCTGCCCTTCTATCAGATCCTCCGCAAAGCTGACAAATTCGAGTGGACCAATGAAGCGCAAGAAGCATTCGAAGACCTCAAGTGCCTGCTATCCACCTCGCCAATATTGGTAACTCCACGAGAAAGGGAACCACTGCTGCTGTACATCTCCGCCACCAACCAAGTGGTTAGCACAGTGCTCGTCGTCGAACGGATCGAGGAAAACAAGGTCCACGGCGTACAACGCCCGGTATACTACCTCAGCGAGGTCCTCACGCCAACAAAACAGCGGTACCCGCACTACCAGAAGCTGGCATACGGCGTCTTTATGACCGCATGGCGACTGCGCCATTACTTCCAGGAACACCCAATCGTGGTAGTCAACGACGCCCCATTGGGACATATCCTCAATAACCCTGACGCCATAGGGCGAGTCGCGCTTTGGGGAATCGAACTGTCTCCATGAGACATCACATACGAAAAGCATGGCGCAATCAAATCGCATGTTCTCCCTGACTTCCTCGTACATTGGATGGAAAACCAACTCTCGGACAAACCAGACATGTCTTACCTCTGGACAATGCACTTCGATGGGTCCAAGAGGAAAGATGGAGCAGTAGCAGGTGTCATACTGACATCGCCTCAAGGGGACAAGCTGAAATACGTCCTGCAAATGCAGTTCACAGCCTCAAACAACGAGGCTGAATACGAGGCCCTGTTACACGGGTTGAGAATGGAAAAAGCCTGTGGCGCAAAGAGGCTAATCATATATGGCGACTCCAAGCTGGTCGTCAACCAAACAATGCACGAGTGTGATGCACTGAATGACAACATGATCGCATACCGCGACCTCTACGACACAATTGAAGGAGACTTCGATGGTTGCGAGTTGCGACACATAGGTTGCGAAAGCAATGAGGAGGCGGACGCACTCGCTAACATAGGCTCCACCTGCGCACCCATAGCACCTGGAGTATTTCTCGAGCGCATATGCAAACGCTCCATCAAGCCAACGGCCGCACAGAAGAAAACAAGCGCAGCAACGGACTCGGGGGCTACACCACCCAATGAGCCAATGACACTCGATGACTTGGAGCTCGACACAGGACTCGAGGGACGAATGAGCGTCATGATAATCGAACAATCCTCCTGAGCAAGCGCCTACCGGACGACCCGACAGACGCACGACACATCGCGCGACGCTCCAAGGCATTCGCCGTTATCAACAGTGAACTGTATAAACGCAGCATCACAGGCGTGTTACAACGATGCGTCTCCCTAGCCGATGGAAGAGCAGTCCTCCTCGACATCCATGAAGGGACCTGCGGGCACCACGCCGACAGTCGCGCCCTCTTTGCCAAAGCTCTACGAGCTGGATTTACTGGCCCACGGCCATGCGCGACGCCAAGGATATAGTCGAAAAGTGAAACGCTTGTCAGCGATTCGCGGACAAGCCACACGCACCAGGCGCAGAACTACGGCGTATTCCATTGGCCTGGCCCTTTGCCAAGTGGGATCTCGACATGGTTGGCAAACTTCCAAGGTCCTCGCAAGGAGGCTACGTCTACCTCTTGGTCGCAGTCGACAAATTCACCAAGTGGATCGAGGTCATGCCAGTGACCAAGAAATCAGGGCACAACGCAGTCAAGTTCTTCGAGTCCATCGTCTACCGCTTCGGCGTGCCGCACAGCATCATCACAGACAACGGAACGAACTTCACATCCAAGGAGTTCCAAGAATTCTGCGAGAACCTGGGGATCAACATAAGCTACGCCTCAGTAGCACACCCACAGACCAACGGTCAGGTGGAAAAGGCAAACAGGCTCGTCTGCAGTGGCATCAAGAAGCGACTCCTCCGACCACTCGAATAAGCCACGGGCTGCTGGCCAAACGAACTGCAATCCATACTATGGAGCCTGCGTATAACTCCAAACAGCGCCACCGGCTACACACCATTCTTTATGGTACACGGAGCAGAGGCAGTACTGCCCGCCGAGATACGGTACAAAGTGCCACGTGTAGTCGCCTAGAGCGAGCAGGAGTCATCCCTCGCACTCGAAGACTCCGTCGACCTCCTTGACGAAGCAAGAGAAATCGCCGCAGAAAGATCTATGATCTACCAGCAGAACCTGCGCAACTACCATAGCAGAAGGCTTCGCCCCAGATCCTTCGTCGAAGGTGACTTAGTCCTGCGACTGAAGCAGCAGGGGCATCTCAAGCTCGAGTCCCCCTGGGAAGGACCGTACGTGATTACAGAAGTAATCCCAGGTGGCGCCTATCGCCTTCAAGATTTAGA
The DNA here is from genome assembly GCA_916181665.1 of Avena sativa. Lineage (NCBI taxonomy): Eukaryota > Viridiplantae > Streptophyta > Magnoliopsida > Poales > Poaceae > Avena > Avena sativa. The sequence goes on from OV702295.1 coordinate 440,006,282, forward strand.
GACGGGAGTCGCACACTCCAACCCTTGGAACGTCGCACAACTGCGACGCTTCTACCCTTAGTTGTTTTTCTTTACTTTTGCATCAATAAGGCTATTCAGCCAAGGCTACTTAGCCGCACATTGTACTTCGTACAGTTCTTCGAATAAATAAAAGCTAAGTGCCCCGAAACTCTGTGCCCTCCTTTACTTTGTCAATTTTCATACTCGGGGGCTACGCCACCCTATACACATATGTTCTTCGAACAAAAACGCGACATCCTGAGTAGCTGGCACATCAATCGAACCCCTTAACACAAACTCAACCCAGCTGCAACGCACCTGACAGGTTGACAAGGGAACGAGATACAAAGATGGTCAGGCTAACGAAAAGGACTCGCATAAGTGCAACGCACCCCACGCTTATAAAGCCATTTGTACACATTCAACAGTAAATTATCTACAAATATATATGAGCTTTACAACACTAGTACACTTATGTGCAGGATACATATTTGTCTACCCTTGCAACAAAAGAACATTAGTCTGCTCCTCGAAGAAGTGGACGACCTCCTCGGCTGCACGGTCCACCGCCTGATAGTGCGGCACCATGTTCTAGGAAGATCCTGCTGGTGGCACTGGTGGCCCATAGGCAATGGCGGCGACATCTACGTCAGGCATGTGCAAACGCACCATGGAGAGGGCAGCCTTGGCACCAGCCACCAACTGCTGCCTCACGCACTCGCGAACCGCGGACATATCTTGAAATTTGGTCAGGAGAGCCAGCAGGTTTGATGGAGTATCATCCAGCAGGAACATCGCTCGATAGATGTTCTTCAAACACGACTGCAACTTCTTCAGAAATAGCAGCACTCGCGAGGCGCGATCCTGCAGGGTCGCCAACGCAGTCGCACGATCATGATCTACCCAGAAGTATCCACTCTCCTGAAGTTGCTCCCGGGTGAGATCATGAAGACGGATGGCAATCCTATCCCTCTCCTCCCGCGGATGGCGTGCGCTAACAACTACACGAAGCAGCATCAACAGCATGAGTACAATGTGCCATTGCGATTAACTACAAAGGAAAAGATGATGATGAGCAAACTAACACTTAAACTGGTCGCCCAACTGCGTCACCTCGCCAAGCAGATATTGCTCGCGGGTGGCGGCTTTTTCAGCCTTTGACTTCCACACGTCCGCGCTACCGCGGATCACAGGCAACTCACGCTCCAGTTGCTTAACGCGATCACGAAGTCGCGAAAGCAAGGAAAGCTCCTCTACCCTGGAGCATGGTGGTGCCATTGTATCCTCAAGAGATGGCGAGTCCGGGGTTCCCCCCACAGGACCACTTGACGTACCCTACCAAAAATCAAGCTAGAGGCAAATAAGGCGACCAACTCAAAAGTCAAAAGTAACAGATGCATTCAGGATCAGCATAAAAGTATCTACAAACACATTCGCCAACAGGCATATTCTCCAATCAAAAGAGCAATTCATCAACTATTACAAAGAAACTAACTATGAGGTAGTTGGCTTCTTCGACGTCGATGACCTCGAGGGCTTCATCAAGTCCGTGGTAGTATCAGATGCCACTGACTTTCTGCCGGCCCCTGAGGCCGAAGTTTTCGCCGCCTTCTTTGCACGATTGAGCTCCTCCGAATACTTGGCAACAGTGTTTATCAAGGAATGGCCATATTTGGCACAGGCAGTCACAAAAGGAGCGAATATTACCTGCTGACCATCCGCGCCAACAGGCATCGTCTTCAACACCGTAGAAGGATCCACTTCGACTCCGTGGGCTTGCACCATGGCAAGCGACATGGTCGCGCCAGCTGCGTGGAGGGAGTTCTTGTACGTGGCAGGCACACCCCCAGCGAGCGACTCCACCAGCTCCTCCACATTGTCGACCTGCTTCGCCTTCGGCATCAGCTCCTCCCGGAGGCGACTCAGGGCGGCCTTGGCCTTGGACAGCGTATTTTGGATAGCGGAGCTACGATCCTCGACCACAGATACCGTGCCCGCCAGAGCGTCATTGCGACAAAGGGCTTGTGGATCAAAACTCAAGCCGCCAGCATCTACACCAAAATACACACATGGATCAAACTTCTAGTGCCACCGGCACTACAGAGGAAGAGAAGAACATCAATAAAATATCTACCAGTAAAGGTACCTGAGAGAGCCTTGGCGACTGAGAATAGTTGCTCTTCGAACAACTTCTCCCTGGCTGCAAAGGAGGCGCGCAGATCCTCTTCGTGCTTCTGGCTTCATCACGAGCCGCGATTGCCTCGTCGCGCCCCTTCACAGCTGCAGCTAGCGTCTTCTCCAACGTGGCGACATCGCGCAGTAAAGCGTTATGCTCAGCTACATGGCAGTCAATAATTGGTTGTCAGTCGATTATACCAAAACAGAGAGAAGACAAAAGGAATAAGTATAGAACACTCACTTTAGACAACGCGATGATGCGTCTCCAGCATTGCATGTTGGCGACCCATCGCCATCACCTGCTCCGCCACTTGCGCGGCCTCCCTTACACGGAGCTATTGCACAAAGCAAGGAATCAGAGAGGGCAACAAAAGGCGATTAACTAGAACATTAAAAAAGAAGGAAAGCTATACTTACATGGTCCTCCAGCGACTCCGAAGAAGTTTGTTGAACCGTCATCCAAGCAACTACTCGATGCTCCCCTATGTGAGGAGAGCTCGAAGAATTGTGCCCGGAGTGGGCCGCCGCCGGAGAAGGAGCGCACTCGACCTCTACCTTGGCCCTTGAAGTCGCGACTCCCGATTCCTTCAAAAACTCGACGTTGCTAGAAGATGACGATGCCTCTTGACTGCAAGACAAAATCCGCACTCAGAAAGGGCAAACTCCAGGGCAAAGCCAGCAAGAAGAAAACAGAGAAGAATGAATGCACTAACAGAATTACCAGTCAATTTTTTCAAGATCAAAAGTGGCCTCCACCGACTCCGACGAAGACTCCTTAGGCAATCGCATCTTCTTGCGAGAAGACGGTGCCACAGCCCTCACAGGAATGGCGGGAATTGGCGAATCCACGCCAACAGCCGCGCCTCCTAGAGTTGAAGGAGTCGACGCGTCGGAATCCCCGCTACGCTAACGTTTGCGAGTATCCGGGCTCTCGGACTCGGGGGCTTCCTCTTCCACATCGGAAGGGACAGTCGACTCAGACTCGTCCTCTTCCAAAGCTTCACGAGGAATAATCCCCTCAGGAAGGGGAGGCATACAAGGCGACACCGCCCACTCCTGTATGCAAATAGTAAAGATCAGCAAACATAACAGAAAACGCAATCGAGAAAATAAGCTACTATGTAGCACAACTGTACCTCAGGAGGGGGATTCGAAGCATCGAAATGAGGAACGACTGGCTCGTTCGGAAGCACATCCTTGAGGGTGTACTTCGTGACCAGTCGCACCCTCTTATCTACCTCACTCGTGGACATGCCATCAGCAGACACGCGAGTGGCATCATCAGCGCCACCCCATTGAAACATGGGATGGACCCTGGCCTGGAGAGGCTGGACGCGACGACGTAGCCAAGTCCTAACAAGGGCGCAGCCTCCCTCTTCTGCGCCTAAGCGACTCTCAAGGTCGTAGATGCGCAGATATAGCACGTCTGTCTCCGCGAGTTCGGAAGGCAGGATCACGTTCTTCCAAGAACGCATCTTCTTGCAGGGAGTCACGGGATCGAAAGGCGCGAGTCCAAAGTGCTCATCCTTGGCCTTCTGGTCGCGAACATAGAACCATTTGTCCCTCCATCCCTAGACGGACTTGGTAAGCTTGATATCGAAGTAGGTGGCGGATGGGTCGACGTGCATTCCGCAACCACCTACGTCATAAACTAAAGAGCCAGATGCAGACTGACGCTTCAATTTAAAGATGCGCTTGAAAAGACCAAAGTGTGGCTCGATTCCAAGCCAGCACTCGCAGAGAGTGATGAAACAAGTGATGTGGAGGAGCGAATTTGGGGACATCTGATGGAACTGGAGCCCATAGAAACAAAGAAGACCCCAAAGAAAGGGGTGAAGAGGCAAGGAAAGACCGCGAATGATGAAGGCAAGAAACATCACTCGAAAACCAGCGGGAGGAGCAGGAATAGTCTCACCGCTGGGGACGCGCGCATCGGCGACTGCCGCAGAGATAACTCCATCTTGACAAAGAAGACGGAGATCTGACGCCTTGATGATAGAGGGGCGTAATGCGCCATTGGTCACGCGCCTTCTTCTTCCTGCCGGCGGCGGTGCTGGTGCCCGCAGCAGCGGAGCCACCTTTCTTCTTTGCCGCAGCAACGGTGGCCGCGGAATCAACGACAGCGCCTCCCTTCTTCTTCCCCATTGCGCGGCGGCGATGTGAGCGAAGGAAGTAGCTCGGGAACGAACGAAGCTGGTACAGCGTCATGGAGAAGATGGGCGCAGGGGAAAGCAGAAAAGCAACAGCAATGGCGATGGCAGCAAGGAAGAAAGAGCGCAGATGGGAAATTACCGCCGCAGCATCGCTACTTAACCCCTGGGAGATGCAATCCAACGGCTGACAAAAACCCTATTGGACGCATGGCAAGCATCGCGTTGGACACGTGGAGAAGAGGAAGCGCGAACCGTCCCCCCACTTCTACCATTACGCGTGGAAATCGAGGAGGCACATTTAAAATAAGATTACGCACGCCCAGTCAAATCAAAGTCAGAAAGTGGGACCCACCGATCGTCACGTCCCGTCAAAATCGCTCACGCGGGCAACTAAGGTCATACAAGCGTCAGCACTAACGTCACCAAGGCTATGCAGAGGAAAACTTCGACTATTTTTAGTCCTTGCTGGAGTCTTCGACTCCACCAAGCACTCGGGGGCTACTCCCATAGGGATCGCTGGCCGCGCACCCTACGACTTTTCTTTTTCTTGTTGCAGGAACATGGACAATCGCAAAAGCAAACCCAACCACTTGAAACACATTTCGATTATGGACATGTGTTACTCCCATAGGGAGACCGGAAACAAGCAGGGAAAATACGACAGCAGTCGCAAAAGTATTTTAGTACCTGCCTGAGTCATCGACTAAAACAAGCAGGCAAAAGACGACAGCAGTCGCAAAAGTGTGTTAGTACCTGCATGAGTCATCGACTGAAACAAGCAAGCAAAAGACGACAACAGTCGCAAAAATTCTTTAGTCCCTGCCTGAGTCTTCGACTCAACGAGGCACTCAGGGGCTACTCCCATAGGGAGCGCTGGTCGCGCACCCTTTGATTATTTGTACAAAAAACTGTGTGTTGATAACATCCACACTCGAAACTCATGGTGACACCGCCTCATAATTTTTCCCCTACAAAGAGACTGCGTCTCCTGGGTTACCCGAATCGTGTCCGCGATTATAAAATTCGGATGTCGCGCCTACGGCGTGAAGGTAAGACCTGAATAAGGCCTAGCAACGCATTTAACTGCGCACTACCAGAAACATATTCGTGCCTACAGGCACGATGAACATGCCTTGACGGACGCGTCAAGTGCTCACACCCATATAACTGGAATTCAACTCCTGTAAGACCTCCGCGGCCTGAGTCGAATTACACCAGCACTTTTCCGGATTCGAGTCCGTGGACTCGAATTTGAGTAGATTGTGTTGTTTCACCCTAAGGTGGTTAACTGATACCGATACTTCGGTTATATCAGGCACGTATATCAACAATCCCTATGACACAAATAAAAGCAATCGAAATGTACTCATTTAGGCACTCGAAGGCTTCAAAAAGTCCCTAGTCGAATCTGCGATTTCACTGGACACTCGGGGGCTACTAACATGGGTATACCCTACAAGTACTCGAGCTTGGTATATACGGTCAAAAAAATACAGGCCCACGGTGTCGCCAAAGTCCGGATGGAGGGACTTGAGTAACCTACGGACTCTCGATTGCTTGAAGGACAAGAAGAAGCTAAAGATAGAAATTTTGAAGGGGAAAACCCTAACTTGTAACCGACTCGACCTGCTACCCGAGACCTAGCCTATCTATATAAAGGCTAGGAGGGGGCGGCGAGAAGGACACACGCAACCCTAGTTTCCACAACCCTTGCCAGATTGCATCTGCGCACCATTGTAACTTTCGACTTCTTCGATAATTCCACGAGTAGACAAGTAGGAGTAGGGACCTCTACGAGGCCTGAACCTGGGTAAATCCTTTGTCCCCTATGTGCTTGTTTGCTAGCCGATAGATGTCTCCAGTGCTCACTCCTTCTCCAAAACCCAAGTCCATAACAATGGGCATTGACGAGTTAAACCCCCGTCACTTTGTTTTTGGGCTTTTTTTAGAAATAGAAGAATGATTTTTCTGACAGACAGATTTTTTTGTTTTTTTTTGGAAAGATGATGCAAAGACAAAACAAGGCTAGAACTACAGAAGTTCTAGCATGCAAGCAACTAACAACACAAATAAAACTAAACGAAAGCAAAACTAAAATGCAAAGGATAGAAATAAACAGAGATAATCATAATGAAAACATTGTTTTGTTCAATGGAATCCTTTTGTTAGCAAGGTTCATCAAGTCTTTCTACCAAAACAATTGCATATGAGACAAAACTTTGTACTCCACTAATGATTATGTTACCTTAACCTTGATAGCAATAGTCCCAATCATAATAGTTTCAAAATTTTCTCTTGGTATGGGACAATATATTTCTCCAACTTGAATGCCTTCAACATGTTCAATTGAATTCAAACCATAAGTCCTTTCAATCTTCTTGGGGAAATAGACAGTATGTTCCTTGTCATTAACATTGAAGGTCACCTTTCCTTGATTACAATTAATAACAGCTCCTGCAGTATTAAGAAAAGGTCTCCCAAGAATAATAGACATATTATCATCTTCAGGCATTTCAAGCACAACAAAATCAGTAAATATCAAGCAATTTTGAGCCACCTGAATAGGTACATCCTCACATATACCCACAGGAATGGTGGTCGATTTATCAGCCATTTGCAAAGATATATCAGTTGGAATCAATTTTTCAAGCTGAAGCCTCTTATAGAGAGAAAAGGCATAACACTAACTCCAGCTCCCAAATCACACAAAGCAGTTCTAACATAAGTGTTCTTAATAGAGCAAGGGATAGTTGGAATCCCTGGGTCTCCAAGTTACTTAGGAACCTTACCATTGAAGGAATAATTAGCAAGCAAAGTAGAAATTTCTTCATTAGGGATCTTCCTTTTATTCGAGACAATGTCCTTCATTTACTTTGAGTAAGGAGGCAATTTAATAGCATCAGTCAAAGGAATTTGCAAGAATAAAGGCTTCATCCACTCACAAAACTTATTATAGTGTTCATCTTCCTTTGACTTGTGTTTCTTATCAGGGAAAGGCATAGGTTTTTGGACCCAAGGTTCTCTTTCACTACCATGCTTCTTTGCAATAAAATCTTCTTTGGTGTATTTAGTAGTCTTAGTGTGGTTTTCAGGTTCTTCTTCAACTTTTTATTCATTAGGAACTTCATTTTCTTCATTACCACTTTCAGTTTCAGCATCAGAGATAGATATACTATTAGGATCCATAGCAGGTTCAGAGGGTTCTTCAACCGTTTCATGTTTCTTCTTCCTTTTCTTATGAGTAGAACCACTATTTTCAGCTTGTTGAGAATCCTGCTCAATTCTTTTGGGATGCCCCTCAGGATATAGAGGATCCTGGGTAGCAGCACCACTTCTAGTTCTAATTTCATAAGCATGTTTTTCTTTAGCAGCATTAACTAGCAAGTCATTTTGCACTTTAACGAGTTGATCTATTTGAGTTTGAACCATTTGGAAGTGTTTAACAATCATTTTAACATCATTAGAGGTTCTTTCCACAATATCTTTCAACTCAATAATAGCTCTAGTGTTTTCCATTAGATGATTTTGCACCCTTTTATTAAAGTTATCTTGCTTAACAATAAAGATATCAAATTCTTCTAAGCATTGATCAGGAGGTTTAGCGTAAAGGATATCACCTTCATCAAAGTGTTGGAGAGAGTGTACCTCAATAGTGGGTGAGTAGGTAATAGGCTTACATAATTCTTCTATAGGAGGTAAATTCTTGACATATGCGGCTTTAATTCCCTTCTCCTTAAGACATTTCTTAGCTTCCTTCATCACTTCATCATTTAATTCAATAACTCCCCTCTTCTTTGATGTTGGAATAGGCTTAGGAATAGATAGTTCAGGTACAATTACTTCAGGTATAGCTTGTTTAGGATGAGTCCAATCTTCATAATTCTTGCTTATTTTAGCCATTAATTCCTCAGCTTCCTTAGGAGTCCTATTCCTAAAAACACAATCAGCACAACAATCTAGGTATGTCCTAGATTCCTCAGTTAGTCCATTATAAAATATATCAAGAAGCTCATTCTTAGGTAATGGACTTCCAGCCTGTGCATGAATCAAAGCACAAAACCTTGCCCAAGATTCAGGCAATACCTCTTTTTCTCCCTGTTTAAAATCAAAAAGTTCCTACAAAATAGCATGTCTAGCACTGGGAGGAAAATATTTCTGTAGGAAAGTACTAATCAAGCACTCAGGGCTATCAATAGATCCAGGAGGTAAATTACTAAACCAAATTTAGCTTCTCCTTTCAGTGAAAAAGGAAAAATCTTAGAAACAAAGTAAGTACGCATCTTAATATCATCAGAAAACAAGCCACACATGGTAGAAAGTTCATTCATATGTGCTACCGCACTTTCATTCTTAGTCCCACCAAAAGGTTCTTTCTCGACAATAGCTATGTAAGATAGATCGAGAGAGAAATCATAATCTTCATCTATAATGTTTATGGGGGAAGTAGCAAACTTAGCAACAGGAGATAATTTGGATCTAATAGTACGCCTCTCTAGGAGAATCTTAGCAGCGCTCCTATCATGGGTGTTCTTACGTTCTTTAATAAACTCATCGGTCATCTCAACATAATCTTCTTCAATATCATAACTCTCACCAGACTCAGGTGAGCTAACAGGTGTGGTAGTGCCTTCATTAGGAGTTTCGGTATTTCTATCTATAGTTCTAGCAATCGTAGCATCTAGGAAAGGACCTAATGAACCACTCTTATCAAGCACAGTAGAAGCAGCATCATAAGCATCAGAAGTTTCAGATTCAGCAGTAGAAGCAGTGTGTGTAGCGTGTATGTGGTGGTGTAACGAGCTTACTTATAACAGACGGTGAATCAAGAGCAACAGAGGTGTTCAGAACCGTACCTCTTCTTGTAGTGGATGGTAAAATAGGAAACTTGCCATCACGAGACTTACCCATGATGGATGGATAGCAGCGAACAATAGAGAATCCAAGTGAACTTGATAAATAAAGCTATGCTCCCCGGCAACGGCGCCAGAAAATAGTCTTGATGACCCACAAGTATAGGGGGTGTATCGCAGTATTTTCGAGGGAAGTGAAACCCAATTTATTGATTCGACACAAGGGGAGCCAAAGAATATTTATCAGCCTTAACAACTGAGTTGTCAATTCAGTTGCACCTTGGAACAATCTTGCTCATAGCAGTTTGTCAGTAGCAACAGTTTTGTAGTAGGAATAGTAAAGTAACAGCAGTAGCAAAGCAAAGATAGTAGTAACAAAAGCAGTAAACAGTCGGATTCAAGTGTGGTAGGCATAGGGATGGATGGACGGGCGTTGCATGGACAAGACAATTCACATAGCAATCAGAACATAGGGCAATTGCAGATAAATAAGATAAAGCATCCAAGTACTAGACAATCCTAGGCATGTGCTCCATATATAGTCATACATGCTCGCAATGAGAACTTGCACAACATCTTTTGTCCTGCCAGCCCGTTTGCAGCGGGGCCTCTAGGGAACTACTGGCAATTAAGGTGCTCCTTTTAATAGAGCACCGGAGCAAAGCATTAAGACTCCGTGAACACATGTGATCCTCACATCAAAGCCTTTCCCTTCCGGTTATCCCGATTTCTGTCACTTCGGGGCCATAGGTTCCGGACAACAACGTGTGTATACAACTTGCAGATAAGACCCAAAACAATAATATCATAATGAATCAATAATAAGTTCAGATCTGAAATCATGGCACTCGGGCCCTAGTGACAAGCATTAAGCACAACAAGTCGCAACAAAGTCATAAAGCACTAATAGTAGATACTAGGCACCATGCCCTAACAATCTGATGCCATTACATGAACGATCTCATCCAATCCCTACCATCCCCATAGCCTACAGCGGGGTATTACTCACTCATAGATGGGGGAAACATGGATGGTCGATGGAGAAGCGATGGTGATGATGATGGCGATGATCTCCTCTAATTCCCCGTCCCGACAAGGTGCCAGAACGGAGTTTCTGGTGCTATTTCGTGGAATCTGATGGTGGCGGCGGAGCAGAACTTCTTATGGAAAAACGTCGAACCCCCCAAAGTTTTTAGGTCAGAAGGCTCCTTATAGGTGAAGAGAGAGGCCGAGAGGGTGCCTGGGGGGCCCACACCACCCCTTGGCGTGGGCTGGCCTGGCCCGCGCCACCAGGTGGTGTGGCCACCCCAGGGCTCTTCTCCGTCTCGTATTCTGGCTCCTAGAGTCTTCGGGTGAAATAGGATTTTTGACATATTTTTCGGGATTTTTCCTGATAGTTGATTTTCTGCACAAAAAGTAGACACCAAGGAAATTCTGCTGAAAACAGCGTCAGTTCGCATTAGTTGCATCCAAATCACACAAGTATAGAGGAGAAACAATAGCAAAAGTGTTCAGGAAAGTAGATACGTTTTGGACGTATCATCTCCCAATAAGTACTTTTGTTTAAGGCATTTAAGTTAGGCATAAGAAGCGAAGAAAGAATCAAGTGTTCTCAAATGAAGAAGCATTAACATCAATACCAGAAATATTTTCAACAAGGCAAGGTATATCATCCAAATAAGTTCTAGAGGATCCTCTCTCAATGCTCTTAGGTTCACTATTCTCATCAAATGGGTTTGCAGGAACAATCCAATCAAGATTCTTTTCTATGGCATCATGTATTGCTACTAGTTTGAAGGGTATTGGTATCTTAGGTTCCTCCCCATTAGGTTCGGTTTTGTCCATATTTTCTCGTGTACCAACAACATCTACACATGAGCCTAGCATATTGAAACGTTCAAAGACTTTTCTAGCTTCCTTGGCAACATCATAGAAATCCTTAAACAAAGTTTCTAGAATAAAATCCCTCTTTTCAGGGTCTTCAATTTCTTTAAGCTTAAGAAACATTACTTGCATTAAGGGGTTGAGGTTAACAAACCTAGCTTCTAACATGTGAATTAAAGAATCTGCAGCAATCTCATAGTTTGGAGCAAGTTCTGCAAGGGGTCTATCCTCGGTATCTTCATGCTTACTAACATGATTAAAGAATTCTTCAATATTGTCTTTCCCAATTATAGAACCACTACCAATTGAAAGGTCTTTCAAGGTGAATTTAGGGATCAACATGGTGAGCTAAGGGAGAGGTGACTACTAAAGGAGACTTAATTTTTTTGTGTTTTTGAATAAGAAAGCAAACTAGTAAAACTAATTTTTTGTGTTTTTGAAAGAAAGCAAACTAGTAAAACTATTTTTTTGTGTTTTTGAATAACAAAACAAGCAAACAAAGCAAAAAGAACACTAAGCAAAACAAAAACAACAAAGTAAAGAGAATGGTTATGAGGGACTCCCCTTGTGAAGATGTCCTTGACTCCCCGGCAATGGTGCTAGAAAATCGCTTGATGGCTCAATGCACGGCGCCCAGAAAATTGCTTGATGGCGGTGTTGATGTAGAGCTCGTTGGGAATCCCAAGAGGAAGGTATGATGAGCACAGCAGCAAGTTTCCCTCAGTTATGAAACCAAGGTTTAATCGAACCAGTAGGAGCAAGGAAACACCTCAAAGGTGTTACTAGCTGAGCTTTGGCAGGGCGCATTACCGGTGCTAGTAGCAACGTGGAGACCTGCACAACACAACCACAGAACTTTGTCCCCAACTTGCGATGAGGTTGTCAATCTCACCGTGTTTTACGGAAAACAAAGGATTAAACGTATCGAATGGAAAGAAGTAAAAGTTTGTAGAAAGTAAACAAGAAGAAGTAAACAGTTTATAGATTGTATGTAAAGAAAAGGATCAGGATCCATAGTTCACTAGAGGTGGCTCTCCTTAGATAGATAACATGCTGGGTGAACAAATTACAGCGGGGCAATTGACAAACACCGAGAAAGCAATACATGCATGTACTAATCATCTTGACTCCTTTGAGACTTGATTGGGCATTACAACATTATACATAGACCGCCATCCAACTGCATCTATGACTAATAATCCACCTTCATGTTATCATTCGAACCCCCTCCAGTATTAAGTTGCAAGCAACAGATTATTGCTTTACAAACTACGTGTAAAGTAAATAATACGATTGTTCTATGAACAAAGGATTGCTGTTTTCTCCCTAGTAGCAACAGCACATCTAGTACCTTAGAGATTTCTGTCACTTCCCCAGATTACCAGAGGCATGAACCCACTATCGAGCATAAATACTAGCTCTTAGAGTTGCTAGCATCTACTTGGCCAAGATAGCTACTAACAACAGAAAGCATGCAAGATCACAAATAACAAAGACATGATAGAATCAATAATCAATCTGAAATAGCATCTCAATATCCATCAGATCCCTGCAAACACAACATGCAGAATTACAAATAGATGATCTTGATCATGAACAGAGCTCACAAGATCTAGACATGAAAGCACAAAGGAGGAGAACCAGCCATCTAGCTACTACATGGATCCGTAGTCCAAGGATGAACTACTCACGCATCACACCGGAGGCTTGCATGGTGATGAAGAAGGCCTCCAGGGTGAATTCTCCTCTCCGGCAGGGTGCCGGGAAGAGCTTCCGATCCCTCCCGATCTAGGGATGGAGATGACGGCGGCTACAGACTCTTTCGTGGATTTTTGATCGGGCGCTTAGGGTTTTCATCCCGAAGGCATCTTATAGGCGGAAGGAGAGGCCGAGGGGGTGCCGCGAGCGGCCACATCACACCCTGGCGCGGGCTAGGCCTGGCCGCATGGCCAGGTGGTGTGGTGGCTCCCTGGCCCCTCTTTGTCTTGTATTCTGGCACTTGATGACATCCGGAAAAATAGGCACTTTGTCTTTTGTCCTGTCCAATTTTGAGAATATTCATTTTCTGACTTTCCTAGAACCAAAAACAGCAGAAAACAGGCAGCTGGCACTGTGGCTCTTGTTAATAGGTTAGTCAAAGAAATCATATGAAAAGTACTCCAAAGTTGGAACAAAAGACAAGAAAGTGGATAAAACCAAGCATGGAACATCAAAAATTATAGATACATTTGCAATGTATCAGCTGGCAGGACAAAAGATGTTGTGCAAGTTCTCATTGCGAGCACATATGACTATATATGGGACACATGCCTAGGATTATCTAGTACTTGGATGCTTTATATTATTTATCTGCAAATGCCCTATGTTCTGATTGCTATGTGAATTGCCTTGTCCATGCAACGCCCGTCCATCCATCCATATGCCTACCGCACTCGAATCCTTTTGTTACTACTGTCTTTGCTTTGCTACTGCTGTTACTTTACTATTCCTACTACAAAACTGTTGCTACTGATAAACTGCTGTGAGCAAGATTGTTTCCAGGTGCAACTGAATTGACAACTCAGTTGTTAAGGCTTATAAATTTTCTTTGGCTCCCCTTGTGTCGAATCAATAAATTGGGTTTCACTTCCCTCGAAAATACTGCGATACACCCCCTATACTTGTGGGTCATCAAGACTATTTTCTGGCGCCGTTGTCGGGGAGCATAGCTTTATTTATCAAGTCCACTTGGAATCACTATTGTTCAAGCTTAGTTTATTTCCGCCTTGTTTGCTTGTTTGTTTATAACAAATACAAAAAAAATTAGTTCCTACTCTAGTTGTTATTTTCGTTGGTCTTTTATTGTCTTGCTTTATCATGCTTTCTATCAATGGTTGGTTTCTTTGAAACTGAACCTTATTGGCAAGGTGGGTTCATGGAAGAACAGAAATATTATTATAAGGAACACCGCTTGTCACCAAAAGGGAAACACTTATGGGAACAAATTGATAAATTGTATACCATTTCTATAAACATGTGCTCTACTTATAATGTTACTTATTGCTTTGATAAATCTTGTTGTTGTAGGAGGTACAAACATCTCTCTTTTCAGTGTGAGTATAATGATGATGTTACCATATCTTCTTATGTTAAGGGAAATTATGACTTTTATGATGTGGAACAAATTGAGGAATTTATTGCTTGGAAGGGTGCATTTGAACTTACTAGTTTGCTTGAAAATATTGATGATTCACCTTATAAATATGAGGTTTATGATATACTTAAATTTTGCTTTGATAATTACAAGGAAGAAAATGGCTATATTCTTGAATATATTAATAGATGCTTTCCACAAATGGAAGAGACTAATGCCTTGCAGGATCTTATGGAAGAAGAAATTGATGATCCTGAAAGCTCATTAGATGAAAAAGAGGAGAAGAGTGATGAACAAAAGGAGGAAGAATGGATTAGCTACCCATGCCTACCTTCTAATGAGAGTAACTCTTTATCCCTTACATTATTTGATTGTCCCCCATGCTTACCAAAGGATGAATGTTATGCTCATGTTATCCGTGATAATCCTTTATTTGTGCCTAACTTCGAGATGCATGGTACTAAAGAGTTTTTCTTAGAAATTGTTTATGATAAAGCTCTAGATGATGGTCCTATATTGAATGATCAGTCATCGTGTTATAGAATTGTTAAAAGTAGGTTTTAAGGTTTTAACCCCACTATTTTTGAGCTTGATAAAAATTATGTTTTTGTAGAACATGAAAAGCATGCTTTATGTGATAGTTATATTGTTGAGTTTATTCATGAGGCTACTGAAAATTATTATGAGAGAGGAAAATATGGTTGTAGAAGTTTTCATGGTATTGAAACACCTCTCTATGTGGTGAAAGTTTTGAAGTTACTCTTGTTTTATCTTCCTATGCCTGTCACTCTGTTGTCCGCGAATTTATTTGCATACAAGATTCCTATGCATAGGAAGTGGGTTAGACTTAAATGTGTTTTGAATTTGCTTCTTGATGCTCTCTTTTACTTCAATTCATATTTCTTATGTGAGCATCCTCTCAAACTATCATGCCTAACTTAAAGGCATTAAAGAAAAGTACTTATTGGGAGATAAGCCAAAAGCTTTAGATGAGTCTTGGAAGTTATTACTTCACTAATAACCGCTCCTTATCCTTTTTATTTGCTTTTTGTGCCAAGATTAACCTCTAATGAGAGAGAAGTAATGGTTGGGAAAGTTGATGTCCCGAAACAGATTTATGTGCTTCACGGTAAAAATTCGTGTAAAATCTCTGTACGTCTTTTTGAGGCATGAATTTTTGTGCTTCTGACCCAGGTTGTTATCTAACTTTCGTTAGTTCAACACTTTTCTATTTGAGCAACAGAACGTCTTCGAAAAAATTTGTCTTTACCTGCTGGTCTGTTTTGACAGATTTCTGCCATTATTTGCATTTGCTTCTTGTTGGTTCCTTTTTGAGTTCTTTTGGGGAATTGAGCTTTTTGAGGGAAGTGCTAAAGTAGCTTGTGTTTTAATGGAAGTTTTATTGGTGTTGGAACTGAACCAAAGACCTATTATCTTGAGTGCACTAATGTTGCTAATAAAGATTGTGTGAAGTTTTGTATGAAGGAAAAAATTCAGGTGTATGGAAGGAATGAGTAATGAGATGAAGGATGGACTAAAACTCAAGGTTGGGGATGCCACCCGTGTCACCCCAATAAATATTCAAGAGGTACAAGCGTCAAAACTTGGGGATGCCCAAAGCATCCCCTTCTTCATCAATAAAAATCCCAGGTTTCTTCCAAACATTTCATTTTTATTGTTTCATGCACAGTTGTGTTGTTTTTGGAGCGTATTCTTTTTAATTTTCATTTTGGTTTTTCGTTTGCTTTATTTTATTAGTTTTCTGAATAAATTGGTTGGACCTCCTCTTTCATGCATTGGTTTTCAAATAGTTTGGTTTGGATTGGAAAAGAGTAGGAAAGTTCATGCTTAAGTATTAAAGAGAGCTTGTTTTTGACTATGGCCTATGCTTTGTCATGCCATGCTTGATATTGTTTTGGCTTTAGGATTAGTATTCTTTTCTGTACCATGACATGTTATAAACAATTGAGATTGCTTAATGTGCGTTTGAAGAATCATGCGTTGTTTTAGCATATTAAAGCATAGTATTGTGGTATTCTCCTTTGATGCTTTGTTTGGGTTGACTTGGCACATGCTCACACCATGTTATGACTATCCCAAGTCACCAAAGCCTTTATGATCCTTTAGTTTCAACTTGTAGTATCACTTTATGCTTTGATCAATGATGCTTTGTCGCTCTGCATGATTATGGCCATTATTGCTCTCTTAGTTTGTCGCTCCCAGTCTTTTGCTAGCCTCCGCAACCAAGTATGAGTTCCACTCATGCATCCAACTCCTAAAACCAAGTTATTCCAAAGAGTCCACCATACCTACCTATTAGCATATGCTATTCCAAGTATATTCATGTTTTTATCTACCTTCCAAATTAAACTTGTTATGAGAAAACTAGTGATTAAATCTCTCACGAACTTGATGGCACACTTTACTTTTCTTGCCCTTAATAAACTTGAACCATTGTGTCGTCTATATTGTATATGCTTGCACTTATTTGTTGGGGATTAGCAGAACCATGCTGTCATGGGGAACGCTTTCAACATTGCACTTGTACTTTGTAACTAGTTGATATCATGCTCTTTTTCTATGGATGTCGTCGGTGTGAAATGAAAGGGGAGCTTTCAAGTCCATGGAGTTATGTATATGTGTTAGAGAAACACATGGGCCGCTGGTCTAATCCATGCTGACATGGTGGAAACCTACAGCGTAACCATAATGAGTTGTCTATGAAGCATTCTTCTTATAAAAAAGAGTCCAATATTGAGAAAAAGAAAAAAAGGAAAAAAAGAGATTATGAAAAGAGGAAAGAGAGAAAAAAAGCACCATATTCCCATGGTAAATAAGAAGATTGTTGAGATGCTTATTGTCTGCTGATACATTGCAAATGTATCTATCATTTTTGATGTTCCATGCTTGGTTTTATCCACTTTCTTGTTTTTTGTTCCAACTTTGGAGTACTTTTATTATGATATCTTGGACTAACCTATTAACAAGAGCCACAGTGCCAGCTGCCTTTTTTCTGCTGTTTTTGGTTCCAGTAAACTCAGAAAATGAATATTCTCGGAATTGGACGGGACAAAAGCCAAAGTGCCTATTTTTCAAGTGCCAGAATACGAGATGGAGAAGGGCTGGGGGCCGGCCACACCACCTGGCCGCGCGGCCAGGCCTAACCCGTGCCAGGGGGTGGTCTGGCCGACCCCAGCACCCCCTCGGCCTCTCCTTCCGCCTATAAGATGCCCTCGGGACGAAAACCCTAAGTACCGGATCAAAAATCCATGAAAGAGTCTGTAGCCGTTGTCATCTCCATTCCTAGATCGGGAGGGATCTGAAGCTCTTCCCGGCACCCTTCCAGAGAGGGGAATTCACCCTGGAGGCCTTCTTCATCACCATGCAACCCTCCGGTGTGATGCGTGAGTAGTTCATCCTTGGACTACGGATCCATGTAGTAGCTAGATAGCTGGTTTCTCCTCCTTTGTGCTTTCATGTTTAGATCTTGTAAGCTCCGTTCATGATCAAGATCATCTATTTGTAATTCATACATGTTGTGTTTGCGGGGATCCGATGGATATTGAGATGCTATTTCAGATTGATTATTGATTCTATCATGTCTTTGTTATTTGAGATCTTGTATGCTTTCCATTGTTAGTAGCTATCTTAGCCAAGTAGATGCTAGCAACTCCAAGAGTTAGTATTTATGCTCGATAGTGGGTTCATGCCTCTGGTAATCTGGGGAAGTGACAGAAATCTCTAAGGTACTAGATGTGTTGTTGCTACTAGGGAGAAAACAACGATGCTTTGTTCATAGAACAATCATATTGTTTACTTTACACGCAGTTCATAAAGCAATAATATGTTGCTTGCAACTTAATACTGGAGGGGGTTCGGATGATAACCTGAAGGTGGATTATTAGTCATAGATGCAGTTGGATGGCGGTCTATTTATTATGTTGTAATGCCCAATCAAGTCTCAAAGGAGTCAAGATGATTAGTATATGCATGTATTGCTTTCTTGGTGTTTGTCAATTGCCCCGCTGTAATTTGTTCACCCAGCATGTTATCTATCTAAGGGGAGCCACCTCTAGTGAACTATGGATCCCGGTCCTTTTTCTTTACATACAATCTACAACTGTTTACTGCTTTGTGTTTACTTTCTGCAAACTTTTACTTCTTTCCATTCGATACGTTTAATCCTTTGTTTTCCGAAAAACACGGTGAGTTTGACAACCTCATCGCAAGTTGGGGACAAAGTTATGTGGTTGTGTTGTGCAGGTCTCCACGTTGCTACTAGCACCGGTAGTGCGCCCTGCCAAAGCTCAGCTAGTAACACCTTTGGGGTGTTTCCTTGCTCCTACTGGTTCGATTAAACCTTGGTCTCATAACTGAGGGAAAACTTGCTGATGTGCTCATCATACCTTCCTCTTGGGGTTCCCAACGAGCTCTACATCGATCGTCGAGTGCATCATCTTCTTGCCTTGTCATTTTGATATGGGAATTCTTCCGTATCATCGGGCAAGGGGTACCCCGTTGGTGGTTCTCTATGATACACATGTACTTACGATGACAAGAACTTACCGGTGACTAAAGTTGAGTAGCATGAGGAGCAACCCTCGTATTCAAGGGACATGAGATTTCTAACTTATACTTTGTCAAGCATATACACCATAGTTTGTTCACTTTAACCTTAATCACTTCAAGATGCTTATGATAGGGGCAATGAGAGATGAAAGCTATTAAGTACCATAATTTTTGGAAGCTCTTTATGAAACTTTAATCCCTACTTCTTTCTATGAAGGCCTTTGTTCCACTTATATGTTGAGTATCCACCTTCTATCTTTATGCACCTACTTTGAGAGCATAGCGGCCATCCTTAGTTCTATGTGCATTGTCCCAAGACTTGTTGATTGATGCATAGCTTTGATATTGCTTGTTTTAAACTATTTGTATCTAGTCACTCTTATAAACTTTGAAGGTGTCCTATGCATTTATATTTGCTACTCTATGAGGGACAAGCTAAATACCACTATGTTATGTTTTCTTTATGTGAAACAAACAAACGTCTTGCAAAGCATTGTTATTCATGAATCTTTTGTTTGTGCCTTTTCATGTTGCAACATAGTTTCTTTGTCTTATTGCTAGAACTTTGTCTTTCATGTTATGATTGAAGTACTATAATCCCAGCTTTGAATGTTTTACAAATACATTGATCAAGTTTATGATGGTGCATGTCACCTCAAAAATTATTCTTTCTTTTTATCACTTACCTACTCGAGGACGAGCAGGAGTTAAGCTTGGGTATGTTGATACATTGCAATTGTATCTATAATTTTTGATGTTCCATGCTTGGTTTATCTACTTTCTTATGTTTTGTCCACACTTTGGAGTACTTTTCATATGATTTCTTGGACTAACCTATTAACAAGAGCCACGGTGCCAGTTGCCTGTTTTCTCCTGTTTTTGGTTCCAGGAAAGTCAGAAAATGAATATTCTCGGAATTGGACGGGACAAAAGCCAAAGTCAGTTTTTCACTGAGGGACACCAGGAGCCAGAATACGAGACGGAGAGAGGCTGGGGCCCAGCCACACCACCTGGCCGCGCGGGCTAGGCCTAGCCGCACCAGGGGGTGGTATGGCCGCCCCAGACACCCCCTCGGCCTCCCTCTTCGCCTATAAGTTGCCTTCTCACCTAAAAACTCAGGCGGTGTTCGATGTTTTTCCACAAGGAGTTCCGCTCCGCCGCCACCACCAGATTTCATGATTCGGAACCAGAAACTCTATTCTGGCACCCTGCTGGGATAGGTAATTGGAGGAGATCATCGCCATCATCGTCACCATCGCTTCTCCATCAACCATCCATGTTTCCCCCATCTATGAGTGAGTAATCCCCCGCTCTAGGCTATGGGGATGGTAGGGATTGGATGAGATCGTTCATGTAATGGCATCAGATTGTTAGGGCATGGTGCCTAGTATCTACTATTAGTGCTTTTTGACTTTGTTGCGACTTGTTATGCTTAATGCTTGTCACTAGGGCCCGAGTGCCATGATTTCAGATCTAAACATGTTATTGATTCATTATGATAGTATTGTTTTTGGTCTTACCTGCAAGTTGTATACACACGTTGTTGTCCAGAACCAATGGCCCTGAAGTGACAGAAATCGGGATAACCGGAGGGAATGGCTTTGATGTGAGGATCGCATGTGTTCATGGAGTGTTAATGCTTTGCTCCGGTGCTCTATTAAAAGGAGCACCTTAATGGCCAGTCATTCCCTTGAGGGCCCACTGCAAACGGGCTGGCAGGACAAAAGATCTTGTGCAAGTTCTCATTGCGAGCACGTATGACTATATATGGGACACATGCCTAGGATTATCTAGTACTTGGATGCTTTATATTATTTATCTGCAAATGTCCTATGTTCTGATTGCTATGTGAATTGTCTTGTCCATGCAACGCCCGTCCATCCATCCCTATGCCTACCGCACTTGAATCCTATTGTGACTATTGTCTTTACTTTACTACTGCTGTTACTTTACTATTCCTACTACAAAACTTTTGCTACTGATAAACTGCTGTGAGCAAGATTTTTTCCAGGTGCACCTGAATTGACAACTCAGTTGTTAAGGCTTATAAATATTCTTTGGCTCCCCTTGTGTCGAATCAATAAATTGGGTTTCACTTCCCTCGATAATATTGCGATACACCCCCTATACTTGTGGGTCATTAGCCATGTCTTTGAGTATGATCGTGACTCAATGTTGCTTCCTATGATCATGACTCATGTATCTAGTTTAACCGTCAATCGAAATGTCTGTGCTGGATCAATCCTATTCAAGAAGAAAGGCAGTTAGATGAGCACCAGCGATTCGCTCTCAATTACTGCCTATAATCACTCCACAAAGGGAAACGATGTTTATCTAGATGGAATCCATGCGTTAGATCCCTCCGATTGCACCCAATCTTCTCCGCGCTGATGGGGAGGACCGGTATACCAGCCGGCATAGCATACGGACGAGGGTTTAACTCATCAATGCCCATTGTTATGGACTTGGGTTTTGGAGAAGGAGGGAGCGCTGGAGGCATCAATCAGATAGCAAACAAGCACACAGGGACGCAAGGTTTACCCAGGTTCAGGCCTCATAGAGGACCATACTTCTCCTTGTCTACTCTTGGAATTATCGAGGGAGTCGAAAGTTACAAGGGGTGCACAAATGCAATCTAGCGATGGTGGGGAAACTAGGGTTGTGATTTTCCTCCTCGCTGCCCCCTCCTAGCCTTTATATAGATAGGCTAGGTCTCGGGTAGTAGGTTGAGTCGGTTACAAGTTAGGGTTTATCCCTTTAAACTTTCTATCTTAAGCTTCGTCTTGTGCCACAAGCAATCGGAGTCTTCGTGGGTCACCCGAAACCTGTATTGGGCCCTGGTAATGCCGTGGGCTTCTCCTAGACCTAGACCGTATATGCCAAGCTCGAGTACCTGTAAGGTATGGCCACATCACATATTGTTCCGTGAAAGGGGTTGATCTAGAGGGGGCCGTAGAGGAGCCGGAGGTGGAGTGGGCTCCATGGCTAGGGGCAGGGGCAGCTCGGGGGCCGAGGACGACATAAGGTAGGAGCGCACGATGGTAGCGGAGTGGAGGGGCGGTGTGGGAGCTATTCCAGGCTCGGGGGAAGCGAATGCTTTGGGTGAGTGAGAATGGTTGGTCCGACATGTCTCCATGCGGCCCCACCCTTCACCACTTATGCAAGACCCGTCCCAACACGGCCCCACCCTTCACCATGTATGTAGGACCCGTCCCAACATGGCCCATCCGTCAGCATGTAACGGTCAAGGCCACGTAACGTAATACTCAACTCACGACCCACTCCAACATGGTCCCACCAGTCAGCATGTAACCGTCAAGCCTTTGACCTAACGGCATCCCTCCGTCCGAGCGCCTACTAGGGTTTCAGAATAGAGGGAGGGGAAAAGTGAGGAAAAGTTAAGAGGTTGGGGAAAGCTGAGTTCCACTAACGAAAAAGGGGCATTGATGGCTCAAAATATATTCGAGCTTGTTGGGGAACCCCAAGAGGAAGGTATGATGAGCACAGCAGCAATGTTACCCTCAGTTATGAAACCAAGGTTATCGAACCAGTAGGAGCAAGGAAACACCTACAAGGTGTTGTTTCCAACTTGGAATCCTACACAACATAACCACAGAACTTTGCCCCCAACTTACAGTGAGGTTGTCAATTTCACCGGTTTTGCTGAAAACAAAGGATTAAACGTATTGTGTGGAAGATAGTAATTTCTTGCAGAAAGTAAACACAAAATAGTAAATAGATTGTAGATTGATGGTAAAAGAATGGACCGGGGTCCATAGTTCACTAGAGGTGATTCTCCTTAAGATAGATGACATGTTGGGTGAACAAATTACAGCGGGGCAATTGATAGACACCAAGAAAGCATACATGCATATACTAATCGTCGTGACTCCTATGAGATTTGATTGGGCATTACAACATTATACATAGACCGTAATCCGATTGCATCTATGACTAATAATCCACCTTCAGGTTATCATCCGAACCCCCTCTAGTATTAAGTTGCAAGCAACAGATAATTGCATTAATAAAAGTGTGTAAAGTAAACAATACGATTGTTCTATGAACAAAGGATTGTTGTTTTCTCCCTAGTAGCAACAGCACATCTAGTACCTTAGATATTTCTGTCACTTCCCCAGATTCCTAGAGGCATGAACCCACTATCGAGCATAAATACTCCCTCTTGGAGTTGCTAGCATCTACTCGGCCAAGATAGCTACTAACAACGGAAAGCATGCAAGATCACAAATAACATATACATGATAGAATCAATAATCAATCTGAAATAGCATCTCAATATCCATCGGATCCCCGCAAACACAACATGTAGGATTACAAATAGATGATCTTTATCATGAACGAAGCTCACAAGATCTAAACATGGTAGCACAAAGGAGGAGAACCAACCATCTAGCTACTACATGGACCCGTAGTCCAGGGATGAACTACTCACGCATCACACCGGAGACAGGCATGGTGATGAAGAAGGCCTCCAGGGTGATCTCTCCCCTCCGGCAGGGTGCCGGGAAGAGCTTCAGATCCCTCCCGATCTAGGGATGGAGATGGCGGTGGCTATAGAAACTTTCGTGGAATTTTGATCGGGTACTTAGGGTTTTCGTCCCGGAGGCAATATATAGGAAAAGGGGCAAGGTCGGTGGAGTGCTAGGGGACCACACCACCTGGTGGCGCGACTAGGGCTGGCCGCGCCACCACCAGGTGTGGCCAGCCTGGCTCCCCTCTTTGTCTCCCCTCCGGACTTCGTGTTCCTTCTGGTGAAATATTGACTTGGGCTTTTGTCCGGTCCAATTCCGAGAATATTTCCTTACTAGCTTTTCTAAAACCACAAACAGCAGAAAATAGGCAACTGACACTATGGCATCTTGTTAATAGGTTAGTTTCAGAAAATGTGTAAAATACTCCAAAGTGTGGACAAAACATAAGAAAGTAGATACAAAACAAGCATGGAACATCAAAAATTATAGATACATTTGCAACGTATCAACATCCCCAAGCTTAACTCCTGCTCGTCCTCAAGTAGGTAAGTGACAAAAAAGAATAATTTTTGAGGTGACATGCACCATCATAATCTTGATCAAGCTATTTGTAAAACATTGATAGCTGGGATCCTAGTACTTTAACATAGCATGAAAGATATAGTTCTAACAATAAGACATAGCAACTATGTTGTAACATGAAAAGGTACAAACAAAAGATTCATGAATAACAATGCTTTGAGAGACGTTTGTTTGTTTCACATATAGAAAACATAATGAGAATGGTATTCAGCTTATCCCTCATAGCGTAGCAAAACATAAATGCATAGGACACCTTCAAAGTTCATAAGGGTGACTAGATACAATTAGTTTAAGAACAAGCAATATCAAAGTTATGAATCAATCAGCAAGTTTTGGGACAATGCACATTAAACTAAGAATGGACACTATGCTCTCTCAATAGGTGCATAAAGATAGAAGATGGAGACTCAACATAAAAGTAAAAGAAAGGCCTTCATAGAAGGAAGCAGGGATTCAAGTGTCATAAAGAGCTTCCAAAAATTATGGTACTTATTAGCTTTCAGCTCTCATTGCCCCTAACATAAGCATCTTTAGGTGATTAAGATTAAAGTGAACAAATATGAGGATATGCTTGACAAGTTATAAGTTGAAATCTCATGTCCCTTAGTTATGAAAACCGAACCTCATGCTACTCAACTTTAGTCATGAGTAAGTTCTTGTCATTGTAAATACATGTGTATCATAGAGAACCGCCAACGGGGTACCCCTTGCCCGATGATATGGAAGCATTCCCATATCAAAATGACAAGGCATGCAGACAATGAGCATCTCAGTGATCTTTTTATTTGCTATTTTCATAGTTTTTTATTAAGGATGCTTCATAGATTGCTCATTATGGTTATGCTGCAAGTTTCCACCATGATTAGGCATGGCTTAGGCTAGCGGCCTGATACGTCCATTTTGCATCACTGTTATATATCATAATTCAATGTTATTCATTGATATATTTCATATTAAGAGATGATACTTATGTTATTTCATCTCTTTTTGCATGGTTGATGACTTTTGGAGCATGGACCGCTGCAGTCAGGATTCTGATGGAAAAGGTGCTGTTTGGAGGCAAAATTCGTGAAGATCAGAAAATCTGGGAAAATATATGGAAAATCCTATTTTTCCAGAAGACGAAGGAAGCCAGAAGGAGGAGTGGAGATAGGCCACAGGGGCCCACACCACCCCCTGGCGCGGGCCACCCTAGGCCGCGCCACCAGGTGGTGTGGCCGCCTTGGCCCACCTCTAGATCTCCCCTTTGGCATATATATTCCTCCCGAAACCCTAAGACTCGGGGGCGACCACAGAAAGATTACGCCGCCTCTGCGGAGCGGAAAACACCGAGAGAGAAAGATCTCTCCAGCAAACAGATTTCTACCGGGGGAATTCCTTCCCGGAGAGGGGAGATCATCGCCATCAACAGCACCATCAAGCTGGACTTCATCGGGATCATCATCATCACCACCACCACCATCACCATCAACACCCTCATCACCATCTCCATATTGTTGTAACAATTGGGATAAATCTTGCATTAGTTCTTAGGGGAAACTTTCCTAGTGTTGATTACTCTTTGTAGTTGATGCTATTGAGTGAACCATTGAATTATTGTTTATGTTCAGATTGTTATACATCATTATTCCATCTCTGATCATGATCCATATGATGTCTTGTGAGTAGTTCGTTTCGTTCTTGAGGACATGGGAGAAGTCATGTTGTTAGTAGTGGGGTTGTGTTGAGAAAGATTCAATAGTTTGATATTTAAGTTGTGGTGTACTTCTTCTAGTGGTGTCATGTGAATGTCGACTACATGACACTTCACCTATATGGGCCTAGGGGAATGCATTGTGTATTTGGCTACTAATCGTAGGGGTTGCCGGAGTGACAGAAACCTGAACCCCCGTTAGGAAACCATTGCACAAGGGACATAAGGGTCTTAGAGTTTAAAGTTGTGGTTAGGTTTATACCTTAATTACTTTCTTGTACTTACGGATGTTTGCAAAGGGTATAATCACAAGTATGTATTAGTCCTAGGAAGGTCGGTACATTAGCACAGGTTCACCCACACAACACTTAGAAAGCTAAAGAAGATTAATCAACTATATGAAGCGAAAGCACTTGACAGTCTTCCCATGTGTCCTCGAGAACGTTTGGTCATCTTAAGTAATACAACCGGCTTGTCCTTTGCTGCATAAAGGATTGGGCCACTTGCTGCATTTATTCCTACTGTCTTTTATTTACTCTTACTTTGTTTACTTGCTTTATCAAAAACCCCTAAAAATCCGTTTGCTAAGTATTTGCAGAGAATTCCTGATCCATACCACTAGCCAGCACCTTCTACTCCTCGTTGGGTTCGACACTCTTACTTATCGAAAATACTGTGATACACCCCCTAAACTTGTGGGTCATCAAGACTATTTTCTGGCGCCGTTGCTGGGGAGTGAAGCGCTATTGGAGAGTGGAACTGGTAAAGGAAACTTCTACTATGAGTATTGTTTACTTCTGTTAGTTGCTTTATTTTCTTTATGGATAATTCGCTGATTTTCTTATTTGGTAATGCTACTACCACTGCTAAGGTAGTAGATGAACCACCACTTGCTGAAAATGATGCTTTTAAAATACCTATAAGAATTATTGATCGTGTTATGGATAACTACTATGTTGGGGATGGAACTGTCCATCCCGGTGATCATTTACTCTTTATACACGAATTATGCGGGTTGTTCAAGTGTGCAGGTATTACTACAGATCAAGTTAAGAAGAAGTTATTCTCATTATCAGTGAAAGGAAGAGCTGAGGAATGGTATAAGCTGCTAAAGAATGGTCAAGCTCTGGGATGGGAGAAAATAGTACCTCTCTTTTATTCAAAGTTTTCTCCTCCTAGTGAGATTCATAAAGATCGGAATCAAATATACAACTTTTGGCCTCTTGATGGAGATAGTACAGCTCAAGCTTGGGGGAGATTGAAGTTACTAATGCTCAAATGTCCCATTCATGAGCTCCCCAACAATATTAATATCAATAACTTTTATGCAAGGCTCCCTCTACATGATAAGGATTTATTGAATGCTTCTTGTGCTGGATCATTCACTCGTATGGAAGAAGAAGCTAAATGGGATCTTCTGGACTGTATTCAAGACAATGTTGAAGCTTGGGAGAATGACAAAGGTAGAGAGTCAGGTATAAATTATGATTATGAATGCATTGAATCTTTTATGGGAACTGATGACTTTCAAAATATTAAAAATGCTTATGGTCTAGACTCTCAAGCTATTGCTTCTTATTTTAAGGCTTTTGCTTCCTACATTGAAGTGCCCAAAAAGAAGTGGAATAAGTATCATGAACCTTATAAACATATTGCTAAGTGTGTTCCTGTAAGAAATACTGAAGTTTATACTGCTAATCATGTTTTACCTGAACCTTACATTGAGAAAATGCCTTTCCCAGTTAAGATGAAAGAACATTCTATGATAGCTAGTATGGTTAATGAAAGTATAAGAAAAGTTGTTGAACCTGAGAAACAAATGGTTGATGAACCTATTATAGCAAATGTGAAAGACTTTGTTACTAAATATGAAGAAGAGTGAGACACTATCCTTTGTAAGGATACCTCTAATATTATTTCACAAAGTAGTGTTATGAGAGCTAGTATTCCTGTGTTTTCTGTTAGAATAAGGGATCATTGCTATGATGATCCTTGTGATAGTTATATCGTTAAGTTTATGCATGATACTGAAAGTTACTATGAGAGAGGAAAAAGTGTTCTTATGCATCTCAATAATCTCAAGTTTCCTCGTTTTATGCTGAAAGTTTTTATGTTGCACTTCTTTTGCCTTCCTATGCTAGTGGTTTCTGGTTTCAACAACTTGTTTGTTTACAAAATTCCCTTGTATAGGAAGTGGGTTAGACTTAAACGTGTGTATTTTTGCTTCTTAATCCTCTATTTCACTTCAATTCATATTATTATGTGAGCATCTTTGAAATTATCATGCCCATCTTAATGGCTATAAAGAAAGAGCTTTTTGGGAGACAACCCAATTTGTTTTTGCTTTCAGTTTATTTTTGTTTCTTTGAGTCTTGGAAGTTATTACTTCAGTAATAACCTCTCCTTATCCGTTTTGTTTGGTTTTTGTGTCAAGATCAGCTTCTAATGAGAGAGAAGTAATATTTGGGGAAGTTGCTGTCCCGAAACAGATTTTTGCGCTTCACCGTAAAAATTCATGAGAGATCTCTGTATGTCGGATTAAGCTGTAATTGTTTGTGCTTCTGCCCCAGGTTGTTATTTAACTTTTCTTAGTTTTGCACTTTTTGATTTGAGCAACAGAAGATTTTCGAAAAAATTGATCTTTACCTGCTGGTCTGTTTTGACAGATTTTGCCACTGTTGCATTTGCTTCTTTATTCGATTTCCTTTTTGAATTCTTTTTGGGTATTCGGACGGAGTTGCTACAGTAGCTTATGTTTTGATGGTTTTCAGTTGAAGTTGAACTCAAAAGGTTTTATCTCTTCACTTATACTAATGTTGCTAATGAGAACTGTGTGAAGTTTTGTGCGAAAGAAATTTCCAGGTAGTGGAGATATTGGTGTAGTAAGGAAGTGAAAGGTTTTATGACTCAAGTAATAAGTGTATGAAGATGAAGATATTGATGTTATTCAAGTGGTGACTCTGGAAGAATCTACTAGATACCAAATTCAGAGACCTGCAGAGTCCGTTTCCAAATAGGTAACAGTTCTGGTAAGAAAAGTTCCGCGAAAATACTATCCAACTATATTTCTGCAGTTTTCAGTCAATAAGGAAAGCTAAGTGAAAGAGGGAAGGAAACGAAGCCAAGGTGGTGCCACCCTGTGGCGCGGGCCCACCCTTGGCCGCGCCACCAGGTGGTGTGGCCACTCCGGCCTCCGTCTTTGACCCGTTTTATCCTAGTACCTTCCTTTTGTTATGAAACTTCGTAATATATAATCCCCCGGATCTCTCGAGGTTCGTGTATTGTGTTTTCATCGTGTTTTTGTTTCGATCTGTCTTTTCCAGGAACTATCTTTGAAAGCTTAGAAGCACAATGGTGTCCACCAAGGATAAAGGAAAGGAGCCTATGGAGGAGGATCTCCAAGACCCCGGGAAGGAGAAGGAGATCAAGAGTGAAGGTGAAGAGGAGGCAAAGCACACTTGCACTACCATTGCGAGCATTGGAGTGGTGGTGAACCCTGCCAGGATTAGGAGGACTGCACGGATGTCAACTGGAGGGAAGCCTTCGCGTCACTTTTGGCGCCACGGACACCTTCTCCAAGCACTAAGAGTCATTTCCATACCTTTATCCATAACCATGCAGGAAAAGAAGACTCCAAGAGGGAAGAGCGGAAAAAGAATCACAAGAGCTGGGATCCACAATCTGACATGATCATGCACCGCATCGAGCACAACTCGGAGTTGATTCGTACTCTCACCTTCGAGATTGAGGACTTGGGGAAATTGTTCAAGAAGCTCATCGAGAGGATACCACCACCACCAAAGGAGTAATTCGTCATCAGGTTTGGCATCCCCTTGGCTTGTTCCAAGCTTGTGAGAGTGCCGCGGTATCACATCACTATCTTCTATCTTTTTACCTTTTTAGTAGAGTCATATCATGAATAGAGAAGTTATTATGTAGGATTGTTGGGGGGATACCCCCGGGTAGGGTCACATCAGGGTATAATGGCCGAGTTAGCTGAGGTTCGGCAAGGTCAAAGCAAATGCTGGCCGAGTCCCCTCAAGGCAGGCCGAATCTCGGGGTAACTCGGACCAGGGGATGTCCACCTAACTAGGTCTCAACCGACTTAAGCCGTAAGTCGGACAGGTGAATCTAACTCTTATGCAGGAACAGGTGCAGCCGGATCAACTATGTATGATCCGGGTCATATCAAGCTTATAGGAGAAGGAAGGTATCTCGCTGGTCAAAGGTGACCCCTGTACGCGGAGCATGAGCGAAGCGGACAGAGGTAGGACCACCGAGGCATGGCCGACAGAGGTGACGATGCCAACGTCGGCTGACGCGGGCGCCGCAGAGGCTCGCGTAGCCTCTGCATGGGTGACGCGGGGGAAAAGTGACCCGGTCGGCTTACTATTTTGGGAAGAGGCATATCCTCTGGAATATGCCTCCACGTATGCCCTAATTGGAGACCTAGCCACCCCTATATAAGGAGGGCTAGGGCCTCTGTAGAAGGGGTTGATCTCTGGAGGGTTGAGTTTTACGGAGTTAGTCTTTAGAGGTTATGTTCTTCTAGCAAGTGACTGAGAGCTAGCTAGTGGCGAGAGTAAGAGAGTTCCTTCTTCCTCCTCTCTCCAATACAGCTCAAGGAGCACTTGTAATCTGCGAGAGTAAATTGAATACAAAGCTACTGTGTGTGGAATCACCACACTATCCCTCCCTGGATTCCCCTAGTGCATTTAGTCCCCACCTTTAGCCTATCCATGTCATCTGCCGTGACACCACCACGACAAGGATGGTTTGCATTATGGAAGTGTCCCCTCTCTCGTTAGATATGTATCCCTTGGTGTGAGTTGCCGTTATGGAATATTAATGAGAAGTTCTATCATTTACTCTTTTGCATAGCTTATATTAGTTTTCAATTCATGGTTATATGATTGATCTTGTTGTTAGTATTGGTATCACTTTGGGATCATTGAATTAATTTAGTTGGTTTTGGCAAACCTGGCTCGGTCAGTAGCAACACTATCTTTGAGAGTTGAGTGAAAAAGATAAAAGTACTCTAAAGAAATATAATTTCATCATCTTTCTTTCTTGATTTGCTCATAAGTTAGTATTCTCTAGTTAAGATCTTTTGTGCTTCCAAGGAAGATTGCATGTTTGTTTTTATCACTTGTATGTTTGTTTGTTTCCATCAACTCTTATACTTGCTACCCAGCCTTGCTAGCCAAAAACCTATACTGAGAGGGATTTCTTCTCATGCATCCACTTCCTTAAACCAAACCCATGCCATTTGTGTCCACCATACCTAAGTATTAGCATTATTGCTATTCCAAGTAAATTCTTGTTTTATCTACCTCCCAAATTAAACTTGTTATGTGAAAATTAGTGATTAAAGCTCTCACAAACTTGATGGCACACTTTACTTTCTTGCACTTAATAAACTTGAACCATTGTGCTCACCTATGTTGCGTATATGCTTGCGCTTTGTAAGTTGTGAATTAGCAGAACCATGTTGTCATGGGGAACGCTTTCAACATTGCACTGGTACTTTGTACCTAGTTGATATCATGTTCTTTTGTCTATGGATGTCGTCGGTGTGAAATGAAAGGGGAGCTTGTAAGTCCATGGAGTTATGCATGTGTGTTAGACAAACTCCTGGGTCGCTGGTCTATTCCATGCTGACATGGTGGAAACCTGCAGCGTAACCATAACGAGCATCTATGAAGCATTCTTCTTATAAAAAAGAGATAGAGATTGAGAAAAAGAAAAAAAAGAGATTATGAAAAGAGGAAAGAGAGAAAAAAGCACCATATTCCCATGGTAAATAAGAAGATTGCTGAGATGCTTGTTGTCTGCTTGCCCTGTCATTTTGATATGGGTATTCTTCCGTATCATCGAGCAAGGGGTACCCCGTTGGCGGTTCTCTATGATACGCATGTGCTTACAATGACAAGAACTTACCGGTGACTAAACTTGAGTAGCATGAGGAGCGGCCCTCGTATTCAAGGGACATGAGATTCTCAATTTACAACTTGTTAAGCATATCCTCATATTTGATCACTTTAACCTTAATCACCTAAAGATGCCTATGATAGGGGCAATGAGAGCTGAAAGCTAATAAGTATCATAATTTTTGGGAGCTCTTTATGAAACTTGCAATCCCTGCTTCCCTCTGCGAAGGGCCTTTCTTTTACTTTTAAGTTGAGTCAGTAAACCTATTCCCTTCTATCTCAGCAAGTATTTTGAGTTGTTGTGTTTCATTCATTCATATGATGATTTATTCAATCATGTTTCTTATGTTCCTTGTTTTGCACATTGCTCTTATCTTGATGTTTACTACTTTGAAAGCTATCATTGAAAAACCAGTTATTTGTGAACTCCAGCAAACTATCAACTATTCTTCGACCAAGAGCTAAGTTTGCCACTACCAATTATGATTTACTTCATGTATCTTTATTGTGTTTCCTTTACTTATTACAAGTTAAGTTATATAATAGTGAGTTGTCTTCTATTATGATCTGTGTATTGATGAATGTGATGCTTCTTGGCCGTATTATTTTATCGAATCTTCACTCCATAAACCTGAGGCCATGTTTATTGAGCTTAGTTTCGCTTGGGGACAAGCGAAGTCTAAACTTGGGGGGAGTTGATATGTCCATTTTGCATCACTATTCTATATCATAATTCACTATTATTCATTGATATATTTCATAGTAAGAGATGATACTTATGTTATTTCATCTGTTTTTGCATGGTTGATGACTTTTGGAGCATGGACCGCTGCAGTCAGGATTCTGATGGAAAAGGTGCTATTTGGAGGCAAAATTCGCGAAGATCATAAAAGCTGGGAAAATATACGGAAAATCCTATTTTTCCAGAAGATGAAGGAAGCCAGAAGGAGGAGTGGAGATGGGCCACAGGGGGCCCACACTACCCCTGGCACGGGCCACCCTAGGCCGCGCCACTAGGTGGTGTGGCCGCCCTGGCCCACCTCTAGCTCTCCTCTCTGGCGTATATATTCCTCCCGAAACCCTAAGACTCGGGGGAGACCACAGAAAGATTCCGCCGCCTCTGCGAGGCCGAAAACACCAAGAGAGAAAGATCTCTCCGGCAGACAGATTTCTACCAGGGGAATTCCTTCCCGGAGAGGGGAGATCGTCGCCATCAACACGACCATCAAGCTGGACTTCATCGGGATCATCATCATCATCACCATCATCACCATCAGCACCCTCATCACCATCTCCATATTGCTGTAACAATTTGGTTGAATCTTGCATTAGTTCTTAGGGGAAACTTTCCTGGTGTTGATTACTCTTTGTAGTTAATGCTATTGAGTGAACCATTGAATTATTTTATGTTCAGATCATTATACATCATTATTCCATCTCTGATCATGATCCATATGATGTCTTGTGAGTAGTTCGTTTTGTTCCTGAGGACATGGGAGAAGTCATGTTATTAGTAGTGGAGTTGTGTTGAGAAAGATTCAATAGTTTGATATTTAAGTTGTGGTGTACTTCTTCTAGTGGTGTCATGTGAACGTCGACTACATGACACTTCACCTATATGGGCCTAGGGGAATGCATTGTGTATTTGTCTACTAATCGTAGGGGTTGCCGGAGTGACAGAAACTTGAACCCCCGTTAGGAAACCATTACACAAGGGATGTAAGGGTCTTAGAGTTTAAAGTTGTGGTTAGGTTTCTACCTTAATTACTTTCATCTACTTACGGATGTTTGCAAGGGGTATAATCACAAGTATGTATTATTCCTAGGAAGGTCGGTACATTAGCATAGGTTCACCCACACAACACTTAGCAAGCTAAAGAAGATTAATCAACTATTTGAAGTGAAAGCACTTGACAGTGTTCCCATGTGTCCTCGAGAATGTTTGGTCATCTTAAGTAATACAACCGGCTTGTCCTTTGTTGCATAAAGGATTGGGCCACTTGCTACATTTATTCCTACTGTCTTTTATTTACTCGTACTTTGTTTACTTGCTTTATCAAAAAACCCTAAAAATCCGTTT
Source organism: Avena sativa (assembly GCA_916181665.1). Classification (NCBI taxonomy): domain Eukaryota; kingdom Viridiplantae; phylum Streptophyta; class Magnoliopsida; order Poales; family Poaceae; genus Avena; species Avena sativa. The sequence goes on from OV702295.1 coordinate 440,039,827, forward strand.
GCTAAGTATTTGCAGAGAATTCCTGATCCATACCACTAGCCAGGACCTTCTGCTCCTCGTTGGGTTCGACACTCTTACTTATAGAAAAAACTGCGATACACCCCCTATACTTGTGGGTCATCACGGCCCAGGCATTTCTCTAACACATATACAAACTCCATAAGGTTACAAGCTCCCCTTTTATTTCACACCGCCGGGATCCATAAGCAAAAGAACATGATATCAACCAAATAAAGTGCAATGTTGAAAGTGTTCCCCATGGTAACATGGTTTTGCTAATTCACAACTTATAAAGCGCAAGCACATACGCAACATAGATGGGCACAATGGTTGAAGTTTATTAAGTACACGAAAAGTAAAGTGTGCCATCAAGTTTGTGAGAGCTTTAATCACTAATTTTCACATAACAAGTTTAATTCGGAAGGTAGATAAAAACATGAATATACTTGGAATAGAAAATGCTAATAGGTAGCTAAGGTGGACTCTTTGGAATAACTTGGTTTTATGTGGAGTTGGATGCATGAGTGGAACTCATACTTGGTATGGAGGCTAGCAAAAGACTGGGAGCGACCAACTAAGAGAGCAATAATGGCCATAATCATGCAAAGTGACAAAACCTCATTAATTAAAGCATAAAGTGATATTACAAGTCGAAAACTAAATGATCATATAGGCTATGGTGACTTGGTGTAGTCTTAACATGGTGTGAGCATGCGCCAAGTCAACCCAAATAAAGCGTCAAAGGAGAATACCACAATATTATGCTTTTATATGCTAAAACAGCGCATGATTCTTTCAAGGCACATTAAGAAATCTCAATTGTTTATACCAAGTCATGCTACAATAATAATTACTAAGAATAAAGCCAAAACAATATCAAGCATGACATGATAAAGTCTAAGTCACAGTAAAAAACAAGCTCCTTTTACACCTCTTAAGCATGAACTTTCCTACTCTTTTCCAATCCAAATCAACCTATTTGAAAACCAGTGTATTAATGCGGGGGTCCAACCAATTTATTCAAGCAAACTAAGCAAAGGAAAACTAAAAATGAAAACTAAGCCGCTCCAAGAATAACACAATTGTGCATGAAACAATAAAAATGAAGTGTTTGGAAGAAACCTGAAATTTTTATTGATGAAGAAGGGGATGCCTTGGCCATCCCCAAGCTTTGACGCTTGTACTTCTTGAATATTTCTTGGGGTGACAAGGGTGGCATCCCCAAGCTTGAGCTTTTGTCCATTCTTCATCTTATCACATTACTCTTCCCTACACTTTAAAATTTCCTTCATACAAAACATCACTCAATCTTCATTAGCAACATTAGTGTACTCAAGATAATAAGTCTTTTGCTTTGTTTCAACATAAGTAAAACTTCCATTAAAACACAATCTACCGTAGCACTTCCTTTTAAAAATTTCAAATGATCAAAGATAACTCAAAGAGAAAGAGATTAAAAGGCAAATGCAAATAATGGCAGAAATCTGTCAAAACATACCAGCAGGTAAAAACCGATTTTTTCAAATACCTTATGTTGCTCAAATAGAAAAGTGTTGAACTAACGAAAGTTGGATAACATCTTGGGGCAGAAGCAAAAAACATTACAACTCAAACTGACGTACAGAGATTTTTCAACAATTTTTATAGTGAAGCACAAAAATCTATTTCAAGACAGCAACTTTCTCAAGTCTTCTCTCTCATTAGAGGTTACTCTTGGCACAAAAACCACACAAAAATGATAAGGAGAGGTTATTACTGAAGCAATAACCTCCAAGACTCAACAAAAGATTCCTAACGAAATTTGGCTTATCTCCCAATAACTGATTTTCTTTAATGCCTTTGAGCTAGGCATGATAATTTCGATGATGCTCACATAAGAAATATGAATTGAAGTAAAAGATAGCATCAAGAAGCAAATTCAAAACACATTTAAGTCTACCCCACTTCCTATGAATAGGAATCTTATACGCAAATAAATTCACAAAGAACAAAGTGATAAGCATAGGAAGATAAAACGAGAGTAACTTCAAAACTTTCAGCAAATAGAGAGGTGTTTCAGTACTATAAAAACTTTTACAACCATATTTTCCTCTCTCATAACAATTTTCAGTAGCCTCATGAATAAACTCAACAATATAACCATCACATAAAGCATGCTTTTCAAGATCTACAAACATATAATTTTTATCAAGCTCAAAAATAGTGGGATTAAAACCTTCAAACCCAATTTTAACAATTCTATAACAAGATGACTGATCAATCTCATTTTCAATAGTAGTACAATTAATATTATCAACCAATATAGGACCATCATCTAGAGCTTTATTATAAACATTTTCAAAGGAATCCTCAGGAACATAAAATTCATCCTCCTTTAGTAAGCATGGGGGTGTTGGGTCCGCAGCATACAAAAAAAAGTCCTACGATGAGAACTACACGCCAAGATCTATCTACTAGGTACAAAGCAACGGGTGGACATACATCCAACAAGAACTTACCCTCGAAGACAATGAGTTTTGTTTACGAGTAGGAACTCGTGGTTGATGTAGTCGTACACTTGCCGATCTCAAGATCGTGAGGAAGTCCGAGCGCCGCAACTCAGCAGCGCATCCGTACTCGCACACACGTTCAAGCCACCGGACAACCTCCACCTCATCGCTCCAGCGATCTAGCGGAAGCAGCAACTCCTTCCAGACGAAATGCCACCGGCAACATGTATCTCGCTAATCCGAGACCATGGGGGAATAATTCTAGAGGGGGAGAGATCCTTAACAAGGAGGTGTGAGGAAGAAGGAGTGAGAGGGGGGCCTTTTATAGGAGGAGGGGAGGGTTTCCCTTCACCTCCCACATTCATGTGGTGGTAACCCCCTCCACATTAAAATGCCCCTTCACATTCTCTTTTAAAGTCTCCACTTTAAATGCATTAAATTTCTCCAAATTTAATGCTCTCTCATTTAATAAAACTCTTTTATTAATTTTATTCAGAATTTTGTTAATTACTTTAATTAACAAACTTTCACATAAAACCCCTGCAACATTTAAATATTACATGCAGAACCAATTTCAGCAATTTCACCTGAAATAGTTTCGGTGTCTATTGAAATAATTCCAGCGCTTTCTTAAAACTTTATCTAAAACATATTTGCTCCAAATGGTGTCGGTATCCCTTAAGTGTGTCACCGTACGGTTCGTGAATAATGCAGACATGATCAAGACCCCTCTCCGATCAATAATCAGCAGCAGGACCTGGAGATCCATACTGACTCCCACATATTCAACGATGACTCTTGTGATCGTGTGAACCTTTAACGTCGTAACTAAATCCCTTTGTCTCGCGATATATTACATGTCCGAGATTCGATCATTGGCATCCAAATACCTAGTTTGATCTCGTTACCGACATGCACTCTTTTCTCGTTCCCGTGATATAACATTCTAGTGATCACATCACTTGCTTGCAAGCTATTTCAATGTGATATCACCGAGAGGGCCCAGAGTATATCTATCCGTCATCAGGATGGACAAATCCCACTCTTGATCCATGAGCCTAAACATAACACCTTTATAGCACTGAACCCACCTTTATAGTCACCCTGTTACGGTGTGACGTTTGGTGTTATCAAGATACTCTTTCTGTGTTAGCAATTAACATGATCTCATGGTCTAAGGACTAATATTACTTTGTATGATGTTATAGCAATATAAACATAATGACTTTGATCGTAATGCTATACTTTGGATGAATGTTCATCACATCATTCCACCAATGTTGTGACCTCGTTATTAACAACATCCAATGTCCATGATCAGGAAACCTTGATCATCTTGTTAATCAACGAGCTAGTTTATATGAGAGGCAGTACTAGGAACTTTGTATTTTGTTTATTAAACACACATGTATTAATGTTTCCAATTAATACAATTATAGCATGCAAAATCAACATTTATCATAAATATGGAATAAGATAATAACCACTTTATTATTGCCTCTCGGGCATATTCCCTTCAGTCTCCCACTTGCACTAGAGTCAATAATCTAGTTTGTAAACTTGTATATACAACACATAGGTGTTGAATATACGCGTTTTCTAGTGGTTAACATAATCTCCAGATCTGACAGTTTCAGGTCCGTGTGTATTTGCATGTCTTTGCGTCTCTACGCATCACTCATTCTCAAATGAGATGGCATTGTATAAATTTGGTCCTTTGGTGAGACCTTTAGTTCGTTCCGGTTAAAATATGTTGTTATTATTGTCACACAATATATCTTCATAGTATTAGCCCACTTTGAACCACACCTAGTTTGATAATAAACTACTTAACACAAATTCCCTCCTTTGCTGCTACTATAGCAGTTATACACTTAGCCTTTTGTTGTAGTATCCATCACAATGTCTCAACTTTGGAACTCATCCAAATCCATCATGGAACATCCTTTCCATTACATTGTGCCACCCATAGTCTAAATTGAGATAAATTTAATTTGTATCTTGTGACAAAACTAGTATCAATGTAACACTTTACAATGAACTACCTTTAACTATTTGTCACTTATACATGATATATTCTTAGTTCTTCCAAAGCTCATAAGAATATCTTTACTATTGTCCAATGATCATCTTATGAATCATCCTGGTATGTACTCATAACACTTAGAGCATAGGACATTTTGGATATATATACATATCACGGTATAATCGATCAAAATCTTCATGTGATTTTACTCACCAAGTGTTGAAACACTTGAATCTTGATACAATCCTTTCCATGCAGCAAGAACCTTTCTTGTTGTTTCCATATTGAACCCTTTCAATATCTCATATATGTATGTCTGGCACAACCATATTAGCGCCACAATCTATCCATATAGATATTGATGCCAAATATTCCGGTTTTGCCCAAGTCTTTCATTGAAATCTTATTTTAATGAAATTATTAACTTGTGTCAATACAAGATACATCATTTCCAATCAACAATATGTCCTCTACATAATGTATTAGAAATATGTCTCAACGCTCCCACTTAATTTCTTGCAAATGCTGCATCTTCATCATCTCCGATGAATTTAAACTCTTTTAACAGTTTCATCATGGTGAAGATTCCAACTCCGCTATGCTTACTTCAACTATTGAAGTTTGCATGCCCTTTTAGCACCCTTTGAATTAACAAAACCCTTCGTACCATGTCATGTACACGTCCTAGGTAACCGTTCTATTAGAAGAACCTTGTTTTGTTTATTCAACTACCATACATCAAATTATATGTAGTGGTTGCTACATTAATCCGTCAAGACTAAATATCGCTATGAAAGATCAAATCTTGTCATAGTCAACTCCTTGAACATTGTCGTAAAATTCTTTCCGACATGTCGATTATTTCATAGATGTTAAACATCCATGTCTTATTTCTTATAGATCCAAACACGACCGATAGGCTTCATGCCTTTCTAGAGGGTCTTCTAAGTTCAGAAACTTGATTTCTCGTGTATGGATACTATCACGGATTCTATGACTTATAGTCATTTTATGGAGTCAGGTCCCATCATCGCTTCTTTGCATGTAGTCGGTTCATCATTGTCCAAACAATAACGACTTGCTTATCAAATCACACTATTTGATTCTTACCGACCCACACGGTTCAATATGAACTCTAATCTCCAAGATCACACCTTTTGTAATCACGGGAGCCATGAGCATTGTGGCCGCCACCGGGAAACTTTTCGGCGCTGCGCTACTCAGCACATATAGCTAAGGTTCAACAACCTTACCAAAGTTTTATTGTCCTCCCACTTAACTTTTCGCGAAAAAATCCTTCTCAAGAAACTTGACATTCAAAGTAACAAACTCTTTTGTCCTCGGTGTTATGGAGAAATTCCCAACAAATTCTTTGGGATAACCTACAAAGACGTGCTTATCCGACTTTGGTTGTAAACATTTTACTTATGCATAGCATACCAAAATTTAAGAAAAGTCAATTCGGGTTTTATCCCAAACCATAACTTATATGGTGTCATTTCAACGGATCACGATGGTGCTCTTTTTAGTGTAAAAGCGGTAGTCTCTAAAGCTTCAATCCTTAAAACATAATGGCAGTTTTATAAATGACACCCTTGATCTTACCATGCCAAACATGGTTTGATTTCATCTATCGAATATGCCATACTCTTATGGTTTATCGGGAAACACAAATCATGGAATAATTCCTCAAATCTTAGGTGTTTTTGCTAAACATGTAACTCAAATATCTTCCTTTATGATCGAATCATAAACTCTTTATTTTCTTGTTACAATGATTTTCCACTTCATCTTGAAAGTCTTTGAACAACTTTCAAATGTTTCATACTTCTTCCTTATTAAGTAAATATATATATATATTCACTTAAATTTCTGGAGAGAGCATATGAAGCAAAAAGATCCATCGCATATGGCTACACATAATGGACTATGCACATTAGCATCTACAATTTCCAATAAGCTAGTCATCCGTTCCTCTTTGGCCTATGAACATAGTTTCAATTATCTCGAGGAAAGTTTCACATGCGTCAATTGATCAAAATCAAAGACTCCAAAAATCCATCAACATGGAGTTTCTTCATGTTTTCTTTCCAATAAAATTTAAAACAGCGATGTCACTTCATAAGTGATCTTTTAATCATTTGTCTTGCGACATTTTAGCAATAATGTTTATGGATGTGATTTCTCCCACTAGACTTGTAAAAGTTCATCCATCCTTTATGGAATACGGTAATTATTTGAACAACCATTGTTCTCGTAATACCGGAACAAAATAACAATTATTCAAACAAATCTTGAAGGCTAGGTTTGACGACAACGAAAAACACAATAACACTTTATTTGTTTTTGATGAACATCATCACTTATTCTCTTGCTAGTTACTTAGGCCATTGTAGTTCATGAATTGCGTTGTCCTATATGACACTTCATACCAACCAATTCGGTATCCAATACCTCAGAAGCACATTGTATAACAAGCAAGGAATACATCCATAACATGTATATCTTATATATATATAAGTTGGACATCTCCAACTTTTCTTTTATGCCAAATATTTTGTAGATTCTCTTTCTACAACTCCTTTTCTTTTAAAAGAATCTATCAACATCAATAGTGGTGTCATTCACATGACACATAGTACAAAGCATGTATAGTCAAATACTAATATCTTTGGACTTGCACTTTGAAGTGGATCACCATCATCAAATGTTTGGTGTTCTTTCAAAAATCCATTCTTTAGTAATCTATCAGTGTAGTAAACATTTTACTTACATCTTCTATTCATCCTTATCATGACAACTTTCATGATCAAGCTACTATAGCCTATAAGGAAGAATGACAAGTATAATTTTAGTTCCCAAAACCTTTTGGGAGATTCGGATGCCTAGCATCTCCATCCTTCACAAATTCTCATACAATATGAGAACATGTATTTTGCTAAATTATACTCTATCATAATGCAACCAAAAACATTGTTTCAGATATCACAATATCTTTCACACATGATGGTTTCTGAAACAATTTTCAGCTCCTATATAATCTTGATATTAAAACAACTTTTGAATATCAATAATCATGGAGGCAAACATGATACTTTAGATACTAACATTGGAATTCTTACTCTTGATTTAATACTACTTATTAAACTTTATGGAGTAAATAGAGTTTGCTGAAAGTTTGCAATAGGACTTATAAACTTTAAATTGACATTCAAAACAATACGATACCAGTTCTTAAAGTAAATATCCAGAATTCTATAGTTCTATTATCTCAATTAAAACTAAGCATAAGGTAGTGAACATACGCCAATGACTACAACAAATTATGCAAATTCACTTCGATTTAGTTTATGACAAATTGAGTTCGACTAATCCAAATTAGAAATGAACTCCCACTCAAAAACAACATCCCTCGTGCCTTTTTGGTGATTACATGAACCAAATCCACTACACCAAGTCCGATCATCACGTGAGTCGGTGTAGCTTCAAATGCGAGCATCAATATGGGCATCATATCAACTATATGACTCATGCTTAACCTTTCGGTCCGTGTTCCGAGGCCATGTCTGTATATGCTAGGCTCGCCAAGTAAGAACCTTAGTACTCGCATGTGTAAAACTGTCTTACACCCGTTCATATGAAAGCGTACAGTCGAGTACACCCGATCATCACGTGATGTCTCGAAACACGATCCATAAAACGGTGCATACTTAAGGAAGAACACATTTTATCTTGATATTTAAATGAGGGATCATCTTATAATGCTACTAAAACGCCAAAACTAGCAGTATAAGATGCTAACATCTAATGTGTAAAGTGAGATGATATGGTCCATGCATTTGATCTCTATCATTTGCATCGTGGTATGATCTCTATCATTCCTTTGTGTGTAAGGCCAAGGTCTATGGAACTTACACATTGAGTGTGTTGTAAGAGTATCTATCATACATCTACTTACAACAATACCATATCAATACACTAGCCCAGCAACGATCTAAACTAGACGCCTCTAATTTATCAATTGCAAGTTTTACGTGGCTTAGGGCTTTCGGAGATAGAACCGTTCTCACCTACGAACATGAACCACAACGAGGATAACCAAGTTATTAGCAACTCGTTGTAAATCAGATATTGACTATAGTAGGAGAGACAGACACCCGCCAGCCACTTATGTAGAGCAAGTTGCATGTCAGTCGTGGAACCGGTCTCATGTACGATGACATGTAAGGTTGGTCCGGGCCGCTTAATCCCACTATGCCACCAATATCTAAAATACATGAAAGAAGCAATAACATGATCATCATCGCCCACATATAAACATATGTGTACTACCCGTGCAAAGCACCTACGCATAGATCAGGCTCTAATACCACTATTGGGTCCGGAGCATAGAAAACAAAAAATTTCCTACGATGAGAACTACATGCCAAGATCTATCTACTAGGTACAAAGCAACGGGTTGACATACATCCAACGAGAACTTACCCTCGAAGACAACGAGTTTTGTTAACGAGTAGGAACTCGTGGTTGATGTAGTCGTACACTTGCCGATCTCAAGATCGTGAGGAAGTCCGAGCGCCACAACTCAGCAGCGCATCCGTACTCGCACACACATTCAAGCCACCAGACAACCTCCACCTCCTCGCTCCAGCGATCCAGCGGAAGCAGCAACTCCTTCCAGACGAAATGCCACTGGGAACATGTATCTCGCTAATCCGAGACCATGGGGGAATAATTCTAGAGGGGGAGAGAGATCCTTCACAAGGAGGTGTGAGGAAGAAGGAGTGAGAGGGGGGTCTTTTATAGGAGGAGGGGAGGGTGTCCCTTCACCTCCCCCATTCCTGTGGTGGTAACCCCCTCCACATTAAAATGCCCGTTCACATTCTCTTTTAAAGTCTCCACTTTAAATGCATTAAATTTCTCCAAATTTAATGCTCTCTCATTTAATAAAACTCTTTTATTAATTTTATTCAGAATTTTGTTAATTACTTTAATTAACAAACTTTCACATAAAACCCCCTGCGACATTTCAATATTACATGCAGAACCAATTTCAGCAATTTCACCTGAAATAGTTTCGGTGTCTATTGAAATAATTCCAGCGCTTTCTGAAAACTTTATCTGAAACATATTTGCTCCAAATGGTGTCGGTATCCCTTAAGTGTGTCACCCTACGGTTCGTGAATAATGCAGACATGATCGAGACCCCTCTCCGATCAATAATCAGCAGCGGGACCTGGAGATCCGTACTGACTCCCACATATTCAATGCTGACTCTTGTGATCGTGTGAACCTTCACTACAAGATATCTGGCCCATAGAGGCACTATTTTGGTCCTATAGAGACACTTTTATTGTCTTTACATACTTGTAGAGGCATTTTACACATTGCCTCAAAATTGTCGCTACGGCCAGTGTCCCTATGGGATAAGGACACTAGTAATAATGTCTATACTTCTTATAAGACATAACAAAGAAGCATTATATTATGTCTCTACACGTAGAGTAAAAAATACCATAACAATATGTCAAAAGCTACCCTTGAACTCTTGACCTTGATGATAAAGACATATTACTCTAACCATCTCAACCTTACATAATATCTTGTTTACATCTAGAATGAATTTCTTTTGAATATAGCACATTAGGGCTAAAACATAGAACAAATGTCTCTAGACAACAAGCAAAATGCCTCAAATAGTGTCTTTACATAAAATGTAAAGACATTTTACAATGTGTCTCAATGATTGCCTGTATTAACTTTTTGTGACAATTTAGAATGCCTCAAAATTTGTCTCTAGAATGAAAATCCTACTCCTTCAGAAAAATGTCTTAACTGGTGTCTCTATATTTGAGACACATCCTTATGTGTCTCAAAAATTGTCTCTACAAGATGCAAAATGTCTCTACGTGATTTTTAAAGAGACAAAATAAGAAGTGTCTCAAGAAGAATGCCTCTATGGTAGGTTTTTGTTGTAGTGCTTTAACGTCGTAACTAAATCCCTTTGTCTCGTGATATATTACATGTCCGAGATTCGATCATTGGCATCCAAATACCTAGTTTGATCTCGTTACCGACATGCACTCTTTTCTTGTTCCCGTGATATAACATTCTAGTGATCACATCACTTGCTTGCAAGCTATTTCAATGTGATATCACCGAGAGGGCCCCGAGTATATCTATCCTTCATCGGGATGGACAAATCCCACTCTTGATCCATGAGCCTCAGCATAACACCTTTATAGCACTGGACCCACCTTTATAGTCACCCTGTTACGGTGTGACGTTTGGTGTTATCAAGATACTCTTCCGGTGTTAGCAATTAACATGATCTCATGGTCTAAGGACTAAGATTACTTCGTATGATGTTATAGCAATATAAACATAATGACTTTGATCGTAATGCTATACTTTGGATGAATGTTCATCACATCATTTCACCAATGTTGTGACCTCGTTATTAACAACATCCAATGTCCATGATCAGGAAACCTTGATCATCTTGTTAATCAACGAGCTAGTTTATATGAGAGGCAGTACTAGGAACTTTGTATTTTGTTTATTAAACACACATGTATTAACGTTTCCAATTAATACAATTATAGCATGCAAAATAAACATTTATCATAAACATGGAATAAGATAATAACCACTTTATTATTGCCTCTCGAGCATATTCCCTTCAGGGGGACTATCAAATATTGTAAGGGGTAAAGAGTTACTCTCATTAGAAGGTAGAAATGGGTAGGTCCATTCTTCCTCCTCTTGATCATCACTCTCCTCCTCTTTTTCATCCAATGAGCTTTCAGTTTCAACAATTTCTTCTTCCATAGGCGCCTGCAAGGCATTAGTCTCTTCTGTTGGTGGAGAGCATCTATTAAGATATTCAAGGATATATCCATTCTCTACCTTGTAATTATCAAAGCAAAATTTAAGTATATCATAAACCTCATATTTATAAGGTGCATGATCAGTATTTTCAAGCAAATAAGCAAGTTCGGATGCACCCTTCCAAGCAATAAATTATTCAATTTATTCCACATCATAAAAGTCATAATTTCCCTTAACATAAGAAGATATGGTAACATCATCATTATACTCACATTGAAAAGGGGGTGTTTATACCGCCTACAACAACAAGATTTATCAAAGTAGTAAGTAACATTATAAGTAGAGCACATGTTTCTAGTAATGGTACACAATTTATCAATTTGTTCCCATAAGAGTTTCCCTTTTTGTGACAAGAGGTGTTCCTCATAATATTTTTGTTGTTTCATGAACCCATCTTGACAATAAGATCTAGTTTCAAAGAAACCCACCATTGATAGAAAGCATGATAAAGCAAGACAATAATAGATCAACAGAAATAACAACTATAGCAGGAACTAATTTTGTGTGTGTTTTTGATAGAAAGAATCAAGCAAACAAAGCAAAAATAAACTAAGCAAAACAAAAAACAAAGTAAAGAGATTGGTTATGAGGGACTCCCCTTGTTGACTCCCCGGCAACGACGCCAGAAAAATAGCTTGATGGCTCAAAATATATTCGAGCTCGTTGGGGAACCCCAAGATGAAGGTATGATGAGCACAACAACAAGTTTTCCCTCAGTTATGAAACCAAGGTTATCGAACCAGTAGGAGCAAGGAAACACCTCCAAGGTGTTGTTTCCAACTTGGAATCCTGCACAACACAACCACAGAACTTTGCCCCCAACTTACAGTGAGGTTGTCAATCTCACCGGTTTTGCTGAAAATAAAGGATTAAACGTATTGTGTGAAAGATAGTAATTGCTTGCAGAAAGTAAACACAAAACAGTAAATAGATTGTAGATTGATGGTAAAAGAATTGACCAGGGTCCATAGTTCACTAGATGTGATTCTCCTTAAGATAGATGACATGTTGGGTGAACAAATTACAGCGGGACAATTGACAGACACCGAGAAAGCATACATGCATATACTAATCATCTTGAATCCTATGAGATTTGATTGGGCATTACAACATTATACATAGACCATAATCCAACTACATCTATGACTAATAATCCACCTTCAGGTTATCATCCGAACCCCCTCTAGTATTAAGTTGCAAGCAACAGATAATTGCATTAAGCAAAGTGTGTAAAGTAAATAATACGATTGTTCTATGAACAAAGGATTGCTGTTTTTTCCATAATAGCAATAGCACATCTAGTATCTTAGAGATTTTTGTCACTTTCCCAGATTCCTAGAGGCGTGAACCCACTATCGAGCATAAATACACCCTCGGCAAAGATAGCTACTAACAATGGAAAGCATGCAAGATCACAAATAACATAGACATGATAAAATCAATAATCATTCTGAAATAGTATCTCAATATCCATCGGATCCCCGCAAACACAACATGTAAGATTACAAATAGATGATGTTGATCATGAACGGAGGTCACAAGATCTAAACATGGTAGCACAAAGGAGGTGAACCAACCATCTAGCTACTACATGGACCCGTAGTCCAGGGATGAACTACTCACGCATCACACCGGAGGCAGGCATGGCGATGAAGAAGGCCTCCAGGGTGATCTCTCCCCTCCGGTAGGATGCCGGGAAGAGTTTTAGATCCCTCCCGATCTAGGGATGGAGATGGCGGCGGCTACAGACTCTTTCGTGGAATTTTGATCGGGTACTTAGGGCTTTCGTCCCGGAGGCAATATATAGGCGAACGGGCAAGGTCGGTGGAGTGCCAGGGGGCCCACACCACCTGGTGGCACGGCTAGGGTTGGCCGCGCCACCACCAGGTATGGCCGGCCTGGCTCCCCTCTTCGTCTCCCCTCCGGATATCGTGTTCCTTCTGGTGAAATATTAACTTGGGCTTTTGTCCGGTCCAATTTCGTGAATATTTCCTTACTAGCTTTTTTGAAAACAAAACAGCAGGATACATGAAACTGGCACTGTGGCATCTTGTTAATAGGTTAGTTTGAGAAAATGTGTAAAAATACTCCAAAGTATGGACAAAACATAAGAAAGTAGATATAAAACAAGCATGGAACATCAAAAATTATAGATACATTTGCAACTTATCAGACATGAAAATAGAAATCCCATTTTGATTCATATGGTGTAATGCCCGGAAAAATATCCCCAATTTGATTAACCTGTTATTTTTTAAATTCTGCATCATCATGACATCATGCACATTTTTTCTCAAAAATATTTTGACTAAAAGTCTATTTTATTTTCTAATTAGTCCATTTCTTTAATTTCAAGTTAAAACTCAGATCTTTTCCGAATCTTTTATTTGTAAAAGCTATTTTCAAAAATCTTCTAAAATAATAATAAAAAAATATTTCTCGGGGGAGGTAGCCCAGCCTTCCGGGCCAGGCTACCTACCACCCGGCCCAACCAAGACCTGCCAAAACCCTAGCTAACCTAAACCTAAACCCTACCTACCACGCCCTTCCGCCTCAACCACACAGCGCACGCAGCGCGGCACACAATAATGCACACGACGGAGCCTTAGTGCAGTGCCACACACCGACACGACCCACACAAATGCGCGTGCCTTGCACTAGCACACTACGCAGGACAGGCCCTAGGGCCACCATCCCATCGTGACCCGACCTGACCCATCCCCCGATCGAGCACTCCACCAACCGCTCGAGACCCCATTGCCACCAACTCCCTTTCTCCTAGCTACCTCGCCTCCTCTTTCCGAACCCTGCCGCCATCGTGCGCCTCCTCTTCTGCGGCACCGACGCGAGCAGGCCCGCTCCCGGACGTCCTCGTCGCCACCGCCTGGCAACATCCCCGCCGCCAATGCTGTGCCACCCCCTCTCCTGCGGGTGCTGCCGTCTGTCGTCCCTGGCCCGCGTCCCGCGACGCCGCCACGCTCATCTACAGCAACCGCCGCCGCCACCTCCTTCGGCGCCGTCCACCGCCTCCCATCGAGCTCGCCCTGCATTCCCACCGACGTCTCCTCTCGCCTGGCCGCCGGCAGCCACAACAGCCTCGCCGTCCGGGCATACCCCTGCGCCTCCGCCGGGTCTCCTTCTGCTCCACCGTCCTCGTCCCCTTTGCAAGCTGCCGGCCGAGTGCCATGGTCGTTGCCGCCGAGATCCGCCTCCGGCCAGCGGCCCGTCGCCTGCACCATGGACTTCGACTTCCACCTCGAGGTCCGGCTCAACCCTGACCTCGCCGAGCCCATGCGTCTGCCCCCGCATCGCCGTGGTCTTGCTCCGTCCTTGCACCGTCCACCGCCGACCCTGTCTCCCGTCGCCTCCTTGAGCCCCCATCTAGGCAGCAAGCTCGCCCGACACCGACCGTCGCCACCGGCCGTCGCAAGTGCCAGTTGCTCTGCACGTCTTCTCCCTATGTTTGGACCCGCAATGTGGCCTTTTCCCTTGGCTGTGCCGCGCTCGGTCTACGTCCGTGCCAAGCACCGATGCTGCCAAGTTCCCCTATCTGCGTACCGAGGCCACTGTTCCGGTTGCACTTTGACACCGACGGTTCCTCTAAGTTGCTGATGTGCTACTACCGTCGCAGGAATGTGGTACCACTACAAGATATGCTCATGGCGCGGATGTGATGTTCGAGGGAAGATTCTGTGGTGCCACTGGAGTTTATCCCAGACGATCCCCAATGCGGACCTCAGGTTCTCCATCACGGGATTCGAAGACCGAACCTGAAGACCCCCATCCCCCCGATCCCGGACCAAAGACCGTTCCGGAACCTCTCCAAACCAAGAGCTGCGATCCTATATGTGTGACCCCAATCTTCTCCTATTTTTATAGTATGATACATAACTTGTTGCATATAAATTGTACATGCTTGCATACATACTTTCTCATTTAGGGCTATTTTGTGGAGTCACCTAATAATTACATATGGAGATTATATGAGGGCTATTATATTCATATATTGTCTCTATTTAAATTTGTGCAGCGAATCGACGCCATGCTCTGCCTTGTTAATTCAATATTTAATCTGCGGGGTAGTTAAACAATTTGAACCATAATATTTAAATGTCGGGATCCCTTCCGTCTAATATTGCTAAGTTAAACCGCACATTGTCATCCATGCATCATATCATGAACATAACGGATCTTTTGCCTAGTGTTAAATATTGCATCTGTTGCCTTTCTAGTACTTCACTTCATCATCGGATAGGACGACGAGTCGGTGTGAGATACGACGAGCCTTCATATGTTCTTATCAGGCGAGCATTCTCCCCCTTCTATCTATTTTGCATTTATAGTCTTTACTTCCTTCCTTTGATCTATTGATATCTTTATAGTCGCTGCTTTAGTATTGTTCCTTTATTTACATGCTCTACTATATGGCCTTGGTCATCATATTGCCTTGTTTGAATAGATATATTTGTCCTTGCGAGTCATAGTGCATGCTTAGGTCCGTTGCCCGCTCTCATACAGGTGAACCGTGATATCTGATTCTAGTTGATACCATGATAATTAAATTGGTGACGTTGGTTATATTTATGGTTATGGTTTCACCTAATGATAAGGCTCTGGCAGGGAACAACTTTGGGAAATGCTTGAGCCGACCTAGGAACCGTTCGGTTTACGATACTAGTTTTGAGTTGATGGCGCTAACCAAAAGTAGGGCTCCTAGGATACCCCTCAACTACCGACGCTATTCATATATCCAGAGGGTCACAAAATTGGTTTTCCATTTGGTGCATACGCATAATATGTCCTCGGACTAGTGTTGAGTTGTGATATGATTTTGGTGGACTGCCATGGCTTGCATTGCATAAAATCAGGATATTGTGCCGGGGGTGGGATGGAGCTCTACAAGTTATCTTCCAATAATCGACCGGCCGTAGACTCAAACGCTGTGACATCTGGGGAATCAGTTATATCTCTTGTGTGGGTAAAACACAGTAGGTGATACCGTTGAATGTGGGCGTAGTTATGAGACAGTTCTTGTTGTGAGATTCGGAAGGCACGCGTGTTATGTTGCCTGAAGGGTTGAGCATGCGTTTGGGTACAGTAGCACACCCCTGCAGGGTAAATCTTTTCGAGAAGCCGTGTGTCCACGGTTATGGACGCCTCAGGAGTATGTTGTCATGATCATAGACAACGCCACTAATGTTTTGCCTCTAATAATATGATTAGTAATTAGCCTTATCAACTAAACACTTTCTTAATTAAAATTTCCACCGTGTGTGTTCCGTGAGAGGACTTCCTCGACTGGTCTTTGAGGGGGAAATAATTGGATGGGTTATGATTGGTGTTATATTATTGTTACCGTATAGCGCTCTCTTATCTCACTTTAATAGCCGAAGTTGTAGCGTGTCTCTATAAGTTAGATAGTGCAAGATTTGCTGCCGCTGAGCCCACCATACCTATGTAGGAGAGGACCGCCGAATTTTAGACTCGTCGTGTACTGGCCTCAATACTGACCGCTCTCTTTGTGTTTTCCTTTGCCCTTTCTCGGCACCCTTTGGTTTTGAGAGGTATGTGTTTCACGATGTTAGCAGGGTTACCCTTCCTGCTTGGCTTGGACAGGGTTATGGACACCACTTGGTTATTCTTCAGGACTCTTAGTTAAATTTGGTTCTTATCCGTACTCAGATACTATTTTTCGGTCCCCATGAGTTGTATCTTTGTATTCCTGACTCGTTGAGTCGTTTTTGTATATATTAGTCTTCGTGGATTCTATTGTAAACTATTGTGATGTAATTACTTGTAATCAAAATCCACCCACACGAAAGTGTCTGGTGGGCGTCTTTGAATCGCTTCTATGCGGGTTTTGGTAGGAAATGCTAAGATCTGCATAGACCCGATTCTGGGGCGTTACATATGACTACACCTAGATTTCCCAATAATAAAACTCATGTGTGTTCGGAGGGTTGAGGGGGAGGAAGACTTGTGGTTACCATGCTTATGAGAAAATACCATGGAGTTGCTGCCATTATATATATTCTAAACATTCAAAATTTGATCCAAAAGACTTAGTGTTTGACCTTTCTTATTAACCAAACTTACACCCCGCTTGTAGAAACATGATTAGGCACATTGCAGAGGAGACATCAGTTGAAGGTGTTGGAAGGTTATATCCATGTATATAGCAGGATTTAGTTATGCAAAACCATAACTACAGTGCAACTGCTACCGTCTGCTAGATTTCTAGGACATTAAACCATGATGACTATTGAGCTAATTTTTAATGGATAATCCCATAGATATAGGCCGGAGGTGGGGGTCACTAGAGGAGGAAGCCGCATGAGGTAGGGGTCGATGGAGGAGGGCTAGGATGAAGGTGGGTGGAGGAGGGGGTTCGTTGCAGGTGGTGTCCGAAGGAGGAGGAGGCCTCTAGAGGTGGTGACCGGTGAGGAGGAGGAGGTGGTTGTCGGAGGTGGAGGAGGGGGTCGCGGGAGGTGGTGAAGGAGGAGGAGTTCGTCAGAGGAGGAGGTCATCGAGGTGGTGGAAGTGGAGGAGGAGGCCATGGCTGGAGGTGGAGGAGGAGGTCACAGGAGAGTAGAGAAGGAGAAAGGAGGAAAAGTAGAGGATGTGAAGGAGAAGGAGAGAAGAGAAAAACTAGAGGAGAGGAGCAGTGGAGAAGAGGAGTAAAGTAGAGGAGAGAAGGATAAAAGATAGAGAATGAGAAAAGAGAGCGAGAAGTGGTGTCGAGGGATTCAACATTCGATATGCGCCACATAATTGTCTCCCCCGTTTTTTTGCTGAAAAAAATCTTCTTTCTAAAGTAACCTTTTACTATTTTTGAATTTGGGGATTCAGTAAAATCTAGAAGGACCGTAGGTGATTGAATTTGAGTAGGAATTTTCGAGGCAATCGTTTTGATAGGTTAAATATTTTCTACGGAGGTCGTATACAAATCTAGAGCCATTTTACCAAAACATGACATTTTTTGCCAAATACATCGAAATTCTTGGTTTCAATTTCCCTACAACTATATCCAAAAATATTACTACATCTCAAAAGAATTATGTTTTTGAAGTTTTTATCATTTTCGTTTATTTTTTACAAAACTAAAATGGCGATCCAACTGGGGCGGTTTGTTTTCGACTTTTTGTGGCGCTTATGTCTATATGCGCTACAGAATTATCACTTTCTCTGGGTCCCATACTTGGTTGCAGGTCCCATCAAATTTCTATGGTGCACGCAGAAATATGCGCTACAGGAACACATATTTTTGTGGCGCATATGGGTTGCATGTGCCACATAATTGCCATATTTCTGTTGCGCATGCATTTTTATGCGCCACAGAAATAATAATGTGGAGCATTCACTTTTATAAGCGTCATAGAAAGCATTTCTATCTATAACTAGTTTCCTAGCAGTATACTCATTGCGTACTATATATAAACCATAACCAATTCATCCCATGCCCTTGAGAACATGAAAAACGACTCAGGACATTGAAACATGATGATGATCTGCGGCATATGGATTACAACACAATCTGAATGTATAATTCCACCACCAAATAATGACAAGTTGCAAGGCACAATCGTGCACACAACGCTTAAACAATATCTAGGGTTCGATCTACCATAAACTATGAGGGGAATGATGTCGATCTTGAGATGGAGATGGTGTTGATGTTGGGGATGATGAAGATGGTGCTGGTGATGCCTCCCCCTATGCCATGAAGAGGGTTGGTGACGAAGATGGCGGCAAATTACCCTCAACGACGGTCGTGGGACAACAGGATCTGACCTCTCCGAAGGTGGAAGATGAGCTACGTCCCGCCGCGGCCTTAGAAAAATATGGGAAAATCATGGCATAGGGTGTTTTCGCAAGACGGAGAGTTACGTCAAAGGGGGAGGCCGAGGTGATGCTCAAGGGCCAAGTGGGCCCAGTTGGCGTGGTCTGGGTGTGGTATCCGTCCCGTGAGCCAGCCGTTGGTATCCGTCCAATGTTCTCCGTAGTAGCCCATGCCCAAGCGTCTGTTTCTGTGTTGATCTCCACTGTGATGGAAGGATACCTAGCATCCACAATACTACCAGCCGAACAAGCTATGGATGAGGAAGCCAATTAGTAATAAAGATCTGTTGAAGAAAGACTTGTACCGAATATACTAGTAAGCGCTAGATCGGGATAAAATTGAAGGATCGATGGCAGAAAGAAAAGATCAATTGCAAAACTTGGACAAGGAAAGGCATGTATGAGTTGTTCGTCACTAGAATAATTCGTTTCAGTTGTAAATGATATACTAGAGGTGCATTTAGAAGAAAAATAATCTGAAGAGTATAAGCATCTTACAGACCATGTACAGGGTATGCATGGCATCATGTATTGAGAATCAACAAGTCGATGGCAATGCGCTTTACATGTGCAAGCAAACATCTCCTGCGAATTACAGAAGAAAAACAATGGCGCGCCTACAAACCTAAATGTTGGAGGCAACAAATTAAATTAGATTTTCAAGAATGTACCAATAAAATCACGATTCAGCTTAGTTACTAAAAAAAGATACACAATAGATGGGCAAATAAGATAGGACAAGCTATATTGTTTTAGCAATTACCAACAAATATACAATAAAAATAATTTCCTTAGAAGGACAATAGGCAATAGTAAATAAATTCAGATGTGCATGTGTGGAAGCATACGGAGGCATGATATTGCAGTAAAAACAAAACTGCAATGCGGCCAAACAAGGCTAAGTACGTGGTAAATGTCATATTACCATCTTGCGGCCAAACAAAACTGCATGGTTGCTGAATGTCTTATTACCACCAGTTTTCTGTTGTCACTAAAAGGTAGTTAGCACCAATAATCTAAAACTCCATATAATGAAAGGGTACCTTTTCCCAAAAGTAAATCATGTCTCTCGAGGTGTACTTTATCTCAATTATAATGTAGCAATGAATTAATTAAATCCAATAAAATGCGATGGCGTAACAAAATAGCTATTTAACTAGCAAAATCAGATCTGGAGATACATATATATTAAACCTAGCTGCGCAAATGCATGGGCCACCCAGCTAGGTCGATTTAAAAAATTTATGGAAGAGACATATTAGTCAATATGCATCTTATGAGACACGGTGAGTGCTTTTGGGATACGAAAACACACTCCCTCAGGAGAGACATGTTAGTCATTGTGGTAGGTATGGTGTGAACTAGATCGATTTGCTTGTCGGAAACTCGATTGCCATAGAGCGTTGTAACCTAAAAAATATCACCGAAATTGAATGTAGCATGAAGCTTCAAATGATAAAAGGTAGGTTTTATTTATTGTTGTTGGATAATATATGAGGTGGGTGAGCTTTCCATGTAAGAAGATGATTGCAGAACCTACGTGTTACACGATTCTAATTTAGGTCTAACTTGTATATAACTAGGTATTGCTTAGTTTCTCTTCGTTTTGTATTCCGACTATAGGTCTTTATCAAGAATTGGCTCTATCTCCATCTTCTGGCCCGAGATGGCCCGGTCTTTGAGTATCTTATTTATTCCATGTTGGTTTCCAAGTCCCAGTGGTTCCTTCCTACCCTTTGTACCTCCATCTCCAGAAGCTTTTGGGACGTATCCATCCGTGGGATCAGTCGTGTCAGGAATTTCGTACTTGACACACTATCTGCAAAAAGGGTTGTTAGAACTTTCCTATGCCTATCTTCTGTGGTGGTGGAGATGTGTCGCAAAACATGTATCACAACTAAATTCCAGATGTCTCTCATGCCTATGATCACTATAGGAACAACTATTTTTCTCCAACATGAGCCTTTGGGCTGGTATTAATTTGGAAAGATTAATTAGCATAGTGTATGCCCACCTTTTAATTTTTCAGTGTTGTTCGATTCCTTACTAGCGGTGTCCATATATATCATCTGAATTTCACTTGCAAAGGACAACGATTAATTCATTTATCTACTAACATAGCCTGGTCCTACTTAATTCCCGTTCAATTGGTGATTTTTTAAAAAAATTTTAAAGAAGAAAAAATAAGGCATATTTTTTATAGGTCAACCATGAATGCTAGGTAGTAGTCACCAATCCGTTACCTAGTTTCTAGGAGCGAGATATTGTATTGTTACGCAGGGAGTAGTAGACAAACATTTACATTTGGTTTGAAAAAATATAGCTTGTCAGTGTTACACGTACAATAAATACATTTATACTATGCTTAATAAACACATGTGAGAACTAAAATGTAAAACTACTTAGCCCCTCCCCAATTCTCAAAATTATTCCGAAATAAATCTACTCACTAATATAGAGCTTATCCGTGATATCTTCCCATGGCTTATCGTCACTTGCCTTCTGGTTCAACGGTGCGCAAACTTTTCCGAGATTCTCACTATGCTATTTTATCACTATGTTATCCAAAGAAATCACAGGACAAGTTTGGCAACATATGTTTGTGATATTTCTTGCGCAGCTGCTAGAAAGCACACATAGTTGGCAAAGTCTGAATCAATTTTGATTCATATGACTGCGCCTAGATTGCCCAATAATCAAACTCAACTGTGTCCAGAGGGGTTGACCGGGGAGGAAGACTTGCAGTTACAATGCTTACGAGAAAATACCATGGAGTTATTGCCATTATATTTTCTAAACATTCAAAACTCAAAAATTTAAACAAAAGATGCATAGTGTTTGAACATTTCTTATTAACCAAAGTTATCACAGGACACATCAGTTGAAGGTGCTGGAAGCTTATATCCATGTATATAATAGGATTTATTTATGCACAACCATAACTATAGTGCAACTGCTACTGTCTACTTGATTTGTTGGACATTAAACCACGACGACTACTGAGCTAATTTTCAACGGAGAATCCTGATATGTGATTTACCTAGTCCGACACCAAATCCATTTAGTAGAGTCCACGTGTTAGAGCCCATCGTGGTGCAAACCTGGCAACGTGCACAACTCTATACAATGGGCATGGGGTGCAGTGGCATGGTCATGTTCCACTTAATAAGCTTCCTCACTTACGGATTTGGCACAACTTAATGGGAGAGCACATTGTCCGCCACAAACGACGAATGGGTTTACGTTTCCCTTAATCTCTTGTAACTTAATATGCATATATGTTCCTATCACTAGCTAGCTCCGGCCATGACATCCATGAAGAGTTCCTCGCTTCATCTGATTTTGCTGTGTGGCAGTTCACTTCGCGCCTTCTGAAACTAGTCCTATCTGGCGCAGCCGAGCACAAACCAACTCTTAATTCAAATGCGCTCAAACACATGAAGTTTGTATCACGAGCAAGTGATGAGTACAAGTCTCAACTCAACTGACACATAACATTTTAGACATTCCTGATACCTCTCAAGCCTATGCTAGATTACGTTGGAGGACACACAGTTAATTCAGTGGTACTCCTTGGGGCAAGCATGATTAGCTACTGCCTTCTATCAATACCACTCACATTTGAGTTACTGAATGGATTTTCTGTCTTCAATTTTATAGCCTCCCGATGGTTTGGCTTAATTTCTCTTTCGGCGACGAGATTTGAATGCTTCAATAACCTATATATTTTCAGAAGGAAATGTTCTCGGTTCCGGCCCTTTAAAACTCACGAATTATCTACAGGTTCAGATTTATACAATGACAATTTCTGGTAGGGATGCCCACAAAATAATTTGATTTTCAACCTACTTTTACTTTCTCTACACAATCCATGCAATGATTCGTCATAACTGTATGTACAACGATGGATGGAGCATGTTTTCACGTTAAGTGGTGAATTATGCATGGATGCATCCAACTATTTTTAATGGAGGGCATTATAGAAAAGAGGTATATATTACTCTCTCAGATACATAATAAGTTTTGCAGATTTAGTGCACTTTTTACTAAATCAGCGACACTTATTATAGATGGGAGGTAGTAATATATGTGATGCAAAAAATACCATGCCAGTTCAACAATATGGAATTAGTGAATAGCATGGGACCAGCAAAACTACGGCAAATTTTACCAAATGCCACCACTTCACGCTTCATGAAAGAAATCCACCGGATTTTCTATAAGTTTTGCAGAAAACACTACACGTAGAGCCTCCTGCCATGCCAGTGCAATCCCAGTGGCGCATTCCAGCTATGGTATGGGGGATTTGGTTATGGTGGATGGTGTCGGTCATGGGACAGCAGTGCTCGACCCTATGTTCGTGGGTGTTGTTTCGCACCTATAGTTGATGGGTTTAGTAATAAAACATATGGACCATGCTAATATGTTCATGTTTTACTCTAATTTCTTGTCCTAGAAGAGCTTCAATCTTACCACACAGCCAGCTATATTTATGATCTTTAGCTATATCTAATTCATGTAGGTGGTTTATATGCATTGTGTTATCATTCTCACAAGACAAGACATGCTTCAGTCTACTCATATGATTAGCTTGCAGAGATTTCACTAGCATTGCACAATTTGTAGAGGTGGTGTCACATACTATGAAGCAACGATTCTGCACAAGAACGCCGGTGGAAGTTCCCCTGCTCAAGGCTATGATATGTTGGGCCCAGCCTGAAGACAACCCACCTCTTCCACGATCTTACTGTGAACATTTGTTCTGGTCGTTGGCTATGCCAAATGCCCAGACGTGGGAGCTATTCTCTAGGGCGATGTGCGCCTCGCATGACCCAAAACTCAATAGTCGACAAACGGGCACAAAGACCTCTGTAAGCCCGTGATGCACTATAACTCACGTGTCATCACTGATCTAATGACGCCTCTCATGCCAATTTTAACATAGTAGCTATCTTTGCTCGTGATGGTATTTTGTTCTTATGATCCATCACTTCTTGTTGTGGGCTTGTGGCTATCTATGTTTGTATTGTTGAATGGCCCAGCTCTCTTTTTTGAGCTTATCCGTGTCCTATTGGTCCAGAAATATAGCATATATCAATGTGATATTCAAGAGAGCTTAATTATGCAAAGTAACCACCGAAGATATGATATGATTTCATAACCACCGAGGATACCATGCATATAAAAAATTACAGTTTTTTTTTGGAAATGGGCGTTTTATTGCTCCGAAGTAATGTTTACACATGGCCTCTGCATAGCCAGGATGCACACAGCCGATCAACCACACAACAAGTACCAAAATAAAATACGAATATTACAATCCATATAATAAGATAAAACGGCATGCAGCTATGACAACTCAATCCACAGATCACGCTGCCATCCATGTCGGGAGAAAATATCCCTCGCCGCGTCCTTCAATCGCATACACCCCTCCGCAAACAAGTCGGGAAACTCCATACGCTGAAGAATAGTCCATGATCGGAGGATAGCCGTGGCGCGATAGATCACCTGCAAGGGGGAAGAAACAATGTTATTAAAAATCTTGTCATTTCAACATAGCCAAAGCGACCAAATAATGGCAAGCGCTCCCACCCTAAACAAAGTCTCATATTTATCCTGTATCTCATGTAACCAGTTACCAAATACATTGGCAACCGATCATGGAGGAGATAAAGCAGAGGCTACTTGTGTGATTGACCATATAGCAAGAGCAAATTTACATAGGAAGAATAAGTGCCAGATTGTCTTATTGTGATGACAAAAAACACATTGTGTACTTTTATGGCAATTCCTCATAACAAGGTTATCTTTAGTAAGAATTACCCTTTTACGGAGATACCAAGTGAATATCTTCGTTTTAAGGGGTAATTTCAAATTCTAAATTTTACTATTATCATCGACAGGAATATCAGGATGGATCAAAGCTCTATACATTGAGTCAGCAGAAAATTTACCATTTAAACTCATCCACCCCCTCCGACGGCTGTATCGTGGAAAATCCTAATAAAATATTGTTCCACGATACTAATCTAGGCCCGATGAGACTTCTTTTGAAAGACACATTAGGAGGGTTAGATTCCAAAACAGTGGAAAGTGTATCCCCTTTGTGTCTAACAATCGAGTAAAGAGCTAGATATTGTTCTCTAAGGGAAGTTTGGTCATGCCATTTATCTTCCCAGAACCTAATCTGCGATTCATCCTTAATATCGAAAACACCAAACTGAAAGAAGTGTTTTTTCGATGGCATAAACAAATTAGTTGTAGGGAACATTTTAATCATCTTTACATTTCGTACAAATGATCTTTGTGCTATGTCCATGATAATGATCATAAGTCTTATTTGTATGTGATATGTTATTTCCACATGGAACTAATGTTAGATCCGCTAGCTATCCCATGGTGTTTAGCCATTTAAGATTCAAAGTCGCTTTGGGTTTCAAATTAGGTGTAATATTTAGAAGATTTTGTATCTCTGGGATACTAATGACCAAATACACTCACCCTAATAGGTGACACCTTATGTCAATAAACATATTTTGAATTATATTGTGTTTTAATAATCATAATAGTATATACCATTGTTCTCTCATGTGCAAGAACATGCCTAATTATCTACCACCGATACTCTTCCATCTTGCACCACTAAACCTATCTATTTCATTGGACAAAACATGTGCTAATAAGTATCAACCTGAACACTTAACTGCAAAGCACTCGTCCAATTTACCTTATGACAAAAACATAACTCATAAAATTATTGCAGGAAATATTGCATATTTCGTTGTATCCTATGTGCCGAGATATAGATTACATGTTTACAATCATGATAACCTATTGGGTGTGGCAGATAGGTAAGGATATGAAAATTTATTAGATTTACAAACATACAATTTGTTGTTCTATATTGATTCTGAATAGATGCTTCGTTGCTTCCTTTCCAACCATATTGTGTCTGTTGTGTGCATGAACACGGACACCAGGGGTACCGGATACCCTATTTTACAGATTCATAGAGGGGTAGCAAGAAATATCTAGGCCATCGTGTGTGATCAACCTTCCAGCGAAGCACACAAAGATTTACCTAGGTCAGGCCGCCGTGATGGCTAATAGCCCTACTTACTACGCTTGCTGATGGTATTTCTATGATAAGTTAGCTTATAATGGGTTTTCCCTTGTTTTCTACAAGGGATATGCTAACCTAGAATTCTCCTCTTCCTCTCCACTGGACTTGGCCCTCCTTTTATTAGCTCAAAGAGGATAGCACAAGGGCCACTTCACTACTTCTCCATCATTCACTAGATAGAGTGAAGGAGGGAACAATACAGTTTTTACATGTGACATAGAGTGCACCTCTCCCATGTCCTGGCCTGCTCCCTGTATGCTGGTCGGGGATCCGGGAAGCCTTTTCTTGCAAAGTGATCTTGGGTCTTGTCTTCTTGCACAGGTCCATTCCCGGGTGTTTTCCTGCCCCGAGCCATAGCACTGGCTCGCCCTGACTAGGCTACACGATAACCCTGATTTCTTCCATCCTTGGGTGGCCACGGACATCGTTAAGGAACTGTAACCGACGAGGGGTAACTTCGGCAATGCCCATTATTATGGACTTGGGTTTCAGGAAAAAGAGGTGTGTTGGTGATTTCACCGGCTTAACATACAAACAAGGGAGGGGATTTACCCATGTTTAGGCCCTCACAGAGGAAACCCTACTTCCTACTTGTATGTTCGTATTATTAGTGGAGAGTACAAACTCGTTGAGTCGACTAGATGCGATCTCACAAAGAGAGAGAGAGAGAGAGAGAGAGAGAGAGAGAGAGAGAGAGAGGCGTGTGTATAATAGTTCTCCTCCTCGTTGAACCCTCCTAGCCTTTATATATGGGGAGGCTAGGTCTCATGTACCAATCCGAGTGGGTCACAAGTTAGATTTCTATGTAGTCTAGTCTTAGACTTTCCTTGTCGTGTGTGCTTGGAATTGGTGTCCTTGTAGGCTTCAGATGAGCTGAACCATCTTGGGCTTCGTGGACCTTGGCAGGCTATCGAGTTGGCCCTCCGTTGTGCCGCACCATATATGAAAATAGTGGACATCCAAAGGGTCGTGCCCATGTCAATAGCCCCCGAGGCTCCACTCGAGTTATAGATTCGGGTTGAGTCTCCGAGTCCTTCTATGTAATGCACCCATAAGGTGGGACCAATGATTTCTTCGGATGTGCGAACTGTAGGTTTAATAAGTATTTTTTTCATGGGGATATTGGTATAATGAGTCTAGTGCATCAGACGGATCAGTAACCAGTTAATTGCTCTTAGGAAAAAACATCATGAATCTTCTCAAGCTCGAGTATCTGGAGTCGAACCTGGTATATACTAGTGTAACTCAGTTCAAGACGTGGTGGTCTTATCAAATACTGAATTCCATTTTTATGTTTTGGGTACCCAACGGATCTATCTGGAATTTTCATCATATCGTAGATATGAAAAATTTCTAGCAAAGCGTATTTGTGAGCGGTTACCAGAACCATATGAAGGATCCTTAAGTCTTATCTTCGTGTTGTAAACACGGCATATAAACTTGTTATCACGGTGGACGCAGTCTGGTAACTCAAATATTTTATCGACTATCTTGTTTGGCTGATGCACTTGTTGAAGTTGTCGTGTTCTTGAAGTGATTTTGGCATTTTCACTAGGTGCGTGACCAGCTCTCGCGATGGGAATAGCCCCTGAGTCTGTGTTCAGGTTCTTGCATCCGAACATAGACTCAGACGTATTTTTCTTACGAGTATAGATATTCTTCTACCTACTCCGTTGGAGGATATATTGTTTCTATCAGGTGCGCGACCAGCGCTCCTGATCGAAGTAGCCCCAGAAGCTATGTTCAGCTATTTGTAGACGACCATAGGCTCAAAGAATATACACATCCGAGGAGGTACCTGACACAGGTCTTCTTTTCCTTGACTGCAAGTATTATTTTCATCGGGTACGAGACCAGCACCCTAATGGGAGCATCCCCTGAGGATATAGTCTGGTGCTTGCAACCGAGCATAGATTTTGACAATCTCTTCATCCGAGGAGGTATTCTAATCGGGTCTTGGCGTAAGTTGACGCAGCTGGTATTAGTCGACTCCGTTGGAGGACTCAATAGAATATCTCGATGTAGTCAGTCCTTGTAAGCTGCAAAAAATATAAAGAATTGTGATATATTCTTGTATATTGTAAAGAATATTTGCCTTTCGGCTTGTTATAACATGTTTTGGCGCCATCGGACTGGACACTTTTGCACTTTACGTGAGACCTTCTTGTTAGCCTGACGCCCGTAGTCTCCGTACTTTGTCGACATGTCGGTGGGCTGCAACTGGATCAGAGTTTTTAAGAATTCGACGCTCGGGCAGAGTCAGCTACTCAGGAAGTCGCGTATGAGGTGCTCGAGTGCATGGAGTCGAGGACATATTAAGTTACTCAAAGAGGGCGTAACCCTTGTGTCAAGTGTGACTAACGTATGAAAGAACTAGCTCTAGATAGAGGGAAATTTAGATTTATTGATAGTCACGTGGCAGACAGAGTCGATGCAGCCCCCGTGCGTAGAATTGAATTAGTTGGATGGAATCGATGCAGCGGACGCGTAGCCGATGAAGTTAACACGATGGACATTTAGCTGGGGCATTGGTTGGAGACGCTATAGACATGTATCCAAGGTGATTGTCGAAGTCGACACGACGAATGGAGTCGATGCTGCGGACATGTAGCCGAGGAGATTGTCGGAGTCAACGCGTAGGAAGTGTAGCTGAGGCGATTGTCGATGTAGACGCGACAGATGGGGTTGATGCGACGAACGGAGTCGAAATGACGGACGAAGCCAACGCGTAGGAAGTGTAGCCGATGGCGATAGCGAGTTTCTGCATCTGAAACACACAGCGGGTCACCGCAGCCGAAGAATTAGCAGGCTGTGCGTCAGTTGGTGAACCCCTGGGCGTAGAGTCAACACGTTAGATGCGGAGTTAGATGCGGAGTCGATGTTGAGGCCTGAGTCGACGCGGCGGATGGTTTCGATGCTACAGATGTTTACCTAGTGCAGCGGACAAAGTGTTTTTCACAGGCGTTGTGGTGAGTTGAAATGGCGAGTCGACCGTGTGCCCAGAAGTCGATGTCGGCTATTCTACGGATTTCCCATTGTCTCTTTGTTCTGCTCGAACTTTCAAAATGAATCGATTAGTAGATGAGACAAGATATAATAATGAGGAAAAAACTTGAGTGAAGAGAGATTGTTGTATGCTGATCGGAGACATGTAGTGAATAGCTTCACGCCTTTATTTGAGACGTGAGCATGGGAACTTGATCCGGAAACAAGATCTGACGCGTTGGATTTTCTGTATGCAACCACACACGTTTGATGATGTGACAACCCACGTTATGAGAACCCATGCTAGTCGAGTCTAGTTATTGTAGTCTGCATGTACTTTCCGTTCTGCCGTGCTTCTGCTAACCTTGCTTTTTCTGTTCCTTGTTGCCACTGACTCTTTGTTGACGGCTTCGGTTCCATGAGGACCAAATCGGATGAGCTGACTAGAGGAATCTGGTCACCACCGATGGTGAAGGAACTCGCCCGGGTGTGGAACGAAGTTGATGGAGCTGAAATGGATTTGACCACTTCCGATCGTCAAGTTGCTGCTTGGTGAAAAGAGAACCACCGAATCCATGACTCCATCGCCTAGACTTCCCACCGATGGGACCAATTGAAGAGGGGTAACCTCGGCAATGTTCATTTTTATGTACTTGGCTTTCAGAGAAAAGAGGTACACTAGTGATTCTGTCGGCTTAATAGACAAACATGTGATGCGATTTACCTAGGTTCAGG
Organism: Avena sativa; assembly: GCA_916181665.1. Classification (NCBI taxonomy): domain Eukaryota; kingdom Viridiplantae; phylum Streptophyta; class Magnoliopsida; order Poales; family Poaceae; genus Avena; species Avena sativa. The sequence continues at coordinate 440,069,918 of OV702295.1, forward strand.
TCCACGTAGAGTAAACCATCCTTCCTGCTTGTCTATTCACATTATCAATGGATTGTAGAAACTCATTGAGTCGACAAGATGTGATCTCGCTGAGTGAGAGGGGTGTGCGTATCGTAAGATTGGTTCTCCTCCTCATTGGACCCTCCTAGCATTTATATATAAGGAGGCTAGGTCTCAGGTACCAGTACGAGTTTGTTATAAATTAGAGTATGTATGTACTCTAGTCTTGGACTTTTCTTGTCTTGTGTGCTTGGAGTTGGTGTCCTTGTAGGCTCCGTATCAGCTGAACCGTCTTGCGCTTCGTGGACCTTGGCAGTTTGTCGAGTGGGCTCTCCATTGGGTTGCACCATATATGCCAATAGTGGGCACCCAAAGGGTTGTGCCCATGTTAGTAATGACTGCATCCTCTTCCTATTGTCCGCCAAGAGCGCCTTTGTCTTTGCTCCAGGTTGGTCTTGGTCCAGTCCCATTAGTAGGTAAGGGATATCCTGATCTTCCCGGCTTCAACAGTATCCTCTTGGATGGTCTTGGCTACCCTATCTCTTGCTTGTTCCATTCCTAAGAGCGGTGGGTTCCTGGGCCGTAGCCTGCTTCGCTTGCCTTGGGGCTGATGCCTTCCTTGTCACGCTTGAGGAGTCTCATGGTGTCTCCGCATCAACCTCTCCAAATAGTAAATTGAAGGCGAGTTCTAGGACCGCTAGAAGGAGTGGTGAGGCGCGTGGCGCTATGTGTGTGTCCCGAAAGCTCATGACTTCTTCCTAGATCCTGTCATTCCCGTGGTGAGGGGCAGCAATTGGGGAGGAATGGGACCCCGTGAGAAGGAGTTTCCTCCGATTGTGGATCACTTTCAGGAGCTGGGCCAGGGTGGCCTGACAGCGCATCATGTCATGTCGGACATCCTCTAGAAGCGCCTTGCTCCACTATAGGCCAGATCACAGTCGGCCTGGGTTTACACCGGGTGTCTGGACACCACTCGTTTCTAGTCCAGCGCAACTGATGAGATCCTCCAGTCGATGCACGCTCTCCTAATGGGGCAGTTCTTTGGCTCGGATGTTTGCCTGCCTCCTTTGAAGGGGATCAACCCAGTCTACCTCGATCCTCGTAGGGAATACATCATGGGAGCGATGCCATACTACGACAAGTGGGCTTCAAGGAGAGTTGGGTGGAACCTGAGCAACCTTTCATCGGAGGCCCATCTACGACATCGGTCTTCGTTGCACCAAAGGACCCGTGTGAGTTCACGGAGGAGATGATGTCGCCCTTGGTGGTGCCCATTCGCCGAAGCCACTAGGATATGTGGATCCAGTCTCCTAAATCTGAGGATAGCCCTGAGTTATCTTTGTTGTGCGGCCCATTAACTCCATCCCTCTTGGTGGTGCCACCTGAATGCTTAACCACTGCCTTCGCTCCTGCTCTGCTGATGAGGAGAAGGTCCTAGCCCCCTTGGGAGACAAAAGGTGAGTGATCCCCTTTGTAAAAATGTTGGATATCCTTAGACATGAGGATTTCTTGCACCTCATTTAGAAACATCCACCTAGAATTCAAATTTCTAGATTACAATAATGAAAAATTATTTTTTCCATAGAATCCTGAAATCCCTAGATGGAGATGTTTTCCATTGAGGGATACCATTATTTTTTGCAGTGAGCATGATAACTAGGGTTGACACCCAAGTTAACTCCTACTCGATAGATATCCAGGCGATGGTTAGCATGTCCAGAGTACCTGGTTTTCTTGTTTATGATTTTTTTACTTCATACTAGGTCCCAAATAAGGACTCCATGCACAGGTTTTCATTTTTATTTTTATTTTCAATTCTATTTGGTTTGATTGAAAAAAGGCCAAACTTTATGGCGTGCGCAAACTCGTAAGGGCGTCTGAATTTTGAACCCTCCATACCGGTCTAGCTTAGGACACCTCCGAGAAACCCAAAATCATTTTTTTGAATTTTGCAACCAAATTTTAAGGTACCTACAACTCAAATTTTGAATTATACAAGCATTACTATCCACCGTGAGAAAATCCCTAATCTATCGGGAATGACCATCCAACATGACCTACCATTGGGGAAAATGTTGGATGGCCTTAGACATGAGGAATTATTGCACCTCATTAGGAAACATCCACCTAGAATTCAAATTTCTGGATTCAGAAAATGAAAAATAAAGTTTTTTCCATTAAACCTCGAAATCTGTACTTGGAGAAGTTGTTTGGAATGCCAAGTTTGGGCTCATTACTTTGAGCATTTCCATGACTTTTTCTTGAGATTTGAAGAAGTAAACATAAAAATCTGGAAGCACTTCAACATTATAGCACAGACAAAACAACTTTATAAAATTTAGAATTTGTTTCAGGTTCGACCACATGGCAAGTGGGTCCCGGCATTGGACTTTCTTAAAATCATAGACCTTTTTTACGCGCGCTAATTAAACTAAAATAACATAGTTTTTTCTATGAAATAGTTCCTGCTAGGTGGCTTACTCGATAAGGATCAACACGCGACACACCTACCTCAAATAAGCACCATGCCCTCGGCCGCCTTCTCTTCTAGTGACGCACCTCAAAATTTATGGTTGTGCCATTTTCTCTGTAGAGCAGAGAGCCAGTGTGTGGTGAGGCGCCCCATTAGATTTGGTTTGTCTTTATCATCAACATCGATTCTCCACCATCCTCGGTTCCATTCATATACCCCCATTAATCCACTGATATCCTTCCTATTGAACTTCTCCCCTTTCTCACAGTCCTAGCGCACCTTACCACCTCCAATAGCCCTCCTTATTGACAAAAGGAAAACCATGGACACCTTCCATCTCTAGTCGTTCGGGGTCTGCGACGACAATGCCCTACGCATATGGACCTTCAGCTCGTGGAGGATCCAACGACACCTAGTGTGTGCCTTCGTCGACCGATGATATGGTTTCTACCACAATCGCCGGATGAACGACCTTGAGCACAATTCTGACTCGAAACTAATGGTCTGCTTCATCAACCCCAAGGATGCCAAACTTCTCTACGATCGCGCTAGCACTATGGTTGTGAGATGGTGGTGTTCACCCGCGCTAAAATGTACACCAAATTTTCGGACCAGTTCTTCATGGTGGTAGATTCATCCACGGTGTCATGCCGGAGCTGGCAATGGCGGAGGTGGCGAAGGCGCTGGAGGAGGCGTCGGACCAGTAGTACTGATGAACTAATGGGTGTAGTATCATTTCTGCTAGTCTCGAGTAGTCATTTATCTTCATTGCAAACTTCTAGTTGTAATAATGAAAATTTATGTTTCTATTTATGCTCAAGTACACTAGTAGAAAGAGGGCCTTTGGTCCAGCGCCCAAATTCCATTGGTCCCGGTTCGTTTCCGTAATCGGGACCAATGCCAGGCACCGGTCCCGGTTCATGCCGCCAGGGCATTGGTCCCGGTTCATCTGTAAGCATTGGTCCTGGTTTATGGCACGAACCGGGACCAATGACCCCGCGATGCACACGTGGCTCTCTGCGAGGCATTGGTCCCGGTTCATGCCAACAACCGGGACCAAAAACCCCGCGACGGTCAGCAGTCCAGGAATTAATGTAAATTAATTCGGCGCAGAAATTAATTCGAGGCCGAAATTAATTCGAGGTAGAAATTGAATTGATCACATTTTTGAACAAATCTTTCACGAATTAATCGAGAAAAAGGTCTAAATTGAGACATTTTATTATTCGACCACAAATTTTTCCATACAAATAAAGATGCGACTTTATAAATTTCTAGTCGACAACACTTCCACTGCCGCTGTCCTCCGAGCCGTTGTCCTCCGTGCCGCCGGCTTCCTCGTCGTCGTCGGACGAAATCTCCACGATTTCGTCGTTGTTCGGGAGACGGAGCTCGTCTGCGCGCATAGCGGCGTCGATGGCGGTGTAGATGGTCCGTCCAGGGACGGACCAGAACAACTCCCGCCCTTCTTGGTTGCGGCGATCCGGGTGCACTAGGCACCCGTCCACGAAACGGTTGCCAAGCTTGGCCTTCCGCTCCTTCTTGAACAGCCGGGGCCAGTACTCGCTGCCCGCCGCGTACCGTGGCAATGCCCTAATGCACACGGGAAGTTGGCGGCGACGCTCCGCAATGACGAACCCCATCTCGTATCCGCGGGGGTTGAGGAGCGGAGCCACCAGCACACCCCCCTCGCTGATGCGAAATCTGGCGGGAAGGGTCGCACGCGGCGGCGCGAGGATGCCGTAGATCGCAAACTGCGCCGCCTCGTAGTGGTTGAGCGTGGGCACCTCCATGACAATGCGGTGGAGATTGGAGAGGGAGGGGAGGCGAAACGACGGCGCGGTGGAGAGGCAAAGTGGTGGGATGGAGAGGGACTGCAGAGAGGCAGAGGTGATGGCGAAAGCGAGCGCTGTGGCCTCATATTTATGCACGGAGACGACGAAGCGACGGAGGCATTGGTCCCGGTTATTGCCAAGAACCGGGACCAAAGCCCCTCCCGCGCGACACGTGGCGTCTCAGCAGCGCGCCCCCCACCGAAGTCATTGGTCCCGGGCCGTGCCATTAACCGGGACCAATGACCTGGGTGGGTTGCGAGCTGCTAGGCGGCCACGTGTCGCGCGGGAGGGGCTTTGGTCCCGGTTCGTGGCAATAACTGGGACCAAAAACCCTCCCCTGGCTATATATAAGCCCAGCCCTTTGCCCACGAAATTTTGCTAGATTGTGTGTGAGGAGTGAGTGCTAGCTTTTTTTTCTTTGATTGCACACAAGGTGTTCGATGAAATGTCCGAGCCACACTTTAGTTCGCACAACACGGTATCCTCGGCTGAGGTTAGCAACCTTATCTTCTTTATCTGTAACTAATACAAAAATATTACATCTGTCCATGTAGGGTGGTCATTTTACTATTCACGATGTTATTGTAATGGTTAATTATTATGACGCAGATCGATGCACGGATGCGATGGATGTATGGCGACCGACGCCATTCCGATTTTATTGCAGGCCTCCATAAATTTATCGATTTGTCTAAGGCAAACAAAGTGAATAATTTTATGCCTTGTCCCTACGTCGACTGTCGGAACGTGGCGGAGCACTCTGCCCCGAGAATCCTTCAAAGCCATCTGCTTCGGAGAGGTTTCATGCCCGGATATTATTGTTGGGCCATGCACGGAGAAAGAGGGGTTAGGATGGAAGAAAATGAAGAAGAGGAGGATGATGACAGCTATCCTATGTCCCCTGAAGAATACGGTGATACTGCAATGGAAGACAATAAAGAAGAGGGAGGCGGCAATGAAGAAGAACAACGGGCATCAGATGAGCCCGTTGATGGTCTTGGTCGGGTCATTTCTGATGCAAAGCAACAATGTGATACAGAAAGGGAGAAGCTTAAGTTGGAGGCCATGCAAAAGGATCACAAAAAGTTGTTGTACCCAAATTGCGAAGATGGCAGCACAAAGCTCGGTACCACACTTGAACTGCTGAAATGGAAGGCAGAGACTGGCTTATCTGACAAGGGATTTGAGAAGTTACTGAAAATAATGAAGCTAAAGCTTCCAAAGGATAACGAGCTGCCCGAGACAACATACGAAGCAAAGAAGACTATCTTCCCTCTACGATTAGATGTGGAGAAGATACATGCATGCATTAATGACTGCATCCTGTACCGCGGTGAGAAGTACGAGAATATGGATAAATGCCTGCTATGCAATGCATGTCGATACAAGATTAAACAAGATGACCCTGGTGATGTTGAGGGCGATGACGAGCCCTCTAGGAAGAGGGTTCCTGCTAAGGTTATGTGGTATGCTCCTATAATACCACGGTTGAAACGTCTGTTCAGAAATAAAGAGCATGCTAGGTTGTTGTGATGGCACAAAGAAGAGCGTAAGAAAGACGGGAAACTGAGACACCCTGCCGATGGGTCGCAGTGGAGAAACATCAAGAGAAAGTACTCGAACTTTGCAGGTGATGCGAGGAACTTATGGTTTGGTCTAAGTACAGACGGCATGAATCCTTTTGGGGAGCAGAGCTGTAGTCACAGCACCTGGCCAGTGACTCTATGTATCTACAACCTTCCTCCTTGGTTGTGCATGAAGCGGAAGTTCATTATGATGCCAGTGCTCATCCAAGGACCGAAGCAACCCGGCAACGACATTGATGTGTACCTAAGGCCATTAGTCGATGAACTTTTGCAGTTGTGGGCAGAACCAGGTGTAAAGGTGTGGGATGAGCACAAACAGGAGCCATTTGACCTACGAGCGTTGTTGTTCATAACCATCAATGATTGGCCTGCTCTTAGTAACATTTCAGGATGGTCAAACAAGGGATACAATGCATGCACGCACTGTTTAGATAATACTAAAGGTACATATTTGGATAAATGTAAGAAGGTTGTGTACCTGGGGTGTCGTAAATTTCTTCCGACCAATCATCAAGTAAAAAAGAAAGGCAAGAATTTCAATGGTGAGGCAGATTACCGGAAGAAGCCTAAGCTCCCTAAAGGTGCTGATGTATTTGGTATGGTGAAGGACCTAGAAGTAATCTTTGGAAAGGGTCCTGGCGGTCAATCTGTTCTGAAAGACCCCATTACCGGACACACGGCCATGTGGAAAAAGAAATCTATATTTTGGGAGCTTGAGTATTGGAAAGACCTAGAGGTCCGTTCTTCAATCGACGTGATGCACGTGACGAAGAATCTTTGCGTGAACCTGCTAGGCTTCCTGGGCGTGTATGGGAAGACAAAAGATACACCAGAAGCACGGGAGGACCAGCAACGTATCAAAGACCCACACAACAAGCATACTGATAAAGGACGTAAATACTTAAGTAGCAGCGCTCTTACCAAAGCAGAGAAGGAAATCTTTTTTGAAGTCCTTTATGGTATCAAGGTCCCGGCTAGCTTCTTGTCAAATATAAAGGGAATAATAAATATGGCAGAGAAAAAATTTCAGAACCTGAAGTCTCATGATTGCCACGTGATTATGACATAGTTGCTTCCGGTTGCATTGAGAGGGCTTCTACCGGAAAATGTTCGATTAGCCATTGTGAAGCTATGTGCATTCCTCAATGCAATATCTCAGAAGGTAATCGATCGAGAAAGTCTAGAAAGGCTACAGAAGGATGTGGTCCAATGTCTTGTCACTTTTGAGTTGGTGTTCCCCCCGTCCTTCTTCAATATTATGACGCATCTCTTAGTTCACCTAGTCGATGAGATTTACATTCTCGGTCCTGTATTTCTGCACAATATGTTCCCCTTCGAGAGGTTAATGGGAGTCTTAAAGAAATATGTTCGTAACCGTGCTAGGCCAGAAGGAAGCATCTCCAAGGGCTATGGATCAGAGGAGGTCATTGGGTTCTGTGTAGACTTTCTTCCTGACCTTAAGCCGATTGGTGTTCCTGAATCACGGTATGAGGGGAGACTGAGTGGAAAAGGCATGCTAGGATAGAAAGCAATGATATTTAGGGACGGACATTCTTTGAATCAAGCACACTACATAGTTCTCCAAAGTTCTACCTTCGTGGCTCCGTATATCGAGGAACACATGAATGTTGTACGGTCCAAGTTCCCGGGGAAGGATGACTACTGGATTAAAAAAAATCACATGGAGACTTTCGGCACTTGGTTGCAATTACATCTCATGATTGACACCACTATTGGAGATCAGCTCTACTTGTTGGCCGCGACACCATCTACGACTGTATTGACTTTCCAAGGGTACGAGATAAATGGGAATACATTTTACATGATTGCCCAAGATAAAAAGAGCACCAACCAAAACAGTGGTGTCCGCTTTGATGCAACATGCAAGAATGGGAAAAAGGAGACATACTATGGTTACATAGAGGAGATATGGGAACTTGACTATGGACCTACTTTTAAGGTCCCATTGTTTCGATGCAGTTGGGTCAACATGAATGGAGAAGAGGTAAAGGTAGACCAGCTGTACGGAATGACAATAGTGGATCTCAAGAATCTTGGTTACAGAGACGAACCACTCGTCCTAGCCAATGATGTGGCTCAGGTTTTTTATGTGAAGGACATGTCCTCTAGACCGCAAAAAAGAAAAAAAATAAGGAAACGAATACATCAGACGATGAGCCCAGGCGTCACATAGTTCTTTCAGGGAAAAGAAACATCGCGGGAGTCGAGGACAAGACAGACATGTCAGCAGATTATGATAAGTTTGATGAAATTCCGCCCTTCACCGTGAAAACTGACCCAAGCATCCCGTTAAGCAAAGAAGATGCTCCATGGTTACAGCCTAAGAAGCGATCATAGGCAAGGGATCGACATACGCAACGAAGGATTCATATCCTAAACCCTAAACCCTATGTAAATCTATGTAATGTATGGAAACTTTATGTGATGTATGGAAACTTTATGTGATGTATCGAAACTTTATGTAATGGAGTCTTTCACGGGCTTGCAGGGAAATTTTTCCGAGGCGGAGCTTCCGAAGATGCCGTAGGGCGTGTGCACCAATGACATCTTCGAGAACCTCCGCCACGGGAGATTTCTCAACCCTTTCCCTAACACTGTTAGAGGAGATGGAGTCTTTCACGGGCTTGCAGGGAAATTTTTCCAAGGCGGAGCTTCCGAAGATGCCGTAGGGCGTGTGCACCAACGACATCTTCGAGAAGCTCCACCATGGGAGATTTCTCAACCCTTTCCCCAACAATGTTAGAGGAGATGGAGTCTTTCACGGGCTTACAGGGAAATTTTTCCGAGGCGGAGCTTCCGAAGATGCCGTAGGGCGTGTGCACCAACGACATCTTCGAGAAGCTCCGCCACGGGAGATTTCCCAACCCTCCATCCATGGGGATGAAACTCTCTCTACCTATGTTGGCTTGTTGAGTTGCTTGCCATGGCGTATCGATGGTCCTTTTATAGGCACGACGCCGCTTCTACTTTGTCTTGTTCCTCCGACAGGGCATCGTGCGCTACATGCTTTATCTCATCGAGCAGTGCGTCCACCCACACGTCCTTATCCCGCCGACAGCTTTAGTCTCGGTTGCACCCACCAGCTGGGACTAAAGGTTACCCACGCGTCCTTATCCCACCGACAGCTTTAGTCTCGGTTGCACCCACCAGCCTAGACTAAAGGTTACCCACGCGTCCTTATCCCACCGACAGCTTTATTCTCGGTTGCACCCACCAGCCGGACTAAAGGTTACCCACGCGTCCTTATCCCACCGGCATGTTTAGTTTCGGTTGCACCCACCAGCCGGGACTAAAGGTTACCCAAGATGCACATGTGTGCACAATAAGGGCACATTATCACAAACTATGCCCTGATTCCTCGCTGAACTTGAAGTAGATCTCTGATGAAATAGCATGTTGTGAACCTATAAATGATTTTTTTTTAAATTCACAAGCATTATATAATGTACTTGTAGTTCAAATCTTGGCAACTTCCTACCGATTCGGCAGGAATTTGTCTTTTTCATGAGGGATGGACAGAAAGGTTCCAGATACACCGGTTGGGAAATTGTCCATATAAGATGGTATAGTATTTTTGAAAAATGATTTGGTACCAATGCCAAACTTTAATTTGGTGGTTGCTTCACAGAACACCCCGATTTCGGCACCTCAAAAATGGAAATTGGCTTTTTCGTGTGTCGAAAGGGAAAACTTCCTCCTGCAACATCGTAAGCCATCCCAAGATGCACATGTGTGCACAATATGGGCACATTATCACAAACTATGCCCTGATTCTAGCCATAACATTGGTGGTTTGACCTAAATGCCATGAACCCTCGAACATGATAGGTCATTTTGTGAAGGATTTTTTATGATGTTTGCAATTTTTCAAGTTCAATATTTTTCCTTGCAACTGTGACACATAATATGACACCACGCGAAGGTTTCACAGTGTTTGGATCATTTTTGAATTTCTTATGCCTGTTTCAAACTATATTCAAAACGGCGGGCATGAAGCTTCTTAGCCCGGGGCTGAGCCTCACTGAACTTGAAGTGGATCTCTGATGAAATAGCATGTTTTGAACCTATAAATGATTTTTTTTTTAAATTCACAAGCATTATATCATGTACTTGTAGTTCAAATCTTGGCAACCTCCTACCGATTCGGCATGCATTTGTCTTTTTCATGAGGGATGGACAGAAAGGTTCCAGATACATCGGTTGGGAATTTGTCCATATAAGGTGGTATAGTATTTTTGAAAAATGGTTTGGTACCAATGCCAAACTTTAATTTGGTGGTTGCTTCACAGAACACCCCGATTTCGGCGCCTCAAAAATGGAAATTGGCTTTTTCGTGTGTCGAAAGGGAAAACTTCCTCCTGCAACATCGTAAGCCATCCCAAGATGCACATGTGTGCACAATATGGGAACATTATCACAAACTATGCCCTGATTCTAGCCATAACATTGGTGGTTTGACCTAAATGCCATGAAACCTCGAACATGATAGGTCATTTTGTGAAGGATATTTTATGATGTTTGTAATTTTTCAAGTTTAATATTTTTCCTTGCAACTGTGACACATAATATGACACCACGCGAAGGTTTCACATTGTTTGAATTATTTTTGAATTTCTTATGCCCGTTTCAAACTATATTCAAAACGACGGGCATGAAGCTTCTTAGCCCGGAGCTGAGCCTCGCTGAACTTGAAGTGGATATCTGATGAAATAGCATGTTGTGAACCTATCAATGATTTTTAAAAAATTCACAAGCATTATATCATGTACTTATAGTTCAAATCTTGGCAACCTCCTACCGATTCGGCATGAATTTGTCTTTTTCATGCGGGATGGACAGAAAGGTTCCAGATACACCGGTTGGGAAATTGTCCATATAAGGTGGTATAGTATTTTTGAAAAATGGTTTGGTACCAATGCCAAACTTTAATTTGGTGGTTGCTTCACAGAACACCCCGATTTCGTCACCTCAAAAATGGAAATTGGCTTTTTCGTGTGTCGAAAGGGAAAACTTCCTCCTCCCAACATCGTAAGCCATCCCAAGATGCACATGTGTGCACAATATGGGAACATTATCACAAACTATGCCCTGATTCTAGCCATAACATTGGTGGTTTGACCTAAATGCCATGAAACCTCGAACATGATAGGTCATTTTGTGAAGGATTTTTTATGATGTTTGTAATTTTTCAAGTTTAATATTTTTCCTTGCAACTGTGACACATAATATGACACCACGCGAAGGTTTCACATTGTTTGAATTATTTTTGAATTTCTTATGCCCGTTTCAAACTATATTCAAAACGACGGGCATGAAGCTTCTTAGCCCGGAGCTGAGCCTCGCTGAACTTGAAGTGGATCTCTGATGAAATAGCATGTTGTGAACCTATCAATGATTTTTAAAAAATTCACAAGCATTATATCATGTACTTATAGTTCAAATCTTGGCAACCTCCTGCCGATTCGGCATGAATTTGTCTTTTTCATGAGGGATGGACAGAAAGGTTCCAGATACACCGGTTGGGAAATTGTCCATATAAGGTGGTATAATATTTTTGAAAAATGGTTTGGTACCAATGCCAAACTTTAATTTGGTGGTTGCTTCACAGAACACCCTGATTTCGGCACCTCAAAAATGGAAATTGGCTTTTTCGTGTGTCAAAAGGGAAAACTTCCTCCTGCAACATCGTAAGCCATCCCAAGATGCACTTGTGTGCACAATATGGGCACATTATCACAAACTATGCCCTGATTCTAGCCATAACATTGGTGGTTTGACCTAAATGCCATGAACCCTCGAACATGATAGGTCATATTGTGAAGGATTTTTTATGATGTTTGCAATTTTTCAAGTTCAATATTTTTCCTTGCAACTGTGACACATAATATGACACCACGCGAAGGTTTCACATTGTTTGGATCATTTTTGAATTTCTTATGCCCGTTTCAAACTATATTCAAAACGGCGGGCATGAAGCTTCTTAGCCCAGGGCTGAGCCTCACTGAACTTGAAGTGGATCTCTGATGAAATAGCATGTTGTGAACCTATAAATGATTTTTTTTAAATTCACAAGCATTATATCATGTACTTGTAGTTCAAATCTTGGCAACCTCCTACCGATTCGGCATGCATTTGTCTTTTTCATGAGGGATGGACAGAAAGGTTCCAGATACATCGGTTTGGAAATTGTCCATATAAGGTGGTATAGTATTTTTGAAAAATGGTTTGGTAACAATGCCAAACTTTAATTTTGTGGTTGCTTCACAGAACACCCCGATTTCGGCACCTCAAAAATGGAAATTGGCTTTTTCGTGTGTCGAAAGGGAAAACTTCCTCCTGCAACATCGTAAGCCATCCCAAGATGCACATGTGTGCACAATATGGGAACATTATCACAAACTATGCCCTGATTCTAGCCATAACATTGGTGGTTTGACCTAAATGCCATGAAACCTCGAACATGATAGGTCATTTTGTGAAGGATTTTTTATGATGTTTGTAATTTTTCAAGTTCAATATTTTTCCTTGCAACTGTGACAAATAATATGACACCACGCGAAGGTTTCACATTGTTTGAATTATTTTTGAATTTCTTATGCCCGTTTCAAACTATATTCAAAACGACGGGCATGAAGCTTCTTAGCCCGGAGCTGAGCCTCGCTGAACTTGAAGTGGATCTCTGATGAAATAGCATGTTGTGAACCTATCAATGATTTTTAAAAAATTCACAAGCATTATATCATGTACTTATAGTTCAAATCTTGGCAACCTCCTGCCGATTCGGCATGAATTTGTCTTTTTCATGAGGGATGGACAGAAAGGTTCCAGATACACCGGTTGGGAAATTGTCCATATAAGGTGGTATAGTATTTTTGAAAAATGGTTTGGTACCAATGCCAAACTTTAATTTGGTGGTTGCTTCACAGAACACCCTGATTTCGGCACCTCAAAAATGGAAATTGGCTTTTTCGTGTGTCAAAATGGAAAACTTCCTCCTGCAACATCGTAAGCCATCCCAAGATGCACATGTGTGCACAATATGGGCACATTATCACAAACTATGCCCTGATTCTAGCCATAACATTGGTGGTTTGACCTAAATGCCATGAACCCTCGAACATGATAGGTCATATTGTGAAGGATTTTTTATGATGTTTGCAATTTTTCAAGTTCAATATTTTTCCTTGCAACTGTGACACATAATATGACACCACGCGAAGGTTTCACATTGTTTGGATCATTTTTGAATTTCTTATGCCCGTTTCAAACTATATTCAAAACGGCGGGCATGAAGCTTCTTAGCCCGGGGCTGAGCCTCACTGAACTTGAAGTGGATCTCTGATGAAATAGCATGTTGTGAACCTATAAATGATTTTTTTAAATTCACAAGCATTATATCATGTACTTGTAGTTCAAATCTTGGCAACCTCCTACCGATTCGGCATGCATTTGTCTTTTTCATGAGGGATGGACAGAAAGGTTCCAGATACATCGGTTGGGAAATTGTCCATATAAGGTGGTATAGTATTTTTGAAAAATGGTTTGGTACCAATGCCAAACTTTAATTTGGTGGTTGCTTCACAGAACACCCCGATTTCGGCACCTCAAAAATGGAAATTGGCTTTTTCGTGTGTCGAAAGGGAAAACTTCCTCCTGCAACATCGTAAGCCATCCCAAGATGCACATGTGTGCACAATATGGGAACATTATCACAAACTATGCCCTGATTCTAGCCATAACATTGGTGGTTTGACCTAAATGCCATGAAACCTCGAACATGATAGGTCATTTTGTGAAGGATTTTTTATGATGTTTGTAATTTTTCAAGTTCAATATTTTTCCTTACAACTGTGACAAATAATATGACACCACGCGAAGGTTTCACATTCTTTGAATTATTTTTGAATTTCTTATGCTCGTTCCAAACTATATTCAAAACGACGGGCATGAAGCTTCTTAGCCCGGAGCTGAGCCTCACTGAACTTGAAGTGGATCTCTGATGAAATAGCAAGTTGTGAACCTATCAATGATTTTTCAAAAATTCACAAGCATTATATCATGTACTTATAGTTCAAATCTTGGCAACCTCCTGCCGATTCGGCATGAATTTGTCTCTTTCATGAGGGATGGACAGAAAGGTTCCAGATACACCGGTTGGGAAATTGTCCATATAAGGTGGTATAGTATTTTTGAAAATGGTTTGGTACCAATGCCAAACTTTAATTTGGTGGTTGCTTCACAGAACACCCTGATTTTGGCACCTCAAAAATGGAAATTGGCTTTTTCGTGTGTCGAAAGGGAAAACTTCCTCCTGCAACATCGTAAGCCATCCCAAGATGCACATGTGTGCACAATATGGGCACATTATCACAAACTATGCCCTGATTCTAGCCATAACATTGGTAGTTTGACCTAAATGCCATGAAACCTCGAACATGATAGGTCATATTGTGAAGGATTTTTATGATGTTTGCAATTTTTCAAGTTCAATATTTTTCCTTGCAACTGTGACACATAATATGACACCACGCGAAGGTTTCACATTGTTTGGATCATTTTTGAATTTCTTATGCCCGTTTCAAACTATATTCAAAACAGCGGGCATGAAGCTTCTTAGCCCGGGGCTGAGCCTCGCTGAACTTGAAGTGGATCTCTGATGAAATAGCATGTTGTAAACCTATAAATGATTTTTTTAAAATTCACAAGCATTATATCATGTACTTGTAGTTCAAATCTTAAAAAGTTTTTTAAAATTCCAAATTATGCAATAAATATTTTGTTAATGCAATTTTATTTGTAAATAGTACAATTGTATAGTTCAAATAAAAATATTTGAAAACAGAAAATGGTTTTTGATTAGTTATTTAAATTGAAGCACTTTTCCTGTTAAAAGTTTTTGAAAATTCCAAATTATGCAATAAATATTTTGTTAATGCAATTTTAATTGTAAATAGTACAATTGTATAGTTCAAATAAAAATATTTGAAAACAGAAAATGGTTTTTGATTAGTTATTTAAATTGAAGCACTTTTCTTGTTAAAAGTTTTTTAAAATTCCAAATAAATAATCATCTTAAATTGAAACATCTTATTAATTAAAGAAGAAACAAATTTGAAAATGGCGGGAAGACCAAAAGGTTTGCCAAAATCTGAAAAAACGGGTCAACAATCCCGGTTCGTCCCACGAACCGGGACCGATGATCCTAGATGCGCGCGCTGCCATTAACACGCCTTTGGTCCCGGTTGTTGGC
Organism: Avena sativa; assembly: GCA_916181665.1. Lineage (NCBI taxonomy): Eukaryota > Viridiplantae > Streptophyta > Magnoliopsida > Poales > Poaceae > Avena > Avena sativa. The sequence goes on from OV702295.1 coordinate 440,085,083, forward strand.
ACGAACCGGGACCGTTGATCCTTTGGTCCCGGGTGGTAGGACTAACCGGGACCAACGGCCGTGCACGTGGCAGCACAACAACGCTCGTGTCCTAGACCTTTGGTCCCGGTTGGTGGCACGAACCGGGACCGTTGGTCCTTTGGTGCCGGTTATTGGGATGACCCGGGACCAATGGTCTGTACAGTTAACAGCCCCGGCCTTCCTCCTGTTGGGTCCGCAGCATAGAAAACAAAAAATTTCCTATGGTGTGAACTACACGCCAAGATCTATCTACTAGGTACAAAGCAACGGGTGGACATACATCCAACGAGAACTTACTCTCGAAGACAATGAGTTTTGTTAACGAGTAGGAACTCGTGGTTGATGTAGTCGTACACTTGCCGATCTCAAGATCGTGAGGAAGTCCGAGCAGGTCCGGCTCCAGCACGTCCTTCAGATCCAGCTCCAGCACCACCAAGTCCAGCACTGCAAAGCAGCGGTGCATCCGTGATCGCACAAACGTCCGGTTCCCCGACAACCTCCGTCCCTCTCTCTAGCAAAGCAGCGGAAGTAGCAACTCCTTTCCAGATAAAGCCACCGGGAACATGTATCTCGCTAATCCGAGACCATGGGGAAATAATACTAGAGGGGGAGAGAGATCCTTCACAAGGAGGTGTGTGTGAGAAGTGAGGAGAGGGGGGCTTTTATAGGAGGAGGGGGGGTGCCCCTCTCTCCATGGCCGGCGCATGGGGGCTGACTCCTCACCTCCCCCATTCATGTGGTGGTAACCCCTCCACATTAAAATGCCCCTTCACATTCTCTTTTAAAGTCTCCACTTTAAATGCATTAAATTTCTCCAAATTTAATGCTCTCTCATTTAATAAAACTCTTTTATTATTTTTATTCAGAATTTTGTTAATTACTTTAATTAACAAACATTCACATAAAACCCCCTGCAACATTTCAATATTACATGCAGAACCAATTTCAGCAATTTCACCCGAAACAGTTTCGGTGTCTATTGAAATAATTCCAGCGCTTTCTTAAATCTTTATCTGAAACATATTTGGTCCAAATGGTGTCGGTATCCCTTAAGTGTGTCACCCTATGGTTCACGGAGAATGCAGACATGATCGAGACCCCTCTCAGATCAATAATCAGAAGCGGGACCTGGAGATCCATATTGACTCCTACACATTCAACGATGACTTCTGTGATCGTGAGAACCTTTAACGCTAGTAACTAAATCCCTTTGTCTCGCTATATATTACATGTACGAGATTCGATCATCGGTATCTCCATACCAAGTTTGATCTCGTTACCGACATGCACTCTTTTCTCGTTCCCGTGATATAACATTCTAGTGATCACATCACTTGCTTGTAAGCTATTTCAATGTGATATCACCGAGAGGGCCCAGAGTATATCTATCCGTCATCGGGATGGACAAATCCCACTCTTGATCCATGAGCCTCAACATAACACCTTCGTAGCACTGAACCGACCTTTATAGTCACCCTGTTACGGTGTGACGTTTGATGTTATCAAGATACTCTTCCGGTGTTAGCAATTAACATGATCTCATGGTCTAAGGACTAAGATTACTTCGTATGATGTTATAGCAATATAAACATAATGACTTGATCGTAATGCTATACTTCGGATGAATGTTCATCACATCATTCCACCAATGGTGTGACCTTGTTATTAACAACATCCAATGTCTATGATCAGGAAACCTTGATCATCTTTTTAATCAACAAGCTAGTCTATAAGAGAGGCATAACTAGGAACCTTTTTTGTTTATTAAACACACATGTATTGAAGTTTCCGATCAATAAAATTATAGCATGCAAAATAAACATTTATCATAAACATGGAATAAGATAATAACCACTTTATTATTGCCTCTCGGGCATATTCCCTTCAGGCTCCCACTTGCACTAGAGTCAATAATCTAGTTTGAAAAACTTTGCGTATTGAACACCTATGGCTTTCTGGTGTTGCATATACGCTATTGCTAGTGGTTAACATAATCTCTGGATCTGACAGTTTCAGGTCCGTGTGTATCTGCATGTCTCTGCGTCTCTACGCATCACTCATTCTCAAATGAGATGGCATTGTATAAATTTGGTCCTTTGGTGAGACCTTCAGTTCGTTCGGCTCAAAATATGTTGATATTATTGTCACACAATATATCTTCATAGTATTAGCCCACTTTGAACCACACCTAGTTTGATAACAAACTACTTAACACAAATGCCCTCCTATGCTGCTACTATAGCAGTCATATACTTTGCCTTTTGTTGTAGTATCCGTCACAATGTCTCAACTTTGCAAATCATCCAGATCCATCATGGAACATCCTTTCCATTACATTGTGCCACCCATAGTCTAAATTGAGATAAATTTAATTTGTATCTTGTGACAAAATTAGTATCAATGTAACAATTTACAATGAACTACCTTTAATTATTTGTCACTTATACATGATGTATTCTTAGTTCTTCCAGAGCTCATAAGAATATCTTTACTATTGTCCAATGATCATCTCATGAATAATTCTTGTATATGCTCATAACATTTAGAGCATAGGACATTCTGGATATATACATATCATGGTATAATCGATCAAAATCTTCATGTGATTTTACTCACCAAGTGTTGAAACACTTGAATCTTGATACAATTCTTTCCATGCAGCAAGAACCTTTCTTGTTGTTTCTATATTGAACCCTTTCAATATCTCATATATCTATGTCTGGCACAACCATATTTGTGCCTTAATCTATCCATATAGATATTGATGCCAAATATTCCAGGTTTGCCCAAGTCTTTCATCGAAATCTTATTTTAATGAAATTATTAACTTGTGTCAATACAAGATACATCATTTCCAATCAACAATATGTCCTCTACATAATGTATTAGAAATATGTCTAAACGCTCCCACTTAATTTCTTGCAAATGCAAGCATCTTCATCATCTCCGATGAATTTAAACTCTTTTAACAGTTTCATCATGGTGAAGATTCCAACTTCGCTATGCTTACTTCAACTATTGAAGTTTACATGCCCTCTTAGCACCCTTTGAATTAACAAAACCCTTCGGACCATGTCATGTACACGTCCTAGGTTACCGTTCTATTAGAAGAACCTTGTTTTGTTTATTCAACTACCATATACCAAATTATAAATAGTGGTTGCTACATTAATCTGTCAAGACTATATATCGCTATGAAAGATCAAATCTTGTCATAGTAAACTCCTTGAACATTGTCGTAAACTTCTTTCTGACATGTCGACTATTTCATGGATGTTAAACACCCATGTCTTATTTCTTTATAGATCCAAACATGACCGATAGGCTTCACGCCTTTCCGGAGGGTCTTCCAAGTTCAGAAACTTGATTTCTCGTGTATGGATACTATCACGGATTCTATGACTTCTAGTAATTTTATGGAGTCAAGGCCCATCATCGTTTCTTTGCATGTAGTCGGTTCATCATTGTCAAAACAATAACGACTTGCTTATCAAATCTTACTATTTGATTCTTACCGACCCACACGGTTCTATAGGAACTCTAATCTCCGAGATCACACCTTTTGTAATCACGGGAGCCATGAGTATTGTGGCCGCCACCGGGACACTTTCTGGCGCTGCGCTACTTAGCACATATAGCTAAGGTTCAACAACCTTATCAAAGTTCTATTGTCCTCCCACTTAACTTTTCACGAAAAATTCCTTCTCAAGAAACTTGACGTTCCAAGTAATAAACTCTTTTGTCCTCGGTGTTATGGAGAAATTCGCAAGAAATTCTTTGGGATAACCTACAAAGACGTGCTTATCCGACTTTGGTTGTAAACATTTTACTTATGCATAGCATACCAAAATTTAAGAAAAGACAATTCGGGTTTTATCCCAAACCATAACTCATATGGTGTCATTTCAATGGATCACGATGGTGCTCTTTTCAGTGTAAAAGCGGTAGTCTCTAAAGCTTCAATCTTTAAAACATAATGGCAGTTTTATAAATGATACCCTTGATCTTACCATGTCAAACATGGTTTGATTTCATCTCTCGAATATGCCATACTCCTATGGTTTATCGGGAAACACAAATCATGGAACAATTCCTCAAGTCTTAGGTGTTTTTGCTAAACATGTAACTTAAATATCTTCCTTTATGATCGAATCATAAACTCTTTATTTTTTTGTTACAATGATTTTCCACTTCATCTTGAAAGTCTTTGAACAACTTTCAAATGTTTCATACTTCTTCCTTATTAAGTAAATATACAGATATATTCACGCAAATTTTCGAAGAAAGCATATGAAGCAAAAAGATCCATCGCATATGGCTACACATTATGGACTATGCACATCAGCATGCACAATTTCCAATAAGCTAGTCATCCGTTCCTCTCTGGCCAATGGACGGAGTTTCAGTTATCTCGAGGAAAGTCTGACATGCGTCAATTGATCAAAATCAAAGACTCCAAAAATCCATCAACATGGAGTTTCTTCATGTTTTCTTTCCAATATAATTTAAACAGCGATGTCACTTCATAAGTGATCTTTCAGTCATTTGTCTTGCGACATTTTAGCAATAGTGTTTATGGATGTGATTTCTCCAACTAGACTTGTAAAAGTTCATCCATCCTTTATGGAATACGGTAATTATTTGAACAGCCATTGTTCTCATAATACCGGAACAAAATAACAATTATTTAAACAAATCTCGAAGGCTAGGTTTGATGACAACGAAAAACACAATAACACTTTATTTGTTTTCGATGAACATCATCACTCATTCTCTTGCTAGTTACTTAGGCCATTGTAGTTCATGAATCGCGTTGTCCTGTATGACACTTCATACCGACCAATTCGGTATGCAATACCTAAGAACCACATTGTTTAACAAGCAAGGAATATAGCCATAACATGTATATCTTCTATATACCTAAGTTGGACATCTCCAACCTTTTATTTTCTGCCAAATATTTTATAGATTCTCTTTCAGCAATTCCTTTTCTTTTAAAAGAATCTATCAACATCAATAGTGGTGTCATCAACATGACACATGGTACAAAGCGTATATAGTCAAATACTAATACCTTTGGACTTGCACTTTGAAGTGGATCACCATCATCAAATGTTTGGTGTTCTTTCAAAAATCCATTCTTTAGTAATCTATTAGTGTAGTAAACATTTTACTTACATCTTCTATTCATCCTTATCATGACAACTTTCATGATCAAGCTACTATAGCCTATAAAGAAGAATCGCGGGTATAATATCAGTTCCCAAAACCTTTTTGGTAGATTCGGATGCCTAGCATCTCCATCCTTCACAAATTCTCATACAATATGAGAACATGTATTTTGCTCAATTATACTCTATCATAATGCAACCAAAAACATTGTTTCAGATATCACAATATCTTTCACACATGATGGTTTCTGAAACAATTTTCAGCTCCAATATAATCTTGATATTAAAACAACTTTTTGAATATCAATAATCATGGAGGCAAACATGATACTTTAGATACTAACATTGGAATTCTTACTCTTGATTTAATACTACTTATTAAACTTCATGGAGTAAATAGAGTTTGCTGAAAGTTTGCAATAGGACTTATAAACTTTAAATTGACATTTAAAACAATACGATACCAGTTCGTAAAGTAAATATCCAGAATTATATAGTTCTATTATCTCAAATAAAAACTAAGCATAAGGTAGAAAACGAATGCCAATGACTACAACAAACTATGCAAATTCACTTTGCTTTAATTTATGACAAATTTGGTTCGACTAATCCAAATTAGAAATGAACTCCCACTCAAAAACGACATCCCTCATGCCTTTTTGGTGATTACATGAACCAAATCCACTACACCAAGTCCGATCATCATGTGAGTTGATGTAGCTTCAAAGGCGAGCATCTATATGGGCACCATATCAACTATATGACTCATGCTTAAACTTTTGGTCCGTGTTGCGAGGCCATGTCTGTACATGCTAGGCTCGCCAAGTAAGAACCTTAGTACTCGCATGTGTAAAACTTTCTTACACCCGTTTGTATGAAAGCGTAGAGTCGAGTACACCCGACCATCACGTGATGTCTCGAAACACGATCCACAGAACGGTGCATACTTAAGGAAGAACACATTTTTATCTTGATATCTAAAAGAGGGATCATCTTATAATGCTACAGAAAGCGTCAAACTAGCAGTATAAGATGCTAACATCTAATGTGTAAAGTGAGATGATATGGTCCATGCATTTGATCTCTATCACTTGCATCGTGGTATGATCTATATCATTCCTTTGTGTGTAAGGCCAAGGTCTATGGAACTTACACGTTGAGTGTGTTGTAAGAGTATCTATCATACATCTACTTACAACAATACCATATCAAGACACTAGCCCAGCAACGATCTAAACTAGACGCCTCTAATTTATCAATTGCAAGTTTTACGTGGCTTAGGGCTTTCGGAGATAGAACCGTTCTTACCTACGAACATGAACCACAACGAGGATAACCAAATTATTAGCAACTCATTGTAAATCAGATATTGACTATAGTAGGAGAGACAGACACCCGCCATCCACTTATGCAAAACTAGTTGCATGTCAGTCGTGGAATCGGTCTCATGTACGATGACATGTAAGGTTGGTCCGGGCCGCTTCATCCCACTATGCCACCAATATCCAAAATACATAAAAGATGCAATAACATGATCATCATCGCCACATATAAACATACATGTACTACCCGTGCAAAGCACCTACGCATAGATCAGGCTCTGATACCAATGTTGGGTCTGCAGCATAGAAAACAAAAAAAATCCTACGGTGTGAACTACACGCCAAGATCTATCTACTAGGTACAAAGCAACGGATGGACATACATCCAACGAGAACTTACCCTCGAAGAGAACGAGTTTTGTTAACGAGTAGGAACTCGTGGTTGATGTAGTCGTACACTTGCCGATCTCAAGATCGTGAGGAAGTGCGAGCAGGTCTGGCTCCAGCACGTCCTTCAGATCCAGCTCCAGCACCACCAAGTCCAGCACCGCAAAGCAGCGGTGCATCTGCGATCACACACACGTCCGGTTCCCCGACAACCTCCGTCCCTCACTCCAGCAAAGCAGCAGAAGCAGCAACTCCTTTCCAGATAAAGCCACCGAAAACATGTATCTCGCTAATCTGAGACCATGGGGAAATAATACTAGAGGGGGAGAGAGATCCTTCACAAGGAGGTGTGTGTGAGAAGTGAGGAGAGGGGGACTTTTATAGGAGGAGGGGGGTGCCCCTCTCTCCATGGCCGGCGCATGGGGGGTGACTCCTCACCTCCCCCATTCATGTGGTGGTAACCCCTCCATATTAAAATGCCCCTTCACATTCTCTTTTAAAGTATCCACTTTAAATGCATTAAATTTCTCAAAATTTAATGCTCTCTCATTTAATAAAACTCTTTTATTATTTTTATTCAGAATTTTGTTAATTACTTTAATTAATAAACATTCACATAAAACCCCCTACAACATTTCAATATTACATGCATAACCAATTTCAGCAATTTTACCCGAAACAGTTTTGGTGTCTATTGAAATAATTCCAGTGCTTTCTTAAATCTTTATCTGAAACATATTTGGTCCAAATGGTGTCGGTATCCCTTAAGTGTGTCACCCTACGGTTGGCGAATAATGCAGACATGATCGAGACCCCTCTCAGATCAATAATCAGAAGCGGTTCCTGGAGATCCATACTGACTCCTACACATTCAACGATGACTTCTGTTATCGTGAGAACCTTTAATGCTAGTAACTAAATCCCTTTGTCTCACGATATATTATATGTCCGAGATTCGATCATCGGTATCTCCATACCTAGTTTGATCTCGTTACCGACATGCACTCTTTTCTCGTTCCCGTGATATAACATTCTAGTGATCACATCACTTGCTTGCAAGCTATTTCAATGTGATATCACCGACAGGGCCCAGAGTATATCTATCCGTCATCGGGATTGAAAAATCCCACTCTTGATCCATGAGCCTCAACATAACACCTTCGTAGCACTGAACCCACCTTTATAGTCACCCTGTTACGGTGTGACGTTTGATGTTATCAAGATACTCTTCCGATGTTAGCAGTTAACATGATCTCATGGTCTAAGGACTAAGATTACTTCGTATGATGTTATAGCAATATAAACATAATGACTTGATTGTAATGCTATACTTCGGATGAATGTTCATCACATCATTCCACCAATGGTGTGACCTTGTTATTAACAACATCCAATGTCTATGATCAGGAAACCTTGATCATCTTGTTAATCAACAAGCTAGTCTATAAGAGAGGCATAACTAGGAACCCTTTTTGTTTATTAAACACACATGTATTGATGTTTCTGATCAATACAATTATAGCATGCAAAATAAACATTTATCATAAACATGGAATAAGATATAATCACTTTATTATTGCCTCTCGGGCATATTCCCTTCACCTCCTCCCCAACTCCCCCAATTCATAGAGCACATCGACGCGCGGCTAAGGAAAATTTGCGGCAGAGCAAAATCACGCCGGCTGGCTACCCAGATCCAAAGCGGACGCTTCACGCCGTCGACGCCCACTGCCGCCGCGCCACCACCGTCTGAGGAATCGACCGCGCACGCTGGAAATCGACGCCACGGTCACCGTCTGCTCCGACTCCGCCCGTCGCGGTTGCCGCTGCTTCCGAGCTCCTCCGGCCTCGTCGACCCGTCCATCGTCTTCGTGGTGAGCCGCTGGTCCTCCAGGACCTCTCCTTTCTCTCTCTCTCTCTCGCTCCGTTTCCTTCTGTCGCCGAGCGCCACTGTCCGCCGCCGTCGGCCGTCGTGGCAGACGACGCTCCGATGACCAATAAGGGGCGACGCGACCACCGTTAGCTTCCTCACGACGCGCTCGTTCGAACCCGACCTTCTACGCGTTCCAGCAAGCACTCTAGTGCTGCTAACCACCGCCGGCCGACGTGCCCTCCAGCGAGCCCATGTGGCGCCAAGGTGGCGCTCATGTGGCGCCCTGACGTGGGCGTCGAGTAAGCTCTGCCAGTGTGGTAGCCCGACGTGGCCCTGACCCCACTAGTCAGTCATTGTGGGTAGGCAATGCATCTGTGAGAAAAGGTTCCCGGCCTTAGGTGACGTCAGCCTTTACCTATGCTGACGCAATAAAAGTTTAATAAATGTTTAAATAATTTTAGAAAAGAGTTTAATCTTATAAATTCATTAACTAATTATTTCTAAGTCAGAAAAATATGTATAATATATCAAAATATTCAGAAAAATGAGATCTACACAATAGACTCATAATCCTGCATTGTTCAACAACTTTAATTACAAGTTTAATAAGAGAATGAAATCAACCCCTCGTAGGTGATTTCGGGGTCTCTCCTATACTAGGGTTTGGACCCTTCGGATCTCACTTAAATTGCCAAGCATGCATTAGGGTTAAATTTCAACTATGTTTAAATTGTCATATCATTATCGATGCCATGTGTTGATTGTTTAACTTGCAGATACTATGGATCCAACACATCAGGAAAACATCCTCCAAGGGATGATGTGCGAAAATGAAGATATCGATATCGATCTCACGAGTAAGTTTCTGAATGATTCCGGTCAGGGAGATGAGTCTCTCAACCGAGGAGACGGCTCCGGTGAGGTAGAAGCCGAAGCCTGGGACAGGGGAGAAGCCGATAAGGAAGAAGGCGACGGCTCCGGCAGAACCTTAAATCCCGCAAACACCGGCGAGGTGTATATATGTATTTTTGTAATTAAAATGCCGCTGTCTATATATACATGCATATATTAACCCTCTTTCTTCTTTTAGCCCTCTGGATCGAGAACTTCTTCCGTAAGAACGAAACGAGGCCAACAAAAAAGTTGGATGACACTGTGAGGTATAGGATCGACGTGGTCGGTGTAGATGGCGAACCGTAAGCTCCCGTCAATGTCGCAAGAAAATTTGTCAACCAATGCGGAGTTCTTGTGAGGGACTACATCCCGATCACCGTTCAAGAATGGAATCGGCCAAGCGGCGGTGGAGTCCCGTATGTCGGCGACAACGCCAAATATAAGCTTTTTGACAAGCTCATGACTAATTTCCTCCTGCCGGAACCAAATGTGACTCCAGATGAGGAGGAGAGAGCAAGAAGGGAGCTTGTGCAAAGAGTCAAGAAGTTTGCTCTCAGCAAGATGGCCGATGCATTCAAGAAATGGAAGAAGAAACTGTACCATAACTTTGTCAAGGTAGAGAAGACTCCGAATTTCAATGAAGCCGGTTATGCTAAGTTAAGACACCAGTGGGAGGATTTTGTGAAGTACAAGACATCGGAGAAAGCTAAGAAAGTTCTAGAATAAATACGGAGAACGCTGCTAAGAAACTGTACCATCATAACATGGGGCCTGCTGGCTACGTCGGTTGCATGCCTAAGTGGGATGCACTTGAGGTCAATTACATAGCTGCCGGGATCAGACCAGAGCCCGCAACATGGACACCACGGGCGAGAAACTGGTTTTACGGCCATGGGGGCACGTTGGACAAAGAAGGGAGGGCAATATATAATTAGAAACACAAAGATGATCCCCTACTTCCCATCAACGATATTAGAAATGCAGTTGATGATGTTGCAGCGGAACAGTTCGTTCCCGATAGAGAGAAGGACGAGCTCACACGGGCCCTTAAAAATCCTGAACACGACGGACGAGCACGAGGCACACCAGCCTCCAAGTCGTGGAAGGTTGCCTTCCCCCCGGAAATGAAGAGATATCCCGATAAAAGCCATCAGAGGAGAAAGGAAAGGGAGGCAGCTGAGAAAGCGGTCGCTGCAGACCGGCTGCGTAATGTAGAAGAAGCATTAAAGCGGCACCAGTATCAATTCAACATACTTAGCCAGCAAGGTACTAGCGGCCAATCTCAGCGGCACGTGGTAGAAGCTGCATTCGAGAGTACCGGCGCCCCATCGACAGGGAAAAGAAGCGTCGCTTCCACGCAGCTCCATGATGTTGATGATGATGCACCGACGACATCTCCTCCTAAACGCTACCCAGTGGATGATATCACGGAGACAACAACTTGTGAGCTAAAGGTGCAGGTTATGAACTTAAGGGTGACGGCGGCGGTCGGCATGGCAGTACCAATTGGGCCTAACCCAACTTGGGATTGCAGACCGGTTCCAAAAGGGTACGCTGTCGTCACGGTGGATGAGGTGAAGGAAGATTTTGAGGAGCTGAAGCTAGACCACCCTACAGGGGAAGATATGGAGTTGACTCAACTAGGAGAAGCCAAAGGGGGGACTATTCTATGGCTAAAGGAGCGCATCATGCTTCCAAATTATGTGCCGCCAAGGCCACCTACTCCTCAGAGCAGCAATGCACCTTCGCCGCCACCTCACCAATCTCTAGCGCAATCGTCGCCTTCACCGCCTCACCGCTCAGCGTAACCGTCTCCATCGCCGCCTCAGCCGTCTCCACCGCGGCGTCAGCCGTCTCCGTCCCCTGAGCCTCAGAGACAAAAGCGGAAGTATACTAAGGGGGCAGCACCAGCAGCAGTAGCAAGAGCACGTTCCGATCACCGAAACTTAAGCAATCGCTCCTTCCAAGAGTACCTCATCAGAATATGAAGAAGCTACCCTGCGAGAAGACAGATGAGGAAACTGATGCGGCCGCAGCTGCCCATTATAAAAAGTGGAAGATTGACATGGCTAACAAGAAAAAGGCGATAGAGGCATTTTTCCCGGTCACCGCAGAAGATAAAGCCAAAGCAGTCGCGCTTAAGATTCAGCTTCACCAACCCATAACGCTCACATCAGACTATAATCGCTCTATTACCAAGTCGGCTGAGGCAAAAGAGCGGAGAGTCGGGAAAGAAGTTGCCCAGCTCGGACAACAGAAAAATCAATCGATCGAACCGCTCAAAGTGTACGATACCAATGAGTGGATGATCCAGAAGCGGCATGATTCGAACATTGATCCAGAGTTTGTTCGACTGTACGGAGAAAAAGCTCAATTATATGGACTGTCTATTACTAAGTACATGAGCCGTATGCATGAGTTCGAGGGGTACCAAGAAACAACATACGTGTACCAGTACGGGGCTCCTCTCGTCAAACCCGAGTTAGTCAATGATCTACCAACAAAAATGTGAAGATTGCATAAATGGTACATCCAAGCCTGTGCTGATTTCAAAAACTGGATCTATGCTGCATATAAACACCACCATTACGGTCATGGAGATGGCTTTATACTGATTGAATTTCTAGAATTATTTCAGTTTTACCAACAAGACGCCCTCGACAAAGCTATCGTCAGTGCCTATTGTTTGTAAGTATTATTAATTTCTGTAATTAAGTCTTTCTAGCTCATCTCATTCGTTGCTTATATAATCTTACTAATCACTATACTAATTATATATGCAGAATGAAGATTCAAGAATGCAACCAAATCTATGACCTTGGGTTTGTTGACTGTAATTTCGTTCATAAAGTTACTCTAAAAACAAATCCCAAAGAGACAGAGGATAACTTGTTCCAAGCGTTGAAGTATTTCAGCAACAGAAGGGAAATACTATTTCCTTACAACGCTAGGTGAGTGTTACTGTCTTGTACACATTCTATTTTTGATTACTCGATGTTAAGCGTATAATTGACTCGTGTTATATTTTGTTAGTGTCTCAAGCTTCCACTATATTCTCTTAATCATTTCTGTTGACACCGGAGTAGTAAAAGTCCTGGACTCGAAACGCACAGCATTAGAAAAGTGGGCGGACATGCAGGAATGCCTCCAGTGGGCTTGGAAACGGTTCACCGCCAAAACTAGGGGTGTTTGGAAGCCAGAGCTTACATTTCAACCATAGTTTTAATACCACCATTATCATGCTTGATTATTATTTTGATTGAACTCCGTTCTCGTAAAGTGCTTGAGGTAGGAAGCCGGGAATAACTTATGTGGATACTATGTCTGCGAGTTCATTCGCCAGACGACCAAAGAGAAGGGGGCAGACCGGAACATAAAAAAATTGAAGTACAATAAACAATAATCAAAACTTTATTTTATTACCACCAATTGTGTTTAGTTTCATTCATATATATTGATCCCCTTCTTTATATTAGATCGAACGGATGCGGGACGGTCTTCTATCACAAGAACGTGTGCAAGCAATTCAAGAGGAAATTGTCGAATTCTTGTTAGAACAAGTCATAGATCCGAAAGGGGAATACTATTACCCACTTCATTTGGAAGGGTAAAGTGTATAAAAGAAGTGTAAATTAGATCAAATTTGTGTGAGAGTATCGTTTGTAATTATAATATGTTTCGACCAAGAAGACAGATGAGACGGTGTATATATTTGTGATCATGCATGATGTGTAATATATATATCATGGTTTCATTATGTATATATGTAGTACCATTAAATTTATAAAAAAAATCCTGCCGTGGCAGAAAAATAGCCCGAAAATCCTACCGCGGCACAGAGACCAATGATTTCGGTTCGTGCCAAGAATCGGGACCAATGATCCACCCCCGCCCGTCTCTGGCGCTGCCACGCGGGGACCCATTGGTCCCGGTTTTTCCCACGAACCGGGACCAATGATCCAACCCCCCTCGTAGCTCGCCCGCCCACGTGGAGACCCATTGGTCCCGGTTCGTGCGCAAACCGGGACTAGCATTAGTCCCGAGTGATTGGTCCCGGTTCTGGAACCCGGACCAATGGCCCATATGAACCGGGACTAGAGGCCATTTTTCCACCAGTGGTAGTGTTTTGCTCATAATCTTCTATTTCACCTTCTTTAGATAAGCACAACTTCTTTTTTATTCAAGTTCCATAAAAAGCTGATAGTCAAGCACACTTGAACTTTGTTCTATTATAATCTCGTGCGTTGCTACAACATCACATGAAATCAAATGAAGAATCTTTCATATTCGTACATAATATAAGCGCAGGAGAATCTGGCCGTAAATGTTTGCGAGCAAGCAAGCAAGCAAAACAAGAAAGTGGAGAGGGGATCGAAGCGGGTGTTAAGTGGCGTTAACATCTTATGGCGTGGAGTGGAGATCCTTTTGCCCAAACGGAATGGCCATGTGCGTGTGCGGGTGTATGTCTGCATGTGCATGTGTGCGTGTGCGTGTGTTTGTACGCTAAGATGTCGAGGGTATACGGTTGCGGGTTTTACATTACCATACCCGCAACCGCAATACCCAACGGGTAGAGATTTTTTACCATTTTGTTACCCATGGGTAAAGTTTTTCTACCATGCTCTTATCCTAATGGGTAAAAACGCGCAGGATAAGCGGGTAATGGGTATCCATTGTCATCCATAGTTGGACTGTTGGAGACACCGATCAACGTGAGTAGGATGAGAAGGATATCTCCTTCGCTGCTCACGGACCTGAACCACGCACAGGCGTGATGTGTGACCTCGAGCGCCCGCGCAATGCACTTGGTCCTCACCTGAGACGCCGCAGCGAGCTCTGGCCGCGGCAGCGGGGGGCGGGGATATCGGTTCTGGGGGAATCTGTGGGCGCTTCCTTTCCTCCTTCCAGATGATGGAGGCGCTGTAACTTACCGTAGATCAATGGTGGCGGCGGGATGGGGATTGGAAGACTGTGTCGTCTGCTATTTTTCCGATTTGGTGAACGGTGGAACAGTAAGAAAATCTTCTCATGCACCTGCGTAGAGTACCTGCAACATAAAACTTTACTGAACTAAATCAGGTAGCAATTTATGCTTTCATATCATTCTTGATCCTACACTTCCTCCAGTCACCTGCTACTAAAAATCATTAACCAATAAGGAATTTGATCAAACAGGACAAATACGGAGAGACACATTTGCAAATCTAGATCGATTAGATCACTTCCCTTATCTACATCCACATGGATAGATCAAATAGTGGGAATTATGTGGAATCAGGATCTGGAGTCGTGCGACCAGTGAAAAGAAAACGCAAACAATTCACGCTTTATGTCTAGTAGCTATAGGTACCTACCAACCTCCAAATAACTTGCCCGTGGGTTCCTTATTGAGAGGTTGTGAGATGAGATCAGCCAAATCGGCTGCATCAGATTCATCTAAAAGTTATCCTCCCGCCGGATTGGTGGCCACCTCATCGACCTTCAGGATTGGCCCGCCGGCTGCCGCCACTATGTGTCCCTGCCGCTGCTGCCGGGCCGGCAGCCAGAGCCCAAGCTCCTCCTAGAGCACCACCTCCGCCCGGCGTGAGCTCGCAGACAAAGACGGCAACGTACGCGTTTGGGACTGGATTCAGTTTCTTTTTTGTTTTGGAGTGGCGTGAGTGCCAAACTTTGGAACGCAACGGTCGACGAAAGCGCCCAACGGATGGACTAAAGCGCACTTTTACTGACGAAGAGAGAAACATTCCTCTTTTTATTATTAGGTATATATAGATACACACCTAGAATTTCCCCCTTTGGTCAAATACCAATGAACTTGGTCGCTTAGCGTCAAAGGTTAATGAACTCAAACCTGCAACTTAGGATAATTAAATTTTCCTCTTCCCCGCTAATCCTCTGCCCCATTAACGCTCTTCGTCAATAATGAACAGTGCAACCTAATTCGCTTCAGATGCATCAGTGATCTCCCATTAATCCAGCTCTGCCTCACTGCAAAAAACTACTCGTTAAGATTGCCATCGACCAGATGCTTCTCTCTTACTATTTTTCCTTCCTAATTGAGACAAAATGCTTGCCATGGGCACTCGTATTTTCACATACACATTCACAATATCTAGACCCACGCCATGGACGGAATCGACCCAAGGCTATGCATGCTATGATTCCAAGGCCTTCCTATAGAAGCCATGAAGACGGAGGTGCTGAGCGGATCCTCCGCAACTTTGGTGGGGAGTTGCTGCCCCAGGATATCCCGTTCTTCCAGGTGAAAGGCTGGTTTGAAGACCAGCACCCCTTCCCAAAGAAGTATGAGCTCGACACCGTCCACTACTTGCTTGGATCCACCGATCGTCTTGAAGTATCAGGTCATCGTGCTTGTCACTGGTGGCCTCAGGGTACCACATGTGGCTAGAGGACATGTCCACGGGCCATCAGCGGGTAACAAAGAGAGACGTACAAAGTATATAAATCAATATGTGTGTAGATTCTCAAGATGGACAAGCACAACACCATCGGATACCATGTGTATTGTGATATAACCATTTTATTTATATCTATGATGGTTTAATAAATCAAGGCATTTAAGATCAGTTCAATTAGTTCTCATCTAGTTCATGATCAAACACCTAACATGCAGTACTCACATTGGATCAAGATAAGGCTCAAAATCTTTTCTTTCCATGGTTCTATTGTTCCTGTACTAGTAGACGTGTGCTACTCAGCGGGTACGATCAAAAGCATCGTACCCGATCAAAAGCATCGTGGTGCCGAGATCAGCAGAACGAGACCAACATGGTTGTGTAGCCGTTCAGCACTCCTAGAACGACCACTTCGGGGATTGGGAGGGCTCGGGGATATTATTTTCTTGAGCGTTCGTTCAAAGCTGCTGACGCGGCTACGTGCCGGGTCCCTCGGATCCCTCAGCCCCGTCTAGTTCATTCAACAAACACATAAAATACAGTATTCATCTTTGCTCTAAACTGATCATAAATCGTTTCTTTTCATTGATCTAATGTTGATGTACTAATAGACGCGTCCCGCTGCTGATAAGGCTAAGTGATGAGCCCTGCATGTCAGAAGGAGTACAAATCTAATTGTTTTCGACTCCACTGGTGGGTTGTGTGCTTGGTCATACATGTCAGAAGGCAACTTATCTATTTATTTTCATCGCTGATGACATGATGAAATGAGTTCGTACATGTAAAAAAATGAGTCAAACAGACAACAAGTAAGCCCAACGTAGCGGCAGCTAGCGTCACGTCTGTCAGGGCCACGAAAGTAACGAAACCATGTCGGATAGTTGCATATTTTCAATTGTCCGATTCGTAGTGACAGAGTCTCAATTTTCAAGCGAACAGAGGACACAGTCATAATAAACCTATTCAATGAACGAGCGCTTACTGATGATATTTCATCGTCTTAAACTATTATAGGTGGCCGAAAAAATGTACACCTATGCATTTATATGTTCGTTTCTTAGTTGTTGTGGCGACATAGTTCGACGTGGCCACCTACCACTAGAAACTGATCTGGATTGAAGCCTCTCCCGCAGGCCGTTGTGCTTTCGTGCGAATTACAAGCTTGCTTTATTAACAAGATAGTTGTTGCAAGCATCTGCACCCCATGAGCAAAGAAAACAAGGAATTATCTGTAGGACTGGTCCACCATCTGATAACAGGGAATACTCATCACACTGCTTCGTCCAAGATGATCGACTAGATACACTCTCAGCTACTACAACTGCAATAGGCTGACTAGACATTACTAGACCCAGCAGTTCAGCACTAGTGAACGGCTCTATTGGACCCTCAAACACTCTTTCGCAAGGTGTATGTTGAGGAACGAATGCCAGTCATCTCCATGCCGTAGAAGGTTGGACGTTATGATGTATACTCGACCCTCATTGGCTGCTCATATCCATATAGGAACAAGCTTGACAGCGACATAATGCTTTCAGCCATTCCTCGATGTCTCTCATTCATATACCTAGATTATCTTTTTTATCAGGAAGTATCTCCACCATTGGGACGGACCATTGCATATATATAAAGAAAAGGAAATTAGAACTAAATTTCTTAGACAATGTCACCAACCAAATCGTTCTATGCGAAGGGTGATGTAGTCTCTACATGGGTGGTAATATGAGTAGCAGAGAGTGTTGCCTTGCACAACTGTGCACTAGTTATATAGAGGGAGATGTAGTTGAGTATGCATATGTGTAATGATGACCCTCTTCCTTTTGACATACCCCGGTAATTTGGATCGAGCTACTGTGACTACTTTTGTAGCCTACGGCCCCGCTTGGGAGTCCGGTGAACTTTCCTGCAACGTTTTTCTCACATGCGGATTTTCAAGTACTCAGTCCATTCCGAGTGAAACATACGGACCGCCAGAGATGTCTAATATTTACAGAGGTATACGGGCCGTAAACGACTCAAAGATGTAAATATTCTAGTGAACCAATTCCTAATACTGGACTCGGGCCGAAAACGGTTCAGATCGGACTAAAACGGGGGTTTTGGCCCAATTTTCAACCAACCAAGCGGGGCCTACCAAGTAACTGAACCTGTATAAGTGCAGGAGACTTGAAGTGCACGTGCTCTGAAACTCTGCCAATTAGTACTAGGATTTTGGATTCGGGATCTGATAACTTTACTCATTGCATAATAAGACAAGGATAACTAATAATTTTCTTTCAATCTGTATATCTGGACAAGGATAAACTGGACCGCGTAGGCCGAATTTTCTATTTAGCATTCGCATGCAGAATAGGACCGTAGAGGTTTCTTAAAATGTTGACAAGACCATGGATAAATTGGCCAGCCTAGACCGTTTTAGCGGTATTTTGTATAATATAAAATTGATTATTTAATATATTTTACACATTAAAGAACATGCTCTCCCATTACAAGGGCCGCCGTTCTAGTTTTCAAAATTTTACCATAGCGATATTTTGGCTGTCGGCACTAAGTTGTAGATGCACAGATGATATCTTGCAATGGTCTTAGAGCCATTTTACAATATACAGAGGTGCCGTCATGTGAAATGAGGTTGTAACTATGTGTAATTATGATGGCAGTGATCTCACTCCGGTCCACAAAGGAGATGGACCTGCTTCCATCTTCTGATGGTGAGCCTTTTCGCTAGTCGCTGGTTGTGGAAGACGTGATGACTTGAGACCGTTCAAGGCAACTTGTGCGCCGAGCATTTCACAATATGTGAGACATGCATATCATGGAAGAACACCTCTGTAAGCCGATGGGGTTTTTCTAACTTGCCTGCGACTACTGAACTTCTGATATCTCACATGCCGATATTATCATGGAAAGCGATCTTTGTGGGTGTTGGCATTCTTTTGGCCTAATCTTGATGTCTTCCTTTCGTGGCTATATATTTGCATTTTGTTAAAGGGTCTATGCTGGCTTCCTCTCTCTATATCTCACTCTGCAATTTGTGAGCTTACCCATGTCCTATTGGTTTGCAAATATGCGTATGATCTCAAAATATGAGATCATGTAGACATCTATGCAATTGCTGCCCCATCCTTCTTGGATGTTAATATGACTAGCAATTAATAACTCTACGGGCATAAAACAAACACATACACTGGAAATACACTACATAGCTAGGGATTTATATATTCAGGTAATGGATATGTCTATAACTACCAAGATGCCTTATATAGCATTGGGTCTCTCTCTTCATCCCTCGGGGCACGGTGAGGCGGACCATCATATGTCATCTGCGGATACGCAGATCTTCCAATTACATGGTCAAAGTGCATCGATCATTAACCGTATAGCTTATCGACATACTCGTGAATAAAGAGCGAAGCGAACAGACCATCTTTTCATGGGGCCAGCATTGCAGCGATGGAAGCACAGAGACGAAGACTAACTCCATGGCACATCGCAACATAGAAGTATAAAGATGAGTCATTAAACCCGTCTGATTTTCTAGCCACTCTAGCACGATATCGAACTGGAGCAGAGTACTTGATTTGCATTTCGTGTGCTCTGCAGTATCGTGTCGTCAAACCAACGATAGTACCATTATCAAAAATTAAGGCGCGTGGGGAAGGCATCGAGAAGGTGAAGGTACAGTAGAGACGTTCTGCTGCAGTTGCCGTGTGTACATGTAGAAAATATTGAAACCACTTTCACAATAGTCTGTCTCTTTTCCTCGTTTTTTCCAAAACCGTCAGAAAATGATGTTTGAAATGACCAGAGAGCATTTAAAAAACGTGAACTGCACACATAAAACACGAAATAACTCATATTTTTTACTACCAAGTTCTGGCTGACACAATAGATATCCAATGACTTAGAAAAAACACAGAAAATAATACTATAATCTAAAAAAACTATATGCTACTCCTTCTTCTGCCTCTTGGAGGGCCCTGCCTCGTCATCGTCACGGCAACGGAACCGTCTAGTCGCGGAACCTCCGCCATGGTCGTTGTCATCCTCGTCCTCATCAGAGGAAGTGGAGTAACACCACTTGTTGCTCATCAGTTAGTCGTATTCTTCCTCCTTCTCACTCTCCGCATCCTCATACTCCTTCCCTGACTCATATTCCTCGTCGCAGTCCTCTCCCTCAGCATCGTCGCCCTCCTGCTCCTCATACTCCTCTTCCTCATCAACGCTATAATCAAGCGTCACCTTGTTCCAGAACCTCCTCACCTCGGCCTCCTTCCGCGCCGAATCCAGCTTCTCCCTACATGTCGCCTTGCACTTCCCGCGGTGCTCGTTCGCATGTTCCTTCTCCTATAGCCTCTTCCACATGGCTTCTCTTCTCTCTCTATATTCGCCGGTGCCAGTGTTCTCGTTGGATTGCTCGGAGCCGACATTTTCTTTGCCTCTGGCATCATCGTCCTTGGAGGAACTGGCCTTCGCATTCTTGTGGTCGTCGCTTTGGCCGTGGCCGAGGGCTTCAGCCTTGGTGTTCTCGACCATGGGGACGTCGGCGTGGACCTCGGCAGCGTCGCCAATGTGGTCACCACTAGAGGTGTCTCTACTGGACCCTTCGCGGGAAGACAATGCCGAGAGAGGTGGTTTCAAATACGTTCGGATGAGTAATACAAATGAATTACTAGGTTTATACCTATATAGCTATTTGTTGATTTCTAACTTGGTTTCTCTACTTCTCCAAAAACAAAACTATGTTTCTCTACTAGGAGCAGAGCACCCCTAAACAGTTATAAGACTATTACTAGGTGTTGATAATATTGAAGGAAAACATACCCTTTTTCGAGATGTAAGAAACAATGTCCTTCGTTGGCTTGTGTGGGTATAAAGTTATTGGATGTCTAGTATTAGCCTTCTTTTTTTTTGCAAACATGTAAGCTATGTTGAAATTAGGTATAAACTAAAACTATGTACTCTCCCGAATGGAAAATATAGCATAAGAATTGATGATGGATTTTTTTTGTTCTCTTGTGTATATAAACACATGAAGTTGTGGATCGAGAATATAATATATGCATGGATGGTTAGCTTTTTTGAGTTTGTTGGAACAAAACTATCTACGTAGTTCAAGATAATTTTTTGTTTCTCTACTTCTAATTAAGGTGTAATTTGTTTAGAAGAATATATATATCAGGAAATACTATTTTAATGTAATCCTACTAGTAAAATTATGTATCATCAAAACCCTATAAACAGCACCAAGTTGTTTCGTGTACTTCTTTTTTAAATTATAATCGTGCATCTGGACCTAGTGTCTTGTTGTGTTCCATTTAAAAACATGTTTTCCTTAGTTTCTCTCAAGTATAGAGTGCAGTAAGAGGGTATTTAACATCTATTGTCCCAACGATACCAGGTTTTCCTACAAGTAATCGTTTTGGTCATACTTCGTTTATGAAGCAGTAGCGCTAGAAGAACGAGTGGTTCCAAATCTTTTCTATCAGTCATTTTGCATCTTAACTAGAGAGACCACATCACACACAAATGCCAAGTACAATACTTACAGAAGTCCGAAGAACCAAACCCACAAAAAACATGAATATGCCAACAGGGAAGGATTGATACATATTGCATTTTCCTCGTAGAAGACGTAACCATCGCGGCAAAAGACAAACATAGTGGAATATCGTGACTAATTAGTATCCTATTGTTCTTCTTTTTGGCTAGCTCCTGCCATGCCAACCATGAATTCTTGTGCTTCATCCGCCGGTTCGAAGGCACGGCAATCCCACCATCTTGTTGTGATGTACATACCTGAGCTAGCAACATGCCACTAAGAACTCTAACGACACACGTTTCCCGAAAGAAGACGCAATAAGGAGAGATGTGGGGATGTGATCGAAACCGTGCAGCGTGGCCGAATTTTTGATGTCTCTCATGCCTATGGCATATATATAGGACCGGCTAACTATCTCCAAGATAAACCTTTGACCTAGTGTTCTTTTGGTTTGAATGATTAATTAGCATACACTATCTCTCGACCTTCTTGTTGTGTAGTGATGTTTGACTCGTACATGGCTCTCTTGGTGTCCATATTTATCGGCTCCCCAAATGCGAAACCATGATTAATTTCACTACCAAAGGACAATGGTTGAATGCCATGCTACCTTTACTTGCTTGTCATTAGTTAGCGTACAACTGATCACGAATGATGGCACTGATATTGTGCTTGTTGTACATGAAAGCCATGCAGTACCCATAGCCATCATCTGTCAATGTTGCGTCATAGTAAACTGAGCTAGTACTCTTCCACTACTCATGAAATCCATCGTGTTAATCTTTATTAAGATGGGAAGTTTCGATAAATTAGGAAGTATGTCCTTATTTTCAAAACAAGGGGGGGGGGGGGGGGGGGGTAGGAAGGGAGATTGCATATCCACTCTTCTTTTTGACTTTGTGGTGGAAGCCTTGTCCACCTTGCTATCTAAGGCTAGTACTGTTGGGCACGTCAAAAAGGTTCCCCCCGTTTGATCCCTAGTGGGATGTCTCATTTTCAATACACTAATGATACTATCATCCTAACCCATAATGACCATCCCTCCGTTACGACCCAAAAGTTCCTCTTGATTTGGTTCGACATGCTCTCAGGCCTCAAAATCAATTTCAACAAAAGATAAGTTGTTGTTATGGGTGTCCCAGGCAATATTCAAGCCAGAGTGGCTGAGATGCTAAATTGCAAAGTGGGAGCCTTCCCTTTCACATATTTAGGTGTCATGGTTAATTAGCAACAAAAAGGTTATGATGAAAGACTTTGAACCCTTGGTGGGATCAGTAGGGCACCGACGCTTGCCAAGGAAGACTAATTGGTTCGATATGGTGCCTAATCCTAATCAATTCCTGCCTTTCCAGCCTTCCCTCCCACACGATGGGATTTTTCCTCCTTGCTAATGGAACCTATGTCGGCTTTTATAAGATCTAGGTTTTATTGGGAAGGGGCTGGTAACAAAAGGAAGTACCACCTCGTGACCTGGCTGGAGATATGCAAACCTAGAGATCAATGGTAAGGAAATCGGTAATCATTAACTTCTCTAGATCGCAAGATCAAAGATTTTTTCTGCCTCGCTGCAAGGAAGTACCATATTCCCACCTATCTTCTCTAGAGCCCAAAAACCCATTAAAACAGGAACGCTTCTCCTCCCTGACCTATCTTCAAGGTCACAAGGAGGACTCAAGATCCACCAGCTGGCACCATGTGCCCCTCTCCTCCTTTGACCTCTCTCTTCTCGCACCATCTA
The DNA here is from genome assembly GCA_916181665.1 of Avena sativa. Lineage (NCBI taxonomy): Eukaryota > Viridiplantae > Streptophyta > Magnoliopsida > Poales > Poaceae > Avena > Avena sativa. The sequence continues at coordinate 440,108,447 of OV702295.1, forward strand.
CTTAGGGTACGACTCCTCTTGCACCGCAAACACCTACCCTATTAAAGACATCCTTGAGCTCCGGGACGAGCTCCTCAAGGTGCTCGAGATCTTGTATTTGAGGTCTGGTCGGCAATTATGAGGAACTGGTCAACAACGACAAGGAACTGGTTGGTGCTGGCGGGACTCGAGCTCATGGAGGCGGGACTCGAGCGGGAGCTTCGCAAAACCTATCTCACTAGGGTCCGCAAGAGGCTGAACGGGCGATATGTGTTGAAAATTTTGTAACTTTTTGGACCAAGTGTAGTAGTTAATCGGAAACATACCTAGTAATCGGATTTTCAGAACTATTAGTCGAGCTAAATGATTAACACAATTGATTAGTGATAATCGACACAGTCAGGTCCTGATCGTTGATTCGGGCGATTTTTTGAAGAATATTAAAGATATTGGGGGCCTTGGCATCACCAACACAAAACTCATGAATATCTCCCTAATGACCAAATGGATATGGATGCTGTTACATGAAAAGAAGATGATAGAACCTTATGGCGACCCATCATTAAAGCCAAGTACCCGGGAGGTGACAACATATTTACCTCCTCAGCGGTAGGAGGCTCACAGTTTTGGCGCATCTTACACAAGATCAAAGATTTTTTCTGCCTCACCGCAAGATTTTCCCTTGTTAACGACAACAAAGTCAGATTTTGGCTGGATTGGTGGCATGGGGAGCGCCGTCTTGCTAGCTCGTTCCGAGACATTTTTACTGTCTCCTTGGAACCTAAAATCTTAGTCTGTCAACCTCACGATGGAAATAGCTAGAACATGGTATATCGGCGATCATTTGGAGAGGCAGAAATGGAACAATAGCACAACTTGATTGCTGAAATCCAACTTATTGCTCCCTCGGATGCTCCTTATAAAGTTTCTTGGGCACTCGAACCATCAGACATATTCTCGGTTAACTCCCTATACGAATGGCTCAGCCAAGGCGCCTTGGCTGCTTATGTTCTCGTTACCTGGAAAGCTCGCGTACCTCTAAAGATCAATATCTTTATGTGGCAGCTGGCACGAGGGCCCTTGTGATGAAACTTGCGCCCTTTGTGGCCAGCTAGAGGACGTTTCACATATCTTCTTTACTTGCACTCTAGCACAGTTCATTTGGGCCTGGGTTAGGAACATGTTGGATTCCTTTTGGAACCCTATCTCCTTTGCACAGTTGTTTGCAATTCTGCAGGGTTTCTCGGGTAGAGCTAGGAAAATGCTTTGGATTTTTGTAGCTGCTTCTTGTTGGACTTTCTAGAACACCCGAAACAAGTTTACAATTGAACGTATTTCTCCTTGACAGCCAACTGATGTTTATCTTCAAAATACCTACCTTCCTACAGCATTTCTGTACATGTTGTGGATCATCCTTTCCTGGATGAGATCATTGTGCTAGTGCTAGCCCTGTACTCCTCACTTCATGTACATGTTGTGGCAGCCTCTTCTGCTACCACTTAGCCAGGAAACAGAAACAGGCCACGGAGGGCCAGAACCCGTCTAGCTGATCGTAGGCTGCCACTACTCTCTCCAATGACAAACCTTTCCCTGAAGAATACGCAGCACCAAGGGAGACATGTGACGATGTGCCCCAAATGTCTCACATGACTACGGCAGATATAGGATTGACTAATTAGCTCTAATATGAACCTTTGCGCTACTAGTAGTGTTTCTTTCGCTTTAATAATTGGACTATTGTCTCTCGACCTTCTGGGTGTACAGTTATGTTTGACTCTTGGTGTCCATATTTATCGGCTCCCGAAATGCCAGACCTTGATTAATTTCACTTGCAAAGGATAATTGTTGAATGCCATGCTACCATTTTTTTTAATTGCTTGTTATTAGTTGGCGTACAATTTATCACGAATGATAGCGCACCGTGCCGGTCATACATGAAAGCTAGGCCGTACCAAACGCCATCATCCTGTCCACATGCACATTCCAATCGATAAAACCCTAGCCTTGTCCGATATACTGGAAAAACGTTTACATTTGAAACAACATAGCTTTTTTATACTACTCCGTCTAACAAAGATGTCACAAATTTGCTTAGATTTAGATGTATCTATACTAAATAGTGTTTAGATACATTCGAATTTAAACAAATCGTCAACATCCTTTTAAGACAGAGGGAGTACATTACATTAACAAACTTGTATGTATATATATATATATATATATATATATATATATATATATATATATATATATATATATATATATATATATATATATATATTACGTTGTAATAAGACATGCAAAAGCCAAAATGTGAAATCACCTAGTGTTCGGCTTCATACGGTTCCTACAAAAAAGGTGTCTCAAGATGATCTGACATAAATTTTTTCATGGTAAAATCAGATACGGAGAATGTAATGAAGACATGGACATTAGGTCCAGCTATGGTGGATTGAGTCTTTCTAACGATCACTATAAGGAATCTGTTCATCCATAACCTTTTGATAGTGACCGGAGATAAAATCATCATAGATCTATGATGACTTTGCACCAGATGGTCGTAAGCCGTTTAAAGGGGTCAAAACCCGGAAAAATTAAGATGATTTAAATTGGTCGTAACTCTATGTGTTATATATCCACGTGAAAAGTATCCACACAGATGACATATGGGACCTGCTAGTTATGTGACACAGTTTGGGGGATCGAACTCGCTCCCTCACTCAGGGTGAGAGCGCTGCGAACCACGAGCCCATGCGAACGTATATGTTCTTTTGTTGCGAGCTATACTAAATATAGGTTCCGGATCTTTTTTTCCTTTTTCCGGCAGCTTCGGAACGGAGGAGCCATACACTGTTTTCTTGGGCTGGCCTGGGCCTTGGTGCGGTAGATTAGGTCCGGGCCAGCTCTGCTGGTCAGATTAGGATAGATTTCTTTTTTCTTTTTTTCTCTTTTCCTTTTTTTTTCATAATTTTTTTGTATCTTTTTGATAAGATGTCCAAAAGAATTATTTTTTATGTCTAAATTTTTATAAAATTCAGTAGATCATCTTAGGATGTTGATTATCAATGTTTGATTATTTAAAATAGTTGGTTTACTAATCCCACATTATTCTATAGTAGGGACAATGCCATAATTTAAAATATGATTTTAAAATTAGAGGTTTGAATTAAAAATAGTGGATTCGGTCTGGTTAAAACCTAATGTATCTCTGATGAAGTAGCATATTGTGAATCTAAAAATGATTTTTGTGAAAATTCATGAGCATTAGGTCATGTACCTCTAGTTCAAATATGGCCCACTTCCTACCATTTTGGCAACAATTTGTCTTTTTCACGAGAGGTGGATGGAAAGGTTTGAGATACCATATTTGGGATATTGTCCATGTAAGGTGATCTAGTATTTTAGAAAAATGTAGTTGTACCATTTTGAAACTTTCATTTGGAGGATGCTTCACAAAACACCCCGTTTTCAACACTCGGAAAATGGAAAATGCCTTTTTGTGTGACAAAAAGGAAAACGCACTAGTGCAACATTGTTCGCCATCACAAGATGCATATGCGTGCAAAATATGGGTACATTATCACAAACTCTGTCGCGATTCTAGCTATAATATTGGCCATTTAGCCGGAAAGCCATGTGATGACCCATAAGTATAGGGGGTGTATCGCAGTATTTTCGATAAGTAAGAGTGTCGAACCCAACGAGGAGCAGAAGGTGTTGACGAGTGGCTTGGAGCAGGAATTCTCTGTAAATACTTAGCAAACGGATTTATAGGGTTTTTGATAATGCAGATAAATAAAATGTGATTAAATAAAAGACAGTAAGAATAAGTGCAGCAAGTGGCCCAATCCTTTGTTTAGCAAAGGACAAGCCGGTTGTATTACTTAAGATGACCAAACTTTCTCGAGGACACATGGGAATATCGTCAAGTGCTTTCGCTTCATGTAGTTGATTATTCCTCTTTAGTTTGATAAGTGTTGTGTGGGTGAACCTGTGCTAATGTACCGACCTTCCTAGGACTAATACATACTTATGATTATACCCCTTGCAAGCATCCTCAAGTACACGAAAGTAATTAAGATTGAAACCTAAATACATCTTTAAGCTCTGAGATCCTGACATCCCTTGTGCAAAGGTTTTCTAATGGTGGTTCAGGTTTCTGTCACTTTGGCAACCCCTACGATTAGTAGCCAAATAGATAATACATTCCCCTAGGCCCATAAAGGCGAAGTATCATGTAGTCGACGTTCACATGACACCACTAGAAGAATAACACCACAACTTAAGTATCAAACCATTGAATCTTTCTCAACACAATTCCACTACTAACAACATGACTTCTCCCATGTCCTCAAGAACTAAATGAACTACTCACAAGATATCATATGGATCAAAATCAGAGATGAAATAATGATAAGTAACAATCTGAACTTAAATGTTAATTCAATGGTTCCACTCAATAGCATCAACTACAACAAGTAATCAACACTGGGAAAGTTTCCCCTAAGAACTATGCAAGATTCAACCCAATTGTTACAGCGGTATGGAGTGGTGGTGATAGTGCTGGTGGAGATGATGGTGGTGATGATGATCCCGATGAAGTCTAGCTTGATGGTGGTGTTGATGGCGACGATCTCCCCTCTCCGGGAAGGAATTTCCCCGGTAGATTTCTGCCTGCCAGAGAGCTCTTTCTCTCTCTGTAGTTTTCTGCCTCGCAGAGGCAGTGGAATCTTTTTGTGGTTGCCCTTCTAGGCTTAGGGTTTCGTGGGGATAATATACGCTAAAGGGGAGAGCTGGAGGTGGGCCAGGGTGGCCACACCACCTAGTGGCACGACCAGGGGTGGCACGCGCCAGGGGGTGGTGTGGGCCCCCTGTGGGCCATCTCCACTCCCCCTTCTGCATCCTTCGTCTTCTGGAAAAATAGAATTTTCCATGTATTTTCTGGGATTTTCTGATCTTCGCGAATTTTGCCTCGAAACAGTGTCTTTTCCATCAGAATCCTGACTTCAGCGGTCCATCCTCCAAAAGTCATCAACCATGCAAAAACAGATGAAATAACATAAGTATCATCTCTAAATATGAAATATATCAATGAATAATAGTAAATTATAATATAGAATAGTGTTGCAAAATGGATGTATCAATTCCCCCCAAGCTTAGACTTCGCTTGTCCCCAAGCGAAAAATGAGCTCAATAAACATGACCTCAGGTTTATGGAATGAAGAGTCGATAAAAGAATACGGACAAGAAGCATCACATTCATCAATACATAAATCATAATAGCGGATAACTCACTATTATATAACTTAACTTGCAATAGGTAAAGGATACACAAATAAAGATACACAAAGTAAATCACAATTGGTAATGACAAACTTTGCTCTTGGTCAAAGAATAGTTGACAAAATGTAGGAGTTGAAACATAAAGGGTTTTCAATGATAGCTTTCAAAGTAACACTCACTAATATTAGAACAATGTGCAAAACAAGGAACATAAGAAACATGATTGAATAAATCATCATATGGATGAATGAAACACAACAACTCAAAATACTTGCTAAGATAGAAGGGAATAGGTTTACTAACTCAACTAAAAAGTAAAAGAAAGGCCCTTCGCAGAGGGAAGCAGGGATTTCAAGTTTCATAAAGAGCTCCCAAAAATTATGGTACTTATTAGCTTTCAGCTCTCATTGCCCCTATCATAAGCATCTTTAGGTGACTAAGGTTAAAGTGATCAAATATGAGGATATGCTTGACAAGTTATAAGTTGAAAATCCCATGTCCCTTGAATACGAGGGACGCTCCTCATGCTACTCAAGTTTAGTCACCGGTAAGTTCTTGTCATAGTAAGTATATTGTATCATAGAGAACCGCCAACGGGGTACCCCTTGCCCGATGATACGGAATAATCCCCATATCAAAATGACAAGACAAGCAGACAATAAGCATCTCAGCCATCTTCTTATTTACCATGGGAAAATGGTGTTTTTTCTCTCTTTCCTCTTTTCTCAGGTCTTTTTTTCTTTTTTTCTCAATCTCTGGCTCTTTTTTTTATAAGAAGAATGCTTCATAGATTGCTCATTATGGTTACGCTGTAGGTTTCCACCATGATTAGGCATAAATTAGACCAGCCACCCAGACGTTTCTCTAACACACATGCATAACTCCATGGACTTACAAGATCCCCTTTCATTTCACACCGACGACATCAATAAACAAAAGAGCATGATATCTGGGTACAATGTACAAGTGCAATGTTGAAAGCGTTCCCCATGACAGCAAGGTTCTGCTAATTCCCAGCTTACAAAGCGCAAGCATATACGCAACATAGATGGGCACGATGGTTAAAGTTTATTAAGTGCAGGAAAGTAAAGTGTGCCATCAAGTTCGTGAGAGATTTAATCACTAATTTTCACATAACAAGTTTAATTTACTTGGAATAGCAATAATGCTAATAGGTAGATATGGTGGACACAAATGTCATAGGTTTTGGTTTAAGGATTGGATGCACGAGAAGCATTCCCTCTCAGTACAGGTTTTTGGCTAGCAAGGCTGGGTAGCAAGTATAAGAGTTGAAGGAAACAAACAAACATACAAGTGATAAAAACAAACATGCAATCTTCCTTGGAAGCACAAAAGATCTTAACTAGAGAATACTAAACTTATAAGCAAATCAAGAAAGATGATGATGAAATTATATTTATTAAGAGTACTTTTATCTTTTTCATTCAATTCTCAAATAGTGCTGCTACTGACCGAGCCAGGTTTGCCAAAACCAACTAAATTTACTTAATGATCCCAAAGTGATACCAATACTAATAACAAGATCAGTCATATAACAAAAATTGAAAACTAATATAAGATATGCAAAAGAGTAAATGATAGAACTTCTCATTAATATTTCATAAAGGCAACTCACACCGAGGGATACATAGATATCTAACTAGAGGAGAGACACTTACATAATGCAAACCATCCTACATGATAACTTCTCTATTCATGATATGACTCTACTAAAAAGGTAAAAAGATAGAATATAGTGATATGATACCGCGGCACTCCCCCAAGCTTGGAACAAACCAAGGGGATGCCAAAACCTGATGATGAATTACTCCTTCGGTGGTGGTGGTGTTCTATCGTCCTCATCCGACTTCCAAGGTAAGGGCTCCCCATCAACTAAAGACATCCTGGTCTCCAACATCCTGAAACTAGCAACAACACTTATGCGTTTAAACCTAACCTCATACTCACAGTTTTGATTTTACACGTCGTAGAGCTGTGCTTGTAGTTGGTTGGTTGTTTGGTGGAGTGAGAGAATTGTTGGAGATATGCCCAAGAGGCAATAATAAAGTGGTTATTATTATATCTTTATGTTTATGATAAATGTTTACATCCCATGCTATAATTGTATTAACCGAAAACATTAATACTTGTGTGTTTTGTAAACATAAAAGAGTCCCTAGTAAGCCTCTTGTTAAACTAGCTTGTTGATTAATGGATGATCATGGTTTCCTGATCATGGACATTGGATGTCGTTAATAACAAGATCATATCATTAGGAGAATGATGTGATGGACACACACCCATAGTAAGCATAGCATAAGATCAAGTCATTAAGTTTGTTTTGCTACAAGCTTTTCAAATGCATAGTAACCTAATCCTTCGACCATGAGGTTATGTTAATCACCATCACCGGATGGATACTTTGATGACATCAAACACCGCTTCGTAACTGGGTGGTTATAAAGGTGTCATTGGGTATTCTGAAAGTATGTGTTGAAGCGCATGGACCAAGATTGGGATGTGTCCATCCATATGACGGATAGATATACTCTGGGCCCTCTTGGTGGAATGTCATCTAGTTAGCTTGCAAGCATGTGACTAGGTCACAAGGGATGACATATCATGGAACGAGTAAAGAGTACTTATCAGTAACGAGGTAGAACTAGGTATGGAGATACCGACGATCAAACCTCGGATAAGTAGAGTATCGCGTGACAAAGGGAATTGGTTTCGTATGTTAAATGGTTCTATCGATCACGAAGTCATCGTTGAGTATGTGGGAGCTGTTATGGATCTCCAGATCCCGCTAATGGTTATTGATCGGAGATGTGTCTCCATCATGTCTATATGTTCACGAATCGTAGGGTGACACACTTAAGGTTCGAAGTTGTTTTAAGTAGATATGGAATGTGCGTTGGAGACCGAATGTTGTTCGGAGTCTCGGATTGGATCCGGGACATCACGAGGAGATCCGAAATTGTCCAGAGAATAAGATTCATATATTGGGGATCATTTTCTAAGTTAGGAAATGTTCCAGAGTATTTGTATGGGGATTCTAGAAGGTTTCGGAATGTTCCGGAAGGTTCTAGAAGATTTCTTGGAGTTTACTTGAAATCCAAGAAAGGATCAAGGAATCCTTGCGGGGTAAGACAAGGATTCGTGGGGGAGTAGGACTCTCCCCCACCTCCTTGATCCGCCGGACAAGGGAGAGGGGAGTCCTACAAGGACTCCACCTCCCCATGGCGCCTCCCTCCTTTAAATAGAGGGGTGGAGGCACAAGCCCCCTTGCCCCTTCTATTCTCTAGATCTCAAGTTGCCTCTCTCCTCCTCCTTCCCTCTGCTCTGGCTTAGGCGAAGCCCTGCAGAATTCTCTACTCCACCACCACCACCACCACCACGTCGTCGTGCTGCTGGGATTCTGTGGAGAGATCTACTACCTCCGCTGCTTGCTGGAACGGGGAGAGGAAGGTCTGCTTCGACTCCGCACGTGTGACCGACTGCGGAAGCGCTGCCGGAACGCGGCGCCGGAAGGATCGTCTACTCGATCTTGAGATCGGCAAGTGATCGACTACATCAACCACGAGATCCGATCTCGTAACGCTTTCGGGTCTACAAGGGTTAGTACAGATCTATCTCGTTGCACATGGCTAATAGATTAGATCTTGGCTTTTATCTAGATTAGATCTGGGTTTTGTTTGTTCTTGCGGTAGAATTTTTTTGTTTTCCTTGCTACGAACCCATCAATGGTATCAGAGCCGTGTCTATGCGTAGATCTGTTGCACGAGTAGAACACAATGGTTTTGTGGGTGTTGATGCTCATGCTGTCTTTTTGCTTTTGGTGTACTTTGCATCTTGCGGGATGGTGGGATGAAGCGGCCCGGGCTAACCTTACATGTCATCGCACATGAGACTTGCTCCACGCTTGACGTGTAACTTGCTTTGCACAAGTGGCTCTGCGGGTGTCTATCTCTCTCACCATAGTATAGATCCAATCTACACTTTGCACTTGATAGCACTTGTATCAACGTTGTGGTTCAGTTTCGTAGGTAAGATCCGTTCTTATTCAAGAGCCCCAAACCACGTAAAACATGCAAAGAAAATTAGAGGCGTCTAACTTGTTTTTGCAGGGTTTTTGTGATGTGATATGGCCATCATGTGATTGTGATTATATTTGATGTATGCAATGATCCTTGTTGTAATATGGCAACCGGCAGGAGCCTAATGGTTGTCTTTAATTCTGTTAAGACCTGCGTGTCTATTCATCTTGTAATAGCTTTATTCCAAGTAGTTGTAATAGTTGCTAGTGATGATGGACAACCATGAAGCGGCGCCACTGACCTTGACGCAATGCTAGTGATGATGGAGATCATGTCCGTGCTTTGGAGATGGAGATCAAAGGCATAAGAAGAAAGGGCCATATCATATCACACTAATTATGAATTGCCTGTGATGTTAATCCTTTATGCATCTTGTATTGCTTAGATCACGACAGTAGCATTATAAGATGATCCCTCTCACTAAATATCAAGTAATAAAGTGTTCGTCCTTAGTAGGCACCGTTGCTCAGACTCGTCGTTTCGAAGCATCTCGTGATGATCGGGTGTGATAGATTCTACGTGTGCATACGACGGGTGCAAGCCAGATTTGCACATGCGGATACTAAGGTTAACCTTGACGAACCTAGCATGTACAGACATGGTCTCGGAACACGGAATACCGAAAGGTAAAGCATGAGTCATATGGATGATATGATGAACATGTTGATTGTTCGCCTTTAAAGCTACATCATCTCACGTGATGATCGGACTTGGTGTAGTGGATTTGGTTCGTGTAATCACTAAAACAACTCGAGGGATGTTGTTTTGAGTGGGAGTTTATTTGTATTTTGGATTAGTCGAACTCAATTTATCATAAACACAATCAAAGTGAATTTGCATAGTTTGTTATAGTCATTGGCATCCGTTCACCACCTTACGCTTAGTTATAGTTGAGATAGTGGAACTATAGAAATTCTGGATATTTGCTTTACGAACTGGTATCGTATTGTTTTGAGTGTCAATCTAAAAGTTTAAAAGTCCTGTTGCAATCTTTCAGCAAACTCAGTTTACTCTGTGAAGTTTAATAGACAGTATTAAATCAAGAGTAACAATTCCAGTGTTAGTATCTAATGTATCATGTTTGCCTCCATGATTCTTGATACTCAAAAGATTATTTTTATCAAGTTTATCTAAGAGCTGAAAGCAATGTTTTAGAAACCATCATATGTGAAAGGTATTGCGATATCTAAAACAATGTATTGGTTACAACATGATAGAGTATATGTCCTCATATTTGATGAGAATTTGTGAAGGTTGGAGACGCTAGTCGTCCTAATCCTCCAAAAGGTTTTGGAAAAGAAACATTATACTCCCAATTCACCTTTATAAGCTATAGCAGCTTGATCATGAAAGTTGTCATGATAAGGATGAATAGAAGATGTAAGTAAAATGTTTACTACACTAAAAGATTACTAAAGAATGGAACTTTGAAAGAATGCCAAACATTTGATGAAGGTGATCCACTTCAAAGTGCAAGTTCAAAGGTATTAGTATTTGACTATACACACTTTGTACTATGTGTCATGTGAATGACACCACTATTGATGTTGATAGATTCTTTTAAAAGAAAAGGAATTGTTGAAAGAGAATCTATAAAATATTTGGCAGAAAAGAAAAGATTGGAGATGTCCAACTTAGGTATATAGAAGATACATGTTATGGCTGTATTCCTTGGTTGTTAAACAATGTGGTTCTACGGTATTGGATACCGAATTGGTTGGTATGAAGTGTCATACAGGACAACACAATTCATGAACTACAATGGCCTAAGTAACTAGCAAGAGAATATGTGATGATGTTCATCGAAAACAAACAAAGGGTTGTTGTGTTGCTCGTTAACATCAAAGCTTGCCTTCAAGATTTGTTTCAATAATTGTTATTTTGATCAGGTATTATGACGACAAAAGGTTGTTCAAATAATTACCATATTCCATAATAGATGGATGATATACAATTCTGGTTGGAGAAATAACGACCATAAAACTAATGCTAAAATGTGGCAAGACAAATGATTGAAAGATCACTTGCAAAGTGACATCGCCGTTTAAATTATATTGAAAGGGATACATGAAGAAACTCCATGTTGATGGATTTTTGGAGTCTTTGATTTTGATCAAATGATGCTTGTGATACTTTCCTGGAGATAATTAAAACTCCGTTCGTAGGCCAAAAAAGGAACGGACGACTAACTGATTGGAATTTGTACATATTGATGTATATAGTCCATTATGTGTAGTCGTGGGCGATGGATTTCAACTTCATATGCTTTCTCCGAAGATTTGAGTGAGTATATGTATATACTTACTCAATAAGGAAGAAGTATGAAACATTTGAAAATGTTCAAAGATTTTCAAGATGAAGTGGAAAATTATTATAACAAGAAAATAAAAAAGTTTATGATTGGATCATAAAGAAAGATGTTTGAGTTACAAGTTTAGCAAAACACCTAAGATTTGAGGAATCGTTCCATGGATTTGCATTTCCCAAAACACCATAGGAGTATGGAGTGTTCAAGATATGTAATGAAACCTTGTTTGACATGATAAGATCAAAGGTGTCATTTATAAAACTGCCATTATATTTTAAAGATTAAAGCTTTAGTGACTACCGCTTTTACACTAAAAAGAGCTCCATCGTGATCCGTTGAAATGACACCATATAAGTCATGGTTTGGGATAAAACCCAGGTTGTCATTTCTTAAATTTTTGGTATGCTAGGCATAAGTAAAGTGTTTATAGCCAAAATCGGATGAGCATGTCTTTGTAGGTTATTTCGAATAACCATTGGGTATTCCTCCATAACACCGAAGACAAAATTGTTTGTCGCTTAGAGTGTCGAGTTTCTTGAGAAGGAATTTTTGGTGAAAAGTTAAGTGGGAGGACAATAGAACTTTGACAAGGTTGTTGAACCTTGGCTAATATGTGCTGAGTTGCGCAGCATCGGTAAGTGTCCCGTAGGCAGCAACAATGCTCATGGCTCACGTGCCTCAAAGGTTGTGGTCACGGAGATCTAAGTTACTATTGAACCAAGTAGGTCGGGTAAGTAATCAAATGCCAAGATTTGAGAGTTAAATCATTGTTGTTTGATAATGATGAACCGACTACATGCAAATAATCAATGATGGGCCCTGACTTTGTTAAGTGGCTTGAAGCCATAAAATCCGTGATAATTCCATACACGAGAAATCAAGCTTTGAATTTGAAAGACCCTCTGGAAAGGTGCAAGACCTTATAGTCGTATATGGATCTATAAAGAAATAGACATGGATGTTTCACATCTATGAAATAGTCGACATGTCGGAAAGATTTTACGACATTGTTCAAGGAATTGACTATGATAAGATTTGATCTTTCATAGCGATATTTAGTCTGGACGGATTAATGTAGCAACCACTACATATATTTTGGTATATGGTAGTTGAACAAACAAAACAAGTTCTTCTAATAGAATGGTTACCTAGGACGTGTACATGACACGATCCAAAGGTTTTTTTTGTTAATTCAAAGGATGCTAAAAGAGTATGCAAAACTTCAATGGTTGAAGTGAGCATCGCGGAGTTGGAATCTTCACCGTGATGAAACCATTAAAAGGTTTAATTTCATCAGAGACGATGAAGATGTTTGCATTTTGCAAGAAATTAAGTGGGAGCGCTAAGACATATTTCTAATACATTATGTGAAAGACATATTGTTGATTAGAAATGATGTATCTTTTATTGACACAGGTTAAGAATTTCATTTCGATGAAAGACTTAGGCATAACCCAAGAATTAGGCATCAATGTCTATATGGATAGATTGAGGCGCTAATATGGTTTTGCCAAATGTACATAGATAAGATGTTGAATGAGTTCAATATGGAAACAACAAGAAAGGTTCTTGACGCACGGAAAGGACTGAATCAAGATTCAAGTGTGTTAACACGAGATTCAAGTGTTTTGACACTTGGTGAAATCACAAGAATATTTTGATCAATCATTCTTTGAGATGTACACATCCAGATATGTCCTATGCTCTAAATGTTATGAGCATATACCATAATGACTCATAAGATGATCATTGGACAATAGTAGGGATATTCCTATGATCTTTGGAAGAACTAAGAATATATTATTTATATAGTGGTGACAAATAGTTCATTGTAAATTGTTGCATTGATACTAGTTTTGTCACAAATTAAGTTTATCTCAATTGAAACTATGGGTGGCACAATGTAATGGAAAGGAAGTTCCATAACGGATTTGGTTGAGTACCAAAATTAAAACGTTGTGACAGATACTACAACAAAAGGCTAAGTATACGACTACTATTGTAGCAGCAAATGAGGGCATTTGCGTCAAGTAGTTTGTTATCAAACTAGGTGTGGTTCATAGCGGGATAATACTATGAAGATACATTGTATGACAATTGTATCAACATGATTTAATCCCAAGGAACTAAAGGTCTCACCAAAGGACCAAATTTATACAATGCCATCTCATTTGAGAATGAGTAATGCATAGACACGCAAGGAAATGCAAATACACACGGACCTGGAAGTGTCAGATCCGAAGATTATGTTTACCACTAGCAATAGTGTCTATACAACACCAGAAAGCCATAGGTGTTGAATGCACAAATTTTTAACTAGATTATTGACTCTAGTGCAAGTGGGAGACTGTTGGAGATATGCCCAAGAGGCAATAATAAAGTGGTTATTATTATATCTTTATGTTTATGATAAATGTTTACATCCCATGCTATAATTGTATTAACCGGAAACATTAATACTTGTGTGTTTTGTAAACATAAAAGAGTCCCTAGTAAGCCTCTTGTTAAACTAGCTTGTTGATTAATGGATGATCATGGTTTCCTGATCATGGACATTGGATGTCGTTAATAACAAGATCATATCATTAGGAGAATGATGTGATGGACACACACCCATAGTAAGCATAGCATAAGATCAAGTCATTAAGTTCGTTTTGGTACAAGTTTTTCAAATGCATAGTAACCTAATCCTTCGACCATGAGGTTATGTTAATCACCATCACCGGATGGATACTTTGATGACATCAAACACCGCTTCGTAACTGGGTGGTTATAAAGGTGTCATTGGGTATTCTGAAAGTATGTGTTGAAGCGCATGGACCAATATTGGGATTTGTCCATCCATATGACGGATAGATATACTCTGGGCCCTCTCGGTGGAATGTCATCTAGTTAGCTTGCAAGAATATGACTAGGTCACAAGGGATGACATATCATGGAACGAGTAAAGAGTACTTATCGGTAACGAGGTAGAACTAGGTATGGAGATACCGACGATCAAACCTCGGATAAGTAGAGTATCGCGTGACAAAGGGAATTGGTTTCGTATGTTAAATGGTTCTATCGATCACGAAGTCATCGTTGAGTATGTGGGAGCTGTTATGGATCTCCAGATCCCGCTAATGGTTATTGATCGGAGATGTGTCTCCATCATGTCTACATGTTCACGAACCGTAGGGTGACACACTTAAGGTTCGAAGTTGTTTTAAGTAGATATGGAATGTGCGTTGGAGACCGAATGTTGTTCGTAGTCTCAGATTGGATCCGGGACATCACGAGGAGATCCGGAATTGTCTAGAGAATAAGATTCATATATTGGGGATCATTTTCTAAGTTAGTAAATGTTCCAGAGTATTTGTATGGGGATTCTAGAAGGTTTCGGAATATTCTGGAAGGTTCTAGAAGATTTCTTGGAGTTTACTTGAAAACCAAGAAAGGATCAAGGAATCCTTGTGGGGTAAGACAAGGATTCGTGGGGGAGTAGGACTCTCCCCCACCTCCTTGATCCGCCGGCCAAGGGAGAGGGGAGTCCTACAAGGACTCCACCTCCCCATGGCGCCTCCCTCCTTTAAATAGAGGGGTGGAGGCACAAACCCTCTTGCCCCTTCTATTCTCTAGATCTCAAGTTGCCTCTCTCCTCCTCCTTCCCTCTGCTCTGGCTTAGGCGAAGCCCTGCAGAATTCTCTACTCCACCACCACCACCACACCGTCGTGCTGCTGGGATTCTGTGGAGAGATCTACTACCTCCGCTGCTCGGTGGAACGGGGAGAGGAAGGTATGCTTCGACTCCGCGCGTGTGACCGACTGCGGAAGCGCTGCCGGAACACGGCGCCGGAAGGATCGTCTACTCGATCTTGAGATCGGCAAGTGATCGACTACATCAACCACGAGATCCGATCTCGTAACGCTTTCGGGTCTACAAGGGTTAGTACAGATCTATCTCGTTGCACATGTCTAATAGATTAGATCTTGGCTTTTATCTAGATTAGATCTGGGTTTTGTTCGTTCTTGCGGTAGAAATTTTTTGTTTTCCTTACTAACCCATGAAGAATTTAGTCCTTAAGCTCAACAGTCTCTTTTTGGTGCTTGGCGATGAGTTTTGAACTAATCTTATGGATGATATCCACTTCGTGTTCCGCCATCTTCTTGTACCCAAAGACTTCTTGCTCTAGTGCTTCCATCCTGTCCTCTAGACTGCCTTCACCTTTAGGGCCCTGAACCTCTTTTATCCGTACCTATCCATCTTCGAGCAAAAACTCCTTGGGATGAATCTTCAACTCACCCATGTACGGGTTGACGATGTCCGCAGAGGAATCTTCCTTGGCTGATCCAGAGGAAGACACTGTGGCTCCAAAACTGAGAGTCTACCTGTCAGAAACAGATCGAAACGAAAACATGACGATAACACGATATACGAACCTCGGGGGATCCGGTGGATTATATATTATGAAGTTTAACAACAAAAGGAAGGTACTGGGAGAAAACGGGTCGGAGACAGACTCCGGGGCGACCACACCCCCTGGTGGCGCGGCAATGTGGGCCCATGCCACGGGGTGGTGTGAGCCACCCTTGCTCCATTTCTGTCCCTCTTTCGCTTCGTTGCTTTCCTTGTTAGATAAAAATTGCAAAAATATAACTTGACAGATTTTTGCGGAACTTTTCTTACCAGAACTGTTACCTATTCGAAACAAACTCTACAGGTCTCTGAACTTGGTATTCAATAAATGTTTCTAGAGTTACCATTTGAATAGCATCAATATCCTCATTGTAAGAATCTCTAGAAATATAATGCTTGAGCCTCTAACCATTCACCACTTGTGTAGTATTATATTTTAAAGAATTTTTTTTATTGCACCTGAAGAATACACTTCTTCAATAACAAAAGGTCCTTCCCATTTTGAGAGTAGTTTCCCTACAAAAAATCTGATACGAGACCTATACAATAGAACTTTCTCACCAACATGGAACTCTCTCTTAAGAATTCTCCTGTCATGCCATCTTTTAACTTTTTCTTTAAAGAGTCTAGCATTTTCATATGCTTCACTCCTCCATTCATCCAATGAACTCAAGTCAAATAATCTTTTCTCACTAGCAAGTTTGTAGAATCTATTAAGTTCTTTCACTGCCCAATAAGCTTTGTGTTCTAATTCTAAAGGCAATTGGCAAGCTTTCCCACAAACCATTTTGTAAGGATACATTCCCATATGGTTTTTGTAAGCAGACCTATAAGCCCATAAAACATCATTCAACTTTTAGCCCAATTTTTTCTAGATCTATTAATAGTCTTTTCCAAGAGGGATTTAATTTCTCTATTTGATAGTTCTACTTGCCCACTAGTGTGGAGGTGATAAGATGAAGCGATTCTATGATTAACATCATATTTAGCAAGGGTCTTTCTAAAGCCACCAGGAATGAAATGAGAACCTCCATCAGTCATAAGATACCTAGGCACTCCAACCTAGGAAAGATAATATCCTTAAGCATTATTAAAGAGGTCTCTCCATCAACACTTTTTGTAGGTATGGCTTCTACCCACTTAGTAACATAGTCAATAGCAACAAGAATATGAGTATAATGTTTTGAAGGGGGAAAAGGACCCATAAAGGCGAATCCCCAACAATCAAATGGTTCAATAAGAAGAGAGTAATTCATATGCATCTCATTGCGTCTAGAAATATTACCAACTCGTTGACACTCATAACATGATAGGACAAATTTTCTTGCATCTTTAAAAAGGGTAGGTCAGTAAAAACCTGATTGTAGCACCTTTTGTGCGGTTCTATCTCCTGCATGATGTCCTCCATAGGCACTACCATGAGATTTCCGCAATATCTCCTTTTGTTCATATTCTGGAACACATCTTCGCATAATACCATCTACTCCTTCTTTATATAAATGTGGATCATCCTAAAAATAATGCCTCAAATCGTAAAAGAACTTCCTTCTTTGCTGGGATATAAAAGTTGGAGGCAAATACTTGGAGACAATTGATGACCCACAAGTATAGGGGGTGTATCGCAGTATTTTCGATAAGTAAGAGTGTCGAACCCAACGAGGAGCAGAAGGTGCTGGCTAGTGGCTTGGAGCAGGAATTCTCTGTAAATACTTAGCAAACGGATTTTTAGGGGTTTTTGATAATGCAGGCAAATAAAGTACGAGTAAATAAAAGACAATAAGAATAAATGCAGCAAGTGTCCCAATCCTTTATTCAGCAAAAGACATGCCGGTTGTATTACTTAAGATAACCAAACGTTCTCGAGGACACATGGGAATTCCGTCAAGTGCTTTCGCTTCATATAGTTGATTCATCTTCTTTAGTTTGCTAAGTGTTGTGTGGGTGAACCTGTGCTAATGTACCGACCTTCCTAGGACTAATACATACTTGTGATTATACCCCTTGCAAGCATCCACAAGTAGAAGAAAGTAATTAAGGTAGAAACCTAACCACAACTTTAAACTCTAAGACCCTAACGTCCCTTGTGCAATGGTTTCCTAACAGGGGTTCAGGTTTCTGTCACTCCGGCAACCCCTATGATTAGTAGCCAAATACACAATGCATTCCCCTAGGCCCATATAGGTGGAGTGTCATGTAGTAGAAGTTCACATGACACCACTAGAAGAAGTACACCACAACTTAAATATCAAACCATTGAATCTTTCTCAACGTAATTCCACTACTAACAACATGACTTCTCCCATGTCCTCAAGAACAAAACGAACTACTCACAAGACATCATATGGATCATGATCAGAGATGAAATAATGATGTGTAACAATCTGAACATAAACAATAATTCAACGGTTCACTCAATAGCATCAACTACAAGGAGTAATCAACACCAGGAAAGTTTTCCCTAAGAACTATGCAAGATTCAACCCAATTGTTATTGCAGTATGGAGATGGTGATGATGGTGCTGATGGAGATCATGGTGGTGATGATGATGATGATCCCGATGAAGTCCATCTTGATGGTGGTGTTGATGGCGACGATCTCCCTTCTCCGGGAATGAATTCCCCCGGCAGAATTCTATCTGCCGGAGAGATCTTTCTCTCTCAGTGTTTTCCGCCCCGTAGAGGCAGCGGAATCTTTCTATGGTTGCTCCCCCAGTCTTAGGGTTTCGGGAGGATAATATACACCAGAGAGGAGAGCCAGGGGTGGACCAGGGCGGCCACACCACCTGGTGGTGCGGCCTAGGGTGGCCCATTCCAGGGGTGGTGTGGGCCCCCTATGGCCCATCTCAGCTTCCCCTTCTGGCTTCCTTCATCTTCTTGAAAAATAAGATTTTCCATGTATTTTCCCGGATTTTCTGATCTTCACGAATTTTGCCTCCAAACAGCACCTTTTCCATCAGAATCCTGACTGCAGCGGTCCATGCTCCAAAAGTCATCGACCATGCAAAAACAGATGAAATAACATAAGTATCATCTCTTAATATGAAATATATCAATGAATATCAATAAATTATGATATAGAATAGTAATGCAAAATGGACGTATCAACTCCCCCAAGCTTAGACTTTGCTTGTCCCCAAGCGAAAACTGAGCTCAATAAACATGACCTCGGGTTTATGGAGTGAAGAGTCGATAAAAGAATATGGACAAGAAGCATCACATTCATCAATGCATAAATCATAATAGAAGACAACTCACAATTATATAACTTAACTTGCAATAAGTAAAGGAAACACAATAAAGATACATAAAGTAAATCATAATTGGTAATGGCAAACTTAGCTCTCGGTCGAAGAATAGTTGACAATTTGCTGGAGTTCACAAATAACTGATTTTCAATGATAGGTTTCAAAGTAGTAGACACCAAGATAAGAGCAATGTGCAAAACAAGGAACATAAGACACATGATTGGATAAATCATCATATGAATGAATGAAGCACAACAACTCAAAATGCTTGCTGACGTAGAGAGGAATAGGTTTACTGACTCAACTAAAAAGTAAAAGATAGGCCCTTTGTAGAGGGAAGCAGGGATTTCAAGTTTCATAAAGAGCTTCCAAAAATTATGGTACTTATTAGCTTTCAGCAATCATTGCCCCTATCATAGGCATCTTTAGGTGATTAAGGTTAAAGTGACACAACTAAGAGGATATGCTTGACAAGTTATAAGTTGAAATTTCATGCCCCTTACTTACGAGTACCGAACCTCATGCTACTCAACTTCAGTCACAAGTAAGCTCTTATCATTGTAAATACATATGTATCATAGAGAACCGCCAACGGGGTACCCCTTGCACATGATACAGGAGCAATCCCATAATCAAAATGACAAGGCAAGCAGACAATGAGCATCTCAACGATCCTTTTATTTGCTATTTACATAGGTTTTTATTGAGGATGCTTCATAGGGTGCTAATTATGGTTATGCTGCAAGTTCCCACCATGATTAGGCATGGCTTAGGCTAGCAGCCCAGGCGTTTCTCTAACACACATATAAACTCCATGATCTTACAAGTTCCCCTTTTATTTCACACCGTCGGGATCCATAAGCAAAAGAATCATGATATCAATTGAATATAAGTGCAATGTTGAAAGCGTTCCCCATGATACATGGTTCTGCTAACTTAAAATTATAAAACGCAAGCATATGCGCAACAGAGATGGACACAATGGTTCAAGATTATTAAGTGCAAGAAAATAAGGTGTGTCATCAAGTTCGTGAGAGCTTTAATCACTAATTTTCTCATAACAAGTTTACTACATAGGGTAGATAAAAACATGAATTTACTTGGAATAGCAATAGTGCTAATAGGTAGGTATGGTGGACACAAATGGCATAGGTTTTGGTTTAAGGATTGGATGCACGAGAAGCATTCCCTCTAAGTAAAGGTTTTTGGCTAGCAAGGCTAGGTAGCAAGCATAAGAGTTGAAGGAAACAAACAAACATACAAGTGATAAAAACAAACATGCAATCTTCCTTGGAAGCACAAAAGATCTTAACTAGAGAATACTAAACTTATGAGCAAATCAAGAAATAAACATGATGAAATTATATTTCTTTAGAGTGCTTTTATCTTTTTATCCAATTATCAAAATAGTGTTGCTACTGACCGAGCCGGGTTTGCCAAAACCAACTAAATTAACTCAATGATCCCAAAGTGATACCAATACTAACAACAAGATCAATCATATAACCATGAATTGAAAACTAATATAAGATATGCAAAAGAGTAAATGATAGAACTTCTCATTAATATTCCATAACGGTAACTCACACCAAGGGATACATAGATATCTAACAAGAGAGGGGACACTTCCATAATGCAAACCATCGTATATGATAACTTCTCTATTCATGATATGAGTCTACTAAAGGTAAAAAATAGAAGATAGTGATATGATACCGCGGCACTCCCCCAAGCTTGGAACAAACCAAGAGGATGCCGAAACCTGATGATGAATTACTTCTTCGGTGGTGGTGGTATTCTCTCGTCATCGTCTGATTTCCAAGGTAAGGGCTCCCCATCAACAAAGGACATCGTGGTCTCCAGCATCCTGAAACTTGCAGCAGCACTTATGCGTTTAACCCTAACCTCGTACTCACAGTTTTGATTTTGAATGTCGTAGAGCTGTGCTTGCAGTTGGTTGGTTGTTTGGTGGAGTGAGAGGACTTCATCCTTGAGCTGAGCAGTCTCCTTTTGGTGCTCGGCGATGAGTTTGGAGCAAATCTTGTGGATAATATCCACTCCGTGTTCCGCCATCTTCTTGTACCTAAAGACTTATTGCTCCAGTGCTTCCATCCTGTCCTCCAGACTTCCTTCACCTTTAGGGCCTTGAACCTCTTTTATCCGTATCTCCCCATCTTCAAGCAACAACTCCTTGGGATGAATCTTCAACTCTCTCATATATGGGTTGATGATATCCGCTGAGGAATCTTCCTTGGATGAACCAAAGGAAGACACTGTGGCTCCAAATCTGGGACTCTACCTGTCAAAAACAGAACAAAACGAAAACATGATGAGAACATGATATACGAACCTCGGGGGATCCGGAGGATTATATATTACGAAGTTTTACGACAAAAGGAAGGTACTGGGAGAAAATCGGTCAGAGACGGAGGCCGAGGTGGCCACACCACCTGCTGGCACGGCCAGGGGGGCCGCGCCAGGGGGGCCGCGCTAGGGGGTGGTGTGAGATACCCTGGCTTCGTTTCCGTCCCTCTTTCGCTTCATAGCTTTCCTTGTTGGATAAAAACTCCAAAACTATAATTGGACAGAATTTTCGCGGAACTTTTCTTACCAGAATTGTTACCTATTCGAAAACAGACCCTACAGGTCTCTTGATTCGGTCTTTGATAAATTTTTCCGGAGTTATAACTTGAAAAGCATCAACATCTTCATTGTAAGAATCTCCAGCAATATAGTGCTTGAGTCACTGCCCATTCGCCACTTGTGTAGTGTTATCTTTTAAAAAAGAAATTTTTATTGCTCCTGAGCGGTACACTTCTTCAATAACGAAAGCTCCTTCCCATTTTGATAGTAGTTTCCCTACAAAAAATCTGAGATGAGACCTATACAATAGAACTTTCTCACCCACATGGAATTCTCTCTTAAGTATTCGCTTGCCATGCCATCTTTTAACTTTTTCCTTAAAGAGCCTAGCATTCTCATATGCTTCACTCCTCCATTCATCCAAAGAACTTAAGTCAAATAATCTTTTTTCACCAGCAAGCTTACAATCTCTATTAAGTTCTTTAACTGCCCAATAAGCTTTGTGTTCTAATTCTAAAGGTAGGTTACAAGCTTTCCCATAAACCATTTTATAAGGAGACATACCCATAGGGTTTTTATAGGCAGTCCTATAAGCCCATAAAGCATCATTCAACTTTTTAGCCCAATTTTTTCTAGACCTATTAACAGTCTTTTGCAAGATGGATTTAATTTCTCTATTTGATAACTCTACTTGCCCACTAGTTTGGGGATGATAAGATGAAGCGATTCTATGATTAACATCATATTTAGCAAGGGTCTTTCTAAAACCACCATGAATGAAACGAGAACCTCCATCAGTCATAAGATACCTAGGCACTCCAAACCTAGGAAATATAACATCCTTAAGCATTTTTAGATAGGTCTCCCCATTAGCACTCTTCGTAGGTATAGCTTCTACCCACTTAGTGACATAATCAACGGCAACAAGAATATGAGTATAACCTTTTGAGGGAGGAAAAGGACCCATAAAGTCAAATCCCCAGCAATCAAAGGGTTGAATAACTAGAGAGTAACTCATAGGCATTTCATTGCATCTAGAAATATTACCAACACGCTGACACTCATCACAAGATAAAACATATTTTCTTGCATCTTTAAAAAGGGTAGGCCAGTAGAAACCTAATTCTATCTCCTGCATGATGTCCTCCATAGGCACTACCATGACATTTACGCAACATCTCCTTTTGTTCATATTCTGGAACACATCTTCGCATGATACCATCCACTCCTTTATATAAATGTGGGTCATCCCAAAAATAATGCCTCGAATCGTAAAACAACTTCCTTCTTTGCTGAGCTATGAAAGTTGGAGGCAAATACTTGGAGACAATAAAGTTAGCATAATCAGCATACCAAGGGCTCCCCCGCGAGCTTACCCCTACTGCAGCCAACTGTTCATTTGGGAAACTATCATTAATAGGCATAGGATCAAAAGAGATGTTTTCCAATCGAGATAAATTATCAGCTACAGGATTTTCAGCACCTTTCCTGCCTACAATATGTAGGTCAAACTCCTGTAAGAGTAGCATCCATCTAATAAGCCTAGGGTTAGCATCTTTCTTCGTCATAAGGTACTTAATAGCAGCATGACAGTATGAATGGTAACTTTTGAGTCTACAATATAAGGTCTAAACTTATCACAAGCAAAGATGATGGCTAGCAATTCTTTTTTAGTAGCAGCATAATTCCTTTGAGCAGCATCAAGAGTCTTACTAGCATAATGGATAACATTTAACTTTTTATAAATTCGTTGCCCAAGGACAGCACCTACAGCAAAGTCACTAGCATCGCACATTATTTCGAAAGGTAAACTCCAATCAGGTGGTTGAACGATAGGAGCTGTAGTTAAAGCCTTCTTCAGAGTTTCAAAAGCTCCCTTACAATCATCATCAAAAACAAAGGGTACATATTTTTGAAGTAGATTAGTGAGGGGTTTTGATATCTTAGATAAATCTATAATAAAGCTTCTATAAAAACCAGCATGACCAAGGATACTACAAATACCTTTGATGTCTCTTGGACAGGGCATTTTCTCAATTGCCTCAACTTTAGCTCTATCAAATTCTATGCATCTTTCAGAAACCTTATGTCCAAGTATAATCCATTCATTCACCATTGATGTCTACGCACTTATATTCTTGTAGACAGTTGTTGGGCCTCCAAGTGCAGAGGTTTGTAGAATAGCAGCAAGTTTTCCCTTAAGTGGATTACCCAAGGATTATCGAACTCGGGGAGGAAGTGGTCAAAGGTATCCCCTCTCAAGCAACCCTGCAATCAAGATACAAGAAGTATCTTGTGTCCCCAACACACCCAATACACTTGTTAGGTGTATAGTTGCACTAGTTCGACGAAGAGATAGTGAAATATAAGTGGTATGGATATAAGACAACGGTGCTAGAAAATAGCTTGATGGCATGGAAGAGACTAAAGGCAAACTGAAATAAAGATGGAAGCAAGCAAACATGTAACAGATCTAATTGCAAACGGTGTTTCAATGTTTCGAAACAAGGCCTAGGGATCATACTTTCACTAGTGAACACTCTCATATAAATATCTTCTCTTTATGATACTACTCTAAACTATTCTCCGGTTGGACACTCTAATCCATGGTAGGGCTATAACAGCACACCTCAAAGTAAGCCTTTCCCATCTAGAAAACCCCACACTATCACCTTGAGCTCTAGATGGTTCCAATAAACACCACAATTTCATAGAAACATCCAACTCTAAATATAACTCATAACAAGTATTTGTAATCTCTAGCCTAAGTGCCACCATGGTGTGCACACTGTCAACTTCACACACATGGAGAGAGAAGAGATCTATTAAAGCACTTGAGTAGCAAGGTAGATTTATAGATTACGAGCTCATGATCTCAATAAGATCATGCATAGAGAGAGATGAACACATAGCTACCGGTAGAACCCTTAGCCTCGAGAAAGAACTACTCCCTCCTCATCATGGGAATCAGCAACGGTGATGGAGATGGTGGTGGAGATCGATGGAGATGGCTCCGGGGGCACTTCCCTGTCCCGACAAGGTGCCGGAACAGAGACTTTCTGACCCCCGAATCTCCCCTTCAGTGGCGGCGGCGTTGTGGAACTTTTCGTTGCGGGAGGCTTGACGATTTAGGGTTTTTGCATGGGGAGGCATCTTATAGGCGAAGGGGCGAGGTCGGTGGCCAGCTAGGGGGCCCACACCATGCCCTGGCACGGCCTGGGGGGACCTGTGCCTAGGGGTGGTTTGGCCACCCTGTGGCCCCCCTTCGTCTCTCCTTCTGGCTCCGTGAATCTTCCGGGAAAATAACGACTTTGGCTTTTGTCCAGTCCAATTCCGAGAATATTCATTTTCTGACTTTCTGGAACCAAAAACAGCAGAAAACAGGCAACTGGCACTGTGGCTCTTGTTAATAGGTTAGTCCAAGAAATCATATGAAAAGTACTCCAAAGTGTGGACAACACACAAGAAAGTAGATAAAACCAAGCATGGAACATCAAAAATTATAGATACGTTTGCAACGTATCAACATCCCCATGCTTAACTCCTGCTCGTCCTCGAGTAGGTGAGTGATAAAAAGAAAGAATAATTTTTGAGGTGACATGCACCATCATAAACTTGATCAAAGAATTTGTAAAATATTCAAAGTTGGGATCATAGTACTTCAATCATAACATGAAAGACAAAGTTCTAACAATAAGACAAATCAACTATGTTGCAACATGAAAAGGCACAAACATAAGATTAATGAATAAATAATGCTTTGCAAGACGTTTGTTTGTTTCACATGAAGAAAACATAGCATAGTAGCATTCAATTTGTCCCTCATAGAGGAGCAAACATAAATGCATAGGACACCTTCAAAGTTCATAAGAGTGACTAGATACAAATAGTTTAAAACAAGCAATATCAAAGCTATGCATCAATCAACAAGTCTTGGGACAATGCACATAGAACTAAGAATGGCCACTATGCTCTCAAAGTAGGTGCATAAAGATAGAAGGTGGAGACTCAATAAAAAAAGTAAAAGAAAGGCTTTCATAGAAGGAAGCAGGGATTCAAGCTTCATAAAGAGCTTCCAAAAATTATGGTATTTATTAGCTTTTAGCTCTCATTGCCCCTATCATAAGCATCTTGAAGTGATTAAGGTTAAAGTGAACAAACTATGGTGTATATGCTTGACGAAGTATAAGTTGGAAATCTCATGTCCCTTGAATACGAGGGCCACTCCTCATGCTACTCAAGTTTAGTTACCGGTAAGTTCTTGTCATAGTAAGTACATGTGTATCATAGAGAACCGCCAACGGGGTACCCCTTGCCTGATGATATGGAAGAATCCCCATATCAAAATGACAAGGCAAGCAGACAACGAGCATCTCAGTAATCTTCTTATTTACCATGGGAATATGGTGCTTTTTTCTCTCTTTACTCTTTTCATAATCTCTTGTTTTTTTCTTTTTCTCTTTTTTCTCAATATTTGACTCTTTTTTTATAAGAATAATGCTTCATAGACAGCTCATTATGGTTACCCTGCAGGTTTCCACCATGTCAGCATGGATTAGACCAGCGGCCCAGGCATTTCTCTAACACATATACATAACTCCATGGACTTACAAGCTCCCCTTTCATTTCACACTGACGACATCCATAGACAAAAGAGCATGATATCAACTAGGTACAAAGTACACGTGCAATGTTGAAAGCGTTCCCCGTGACAGCATGGTTCTGCTAATCCCCAACAAATAAGTGCAAGCATATACAACATAGAAGACACAATGGTTCAAGTTTATTAAGTGCAAGAAAAGTAAAGTGTGCCATCAAGTTCGTGAGAGATTTAATCACTAATTTTCACATAACAAGTTTAATTCGGAAGGTAGATAAAAACATGAATATACTTGGAATAGCAAATGATAATAGGTAGGTATGGTGGACTCTTTGGAATAACTTGGTTTTAGGAGTTGGATGCATGAGTGGAACTCATACTTGGTTACGGAGGCTAGCAAAAGACTGGGAGCGACCAACTAAGAGAGCAATAATGGCCATAATCATGCAGAGCGACAAAACATCATTGATCAAAGCATAAAGTGATATTACAAGTTGAAAACTAAAGGATCATAAAGGCTTTGGTGACTTGGGATAGTCATAACATGGTGTGAGCATGCGCCAAGTCAACCCAAATAAAGCACCAGAAGAGAATACCACAATACTATGCTTTAATATGCTAAAACAACGCAGGATTCTTCCAAGGCACATTAAGCAATCTCAATTGTTTATAACATGTCATGCTACAACAAAGAATACTAAGCATAAAGCCAAAACAATATCAATCATGGCATGACAAAGCATAGGCCATAGTCAAAAACAAGCTCTCTTTACCACTTAAGCATGAACTTTCCTACTCTTTTCCAATCCAAACCAAACTATTTGAAAACCAATGAATGATAGAGGGGTCCAACCAATTTATTCAGCAAACTAAGAAAACAATGCAAACGAAAAACCAAAATGAAAACGAAAAAAAGACGCTCCAAGAACAACACAACTGTGCATGAAACAATAAAAATGAAGTGTTTGGAAGAAACCTGGGATTTTTATTGATGAAGAAGGGGATGCCTTGGGCATCCCCAAGCTTTGACGCTTGTACTTCTTGGATGTTTCTTGGGGTGACACGCGTGGTATCCCCAAGCTTGAGCTTTAGTCCATCCTTCATCTCATTACTCATTCATTGCATACACTTGAAAATTTTCCTTCATAAAAAACTTCACACAATCTTTATTAGCAACATTAGTGCACTCAAGATAATAACTCTTTAGGTTCAGTTCTAACACCAATAAAACATCCATTAAAACACTAGCTACTGTAGTACTTCCCTCAAAAAGCTCAATTCCCCAAAAGAACTCAAAAAGGAACCAACAAGAAGCAAGTGCAAATAATGGCAGAAATCTGTCAAAACAGACCAGCAGGTAAAGATGAATTTTTTCGAAGACCTTCTGTTGCAAAAATCAGAAAGTGTTGAACTAACGAAAGTTAGATAACAACCTGGGTCAGAAGCACAAAAATTTACCCCTCAAAAGGACATACAGAGATTTTACACGAATTTGTACGGTGAAGCACAAAAATCTGTTTCGGGACAACAACTTTCCCAATCATTACTTCTCTCTCATTAGAGGTTACTCTTGGAACAAATAGAAAATAAAAAGGATAAGGAGCGGTTATTACAGAGGCAATAACTTCCAAGACTCATCTAAAACTTTTGGGTTATCTCCCAATAAGTACTTTTCTTTAATGCCTTTAAGTTAGGCATGATAGTTTGAGAAGATGCTCACATAAGAAATTTGAATTGAAGTAAAAGAGAGTATCAAGAAGCAAATTCAAAGCACATTTAAGTCTAACCCACTTCATATGAATAGGAATCTTGTAAAGAAATGAGTCATGAAAGCACAAAGCAACAAGCATAGTAACGCAAAACAAGTGCAACTTCAAGACTTTCAACATAAAGAGGGGAGATTTAATATTATTGAGATACATAAAATCATGTTTCCCTCTCTCATAATAACTTTTAGTAGCATCATGAATAAAATTAACAATATAACTATCACATAAAACATTTTTATCATGATCCACATCCATAAAAGAATTAATACTCTCCACATAAGCATAGTCATTCTTATTAATTGTAGTGGGAGAAAATTCAACAAAATAGCTATCATTATTATTCTCATCACCACACTACTAGGAAAAACGTTATCAGTGGCACACCAAAACAACTTTCTGTGGCGCATCTAGCAGTCGCCACTAAATCGTCGCCACTAAAATTATATTTCTGTGGCGCATATGCATAGCTATATGCGCCACTGAATTATGTCCCAGATTCTGTGGCGCATATAGCTATATGCGCCACAGAATTCTATGGTACATTTTGTGGCGCATATAGCTATATGCGCCACAGAATCCTTTTTTCAGAATTTTGAAATTTTCAGAATCTGGTACAAATACAGTATATAACACGTATATTACAGGAAATACACAAAAATTAACAAAACTTCACAAAAAAGCTGCACACAGCAGTACAAATGTTCCAGTTCACATATAATACATCAACAAGCACGAATGTTCACAAGTGTTCATCAATCACGTCACTTAGAACCGAATAAATGTACAAGTATATTTCACAAGTGTTCATCTCACTCACATAACTTACAACTACACAATGTTGTCACCGCCTATACCTTAGGACAGAATGTAGTACACCGTAACCGCGATGCCGGTGAGGAGGAGCGTCACCAAGATCTTCATCCGGTTCTTCTTCCACACGTGTCTCCTCCACTTGGCCACCGCCTCCTCTCTAGTCGCGTATCCCTTGTAGTTGTTGCCGCTGAACTTGTCCACTTGTTGGTGGCAGTCCACCCACTCCTCGTAGACAGCTGGAACCCGACCCTTGTACACAACGTACGTCGGCATCTCTATTGACAAGGCATATTAGTACATCATGCAAATATATATGTTGACAAATATTAGAGCAAGGCATTCATAAACTTAAAACAATGCGTCGATGATAATGAAAGAAACACGACAACATGTCCAACACAATAACAACGACGGTTTCAAGCTAGGCAAGTTAAGTTTTTCGACACACACACTACATGTCCACCGATACACACGCTCTCTCGGTCAAGTAGCCTTCTCCTCGCAGGGCGCCGGGAACGGCTTGTACATGTCTTTCGTTGTCCACGTCCTGAAGTCACCCTGCGCCTTGAGGCGGGCTTCGATCTCCCTCTTGGTGAACGACCTGGGCTGGTGTAAGAGCCTACCATGTGTGTTGACCTGTTCCATGATGATATGTGACAGCTTCACCTACGTATCATGGAAGTCTTCCCTGACATCGGGGTCACTGATCCCATGCAACTTTTGGGCCCATCCTTGGAGAGAAGATGGCAGCGTTAGCTTCTCGCAATCCCGGATAAACCCTTTGAGGTGATGGCAAACGTAGAAGGCCTCCTTCACACTGTCAGACGACTGCTTGACACAGGGGAACTTGAACACATGCTTGAACTTGTGTCGGCCATCGTCCCTGTAAGCCTCCCCCTTATAGTTCAAGGGGCCTCGCTGATTGGCATAGCCCTCGATAGCATCATCCAGAACGCTCCTTACTCTGGCGTAGTTCTTCCTCCTCGCACTCCTCGAGTCGAAGTAGGTGGCAAGCGAATACCTCGTGGAGAGGACGATGAGCGTGCAGTACTTATCTCTGCGCAACACACAATGTGGAACAGGATGTTGGAAAAGAGCAATGGAAAGAAATACTTATGTGTTACGACAGCGGTAGGAGGATGTGTACACTTACTCGGGAAAGAAAGGCACAAGGATGTTGTCCTTCCTCTTGTTGTCCATCAATAGCTTCTGAAGATAGGACTTTGCCCGGGCCCGGGTCCTTGTTCCTTCTTCTAGCTGGCTATCCCGCATGTAGTAGGGATCCGCTATCGCGACGAACAGGGTGTCCTCTCTCTTGACCTTCATCGCCAGATTGAGCGCGAATAGGCGGACCAAGTTATAGTCCAACCGTCTCGAGTGGAACAGCTTGAAGATGTCCTTGTAGGCTATGAAGAACACATCCACGGGGGCATTGGTGATGAAGCCCACGTCCTCTGGCACCTTGGCGGTGAACACCGGGTAACTCGGGTCCTTGTCCTTGAGAAGGAGGCCCTTTAATGTCAGGACACCTTCATGCAAACTCATCATAGCTCCCGAAGCCAGGCGGCGCAGTTCCGGAGGCAGTATGGGCTGACCAGCTTCGTGCACTCTGGTCAAGCCATCCTCGCGGGGTGGTACAACGTCGTCCCGATAACGGATCGGAGCGGGCTGGCTCGCAGCCTTGTCCTTGTTCCTGTTCGGCCTCTTCCTCACCCTCTTCCTCTTTGCATCAGCAGCCTCCACTGGCGATGCTAACCCGTCACCGGCCGTCCTGCGGAGTGTGTCAGGGCTGAAAATGATTCCGTCCGATGGAGGTTGTGTCTCAGCGGCCGGAGGCGTCTCCTGAGAAAACCCACGGAAGACCAGGCGCTTCTTGGGATGGCTAGCTTGATCGTGGAATGATGGTTCTTCAATGAGAGGAGGCATGAACGGTCCTTTGCTGTCGCCGGTGTTGACGAAGGCATTGACGTCGACCGGTGCATCATCATCATCATCCACCTCGATGTTGGCATCAAAGCCCACCATGTGCATGTCATCCTGGGGTGGTGGCGATGGCTGTTGCGGTGCCACGGCCTTGCCTTTAGGCGGGGGCGATGGTGGTCGAGGAGTAACCACGCCCTTGGCTGCTTGTGGCGCCGGTGCAGATGCTCCCAAGAGTCTCTGGTGACGGCTTGTGGTGGCGGCGACGACGACCGGTGCAGCAGGAGGCTTCGTCCTTGGCGGTCGGACGATCGAGGTGGCACCGGTGGAGTGAGACCCGATACGAATCTAGGTCTTTGGCCAAATCATGGGATAGCCATGGCAACCTTCTAGGGTCAGGTGCTCGTCGGCTCCCGGAGGTTGCATGGGAGGGTCCATGTCTTCGCACCCCCCAACACCCGACCCAACTCGACGCGCATCACGGCATTGTCCATGGGCTTGCAGTGCATCGTGCGGTTCGCCGGTTGTATTAGCTTGCCTGTGGCAACATCCTTCAACTCGCCGCCGGGCACCTTGTGCAGGAGCACGCACGGAGTGTCCTGAGGCATACAGATATGCATCATGAGATGGCATCCAATCAAAGGCATTAAGTAGAGCATGCTGACTAACTACTTATTTTACCTTGGTGAGGGCGCCGAGCTCGGCTAATGTCGAGACACAGGCGGCTGGTGGCTGATCCTTCTTATTCTCCATCTCGGGTGCATTAGGAAGCACCGCCGCCACCGGTTGCTGCTTCTTGGTAGTCTCGGCAGGAGGGGGCAGCTCCGGCGCATCCAACTCCATCGGCTGCGCCGCGGGGATGGAGGGCGGCGGGGTAACCATGTCTGACGACACTTGGTGGCTCGAGGTGCTGCCGCCGGCGCTGGGCACTTGTATCGGCCCCACCTGACCATCCGCATTCCATTTTGCTATCCCCTCCATCAGCCGAGGGGGTAGCATCTCGAGGATCTTCTGCTGCACTATCGCGTTCACCTCGTCCTGGTCCACCTTACTGGCCTCTAGATGCACGATCTTCCGCTTCAGCTCTTCCTTCTCGGCTTGATCCTGAGCCGCCGACTGGGTCCGCCTCTCCTTTCTATTCTTGGCTTCCTCGCTATAGTACTCGCGGAACTTTGTGCTCGTACCAAAGCCAGAGATATGGCCAAATGACGTGGGCAGCTCGGACTGTGGCCTCGCCTTGAAGGCGTTGGTCGTCCTGTTGAAAATCATGTCCCACGGCTCCGTCGAGCCCTAGGACGACGAGTCCAGTGCCTAGCGTGTAGCCTTGATTTCAGCGTCCTGTAGATAAGGAAAGGTGAACCCATTTAGGAACTTGCCTTCATTATTCAAAATGAAAGCAAATGGACCGCGGGTAAATTCCTTACCAGCTTACTCTCAAACTCCCTCACATCGTCATCATCAGTGACGAATTCCTCGGAATCCTTGTCCAGATAGTAGCGGGCCCGGACAAAGTTCTGGGTCTGCTCGTCCATGATTTTTAAAAACGGGTTTTCTTTCCCGAGACGCTCAACCTCGGCGTCCTCCCTTGCCCATATGGCCTTCTTTCCCCTGTAACCGCCGCTTCCACATCGGTGGTTACCTATGTTCTGTTCCCGCATTTCCCTACTCCACTCCGGCCATGCCTTCGCTTCGTCAGTCTCCATCTCCACCTTGAATATCTTGAACTCGTCTTCGTCGATCATGGGCTCACCCTTCTTAATCTTCTCCCAGCTTTCCTTTTTCGCGATCTTGTTCTTCACTCGGGTTCTCCAGCTGCTCAAGGCATTGGCCATCTTCGTGATGGCTAACCTGTTCACCTTATTGGATTTTTCTAGTTTGCCGGTGTACGGTGCTGGGAACTTGTACCGTCGGTGAAGCTTCTTAAGGCAGTTTGCCACCAACCGCTCATTTGCTTCACTTCTCAGGTGCTTCGTGTTGATCGACATGCTTTCCCAGATGATGCACCCGAGTTGCATGCCGTACCCGGCGGCAACATCCGGAGGCTCCAACGGAAGGCCACTTTCCGAGACCAGAGTGATCTCGTCGGTGGTGTCAGCGAGCTTTTGCGGCTTCCGATCCTTCCTCGGCTTCTTATTCTTCTTAACAGACGGGTTGCTGCTACCGCCATCCGTGCGGTCCCTGCCATCGATCGTGTGGCCTCCGCCATCGGTCGTGCGGCCTCCACCATCGGAGGTGGTCGCATCCTCCTCCTCGGCTTCATCTATCCGGTAGTCCTCGTCCCTCTCTTGCTCATCATCCCCATCGTGGCCCGCAGTAGCTGCCACGTCCTCATGCTGAGACTCCGCCGCCTCGTGTTGCGCCGCCACCTCCTAGAAAGTGAGGTTTGCCGCTCTGGCTTGGTCTTCGACGCTCATTGCGGCCTTAGAAGTGCCCTCCCCATCGGCGGCCGACATGTTTGCACACTTCTAAACAAATTAAAATAAGGAAGTTAGTATTAATTATTGTTGACAATATTTAAAATGTGCTGTCCATTTCTCCCGAAGTGTCAATTCACTTCCAGTTCGGTCGAGAAATGGGGCTCATATGTCAAAAAATTACTAAGTGTCGACCAAAAAATTCGGCATGACCTTCGCTAATTTTTTGACATATGA
This sequence comes from Avena sativa, assembly GCA_916181665.1. Taxonomy (NCBI): domain Eukaryota; kingdom Viridiplantae; phylum Streptophyta; class Magnoliopsida; order Poales; family Poaceae; genus Avena; species Avena sativa. Next base: position 440,142,091 of record OV702295.1, read on the forward strand.
GCCCCATTTCTCGACCGAAATGGATCGAAATCAACATTTCTGGAGAAATGGGCAGCTCGGGTGATTTCCCTGCAAACATTTCACATACAAAAATGCACAAATTGTGCTCCACAGCCACATATGGTGCTCAAACACCATATAATCCAACAGGATACAGAGATTTCTGTCATCGTATATATACACAATGTAATTTTTTTGGTTTTCATTTTTTCGTGATCCCAGACACCCATGCTTATGACAGATGATCCGTTAAGCACTCGCATACCACTGACATGAGCTAATTTTATTTACCATCCTCAGTTGTGAACACGTTTTCCTTATCTCTATAACCAGCAGCTATGGCAAGTTCAATACTATAAACTCAACTAGCAATATATCTTCCAGCTTTACCACCACCATGCCCCATGCATCCTTGCTAAATACAGCAGGGTACATCTGAACTTTACGTGTGTTTTTTTGAAAATTTTGAAACCAGTATTACCAATGCATTGTTGGAAAAACTCAGTATAACATGATAAACTTCCTTAACTAACTAGTCAACAAGATCATCATACATGCATGAAACGACATGTTGATCGAATTCTCTAGATATGTAAGTCCTCCAGCTCCACTGCATTACTGTTGTACATATAAACAAGAGTAGGGCCCATAGTGGCAGTGCTGGGTCCTGGCTCAAGTTGCAGAAAAAGGAAGACCCTATCTCATGATCTATATACCAAGGCTGAAATTCTTAGGTAGTGTCTTAGCACCATTAGAGGTTTCATTCATGCAGGTTGCTAAGGAGGAAACAATATTGACTACCCAATAGGTCGAGCCATAAAAACCAGGATGCCAAACTTGGCCAATGGGATACCCTCATCATTCCCTATTACATATTAGTGGCACTTCTGGTTCATTTTATCACAACTTTGGTAGCAAACAGGATCACCATCTCAGCCATTTGCAGAATATCTAAAGGCTAGTATCAGGAGGGGGTAAGAGGTGAATGGACCATCACCACTGATCAACATATATATAGGAGTTATTAAAAGTAACATTTAGCGCCATCGCTTTCACCTGCACATAAAAGACACACATAGCTAGACAAGTGCTATCAGCTATTGTTCAGCTCCAAATATGCAGAAAAGACAAGCGTGCACCAAGATATGGTAATTAATAGCTGTAATTAAAATAGCAACCGTGATGAATAACTACAGTAGTTGTAGAGTAAGCTTACAACTAGTACTATCTTTTACTCCACACTTTGTAAAATCTTGGGACTTAGTACATGACCTAGTAGTATCTGAAACTGTCCGTATTTAGTTAGAACTACAATAGTATCGATCACCAAAATTAAAAGGTATATTAATTAATTCAGTAACTATAGCTTGGGTTTTCCTAGTCTCGCCCATCTGTGTCAACAGAACCAATAATAAGCTAGGGTATTATACATACTTGTTCAACAATAGTAAACAATGGCAATTGGCAAGTTGTTACCTGCCCTGTCCCGGCATTGATTTGACACCAGGAAATTCAAAACCTGGTCTAGCCTCAGCTAACGTTTAAGGATAATAAGAGTTTTCACAAACAAGAATAATCACCCAAAAAAAGAGGCAACATCTTACAGATGAGTAGCAGTACACTAGTACAACACTTGTACTAGCTTGTTCATTTTTGACAAAATGAAGCTAGTGATGGATCTCAACGACTAAAAGGCAAGGAAGGGGGAGAGGGGGTCACCTGCGGGGCGGTGGTGGCGGTGGTCCTAGATGCCGGAGCAGGCCTCCTCCTCCTGGTGTTCTGCAGGGTGGTGGTGGCGGTGGTCCTGGACGCTGGAGCGGGTCTCCTCCTCCTGGTGCTCTGCGGGGTGGTGGTGGCGGTGGTCCTGGATGCTGGAGCGGGCCTCCTCCTCCTGGTGCTCTGCGAGGCCACGGCGAGGCAAGACGGGTGGTGGTGGCGGTGGTCCTGGACGCTAGAGTGGGCCTCCTCCTCCTGGTGCTCTGCGAGGCCACGGCGAGGCAAGGCGGGTGCGGCACGGTGGCACGGCGGGGCAAGCGCGCGGTGCGGCAGAACGGCAGTGCGGTGCAGCGAGGCGATATGGGGAAATCTGAGGCGTGCTAGGGTTCTGGGCGGCACGGTGCAGCGAGGCGATATTATTTCTAAGTCACAGAATTCTGTGGCGCATCTATTCAGATATGCGCAACAGAATTTTTGGGGATAGCACAAAACACGCGTTGCGCTGTTGTTTGACAGAAAACGAAGCTTACCACATTGGTTGCTCCTCTCTGTTCTAAACCTGGGGGGCCATGTTCGATTCCTGGCACAGCCACATTTTTTTTTGATTTTTTAAAAAATATTTTAAGGATGGTAATAATATATTAAAAGCAAGAACTAATATATTTGCCTATTCAAAATATTTTATGGATGGTAATAATATATTAAAAGCAAGAACTAATATATTTGCCTATTAAAAACAAGAATTAATATATTTGCCTTAATATATTTGCCTCAATATTATCCGCATACATTAGTTTGTCAAAGTAATACATATATGCAAGCGCGCGAGCACACATGTGCATTAATTAGTACAAAAAAAGGCGTCAAAAACCGCTAAGTCGGCTCCGAGGTAGCTAGTGTCTCTTCACAACAACTTTCTTGCCCTTTTTGTTCGCGGTAGAATACTTTAGGGCGGCCACGTTGAGATTTCTTCTCGTGTACGGGCAACCTTTAGCCGGTAGGATGGTCTTCCTTCTTACTTTAGCATAAGTAGTTGGCTTGTCGAAGTACTTGTCAAATTCATCTTCGATCTTGGGATCGCTATTCTTGTCGATGTCTTGCTTGTTGGCGGGTCCTTCAATTCCGATGATGCTCCTCTTGCCCCTCCTCATGACAACACGGCTTGGCTTTGTCGGGTCGGTAATGAAGAAGCATTGGTCAACTTGGCTAGCGAGCACCCATGGCTCATTTTTCGTGGAGGCGTTCTTCGATTTGGCATCGGGTATAACCATGGTGGTGAAAAACCGGCCATCTTTTTCGACGCTCTTGGCCTATCTGACACGAAACATCGGCACTGTCACTCCGCAGTAGTCGAGTTCCCATATCTCCTCAATCCTTCCGTAGAATCTTTCCTTGACATCAGTCTCGTCATCAGCGTATGATAGTATAGTTACTCCTGAGTTTTGGTATTCGCTATTCTTGTCCTTCTCCTCGGTGTAGAATATGTAGCCGTTGATGTCGTACGTCTGATAGGTCCTAACGTTGCACCCGGGGCCCTATGAGAGTGAGAATATGAGTTTCTGATCTTCAGTATAAGGCGTCGGCATGGGACTTTCCAGTAGCCTTTTCTTGAACCACCCCGTGAAGCTGGCGTTGTGCTCTCTGGTTACGTCTCCCTTCTTCCTCGGCTTGCCCATGTTGGCGAGCTTTTGCTCGATTAAGGTTTTGTGCTCATCCACCCAGGGGCGGACCAACTGTATGTGTTGTAGCGCGACTCGGTTTGCCCTGTCAAAGTCGGCGTGTTCGAGTTCGATGCCGACGTGGAGTGCGCGGTAGCCCTCGCGGTGACCAAATCCAGCGAGCCTCCCGAGGTGCTTCCTGGTGGGCAGACCGACATCCTGGTTCTCGGTGCTTAGGTAGTTCTGGCAGAAGGAGATGCACTCGTAGGTCAGAAAGCCCTTGGCTATGCTTCCATCTAGACGGGACCTGTTGCGAACGAATCCTTTGATGACACCGTTTAGCCTTTCGAACGGCATCATGTTGTGCAGGAACGCCGGCCCGAGATGGATGATGTCATCCACGACATGGACAAGAAGATGCACCATGATATCGAAGAACGCGGGAGGGAAGTAAATCTCGAGCTCGCATAGTATCTCGACGATCTCTTCCTGTAGCTTGCCGAGCTGCTTCACGCCGATAGACTTCCTAGATATGACATCGAAGAAGTTGCAGAGGCCAAATAGCGTCTCACGGACGTGCTCGTCCATTATCCCACGGATCGCAACGGGGAGTATCTGTGTCATCAGCACGTGACAGTCGTGAGACTTCATCCCACTAAACCTCTTCTTCGCTACGTCCAGATATCTGCTTATCTTCCCAGAGTAGCCGTGCGGAACCTTGACTCCTAGGAGGCAACGGAAAAACCTCTCGAGCTCCTCCTCGCTTAGAGTGAAGGATGCAGCTTTAAGCACCACCTCATTCTTCTTAGCCCTTTTGCGGCGACCCTGGGTCCCTTCCGTCTGTTCATCGTCATCGTCGGCATCGTCACTATTGGGGTACTGAAGTTCCTTCTTAATGCTAAGCAATTTTAGGTCGCTTCTTGCTTTCGGCCCATCCTTGGTCCTATCTGGCATGTTCATCAGAGTGCCGAGCAGGCTCTCAGTAACGTTCTTCGTGATGTGCATCATATCGAGTCTATGGGGCGTGTGGAGGACCTTCCAGTAAGGAAGGTCCCAGAAAACGGACCTCGCCTTCCATACTCCATGCAGCGGTGATGGCTGTTCCCTCGGCCGCTTCTTTCCTGGCGCAGGACACTCTTCCCAATTGTCCAGAAGCTCCTTGATTTCTTCGCCGCTTAACGGTCGACGTGGGGCATTTTCAAGCTCGTCTTTGCCATTGAACAGGTCTCCGCGTTTTCTCCATGGGTGATCCTTGCGGAGCCACATTCGAGTCCTTTGGAACACGGTTTTCGAAGATCCAGGATCCCTCGGCAGCTGCAGATGCGGGGTCTTATCCATGCACCTGACACATGCACAAAATCCGTTGTTCACCTGACACGCTACATATCCGTAACCAGGATAGTCCTGCACCGTCGTGAGAAACGCAGATCTCAGGTTGAAATAATCTCTAGTGTAGGCATCCCACATACGTGTCGGCGTCTCCCACAGCGTCACTAACTCCTCTTTCAGGAGCCCGAGATACAGATGCATGTCGACACCCGGTTGTTTTGGCCCCTGGATAAGGATACTCATGTGTACATACCGCTGCTTCGTGCACAACCAGGGTGGGAGGTTGTACGGCTATACAAACACGGGCCAGGTGCTGTGCGTGCTACTCTGGTTGTCAAAGGGATTGAGTCCGTCGATGCTCATGTCCAGCCTAATGTTCCTTGGATCGACCCCAAACTCATCTTGGTATTCGATGTCCAGCGCATTCCACTGGCTAGCGTCTGTGGGGTGTGTCAGGATTTTGCCCTTCTCCGGATCATCTTCCGGCTTCTCCCTCTTCGCGTGCCATTGCATAAGCTTTGCTTCCTTAGGGTCTACGAAATACCGCTGCAGACGGGAAGTGATAGGAAAGTAGCACACCACTTTTTGAGGAACTTTCTTGTTCCCTCTCTTGTACCGTCCCTGGCCGCACACCGGGCATGTGGTTCTATCCTTGTACTCGTTCCGGTAAAGTGCACAGTCGTTGATGCATGCGTGGTACTTCACGCACGGTAGGTCTAGTGGGCAAACTAGTTTCCTCGCCTCCTCGATACTTATTGGCAATGTGTTGTCCTTGGGAAGACGAGCGTGCCAGAATTTCATGTGAGCGTTAAAGCTAGTGTCGGTCCATTTGTGCTCTGCCTTCATCTCCAGAGCCTTCAGCGTTACACTCAAGCGTGTATCCTCGGGCCGGCACGCAGGATACAATGGAGTCCTCCCGTCTACCTTCATCTGTGTCAGCTTGGCTTTCTCTCTAGCTGCAGCTCTCGTGTTGGCCGTCTGCTTGAGGAGTATTTCTTGAAGATGAGGGTCCCGCAAGGCCGAAGTTAGCGGCGTGTCCGTGCTCCCGTCTTCTCCACCGCCACCACCACCATCTGCTCCGGCATCGTCTCCTTCATGATGATCGTGTCTGCCGGCATCTCCTTCTTCATGATGATCATGTTCGTCGGCATCTCCTTTGTCATGATGACCATGTCCAGGAGACCCTTCGTCTTCTCCCCTTCCCCCGGCCTCTTCTTCATCATGGCCACCGCCATCTACCGACGGCTCCTCATTCACTAAGAAGCCAGGCATGAAACCGCGCGTCAATAGGTGAGACTCCAGTTGTCCAGAATCAGGGTTGATCCACTTCCGGTGTTTGCACATTCGGCACGGACATCTTATCTTGGTCATGTTGTTCCGAACCATGTCGGCTACCGCGTCAGCCTTGTATCTAACCACCCAACGTTCGCTCATATGGATGACCATGGTCGCCTGCGCGCGAACATAGACCAAATTAAAGAGAGTATGTTAGAACCATGCACACACACGACGCGCACACATACATGCATGCGCATGATCGCCCGGGAAATTTCGGCATGACCTATCCTAAAAATAGGACGTATGGCTACTGCAGAAATTTGCCGAAATGGACGTGAATCAACATTTCGGCAAACCTCCATGCACCCGGTGCCAGCAACATGCATTCAAGCACAACACAACCTCACTCCACAAGCAACATGTATTCAAACACAACACAAAGCGAAGGAACATCATCTCTCGCCATCGCACACCGCCCGCGGGACCATCTGCACCTACAAAACATCCATACACACCGCGTCGAGGCCCACCGGCCACACAAAACATGCATCACACAAGTACCCATGCACACATGCCTCACAAATCTACAAACCCCATATGCATATATATAGTGCAAGAGGGGGTGTTGGGATGTGTTGAGGAGGAAAGTATGAGTGGTTTACTACCTTTACAAGTAGGAGTAGCTTCCCCTCACAAGTACATGAACCAAAGTAGGTCTAGCTATCAACAATGGAGGTGAGTATGAGCAAAATGGAGTGGGAGGGAGGAGGGGGCGAGCTAGCTAGTTGGAGGTGGTGGGAACAAGGGAAAGGGGGGCTGCCACCTTTTGTAGATCTGTTTCGCACATTCTGTGGCGCATATGGAAAATGCTCCATAGAATGTCAACATTCTGTGGCGCATATGGATATATGCGCCACAAAACATTCTGTGGCGCATATATCCATATGCGCCATAGAATTTTGACCTGCCCATGTGCTGGGGTTAGGCCCACATGGGCCCACAGGAATTCTGTGGCGCATGTAGCTATATGCGCCACAAAATTCTCACTTTCTGTGGCGCATATATCCATATGCGCCACAGAATTGCAGGAATTCTGTGGCGCATTTGCTACATGCGCCACATAATTAATTTTAGTGGAGCATTTTTTGCATATGCGCCACAGAATTAAAATCTACCTATAATCATTTTCCTAGTAGTGCCATAATCACCAAACATAGGAGGCATATTGTTATAATAATTAATTTTCTTCTCAATAGTAGGTGGACTGAAAATATCATATTAATCATTGTAATCATCATATATTAGAGTTTTGGTATCATCATAAGCAATAAAATAGCTATCTTCCAAAGATGGGGAACTAAAAAGATCATTTTTATAGGAACTAGCTTCCCCAAGCTTAGACTTTTTCATAGCATTAGCAATAATGGTGTCCAAAGAATTCAAATTAACAACATTGCTATTAGCATGCAAATAAAGTTCCATATGTTTTTAAATTTTCTCTTCAAACGCTTCATGTCCTAACTCAAGATAAATACTATAAAGCTCTCTATTTTTTTTGTTTTTTTCCATTAAGCCTAACTAGTGAAAACAAGAAACAAAAAGACAACCTTGCAGAACCTAAAGGAAATAACTTCGAGTAGTCACACTGGAGGATGTGAGTACCTTTTACCTTACCTCCCCGGCAACGGCGCCAGAAAATAGCTTGATGTCTACGCACTTCTATTCTTGTAGGCAGTTGTTGGGCCTCCAAGTGTAGAGGTTTGTAGAACAGCAACAAGTTTTCCCTTAAGTGGATTACCCAAGGTTTATCGAACTCAGGGAGGAAGTGGTCAAAGGTATCCCCTCTCAAGCAACCCGGCAATCAAGATACAAGAAGTCTCTTGTGTCCCCAACACACCCAATACACTTGTCAGGTGTATAGGTGCACTAGTTTGGCGAAGAGATAGTGAAATACAAGTGGTATGGATATAATACAATGGTGCTAGAAAATAGCTTGATGGTGTGGAAGAGACTAAAGGCAAACTGAAATAAAGATGGAAGTAAGCAAACATGTGACAGATCTAATTGCAAACGGTGTTTTAATGTTTAGAAACAAGGCCTAGGGATAATACTTTCACTAGTGAACACTCTCATATAAATATCTTCTCTTTATGATACTACTCTAAACTACTCTCCGGTTGGACACTCTAATCCATGGTAGGGCTATAACAGCACATCTCAAAGTAAGCCTTTCCCATCTAGAAAACCCCACACTATCACCTTGAGCTCTAGATGGTTCCAACAAACACCACAATTTCATAGAAACATCCAACTCCAAATATAACCCATAACAAGTATTTGTAATCTCTAGCCTAAGTGCCACCATGGTATGCACACTGTCAACTTCACACACATGGGGAGAGCAGAGATTTATTAAAGCACTTGAGTAGCAAGGTAGATCTATAGATTACAAGCTCATGATCTCAATAAGATCATGCATAGAGAGAGATGAACACATAGCTACCGGTAGAACCCTTAGCCTCAAGAAAGAACTACTGCCTCCTCATCATGGGAATCAGCAACGATGATGGAGATGGTGGTGGAGATTGATGGTGATGGCTCCAGGGGCACTTCCCCGTCCTGGCAGGGTGCCAAAACAGAGACTTTCTGTCCCCCGAATCTCCCCTTCGGTGGCGGCGGCGCTGTGGAACTTTTCGTGGCTGGAGGCTTGACGATTTAGGTTTTTTTGCATTAGGAGGCATCTTATCGGCGAAGGGGCGAGGTCGGTGGCCAGCCAGGGGGCCCACACCATGCTCTGGCGCAGCCTGGGGGGACCCACGCCTAGGGGTGGTTTGGCCACCCTGTGGCCCCCCTTCGTCTGTCCTTCTGGCTCCATGAATCTTCCGGGAAAATAACGACTTTGGCTTTTGTCCGGTCCAATTCCGAGAATATTCATTTTCTGACTTTCTGGAACCAAAAACAGCAGAAAATAGGCAATTGGCACTGTGGCTCTTATTAATAGGTTAGTCCAAGAAATCATATGAAAAGTACTCCAAAGTGTGGACAAAACACAAGAAAGTAGATAAAACCAAGCATGGAACATCAAAAATTATAGATACGTTTGCAACATATCAACCATGAAGTGGCATTTCTCCCAATTAAGAACAAGATTAGTTTCTTCACATCTCTGCAAAACTTTATCGAGGTTGTGCAGGCAATTATCAAAAGAAGTTCCATAAACGGAGAAGTCATCCATGAACACTTCCACAATTTCCTCACAAAAAACCATGAAAAATAGTAGACATGCATCTTTGAAAAGTAGCAGGAGCATTACATAAACTAAAAGGCATACGTCTGTAAGCATAGGATCCATAAGGGCATGTAAAAGTAGTTTTTTCTTGATCTTGTTGTTTTACAGCAATTTGAGAGAAGCCAGAATATCCATCAAGAAAACAAAATGGGTCTTTTTAGACAACCTTTCTAACATTTGATCAATAAAAGGAAGCGGGTAATGATCTTTCTTAGTAACTTTGTTAACTTTCCTAAAATCAATACACATTCTATAGCCTACTACTATTCTCTGGGGAATAAGCTCATCATTGTCATTAGGGACAACGGTAATTCCCCCTTTTTTAGGGACACAATGAACAGGACTAACCCATTCACTATCAGCAATAGGGTAAATAATACCAACATCAAGGAGTTTCAATACCTCATTTCTTACCATTACCTTCATCTTCGGATTTAAACATCGTTGGTGCTCTACTACGGGCCTTGCATCTGGTTCTATATTGATAGCATGCTGACATATAGTAGGAGAAATCCCTTTTAAATCATCCAGAGTGTAGCGCATAGACCCTCGGTGTTTCTTTAGTACCTCCAATAACCTTTCTTCTTCCTTCCCTGAAAGTTTAGAGCTAATAATAACAGGATAATCCTATTATCTTCAATGTAAGCATATTTAAGATCGTCAGGTAAAGGTTTTAGATCGAAGACCGGATCCTTCTTAGGCGGCAACGTGGTACCCAAGTCTTCTGCAGGAAAATTATGCTTAAGCATCTTAGGTTGACGATGGAGAATTTCATCAATCTCATTTCTTTCTTCCATGAAGATTTCACTTTCATGATCTTCCATAAATTGTTGCAAAGCATTGTTAGGAGCAAGAGAAATAGAAGCAAGTTGTTCAACTCTAAAATCCTCATTATGGGTTTCATTTTCACAAGGTTCTTTAGTAAATTTCGAAAAGTTAAACTCATAAGATTCCCCATCAAATTTAGTCAAGATTTTCTCCCTTTTGCAGTCTATATAGCTCCACAAGTACTCAAGAAAGGTCTACCAAAAATGATGGGATAAGTTTTACTAGCAGTTGAACCAAGTACTAGAAAATCAGCAAGATATTTAATCTTACCACAAAGAACTTCTACATCCCGCACAATACCAATTGGAGAGATGGTCTCTCTATTAGCAAGGTGAATAACCACATCAACCTTTTCAAATTTGTAGGGACTGATTTCATGCATAATTTCTTTGTAGAGCTCATAAGGAATAGCACTTGAACTTGCACCAATATCACATAAACCATAATAGCAATGACCACCAATTCTAACAGAAAGCACATGGACACTAGCCTTTTTAGTTCTATTAGGATGTGAGACAATGTTAGAAGCATCCTCACAAAAGACAATGTGTCCATCTTCTACACTTTTAGTGACAAGGTCTTTCACAATTGCTACAATAGGTTCAATGTTTATTTGTTCATCAGGTTTTACAGTTCTCTTTGCACTTTTATTGATTACACTAGTTATCATAGGATGATCCTTTACCTTATCCAGGAAGGGTATTTTCTTGATATAAGGTTCAGGTAGGATGTGATCAATAGTGCAAAATTTAGTACTCCCAACAGGAACACAGTCAACAATATCTTTATATGGTGCATGATACTTGTTCCATCCCTTTTTTGGAATTTCATTATAAGAAGCAAAAGCATTAAAACAATTTGTAATGACTTGAGAATCAAGACCATAAGTAGTACTAATATTTTGAAAGTCATCAGTTCCCATAAAAGATTCAATGCATTCATAATCATAATTTATACCAGACTTTCTTCCTTTGTCATTCTCCCATGCTTTAGCATTGTCTCGAATACGGTTCAGAAGATCCCATTTAGCTTCTTCTTCCATTCGAGTGAATGATCTAGCACAAGAAGCATCCAATAAATCCATTTCATGTAGAGGGAGCCTTGCATAAAAGTTATTGATAATAATATTGTTGGGGAGCTCATGAATGAGACATTTGAGCATTAGTAACTTCAATCTCCCCTAAGCTTGAGCTATACTCTCTCAATCAAGAGGCCAAAAGTTGTATATTTGATTCCGATCTTTATGAATCTCACTAGGAGGATAAAAATTTGAATAAAAGAGAGGTACTATTTCCTCCCATTCAACAGCTTGACCATTCTTCAGCAGCTTATACCAGTCCTCAGCTCTTCCTTTTAGTGATAATGAGAATAACTTCTTCTTAACTTGATCTATGGTAATACCTACACACTTAAACAACCCGCATAATTCGTGTATAAAGAGCAAATGATCACAGGGATGGACAGTTCCATCTCCAACATAATAGTTATCCATAACACGATCAATAATTCTTGGCAGGTGGTGGTTCATCTACTACCTTAGCAGTGGTAGTACCATTACGAAATAAGAAACTCAGCGAATTATCCATAATGAAAATAAAGTAACTAACAAAAATAAACAATACTCACAGTAGAAGTTTCCTTTACCAGTTCCACTCTCCAATAACGCTTTACTCCCCGGCAACGGCACCAGAAAATAGTCTTGATAACCCACAAGTATAGGGGGTGTATCGCAGTATTTTCGATAAGTAAGAGCAGAAGGTGCTTGCTAGTGGCTTGGAGCAGGAATCCTCTATAAATACTAAGCAAACGGATTTTAGGGGTTTTTGATAGTGCAGGAAAATAAAGTACGAGTAAATAAAATAAAATAAGAATAAATGCAGAAAGTGGCCCAATCCTTTATTCAGCAAAGGACAAGCCGGTTGTATTACTTAAGATAACCAAACGTTCTCGAGGACACATGGGAATTCCGTCAAGTGCTTTTGCTTCATATAGTTGATTAATCTTCTTTAGTTTGCTAATTGTTGTGTGGGTGAATCTGTGCTAATGTACCGACCTTCCTAGGACTAATACATACTTGTGATTATACCCCTTGCAAGCATCCGCAAGTACAAGAAAGTTATTAAGGTAGAAACCTAACGTCAACTTTAAACTCTAAGACCCTGACGTCCCTTGTGCAATGGTTTCCTAACGAGGGTTCAGGTTTCTGTCACTCCGGTAACCCCTACGATTAGTAGCCAAATACACAATGCATTCCCCTAGGCCCATATAAGTGAAGTGTCATGTAGTCGATGTTCACATAACACCACTAGAAGAAGTACACAACAACTTAAATATCAAACCATTGAATCTTTCTCAACACAATTCGACTACTAACAACATGACTTCTCCCATGACCTCAAGAACAAAACGAACTACTCACAAGACATCATATGGATCATGATTAGAGATGAAATAATGATAAGTAACAATCTGAACATAAACAATAATTCAACGGTTCACTCAATAGCATCAACTACAAGGAGTAATCAACACCGGGAAAGTTTCCCCTAAGAACTATGCAAGATTCAACCCAATTGTTATAGTGGTATGGAGATGGTGCTGATGGTGCTGATGAAGATGATGGTGGTGATGATGATGATGATCCTGATGAAGTCCAGCTTGATGGTGGTGTTGATGGCGAAGATCTCCCCTCTCCGGGAAGGAATTACCCCAGCAGATTTCTGTCTGCCGGAGAGATCTTTCTCTCTCGGTGTTTTCCGCCCCGCAGAGGCGGCAGAATCTTTCTGTGGTCACTCCCCCAGTCTTAGGGTTTCGGGAGGATAATATACGCCAGAGGGGAGAGCCAGGGGTGGACTGGTGACCCACAAGTATAGGGGGTGTATCGCAGTATTTTCGAGAGAAGTGAAACCCAATTTATTGATTCGACACAAGGGGAGCCAAAGAATATTTATCAGCCTTAACAACTGAGTTGTCAATTCAGCTGCACCTGGAAACAATCTTGCTCACAGCAGTTTATCAGTAGCAACAGTTTTGTAGTAGGAATAGAAAAGTAACAGCAGTAGCAAAGCAGAGACAGTAGTAACAAAAGCAGTAACAGTGGGATTCGAGTGCGGTAGGCATAGGGATGGATGGATGGGCGTTGTATGGACAAGACAATTCACATAGCAATCAGAACATAGGGCAATTGCAGATAAATAAGATAAAGCATCCAAGTACTAGACAATCCTAGGCATGTGTTCCATATACAGTCATACGTGCTCGCAATGAGAACTTGCACAACATCTTTTGTCCTACCAGCCTGTTTGCAGCGGGGCCTCTAGGGAACTACTGGCAATTAAGGTGCTGCTTTTAATAGAGCACCGGAGCAAAGCATTAACACTCTGTGAACATATGTGATCCTCACATCAAAGCCATTCCCTTCCGGTTATCCAGATTTCTATCACTTCGGGGTCATAGGTTCCGGACAACAACGTGTGTATACAACTTGCAGATAAGACCAAGAACAATACTATCACAATGAATCAATAACATGTTCAGATCTGAAATCATGGCACTCGGGCCCTAGTAACAAGCATTAAGCACAAAAAGTCGCAACAAAGTCATAAAGCACTAATAAAAGATACTAGGCACCATGCCCTAACAATCTGATGCCTTACATGAACGATCTCATCCAATCCCTACCATCCCCATAGCCTAAAGCGGGGGATTACTCACTCATAGATGGGGGAAACATGGATGGTTGATGGAGAAGCGATGGTGATGATGATGGTGATGATCTCCTCCGATTCCCCGTCCTGGCAGGGTGCTAGAACGGAGTTTCTGGTGCTGTTTCGTGGAATCTGGTGGTGGCGGCGGAGTGGAACACCTTATGAAAAACATCGAACCCCCCGAAGTTTTTAGGTCAGAAGGCTCCTTATAGGCGAAGAGAGAGGCCGAGGGGGTGCCTGGGGGGCCCACACCACCCCCTAGCGTGGCCTGGCCTGGCCCGTGCCAGCAGGTGGTGTGGCCACCCCTGGCTCTTCTCCGTCTCGTATTCTGGCTCCTGGAGTCTTCGGGTGAAATAGGATTTTTGGCATATTTTCCGGGATTTTTCCTGATAGTTGGTTTTCTGCACAAAAATGAGACACCTAGGCAATTCTGCTGAAAACAACGTTAGTCCGCATCAGTTGTATCCAAATCACACAAGTATAGAGGAGAAACAAAAGCAAAAGTGTTCAGGAAAGTAGATACGTTTTGGACGTATGAACTCCCCTCAAGCTTAGCTTATTGCTTGTCCTCAAGCAATTCAGTTGAAAACTGAGTGCGATAAAAGAACTTTCACGAACACATTTGCTTCATATGATGTAAATATTCTCAGCAATGTGATCAACTACTTGGAGAATTCATAATAAAGAGGATGCAACTGAGTCTACTTAATAGTCATTGCAAGCTATGAAGAGATTCCAACTCAAGAATAATAAGTAGCATGATGCACAAACATAAGCAACATTACAATGCTCATAAAAAGGTATGATAGAGTGGTATCTCGCTTGCCTTTCATTATGAATGCCAAGGCACCTCTGAAGTTCAAGTGATGACTAGAAGTAAATATATCAAAGATACAAGCATCAAAGTCATAACACAAATAATCAAGTAATGGAGCAAACACAAAGAATGACAACTATGCTCTCAAGAAGGTGCTCAAAGAATATGTGGAGACTCAACAAGTAGAAGAAAAAGTTTTGAATAATTTGAAAGGCTTCCAAATGCTGAAAGTATGGTACTCGTTAGCTTTGAGCTCTCATTGCCCCTATCATAAGCATCTTTAATGTGGTTAAGGTGAAAGTGAGGTCCAATCTTAGTTATATGCTTGACAGACTATAAACTGAAAATCCCAAGTCCCTTGAGTACGAGGGCCGCTCCTCATGCTACTCAACTTTAGTTACCGGTAAGTTCTTTTCATCGTAAGTATGTGCGTATCATTGAGAACCGCCAACGGGGTACCCCTTGCCCGATGATACGGAAGAATCCCCATATCAAAATGACAAGGCAAGCAGACAATAAGTATCTCAGCAATCTTTTTATTTACCATGGAAAAATGGTGCTTCTTTTTTCTCTCTTTCCTATTTTCATAAATCTCTTTTTTTTTACTTTTTCTCAATAGCTATCTCTCTCTTTTTTTATAAGAAGAATGCTTCATAGATATCATTATGGTTATGCTGCAGGTTTCCACCATGTCAGCATGGATTAGACCAGCGGCCCAGGCGTTTCTCTAACACACATACATAACTCCATGGACTTACAAGCTCCCCTTTTATTTCACACCGACGACATCCGCAAACAAAAGAGCAAGGTATCAACTGGGTATATATTTACAAGTGTTGAAAGCGTTCCCCGTGATATCACGGTTCTGCTAATCCCCAGCCTATAATTTGCAAGCATATAACTTTCATGGAGAGTTCACAATGGGTCAGGTTTATTAAGTGCAGGAAATAAAGCGTGCCATCAAGTTCGTGAGAGCTTTACTAACTAGTTTTCCCATAACAAACAAACATTTTATTCGGAAGAAAACAGGGCATAATGAATATGCACGGGAGTAGCAAATGATGCTAATAGGTAGGTATGGTGGACACTTTGGAAATATTTTGTTTAGGGAGTTGGAAACATGAGTAAAACACTCAGTGGAAGTGAAGGCTAGCAATAGTAAGGGAGCGACAAACGAGAGAGCAATAGCTGTCATTATCATGCTTGCAACAAAACAGGACTAATCATGGCATGAAAATGATTCAAGATCCTCAAGGCAAAATAATTCATCGAGGCTTAACTGATTATTACAGTCATGTGCATGCGTGAGCATGTGCCAAGTCAATTCAAATGAAACATTCAGAGAAGGATACCACGGTGTCATACCAATTTATGAATAGAGTAATGCAAGCAAACATTCATAAGACATGCTACAAACTATTAGCGAGCTGGAGCTAATCATAAGAAAGCAAGAACTACTAAGCATCCAAAGATAACATACACCCTACTTGAACGGACTAAGCAAGCCCACAGTGATGAGTATATGTACAAAAAAATGAAAACAAATAGAGTTCGTTACCAGCCTCTTACCACGCCTCAAGTTGTCATTGATCCTCATTATTGCTCTTCACTTGTGTGGCTTGAATAATAATATGAAACCAATATCCACTAAGGACTTCCGAACCCTGTAGCAAACTCACAAAAACCAAAGAAGAACGACAAATATTTTTGGTGTTTTCGATTTTTAAACAAGAACCAAAAGGGAAAAACAAGCAAAGCAAAATCTTTTTGGGTTTTTCGAATAGTTCAAACAAAGCAAAAAAAAGGGAAAAACAAACCAAGGCAATAAGAAGAAGAAGAAAACCAAAGAGAAACAACAAAAATATTTTTGGTCTTTTTGTGTTTTAGAAAGCAAAAGCAAAGAAGAACGAAAACTAAAAAGAGAATGAAAACATGAATATACAAAGTACCGACGCAACATGATATGGAGATGAGTGTGGTGTCGGCGTACCTTCCCCCAAGCTTAGGCTTTTGGCCTAAGTGGGTATCAATCCATGTACGAATAGGGGTTCCAAGCGGGCGGATCTTGGTAAGAATGGTCGTAGCTGGGCCCATGAGAAGAAGAAGAAGCTCCCCAATCCTAAGTGGGCTGCTGATATGAAGACTCTCCCACATTCGAGGGCTGGACCGAATCATCCGTGACCTCCCTTCTAGTGTCCTGCTCCTGTTGGGAGAGCTCTCCCAAGTACGTGTCAAGCTCCTCCTCAATGAGGGACCATCCTTCCCTGTTATCAAGGTTAAACAAAACAGGTGCAGGCAAAAGAACAACACGCTCAGACTTGCTCTTTCTCCAACTAGCTTTGAGAAAGGTTATTTCATAAGATAACTCACTCAAACTAGCCCACGAGGAAACAAATTTATGATGTATCATGGAATTAAGATCAAGCCTTTCTATGGGAAACTGTAGGTCTAGAGATGAGGCAATAAACCATGCAATGCTAGTAAACGAGTAGCAATGAGGCCTCCGCAAATTCCACCTTTCTCACGGTTAGCAGCAAGACGGAAAGCTATCAAAGCACCCAAGTTGTAAGACCTATCTCGTCTAAGAGCAGCAGAGATAAATGCTAGATCAAACGAAGATAACTTATTGGCAGTTTTCCTAGCAAGAACACACTTGGCAATAAAGTAGGCAAAGTAGCGAATGGAGGGAAGATGAATGTTACGGATTTTTCCACTCTCCTTCGAGAAGCTACTCCCTTGGCAAATTTCTGCGTATAAATCCATGAGTGGTTCAGGTCTCTCCTTGATCTTCCTACATGATCCCCATTGAGGTACCTTAATAGCTGCACAAAAATCATCAAGAGAAAGGTTGACAGCAATATTGTTAATTTTGTAATGGACCATGGGGTTAGGCAAATAGTGACTAAATTGGAAATCCTGCACCACAGACATAGTTATCTTCACAAATTGACAAGGTTCATCTTCCAAAAAGTGCTCCAACCCTGCATTGGAAACCAAAGTGTGGAAATCTTGTAGAATTCCCGCAGCTCTCATAAACTCAGAAGATGGATAAATGGAGGGAAAAACTTCCTCCTCCCGGTGGACCTTCATGACCTCGGGCACCCAAAGCTCATGTTGGTTTAGGTGGTGTTCACTCATCTTGTATTCTAAAATTTAAACACCTATTAAACAAGTGATTGAAAAGTAAATATAATGAAGGATTCTACTCATAGGGACTTGCAAGAGGCCTAAACATGCATCAAAACTATGTCTCTAAGCATCAAACAAGCTTACAAGCTCTCATAACCAGTCAGCTATAGCAGCAAAATACTCAACATATAATCCACTAAACACAAATCTACTTGGACAAGGAGAGGAGTCACATACCAGGGAACAATTGCTCCAAATTTCAGCAAGAAAGATGGGCTGAGCAAGGAGATCGAAAAAATCGAGAGCAAGCACAGCAAGAACGCGATTTTGAGATATGAACTGGAGCTTACTCGGGAGAGAGAAGAAAGTGGCAGGTGAGAGAGTTGGTGGGGGGCCAGGGGTGGCCCACACCAGGGCATGGCGCCACCTAGGGCTGGCCACGCCACCATGTGGTGTGCCTGCCTGGTGGGCCCCCTGGTACCTCCCAGGTACTCCTCTGCCCCTTTTTTCATGTAAAAATTTAATATGATTTTTCTGGAATTTTTCGAGACACTTTATTTTTGGGCATTTTTTAGAAATATAAGAATGATTTTTCTGACAGACAGATTTTTTTCTTTTGGAAACATGATGCAAGGACAAAACAAGGCTAGAACTACAGAAGTTCTAGCATGCAAGCAACTAACAACACAAGGAAAACTAAACGAAAGCAAAAACTAAAATGCAAAGGATAGAAATAAACGGAGATAATCATAATGAAAACATTGTTTTGTTCAATGGAATCCTTTTGTTAGCAAGGTTGATCAAGTCTTGCTACCAAAACAATTGCATATGAGACAAAACTTTGTATTCCACTAATGATTATATTACCTCAACCTTGATAGCAATGGTCCCAATCATAATAGTTTCAAATTTTTCTCTTGGTATGGGACAATATATTTCTCCAACTTGAATGCCCTCAACATGTTCAATTGAATTCAAACCATAAGTCCTTTCAATCTTCTTGGGGAGATAGACAGTATGTTCCTTGTCATTTACACTGAAGGTAACCTTTCCTTGATTACAGTTAATAATAGCTCCTACAGTATTAAGAAAAGGTCTCCCAAGAATAATAGACATATTATTATCTTCTGGCATTTCAAGCATGACAAAATCAGTTAATATCAAGCAATTGTGAGACACCTGAATAGGTACATCCTCACATATACCCACAGGAATAGTGGTAGATTTATCAGCCATTTGCAAAGATATATCAGTTGGTATCAATTTTTCAAGCTGAAGCCTCTTATATAGAGAGAAAGGCATAACACTAACTCCAGCTCCCAAATCACACAAAGCAGATCTAACATAACTGTTCTTAATAGAGCAAGGGATAGTTGGAATCCCTAGGTCTCCAAGTTTCTTAGGAACCTTACCATTGAAGGAATAATTAGCAAGCAAAGTAGAAATTTCTTCATTAAGGATCTTCCTTTTATTCGAGACAATGTCCTTCATATACTTTGAGTAAGGAGGCAATTTAATAGCATCAGTCAAAGGAATTTGCAAGAATAAAGGCTTCATCCACTCACAAAACTTATTATAGTGTTCATCTTCCTTTGACTTGTCTTTCTTATCAGGGAAAGGCATAGGTTTTTGGACCCAAGGTTCTCTTTCACTACCATGTTTCTTAGCAATAAAATCTTCTTTGGTGTATTTAGTATTCTTAGTGTGGTTTTCAGGTTCTTCTTCAAGTTTTTATTCATTAGGAACAACATTTTCTTCATTACCACTTTCAGTTTCAGCATCAGAGATAGATATACTATTAGGATCTATAGCAGGTTCAGAGGGTTCTACAATAGTTTTATGTTTTTTTTCCTTTTCTTACGAGTAGAACCACTATTTTCACCTTGTTGAGAATCTTGCTCAATTCTTTTGGGATGCCCCTCAGGATATAGAGGATCCTGGGTAGCAGCTCCACTTCTAGTTCTAATTTCATAAGCATGTTTTTCTTTAGCAGCATTAACTAGCAAGTCTTTTGCACTTTAATGAGTTGATCTATTTGAGTTTGAACCATTTGAAAGTGTTTAACAATCATTTTAACATCATTAGAGGTTCTTTCCACAATATCTTTCAACTCAACAATAGCTCTAGTGTTTTCCATTAGATGATTTTGCACCCTTTTATTAAAGTTATCTTGCTTAACAATAAAGATATTGAATTCTTCTAAGCATTGATCAGGAGGTTTAGAGTAAGGCATATCACCTTCATCAAAGTGTTGGAGAGAGTGTACCTCAATAGTGGGTGAGTAGGGAATAGGCTTACATAATTCCTCTATAGGAGGTAAATTCTCGACATCTGTAGCTTTAATTCCCTTCTCCTTAAGAAATTTCTTAGCTTTCTTCATCACTTCATCATTTAATTCAATAACTCCCCTCTTCTTTGATGTTGGAATAGGCACAGGAATAGATGGTTCAGGTACAATTACTTCAGGTATAGCTTGTTTAGGAGGAGTCCAATCTTCATAATTCTTGCTTATTTTAGCCATTAATTCCTCAGCTTCCTTAGGAGTCCTGTTCCTGAAAACACAATCAGCACAACTATCTAGGTATGTCCTAGATTCCTCGGTTAGTCCATTATAAAATATATCAAGAAGCTCATTCTTAGGTAATGGACTTCCAGCCTGTGCATGAATCAAAGCACAAACCTTGCCCAAGATTCGGGCAATACCTCTTTTTCTCCCTGTTTAAAATCAAAAAGTTCTTGCAAAATAGCATGTCTAGCACTGGGAGGAAAATATTTCTACAGGAAAGTACTAATCAAGCACTCAGGGCTATCAATAGATCCAGGAGGTAAATTACTAAACCAAGTTTTAGCTTCTCCTTTCAGCGAAAAGGGGAAAATCTTAGCAACAAAGTAGGTACGCATCTTAATATCATCAGAAAACAAGCCACTCATGGTAGAAAGTTCATTCATATGTGCTACCGCACTTTCATTCTTAGTCCCACAAAAAGGTTCTTTCTCGACAATAGCTATGTAAGATAGATCGAGAGAGAAATCATAATCTTCATCTATAATGTTTATGGGAGAAGCAGCAAACTTAGCAGCAAGATATAATTTCGGTCTACGCCTCTCAAGGAGACTCTTAGCAGCGCTCCTATCATGGGTGTTCTTACATTCTTTAATAAACTCATCGATCATCTCAACATAACCATCTTCAATATCATAACTCTCAATAGACTTAGGTGAGCTAACAGGTGTGGTAGTGTCTTCATTAGGAGTTTCAGTATTTCCAGCTATAGTTCTAGCAATTGTAGCATCTAGGAAAGGACCTAATGAACCACTCTTATCAAGCACAGTAGAAGCAGCATCATAAGCATCAGAAGTTTCAGATTCAGCAGTAGTAGCAGTGTGTGTAGCATGTGTATGTGGTGGTGTAAGGAACTTACTCAGAACAGACAGTGAATCAAGAGCAGCAGAAGTGTTTAGAACCGTACCTCTTCTTGTAGTGGATGGTAAAATAGGAACCTTGCCATCACGAGTTACCCATGATGGATGGATAGCAGCGAACAATAGAGAATCCAAGTGAACTTGATAAATAAAGCTATGCTCCCCAGCAACGGCGCCAGAAAATAGTCTTGATGAGCCACAAGTATAGGGGGTGTATCGCAGTATTTTCGAGGGAAGTGAAACCCAATTTATTGATTCGACACAAGGGGAGCCAAAGAATATTTATCAGCCTTAACAACTGAGTTGTCAATTCAGCTGCACCTGGAAACAATCTTGCTCACAGCAGTTTATCACTAGCAACAGTTTTGTAGTAGGAATATCAAAGTAACAGCAGTAGCAAAGCAAAGACAGTAGTAAAAAAAGCAGTAACAGTGGGATTCGAGTGCGGTAGGCATAGGGATGGATGGACGGGCGTTGCATGGACAAGACAATTCACATAGCAATCAGAACATAGGGAAATTGCAGATAAATAAGATAAAGCATCCAAGTAATAGACAATCCTAGGCATGTGTTCCATATATAGTCATACGTGCTCGCAATGAGAACTTGCACAACATCTTTTGTCCTGCCAGCCCGTTTGTAGCGGGGCCTCTAGGGAAATACTGGCAATTAAGGTTCTCCTTTTAATAGAGCACCGGAGCAAAGCATTAACACTCCGTGAACACATGTGATCCTCACATCAAAGCCATTCCCTTCTGGTTATCCCGATTTCTGTCACTTCGGGGCCATAGGTTCCGAACAACAACGTGTGTATACAACTTGTAGATAAGACCAAGAACAATACTATCATAATGAATCAATAACATGTTCAGATCTAAAATCATGGCACTCGGGCCCTAGTGATAAGCATTAAGCACAACAAGTCGCAACAAAGTCATAAAGCACTAATAAAAGATACTAGGCACCATGCCCTAACAATCTGATGCCATTACATGAACGATCTCATCCAATCCCTACCATCCCCATAGCCTACAGCGGGGTATTACTCACTCATAGATGGGGGAAACATGGATGGTCGATGGAGAAGCGATGATGATGATGATGGCGATGATCTTCTCCAATTCCCCGTCCCGACAGGGTGCCAGAACGGAGTTTCTGGTGCTGTTTCGTGGAATCTGGTGGTGGCGGCGGAGCGGAACTCCTTCTGGAAAAACTTCAAACCCCCCGAAGTTTTTAGGTCAGAAGGCTCCTTATAGGAGAAGAGAGAGGCCGAGGGGGTGCCTGGGGGGCCCACACCACCCCTGGCGCGGCCTGGCCTGGCCCGCGCCAGCAGGTTGTGTGGCCACCCCCTAGCTCTTCTCCGTCTCGTATTCTGGCTCCTGGAGTCTTCGGGTGAAATAGGATTTTTGGCATATTTTCCGGGATTTTTTCTGATAGTTGGTTTTCTGCACAAAAAGTAGACACCAAGGCAATTCTGCTGAAAACAGCGTTTGTCCGCATTAGTTGTATCCAAATCACACAAGTATAGAGGAGAAACAATAGCAAAAGTGTTCGGGAAAGTAGATACATTTTGGACGTATCATGGACCAGGGCGGCCACACCACCTGGTGGCGCAGCCTAGGGTGGCCCGCGCCAGGGAGTGGTGTGGGCCCCCTGTGGCCCATCTCATCTTCCCCTTCTGGCTTCCTTCGTCTTCTGGAACAATAGGATTTTCCATGTATTTTCCATGTATTTTCCTGGATTTTCTGATCTTCACGAATTTTGCCTCCAAATAGCAACTTTTCCATCAGAATCCTGACTGCAGCAGTCCATGCTCCAAAAGTCATCAACCATGCAAAAACAGATGAAATAACATAAGTATCATCTCTTAATATGAAATATATCAATGAGTATCAGTAAATTATGATATAGAATATTGATGCAAAATGGACATATCAACAATAAAGTTAGCATAATCAGCATACCAAGGGTCCCTAGCGAGCTTACCCCTACTGTAGCCAATTGTTCATTTAGGAAATTATCATTAACAGGCATAGGATCAGAAGAGATGTTTTCCAATCGAGATAAATTATCAGCAACAGGAGTTCAGCGCCCTTCCTATCTACAATATGTAGATCAAACTCTTGTAAAAGTAGCACCTATCTAATAAGCCTAGGCTTGGCATCTTTCTTTGTCATAAGGTACTTCATAGCAGCATGATCAGTATGAATGGTAACTTTTGAATCAACAATATAAGGTCTAAACTTATTACAAGCAAAGACAACAACTAAGAATTCTTTTTCAGTAGTAGCATAATTCTTTTGAGCAGCATCAGGAGTCTTACTAGCATAATGGATAACATTTAACTTTTTATCTATTCATTGCCCAAGAACAGCACCTACGGCAAAATCACTAGCGTCGCACATGATTTCAAAGGGTAAGTTCCAATCAGGCGGTTGGACAATAGGAGCAGTAGTTAAAGCCTTCTTTAGAGTTTCAAAAGCTTCCTTACAATCATTATCAAAAACAAAGGGTACATCTTTTTGGAGAAGATTAGTGGGGTGTTTTGATATCTTAGAGAAATCTTTAATAAACCTTCTATAGAAATCTCCATGACCAAGGATACTACGTATACCTTTGACGTCTCTTGGACAGGACACTTTCTCAATTGCTTCAAGTTTAGCTCTGTCAACTTCAATGCCTCTTTCCGAAATTTTATGTCCAAGGACAATCCCTTCATTGACCATAAAGTGGCATTTCTCCCAATTAAGGACAAGATTATTTTCTTCACATCTCTGCAAAACTTTATCAAGGTTGTGCAGAAAATTATCAAAAGAAGTTCCATAGATGGAAAAATCATCCATGAATACTTCCACAATTTCCTCACAAAAACCATGAAAGATAGCAGACATGCATCTTTGAAAAGTAGCAGGAGCATTACACAAACCAAAAGGCATGCGCCTATAAGCATAGATTCCATACATGTAAAAGTAGTTTTTTTCTTGATCTTGTTGTTTAACAGCAATTTGAGAAAACCCAGAGTATCCATCAAGAAAACAAAAATGGGTCTTTTTAGACAACCTTTCTAACATTTGATCAATAAAAGGAAGTGGGTAATGATCTTTCTTAGTAACTTTGTTAACCTTTCTGAAATCAATGCACATCCTATAACCTACTACTATTCTTTGGGAAATAAGCTCATTATTATCATTAGGCACAACGGTAATTCCCCCTTTCTTAGGGACATAATGAACAGGACTAGCCCATTCACTACCAGCAATAGGATAAATAATACCAGCATCAAGGAGTTTTAATACCTTGTTTCTTACCACTTCCTTCATCTTAGGATTTAAACAACGTTGATGTTCTACCATTGGTTTTGCATCGGGTTCTATATTGATAGCGTGCTGACATATAGTAGGAAAATCCCTTTAAATCATCAAGGGTATAACCCATAGCTTATCGGTGTTTCTTCAATACTTCCAATAATCTTTCCTCTTTCTTCCTTGAAAGTTTAGAACTAATCATAACAGGATATATTTTCTTATCATCAATGTAAGCATATTTAAGATTGGAAGGTAAAGGTTTTAGATCGAAAACCGGATCCTTTTTAGGTGGCAATGTGGTACCCAAATCTTCCACAGGCAAGTTATTCTTAAGCATCTTAGGTTGACGACGGAGAATCTCGTCAATCTCATTTCTTTCTTCCATGAAGATTTCACTTCCGTGGTCTTCCATAAATTGCTGGAAAGCATTGTTAGGAGCAAGAGAGATAGAAGCAAGTTGTTCAACTCTAAAATCCTCATTAGGAGTTTCATTTTCACGAGGAACTTTAGTAAATTTCTAAAAATTAAACTCATAAGATTCCCCATAAATTTAGTTAAAAATTTATCCCTTTTATAGTGTATAATGGCTCCACATGTTTTCAAGAAAGGTCTACAAAAAATGATTGGATAGGTTTTACTAGCAGCTGAACCAAGTACTAGAAAATCAGTAGGATATTTAATCTTACCACAAAGAACTTCCACATCTCTTACAATACCAGTTGGAGAGATGGTCTCTCTATTTGCAAGGTGAATAACCACATCAATTTCTTCTAGTTCGCATGGACTAATTTCATGCATAATTTTCTTTGTAAAGCTCGTAAGGAATAGCACTTGAACTTGCACCAATATCACAGAAACCATACTAGCAATGATCACCAATTCTAACAGAAAGCACAGGGACACTAGAATTTTTAGTTCTATTAGGATGTGAGATAATATTAGAAGCATCCTCACAGAAGACAATGTGTCCATCTTCTACACTTTTAGTGACAAGGTCTTTTACAATTGCTACTGCAGTTTCAATGTTTACTCGTTCATCAGGTTTTACAGCTCTCTTTGTACTTTTATTAATTACACTAGTTATCATAGGATGCTCCTTTACCTTATCCGGGAAAGGCAGTTTCTCGATATAAGGTTCAGGTAAGATGTGATCAATAGTGCAAAATTCAGTAGTTCTAACAAGAACACAATCAACAATATCTTTATATGGTGCATGATACTTGTTCCATTCCTTTTTTGGAATTTCAATATATGAGGCAAAATCCTTAAAACAATTTGCAATAACTTGAGAGTCAATACCATATGCATTTTTTATATTTTGAAAGTCATCAGTTCTCATAAAAGATTCAATGCATTCATAATCATAATTTATACCTGACTTTCTTCCTTTATCATTCTCCCATGCTTCAGCATTGTCTTGAATGCGGTCTAGACGATCCCATTTAGCTTCTTCTTCTATGCGTGTAAATGATCTAGCACAAGAAGCATCCAATAGATCCTTATCATGAAGAGAAAGTCTTGCATAAAAGTTATTGATAATAATATTGTTGAGGAGCTCATGAATAGGACATTTGAGCATTAGTAACTTCAATCTCCCCCAAGCTTGAGCTATACTCTCTCCATCAACAGGCCAAAAGTTGTATATTTGATTCTGATCTTTATGAATCTCACTAGGAGGATAAATTTTGAATAAAAGAGAGGCACTATTTCCTCCCATTCAAGAGATTGACTATTCTTCAGTAGCTTATACCATTCCTCAGCTCTTCCTTTTAGTGATAATGAGAATAACTTCTTCTTGACTTGATCGGTTGTAATACCTGCACACTTGAACAACCCACATAATTCGTGTATAAAGAGCAAATGATCACCGAGATGGATAGTTCCATATCCAAAATAGTAGTTATCCATAAAACGATCAACAATTCTTGTAGGTTTCTTAAAAGTATCACTTTCAGCAGGTGGTGGTTCATCTACTACCTTAGCAGTGGTAGTAGCATTACGAAATAAGAAACTAAGTGAATTATCCATATTGAAATAACGTAACTAACAGAAGTAAACAATACTCACAGTAGAAGTTTCCTTTACCAGTGCCACTCTCCAATAGCGCTTCACTCCCGGGCAACGGCGCCAAAAAATAGTCTTGATGACCCACAAGTATAGGGGGGTGTATCGCAGTATTTTCGATAAGTAAGAGTGTCGAACCCAATGAGGAGCAGAAGGTGTTAACGAGTGGCTTGGAGCAGGAATTCTCTGTAAATACTTAGCAAACAGATTTTTAGGGGTTTTTGATAATACAGATAAATAAAGTGCGAGTAAATAAAAGACAGTAAGAATAAGTGCGGCAAGTGGCCCAATCCTTTCTTTAGCAAAGGACAATACGGTTGTATTACTTAAGATGACCAAACATTCTCGAGGACACATGGGAATATCATCAAGTGCTTTTGCTTCATATAGTTGATTAATCTTCTTTAGTTTGATTAGTGTTGTGTGGGTGAACCTATGCTAATGTACCGACCTTCCTAGGACTAATACATACTTGTGATTATACCCCTTGCAAGCATCCGCAAGTACAAGAAATTAATTAAGATAGAAACCTAACCATAGCTTTAAACTCTAAGATCCTGACATTACTTGTGCAAAGGTTTCCTAACAGAGGTTCATGTTTCTATCACTCTTGCAACCCCTACGATTAGTAGCCAAATACACAATGCATTCCCCTAGGCCCATAAAGGTGAAGTGTCATGTAGTCGAGGTTCACATGACACCACTAGAAGAATAACACCACAACTTAAGTATCAAACCATTGAATCTTTCTCAACACAATTCCACTACTAACAACATGACTTCTCACATGTCCTCAAGAACTAAATGAACTACTCACAAGACCTCATATGGATCAAAATCAGAGATGAAATAATGATAAGTAACAATCTGAACATAAACGATAATTCAATGGTTCCACTCAATAGCATCAACCACAACAAGTAATCAACATCGGGAAAGTTCCCCTAAGAACTATGCAAGATTCAACCCAATTGTTACAGTGGTATGGAGTGGTGATGATGGTGCTGGTGGAGATGATGGTGGTGATGATGATGATGATCCCGATGAAGTCCAGCTTGATGGTGGTGTTTGAAGGGAATATGCCCGAGAGGCAATAATAAAGTGGTTATTATCTTATTCCATGTTTATGATAAATGTTTATTTTGCATGCTATAATTGTATTGATCGGAAACATCAATACATGTGTGTTTAATAAACAAAAAGGGTTCCTAGTTATGCCTCTCTAATAGACTAGTTTGTTGATTAACAAGATGATCAAGGTTTCCTGATCATGGATATTGGATGTTGTTAATAACAAGGTCACAACATTGGTGGAATGATGTGATGAACATTCATCCGAAGTATAGCATTACGATCAAGTCATTATGTTTATATTGCTATAACATCATACGAAGTAATCTTTATCCTTAGACCATGAGATCATGTTAATTGCTAACACCGGAAGAGTATCTTGATAACATCAAACGTCACACCGTAATAGGGTGACTATAAAGAAGGGTTCAGTGCTACGAAGATGTTATGTTGAGGCTCATGGATCAAGAGTGGAATTTTTCAATCCCGATGACGGATAGATATACTCCGGGCCCTCTCGGTGAAATCACATTGAAATAGCTTGCAAGTAAGTGATGTGATCACTAGAATGTTATATCACGGGAACGAGAAAAGAGTACATGTCGGCAACGAGATCAAACTAGGTATGGAGATACCGATGATCGAATCTCGGACATGTAATATATCGCGAGACAAAGGGATTTACTTACTATCGTTAAAGGTTCTCACGATCACAGAAGTCATCGTTGAATGTGTAGGAATCAGTATGGATCTCCAGGTCCTGCTTCTGATTATTGATCTGAGAGGGGTCTCGATCATGTCTGCATTATTCATGAACCGTAGGGTGACACACTTAAGGGATACCGACACCATTTGGAGCAAATATGTTTCAGATAAAGATTTAAGAAAGCGCTGGAATTATTTCAATAGACACAGAAGCTGTTTCGGGTGAAATTGCTGAAATTGGTTCTGCATGTAATATTGAAATGTTGCATGGGGTTTTATGTGAATGTTTGTTAATTAAAGTAATTAACAAAATTCTGAATAAAATTAATAAAAGAGTTTTATTAAATGAGAGAGCATTAAATTTGGAGAAATTTAATGCATTTAAAGTGGAGACTTTAAAAGAGAATGTGAAGGGGCAAATTTATGCAGAGGGAGTTACCACCACATGAATGAGGAGGTGAAGGGTCACTCCTTGAGGCGCCGGACATGGGGAGGAGTACCCTCCCCTCCTCCTATAAAAGACCCCCCTCTCACACCTTCATACTCATACCTCCTCGTGAAGGATCTGTCTCCCCCTCTAGTATTATTCCCTCATGGTCTCGGATTAGCAACATACATGTTCCTGGTGGCTTTATCTGGAAAGGTGTTGCTGCTTCCGCTACTTTGCTGGAGCGAGGGACGGAGGTTGTCGGGGTACCGGACGTGTGTGCGATCACGGATGCACCGCTGCTTTGCGGTGCTGGACTTGCTGGAGCTGGATCTGAAGGACGTGCTGGAGCCAGACCTGCTCGGACTTCCACACGATCTTGAGATTGGCAAACATACGACAACATCAACCAAGAGTTCCTACTCGTTAACGAAACTCGTTGTCTTCAAGGGTAAGTTCTCGATGGATGTATGTCCACATATTGCTCTGTACCTAGTAGATAGATCTTGGCGTATAGTTCTCATCGTAGGAAAATTTTTGTTTTCTATGTTGTGGACCCAACAGTGTTGATGGCGACGATCTCCCCTCTCTAGGAAGGAATTTCCCCGGCAAATATCTACCTGCCGGAGAGCTCTTTCTCTCTCTGTAGTTTTCCGCACGCAGAGGTGGCGGAATCTCTCTGTGTTCGCCCTTCTAGGCTTAGGGTTTCGTGGGGATAATATACACCAAAGGGAAGAGCTGGAGGTGGGCCAGGGTGGCCACACCACCTGGTGGCGCGGCCAGGGGTGGTCCGTACTAGGGGGTGGTGTGGGCCCCCTATGGCCCATCTCCACTCCCCCTTCTGGAAAATTAGAATTTTCCATGTATTTTCTGGGATTTTCTGATCTTTGCGAATTTCGCCTCCAAACAGTGCCAGAATCTTGACTTCAGCGGTCCATCCTCCAAAATTCATCAACCATGCATAAAAAAATGAAATAACATAAGTATCATCTCTAAATATGAAATATATTAATAAATAACAGTAAAATATGATATAGAATAGTGATGCAAAATGGACATATCACCATAAAACCTCAAACGTGATAGCTCATTTCTAAGACGGTTTTTTCGAGGTGCAATAAATATACCAAGTTTGATATTTCTTCTTGCAACTATTTCACATAATATGACACCACGTGAAGGTTTTACATTGTTTGGACTATGTTTGAATTTTTTATGCCCGTTTCAAACTATGGTTAAAACGGCGAGTATGAAGGTTCTTAGCTCGTTATTAAGCCTTGCTAAACTATCAATGGATCTCTGAAGAAACATCATATTATGAACCTAAAAATAATTTTATTCAAAAAATCATGAGCATCAAATCATGTACCTGTAGTTCAAATCGGACCCACTTCTTGCCATTTCGGCAGGAATTTGTCTTTTTCACGAGGGATTTGAACCATGGAACTATTGTAAGCGACTTAATTATGGCTATTGTCAAAATAATTTCGTGTATTCTTGCCTTTCTGAATAAATTATTAGTTGATCATTTACTGTCAAATTGTGGGAGATTAACGAGAGGGGCCTATGAAAAGTGAGACTGACAAGTGGGACCTGATGAAAATAAAAGGTCGAAAATAAAAAGAAATAAAACATCAAAAAAGAAATTCCTATAAAAGGCCAAGACTAGAAAAAAGTCCTACATGTTGGGCTTGGCCCATGTAGTTGGCCAGAATTGCTGTAAAACATAAATGGACTGTATTATTGGGCTTGGCCCATATAAATGGATGAAGTGGACTAGGCAGATTTCTTGCCACGTCGGATCAGCCACATAGGATCTGACCTGGCCAGGCCAGTTTTCCCATGACGATATTGGATCGTCATAATGCTTATAAGGATCCAATATTGTCATAGACAGTTATGATGATTTTACCTAAATCATTGTTATAGTTCATTTGCGACGCCTAGCTTTCGACGATTTCATTTTTGTCATAGAATCGTCATAGATGGACTACCGTGATGATTCTGTGACGAAAATTGAGGGTATAGAAGAGTAGATTCCTTGTAGTCGATGAGGATATGGCTTGGTGATCGGTGCCTTGCAACAACGTCTGTTAGAGGGGGCGACAACACATGATAAGTTCACAGTCTTATCTTATAGGTTGAAAACCCAAGGTCTAGTTTTAGTTGGTTGATTCTAGCAATGTTCTTGCAGAAGGCATTGTTTTGCGAGCGAGAACTTTCTCTAGGGTGAAAATCTAAGTTCTTTGATGGGGCGATGAAACTGCTTGTGCACTATTTCCTTCTTGGAGGCGTTGCTTTTGGAGGGGTTGGACTTCTAGTTTTGTCTTGGTGGTGATAGTGTCACTGTTGCTAAGGATCTGATCGCTGTAGTGGGACTTTTCTTTTTTGTAATTCTTCTTTTTTCTGGCTGTGTGCATCTATAATGCCAATAAGGTTTGCATTGTTGCAAAGGCTGGGTGTAATTGGTATCTTTGCGATATTAATATATGCTCCTTTCCAAAAAAATCCATGTACTATAGAAGATCAAACCAAGCCTTGATAAAACACCAAGGCAACCAAAAACAACTACTCGTGTGGCTAATGGCCTTGGCACCGGCAAGTCACCACACAGAAACCTCCTCCTTAATTTTTTTGACTAACATTTCCATGTTTATGGCATGGTTTCGGAAGACCCTAGTGTTTCTCTCTTTCCAAATTTCCCAAGAGACCAACATTTCCATTGAGGACATATCCTTCCTTTGCGCTCCCCTTTTATGGATCACCTCTTTCCACCATTCTTTCGCGAATCTATATTGATGCCAATTTGCGGTGTTAATGTCTTGTAAGGCGAGCCAATCTTTTATCTTGTTCCAAAATCTCGTTGAGTAGAGACATTTGAAAACGAGGTCTGGGGACCATTCTTGTGTTTGGCTACAAAGCTTGCAACGGTCAAAATTGGGCCAACCTCTTCGAGCGAGTCTATCCGTCATCCAAACCGGTTTTTTAGAACCAACCATGTGAAGATTCAGCACTTGGGGTTGCCCAAGTTTTCCAAACCATTGTCGGCATCATGGACTTGACTTGTCCCAAGTATTGCATGTTTTATGCCGATTTGGCAGAGTAGCATCCATCTCTTGTTAGTTTCCAAATGATATCATCGAGGGCGTGTTGTTCTAAATTGATGTTGTCTAACCTCTCCCAAATCTTGTAAAATTGCTCAAGATGTTGCACGGTGAGGCCATCTTGTGTGTTGATTTGTGAGACCCAAAAGTCAATTAGTAGAGCCTGTTGCACTGTGCATCATTTCTTCTTTGAGATGTCAAAAATAAGTGTGGCCACATCTTTAGGCTCTCTCTCTATCTAGCCAACTTGCCTCCTAGAAAAGTTCCTTCTTAACATTCCCAATGGTCACTTTGGTCGCCGCAACAAAGATTTTATGGTCCTTGGAGTTACAAGGGTTACTAAGCCCCCCCCCCCCCAATGGTTTGTCCTCGTTTTTCCATTCTTGCCAAAGCCATCTTAGCCTAAAAGCATCAACAATTTTTTAGGTTCGAAATTCCTAGCCCCCTTTTTTATTTTTGCTTGCAAACAAGATCCCAATTGATTATGCACTTCCCACCAGTAAATTTGTCACTAGCCGCCCATAAGTAGGCTCTTCCCTAACTATCAATCTTCATTAGGACCTCGAGAACGGTGATGAAATAAATGACAATGCTTGTCCGTCCCGCCATAGTGATGTGCTTTTCTATCCAAGGAACGAGTTTAGCTTCCACCTTATCTTCGAGTGGTTGGAATAGGATTCTTCTAAGTGTAGTCACCGACAAGGGAAGCCCAACGTACTTCACTAGGAAGGTAGTGCGGGTAGCCAGGAAGGCTTGGAGAATGTCATCTAGATTAATATTGTCACATCGAATAGACACCACTTGGCTTTTTGCGCAATTTTGAGATTCACGACACTAAAGTACACCCTCCGTTCAGAAATTTAAGACATTTTAGTTTTGTGAAATGAATGTATCTAGACGCCTTGTCGTGCAGAGGTTCACTCTGAACCTCTACGAATCTATACACTAAAAGACGTCTAGCTACATTCGGTTCACAAAGCTAAAATGTCTTATATTTCTAAACGGAGGGAGTAGGAGGTAAACACTTTGGAGAGCATTTTCGTGGAGTCTAAGTGTCGCCGTTGGTGGTGGTTTGTTTGGCAAAAAAGTATGTCGTCCACTTTGAATAATTCCAATTGGCTAGCATCCTTCTAACAACGACCACGCACATCTCCATAGGATCAAACATAAGTGACCCATCATGAGTTTTTCCATGATTGACTAATACATGAGAATTGACATTTTTTTACAATGGAATATATTAATATCGCGAAGATACTAATTATACCCAGCGTCTGCAGCAATGCAGTGCCCTAATGGCAATACGGCTACACACATAAAAAAATAAAAAAAATACCAAAAAAAGAAAAACTCCCACTATGGTAATCTATTCCATGTAACAGCTGACCAAATACCACCAAGACAACACCAGAAATCCAACTTCTCGAAAAACGACTCCTCCAAGAAAAAAGTACACAAGCATCGTTGTCGTTCAATCATAGATCATAGGTTTTCACCCTGGAGAAAAATCCGTCCTTTCAAAACAATGACTTGAACAAGGTCGTTGCCAGGCATGGCCAATTAAGACCAGACCTTGGGGTTTCACCCTGAAAGCTTAGGCACTGAACTTCTCTTGTGCTATCGTCCCCACTTTCCGATGCTGATGCTACAAGTCACGAATCACCAAGTTAATTCCTCCTCGCCACCAGGACTCGAACCACCATTACGAGTTCTCAGATATCGGCTTCAATGATATTCCCTGCACATTGATTTTACCATAGAACCAAAGACATGTCTCAAGATGGCAATGGACTATAGAGCTTCGCTTTCCTCCCTCTAAAACCAAACAATCCGAAAAAAATGATTGTGCATGACCGAATACCATCCTATATGGCAATCTCTAGGCATTATTCGCTTAGTGGAGTTCGTCGGCGGATCCTTCCGGAACTCGAAACTCTGGCCAGATCAATGAATACAAGAATCAAGCAGATCGATGTCTTGATGTGAGAGGAACCTCAGGACCACCACCGTTATTAGATCGACGTCAAAAATCCCCACGCTGGCTACTAGCCTCCACCAGGATCGCTCGCCCCAAACCCCATCGGCAGCCCGAAGGCAAGGCCGGCAGCATAGGCAACCTGCACCGCCCGAAGCCTCCGCTAGATGGACACATGTCTTCGAGAACATCGGAGGCGAGCCACTACCACACCATCGATGCAGGACCACACCGCAGTGGCCCTCGCCAAGAACCGCGTCCCGGTTGGCAAAGACTAATCCCGCCGCCATGTGCTAGGGAGGACCAACACCGCCCCCTGGGCCGCTGTCCCGTTTCCCAACCTTCACCATCATGAGCACGCCGTCCGGGGCGATGCGGCGAAACTCCTTCCACCTACCTAGATGTTCTAGGGGAAAACTAGATCTAGGTATCCTAGTTATGACCATGGCAACACTTTTTGTGTCATCCTGTCTCTTGAGATCATCATTTTAGAGAATGAGATGCCTCTAAGGCCTGTTGGTGGAGTGGTGTTTCATTAACCGCGTTGACCGCGGCGGGCGCGTGTTTATGGACGTGCGTAGGGTGGAGGGGTTGTCTGGCATTGTGGCGGTGTCAACGGCAGGCCTGTCAAGGTCAATGCATGGATCCCTCTTTTGAAGATGGGCCAACAGAAGATGGCAGCAACGACATCTAGAGTGTGTGTGACGGTGCGCGCTGTTGGGCCAGTTTATGATCATAAAGTCTCTGATTTTATGATGATGTGCATAGGTGTGAGGCCGGCCTTACATGGCCACCCCCTCATCAAAGTTGTAAGTATTGTGACTATTGTCGGTTAGTGAGCTAGTTTCAGGTTTGATCTGTGCTGCATTCTCTTTGTAAGGCTTTGTTAAAAAATAATTAAAGAACACTATGTGCATCATTTGGATGCAGTGACCGGAGGTATCACCTCCATTTCGAAAAAACACTAATATTAATCCATTTTAATCAAACTGAAATGAAAATATCACATAATCTGATGAAACCGAAAGTACCCATTGAATTACTTAGTGTACAAAATGATCCGTTTCTTTGGGTTCTCTTATTTTTCATCTGCCAGATTTCTTCGGTATGGTCCACACGGCAATCACAGCAGGGCTACAGGTAATTCTCCTCTCTCACTCATGCTGCTGCTTCATCTCTCGCTTGGCAGAAGTAACGCACGGGCTCGCAAGCATACACGAAAAGCGTGGGTTGTAGCGCCAGAAAGGATGGCTACAAGATTTGGACAGAGCAGAGCACATCGAGGAGATTTGGGGTATTACTATAAGTATTACACTTACATTCTGCTGACCCATATGGCGTGCCAAGCATGGTACAAAATGCGGCAGGCCTTGATCAGGTAGAAGCACTTTCGTATACCGGTGTGCCACGACTGAAGTTCCGATGCCTCTCAGGCCAGAGTTATCATGGAAACGGTCTTTGTCCGTGTTGTTATTCTGTTGACATGGTCAATGGTTTGTTTTCATGGCTATCTATACTCGTTGTGTTGAATGGTCTAGACCAATGGCTTGCTCTCTCTCTATATATATACATGTATATCTCACTCTGCACTGTGTGAGCTTATCATATCTTCGCTGCTCACAAATGTATCATGCGTAAATGTCAGGATCAGTAGATATTTGTGTAATTGGTGCCTCTCCGTCCTTATTAGGTTGGTTCGTACGAATGGCTAGTACTTGAAATCATAGCTAGCTACTAGACTCAACGTGCAAAAAAAACATACACTAGATATATACATAGCACCCTATAAATATATGCAATAGTAGCATATGTGTCTACAAGTATCAACACGCCATATGTATTATTTCACACCAAATGTGATTCCAAAATCATGAGCTTAACTTTAACTCCATACTGACTTGATATTACCCACAAAAGATAAGTTAGCTGGATGCATTCATCCTTCCAATTATGGTTGGCTCAAAGATATGTCTAATGTGCTACACTTAGCATATAAATGATTTGTCATATCCTACATTTCCTAGTGGTAGTCCAATTTGTGCTATATAGACCCTTTATGTTATATACATGCTTATCATTAGCATTTCAGAGGTTCATAATAAGGATGATACCTATTTATGTGGACCAGCTTGGCTCTAACGGATAGGGTTTCTAACTTTCACTCTCTAGATCCAGGGCTCGTAGGTCGATGGGCCGATCTGGACATTCTTTTTTGTGTACATAGGACCTCTCTGCTCGTGCATGTATCTAGATTGCTTGCTCAATTTTTTGCACTTGTCCACAGATAAATATGTCTAGAAATTTATTTCAAATTTGTTGGTTCAATCATACTCAGAAACACAAAAGGCTAAGTGCAAAAATAAAAAATAAGCAGCAAAAACAGGCTTAGGGCGAAAACATCTTGTCTGCGGCTACTTGACATTAGTTTTTGTTTTTATACAGTGCAAAACAATACATCAAGTTTAGTATAAATTTAAAGTGGCAATCCCTCCATTACATAATTCTTGTCATGGTTTTAAATCAAATTTCAAGTGAAACACGACAAGAGTTACGGAACGGACGAAATATATGGGCAAATTCCCTATTTTTTAGTGGTTTATATATATTTCTTCAAAAAATCCCTAATAGGAAAGTATTCTCTATGTTACGAATTATAAGATGTTTGGGGTTTCAATATGGTCCACTTACGGTCTAAATGAGTGAGTGGACACACTAAAACGCTTCTGTATATATGCAATTAAAAGAAGTACCACGTCTTATATTATAAAAAAGAGAGTAATAAGTGAAGTGTGCACATTGAAACGATGGACTAACTTGGCACCTGAGGCATACTTGTGTACCTCTAACATCTTCACTAGACGAAACTATACACAACATTTTCAGGGGAGCTGACTAGAGAAGCAGAATTTTATTTAGGTGTTCCACGGATCCAGATACGACTTTCGCAGAACAGTTATAAGTTAGTAGAAAAACTGAATTCTGAATGCTTCGAGTGTCATAAACGACAATGTCTCTCTGATGTTTTTTTATCGGAACATCACACTCTTCCAGTCATATAATTGATCGTTGGAGTAAGCCACTGGAGGAATATTTGAAAGTGAATGTGGATGTCATCTTCTGTGAAGCTCCATAGGTGGCCGGGTGAGGATTTTACATCAGAAATAGTAATGCGACGTACATGAGTGGGGGGCCATTTTTCTGAAGCTAAGAAGCACTTCATACAGAGGTTATGGTATTATGATGTACCTGACTTTGTAAACTTTGTCTTTGTTAGTGATTCAGCTATATCGGCAACTCAATAAAACCTTACTGGTTTGCATAAAAATCTGATGACAATTATGACATGGACGAGCGAGGCAATTTGGGGTCTTCCAAAAAAGCCCCGACCCCCTGTCTCACCCCCGCGCGGGAACAGGGGAGATCCTGTGCCGCCGCCTCCCAGGTCCTCCTCTCCCCTCCCTCTCGCTGCCGCCGTAGGGTCGGGCCGCCAGGCGCTGCCCGGGCGGTGCTGCCAGCAGCGACCGGTCCTTCCCCGCGCGGGTCCTCTGGCGGCACGGCGTGCAGCGGCCCACGACGGTGCACCTGGACACGACTTCGGCCCGGCGAGCTTCGGCGGTCCCTGGCTGCGGTGGAGCGGCTGATTGGCAGCTGGGCGCCGCCACTGTCTGTTGGTGGCCGGCTGGTCCCCGGAGTGCGGCCGGCAACGTCCTCCTGGCCTAGATCTGTGCCCAATCGGGCTCGATCTGGGCCTGGGCGGGCCGCCCAGGCATGGTGGTGGTGCCTCCGATGAACTGAGGGGCAGGAGTTGTGCTTGGGATGGTGGTGGCGGTGGCACCCTCGCTGTAGTGCGGCGGCGGGGCTTTACGGGACCTTTTGGGCTTGGCTGGACCAGTAGGGTCCTGGTTTGACCTGCTGCTGCATCCCGTCGGCTACCGCCTTCCGGCGGTGGAGGCAGTTCCCTCCCGCGTGCTCCTATATTGTCTTTCCTCGCGTGAGTTCCTTCTGCTAGGTTTTACCAGCCTCGCAACTTCGTACATGGTGAGGCGACAGTGATGACATCAAGATCGTGGTGGCATGTGCTGGTGGCCGGCAGAGTTTGGTGGAGCGATGCGAAGCATCCGGGGGCTTGTTCTCTGGGGTCAGGAGAAATCCCTGTCATCTTGGCACTGACGCGGCGACGTCTGCGGATGTCGCCATCCTTCCTGAAGGGCGTCGGGGGTACCTCGTGCCCACCCCCCAGTGTACTAGGGGAAACCCTAGGACATGCACCCGGATTAACCCAAGGAACTGTCTGAGCAGTAGCGTCGTCGTCGTCGCTCCCTTCTTGGACGTGTTGCTTGGTACATGATGCTTCAAAGTGCTAGGAACGTGGTAGGAATTCTTGGAGGACGCAACGGTCGCGAGACATCTCTATTTTCTCATTGATTCGCGGATGTCAGCATTCTTTTCTCTTCATTGTTCTTTTTTTTTCTTTTGGGCATGATTTGTGCTCTTTTACAAGCAATGGCATTACCGTCATATCAGTTAGTTGCTATATTAATATAGCGCGGCGCAAGCATGTTTCGAGAGAATTACGACATGGACGAATGTACTTTTCCGTTTTGTTCTTACTAAAGACATGATTTTCGATCTCTATTTGTAATAATCATACAACCAAAATCAAACGGCGAAATCACAAAGAACTATTCAACAAAATTTTACCAATATTGCAGCTGCCCACTTTTCAACATGGCCGAAGTTGGACCAAGATGAAGTCATGCAGCAAATCGGGTACTAATAGCTACTGTACACGCCTAGTGCATGTAGGAGGGATGAAAACATCGTCATGGGTCGATGTACGTAGGAAAGATTGATCAGCAAGTCTATAGGGACATTGTGCAGGGCTGTACTGATCAGACTGCGGTAGCAGGTAACTGGATTCCCAATACCTCTCATGCCTACAACTAATCATGTGAATGTGATAGGAGGGTTCTTTTCTTTTCAGGGAGTAGCAAGGTTCCAGTTGATTAGAAGATCGCGGAGATCTACTTGTTTCTACCAGTTTACTCCTGGACATATGTGTCTCTTATCCAGTCTTATCTGGATGGCTTTATATAAAAATGGTTTCTGAATTTTTCACGTGCATGGGGACATAAATAGATGTTTCGACATGATATATACCCCTATTGAACTTAAATGGTACCGTGGCAGCAAAAATGAGCCTATATGCTACCATGGTAGTTTTTTTACAATGGAAGACATATGGTTGGTTTGCCACATTGCTTGGCACCACTGTCATGTTCATCACCCCCTTTGTTTTTTCTTCACAGCACATGATGGAGTTGGTGAAATAATATTGGGTGATCATTGTACCACGGTAACATGGAGGCACCACAATAACAAATAGAAAAGAAGTTTGAAATACATACTAATGGCTTACTTTGATAGATAGTTACTCCATTAGTATGTATTTTAGGAAAGCTGAATATCTAGTACACTACATATCACAATTCTGCATGCGCTATTTCCATCTATACTGTCTCATTGTTATTAAGTAAGTTTCTAAACAATAATGCCAATATGACGACCAATAAAACTTTGTGTATGAGACCATCTTGCCACAAGTAGCTATTGATCATCATGGGCAAGGTTCCTCATGTTGGCACCAAATCTATACTGTCATATGTGTGTGACTGCAGTAATATTAAGGAAATTTCTTTAGTTATCATCGTTGCAAGAGTGTGAAGAAGGAAATATAGTACTAATACAGAAAATCAGAGTGATTTCTCGCAAAGACTCATGTGATCTTTCTTAAGGCGTAACATCAGAAGTTGAATTCGTTTTTTAATTTGAGTTTTAATTTCCTTTTTTCTGACAGAATTGCATTGTACAAAAAAGTGCAGTACCTTAATATGATAATGAACCGCATGCATTCGACACTAGTACCAATATTCATCGGACAAGCAGAGATGCACAGGCAGCATGCCAATATGTATTTTAGGGAGAAACAGGGCAAGCCAGAATTTATCTTCACCAGTAAACAACAGCTCCACTGATGTTGGGTGCACGCAAGCTCCACCGACGAGTCATATGTGATGTTCCTTTTTTTCGAAATGGGAAAGCGAAGGCCCGACCTCTACATCAAACGATATACACATCCTTTATTCATTGTTAGAACCACAGTGCTTGGCAAAGATCATACAAAACAGATCTGCCAAAACAAAACACCGAGCAAAGCGAAAATCGTATCGCCAGTTCCCGAACAAGATCTAACAAACACCTAGCTGCCTATTTCGACCCCGCCCCATAGTCACTCTCTGGTGCCACTCACCAAGAGAATCTGGAGTGCATGGGCGCGGCAGCTCGAACACAGACAAAAGGAACCCTAGAACCACACAGCCTATAAATTTTGTGAGAGGTTGAAAATGACCGGGAACATCATGAAAATAAGAACACATTTCTCTATTTTTGTTCAAGTTGTTGCGGATGCTATCCTGTGCCATATGTTTTGTTAGGACTTAGGTGCCATCATCAAAACTATCTTAATACCTTTTTTATATGCCATAGAATGCGTGGGCCCTCCTGCAAAAGTTACAGGTTGGAGCATGATTCAGATGGATAGCTTGTTAGTGAAATCTATTACTATACTTAAAGCAATATTCCTTCCGGCCCATATTAGTTGATTTGGATTTGTCTAAATCCGGACGTATCTAGACATGTTTTAGTACTAGATACATCTAAATCTAGACAAACCCAATTCAACTAATATGAGTCGAAGGGAGTATAAGAGATTGTTTCAAAGCACCACATTAATCCATATCATCAAAATTATTTAGATAATAAGATAACTGAAGTTACGATAACACATATTATGTACCACACCGGAACGTGCGAGGCACATATTTCTAATGACCTCAAGAATAAAGCCGATAGCTTAAATTTGGCAAAAGAACAACTAGTTGGACCATAATAGTGTAAATATAATAGGATACATCCTAGCCATGCTTGTCTCATTTAGCATACTTTCATTTGTAAGGCAACCTCCAGATTTCAGGTTCTTCTCTCTCCAGATGCTAATGCTGGCAAGGGGGGTTATATTTGCATACGAAGCACAACTGTAAGATTCGAACAAACAAATAAATTCTTCTTCATGCAGGAAATGCGGCTAAAGGAAGAAAGGGACCTCCAGAAAATGCGGCTAAGAGCAAGTTCAATAATGTACCTTGCGGCTGGCTATAAGAAAATGTCGTATCATCTATAGTCAACCTTATAGCCGATATATATAATAATTAGTTACAAAAGACTACTACTTAATCAATATTTGACCTACATTTCACTCTCACAAAGCTCTTAGGAGTACGTGCTAGAGCTGGCTCTTGCATGAAAGTCCGCTTATATTCTCTCTCCTCTTCTTCCTTCTCCACCTGATCCAAAATATAGTATTTAAAATCTTAAATAGCCAGCTGACTATATCTTATTGTACTTGTTCTAAGAGCAAGTTTAATAGTAAAGCCCGCTGCTGGCTATATGGCACCGCCATGTCACTATAGCCAACCTAATAGCCAACATACTATACAATAGTTAGTTATAAGTAAGTTCTACTTTCTTTGGCCAAGACCCACTTTACACTCTCACAAAACTGCCTAGGAGCACGTGCCGCAACTAGCTCTTGCATGGGAGACCACTAATCTTCTCTCTCCTCCACATCATCTCAAATATATTATTTAAATTTTTACAGCGTGACTGAGATAAGCCTATTGTATTGCTCTAAAGGAGTCATCCAGGTCTCAAGGACACATGGATCAATAAATATGAAAAGTGGAGTTTTGAGACAATTGCTTTTGGTCTCTGTCTCTATGCCCTTCCATTTCATCCAGGAGTCAGGGCCAAGAGCTCTGCTAGACAAATGCAAATGATTATTTTGGTGCTTCTAAGAGCATCTCTACTCATTGGACGTTCCCAGACCATAATCCGGCGCTAAATACTAGCTTTCAGCCTAGGAATGCCCAGTTTCCCACTCGCGTTTCCAGAACGAGTTTCCATGCAAGGCAAAAAAGGCGACATATTCGAATTTTATTGTTCCCGTCGACAAAATCTCGGCCAAAGGTGTTCGACAGAAGTACACCCAAAAAGTTCGACCATCAAATTATTACAGAACAAGATGAAAACAGGTAGGTGATCAGTCATCGATGGGGATGCCCTTGTCCGGCGTGTCCGGTGCGACGGGGATGGTGTGTCGGCGTTGTGGCCGTCCGACCGGTTGGAGCAGGTGGAAGCAGAGCTCGGCGAAGCCGATGCAGCGGAGGCGGTCAACGCAGAGCTTGGCGTGCTGGCGGCGGTGTCCTCCTGGAGGATGGCGTTGCGGCGCGCCATGTACCAGGCCTTGACCGGCGTGCTCATCGCCGAGGTGTCTTCGCCGCCCATGAGGAACTGGAGATTCGTGTTCCTCTTCTTGGCGGCGTAGTTCGCTTTGAGGAGGTCGAGCTTGCGGTCTTGGTTCTAAAGTAGCTGCGCCCATCTCTCGTCGGCTTTATCCTCCCTTTTCTTGGTATGGGCCTTTGTATCAGTGATGCACTTCTCAATGAAATCCTAGAGATGCTCGGCGGGAGGTCCTGTGGCTTTGAGCATCTTCGCCTTCTTCTGGCCAAGCTTTGGCCTTCCTTCGCCGGCAGCAGGGGAGGAGCCGTCGGGTTGTACACGCCGTCCTTGGTCTTGCCGAGGCTCACCCGAGTGTCCGCCCATTTCTGGCATTTCTCTATCATGGAAAACACATGGTGGAACTTGAACTCCGTTTTTGTGTCGTCCCGGTACATGTCGAGTGCACGGAGGAGCTGCAAAGGCAAGGCAAAGTGTGTCAGGATAGACATGAACAAGTACCTTCGGCTAGAGTTCGGTGAAGTACTTTGCCATCCATGCTTTCACCGCTGACGGGTGTGCGGTCGACCTCCTCGAGAATGATGTGCCACTTGTTGCACGCCTGCTGGATGAGCCCCCAGTGGTTGGTCATGGCTTTCTCGCTGCGCTCCCTGTGAACTTTGCTGTACATCGGGTCACAAAGGTTGCGTTCATCAAACGCTAACTTCACGCGCTTCCAGTAATTGTCCGAGTTTTGGTTGGCGCCAGTGATGGGATCCATGCTCACCGCTTTCCAGGCGTCGGCGAGGCAAAGGTCCTCAAGCGTTGTCCACTTGATCTGGGGCTCCGGCGTCGAGGTGCCCGCCTTCATCTTGCCTTTGGCTTTGGCCTTCGCCGGAGCCAGGGCATCCTCCTCGGCTTCCTCCTTGGCCTCCTCGGTCTGGATCTGCTCGGTGAAATCCTGAGAGTCGATGCCGTTCTTGGCGTTGGCCCAGGACTATTCTTGAGTGAAGAAAGAGGCATTGCCGGCCGCCGACCCCTCGGAGATCATGCCATGCATGTAGGCTTCGGCCTACATTCCGCCGAACATGTTCTGGGCATTCGCCTCGTTGTAGGTTGCGCGCGACGAACTTCTGGCGAATGCCAGAGGACCACAGCGCATGGCCGTCGAACAAGCGCCGTACGCCAGAGAGCTGGAGTAGGGAACATTGATGTCGACGTTGAAGGCCGGAGGGGGGCA
Source organism: Avena sativa (assembly GCA_916181665.1). Lineage (NCBI taxonomy): Eukaryota > Viridiplantae > Streptophyta > Magnoliopsida > Poales > Poaceae > Avena > Avena sativa. The sequence continues at coordinate 440,185,490 of OV702295.1, forward strand.
AGGTGTGGGCCAGGGGAAGAGCGTGTTCGGGTTGAGCCCGCCGTCGAACTCAGGGGAGGAGGAGTACCTCTGCCGTAGGTTTGCCTGGCTCTCTTGGAACATGGACGGCGAAATCGGCGAGAAGTCGGTCGGCGAGGCGACGCTTGGCTAGCTCCCTCAAACGCCGCCGTACTGCGTACGCGACGCCGATGCTTACCTCTTCGCCTGGGCCTCGTCCACCACGTGAGCCTCGGCGAGCGCCTTCCCCTCCTTGGCCCTTGTCTCCCTGTCTCTACGGCTGTCTGATTCGACCTTTCTCTTCCTGGATAGGGCCAGCCACGTGGCGTCGGTGATGCCTTCAGGTCTCGGCGTGGGCGCTCTCGGCTTCCTCGCCTTCTTCTCCATCGGTTCGCCGGCGGCGGATCGGGGTTTGACAAAACCCTTTGGTAGCATGGCAGGCGGGAGCTCGGTGAACTGGCGGGAGATGTGGGGAAATGGAGAGGGGAGGTAGTAGGGAAGAAGAAAAGGGCGGGAACTTGGCCTTCTCTCGCCGAGAAGGTGGCCCACCCGTTTTTTCGCTTCATCCGGTGTTCCCAGGCCATTCCCGGCCAGGCCATTCCCGGCGCCGCGGGATCGGCCTGGGAATGCCGGATGAATGTTGGGCCAAATCCAGACAAACCCGGCGTCCTAGGAACGCGACTGGGCGAAAAATCGCCGTCCGGATGAAAAAAAACGCACTGGGAACGGCGTCTTGGAAACCCGAGTGGAGATGCTCTAATTGCTTACTTGTTTGCCTTTTCATCTTCCATGCCATTTATAGTTGCATGAAGAGTGGACACAAATGAGAATTTCAGAAAAACTTTGGTTTTGTCCCTAAGCCGAACTCAAGTCTAAGTCGGTGCAAATATCAAAATGAAAAACTAGCTGGATTTGGGTGTTCTCAACGGGAGCATATGCCGTGCAATCAGGCAGTTGGTGCAATCGTGCAATCAAACCGATGTCTCCCGTCCGATCCGCAAACTGTGACCCAGATTCAAATAGGGGTGCTCCCACCTCCAATTAGTTAGACTTTTGAGAAACCCCTAGACTTTAGTTTGACGTTTCAAAGCAGTCCCCAGAACTAACCGTCTTTCTTCTCGAAAAGATCGTTCTCTGCATCAACATTGGTTGCAGCCGCTGGACGACATAGGGCTCCCTTTCCCTCCTGGCGCCCTCTCCCCTGAGCGGATCCTCTTATGCCGCTATGCGTCCAGGCCCTGTACGAGAGTACATGGTGTATGGGAGACGGAGTCCAATCAGAAGTATGATTCGTATGGCTGATGCATCTACATCAGTGTTAGCAGCAGAAAGGAAATTTAGATCTTGACCGTGATCTTATTTGGTGTCGAGGAGAAATTCGTGAGAACTGAGGACATAGACCATCCCGGGAAGAAATTGGTCGTGCAGCATTTGAACGTGTTGCCATGAATAATGGTTCACAGGAGAATGATTATACTCACGTATGTAGGGTCTGTGCACATGTGAGACTCGTGCCGTCGTGTGTAATCTATGGCCAGACTACCATGAAGCAATAGCATGCCTGGACATGAATCTGTTTGATGCAGCAGGCCGGCCGCTCTGCTCTTGGGTGAACTCCTGTGATCCCGTCCAGTCATGGCCTCATAGAATCCTCAAGTACAATAGGCACAAAAGGCTATACGCCTTTGTAGAATCTCTTCCATGGCAACCTGTTTGGATGCTGCAATTATAGAAGGATAGAATCAGAGAATGATCGACCCAGAGTAAGATCCAGAAAACGATCTATTTGGGGAAGAAACACAGCCGGTTTGGGGACTGGTCAAAACGTCAATTAAAGTATAGGGGGTTTCCTAAAAGATCTAACAGCGTGAAGGTGGGAGCGCGTAGTTAAATCAGGGCCCTAATTTACAGATCGGACCGGCCGCATTACTTTGATTGCACGATTGCAGCACCTGCACGATTGCACAGCATACTCTCCCGTTCTCAACACCCAAACCCCAAAGACAAAAGATGAACAACAGCCAGGTCAGTGGAGAAAATAAATCTCCCCACGAAATAGGGTGTTCGATAATGATCGTATAAATTACATTGTATTCGTACAATTTAACTATGCAGCTGACCATATGATATTATTCTGATGATATAGTGTGCACATCGGATCTGCAAGTGGCAGCATACAAGAAAGAGAGCAGATGGTCATAAAGAACTGTTTAGATTTTGAAAAAACTGTTTAGAGTTTTGAAAGTACTGTCATAAAGGTACGAGTATAGCTTCATGCCATGTTAAACTATTTCATACATTTAGAAATCAGTTTGGAATAAATGAAACAAAGGGAAGTCATGACAAGCCAAATGGAAATAATACGACGGAGAAAGCTGAATTCCAGACATGGGTCATTAGGAAATATTTATCTTTATTGAGCCTGTGATTTTTAACACACTTCAGGCTATGTACTATACAGTAATTACACAACACACACTTTCAACACGCTTCCGAGAGGCACATCGCCTGCAGAATGGTCGATGGAGAGTCACCGTCTATGCAGACCTTCGGGTAAGCTGATCCCTTGATGTACTCTCAAATATCTTGTCTGCGTTGCCTACCTCAAAACCATCACGTCTGTGGTGTTCCTTGACCTTCAGAAAGTAATAGAATAAAAACTACATTAGGAGATCAGAAGGACAAACTTCATATTGGCTGAGTGAGAGTGCAGCGTTTAATATCATATATGCACGAGAGTGTATTAAGTGCCGACACTTAATACTATAGTAGTAGTATACTTATATTGATAATCTACTGGTTCGGAGAAGAGAACAACATTTTTGAGACAACCCTGATTGAAGTGACAACCCTGATGCGACACTATAATTTGTTTTATTGGAAGGGGCCACATGGCCCCCAATTTCATTAAGATGCAACAATATAATATGTCAGCACGGTTCCAAGTTTGGATTATGCAGGAAAGGAAAACGAGTAGGAAGTAATCAATACTTCCGCAACAAATAATGCAAACCTCTTCATCTTGCAAATCTTTGAACTGTGGGAGTGGCAGGCGTTCGGCAAATTCGATATAGGAACGTGGAATGGATTCAGTGATTCCATCAGCAAAAGTAAATAAATCTGAATCAGCTACAGTCGAACTTTGCTGGAGGAGACCATCAGGACTCACTGTTAAATCATGTAGAGAAAAAACATGCAAATCAGTTTCTAGTGAAAACAAGATACAATATTTTTTTTAAAGAATGTCTCCTTCAGCTAACAGTTATTCCCAAGGTATGTCACACATACTGGATAAACAGAAATTATTTCAAATAATTGCAAAGAAACAAGTGATCATACGCCCATGAAACGTAAATATTTGAAACCTAGTAACAGTTAATCACTGTAATCACAAAAGAAGAGCTAACGGTCAACCAAAAATGCACCTTTTATAAAGTAAAGGTAATAGAAACTGTGGTTAGATGTAATGGACCAGTATGAAGTGTACTTTCACTTTTCAATACAAGTAGCTAAGGTATGAAAGCTGGAGGCAATTTGTCAAAACACTGCTGAATACAATCTGGGTGGTTCAGAAATCAGTAACAGACCTTTCAAAATCCCTCCTTCTGTATTTAACTTGAATCCATTGTCCTCCACAAATTTGTTGAACTTAGTAATACTTCTGATATCTGATTCTAAGCGATGGGTGGAAATTGTGGCATGGTTCAGAGCATAGCCATTAGCAAGAGTCCATGCAGCATATTCACTTTCCCTGATGTCCAAATGGAAGAACATAGATAGTCAACAGGACTAATAGAATAAAAAAACAAAGTGTGAAAGACAATGGTTCCAAAAAATGTGTGAAAGACAGACTCAGGAACGACACTAAGCATGTCAACAAGAAGGCAACTTCATTTCTTCTGGAATTGCACAGAATTACCCGAAAATATGCGAACAGTTTTGTGGTAAGCAAGATATGATTTGGCTCTTGGCCAGTTAAAGGAGTCAAGAGTCATTAAGATGAGTACCTAGATAAAGCCTGGAAATCAGAATAAATGGGCTTCTCCCATGTCAGCTCCCCAGATGTACTAGCAAGAACAGCATATTTATTTCCTTTAGCTGAAGTTTTAATGTATTTGCGTACAATTTCCTGCATAGAACAACCAGATAAAACATTTTTAAAATATTATAAGAAGAATACTGAATACAATTAAAATATGGGAATGAAAAAAATCTTGTGGCAATCATATCAGAGCCCAGCAGTCAAATTCCCTGGTAAGGTAATAGCATAGAGGTCCGAGGTAAGATCTGAATTTTCGAACTAGATATCTTAATACTAGTCTTACTGTATACAAGAACATTAGAACCTAGTCGGCTTTGAGTATTTACTCTTAGAGAACTACAGAAATAAGACCTAAAGAGAAATGGCTTTCAGAAAGTAACTTTTTCCTATGGTGATATGTTTCAGTAGTCTTCCTTCATCCATACAAGAGTGTCATAAGTAATGTCCGAAAGGCCTTCAGCCATACAAGCATGTTATGAATAAAATGCGCAGTTGTCCATAGTACAGTATCTTAAGACAAACCAACTGAACAAATTAAATAAATAACCAAGGACTACCTGGCTTGGAGCACTCAGCTCATCTACAAGAAGTTCAGAAATGAATATCCTTGGCAAAGGTCCATATGTACCAGTTCCGCTGTATCCATCACTGTTGGGAGGGGAAAACCATAGTGCTCTAAGTTTTTTTGCGGGAAACCTTAGTTCTTCACGAGACTCGTAACCGAAATCAGTGAAAAATTCAGCAAGCGAGTTTATACCATAACCATCAAGCTGCAGTTATAACAGAAGTTGTAGTTACAATAATCAACAGCACACAATTTGTGCATTATGCAATGCAGAGCATGCAGAAAGCCAGCAACTATACAGCACTAAATTTTAAGCGAGTACTCACCGCAAATGTTCTGAAAGCAAAGTGATCAAAGCAAATGTTGTCCCCATCATAAGAACGGACAAGGCCCAGAATCTTTTCTGCTGTTGGATTCCTGCTCAAGTAAACCTTTTGCATGTTTGAGAGAACTGACTGGAAAAATAGTTGAGCACCCTGAAGTAAGAGTTAAGACCATTAGTTTATTTCCCAGGAAATTTGAGCAGCAAGTAATCAACAAAAGATGAAACATGTATAAATCAAGTAAGATGTAACCAAAACTATTTCAACGTAGAAAACAAATGCCTGGAAGTTTGTCAGCATATGGGTTTTGCACTATATTTCCATAATAATTTTACATGTCACAGCTAACATCTGTTTTGAACAATTTCGATCACACTGAAATATTTGAAACAAACAATAATAACAAATATATACTATTAAAAGGCTTACGATTGATGGTCTGGTACGTCGTTATAAATTTAGTCCAGATTTTCTAATTATTTACATAAACTTGCCACCCCCAAGTTAAACGACCTGGGTACGTCTGGTACGTCCGTCCAGATCCGACAGCGACGCCGGCCAAACAAACGGGCATGTTTTGCGTTTAAGCCCCTCAATCCTATAACCTCCCAGTCCGGGGCGGAGCAGAGAGGGAGGCGGCCGTGCGCGGGGCGACGGGCAAGCAACCGGCAGGCTGTCGACGAGCATAGGAAGGAAGAGACCATAGGTCTTCTGTCACCGGCGGCGGAGCGGGAGCTGGGCAGGAAAGGGATGCAGATGAGGGGTCCTGAACTCGCGTGAGCAACAGGAAGGCAGGGGACGCGGTGGTCCTCGCGCAGGCAGGGAGAGGCACAGGAGGGGCTGGTCGTCGCGAGTCTTCGGACGCGAGCGTAGAGGGCCATGGCGGAGGTGGAGACAATCGTATGGCTCAGAACCTCTGCCTCGGCGGCAGCGTCGTAGCACTGTACCTTGAGCGCATACAGTGTTCGAGCTGGCTTATTCCTCCACCACTCCTAAAGCAAAGCCTGTGAAGAGGGAGCCGGCTGCAGGGCTGGTGACATCCTCTGCTTCGGCTGCAGCATTGGGCCTCCCAAAGGACCGACACCAGAGTGCGGCAGCAGCGCTAACTTACTCGGTCTCAGGGCCGCCATGCACGACTTCAGAAGCCTATGGTTCTCCTTTTAGACAAATCAAGATTCTATTGCATACAGTTTCATAAGATGCAAGTTAAGAAATTGATTCTGACCGAAATTTAAATTTGGTTGTTCACATACCATTGGTTCATCAGGGATCAGGCCATCACCGGCACAAAAGCTAGATGAATCTCTCTCCGTTCTCCATATAATTTGTTTACCAACATCACTCTTATTAATGTAATCAATTAAACCTAGCTCTGCATATGCGAGAAGAAGGTCCATGTGAAAGACTTCTATTAATAATCTCAGAATTCTGCCATAGATCGTTCATGAAATAAAAAATTCAAAGCCTGTCCACGAATAATTTATTTTCATGAAGCAGACTCTGAATTCTTCCATGCGAGCCATCCAATTACATGAAAAAAAAATCTCATGGCTAGCGCTTGATATCTCACAAGAGGAACCACATCAAAAGAGACCAGTTGATCTTTCATATCAATACTTGTGGTTACCTGGAGAATTCTTTTGCTTCATTTTTGTTCTGTCAGATATGCTTTATTTCTCGTTACGTCAGATTTAGTTTTTTTCCGTGAAAATTTATGTTTGTGGATAAGTGTCGATCGATTCAGTGTGTTTCCTTCAAAATCAGGTACGAGTTTCATCTGATTTAGGGTGACGCCGTAGCAACGCACGGGTCATCTGCTAGTATATTCATAAACATGATGTCATGACATAACAGACAATAAAAATATATTTTAGGAGGATCTGCCAAGAAACCATGAATCCTCTATAACAGTAAGAACAGAATAAGCATCTTCTGCCGAACATTGGTTTTTGCTAGGTTTTTGGGTCTTTGATTCACAGGGTTGCGAAAACACAGAAACAGGATAAAGGCAGGATCTGCATTGTCTTTGCCACTCAAATCCTACGGGGTTCATTTCATACCAAATTGTTATTGCACCATATGAGAAACAAAATAATTTTCTGAGAGGTTTACAGTGCAAGGGATTCTTCAGGGAAAAAATACTATGGATTTCAACCCTCCAAAATTAATGTGAAAATCCTTTGACTTGAAGAGGCCCTCATGAAAGCGTCCCTTCTTGCTTCAATTCCAAAAAAAAAAAAAATTCTTCTAGTTCCTCCATTGCATATTATTATAAGACGTTTCAGTAGTAGGCTTGATGGAATTGAGGTAGTATAAAGAAAGCATCATTTTCAACTAAAAATATATTATAAACCCGTGGGCCATGGGATATAATAAAGAAAAACAGTGGGGTCCATCCTTGGTAATTATTAAAATCTATCAGGTTCCGCAAGAAGTTTGTACTGTAAAGTCCCATCTGCTAATGACTGGATTCATTTGCTTGCCTCAAGTCTGCGAGATGATGGTTACAGCTCACAAGTTTTATCTGAGCCAGTCGGAAGTGGACATGGAAACAGAGGCTCCAAAAATTGAAGTCACTCTCGATCTACGCCACGGCATACAGTGAGGTCTATTCTGGATAATGAGCTGCAAAAGCATTTTCTTAATAATAACTCCGGGGACATTTTCTAATGTTGGAGAAATTTGACATGGCATCATCCACTTTGTTGGTTGTTGCAGGTCCCAGTTTTACTGTTTAGGTTATATTTCTTTCCCTGTTTATTAAGTACTCACGACAACGATTTCTGCACTTGGTACAAGAGCGACATCCCCTAACCTTGGCGCGAAACAAGGTAAGATCCTCGCAGGATCAGAGGCAGTTTTGATTGCGCGGGTACGTACCTTGGGAGGCGGATCGGAGGCTGGCAGGGGCGCGGGTGAGTGCGCGGCGGCCATGGCGACACCGCGACGGTGGTGGTGGCCGAGTCCGGACGGGAAGAGGGGCGCGGGTGAGCGACGGGCGCGAAGCAGCGCAACGGAGGCGGGGAATCTCGCGGCGGCGGCGAGGGTCGCCTGGGCCATGAAGGGTAGGCGACAGACAGACAGAAGTGAGTGAACCCGGAAGTGGGTTCACTGGAGTAGTATGGTACGACAAGTTAAGCGAGGAGCCGGGAGAAGAAGACAAGTCGGCACCGGAAGCCGGAAGGAAGGATATGGACGGACGTGGCGAGCAGCAGGAGTTGCGGGCGGATTTGTCCAAGCGTCCATCCCTATCCGGCTATCCGGGACGACCGAGCGAGGCCCCATCCGAGGTTGCACACATTGGCCCATTTTCAGTTTCGGGTTTCTCTATACTTTGGACAGGTTTGGGCCGACGAACCCTGTAAAGGCCGTGAAAGTCGCCAACCTCCCCGCTCTTCCTTCCATGAAGAAGCCATGGTGAAAGCGCGGCCGACGCCGACGCCCACCTCCGACGAGCCCTTGTTAGAAACATATTCTACTGCTACGTGTAGTTGGGTTGCTTCCTCCACATGGGCTAGGTCCGACGGCGATCTTTAGGTACATATGGGTGAAAGGATCAGGAAAACAACACGGTTGTGGCCTCTTCTCCCCTACCTTGGCTCCGGCTTTCCAAATCCCGAACAATTGTGATCGAGTGGTTTGAGTACTTGGCTTCTAACATCTGGTTTCAGAACCAGTCACCACCTTCCTCTATTTTTTCCCAAATTATTTTCACCATCTCATACCTCGACATGGATCCCGAGCTCAAGGCATACCAATATGGAATGCCTACCTCGTACAATCTATCTGGCCACTTTTACCATTAATCTTGCAGCAGTAACTCAAATATTAACAACTTTATTTCTTCGCTTCAAATCATCATCTCCATCTTCCCCTTCTTCTTGGCATGACCATTCTACTCACTTGCCTTGACTTAGCCACTATGAAAGGGCAAAATGCCCTTATCCAGTTTTTGGTTAATCATGACATCGGAGTTAGAGAGCAGACTAATGTTTCTACTAGTATCCCTATAGGTGATAGTCCGCACTTGTTGATGAGAGGCGGTGTGTGATCCCCCCCATTCGTTTATGAAGTGAAGAGCCGGTGTTTTCATTATCTTTCTCTCTTATTTCTCTTTGAGTCTAGAAGGAAGCACCACACTATTAAGAGGGGTGATCTCGATGCGCTCTTTGGGGCATGTTCTAGACCACACACACGTCATATCATCTTCAGCCACACAGACCCACTCAAGGAGAGACAGAAATTCGCTGCATTAAATGAGCTAAAAAAAAGGGTCTTGTGATATCGGCAAGAATTCTGGCGCCGCTGGAGTGGCCACCGGAATTTCCGGTGATCGCCAAAAATTCCCGACGCACACCGGAACAGGTGACTGTATAGGGTTTCAGTTCTTCGCCGGAATTCTCGGTAGATGCCGGAACGATCAGCGCAGAAACCGGTCCGCGGAACTGCGGTCGGAATTTCCGGCGCACGGTTCGGCTCTGCCGGCCTTATTGCCGGTTCTACCGCAGGACCCTCCAAACGGCTCATTTTTCACCCCCGGACTATAAGTACCCCTTTCTTCTCCACTGAGAGTTAGGCATTCCATTACATACTCATTCTTGAAGCTCTCTCTCTCCCCACCATTGTTGAAACACAATTCCTTGAGGATCTCCCATTCTAGCCAACCAATTCCAAATCCCTTTGGTAGAAAGCAAGAGGAGGTCCCGATCTACGTTTCCACCAAGCCAAAGTTTATTCCCCCTTGAGTTCATCGAGTTAGCTTGTTACTCTTGGGTTCGTGGGAAACCCTAGGTGGCTAGAGTCGCCCGGAGGCATTCGGCTTGTGATTTGCTCCGTGGAAAGTTTGTGAGGGTTTGGAGACTACCTTAAAGTCTACCACGAGTAAGTGAGCTATTCCTTCGTGGGATAGACTCGGAGAAGAAGGTGAGCCTTCATGGCATTGGGGAATCCTTTGTGGAACCTCACACCTCTCCAACGTGACGTAGCCCCCTTCCCAAAGGTGGTAAACATGGGAATACATCTTCGTCTCCGCGTGCTTCGGTTATTCCTTAACTAATCTCTTACTTGTGTTGTTTACTTTGTGATAGCCTTTGTGCTTGAAGTATCGTGTATCATCTTCTAGGTTGCCTCACCTAGTTTGCATTTAGGCACACTTACACTCCGCAAAGCCTAAAACTTGCAAAAGAATACAAAGAATTTTGTAGAAACCTATTCACCCCCCTCTAGGTAAACCATCTTACCCTTTCAATTGGTATCAGAGCCTAGTGCTCTTCTAAGGGCTTTACTGCCTAAGAGAAAAGATGGTTTTCTCCGATGATGAGGAGGACAAGACTTATTTTGTCAAGGAGCTTCATGAACTCTTTGCCAAATGGTCCCTTGAAAAGGCTAAGACGGATTTCGATCTCCTTGCTCGAATAAGTTTCCTTGAAAGACATTTTACGGGGATGGGCGAGGGGGTCATGCTTGTCCGGACCTTCAGTAGTACCTCATGGGAGGCCGATGGACACTGGTAAGGAGGCCGTGAACAAGTCCTCTAGTGAGAGTGACCCGACGAGAGCCTCCATGCTTCCTAATCCATTTCCATATATATATCCTAAACAAAAGAACATCATGCCTCATATTAATGGTTCAGGTCCCGCACCTCATTATGATGGAACTCACTTCTCTCATTGGAAAGCTTATATGGAATATCATCTTCGCAGCTGCATTGTGGAGCTTTGGGAGATTGTGGGCAAGCGGTTCTATCCACAAGATCTCAACAATCTCACTCTGGGAGCATACTATGGCCGTCAACTAAATGCAACGGCTTATGACAAGATAAGGAGTGCCATTCACCGCACTCTCCATGATCAAGTTAGCAACATCCCCACCGCAAAGGAGCTTTGGGAGAGGATTGTCATTCTCCAAGAGGAAACATCCCTTATCCCAAAGTCCAAGTATGAAGCTGCCAAGTCGGAGATGAACATGTTCATGAACAACAATGGCGAGTCCATCGCAGAAGCATACAAGAGACTTGTTGCCCTCCGTGTGAAGATTGATGGTCTTGACTGTGACAAGTATGATGATGGGTTCAACTTGAATGATGATATCATCAATTCTAAGATTGTATCCATGATCGCAGCTAGGGATGAAAGTGGAGCGGAAAGTTTCCGAATTTTCCACGGAAAATGGAAACGAAATGAAAATACGAAAATGGAAATGGAATTTTGCAAACCGGAAATGGAAATGGAATTGATTTGGCGGAAATGGAAACAAAAACGGAACAACATTTTCGGCGGAACAAACATGGAAACGAAATTTCCGTTTTTTGTCTAATATGGAATTTCCATTTTAGGGTTTATGTGCATGGACAAATCTAACAGACACATTATATGACCATGTCAAACCAAACTTGCAAAGCTGCTAATCCTATAACCGGCGACCATGTAATCCCTTCACGCATTCGAGTAGGCTTTCATGATTTGATCTTTTCATTTTCCCTTGTAAACCTAGCACCGTGCTATAATCAGGGAACAACTTTGTTTGTTTTTGTGAATGCTTGAGATTTGTTGCATGATTTCAGAGTTCTCTTGGTTCCGGGTAAAATCTGCATTGTTCCATCTCTGCACCGTATTCGGTCCATATCTGTTTCCGACAATATATGCTTCTGTTTTTGTTTCCGGAGTTTCTGTATTCGTTTCCGCTTCCACAAAAGAATATGAAAACAAATGTGGCACCACTCAGTTCTGTCTGTTTTCGCTCCGTTTTCATCCCTAATCGCAGCCACCGACAAGAAGCTTGTTTTTAACTTGCAACTCCTAGATTCAGCTAGCCACTTCTCTCTCGATGATCTAGTATCATATCTTGTTGCCATGGATAACTTGGAGGATGAAGGACAAAAGATCAAGGAGATCAATCGTGCTATTGGGTCTTCTCACTCCCTAGCATTGAAGGCCAAACATGTGCAAGAAAGTGTTGCAAGTGAAGAAGAGAGTGATAGTGATGGAGTTGATGACATGCTCTCTCAACTTTCACTCTTCACCAAGAAATTGAAGTTCCGAAGAAGAAGAGGTTCAACCAGACCAAGTGAAAAGAAGAGGACTTGCTACAATTGTGATGAGTCGGATCACTTTGCCGACAAGTGCCCATATGAGAAGAGAATTGATAAGCCCAAGTATGAAGAAGGCACCAAGCCAAGATTGAAGCCAAACCCCATCAACGAGAGATATAAGAGGAACAAGAAGCATGATGGAAAAGGCTTCCTAGGCCAGGAATACTTATCCGGTGCGGAGAGTGAAGATGAGGAGAAGGTTGTGGGAGTGGCCGGCTTGGCTTTTGCCGAACCCGGGTCACTCTTCACATATGAGTACACCAAGGACTATGCCGATGACTCCATCACTCCCAAGGTCGCTAATACTTTCCTTATGGCACGAAGCTCCAAGGACACATGCAATGTGGAGAGTGAGCTCCAACTCCTAGAAGCGCAACTGCCCCAAGTATTTGGCAGACAAGAAGGCCGGCAAGGCAAACAAAGGTATATGTGATATACATGTTATTGATGTGTACTTGACTAGTACTCGCAGTAGCACCTGGGTATTTGATACGGGATCGGTTGCTAATATATGTAACTCGGTTCAGGGGCTGTGGAACAAGCGACAACTAGCAAGGGATGAGGTCACGATACGGGTCGGCAATGGATCAAGAGTTGATGTGATCGCCGTCGGAACGCTGCCTCTCCATATGCCGTCGGGATTAGTTATAAACCTGAATAATTGTTATTTGGTGCCTGCACTAAGCATGAACATTGTATCCGGATCGTGTTTGATGCAAAGTGGTTATTCGTTTAAGTCTGAAAACAATGGTTGTTTGATTTATATGAATAATATCTTTTATGGTCATGCACCTGTGTTGAATGGTTTATTTCTGTTGGATCTCGATAGTAGTATTACGCATATTCATAATGTTGATGCTAAAAGGATTAAACTTGATAATGATATATCTGCATATATGAGGCACTGCCGTCTAGGTCATATTGGCGTTAAACGCATGAAGAAACTCCATTTTGGTGGACTTTTGGAATCACTTGATTTTGAATCATTTGATACATGTGAGCCATGCCTTATGGGCAAGATGACTAGAACGCCGTTTTCTGGTTCAATGGAACGGGCGACAGATTTATTGGAAATCATACATACTGATGTGTGTGGACTAATGAGTGTGTCGGCGCGAGGTGGATATAGTTATTTTGTTACTTTCACGGATGATTTGAGTAGATACGGGTATATCTATTTGATGAAACATAAGTCTGAAACCTTTGAAAAGTTCAAAGAATTTCAGAATGAAGTGGAAAATCATCATAACAGAAAGGTCAAATTTCTGCGGTCCAACCGTGGAGGAGAGTATCTTAGTTACGAGTTTAGCACACATATGAAAGACTGTGGAATAGTTTCACAACTCACGCCTGCCGGAACACCACAACGTAATGGTGTGTCAGAACGTCGTAATCGTACTTTATTGGATATGGTTCGATCTATGATGTCTCTGACTGACTTGCCACTGTCATTTTGGGGTTATGCACTGGAAACCGCTACATTCACTTTAAATAGGGCACCATCTAAATCCGTTGAAAAGACACCGCATGAATTATGGTTTGGAAACAAACCTAAGCTGTCATTTCTTAAAGTTTGGGGATGCGATGTTTATGTGAAGAAACTTCAATCGGATAAACTCGAACCCAAAGCGGAAAAATGCGTCTTTATAGGATACCCTGAGGAAACGATTGGGTATACCTTCTATCACAGATCCGAGGGCAAGGTCTTTGTTGCCAAGAATGGATCCTTTCTTGAGAAGGAGTTTCTTGCGAAAGGTGTGAGTAGTCGGAAGGTAGAACTCGAAGAGGTTATTGAACCTTCTCTTCATGAAATGGCGAGTAGCGCAGCACCGGAAGTTGTTTCGGAGTTGACTTCACCTAATGAAGAGAGAGCTAATGATATTGATCATGAAACTCCGAAAGAGGACACTACCGAACCTCGCAGGTCAAGCAGGACACGTACAGCTCCTGAACTGTACGGCAATCCTGTTATGAATTTCATGATTGATGAAATAGATGACCCTGCGACGTATGAAGAAGCGATGATGATCCCTAATTCCAACAAATGGCTAGAAGCCATGAAATCCGAGATGGAATCCATCTACGAAAAACAGGTTTGGACCTTGGTGGACTTACCTCACGATTGAAAGGCCGTTGAGAATAAATGGATTTTCAAAAGAAAAACTGATGCTGATGGTAATGTAACCATCTATAAGGCTCGACTTGTCGCAAAGGGGTTTCGACAAATTCAAGGAGTTGACTACGATGAGACATTCTCTCCCGTAGTGATGCTTAAGTCGGTTAGGATTAGGTTAGCAATTGCTGCATATTTTGATTATGAAATATGGCAGATGGATGTCAAAACTGCGTTCCTCAATGGTAATATTGAAGAAGAGTTGTATATGATACAACCTAAGGGTTTTGTCGATCCTAAGGATGCTGATAAGGTGTGCAAACTTCAGCGATCCATCTATGGACTGAAGCAAGCATCCCGGAGTTGGAATCTCCGCTTTGATGAGGTGATCAAAGAGTTTGGATTTGTCCAAACTTATGGAGAGGCTTGTATTTACAAGAAAGTGAGTGGGAGCAATGTGGCATTTCTGATATTATATGTGGATGACATATTATTGATTGGAAATGATATAGATCTTTTAAACAGCGTTAAAAGTTATCTAAACAACAAATTTTCGATGAAAGACCTTGGTGAAGCGTCATATATATTAGGCATTAAAATCTATAGAGATAGATCAAGACGCCTAATTGGGCTATCGCAGAGTACATACCTTGATAAGATATTAAAGAAGTTTAATATGGACGAAAGTAAGAAGGGGTTCTTACCTATGTTGCAAGGCAAGACATTGAGTAAGACTCAAAGTCCGGCTACGGTGGAAGAAAGAGAGATAATGGATAAGATCCCCTATGCCTCAGCCATAGGCTCTATAATATATGCCATGCTATGTACAAGACCGGATGTGGCACATGCTATTAGTTTGACTAGTAGGTACCAGTCTGATCCAGGTTCGGAACACTGGATAGCGGTCAAGAATATCCTTAAGTACTTGAGAAGAACTAAGGATATGTTTCTTGTATACGGAGGTGAAGAAGAGCTAGTCGCTAAGTGTTATGTCGATGCTAGCTTTGACACTGATCCGGATGACTCTAAGTCTCAATCCGGATACGTATTTCTCTTGAACGGAGCAGCAGTTAGTTGGAGGAGCTCCAAACAACCTGTGGTGGCTGGATCAACGACGGAGGCGGAATATGTTGCTGCTTCAGAAGCGGCGCAGGAAGCGGTTTGGATGAAGGAGTTCATAACGGAACTAGGTGTGGTTCCTAGTACGTTTTACCCAATGGTGATCTATTGTGACAATAATGGAGCCATAGCCAATGCCAAGGAACCAAGGTCTCACAAGAATTCCAAGCATATTAAGCGCTGGTTTCACTCCATCCGCGAGCATGTCAAGGATGGAGATATAAAGATTTGTAAAGTGCACACGGACCTGAATGTAGCAGATCCGTTGACTAAAGTACTCCCTAGGGCAAAACATGATCAAAACCAGAACTCCATGGGTGTTAGATTTATCACTATATAGACTAGATTGTTGATTAACAAGATGATCAAAGTTTCCTGATCATGGACATTGGATGTTGTTAATAACAAGGTCACAACATTTGTGAAATGATGTGATGAACATTCATCCGAAGTATAGCATTACGATCAAGTCATTATGTTTATATTGCTATAACATCATACAAAGTAGTCTTAGTCCTTAGACCATGAGATCATGTTAATTTCTAACACCGGAAGATTATCTTGATAACATCAAACGTCACACCATAACAGGGTGACCATAAAGGTGGGTTCAATGCTATGAAGGTGTTATGTTGAGGCTCATGGATCAACAGTGGAATTTGTCAATCCCGATGACGGATAGATATACTTTGGGCCCTCTTGGTGATATCACATTAAGATAGCTTGCAAGCAAGTGATGTGATCACTAGAATGTTATATCAGGGGAACGAGAAAAGAGTGCATGTCGGTAACGAGATCAAACTAGGTATTTGGATACCGATGATCGAATCTCAGACATGTATTATATCATGAGACAAAGGGATTAAATTGCTGACGTTAAAGGTTCTCACGATCACAGAAGTCATCGTTGAATATGCAGGAGTCAGTATGGATCTCCAGGTCCCACTTCTGATTATTGATCTGAGAGGAGTCTCAATCATGTCTACATTATTCGAGAACCATAGGGTGACACACTTAAGGGTTTCCGGACACCATTTAGGAGCACATATGTTCCAGACAAAAGGTTTGCAGTTAGATTACGGTCTATGTATTATGTTGCAATGCCTAATAAAATCTCATAGGAGTCAAGATGTTTAGTATATGCATTGTTATGCTTTCTCAATCTGTCAATTGCCCCGCTGTAATTTGTGTACCCAACATGCTATTTATCTTAAAGAGAAACACCTCTAGTGAACTGTGGATCCCAGTCCATTCCTTTACCATTGATATACCATCCACTATTTACCGTTTATTGTTTACTTTCTGCAAGCAATTACTATCTTCCACACTATACGTTTAATCCTTTGTTTTCAGCAAAACCAGTGAGATTGACAACCTCACTGTAAGTTGGGGCAAAGTTCCGTGGTTGTGTTGTGCAGGATTCCAAGTTGTTAGCAATACCTTGGAGTTGTTTCCTTACTCCTACTAGTTCGATAACCTTGGTTTCATAACTGAGGGAAACTTGCTACTGTGCTGATCATACCTTCCTCTTGGAGTTCCCAATGAGCTCTACATATCTTGAGCCATCAAGCACTTTTCTGGCGCTGTTGCCAGGGAGTTAAGGACAGCTTCAATCTCTTCCTCATCGTGAATCACTTTTTAGGGAGAAAGAAGATTCTTGCAAGGGGAGTCTCTCACAACCAATCTCTTTACTTTGTTTTTTTTTTGCTTAGTTTATTTTGCTTTGTTTGCTTGTTTCTTTTTATCAAAAACACAAAAAAATTAGTTGTACTAGTTTGCTCCTTTTATCAAAAACACACAAAAATTAGTTCCTATTTCAGTTTCTATTTCTGTTGGCTTGCTTTAATCTTGCAAAAAATGACTACTCTTAAAAAAACTAAGTTGTGTGACTTCACTAGCACAAACAACAATGATTTCATGTGCACACCTATTGCTCCACCTGTTCCTGAAGCTGCTTTCTTTGAAATCAAACCTGCTTTGCTCAACCTTGTTATGAAAGAACAATTCTCTGGTGCTGGTACTGATGATGCTTCTGCTCACCTTAATAACTTTGTTGAACTTTGTGAGATGCAAAAACATAGAGATATAGATGGAGATATTATTAAGCTTAAATTGTTTCCTTTCTCTTTGAGAGGAAAAGCTAAACAATGGTTGCTATCCCTACCTAGAAATAGTATTGATTATTGGATTAAATGCAAAGATGCTTTCATTGGAAAATATTATCCTCCTTCTAAGATTATATCTTTGAGAAGTGAAATAATGAAATTTAAACAATTTGATAATGAACATGTTGCTCAAGCTTGGGAAAGAATGAAAACTTTGGTAAAGAATTGCCCTACTCATGGACTGAGTGCTTGGATGATTATCCAAACATTTTTATGCATGACTAAATTATTCTTCAAGAAATCTGTTGGATTCTGCTGCTAGAGGCACCTTTATGACCATTACTTTGGGTGCTGCAACAAAGCTCCTTGATAATATGATGGTTAACTATTCTGAATGGCACACTGAGAGAGCTCCACAAGGTAAGAAGGTAAATTCTGTTGAAGAAACCTCGTCCTTGAGTGATAAAATTGAAGTTATTATGTCTATGCTTGTTAATGGAAAAGCTCATATTGATCCAAATCATGTTCCCTTAGCCTCTTTGGTTGCTCAAGAAGAGCAAGTTGATGTGAGATTCATTAGAAATAATAATTTTAGCAACAATGCCTATATGAATAATTTTGGTAGTAATAATTATAGGCCATATCCTCTCAATAATGGTAATGCTTATGGAAATTCCTACAACAACAATAGAAGTGCACCCTCTAAACTTGAAGTCATGCTTAAGGATTTTATTAGTAAACAAACTTCTTTCAATAAAACTATTGAGGAAAAACTTTCGAATGTTGAAAAAATATCATCTTTATCTGAAGCACAATCTTCTTTGATTAATAAAATGGATGCTAAACCTGAAACTATGGAAAACCCCTTTGCTGCTACTAATGCCATACAAGTTAGAATTGATGAAAATGTTAGACTGTTAGCTGAATTGCATGCTAAGTGGGAAAGAGAAGATGAAATATTTGCTAGAAATAGTAATATTTGTACTATTACTACCACCAATGTTGATGCTAGTAAACCACATGAAGTCCCCATTCCTTTTGCAACAATGCCTAAACCCAATGGAACCTTTTCCAATAAAAATGCTGAAATTCTTCGAAATATGGGAAACAATAGTTCTACTACCTTGGATGGTAATTTTGATTTTGATCTTGATGGTTGCAATATTTCTGAAGTAATTATGTTCCTACAAAAGCTTGCTAGAAGTCCTAATGCTAGTGCTATGAATATGGCCTTTACAAAACACATTACAAATGCTCTCATAAAAATTAAAGAAGAAAAATTGAAACATAAAGCTTCTATTCCTAGGAAATTAGAAGACGGTTGGGAACCCATCATTAATATGAAAGTATTTTGATCTCAGAGCTTTATGTGATCTTGGTACTAGTGTCTCTATTATGCCTAGAAAGATTTATGAAATACTTGATTTGCCACCATTGGAAGATGGTTATTTAGATGTCGAACTTGATGATAATGCTAAAAAGAAACTCATGGAGAGTATTAATGATGTTCTTATTATGGTTAACAATACCTATGTCCCCGTTGATTTCTGTGTTTTGGATGTTGAATGCAATGCTTCTTGTCCTATTATTTTGGGAAGACCTTTTCTTAGAACTGTTGGTGCCATTATTGATATGAAGGAAGGCACCATTAAATATCAATTCTCACACAAGAAAGGTATAGAACACTTCCCTAGGAAGAGATAGAAGATACCTTTTGACTCTCCTATTAAAACAAAAGTTGATCTTAATGGTTCTTCATCTGAAAATACTTGAATCTTGCTCCTATGCCTAGCTGAAAGGCGTTAAAGAAAAGCACTATTGGGAGATAACCCAAATTATTTTTACTTTTAGTAAGTTTTTCTTTTGTTGAGTCTTGGAAGTTATTGCCTTAGTAATAACCTCTCCTTATCCTTTTTGTGTGGTTTTTGTGCCAAGAATAACCTCTAATGAGAGAGAAGTAAGACTTGGGAAAGTTGCTGTCCCAAAACAAATTTTTTGTGCTTCACTATAAACAATCATGAAAAATACCTGTACGTCGGATTGAGCTATAATTTTCTGTGCTTATGCCCTAGGTTATTATCTAACTTTCGTTAGTTTAGCATTTTTAGATTTGAGCAACATAAGGTCTTCGAAAAAATCGGGTTTTACCTTCTGGTCTATTTTGACAGATTTCTGCCATTCTTTGCATTTGTCTCTTACTCTCTTTCTCTTTGAGTTGTCTTTCACCACTTGAGATTTTAGAAGGAATTGCTACAGTAGCTTGTGTTTTAATGGAAGTTTTACTTATGTTGAAACTAAACCCAAAGACTTATTATCTTGAATACACTAATGTTGCTAATGAAGACTGTGTGAAGTTTTGTATGAAGGAAATTTTCAAGTGTAGGGAAGAATAATATGATGAGATGAAGTATGGATAAAAGCTCAAGCTTGGGGATGCCACCCATGTCAACCCAAGAAATATTCAATAGGTACAAGCGTCAAAGCTTGGGGATGCCCAAGGCATCCCCTTCTTTATCAATAAAAATCTCAGGTTTTCTTCCAAAACACTTCATTTTTATTGTTTCATGCATAATTGTGTTGTTCTTGGAGCGTCTTTGTTTTTGTTCTTAGTTTTCTTTTGTTTTGTTTGCTTAAATAAAGTTGTTGGACCCATGCATTCATATGTTGTTTCAAATAAGATGATTGGTGTTGGAAAAGAGTAGGAAGCTTCATGCTTAAAAGTGGTACAAAAGGAGCTTGTTTTGACTATGGCCTAGACTTTATCATGTCATCTTTGATATTGCTTTGACCTTATGCTTAGTGATTATTACTGTAACATGACTTTCTCCAAACAATTGAGATTTATTTATGTGCCTTGAAATAATCATGCGTTGTTTTAGCATACAAAAGCATAATATTGAGGTATTCTCCTTTGATGCTTTATTTGGGTTGACTTGGCACATGCTTACACCATGTTAAGACTATGAACCAGTCACCTTAGCCTCTATGATCAGTTAGTTTTTGACTTGTAATTTCATTTTATGCTTTAATTAATAATGTTTTGTCGCTTTGCATGATTATGGCCATTATTGGTCTCTTAGTTGGTTGCTCCAAGTCTTTTGCTAGCCTCCACCTATACCAAGTATGAGTTCCACTCATGCATCCAACCTCCAAGAAAACCAAGTTATTCCAAAGAGTCCACTATAAATTCCTATGCATGGTGTGTTACACCATTCCAAGTATATTCATGTTTTTATCTATCTTCCAAATTAAACTTTTGTTATGTGAAAATTAGTGATTAAAGCTCTCACAAACTTGATGGCACACTTTATTTTCTTGCACTTAATAAACTTGAACCATTGTTTCCATCTATGTTTCTTATATGCTTGCACTTTATAAGTTGTGAATTAGCAGAACAATGATACCATGGGGAACGCTTTCAACATTGCACTTATTATTCAGCTGATATCATGTTCTTTTGTTTATGGATCCCGGCGGTGTGAAATAAAAGGGGAGCTTGTAAGCTCATGGAGTTTGTATGTGTGTTAGAGAAACGCCTGGGCGGCTAGCCTAAGCCATGCCTAATCATGGTGGAAACTTGCAGCATAACCATAGTGATCATTTTGTGAAGCATCCTCAATAAAAACCTATGCAAATAGCAAAAAAAAGGATCGCTGAGATGCTCATTGTCGGTTGCCTTGTCATTTTGATATGGGAAAGCTCCTGTGTCATGGGGCAAGGGGTACCCCATTGGCGGTTCTCCATGATACACATGTACTTACAATGATAAGAACTTACTTGTGACTAAAGTTGAATAACATGAGGTTCGGTACTCGTAAGCAAGGGGCATGAGATTTTCAACTTATAACTTGTCAATCATATCCTCATATTTGTGTCACTTTAACCTTAATCACCTCAAGATGCTTATGATAGGGGCAATGAGAGCTGAAAGCTAATAAGTACCATAATTTTTGGAAGCTCTTT
Source organism: Avena sativa (assembly GCA_916181665.1). Lineage (NCBI taxonomy): Eukaryota > Viridiplantae > Streptophyta > Magnoliopsida > Poales > Poaceae > Avena > Avena sativa. The sequence continues at coordinate 440,206,807 of OV702295.1, forward strand.
ATGAAACTTGAAATCCCTACTTCCCTCTATGAAGGGCCTTTTTTTACTTTTATGTTTAGTCTCCATCTTCTATCTTTATGCACCAATTGAGATAGCATAGTGGTCATTCTTAGTTTAATGTGCATTGTCCCAAAACTTGTTGATTGATTCATAACTTTGATATTGCTTGTTCTTAAATTATTTGTATCTAGTCACCCTTATGAACTTTGAAGGTGTCCTATGCATTTATGTTTTGCTATACCATGAGGGACAAGATGAATACCACTCTTATTATATTTTCTATATGTGAAACAAACAAACGTCTTTCAATGCATTGTTATTCATGATCTTTTGTTTGTACCTTTTCATGTTACAACATAGTTGCTATGTCTTATTGTTAGAACTCTATCTTTCATGCTCATGTTTAGAGTACTTTAATCCCAGCTACCAATGCTTTACAAATACCTTGATCAAGATTCTGATGGTGCATGTCACCTCAAAAATTATTCTTTTTATCACTTACCTACTCGAGGACGAGCAGGAGTTAAGCTTGGGGATGCTTGATACGTTGTAAACGTATCTATAATTTTGGATGCTCCAAGATTTTTTTATATCAACTTTCTTATTTTTTGTTCACACTTTGAGGTATTTTTATACATTTTCTGGAACTAACATATTAACAAGATACCGTAGTGCTAGTTGCCTGTTTTCTGCTGTTTTTGGTTTCAAAAAAGCTAGTAAGGAAATATTCTCGGAATTGGACGGGACAAAAGCCAAAGTCAATATTTTACCGGAAGGAACACGGAGTCCGAAGGGTAGCCGAAGTGGGGCCACGAGGTGGCCACACCTAGGGCTAGTGCACCCCCCTAGGCGCGCCAGGCCCTGGTGTGGGCCCCTCGGGCGGCCACCGACCTCGCCTCTTCGCCTATATGAACACCCCGATGCAGAAACCCTAGGGGACCCGATCAAAAATCCACGAAAGAGTTTGTAGCCACCGCCATCTCCATCCCTAGATCGGGGGGATCCGAAGCTCTTCCCAGCACCCTGCTGGAGGGGAGAGATCATCCCGGAGGCCTTCTTCATCACCATGCCAGCCTCCGGAGTGATGCGTGAGTAGTTCACCCTTGGACTATGGGTCGATACAGTAGCTAGATGGTTGGTTCTCCTCCTTTGTGCTATCATGTTTAGATCTTGTGAGCTCCGTTCACGATCAATGCCATCTATTTGTAATCCTATATGTTGTGTTTGCGGGGATCCGATGGATATTGAGGTACTTTGTCAGATTGATTATTGATTCTGTCATGTCTATGTTATTTGTTATCTTGCATGCTCTTTGTTACTAGTAGCTATCTTGGCCAAGTAGATGCTTCTAACTCCAAGCGGAAGTATTTATGCTCGATAGTAGGTACAGGCCTCTAGTAATCTGGGGAAGTGATAGAAATATCTAAGGTTGCAGATGTGTTGTTGCTACTAGGGAGAAGACAACAATCCTTTGTCCATAGGGAAATTGTATTGGTTATTTTACACACTTTGCTTAATGCAATTATCTGTTGCTTGCAACTTAATACTGAAAGGTGTTCGGATGATAACCTAAAGGTGGATTGTTAGTCATAGATGTAGTTAGATTACAGTCTATGTATTATGTTGTAATGCCCAATCAAATCTTGTAGGAGTCAAGATGTCTAGTATATGCATTGTTATGCTTTCTCAATCTGTCAATTGCCCCGCTGTAATTTGTTCACCCAACATGCTATTTATCTTAAGGAGAAACACCTCTAGTGAACTATGGATCCCACTCCATTCCTTTACCATTGATATACCATCTACCGTTTACTGTTTACTTTATGCAAGCAATTACTATCTTCCACACTATACGTTTAATCCTTTGTTTTCAGCAAAACCAGTGAGATTGACAACCTCACTGTAAGTGGGGGCAAAGTTCCGTGGTTGTGTTGTGCAGGATTCCAAGTTGTTAGCAATACCTTGGAGTTGTTTCCTTACTCGTACTAGTTCGATAACCTTGGTTTCATAACTGAGGGAAACTTGCTACTGTGCTCATCATACCTTCCTCTTGGGGTTCCCAATGAGCTCTACATATCTTGAGCTATCAAGCACTTTTTTGGCGCGGTTGCCGGGGACTTAAGGACAACTTCAATCTCTTCCTCCTCGTCAATCACTTTTCAGGGAGAAAGAAGATTCTTGCAAGGGGAGTCTCTCACAACCAATCTCTTTACTTTGTTTTTGTTTTTCTTAGTTTATTTTGCTTTGTTTGCTTGTTTCTTTTTATCAAAAAAAAACACAAAAAATTAGTTGTACTGGTTTGCTCCTTTTATCAAAAACACAAAAAAAAATTTAGTTCCTATTTCAGTTTCTATTTCTGTTGGCTTGCTTTAATCTTGCAAAAAATGACTACTCTTGAAAAAACTAAGTTGTGTGACTTCACTAGCACAAACAACAACGATTTCATGTGCACACCTATTGCTCCACCTGTTCCTGAAGTTGCTTTCTTTGAAATCAAACCTGCTTTGCTCAATCTTGTTATGAAAGAACAATTCTCCGGTGTTGGTACTGATGATGCTGCTGCTCACCTTAATAACTTTATTGAACTTTGTGAGATGCAAAAAACATAGGGATATAGATGGAGATATTATTAAGATTAAATTGTTTCCTTTCTCTTTGAGAGGAAAAGCTAAAAAATGGTTGTCGTCCCTACCTAGAAATAGTATTGATTCTTGGATTAAATGCAAAGATGCTTTCATTGGAAAATATTATCCTCCTGCTAAGATTATATCTTTGAGAAGTGAAATAATGAAATTTAAACAATTTCATAATGAACATGTTGCTCAAGCTTGGGAAAGAATGAAAACTTTGGTAAAGAATTGCCCTACTCATGGACTGAGTGCTTGGATGATTATCCAAACTTTTTATGCAGGACTGAATTATTCTTCAAGAAATCTATTGAATTTTGCTGCTGGAGGCACCTTTATGACCATTACTTTGGGTGCTGCAACAAAGCTCCTTGATAATATAATGGTTAACTATTCGGAATGGCACACTGATAGAGCTCCACAAGGTAAGAAGGTAAATTCTGTTGAAGAAACCTCGTCCTTGAGTGATAAAATTGATGTTATTATGTCTATGCTTGTTAATGGAAAAGCTCATATTGATCCAAATCATGTTCCCTTAGCCTCTTTGGTTGCTCAAGAAGAGCAAGTTGATGTGAGCTTCATTAGAAATAATAATTTTAGCAACAATGCCTATATGAATAATTTTGGTAGTAATAATTATAGGCCGTATCCTCTCAATAATGGTAATGCTTTTCCTACAACAACAATAGAAGTGCACCCTCTGAACTTGAAGCTCATGCTTAAGGATTTTATTAGTAAACAAACTTCTTTCAATAAAACTGTTGAGGAAAAACTTTCAAATGCTGAAAAAATATCATCTTTATCTGAAGCACAATCTTCTTTGATTAATAAAATGGCTGCTAAACCTGAAACTATGGAAAACCCCTTTGCTGCTACTAATGCCATACAAGTTAGAATTGATGAATATGTTAGACTGTTAGCTGAATTGCATGCTAATTGGGAAAGAGAAGATGAAATTGCTAGAAATAGTAATATTTGTACTATTACTACCACCAATGTTGATGCTAGCAAACCACATGAAGTCCCCATTCCTTTTGCAACAATGCCTAAAACCAATGGAACCTTTTCCAATAAAAATGCTGAAATTCTTCGAAATATGGGAAACAATAGTTCTACTACCTTGGATGGTAATTTTGATTTTGATCTTGATGGTTGCAATATTTCTGAAGTAATTATGTTCCTACAAAATCTTGCTAGAAGTCCGAATGCTAGTGATATGAATATGGCCTTTACAAAACACATTACAGATGCTCTCATAAAAATTAAAGAAGAAAAATTGAAACATAAAGCTTCTATTCCTAGGAAATTAGAAGACGGTTGGGAACCCATCATTAATATGAAAGTATTTTGATCTCAGAGCTTCATGTGATCTTGGTACTAGTGTCTCTATTATGCCTAGAAAGATTTATTAAATACTTGATTTGCCACCATTAGAAGATTGTAATTTAGATGTCGAACTTGATGATAATGCTAAAAAGAAACTCATGGAGAGTATTAATGATGTTATTATTATGGTTAACAATACCTATGTCCCCATTGATTTCTGTGTTTTGGATGTTGAATGCAATGCTTCTGTTCCTATTATTTTGGAAAGACCTTTCTTAGAACTGTTGGTGCCACTATTGATATGAAGGAAGGCACCATTAAATATCAATTTCCACTTGAGAAAGGTATAGAACACTTCCCTAGGAAGAGAGAGAAGATACCTTTTCCCTCTCCTATTAAAACAAAAGTTGATCTTAATGCTTCTTCATCTGAAAATACTTGAATCTTGCTCCTATGCCTAGCTGAAAGGCGTTAAAGAAAAGCACTATTGGGAGATAACCCAAATTATTTTTACTTTCAGTAAGTTTTTCTTTTGTTGAGTCTTGGAAGTTATTGCCTTAGTAATAACCTCTCCTTATCCTTTTTGTGTGGTTTTTGTGGCAAGAATATCCTCTAATGTGAGAGAAGTAAGACTTGGGAAAGTTGCTGTCCTGAAACAGATTTTTTGTGCTTCACTATAAACAATCGTGAAAAATACCTATATGTCGGATTGAGCTGTAATTTTCTGTGCTTATGCCCCAGGTTATTATCTAACTTTCGTTAGTTTAGAATTTTTATATTTGAGCAACATAAGGTCTTCTAAAAAATCGGTTTTTACCTGCTGGTCTCTTTTGACAGATTTCTGCCATTATTTGCATTTGTCTCTTACTCTCTTTCTCTTTGAGTTCTCTTTGATCACTTGAGATTTTAGAAGGCATTGCTACAGTAGCTTGTGTTTTAATGGTAGTTTTACTTATGTTGAAACTAAACCCAAAGACTTATTATCTTGAATACACTAATGTTGCTAATGAAGATTGTGTGAAGTTTTGTATGAAGGAAATTTTCAAGTGTAGGGAAGAATAATATGATGAGATGAAGTATGGACAAAAGCTCAACCTTGGGGATGCCACCCGTGTCACCCCAAGAAATATTCAAGAGGTACAAGCGTCAAAGCTTGGGGATGCCCAAGGCATCCCCTTCTTTATCAATAAAAATCTCAGGTTTTCTTCCAAAACAGTTCATTTTTATTGTTTCATGCACAATTGTGTTGTTCTTGCAGCGTCTTTGTTTTGGTTCTTAGTTTTTTGTTTGGTTTGCTTAAATAAATTAGTTGGACCCTTGTATTCATATGTTGTTTCAAATAATATGATTGGTGTTGGAAAAGAGTAGGAATCTTCATGCTTAAAAGTGGTACAAAAGGAGCTTGTTTTGACTGTGGCCTAGACTTTATCATGTCATCTTTGATATTGCTTTGACCTTATGCTTAGTGATTATTACTGTAACATGACTTGCTCTAAACAATTGAGATTTCTTTATGTGCCTTGAAAGAATCATGCGTTGTTTTAGCATACAAAAGCATAATATTGAGGTATTCTCCTTTGAAGCTTTATTTGGGTTGACTTGGCACATGCTTACACCATGTTAAGACTATGAACCAGTCACCTTAGCCTCTATGATCAGTTAGTTTTTGACTTGTAATGTCACTTTATGCTTTAATTAATAATGTTTTGTCGCTTTGCATGATTATGGCCATTATTGCTCTCTTAGTTGGTCGCTCCAAGTCTTTTGCTAGCCTCCACCTATACCAAGTATGAGTTCCACTCATGCATCCAACCTCCAAGAAAACCAAGTTATTCCAAAGAGTCCACTATAAATTCCTATGCATGGTGTGTTACACCATTCCAAGTATATTCATGTTTTCATCTATCTTCCAAATTAAACTTTTGTTATGTGAAAATTAGTGATTAAGCTCTCACAAACTTGATGGCACACTTTATTTTATTGCACTTAATAAACTTGAACCATTGTGTCCATCTATGTTTCTTATATGCTTGCACTTTATAAGTTGTGAATTAGCAGAACCATGATACCATGGGGAACGCTTTCAAGATTGCACTTATTATTCAGTTGATATCATGTTCTTTTGTTTATGGATCCTGGCGGTGTGAAATAAAACGGGAGCTTGTAATCTCATGGAGTTTGTATGTGTGTTAGAGAAACACGGAGTTTGTAAGCTCATGGAGTTTGTACCAGAAAAGCTAGTAAGGAAATATTCTCGGAATTGGACAGGACAAAAGCCAAAGTCAATATTTTACCGGAAGGAACACGGAGTCCGAAGGGCAGCCGAAGTGGGGCCACGAGGTGGCCACACCTAGGGCTAGCATGCCCCCCTAGGTGCACCAGGCCCTGGTGTGGGCTCCTCGAGCAGCCACCGAGCTCGCCTCTTCGCCTATATGAACACCCGGATGCAGAAACCCTCGGGGACCCGATCAAAAATCCACGAAAGAGTCTGTAGCCACCGCCATCTCCATCCCTAGATCGGGGGGATCCAAAGCTCTTCCCGGCACCCCACTGGAGGGGAGAGATCATCCCGGAGGCCTTCTTCATCACCATGCCAGGCTCCGGAGTGATGCATGAGTAGTTCACCCTTGGACTATGGGTCCATACAGTAGCTAGATGGTTGGTTCTCCTTCTTTGTGCTAACATGTTTAGATCTTGTGAGCTCCGTTCATGATCTAGATCATCTATTTGTAATCCTATATGTTGTGTTTGTGGGGATCCGATGGATATTGAGGTTCTATGTCCGATTGATTATTGATTCTATCATGTCTATGTTATTTGTGATCTTGCATGCTCTCTGTTACTAGTAGCTATCTTTGCCAAGTAGATGCTTGTAACTCCAAGAGGGAGTATTTATGCTCGATAGTAGGTTCATGCCTCTAGTAATCTGGGGAAGTGACAGAAATCTCTAAGGTTGTAGATGTGCTGTGATGACCCACAAGTATAGGGGGTGTATCGCAGTATTTTCGATAAGTAAGAGTGTCGAACCCAACGAGGAGCAGAAGGTGCTGGCTAGTGGTATGGATCAGGAATTCTCTGCAAATACTTAGCAAACGGATTTTTAGGGGTTTTTGATAAAGCAAGTAAAGAAAGTACGAGTAAATAAAAGACAGTAGGAATAAATGCAGCAAGTGGCCCAATCCTTTATGCAGCAAAGGACAAGCCGGTTGTATTACTTAAGATGACCAAACGTTCTCGAGGACACATGGGAAGACTATCAAGTGCTTTCGCTTCATATAGTTGATTAATCTTCTCTAGTTTGCTAAGTGTTGTGTGGGTGAACCTGTGCTAATGTACCACCCCATCCAAGACTAGTACATATTTGTGATTATACCCCTTGCAAACATCCGTAAGTACAAGAAAGTAATTAAGGTAGAGACCTAACCACAACTTTAAACTCTAAGACCCTTACGTCCATTGTGCAATGGTTTCCTAACGGGGGTTCAAGTTTCTGTCACTCCGGCAACCCCTACGATTAGTAGCCAAATACATAATGCATTCCCCTAGGACCATATAGGTGAAGTGTCATGTAGTCGATGTTCACATGACACCACTAGAAGAAGTACACCACAACTTAAATAACAAACTATTGAATCTTTCTCAACACAACTCCACTACTAACAACATGACTTCTCCCATGTCCTCAAGAACAAAACGAACTACTCACAAGACATCATATGGATCATGATTAGAGATGGAATAATGATGTATAACAATCTGAACATAAACAATAATTCAATGGTTCACTCAATAGCATCAACTACAAAGAGTAATCAACACCAGGAAAGTTTCCCCTATGAACTAATGCAAGATTCAACTCAATTGTTACAGCAATATGGATATGGTGATGAGGGTGCTGATGGTGATGATGATGGTGTTGGGGATCGGTGCAGAAAACAAAAAATTTCCTACGAAGGATCCCCAGAAACTTAGCCTAGGATCTATGTATGTAGTAATGCGGTAACGGCCGATGCTTAGAGAATACATACCCTTGTAGACCGTACACGGTTAACGTTCCGCGGGGAACGTGGTTGATGTAGTCGTACTTGAAGCCGACCTCAAGGTCGCGAAGCTCCTCGCAGGTCACCCCTTGCTCCTTCTTGATCTTCATCATCTTCATCGTGCAATAGCTCCGGCTCACGACATTTAAGCGCCCCAAGTGTTGCGCCTCGTGTCTTCGTACACATCCGGTGCACGATGAGACCTCCGGCTCCCCGATCCCGCCGGGAGTGCGGAAGTTGATATCCGGCTAGGAATCCCTACAGCGCAACGGCATACTGCAGGAGTGCCTCGATCACATAGCCCAGACTTGGGGCCATGGTCACAAGGTATATAGAGAGGGAGGGAGAAAGTCAACAAAGGACTTCTCAAGTTGTGTGTTTAATTCCACCCATGGGCACCCCTTTATATAGGCTAAGGGGGTGTACCTTTCTCAAAGGCTAAGCCATGTGGGACTAATATTAAAGGAAAAAGGTAGCAGATTTTCGGACTGCCAAATGGGCCAAAAGAACTCAGCCTAAATAGCAAACAAAAAATACTAAATAAAAGAAAAAGAAACAGCAGGCTGGGGCTGGCTGGGTGGGCCTTGGCGCGGCCCACCCCGCGCCCAGCACTCCCACGAGGCGGCAGCCTACCAAGGGGAAGCCCCGGGTGGGCTGGCTCGCCTCCCAGCGACCCAGCACCCCGGCTGTAGCCTGGAGACCCTGGGTGGGCCGGTGGTGCCCCGTGCGGCCTAGCTTGCCCCGCATGCGGCGGCCTGTGTCCTGCCCCGCCCGGGTGGGCCGGCTGGCAGCAGCGGCCCGTGGCGGCCTGGCGGCGCTGATGCGCTCGACTTTCGACGTAGAGCTCGTTGGGAACCCCAAGAGGAAGGTATGATGAGCATAGCAGTAAGTTTTCCCTCAGTTATGAAACCAAGGTTTAATCGAACCAGTAGGAGCAAGGAAACACCCCAAAGGTGTTACTAGCTGAGCTTTGGCAGGGCGCACTACCGGTGCTAGTAGCAACGTGGATACCTGCACAACACAACCACAAAACTTTGTCCCCAACTTGCGATGAGGTTGTCAATCTCACCGTGTTTTGCGGAAAACAAAGGATTAAACGTATCGAATGGAAAGAAGTAATAGTTTGCAGAAAGTAAACACAAAGCAGAAACATTTTATAGATTGTATGTAAAGAAAAAGGACCGGGATCCATAGTTCAGTAGAGGTGGATCTCCTTAGATAAATAACATGCTGGGTGAACAAATTACAGCGGGGCAATTGACAAACACCGAGAAAGCAATACACGCATATACTAATCATCTTGACTCCTTTGAGACTTGATTGGGCATGACAACATAATACATACACCGCCATCCAACTGCATCTATGACTAATAACCCACCTTCAGGTTATCATCCGAACCCCCTCCAGTATTAAGTTGCAAGCAACAGATTATTGCTTTACGAACTACGTGTAAAGTAAACAATACGATTGTTCTATGAACAAAGGATTGTTGTTTTCTCCCTAGTAGCAACAACACATCTAGTACCTTAGAGATTTCTGTCACTTCCCTAGATTACCAGAGGCATGAACCCACTATCGAGCATAAATACTAACTCTTGGAGTTGCTAGCATCTACTTGGCCAAGGTAGCTACTAACAACGGAAAGCATGCAAGATCTCAAATAACAAAGACATGATAGAATCAATAATCAATCTGAAATAGCATCTCAATATCCATCGGATCCCCGCAAACACAACAAGTATGAATTACAAATAGATGACCTTGATCATGAACGGAGCTCACGAGATCTAAACATGAAAGCACAAAGGAGGAGAAACCAGCCATCTAGCTACTACATGGATCCGTAGTCCAAGGATGAACTACTCACGCATCACACCGGAGGCTTGCATGGTGATGAAGAAGGCCTCCAGGGTGAATTCCCCTCTCCGGCAGGGTGCCGGGAAGAGATTCAGATCCCTCCCGATCTAGGGATGGAGATGATGGCGGCTACAGACTCTTTCGTGGATTTTTGATCGGGTACTTAGGGTTTTCGTCCTGAGGGCAATATATAGGCGGAAGGAGAGGCCGAGGGGGTGCCGGGAGCAACCACACCACCCCCTGGCGCGGGCCAGGCCTAGCCGCGCGGCCAGGTGGTGTGGCCGGCCCCTGGCCCCTCTCCGTCTTGTATTCTGGCACTTGATCCCTTCCGGAAAAATAGGCACTTTGGCTTTTGTCCCGTCCAATTCTGAGAATATTCATTTTCTGACTTTCCTGGAACCAAAAATAGCAGAAAACAGGCAGCTGACACTGTGGCTCTTGTTAATAGGTCAGTCCAAGAAATTATATGAAAAGTACTCCAAAGTCGGAACAAAACACAAGAAAGTGGATATAACCAAGCATGGAACATCAAAAATTATAGATACATTTGCAATGTATCAGGCGCCCAGCTATCCGCCGCCCTGTGCGGTGGCGGTTATCCGCTGCCCATAGGGCTGGCTATTTTTCCTTTTTCTATTTATTTTCCTGCAGTTTTATTTCTAGGCCTTTTCCCTCTAGGATTGGCCTAATATAAAAGTTGACTTTATAAATCTTAATCTAAATATTATTTATAATATATTAATTCATAATTGACATATAATAAATATATATTTAAATTCCCATTTATCCAAAAACACTTTTCGGGGCTTTTCCCTTATTCTTTCTCCGAACAACTTCGGATCTCTCTGCGGAACGATTCCGGCTTTCTCTCTTTCTCTGCTATGATTCCGTCTTACGAATGATCGCTGTCATCGTACCCTTAAGTGTATCCTCTCACGGCTCGGGAATACTCCAGACATGATCTATATCAATGATCAACAGAGGGACCAGGGATATCCATGTGACCCCTATGCATTCCTGATGACAATGTCGTTTGAACCGTCTAAATGTAGCATCCTCTTCCTTTTGTTTCTCGATACAACTTGTCCAAGATCCGATCACTGGTATCCCATACCTTGTTCAATCTCGTTCACAACAAGTTATGTTTTCTTGTTACCGTGATATTACATCCCCGTGACCTAGTCACATGTAGCAACATGTATAGATGTAATCTCACCAAGTCGGCCGTATGTATATTTACCCGTCATGTGGGTGAACAAATCCCGGTCTTGCAGTCACATGTCATCTACTGTTCCTTCGGAATACCCAACATACCCCTTTATGGCCACCGCATTACCAGATGAGGCTTGATGTAGTCAAAGCAGCCTAGGGAAACAGTGAGTAATATGAGCTCACGGTCTAAGGAGAAGGAGTCTAGGTATAGCTGTTGGAACAATGAACTATATGACTTGATCGTGTTGCAATCCTTCGAGGAATGTCCAACCACATCATTCTCCAATGATATGATCTTGTTGTCAGTCGGCATAAATGCCCATGATCTTGAAACCCAGATCATCTTCGTGACCAACGAACTAGTACGAATAGAGGCTACTAGGGACTTGGTTGTTTCATACCACACCTGTACCAATGTTTCTACTTGGCACAGTTCTAGCACAATATGAAACTATTGTAAACTAATTGAGATATGACAATAAAAACCTATTTCTTATTTGCCTCTAGGGCATATCTCCTTCAGTCTCCCACTTGCACTAGAGTACAAATAATCTAGCTTGCATTTTACTCGTATAAACCATATTCCATATGCGTTTACAGATCATGCATGCTCATGGGAAACGTCATGTCCATGTTCTGTTTTACCAGATCATTATGTATTTTGCAAATCGTTAATGTCTTTCTAATCTGACATTCACACCATTATCTTATAATCGGTCGAAGCATTTGTTTGGCAACAAAGCGAAACTTTTGTTTCTAGTGTTTATAATGACGGTCGTTTTTCACTGTTGTCATCTAAACTTCGAAACACACTTTGCTATCCTTTGTGTATATACTATAGTCATGGCAGCAGAACGAGGCCAGATTCCAGGAGCTTACAGTGACGTTAGATCAACCTCGAGGGCTTTCTCATGGGCACTGAGCCCTGGGACACATCATTCTACATTAAAAGCGAACTAGCCCCGCCATAACATTATACATCACATAAGATGTAGCCTTTATACTTCTATATCTATGTAGATCCTAGTGCATGAAATGCAACTATGCCACTTACATTGCTTCTTGCTATTTAAGTACAAACTTAATTCTGGTTTAGTGATCAACTCAGGAATCACTTAAAGACATGTTCTTACATTTAAGAGCTAGTCCTTCCAACTAGAACCTTGGGTCACATTATGTCAAGTATACAACATGGTTATATGGAAGAACCCATGACTGAGGCATAGAAGATGCAATGCATCTCTTTCTTTCAACCATAGTTGTAATACTAACTCAATGCTTCATACAGTAAGAACTTCTTTCTTACCTTGTTCTATTTTGAACTACTTTAGAATCTTGTCTTAGGACATTCTGAACATCTTTCAGAATCAAGTCTAGGAAGCATTTGACATTCAGTGTTTATTAAACTTACTAATCTATCTCGATAGATCTTTTGTTTAATAACTTCAACTTCATCCTAACTTAAATACTATTAACACCAATCACATCATTCACATATGTCGTTCACATATCCTAGAATGATTTCACGCTCCCACTCGAATATGACATTCATGTTTGAGATCCAGGGATTTCACTTAGCTCCCACTCAAAATATGCCAGCTACATATTATGAATTAGCCAAGCTGATTTGCTCCCACTCAAATCCAGGTCCTCTCGACAAGCTTGGACATTCCAAAATTCTTTGATCACTATCAAATTGAGAATTCCACTAACGATATTTCAATGACTATTCATTTCTCGCACTCAGGTCCATCACGCTTCTTTGTATTTCGTAGGTATGTCTTGTTCAAAACATGACAAGTGAATCAATAATATAACTCCACAAACTTGTAGAATATATAGCTGAATCCTACTTTCTTTAAGTAAAAGTGTTCACTGAAACTTTATGATTATTATCAACAGTTTCTCCTCTATTTGTAGAGTTTGGTTTCACAAAACAAATGCCACTGCGCCATTCAACAATTTGGAGGCAAGGTCAAATACCTTGTTTTGATCTTTTACTTTCTTCCGCCTATATCTTCATCAAGACACATCAACTCAGGATAACAACTGGTTTGCCCCTTTGTGGAAGATGCATTCATAGCTTCCGAAGAATGCTTTACAAAGACTTGTTTATTCGCCACGACTTCGACTTGTCAAAATCTCCAGAAACTCGAACGTGCCATAATACTTATGGTGTTGTTTCCACGAATCTTTAGATGTTCCTTTGTGTTTCAAATGAGTGTTTGCTTATTTTGATCTTTAACTCTAAACGACTACTATAACCCCGATAAGAGATAATATGTATCTAATACAAAATGATTATGATGCTTAGACACTTCAACTTAGTTTGAATTCGTCCAATTATCATAATTTGTGAAACATCTTTCACAAGTTCTTTTTATGCTAAACTTAACTTGAATACCTAAGTCATGTCGATCAAATCGAAGAGACTTGTTAATTCAATTAATTCAGTATCCCATTTAGTTATGAACTCATTTGAACAATTCAAATCATTTCAAACTTCATGTTTCATTAAGTAAATACACTTATTCACTTAAGTCCACAATAAATGATTTCCACTACTTGTTGAAAATATGATACATCATTATGTATAAGTTTCAACATTTTTTCGCATATCACCGTTTTACCAGAATGCGGAGTTTTAGTCATTCTGCCCAAGAGGCATGGTTTTGCAAAGTCTCTAGATTATGCATCTAGGACCCCGATCTTTCATAAAGAACCTGCAATAACCAAAATGACTTAAACTGTAGTGTCATTTCATTATTAAGCTTTGGATATCTTTTAGCATTCTAATCCTTTATAAATGTTTAAACTATTATCATTAACATAGTGATGAGAATAACTTATTTATAATCATAATGTGACCATAAGGTATTGTTCATAAGAATAGTACAAACTGGTTTGTAACTTGTTCATATGAATAATCGTCTTGCCAAAAGCAAGACACACAAACTAGGATTAAAAATTATATTCAAGTCCACTAATCCAAATGATAAACTTTGAGGAAAGTGGTGATGTCGGCCATCAACTGTTTTGCTTGCCGTCATCAAGTCATGTTGCCTCAAACCCAGCAATTCTCAAGCAGATCATCCTGTTTTCACAAAACGGGATAAGTATCAAATACTTTGCAAACTGCAATGAGTTTTGCAAGAATCACATTTATAATATGTATATCTAACATATACCTTTTCATCCAAGATCTCCATTTGCAATCAAGCCCTTCTAAGAGTTCTCAACTTTAATGCAAGATCGCTAAGTGTTTCTCCAAACATTTCGAAGTCATTGAATTATCTCCTAATGGTTATTGTATCAAGAAGAGAAGATCACCTTTTACGAGGATATCCCTCAGGCGTGGGTATTAATCTATGAAGTTGGACCCTTTTGCTAAGTTCCACATAAAGCAATATATTCCCATGGTCGCAAAGGACCTCAATAGGATAGGCTAAGATCTACTAAGATATTTGCAAACAGACATCTAGACTAAGTTTATAATAAGAGATCAATTTATAATTGGTCTCCACTAAAACGGTCATCTCCTGGACGATTTTAGTGATCGCATGATCCCTATCCTCTACACCTCCCCCGATCATCACGGCCATCAGTGCAGTACCAAAGGTAGGCATTCACTAATGTCAATCACATCGTCCATGTGACTCATGCTCGATCTTTCGATCTCTTGTGTTCTGAGGCAAGCTTCTCTAGCGTGCTAGGCCCGCCAAATCTAACTTGTGTGTATTCGCTGTGCAACATGGCTTACACCCACTGTATGCGAACATAGATATGTCTGACCCCCGATCATCACGGCCGGCCTCATACCGAAGAACTTTCTTGGTGGTGCACACACAAGGGGAACACGGAACATTGGAATTAAATAGGGATTATCTTATTTGCTACCGTTGAGTATCTAAATACTAGCACACAATAAGATGTAAAATAGGTATCAACATCATATGTATAATGTGATATGATATGGTCTTTCTTCTTGCGCCTTGATCTCCATCGAGCGCTCTGGCATGATCTCCATCGTGCCCTTGGTTTGACGCCAAGTCCACGACGCCTCCACCAGGTCGTCCATCGGAACGATGACTATTACTATACTACTTAGTAACAGAAAAGTAAACTACTTTACCTTCGTATCGACCATTGCCATATCATATTCACATGCCCCCTGCAAAATAAAGTTAGACGCCTCTACTTTATCTATTGCAAGTTTTACGTGGTTGTTAGGGCTTTCGCACTAGAACCGTTTCTAAACTACGAACTTTCCAACCACAACATGAATCCGACAGTTGTCTCTATTACACCCCTTTCGGGGCCCTCCGTTGTAAATGCTATATGAACTATCGAATGAGAGACAGACACCCGCTAGCCACTTATACGGTAGAAGCCGTATGTTGAGCATGGAACCAGTCTCGTGTACGAATACGCGTAAGGTCGGTCTGGGCCGCTTCATCAAACAATACCGCAATATAAACAAGTACACATTAGAGGGTAACAACTAAGGGATCAATGCCCGCACAAAACTTGTGTGTATTGGCCATACATCACTCCTACGCATAGATCGGCTCTGATACCACTATTGGGGATCGACACAGAAAACAAAAAATTTCCTACGAAAGATCCCTGGAAACTTAGCCTAGGATCTATCTATGTAGTAATGCGGTAACGGCCGATGCGTAGAGAATACATACCCTTATAGACCGTACGCGGTTAACGTTCTACGGGGAACATGGTTGATGTAGTCGTACTCGAAGCCGACCTTAAGGTCGCGAAGCTCCTCGCAGGTCACCCCTTGCTCCTTCTTGATGTTCATCATCTTCACCGTGCAACAGCTCCGGCTCACGACATTTAAGCGCCCCAAGTGTTGCGCATCGTGTCTTCGTACACATCCGGTGCACGATGAGACCTCCGGCTCCCCTATCCCGCCGGGAGTGCGAAAGTTGATATCCGGCTAGGAATCCCTGCTGTGCAACGTCGTACTGCAGGAGTGCCTCGATCGCACAACCCAGACTTGGGGCCATGGTCACAAGGTATAGAGAGAGGGAGGGAGAAAGTCAACCAAAGGACTTCTCAAGTTGTGTGTTTAATCCCACCCATGGGCACCCCTTTATATAGGCTAAGGGGGTGTATCTTTCTCAAAGGCTAAGCCATGTGGGACTAATATTAAAGGAAAAAGGCAGCAGATTTTTAGACTGCCAAATGGGCCAAAAGAACTCAGCCCAAATAGCAAACCAAAAATACTAAAAAAATAAAAAGAAACAGCAGGCTGGGGCTGGCCGGGTGGGCCTTGCCGCGACCCACCCCGCGCCCAGCACTCCCGCGAGGCGGCGGCCTGCCAAGGGGAAGCCCCGGGTGGGCCGGCTCTCCCCCCGGCGACTCAGCACCTCGGCTGCAGCCTGGCGACCCCGGGTAGGCCGGTGCTGCCCCGTGCGGCCCAGCTTGCCCCGCAGGCGGCGGCCTGTGTTCTGCCCCCGCCCGGGTGGGCCGGCTGGCAGCAGCGGCCCGTGGCGGCCTGGCGGCGCCAAGCTATCCGCCGCCCTGTGCGGTGGCGGTTATCCGCCGCCCACAGGGCTGGCTATTTTTCCTTTTTCCTTTTATTTTCCTGCAGTTTTATTGCTAGGCCTTTTCCCTCTAGAATTTGGCCTAATATAAAAGTTGACTTTATAAATCTTAATCTAAATATTATTTATATTAATTCATAATTAACATATAATAAATATATATTTAAATTCCCATTGATCTGAAAACACTTTTCGGGGCTTTTCCTTTATTCTTTCTCCGAACAGCTTCGGATCTCTCCGCGGAACGATTCCGGCTTTCTCTCTTTCTCTACTATGATTCCGTCTTACGAATGATCACTCTCATCGTACCCTTAAGTGTATCCTCTCACGGCTCGGGAATGCTCTAGACATGATCTGTATCAATGATCAACAGAGGGACTAGGGATATCCATGTGACCCCTATGCATTCCTGATGACAATGTCGTTTGAACGGTCTAAATGTAGCATCCCCTTCCTTTTGTTTCTCGATACAACTTGTCCGAGATCCGATCACTGGTATCCCATACCTTGTTCAATCTCGTTCACAACAAGTTATGTTTTCTTGTTACCGTGATATTACATCCCCTTGACCTAGTCACATGTTGCAACATTTATAGATGTAATCTCACCAAGTCGACCGTATGTATCTTTACCCGTCATGTGGGTGAACAAATCCCGGTCTTGCAGTCACATGTCATCTACTGTTCCTTCGGAATACCCAACATACACCTTTATGGCCACCGCATTACCAGATGACGTTTGATGCAGTCAAAGCAGCCTAGGGAAACAGTGAGTAATATGAGCTCACAGTCTAAGGAGAAGGAGTCTAGGTATATCTGTTGTAGCAATGAACTATATGACTTGATCGTGTTGCAATCCTTCGAGGAATGTCCAACCACATCATTCTCCAATGATATGATCTCGTTGTCAGTCGGCATAAATGCCCATGATCTTGAAACCCAGATCATCTTCGTGACCAACGAACTAGTATGAATAGAGGCTACTAGGGACTTGGTTGTTTCATACCACACCTGTACCAATGTTTCTACTTGGCACAGTTCTAGCACAATATGAAACTATTATAAACTAATTGAGATATAACAATAAAAACCTATTTCTTATTTGCCTCTAGGGCATATCTCCTTCAGATGGTGGTGATGATGATGATCCTGATGAAGTCCAGCATGATGGTGGTGTTGATGGTGACGATCTCCCCTCTCCGAGAAAGAATTCCCCGGCAGAAATCTGTCAGCCAGAGAGATCTTTCTCTCTCGGTGTTTTCCGCCCCGCAGAGGCGACGAAATCTTTTTGTGGTCGCTCCCCGAGTCTTAGGGTTTCGGGAGGATAATATACGCCAGAGGAGAGAGCCAGAGGTGGGCCAGGGTGGCCACACCACCTCCTGGCGCGGCCTAGGGCTGCCCGTGCCAGGGGGTGTTATGGGCCCCCTGTGGCCCATCTCCACTCCGTCTTCTGGCATCCTTAGTCTTCTGGAAAAATAGGATTTTCCGTATATTTTCCCGAATTTTCTGATCTTCGCGAATTTTGCCTCCAAACAACACCTTCTCCATCAGAATCCTGACTGTAGCGGTCCATGCTCCAAATATCATCAACCATGCAAAAACAGATGAAATAACATAAGTATCACCTCTCAATATGAAATATTTCAATGAATAATAGTGAATTAAGACATAGAATAGTGATGCAAAATGGACGTATCAACTCCCCCAAGCTTAGACTTCGCTTGTCCCCAAGCGAAACTGAGCTCAATAAACATGGCCTCAGGTTTATGGAGTGAAGAGTCGATAAAAGAATACGGACAAGAAGCATCACATTCATCAAATACATAGATCATAATAGAAGACAACTCACTATTATATAACTCATCTTGTAATAAGTAAAGGAAACACAATAAAGATACATAAAGTGAATCATAATTGGTAATGGCAGACTTAGCTCTTGGTCGAAGAATAGTTGATAATTGCTGGAGTTCACAAATAACTGGTTTCTATGATAGCTTTCAAAGTAGTAAACATCAAGATAAGAGCAATGTGCAAAACAAGGAACATAAGAAACATGATTGAATAAATCATCAGATCAATGAATGAAACACAACAACTCAAAATACTTGCTAAGATAGAAGGGAGTAGTTTACTGACTCAACTACAAAGTAAAAGAAAGGCCCTTCACAGAGTGAAGCAGGGATTGCAAGTCTCATAAAGAGCTCCCAAAAATTATGATACTTACTAGCTTTCAGCTCTCATTGCCCCTATCATAGGCATCTTTAGGTGATTAAGGTTAAAGTGATCAAATATGAGGATATGCATTGACAAGTTGTAAGTTGAGAATCTCATCTCCCTTGAATACGAGGGCCGCTCCTCACGCTACTCAAGTTTAGTCACCGGTAAGTTCTTGTCATCGTAAGCATATGTGTATCATAGAGAACTGCCAACAGGGTACCCCTTGCCCGATGATACGGAAGAATCCCCATATCAAAATGACAAGGCAAGCAGACAACAAGCATCTCAACAATCTTCTTATTTACCATGGGAATATGGTGGTTTTTTCTCTCTTTCCTCTTTTCATAATCTCTTTTTTTTCTTTTTCTCTTTTTTCTCAATCTCTATCTCTTTTTTTATAAGAAGAATGCTTCATAGATGCTCGTTATGGTTACGCTGCAGGTTTCCACCATGTCAGCATGGATTAGACCAGCGGCCCAGGCGTTTCTCTAACACACATGCATAACTCCATGGACTTACAAGATCCCCTTTCATTTCACACCGACGACATCCATAGACAAAAGAACATGATATCAACTAGGTACAAAGTACCAGTGCAATGTTGAAAGCGTTCCCCATGACAACATGGTTCTGCTAATTCACAACTCACAAAGCGCAAGCATATACGCAACATAGATGGGCACAATGGTTCAAGTTTATTAAGTGCAAGAAAGTAAAGTGTGCCATCAAGTTCGTGAGATCTTTAATCACTAATTTTCACATAACAAGTTTAATTTGGGAGGTAGATAAAATAAGAATTTACTTGGAATAGCAATAATGCTAATAGGTAGGTATGGTGGACACAAATGGCGTGGGTTTTGGTTTAAAGGAGTTGGATGCACGAGAAGAATATCCTCTCAGTACAGGTTTTTGGCTAGCAAGGCTGGGTAGCAAGTATAAGAGTTGAAGGAAACAAACAAACATACAAGTGATAAAGACAAACATGCAATCTTCCTTGGAAGCACAAAAGATCCTAACTAGAGAATACTAAACTTATGAGCAAATCAAGAAAGAAAGATGATGAAATTATTTTTCTTTAAAGGTACTTTTATCTTTTCTTTCAACTCTTCAAAAATAGTGTTGCTACTGACCGAGCCAGGTTTGCCAAAACCAACTAAATTAACTCAATGATCCCAAAGTGATAGCAATACTAACAACAAGATCAATCATATAACCACGAATTGAAAACTAATATAAGCTATGGAAAAGAGTAAATGATAGAACTTCTCATTAATATTCCATAACGGTAACTCACACCAAGGGATGCATATCTAACGAGAGAGGGGACACTTCCATAATGCAAACCATACTACATAATAACTCCTCTATTCATGATATGACTCTACTAATAAGGTAAAAAGATAGAAGATAGTGATGTGATACCGCGGCACTCCCCCAAGCTTGGAACAAACCAAGGGGATGCCAAACCTGATGACGAATTACTCCTTAGGTGGTGGTGGTATCCTATCGATGAGCCCTCTGATCAGTTTCCCCAAGTCCTCAATCTCGAAGGTGAGAGTATGAATCAACTTCGAGTTGTGCTCAATACGGCTCATGATCATTTCAGTTTGTGGATCCCAGCTCTTGTGATTCTTTTTCCGTTCTTCCCTCTTGGAGTCTTCTTTTCCTGCATGGTTATGGATAAAGGTATGGAAGGGATTCTTGGTGTGAGGAGGAAGTGACCGTGGAGCCAAACTGTGACAGGGAGCTTTCCCCCTAGTCTGCATCCGCGCAGTCCTTCTAACCCTGGCAGGTTTCGTCACCACTCCAATGCTTGCAATGGTAGTTTCGGTATGCGGATGTTGGCCTTGCTCCTCTTCACCTTCATTCTTGATCTCCTTCTCCTTCCCGAGGTCTTGGAGGTCTTCCTCCATGGGCTCCTTCCCTTTATCCTTGGTGGACATCATTGTGCTTATAAGCCTTCAAAGAGTATGTCCTTGCAGAAACAGATCAAAACAAAAACACGATATACGAACCTCGGGGGATCCGGGGGGTTATATATTACGAAGTTTCATATCAAAAGGAAGGTACTGGGAGAAAACGAGTCGGAGGCGGAGTTCGGGGTGGACTCACCACCTGGTGGCGCGGCCAGGGGAGGGCCCACGCCACAGGGTGGTGTGAGCCACCCTGGCTCCGTTTTCGTCCCTTTTTCGCTTTGTAGCTTTCCTTATTGACTGAAAACTGCAAAACTATAGTTGAATAGTATTTTCGTGGAACTTTTCTTACCAGAACTGTTACCTATTTGAAAACAGACTCTGTAGGTCTCTGAATTTGGTATCTAGTAGATTCTTTCGGAGTCACCACTTGAATAACATCAATATCTTCATCTTCATACACTAATTACTTGAGTCATCAAACCCTTCTCTTCCTTATTACACCATTATCTCCACTTCCTGGAAATTTCTCTCACACAAAACTTCACACAGTTCTCATTAGCAACATTAGTATAAGTGAAGTGATAAAACCTTTTGAGTCCAACTTAAACTGAAAACAATCAAAACATAAGTTACTGTAGCAACTCTTCCAAAAACGCAAAAATAATTCAAAAAGGAAATCGAATAAAGAAGCAAATGCAAGAGTGGCAAAATCTGTCAAAACAGACCAGCAGGTAAAGATCAATTTTTTAGAAACTTTTATGTTGCTCAAATCAAAAAGTGCAAAACTAATGAAAGTTAAATAACAACCTGGGGCAGAAGCACAAAAAATTACAGCTCAATCCGACATACAGAGATCTCTCACGAATTTTTACGGTGAAGCACAAAAATCTGTTTCGGGACAGCAACTTCGCCAAATATTACTTCTCTCTCATTAGAGGTTGATCTTGACACAAAAACCAAACAAAACGGATAAGGATAGGTTACTACCGAAGTAATAACTTCCAAGACTCAAAGAAACAAAAACAAACTGAAAGCAAAAACAAATTGGGTTGTCTCCCATAAAGCTCTTTCTTTAAAGCCATTAAGATGGGCATTATAATTTTGAAGAAGCTCACATAGGAATACGAATTGAAGTGAAAGAGAGCATTAAGAAGCAAAAAAATACACACATTTAAGTCTAACCCACTTCCTATGCAAGGGAATTTTGCAAACAAACAAGTTGTTGAAACCAGAGGCAACTTGCATAAGAAGGCAAAAGAAGTGCAACATAAAAACTTTCAGCATGAAACGAGGAAACTTGATATTATTGAGATGCATATGAACACTTTTCCCTCTCTCATAATAACTTTCAGTATCATGCATAAACTTAACAATATATCTATCACAAGAACCATCATAGCAATGATCACTTATTCTAACAGAAAACACGGGAATACTAGCTCTCATAACACTACTATGTGAAACAATATTAGAGGTATCCTTACAAAGGATAGTGTGTCCCTCTTCTTCATATTTAGTAACAAAGTCTTTCAAATTTGCTATTATAGGTTCATCAACCATTTGTTTATCATGTTCAACAGCTTCATTCATACTTTCATCAACCATACTAGCTATCATAGAGTGTTCCCTTATCTTAACTGGGAAAGGCATTTTCTCAATATAAGGTTCATGTAAAACATGATTAGCAGTATAAACTTCAGTATTTCTTGCAGGAACACTCTTAGCAATATCTTTATAAGGTTCATGATACTTATTCCACTTCTTTTTAGGCACTTCAATATAGGAAGCAAAAGCCTTGAAATAAGAAGCAATAGCTTGAGAGTCTAGACCATAAGTATTTTTAATAGTTTGAAAGTCATCAGTTCCCATAAAAGATTCAATGCATTCATAATCATAAATTATACCTGATTTTCTACCTTTGTCATTCTCCCAAGCTTCAGCATTATCTTGAATACGGTCCAGAAGA
Organism: Avena sativa; assembly: GCA_916181665.1. Taxonomy (NCBI): domain Eukaryota; kingdom Viridiplantae; phylum Streptophyta; class Magnoliopsida; order Poales; family Poaceae; genus Avena; species Avena sativa. The sequence continues at coordinate 440,229,534 of OV702295.1, forward strand.
TCCCATTTAGCTTATTATTCCATGCGAGTGAATGATCCAGCACAAGAAGCATCCAATAAATCTTTATCATGTAGAGGGAGCCTTGCATAAAAGTTATTGATAATAATATTGTTGGGTAGCTCATGAATGGGACATTTGAGCATTAGTAACTTCAATCTCCCCCAAGCTTGAGCTGTACTCTCTCCAGCAAGAGGCCAAAAGTTGTATATTTGATTCCGATCTTTATGAATCTCACTAGGAGGATAAAATTTTGAATAAAAGAGAGGCACTATTTCCTCCCATTCCAGAGCCTGACCATTCTTCAGCAGCTTATACCATTCCTCAGCTCTTCCTTTCAGTGATAATGAGAATAACTTCTTCTTAACTTGATCTGTAGTAATACCTGCACACTTGAACAACCCGCATAATTCGTGTATAAAGAGCAAATGATCACCGAGATGGACAGTTCCATCCCCAACATAGTAGTTATCCATAAAACGATCAATAATTCTTGTAGGTATTTTGAAAACATCATTCTCAGCAGGTGGTGGTTTATATACTACCTTAGCAGTGGTAGTAGCATTACCAAATAAGAAACTCAGCGAATTATCCATAACGAAAATAAAGCAACTAACAGAAGTAAACAATACTCACAATAGAAGTTTCCTTTACCAGTTCCACTCTCTAATAGCACTTCACTCCTCGGCAACGGCGCTAGAAAATAGTCTTAATGACCCATAAGTATAGGGGGTGTATCGCAGTATTTTCGGTAAGTAAGAGTGTCAAACCCAACGAGGAGCAGAAGGTGCTGGCTAGTGGTATGGATCAGGAATTCTCTACAAATACTTAGCAAACGGATTTTAGGGGTTTTTGATAAAGCAAGTGAACAAAGTACGAGTAAATAAAAGACAGTAGGAATAAATGCAGCAAGTGGCTCAATCCTTTATACAGCAAAGGACAAGCCGGTTGTATTACTTAAGATGACCAAACGTTCTCGCAGACACATGGGAAGACTGTCAAGTGCTTTCGCTTCATATAGTTGATTAATCTTCTCTAGCTTGTTAAGTGTTGTGTGGGTGAACCTGTGCTAATGTACCGCCCCATCCAAGACTAATACATACTTGTGATTATACCCCTTGCAAACATCCGTCAGTACAAGAAAGTAATTAAGGTAGAGATCTAACCATAGCTTTAAACTCTAAGACCCTTACGTCCCTTGTGCAATGGTTTCCTAACAGGGGTTCAGGTTTCTGTCACTCCGGCAACCCCTACGATTAGTAGCCAAATACACAATGCATTCCCCTAGGCCCATATAGGTGAAGTGTCATGTAGCCGATGCTCACATGACACCACTAGAAGAAGTACACCACAACTTAAATATCAAACTATTGAATCTTTCTCAACAGAACTCCACTACTAACAACATGACTTCTCCCATGTCCTCAAGAACAAAACGAACTACTCACAAGACATCATATGGATCATGATCAGAGATGGAATAATGATGTATAACAATCTGAACATAAACAATAATTCAATGGTTCACTCAATAGCATCAACTACAAAGAGTAATCAACACCGGGAAAGTTTCCCCTATGAACTAATGCAAGATTCAACTCCATTGTTACAGCAATATGGAGATGGTGATGAGGGTGCTCATGGTGATGATGATGGTGGTGGTGGTGATGATGATCCCGATGAAGTCCAGCTTGATGGTGGTGTTGATGGCGACGATCTCCCCTCTCTAGGAAGGAATTCCCCTGGCAGAAATCTGTCTGCCGGAGAGATCTTTCTCTCTCGGTGTTTTCCACCCCGCAGCTGCGGCGGAATCTTTTTGTGGTCGCTCCCCAAGTATTAGGGTTTCGGGAGGATAATATACGCCAGAGGAGAGAGCCAGAGGTGGGCCAGGGCGGCCACACCACCTCCTGGCGCGGCCTAGGGCTGCCCGCGCCAGGGGGTGGTGTGGGCCTCCTGTGGCCCATCTCCACTCCGTCTTCTGGCATCCTTAGTCTTCTAGAAAAATAGGATTTTCTGTATATTTTCCCAGATTTTCTGATCTTCGCAAATTTTGCCTCCAAACAGCACCTTTTCCATCAAAATCTTGACTGCAGCGGTTCATGCTTCAAAAGTCATCAACCATGCAAAAACAGATGAAATAACATAAGTATCACCTCTCAATATGAAATATATCAATGAATAATAGTGAATTAAGACATAGAATAGTGATGCAAAATGGACGTATCATGTTGTTGCTACTAGGGAGAAAACAACAATCCTTTGTCCATGGGACAATTGTATTGATTACTTTACACACTTTGCTTAATGCAATTATCTGTTGCTTGCAACTTAATACTGGAAGTTGTTCGGATGATAACATGAAGGTGGATTGTTATTCATAGATGCAGTTGGATTATGGTCAATGTATTATGTTGTAATGCCCAATCAAATCTTGTAGGAGTCAAGATGTCTAGTATATGCATTGTTATGCTTTCTCAATCTGTCAATTGCCCCGCTGTAATTTGTTCACCCAACATGCTATTTATCTTAAGGAGAAACACCTCTAGTGAACTATGGATCCCACTCCATTCCTTTACCATTGATATACCATCTACCATTTACTGTTTACTTTCTGCAAGCAATTACTATCTTCCACACTATACGTTTAACCCTTTGTTTTCAGCAAAACCAGTGAGATTGACAACCTCACTGTAAGTTGGGGCAAAGTTCCGTGGTTGTGTTGTGCAGGATTCCAAGTTGTTAGCAACACCTTGGAGTTGTTTCCTTACTCCTACTGGTTCGATAACCTTGGTTTCATAACTGAGGGAAACTTGCTGCTGTGCTCATCATACCTTCCTCTTGGGGTTCCCAACGAGCTCTACATATCTTGAGCCATCAATGTGTATGACAAATACGTTGGCCCTCGCAATGCTTATGCTTATATGTGGTACTCAATTTGGGTACCAAAAGATCTTGTTGCTAATGCTAGCGGACCCATTACTCAATGGGTTCCTAAATCAAAGAATTGATTTTGTAGGGGTATGCCTCCAGAGGATCAAAATGGGTGTTTGATAGTTGATGTACTAATCATATGACCGGAGGTAGAAGTGCGCTTGACTAATTCAGTCATGATGTCAATTCAATGTCAAGCATCTCTAAAGGAAAGGTACTAGGTTATGGCAAGTTGGTGGTCTCCAAGGCATTGACCCTATAGATCGTCATTCTTGTTGAGAACCTTGGTTACTACTTACTTCCAATTAAACATCTTGCAGATGTTGGTTATGATTCCTATTTTTTGAGAACATTTGTGAAAGTATTTAGGAGTGATAATCTCAATTTCGTCCTTGTTGGATATGTGGAAGACGACCTTTATGTGGTCGACCTCTCGCAAGAGAACCAATGTCTTTCCACATGTTTAATGACCAAGGTTGACGAGGGATGGCTTTGGCATCACCGCCTTGGCCGCATCAACATGAGAAATCTTAAACAACTCCTAAAGGGTGAGCATATTGTTGGACTAACCGGTATTTCTTTTGAGAAGGATCGTGTGTGTAGTGCTTGCATCTCCGGAAAGCAACACATGAAGAGTCATCCATCAATATCCAAGGTGGCCACGTCAAGACCGTTGGAGCTTCTCCATTTGGATCTCTTCATGCCATCAACATATGATACTCTTGGTGGAACAAAGTATGGCCTTGTCATAGGATGAGACCTACAAGTACTTCATGATCTTTGCCAAGCAAGCTCAACATACCCATGAAGTGGATATCAAGACCATTAGGACCGACAATGGCACCGAATTCAAGAACTACACCATGCAAGAGTTTGTTTAAGATGAGGGGATCAAGCATGAATTCTCGGCTCCATATACCCCTCATCAAAATGCTGTTGTTGAAAGGAAGAACCAGACTATCATTGAGATGGCAAGAACAATGTTGAGTGAGTTCAAGTCACCCCACAAATTTTGGGGATAAGCCATCGCTACCGCGGTTCAATACTCGAACCGGCTCTTCCTCCGAGCTCCCTTTTACATGACTCCGTATGAGATTCTCACAAAGAACAATCCCAACGTCAACTACTTCCGCGTCTTTGGGTGCAAGTTCCTCGTCAAGAACAAGAAAGAAAAGCTCGATAAATTTGAATCTAGAACTATAGAGGGTATATTTGTTGGTTATGTGGAAAACTCTCATGTCTATAGATACTACAACAAAACCAATGGTTGTGTTGAAGTATCTTGTGATGTGGAATTTTTGGAGGATAATAGCCCCCAAGAGGGGCAAGTTGTTCCACGTGTTGTAGGTGATGGAGATTCCTCTCAAGTCATCAAGTTGATGGGAATTGGGAATATTTTTCCCACCGAATATCATATCCATCATCAAGAAGTTGATGGGGGAGAATCAATCTCAACTCAAGAAGATCCTAGCTCTACTCAAGTTGAACCATCAAGTGCACCACATGACGAACAACTCTCGCAAACCGAAAAACAAGAACCAAGCCCTCAACCCGTTGAGCAAGACCAAGAAGACGAACAAGTTCCTCAAAACCAAGGTCAAGCTCAAGAAGTTGTCAATGATCAAGGACCAACAAAATATGAATTTGTTGATCATGAAGGGACAATCCAGAAGATCAAGTTAGCCTCTATTGCAAGTGGAACCCAAGTCAATAATATACTTGGAAGCATATCAAGAGGTATCGATACTCGCAACAAGAAGAAACATCTCACTACCTTTTGTGGCCATCATGAATTTGTGTCCAACTTTGAGCCACTCAAGGTCCATGAAGCTCTATAAGATCCGGATTGGGTCATTATCATGCAAGAAGAACTCGAGTGCTTCATCGGTCGTATAGTTTCGACCATATAGATTCAGACACCAAAAATCAAAAGTATCTAAGAGTTTAACGACCAACTATACAACCGGAATTTTGGCTCCGATCATATAGTTACGACCGTATAGGCTCAGATATTGAAAACAATTTCACAATGATGATGCAGAGAGTTTAACGACCAACTATACGACAGGAGATTCCTCTCCGGTCCTATAGTTCCACCAGTATAGTTGGTAAAACCCCTCAAAAACTTCAGAAAACACACGGAATTCAAAGGCAAAATTTTCAAAAGTAAAATTTGTGAAAACAAATCACTTATTTGGGTAAGAACACTTACCTTGCACTTACCTTTTGCTTATTCGGGAATAAATAACTCCTCCAACAACAAAGACTCCTTTTCGCTTGGAGGAATTGACCATAGTTCATTGAATAATTCTCGTAAACGAAAATCACCAGGACTAAAGTTCCTCTCAACAAGATTGGTGCCTTGCTGGGCAAATAGGGATACTACATCTAACATCTTTATTTCTTGCCTCTCCGTGATCTGCAACTCAAATTCTTAAAGTGAAAGATTCCAATGGATCAGTCTTGGCTTATGGTCTTTCCTCTCAAGGAGTTATTTTAAGCCATCATGATCCGTGTGAACTCTTACCTTTTCATCAAATATATACGAACAAAATTTATCACAAGAGAAAAATACAGCAAAAAGTTCCCTTTATTCATTAGGGTAATTTTTTTGAGCACCATTAAGAGTTCTACTAGCATGATGCATAATATTAAATCTGCTACCAATGTGTTGTCCCAGAGTTACTCCTACAACATCATCACTATCTTCACATATTAAGTCAAAGGTTGTATCCCAGATGGGTGGTTTAATAATAGGAGCACGAGATAAAGCATTTTTGAGTTTATCTAAGGCTTCAAGACATTTATCATCAAAATTAACTCTTACTCCCTTTTGCAGGAGGTTAGTCAAAGGTTTAGATATTCCAGAGAAATTTCTAATAAACCTTCTATAAAAACCCACATGACCAAGGAAACTTCTTATACCTTTAATATCCCTAGGTTGTGCCATTCTCTCTATTACCTCAACCTTAGCTCTACCCACTTCAATTCCCTTACCTAATACCTTGTGTCCAAGGACTATACCTTCTTTGACCATAAACTGGCACTTCTCCTAGTTTAGAACAAGGTTAGTTTCTTCACAATGCTGCAAAACTCTTTTGAGATTATCCAAGCAACTAGTAAACGAAGTTCCATAGACAGAAAAGTCATTCATAAATACTTCCATTATAAGTTCTATAAAATCTGCAAAAATGGCGGTCATGCATCATTGAAAAGTAGCTAGAGCATTAAATAAACCAAAAGGCATACGTCGGTAAGCATGTAAACCACAAGGACTAATGAAAGTTGTTTTAAGTTGGTCATCGGATGAACAGCTATTTGAGAAAAACCAGAGTATCCGTCCAAGTAACAAAAATGAGTATGGTTTTCTAACCTTTCTAAAGTTTGATCTAAGAATGGTAAAGGAGAGTGATCTTTCCTAGTTTCTTTATTTAATTTCCTGAAGTCTATGCACATCCTATGCCCAACAACAGTTCTAGTAGGTATCAATTCATTATTTTCATTAGGAACAACAGTAAAACCGCCCTTCTTAGGGACACAATGAACATGACTTACCCATTCACTTTCTTTAACAGGATAGATTATACCTGCGTCCAGTAAGCGTACAATTTCGTTTCTTACCACTTCCTTCATTTCAGGCTTCAATCTTCTATTAAATTCTGCAACTGGTTTAGCACCTTATTCCATGACTACTCGATTTACGGCTATCATGGGACTGATGCCCTTCAAGTCATCCATTGAGTACCCGAAGGCCTTGCGATGCTCTTTAAGTATCTTCATGAGTTCTTCTTCTTCTTCTCCTGAAAGTTCAACACTAATAATAACAGGAAATTTACTCCTATCATCTAGAAACCTGTATTTAAGATTATCTAGTAGAGTCTTCAACTCTAGGGGTGGTAGTTCCTCGTCCCCTCTTTTTCCCGGCTCTTCAAAAGCCTCGTCGGTTGGAGGTCCCATAATGGGAAGTGAATCGAATTCATCTTCTAGTTCTTCCGGGGACTTGTCCTTCATAACTATCTCTTGATAATTTGGATCTTCATTTATTTCTTCTTCTTGGTTACTAAAGAAAAGAGCTGCCATTTCCTCAATAGTTCTCTCTTCCTCTTGTATTTGTGGAGGCCTGTCTTTAAATTTGGAAAAGTGGAATTTATTTTCCGCTCCCCCAAGCTTAAGAGACACAATCTCCTTCTTGAAATTAACATAGGCACCTATATCACCCAAAAAGTTCCTTCCAAATATAATTGGGCAAAGAGTGTTAGCTGGCATATCAACAACTACAAAATCGATAGGAAAGTTTTTGTTGCCAATTGTGACAGTTGCATCTTCAACTATTCCCATCGGAATTCTAAGATTTTTATTGGCTAACATAATCGTCATATCAATATTTTCAATTATAGCCGGTTTTATTTCTTCTTTTATTTCTAAGTAGAAATCATAAGATATAACATTAACTTCGGTGCCAAGATCGCATAAACCATAATGCAAGGTTTCTTTAAATATGCAGGTAAGAATAGGCTTACCCACATCTTTTACCTTTGTTTTTCCTTCAACCAATACGGAAGTCTCTTCATCAAGTTCAACTATGTTACAATGTGCACACATAGCCAAAATTGCTTCCTTGGTTACCTCTTCATCTTTGGTGTCTTCCAGATTTTTCATGACTTCTGACATACTTTCTTATTCCTTCTTCTCCTGTACTGATTTTAGCTGTTCATATTCAAGAATATGATTTTGTGCAGTGTCAGGGAAAGGCATTTCATATATTGGTTCTAGGGAGGCCAATATTTCTTTATCTTGACTTTTCTTCTCAGGTTCGGGTGGTGGATCATACTTGACCGGACCCTCTTTTGGAGCTTTTATATGTTCTATAAAAGCTTTAACAACTTGCAACACATGATCTGAATCCAAGTAAAGTTCTTTAGATAATTCTTTAACATGGCCTTTTTAATTATAGTCATGAATACAATCATGTTCTATTTCTACACCTCCCTCACTTCCTAGACCAAAATTCCATGCAACTCTATGATCACATATTCTATTAAGTAAAGCCCAAGCTTTAGGTATAGGAAGATTCATAAAGGCTCCTTCCGCAAAAGAGTCTAGTTCAATTTTATTAGGTTTAATTAAACTGCCATAAAAGATATGCAATAAATACCATTCAGGTAAATCATGATGAGGACACAGATGTATTAAATCTTTAAATATGATATAAGCTCTTATTAGTCCTTCATTAGAGCGATTCTTCTAAGTCATTATAAGACGCCTGATTCCAAAAGATTTTGATAATGGATAATATTTTGCTAGAAATTCACAGGCTATATTATCCCAAGTAGTAGTGGCTTTAGCGGGTAGAGATCTATACCATGAGAGAGTTGAACTAGTCAAAGTCTGACTAAAGAGTTTAACCCTTACCTCATTAACGGTATATCCCGTCAATAGAAAAGTGCCACATATATCTTTGAAACATGCAATATGCTCATATGGATCAGGATCTTCTTCATCTCTAGTAAATTGCTTCTTGTGTAGAATACCGAGTAGTATAGGATTTATTTCAAACCCCCTTGTCTTCTCATTGGAGTTGTCTCTTTTATATATATCATAGGGCTTCCCAAAGTAGTTGAGTGGGCTAGCACTAGTCATGTGCTCAAACTCCATCATGTTGGTGGAAATCTATAACTCAAAACAAAATTTAACAAGATAAAAATAAATAAGCAAAAACGAAAAGACCTACATCACTTAGCTCCCCAGCAACGGCGCCATAAAATAGCTTGATGACTGCAAGTGCACAGATCGTTTGTAGCTACTTTCGAAATAAAGATATCGATCCCACGTGGAGTATGAGTCTGAAGTCTAATAACTCTTGAAATAAATATTACGATGGAAATGCTAGATAAAGTTCTATGTAACAAGATAAAATGCGAGTATTGTGTAAAAAGGTGTTTTTGGGTTTTAGGTGTAAGAGCAATAATAAGGTAAAATAAAACAACTGAATACAGAAAGTAAGTATCGCGTATGTAAGAGAGATTGGAACTCCAATAGGGGAAAGCGTTCTCAGGGAGTAGCGGATACACCAATAGCATTATAAGGAGCTAAGATAAGATTATTTTCATGAACATTCTCAACTATGTATGTGTGGGAGGAACTCCGTATTTGGACAAATAGGCAGCAACCGCTGCTCACATCATCCTCATAACCACAGTAGTCAACAATCGACATCAATCGAGTTACTGTGCTATTAGGGGACTTAATCTAGTAGGACGTATCCCATGGCATGGATAGTGTTCTGTGAGTTTCCTCGGTTTCCTAGGTTGATACGTAAGGGGTGCCAACAACTTTATAGTCACTGTAAGTGCTAGCACACCTCAATCTACCAACAAGTAGTTTCGTCCATCAAGTCCCCATGAGAGGCAAATATTGAGAGGTCAACTTCTCTCAACATCAAGATGTAGAAAATCTAACATATGGTCATAGCGATGAATATCATAATATACTTTATCTTATTTCAATCTCATACTAGGGTTTCTCCATCTCCCCAAGAACTAGTGATCTACTCAGACATGGAGGCAATCAACATCATGGCAATAACAACAAAATCTATCATAGATGAATAGTACTTGTATAAATCCACAACGAGTACGGAAATTACAATAAGATCTAAACAAGATATAGATGGGATGGATGGAGATGGTGGTGATGCAGCGGTGGATGATGAAGATCGATGCCTTAGCCTCTCGGATCTGCGCAGGGCGAAGATGGATCCTCGGTGGATGAGTTCCCCCTCCAGATGCCTTCCGGAGGTGAGGTTTCTGCGATTTCTAGGTGTTCTGTATGTCGTCTCCCTGAACCAGTTGCACGGGGTGAAACTATTTGAGGATACGGAGGCGGCGCAAGCTATACGGCCGAAAAATTTGCTCCGGTTGTATAGTTGGTCGTTGAACCGTCTGTCTCCTTTGTTCGCTTTGGGTTTTCTTCTGGTATTATTAATATTTCCCAAATAAGCGATTTACATTGTTTTTGACTCCTTTTATCCTCAGTACAGCTGCTCCAAGAATTGTATCCATTGGATCTATCATCTGTCCTGATCCTGGTGAAAACAGACATATAATGTGCGTGCGAGCACCGTAAAATACCAAGTTCCTACATCTACAATGCAAAATAATAATGTAAAACATGATGCAAATATGCACTCATCAACTTCCCCAAGCTTAGACTCTTGCTCGTCCCGAGTAAGTTTTAGCTTAATGGATGTGATCCTCATATTCATGAAGCTGAGTCGATAAAATAAACGAGGCAGTTGTAGCATGTGTTTATCATAGACAATACATAGGAATGAGTTCATGAATAGTACCTTAGTCGAATCATCTAAATAGTATTAGTAGGCTTCCACACCTTAGCAATCAACAGTTCATAAAAGATGAATCTCAACATAATGTAAAAGTATCTGGTACAACCGAATGAGTGAGCGAGGTAGTCCCAAGTGTTTTAGGATCAACGTATTCACTTGGGATTCAAATCTCAAAAGTGTCTCTTTGTCATACTATAGTGTAGTGGTATATGCCTACTTGCTCTTTGCACACTCGCCCTTTTTCTTCTTCCTTTTCTTTTCTTTTCTATATATGCTCACACTTTTATTTAAGTGCTGTGCAAAGGAGCTAGCCATACATTCCACTTCATGTAGGAATTCAAAGTTTAACGATCTCAATTATCAAATTCCAATTGTATATGAAGCATTCTTATGACTTGAAGATTCTACCTCGACTTTTTCTCACTCTATTTTGATAACACTTTCATTTTCCTTCGTTCAAGGTTTCTTTTTCAACTTAACTATATAGATAATTTTTCTTTGTAAATAAAACCGTAGACTTACAACATATTGACCAAAATATCTTTAGGTGTTCCATTAATACCAATAGTGTGGAAGACTCCTATTGCTATCATCAAGTGTAAGTAAAATTATACTCAAGCCATTCATATATCAATATAGCAAACACAAACTCAATATCGCTCCATATATAATAATAAACTTGGAATTTCATAAAAGGGATCGACTATTCCTGAAGGAAATTCCGATGATGCAAACTTTATTGCTAGTTTGAACTAATGCAAAAAATAGTAACAAAAACTTATAAGATAGATTACAAGGTCTTAAAGATCTCCCAAAGTTTGGAATCAAGCCAGGCGGAATCAAATAATCCCTTGCGATTATTTGATACCGTAATTTTTGTAGATCACTGTGGTGCCATGGAACGTGGTATCTTCTCCTCATAGGCTAGCCTAAGGCGGCGGGATTTATTGACTGCTTCTAATTCTTTAACACACACTTGTAGAAAAGATTGTTCCTCTCCAGCTGACGAGGGTTTAACTCGTCAATGCCCATTGTTATGGACTTGGGTTTTGGAGAAGGAGGGAGTGCTGGAGACATCTATCGGCTAAAAAACAAGCACACAGGGGACAAAGGATTTACCCAGGTTCAGGCCTCATAGAGGTCCCTACTCCTGCTTGTCTGCTCGTGGAATTATCGAGGGAGTCGAAAGTTACAATGGTGCGCAGATGTAATCTGGCGAGGGTTGTGGAAACTAGGTTTGCCTGTGTCTTCCTCGCTGCCCCCTTCTATCCTTTATATAGATAGGCTAGGTCTCGGGTAGCAGGCCGAGTCGGTTACAAGTTAGGGTTTTCCCCTTCAAACTTTCTATCTTTAGCTTCTTCTTGTTCTTCAAGCAATCGAGAGTCCGCAGGTTACTCGAGTCCTTTCATCCAGGCCTTGGCGACACCGTGGGCCTATGCATATTTGGACCGTATATACCAAGATCGAGTACCTGTAGGGTATACCCATGTCAGTAGCCCCCGAGTGTCTAGTGGAATCGTTGATTCGACTGGGGACTTTTTTGAAGTCTTCGAGTGCCTGAATGAGTACATTTCGACTGCTTTTTTTATGTCATAGGGATTTTCGATATACGTGCCTGATGTAACTGAAGTATCGGTATCAGTTAACCACCTTGGGGTGAAACAACACAATCTACTCGAACTCGAGTCCCCGGACTCGAATCCGGAAAAGTGCTGGCGTAATTCGACTCAAGCCACGGAGGTCTTACAGGAGTCGAATTCCAGTTATATGGGTGTGAGCACTCGACGCGTCCGTCAAGGCATGTTCATCGTGCCTGTAGTCACGGATATATTTCTGGTAGTGCGTAGCTAGATGCGTTGCCATGCCTTATTTAGGTCTTACCTTTACGCTGTAAGCGCGTCATCCGAATTTTATCACCGCGGAGACGATTCGGGCGACCCAGGAGACGTAGTCTCTTTGTAGGGAAAATTATGAGGCGGTGTCGCAATGAACTGCGAGTGCGGATGTTACCAACACATAGTTTTTGTGCAAATAATCATAGGGTGCGCGACCAACGCTCCCTATGGGAGTAGCCCCCGAGTGCCTGGTTGAGTCAAAGACTCAGGCAGGGACTAAAGAACTTTTGCGACTGCTGTCGTCTTTTGCTCGCTTGTTTCAGTCGAAGACTCATGCAGGGACTAAAACACTTTTGCGACTGCTGTCGTCTTTTGCTTGCTTGTTTCAGTCGAAATTGTTTTCGGTGCTCCCTATGGGAGTAACCCATGTCCGTAATCGAACCGTGTTTCGAGTGGTTGGGTTTGATTGTGATTATCCTCATTCCCGCAACAAGAAAAGAAAAAATCGTAGGGTGCGCGGCCAATGCTCCCTATGGGAGTAGCCCCTGAGTGCTTGGTGGGGTCGAAGACTCCAGCAAGGACTAAAGTAGTCGAAATTTTCCACTGCGAAGCTTTGATGACGTCAGTGCTGACGCTTGTGTGACCTCAGTTGCCCGCGTGAGCGAGTTTGACGGGACGTGATGAGCGGTGGGTCCCACTTCCTGACTTTGATTTGACTGGTCGTGCGTAATATTATTTTTAACTGCGCCTCCTCGATTTTCCGCGTGTAATTGGAGTAGTGGAGGGACGGTTCGTGCTTCCCCTTCTCCACGTGTCCAACGCGATGCGTGCCACGCGTCTAATAGGGTTTTTGCGAGCCATTGGAGTGCATCTCCTAGGGGTTAAGTAGCGATGCTACAGCGGTAATTTCCCATCTACTCTCTTTCTTCCTTGCTGCCATCGCCATTGCTTCTGCTCCTCTGCTTTCTCTTGCGCCCATCTCCTCCATGACGCTAGACCAGCCTCGTTCGTTCCCGAGCTACTTCTTGCGCTCACATCGCCGCCATTCAATGGGGAAAAAGAAGGGAGGCGTTGTTGCTGATTCCGCGGCCACCATCGCTGCAACGAAGAACAAGGGTGGCTCCACTGCTGCGGGCACCAGCGCCTCCGCCGGCGAGAAAAAGAAAGTCGCGGGCACCCGCGTGACAAATGGTGCATGGCGCCCTTCCATCATCAAGGCGTCGGATCTTCGTCTTCTTCGCCAAGACGGAGTTATCTCCACAGCAGTCGCTGATGCGCACGTCCCCAGCGGTGAGACCGTTCCTGTTCCTCCCACTGGTTTTTGAGTGATGTTTCTTGCATTCGTCATTCGCGGCCTTTCTTTGCCTCTCCACCCCTTTATTAGGGGTCTTCTTTGTTTCTACGGGCTCCATCTCCATCAGCTGTCCCCAAATTCTATCCTCCATATCACCTGCTTTATCACTCTTTGCGAGTGCTGGCTCGGAGTCGAGCCACACTTTGGTCTTTTCAAACGCTTATTTAAACTGAAGCGCCAGTCCGCATCTGGCTCTTTAGTTTATGACGTAGGTGGTTGCGGAATCCATGTCGACCCATCCGCCACCTACTTCGACATCAAGCTCACCAAGTCCGTCCAGGGATGGAGGGACAAATGGTTTTATGTCCGCAACCAGAAGGCCAAAGATGAGCATTTTGGACTCGCGCCTTTGATCCCATGACTCCCAGCAAGAAGATGCGTTCTTGGAAGAACGTAGTTATGCCTAGCGAGCTTGCGGAGGCAGACGTGCTGTATCAACGCGTCTGCGACCTCGAGAGTCACATAGGCGCAGAAGAGGGAGGCTGCACCCTTATCAGAACTTGGTTGCGCCATCACGTCCAGCCTCTCCAAGCCAGAGTCCATCCCATGTTTCAATGGGGTGGCGCTGATGATGCCACTCGCGTGTCTGCCGATGGCATGTCCGCGAGTGAGGTGGATAAGAGGGTTCGACTGGTCACGAAGTACACTGGCAAGGATGTGCTTTCGAATGAGCCAGTCGTTCCTTCTTTTGATGCTTCGAACCCTCCTCCTGAGGTGCAGTTGTGCTACGTAGTAGCTTGTTTTCGTTATTGCTTTCTGCTGCTTACTTGTTCTTTTTGCTGATCTTCACTGTCTGTGTGCAGGATTGGGCGGTGTCTCCTTGTATGCCCCCTCTCCCTGAGTGGATTATTCCTCACGAAGCTTTGGAAGAGGACGAGTCTGAGTCGACTGTCCCTTCTGATGTGGAAGAGGAAGCCCCCGAGTCCGAGAGTCCGGATACTCGCAAGCGTTCACACAGTGAGGATTCTGACGTGTCGTCTCCTTCGACTCTAGAAGGCACGGCTTTTGGCACAGAGTCGCCAATTCCCGCCGTTCCTGTGAGAGCCGTGGCACCATCTTCACGCAAGAAGATGCGATTGCCTAAGAATTCTTCGTCGGAGTTGGTGGAGGCCACGTTTGATTTTGACAATTTTGACTGGTAAGTTTTCGAGTGCATTTATTCTTCTCTTCTTTCTTCTTATTGGCTTTGCCCTGGAATTTTGCCCTTTCTCAATGTGGAATTTGTCTTGTAGTCAAGAGGCATCATCATCTTCTGGCGACGTCGAGTTTTTGAAGGAATCATGAGTCACGACCTCAAGGGCCAAGAAAGAGGTTGAGCGTGCTCCTTCCCCTCCGGTGGCGGCCCACTTCGGGCACAATTATTCGAGCTCTCCTCACGTGGGGGAGCATCGAATGGTTGCTCGGATGACAGTACAACAAACTTCTTCGAAGTCATTGGAGGACCATGTAAGTATATCTTTCCTTCTTTTTAATGTGGCAGTCGACATTATCTGTTGCTTTCACTGACCCCTTGTTTGTGCGACAGCTCCTTGTAAAGGAAGCCGCGCAAGTGGTGGAACAGGTGATGGCGATGGGTCGCCAGCATGCAATGCTAGAGACGCGTCACCGCGTGGTCGAAAGTGAGTGTTCTGCACTTATTCTTTTTCGTCTTCTCCCTCTTTGGTATAGTCGACTGATAGTCAACTTTTGATTGCCAAGCAGCTAAACATAATGCCTTGCTCTGTAACGTCGCCACCTTGGAGAAGACATTGGCCGCAGCTGTGAAGGGGCGCGACGAGGCAATCGCAGATCGTGACGGGGCACAAAGGCGCGAAGAGGATCTCCGTGCTTCCTTTGTGGCCAGGGAAAAGTTGTTCGAAGAGCAACTGTTCTCAATCTCCAAGGCCCTCTGAGGTACCTTCGTTGTTAGATATTTATTGTTTTCCTTCTCTGCATCTAGAGTTTTCGCTGGTGGCGCTAAAGGTTTGATCCATGTGTGGGTTTTCTGTGCAGATGCTGGCGATTTGCACTTTGACCCGCAGGCCCTTCGTCGTGATGACGCGCTGGCAGGCGTGGTGTCCGCAGTCGAGGACCGTATCGCCGCCATCCAAGATACTTTGTCCAAGGCCAAGGTCACCCTCAGTCGACTCCGGGAGGAGGTGATGCCAAAGGCGGAGCTGATTGATAACATGGACGAGCTGGTGGAGTCACTTGCCGGTGGTGTGCCTTCCACCTACAAGAACTCCCTCCATGCGGCCGGCGCGTCTATGTCACTCGCGACGGTGCAAGCCCACGGAGCTGATATCGATCCTTCCACGGTGTCGAAGGCGATGCCTGTTGGCGCGGATGGTCAGCAGGTAGGCTTTGCTCCCTTTGCGACTGCCTGTGCCAAATATGGCCATTCCTTGATAAATACCGTTGCCAAGTATTCGGAGGAGCTCCAACGTGCTAAGAAGGCGGCGAAAGCTTCGGCCTCAGGGGCCGGCGAAAAGTCAGTGGCATCTGATACTGCCACAGACTTGATGAAGCCCCCGAAGCCGTCGAAGTCGAAGAAGCTAGCTGCTCTGTAGTTAGCTTTTTGTAATAGTTGATGAATTGTCCTTTTGGTATAAGAACATGCCTGCTGGCGAATGTATTTGTGAATACTTAGGCTGATCCTGAATGCATCTATTCCTTTTGCCTTTGTGTTAAGCTGGTCACCTTATTTGCTTCTGTCTTGGCTTGTGGTAGGGTACATCAAGTGATCCCGTGGGGGGAACCCAGGACTCGCCATCTCTTGATGATACAGTGGCACCACCACGCTCCAGGGTAGAGGAGCTATCCTTGCTTTCGCGACTTCGTGATCGCGTGAAGCAGCTGGAGCATGAGTTGCCCGTGATCCGTGGTAGTGCGGACGTGTGGAAGTCGAAGGCTAAAAAAGCCGCCACCCGCGAGCAATATTTGCTTAGCGAGGTGACGCAGCTAGGCGACCAGTTTAAGTGTTAGTTTGCTTTTTCCTCATCTTTTCCTTTGCAGTTACTCGTAGAGGTACGTTGTACTCATGCTATTGATGCTGCTTCGTGTAGTTGTTAGCGCGCGCCATCTGCAGGAGGAGAGGGATATAATTTCCATTCGCCTTCATGATTCTCACCCAGGAACAACTTCAAGAGAGTGGATACTTCTGGGTAGATCATGATCGTGCGACTGCGTTGGCGACCCTGCAGGATCGCGCATCACGAGTGCTGCTCTTCCTAAAGAAGTCGCAGTCGTGCTTGAAAAGCATTTATCGGGCGATGTTCCCGCTGGACGATGCTCCGTCAAGCCTGTTGGCTCTTCTTGCCAAATTTCAAGATCTGTCCACGGTTCACGAGTGCGTGAGGCAGCAGTTGGTGGCTGGTGCCAAGGCTGCCCTCTCGATGGTGCGATTGCACATGCCTGACGTGGATATTGCCGCCATTGCCTCTGGGCCGCCGGCGCCACCAGCAGGATCTTCCTGGAATATGGTGCCGCACTATCAGGCGGTGGACCGCCCAGCCGAGGAGATCGTCGACTTCTTAGAGGAACAAACCAATGTTCTTCTGTTGCAAGAGTAGCCAAATATGTATCCTGCACATAAGTGTACTTGTGTTGTAAAGTTCGTATAGATGTTGTAGATAATTTGTTGTCGAATGTGTATAAGGAGCTCTGTGAGTGTGAGGTGTGTTGCACTTATGTGAGTCCTTTTCGTTAGCCTGGCCATCTTTTATCTCGTTCCCTTGTCAACCTGTCAGGTGCGTTGCAGCTGGGTTGAGTTTGTCTTAAGGGGTTCGATTGATATGCCAGCTACTCAGGATATCGCGTTTTGGTTCGAAGAACATATGTGTATAGGGTGGCGCAGCCCCCGAGTATGAAAATTGACAAAGTAAAGGAGAACACAGAGTTTTGGGGCACTTAGCTTTTATTTATTCGAAGAACAGTACGAAGTACAATGTGTGGCTAAGTAGCCTTGGCCGAGTAGCCTTATTTGCGATGTAAAAGTAAAAACGACTAGGGGTAGAAGCGTCGCAGTTGTGCGACGTTCCAAGGGTTGGAGTATGCGTCTCCTGTCTCTAAATCCTGAAAGCGATAGGCGCCACCTAGGATTACTTCTGTAACCACGTACGGTCCTTTCCAGGGGGACTCGAGCTTGAGATGCCCCTGCTGCTTCAGTCGCAGGACCAGGTCACCTTCGACGAAGGATCTGGGGCGAAGCCTTCTACTATGGTAGTTGCGCAGGTTCTGCTGGTAGATCGTGGATCTTTCTGCGGTGATTTCCCTTACTTCGTCAAGGAGGTCGACGGAGTCTTCGAGTGCAAGGGATGACTCTTGCTCGTTGTAAGCGACTACACGCGACGTCTTGTACCGTACTTCGGCGGGTAGTACTACCTCTGCTCCCGTGCACCACAAAGAATGGCGTGTAGCCCGTGGCGTTGTTTGGAGTTGCACGTAGGCTCCAGAGTACGGATTGTAGTTCATCTGACCAGCGACCCGTGGCTTGTTCGAGTGGCCGAAGGAGTCGACTCTTGATGCCGCTGCAGACGAGCCCGTTTGCTTTTTCCACCTGACCGTTGGTCTGTGGATGCGCTACTGAGGCGTAGGTGATGTTGATCCCTAGGTTCTCGTAGAATTCTTGGAACTCCTTGGATGTGAAGTTCGTCCCGTTGTCGGTGATGATGATGTACGGCACGCCAAAGCGGTAGACAATGGACTCGAAGATATTGACTACGCTGTGCCCTGATTGGTTGGTCACCGGCATAGCTTCGATCCACTTGGTGAATTTGTTGACTGCAACCAAGAGGTAGACGTAACCTCCACGCGAGGACCTTAGAAGCTTGCCAACCATGTCGAGCCCCCACTGTGCGAAGGGCCAGGCCAATGGAATAGGCCGTAGTTCTGCGCGTGGTGCGTGTGGCTTGTCCGCGAATCGCTGGCAAGCATTGCACTTTTGGACTATGTCCTTGGCGTCGCGCATGGCCGTGGGCCAGTAAAATCCAGCTCGTAGAGCTTTGGCAACGAGGGTGCGACTGCCGGCATGGTGCCCACAGGTCCCTTCATGGATATCGAGGAGAACTGCTCTTCCATCGGCCATGGAGATGCATCATTGTAGCACTCCTGTGATGCTGCGTTTATATAGTTCACCGTTGATAACGGTGAATGCCTTGGAGCGCCACGCGATGTGTCGTGCATCTGTCGGGTCGTCCGGTAGTCTCTTGCTGAGGAGGTACGTAATGTACGGCTGCGTCCAAGATTGCTCGATCATCATGACGCTCATTGGTCCCTCTAGTCCTATGTCCAGCTCCAAGTCATCGAGTGCCATTGGATCATTGGGTGGCATAGCTCCCGAGTCCGTGGCTGCGCTTGTTTTCTTCTCTGCGGCCTTTGGCTTGATGGAGCGTTCGCATATGCGCTCGAGAAATACCCCAGGTGGTATGGGGGCGCAGGTAGAGCCTATGTTGGCGAGTGCATCCGCCTCCTCGTTGCTTTCGCGACCGACATGTCGCAACTCGCAACCATCGAAGTCTCCTTCGAGTGTATCGTAGAGGTCGCGGTACGCGATCATGTTGTCATTCAGTGCGTCGCACTCGTGCATTGTTTGGTTGACGACCAACTTGGAGTCGCCATATATGATGAGCCTCTTGGCGCCGCAAGGTTTTGCCATCCTCATCCCGTGCAACAGGGCCTCATATTCAGCCTCGTTGTTTGAGGCTGTGAACTGCATTCGCAGGATGTACTTCAGCTTGTCCCCTTGAGGTGATGTCAGTATGACACCTGCGCCTGCTCCGTCTTTCCGCTTGGACCCATCGAAGTGCATTGTCTAGAGGTAGGACATATCTGGCTTGTCCGGGAGCTGGTTCTCCATCCAGTGCACGAGAAAGTCAGGGAGCACTTGCGACTTGATGGCGTCGCGTTTTTTGTATGTGGTGTCTCGTGGAGACAGCTCTATTCCCCAAAGCGCGACTCGCCCCGTGGTGTCGGGGTTATTGAGGATATGTCCCAACAGGGCGTCGTTGACTACCATGATTGGGTGTTACTGGAAGTAGTGGCGCAGTCGCCGGGCGGTCATAAAGACGCCGTACGCCAGCTTCTGGTAGTGCGGGTACCGCTGTTTTGTTGGCGTGAGGACCTCGCTGAGGTAGTATACCGGGTGTTGTACGCCGTGGACCTTGTTTTCCTCAGCTCGCTTGACGACGAGCACTGTGCTGACCACCTGGTTGGTGGCGGAGATCTACAGCAACAGTGGTTCCCTTTCTCGTGGAGTCACCAGTACTGGCGAAGTGGATAGCAGGCGCTTGAGGTCTTCGAATGCTTCTTGCGCTTCATTGGTCCACTCGAATTTTTCGGCTTTGCGGAGGAGCTGGTAGAAGGGCAGTGCCTTTTCACCCATCCGACTGATAAATCGACTGAGGGCCGCGATTCGTCCGGCCAGTTGCTGAACGCCTCTTATGTTTTTGGCTTCTCCATGGCCGGTGTGGCTTTTATATTCTTCGGGTTCGCCTCGATTCCCCTCGCGGTGATGAGATATCCGAGTAGCTGCCTAGATGGTACGCCGAAGGCGCATTTGTCCGGATTGAGCTTGATCCGGTAGCGATCGAGGTTGGTGAAGGTTTCGCGCAAATCATCGATTAGAGAGGCTTCCTCCTTGGTCTTGATTACTATGTCGTCACCATAGACTTGGATGTTGCGACCTAGTTGTTCCTTGAGGCAAGCCTGCATGCATCACTGGTAGGTGGCTCCCGTGTTTTTTTAGCCCGAAGGGCATTGTGTTGTAGCAGAACACACCAAAGGGCATTGTAAACGCTGTTTTCTCCTGATCTTCCTCCTTCATTCGAATTTGATTATAGCCTGAGTAGGCGTCGAGGAAGCAGAGGCGCTCACATCCCGCGGTGGAGTCGATGATCTGGTCGATCCGTGGCAGCGGAAAGTGATCTTTTGGGCAGGGCTTGTTTAAAGAAGTGAAGTCCACACACATCCGTAGGATATCCATGTCCTTTTTTGGTACCAGCACCGTATTGGCGATCCAAGTGCTTTCCTTGATCTCGCAAATGAACTTGGCCTCAAGGAGTCTGCTGATCTCCATTTCGACTGCCTGCGCTCGTGGCTCAGACAGTCGCCTGATTGTTTGCTTGACTGGCCTTGCGTCGGGGTTGATGTTGAGTGCGTGCTCGGCGAATTCCCTAGGAACTCCTGGCATGTCCGCAGGACACCAGGCAAAAATTTCCCAGTGCTCACGGAGGAATTCGACGAGCGCGAGTTCCTATGCGGGACTCAAGTTGTTGGCGATGAGGGCCGTCTTGGCCGGATCTGATGGGTGGACCTGCACCTTCTTTGTGTGCACAGATGAGTCGAAGGAGAGGTCAGGTGAGCTTGGCCTACTCAGAGGAGGCAGACTATTGTCTATCGTCTCTTTCAGTCTTGCGAGTTCCTCCTGCATGCCAAAGGACTGGGAGGTTCTGTTGAATTCCCTGTCGCAACTGTCAGATCGCTCGAAACTCCCGTTGATCGTTATGACGCCGTTGGGTCCTGGCATTTTCATCTGCAGGTAGGCGTAGTGGGGCAGTGCCATGAACCTGGCGAATGCGACGCGCCCAAGGATGCAATGGTATTGTGAGGGCCAGTCGACGACCTCAAAGTCGATGCGCTCGCGCCGGAAGTTCTTCGGCGTGCCGAAGATGACGTCGAGGTTGATTTTGCCCAGGTGGTATACGCCCTTCCCTGGGACGATGCCGTGGAATGTTGTGTCCGATGCCTCTAGGCAGGTTAGCGGGATCCTCATTGCTTGCAAGGTACTCGCGAATATGAGGTTGATGCCACCTCCGCTGTCCATGAAGACGCGACTCATGTCAAAACCTCCAATTTGCGCCTCGAGTACGAGGGGTTAATGACCTGGGAGAGGTATCTGAGGCGGGTGGTCGCTTTTGTCGAAGGTGATGCACGACTCGCTGCTGCTGAGGTACTCAGTGGTGGATGGTGGCGAGTGCATGGCCAAATTGACTTGGCGAGTGATGGCCTTCTGCACCCTGTTGGAGGGGCGCCCTTTTTGGATCATCATGGTACCCATGGCTCGTGGATACGGTTCACCCCCATGGTGCTGGTCCGGTGTGGCTCCGTTCGGGGGTGGCCCAGGTGGTGGTGGTGCGCCATGTGCCACGGCGCCTGGAGCGGCTCCGTAGCCTCTTTCGACTGCATTGCGGTTCATCCGAACCAATCCCTCGTGCAGCTTGAGGAACTCGCGGCAGTCCTTGAGGAGGTGTCTGGACTTTCTCTTGCCATCATGCTTGTCGATGTAGAAGTGTACCGTGCATGGCCTGGACAGTTTGTCCTCGATGGAGGTCGCGGGTGCCTCATCGCGAGTGCGGCGTTGCCACACTTGCGTGGTTTTCCCGGAGTCGCGGTATCCGCCGCTACGGTATCCAGTGTTGCGGTTATCATCGCGTCTATCGGCGTAGCCGGCCGCGACCATGTTGACGTTGTCATGGTCATCGTAGATGCGCATGCGGCGTTTGCCTCGGCGGTCGCGCCTGCGCTCGAGTTCTGCCTCCTCATTGGAGTGGGCGCGGTTCTTCACCGAATCTTCTCCATCGGCCCACCGATTCGTGATCTCCATTAGGTGGTCGATGGTCTGGGGCTTTGAGCGGCCTAGCTCTTCCCTGAGTTCCATGCGGCTGACACCACCGTTGAATGCATCAATCGCGCGGTCTTCCGAGATGTTCTCCGCGGAGTTCTTGATGATGGACCACCTTTGAATGTAAGAGCATAGCGATTCGCCAGATCTTTGCTGGCAGCATCTTAGCTCTTCGATTGATGCGGGCCGCTTGTACGTGCCCTTAAAGTTGCACACGAAGCTGTAAACCAGCTCATCCCAACTGCGAATGGATCGGCATGGGAGGTTATTGAGCCATGCTCGGGCGGCGCCCTGCAGCTGTAGCTGCAAGTATTGCATGGAAGTGCTTCGACTGCCTCCATGGAGTCTGATGGAGGAGATGTGGTCCTCCAGCCAGATCTTGGGGTCCTGTAGACCGTCAAACTTCGGGTTCTCCGACGGGAGTTTGAACCCCTTAGGCATTCAGTTTTGCCTAATAGATCTGCTGAAGCATTTGACGCCGCAGAGCTCCACGTCGTCCTCTTCTGAGTCAGTCGACCGAGCATGTCGTGCTCTTGATTTGTCGATCTTGCGCTACGTGATGTCATCACGTGCGTCGTAGTCGTGGTCGTGTCGCCGTGAGCGGCGACGTCGAGACAAGTCGTGGTTGTCATCGCTGGATGAGGGCAAGGAATAACGCTTTGCTAGCGCTTTGCCCTTCTTTGGCTCCGGCGTCGGCTCCTTGTCGAGGGCGGCCTCGATTAATCCCAAGCCCGTGATCGTAGATTGGTGCATGGCGGCTCGGGGGTCTCCAGCTGGTGGTTGGTTGTTCAAGAGGTACATGGTGGCCGCTGTCACCGCAGCCTGCGGCGTCTTGGGGACCACGTTGCCCCTAGTGTCGACTGTCATGGAGCCGAAGTCGAGGACCTTTGCGGCCTCTATGCGTTCCTACTCGGTGAGGTGAGCCATCCGAGACTGCCTCTTCTTGGCGAGGTGCTCGTTGCCCCTTGAGGAGGATCCCCCGTAGGAGGAGAGTCCAGCACGACGAAGGCTCTACTCGTTTGCCACCTTTTTACGCGCCTCGAGTTGCGCGATTGTTTGTACCTGGCGCTTGAATTCTTCCTTCAGGAGCCAGTGATAGCCCATCAGCAACTCCTACGGGGATCCGAAGGGTAGAGGGGTGCCTCGCAGGGCCTCGCGACAGCGAGCCCATTCTTGCTCGTTGAGCCTGATTACGACGCGTTCGCCGGTTTGCTCATTTACTATGGTTGGAGGTTCGACTGCCCCTCCGTTGTCAACGGGGACGCGATTGCCACCGTTACCACCGTTGCCGCCATTGCCACCGTTATCGGTGTTGGGTGGGTCGGTTCCGTTGCCGTGATTGCCGCCGTTGTCGCGGTTGGCAGAGGTGTCGCTCGCGTTGATGACGGTGCACATGAAGTGATTGGGGAAGCTGCTGCTTCCACAACTCTCAGATCCGGAACCGTAGGTTCCATCTTCAGAGGCCAGATCGCTTAAATCAGAGTCACGACTGCTGTCACTGACGGTGTTCTTGACTGTTGTCGGGGTGTTGAGCTCGCTGAGGGTGCCGATCGTTGGAGGGAACCATGATGCCAGGGAAATCGCCGGTGCTATCGGATGATCAGGCATGCGAAGCGTGCCCATCTGACCAACTTGGAAGCGGAAGCTCCCAATCGCCAGGCTGACTCCGTCGCCCACAGACTCGATGGCTGGGCGGGTGGCCGGCGTGTGGACGGTGAAGTCGAAGGCACCAAAGAGCTGGCAAATCTCCGCTATTGCGGAGTTGTAGATCGCAGTTGATGGGGCCGAAGAAGCCGCAACATCAGCACTCCCAATTCCCACAGACGGCGCCAATTGACGAGGGTTTAACTTGTCAATGCCCATTGTTATGGACTTGGGTTTTGGAGAAGGAGGGAGCGCTAGAGACATCTATCGGCTAGCAAACAAGCACACAGGGGACAAAGGATTTACCCAGGTTTAGGCCTCGTAGAGGTCCCTACTCCAGCTTGTCTGCTCGTGGAATTATCGAGGGAGTCAAAAGTTACAATGGTGCGCAGATGTAATCTGGCGAGGGTTGTGGAAACTAGGGTTGTCTGTGTCTTCCTCGCTTCCTCCTCCTAGCCTTTATATAGATAGGCTAGGTCTCGGGTAGCAGGTCGAGTCGGTTACAAGTTAGGGTTTTCCTCTTTAAACTTTCTATCTTTAGCTTCTTCTTGTTCTTCAAGCAATCGAGAGTCCGCAGGTTACTCGAGTCCTTTCATCCGGGCCTTGGCGACACCGTGGGCCTGTGCGTATTTGGACCGTATATACCAAGCTCGAGTACCTGTAGGGTATACCCATGTCACCAGCACTTTCACTTCTTATTTAATGAACTCATTGTTATCCTGAAGTGTTTTTAGTGCCTTAAGACTCATAGAAAACCCTGCTTCGGTTGTCCGCTTGATATCTTCATCAAGTTTGTCAAGATAAAGTCACAATAATCGAAGATGTTTGGGTGTCCCTGGCTTCTCCTTGTTCAACTCTTCCATCTTCAGCTCCAAAGCCTTCAAATACCTCTTCCAACACCCATGGTTAGCGTCGAGGAACTCTATAGGGATGGTCTTGATCTCCTTGCCTTGCTTGCTATCACTCTCGATCTCCATAGGAGCCTTTCTTCTTGACTTCTATCCCTTGGTTGAGAGTCCTCACGTGTGAATAAGAGGTAGATTGGTTTCTGGAGATTATGATTAAAGAGAGAGAGAGAGAGACAATGGCAGTATATAAGGGGGTTAGAAGTCGGTAAAACTCGCGAGAAACACCAAATTGTTGCCCAAGAAAAGAATCTTAACAAAACAGGGAAAGAAATCACGGATTTGGAAGAGTCCTGCCGCATAACGACCAACTATACGGGCACGGCCCGTATAGCTCCAGCCGTATAATTGGTTTCGGGCAGATATTTCCAAATATCTTGAGTCCAGGTCGATTAAATCACGACTCGGAACTGACAATAATGTTTTTTTAATAAACGGAAAGTCAAACAAAAAGTTTCTAAGAGTTTAACGACCAACTATATGGCCAGAATTTTGGCTCCGGTCGTATAGTTGCGACTGTATAGATACACACATAAAAAACAAAAGTGTCTAAGAGTTTAACGACCAACTACACGGCCAGAATTTTGGCTCCAATCGTATAGTTGCGACCGTATAGATTCAGATACCAAAAATCAAAAGTATCTGAGACTTTAATGACCAACTATACGGCCGGAATTTTGGATCCAGTCGTATAGTTGCGATCGTATGGGCTCAGATATCGAAAAAAAATTCATGACGATGATACAGAGAGTTTAACGACCAACTATACGGCGGAAGCTTCCTCTCCGGTCGTATAGTTCCGCCTGTATAGTTGGTAAAACCCCTCAAAAACTTTAGAAAAACACAAGGAATTCAAAGGCAAAATTTCAAAAGTAAAATTTGTGAAAACAAATCACTTATTTGGGTAAGAAAACTTACCTTGCACTTACCTTTTGCTTATTTGGGAATAAATAACTCCTCCAACAACAAAGACTCCTTTTCTCTTGGAGGAATTGACCTTAGTTCATTGAATAATTCTCATCAACGAAAATCACCAGGACTAAAGTTCCTCTCATACGCTATTCCGGCGCGGGATAGAAGGGGAATTTTGCATTCTAGAAAGAGGTGAAGCATGTTTGAATGGATGTGCGGGATATTTTAATGGATGGGTGCGTTGTTTGGGCGCCGTACCAAAATTTTGAGGTCGAAGCTTCTAGCATACACTACTCCGACGTGGGGCCTCTCAGATGCGCTGTCAATGTCTAGACCCACACACCAGCGAGAGTTTCTTTCCAACATTTAAATGACTTTCTAGGCATTTCCTGAAATTTTCCAACAATTTAAGGCTTTCAAGAAGATGACCATCATCCAAAAAAAGGTGATCAAGGTCATGGAAATAGTTTATGATGTCGTGCCCGCATTTGGTAGATCGGTGCATCTTGGAAAATCAACCAATATGCCTGGTTCCAAATTTTAAGTTTATTTTTGAATTTCCAAGTAACAACAATGTGTTTTTTGTGGAGAAACTACAAAGATGATGGCTCCAAATGCCACCGTCCCCCTTTTCACACAATGTATAACGCCCTTTCAAGCTTCCAGGCTAAATTTGTGCAATAAAATAATTTTAGGGGCTGAATGTTTGAATAGATGGGCGGGATGTTTGAATGGGTGGGCGGGATATTTCAGCGCTCTAACGAAATTTTGAAGTTGAAGCTTCTAAGGTATGATACTCCCACTTGGCATGTTCTCCTTGTCAGATACACCCACAGGCATGTACGCGTTCCAGCATTTAATGAGTTTATAGACATCTGCCAAAATTAATGAACATTAATTCAAGGTTTTCAAACAAGAGGAGCAGGGCTAGAAGAAGAATTATGCATTCTAAAAAAAGATGAAGTATGTCTAAATAGATGAGTGGGATATTTGAATGGATGTGTAACATCCCAATTTCCGCAACCCTGATTAGTTGTCCAGAATGCAAAAATCAGGGGGAACAAAAACTTTTTTTTGTTTAGTAATGCAGTGTTTTCTTGTACTTCTGCAACTGAATGTGTAACTTATGATATACTACTTACCTCACCCCCAGTTGAACAAATCTATTTAACAAAACTATCTTGGCTCTTTCTTACATATTCTCAAATGTTCTAGCATTTCAAAACCTGAGTCAAGAGGCATTTACAAACCAAACTATTTTAGTATATTCTGTTGACAAAATTATGGGGATCTAAAAGATATAATCTCCTTATGTTTTCAAGACAGAACCTTCAAAATACTCTCACCTCTAGGTTTTCCCAAAACCTTTTATAAAACTTTTGCACTCTACTCTTGGTAGATGTACCAAGGACCTTACCTTGTTCAAACTCTAACGTCTTCAAAATACCCATCTTTACCTCAAGAGAGGCTAGGAGGTATCCATGGTAGTAGTGTTGTTTTTCTTGTAAGATAAGTTGCCTTGATCTGCTAAGATGAATTACCTTGGTCTGTTGTCTGACTTGTTTGCTTAGGAAGTAGTATGGCCTACCCTAGGAGCTCATCCTCTAGGATCAAACTAAATTAAGATTACAAAACCCTAAGCAAGATTGCTAGGATGGATGATCAATAGCCACTAGGAGATCATCTAAAACCCTTAACCAGATCCCTTTAAGACTAATCTTTTCTTGAAGTTTCCAAGTCTATGAAGACCAATATCAAGCATGGATCCTTCCTACTCCATCTAAACTTCAACATCATCCATTTGATGATGATTTGGAACTGGCATCCTCTCAAAATCATCCCCTCTTATATTCTAGTCAAAATCTCCCACTGCCAGAAATGACTAAGTCTGGAAATCTGATATCGATATCACATATTTGAGTCTCCCTCATTCCCACTCCTTATGCATATTTGGTAATGCACTTGAACCATCTTGTAGACCATCTTAAGGACTACCGAGTACCAGTATTTACCTTGGCTAGGTAATCTTTTAACCCACTTGTTCTTGATGGTTTTGCAGGTAAGAAATTAGCAATTCCTACAAATCTTGTCAACTAGCCTACTTTGAAAGAAGCTCACATCTCCATACTATCCTATTTTGACCAACTCTTTGCATGATTGTAATCTACTCATGAAGGTCTATCAATCCCTACTTTACTTGTTTCAATTGGATCCTTGTGCTTCCAAAACCCACAAGGTTTTGAAGGCTATTTGATAACCTGCTTTGGCACCCTTATTTCATTCAAAGTTTGGAATCAATCTTTGGAGAGCTCAACCATGATCAACCTCAAACCTCTATATCATGGTGATCTACATCATTTGGTCTATCTATCCATATGGCCCATGACCCAAGGTGAGATCTGAGCTCCAAGATCCAACAATGTTTTGATGGCATGAAAATAATCTTGCACTAGATCCTTACTTGTTTCCTTCCAAGGTCAAGTTTGATTTCCAAAATCCAAGATTCCAAATGATGGATATAGATGGTGGACATAATCCACCATAGAGACATAATTTTATCCAATATTATCCATAATTCTTTTGAACCAAAAAGAATTAAATCCCTTACTTTTACTAAAACTTAGAAACTCCCTCCATAAAAGAAGGATTGATTTTCTCCAAAACACATTCCAAAATTAAGGCACATTTGATGCCTATATATCCTATCATATCTTACCACCTCAAAAATAAATATTTTCGAGATGCTTTATTATTTCTTTTTGCCCTTTTCCCTAAATGGGAGAAACAAGAAATAATTGCTTAAAAAAATACATTTCTATCTTAGTAAATTCCAGGAAAATTCTCCAAAGTGTAACTTGGTACCCAAGACCATCTCACATCAGAAACCAACCTTGTCCAATGTAAAAATATCAAATGAGATTCTAGAACACATTTCCATACTTTTTGCTTAAATGATAATAATCCTTAGAAAAATCTAAAATAAATCATAGAGAGACTTCCTCACCTCCTCTATCTTCCAGTACAATTTCCCCACCATGTCCAATACAAGTTTCTATATTTCCTTCCTAACCACCTATTTGATCAAAAATGCAAATTAAGCAAATCCTCTAAGAAAAACCCACCAAATCTTTCCTAGCTGGGTCAACCAAACTTACACAGCACACTACATCAATCCCTGGTCGAGAATCACTGTAGATGGTACTATAGCAGACCTATCCCCTTGTCTCTTGTGTTTGGATGAAGGACAGACCAAAGATCTTACATCTTGACCTTAAAACTCTTGCAACTGCTGCATACCCCTCTCCCTGCCACCCTGCACGACCTAGAGCCCCACCATCCTCCTGTCCACCATCCATGAGGGCCAATCCCATACTGCTATCTCTCCCTCAAGCTCACCCATGGACATTGTCCACCATACACCCTCTCCTTTGGGTTATAAGTCCAGAGGCTAGTATAGCATTCCCCACTGCCCTCATTCCACTCCCTCCACTCTGTGCAACTAGTCCTGATCTCCAGATCTCGCTCTCCCATTCTCCATTTCCATGGAGAGGGTTAGGTTCTCCTCTCGGTTTCCTTCGCAAGGTGGAGTAGATGGACTACCCCAAATCTCCCCCCAGCCTCCTCTATTCCCCATGTTTGACCTCCCTCCCTCTGAGCTACTCAACCATGTCATCTGTTGCTGCAGGAACCTAGGGAAACACCGTAGCCATCTCGAGTCCGAGAAAGACCATCTCATCTGCGTCCCCCTCCCAGTGCATCTCCCGCCTCGGCAAGCTCACCCGATGACCCCCTCGACCTTCTCCATACACGGCAAGGCATCTTTGTCGACATGCATGTAGTGCCGAGCCTGCTCCGGCGAGAACCGAGGCGAGCTCCGCGGGCGCACATGTGAGAGAGAGGTCCTAGTGTCAAACTTAGTTCCATCGCCCATCTTCTGGACCGCCGCTGACCGTTGATCCTCGCTAGACCCTTCCCGGCTACTCTCCATGGCTCAGGTGAGCTCCCCATGCTCCTCCGGTGCCTCTAGGGTTTCGTCACCGCCGGGATTTCTTCTCTAGGAACAACGACGCAGGGTCGTCTGTTCCCACTTAATCGGACGGTCGGGGTTCGCCGGTACCCCTTCGGCCGACCGTGGTCACTGACCACTAGGTCCCGCCAGCCAGCGGTTTAAACTGCACCCTCGCTCATTGCGCACCATGATGTGGGCCACATTCGCTTCGCTAGCCCATGCCCATTTAGATCTGGCCCAACACTGCTCTCTCTCCTTTTCTTAATCCATTTTTTATACAAAACTAGCTACTTAGTTTTAACTCAATATAAAATTCGAAATCACCCGATTTTTACCAGATACAAATTCCTCCTTGTTCCCACAAGTTTTGGCAAGCATTCAGTAGTAGTCCCTTGCCAAAAATAATAATAATTATTTATTGGAATTTAATCTACAAAAATGTGTCTTTTATCGACAATAAATGACTAAGTGAGTTATGTAGATCGAAATGGAGTGCACCCACTTTCTTCCCGTAGCTAAGGAGAGTACCTGTCTTGTGGCATTGGTCCCCTGCCAAGTTGAGCTCTGGTGCTCCTTTAACCATAATAACAAAAACAATTAAGTTTGTACTTTAGAAAATTCTCTAAACCAAACTATGAGATGTCTGGACCTAATTTCAACTCTTAGTGATGGGGTATCTCAATACCTATAAAAATCCAGGAGCTCATTATTTTTTGAGCCTCTTTGGAACTTTATTGAATTAAATACTTCTATATGTGGTATAATGATGGTTATGGTATACAACACTTTTTAGCAATATAAATTGTGTCATTTTCTTATCATATCATGCTCCATCTAACTATTGCTATGCCTGATATGCATGATTACTTGTTTTTATTAAATTCAATATGAGCTTTGCACATTTAGTAGTTTAGGTAGTATTTTATCCGTCTTCCTTGTCTTTGACATGTGTGTAGGTGTTGATGATGATTATGGATGAAACAAAGGCAAATAGAAGAAAGAGAGCATAGTGTGGAGGAGCTGCAAGGACCAGACTTAGCCATTTGAGAGGTTGGAAAAGTGAATTTTACCAACTTCTCAACATAAAGATCCAAGACAACAGGGTTGTAACCCTCGATGATACAAACTCAACAAGCCAAAGAACACCCAAAATGGAGTTCGTATAAAGAAATGGCAACCAAAATACTAAAAAGTACAGATAGTTTAACGAGCAACTATACGACCGGAGCAATAATTCCGGCCATATAGTTGTGCCCGTATAATTGTAAAAAGGGTCGGAAACAATGGGATTTCGCCCTAGAAAAGCTCCAGAACCTTCCCTAAGTCGACAGTATTGGGGGAACCCTAGGGCACCCCCAAGGACTATATAAAGGAGGGAGGACCCAAGGAAGCAACAAGACACCATATACAAGATCTAGATCCCATCTACCGCCTCCATGATGTTGCCCTGTCACCGTGCTGCCTCCATAGCCTCTACAACTGCACCAAGATCTAGATATCCATCAACACCCTCAAGCCATCCAAGCAAGAGGAGGAGGAGAAGGAGGATGCTATGATACGTCGTAAACGTATCTATAATTTTTGATGCTCCATGCTTGTTTTGTATCAACTATCTTATGTTTTGTCTACAATTTGAGGCATTTTTATACATTTTCTAGAACTAACCAATTGACAAGATGCCGCAGTGTCAGTTACCTGTTTTCTGCTGTTTTTGGTTTTAGAAAAGCTAGTAAAGAAATATTTTCGGAATTGGACGAAACAAAAGCCGAAGTTCCTATTTTTCCCGACACGACACAGAAGTCCAAAGCAGAGATGGAGGAGAGCCACGAGCCGGCCACACCATAGGGTGCCACGCCCCCTGGGTGCACTAGGCCCTGGTGTGGGCCCCTCGAGCGGCCACCGACCTCGGATCTTCGCCTATATAAACCCCGCGAGACAAAAAACCTAAGGGAAGGATCAGAATTCCACAAAAAGTACCACAGCGCTGCTGCCACCGAAGAGGAGATTCAGGGGACAAAAGTCTTTGTTCCGGCACCCTGCCGGGAAGGGGAAGTGCCCCCGGAGCCATCTCTATCGACTCCACCACTATCTCCATCGCCGGTGCTGACTCCCATGATGAGGAGGGAGTAGTTCTCTCTCGAGGCTAAGGGCTCTACTGGTAGCTATGTGTTCATCTCTCTCGCTATGCGTGATCTTATTGAGATCATGAGCTTTGTAATATAGTTGAATAAGTAGATCTATTCTGCTACTCAAGTGCTTTAGTTAATCTCTTCTTATCCCCACATTTGTGAAGTTAATAGTGTGCACACCGTGTGACACTTAGGCTAAGGTTACAGAAATACTTATCATGAGTATAATTTGAGTTGGATGTCTCTATGAGATTGTGGTATTTGTTGGAACCA
Organism: Avena sativa; assembly: GCA_916181665.1. NCBI lineage: Eukaryota > Viridiplantae > Streptophyta > Magnoliopsida > Poales > Poaceae > Avena > Avena sativa. The sequence continues at coordinate 440,261,467 of OV702295.1, forward strand.
TCTAGCGCTCAAGGTAATAGTGAGGGGGTATCCAGATGGGGAATGTGAACTTTAAGGTGTGCTGTTATAGCCCTACATCGTCCAACCGGAGAGTAGATCAGGGTAGCATAATGAATAGAAGATATTTATATGAGAGTGTCCACTAGTGAAAGTATGATCCCTAGGCGTTGTTTCTAAGCATTGAAACACCATTTACAATCAGTCATGTTACATGTTTGCTTGATGCCACTCTTATTTCAGATTGGAATACCACTTATAATTATCCATATTACTTGTATTTCACTATATCTTTGCCGAACTAGTGCACCTATTGATGGGTTCGTAGCATGGAAAACAAAAAATTTCTACCGCAAGAACGAACAAAACCCAGATCTAATCTAGATAAAAGCCAAGATCTAATCTATTAGACATGTGCAACGAGATAGATCTGTACTAACCCTTGTAGATCCGAAAGCCTTGTGCGAGATCGGATCTCGTGGTTGATGTAGACGATCACTTGCCGATCTCAAGATCAAGTAGACGATCCTTCCGGCGCCGCATTCCGGCAGCGCTTCCGTAGTCGGTCACACGTGCGGAGTCGAAGCAGACCTTCCTCTCCCAGTTCCAGCGAGAAGCGGAGGTAGTAGATCTCTCCACGGAATCCCAGCAGCACAGCGGCGTGGTGGTGGTGGTGGAGTATAGAATTCTGCAGGGCTTCGCCTAAGCCAGAGCAGATGGAAGGAGGAGGAGAGAGGCGGCTAGGGTTTGGAGTGGGATGGGGCAAAGGGGGGTGGCGCCTCCACCCCTCTATATATAGAGGGAGGGGTGCGGCCTAGAGTTCCCACCCCTAGGCCCACCTCCTAGGGCCGACGCACAAGGGAGCTTGGGGGGAGAGTCCTTCCCCCCCAAGTTTCCCTTACTTAGGCTCCAAGTTTCCCTTTATCCTTTCTTAGTTTTCAAGTAAACTCCAAAAAATCTTCTAGAACCTTCCGGAACATTCCGAAACCTTCTAGAATCCCCATATAAACACTCCGGAACATTTCCTAACTTAGAAAACGATCCCCATTTATGAATATTATTCCCCGGACAATTCCGGATCTCCTCGTGATGTCTCGGATCGAATCCGAGACTCCGAACAACATTCGGTCTCCAACACACACTCCATATCTACTTAAAAACAACTTCGAACCTTATGTGTGTCACCCTACGGTTCGTGAATATGCAGACATGATGGAGACACCTCTCCGATCAATAACCATCAGCGGGATCTGGAGATCCATAACGGCTCCCACATACTCAACGATGACTTCGTGATCGATAGAACCATTAACATACGAAACCAATTCCCTTTGTCACGCGATACTATACTTATCCGAGGTTTGATCGTCGGTATCTCCATACCTAGTTCTACCTCGTTACTAATAAGTACTCTTTACTCGTTCCATGTTATGTCATCCCTTGTGACCTAGTCACATGCTTGCAAGCTAACTAGATGACATTCCACCGAGAGGGCCCAGAGCATATCTATCCGTCATATGGATGGACAAATCCCAATCTTGGTCCATGCGCTTCAACACATACTTTCAGAATACCCAATGACACCTTTATAACCACCCAGTTACGAAGCGGTGTTTGATGTCATCAAAGTACCCATCCGGTGATGGTGATTAACATAACCTCATGGTCGAAGGATTAGGTTACTATGCATTTGAAAGCTTGTAGCAATACGAACTTAATGACTTGATTTTATGCTACGCTTACTATGGGTGTGTGTCCATCTCATCATTCTCCTAATGATATAACCTTGTTATTAATGACATCCAATGTCCATGATCAGGAAATCATGATCATCAATTAATCAACAAGCTAGTTCAACAAGAGGCTTACTAGGGACTCTTTTATGTTTACAAAACACACATGTATTAGTGTTTCCTTATAATACAATTAAAGCATGGGATGCAAACATTCATCATAAACACAAAGATATAATAATAACCACTTTTATTATTGCCTCTTGGGCATATCTCCAACAGTCTCCCACTTGCACTAGAGTCAATAATCTAGATTACATGGTAATATACCTAACACCCATGGCGTTCTGGTGTTGGTCATGCTTTTCCCTAGGGAGAGGTTTAGTCAACGGATCTTCCACATTCAGATCAGTGTGTACTTTGCAAATCTTTATGTCACCATCTCAGACATACTCGCGAATAGCATGGAAACGTAGCTTGGTGTGCTTCAGCTTGCTTTGTGACCTTGGCTCCTGTGCATTAGCTATGGCACCTATGTTGTCACAGTAGATGGCCATCGGGTCCAACGCACTAGGAACCACGCCAAGTTCAGTAATGAACTCCTTCATCCATATGGCTTCTTGTGCAGCCTCCGAAGCAGCTATGTATTCCGATTCAGTTGAAGATTTCGCCACAACGCGTTGCTTGGCACTCCTCCAGCTCACTGCAGCACCATTCAAAATAAATACATATCCAGACTGTGACTTCGAGTCATCTGGATCGGTGTTCCAACTAGCATCAGTGTAACTGTTTACAACAAGCTGTTCATCACCTCCATAAGAAAGAACCATATCCTTAGTCGTATTTAGGTACTTTAGGATATTCTTGACCGCTGTCCAGTGCTCCATTCCAGGATCACTTTGATATCTGCTAGTCAAACTAAAAGCATGTGCTGTATCCGGTCTTGTACACAGCATGGCATACATGATAGAACCTATGGCTGAGGCATAGGGAATATTATTCATCTTCTCTCTATCTTCTGCCGTAGCTGGACTTTGAGTCTTACTCAAGGTCTTACCTGACAACATGGGCACGAACCCTTTCTTGCTCTCTTCCATTCTAAACTTCTTTAGAACTTTGTCCAAGTATGTACTTTGTGAAAGCGCTATTAGGCGTCTTGATCTATCTCTATAAATCTTGATGCCTAGAATATATGCCGCTTCGCCAAGATCCTTCATTGAAAAACTATTATTCAAATAGGCTTTGACACTATTAAGAAGTTCTATATCATTCCCAATCAACAATATGTCATCTACATATAGTACTAGGAATGCTACAGAGCTGCCACTCACTTTCTTGTAAATACAAGCTTCTCCATAAGTTTGTATAAATCCAAAGTTTTTGATTACTTTATCAAAACGTTGATTCCAACTCCGGGATGCTTGCTTCAGTCCATAAATGGAGCGCTGAAGTTTGCATACCTTGTCATCATCTTTAGGATCGACAAAACCCTTGGGTTGTACCATATACAACTCTTCCTCAATGTCACCATTAAGGAACGCTGTTTTGACATCCATCTGCCAAATCTCATAATCGAAATATGCAGCAATTGCTAACAAAATCCTCACAGACTTTAGCTTTGCTACTAGTGAGAATGTCTCATCGTAGTCAACTCCTTGAATTTGTCGGAACCCTTTCGCGACAAGTCGAGCTTTATAGACGGTAACATTACCATCAGCATCTGTTTTTCTTTTGAAAATCCATTTGTTCTCGATAGCCTTAAGGCCATCCGGTAAGTCCACCAAAGTCCATACATGGTTTTCGTACATGGATCCCATTTCGGATTTCATGGCTTCTAGCCATTTGTCGGAATCTGGGCTCACCATAGCTTCTTCATACGTCGCAGGGTCATCAGTGTTGTCCACCAACATGACGTTCAAGGCAGGGTCATACCAATCAGGAGTGGTACGAACCCTCGTTGACCTGCGAGGTTCAGCAGCAGATTCGTTCGAAGTTTCATGATCACCATCATTAGCTTCCTCTCCAATTGGTGCAGGCGGCACAAAAACATCTTCCGGTGCTGTGCCACTCTCAACTCAGAGAGAAGGTTCAATAACCTCGTCGAGTTCTACTTTCCTTCTAGTCACTTCCTTCGAGAGAAACTCCTTCTCAAGAAAGGATCCATTCTTGGCAACGAAAACTTTGCCTTCGGATCTATGATAGAAGGTATACCCAATTGTTTCTTTAGGGTATCCTATGAAGACGCATTTCTCCGCTTTGGGTTCAAGCTTATCAGGTTGTAACTTCTTTACATCTGCTTCGCAACCCCAAACTTTAAGGAACGACAACTTAGGTTTCTTTCCAAACCACAATTCGTACAGTGTCGTTTCAATGGATTTAGATGGTGCCCTATTTAAAGTGAATGTGGCTGTCTCTAATGCATAGCCCCAAAACGATAGCGGTAAATCTGTAAGAGACATCATAGACCGAACCATATCTAAGAGAGTTCGATTACGACGTTCGGACACACCATTATGCTGTGGTGTTCCCGGCGGTGTCAATTGCGAAAGTATTCCACATTTCTTTAAATGCATGCCAAACTCATAACTTAGATATTCACCTCCGTGGTCAGAACGCAGAAACTTAATCTTCTTGTTACGATGATTTTCCACTTCACTTTGAAATTCCTTATAATTCTCGAAAGTTTCGGACTTATGTTTCATAAAGTAGACATACCCATATCTACTTAAGTCATCCGTGAAAGTGAGAACATAACGATATCCACCACGCGATGCTACACTCATTGGACCACACACATCGGTATGTATTATTTCCAATAAGTCTGTAGCTCGCTCCATTATTCCAGAGAATGGAGTCTTAGTCATTTTTCCCATTAGACATGCTTCGCATCTTTCAAGTGATTCAAAATCAAGTGATTCAAGAAGTCCATCAGAATGGAGTTTCTTCATACGCTTCACTCTAATGTGACCAAGACGACAGTGCCACATGTATGTAGAATTATCATTCAATTTTGTTCGTTTAGCATCTATGTTGTGAACATGTGTATCACTACTATCGAGATTCAGTAAGAATAAACCATTCATCTCAGGTGCATTACCATAAAAGATATTACTCATATAAATCGAACAACCTTTATTCTCGGACTTAAAAGAGTAACCGTCTCGCAATAAACAAGAGCCAGATATAATGTTCATGCTTAACACAGGCACCAAATAACAATTATTCAAATTTAAAACTAATCCCGAAGGTAGATGTAGAGGGAGCGTGCCGACGGCGATCACATCAACCTTGGAGCCATTTCCAACGTGCATCGTCACCTTGTCTCTCGCCAGTCTTCATTTATTCCGCAGCTCCTGTTTCGAGTTACAAATATGAGCAACCGAACTAGTATCACATACCCAGGCACTACTACGATTACTAGTAAGATACACATCAATAACATGTATATCGAATATACCTTTCTTCTTGATGTTGCCGTTCTTCAGATGTGCCAGGTACTTGGGGCAGTTACGCTTCCAGTGACCAGCACCCTTGCAGTAGAAGCATTCAGTTTCAGGCTTAGGACCAGCCTTGGGCTTCTTAGCAGGTGCGGAAGATTTCTTGCCATCCTTCTTGAAGTTGCCCTTGTTCTTAGGCTTGCCTTGTTTCTTGAAATTGGTGGTCTTATTGACCATCAACATTTGGTGCTCCTTCTTGATCTCCACTTCAGCAGTTTTTAGCATGGATGATAGTTCAGGCAATGTCTTGTTCATGCAGTGCATATTGTAGTTCATCACAAAGTTCTTATAACTCGGTGGCAGTGATTGGAGGACACGGTGAATCCCTAACTCATTAGGAATCATTATCCCCAACTCTTGGAGCTTGTTTGTGTGCCCAGACATGGTGAGCACGTGCTCTCTAACGGAGCTACCCTCTTCCATCTTATAGTTAAAGAACTTTTCGGAGGCCTCATAGCTCTCCACGGCCGCGCGAGTCTCAAAAATGAGCTTGAGCTCCTTAATGATCTCAAACGGGTCGTGGTGCTCGAAGCGCTTCTGAAGCTCCGTTTCTAAACCGTACAGGATGGCACACTGAACTGTGGAGTAATGATTTTTCCGAGTGGCGTAAACATTCTTTACGTCATCGGTGGCATCTTCTGCAGGTGGGTCACCTAGCGGTGCTTCGAGCACATAGGTCAACTGACTAGCCCTGAGGACAATATTCAGTCCACGGAGCCAGTCCGTGAAGTTGCTTCCATTGTTCTTAAGCTTTTCTTTCTCTAGGAATGCATTGAAATTGATGGAGAGGTTCGCCATAATCGACAACAAATTTGCAAGTAGTTTAGACTAAGTTTATGATAAATTGAGTCCAATTTTAATTCTTAAATTAACTAGGTGAACTCCCACTCAAAACAACATCCCTCACATTGTCTTAGTGATTACACGAACCAAGTCCACTACACCAAGTCCGATCTTCACGAGAGAAGATGTAGTTTCATCGGCGAACAATCTTCATGTTCATCATATCATTTATATGATTCATGCTCTACCTTTCGGTATTCTGTGTTCCGAGACCATGTTTGTACATGCTAGGCTCGTCAAGATTAACCTCAATTTCCGCATGTGCAAATCTGGCTTGCACCCGTTGTATGCACACGTAGAATCTATCACATCCGATCATCACGAGATGCTTCGAAACGACGAGTCTTAGCAACGGTGCCAACTAAGGACGAACACTTTATTACTTGATATTTAGTGAGAGGGATCATCTTATAATGCTACCGTCGCGATCTAAGCAATACAAGATGCATAAAGGATTAACATCACATGCAATTCATAATTAGTGTGATATGATATGGCCCTTTCTTCTTATGCCTTTGATCTCCATCTCCAAAGCACGGACATGATCTCCATCATCACCAGCATTGCGTCAAGGTCAGTGGCGCCGCTTCATGGTTGTCCATCATCACTAGCAACTATTCCAACTACTTGGAATAAAGCTATTACAAGATGAATAGACACGCAGGTCTTAACAGAATTAAAGACAACCATTAGGCTCCTGCCGGTTTCCATATTACAACAAGGATCATTGCATACATCAAATATAATCACAATCACATGATGGCCATATCACATCACAAAACCCCTGCAAAAACAAGTTAGACGCCTCTAATTTTCTTTGCAAGTTTTACGTGGTTTGGGGCTTTCGAATAAGAACGGATCTTACCTACGAAACTGAACCACAACGTTGATACAAGTGCTATCAAGTGCAAAGTGTAGATTTGATCTATACTATGGTGGGAGAGACAGACACCCGCAAAGCCACTTGTGCAAAGCAAGTTACATGTCAAGCATGGAGCAAGTATCATGTGCGATGACATGTAAGGTTAGCCCGAGCCGCTTCATCCCACCATACCGCAAGATGCAAAGTACACAAAGCAAAAGATGGCACGAGCACCAACGCCCACAAAACCATTGTGTTCTACTCGTGAAATAGATCTACGCATAGACATGGCTCTGATACCACTGATGGGTTCGTAGCATGGAAAACAAAAAATTTCTACCGCAAGAACGAACAAAACCCAGATCTAATCTAGATAAAAGCCAAGATCTAATCTATTAGACATGTGCAACGAGATAGATCTGTACTAACCCTTGTAGATCCGAAAGCCTTGTGCGAGATCGGATCTCGTGGTTGATGTAGACGATCACTTTCCGATCTCAAGATCGAGTAGACGATCCTTCCGGCACCGTGTTCCGGCAGCGCTTCTGCAGTCGGTCACACGTGCGGAGTCGAAGCACACCTTCCTCTCCCTGTTCCAGCGAGCAGCGGAGGTAGTAGATCTCTCCATGGAATCCCAGCAGCACGACGGCGTGGTGGTGGCGGTGGAGTAGAGAATTCTGCAGGGCTTCGCCTAAGCCAGAGCAGATGGAAGGAGGAGAAGAGAGGCGGCTAGGGTTTGGAGTGGGATGGGGCAAAGGGGGGTGGCGCCTCCACCCCTCTATATATAGAGGGAGGGGAGCGACCTAGGGTTCCCACCCCTAGGCCCACCTCCTAGGGCCGGCACACAAGGGAGCTTGGGGGGAGAGTCCTTCCCCCCAAGTTTCCCTTACTTACCCTCCAAGTTTCCCTTTATCCTTTCTTGGTTTTCAAGTAAACTCCAAAAAATCTTCTAGAACCTTCCGGAACATTCCGAAACCTTCTAGAATCCCCATATAAACACTCCGGAACATTTCCTAACTTAGAAAACGATCCCCATTATATGAATATTATTCCCCGGACAATTCCGGATCTCCTCGTGATGTCTCGGATCCAATCCGAGACTCCGAACAACATTCGATCTCCAACACACATTCCATATCTACTTAAAAACAACTTCGAACCTTAAGTATGTCACCCTACGGTTCGTGAATATGCAGACATGATGGAGACACCTCTTCGATCAATAACCATCAGCGGGATCTAGAGATCCATAACGGCTCCCACATACTCAACGATGACTTCGTGATCGATAGAACCATTAACATACGAAACCAATTCCCTTTGTCACGCGATACTCTACTTATCCGAGGTTTGATCGTCGGTATCTCCATACCTAGTTCTACCTCGTTACTGATAAGTACTCTTTACTCGTTCCATGTTATGTCATCCCTTGTGACCTAGTCACATGCTTGCAAGATAACTAGATGACATTCTACCGAGAGGGCCCAGAGCATATCTATCTGTCATATGGATGGACAAATCCCAATCTTGGTCCATGCGCTTCAACACATAGTTTCAGAATACCCAATGACACCTTTATAACCACCTAGTTATGAAGCGGTGTTTGATGTCATCATAGTACCCATCCGGTGATGGTGATTAACATAACCTCATGGTCGAAGGATTAGGTTACTATGCATTTGAAAGCTTGTAGCAATACGAATTTAATGACTTGATCTTATGCTACGCTTACTATGGGTGTGTGTCCATCACATCATTCTCCTAATGATATAACCTTGTTATTAATTACATCCAATGTCCATGATCAGGAAATCATGATCATCAATTAATCAACAAGCTAGTTCAACAAGAGGCTTACTAGGGACTCTTTTGTGTTTACAAAACACACATGTATTAGTGTTTCCTTATAATACAATTAAAGCATGGGATGCAAACATTCATCATAAACACAAAGATATAATAATAACCACTTTTATTATTGCCTCTTGGGCATATCTCCAACACCTATACACCTGACAAGTGTATTGGGTGTGTTGGGGACACAAGAGACTTCTTGTATCTTGATTGCAGGGTTGCTTGAGAGGGATACCTTTGACCACTTCCTCCCTGAGTTCGATAAACCTTGGGTGATCCACTTAAGGGAAACTTGTTATTGTTATACAAACCTCTGCACTTGGAGGCCCAAAAGTGTCTACAAGAATAGAATCCTTCATCCTTCCCCATCATGATCTTCATGATGGGTTGTAACATGGCTTGAACCCCTTTTATTAATGTTATGACGATTTGAGTAATAAAAGTGTGGTGTGTTCTTGGTAATTAATATGTTTGTGCTTTCTCTTTACATTGTTCTATTCATGATATTATTCTAGTGATTGGAGACGTCCAATCAATTGTTGAGGAATTTACTAGGGATTCACGGAGTGTCACAAAACTTATCATTAGTCTCTACTCGTCCATGGGCACTGACAAGTCCATGGATAAAACTAATAGGTTATTTGCTATAAGTGATTTGCGGAGGCAATAGCATCTTAGGATGCACCGCCCATTAAGATTTAATTTCTCAAGATCACTCATGATATAGATAGGTATAGTGTTGCGAATTGCTTGACCACAAAGTGACATACGGGATATCTTGTGACTAGCACACTTGCTTAGGAGTACGGTTGTCCATAGAACTTAGGGATTTCTATTTTCATGCCCCTGGTTCGTTACTTGTAATCAGTTTTCCCCAACCGCTTAGTTTTTCCTTACTTTTCCCCTCCCTCCATTCCGAAACCCTCACATGCGCTCGGACGGGTGGATGCCGTCGGGTCAAAGGCTTGACCGTTACATGCTGATAGGTGGAACCGCATTCGGCGAGTCCTATGTTGAGCATTACGTTACGCCGCCTCGACCATTACATGCTGACAGGTGGGGCCGTGATACACGGCAGACCAGCCATCCATCTCTCGCTGACTTGTGGGCCCCATTTTTCCTGATTGTGTGACTGGTGCATCCATTGACAAATGGGGCCGTTCTGTGGGGTCGTCGAAGCAAATGAACAATGGGGCCGCTATGTGGAGTCGTTATGTGGGGCCGTCGTATCCAATGACCGGTGGGGCCAACATGTGGGGCTGGAGGGGGGATTTGCCTATTTGCCATGTTTTACTTTGCAACTTGCATATTTGCCATTTTGTGTGTCACTGACATGTGGTGGTCATGTGGCAAATATGCGAATTTCAAAGAAAAAGTTTGGCAGATATGCAAAATTGGCAAATATGAAATAATTGACTGGTGGGGTCGTGTATGACATGTCGTCTCTCTCTCTCATCCTCTCCCAGCCCCCAGCCCCGTGCAGCTCCTATCCCAGTGGCGGACAGAGCAGCCATGTCACATCCCAAGATTTTCCAAATCTTGTAATGTGAAAATAAATGAATAAAATAAAACTTTGTTTGATTTTCAAGGGCAGAAGAAACTTTTTGATTTCAATTGGGACTTCAAACCAGTTGGATCAAATAAAATCCAAAAGGGATTTAAAAAGATAAACATTTAATAAAGGAAAATAAAATATTTTGGAACTACTATTTTGGATCTTTTAAATAAAAGGATTTGGTTTTCAAAAGAAAAGGTGGATTTATAAATAAAGGTTATTTTATAAAGCCAAATTAAAACATTGGCCAAGCTTTTAATTAAAACATTTTTGTTTTGAATAAAAATTGCAAAGGTTTATTTAAATAAAATAATAGGGATTTAATATCCAAATTTTATTAAAGTAAAGGCTTTTCCCATTTTAAATAAAACACTAAAACTTATTTATTTATTTTAAATAAGTTTTCCAAGTATTTTATATTCTCAAATAAAACCTACTGAAGTGTTTTTGGTTTTATTTTATTTTCAAAATAAAGGTTTTAATAAAACAAATCCTATTTGAGTTAAATGAATAAGGTCCATTCATTTAATTGTTATATGGACCCTATGGCAAAAATGTTATTTTGTTTTAAACAAGCTTTCCAAGTATTCTTTACTTTCAAATAAAACCTACTGATTTGGTTTTGAAAGTATTTGGAATTCAAATGGAGATTTTATTAATTAAACCAAACCCTATTTTATTAATAAACTAAAGATCCATTTTATTTAATTAAAGAATGGATCCTAAAAAGAATAAAAAATTATTATTTTATTTTTAGAATTTGGTTTACGTTGATAAACAGAACCAAGTTCAAAGTTGTGAAGTTTGGTGATTGTTTGAATCAATTTGAATGTTGTTTGATAGTTTGAAATTCAAAACAGAAATTAGATTTAGAAAAAGAAAAATGTTTCAGACAGAAAAAAATAGTGCAAAGGACCCAGCCCACTAAGGCCTAGCGCCAGCCCAGCTCCTCTATCCGCAGCGAAACGTTTTCCTACCTAAACACTAACCCGAACAGACGCTGGCCGGTGGACCCTTCCTCCCTCTCATTTTCTCACTGACGCCAGACCCCACCACCGGCCCTCTTCTTCCTCACCCGCGCGACCTCCCTCCCCCAAACCTCGCTGCCGTTGTTGCCTTCAATCCGCGCGTTCAATTCGCATTGATGCCGCGCCTTAAACCTCGCCGTGACTGCACGCTATTAAGCGCCAGCGCCTTCTCCACCTCTCCCCTCTGTCGCCACTCCCTCTCTGCCCCAAGGCTGCCTCGAATCGAGCTAATACTCCCTCGGCTCCGACCGCCGTCTCTGACCAATTCAGGCCAGTACACACCACCCCGTACCTCCCCGAGCACGCTAGGAGAATCCCCACTCCCAGTAGCATCTCCCGGCACTTTCCATTTACCCGCGGGCGCCCCTGAGCATCGGCAACGATGACACCGAGCGTGCATCGCCGTCCGCCATTACTCCGTCAAGCATTCCAGGTGAACACCGACCACCCCGCGCCTCCTAGATCACGCACACAGCATCGCCTTGCTTTTGCGCATCTGAACATGCTCCTGTCTTGCCTTAGGGCGATCTGCAGCGACGACTCCGATCGTCGCCACCGTCTGGCTTAACTCCGACGAGCACTTCTGGTAAGCTCAGACCTCCCTGGCACCTCCCGATGATGCTCCCTTACTCGCGACCCTCGTGCGCACCTAACCATGCCTCTACCTTGTCTTAGCGCGGCCTCTAGCTTCGCCCCGACGATAGCCAGAGCCGCCAGACGCCGTCTTGATCTCCGGCGAGGAATCCCGACGACAACCGTGCGCCCCCTGCTACCCGAAGACCACCTTGAGCTTCGCCATACCCCTGCGATCACGGTGAGCCACCTCTCCACCTTCCTTGCTTCCTCTATCGCCAGCTCCGCCCCTAGCCGAGCGCCGCCGCCGCACAGCCGCCGCCAGCGCCGCCGATTGATGGTTGCTTGGTCGACAGCCGCAGGATTTAGATCCAACGCTCGCGATAGAAACTTAAATGAAAGGGTACGGGTGTCTCTGCACCGCTCGATCTAACTTAGATCCAACGCACCAGAGAGAGTGATCCAGACGAACCGGTACCAGCGAATAAAATCAAGACACGTGTCCCTGCTGGTTTGATTTAAAACAGAATTGATCTAATTGATGTTCAGTTTTGTAAAATCCATAACTTTCAAACCACATGTCCAAATTTTGCAAATTTTATGTCGTTGGATTCAGGAGAGCAAGCCCTAACCAACCCTGCCCTTGGTTTAGCAAATAGTATCTGTTAGTTTGCTTGTTTTTGCAGATTCTTTTGTGAGCTTGTTTAGATTAGAAAAATTGTTTAAAAATGATTTTAGGGTTAAAACTTTTGCAAAATGGTTTGTTGTGACCTTACTGACCCTAGGAACCAACCCATGTTTTGGAAAATGGATTTGGAAAAGTTGAGGATGAATTAATTGATTTAAAACTATTGTTTTGATTATGAAAATGGTTTAAAAATGATTTTGGGGATAAAATCTTTGGCAAAAGGTGTATTTTGAACCTACTAACATTGGGAACCACTTTGTGAACTCAAAAATGTTTTTGGTGAAACAAAATAATGATTCTTTGATTTAAAACCATTTCTAGTCAAATAGAAATGAGGTTTATTTATTAAAAATGATTTTGGAAGAAAACCTTTGGAAAATGTTTTGTTTTAAACTCACTGACCCCAAACCCCAAGTTTTGTGATTTGAAAACATATTGGGTGAACCCTATAGATTAATGCCTTAGTAAAAATATTTCTACACCACATAAAATGATGCTTTATTTTGAAAATGGTTTTGAAGTGAAACCTCTTTGCAAATGACTTGGCCACTTTACAAAATGACCATTAGATGTACTCAAATGTTTATGACCCATTAGGAACCACTTTTTCAAACAAAACAAAGCTTGGCATGTTTGCATGCATTACTTTGACTTTGTCATTTTATGTGTGTTGTTTTGCTTGATTGGTAGATTGAGTTTGTGCCTTGCTTGATTGATTTGTAGTGACTTGAAGAGTGTGATTGTTGCAAGGACAAGGAGTGAACCCATACTCTACCAAAAAGGCAAGTGATGCTTCATACTTTTTGTCCCACTATTTTCTCTATGCATTAGTGATTTTGCTAAGTAAAACTTGCATGGAAATTTTTGCTAAGTATGAACCTTGCTACAGGAAAACCTAGTAGATGAATCCTTAGTAGGATTTTCCTAAGTTAAGATTCCTATTACTATCAAGCTTAGCCTAGCTAATAGAAAACATGGGTGGAATATATATATTCACACTATGGAAAAATATTCTAAGTCTGAGGACTTGTGTTTTGTTTAATAAAACAACTAAGTTAATGAATCACCTGGGTGGAATGGGATTGCTTGGTGGTTTTTGGTTGAGTGGTTCACAAGGCCATGGACTTGGCTTGTGTATCTCACTTGTGGATGGCCACCCAGGAACAAAGAGATTTGATATGTCAAATGTTGAGAAGCTTCGAGTGCAGCCACTTGGCAATATGGGCTCTGCCATGATCCTATAGGTTGCAAGAACTTAGCCATATGGACAGTGGGTGGTAGTGTTTGATAGGTTGGAGCGCGTCCATGTTGGTCTAAGGGAAGGCTTCTGAAAGATCTTGTCTTGGTGAAACCAAGTCTTGTGGGGAAAGTGCACCACCTCTGCAGAGTGTAAAACCTAAGTACTTAGCCATGTCCCTGGTAAAGGACAATTTGAGCATCAAGACATGGAAGCAATCAAGAATCTCATCACTACAACTTCTAAGTAAAACTTGTGGATTGAACAAGGGTTGTTTGAAATCTTCAGTCGTTGATTGAGAGATGCCTTGTAAAGGATCTTCAATCTTTGATTGAGAAAAATGATTTTATCAAAGCAAAAACTTAGTATTTTCAAAGGTTAAGGAAAAATCTATTTTGAGCAATGCAAGCCTCAACTCCACTTAGCCAAATGCATATATATGTTAGACTCCACCATATTACCATAGTATCACTTGCCAATACAATTCAAATGTATTGACCCTTTGTGGCTGTAACTTGTATGTTGCAGGTTTGATTGTATTTAGTGAAGATTGATTGATTAGGATTACAAAGTATACAACCAACATCTGCCTGTGGCACTTTGAAGATGAAGGACCCATACTTATAGTTATTCCGCTGCAATGTAATGTAATAGCCAAATGAGCTATGTAAAATGTAATAAAATTATGTTATTCCTGGTTATAAAGTTAATTATGACCTTTGTTTCTTGATATTACATCTTAACTGTGGATGCTAGCTATTGATCCAGGGACTAGCATTGTAAAACACAGGGGACACCACCTTATGTTAATAAAGGTTGGGACACTCCCTCTACAAGCCATCATCGGCGCGTCGCCGGATCTGTCCTAAGGCGGTATCGAATGGACTATCGCACTGCACCTCAACCACGGCTCCGACACCTGTTTTGTGCACATGAATTGTACGTTGGGGTTGTACCGGCGGTAGGTAGGTCCGCCGACCACGATGTCCGGGATTTGGTTCCGGCGCCATAGCTCGATGAATAGTCACAACAATTGCTGGTAGTGCTTGCTAAGACCTCCACTCCTGCTCCGCCCACCCTAATCGATTCGATTCCCACAATTTCCTCGATATTGTAGGTGCAAATTAGTCCCTAATGTCTGGTCGTAACGGGTACACCGACGAGGGTGGGGAATCGATCATGTCGTGGACATATTCTCCTTCTCCTACCACGTCGGAAGTGCATGTAGCTCCTTCACTTTGTACTACCATTGAATTTGAAGTGCTGACATGGCCTGTCGGACTGATTCTAATTTAATTTGTTTTGGAATTGTTACAGTGTGATATGTAGGCCGATGATTCATGGTACATTGCATACCAAGATGAATCAACTCAGTTGTCTAGCCATAGGATGGATTTGGAGGAGATGGTTGCCAAGTTAGGTGATGAATTGGCCCGTAAAAACCTGTTGATATTCGAGCTGAAGCATACTGTCGAGGAAGAATTCAGAGCTTATTCGCAAAGAGAAGTTGACACTTGAGGTTGATCTTGCCGTATCTGATCAAGTCGTAGAAAATCTAAAACATGAAGTTCAAGTGAAGCGAGGGGGGGTAGTAGTTGTCATCTGCGTAGTAGTTGTCATCCGCGTCCTAGCAGTTATAGTATGCAGTTGTGGTGAAGGGTACCACATGTAATGATTAGTTGAATAGATAAATAATTTAGAGAGTAGAATTGTTATTCAATAGATGGTTGTGAGTTCCTGCTAATTATTCACTTTGCGGCCCCGAAGTTGTCGAGAGAATGCATTGCGGTGCCCGAGTTGCTTGCCATCGGATCTAGCGGTCCCAAAGTGGTCGAGAGAATGCATTGCGGTACCCGAGTTGCTTTCCATTGGATCTAGCGGTCCCAAAGTAGTCGAGATAATGCATTGCGGTACCTGAGTTGCTTGCCATTGGATCTAGCGGCCCATACTTGGCGTGCCAAATTCCTAGAGGGTCAAGTTGGGGCCTATCAGTTTTGACTATTCTGTCGCTACCATCGTGGCTACCATGTAGAGTTGCAGCGTTGGTGGCAGCATCCATTCCCTATTCCAAATTAGTGGCTGAGATTGTCAATCCAAGTTAGTTGACTAAAATTCCTCAAGATACAATCGAATCTAGTCAAATCTAAATCAACTAAATTGGATCGGAGGGAGTACTACTTATGAATCAGCTTTAGAGCATATCCACCGTCCTCACTGCTCAAATACATATCAATTTTGATTCAAATCATACATATTTTGATCAAATTTATACAAGCCCGCCGGAGAGTGTCAAAGAAAGTACTACTACTTATGAATCAACTTTAGAGCATATCCACCGGTCTCATGCTTCAAATACATGTCAAATTTATTCAAATCATACATATATTTTAAGTCACGGAATTTTGGTTCAAATTGGGCTTAAATTTGTCCCAATTTTAAGTGGATGGTGAGCTAGCCACCCTTCCCACCGTATCTGTACTCCAAGAAGTACGGGAAAAGTGCTCCCATCCGGCCTTCACCTTTGACGTGCCAGCCGCGGCCGCGGCCTACCTCCCATAGCTTCGGTTCACGAGGGCTTGATCTGCACCGTCACAGTGATGTTGCGGATGATGGCTTCAATCATCTTTGCATCGATGACCACAGTCGGCACCACATTCGTAGATGTTCCAGATGATGGCTTCAATTGTTGTCGCATCGATGACCACTATCAGCACCACAGCCGTAGATGTGAACGGATGATGGATTCCATCGGTGTCTTTCATCGATGGCCACTGTTGGCACCACCGCCGTTGCACTGATGTTACGCATGATGGCTTCCATTAGTGTCTTTCAGACTGTTAGATCCTCAACATCGCACGCCATTCTAGCAGTCGCGCTTAGATCAGCACCGCCCGAAGCCGTTCCGACCCCCACGAATAGGTCTGTGCCGTCGTACATTGATAGGAGGGAGGAAGATGCGGCTGGTATACGTGCGACAGGGAAAGGGAGGGAGAGACCTCTAGCCCGTCGGATCATGATGTATCCAACGGTGGTTGTCCAAGATCCGTGTGACATACATCTCGACCAATCAGAGCGTAGCCAAACTGAGCGCTAGTTGATGCGGCTGGTATACGAGCGACAGGGAAATGGAGGGAGAGACATCTAGCTTGTCGGGCTCTCCTCGCCATACAAGGTTAGGTGCGCCCATCGGTAGAGAGAGACCTCTATCCCCACGGATCATGATGTATCCAACGGTGGTTGGCCATGATCTGTGTGACATACATCTCGACCAATCAAAGCTCTAGCCAAACTGAGACATGAGAGAGGGTAAAAGTGAGGAATACTTTAGCGGGAGGGGAAAATTGAGGAAAACTTTAGCGGGAGGGGAAAACTGAGTAGAGCTAAGGAAAACAAGGGTTCTCAGATAAAAAATGACTAAGGGAAATTCAAGATTGTGGCATAACAAATGGAAAATGTGTTATTTGAACAAAATAATCCATCTTGGCCGACATTATATTATTTGCAACTCAAAGATACACAAGTGTGCCAAATTTGGCCTCATTTAGACAAAGTGTGTTTTGTGACGGGTTATCTTGGTGGTTGACTGAGTAGAAAGCCATGCATCTTCATAGATAGTAGCTCATTCCAAGAAGTGGTTTAGGGGAGAAGTCCATTTCTCTTTATTTCATTTTCCTTTATTATTCATGCTAGGTTTTAGTTAACATAACAAGACTCCATGCGAAGGTTGCACTATTTTTTGACTTATTTTTTGAATTAAACTAACCCTAAAACCATTTATTTGAATTTAATCACTTAGAAAAAGAAAAATGTGGATGATTAGAAGTAAATCCAAAATTACCAATTTCATATGGTAAATCAATCCAGGATACACAAGTGTGCCAAATTTTGGATCAATTGGTCAATGTTTGATATGGTTTAAGCCATGAACTAGCTAAACCCCATGTGTTGACCACATGTCGAGGGCAAAACTGAGCATTGCTAAGCAACTAGGTGCATGACAATAGAAACTTGCAATAACACATACATTATGGGGTTATCCAACATACAAACTTGGAGGCGGCACAAACATTGACAGTAGTTCAAATTCAATACAAACATTGACAGTAGTTCAAATTCATCATACAAATTCAAATTAATAATTCAAATTCATTTTTTCTTGCTCCTAGTGTATTTCGCTGGAATTTCTTGGAGTTCACTACCTTGCTCCGGGTGATCCTGGCTAGAATATTCTTGGAGTCCACCATCAGCTTCTTCCGTTTGTTCCGTTTGTTCCATTTGTTCTTTTTCTCTACATTTAATGAATCAAGTGTTTCAGTTTATCATACAATTGGTTCAACCATGTTTCGATTCATTGGTTCATACGGTTCAAAACTCATTGGCATCATTTCTTTAATATCCTCTTGTGTAATTCCTTTACTTTTGAACTTTGCTTCCAATGAATAAATTGCTTCAATCTCCCATGCATTTGGTGCAATATCCCCTTCATTTCATTCAATCTCCTCTTGATCCATTGGTTCAATCGCCCCTGCATCTGGTTCAATCTCCCCTGCATTTGGTTCAATCTCCCATGCATCTGGTTCAATCTCCTCTCGATCCATTGGTTCAATTTGCAATGTATCCGTTGCTTCATTCTCCTCTCGTTCAGATACTTCATTCTCATTTGCATTTGCTGCTCCCTCCTGATCATCCATTCCATAAGCTGGGTCCACTGCATTTTTACAAAGCCTAGCAATGTGCCCTAGGATCCCACAATGTTTGCACTTACATCGTCGAGGTGGTGCACCACCCTCTGCACTAGCTCTCATCCTATTCTTCCTTGGCCTACCTGCTGGTCTAGTAAAAACTGCAGGGTATAGCTTGAAGCCTGGATTCACTTCCATCCATTGGTCTTTTCCCAACAAGACTGGAACATTCCGAGCATATGCTGCCCTAAATTTGGCAATGGATAAATACACCAACACGTACTGATCAACTTCACCCTCTTCACCACCTAGAACACCCATGAAAAACAATTCATGTATGCAGGGTTTCCCACGGAGCTACCATTGCCTGTAATGGCATGTCCTGTCAGCCAAACTCACTGGATACCTCCATTGCCTATCATTACTGTCAGTGTACGTTACCTCAGCCTCCATTCCTTTTCTAATGCATTTCATCTTCAATTGTTTTGCACTGGCATGCAATGCCTTAATCAAAGATGGGACGATGAGATGGCTAGCATATACTGTTGATGCAATTCTTTGATGCAAATCGATCTTTATCATGATCATCTGCCTAATCTTATCAAATATTTGCCACAACATAAGCCCTTTCAGTGACTTGACCTTTGCATTGAAACTCTCTGCAAGGTTACTTGTCACATAGTCTACATTGCAAATTTCATTGAATTGGCTTCTTGGCGACACCATTCCATGATGTGCATCCAAGTACTCCTTCATCGCAGGTTTTTGTTTATATAACACTTCCAAATGATACAGATGTTTCCTCAAACTGCATGTGTATGAAGCTGACCATAGGTTGTCAGTATAAACTTTACCCTTGAATTTCTTTGTAAAATTATGCACTAAGTGTCGCATACATTCCCTATGCTCCACTCCAGGGAATACTGCTTCTACAACTTTGTCCAAACCTTTGCAAGCGTCCGTGTGGATAGTAAGTCCTTGTGGATGACCTATAAGGTCACGCAAATTCTCCAGAAACCAAGTGCAACTTTCCTCTGACTCAATCTCCAAAACTCCAAAAGCAATAGGGAACATCCAATTATGGCCATCAACTGTAGTAGCAGCTACTAGCTGTCCTTTAAATCTGCCATGAAGAGCTATTGCATCCACGACCAAATAAGGCCTGCAACCATCCAGAAACCCTTGCCAGCAAGATTTGAAACAAACAAAAGCCCTTCTAAAGCACTCCTTCTCCATTGTATTCCCTCTTATTTTGTATTGAACTGTATGGCTGTCTATCTATACAACACTACCTAGACTAGCCATCTCCACTTCAGCTTTGAAGCTGTAAAGTGCTGGCTCAATGCATGGCGCCCAGAAAAATGCTTGATGGCGGTGTTGATGTAGAGCTCGTTGGGAACCCCAAGAGGAAGGTATGATGAGCACAGCAGCAAGTTTCCCTCAGTTATGAAACCAAGGTTTAATCGAACCAGTAGGAGCAAGGAAACACCCCAAACGTGTTATTAGCGGAGCTTTGGCAGGGCGCACTACCGGTGTTAGTAGCAACGTGGAGACCTGCACAACACAACCACAAAACTTTGTCCCCAACTTGCGATGAGGTTGTCAATCTCACCGTGTTTTGCGGAAAACAAAGGATTAAACGTACCGAATGGAAAGAAGTAATAGTTTGCAGAAAGTAAACACAAAGAAGTAAACAGTTGTAGATTGTATGTAAAGAAAAGGACCGGGATCCATAGTTCACTAGAGGTGGCTCTCCTTAAGATAGATAACATGCCGGGTGAACAAATTACAGCGGGGCAATTGACAAACATCGAGAAAGCAATACATGCATATACTAATCATCTTGACTCCTTTGAGAATTGATTGGGCATTACAACATTATACATAGACTGCCATCCAACTGCGTCTATGACTAATAATCCACCTTTAGGTTATCATCCGAACCCCCTCCAGTATTAAGTTGCAAGCAACAAATTATTGCTTTACGAACTGCGTGTAAAGTAAACAATATGATTGTTCTATGAACAAAGGATTGTTGTTTTCTCCCTAGTAGCAACAACACATCTAGTACCTTAGAGATTTCTGTCACTTCCCCAGATTACCAGAGGCTTGAACCCACTATCGAGCATACATACTAACTCTTGGAGTTGCTAGCATCTACTTGGCCAGAATAGCTACTAACAACGGAAAGCATGCAAGATCACAAATAACAAAGACATGATAGAATCAATAATCAATCTGAAATAGCATCTCAATATCCATCGGATCCCCGCAAACACAACATGCAGAATTACAAATAGATGATCTTGATCATGAACGAAGCTCACAAGATCTAAACATGAAAGCACAAAGGAGGAGAACCAGCCATCTAGCTATTACATGGATCCGTAGTCCAAGGATGAACTACTCACGCATCACACCGGAGGCCTGCATGGTGATGAAGAAGGCCTCCAGGGTGAATTCCCCTCTCCGGCAGGGTGCCGGGAAGAGCTTCAGATCCCTCTCGATATAGGGATGGAGATGACGGCAGTTACAGACTCTTTCGTGGATTTTTGATCGGGCCCTTAGGGTTTTCGTCACGAGGGCAATATATAGGCGGAAGGAGAGGCCGGGGGGGTGTCGGGAGCGGCCACACCACCCCTTGGCGCGGGCCAGGCCTGGCCGCGCGGCCAGGTGGTGTGGTGGCCCCCTGGCCCCTCTCCGTCTCGTATTCTGGCACTTGATGACATTCGGAAAAATAGGAACTTTGGCTTTTGTCCCGTCCAATTCCGAGAATATTCATTTTCTGACTTTCCTGGAACCAAAAACAGCAGAAAACAGGCAGCTGGCACTGTGGCTCTTGTTAATAGGTTAGTCCAAGAAATCATAAGAAAAGTACTCCAAAGTTGGAACAAAACACAAGAAAGCGGATAAATCCAAGCATGGAGCATAAAAAATTATAGATACATTTGCAATGTATCAACATCCCCAAGCTTAAGTCCTGCTCGTCCTCGAGTAGGTAAGTGATAAAAGAAAGAATAATTTTTGAGGTGACATGCACCATCAAAGACTTGATCAAGGTATTTGCAAAACATTCAAAGCTGGGATCATAGTACTTCAATCATAGCATGAAAGACAAAGTTCTAGCAATAAGCAAAGAAACTATGATGCAACATGAAAAGGCACAAACAAAAGATTCATGAATAACAATGCTTTGCAAGACGTTTGTTTGTTTTACATAAAGAAAACATAGCATAATAGTATTCAGCTTGTCCCTCAATAGAGTAGCAAATATAAATGCATAGGACACCTTCAAAGTTCATAAGAGTGACTAGATACAATAGTTTAAAACAAGCAATAACAAGTTATGCATCAATCAACTAGTCTTGGGACAATGCACATAGAACTAAGAATGGCCACTATGCTCTCAAAGTAGGTGTATAAAGATAGAAGGTGGAGACTCAATGTAATGGTGGAAGAAAATCCTTTGTAAAAGAAGTAGGGATTCAAGTCTCATAAAGAGCTTCCAAAAATTATGGTACTTGTAGCTTTCAGCTCTCATTGCCCCTATCATAAGCATCTTGAAGTGATTAAGGTTAAAGTGACACAACTAAGAGGATATGCTTGACAAGTTATAAACTGAAATCTCATGCCCCTTACTTACGAAGACCGATCCTCATGCTACTCAACTTTAGTCACGAGTAAGCTCTTGTCATTGTAAGTATATGTGTATCATTAAGAACCGCCAACAGGGTACCCCTTGCACGTGATACAGGAGCTTTCCCATAATCAAAATGACAAGGCAAGCAGACAATGAGCATCTCAGCGATCTTTTGATTTGCTATTTGCATAGGTTTTTATTGAGGATGCTTCATAGAATGCTCATTATGGTGATGCAGCAAGTTTCCACCATGATTAGGCATGGCTTAGGCTAGCGGCCCAGGCGTTTCTCTAACACACATACAAACTCCATGATCTTATAAGTTCCTCTTTTATTTCACACCGCCGGGATCTGTAAGCAAAAGAACATGATATCAACGGGGTACAAAGTACAAGTGCAATGTTGAAAGCGTTCCCCATGAAACATGGTTCTGCTAATTTCAACTTATAAAGCGCAAGCATATACACAACAAAGAAGGACCCTATGGTTCAAGTTTATTAGAGGCAATAAAGTAAAGTGTGCCATCAAGTTCGTGAGAGCTTTAATCACTAGTTTTCTCATAACAAGTTTAATTTGGAAGGTAAACAAAAGCATGAATATACTTGGAATAGCATAAGCTAGTAGGTAGGTATGGTGGACTCTTTGGAATAACTTGGTTTAGGGAGTTGGATGCATAAGTGGAACTCATACTTGGTTGTGGAGGCTAGCAAAAGACTGGGAGCGACAAACTAAGAGAGCAATAATGGCCATAATCATGTAGAGCGACAAAACATCATTGATCAAATCATAAAGTGATACTACAAGTTGAAAACTAAAGGATCATAAAGGCTATGGTGACTTGGGATAGTCATAACATGGTGTGAGCATGCGCCAAGTCAACCCCAATAAAGCATCAAAGAAGAATACCACTATACTATGCTTTAATATGCTAAAACAACGCATGATTCATCCAAGGAACATTAAGCAATCTCAATTGTTTATAACAAGTCATGCTACAACAAATAATACTAAGCATAAAGCCAAAACAATATCAAGCATGGCATGACAAAGAAAAGGCCACAGTCAAAAACAAGCTCTTTTTACCACATAAGCATGAACTTTCCTACTCTTTTCCAAACCAAACCAAACTATTTGCAAACCAATGTATGAAAGAGTGGGTCCAACCAATTTATTCAGCAAACTAAGCAAACAAAAGCAAACGAAAAACCAAAATGAAAACAAAAAGAAGACGCTCCAAGAACAACACAACTGTGCATGAAACAATAAAAATGAGGCGTTTGGAAGAAACCTGGAATTTTTATTGATGAAGAAGGGGATGCCTTGGGCATACCCAAGCTTTGATGCTTGTACTTCTTGGATATTTCTTGGGGTGACACGTGTGGAATCCCCAAGCTTGAGCTTTAGTCCATTCTTCATCTCATTACTCATTCCTTCCATACACCTGAAATTTTTCCTTCATACAAAACTTCACACAATCTTTATTAGCAACATTAGTGCACTTAAGATAAATAAGTCTTAAGGTTCAGTTATAACACCAAATAAACTTCCATTAGAACACTAGATACTGTAGCACTTCCCTCAAAAAGCTCAATTCCCCAAAATAACTCAAAAAGGAACCAACAAGAAGCAAATGCAGAAAATGGCAGAAATTTGTCAAAACAGACCGGCAGGTAAAGACGAATTTTTTCGAAGACCTTCTGTTGCTCAAATAAAAAAGTGTTGAACTAACGAAAGTTAGATAACTATCGGGGTCAGAAGCACACACAATTACAGCTCAATCCGACATACAGAGCCATCTCACGAATTTTTACGGTGAAGCACAAAAATCTGTTTCGGGACAGCAACTTTCCCAATCATTACTTCTCTCTCATTAGAGGTTACTCTTGGCACAAAAAGCAAATAAAAAGGATAAGGAGAGGTTATTACAGAGGTAATAACTTCCAATACTCATCTAAAACTTTTGGGTTATCTCCCAATAAGTACTTTTCTTTAACGCCTTTAAGTTAGGCATAAGAAGCAAAGAAAGAATCAAGTGTTCGCAAATGAAGAATCATTAAGACCAAATTTCTTGTCCTTACCTCTCTTACTTTTATTCTTAACCTTGGGGAAAATATGATTGTTTGGTGGAGAAGAAAGGTGCATGGTCCCCTTTCCCACATCTATTATTGCTCCAAGGAGTTCTAATAGGGACCTTCCAAGTGTAATTTGTCCTTTTCCTGCACATTCAATAACAAGATAATCAATAGAAATCGTTTTCCCAAGGATCTTTGTAGACACTCCTTCAGCTATTCCAAGAGGTAATATGGTAGTATTATTAGCAAGATATATTTCTTTTCCTCCTTCAGTGAGCCCCCAAGTATTCAGAGATTTATAAATATCGTTGGGCATAAGACAAAATTCAGACATGATATCAGAGGGAGCTTGAAAAGTTTCAGTGTTCATCTCAATCTTTACTATAGGGAACCACTTTGATGGTTCAGAGTTTATTGGAACATAATTGTGATGCTCCCTAAGCGTATTATAGCAACTTTCTAAGCTAGTAGTGCTAGTCTCAAGAGTGTCCAACCTAGCAAATATTTTTGCGAAAGAAATATAAGTTTGGCTAGGCATGTTGTAAGTGAGAATCAATTTCTTTATAGAATTAATAGCATCATCCTCATTACATTGGAGGAAATCTCCTCCCACAACATCATCTAAAACATATCTATAGCAAAGAGTAATCCCAAGGTAAAAACTGCTAAGGAACAAGCTTTGAGTCATTTTAGGCTCAGTTTTTCATGTAGATCGGAGATTCTAGACCAAGCTTCTTTAAAACTTTCCTCAATTCCTTGTTTAAAAGTGAAAATCATTTCCTCGGGTGACATAGTGATTGTAGCAAGGCTAGACATAGTGGCACTCAAGATAGGAACTAATTTTTTTTTGTGTTTTTCAAACAAGAAAGCAAACTAGTAGAACTATTTTTTTTGTGTTTTTGAAGAACAAAACAAGCAAACAAAGCAAAAAGAAACTAAGAAAAACAAAAACAACAAAGTAAAGAGATTGGTTATGAGGGACTCCCCTTGTGAAGATGTCCTTGACTCCCCGGCAACGGCGCCAGAAAATCGCTTGATGGCTCAATGCATGGCGCTCAGAAAAATGCTTGATGGCGGTGTTGATGTAGAGCTCGTTGGGAACCCCAAGAGGAAGGTATGATGATCACAACATCAAGTTTCCCTCAGTTATGAAACCAAGGTTTAATCAAACCAGTAGGATCAAGGAAACACCCCAAAGGTGTTACTAGCTGAGCTTTGGCAGGGCGCACTACCGGTGCTAGTAGCAACGTGGAGACCTGCACAACACAACCAGAGAACTTTGTCCCCAAATTGCGATGAGGTTGTCAATCTCACCGTGTTTTGCAGAAAACAAAGGATTAAACGTATCGAATGAAAAGAAGTAATAGTTTGCATAAAGTAAACACAAAGAAGTAAACAGTTGTAAATTGTATGTAAAGAAAAGGACTGGGATCCATAGTTCACTAGAGGTGGCTCTCCTTAAGATAGATAACATGCTGGGTGAACAAATTACAGTGGGGCAATTGACAAACACCGAGAAAGCAATACATGCATATACTAATCATCTTGACTCCTTTGAGACTTGATTGGGCATTAGAACATTATACATAGACCGCCATCCAACTGAATCTATGACTAATAATCCACCTTCAGGTTATCATCCGAACCCCCTCCAGCATTAAGTTGCAAGCAACAGATTATTGCTTTACGAACTGCGTGTAAAGTAAATAATACGATTGTCCTATGAACAAAGGATTGTTGGTTTCTCCCTAGTACCAATAGCACATCTAGTACCTTAGAGATTTCTGTCACTTCCCCAGATTACCAGAGGCATGAACCCACTATCGAGCATAAATACTAACTCTTGGAGTTGCTAGCATCTACTTGGCCAAGATAGCTACTAACAACGGAAAGCATGCAAGATCACAAATAATAAAGACATGATAGAATCAATAATCAATCTGACATATCATCTCAATATCCATCGGATCCCCACAAACACAACATGCAGAATTACAAATAGATGATCTTGATCATGAATGGAGCTCACAAGATCTAAATATGAAAGCACAAAGGAGGAGAACCAGCCATCTAGCTACTACATAGATCCGTAGTCCAAGGATGAACTACTCACACATCACACCAGAGGCCGGCATGGTGATGAAGAAGGCCTCTAGGGTGAATTCCCCTCTCCGTCAGGGTGCCGGGAAGAGCTTCAGATCCCTCCCGATCTAGGGATGGAGATGATGGCGGCTATAGACTCTTTCGTGGATTTTTGATCGGGCCCTTAGGGTTTTCTTCCCGAGGGCAATATATAGGCAGAAGGAGAGGCTGAGGGGGTGCTAGGAGCAGCCACAACACCCCCTAGCGCGGGCTAGGCCTGGCCACGCGGCCAGGTGGTGTGGTGGCCCCCTGGCCCCTCTCCGTCTCGTATTCTGGCACTTGATTGTTGGAGATATGCCCTAGAGGCAATAATAAATATAGTTATTATTATATATCTTTGTGTTTATGATAAATGTTTGCATTCATGCTATAATAGTATTAACAAGGAAACCATTAATACTTGTGTGATTTGTAAACTTAATTTGAAGTCCCTAGTATAGCCTCTATACTTCACTAGCTTGTTGGTTGATTGATGATGTGGTTTCTTTGTCATGAACATTGAGATGTTATCAACAACAAGATCATATCGTTAGGAGAATGATATGGTGGACATACTCCTATAGACAAGCGTAGCATAAAGATCAAGTCATTTCAATAGTTCAATTGCTATATGCTTTCTGATACATAGTAACCTAATTCCTTCGACCATGAGATCATGCATATCACCTTTACTGGATGGATGCTTTGATGTCATCAAACACCACACCGTAACAGGGTGGCTATAAAGGTGGCATTGAGTGTTCGGAAAGTATTGGTTGAAACACATGGATCAAGAGTGGGATTTGTCCATCCACATGACGGATAGATATTCTCTGGGCCCTCTCGGTGAAATGTCATCCAATTAGCTTGCAAGCATGTGACTGGGTCACAAGGGATCACATATCACGGGAACGAGAAAAGAGTACTTATCAGTAACGAGGTTGAACTAGGTATGCAGAGATACCGAAGATCATAACCTCGGATAAGTAACATATCGTGAGACAAAGGGAAATTGGTATCGTATGTAAGTGGTTCATTCGATCGCAAAGTAATCGTAGAAATATGTGGGAGCCATATGAATTTCCAGATTCCTCTATTGGTTATTGTTCGGAGAAGTGTCTCGATCATGTCCGCATAATTCACGAACCGTAGGGAGACACACTTAAGGATTCGACGTTGTTTGAGTAGTTATGGTATTATGAGAAAGAGACCGAATGTTGTTCGGAGTCTCGGATGGGATCCGGGATATCACGAGGTGATCCGGAATGGTCCGGAGAATAAGATTCATATAAGGAAAGTCCCGTTTCGGAGTTGGGGAATGGTTCCGGTGTTTTCATCGGGAACATTCTAGAAGGTCCCGGAATGTCCGGCACTCCGGGGGGGAAGGGGTACATGAATGTGTCATTGCATGTTGGAATGATTGCATCATGTACTAAGTGTTCTCGCTGTCCGAAATAAAGGGTTAATTCAAATCCTAATTGGAAAAGTCAAACTGCCAGTTTTCGGTCAAACTGCCAGTTTCGGAAAGTGGAGAAAGAGGAGGAGAGGTGGAGGCCGAGTTGGAGGAGGGTTCCTCCCCTAGGCCGGCGCACCTCCCTAGGCCGAGTTGGGGAGGAACTCCTCCCCATGGCGCCGGCCCTCCCACCTATAAAAGGAGGGGCAGGGCCTCCTCCTCTAGACACAACACAAGTTTCCTATCCTCTAAACTAAACCCTAGATCTAGACCCCGGTTTAGAGCTATTCGGTTTAGAGCCTTCTAATTGGTTTAGAGCCTTCTAATTGGTGTGTCTAATTACTAGACCACTAATAGCCTCTCTCATAAGCTCCACCATACTCGCACCGGCTTAAGGCGAAGCCCTGCGGGATCTCCCCTCTACCTCCGGTACCACGCCGTTGTGCTGCCGGAATCGCGAGGAGAGTGCTACAACCTCCGCTGCCTGCTGGAACAAGGGAGAGGAAGGTCTTCGTCGAGTACCGAACGTGTGACCGACTGCGGGAGCGCTGCTGGAACGTGGCGCTGGAAGGATCGTCTACGCGATCTTGAGATCGGAAAGAGTACGACTACATCACCCACGAGAATCTGCTCTCGTTAAACACTTTGGAATCTTCGAGGGTGAGTTATTCCATCGACTCGTTGCTACAATCTAGTAGATAGATCTTGGCTTGTTTGTTTGTATGCGATAGAAAATTTTTGTTTTCCATGCTGCGAACCCCTACAGTGGTATCAGAGCCGTGTCTATATGTAGATCTGTTGCACGAGTAGAACACAATGGTCATTGTGGGCGTTGATGCTTTTATTGTAGATTGCTTTTTGTGTACTTTGCATCTTGCGGTATGTTGGGATGAAGCGGCCCGGGCTAACCTTACATGACATCGTTCATGAGACTTGCTCCACGCTTAACATGCAACTTGTATTGCATAAGTGGCTTTGCGGGTGCCTGTTTCTCCTAGCATAGTAAAGATCCAATTTACAACGGGTAATCAACAATGCTAGTATCAATGTTGTGGTTCTTGTTCGTAGGTTAGAACGACACTTATGGAAAGCCCCAAACCACGTAAAATATGCAAAGAAAGTAGAAGCGTCTAACTTTGTTTTGCAGGGGTGTGCAGTGATGTGATATGGCCATGATTGTGATTATATTTGATGTATGCAATGTTCCTTATTGTAAGTTGGCAACCGGCAGGAGCCATATGGTTGTCTTTAATTTCTGTTAAGACCTGCGTGTCTATTCAAAATAGTTGTAATAGTTGAAGCTGGTGGACGACAACCATGAAGAAGCGTCATTGACCTTGATGCTATGCCGGTGATGATGGAGATCATATTCGTGCTTGAAGATGGAGATCGGAAGCACAAAGAAGAAAGGCCATATCATATCACATATTATGAATTGCATGTGATGTTAATCCTTTATGCATCTTGTATTGCTTAGTAGACGACGGTAGCATTATAAGATGATCCCTCATGCACATAAATTTCAAGTTCTAAAGTGTTCACCCTTAGTATGCACCGTTGCCAAAGCTTGTTGCTTCGAAGCACCACGTGATGATCGGGTGTCTTTGATTCCGCGGGTGAATACAACGTAAGCAAGCCAGATTTGCTTATGCGGTAGCTAAGGTTTGATCTTGACGAGCCTAGCATGTACAGACATGGCCTCAGGAACACGGATCGCCGAAAGGCAAAGCATGAATCATATAGTAGATATGATGAACATGATGATTGTTCGCCATTAAAACTATATCGGCTCTCGTGATGATCGGTGTTGATATAGTAGATTTGGTTCGTGTGATCACTAAAACAATGTGAGGGATGTTGTTTTGAGTGGGAGTTCACCTAGTTTAATTTCATTAATTAATTTGAACTCAATTTGTCATAAACTTAGTCTAAACTATTGCAAATATGTTGTAGATCAATGGCAGCCCCTACCATCAATTTTAATGCGTTCCTAGAGAAAGAAAAGTTGAAAAACAATGGAAGCAACTTCGCGGATTGGTTCCGCAATTTGAGGATTGTCCTCACAGCTGGTAATTTGACCTATGTGCTGGATGCACCGCTAGGTGACCCACCTGCAGCTGATGCTACCGATGAAGTAAAGAATGTTTACCTCGCTCGGAAGAATCAGTACTCCATAGTTCAGTGTGCTATCTTGTATGGTTTAGAATCGGAGCTTCAGAAAAGGTTTGAAGAGTCACATCCATATGATATTGTCGAGGATCTCAAATTAATTTTTGAGACTCATGCGGCAATTGAAAGTTATGAAGCTTCTGAAAAGTTCTTTAACTGCAAGATGGAAGAGGGTAGCTCCGTCAGTGAGCATGTGCTTAAAATGTCTGGGCACGCGAATAAACTTCAAAGCTTGGGTATAGTGATTCCTAATACTTTGGGAGTTTACCGCATCCTCCAATCACTACCACCAAGTTACAAGAACTTTGTGATGAACTACAACATGCAGAACATGAACAAAGAGTTGCCAGAACTGTTTGCTATGTTAAAATCTGCAAAAGTGGAGATCAAGAAAGAGCACCAAGTGTTGATGGTCAATAAGACCACCAAATTCAAGAAAGGCAAGTCTAAGCAAAAGGGACACTTCAAGAAGGGTGGTAAGAAAGTTACCATGCCAACGAAGAAGACCAAGGCTGGACCTAAGCCTGAAACTGAGTGCTTTTACTGCAAGGGAGAAGGTCACTGGAAGCGGAATTGCCCAAAGTACTTGGCGGATTTGAAGAACGGCAACATCAAGAAGAAAGGTATATTTGATATACATGTTATTGATGTGTATCTCACTAGTATTCGTAGTAGTGCCTGGGTATTTGATACTGGTTCGGTTGCTCATATTTGTAACTCGAAACAGGAGCTGCAGAATAAACGGAAGCTAGCGAAGAACGAGGTGTCGATGCGTGTGGGAAACGGATCAAAGGTTGATGTGATCGCGGTCGGCACGCTACCTCTTCATCTACCATCGGGATTAGTTTTATACTTAAATAATTGTTATTTGGTGCCTGCGTTGAGCATGAACATTATATCAGGATCTTGTTTATTGCGAGACGGTTACTTGTTTAAATCAGAGAATAATGGTTGTTCGATTTATATGAGTAATATGTTTTACGCACATGCACCTTTGATAGATGGTCTATTCTTATTGAATCTCGATAGTAGAAATACACATCTTAATAACATTGAAGCTAAACGTTTGAAATCAAGCGATAATTCGACCTATATGTGGCACTGTCGTCTTGGTCACATTGGAGTGAAGCGTATGAAGAAACTCCATTCCGATGGACTTCTTGAATCACTTGATTTTGAATCACTTGAAAGATGCGAGGCATGTCTGATGGGTAAAATGACTAAGACTCCATTTTCTGGTATAATGGAGCGAGCTACAGACTTATTGGAAATCATACATACCGATGTGTGTGGTCCAATGAGTGTAGCATCGCGCAGTGGTTATCGTTATGTTCTTACCTTCACGGATGACTTGAGTAGATATGGGTATATCTATTTCATGAAACATAAGTCCGAAACTTTCGAGAAGTTTAAGGAGTTTCAAAGTGAGGTAGAGAATCAACGTAACAAGAAGATTAAATTTCTACGTTCTGATCGTGGAGGTGAATATCTAAGTTACGAGTTTGGCGAGCATTTAAAGAAGTGCGGAATACTTTCACAATTGACACCGCCGGGAACACCACAGCGTAATGGTGTGTCCGAACGTCGTAATCGAACTCTCTTAGATATGGTTCGTTCTATGATGTCACTTACAGATTTACCGCTAACATTTTGGGGTTATGCATTAGAAACAGCCGCATTCACTTTAAATAGGGCACCATCTAAATCCGTTGAAACGACACCGTATGAATTATGGTTTGGGAAGAAACCTAAATTGTCGTTCCTTAAAGTTTGGGGATGCGAAGCCTATGTAAAGAAGTTACAGCCGGACAAGCTTGAACCCAAAGCGGAAAAATGCGTCTTCATAGGATACCCGAAGGAAACTATTGGGTATACCTTCTATCATAGATCCGAAGGCAAAATCTTTGTTGCCAAGAATGGATCCTTTCTAGAGAAGGAATTTCTCTCGAAAGAAGTGACTGGAAGGAAAGTAGAACTCGACGAGGTTGTCGAACCTTCTCTCGAAATTGCGAGTAGCGCAGCACCGGAAGAAGTTCCTGTGGTGCCTGCACCAATAAGAGAGGAAGCTAATGATAGTGATCATGAAACCTCGGTTGAAGTTGCTACAAAGCCTCGGAGGTCAACGAGAACTCGTACCACTCCAGATTGGTATGATTCCGTTATGAATGTCATGTTGGTGGACAACACCGATGACCCCGAGACATATGAGGAAGCGAAGATGAGCCCAGATTCCAATAAATGGCAAGAAGCCATGAAATCCGAGATTGGATCCATGTACGAAAACCAAGTATGGACTTTGGTGGACTTACCGGATGGCCGGAAGGCTGTCGAGAACAAATGGATTTTCAAGAAGAAAACAGATGCTGATGGTAATGTTACTGTCTATAAAGCTCGACTTGTCGCAAAAGGGTTTCGACAAATTCAAGGAGTTGACTACGATGAGACTTTCTCACCGGTAGCGAAGCTAAAGTCTGTGAGGATTATGTTAGCAATCGCTGCATATTATGATTATGAGATATGGCAGATGGATGTCAAAACAGCATTCCTCAATGGAGACATTGATGAAGAGTTGTATATGATACAACCCAAAGGTTTTGTCGATCCTAAAGATGCTAACAAGGTATGCAAGCTTCAACGGTCCATCTATGGATTGAAGCAGGCATCCCGAAGTTGGAATCAACGTTTTGATAAGGTAATCAAAAGTTTTGGTTTTATACAAACTTATGGAGAAGCTTGTATTTACAAGAAAGTGAGTGGGAGCTCTGTAGCATTCTTAATACTGTATGTGGATGACATATTGTTGATTGGGAATGATGTAGACCTTCTTAATAGTGTCAAGGAATATTTGAATAATAGTTTTTCAATGAAGGATCTTGGCGAAGCAGCTTACATATTAGGCATAAAGATTTATAGAGATAGATCGAAACGCCAAATATCATTGTCACAAAGTACATATTTGGACAAAGTTCTAAAGAGGTTTGGAATGGAAGATAGCAAGAAAGGGTTCTTGCCCATGTTGCCCAATACGAC
Organism: Avena sativa; assembly: GCA_916181665.1. NCBI lineage: Eukaryota > Viridiplantae > Streptophyta > Magnoliopsida > Poales > Poaceae > Avena > Avena sativa. Next base: position 440,294,501 of record OV702295.1, read on the forward strand.
CTTGAGTAAAACTCAAAGTCCGACATCGGCAGAAGATAGAGAAAGGATGAGTAAGACTCCCTATGCCTCAGCCATAGGATCTCTAATGTATGCCATGCTATGTACTAGACCCGACATCGCATATGCTGTTAGTCTAACTAGCAGATATCAAAGTGATCCAGGAGTGGATCATTGGACAGCGGTCAAAAACATCCTTAAGTACTTGAGAAGAACTAAGGATATGGTTCTTTCTTATGGAGGTGATGAACAGCTCGTTGTTAATGGTTACACCGATGCTAGTTGGAACACCGATCCAGATGATTCTAAATCACAATCTGGATACGTATTTATTTTGAATGGTGCAGCAGTTAGCTGGAGGAGTGCAAAGCAAAGCGTTGTGGCGAGATCTTCAACTGAATCGGAATACATGGCTGCTTCGGAGGCTTCACAAGAAGCGATATGGATGAAAGAGTTCATTACAGAGCTGGGTGTGGTTCCTAGTGCGCTGGACCCAATGTCTATCTACTGTGATAACATGGGCGCCATAGCCAATGCGCAAGAACCAAGGTCACACAAGAAGCTGAAGCATATCAAGCTACGTTTTCACGTTATTCGAGAACATATCCAGGATGGGGATATAAAGATTTGCAAAGTACACACAGATCTGAATGTGGCGGATCCGTTGACTAAACCTCTCCCGAGGGCAAAACATGACCAACACCAAACTGCCATGGGTGTTCGGTATATTACCATGTAATCTAGATTAGATGACTCTAGTGCAAGTGGGAGACTGTTGGAGATATGCCCTAGAGGCAATAATAAATATAGTTATTATTATATATCTTTGTGTTTATGATAAATGTTTGCATTCATGCTATAATAGTATTAACAAGGAAACCATTAATACTTGTGTGATTTGTAAACTTAATTTGAAGTCCCTAGTATAGCCTCTATACTTCACTAGCTTGTTGGTTGATTGATGATGTGGTTTCTTTGTCATGAACATTGAGATGTTATCAACAACAAGATCATATCGTTAGGAGAATGATATGGTGGACATACTCCTATAGACAAGCGTAGCATAAAGATCAAGTCATTTCAATAGTTCAATTGCTATATGCTTTCTGATACATAGTAACCTAATTCCTTCGACCATGAGATCATGCATATCACCTTTACTGGATGGATGCTTTGATGTCATCAAACACCACACCGTAACAGGGTGGCTATAAAGGTGGCATTGAGTGTTCGGAAAGTATTGGTTGAAACACATGGATCAAGAGTGGGATTTGTCCATCCACATGACGGATAGATATTCTCTGGGCCCTCTCGGTGAAATGTCATCCAATTAGCTTGCAAGCATGTGACTGGGTCACAAGGGATCACATATCACGGGAACGAGAAAAGAGTACTTATCAGTAACGAGGTTGAACTAGGTATGCAGAGATACCGAAGATCATAACCTCGGATAAGTAACATATCGTGAGACAAAGGGAAATTGGTATCGTATGTAAGTGGTTCATTCGATCGCAAAGTAATCGTAGAAATATGTGGGAGCCATATGAATTTCCAGATTCCTCTATTGGTTATTGTTCGGAGAAGTGTCTCGATCATGTCCGCATAATTCACGAACCGTAGGGAGACACACTTAAGGATTCGACGTTGTTTGAGTAGTTATGGTATTATGAGAAAGAGACCGAATGTTGTTCGGAGTCTCGGATGGGATCCGGGATATCACGAGGTGATCCGGAATGGTCCGGAGAATAAGATTCATATAAGGAAAGTCCCGTTTCGGAGTTGGGGAATGGTTCCGGTGTTTTCATCGGGAACATTCTAGAAGGTCCCGGAATGTCCGGCACTCCGGGGGGGAAGGGGTACATGAATGTGTCATTGCATGTTGGAATGATTGCATCATGTACTAAGTGTTCTCGCTGTCCGAAATAAAGGGTTAATTCAAATCCTAATTGGAAAAGTCAAACTGCCAGTTTTCGGTCAAACTGCCAGTTTCGGAAAGTGGAGAAAGAGGAGGAGAGGTGGAGGCCGAGTTGGAGGAGGGTTCCTCCCCTAGGCCGGCGCACCTCCCTAGGCCGAGTTGGGGAGGAACTCCTCCCCATGGCGCCGGCCCTCCCACCTATAAAAGGAGGGGCAGGGCCTCCTCCTCTAGACACAACACGAGTTTCCTATCCTCTAAACTAAACCCTAGATCTAGACCCCGGTTTAGAGCTATTCGGTTTAGAGCCTTCTAATTGGTTTAGAGCCTTCTAATTGGTGTGTCTAATTACTAGACCACTAATAGCCTCTCTCATAAGCTCCACCATACTCGCACCGGCTTAAGGCGAAGCCCTGCGGGATCTCCCCTCTACCTCCGGTACCACGCCGTTGTGCTGCCGGAATCGCGAGGAGAGTGCTACAACCTCCGCTGCCTGCTGGAACAAGGGAGAGGAAGGTCTTCGTCGAGTACCGAACGTGTGACCGACTGCGGGAGCGCTGCTGGAACGTGGCGCTGGAAGGATCGTCTACGCGATCTTGAGATCGGAAAGAGTACGACTACATCACCCACGAGAATCTGCTCTCGTTAAACACTTTGGAATCTTCGAGGGTGAGTTATTCCATCGACTCGTTGCTACAATCTAGTAGATAGATCTTGGCTTGTTTGTTTGTATGCGATAGAAAATTTTTGTTTTCCATGCTGCGAACCCCTACATTGATGACATCTGGAAAAATAGGCACTTTGGCTTTTGTCCCTTTAACTTCTGAGAATATTCATTTTCTGACTTTCCTGGAACCAAAAACAACAGAAAACAGGCAGCTGGCACTTGGGCTCTTGTTAATAGGTTAGTCCAAGAAATCATAAGAAAAGTACTCCAAAGTTGGAACAAAACACAAGAAAGTGGATAAAACCAAGCATGGAGCATCAAAAATTATAGATACATTTGCAATGTATCATAAAGCAATTGGAAACTTTCATTCCATGGACCATTGATCCTTTCAAGATCCATTTCCTTTGCATAGAACATCCTCATGTAAGGTACTGTAATATTAAACTTTTCAAAAACTTTTTTTATGAGCGCTGTTGCACCAAGTGATGGGTTTGCTCTCATCCAATCCACGATTGCATCTGCCAGCCACCTAGTCTTTGCTAGTTTTGTTTTGTCCTTTTGATGTCCCCCTTGAGGTGGACAAGAATGTTCAAACTGGTTACCTTTTATCTGAAACATAATGAAAATATTAGGTACAGTTAACAAATTATACACAATGATGTAAAATACACAACTGGCTGTTATACCTGAACCAAATTGCTCCTGAGCATAGTGGACGCATGCATCCTCCACCTACACCTCTTGTATGGGAACTTCACGGTGAACCTTGTTGGCTCACTCTTAATAACATAATCATTACTGGTGTAGATGCAATATGTAGTAAGGGCATTACGATAGTCCCGCATCGTTTCAAATATGATGCCTACTGAAATCTTAGGATCGTTCCTGTCCCACTCAATTACTAGAAAGTCCTCACCATCATACTCGGCTAAAACGATACTGTCATTGTTCTCCTCATTCTCTTCTTCATTAGTATCATAAAATCTAGCACCATGGGCCAATTCCTCCGTGTATTGATCCTCGAGTGCCTGTTTACTGAATCTATCTACCAATTCAGGAAACATCAACTCATCTCATCATCTAGTGGACGCGCTCCCTCGGCAAGCTCTGCTTCGTCCTCCACATCGGCCGCACGAGCAATTTGGCTTACACTCGCAGTGCGAATATATGGTACTCTTGTGGACCTACAAGGAGCGCGGGGGCGCACACTATTAGTAGAGACATCAGAGACACACGATGCCCGACCACCTGATGATGCCTGACCACCAGATGATGCTTTAGCCCTCTTTCCCATGTGTTCAACTTTAGGTTGCACATGAAGATGAATTCGACCAAAACGTTCGGCAGCATTCAAAGAGAAAAGCATTACCAGATCAGCTTCGCTAGTTAGTGGGAGAAATCTTTGCTCGCTAATGTTGAAATATTGCAAATCAACTGAATCTCCATTGCTCCAGGGAATTTAGAATATATTTTATCTTTCAAATCTCTAAGAGTTATGGAGGTTGCACCCACCGCTAGGAAGTAAAATCCAGAGAGATACCGTTCACAACCACGAATTACACTAGTATCCAGTTTAACTACCAGCCGAAAAGCAAGGCAGTTAGATGAGCACCGGCGATCCACGCTCAATTACTGCTTATAATCAATCCAAAAAGGGAAACAATACTTACCCATATGGAATCCATGCATTAGATCCCTCCGATTCCACCCAATCTTCTCCGCGTTCGACGGGGAGGACCGGTACACCCGCCGGCGTCGCATACTGTTCCGCGAAAGGGGTAGATCTACTGGGGGAGGAAGCGGAGCCGGAGTAAGCTCCGCGGGTAGGGGAAGGGGCGGATTGGGGGCCGAGGAGGACATAAGTTAGGAGGGGCTCTCAGGTAGTAGGGCACGACGGCGGGAGAGCGGAGCGGAGGGGCGGTGTGGGAGCAGTTCTAGGCTCGTTGCGAGCATGTCCGGTCTGACGTGTCTCCATGTGGCCCCACCCTTCACCACATATGCAAGACCCGTCCCAATGCGGCCCCACCCTTCACCACGTATGCATGACCCGTCTCAACGTGGCCCTAGCTGTCAGCATGTAACGGTCGAGGCGACGCAATGTAATGCTGAACACAGGACCCGCCTAACGCGGTCCCACCTGTCAGCCTGTAACAGTCAAGCCTGTTAGGAATAAGCACGTCGTATGACGTCGTGTGCGGCACGGGGTACGTATCCGAGTAGATACGGGTAGCCGAATAGAGTAGGAATTAGATATCCTAATCCTACTAGGTTAGCTATACTAAATCTGCTATATACACCTGTGTATACACACCCCTGTAAACTTGTACCAAACCGTGAGATCCATTGAGATTAGAAGAGAAATAAAGATAGCAAACACAGGAGCGATACACCCCTGTAGCAATACACGATCGATTCCCGTGTTGTCCAGCGATTTGTACGTGAGGCTAGTACATGAGTTGTATCTGATCAAAAGCAACGCATCGGGTGCAAACAAGAGCTAGCTACGTACGTGTGTGCGTCTCGCCGGAGTTGACCGTGAGAGTTTTGTCGCTACGCATCTTCTGTCGTCGGAAATTACTCGACAAACTGAGTCACATATCGGGTCAATTTCCAACAATTGGTATCAGAGCCAAGGTCGTCGTCCATGATCTGCTGAAAGTACAAGGAGGTCATGGCGATGGTGAAGTTTGGCGAGAGCTTGGCATCGGCACCGGTGATGGAGATGGTGGTGGCAGCTTTGTATCCGTGCCTCAATCGCAAGGACTACGGGCTATGGGCACTCAACATGGAGGTGGCCATGGAGGCTCAGGACGTTTGGGAGGCCATCGATCTAGGAGGTGACGAGTACGTCAAGGGAGGCGAGAAGTACCGGAAGGATTGCCAAGCGCTAACGGTGTTGTATTCCGTCGTGCCGAAGCACGTGATGCAGCACCTCGTCAGAAAGAAATCGGCAAAGGATGCATGGGAGACGATCAAGATCTTGCACCAAGGTCATGCCCGCGTGAAGGAAGCGCATCTTCAAACTTTGACGAAAAGCTATGAAGATCTAAAGATGGAGGAGAGCGAGACGGTTGATCAGTTTGCCGCCTGTTTCGTTACCCTCGTCAATGCAATTAGGGGATATGGCGAGAGATTGGATGAGGTCAAGAACGTCAGAAGGTACCTGCGTGCGGCGCCGGCGCGCTACATGCAGATCGTCACATCGATCGAACAATGTCTCGACCTGAATACATTAACGGTTGAGGATCTCGTTGGAAGATTCAAGGCACACGACGAGAGAATTCGGATCAGCTTCGGTGATCCAGAACAGGTTGAGCACCTAATGCTCACGAAGCAGCACTGGATGACTCTTTCGAAAGAAAAGCAAGGAGGCTCCACGAGCGGCAAGGAGAAGCAACGCCCAACGAAAAAGTACATCACGGGGTAGGAGGATGAAGATGACGCCCCGCCGCGGAGGAAGTTTGACATAAAGAAAGTAAGGTGTCATAACTGCGGCGAGCTCGGTCACTTCAAGGATGATTGCCAGAAACCACCAAAGGAAAAGGAGAGGGCTCTCATCGCCCAGGAAGGAGATGATGGACCGACGATGCTGATGCTCGAAGTAACTAAGCTAAAGGATGAGGAGGATCCTCCATCACCGGCTATGGAGATTGTGGCAGAAGTAGATCACGACTACCGTGTGTGGATCATGAGGAACGGAGTGCCCCGTTACTATGTGAAGCCACAATTGAGGCAAGTGAAGCTTTGGGACTCGTTCATGGCGGTGTATGCAGTCCAATTTCACCCGTAACCCCGTCCGGCAATGAATACTTCATGCTTGTGGTAGATGATCACAGTCAATACATGTGGATTGTGTTGATGAAAAGTAAGGATCAAGCTCTACATGCATTCGAGAAGATCAAGGAAGCCAGAGAGGTCGAGGCGGAGGGTAAGCAAAAATCCCTACGCATAGCTTGGGGGGTGAATATAAAACCATGGTGGCCTTGGCGAGGAGCATGATGAGAAGCAAAGGCTTGCCAGGAAAGTTCTGGGGTGAGGCAGTCAACACGGCGGTCTATTTGCTGAATAGGGCACCGACCAGGAGTATGCTTGGTATGACTCCATACGAAGCATGGTATTGGAGAAAGCCATCGGTTGATCATCTTCGCACTTTTGGGTGTGTGGCGCATGTCAAGACGGAGTCCGACCATAAGAGTAAATTTGCAGAGCAAAGGACTCCAATGATCATGACAGGCTATGAATGCTCAAAGTAATACCACTTGTCCAATCCTTTTACCAATAAGGTGGTTGTCAGGGGTGACGTAATCTTTGAGAAAGGCAAGTCATGGAATTGGGGCTCCAACGAACCAGGATATCCAACTTTTCACGTCACGTGGGATCTTGTGTATGAAGAAAATATGGATCAACCAAGCTCATCCTTGTCAGCAAGTTCGGGCCCAGAAGGCGTTGAAGGCCTAGAAGGTGCTCCAGGCGTGGACACTGGGCTAGAAGCACTAGGGATTCTCCTAGAAGACTGTGGACAGAAGATACAGAACTGGAAGGGCGAGTTGAAGCGAGCCCAGCAAACAGGCCAGCAAGGCTAGAAGACGATGGTCCAAGAGTGTGGACTAGTTGCGAGACAGATGGAAGAGACCCAACAATAGGGGGTGCAGATCCATCAAGAGGCTTTTCACGTGGTATAGAGAAGCAAGAAGGAAACATGCCAGAAAGGGATTGAAAAGGAAAACACGAATCGCTATAGGTAGACAACCTATGCCTTGCTACTCCGAATGAGCCCGAAGACGGTGTTGGTCAGGAGCAGGTAGAAGTCAGAATTGCTACTCACGAGCTAGCTTTGCTAGTCAACCAACATGAGCTAGCTCCTACATATTTGTTCTATTGCATCCAAGAGTACCGGCAAGCAGAAGATCAAATATACGAAGAATCGATGAGACAGTACTTCATCGAACCATGTCTCAAGACGAGGACAAAAAGGACTGTCGGCATGAAGGCGTGGAGAAGGGCGCGGATAAAAAGGACTGTCGGCGTGAAGTCGACAAAAGCAAAGTCGGTGACATGGGTGCTGGGGAAGGGGGCGGCGAAAGCAATTTTGTGGATGACTGATGTCTACGCACTTCTATTCTTGTAGACAGTTGTTGGGCCTCCAAGTGCAGAGGTTTGTAGAACAACAACAAATTTTCCCTTAAGTGGATCACCCAAGGTTTATCGAACTGAGGGAGGAAGTGGTCAAAGGTATTCCCTCTCAAGCAACCCTGCAATCAAGATACAAGAAGTCTCTTGTGTCCCCAACACACCCAATACACTTGTCAGGTGTATAGGTGCACTCATTCGGCGAAGAGATAGTGAAATACAAGTGGTATGGATATAAGACAACGGTGCGAGAAAATACTTTGGTGGCGTGGAAGAGACTAAAGGCAAACTGAAATAAAGATGGAAGCAAGCAAACATGTAACAAATCTAATTGCAACGGTGTATCAATGCTTAGAAACAAGGCCTAGGGATCATACTTTCACTAGTGAACACTCTCATATAAATATATTCTTCTTTATGATACTACGCTGAACTACTCTCCGGTTGAACACTCTAATCGATGGTAGGGCTATAACAGCACTCCTCAAAGTTCATCTTTCCCATCTAGAAACCCCACACTGTCACCTTGAGTACTAGATGAGTCCAACAAACACCACAATTTCATAAAGACATCCAACTCCAAATATAACTCATAACAAGTATTTGTAATCTCTAGCCTATGTGCCACCATGGTGTGCACGCTGTCACTTTCACACACATGGGGAGAGAAGAGATCTATTAAAGAACTTGAGTAGCAAGGTAGATCTATAGATTACAAGCTCATGATCACAATATGATCATGCATAGAAAGAGAGATGAACACATAGCTACCGATAGAACCCTTAGCCTCGAGAGAGAACTACTCCCTCCTCATCATGGGAATCAGCAATGCTGATGGAGATGGTGGCGGAGATCGATGGAGATGGCTCCGGGGGCACTTCCCCGTCCCGGCAGGGTGCCGGAACAGAGACTTTCTATCCCCCGAATCTCCCCTTCGGTGGCGGCGGTGCTGTGGAACTTTTCGTGGATTTCTGGTTGAGGACTTAGGGTTTCTGCTTCGGGAGGCTTCTTATAGGACAGAGGGCAAGGTCAGTGGCCGGCCAGGGGGCCCACACCATGCCCTAGTGTGGCCTAGGTGGACCCGCGCCTAGGGGTGGTGTGGCCACCCTATGGCCCCTCTCCGGCTCTCCTTCTGGCTCCGTGAATCATCCGGGAAAATATCGACTTTGGCTTTTGTCCGGTCCAATTCCGAGAATATTGATTTTCTGACTTTCCTAGAACCAAAAACAGCAGAAAACAGGCAACTGGCACTATGGCTCTTGTTAATAGGTTAGTCCAAGAAATCATATGAAAAGTGCTCCAAAGTGTGGACAAAACATAAGAAGGTAGATAAAACCAAGCATGGAACATCAAAAATTATAGATACATTTGCAATGTATCAATGACGCCCGCGAGGAGCAGCTGGCGTATCTGGGATCCAGGTGGAGGTGAAGAAGAGAGTACGTCGTGCTTAGGGGGTGATTGTTAGGAATAAGCACGTCGTACGGCATCGTGTGCGGCACGGGGTACGTATCCGAGTAGATACGGGTAGCTGAATAGAGTAGGAATTAGATATCCTAATCCTACTAGGTTAGCTATACTAAATCTGCTATATATACGTGTGTATACACACCTCTGTAAACTTGTACCAAACCGTGAGATCCATTGAGTTCAGAAGAGAAATAAAGATAGCAAACACAGGAGCGATATGTCCCTGTAGCAATACACGATCGATTCCCGTGTTGTCCAGCGATTTGTACATGAGGCTCGTACGTGAGTGGCATATGAGCAAAAGCAACGCATCGGGTGTAAACAAGAGCTAGCTACGTACGTGTGTGTGTCTCGCCGGAGTTGACCATGAGAGTTTTGTCGCTACGCATCATCTGTCGTCGAAAAGTACTCGACAAACTGAGTCACATATCGGGCCAATTTCGAACAAAGCCTTTGACCTGACGGCATCCCCCCGTCCAAGCGCATGCGAGGGTTTCATAATGGAGGGAGGGGAAAAGTGAGGAAAAACTAAACGGCTGGGGAAAACTAAGTACAACTAACGAACCAGAGGCACGAAAATAGAAATTCCTAGAACTTAATGCATTTGCTCTGGTTTACCTTGATTGGTCTTGTTACCTTAATACACTATTCTCTTACGAGATGACCCATGTCCGAAGAGGGTGTGGACAATTGAGTTGTCTAGTTGCCAACCAACGGTGGGAGACAACAGTATATGAGGGACCACCACAATTATAGTTAATAGCTATTCCATAAGTACTGATCATGCACACCGGTATACACAACATTACTTGAGGAATCATAGCATTAATATTTCATCTCATTGCATTCACCTATTTTCAGTTTTACTTTTGTTCTAGTTTTCTTCTAGTCCTAGTAGTAGTTATTATAAACATCTTAAATTCATTTATCCTTGCAACTTATAGAATAGGATATTTCCGAACGGTTTGGGTGCAAACGTGGTCGCATTGACAACATGGCTGCGAGGGTCGTGTTCGCCGAGCTCCCATCAGGACAAACTCTTTAAATATTTGCTGCTACGGGTACTGCAATAAACCTGTTTTGGTGTAGGAACCCAGCCCATCAAATTAGCGCCGTTGCCGGGGAGCAAAGCGTTCGGTTATCAACTCGCATATAGTTTATTTCCATTTGTTGCTATTATCTCACTACTTTATTTTATATTGAAAATGATAAAAAAATTACAAAACCAAAAATTTATAAAAACTGTTGCTACTAATCATCTGTTCCGAGATAAATTTTGTTCAACGGATAATACAAGCATTGGAGGAGATAGAGGATTCAAGTTCATCAAGTCTGGTTGCTAGACATGAGATGATAAAGAAATTGGTGGACCAATTGGAAAGGCATTCATTATGGTTGTGTGCTAATGATGGATCTTATTGCACAATTTGTATAACAGATGACCACCTTAATTTTCAATGTAAGTGTTCCAACATTCCTACTCTAGCAAATTATATAGAGATAAATCCTATGCTAGTTTAAAAGTACTAGAATACGTTCTTTTCAAAGGTGCATCTGAAATGGTATTTAGACTAGGAAGTATTGATGTTGAAAGTGAAGCACTTGATGGAGTTTTTAATTTAGCATACCTCATATTCCTCTTTTGCGAAAGTAATTTAAGTGGAGAGGAAAACGAGCACACGGAAGAGGAGGAAGAATGGATTGACCACTGGCTCACACCTTCAACTACTACTTTTGATTCTATCATTGCTATTAAAACACTAGTCGATGAAAAGGAGGAACAAAAAGGTGAGGTTGACAAAGAGAGTCACACTACAACTTTTGTTTGTGATGCCTCTCACTCTAGTAGTGATTTTTATGATGCTAAAACTATTGATAATTGTTTTGTGAAGGCCTTGTGCCTAGACATTCATATGGAGAGCATTAATAATAATGAACTAGAGATAAAACCTTGCTATACTAACATGCAGGGTCCTGAACTCCCTGCTATGAAGGAAGAATACTATGAAGTGTTCCCCTACATAGGTAACCAAGGTAAAGATTTAAGAATTTTATATGAATCTTAAATCCTCTCATTGCAGCTATACACGAAGGCATGTTCACCAAGCTTGGTGCATCAACACTTGCTTGAAAGCGAGAACTTGTTCATCTACATGATGCCGATGCACCATAAGCGGGTACGACTCCGACCGATCTATACTTCAAGATGCTCCAAGATAGTATGTACAACCTCACCTCGAGTCGATATCTCTTGGGATCCAGGTGTGTAATGTATGGAGCATCCTAGCCTGGCTTTATGGATTTAAAGAGAGCGCTTCCTGGGAGGCAACCCGGAAGTCATTAGGCACCTTTCTTAGTTTTGTGTCTTGAATCTAGTTGCATTCATGTTGCATTGGCGCATTTACTCTTCGCATGTCTTGCTATTAGAGTAATCTTGTTGAAAATTTCAAAAGGTAGAATTTATTGTTACTATGTGTTGCATAAACTCGGTTGTACTTAAATCCCGTTTTATACATGCTAAATGTTGGTCAGAAATTTAATCTGTCATTTTTCTGAAAATAAGGTGTTTCGCTAAGTTTTAGGATAAGAAAGAATTTTCGAAGAAACAAATTTTTTTTGATGTATACAGAAGGTTTAACGACCAACTATATCGCAGGAATAAAAATTTCGGCCGTATAGTTTCGGTCGTATAGATATCGAGGCTTTCGTACAATTTCTTTTCTAGGTACAGAGGGTTTGACGACCAAAGATATGACGGTAATAAATTGTTCCGGCCGTATAGTTCTAGCCGTATAGCTGCGCCGCCAGGTGGAAACCCTAAGATTTTGATAGCAAGCCAACTATACAGCGAGAACACATTGTTCCGACCATATAGCCGTGCCCGTATAGTTGGGAAAACACCTCAAACGCCAACTGAAAGGTAACCATTGTACAAAATTTCATTCTTTATTCTTCCTTCTTCTTCTAAAAACCTCGAAACACCACCTTGGAGCTTGTCCCATGTTTTAGAGAAACCGAGCGTATGTAAACAATAAAGTTCTATCTCAGAAATTCCTTAAGTTGTAATTCTCTTTAGTAGTTCATGTTTTTCTTTTCATTTTCTTTCATTAGTTGGGTGAATGAACTTCGTTCGTACACCAAATCATTATCTTTTATTTTGTATGTTATTTTTGCAGGGACTTGAACCTTGTGTGACGACGTGTATGGTAGTGCCAACCGTGCAAAACACTCGCATGAGCCACTTGGTTGCTTCAATTCAATGTTTCAACAATCAGTGTCTGGTAAAACCTTCCAACTCGAACCTCTTTTAAATAAGCACGTAGGGGATGCACACTAGTGTTTCATATTTTGTCTCATTTACACTTCATCACAATCTAGGAGAAGCGCACTTCTAGAATTAGTTTGTTTACTTAAGCGTGGTGCTTAGGTTGATGAACCGACTCAGTGGGACTTGTATTTTTATCACTTGTGAGCTAAACCCGTGTCTTCAAAAACACAAAAATATCTTGTTGTCCTTCTAGTCTTGTTCCTACGAGGTTCTTAAGGAAGGCATACACCGGATCATGAAGCATTCATTGAAGCAAAGGTTCTTTGTCCATCAAAGTAGAGGTTAAAAGCACCTCAACGGTAAAGTGTGTCACCCTTGCTTTAACTTAAGCTTGGGGAGGTAATCACTTCTTATAGTCTCTTTTAATAACTGCATTTTCTCTTTTGTTTTCATGATCTTCTCAAGTTTAGATTGGGGAGGTTATTCTACATGCATAGAGTCTTGTGCAAAAGTTCTGTATCTTAAAAAGTTTTCATGCTATTGTGTATCTCTCTGTTTTTGAATGCTTGCTTAGGTGAGATTTTGTTCATATTTATATAAGGGATATACTTGCTCATGTTAGGCCCCATAGGAGACAAGCCATTGCTTTGATGCACCTTGTTCAACTTTTATCTAGCCTGTGAAAAATATTGTGATCCTCTAAATATACTTTGCCATGTTATCTACATTTTGAAAAGAAGAAAAAAATATACAATAAAGAAGTTATTCGAAACTTTCTAGTTGTCACTGTTCAAAATTGTCTTAAGTGAATGGTTATGGAGTAGTACGACCCCATAGTGTTGGAAATGATGGTCTTAATAGATGCTTACTGAGTGAGTTGTCAAATAAGAAATGATGTTTCAAAGTTTCGTGATTATACATGCCAAAATTTTGTCTTGGAAATCAAAATGAGATATTGCTTTATGAGTGTCTTGCGCCACTGTCGCACAAGATGGGATGCTAACAACTCCGCTGGCCTTTGGACAATCCAAAAAGAGGAAACTCTTGAAGTTTGGCTATGAGTTGCCCAACATATGTAGCAAAAATGCTATATTTGGGTATGCATTGGTATTCTCATCGTCCTGCGTTAAAAGAAAAAGTCACAAGACTCCTCTGACCGTTATGAGAAATCATTATACTGAAAAGGGAAACCTTGGTAATGGTCACGAGTGTCCTTCCTAGCCTACACAGTCTCGATTGAACATATACCACTCTTTTGGCACGATCTTGTTACTAAGAAATATATTTTCTATGAGCTCAACAATCAAAGTTTGCACTTGAGAGACTTTAATAGATGGCATGAATGGGAAACATTTGAAAACTCTTTTTCTATTTATGATTGACAATTAACCGTGTTCAGCTTTGCCTTATACAAATAAAAATACAAAAATACAATAAAGTGCGTATAGAAGGATCACAAGTTTACTTGCAAGCTAGATTTAACTTTGACATGGGGCATAGAAGTTTTTGACTAATCTCTAGTGGTTTGGAATAATATAACTGAGCTTATATTTCCTTGTATGATTATGTGCTCTCTTACTTTGAGCTTGCAGGAAAAACAAGGATACGGTGCATTGATTTCCAATGATAAGCAAGATCACATCCATTAAGTTATCGATCCCTTTTGCTTAGGGTGAGCAAGATCTAGCTTGGGGAAGTTGATGGCTGTGATATACAACACTTTTTAGCAATATAAATTGTGTCATTTGCTTATCATATCATGCTCCATCTAACTATTGCTATGCCTGATATGCATGATTACTTGTTTTTATTAAATTCAGTATGAGCTTTGCACATTTAGTAGTTTAGGTAGAATTTTATCCCTCTCCGTTGTCTTTGACATGTGTGTAGGTGTTGATGATGATTATGGATGAAAAAAAGGCAAAAGGAACAAAGAGATCATAGTATGGAGGAGCTGGAGGGACCAGACTTAGCCATTTGAGATGTTGGAAAAGTGAATTTTTCCAACTTCTCAAATTAAAGATCCAAGAAAATAGGGTTGTAACCCTCGATGATACGAACTCAACGAGCCTAAGAACACCCAAAACGGAGTTCGATGAAGAAATGGCGACCAAAATACAAAAAAGTACAGACGGCTTAACGAGAAACTATATGACCGGAGCAATAATTCTGGTCGTATAGTTATGCCCGTATAGTTGTAAAAAGGGTCGGAAACGACGAGATTTCGCCACAGAAAAGCTCCAGAACCTTCCCTAAGTCATATGACGGTATTGGGGGAACCCTAGGGCACCCCAAGGCCTATATAAAGGAGGGAGGACCCAAGGAAGCAACAAGACACCATATACAAGATCTAGATCCCATCTACCGCCTCCAGAGCTGTCGCCGTGCCGCCTCCATAGCCTCTACAACTTCACAAAGATCCAGATATCCATCAACACCATCAAGCCATCCAAGCAAGAGGAGGAGGAGAAGGAGGACGTCGCCATCACCATGCCGACACCACCATCACCGCGTCGTCATCACCATCTCCATCACCGCTACTCCTTCATCCTCCCCCATCATGATCTTCCTGATGGGTTGTAACATTGCTTGAACCCCCTTTTATTAATGTTATGATGATTTTAGTAATTGAAGTATGGTGTGTTCTTGTTAATTAATATGTTTGTTCTTTCTCTTTACATTGTTCTATTCATGATATTATTCTAGTGATTGGAGACGTCCAATCCATTGTTGAGGAATTTACTAGAGATTAACAGAGTGTCACAAAACTTATCATTAGTCTCTACTCGTCCATGGGCACTGACAAGTCCATAGGTAGAACTAATAGGCTATTTGCTATAAGTGATTTGCGGAGGCAATAACATCTTAGGATGCACTGCCCATTAAGATTTAATTTCTCAATATCACTCATGATATATATAGGTATAGTGTTGCGAATTGCTTGACCGCAAAGTGACATACGGGATATCTTGTGACTAGCACACTTGCTTAGGAGTACGGTTTTCCATAGAAATTAATGCATTTTCTCTGATTTACCTTGATTGGTCTTGTTACCTTAATACAGTATTCTCTTACGAGATGACCCATGCCCGAAGAGGGTGTGGAAAATTGATTTGTCTAGTTGCCACTTACCAATGGTGGGAGACAACGGTATATCAGGGACCGCCACAATTATAGTTAACAACTATTCCATAAGCACTTATCATGCACACCAATATACACAACATTACTTGAGGAATCATAGCATTAATATTTCATCTCATTGCATTCACCTCTTTTTAGTTTTACTTTTGTTCTAGTTTTCTTCCAGTCCTAGTAGTAGTTATTACAAAACATCATAAATTCATTTATCCTAGCAACTTATAGAATAGGCTATTTCCAAACCATGGTTTGGGTGCGAACATGGTCGCATTGACAACGCGGTTGAAAGGGTCGTGTTCACCGAGCTTCCATCGGGACAAACTCTTTAAATATTTGCTACTACAGGTACTGCAATAACCCTGTTTTGGTGCAGGAACCCATCCCATCATATTATCACTAGATAAATCATTTTAGAAGCTTAGCAACTCCAAAAATAGTGATTCCAATTTCTACTGGAAGGTATTGGAAATACCTATCCATGGTGCCTTGTCTCATACTGTTTGGACCTATAAAATAAATCTGGTTAAAAAGACAATTTTACTATAAAACTGACTTTGGGATTTTCCCGAGGGCATTTTGGTAATTATTTTTAGGTGCTTCCAAATTTTTATACAACATACTCGGAGCACAAATTTATTTGAGGTACAGATCTTTTTTTTATTTATTCACCTAAACTAGGGTTAATTCCACTAAAATAATCACAACTAAACAAGGAAAATTGATAAAAATCATAAAACCACTTTTGTTGGCCTTGTTATTTCAATTCCTATCTTTTGATATCCTTTTTGCACATTGATATCATACAGAACCAAGCCTTAGTTGAAAACCTCCTTCATTAGGTGGTATTTGACAAAAAAATCAAAAGGGCATTCTACAAAGGCAATTAAAGTAATTCCAACTAGTCTAACCTCAATCCATCAAAACCAACTAAAGTTACTATTATGTTGTATGTTTGTTGCTGTATTGTAATGATACTTGTATGCATTGTGTTGATTGTGGCTTTGTTTGCTTGCATGTGCTATCTATGACGACAATTGCGATTATATTGGAGACCAGAAAAAGTGGTTATTAGTGGATTATTATGGTATTCTAAGAAGAAGTCCAAGGACATATATTGCCAACTCATCGATCTCAGGCAAGCCACCTTCTTGCCATAAGCCTTGCCCTACTATTTTACTTATGCATGTTTTATGTATTGTTTATGTAAACTGCATTGTTTTATATTATGAAGATCTATATCGGGCAGTGGCTTGGCTCCTCCAAACCTTTACTTATGTGTACTAATAAGTACAACCCCCTTGACAACACCTATTTGTCCCTAGAATGGTACATGGTCTATAACACCATAACCCTTTGGAGACCCTATTTTAGCCGAAGTGAAGCTATAGGATGGGAAAACCCCCGGAAAAGTTTTACAAAATGTTTATGGCAAAACCTTGGTGAGGTTTGACCTACCAAGAAAATTTTGAGAATATAAAAAGGTTTTTTTTTACAAAATGCTGAAGGAAAGATGGAGGAAAAAGGTTTACAAAAACGCACCCGGTTCTTTGTAGTTTTGCTAGAAAAATTAACCCGTGCAACCACATTACTCTGGAATGCGACAGGGCTAGGCTTGAAGTTTGCTATTCTAGTGTGGGAATTCTCACAACTGTCTATAAGGGATCATATCCCTTGAATTCTAGGCTTCCTTTACACAAAGGGTCAACTGTTAGATAGTCACCTGGAGGAATGCAGGATCACCCACGTGAGTGACCAGGCGATACTATGAGCCTCTCATTGAAAGTGCCCACTCTGGAGGAGTCGGAATGCACTCTGGCTGGTCCGTGGCCCCGACGTCCCGGTGTTGAGAGGAACAACTCATAGGGTAGGGCCTATGCTAGAGTGGCATCCCGAGAGTCTTGATCGGTTACTCGGCCCCCGATCAGTGAGGATCAGGGCAGGGTACTCGGATGGTGTGGGTAAAGTGTACAACCTCTGCAGAGTGTAAATCTATTCTAATAGCCATTGGTCATGGACGGTTGGTAAGGTTGATGTAGAGCGGTGCTGGTTTTGATTTCAAAAAGGACTTCGGAATATCAAAGGCTTTGCAAATGTTGTCACCATGGGATGTTCGGAAAGGAAGGAAAGGAGTTTGGTCATGGGATGATCGGAAGGAGGAATGCATGGGTGATACAGTCCTAGTGTTTTCCAAAACTTTTAAAAAGATTCGAAAATGTTTTATAAAAGTTTCAACAAAAATATGTAGATGTATATCTACGAGAGATACTATTTTAGAAAAGAACCTCTAATGGAGCCCTCCTACTACTATAACCATATTGCATATACTTTTATTGTTATTCTCTTAAGGTGGTTTGCGAGTACATTCAAAGTACTCACTAGCATTGTCACTAGCTATTAACTTGGTCAGATATCAAGAAAAAGGTGACGTTGATGACTATGCGAGCTAGGACGTTCTCATAGTCAGTTGACTGTAGGTTAAGGCATGGCTCGGGCTCTACGCTTGATGAAGTTCCGCTAATGATTATTGATGTATCCATAATGGCATGTAAGGTATGACATGTATACGCTTAAGTAATGGATGTTTACTTTTATACTTGTCGGTTATGTGCCACGACTAACTGATCATGGGATCATGGTGAATGCATAACAGGGATTCTCGGAGGATTAATCCGGGGGCCCCACAGACTTGGTATCAGAGCCATCCTGACTGTAGGAGAACCTTAGTTAGCATGGTCGTTAGGAAGGAAAACTATTTCTAGAAACACCAGTTTTCGAAAACTACTTTCTCAAAATCTTTTAGAAAAGTTCTACTACTTATCCTTTCCTAATTCAACTGATTTCAAAAATTTGCTTCCTCTATATCTCATCCAAATTTCAAACATACAAATTTCAAACCAATAGGACCTAGAACCCGGTGAAGACGATGAGGATGATATGAAGAGAAGCAACTACCAGCAAATACAAGGATACTACAAGATTATCCTACCCACGGAATCCTCATAATCCGAAGGGATCAAGTGATGCACTATCGAGAAGCGCCCAATGAATCGGCAAAGGCTTCAGATTGCAAGATAGTGTTCTCGACCACAATAATGTGACATCTAGGATAAATAGTGCTAAGATAGGATTCCCCTATATCGCGAGTAGTTAACTCCTTGGTCCCAATAGTAGGCCATGTTTGCTTGCCTAAGTGCATATTGTGTTGCTTGATGTGTGTTGTGTGCTAAGGACATTCCCCTCGCTCTATTCGCCTTGTATGTGTGTTCTGGTTTGCTATAACCTCCGTAAAATGTGACTCGAAGAATGATAACCCACCAAGTAGCTCAGGCACCCCTAGTTGGTTTTCGCTAATGAGAACCCAGACTAACCTCGGGAGTTTTTGAAAGGCAAAGCATCGTTAGAACCAGAAGTTCGACATCGTCAAGAAAGAACCACTTGGAGACTACTCCCCAGCATGGAAGCATACCTTGTTAAACTCACTTCTCAAGAATGATCATCAATACTGCGTGCCAACACTCATCTACCAACCATAGCAAGAATATCGTTGAAGCCGGAAGTCTACCACCTAAGAATCCCCACCATCCACAAGAAACCACAAGATTTACTAACCAAGACAAGAAGTGAAGACCTAACTACACTAACCCTCATATATTAGATCTTCCGACCACCTTGAGAGACTAACGATCTTAGTCGACCCTACCCAAACCAACGGGAAGTTCCTCACCAGAAGGCCAGAATACCCCAAACTCCTAAAGACAAGGATGCATGAAGACATAGAGTCTACTTCGCCGTCAAGCGAAAGCAACATCAATAGTTCGAGTGAAGATAGCCTCTCCGAAGCTAGATGCCTCTAACCCGACTGAAGACTAACTAGAAGAGATGTTAACCGCTAACTTGCCCTGAGCTAACTCCTTAAGGCTTCGTTAGGAAACCACCCTCGACGAGTTTTTCGCAATAGGGCATAGCTCGAAGACCCCAATTCAATACACATAGATAATACAGTCTTTCTCTAGCCTTCCACCAGCACTCCAAGATAGAAGATCTACGCCCTTCCCGGAGTACCTTAGTGAAGATCTAAGGAGGAAAGACTATGTCTTTCAACTCAATCCCAGAAGGTGGTCTACCGGAAGAAACTTCAAAAAGATTTCCAAACCCGACATCTTTTCGCCAAGCATCAACTCGCGAGTCATCAGATGAGATACCAACAGAATATTTTACAAAGCCTCCCTTCTATTTCCATTGAAGACCCACCTGAAGGATCATAGGATCACTAACCCCTTAGTTCTAACCCATTTAGAAGACTGGCAACTTCCGTAAGATTCGAATAGGCTGAGTATGAATAGAGTATCATATAAGACTCGTAGGACCTAGTTTGCGGACGACATCTGAAGGGTTCAACTCTAGACAGAAGATTGGTGATAGTCTTCAAGCATCTTTCGACGACTCCTAGCACGACAGACTGTATCATCTCCGAGCTACCTAAGTATAACCCTAAGGGGGAAGGACTACGTCTTTCCCACAAAATGGACTAACCATCTGCTAGAAGCAATCTCCAGAGTTAGACCCGAAGTCATGAACTAGGATACAATAAGACCTTAAGAGAAATGTCGTAAATCCTTATAGAAGGAAGATCCTCCATCACAATCAGGACTGAAGTCTGCTCAATTCTCAGTGCATCCAAGAAGAATGAAGTCCAATCTCACCGACAAAGTAACCACACTCAAATACAAAGTCCCTAAGTTAATACGATGTTAACACGTAGCACTAACCCCGACTCAAAATCCCCTAACCCTACTCCCCCGAATCTCGGGACGAGATTCTTTTAAGGGGGAAAGGTATGTAACATCCCAATTTCATCAACCCTGATTAGTTGTCTAGAATGCAAAAATCAGGGGGAAAAACATTTTTTAGTAATGGAGTGTTTGCTTGTTGTTTGCTTGTACTTGTGCAACTGAATGTGTAACTTATGATATACTACTTACCTCATCCCCAGATTACCAAAGCTATTTAACAAAGCTATCTTGGCTCTTTCTTACATATTCTCAAATGTTCTGGCATTTCAAAACCTGAGCCAAGAGGCATTTACAAACCAAACTATTTTAGTAGCTTTTGTTGACAAAATTATGGGGACCTATAAGATATAATCTCCTTATGTTTTCAAGACAGAACCTTCAAAATACTCTTACCTCTAGGTTTTCCCAAAAACTTTTTTAAAACTTTTGCACTCTACTCTTGGTAGATGTACCAAGGACCTTACCTTGTTCAAACTCTAACCCCTTCAAAATACCCATATTTACATCAATAGAGGCTTGGAGGTATCCATGGTAGTAGTGTTTTTTTGCTTGTAAGATGAGTTGCCTTGATCTGCTAAGATGAATTGCCTTCGTCTGCTGTCTGACTTGTTTGTTTAGGAAGTAGTATGAGATACCCTAGGAGCTCATCCTGTAGGATCAAACTAAATTAAGATTACAAAACCCTAAGCAAGATTCCTAGGATGGATCTTATCTATAGCCACTAGGATATCATCTAAATCCCTTAACCAGATCCCTTTAAGACTAATCCTTTTTGAAGTTTCCAAGTCTATGAAGACCAATATCAAGCATGGATCCTTCCTACTCCATCTACACTTCAACATCATCCATTTGATGATGATTTCGAACCTGGCATCCTCTCAAAATCGTCCCCTCTTATATTCTAGTCAAAATCTCCCACTCTGGCAGAAATGACTAAGTCTGGAAATCTGATATCAGTATAACATATTTGAATCTCCCTCATTCCCACTCCTTCTACATTTTTCGTAATGAACTTGAAACATATTGTAGACCATCTTAAGGACTACCAAATCCCACTCTTGCCCTTGGCTAGGTCATCTTTTAACCCACTTGTTCTTGATGGTTTTCTAGGGAAGAAATTAGCAATTCCTGCAAATCTTATCAACTAGCCTACTTTGGAAGAAGCTCACATCTCCATACTATGTTCTTTTGACTAAACATTTGCATGATTTTAATATACTCATGAAGGTCTATCAATCCCTACTTTACTTGTTTCAATTGGATCCTTGTGCTTCCAAAACCCACAAGGTTTAGAAGGCTATTTAATAACCTGCTTTGGCACCCTTATTTTATTCGAAGTTTGGAATCAATCTTTGGAGAGATCAACAATGATCATCCTCAGACCTCTGTACCATGGTGATCTAAATCATTTGGTCTATCTATCCATATAGCCCATGACCAAAGGTGAGCTCTGAGCTCAAAGATCCAACAATGTTTTGATGGTATGAAAATAATCGTGCCCTAGATCCTTAATTGTTTCCTTCCAAGATCAAGTTGGATTTGCAAAATCCAAGATTCCAACTAATGGATACAGATGGTGGACATCATCTACCATAGATATATAATTTTATCCAATATTATCCATAATTCTTTTGAACCAAAAAGAATTAAATCCCTTTCTTTTACTAAAACATAAAAACTCCCTCCATAAAAGAAGGATTGATTTTCTCTAAAACACATTACAAACTTAAGGCACATTTGATTCATATATATCCTATCCTATCTTACCACCTCAAAAATAAATATTTTTGAGATGCTTTATTATTTCTTTTTTCCCTTTTCCCTAAATGGCAGAAACAACTAATAATTGCTTGAAAATATTTTTCTATCTCAGTAAATTCCACGAAAATTATCCAAAGTGTAACTTGGTATCCAAGACCATATCACATCAGAAACCAACCTTGTCCAATGTAAAAATATAAAATGAGCTTCTAGAACACATTTTAGTACTTTTTACTTAAATGATAATTAGTGGACATTAAATCCTTAGAAAATCTAAAAGAAATCATAGATAGACTTCCTCACCTCCTCTATCTTCCTGTACCATTTCCCCATCATTTCCACTACAAGTTTATAGACTTCCTTCCTAACCACCGATTTGATCAAAGATGCAAATTAAGCAAATCCTCTAAGCAAAACCCACCAAATCTTTGCTAGTTGGGTCAACCAAACTTGCATAGCACACTACATCACTCCCTGGTCGAGAATGACGGTAGATGGTACTGTAGCAGACCTATCCACTTGTCTTTTGTGTTTGGAGGAAGGAGAGACCAAATATCTGCATATCTTGCCCTTAAACCTCCTGCAACTGCTGCATACCCCACTCCCTGCCACCCTGCATGACCTAGAGAACCACCATCCCCATTCCATCGTCCATGAGGGCCAATCCCCTGCTGCTATATCTCCCTCAAGCTCACCCATGGACATTGTCCACCATACACCCTCTACTTTGGGTTATAAGTCCAGAGGCCAATACAGCGTTCCCCACTGCCCTCATTCCACTACATACACTCTCTCCAGCTCGTCCCGAGCTCCAGATCTCGCTCTCCCGTTCTACATTGCCATGGAGAGGGTTAGGTTCTCCTCTTGGTTTCCTTTGCAAGGTGGAGTAGATGGACTACCCCGAATCTCCCCCAGCCTCCTCTATTCCCCATGTTCGACCTCCCTTCCTCTGAGCTACCCTACCATGTCCTCTGTTGTTGCAGGAACCCAGGAAACCACCGTAGCCATCTCGAGACCGAGAAGGACCATCTCCTCTGCGTCCCCTCCTAGCGCATCTCCCGCCTCGTTAAGATCACCCTATGGCCCCCTCGACCTTCTCCATACACAGCAAGGCATCTCCATGGACATGCATGCAGTGCTGAGCCTGCTCCGCCGAGCACCAAGGCGAGCTCCATAGGCGCCCATGTGCGAGAGAGGTCCCGGTGTCAAACCAAGTCCTGTCGCCCATCTCCTGGACCACTGCCGACCGCTGCTCCTCCCTGGACCCTTCCTGGCTAATCTCTGTCGCTCAGGTGAGCTCGCCATGCTCCTCTGGCGCCTCTAGGGTTCTGCCACCGCTGGGATTTCTTCTTTGGGAACAATGACGCAGGGCCGTCCGTGCCCACTTAATCAGACGGTCAGGGTTCGCATGTACCCCTTCAGCCAACTGCGGTCGCTGACTACTGGGTCCCACCAGCCAGCGGTTTAAACCGCGCACCAGCTCGATGTGCACCACGACATGGGTTGCATCCGCTTCGCCGACCCGTCCCATTTTAGATCTGGCCCAACACTGCTCTCTCCCCTTTTCTCAATCCATTTTTTAATATAGAACTAGCTGCTTAGTTTTAATTCAAAATAAAATGAGAACACAGACAGGAGGGGTCTGTTGTTAGCGAGAGGGAGCATTTAAAGGGGTACGCGATGATGTGGGCTGCCCAATAAAGTGGCGATGGATTATCCTGCGTTGTTGTATTCGGCGGATACATCCGGCGGAGTGAAAACTAGGGACAAGTGGAGAAGTGGTGCTACAGTGTTTGGATACAGTACTAGGTCCACTAGAGGGTGATGGTGGTTGCTGTCGAGGATTGTTTGGCAAGTTTTGATAGAGGTTGGATGGGGTTTAGCTCATGATTTTGATTGAACTCCAATTGCCATAGATGATGATCATGGCGTAATTTCTTAAATTTTGATCTTGACTTGGCGGGGTAATGGTGCTGGTATATAGATAGTATCGAGATACATGCCCTTGATTTGTTAGAGATTTTTCTGAATATTTCAGATCCTTTTCAGATCAATTATACAAAAAGAGCTGAATCTGTTTTAATGAATTCATTTGGAAATTTTGAATTGGACAAGGTGTGTTTTTGGGGTGAGGTTATTCTAAACATCAATCCACACATTACATAATTTTCCCAAGATTTATTGAAGAGTAAAACTATTTAAAACATTCATTTTTGCATTTCTGCCATTTAAGAAAATAGGCAAAAAGAATTATTGAAACTCTTCAAAAATATTTATTTTTAAAGTGGGAAGATAGGAAATAAAATATAGGCCTCAACTGTGCCTAAGTACGCAGAGGTGTTTTGTATTAAAACAAGCTTTCTTTTATAGACGGAGTTTTGAGGTTTTTGTAAAAGAAAAGAAATAAATAGTTTTGGGGCCAAGCTAATTATGGAAAAAAAATTGCTAATTTTTATCTCCAAGGTAGATGATGTCCACATAGTGTATCTATCATTTTCAACATTGGGTTTAGAGAATCAAACTTGATTTTGGAAGAAAACTAGAAATAAAGGATCTTGGGCACTAATATTTTTATACTCACAAAACCTTGTTGGATTAAGGAGCTTAGAGCTCCCCTTGGGGCATAAGATAGATGGATAGATATACCAAGTGATTTAAATCACCATGGTACAAGGGGTTGACCTAGATCATGATTGAGTTCTCCAAGAGTTGATGCCAAACTTTCCTAAAAATAAGGGTGTCAAAGCACATTATTATTTAGCCTAAAAAACCATGTGGATTTAGGAAGCATAAAGCTCCAATGGAAACAATGGAAGTATGTATGGGTATAAATTCATGAGTAAAACACAATCATGTGAAGATTTGGTTAAAAGAAGGTAACATGGATATAGGAGCTTCTGCCAAAGTAGGCATGTTAATAAGATTGGTAGAGAAAGATTATTTTCTTGCCTACAAAACCATCAAGAAAAAGTAGGTCAAAAGATGATCTAACCAAGGTAAAGTGTGGTATTTGGAAGTCCTTGGGATGGTTTACAAGATGGTTCAAGTACATAAGGGTTGAGAAAGACGGAGACTCAAAGATGTGATGTTGATAACATTTCCATACTTGGTCAAAATTTGGCAAATTTGGGTTTTTTTTACTAGGATACTGATACATTGCAAATGTATCTATAATTTTTGATGTTCCATGCTTGGTTTTATCCATGTTCTTGTGTTTTGTTCCAACTTTGGAGTACTTTTCATATGATTTCTTGGATTATCCTATTAACAAGATGCCACAGTGTCAGTTGCCTGTTTTCTGCTATTTTTGGTTCCAGGAAAGTCAGAAAATGAATATTCTCAGAATTGGACGGGACAAAAGCCAAAGTTCCTATTTTCCCGGAAGACACTTGGAGCCAGAATACGAGACGGAGAAGGGCTAGAGGGTGGCCACACCACCTGGTGGCGCGGGCTAGGCCAGGCCGCGCCAGGGGGTGGTGTGGGCCCCTTTGGCACTCCCTCGGTGTCCCCTCTCGCCTATAAGAGCCCCCCGATGCATAAACCCTAAATCATCAAGCCTCCATCCACGAAAAGTTCCACAGCGCCGCCGCCACCGAAGGGGAGATTCGGGGGACAAAAAGTCTCTGTTCCGGCACCCTGCCGGGACGGGGAAGTGCCCCCGGAGCCATCTCCATCGATCTCCACCACCATCTCCATCACCATTGCTGATTCCCATGATGAGGAGGGAGTAGTTCTCTCTCGAGGATAAGGGTTCTACCGGTAGCTATGTGTTCATCTCTCTCTCTATGCATGATCTTATTGAGATCATGAGCTTGTAATCTATAGATCTACCTTGCTACTCAAGTGCTTTAATAGATCTCTGCTCCCCCCAAGTGTGTGAAAGTGACAGCGTGCACACCATGGTGGCACTTAAGCTAGAAATTTCAAATACTTGTTATGAGTTATATTTGGAGTTGGATGTTTCTATGAAATTGTGGTGTTTGTTGGACTCATCTAGTGCTCAGGGTGACAGTGTGGGGTTATCTAGATGGGAAAGGCTTACTTTGAGGTGTGTTGTTATAGCCCTTCCATCGATTAGAGTGTCCAACCGGAGAGTAGTTAAGAGTAGTATCATAAAGAGAATATATTTATATGAGAGTGTTCACTAGTCAAAGTATGATCCCTAGGCCTTGTTTCTAAGCATTGATACACTGTTTGCAATTATATCTGTTACATGTTTGCTTGCTTCTATCTTTATTTCAGTTTTACTTTAGTCTTTTCCATGCCACCAAGCTATTTTCTGGCGCTGTTACCAGGGAGGTAAGGTAAAAAGGTATTCACACCGGAGGATTAAAGAAGAAGAACCTCCCACGGCAAACGCCTATTTTCTGGCGCCGTTGCCGGGGAGGTAAGGTAAAAGGTACTAACATCCTCCGGTGTGAATGCTCAAAGTTATTTCCTTTAGATTCTGCAATTTTGTCTTTTGTTTCTTGTTTTCACTAGTTAGGCTTAATGGAAAACAACAACAAAATTAGAGAGCTTTATAGTATTTATCTTGAGTTAGGACATGAAGTGTTTGAAGAGAAAATTAAAAA
Source organism: Avena sativa (assembly GCA_916181665.1). Taxonomy (NCBI): domain Eukaryota; kingdom Viridiplantae; phylum Streptophyta; class Magnoliopsida; order Poales; family Poaceae; genus Avena; species Avena sativa. Next base: position 440,321,217 of record OV702295.1, read on the forward strand.
ACCTATGGAACTTTATTTGCATGCTAATAGCAATGTTGTTAGTATGAATTCTTTGGACACCATTATTGCTAATGCTATGGAAAAGTCTAAGCTTGGGGAAAATAGTTTTTATGAAAATGATCTTTTTAGTTCCCCAGCTTTGGAAGATAGCTATTCTATTGCTTATGATGATAGAAAACCTCCAATATATGATGATTACAATGATGAATATGATATTTTCAGTCCACCTACTATTGAGGAGAAAATTAATTATGGTTACAATATTCCTCCTATATTTGATGATTATGGTGATGAGAATAATAATGATAGCTATTTTGTTGAATTTGCTCCCACTATGATTAATAAGAATGACTATGCTTATATGGAGAGTAATAATTATTTTATGCATGTGGATCATGATAAGAATGTTTTATGTGATAGTTATGTTATTAATTTTATTCATGATGCTACTGAAAGTTATTATGAGAGAGCGAAACATGGTTTTATGCATGTCAATAATATTAAGTTTCCCCTCTTTATGTTGAAAGTCTTGGAATTCCACTTGTTTTGCTTTACTATGCTTGTTGCTTTGTTCTTTCATGACTTGTTTCTTTACAAGATTCCTATGCATAGGAAGTGGGTTAGACTTAAATGTGCTCTGAATTTGCTTCTTGATGCTCTTTTACTTCAATTCATATTTCTTATGTGAGTATCTTCTCAAACTATCATGCCTAACTTAAAGGCGTTAAAGAAAAGTACTTATTAGGAGATAACCCAAAAGTTTTAGATGAGTCTTGGAAGTTATTACTTCAGTAATAACAGCTCCTTATCTTTTTTATTTTCTTTTTGTACCAAGAGTAACCTCTAATGAGAGAGAAGTAATGATTGGGAAAGTTGCTGTCCCGAAACAAATTTCTGTGCTTCACCGTAAACATTCGTGTAAAATCTCTGAACGTCTTTTTGAGGCTTGAATTTTTGTGCTTCTGCCCCAGGTTGTTATGTAACTTTCGTTAGTTCAACACTTTTCGATTTGAGCAACAGAAGGTCTTCGAAAAAATTCGTCTTTACCTGCTGGTCTGTTTTGACAGATTTCTGCCATTTTCTACATTTGCTTCTTGTTGATTCCTTTTTGAGTTCTTTTGGGGAATTGAGCCTTTTGAGGGAAGTGCTACAGTATCTAGTGTTCTAATGGAAGTTTATTTGGTGTTAGAACTAAACCTTAAGACTTATTATCTTGAGTGCACTAATGTTGCTAATAAAGATTGTGTGAAGTTTTGTATGAAGGAAAAAATTTCAGGTGTATGGAAGGAATGAGTAATGAGATGAAGGATGGACTAAAGCTCAAGATTGGGAATGCCACGCGTGTCACTCCAAGAACGCATCCCCTTCTTCATCAATAAAAATCCCAGGTTTCTTCCAAACGCTTCATTTTTATTGTTTCATGCACAGTTGTGTTGTTCTTGGAGCATCTTCTTTTTCGTTTTTGTTTTGGTTTTTCGTTTGCTTTTGTTTGCTTAGTTTGCTGAATAAATTGGTTGGACCCCCTCTTTCATACATTGGTTTGCAAATATTTTGGTTTGGTTTGGAAAAGAGTAGGAAAGTTCATACTTTTGTGGTAAAAAGAGCTTGTTTTTGACTGTGGCCTATGCTTTGTCATGCCATGCTTGATATTGTTTCGGCTTTATACTTAGTATTCTTTGCTGTAGCATGAATTGTTATAAACAATTGAGATTGCTTAATGTGCCTTGGATGAATCATGCGTTGTTTTAGCATATTAAAGCATAGTATAGTGGTATTCTCCTTTGATGCTTTATTTGGGTTGACTTGGCGGATGCTCACACCATGTTATGACTATCTCAAGTCACCATAGCCTTTATGATCCTTTAGTTTTCAACTTGTAGTATCACTTTATGCTTGATCAATGATGTTTTGTCGCTCTACATGATTATGGCCATTATTGCTCTCTTAGTTTGTCGCTCCCAGTCTTTTGCTAGCCTCCACAACAAAGTATGAGTTCCACTCATGCATCCAACTCCGTAAACCAAGTTATTCCCTAGAGTCCACCATACCTACCTACTAGCTTATGCTATTCCAAGTATATTCATGCTTTTGTTTACCTTCCAAATTAAACTTGTTATGAGAAAACTAGTGATTAAAGCTCTCACGAACTTGATGGCACACTTTACTTTTCTTGCCATTGATAAACTTGAACCATTGTGTCGTCTATGTTGTATATGCTTGCACTTATTTGATGGGAATTAGCAGAACCATGCTTTCATGGGGAACGCTTTCAACATTGCACTTGGTACTTGTACGTAGTTGATATCATGCTCTTTTTTATATGGATGTCGTCAGTGTGAAATGAAAGGGGAGCTTGTAAGTCCATGGAGTTATGTATATGTGTTAGAGAAACGCCTAGGCCGCTGGTCTAATCCATGCCGACATGGTGGAAACCTGCAGCGTAACCATAATGAGCTGTCTATGAAGCATTCTTCTTATAAAAAAAGAGTCCTATATTGAGAAAAAAAGAGAAAAGAGAAAAAAAGATATTATGAAAAGAGGAAAGAGATAAAAAAGCACCATATTCCCATGGTAAATAAGAAGATTGCTGAGATGCTTGTTGTCTGCTTGCCTTTTCATTTTGATATGGGGATTCTTCCGTATCATCGGGCAAGGGGTACCCCGTTGGCGGTTCTCTATGATACACATGTACTTACGATGACAAGAACTTACCGGTGACTAAACTTGAGTAGCATGAGGAGCGGCCCTCATATTCAAGGGACTTGAGATTTCCAACTTATACTTTGTCAAGCATATACTCCATAGTTTGTTCACTTTAACCTTAATCACTTCAAGATGCTTATGATAGGGGCAATGAGAGCTGAAAGCTATTAAGTACCATAATTTTTGGAAGCTCTTTATGAAACTTGAATCTCTGCTTCCTTCTATGAAGTCCTTTCTTCCACCATTATATTGAGTCTCCACCTTCTATCTTTATGCACCTACTTTTAGAGCATAGTGGCCATTCTTAGTTCTATGTGCATTGTCCCAAGACTAGTTGATTGTTACATAATTTGATATTGCTTGTTTTAAACTATTTGTATCTAGTCACTCTTATAAACTTTGAAGGTGCCCTATGCATTTATGTTTGCTACTCTATGAGGGACAAGCTGAATACTATTATGCTATGTTTTCTTTATGTGAAACAAACAAACGTCTTGCAAAGCATTGTTATTCATGAATCTTTTGTTTGTGCCTTTTCATGTTGCATCATAGTTTCTTTGACTTATTGCTAGAACCTTGTCTTTCATGCTATGATTAAAGTACTATGATCCCATCTATCAATGTTTTACAAATACTTTGATCAAGTTTATGATGGTGCATATCACCTGAAAAATTATTCTTTCTTTTTATCACTTACCTACTCGAGGACGAGCAGGAGTTAATCTTGGGGATGTTGATACATTGCAAATGTATCTATAATTTTTGATGTTCCATGCTTGGTTTTATCCACTTTCTGGTGTTTTGTTCCAACTTTGGAGTACTTTTCATATGATTTATTGGACTAACCTATTAACAAGATGCCACAGTGCTAGTTGCCTATTTTCTGCTGTTTTTGGTTCCAGGAAAGTCAGAAAATGAATATTCTCGGAATTGGACGGGACAAAAGCCAAAGTTCCTATTTTCCTGGAAGACACTTGGAGCCAAAATACGAGACGGAGAAGGGCAAGAGGGTGGGCACACCACCTGGTGGCGTGGGCTAGGCCAGGCCGCGCCAGGGGGTGGTGTGGGCCCCTTTGGCACTCCCTCGGTGTCCCCTCTCGCCTATAAGAGCCCCCGGATGCATAAACCCTAAATCATCAAGCCTCCATCCACGAAAAGTTAAGCAGCACCGCCGCCACCGAAGGGGAGATTCGGGGGACAAAAAGTCTCTGTTCCGGCACCCTGCCGGGACGGGGAAGTGCCCCCGGAGCCATCTCCATCGATCTCCACCACCATTTCCATCACCATTGCTGATTCCCATGATGAGGAGGGAGTAGTTCTCTCTCGAGGCTAAGGGTTCTACCGGTAGCTATGTGTTCATCTCTCTCTCTATGCATGATCTTATTGAGATCATGAGCTTGTAATCTATAGATCTACCTTGCTACTCAAGTGCTTTAATAGATCTCTGCTCCCCCCAAGTGTGTGAAAGTGACAGTGTGCACACCATGGTGGCACTTAAGCTAGAAATTTCAAATACTTGTTATGAGTTATATTTGGAGTTGGATGTTTCTATGAAATTGTGGTGTTTGTTGGACTCATCTAGTGCTCAGGGTGACAGTGTGGGGTTATCTAGATGGGAAAGGCTTACTTTGAGGTGTGTTGTTATAGCCCTTCCATCGATTAGAGTGTCCAACCAGAGAGTAGTTAAGAGTAGTATCATAGAGAGAATATATTTATATGAGAGTGTTCACTAGTCAAAGTATGATCCCTAGGCCTTGTTTCTAAGCATTGATACACCGTTTGCAATTAGATCTGTTACATGTTTGCTTGCTTCTATCTTTATTTCAGTTTTACTTTAGTCTTTTCCACGCCATGAGATACAAGATGGGATGATTTTGAGAGGATGAAAGGTTCCAAACTCATCATCAAGTGGATTAGGTTAGAGTTTATATTGCGTAGAAGGGATCCATGCTTAAAGTTGGTCTTTATTAACTTGGAGGTTATTAGAAGGGATTAACTCTGATTTGATCTAGTTAAGAGATTAGATGGTCACTCTAGTGACTAGAGATCAAAGCAAGCTTTGGAAACTTGCTTAGGGTTTGTATTATTAATTTAGCTTGATAATAGGGGATGAGCTCCTAGGGTAGCTCATACTATTTCCTAAGAAAACAAGTTAGACAACAGATCAAGGCAATTTATCTTACAAGCAAACCAAACTACTACTATGGATACCATCAAGTCTTGCTTGAGGTAAAGAGGGGTATTTTGAAGAGCTTGAGTTTTGAGGAAGTTATGAGTCCCTTGGTACTTCTACCTAGAGTAGAAATCAGAACTTTTATAAAAGGTTTTGGAAAACCTAGAGGTAATATCATTTGGAAGTTCTGTCTTGAAAACATAAGGAGATGATATCATATAGATCTCCATAATTTTTTAATAGAAGCTTGGAAAAAGAGTTGTTGATGCAAGGGAATCTTGGATCCTGTTTTGAATTGTTAGAGCATTTGAGAATATGTAAAACAAGCCAAGACAATGTTGTTAAATAGCTTTTGTAAACTGAGGGGAAGGTACAGGAGTATATCATCTAATACATAGTCAGATGCATAAGCACTACAAACAAGCAAGCAAACTCCGCATCACTAAACATAAAAAAGTTTTTGTTCCCCCTAATTTTTCATTCTGGACAACTAATCAGGGTTACTGAAATTGGGGTGTTACAGACCTTTTCCCTTAAAATAATCTCATCCCAAGATTCAGGAGAGTAAGATTAGGGGATTTTGTGTTGGGGGTAGTGTTATAGGTTTCAAGTTTACTAACTGATGGTTTTGTATTAGGACGTGGTTACTATGTCGGTAGGGTTAAACTTCGATCTTCTTGGGTGCACAGAGTTGAGCATGTTCCAGACCTGAGTGTGAACATTGAGCTTCTTCTCTTTTGGGGACTTGATATCTCGAGGCTTACGCTGGGCGAACTACCTCTAATTGGATCTTTTAGGGTACCCTTATGTGGATAGAATCTACATCTTAATGTATTTTTTAGAAGGATCCACGACATTTCCTTAGAGGCTTATAATATCCTATTCAACGACTTAGGGTCTGAACTCCTCGGGTTGCTTTTGGCAGATGGTTACTCTATTTTTGTGGGAAAGACATAGTCTTCCCCCTAGGGTTAAACTAAGGTAGCTCAGAGATATGCAGTCCTTTCTTATCGGAATCATCGAAGGATGTTAGGTGAATATCACAACCTTCCGTCTGGAGTTGAAATCTTTAGATGTCGTCCGCAATCTAGGTCCTATGAGGCTCATATACTACTTTTATTCGTACTTAGCATATTGGAGTAGTTGAATTCGCAGATCTTCTAAATGCTTCAAAACTGAGGGGGTTAGTGGATCAGCAATCTTTTAGGAGGATATTCAGCTGAAGTAGCAGAGGGGCTTCATAAAATCTTAAGTAAATGTTGTCTCTTTAGGTTTCTTCATACACTTTGGAGGATAGTCTTGTCGACTTCAGGTATTCTTGTCATCTTGATTTTGAGCTTCAAGCGACCTTATGGTTGAGTAGACAACTAACGATTTTCTATGAGGTCTATTTCCCAGCTGAGGAGTCTCTAGTTGAGGTTTGGAGAGGAACATCAGATTGGATTTCTTCCTGAAGTATCTTCCAGTAGGAAGTTCTCTAGAACTGAGTGGGAAGACGTAGTCTTTCCACCTTAGAGATTCTTTAAGGTTCGTCGGAGATGGTTCATATCTTTCGTCTTTGAGTGGTGGCATGATGCTAAAGGAAGGATGTATTCCCTTGGATTTTGAGTTGAGATCCTTGATTGACGCTGTATTGTAGAAGGCCTGGTTGGGGGTGGTTTCCTAATGAAGCTTTAAGGAGTGAACTCTCGACATGTTAGCGGTTAATGACATTTCGTGTTAGTCTTCAGTCAGAGTAGAGGCATCCATCTTTGTAGGAGTTGTCTTCACTTGAACTCTTTGTGTTGTTTCCTCTAAATGGAGGAGTAGACTCGTTGTCTTCATGTATTCTTTTCTTCAGGATTTTGGATCATTCTGGACTTCGGTGAGGAACTTCCCGTTGGTTTGGTCAGAGGGGTCGAATACAATAGTTAGTCCTTTGGGGCCATCGGAAGCTCTAATATTCTGATGGTTAGTGGAGTCAGGTCTTCGCTTCTCTTCTTAGTTAGTAGGTCTTGTGGTTTCTTGTGGATGGTGGGGATTCTTCGGTGGTGGACTTCTGACTTCTGGCTTCGGTGGTGGGGATTCTCTTCTTAGTTAGTAGGTCTTGTGGACTTCTGGCTTCGAAGTTGGGTGCCCTAATATTGGGGAGGGAAATAACATCCTAGAAAGGATCCCTAGATTGGGTATCGATCCCAGAACACCTTTGAATAAGGTCAATCAACCCAGAACACACATACAAGGTGAACAGAGCGATGGGGTCACAAAACTCTTCATAACATAGGAAGGCAAACAACACACTATGCAATTAGGCAAGCAAACATGGCCCATCTTAGGGACCAATGAGTTAACTACTCGCAACACAGGGGAATTCTACCTTAGAACTATTGGTCCTAGATATCACGTTATTATGATCGGGGTTACTATCTTCCAGATGAAGCGTTCACTGAATCATTGGACGCGTCTTGGTAGTGTAGCACTTAATTCTTCTGGTCACTAGGATTCTTCTCGCATAAGCCATCTCCTGACTCGGCCTAGGTATAGTTAACACGGTCAAGTTGGTACCTGTAAAGGGAAAATGGTTCCTTCCTCGTGCCGACATACCGTGTATGTCGGACGAGTCTTGCCAGTGCTTTCTGGCTCAAGGTGACCCGGCCGTAACCCGACCGGTCCTTCTATGATTCGGCCAGCTCACGCTTTGACCTGTCTTTGCCTCGGCAAACCTTGTCCTTTTACCTGGGCTTTACCCTACCTGAGGTGATCCCCCCAACAGCGAAGATGTCCCACCCATGTACAATTGCAAAACTTTATATTATATCAATTGTTTCCAAATGCAAGAAAAGTTATTCAGAAGTAGGGTGACAACAAAGGCGCGATGCGTCTTAGACCAGCAGAGAGGCATGTAAAAATAAATGTGGATCCTACATTTCATTCTAATGTTTGTGCTAGGGCTGTTGGGGTGGTCTTACGAGATTGTCATTGAAAACTTATAGCATCTTCTATAAATTACCTCCAGACGTATCATCGGAATCTATGGCTAAGAAGGGCGACGAAGGAGGGTTTATCCCATGCAAATGGAATGGGTTGTAAGAATATGATTGATGAATCAAACTCGATTGAAACTATTGAAGTCTGATAGGGATAATACGCTTGGTGAATTGAATCATCTGTAATATTCATAGATTGTGTGGACATAGTAGTGGCGATTGGAAGCGTTTCTTTTAATTACTGTCTGAAGGAAGCAATCCAAGTGTCTCATGAGTTAGCTATTTTTTTTAATAATAATTTTTGTAATTGGGTTGATGAACCCCTAGTTTTCTTTTGGACACACTTATAAAAGATATAAGTATTATTGATGATTAATAAAGCTCACAGCAGATTCCCTCTGTTTCCCTAAAAAACGGTTTCACCAAGTGTTGGATGTAAAATGGTTGTGTATGATATGTGAGGTAGGCCTGAAAATACTTCATTAACCAATAGATTGAACTACTGAAGCCACATCCTGTTTCACCTAACACCATGTGAAAAAAGTGTTTCACCTCACATCGGGTGCCTTGCCTAAGAGGTTCCCCCACAATTCCATATGCATATGAAACATTGATAACGCTAAATTTTCAATGATTTCAAATGTCCTCAAAAAAAATCTAGCATAATATTTGGAGAGATATAAAAGATGGATTATTATTGAAGTATAGGGAGAACGGTTCTTAAGTGGTTGGTGGATTACATGTCGGCATATGGCCACTCAATCAGAACAACCACTTCCCCCGTAGAAGAATCGTCCATAGTTAATGTTAGAAATAGGATAACACTCTTCGTTGCTTACGAAAGATGGCAAATCTTCGTTGATGGAATGGTAAATGCCATCTATGTCGATCAGATTGAGCCTATTGATGGATGCTGCAGTTCCGCTTGAGGGAACATAGCCATTTCCCATAGGAGGACTTGGTGCTGGTTTCTCGTCAGATACATAGCCACCAAATCTAAACTCCACTGGTTTATCTATCATTCCTAGAAGTAAGGAGCTCGGGAAGTAACCCACTTTTTCAGGAGAACTATTCAACCCATAATATAAATGCCAATCACCAGAAGTTTTGTCCTACAAGAATGGACAACAAATACATGTATCTATAGCATAAGAAAATCATTTACTATTGATTACAAATAATATAGAATTATTACTGATTTCTCTTGCAGTATATGGTAAGTGTGAGTGCGCACTGGATAAGTATAGAATCATTTTCCTTTATATGTAACTAGTCTCCTTAAATCCATGGTACTAGAGCGATGATTTACAATGCATTCAAATTAATTTGAATAGGATTTTAAATTAAAATAGCTATCGGGTATACATATCCTCATCATGCTGGGCTCGTTGTATGTATAGTGAGAAGAAACATCGAGCATACTAGGAAATTGACAATAATTTGCGGAAAGCATTGAACCTTATCATATAATTCTTTATCTTAATAAACAAATCAATAAGGGCATTTAAAACTTGATTAGAGTCTCAGACTCCAAACACACGAGTAAGAGAGTCTCCAAATAAAAAGTGAACTTTTACGACACTAGTTAACATGGAGCATTTATAATTTGATGATATATATATAATACATATATCAGTGCATTTATTTCAGCAAAAAATATTTTTGAAAGATTGTGTGAAAAAAACTAATTTAAATCCATTAAGAAATATCAACATAAAGGGTGATAACCTAGCTCTTGTGACCCCTTACAAACAATGTTAACTTGCCCGAGTCTGATAAATTCGAACTCTGTACTCCAAGTCTAACACCTTAATAAAATCCCAATTGACATAAAGAAGAAAATTGGACAATATGTCATCAGTATTTATATATATACAGAGACATATACATGTAAAATATGTCATAAATCTCAACCTAGATGGTAGATTCAATGGTAGTGAACTAATATTTTAAATTACTCTAAGTAGTGAAATTCACATCCTTATTTTTATGTGAATATTAGCTAGATGAGCGAAACTAATTTGATATGCGCAATTACAATTTTGTGAATTATAGGCATGCGAATGTAGACCATGTAGTAAAAGACATTAGACCATGTAAGCACTCCCCTAACACAAACTTACAAGTGACAGGGCTTTGGTTAGCCTTACTTTTGACCTTTTAGAATCTAGATTATAATCCTTAGAAAACTACAAATATAGGTGCTCTTTGCATATACCATCATGCAACAAGATCCATTCAAAAGAGCTAAAGCCAAAAACACCTCTTTTCAAGATTTTTTGGTGTATAAGAAAAAGTTCAAAAGGGAAAAAGAAATAAAAAGAGTAACTAAGCACACCAGTAGAATTAGATAATTCAGTGCATCAAATTCATTTCATACAAAATTACACTCGCAATTACCCACATCCGTGTCACATTCAAATAAGCTCTAATGTCAAAGTAGTTTTCAGAGAATTCATGCATATATGTTGCAATACACATCAAGAAAAACAATTGCAATGACTTCATGAAATTTCAAAAATAATAGCACATAATATGACCCATATCCAAATAATAACTACTACCACAACAAACGATCTAGTAGATTTTAGTATTAATATTTTACCTTCAATATCCTTATTGTGATGTTTGGTTTGTTTCCATCAATGACATCGCCTGGAGAAGTATTTGATGATGTCTTTTGAAATCCATGACAAATCATGTTAAGGCAGCCCTTGCGAGGAGATATTCCTATCTGCCATTGCAATGTCAAATCTCGTAAACTTTAATAAAAAAATTCCCTTCAACATGAACTTTTATTATGATTTTAATAGTGTGAAATGCCAAGGCTACGTATTATGTGACATTAATTACCTACAATATCATATGTGAAATTATTATTCTATGGTACATTATGCGAATTACCATTATATAAATATAATAAATGCATAATTTTTAATAGGTAAATACAATATAAAGTTAATATTCATACATTACTAAACACTTTTAGATAGCGGTCACTAGTCCCATTTTAGAAATACAAATACTTCAATATTATAGAGCTTTGACTTCGCAAAGAATAAACTTACAGCCCATCCAACGTAGAAATGAGTATTGGAATCCTTGTATAATCCTGGATGAATCTGTTGAAGATTTATAGTATGTGTTAATATTGAGATTAGAAGTCAAGGGCTTATAGTAAATTCTATGTTGACTATGCGATAATTTCTTTTGAATTAATTATTTGTTTTGATAACCATCCTTTGGTAGATAAATTCCTGTATTCATAGCACTTTGTATGAAACAATAATATCAAACTAAATCAAAAATATATGAGGACTGCTTAAATTTTATGGAGATAAAAGGTCTAAATAATGCATATGCATTCTAAGTATTATCCAAAAAATGTGGGAAATAAATATGTAAAAAGAATACACATATATTATATTACCAGGCACAATAATCACCAGTGAACTTTCCTAGAAGGCTGGTGTACACCTTAGTGAACATAAACTTATGAACTTTTTTAGTGGAATTTTTCATATATTTGTTTAACTTACATGCCATCCAAGTTGAATTGCATTGACCGAAGATGGTTGTCCATCTCCTCTAGTGACAACCCAAACACCACCTACACTTAATTGTCCAGGTTGTAAATTGAAGCTATGAACATCTAGTGTAGCCTCTACACCATAATAGTTTATATCACTTCTTGGAGGCCATACATGTTGGGTCAACTGTCCAATAAAAATAGCAACATAATTGTAAGTAAATTGTTGCAGGATGTCAAAGGTAAGCAATATCTAGTCAAACAAATTAAGTGCATGACTCGGGTATCTCTATATATAGTAGAAGAAACTTCGAGAGTATTTGGCAATCGAGAATAATTGATGGCAGGCATTTCAAACCTGATTATACAAATTAATTAAGAACAAATGAAATATAAACAAAAAATCTCGAACAAATCTTGAGATTAAGAAAGAAATCAATTATGGCATTTAATACTTGATCACAACCTTGGCCTAGAAATATTTGAATAAGAATATTTCTAAAAATAAAAATTGGCATTCATGATACTATTTAATATGGAGCAATTAAAATTTGATTATCTAAATGATACAAATATCAACACATTTGTATTAGAAAAAAGATCTTCAAAATATTATGTACTACTAAAAGTGAATTTCAATATTATATGCATTGCTTTTAATTTAATAGAGATATAGCAGGGGCCCGTGGATGCTTGTTTGCCGAGAGTACCTACAGAATACCAGAAAACAATACGACAACACTACACTACCATCGAACTATCATAGAGAGATGCCCCTACTCACAATAACGATGATCGTAGCTCGGCTACACGACAAAGCTGAAGCTATAGTGACATTGCTCTATCTTGGTTTCTTTGATCCATCCTTGCCAGAAACTTCTCTGTGGCCCCCCGGATTAGCCATCCGAAATTCCCTGTTATGCACAATGGCAAGCATCAAAGTAAACATCCAATACTTAAGAGGATACAAGTCATACCTTAATTCCAGTATGTCTACATTAATCATCATCAACGCAACTTTAGTACCACATCGAGCCCGAGCCATGCCTTAAACCTATAGGCAGCTGACTGGGAGGACGTCCTAGCTCGCATAGCCATCAACGTCACCTTCTTCTTCACTTCTCGAATCTGACCAAGTTAATAGCCAGGGACAATGTTAGTGATTACTTTGTATATACTCACAAACCACAAGAGAATAACAATACAAGGATATGCAATATGGGCGTAGTATTAGGATGGCTCCCTGAAAGGTTCTTTTCTAAAATAATTTCTCTTGTAAATATAGTATCTATATATACTTATTAAAATCTTTTGTAAAACATTTTGAAAACATTCGTAAAGTTTGGAAACTACTAGTATTGGGTCACCCAATTTCCTCTCCTGGTCCTCACTCGACCAGGATTTCCATCTTCCGTGATCCTCCAAGATCACCTCACCTCCTCTATGGTCCTCCAAACCACCCTGTTTTGAAAACTCTTTATTTTCCAAAACCTTTTTAGGAACCAAAACCAGCATGCTCTACAACAACCTTCCCAACCGTCCATGATCGTAGACACGGCTATTCGAATAGATTTACACTCTAAAGAGGTTGTACAGTTCACCCACACCTAGTATAGGCCCTGCACTGATCCCTCATGGACCGTGGGTCGAGTAACCGATAAAGACTCTCCAGATGCCACTTTAGTATAGGCCTACCCTATGGGTTGTTCCTCTCAAGACCGGGGTGCTAGGTACCTTCAAAAGCCAACAATAGCACATTCCTCCATCTAGGATATACACTTTCAATGAGACTATCATAGTATCATCTTGCTGCTCACGAGGGCAGTTCGCATCTCCTCCAGGTTACTGGCCAATAGATGGGGCTTGTTGGTTTGCAGCCCGAAAGTTCCTGGGCGAGTGCATCCCAGTACTCGAGTTGGCTGAAATCTCACGGAGGGGCCGTAGTAGAATCGCCAATTGTCTAGAGGGGCCAAATGGGGGTGAATACAAATTAAACAGCCAAACGGTCATTCAAACCAGAGGAAAAACGGTTGAACTCAAATACCGTTGTTAGGTTAACTCTTCTTAGCCTACCCTGTCAGTATTCTCCGTTATCTTTTGCGGTCGTGGACTAGTTTACCCCTGCGTGGACCAGATCTATTTCTTTGCTCTGCTCTGCTCTTTTCCCTTGCTCCCCTCCCCATAACCTTTGCTCAGCTTCGGCTGCTTGTCTCAGATCGGAGCTCGCACTTGCTCTAATTTGCGTCCCTGCCATGTCCGGTCAACCTCCCACGCCCCTAATCGAAGCTCGCAGTCGTCCCCGTCGCATCGTCCGCCGTATCGGAGCTTCGCATCCTCGGACTAATATCTCGGCTATGGCTAGTCCTTCTCGCACGGCGGAGGGTATCCTGTCGGGCGATCATGGCCGGCGACCGGCCTCGGGCAGTTGTGTGCTACCGCGCACCCCAAGCATGGTAGCTCTGGCACAGCAGTTCGACGACAACACTCTCATGGCCATCATGCTGGCGTCCGTCCTGCCATGTCACTGGCAGAGTTGCTATCGGCTTTCATGTCTCATTTTGGGATCAGACAAAATGAGTTCAAGGTTGATGTGTGCGCGCTGCCATTCGATTTATTTGTCTGTTTCAAGCACAGCTCAGACACCGAGCGCCTTCTACATTCTTCGCATTCTTTCGAGTGCTGCGGGGAGAAAATGAGCTTCATGCATTGGCATCGCGTCTGTTGGTGGGACGATCGCTTGGGGTAGCTTCATTTCTTCTCCAAACTTGGCTTTGACGGCCTCCCATTGGATGCTTGGGAGCCGGAGGCCCTCAAGAAGGTCGTTAGTAGCCTTGGCAGCGAGCTGGTGGAGATCGTGCCACCGAGCGATAGATGGGTCATCGAGATAAAGCTGGGGCTGAAAGATCCTGACGCTGTTCCTAAGATGTACGAGGTACAGATTCCAAGCAGGGCAGGGCGACAACTTTGCTGGAAAAACTCGATCATCATCCACCTGGAGGAGGTTTTGGAATCGGTACATGGCATTCAGGACCCCGAAGAGGCGGCCAGATAGCGTACTCGTCGCCTGTAGTGTTAGCCTGGAAGGATCGATGACACAGGACTACCACTATTTCACGACGGCGCACACAGCTTCGGTGGGGGAACTCGGCTTAAACAAGCTGGTGGTTCTGATTTCCCTCGAGTGAAGACAGAGCTCTAGTGAATTGCTGTAGTATGTGTGGCTAATGAATTTGTAGTATGGAGAGCATAGCAGGAAGTTAACATTGACTAAAAATATGTAATAGTTTGAATCGATGTAGTATGTGTGGGTAATGAATTTGAAGTATGTGTGTCTAATGCATATGTGTTGAACACCGTGCTTTATAATTTATGTGAATAACTAAGGACAACCTCATGAAAAGAGGGTGGTCTAGCAATGAGCAATGTCAATTCTATGGACGCCATGAAAATGTAGTCCATCTCCTCTTCAAGTATAAGGTAGCTAGATTATTGTGCCAAATGATGAGCGATTTGGAAGACAATAAATGATTCTTGTTTCAAATGAAGATTACCTGATGATCCTTATAAAACTATCTACTGGTTTTGTAACACGTTGAACTGTAGGACCATTTTGCAGATAGCACAAGAGAAATGAAAAATGGTTTACAGCACATACAGTAGACGCAAAATCTGTACATAAACTTTCGTCTGAATTTTATCTATCTGGGATAAAAAATGGCAGTTAACTGGATTTAACCACGAGTAGTAATTGAAGGAAATAGATACTTGATAGTATTTACTTACAACAGTAGTACTTCCATACAAAATGGTCTTATATCTACACAAAAGTGCGCTAAACTTCCTACTAGTTTATAGAACAATATGTCAGCATTTCATCTGCAAAAGGCATTCTTCAGTTTGAACTTAACTATTCTACACTGAAGAAACTGCAGATCTCCACCAAAAAAGTTGGCTAGCCAATTGCCTTGAGAGAACGTAAGTTATTTGATCATTTAACCCAAACTGATCTATTTTCTGCCCACCAAACTACAAGAAATCTGCATCGTTCATGCAGGGTCCGTAGCATCGAAAACAAAAAATTTCCTACGATGTGAACTACACGCCAAGATCTATCTACTAGGTACAAAGCAACGGGTGGACATACATCCAACGAGAACTTACCCTCGCAGACAACGAGCTTTGTTAACGAGTAGGAACTCGTGGTTGATGTAGTCGTACACTTGCCGATCTCAAGATCGTGATGAAGTCCAGCAGGTCCGGCTCCAGCACGTCCATCAGATCCAGCTCCGGCACCACCAAGTCCAGCACCGCAAAGCAGCGGTGCATCCGTGATCGCACACACGTCCGGTACCCCGACAACCTCCGTCCCTCGCTCCAGCAAAGCAGCGGAAGCAGCAACTCCTTTCCAGATAGAGCCACCGAGAACATGTATCTCGCTAATCCGAGACCATGGGGGAATAATACTAGAGGGGGAGAGAGATCCTTCACAAGGAGGTGTGAGTGAGAAGTGAGGAAGGGGTGGCCTTTTATAGGAGGAGGGGGGGTGCCCCTCATTCATGGCCGGCGCATGGAGGGGGTGACCCTTCACCTCCTCCATTCATGTGGTGGTAACCCCTCCACATTAAAATGCCCCTTCACATTCTCTTTTAAAGTCTCCACTTTAAATGCATTAAATTTCTTCAAATTTAATGCTCTCTCATTTAATAAAACTCTTTTATTATTTTTATTCAGAATTTTGTTAATTACTTTAATTAACAAACATTCACATAAAACCCCCTGCAACATTTCAATATTACATGCAGAACCAATTTCAGCAATTTCACCCGAAACAGTTTTGGTGTCTATTGAAATAATTCTAGCGCTTTCTTAAATCTTTATCTGAAACATATTTGCTCCAAATGGTGTCGGTATCCCTTAAGTGTGTCACCCTATGGTTCGCGAATAATGCAGACATGATCGAGACCCCTCTCCGATCAATAATCAGCAGCGGGACCTGGAGATCCATACTGACTCCTACACATTCAACGATGACTTCTGTGATCGTGAGAACCTTTAACGCTAGTAACTAAATCCCTTTGTCTCGCGATATATTACATGTCCGAGATTCGATCATCGGTATCTCCATACCTAGTTTGATCTCGTTACTGACATGCACTCTTTTCTCGTTCCCGTGATATAACATTCTAGTGATCACATCATTTGCTTGCAAGCTATTTCAATGTGATATCACCGAGAGGGCCCAGAGTATATCTATCAGTCATCGGGATTGACAAATTCCACTCTTGATCCATGAGCCTCAACATAACACCTTCGTAGCACTGAACCCATCTTTATAGTCACCCTGTTACGGTATGACGTTTGATGTTATCAAGATACTCTTCCGGTGTTAGCAATTAACATGATCTCATGGTCTAAGGACTAAGATTACTTTGTATGATGTTATAGCAATATAAACATAATGACTTCATTGTAATTCTATACTTCGGATGAATGTTCATCACATCATTCCACCAATGGTGTGACCTTGTTATTCACAACATCCAATGTCCATGATCAGGAAACCTTGATCATCATGTTAATCAACAAGCTAGTCTATAAGAGATGCATAACTAGGAACCCCTTTTGTTTATTAAACACACATGTATTGATGTTTCTGATCAATACAATTCTAGCATGCAAAATAAACATTTATCATAAACATGGAATAAGATAATAACCACTTTATTATTGCCTCTCGGGGCATATTCCCTTCAGTCTCCCACTTGCACTAGAGTCAATAATCTAGTTTGAAAAACTTTGCGTATTGAACACATATGGCTTTCTGGTGTTGCATATACGCTATTGCTAGTGGTTAACATAATCTCCGGATCTGACAGTTTCAGGTCCGTGTGTATTTGCATGTCTTTGCGTTGCTACGCATCACTCATTCTCAAATGAGATGGCATTGTATAAATTTGGTCCTTTGGTGAGACCTTTAGTTCGTTCGGCTCAAAATATGTTGATATTATTGTCACACAATATATCTTCATAGTATTAGCCCACTTTGAACCACACCTAGTTTGATAACAAACTACTTAACACAAATGCCCTCCTATGCTGCTGCTGTAGCAGTCATATACTTAGCCTTTTGTTGTAGTATCCGTCACAATGTCTCAACTTTGGAACTCATCCAAATCCATCATGGAACGTCCTTTCCATTACATTGTGCCACCCATAGTTTAAATTGAGATAAATTTAATGTGTATCTTGTGACAAAACTAGTATCAATGTAACACTTTACAATGAACTACCTTTAACTATTTGTCACTTATACATGATATATTCTTAGTTCTTCCAAAGCTCATAAGAATATCTTTACTATTGTCCAATGATCATCTTATGAATCATTCTGGTATATGCTCATAACATTTAGAGCATAGGACATTCTGGATATATACATATCATGGTATAATCGATCAAAATCTTCATGTGATTTTACTCATCAAGTGTTGAAACACTTGAATCTTGATATAATTCTTTCCATGCAGCAAGAACCTTTCTTGTTGTTTCTATATTGAACCCTTTCAATATCTCATATATGTATGTCTGGCACAACCATATTTGCGCCTTAATCTATCCATATAGATATTGATGCCAAATATTCCGGGTTTGCCCAAGTCTTTCATCGAAATCTTGTTTTAATGAAATTCTTAACTTGTATCAGTACAAGATACATCATTTCCAATCAACAATATGTCCTCTACATAATGTATTATAAATATGTCTCAGTGCTCCCACTTAATTACTTGCAAATGCAAGTATCTTCATCATCTCCGATGAATTTGAACTCTTTTAACAGTTTCATCATGGTGAAGATTCCAACTCCGCTATGCTTACTTCAACTATTGAAGTTTGCATGCCCTATTAGCACCCTTTTGAATTAACAAAATCCTTTGGATCGTGTCATGTACACGTCCTAGGTAACGGTTCTATTAGAAGAACATTGTTTTGTTTATTCAACTACCATATACCAAATTATATGTAGTGGTTGCTACATTAATCCGTCAAGACTAAATATCGCTATGAAAGATCAAATCTTGTCATAGTCAACTCCTTGAACATTGTCGTAAACTTCTTTCTGACATGTTGACTATTTCATAGATGTTAAACATCCATGTCTTATTTCTTTATAGATCCAAACACGACCGATAGGCTTCACGCCTTTCCAGAGGGTCTTCCAAGTTCAGAAACTTGTTTTCTCGTGTATGGATACTTTCACAGATTCTATGACTTCTAGTCATTTTATGGATTTAGGGCCCATCATCGCTTCTTTGCATGTAGTCGGTTCAGCATTGTCAAAATAATAACGACTTGCTTATCAAATCTTACTATTTGATTCTTACCGACCCACACGGTTCTATAGGAACTCTAATCTCCGAGATCACACATTTTGTAATCACGAGAGCCATGAGCATTGTGGCCGCCACCGGGACACTTTTTGGCGCTATGCTACTTAGCACATATAGCTAAGGTTCAACAACCTTATCAAATTTCTATTGTCCTCCCACTTAACTTTTCATGAAAAATTCCTTCTCAAGAAACTTGACGTTCCAAGTAACAAACTCTTTTGTCCTCGGTGTTATGGAGAAATTCCCAACAAATTCTTTGGGATAACCTACAAAGACGTGCTTATCCGACTTTGGTTGTAAACATTTTACTTATGCATAGCATACCAAAATTTAAGAAAAGACAACTCGGGTTTTATCCCAAACCATAACTTATATGGTGTCATTTCAACGGATCACGATGGTGCTCTTTTTAGTGTAAAAGCGGTAGTCTCTAAAGCTTCAATCCTTAAAACATAATGGCAGTTTTATAAATGACACCTTTGATCTTACCATGTCAAACATGGTTTGATTTCATCTCTCGAACATACCATATTCCTGTGGTTTATCGGGAAATCCAAATTCATGGAACAATTCCTCAAATCTTAGGTGTTTTGCTAAACATGTAACTCAAATATCTTCCTTTATGATCGAATCATAAACTCTTTATTTTCTTGTTACAATGATTTTCCACTTCATCTTGAAAGTCTTTGAACAACTTTCAAATGTTTCATACTTCTTCCTTATTAAGTAAATATACAGATATATTCACTCAAATTTTCGAAGAAAGTAGAAGAAGCAAAAAGATCCATCGCATATGGCTACACATAATGGACTATGCATATCAGCATGCACAATTTCCAATAAGCTAGTCATCTGTTCCTCTCTGGCCTATGGACGGAGTTTCAATTATCTCGAGGAAAGTCTCACATGCGTTAATTGATCAAAATCAAAGACTCCAAAAATCCATCAACATGGAGTTTCTTCATGTTTTCTTTCCAATATAATTTAAACAGCGATGTCACTTCATAAGTGATCTTTTAATCATTTGTCTTGCGACATTTTAGCAATAGTGTTTATGGATGTGATTTCTCCCACTAGACTTGTAGAAGTTCATCCATCCTTTATGGAATACGGTAATTATCTTAACAACCATTGTTCTCGTAATACCGGAACAAAATAACAATTATTAAAACAAATCTTGAAGGCTAGGTTTGACGTCAACGAAAAACACAATAACACTTTATTTGTTTTCGATGAACATCATCACTTATTCTCTTGCTAGTTATTTAGCCCATTGTAGTTCATGAATTGCGTTGTCCTATATGACACTTCATACCAACCAATTCGATATCCAATACCGGTATCCAATACCTAAGGACCACATTGTTTAATAAGCAAGGAATACAACCATAACATGTATATCTTCTATATACCCAACCTGGACATTTCCAACTTTTTCTTTTTTGCCAAATATTTTATAGATACTCTTTCAGCAATTCCTTATCCTTTTAAAAGAATCTATCAACATCAATTATGGTGTCATTCACATGACACATAGTACAAAGCGTATATAGTCAAATACTAATACCTTTGGACTTGCACTTTGAAGTGGATCACCATCATCAAATGTTTGGTGTTATTTCAAAAATCCATTCTTTAGTAATCTATTAGTGTAGTAAACATTTTACTTAAATCTTCTATTCATCCTTATCATAACAACTTTCATGATCAAGCTAATATAGCTTATAAGGAAAAATCACGAGTATAATATCAGTTCCCAAAACCTTTTTGGTAGATTCGGATGTCTAGCATCTCCATCCTTCACAAATTCTCATACAATATGAGAACATGTATTTTGCTAAATTATACTCTATCATAATGCAACCAAATACATTGTTTCAGATATCACAATATCTTTCACACATGATGGTTTCTGAAACAATTTTCAGCTCCAATACAATCTTGATATTAAAACAACTTTTTGAATATCAATAATCATGGAGGCAAACATGATACTTTAGATACTAACATTGGAATTCTTACTCTTGATTTAATACTACTTATTAAACTTCATGGAGTAAATAGAGTTTGATGAAAGTTTGCAATAGGACTTATAAAGTTTAAATTGACATTCAAAACAATACAATTCCAGTTCGTAAAGTAAATATCTATAATTCTATAGTTCTATTATCTCAAATAAAAACTAAGCATAAGGTAGAAAACGAATGCCAATGACTACAACAAACTATGCAAATTCACTTTGCTTAATTAATGACAAATTTGGTTCGACTAATCCAAATTAGAAATGAACTCCCACTCAAAAACGACATCCCTCGTGCCTTTTTGGTGATTACATGAACCAAATCCACTACACCAAGTCCGATCATCATGTGAGTTGATGTAGCTTCAAAGGCGAGCATCTATATGGGCATCATATCAACTATATGACTCATGCTTAACCTTTCAGTCCGTGTTCCGAGGCCATGTCTGTACATGCTAGGCTCTCCAAGTAAGAACCTTAGTACTCGCATGTGTAAAACTGTCTTACACCCGTTTGTATGAAAGCGTAGAGTCGAGTACACCCGATCATCACGTGATGTTTCGAAATACGATCCACAAAATGGTGCATACTTAAGGAAGAACACATTTTTTATCTTGATATCTAAAAGAGGGATCATCTTACAATGCTACAGAAAGCGCCAAACTAGCAGTATAAGATGCTAACATCTAATGTGTAAAGTGAGATGATATGGTCCATGCATTTGATCTCTATCACTTGCATCGTGGTATGATCTCTATCATTCCTTTGTGTGTAAGGCCAAGGTCTATGTTGAGTGTGTTGTAAGAGTATCTATCATACATCTACTTATAACAATACCATATCAATACACTAGCCCAGCAACGATCTAAACTAGACGCCTCTAATTTATCAATTGCATGTTTTACGTGGCTTAGGGCTTTCGGAGATAGAACCGTTCTTACCTACGAACATGAACCACAACGAGGATAACCAAGTTATTAGCAACTCATTGTAAATCAAATATTGACTATAGTAGGAGAGACAGACACCCGCCAGCCACTTATGCAAAACAAGTTGCATGTCAGTCGTGGAACCAGTCTCATGTACGATAACATGTAAGGTTGGTCCGGGCCGCTTCATCCCACTATGCCACCAATATCCAAAATACATAGAAGATGCAATAACATGATCATCATCGCCCACATATCAACATATGTGTACTACCCGTGCTAAGCACCTACGCATAGATCAGGCTCTGATACCACTGTAGGGTCCGCAGCATCAAAAACAAAAAATCCTACGATGTAAACTACACGCCAAGATCTATCTACTAGGTACAAAGCAACGGGTGGACATACATCCAACGAGAACTTACCCTCGCAGACAACGAGCTTTGTTAACGAGTAGGAACTCGTGGTTGATGTAGTCGTACACTTGCCGATCTCAAGATCATGATGAAGTCCGGCAGGTCCGGCTCTAGCACGTCCATCAGATCCAGCTCCGGCACCACCAAGTCCAGCACCGCAAAGCAGCGGTGCATCCATGATTGCACACACGTCCGGTACCCCGACAACCTCCGTCCCTCGCTCCAGCAAAGCAGCAAAAGCAGCAACTCCTTTCCAGATAAAGCCACCGGGAACATGTATCTCGCTAATCCGAGACCATCGGGGAATAATACTAGAGGGGGAGAGAGATCCTTCACAAGGAGGTGTGAGTGAGAAGTGAGGAAGGGGTGGCCTTTTATAGGAGTAGGGGGGTGCCCCTCCTTCATGGCCGGCACATGGAGGGGGTGACCCTTCACCTCCTCCATTCATGTGGTGGTAACCCCTCCACATTAAAATGCCCCCTTCACATTCTCTTTTAAAGTCTCCACTTTAAATGCATTAAATTTCTCCAAATTTAATGCTCTCTCATTTAATAAAACTCTTTTATTATTTTTATTCAGAATTTTGTTAATTACTTTAATTAACAAACATTCACATAAAACCCCCTGCAACATTTCAATATTACATGCAGAACCAATTTCAGCAATTTCACCCGAAACAGTTTCGGTGTCTATTGAAATAATTCTAGCGCTTTCTTAAATCTTTATCTGAAACATATTTGGTCCAAATGGTGTCGGTATCCCTTAAGTGTGTCACCCTACGATTCGCGAAAATGCAGACATGATCGAGACCCCTCTCCGATCAATAATCAGCAGCGGGACCTGGAGATCCATACTGACTCCTACACATTCAACGATGACTTCTGTGATCGTGAGAACCTTTAACGCTAGTAACTAAATCCCTTGTCTCGCGATATATTACATGTCCGAGATTCGATCATCGGTATCTCCATACCTAGTTTGATCTCGTTACCGACATGCACTCTTTTCTCGTTCCCGTGATATAACATTCTAGTGATCACATCACTTGCTTGCAAGCTATTTCAATGTGATATCACCGAGAGGGTCCAGAGTATATCTATCCGTCATCGGGATTGACAAATTCCACTCTTGATCCATGAGCCTCAACATAACACCTTCGTAGCACTGAACCCATCTTTATAGTCACCCTGTTACGGTATGACGTTTGATGTTATCAAGATACTCTTCCGGTGTTAGCAATTAACATGATCTCATGGTCTAAGGACTAAGATTACTTTGTATGATGTTATAGCAATATAAACATAATGACTTGATTGTAATGCTATACTTCGGATGAATGTTCATCACATCATTCCACCAATGGTGTGACCTTGTTATTCACAACATCCAATGTCCATGATCAGGAAACCTTGATCATCATGTTAATCAACAAGCTAGTCTATAAGAGAGGCATAACTAGGAACCCCTTTTGTTTATTAAATACACATGTATTGATGTTTCCGATCAATACAATTCTAGCATGCAAAATAAACATTTATCATAAACATGGAATAAGATAATAACCACTTTATTATTGCCTCTCGGGCATATTCCCTTCAGTTCATGCACGACCGCTTTGCGTGCGCCAGTGCCGGTTTAGTTGGACCATCCGTGACGCCAGAACAATTTCTTCGAAACTGAAATTCGGCATCTTCTTTTTGAGATCGTAGGTTTGTGTAAACTGGAACCTGAATTCCAGCGCTGAGCTGATGCTTGCCGCCAACTCCACCTATCGAACAATCCAACATGCTGAGTGTAGAGGCTTGGTCGCTACCGCGGTACGGCCTCTGATGGTGCGTTGGATGGAGCGTCTTTGTCGCGGACGGCGTGTTCCCAGTCTCCCCCACTGCGGTAAGGTAGCCCACGCCGAAGCGTGGACACGAGAGTTCCTAGACCTGGGCGCTGCGCTATTCGAGGGTGTGTACCCTCGGCGACATGCTCTCGTGAATGATTTGATACGTACCTTGTACCCCCTGCATAGAGCACGCCGTAATGCCTCCGCGCAATTTCTCCACAGCGCGCTCTTGTCCCTGCTCGCCGCATCTAGCACCGACGCTGCCATTGCCGCTGCTACCGCAGCCGATTCGACACATTCGACAAAATCATCCACCTAGAAAGGCAATGGGAGACCAGCCTTGAAGTAGAGCTTCATGGCCTGCCTTAGAGGGGCTAAATACCCCAGGTTTGGCGGTTGTCGCGGCGGCGGCTGCTTAGGCGGGGCCATGTTACCCTAGGTGGTGCAGCATGGTGGAGATGTACAAGGTGAACTATGGTTTGTCGGAGAAGGGGAGTGACAGACTGACAGTACGTTTGGACTCCGGGCATGTGTGAAAATAATCATCTCCCATTTCCTGAGAGGGTAATAATTCCACACTCGTTGCATTAACCGCTCAATCTTTATTTCCCTTCTCAGCATAAGAGTGCCAACATTTTCAAAAGATCGGTCATGGCTCTCCACCTCATCGGGCAATGTACCAGGACAGGTAGGAGACCGAGTTCCATTTTAGAAATGTTTACGACTGTGCCCTTATGTTTATACGATATTATTTCTATGCCACTATGTACCATCGAATTGTAGCAACACCATCAGAAACAGGGGATGACGATGTGGCATGTTTTCTTTTTTTAAAGGGCATCAGAAACAAGGGATGACGACGTGGCATGTTTTCTCACTAGCGGGCCCGCCTCCTCCACCTTCGACGGCGCGCATCCCAGGTTTGAGAACTAGTGTCGTCCACCATCACATTATTGTGCAATTTGACATGTTTTGTCACAACCAGCTCTGCTCCGCTCTTCTGTTCAGTCGTGCACCGCTCTCGTCCTCCCCTTGGGCCTTCGTCCTCCCCTCCCTGCCATCCCCTTACATCCCCTCCCCACCCCTCCTTGCCCTGTCTCCTTTCTGCCGTCCATCGCCCAAGCGCGTCTAGAAACGAAAAACGAGAGTCGGCCATTGGGTTAGGAGACCAACGACGCTGGTGATCCGGATCTCGCTCGGAGATGGATCCTATGGAGCTTGAGAACACGAAGATGGGTCATGCGTGGCTGGAGAGCACGGAATCTTCTTCAAGTATGGAGAGCACAAAGGAGAACGAAACAGGGGAAGAGGAAGAGGGGTGTAGAGCTTTGGAGGTATGGTGCCCGAAGAAGGTGCCGTACGTCCCCATTGAAGGGTAAGAATTGTGATTCCTTTTCTGCATACCCCAATTAGCATTTCTAGTCCCATGGTGATGGCAAGGATATGTGTTGGTAACTGCAAGATGTCTGTACAACATCACCTTTAGCATGATGCTTTGTCAAGCAAGCATGAAGACACTGAAATGTGTGGTGGTGCGGATGATGATGAGAAAGCATATCCAGACGTGGCTGCTAACCCCGATAGGATGGAGAGTAGGGAATATTTGGTTGATGCGAACTTTGAGCCTGACTATGGGACTGATGAGGAAGAGGAATGTGAAGATGTGGAAATGGGATGTAGATACGACGACAAAGACGAGGACAAGCCAGTGATACACTTTGACATGGACAATCCTACAATTGATGAGGGGACTGTCTTTGAGAATGTGGAGGACTGTAGATATGCAGTTGCAACCTATGCAATTAGAGTTGGATTCAAATTTATCATTGAAAATAGCGACCAAAAGAGATTTATGGTGCATTGTAGGAAAGTAATGTGTGTAAATGGAGATTACATGCATCTCCAATGCTGGGTGGATACCATTTTAGGTTGCAATAGCTACATTTAGTTTCAGTCTTTCTCATATTTATTTTGCTGATAATTAGCTCTGATTTATTTGGATTCTTATCGAATGCATATCAAAGTAAACACGAAGAAACACAACTGCCCTAATACTTCTTTAAGAGATAAAATTAGACCGACGACTACCAAGTGGATTGCTGCTACTGTACTTGACTGGGTGAGGCAGGATCATAACATTGGACCTGCTGAACTCAGAGCAAAGATTAGCAAAAAGTTTAACGTTCTAGTTCCTTACCACAGAGTCTTTGATGGGAAGGAGATGGCTCTAGACTTCATTCAAGGCTAGTGGAGTGACAGTTTTCACATGTTGTGTAGTTTCAAAGCTGAGGTCTCAACAACCTCAAAGACAGTCTGCTTAGTTAGTAAGAACTACCTTGTTGTGTAGTTTCAAAGCAGAAAGAACTTCCTTACCACAGAGTCTTTGTCAACCTTGTTGTGTAGTTTCAAAGCAGAAAGAAGCCTGCTTATACATAACCCCCTTGAGACCTTTTCTCTTCCTAACACAACCTCGTAATCAATGTCACATTAATTACGAGGTTGTGTTAGGAAGAGAAAAGGTCTCAAGGGGGTCATGTATAAGCAGGCAGATAAGAAATGCTTCAGGAGATGCTTTGTCTGCCTGAAGGCATGCTGGAAGGGGTTCCTAGACGGCTATAGGCCATACTTCGCAATCGGCGCAACTTCTTTAAAAGGGAAGTTCAGGGGACATGTTGCTTCTGCTTGTGCTTTGGACGCGCATAATTGGCTTCTACCCGTAGCTTATGCTGTTCTTGAGGGTGAATCAAATGAAAGCTAGACATGGTTCACGCAGAGACTACGGGCAGTAATTGGTCACCCTGAAGGCTTGGTGATACACACTGGTGCATGGAAGGGTCTTGAGAATGATGTTGATGCCGTGTTTCCTAGGGTTGAGCATAGGGAATGCATGCGGCACCTTGCTACTAACTTCACGAATAAGTTCAAAGGAAATATCTTTGAAGAGTACTTGTGGCGATCAACATACACATACACCCCAAGCACACATGCTACTTACTTGCAGAACATGTATGTAGTGCCAAAGGTGAAAAAATACCTTGAAGAACATCACACCAAGCTATGAGCCAGAAGCAAGTTTGGTGAGTTAAGCAAGGTGGATTTTGTTTGCAATAATTTGGCAGAGAGTTTCAATGCTAAGATTTTGAGCATGAAGACACTTGCAATTGTTATTTTGTTGGATGCAATAAGACAATGCATAATGGTGAAGATAGATTTAAGGCAAAGAATTTGTGCAAGAAAATTTGTAGGCCATAAAATAGTTCCAAAGGTGGTTATGTTACTGAATGACATTGATTACGAGGTTGTGTTAGGAAGAGAAAAGGTCTCAAGGGGGTCATGTATAAGCAGACAGATAAGAAATGCTTCAGGAGATGCTTTGTCTGCCTGAAGGCATGCTGGAAGGGGTTCCTAGACGGCTACAGGCCATACTTGGCAATCAGCGCAACTTCTTTAACAGGGAAGTTCAGGGGACATGTTGCTTCTGCTTGTGCTTTGGATGCGCATAATTGGCTTGTACCCGTAGCTTATGTTGTTCTTGAGGGTGAATCAAATGAAAGCTAGACATGGTTCACGCAGAGACTACGGGCAGTAATTGGTCACCCTGAAGGCTTGGTGATACACACTGGTGCATGGAAGGTTCTTGAGAATGATGTTGATGCCGTGTTTCCTAGGGTTGAGCATAGGGAATGCATGCGGCACCTCGCTACTAACTTCACTAATAAGTTCAAAGGAAATATCTTTGAAGAGGACTTGTGGCGATCAGCATACACATACACCCCAAGCACACATGCTACTTACTTGCAGAACATGTATGTAGTGCCAAAGGTGAAAAAATACCTTGAAGAACATCACACCAAGCTATGGGCCAGAAGCAAGTTTGGTGAGTTAAGCAAGGTGGATTTTGTTTGCAATAATTTGGCATAGAGTTTCAATGATAAGATTTTGAGCATGAAGACACTTGCAATTGTTATTTTGTTGGATGCAATAAGACAATGCATAATGGTGAAGATAGATTTAAGGCAAAGAAATTGTGCAAGAAAATTTGTAGGCCATAAAATAGTTCCAAAGGTGGTTATGTTACTGAATGCAAGAACCATAGCAATGAGAATGATAAAGATGAGGATGGTCAGAAGTTCCAGAACATTGGCTGAGGTTTATGCAGAATACAAGTGTGGAACTGAACGGAGGTACACTGTAGACATTGGAAACAAGACTTGTTCATGCAGGTAGTGGCAGATTACTGGTCCGCCATGTCACCATGCACTATACTTCATCTTAAAGCTTAGAGGTAGCATAGTTGAAATAGAGAACTATGTTGACAACTATTTCTCCGTGGACAAGTTTGCTGCAACTTATGCAGAAAACATACCACCTATGGCTGATGAAAATGATTGGGAGATTGTCGATCCAGGGTTCAAACTTCAACCACCAGTTCTTAGGAGGCCACCTAGGAGGCCTAGAAAGCTAAGGATCGAAGCCTCCACCGATAAAGGTTCAAGGCTGGGAGCTAGGAAAAGGAAATACAAATGTTGTGGAGGATTCGTCCATATCAAGAGGTTGTGCAAAACCTGGTTGCACATGATCTTGTCCCTGTTCACACCTCGGTGGCAGAAAGTGAGGCTTCTCAGCCAGAACTGGAGGAAGAGCAGCATGAAGACGAAGAACTTGAGGAAGTGCAGCAGGTGGAGGAAAACGGTGATGAGAACTCGGAGGAAAACATAGGTAAGTAGCAAAGTTTTGAAGAAGTGGAGGTGCTGGCGAGAAAAGGGTGTGAAAAGAAATAAAAGGATAAGCGGAACAGGGAGGAAATGGAAAATAATGGGGGTGTATTAGAATATGAAGAAGTTGCAGGGGTGATTGAGGATGATCTTGAGGTTATTTCGGCTAACTGCAGGAGAAATAATAAATCCCTGCCAATTTCATCTTGTACGATTATCTAGATGAAAGGTAATCTTAAAAATTGTTTTATTTGCCATTTTATCATTTTTTCCATCCTCATCAACTGTTGCTTAATGCAGCGTGGGCTAGCAGACTAATAAGAGGAGCAGAAAGAAGTCGGCACAGTAACGTTGTATGTTGAATTATCTTTGAAACTAAATTAGTCGTGTCGTCTTTATTTATATCTGGCGCTTGCAACATGTCTGTGATGGGGTCATGTGGACCAGATTACAATTTTTTAAATATTATTACATTAATTTTTTACCGGCATATGGATGCAAGTACTAGTTCCCATCACCCTTGGATTCCCATCTCCTCTGGAGCTCTAGAATTATGGTTGTTCCATCAAATGCTGGTACCACAGTCAAGTATTGACCCATCAGATGTGAATGAAGTGACTTTGTTTGTTCAGAATTAGACGACTTTTGATTAGTTTGAAAGACAGAGAAACCTAAAACATGGCCAATATATGCCATCAGAAACTATTCCTCAAAAAAATATTATTACTCCCTCTGTCTAGAACAAAGTGACTTGAATTTGTGTAGATTCGTATGTATCTAGACATGTTTTAGGTATAGATACATTTAAATATATAAAAAAAGCTAAGTCATTTATATATGGACAGAAGTAGTACACTATTACAACACGCTCAACCTCTTCTCCTCTAGCGCACTCCAAATTATGGTTGTGCCATCAAGTGCTGGGAGCAGAGTCAGCGTATTGTCCCATCCGATATGTCAGGAACGCGTGAACTTTATTTTCAGGATCGGACGAGTTTCGACTAGTTTCACACCTAAAACATGGCCAACATGTATAGATTATGACACTAATCGACTATGACTCAAGTGACCCCGATCCAAAGAGCGCATTAAGATACCGTACATAGATTTAATTTAGGCTTAAGTGGCCCTAATCGACTATGACGCTCCCGTAGTCTCCATCATCGATGATGTTGTCTGTGTTGCTGTCAGCCTCCTCCGCGTCGGAATCGATGCCGACGTTCCCGGCAGCGTTCCTCCTCCTCGTGGATTCTTCACGGCACGCCGCATCGATCACGATGGCGGTCGTATGCCCAGGCACTGCCCAGAAGCGCTGCGTCCCTTCAGGGTTGCGCAGATCCAGGTGGATCTCCCGCCGGTGGGTTGCGCACAACTCAATCAATGCCATCCGCTCCTTCTTGAACAGCTTTCCCCAGTACGCGCTCGTGCGCGAGTACCATGCCATTACCCTATTCAGCTCCGGCAGCCGGGGGCAACGCTCCTCGATCTGCCTCGCCAACGTGTTGTCGTGCAAGAGCGGCGCGATAGGCACCCCGGCGTAGCTGAGCTCGAAGCTGGACGGAAGCCTCGCAAACGACAGTGCAAGTATGTCGTAGTGGGCGAACATCCAAGCCTCGTGCAAGCTAAGTTTGGGCCTCTCCCTCTCCATGGCGATGAAGGAACACGATCTGATCTTCGGCCCAAAGGTTAAGGGGATAAGGGCAAGGACGTAGGCCCAGTCGTGGATGCCACTACCAATCAGTTCATAGAACAGACTTCTCGCAGATCGCCCTTACGAAGGACATCCTTATCGTCCATGCACGCCAATCCAACGGAGCCTAACAATCAGGGATCGGTTCTTCAAGAAGCCCGGAGTGGTTGCTGGTTAGTTCTGCGTCCCGGTTGTTTGTGGCCAATGGAGTGGCATCATTGCATGTGTTCTTGTCCAAAATTACATTGATGCACACTGACACACACACATGCAATGAACTCTAGTGGATCAATGTGGTTTATGAGAAGAACACCACATGCTAGAGTGGCATCACTGGATCCATGTGGTTTATGAGAAGAACACACATACAATGACATCTATTGGATCAATGTGGTTTATGGAAAGAACACCACATGCAGGAGTGGCATCAGTGGATCCATGTGCACTACTAGGAAACAACTTATAGGTAGACAAGTTACTCTGTGGCGCATATGTAAATCCATGCGCCACAGATACTTGTAAGTGGCGCATTAGGAAACATGCGCCACAGAAACTTAGAAGTTCTATGGCGCATTTCGTACAATATGCGCCACAGATGATTGGTGGGACCCACTAGCCGGGGTGGGGCGATCCAAGTTCTGTGGCGCATAATGAGACATGCGCCATAGAAGTTGCCTCTTCTGTGGCGCATATTCCACTATGTGCCATAGAACTTGGAGGTGGGCCCCACCACAGATACTTTTTCACCCACGATCTGTGGCGCATGTGTGGATATGCGCCACAGATATGTTTCACTTCTGTGGCGCATATCCACACATGCGCCACAGAAACCTAACCCTGGGTCCCACCACTTTACCCTGTACCATAAGTTTGAGCATTTGTGGCGCATTTCTTCCATATGCGCCACAGATGAGGGCGTCCAGATCCATATTAAAAAGGTGACAATCTTCCACCTTATCTATCCACCACCACCCATTTCACATCTTTTCCTTTCTACCTCCTCCCAACTCATCTTCCTCCTCCCTCACACCCCATTTTGCCCATAGTTTCTCCATTTTCTTGTAACTAAAC
This sequence comes from Avena sativa, assembly GCA_916181665.1. Taxonomy (NCBI): domain Eukaryota; kingdom Viridiplantae; phylum Streptophyta; class Magnoliopsida; order Poales; family Poaceae; genus Avena; species Avena sativa. The sequence continues at coordinate 440,352,651 of OV702295.1, forward strand.
CTACTTTAGTCCATAGATTGGTAAGTGGAAGCTTCCCTCCAACTTGTAGATCTAAAAGTTTCTTACTTTTCTCTCTCACATCTCTATTTGTTTACTAATTTCCTCTCTACCAACTTGTAGCTCTATTTGTCCACACTCTCTCATCGTGCGTTCTCGTCTCACTATTATTGTGTCTACTAGGTGAGTACTTGGCCATGAACATGTAGGTGAAGCTTGTCGCGTGGGTGGTGTGTGTGTGCCATCCATGGCGAGACGATGCTTGTGTGGTGCATGAATGTTTGCATTGGGAGGAAGTTTTTTGTTGCTTGCTTGTTGTTGCCCCGGCCGGTGTGGTGCATGGATGTTTGCCAAAATGTCGATTCATTTCCATTTCGGCAAATTTTTGCACTACCCATATGTCCTAATTTTAGGAAAGGTCATGCCGAATTTTTCCGGCTAGCATTCATGCATGTGTGTGTTCATATGGTGTGGTTCTCACCAATACTCTCTGTTTTGACCGCTCAGGCAACCATGGTCCTCACGATGAGCGAAGGTTGAATTGCTAGGTATAAGAAAGACGCAAAGGAGGACATGATTCTGAACAACAAGACCATGATAAGATGTCCATGTCGAACATGCAAACTGCAGTGCTGGATCGACCCTGATTCTGGACAATTGGAGGGTCACCTACTCAAGCGCGGTTTCATGCACGACCTCAATGAGGCGCCGACAGGACATGGTGGTCACGAAGATGTGGGCGGGCGAGAAGACGAAGAGTCTACCGGGCATGATCATCATGACGAAGGAGATGCCGGCGGGCATGATCAGCATGGAGAAGGAGATGGCGACGGGCATGATCATCATCAAGAAGGAGAAGACAAGAACACACAGACGCTGCTAACTTCAGTCTTGCAGGACGCTCATGTTCAAGAACTGCTCCTCAAGGATACGAGCAACGACAAAGCTGCAGCCAGAGAGAAAGCCAAGCTGGCCCAAATGGAGGTAGACGGGATGACTCCATTGTATCCTGGGCGTGGCCCCGAGGATACACGTTTGAGTGTAACGCTCAAGGCTCTGGAGATGAAGGCCGAACACAAATGGACCGATGTGAGCTTCAACGCGAACATGGAATACTGGCATGACCGACTTCCTAAGGGGAACACATTGCCAACAAGTATCGAGGAGGCCAAGAAAGTTGTGTGCCCTCTCGACCTACCACACATTAAATACCACGCATGCATCAATGATTACGCACTTTATCAGAACGAGTACGCAGATAGAACCACATGTCTGGTGTGCGGCCAAGGACGGTACAAGAGAGGGAACAAGAAAGTTCCTCGAAAAGTGGTATGGTACTTTCCTATCACCCCCGTCTGCAGCGATATTTCGTAGATCCTAAGGAAGCAAAGCTCATGCAATGGCACACGAAAAGAGAGAAACCCGAAGATGATCCAAAGAAGGGCAAGATCCTGACACACCCTTCAGATGGTAGCCAGTGGAATGCATTAGACATCGAGTTTGAAGAGTTCGGGGGCGATGCAAGGAACGTCAGGCTAGGTATGAGCACCGATGGACTCAATCCTTTTGGAAACCTGTGTAGCACGCATAGCACCTAGCCCGTGTTTGTATGGCCGTACAACCTCCCCCCGTGGGTATGCACGAAGCAAAGGTATGTACACATGAGCATTCTTATTCAGGGGCCAAAACAACTAGGTATCGATATGCATCTGTATCTCGGGCTATTGAGAGAGGAGTTAGCCAGCTTGTGGGAGATGCCGTCCCGTACGTGGGACGCCTACACTAAATAATATTTCCATGTGAGAGTCGTGTTGCTCACGACCATGCAGGACTATCATGGTTACACATATGTATCGGCCCAGGTGAACCACGAACACAATGCATGCGTCAAGTGCATGGATGAGACACCGCATCTCTAGCTACCAAGGGATCCCGGGTCTTCGAAAACCATGTTCCAAGGTACTCAAAAGTGGCTCCGCATGGATCACCTATGGAGAAAACGTGGTGACCTGTTCAATGGTAAGGACGAGCTCGAAAGAGCACCGCGTCCGAGGAGCAGCGAAGAAATCGAGGAGCTTTTGAATAATTGGGCAGATTGCCCTGCACCTGGAAAAAACGACCGAGGACAAAGCCACTGTTGGGTGTATGGAAAGCAAGTTCTGTTTTGTAGGACCTGCCGTATTGGAAGGTCCTTCACACTCCCCATAGCCTAGATGTAATGCATATCACGAAGAACATTACCAAGAGTCTGCTTGGAACTCTAATGAACATGCCGAAGAGGACCAAGGATGGGCCGAAAGCAAGAAAGGACCTTAAATTGCTTGACATCAAGAAAGATCTTGAGTACCCTGATAGTGATGATGATGATGATGATTAGACGGGAGGGACTCAAGGTCGCCGCAAAAGTGTTAAGAAGAATGAGGTGGTGCTTCGCGTTGCCTGCTCAACTTCTGTGGCGCATTCCAGAGAAATGCGCCACAGAACCTTGACACTTAGCCAAATAACCGGCTCGCCCCTTCCCTCCTTTCCCCCTTCCGATCCACTTTATTTTCCCCAATTCAATCGCGTCGGCCCGACGAACCCTAGCTCTCGCCCCGCCGCGTCGGCCCGACGAACACCGCCGGAGCCCGTGGAGGAGGAGCCCATCCAGCCCCACCGCCGGAGCCCATGGAGGAGAGCCACCACCATCACCGGAGCCCGCTGTGGAGGGGGAGCCCGTCCGCAGTGCGCAGGAGGAGGAGCCCGTCCGCAGCCACCTCGCCAGAGCCAGTCCCCATAGCCTCGTCGACGACCACCGCAGCAGCAGCAACACGCAGGAGGAGCCCGCCGTCCACCAGCACCTCACCATCCGCCGTCCATCGTCCCTGGTAGCAGGTAATCACATGTACTTGATTTTGCTCTGAAATGGAAATGTTGATAGTGTGTGTGCAGTAGGGCATTTTTGATTTTGCTCAGATAGTGTTGTGCAGTAGTAGGTTTTTGTGGAGATAGTGTTGTGTAGTAGCAGGTTTTTGTGCAGTAGGGCATTTTTGTGCAGTAGTAGGTTTGTTAATGTTGATTTTGCTCAGATAGTGTTGTGAAGTGGCAATGGTCGACTATTTTTTCCCTTCGACCAGCAGGGTTTCGGTAACAACATCCGACTGCTGTAAAGAACTAACTGTGAAGCTAATTTCATTCTTTGCTATGTTAGTTGTTCTTTCTAACACCGGTGGCCATACAGCCATAGCTTTAGGAAAGTACAAGCAGGCAGACAGTAGAACAAGGCACAAAGGTGCGAATTGTACAAATAGGAGTAGGGAAATAGTAGAGAAACAGTGGGACAAAAGAGTATGTGACTGGCAGTGTAAATATGAGATGTAAATGCACTTGTAGTGCGGTCAATCATATTTTTTTTGTAGCTAGTGTACCACATTTTTCCATGATTGGTTGTATGATTACTCTTATCAAGGGAGCTAGAGTTACTGCCACATTTGATGGAGTAATTGCTCTGTATATGTGGGGAAGATAGAGCGATAGCCTTTTCTTACTGAGATGAGGTGCTCTATGTTAGTGATAGGGTGATTTGGGTATCTTTTATGACTGACTCCAAAATTACTGTTAGCTTTGTTTCATGGAGTTACTTATTTGCAAGCTTGTAATGACCAACACTCACACCCATAAGCTTGTATGGTTCTATAGAGTTGTTTGTATGATTTGGTTTTGGATGAGCGGTGTCATTAGGGAACAAATATACCCAGTTCTATGAAGGAAAACATAGAGGTAGCCTAAAGAGGTGGTTTTGATATGTTACTGTTTGCAGGAGAGATTTGTGTTATTTCAGTGCCGTGAGGATTATAGTACTTATGTAAATGCTATACAATGTTGTATCTATTCTAAATTCAGAGAGAATAGCTATATAATTTGTTGTATTCAGAAATTTTGTAGATGCAAATGTGGGTGGGGATATATGATGTTGAGTTGCCACTTGCTGGTTGTGAATCTAGTCACAGATTGGGTCATATTTCTATGTGGTTTTTATTGCAAATTCATAAGAAGGTGATTGGCCCAAACTATCTTCTGTCTTGGAATTTAAGCAGAGAAATATGTCAGTCAAGAGTGGAGTGGTCTCTTTTGAGAGGTACCAAAAAAATCCTTGTTTGTTGTTCAACATTATCGTATTAGTGCATTTGATGAATTGTTTGCATGGTGGCCTTATAAGTAGGAGTCATAGCTGCAAGGAATGCTATACTGAAATTAAAATTACTTTGTTGGTGATCTCTTCATCCTATTTTTCCTCTTGTTTTTTACTATTTTAAATCAAAGTCACATTCATTGTTTTTGAAGTACAACCAATAGCTGGTAGAACCTAATTTGGCATTAACCAACAATTGGTAGTGATTGGTGCTGCTGTTACTATATGGTGCTTCTGTTACTACAAATATTGGTACTATATAGTTATTACTACTATTGGGGCTGTGGATGGGGTTGGGGTTGTTATATGGTGCTTCTATATGGTGTTGTTATATGGTGATGCTATATGGGGATGGGGCTGTCAATATGGGGATGGGGTGTTTTGTCTTGCAGGGATTTCATTTGAGTTGCCCATTTCTCCCTAAGTGTCGATTCACTTCCGTTTCGGTTGAGAAATGGGCACTCCTAGGTCAAAAAAATAGCAAAGGTCATGCCGAATTTTTTGGCCAAGATTTGTGCTAACTTTTTGCCTATTTTTAATAGAGTAGTGCAAACATGTCGGGCAACAATGAGGCCGGCCCTTCCAAGCACATGATCAGCATCGAAGAACAAGCTAGACAGGCCAACGAGTCATTCTGGCGGGGGTCCCAACAGGAGGAGGAGGAGGAGGAGGCGATGAGGATGACACCACCACTGGAGGAGGAAGCGACCATCGCCAGAGCTGATGGGGCCAATGAGGGAGGAGATCCTGATTACGAGGGGGACGAAGACGACTATGATGAAACTAGTGAAGGCGACGGCGAAGAGGATGACACCACCGATGGCGGCGCCCGCACCGATGGCGGCAAGGGCACGGATGGCGGTAGCGGCAACTCGGCCGCTTCTCAGAAGAAGAAGAAGGAAAAGAAGGAGCGGAAGGTGCCAGTGCTTGCCACCATCTGTGATGACTTCATTGAGGAAACAGAAAGTGGCCAACCCATTGCGCCAGAGGCGATTGCTAAAGGGTACGGCCTGCAACTCGGGTGCATCGTCCGGGAAAGCATGTCGATCAACACGAGGTACATCAGACATGCTGACAATGCAGCTTTTGTCGATAACCTCCTTAAGAAGCTTCACAAGCGATACAGATTCCCAGAGCGGTTTAGAAACCTCGAGAGAAAGAACCCGGTGAACAAACTAGCCCTCACGAAGATAAGGAACGCCTTGAGCAGCTGGAAAACCCGGGTGAAGAATAGCATTGACAAAGGTGAAAGCTGGGAGGTTATTAGTAAGAAAAATCTGATGCTCGACGAAGAGGAGTTTAAGATATTCAAGGCGGATATAGCTACCGCTAACGCTATACATTGGACTAACTGGGGCAAGACTATGCGGGAACCGAACATAGGTAACCACCGCCTTGGAAGCAGCGGTTACAGGGGGAAACAGGCCATTTGGGACAAGGAGGACGTCGAGCTTGAACGCCTTGGTAAAGACAACCCTTGGCTTAAAATCACGGACTTGCAGCTTAGGCAATTTGTCTGGGCCTGCTACTACCTGGATAAGGAAACAGGAGAGTTCATCACCGACGATCCGGAGGTGAAGGAATTCGAGAAGAAGCTGGTAAGGAATTTATCGCCGATCTCAAGTATATTGCATTCTAATTAAAATAATGAAGCCAAGAATCTAAATGGGTTCACCTTTCCTTCTCTCTGCAGGAGGATGAAATGAACGCTCCTGCCACAGAGTCATCCCAGAATTCGATGGAGCCGTGGGACACGGTTTTCAATAGGGTGACCAATGCTTACAAGAAGAGGGACAAGGGGTTGCCGCCATCCTCAGTTGGCCATGTGTACGACTTCGGTACGAGCATGAAGTTCAAGGAGTACTGCAAAGATGACGCCAAGAAAAGAAGGGAGAGGAAGAACCAGTTGGTGGCTAAGGATAAAGCCATTGTTGAAGAGCTGGAGATGAAGGTGCAGACACTGGAGGAGAAGGCGGTGGACGAGAAAACAGCTTGGCATACACATGGATGACAAGAACTAAATACTTGTTTGCAGGTCCATATAGTTGTAGAGAAGATATCAAGGCATGATCTAGGGCGTGAGAAACTTGATGTTGGACACATTGCATATTGTCTCACTGGTAATGAAGCCATGTTTGTTAACAGGTAAATAATCATACAGATATGTATTTTCATTTTACTTTATGGTCTATTATGACTTTGTCCAATTCAAGTGTATGCTCTCTATATACCTGTATGGTTTTTTAATGCTGAATCACAAGGTAACTTGTGTACGAGACCGACAATTTACATTGCAATGAAATAAATTGCCCTATTAATCTAATTTATTGAGACAATTTGTTGATTGAGATCAATTCAAATGATCCCATTCTTTATTTGCTGTTCATTTTCACAATTCTTAATCGAACATTTCAACCATCATTTTGGTAGGTCTGCAACTAGAAATACCAGGTCCATATAGTTGTAGAGAAGATATCAAGGCATGATCTAGGGCGTGAGAAACTTGATGTTGGACACATTGCACATTGTCTCACTGGTAATGAAGCCATGTTTGTTAACAGAGTAAATAATCATACAAATATGTATTTTCATTTTATTTTATGGTCTGTTATGACTTTGTCCAATTCAAGTGTATGCTCTCTATATACCTGTATGGTTTTTTAATGCTGAATCACAAGGTAACTTGTGTACGAGACCGACAATTTACATTGCAATGAAATAAATTGCCCTATTAACCTAATTTATCGAGACAATTTGTTGATTGAGATCAATTCAAATGATCCCATTCTTTATTTTTTGTTCATTTTCACAATTCTTAATTGAACATTTCAACCATCATTTTGGTAGGTCTACAACTAGAAATACCACTATGGTGGTACTATATTGATACAATTAGATCTCCTTGGTGCCTCGTTAGATTGGTTATACAAAGCATAGTCCGTTTTCAATTCCTCCATTGCTATAGCTACGAAAAGAAAATTTGACCTCTTTTTTATTTTGAATTCCTAGCCTTTTCTCCATATTTTTTTACAAATGGATGAGAGATTAAAGTTGTGATTTGTAACTGGAGCTTTTGTCGGGTTGTACAAGGAGGGTTTATATGCACATGTTTGTTTTCCATAATAGAATGTCATGTCATTTTTAGTGTCATGGTTTGGTTGTGGTTATGTGTTTTCACATCCATATGCAACAATTTCGGATATTGAGGTTTATGAGGGATGCAATTGTACACAATGATGGATAGTTTGTATCATTGCATGTTTTAAGTAGTAATGTAATATTGTATCTTACATTTCAATTCAATTTTATTTGAGTTGAGCATTTGGACCTGAAGGAAGAGACTACTATGTTTTTAGCCATATCTTCTCCCCATTGTCATTTACCCCATTACTTTCTATATTTGTTTCTAAACATTTCTTCTTTTAACTATGGAACTCATCATCTATATTAAGCCACAACTTAAATTGTATAGAGTTCCTCAAATACTTGTGTAGTTCATGTAAATGTATTTTATGTGTTCTAATATTTGTGAAAATTCATACTCCTTCCGTTCCTTAATATAAGGTGTATAGTTTTCTTGCACGAATATTAGAGCACATGATGGGAAGGAAAATTTCGTTGCTTTCGGACGTGAATACCCCAGGTGATTGACGTGATATAAGAGAGAACATACGAAATATGTGTATCCTCTCTCTCCTGATCGGGTTAATTGCCTCCTAAATAAGAAGAACAAATCCCAGAATTCTCTATACATCTTATATTATGGAATTTTTTATAAAAAACTATACACCTTATATTAAGGAACAGAGGGAGTATTATTTTTGTCATAACTATGGACGGACGCGGCAACGCGCGCTATTATGGTCTAGTGAGACATGAAGTTCACCTGCTCTCCACTACTAAAACTCTGACACGAAAAATAAAGGATCTCGATATCGGGAATCCGATTACTTCATTCATTGATTAACTAGAGATACTTATATAGTGAAAAAGCGCTAGAGCCACACAAATTCTATATGCGTGCACGTGTACTACTGCTGCATAGTTGATCTTGTATGGCAACACATAATTGATCATGAAATGTTCAAGAAGACTTGTTGATTCATTGCAACTTCACGCATAGAAAAGCTGATAATGATCGAAGATAACACAAATTGTTAATCTCCTCATGTGTGCCTCGATGACCAAATTAACAATGTGTGCTCTGTTTTGGAAGCTAGGCTAAGATGATATAACCTCGGAAAACTTCCATAGAAGGTCGGACATTACAATCACAATATCACCAAGTGGTATCCATGGCAACGAGACTGCATCGGTCACACACACCAAAACCACATCACAAAATGCAAATTTGAAGGCAACATTGCAACATCAATGAATAAGATAGTTTGGAAGACTTGGGTGCCCCCAAAATGCAAATGTTTACTTGGATGGTAATGCGAAATAGGATATGGATATCGGATCATCTACAAAAGAGGGGTTGGCCTAGTTGTCGGAATTGCCCACGTTGTAATCAAGTTCAAGAATCAGCCTCTCACCTATTATTTAAGTGTAGGTACAATAGCCGTATTTGGGTCCAGATATTATCTTGGAGTGATTTTGACAACGTGCAACCGATGCCGTGCAAGAGTGATGGAGAAAAATCGTTGTTGTCTTTTCGGAAGGGGAAAATCTAAGGAGGCGGTGGCATCGATGATCATGGTTGTCTCATGAGAAATATGGAAAGAGGACAAAGCAAGGGTACTCCAAAAAAAATTCCCGCGCCAATTATCTTAGCATGAATAAAAGAGTCAAGGTGTTGGAGCTTGGCTGGAGCCAAAAAAAAATTGGGTTATGTAATTTCGGGAGAGTAGACCCTTGTTTAAAGTCCTAGATATGTCCTAGCGAGTTAATCTTAAAACTTCTTTTATATTAATGAAAATGGCAATCTTTTGCCTGGTTTAAAAAAACCGATCACACTCACTAGAAACCTTATGTGTGTGTGCTTACGTTGAGTTGAAGATTACAGTCACATGCGCACGGAGATATGGCCAAGTAATAATGATCGTCTTTAGCAAACACGCAGAAATCGGTCAATTAGGCAGCTCCTATCAAAGCTGATGGTAGGGGATATTGTAGACTCACTTGAAACCTTTTGTGCGGGTATACCTGGACTCTAAACTCGGCCCAGAAAGCCCGGCCTGATCTTTTTGGCCGCGGTGCGAGATGGGCTCGACCTGTTAGTGTACCTGGACCGAGTTGAGCCACTAAGACTTATTTTTCCTTGGAAGTGTTCTATTATAGTAAGGAAAATTCTCCCTTTCCACCGGGGGATAGAAACCTCCGGGTCCTCCGCTCTACGTGCGTGATCCGTGTCCCGCGTGAGACAACCCGTGTGGCCTACTACTTGCCTTATCCTCTCCATCGGTGTCTCTTTTCCCCACGAGTTTCTTTCTCCCATCTCTTTAGAAAGGAAAATGATATTAATCCCAGAGGATTGATCCTCTAGGTCGGTACGGCTGGCTATCGCATTGTACGCATCACGTGTCCCGGGCAGGCCAATACCCCACCGTCCCACCTTATCTCTTTGTCCTCCATTCTTCTCTTCCCATCACTCATTCCTCTCTCATGTATATACTCTCTCTCTTTACTGCCATGCTCCACTTCGTACCATATGTTGACCTCTGAATCCATCAACCTAGATCCCCTCTCTAGCATGAGCTCCGGAGGATCTCGGCACCATCCAAACTCCCTGAATCCTCTAAACATAGGAACTCGCATCTCAATCTACAATCGTGCGTGATATAACTCATTACCTTGCCTGCTCCCCCTTATTTTCCCAGCTCTTACTGGCATCCAAGCATGTTTATATGCGGTGGAGCTATAGGAGGAGGGGGAGGTGCTATAAGCGTTGTGCATCCAAGCTGCCATGGGTGGCCAACAGGGATGTGACCGGTCAACGAAGGTGTTGTGAATGGCTGAGGTGGTTCTGGCAAGGGATAGTCGTGGAGCTTCCATGGGAGAGCCATGTCGTTGGAAGCGGTGGGTGATAGTGCTACCAAAGGAGGCCGGATTAGCTGCCACTAGTCAGGGGAGGTCCTTACAAGAGATAGTGAAGGAGCTACCATGGGAGGGCCGTTGTGCTACCAATCTACCATAGGTGTACCGCTCTCAAGCTCGCCCGTCTCATTGTCCTCCGCCCCAGATTTCTACTGCAATCATTTTGTGGATTTGCATTATACAAACAACCTTTTTTCTACAACGACTATGTGGATTTGCATCTAGGAATAAAATTTCTACTACATATGTTTTTTGTATGGACAATATTTTTTTCTACAATGATTTTGTGGATTTGCATCTAGGAAGCAAATTTATGCTACATACATTTTTGGGTTTGCATTAAATTAATAATTTTTTTGCTACAATGACTTTATGGATTTGCATCTAGGAAGATTTTTCTGCTACATATGTTTTATGGGTTTGCATTATATGAACAATTTTTTTGCCTCAACGATTCTGTGGATTTACATCTAGGATTTTTTTGCTACAAGAGTTTTGTGAATTTTTCATTATAGTAAGTATTTGCTTGCTACAAATCTTTTGGTTTTTGAACCATATGAATCACTACCCCCCATGGAGGGTCGCGTCTTCTCTAGCACCGGCGGTGGTGAGGCCAACAAGGTGCTTCCAAGGGGAAGGTGATGCTTCCATGGGAAGGGTGGAGGCACTACAAGAAAAGCTGGCTTTTACAATAGAAGGTTTTCGTGGTTGAAGGCCCGTTTTTTGTGGTGGAAAAGTCTTCCACGACGCATGACTTCTGTGGTAAAAGCCCCGTAACCAAAAAATCTATCACAGTTTTTTTCCCGGTCGTGGAGGATGACAGATTTCAACCATGGAAATGCGTGCCCCGTTGACTGCTAACATCAAGCAAAATGCCACATGGCAAGCGTACCGTCATTAATCACAAAACCATGGTGGAATCCAAGTCCCAGCCAAGGCCTACTAATTATTAAGTCGTCTGGCCCATGAGACAAGCCCAATAAGAAGATGGCCCATTACTGCTTTGGCCTGCCACAAAGCCTGCGCTTATTGAAAGATCCCATCATTTTGCAGTCCAGCTATGGCCTGTTAACTTTCCGTTCCGCTACTATTTCTGCATGCGTAAGGCCCAACTTGGTCTATCAATGTGTGTCCCATTAGAGGCCTGAGTTGCCCATCACCGTTCTTAAAACCCGTGGACGGCCATCCACTAAAGGTCTATGTGCATGAAGGTTCGTTACTATTCTGGCCATTTATTGTTCAGGTCTGCTCTTGGCAGGCTGTCTACTAATGGCCCATTTTTGTTAGAAGGTCTGCTACTATTCTAGCCTTTTACAATTCTGGCATTTTCCTGTTCAGACATGTTACTGTTCAAGTCTTTCACTCTTCAGCCTTGTAAGGACATAGGTTTTGTTACCGCTTGCGGCCTGCTATGATCCTGACCTTATACTATTATGGCCTTTTACTATTCATGGAGCCCATTATAACTGGCCAATACCAAAGTCTAATTGGCCCAATAATGGTACCGCCTACCACCAGGGGGGACAACGCCAAATAAATTCCTACATGTCCTATGCGATTTACCTAGATATTATATCAACTACAAACTTATTAAAATTATTAGATATCATTACCAAACTGAAGGGTAAGAAAATTTAGCATTTCAGTTGCCAATCGAGATTGACCCTTCTCAATTTGCTTTCCCAATCCATTAACAACATCTCCCTTTTGAGTGCGGCAACTACCTTAGAAAACCACCTCTTTGGTGGTGATAGCAATAATTGCATTCTAAAAGTAAGTAATAACAAGTTAATATAGCAAACAAAGCAAACAAACAACCATATCCATTATCTAAGAATTTAAAACCACTCATTTAACATGACAAGAGCTATGAACTAGATTTTACTTCTGGTCCATGGTTCAATTATTGACCAAAACGTCAAACAAACATGACAAGAAAGCATTAAATAAGTGTGGCTACAATAAAATGAGCAATCAAACAAAGTGTTCCTTAAAATTTTAGCAAATATAAACTATCTAGGTCACTTCAACAAATATGTATGGAAGTAGTTATATATCTTGGAATGCAAGAGATACTAGGTGACTCAGAATTTGCGGTGACCTATACAATGGCATGCAGTTACTATCATAGCTAAGAATGAACTAGTAGATAGAAATTATACGACATCATATGTGAACTTGTAGAGCAGGAATGCAGACCACGAATGAACTACACAATAGAGGATATAGGATAATGAATTGTGTGGCTTGGGGTCTTGGGTGCATGGCTATTTATAGTGTCGTATGATGCATAGGACAGTGACACCTCACTATTTGGCATGGGTGACTCATGCTTTAATAACTATGCAACTTTCCTTGTAGTTTGGATTTATGTGTAGATTTAACCCCCCCTTCATGGTAGGATGACACCTAAAGTGGTGACTCATCACTTCCGTGGATGACTAAGCAACTAGGTGTCAAGCTCTCATGAGATACCTTGGTGGCCAAGTTCTTTAGATGCTAAATTAATTAGGATCTAACGTTCCTAGGTGGCATTATGAAAGCTTTATTTTTAGATCATGACAAGTGGAATTTGTCACTAAGGCCTTGGGATGAAATAGACTTGTGGGCTAATTTGCATCTCAAGTGAAAACATAATTTGCAAATACAATTGATAATTGTATGCCTCCATCATAATTAAGTGAAAACTTAATTAGCAATGTAGATGATTTGATATCATCAATGCATGATTATTTGAGTTACTCAAGTGTAAAATGTGTTTGAATCATTCAACTACTTGAATTATTATGAGTAGGACAAACAGGTATTTGGTCATCTCTCAAAATAATTGAGAAAGTGATTTTTGGTTTATATTTTTCCCACATATCAATATTTGGTATTTCATATTCCTTAATCACTCCAAAAGAATTTGTTCATAAGAAATATTTTGAGAGGTCAAAATATTCTCATGGATTGGTACATTGAATTTAGTTAAAGGTTTTGTATTAAATGTTCATGGGATGTTGGTTTTGAGTTAATTCTTTCTCACATAACTATATGTGATTTTCAAATATTAGTTCACCATTTCAAAATGGAACTTCCCGAAAGGACTACTTCTATGTAAGAAAAGAATATTGAAACCTTCTAATGAATGCCTTGTTCAAAATGAAGATTTTGAACACTTCAATGATTCCATGGTTTCATTAGTTTCTCTCAGACATTTATAAAGGACTTCAGCAATAATTACTTGATATGATGATACCGAATAACCACTAGGTTTTTCCATTTGATAGAAATCTTAAATGGATTACTTTGTGTTTTAAAAGTACTTCATAAGATCTCGTGTCACTCAAATTTGAGTTAAGATACTTATAAATAATTTGATAAGTGATTTTAGTGGATTCACTACTAACAAATAGGAGTGAGTGGTTGTAGATGTTCTTTGTGTGTTGTACCCAAGTAATTGCTTTGTCTCCTATGGTAGGATTAACCATAGGAAAAGGTTTAGATTTCACCTAGATGTTTGTAATCATATTCCTATCATTTTAACACTAGTTTAGTGTAAGAAGAGTAAAATTACAATACAAGTGTGTGAGGTAAGGATCACCTCGTTGTTGGAAATATGCCCTAGAGACAAGTAGTAATAAGCATTATTATCATATTTCATAAAGTTTATGATTAAGTTTTATATCATGCTATAACTGTATTGAAAAGGAAACGTCAATACACGTGTGATATATAAACAACCAGGGGTTCCCGGTGAAACTCTAGTCACTGGTTCATTGGTCAACAGATGATCAAGGTTTCCTAATCATGTGACATTTAATGTTAGTTGGAAATGGAGTCATCTCATTCTATGAATGAGATGATGAACTAATACCCAACATAAACATTGTGACCTGATCATGTCACGAAGTTCAAGTTACGATGAATAGAATAGACCTAGTAGACTATTCCTTAGACCGTGAGGCTAAATCAATCACTGTCTCCCGAGGATACTTTGATAGCATCAAACGTCAATTGGTAAAAAGTGATCATAAAGGTGTGTTCAGGTATTTGGAGGAACAGTTGAGGCATTATACGTCAAGAGCGGGATTTGTCCATCCGCGTGATGGAAAGATACTCGAGGGCCCACTCGGAGAAGTTATATCCAATAGTTGCACAACGTGTGATTTAATCACAGGGATATCACTTGTCGAAACGAGTCAGTAGCCTTTTTCGGTAACGAGATTGAACCAGACATGGTGATGTCATTGATCAGATCTCGAGCAATGCAAGTATCGAGAGACAAAAGGAATAAGACACGATAGTCACGGTTCTAACGATAAAAGATTTCGTGGAATGCATAGGGGTCACATGGCCATCCAGGTCCCTCTGTTGATCATTGGTCCGGGAGTGTTCCCGAACCATGGGGTAGCATGCTTAAGGGCTTGGTGATGCTTAGAGAGTGCAGGATCGGTAGAATCACTGAAGAATAGAAAGAGAGAAAACCGGAAGGGTTTCGGTTAGACCGAAGGATGTCTAGAGTGGAGGTGGAAGGTGTTCCATAGCCACGGAGATTGAATAATATGTGATTGAAAGTTAAATATTGATTTAATCATTTATTCATAATTATTTAGTAAAAGAGAAAATCAATTAAATGGTCAAAAGGCTTAATGGGCCAAATCCTGGCGGGGGAAGGGCCCAAGAGGGGGCCGCATCCCTAGGAGGGGACAAGGGGCTGGCCGGCGCGCCTAGTGGGCCATCCCCCCCAGTGGGGCCCATGGTGGGTTGGCCGGCGGCGCCTCCTGATAACCCACAAGTATAAGGGCTGTATCGCAGTATTTTCGAGGGAAGTGAAACCCAATTTATTGATTTGACAAAAGGGGAGCCAAAGAATATTTATAAGCCTTAACAACTGAGTTGTCAATTCAGCTGCACCTGGAAATAATCTTGCTCATAACAGTTTATCAGTAGCAATAGTTTTGTAATAGCAGTAGTAAAGTAATAGCAGTAGTAAAAGTAAAGACAATAGTAACAATTGTAGTAAACAGTAGGATTAAAGTGCGGTAGGCATAGGAATGGATGGATGAGCGTTGCATGGATAAGACAATTCATATGATAATCAAGACATAGGCATTTGTAGATAAATAAGATAAAGCATCCAAGTACTAAATAAACATAGGCATGTGTTCCATATATAGTCATACGTGCTCGCAATGAGAACTTGCACAACATCTTTTGTCCTGCCAGCCCATTTGCAGCGGGGCCTCGAAATTAAGGTGCTCCTTTTAATTGAGCATCGGAGCAAAGCATTAAGACTCTGTGAACACATGTGATCCTCACATCAAAGCCATCCCCTCCGATTATCCCGATGATTGTCACTTTGGGGCCTCTGGTTCCGGAGAACAATATGTGTATATAACTTGCAGGTAAGACCATAAACAATACTATCATAATGAAATCATGGCACTCGGGCCCTAGGGACAAGCATTAAGCATAACAAGTTACAACAAAGTCAAAAAGCACTAATAATAGATACTAGGCACCATGCCCTAATAATCTGATGCCATTACATGAACGATCTCATCCAATCCCTAACATCCTGATGGCCCAAAATATATGGAGCTCGTTGGGGAACCCCAAGAGGAAGGTATGATGAGCACAGCAGCAAGTTTTCCCTCAGTATGAAACCAAGGTTTAATCGAACCAGTAGGAGCAAGGAAACACCCCAAAGGTGTTGCTAACTGAACTTTGGCAGGGCGCACTACCGGTGCCAGCAACAACGTGGAGACCTGCACAACACAACCACAAAACTCTGTCCCCAACTTGCGATGAGGTTGTCAATCTCACCGGTTTTGCTGAATACAAAGGATTAAACGTATCGAATGGAAGGAAGTAATAGTTTGCAGAAAGTAAACACAAAGCAATAAACAGTTGATTGTAGATTGATAATAAAAGAAAGGACCGGGATCCATAGTTCACTAGAGGTGGCTCTCCTTAAGATAGATAACAAGTTGGGTGAACAAATTACAGCGGGGCAATTGACAAACATCGAGAAAGCATACAAGAATATACTAATCATCTTGACTCCTTTGAGATTCGATTGTGCATTACAACATTATACATATACTGCCATCCAACTGTATCTATGACTAATAATCCACCTTCAGGTTATCATCCGAACCCCCTCCAATATTAAGTTGCAAGCAACAGATTATTGCATTACGAATTGCGTGTAAAGTAAACAATACGATTGTTCTATGAACAAAGGATTGTTGTTTTCTCCCTAGTAGCAACAACACATCTAGTACCTTAGAGATTTCTGTCACTTCCCCAGATTACTAGAGGCATGAACCCACTATCGAGCATAAATACTAACTCTTGGAGTTGCTAGCATCTACTTGGCCAAGATAGCCACTAACAACGGGAAGCATGCAAGATCACAAATAACAAAGACATGATAGAATCAATAATCAATCTGAAATAACATCTCAATATCCATCGGATCCCCGCAAACAAAACATGCAGAATTACAAATAGATGATCTTGATCATGAACGGAGCTCACCAGATCTAGACATGCAAGCACAAAGGAGGAGAACCAGCCATCTAGCTACTACATGGACCCGTAGTCCAGAGATGAACCACTCACGCATCACACCGGAGGCTTGCATGATGATGAAGAAGGCCTCCAGGGTGAATTCCCCTCTCCGGCATGGTGCCGGGAAGAGCTTCAGATCCCTCCCTATCTAGGGATGGAGACGACGGCGGCTACAGACTCTTTCTCGGATTTTTGATCAGGGCCTCAGGCTTTCCGTATTAGAGGAAATATATAGGTGGAAGGAGAGGCCGAGGGGGTGCCTGGGCTGGCCATACCACCCCCTGGCGCGGGCCAAGCCTGGCCGTGCGGCCAGGTGGTGTGGCCGCCCTCTGGCCCTTCTCCGTCTCGTATTCTGGCTCCAAGTGGCCCCCGGTAAAATAATAACTTTGGCTTTTGTCCCGTCCAATTCCAAGAATATTCATTTTCTGACTTCCTGGAACCAAAAACAGCAGAAAACAGGCAGCTGGCACTGTGGCTCTTGTTAATAGGTTAGTCCAAGAAATCATATGAAAAGTACTCCAAAGTGTGGACAAAACATAACAAAGTAGATAAAACCAAGCATGGAACATCAAAAATTATAGATACATTTGCAATGTATCACATCCCCATACCCTACAGCAGGGGATTACTCACTCATGGATGGGGGAATCATGGATGGTTGATGGAGAAGTGATGGTGATGATGATGGCGATGATCTCCTCCAATTCCCCGTCCCGGCAAGGTGCCTGAACGGAGTTTCTGGTTCTGAATCACGGAATCTGGTGGTGGCGGCACAATGAAACTCTTTCTGGAAAAACGTCGAACCCCCCTGTGTTTTTAGGTCAGGAGGCATCTTATAGGCGAAGAGGGAGGCCGAGGGGGTGACCGAGGCGGCCACACCACCCCAGGCGCGGCCTGGCCTGGCCCGCGCGGCCAGGTGGTGTGGGCCCCTCTTGGCCCTCCTCCTTCTCGTCTTCCAGCTCCGTGAGTCTTCTGGTGAAATAGTATGTTTGGCATATTTTCCTGGATTTTCCTGATAGTTGATTTTCTGCACAAAAACTAGACACCAAGGTATTTCTGCTGAAAACAGCATCAGTCTGTGTTAGTTGTATCCAAATCACACAAGTTTTGAGGGAAAACAATAGCAAAAGTGTTCGGGAAAGTAGATACATTTTGGACGTATCAACTCCCCCCAAGCTTAGCTTATTGCTTGTCCTCAAGCAATTCAGTTGAAAACTGAGTGCGATAAAAGAAACTTTCACGAACATATTTGCTTCATAAGATGTATATATTCTCAGCATATGATCAACTACTTAGGCTATTCATAATAAAGAGTATGCAAATAAGTTTAATTAATAGTCATTGCAAGCTATGAAGAGATTCCAACTCCAAAATAATAAATAGCATGAAGCATAAACATAAGCAACATTGCAATGCTCATAAAAAGGTATGATAAAGTGGTATCTCGCTTGCCTTTGATTGTAGAGCAAACATAAATGCCAAGGCACCTCTGAAGTTCAAGTGAAGACTAGAAGTAAAGATATCAAAGATACAAGCATCAAAGTCATGACACAATTAATCAAGTTTTGTGACAATCATATTACACTAAGTATGACAACTATGCTCTCAAGAAAGTGCTCATAGAATATGTGGTGACTCAACAAGGAAGTGAAAAGGTTTTGAAAAGTTTGAAAGGCTTCCAAATGCTGAAAGTATGGTACTCGTTAGCTTTGAGCTCTCATTGCCCCTATCATAAGAATCTTTAAATGGTTAAAGTGAAAGTGAGGTCCAATACGAGTTATATGCTTGACAAACCATAAACTGGAAATCTCAAGTCCCTTGAGTACAAGGGCCTCTCCTCATGCTACTCAACTTTAGTTACCGATAAGTTCTTGTCATAGTAAATACATGCGTATCATAGAGAACCGCCAACGGGGTACCCCTTGCCCGATGATACGGAAGAATCCCCATATCAAAATGACAAGGCAAGTAGACAATAAGCATCTCAACATCTTCTTATTTACCATCGGAAAATGGTGCTTGATAACCCACAAGTATAGGGGATCGTGTGTAGCCTTTTTGATAAGTAAGAGTGTCGAACCCAACGAGGAGCTAAAGGTAGGATAAATATTCTCTCAAGTTCCATCAACCACTGATACAACTCTACGCACACTAAACGTTTGCATTACCTAGGAAATAAAACTAGAGCAATAATACAAGTAATATAGATAGCTTTGCATGATAATAAATAACAAGAAAGTAAAGCTAGTTGCTGCAGCAATAAAATACACTACACTAACAGAACCATGAGTGTGGAATAGTGGTGGTAATTGTGGTGGCTTTGTCCAAGTTTAAATAGCGAATACATTAGGTTCATTGTCTTCGATGCAGTTTTCTATGTGGGAGAGGCTAAATATACATGCGCTTCACTACTTGGAATTACATGTACTATATGATTGGATTGTTAGCAAACATCTGTAAGTACTAATCAATGCATTAAGGTTTCCCCAACCATAGTCTTAAGTTTAATGGTCCTCTTTCTCCCATACATGCAACGTTCCGGTTGGCGTCCTCAGGTTTCTGTCACTCCGGCAGAACTCCCCCCTTCCTTTTACACATACTACAAACCCTATGATGTTTAATCCATGCGCGCATAAATATAATGGACACCAAAGGACTGTACCATATCAACATACAACTCTAATGAACTAAAGACGTTCAACCATTCAATCTAAGAACAAAGAAACTACACAAACATGACATAGATCATAGGATTATAACTTATAGCATCAAACACCATGTTTACATAGGACGGTACAAAGGTGTGTGGGAGGATGAACCACTGCATACTAGGAGGATTAGGTGATGGAGATGGAGGTGAAGATGGTGAAGAAGGCGGCGGCGGCGGCGGCGGCGGCGCGGGGGACTCCTTCCCCGCCGCCGGTATCATGGGGGAGCACCGCCCCTTAGCCCCCTTCCTTCATGGCTTCTTGGGACCTCTCCCCCATGGAGATGGGATCCATGGGGGAGGCAAAAACGAGGCTTTGGTGGCTGCAAATTCGTGGGTGGAGATGCCCTAGGCGAATTAGGTTTCCTCCCTTTATATACTTGTCGGATTCCCGTCACCCCATCTTGGCATGCAGTAAATCGGGCCTAGAAGGCCCGTTCGGACTCGGAATCAGCTAAATTTTATATCCAGAACATTTGTCGCGAAATTTCCAACAACTTTGTACTTGAAGAGTTTTCCGTTTGACGCCGTATTCGACCCAAAACGTGACCATCTTCAAAAAAGAGTTTTGAGATAGATTTCTGGAAAAATTCCAATTTGACTCCAACAAGATTTCCACTTGTATTCTTGGTAATTCCTACACATCAAAGTTTAAAACAAGAACATTGTGCACCTTTGCAACTATTAGTAGGTTAGTCCAAATAAATCATAAACTTTATACAAAAAGGAGTGTCAAAAGCATATTATTAGCATAAAACCATCAAAATTTATAGATATGTTATGGACGTATCAACATCTCCAAGCTTAGTTCCTGCTCGTCCTCGAGTAGGTAAACGATCAAAACAATATAATTTTTGAGGTGACATGCAGACAACACAATCTTGATCATCATTATTATAAAAGCATTGATAGCTGGGATTAAGGTACTCTAAACATGAATCATGAAAGATAGAGTTCTAACAATGAGTCATAGCAACTATGTTGTAACATGAAAAGGCACAAACAAAAGATTCATGAATAACAATGTTTTGCAAGACGTTTGTTTGTTTTACATAAAGAAAGCATAATGAGAATGGTATTTAGCTTGTCCCTCATAGAGTAGCAAAACATAAATACACAGGACACCTTCAAAGTTCATAAGGGTGACTAGATACAAATAGTTTAGGAACAAGACATATCAAAGTTATGCATTAATCAACAAGTCTTGGGACAATGCACATAGAACTAAGAATGACATCTATGCTCTCTTAATTGGTGCATAAAGATAGAAGGTGGAGACTCAACATAAAAGTGGAGAAAGGCCTTCATAGAAGGAAGCAGTGATTCAAGTCTCAGAAAGAGCTTCCAAAAATTATGGTACTTATTAGCTTTCAGCTCTCATTGCCCCTATCATAAGCATCTTAAAGTGATTAAGGTTAAAGTGAACGAACTATGGAGTATATGCTTGACAAAGTATAAGTTGGAAATCTCATGTCCCTTGAATACGAGGGCCGCTCCTCATGCTACTCAAGTTTAGTTACCGGTAAGTTCTTGTCATAGTAAGTACATGTGCATCATAGAGAACCACCAACAGGGTACCCCTTGCCCGATGATCTGGAAGAATCCCCATATAAAAATGACAAGGAAAGCAGACAACGAGCATCTCAGCAATCTTCTTATTTACCATGGGAAATGGTGCTTTTTCTCTCTTTCCTCTTTTCTCATCTCTTTTTACTTTTTTCTCAATCTCTATCTCTTTTTTTAATAAGAAGAATGCTTCATAGATTGCTCATTATGGTTGCGCTGCAGGTTTCCACCATGATTAGGCATGGATTAGACCGGCGGCCCAGGCGTTTCTCTAACACACATACATAACTCCATGGACTTACAAGCTCCCTTTTCATTTCACACCGACGACATCCATAGACAAAAGAGCATGATATCAACTAGGTACAATGTACAAGTGCAATGTTGAAAGAGTTCCCCATGACAGCATGGTTCTGCTAATCCCCAACATATAAGTGCAAGCATATATAACATAGATGACACAATGGTTCAAGTTTATTAGGGGCAAAAAAAGTAAAGTGTTCCATCAAGTTCGTGAGAGCTTTAATCACTAGTTTTCTCATAACAAGTTTAATTCGGAAGGTAGATAAAAGCATAAATATACTTGGAATAGCGAATGCTAATAGGTAGGTATGGTGGACTCTTTGGGATAACTTGGTTTTATTTGGAGTTGGATGCATGAGTGGAACTCATACTTGGTTATGGAGGCTAGCAAAAGACTGGAGCGACCAACTAAAAGAGCAATAATGGCCATAATCATGCAAAGCGAGAAAACATAATTAATTAAAGCATAAAGTGATATTACAAGTCGAAAACTAAAGGATCATAAAGGTTATGGTGACTTGGGATAGTCATAACATGGTGTGAGCATGCGCCAAGTCAACCCAAATAAAGCATCAAAGGAGAATACCACAATATTATGCTTTAATATGCTAAGACAATGCATGATTCTTTCAAGGCACATTAAGAAATCTCAATTGTTTATAACATGTCATGTTACAGAAAAAATCACTAAGAATAAAGCCAAAACAATATCAAGCATGACATGACAAAGCATAAGCCACCGTTAAAAACGAGCTCCTTTTACCACTTAAGCATGAACTTTTCCTACTCTTTTCCAATCCAAACCACACTTATTTGAAAACTAATGTATGAAAGAGGGGGTATAACCAATTTATTCAAGAAAACTAAGCAAACAAAGCAAACGAAAACCAAAAACGAAAACAAAGACGCTCCAAGAACAACACAACTGTGCATGAAACAATGAAAATGAAGTGTTTGGAAGAACCTGAGATTTTTATTGATGAAGAAGGGGATCCCTTGGGTAACTCCAATCTTTGACGCTTGTACTTCTTGGATATTTCTTGGGGTGACATGGGGTGGCATCCCCAAGCTTGAGCTTTAGTCCATTCTTCATCTCATTACATCATACTTTGCTTAACACCTGAAATTTTCCCTTCATACAAAACTTCATATAATCTTCATTAGCAACATTAGTGTACTCAAGATAATAAGTCTTTGGGTTCAGTTTCAATACCAATAAAACTTCCAGTAAAACACAAGCTACTGTAGCACTTCCCTTAAAAAGCTCAATTCCCAAAGAGAACCCAAAAAGGAATCAACAAGAAGCAAATGCAAATAATGGCAGAAATCTATCAAAACAGACCAGCAGATAGAAACCAATTTTTTCGAAGACCTTCTGTTGCTCAAATCAAAAGGTGTTCAACTAACGGAAGTTGGATAACAACCTGGGGCAGAATCACAAAAATTACAGCTCAAACTGATGTATAGAGATTTTACACGAATTTTTACAGCGAAGCACAAAAATCTGTTTTGGGACATCAACTTTACCAAGCATTACTTCTATCTCATTAGAGGTTACTCTTGGCACAAAAAGAAAATAAAAAGGATAAGGAGAGGTTATTATTGAAGCAATAACTTCCAAGACTCAATTAAAACTTTTGGGTTATCTCCCAATAAGTACTTTTTTAACGCCTTTAAGTTAGGCATAGGAGGAAGATTCAAGTATTTTCGAATGAATAAGCATTAAGATCAATAGCAGAAATATCTTTCTTTTTTCAAGTTTTCATGCATTCCTACAAATTTTTAACTGAAAAGCTTCCATGGAAAGATTTGTTTTGGTTTCATAGGCATGAACACAAGTGTTCAAGGTCGACCCCCACTTAACCATTACTCATCTTTCCAATCACTTTTCTTTTTGAAAACGTTTTTAGGTAAAAAGTACAACTATTTTTTTTGTAATTCGCATTCCCTATCCATACTAAGATAGAGAACAACTTAAAACTAAAAGTAAAACCTGCTTAGAGATAAAGCAAACAAGTGCA
Organism: Avena sativa; assembly: GCA_916181665.1. Classification (NCBI taxonomy): domain Eukaryota; kingdom Viridiplantae; phylum Streptophyta; class Magnoliopsida; order Poales; family Poaceae; genus Avena; species Avena sativa. The sequence continues at coordinate 440,376,016 of OV702295.1, forward strand.
CACAAGAATATTCACCCACACGCTATTGCTCCCCGGCCACGGCGCCAGAAAAGGTCTTCATAACCCACAAGTATAGGGGATCGTGTGTAGCCTTTTCAATAAGTAAGAGTGTCGAACCCAACAAGGAGCTAAAGGTAGGATAAATATTCTCTCTAGTTCCATCAACCAGTGATACAACTCTACGCACACTAAACGTTTGCATTATCTAGGAAATAAAACTAGAGCAATAATATGAGTAATAGAGATAGCTTTGTGGAATAGTTGCTGCAGCAATAAAATACACTAAACTAACAGAACCATGAGTGTGGAATAGTGGTGGTAATTGTGGTGGCTTTGTCCAAGTTTAAATAGCGAATAGATTGGGTTCATTGTCTTCGATGCAGTTTTCTATGTGAGAGAGGCTAAATATACATGCGCTTCACTACTTGGAATTACATGTACTATATGATTGGATTTTTAGAAAACATCCGTAAGTACTAATCAATGCATTAAGGTTTCTTCAACCATAACCTTAAGTTTAATGGTCCTCTTGCTCCCATACATGCAACATTCCGATTCGCGTCCTCAGGTTTCTGTCACTCCGGCAGAACTCACCCTTCCTTTTACACATACTAAAAACCCTATGATGTTTAATCCATGCGCGCATAAATATAATGGACACCAAAGGACTGTACCATATCAACATACAACTCTAATGAACCAAAGACGTTCAACCATTGAATCTAAGAACAAAGAAACTACACAAACATGAGATAGATCATAGGATTATAACTTATAGCATCAAACACCATGTTTACATATGACGGTACAAAGGTGTGTGCATACTAGGAGGATTAGGTGATGTAGATGGTGGTGAAGATGGTGAAGAAGGTGGCGGCGGCGCAGGGGACTCCTTCCCCGCCGCCAGTATCATGGGGGATCACCGCCCCTTAGCCCCCTTCCTTCATGGCTTCTTGGGAGCCCTCCCCCATGGAGATGGGACCATGGGGGAGGCAAAAACATGGCTTTGGTGGCTGCAAATTCGTGGGTGGAGATGCCATGGGAGAATTAGGTTTCCTCCCTTTATATACTTCTCGGATTCCCGTCACCCCATGTTAGGCTGTAGTAAATCGGGCCTAGAAGGTCCGTCCGGACTCGTAATCACCTAAATTTTATATTCAGAACGTTTGTCGCGAAATTCCCGACAACTTTGTAGATGAAGAGTTTTCCGTTTGATGCCATATTCGAACCTAAACTTGACCATCTTCAAAAAGAGTTCTGAGACAGATTTCTGGAAAAATCCCAATTTGTCTCCAACAAGATTTCCACTTGTTTTCTTGGTAATTCCTACACATCAAAGTGTAAAACAAGAACATTGTGCACTTTTGCAAATATTAGTAGGTTAGTCCAAATAAATCATAAAATTTATAAAAAAGGAGTGTTAAAAGCATATTATTAGCATAAAACCATCAAAAATGATAGATACGTTATGGATGTATCAGTGCTTTTTTCTCTCTTTCCTCTTTTCTCATCATCTTTTTTTTCTTTTTCTCAATAACTATCTCTCTCTTTTTTTATAAGAAGAATACTTCATAGATTGCTCATTATGGTTACGCTGCAGGTTTCCATCATGATTAGGCATGGATTAGACCAGCCGTCCTGGCGTTTCTCTAACGCACATACATAACTCCATGGACTTACAAGCTCCCCTTTTATTTCACACCGACGACATCCGTAAACAAAATAGCATGATATCAACGGGGTATATATTTATAGGTGTTGAAAGCGTTCCCCGTGACAGCACGGTTCTGCTAATCCCTAGCCTATAATTTGCATGCATATAACTTTTGTGGATAGTCACAATGGTTTAGGTTTATTAAGTGCATGAAATAAAGTGTGCCATCAAGTTCATGAGAGCTTTACTAACTAACTTTCTCATAACAAGCAAAAAAATTGTTGGGAAGAAAACAAGGCATACTGAATATGCACGGAAAAGCAAAAGATGCTAATAGGTCGGTATGATGGACACTTTTGGCAATATTGGTTGTGGGGAGTTGGAAACACGAGTAGAGCTCATACTCAGTGCAAGTTAAGGCTAGCAATAATAAGGGGGCGACCAACGAGAGAGCAATAACTATCATAATCATGCTTGCAACAAAACATGACTAATCATGGCATGAAAGTGATTCAAGACCCCTGAGGCAAAATAATTCATCTAGGCTTAACTAATTATTGTTTAAGTTATATTCAAGTGAAACATTCAGAGGAGGATAGCACAGTGTCAAACCAAGCTATGAATAGAGCAATGCAAGGAAACATTCATATGACATGATACAAACCATTAGCAAGCTGTAGCTAATCATAAGAAAGCAAGAACCACTAAGCATCCATAAATAACATAAACCTTACATGAACAGACTAAGCATGCCCACAATGATGAGTATATGTACAAAAATAAAAACAAGTAGAGTTCGTTACCAGCCTCTTACCACACCTCAAGTTGTCATTAATCCTCATTATTGCCCTTCACTTGTGTGGCTTGAATAATAACATGAAACCAAACTCCACTAAGGACTGTTGAACCCTGCAACGAACTTCACAAAGCGAAATAAGAACAAAAATATTTTAGGGTTTTCGATTTTTAAAGGAAAGAACCAAAAGGAAGAACATGCCAAGCAAAATCTTTTTGGGTTTTTCGAATAATCAAAACAAAGCTAAAAGGGAAAAGCAAACCAAGGCTAAAAAGACAAAGAGAAATAACGAAAATATTTTTGGTCTTTTTGTTTTTTGGAAAGCAAAAGTAAAGAAAGAACGAAAAACTAAAAAGAGAATGAAACCTGGATATACAAAGTACCGACTAAACATGGTATGGAGATGAGTGTGGTGTCGGTGTACGCCCCCCCAAGCTTAGGCTTTTGGCCTAAGTGGGTACAGTCCCAATGTGGGTAAGGGTTCCAAGCCAGCGGGTCATCGTAAGAATGATCATAGTTAGGCCCTTGGGAAGAAGAAGCTCCCCAATCATAGGTAGGCTGCTGGTATGAGGACTCCCCCTCATTTGAGGGCTGGACCGAATCATCTGTAGCCTCCCTTCCTGTCCCCTGCTCCTGCTGGGAGAGATCCCCTAGATACGTATCGAGCTCTTCCTCAGTGAGTGACCATCCTACCCTGGTTTCAAGGTTAAACAAAACAGGTGCAGGCAAAAGAACAACACACTCAAACTTAATCCTTCTCCAACCAGCCTTGAGAAAGGTTATTTCATAAGACAAATCACTCAAATTAGCCCAAGAAGAAACAGATTTATGTTGCATCATGGAATTAAGGTCAAGCCTCTCTATGGGAAACTGTAGGTCGAAATGATGAGGCACTACACCATGCAAAGCTAATAAATGAGAGGCGATGAGGCCTCCACAAATTCCACCTTTCTCGTGGTTAGCTGCAAGATGGAAAGCTATCAAGGCACCCACATTGTAAGTCCTATCTCGTTTTAAAGCAGCTGAGATGAATGCTAGATCATAAGAGGATAACTTATTAGCAGTTTTCCTAGCGAGAACACACTTGGCAATAAAGTGGGAGATGAATATTACGAATTTTCCCGCTCTCCTTTGAGAAGCTGCTCCCTTGGCAAATCTCCGCATACAAGTCCATGAGTGGTGTAGGTTGCTCTTTAATTCTTTCACACGATCCCCACTGGGGTACTTTAATAGCTGCACAAAAGTCATCAAAAGGAAGGTTGACAGCTATATTGTAAATTTTGTAGTGAACCATGGGGTTAGGCAAAGAGCAACTAAATCGAAAGTCCTGCACCACAGACATAGTTAGTTTCACAAATTGGTAAGGTTCATCTCCCACAAAATGCTCCAATCCTACATTAGCAATTAAAGTATGGAAATCCTGAGAAATCCCTGCAACCCTCATGAATTCGGGGCATGGATAGATGGAAGGAAAAATTTCCTCCTCTCGGTGAACCTTCATAACCTCAGGCACCCTTAATTCATGTTGGTTGAGTTCGTGTTCATTCATCTTCTTTTCTGAAATTTAGGACAACCATTATACAAGTGATTGCAAAGTTACATAATGAAGGGAACTACTCATAGGGACTTGTAAGAAGCCTAAACATGCATCAAAACAATAACTCTAAGCATTGAACAAGCTTACAAAACTCACATAACCTGTCACCTACAGCAGCAAAATACTCAAGATATAAACCACTAAACACAAATCTACATGGACAAGCGTAGGAGTCACACACCGGAGAACAAATGCTCCAAATTTCAACAGGAAAGATGGCTTGAGCAAGGAGATCGAAAAATCGTGGATAAGAATGGAAGAACGCGATTTCGAGCAATGAACTGATATTTTCTCGGGAGAGAGAAGGCAGTGGCAAGTGAGAGAGTGAGTGGAGGGCCAGGGGTGGCCCACACCATGGCCAGGCGTGCCCCTGGTGTGGTCGCACCACCAGGTGGTGTGCCTGCCTAGTGGGCCCCCTGGTACTCTACAGGAACTTCTCTGCCCCTTTTTTCACATAAAAATTTAATACGAATTTTCTTGAATTTTTCGAGACACTTTATTTTTTTAGCAATTTTCAGGTATTGATGAATGATTTTCTGACAGAAAGACGACTTTGGAAAGATGCAAAAACAAAACAAAGCTAAAACTTCAGAAGTTCTAATACACTCTAATAAGCAAGCAACTAACAACAGAAAAGTAAACTAAGTGAAAGCAAAAACTAAAATGGATAAACTAAAAGTAAATAAAGATAATCATGGTGAAAATATTGTTTTGTTCATTAAAATCCCTTTGTTAACAAGGTTGATCAGGTCTTGTTACCAAAACAATTTTATATGAAACAAAACTTTGCATTTCACTGAATGATTATGTTACCTTAACCTTGATAACAATGGTCCCAATCATAATAATTTCATATTTTTCTTTTGGTATGGGACAATATATTTCTCCAACTTGAATGCCCTCCATATTTTCAATTGAATTTAAGCCATAATTCCTATCAATCTTCTTGGGGAAATAGATAGTATGCTCCTTGTCGTTAACATTAAAAGTTACCTTTCCTTGATTGCAATTGATAACAGCTCCTGCAGTATTAAGAAAAGGTCTCCCAAGAATAATAGACATATTATCATCTTCAGGCATTTCAAGCACAACAAAGTCAGTTAATATGTAGCAATTATGAGCAACTTGAATAGGTACATCCTCACATAGACCAACTAGAATAGTAGTAGATTTATCAGCCGTTTGCAAAGATATATCAGTTGGTATTAGTTTTTCCAATTGAAGTCTCTTGTAGAGAGAAAAAGGCATAACACTAACTCCTGCTCCCAAATCACACAAAGCAGCTCTAACATAACTATTTTTAATAGAGCATGGAATAGTTGGAATCCCTGGGTCTCTAATTTTCTTTGGAACCTTACCATTAAAGGAATAATTGGCAAGCAAAGTAGAAATTTCTTCATTACAGATCTTCCTTTTATTAGAGACAATATCCTTCATATACATTGAATAAGGAGGCAGTTTAATAGCATCATTCAAAGGAATTTGCAAAAATAAAGGTTTCATCCACTCACAAAACTTATTATAGTGTTCATCTTCCTTTGACTTGTGTTTCTTATCAAGGAAAGGCATAGGTTTTTGGACCCAAGGCTCTCTTTCACTACCATGTTTATTAGCAACAAAAGCTTCCTTAGTGTATTTAGTATTCTTAGTGTGTCTTTCAGGTTCTTCTTCAACTTTTTCTTTATCAGGAGCATCATTTTCCTCATTACCACTTTCAGTTTCAGCATTAGAGACAGATATACTATTAGGATCTTTAGCAGGTTCAGAAGGTTATACAATAGTTTTATGTTTCTTTTTTCCTTTTCTTAGGATAAGTACCACTATTTTCAATTTGTTGAGAGTCCTGCTCAATTCTTTTAGGAATCCCATCAGGATATAGAGGATCCTGGGTGGCAGCACCACTTCTAGTTCTAATTTCATAAGCTTGTTTTTCCTTAGAAGCATTAATTAGGAAATCTTTTTGTACCTTAATAAGATGATCAATTTGAGTTTGAACCATTTGGAAATGTTTAACAAGCATTTTAACATCATTAGAGCTTCTTTCCACAATATCTTTTAACTCGATAATAGCTCTATAGTTTTCCATTAAATGATTTTGCACCCTTTATTAAAATTATCTTGCTTAACAATAAAAACATCAAATTCTTCTAAGCATTTATCAGGAGGTTTAGAGTAAGGAATATCACCTTCATCAAAATGTTGGAGCGAGTGTACCTCAATAGTGGATGAGTGGGAGATTGGCTTACATAATTCTTCTATAGGAGGTAAATTCTTGACATCTACAGCTTTAATTCCCTTCTCCTTAAGACATTTTTTAGCTTCCTTCATCACTTCATCATTTAGTTCAATAACTTCCCTCTTCTTTGGTGTTGGTGTTGGTGTTGGCTCAGGCACAGTTAACTCAGGTGTAGTTGTCTCAGGTGTAGTTGGCTCAGATGAAGTCCAATCTTCATAATTCTTGCTTATTTTAGCCATTAATTCCTCAGCTTCTTTGGGGGTGGGTTCTCTTCCTGAAAACACAATCAGCACAACTATCCAGGTATGTCCTAGATTCTTCAGCTAGTCCATTATAATATATATCAAGAAGCTCATTTTTAGGTAATGGACATCCAGCTTGTGCATGAATCAAAGCACAAACCCTTGCCCATGATTCAGGCAATATCTCTCTCTCTCCCCGTTTAAAATCAAAAAGTCCCTGCAAAATAGCATGTCTATTACTAGGAGGGAAATATTTCTGAAGGAAGGTACTAATCAAGCAATGAGGGATGTCAATAGATCCAGGAGGTAAATTATTAAACCAAGTTTTAGCTTCTCCTTTCAGTGAAAAAGGGAAAATTTTAGCAACAAAGTAGGTGTGCATCTTAATATCATCACAAAATAAACCACTCATGGTAGAAAGCTCAGTCATATGTGCTACAGCACTTTCATTCTTAGTTCCACAAAAAGGTTCTTTCTCAACAATGGTTATGTAAGATAAATCAAGAGAGAAATCATAATCCTTATCTTTAATGTTTATGGGAGATGTAGCAAACTTAGCATTAGGAGATAATTTAGGTCTAACAGTATGTTTCTCAAGAAGACTCTTAATAGTATTTTTCTCATGAGTGTTTTGACATTCTTTAATAAATTAATTAGTCATCTCTATATAACCGTCTTCAATATCATAGCTCTCTCTAGACTCAGGTGAACTGACAGGTGTAGTAGTGTCTTCATTAGGAGTTTCAGTATTTCTAGCTATAGTTCTAGCAATCGTAGCATCTAGGAAAGGACCTAATGAACCACTTTTATCAAGCACAGTAGAAGCAGCATCATAAGTATCAGAAGTTTCAGATTCAGTAGTAGTTGCAGTGTGTGTAGCATGTGTATGTGGTGGGATTAAGGAGCTTACTCATAATAGATGGTGACTCAAGAGCAACATAGGTGTTCAGAAACGTACCTCTCCTTGTAGTGGATGGTAAAATAGGGACCTTGCCATCACGAGACTTACCCATGATGGTTGGATGGCAACGCACAATAGTGATTCCAAGTGACCTTGATAAATAGAGCTATGCTCCCTAGCAACAGCGCTAGAAAATAAACTTGATGACCCACAAGTATAGGGGGTGTATCGTAGTATTATTGAGGGAAGTGAAATCCAATTTATTGATTTGACACAAGGGGAGCCAACGAATATTTATAAACCTTAACAACTGAGTTGTCAATTCAGCTACACCTGGAAACAATCTTGCTCACAACAGTTTATCAGTAGCAATAGTTTTGTAATAGCAGCAGCAAAGTAATAGTAGTAGTAAAAGTAAAGACAGTAGTAACAATTGCAGTAAACAGTAGGATTAAAGCGCGGTAGGCATAGGGATGGATGGACGGGCGTTGCATGGATAAGACAATTCATATGAAAATCAAGACATGGGGCATTTGCAGATAAATAAGATAAAACATCCAAGTACTAAATAATCATAGGCATGTGTTCCATATATAGTCATCCGTGCTTGCAATGGGAACTTACACAACATCTTTTGTCCTGCCAGCCCGTTTGCAGCAGGACCTCGAGGGAACTACTGGAAATTAAGGTGCTCCTTTTAATAGAGCACCGGAGCAAAGCATTAATACTCCGTGCACACATGTGATCCTCACATCAAATCCATCCCCTCCCATTATCCCGATTATTGTCACTTCGGGGCCTTTGGTTTCAGACAATAATATGTGTATAAAACTTACAGGTAAGACCATCAACAATACTATCATAATGAATCAATAACATGTTCAGATCTGAAATCATTGCACTCAGGCCATAGTGACAAGCATTAAGCATAACAAGTTGCAACAAAAGTCAAAAAGCACTAATAATAGATACTACGCACCATGCCCTAACAATCAGATGCCGTTACATGAACGATCTCATCCAATCCCTACCATCCCCATAGCCTACAGCGGGGGGATTACTCACTCATGGATGGGGGAATCATGGATGGTTGATGGAGAAGCGATGGTGATGATGATGGCGATGATCTCTTCCAATTCCCCGTCCCGCCAGGGTGCCAGAACGGAGTTTCTGGTTCTGAATCACAGAATCTGGTGGTGGCGGCGCAGCGGAACTCTTTCTGGAAAAACGTTGACCCCCCTGGGTTTTTAGGTCAGGAGGCATCTTATAGGCGAAGAGGGAGGCCGAGGGGGTGACCGAGGCGGCCACACCACCTCCAGGCGCGGCCTGGCCTAGCCAGCGTGGCCAGGTGGTGTGGGCCCCTCGTGGACCTCCTCCGTCTCATCTTCCGGCTCCGTGAGTCTTCTGGTGAAATTGGATTTTTGGCACATTTTCCCAGATTTTTCCTGATAGTTGATGTTTTGCACAAAAACTAGACATCAAGGTAATTCTGCTGAAAACAACGTCAGTCCATGTTAGTTGTATCCAAATCACACAAGTTTAGAAGAAAAACAATAACAAAAGTGTTCGGGAAAGCAGATACATTTTGGACGTATCACCCGCCACCTCCTCCCATGATTACTCCCACCCCGGGACTTTGAGGGAGGGAGTAACTCCCCTTCCCCCTATATATAGTGGGGTATTTTGACCAAATAATACACACAATATTCCCCCTCTCTCTCTCTCTCTCTCTCTCTCTCTCTCTCTCTCTCTCTCTCTCTCTCTCTCTCTCTCTCTCTCTCTCTCTCTCTCTCTCTCTCTCTCTCTCTCTCTCTCTCTCTCTCTCTCTCTCTCTCTCTCTCTCTCTCTCTCTCTCTCTCCCGTGACCGTGGTCTCAAGTCCGGACTGCACGAATGAGGGAGATCTTCACCATGCAGCGCCATCGCACTACGGGATTCGGATCCAGGAGCTCTACTTCCGCAACTGCTGCTGGATTGGGGAAGCGGGATGCAGCGCCATGCACCAGATGCATGTATCTCCCTGCGAGGTGTCACACTTGAGGCACTAGAAGTCGTTGGAGCTGCAGGAGCGCAAGGACTTCATTACGACCTCGACGTCGGCTTCGACTCGTCTACATCAACCACACTCTCCTGAGCATTGACAACGCTTTTCGGTCTTAAAGCGTAAGTTCGCGAAAAGGCCCTCCCGTTGCTGCATTACTAATAGATAGGTTCTGGCAGCATCAGGGGTTTAGGAGCATAGGGTAAATTTTCATTGTTTTCATATGCGAACCCCTACAGTGGTATAAGAGCTAGATCTATGCATAGTAATTCTAGTACGGGTAGAACACACGAAATGTAGCATGTTGATGACTGCAATTGCACAGATCGTTTGTAGCTAGTCTCGAAATAAAGATATCGATCCCACAGGGAGTAGGAGTCTAAATCTAATAACTCTTGAAATAAATATTACAATAGAAATGCTAAATAAAGTTCTAAGTGACAAGATAAAATGCGAGTATTATGTAGAAAGGCATTTTTGGGTTTTTGGTATAAGAGCAACAATAAATAAGTAAAACAACTGAACACAGAAAGTAAGTATCGTGTCTCTAAGAGAGATTGGAACTGCAATAGGGAAAAAGCGTTCTCAGGGAGTAGTGGATACACCACTAGCATTATAAGGAGGTAAGATAAAGATTATTATCATGAACATTCTCAAGTATGTATGTGTGGGAGGAACTCCATATTTGGACAAATAGGCAGCAACCACTGCTCACATCATCCTCATAACCACAATAGTCAGCAATCTACATCAATCAAATTACTGCCCTATTAAGGGACGTAATCCCGTAGGACGTATCCCATGGCATGGACAGTGTTCTGTGAGTTTCCTCGGTTTCCCAAGTTGATACGTAAGGGGTGCCAACAGCTTTATACTCACTGTAAGTGCTAACACACCTCTGTATACCAACATGTAGTTCCCTCCATCACGTCCCCATGAGAGGCAAATATTGAGAGGTCGAGTTCTCTCAACATCAAGATGAATACAATCTAACACATGGTCACAACGATGAATATCATAATAAACTTTATCTCATTTCAATCTCATACTAGGGTTTCTCCATCTCCCTAAGAACTAATGATCTACTTAGACATGGAGGAAATCAACACCATGGCAATAACAATGGAATCTATCATAGATGAATAGTACTTGTATAAATCCACAACGAGTACGGAAATTACGACAAGATCTAGAAAAGATGTAGATGGGATGGATGGAGATGGTGGTGATGCAGCAGTGGATGATAAAGTTCGATGCCTTAGCCTCCTAGATCTACGCAGGGCGAAGATGGATCCCCGGTGGATGAGTTCCCCCTCCAGATGCCTTCCGGAGGTGAGGTTTCGGCGGTTTCTGGGTGTTCTGTGTGTCGTCTCTCTGATACAGTTGCACAGGGTGAAACTATTCGAGGAGGCAGTGGCGGCGCCAACTATACGACCAGAACTATACGGCCGGAAAATTTATTTCGGTCGTATAGTTGGTCATTGAACCGTCTGTCTCCTTTGTTCGCTTTGGGTTTTCTTCTGGTATTATTAATATTTCCCAATTAAGCGATTTACATTGTTTTTTACTCCTTTTCTCCTTAGTACAATTACTCAAAGAATTGTATCAATTGGATCCATCATCTGTCCTGATCCTGGTGAAAACAGACATAAAATGTGTGCGCAAGCGCCATAAAATACCAAGATCCTACATCTACAATGCAAAGTTATAGTGTAAAACATGATGCAAATATGCACTCATCAACTTCCCCAAGCTTAGACTCTTTCTCGTCCTGAGCAAGTTTAGCTTAATGGATGTGATCCTCATATTCATGAAGCTGAGTCGACAAAATAAATGAGGCAGTTTCAGCATGTGTTTATCATATATGATACATAGGAATGAGTTCATGAATAGTACCTTACTCGAACCATCTGAATAGTATTAGCAGGCTTTCACACCTTAGTGATCAACAATTCATAAAAGATGAATGTCAACATATGTAAAAGTATCTGGTTCAACCGAATGAGTTAGCGAGGTAGTCCCAAGTGTTTTAGGATCACGTATTCACTTGGGATTCAAAATATCAAAAGTGTTTCTTTGTCATACTACAATATAGTGGTATATTCCTATTAACTTGCACACTCGCTCTTTTTCGCCTTTCTTTTCTTCTCTTTTGTGTATATGCTCACACTTTTGTTTAATTGTTGTGCAAAGGAGCTAGCCATACATTCTACTTCATGTAGGAATTTAAAGTTTAACGATCTCAATTATCAAATTCCAATTGTATATGAAGCATTATTATGACTTCAAGATTCTACCTCGACTTGTTCTCACTCTATTTTGATAGCACTTTAATTTTCCTTTGTTCAAGATTTCTTTTTCAACTTAACTGCATAGATAGTTTTTTCTTTGTAAATCAAGTCGTAGACTTACAACATATTGACTAAATTATCTTTATATGTTCCATTAATACCAATGCTGTGGAAGACTCCTATTGCTATCATCAGGTGCAAGTAAAATTATATTCAAGCCATTCATATATCCAATAAGACATGCACAAACTCAATATTGCTCCATACATAATAATAAACTCGGAATTTCATTAAAGGGATCGACTATTCCTGAAGGGAATTCTTATGATGCAAACTTTATTTCTAGTTTGAACTAATGCAAAACTAAAATAGAAATTTAAAACTTACAAGATAGATTACAAGGTCTTACATATCCCCCAAGCTTCGAACCAAGGCAGGTAGGATCAAATAATCCCTAGCGATTATTTGATACAGTGATTGTTGTAGGTCACTGTGGCTCCATGGCACGTGGTATTTTCTCTTCACGTGTCAACCAGGAGGGATTGATTGATAGCTTCTAATTCTTTAACACGTAGCTTATAGAAAAGATTGTTCCTCTCCAACTGACATAGGTATGATTATTTGGATGCTTATGATTTCTACCTTATACTAGGTAAAAGGCTTCCGGCCCATGAAGATTCCAGATGATAGCCCAAGGAAGCAACCGACAAAGTCTTTGATTGTCTTAGGAAAGAAACTATGAACCAACATTGTATTGGTGTTGTAATTACGCGTGTATGAAACCTATCCGCATATAGCTTTGAGACCTGGCCTATTATATATAGGACGGGAGAAGCCCAAGCGAGGGTACCGAAAACTCCCAGGAAACTTGTAATAGTGTGATTCCCGAGTATTCAGGCAACTTTGACTCCATTGTTTTCCTGACATCCGACAAAATCCCCAGCGTTCTCTTTTTCGCGAAACCCTATGTCCATCACTATGGGCATTGCCGAGGTTACCCCTCATCAATTGGCACCATCTGTGGGAAACCTGAACACTGGAAACATGGATTCGGCGGACCACTCTCCACCAAGAATCAACTCGATGAAAGCATATCCATACCCACCTACCCCTGTATTGGTACCCGCCGATCTTAATGGTGGATCCGATCGAATCATTGGAAGCTTCCACTTCCAAACAGAAGACGTGCAAAAATCGCACCCTTCAGCCCTGATCACCTCAGAACCGTCGATGGAAAAGCCTATGCCTACGGCAGTATTAGCATCTTCCATCGGATCCTCCATGAATGCCACAACACAGATCGAAGCAAACAAAGAAATCGTGCAAATCAAGATGGATCTAGGGGACCTTGATCTCTCCTTCGGATCAGACCCACAGCTAACCCCACCACGTGGAGCAAGCCTAGCAAAGTCAGAACTCGAAGAAAGCAGCGAAAACGTCAACTTTAGAAGTAGAAGACAACGTCACCAGCCCACGCATAACACACCACCAAGTGTGCATGGTCAACGGGAACACCTCAACACCACGCGACTCTAACGGTAACCCTATCCTCGACCCCATTGATATTTTATCAGATGACAATGCAGGAAATCACAGCAATGAAGGGGACCACCAAAACGAAGGAGAAACGGCGGATAACCACATAGCCCAAGGAAGAGCGGAGAGCCACATGACGGAGAGAGGCGAACTCTTCGGCTACCAGCAGTGGCATGGCAAAGGGCAAGGGAAGCAATTTTGGGAGCAGTGCTGATGACAGTGGACGCTTCACACGAGGATCTATTAGCATACCAATACCTTCTTCATCACAAGAAGAGAGATCTACTCAGGATGCAAAGGCAACTCAACAAAAGAAAGAGATTAGCCGACAAATCTAGCTTATGACGGGCACCGTTAAGCTCCACCCGAGGATCAGGGAGCATAATAGGAGGAGCACCACTAGGAAGGAGAACATCTCGATTAACGAGTATCCCTAAAGCAGAGACAGGAGGACTTATCCGTGATCTTGATTTATCATTCATGTCGATCAATCAAGCAGGAAACATCAAGGCAAAAACGACCCAAGCAGCCATCATGGCCGCGCAAACATATCTACTCACAACTCAGCCTGCATCCGACAATCCCCGTGCGGCCCTCCATCGCTCCACCCTGATGAACCTTGGCATGGTGGGAGGCTCCCTCGCAGAACCAGAACAAGGGACCACATGACAGCCCGAAAGAATCCCCACACCGTCATAGCAGTCCTTGGCAAGTAGGACACGCCCGACAATCTCGATCGCCACACCAGGCACATCACGTAGCACCCGAGCCGTGAAGCAGCACAAGAAACGACAACACGCAACACAGGAACGATGGATCAAGAGACGAAAATCGCAACCAACGATACCATGATGGACACAACGAAGATGATTATGAGCTATGCAGGGCCAGCTGTTTTACTCAGCGGATTCACGAAACCTCAGTACCCAAGGATGTCAAACTTCCGCACGACCGCCACAAGTATGACGAACTCCAGGAACCTGAAGCATGGTTAGTAGATTATTTGGCCACTGTCAAAATGCACGGCAGCTCCACAACCACCGCAATGCAAAGTCTACAACTGCACCTCACCGGCACCGTAAGATCATGGCTCAGGCAGCTACCCAAGGATTCCATCGGCAGCTGGACCGACCTAGAAGATAAGTTCATTCAACACTTCCAATCCACGTTTAAACGACCTGCATCCTTGGAGCAGTTGCGAGCATGCAAACAAAATTCTAGGCAATCAATAAGAGCATTCATCCAACGATGGCATATCATAAAAAACTCGGCTGAGTCCATATCCGACGAAAGGGCCGTCGATGCCTTCAACGACGGCCTCTGTCGCCGAGAATTCATAGAAGAACTGGGATGGGTTAAACCCAAAACAATCTCACAGCTAATGGAAATAGCAAATCGCTGGGCTGATGGAGAAGACGCGCTGCATAAGAAGTGTACGCGATCACCCGAGGAAGACAGGGATAAATGTGGCAACGATAGAAGAAGAAGGAACAATGATGGAAACACAGGACCAAGTTACGTTGCAGCTAGTTTCTCGGGTGAACGTAACAACAGAATCAACGACTACAATGGAGGATACCGCCATAACAGGGATGACATCGGAGGAAGCCAGTCAACACAGTGGTGCCAGCCAAGAGCTCGAGATCCACCTATGTCCACAATGCAAATGCTGGAAGGACCCTGTAATATGCACTTTTACGTTGACTCAGTAGGCAGGAGACAATCTAACCATCTCATGAAAGACTACTAAACATTCTTGAAGATGCATGAGCTATGTAATGCAAAAGCAACTAAAGTGGCAAACCGAGGATACGCATCTACGCCTAGCACATTAGGCATCGGCACACCAGCACCACCATCACCAGCTGTGCCACCACAAAACACAAATGATCAAAACGGTGAATAACCTAGGTTAAAAGGGGCAATGTCAATGATTCAGAAAGGGCGTCCATCCAATAGAACCCAGAAGCTCATCACAAGACAAATCAATATGGCGGAAACAACAACATCAACCACACCCGAATATCTCCATTGGTCCGAGCAAGAAATCACATTCAACAGAGCCGATCATCCGCTTCGAGTCCCACGAACAGGTCACTCAGCCTTGATAGTCGAAGCACAGATCAACGGGTTCGATATGAGCAAATTCTTCATGGATGCAAGAAGTAGCATAAATTTGATCCATGCAAAAAGATTACGAACAATGGGCTACCCCCTGGATAGTCTCGCGCCAACCGGAACATCTTTCCATGGAATAGTACCAGGTAAAGCCGAAATTCCTTTAGGCAAAGTATTTCTTGACGTTGTTTTTGGTTCTAAAGTAAATTTCAGGAGAGAAAAACTCGAATTCGAAGTCATGGACTGGCCATCCCAATATCATGCGATCCTGGGACGACCAGCTTTTGCATGGTTTACGGCAGTACCACATTATGCGTATTTAGTCATGAAAATGCTAGCACCAAAGGGAATCATCACGGTAAAAGGAAGCTTCACACGTGCTAACATTGCGCAGGGAATTCAACAAAATTTCTGAATATTTTAGGATGGCAACGGAGTTCGAACAACTCAAAACTTCAGCAAACGCGGAACCACTTGAAGTGGCGCGTGTCAATCTTGATCAGACTTTTGACACGCCAAAGGACACAAAAGAAGTACAGATCCACCCTCTCAACCTGACGAAAACAACATTTGTGGCTTCCAATCTTGATCCCGCATAGGAAAGCACGCTCATCGAGTTCCTCCGTGAGCACTGGGAGATCTTCACATGGCTACCCTCTCACATGCCGGGGATTCCCAGGGAACTCGCTGAGCATGTAGTAAATTTGGATCCAAAAGCGAAGCTCGTAAAGCAACCGCTTTGTCGCTTCGCATAACCAAAGCGTAAAGCCATTGGAAAGGAGCTCCATCGCCTTACCGACGCCAACTTTATCTAAGAACTAACAAAAGAAGAGTGGGTTGCAAACCCAGTATGTGTTCCAAAGAAAAATACTATGGAACTTCGGATGTGCATTGAATTCACTGCACTGAACAAGCATTGTCCAAAAGATCACTTCCCATTACCGCGAATCGACCAAATAATCGATGCAACCGCGGGATGTGAACATCTTTTTTTCTTGGATGCTTATTCATGATACCACCGGATTAGGATGAAGGAAGAAGATCAAGAACACCAGAGCAACATATCAGCGGATGATGCAGAAGTGTGTGGGGAGCCAAATAGGCACAAACGTACAAGTATATGTCAATGACGTCATAGTTACACCAAGACAAGGATCTGCGCTCATCAAGGACCTCTAAGGAACATTCAAAAATCTTGACAAGTTTAGCATCAAACTGAACCCAAAGAAATTCTCCTTTCGAGTCCCGGCATGGCAACTCGGATATTTGGTATCAGCAAGAGGAATCGAGGCTAACCCCGAGAAAATACAAGCAATCCTAATAATGAAGAAGCCGACAATCTAGCAAAAATCGGATCCTTGTGCTTACTAATACCACCAGGAGTTTTTTGGGAAGAAATAACAGAGCGATCGATCAAAGCAAAGAGAGTCTCCGAGATTGTAGCACCAAAATGGGAAAAAGAAACATCCGCAAAAAGACTCGGGGGCTCCACCAGAAACCAAGAGTATATAAGAGGCCATCTAATAAGAAGAACAGGAAATTGGAGAGGTCATGCTAATTGAGCCTACCTGGATGCAGCCGTATATAGCATATATGACGAAGGGAGAACTACCCTAAGATGTGATAGAAGCCCGGCGAATCACCCGAAGATCGAAATCCTTCAAAAAAATCAAAGGTGAGCTGTATAAGAGGAGTATTTCAGGAGTGTTACAGTGCTGCGTAACACCCAAAGAAGGAAAAATCATACTCAAAGATATACATGAAGGAGTTTGTGGTCATCACGCTAGTAGCCGAGCAATTGCTGTCAAAGCATTCAGTGCAGGATTTTACTGGCTCATTGCAGTTCAAGATGCAAAAGATATTGTCAGAACATGTGAAGCATGCCAACAATTCGCAACAAAGCCTGGAGCACCCACCGCTGAGTTAAATCCTATACCTTTGGCTTGGCCTTTTGCTCAGTGGGGACTCGATATGGTGGGAAAACTTCACAAATCATCTCCAGGAGGACATGTCTTTCTGCTAGTAGCAGTCGAGAAATTTACTAAATGGATTGAAGCAATGCATGTCACCACCCAAGACGGAACTTCGACTGTGAATTTTATTAAGTCCATAGTATTTCGGTTTGGCGTACCGAACAACATCATCGTGGACATTGGGACCAACTTCACTTCCAATGAGTTCAAGGAGTACTGCCAGGAGATGGGTATGAAAATAAGCTACACTTCGGTAGCCTATCCGCAGACAAATGGACAAGTAGAAAAAGCCAATGGACTAGTTACTGCTGGACTCAAGAAAAGATTACTAGCACTGCTTGACAGAGCAAAAGGAGCATGGGTTGATGAATTACCATCTGCCTTATGGAGTTTACGTACAACTCCAAATAATTCGACACGAGAGACACCTTTCTTTCTGGTCCATGGTGCAGAAGCCGTGCTTCTTGTTTAGGTGTCACATGAATCCCGAAGAGTAGCTACATATGATGAAGAGGAATCAAGAGAAGCACTTGAAGATGATGTGGATGCACTTGATGAAGCTCGAGATGAATCCGTACAAAGAGCAACTATGTACCAGCAAAACTTGCGCAATTACCACAGTAGAAGATTGCTGCCTAGGTCCTTCACAGTAGGGGACCTAGTTCTTCGCCTCAAGCAAGATGGCCACAAGAAATTAGAATCGCCATGGGAAGGACCATACATCGTCACAGAAGTTATTCCCGGAGGAGCATATCGACTACAAGACAAGAAGACAGGAGTAAATTACTCAAATCCATGGAACGTAGCATAGCTACGATGTGTTTACGCATAATATTACTTACAACATGATAAGATCTATAGTTCAACTTCTTAAGCTAGAATATCCAGGCCAACTGTCGTCGGATTGATGACAAGTACGCCATGAGGGGGTCCTCGAGGCGTGTGGAAGAGAGGGGTGTGAGACGTACGGTGTTCCAAGATGGTGAACACACAAGTTTACCCAGGTTCGAATCCGCTGGCTTTGGACGGATCCTACTCCTTCTAGCAATCCAGTAATACGGCAGAGCCGGAATATGGGTTATAAGGGTTTCGCCTATGCGAGTTGATATTGTAGACTATTGTGAGGGTGCCCTAAAGGCTCTCCCTAGGACAACTTATATATATATGCGGCCAAGGGTTTACAGGAGAGATCTTTCCGGCTATGACTATGAGTCGGTTATAGAGTACATCTTGAACTACAAGTAACACTATGGGCCTATGTCGGTAAGTCTTCTGGGCCTTACCGTAGTCGGACTGGACTCCGTCTCTTCTCCCTGACTGGGCCGCCCGTGAAGCAATGCTCTAACCCGAAGTGGGCCACCCTGGTCAGTGAGGTACAGTAAGGATACCCAAAAAGTATATCCCCAACAGCAGCCCCCGGAAGCCTCCAAGATCTAGAGTCAGATTTCATCATCGTCTAGCTTGATCTTTGGCTTGTAGAATCTTGAAGGGTTCCTGAAACTGCAAAACAAAGGATAGGATCCAAGTCTCAAATGAGCCGGACCTATGAATATGTTATTCGGGTTTCCAGCTCAGAATTCAAACTAAGCTGGAACTTGGTCTCTGAAGTAACGTGACACTAGTCATGGTCAAGTCACGTCACTAACAGACATTCCTGTCAGCACGACCGTTGGTGGGTATGCCTTTCGCGGAACCGAGGCACCGTATTAATGCATGCATGGAGATCGAGGCGGTGTAATCATCGCGTGGGGGTTACCCAGTTATTTCCATGACACGTGGCACGTTCACTATAGCGTTTACATGAATCTTGACACGGCTGGGGGGTATAAGTTGTGAGGATCTTATTCCCCATCTTCTTCACCAGCTCTTGTGCCGTTTCCTTCTCCCCAACGTATCCCACGAACCTAGAGCTCCCCTGCTCCCCAGAATCCACCAGCGTCGCCCATCCTAGGTCACCGGCACACGGAAAAATGGCTGCAGCATCATCTTCCGGCACGGCGGCGACAGCAGTGGCAGCGGAGAAGGAGAGCAACCGCGGGGTCTGGATCCCGTGCATCCTTGACGATGCCAAGCTCAACGTCATGGAGGACGAAGGACTTCTCCGTGCCGACGACTGGCGGAGCGGCTTCAGCGAAACCGTCCCCAACCCCCACGACAGCGAGCGAGTACACTTCAGCATCCACCTCGATAGAGGTTTGAGTTTTCCTCCCTCAGACTTCTTTTCTGAGGTTATCAATCACTATGGAGTTTAACTCCACCATCTTCCCCCGAACTCTCTCTTAGAGATGAGCGCGTACGCATCTTTGTGCGAGGGGTATCTCGGTATTAGGCCGAGTCTTACTCTTTTCTTGTTTTATTTTCATGTTCGGAGAAATTCCATCACTACCGGTAATCCATACATTACCGGTACTATTAGTTTTTCTGTTAGAAGAGAGCGCGTCTATCCTCGGATTATGGCCAGTGAGTCGGTCAAGCAATGGTTGTCCACTTTCTTTTATCATCAGGATATTCCTGCTCCCGGCAAAGCAGGCTTTCATCGACGGTGCCGCCATGCCCCAAGAGTCCTGGGACGCAGATGCGCCGGCTCTCAGTGACAATCTGCTTCTTGACAAGAGGCAGATTGAATATTTGATGCAGCACAAGGGCCTGAAAGGGTCCGACTTAGTTCACTGTTGGGTGGCACGCCGGATCCAGCCTCTTCAACATCATCGAGATCGACAGATGCACTCCATTACGGCATCCAAGAAAGACTCCGTCTGAATCAGCTCCAAGCCCTACTCAGATAAAGATTACGCATGTCAAATCAAGTGGCCGATAAGGGAGCGGATTGGGAGGAAAATTTTGGAGCTATCTTTGGACATGCATACGGCAGAAGATGCTGTGGTGCCGGTAAAATTTCTAGTAGAAACTCGAATTATGTGTTCATCTTTACATTGTTTTGCAATACTAAGATATCTTGTCTCTTTTCAGCTTACTGACCTCCCCGAGTCGGATATTGCTCCTGTCGAGGGATATCCTCCTGAGATTTCTCAGGTGGACGGAGAGTTGGTTCCACTGCCAGACATAATTCCTCGGAAGCGTAAAGCTCCGATAGTGGCTATTGGCACAAAGGAGGTGCCCGTTGTTAAGAGGTAATCTTTGCTCACAAGGTCTTTGTACTATATGTCTTAATTCTTTCTGAGATGTAATGTTCTTTGTTCTATTACCTTCTCAAAGCTAAACATCTCACCAAGGGCAAGGGGAAGGGAGCTTTGTCGAAGCCCCTGTGCCAGTCAAAGCTAAATTTGACTTCTCCTGCCGCAGCACCTTCGACTCCAGCCCCTCAGCCTTCTACAGCGCCGGAGGTTACTCCATCTCCGACCGTCATAGAAGATCCGACTCAATCAGCAGAGCCAGTGATCCTCGAATCGCAGACTGACGTCACCATGGGTGACTCAGGTTTTGATAAGGGTGTACCCTCTTCGGGTAATGATCCCTCGGTAGAGGTCTTCACTGACAACCTCCTCAGCAATCCGGGAATTGCCAAACTTGGCCTTTCTCGGAAATCTTCAGAGGAGATCCAACGGCTTGCCCGACAATGTCTAGAAAGTCGGACTATCACTGCCGAAGAAGAAGCACAAGAAGCAGAGGACGTCAAGTACTCTGAACTTCTTGAACAAGTCCGTCTTCGCAACGAGAGGCTGAGAACCGGCGAGCTTACAGCACCACCAGTGATCCTACTCACTCTTGCCGAGAAGGTTACCACAGAAGTGAACATGAGTTTGAGAAAACTCACTCATGAACAACATGTCAGTCGGAATTCCAACTTTTACTTTATTCCATATCTTATCCTCTAGCCACCAAGCATGAAGTTGGGCACATAATCCGGATTTATGCTTCCTTAGGATGCCAAATAACGAACTAGCGTAGCCGCCAAGGCTCGTGCTAATATTTTGTAAAGATATTAGCCCGAGTCTTTAGTAGACTTCTGACTCTGGGTATTCTGACTTACAGAAAATTAATTCATATAACCAGGAATTATTAAAGAATATCTGTAACAAGCGGAGAGAAATCAGAGCTCTCCGGCTTGAATATGCTCAACTGAAAGTATCCAGGGATGAGGCTGAAGGTAAACATTCCAATACTCAAACCTTGCCTTTTATTTCATAGTCGAATTTTTGTTCAACTATTTGTTATTTTGACTTTAGCACTAGTAAAGCAATCATGTGCTATGATTGAGGAGGACGAGAATCTAAAGACCCTAGAGGTGGAAAACAAGGACCTCCGCCAAGAGCTGAATAAGCTTAAGGAGGATCATGAGAAGAGGATTACTCAAGTTCTTGAATCCTCCTCCACGGGCACCGAGGAGCGTGATCATAAGATTGCGCTCCGGGATAAGAAAATCTCGGATCTCAGCAATGAATTGTTCAGAGAGAAGGATATTACCGAGGCACTCCGGGCTGAACTCTAGAGTCTTCGGGAGGAGAAGACCAAAGTCGACGATGTCATCTTCAGTATGTTTTCCTATTTTTGACTTTTCTGCATCTTCTGACTCCTTGGAGACCAGATTTATTTTATTAAACCTTTTGCATTACATGCGTAGGTCCTCTGAACTTACTGGGCAGCCTCTGCCGAATCTCGCACTAGCCGGCTTACACAAGTCGGCGATTTGCTTCATGGCTTCCGCCAATCCATTGAGGATATTTGCGAAGATCTCAAGGCTATGCATGTCCGGCTTTAAAGTGCGAGACAAGGCCAAGGAGATGCCCCAGCTCATCTAGGACTGGAACATATCCAATGCGCGGACCGCAGCGCAGAACGCTCTCACCATGGTCATGAGCCATCATGGAAGCATGAAGATCTAGCAAGTGACCAGAGGGTATTCTACTATGGATGAAGATGGTCAGGAGGAGGACATCAAAGCAATCGTGGACTCTTGTGTCGGATACAAGTGCCACGTAGCTGACTTGACTAGCTATGATACTCGCTTCTTCACTCGCGTAGAGACACCGCCTCCGCCCGTCAAAGAAACCGGTGAAGCTTCCGACAACGAACAAACCATCTCGGATTTGAACGTCTCGGAAAGATATCGAGGCGAGGCTGATGTCTCCAGTGAGCCGACAGCTCCTTCTTCTACCTTGCATCGTAGAGCATCAGAACAAACAATGTATTATTCTGAAAACAATTTGGGTTGTAAATCAGTAGTATGATACTTTTGGTAGTGCTAAGTTTTTTTTGTCTCTTTAGCACTTTTGGCTTTATATTTTTTCATGCCTGAAATATTTTCATAAGAACTTTATGTTTTTTGTCTGTACTTATCATTTATCTGGTTTTCCGCCTCGTCCCTTTCATGAGCCGGCCAACCTTTAGCACAGAAACTTTGCCGAGCAACGGAGCTCAATTGCTAAACCAGTTTAAACTCCAAAAAAAACCAGCTTCCTAGTACCAACAATTCACTACTCGGAAAATGCCCGCATCCAACAATTAGACAAATAACCAAAGTATAGACTATAAAATTTAGATTTATACCCGAAGGTAGCAATTTAAGAATCCGAAATCTAAACC
Source organism: Avena sativa (assembly GCA_916181665.1). Lineage (NCBI taxonomy): Eukaryota > Viridiplantae > Streptophyta > Magnoliopsida > Poales > Poaceae > Avena > Avena sativa. Next base: position 440,398,944 of record OV702295.1, read on the forward strand.
AGAACAAACATGAGCATAAAGTACTTTCAAGTATTCTAGGATTTTCGATTGTGACATGATCATTCGAAAATAAGATGATAAAAAACTTCTCAGATGTTTTTTGAGGCAACCAATACTTTAATTCTCATTTGAACATGTACACATATATGATTACAAAGAAAGATAAACTAAGAATAAAAGGGACATATCTGAGCAATATTCCATGGTCTGTCTAATTCTTCCGGGTCTGTACTGCCTCCAACTCTCTTTCTTTTCTTAGTAGCAGGTCTTTCTTTGACTGGCCGCATATCAGCTAGATACTAAGAACCATTGTGCATTACTCGGTTAACTAAAAAGGGCCATTCCCAAATTGGGGAAAGTTTGTGCTTTCTTTTCTCACAAGCCGGAGAACCAAATCGCCCTTATTGAAAGACCGGTTTCTGACTCTCTGGCTATGATACTTGCATAACTTCTGCTGATAGGCTGTTGATCTCATCTTAGCAACGACGCGAACTTCTTCGACTAAGTCGAGATCATCTTGTAGAGAAATTCCGGCATCCTCTTCAATATATGCAGAAACTCTAGGAGAAGTGTGAATCAAATCACTAGGAAGAACTGCTTCTGCACCATAGACCAAGAAGAAAGGTGTGTATCCGGTTGACCTGTTCGGAGTTGTTTATAAGATCCATATTAAAGAAGGTAATTCCTCTGCCCAAGCCCCCGCAACACGTCGTAGTGGTGCTTCGAGTCTTGGTTTTAGGCCTTGTAGGATTAAACCATTTGCTCTTTCGACTTGTCCATTAGCTTGTGGATGTGCGACTGGCGCAATGTCAACCGGATATTTTGTTCATTGCAGAATTCGGCAAGCTCTCCCATACAGAAATTACTCCTGTTGTCCGTGATAATGCTATGCGGATAACCATATCGGATTATGACATCCTTAACAAATCATCTGGCTGTTGCTCCATCACAACTAGTGACGGGTTTAGCCTCAATCCATTTTGTGAATTTGTTGGAGATATGCCCAAGAGGCAATAATAAAGTGGTTATTATCATATCTTCACACTTATGATAAATGTTTACATACCATGCTATAATTGTATTAACCGGAAACATTAATACTTGTGTGATTTGTAAACTAAAATAAGAGTCCCTAGTAAAGCCTCTTGTTAAACTAGCTTGTTGGTTAATATATGATCATGGTTTCCTGATCATGAACATAGAGATGTTATTAACAACAGGATCATATCATTAGGAGAATGATGTGATGGACATACTCCTATAGATAAGCGTAGCATAAAGATCAAGTCATTTCAATAGTTCAATTGCTATATGCTTTCTGATACATAGTAACCTAATTCCTTCGACCATGAGATCATGCATATTGCCTTTACTGGATGGATGCTTTGATGTCATCAAACACCACACCGTAACAGGGTGGCTATAAAAGTGGCATTGGGTGTTCAGAAAGTATTGGTTGAAACACATGGATCAAGAGTGGGATTTGTCCATCCACATGACGGATAGATATTCTCTGGGCCCTCTCGGTGAAATGTCATCCAATTAGCTTGCAAGCATGTGACTTGGTCACAAGGGATCACATATCACGGGAACGAGAAAAGAGTACTTATCAGTAACGAGGTTGAACTAGGTATGCAGAGATACCGACGATCATAACCTCGGATAAGTAACATATCGTGAGACAAAGGGAAATTGGTATCGTATGTAAGTGGTTCATTCGATCGCAAAGTAATCGTAGAAATATGTGGGAGCCATATGAATTTCCAGATTCCTCTATTGGTTATTGTTCGGAGAAGTGTCTCGATCATGTCCGCATAATTCACGAACCGTAGGGAGACACACTTAAGGATTCGACGTTGTTTGAGTAGTTATGGTATTATGAGAAAGAGACCGAATGTTGTTCGGAGTCTCGGATGGGATCCGGGATATCACGAGGTGATCCGGAATGGTCCGGAGAATAAGATTCATATAAGGAAAGTCCCATTTCGGAGTTGGGGAATGGTTCCGGTGTTTTCATCGGGAACATTCTAGAAGTTCCCGGAATGTCCGGCACTCCGGAGGGGAAGGGGTACATGAATGTGTCATTGCATGTTGGAATGATTGCATCATGTACTAAGTGTTCTTGCTGTCCCAAATAAAGGATTAAATTGAATCCTAAATTGAAAAAGTCAAACGGCTAGTTTGAAAGTCAAACGGCAGTTTTTGGGAAGTGGGAGGAGAGGAGGAAACCGAATTGGGGGAGGAGTCCTCCTCCCCAAGCCGGCGGCCAGCCCTAGGCCGAGTTGGGGAGGGACTCCCTCCCTCCCCTAGCGCGCCAGCCCTCCCACCTATAAAGGGAGGGGCAGGGCTCCCCTCCCAAAACAACACAAGACACACAAGTTTCCTATCCTCTAAACTAAACCCTAGATCTAGACCCCGGTTTAGAGCTATTCGGTTTAGAGCCTTCTAATTGGTTTAGAGCCCTCTAATTGGTGTGTCTAATTACTAGACCACTAATAGCCTCTCTCATAAGCTCCACCATACTCGCACCGGCTTAAGGCGAAGCCCTGCGGGATCTCCCCTCTACTTCCGGTACCACGCCGTTGTGCTGCCGGAATCGCGAGGAGAGTGCTACAACCTCCGCTGCCTGCTGGAACAAGGGAGAGGAAGGTCTTCGTCGAGTACCGAACGTGTGACCGACTGCGGGAGCGCTGCGGGAACGCGGCGCCGGAAGGATCGTCTACGCGATCTTGAGATCGGAAAGAGTACGACTACATCACCCACGAGAATCTGCTCTCGTTAACCGCTTTGGAATCTTCGAGGGTGAGTTCCTCTATCGACTCGTTGCTACAATCTAGTAGATAGATCTTGGCTTGTTTGTTTGTATGCGATAGAAAAATTTTGTTTTCCATGCTACGAACCCCTACAGTGGTATCAGAGCCGTGTCTATATGTAGATCTGTTGCACGAGTAGAACACAATGGTCATTGTGGGCGTTGATGCTTTTATTGTCGATTGCTTTTTGTGTACTTTGCATCTTGCGGTATGTTGGGATGAAGCGGCCCGGGCTAACCTTACATGACATCGTTCATGAGACTTGCTCCACGCTTAACATGCAACTTGTATTGCATAAGTGGCTTTGCGGGTGCCTGTTTCTCCTAGCATAGTAAAGATCCAATTTACAACGGGTGATCAACAATGCTAGTATCAATGTTGTGGTTCTTGTTCGTAAGTTAGAACGACACTTATTGAAAGCCCCAAACCACGTAAAATATGCAAAGAAAGTAGAGGCGTCTAACTTTGTTTTGCAGGGGTGTGCAGTGATGTGATATGGCCATGATTGTGATTATATTTGATGTATGCAATGTTCCTTATTGTAAGTTGGCAACCGGCAGGAGCCATATGGTTGTCTTTAATTTCTGTTAAGACCTGCGTGTCTATTCAAAATAGTTGTAATAGTTGAAGCTGGTGGACGACAACCATGAAGAAGCGTCATTGACCTTGATGCTATGCCGGTGATGATGGAGATCATGTTCGTGCTTGAAGATGGAGATCGGAAGCACAAAGAAGAAAGGCCATATCATATCACATATTATGAATTGCATGTGATGTTAATCCTTTATGCATCTTGTATTGCTTAGTAGACAACGGTAGCATTATAAGATGATCCCTCATACACATAAATTTCAAGTTCTAAAGTGTTCACCCTTAGTATGCACCGTTGCCAAAGCTTGCTGCTTCGAAACACCACGTGATGATCGGGTGTCTTTGATTCCGCGGGTGACTACAACGTAAGCAAGCCAGATTTGCTTATGCGGAAGCTAAGGTTTGTCTTGACGAGCCTAGCATGTACAGACATGGCCTCAGGAACACGGATCGCCGAAAGGTAAAGCATGAATCATATAGTAGATATGATGAACATGTCGATTGTTCGCCATTGAAACTATATCAACTCTCGTGATGATCGGTTTTGATGTGGTGGATTTGGTTCGTGTGATCACTAAAACAATGTGAGGGATATTGTTTTGAGTGGGAGTTCACCTAGATTAATTTAATTATTAATTAGAACTCAATTTATCATAAACTAAATCAAAGTGAATTTGCATAGTTGTTGTAGTCATTGGCATCCGTTTACCACCTTGCGCTTAGTTATAATTGAGATAATAGAACTATAGAATTCTGGTTAGTTACTTTACGAACTGGTATCGTATTGTTTTAAGTGTTAATCTAAAGTTTAAAAGTCCTATTGCAAACTTTCAGTAAGTTCCGGTTACTCCATGAAGTTTAATAATTAGTATTAAATCAAGAGTAACAATTCCAAGTGTTAGTATATAAGTATCATGTTTGTATCCATGATTCTTGATATTCAAAGGATTCCCTTAATATCAAGGTTATCTAGGATCTGAAAGAGTTGTTTCAGAAACCATGATGTGTGGAAGATATTGTGATATCTGAAACGAAGTTTTGGTTGCAACATGATAGAGTATAATATGGCAAAAGTCATGTTCTCATATTTGATGAGAATTTGCAAAAAGGTTGGAGACACTTGTTGTCCTAATCCTCCAAAAGGTTTTGGATAGCAACATTATACTCATAATTCATCGTTATAAGCTAAAAGTAGCTTGATCATGGACGATTCCATGATAAGGGTGAATATTTGATGTAGGTAAAATGTTTACTACACCAAGAGATTACTAATGAAAGGAATTTGAAAGAACACCAAACATTTGATGATGGTGATCTACTTCAAAGTGCAAGTCCAAAGACATTGGTATTTAATTATACACGCTTTGGACTATATGTCATATGTATGACTCCACTATTGATGTTAATAGATTCTTTCAAACTGAAAAGGAAATACTGAAAGGGAATCTCATAAATATATGGCAGAAAAGAAAAACTAGAATTGTTCAGTTTAAGTATATAGATGATGTACATGTTGTGGCTATATTCTTTGCTTATTAAAATGTGGTTCTTAAGTATTTGATACTGAATTTGTTGGTATGAATCGTCATACGAAACAACAGAATTCATGAACTACAATGGCCTAAGTAACTAGCAAAAGAATATGTGATGATGTTCATCGAGAACAAATAAAGGGTTATTATGTTGCTCGTTAAAACATCAAAGCTTGCCTTCAAGATTTGTTTTATCAGGTATTATGAGAACAAAAGGGTTGTTCAAATAATTGCCGTAATCCATAAAAGATGGATGATTCGCAAATCTCGTTGGAGACATCACATCCATAAAACTAGTGCTAAAATGTCAAAAGACAAATTGATTGAAAGATCACTTAGGAAGTGACATCGCTGTTTGAATTATATTGGAAAGAAAACATGAAGAAACTCCATGTTGATGGAATTTTGGAGTCTTCTGATTTTTGATCATATGACGCTTGTGAAACTTTCCTAGAGATAATTAAAACTTCGTTCATAGGCCAAAAGGGAACGAATGACTAGCTAATTGGAACTTGTACATATTGTTGTATGAAGTCCATTATGTGTAGTCAAGAGCGATGGATTTCAACTTCATATGCTTTCTCCAAAAATTTGAGTGAATATATGAATATTTACTTAATAAGGATGAAGTATGAAATATTTGAAGAGTTCAAAGACTTTCAAGATGAAGTGCAAAATCATTGTAACAAGAATATAAATAGTTTATGATAAGATCATAAAGGAAGATATTTGAGTTACAAGTTTAGCATAATACCTAAGATTTAAGGAATCGTTCCGTGGATTTGCATTTTCCCGAAACACCATAAGTGTATGGAGCGTTCGAGATATGTAATTAAACCTTGTTTGACATGGTAAGATCAAAGGTATAATTTATAAAACTGCCATTATATTTTAAAGATTAAAAGCTTTAGGGATTACCGTTTTTCCACTGAAAAGAGCTCCATCGTAATCCGTTGAAATGACACCATATAAAGTTATGGTTTGGGATAAAACCCAAGTTGTCCTTTCTTAAACATTGGTATGCTATGCATAAGAAAGATGTTTTGCAACCAAAGTCGGATGAACCTGTCTTTGTATGACTATTAAGTATTTCTCCATAAACACCGGAGACAAAAGTGTTTGTTGCTTAGAACGTCAAGTTTCTTTTGGAAGGAATTTTTCGTGAAAAGTTAAGTGGGAGGACAATAGAACTTTGATAAGGTTAAAAGAACCTTAGCTGTATGTGCAAAGTTGCGCAGCGCCGAAAAGTGTTCCGGAGGCAGCAATAATGCTCATGGCTCACGTGCCTCAAAAGTTGTGGTCACGGAGGTCTAAGTTTCTATTGAAACAAGTAGGTCAAGTAAACAATCAAATACTAAGATTTGAGGGTTGAATCATTATTTGAGAATAATGAACCGACTACATGCAAAGAAGCGATGATGGGCCCTGACTCCGTCAAATGGCTTGAAGCCATAAAATCCGTGATAGTTCCATACATGAGAAATCAAGTTTTGAACTTGAAGGACCCTCGAGAAAGGTGTAAGACCTTACGGTTGTGTCTGGATCTATAAAGAAGTAGACATGGATGTTTCACATCTATGAAATATTCGACATGTTGGGAAAGAGTTCACAACAATGTTCAAAGATTGACTATGACAAGATTTGATCTTTCATAGCGATATTTAGTCTAGACGGATTAATGTAGCAACCACTACATATAATTTTGTTATGTGGTAGTTGAATAAACAAAACAAGTTCTTCTAATAGAATTGTTACCTAGGACGTGTGCATGACACGATCCAAAGGGTTTTGTTAATTCAAAGGATGCTAAAAGCATATGCAAACTTCAATGGATGAAGTAAGCATAGCGGAGTTGGAATCTTCACTATGATGAAACTGTTAAAAGGGTTTAATTTCATCAGAGACAATGAAGATGCTTGCATTTGCAAGAAATTAAGTGGGAGCGCTAAGACATGTTTCTAATACATTATGTGGAAGACATATTGTTGATTGGAAATAATGTATCTTTTATTAACACATATTAAGAATTTCATCCCGATGAAAGACTTAGGCAAAACCCAAATATTTGGCATCAATAGACGCTAATATGGTTGTGCCAGAAGTACATAGATAAGATATTGAATGAGTTCAATATAGAAACTACAAGAGAAGGTTCTTGTTGCACAGAAAGGATTGAATGAGTTCAATGTTGATGATATATTCAAGTGTATTGACATTTGGTAAAGTGAAACGAATAATCAAGTATAGATTGATACTTGATGTATGAAATCACAAAAAGTATTTATATCAATCATACTGTGATATGTACAAATCCAGATATGTCCTATGCTCTAAATGTTGTGAGCATATACCAGAATGATTCGTAAGATGATCATTGGACAATAGTAAGGATATTCTTATGATCTTTTTGAAAGAACTAAGAGTATAATATTTGTAGAAGTGACAAATAGATGGTTAGTTCATTGTAAGAGTACTACATTGATACTAGTTTTGTCACAAAGTACAAATTAAGTTTATCTCAATCTAAATTAAGGGTGGCACAATATAATGGAAAGTGAGTTCCATAATGGATTTGGATGATTTCCAAAGTTAAGACATTGTGACAGATACTACAACAAAAGGCTAAGTATATGACTGCTATTATAGCAGCAAAAGAGGGCATTTGTGTCAAGTAGTTTGTTATCAAACTAGGTGTAGTTCACAGTGGGATAATACTATGAAGATATATTGTGCGACAATATTATCAACATGTTTTAAACCCAAAGAGCTAAAGGTCACACCGAAAGACCAAATTTATACAAAGCCATCTCATTAGAGAATGAGTGATGCGTAGAGACGCAAAGACATGCAATTACACACGGACCTGGAAGTGTCAGATCCGGAGATCAGTTGACCACTAGCAATCGTGTACATACAACACTGGAAAGCCATAGGTGTTATATACACAAAGGTTCGAAACTAGATTATTGACTCTAGTGCAAGTGGGAGACTGTTGGAGATATGCCCAAGAGGCAATAATAAAGTGGTTATTATCATATCTTCACACTTATGATAAATGTTTACATACCATGCTATAATTGTATTAACCGGAAACATTAATACTTGTGTGATTTGTAAACTAAAATAAGAGTCCCTAGTAAAGCCTCTTGTTAAACTAGCTTGTTGGTTAATATATGATCATGGTTTCCTGATCATGAACATAGAGATGTTATTAACAACAGGATCATATCATTAGGAGAATGATGTGATGGACATACTCCTATAGATAAGCGTAGCATAAAGATCAAGTCATTTCAATAGTTCAATTGCTATATGCTTTCTGATACATAGTAACCTAATTCCTTCGACCATGAGATCATGCATATTGCCTTTACTGGATGGATGCTTTGATGTCATCAAACACCACACCGTAACAGGGTGGCTATAAAAGTGGCATTGGGTGTTCAGAAAGTATTGGTTGAAACACATGGATCAAGAGTGGGATTTGTCCATCCACATGACGGATAGATATTCTCTGGGCCCTCTCGGTGAAATGTCATCCAATTAGCTTGCAAGCATGTGACTTGGTCACAAGGGATCACATATCACGGGAACGAGAAAAGAGTACTTATCAGTAACGAGGTTGAACTAGGTATGCAGAGATACCGACGATCATAACCTCGGATAAGTAACATATCGTGAGACAAAGGGAAATTGGTATCGTATGTAAGTGGTTCATTCGATCGCAAAGTAATCGTAGAAATATGTGGGAGCCATATGAATTTCCAGATTCCTCTATTGGTTATTGTTCGGAGAAGTGTCTCGATCATGTCCGCATAATTCACGAACCGTAGGGAGACACACTTAAGGATTCGACGTTGTTTGAGTAGTTATGGTATTATGAGAAAGAGACCGAATGTTGTTCGGAGTCTCGGATGGGATCCGGGATATCACGAGGTGATCCGGAATGGTCCGGAGAATAAGATTCATATAAGGAAAGTCCCATTTCGGAGTTGGGGAATGGTTCCGGTGTTTTCATCGGGAACATTCTAGAAGTTCCCGGAATGTCCGGCACTCCGGAGGGGAAGGGGTACATGAATGTGTCATTGCATGTTGGAATGATTGCATCATGTACTAAGTGTTCTTGCTGTCCCAAATAAAGGATTAAATTGAATCCTAAATTGAAAAAGTCAAACGGCTAGTTTGAAAGTCAAACGGCAGTTTTTGGGAAGTGGGAGGAGAGGAGGAAACCGAATTGGGGGAGGAGTCCTCCTCCCCAAGCCGGCGGCCAGCCCTAGGCCGAGTTGGGGAGGGACTCCCTCCCTCCCCTAGCGCGCCAGCCCTCCCACCTATAAAGGGAGGGGCAGGGCTCCCCTCCCAAAACAACACAAGACACACAAGTTTCCTATCCTCTAAACTAAACCCTAGATCTAGACCCCGGTTTAGAGCTATTCGGTTTAGAGCCTTCTAATTGGTTTAGAGCCCTCTAATTGGTGTGTCTAATTACTAGACCACTAATAGCCTCTCTCATAAGCTCCACCATACTCGCACCGGCTTAAGGCGAAGCCCTGCGGGATCTCCCCTCTACTTCCGGTACCACGCCGTTGTGCTGCCGGAATCGCGAGGAGAGTGCTACAACCTCCGCTGCCTGCTGGAACAAGGGAGAGGAAGGTCTTCGTCGAGTACCGAACGTGTGACCGACTGCGGGAGCGCTGCGGGAACGCGGCGCCGGAAGGATCGTCTACGCGATCTTGAGATCGGAAAGAGTACGACTACATCACCCACGAGAATCTGCTCTCGTTAACCGCTTTGGAATCTTCGAGGGTGAGTTCCTCTATCGACTCGTTGCTACAATCTAGTAGATAGATCTTGGCTTGTTTGTTTGTATGCGATAGAAAAATTTTGTTTTCCATGCTACGAACCCCTACAGAATTTATCCACCATCACTAAGAGATGGGTAAATCCACCTGGAGCCCGTTTAAACGGTCCTACCATCTCAAGCCCCAGACCGCGAAAGGCCATGTTATAGGTATTGTTCGCAGCTGATCATCCGGAACGTGAGCTTGTTTGGCGTACTTTTGGCAGCCTTTGCACGTCTTGACCAGCCGTTCGGCATCTGCCTTGGCTGTAAGCCAGAAAAAACCATGTCGGAAAGCTTTTGCCACTAGAGATTTGGCTACAGTGTGGTGACCACACTCGCCTTTGTGGATCTCTCGTAAGATTTCCACTCCTTCTACCGGAGATACACAGCGCTGCAAGACCCCAGATGCACTCCTCTTATAGAGCTCACCACTAATTATAGTGTAGGCTTTTGCTCGTCGGACGATCTGCCGGCTCAGAACTTCGTCTTCGGGTAATTTTCCGTCTACCAAGTAATCAAGGTAGGGTTGAGTCCAGCTAGGAATCACAGCCAGAACTGCTACTAAAGGTGAGTCAGATTTGGTCGGATATTCCTCGTCTACTCCTTTTATAGAGGGAACTTTGAGGTGCTCCAAAAAAGCGCCATCCGGAACCTTTTTCCGTGCAGAGCCTATACGAGATAGTGCACCTGCTTCCTCATTTTCTGTCTGAGGGATGTGTTGAACTTCCAACCCTTCAAACGATTTACATAGTTCATCCACGACAGCTCTATATGCTGCCATGTGTTTATTCGCATTACAGATATTCGACACTTGTTGGGCAACATGATCCGAATCTCCATAACACATTAAATGTCGGATGCCGATATCCTTAGCAATCCAGATTCCATGCAGTAATGATTCATACTCGGCAATGTTATTCGTTGCCGTGAAGTGGATCTGCAATACATAGAAAAGTTTATCTCCTTGGGGTGATTTGAGCACCACGCCAGCCCCCGAGCGCCTTAGACCCGTAAAAATGTAAGGTCCAGTACTCCAACTCTGGTAGGGTCATATTCTCCATTGTGTTTGTCCAATCAACAACAAAGTCAGCAAGGATTTGGGATTTGATTGTTGTACGAGGTTGGTACTCAATGTCGAAAGCTGAAAGCAATATGCCCCATTTTGCGACTTGTCCTGTGGCATCACTGTTGTTGATTATGTCTCACATGGGAGCTGTGCTCACCACGGTAATTGCATGTTCCTGAAAATAATGTCGTAACTTACGAGTTGCTAAGAACACACCATAAGCCAGCTTTTGATAGTGCGGATACCGCTGCTTTGATTTTGTTAAGACCTCGCTAAGATAGTAAGTGTGACGCTGCACCAGGTGTTCCTAATTTTCCTCTGGTCTCTCCACTATCATGACGATACTGATGACAATGTTTGTCGTAGCGAGATAGAGCAACATCGGTTCCTGTGGTTCCGGTGCTGCAAGGATAGGAGCAGATGAGAGTACTGCTTTTAGGTCTTGTAGTGCAGCTTCAACTTCGTTGGTCCAAACGAACTTTTTGGTCTTTTTAGGAGCTTGTATAGTGGTGCGGCTCTTTCACCGAGCCGGCTTACAAACCGACTGACTGCCACAATGCAACTAGTTAGTCTTTGAACGTCCTTCGGGCGAGTTGGCCTAGAAATATTGAGTATAGCCTTAATCTTGTCCCGGTTTACCTCTATGCCTCTTTGAGACACGATAAAACGTAACAATTTTCCGGCTGGTATTCCAAAGAAGCATTTCTTCGGGTTAAGCATTATGTTCTATTTTTGTAGATTAGCGAACGTTTCCTCCAAGTCGTAAATTAGCATTTCCTTCTTTTTGGACATCACCGCAATGTCGTCCACATATGCATGTACATTGCATCCGATTTGGTCATGGAGGCAACGCTGCATAGTGCGCTAGTACATAGCTCCTGCGTTCTTGATCTGGCTAACTCTAGTCGGGCTAGTTCCTTAGCTATTTCCTTACGCTTTTCAGTGCCGAAACATCGTAAGGTCTGTTTGACGGGTTTAGTGTTCGGGTGTACATTTAGAGAGTGCTCGGCAAGTTCCCTAGGTACTTCGGTCATGTCAGATGGCTGCCATGCGAAGATATCTTGATTTGCTTAGAGGAACTTGACGAGCGCACTTTCCTATGCGCTATCTAGGCCTACACCTATCTAGGTAACCTTGGAGGGGTCATCATCCTTCAATGGCGTCTTCTTCATCTCTTTTGATGCCTTGAAATCCGGATTCGGCTTTGTCACCTCCTTCTTCGTCGCGGGCATCTCGGACGGATCAATGGTCTTCTTGATCTCCTAGTCTCGCACTCTCACACCTCCTTCGGGTCTCCCATGATGGTGATCACGCCTTTGGGACCTGGAATTTTCATCATATTGTAAATGTAACACGGACGAGCCATAAAAGCCCACTAAGCCGGACGTCTGAATATATCATGGTACGCGCTCTTGAACGGGACCACTTCGAAGGAAAGTGCTTCCGTCCGATAGTTCTTTGGAGTTCCAAAGGTAACATCCAAAGTGATTTCTCCCAAGGAATTGGCTTGTCTTCCTGGGACAACTCCGTGAAAGATCACATAACTGTAATTCAGCTAGGTCTCCGAGATTCGCATCCGGTGTAGCGTTTTGACATACAGGATGTTAATGCTGCCGCCGCCATCCATGAGAGTCTTGGAGAAACCATAGCCATCAATAAGTGGATTAACGACTAAGGTGTATTTTCCTCGCCTGTGCAACTTAGGTGGATGATCAGCACGGTCAAAGGTGATTGCCACTTCTGACCAGTCCAAAAACTGGGTGACAGCCAGAACTGTCGTGTTGAGCTCATGCAGAACTGCTTTCTTGACCTTAGCTGGTTGAGATCCGAGGAAGGTGACGTAAGTGTCTTTCTTTGTCAGTAACTTTTTCTTCCCTTTTGGCTTGGGATTTGAAGGATCATCTTCCTCCATGTTAGAATCTTCCTTGGTCTCTTTATCTTTTTTGGGATTTTTTCCCCTTCTTTCGCTTAGCCCCGTAGCCAGCAGTATCGTCTTTCTTGATGTCATCATTAAAACGACATTCGGCGTTTGTGTGAGACGAGCCCCCATTGGCATCTAAGTGATGCACACATGGGTTATTGGCAATGTCGGCCCAGGAGTAGGTTTTGCCAGGTTGCTGGTCTCCTCTACCCTGGGCTGTTGATGTCCCATGACCGCGTCCGCGGCCACCACCACGTCCTCCTCTTCCTCCAGACCTAAAAGTAGTAGTGACCACTTCCGTTTCCGCGTTGGGCTTTTCTTCTGAGGTATTCTTGCGCTTTTGAGCTTGCTGCTTTGGTTGTTTTGCCGATTGTGGCACATCTAGGGCATTCAGTAATCCCTCTGCGTCGTCATTAGCATCTACATACTTGCTCGTTGTTTCTATCATTTCTCCCAGATCAGTGACCTTGTCACACTTCAAGTGATGACGTAGCAAACCAATTGGGAGTCCGGCAATGAAAGCTTCAATCGCAGTTTGGTCATTTACTCCCTCACAGGAGTTTTTAGTGTCGATCCATCATCCGAGGTAATCTCGGCAAGTTTCTCCGGCTTTCTGGGTGCAATGCTGTAGGTCTCCTACCGTACATGGCCTCCGATATGTGCCTTCAAAATTCCAAAAGAAAGCACTTTGCATGTCATACCAGTTATGGATGGTGTTATCCGGAAGTTTATTGAGCAATGATCGTGTCGTCTTCCGCAACATAAGTGGGAGATATTGGGTTGCAACCAGGTCATTTCCGCCTTTGGGGATGCAGCAAGCTTGGAAAAAGTCCTGGAGCCAAGTATCTGGCCGAGCTACACCGTCATAGGGTTGGATGTGTCTTGAGATAGCAAATCCTTCTGGGAATTTTGTTGCTCTTATGCGTGGTCCGAAGCATTTTGGGCCCACGTATATAACATCGTTTTCCTAGCGCCACGCCTCTATGTTGGAGTTAATCTGGTGTCTTGCGTCACTTCGGGATAGAGATCGCCGTCCTGATTGACGGCTGTGGCTGCGGTGCATTGGAGCCGGACTTCAGCTTCTGCCACCACCTCCACCACCATGACGCCCTCCTTAGCCTCCTTGAGAGCCGTTGTGATGGATACACGGTGGAGAGGGTGGAGCAGCTGGATTGTTTCCAGCTGATCGCCGGCCTCCGTCCGGAGTGTCATTATTTCGGCTTCGGGGAGGGTCTTCATTATGACGAGCCCCTGCCGACTTGACTCAGCATGGTGTCCGTCGTTCCTTCGTCCGTCATGCCCATCGCGATGAGGTTCAGCTGGACGGCTTGTATGTCTAGGAGGTGGCATTCTTTGTTGGTCCTTCTCCTGACGTTTCTCTTTATCTTCTTCCCTGCGATCGTTTGACTCTCGCCAAGGAGGATTTCTCAGATACAGTGCAGCAATCGCCTCTTGCTCGGCGGCTGGAGCAACGTTGCGCTAGTCACATGCAATTCTGTGGTGTTGTCTTGAAGATTCAGTTCTTGAGTGATTGTCTTCCTAACGGTCGGAATGGTGATTCTGTTCCACAACCCGTTGGGATCTAATGTCGTTCCAGGCCAGATCCGTGTGACATTGGTCTTATTGAGAGACCAGTTTTCTGCTCCCGTATTTCGCGACCTTCTGCTGCTCTAGACCCTTGTTGAGTAGCTTAATGCCCAATCGAACCTCTTCTGGGCCTGGATTATTTGCCAGCATATCTCAAGCCGCGGCGGTGTTTTGTACTGGTGTTGGGTACACCAGATCTCCAGTACTGTCGAGCCGAGGCATCCCCGGATCTCCCTCAAAGAGAACCTTTCGTACTTCCGGAAATTTGTTAGCCCGTACATGGCCTTTCTGGTTCTTCTGATGTTGCAGAGAGATGAGCTTCTTCGCCTTATCCATGCGCTTCTTCTCTTCCTCGATGTTTTTGGCTTCATCCAGGAGTACTTGGCGATGTGCTTCTAGGGCTTGGGCCCTTTCGTCCAATTTCGCAGCAGTGAGTTCTGCCGTAGTAGGGATAGGTGTGGTTAATGCAGTGTCGATGAGTTTACGGGCACTTGCGGTGACCACGTGTCCATCTACTGACTCTTCTTTGGGCTCGTCTGGGATAAGTGCTCCATCCGAGTCTTCTTTGTATTCTTCGGCAATCACCTCCTCTTTTGGAAGTTCTTTTGTCGGGGTCTTGTTCTTCTTCTTTGCCTTCTTGGCAGCGCCGGTAGCAAAGACGGCTTTGGGTCCGTTTCCTGGAGTCAAGCTCTGATCAGTACTTTCGGACATCTGGACGTCGGGATTATCTCCAAGATCCATGTCATCCTGCGCTTTGGGAGAGTTTTCTCCGGATCCTTCATCCATGGCTTCTCCTTCTTCTGCAGCTTTGGAGTTGTACTCCTCTTCATATTCCGCGGAGAACTTTCGGAAATACGTTGACGTCATCGAGTCATCCGAGGATGCGGGTAAGTCGTTGTTTATTTCGATCGCCTCCAGCACCGAGTCTTCATTGTCTCTAGCATCGGTAGAGTCGGATGCGGATCCAACATATCCGACGAAGTGCGATGTGTGGGTCCTGAGGTAGTTGCGGCTTTCCTCATGGGCTTCCTCGAAGATCCTGATGGTTTCGAGAACCTCATCACGTTTGCGCCTTGCAGCATCATGCGCCTCAACGTGTGCCTCAGGAAAGGTTGGTCTGTTCTGGTGTTGGCAGAGCCGGAACCAAGGTTGTTGTTGTGCTCCTCCTAGACTTCGACCTCGGTGGGTGGATCGATCTGGGATTCGGCCTCTCTAGGGAGATCCACTCCAGATTCGACTTGAACCACAAGATCTGCTTCAGATTTGGCTTTCTCCACTATCTCCGGCACAGGTGCGGACTGGGTGGGTTAGGGTTTTCTGGGATCCGGAACTCTGCCGCCTCCGCGGACAAAGGGGACCCATAAATTTCTTCTGCCTCGATCATCACCGCTGGGGTGAGTTGGGCAGGTTTAGCGAATCTGATGTACACATGATCTCGCCGAAAGACATGATGGTGTAGGCAGTCAGGACCTCCCTAGCCAGAATCCAGGTCTTGTCGAGAACGATGAGAGGGACGTCAGTGGCGTAGAGGATGCGACCGACATCGATAGTCTCGCTGATTCCGATTTTTGCAGATTCCACTCGGAACGCAGATCCGAAGCTCACTTGCCCCACGGTGGGCAGCAACTGTCGTTGGATTGATGACAAGTACGCCATGAGAGGGTCCTCGAGCCGTGTGGAAGAGAGGGGTGTGATACGTAGGGTGTTCCGGGACGGTGAGCACACAAGTTTACCCAGGTTCGAATCTGCCGGCTTTGGACGGATCCTACTCCTGCTAGCAATCCAGTAATATGACATAGCCGGAATATGGGTTACAAGGGTTTCACCTGTGCGAGTTGAGATTGTAGACTATTGTGAGGGTGCCCTAAAGGCTCTCCCTAGGACGGCTTATATACATATCCGGCCTAGGGTTTAGAGGAGAGATCTATCCGGCTACGACTAAGAGTCGGTTATAGAGTACATCTTGAACTACAAGTAACACTATGGGCCTATGTCGGTAAGTCTTCTAGGCCTTCCCGTAGCCAGACTGGACTCCATCTCTTCTCCCTGACTGGGCCGCTCGTGAAGCAAACCTCTAACACGAAGTGGGCACCCCTGGTCAGTGAGGTACAGTGAGGATACCGAGAAAGTATATCCCCAACACCAACGGCTAGAGGCCATCCGCCAAAAGATAATGTATCATCGATTTTTCGCCTAATGTATAAAGAGATAAGTTCTTATAGCTTAAGATCTTTATTATTGATCAAAAGATCTATGTTTTCTGTCAAACTAACAACAACTATGATCCTATGTCCAGATACAGGCATCCGAACATAGCCTCGGGGGCTACTCCCATCGGGAGCGCTGGCACGCACCCGATAGAAATCCAATTGCATATAAAAAATATTCATGATTGAAAATACCTTTGAGTTTTACATCAATGTATCCTCAAAGAGGTATCCTCAAAAGAAAGATTACTCCCATCGGGAGCCAGCATAAAGCATTAAAACTATCTGATAAAAACAAAAAACATTGGCAGTAGGCCAACCGCCAAAAAAGCTAAAAATCTCAGATCACGCTCAAACATGACAAAAATCCGAATGCCGTGTTCAGACACATGAAGGTAACACCCCAGGATTCATCCTATGTGGCCTGGTAATCGCACAAGATTGCGCTCTGCCAGTAAAATATCTGTATCAATGATATGATGAAAAATCCCGACGGATGCGTTGGGTACCCGATAAAAATAGAAGCTGGAATTTAGTTTTCGGTAAGACCTCGGCGGCCCGAACTGAATTACGCCAGTAATAAATTCCAGTTCAGGCTTGGGGACTTGAATTTGATGTAGGACAACCTTGTTTTTGCCCAGGAGCAATTAACTAATTCCCGATCCGTCGGAAGTGTTGGGTCCGCAGCATAGAAAACAAAATAATTCATACGGTGTGAACTACACGCCAAGATCTATCTACTAGGTACAAAGCAACGGGTGGACATACATCCAACGAGAACTTACCCTTGTAGAGAACGAGCTTTGTTAACGAGTAGGAACTCGTGGTTGATGTAGTCGTACACTTGCCGATCTCAAGATCGTGATGAAGTCCAGCAGGTCCGACTCCAGCACGTCCATCAGATCCAGCTCCAGCACCACCAAGTCTAGCACCATAAAGCAGCGGTGCATCCGTGATCGCACACACGTCCGATACCCCGACAATCTCCGTCCCTCGCTCCAGGAAAGCAGCGGAAGTAGCAACTCCTTTCCAGATAAAGCCACTGGGAACATGTATCTCGCTAATCCGAGACCATGGGGAAATAATACTAGAGGGGGAGAGACATCCTTCACAAGGAGGTGTGTGTGAGAAGTGAGGAGGGGGTGGCCTTTTATAGGAGGAGGGGGGTGCCCCTCCTTCATGGTCGGCACATGGAGGAGGTGACCCTTCACCTCCTCCATTCATGTGGTGGTAACTCCCTCCACATAAATTTGCCCCTTCACATTCTCTTTTAAAGTCTCCACTTTAAATGCATTAAATTTCTCCAAATTTAATGCTCTCTCATTTAATAAAACTCTTTTATCAATTTTATTCAGAATTTTGTTAATTACTTTAATTAACAAACATTCACATAAAACCCCCTGCAACATTTCAATATTACATGCAGAACCAATTTCAGCAATTTCACCCGAAATAGTTTCGGTGTCTATTGAAATAATTCTAGCGCTTTCTTAAATCTTTATCTGAAACATATTTGCTCCAAATGGTGTCGGTATCCCTTAAGTGTGTCACCCGACGGTTCGCGAATAATGCAGACATGATCGAGACCCCTCTCTGATCAATAATCAGAAGCGGGACCTTTAACACATTCAACGATGACTTCTATGATCGTGAGAACCTTTAACGCTAGTAACTGAATCCCTTTGTCCCGCGATATATTACATGTCCGAGATTCGATCATCGATATCTCCATACCTAGTTTGATCTCGTTACCGACATTTACTCTTTTCTCATTCCCGTGATATAACATTCTAGTGATCACATCACTTGCTTGCAAGCTATTTCAATGTGATATCACCGAGAGGGCCCAGAGAATATCTATCCGTCATCTAGATTGACAAATTCCACTCTTGATCCATGAGCCTCAACATAACACCTTCATAGTACTGAACCCATCTTTATAGTCACCCTGTTATGGCGTGACGTTTGATGTTATCAAGATACTCTTCTGGTGTTAGCAATTAACATGATCTCATGGTCTAAGGATAAAGATTACTTCGTATGATGTTATAGAAATATAAACATAATGACTTGATCGTAATGCTATACTTCGGATGAATGTTCATCACATCATTCCACCAATGGTGTGAACTTGTTATTAACAACATCCAATGTCCATGATCAGGAAACCTTGATCATCTTGTTAATCAACAAGCTAGTCTATAAGAGAGGCATGACTAGGAACCCTTTTTGTTTATTAAACACACATGTATTGATGTTTCCAAATCAATACAATTCTAGCATGTAAAATAAACATTTATCATAAACATGGAATAAGATAATAACCACTTTATTATTGCCTCTCGGGCATATTCCCTTCAGTCTCCCACTTGCACTAGATTCAATAATCTAGTTTGAAAAACTTTGCGCATTGAACACCTATGGCTTTCTTGTGCTGCATATACGCTATTGCTAGTGGTTAACATAATCTCCGGATGTGACAGTTTCAGATCCGTGTGTATTTGCATGTCTTTGCGTCTCTACGCATCACTCATTCTCAAATGAGATGTCATTGTATAAATTTGGTCCTCTGGTGAGACCTTTAGTTCGTTTGGCTCAAAATATGTCGATATTATTGTCACACAATATATCTTCATAGTATTAGCCCACTTTGAACCACACCTAGTTTGATAACAAACTACTTAACACAAATGCCCTCCTTTGCTGCTACTATAGCAATCATATACTTAGCCTTTTGTTGTAGTATCCGTCACAATGTCTCAACTTTGGAACTCATCCAAATCCATCATGGAACATACTTTCCATTACATTGTGCCACCCATAGTCAAAATTGAGATAAATTTAATTTGTATCTTGGGACAAAACTAATATCAATGTAACACTTTACAATGAATTACCTTTAACTATTTGTCACTTGTACATTATATATTCTTAGTTCTTCCAAAGCTCATAAGAATATCTTTACTATTGTCCAATGATCATCTTATGAATCATTCTAGTATATGCTCATAACATTTAGAGCATAGGACATTCTGGATATATACATATCATGGTATAATCGATCAAAATCTTCATGTGATTTTACTCATCAAGTGTTGAAACACTTGAATTTTGATACAATCCTTTCCATGCAGCAAGAACCTTTCTTGTTGTTTCCATATTGAACCCTTTCAATATATCATATATGTATGTCTAGCACAACCATATTAGTGCCTTATCTATCCATATAGATATTGATGCCTAATATTCCGGGTTTGCCCAAGTCTTTCATCGAAATCTTATTTTAATGAAATTCTTAACTTGTGTCAATACAAGATACATCATTTCCAATCAACAATATGTCCTCTACATAATGTATTAGAAATATGTCTCAGCGCTCCCACTTAATTTCTTGCAAATGCAAGCATCTTCATCATCTCCGATGAATTTAAACTCTTTTAATAGTTTCATCATGGTGAAGATTCCAACTCCGCTATGCTTACTTCAACTATTGAAGTTTACATGCCCTTTTAGCACCCTTTGAATTAACAAAACCCTTCGGACCATGTCAGGTACATGTCCTAGGTTACCGTTCTATTAGAAGAACCTTGTTTTGTTTATTCAACTACCACATACCAAATTATATGTAGTGGTTGCTACATTAATCCGCCAAGACTATATATCGCTATGAAAGATCATATCTTGTCATAGTAAACTCCCTGAACATTGCCGTAAACTTCTTTCCGACATGTCGACTATTTCATAGATGTCAAACATCCATGTCTATTTCTTTATAGATCCAAACATGACCGATAGGCTTCACACCTTTTCGGAGGGTCTTCCAAGTTCAGAAACTTGATTTCTCGTGTATGGATACTATCACGGATTCTATGAGTTCTATTCATTTTATGGAGTCAGGGCCCATCATCGGTTCTTTGCATGTAGTCGGTTCATCATTGTCAAAACAATAACGACTTGCTTATCAAATCTTACTATTTGATTCTTACCGACCCACACGGTTCTATAGGAACTTTAATCTCCGAGATCACACCTTTTGTAATCACGAGAGCCATGAGCATTGTGGCCGCCACCGGGACACTTTCCGGCGCTGCGCTACTTAGCACATATAGCTAAGGTTCAACAACCTTATCAAAGTTCTATTGTCCTCCCACTTAACTTTTCACGAAAAATTCCTTCTCAAGAAATTTGACGTTCCAAGTAACAAACTCTTTTGTCCTTGGTGTTATGGAGAAATTCCCAACAAATTATTTGGGATAACCTACAAAGACGTGCTTATCCGACTTTGGTTGTACATTTTACTTATGCATAGCATACGAAAATTTAAGAAAAGACAATTCGGGTTTTATACCAAACCATAACTCATATGGTGTCATTTCAACGGATCACGATGGTGCTCTTTTTAGTGTAAAAGTGCTAGTCTCTAAAGCTTCAATCCTTAAAACATAATGGCAGTTTTATAAATGACACCTTTGATCTTACCATGTCAAACATGGTTTGATTTCATCTCTCGAATATGCCATACTCCTATGGTTTATCAGGAAACACAAATCATGGAACAATTCCTCAAGTCTTAGGTGTTTTTGCTAAACATGTAACTCAAATATCTTCCTTTATGATCGAATCATAAACTCTTTATTTTCTTGTTACAATGATTTTCCACTTCATCTTGAAAGTCTTTGAACAATTTTCAAATGTTTCATACTTCTTCCTTATTAAGTAAATATACAGATATATTCACTCAAATTTTCGGAGAAAGCATATGAAGCAAAAAGATCCATCGCATATGGCTACACATAATGGACTATGCACATCAGCATGCACAATTTCCAATAAGCTAGTCATCCGTTCCTCTCTGGCCTATGGACGGAGTTTCAATTATCTCGAGGAAAGTCTCACATGCGTCAATTGATCAAAATCAAAGACTCCAAAAATCCATCAACATGGAGTTTCTTCATGTTTTCTTTCAAATATAATTTAAACAGCGATGTCACTTCATAAGTGATATTTCAATCATTTGTCTTGTGAAATTTTAGCAATAGTGTTTATGGATGTGATTTCTCCAACTAGACTTGTAAAAGTTCATCCATCCTTTATGGAATACGGTAATTGTTTGAACAACCAGTGTTCTCATGATACCGGAACAAAATAACAATTATTTAAACAAATCTTGAAGGCTTGGTTTGATGACAACGAAAAACACAATAACACCTTATTTGTTTTCGATGAACATCATCACTCATTCTCTTGCTGGTTACTTAGGCCATTGTAGTTCATGAATTGTGTTGTCCTGTATGACACTTCATACCAACCAATTCGGTATCCAATACCTAAGAACCACATTGTTGAACAATCAAGGAATATAGCCATAACATGTATATATTCTATATACCTAAGTTGGACATCTCCAACCTTTTATTTTTCTGCCAAATATTTTATAGATTCTCTTTCAGCAATTCCTTTTCTTTTAAAAGAATCTATCAACATCAATAGTGGTGTCATCAACATGACACATGGTACAAAGCGTATATAGTCAAATACTAATACCTTTGGACTTGCACTTTGAAGTGGATCACCATCATCAAATGTTTGGTGTTCTTTCAAAAATCCATTCTTTAGTAATCTATTAGTGTAGTAAACATTTTACTTACATCTTCTATTCATCCTTATCATGACAACTTTCATGATCAAGCTACTATAGCTTATAAGGAAGAATCACGAGTATAATATAAGTTCCCAAAACCTTATTGGTAGATTCGGATGCCTAGCATCTCCATCCTTCACAAATTCTCATACAATATGAGAACATGTATTTTGCTGAATTATACTCTATCATAATGCAACCAAAAACATTGTTTCAGATATCACAATATCTTTCACACATGATGGTTTCTGAAACAATTTCCAGCTCCAATATAATCTTGATATTAAAACAACTTTTTGAATATCAATAATCATGGAGGCAAACATGATACTTTAGATACTAACATTGGAATTCTTACTCTTGATTTAATACTACTTATTAAACTTCATGGAGTAAATAGAGTTTGCTGAAAGTTTGCAATAGGACTTATAAACTTTAAATTGACATTCAAAACAATATGATACCAGTTCGTAAAGTAAATATCCAGAATTCTATAGTTCTATTATCTCAAATAAAAACTAAGCATAAGGTAGAAAACGAATTCCAATGACTACAACAAACTATGCAAATTCACTTTGATTTAATTTATGACAAATTTGGTTTAACTAATCCAATTTAGAAATGAACTCCCACTCAAAAACGACATCCCTCGTGCCTTTTTGGTGATTACATGAACCAAATCCACTACACCAAGTCCGATCATCACGTGAGTTGATGTAGCTTCAAAGGTGAGCATCTATATGGGCATCATATCAACGATATGACTCATGCTTAACCTTTCGGTCCGTGTTCCGAGGCCATGTCTGTACATGCTAGGCTCGCCAAGTAAGAACCTTAGTACTCGCATGTGTAAAACTGTCTTACACCCGTTTGTATGAAAGCGTAGAGTCGAGTACACCCGATCATCACGTGATGTCTCGAAATACGATCCACAAAACGGTGCATACTTAAGGAAGAACACATTTTTATCTTGATATCTAAAAGAGGGATCATCTTACAATGCTACAGAAAGCGCCAAACTAGCAGTATAAGATGCTAACATCTAATGTGTAAAGTGAGACGATATGGTCCATGCATTTGATATCTATCACTTGCATCGTGGTATGATCTCTATCATTCCTTTGTGTGTAAGGCCAAGGTCTATGGAACTTACACGTTGAGTGTGTTGTAAGAGTATCTATCATACATCTACTTACAACAATACCATATCAATACACTAGCCCAACAACGATCTTAACTAGACGCCTCTAATTTATCAATTGCAAGTTTTACGTGGCTTAGGGCTTTCGAAGAAAGAACCGTTCTTACCTACGAACATGAACCACAACGAGGATAACTAAGTTATTAGCAACTCATTGTAAATCAGATATTGACTATAGTAGGAGAGACAGAAACCCGCTAGCCACTTATGCAAAACAAGTTGCATGTCAGTCGTGGAACCGGTCTCATGTACGATGACATGTAAGGTTGGTCCAGGCCGCTTCATCCCACTATGCCACCAATATCCAAAATACATAGAAGATGCAATAACATGATCATCATAGCCCACATATCAACATATGTGTACTACCCGTGCTAAGCACCTACGCATAGATCAGACTCTGATACCACTGTTGGGTCCGCAGCATAGAAAACAAAAAATTTCCTACGGTGTGAACTACACGCCAAGATCTATCTACTAGGTACAAAGCAACAAGTGGACATATATCCAACGAGAACTTACCCTCGTAGACAACGAGCTTTGTTAACGAGTAGGAACTCGTGGTTGATCTAGTCATACACTTGCCGATCTCAAGATCATGATGAAGTCCAGCAGGTCCGGCTCCAGCACGTCCATCAGATCCAGCTCCAGCACCACCAAGTCCAGCACCGCAAAGCAGCGGTGCATCCGTGATCGCACACACGTCCGGTACCCCGACAACCTCCATCCCTCGCTCTAGCAAAGCAGCGGAAGCAGCAACTCCTTTCCAGATAAAGCCACCGGGAACATGTATCTCGCTAATCCGAGACCATGGGGAAATAATACTAGAGGGGGAGAGAGATCCTTCACAAGGAGGTGTGTGTGAGAAGTGAGGAGGGGGTGGCCTTTTATAGGAGGAGGGGGGTGCCCCTCCTTCATGGCCAGCGCATGGAGGAGGTGACCCTTCACCTCCTCCATTCATGTGGTGGTAACTCCCTCCACATAAATTTGCCCCTTCACATTCTCTTTTAAAGTCTCCACTTTAAATGCATTAAATTTCTCCAAATTTAATGCTCTCTCATTTAATAAAACTCTTTCATTAATTTTATTCAGAATTTTGTTAATTACTTTAATTAACAAACATTCACATAAAACCCCCTGCAACATTTCAATATTACATGCAGAACCAATTTCAGCAATTTCACCCGAAACAGTTTCGGTGTCTATTGAAATAATTCTAGCGCTTTCTTAAATCTTTATCTAAAACATATTTACTCCAAATGGTGTCGGTATCCCTTAAGTGTGTCACCCTACGGTTCGCGTATAATGCAGACATGATCGAGACCCCTCTCAGATCAATAATCAGAAGCGGGACCTGGAGATCCATACTGACTCCTACACATTCAACGATGACTTCTGTGATCGTGAGAACCTTTAACGCTAATAACTGAATCCCTTTGTCCCGCGATATATTACATGTCCGAGATTCGATCATCGGTATCTCCATACATAGTTTAATCTCGTTACCGACATGTACTCTTTTCTCGTTCCCGTGATATAACATTCTAGTGATCACATCACTTGCTTGCAAGCTATTTCAATGTGATATCACCAAGAGGGCCCAGAGAATATCTATCCGTCATCTGGATTGACAAATTCCACTCTTGATCCATGAGCCTCAACATAACACCTTCGTAGTACTGAACCCATCTTTATAGTCACCCTGTTACGGTGTGACGTTTGATGTTATCAAGATACTCTTTTGGTGTTAGCAATTAACATGATCTCATGGTCTAAGGATAAAGATTACTTCATATGATGTTATAGAAATATAAACATAATGACTTGATCGTAATGCTATACTTCAGATGAATGTTCATCACATCATTCCACCAATGGTGTGACCTTGTTATTAACAACATCCAATGTCCATGATCAGGAAACCTTGATCATCTTGTTAATCAACAAGCTAGTCTATAAGAGAGGCATGACTAGGAACCCTTTTTGTTTATTAAACACACATGTATTGATGTTTCCGAATCAATACAATTCTAGCATGTAAAATAAACATTTATCATAAACATGGAATAAGATAATAACCACTTTATTATTGCCTCTCAGGCATATTCCCTTCAGGAAGCATCAGACTCGTTGTAACAAATCCCTATAAAAAATAAAGAGTAAAGAAATAAAACATAAAGGAAAACAAAGAAAAAGTAACTTTGAGACTCAACCTGAAACTACGGTTCAAGTAGAGTCTCGAGGCCACTAACATAGGTATGATTACTCGGATGCTTATGATTTACTACCCTATACTGGGTAAAAGGCTTCCGGCCCATGAAGATTCCAGATGACAGCCCAAGGAAGTAACCGACAAAGACTTTGATTGTATTAGGAAATAAACTATGAACCGACATTGTATACGTGTTGTAATTACGCGTGTATGAAACCTATCCGCATACAACTTTGAGACTCGTCCTATTATATATAGGACGGGAGAAGCCCAAGCGAGGGTACCGAAAACTCCCAAGCAACTTGTAATAGTATGATTCCCAAATATTCAGGCGTCTTTGACTCCATTGTTTTCCTGACATCCGACGAAATCCCCAGTGTTCTCTTTTTCGCGAAACCCTAAGTCCATCACCATGGGCATTGCCGAGGTTACCCCCTTGTCACTAGCACTTTCACTTGTTATTTAATGAACTCATTATTATCCTGAAGTGTTTGTAGCACCTTAAGACTCATGGAAAAAGCTGCTCCAGTTGTCTACTTAATATCTTCATCAAGTTTGTCAAGATAAAGTTGCAGCAACCGAAGATGTTTGGCTGTCCCTGGCGTCTCCCTGTCCATCTCTTCAATCTTCAGTTCTACGGCCTTCAAATCCCTCTTCCGGCACGCATTGTTAGCATCGAGGAACTCCATAGGGATGGTCTTGATCTCCTTGCCTTGCTCGCTGTTGCTCCCGATCTCCATAGGAGCCTTTCTTCTTGGCTTCTATCCTTTGGTTATGTGTCCTCACGTATGAATAAGAGGTGGATTTGTTTATGGAGATTATGATTAGAGAGAGAGACAATGGCAGTATATAAGGGGGTCAAAGGTCGGTAAAACTAGCGAGAAACACCAAATTGTCGCCCAAGAAAAGAATTTTAACAAAATAGGGAAAGAAATCAAAGATTTGGAAGAGTCCTGTCGCGTATAGACCAACTATACAAGCGCAGACCGTATAGTTGGTTCCGGGCAGATATTTCCAAATATCTCGAGTCCAGGTCGATTAAGTCACGACTCGGAACCGACAATAATGTTTTTTAATGAATAAAAAAGGAAAGGCAAACGAAAAGTGTCTGGTAATTTATGACCAACTATACGGTCGGAATTTTGGCTCTGGTCGTATAGTTGGGACCGTATAGATACAGACATCAAAAATAGAAAGTGCCTGATATTTTAACGACCAACTATACGGCCGGAAATTTAGCTCTGGTCGTATAGTTGCGCCCGTATAGGTCTAGAATACGAAAACAATTTCACGAAGATGATACAGAGAGTTTAACGACCAACTATACGGCGGGAAATTTTTCTCCGGTCGTACAGTTGCGCCCATATAGTTGGTAAAAACCCTTAGAAGCATCAAAAAACACGAGGAATTAAAATGCAAAATTTTCAGAAGTAAAATCTATGAAAACAAATCACTTGTTTGAGTAGGAACACTTACCTCGAACTTACTATTTACTTATTCGAGGATGAAAAGCTCCTCCAACAGCAAAGACTTCTTATCTTTTGGAGGAATTGACCTTAGTTCATTGAATAATTCTCGTAAACGAAAACCACCCAGACTAAAGTTCCTCTCAACAATATTGGTTTCTTGTTGGGAAAACATGGACACTGCATCCAACATCTTTATTTCTTGCCTCTGCATAATCTGCAACTCAAGTTCTTGAAGTGAAAGAATCCAACGGATAAGTCTTAGCTTATGGTCTTTCCTCTCAAGGAGTTCTTTTAAACCATCATGATCCGTATGAACTCTTACCTTTGCATCAACTATATAAGAATGAAATTTATCACAAGAGAAAAATACAGCAAAAAGTTCCCTTTCTTCCTTAGGGTAATTCTTTTGAGCACCATTAAGAGTTATACTAGCATGATGTATAATATTAAATCTGTGACCAATGTGCTATCCCAGAGTTACTCCTATAGCATCATCACTAGTTTCACATATTAAGTCAAGGGCCGTATCCTAGATAGGTGGTTTAATGATTGGAGCACAGGATAAAGCATTCTTGAGTTTATCAAAGGCTTCAAGACATTTATCATCAAAGTTAAATCTTACTCCCTTTTGCAGGAGGTTAGTCAAATGTTTAGATATTCCCGAGAAATTTCTAATGAACCTTCTATAAAAACCCACATGCCCAAGGAAACTTCTTATATGTGGCGCCCCGCAAAAACCAATACTAGAAAATCGCGTTGTTTTTGTGAATTGTATCATCATGACCGCATGCTCATGTCATCATGCCACCTTGCATTTGAGCATCACCATGTCATCTTGCATTTGTTTTCATAAAACTATCTTCGAAAAGTCTGTTTTTTGTTTTCTAAACGCACCGTCTTTATTCAAACACAAAACCCGGGTCTCCAGAATATTTTGTTTTGTCTACCAACGGTTTACAAACGCATCGTTTTTAATAAATAAAATATTTAATTTATTTTAAGGAGGCAGCCTGCCAGGCCCGAAAGCCCGGCCGGCCACCTCCAAAACCCTAGTCTAAAAATATCTAATCCTAAATCTACCCCACTCTAATCCTACCCAGCCCCTCCACCTCACCCCGCCCAATAGCCATGCGACACCTCACCAACCCCCTCCCTTTTCCCTCCACCTCACCCAACACACACCACCCACACCTGATCCACCCGCCTGGCCCCACCCGCGTACGCGCGCAGCGACCCAGCCCACCCGGCGCCTCCCACCAGTCCACGTCCACACGCCACCGACCCGACCACCTCGATCCCCACCCCACGCGTCGATCCCACCTGCCCTTTCTCCTCGGGCCCACGTGGAAGACACGGTCGCCCCGCGCGCCGCTCACCCTCTCTCCCTCCCCCGTTCACCCCTCCCCCTCGCGTCCTCCTCCTCGTGGTCGCGTCCCCGTCCCCGACCTCTCCGTCTCCTGCCGCTAGCGTCTCCCGACCCGGAGCTCCTTCGGCCTCCCTCCGGCCTCCTTCCCCCGCCGCCTTCGCCTCGGCCGCCTTCCTCTCTTCCCCGGCTGGCGCCTCCCCTCTGCGGCGAGCCCCACCGGATCAAGCGCAGCCGCCGGCTGCGCGAGCTACCCCACAACCCTACCGCCGCGTGAGGCCCCACCGAGCCGCGCCATCGTCGGCCTCGTCGACCCCTATCCCTGGCTGCTCCTTCCCTTCTCGCGCAGATCCATCGCGGCCCCGCCTCCTCGGCCGGCCTGCCCTCGTCTCGCCTCGGTCGCCACCGGGGTACACCGCGTCGTCCCCGCCTCCTCGGGCTCCTCCCCTCCGAGCTCTTCTCCACAGCGACCGGTGCCCCGTCCCTTTCTCCTCCTCGCCGCAGCGAGCCTCGCGCCTCTCCACCGACCGACCCTCGGCCGCTCGCCTGCCTCTGCTTTGTGAGCACCGCCGCCGACAGCGTCTCCTCCGGCGTCCTCGATCCCCGCGACCGGCCGTCGTCCTTGAGCCGCTGCCGCCAGCGGGCCCCTCTTGGCCGCGCCTTCCTCGCCAGTCGTCGTCCTGCGCGCGGACCCCGTCGCCCTCTCCAAAGTCGAGGTCCCTCATCGCCGCCTCCGTGCCCTTCTCCCGCCTGGCCTCCGTGTGCTCGTCGCCCTTACGACTCCTCCCGATCTCGACCCCCAATGCCCACCTGCAGCCGCCGACGAACCCCGTGGTGACTTTTCGCCTCGTACTTGTGCTTGTGACCAAGTGGTTCCCCTGAAGGTTGCTTGTTGGTACTCCCGTCGTCTCACTCGCTCTGTACGTGCACATGCATATGTGTTTGCGTGAGCACTTGATAGGCAATTTTCTGTACGCCGATGTTCAGGATCCTCGTGATTGATAGATCGATGGGAATTCCAGCAAGATATTCTCCTTCCCGTACCCCAAGACCACTGATGCTTGGAGATGTACCCGAGCGAATTCGAGAAGGCACGCCAAGAACTCCTTCCTCGGATACGAAGACCGAGCCTCGACCCGCCAAGGTGTTCTTCTTGGAATCGCCATGACCTCCATCACGGAGACCGAAGACCCGATCTTGGAGTCCGAAGACCCCGGATCCGAACCCGAACCCCTCCGACCCCGGTGAACACCAAGATCGTCGATCCGATGTGTGACCCCTTTTCCGAGACCACCTATTTTATAATAAACAACATATACTTGTTGCATATTAAATTATTCATGCTTGTATCTTGTCATGTGGATTGGGGGCATTATGCCAATTCACCGCATAATTAAATATGGAGTCTATATGAGGGCTTTTCTAGTCTTATATTGCCTCCATTTAAATTGCATAGCAAACCGATGCCATGTTTTGCCTTGTTAAGACAACATTTAAATTGCGGGGTACCTAAATAACATGAACTATCTCATTAATTGTCGGGACCCCGGTTCCGCTTAATATTGTCTAGTCGCATCGCATCTTTGCCATGTCATACATCATACATGCATCATGCCGATCTTCTATCATAGTATTAAATATTGCATCCGGTGTTTCTCCTAGTGTTTGCTTCTTCGTGGATTAGGCCGATGAGTTGATGCGAGTATCGACAAGTTCTCCGGATATGATCCGTCGGCAGTGTTTTACTAGGCGAGCATCTCTCCCCCTTCTACCTATTTTGCATTTATAGTCTTTATTTCCTCCTGTTGATCTATTGCTATCCGTGTCGCGATGCTTTAGTTTCCGAACACCAGTTATATCCCGTGCAGCCTCTATATTGCCTTGGACACCTCCTATTACCTGTGTTTCGTAGATAGCTGGCCTTGCGAGTTGTAGTTGCTTGCTCAGGTGTGATCTCGTGTTGTCAAGTACCACAGTTGTTGGAAGGTTGGCAGATGCTTATTGGTGGAGATGCTTATTGGTGGAGATGATCATGACTTTAAATACAACTATTAAAATGCTAGATATAACTAATGCAGAGGCATCGGTGGGCAATAGATGTTATTTGGTTCTTCCATGCCCACTTGTGTCCCGTAGGACCCCGAGTACTTGATACCTATTCCTTGACTATTCGCACTATCCACATCCGGGAGGCCTTATGGACCCCCCTGAGCCCGAGCTTGATTCATTCTTATTTCTTGGGTCCACAAAGTAGTTTGGGGCTTTATTAGTATCCTGTACTTATGCCATGCTTTACTGCTTAATTTAAGATTGTGCGTGGAGCACCTGTACTGTTTTGGATCGCGCCACATTTTCGTGGTATCGACAAGCCCAGTCACACTTTCGGGTTCCCAGTCGTTTACAGCCGTTGTCGCAAACCTTGGGTCCGTTCCGGAGCCGGCCAACTTCGTTGCGGGTAGCTTAGTGGGGTGGCCCCCTAAAATATTTCTGAATCCTGTGATTGCTTTGCCGTGAAAGCCTCGTTGGGTTTTGAGTTGGTTTTTCCGAGGTTGATCGAGTGTGTGTTGCTATTTGTGCACCCCTGCAGGGTAAAACTTTCTGAAAGCTGTGTCCGCGGTTATGGACGGCTTGGAGCACAGTATCTCGATCATAGACAAGCATAACTAAAGTAGTGCTATAAACTTGACTTAATATATGACTAGTAATCAGATTCAACTATAATGAAAGGGATATTAAAAATGCCAACAACTGTTGGATCGGGTGGTTTGTTATATATGCCTAGTAAGTATTGCAACTCCAATGGAATGTGATAAAAGTGCCAACAACTGCTGGGTTTCGGGATTTCTCAGGACAATTATATCTGACTAGTAAATGTTCCAACTACCACAGAATGGTAATTAAAACTGCCCACTACTTATGCTTCAGGATGACTCATGCTATCTATATCTGATTAGTAATTGCCGCAACTATAACGGAATGAGTAAAATTGCCAACTGTGTGAGTTCCTTGGTCCGACTTCCTCGTTTGGTCTCGAGGGGGAAATACTAGGATGGGTTTGTTTGGTGTTAGCTTCAGGTTGGATCCGAATAGGTCTTTCTTATCCCTCTCTGATAAACGTCCGTTGTATCGAGCCTCTATAGGTTATTTAGTGCCACTGCGCTGCCGCTTCAGCCCACCATACCTATGTAGGCGAGCGCCGCCGAATTCTAGCCTTGCCATGTACTAGCCTCAGTACTGACCCTCCTCTTTTCCTTTTGCCCTTTGTCGGCACCCCTTTGTTTTAGCAGGTTTGATATCGCCGTCGTTAGCAGGGTTACCCTTCCAGCTTGGCCTAGGCAGGGTTATGGATGCCATTGGTTATTCTTCAGGGCTCTTAGCCCCATTTGCATCTTGTCCTTAGTCGGACGCTCTATCGTTTTCAAGGTGATTTGGGTCTTTGTATATGATATTTGTATTCTTGACCCGTTGAGTCACTGTTGTATATATATCTGTTCTGTGGGTCCCATCGAGGACTGTTGTGTAATGTTATTACTTCGTTTTCCACCCGCACGAAAGTGCCTGGTGGGCGTCCTTGAATCGTTTCTATGCGGGTTTGGCGGAAAGGGCTAAAACTTGCATAGGGCCGATTCGAGGGTGTTCTAGAGTGGTATCAGAGCTCAGCAGTTGCGGTACCCCACAAGTCCATCCTGTAGGATAACCTAGCTAACGGCCGAAGTAGAGTGTCAAAACTATTTTGCCAAAATCGGTTGGATAGATCTGATTAGGTCTGCTTTTACTCCTTACCCTCTGCTATTCTCCTCTTACCTCGGCGTGATTTGGATCTGTTTTCTTATCTTTTCTTCGAGTCCAGGAATTCTCGTGGGTGGGTTTTCTGTCATACCTTTAGGGTTTCGCTTCCTCCTTTGGTAACGATGTTTCTACTTCCGGACTTCATGCTATCTAAGGAATGTTCATCTGTTGGACTTCTCTTTGTTCCTTGTTGTGCCTTCCGGTGTTTTCCGACGCGACAACATCATCTACGCCAGATCCAATGCAGAGCCTGCATCACTCTTTTTTTTCCGAACCTTGATTGTTGAGATCTTCAGTCTGATTCCGAGAATGGTTGCACGCTTTTCCTACTGATTATGCGGAGTTATAGTTTGGGTGCGTGATGGATCGGACCCCATGCCGACTACTCAATCTATTTGCTCTCGTATATTGAAGTGGATTAGAATGCATCGTTTTTCTCCTTCTGTCGAAGTTAGAGGTGGTTTTGTTTGTTGATACCTCTACCTTCACCTTTGTCCTCGGAGTGTTCTCTGAATGATCATGGACAACGACCTCTTGTTAGTGGTGTCGCGAAGATCTACATGAAGCGAGAAGATTCAGAATGGCGACCTTCTTCTCGGTACCATGAGGCGGATCTCGAGGGCGAGATCCTTTGTTAGTGGTGTCGAATTGTGGCGCCCCGCAAAAACCACTACTAGAAAATCGCGTTGTTTTTGTGCATTGCATCATCATGACCGCATGCTCATGTCATCATGCCACCTTGCATTTGAGCATCGCCATGTCATCTTGCATTTGTTTTCATAAAACTATCTTCGAAAAGTCTGTTTTTGTTTTCTAAACGCACCGTCTTTATTCAAACACAAAACCCGGGTCTCCGGAATATTTTGTTTTGTCTACCAACGGTTTACAAACGCCTTGTTTTTAATAAATAAAATATTTAATTTATTTTAAGGAGGCAGCCCGCCAGGCCCGAAATCCCGGCCGGCCACCTCCAAAACCCTAGTCTAAAAATATCTAATCCTAAATGTACCCCACTCTAATCCTACCCAGCCCCTCCACCTCGCCCCGCCCAATAGCAATGCGACACCTTACCAACCCCCTCCCTTTTCCCTCCACCTCACCCAACACACACCACCCACACCTGATCCACCCGCCTGGACCCACCCGCGTACGCGCGCAGCGACCCAGCCCACCCGGCGCCTCCCACCAGTCCACTCCACACGCCACCGACCCGACCACCTCGATCCCCACCCCACGCGCCGATCCCACCTGCCCTTTCACCTCGGGCCCATGCGGAAGACACGGTCGCCCCACGCGCCGCTCACCCTCTCTCCCTCTCCCGTTCGCCCCTCCCCCTCGCATCCTCCTCCTCGTGGTCACGTCCCCATCCCCGACCTCTCCGTCTCCTGCCGCCAGCGTCTCCCGACCCGGAGCTCCTCCGGCCGCCGCCTCCCTCCGGCCTCCCTCCGGCCTCCTTCCCCCGCCGCCTTCGCCTCGGCCGCCTTCCTTTCTTCCCCGGCCGGCGCCTCCCCTCTGCGGCGAGCCCCACCAGATCAAGCGCAGCCGCCGGCCACGCGAGCTCCCCCACAACCCTGCCGCCGCATGAGGCCCTGCCAAGCCGCGCTGTCATCGGCCTCGTCGACCCCTGTCCCTGGCTGCTCCTTCCCTTCTTGCGTAGATCCACCGCGGCCCCGCCTCCTCGGGGTCCTCCCCTCCGAGCTCTTCTCCGCAGCGACCGGTGCCCCGTCCCTCTCTCCTCCTCGCTGCAGCGAGCCCCGCGCCTCTCCACCGACCGACCCTTGCCCGCTCGCCTGCCTCTGCTTTGTGAGCACCGCCACCGGCAGCGTCTCCTCCGGTGTCCTCGATTCTCGCGACCGGCCGTCGTCCTCGAGTCGCCGCCGCAAGCGGGTCCCTCTTGGTCGCGCCTTCCTTGCCAGTCGTCGTCCTGTGCGTGGACCCTGTCGTCCTCTCCAAAGTCGCGGTCCCTCATCGTCGCCTCCGTGCCCTTCTCCCGCCTGGCCTCCGTGTTCTCGTCGCCCTTGCGGCTCCTCCCGATCTCGACCCCCAATGCCCACCTGCGGCCGCTGATGAACCCCGTGGTGACTTTTCGCCTCGTACTTGTGCTTGTGACAAAGTGGTTCCCCTTAAGGTTGCTTGTTGGTACTCCCGTCGTCTCACTCGCTCTGTACATGCACACACATATGTGTTTGCGTGAGCACTTGATAAGCAATTTTCTGTACGCCGATGTTCAGGATCCTCGTGATTGATAGATCGATGGGAATTCCAGCAAGATATTCTCCTTCTCGTACCCCAAGACCACTGATGCTTAGATATGTACCTGAGCGAATTCGAGAAGGCACGCCAAGAACTCCTTCCTCGGATACGAAGACCGAGCCTCGACCCGCCAAGGTGTTCTTCTTGGAATCGCCATGACCTCCATCACGGAGACCGAAGACCCGATCTTGGAGTCCGAAGACCCCGGATCCGAACCCGAACCCCTCCGACCCCGGTGAACACCAAGATCGTCGATCCGATGTGTGACCCCTTTTCCGAGACCCTCTATTTTATAATAAACAACATATACTTGTTGCATATTAAATTATTCATGCTTGTATCTCGTCATGTGGGTTGGGGGCATTATGCCAATTCACCGCATACTTAAATATGGAGTCTATATGAGGGCTTTTCTAGTCTTATATTGGCTCCATTTAAATTGCATAGCGAACCGATGCCATGTTTTTCCTTGTTAAGACAACATTTAAATTGCGGGGTACCTAAACAACATGAACTATCTCATTAATTGTCGGGACCCTGGTTCCGCTTAATATTGTCTAGTCGCATCGCATCTTTGCCATGTCATACATCATACATGCATCATGCCGATCTTCTATCATAGTATTAAATATTGCATCCGGTGTTTCTCCTAGTGTTTGCTTCTTCGCGGATTAGGCCGATGAGTTGATGTGAGTATAGACAAGTTCTCCGGATATGATCCGTCGGCAGTGTTTTCCCAGGCGAGCATCTCTCCCCCTTCTACCTATTTTGCATTTATAGTCTTTATTTCCTCCTGTCGATCTATTGCTATCCGTGTCGCGATGCTTTAGTTTCTGAACACCAGTTATATCCCGTGCAGCCTCTATATTATCTTGGACACCTCCTATTACCTGTGTTTGGTAGATAACTGGCCTTGCGAGTCGTAGTTGCTTGCTCAGGTGTGATCTCGTGTTGTCAAGTACCACAGTTGTTGGAAGGTTGGCAGATGCTTATTGGTGGAGATGCTTATTGGTGGAGATGATCATGACTTTAAATACAACTATTAAAATGCTAGATATAACTAATGCAGAGGCATCGGTGGGCAATAGATGTTATTTGGTTCTTCCACGCCCACTTGTGTCCCGTAGGACCCCGATTACTTGATACCTGTTCCTTGACTATTCGCACTATCCACATCCGGGAGGCCTTATGGACCCCCCTGAGCCCGAGCTTGATTCATTCTTATTTCTTGGGGCCACAAAGTAGTTTGGGGCTTTATTACTATCATGTACTTATGCCATGCTTTACTGCTTAATTTAAGATTGTGCGTGGAGCACCTGTACTGTTTTGGATCGCGCCATGTTTTCGCGGTATCGACAAGCCCAGTCACACTTTCGGGTTCCCAGTCGTTTACAGCCGTCGTCGCAAACCCTGGGTCCGTTCCGGAGCCGGCCAACTTCGTTGCGGGTAGCTTAGTGGGGTGGCCCCCTAAAATATTTCTGAATCCTGTGATTGCTTTGTCGTGAAAGCCTCGTTTGGTTTTGAGTTGGTTTTTCCGAGGTTGATCGAGTGTGTGTTGCTATTTGTGCACCCCTGCAGGGTAAAACTTTCTGAAAGCCGTGTCCGCGATTATGGACGACTTGGAGCACAGTATCTCGATCATAGACAAGCATAACTAAAGTAGTGCTATAAACTTGACTTAATATATGACTAGTAATCAGATTTAACTATAACAGAAGGGATATTAAAAATGCCAACAACTGCTAGATCTGGGTGGTTTGTTATATATGCCTAGTAAGTATTGCAACTCCAATGGAATGTGATAAAAGTGCCAACAACTGCTGGGTTTCGGGATTCCTCAGGACAATTATATCTGACTAGTAAATGTTCCAACTACCACGGAATGGTAATTAAAACTGCCCACTACTTATGCTTCAGGATGACCCATGCTATCTATATCTAATTAGTAATTGCCGCAACTATAACGGAATGAGTAAAATTGCCAACTGTGTGAGTTCCTTGGTCTGACTTCCTCGTTTGGTCTCGAGGGGGGAATACCAGGATGGGTTTGTTTGGTGTTAGCTTCAGGTTGGATCCGAATAGGTCTTTCTTATCCCTCTCTGATAAATGTCCGTTGTATCGAGTCTCTATAGGTTGTTTAGTGCCGCTGCGCTGCCGCTTCATCCCACCATACCTATGTAGGCGAGCGCCACCGAATTCTAGCCTCGCCATGTACTGGCCTCAGTACTGACGCTCCTCTTTTCCTTTTGCCCTTTGTCGGCACCCCTTTGTTTTAGCAGGTTTGAGATCGCCGTCATTAGCAGGGTTACCCTTCCGGCTTGGCCTGGGCAGGGTTATGGACGCTATTGGTTATTCTTCAGGGCTCTTAGCCCCATTTGCATCTTGTCCTTAGTCGGACGCTCTATCGTTTTCAAGGTGATTTGGATCTTTGTATATGATATCTGTATTCTTGACCCGTTGAGTCACTGTTGTATATATATATCTGTTCTGTGGGTCCCATCGAGGACTGTTGTGTAATGTTATTACTTCGTTTTCCACCCGCACGAAAGTGCCTAGTGGGCGTCCTTGAATCGTTTCTATGCGGGTTTGGCGGAAAGGGATAAAACTTGCATAGGGCCGATTCGAGGGTGTTACATTATACCTTTAATATCCCTAGGTTGTGGCATTCTCTCTATGGCCTCAACCTTAGCTGTATCCACTTCAATTCCCTTACCTGATACCTTGTGTCCAAGGACTATACCTTCTTTGACCATAAAATGGCACTTCTCCTAGTTTAGAACAAGATTGGTTTCTTTGCAATGCTGCAAAACTCTTTTGAGATTATCCAAGCAACTAGTAAACGAAGTTCCATAGATAGAAAAGTCATCCATAAATACTTCCATTGTCAGTTCTATAAAATCCACAAAAATAGTAGTCATGCATCTTTGAAAAGTAGCCGGAGCATTACATAAACCAAAAGGCATACGTCGGTAAGCATGTAAACCATATGGACTAACGAAAGTTGTTTTAAGTTGATCATCTGGATGAACAGCTATTTGAGAAAAACTAGAGAATCCGTCTAGGGAGCAAAAATGAGTGTGGTTTGCTAACCCTTCTAAAGTTTGATCTATTAACGGTAAAGGATAGTGATCTTTCTGTTGGGTTCGCAGCATAGAAAACAAAAAATTCCTACGATGGGAACTATTATATGCCAAGGTCTATCTACTAGATACAAGCAATAGATGGATATACATCCATAGAGAACATACCCTCGAAGACAACAAAGCTTTGTTAACAAGATGGAACTTGTGGATGATGTAGTCGTTCGCTTGCCGATCTCAAGATCATGTGGAAGTCCTAGCGCTGCAAACCAACAACGCATCCACACTCGCACACATCTCTAGGCCACCAAACAACCTCCGCCTCTTTCTTCCAGTGATCCAGCGGAAGCAGCATCTCCTTCTAGATGAAAAGCCACCGGGAACATGTATCTCGCTAATCTGATACCATGGGGGAATAATAATAGAGGGGAGAGAGATCCTTCATGAGGAGGGGTGAGAGAGAAGTGAGGAGAGGGGGACCTTTTATAGGAGGAGGGGGCAGCCCCTCCTGATGGTCGGCGCCCCATGGGGGGTGACCCCTCACCTCCCCCAATCATGTGGTGGTAACCCCCTCCACATAAATTTGCCCCTTAACATTCCCCTTTAAAGTCTTCACTTTAAATGCATTAAATTTCTCCAAATTTAATACTCTCTCATTTAATAAAACTCTTTTATTAATTTTATTCAGATTTTTTTTAATTAATTTCATTGACAAACATTCATATAAAACCCCCTGAAACATTTCAATATTACATGCAGAACTAATTTTAGCAATTTCACCTGAAACAATTTCGGTGTCTTTTGAAATAATTCCAGTGCTTTGTAATTCATTCGTCTGAAACATATTTGCTCCAAATGGTGTTGGTATCCCTTAAGTGTGTCACCCTACGGTTCGCGAATAATGTAGACATGATCGATACCCCTCTCAGATCAATAATCAGAAGCGGGACCAGGAGAACCTTACTGACTCCCACACATTCAACGATGACTTCTATGATCATGAGAACCTTTAACTCTAGTAACTAAATCTCTTTGTCTCGCGATATATTACATGTCCGAGATTCGATCATCGGTATCCAAATACCTAGTTTGATCTCATTACCGACATGCATTCTTTTCTCGTTCCCATGATATAACATTCTAGTGATCACATCACTTGCTTGCAAGCTATTCTCAATGTGATATCACCGAGAGGGCCCAGAGTATATCTATCCGTCATCGGGATGGACAAATCCCACTGTTGATCCATGAGCCTCTACATAACACCTTTGTAGCACTTAACCCACCTTTATAGTCACCCTTTTACCGTGTGACATTTAATGTTATCAAGATACCCTTCCTATGTTAGTGATTAACATGATCTCATGGTCTAAGGACTAGGATTACTTCGTATGATGTTAGAGAAATATAAACACAATGACTTTGATCATAATGCTATACTTTGGATGAATGTACAAGGAATAATATAATAACCACTTTATTATTGCCTCTCGGGCATATTCCCTTCACTTTCCTAGTTTCTTTATTTAATTTCCTGAAGTCTATGCACATCATATCCCCAACAATAGTTCTAGTAGGTATCAATTTATTGTTTTCATTAGGAACAACAGTAAAACCGCCCTTCTTAGGGACACAATGAACATGACTTACCCATTCACTTTCTTTAACAAGGTAGATTATACCTGCGTCTAGTAGGCGTACAATATCTTTTCTTACCAATTCCTTCATTTCAGGCTTCAATCTTCTATTAAATTCAGCAACCGGTTTAGCACCTTCTTCCATGAATATCCGATGGATGGTTATCATGTTGCTAATGCCCTTCAAATAATCCATTGAGTACCCAAAGGCCTTGCGATGCTCCTTAAGTATTTTCATGAGTTCTTCTTCTTCTTCTCCTGAAAGTTTAGCACTAATAATAACAGGAAATTTATTTGTATCATCTAAAAACCTGTATTTAATATTATCTGGTAGAGTCTTCAACTCTAGGGGTGGTAATTCCTCGTCCCCTCTCTTTTATGGCTCTTCAAAAGCCTCATCAGTTGGAGGCCTCATAATGGGAAGTGAATCGAATTCATCTTCTAGTTCTTCTAGGGACTTGTCCTTCATAACTATTTCTTCATAATTTGAGTCATCATTTATTTCT
The DNA here is from genome assembly GCA_916181665.1 of Avena sativa. Classification (NCBI taxonomy): domain Eukaryota; kingdom Viridiplantae; phylum Streptophyta; class Magnoliopsida; order Poales; family Poaceae; genus Avena; species Avena sativa. The sequence goes on from OV702295.1 coordinate 440,438,652, forward strand.
TCTTCTTGATTAGTAAAGAAAAGAGCTGTCATTTCCTCAATAGTTTTCTCTTCCTCTTCTTCTTGTATATGTGGAGGCCTAGCTTTAAATTTGGAAAAGTGGAACTCCTTTTCCACTCCCCCAAGCTTAAGAGACACAATCTCCTTTTTGAAATCAACATAGGCACCTGTATCACTCAAAAAGTTTCTTCCAAATATAATTGGGAAAAGAATGTCAGCTGGCATATCAACAACTACAAAATAGATAGGAAATTTTTTGTTGCCAATTGTGATAGTTGCATCTTCAACTACCCCCATTGGAATTCTAAGATTTTTATTGGCTAACATAATTGTCATATCAGTATTTTCAATTGTAGTCGGTTTTATTTCTTATTTTATTTCTAAGTATAAATAATAGGATATAACATTAACTTCGGTGCCAAGATCACATAAACCATAATGGGAGGTTTCTATAAATATGTAGGGAAGAATCAGCTTACCCATATCTTTTACCTTTGTTTTACCTTCAACCAATACGGAAGTATCTTCATCCAGTTCAACTATGTTATAATGTGCGTACATAGCCATAATTGCTTCCTGGGTTACCTCTTCATCTTTGGTTTCTTCCAGACGTCCCACGACTTCTAGTAAACTTTCTTCTTCCTTCTTCTATTGTACTGGTTTGACCTGTTCATATTCAACAATATGATTTTGTGAAGTGTTAGGGAAAGGCATCTCATGTAGCTGTTCTAGGGAGGACAGTGTTGCTTTAACTTCTCGTTTCCTCCTAGGATCGGGTGGTGGATCATATTTGACCACACCATCTTTCAGAGCTTTGATATGTTCTGTAAAAGCTTTAACAACTTGCAACACAAGATCTGAATCCAAATAAAGTTATTTAGATAATTCTTTAACATGGCCCTTTTTATTATAGTCATGAATACAATCATGTTCTATTTCTACGCCTCCTTCACTTCCTAGACCAAAATTCCCTAAAACTCTATGTTCGCGAATTCTATGAAGTAAAGCCCAAGCTTTAGTTATAGGAAGATTCATAAAAGCTCCTTCCGTGAAAGAGTCTAGTCCAATTTTATTAGGTTCAATTAAACCACCATAAAAGATATGCAATAAATACCATTCAGGCAAATCATGATGAGGACATAGACATAGTAAATCTTTAAATCCGATATAAGCTCTTACTAGTCCTTCATTATATAGGTTCCTCCAAGTCATTATAAGATGCCTGATTCCAAAAGACTTGGATAATGGATAATATTTTGCAAGAAATTCACAGGCTAGATAATCCCTAGTAGTGGCTTTAGGGGGTAGAGATCTATACCATGAGAAAGCTAAACTAGTCAAAGTCTGACTAAAAGTTTAACCCTTACCTCATCAGCAGTATATACCGTCAATTGAAAAGTGCCACATATATCTTTGAAACATGCAATATGCTCATATGGATGAGGATCTTCTTCATCTTTAGTAAATTGCTTCTTGTGTAAAATACCGAGTAGTAGAGGATTTATTTCAAACCCCCTTGTGTTCTTATTGGAGTTGTATCTTTTATAAATATCATAAGGCTTCCCAAAGTGGTTGAGTGGGTTAGCACTAGTCATATTGTCAAACTCCATCATGTTGGTGGAAACCTGTAACTCAAAACAAGACTTAGCAAGACAAAAATAAATAAGCAAAAACTAAAATACCTATAGCGCTTAGCTCCCCAGAAACGACGCCAAAAAGTATCTTGATGACTGCAAGTGCACAGATCGTTTGTAGCTAGTTTCGAAATAAAGATATCGATCCCATAGGGAGAAGGAGTCTGAAGTCTAATAACTCTTGAAATAAATATTACAATAGAAATGCTAAATAAAGTTCTAAGTGACAGGATAAAATGTGAGTATTATGTAGAAATGTGTTTTCGGTTAAGAGCAACAATAAATAAACTAAAACAACTGAACATAGAAAGTAAGTATCGTGTCTGTAAGAGAGATTAGAACTGCAATAGGGAAAAAGCGTTCTCAGGGAGTAGTGGATACACCACTAGCATTATAAGGAGCTAAGATAAATATTATTATCATGAACATTCTCAACTATGTATGTGTGGGAGGAACTCTGTATTTGGACAAATAAACAGTAATCGCTGCTCACATCATCCTCATAACCACAATAGTCAGCAATCGACATCAATCGAATTACTGCGCTATTAAGGGACGTAATCCCGTAGGACGTATCCCATGGCATGGATAGTGTTCCATGAGTTTCCTAGGTTTCCCAAGTTGAAACGTAAGGAGTGCCAACATCTTTATAGTCATTGTAAGTGCTAACACACCTCCGTCTACCAACAAGTAGTTTCCTCCATCAAGTCCCCGTGAGAGGCAAATATTGAGAGGTCGAATTCTCTCAACATCAATATGAAGATAATCTAACACATGGTCACAATGATGAATATCATAATAAACTTTATATTATTTCAATATCATACTAGGGTTTCTCCATCTCCCTAAAAACTAATGATCTACTCAGACATGGAGGAAATCAACATCATGGCAATAACAATGGAATCTATCATGGATGAATAGTACTTGTATAAATCCACAACGAGTATGGAAATTACAATAAGATCTAGACAAGATGCAGATGGGATGGATGGACATGGTGGTGATGCAGTGGTGGATGATGAAGATCGATGCCTTAGGCTCCCGGATCTGCGTAGGGCGAAGATGGATCCCCGGTGGATGAGTTCCCCCTCCAGATGCCTTCCGGAGGTGAGGTTTCGGTGATTTCTAGTTGTTCTGTGTGTCGTCTCTGTGATCTAGTTGCACGGGGTGAAACTATTTGAGGAGGCAGTGGCGGCACCAACTATATGGCCCGAAAATGTATTCCGTTCGTATAGTTGGTCGTTGAACCGTCTGTCTCCTTTGTTCACTTCGGGTTTTTTCTGGTATTATTAATATTTCCGAATTAAGCGATTTACATTCTTTTTGACTCCTTTTCTCCTCAGTTCAACTGCTCCAAGAATTGTGCCCATTGGATCCGTCATCTGTCCTGATCCTGGTGAAAACAGACATAAAATGTGCACGCGGGCACCGTAAAATACTAAGATCCTACATCTACAATGCAAAATAATAGTGTAAAACACGATGCAAATATGCAGTCATAACGTGTGGGTGTTGATATTTTAGTTGTTACCCTCCCACGTGTATTTGTGTATACCGTAGCAATGCTTGATGAAGCAGCCCCCAACCTACTTTACGTGTTTACTCGAGAGACTGGTTGATGTCTACGCACTTCTATTCTTGTAGACAGTTGTTGGGCCTCCAAGTGCAGAGGTTTGTAGAACAGCAGCAAGTTTTCCCTTAAGTGGATCACCCAAGGTTTATCTAACTTAGGAGGAAGTGGTCAAAGGTATTCCCTCTCAAGCAACCCTGCAATCAAGATACAAGAAGTCTCTTGTGTCCCCAACACTCCCAATACACTTGTTAGGTGTATAGGTGCACTAGTTCGGCGAAGAGATAGTGAAATAAAAGTGGTATGGATATCAGACAACGGTGCGAGAAAATACTTTGGTGGCGTGGAAGAGACTAAAGGCAAACTGAAATAAAGATGGAAGCAAGCAAACATGTAACATATCTAATTGCAAACGGTGTATCAATGCTTAGAAACAAGGCTTAGGGATCATACTTTCACTAGTGAACACTCTCATATAAATATATTCTTCTTTATGATACTACGCTGAACTACTCTCCGGTTGGACACTCTAATCGATGGTAGGGCTATAACAGCACACCTCAAAGTAAGCCTTTCCCATCTAGAAAACCCCACACTGTCACCTTGAGTACTAGATGAGTCCAACAAACACCACAATTTCATAAAGACATCCAACTCCAAATATAACTCATAACAAGTATTTGTAATCTCTAGCCTAAGTGCCACCATGGTGTGCACGCTGTCACTTTCACACACATGGGGAGAGCAGAGATCTATTAAGCACTTAAGTAGCAAGGTAGATCTATAGATTACAAGCTCATGATCTCAATAAGATCATGCATAGAGAGAGAGATGAACACATAGCTACCGGTAGAACCCTTAGCCTCGAGAGAGAACTACTCCCTCCTCATCATAGGAATCAGCAATGGTGATGGAGATGGCGGTGGAGATCGATGGAGATGGCTCCGGGGGCACTTCCCCGTCCCGGCAGGGTGCCGGAACAGAGACTTTCTGTCCCCCGAATCTCCCCTTCGGTGGCGGCGGCGTTGTGGAACTTTTCGTGGATTTCTGGTTGACGACTTAGGGTTTTGGCTTCGGGAGGCTTCTTATAGGCCAGAGGGCAAGGTCGGTGGCCGGCCAGGGGGCCCACACCATGCCTTGGTGCGGCCTAGGTGGACCCGCGCCTAGGGGTGGTGTGGCCACCCTATGGCCCCTCCCCGGCTCTCCTTCTGGCTCCGTGAATCTTCCGGGAAAATATCGACTTTGGCTTTTGTCCGGTCCAATTTCGAGAATATTGATTTTCTGACTTTCCTGGAACCAAAAACAGCAGAAAACAGGCAACTGGCACTATGGCTCTTGTTAATAGGTTAGTCCAAGAAATCATATGAAAAGTGCTCCAAAGTGTGGACAAAACATAAGAAAGTAGATAAAACCAAGCATGGAACATCAAAAATTATAGATACATTTGCAATGTATCAACATCCCCAAGCTTAACTGTTGCTCGTCCTCGAGTAGGTAAGTGATAAAAAGAAAGAATAATTTTTGAGGTGACATGCACCATCAAAGACTTGATCAAAGTATTTGTAAAACTTTCAAAGCTGGGATCATAGTACTTCAATCATAACATGAAAGACAAAGTTCTAGCATTAAGGCAAACAAACTATGACGCAACATGAAAAGGCACAAACAAAAGATTCATGAATAACAATGCTTTGCAATACGTTTGTTTGTTTCACATAAAGAAAACATACCACAGTGGCATTCAGCTTTTCCCTCATAGAGTAGCAAACATAAATGCATAGGACACCTTCAAAGTTCATAAGAGTGACTAGATACAATAGTTTAAAACAAGCAATATCAAGTTATGCATCAATCAACAAGTCTTGGGACAATGCACATAGAACTAAGAATGGCCACTATGCTCTCAAAGTAGGTGCATAAAGATAGAAGGTGGAGACTCAATATAATGGTGGAAGAAAGGCCTTTTTATAAAAGGAAGTAGGGACCCAAGTCTCATAAAGAGCTTCCAAAAATTATGGTACTTATAGCTTTTGAGCTCTCATTACCCCTATCATAAGCATCTGGAAGTGATTAAGGTTAAAGTGAACAAAGTATGGTGTACATGCTTGACGAAGTATAAGTTAGAAATCTCATGTCCCTTGTATACGAGGGCCGCTCCTCATGCTACTCAAGTTTAGTCACCGGTAAGTTCTTGTCATTGTAAGTACATGTGTATCATTGAGAACCGCCAACGGGGTACCCCTTGCCCGATGATACGAAAGAATCTCCATATCAAAATGACAAGGCAAGTTGACAACGAGCATCTCAGCATTCTTCTTATTTACCATGGGAATATGGTGCTTTTTTCTCTCTTTCCTCTTTTCATAGTCTCTCTCTTTTTTTCTCTTTTTTCCTCAATACAGGACTCTTTTTTATATAAGAAGAATGCTTCATAGACAGCTCATTATGGTTACGCTGCAGGTTTCCACCATGTTAGCATGGATTAGACCAGCAGCCCAGGCGTTTCTCTAACACATATACATAACTCCATGGACTTACAAGCTCCCCTTTCATTTCACACCGACGACATCCATATACAAAAGAGCATGATATCAACTAGGTACAAGTACCAAGTGCAATGTTGAAAGCGTTCCCCATGAAAGCATGGTTCTGCTAATTCCCAACAAATAAGTGCAAGCATATACAACATAGACGACACAATGGTCCAAGTTTATTAAGGGCAAGTAAAGTAAAGTGTGCCATCAAGTTCGTGAGAGCTTTAATCACTAGTTTTCTCATAACAAGTTTAATTTGGAAGGTAAACAAAAGCATGAATATACTTGGAATAGCATAAGCTAGTAGGTAGGTATGGTGGACTCCTTGGAATAACTTGGTTTAGGGAGTTGGATTCATGAGTGGAACTCATACTTGGTTGTGGAGGCTAGCAAAAGACTGGGAGCGACAAACTAAGAGAGCAATAATGGCCATAATCATGCAGAGCGACAAAACATCATTGATCAAAGCATAAAGTGATACTACAAGTTGAAAACTAAAGGATCATAAAGGTTATGGTGACTTGAGATAGTCATAACATGGTGTGAGCATGCGCCAAGTCAACCCAAATAAAGCATCAAAGGAAAATACCACTATACTATGCTTTAATATGCTAAAACAACGCATGATTCATCCAAGGCACATTAAGCAATCTCAATTGTTTATAACAAGTCATGCCACCGCAAAGAATACTAAGCATAAAGCCAAATCAATATCAAGCATGGTATGACAAAGCATAGGCCACAGTCAAAAACGAGCTCTTTTTACCACAAAAGCATGAACTTTCCTACTCTTTTCCAAACCAAACTGTTTGCCAACCAATGTATGAAAGAGGCGGTCCAACCAATTTATTCAGCAAACTAATAAAACCAAGAAAAAAAAACCAAAAAAAAACAAAAAAGAAGACGCTCCAATAACAACACAACTGTGCATGAAACAATAAAAATGAAGTGTATGGAAGAAACCTGGGATTTTTATTGATGAAGAAGGGGATGCCTTGGGCATCCCCAAGCTTTGACGCTTGTACTTCTTGGATATTTCTTGGGGTGACGCGTGTGGCATCCGCAAGCTTGAGCTTTAGTCCATCCTTCATCTCATTACTCATTCCTTCCATACACCTGAAATTTTTCCTTCATACAAAACTTCACACAATCTTTATTAGCAACATTAGTGCACTCAAGATAAATAAGTCTTAAGGTTCAGTTATAACACCAAATAAACTTCCATTAGAACACTAGCTACTGTAGCACTTCCCTTAAAAAGCTCAATTTCCCAAAAGAACTCAAAAAGGAACCAACAAGAAGCAAATGCAGAAAATGACAGAAATCTGTCAAAACAGACCAGCAGGTAAATACGAATTTTTTCGAAGACCTTCTGTTGCTCAAATCAAAAAGTGTTGAACTAACGAAAGTTACATAACAAACTGGGGCAGAAGCACAAAAATTCACGCCTCAAAAGGACGTACAGAGATTTTACACGAATTTTTACGGTGAAGCACAGGAATCTGTTTCGGGACAGCAACTTTCCCAACATTACTTCTCTCTCATTAGAGGTTACTCTTGGCACAAAAAGCAAATAAAAAGGATAAGGAGCGGTTATTATAGAGGTAATAACTTGCAAAACTCATCTAAAACTTTGGGTTATCTCCCAATAAGTACTTTTCTTTAACGCCTTTAAGTTAGGCATGATAGTTTGAGAAGATGCTCACATAAGAAATATGAATTGAAGTAAAAGAGAGTATCTAGAAGTAAATTCGAAGCACATTTAAGTCTAACCCACTTCCTATGCATAGGAATCTTGTAAAGAAACAGGTCATGAAAGCACAAAGCAACAAGCATAGGAAAGCAAAACAAGTGCAACTTTAAGACTTTCAATATAAAGAGGGGAAACTTAATAATATTGAAATGCATAAAACCATGTTTCCGTCTCTCATAATAACTTTCAGTAGCATCATGAATAAAATTAACTATATAACTATCACATAAAACATTCTTATCATGAGCAACATGCATATAATAATTATTACTCTCCGCATAAGCATAGTCATTCTTATTAATCATGGTGGGAGCAAATTTAACAAAATAGCTATCATTATTATTTTCATCATCATAATCATCAAATATAGGAGGCATATTGTAATCATAATTAATTTCCTCCTCAATAGTAGGTGGACTAAAAATATCATATTCATCATTGTAATCATCATAGATTGGAGGCATAGTATCATCAAAGTAAACTTTCTCCTCCATGCCCGGGGGACTAAAAAGATCATTCTCATCAAAACCATCTTCCCCAAGCTTAAACTTTTCCATAGCATTAGCAATAATCGTGTCCAAAGAATTCATACTAACAACATTTCTATTAGCATGCAAATAAAGTTCCATAGGTTTTTTAATTTTCTCTTCAAACACTTCATGTCCTAACTCAAGATAAGTACTATAAAGCTCTCTAATTTTTTTGTTGTTTTCCATTAAGCCTAACTAGTGAAAACAAGAAACAAAAAGAAGAAATTGTAGAATCTAAAGGAAATAACTTCGAGTACTCACACCAGAAAATAGGCGTTTTCCGTGGGAGGTTCTTCTTCTTAATCCTCTGGTGTGAATACCTTTTACCTTACCTCCCTGGCAACGGCGCCAGAAAATAAGCGTTTGTCATGGGAGGTTCTTCTTCTTTAATCCTCCAGTGTGAATACCTTTTACCTTACCTCCCTGGCAACGGCGCCAGAAAATAGCTTGATGTCTACGCACTTCTATTCTTGTAGACAGTTGTTGGGCCTTCAAGTGTAGAGGTTTGTAGAACAGCAGCAAGTTTTCCCTTAAGTGGATCAGCCCAGGTTTATCGAACTCAGGGAGGAAGTGGTCAAAGGTATTCCCTCTCAAGCAACCCTGCAATCAAGATACAAGAAGTCTCTTGTGTCCCCAACACACCCAATACACTTGTCAGGTGTATAGGTGCACTAGTTCGGGGAAGAGATAGTGAAATACAAGTGCTATGGATATAAGACAATGATGCGAGAAAATACTTTGGTGGCGTGGAAGAGAATAAAGGCAAACTGAAATAAAGATGGAAGCAAGCAAACATGTAACAGATCTAATTGCAAATGGTGTATGAATGCTTAGAAACAAGGCCTAGGGATCATACTTTCACTAGTGAATACTCTCATATAAATATATTCTTCTTTATGATACTACGCTGAACTACTCTCCGGTTGGACACTGTAATCGATGGTAGGGCTATAACAGCACACCTCAAAGTAAGCCTTTCCCATCTAGAAAACCCCACACTGTCACCTTGAGTACTAGATGAGTCCAACAAACACCACAATTTCATAAAGACATCCAACTCCAAATATAACTCATAACAAGTATTTGTAATCTCTAGCCTAAGTGCCACCATGGTGTGCACGCTGTCACTTTCACACACATGGGGAGAGCAGAGATCTATTAAGCACTTGAGTAGCAAGGTAGATCTATAGATTACAAGCTCATGATCTCAATAAGATCATGCATAGAGAGAGAGATGAACACATAGCTACCGGTAGAACCCTTAGCCTCGAGAGAGAACTACTCCCTCCTCATCATGGGAATCAGCAATGGTGATGGAGATGGCGGTGGAGATCGATGGAGATGGCTCTGAGGGCACTTCCCCGTCCCGACAGGGTGCCGGAACAGAGACTTTCTATCCCCCGAATCTCCCCTTCGGTGGCGGCAGCGCTGCGGAACTTTTCGTGGATTTCTGGTTGACGACTTAGGGTTTTGGCTTCGGGAGGCTTTTTATAGGCCAGAGGGCAAGGTCGGTGGCCGTCTAGGGGGCCCACACCAAGCCCCGGCACGACCTAGGTGGACCCGCGCCTAGGGGTGGTGTGGCCACCCTATGGCCCCTCTCCGGCTCTCCTTCTGGCTCCGTGAATCTTTCGGGAAAATATCGACTTTGGCTTTTGTCCAGTCCAATTCCAAGAATATTGATTTTCTGACTTTCCTGGAACCAAAAACAGCAGAAAACAGGCAACTGGCACTATGGCTCTTGTTAATAGGTTAGTCCAAGAAATCATATGAAAAGTGCTCCAAAGTGTGGACAAAACATAAGAAAGTAGATAAAACCAAGCATGGAACATCAAAAATTATAGATACATTTGCAATGTATCACAGGTCCACACTTGACATACGGCTTGTACCGTGTAAAGTGCCTTTGGGTGGTGTCTGTCTCTCTCTCATTAGTTGGTATGTCATTTGCAATGGAGGGCCCCAAAGGGGTGTAGTAGAGACAACTACTCGATCAGCGTGGTGGTGAAAGTTCATAGGTAAGAATGGTTCATGTGCGAAAGCCCATTCAGCCACGTAAAACTTGCAAATATAAAGTAGAGGCGTCTAACTTTGTTTTGCACGGGGCGTTGCTTTGTGATATGGTTGTGGCAAAGGTAAAGTAATTACCTTATGTTGCTAAGTAGTAGTACACGGTCACGAAGGTGACGGACTACCACGCCGGAAAGGCACTACCGGTGCCTATGGCGCCGGAACCCTGGTGCCAGAATCCGGTGACGCCGGATGGAGATCACGATGTGAAGGACCATATCACATCGCATTTACATTCAATGTTATTGTTTGTCTATCTTATTGTGTGGTAGTATTATATACTCGACGGTAGCCTAATAATATGATCCCTATTAAAAATACCGATGACTGTATTCTCCCTTAGTGTGCACCACCAAGAAAGTTCTTCGGTATGAGGCATCGCCGTGATGATCGGGTGTTAGACATATCTACGTTCGCATACAATGGGTGTAAGCCATGTTGCACAACGAATACACTAAGTTCAGTTGACAAGCCTAGCATGTGTAGACATGGCCTCGGAACACGGATGGTCGAAAGATCGAGCATGAGTCGCATGAATGATGTGACCGATGTTTAGGCATCCACCCAAGCACCCACATTGATGGCCGTGACGATCGGGGAGATGTGGGGAAAAGGGGGTCGTGTAATCTCTAGAACCCTTCAGGGGATAGGTGTTTTTTAGTGGGCTTAATTACTATTTAACTCATTTAATTATAAACTTAGTCTAAATTCCTTTTGCAATTATAAATTTAGAAAATGGTTCTCCCGATGTTACCTTGCTTGTTGATGATTGGTTAGACGGAGAGAAGCTCAGGCCAGACAGATCAAACTTCACTATATGGGTTGCGTGTCTCCATGTTCTCCTTAGCGAGAATGATGTGGTTGACTATATACTCAACGAGATGGATATGGAGCAGCCTAGTATCTTAGAGACCCTAGAACAGCGGGAAGACCGCTATTACCATCGTGAGATTTCCACCTTCATATTAGTGACAATGTGTTTCGGGATGGTGGATCAGCTGTGGCCAGCGGTGGGTAATCTTGACCCTCGTACGGCAATGGTACATCTTAGGACACATTTCATGAAACAAGCACGCATATGGGAGCATGAGCTTATGGGAGATTTTCTATCCATTAATATGGATGAGAACTCTTCACTTGAAGACCACTTGGAGCGCATGCATGATGCGTACATGAGTCCTACATACTTCCTGGATAGCTGGATCACAAGCTCTTTTGCAAATGGGGTTGTGTTGCGGTCGCTACCACCAAGCTACCAAGCACATGTCAGGATTTGCATCATGAGAGGCGATGCAGAAACACTGGATTTTCACAGGTTTATATCACATCTCAGGAATGTGAAGGTTGAACGCATTGCGGGTGAGGTCATCGATGACAAAGGTATATATTTGATATACAATTTTATAAATGTTATAATATTGCAAACACATATTGCAGTGTTAAGTATATTTGATACTTGTTCCTTTTTACTGAAAACAGGTCATTCTGCATGAGAGTTTCTTGCTACAGAGGAGGTGACGTTGCGTGTTGATGGCGAGCATGATGATGATGGCCAACAACACTCTCCCTCGATATTTATCATTTAGTTTATGGTTTTAGGATGATTATTGTAATCGATTGATTAAGAACCTTTTAGTGTGTCTCACACTTCGTGAGACGGTTATCCATACGAGCTTGTAACAAACAGTTGTTCCACTTTTATGAATGACTTCTATTTTGTGTTCATATCTTGTTCGATTATGTGTGACTTATCCTGGTTATGAAACTAATGGATAATACATGAAAATTTGTAAAATATTGAAAATTACCCAACTTAATGATATATTCATTTTGATAATATATGAAAGAAACTTGTTTTCTTGTCACATATGAATCATGCCTAAGTTCGGCAAAGATAACTTAAACACCGTGTATTACATGAATACAAAGTGTTTGGTGAATGGTTGAAAGAAACTACATATTCGATGTATTGTAGTTCAACAAAATGGTAATTATCATGATATGATTGTTTGAATTATGTAAAAGGGTTTACTAAATAAAACATGGGCATGAAACTATTTGATATGATCAAAGAATTTCAGCATATGAAGGGTATAAAGATAAAAGGGAATCTAATTACTATGATTTGATCAATAGTAATGAAATTTGACTTTATAAGGATGGCATAAAGAAATTGTGGAATGGAATGCATTTGAAATGTCAAAATGCAAAGAATCAAAAGGTGATATTAGATATCAAGTGGGTGAATAGATGGCACCAAATAAACCGTTGTAGTGTAGATGTAAAGACCATTTGTTAGAGATAGTTAGCACTCAATTAGAATATTTAGTAAACAATCTAAATTCGTGAGACTGGCGCCATATCTTGTATGGATCGTCGGGAAAGTTTTGGAGTTATTCGATATAACCAAAACAAATAGCGAATAAGTCCTTGTAGAGTATTCATTGAGAACTTCAAATATGATAGCCATGGCTAGAACCAAAAGAAAGGCAAAACTAGTATTGCTTAAAGATTTGGTGCTTTTTCGAGAAAGTCTGTGTTCTCGAATATGAAGCTTTTGGAACATAGTGAAAAACACGACGAGGATTCAAAACCCTGCATCATAGTGTTGAGAAATGCAATGAAAAGCATTCATGAATGATTCTCTTCACAAAGGAAACAATCAATGATAACGATCATTGTGCTTTCCATACTAGTGTTTTCACTACATGAAGTAGGATTCGAAATGTACCCCATATCTTAAATAGAGACATTTGAGAATCATTTTACATATTACTGGAATATGACATACCTACGAACTACTAAGGAAATAATGGTAAACTAAAATTATGAGAAATCCTAGAGGCAAAATTCACTTGATATTAGAAAGCAACTTGTTGCTGAATCTTAACAAGTGAAAGGGGTTACTTGAGTTTTCCAAAATGACTACAAAGTCATGAAGGATAGGTTAATGACAAAGGCACAATTTGTCATGAATAAATGTATTAGCCAAATTCAAATGAATTTGATTCAAATGTGCTGAAAGTCTAGTGGATTTAATACTAGTAAGGTACTAGTATCTCATAATAAATCTCTCAGTTTGATAATTGATCAAAGGATTTGGAAGGTATTCAAAATTAGTGAGTGGATATGCAACTTGCATGAAATTGAGTGGGAGCTATGAAAGTCTTCCTAAAATAATATGTGAATGACATATTTTTGAGTGGGAGCAATATAAGTCTCAAACTCAAGTATATTGGGAACATATTTTGAGTGGGAGCTTAAAAGCGCAAATACCAATAAATAATGATTTATAGGGAGCAGAAGTTGATAATAAGTATATTAGGATATTATGTAGTATTTCTAAAAGGGATTCTGAAAAGAGTTTCGGAATAGGAATTGATTCAGGACTAGTCCTTGGTCAATTCAAATTAGGAATAGCATTAATTTAAACATCGATGGTTGAAAGAAAGAAAAGGATGATCATCATCCACTATGTTGAGACATAGGTTCTGTCTTGGAAAACCATGATGAAAACTTAACATAATATATGATCCAAGAAAGAACGTTTGAAAAGTGATTAAGCACGAATCATGGAACGTTGAGCTAAGGTTGTCCGCAGTGTCTAATATAGAACTATAGACATAATTCCAAATCCATAAAGGATGACATATCTTAAAGCATAAATGGTTATGTTATAAGGGAATATATTGGAAACTCCTGTATCGATAATACTGACTAAAGTCAAGTAGGAAGCAAGGTGAACAAAACATCGAAAGTTGCATAGGGTGCACTAGTGTTTCGATGATTACATTTATAATAATAGATAAGGGTACCATCTAAAGTGATGTATACTATTATGGCGGGACTAGTTCATCTTTAACGTAGAATGATGTGTCCCAGGGCACGGTGCCCATGAGAAAGTGGATGAGGTTGATCTTAAGTCACTATAGGCTCCTGGAAACCGGCCTCCTTCTGCTGCCATAGCTACGATGCATACACAAAGATGTTATCATGTGATGATAAAGTATTAATGTCAATCAAGTTGGCATTAGTAAGTTGCAAAGGATTTGGGAATGTAAAGTACATGCCCAAGACTCAACCTCCTCCATGAGCAAGCATGTTCAAGGTACCGGGATATATGGTGCCAATGATTAAGAACAAATGCAGCTAGTTTATTTGTATTGTAGTGCAAGTGGGAGATTGTTTGAAATATGCCCTAGAGACAAATAGTAATAAGGATTATTATAATATTTTCATAGAGTTTATGATTAAGTTTTATATCATGCTATAACCGTATTGAAAGGAAACGTCAATACACGTGTGATATATAAATAACAAGGGGTTCCCGGTGAAACTCTAGTCACTTGTTCTTTGGTTAACAGATGGTCAAGGTTTCCTGATCATGTGGCATTTATGCTAGTTGGAAATAGACTCATTCTCATCTGAGAATGAGATGATGAACTAATACCCAACCTAAATATCGTGACCTGATCATGTCACAAAGTTCAAGTTACGATGATTAGAATAGACCTAGTAGACTATTCCTTAGACCATGAGGCTATATCAATCACTGTCTCCCGAGGGTACATTGATAGCATCAAATGTCACTTGGTAAAACAGTGATCATAAAGGTGTGTTCAGTTATTCGGAAGAACAATTGAGGCATTATACGTCAAGAGCGGGATTTGTCCATCCGCGTGATGGAAAGATACTCGAGGGCCCACTCGGAGAAGTTATATCCAATAGCTGCGCAGCGTGTGATTTGATCACATGGATATCACTTGTCGAAACGAGTCAAGTAGCATTTTTCGGTAACGAGATTGAACCAGACATGGTGATGTCATTGATCAGATCTCGGGCAATGCAAGTATCGAGAGACAAAAGGAATAAGACACGATAGTCACGGTTCTAACAACAAAAGATTTCGTGGAATGCATGGGGGTCACATGGCCATCTAGGTCCCTCTGTTGATCATTGGTCCGGGAGTGTTCCCGAACCGTGGAGTATCACGCTTAAGGTCTTGGTGATGCTTAGAGAGTGTTTACAGGATCGGTAGAATCACCGAAGAATAGAAAGAGAGAAAACCGGAAGGGTTTCGATAAGACCGGAGGATGTCCGGAGTGGAGGTGGAAGGTGTTACATAGCCATAGAGATTGAATAATATGTGAATGAATGTTAAATATTGATTTAATCATTTATTCATAATTATTTAATAAAAGAGAAAATCAATTAAATGGTCAAAAGGCTTCATGGGCCAAACCCCGGAGGGGAAAGGGCCCAAGAGGGGTCCGCATCCCTAGGAGGGGCCAAGGGGGTGGTCGACGCACCTAGTGAGCTAGCCCCCACCTGGGGCCCATGGTGGGGTGGCTGGCGGTGCCTCCCCCCACCTCCTCCCATGATTAGTCCCACCCTGGGACTTTGAGGGAGGGAGTACCTACCCTTCCCCTATATATAGTGGGGTATTTTGACCAAATAATACACACAATATTTAATAAAGGTTTCCTAACTTTTGGGAAGACCTCCAGTTGATATTTCTCTCTCTCTCCCATGACCGTGGTCCCATGTCTGGACTGCATGAATGAGAGACATCTTCACCGCGGAGTGCTGTCGCGCTGGCGGATTCGGATCCAGGAGCTCTACTTCTGCAACTGATGCTGGATCGGGGAAGCGGGAGTCATCGACAGACACCGGATGCATGTAACTCCCTGTGAGGTGTCACACTTGAGGCACTAGAAGTCATTGGAGTCGCAAGAGCGCAAGGACTTCATCACGACCTTGAGGTCGGCTTCGGCTCGTCTACATCAACCACGCTCTCCTGAGCGTTGACAACATTTTTCGGTCTTCAAGGGTAAGTTCACGAAAAGCCCCTCCCGTTACTGCATTACTAATAGATAGGTCGTAGCAGCATCAGGGGTTCAGAGGCATAGGGTAAAATTTTATTGTGTTCATACGCAAACCCCTACACTCGTCACCTAAGTTCTAGGGTTTTTCAGATAGACAAGATATTGTGTTTTAACCATATAATCGTGTCTATGATTGGTGGATAGAGACGAGTCATTAACTATGCATGGGAACATAGAGTTGAATTACTCTTTAAAGTACCATGCCATATCAGGTATATGCCCTAGTATGGAATAGACTATTACATCCACTTAATTCTCCTCAGTATTAAGTAGGAATTATATTCATAAAAATAATTGAATACATTAGATGACCTCATGAATGGATTTCAAGGAATAGTCACAGGTTGCTGAAGTGACTTGGATGAATGGCTTGTATGGGTTTGGTACTCATTGGCCCAAGACTATTGAGTTGTCAACAACGTCTACTTCATCGATAGTGTAGTTTAAGTAAAAAAGTTTTCCTAGCTAAAGTTAGAACTATCTTGAGGTATATAAGTTCAGGTCTTGTCTGGCTTTAGATCAAATAGGATTTATAGTTGAATATGGATATAGTCAAGATATAGCATCATCAACTCCCAAAGTGAACTGATGGTGATAAGGTGGCCTTGGAATGGATATTGTTGATCCAAGTGTACCCACTAATAGGAAGTTCAAGATATTACTTAAGACTTGGTATTAAGTACATATCTCATCCTTTTGATGATTAAGATAGAAATGTTGGATATATAAGAATAGATAAGTCAAGACTTAGATAGATCGGAGTTCGGTTTATGTACTTCGATATTTTACTTGTTGCATGACTCTTGTCACTCACAAGTGTTGGTAGAATGAATGATGTGTAAGATAAGATAGAATAAGGTAAGCTCAGAATGTATTTGATCTTGTTTTGATTATGTGATCATGTGCTTAGGATTATTCTACATATGTGTTAAATGAGGTTTAGAGAAGATAAGTTAAGCATGAAGTTTTTACTTATTTCATAATATGTATTGTGTGTTGATTCAATTTTATTTACGAGTTCAACATCTACCCTTCCTAATATACAAGTTTACCAAAGATTATTCCAAAGTTTTAACACCAGCAGGATGAATTAGTCCTACAGATCCTGGATTTTTTTTCATGCATGGATGCAATGCACACATCTATGTTCTATCCATTTTCGAGTCTCTCTAATTTACGGGATGTTACAGTATTGCTCCGAGCACGGAGACGCTGCTATGAGAAGTGGCCGGAGGTGCTACCACTAGTAGGCGTCGATGCTACAGGCCGTTGTGGTCACGCCAAGGTACTCGAGCATGGTGGAGGTGGGCCAGTTCTGCCCACCGGAATTGGGTGTTGCAAGCGGGTACCGTTGTTGCTACCACCAGTCCTAGATTTGCATCATAGAATAAAAATTGCTGCTACAACCAATTTTTGAATAATGCATTGTAGTAAGAATTTTCATGCTAGAAATGTTATGTGATTTTGCATCTTAAGAAGAATTTATTTGCTATAACCGTTTTGCAATTTCGCATCATAAGAGTCTCATCGGAGGACCTTGCCAGAATTTGTTTGCTATGATGCTATCACCGTACGATTTTTTTACTTTGTGGTTTTGCTATAATAGTACAAAGTTTTTGCTACGAGTTCTTTGGCGAGAATCTCCGACAAACACGGTTTTGCAATAATAGGGCAACATTTTTTGCTTCGACATCGCCGGTGAGGTTAGTCTTTTTATATTTGATAGGTGGACATATTTTGTCCTACATGCGAAAAAAAGGAAGTAATGTTTACGGAAGCAAAATTTGGCTTTTGGATCTAATTGGAGATGTGGCAACACCTAGACCCGGAAGCTGCCAGTGCTCGTATCCTCCGAGCCTGTCTTTGTAGTACTCCCTCCGTTTTAAAATATAAGATGTTTTAGGTTTATGAAGAAAAAATATATCTACTTTTTAGTATGCAGATTCATTCTAAACCTGAGTGAACCTATATACTAAAACAAGTCTAGATACATTTGGTTCACAAAGCTAAAACACCTTATATTTTAAAATGGAGTAGTACAATTCCAGTATAGCTAGCTTGAAACATAGCTCAGGGTGTTAGTTGAAGTACGGCTCACGTAAGCAGAACACAGTGCACGGAAGCAAAACTACATTATCATATACAGTACCCCGGACAACATCTAAACGTGGTACCTCACTTTTTTTTGCTTCCGCACCTGCTCCTACCTCCTGCAACTAATCAGGCGCAAGCTGCCCATTCGAATGAGATCAGTCCAACAAAGTTGGAAACACAAGACAGAGACATGTCTCAACGTGCGCATAACATCGTTCCTGATACTTCTCGTGCCTATGCTTGGCAACATTGGAGGATGCATCCTTGATTTTTTGGGTTACCCCTTGGGGGCATGCTTGATTAGATAGTGTCGCTAGTCTCCACAATTCACATTTGAACTATGGAATGGACTTCTCTGACTTGTTCTTCACATTTATAAATCCATAGGATGGTTCCCGTCAATTTCTCTCGCAAGGACAAGATTTTAATGCTTCAATCCACCACAATTCAGAAAACACTTGTTGCGTGCACTTGTCTGGTAAAACTAGTGATATCTATATGTTCAAAGTTATACAATGAAGGGTTCTAATTAGATCTCAAAAGAATCCTATCAGTGGCTACGTGTTAGTTGTATATATATATATATATATATATATATATATATATATATATATATATATATATATATATATATATATATATATATATTGGCGCTATTTGACACTCAGGGTGTAGAATAGTTATTCTTCATCCACCCCTATCTTTCAAACCGTACATAATTTTTACGTCACGTAAATTTTCTCTTATCTCGAAAGTCAAGAAGAACATAAAAAATTTAGACATGTCGTAAAAAAATTATTTACATGCCGTAAAAAAATATGGTGTAAAATGCAATTTTTCTATGTTTTTAACACTATAATGACTCATAAAACGTATTTTTATGTCGATTTTTTTACGTTTCTGATGAATATGAACATAATTATTAGTATACAAAACATAAATTTATGTATGTGAGAACATAAAAATATGTGGGATGCAAAATAACTATTCTGCACCCTGGATGCTGAATAGGGTTTATATATATATATATATATATATATATATATATATATATATATATATATTGCATACAACAATATCTCTTAATTGTATATGTACGGTGTTCAAAAGGTCGTGATGGATCTCATACCACGGAAAAGTTATTCCATAAATTTACAGTGAAGGGTGCTAGAACAATTGAGGTATGTAAATGATACAAAATATATCCAGCTCATGAGTGGATTTTATATAGTGTTTTAAGCATGCTTTACGTTTATGAAACCACTCATTTAAATCCACCTAGATTTTATATATTCACCTAGATTCATCTCTTAATTTTGTATCTCTCGTCAATTCATCTCCGATGCTAATGTGGACAAAATGAAGATGCTAAGGTTTTGTATCTCTCGTCAATTCATCTCCGATGCCAAAGTGGAGACCGCATCGGAGGTCGTACGGACCTCCGGCGGGTCCTTTTCGTCAAAATGAACCTCTTTTGTGAAGGGGCCTAGGGCATATTCGAAGGGGAACTTTCCAGAAACACCAAACCGCCTCCAATAGCCTATTTGAGTTGGGGAAAAGCCCTAGCCGATGTGCGCTCTCACATCCATCTCCAAGAACAAGTCCACCGCCTCCATCTCCATCATCACCATAGCGAGCACTTCCATTGTACTCCACCTCAATATCCGTATCATTGAAGGAAGGATAGGGAGGAATAGCACAAGGAACCACCACTGACACCATCATCATCACCACCGCTCCTTGTTCCTTCCCCATCATGGTCTTCATGATAAATGAGAATGCTGTTAAGTTTATATTTGCAAGATCTTCACCAAAATAATAAAATTCACTAGAACTCTGCATTTAGGTTAGAAGGAAACTCAAGTAAAGCTTTCAGCATACATTTCTAATAGACACATACAAACTAAAGCTAAATTACTTTGTAAGGAGTGATTAGTTTTAGGCTTAAACCTAGGATGGCATGGCTTCATGTTTTCCATATGTATATGCATAAATAACTTAGGTTGTCTCGCAATAAAGTACGATCTTGCAAACGTAGCTAAAAATAAAATCTGACTGTTAAGTGTCGTTGGCATGTGTGCACGAAAGTACATTATTATCATACTAGGTGACACGCGAGCTTCGCCTCGCTGTCTGTATTCCGTCTTGGCACATCATGGTCAACGTAGTAGATTTGCAGACGTACGTTTGTCTTTATGACTTCCATTGGCCATAACATGCTTAGATTGTTCAAGGTTTTATCTTTGATGTTAAAAGTACAGCTAAACTGGTAGCTCTTGTATTTTATGCCGAAAAGAGGCATGTGTGCTGGTCGGTGTAGTGGTTTAATCTTAAAAAAGAGCTTGTCTTAGGAGGAAAAAAACAGCCGGTAATCATAGCCATGGCTAGTATGTGTGAGCCTTAAAGAAAGAGAGCACATAGAGTAGAAAAGTACAGATAGTTCAAAACCTCTCTAGCTAATATATGGAAAATAATAATACACTAATATGAAAAATCAATAGACTAATAATAAGAAATAACGTCTTGTTATCATTTCTTCGGATTGCACGTTTCCAAGAAATCACCATAAAAAGTCATGCAAATACGTAACTCCGTGTCATCTACTTTTGTCACCACCAAAGGACTGTGCAGTAATAAACAGAAAATAGTTAACTCATTTGCTCCCTTCGTACCGAACATAACAGTTTTACCGATAATTGTTATATGATAGTTATATGTCATTGCTTGAATAGTGTGGACTCGGAAGCAATGACAATAAAAGCTGGGAGAATCTTGACAAAGAAAACTATCGCAACATCAAAGCCTTCTGCTGCTTCAATAATTGTTATATGATAGTGCATTACCATTCTCTGAGCACCAACTTGGATCATAGCATGGTAATCTGAGATGGTGAGTGATGGCAGATTCCTAAGTTGCTATGACTGGAGTGGGCTCCAAAATTTGTACACATGCTGGTGGCTGGTGATTTAGCCGAGCATGTGTCGTAGTGGAACATGTGGTGTTCCATCTCAGAAAAAATTTGGACGATAGCATAGCATGTGGCAAGAAGTCCCAATATGATTGCAATTATTATGATAGGTTGAAGGCTACTGACACACTCAAATGTTCTTATAAAAATATTAGATTCAAAATTTAACTTTTAGTCACATGCAGATCATAAGCCGAGCACCATTTTGGATAATAGCATGTTTCACCTCATCTTCTGAAGCAATATCATGTGATCACCAAAGCCAGAACTGTCAGGAAGCATTATTTGTTCTAGGTACATACTAACAAAAATTTGATGAATGGTCAAAAAATAGGTTGTTTAGAATTTGGAAAGGATAGATCATCTGTCGTTGGCATGTACGTACCTGCCCATAAAAGCCTGCAGTTCTTGATCATGTTTGATGGTCATGAGCCGCTGTATAAGGGTGATGTGCGCCCATGGTGGCACCATTGCTGTATGTTAGTGAACATGGTTCATCCGATGGGTTCTACTTCCAGTTGTCGTGGTAGCACACCTATATAAGAAGTTTAAGGACACCGGCATGGGACGCAACCGTTGCCATTGCTATCACCTCATACCCATCATTTCTGCCCCGTCACTAGGGAAGGCCAATTGAACAGCTTTTGTTATTGTGTAACCTAAGCGCTTTTGGGACTGGGCAGTATAATTATGTCCTTGGGTAGGAGTTGATGTGGTAGGAGGGGAATTTCACATCATCAGATTAATGCCACATCAAATCCTATTAAGTCCTCAAAACAACTAAATCAATGACAAAGTCGGCTAAGGACCTAGTCAATATTTTGCACTAAAGCAAATATGAAAAAACTACAAAAACTATATTATACAGAGAAGTCCAACTATTGAGAGAAAAGTAAATGGAAGTCAATTTTAGCACCAAAGGGCAGATGACAAAAGTACAAAACATATCGATCCTACAACTAAAAATGAAATTCCATCAAACTGTGCGCACATCATACCAGATCTAGTAGGAGAGGGTGATGGCAATGTGTTTTCATCTACTGTACACTCTCGAAAGCTGCATTGCTAGGCTTGTTGGTAAAGGAAATTCGATAAATCTGAGATCGCACACAACAACAACTTTAGCACACATGATAATCTGTTGTGATAACCAAACAAAAAATGCAACAAAGGTATCCCAGAATACTGAAGGTTCCCCTTTTTTCTACTTGGAACCAATTATCCTAAAATTAGGAACATGGATTGTTTAAGATGTGGTAGCGCAACGGGAAAATAGTACCTTGATACACAAGTTAGATACGAAAGTTACTATAAGGAGCTTTCTTGAGTTGTCGTTTTCAAAAAGATAGACATATAATTGCTGAAAGCTAGGAAACATGAAGTGAACTTCTATGAAAGCTGAAGGAGAGTGGCAATAGGAAAACTTGACTTTCACCCTTCGACCAGATCTGGATAGCTTTCTAATTTGAGTTCAGAATTCAGACATGCACAAAAGAAACAAACTGAAGTAACCTAGTGGAACAAATTACACAAGGCAATGACATTGAGCTCTAGCCACCGGCAACAACACCAGTAGTGAATCGGGAGTGATATTGATTTACATATGAAAATAAGCTCACAGTCATCCGCCTCATCTCAAATTCTCTCTGCAGCGGTCGGTAAGGATGCAAGTGGGACATGACTTCTTGCTATGCCGAAACCGCTAAAAGCCGTGGGGCCACCATCATTAGCTTTAGCAGGTTCACTCAGTCTAACTGCTTTATCTAGGCATCCTGTCGATCCCGCACCTCTTTCTCGATACCGATGTCAAGAAAAAAGCTTTTCTAGTAGAATCCCTCGGCGATGTCGCCATCAACTCGATGCACATAAGAATGAGTGTTTCCCTGATAGACATGATCAGGAGAGCCCCACACGGCAAGGAGTTGTAGCCATTTCACACAACATCTACTCGGCGTCTCCCGCTTATACACGGTCGACAGCGGCGTTGCCACCATCTCCACATGGTGCCTACTCTAAGGGGACCATCGCTAGAGCTACCATTCCTCGACCGTCTCGCTCAAGCGTTGAAGATCTGTTTCTATACCGCCTCACTCACAAGCTGAAAATGTTTTTATCCACCAATAGGACTATAGCTCGATGGGGAATTTATAGCTGAAGATATACTGAATATTTTATTACTTCTAGTGTTTTCTCTCGAGTAAGTGAAGAATTTTGCAGGTGCTTGACCTTCAAATATTTGCTACGGTTGGCAGAGTATTGTTTAGTTTTGTCTGGAAAACAGAGTATCTTTTAGTTCAGCACATATTACATGGTTTTTGACAATGTTAGTATTTTGCAAACGATCCATGTATATTTAGACGCTCCCATGTATTCTTCTGATTTGCAAACTTAGTAGACCTATAATTTGTTTAGAGAGTGCACTTTGTAATAAGACTTCAACCAAACTGAATTATGCTACTTGCAATAAGGAATGTATTCTGCGACCATTCAGCTATTTAGATCAAACTGTACCATTGTTCCTTCTTTTCAATGCAAAAAAACTCGAGGGCAGGCATATCGAAGAATTGGTCTTCGAGGCATACTCATGAGGTCTCATTGTGGAGAACTTGGTACCAATTATGCCAGTCATTAATCCTCAGCACTGCATGCATGCTAAGTATCAAGTGCATTTTTTCCCATGATATGACGATAGTGCTACTGCATGTCGGGAGCTCCTGGTCACTTGGTGCATCTAACTGATGCAGAATACAAACTACTCATACCCCTATAAATATGGCCCTACACCAAACAATCATCCCACACATCCCCAAAGCAATACCTAACATACAAAAAACTTGTTGTTTACCCCCTAAAATTGCTAACATTGTGCAAATAACAAGAAAGAATAAGTTGACACCAAATTTGAAAAATAGGATATAAGAATAACATAGTTGTCCTCTACTTGCCGCCCCTGTGGATGAGGTTGAGCCAAGCTCCTAGACCCGTGTAGAGCGGCTCGATTCTCCGCTCGCCAGAGTGGCAAACTGCCGAAGTCGCAGCCATGCCAGAGTTGCCTTCGTGGCACCGCTTCCGGCTCACCTGTGCAGGCTGCACGCCCTCGGCTATGACAGCTCCCTGACTGAGACGGTATTCACCGTTGTTGGAGGCCATCTAGTTGGGTCGAAGGCTGCTGCTCGATGTTTGCAGTAGGACGGTCGCCACCATCGTTAGAGGCCATCTAGTCGGAGGCTGCTGCTCGAAGTCTCACTAGTCGGCTGCCCAGAATCAAGAAGGAATGACGCGAGCGGCCGCGGGCAATTGGGTGAGGGTTTCTGTGGGGGATTTTGGGGGATCAATTGGTCGCCTTTTTTGCAGGATGCGGACCCATAAATCAATTTGGTCATGTACTCCAGCTCCTGCTCATTGGGTGCGTGCTAGCGTGGACAGATTGAAGCACAATATGAGGCAGGCATGGGGCATTGCCCAAATATCTCGGCAGTAATCCTGGAATTCCAGCTTTGACCTTCGCTAATTCTTGTGGGATTAGGTTGCTAGCTGGATGAGCATAGGAGGCACACCGGCAAGAAGACGAGACAATTGATGGTGCGTACTATGTGCAGATCCTCACCGCCAGCGCCCACACTTCCACGCCACCGTTGACAAAGAAAGGGGAGGAGAGGGCAACAGAGGAGATGGGAGGGACCGGGGGGTGGGAGAGGAGAGGACATACTGACCTTCCCGTTCCCCGTCACCTGCAGGTCGCTGCCGCCTCCACCCGATGGTCCACCGCCATTGACAAAGAAAGGGGGAGGAGAGGGCAACAGAGGAGAGAGGAGGTACCAGGAGGGAGAAGAGAGGACACACTGACCTTCCCGTTCCCGTCACCTACAGGTCGCTGCCGCCTCCACCTGATGGTCCGCCGCCGCTCTCGGTTGGGGAGAAGAGGATAAATTTTGGTTCTTCGGGAGATGGAGAGAAACCAGACCAGCTTACCCAACTGACAGCTACCCTAAAAAAAGACAGCTGCATCGCAATCGCACGCGCGTGTCAAGTGCCCTCAGCAGCCGTGCATGTGAGCCTACAGATAATGAACGAACCTGATGATTCTTTGTCCAACATCGAACGGCTGATAGCACTGCGCGCTAGGAGTGCCCAGGAGGCTGCCTTTTGTTCAGGATTAAGTCTATAAATAATAACAGAGACAACAGCTGACTCAGAACACCAGCTGCCCATTCAGCTGGTGCCCATTCGAATACCCTCAAAATGCTAAATTTGGCAACACGAATCCGTGAGATGCTCGGTGCACACCTAATATTTCAGTCGATTGTGGTACCTCTCGTGCCAACACTCGATAACGTGGACGATGCATCCTTAATTTGCTGGGGCACTCCTTGAGGATAGGCATTATTATATGATGTTTCCAGTCTCCACTCTCCGCCACTCACATGTGACTTAGTACTAAATGGAGTTTTATCTTCTGTTTTCATAGTCATATATAATCTGGCGATCATTGCGCTTAATTTTCTTACAAGGACAATATTTTGATGATTCAATCCACTACATATGTTGTTGCCTTTTCTCTTTTACAACTCGTCTTATCTACGTGTTCAAACTTGTACAATAACGAGTTCTTCTATGTGTCACCTCAGAATGTTACTTTTGTATACTTACTATTACTTCCTTGTTATGCCATGTTTTCAGTAATTCATCTTAACTATAACATGTACCTGACCCGCCAAAAAAAACTATAACATTTACATGAACTGACAGAGAATGATGTCTCTTACACACATGGATGAAGTATGCCTATGCACCTTCATTTTTTTATGAATGGCATTATAGTTATTAATCGTATGTAAATGATACCAAAGTATATCCGGCCACCAAAATCGGAAAGTTCCTTTGGCTCCCAAGCACCAGTACTCTCTTCATTTAAAAAAAATTAAAAACCATATTTTACAGGTTTCAAAAATATTTGGAAAAAATTCCAGACATAATCAATGTTGTATCCCACAAGCATGCAAAACCGTGACGATGATTTTTTTATTTTGGTCTACACAAAAATGATAAATTATTTGGATATTTGAAAACATATTTCCACAGATCCACACTCTTGTCAGTTTTTTATAGCTCAGAATACAAAGTATTTGAAATGATATTTTGCATGTTTGTGGGATAAATCATGCGCTACAGCAAGATATTTTTTTAATTATTTTTTGGAACTCAGAAATTTGATTTTGAATACTTTTTAAATAGTAAGAGCACCGGAGCTCGCAAGCCAAAAATCTCCACTCCACTGAAACAACATAGAAATATAGATATCCAGATTCCACGCTGCAATTTGCTTAGTAAAAGAGAAAATAGAAAATCAATACGACAAGCAATTCGTGTCGTAGAGTGCATTGGCACGTGAGAGCAAACTTCAGCTTCACTCTCTCGTGGTGGACAATAAACAGGCAAAGAGATCTGTCCTCCAAAACAACACCTCAAACAAGTTTGTACGTGTTACTAAATCCAACCGTCCGTCGAAGGTTACATCATATGTTCTCAATCTGCAGAACAAGTCAAGCAAGCTCTAAACATGGTATTCGATAAGTAGTGTATGGCACCATTAAAGACTCGACGAATGAGGCAATATCTAGCGTTTGAGCCTAGATATTGACAACGTTTACCAGAAGACAAGCAAATTTATTAAAATGACCTTCGAAATCCTTAAATTTTACCATATATAGCAGTATTTTGGCTTTAATTTCGGTCCTAAATTTGGACCTTCGCAACCACGGATATCCTGAGATGGATTTGCTCGTTGCCTAGTGTATCGTGCATAACGAATGGGGCAAAGGGAAACAAGTGGTAACAAAAACATGTTACTGTTCATTTTCTGTAATAAAACAACTTAAGTTTTCTTTCATCTCCGGTTATGTCCAAATTCTTTTAGTTGAGGTATGCACCGTATTATCCTTGTCAATAGTCACAACATGCTTCAAGCTCCACGGATGCAAGCTTTTAGATTTTAGCATTGTTACATAATCTACAGAGGTGGTGTCACGTGAAAGGAGGCTGCGACTTTGTATAACAATGATGGAAGAGCTTCCGCCCCGGTACCACATGCAACATTATATTCGACCCAGCATGGAGACGACCTACTTGACCAAAGATGAATTCTAGTGCTCCGAGCATTGCACAAAATGCATCTTATGTCTCTCGTGGAAGAATTTTTTTGTAAGCCCATGATTTTTTCTAACTCAAGTGCCATGACTGAACTTCTGATGCATCTCATGCCAATACTATCATGGAAGCGGTCTTTGACTGTGTTGGTATTCTCTTGTCCTCATCTTAATGGCTTCTTGTCAAGTCTATCAATATTGTGCCCATATTTGTATTGTTGAAAGGTCTACATATACTCCCTCTTTATTATCTCACACTACAATGTGTGAGCTTTCACGGAGCGACATCGCCACGGAACCCGGCTCTCCCGGGAAGGCGGGCACCACGACGCGGGATTCCCTACCGCGGAGAGGTCGCGCGCCCTTTCCTGCCATGCGCCGCTGGACGGTGGACTACGCTCGCGGCATGGGCCCGTTGTCGGTGGTCGTGTGCGACGGCACTCCACGTGAGAGGCGTAACGAGAGAGAAAAGCGCTCCGCACCCACCGGGGCATGGGGCCTTCGACGCGGACGTGGCAGTGGAAACCGTTGCCCTATGCGGGTTCTCGTAGCCAAGGGTTGACATGGAAGCGGATACGCTTGCCCTACGCGGATTCACGTGGCCGAGAGATGGGGTGGCTGTGAAAACCCTCGTTGTACGTGGGTTCGGTTCATCGTGCGTGAAAGGCCATTTCCATTGTGTGCGAAGGTTGATCTGTACTAGTGGTTGTTGGTAGCTTGTTACACGTGAGCATGACAACCTCATCTTGCTTCATGTCGCTTGATGTTAGCTTCATCCTCTCATAGTCTCATTGCAAGCCTTGTACCTCCCAACCAAATCATTAATCATGAGGGTTTTGAGACCGACACACCACTTGATCGCCGATATTATGGGTAAGTATCGTGCAGTCGCTGCTCGGAGGAAACGATGCACGATGGAGATCACTGAGTGTACGAATTTCATTGATAAGGGCTACTACCCTGGCTTTTCCTTCATTTGCAAATTCTTGTAGGTTTTCAACATTCTTTGCAGCGAGGTTTCACGCACACGCTCATGCCCTATAGATGCAACATCTTGACGGTGTCCCATATGTCCTTCGCGGTCTTCTTCGAAATCAGATGCTGCATGATATCCATTCGCATAGCCGAATAGATGGTCGAGGCCGCCTGGCGATATCACCGATGCTCATATCCATCCTTCTTGTACTCATCGCCTCCGGGGTCGACAATATTCCAGAGCCCGTGTGACTCCATCGCACATTGCATCGTTGCCGCCAAAACTCCATAGTTCTCAGGGTCGAACTGCGGGGATTTCGTCGATGACGGCCCTGACGTCGCATCTTGTACAGCCACGCCAGACACCTCTGCAAATGCCTTCTTGTTATCGACATCGTCCATGTCCTCCCGTTACTAGCAGAACCGGCCAACAAGGCTCTGATAACACTTGTTGGATCTTAGACGTAACCGATCTGCAAGAAGATAAATCTATATCTATCTATCTACTAATTTACGTTGGGTTACGTTCATTATCCAGCCAAAATTTCCGTCTTCCATGATTTGACGGTTTTTCCCCTCCACCAGACCAGCAATTACCCACGTCTGCCACCCTCAAGTCGTGTACCGCTTCGTTTTTCGCTATTCTTTTTTCCCTAACTCCAGGGGATGATGGAGTTCCTTGCGAGACGTGACTCGCTGAACAGGGTCGGGGTCGTCTACTTCAGATACGAGCGCGTGGCCGGGACGGTGGCGCCGGTGGGGAGCAGGCACGGCGGCAGACGCGCGGAACAGGATCGGGGTCGTCTACTTCAGATACGAGCGCGTGGCCGAGACGGTGGCGACAGTGGGGAGCAGGCCCGGCGGCAGACACGCGGATGGCGAGCTCGGGTCGAGGCTCGCGTGGAGGCAGACCACAGCTTGAACAGGGGCCTTGCAGGTGCAGTGGCGTCAAGGAGGACTGCAGGTCGGCGCTGTGCTTGCTCGGGAGGCGCGGCCTTACTCAACGCTGCCGCCAAGGTCTTTTGTTCCCGACCGCTCGACGAGACGGCCAAGACGCGAGGAGAAACAAAGCAACGACGAAAGAGGTGGGTGGCGAGTTTGCGGGTCCAGGCGTCACGCGGGTCGCAGAGACGCGGGCTCCTAGCGGACAGGGAGGCGGCGCAGACGGACGTACAGGGCGCTGGCGGGGCAGATCTCGCTGGCGAAGGCCGCGGGTGGGCTCGCTGGCGAGGAAGATGGTGGGGAGAGAGTGGCGACGAAGCGGGGGTCACAGGGGAAGCGAGCGAAGCCGAGGACGCGAGGGCTGTGGTCGCGAGGACAGCGGTCGGGGAGACGGTGAGGGTTGTGATCGCGAGGATGGCGGTTGAGGAGGCGGCTCACGGGCTCGAGGCAGCCGTGCAGTCGAGCGACGCAGGGTTCTACGGGACCATCGGTGTCTGGCGACGGGGAAGGAGGAAGACGACGCGGGCCGCGTCGGGGAGAGAGGATGCGGCGTAGGCGGGGTGGGATCGAGGGAAAGGGCATGTTTCATGCTGGGAGTGGGGTCAGGTGGCGCGCTGGCCGCGTGAGGGAGCGGCCCGATGTGGTCACATGGTGGGGCCGATACGCGGGGTGAGGGGATCGTGCGGTAGGTGGCCAGGGCGGTTGACCGAAGCGGGTGGGCGTCCTGTTGGGATCGGGAGAGTGGGGGAGGGCGTGTCACGATGCAAGGCGGGGGTGGGATGTGGCGGTGTCTGGGTAGGGCGGGGAGCTGTCGCACTTTCTAATTTTTCAGTAAGCCTAAGCTAAGGAGGAGGGGAGTAAAACTGATTCAGATTTATCTAGATTAGTATATATCTACGCATTGTCGAATCTTTAGTTAGCCTCTGCTTAGTTTACTAGATTATAGACGAAAGCGGCATGCAGATTGTTATTATTTTATGTCTGTTTTACACGTTTGTGGTCTGGCACCAACGACGACATTTGGCATGGTAACGGTAGAGTGT
Organism: Avena sativa; assembly: GCA_916181665.1. Classification (NCBI taxonomy): domain Eukaryota; kingdom Viridiplantae; phylum Streptophyta; class Magnoliopsida; order Poales; family Poaceae; genus Avena; species Avena sativa. Next base: position 440,468,795 of record OV702295.1, read on the forward strand.
CGTTGTGTGGTCGCATTTAGCACGACACAACAACAACAACTCCTTAACGGGATGTTCAACTTCACGGCGCAGGTAATATGACGTGTATAAATTTTGCATCCATTATATTTACGTGGATGATATGTAGTCCATACATAAATTGCAAAAAGCGTGGCACACCACAATATTTTCCGTCTGCCAATTTATGACGATTTTACCCCTCAACCGTTTGGAGTTTTTACCCGCGGTGCCACCGCCAAGTCAACATCGCTAGCCTCGAGCCCTCATCCCGCGATCCCCTTCTGCCTACCTTGCGCAGTTCCTCGCCCGTTCCCTGCTCCGCCGCCCTCCTCCACCTCGAGCGGTCTCCTGCCCCGTCGCCGGATGCCACCTCGACTTAGCCTCCAACCTTGCGGGAGCTGCCAGCGCCTCCTTCTATTCTGAGAGCTTGATGCCTCGCCCTGCGCGAGTTCCACACGCCGCCGTCCTACTCCAGCTCGCCCGATTCCCTGCTCCATTGCCGGACGCCGCCTCGACATCCTGCACATCTCCCTCGAGCTCGAGGCCTACTCCGCAAGCGCGGAATCGACTACGCTGTCTGATCTGCAAGGAATGGGATGGGAATTAGGACCCAGGGGAGCGGAATTCAGATCGATGCGGGCTGGACTCTGCAGACTTTCATCGGTGTTGCCATCAATTTGGTCGCTCAGAGAAGATACCAAGAAATTGGAGTGTGAGAGGATAAGAAATATTTTTTATTGGATAACTGCAATTTGTGCAAGACAGGTCCACAACTTCGTTGAGACCTGAATCAATCAGGTATTTACTGTTTGTATAAGTGGTGCTCTCCTCCTGTTCGTTCACATGCTGGTGATAGCTGAATCAATCAGGTGTTTATTGTTTGTAACTATAAGCGGTGCTTATCTTCCTGTTTGTTCATATGCTCGTGGGAGCTAAATCAATCAAGTGTTGATTGCTTGTAGTTGTAAGAACTCAGATTAATGTATTTTCTTTGACATATTTAGCTTATTTCATTTACATACTGCATGCTAATTAGAAAAGGTTCTTGTTTCGTTCATATAGGTTGGAAGCCTGTGAGGAAGTTGGTTCGCTGTCATTGCGTAAGACCAAGTTTTGTGGTCAATAAATACATGAAGTCCATATACTCGGTAGAAATAGTGCAGACGGTGGTATTTCCCAAGTCTTAACTAGATTTCTGCATTAGCATGCACAGAATATTACACATGAGTTATACAAGATCCATATCACGCAGCTATACGAAATGGTCCAACACGGCCTGAGTGTAGCCACATAATACCCGCGTAGCCAAAATATGTAAACAAAAACCGCGTATTGCCAACATATATATAAGCTGCATCAATAAATGAGAGAATATTTAATTTAAGCACATGTACACAATATAAAGATAGGGCATAGCTCCTCGGCCTAGGAGCTCCGCCAGGTTCCAATGGCTTGGCACACGTCCGCCTTCGGCGTCGGTGACAGCAACCTGGACGCCACAGTAGAAGACTTTCACGTACATGCCAGGGTCGATGCAGGCCTTGGCACCATCGCTCCGCGAGGCCATGCCAAGGGTGAGGTTGAAGGAGACGCATGCCTTGTTGTCTAGGACCGAAGCTGAGTCTATACTGATGGAGTAATGTGGGGAGGGCATGTAGTAAAAGACTGGCACCATGACGCACACAGTGCTGACCCCGGAGATGAGTAAGGAGATCCAGAGGGGCTTGGCATTGGAATTCCTTGGATTTGCGTGGGGTGTCTGCTGCCTCTGCCTCTCGAGGTCGATGTCCATCCCGGTCGTCGGATGTTTGTCCATGGTAGTCGGCTTGGTCTGCGTTTGGCTGCTTCTCGTCCTGAATTTCCCAAATTGCTATAGATTGGTCTAGATATTGTCTATTCTTCCTTTTAGTTTGCATGCCTATTCAAAGAACTAATATATCATGAGGCTTCCAAGGTACCACCCATAATTTCTTGTTGTATAATTTTATTGTCATAGAAACAAGAAAGATATGGTCAGAGAAGAAATTATTGTAAAATTTGGTACATAGTTTCAGTACATTTCTATTTTAATATCAATCATATAATATTATAGCATGTATGCTTAAGGTGGCTGCAAGTTGCAGTTATAGTCCTCAATTTCTAATAGATATAGCTCGTATGAGAAATTTAGAATAAATTAGTTGATTGGATGATATAGTTGGAGCTGAGAATATGCGCGGTACCAAAATGAATAATGTGCTTGTCCTTAGCAACATGTTAATTTAATGGCTTTGGGCAGGATTTGGGTTGCTCTGTGCAAGCATATGACTTTGAGGTTCGATCTGACGGGTTATTATGGTATGCAAAAATGATGGCGTACCATGCTAGCTGCATGTGTGCGCTTTCACTAAACGTAAGTAGGCTAGAATGAACAATTTAATATGGCACCACTTTGGCTAGCACGATGGAAAATTTAAGCCAGGCAGATGAAGCTGCCGCCACTTTTTCCCTCAGTTAAATACTGTCCCTGGTTGCAGCAACCAGAGAACATTTCTAATTTATTGAGTTTTTGTGTTATCATATGATTCTGTCAGCTTCTTTTAATTCTTAGTCTGTCAGTTGTATACTCTATGGGCACTGAACAGTTCACATAGTCAAAGGAGCTCAATGGCCTTCTTTTCATTACTCTACTTAGGTAAGGTGCCTTTCCTGGTACTAGGTAACAAGATTAACCTCTTAACCAGTAAGAAAGGCAATGTGACCTATCCAATTCGAATGTGCGGCCTGGATGTCTTCATATCCAGCATTGTCCATGAGAAACGATTTAAATGGATGTCTCGGTACATCAAGTGAATGGCTTTCCCTCCCTCCCGAGTCGCTCCTCCCTCCCGCCTCCCCCCCCCCCCCCCCGATCCCTATCCTCTCGGCCGTCGCTGCTGCCGGCTCCGGCGGCGGTGGCGGCGCCCATCTCGTCGGAACTGACGGTGGGAAGGGGAGGTGTCCCAGACGGTGCCGCATGAGGGATGGTGGGGTGCCGGCGGTGGGCACTAGGCGGCGTGGCCGGGAGGCCAGGGCCTGAGGCCCTCCAGCGGAGAGGAGACGTGGAGGCGGCGACGCATCGCCCTGTAGCCGTTCCGACGAGGAGGCGGCGGCGCGATCTGTGCCTGGATGACCAAGATCGGATCAGATCTGGTCAGATCTGGGTCATTAGGTCCAGCGAGGGCTTCGGCCGTGGGTTCCGGCGGTACACGCCGGTGATTCTGCAGCCAAGTACTTGTTGGCCCCTCCTATGTTGCCCTCTCCTGCTGGATGGTGGCTGGCGGCATGGGGGCTGTGAGTCTTGCGAATAATGGCGGGCGGTCCTAGGGTTCCTTCTGCTACAAGACGAAGATCTGCCTGTTACTTGCCCTCGTTCATCTGATCTGGACCGGCGTGTTCCGGAAGGCTCCGCCGGCGAACTCCCATGGACGAATATGTCTGGAGATTGCTGGATCGAAAGGTATTCGGTCGTGCGCACCCATCTTTTTCTGGCCGTTTGGTTTCAGCGGGAGCGTTGCGAAGCTCTGCTATCTGTTACCATCATGCATCATGTCTTCGACGATCCATGGTGAAGTAAGAGGCGGAGAATGTCAGGAAAGAAGGAACATGAGGGCTGTGATGGTGGTTTGAGTCTTTGTGGCATCGAGGAACTGGCTGCGTGATCTGTGACTCGCAGCAGCGACTGTTTGTGGGGGCGACAACACAGGAGGAGTTCCTAGTCTTACCTTGTAGGGTAAATATCCAAGGTCTGGCCTTAATTAGTTGTGCCTGGCAATGGCCTTGTTGAAGATATTGTTTTGCGAGCAAGAACTTTCTCCAGGATAAAAACCTATGATCTTTGATTGGGCGAGGACGGCGCTTGTGCACTGTTTTCTTCTTGAAGGCGTTGCTATTGGAGTGGTTGGACGACTGGTGTTGTTCTGGTGGTGTTAGTGTCATTGCTTTGAGGAATAGTTCTCTGTAGCGGGACTTTTCTTTTTTGTAATTTTTCTTTCTTTTTTCTGGGTTGTGTGCATCCGTAAGGCCGCTAGGGCATGCGTTGTTGCAGAGGCCGGGTGAAATTGGTATCTCCGCGATATTAATATATACTCCTTTCAAAAAAAAGTGAATGACTTTCCTGTTGTCTTCGGTGCCAACCTTCAGGTTTGGTTTGCCACTCATGATGCTTTGGAGAAACCTGCTGCTGTCATAAAATATATATCTTGGTGGTTGGGAAAGCATGTAACTTGACAATAATTCAAGATATATGGTGGAGTCTATTTATTTGACTGTTTGCGTGTAAGATGATTTTGTTACAATGTGGTTGCTGAGATCACTTGTAGACACCGGAATAATTTCAGCGAATGCATGCTATTATCCGAACCATGTACATGGAGCTTGTGTTTGAATAAACGGATGTATCCTCTCTGATGATGTAGGGTGCTGCTTATTTCTCTCTATTTTAACTGCTCTCCGGTTGAACTTCAAATTGATATTGGATATGGTACAATTGACATGTCCCTCCATAGCTGTGAGGGTGCATGATGTGGATCTTAATGACATACGATCGATTTGTCAAACACCTGTAATTACTTCCCATCTATTTTAAAAAGAAACTTCTGATCTTCGACGGCTACAAGTTAGGTGCTGAGGTCGTGTAATTTATCTATTCTGAAAGAACAATTTCTCAGCATTTTGATTTGTTGTTGACTAAGAATTGACGGCAGCTTGACAAATTTTAGTCCAGGCATGGATATATAGTACAATATTTGGATGGCCCTCCGTGGATATTTTTGAGCAAGATTGAAGGCGCTATGGTGTGTCAAAAATAGCTAGAGCTAGAAGTAAAGATTAGTGTGTCAACTTGCTTTGATCAGTATATCTATTTGTTGAGCTATGGCAACGCACGGGTATTTAACTAGTAAAACCCTAATTTCGAGCCAGGTTTTGAGAGAGATTTGGTGCAACAATACGGGCTACTTTTGTGGTCTTTTTTTTTTTGCGAAACTACTTTTGTGGTCTTTTTCATTTCTTTAAATAAAGGGATACAATCGCGACCCAGTACAACGATGATTTACAAACCTTGCCTAATAAGAACTAGAGAAATAGACTCGAACACAAACTTTCCTAAGAACATGATTCCAAACCGACCTAAACTGAAGTTCGATGTATTATGGAATGGTCGCACGTCTGATGACGTTGGACGAAGGGGCATGAGTACACTACGGTCGAGTCGAATCCGGCGGTGGGTGAGATTGAGATGTCGAGCAGCTTCAGGTTTGTCCACCAGCTCCCGGCCATGTGGAGGCTCTCGAATTCATCGAAGGAGAGCAGTGCAGCCTCTGGGAGCAGCAGACAACCCTGAAGTGTAAGACGGATTTGACGGTGTTAGAATACAACTCTTGTTAGCTTTAAGAGTCCTAGTCGGTTTGTTATAGGGCTAGGCCGGTGTACCTAGACCCTCATATATACCTCTTATAATTGCCACAATATTGTCATCGATTATTATTCTATACAATTCTATATGGTATCAGACTTCCGATTCTAGGGTATGGCTCACCCGCCGACCCCGCCGCCGCTGCCGTCGCCCGGCTACTTCGAGTGGCGCGCCGCCATCGTCGCCTCCAAGGTCGCTGCGGCCACGGCCCCCTTCACCTCTACCTCTACTTTAGCTCTACCTTCACCAATAGCCCCTTCAATCTCCTTCACTGACACCATATCCGATATTAGCCTCTACATACCCGTAAACTTAGACCTCGCTGCTCACAACTACTACCATTGGCGTCACATCTTCGACGTCCACCTCAGGCGATGCAACCTCTGCTCTCACGTCGCCGACGACGCTCGCCCTCAACCTCACGATCCGCATTGGGTCAAGGTTGATCTAGCCATTATTCCCTCAACATGCGAGTCTCTACAGAAATCTTCGATCTCGTACACCGTGATGGTGCTTCTGCCGCCGATCTGTGGGTAGCCCTTCGTCAGCTCTTCCAGGACAACGTCGACGCTCGCGCCAACAATCTCCACACCGAGTTCCGAACACGGTGTAAGGTGATGCACCCGTCAGCGTCTACTGCCAATGACTTAAGGCGATCGCGGATGAACTCCACGAACTCGGTGATCTAATCGATGATCGACAGCTCATCAATGTCCTCCTCGTCAGCCTGAGCGAGCGGTTCGAGAAATAGGACTCCTTCATCCCTATGATGCGTCCGCGCCCCTCCTTCGTCGAGGTTCGCTCGATGCTGCAATGGGTCGATCGTGCCCAAAACAACAAGGAATCCCGTCCTCAGGTCTTCACTACTGCTCCTCGATCGCCTGTACCACCGCCGCCACTGCCACCTCCTCCAATGGCTCCTCCTCAACCATCGGGCTGGCGTCCAAGTTCCAACTACAGGGGTCGAAACCCTAAACCGCCGCAGTTTCGCACGGCGCCTGCTCATCCTCCACCCTCGGCTCCGGCTCCACCGTCTGCACAACCGACCGCATCACCGCCGCCCCCCGGCTGGCGTCCTTCTCCTGATCCGTGGACCAGGCTAGTCCAGGTGTGGCCTATGCCCTGGTCTGCCCCGATGCCCTATGGTGCCCCGCCTGCCTACACTGGTGGCTGGCAGCCCGGTGCCCGCCCTCACATCAGCGCTCCCGTCCTCGCGCCACGACAGCCGACGGCAGCGTACCACGCCGCCCCCACCTACGCGCCAACAATCTACAACGCTGCTCCTTATGCTTCATATGGCGCTACAACCTCACCCTACATGTCGCAGTATAATATGTCGCAGTACAATGATGGTGGCTCTATCTATACGCCGGCGCCGGCCCTACTGCCGATGCCGCCGCACCCGCTAGATCCCATGTCTACATCGACCTGTACTTCGACTCCGAGCTGGGACCAAGCTGCTTTTCGACAATCCATGAACAACTTTGCTACACAAGGAAACTCAGGTATGGATTGGATTTTCGATTCTGGTCTTTCTAGTCATATGTCTGCATCAAGTAATTTGTTGTCTTCTTGCACACCATCACCTTCTCCATCTATTACTCTCGGTGACGGATCATCTATTCCTATTTACTGTGTCGGTCAAGCCCAAATCCAATCCCCAATCAAACCTTTGCATCTTCGCGATGTTCTTGTAGCTCCTACACTAATTAAAAATCTAATTTCTGTTCGCCAAATCACCAATGGCAATCACGTTTCTATCGAATTTGACCCTTTTGGTTTGTCTGTGAAGGATTACCGGACCAAGGCCGAGATCGCTCGGTTCAATAGCTCCGGTGATTTGTATTCCCTCCATGGTGTTCCGACCGGTGCCCCTCCATCGTCTATGGTGGCCTCTATTGATCTGTGGCACCAACATCTCGGCCATCCCCATAATAATGTGTTACCTATTCTTCTTAGTGAATTTTCAATACCTTGTAATAGAGATTTTCATAATTCTTCTATTTGTCAGCCATGTTAATTAGGCAAACATGTTTGTCTCCCCTTTAGCTCCTCTCTATCCTCTAGTACTTTTCCTTTTGAGTTACTTCATTATGATCTATGGATCTCACCAATAGAAAGTGTTTCTGGTTTTAAGTATTATCTTGTTATTCTTGACGATTTTACACACTATGTTTGGACCTTTCCCTTAAGCAACAAATCCGACGTTCACAATATTTTTCTTAATTTTCAGCGCTATGTCTCGGTCCACTTTTTCCTTCCTATAAGATTTATTCAATGCGATAATGGGCGTGAATTTGACAACTTAAAAAACCAAAATTTCTTTCTCCAATATGGAATTCTTCTGCGTTTTTTCTGTCCCTATACCTCCCTCAAAACGGCAAGGCCGAGCGTTCTCTTCGCACTCTTAATGACATCACTCGCACCCTTCTTATTCAATCTTCTATGCCTCTGAAGTTCTGGGCTGAAGCTGTCCACATAGCCACATATCTACTTAAGATTCGACCATCTAAAGATAATCCTCAAACCACACCCTACTTCTCTGTATTTCTTTCTCACCCAAACTACTCCGACGTTCGTGTCTTCGGCTGTCTTTGTTTTCCTAACTCCTACTCTACTTCTCCTAACAAACTTTCACCCTGTTCTATCCCGTCTATCCATCTAGGTTTTTCCGACGAACACAAAGGCTATTGTTGTCTAGATCTTGTTAACTAGTGGTCGCATCCATGTGTCTCGTTATGTAACTTTTGCTGAAAATATTTTTTCCTTTTCTGAGCGTCAATCTCTCGATCCTAAAACATCCGCACCATCTACTAGTCCCCCACGTCCAAATAATTTTCCCTTCTTTCATCAGCCACTTCCTGTCCTTGCTCCTGCCACGACAGCAAAAACGCCCGAATGCTCTGCCGCGGCAGCCGATCCTGCCGCGCCTTCTCCTGCCACCACCTCTGTCGCGGCTGCCAAAACTGCCGAAAACTCTGCCGCGGTAGACTTCCTACCGTCGCCGACTCACGCGTCCGTTTCTTCCGCTGCACCGTGCGCGTCTTTCACATCATCATTCATCCCTCCTCCTCATGCTATCATCGTCCCAGCTCCCACTAATGATCATACCATGCGCACACGTGGAAATCTCAATGCATCTCTGCCTTCTTCCTCAATTCCCAAATCTTACAAATCAGCTCTCCTAGATCCTAATTGGGTCGCAGCCATGAAAGACGAATATGATGCTCTCATACAAAATAATACATGGCAATTAGTTCCTCGTCCATCAAACACTAATATAGTTTCTGGCAAATGGGTTTTTCGACACAAATTTAATTCCGATGGAAGTCTTGCGCGTTATAAAGCTCGATGGGTATGCCGTGGTTACTCTCAGCAACACGGCATTGACTATGATGAGACTTTCCCTCCAGTTGTCAAACCCAGCACTATTCGTACTGTTCTTAGCATCACCGTTTCTTCTTTTTGGCCCATCCATCAACTCGATGTCAAAAACGCTTTTCTCCATGGCTCTCTTCAAGAAATAGTTTATTGTTAACAACCTATTGGCTCGAAAATTCCTCTTATCCTAATCATGTTTGTGTTCTTCAAAAATCTCTCTATGGTCTAAAACAAGCACCAAGGGCTTGGTTTCAACGTTTTTCTACTTATGCTCAAACAATTGGTTTTACTCCTTCTCGCTCTGACACTTCTCTCTTCCTTTCATCATAATACCGACACCGCTTATCTACTTCTCTCTGTTGATGATATTATTCTCACAGCTTCCTCACAACACTTTTTAGATCATATTATCTCTCTTCTTTGCAAAGAATTTTCTATGACCGATCTAGGTCTTCTTCATCACTTCTTAGGTATTATTGTCATCCGTGACTCATCTAGTCTTTTCGTATCTCAACGTCAGTACGTCCTAGATCTTCTTTCTCCTGCTGGTATGCTTGATTGTCAACCGTCTCGTACTCCTACTAATACAGGTTCAAAACTTTCTGCCGATGGTGATCCCTTTTCTGATCCTTCTCTTTATCATAGTCTTACCGACTCCCTCCATTATCTTACTCTTACTCATCCTAAAATTTCTTTTTCTGTCCAACAAGCTTGTCCTTACATGCATGATCCTCATGTTCCTCACTTCAACTATGTCAAACGTATTCTTCAGTATCTCAAAGGCACATTAGATTTAGGTCTTCATATAAACAAATCCTCTCCTTCCTCGTTGACAGCTTACTCTGATGCAGACTGGACTGGTTGCCCCGATACTCGATGGCCCACATCTAGATTTTGTGTTTTTCTTGGTAATAATTTGGTTTCTTGGTCTTTAAAAAGGCAGGTTATGGTTTCTCGCTCGTCAGCCAAAGCTGAGTATCGCGCTATGGCTCATGCGGTTGCTGATACAGTTTGGTTGCGCCAGTTGCTGTCGGAGCTGCATCGTCCTATTGGGCAAGCTACTATTGTTTACTGTGATAATATTCCAGCTGTTTACATATCAGGGAATCCGTTTCAACACCGTCATACCAAGCATATAGATATCGACATTCATTTTGTTCGAGGGAAGGTGGCTCTCGGTCAACTTCGTGTTCTACATGTGCCTACTTCAGCTCAGTTCGCTGATATCTTTACTAAAGGCCTGGCGACTACTCCATTTCAAGACATTCGTTTTAGTCTCAACGTCGTCGAGCCTACCGTTGACACTGCAGGGGGATGTTAGAATACAACTCTTGTTAGGTTTAAGAGTCATAGTCGGTTTGTTATAGGGATAAGCCGATGCACCTCGACCCTCATATATACCTCTTATAATTGCCACAATATTATCATCGATTATTATTCTATATAATTCTACAGACGGGAGCCATTGCAGACTGCGGTAGCTCTACGATCATCTCACATAAAAGCGATGCCCTGTAACCGGTCTTCATCCTCGTGTTGTCCACCTTGTAGGGCATGTCCTCCTCCATCATGTTGCTGCTACGCATCTTAAACATGCAATCAAGGCAAATATGATTAAGGGCTCGAATCACTCTTGAACTTCCTTCAACTTGGCATTCCCTAAGAGGAGGAGCGTACGTCCTTGATGTTTGCTTCAATAGTATAGGTCAATTCGTTCGAGTGTAGGCCTGAACTTTGACGTAATATGGAATGGTCGCACATTCGATCACAACATAGAGCAGTCCAGGCTTCCTCGGCGCTTCTTCCTCGATGTGATAGTGGGCTTGCTTCAGGTCCTCAAAGGCAATGTGTGGAGGCACACCCGTGGAGGTGGTCGTTGGCATGATCGGCTAGCGCCAAGATGTTTACCGCGGACGATAAAGAAGTGTTGCATGCTCGATGTCGTCCTGATACGTTGCAAACGTATCTATAATTTTTGATGTTCCATGCTTGTTTTATATCTACCTTTTTATGTTTTATCCACACTTTGGAGTATTTTTACACATTTTCTGGAACTAACCTATTAACAAGATGCCACAGTGCCAGTTGCCTGTTTTCTTCTTTTTTTTGTTCCAGAAAATCCAGAAAAGATATATTCTCGGAATTGGACCGGACAAAAGCCAAAGTCGATATTTTACCGGAAGACTCACGGAGCCAGAAGACAAGACGGAGAGGGTCCAGGGGCTAGCCACACCATGTGGTGGCGCGGGTCCCCCTGGCCACGCCACCAGGTGGTGTGGGCCCCTGGTCAACCCTCTGACACTGCCCTTTCGCCTATAAGAAGCCTCTGATGCAGAAACCCTAAATAATCCAGCCTCTAGCCACGAAAAGTTCCGCAGCGCCGCCGCCACCAAAGGGGAGATTCGGAGGATAGATAATCTCTATTTCGGCACCCTGCCGGGACAAGGAAGTGCCCCCGGAGTCATCTCCATTGATCTACACCACCATCTCCATCGTCGTTGCTATTCCCATGATGAGGAGGGAGTAGTTCTCTCTCGAGTCTAAGGGTTCTACCGGGAGCTATGTGTACATCTCTCTCTCTATGCATGATCATATTGTGATCATGAGCTTTGTAATCAAGTAGATCTATTCTTCTACTCAAGTGCTTTAATGAATCTCTGCTTATCCCCACGTGTGTGAAGTTGACAGTGTGCACACCATGTGGCACTTTGGCTAAGGTTACATAAATACTTGTTATGAGTTATATTTGGAGTTGGATGTCTCTATGAAATTGTGGTATTTGTTGGAACCATCTAGCGCTCAAGGTGACAGTGTGGGGTTATCTAGATGGGGAATATGGACTTTGAGGAGTGCTGTTATAGCCCTACCATGGATTAGAGTGTCCAACCGGAGAGTAGTTCAGAGTAGTATCACGAAGATAAGATATTTATATGAGAGTGTTCACTAGGGAAAGTCTGATCCCTAGGCCTTGTTTCTAAACATTGAAACACCATTTGCAACTAGATCTGTTACATGTTTAGTTGCTTCCATCTTTATTTCAGATTGCCTTTAGTCTCGTCCTACCCGTCAAGCTCTTTTTTGGCACCATTACCACTTATAATTATCCATACCACTTGTATTTCACTATCTCTTCGTCGAACTAGTGCACCTATACACCTGACAAGTGTATTGGGTGTGTTGGGGACACAAGAGACTTCTTGTATCTTGATTGCAGGGTTGCTTGAGAGGTATACCTTTGACCACTTCCTCTCTGAGTTTGACAAACCTTGCGTAATCCACTTAAGGGAAACTTGTTTCTGTTGTACAAACCTCTGCACTTGGAGGCCAATCAACTGTCTACAAGAATAGAAGTGCGTAGACATCAAGCTATTTTCTGGCGCCATTGCCAGGGAGAAGGTACTCACATCGTTTGCCTACTAAGCTATCTTTTAGTGTGGTTGCTGGTGTGTGAGTGCTCGAAGTTATTTCCTTTATATTCTGCAATTTTGTCTTTTTGTTTCTTGTTTTCACTAGTTAGGCTTAATGAAAAAATTAGAGAGCTTTATATTATTTATCTTGAGTTAGGACATGAAGTGTTTGAAGAGAAAATTTAAAAACCTATGGAACTTTATTTGCATGCTAATAGCAATGTTGTTAGTATGAATTCTTTTGGCACCATTATTGCTAATGCTATGGAAAAATGTAAGCTTGGGGAAGGTAGTTTTTATGAAAATGATCTTTTTAGTTCCCCAGCTTTGGAAGATAGCTATTCTATTGCTTATGATGATACCAAACCTCCAATATATGATGATTACAATGATGAATATGATATTTTCAGTCCACCTACTATTGAGGAGAAAATTAATTATGATTAAAATATGCCTCCTATATTTTATGATTATGGTGATGAGAATAATAATGATAGCTACTTTTTTGAATTTGCTCCCACTACAATTAATAAGAATTACTATGCTTATAGGGAGAGTATTAATTCTTTTATGCATGTGGCTCATGATAAGAATGTTTTATGTGATAGTTATATTTTTAACTTTATTCATGATGCTACTGAAAGTTATTATGAGAGAGGTAAACATGGTTTTATGTATCTCAACAATATTAAGCTTCCCCTCTTTATGTTGGAAGTCTTGAAGTTGCACTTGTTTTGCTTTCCTATGCTTGTTGCTTTGTGCTTTCATGACTTGTTTCTTTACAAGATTCCTATCCATAGGAAGTGGTTTAGACTTAAATTTGCTTTGAATTTTCTTCTTGATGCTCTCTTTTACTTCAACTCATATTTCTTATGTGAGCATCATCGAAATTATCATGCCTATCTTAATGGCTGTAAAGAAAGAGCTTTTGGGAGACAACCCATTATATCTTCACTTCACTTTATTTTTGTTTTGTTGAGTCTTCGAAGTTATTGCCTCAGTAATAACCTCTCTTTATCCTTTTTGTGTGGTTTTTGTGGTAAGAATAACATCTAATGAGAGAGAAGTAAGATTTGGGAAAGTTGTTGTCCCGAAACAGATTTTTGTGCGTCACTATAAAAATTTGTGAAAAATCTCTGTATCTCGGATTGAGCTGTAATTTTTTGTCCTTGTACCCCAGGTTATTTTCTAACTTTCCTTAGTTTATCACTTTTCGATTTGAGCAACCGAAGGTCTTCGAAAAAATCGGTTTTCACCTGCTGGTCCGTTTTGACAGATTTCTGCCATTAATTGCAATTGCCTCTTTATCGATTTCTTTTTGGGTTCTTTTTGGAGAATTGAGCTTTTCGAGGGAATTTCTACAGTAGCTTGTGTTTTTAATGAAAGTTTTGCTATTTGAAAACTAAACCCCAAAGGTTTATTATCTTTTGAATGCACTAATGTTGCTAATGAAGATTGTGTGAAGTTTTGTATGAAGGAAATTTTCAGGTGTAGGGAAAGAATGAAGGGGATCCGCAGCAGAAAACAAAAAATTTCCTATGTTGGAACCCCCAAAACTTCCTAGGATCTATCTATGTAGTAATGCGGTAATGACCAATGCGTAGAGAATACATACCCTTTTAGACCGTACGCAGTTAACGTTCCGAGGGGAACGTGGTTGATGTAGTTGTACTCGGAGCCGACCTCAAGCTCCGAAGCTCCTCGCAGGTCACCCCTTGCTCCTTCTTCATGTTCATCATGCAGCAGCTCCGGCTCACGACATTTAAGCGCCCCAAGTGTTGCGCCTCTTGTCTTCGTACACATCCGGTGCACGCTGAGACCTCTGGCTCCCCGATCCCGCCGGCAGTGCGGAAGTTGATATCTGGCTAGGAATCCCTGCAGCGCAATGGCGTACTGCAGGTGTGCCTTGATCGCACAACCTAGACTTGGGGCCATGGTCACAAGGGCTAGAGAGAGTGGGAAGGAGGAAGTCAACTAAACGACTTCTCCAAATATTGGTTGTGTTTAATCCCACCCATGGCCACCCCTTTATATAGGCGGAGGGGGTGTGCCCTCCCCATTAGGTTAGCCATGTGGGACTAATAGACAAAGGAAAATACGGAAAAACAGCTAAAACAGGAAACCTTTCAGCCCACCAAGCAGCAGCTGTAGGAGGCGGTGGCCGGGCGGGCCAGACTTCGAGCTCGCGGCCCAGCCTGCCTTTGAGAGGCGGCAGTGGCTAGCGGTCCGGCTGGGCCTCAGTGCCCCCGGCGGACCACGAACTAGGCGGTGGCCAGGCATCCCGCAGCGCCAGGCAGTGTGGAGACGAGGCCGAGTGGGCTGGTACGGCCCCCGCGGCCCAGCATGCCCAGCGCCTCGCGCGGCAGCTGGCAGATGGCGCCCGAGTGGGCCGGCTTTCCCTAGCGCGGCCGAGCGGCGATGTCCACCAGGTGGCTCCCCGTGAGCCCCATATGGGCCGGGTCGAGCTGATCTGGCTACGGCTGCGGCCAGCTGGTGCATGCCCCATGCGATGGATACTATCCTCCGCCCAGTGGGATGTTTTATTTTTTCCCTTTTCTTTTCCTGCAGTTTTTCTCTTAGGCTAATTCCCTTCGGGGTTTTGGCCTAATATGAAAGTTTCTTTTATAAATCTTAATTTAAATATTATTTAGAATATATTAATTCATAATTAACATATAATAAATGTATATTTAAATTCCCATTTATCCGAAAACAATTTTCCGGTCTTTTCCTTTATTCTTTCTCCGAACAACTTCGGATCTCTCCGCGGAACGATTCCGGCTTTCTCTTTCTCTACTATGATTCCGTCTTATGAATGTCGCTCTCATCATACCCTTAAGTGTATCCTCTCATGGCTCGGGAAAGCTCTAGACATGATCTGTATCAATGATCAATAGAGGGACCAGGGATATCCATGTGACCCCTTTGCATTCCTGATGACAATGTCGTTTGAACTGCTAAATTTAGCATCCAATTCCTTTTGTTTCTTGATACGACTTGTCCGAGATCCGATCATTGGTATCACATACTTTGTTCAATCTCGTTCACAATAAGTTCTGTTTTCTTGTTACCATGATATTACATCCCTGTGACCAAGTCATATGTTGCAACATTTATGGATGTAATCTCACCAAGACGACAGTATGTATCTTTACCCGTCATGTGGGTGAACAAATCCTGGTCTTGCAGTCACATGTCACCAACTGTTCCTTTGGAATACCCAACATACACCTTTATGGACACCGTATTACAGATGACAGTTGATGCAGTGAAAGCAGCCTCAGGAAATAGTGAGTAATATGATCTCACGGTCTAAGGAAAAGGAGTTTAGGTATAGTTGTTGCAACAATGAACTATATGACTTGATCGTGTTGCAATCCTTCGAGTAATGTCCATCACATCATTCTCCAATGATATGACCTCGTTGTCAATTGGCATAAATGCCCATGATCTTGAAACCCAGATCATCCTCATGACCAACGAACTAGTATGAATAGAGGCTACTAGGGACTTGATTGTTTCATACCACACATATGTACCAATGTTTCTACTTGGCACAGTTATAGCACAATATGAAACTATTATAAAATAATTGAGATATGATAATAAAAACCTATTTATTATTTGCCTCTAGGGCATATCTCCTTCAGTCTCCCACTTGCACTATAGTACAAATAATCTAGCTCGCATTTTACACATATAAACCATATACCATATGCGTTTACAGATCAAGCATGCTCATGGGAAACGTCATGTCCATGTTCTGTTTTACCAGATCATTATGTGTTTTGCAAATCATTAATGTCTTCCTAATTTTGACATTCACACAATTATCTTATAATGGGTCGAAGCATTTATTTGGCAACAAAGTGAGACTTTGTTTCTAGTGTTTATAATGACGGTTGTTTTCACTGTTGTCATCTAAACTTCGGAACACACTTTGCTATCCTTTGTGTATATACTATAGTCATGGCAGCAGAACGAGGCCAGATTCCAGGAGCTTACAATGACTTTAGATCAACTTCGAGGGCTTTCTCATGGGCACTGGGCCCTGGGACACATCAATGTATGTTAAAAGCGAACTAGCCCCGCCATAACATTATACATCACATCAGATGGAGCCTTTATACTTCTATATCTATGTAGATCCTAGTGCATGAAATGCAACTATGCCACTTACATTGCTTCTTGCCATTTATATACAAACTTAATTCTGGTTTAGTGATCGACTCAGGAATCACTTAAAGACACGTTCTTATAGTTAAGACGTTGTCCTACCAACCAGAACTTCGGGTCATATTACGTCGAGTATAGTACATGGTTATGTGGAAGAACCTATGACCGAAGCATAGGAGATGCAACGCATCTCTTTCTTTCTTTCAACCATAGTTGCATTGCTAACTCAATGCTTCATATAGTAAGAACTTCTTTCTTACCTTGTTCCATTCTGAGCTTCTTCAGAATCTTGTCTTAGGACATTCTAAACATCTTTCAGAATCAAGTCTAGGAAGCATTCGACATTTAGTGTTTATTAAACTCACCAATCTATCTCGATAGATCTTTATTGTTTAATAACTTCAACTTCATCCTTATTTATCTAACTTAAATATTATTAACACTAATCACATCATTCACATATGTCGTCCACATATCCCAGAATGATTTCACGCTCCCACTCAAATATGACATTCATGTTTGAGATCCAGGAATTTCACTTAGCTCCCACTCAAATATGACATTCATGTTTGAGATCCAGGGATTTCACTTAGCTCCCACTCAAAATATGTCAACTACATATAATGAATTAGCCAAGCTGATTTGCTCCCACTCAAGTCTAGGTCCTCCCGATAATCTTGGACATTCCAAAATTCTTTGATCATTATCAATTTGAGAATTCTAATTACAAGACTTCGATATCCATATATTTCTAGTGTAAATCCGAAAGACTTAAGCATCACTACTA
Organism: Avena sativa; assembly: GCA_916181665.1. Taxonomy (NCBI): domain Eukaryota; kingdom Viridiplantae; phylum Streptophyta; class Magnoliopsida; order Poales; family Poaceae; genus Avena; species Avena sativa. The sequence continues at coordinate 440,485,980 of OV702295.1, forward strand.
TTGTAGTTAACTCCTTGAATTTGTCCAAACTTGTGACAAATCGAGCTTTTTGTCATTCATTAAGTTTCATTTCCTTCTTATGACTTTGCAGTCATTCACAAATATCAAGTAAACTTCTTTACTTTAATAAGATCAAGTAACATGTTACTTTGCAATCTTAAATGTAACTTAATATAGGATTTTATGACTCCTAGTCATTTCTCGCACTCAGGTCCATCACGCTTCTTTGTAATTTGTAGGTATGTCTTATTCAAAACATGACAAGTGAATCAATAATATAATTCCACAAACTTGTAGAATATATAGATGAATCCTACCTTCTTCAGTAAAAGTATTCCCTTGAAACTTTGTGATCATTATCAATAGTTTCTCCTCTATTTGTAGAGTTTGGTTTTACGAGACAAATTTCGATGTGCCACTCAATAATCCGGAGGTAAGGTTAAATGCATTGTTTTGATCTTTTACTTTCTTCCACCTGTATCTTCATCAAGACACATCAACTTAGGACAACAACATGTTTACCCCTTTTGTGGAAGATGCATTCATAGCTTCCTAAGAATGCGCTACAAAGACTTGTTTATTCGCCACGATCTTGACTTGTCGAAATCTCCAGAAACTCGAACTTGCCATAACACCTATGGTGTTGTTTCCACAAATCTTTTAGATGTTCCTTTGTATTTCAAATGAGTGTTTACTTATTTCGATCTCTAACTCTAAACGACAACTATAACCCTGATAAGAGATAATATTATACCATATGTATCTAATACATATCGATTATGATGTTTAGACATTTCAACACAGTTTGAATTCATCCAATTATCATAATTTGAGAAACATCTTTCACAAGTCCCTTTTATGCTAAACTTAACTTGAATACTTTAGTCATGTTGATCAAATCGAAGAGACTTCATATTCTTGTTAATTTCAATATCCTCTTATTGTTGTGAACTCATTTGAACAATTCAAATCATTTCAAACTCATGTTTCATTAAGTAAATACACTTATTCACTTAAGTCCACAATAAATGATTTCCACTACTTGCTGAAAATACGATACATCACTATGTATAAGATTCAACATTTCTTCACATATCACCATTTTACCAGAATGCGGAGTTTTAGTCTTTCTGCCCAAGAGGCATGGTTTTGCAAAGTCTCTAGATTAAGCATCTAGGACCCCGATCTTCATTAAGAACATGCAATAACCAAAATGACTTAAACTATAGTATCATTTCATTATTAAACTTTGGATATCTTTTAGCATTCTAATCCTTTATAAATGTTCAAACCATTATCATTAAAATAGTGATGAGAATAACTTATTTATAATCATAATATGATCATATGGTATTGTTCATAAGAATAGTACAAACTGACTTGTAACTTGTTCATATGAATAATCGTCTTGCCAAAAGCAAGACACATGAACATGGATTACAAATTATATTCATAGTCCACTAATCCAAATGACAAACTTTGAGGAAAGAGGTGATGTCGGCCATCAACTGTTTTGCTTGCCGTCATCAAGTCACGTTGCCTCAAAACCAGTAATTCTCAAGCAGATCCTCCTGTTTTCACAAAACGGGACAAGTATCAAATCCTTCTAAACTACAACGAGTTTCTGTAAGAACCACATTTATAATTTTGTATATCTAACATATACCTTTTTTCATCCATGACCTGCATTACAATCAAGCCCTTCCAAGAGTTCTCAACTCTAATGCAAGATCGCTAGGTGTTTTTCCAAACATATTCTCTTTTTCATCCATGATGGAGGAAAACCCATCTAGCGGCTCATACTTTATGTGCCTTATTCTGTAGAATACAAAATGTATCCCAACTCTCCATCAAATGGAGAATGGCTTATTGGATGATTATGGGGAAAACACAAACATTCCGAAGTCATCGAATTATCTCCTAATGGTTATTGTATCAAGAAGAGAAGATCACCTTTTACGAGGATATCCCTCAGGCGTGGGTATTAAACTATGAAGTTGGACCCTTTTCCTAAGTTCCAAATTAAGCAATATATTCCCATGGTCGCGAAGGACCTCAATGGGATAGGCCATGATCTAATAAGATATTTTCAAACAGACATCTAGACTAAGTTTATAATAAGAGATCAATTTATAATTGGTCTCCACTAAAATTGTCATCCCCTGGACGATTTTAGTGATAACATGATCCCTATCCTCTGCACCTCCCCCGATCATCACGGCCATCAGTGCATTATCAAAGGTAGACATTCAATAATGCCAATCACATCATCCATGTGACTCATGTTTGATCTTTCAATCTCTTGTGTTCCAAGGACATGTCTGTACATGCTAGGCTCGCCAAATCTAACTTGTGTGTATTTGCTGTGCAACATGGCTTACACCCACTATATGCGAACGTAGATATGTCTGACCCCCGATCATCACAACCGGCCTCATAATGAAGAACTTTCTTGGTGGTGCACACACAAGGGGAACACGGAACATTGGAATTAAATAGGGATTATCTTATTTTCTACCGTTGAGTATCTAAATACTAGCACACAATAAGATGTAAAATAGGTATCAACATCATATGTATAATGTGATATGATATGGTGCTTCTTGCGCCTTGATCTCCATCGAGCGCTCCGGCATGATCTCCATCTTTCCCTTGGTTTGACGCCAAGTCCACGACGCATCCACCAGGTCGTCCATCGGAACGATGACTATTACTATACTACTTAGTAACAGAAAAGTAAACTATTTTACCTTTGTAACAACCAATGCCATATCATAATCACATGCCTTTCTACAAAATAAAGTTAGACGCCTCTACTTTATCTGTTGCAAGTTTTACGTGGTTGTTAGGGCTTTCACAACAGAACTGTTTCTAATCTACAAACTTTCCAACCACAAAACGGATCCAACAGTTGTCTATACTACACCCCTTTCGGGGCCCTCCGTTGTAAATGATATATCAACTATTGAATGAGAGACAGACACCCGCTAGCCACTTATACGGTACAAGCCGCATGTTGAGCATGGAACCAGTCTCGCGTATGAATACGCGTAAGGTCGGTCCGGGCCGCTTCATCAAACAATACCGCAATATAAACAAGTACATGTTAGAGGGTAACAACTAAGGGATCAATGCCCGCACAAAACTTGTGCGTACTGGTCGTACAACACTCCTACGCATAGATCGTCTCTGATACCACTGAAGAGGATCCACAGCAGAAAACAAAAAATTTCCTATGTTGGAACCCCAAAAACTGCCTAGGATCTATCTATGTAGTAATGCAGTAACGGCCAATGTGTAGAGAATACATACCCTTGTAGACCGTACGCGGTTAACGTTTCGAGGGGAACGTGGTTGATGTAGTCGTACTCGTAACCGACATCAAGGTCGCGAAGCTCCTCGCAGGTCACCCCTTGCCCCTTCTTCATCTTCATCGTTTAGCAGCTCCGGCTCACGACATTTAAGCGCCCCAAGTGTTGTGCCTCGTGTCTTCATACACATCCTGTGCACGCTGAGACCTCTGGCTCCCCGATCCCGTCGAGAGTGCGAAAGTTGATATCCGGCTAGGAATCCCTGCAGCGCAACGGCGTACTGCAGGTGTGCCTTGATCGCATAGCCCAGACTTAGAGCCATGGTCACAAGGGCTAGAGAGAGAGGGAAGGAGGAAGTCAACCAAACGACTTCTCCAGCTCGGAGTGGTTGTGTTTGATCCCACCCATGGGCACCCCTTTATATAGGCGGAGGGGGTGTGCCCTCCCCATTAGGTTAGCCATGTGGGACTAATAGACAAAGGAAAAACAGGAAAAACAGCTAAAACAGTCGGATGGCCTGAAACCTTTTAGCCCACCAAGCAGCAGCTGTAGGAGGTGGTGGCCGGGCGGGTCATACTTCTAGCTCACGGCCCAGCCTGCCTTTCAGAGGCGGCAGCGGCCAGCGGTCCGGCTGGGCCTCAGTGCCCCCGGAGGCCCACAAACTGGGCAGTGGCCATGCATCCCGCAGTGCCAGGCGGCATGGAGACGAGGCCGGGTGGGCTGGTAACGCCCCCGCGGCCCAGCACGCCTAGCGCCTCGCGCGGCCGTTGGCGGCTGGCGCCCAGGTGGGCCGGCTTGCCCTAGCGTGGCCCAGCGGCGCTGTCTACCAGGCGGCTCCCCGTGAGCCCCATATGGGCCGGGTCGAGCTGACCTGCCTGCGGCGGCGGCCAGCTGGTTCATGCCCCATGCGGTGGATACTATCCACCGCCCAGTGGGCTGTTTTCTTTTTTCCCTTTTCTTTTCCTGCAGTTTTTCTCTTAGGCTAATTCCCTCCAGGGTTTTGGGCTAATATGAAAGTTCCTTTTATAAATATTAATTTAAATATTATTTAGACTATATTAATTCATAATTAACATATAATAAATGTATATTTAAATTCCCATTTATCCGAAAACACTTTTCCGATCTTTTCCTTTGTTCTTTCTCCGAACAACTTCGGATCTCTCTGCGGAACGATTCCGGATTTCTCTTTCTCTAATGTGATTCCGTCTTATGAATGATCGCTCTCATCATACCCTTAAGTGTATCCTCTCATGGCTTGGGAAAGCTCTAGACATGATCTGTATCAATGATCAACAGAGGGACCAGGGATATCCATGTGACCCCTTTGCATTCCTGATGACAATATCGTTTGAACCGCTAAATGTAGCATCCAATTCCTTTTGTTTCTTGATACGACTTGTTCGAGATCCGATCATTGGTATCACATACCTTGTCCAATCTCATTCACAATAAGTTCCGTTTTCTTGTTACTGTGATATTACATCCCTGTGACCGAGTCATATGTTGCAACATTTATGGATGTAATCTCACCAGGACAGCCATATGTATCTTGACCCGTCATGTGGGTGAACAAATCCCGGTCTTGCAGTCACATGTCATCAACTGTTCCTTTGGAATACCCAACGTACACCTTTATGGCCACCGTATTACCAGATGACGGTTGATGCAGTCAAAGCAGCCTCGGGAAATAGTGAGTAATATGAGCCCACGGTCTATGGAAAAGGAGTCTAGGTATAGTTGTTGCAACAATGAACTATATGACTTGATTGTGTTGCAATCCTTCGAGGAATGTCCATCATATCATTCTCCAATGATATGACCCCATTGTCAATTGGCATAAATGCCCATGATCTTGAAACCCAGATCATCCTCATGACCAACGAACTAGTATGAATAGAGGATACTAGGGACTTGATTGTTTCATACCACACATATGTACCAATGTTTCTACTTGGCACAGTTATAGCACAATGTGAAACTATTATAAACTAATTGAGATATGATAATAAAAACCTATTTATTATTTGCCTCTAGGGCATATCTCCTTCAAAGAATGATGTAAGGAGATGAAGAATGGACAAAAGCTCAAGCTTGGGGATGCCACCCATGTCACCCCAAAAAATATTCAAGAAGTACAAGCGTCAAAGCTTGGGGATTCCCAAGGCATCCCCTTCTTCATTAATAAAAATTTCATGTTTCTTCCAAACACTTCATTTTTATTGTTTCATGCACAATTATGTTGTTCTTGGAGCGTCTTTGTTTTTGTTTTTAGTTTTAGTTTTGTTAGTTTGCTTGAAGAAAATGGTTGGACCCCCTCATTCATACATTAGTTTTCAAATAAGATTGGTTTGGATTGGAAAAGAGTAGGAAAAGTTCATGCTTAAGTGGTATAAAAGGAGTTTGTTTTTGACTTTGACTTAGACTTTATCATGCCATGCTTGATATTGTTTTGGCTTTATGCTTAGTGACTTTTTGTTGTAGCATGACATGTTATAAACAATTGAGATTGCTTAATGGGCCTTGAAAGAATCATGCGTTGTTTTAGCATATTAAAGCATAGTATTGTGGTATTCTCCTTTGATGCTTTATTTGGGTTGACTTGGCGCATGCTCACACCATGTTAAGACTATACCAAGTCACCATAGCCTCTATGATCCTTTTGTTTTTGACTTGTAATATCACTTTATGCTTTAATTAATGATGTTTTGTAATTTTGCATGATTATGGCCATTATTGCTCTTTTAGTTGGTCGCTCCTAGTCTTTTGCTAGACTCCATACCAAGTATGAGTTCCACTCATGCATCCAACTCCAAATAAAACCAAGTTATTCCAAAGAGTCATACATACCTACCTATTAGCATTTCCTATTCCAAGTATATTCATGTTTTTATCTACCTTCCGAATTAAACTTGTTATGTGAAAATTAGTGATTAAAGCTCTTACGAACTTGATGCCACACTTTACTTTTCTTGCCCCTAATAAACTAGAACCATTGTGTCATCTATGTTGTATATGCTTGCACTTATATGTTGGGGATTAGAAGAACCATGCTATCATGGGGAACGCTTTCAATATTGCATTTGTACATTGTACCTAGTTGATATCATGCTCTTTTGTCTATGGATGTCGTGGGTGTGAAACGAAAGGGGAGCTTGTAAGTCCATGGAGTTATGTATGTGTGTTAGAGAAATGCCTAGGCCGCTGGTCTAATCCATGCCTAATCATGGTGGAAACCTACAGCGTAACCATAATGAGCAATCTATGAAGCATTCTTCTTATAAAAAAAGAGATGAGAAAATAGGAAAGAGAGAGAAAAACGCACCATTTTCCCATGGTAAATAAGAAGATGTGAGATGCTTATTGTCAGCTTGCCTTGTCATTTTGATATGGGGATTCTTCTGTATCATCGGGCAAGGGGTACCCCGTTGGCGGTTCTCTATGATACACATGTACTTATTATGACAAGAACTTACCATTAACTAAACTTGAGTAGCATGAGGAGCGGCCCTCGTATTCAAGGGACATGAGATTGCCAACTTATACTTTGTCAAGCATGTACTCCATAGTTTGTTCACTTTAACCTTAATCACTTCAAGATGCTTAGGATAGGGGCAATGAGAGCTAAAATATAATAAGTACCATAATTTTTGGAAGCTCTTTATGAAGGCCTTTCTTCCACTTTTATATTGAGTCTCCACCTTCTATCCTTAGGCACCAATTAAGAGAGCATAGTTGTCATTCTTAGTTCTATGTGCATTATCCCAAAACTTATTGATTGATTCATTATGTTGATATTGGTTGTTCTTGAACTATTTGTATCTAGTCACCCTTATGAACTTTGAAGGTGTCCTATGCATTTATGTTTTGCTACACTATGAGGGACAAGCTGAATGCCACTATGCTATGTTTTCTATATGTGAAACAAATAAACGTCTTTCAATGCATTGTTATTCATGATCTTTGTTTGTATCCTTTCATGTTGCATGCATAGTCACTATGTCTTATTGCTAGAACTACATCTTTCATGTTCATGTTTAGAGTACTTTGATCCCAGCTTTCAATGCTTGCAAATGGTTTGATCTTGATTGTGGTGGTGCATGTCACCTCAAAAATTATTCTTTTTATCACTTACCTACTCGAGGATGAGAAGGATCTAATCTTGGGGATATTGATACGTTGCAAACGTATCTATAATTTTTGATGTTCCATGCTTGTTTTATATCTACTTTCTTATGTTTTGTCCACACATTGGAGTATTTTTACACATTTTATGGAACTAACCTATTAACAAGATTCCACAGTGCCAGTTGCCTGTTTTCTTCTATTTTTGGTTCCAGAAAAGCCAATAAATAAATATTGTCGGAATTGGACCGGACAAAAGCCAAAGTCGATATTTTACCGGAAGACTCACGGAGCCAGAAGACGAGACGGAGAGGGGCCAGGGGCTGGCCACACCATGTGGTGGCGCGGGTCCCCCTGGCCGCACCACCAGGTGGTGTGGGCCCTTGGTCCACCCTCTAACACTTCCCTTTCGCCTATAAGATGCCTCCAATGCAGAAACCCTAAATAATCCAGCCTCCAGCCACGAAAAGTTCCACAGCGCCGCCGCCACCGAAGGGGAGATTCGGGGGACAGAAAGTCTCTATTCCGGCACCCTACCAGGACGGGGAAGTTCCCCCAGAGCCATCTCCATCGATCTCCACCACCATCTCAATCGCCGTTGTTGATTCCCATGATGAGGAGGGAGTAGTTCTCTCTCGAGGCTAAGGGTTCTACCGGTAGCTATGTCTTCATCTCTCTCTCAATGCTTGATCATACTGTGATCATGAGCTTTGTAATCCAGTAGATCTATTCTGCTACTCAAGTGCTTTAATGAATCTCTTCTTATCCCCATGTGTGTGAAGTTGATAGTGTGCACACAGTGTGGCACTTTCGCTAAGGTTACATAAATACTTGTTATGAGTTATATTTGGAGTTGGATGTCTCTATGAAATTGTGGTGTTTGTTGGAACCATCTAGCGCTCAAGTTGACAGTGTGGGGTTATCTAGATGGGGAATACGTACTTTGAGGAGTGCTTTTATAGCCCGACCATGGATTAGAGTGTCCAACCGCAGAGTAGTTCGAGTAGTATCATGAAGAGAAGATATTTATATGAGAGTGTTCACTAGCGAAAGTATGATCCCTAGGTCGGCCTTGTTTCTAAACATTGAAACACTGTTTGCAACTAGATCTATTACATGTTTGCTTGCTTCCATCTTTATTTCTGATTGCCTTTAGTATCTTCCTACCCGTCAAGCTCTTTTCTGGCACCATTACCACTTATAATTATCCATACCACTTGTATTTCACTATCTCTTCGCCGAACTAGTGCACCTATACACCTGACAAGTGTATTGGGTGTGTTGGGGACACAAGAGACTTCTTGTATCTTGATTACAGGGTTGCTTGAGTGGCATACCTTTGACCACTTCCTCCCTGAGTTTGATAAACCTTGGGTAATCCACTTAAGGGAAACTTGTTGTGTTCTACAAACCTCTACACTTGGAGGCCCAACAACTGTCTACAAGAATAGAAGTGCGTAGACATCACGGCCTCTCGGCTCAACCTCCTAGGGCTCACCGGGAGGAATAAGTGATACCTTCGATCCGGATTACGGATGTAGTATAGCTTATTTTTCCCTAGTAGACCTAGGTTATTGAATCCTCAGGAAGCGAATGCGTAGTGAAGTTACATTGACGGACCTTCGGGAGTTTTATAATTCCTTTTGTGTTTTCACCAGACTAGTAGTTTGCGTATTTTTGATGATGTCGATGATGGAGAGAGAGGGCCTAGGGCATTCGGTTTCACCTGTAGTTGTGCAAAACATCTGATGGAAATATAAGATAGAAATGAAGCATGTGTGTACTTGTTAGAGCAAGATAAATTATATATGGGCAGTGCATCTATAATTGCTATTTCCTCCACAACCGCTTATAGCAATAACCTACTAGTCGCATCCATATAAGAAAGAGAACTAATGATATGTATAGTGATGTCACTGTTAATCCCAAGAAAATCCCTCACATACACCCATACTACCCCTTCGGTCACTAGGGTTCCCAACCTGCAGATCAGTCATCACTCATACTCCCTATACCTGGCTCAACCATCGGGGTCTTGGGTACCTGACAAGTCCTTGGATGGAGGCAAGAGAGGATACAATAATCATCATGTCATACAAACTAATACACAATCCCATCTATGATAATTCACATGCACAATTACTACATGGATAGGCCGAGGCCCTTAGCCCAAAGAGAATTACTCACACGTAGAGATGAAATCAACAATCGCAAACATTGTAATAAAAATCATAATATTGATAGTAATAGTCTTACAATGTCGCCAATCAGAGAAGAGGTCTACTATTACAAGTGGTGGAATATGGCTATAGAGATGGAGAAGGGTTTGGAGATCTGGAGGCGGCTGGTGGTCTGTGGCAGAGACTTTTGGATGGTGCAAACTCTGTTTTCTCGTCGCTCGATGCTTCTTTATATAGGAGTACGTTCACGAAAGTTGTTCTGTTTGACCTAACGGTGGCGGCACCAACTATACGACCCGAGCTATATGGTCGGAATTTTTGCTCCGGCCGTATAGTTGGTCGTGATGGCGTCTGCCTCCAATGTAAGGATCCTGGTTTCTTCTGGTAGTTGGAAATCTCGTATCTTTGAATTTAATGTAGTGATTCCCTCCTTTAAACGACATTATCTGCGTAGGAAAAATACAAAAGAAAGAATTGCATACCCCTCTGAATATTAGCATTAGTGGCAGGGTTTAGAGAGATATTTCATCAAGAATATGACTAATATCCAGTTTAAATGTGGATGTTAGATGGCTATATTTCAGAGCCATCAACCTCCCCAAGCTTAAACTTGATCGTCCCGAGCAAGAAAACCAAAATCAAAAAGGAACTCAACATTTAAACTGAAATAACAAGATGGTGATCTTACTCATGATTAGTAGTCTCATGTTTCCTCCACTTCATAAATCTGAAAAACTTCAGCATAGAGAGAGTAATGGCAAGCATATCATATGGGTTTCATGCATCCTTATAGTGCAGAAAAATTATTGTAAGCATGGATGATTCAAATGAGTAAACTTTATTCCATGTCAAGTAATCAACTCATAGGATTGCCTTTGAATAGTAAGGTATAATCATGTAGATTAAGAGTGTGAGAGTTGTCATGAAAAGCATATATACTAGAGTGTCTCAAATCTACCACATCAATAAATCAAGACTTTTCAAGCACTACTTTTCTATTGATTATCCTTCAAGAATTTCAATTTTTAAGTAATTGAGAGCATGCCAAAAAAATTATTTAGTTTATCAGGCTGTGATGGACACTCGTGGCATCACTAAGGTTTTTGTTCCTTTTGCATAATGATTTCTCATAACAGCCAGAGGAGTGATTCCATCATGATTACAGCTACCCGGAATTTCCAAGAATCTTACCCACTATAGCATTACTGCTACAAGTGTTTAGTCAACTCATAGCCGAAATCTAGGAGTTTCCTCCATTAAGATCGTTCGTAGGCCAGCGGAGTTGCCAGCATCCCATGAAGTTTGACATGCATAAAGCTATATCATTCTTATGATTAATAAGTCAAACTTTGGCATGCTCACAAAAACCGCTAAACATTAATTCAATTGAACAAATCCTTTCAAAGAGAGCTATCAAGTCAATTAATATTTTCAGTGGCGTTGAGTCTCTCTAGAAATAAGCCTTCAAGACTAAGCACTACAACACCCAAGTCTTCATTTTCGAGACTTTTCTTATTACCAAGTAGACGAAAATATTACGATAATACAAAGACTCACTCCAATATAATATCTCAACATTTACTACTAACTAGCATGGATCTCTGAAACTGCAAAAGTGGGGAGTCATAAGGCATACCTCTCATGTTTGATTCCACTTCTCTCTTCCTTTTTTATTTGTTTCTTGAAAACTCGAAGTCGACCACTCTCCTGCAAATATATGAAGACCTCGAGGCGGAAAGAAAAAGTAAGAGGGATAATAAAGAAAAATGGAGAAATCTTTTTGTGATTTCTAAGAGAGGAAAATTAAAGAATAGAAAATTGGCGGCAAAGCTCGGCTAGAAAACTTCGAAAGTAAATAAAAAGAACTAAAGATAAAGTGTTGGGGAAACCAACACGAGTGCTTATAAAATAAAATAAAAACACAACCTATAAAATAAATAAAAGCAAATGAACGCCACATAAAGATACATGAGGAAACTTCCCCAAGCTTAGGCTTTTGCAAGCCCTTCAAATCATTGTGGTGGCGGGAAAAGTCATTACTCCAGTTCGCGAATTGAGTTGAGAGGTTACTTGTTGATTCTCGAAGGTTCAAAGAGAGGTTGTGCATCCTCTCCACAGTTCCTCCAAGTCCTTGGAAATGTTGGTATGTGCAAACCGGGTTTGTGGCTACTCCTCTTGATGAGTGATACGTTGGAAACATATCTATAATTTTTGATGTTCCATGCTTGTTTTACATCTACTTTCTTATGTTTTGTCCACACTTTGGAGTAGTTTTACACATTTTCTGGAACTAACCTATTAACAAGATGCCATAGTGTCAATTGCCTGTTTTCTGCTATTTTTGGTTTCAGAAAAGCTGGAAAAGAAATGTTCGCGAAATTGGACCGGACAAAAGCAAAAGTCGATATTTTACCAGAAGACTCGCGGAGCCAGAAGACGAGACAGAGAGGAGCCAGGAGGTGGCCACACCACCTGGTGGCGCGGGCCATCCCAGGCCACGTCAGGGGGTGGTGTGGGCCCCTCGGGCGTCCATCGACCTTGCCCCTACGCCTATATAATCCTCCCGGGATGAAAACCCTAAGGACCCGATCAAAATTCCACGAAAGAGTCTGTAGCCGCCGTTGATACGTCCATTTTGCATCACTATTCTATATCATAATTCACTGTTATTAATTGATATATTTCATATTAAGAGGTGATACTTATGTTATTTCATCTGTTTTTGCATGGTTGATGACTTTTGGTGCATGGACGGCTATAGTCAGGATTCTGATAGAAAAGGTGCTGTTTAGAGGCAAAATTCGCGAAGATCAGGAAATCCGGGAAATACATGGAAAATTCTATTTTTCCAGAAGACGAAGATTGCCAAAGGGGAAGTGGAGATGGGCCACTGGGGGCCCACACCACCCCTGGCGGGGCAGCCCTAGGCCACGCCAGCAGGTGGTGTGGCTTCCTTGGCCTACTCCAGGCTCTCCCCTCTGGCGTGTATTATCCTCCCGAAACCCTAAGAATCGGGGAGAAACCACAGAAAGATTCTGCCGCCTCTGCGGGGTGGAAAACACCGAGAGAGAAAGATCTCTCTGGCAGATAGAATTCTGCCGAGGGAATTCCTTCCCAGAGAGGGGAGATCGTCGCCATCAACACCACCATCAAGCTGTACTTCATCGGGATCATCATCATCATCTCCATCATCATCTCCACCAGAACCATCATCACCACTCCATACCGCTATAACAATTGGGTTGAATCTTGCATAGTTCTTAGGGGAAACTTTCCCGGTGTTGATTACTCCTTGTAGTTGATGCTATTGAGTGAACCATTGAATTATCATTTATGTTCAGATTGTTACACATCATTATTTCATCTCTGATCATGATCCATATGATGTCTTGTGAGTAGTTCGTTTTGTTCTTGAGGACATGGGAGAAGTCATGTTGTTAGTAGTGGAATTGTGTTGAGAAAGATTCAATGGTTTGATATTTAAGTTGTGGTGTATTTCTTCTAGTGGTGTCATGTGAACGTCGACTACATGACACTTCACCTATATGGGCCTAGGGGAATGCATTTTTTATTTGTCTACTAATCGTAGGGGTTGCCGGAGTGACAGAAACCTGAACCCCCGTTAGGAAACCTTTGCACAAGGCACGTCAGGGTCTTAGAGTTTAAAGCTGTGGTTAGATTTCTACCTTAATTACTTTCTTGTACTTGCGGATGCTTGCAAGGGGTATAATAACAAGTATGTATTAGTCCTAGGAAGGTCATTACATTATTACAGGTTCACCCACACAACACTTAGCAAACTAAAGAAGATTAATCAACTATATGAAGCAAATGCACTTGATGATATTCCCACGTGTTGTCGAGAACGTTTGGTCATCTTAAGTAATACAACCGGCTTGTCCTTTGCTAAAGAAAGGATTGGGACACTTGCTGCATTTAGTCTTATTGTCTTTTATTTACTCATACTTTATTTACCTGCATTATCAAAAAACCCTAAAAATCCATTTGCTAAGTATTTACAGAGAATTCCTGCTCCAAGCCATTCGCCAACACCTTCTGCTCCTCGTTGGGTTTGACACTCTTACTTATCGAAAATACTGTGATATACCCCCTATACTTGTGGGTCATCAAGACTATTTTCTGGCACCGTTGCCGGGGAGTGAAGCGCTATTGGAGAGTGGAACTGGTAAAGGAAACTTCTACTGTGAGTATTGTTTATTTCTGTTAGTTGCTTTATTTTCATTATGGAAAATTTGCTGAGTTTCTTATTTCGTAATGCTTCTACCACTGCTAAGGTAGTAGATGAACCACCACCTGTTGAGAATGATACTTTTAAAATACCTACAAGACTTATTGATCGTGTTATGGATAACTATTATGTTCGAGATGGAACTATCCATCCCAGTGATCATTTGCTCTTTATACATGAATTATGCGGGTTGTTAAAGTGTGCATGTATTACAACCTATCAAGTCAAGAAGAAGTTATTCTCATTATCACTGAAAGGAAGAGATGAGGAATGGTATAAGCTGCTGAAGAATGGTCAAGCTCTTGAATGGGAGGAAATAGTACCTCTCTTTTATTCAAAGTTTTATCCTCCTAGTGAGATTCATAAAGATCGAAATCAAATATACAACTTTTGGCCTCTTGATGGAGAGAGTACATCTCAAGCTTGGGGGAGACATAAGTTACTAATGCTCAAATGTCCTATTCTTGAGCTCCCTCACAATATTATTATCAATAACTTTTATGCAAGGCTTTCTCTTCATGATAATGATTTATTGGATGCCTCTTGTGCTGGATCATTCACTCGCATGGAAGAAGCTAAATGTGATCTTCTAGACCGTATTCAAGACAATGCTGAAGCATGGGAGAATGACAAAGGAAGAAAGTCAGGTATAAATTATGATTATGAATGCATTGAATCTTTTATGGGAACTTATGACTTTCAAACTATTAAAATGCTTATGGTCTAGACTCTCAAGCTATTGCAACTTATTTTAAGGCTTTTGCTTCCTATATTGAAGTTCCTAAAAATAAGTGGAATAAGTATCATGAACCATATAAAGATGTTGCTAAGTGTGTTCCTGCAAGAAATACTGAAGTTTATACCACTAATCATGCTTTACCTGAACCTTACATTGAGAAAATACCTTTCCCAGTTAAAGTAAAGGAACATTCTATGATAGCTAGTATGGTTAATGAAAGTACAAGTAAAGCCGTTGAACCTGATGAAAAAAACGATGAACCTATAATAGAAAATGTGAAAGAATTTGTCACCAAATATGTACAAGATGGACACACTATCCTCTGTAAGGATACTTCTAATATTGTTTCACAAAGTAGTGTTATGAGAGCTAGTGTCCCTGTGTTTTCTGTTAGGATAAGTGATCATTGCTACAATGGTTCTTGTGATAGTTATATCATTAAATTTATGCATGATACTGAAGGCTATTATGAGAGAGGGAAGAATGTTCTTATGCATCTCAATAATATCAAGTTTCCTCGGTTTATGCTTAAAGTCTTTATGTTGCACTTGTTTTGCCTTCCTATGCTTGAAGCCTCTGGTTTCAACAACTTGTTTGTTTATAAAATTCCATTGCAGAGGAAGTGGGTTAGACTTAAACATGTGTATCTTTGCTTCTTAATGCTCTCTTTCACTTCAATTCATATTCCTAAGTGAGCATCATCAAAATTATCATGCCCATCTTAATGGCTTTAAAGAAAGAGCTTTTTGGGAGACAACCCAATTTATTTGTGTTTTCAGTTTGTTTTTGTTTCTGTTTGACTCTTGGAAGTTATTACTTCGGTAATAACCTCTCCTTATCCTTTTGTTTGGTTTTTGTGTCAAGATCAACCTCTAATGAGAGAGAAGTAAGATTTGGGGAAGTTGCTGTCCCGAAACAGATTTTTTGTGCTTCACCGTAAACATTCCTAAGAGATCTCTGTCTGTCGGATTGAGCTATAATTTTTGATCATCAGCCGTCATCTCCATCCCTAGATCAGGAGGGATCTGAAGCTCTTCCCGGCACCCTACTAGAGGGGAGAGATCACCCTGGAAGCCTTCTTCATCACCATGCCTGCCTCCGGTGTGATGCGTGAGTAGTTCATCCCTGGACTACGGGTCCATGTAGTAGCTAGATGGTTGGTTCTCCTCCTTTATGCTACCATGTTTAGATCTTGTGAGCTCCGTTCATGATCAAGATCATCTATTTGTAATCTTACATGTTGTGTTTGCGGGGATCCGATGGATATTGAGATGCTAATTCAGATTGATTATTCATTCTATCATGTCTATGTTATTTGTGATCATGCATGCTTTTTGTTGTTAGTAGCTATCTTGGCCGAGTAGATGCTAGTGATACATTGCAAATGTATCTATAATTTTTGATGTTCCATGTTTGGTTTTATCCACTTTCTTGTGTTTTGTCCACACTTTGGAGTACTTTTCATATGATTTCTTGGACTAACCTATAAACAAGAGCCACAGTGCCAGCTGCCTATTTTCTGCTGTTTTTGGTTCCAGGAAAGTTAGAAAATGAATATTCTCGGAATTGGACGGGACAAAAGCCAAAGTGCCTATTTTTCCGAAAGTCGTCAGATGCCAGAATACGAGACGGAGAGGAGCCAGGGGGCCACCACACCACCTGGCCACGCGGCCAGGCTTTGCTCCTGCCAGGGGGTGGTGTGGCCAGCCCAGGCACCCCCTCGGCCTCTCCTTCCGCCTATAAGATGCCCTCGGGACGAAAACCCTAAGTACCCGATCAAAATTCCACGAAAGAGTCTATAGCCGCCGTCATTCACCTTGGAGGCCTTCTTCATCACCGTGCAAGCCTCCGGTGCGATGCGTGAGTAGTTCATCCTTGGACTATAGATCCATGTAGTAGCTAGATGGCTGGTTCTCCTCCTTTGCACTTTCATGTTTAGATCTTGTGAGCTCCGCTCATGATCAAGATCATCTATTTGTAATTCTGCATGTTGTGTTTGCGGGGATCCGATGGATATTGAGATGCTATTTAAGATTGATTATTGATTCTATCATGTCTTTGTTATTTGTGAGCTTGCATGCTTTCCGTTGTTAGTAGCTATCTTGTCCAAGTAGATGCTAGCAACTCCAAGAGTTAGTATTTATGCTCGATAGTGGGTTCATGCCTCTGGTAATCCGGGGAAGTGACAGAAATCTCTAAGGTACTAGATGTGCTATTGCTACTAGGGAGAAAACAAAAATCCATTGTTCATAGAATAATCGTATTGTTTACATTACATGCAATTCGTAAAGCAATAATCTGTTGCTTGCAACTTAATACTGGAGGGGGTTCGGATGATAACCTGAAGGTGGATTATTAGTCATAGATGCAGTTGGATGGCGGTCTATGTATAATGTTGTAATGCCCAATCAAGTTCCAAAGGAGTCAAGATGATTAGTATATGCATGTATTGCTTTCTCGATGTTTGTCAATTGCCCCGCTGTAATTTGTTCACCCAACATGTTATCTATCTTAAGGGGAGCCACCTCTACTAAACTATGGATCCCGGTCCTTTTTATTTACATACAATCTATAAACTGTTTATTGCTTTGTGTTTACTTTCTGCAAATTTTTACTTCTTTCCATTCGATACGTTTAATCCTTTGCTTTCAGCAAAACACGGTGAGATTGACAACCTCATCGCAAGTTGGGGACAAAGTTCTGTGGTTGTGTTGTGCAGGTCTTCACGTTTCTACTAGCACCAGTAGTGCGCCCTGCCAAGGCTCAGCTAGCAACACCTTTGGGGTGTTTCCTTGCTCCTACTGGTTCGATTAAACCTTGGTTTCATAACTGAGGGAAATTTGCTGCTGTGCTCATCATACCTTCCTCTTGGGGTTCCCAACGATCTCTACATCAATACCGAGCCATCAGCTAGCAACTCCAAGAGGGAGTATTTATGCTCGATAGTGGGTTCATGCCTCTAATCTGGGGAAGTGACAGAAATCTCTAAGGTACTAGATGTGCTGTGTCTACTAGGGAGAAAATAGGAATCCTTTGCTCATGGAGCAATCATATTGTTTACTTTACACACTTTGCTTAATGCAATTATCTGGAGGGGGTTCAGATGATAACCTGAAGGTGGATTATTAGTCATAGATGCAGTTGGATTACGGTCTATGTATAATATTGTAATGCCCAATCAAATCTCATAGGAGTCAAGATGATTATTATATGCATGTATGCTTTCTCGGTGTCTGTCAATTGCCCCACTGTAATTTGTTCACCCAACATGTCATCTATCTTAAGGAGAATCACCTCTAGTGAACTATGGATCTCGGTCCATTCTTTTACCATCAATCTACTATTTACTGTTTTCTGTTTACTTTCTGCAAGTAATTACTATCTTCCACGCAATACGTTTAATCCTTTGTTTCAGCAAAACCGGTGAGATTGACAACCTCACTGTAAGTTGGGGCAAGGTTCTATGGTTGTGTTGTGTAGGATTCCAAGTTGGAGACAACACCCTGGGGTTGTTTCCTTGCTCCTACTGGTTTGATAACCTTCATTTCATAACCGAGGGAAAACTTGCTGCTGTGCTCATCATACCTTCCTCTTGGGGTTCCCAACGAGCTCATCCTATTTTGAGCCATCAAGCTTATTTTCTGGCGCCGTTGCCGGGAGTCAAGGACAGCTTCACAAGGGGAGTCTTCATAACCAATCTCTTTACTTTTTTGTTTTGCTTAGTTTATTTTTGCTTTGTTTGCTTATTTCTTTTATCAAAAACACAAAAAAACTAGTTGTACTAGTTTGCTTCTTTATATCAAAAACACAAAAAATGACTACTCTTGAAAACACTAAGTTGTGTGACTTCACTAGCACCAACAATAATGATTTCATGTGCACACCTATTACTCCACCTGTTTCTGAACCTACATTCTTTGAAATTAAACCTTCTTTACTCAATCTTGTTATGAAAGAACAATTTTCTAGTGTTGGTACTGAAGATGCTACTGCTCACCTTAATAACTTTGTTGAACTTTGTCAGATGCAAAAGCATAGGGATATAGATGGACATATTATTAAGCTTAAATTGTTTCCTTTCTCTTTGAGAGGAAAAGCTAAAGAATGGTTGCTATCCCTAACTAGAAATAGTATTGATTCTTGGACTAAATGCAAAGATGCTTTCATTGGAAAATACTATCCTACTGCTAAGATTATATCTATGAGAAGTGAAATAATGAAATTTAAACAATCTGATAATGAGCATGTTGCTCAAGCTTGGGAAAGAATGAAATATTTGGTAAAGAATTGTCCCACTCATGGACTGGCTGCTTGGATGATTATCCAAACCTTTTATGCATGACTGAATTATTCTTCAAGAAATCTGCTGGATTCTACTGCTGGAGGTACCTTTATGACCATTACTTTGGGTGCTGCAACAAAGCTTCTGTATAATATGATGGTTAACTATTCTGAATGGCACACTAAGAGAGCTCCACAAGGTAAGAAGGTAAATTCTATTGAAGAAACCACCTCCTTGAGTGGTAAAATTGATGTTATTATTTCTATGCTTGTTAATGGGAAAGCTCATATTGATCCAAATTATGTTCCCTTAGCCTCTTTGGTTGCTCAAGAAGAGCAAGTTGACGTGAAATTTATTAGAAATAATAATTTTGGCAACAATGCTTATGGTAATAACAATGATAGGCCTTACCCTCCTAATAATACTTATGGTTATCATGGAAAATCTGGAATGCCTAGTGAAGAAAGAATTTTAGAAGTTGAAAGAGCCACTAAAAACTTCATGCAAATGCAAAATGAGCAGAATAAATTATTTACTAAAACCATGGAGGAACAATCTACTATTTTGAAAAATATTAGTCATCAACTTGAGAGTTTAAATAGGGAAATTCCTAGTTTGCAATTAAAACTTTCCAATGCTGAAAGAAATATATCATCTTTGTTAGAAGCACAATCCTCTTTGATTAATGAGATGGCTGCAAAACCTGAAACTATTGAAAATCGCTTTGCTGCTACTAATGCCATACAAGTTAGAATTGATAAAAATGTTAGAATGTTAGCTGAATTGCATGCTAAGTGGGAAAGAGAAGATGAAATTGCTAGAAATAGTAGTATTTGTACTATCACTACCACTAATATTGATGCTAGAAACCCACATGAAGTCCCCATTCATTTGGAACAATGACTAAAACCAATGGAACCTTTTCTAATAAAAATGCTGAAATTCTTCGAAATATGGGAAACAGTAGCTCTACTACTTTAGATGGTAATTATGATCTTGATCTTGATGGTTACAATATCTCTGAAGTAATTATGTTCCTACAAAAGCTTGCTAAAAGTCCTAATGCTGGTTCTATGAATATGGCCTTTACAAAACACATTACTAATGCTCTCGCAAAAATTAAAGAAGAAAAGATGAAACATAAAGCTTCTATTCCTATGAAATTTGAAGATGGTTGGGAACCCATCATTAATATGAAAGTGAATGATTTTGATCTCAAAGCTTCATGTGATCTTGATAGTAGTGTTTCTATTATGCCTAGAAGAATTTATGAAATGCTTGATTTACCACCATTAGAAGATTGTTATTTAAATGTCCAACTTAATGATAATGCTAAAATAAACTCATGGGGAGTATTAATGATGTTCTTATTATGGTTAAGAATGCCTATGTCCCTGTTGATTTCTATGTTTTGGATGTTGAATGCAATGCTTCTCGTCCTATTATTTTGGGAAGACCTTTTCATAGAACTGTTGGTGCCATTATTGATATGAAAGAAGGCACCATTAAATATCATTTCCTAGTCAAGAAAGGTATAGAAAACTTCCCTAAGAAGAGAGAGAAGATTCCTTTTGCCTCTCCTATTAAAACAAAATTTGCTCTTAATGCTTTTTCATTTGAGAATACTTGATTCTTGCTTCTTATGCCTAGCTCAAAGGCGTTAAAGAAAAGCACTTATTGGGAGATAACCCAAATTTCGTTAGGAATAATTTTGTTGAGTCTTGGAAGTTATTGCTTCAGTAATAACCTCTTCTTATCATTTTTCTATGGTTTTTGTGCCAAGAGTAACCTCTAATGAGAGAGAAGTAAGACTTGGGAAAGTTGTTGTCCCGAAACAGATTTTTGTGCTCTGCTGTAAAAATTCGTGAAAAATCTCTGTACGTCTGATTAAGCTGAATTTGTTTGTACTTATGCCCCAGGTTGTCATCTAACTTTCGTTAGTTCAACTCTTTTCGATTTGAGCAACAGAAGGTCTTCGAAAAAATTGGGTTTTACCTGTTGGTCTGTTTTGAAAGATTTCTGCCGTTATTTGCATTTGCCTCTTAATCTCTTTCTCTTGGAGTTCTCTTTGATCACTTCAACTTTTTAAAGGAAGCGCTAGAGTATCTTGTGTTTTAATGGAAGTTTTACTTGTGTTGAAACTAAACCAAAAGACTTATTATCTTGAGTACACTAACGTTGCTAATGAAGATTGCGTGAAGTTTTGTATGAAGGAAATTTTGAAGTGTAGGGAAGAGTAATGTGATAAGATGAAGATGGAAAAAAGCTCAAGCTTGGGGATGCCACTCGTGTCAACCCAAGAAATATACAAGAAGTACAAGCGTCAAAGCTTGGGGATGCCCAAGGCATCCCTATTTTCGTCAATAAACATCTCACGTTTCTTCCAAACACTTCATTTTTATTGTTTCATGCACAGTTGTGTTGTTCTTGGTGAAGGGTTCGCAGCATAGAAAACAAAAAAATTCCGACGATGAGAACTATACGCCAAAATATATCTACTAGATACAAGAAATGGATGGATATACATCCATGGAGAACTTACCCTCTGTAACTACCTCGGTGAATTACGCTCTTAGTTACAAGCCTGGATGACCGGAAATGGTTAAAATAGTACGGTGGGGCCAAATGCCACTCACAGGTAGACCTTTCGGCCGTCCTAACCATTTCCAAAACATCGGGACAAGAACGAGCGGCGTAATCGGCAGGCGAAGGGATCAACTACATACACAAATGAGTATGTATGCAAGCCACATACAACAGTCCTCAGAGCCATTCCATCTAAAAGAAATAGAAATATTGCAACGCCATACGGCAAGATCCAAATATCCTAGATAGATATAATAGTTTAGGATATCTCCTCATACATCAAACATCAGAGTATCAGGCGGAAGCGGAAAACAAGATCCGAGTACGGATAAGAAGCAAATCGGCATAAGATGCCCCATAAATAAACACATCCCGCCCACAGATCTCACGGATCCCCGTTCCCGGAATCTCTACACCGAGTGGTCGTTGCCAACAACGTCCGTCTCCTCCACCCAGTATCCATCTTGCGAGTATACCTGTTCATCTGAATCAAACAATTTATCGTGTGAGACCCTAGGGGTACTCAGCAAGTCTTTATGCCTCAAAAGGGGATACAACCTGGGGTGACGCAATTGCAGCAAAAGATAATACCTAACAATTCTAGGGATACTCGCTAACCATCCGCCTAACCAAAGATAGACGGATGTCCGTGAATTAATAACAACAGTTATAACAGTAATATTAACGGATCCATCCTCCTCCTCGCTTACCAACGAGGAAGCGGACGAACAGCCCCCATCCGTTGGCAGTTTTATTATCCATTCCATGAGTGTTGCACTATTTACTAGTCAGGTACTTAGTCAAATTAAAAGCGGTACTTTAGTTATACTTGTCTATGATCGAGAAACTGTGCTCCAAGTCGTCCATAACCGCGGACACGGCTTTCAGAAAGATTTACCCTGCAGGGGTGCACAAATAGCAACACACACTCGGTCAACCTCCGAAAAACCAAATCAAAACCCAACGAGGCATTCACGACAAAGCGATCACAGGATTCAGAAATATTTCAGGGGGCCACCCCACTAAGCTACCCGCAACGAAGTTGGCTGGCTCCGAAACGGACCCAGGGTTTGTGTGGACGGCGGTAAACGACTGGGAACCCGAAAATGTGACTGGGCTTGTCGATACAGCAAAAACGTGTCACGGTCCTAAACAGTACAGGTGCTCCACGCACAATCTTAAATAAAGCAGTAAAGCATGGCATAAGTACAAGATAGTAATAAAGCCCCAAACTACTTTGGGGCCCAAGAAATAAGAATGATCAAGCTCTGGCTCAGGGGGGTCCATAAGGCCTCCCGGATGTGGATAGTGCGAAATAGTCAAGGAACAGGAATCAAGTACTCGGGGTCCTACGGGACACCAGTGAGCATGAAGAACCAAATAGCAGATATTGCCCACCGGTGCCACTGTCATTAGTTAACCCATTACTACTCAGGTTAAGTTGTTTAGGTACCTCGTTATCCATCAGACACTCACATACCCTACACATGCTGTTCTACGACCCGCATGGCTCAAACAACTCCTGTAGTAATGGCTCATGGGATGGAGGAACAAGCTTCGGTGGGGTTTAAAAGTAAAGGCTATGCAGTACTTGGGATTCATTTTCAATGCAATCGCGACTCAATGATGCAAGAATAAGAGAGAGGCAATATGTACTATATGTATGCAAGCATGTGGTAGTGCTTGCCTGGCAGCTCGGTTGAAGCGAGGGATGGATCTGGGTAGTGCTCCTGGGTTTCTTGATATATCCCCTGCTCAGCGTCTATTCGAAGAAGAACCAAACAAACAAGGGCCAACATAAATAGAGTGCACAAGCATATGAATTAAAATGCGACAAGCAAACAATCATGCCATGATGAATGATGCACAATTTGCATGGCAATAATGTAGCATGGCATGGGTGAGGTGTGGAATACAAGAATAAATCATTTTATGGAGTTTTAGTCACCTTTTATCCTCAAATAAGTTGCTGTAAACTTTATATTTATATGATGCATGCTGCAATTCAGAACATGGAATGCATAGATAGAACGGGCTCGTCGTGCTGATCGATTTAGACATATTATTTGTCAAATTTGGAGTTATAAAACCAAAGTTATTAATTAATTAAGAAAAAGGGCATTTTATTGTAATTTTAATCATCTCGAAATTTTAAAGTGCTCAAAAAATATTTTGAATGGCATATTTGAATTCCTCACATTTTTCTGATTCAAAAACATATATCATATGTTGAATTTGGAATTATATTTTAAAAGATATGAAAAACAGATTTGAATTTGAATTTAAAACACTTTCTAAAAAAGGTTTAATTAAAACAGATAAACGCAAAACTTTTTACACACGGAGGGGGCTAGCCCGAGGCGTTGACGGGTGGGACCGCAAGGCCGAGTCAGTGGTCGACCCGCGGGATCTGGCTTGGCTTTTCCTACCGGGCGCGTCCCCAGCCACAGTGAGTGACAAGCGGGACCGGCGTACACGCGGACCCACACGCGGGCGCGCCAGCCGGGGCGTGCCACGCGGCAGATCCGAGGGAGTTCGGACGCGACACAACAGAAGCAGGGGTCCTTTTTCGTAAAACGACACAGGGGCTGACGTGTGGGCCACTTAGGACCGCGGGTTGAGGCGGGAAAAACTTCCTGGGCTTTTCTGCAAAACGACGACGGCTGGTCTGACGAGTCGCACGTCCTCGACAGAGAACGGCGAGCTCGGGGGGTTTTGCGGCGGCGATAGCGACTAAACGGCGGCGCATTTAGCCGTGCCATAAAAAGGAAAAGCGAAGAGGGATCTACGGCCTACGACTTCCGTTCAGGCGGCATCACCGGAGGAGGACTACAACGCACGGGGCATGGCGAGAAACAGAGGGGGCAGAAGCGGCTGCTGCTGGTCAGAGCGCGGCGCGCGGCGCGGGATAGCTGCAGACGCCGTCGAGCTCTGGCGCGTGTGGGGTGTTCGACGGAACACACGGCGGGGCTAGAGCGGTACGGCGAGGCGGAGCGTGTCAGGGATAAGGAGGTGCTCACCGCGGGCTCGGCGGTGGTGTTGGATCGGGCGGGGGCGTGGCGGATCGTCGACGACGCAGACGCTCCGGCGGGCTAGGGTTTCGTCGGGCGGCGCCGGTCCTGGCGTTCCTGGGCTTCTCCTTCTCGTCTGGGTGTACTGGGCGACGCAGGGGATGTCCTCGATCTCCCAGGCCGCTTCCACGACGAGCTTGACGGCCGGAACGACGAGGGCGACGATGTGCTGGCGGCGGGCGGCGTCGGCTGCTGGTGGTCGGAGAGGTATGAGGGGAAGAAGGAGGCGGCTCTGGGGCGGATCTGGGGACGCCAGAGAGTCGTGTGGAAGGAGGAAAAAGGAGGGAGAGGGAGGAGGCCAGCTGTGGCAGGGGGTAGATAAGGTGGCCTCGGTGCCACCTTTTTCTCCCTCCTCATGTGCTGGCTCGGGCTGGGGAAAGGTAGGGCACGGCGGGGGAGGCTGCAGGTGGACCAGGGTGAGGGGGAGGCGCAACAGCTGGGGCCAGCATGGCAGGTATAAGAAGAGAGAGAGGAGAGGGGGTGGCTCGGCTAGGTAGATGGGGTAGTCTTGGGTTAGGGTTTTGTTTAGGGTTAGAGAGAGGGGTGGCTGGGGTGTGGCCAAGGAGAGAGGAGGTCAGGTGGCCCTCATGGTAGAGAGAGAAATAGAGAGAGGGAGATGGTGTAACCACATGAGCATGAGCAAGCATGAAGGGTAGGAGATGGTCTTGTAAGATCATGGATGGCACTACACAAGAGAGGTGGATGAGGTTTGATGGCACAAGGCAAGAAACAAAGCAAGGTAGGACGGATTGAGAGAAAGAGAGAGTTGAGAAGATGATCCACTCAAAAACAAATAAAACCAAAGGAGGACAAAAGATGGTGATGGTTGCATGGCCCATGCAAGTATTTTATGCCATGTGTTGATCTTGTGAAAACAAAATAAAATCTCATGGCATTTATTTATGTGCATCCTCAAAAGATGGAGTAAGGGCCAAGCTACGGATTTATAGAATTAGATCCACCCAACCCACATGAGCTAGAATAAAAATCCAAAGAAAAAGAATTACAAGCTCATGGGTTATTGGAATGGTGGAAGTATAAGGTGGTGACAAGGAAAAGTGATGGAGTTGAATAAAAGATATGCCCCCAACTCAACTTGGGCATTTAAACAATATATCAATAACCAAATACAATATCACGAGGCAAAAACAATTACAATGCATATGCGAGAAGAACCAAAACAAAAAGGGTTTTATATGATGCTCAAATGCAAGGTGGCATGATGACATGAGCATGATATAATTATGATGCAACAATTATGTATAGGAAGTAGCCATTATATTACTAGAACAAGTAGCATTACAATTGTTAGACAATTGGGATGCTACAACTCTCTCCCACTAAACAGGAATCTCGCCCCGAGATTCTAGGAAGAAGAAGAAGACTCAAAGAGGGTAGGATACTTGGCACGGAGCTCATCTTCACGTTCCCAAGTGGCTTCATCCACGGAATGGTGCGACCACTGGACCTTGCAGAACTTGATGGACTTGTTGCGAGTCCTTCTTTCTGCGACTTCAAGGATTTTTGTGGGGTGTTCTTGATAAGACAGGTCTTCTTGGAGATTGATAAGCTCATGGTCCACGGTCCTGCCGGGATCCTTGAAGCACTTCTTGAGTTGAGAGATGTGGAAAACATCATGGACCTTGAGTTTTTCCGGGAGCTCAAGAGCATAAGCAACTTCTCCTCTTCTTCCACGAATTTTGAATGGACCGATGTATCTAGGAGCCAGCTTTCCTTTGATACCAAAGCGGTGCGTGCCTCTCATGGGAGTGACACGAAGGTAAACGAGATCACCAGGGACATACTCCATGTCCGTGTGCTTTCTGTCATAATTGCTCTTCTGGCGACTTTGAGCAATCTTCAGATTTTCAAGAATGATGTGAACCTTCTCCTCCGCTTGAGTTACAATGTCGGGGCCAAACAATGTTCTTTCTCCTGCACCCGACCAACCAATCGGAGTTCTGCATTTGCGACCACAGAGAGCCTCAAATGGTGCCATCTTTAGACTTTTCTGGAAGCTATTGTTGTAAGAGAATTCAGCATAAGGAAGACATTCTTCCCACTTCATGCCGAAAGAGATGACGCAAGCACGGAGCATATCTTCCAGAATCTGATTGATCCTTTCAACTTGTCCTGGCGACTGAGGGTGGTAAGCTGTGCTGAAGTTCAATTTTGTTCCCAAAGCATTTTGGAAACTTCCCCAGAACTTTGAAGTGAAGATGCTTCCACGGTCTGAACTGATCTCAAGAGGAACCCCATACAGAGAGACAATTCTGTTGACATAGAGCTCAGCCAACTGAATTGCAGAAATTGTTTCCTTGACGGGAAAGAAGTGAGCCACTTTAGAAAGCCTATCAATGACAACAAAGATTGCATTGTTGCCCTTCTGCGACCTTGGAAAACCAGTGATGAAGTCCATCTCTACTTTCTCCCATTTCCATTCCGGGGGTTTCAATGGCTGTAGAAGACCGGAAGGTTTCTGATGGACAACTTTAACTCTGCGGCAGACATCACACTCCGAGACATACTTGGCACAATATCGTTTCAATCCCGGCCACCAATATTGTGTTTTCAAGTCCATGTACATCTTTGTGCTGCCAGGGTGGATAGAAAGAACAGAATCATGCGCCTCCTTGAGAACTTGCTCTCTCAAACCCGGGTAGTTCGGAACAAACATCCGGTGTTCAAAGAAAAGCGTGCCTTGGTCATCGACGTGGAAGGACTCATACTTCAGAAGCTGAATGTTGGAGATGATCTTTTTGGTGTACGGATCACCAAGTTGAATGGAGCGAACCTTTTCTTCCAAGAGAGGGGTTGCCAGAAGGTTCAGAAGATACCCTTGATCCACAATTTCAAGGTTGAGCTGACGGAATTCCTCGCACAAGAGCGGCTGTCGTTCTTCCACCATGAGGTTGCTGACATAAGCTTTGCGGCTGAGAGCATCGGCCATGACATTAGCTTTGCCCGGAGTGTAGTTGATGGTCAAATCGAAATCATTGATTGCTTCAATCCACCTCCTCTGACGAAGGTTGAGATCAGGCTGTGTGAAGATATACTTCAGACTCTTGTGATCAGAAAAGATTTCACAACGGTTGCCAAGCAAGTAATGCCTCCATACTTTCAAAGCAAAGACAACTGCTGCGAGTTCGAGGTCATGTGTAGGATAGTTGATCTCATGCGTCTTCAACTGTCGAGAGGCGTAAACAACAACTTGTTTTTCTTGCATAAGGACCGCACCCAATCCTTGCAACAATGCGTCACAGAATATCTGGAAAGGCTTGGATGTATCTGGAGGAACTAAGACTGGTGTGGAAGTGAGCTTCTCTTTGAGTGTTTCAAAGCTTGCTTGACATGCAGGAGTCCAAAGGTATTTCTTGCCTTTCTTGAGGAGATCGGTAAGAGGCTTCGCTATCTTCGAAAAGTTCTGAACGAAGCGACAGCAATAACTAGCCAAACCAAGGAAGCTCCGGACTTCTTTGACATTTACAGGAGGAAGCCAGTCAACAATTGTCTTTACAGTTTTCGGGTTGACGGCAATGCCCTTGGCAGAGATGACGTGACCAAGATAGGTGACTTGAGGCAGCCAAAACTCACATTTGGAGAACTTTGCATACAGGCGGTTCTCACGAAGCTTGTTTAGGACACACCGAAGGTGTTCTTCATGTTCTTCCTTTGACTTAGAATAGACTAGGATGTCATCCAGATAGACCACAATGAACTTATCAAGATACTCCATGAAAACCGAGTTCATAAGCCTCAAGAAGGTGGCAGGTGCGTTGGTGAGACCGAAAGACATGACCGTGTACTCATACAGGCCATAGCGGGTGGTGAAAGCTGTTTTAGGAACATCTTCCTTGCGAATCTTGATTTGATGATAACCACTTCTCAAGTCAAGCTTAGAGAATACCACAGATCCAGCTAGCTGATCGAAGAGATCATTAATCCGCGGAAGGGGATATTTATTCTTGATGGTTTTAGCATTGAGAGCCCGATAGTCAACACAAAGTCTATCAGTCTTGTCTCGCTTCTTCACAAAGATGGTTGGGCTACCCCAAGAAGAAGTATTGTGTTGAATGAAACCCAACTTCTCTTGTTCATCAAGCTGACATTTGAGTTCAGCCAACTCAGCAGGACCCATATTATAAGGCCGCTTGGAGATAGGAGCCATTCCAGGTTCAAGCTCAATTACAAACTCAACCTCACGATCCGGAGGCATACCTGGCAACTCTTCCGGAAAGACATCTGGGAACTCACAGACCACCGGAACACTCTGAATAGCTTCCATAGCATCAGCATTTAGAGCCGCCAAAGAGAAAAGCTGAAAAGCAGGAGTCAGACTTGGAGAATAGACTATGGCCTTCAGGGATTTTCAGAGAAACCGAGCGTTCAGCACAATCAATCACAGCTGCATTTGCTGTCAACCAATCCATGCCCAAGATAACATCAATGTCAGAATTGCCCAGAATAATTAAGGACGCCGAGAACGAAGAGCCACCAATCTCAATTTGGTTGTCATGGCTGATATGAGCAGCCCTCATGTTTGAGCCAGGAGATTGTACCACCAGACGATGCAATAAGGGAACCATATCCAGATCATTCTCATGAGCAAACTTATGAGAAACAAAAGAATGTGAAGCACCAGAATCAAACAAAACTCGTGCAGGACTGAGTTAGCGGGAAGCATACCCATCACAACTCCAGGTGCATGCTCAGCTTGAGCGGCGTTGACACAGTTGGCACGAGCAACAGTAGACCGGGCTTGGTGTTGATGTTGAGAGCCCGAGGTGGTGGTGCACGAACCATAGGAGAGATTGCCGCAGGTCTTGGAGGTGGTGGAGGAAGAGCTTTGTTGTTCATTGGACAGTTCCAGTGTTGATGCCCAGTGTTTCCACAAGTGTAACAAGCACCAGGTGGACGTGGAGCAACGTAGCCAGGGACTCCGCTAGGCGCTCCAGGGTAGTTGTGGTTGTAGCCCCTGGGAGCAGCAGTGAGGAAGTTTGGTGGCCTTGCCGCGTAGCTTGAAGGTATTGGTGGAGCCGGGAGCGACGGTGGGGTGTTAGGAACCCAGACACGACGCTTAGAAGGAGTTGACATAGCCGAAGAGCTTGCTGCATCGCTTAGTAGGAACTCGTGGATGATGTAGTCATACGCTTGCCAATCTCAACATCGTGTGAAGTCCTAGCACCGCAAACCAGCAACACATCCGCACTCGCACACACGTTCAGGCCACCGAACAACCTTCGCCTCCTCGCTCCAGCGATGTAGCGGAAGCAGCAACTCCTTCCAGACGAAATGCCACGAGGAACATGTATCTTGCTAATCCGAGACCATGGGGGAATAATTCTAGAGGGGGAGAGAGATCCTTCACAAGGATGTGTGAGGAAGAAGGGTGAGAGGGGTGGCCTTTTATAGGAGGAGGGGGGTACCCCTCCCCATGGCCGGCTCCCCATGGGGGGTGACCCCTCACCTCCCCCATTCATGTTGTGGTAACCCCCTCAACATAAAAGTGTCCCTTAACATTCCTCTTTAAAGTCTTTACTTTAAATGCATTAAACTTCTCCAAATTTAATGTTCTCTCATTTAATAAAAATCTTTTATTAAATTTATTCAGAATTTTGTTAATTACTTTAATTAACAAAAAATCCCATATAACCCCGTGCAACATTTCAATATTACATGCAGAACAAATTTCAGCAATTTCACCTGAAACAGTTTTGGTGTCTATTGAAATAATTCCAGCGCTTTGCAATTCATTCATCTGAAACACATTTTCTCCAAATGGTGTTGGTATCCCTTAAGTGTGTCACCCTACGGTTCGTGAATAATGCAGACATGATCGAGACCCCTCTCAGATCAATAATTAGAAGCGGGACCTGGAGATCCATACTAACTCCTACACATTCTACGATGACTTTTGTGATCATGAGAACCTTTAACATTAGTAACTAAATCCCTTTGTCTTGCGATATATTACATGTCCGAGATTCGATCATCGGTATCTTCATACCTAGTTTGATATCGTTACCAACATGTACTCTTTTCTCGTTCCCGTGATATAACATTCTAGTGATCTCATCACTTTCTTGCAAGCTAACCAATGTGATATCACCGAGAGGGACCAGAATATATATATCCGTCATCGGGATGGACAAATACCACTGTTGATCCATGAGCTTCTACATAACACTTTCGTAGCACTGAACCCACCTTTATAATCACCCTTTCACGGTGTGACGTTTGATGTTATCAAGATACTCTTCTAGTGTTCGTGATTAACATGATCTCATAGTCTAAGGACTAGGATTACTTTGTTAGATGTTATAGCAATATAAACACAATGACTTTGATCATAATGCTATACTTATGATGAATGTTCATCACATCATTCCACTAATGTTGTGACCTCGTTATTAACAACATCCAATGTCCATGATCAGGAAACATTGATCATCTTGTTAATCAACGAGCTAGTTTATAAGATAGGAATAACTAGGAACGTTCCTTTTGTTTATTAAACACACATGTATTAATGTTTCCAAATTAATACAATTATAGCATGCAAAATAAACATCTATCATATACTTGGAATATGTATAATAACAACTTTATTATTGCCTCTCAGGGCATATTACCTTCAGTCTCCCACTTTCACTAGATACAATAATCTAGTTACATGGTGATAAATCTAACACCCATGGAGTTCTGGTGTTGATCATGTTTTGCTCTAGGGAGAGTTTTAGTCAACGGATCTGCTACATTGAGATCTGTATGTACTTTACAAATCTTTATATCTCCATCCTTGACATGCTCACGAATGGAGTGAAACCAGCGCTTAATATGTTTGGAATTCTTGTGAGACCTTGGTTCATTTGCGTTGGCTATGGCTCCATTGTTGTCACAATAGATTACCATTGGATCCAACGCACTAGGAACCACACCCAGTTCGGTAATGAACTCCTTCATCCAAACCGCTTCCTGTGCTGCTTCTGAAGCAGCAATATATTCCGCCTCCGTTGTTGAACTTGTTACCACGGGTTGTTTGGAGCTCCTCCAACTAACTTCTGCTCCATTCATGAGAAATACGTATCCAGATTGAGACTTAGAGTCATTCGGATTAGTGTCAAAGCTAGCGTCGACATAACAATTAGCGACCAACTCTTCTTCACCTCCGTATACAGGAAACATTTCCTTAGTTATTCTCAAGTACTTAAGGATATTCTTGACCTCTATCCAGTGTTCCAAACCTGGATCAGATTGGTACCTACTAGTCAAACTAATAGCATGTGCCACATCCGGTCTTGTACATAGCATGGCGTACATTATAGAGCCGATGGCAGATGCATAGGGGATCTTATCCATTATCTCTCTTTCTTCCACCGTAGCCGGACTTTGAGTCTTACTCAATGTCTTGCCTTGCAACATAGGTAAGAACCCCTTCTTACTTTCGTCCATTTTAAACTTCTTTAAAATCTTATCAAGGTATGTACTTTGCGATATCCCTATTAGGCGTCTTGATCTGTCTCTATAGATCTTTATGCCTAATATATATGACGCTTCACCAAGGTCTTTCATAGAAAATTAGCTGTTTAGATAACTTTTAACACCGTTTAAAAAATCTATATCATTTCTAATCAATAATATGTCATCCACATATAATATCAGAAATGCCACATTACTCCCACTCACTTTCTTGTAAATACAAGCCTCTCCATAAGTTTGGACAAATCCAAACTCTTTGATCACCTCATCAAAGCGGAGGTTCCAACTCCGTGATGCTTGTTTTAGTCCATAGATGGATCATTGAAACTTGCACACCTTGTTAGCATCCCTAGGATCGACAAAACCCTTTGGTTGTATCATATACAAATCTTCTTCAATATTGCCATTGAGGAACGTAGTTTTGACATCCATCTGCCATATTTCATAATCGAAATATGCAACAATTGCTAACATAATCCTAACTGATTTTAGCATTGCTATGGGAGAGAATGTCTCATCATAGTCAACTCCTTGAATTTTTCGAAACCCTTTTGTGACAAGTCGGGCTTTATAG
Source organism: Avena sativa (assembly GCA_916181665.1). Classification (NCBI taxonomy): domain Eukaryota; kingdom Viridiplantae; phylum Streptophyta; class Magnoliopsida; order Poales; family Poaceae; genus Avena; species Avena sativa. Next base: position 440,518,576 of record OV702295.1, read on the forward strand.
ATGGTTACATTACGAGCAGCATCCGTTTTTCTTTTGAAAATCCATTTATTCTCAACGGCCTTTCGGTCGTGAGGTAAGTCCACCAAGGTCCAAACCTGTTTTTTTACATGGATTCCATCTAGGATTTCATGGCTTCTAGCCATTTGTTGGAATCTGGGCTCATCATTGCTTCTTCATACGTCACAGGGTCATATATTTCATCAACCATGAAATTCACAATAGGATTCTCGTACAGTTCAGGAGCTGCACGTGTCCTGCTTGACCTGCGAGGTTTGGTAGTGTCCTTTTTCGGAGTTTCATGATCATTATCATTAGTTCCTTCTTCATTTGGTGAAGTCAACTTCAGAACAACTTCCGGTGCTGCGCCACTCGCCATTTCATGAAGAGAAGGTTCAATAACCTCTTCGAGTTCTATCTTTCGACTACTCACACCTTCCACGAGAAACTCTTTCTCTAGAAAGGAACCATTCTTGGAAACGAAAACCTTGCCCTCGGATCTGTGATAGAAGGAATACCCAATTGTTTCTTTTGGGTATCCTATGAAGACGCATTTTTCCGCTTTGGGTTCGAGTTTATCCGGTTGAAGTTTCTTCACATAAACATCGCATCCCCAAACTTTAAGAAATGACAGCATAGGTTTGTTTTCAAACCATAATTCATACGTTTCAACGGATTTAGATGGTGCCCGATTTAAAGTGAATGCAGCGGATCCAGTGCATAACCCTAAAATGATAGTGTCAAGTCAGTCAAAAACATCATAGATTGAACCATATCCAATAGAGTATGATTACGACGTTCCGACACACCATTACGTTGTGGTGTTCCAGTAGGCGTGAGTTGTGAAACTATTCCACACTCTTTCATGTGTGTGCTAAACTCGTAACTCAGATACTCACCTCCACGGTCGGACCGCAGAAATTTGATCTTTCTATTACGATGATTTTCCACTTCATTCTGAAATTCCTTGAACTTTTCAAAGGTTTCAGATTTGTGTTTCATCAAATATATACACCCATATCTACTCAAATCATCCGTGAAGGTAACAAAATAACGATATCCATCTCACGCCGACACACTCATTGGACCGTATACATCAGTATGTATGATTTCCAATAAATCTGTCACCCGTTCCATTGAACCAGAAAACGACGTTCTAGTCATCTTGCCCATAAGGAATGTCTCACATGTATCAAATGATTCCAAAAGTCCATCGGAATGGAGTTTCTTCATGCGTTTAACGCCAAATGCCACATATATGCAGATATATCATTATTAAGTTTAATTCTTTTAGCATCAACATTATGCACTACAAGGAATGTGCTAACTAGTGACCCCAAATATTGGTTATAGAAAGGTCATAGTATTCCATCTATGACCTTTCTATGACCAAAAGTAGTAGGTCACATACCGAGGGTCACTATAGACAACTAACGACCTTTTTTTGAATTGGTCATGGACTATTATGACCAAAATAGATGGTCATGGTGTTCATGACCAAAATTTTGGTCATGGCATTCTAGTCTATCCACGTAAGCCAATCCTACGTGGAATCTGATGTGGCATCAAATTCAGGCTGGTCCAGTTCGCCTTTTAAATGGGTCTAGCCCAACAATCTTACTATTTATTATCTTTCAATTCTAGTCACATACATGGTCCAAGTCCAACAATTCAACCTGTTTTAATTTTGGGCCGTGGCCTTTATTACTTATGGTTTTTTCTCAAATTCAGCCTTTTAATTAATTCGGTCCCACTAGTAAATAGGACCCAATTGTCAGATACTAGTCGGTAGGTCCCAATTGTCAGATGCGCAAATTAGGTCCCACTTGCAAGTTTTATTCTCACGTTTTGACAGTATAATTAACAGCAAATGCTTTTATCAGAACCAATAGATATAGGAAATTATTCTTCTTCAACAGGGCCAATTAATGAATAATATTTCATACAACAGCGGTACATTACAATCATGCAACATGCGCATCAGATATTCTTCTACCAAAATATACAAAAATTCAAAGTACGATGAGACGCATAGGCTAGAGCCAATGAGACGCATAGACGGTCCGCAACCTGAGTCATGTCAGATCCTTTGCTCCTTAGTCCTCACAAGCATCTCATTCTCTAGAGCAGATTTCATCCAAAAACAAAACCTGTAAAATAGTAGCATATCAGATCAAATCTCAATAACATGGAAATACTATGTCTAGCGATCAACACAAGGAACATACTAGTGGATCAACACAGGGAACATACTAGTAGTTCAGATAAGCACTTGTGCAACCAATTTGCAGGAGCATCAAGATATACTTATCTTATTACCAACTACTCCCTCCGTCCTAAAAAGGACGTCGCAAGTTTGTCAAAATTTAGACGTATCTATATACTAAATAGTGTCTAGATTCATCCAAGTTTAGACAAATTTGAGACATCCTTTTTAGGACAGAGGAAGTACTTCAAATGCGATAGTGTAACATTAATACATAATCCACATGCTAACTTGGCATAAGAAACACATGCATTTCAAACAGCCAAGATTAACCAATCTTTCAAAACAAGCAGCAATACATGCATTTCAAACAGCCAACAGAATTTATCTCTAGAAATATAAGGCAACACTGTGTTCACTCGCAAAAGATTAACCACTTCTATCAGCTAGTCCAGATCAGCACCAAAAAGTGCAATTCCTATATGAATTAAATAAAAATAGATCCTAGTAAGAAATCAATACTACATGACACCATAATATATAGAACTTACAAAGTGAAGACAACTTAATGATAAAATCAACTCGAATACAAAACAGAGGCACATGTTTATTGAGGTAAACCTGTTCCAGCGGCCAAATGTAAATGGGAAAGCCTATTCTGGCATACTTTGCCTGGATCGGCACCATGATCAAGAAGATATTTGGCATACCCACAGCCTGACATGGTATTGCAATAATTAGAGGTGTTCTACCTGCCAAGCACACAACACGACGCTTATTAATGCAAAGCACTTTTGGGTTAAGTAGAGAACTAAGATCTTATTTATATAAAAATGTATCTTATCACCCTAAAAATAGGTAAGTATCATTACAATGCTCTATGGATTCAGATGCCATGAAACTAGAAATAGTTCCTCGAGCTATACGAAGAAGACCCATGGAATTTAAATATTATATGAAGTAAAATGGTACACTACTTTAACTTTAAAATTTACACAGGAAGCTCCAAAACATGAAGAATAAAGCAGAGTTCATGGACTTGCAGCATATGCATCAATGTGTTTAAAAGTAAATAAAACAGTTCTGAATATAATAGTCTACCTTCAGTAGGGCATCCTTATGTCATGCTTATGTAAGATATTACGTGAGATATCACAACTGAAAATGGTCTATTCAATATGAAGCTACATTATTTTTTAAAAATCTATAAATACAGAGGTGATCATATTAATTCACACTTAAAAGGAACAGAATTCTGTAACAGCAGATCCATGAGAACTACACAATTATTTCCGCCCAAAAAAGAAAAAATAACAGAACAACATTGTTGGACCATGCACGCTACTCTAGAGAATGGCAAGCAAAAAATATGAATGCATAAGCTAGCTATGAAGCTCCTGATCATGAATCATCAGAAGTAGATTAAACCATCATCTAGTACCAAAAGTAACACACGGTTTGAATCTCCACTTCTTATTTTTCAAAGAAGTAATCTAGGCATTAAAGAAATACTATACAAATATACATAGCATTAACCTACCAGACATGTTTTTATCCACCTAAACAGAGCAACCAAACAGCACAACAGCCAGAAACACAGCAGCCTATGCAAGTTTGCATTTATCGGGAACAAACTACAACATACGTATCTATAGCGAAAGCAAATAATTAGCTTGAAGAAAATATCAAGAATAGAGCATAAAAGAATACATGACTAACTACTAACAAGATGGTAAAATCATCGATCCCTAGATTAGCTGATGCCATAAAACCTCCACATGACATGGCTACAACAATCTTTGACAGCGCTTGCCCGTGAGTACGCCCTGCACTTTCGCCAGGGGCAGCGGCCAGACAAGCTTCACAAGCCACTCCCTGAACTCCCTCCTAGTCTTGGTCCGAGGTATGAGCATCTCTTTGTCCCTAAACATGTCTTGTGTTCAGAAAAAAGTTAAGAATTCAGTTTGCATACAAATGAAAGAAGAAGTGTTATGCTCTTCTCTAGTTCAAAGAGAGAAAGATCCAGACACTATTTGAAGTTATGATGGCTACCATACACAAGCAGCATAATACACGACACAAGGCATTATACCACGAACCTGACGATGGCAATGAATCATATACCAACAAACTGTACCAGCTAAGATCATAAAATATACCACGAACACAATTTGGTATCTATAGAGGCATACTAGCTTACTGTCATATAATGGAAAAGGCTCCTTTCTTATCTCTGTCGATTTTGGACATGAACTGAAAACTGCAGATGTTCAAAGACAGTAAAGACTAATGGTAGCACGGAATAGAGGAGCGAGGCGTGTACCTAGAGGAGGTTGGCGATGGTCTCGACGGTGGCAGTCTTGTTGATTCCAACCTCGTAGGAGCGTACAATGAATCTCTCCTTGTAGGAGAGGCCGTCCTCCAGGAGGCTCCCCATCCACAGCCGCTCCACAAGGCCCCGCCGCTCCCCTCCCCCCGCGTCGTCTGACCCCTCCGCAGTCGCCACCGCCATGGCGACCTGCGCGGCCTCCGCCTCCGCCACGATGCCTCGCGGGCGGGCACAGCGCACCACTTCGAGGAGTGGAAGGGGCCGCACAGAGAGGCAGGAGGAGAGGAGAAACTCACCATGGCCATCGTAGGTTCTTGGTCCGACCTCCCAAACACCATCGTCATTTCGTCCGAGCTCGCAGGCTCTACACGCATCGCAGGGGTCATCTCCATCGTCGTTTCATCCGAGCACAGAAGAGGGAGAGGAGATGGGTGCCATGTCCCGGCGACCCCTTCGTGGTGGGAGACGAGGGATCAGGAGGAGGTGGTAGTTGCGCGGCTACCTAGCAAGCTTGGCGGCGGCGGGGGATGAGGGGGCGGGTGGAGAGGCAGTAGAAAGCGGGCGACTAGGGTTCGACCGGTAGGTGGCGATGGTGGGGATGAGACATGAGTGGATGGGGAATTGGGGATAGCCGGATTGTCCAAAATTCCCATTACTTTTTCTCTTTTGGTGGGGGTGTTTCGGTCTTTTTCTTTTTTCCCTGTTTTCGAAATTTGAGGAGAGGAGGCGGGAGGCAAAGGCGCGGGGGGGAGTGGCACTCATGGAAAATCTCATAAGGATTTAGAAGGTTTTTGGCATTTTCCTTTGTAGAGTTTATCTAAATTAACACATATTTTGCACACAAACGCCTCTTGGCATGACACACAAATATTGTCTCACGAAGTTTTACTTTTCGTCGTAAAAAACAATTATTTTTCATTTTCCGAGTGCCAAAAACAGGGATTTTTTTGAAACAACCGCCAAATAAAAGTTACGAAATGTTATCGTCCTGTTTTTCAAAAATACTAGACCACCTTACATGCACAATATCCTAATTGGGATATCTCAAACCTTTTAGTCCACCCCTAGTGAAAAAAACAATTCATGCTGAGTCGGTGGAAAGTGTGTCAGATTTGAACTATATGTACATGATCTAATACTCGTGATTTTTAGAAAAAATCATTTTTAGACTCATAATATTGAAGGGAATATGCCTGAGAGGCAATAATAAAGTGGTTATTATCTTATTCCATGTTCATGATAAATGTTTATTTTGTATGCTATAATTGTATTAATTTGGAAACATTAATACATGTGTGTTTAATAAACAAAAGGAAAGTTCCTAGTTATGCCTCTCTTATAAACTAGCTCGTTGATTAACAAGATGATCAAGGTTTCCTGATCATGGACATTGGATGTCGTTAATAACGAGGTCACAACATTGGTGGAATGATGTGATGAACATTCATTCGAAGTATAGCATTACGATCAGAGTCATTATGTTTATATTACTATAACATCATACGAAGTAATCTTAGTCCTTAGACCATGAGAGCATGTTAATTGCTAACACCGGAAGAGTATCTTGATAACATCAAACGTTACACCATAATAGGGTGACTATAAAGGTGGGTTCAGTGCTACAAAGGTGTTATGTTGAGGCTCATGGATCAAGAGTGGGATTTGTCCATCCCGATGACGGATAGATATACTCTGGGCCCTCTCGGTGATATCACATTGAAATAGCTTGCAAGCAAGTGATGTGATCACTAGAATGTTATATCACGGGAACAAGAGAAGAGTGCATGTCGGTAACGAGATCAAACTAGGTATTTGGATACCGATGATCGAATCTCGGACATGTAATATATCGCTAGACAAAGGGATTTAGTTACAATGTTAAAGGTTCACACGATCACAAGAGTCATCGTTGAATATGTGGGAGTCAGTACGGATCTCCAGGTCCTGCTGCTAATTATTGATCGGAGACGCGTCTCGATCATGTCTGCATTATTCGCGAACCGTAGGGTGACACACTTAAGGGATACCGACACCATTTGGAGCAAATATGTTTCAGATAAAGATTTAAGAAAGCGCTAGAATCATTTCGATGGAAACCAGAATTTTTTTATTTTCTATGCTGCGAACCCAACAAATATGATGTTTCTTCAGAGATCCAATGCAATTTTAGCGAGCCTCATCCCCTAGCTAAGAATCTTTAAGCCCACCGTTTTGACCATAGTTTGAAACGGGCATAAGAAATTCAAAAACGGTCCAAACAATGTAAAACCTTCGTGTGGTGTCATATTATGTGGCATAGTTGCAAGGAAAAAATACCAAACATGGTATATTTACTGTGTCTCAGAAGAACCTTCTCAGAAATGACCTATCATGTTCAAAGTTCCATGCCTTTCAGGCCAAACGACCAATGTTATGGCCAGAATTGCCATATAGTTTGTGATAATATGCCCATATTGTGCATGCATGTGCATCTTACGATGGCCAACAGTGTTGCAGTAGTAAGTTTTCCTCTTCGTCACATAGAAAAGACGTTTTCCATTTTTAGCGCAAAAAACGGGGCGTTTTATGAAAAAACCACCAAAGGCATAATTCAAATGCTACCACCCTATTTAAAAAAAATACTAGACCATGTTAAATGCACAATTTCCAAATTGGGGTATCTCAAACCTTTCAGTTCACCCCTGGTGAAAATAAATTCCCGCCGAATCGGTAGGAAGTGTATCAGATTTGAACTATAGATAATGATCTAATCCTCTTGATTTTTAGCAAAAATCATTTTTAGACTCACAATATGATGTTTCTTCAGAGATCCAATGCAATTTTAGCGAGACTCGTCCCTATCTTCATGCCCACTGTTTTGACCATAGTTTGAAACGGAAAATTTTGGAAACAGAGATAAGAAATTCAAAAACAGTTTGAACAAGCTAAATCCTTCGCGTGGTGTCATATTATGTGTCATAGTTGCAAGGAAAAATAAGAAACTTGGTATATTGATTGCATCTCGAAAAAACCTTCATAGAAATGACCTATCATGTTATGGCTAGAATCATGACATAGTTTGTGATAATGTTCCCATATTGTGCACGCATGTGCATCTTGGGATGACGAACAATGTTGCAGGAGTAAGTTTTCCTTTTCGTCGCATGGAAACGCCATTTTCTATTTTGTAAGTGCCAAAATCGGGGCGTTTTGTGAAGCAACACCAAATATTCAATTCAAAAATGCTACCACCACATTTTTCAAAATACTAGACCACCTTAAATGGAAAATGTCCTAACCGGGGATTTTAAAACCTTTTCGTCCACCGCTGGTGAAAAAGACAAATATTTGGCGAATCTGTAGGAAGTGGGTCCGATTTGAACTACAGGTACATGATCCGCTCATGATTTTTTCCAAAAATCATTTTTAGACTAACAATATGATGTTTCTTTAGAGATCCAATGCAAGTTTAGCGAGCCTCATCCCCTATCTTCATGTCCACATGGTTTTGACCATAGTTTGAAACAGAAAAATTTAGAAATGGGCATAAGAAATTCAAAAACGGTCTGAACAAGCTAAATCCTTCGTGTGGTGTCATATTATATGACATAGTTGCAAGTAAAAATAACAAACTTGGTATATCAATTGCATCTCGAAAAAACCTTCACAAAAATGACCTATCATTTTCAAACTTTTTCGTCTCCTAGTAAAAAGACAAATGTTTGTCGAATCGGTAGGAAGTGGGTCCGATTTGAACTACAGGTACATGATCTAATGCTCATGATTTTTTGCAAAAATAATTTTTAGACTCACAATATGATGTTTCTTCAGAGATCCAATGCAAGTTTAGCGAGCCTCATCGCCTAGCTAAGAACCTTCATGCTCGTTGTTTTGACCATAGTTCAAAAACTTCCCCTGGTGTCATATTATAATCATTTGCAGAAATTTCCAACAAGAAAGTTATGCATCTATTTGAGATAAATAAATTTGACTTTTATATAATATCGGTTCGAGGTCATGCAAATTTGTATGTGAAATATATTTTAAAATTTTAGAAAAAATGATGTCCCACTATTTTCGTGGACTCAAACTTATGAAAAGCCCAAAATTTCTACCAAAACTCGGCCTTCTAATGGTCCATGAGCTAGTAGGGGAAAATCTGAATAAAAAAAGAGAGGTTGAGGCCTCCCCCGTCGTGGCCTTTAATGGGCTGGGCCGATGGACCACCGAGGTGAAAAAACGAGTGGAAAAAAGTGAGGCTAAGGCCTCCCCGCCATGGCCCAGGTCCAACACGAACTTTACCGAATAAAATTAAGGTCATAGACCAGTGCTTTCTATGTTATGACCAATTGATGTAAGTAAATTATGACCTTCCTAACAAGAATAGTCATAGTTTTTCAGGGTTTTGACCCTCTCAGATGGACTACGACCAATTGGTTCGAAATGGTCATAGATCTATGACCAAAAAAACCATGGTCATTAAGAAAAGGTCACTAGTTAACACATTTCTTGTAGTGATGGATGTGTGTATGAGTAATATCGAGATTTAACAGAAATAAACCATTCATCATGGGTGCATGACCATAAAAGATAATATCCATATAAATCGAACAACCATTGTTTTCGTATTTAAACGAATAACCACATCACTTCAAACAAGATCCAGATATATTGTTGATGCTCAGTGCAGGCACCAAATAACAATTATTTAAGTTTATAACTAATCCCGATAGTAGGTGTAGAGGCAGTGTTCCGATGGCGATGACATCAACTCTTGATCGATTGCCGTCATGCATCTTGACCTCACCCCTTGCTAGCGGTCGCTTGTTCCGCCACCGCTGTATCGAGTTACATATGTTAGCAACCGATCCGGTATCAAATACCTAGGTGCTACTACGAGTACTAGTCAAGTACACATCCATAACATGTATATAACATATACCTTTGTTTTCCTTGCCGGCTTTCTTGTTCGCTAAAAACTTGGGGCAGTTGCGCTTCCAATGGCTAGTTCCCTTACAATAGTAGCACTTGGTATCAGACTTAGGGCCAGCCCGGGATTTATTTTCAGGCGCAGCAACAGATTTGCCGCCCTTCTTTCCCTTCTGTTTACCCTTCTTGTCTTTCTTGAAAGCGGTGGTCCTATTGACCATCAACTTTTGATGTTCTTTCCTAATTTCCACTTCTGCAGTCTTAAGCATTGCCAGAAGCTCGGGGAGAGTCTTCTTCATGCCCTGCATGTTATAGTTCATCACGAAGATCTTGTAGCTAGGTGGCAGAGATTGGAGAACACGATGTATTCCTAAGTTAATGAGAATCGTTATTCCCAGGGACACAAGCTTATCGGCATACCCATATATTTTGAGTACGTGCTCACTTATGGAGTTGTTCTCTTCCATCATGCAGCAAAAGAACTTTTCTGAAGCATTATAACTCTCTACGGCAGCATGGGTATCGTAAATCATTTTCAATTCACCCATGGTATCAAAGGCATTGCCATTTTCGAAACGCTTTCAAAGTTCTGGCTCTAGCCCATACAGCATGCCGCAATGAACTAAGTTGTGGTCCTCCTGATGAGTCACATAGACATTCTTTTCCTCGTGAGGGGCATCAGGAGCTGGTGGGGGGCCTAGCGACGCTTCTAGCACATATTTCTTTTGTGCAGCAGAGAGGAGAATCTTCAAATTTATAGCCCAGCTGGTGAAGTTACTAACATTCGCAGCAAGTTTCTCTTTCTCCATGAAAACATTGGAATTAAAAGAAGGTGGTGCCATCTACAACAGAATTTGTAAAGTTTATTTAGACTAAGTTTATGATAGATTGATTTCAACTAAACTCCCACTCAAAAACAACATCCCTCGTGTCTTTTTGGTGATTACATGAACCAAATCCACTACACCAAGTCCGATCATCACGTGAGTTGGTGTAGCTTCAAAGGCGAGCATCTATATGGGCATCATATCAACTATATGACTCATGCTTAACCTTTCGATCCGTGTTCCGAGGCCATGTCTGTACATGCTAGGCTCGCCAAGTAAGAACCTTAGTACTCATGTGTGTAAAACTGTCTTACACCCGAAATATGATCGTGGATTCAAGTACACCCAATCATCACGTGATGTATTGAAGCGGTGAAACATAAACGGTGCGTACTTAAGGAAGAACACATTTTTATCTTGATATTTAAATGAGGGATTATCTTATAACACTACTAAAACGCCAAACTAGCAATGTAAGATGCAAACATCATATGTGTAAAGTGAAATGATATGGTTCTTGCATTTGATCGCTATCATATGCATCGTGGTAGGATCTTTATCATTCCTTTGTGTGTAAGGCCAAGGTTTATGAAACTTACACGTTAGGTGTGTTGTAAGAGTATCAACTATACATCACCTTACAACATTACCATGTCATGACACAAGCCCAACAACGATCTAAACTAGACGCCTCTAATTTATCAATTGCAAGTTTTACGTGGCTTAGTGCTTTCGAAGATAGAACCGTTCTTACCTACGAACATGGAACCACAATGATGATAACAAAATTATTAATAACTCGTTGTAAATCAGATATTGACTATAGTAGGAGAGACAGACACCCGCCAGCCACTTATGCAAAACTAGTTGCATGTCAGTCGTGGAACCGGTCTCATGTGCGATGACATGTAAGTTTGGTCTGGGCCGCTTCATCCCACTATGCCACCAATACCCAAAGTACATATAAGAAGCAATAAGATGATCATCCCCGCCCACATACTCTTATGTGTTGTACCCATGCAAAGCACCTACGCATAGATCAGACTCTGATACTACTGTTGGGTCCACAGCATAGAAAACAAAAATATTCCTATGATGAGAACTATACGCCAAAATCTATCTACTAGATAGAAGCAACAAGTGGATATACATCCATGGAGAACTTACCATCAAAGACAACAATGTTTTGTTAACGAGTAGGAACTCGTGGATGATGTAGTCGTATGCTTGCCGATCTCAAGATCGTGTGGAAGTCCTAGCGCCACAAACCAGCAGCGCATCCGCACTCGCACACACATTCAGGCCACAGAACAACCTCCACCTCCTCGCTCCAGTGATGCAGCGGAAGAAGCAACTCCTTCTAGGTGAAATGCCACCGGGAACATGTATCTTGCTAATCCGAGACCATGGGGGAATAATTCTAGAGGGGGAGAGAGATCCTTCACGAGGAGGTGTGATGGCTCAATGCATGGCGCCCAGAAAAATGCTTGATGGCGGTGTTGATGTAGAGCTTGTTGGGAACCCCAAGAGGAAGGTATGATGAGCACAGTAGAAAGTTCCCCTCATTTATGAAACCAAGGTTTAATCGAACTAGTAGGAGCAAGGAAACACCCCAAAGGTGTTACTAGCTGAGCTTTGGAAGGGCGCACTACTGGTGCTAGTAGCAACGTGGAGACCTGCACAACACAACCACAGAACTTTGTCCCCAACTTGCGATGAGGTTGTCAATCTCACCGTGTTTTGCGGAAAACAAAGGATTAAACGTATCGAATGGAAAGAAGTAAAAGTTTGCAGAAAATAAACACAAAGAAGTAAACAGTTGTAGATTGTATGTAAAGAAAGAGGACCGGGATCTATAGTTCACTAGAGGTGGCTCTCCTTAAGATAGATAACATGCTGGGTGAACAAATTACAGCGGGGCAATTGACAAACACCGAGAAAGCAATACATGCATATACTAATCATCTTGACTCCTTTGAGACATGATTGGGCATTACAACATTATACATAGACCGCCATCCAACTGCATCTATGACTAATAATCCACCTTCAGGTTATCATCTGAACCCCCTCTAGTATTAAGTTGCAAGCAACAGATTATTGCATTACGAATTGCGTGTAAAGTAAACAATACGATTGTTCTATGAACAAAGGATTGTTGTTTTCTCCCTAGTAGCAACAACACATCTAGTACCTTAGAGATTTCTGTCACTTCCCCAGATTACTAGAGGCATGAACCCACTATCGAGCATAAATACTAACTCTTGGAGTTGCTAGCATCTACTTGGCCAAGATAGCTACTAACAACGGAAAGCATGCAAGATCACAAATAACAAAGACATGATAGAATCAATAATCAATCTGAAATAGCATCTTAATATCCATCGGATCCCCGCAAACACAACATGCAGAATTACAAATAGATGATCTTGATCATGAACGGAGCTCACAAGATCTAAACATGAAAGCACAAAGGAGGAGAACCAGACATCTAGCTACTACATGGATCCGTAGTCTAAGGATGAACTACTCACGCATCACACCGGAGGCTTGCATGGTGATGAAGGAGGCCTCCAGGGTGAATTCCCCTCTCCGGCAGGGTGCCCGGAAGAGCTTCAGATCCCTCCCGATCTAGGGATGGAGATGATCACGGCTACAGACTCTTTCGTGGATTTTTGATCAGGCACTTAGGGTTTTCGTCCCGAGGGCAATATATAGGCGGAAGGAGAGGCCGAGGGGGTGCCGGGAGCGGCCACACCACCCCCTGGCGTGGGCCAGGCCTGGCCGCACGGCCAGGTGGTGTGGTGGCCCCCTGGCCCCTCTCTGTCTCGTACTATGGCACTTGATGACATCTAGAAAAATAGGCACTTTGGCTTTTGTCCCATCCAATTCCGAGAATATTCATTTTCTAACTTTTCTGGAACCAAAAACAGCAGAAAAAAGGCAACTGGCACTGTGGCTCTTGTTAATAGGTTAGTCCAAGAAATCATATGAAAAGTACTCCAAAGTTGGAACAAAACACAAGAAAGTGGATAAAACCAAGCATGGAACATCAAAAATTATAGATACATTTGCAATGTATCAAGGTGTGAGGAAGAAGGGTGAGAGGGGTGGCCTTTTATAGGAGGAGGGGGGTACCCCTCCCCATGGCCGGCGCCCTATGGGGGCTGATCCCTCACCTCCCCCATTCATGTGGTGGTAACCCCCTCCACATAAAAGTGTCCCTTAACATTCCTCTTTAAAGTCTTTACTTTAAATGCATTAAATTTCTCCAAATTTAATGCTCTCTCATTTAATAAAACTCTTTTATTAAATTTATTCAGATTTTTTTAATTACTTTAATTAACAAACATTCTCATAAAACCCCCTACAACATTTCAATATTACATGCAGAACCAATTTTAGCAATTTCACCCGAAACAGTTTCGGTGTCTATTGAAATAATTCTAGCGCTTTGCAATTCATTCGTCTGAAACACATTTGCTCCAAATGGTGTTGGTGTCCCTTATGTCTGTCACCCTACGGTTCATGAATAATGCAGACATGATCGAGACCCCTCTTAGATCAATAATTAAAGGCGGGACCTAGAGATCCATACTGACTCCTACACATTCTATGATGACTTCTGTGATCGTTAGAACCTTTAACATTAGTAACTAAATCCCTTTGTCTCGTGATATATTACATGTACGAGATTCGATCATCGGTATCTCCATACCTAGTTTGATCTAGTTACTGACATGTACTCTTTTCTTGTTCCCGTGATATAACATTCTAGTGATCTCATCACTTGCTTGCAAGCTAACCAGTGTGATATCACCAACATGGCCTAGAGTATATCTATCCATCATCGGGATGGACAAATCCCACTCTTGATCCATGAGCTTCTACATAACACTTTCGTCGCATTGAACCCACCTTTATAATCACCCTTTCATGGTGTGATGTTTGATGTTATCAAGATACTCTTCTAGTGTTAGTGACTAACATGATCTCATGGTCTAAGGACTAGGATTACTTTGTTAGATGTTATAGAAATATAAAAACAATGACTTTGATCGTAATGTTATACCTCAGATGAATGTTCGTCACATCATTCCACTAATGTTGTGACCTCTCTATTAACAACATCCAATGTCCTTCATCAGGAAACCTTGATCATCTTGTTAATCAACGAGCTAGTTTATAAGAGAGGCATAACTAGGAACTTTCCTTTTTTTTATTAAACACACATGTAGTAAAGTTTCCAAATTAATACAATTATAGCTTGTAAAATAAACATCTATCATATACTTGGAATATGTATAATAACAAATTTATTATTGCCTCTCCGGGCATATTCCCTTCAGTTGGAGCATCTTCGTTTTTGTCTTTAGTTTTCGTTTGCTTAGTTTGCTTGAGTAAATTGGTTGGACTCCTATATTCATACATTAGTTTTCAAATAGGTTGATTTGGATTGGAAAAGAGTAGGAAAAGATCTTGCTTATAAGTGGTATAAAAGGAGTCTTGTTTTTGTCTGTGGCCTAGGCTTTGTCATGTCATGCTTGATATTGTTTTGGCTTTATGCTTAGTGATTTTTGCTATAGCATGACTTGTTACAAACAATTGAGAATGCCTAATGTGCCTTGAAAGAATCATGCGTTGTTTTAGCATATAAAAGCATAATATTGTGGTATTCTTCTTTAATGCTTTATTTGGGTTGACTTGGCTCATGATCACACCATGTTAAGACTATACCAAGTCACCATAGCCTCTATGATCATTTAGTTTTCGACTTGTAATATCACTTTATGCTTTAATTAATAATGTTTTGTCGCTTTGCATGATTATGGCCATTATTGCTCTCTTAGTTGGTCGCTCCCAGTCTTTTGCTAGCCTCCATACCAAGTATGAGTTCCACTCATGCATCCAACTCCAAATAAAACCAAGTTATTCCAATGAGTCCACCATACCTACCTACTAGCATTTGCTATTCCAAGTATATTCATGTTTTTATCTACCTTCTGAATTAAACTTGTTATGTGAAAATAGTGATTAAAGCACTCACGAACTTGATGGCACACTTTACTTTTCTTGCACTTAATAAACTTGAACCATTGTGCACATCTATGTTGCGTATATGCTTGCATTTTGTAAGTTGTGAATTAGCAGAACCATGTTATCATGGGGAACACTTTCAACATTGCACTTTATTTAGTTGATATCATGTTCTTTTGCTTATGGATCCCGACGGTGTGAAATGAAAAGGGAGCTTGTAAGGTTCATGGAGTTCGTATATTTGTTAGAGAAACGCTTGGGTGGCTGGTCTAATCCATGCCTAATCATGGTGGAAACCTACAGCGTAACCATACTGAGCAATCTATGAAGCATCCTCTATAGAAAAAACCTATGCAAATAGGAAAGAAAAAAAGAAAAAAAAGAGAAGAGAAAGATCCTATGCAAATAGGAAATAAAAGGATTGCTGAGATGCTCATTGTCTACTTGCCTTGTTATTTTGATATGGGGCATGTTCAGTATCATCGGGCAAGGGGTACCCCGTTGGCGGTTCTCTATGATACACATGTACTTATAATGACAAGAACTTACTTGTGACTAAACTTGAGTAGCATGAGGAACGGTACTCGTAAGTAAGGGGCATGAGATTTTCAGCTTATAACTTGTCAAGCATATCCTCATATATGTTTACTTTAACCTTAATCACCTAAAGATGCTTATGATAGGGGTAATGAGATCTGAAAGCTAATAAGTACCATAATTTTTGAAAGCTCTTTGTGAGACTTGAATCCATGCTTCCTTCTATGAAGGGGCTTTCTTTTACTTTTTTATGTTGAGTCTCCATGTTCTATCTTTATGCACCTATTAAGAGATCATAGTGGCCATTCTTAGTTTAATGTGCATTGTCCCAAAACTTGTTGATTGATTCATAACTTTGATATTGCTTGTTCTTAAACTATTGGTATCTAGTCACCCTTATGAACTCTGAAGGTGTCCTATGCATTTATGTTTTCCTACACTATGAGGGACAAGTTGAATATCATTCTCATTATGTTTTCTATATGTGAAACAAACAAATGTCTTTCAAAGCAATGTTATTCATGAATCTTTTGTTTGAACCTTTACATGTTAACATAGTTGCTATGTCTTACTGTTAGAACTATATCTTTCATGCTATGTTAAAAGTACTATGACCCCAACTATCAATGTTTTACAAATACCTTGATCAAGATTATGATGGTGCATGTCACCTCAAAAATTATTCTTTCTTTTATCACTTACCTACTCGAGGACGAGCAGGAGTTAAGCTTGGGGATGTTGATACGTTGGAAATGTATCTATAATTTTTGATGATCCATGCTTGTTTTACATCTACTTTCTTATGTTTTGTCCACACTTTGGAGTATTTTTACACATTTTATGGAACTAACCTATTAACAAGATGTCATAGTGACAGTTGCCTGTTTTCTGTTGTTTTTGGTTTCAGAAAAGCTGGAAAAGAAATATTCTCGGAATTCGACCGGACAAAAGCAAAAGTCGATATTTTACCAGAAGACTCGTGGAGCCAGAAGACGAGACGGAGAGGAGCCACGAGGCGGCCACACCACCTGGTGGCGCGGGCCAGCCCAGGCCACGCCACACAGTGGTGTGGGCCCCTCAGGAGTCCACCAACCTTGCCCCTTCGCCTATATAATCCTCCTAGGACGAAAACCCTAAGGACCTGATCAAAATTCCTCGAAATAGTCTATAGCCGATGTCATCTCCATCCCTAGATCGGGAGGGATCTGAAGCTCTTCCTAGCACCCTGCCGGAGGGGAGAGATCACCCTAGAGGCCTTCTTCATCACCATGCCTGCCTCCGGTGTGATGCGTGAGTAGTTCATCCCTGGACTACGGGTCCATGTAGTAGCTAGATTGTTGGTTCTCCTCCTTTGTGCTACCATGTTTAGATCTTGTGAGCTCCGTTCATGATCAAGATCATCTATTTGTAATCTTACATGTTATGTTTGCAGGGATCCGATGGATATTTATATGCTATTTCAGATTGATTATTGATTCTATCATGTCTATGTTATTTGTGATCTTGCATGCCTTCCGTTGTTAGTAGCTATCTTGGCCAGGTAGATGCTAGCAACTACAAGAGGGAGTATTTATGCTCGATAGTGGGTTCATGCCTCTAGTAATCTAGGGAAGTGACAGAAATCTCTAAGGTACTAGATGTGCTGTTGCTACTAGGGAGAAAACAGCAATCCTTTGCTCATGGAGCAATCATATTGTTTACTTTACACACTTTTCTTAATGCAATTATCTGTTGCTTGCAACTTAATACTGGAGGGGGTTCAGATGATAACCTGAAGGTGGATTATTCGTCATAGATGCAGTTGGATTACGGTCTATGTATAATGTTGTAATGCCCAATCAAATCTCGTAGGAGTCAAGATGATTAGTATATGCATGTATGCTTTCTCGGTGGCTATCAATTGCCCCGCTGTAATTTGTTCACCCAACATGTCATCTATCTTAAGGAGAATCACCTCTAGTGAACTATCGACACCGGTTCTTTTACCATCAATCTATAATCTACTATTTACTGTTTTCTGTTTACTTTATGCAAGTAATTACTATCTTCCACACAATACATTTAATCCTTTGTTTCAGCGAAACCGGTGAGATTGACAACCTCACTGTAAGTTGGGGCAAGGTTCCGTGGTTGTGTTGTGCAGGATTCCAAGTTGGAGACAACACCTTGGGTTGTTTCCTTGCTCCTACTGGTTTGATAACCTTGGTTTCATAACTGAGGGAAAACTTGCTGCTGTGCTCATCATACCTTCCTCTTGGGGTTCCCAACGAGTTCATCAGATTTTGAGCCATCAATGAGGAACTTCTTGCTCATCTTCTTGGTCCTCGTCCTCTTCAGGAATCTCTTCCTCGGGTTGGTGTTGGTCAACATGCGCATCATATAGCAAACGCCCTTCCTCGATAGAGAAAAGACCATTAGGCATAGGAGCGGGGTAGATACGCCTAGCTCCAACAATATGCAGGTAATAGACACCACCTCTCCTAGTAAGCATTCCACATGCTCTCAAGGTGGAGAAACCAACATATGTCTCACCTAGTACCAGTTGCAACTCACCTAGGTTGAGGCCTAGGGCAGTGGGAAGTACGGTGATGACGCCTCATCCTGTGATTGGCCCTTGCTTTGGGAGGCTTGGTTCTTCAGGTAGCGCACAAGGATGGAGCCCAAGTTGAGTGACAAGTTGCAGTTAATGTAAGTAGCCTTTGCAAAGACTATGATGTCATCCTCGTTGAGTCTCGTGAACTTATTACGTGCATGTAAGGTGTTAGCAATAACATAGAACAAATAGCGAATTGCAGGATGTTGAATATTCTTCCCCTTGTTCACTCTACTAGTGAAACTCGTTCCATTATAGTATTGATCGGGGGAAGGATTTAAGACAGTAAAGGATGCGTGTAAAGCATGAATATCATTGTTCGGAAAATTAAAGCATGCGCACCATTCATCTAATGTTAAAGTGTAGTGTTGTTGATCAGGCGGAAAGAAAGAGTATCCTCCCCATGCCATTGTTTAACGTTGCTTTGCAATGAACTAAGGAATTCAATGATTAAGGGGCGATAAGTAGGTACAACATTGTACAAAAAATTTTGCAGGCCAGCTCTATTGTAGACTAAATTAAAGTCATCAATAATACCGAGTTGGTTCAATATGATGGGGCAATCCCACTTGGTGGCATTCACTTTGTGGTTCTTGATCCTGTTGAAGCGATCACGATGGGCCTTATTCTTGAATTGTATCCCCATGCGTTCCTGAGCGGCAGCACGCGAAGCACTAGCGGTGACATGAGCACGAGTCTGGCTCCTTGTGTTCATCATCTTAAATATTAAAGAAAGGAAAAAATAAAACTTTTTGATCCAACAATAGTAAGTGCATCATATTCCTCATCATAGCACACTATTGAATTCTCCTCAAAATAATAATCTAGGCAAGATAATCATGTCAATTGGTTCATAGTAGGTCTCACCCTAGATTGGTAATGACAATAGATTGAATATGAATTTGCAAAAAGTAATTGGAGGATTGGGGGAGAAACATACCGTAGATCACTTGTGTGCGAAGAAATCGAATGAAATTGAATAGAGATGGAGATACCTTGAGGTTTTGAGAGAGTTTAGAGGTAGAAGAAAGAAAAAGGATTGGAGTTTTGGAGTTGGGAGTACCTTCTCGTGCGATTTTATGGTCGGACGCAACTATACGGGCGCAGCTATACGGTCGGAACAATGTGTTCCGACCGTATAGTTGGCCTTTTGTAAAAAAATAGGTTTTCATTCTTGCGGCGCAGCTATACGGACGCAGCTATACGGGCGGATCAAAATGTTTCGGCCGTATAGTTGGTCATTAAACTTTCTATTCCTATGAAAGAAAATTTGTAAAGGCATTGATATCTATATGACCGGAACTATACGGCTGGAATTTTTATTCCCGCCGTATAGTTGGTTGTTAAACTCTCAGAACATATAAAAAGAAATTGTACGGAGGCATTGATATCTATACGACTAGAGCTATATGGATGGAATTTTTTATTCCCGCCGTATAGTTGGTCGTTAAACTCTCAGTACATATTGCAGAATAATTTTCGATGGCAAAGATATCTATACGACCGGAGCTATACGCGGAATTTTTATTCCCGCCGTTTAGTTGGTCGTTAAACTCTCTGTGTGCGTCAAATTTTTTTTGTTTCTTCGTAGACTATTTCTTTTCCTGTAACTTAGTGATATACCT
Organism: Avena sativa; assembly: GCA_916181665.1. Taxonomy (NCBI): domain Eukaryota; kingdom Viridiplantae; phylum Streptophyta; class Magnoliopsida; order Poales; family Poaceae; genus Avena; species Avena sativa. The sequence continues at coordinate 440,538,635 of OV702295.1, forward strand.
TGTTTTTGACAGTAAATATTATCGACCAACAATAGCATGAATAAAGCAGAATTTTAAGTACTACCGAACTTTTTCTCCTCGAATGAAGTTTTCTACCACTCTTTATTAAACATAAGCTTAAACTAAAACTAAAAACTTAACTCAAACCTTTATTTCACACGGGTTGCCTCCCATGGAGCGTTCTTTTATGATCAATAGCTTGACCTTGATGATACTCACTTGGGCCAGATGAGTAGAACACCCACTCCAAAGTAATTGGCCTTCAAAGTGATAGCCTCCTTTTTGTCATACTTGGATTTGTTCTTCCTGGGGAAAGGAATAACAAAAAGATCCCGCGAAGGCAATTGCAGCTTCACGTTCCCTTCATGCAGATTAATCAAAGCCTTAATAGTTCTTAAGAAAGGACGGCCTAATATAATTGACCACGAAATGGTCAACAAAACTTGTTGATCCGATGCACCTCCGCGCATACAAGAGTTGATGATGATCGAAGATAACACACATTGTTAATCTTCTCATGTGTGCCTGGATAACCAGATTAACAATGCGTGCTCTGTATTGCAAGCTAGGCTAAGATGACACTACCACGGAAATACTTCCATAGAGGGTCGTACATTACAATCATAATATTACCAAGCGCTATCCATGGCAACGAGACTGCGTCGGGGTCACACACACGTAAAACCTATCACAAAATGCAAATTTGAAGGCATAATTGCAACATCAATGACTAAGATATTTTGGAAGACTTGGGCACCCCAAAATGAAAAATAGGATTAGGACATCGGATCGTCTACAAAAGAGGGGTTGGCCCAATTGTCAGAATTGCCCATTTTGTAATCAAGTTCAAGATCGAATGAGCCTCTCACCTACTATTCAAATGTAGGTACACTGGCGTATTTGGGTCGGGATATTATCTTGGATTGGATTCCACAACATGCATCCGGCCCAATGGAGAAATGAAGCATCCGTACAAGAGTGATGAACAAAGATGGTTGTCGTCTTGTTGAAAGGGGAAGCTAAGGAGGCAATGGCATCAATAATCATGGTTGTCTCATGGGGAATATGGAAAGAGCGCAAAGCAATGGTATTCCGAAAACAATTAACGCTCGTGCCAATTGTCATAGCACGAATAAGAGAGTCAAGGTGTTGGAGCTTGGTTGGAGCCAAAATTGTGGGTCATATAATTCTAGGAGAGTGGATCCTTGTTTAAAGTCCTAGAGATGCCCTGGCCAGATAATATTAAAACTTCTTCTCTATTAATGAATATGGCAATCTTTTACCTGGTTTAAAAAACCAATAACAATCACTAGAACACTTTTGCTTCGGTGTCCCCTCCCTCCTCCTCCTCTTCAAACTTTGAAAAGAAACTCGACACCCATTTGTTTCAAAGACCGTAGAAATCCACCTGAACCCCATATGGACGTCTTAGACGTGTACTCACCGAACATGTATACTCATGTGCCCGTGGGAGGAGGAAATCGGGAGGTATATAGCAGCAACAACAAAAATTCAAAACATGGCATGCAAAGATGTAGATCATGATAACAGGAGGTAGGATCAGCCGATGGAAATGTGAAGTATATCCAGTTCGACCGAGTACATCTATACAGAGGTATACATGGCCTGGATATTGGTTTCGATGGGGTCAAAAGAAAACTGATCCGTGCAAACTTAAGTTTGAGGGGGTGTATGCGTGCTTATGCTGAGTTGAACAATACAATCACATGAGCACAGAGAGATGGCCAACTGAACATGACTGCCTTGAGAAAATACGTAGAAACTGGTGAATTACGAGTCGGCCATCAAAGCTGAGAGTGGGGAATCATGTAGACTCACTCAGAAACATCTGTGCGGGTGTTTCTCTTTTAGTCGATAGCTGCAACATATGCATGACAAGCATATTCCAGATGTCTCTCATGCCTATGCTCAATAAAGGATCCGTTAATTAGACCCATCATGTGAATTTTGACACTAGTGTTCCTTTGTCTTGAATATCTCGAATACTACTCTCTTCCTTCCGAATATAAAGTACTGGTTGATTCGCCATTGGCTCTTTTGGGTCTATATATTTTGTCGTCTCAAATAAGTGTTTAACCTTAATGAATATCCATAGCAAAGAACATCAATTAAATACTACGATATCTTTACTTTCACATTCTTAATATGCATACTATCCATGATCGATCATGAATGCATACCCTAGTATTTTGCCAGTCATGTGTGGGACTAGACATAGTAGGGATTAAGTTAGACTACTCATAGTAGAAGTAACTTAGATGGTAACATGCAACGCTAATTAGGCATTTTGATGACATGACGTGTCATTAAATAGGGAAAAGTGGATTGTGGTAACTAACTGTTACCATATCATCGCACTTCTAAAAATAGATGAGTCTACAAATTAATAAATAAGGAATTCTAAGTTACTATACACTATGGAGGTAGTAACATAAAGTAGTATCATATGCATGACACTACCGTAATTATGTTACTATGTACTATGAGGTTCTAACACTAGTAGGAAAATTCTTATAGCAGTCTTTTTGCTAGTGGCGTGTCAAAATAATTACACGCCAGCGCTTTGAGTAAAAATGGTAATGGTGTTTAAAAATTAATCGCAGACGCCACTACTAAAACCTAGTGGTGGTTGTCAGGAATATAGAATTGCCAGCAGTAAATGGGTCCCATGGGTGCGTTCCGAACAAATAAACGCCACCACAAGTTACTCTATTAACGATATTCAAAGAAAACAGATGCCACGACTAAGGAATACCCCGCGATACACATGACCTTTCCCATCCTCTGTCGTTTAACACAATCACTCGATCCCCCATTGCCTCCCCACAACGCTTGATCCGTCGACCCCTGTCCCTTCCCCCATAACGCTCGATTCGCCGACCACCACATTCACCGAGATGCCTCCGCCGCCCTGTCCTCGAGCCGCCACACCGACCCCGGCCCCAAGTTTCTAGCCTCCGTAACCGCCTTGTCCCCGATTCACCGAGCCGCCGGAATATTCTTGTCGCCGTCCTCGATGAGCCACCCGCCATGCCTTCCTTTTATACAAGCAAGGGGACACCATAAGGGTCGAAGGAAGACGTGTGGCACAGCTACAATACGCAGAAGGGCGCAACACATATGGGTGCAACGTGGGGAGACTCTTCTTTTAGGTCTTCATGTGGCAGGGCAGCTACGAGGCCTAGACCCCTAGGCGTCAAAGCCTTGTCCTGACACCCATGTCTCCTGTGGGGGAGGGGGTTGCTAGGACGTTCACAGTTCCACGCGACGTGAAGGTCCACCCCCCAGGAAGAAGTCTTCATGGTGGCTAGTCCGGGCGGGATCCGAGGACCCCGGGATCCACGTATATGACAGTCGTGCACACCCGTGTTTTTATCTGACCGTTTGGTTTCAGAGGGAGCGCTTTAAAGCTCTTCTGACTGTTAGTATCACGGGGCACATTTTTGTTCCATGGTGCTGGCATAGAATGTTGTGGAAGCCAAGATTTGAGGACTAGCAATGGTGGTTCGAGTCCGGTGGGCGATGATGAATTGGCTTAGTGATTCGTGACTTAGAGGAGCAGTATGTAAGTGGGAGGGACTGAACAAGAGAAGTTCATAGTCTTACCTTTCAGGGTGAAAATCCAAGGTCTAGGCTGAATTGGTTGTACCTTGTAATGTCCTTGGTGAAGGCAATAATTTTTAAAGCTAGGACTTTCTTTAGGGTGATGTCTTGGTGGTGTCAGTTCTACTCTTTCAAGGTCTTAGAATCGTGACAATAAAATAACAAAGAATGAAAAGGAAACCGCAGCAAGGGTATAGAGATTTAACCTGGAAAAACCTGTCCAACAAAGAGAGAAAAAACCACGGGCGCCAGCCAGCGAAATTTCACTATAATAGGGAGTGTTTACACAATGCTGAGGATTTCACAGATGCAACTTATCCTAGCCGTTGGCTTACAAGAAGTATATATCAGGGTGAAAACCTTGATATTCAACGATCCATACTTCAACACAAGGTATATATCCACTTCGGCCCAAGCTTCCGGCGACGGGCCTCACTTCGCTACATCAGAAGTTAGCCTCCTGGATTGAATTTGGATCATAATTCGACAGAAGGATTAGATCTCTATAGCGGTGCTTTTCGTTTTTGTAATTTTTTTTTGATGTGTGTAACTGTAATGCCGCTAGGAAAATGCATTGTTGTAGAGGCCATGTGTAATTGATATCTCCACAATATTAATATATGCTCTTTTTCGAAAAAATACCTATGCAACTAATATCTCTTTTTCTTTACTATTCCCCGTGTATCAATATATCTATATCCTAGTTGTCGTGGTTCTGGCACTATATCGTCCGAGCTGGTGAAACTATTTGCAATCTCATTGTCCTCCTACTAAGCTTCCCATCTCATCTATTCCACTAATGATACATTGGAAAAACCCCGTTTTCCAACTGCCAGGGCTTCACTATAACAGGGAGTGTTTAGACAATATCGAGAATTTCACATCTGCAACTTATCCCAGCCAACGGCTTACAAGAGGTATATATAGTGCTGGAAACCTAGGTCTTCAACGATCCATATTTCAACACAAGGTATATTTCCACTTAGTCCCAAGCCTCCGGCGATGGGCCTCACTCTACTTCATCAGAAGTGAGCCTCCTTAATTGAATTTCGATCATACTTAAACAAACTCCACCCTGAGACAACTTCCTTCTTGTAGAATCAACAACAATCAACTCCCAGAAAAACAAAGAAAAAACTTTCGGCGCCAACAACCACTTGGGACGAACAGTTATACCAACTAACTTGAGCATAGCTCAAACTTAGCAATAGGAACAAGCTTTGTCATCATATAATCATGATTATCATGATTTATTATCTTGCATACACTTAGTGTATCTTATGCCACAATGTCATGAACATAATGGTATTGATATCAATGTGCTTTGTCCTCTCATTGAACATCTGATCTTTAGTAAGGTATATGGCACTTTGACTGTCACAGAATAGGTTTATGCAAGAATCATGCTGACAAAGCTCAACATACAAATCTTTCAACCAAACAGACTATTTGCAAGCTTCAACAATAGCCATATATTCTGCTTTAGTTGTAGATAAAGAAACGACTAGTTGCTTCGTTGTCTTCCAACTCATAGCACATCCACCTACCGTGAACACATAACCTATGAGAGACCACTTCTTAACCAAGTCGGCCATAAAATATGAATCCACATAGCATGCGAGTCCCTCACCAGTCTTGCCAAATTTCAAGCAAGCATTTGATGTTCCACGAAGGTACCTAAAAATCCACTAAACAACTTTCTAATATTATTTACTAGGATTAGACATATAATGATTCACCAAACTCATAGCATAGGATAAATCAGGGCGAAAACAAACCATGTCATACATCAAGGAACCAACAACACTAGAATAAGGAACTCTTGACATGTACTCAAATATTCATTAGAACTAGGGCATTGCAATGCTGACAATTTAAAGTGAGGAGCAATAGGAGTACTAACATACTTTTCATCATGCATATTAAAACGTTGGAGAACTTTCTCAATGTAACTCTGTTGACTAAGAAATAGCAACCTAGATTTTCTGACCCATTTAATTTCCAAACCTAGGATTTTCTTAACAGCACAAAGATCTTTCATCTCAAATTCACTACTTAAGTGTGCCTTCAAAGTAGTGATTTCTTTCATGCTCTTGGCAACAATAAACATATCATAAACATATAACATCAAGTATATAGGTGATCCATTAACAAATTTTATGTAAACACAACTATCAAACTAAGACCTCTTAAAATCTTGTGAGATCATGAATGAATCAAACCTTTTGTATCATTGTCTTGGAGATTGCTTCAAACCATAAAGCAATCTCTTCAATTTGCAGACAAAATCCACTTTTCCAGGAAACATTAAGCCTTTAGGTTGGTCCATGTAAATCTCCTCCAGTTCACCATGTAGAAAAGTAGTCTTTACATCTAGCTGCTCAATCTCAAGATCATGCATAACAACAATACCAAAGAAAGCACGAATAGAACTATGCTTCACAACCAGGGAAAAACATCATTATAATCAATACCTAGAATCTGGCTGAAATCTTTTGCTACTAACCTTGCCTTAAACTTTGGAGGCTCATTAGGAGACAAACATTCCTTCTTTTTGTATATCCACTTACATCGGACGGCCTTCTTTTATTTAGGCAAGTACACAAAATTGCATGTTCGATTCTTTTCAAGCGATTGCATCTCTTCTCGCGTATCAAAAACCCACTTCTCGCAATCAACAGATGCAACAACTTCATTGTATGTAGCAGGTTCATAATCATGCTCCACCTGTTCAGCACAACTCAAAGCATAATTAGAAAGATTACACTCTTCAATTAAACGAGGAGGTCGAACTATGTTACGAATTAGTCTATTCGTAGCAATAGACTCATGTGGTTGCTGCAAAATAGTAGTTTAGTCATAAGCAACATGATCATCAATGTTTTCCTCGTGAGTATCATCAACCACAACATAATTATCAACATTTTTCGACAGGTGCTCTACCTGCACACTAACTCCCTCCTCTCTAACAGTAATACGAGAGGGATCTGACGGCAAGCTATGATGATAGATAACGGATTCATTGAAAACAAGATTCCTACTCAACAAAACCTTTTTATCTTTGGAATTCCATAGTTTATATGCTTTAACTCCTGAACCATAAACAATAAATATATGCACTAAACAACTCTAGGCTCTAACTTTCCATTATCAGCGTGAGCACATGAAGTGCAACCAAAAACTCTCCACTGTCAATAATCAGCAGTCGAACCTGACTATACCTCAATGAGAGTTTTCTTTTCAAGTGGAATAGAAGGTGACCTGTTGATGAGGTATCAAGCTGTGTTGGCTGCTTTAGCCTAGAAACGCCTACCCATGTATGCATTGGACAACATACAACGAGCCCTCAAGATGATGGTTCTCTTCATGCGCTCATCCACACCGTTTTGCTGATGAGTGTAAGGGATGGTGTGGTGCCTGATCATAACATCATTACTACAAAACTCCTCAAACTTATTAGAGCAGAATTCTATACCATTATCAATATGCAGTACTTTTAAATTCCTTTTAGTTTGCTTTTCTACCATTACTTTCCACTTCTTAAAAGTATAAAAAACATCAAATTTATGTTTCAGAAAATATGGCCACATTTTCCTTGAGTAATCATCACTAATAGTAACCATGTAATTAGCACCACCAACAGAAGTCTGACGGGAAGGTCCTCATACATTAGCATGCACATAATCTAATATGCCTTTGGTGGTATGAACGGAAGAATTGAATTTGATTGTTTGCTTACCAAAAACGTAGTGCTCACAAAACTCAAATTTACTCAAGTTGCAACTACCAATCAGCTCTCTCTTGACCAACTCTTCCATGCCATGTTTGCTCATATTCCCAAGACACATATGCCACAGATTTGTTCTACCACAATCATCAGAATCATTATAAGTAACAGTGCCAGCAATAGCAGTCGAAGTACTACCTCTAAAAACATATAATTTAGTAGAATCCATATCACCTATCATGTGAATAAGAGAACCTTTTGATACCTTCATTATTCTACGCCCACCAGCGTACTTGTATCCATCAACATCCATGGTACTCAGGGAGATCAAATTTCTAGCCATGCTTGGTATGTGCTTCACCTCAGTCAATGTATGCGTCACGCCATCATGTGTCCTGATCTTAACAGATCCAATGCCAACTATATGGCATGGGTTGTCATTCCTCACACGCACAAAATATCTTGTCTGCACAGACTCATATGAACTGAACCAATCTTTGTTACAACAAATATGAAACAAACATGCAGTATCAAGTATGCATTCGTCATCACGAGAAGCACGAGTAGCAAAAACATCTAAACATGCACCATTAGAACTATCACCAGAAACAACAATAGCCTTACCAACACCTTTAGACTTATGTTTTCGTTGGTAAGTTCCGTTCTCTTTCTCCTTGTTCTACAACTTCCAATAATCATCAATAACATTATTAGATTTATTACAATACCTGCAGAACTTATCCTTTTCCTTGGACTTCGAATGAACTCTTCCATCCTTGCTCTTATCTCTGTTGTTGTAGTTGTTATATATCTGCTCGATCCTGCCATGAACCTACAGAGATTCAGCCTTGGATAACAACTCATCTTCCTGCACTATAGTTTTCATCTTTTCCCTCTGTTTGAGCGCCTCTTGTACTTCATCAAGGATTAGTTCATCACGGCTCAACAATATTATATCACATAAGTGTGCATAAGAACTAGACATTTAGCATAAGAGTAAGAGACCTAGATCGTCATCATCATATTTTAACTTCATAGGTTGCAACCCAGAAATGATATGTTGGGGGATACCCCCGGATAGGGTAACACCGGGGTATAAGGGCCCCGTTAGCCAGGGTACAGCGCGGTCAAAGCAAAGTGCTGACCGGGTCACCTCAAGGCAGGCCGAATCACGGTTTGACCGGCCCATGGGGAATTTCCTTGACAATGGTCTGGCCAACATAAGATTTATGACGGCCATGTCTATCTGTTTTGTAGGTAAATGGGTAAGCCGGATTAGCTATATGCTAGCCGGATTATCTTAGCTTCCAAGAGAAGGAATCCCTCGCTGGTCAAAAGGTGGCTTTATTGGCTGAAGCATGTGCAAAGTAAAGTAAAGAAGAGAACCAGCGGGTCAGGGGCGACCAAGGTGACGCGGGCAAAGCCGAATGACGAAGCCCGTGTATGGTGACGCCAAAAGTCAAGGATTACGCCATGGGTTACGTCCAGAACCCGGACGAGCCGTTAAAGGGAATAAAGAAGCATCTACTTTAGGAAAGGAGCATATTCGTAGAATATGCTGCCACCTGTGCCCTAGAATTGTAACCCGGGCTCCCCTATATAAGGAGCACTGGGGCCTCCATAGAGAGGGACGACGGACGATAGATCAATCATTCTCTATCTAAGGTAGAGCTCTAGGGCTAGTGAATAGGGAGTAAGAGACATCGTCTCCTTCTTGTTGAGAGCCTCAGGAGCACTTGTAAACACCATTGATAGAGAATATACAAGAACTATCGTGCGTGGAATCACCACGCTCTCCCTCCCTGGATTCCCCTAACACTCATTGACCCCATCTTTAGCCTATCCATGGCATCTGCCGTGCCACCACCATGACAGTTGGCGCCCACCCCGCATCGAACGGGCAAGTGGAAAGATCCAACAGACTGGTACTGTCTGGGATAAAACCCCGGCTCATAGAGCCGTTGCAAAGATCAGCGGGGTGCTGGATAAAAGAACTAAAAGCGGTACTGTGGAGTTTAAGAACAACTCTGAATCGATGAACAGGCTATACGCCATTCTTTCTGGTATATGGGGCAGAAGCTGTATTACCAGCCGACATAGAGCACGATTCACCAAGGGTCACCCAATACACAGAAGCCGAAGTGCGCGAAGCTCGGCAAAATGTTGTTGATCTGCTAGAAGAAGAGAGAGAACCGGCCTTGTCCAGATCCGCCATATATCAGCAAAATCTCCGACTCTACCATAGCCGGAAAGTAAACCCCCGAGTTTTCCGTGAAGGTGATTTGGTGATAAGGCTAATACAGCGCACTGCTGGCATGCATAAGTTATCCACTCCATGGGAAGGACCTTTCATTGTGATCAAAGCTGTGCGCAATGATTCCTACTATCTTATTGATGCACAGCCCCAGCAAAAGAACAAGGCAGACAGGTCCAGAGAAGAATCCAAAAGACCATGGAACGTAGCACTGCTTCGTCCTTTCTACACCTAAGAGGTGAATGTATCTGAACTACTCGTATGTCGGTATGTATATCGGCAATGAGCTTATCAATAAAAAATTTACTACCCCGAGCAGAGACTCGGGGACTGCTATAACACTTATCTCTTGTTTCTATATTTTTGTGTCGGCTGGGTTAAGTCGCTTATGTCTTAGTTGGATTAGTAATGTGTGAGCACCAAAAACCTAACTCTTCGACTTTGCTGTTGTTCAACAAGAATTGGCTTCATGGCAAGCAAGAGAACAAGTTTGGAATGCCAAAGCACACAAAAACGACTAAGGAAAAGAACTTAAGAGAGCTGACATTGGTTTTTTGGCTAACCCTTAGTTTATTTTCTTAACTAAAGTGCCGAATCATTTTGAGCTAATCTCAAGGTTTCAAGTATTGTTCAGTCAATTTTTTGAACCTCAGACTCGTAAGTCGAAAAACCGAATCAAGGTAGACGCGAGCCGAGTCAAAAATTGGGGGAACAAGAAAATGGAACTCTGGGACTTCGCCCATGATAATCCGGCAATAAAACTTAGTTCAGAACATAAAATTATAGCACAAACAAACCAAAGTATTTAAATACATCTGCGCCTGGCATTCCGGGGATCTAATAAATGTGACAAGTGTTTTTCAAGGGGCAGGAGCAGCAGAAGAATCATCGGTCGAGGAGGGAGGTACTCCGGAGTTTGGGGGAGGAGCGCTAGCTTTGGCTTCGTCCTCCAGGTCAACTTCGTTGTCCTCCGGGTCTTCAGCCTCGTCGCCTAGCTCGGAGCCCTCTCTCTTGCTCCCTTCCTCTTTAGCTCCAGAGACAATTTCTTCATCAGCAGTATCAAGATAACTCGGCCCCTCGTTCCAAGCATGGCAGAAGGAGTATTGGATGAGCTTGTTGGCACAAGCCTGGTGGCGCGCAATCCACTTCGGATCCTCGCACCACTTAGACCCGGTGCGCATACGAGTGAGCAATGCCAAGTCAATTCCTTCGTACCATGAGAGCGCATGCGCTGAGCAATGACGGCCCCAGCCCGTGCGGCAGATTCGCACCACAAATGCAGCTGTGTGTCACATTCCATGAGCTTGGCTATAAAAGCCGAGACTTTTTGGGAATGGTTTCACTGAGCGAGAGGCAGCTGAACATCCGTGTTGCTGCCAGGATGATGTCTGCGCCATGGTTCTTTACTACCTCAAGGCGAGCAGTGAGACTCACCAGGAGATCTTCCGTGGTATAGGGGATTGGCTCGCCATCAGGGGCAGCAGGAATTCCACGTTGTTCGCAGGATTGGCATACGACAGAGGCAGCAAGTGTATCGCTCTCTGGAAATTTTCCTAAGGATAAGAAGAGAAACAGTGAGCAAATGGACCAAATCCAAATAGTAACAGATCAAGCAAGGGCGGAAAACTTACGCGCAATTTGGAAGAGGAGTCGCTGAAGCTCGGAATCAACATTGACACTATGGTCCTGGAGTTTCTCGTATTCGGTGGTCACCGATGTAAGCTTGGCGTCAGCTTCCTCCAATAGGCTTTTATCCTTGGAGATTTGCGTGGTTAAACGCTCTTTCTCCTCAGCAAACTCCTGGTCGGCCTTCTCCAACTCGGACTGATGGCGGCTCTTAAACCTCTGGATTTCGGCGTTCATCCGAGTGATCTCTGAGTCCTGCTGCTTGAGCGGAGCTATTTCCTCGTCTTTCTTCTTCAGTTCAGCCTCATAATTACCTGCTTGTTTGAGGCAGTGGGTCATCATTTCAGGAATGGTGACACTATCATCGAGAGCAACTACAACATGATCCAGAGGACCCAAAATATGAGTGTCCACCGGATAAAGTCTACAAGATCCGGGCCAAGTGGAACTTAACTCGGCTCTAGGTGTGTGGATATTCGAAGTCTACAAGATCCGGGCCAAGTGGAACTTAACCCGACTCTAGGTGTGTGGATATTCGAAGTCTACAAGACCCGGGCCAAGTGGAACTTAACCCGGCTCTAGGTGTGTGGATATTCGAAGTCTACAAGACCCGGGCCAAGTGGAACTTAACCCGGCTCTAGGTGTGTGGATATTCGAAGTACATAAGATACGGGCCAAGGGAACTAGACCCGGCCGAAAATTTATTGCAAATTAATGTCATTATGAACAAAAGCTAAGCTCTATGAGAAGCATCCGACCGAATAACAAATTATTCCCTCGGAGGCTCGGGGACTAGGGGCTATATCCATAATGATTCAGTTTTGTAAAACATCAGCAGTAGAGAAAAAGAATTACCTCCATCATCCGGCCGGCCAAGGAGATGGGCTTAGTAGCGGAGTTCATCTGGGCGCTGAACTCGGCGGGGCCGAACCTCTCCTGCAAATCGTCTTGAGGATCGACGAATTCGGCGTCATTCTAGTTATTCACATACTCAAGGAGTTGTGGACTGTAACTTTCGCCACTCGGAGAATAGCTCGTCACAAGGCCCTTCACGTGGGCCTCCCGCCTGGCGGATTGAGCTGCAGCGGGACTGGTATGCAAAACCAGCTGCTGGCCGCCCTCTGATCCGAAAGGAGTAGACCCAGAAGAAGCATCTTTGGCTGACCCGAAGGTCTTCTTGGCTTTGCCGGATGAGGATTCAGGAGCTTGTTGAAAGATATCAGCGATGGAAGGAGTAGACCCGGTGGGAGACGAAGGATCTTTGCCCTTGGGAGGCTTGGAGGCTCTTGTTGTTGCTGTTGTTGCTGCCGGTGCTACTGATGCTGGTGCTGCTACTGGTGCTACTGCTGGTACTGGAGATGCTGGAGGCGGCACCGATGAAGCGGGCGCCTCAGGATCTGGCACTGAGGCCGAGGAACCGGGAAGATCCGACATCGGCGCATCCAGATCCGGCCCACTACCCCCCGCGCCGACATTGCCCTCCTCTTGGAGAGGTGGGCTCTAGTCAGGCGCAGCCGCCGAGCCCTCTTGAATAGGGCTGGGCGGGCGATAATCATCATTGTAGGGGGCTGCTCCGGAGTAGGGAGGCAATGGCAGGGCCGCTCTGAGGGATGTCCCTAGGAGCTTTGAGAAAGAAAAAGCACCAAATCAAAAAGAAGAATCAGTAAGAAACAAAGGCAAACGAAGAAGAAAATCCAAAGGAGCAGAATCAGAGAACTTACTCATCCGTGGTAGGAGGATCCCGAGGCTGGGGCGCCCTCCGAACCGTGCTCTTGGCGGCAGGCTTGGTCGAGGGTTTAACCCCGGACTTCTTTTGCCTCTTCTTGGGCGGCGGCGCCTCCGAAGTTGTGGCCGAGGTAGCTGCGCGCTTTTGTGATGGAGCCAGAGCCGGGCCACCAGTTGCAAGGGGAGGAACCTCGTGCACCTGATCGTCCGGGTTAGCAGAAGATTCAGACATAGCTAGGTGCGCGTAAGGGATGAGAACCGAATCAAGTACCTCAAGGACCTCAATGCCGAGTCATCATCATCTGGCCAATCCCTTAGAGAAGAGGCCTTACCAGCGTTGCGTCTGACGACGTCCGGGGTAGGCAGGAAGGCCTCCGTATCAGGCTCCACCTCGTCCTCCTCGGTGCGGTCCTCCAACCATTTGCTTTCCAGCACCTCGCCATCCTCCAATGGTTGCTGGAGAAATTTCTGAGAGAATAATTGCCAAGTTACAAAGGAAAACCGACATACGAAGAAGATTCGGAAAACAAAGAAGGGTTAATTTACCTTTGGAGGAGGGTTGGCACGGGTCAAGGGCTCGAGTCGCCACTCCCAATCCTCAGAGAACTCCTTCTCCACGTTGAATATCGACTTAACCCGGTGGTAAACCGCCGAGTTATCTAGCTCGAAAGAAGAGGTCCGGTGAGGGTCAAGAGGGCCGCTAAGATAGCAGATCTTGTGGGCTCGCTTCTGGAGGGGGTAAACCAGGCTGCGGAGGAAAGTGATCATTATATCCTCCCCTCAGAGTTTCTCCTTGAGAAGCTCCTTGATCCGGCAGGCCGCTTGGTTTGCCAGGGCCGTGGGCTGCTTCGGGATGCTCTCCCAACGCGAGGTGTCAGGAGGGCCAAGTTTGAAGGGGAGCAACTGGATCAGGTCCTCCTTGGTGGTGTTCTGGACATAAAAGAAAGTCCGGGCCCAACCCTTGCAAGATTCGAGTCCCATAACCCGGGGGAACATGGACTGTTTCCGGGGTGAGATGGAGGCGGCGCCACACTGAGTCAACTGCTTGTTCTCCGGAGTGCACTGGGTCACATTCCTCCACAGGCAAAGAACTTGATCCAAAATTCTTTGGTTGGCTAGAGGACAATGTACCCCTCGATGCCATAACCAAAGGAGGACAGAGAAGTAATAGCGTTTGCGGGGAGGTGATGCGGTTGCAACTTGTACGTGGAAACAAAATCAAAGAAGAAATCAGAAGTGGGAAGGCCGAAGCCATGCTGGAAATGCGATAGAAAAACTACATACTCCCCAAATTTGGGGGAAGGAAAGACATCATCGGAGGCGAGGCGGCAGGCGACGCCGGCGGGGATGCGCCACGTGGCACGGAGCCAATCGAGGTCCTCCTCACGGACGATGGAGCCGGCCCCACCACCGCGCTCGCGACCCTCCGCTCCTTCTTCTTGTTGCGCCACCACCGCTGCTTCCGCCTCATATATGGTGGATTCAAGATCTTCCAAGGAGTAATCGGAGTAGAGGTAGCCGAACGAAGGGAAGCCGGAAGTGCAAGGCCCCATGGTGGAAATTAACACTGGGAACGGTGGCAACGACGTGAAATGCTATCAGAGAACGGTCGTGGTGGTGCTCGTGGAGCAAAAAACTAGCGGCAGAATCGCTATGAGAGAGAGAAAGGCTGGGAAGCGCGAGGGAAATGGAGGAGCATCCCCTGAAATCGCCCCACGCCTCCTACTTAACCGTGCTGCACGCGCGTCGTGGGATCCACTACGGGCAACGCGCCGCATGCAACTAGCGTGTATGAGGCCAGAACAACCAGTCAGAGCAAGGCCATAGGAGGGGTTACAGGAGCAGATGACCCCATGATGTGAAGCAATGTTACGGTTAACGAGGCGCTGCAGTGATGGGACGTATACAACAGTTATGCCTGACGCAGCGACAGTAATCGGCGCGGTAAATGCGCATGGCCCTTAAAATGAGGCAAATGATGATTACCCTCCATGTAGGATGTGGAGAAGCGTACGAGAGAAGGAAAGTGACGAGGGTTTAACTCATCGATGGCCATTGTTATGGACATGGGTTTTGGAGAAGGAGGGAGCACTAGAGACATCTATTGGCTAGCAAAAAAGCACACAGGGGACTCAAAGATTTACCCAGGTTCAGGCCTCGTAGAGGTCCCTACTCCTGCTGGTCTGCTCGTGGAATTATCAAAGGAATCGAGGATTACAAGGGTGCGCAGATGCAATCTGGCGAGGGTTGTGGAAACTAGGGTTGTGTGTGTCCTCCTCGCCGCCCCTCCTGGCCTTTATATAGATAGGCCAGGTCTCGGGTAGCAGGTCGAGTCGGTTACAGGTTAGGGTTTTTCCCTTTGAACTTTCTATCTTTAGCTTCTTGTTCTTCAAGCAATCAAGAGTCCGTAGGCTACCAGAGTTCTCTATTTGGGCCTTGGCGACACCTTGGGCTTCCGCTGTATTCAGGCCGTATATACCAAGCTCGAGTACCTGTAGGGTATACCCATGTCAGTAGCTTCTGAGTGTCCAGTGGAATCGCAGATTCGACTCGGGACTTTATGAAGCCTTTCGAGTGCATGAATGAGTATATTTTTGACTACTCTGTTTGTGTCATAGGGATTGTTGATGTGCGTGCCTGATTTAACCGATGTATCGGTATCAGTTAACTACCTTAGGGTAAAACAACACAATCTACTCAAACTCGAGTCCCCGGACTCGAATCCGGAAAAGTACTGGTGTAATTTGATTCAAGTCGCGGAGGTCTTACAGGAGTCGAATTCCAGTATACGGGTGTGAGCACTCGACGCGTCCTTCACGGCATGTTCATCGTACCTGTAGGCACGGATATATTTCTGGTAGTGCGCAGCAATTGCGTTGCCAGGCCTTATTCAGGTCTTATCTTCACGCTGCAAGCGTTGCATCCGATTTTTTGTCACCGCGGAGATGATTCGGGTGACCCAGGAGACGCAGTCTCTTTGTAGGGAAAAATCATGAGGCGGTGTCGCCATAAGCTTCGAGTGTGGATGTTATCGACACATAGTAGGATGTACAAATAATCATAGGGTGCACGACCAGCGCTCCCTATGGGAGTAGCTCCCGAGTGCCTGGTTGAGTCGAAGACTCAGGCAGGGACTAAATAACTTTTACGACTGCTGTCGTCTTTTGTTGCTTGTTTCAGTCGAACTTGTTTCCGACGCTCCCTATGGGAGTAACCCATGTCCAAAGTCGAATCGCGGATTCGAGTAGTTGGGTTTGCTTTGATTGTCCATGTTCCTGTAGAAAAGAAAAAGAAAAAATTGTAGGGTGCACGACCAGCGCTCCCTATGGGAGTAGCCCCCGAGTGCTTGGTGGAGTCGAAGACTCGAGAAAGGACTAAAATAGTCGAAGTCCTCTGCTGCGTAATTTTGGATGACGTTTGTGCTGACGATGTGATGACCTCAGTTGCCCGTGTGAGCGAGTTTGACGGGACGTGAGGAGCGGTGGTCTCTTGCCGGAGGAATTCCTGCGAGCTTGCCAGAGGAATTCGAATTTGGATGAGCTGGCGGAGTCTCTTGCCGGAGGAATTCCTGCGATCTTCAAGAACTCGCTCCGTGTGGCTTGTGCTTCAATGTTACTCGCAATGGTTTAAGCCCATGGAGTCGAAGTTGATCCTGCAGCAGTCTCCAAGGCGATGCCTATCAGCGCAGATGGCCAGCAGGTAGTCTTTGCTCCTTTCGCAACTGCTTGTGGAAAGTATGGGCCGCAGCTGATCAATACAGTTGCGAAGTACTCTGAGGAGCTTCAGCGAGCCAAGATGGCGGCAAAGGCTGCGACTGTTGGGTCCGCAGCATAGAAAACAAAAAAATTCCTATGGTGTGAACTACACGCCAAGATCTATCTACTAGGTACAAAGCAAACGGGTGGACATACATCCATAGAGAACTTACCCTCGAAGACAACGAGCTTTGTTAACGATTAGGAACTCGTGGTTGATGTAGTCGTACACTTGCCGATCTCAAGATCGTGAGGCAAGTCCGAGCGCCGCAACTCAGCAGCACATCCGCACTTGCACACACGTTCAAGCCACCGGACAACCTCCACCTCCTTGCTCCAGCGATCCAGCGGAAGCAGCAACTCCTTCCAGACGAAATGCCACCCGGAACATGTATCTCGCTAATCCGAGACCATGGGGGAATAATTCTAGAGGGGGAGAGAGATCCTTCACAAGGAGGTGTGAGGATGAAGGAGGGAATGGGTGGCCTTTTATAGGAGGAGGGGGGTGCCCCCTCTCTCCATGGACAGCGCATGGGGGGTGACCCCTCACCTCCCCCATTCATGTGGTGGTAACTCCTCCACATTAAAATGCCTCTTCACATTCCCTTTTAAAGTCTCCACTTTAAATGCATTAAGTTTCTCCAAATTTAATGCTCTCTCATTTAATAAAACTCTTTTATTAAATTTATTCAGAATTTTGTTAATTACTTTAATTAACAAACATTCACATATAGCCCCTTGCAATATTTCAATATCACATGCAGAACCACCTTCTGCAATTTCACCCGAAACAATTTCCTGTTTCTATTGAAACAATTCCTGCGCTTTGCAATTCTTTCATCTGAAACATATGTGCTCCAAAATGGTGTCCGGTAACTCTTATGTGTGCCACCCTACGGTTCGCGAATAATGCAGACATGATCGAGACCCTTCTCCGATCAATAATCAGCAGCGGGACCTGGAGATCCGTACTGACTCCTACACATTCAACGATGACTCCTGTGATCGTGAGAACCTTTAACGCTTGTAACTAAATCCCTTTGTCTCTCAATATATTACAGGTCCAAGATTCGATCATCGGTATCTCCATACCTAGTTTGATCTCGTTACCGACATGCACTCTTTTCTCGTTCCCGTGATATAACATTCTAGTGATCACATCACTTGCTTGCAAGCTATCCTAATGTGATATCACCGAGAGGGCCCAGAGTATATCTATCCGTCATCTGGATTGACAAATTCCACTCTTGATCTATGAGCCTCAACATAGCACCTTCGTAGCACTGAACCCACCTTTATAGTCACCCTGTTACGGTGTGACGTTTGATGTTATCAAGATACTCTTCCGGTGTTAGCAATTAACATGATCTCATGGTCTAAGGATAAAGATTACTTCGTATGATGTTATAGAAATATGAACACAATGACTTGATCGTAATGCTATACTTCGGATGAATGTTCATCAGATCATTCCACCAATGGTGTGACCTTGTTATTAACAACATCCAATGTCCATGATCAGGAAACCTTGATCATCCTGTTAATCAACAAGCTAGTCTATAAGAGAGGCATGACTAGGAACCCTTTTTGTTTATTAAACACACATGTATTGATGTTTCCTATCAATACAATTATAGCATGAAAAATAAACATCTATCATATACAAGGAATACATAATAACAACTTTATTATTGCCTCTCAGGGCATATTTCCTTCAGTCTCCCACTTGCACTAGAGACAATAATCTAGTTCACATAGTGATAAATCTAACACCGATGGAGTTCTGGTGTTGATCATGTTTTGCCCTAGGGAGTACTTTAGTCAACGGATCTGCTACATTCAGGTCTGTGTGCACTTTACAAATCTTTATATCTCCATCCTTGACATGCTCGCGGATGGAGTGAAACTGGCGCTTAATATTCTTGGAATTCTTGTGAGACCTTGGTTCCTTTGCATTGGCTATGGCTCCATTGTTGTCACAATAGATCACCATCGGGTCCAACGCACTCGGAACCACAACCTGTTCCGTTATGAACTCCTTCATACAAACCGCTTCCTGCGCTGCTTCTGAAGCAGCAACATATTCCGCCTCCGTTGTTGATCCAGCCACCACAGGTTGTTTGGAGCTCCTCCAACTAACTGCTGCTCCGTTCAAGAGAAATACGTATCCGGATTGAGACTTAGAGTCATCCGGATCAGTGTCAAAGCTAGCATCGACATAACACTTAGCGACTAGCTCTTCTTCACCTCCATATACAAGAAACATATCCTTAGTTCTTCTCAAGTACTTAAGGATATTATTGACCGCTATCCAGTGTTCCGAACCTGGATCAGATTGGTACCTACTAGTCAAACTAATAGCATGTGCCACATCCGGTCTTGTACATAGCATGGCATACATTATAGAGCCTATGGCTGAGGCATAGGGGATCTTATCCATTATCTCTCTTTCTTCGGCCGTAGCCGGACTTTGAGTCTTACTCAATGTCTTGCCTTGCAACATAGGTAAGAACCCCTTCTTACTTCCGTCCATATTAAACTTCTTTAATATCTTATCAAGGTATGTACTCTGCGATAGCCCAATTAGGCGTCTTGATCTATCTCTATAGATTTTAATGCCTAATATATATGAAGCTTCACCAAGGTCCTTCATCGGAAATATGTTGTTTAGATAACTTTTAACACTGTTTAAAAGATCTAAATCATTTCCAATCAATAATATGTCATCCACATATAATATTAGAAATGCCACATTGATCCCACTCACTTTCTTGTAAATACAAGCCTCTCCATAAGTTTGGACAAATCCAAACTCTTTGATCACCTCATCAAAGCGGAGATTCCAACTTCGTGATGCTTGCTTCAGTCCATAGATGGATCGCTGAAGTTTGCACACCTTATTAGCATCCTTAGGATCGACAAAACCCTTAGGTTGTATCATATACAACTCTTCTTCAATATTACCATTGAGGAATGCAGTTTTGACATCCATCTGCCATATTTCATAATCGAAATATGCAGCAATTGCTAACATAATCCTAACCGACTTAAGCATCGCTACAGGAGAGAATGTCTCATCGTAGTCAACTCCTTGAATTTGTCGAAACCCCTTTGCGACAAGTCGAGCCTTATAGATGGTCACATTACCATCAGCATCTGTTTTCCTTTTGAAAATCCATTTATTCTCAACGGCCTTTCGGCCGTGAGGTAAGTCCACCAAGGTCCAAACCCGGTTTTCGTACATGGATTCCATCTCGGATTTCATGGCTTCTAGCCATTTGTTGGAATCCGGGCTCATCATCGCTTCTTCATACGTCGCAGGGTCATCCATTTCATCAACCATGAAATTCACAACAGGATTGCCGTACAGTTCAGGAGCTGCACGTGTCCTGCTTGACCTGCGAGGTTTGGTAGTGTCCTCTTTCGGAGTTTCATGATCAATATCATTAGCTCTCTCTTCATTAGGTGAAGTCAACTCCGAAACAACTTCCGGTGCTGCGCCACTCGCCATTCCATGAATAGAAGGTTCAATAACCTCTTCGAGTTCTACCTTCCGACTACTCACACCTTTCACGAGAAACTCCTTCTCAAGAAAGGATCCATTCTTAGCAACAAAAACCTTGCCCTCGGATCTGTGATAGAAGGTATACCCAATCGTTTCCTTAGGGTATCCTATGAAGACGCATTTTTCCTCTTTGGGTTCGAGTTTATCCGGTTGAAGTTTCTTCACATAAACATCACATCCCCAAACTTTAAGAAATGACAGCTTAGGTTTGTTTCCAAACCATAATTCATACGGTGTCATTTCAACGGATTTAGATGGTGCCCGATTTAAAGTGAATGCAGTTGTTTCCAGTGCATAACCCCAAAATGACAGTGGCAAGTCAGTTAGAGACATCATAGATCGAACCATATCCAATAAAGTACGATTACGACGTTCTGACACACCATTACGTTGTGGTGTTCCGGCAGGCTTGAGTTGTGAAACTATTCCACAGTCTTTCATATGTGTGCTAAACTCGTAACTAAGATACTCTCCTCCACGGTCGGACCGCAGAAATTTGATCTTTCTGTTACGATGATTTTCCACTTCATTCTGAAATTCCTTGAACTTTTCAAAAGATTCAGACTTGTGTTTCATCAAATAGATATACCCGTATCTACTCAAATCATCCGTGAAAGTAACAAAATAACGATATCCACCTCGCGCCGACACACTCATTGGTCCACACACATCAGTATGTATGATTTCCAATAGATCTGTCGCCCGTTCCATTGAACCGGAAAATGGCGTTCTAGTCATCTTGCCCATAAGGCATGGCTCACATGTATCAAATGATTCAAAATCAAGTGTTTCCAAAAGTCCATCAGAATGGAGTTTCTTCATGCGTTTAACGCCAATATGACCTAGACGGCAGTGCCACATATATGTAGATATATCATTATCAAGTTTAATCCCTTTAGCATCAACATTATGAATATGCATAATACTACTGTCGAGATCCAACAGAAACAAACCATTCAACATAGGTGCATGACCATAAAAGATATTATTCATATAAATCGAACAACCATTGTTTTCAGACTTAAATGAATAACCACTTTGCATCAAACACGATCCGGATACAATGTTCATGCTCAGTGCAGGCACCAAATAACAATTATTTAGGTTTATAACTAATCCCGATGGCATATGGAGAGGCAGCGTTCCAACGGCGATCACATCAACTCTTGATCCATTGCCGACCCGCATCGTGACCTCATCCCTTGCTAGTTGTCACTTGTTCCGCAGCCCCTGAACCGAGTTACATATATTAGCAACCGATCCCGTATCAAATACCCAGGTGCTACTGCGAGTACTAGTCAAGTACACATCAATAATATGTATATCACATATACCTTTGTTTGCCTTGCCAGACTTCTTGTCCGCCAAATACTTGGGGTAGTTGCGCTTCCAATGGCCAGTCCCCTTGCAATGGTAGCACCCGGTGTCAGACTTAGGGCCAGCTCGGGGTTTCTTTTCAGGCGCGGCAACAGACTTTCCACCCTTCTTTCCCTTGTGCTTTCCTTTCTTGTCCTTCTGGAAACCGGTGGTCCTATTGATCATCAACACTTGATGTTCTTTCCTAATCTCCACTTCTGCAGTCTTAAGCATTGACAGAAGCTCGGGCAGAGACTTCTTCATGCCCTGCATATTATAGTTCATCACGGAGCTCTTGTAGCTAGGTGGCAGAGATTGGAGAACACGATGTATGCCTAAGTCAATGGGAATCGTTATTCCCAAGGACACAAGCTTATCGGCGTACCCAGACATTTTGAGTACGTGCTCACTAACGGAGCTGTTTTCCTCCATCATGCAGCTAAAGAACTTTTTTGTAGCATTATAACTCTCTACGGCAGCATGGGTATCGAAAATCATTTTCAATTCTCCCATGGTATCAAAGGCATTGCCATATTCGAAACGCTTTCGAAGTTCTGGCTCTAGCCCATATAGTATGCCGCAATGAACTAAGTTGTGGTCCTCTTGACGAGTTATATAGACGTTCTTTTCCTCGTCAGGGGCATCAGGAGCTGGTGGGGGTCCTAGCAGCGCATCTAGCACATATTGCTTTTGTGCACCAGTGAGGAGAATCCTCAAATTCATAGCCCAATTTGTGAAGTTGCTACCATTCGCAGCAAGTTTCTCTTTCTCCATGAACACATTGAAATTAAAAGCAGGTGGTGCCATCTACAACAGAATTTGTAAAGTATATTTAGACTAAGTTTATGATAGATTGAGTTCAACTAATCCAAATTACGAATGAACTCCCACTCAAAAACGACATCCCTCGTGTCCTTTTGGTGATTACATGAACCAAATCCACTACACCAAGTCCGATCATCATGTGAGTCGGTGTAGCTTCAAAGGTGAGCATATATATGGGCATCATATCAACTATATGACTCATGCTTAACCTTTCGGTCCGTGTTCCGAGGCCATGTCTGTACATGCTAGGCTCGTCAAGTAAGAACCTTAGTATTTGCGTGTGTAAAACTGTCTTGCACCCGTTGTATGAAAGCGTAGAGTTGAGAACACCCGATCATCACGTGATGCCTCAACACACGATCCACAAAACGGTGCATACTTAAGGAAGAACACATTTTATCTTGATATCTAAATGAGGGATCATATTATAATGCTACCAAACGCGCCAAACTAGCAGTATAAGATGCTAACATCTAATGTGTGAAGTGAGGTGATATGGTCCATGCATTTGATCTCTATCATTTGCATCGTGGTATGATCTCTATCATTCCTTTGTGTGTAAGGCCAAGGTCTATGGAACTTACACGTTAAGTGAGTTGTAAGAGTATCTATCATACATCTACTTACAACAATACCATATCAAAACACTAGCCCAGCAACGATCTAAACTAGACGCCTCTAATTTATCAATTGCAAGTTTTACGTGGCTTAGGGATTTCGAAGATAGAACCTGTCTAACCTACGAACATGAACCACAACGAGGATAACCAAGTTATTAGCAACTCGTTGTAAATCAGACATTGACTATAGTAGGAGAGACAGACACCCGCCAGCCACTTATGCAAAACAAGTTGCATGTCAGTCGTGGAACCGGTCTCATGTACGATGACATGTAAGGTTGGTCCGGGCCGCTTCATCCCACTATGCAACAAATATCCAAAGTACATAGAAGATGCAATAACATGATCATCATCGCCCACATATAAACATATGTGTACTACCCGTGCAAAGCACCTACGCATAGATCAGGCTCTGATACCACTGTTGGGCCCGCAGCATAGAAAACAAAAAATTTCCTATGGTGTGAACTACACGCCAAGATCTATCTACTAGGTACAAAGCAAACGGGTGGACATACATCCATAGAGAACTTACCCTCGAAGACAACGAGCTTTGTTAACGAGTAGGAACTCGTGGTTGATGTAGTCGTACACTTGCCGATCTCAAGATCGTGAGGAAGTCCGAGCGCCGCAACTCAGCAGCGCATCCGCACTCGCACACACGTTCAAGCCACCAGACAACCTCCACCTCCTCGCTCCAGCGATCCAGTGGAAGCAGCAACTCCTTCCAGACGAAATGCCACCGGGAACATGTATCTCGCTAATCCGAGACCATGGGGGAATAATTCTAGAGGGGGAGAGAGATCCTTCGCAAGGAGGTGTGAGGATGAAGGAGGGAATGGGTGGCCTTTTATAGGAGCAGGGGGTGCCCCCTCTCTCCATGGCCGGCGCATGGGGGGTGACCCCTCACCTCCCCCATTCATGTGGTGGTAACTTCTCCACATTAAAATGCCTCTTCACATTCCCTTTTAAAGTCTCCACTTTAAATGCATTAAGTTTCTCCAAATTTAATGCTCTCTCATTTAATAAAACTCTTTTATTAAACTTATTCAGAATTTTGTTAATTACTTTAATTAACAATCATTCACATATAGCCCCTTGCAATATTTCAATATCACATGCAGAACCACCTTCTACAATTTCACCCGAAACAATTTCTGGTTTCTATTGAAACAATTCATGCGCTTTGCAATTCTTTCGTCTGAAACATATGTGCTCCAAAATGGTGTCCGGTAACTCTTAAGTGTGCAACCCTACGGTTCGCGAATAATGCAGACATGATCGAGACCCTTCTCCGATCAATAATCAACAGCAGGACCTGGAGATCCGTACTGACTCCTACACATTCAACGATGACTCATGTGATCGTGAGAACCTTTAACACTTGTAACTAAATCCCTTTGTCTCTTGATATATTACATGTACGAGATTCGATCATCGGTATCTCCATACCTAGTTTGATCTCGTTACCGACATGCACTCTTTTCTCGTTCCCATGATATAACATTCTAGTGATCACATCACTTGCTTGCAAGCTATCCTAATGTGATATAACCGAGAGGGCCCAGAGTATATCTATCCGTCATCTGGATTGACAAATTCCACTCTTGATCCATGAGCCTCAACAAAACACCTTCGTAGCACTGAACCCATCTTTATAGTCACCCTGTTACGGTGTGACGTTTGATGTTATCAAGATACTCTTCCGGTGTTAGCAATTAACATGATCTCATGGTCTAAGGATAAAGATTACTTCGTATGATGTTATAGCAATATAAACACAATGACTTGATCGTAATGCTATACTTCGGATGAATGTTCATCACATCATTCCACCAATGGTGTGACCTTGTTATTAACAACATCCAATGTCCATGATCAGGAAACCTTGATCATCCTATTAATCAACAAGCTAGTCTATAAGAGAGGCATGACTAGGAATCCTTTTTGTTTATTAAACACACATGTATTGATGTTTCCTATCAATACAATTATATCATGCAAAATAAACATCTATCATATACAAGGAATACATAATAACAACTTTATTATTGCCTCTCAGGGCATATTTCCTTCAGTGACGTCAGGGGTCGGCGGGAAGTCTGTGGCGTCTGATAATTCCACAGACTCGATGAGGTCCCCAAAACCGAAGTCTAAGTCGAAGAAGCTAGTTGCTCCTCAGTAGTCTTGTCTTGTAATAGTTAAATAGCTTATTTCTTGTGTCGAAAACATGCCTTTTGGCTAGTGTATCTACTGATACTTTGTTAATCTTGAATGCACTCGAGTCTTTTGTCTATGCCTCGCCTTAGTCTTCTTATTGTCTCTTGCTTGACTTGTGATAGGGCACATCAAGTGATCCTTTGAGGGAACCTCGGGATTCGCCACCCCTTGATGATACCTTGGCACCGCCGCGCTCAAGGGTAGATGAGCTGTCTCTGCTATCGCGACTCCGCGACCGCGTTAAGCAGTTGGAGCATGAATTTCCTGTACTCCGTGGGAACGCGGATGTATGGAAATCGAGGGCGGAGAAGGCTGTCGCCCGAGAACAATATCTGCTGGAGGAGGTGACGAAGCTAGGTGACTAATTCAAATGTTAGTTCTCTTCTTCCTTATATTTTCCCTGTAGTCACTCGCAGTAGTTCATTGTCTTTATGCTTCTGCCTTTGCTTGGTATAGTTGTCAGTGCGCGCCATCCGCAGGATGAGAAGGATAGGATTGCCATTCGCATGAATGACCTGACCCAAGAGCAGCTTCAGGCGAGTGGATACTTCTGGGTGGATCATGATCGTGCAATCGCGCTGGTGACCCTGCAGGATCATGCATCGCGAGTGCTTCACTTCTTCAAGAAGTCACAATCGTGCTTGAAGTATATTTACCGGACGATGTTCCCGCTGGACGTCGTTCCATCGAGCCTGCTGGCCCTTCTTGCTAAATTCCAGGATTTGAGTGTGGTCCGCGAGTGTGCACGACAATAGTTAGTGGCTGGCGCCAAGGCTGCTCTATCACTAGTGCGACCGCACAGGCCTGATGTGGGCATTGCAGCAATTGCGGCCGGACCACCAGCGCCTCCAGCAGGTTCGACTTGGAACATGGTTCCGCACTACCAGGCGGTGGATCGCCCAGCGGAGGAAATCGTGGACTTATTCGAGGGGCAGACCAACGTTCCTTTACTGCAACAGTAGTTTAGCTTGTCTCTAGCACATAGTTGTACCAGTGTTGTAAAGTTCATACATATGCTGTGTATAATTGATTAAGATTGATGTATACAAAGAGCTTGTTAGCGTGTATGTTTTGCGAGTGCATTGCACTATGCGATTCCTTTTCGTTAGCCTGACTTGTGTTTATCTCAGCCCCTTGCCAACCTGTCAGGTGCATTGCAACTGGGTTGGTGTTTGTCACGGGTTTCGATTGGTGTGCCAGCTACTCAAGATATCGCGTGAGTTTGTAGAACATATGTGTATAGGGTGGCGTAGCCCCCGAGTGGATAATTTGCGAAAAATAAAAGAAAACACAGAGTTTTGGGGTACTTAGCTTTATCTATTCGCAGGATAGTATAAGGTACAATGTGTGGCTAAGTAGCCTTGGCTGAGTAGCCTTATTTTTAATGTAAAAGTAAAAACGACTAAGGGTAGAAGCGCTGCAGCTGCGCGACGTTCTAAAGGTTGGAGTATGCAACTCCTGTCTCTAAATCTTTAAGGCGACATGCGCCACCTGGGATTACTTCTGTAATCACGTATGGTCCCTCCCAGGGGGACTCGAGCTTGAGATGCCCTTATTGTTTCAGTCATAGGACCAGGTCGCCTTCGACAAAGGACCTGGGGCATAGCCTTCTGCTGTGGTAGTTGTGCAGGTTCTGCTGGTAGATCGTTGATCTTTCCGCGGCGATTTCCCTTGCCTCGTCAAGGAGGTCGACGGAGTCTTCGAGTGCAAGAGTTGACTCCAGCTCGCTGTAAGCGACCACACGCGGTGCTCTGTATCGTACTTTGGTGGGTAGCACCTCTTCAGCCCCGTGCACCATGAAGAACGGGGTGTACCCTATGGCACTGTTTGGAGTTGTGCGTAGGCTCCAGAGTACCGATTGCAGCTCGTCTGACTAGCAGCCCGCGGCCTGTTCGAGTGGCCTGAGCAGTCGTTTCTTCATGCCGCCGTAGACGAACCCGTTAGCTTTTTTGACCTGGCCGTTGGTCTGTGGATGTGCTATGAAGGCATAGCTGACATTGATTCCCAAATTCTCGCAGAATTCTTGGAACTCCTTGGATGTGAAGTTTGTCCCAATGTCCGTGATGATGTTGTGTGGTACTCCGAAGCGGTAGACGATGGACTCGAAGAACTTGACTGCGTTGTATCCTGACTGATTAGTCACTGGCATGGCTTCTATCAAGTTGGTGAATTTGTCGACTGCGACCAGGAGGTAGACGTACCCTCCTCGTGAGGACCTTAGGAGTTTGCTGACCATGTCGAGTCCCCATTGCACGAAGGGCCAGGCCAATGGAATTGGCCGGAGTTTTGCGCCAGGTGGGTGTGGCTTGTCCACGAATCGCTGGCAAGCGTTGCATTTTTAGACAATGTCATTGGCGTCACGCATGGCCGTAGGCCAGTAGAATCTAGCTCGTAGAGCTTTGGCAACGAGGGCGCGACTACCGGCGTGGTGCCGGCAAGTCCCCTCATGGATGTCGAGGAGAACAGCTCTTCCACCGGCCGTGGAGACGCATCGTTGGAGCACTCTTGTGATGCTATGCTTGTATAGTTCGCCATTGATAACAGTGAATGCCTTGGATCACCGTGCGATGTGCCGAGCGTCAGTCGGATCGTCCGGTATCCTCTTGATGAGAAGGTACACGATGTATGGTTGAGTCCAGGATGGCTCGATCATCATGACGCTCATTGGTCCTTCGAGTCCTATGTCCAGATCCAGGTCGTCGAGTGCCATTGGCTCATTGGGCGGCACAGCCCCCGAGTCCGTTGTTGCGCTTGTTTTCTTCTCTGCGGCCTTTGGCTTGATGGAGCATTCATAGATGCGCTCGAGAAATATCCCAGGTGGTATGGGGGCGCAGGTAGAGCCTATGTTGGCGAGTGTGTCGGCCTCTTCATTGCTTTCATGGCCTATGTGCCGCAACTCGCAACCATCGAAGTCCCCTTCGAGTGTGTCGTAAAGGTCGCGGTAGGCGATCATGTTGTCGTTCAGTGCGTCGCACTCGTGCATTGTCTGATTGACTACCAGCTTGGAGTCGCCATATATTATGAGCCTCTTGGCACCGCAGGATTTCTCCATCCTCATCCCGTGCAGTAGGGCCTCATATTGAGCTTCATTGTTGGAGGCAGTGAACTGCATTCGCATAATATATTTCAGCTTGTCTCCCTGGGGCGATGTCAGTATGACACCTGCGCCGGACCCATCCTTTCACTTTGAACCATCAAAGTGCATTGTCCAAAGGTAGGACATATCTGGTTTTTTGGGGAGCTGGTTCTCCATCCAGTGCACGAGAAAGTCAGGGAGAACTTGCGACTTTATTGCATCGCGTTTTTCATATGTGATGTCTCGTGGAGACAGCTCGATTCCCCAAAGTGCGACCCGTCCGGTGGAGTCGGGGTTGTTGAGGATATGCCCAAGCGGGGCATCGTTGACTACCACGATTGAGTGTTCCTGGAAGTAGTGGCGCAGTCGCTGGGCTGTCATGAAGACGTCGTATGCCAGTTTCTGGTAGTGCAGGTACCTCTGGTTTGTTGGCGTAAGTACCTCGCTAAGGTAGTAGACTGGGCGCTATACCCCGTGGACCTTGTTTTCCTCGGCTCGTTCTACTACGAGCACTGTGCTGACCACCTGGTTGATGGCAGAGATGTACAACAACAATGGTTCCCTTTCGCGTGGGGTCACCAGTACTGGCGAGGTGGACAATAGGCGCTTGAGGTCTTCGAATGCATCCTGTGCCTCGTTGGTCCACTCGAACTTGTCAGCTTTATGGAGGAGTTGGTAGAAGGGCAGTGTCTTTTCTCCCATTCGACTGATGAATCGACTAAGCGTCGTGATTCGCCCAGCCAGCTGCTAGACACCTCTTATGTTTTTTGGCTTCTCCATGGCCAGTATGGCTTTTATTTTCTTCGGGTTCGCCTCGATCCCCCTCGCGGAGATAAGATACCCGAGTAGTTGCCCAGATGGTACGCCGAAGGCGCATTTGTCCGGATTGAGATTGATCTGGTAGCGGTCGAGGTTGGCGAAGGTTTCGCGTAAATCGTCGATTAGTGAGGCTTCCTCTTTGGTATTGATTACTATGTCGTCAACATAGACATGGATGTTGCGACCAAGTTGGTTCTCGAGGAAAGCCAGCATGCACCGTTGGTAGGTGGCTCCTGCGTTCTTCTGCCCGAAGGGCATTGTGTTGTAGCAGAACACACCAAAAGGCGTTGTAAATGCCATTTTTTCTTGATCTTCCTCCTTCATTCGAATCTGGTTGTAGCCTGAGTAGGCGTCGAGGAAGCAGAGGCTCTCACATCCCGCGGTGGAGTCGATGATCTGGTCAATTCACGGTAGCGGGAAGTGGTCCTTGGGCAGTGCTTATTCAGACAGGTGAAGTCCACGCACATCCGCAGGATATCCGTGTCTTTCTTTGGTACTAGCATCGTGTTGGCGATCCAAGTGCTTTCCTTGATCTCGCGTATGAATTTGGCGTCGAGGAGTCTGTTGATCTCCATTCCGACTGCCTTTGCTCTTGGTTCAGACAGTCGCTGAATTGTTTGTTTGACTGACCTTGTGTCTGGGTTAACATTGAGTGCGTGCTTGGAGAATTCCCTGGGAACTCCTGTCTGATAGGAAACATCAATACATGTGTGTTTAATAAACAAAAAGGGTTCCTAGTCATGCCTCTCTTATAGACTAGCTTGATTAACAAGATGATCAAGGTTTCCTGATCATGGACATTGGATATTGTTAATAACAAGGTCACACCATTGGTGGAATGATGTGATGAACATTCATCCGAAGTATAGCATTACGATCAAGTCATTGTGTTTATATTGCTATAACATCATACGAAGTAATCTTTATCCTTAGACCATAAGATCATTTTAATTGCTAACACCGGAAGAGTATCTTGATAACATCAAACGTCATACCGTAACAGGGTGACTATAAAGATGGGTTCAGTGCTACGAAGGTGTTATGTTGAGGCTCATGGATCAAGAGTGGAATTTGTCAATCCAGATGACGGATAGATATACTTTGGGCCCTCTCGGTGATATCACATTAGGATAGCTTGCAAGCAAGTGATGTGATCACTAGAATGTTATATCACAGGAACGAGAAAAGAGTGCATGTCGGTAACGAGATCAAACTAGGTATGGAGATACCGATGATCAAATCTTGGACATGTAATATATCGAGAGACAAAGGGATTTAGTTACAAGTGTTAAAGGTTCTCACTATCACAGGAGTCATCGTTGAATGTGTAGGAGTCAGTACGGATCTCCAGGTCCCGCTGCTGATTATTGATCGGAGAAGGGTCTCGATCATGTCTGCATTATTCGCGAACCGTAGGGTGGCACACATAAGAGTTACCGGACACCATTTTGGAGCACATATGTTTCAGACGAAAGAATTGCAAAGCGCAGGAATTGTTTCAATAGAAACAGGAAATTGTTTTGGGTGAAATTGCAGAAGGTGGTTCTGCATGTGATATTGAAATATTGCAAGGGGCTATATGTGAATGTTTTTTAATTAAAGTAATTAACAAAATTCTGAATAAGTTTAATAAAAGAGTTTTATTAAATGAGAGAGCATTAAATTTGGAGAAACTTAATGCATTTAAAGTGGAGACTTTAAAAGGGAATGTGAAGAGGCATTTTAATGTGGAGGAGTTACCACCACATGAATGGGGGAGGTGAGGGGTCACCCCCCCATGCGCCGGCCATGAAGAGAGGGGGCACCCCCCTCCTCCTATAAAAGGCCACCCATTCCCTCCTTCATCCTCACACCTCCTTGTGAAGGATCTCTCTCCCCCTCTAGAATTATTCCCCCATGGTCTCGGATTAGCGAGATACATGTTCCCGGTGGCATTTCGTCTAGAAGGAGTTGCTGCTTCCGCTGGATCGCTGGAGCGAGGAGGTGGAGGTTGTCCGGTGGCTTGAACGTGTGTGCGAGTGCGGATGCGCTGCTGAGTTGCGGCGCTCAGACTTCCTCACGATCTTGAGATCGGCAAGTGTACGACTACATCAACCACGAGTTCCTACTCGTTAACAAAGCTCGTTGTCTTCGAGGGTAAGTTCTCTATAGATGTATGTCCATCCGTTTGCTTTGTACCTAGTAGATAGATCTTGGCGTGTAGTTCACACCGTAGGAAATTTTTTGTTTTCTATGCTGCGGACCCAACACTGTCATGTCCGCTGGACACCAGGCGAAGATTTCCTAGTGCTCACAGAGGAATTCGACGAGCGCGACTTCCTATGCGGGACTCAGGTTGTTGGTGATGAGGGCCGTCTTGGCGGGATCCGATGGGTGGACCTGAACTTTTTTCGTGTGCACCGATGAGTCGAAGGATAGGTCGGGTGAACTTGGTCGGCTCAGGGGAGGCAGACTGTTATCTGTCGACTCCTTTAGTCTCGCGAGTTCTTCCTGCATGTCAAAGGACTGGGAAATTCTGTTGAACTCCCTGTCGCAACTGTCGGACCTCTCAAAGCTCCCGTTGATTGTGATGACGCCATTAGGGCCTGGCATTTTCATCTGTAGGTAGGCGTAGTGCGGTACTGCCATGAACCTAGCGAACGCGACACGTCCGAGGATGCAGTGGTACTGTGAGGGCCAGTCGATGACTTCGAAGTTGATACGCTCGCGCCGAAAGTTTTTCGGCGAGCCGAAGATGACGTCGAGGTTGATTTTGCCAAGGGGATATACGCCCTTGCCTGGGACGATGTCGTGGAATGTTGTGTCCGAGGTTTCTAAGCAAGTTAGAGGGATCCTCATTGCTCGCAAGGTACTCGTGAACATAAGGTTGATGCCGCTTCCGCCGTCTATGAAGACGCGACTCAGTCGAAGCCTCCAATTTGTGCCTCGATTACGAGGGGACAGTGGCCTGGACGAGGTATTTGGCGCGGATGGTCGCGCTTGTCGAAGGTGATGCAAGACTCACTTCCACTGAGGTACTCAGTGGTGGATGGTGGCGAGTTTGTCACCAGATTGACTTGGCGAGTGATGGCCTTTTGCACCCGATTGGAGGGGCGACCCTTTTGGATCATCATGGTGCCCATGGCCCGCGGGTACGACTCGCTTCCGTGATGCTGGTCGGGTGCAGCAGCGTTTGGCGGTGGTCCAGGTGGTAGTGGAGGAGCTCCATGTGCCACAGCGCCTGGGGCGGCTCTGTAGCCCCTGTTGACTGCGTCACGATTCATTCGAGCCAGGCCTTCATGGAGTTTGAGGAACTCGCTGCAGTCTTTGAGGAGGTGGCTGGATTACTTTTTGCCGTCATGCTTGTCGATGTAGAAGTGCACGGTGCATGGCCTGGATAGCTTGTCTTCAACGGATGCGGCGGGAGCTTCATCGCGAGTGCGGCATTGCCATACTTGCGTGGTTTTCCCGGAGTCGTGATATCCACCGATGCAGTAACCGCTGTTGCGGTTGTCGTCGCGCCTCTCGGCGTAGCCGGCTACGACCATGTTGACGTCGTCGGGGTCATCGTAGATGCGAATTCACCGTTTGCTTCGGCGGTCGCGTCTGCGCTCGAGTTCTGCCTCCTCGTCGGAGTGAATGCGATTCTTCACAGAATCTTCTCCGTCAGCCCACCGATTCGTGATTCCCATCAGGTGGTCGACGGTTTTGGACTTCGAGCGGCCCAACTCCTCCCTGAGCTCTATGCGGCGAACGCCGCCATTGAACGCGCCGATTGCGCGATCCTACGAGATATTTTCCGCGAAATTCTTGATGATGGACCACCTCTGGATGTACGAGCGCAGCGATTCACCCGACCTTTGCTGGCAGCACCTCAGCTCTTCGATTGACGCGGGCCTTTTGTAGGTGCCCTTGAAGTTGCGCACAAAGCTGTACACCAGCTCTTCCCAACTGCGAATGGATCCGCGTGGGAGGTTGTTGAGCCATGCTCGGGCGGTGCCCTATAGTTGTATCTACAGGCACTGCATAGATGTGCTTCGACTTCCACCGTGGAGCCTGACGGAGGAGATGTGGTCCTCCAACCAAATTTTCGGGTCCTGCAGACCGTCAAACTTCGGGTTCTTTGATGGGAGCTTAAACCCCTTGGGCATTCGCTTCTGCCTGATGGCCCTACTGAAGCATCTAGCGCCATAGAGCTCCACATCCTCGTCTTCTGAGTCAGTCGATCGGGCACGTCGCACCCTTGATTTGTCGATCTTGCGCTGCGCGATGTCGTCACGCACGTCGTAGTCATGGTCATGTCGCCGTGAGCGGCGGCGTCGAGACAGATCGTGACTATCATTGCTGGATGAAGGCGAGGAATAGCGTTTTGCCAGAGCCTTGCCTTTCTTCGGCTCTGGTGTTGGCTCCTTGTCGAGGGCGGCCTCGATTAACCCCCAGCCTGCGATCGTAGATCGGTGCATGGTGGCCCGAGGATCTCTAGCCGGTGGTTGGTTGTTGACGAGGTACATGGTGGCCGCCGTTATCGCAACTTGTGGCGTTTTTGGTAGCACGTTGCCACGCGTATCCACCGTCATGGAGCCGAAGTCGAGGACCTTTGCGGCTTCTACACGCTCTTGCTCAGTGAGGTGGGCCAGTCGAGATTGCCTCTTGTTAGCGAGGTACTCGTTGCACTTGGAGGAGGATCCTCCGTGGGAGGAGAGCCCAGCTCGTCGGAGGCTCGACTCGTCTACGCCTTTTTGCGTGCATCGAGTTGCGCGATTGTTTGCACTTGGTGCTTGAATTCCTCCTTCAGGTGCAAATGGTAGCCCATCAGCAATTGTTGCGGGGAGCCGAAGGGTAGAGGGTTGCCCCATAGGGTCTCATGGCAGCGAGCCCACTCGAGGTCATTGAGCCTGATCACGACGCGTTCGCCAGTCTGCTTGTTTATTATAGTTGGAGGTTCGACCGCCCTTCGTTGCTGATGGGGGCGCTGTTTGGCGGTGGTCCTTCGTTTGGCGGAGGTCCGCCATTGGGTATGCCGCCATTTGACAGGTCGGCTCTGTGGCTACCATTGCCCATGTTGTCGTGATTGGCGGAGGAGTTGCCCGCGTTGATGAAGGCGCACATGAAGTGGTTGGGGAAGCTGCTGCTCCCACAACTTTTAGATTCGGAGCCGTAGGCTCCATATTTAGTTGCCAGATCGCCCAGATCAGATTCGCGACTGTTGTCGCTTTCCGTATTCTCGACTGTTGTCGAGGCATTGAGTTTGCTGAGGGTGCCGATTGGCGGAGGAAACCACGATGCTGGAGCAATCGATGGTATTGTCGGCTGGTCAGTCATGCGGAGCGTGCCCATCTGACCAACTTGGAAGCGGAAGCTCCCGATCGCCAAGCTATTCCCATCGCCCATGGACTCGAAACCGGGCGAGTGGCTGGCATGTGGACAGTGAAGTCGAACACGCCGAAAAGCTGGCGAATCTCTGCTGTTGTGCAGTTGTAGATCGCAGTTGATGGGGCCGAAGAAGCCGCAACATCAGCACTCCCAATTCCCACAAACGGCGCCAATTGACGAGGGTTTAACTCATCAATGCTCATTGTTATGGACTTGGGTTTTGGAGAAGGAGGGAGCACTGGAGACATCTATCGGCTAGCAAACAAGCACACAGGGGACTCGAAGATTTACCCAGGTTCAGGCCTCGTAGAGGTCCCTACTCCTGCTTGTCTGCTCGTGGAATTATCAAAAGAATCGAGGATTACAAGGGTGCGCAGATGCAATCTGGCGAGGGTTGTGGAAACTAGGGTTGCGTGTGTCCTCCTCGCCGCCCCTCCTGGCCTTTATATAGATATGCCAGGTCTTGGGTAGCAGGCCGAGTCGGTTACAGGTTAGGGTTTTTCCCTTTGAACTTTCTATCTTTAGCTTCTTCTTGTTCTTCAAGCAATCAAGACTCCGTAGGCTACTCGAGTTTTCTATTTGGGCCTTGGCGACACCGTGGGATTCCACTGTATTCAGGCCGTATATACCAAGATCGTCTACCTGTAGGGTATACCCATGTTAGAAAGGTAACCCGGATAAGCAAGCAAAAGACCTGGCCAACGAGGAATAAGTCGAAAAGTGCAAAAAGGTTGCAAGGTGAGAAACTCTAGGTTACGAGGTAACACGGCCTAAGGAGCGAAAGATCCGGAGAAGGGAACCTGTTGTGGCCTTAACAACTGACAGTTGCTAAGAACGCACCAGCTTCGGAGACTAATGTTGGGGGGATACCCCCGGATAGGGTAACACCGGGGTATAAGGACCGAGTTAGCCGGGGTACGGCGCGGTCAAAGCAAAGTGCTGACCGGGTCACCTCAAGGCAGGCCGAATCACGGTGTGACCCGGCCCATGGGGCATTTCCTTGACAATGGTCCGGCCGGCATATGATTTATGCCGGCCATGTCTATCTGTTTTGCAGGTAAATGGGTAAGCCGGATTAGCATATGCTAGCCGGATTATCTTAGCTTCCAAGAGAAGGAATCCCCTGCTGGTCAAAAGGTGGCTTTATTGGCTGAAGCATGTGCAAAGTAAAGTAAAGAAGAGGACCAGCGGGTCAGGGGCGACCAAGGTGGCGCGGGCAAAGCCGGATGACGAAGCCCGTGTCTGGTGACGCCAAAAGGCAAGGATTACGCCATGGGTTACGTCCAAAACCCGGACGAGCCGTTAAAGGGAATAAAGAAGCATATGCTTTAGGAAAGGAGCATATTCATAGAATATGCTGCCACCTGTGCCCTAGAATTGTAACCCGGGCTCCCCTATATAAGGAGCACCGGGGCCTCCATAGAGAGGGACGACGGACGATAGATCAATCATTTTCTGTCTAAGGTAGAACTCTAGGGATAGTGAACAGGGAGTAAGAGACATCGTCTCCTTCTTGTTGAGAGCCTCAGGAGCACTTGTAAACACCATTGGTAGAGAATATACAAGAACTTCCGCAAGTGGAATCACCACACTCTCCCTCCCTGGATTCCCCTAGCACTGATTGGCCCCATCTTTAGCCTGTCCATGGTATCTGCCGTGCCACCACCACGACACGACCTCTCTAAAAATAGATAAGTCATTCATTACTGATCCACCTTCTTGCATCCTATGCGAGAACAACTTCATTTTCACATGCATCTTACTGGTTAGATCCTTTGACATGCAAATTTATTACAGCTTCACCCACGTGGATGCCGCGGATTTCTCTGCCAACACTTCCTACAAAAAATTATTGGAAAGATGAAGTTGAATCAAAGACATATCCGAACGGTCTTTCCTCCTTTCTTATTCATACTAGCTCTTAGCATCTTTTTCGCCGAATCCATCCAGCGCTTCATCCATATCAGAAGTTTGGGCTCAGCTATGGTAGACAGAAGTTCAATGACGACATGTCACAAACCCAACTGCAAGGGCTTGCAACCTATATTTATATATACTCTCTCTGGTTTAAAATATATGATACTTTAGTCTTTTCTGAAAACAATATTTATAGACGCTTTCTAGTGTGTAGGTTTATTCATTTTTCACTGAAGCTAACACAACTTATAATTTGAAACTGAGCAAGTATAACCTAAGTATAATCTAAAATCTGCTAACATCGTACCGGCTGATCCACGAGACTGACTAAGATATGCCCACGGGCAGACGCCTATGTCCATCATGGTAGTTTTCTATTTAGGATCATACGATCATGAGATGGTAACTTGGTAAAGGATCTTATGTAAATACAGACACATGTGTTCCTATATTCTACTTAGAATGTATGGATTTTTTCTCTATTATTTTAAATGCAGAAATCATAATTCTCTCAAAGTTAAAATTATATGTTTGTGATTGCTATAATTCAGCTGGTTTCAGATTATTGTCTTAACCACTAAACCCCCGTTTAAAAAACAACTAAATTAAGAAGCAGGCTATGACTTTAATATTAATCACATTTATAGGAAATATATTAACGTATACACAACAATTTTATTTTTTTGTTAGGTTCATCATACAAATATAGTTTCATACTATATAAATTTGATGTAGTAGATATTGACATTTTCTCTTTAAATCTAGTGAAACCTAGATAAGTTTTACTTAGGAAAGTCCAGAAACAATCAATTATTTTGAAACAAAGGAAGTATAAACCAATTTTTAGTTGGTACATTTGTTTTAATCATCCTCTTCTCTATGTATAATTAAAAAGGTATTTGGGAAATATTATGAAACTAGTGTCTAGTTGGTTATTGAAGATTTATTTTTCATATGATGTATAGATTGAGTCATGTAATGTCTTTCAGTGGAATTAATGGAGGGTAAACCCAACTTCTCTAATTATAAGTATTGCAAAATTTGATCTTAATATGTCTTTCAGAATGATATATGCAGCAAGAAGGAGGGCATGCAAGATTGGCTAGATCTTTTGTAATTTTATTTCTTTTGAACTCTTCCCCCATATGTAAATATTCCCCCATTTTTAGATTTTTTTTTTAAAATCGACACAGTGGGGGTCTTCCCCACTGTCTTTGTCAAAAAAAAAAAGATATATGCAGCAAGAGTATCTCATATATAGTACCTCGCATTTGCATAGTGGTATATGTATATTTTTACGTCCTTAGTTACACTTCTATTTGTGATTGAATTATGTATTTAAACAGTTTTACATTTCATCATCCCTTACATTCTTTTAGGTGCAATAAAAAGTATAATACACTATTTATATGTTCGATTTCTGCTCTTTACAATGACACAATTCCACGTGATTGCGTGGCACCTGAAATTGATCTGAACCGTAGCCTCTCTGGAGGATGTTGCCCTTTTTTGCAAATTACAAGACTCCTTTATATGGGATAGTTATCGAAATGGACATTATTGTTAATGCAAAATCCGCACTCCATAAGCAAAGGAAATAAGGAATAATATTTATACCTGGTCCGCTAACTGAGCTTATTACCTAAACTGTTTTTTTAGAATAACTACATAGGTTGCTAGGTTCTTCAAGACAATGAGTATATGCTGCGCACTAAAATGTATGGTAGCTTGCACTGGTGAACAGCTCTACATGCTTGGTGAAATCTGTATGTCGAGCTAATCAACTCGGTGGCGTCCTGATCGCAGAGGGTTGGATGCCACACAGTCCACTTTGCGCTAGTCGGCTGGTGCGATCAAAACAGAATCCTGAGCAAGTGATGAGTGCGCCGTGGAAATTGTAAAATCCCTAGAATATTATGTTATGTATTGCAATGATCCTTGTGGGGGTTTATATAGAGATACACGGGTAGGTAGACTTGGAGTACAAGATGTAGAGTCCTAGTCTATATCTAGTCCATACACGTATACGTATTCTAACATCCTCTCGGTCATAGCGGGAGTAAAACGGATGCTTACGACTGGATTTGAAGTTTTGTGCTTTCGTCATCTTCACCTCCTTGCCATCATCACCTGCATGGATATGATCATGGCTGACACCTAGGGGTGTGACTGTGTCCCCTTCTAGTGTCTCTCTTCCCTCCCACAGTCACAGCGGAAGAGGCGTGGACGCAAGTGACGACGCAGACGCTGTTGACTGAAATTCTTGAGTTACTGTAGACGTTGTTCTTGATGTTGATGTCGAGGTAGCCGATCGTGATGTAGTCGTGGTCGATATTGTCATGGTCATATTAGCCGATAGCGCCGGAGGCGCAAAAAATTGCGCGGTTTGTATCGTAGGGTTTTAGGTTTTTGTGCGATGGTGGCATGTTTTTGGTCATAGTGCTGACGGCGACAAGAATCTGCGGCGACAGCGGGTTTTTGTGCGACGGCGGCAGGTTTTGGTTGTAGGGTTTTTGGAGGCGGAGGCCGGGGCACAAGGCAAGCGGCGGCAAGGATTTTATGGCGGCGGCAGCGGATCGGATAGAATCGGCGGCAACGGGTTTTTGACTAGGCGGGAAGGCGATTGTGTGATCGCCCTAACAGAGCGCCGAGCTATGGCGGCGGCGGTTTTAGGCCTCATGATGTAGAACTCGAGCGAAGATGTTGGTGTAGTCATACAACTTGATGTCGTGATTTTGTTATTGTAGTTTGGATCAATATAATCCGGTTTGATACAGTGCAGATCTTGGTGTCGGTGTTATCCCGTCTCGAAGCAGTGCAGATCTTCATGGTAGTAGCGCGGGTGTGGCTTGGCTTGCCTCCTGTTTGATCCTCGCATGGAGCTGCCTTGTCGGTTTAGTCCAGGTACATTTGCGCGTGGCAGTCGACCCAGATCAAAGCGGACGGACGCCGCATGTGCCCGCGGCTGATTAGGCAGCTCGTTTGGCCGGCCGTCTCGTCGGCTGGGATCCGCCTGACTGCGCCCGTGGGACACCGATAATTTTTGGAGCTGATTTAGCACTGATTTCGGCTGGAATCTGAGAATCATGGCGATCTAGATCTAGGGATTTATTTGGAAGCTCATTTAATCTATAAAAAATTTAGGAATAACGAAATTGGATCTAATTTAGTCTAAAGAATCGATCGAATCTTTGATCCAGACCAGGTGACGTGCCCCCGAGGAGATGATTAATCTCCCCTAGAGCGATGCGGTGCGAAAGTTATGGAAAAACCTAGGATCGACGCCGTGGGACTAACCACTCTGATACCATACGAAAATTATATATTGTGTTGTGTATTGCAATAACCCGTGTGTTTATATATAGATACACGGGGTAGGTAGAGACTTAGAGTACAATATGTAGAGTCCTAGTCTATCTCTAGTCCATATACGTATACGTATTCTTACATCTCAATGCTGTGAACCATTTCTGGATGTCTGCCTTTCATAAATCTAGATTTCTTACGAACTTCCACCGGAGCAAATCGATTTGGTCGTGCATATAGTGTCGAAGTAAGAGTTAAGTCTATTTTAAACCCTAAAGTTATAGGGCTAGACTAAATTGAACCCCAAACTATGATTCTCAAAAGTTTAGTGTGCTAACTACCGGGAATCATAGTTTGAGGATTGATTTAGTCCAGGCCTATAACTTTAGGGTTTAAAATAGACTTAACTCTCGAAGTAACAACTAGTGTTGCCTCTGCACATGTGTGGAATATCTATATACCGCAGGTAACTGTAGATGAGAATGAGTGTGGCCGGGCAACATAGGTATCGGATTTTACATGTCTCCGTTCTCTTGGCTCCAGCTACATTAATTCACCAGCCTACTTAGTAGTAGTTGCACCTGTGTTATGCATGCGACATGAAGTTTACCTGCTCTCCACTACTAGAACTCTGACACGAAAAATAAAGGATCTGGAAATAGGAAATCCGATTACTTTATTCATTGATTAACTAGAGATACTTATATAGTGAAAAAGCGCTAGAGCCACACAGATTCTATACGCGTGCACGTGTAGTACTGCTGCATAGTTGATCTTGTATGGCAACACATAATTGATCATGAAATGATCAACAAGACTTGTT
Organism: Avena sativa; assembly: GCA_916181665.1. NCBI lineage: Eukaryota > Viridiplantae > Streptophyta > Magnoliopsida > Poales > Poaceae > Avena > Avena sativa. Next base: position 440,579,225 of record OV702295.1, read on the forward strand.
GATCCATTGCACCTTCGCGCATACAAAAGCTGATAATGATCAAAGATAACACACATTGTTAATCTGCTCATATGTGCCTCGATGACCAGATTAACAATGTGTGCTCTGTTTTGGAAGCTAGGCTAAGATGATACAACCTCGGCAAACTTCCATAGAAGGTCGGACATTACAATTACAATATCACCGAGTGGTATCCATGGCAACGAGACTGCGTCGGTCACACACACCAAAAACACATCAAAAAATGCAAATTTGAAGGCAACATTGCAACATCAATTGATAGATAGTTTGGAAGACTTGGGCGCCCCCAAAATGCAAATGTTTGCTTGGATGGTAATGCAAAATAGGATATGAAAATCGGATCATCTACAAAAGAGGGGTTGGCCCAGTTGTAGGAATTGCCCATGTTGTAATCAAGTTCAAGAATCATCCTCTCACCTATTATTTAAGTGTAGGTACAATAGTCATATTTGGATCGAGATATTATCTTGGAGTGGTTTCGACAACATGCAACCGATGCAATGGGAAAATGAAGCATCCGTGCAAGAGTGATGGAGAAAAATGGTTGTCGTCTTTTCGGAAGGGGAAATCTAAGGAGGCGGTGGCATCAATGATCATCGTTGTCTCATGAGAAATATGGAAAGAGGACAAAGCAAGGGTACTCCAAAAAAAAAATTCCCGCGCCAATTATCTTAGAACGAATAAAAGAGTCAAAGGTGTTGGAGCTTGGCTGGAGCCAAAAAAAATGGGGTCATGTAATTCCGGGAGAGGGGACCCTTGTTTAAACTCCTAGAGATGTGCTAGCGAGTTAATCTTAAAACTTCTTTTATATTAATAAAAATGGCAATCTTTTGCATGGTTCAACCTTGTGTGTGTGTGTGCTTATGTTGAGTTGAACATTACAGTTACATGAGCACGGAGAGATGGCCAAATAATAATGATCGTCTTTAGCAAACACGCAGAAACTGGTTAATTAGGCAGCTCGTGTGAAAGCTGAGGGTATGGGATACTGTAGACTCGCTTGAAACCTTTTGTGCAGGTATACCTGGACTCTAAACTCGGGCCAGAAAGTTCAGCCTAATCTTTTTAGCCTCGGTGCGAGCTGGGCTCGACCTGTTAGTGTACCTGCACCGAGTTGAGCCACCAATACTGGACCGTGGCGACCTCGGGCTCATCTTGGTCGGCCATGTTTGGCTTGCTTTTTTTTCCGAATTTTACATACCAAATTTAGAGAGCCTCTACCAAGATGGGCTCGAAATTTTGGGCCCACTGGGATTCGATACACAGTGAGGCGAGTGAGGGGGAGCTAAGTTGTGTACTTTTGTTCCATGTCAATTCGGTAGGGAATCTTGGAGCTCCAGTGCTATCCGCCACCGCCGCCTAGATGATGTCACCGGCCGGCCGCTGAGCCCCTCTCCAACCCGCCCCTCACCATCAGTCACGCTTCGCTCCGCCACGCCTCTCTCCTACGACCTATGAGGAGATCGAGCGCGAGGAAGGAAGGTAAATCGAGATCGAGCGCGAGGAATGCAGGTAGATCTAGATCAAGCTATATTTCCCATTTTATTGTCAAAATAGATTCATCTATATATGAATTTGTATAATATCCTTTCCTAGAATTTTATTTGAATCAATGGATCTTTAATTTGTGTGGCTAAATTTCCAAATTGCTTGGCAAAACCATGTTTTCTTACTCTTCAAGGAAGTTGGGATGCTCCTGAATGCGAGCCGGCAGGTCCAGGATCAAGCTCGTGGCTGGCCCGAGCCGAGCCCCAGAAGGAGGTGATAGCTTTGCGACAAGTAAATAACGAAGAACAAAAATAAAATCACAGGAAGGGGGACACAGATTTAACGTGAAAACCCTCTCTAACAAAGAGAGGGAAATACCAAGGGCGTCAGCCAGCAGAACTTCACTATACGGGGAGTGTTTACACAACGCCGGGGATTTCACAGATGCAACTTATCCCAGCCGGCGGCTTGCAAGAGGTGGTAACCTAGGTCATCAACAATCCGTACCGCGTGGGGCTGTCGCCCCCCCCCCCCTCCCGCACCCCCAGCAGGCGTCCCTGATACATTGAAAATGTATCTATAATTTTTTATGTTCCATGCTTGGTTTTATCTACTTTCTTGTATTTTGTACACACTTTGGAGTACTTTTCATATGATTTCTTTGACTAACCTATTAACAAGAGCCACAGTGCCAGCTGCCTATTTTCTGCTGTTTTTGGTTCCAGGAAAGTCAGAAAATGAATATTCTCGGAATTGGACGGGACAAAAGCCAAAAATCCTATTTCACCAGAAGACTCCCGGAGCCAAAATACGAGACAGAGGGGGGCTGGGCCCAGGCCACACCACCTGGCCGCGCGGGCTAGCCCAGGTCGCCCCAGGGGGTCGTCTGGCCGCCCCAGACACCCTCTCGGTCTCCCTCTTCGCCTATAAGAAGCCTTCTGACCTAAAAACTCTGGGGGTTCGACGTTTTTCCAGAAGGAGTTCCGCTCTCGCCACCACCAGATTCTACGAAACAGCACCAGAAACTCCGTTCTGGCACTCTGCCGGGACGGGGAATTGGAGGAGATCATCGCCATCATCATCACCATCGCTTCTCCATCGACCATACATGTTTCCCCATCTATGAATGAGTAATCCCCCGTTCTAGGCTATGGGGATGGTAGGGATTGGATGAGATCGTTCATGTAATGGCATCAGATTGTTAGGGCATGGTGCCTAGTATCTTCTATTAGTGCTTTATGACTTTGTTGCGACTTGTTATGCTTAATGCTTGTCACTAGGGCCCGACTGCCATGATTTCAGATCTAAACATGTTATTGATTCATTATGATAGTATTGTTTATGATCTTATCTACAAGTTGTATACACACGTTGTTGTCCGGAACCAATGGCCCCGAAGTGACAAAAATTGGGATAACCGGAGGGAATGGCTTTGATGTGAGGATCACATGTGTTCATGGAGTGTTAATGCTTTGCTCTGGTGCTCTATTAAAAGGAGCACCTTAATTGCCAGTAGTTCCCTTGAGGCCCCACTGCAAACGGGCTGGCAGGACAAAAGATGTTGTGCAAGTTCTCATTGCGAGCACGTATGACTATATATGGAAAACATGCCTAGGATTATCTAGTACTGGGATGCTTTATCTTATTTATCTGCAATTGCCCTATGTTCTGATTGCTATGTGAATTGTCTTGTCCATGCAACACCCATTCATCCATCCCTATGCCTACCGCACTTGAATCCTACTATTTACTACTATTGTTACTGTTGTCTTGACTTTTACTACTGCTGTTACTTTACTATTCCTACTACAAAACTGTTGCTACTGATAAACTGCTGTGAGCAAGATTGTTTCTAGGTGCAGCTGAATTGACAACTCAGTTGTTAAGGCTTATAAATATTCTTTGGCTCCCCTTGTGTCAGATCAATAAATTGGGTTTCACTTCTCTTGAAAATATTGCGATACACCCCCTATACTTGTGTGTCATCAAGACTATTTTCTGGCGCCGTTGCCGGGGAGCATAGCTTTATTTATTAATTCACTTGGATTCTCTATTGTTCGCTACTATCCATCCATCATGGGTAAGTCTCGTGATGGCAAGGTTCCTATTTTACCATCCACTACAAGAAGAGGTACGGTTCTGAACACCTCTGTAGCTCTTGATTCACCATCTGTTATGAGTAAGCTTGTTACACCACCACATACACATGCTACACACACTGCTACTACTGCTAAATCTGAAACTTCTAATACTTATGATGTTGCTTCTACTGTGCTTGATAAGAGTGGTTCATTAGGTCCTTTCCTAGATGCTACGATTGCTAGAACTATAGCTGGAAATACTAAAACTCCTAATGAAGACACTATTACACCTATTAGTTCACCTGAGTCTAGTGAGAGTTATGATATTGAAGATGGTTATGTTGAGATGACCGATGAATTTATTAAAGAATGTAAAAACACCCATGATAGGAGCGCTGCTAAGAGTCTCCTTGAGAGGCGTACTATTAGACCCAAATTGTCTCCTATTGCTAAGTTTGTTGCTTCTCCCATAAACATTAAATATAAAGATTATGATTTCTCTCTTGATCTATCTTACATTGCTATTGTTGAGAAAGAACCTTTTTGTGGGGCTAAGAATTAAAGTGTGGTAGCACATATGAATGAGATTTCTACCATGAGTGGCTTGTTTTCTGATGATATTAAGATGCGTACTTACTTTGTTGCTAAGATTTTTCCCTTTTCACTGAAAGGAGAAGCTAAAACTTGGTTTAGTAATTTACCACCTGGATCTATTGATAGCCCTGATTGCTTGATTAGTACTTTCCTGCAGAAATATTTCCTCCTTGTGCTAGACATGCTATTTTGCAGGAACTTTTTGATTTTAAACAGGGAGAAAAAGAGATATTGCCCGAATCTTGGGCAAGGTTTTGTGCTTTGATTCATGCATAGGCTGGAAGTCCATTACCTAAGAATGAGCTTCTTGATATATTTTATAATGGACTAACCGAAGAATCTAGGACATACCTAGATAGTTGTGCTGATTGTGTTTTTCAGGAATAGGACTCCCAAGGAAGCTGAGGAATTAATGGCTAAAATAAGCAAGAACTATGAGGATTGGACTCCTCCTGAACCAACTATTCCAGTGCCTATTCCAACATCAAAGAAGAGGGGAGTTATTGAATTAAATGATGAAATGATGAAGGAAGCTAAGAAATGTCTTAAGGAGAAGGGAATTAAAGCTGCAGATGTCAAGAATTTACCTCCTATTGAAGAATTATGTAAGCCTATCCCCTACTCATCCACTATTGAGGTACACTCTCTCCAACACTTTGATGAAGGTGATATCCCTTACTCTAAACCTCCTAATCAATGCTTAGAAGAATTCGATATCTTTATTGTTAAGCAAGATAATTTTAATAAAAGGGTGCAAAATCATCTAATGGAAAACACTAGAGCTATTGTTGAGTTAAAAGATATTGTGGAAAGAACCTCTAATGATGTTAAAATGATTGTTAAACACTTTCAAATGGTTCAAACTCAAATAGATCAACTCATTAAAGTGCAAAAATACTTGCTAGTTAATGCTGCTAAAGAAAAACATGCTTATGAAATTAGAACTAGAAGTGGTGCTGCTACCCAGGATCCTCTATATCCTGAGGGGCATCCCAAAAGAATTGAGCAGGATTCTCAACAAGCTGAAAATAGTGGCTCTACTCGTAAGAAAAGGAAAAAAGAAACATAAAACTATTGTAGAACCCTCTGAACCTGCTATAGATCCTAATAGTATATCTGTCTCTGATGCTGAAACTGAAAGTGGCAATGAAGAAAATGAAGCTCCAAATGAAGAAAAAAGATGAAGAAGAACCTGAAAAGCACACTAAGAATACTAAATACACTAAAGAAGATTTTATTGCTAAGAAACATGGTAGTGAAAGAGAACCTTGGGTCCAAAAACCTATGCATTTCCCTGATAAGAAACACAAGTCAAAGGAAGATGAACACTATAATAATTTTTGTGAGTGGATGAAACCTTTATTCTTGCAAATTCCTTTGACTGATGCTATTAAATTGCCTCCTTACTCAAAGTATATGAAGGATATTGTCTCGAATAAAAGGAAGATCCCTAATAAAGAACTTTCTACTTTGCTTGCTAATTATTCCTTTAATTGTAAGGTTCCAAAGAAACTTGGAGACCCAGGGATTCCAACTATCCCTTGCTCTATCAAGAATAGTTATGTTAGAACTGCTTTTTGTGATTTGGGAGCTAGAGTTAGTGCTATGCCTTTCTCTCTCTATAAGAGACTTCAACTTGAAAAGCTGGTATCAACTGATATATCTTTGCAAATGGCTGATAAATCTACCACTATTCCTGTTGGTATATGTGAGGATGTACCTGTTCAACTGGCTCATAATTTCTTGATATTAACTGATTTTGTTGTTCTTGAAATTCCTGAAGATGATAATATGTCTATTATTCTTGGGAGACCTTTTCTTAATACTGCAGGTGCTATTATTAATTGTAATCAAGGAAAGGTGACCTTTAATGTTAATGACAAGGAACATACTATCTATTCCCCCAAGAAGATTGAAAGGACTTATGGTTTGAATTCAATTGAACATGTTGAGGGTATTCAAGTTGGAAAAATATATTGTCCCATACCAAGAGAAAAATTTAAAACTATTATGATTGGGACCATTGCTATCAAAGTTGAGGTAACATAATCATTAGTGGAATACAAAGTTTTGTCTCATATGAAATTGTTTTGGTAGCAAGACCTGATCAACCTTGTTAACAAAAGGATTTCATTGAACAAAACAATGTTTTCACCATGATTATCTCCACTTACTTCTATTCTATCTATTTTAGTTTTTGCTTTCGTTAGTTTTCTTTTCTGTTGTTAGTTATGCCTAACTTAAAGGCGTTAAAGAAAAGTACTTATTGGGAGATAACCCAAAAGTTTTAGATGAGACTTGGAAGTTATTATTTCAGTAATAACCGCTCCTTATCCTTTTAATTTGCTTTTCGTGCCAAGAGTAACCTCTAATGAGAGAGAAGTAATGGTTCGAAAAGTTGCTGTCCCGAAACAGATTTTTGTGCTTCACCGTAAAAATTCGTGTAAAATCTCTGTACGTCCTTTTGAGGCGTGAATTTTTGTGCTTATGCCCCAGGTTGTTATCTAACTTTCGTTAGTTCAACACTTTTCGATTACATCAAAAAAAGGTCTTCGAAAAATTTCTTCTTTACCTGCAGGTTTGTTTTGACAGATTTCTGCCATTATTTGCATTTGCTTCTTGTTGGTTCCTTTTTGAGTTCTTTTGGAGAATTGAGCTTTTTGAGGGAAGTGCTACAGTAGATAGTGTTTTAATGGAAGTTTTATTGGTTTTAGAACTGAACCTAAAGACTTACTATCTTGAGTGCACTAATGTTGCTAATAAAGATTGTGTGAAGTTTTGTATGAAGGAAAAATTTCAGGTGTATGGAAGGAATGAGTAATAAGATGAAGGAAGGACTAAAGGTCAAGCTTGGGGATGCCACGCGTGTCACCCCAACAAATATCCAAGAATTAAAATCATCAAAGCTTGGGGATGCCCAAGGAATCCACCCTCTTTATCAATAAAAATCCCAGGTTTCTTCCAAACGCTTCATTTTTATTGTTTCATGCAAAGTTGTGTTGTTCTTGGAGCGTCTTCTTTTTCGTTTTCGTTTTGGTTTTTCGTTTTATTTGTTTTCTTAGTTTGCTGAATAAATTGGTTGGACCCCCTCTTTCATATATTGGTTTTCAAATAGTTTGGTTTGGTTTGGAAAAGAGTAGGAAAGTTCATGCTTAAGTGGTAAAGAGAGCTTGTTTTTGACTGTGGCCTATGCTTTGTCATGTCATGCTTGATATTGTTTTGGCTTTATTCTTAGTATTCTTTGTTGTAGCATGACTTTTTATAAACAATTGAGATTGCTTAATGTGCCTTGGATGAATCATGCGTTGTTTTAGCGTATTAACGCATAGTATTGTGGTATTCTCCTTTGATGCTTTATTTCGGTTGACTTGGCACATGCTCACACCATGTTATGACTATCCCAATTCACCATAGCCTTTATTATCCTTTAGTTTCAAATTGTAGTATCACTTTATGCTTTGACCAATGATGTGTTGTCGCTCTGCATGATTATGGCCATTATTGCTCTCTTAGTTTGTCGCTCCCAGTCTTTTGCTAGCCTCCACAACCAAGTATGAGTTCCACTCATGCATCCAACTCCCTAAACCAAGTTATTCCAAAGAGTCCACCATACCTACCTACTAGATTATTCTATTCCAAGTATATTCATGTTTTTGTCTACCTTCCGAATTAAACTTGTTATGAGAAAACTAGTGATTAAAGCTCTCACAAAGTTGATGGCACACTTTAATTTTCTTGTCCTTAATAAACTTGAACCATTGTGTCGTCTTTGTTGTATATGCTTGCACTTATTTGTTGGGGATTAGCAGAACCATGCTGTCATGGGGAACGCTTTCAACATTGCGCTTGTACTTTGTACCTAGTTGATATCATGCTCTTTTGTCTATGGATGTCGTCGGTGTGAAATGAAAGGGGAGCTTTGTAAGTCCATGGAGTTATGTATGTGTGTTAGAGAAACGCCTGGGCCGCTGGTCTAATCCGTGCTGACATGGTGGAAACCTGCAGCGTAACCATAATGAGCTGTCTATGAAGCATTCTTCTTATAAAAAAAGAGTCCTATATTGAGAAAAAGGAGATTATGAAAAGAGGAAAGAGAGAAAAAAAATATTCCCATGGTAAATAAGAAAATTGCTGAGGTGCTCGTTGTCTGCTTGCCTTGTCATTTTGATATGGGGATTCTTCCATATCATCGGGCAAGGGGTACCCCGTTGGCGGTTCTCTATGATACACATGTACTTACAATGACAAGAACTTACCAGTGACTAAACTTGAGTAGCATGAGGAGCGGCCCTCGTAGTCAAGGGACATGAGATTTCTAACTTATACTTCGTTAAGCATGTGCACCATAGTTTGTTCACTTTAACCTTAATCACTTCAAGATTCTTATGATAGGGGCAATGAGAGCTGAAAGCTAAAAAGTACCATAATTTTTGGAAGCTCTTTATGAAACTTGAATCTCTGCTTCCTTCTATGAAGGCCTTTCTTCCACCATTATATTGAGTCTCCACCTTCTATCTTTATGCACCTACTTTGAGAGCATAGTGGCCATTCTTAGTTCTATGTGCATTGTCCCAAGACTAGTTGATTGGTGCATAACTTGATATTGCTTGTTTTAAACTATTTGTATCTAGTCGCTCTTATGAACTTTGAAGGTGTCCTATGCATTTATATTTGAGGGACAAGCTGAATGCTATTATGTTATGTTTTGTTTATGTGAAACAAACAAACGTCTTGCAAAGCATTGTTATTTATGAATCTTTTGTTTGTGCCTTTTCATGTTGCAACATAGTTTCTTTGTCTTATTGCTAGAACTTTGTCTTTCATGTTATGATTGAAGTACTATGATCCCAGCTTTGAATGTTTTACAAATACTTTGATGAAGTTTATAATGGTGCATGTCACCTCAAAAATTATTCTTTCTTTTTATCACTTACCTACTCGAGGACGAGTAGGAGTTAAGCTTGGGGATGTTGATACATTGCAAATGTATCTATAATTTTTGATGTTCCATGCTTGGTTTTATCTACTTTCTTGTGTTTTGTCCACACTTTGGAGTACTTTTCATATGATTTCTTGGACTAACCTATTAACAAGAGCCACAGTACTAGCTGCCTGTTTTCTGCTGTTTTTGGTTACAGGAAAGTCAGAAAATGAATATTCTCAGAATTGGACGAGACAAAATCCAAAAATCCTATTTCACCAGAAGACTCCCGGAGCCAGAATACGAGACGGAGGGGGGCTGGGCCCAGGCCACACCACCTGGCCGCACGGGCTAGCCCAGGCCGCGCCAGGGGGTAGTCTGACCGCCCCAAACACCCTCTCGGTCTCCCTCTTCGCCTATAAGAAGCCTTCTGACCTAAAAACTCTAGGGGGTCGACGTTTTCCCAGAAGGAGTTCCACTCTGCCGCCACCACCAGATTCCATGAAACAGCACCAGAAACTCCGTTCTGGCACCCTGCCGGGACAGGGAATTGGAGGAGAACATCTCCATCATCATCACCATCGCTTCTCCATCGAGCATCCATGTTTCCCCATCTATGAGTGAGTAATCCCCCGCTGTAGGCTATGGAGATGGTAGGGATTGGATGAGATCGTTCATGTAATGGCATCAGATTGTTAGGGCATGGTGCCTAGTATCTTCTATTAGTGCTTTGTGACTTTGTTGCGACTTGTTATGCTTAATGCTTGTCACTAGTGTCCGAGTGCCATGATTTCAGATCTGAACATGTTATTGATTCATTATGATAGTATTGTTTATGTTCTTATCTACAAGTTGTATACACACGTTGTTGTCCGGAACCAATGGCCCTGAAATGACAGAAATCGGGATAACCGGAGGGAATGGCTTTGATGTGAGGATCACATGTGTTCATGGAGTGTTAATGCTTTGCTCCGGTGCTCTATTAAAAGGAGCACCTTAATTGCCAGTAGTTCCCTTGAGGCCCTGCTACAAACGGGCTGGCAGGACAAAAGGTGTTGTGCAAGTTCTCATTGCGAGCACGTATGACTATATGGAACACATGCCTAGGATTATCTAGTACTGGGATGCTTTATCTTCTTTATCTGCAATTGCCCTATATTCTTATTGCGATGTGAATTGTCTTGTCCATGCAACGCCCGTTCATCCATCCCTATGCCTACCGCACTCGAATCCTACTGTTTACTGCTATTGTTACTGTTGTCTTGACTTTTACTACTGCTTTTACTTTACTATTCCTACTACAAAACTGTTGCTACTGATAAACTGCTGTGAGCAAGATTGTTTCCAGGTGCAGCTGAATTGACAACTCAGTTGTTAAGGCTTATAAATATTCTTTGGCTCCCCTTGTGTCGAATCAATAAATTGGGTTTCACTTCCCTAAAAAATACTGCGATACACCCCCTATACTTGTGGGTCATAAGTCCCTATATCGGCTAAAGCCTCCGACGATGGGCCTCGCTCTGCTCCGTCAGAAGTTGGCCTTTACTTTGTAGAATTTGGATCAACATATAAAAAACTCCACCTTGAGACAAATTCCTTCGTGTAGCATCAACAGTAATCATGTCCCTGAACAAACAAAGAAAACACTTTCGGCGCCAACAACCACTTGGGCTAAACAGTTATACCAACTAAGCTTGAGCATAGCTCAAACTTAGTAACAGGAACATGCTTTGTCATCATATCAGCAGGATTATCATGAGTGCTTATCTGGCATACCTTTAGTGTACCTTGTGCAACAACATCACGAACATAGTGGTACTTGATATCAATGTGTTTTGTTCTCACATGGAACATCTAATCCTTAGTAAGGTAAATAGAACTTTTACTATCATAGAATAGGTTTATGCAAGTATCATCCTGACAAAGCTCAGCATACAAACCTTTCAACCAAACAGACTCTTTGCAAGCTTTAGCAACAGTCATATATTCTGCTTCGGTTGTAGATAGAGCAACAACTGGTTGCAGTGTTGCCTTCCAACTCATGGCACATCCACCTACCGTGAACACATAATGTTTGAGGGATCTCCTCTTATCCATGTCTACAGCAAAATCTGAATCCATATAGCCTGCGAGTCCCTCACCAGTCTTGCCAAACTTCAAGCAAGAATTTGATGTGCCACTGAGGTACCTGAAAATCCACGGAACAACTTTCCAATGTTCTTTACCAGGATTAGCCATGTAATGACTCACCAAACTCATAGTATATGATAAATCAGGGCGAGAACAAACCATGTCATACATCAAGGAACCAACAGCACTAAAATAAGGAACTCAAGACATGTACTCAATATCTTCATCAGAACTAGGACATTGCAATGTTGACAATTTAAAGTGAGGAGCAACAGGAGTACTAACTGACTTTGCATCATGCATATTCAAATGTTGGAGAACTTTCTTAACGTAACTTTGCTGACTAAGAAATAGCAACCTAGATTTTTTGTCCCGTTTAATTTCCATACCTAGGATTTTCTTAGCAGCACCAAGATCTTTCATCTCAAATTCACTACTTAGGTGTGCCTTCAAAGTAGTGATTTCTTTCATGCTCTTGGCAGAAATTAACATATCATCAACATATAACAACAAGTATATAGGTGATCCATCAACAAACTTAATGTAAACACAGCTATCAAACTGAGACCTCCTAAAATCTTGTGAGATCATAAATGAATCAAACCTTTTGTACCACTATCTTGGAGATTGCTTCAAACCATAAAGCGACCTCTTCAATTTGCACACAAAATCCTCTTTTCCAGGAACTATGATCCCTTCAGGTTTGTCCATGTAAATCTCCTCATCCAGTTCACCATGCAGAAAAGTAGTCTTTACATCTAGCTGCTCAAGCTCAAGATCATGCATAGCAACAATACCAAAGAAAGTACGAATAGAACTATGCTTCACAACCGGAGAGAAAACATCATTATAGTCAATACCTGGAATCTGGCTGAAATCTTTTGCTATTAACCTTGCCTTAAACCTTGGAGGCTCATCAGGAGACAAACCTTCCTTTCTCTTGTATATCCACTTACAGCGGACGACCTTCTTCTGTTTAGGCAAGCGCACAACTTCCCATGTGCCATTCTTATCAAGAAATTGCATCTTTTCTTACATAGAAGAAACCCACTTCTCGCGGACAACAGATGCAACAGCTTCATTGTATGTAGCAGGTTCAGTATCATGCTCCACCTGTTCAGCACAACTCAAGGCATAATGAGCAATATTACATTCTTGAATTAAATGACGAGGTGGAACTATGTTACGCCTCGGTCTATCAGCAGTAATAGACTCATGTGGTTGCTGCAAAACAGTAGGTGAGTGCTGAACAACGTGATCATCGACATTTTCCTCATTAGTATCATCAACCACAACATTATTATCAACAGTTTTCTGCAGGTGCTCCACCTAGACACTAACTCCCTCCTCTCCAATAGCAACAGGAGAGGGATATGATGGCAAGCTGTCATGATACATAACAAATTCATTGAAAACAACGTTCCTACTTAACAAAATCTTTTTAGTTTTAGGATTTCATAGTTTATATGCTTTAACTCCTAAACCATAACCAAGGAATATGCAATTATAGCTCTAGGCTCTAACTTTACATTATCGACATGAGTATAAGCCGTGCAACCAAAAACTATCAACTATGAGTAATCAGTAGGCGAACCTGACCATACCTCAATGAAAGTTTTCTTCTCAAGTGGAATAGAAGGTGACATGTTAATGAGGTAGCACGCTTTTGTTGGTTGCTTCAACCCAGAAACGTCTATGCATACCTGCATTGGACAACATACAACGAGCCCTCGAGATGATGGTCCTATTCATGTGCTCAACCACGCCATTTTTGCTGAGGAGTGTAAGGGATGGTGTGGTCCTGAACATACAATCATTACTGCAAAACTCCTCAAACTCATTAGAACAGAATTCCATAACATTGTCAGTACGTAGTACCTTTACCTTCTTTTCAGTTTGCTTTTCTACCATAACTTTTCACTTCTTAAAAGCATCGAAAACATCAGATTTATGTTTCAGAAAATATGACCACACTTTTCTTACAGGAAGGCCCCAATACATCAGCATGCACATAATCTAAAATGTCTTTGGTGGTATGAACGGAAGCATTGAATTTAAATTTTTTATGCTTACCAAAAATGCAGTGCTCACAGAACTCAAACTTACCCAAGTTGCAACCATCAATCAGCTCTCTCTTAACCAACTCTGCCATGCCATGTTCGCTCATCTGCCCAAGACGCATATGCCACAGATTTGTTTCATCACAATCATCAGATTCATTAGAAGTAACAGCAACATCAATACCAGGCAAAGTGCTACCTCTAAGAACATATAACTTAGCAAAATTCAAATCACCTATCATGTGAATAAGAGAACCTTTTGATACCTTCAACAATCTACGCCCATCGGTGTACTTGTATCCATCAACATCCATGATACTCAGGGAGATCAAATTTCTGTCCATTCTTGGTATGTGCTTCACCTCATGCAATATACGCGTTAGGCCATCATGTGTCCTAATCTTAACAGATCCAACTCCGACAATATGGCATGGGTTGTCATTCCCCACACGTACAAAATCTCCAGTCTACACAACCTCATATGAACTGAACCAATCTTTGTTATAGAAAATATGAAATGAACATGCAACATTAAGTATCCATTCATCATCACGAGAAGCACAAGCAGCAAAAACGGCTAAACATTCACCGTCAGAACTATCACCAGAAACAACAACAGCCTTACCAGTACCTTGATCGTTATCTTTCAGTTGGTAAGTTCCGTTCCTTTTCTCCTTATTCTACAGCTTCCAACAGTCATCAATAACATGATTAGATTTCTTACAATACCTGCAGAATTTGTCCTTTCCCCTGGACTTCGAATGACTTCCGTCGTCTTTGCTCTTATCTCGGTTGCCATAGTTGTTAAATCTCTGCTCGGTCCTCCCACGAACCTGCCGAGCTTCAGCCTTGGATGATGCTTGTAACATCCCAAAATTTTCTTAAATTTTGGAATGTTAAAGTAAATTATATAAGTTGATTGAGTTGTGTGACCTGTTGAAATTTGATTGAAAAGAAACATTTTAGGATTGTTCAAACTTTCATAATCCACAAAAAAGAGAGAATGGATTGGCATAATTGTCGAATTAGGTTGGAAGTTTTTGTATAAATCCAAGAACTTTGTGTTGTGTTGCATCATGGCATCTTGCATAATTTTTCAAATCAAAATAATGAACTAAAAACCCAAAATTTTATGTGCCACTTTATTCCTAAAGGGAATTAAATAGGCTTTGTTCAAACCATTATTGCTAAGACAACAAACTTTGCTAAACACTAGCCTAAAATGTTCTACTTGAATTTAGAAAAATTTAGAAATAAATTCCACTCCATTTGGAATTGCCAAACTAATACTAGAAAAGAAATACTAAACAGCTAATGGAAAAAGAATAAAATAAAAAAACGAACCTAGCCAGCCCGAGCCGGCCCACCTTACCCTGCTTAGCGGGCCGGCCCAGCAAGCCGCTACAGCCCAAACCGATGCAGCCCGCTCCCTGTCCCCGCTCCCACTGACGGGTGGACCCCACCCGCCCGTCTCCTACCTTGAGCCGGTGTCCAGGAGGAACACGGGATCGATCCTGAACCTAATCCCCACAAAATCCGAGCGATTCCTGCTCAAATCGTTGCCCCCTCCTCCATGATTCCTCCAGATATAAATAGCCCTTGTTCTCCTCTTTGAAAGCCCTCTAAAAACCTATCCCAAAGCCGTCAGGCTGCTGCGGAATCAGTCGCTGAAGTTCTGCCACCGGCCGCCGCCATTGAATCTCAGATCGAGCTTCCTCCGTGAGAGTTCCGACCACCCCTTTCCCTCTAATCCCTCTGATCCTCCTTACCTCGCTCTTCCTCGTCGTCTCACACCTCTCTCCTTCTCCTAGGATCATAGGAGCATCGGGAAAACGCCGCCAGAGCTCCGCAAACCCCACACGACTCCATCCGCGGTTCACCGTTGCACGAGGATGAACGAGTCGATGCCACATCCACTAGACACATTGGAGTCCTCTTCGCCATCTCATGGTCGCCTCTTCCCGGAGCACTGCAAGCCTTCCCACCGTCGTCGCTGAGCTTGCACCGCCGCCAATTCCGGTGAGCCGGTGCCAATGGAGGACGCTTTTGTTCCCATCCACCGGATCAAGCATCGACGGGACAGATCACCTCTAGCCGAGCCGAGCCGCAAGGCGAAGCTCAAGCCGCGTCGAGCCAAGCCAGATCCGAGCCACTCATCTGCCACTGTCCGATCCAGATCCAGCGATCCACGCCAACCCACTTAACCGAAGAGGTATTAGCGAATCAGATCTTGCCATGTCACCCCCACATCTCTGTCCTTTTGTTAATTGATTTAAATAGACAGAAAATAGTGTAACATTGAAAAATCATAATAAAATATCTACACGTCCAAAAATCTTAAACAATATACCATTGGAAAGAACATTTAGTGTAGAACACTATTTTATAATAATATATAATTTTACCATTACAGGTGTTCTGTATTTATTTAAATGGTTTAATAGCCCTTTTAGACTAAATAAATTATAGTAAATTGTCTGTAGATCAAAAAAATACAAATAAGGTATCTATGGATTCATAATTTCATATGCAACACTAATATGTTGTTAGATCTAATTTTTGTAGTGCATAATTACTGTAGCGTTTTAATTAGTTTTACTTGCCTTTTGGGTATTAAATTAATAATAAATTTTGTATAGATTAAAAAAATATAAATAATATGTCCCCAGATTCAAAATTTTACGAAGAATACATATCTGGTCTTAGATATAATTTTTTGACGAAGTAAATATTTTAAATGATTTAGCCTCTATTAAATAGTAAATAAATAATAGAAACATATCTACAACTTCGATTAGGGTGAATCCAATTCCTATTGGTTGGTATTACTGTCCTCTATCTAGTAAACTCTAGAACCAAATTTAATTCGACACATAGGACAAATGTTGCAAAAAAAACTATTGGAACCTCTTATATGGTCATCAATACCATATTGCATTAAATGGTCTCTTGTATGCATCATGTGTTATAATAGTGTTCAGAAAACTAAGTACATCCATTGTGACATTAAACCATCATGCATGTTTATGATCATCATTGTTGTGGTTGCTATGTTGCAATTGTTTTGATTGGAATTACTCCATTCCCGCGCTAGATTGTTCCGAGAGTGCGATTGCTACGGAGGAATACAATCATCAAGAATATTATTAACATAAGGCAAGTTACACCTCTTGTTCATATATTGTCCCAGTTTTGAATAATATGCATGTTTTGCTCTTCAAAATAGTAGTATGCATGTGTAGGATTGTTTTGGTAGATCTACTTGGAAATATTTTGCAAGTGTGATGATTTTGTAGTATGCCATGATAGTTCTATACTTAGGATTTTCCTTCCTAGTAGGTTATCCCTGTTTTTGCTAAGTACTACTTGCTATGCTATATATATATAAAGTATCATGGGGGGTTCGAAAGTCTAAAAATTTTATAAGTATAAAGTTCTCTGGAGCGAACATTTTCCTCTCAAAACCTCCTTCAAAATAAAACTAAGTTTTCTTCTAGGCAGAATGGTTATCGGGTCAACGAGTGGAATTTGGTGGAGGGCCACCCACGAATCAAAGAAGTCTGTCTTGTTTCAGAATTCAGAAGGTTCTAGTGCAACCACAATACATATGGGCTCTGTCTTGGACTAGTACTTAGTAGGAAACCTCATCGGGGTACCAACATTTGGAGATTCTTGGCACAGTTGGATCCAGCTAGTAGAGGGGCTACTAAGGGAAAGCCTCGCCATGGTCTTGTCTGGAAAAGGACTTGATCGTGGATTGTGGGGAAAGTGCACAACCTCTTGAGAGTATTGCAATCTGATCGATCAGCCGAGTTCACGGAAAAGAACACCTTGAGCATCTGAAGGATGGAGCCTCTGAAGGATCTTCCTCTCTCTTTCCAAAGTTTTTCTAAAACCCAATGGCGTGAGTAATATCGCCAATGGTTGGGATCTTGGGAACTTGGTGAGTAATATCCAAGTGTTAGGTTGTTTGGGCACTTGGTGAGTAATATCCTCGTGTTCCATTCGACTCTATTTTTACTTAAGCAAATGTTTACAAAGTAGGATAAAACTCTTCCTCTTTTCTTCTTACTTAGAGAAAGTTGGCTTTATGCAAATGAACACGAAAGCCTACTATAGCCTTGCATGTAGAGTTAGTCTTGTCCTTTCCTTGGTGTAATTTGCCAATACATTCAAAGTATTGACCAAATCGTTTGGCTGCACGTTTCATGTGCAGAATTTGGAGATTGTTGAAAGGTGCTATAGGATCACGGGTCTTCACTCAACTAGCCTGTGGCATTGATGGGACTCCAAGTTGTATTTGTTTCGCTTCCGTTGTAATAATGTAAATTGTGGATTATTCGATTTATGTAATAAAGACTTGTGTTTTACATGATATTTCATCGACTGCGAGTGCTAGCTAATGATCCAGGGACTAGCATGTTAATCACAGGGACTTAGGATCCTTACCGAATCCTGGGTCACAACAACACCCCATCTGCATGCACCATAGTTTTCATCTTTTCCCTCTATTTGAGGGCCTCTTGTACTTCATCGAGGGTTAGTTCATCATGGCTCAAAAATATTGTATCACGAAAGTGTGTATAAGAACTAGGCAGCAAGCATACGAGTAATAGAGCTAGATCCTCATCATCATATTTTACTTCCATAGATTGCAAATCAGAAACAATCTCTCCAAAAATAGATAAGTGATTCATTAATGATCCACCTTCCTGCAATCTATGCGAGAACAACTTCATCTTCACATGCATCTTATTGGTTAGATCCTTTGACATGCAGATCGATTCCAGTTTTAGCCAAAGAGCAGCAGCAGATTTCTCTGCCAAAACTTCCTACAAAATATTATTGGACAGATGAAGTTGAATCAAAGACAAAGCCTTACAGTCCTTCTGCTTCTCTTTGTCAGACCAACTCTTAGCATCCCTTTTCCCGAATCCTTCCAGCGCTTCGTCCAGATCTGAAGTTTGGGCAAGAATTGCCCGCATCTTCACCTGCCACAAGCAGAATCTTGTGGTGTAGTCTAGTTGCAGTAGATCGAACTTCAATGATGACATGTCGCAAACCCTAGATTAGAACCTGGGGCTCTGATACCACTTGATAGCTTTGCGACAAGTAAATAACAAAGAACGAAAATAAAATCGTAGCAAGGGGACACAGATTTAACGTGGAAAACCCTATCCAACAAAGAAAGGGAAAACCACGGGTGCCAGCCAGCAGAACTTCACTATACGGGGAGTGTTTACACAATGCCGGGGATTTCACAGATGCAACTTATCGCAGCCGATGGCTTACAAGAGATTTATATAGCGGTGGTAACCTAGGTCATCAACGATCCGTACCGCATTGGCCCAAGCCTCCGGCAACGGGCCTCGCTCCACTCCATCAAAATTTGGCCTTTACTTTGTATAATTTGGATGAACATATAACAGGAGGCTTGTCCAGGACGCCGAGCTGGCGTGGGTCACCAGCTGTAGCCCGCTCGGTCTGAGCCATCCTGAGCCCACGTCTAGCTATATGTGTAGGTTCTTCTCGTTGAGTCGCAACATATGCAAGAAAAGCATATTCGATATGTCTTTCATGCATATGATATTATTGCAAAGTATCATAAAATCATATCATGCACATGATACTAGTGTATGATACTACCCTTCTACTCCCTCTGTTTCATATTATAAGATGTTTTATCTTTGTGAAAGAAGTGTATCTAGACCTCTTTTTTTATGTAGATTCACTCCGAACCTATACACTAAAAATGTCTAGATATACTCCTTTCATAAAGTTAAAACATCTTATATAATGGAACAGAGGGAGTAGTTGTTAGTATCATCTAGTAGTGTCATAGTATTATCATATTTACATTTTTTATACAATTTCAATGAAATTGTGTGTATGGGATGTATTTTTCATTAAATTACTTAGTATGGTGTGCTATGATACAATATTATATTAGATACCACTAACATCTCTCTCTTCATTAATTTTCGTGCCACATCAGATTTTTGCCAAGGTGGCATGCATGATACTCCTAATGATACTAGCACTATGGTTAGCCAAATTCACCGTAACTATCATAGTATACTCTATGGAGTTGGTAAGTAGTATCATATGCATGACACCGCCTTATGTTAATCTCCACTATGAGTGCTCTTAGAGTAGTGTCACTACATCACATAGTGCATATTACCATAAAGATAATATTCTATGTAATTTTATTTATTAGCTTGTAGACTTATTTTTCCTTGAGAAGTGTTCTATTGTAGTAAGGAAAATTCTCCCTTTCTGCCGGAGGATAGCAACCTCCGGGTGCTCCGCTCTACGTGCGTGATCTGTGTCCCACGTGAGACAAACCGTGTGGCCTACTACTTGCCTTATCCTCTCCATCGGTGTCTCTTCTCCACACGAGTTCCTTTCTCCCATCTCTTTAGAAAGGAAAATGATATTAATCCCCAGAGGATTGATCCTCTAGGTCGGTATGGCTGGCTATCGCACTGTACGCATCACGCGTCCCGGGCAGACCAATACCCCACCGACCCACTTTATCTCTTCCTCCTCCATTCCTGTCTTCACATCACTCATTCCTCTCTCAAGTATAGACTCTCTGTTTACTGCCATGCTCCACTTCCTACCATATGCTGACCTCTGAATCCATCAACCTAGATGCCCTCTCTAGCATGAGCTTCAGAGGATCTTGACACCATCCAAACTCCCTGAATCCTCTAAACATAGAAACTTACATCTCAATCTCCAAGCGCGCATGTTGTAACTCATTACCTTGCCTACTCCCCCTTATTTTCCCAGCTCTTGCTGGCATCCAACCATGTTTATATGTGGTGGAGCTGCACGAGGAGGGGGAGGTGCTATAAGGGGTGTGCATCCAAGATGCCATGGGTGGACAAAATGGATGTGACCAGTCAACAAAGGTGTTGTGAATGGCTGAGGTGGTTCTACTAAGGGATAGTCGTGGAGCTGCCATGGGAGGGCCATGTGGTTGGAAGCAGTGGGTGATAGTGCTACCAAAGGAGGCTGGATTAGCTGCCACTAGTCAGGGGAGGTCCTCACAAGAGATAGTGAAGGAGCTACCATGGGATGGCCGTTGTGCTACCAATCTACCATAGGTGTACCCCTCTCAAGATCGCCGTCTCATTGTCCTCCGCCCCAGATTTCTACTGTATACATTTTGTGGATTTGCATTATACAAACAACCTTTTTGTTACAACGACTATGTGGATTTGCACCTAGGAATAAATTTTCTACTACATAAGTTTTTTGTATGAACAAATTTTTTTCTACAATGATTTTTTTGGATTTGCATATTATGCTACATACATTTTTGAATTTGCATTAAATTAATATTTGTTTTGCTACAATGACTTTATGGATTTTGATCTAGGAAGATTTTTTTGCTACATATGTTTTATGGGTTTGCATTATATGAACATTTTTTTGCCTTAACGATTCTATGGATTTACATCTAGGATTTTTTTGCTACAAGAGTTTTGTGAATTTTGCATTATAATAAGTATTTGCTTGTTACAAATGTTCTAGTTTTTGTACCATATGAATCACTACCCCCACCTCCCCCATGGAGGGTCGCGTCTTCTCTAGCACCGGCGGTGGTGAGGCCAACAAGGTGCTTCCAAGGGGAAGGTGATGCTTCCATGGGAAGGATGGAGGCACTACAAGAAAAGTTGGCTTTTACAATAGACGGTTTTCGTGGTTGAAGGCCCGTTTTTGTGGTGGAAAAGACTTTTACGACGGATGACTTCTGTGGTTAAAGCCCCGTAACCAAAAAATCTACCACGGTTTTTTTCCTGATCGTGGAGGATGTCAGCTTTCAACCACACAAATTCATGCCCCGTTGACTGCTGACATCATGCAAAATGCCACATGGCAAGCGTACCGCTGTTAATGATCACAAAACCAAGGTGAAAGCCAAGGCCTCCTAATTATTAAGTCGGTCGGCCCATGAGACAAGCCCAATAAGAGGATGGCTCATTAGTGTTTTGGCATGCCATGAGGCCTGCGCTGATTGAAGGATCCCATCACTTTGCAGCCCAGCTGTAGCATGTTAACTTTCTGGTCCGCTACTGTTTCGGCATGCGTAAGGCCAACTTGGTCTATCAATGTGCGTCCCATTAGAGACTTGAGTTACCCATCACAGTTCTTGAAGCCCGTGGACGGTCACCCACTAAAGGTCCATGTGCATGAAGGTCCGTTACTGTTCTAGTATTTTATTGTTCACGTCTGCCCTTGGCTGGCCATCTATTAACGATCCATTTTATGACAACATTCGCTACTATTCTAGCCTTTTACAATTCTGGTATTTTCCTGTTCAGACATGTTACTGTTCAAGTCTTTCACTATTTGGCCCAGTAAGGACGTATGCTTTTTACCGCTTGTGGCCTGCTATGGTTCTGGCCTTATACTACTATGGCCTTTTACTATTCATGGAGCCCATTATAACGGGCTAATACCAAAGCCCAATTGGCCCAATAATGGTACCGCCTACCACCAGGTGGGGACAACGCCAAAAAAATTCCTACATGTCCTATGCGATTTACCTAGATATTACATCAACTACAAACTTATTAAAATTATTAGATATCATTAACAAACTGAAGGGTAAGAAAATTTAGCATTTCAGTTGCCAATCAAGATTGAGCCTTCTCAATTTGCTTTCTCAACCCATCAACAACATCTCCCTTTTGAGTGTGGTCGCTACCTTGGAAAACCACCTTGAGACATGATCTTGCACACCATCTTTGGTGACAATAGCAATAATTGCAGTCTGAAACTAAGTGATAACAAGTTAATATAGCGAACAAAGCAAACAAATAGCAATATTCATTATCAAAGAATTTGAAACAACTCATTTGACATGACAAGAGCTATGAACTGGATTTTACTACTGGTCCATGGTTCAATTATTGACCAACACGTCAAACAAACAGGACAAGAAAGCATTAAATAAGTGTGGCTACCATGAAATGAGAAATCAAACAAAGTGTTCCTTAGAATTTCAGCAAATATAAACTAGCTAGGTCATTTCGACAAATATATATGGAAGCAGTTATATATCTTGGAATGCAAGAGATACTATGTGACTCAGAATTTGCGGTGACCTATACAATGACATGCAGTTACTGTCATAGCTAAGAATGAATTAGTAGATGCAAATTATATGACATCATATGTCAACTTGTAGAGCAAGATTGCAAACCACGAATGAACTATACAGTAAAGGATAGTTATGTCATTGCTTAGGACGAACCAACACCATATGCGGAATATAATGAGTTGTGAGGCTTGGGGTCTTGGGTGCATGGCTATTTATAGTGTCGTAGGATGCATTGGATAGTGACACCTCGCTATTTTGCATGGGTGACTCATGCTTTAATAACTGTGCAACTTTCCTTGTAGTTTGGATTTATGTGTAGATTCAACCCCCCTTCATGGTAGGATGACACCTCCAGTGGTGACTCGTCACTTCCGTGGATGACTAAGCAACTAGGTGTAAAGCTCTCATGAGATACCTTGGTGGCCAAGTTCCTTAGATGCTAAATTAGTTAGGAGCTAAGGTTCCTAGGTGGCATTATGAAAGCTTTATTTTTGGATCATGACAAGTAGAATTTGTCACTAGGGCCTTGGGATGAATTGGACTTGTGGGCTGATTTGCGTATCAAGTGAAAACATAATTTGCAAATACAATTGATAATTGTATGCCTCCATCTTAATTAAATGAAAACTTAATTAGCAAT
This sequence comes from Avena sativa, assembly GCA_916181665.1. Classification (NCBI taxonomy): domain Eukaryota; kingdom Viridiplantae; phylum Streptophyta; class Magnoliopsida; order Poales; family Poaceae; genus Avena; species Avena sativa. The sequence goes on from OV702295.1 coordinate 440,602,278, forward strand.
GTAGATGATTTGATATTATCAAGGCATGATTCTTTGAGTTACTCAAGTGTAAAATGTGTTTGAATCATTCAACTACTAGAATTATTATGAGTAGGATAAACAAGTATTTGGTCATGTCTCAAGATAATTGAGAAAGTGATTTTTGGTTTATATTTTTACCACATATCAATATATGGTATTTCATATTCCTTAATCACTCCAAAAGAATTTGTTCATAAGAAATATTTTGAGAGGTCAAAATATTCTCATGGATTGGTACATTGAATTTACTTAAAGGTTTTGTATTAAATTTTCATGGGATAATGGTTTTGAGTTAATTCATTCTCACATAACAATATGTGATTTTCAAATATCAGTTCACCATTTCAAAATGGAATTTCCTGAAAGGACTACTTCTATGTAAGAAAAGAATATTGAAACCTTCTAATGAATGCCTTGTTCAAAATGAAGATTTTGAACACTTCAATTATTCCATGGTTTCATTACTTTCTCTTAGACATTTATAAAGGACTTCTACAATAATTACTTGATATGATGATAGCGAATAACCACTAGGTTTTTCCATTTGAGAGAAATCTTAAATGGATTACTTTGTGTTTTAAAAGTACTTCATAAGATCTCGTGTCACTCAAATTTGAGTTAAGATACTTATAAATAATTTGATAAGTGATTTTAGTGGATTCACTACTAACAAATGGGATTGAGTGGTTGTACATGTTTTTTGTGTGTTTTACCCAAGTAATTGCTTTGCCTCCTCTAGTAATATTAACCATATGAAAAGGTTTAGGTTACACCTAGATGTCTAGAATCATATTCCTATCATCTGAACATTAGGGTTTAGTGTAAGAAGAGTAAAATTACAATACAAGTGTGTGAGGTAAGGATCACCTCGTCACCTGAGTTCCAGGGTTTATCAGATAGACAAGATATTGTGTTTTAACCATATAATCATGTCTATGATTGGTGGATAGAGATGACTCATTAACTATGCATGGGAACATAGAGTTGAATTACTCTTTAAAATACCATGTCATATCAGGTATATTCCCTAGTATGGAATAGAGTGTTACATCCACTTAATTGCCCTCGGTATTAAGTAGGAATTATATTCATAAAAAGAATTCAATACATGAGATGACCTCATGAATGGATTTCAAGGAATAGTCACAGGTTGTTCAAGTGACTTGGATGTAAATACTCGGATGAATGGCTTGTATGGGTTTGGTAGTCATTGGCCCAATACTAATGAGTTGTCAACAACGTCTACTTCAACTAGTGTGTAGTTGAAGTAAAAAAATCCTAGCTAAAGTCGGCACTATCTTGAGGTATATAAGTTCAGGTCTTGTCTAGCTTGAGATCAAATAGGATTTGCAATTGAACATGGATATAGTCAAGATATTGCATCATCAACTCCCAAAGTGAATTGACGGTGATAAGGTGTCCTTGACAATGGTAAACTTGATAAGGCTTTGGAATGGATACTTGTTGATCCAAGTGTACCCACTAAGAGGAAGTTCAAGATATTACTTAAGACTTGGTATTAAGTACATATCTCATCCTTGTGATGATTAAGATAGAAATGTTGGATAGAGAGGAATAGATAAGTCAAGATTTAGATAGATCAGAGTTTGGTTTATGTACTTCGATGTTTTACTTGCTGCATGACTATTGTCACTCATAAGTGTTGGTAGAATGAATGATGTGTAAGATAAGATAGAATAAGGTAAGTTAATAATGTATTTGATCTTGTTTTGATTGTGAGATCATGTGCTTAGGATTATTCTACATATGTGTTAAATGAGGTTTAGAGAAGATAAGTTAAGCATCAAGTTTTTACCTATTTCATAATATGTATTGTGTGTTGATTCAATTTTATTTACGAGTTCAACATCTACCCTTCCTAATATAGAAGTTTACCAAAGATTATTCCAAAGTTTTAATACCAGCAAGATGAATTAGTCCTACATATCCTGGATTTTTTTCATGCATGGATGCAATGCACACATCTATGTTCTATCCATTTTTGAGTCTCTCTAATTTATGGGATGTTACAGTATTGCTCCGAGCACAAAGGCGCTGCTATGAGAAGTGGCCGGAGGTGCTACCACTAGTAGGCGTCGATGCTACAGGCCGTTGTGGTCACGCCAAGGTACTCGAGCATGGTGGAGGTGGGCCGGTTCTGCCCACCGGAGTTGGGTGCTGCAAGCGGGTACCGGTGTTGCTACAACCAGTCCCGGATTTGCATCATAGAATAAAAATTTCTGCTACAACCAATTTTTGGATTTTGCATTGTAGTAAGAATTTTCATGCTAGAAATGTTATGTGATTCTGCATCTTAAGAAGAATTTATTTGCTATAACCGTTTTGTAATTTCGCATCATAAGAGTCTCATCGGAGGACCTTGCTAGAATTTGTTTGCTATGATGCTATCGCCGTACAATTTTTTTACTATGTGGTTTTACTATAATAGTACAGAGTTTTTAGTATGAGTCCTTTGGCGAGAATCTCCGACGAACACGGTTTTGCTATAATAGGGCAACATTTTTTGCTTTGACATCTCCGGTAAGGTCAGTCTTTTTCTGTTTGATAGGTGGACATTTTTTGTGCTACATGCGGAAAATAGGAAGAAATGTTTACGGAAGCAAAATTTGGCTTTTGGATCTAATTGGAGACGTGGAAACACCTAGACCCGGAAGCTGCCAGTGCTCGTATCCTCCGAGCCTGTCCTTATAGTAGTACAATTCCAGTATAGCTAAGCTTGAAAGATATCTCAGGGTGTTAGTTGAACTACGGCTCACGTAAGCAGAACACAGTGCACGGAAGCATAACTACATTATCATATAGCACGGACAACATCTAAACGTGGCACCTCACTTTTTTTGCTTCCGCACCTGCTCCTACCTCCTGCAACTAATCAGGCGCAAGCTGCCCATTCGAATGAGATCAGTCCAACAAAGTTGGAAACACAAGACAGAGACATGTCTCAACGTGCGCAGAACATCGGTCCTGATACTTCTCGTGCCTATGCTTGGCAACATTGGAGGATGCATCCTTGATTTTTTGGTTTACCCCTTGGGGGGCATGCTTGATTAGATAGTGTCGCTAGTCTCCACCATTCTCATTTGAACTATTGAATGGACTTCTCATACTTGTTCTTCACATTTATAAAGCCACATGATGGTTGCCATTAATTTCTCTCGTAAGGACAAGATTTTAATGCTTCAATCCACCACAATTCGGAAAACGCATGTTGCTTGCACTTGTCTTGTAAAACTAGTCTTATCTATCTTTCCAAAGTTATACAATGAAGGGTTCTAATTAGATCCCAAAAAAACCTATCACTGGCTACGTGTTAGTTCTATATATATTGCATACGACAATATCTCTTAATTGTAATATGTACGGTGTTCAAAAGATCATGATGGATCTCATACCATGGGAAAGTAATTCCATAAATTTACAATGAAGGGTGCTAGAACAATCGAGGTATGTAAATGATACAAAATATATCCAGATCACGAGTGGATTTTATATAGTGTTTGAAGCATGCTTCACGTTTATGAAACCACGCATTCAAATCCACCTAGCTATTATATTGTGCCAATTATACATCGTTACTTTTTTCGCTCATTTTCATGTGAGAATTGTACAACTATAGTTTTATTAGGATTTTATTATGTTTCCTTGGCTTTGGTGCGTGTGTAGGTGCAATGGAGAATTCTGAAGGAAGCTTATTCGTAAAAAGGAACCAAGAGGATGCAATATGGAGAGTGAAAAATTCATATTTTTTCATCAATAAAATGAAGATCTCAGGACAAGGTTTTGTCTCTCGTCAATTCGATTCCAATGAGTCCAAGAACACCTCAATCAGAGCTAGTATGAAGAAATGACAGCAAAAATACTAAAGGGTAGACCGCACTGGAGGCTGTACGGACCTCCAACTGGTCGTTTTCGTCAAAATGAACCTCTTTTGTTAAGGGGCCTAGGGAATATCCGAAGCGGAACTCTCCGGAAACACCAAACCGCCTCCATGAGCCTATCTAAGATGGGGAAAACCCAGCCGCTGTGAGCTCTCACATCCATCTCTAAGAACATGTCCACCGCCTCCATCTCCATCATTACCATAGAGAAGCACATCCATTAATCCACCTCAATATCCATACCATTCTTGATGGAAGGACAGGGAGGAAGACCACAAGGAGCCACCACCAGGAGCACCCCATGCACCGACGCCGTTACGCCACCGACGCCATCACCATCATCATCACCACCACTCCTTGTTCCTTCCCCATCATGGTCTTCGTGATAACTGAGAATGTGGTTAAGTCTATCTTTGCAAGATCTTCACAAAATAATAAAATTCAATAGAACTCTGCATTTAGGTTAGAAGAAAACTCAAGGTAAGCTTTCATCATATATTTCTAATAGATAAAGATAAACTAAAGCTAAATTAATTTGCAAGGAGTGATTAATTTTAGGCTTAAACATAGGATGGTATGGTCTCATGTTTTCCATATGAATATGCATAAATAACTTAGGTGTTCTCAGAAAAAGTCCGATCTGGCAAACCTGACTAAAAATGCAATTCTGATAACTTCACATCATTCTAAGTATCAACAAGATTAGCGATGAAGTCCAATCTGGCAAAACGTGTTTCAGTTTACACGCTACCCAACAACAATATAACCTCATATGCGGACTATTAAGAAACTCATTTTATATTTCCCCATTGATCCGTACATCACAAACGAAAGCTTAACAAAGTGAGCCTAGCTCAACTGGTTGGGGGAGTGGATGTAGAAACCTAACACATGACATCAAATCCTCACGAACGTGAATTCAGGTTCCTATTTATACTTGAGGACCAATCTCTCCTAGTATTCATGAAATTTATCCCGAGGACCATGTTTGGTATTTACCAAGTTTAAAAATCTTGGTACTCATGCTTAAAAGGCCATATGCATCCTTAGTTGGTGCAGAGGTCGGGGAAGTGAAATTCTCCCGCAATTTTTAAGGACCAGAGGGCATCGCAATCATCCTCCTGCCCTAGCAGCGGCGGGGGGGGGGGGGGTGTCGCACGCTCCCGCCTCGGCTCCTCCACCTGAACTCCGATATTGAAGCCCAAGTTATTGTAGAAGAGTTGAAACGCGCCCTTGAGCTTACTCGGGTTGCGGCAGGCAATGCACATGCGCACCGGAACCCAATGGTTGCCGAACGAGGTCACATACACCTCAATGGTATGGCCTAGCATACGCATCCCCGTGAGAAGCCGATTCTCCTGACGGAGCTTCCTCGCCAGCCCAGAGAGGCGTATCCACACCTCCTCGAGCATCTCAGCTAGAGTAGGGTCCGAATCATCCAACCAAATGCTTCGCTCCGATCAGCTGATCGGGAGGTAGATCTTGCCGCTCTGCGTTGATAGTCGCAGTGTGTCTCTAGAATGAAATACCACAGTGAATTCTCCATCCGCTGAACGTGCTAGTCCCATTCTACCTCCACAAGGTGTTGAAGCTCACGGAAGAGTACCGATGCCAGCAAGGGGTTCTTGTCAAACTTAATGATGGCTCCATTCCCCCCGTCCTCCTCGTCTTAATCGCCGTCCTCAAATTTAAGGAAGAAAAAGATCTCCCCGGTAGTGGCTTGCCCGAGGATACTTAGCGACAAATGGCGCCTCTTCCTCGGACACTCCGTCGTGTAGTGACCCCCTTTACCACACATCACGCACAGGGGCGACCCCTTGCACCCTGTATGGAAGTGACCCAGGAGACCACATTTGAAGCACTCCACCTATAGTGCTAATTTTATGAGACAATGATTAAATTGACTTGACAGTTGTAGAAACCAACAGGCATGTTCATTAACACTCTCTTGATTACTTTGTTCCTTCTTTTATTGTAGCAACAATAGAACTAGGTTGTGCTAAGCGAACTGGTATATAGAAACGGTTTCCGTTTATGTATGTTGAAGGATGTTGAAGGATGCTGAGATGCTATTCTTTCCTTATAGTGCTAATAACTGTTAAGTGAATACTCCCTCAATATAGGTCTTACAAAAGTTCAACGTGAGGCAGCTGACATCGCCACCAGAGAAGTAATTTCTGGTCTTGTGTCTTGTGGCCTCGTGCACTGTTTATAAGTACTCCTATTAAATAAGATATGTGAATGGTGTCTGACAGAAATTCATAATTTGAACTTCATGGTGGGGAATAAACTGAGATAATTGCAGCAGGTTCAGTTCAGGTATTTTTATCTAAAATGGGAACATTTTAATGTGTTTGTCAGGATTTAAAACATCTTCAGGTGCATGTAACTCCTGTAAAATATTGAACTGCTAGGCCATTGAAATTTTGGTGAAACCGATCATGCAAACTGCATCCTACTTTGATACAATATGATAGATTACAAGTTTTTTGCTTGAATATATGTGTCAATACTTTCTTCTTCGGATGACTAGAATAAAGCATATGAGAAGGAGTATAGGAAGAGCCTCACCATTGACTAGAGTGTTGATCAGTCTGCATAGGAGAGATTTGAGTAAAAGGCTTTCCATCATTTGTAAATAGTCTATCGAGTGAGATCAGCAACATTAGAAAATAAGTAATGCTGTTGTTATCTTTTGATTTAGTCATTCACTTGACTTCTTAGTACCTGGTATGTCGTTCTTTCACTAATGTTTCTTGGTACTATATTTTTCTCTTGGTGTTGCAAAAGGTTCTGCTGATAATTACACATGTATACATAAGTATACATTGTGCTACACTTGTATATTTGGTCATTTCTCCTTAACTGATGTACTGTTAATATGCCTCTTGATTTACAATTGTATATTTGATCAATCTCATTTTCATAATAATCATTTCTATATTTACTTACAGGCCATGGTCATGCCGACTTGCTGGGGGCAAGTATATATGGTGAGCTGAACCTGGTAGGGAGCTGCTTGCCGGGGACAGTCGGAGAAGAAGACATGGACTGATGCTAAGCATGTCATCGTTGCATTGTTCTGCCCTTTTGTTTCTAGATATGCTACATCATTGAAATATCTTAAACAGAACTTCTGAAATTGATGATTTGGTTATCTAGTATATCGCCTTCATTTACTGAACATCTATCTTCTCAGGAAAAACTATTGACTTGTTTTTTAATTTTTGTGAACTTCACAATCATGATAGGTTAATTACCCTTTTGAGAACTCTTGATTAATGGCCAGCAATTATCCGTGAACTGATCTAGTAAGTTCTTATTTACCTTTCATTTGGATGATTGCATTTTTTGCAGTATCTCGACATTTATCTTACTCTGAGTTGATAATTTAAGGATGTCTTCTGGTTTGGATTTTGAACTGATTAGGCAGACATTTGTGATACATTCTCTATGAACTTAATTTGCACATGCATTTTATTTTATGTTTATCAGCATTTACTTGACTGTGATGATTGAAGTTTTTATTTGTGCATCTAAATCTGTAGTTTTTCTTGCCACTGTAGTTCTTATTTATCCTATTTTTGTCTTGTCATGTACTAACTTGTTCAACTATTTGTGTAACTTTAGCTGGTTCATATAGTTTCTACTTTCTAACATGAATAGCCTATAGCAATTTTAGCTGGGTGATTCTATCTTACTGGTGACCGTGCCCTGGTTAATATTCTCACAACTCTGGATAGGTCTCATAGGAGCTGCTTGGTGCATGCGTGTTGTGCTGCCTCGCTAAGTGTTCGTCCCCACGATCACCTATCAACAGAGCAAGTCTGATTTCAGCTAGCATTTGCTATGGTATGCTCCAGCTTTTTTTCGAAATGCTATGCTCCATCTTGTTGTATTTTCTGTCAATGCTATTTACAATCCTTTCATAGGGATATGTTTAGAAAACTGTACTATACTGCTCTATTACTAGCTAGCAATACAGTAGCGATATGATATGTTTCATAGTGTGAAAATATTCTCTCGCTAATGTCATCAACTGATCCAATAACCGTGGTTGATCAACACAAATCAACAAGTGTTGTTGATCAATATTAGAGGCAGCTAGCAAGCTTTGTTGTGTTTGGCTAGAGCTAGCTATCTTTCCTTCAGTGTTTTAACTGTCGCCTGACATAACTGATAGCCATAATCATCATTTCCTCTCTTTTATAGGAGCTCCAGGCTGAAGGTGGGGGAAGCGAAGGATTCATTACTCAGCAAAGAGTAGTTAGTCATATTTTTTGAAGCTATTTGTATTTTCATGGGTGATTTGAACAATGGAACCGTTGTAATATACTAGAATGTATGCTTGTATCGGTTTCATATTCCTAGGTGATTGTAATATGTGTTGATTGTAATATTGATCTAATTTTGGTTATCATTCATGAAAATTAATGTGATTTGGGTTGTGCGTATGTAAATATTTATTGTTTACTGCTTGTATGTCTGAAATGAAACAAAATACTACATGGGCTCTAAAAAGGCCTTGGCCCACACAATTTTAGACTGGACCAGTGTACAATTTCAAAAAATATCTAAAATAAAAAGGAAAAGGATCCTAAAGGCAAAGGCCCTGAAAATAGAGAAGGCCAACATGTTTGGCTTGGCCCAACGAATCAACTGAATTGATAGCAAAAATTAATTGATTAAGTTGTTGGGCTTGGCCCATATAAACACTAGACATGGACTGGGATGGTTTCGTTCCATGTAGGATCGGTCACGTTGGATCTGACCTGGCCAGGCCAAATTTCCCGTGACGATCTGCGATCGTCATAATGTCTATCGTCATAGACAGTTATGACGATTTCGCAAAAATCGTCGTTATAGTTCATTTGTGACGCTCAACTTTTGACGATCTCAAAATCGTCATAGAATCGTCATAAACAGAGTATTATGACGATTCTGTGACGAAAATGGAGGGTCATAGAAGGCCAGATTCCTTGTAGTGACGGTTCAAACGACATTCTCATCAGGAATGCATAGGGGTCACATGGACATCCCTAGTCCCTCTGTTGATCATTGATACAGATCATGTCTAGAGCATTCCCGAGCCGTGAGAGGATACACTTAAGGGTACGATGAGAGCGATCATTCGTAAGACGGAGTCACAGTAGAGAAAGAGAGAAAGCCGGAATCGTTATGCGGAGAGATCTGAAGTTGTTCGGAGAAAGAATAAAGAAAAAGCCCCGAAAAGTGTTTTCAGATAAATAGGAATTTAAATATATATTTATTACATATTAATTATGAATTAATATATTCTAAATAATATTTAGATTAAGATTTATAAAGTCAACTTTTATATTAGGCCAAATCTCGGAGGGAAAAGGCCTAGAATAAAAGCTGCAGAAAAATAAATGGAAAAAGGCAAAAACAGCCAGCCCTGTGGGCGGCAGGTAACTAGGCGACGCCAGCAGGCAGGCCAGGCCGCCGCGGGCCGCCGCTGACCAACCGGCCCACCCGAGCGGGGCGGGGCGGGGCGGGGTGCTGGGCCGCCAGGGCGAGCCGGCCTACCCGGGGCTTCCCCTTCCAGGCCGCCGCGGCGGGAGAGCTTGGCAACGGGGGGCGGGCGCCGGCCCACCGGGCTGCTGTAGCGCTGGCTGCTGCCAGCTAGCTAGGCCGCTGGTGTGGAGCCGGCCCACCCGGCTGGCTGCTGCTGCCTTTTCTCTTTTTCCTTTTTATTTAGCTATTTTCTGTTTGCTATTTGGGCTGAGTACTTTTAGCCCATTTGGCTGAACGAAAATCTGCTGTATTTTTCTTTTAGTATTAGTCCCACATGGCTTAGCCTTTGAAAAAGACACACCCCGTCCGCCTATATAAAGGGGTGCTCATAGGGGGATTAAACATACAATTGGAGAAGTCCTTTGGTTGACTTTCTCCTCCTCCCTCTCTCTATACCTTGTGATCATGGCCCTAAGTCTGGGCTGTGCGATTGAGGCACACATGTAGAACGCCGTTGCACTGCAGGGATTCCTAGCCGGATATCAACTTTCGCACTCCCAGCGGGATCGGGGAGCCAGAGGTCTTATCGTGCACCGGATGTGTACGAATACACGAGACACAATACTTGGGGCGCTAGAATGTCGTGAGCCGGAGCTGTTGCACGATGAAGATGATCAAGATCAAGAAGGATCAAGGGGTGACCTGCGAGGAGCTTCGCGACCTTGAGGTCGGCTATGAGTACGACTACTTCAACCACGTTCCCCGCGGAACGTTAACCGCGTACGGTCTATAAGGGTATGAATTCTCTACGCATCGGCCGTTGCTGCATTACTATATAGATAGATCCTAGGCAGTTTCTGTGGTTTCATCATAGGGAAATTTTTGTTTTCCGCACCGATCCCCAACAATAGGTTGTGATGGTTTGTCTTGCTCTGGGACGCAAAGCGATGGCCCGAGCGAGATGCATCTGCCCCACCTCCTCCAAGGCCACTTCCAAAAGGGGAAATGCTCCCAGCGCCTCGTACCCATACAACGGCTCACCCGATGCATCGCGTCGCAAGTGCCGATGGTGAGGAAGCCTGCTGCGAGACCGACCTCTCCACGCTCCTCGAGGCTGTCATCAAGCGATCCTCCAGCATGAGCGAGCACGCTTGTGCCCCATGCCGTCCAAAACCGCAACTCCGGTGAAACGCCACCTCTCTCCGTGGCCACAACCTAGTTCGCCAGTCTCCGTTGGAAGGGAAGCGGGAGCCCCTTCCCCTGGAGAAAAAGCCACCATCTTCGAGGACTTCAGAGAGCCCCCAAGCGTCTCTGCTTCTCACATGAAATCCCCGAAGGTCCTTGGTCGGCGTCAACTCAGATCTGGCCGCCTCGGCCGACGATGGTGGCTTCTCGCTCACCTCGCTGGCGGCCTCTTCATCGTCCACCGCCTCGGCCAGGACCCAGAACCGACCCCCAACCCCCAGCCTCTCCCCCACAAGGGGAGGGACGACGTGAGCACGGCGGGGGCCAGGTGCGTCTTCACGCGTCGCCTGTTGAGTCGCTCATTTCAAAACTCCACATACGGGTTTTCTACATTCCTATGTATAAACTTAATTATCCTTTAATTATTTTTAAAAGACAACTAATATATCCTCAATTACGAAGGAGTATTGAGCAATCTTAGCCGTCCATGTGTTTGATTTTGATTGAGTTTGGGGAAGGGTTGTACCCTTTTAGAGCCGGTGGAAGTTGTGGAGCAGAGAGGTTAGCTACTCAGAAACTGCAAGCATCTAGATGTGGCGTGTCCACCGAACTGGTTCTATACGTTTCATTTGTATAAATCTGCTTGAAAATCTAGTCTCCCCAAACGAAACATATGTTGAGTGGTCGCGTCGGTCGGTCTTTTTAATTTGCATGTGAATCTTCAAACCAAAAATGTGGTGGGCAAAAGAACAGCTTCAAGAACAAGTCCTTGGCCAAAGTAGTCAGGACCCAAGATCCTTCCATGTATGTGGAATGCCCTTTTCAACTTTCGTGGTCTTCCCCATGACCCAGCCATACGAGGAGTAGTGAGAAAGTGGCTACTCGACCAGCAATAACCAACATTAAGCCGGTCGTCCCCTTACAATGACCAAGGACCCGTTCTTTCTTTCTTACCACCCTGACTGACCCATGCAGTCTGCTAACCAAGTACGTACCAGGTTGTTTCCTATGCACAGTATCTGGTGTGCTCGTTTATATAGCTCGTACGTACGTACAGTCACCTCGAATAATGTACTCCTAAGATTGCCGGAAAAGGAAAGAAATCGGCACCCAATACAACAAGAACGTAGGAGCTAGCTAGAGATGGAGGAGGTCCGGTCACAGATCAGCGAGGCGTTCCGGCTGGCCGGCTCGCTCATGGACGAGCTCCCGACGGCCCAGAACGACCCGGCCTACCTCGCCGCTCGCTGCCACGGCGTCGTCCACGCTTACAGCACGGCCATCCGCATCTTGCAGCACTATGGCGGCGTGGGCGCCGCGGCAGCCGCGCCGCAGCAGTTTGCCGCCGGTGAGCCGCTCGACCTCCTCCGCCTACGCAGCAGCAGCAGCAGCACGGAGGGATCTGGCGTGAGGATCCAGTTTCCGGTGGATCCTACTACTCCGGCCCATTTGCAGGAGGCATTCCACATGCCGGCCGACGTATTCGGCAGGCATGATGCGGTGCGCGGCGCCGGGGCGGACGTCGCGGGCGCGTCGTCTGGCGGCCTGTTGAGGCGGCTTGCGTCGTCGAGGCCCCCGTCGCCGGTCCAGCCACGGCAGGGCAGGAGGAGGTACGTGTCCTCCGGTGTCCGTACGTCGTACTTTCCTAAGTTTTGCGGGTCAACGGTTCAAACTCGGAGACCTTTTACCACGTCGTCATGGCTGAGAAATGTCAGCCAACTTTCCTAGCTAGTACAGCAGTCAACCATGTACCTGGCTTAGTCTTTGTCCTCTGCATGCGACAGCGAGGTTGTGGTCGAATCCTCGCCAACCAAGTCATGCAGGTCCTTACACGCGGGTTTACACGGCAGATCCAAGCACTTACATAATTAAGGAGGAGAGGTTAATTAATTTAAGATGAAGACGTAGTGAGAATAAGTAAGGAAGGTGTTTAAAAAATATAAATATATAGCCTAGCCCTTTTAATTGGTTTGAACCTTTGGCTGAGATGACTAGTACATTAATTCAATATGGTATTAGAGTCTAGAGATGTCAGGTTAAAATCCCTGCTCATATATAGTTTAAAAGAAAAATCCGCGGGTTGCATCGAACCGACCCATTCGTCTAGACATGAGTGAAAGTGATAAGAATATAAATATATAGCGTCATTTCCATCAGTTCAGCTCTTGGTCTAGATGACTAGTGAACCAATTCAATACAAGGATCTATGTACCCGCACTAATTAATTAATTTAAGACAGCTGTTAGTTTCTATGTAAGAAACAATTCGGTTGAGTTTATAAAATCGAGCTAAAATTATGTAGTGTTGGTTTGCTTTAATTAATTAGGAGGGAAAGCGGGCAGAGGCAGACGGTGATGGTACCCGCGCAGAGGACAGGCAACACCGAGCTGCCCCCGGACGACGGCTACACGTGGCGTAAGTACGGCCAGAAGGACATCCTCGGCTCCAGGTACCCAAGGTAATCAAATCACTCATCCCAAAAGCTATTTACCGTTGTACAAACAGATATATCAAGAGTGGGATTTGATGAAACAGTGTTAGGAAAAACTAGAGACTTTTTTGATATAGTAGAAGCGGGTCGCCGTGAGAATTCCGGAAAATCGTCCCTAACATGGATCAAACTCCGGTCGTTAGGATGCGCCAACTGCGACCCAACCACTAGGCTATTGCCTCGTTCTCATCAAGAGTAGGATTTGGTCATGCATTCATACACTGCATTGTTTTAGCAGTTAATCTTTTTAGTCACCAGGGGCTAAAGAATCATCAAATAAATGATTTAAACTAGTGTCTAGATATATCCAAATTTAGACATATATATTTTGAGTAGTACATTGTGAGAATCACGAATTAATCAATTTTAAGAAGTTCACACTAATGTAAGCCAGCTATATATGTGCATTTCTGCAATACACAATTTACCAATACCAATATAGGTCGCCACGTATATCAGTATGAGAAAACTAGTAACACCTGCCCGTGCGTGTTTTATGTAATATAAACAGGAGCTACTACCGGTGCACTCACAAGAACTACTACGGATGCGACGCCAAGAAGAAGGTGCAGCGCCTGGACGACGACCCCTTCACGTACGAGGTCACCTACTGTGGCAACCACAGCTGCCTCACGTCGACCACCCCACTCTTCACCCTACCCGCTGATGCCTCCCCCACCGCCACCGCCAACTCTCCGACCACCGCCTTCGCCCCTGAAGACCTCGTTGATCACGCGCACTCTACCGCGCTGTCCACGTCCATCAACCTCGGCATAAGCTGGATGCCGGCAAGCTTCCAGAGCATTCAGGCCGCCACGGACGCCAGCATGCAAATGAGCGTGTCCGCCGCAGGGAAGGACACGGATTACCCGGCGCTGGACCTCGCCGACGTCATGTTCAACTCCGGCAGTGGTAGCGGGGGCAGCAGCATGGAGGGCCTCTTTTCTTCTCATGATCGACGTGATTTCTAGAACAACTGCTATATCCAGCAGTAGATGTGGATTATTCATTCTAATAGTCCCTCATTAACTTAATGTATGCATATAGCTCTAGCTAAGGAATAGATATTCATGTTTCCTTTGTTCTCTTTTAACCATTATCTTCAGCTACTTCTCATTCCTAATAAAGTTGCTTGATCGCATGTTTTTTTCTTTCGAAAAGGGGAGTATAACCCTGGACTCTGCATCCTGGGATGCACACAGCCTTTATTAAGGTTTAAAGAGTATCATGTTATTACAAGAAAGACATCAGAATGGGTTGATACATGCACCCCCCATCTGAAAAAATAAAGATCTCACAAGAGAGTATTTGCAACAGCTAGTTATACGTCAATCTACTAGAATGACGCCACGCAGCCTGGCTGAAGAACACCGAAGTAACCATCACAAGACGGTTGTACCCAGAAACCATGGGTGAACGCAGGTGTGCTGGTAGGAGGAAAGCCCAGAGCTGAATCCAAGACGCCGCCATATGAATAACCTGCAAAAAGGAAGAAACTCCCGCTCTGTTAATGATAATATTATTTCGACATTTCCAAATTGTCCAACAAATAGCCGAAATGCCAATCCGTATTCTGGCCTTATTCACCTTATCTATTCCATTTAGCCAATTACCAAACATATTGGTTATATTAGTTGGAGGACGTAGGTTATAAGTGCAAAAAATCACGCGCCAAATTATCTTTGCAAAAGGACACGCTAGAAACAAGTGCTCAATTGTTTCTACATCATCACAGAAGCAACATTTCATACACCCATTCCAGTTTTTCTTGGCAAGATTGTCTTTTGTTAGCAACACTTTGTTTCTGATAAACCACATGAATTTTTTTATTTTTAACGGTGTTTTTATCTTCGACAAATATCTTGAAGGAAAACGCGGATGCACATTCATGATATCTTCATACATAGATTTAACCGTAAAACCCCCTTTTTCAATTAAATTCCACGAAAACATGTCCCTCTCCTCCGTTAAAGATACTTCCATCAACCTCTCGCAGAGGTGCAACCATGCAACCCATTTATCCCCGTTAAATTTCTCCTAAATCCTATATTTAAATGGTTTTGGTTCAGAATGTCGTGGACGAAGACATGTTCTCTATGTACAATGTTGTAGAGGGACGGATATTGTTGGGAAAGAGGTACATCCCCTAGCCACACATCCTCCCAGAAACGAATATCTCTTTTGTCTCCATTTTTGAAAACACCATGGGCAAAAAACTCATCCTTCACTCCCATTAATCCTTTCCAAAAATGGGAATCGGTAGGCTTAACTTTGACCTGTGCTAAAGTTTTGTTGACCAGATACTTGTTGTGTAGCAACTCTTGTCAAACCCCTTCCTCTGTCAACAACTTATTCTACCATTTACTAAGTAAGCATTTATTTTTAATCTCAGCACTTCAATGCCCAAGCACCCCTGATCCTTGGGCCGACAAATAATATTCCACCGAGTCAGTAGGTATTTTTCTTATAATTATCACTTTGCCAAAAGAAACGTGATCGATAAAAATCCAGTCTTTTCCTTACGCATATAATCCCCTCGAAACCCTAAGACTCGGGCAAGGACCACAGAAAGATTTTGTCGCCTCTGCGGGGCGGAAAACTGCAGAGAGAGAAAGAGCTCTCCGGCAGGCAGAAATCTGCCGGGGAAATTCCTTTTCGGAGAGGGGAGATCGTCGCCATCAACACCATCATCAAGCTGGACTTCATCAGGATCATCATCATCATCGCCATCAACACCATCATCGAGTCATGTTGTTAGTAGTGGAATTGTGTTGAGAAAGATTCAATGGTTTGATAATTAAGTTGTGGTGTTATTCTTCTAGTGGTATCATGTGAACATCGACTACATGGTACTTCATATTTATGGGCCTAGGGGAATGCATTGTGTATTTGACTACTAATCGTAGGGGTTGCCGGAGTGACAGAAATCTGAACCCCGTTAGGAAACCTTTGCACAAGGGAGTGTAGGATCTCAAAGTTTAAGGCTCTGGTTATGTTTCTATCTTAATTACTTTCTTGTAGTTGCGGATACTTGCAAGGGGTTTAATCACAAGTATGTATTAGTCCTAGGAAGGTCAGTACATTAGCATAGGTTCACCCACATAAATCTTATCCAACTAGTGAAGATTAATCAACTATATGAAGCGAAAGCACTTGACAGTATTCCCATGTGTCCTCGAAAACATTTAGTCATCTTAAGTAATACAACCAGCTTGTCCTTTGCTAAAGAAAGGATTGAGCCACTTGCTACAATTATTATCATTGTCTTTTATTTACTCGCACTTTATTTATCTGCATTATCAAAACCCCCTAAAAATCAGTTTGCTAAATATTTACAGAGAATTCCTGATCCAAGCCACTCGTCAATACCTTCTGCTCCTCATTTGGTTCGACACTCTTACTTATCAAAAATACTGCGATACACCCCCTATACTTGTGGATCATCAAGACTATTTTCTGGCGTCGTTGTCGGGGAGTGAAGCGCTATTGGAGAGTAGAACTGGTAAACGAAACTTCTACTGTGAGTATTGTTTACTTCTGTTAGTTACTTTATTCTCAATATGGATAATTCACTTAGTTTCTTATTTCGTAATGCTACTACCACTGCTAAGGTAGTAGATGAACCTCCACCTGCTGAAAATGATACTTTTAAGATACCTACAAGAATTGTTGATCGTGTTATGGATAACTACTATTTTGGAGATGGAACTGTCTATCCCGGTAATCATTTGCTTTTTATACACGAATTATGCGGGTTGTTTAAGTGTGCAGGTATTACAACAGATTAAGTTAAGAAAAAGTTATTCTCTATATCACTGAAAGGAAGAACTGGGGAATGGTATAAGCTGCTAAAGAATGGCCAATCTCTTGAACGGGAGGAAATTGTACCTCTCTTTTATTCCAAATTTTATCCTCCCAGTGAGATTCATAAAGATCGAAATCAAAAATAAAAATTTTAGTCTCATGATGGAGAGAGTACAACTCAAGCTTCGGAGAGATTGAAGTCACTAATGCTCAAATGTCCTACTCATGAGCTCCCTAATAATATTATTATCGATAACTTTTAAACAAGACTTTTTCTTCATGATAAGGATTTATTGGTTGCTTCTTTCTCTGGAATATTTACACGTATGGAAGAAGAAGCTAAATGGGACCTTCTAGACTGTATTCAAGACAATACTGAAGCATGGGAGAATGACAAAGGAAGATAGTCAGGTATAAATTATGATTATGAATGCATTAAATCTTTTATAGGAACTGATGACTTTCATAATATTAGTAATGCCTATGGTCTTGATTCTGAAGTTATTGCAAATTGTTTTAAGGCTTTTGCCTCTTATATTAAAATTACCAAAAAGGAATGGAACAAGTATCATGCACCATATAAAGATATTGTTGATTGTGTTCCTGCTAGATGTACTGAGATTTGCACCATTTATCGTATTTTACCTGAACCTTATATAGAGAAAAAACCTTTCCCTGATAAGGTAAAGGAGCATTCTATGATAACTAGTGTAATTAACAAAAGTACAAGGAGAGATGTAAGGCCTGATGAACAAATAAACGTTGAACCTGCAGTAGCAGTTGTGAAAGACCTTGTCACTAAAAGTGTAGAAGATGGACACATTATCTTCTGTGAGGATTCCTCCAATATTGTTTCACATCCTGGTAGAACTAGGAAAGCTAGTGTCCCTGTGCTTTCTGTTAAAATAGGTGATCATTGCTATTATGGTTTATGTGATTTTGGTGCAAGTGCAAGTGATATTCCTTATGATCTTTACAAAGAAATTATGCATGAAATTGGTCCCTGTGAACTAGAAGAAATTGACGTGGCTATTCACCTTGCTAATAGACATACCATCTCTCCAATTGGTATTGTAAGAGATGTGGAAGTTCTTTGTGGTAAGATTAAATATCCTGCAGACTTTCTAGTACTTGGTTCAGCTGCTAGTATAACTTATCCTATCATTTTTGGTAGACCTTTCTTGAACACTTGTGGAGCCACTATAGATTGTAAAAGGAAGAAAATTTTAACCAAATTTTATGGAGAATCTTATGAGTTTAATTTTTTAAAATTTGCTAAAGTTCCTTATAAAAATGAATTGCGTGGTGAGTATTTTAGAGTTGAACAACTTGCTTCTATTTCTCTTGCTCCTAACAATGCTTTGAAGCAATTTATGGAAGACCACGAAAGTGAGATCTTCATGGAAGAAAGAAATGAGATTGACGAGATTCTCCTTCGTCAACCCAAGATACTTAAGAATAACTTACTTGTGGAAGATTTGGGTACCACACTACCACCTAAAAAGGATCCGTTTTTTGATCTGAAACCTTTACCTGACGATCTCAAATATGCTTACATTGATGATAAGAAAATATATCCTGTTAATATTAGCTCTAAACTTTCAGGAAAGGAACACCGAGGGGCTATGGGTTATACTCTTGATGATTTAAAAGGGATTTCTCCTACTATATGTCAGCATTCTATTAATATAGAACCTGATGCAATACCAGTGGTAGAACATCAACATCGTTTAAATCCGAAGATAAAGGAAGTGGTAAGAAATGAGGTATTAAAACTCCTTGATGCTGGTATTATTTATCCTGTTGCTAATAGTTAGTGGGTTAGTCATGTTCATTGTGTCCCTAAGAAAGGAGGTATTACTGTTGTGCCTAATGAGAATAATGAGCTTATTCCCCAAAGAGTAGTAGTTGGTTATAGAATGTGCATCGATTTCATAAAAGTTAACAAAGTTACTAAAAAGATCATTACCCACTGCCTTTCATTGATCAAATGTTAGAAAGGTTATCTAAGAAGACTAATTTTTTGCTTCCTTGATGGATACTCTAGGTTCTCTCAAATTGCTTTTAAACAACAAGATCAAGAGAAAACCACTTTTACATGCCCTTATGGAACTTATGCTTATAGCTGTATGCCTTTTGGTTTGTGTAATGCTCCTGCTAATTTTCAAAGATGCATGTCTGCTATCTTTCATGGTTTTTGTGAGGAAATTGTGGAAGTATTCATGGACGATTTTTTCGTCTATGGAATTTCTTTTGATAATTGTCTGCACAACCTTGATAAAGTTTTGTAGAGATGCGAAGAAACCAATCTTGTTCTTAATTGGGAGAAATGCCACTTCATGGTTAATGAAGGAATTGTCCTTGGACATAAAATATCTGAAATAGGCATTGAAGTTGACAGAGCCAAAGTTCAAGCAATTGAGAAAATGCCCTGTCCTAGGGATGTCAAAGGTATTCGTAGTATCCTTGGTCATGCTGGTTTCTATAGAAGGTTTATTAAAGACTTTTCCAAGATATCAAAACCTCTTACTAATCTTCTGCAAAAATATATACCTTTTGTGTTTGATGATGATTGTAAGGAAGCATTTGAAACTCTAAAGAAGGATTTAATAATTGCTCCAATTATTCAACCACCTGATTGGAGTTTCTCCTTTGAAATTATGTGTGGTGCTAGTGATTTTGCTGTAGGTGCTGTTCTTGGACAACGAATAGATAAAAATTTGAATGTTATCCAGTATGCTAGTAAGACTCTTGATGCTGCTCAAAAGAATTATGCTACTACTGGAAAGGAATTTTTAGCCGTTGTCTTTGCCTATGATAAGTTTAGACCTCATATTGTTGATTCAAAGTTACCATTCATACTGATCATGCTGCTATTAAGTATCTTATGACAAAGAAGATGCTAAGCCTAGGCTTATTAGATGGGTGTTACTTTTACAAGAGCTCAATCTACATATTGTAGATAGGAAAGGTGCTGAAAATCCTGTCGCTGATAACCTATCTCGATTGGAAAACATTTCTTTTGACCCCATGCATGTTAATGATAGTTTTCCAAATGAACAGTTGGCTGCAATAGGGGTAAGCTCGCAAGATAGTCCTTGGTATGCTGATTATGCTAAATTTATTGTTTCCAAGTATTTTCCTCCAACCTTTACATCCCAACAAAGAAGGAAATTCTTTTATGATTTGAGGCATTATTTTTGGGACGACCCACATTTATACAAAGAGGGAGTGGATGGTATTATGCGAAGATGTGTTCTAGAATATGAGGAAAAAGAGATATTGTGGAAATGTCATGGTAGTGATTATGGAGGGCATCACGCAGGAGATAGAACCGCACAAAAGGTTCTACAATCAGGTTTTTATTGGCCTACTCTTTTTAAAGATGCAAGAAAGTTTATCTTATCATGTGATGAATGTCAACGAGTTGGTAATATTTCTAGACGCAATGAAATGCCTATGAATTAATCTCTTATTATTGAACCATTTGACTGTTGGGATTTTGACTTTATGGGTCCTTTTCCTCCTTCAAAAGGTTATACTCATATTCTCGTTGCTGTTGAGTATGTTACGAAGTGGGTAGAAGCCATACCTACAAAAGTGCTGATGGTGAGACCTCTTTAAAAATGCTTAAGGATGTTATCTTTCCTAGGTTTGAAGTGCCTAGGTATCTTATGACTGATGGAGGCTCACATTTCATTCATGGCGGTTTTAGGAAGACCCTTGCTAAATATGACGTTAATCATAGAATTGCTTCATATTATCATCCCCAAACCAGTGGGAAAGTAGAACTATCAAACAGAGAAATTAAATCTATCTTACAAAAGACTGTTAATAGATCAAGAAAACATTGGGCTAAAAAGTTGAATGATGCCTTATGGGCTTATAGAACTGCTTATAAAAATCCTATGGGAATGTCTATTTACAAAATGGTTTATGGAAAAGCTTGTCACCTGCCTTTAGAATTAGAACACAATGCTTAATGGGTAGCGAAAGAACTTAATAGATATTTCAAACTTGCTGGTGAGAAAAGATTGTTTGAGTTGAGCTCTTTAGATGAGTGGAGAAGTGAGGCGTACGAAAACGCTAGAC
Source organism: Avena sativa (assembly GCA_916181665.1). Taxonomy (NCBI): domain Eukaryota; kingdom Viridiplantae; phylum Streptophyta; class Magnoliopsida; order Poales; family Poaceae; genus Avena; species Avena sativa. The sequence continues at coordinate 440,623,248 of OV702295.1, forward strand.
TCTTTAAAGAAAAAGTTAAAAGATGGCATGATAGGAGAATTCTTAAGAGTGAATTTCATGTTGGTGAGAAAGTTCTATTGTATAGGTCTCATCTCAAATTTTTTGCAGGAAAACTACTTTCAAAATGGGAAGGATCTTTCGTTATTGAAGAGGTGTACCGTTCAGGCGCAATAAAAGTTTCCTCCTTAAGAGACAACACTACAAAAGTGGTGAATGGTTAAATACTCAAGCATTATATTTCTGGAGATTTTTACTATGAAGATATTAATATAATTCAAGCGGTGACTCCGGAAGAATTTATTAAAAGCCAAGTTCAGAGACCTGCAGAGTCTGTTTTCGAATAGGGAACAATTCTGGTAAGAAAAGATCCACGAAAATTTTTCCAAGTTATATTTTTGCAGTTTTTATCTAACATGGAATTAATGAGTCGAAAGAGGGACGGAAATGGAGCCCGGGTGGCTCACACCACCCCGTGGCGCGGGTCCACCTAGTCGTGCCACCAAGGGATGTGGCTACCCCAGAGCCCGTCTCCGACCCGTTTTCTCCAAGTACTTTCCTTTTGCTGTTAAACTTCGTAATATATAATCCCCCGGATCCCCCGAGGTTCGTTTATCATGTTCTCGTCTTGTTTTCGTTTCGATCTGTTCTATTCAGATGTCATTCTAGGATTTTTCTTCGGAGGACTATGAGATGTGCCGCTGGCGTGAGCTCCATCGCAATCTTGAGCAGAGGACCTTCATAGGATGGGTGGAAGAGGAAAGGATCACAGCTAGGCACGAAGACCTGGATCGGAGCATTGAGGAGGAAGTGAAGATCATGTCAGCAGGCATGAAAGTACAAGGGCTGATACCTCCAGTGCTAGATCTCAATTCCTGCCCTGCAATAGTGGAAGCTCTACGAGCCACCGACGAGTTTTGCGATAAGTACCGAGCCCTAAGGAGAGAGGTGGATATACTTCAAGAGGAGAATAACAGGCTTTGCAAGATCCAGGAAGATTTTTCTCACTCCGATCATGGGCGGAACACCACCACCACCGAAGGAGTAATTCGTCATCAGGTTTTGGCATCCCCTTGGTTAGTTCCAAGCTTGGGGGTGTGTCTCGGTATCATATCATTATCTTTCATCTTTTTACCTTTTTAGTAGAGTCATATCATGAATAGATAAGTTATCATATAGGATGGTTTGCATTATGGAAGTATCTCCCCTCTAGTTAGATATCTATTTATCCCTTTGTGTGAGTTGCCATTATGGAATATAAATGAGAAGTTCTATCACTTACTTTTTGCACATCTTGTTTTAGTTTGCAAATTCCGTTATATGATTGATCTTGTTGATAGTATTGGTATCACTTTGGGATCATTAAGTAAATTGAGATTGGTTTTGGGAAACCTAGCCCAGGTCAAAAGCAATACTATTAGAGGATTGAATGGAAAAGAGAAAAAGTACTTTTAAGATATATAATTTCATCATCTTTCTTTCTTGTTTGGCTCATAAGCTTAGTATTCTCTAGTTAAGATCTTTTGTGTTTCCAAGGAAGATTGCATGATCGTTTCTATCACTTGTATGTTTGTTTGTTCCTTCAATTCTTATGCTTGCTGCTCAGCCTTGCTAGCCAAAAAACCTGTACTGAGAGGGAATACTTCTCGTGCATCCAATCCTAAAACTAAAATCTATGCCATTTGCGTCCACCATATCTACCTATTAGCATTATTGCTATTCCAAGTAAATTCATGTTTTTATCTACCTTCCAAATTAAACTTGTTACGTGAAAACTAGTGATTAAAGCTCTCACAAACTTGATGGCACACTTTACTTTCTTGCACTTAATAAACTTGAACCTTTGCGTTCATCTATGTTGCGTATATTCTTGCACTTTATAAGTTGAGAATTAACAGAAGCATGCTATCATGGGGAACGTTTTCCACATTGCACTTATTATTCAGTTGATATCATGTTTCTTTTGTTTATGGATCTCGGTGGTGTGAAATGAAAGGAGATCTTGTAAGCTCATGGATTTTGTATGTGTGTTAGAGAAATGCCTGGGCGGCTAGCCTAAGCCATGCCTAATCATGGTGGAAACTTGCAGCATAACTGTAGTGAGCATTATGTGAAGCATCCTCAACAAAAACCTATGCAAATAGCAAATAAAAAGATTGTTGAGATGCTCATTGTCTGTTGCCTTGTCATTTTGATAAGGGATAGCTCCCGTATCATGGGAAAGGGGTACCCTGTTGGCGTTTCTCCATGATACACATGTACTTACAATAACAAGAACTTGCTCGTGACTAAAGTTGAGTAGCATGAGGTCTGGGACTCGTAAGCAAGGGCATGAGATTTTTAACTTATAACTTGTCAAGCATATCCTCATATTTGTTCACTTTAGCCTTAATCAGCTAAAAGATGCTTATGATAGGGGAAATGAGAGCTCAAAGCTAGTAAGTACCATACTTCTTGGAAGCTATTTATGAGACTTGAAATCCCTGTTTCTCTCTGCAAAAAGGCCTATCTTTTACTTTTTAGTTGAGTCAGTAAACCTATCCCTTTCTATCTTAAGCAAGCATTTGAGTTGTTGAGATTCAATCACCCATATGATGATATATCATGTTTCTTATGTTCCTTGTTTTTCACACTGCTCTTATCTTAGTGGATATTACCTTGAAAGCTATCATTGAAAACCTATAATGTTTGACTCCTGCAATTTGTTAACCATTTTATGACCAAAAACAAAGTTTGCCATTACCAATTATGATTTACTTTATGCATCTTTATTGTGTTCCCCTTACTCATTGCAAGCTAAGTTATATACTAGTGAGTTGTTTCTATTATGATTTGTGTTCTGATGAATGTGATGCTTCTTGTCTGTATTCTCTTTATGGACACTTCACTCCATAAACCTGTGGACATGTTTAATGAGCTCAGTTTTCGCTTGGGGACAAGCGAAGTCTAAGCTTGGGGGGAGTTGATACGTCTATTTTGCATCACCATTCTATATCATAATTCACTGTTATTCATTGATATATTTCATATTAAGAGATAGTACATATGTTATTTCATCGATTTTTGCATGATTGATGATTTTGGGAGGATGAACCACCGGAGCCAGGATTCTGATGGAAAAGGCACTGTTTGGAGGCAAAATTCATGAAGATCAGAAATCCCGGAAAATATATGGAAAATCGAATTTTTCCAGAAGACGAAGGAAGCCAGAAGGGGAAGTGGAGAGGGGGCACAGGGGGCCCACACCACCCCCTGACACGGGCCAGCCCTGGCTACACCACCAGGTGGTGTGGCCACCCTGGCCCACCTCTGGCATCGCCCTCTAACGCATATAATCCCCTCGAACCCTAAGACTCGAGGGAGGGACCACAAAAAGATTCCGTCGCCTTTGCGTGGCGGAAAACTGCAGAGAGAGAAAGAGCTCTCCGGCAGGCAGAAATCTGCCGGGGAAATTCCTTCTCGGAGAGAGGAGATCATCACCATCAACACCATCATCAAGCTGGACTTCATCGGGATCATCATCTCCATCATCATCTCCACCAGCACCATCATCACCACTCTGTACCGCTGTAACAATTGGGTTGGATCTTCCATAGTTCTCAGGGGAAACTTTCCCAGCGTTGATTACTTGTTGTAGTTGATGCTATTGAGTGGAACCGTTTAATTATTGTTATGTTCAGATTGTTACTTATCATTATTCCATCTCTGATCTTGATCCATATGATGTCTCGTGAGTAGTTCGTTTAGTTCTTGAGGACATGGGAGAAGTCATGTTGTTAGTAGTGGAATTGTGTTGAAAAAGATTCAATGGTTTGATAATTAAGTTGTGGTGTTATTCTTCTAGAGGTATCATGTGAACATCGACTACATGATTCTTCACCTTTATGGGCCTAGGGGAATGGATTTTGTATTTGGCTACTAATCGTAGGGGTTGCCGAAGTGACAGAAACCTAAACCCCCGTTAGGATACCTTTGCATAAGGGAGTGTAGGATATCAAAGTTTAAGGCTGTGGTTAGGTTTCTATCTTAATTACTTGTAGTTGCGGATGCTTGCAAGGGGTTTAATCACAAGTATGTATTAGTCCTAGGAAGTTCAGTACATTAGCATAGGTTCACCCACACAACACTTATCCAACTAGAGAAGATTAATAAACTATATGAAGCGAAAGCACTTGACAGTATTCCCATGTGTCCTCGAGAACGTATGGTCATCTTAAGTAATACAAACGGCTTGTCCTTTGCTAAAGAAAGGATTAGGCCACTTGCTGCAATTATTATCATTTTCTTTTATTTGCTCGCACTTTATTTATCTGCATTATTGATGTCTACGCACGCTTCTATTCTTGTAGACAGTGTTGGGCCTCCAAGTGCAGAGGTTTGTAGAACAGCAGCAAGTTTCCCTTAAGTGGATCACCCAAGGTTTATCGAACTCAGGGAGGAAGTGGTACAAGGTATCCCTCTCAAGCAACCCTGCAATCAAGATACAAGAAGTCTCTTGTGTCCCCAACACACCCAATACACTTGTCAGGTGTATAGGTGCACTAGTTCGGCGAAGAGATAGTGAAATAAAAGTAATATGGATGATTATAAGTGGTAATTGCAATCTAAAATAAGAGTGGCAGGAAGCAAACATGTAACATGACTAATTGTAAATGGTGTTTCAATGCTTAGAAACAAGGCCTAGGGATCATACTTTCACCAGTGGACACTCTCATATAAATATCTTCTCTTCATAATGTTACCCTGAACTACTCTCCGGTTGGACGATGTAGGGCTATAACAACACCTTAAAGTTCACATTCCCCATCTAGATAACCCCTCACTATCACCTTGAGCGCTAGATAGTTCCAACAAACACCACAATCTCATAGAGACATGCAACTCAAATTATACTCATGACAAGTATTTATGTAATCGTAGCCAAAGTGCCGCAAGGTGTGCACACTGTCAACTTCACACACGTGGGGTTAAGCAGAGATTCATTAAAGCACTTGAGTAGCATAATAGATCTATAGATTACAAATCTCATGGTCTCAATAAGATCATGCATAGAGAGAGAGATGAATACATAGATACTGGTAGAACCCTTAGCCTCGAGAGAGAACTACTCCCTCCTTATCATGGGAGTCAGCAACGGCGATGGAGATGGCGGTGGAGTCGATGGAGATGGCTCCGGGGCACTTCGCCGTCCCGGCAGGGTGCTGGAACAGAGACTTCTGTCCCCTAAATCTTCTCTTCGGTGGCGGCAGCACTATGGAACTTTTCCTGGAATTCTGATCTTGTTCTTAGGGTTTTCATCCTGGGAGGAATATATAGGCGAAGGGGCAAGGTCGGTGGAGGCCTGAGGGGCCCACACCACCCCATGGCGCGGCCTGGCCTGGCCCGCGCCACCAGGTGGTGTGGCCAGCCCTGGCCCTCTTCCATCGCTGCTTCTAGCTCCGTGAGTCTTCTGGTAAAATATTGACTTTGGCTTTTGTCCGGTCCAATTCCGAGAATATTTCTTTTCCATCTTTTCTGAAACCAAAAATAGGAGAAAACAGGCAACTCACATTGCGGCATCTTGTCAATAGGTTAGTTCCAAAAAATGCATAAAAGTATCTCAAAATGTAGACAAAACATAAGATAGTTGATATAAAACAAGCATGAAACGTCAAAAATTATAGATACGTTTACGACGTATCAACATCCCCAAGCTTAACTCCTGCTCGTCCTCGAGTAGGTAAGTGATAAAAAGAATAATTTTTGAGGTGACATGCACCATCACAATCTTGATCAAGGTATTCGTAAAACATTGATAGCTGGGATCATAGTACTCTAACATAGACATGAAAGATATAGTTCGAACAATAAGACATAGCAACTATGTTGTAACATGAAGAGTTACAAACAAAAGATTCATGAATAAATAATGCTTTGAAAGACGTTTGTTTGTTTCACATATAGAAAACATAATGAGAATGTATTCAGCTTGTCCCTCATAGTGTAGCAAAACATAAATGCATAGGAGACCTTCAAAGTTCATAAGGGTGACTAGATACAAATAGTTTAAGACCAAGCAATATCAAAGTTATGAATCAATGAACAAGTTTTGGGACAATGCACATTAAACTAAGAATGACCACTATGCTCTCTAAATAGGTGCATAAAGATAGAAGATGGAGACTCAACATAAAAGTAAAAGAAAGGCCCTTTATAGAAGGAAGCAGGGATTCAAGTATCATAAAGAGCTTCCAAAAATTATGGTACTTATTAGCTTTCAGCTCTCATTGCCCCTATCATAAGCATCTTTAGGTGGTTAAGGTTAAAGTGAACAAATATGAGGATATGCTTGACAAGTTATAAGCTGAAAATCTCATGCCCCTTACTTACGAGTACCGTTCCTCATGCTACTCAAGTTTAGTCACAGGTAAGTTCTTGTCATTGTAAGTACATGTGTATCATAGGGAACCGCCAACGGGGTACCTGTTCCCGATGACACAGAAGATGCACCATATCAAAATGACAAGGCAAGCAGATAATGAGCATCTCAGCGATCCTTTTATATCCTATTTGCATAGGCTTTTTTTATTTTTTTTCTCTTTTTTTCTTTCCTATTTGCATAGGCTTTTTTTATAGAGGATGCTTCATAGATTGCTCACTATGGTTATGCTACAGGTTTCCACCATGATTAGGCATGGCTTAGACTAGCCGCCAGGTGTTTCTCTAACACATATAAGAACTCCATGAGCCTTACAAGCTCCCCTTTCATTTCACACCGCCGGGATCCATAAGCAAAAGAACATGATATCAACTAAATAAAGTGCAATGTTGAAAGCGTTCCCCATGATAACATGGTTCTGCTAATTCACAACTTACAACGTAGGCATATACGCAACATAGATGGTCACAATGGTTCAAGTTTATTAAGTGCAAGAAAAGTAAAGTGTGCCATCAAGTTCGTGAGAGCTATAATCACTAATTTTCACATAAGAAGTTTAATTCTGAAGGTAGATAAAAACATCAATATACTTGGAATAACAAATGCTAATAGGTAGGTATGGTGGACTCTTTGGAATAACTTGGTTTTATTGGGAGTTGGATGCATGAGTGGAACTCATACTTGGTATGGAGGCTAGCAAAAGACTGGGCGCGACCAACTAAAAGAGCAATAATGGCCATAATCATGCAAAGCGACAAAACATTATTAATTAAAGCATAAAGTGATATTACAAGACGAAAACTGAATGATCATAGAGGCTATGGTGACTTGGTATAGTCTTAACATGGTGTGAGCATGCGCCAAGTCAACCCAAATAAAGCATTAAAGGAGAATACCACAATATTATGCTTTTATATGCTAAAACAACGCATGATTCTTTCAAGGAACATTAAGCAATCTCAATTGTTTGTAACCAGTCATGCTACAGTAATAATCACTAAGCATAAAGTTATAGCAATATCAAACATGACATGATAAAGACTAGGCCACAGTCAAAACAAGCTCCTTTTTGTACCACTCATAAGCATGAACTTTCCTACTCTTTTTCAACACCAATTGAAAACTAAAGCTAAACGCAGTGCTAGCAAAGGAGAACACTCACAGAACAATAAGAGTGAAAACTAGAGTGTTCTAGGCAATGAATAACAGGGTGTGTGTCTCTCCAAAAGAAGTGTGTTGGGATCCAACCAACTTATTTAAGCAAACCAAACAAAAGAAAACTAAAAACAAAAATGATGACGCTCCAAGAACAACACAATTGTGCATGAAACAATAAGAATGAAGTGTTTGGAAGAAACTTGATATTTTTATTGATGAAGAAGGTGATGCCTTCGGCATCCCCAAGCTTTAACGCTTGTACTTCTTGAATATTTCTTGGGGTGACACAGGTGGCATCCCCAATCTTGATATTTTGTACATACTTCATCTTATCACATTGTTCTTCCACACACTTTAAAAGTTCCTTCATACAAAACTTCACACAATCTTCATTAGCAACATTAGTGTATTCAAGATAATAAGTATTTAGGTTTAGTTTCAACACAAGTAAAACTTCCATTAAAACAGAAGCTACTGTAGCAATTCATTTTAAAAGTTCAAATGATCAAGGAGAACTCAAGGAGAAAGAGATTAAGAGGCAAATGCAAATAATGGCAGAAATCTGTCAAAATAGACCAGCAGGTAAAAACCGATTTTTCTGAAGACCTTATGTTGCTCAAATCGAAAAGTGTTAAACTAACGAAAGTTAGATAACAATCTGGGGAAGAAGCACATAAAATTACAGCACAATCCGACATACTGAGATTTTTCACAATTTTTTATAGTGACACACAGAAATCTGTTTCGGGACAGCAACTTTCCCAAGTCTTACTTCCCTCTCATTAGAGGTTATTCTTGGCACAAAAACCACACAAAAAGGATAATAAGAGGTTATTACTGAATCAATAACTTCCAATACTCAACAAAACAAAAATAAACTGAAAGCAAAAATATATTGGGTTGTCTCCCAAAAAGCTCTTTCTTCAAGCCATTAAGATATACATGATAAATTCGATGATGCTCACATAAGAAATATGAATTGAAGTAAAAGACAGCATCAAGAAGAAAATATGGAAAAAAATTAAGTATAACCCACTTCCTATGAAAAATAATCTTCTAAAGAAACAAGTCATGAAAGCACAAAGCAACAAGCATAGGAAAACAAAACAAGTGCAACTTCAAAATTTTCAACATAAAGAGGGGAAACTTAATATTGTTGAGACATAAAACCATGTTTCCCTCTCTCATAATAACTTTCAGTAGCATCATAAAATTAACAATATAACTATCACATAAAACATTCTTATCATGAGCCACATGCATAAAAGAATTAATACTCCCCACATAAACATATTCATTCTTATTAATTGTAGTGGAAACAAATTCAACAAAATAGCTATCATTATTATTCTCATCACCATAATCATCAACTATAGGAGGCATATTGTAATCATAAGTAATTTTCTCCTCAATAGTAGGTGGACTGAAAATATCATATTCATTATTGTAATCATCATATATTGGAGGTATAGTATCATCATAAGCGATAGAATAATTATCTTCCAAAGTGTGTTCATTTGTAAACATATCATCATTGGAAAGAACATGGATAGTACTAATAGTGCAGCAATTATTAACATCATCATTTTCAGAATTGGTACCGAAGAGATTTTCAATATCAAAAGTAGTGTGATTTTCCCAATCATGATCACTACTATGGGTAATAGGCATAGGAATATCATCGAGTTTAGACACATAAAAAACTATAATAGGAGCAACATGCTTAGGGGAAAATACCGTTTCCTCCCTCCTTTTAATCCTCCTCTTCTTCTTTTTCTTCTGCTCTTTAGGAGGGAGAGGCTTGAAAGGAAGCTTCTCCATAAATCTCGGTTTATTGTTAGAGACAATAGAAGAAACTTTGGAGGATTCCTTCTTTTCATTAATAAGATCAAAACACATATTAGTCCTGTCATATTTTGGTAAAATCTCATCTTTTATAATATTTTGTATGTATGTATTTGTGTGTCAATTATAAACACAATAAAGATGACAACCATGCAGGACGCTATTCATATCAAAAGCACTCATATCTACCAAAGAAGTTTTTCTTGATAATTCTTCACACCCCAAAAATAATGTAAGTTCATCTTGCTGATTAGGAGTGATCATGTTATCACAATACAAACTTGCAGTACTCATTGGATTAGAAGGGCTATTATTATGGCCTGAGCATTGAAAATTGAAATGACCCACTTTAAAGCAAATTTCACAAATAAAAGGATAGAGGGCACAAACTTTTTTACCAAGATCATTTAGAGCCCTATACCACGTTCTAGTTTTTCATTCATGTGGGTGATACAATATTCTTCTTCAATTTGATTCTTCTCACAGGGTCTATGTATTCCACAAAAATTAACATGCTTATAAGAAATAGTACTTTCAGAGGTTTGAGCATGTTTATTGCTATCATTAATAACAATTTCATTTTTCATGCAAGTGTCTTTAAAAGGCTCATGATACATGCCCCATTTTTCTTTAGGAGAATTAATATGAGAAGCAAAGGCTCTACAACAATCAACAAGAATTTGGGGATCAAGACCATATTTAGCACTAAGCTCTTGACAATCAGTAGTTTCAGCAAAAGATTTAATGCAATCATACTCATAGTTTATACCTAGTTCTTTACCTTTGTCGTTATCCCAATCTTCGGTATTGCTTTGAATTGTTTCAAGAAGATCCCACTTAGCTTTGACATCCTTACTTGCGAAGGATCCCTCTAAACAAGTATCTAGATAGTCCTTGTAATGTCTTGAAAGCCTTGCATAAAAATTATTAATATTAATATTACTAGGGAGCTCATGAATGGGACATTTGAGCATTAGTGACTTCAATATCCCCCATGCTTGGGCAATACTTTCTCCATCATGAGGATGAAAATTATAAATGTAATTCCTATCTTTATGCATTTCATGAGGAGGATAAAATTTAGAGTAAAAGAGAGATTCAAGTTCCTTCCACTCCAAATGATGATGATCGTCTAGTAGCTCATACCACTTCCTTGATTTGCCCTTAAGTGATAAAGAGAATAGCTTCCTCTTAACTTGGTTCATTGAAATACCTACAAACTTGAACAAATCGCATAATTCGTGTATAAGGAGTAAATGATCACCAGGATGGACAGTTCCATCTCCAAAATAACCGTTATTCATAACACGTTCAACAATTTCCATAGGTATTTTAAAAGGGATGCCTTCAGTATGTGGATTTAAAATATCACAAGCATCATTAGAATTACCACATATAGGAGATAACGTATCATCAGAGAAAATTTTCTCCTTTAAAGCTGCGGAACTAAAAAGATCATTTTCATACAAACTAACTTCAACAAGCTTAGACGTTTCCATAGCATTAGTAACAAAGGTGTTCAAAAAATTCATACTAATAACATTGCTATTAGCATGCAAAGAAAGTTCCATGGGATTTTTAATTTTATTTTCAAACCATTTATGTTCTACCTTAGGAAAAATACTAAAAAACTCTCTAATTTTGTTGTTGTTTTCCATTAAGCCTAACTAATGAAAATAAAAACAAGAAACAAAAAGATATAATTGCATAATCTAAAGGAAATAACTTCGAGCACTCACACACCAACTACAGTACTAGAAGATAACTTAGTAGCCAGAAGATGTACCTTTTACCTTACCTCCCCGGCAACGGTGCCAGAGAATAGCTTGATGTCTACGCACGCTTCTATTCTTGTAGACAGTTTTGGGCCTCCAAGTGCAGAGGTTTGTAGAACAACAGCAAGTTTCCCTTAAGTGGATCACCAAGGTTTATCGAACTCAGGGAGGAAGTAGTAAAAGCTATCCCTCTCAAGCAACCCTACAATCAAGATACAAGAATTCTCTTGTGTCCCCAACACACCCGATACACTTGTCAGGTGTATAGGTGCACTAGTTCAGCGAAGAGATAGTGAAATAAAATTAATATGGATGATTATAAGTGGTAATTACAATCTGAAATAAGAGTGGCATCAAGCAAACATGTAACTAGACTAATTGTAAATGGTGTTTCAATGCTTAGAAACAAGGCCTAGGGATCATACTTTCACCAGTGGACACTCTCATATAAATATCTTATCTTCATGATGCTACCCTGAACTACTCTCCGGTTGGACGATGTAGGGCTATAACAACACACCTTAAAGTTCACATTCCCGATCTAGATAACCCCTCACTATCACCTTGGGTGCTAGATAGTTCCAACAAACACCACAATCTCATAGAGACATCCAACTCAAATTATACTCATGACAAGTATTTATGTAATCGTAGCCAATGTGCCACATGGTGTGCACACTATAAACTTCACACACGTGGGGATAAGTAGAGATTCATTAAAGCACTTGAGTAGCATAATAGATCTATAGATTACAAAGCTCATGATCTCAATAATATCATGCATAGAGAGAGATGAACACATAGATAACGGTAGAACCCTTAGCCTCGAGAGAGAACTACTCCCTCCTCATCATGGGAGTCAGGAAAGGCTATGGAGATGGCAGTGGAGTCGATGGAGATGGCTCCGGGGGCACTTCTCCTTCCCGGTAGGGTGCTAGAACAAAGACTTCTGTCCCCCGAATCTCCTCTTCGGTGGTGGCGGCGCTGTGGAACTTTTCGTGGAATTCTGATCTTGTTCTTAGGGGTTTCGTCCCGGGAGGAATATATAGGCGAAGGGGCAAGGTCGATGGAGACCTGAGGGGCCTGCTGACTCGTGTACTAACGAGCTCATTGGGGAGCCCCAAGAGGAAGGTATGATGAGCACAGTAGTAAGTTTCCCCCAGTTATGAAACCAAGGTTATCAATCCAGTAGGAGCAAGGAAACATCTCAAAGGTGTTGCTACCTGGACTTTGGCAGGGCGCACTACCGGTGCCAGCAGCAACGTGGAAACCTGCACAACACAACCATAGAACTCTATCCCCAACTTGCAATGAGGTTGTCAATCTCACCGGTTTTGCTGAAAACAAAGGATTAAACATATCGAGTGGAAGAAAGTAATAGTTTGCAGAAAGTAAACACAAAGTAGCAAATAATTGATTGTAGATTGAAGGTAAAAGAAAGGACCGGGGTCCATAGTTCACTAGTGGTGGCTCTCCTTAAGATAGATGACATGTTGGGTGAACAAATTACAGCAGGGCAATTGACAAACATCGAGAAAGCATACAAGCATATACTACTCATCTTGACTCCTTTGAGACTTGATTGGGCATTACAACATTATACATAGTCCGTAATCCAACTGCATCTATGACTAATAATACACCTTCAGGTTATCATCCGAACCCCCTCTAGTATTGAGTTGCAAGCAACAGTTAATTGCATTATGCATTGCGTGTAAAGTAAACAATACGATTGTTCTATGAACAAAGGATTGTTGTTTCTCCCTAGTAGCAACAGCACATCTAGTACCTTAGAGATTTCTATCACTTCCCCAGATTATTAGAGGCATGAACCCACTATCGAGCATAAATACTAACTCTTGGAGTTGCTAGCATCTACTTGGCCAAGATAGCTACTAACAACGGAAAGCATGCAAGATCACAAATAACAAAGCCATGATAGAATCAATAATCAATCTGAAATAGCATCTCAATATCCATCGGATCCTCGCAAACACAACATGTAGGATTACAAATAGATGATCTTGATCATGAACGGAGCTCACAAGATCTAAACATGATAGCACAAAGGAGGAGAACCAGCCATCTAGCTACTACATGGACCCGTAGTCTAGAGATGAACTACTCATGCATCACACCGGAGGCTTGCATGATGATGAAGAAGGCCTCCAGGGTGAATTCCCCTCTCCGGCAGGGTGCCAGGAAGAGCTTCATATCCCTCCCGATCTAGGGATGGAGATGACGGCGGCTATAGACTCTTTCGTGGAATTTTGATCGGGTACTTAGGGTTTCTGTATTAGAGGCAATATATAGGCAAAAGAAGAGGCCGAGGGGGTGCCTGGGGCAGCCAGACCACCCCCTGGCACGGGCCAAGCCTGTCCACGCGGCCAAGTGGTGTGGCCGGGCCCCAGCCCCTCTCCGTCTCGTATTCTGGCTCCCGGTGTCCCTCGGTGAAAAACCGACTTTGGCTTTTGTCCCGTCCAATTACGAGAATATTCATTTTCTGACTTTCCTGGAACCAAAAACAGCAGAAAACAGGCAACTGGCACTGTGGCTCTTGTTAATAGGTTAGTCCAAGAAATCATATGAAAAGTACTCCAAAGTGTGTACAAAACATAAGAAAGTAGATAAACCAAGCATGGAACATAAAAAATTATGGATAAGTTAGCAACGTATCAACATCCCCAAGCTTAACTCCTGCTCGTCCTCGAGTAGGTAAGTGATAAAAAGAAAGAATAATTTTTGAGGTGACATGCACCATCATCAAATTGATCAAAGTATTTGTAAAACATTCATAGCTGGGATCATAGTACTTCTATCATAACATGAAAGACAAAGTTCTAGCAATAAGAGAAAGCAACTGTGTTGCAACATGAAAAGTCATAAATAAAAGATTCATGAATAAGAATGCTTTGCAAGACGTTTGTTTGTTTCACATAAAGAAACCATAGCATAGTGGCATTCATCTTGTCCCTCATAGAGTAGCAAACATAAATGCATAGGACACCTTCAAAGTTCATAAGAGTGACTAGATACAAATAGTTTAAAACAAGCAATATCAAAGCTATGCATCAATCAACAAGTCTTGGGAGAATGCACATAGAACTAAGAATGGCCACTATGCTCTCAAAGTAGGTGCATAAAGATAGAAGGTGGAGACTCAACATAAAAGGCCTTCATAGAAGGAAGTAGGGATTCAAGTCTCATAATGAGCTTCCAAAAATTATGGTACTTATTAGCTTTCAGCTCTCATTGCCCTATCATAAGCATCTTGAAGGTGATTAAGGTTAAAGTGACACAACTAAGAGGATATGCTTGACAAGTTATAAGCCAAAATCTCATGCCCTTACTTACGAAGACCGAACCTCATGCTACTCAACTTTAGTCACAAGTAAGCTCTTGTCATTGTAAGTACATATGTATCATAGAGAACCGCCATCGGGGTACCCCTTGCACATGATACAGGTTCTATCCCATAATCAAAATGACAAGGCAAGTAGGCAATGAGCATATCAGTGATCTTTTTATTTGCTATTTGCATAGGTTTTTATTGAGGATGCTTCATAGAGTGCTCATTATAGTTATGTTGCAAGTTTCCACCATGAATAGGCATGGCTTAGGCTAGCGGGCCAGGCGTTTCTCTAATACAAATACAAACTCCACGATCTTACAAGTTCCCCTTTTATTTCACACCGCTAGGAACCATAAGCAAAAGAACATTATATCATCGGGGTACAAAGTACAAGTGCAATGTTGAAACCGTTCCCCATAATACATTGTTCTGCTAACATCAACTTATAAAGCGCAAGCATATACGCAACAAATATGGACTCAATGGTTCAAGTTTATTAATTGCAAGAAAGTAAAGTGTGCCATCAAGTTCGTGAGAGCTTTAATCACTAGTTTTCTCATAACAAGTTTAATTAAGAAGGTAGACAAAAACATGAATATACTTGGAATAGCATATGCTAATAGGTCGGTATGGTGGACTCTTTGGAATAACTTGGTTTTAGGAGTTGGATGCATGAGTGGAACTCATACTTGGTTACGGAGGCTAGCAAAATACTGGGAGCGACCAACTAAGAGAGCAATAATGGCCATAATCATGCAGAGCGACTAAACATTATTGATCAAAGCATAAAGTGATACTACAAGTTGAAAACTAAAGGATCATAAAGGCTATGGTGAATTGGGATAGTCATAACATGGTGTGAGCATGTGCCAAGTCAACCCAAATAAAGCATCAAAGGAGAATACCACAATACTATGCTTTAATATGCTAAAACAACGCATGATTCTTTCAAGGCACATTAAGCAATCTCAATTGTTTATAACATGTCATGATACAGCAAATAATACTAAGCCTAAAGCCAAAACAATATCAAAGCATGGGCCACCGTAAAAAATAAGCTCCTTTTACCACTTAAGCATGAACTTTCCTACTCTTTTCCAATCCAAACCAAACTATTTGAAAACCAATGCATGAAAGAGGGGGTCCAACCAATTTATTCAGCAAACTAAGCAAGACAAGCAAACGAAAACCAAAATGAAAAACGAAAAAGAAGACGCTCCAAGAACAACACAACTGTGCATGAAACAATAAAAATGAAGTGTTTGGAAGAAACTTAGGATTTTTATTGATGAAGAAAGGCATCCCCAAGCTTTGACGCTTGTACTTCTTGCATATTTCTTGGGGTGACACGTGTGGCATACCTAAGCTTGAGCTTTAGTCCATCCTTCATCTCATTACTCATTCCTTCCATACACCTGAAATTTTTCCTTCATACAAAACTTAACATAATCTCTATTAGCAACATTAGTGCACTCAAGATAATAAGTCTTTAGGTTCAGTTCCAACACCAATAAAACTTCCATTAAAACAAAAGATACTGTAGCACTTCACTCAAAAAGCTCAATTTCCCAAAAGAACTCAAAAAGGAACCAACAAGAAGTGAATGTAAATAAAGGCAGAAATCTATCAAAACAGACCAGCAGGTAAAGACGAATTGTTTCGAAGACCTTATGTTGCTCAAATCGAAAATTGTTGAACTAACGAAAGTTAGATAACAACTTGGGTCAGAAGCACAAAAATTCACGCCTCAAAAGGACATACATAGATTGTACACGAATTTTTACGGTGAAGCACAGAAATCTGTTTCGGGACAACAACTTTCCCAATCATTACTTCTCTCATTAGAGGTTAATATTGGCACAAAAAGCAAATAAAAAGGATAAGGAGAGGTTATTACTGAAGTAATAACTTCCAAGACTCATATAAAACTTTTGGATTATCTCCCAATAAGTACTTTTCTTTAACGCCTTTAAGTTAGGCATAAGAAGCAAGAAAAAGGACCAAGTGATCTCAAATGAAGAAGCACTAAGAGCAAATTTTGTTTTCATAGGAGAGGCAAAAGAAATCTTCTCTCTCTTCTTAGGGAAGTGTTCTATACCTTTCTTGAGTGGGAGTTGGTATTTAATGGTGCCTTCTATCATATCAATAATGGCACCAACAGTTCTAAGAAAAGGTCTTCCCAAAGTAATAGGACAAGAAGCATTGCATTCAACATACAAAACATAGAAATCAACGGGGACATAGGCAATGTTAACCATAATAAGAACATCATTAATACTCCCCATGAGTTTCTTTTTAGAATTATCATCAAGTGGGACATTCAAATAACAATCTTCAAGTGGTGGCAAATCAAGCATATCATAAATCCTTCTAGGCATAATACAAACACTATTATCAAGATCACATAAAGCTTTAAAATCAAAATCATTCACTTTCATATTGATGATGGGTTCCCAACCATATTCTTGTTTTATAGGAATAGAAGCTTTATGTTTCATCTTTTCTTCTTTAATCTTTATGAGAGCATCAGTAATGTGTTTTGTAAAGGCCATATTCATAGCACTAGCATTAGGACTTTTAGCAAGCTTTTGTAGGAACTTAATAACTTCAGAAATGTTGCAACCATCAAGATCAAAATCACAATTATCATCTAAGGTAGTAGAGCTATTACTAGCCTCAACACTAGTGGTAGTAATAGTAGAAACAGTAATATTTCTAGCAATTTCACCTTCTCTTTCCCACTTAGCATGCAATTCAGCTAATAGTCTAACATTTTCATCAATTATAACTTGTATGGAATTAGTGGCAACAAAGGGATTATCATTAGTTTCAGGTTTAGCAGTCATTTTATTAATCAGAGAGGATTGTGCTTCAGACAAAGATGATATATTTCTTTCAGCATTAGAAAGTTTCAATTGCAAACTAGGAATTTCCCTATTCAAACTCTCGAGTTGATGGCTAATATTCTTCAAAATGGTAGATTGTTCCTCCATAGTTTTAGTAAATAATTTATTTTGCTCATATTGCATTTGCGTGAAGTTCTTAGTGGCTCTTCCTTCACTAGGTAATCCAGGTTTACCATTATAACCATAAGTATTATTAGGAGGGTAGGGCCTATAATTGTTATTACCATAAGCATTGTTGCCAAAATTATTATTCCTTATAAAGTTCACATCAACTTGCTCTTCTTGAGCAACCAAGGAGCTAAAGGAACATTATTTGGATCAATATGGGCTTTCCCATTAACAAGCATAGACATAATAACATCAATTTTATCACTCAAGGAGGAGCTTTCTTCAACAGAATTTACCTTCTTACCTTGTGGAGCTCTCTCGGTATGCCATTCAGAATAGTTAACCATCATATTATCCAGAAGCTTTGTTACAGCACCCAAAGTAATGGTCATAAAGGTACCTCCAGCAGCAGAATCCAATAGATTTCTTGAAGAATAGTTCAATCCTGCATAAAAGGTTTGGATAATCATCCTAGCAGTCCGTCCAAGAGTGGGACAATTCTTTACCAAATATTTCATTCTTTCCCAAGCTTGAGCAACATGTTCATTATCAGATTGTTTAAACTTCATTATTTCACTTCTCATAGATATAATCTTAGCAGGAGGATAGTATTTTCCAGTGAAAGCATGTTTGCATTTAGTCCAAGAATCAATACTACTCCTAGTTAAGGAATTCAACCATTCTTTAGCTTTTCCTCTCAAAGAAAAAGGAAACAATTTAAGCTTAATAATATCTCCATCTATATCCCTATGCTTTTGCATCTCACAAAGTTCAACAAAGTTATTTAGATGAGCAGCGGCATCTTCATTACCAATACCAGAAAATTGTTCTCTCATAACAAGATTGAGTAAAGCAGGTTTTATTTCAAAGAAAGTAGCTTCAGGAACAGGTGGAGCAATGGGTGTTCTCATAAAATCATTGTTGTTGGTGCTAGTGAAGTCACACAACTTCAAAAGTAGTCATTTTTGTGTGTTTTTAATAAGGAAAGCAAACTAATAAAACTATTTTTTGTGTGTTTTTGATAAAGAAATAAGCAAACAAAGCAAATATTAAACTAATCAAAACACAAATAACAAATTAAAGAGATTGGTTATGAGGGACTCCCCTTGTGAAGATGTCCTTGACTCCTCGGCAACGGCGCCAGAAAATCACTTGTTGACTCGTGTACTAACGAGCTCGTTGGGGAACCCCAAGAGGAAGGTATGATGAGCACATCCGTAAGTTTCCCTCAGTTATGAAACCAAGGTTATCAATCCAGTAGGAGCAAGGAAACACCTCAAAGGTGTTGCTAGATGGACTTTTGCAGGGTGGACTAAGGCAGCAACGTGGAAACCTGCACAACACAACCACAGAACTCTGTCCCCAACTTGCGATGAGGTTGTCAATCTCACCGGTTTTGCTAAAAACAATGGATTAAACGTATCGAGTGGAAGAAAGTAATAGTTTGCAGAAAGTAATCACAAAGCAGAAAACTGTTGATTGTAGATTGAAGGTAAAAGAAAGGACCGGGATCCATACTTCACTAGTGGTGGATCTCCTTAAGATAGATGACATGTTGGGTGAACAAATTACAGCGGGGCAATTGATAAACATCGAGAAATCATACAAGCATATACTACTCATCTTGACTCCTTTGAGACATGATTGGGCATTACAACATTATACATAGACCGTAATCCAACTGCATCTATGACTAATAATCCACCTTCAGGTTATCATCCAAACCCCCTCCAGTATAAAGTTGCAAGCAACGGATAATTGCATTACACATTGCGTGTAAAGTAAACAATACGATTGTTCTATGAACAAAGGATTGTTGTTTTCTCCCTAGTAGCAACAGCACATCTAGTACCTTAGAGATTTCTGTCACTTCCCCAGATTATTAGAGGCATGAACCCACTATCGAGCATAAATACTAACTCTTGGAGTTGCTAGCATCTACTTGGCCAAGATAGCTACTAACAACGGAAAGCATGCAAGATCACAAATAACAAAGCCATGATAGAATCAATGATCAATTTGAAATAGCATCTCAATATCCATCGGATCCCCGCAAACACAACATGTAGGATTACAAATAGATGATCTTGATCATGAACGGAGCTCACAAGATCTAAACATGATAGCACAAAGGAGGAGAACCAGCCATCTAGCTACTACATGGACCCGTAGTCTAGAGATGAACTACTCATGCATCACACCGGAGGCTTGCATGATGATGAAGAAGGCCTCCAGGGTGAATTCCCCTCTCCGGCAGGGTGCCAGGAAGAGCTTCATATCCCTCCCGATCTAGGGACGGAGATGACGACGGCTATAGACTCTTTCATGGAATTTTGATCGGGTCCTTAGGGTTTCTGTATTGGAGGCAATATATAGGCGAAAGAAGAGGCCAAGGGGGTGCCTGGGGCAGCCAGACCACCCCCTGGCGCGGGCCAAGCCTGGCCACGCGGCCAGGTGGTGTGGCCGGGCCCCGGCCCCTCTCCGTCTCGTATTCTGGCTCCTGGTGTCCCTCGGTGAAAAACTGACTCTGGCTTTTGTCCCGTCCAATTACGAGAATATTCATTTTCTAACTTTCCTGGAACCAAAAACAGCAGAAAACAGGCAACTGGCACTGTGGCTCTTGTTAATAGGTTAGTCTAAGAAATCTTATGAAAAGTACTCCAAAGTGTGGACAAAACATATGAAAGTAGATAAAACCAAGCATGAAACATCAAAAATTATGGATATGTTAGCAACGTATTAGGGCCCACACCACACCCTGGCGCGGCCTAGCCTGGCTCGCGCCACCAGGTGGTGTGGCCATCCCCTGGCCCTCCTCCGTCTCTGCTTTTGGCTCCATCAGTCTTATGGTCAAATATTGACTTTGTCTTTTGTCTGGTCCAATTCCGAGAATATTTATTTTCCAGCTTTTCTGAAACCAAAAATAGCAGAAAATAGGCAACTAGCACTGCGGCTTCTTGTCAATAGGTTAGTTCCATAAAATGCATAAAAGTATCTCAAAATGTAGACAAAACATAAGATAGTTGATATAAAACAAGCATGAACATCAAAAATTATAGATACGTTTACAACGTATTAATTATCAAAAACCCCTAAAAATCCGTTTGCTAAGTATTTACAGAGATTTCCTGATCCAAGCCACTCGTCAACATCTTCTGCTCATTGTTGGGTTCGACACTTTTACTTATCGAAAATACTGCGTTACACCCCCTATACTTGTCGGTCATCTGGGAACATCTAGGGTGTGGAACATCCCCGAAGCCAAAAGAAACGAGCTAATTCTCGACCTAGATCTATCGTTTATGTCAGTAGATCAAGCAGGGAACTGATAACCCACAAGTATAGGGGATCGTGTGTAGCCATTTCGATAAGTAAGAGTGTCAAACCCAACGAGGAGCTAAAGGTAGGATAAATGTTCTCTCAAGTTCTATCAACCATTGATACAACTCTACGCACACTAAACATTTGCATTATCTAGGAAATAAAACTAGAGCAACAATACGACAACTAGAGATAGCTTTGCATGATAATAAATCACAAGAAAGTAAAGCTAGTTGCTGTAGCAATAAAATATACTAAACTAACAGAACCATGAGTGTGGAATAGTGGTGGTAATTGTGGTGGCTTTGTCCAAGTTTAAATAGTGAATAGATTGAGTTCCGATGCAGTTTTCTATGTGGGAGAGGCTAAATATACATGCACTTCACTACATGGAATTACATGTACTATATGATTCGATTGTTAGCAAACATCCGTAACTACTAACAATGCATTAAGGTTTCCCCCACCATAGCCTTATGTTTAATGGTCCTCTTACTCCCATACGTGCAACGTTCTGGTTCGCGTCCTCAGGTTTCTATCACTCCGGCAGAACTCCCCCTTCCTTTTACACATACTACAAACCCTATGATGTTTAATCCATGCACGCACAAATATAATGGACACCAAAGGACTGTACCATATAAACATACAACTATAATGAACTAAAGACGTTCAACCATTCAATATAAGAACAAAGAAAATACATAAACATGACATAGATCATAGGATTATAACTTATAGCATCAAATACCATGTTTACATAGGACGGTACAGAGGTGTGTGGGAGGATGAACCACTGCATACTAGGAGGATTAGCCGATGGAGATGGCGGTGAAGATGGTGAAGATAGTAAAGAGGGCGGCGGCGCAGGGGACTCCTTCCGTGCCGCCAGTATCATGGGGGAGCACCGCCCCTTAGCCCCCTTCCTTCATGGCTTATTGGGAGCCCTCCCCCATGGAGATGGGATCGATGGGGGAGGCAATAACGTGGCTTTGGCGGCTGCAAATTCGTCGATGGAGGTGCCCTGGGCGAATTAGGTTTCCTCCTTTGTATAGCTTCTCGGATTCCCGTCACCCCATCTTGGGCTGCAGTAAATCAGGCCTAGTGGGCCCGTCTGGACTCGGAATGAGCTAAATTTTATGTCCATAACGTTTGTCGCTGTCTCCGTCCCGAAACATGACCATCTTCAAAAAGAGTTCTGAGACATATTTCTGGAAAAATTCCAATTTGACTCCAACAAGGTTTCCACTTGTATTCTTGGTAATTCCTACACATCAAAGTGTAAAACAAGAACATTGTGCACTTTTGCAACTATTAGTAGGTTAGTCCAAATTAATCATAAACTTTATACAAAAAGGAGTGTCAAAAGCATATTATTAGCATAAAACCTTCAAAAATTATAGATACGTTATGGACGTATCAACATCCCCAAGCTTTATTCCTGCTCATCCTCAAGTAGGTAAACGATAAAAACAATATAATTTTTTAGGTGACATGCAGACAACACAATCTTGATCATCATTATTGTAAAAGCGTTGATAGTTGAGATTAAAGGTACTGTAAACATGAACATGAAAGATAGATTTCTAACAATATAGCAACTATGTTGTAACATGAAAAGGTACAAACAAAAGATCATGAATAACAATTCATTGAAAGACATTTGTTTGTTTCACATATAGAAAACATAATAAGAGTGGTATTCAGCTTGTCCCTCATGGTATAGCAAAACATAAATGCATAAGACACCTTCAAAGTTCATAAGGGTGACTAGATACAAATAGTTTAAGAACAAGCAATATCAAAGTTATGAATCAATCAACAAGTCTTGGGACAATGCACATTAAACTAAGAATGGCCACTATGCTCTCTCAATAGGTGCATAAATATAGAAGATGGAGACTCAACATCAAAGTAAAAGAAAGGCCTTCATAGAAGGAAGCAGGGATTCAAGTCTGATAAAGAGATTCAAAAAATTATGATACTTATTAGCTTTCAGCTCTCATTGCCCCTATCATAAACATCTTGAAGTGATTAAGGTTAAAGTGAATGAACTATGGAGTATATGCTTGACAAAGTATTAGTTGGCAATCTCATGCCCCTTGAATACGAGGGCCTCTCCTCATGCTACTCAAGTTTAGTTACCGGTAAGTTCTTGTCATAGTAAGTACATGTGTATCATAGAGAACCGCCAATGCGGTACCCCTGACAGATGATACAGGAGCTATCCCATAATCAAAATGACAAGGCAAGCAGACAATGAGCATCTCAGCAATCTTCTTATTTACCATGGGAAAATGGTGCTTTTTTCTCTCTTTCTTCTTTTCTGATCTTTTTTTCTTTTTCTCAATCTCTATCTCTTTTTTATAAAAAGAATGCTTCATAGATTGGTCACTATGGTGATGCTGCAAGTTTCCACCATGATTAGGCATGGCTTAGGCTAGTGGCCCAGGCGTTTCTCTAACACACATACACAACTCCATGGACTTACAAGCTCCCCTTTCATTTCACACCGACGACATCTGTAAACATAAGAGCATGATATCAACTGGGTACAATGTACAAGTGCAATGCTGAAAGCGTTCCCCATGACAACATGGTTCTGCTAATCCCAAAGTATAAGTGCAAGCATATACAACATATATGACACAATGGTTCAAGTATATTAGGGGTAAGAAAAGTAAAATGTGCCATCAAGTTTGTGAGAGCTTTAATCACTATTTTTCACATAACAAGTTTAATTCGGAAGGTAGATAAAAGCATGAATATACTTGAAATAGCAAATGCTAATAGGTAGGTATGGTGGACTCTTTGGAATAACTTGGTTTTATTTGGAGTCGGATGCATGAGTGGAACTCATACTTGGTATGGAGGCTAGCAAAAGATTGGGAGCAACCAACTAAGAGAGCAATAATGGCCATAATCATGCAAAGCGACAAAACATTATTAATTAAAGCATAAAGTTATATTACAAGATGAAAACTAAATGATCATAGAGGCTATGGTGACTTGGTATAGTCTTAACATGGTGTGAGCATGCTCCAAGTCAACCCAAATAAAGCATCAAAGGAGAATACCACAATATTATGCTTTTCAATGCTAAAACAACGCATGATCCTTTCAAGGCACATTAAGCAATCTCAATTGTTTGGAACAAGTCATGTTGCAGCAATATCACTAAGCATAAAGTCAAAAAAATATCAAACATGACATGATACAGTCTAGGCCACAGTCTAAACAAGCTCCTTTTGTACCACTTATAAGCATGAAGCTTCCTACTCTTTTCCAATCACCAATCAACTTATTTAAAACCACATATGAATGCAGGGGTCCAGCCAATTTTTTTAAGCAAACCAAACAAAATGAAACTAAAACAAAAACAAAGACGCTCCAAGAACAACGCAGTTGTGCATGAAACAAAAAAATAAAGTGTTTGGAAGAAAACCTGAGATTTTTATTGATGAAGAAGGGGATGCCTTGGGCATCCCAAAGCTTTGACGCTTGTACTTCTTGAATATTTCTTAGGGTGCTCGGGTGGCATCCCCAAGCTTGAGCTTTTGTCCATACTTCATCTCATCACATTGTTCTTCCCTACACTTTAAAATTTCGTTCATACAAAACTTCACACAATCTTCATTAGCAACATTAGTGTATTCAAGATAATAAGTCTTTAGGTTCAGTTTCAACACAAGTAGAACTTCCATGAAAACACAAGATATTGTAGCAATTCCTTCTAAAAGCTCAAGTGCAAAGAGAACTCAAAGAGAAAGAGATTAGGAGGAAAATGCAAATAATGGCAGAAATCTGTCAACACATACCAGCAGGTAAAAACTGATTTTTTCGAAAACCTTCTGTTGCTCAAATCAAAATTGTTAAACTAACGAAAGTTAGATAAAAACCTGGGGCATAAGCACAGAAAATTACAGCTCCAATCCGACGTACAAAGATTTTTCACGATTGTTTACAGTGAAGCACAAAATTCTGTTTCGGGACAACAACTTTCCCAAGTCTTACTTCTCTCTCATTAGAGGTTATACTTGGCACAAAAACAAAAATAAAAGGATAAGGAGCGATTGCTACAGAGGTAACAACTTCCAAGACTCAAAGAAAACAAATGTAACTGGTGTTTGATGCTAAGACAAATAAATAAAAAGATACAAACACTCCAAATTTATTCAAGTTTCTATGTTGCTCAAAAAACAAAGTTTAAAGGTTTGCAAATCGAGGGGTTGTTGAAGAAACTTTTGGCCATTATTCAATTTCTCTATTTGGTGTTCCTTATTCTATGTGAAAAAAACTTCAACACAAAAACTTTCCCATTCTTTTCTGCGGTTTTTAACTGAAAATCTTCCATGGGAAGATTTGTTTTGGTGTCATAGGCATGAACACAAGTGTTCAAGGTCGACCCCCACTTAACCATTACTCATCTTTCCAATCACTTTCCTTTTTGAAAACTTTTTAGGTAACAACTACAACTAAATTTTTTGTAATTCGCATTCCCTATCCATACTAAGATAGAGAACAACTTAAAACTGAAAGTAAAAACTACTTAGAGATAAAGAAAACAAGTGCACACAAGAATATTCACCCAACGCTATTACTCCCGGGCAACGGCGCCGGAAAAGGTCTTGATAACCTACAAGTATAGGGATCATGTGTAGCCTTTTCGATAAGTAAGAGTGTCGAACCCAACGAGGAGCTAAAGGTAGGATAAATGTTCTCTCAAGTTCTATCAACCACTGATACAACTCTACGCATACTAAACGTTTGGATTATCTAGGAAATAAAACTAAAGCAACAATACGAGTACTAGAGATAGCTTTGCATGATAATAAATAACAAGAAAGTAAAGCTAGTTGCTGCAGCAATAAAATACACTAAACTACCAGAACCATGTGTGTGAAATAGTGGTGGTAATTGTGGTGGCTTTGTCAAAGTTTAAATAGCGAATAGATCGAGTTCATTGTCTTTGATGCAGTTTTCTATGTGGGAGAGGCTAAATATACATGCGCTTCACTACTTGGAATTACATGTACTATATGATTGGATTGTTAGCAAACATCCGTAACTACTAATAATGCATTAAGGTTTCCCCAACCATAGCCTTAAGATTAATGGTCCTCTTACTCCTATCCGTGCAACGTTCCGGTTCGCGTCCTCAGGTTTCTGTCACTCCGGCAGAACCCCCCTTCCTTTTACACATACTACAAACCCTATGATGTTTAATCCATGCGAGCACAAATATAATGGACACCAAAGGACTGTACCATATCAACATACAACTCTAATGAACCAATGACGTTCAACCATTCAATCTAAGAACAAAGAAACTACACAAACATGACATAGATCATAGGATTATAACTTATAGCATCAAATACCATGTTTACATAGGACGGTACAGAGGTGTGTGGGAGGATGAACCACTGCATACTAGGAGGATTAGGTGATGGAGATGGCGGTGAAGATGGTGAAGATAGTGAAGAGGGCGGTGGTGGCACCAGTATCATGGGGGAGCACCGCCGCTTAGACCCTTCCTTCAAGGATTATTGGGAGCCCTCCCCCATGGAGATAGGATCCATGGGGGAGGCAAAACCATGGCTTTGGCAGCTGCAAATTCGTGGGTGGAGGTGCCCTGGGCGAATTAGGTTTCCTTCCTTTATATAGCTTCTCGGATTCCCGTCACCCCATCTTGGGCTGCAGTAAATCGGGGCTAGCAGGCCCGTCCGGACCCGGAATCAGCTAAATTTTATGTACATAACATTTGTCGCGAAGAGTTTTACGTCTGACACCTTCTTCGACACGAAACGTGATCATCTTCAAAAAGAGTCCTGAGACATATTTCTGGAATAATCCCAATTTGACTCCAACAAGGTTTCCACTTGTATTCTTGGTAATTCCTACACATCAAAGTGTAAAACAAAAACATTGTGCACTTTTGCAACTATTAGTAGGTTAGTAGAAATAAATTATAAACTTTATACAAAAAGGAGTGTCAAAAGCATATTATTAGCATAAAACCATCAAAAATTATAGATACGTTATGGACATATCAGGAACATCCAAGTAAAAATAGCCCAGGCAGTAATCATGGCTGCACAAACATATCTAATAACAACGCAACCCGCACCCGATGATCCCCGTGCGGCTCTTCATCGCTCAGCTCTAATGAACCTCGGTATGGTAGGAGCATCTCTTGTAGAAGCTGAACAAGGAATCATGCACCACCCCGAAAGATCCCCACGCTGTCGCAGCAGCCATTGGCAAGTGGGGCACACCCGACGATCTTGATCACCACATCAGGTACACTTCTCGGGGTCCGAGCCGTGAAACGGCACAAGAAATGACAATATCCAACGCAGGAATGATGGGTCAGGAGATGAAGGCAGCAGCCGAAGATACTATAATGGAGATAGCAAAGATGACCATGAGTTATGCGGGGCCAGCTGCTTCACCTAGCGAATCCGCAAAAGCAAGGTGCCTAAAGACTTCAAACTTCCGCATGACAGTCAAAAACACGATGGGTTTCAGGAACTTGAAGCCTGTCTAGCAGATTATTTGGCCACCATCAAGCTACAAGGCGGCTCCACCACCATGGCAATGCAAAGTCTGCAACTACACTTAACCGGTGCTGCACGATCATGGCTAAGGTAGTTACTATAAACACCTGGATTTTTAATCCCAGATGCCTGTTATGCCATACATCGCAATCCTAGGATTACCATTTTTGCGAGACATAACATATTGGTACCATAGGACATCATCCATTACAAACCATAATAAAGGTCTTACAAATAAAGGATCTCATGATCCAGTCTTAATACAATCAAAGCAGCCGAAAGTAAACTAGTAGGGGCTCCATCTTCGGAGTCACATGCAATGCTGATGATGGTAGATGATCCTAGTTGTCATAGACCTCCTATTGTCCATCTTCCTGGTAGTCCTCCTCATAGTCTGGCCATGGGAATAGCCACGGACAAATCCATGAGTACTCTTTAAGTACTGGCAAACTATCACTAACAAGTAATGTAGCTCTAGTAGGAATCTTAAGCTCTAGGTTTATTTGCAAAAAGCCAGGTTTATTTCATACTGAGTTTAGAAGTAAAGAAAACTAATTTAATTTTCTACATCACCTAAGTGGGAACCTAGTTTTCATATCCACAACCCTGTTGTGGTCAAGTCAAGGTCATGGTTCAATTCATAAGTCATTTTGAAAACATCTGACAACAGAACAGTATGGCCACTCCAGCTATCCATAACCGCGGACGCGGCTAATCGAATAGTTTGACCCTCTGTAGAGGTGGTACACTTTCACCACAAAATTCGATACATCCGTCAGGGATAACCCTGAATCATCATACTTAGTATGTGGATAATCAATCCTAACCTTTCAATTACACACCCTAGTATAGGCACCTTCCCTATGAGCTTGGCCTCCCAGCCATGGCCATCTACCATCCTGGGCACTGCATAGGTGGACATTCACACTCACGAGGTAGCCTTAGCTCAACCTCTTTCCACGAGGCAACCCATACTAAGGCATATAAACTTCCAGTTAAGCGCTACCCAATTTAGGTGTTGTGGTTGTAAGGTAAAATTGGAATGGTATCGCATCTGAACCCAACCATCAATTTTTATAAAGGCCAAGGCTCATGCATCAACAAGTTTCATCATCAAATCATTTTGTGTTCATAACACATGTCAAAACATTTCAATAGAATGAACCATCATTCCAAGGTTTTCATAATCATTTTCGCCAAGTATTCCCATCTAAAGTGATCAACTTTTATGCTTAGCACTAGCCAATAAAGATGAGGGTATTCACTAATGAGGGTGCTAATTAAGTGTAACTATCCAACTCTAGTTTTCATGTTTTTGGATGGGATCTAAATATAACTACTTAGGCCTAGTTTTATACTCTTTATGGTATCTATACTATTTTTCCAATACTCACAATTTACTAACTAAAGGTAGAGAACTTTGGTAAAAGTATAAGAATAAAGCTTGCAAGTAAAACTTGGGATGGGTGTAATCAAAGTTGCATAACTAAAGCATGCCTCATGCATCTTGCATAGGTTATCAAGTTTGCAAGTGTTAGCTTGCATAGTTCTAGCTTGCAATTAGTGATGGCTTGCATATGTATGAAACTTGCAAGTGTTAGCTTGCCTTGAGTAGTGCAGTGGTTGAAGTTCTCTTCTTCTTCTTGGTAGCACTCTTCCTCCTCGTATCCCGGGTCGGTACTATCGTCTATACATGAATACGAGGTACACAATCACCAAACAATACATAATTACTTCTATTTAGCACACAAAGATTCACACGAGATGATCTAGCATCGTCACAAACATCACATGAAATAAATACTTAGTCTTATTTATCTTATTTTGGAAAAGTAATTTCTACTCATTGAAAATACTTAAGATTTAATATTCTCCAATTAAAATATGGGATCATGTTGACACATGTAATCACCACATATTCT
The DNA here is from genome assembly GCA_916181665.1 of Avena sativa. Classification (NCBI taxonomy): domain Eukaryota; kingdom Viridiplantae; phylum Streptophyta; class Magnoliopsida; order Poales; family Poaceae; genus Avena; species Avena sativa. Next base: position 440,652,610 of record OV702295.1, read on the forward strand.
AATACTTGGGAATGTGATTTAAAGTGGTGGTCACATTTTATAAAGTTTAATGTTACTATTTAATAAAATTAAAGTGACTAGAAATGATTATATAGCATTCTTTTAGTACTAGTCCCAGATCACTGCATGTAAACCTAAATATTTTTACATATTCAGATAGATCTTGTCAAATGTGATTTTTGAGAGTTTGAATCAACTCAAAAGCATTTATGGTTGATTTTTGAAAAATGTTTGAAGTTAGAAAAGTCTCTATCTTGTTATTTTTACTATAGGTGATCTATAATTTCAAATGGTTTGAATCCAACGGGCTTGAATAGATATTTTGAATACCTTTCTAAAAAAATTGGTATCATGCAATTTGGTTGAGTGAATCTCTTTGAATTAATTTTTGAATCTACTGGCTGAATCTAGATTTAACTAAAATGGAAAAAAGCTTATTTGAATCTACAGGCTCTGCGCGGGAAACTAACTAGGCCGGCCCAATCTGTAGAGCGTGGCGCAGCGGGCTACTGACAGAACGGTCCCACGCGTCAGTGACTCATCTAACGTGAAGCGGTAAGTTTCAATCTGGGTCGTGCGATTAGACTAGGATCTACGGCTGTGGCTCGTCGTGTCCGACGAATAGCTCCGGTGGGGAATGAACCCTAACGCGATGGTAGGGGTACGTGGGGGCTCACCTGGGCTCTAGCTAAGGTCGGCGATGGGGGCGAACGACTTTGTAGACGACGGCGGTTCGAATGGTGGTCGCGGTGGCTCCTGGGACGGCTCCTAGCTCTGATTCCTCTTCTCCTCTGCAGTGGCGGGCTTCGGTGAAATTCCGGTGGAATAGTGCTCTCCTTGCTCCGGGGATAGGTGCGCGAGGTGTCTGAGAGAGAGGGGAGTGGAATGGTGTGGCGAATTGGAGCTGGGGTGGCCTCTATTTATACACGGGCGAGGGGGACAGAGCGGGATGGCTCGGCCTCGTGATACGTCCAAAACGTATCTACTTTCCCGAACACTTTTGCTATTGTTTTTCCTCTAAACATATGTGAATTGGATGCAACTAACACGGACAAATGCTGTTTTCAGCAGAATTACCTTGGTGTCTAGTTTTTGTGCAGAAAATCAACTATTAGGAAAAATCCCGGAAAATATGCCAAAAATCCTATTTCTCCAGAAGACTCAGCGATCCAGAATACGAGACGGAGTGGGGCTGGGGCCTGGCCACACCACCTGGCCACGCCGGCTAGGCCTAGCCGTGCCAGGGGGTGGTCTGGCCGCCCTAGACACCCCCTTGGTCTCCCTCTTCGCCTATAAGTTGCCTTTTGACCTAAAAACTCAGGAGGGTTCGACGTTTTTCAGAAAGAGTCTGCTCCGCCGCCACCACCAGATTCCATGATTCGGAACCAGAAACTCCGTTCTGGCACCTGCTGGGACGGGGAATAGGAGGAGATCATCGCCATCATCATCACCATCGCTTCTCCATCGACCATCCATGTTTCCCCCATATATGAGTGAGTAATCCCCCGCTGTAGGCTATGGGGATGGTAGGGATTGGATGGGATCGTTCATTGTAATGGCATCGGATTGTTAGGGCATGGTGCCTAGTATCTTCTATTAGTGTTTTTGACTTTGTTGCGACTTGTTATGCTTAATGCTTGTCACTAGGGCCCGACTGCCATGATTTCAGATATGAACATGTTATTGATTCATTATGATAGTATTGTTTTTGGTCTTACCTGCAAGTTGTATACACACGTTGTTGTCCAGAATCAAAGGCCCCGAAGTGACAGAAATCGGGATAACCGGAGGGAATGGCTTTGATATGAGGATCACATGTGTTCATGAAGTGTTAATGCTTTGCTCCGGTGCTCTATTAAAAGGAGCACCTTAGTTGCCAGTAGTTCCCTTGGGGCCCCGCTGCAAATGGGCTGGCAGGACTAATGATGTTGTGGTAGTTCTTATTGCGAGCATGTATGACTATATATGGAACACATGCCTAGGATTATCTAGTACTTGGATGCTTTATCTTATTTATCTGCAAATGCCCTATGTTCTGATTTCCATGTGAATTGTCTTGTCCATGCAACGCCCGTCCATCCATCCCTATGCCTACCGCCCTCTAATCCTACTGTTTACTGCAATTGTTACTATCGTCTTTACTTTTACTACTGCTATTACTTTACTATTCCTACTACAAAACTGTTGCTACTGATAAACTGTTGTGAGCAAGATTGTTTCTAGGTGCAGCTGAATTGACAACAAAGTTGTTAAGGCTTATAAATATTCTTTGGCTCCCCTTGTGTCGAATCAATAAATTGGGTTTCACTTCCCTTGAGAATGCTGCGATACACCCCTATACTTGTGGGTCATCAAGACTATTTTTTGGCGCTGTTGCCGAGGAGCATAGCTTTATTTATCAAGTCCACCGGGAATCACTATTGTTCGCTGCCATCCATCCATCATGGGTAAGTCTCGTGATGGCAAGGTTCCTATTTTACCATCCACTACAAGAAGAGGTACGGTTCTGCACACCTCTGTTGCTCTTGATTCACCATCTGTTATGAGTAAGTTCCTTACACCACCACATACACATGCTACACATACTGCTACTACTGCTGAATCTGAAACTTCTGAAACTGATGATGCCGCCGGTCTAATCCATGCCTAATCATGGTGGAAACCTGCAGCGTAACCATATTGAGTATCTATGAAGCATTCTTCTTATAAAAAAGAGATAGCTATTGAGAAAAGAAAAAAAGAGATATGAGAAAAGAGGAAAGAGAGAAGAAAGCACCATTTTCCCATGGTAAATAAGAAGATTGCTGACATACTCATTGTCTGCTTGCCTTGTCATTTTGATATGGGGATTCTTCCGTATCATCAGGCAATGGGTACCCAGTTATCAGTTCTCTATGATACACACGTATTTACTATGACAAGAACTTACCGGTAACTAAAGTTGAGTAGCATGAGGAGCGGCGACTCGTACTCAAGGGACATGAGATTTCCAGTTTATAGTCTATCAAGCATATAACTAAGATTGGACCTCACTTTCACCTTAACCATATTAAAGATGCTTATGATAGGGGCAATGAGAGCTCAAAGCTAATGATTACCATACTTTCAGCATTTGGAAGCCTTTCAAACTATTCAAAACCTTTTTCATTTCCTTGTTGAGTCACCACCTATTCTTTGAGCACTTTCTTGAGAGCATAGTTGTCATTCTTAGTATAATATGCTTGTCTCATTACTAGATTAATTGTGTTATGACTTTGATGCTTGTATCTTTGATATCTTTACTTCTAGTCTTCACCTGAACTTCAGAGGTGCCTTGGCATTCACAATCAAAGGCAAGCGAGATACCACTCTATCATACCTTGTTATGAGCATTGTAATGTTGCTTATGTTTATGTTTCATGCTACTTATTATTTTTGAGTTGGAATCTCTTCATAGCTTGCAATGCCTATTAAGTAAACTTAGTTGTATACTCCTTATTATGAATTGTCTAAGTAGTTGATCACATGCTGAGAATATATACATCATATGAAGCAAATGTGTTCGTGAAAGTTTCTTTTATCGCATTCAGTTTTCAACTGAATTGCTTGAGCACAAGCAATAAGCTAAGCTTGGGGGAGTTGATACGTCCAAAACGTATCTACTTTCCTGAACACTTTTGCTATTGTTTTTCCTCTAAACTTATGTGAATTGGATGCAACTAACATGGATTGACTCTATTTTCAGCAGAATTACCTTGGTCTCTAGTTTTTGTGCAGAAAATCAACTATCAGGAAAAATCCTGGAAAATATGCCAAAAATCCTATTTCGCCAGAAGACTCACGGAGCCAGAATACGAGACGGAGTGGGGCTGGGGCCTGGCCACACCACCTGGCCGCACGGGCTAGGCCTGGCCGCGCCAGGGGGTGGTCTGGCCTCCCCAGACACCCCCTCGGTCTCCCTCTTCGCCTATAAGTTTCCTTGTGACCTAAAAACTTAGGGGGGGTTCGACGTTTTTCCAGAAAGAGTTCCGCTCCACCGCCACCACCAGATCTCGCAATTCGGAACCAGAAACTCCGTTCTGGCACCCTGCCGGGACTGGGAATTGGAGGAGATCATCATCATAATCATCACCATCGCTTCTCCATCGACCATCCATGTTTCCCCCATCTATGAGTGAGTAATCCCCCGCTGTAGGCTATGGGGATGGTAGGGATTGGATGATATCGTTCATTGTAATGGCATCGGATTGTTAGGGCATGGTGCCTAGTATCTTCTATTAGTGCTTTTTGACTTTTTTGCGACTTGTTATGCTTAATGCTTGTCACTAGGGCCCGAGTGTCATGATTTCAGATCTGAACATGTTATTGATTCATTATGATAGTATTGTTTTTGGTCTTACCTTCATGTTGTATACACACATTGTTGTCCGAAACCAAAGGCCCCGATGTGACAGAAATCAGAATAACCAGAGGGAATGGCTTTGATGTGTGGATCACATGTGTTCATGGAGTGTTAATTCTTTGCTCCGGTGCTCTACTAAAAGGAGGACCTTAATTGCAGTATTTCACTTGAGGCCGCGCTGCAAACAGGCTGGCAGGACAAAAGATGTTATGCAAGTTCTCATTGCGAGCACGTAACTATATATCGAACACATGCCTAGGATTATCTAGTACTTGGATGCTTTATCTTATTTATCTGCAAATGCCCTATGTTCTGATTGCCATGTGAATTGTCTTATCCATGCAACGCCCGTCCATCCATCCCTATGCCTACCGTGCTCTAATCCTACTGTTTACTGCAATTGTTACTATCGTCTTTACTTTTACTACTGATATTACTTTACTATTCCTACAACAAAACTGTTGCTACTGATAAACTGTTGTGAGCAAGATTGTTTCCAGGTGTAGTTGAATTGACAGCTCAGTTGTTAAGGCTTATAAATATTCTTTGGCTCCCCTTGTGTCAAATCAATAAATTGGTTTCACTTCCCTCGAAAATACTGCGATACACCCCCTATACTTGTGGGTCATCACCACGTCGGCGTCGTATATACAAGGGGTTATCTGCATGGCTGAGGGTAGGGTTCGATGCGGTGCTTCAAGGTGGTCGTCGTGCGATTGATGGCACGCCAAGGGGCGGTTGAGAATGGTCGGGAACAGTCAGTTCTATGGGCAGAAATGACGGCGTTCGAGACGGCGCATAGTGGCTACGGTCCGCGCGGCGGAGAACGGGCATGTCTGGCAGGTAGCTAGGGTCACGACGAGTGCGGGAATACGCGGTGAAGGTAAGGCGCGGCGTGTGTGCACGTGTGGGATGCAGCGCTCTGGCGCGCTCTCGGCATGGCTGGCAGAGAAATGGGCGCGACGATCACGGGTGGTCCACAGCATGCCTGCGGTCTAGGGCTGGACAGAGGGTGGCGGTGGACGGTTGCCTGTCTCCTGGGCATCGTGGGAGAGGGCGGCGCCGGCTGTGGCGAGTGATCCATGGTCGACCGGCGCGGTGAGCGTCGGGCGGCGCTGCACCGACGCAAACAACAAAGGGGGAGCGTGTCCTGCGCTGCTGGGCGTTGGGGGAGACCATGGGAGAGAAATGAGGGGCTAGTGGCATGTGATCACTGCTGAAAGCAGTAGGAGTTAGGCAGTGGTTTATCTGTGTCTGCAAGGTGCTCGACCAAATGGCCGCATGAGATTAAGATTTGAATTTTTGAATGAAATTTGGTGAGTGTGTTTGCTGCTTGCTTAGGTGTCTATGGTTGCTGGGAAAGGTCAAGTGAAATTGACTTGAGTGGTTTTTGAAAAATGGTGATCTATGCATATGAACTTGATTCAGTTTTAAATTGTCCTTTAAAATGATTTGGAATTTGTTTCTGGTGGTTTGTAAAGTGGGCTTGGGTTTACTTTTACTTGGTCTAGCAAGGGGTGAAAAGAATTGAGAAAGTTTATATTAGAAATCTTTTACTAGAGACACCCAAAGTGGGCTAGTGGTTAACTTTGGTCAAAATGACCATTTGATCATATGATTCATATTTAAATTTATTTTCTTTTGATTTTGTTTGTAATTGGCCTAGATGATGTAGTATTCATCTTTAAACCATTCCTTATCATTTGTAGCAATCAAACATGGCAATTGCACTCATTCATACACTAATGCAATTCATACACTCATATTGGATTTAATAATAAAAGTTTTTGTTAACCCTAAACTTGGGTAATTAGAACTTGATAATCTTGATTAATATTTTTGGGGTGTTACAAACCTTCCCTCCTTAAACAAAATCTCGTCCCGAGATTTAAGAAAAACTAGGAACTAAAGAGATTTGGAAACTCAGTCCTAATGTAATCTTCTCGCTCCCAAGTAGCTTCTTCTTTAGTGTGGTTGCTCCACTGGATCTTGAGAAATTTGATACACCGGGTCCTGGTGGTTCTGAAGGCTTCTTCCAAAATACGAATGGGTACTTCATGATAGGTTAGATCCTTGTTGATATATATGGCTCGGTGATCGATATTCTTGAACACTTCGGTCTTCTCCATAACTTCTAAGCATTTGCGAAGTAACGAGATATGGAACACATTATGTATGGATGACATCTCCTCTGGCAGTTCCAGTTGATATGATACTTCTCATCGGCGATTCAAAATCTTGCAGGGTCCAATATATCTGGGGGCTAACTTCCCTTTTAGTTGAAAATGTTGCATTCCTTTCAAGGGTGATACTTTGAGATACACAAAATCTCCGACATTGAAGGTTAGGTCTCGACGTCCCTTGTCAGCATAACTCTTATGTCTAGATTGGGCGGTCTTGAGGTGTTCACGGACTTTATGAACCTTCTCTTCGGCTTCTCGTAGGATGTTGGGTCCGAAAATCTGACTCTCTCCTACTTGTGACCAATTCAAGGGGGTACGACACTTCCTTCCATACCGAAATTCAAAGAGGGCCATTTGCAAACTGGCTTGATAACTATTGTTGTATGAGAATTCTGCGAAAGGCAGACAATCTTCCCATTTTGATCCATATTCTATCACACAAGCTCTTAAACATATCTTCTAAGATTTGGTTGGCTCTTTCAGTTTGTCCATAGGTTTGCGGGTGATAAGTTGTGCTGAAGTTCAACTTGGTTCCTAATCCTTCTTGGACTTTCTGCCAAAATCTTGAGGTAAACTGGGTTCCTCGATCCGATACTATGGTCTTAGGGGTTCCATGCAAACTGATGATTCTAGCAATGTACAACTCTGCTAGCTTCGAACTCTGGTAGGTGGTCTTGACAAGTATAAAATGGGTACCTTAGACAGTCTATCCACTATGACGCAAATACAGTCATTTCCCCTACTAGAGGTAGGCAAACCAGTGATGAAATCCATTCCGATAGAATCCCATTTCCATTCCGGAATTTGCAATGGTTGCAAAATTCCTGCAGGTCGCTGATGTTCCACTTTGACTCTCTGACAGATATCACACTTGGCTAGGTAGCTTCCGATTTCTCTCTTCTTCTTGTGCCACCAAAATTGCTCCTTCAAATCCTGACACATCTTTGTTCCTCCAGGATGGATAGAATAAAGAGTATCATGAGCTTCCTGCATAATGACTTGTTTCAACTCAGAATGTGCTGGCACATAGATACGTCCTTTGTACCACAAAACTCCTTCTTCATCTTCGCTGAATGCGGGTACCTTCCCTGTACCGATACGACTCTTGATTCTATCGATACTTGCATTGCCTTTTTGGGCTTCCTTGATCTAACTGATCAAAGTGGGTTGAAGTTATATGCTAGCTAAAATCCTTTGCTAACTAGCTCCGTTCTAAACTGCTCCAACTCTTCATGCAAACTTGGTTGGGCTTCTTTTATCATGGTGTTTAATCTACACGGCAATCTGCTAAGAGCATCCGCTACCAGATTGGCTTTGCCGGGGTGATAGTGAATGTCAAGGTCATAATCCTTGATTAACTGTATCCATCTCATTCGCCTCATATTCGGCTCCTTCTGGGTGAAAATATACTTCAGACTCTTGTGATCCGAATAAATCTCACAGTGGTTACCCACAAGGTAATGACGACATGTCTTCAAAGCTAAAACTACAGTTGCTAGTTCTAAGTCATGGGTAGGGTAGTTCTGATCATGTTGCTTCAGTTGTCTAGACAGATATGATATGCCTTTGCCTTCTTGCATCAACACACATCCGAGACCAATCTTGGTGCATCACAATACACATCAAAAGGCTTCTTGATCTCCAACATAATCAGAATTGGGGCTGAAATCAATTTATTCTTGAGCTCTTGAAAACTTGCTTCACATTTGTCCGTCCATTCAAACTTCTTATCTTTCTTCAACAATTGGGTCATTGGTCTTGCGATGCTTGAAAATCCTTCTATGAACTTGCGGTAATATCCCGCTAATCTGAGAAATGTGTGGACTTGGATTTGAGTGGTTGGGGCTTTCCATTCTTCAACATCCTTAATCTTGGCAGGATCAATAGCGACTCTTCATGCCGACACAATAAGTCCTAGGAATCCTACTTCCTTTAACCAGAACTCACATTTGCTAAACTTGCCATACAACTGATGTTCTTTAAGGGTTTCAAGGATGGTTCTCAGGTGTAGCTCATGGTCTTCTTCTAACTTGGAATAGATCAGAATATCATCGATAAAAACAATGACAAACTTATCCAGGAAGTTCATAAAAATCTTATTCATGAGATTCATGAAATAAGCGGGGGCATTGGTTAATCCAAAAGACATGACAATGTACTCATACAATCCATATCTGGTGGTAAAGGCGGTCTTTGGAATATCCGTTGCACGAATCTTGAGTTGATGATAACCAGTTCTAAGATCAGTCTTAGAAAACACTCTGGCACCAGTCAACGGGTCAAACAGATCCTCTATCTTTGCTAGTGGGTACTTGTTCTTGATGGTGACATCATTTAGCTTCCGGTAATCCGTACACAAATGGTTACCTTTATCTTTCTTATCCACAACAAAACAGGCGATCTCCATGGCGATGCACTTGGTTGAATCAAACCTTTCTCCAACATATCATCAAGTTGCTTCTTCAGCTCCACTAATTCCGATGGGTTCATACTATAAGGTCTCTGAGCTATGGATCCATTTCTAGGAACTAGTTCAATGATGAACTCCATATCCCGATCTTGGGGCATACCGGACAATTCATCTAGGAACACGTCGGGGTATTCACAGACTACTCTGACTTGGTCTAGGGTTGGTTGGGCTAGACTCTTGTTGCATTTTAATTGACGGGGCAATGTCTCAGATACATGCTCTACTGATACTCTAGTGCTACTAGTCATGGATATGGCTTTCTTGGCACAGTCGATTAATCCTTTATGTTTTGACATCCAATCCATTCCTAGTATTACTTCCAAACCTTTGGTTCCAAGTACTACTAGATTAGCATAAAAATCTATTCCATGGATTCTAATAGGTACAACCTTGCAAATTTTCCTAGCTTTGGTGGTTGAACCAGGTATTTGAACTATCATAACATGCTTCAATTTTGTTTGTTGAATCTTACTAGTGCATGCAAATTCTTCTGTAACAAATGAGTGCGATGCTCTAGAATCAAACAACACTCTTGCTAGTAGTAGGTTAATAGAAAACATACCCAGCATGACATATGGCGCTTCGTGAGCTTCTTCAGCATTCATGTGAAACAGACGACCGTTGCGGTTGAGCGAGTTCCCTAGGGCAAATCTTCTTCTAGGCTGAACACGACGTTTCTGCTGAGAGGGTGCATTCATATTGGTGGCTGCTGCAAGCTTCTTGGGGCACTCGTTGGAGTAGTGACCCTTGACTCAGCATTCAAAGCAAGTAATCTGGGACATGTCTTTTCCTGCAGTAGGCACAACATTGCTTCCAGTCCTTGGGGCAGTATTGTTGTTGTTGGACTTGGGTGGTGCACGGTTGAAGTTATTGGAATTGACGGGGTTATTGTTATGGTTTCCTCCAGGCCTTGGGTTTCCTCCTCCATGGTTCGGATAGCTTGGACGGGACATAGGGGGTCTGTTGTTTCTTGGGGCATATCCTGCAGACGGGTTGGGGCGATACTTCTGGGTATGGTGGGATCTAGGCTGGTGCATCATGCGATGCTTGCAGTTGTCATTGGCTTGGTTTATCTTCCCTTCCATCTGAATGGCAGAATCCACTAGAGCTTCAATATCATCAAAGGGAATGTTGACTAGAACGGTTTGCATCTCATCATCCAGTCAGTTCAGGAATCTCTCTTTCTTCTTTGCTTCTGTGCCAATCTCATCAGGGGCATATCTAGCTAGTGATTTTTTTTTGTCACGGTATTCCACCACAGTCATCCTTCCTTGCTTCAACTCTATGAACTCATCCCTCATCCTCTTAATCAGACCTGGGGGCACATGAGTCCGGCTGAACTTGATTTTGAACTCATCCCAAGTCATCATCTGACCTCCGTTCATGATATGGGTGCTATTCCACCAGGCTCTTGCATCACCTGCCAGATAATGGGTGGAAAACAATACTTTTTCATTGGCTTCAACTCGTGTGACTTCTAAGTTGTTCTCCATGGTTTGCAGCCAGTCATCAGCATCTAAGGTCTCTTCAGACTTACTAAAAATAGGTGGGTTGGTATTCTGAAAGTTCTTGAGCTTGGATCCATGTTTATCCTGGTTTCCGTGGCCATGATTATTGTGGGCCATCTGAGTTATCTATTGAAGAGTGGCTAAGTTGGCTTGACGTTCGGCTCTACTAGCTTCACGGTTAGAAACTAACATTTGCAGGATCTGCAGCATTGGGTCCTGAGATGAACTGCTTCCTCCGGGATTTCCACGAGTCATCTAAAGATTGAGATAGATAGTGAGATAAGAGGGAATTTCTAAGGTTCATGGTTTTGTCTCAAAAGCTTTAAACTTGGATTTTGACTCAGGTTTTGTAAACTAACTACTTCTTCTCATTCATTCATTCATTCAGTCCACGCACACAATACAAACACACACCACAACACAAATAGAAAATAGATGGTTTTAATAACCATTATGTGAAACTACGATACAGTGGGACCGGGTACAACTCATTCCTATGATAGTGCTACAGTGCATCTAATCATCATCAATGAAGGCGAAATCATCATCATCATCAGTGTGGAAATTTATGGCATCGTCCTCCAGGTAGTCATCATCATCACTGAGGTAAGAGTAGAGATCTCCACGGATATCTTCACCTTCCTCCTCCTTTGCTTCAAGCTGGATCTCTTGTTCACGGATGGTCTTCCTGAGAGTGGCCACCTTCTTGCGAAGATGATCGATGATGCGATCCTTCTTGTCACGTTGACGACGAAGTGATTGGCTCTCCTTGGCGAGGATGGCGAGGGTCTGGTCCTTCTTGACTGCAATGGCCTTGTTATGGTTGGCATAGGCACAGGCGTTGTCCAATTCCATTTGTCTAGCATACAAGATGAAGTCGAGATTATCCACTTCGTGCTTCAACTCTGGGTGTCCTGGCATCTCCAAGGGCATTCCCATAGAATCACGTCTTGCGTAGTGAGTAAAGCGAGTTCCATTGATCTAGTTGATGTTTTGCCCACACAGGCGGGCGACAGCTTCTTGCATAGCCCTGGCTAATTCATCTAGCCAGTTGTTCTCCCTCCGGCTGAATTGGATCTTCTCCGAGGAGGTTGCTTCCATCTTACCTCTGATATCTGCAACTATCAGCCACTGTAGATCTCCTCCCACGTGATCGTTGAGTTGTGCCCCGAAGAACTCCGGGTGCACGCACTCAATATACTCTGCAAGTGCATCTAGATCCCTCTCAAAGATCAGGTGGCCTCCATTGCCCAGCTGGTAGAATTTGCTATACTTGACGTCCATCTATAATAATTTAGGGTGAGCAAGTTAGTGGGGTGATCAAGTGTGCCAAATTTTATGTAGGATTGCAAGAATTTTTTAGGAACATGAATATTTTTGAAAGAATCTCAAGGATAAGAGTGGGAATATATTTTCATAAACACTCACTTTTTTGTTTTGAAACTAAGTTTTTGTTTAGACGTGCATTCTAACTAGGGTCTCCTATGGTCAGGATGGCTCTGATACCAACTTGTCAACACCCGGATTTTTAATCTCAGATGCCTGTTATGCCATACATCGCAATCCCAGGATTACCATTTATGCGAGACATAACAGATTGGTACCACAGTACATCATCCATTACAAACCATAATAAAGGTCTTACAAATAAAGGATCTCATCATCCAGTCTTAATACAATCAAAGCAGCGGAAAGTAAACGTAGTAGGGGCTCCATCTTCAGAGTCACAGGCAATGCTGACGATGGGAGATGATCCTAGTTATCACAGACCTCCTGTTGTCCATCTTCCTGATAGTCCTCCTCATAGTCTGGCCACGGGAATAGCCAGGGACAAATCCATGATTACTCTTTAAGTACTAACGAACTATCACTAACAAGTAATGTAGTTCTAGTAGGAATCTTAAGCTCTAGGTTTATTTGCAAAAGGCAGGTTTATTTCATACTGAGTTCAGAAGTAAAGAAAACTAATTTAATTTTCTATATCACCTAAGTGGGAACCTAGTTTTCATATCCACAACCCTGTTGTGGTCAAGTCAAGGTCATGGTTCAATTCACAAGTCATTTTGAAAACATCTGACAACGGAACAGTATGGCCACTCCAACTGTACATAACCGCGGATGCGGCTATTCGAATAGTTTGACACTCTGTAGAGGTGGTACACTTTCACCACAAAATTCGATACATCCGTCAGGGATTACCCTAAATCATCATACTTAGTATGCGGATAATCAATCCTAACCTTTCAATTACACACCGTAGTATAGGCACCTCCCCTATGAGCTTGGCCTCCTAGCCATGGCCATCTTCCATCCTGGGCACTGCATAGGTGGACATTCACACTCACGAGGTAGCCTCAGCTCAACCTCTTTCCGAGAGGGAACCCATACTAAGGCATATAAACTTCCAATTAATCCCTATCCAATTCAAGTATTGTGGTTGTACGGTAAAATTGGAATGGTATCACATCCGAACCCAACCATCAGTTTTTATAAAGGCCAAGGCTCATGCCTCAACAAGTTTCATCATCAAATTATTTTGTGTTCATAACACATGTCAAAACATTTCAATAGATTGAACCATCATTCCAAGGTTTTCATAATCATTTTCACCAACTATTCCCATCTAAAGTGGTCAACTTTTATTCTTATCACTAGCCACTAAAGTTGAGGGTATTCACTAATGAGGGTCCTAATCAAGTATAACTATCCAACTTTAGTTTTCATGTTTTTTCTGGCATCTAAATATAACTACTTAGGCCTAGTTTTATACTCTTTATGGTATATATACTATTTTTCCAATACTCACAATTTACTAACTAAAGGTAGAGAACTTTGGTAAAAGTAAAAGAATCAAGTTTGCAAGTAAAAGTTGGGATGGGTGTAATCAAAGTTGCATAACCCATGCATGCCTCATGCATCTTGCATAGGTTATCAAGTTTGCAAGTATTACCTTGCATAGTTCTAGCTTGCAAGTGTTAGCTTGCAATTAGTGATGGCTTGCATAGGTATGAAACTTGCGAGTATTAGCTTGCCTTGAGTAGTGTAGTGGTTGAAGTTCTCTTCTTCTTCTTGGTAGCACTCCTCCTCCTCGTATCTCGGGTTGGTACTATCGTCTATAAATGAATACGACGTACACAATCAGCAAACAATACGTAACTACTTCTATTTAGCACACAAAGGTTCACACTAGATAATCTAGCATCATCACAAACATCACATGAAATAAAGACTTAGTCTTATTTATCTTATTTTGGAAAAGTAATTTCTACTCATTGAAAATACTTAAGATTTAATATTCACCAGTTAAAATATGGGATCATGTTGACACATGTCATCACCACATATTCTAATACTTGGGAATGTGATTTAAAGTGGTGGTCACATTTTATAAAGTTTAATATTACTATTTAATAAAATTAAAGTGACTACAAATGCCTATATAGCATTCTTTTAGTACTAGTCCAAGATCACTGCATGTAAACCTAAATATTTTTAGATATTCATATAGATCTTGTTAAATGTGATTTTTGAGAGTTGGAATCAACTCAAAAGCATTTATGGTCGATTTTTTAAAAATGTTTGAAGTTGAAAAAGTCTCTATCTTGTTATTTTTACTATAGGTGATCTATAATATCAAATGGTCTGAATCCAACGGGCTTGGATAGATATTTTGAATATATTTCTAACAAAATTGGTATCATGCAATTTGGTTCAGTGAATCTCTTTGAATTGATTTTTGAATCTACTGGCAGAATCTAGATTTAACTAAAATGGAAAAAGCTTATTTGAATCTACGGGGTCTACGCGGGAAACTAACTAGGCCGGCCCAATCTGCACAACACGGCGCAGCGGGCTACTAACAAAACAGTCCCATGCGCCAGCGACTCATCTAACGTGAAGCAGTAAGTTTCAATCTGGGCCATGCGATTAGACTAGGATCTACGACTGTGGTTCGTCGTCTCCGGTGACTAGCTCCGGCGGGGAACGAACCGTAACGCAACGGTGGGGGTACGTGGGGGCTCACCAAGGCTCTAGCTAAGGTCGGCGATGGGGGCGAACGACGTAGTAGATGACGGAGGTTCGAATGGTGGTCGCGGCGGCTCCTTGGGAGGCTCCTAGCTCCGGTTCCTCTTCTCCTCTGCAACGGTGGGCTCCGGTGAAATTCCGGCGGGCTGGTGCTCGCCTTGCTCTGGGGAGATTTATGGGAGGTGTTTGAGAGAGAGGGGGTGGAATGGTGTGGCAAATTGGAGCTGGGACGGCCTCTATTTATACACGGGCGAGGGGGACAGAGCGGGATGGCTCGGCCTCATCAGCGACGTATATACGAGGGGCTATCAGCATGGCTGAGGGTAGGGGTCGACACAGTGCTTCAGGGTGGTCGTCGTGCGATTGATGGCGCGGCAAGGGGCGGTCGAGAACGGTCGGGAACAGTCAGTGCTCTGGGTGGAACAACGGCATTCGATACGGCGCACAGTGGCTGTTGGGTTCGCAACATAGAAAACAAAAATTTTCCTACGATGAGAACTATACGCCAAGATCTATCTACTAGATACAGAGCAACGGGTGGATATACATCCATAGAGAACTTACCCTCGAAGACAACAAAGCTTTGTTAACAAGTTGGAACTCGTGGATGATGTAGTCGTACACTTGCCGATCTCAAGATCGTGATGAAGTCCAGCAGGTCCGGCTCCAGCACGTCCTTCAGATCGAGCTCCAGGAAGTCCAGCACCACCAAGTCTAGCACCGCAAAGCAGCGGTGCATCCGTGATCGCACACACGTCCGGTACCATGACAACCTCCGTCCCTCGCTCTAGCAAAGCAGCGGACGCAACAACTCCTTTTCAGATAAAGCCACCGGGAACATGTATCTCGCTAATCCGAGAGCATGGGGAATAACTAGAGGGGGAGATAGATCCTTCACGAGGAGGTGTGTGGAAGAAGGAGTGAGAGGGGGGCCTTATATAGGAGGAGGGGAGGGTGTCCCTTCACCTCCCCCATTCATGTGGTGGTAACCCCCTCCACATTAAAATGCCCCTTCACATTCTCTTTTAAAGTCTCCACTTTAACTACATTAAATTTCTCCAAATTTAATGCTCTCCCATTTAATAAAACTCTTTTATTAATTTTATGCAGAATTTTGTTAATTACTTTAATTAACAAACATTCACATAAGACCCCCTACAACCTTTCAATATTACATGCAGAACCAATTTCAGCAATTTCACCCGAAATAGTTTTGGTGTCTATTGAAATAATTCCAGCGCTTTCTCAAATCTTCATCTGAAACATATTTGCTCCAAATGGTGTCGGTATCCCTTAAGTGTGTCACCCAACGGTTCGCGAATAATGCAGACACGATCGAGACCCCTCTCCGATCAATAATCAGCAGCGGGACCTGGAGATCCGTACTGACTCCCACATATTCAACGATGACTCTTGTGATCGTGTGAACCTTTAACGTCGTAACTAAATCCCTTTGACTCGCGATATATTACATGTCCGAGATTCGATCATTGGCATCCAAATACCTAGTTTGATCTCGTTACCGACATGCACTCTTTTCTTGTTCCCGTGATATAACATTCTAGTGATCACATCACTTGCTCGCAAGCTATTTCAATGTGATATCACCGAGAGGGCCTAGAGTATATCTATCCGTAATCAGGATGGACAAATACCACTCTTGATCCATGAGCCTCAACATAACACCTTCGTAGCACTGAACCCACCTTTATAGTCACCCTGTTACGGTGTGACGTTTGATGTTATCAAGATACTCTTCGGGTGTTAGCAATTAACATGATCTCATGGTCTAAGGACTAAGATTACTTCGTATGATGTCATAGCAATATAAACATAATGACTCTGATCGTAATGCTATACTTCGGATGAATGTTCATCACATCATTCCACCAATGTTGTGACCTCGTTATTAACAACATCCAATGTCCATGATCAGGAAACCTTGATCATCTTGTTAATCAACAAGCTAGTTTATATGAGAGGCAGTACTAGGAACTTTGTATTTTGTTTATTAAACACACATGTATTAACGTTTCCAATTAATACAACTATAGCATGCAAAATAAACATTTATCATAAACATGGAATAAGATAATAACCACTTTATTATTGCCTCTCGGGCATATTCCCTTCAGTGGCTACGGTCCGCGCGACGGCAAACGGGCATGTCTGGGAGGTAGCTTGGGTCACGGCAAGTGCTGGCACACGCGGTGAGGGCGAGGCGCGGCGTGTGTGCGCGTGTCGGCTGTGGCGCTCTGGCGCGCTCTCGACATGGGTGGCAGAGAAAAATGGGCGCGACGATCAGGGGTGGTCCACGGCTTGCCTGCGGTCTACGGTTGGACAGAGGGTGGCGGTGGACGGTTGCCTGTCTCCTAGGCATCGTGGGAGAGGGCGGTGCTGGCTGTGGCGAGTGATCCATGGTCGACCAGTGCGGTGAGCGTCAGGTGGCGCTGCACTGGCGCAAATGGTAGAGGGGGGAGCATGTCCTGCGCTGCTGGGCGTTGGGGGAGACCAAGGGAGAGAAATGAGGGGCTAGTGGCATGTGATCCCTGCTCAAAACAGTAGAAGTTAGGCAGTGGTTTATCTGTGTCTGCAAGGTGCTTGACCAAATGGCCGCATGAGATTAAGATTTGAATTTTCGAATGAAATTTGGTGAGTGTGTTTGCTGCTTGCTTAGGTGTCTATGGTTGCTGGGAAAAGTCAAGTCGAATTGATTTGAGTGGTTTTTGAAAAATGGTGATCTATGCATATGAACTTGATTCAATTTTGAATTGTCCCTTAAAATGATTTGGAATTTGTTTCTGGTGGTTTGTAAAGTGGGATTGGGTTTACTTTTACTTGGTCTAGCAAGGGGTGAAAAGAATTGAGAAAGTTTATATTAGAAATCTTTTACTAGAGACACCCAAATTGGGCTGATGTCTACGCACTTCTATTCTTGTAGACAGTTGTTGGGCCTCCAAGTGCAGAGGTTTGTACAACATCAGCAAGTTTCCCTTAAGTGGATTACCCAAGGTTTATCGAACTCAGGGAGGAAGTGGTCAAAGGTATTCCTCTCAAGCAACCCTGCAATCAAGATACAAGAAGTCTCTTGTGTCCCGAACACACCCAATACACTTGTCAGGTGTATAGGTGCACTAGTTCAGCGAAGAGATAGTGAAATACAAGTGGTATGGATATAAAACAACGGTGCCAAAAAATAGCTTGACGGGTAGGAAGAGACTAAAGGCAAACTGAAATAAAGATGGCAGCAAGCAAACATGTAACAGATCTAGTTGCAAACGGTGTTTCAATGCTTAGAAACAAGGCCTAGGGATCATACTTTCACTAGTGAACACTCTCATATAAATATATTCTTGATACTACTCTGAACTACTCTCCGGTTGGAAACTCTAATCAATGGTAGGGCTATAACAACACTCCTCAAAGTTCGCTTTCCCCATCTAGATAACCCCACACTGTCACCTTGAGCACTAGATGGTTCCAACAAACACCGCAATTTCATAGAAACATCCAACTCCAAATATAACTCATAACAAGTATTTGTAATCTGTAGCCTAAGTGCCACCACGGTGTGCATGTTGTCACTCTCACACACATGGGGAAAGCAGAGATCTATTAAAGCACTTGAGTAGCAAGGTAGATCTACTTGATTACAAAGCTCATGATCACAATATGATCATGCATAGAGAGAGAGATGAACACATAGCTACTAGTAGAGCCCTTAGCATCGAGGAAGAACTACTCCCTCATCATCATTGGAATCAGCAACGGTGATGAAGATGGTGGTGGAGATCGATGGAGGTGGCTCCGGGGGCACTTCCCCGTCCCGGTGGGGTGCCGGAACAGAGACTTTTTGTCCCCCCGAATCTCCCCTTCGGTGGAGGCGGCGCTGTGGAATTTTTCGTGGCTGGAGGCTGTTCCATCTAGGGTTTTCATCCCTGGGGCTTCTTATAGGCGAAAGGGCAAGGTCGGTGGCCAGTCAGGGGGCCCACACCATGCCCTGGTGCGGCCTAGGGCTGCTCGCACCAAGGGGTTGTGTGGCCGCCCTGTGGCCCCCTTCGTCTCTCCTTCGGACTCCATGTGTCTTCTAGTAAAATATCTACTTTGGCTTTTGTCCGGTCCAATTCCGAGAATATTGATTTTTTGCCTTTTCTGGAACCAAAAAACAGAAGAAAACAGGCAACTCGCACTGTGGCATCTTGTTAATAGGTTAGTCCTAGAAAACATATAAAAATACCTCAAACTGTTGACAAAGCAAAGCAAAGTAGATACTAAACAAGAATGGAACATCAAAAATTATCAAAAATTGTATGATGCTATAGCAATATAAACACAATGACTTTGATCGTAATGCTATACTTAGGATGAATGTTCATCACATCATTCCACTAATGTTGTGACCTTGTTATTAACAACATCCAATGTCCATGATCAGGAAACCTTGATCATCTTGTTAATCATGGAGCTAGTTTATAAGAGATGCATAACTAGGAACATTCTTTTTGTTTATCAAACACACATGTATTAACATTTCCAAATTAATACAATTATAGCATGCAAAATAAACATTTATCATAAACAAGGAATAAGATGATAACCACTTTATTATTGCCTCTCGGGCATATTCCCTTCAGTCTCCCACTTGCACTAGAGTCAATAATCTAGTTTGAAAAACTTTGCGTATTGAACACCTATGGCTTTCTGGTGTTGCGTATACGTGATTGCTAGTGGTTAACATAATATTCGGATCTGACAGTTTCAGGTCCATGTGTATTTGCATGTCTTTGCGTCTCTACGCATCACTCATTCTCAAATGAGATGGCATTGTATAAATTTGGTCCTTTGGTGAGACCTTTAGTTCGTTCGGGTTAAAATATGTTGATATTATGTCATACAATATATCTACATAGTATTAGCCCACTTTGAACCACACCTAGTTTGATTACAAAGTACTTAACACAAATGCCCTCCTTTGCTGCTACTATAGCAATCATATACTTAGCCTTTTGTTGTAGTATCTGTCACAATGTCTCAACTTTGGGACTCATCCAAATCCATCATGGAACGTACTTTCCATTACATTGTGCCACCCATAGTCTAAATTGAGATAAATTTTAATTTGTATATTGTGACAAAACTAGTATCAATGTAACAGTTTACAATGAACTACCTTTAACTATTTGTCACTTATACATGATATATTCTTAGTTCTTCCAAAGCTCATAAGAATATATTTACTATCCCCCAATGGTCATCTTATGAATCATTCTGGTATGTGCTCATTACATTTAGAGCATAGGACATATCTGGATATATACATATCACGGTATAATCGATCAAAATCTTCATGTGATTTTACTCACCAAGTGTTGATACACTTGAATCTTGATACAATCCTTTCCATGCAGCAAGAACCTTTCTTGTTGTTTCCATATTGAACCCTTTCAATATCTCATATATGTACATTTCGCACAACCATATTAGCGCCTCAATCTATCCATATAGACATTGATGCCAAATATTCCGGTTTTGCCCTAGTACTTCATCGAAATCCTATTTTAATGAAATTCTTAACTTGTGTCAATAAAAGATACCTCATTTCCAATCAACACCATGTCCTCTACATAATGTATTAGAAATATGTCTCAGCGCTCCCACTTGATTTCTTGCAAATGCAAGCATCTTCATCATCTCCAATGAAATTAAACTCCTTTAATATTTTCATCATGGTGCAGATTTCAGCTCCGCTATGCTCACTTAAACTATTGAAGTTTGCATGCCCTTTTAGCACCCTTTGAATTAACAAAACCTTTCAGACCATGTTATGTACACGTCCTAGGTAACCATTCTATTAGAAGAACCTTGTTTTGTTTATTCAACTACCATAGGCCAAATTATATGTAGTGGTTGCTATATTAATCCGCCAAGACTAAATGTCGCTATGAAAGAGCAAATCTTGTCATAGTAAACTCCTTGAACATTGCCGTAAACTTCTTTCCGACTGTCGACTATTTCATAGATGTCAAAAATCCATGTCTATTTATAGATCCAAATACGACCGATAGGCTTCGTTCCTTTCCAGAGGGCCTTTCCAGTTCAAAACTTGATTTCTCGTGTATGGAAACTATCACGGATTTTATGACTTCTAGTCATTTTAGGGAGTCAGGCCCATCATCGCTTCTTTGCATGTAGTCGATTCATCATTGTCAAAACAATAACGACTTCTGTTTCAAATCTTACTATTTGATTCTTACCGACCCACACGGTTCAATAGGAACTCTAATCTCCGAGATTACAACCTTTGTAATTACGGGAGCCATGAGCATTTTAGCCGCCACCGGGACACTTTCTGGTGTTGTGCTACTTAGCACATATAGCTCATGTTCAACAACCTTATCAAAGTTCTATTGTTCTCCCACTTAACTTTTTGTGAAGAATTCCTTCTCAAGAAACTTGACGTTCCAAGCGACAAACTCTTTTGTCATCGGTGTTATGGAGGAATTCCCAATAAATTCTTTGGGATAACCTACAAAGACGTGCTTAACCGACTTTGGTTGTAAACATTTTACTTATGCATAGCATACCAAAATTTAAGAAAAGACAACTCATCTTTTATCCCAAACCATAACTCATATGGTGTCATTTCAATGGATCACGATGGTGCTCTTCTCAGTGTAAAAGCGGTAGTCTCTAAAGCTTTAATCCTTAAAACATAGTGGCAGTTTTATAAATGACACCTTTGATCTAATCATGTCAAACATGGTTTGATTTCATCTCTCGAATATGCCATACTCCTATGGTTTATCGGGAAATACAAATCATGGAACACTTCATC
Organism: Avena sativa; assembly: GCA_916181665.1. NCBI lineage: Eukaryota > Viridiplantae > Streptophyta > Magnoliopsida > Poales > Poaceae > Avena > Avena sativa. Next base: position 440,674,013 of record OV702295.1, read on the forward strand.
AAATCTTAGGTGTTTTGCTAAACCTGTAACTGAAATATCTTCCTTTATGATCAAATCATAAACTGTTTTATTTTCTTGTTACAATGATTTTTCACTTCATCTTGAAAGTCTTTGAACAATTTTCAAATGTGTCATACTTCTTCCTTATTAAGTAAATATACAGATATATTCACTCAAATTTCTGGAGAAAGCATATGAAGAAAAAAGATCCATCGCATATGGCTACACATAATGGACTATGCACATCAGCATGCACAATTTCCAATAAGCTAGTCAGTCGTTCCGCTTTGGCCTATGAACGGAGTTTCAGTTATCTCGAGGAAAGTTTCACAAGCGTCAATTGATCAAAATCAAAAGACTCCAAAAATCTATCAACATGGAGTTTCTTCATGTTTAGTTTCCAATATAATTCAAACAGCAATGTCACTTCATAAGTAATCTTTCAATCATTTGTCTTGCGACATTTTAGCAATAGTGTTTATGGATGTGATTTCTCCCACTAGACTTGTAAAATTCATCCATCCATTATGGATATGGTAATTATTTGAACAACCATTGTTCTCGTAATACCGGAACAAAATAACAATTATTTAAACAAATCTTGAAGACAAGCTTTGATCTCAACGAGAAACATAATAACACTTTATTTGTTTTTTATGAACATCATCACTTAATCTCTTGCTAGTTACTTAGGCCGTTGTAGTTCATGAATTTGCATTGTCCTGTATGACACTTCATACCAACCAATTCGGTATCCAATACCGGTATCCAATACCTAAGAACCACATTGTTTAACAAGCAAAGAATACAGCCATAACATGTATATCTTCTATATACCTAAGCTAGACATCTCCAACTTTTCTTTTCTGCCAAATATTTAATAGATTCTTTTTCAGCAATTCCTTTTCCTTTTAAAAGAATCTATCAACATTAATAGTGGTGTCAATCATATGACACATAGTACAAAGCGTGTATAGTCAAATACTAATACCTTTGGACTTGCACTTTGAAGTGGATCATCATCATCAAATGTTTGGTATTCTTTCAAAAATCCATTTTTTTGTAATCTTTCAGTGTAGTAAACATTTTACTTACATATTCTATTCATCCTTATCATGACAACTCTCATGATCAAGCTACAATAGCCTATAAGGATGAATCGTGAGTATAATATCAGTTCCCAAAACCTTTTTGGTAGATTTGGACGCCTAGCGTCTCCAACCTTCACAAATTCTCATACAATATGAGAACGTGTATTTTGTTAAATTATACTCTATCATATTGCAACCATAAACATCATTTCAGATATCACAATATCTTTCACACATGATGGTTTCTGAAACAATTATTTCAGCTCCTAGATAACCTCGATATTAAAACAATTTTTGAATATCAAGAATCATGGAGGCAAACATGATACTTTAGATACTAACATTGGAATTCTTACTCTTGATTTAATACTACTTAGTAAAATTCATGGAGTAAACAGAGTTTGCTGAAAGTTTGCAATATGACTTCTAAACTTTAAATTGACATTTAAAACAATACGATACCAGTTCGTAAAGTAAATATCCAGAATTCTATAGTTCCATTATCTCAATTACAACTAAGCATAAGGTAGTATACAAATGCCAATGACTACAACAAATTATGCAAATTGACTTAATTTAGTTTATGACAAATTTGGTTCGACTAATCCAAATTAGAAATGAACTCACACTCAAAAAGACATCCCTCGTGCCTTTTTGGTGATTACATGAACCAAATCCACTACACCAAGTCCGATCATCACATGAGTCGTTGTATCTTCAAAGGAGAGCATCAATATGGGCATCACATCAACTATATGTCTCATGCTTAACCTTTCGGTCCATGTTCCTATGCCATGTCTGTACATGCTAGGCTCGCCAACTAAGAACCTTAGTACTCACATGTGTAAAACTGTGTTACACCCGAAATATGATCGTGGATTCAAGTACACCTGATCATCACATGATGTCTTGCAGTGGCAAAACATAAACGGTGCATACTTAAGGAAGAACACATTTTTATCTTTATATCTAAATGAGGGATCATCTTACAATGCTACTGAAAGCGCCAAACTAACAATATAAGATGCGAACATCATATGTGTAAAGTGGAATGATATGGTCCATCCATTTGATCACTATCATGTGCATCGTGGTATGATCTCTATCATTCCTTTATGTGTAAGGACATGGTCTATGGAACTTACACGTTAAGTGTGTTGTAAGAGTATCAACTATACATCAACTTACAACATTACCATATCATGACACAAACCCAGCAACGATCTAAACTAGACGCCTCTAATTTATCAATTGCAAGTTTTACGTGGCTTAGGGCTTTCGAGGATAGAACCGTTCTTACCTACGAACATGGAACAACAACGATGATAACCAAATTATTAGAAACTCGTTGTAAATTAGATATTGACTATAGTAGGAGACACAGACACCCGCCAGCCACTTATGCAAAACTAGTTGCATGTCAGTCGTGGAACCGGTCTCATGTGCGATGACATGTAAAGTTGGTCCGGGCCGCTTCATCCCACTATGCCACCAATATCAAAAATACATGAAAGAAGCAATAACATGATCATCATTGTTCTACCCGTGCAAAGCACCTACGCATAGATCTGGCTCTGATACCACAGTTGGGTTCGCAGCATAGAAAACAAAACTTTCCTACGATGGGAACTATACGCCAAGATCTATCTACTAGATACAAGCAACGGTTGGATATACATCCATAGAGAACTTAGCCTCGAAGACAAGAAAGCTTTGTTAACAAGATGAAACGCATGGATGATGTAGACGTACACTTGCCGATCTCAAGATCATCATGAAGTCCAGCAGGTCCGTCTCCAGCACGTCCATTAGATCTAGCTCCAGCAAGTCCATCACCGCCAAGTCCAGCACCGCAAAGAAGCGGTGCATCCGTGATCGCACACACGTCCGGTACCCCGACAACCTCCGTCCCTCGCTCTAGCAAAGCAGCGGAAGCAGCAACCCCTTTCCAGATAAATTCATCGGGAACATGTATCTCGCTAATTCGAGACCATGGGGGAAAATACTAGAGGGGGAGAGAGATCCTTCAAGAGGAGGTGTGAGTGTGAAGGTGTGAGAGGGGGGCCTTTTATAGGAGGAGGGGGGTGCCCCTCCCCATGGCCAGCGCCCAAGGGGTGACCCCTCACTTCCTCATTCATGTGGTGGTAACTCCCTCCACATAAATTTGCCCCTTCACATTCTCTTTTAAAGTCTCCAATTTAAATGCATTAAATTTCTCCAAATTTAATGCTCTCTCATTTAATAAAACTCTTTTATTAAATTTATTCAGAATTTTGTTAATTACTTTAATTAACAAACATTCAGATAAAACCCCCTGCAACATTTCAATATTACATGTAGAACCAATTTCAGCAATTTCACCCGAAACAGTTTCGGTGTCTATTGAAATAATTCCAGCACTTTCTTAAATCTTTATCTGAAACATATTTGCTCCAAATGGTGTCGGTATCCCTTAAGTGTGTCACCCTATGGTTCGCAAATAATGCATACATGATCGAGACCCCTCTCAGATTAATAATCAGAAGCGGGACCTTGAGATCCATACTTACTCCTACACATTCAACGATGACTTCTGTGATCGTGAGAACCTTTAACGCTAGTCACTAAATCCCTTTGTCTCGCAATATATTACATGTCCGAGATTCAATCATTGGTATCTCCATACCTAGTTTGATCTCGTTACTGACATGTAATCTTTTCTCGTTCCCGTGATATAACATTCTAGTGATCTCATCACTTGCTTGCAAGCTAACCAAGGTGATATCACCAAGAGGGCCTAGAGTATATCTATCCGTCATCGGGATGGACAAATCCAACTCTTGATCCATGAGCCTCTGCATAACACTTTCGTAGCACTGAACCCACCTTTATAATCACCCTTTCACGGTGTGACGTTTGATGTTATCAAGATCTAAGGACTAACATTACTTCACATGATGTTATGGCAACATAAACAAAATTACTTTGATCGTAATGCTATACTTCGGATGAATGTTCATCACATCATTCCACTAATGTTGTGACCTCGTTATTAACAACATCCAATGTCCATGATCAGGAAACCTTGATCATCTTGTTAATCAACGAGCTAGTTTATAAGAGAGGCATAACTAGGACCTTTCCTTTTGTTTATCAAACACACATGTATTAATGTTTCCAAATTAATACAATTATAGCATACAAAATAAAAATTTATTATAAACAAGGAATAAGATAATAACCACTTTATTATTGCCTCTCGGGCATATTCCCTTCACAAACACCACAATTTCATAGAAACATCCAACTTCAAATATAACTCATAACAAGTATTTGTAATCTCTAGCCTAAGTGCCACCACGGTGTGCATGCTGTCACTTTCACACACATGGGGAGAGCAGAGATCTATTAAAGCAATTGAGTAGCAAGGTAGATCTACTTGATTACAAAGCTCATGATCACAATATGATCGTGCATAGAGAGAGAGAGAGATGAACACGGCCCTTAGCCGCGAGGAAGAAGTACTCCCTCATCATCATGGGAATCATCAACGGCAATGGAGATGGTGGTGGAGATCGATGGAGATGGCTCCGGAGGCACTTCCCCGTCCCGGCAGGGTGCCGGAACAGAGACTTTCTATCCCCTCGAATCTCCCCTTTGGTGGTGGCGGCGCTGCAGAACTTTTCGTGGCTGGAGGCTGTTCCATCTTGGGTTTTCGTCCCGGGGGCTTCTTATAGGCGAAGGGGCAAGGTCGCTGGCCGGCCAGGTGGCCCACACCATGCCCTGGCACGGCCTAGGGCTGGCCGCGCCAAGGAGTGGTGTGGCCGCCCTAAGGCCCCCTTCGTCTCTCCTTCGGACTCCATGTGTCTTCCGGTAAAATATCGATTTTGGCTTTTGTTCGGTCCAATTCCAAGAATATTGATTTTCTACCTTTTCTGGAACCGAAAACAGAAGAAAACAGGCAACTGGCACTATGGCATCTTGTTAATAGGTTACTCCCAGAAAACATATAAAAATACCTCAAAGTGTTGACAAAGCAAAGCAAAATAGATACTAAACAAGCATGGAACATCAAAAATTATAGATACGTTTGCAACGTATCATGGGCTAGTGGTTAATTTTGGTCAAAATGACCATTTGATCATATGATTCATATTTCAATTTCTTTCTTTTTATTTTGTTTGTAATTGGCCTAGATGATGTAGTATTCATCTTTAAACCATTCCTTATCATTTGTAGCAATCAAACATGGCAATTGCACTCATTCATACACTAATGCAATTCATACACTCATATTGGATTTCATAATAAAAGTTTTTGTTAACCCTAAACTTGGGTAATTAGAGCTTGATAATCTTGATTAATATTTTTGGGGTGTTACAGTTACCGAAAGATTCCATTAGTAGCTAGAATGACCTTGAAGATAAGTTCATCTGACATTTTCACTCGACATTCAAGCGAGCAGCGTCTCTGGAGCAACTACGTTTGTGCAAACAAAAACCTAGAGTGTCAGTAAGAGCATTTATTCAGCGATGGAATATAATCAAAAACTCAGCCAAAGCAATATCCGATGAAAGGGAAATCAACACCTTCAATGATGGCCTCCGCTGCCGGGAATTCATAGAAGAACTGGGAAGGGTTAAACCCAAAACAATTTCGCAGTTGATGGACATAGCAAACCACTGGGCTGATGGAGAAGATGCGCTACGCAACAAACGAACACGTTCACCCGAAGAAGATAGGGACAAGCGCAATAGAGAAAGAAGATGAAGGAATAATGACGGGTACACAGGACCAAGCTACGTAGCAGCTAGTTTCTTAGGAGAGGACAATTACAGAAGCAATAACCATAGCAGGGACAACGCTGGCGGTAGTCAACGATACCAACCAAGAGCACGGGACCCACCCATGTCCGCAAAGCAAATGCTGGAGGGACCCTGCAATATGCATTTTTACGTCGACTCAACTGGTAAAAGACGATCTAACCACCTCATGAAGGACTGCCGAACATTCTTGGAAATGCAAGAGTGATGCAATGAAAAAGCAACCAAAGCGGCAAACAGAGGATACACCACTACGCCCGACACGTTAGCTAGCGGCGCACCACAACACCAGTCAGGGGGGCAACCGCAAAACACATCATATCAGGGAAGTGAATACCCGAGATCAAAAGGAGAGATGTCAATGATTCAGAAAGAGCGCCCATCCAACAGGATCCAGAAGTTAATCACAAGACAAGTCAACATGGACGAAGTAGATCCACCAGCCACACCTGAGTATCTTCGTTGGTCATAACAAGAAATCACATTCATCAGAGCTGATCACCCGCTTCGAGTACCATGACTGGGTCATTTAGCCTTGATAGTAGAAGCGCAAGTGGGAGGATTCAACATGATCAAAGTCTTAATGGATGGGGGAAGCAGCATAAACTTGATCTACGCCAAAACACTAAGAGCAATGAATTACTCATTGGAAAATCTAGCACCAGCAGAAACATCCTTCCATAGCATAGTACCAGGTAAAATTGAAATCCCCTAAGGTAGAGTTTTTCTTGATGTTGTTTTTGGATCCAAGGAAAATTTCAGGCTAGAGAAGCTCGAGTTTGAAGTCATGGACTAGCCATCACAGTACCACGCGATCCTGGGATGCCCATATGTCGCACGATTCATGGAGGTTCCACACTATGCATATCTAGTCATGAAGATGGCAACACCAAAATGAGTCATAACAATCAAAGGAATCTCCACACGATCCGATAATTGTGATGGGAAGTTCAATTAAATTTGTTGAATCCTTCGGAATGGCAATTGAATTTGAACAGCTAAAAGCATCAGCAACTGCAGAACCTATGGTGATAGCACATGTCAATCCCGACTAGGCTTTTGACACCGCGAAGGATACAAAAGAAGTACACATCCATCGTACCGTCATGAAGAAAACCACATTTGTGGCCTCAAACCTCGATCCCCCATAGGAAAGCACGCTCATCGAGTTCCTTCATGAGCACTTGAAGAGTTTTTCATGGCTACCTTCTGACATGCCGGGAATCCCCATGGAACTTGCTAAGAACGCATTAAATATAGATCCTAAGGTGAAGCCAGTAAAACAGTCTCTTCGTCGCTTTGCAGAACCAAAATGTAAGGCCATTGGAAAAGAGCTCCATCGCCTCACTTATGCCAAATTTATCAAGGAAGTAAAGAAAGCAGACTTGGTTGCAAATCCAGTATGCGTCCCAAAGAAAAATAGAAAGGAACTACGGATGTGTATTGATTTCACCGAGATAAACAAACATTTCCCAAAGGATCACTTCCCACTACCGAGCATCGATCAAATAATCGACGCAACTGCGGGGTGCGAACATCTTTCCTATTTAGACGCATATTCTGGGTACCACCAGATTTAGATGAAGGAGGAGGATCAAGAAAAAATAGCATTTATCATCCCCTATGGCGTATGTTGCTATACAACAATGCCCTTTGGTCTCAAAAACACCGTAGCAACATATGAATGGATAATGCAGAATTTCCTAGGCAATCAAATCAACGATGGTAATGATGTTATAGTTACAACAAAGCAAGGGTCTTCACTTATCAAAGACCTCCAAGAAACATTTGAGAATCTCGACAAATTTTGCATCTAACTCAACCTGACAAAGTCCTCCTTTGGAGTCCTAGTAGGGCAACTCCTCGAATACCTCGTATCAGCAAGAGGAATTGAAGCAAATCCCGAGAAAATACAGGCAATTCTCACAATGAAATAACCAACAAATCTACGAGGAGTACAACATCTAGCTGCACGAGTCGCAACACTCAGCCGATTTATTGCATGGTTAGGAGAAAAGGCATTACCATTATATGCCCATATGAGGAAATCAGATAAGTTCAAGTGGATGGAAGAAGTTCAACGCACCTTCGAAGATCTCAAAAGGACACTTTCGATGTCTCCTGTCGTCGTGTCTCCACGCGAGAAAGAGCCTTTACTTCTTTACATTGCCGCCACAAATCAGGTGGTCAGTACAGTTCTGGTTGTGAAACGACCCGAAGAAGGGAAAACCCATGGTGTTCAAAGACCAGTTTATTTGCTAAGTGAGGTACTTTCTCCATCTAAACAAAGGTACCCGCATTATCAGAAACTAGCGTATGGAGTACTTATGAAAGCACAGGAGTTATGACATTATTTTTTGGAGCATATGATCATAGTGGTTAACAAAGGACCCCTGTCCAATATCCTCAATAAACTAGAAGCAACTGGATGTGTCTCTCTGTGGGGCATTGAGCTTTCTCCTCGGAATATCATGTACGAAAAGCGTGAAGCAATCAAGTCACAATTTTTGCCTGACGTCATCACCGAATGGACTAAACTACAGTGCGCAAGGCCACCAGACCTTTCTATATGGACAATGTATTTTGATGGATCAAAAATAACGGAAGGAGCAGGGGAGCAGTTATACTAGTATCACCAAAAGACGATAACATGCGTTACATACTTCGGATGAGCTTTGCAAACGCGCCCAATAACGAATCTGAGTATGAGGCCTTGTTGCACGGTATGCGTATGGCTAAAGCTTGCGGTGCAAGTCGCCTCAAGATATTCCGCGACTCCAATCTTGTAGGACAGAAAGCAATGAACAAATGTGATGTTATCAGTGATAATATGATTGCTTGTCGTGATCTGTATAGCATAATGTATGTTTAGTTTGATGGATGTGAAGTGTCACACATAGGGAGAGCAAGCAATGAAGACGCCGATAATCTATCAAACATCAGGTAGCTGTGCCTACCAGTCTCTGAGGTCTATCAAAGCCAAGAGAGTCTCTGAGGTCATAGAACCCATGGCAGGAACAAAGATTAAGCCGCGAAAAGACTCGGGGGATCCATCAGCTAGCACAAGTAAAGGGGAAGCCACAGAAGAGCAACCAGAATTTGATGAGGTCATCATAATAGAACCTACATGGATGCAGCCATACATAGCATACATGACTAAAGGAGATTTACCCTCAAGATGTGACAGAAGCTCGGTGAATCACTTGAAGATCAAAATCTTTCAGAATCATTAAAGGGGAGTTCTATAAGAGAAGCATTTCGGGTGTGTTACAGCGATGTGTCAACCTGACGAAGGAAAAGTCATACTCAAGGATATACATGAAGGAGTATGTGGCCATCATGCTAGCAGCCGAGCAATTGCCGCCAGAGCGTTTAGGGCAGGATTCTATTGGTTTACAGTAGTACAAGATGCAAAGGGTATAGTTAGAACATGTGAGGCATGTCAATGATTCACAACAAAACCAGGTGCACCTGCTGCTGAATTATATCCCATACCTCTTGTGTGTCCCTTCGCTCAATAGGGGCTCAACATGGTGGGAAAACTTCACAAATCATCTCTAGGAGGACATGTCTTCTGCTAGTAGCAGTCGACAAATTCACTAAATGGATTGAAGCAATGCCTGTTACCGGCCAAGATGGAACTTTGGCTGTAAATTTTATCAAGTCCATAGTTTTTCGGTTCGGCGTGCCAAACAACATCATCACTAACAATGGGACTAATTTTACGTCCCAAGAATTCAAGGAATACTGCGAAGAGATGGGTATAAAAGTAAGCTATGCCTCAGTAGCTCATCCGCAAACTAATGGACAAGTGGAAAAAGCCAATGTCCTAGTAACAGCTGGCCTCAAGAAAAGATTACTTGCACCACTCAACAGGGGAAAAGGAGCATGGGTTGATGAGTTACCATCAGTTTTGTGAAGTTTATGAACTACTCCAAATAATTCGACACAAGAAACACCCTTCTTTCTGGTCCATGGCACTAAGGCCGTCCTTCCAGTCAAAGTATCACATGACTCTCCACGAGTATCTACATATGATGAAGAAGCATCAAGAGAAGCACTTGACGACGATGTTGATGCACTCGACGAAGCCCGTGACCCTGCCCTATGAAGAGTAATTATATATCAGAAAAACTTGTGCAACTATCACAGCCGACATCTGCGTCCCAGGTCCTTCGCTGTAGGGGACCTATTTCTTTGCCTCAAGCAAGATGGTCACAAAAAAATTGGAATCGCCTTGGGAAGGGCCTTGCATCATCACAGAAGTCATCCCTGGAGGAACATATCGGTTACAAGACAAGAACACAGGAGTTAAATACTCCAACTCGTGGAACGTCGCACAACTACGACGTTTTTATGCTTAGAACTTATGTTTTCTCGCAATTTAAACATTACAAATAAGGCCTATGGCCAGGCTTCTTAGCCAAAATATAAGGGCCAACGACCAGGTGGAAAATCTGCTGAACAATATATCTTCGGCTTCAGAATATAAATCAAAGATAATTCATACTCTGAATATTTATGGTTTAGAGCAATAGATCTATGTTTTTTCTATAGACATTTTTTATAAAACAAACAAAATTATGAGCCTATGTCCAGATACAAACATCTAAACATAGACATGGGGGCTACTCCCGTCGGAAGCTCTAGAAAGTGCACCCGGTAGAAATTTAATTATGCGTATAGAATTAAAACAATTATGCATATAGAAATTGATAAGGGGTAACCTCAGCAATGTCCATGTTGATGGACTTAGGGTTTTGCAAAAAAGAGAATGCTGGGGATTTCGTCGGATATCAGGCAAACAAGGGAGTCAAAGTCGCCTGAATACTTGATGAATAGCTCTGTTACAAATTGAGTGGTGGGTTTTCGGTTCCTCCTCATAGGCTTCTCCCATCCTATATATAATAAGACGGGTCTCAAAGCCGTATACGGGCAGGTTACATATGTATGATTACAACACCAACACATTGTCGGTTCATGTTTTCTTTCCTAATAAAACTAAAACTTCTATCGAACGCTTCTTGGACCATCATCTTGAATCTTCATGGGTCGTGAGCCTTTATGTTACCAGGGTAACAGATCATAAGCACCCGAATAATCATACCTATGTCACTGGCCATGTCCAAAATGACACTCATAGTTTACTTTGTCCAAACATGATACACTTATTAAATTTCTATGTAAATAAGAAACATATAGGACATATGTAAGCAGGATCATCGATTCATCGGCTAGCTCCAAGGAGATGACGCCAACGGCCTCAACATCTGCTTGGATTGCATTTGCGACTTAAAAGCATCTTTCGCTTCTTTTTGTAGTTCGCGTCGACTTGAATCCCTGTAAAGAATTGGCAACATGAAAAGTTGCACCTGAGTCAATCCACCAAGTAGATTTCGAAAACTGTGTATACAGGTGAAGGAAATATGCCCTAAGAGGCAATAATAAAGTTGTTATTATATATTCCTTATATATGATAGATGTTTATTTTACATGCTAGAAACGTATTGATTCGGAAACATCAATACATGTGTGTTTAATAAACAAAAACTGTTCATAGTCATGCCTCTCTTATAGACTAGCTTGTTGATTAACAGGATGATCAAGGTTTGCTGATCATGGACATTGGATGTTGTTAATAACAAGGTCACACCATTGGTGGAATGATGTGATCAACATTCATACGAAGTATAGCATTACGATCAAGTCATTATGTTTATATTGCTATAACATGATACGAAGTAATCTTTATCCTTAGACCATGAGATCATGTTAATTGCTAACACCGGAAGAGTATCTTGATAACATCAACGTCGCACCGTAATAGGGTGACTATAAAGATGGGTTCAGTAATACGAAGGTGTTATGTTGAGGCTCAGTGATAAAGAGTGGAATTTGTCAATCCACATGACGGATAGATATACTCTGGGCCCTCTCGGTGATATCACATTAGGATAGCTTGCAAGCAAGTGATGTGATCACTAGAATGTTATATCACGGGAACGAGAAAAGAGTGCATGTCGGTAACGAGATCAAACTAGGTATGGAGATACCGATGATCGAATATCGTACATGTAATATATCGAGAGACAAAGGGATTTAGTTACAAGCGTTAAAGGTTCTCACGATCACAGGAGTCATCGTTGAATGTGTAGGAGTCAGTATGGATCTCCAGGTCCTGCTGCTGATTATTGATGGAGAAGGGTCTCGATCATGTCTGCATTATTCGCGAACCGTAGGGTGGCACTCTTAAGAGTTACCGGACACCATTTTGGAGCACATATGTTTCATACGAAAGAATTGCAAAGCACATGAATTGTTTCAATAGAAACCGGAAATTGTTTCGGGTGAAATTGCAGAAGGTGGTTCTGCATGTGATATTGAAATATTGCAAGGGGCTATATGTGAATGTTTGTTAATTAAAGTAATTAACAAAATTCTGAATAAGTTTAATAAAAAAAAGTTTTATTAAATGAGAGAGCATTAAATTTGGAGAAATTTAATGCATTTAAAGTTGAGACTTTAAAGGGGAATGTGAAGAGGCATTTTAATGTGGAGGGGTTACCACCACATGAATGGGGGAGGTGAGGGGTCACCCCCTCCCATGCGCCGGCCATGGAGAAAGGGGGAACCCCCATCCTCCTTTAAAAGGCCACCCATTCCCTCCTTCATCCTCACACCTCCTTGTGAAGGATCTCTCTCCCCCTCTAGAATTATTCCCCCATGGTCTCGGATTAGCGAGATACATGTTCCTGTTGGCATTTCGTCTGGAAGGATTTGCTGCTTCCGCTGGATCGCTGGAGCGAGGAGGTGGAGGTTGTCCGGTGGCTTGAACATGTGTGTGAGTGCGGATGCGCTGCTGAGTTGCGGCGCTCAGACTTCCTCACGATATTGAGATCGGCAAGTGTACAACTACATCAACCACGAGTTCCTACTCGTTAACAAAGCTCGTTGTCTACGAGGGTAAGTTCTCGTTGGATGTATGTCCACCCTTTGCTTTGTACCTAGTAGATAGATCTTGGCGTGTAGTTCACACCATAGGAATTTTTTTGTTTTCTATGTTGCGGACCCAACAGTGGTATCAGAGCCTGATCTATGCGTAGGTGCTTAGCACGGGCAGTAGACATATGGTTGATATGTGGGCGATGATGATCATGTTATTGCATCTTCTATGTAATTTGGATATTGGTGGCATAGTGGGATGAAGCGGCCCGGACCAACCTTACATGTCATCATACATGAGACCGGTTCCACGACTGACATGCAACTTGTTTTGCATAAGTGGCTGGCGGGTGTATGTCTCTCCTACTATAGTCAATATCTGATTTACAACGAGTTGCTAATAACTTAGTTATCCTGGTTGTGGTTCATGTTCGTAGGTAAGAACGGTTCTATCTCCGAAAGCCCTAAGCCACGTAAAACTTGCAATTGATAAATTAGAGGCGTCTAGTTTAGATCGTTGCTGGGCTAGTGTGTTGATATGGTATTGTTGTAAGTAGATGTATGGTGGATACTCTTACAACACACTCAACATGTAAGTTCCATAGAACTTGGCCTTACACACAACAGAATGATAGAGATCATACCACGATGCAAGTGATATAGATCAAATGCATGGACCATATCATCTCACTTTACACATTAGATGTTAGCATCTTATACTGCTAGTTTGGCGCGTTTGTTAGCATTATAAGATGATCCCTCTTTTAGATATCAAGATAAAAATGTGTTCTTCCTTGAGTATGCACCGTTCTATGGATCATGTTTCGAGACATCACGTGATGATCGGGTGTACTCGAATCTACGCTTTCATAGGAACGGGTGTAAGACAGTTTTACACACGCGAATACTAAGGTTCTTACTTGGCGAGCCTAGCATGTACAGACATGGCCTCGGAACATGGACCGAAAGGTTAAGCATGAGTCATATGGTTGATATGATTCCCATATAGATGCTCGCCTTTGAAGCTATATCAACTCACGTGATGATCGGACATGGTATAGTGGATTTGGTTCATGTAATCACCAAAAGGACATGAGGGATGTCGTTTTTGAGTGGGAGTTCATTAGTAATTTGGATTAGTTGAACTCAATCTATCATAAACTTAGTCTAAATAAACTTTACAAATTCCGTTGTAGATGGCACCACCTTCTTTTAATTTCAATGTGTTCATGGAGAAAGAGAAACTTGCTACGAATGGTAGCAACTTCACCAACTGGGCTATGAATTTGAGGATTCTCCTCACTGCTGCACAAAAGCAATATGTGCTAGATGCGCCGCTAGGCCTCCCACCATCTCCTGATGCCCCTGACGAGGAAAAGAATGTCTATGTGACTCGTCAGGAGGACCACAACTTAGTTCATTGCGGCATACTGTATGGGCTAGAGTCAGAACTTCGAAAGCGTTTCGAAAATGGCAATGCCTTTGATACCATGGGAGAATTGAAAATGATTTTCGATACCCATGCTGCTGTAGAGAGTTATAATGCTATAGAAAAGTTCTTTAGCTGCATGATGGAGGAAAACAGCTCCGTTAGTGAGCACGTACTCAAAATGTCTAGGTACGCCGATAAGCTTGTGTCCTTGGCAATAACGATTCCCATTGACTTAGGCATACATCGTGTTCTCCAATCTCTGCCACCTAGCTACATGAGCTTCGTGATGAAGTATAATATGCAGGGCATGAAGAAGTCTCTTCCCGAGCTTCTGTCAATGCTTAAGACTGCAGAAGTGGAGATTAGGAAAGAACATCAAGTGTTGATGATCAATAGGACCACCGGTTTCAAGAAGGACAAGAAAGGCAAGCACAAGGGAAAGAAGGGTGGCAAGTCTGTTGCCATGCCTGAAAAGAAACCCCGGGCTGGCCCTAAGTCTGACACCGAGTGCTACTATTGCAAGGGGACTGGCCATTGGAAGCGCAACTGCCCCAAGTATTTGGCGGACAAGAAGTCCAGCAAGGCAAACAAAGGTATATGTGATATACATGTTATTGATGTGTACTTGACTAGTACTCGCAGTAGCACCTGGGTATTTGATACCGGATCGGTTGCTAATATATGTACCTCGGTTCAGGGGCTACGGAACAAGCGACAGCTAGCAAGGGATGAGGTCAGGATGCGGGTCGGCAATGGATCAAGAGTTGATGTGATCGCCGTCGGGACGCTACCTCTCCATTTGCCATCAGGATTAGTTATAAACCTAAATAATTGTTATTTGGTGCCTGCACTGAGCATGAACATTGTATCTGGATCGTGTTTGATGCAAAGTGGTCATTCCTTTAAATCTGAGAACAATGATTGTTCGATTTATAAGAATGATATATTTTATGGTCATGCACCTATGTTGAATGGTTTATTTCTATTGGATCTCGATAGTAATATTACGCACATTCATAATGTTAATGCTAAAAAGATTAAACTTGGTGATGATATGTCTACATATATGTGGCACTGCCGTCTAGGTCATATTGGCGTTAAACGCATGAAGAAACTCCATTCTGATGGACTTTTGGAATCACTTGATTTTGAATCATTTGATACATGTGAGCCATGCCTTATGGGCAAGATGACTAGAATGTCGTTTTCCGGTTCAATGGAACGGGTGACAAATCTGTTGGAGATCATACATACTGATGTGTGTGGACCAATGAGTGTGTCGGCGCGAGGTGGATATCGTTATTTTGTTACTTTCACGGATGATTTGAGTAGATATGGGTATATCTATTTGACGAAACACAAGTCTGAAACTTTTGAAAAGTTCAAGGAATTTCAGAATGAAGTGGAAAATCATCGTACTAAAAAGATCAAGTTTCTACGGTCTGACCGTGGAGGAGAGTATCTAAGTTACGAGTTTAGCACACACATGAAAGAGTGTGGAATAGTTTCACAACTCACGCCTGCCGGAATACCACAATGTAATGGTGTGTCGAAACGTCGTAATCATACCTTATTGGATATGGTTCGATCTATGATGTCTCTGACTGACTTACCTCTGTCATTTTGGGGTTATGCACTGCAAACAGCTGCATTCACTTCAAATCGGGCACCATCTAAATCCGTTGAAACGACACCGTATGAATTATGGTTTGGAAACAAACCTAAGCTATCATTTCTTAAGGTTTGGGGATGCGATGTTTATGTGAAGAAACTTCAACCGGATAAACTCGAACCCAAAGCGGAAAAATGCGTCTTCATAGGATACCCTAAGGAAACAATTGGGTATACCTTCTATCACAGATCCCAGGGCAAGGTTTTTGTTGCCAAGAATGGATCCTTTCTTGAGAAGGAGTTTCTCGCGAAAGGTGTGAGTAGTCGGAAGGTAGAACTCGAAGAGGTTATTGAACCTTCTCTTCATGGAATGGCGAGTGGCGCAGCACTGGAAGTTGTTTCGGAGTTGACTTCACCTGATGAAGAGAGAGCTAATGATAATGATAATGAAACTCCAAAAGAGGACACTACCGAACCTCACAGGTCAAGCAAGACACGTGCAGCTCCTGAACTGTATGGCAATCCTGTTGTGAATTTCATGGTTGATGAAATGGATGACCCTGCGACGTATGAAGAAGCGATGATGAGCCTGGATTCCAACAAATGGCTAGAAGCCATGAAATCCGAGATGGAATCCATGTACGAGAACCAAGTTTGGAACTTGGTGGACTTACCTCACGACCGAAAGGCCGTTGAGAATAAATGGATTTTCGAAAGGAAAACTGATGCTGATGGTAACGCGACCATCTATAAGGCTCGACTTATCACAAAGGGGTTTCGACAAATTCAAGGAGTTGACTACGATGAGACATTCTCTCCCGTAGCGATGCTTAAATCGGTTAGGATTATGTTGGCAATTGCTGCATCTTTTGATTATGAAATATGGCAGATGGATGTCAAAACTGCGTTCCTCAATGGTAAGATTGAAGAAGAGTTGTATATGATACAACCTAAGGGTTTTGTCGATCCTAAGGATGCTAATAAGGTGTGCAAACTTCAGCGGTCCATCTAGGGACTGAAGCAAGCATCACAAAGTTGGAATCTTCGCTTTGATGAGGTGATCAAAGAGTTTGGATTTGTCCAAACTTATGGAGAGTCTTGTATTTACAAGAAAGTGAGTGGGAGCAATGTGGCATTTCTAATATTATATGTGGATGACATATTATTGATTGGAAATGATATAGATCTTTTAAACAATGTTAAAAGTTATCTAAACGACAAATTTTTGATGAAAGACCTTGGTGAAGCGTCATATATATTAGGCATTAAAATCTATAGAGATAGATCAAGGCACCTAATTGGGATATCGCAGAGTACATACCTTGATAGGATATTAAAGAAGTTTAATATGGACGAAAGTAAGAAGGGGTTCTTACCTATGTTGCAAGGCAAGACATTGAGTAAGACTCAAAGTCCGGCTATGGCAGAAGAAAGAGAGATGATGGATAAGATCCCCTATGCCTCGGCCATAGGCTCTATTATGTATGCCATGCTATGTACAAGACCGGATGTGGCACATGCTATTAGTTTGACTAGTAGGTACCAATCTGATCCAGGTTCGGAACACTGGATAGCGGTAAAGAACATCCTCAAGTACTTGAGAAGAACTAAGGATATGTTTCTCATATACGGAGGTGAAGAAGAGCTAATCGCTAAGTGTTATGTCGATGCTAACTTTGACACCGATCCGGATGACTCTAAGTCTCAATCCGGATACGTATTTCTCTTGAACGGAGCAGCAGTTAGTTGGAGGAGTTCCAAACAACCTGTGATGGCTGGATCAACAACGGAGGTGGAATATGTTGCTGCTTCAGAAGCGGCGCAGGAGGCAGTTTGGATGAAAGAGTTCATTACAGAACTAGGTGTGGTTCCTAGTGCGTTGGACCCGATGGTGATCTATTGTGACAACAATGGAGCCATAGCCAACACAAAGGAACCAAGGTCTCACAAGAATTCCAAACATATTAAGCGTCGGTTTCACTCCATCCGCGAGCATGTCAAGGATGGAGTTATAAATATTTGTAAAGTACACACGGACCTAAATGTAGCAGATCCGTTGACTAAAGTTCTCCCTAGGGCAAAACATGATCAACAGCAGAACTCCATGGGTGTTAGATTTATCACTATGTGAACTAGATTATTGTCTCTAGTACAAGTGGGAGACTGAAGTAAATATGCCCTAAGAGGCAATAATAAAGTTGTTATTATATATTCCTTATATATGATAGATGTTTATTTTACATGCTAGAAATGTATTGATTCGGAAACATCAATACATGTGTGTTTAATAAACAAAAAGGGTTCCTAGTCATGCCTCTCTTATAGACTAGCGTGTTGATTAACAGGATGATCAAGGTTACCTGATCATGGACATTGGATTTTGTTAATAACAAGGTCACACCATTGGTGGAATGATGTGATGAACATTCATCCGAAGTATAGCATTACGATCAAGTCATTATGTTTATATTGCTATAACATGATACGAAGTAATCTTTATCCTTAGACCATGAGATCATGTTAATTGCTAACACCGGAAGAGTATCTTGAAAACATCAAACGTCACACCGTAACAGGGTGAATATAAAGATGGGTTCAGTACTACGAAGGTGTTATGTTGAGGCTCATGGATCAAGAGTGGAATTTGTCAATCCAGATGACGGATAGATATACTCTGGGCCCTCTCGGTGATATCACATTAGGATAGCTTGCAAGCAAGTGATGTGATCACTAGAATGTTATATCACGGGAACGAGAAAAGAGTGCATGTCGGTAACGAGATCAAACTAGGTATGGATATACCGATGATCGAATCTCAGACATGTAATATATCGAGAGACAAAGGGATTTAGTTACAAACGTTAAAGGTTCTCACGATCACAGGAGTCATCGTTGAATGTGTAGGAGTCAGTACGGATCTACAGGTCCCGCTGCTGATTATTGATCGGAGAAGGGTCTCAATCATGTCTGCATTATTCGCGAACCGTAGGGTGGCACACTTAAGAGTTACCGGACACCATTTTGGAGCACATATGTTTCAGACAAAAGAATTGCAAAGCGCAGGAATTGTTTCAATAGAAACCGGAATTGTTTCGGGTGAAATTGCAAAAGGTGGTTCTGCATGTGATATTGAAATATTGCAAGGGGCTATATGTGAATGTTTTTTAATTAAAGTAATTAACAAAATTCTGAATAAATTTAATAAAAAGAGTTTTATTATATGAGAGAGCATTAAATTTGGAGAAATTTAATGCATTTAAAGTGGAGACTTTCAAAGGTAATGTGAAGAGGCATTTTAATGTGGAGGGGTTACCACCACATGAATGGGGGAGGTGAGGGGTCACCCCCCATGCGCCGGCCATGGAGAGAGGGGGCACCCCCCCCTCCTCCTATAAAAGGCCACCCATTCCCTCCTTCATCCTCACACCTCCTTGTGAAGGATCTCTCTCCCCCTTTAAAATTATTCCCCCATGGTCTCAGATTAGCGAGATACATGTTCCCGGTGGCATTTCGTCTGGAAGGAGTTGCTGCTTCCGCTGGATCGCTGGAGCGAGGAGGTGGAGGTTGTCTGGTGGCTTGAACGTGTGTGCGAGTGCGGATGCGCTGCTGAGTTGTGGCGCTCGGACTTCCTCACGATCTTGAGATCGGCAAGTGTATGACTACATCAACCACGTGTTCCTACTCGTTAACAAAGCTCGTTGTCTATGAGGGTAAGTTCTCGTTGGATGTATGTCCACCCATTGCTTTGTACCTAGTAGATAGAGCTTGGCGTGTAGTTCACAGCGTAGGAAATTTTTTGTTTTCTATGATGCGGACCCAACAACAGGGATTCATTTACAAAAGAAACAATGTTGTTACCTTTATTTTACATTAGTTCCTTTAGCCAAACAGGGTAATCTTTCTTGAAATGCCATGTCTTCTTGAAGTGGAGATATGTAACTTTGTCCACTAGGAGAGGCCTCTACTGGTGTTGATAGTGCATGGGAGCTTTTCCATGTGGCTTAGAAGGGGAACCTTAGTTGCTTTGATAGTAGTTCCTCTTCTTATTGACATTGTTTAAGGAACCACCATTTGAGGTTTTAAGCATCTCCTCTTCTTGCGCACACATGGCTATTGTATTTTCAATGTCCCACTTTTCTCGAGACATGTTGTAGTTGACAACAAAGGTGTCAAACTGTTGAGGTAGTGAAGCTACGACCAGGTGAACAAGGAGGAGACGATTGACCTCCGGATCAACATCCATGGGCTTCAACTTAGCAGACATGTTGCTCATTCTGAGGATGTCCTCCCTTATGCCATGTCCACCTCCTGTGTAATTTTCTGTCACCAACTGCTTCAGCAGCTGGGTTGCATATGTCTTTGAAGAGCCAGTCAACTGGCTCTTTATATTTTTAAGGTACTCCCCTACAGAAGCACACTCTTCAATTGAGCCGACAATTTCCTGCTCAATAGTGTTCTTTATAAATGCTATGCAATTTTTATTGGCGTTTTCCACTTTCTGTTCTCTAGGGCGTATGCCATCTCTAATGGGGCATAGTCCCTTTTCTTTTTGTCCCATGCGGCATCGTCATCTGTATCAACTCGGGTTGGCTATGTCGGTCTGGTGGGCTGGGGAGTCTCGAGTACCCAATCCACCTCAGCACAAACAAACGCGAGGTCCACTTTCTTTCTCCATTCGGAGTAGTTATCTCATCTAAGGGTTCAGACCTCCTTGATGCAACTCATCAAGTAGAACCCTCCTAAAAACTACAAAGAAGTGAGATAACAACAACATTGCATGCATTAATCCAACGTTGGTCAAAACTAATACATACCGTTGTTTATGCAATTAATTCTATGTCACCGCTGGGCAGAAGATAGAATCAAAAGCACACAAAGTAACCACTTTAAACAAAAAACTAATCATGATCATGCTATTAATAACGTTGGTCAGAAAAATAACATGAACACAACCAGAATAAAAAATTTTATGCTCTAAAAAATTTAATTCTCACTTTGTCTTTATTAAATTTAAAAATCACGCGGAAGAAATGAATTAAAATTCATTAAACTTTATACTTTTCAGAAGCAATAGTTTACACTTTGTTTCCTAAGACAAACATCCCGTTGGTTTATTTTGAATAGGAAAACAACTTGACAAAAATTGTCAAAGAAAACTGTAAAAATGCTTCTTTAACAAATAGACCGGACGAAACTGGGAAGAAATAACGGCACATGCTTCCTTTGCACGCGCAGGGCGAGACAGAGAGACCCACGGTCTTCTTGCACGCCGATCACTTTCCTGCCACCCGGTCAGTGACTAAATTTGGCCCATGGCCTGCTGTGGGTCGGGGAACCACGAACCAAGGCCTGGTGACTGAGCCGGCCAGCCATTCATGGCCGTCCGATGTAACAAAAATGGCTGCAACCCGCCCGGACCCTAACCCTAGCCCCATAATTCTTTCTCTCTGCACCCCACACATCGTGCACACTCTCTGGCGGTGGCAGGGAGAAGCTCCCGTGGCCGGTGGAGTGCCGGCAAGGCCGAGGAATAACGCCCCACCGCGACGAGCCCACCTCCCCCATACCTTCTCCTATCTGTCCCGTTCCCCAACACCCCGCAGTGTTCACGAGATCATGAGGAGCGGATGGCGGCGGCCCCCTGGCCCCTTCCCGGCGCGCGCATCTACCTGAGGGTGGGTGCGTCACTGTCAAGTAGCTCAGGCGGTGACGCCCTTTTCGGTGGGCTGCCGGTTTTGAATTTTTTCTTGATTCGGTTTCGAGGTAAACGGGGAAAACAGGGGCCTTTCTTTTCTTTTCTTTTCCGAGCGAGGGGTAGAGTTCTTCTTCTAGATGTCTCACAAAGGATGGTCATCTAGATCGAGAGGAACGGCGCGGCCGGGTGGGCGGCGCTCTTTACCTTTTTAGGGTTAGTGTTTCTCTGTCTTTTTGCTTTTCTACTCCAAAAATCTAGATCCTAGATCGCTCTAATACCATGATATATTCTTTGTAGAATCTACTAGGCTAGATGTAATTGGTAGAGTACTCTGTCTTTGACTCATTATGATCTGAGAGAGATACCTTCGCCTGTGCTCGACGAGCTCGAGCCGTTGGCCATGGGGTCGACGGCGAGAGTGGGGAGTGAGTGGGCTAAGTCGTGGAGGCAGTGGTGAAGCTTCCCGTGGATAGCGCTAACCTAGATCGGCTAGGATTGTCGGTGGGGGGAGCAGCGGCGTGACGAACCTCGTAGTGCGTGCCCCGGCCCACACCTTCTTTATATAGAGCTTCCATAGGGGCCCACCAACCATGAAGAGGTTGGCCGCCCCCGATCAGGGCACGATCCAAGGGTTGCATCGAGGGCTCGATATGAGAGAGGTCAAACTAACAAGGCGCTTTATTAAAAATAATGAAACACTGCTAGGAGGAACTAGACACTTTTTTAATATAGTAGAAACGGTATGGCGTGAGAATTCTAAAAATTCATCCCTAACAGGGATCGAACTCCGATGGTTAAGATGCACTAACTGTGACCAAACCACTAGGATACTGCCCTGTTCTTGAAATGCGTGTTTTATTACTTAATTGTAACGTTTACACCAGGCCTCTGCATAACCAGGATGCACATATCCGATCACAACTGGATGTAATCAACAAAGGAAAACAACTAGGACATCATTACAACAAGCTCTCAACTGGATGTAATCAACAAAGGAAAACAACTAGGACATCATTACAACAAGCTCTGTTTAGTAGTCTCTCAAAAAAGCTCTATTTAGTAGGAGACCTAGAACTATGTAAGATCAATCCACAGATCACGCGACCATCCATGATGAGAAAAATTCGCTCATAGTATCCTTCAAGCGTGTACACCCCTCCGTAAATAAATCTCGAAAATCCATACGTTGTAGAGAAGTCCATAAACGGAGAGTAGCGTTGCTCCGATAAATAACCTGCAAGTTAGAAGACAAATTATTATTAAAAATCTTGTTATTTCTACAGAGCCATAGCGACTAAATAATGGCAAGCTCTCCTAGCCTAAGCAAAGTCTTGTATTTATACTCGATCCCCAACAACCGGTTACCAAATACGTTTCCAACCGAAAATGGAGGAGATAAAAAAGAAGCTACTTGTATGATTGGCCATATAGAACGAGAAAATTTATAATAGAATAATAAATGCCTAATCGTCTCCTCTTGGCAACAAAAAACTCATTGTGTACTTTCATGCCAATTCTTCTTTACAAGATTAGTCTTTGGTGGTATCTTCATCTTCCATATTTTACTATTGGCATCAACTATAATATCAGGTTGTATCAAAACTCTATACACCGAGTCAACAGAAAATTTAGCATTCTCTAATAATTTACATTTAAACTCATCCACACCTTTCCAAAACTGTATCATGTACAATCTTAATACTAGATTATTCCAAGGTAAGATTATTCCAAGATACTAATAGAGAGCTGACGAGGTCCCTTCTGAAAGACATATTCGGATGATTCGATTCCATTGTAGTGGAAAGTGTATCCCTTTTATGTCTCGGAATAGAATATAAATCTGGATACTACTCGCGTAGGGTAGTGTGACCAAGCCACCTATCTTCCCAGAAGCGTATCTGTGATCCATTCTTGACATTAAAAACACCAAATCGGGGGAAAAAAATTGGACGCCATAAATCCAGCCCAAAAGTGCGAATCACCGGGTTTTCATACACTTGAGACAACTTGTGTTATGTATGGGTTCAAACTTAATTATACAAGAGAGAGTTCTCATAAGGGCCCTACAAATCAATGATTTGATATGTACTCCCTGATGTAAATAATGTGCGTAATAATATAACTCTTAACTGTAACATGTACAACATGATAGCTCTCAAATCAAGGAGTGAATTATGCCTTCATACCTCCATTTTTTTAATCAAGTCTTATCTTACGATTATATTTCACCCTCAAAATCAAGTACGTTAATGAAAGCTCAAAAAATGGTATTCGATACGAAAATGGTGTATCACACCATTAAAGTCTAAAACCATGAAGAAAATATCTAGGGTTTCACCTAGGATCTTGAGAACGTGTACTTGAAGACCTCTAGATTTCTTAAAATTGACCGTCAAATTTCATAAATTTAATGTTGCCCTTCACCCTGGTACACTTTCCCTCTAGTTCACACGACAATGGAGGATCTCAGAGGAAGAAGATGAACACACGATTGGATTTTTTTTGTGCAGCGTACTACTGCTTTTCTTGTTTCATTCCTTTTATTCTCCGGGATTACAAAACGTGCCGTGACTCTCGCCACAACCCCTACAGAGCCGCGCCATCCCATGACTCGGGCTGAGCACACGACGATCCTACTTGCGTGGAGGTGATCGCACTAAACACGAATCAACCCTCCTAAAGCTACGGACAGACCGTTACAAGCAACGACGCTGTCCACCTAAACCTGAAACACTGACGAAACTGTCAAGTGTCAAAGCTGTAAAATCTAAACACATCTAGTTTATTTTCCAACAGACTCCCCCTAAGCTAGATGTGCTCTTACTTGACGTTCACCATGCCAAGACGAGCACGGAGCTCCTGGAACCGAACGTGAGCGAGGGGCTTGGTGAAGATGTCAGCGAGTTGGTCGCCGGTGCTGATGTGCTCTGCGCAGATCTTCCCAGCTTCAACACACTCACGGATGAAATGGTATCGCACCTCAATGTGCTTGCTCCGATCGTGAAACACCGGATTCTTGCACAGTTGGATGACCGATTTGTTGTCGATGAAGATTATCGTTGGCCCGCCTCCCTTGCCAGTCATGTTTGCAAGAAGATGGTGAAGCCAGGTAGCTTGGCAGACCGCCGTGGCAGCGGCGATGTACTCCGCTTCGCACGTCGAGAGTGCAACGACCCTCTGCTTCGAGGATTGCCAGGTGATCGGGCTGTCCCCCAGCCTGAAGAAGACACCTGAGGTGCTTTTGCGGTCGTCGACGTCGCCCGCCCAGTCGGAGTCGCTAAATCCAGTCAGGTGACGATCCCCACCACGCGCGTACCTGCAGCCAAGGTTGCGCGTGCCTGCGATGTAGCACAGAAGGTGCTTGACGGCAGTCAGATGCTCCGTCGTGGGGGACTCCATGAACCGGCTTACATAGCCTACGGCGAAGGAGATGTCCGGGCGGGTGTGCACTAGATAGCGCAAACACCCGACGATGCTGCGGTAGAAGGTCGCGTCGGTTTGCGGAGACTTGCTGTCCTTGCTCAATTTGAGCCGTGGTTCCATGGGCTCGAGCGCAGGGTTGCACTCCGCCATGCCTGCGCGCTCCAGCAGCTTGGCGGCATACGCAGATTGAGAGAGCATGATGCCGAGGTAGAAGTGCAGGAGTCCGAGGTCGCTCATCCGGAACTGCTCCATCATCTCCTTCTTGAATCTCCCGATCTCCTCCGCATCGGCGCCGGTGACGATCAGATCGTCAACGTACGCGCCAACTAGGAGTCGTGCACGCCCTTGTCCACGCGCGTACATGGCGTGCTCTGAAGGTGAGTTGCTGAAGCCAAGTTGCTGCAGTGTCGACGTTCAGCTTCGCGTTCCAGGCACGCGGTGCCTGGCGCAGGCCGTACAAGGCCTTGTGGAGGCGGAACACCTTTCCTTCCTCGCCGTTTTGCGCGAAGCCGGGCGGCTACGCCACGTACACTTCCTCCTGCAGGTCACCGTTGAGGAATGCAGACTTGACGTCGAGGTGATGTACATGCCACCCTTCGTGTGCCGCGACGGCGACGAGCACACGGATAGAACCCAAGCGAGAGACAGGTGCGAACACCTCGTCGAAGTCCACGCCTTCCTTCTGCACGTAGCCCTTCGCGACCAACCGGGCTTTGTGTTTGACAACAACACCGGCGGCGTCGCGCTTAGTCTTGAACACCCACTTGACACCAATTGCACGATGACCTGCAGGTAAGTTCGTGAGTGTCCAAGTGGCATTGTCCTCGATTGAGGCCAGCTCCTCCATCATCGCCTTGCGCCAGTACACATGTGGTTCGGCCTCGGCGAAAGTGTTCGGCTCATCGGCAAAGAAAAGTTCCTCCTCTTCTTCCTCGTGTTCCCCTGCAGCCTCGTCCAGAAGATCAGAGACGGGGCGGAAATGATGCGGCAGTGCTGGGTCGTCTTCAGCATTCAGCGTGGCCGATGCAGAGCTTGGTGGCCTGACGAACTTGACGGCGTGCCGGCCTGTCGAACCGGTCATGACGGGATCCTGAGGAACAGCAGATCGCTCCCCAAGGTCCGCCGTCGGAGCGGAGGCGTCCGTGCTATTTGCGTCCGCGTGTGCGACGCCCTCCATGCGCCGTTGTGGTACTCCCCCATACTGCGTGTACTGGACGATGAGAGGGCCGTCTTCGCCACCACCGTGTTCGCCACTCCAGTCCCACGCCGCAGCCTCGTCGAAGGTCACGTCGCGGGAGATGATCTCGCGGTCGCCTACTGGGTCGTATAGCCTGTAGGCCTTGGATCCAGCGTCATAGCCGATGAAGACCGTTTTCAAGCTGCGATCGTCCAGCTTCTTCAGCCCTGGCTTGGTGATCTTGGCATACGCGACGCAGCCGAAAGCCCGAAGGTGTTCGACGGCCGGCTTGCGACCGTACCACGCCTCGAACGGTGTTCTGCCCTCCAGCGCACATGTGAGGGAGCGATTGAGGATGTATACAGCAGTGAGCACAGCCTCTCCCCAGAAACGGTTCGGCATGCCCTTCGCCTTGAGCATGCTCCTGGCCATGCCGATGACGGTCTGATTCCGTCGCTCCACTACCCCGTTCTGCTGTGGGGAGTAGGGGGCCGTCAAATGGCGCTGCACGCCATGGTCCTGAAAGAACTTACCAAGCGCCATGGACATAAATTCTCCCCCTCGATCCGTGCGGAAGGTGCGGAGCGAGTGCTTCGACTCCAGCTCGGCCATGGCTTTGAAGTGCTTGATGGCGTCCGCGGCCGCGTCCTTTGAGGGGAGCAGGACTGCCCACATGAATCTGCTCGCGTCGTCGACGAGGAGCATAAAGTGCCGCTTCCCACCCGGCGTGGGCGGCGAGATGGGACCGCACAGATCGGCATGCACCAAATCAAGCACCTCCGGTGCGCGATGCTTCGCTGCCTGAGGAAACGCCGATCGTCACTGCTTGCCTGCGAGGCACGCCTCACAGAGCTGTTCGACGTGCCCGATCGTGGGCAGGCCGTGGACCATGCCCGTGCGCGCCATCTTCTGCAGCGCGCTGAAATTCTGGTGGCCCATCTGCTCGTGCCATGTCCACGCAGTGTCGGCGCGGCACGCCGCCAGGCAGATTGGCTGCGCGATTTTGAGCACCAGCTTGTACAGGCGGTTTCTGGTTCTGGGCACCTTGACGAGGAGGCGATCGTCGCGATCCCAGACAGACATGAACCCGCCACGGATGGCGGAGGGACAGCCGTTCTGGTCGAGCTGCCCCATGCTCACGATGCTTGTCTTCAACTTGGGGATGAAGTACACCTCCGTCAGCTCGCGGTGCTCGTCGCCGCGCACCAGCATCAGAACGACGCCTCTGCCGTTGATCTGCACGATGGAGTTGTCCCTGAATCGCATAGAACCGGTCACGGACGTATCGAGCTTGGCAAAGACAGCACGATTCCCCGTCATGTGATTGGATGCCCCCGTGTCCAGGAACCAGGCCTCCTCCGCCGGCTCGGCCTCCTCACCAAGCCTGACGCGTGCGCGCTCCTCATTGAGAAACACACTACCGCCGGCGTGCTCAGGTTCATCGTCAGCGGTGCAGATCTGCGCCATGTGAAGCGCGGGCTTCTCGTCGCCGTCCTCGCCTTCCTTGACGAGGTGGGCTTCCTCCCGCTTTTTCTTGCGACAGTAGCGACACTCGTCGTCACGCGAGGCGCCGCCGGAGGGCCTGCCCTTGTCGCGGCCATCCTTGCCACGGCCCTTATTGCGACCGTACTTGCCGGATCCGCTCCCCCCACTGCTGCCAGAGGAGGAGCCATCACCCTTCATGCGGGTTCGCCACTGCTCCTCAGTGAGCAGGAGCTTCCCGCACAGGTCTCGGGCCTCGCTAGCTGCGTCATCGTCACTGTCGTCCTCCTCGCACACCTTCAGGCGCCCAGTGAGTTCCTCGATCGACATCTTCTTGGTGTCGAGGAGGCTCTCGATGGATCTCGCCATCTGCTTGTACAATTTAGGGACGGAGCGGAGGTACATGTGAATTACCATGCCGTCGTCGATCGGATCCCCTAGCACCTCCAGCTGGTGAACGATCTCCTGCAACCGCATGGCGAACTCGTCGACGGTCTCCCCCGCCTTGAACCGGAGCGCTTCATACTCCTTCCTCAGGTTCTGCG
The DNA here is from genome assembly GCA_916181665.1 of Avena sativa. Lineage (NCBI taxonomy): Eukaryota > Viridiplantae > Streptophyta > Magnoliopsida > Poales > Poaceae > Avena > Avena sativa. The sequence goes on from OV702295.1 coordinate 440,702,213, forward strand.
CCTTGGAGATGCGCACCCGGGCAGCCCCAACGCGGATCGTGGCGATCGCGTCCTAGACCTCTTTCGCCGTCTTCTTGATGGCGAGCGAGGGGATCATCTCCTGCGGCACCGCGCGGAGAATTCCCTCCAGAGCTGCACGGTCATCGCCGTACTCGCCCTCTCCAGTCTCGATCACGTCCCCCAGGTGCCTAGCCTGCAGGATCACGCGCATGAGGAGGGACCAGGTGTTGTAGTTGGATCGAGTCAGCTGGGGCCAGGTTGTTCCCAACACTCCGCCCGCCTCACGCCCGGAGCGCGGTAAGGCGAGCGCCTTCTGCTTCGACGCCGACTGCGGCGACTCGAGGCCGCTCTTGCCAGCATCCGCATCCGACGCCTCGCCAGCCTTCTTGGATGGATCGTGGCTCTTCGGCATCCCGCCCTTCAGCTCCAACTAACGCGGCTCTGATACCACGTGTTGCCCTTCACCCTGGTACACTTTCCCTCTAGCTCACACAACAATGGAGGATCTCAGAGGAAGAAGATGAACACACGATTGGATTTTTTTTGTGCAGCGTACTACTGCTTTTCTTGCTTCATTCCTTTTATTCGCCGGGATTACAAAACGTGCCGTGACTCTCGCCACAACCCCTATAGAGCCGCGCCATCCCACGACTCGGGCTGAGCACACGACGATCCTACTTGCGTGGAGGTGATCGCACTAAACACGAATCAACCCTCCTAAAGCTACGGACAGACCGTTACAAGCAACGACGCTGTCCACCTAAACCTGAAACACTGACGAAACTGTCAAGTGTCAAAGCTGTAAAACCTAAACACATCTAGTTTATTTTCCAACATTTAATAAACTCCTAGTTTGGCCTTCGGCCCTTCACATGGTGCTAGAAATCATAGCCATGGATTTGCTCATTGTCTAGTGTATCAAGTACAACCGAATTGGTCAGGACTAAAACATGTGGGGAATATCAATGTTGCTTTTTATTTTCTCCGGTGAAACAACTCAAGTATTTTATATCCAGTTAAATATCAAGATTCTTGTAGGTTGTGCACGCATCGGATATTATCCTTCTCAATAGTTAGAACGATGCTAGAGATTTTGGCATCGTTACATTATCGAAAAATATGGTGTCACGTGAAGGATCTTGTGACTCTACACAACAATTATCGCAGTGTTCCACCCCCGGGAAGTGTACAAGCCACACTTTCATGATCTGTTTCTGAGCATCTTCTCTGACAATCTGTGGTGCCCATCCTCAGAAATAAAGACGCACGCTGAATTGTTGTGTGCCGACCATTGCAAAAAATGCATCTTGTGTATCTCGTCAAAGCACACCTTTCGAAGCCCATGATGCGTGCTAACTTGGATGCCACGACTGAACTTCTGATGCCTCCCATGCCAATACTATCATGGAAGCGGTCTTTGATTGTTTTGGTTTCTTCTTGGCACGATCTCGATGCATTCTTGTATTGTTGAGGGGTCCACAATGGCTCCATCCGTATAATCTCACCTTGCAATTTGTGAGCTTATCTGTGTCCTATTGTTGTGCAAATATATGATGTGCCAAAGTGAGATTCAATAGGCATCTATTTAGTCGGTACCTTAGTCATTGAGGTTGTTGGGAGATTGCTAAATGTTAACATGACAGCCAATTAATAGCACAGATAGATAGACACACTGGACATTTTTTTCAATAAAAGAAATATATTAATACCAAGTCGATATCAAATACACCTAGCATCTGCAACACCATAGTGGCCAGAGCAAGTCTATTCATACGGAAACACACAGTCAAAAAAAAGAGAAACAAAGACCCGTGTAAGTAATCAAAGACTCACAATAGTAGTAGCACGACCAATGGTGACAACACCTCGGTGCCCAAAAAGCTTCTCCAAAAACGACTCCATCCAGGACATTGAACAAACCACTTTTGTCGTGCAGTCTAACCAACAAGGTACGAACCTAGGTTTTCACCTTGGAGAAGATCCAATATCAAGATAATGCATTCAAAAAGGGTGTTTTCAGTTCTGGGACGAGGTGAGACAGAATGGAATAGTGTCATTCCAGTGAAATGGATCGGTTACATCCTCGTGTTTGGTTTGGACAAAAAGGAAGTACGAAATAGTTCTGGTTTTTGTTCGGTTGGTAGAATCGAAGAGCAGAGGGTAGAACCAAACCACTACCAAATATTCCATTTATTTGAGCCTAAACTTAATCTTCTCTCCAAATCATAATTAACGGTGACAAAGCATGTTGCGAAATTCGGAATACACGTAAAATCGGAATACACCACAGCTAAAGCGGAATGGAAATGGATAGAGGCAAAATCAGAGCACCTAATTTCCCGCCGCCGGCTTGTCTCACGCCGTGTCCACGCGTGCTCGCGTCGCAGCCACCTGCCACACCGCCGTGTCCCCCCCCCCCCCCCCCCAAAGTTGTGTGTACTTGGGCCGCAGCCTCCCATCGCATCGCCACTGCCGCCCCGCCTCGCGCCGTAGCCTCCCATCGCATCGTTGCCGCATCCCTGCCTCGCGCCACTATAGAACTGCGGAATATTAACTGTATTGATATTGCAAGAGGTGATTACATCATGAGATCTTAGGCTGTTTATATGGTACTAGAAGACTTGGGGGGCAAGAAGACTAATAAAGATAGACTTAGATTACAATCTTAAACTACCAAATATTACCAAACCGTGACATACTCTAACACCCCCCCCCCCCCCCCCCCCCCCGCAGTCGGATCGGTAGTGACGAGAACAGCCGGAGCGTCGCGGACGGTCTGACTAGAGCATAATCCAAAGGCGCGAACTGTAGAGGATGTCGATGTCGATGTAGCCAGAAGTAGGGTGTTTTAGTTGTGGTCGATGATGCCATTTGTGATGTAGTCGCCGTTGATGAAATTGATGATGTTTATGTTGTCGTGGTGTTGTGGTCGATATCGTCGTTGAGCCTGGAGAATTCGCCACGTAATTGGATCCAGAGTAGTTGAGGTAGGCGACACGCCTTGCCGAGCTTGCCAAACTCAGGAGCGCGCCGGGGACGAAGGCACGCGTCGGTGTTGCCAATACCGGACGTGCAAAGACAGGGACCATCACAAGCCATGCGAGCCAGAGCCGGAGGGAGCAGCAGAGAAATTCTTCGTGAACGGTCGGTGCGTAGAAGTTGTCCGCCAATTTGTTGGAGTAGATGAAGTAGTTGCAAGAAGAAAATTGATTAAGTAAAAAAATAAAAATTAGACTGCGACTCTGAGGGCGAGGTCGTGGTGGACGAAGATGAAGGTGGTAGTTGTGGATGACGATTGAATTGTAGCGGTAGTTGATTTCGGGGATTAGACCCGTATTTTCCGCTTGTATGAGCGTGGCGTCGCTCGTGGAGAAGAACTTGTTGACGTTGACGATGACCACGATCGGTGGTGGTGGAGACGATGCGGCGATATTGTTGGTGTAGATGGTTGTCGGCGATAATGACCACGGGTGATGGAGGTGTAGCCCTTTGTTGATGGCGAGGCGTGTACTCGGAGACGTGCGTCCCGGTTGATGTTGACGAAGACGGGCCAGCGTGATACGGAGATGAGTCGACGCCATGGTTGAAGTAGAGGCGCGCGATGATGACATGCGGCTGTGGATGATGCTTTTGGTGGCTAAAAAAATAGATCTAATAGGAAAAGGAAATTTTCTAGAACTACTAAACCAATCTAGCAAATTACAGGAAAAACTAGCTACGAGCTACGATGCCCCCGGCGGAGATCATGGAGATCGACCTCGCCGGGGGCGGCTCGACGGAAGCGGTCGCTAAACCCTAGTCCGAGGAGCGACATGCTCTGAGACCATGTAGAATTGCGGAATATTAGCTGTATTGATATTGCAAGAGGTGATTACATCGTGAGCCCTTCGTCTGTTTATATAGTACTAGAAAGACTTGGGCGGCAAGAAGACTAATAGAGATAGACTTATATTACAATCTTAAACTACCAAATATTACCAAACCGTGACATACTCTAACATCCACCACCACGTGCTTGTCACGCAGCCTTTGGTCGCACCTCCACCGCAGTTGGAGAGGCGAGAGAGAGTAGAGGGCTCGCTCATGGTTAACAAGCCTTTTTCTTTCTTTGACAGCACTTGCGTGTAGTGGTCAGCGAGCTGTTCCCCTAGATCCGACCGATTTGGTCGAATGGGTTGGTTCCACATCTAAGAGAAATATTCCGTTCTATAGAACTAGCTACTTGGTTCCATTCCATCTGTCCAACCGAACATAGGAACTGGTTCTAGGTGTGGAAGCTCTCCGTTCCATTCCACCTAATTCTAGAACCGAACACACCCCAAGAAAATGAAAAGGGAGCCACCTTTGTCAGGTATTACTAACGATGTCTGACCGAGGGTTTTCACCAGATAAAGTAAGACACGGAGCGCAAGCACCGCCAAGAACACTGCCAAGAAAATCACCTCCATTTTTGAGAACACTGTTGCAAAACGCCAATCGCCCGACACACTGGACATAAACTACATAACTAGACATATATTTGTCACTGTAGTGAATATGTCTATAAATATTAAAAAATCTAATACTAGATTTCATTCCAAACTTTATGCCCCAGAAATCACTCACTTAAGGTATTGAAAGTAAGATGATGTTCTGAAGCTCGAGTCTTAGATAGAGATGAGAAGTACAAAATGGTAGTTTGTTGTGTTGTCTAACCAAGTAAAATGGGGAATATTTGGAGATTCCAGTATATTTCATATTTAAACTCTTGTGCAAATTTGCACTGGCCAGATGGCAACATTTTCATATGATTTTTTCAAGAATTTACAAATTCAAAATGCTGGAAGGGAGATAAATGACTAGATTGAAAATCAAATCTGAAATTTCTCCAAGAAAATTGATAGTTAGGTTATTGGAGTAGAGTGCTATGACTTAGTGATAGGTAAGAGAATAAATTCAAATTAGATTATTAAGTAATTTCTTTAATACATATTATGAATATGAGTGTGATTTGGGCCACTACGAGGGCCTGTTTGATTCGCGGGATAGGAAAAACATAGGAATAGTAAAAGCATAGGATTAGAATGTCATGTCTAGTTGAATACTAAAGGATTTGGAGCCTACAGAAATTTTCCTTAAAGAAGTGTTTGATTCACAGGAAAATCAAAAGAATTGTAACATGAGGTTGAGGTGGATGGAAAGTTTCCTCCAAAACATAGTGCAATGCAATTCTATGGAAAAAATTCCTAAGGGTCAAATCCTATAAATCAGACGATGAACATAGAAAAATTCCTAAGGATCAAAATCCTCGAAAATTCCTATGTGATTCCTTTGAATCAAGTGATCCTTGATGGTGGTATAAATTCCTCCATTTTATGAATGTATTTTAAATAATTTTTGCATGAGCGTAATTCCAGTACACATCAACTACTAGGTGGACACCTAGCTAGTTATTTATTTGATCTCAAACTTTGTTTCTCTACTTTTCTGAAAAATAACTTTGTTTCTCTACTAGGTGAAGACCCGCACCCAACAGTGATCAGACCATGACTATATGTTGATAATACTTAAATAAAAATGTACTCTCTATCGAGAAGTAAGAAACAACAAACTTGGTTGGCTTAGGAAGTGACCGGATGACATTAGTTCTTTTTCAAAGTGGTGTTAGGGATATTGGAATCGAGTTGAAATTAAAACTCTATATACTCTTTCGGCATGAAGGTATAACATAATAATTGATGGCGATCAACGATTGTTTTTTAATGTATATAAACACATCAAGTTGTGGATCGTGAATATGTATATACATAGGTTTTTATGAGTTTAGTGAACTAGACTGTTTATGAAGTTAGAGCACTGATTGTTTATTTACCACCTTCTAGTTAACGTGTAGTTTGTTGAGAAGAATGTGTCCATTGGGAAGTACTTGTTTGACGGGATAACCATAGCTACTAGTAAACAAATGTCTGATCAAAAGCCTATAATGATCATCTTTTCTTATATACAAAGTTCCATATAATCTCGGGTGGCGTACAATGTTATAATATTGGTAAAAAGAAGGTCCCCCATGTGCCGATGCAGTACATTGAGATGACCTATTTGTTTCATTACATGAATGCACCTTCCATGTACCGATTGCACGGATTTATGTTATATATAATGAAGGAAATAAATTTCTAACAGATCTTACACCTAAAACGAAAATATTGTGCTATGTGTGTGAGCCGATACTTGCAGATGAACACGTCTACCATGCATGCTCTTTTGAAACTCATGTATAAACACTTTGTATAGCTCAAAATGCTGTCTTGGTTTGCTGACACTTCAAATTTACGACACACCCTGGCTCGAAATCGAGCCAAACTTTGGTCTTTTCAAGAAATTGTTCAAACTGAAGAGGCAATCGGTGTCCGGGTCTATAGTATATGATATCGGTGGATGCGGCATATACGTGGACCCCAATGTCTAGTACTTTAGCCTCAATATTGTCGAGTCCATCCAAGGATGGAGGGGAAAATGGTTTTATATCCGGGACCAAAAGGTTTACAGCAAAAGATTTGGATTTGCCCCCTTGACCCGAAGGCTGAGTTGAGGAGAAGAAGATCATGTAAGAATGTCGTGATGCTGCGCGAAGAAGAGGAAGTCGAGCTCATGTACAAGCGTGTTTGTGACCTTCAGCTTATTCAAGGCTAGGAAGTTACTCGCGTGGATATCATCCGCACATGATTGCAGCGTCGGGTGCAGCCGCTGTAACATAAGAGACAAGAGTTTTCCGTTAATGACGATTCATTTTTGCTACTTCTCTGAAACATAAGAGACAAGAGTTTTCCATTACGGATCTCATTGGGTCTCTTCATGTGGAAGAGAAGGCGAGAGCAAAGGACAAACATGCCCGAGTACTTGAGGGAGCTTCTAGTGCCAATTTTGTACAGAAGAAAAACTTCCAATCCCACAAGTTCAAGAATAAGAACAAGTCTGATGGCAAAGGGAAGTTTGATGGCAAGAACAAGACCACTCACTCAACCAACTTCAGAAAGAAAAATGATAAGAAGAAAGGCTCTTGCCATGTTTGTGGTGATCCTGATCATTGGGCTCCTAGCTGCCCTAATCGCTTTGACAAGCGGCAACATGGGAACAACGGCAAGACTGCTAATATTGTTATTAGCGATACTGAGATGAAGGACGATGGGTATGGTATTTTACCTACTATCCTTTCAGTATGTCATTCTCCTGATTAGTGGATTGACACGGGTGCTAATACACATGTATGTTCTGATATATCCATGTTCTCTTCTTATCAGGTCGCAAGGACTTCCTCCGTGCTGATGGGAAATGGCTCACGTGCTTCTGTTCATGGTGTTGGTACGGTAAATCTGAAGTTTACTTCAGGAAAGACCGTACAGCTAAAGAATGTGCAGCACGTTCCCTCCATTAATAAGAATCTCGTCAGCGGATCGCTTCTATGTCGAGATGGTTTTAAGTTAGTATTTGAGTCCAATAAAGTTGTAATTTCCAAGTATATATACAATTTGTTGGAAAGAGTTATGGGTGCGGAGGTCTGTTCCGCTTATCTTTGTCAGACTCATGTACTAAAGTTATTAATCATGTTTGCAATGATTATGAGTCCAATATTTGGCATTCATGACTTTGTCATATTAATTTTGGTTGCATGACAAGGCTAGCCAATATGAGTTTAATTCCGAAATTTACCACTGTCAAAGGTTCTAAGTGCCAAGTCTGTGTGCAAGCAAAGCAACCCCGCAAGTCTCATACGGCTGCGAAACTAAGAAACTTAGCACCTCTAGAACTTATACATTTAGATCTTTGTGAGATGAATGGTATGTTGACACGAGGTGGAAAAAGATACTTTATGACGTTGATTAATGACTCCACTAGATACTGCTATGTTTATCTTAAAATCAAGCGGTTAAGGTCGGATCGTGGGGGAGAGTACTTTTCAAATGAATTTGATATATTTTGTACGGAACATGGTATTATCCATGAGAGGACGCCTCCCTACTCACCTCAGTCAAATAGGGTGGCCGAAAGAAAGAATCGCAGTCTAACTAATTTGGTTAACGCCTGATGACCCACAAGTATAGGGGGTGTATCGCAGTATTTTCGATAAGTAAGAGTGTCGAACCCAATCAGGAGCATAAGGTGCTGGCTAGTGGTATGGATCAGGAATTCTCTGCAAATACTTAGCAAACGGATTTTTAGGGATTTTTGATAATGCAAGTAAATAAAGTACGAGTAAATAAGAAACGATAGGAATAAATGCAGCAAGTGGCCCAATCCTTTATTCAGCAAAGGACAAGCCGGTTGTATTACTTAAGATCACCAAATGTACTCGAGGACACATGGGAAGACTGTCAAGTGCTTTCGCTTCATATAGTTGATTAATCTTCTTTAGCTTGCTAAGTGTTGTGTGGGTGAACCTGTGCTAATGTACCGACCTTCCTAGGACTAATACATACTTGTGATTATACCCCTTGCAAACATCCGTCAGTACAAGAAAGTAATTAAGGTAGAAACCTAACCACAACTTTAAACTCTAAGACCCTGACATCCCTTGTGCAATGGTTTCCTAACGGGGGTTCAGGTTTCTATCACTCTGGCAACCCCTACGATTAGTAGCCAAATACACAATGCATTCCCCTAGGCCCATATAGGTGAAGTGTCATGTAGTCGACGTTCACATGACACCACTAGAAGAAGTACACCACAACTTAAATATCAAACTATTGAATCTTTCTCAACACAATTCCACTACTAATAACATGACTTCTCCCATGTCCTCAAGAACAAAACGAACTACTCACAAGACATCATATGGATGATGATCAGAGATGGAATAATGATGTATAACAATCTGAACATAAACAATAATTCAATGGTTCCACTCAATAGCATCAACTACAAAGAGTAATCAACACCGGAAAAGTTTTTCCTAAGAACTATGCAAGATTCAACCCAATTGTTACAGCAATATGGAGATGGTGATGAGGGTGCTGCTGATGATGATGGTGGTGATCCCGATGAAGTCCAGCTTGATGGTGGTGTTGATGGCGATGATCTCCCCTCTCTAGGAAGGAATTCCCCCAGCAGAAATATGTCTGCCGGAGAGATCTTTATCTCTCGGTGTTTTCTTCCCCGCAGAGGCGGCGGAATCTTTCTGTGGTTATTCCCCGAGTATTAGGGTTTCGGGAGGATATATATGCCAGAGGGGAGAGCTGGAGGTGGGCCAGGGCAGCCACACCACCTGGTGGCGCGGCCTAGGCTGGCCCGCGCCAGGGGGTGGTGTGGGCCTCCTATGGCCCATCTCCACTCCTCCTTCTAGCTTCCTTCGTCTTCTGGAAAAATAGGATTTTCCGTATATTTTCCCGAATTTTCTCATCTTCGCGAATTTTTCCTTCAAATTGCACCTTTTCCATCAGAATCCTGACTGCAGCGGTCCATGCTCCAAAAGTCATCAACCATGCAAAAACAGATGAAATTACATAAGTATCATCTCTTAATATGAAATATATCAATGAATAACAGTGAATTATGATATAGAATAGTGATGCAAAATGGACGTATCAACTGTCCCCAAGCTTAGACTTCGCTTGTCCCCAAGCGAAACTGAGCTCAATAAACATGGCCTCAGGTTTATGGAGTGAAGAGTCGATAAAAGAATACGGACAAGAAGCGTCACATTCATCAATACATAGATCATAGAACACAACTCACTATTATATAACTTAACTTGCAATAAGTAAAGGAAACACAATAAAGGTACAAAGAGAGAATCATAATTGGTAATGGCAAACTTAGCTCTTGGTCGAAGAATAGTTGACAATTTACTGGAGTTCACAAATAACTGGTTTTCAATGATAGCTTTCGAAGTAGTAACCACCAAGATAAGAGCAATGTGCAAAACAAGGAACATAAGAAACATGATTGAATAAATCATCATATGAATGAATGAAACACAACAACTCAAAATACTTGTTGAGATAGAAGGGAAATAGGTTTATTGACTCAATTGAAAAGTAAAAGAAAGGCCCTTCGTAGAGGGAAGCAGGGATTTCAAGTTTCATAAAGAGCTCCCAAAAATTATGGTACTAACTAGCTTTCAGCTCTCATTGCCCCTATCATAGGCATCTTTAGGTGATTAAGGTTAAAGTGACACAAATAAGAGGATATGCTTGACAAGTTATAAATTGAAGCCCCATGCCCCTTACTTACGAAGACCGAACCTCATGCTACTCAACTTCAGTCACGAGTAAACTCTTGTCGTTGTAAATACCTGTGTATCATCGAGAACTGCCAGCGGGGTACCCCTTGCACATGATACAAGAGCTATCCCATAATCAAAATGACAAGGCAAGTAGACAATGAGCATCTCAGCGATCTTTTTATTTGCTATTTGCATAGGTTTTTATTGAGGATGCTTCATAGAATGCTCATTATAGTTATGCTGCAAGTTTCCACCATGATTAGGCATGGCTTAGGCTAGCGGCCCAGGCGTTTCTCTAACACACATATAAACTCCATGAACTTACAAGTTCTCCTTTTATTTCACACCGTCGGGATCCATAGGCAAAAGAATCATGATATCAACTAGGTACAAAGTACTAGTGCAGTGTTGAAAGCGTTCCCCATGATACATGGTTCTGCTAACTTCAACTCATAAAGCGCAAGCATATACGCAACAAAGAAGGACCCAATGGTTCAAGTTTATTAAGTGCAAGAAAGTAAAGCGTGCCATCAAGTTCGTGAGGGCTTTAATCACTAATTTTCACATAACAAGTTTAATTTGGAAGGTAGATAAATACAAGAATTTACTTGGAATAGCAATAGTGCTAATAGGTAGGTATGGTGGACACAAATGGCATAGGTTTTGGTTTAAGGATTGGATGCACGAGAAGAATTCCCTCTCAGTACAGGTTTTTGGCTAGCAAGGCTGGGTAGCAAGTATAAGAGTTGAAGGAGACAAACAAACATACAAGTGATAAAAACAAACATGCAATCTTCCTTGGAAGCACAAAAGATCTTAACCAGAGAATACTAAACTTATGAGCAAATCATGAAATAAAAGATGATGAAATTATATTTCTTTAGAGTACTTTTGTCTTTTCATTCAACTCTCAAAAATAGGGTTGCTACTAACCAAGCCAGGTTTGCCAAAACCAACTAAATTAACTCAATTATCCCAAAGTGCTACCAATACTAATGACAAGATCAATCATATAACCACGAATTGAAAACTAATATAAGATATGCAAAAGAGTAAATGATAGAACTTCTCATTAATAATTAATAACGGAAACTCACACCAAGGGATACATATCTAATGAGAGAGGGGACACTTCCATAATGCAAACCATCCTACATGATAACTTCTCTATTCATGATATGACTCTACTAAAAAGGTAAAAAGATAGAAGATAGTGATGTGATACCGCGACACACCCCCAAGCTTGGAACAAACCAAGGGGATGCCAAAACTGATGACGAATTACTCCTTCGGTGGTGGTGGTATTCTCTCGATTAGCTCTTTGATTAGTTTCCCCAAGTCCTCGATCTCGAAGGTGAGATTACGAATCAGCTGTGAGTTTTGCTTAATGCGGCTCATGATCATGTCGGGTTGAGAATTCCAGCTCTTGCGATTCTTTCCCCACTCTTCCTCCTTGAAGTCTTCTTTTCCTGCATGGCTAGAACGAGGCAAATCCCAATTAGAGGGTAGTTTCTCCTTGGGCATATTCTGGTATTGATGCTCATGGATAAGAGTATGCAAAGGATTCTTGGTGCGTGGAGGAAGTGACCGTGGAGCCAAACAGTGACGAGGAGTTTTCCCTCCAGTCTGCATCCATGCAGTCCTTCTAACCATGGAAGGTTTTGTCACCACTCCAATGCTTGCAATGGTAGTGCCGGTGTGCGGATGTTGGCCTTGCTCCTCTTTATCTTCACTCTTGATCTCCTCCTCCTGACCGGGGTTTTGGAGATCTTCCTCCATAGGCTCCTTTCCCTTATCCTTGGCGGACACCATCGTGGTTCTAACTTTCAAGAATAGTTCCTGGCAGAAACAGATCGAAACAAAAACACGACAAGAACACGATATACGAACCTCGGGGGATCAAGGGGATTATATATTATGAAGTGTTACAACAAAAGGTACTAGGAGAAAACGGGTTGGAGACGGAGTCCGGAGTGGCCACACCACCTGGTGGCGCAGCCAGGGGTGGGCCCGTGGCACAGGGTGGTGTGAGCCACCCTGGCTCCATTTATGTCCCTCTTTTGCTTCATTGCTTTTCTTGTTGGATAAAAACTACAAAAATATAACTGGACAGATCTTTCGCTGAACTTTTCTTACCAGACCTGTTACCATTTTTAAAACAGACTCTGCATGTCTCTGAATTTGGTATTTAGTAGATTCTTCCGGAGTCACCACTTGATTACCATCAATATCTTCATCTTCATACACTTATTGCTTGAGTCATGAAACTTTTCACTTTCTCATTACACCATTATCTCCACTAACCTGGAAATTTCTTTCACACAAAACTTCACACAGTCCAATTTCAACTGAAAACCATCAAAACATAAGCTACTATAGCAACTGCTTCCGAAAACCCAAAAATAATTCAAAAAGGAAATCGATTAAAGAGGCAAATCCAAGAGTGACAAAATCTGTCAAAACAGACCAGCAGGTAAAGATCAATTTTTTCGAAAATCTTTTGTTGCTCAAATCAAAAAGTGCAAAACTAAAGAAAGTTAAATAACAACCTGGGTCACAAGCACAAAAAATTACAGCTCAAACCAACATACATATATCTCTCACGAAATTTAACGGTGAAGCACAAAAATCTGTTTCGGGACAGCAACTTCCCCAAATCTTACTTTTCTCTCATTAGAGGTTGATCTTGACACAAAAGCTCTCATAAATCGGGTTGTCTCCCAAAAAGCTCTTTCTTTATGGCCATTAAGATGGGCATGATAATATTGAAGATGCTCTCATAGGAATATGAATTGAGGTGAAAGAGAGCATTAAGAAGAAAAAATACACATGTTTAAGTCTAACCCACTTCCTATGCAAGGGAATTTTGTAAATGAACAAGTTGTTAAAACCAGAGGCTACTAGCATAGGAAGGCAAAAGAAGTGCAACATAAAAACTTTCAGCATAAAATGAGGAAACTTGATATTATTGAGATACATAAGAACACTTTTTCCTCTCTCATATTAACTTTCAGTATCATGCATAAACTTAACAATATAACTATCACAAGGACCATCGTAACAATGATCAATTATTCTAACAGAAAACACAGGAATGCTAGTTCTTATAATACTACTTTGTGAAACAATATTAAAGGTATCCTTACAAAGGATAGTGTGTCCCTCTTGTACATATTTAGTGACAAAGTCTTTCACATTTGCTATTATAGGTTCATCATCCATTTGTTTATCAGGTTCAACATCTTTATTTGTACTTTCATTAACCATACTAGCTATCATATAATGTTCCTTTATCTTAACTGGGAAAGGGATTTTCTCAATGTAAGGTTCAGGTAAAGCATGATTAGCAGTATAAACTTCAGTATTTCTTGCAGGAACACTCTTAGCAATATCTTTATAAGGTTCCACTTCTTTTTAGGCACTTCAATGTAGGAAGCAAAAGTCTTAAAATAAGTTGCAATAGCTTGAGAGTCTAGACCATAAGCATTTTTAATGTTTTGAAACTCATTAGTTCCCATAAAAGGTTCAATGCATTCATAATCTTAATTTATACCTGACTTTCTTCCTTTGTCATTCTCCCATGCTTGAGCATTGTCTTGAATACGGTCCAGAAGATCCCATTTAGCTTCTTCTTCCATGCGAGTGAATGATCCAGCACAAGAAGCATCCAATAAATCCTTATCATTAAGAGAAAGCCTTGTATAAAAGTTATTGATAATAATATTGTTGGGGAGCTCATGAATGGGACATTTGAGCATTAGTAACTTCAATCTCCCCCAAGTTTGAGTTGTACTCTCTCCATCAAGAGGCCAAAAGTTGTATATTTGATTTCGATCTTTATGAATCTCACTAGGAGGATAAAAATTTGAATAAAAGAGAGGCACTATTTCCTCCCATTCAAGAGCTTGACCATTCTTCAGCAGCTTATACCATTCCTCAGCTCTTCCTTTTAGTGATAATGAGAATAACTTCTTCTTGACTTGATCTGTAGTAATAACTACACACTTGAACAACCCGCATAATTCGTGTATAAAGAGTAAATGATCACCGGGATGGACAGTTCCATCCCCAACATAATAGTTATCCATAACACGATCAATAATTCTTGTAGGTATTTTAAAAGTATCATTCTCAGCAGGTAGTGGTTCATCTACTACCTTAGCAGTGGTAGTAGCATTATGAAATAAGAAACTCAGCGAATTATCCAAAACGAAAAAAGCAACTAACAGAAGTAAACAATACTCACAGCAGAAGTTTCCTTTACCAGTTCCACTCTCCAATAGCGCTTCACTCCCTGGCAACGATGCCAGAAAATAGTCTTGATGACCCACAAGTATAGGGGGTGTATCGCAGTGGTACGTCCAAAACGTATCAATTTTCCCGAACACTTTTGCTATTGATTCTCCTCTAAACTTGTGTGATTTGGATGCAACTAACACGGACTGACGATGTTTTCAGCAGAATTGCCTTGGTGTCTACTTTTTGTGCAGAAAATCAACTATCAGGAAAAATCCTGGAAAATATGCCAAAAATCCTATTTCATCAGAAGACTCCCGGAGCCAGAATACGAGACGGAGGGGGGCTGGTCCCAGGCTACACCACCTGGCCGCGCAGGCTAGCCCAGGCCACGCCAGGGGGTGGTCTGGCCGCCCCAGACACCCCCTCGGTCTCCCTCTTCGCCTATAAGAAGCCTTCTGACCTAAAAACTCAGGGGGGTTCGACGTTTTTCCAGAAGGAGTTCCGCTCTGCCGCCACCACCAGATTCCATGAAACAACACCAGAAAATCCGTTCTGGCACCCTTCCGGGACGGGGAATTGGAGGAGATCATTGCCATCATCATCACCATCGCTTCTCCATCGAGCATCCATGTTTCCCCCATCTATGAGTGAGTAATCCCCCGCTGTAGGCTATGGGGATGGTAGGGATTATATGAGATCGTTCATGTAATGGCATCAGATGGTTAGGGCATGGTGCCTAGTATCTTCTATTAGTGCTTTATGACTTTGTTGCGACTTGTTATGCTTAATGCTTGTCACTAGGGCCCGAGTGCCATGATTTCAGATCTGAACATGTTATTGATTCATTATGATAATATTGTTTATGGTCTTATCTGCAAGTTGTATACACACGTTGTTATCCGGAACCAGTGGCCCCGAAGTGACAGAAATCGGGATAACCGGAGGGAATGGCTTTGATGTGAGGATCAATTGTGTTCACGGAGTGTTAATGCTTTGCTCTGGTGCTCTATTAAAAGGAGCACCTTAATTGCCAGTAGTTCCCTTGAGGCCCCGCTGCAAACGGGCTGGCAGGACAAAAGATGTTGTGCAAGTTCTCATTGCGAGCACGTATGACTATATATGGAACACATCCCTAGGATTATCTAGTACTTGGATGCTTTATCTTATTTATCTGCAATTACCCTATGTTCTGATTACTATGTGAATTGTCTTGTTCATGCAACGCCCGTCCATCCATCCCTATGCCTACCACACTCGAATCCTACTGTTTACTGCTATTGTTACTGCTGTCTTTACTTTACTACTGCTACTACTTCACTATTCCTACTACAAAACTGTTGCTACTGACAAACTGCTGTGAGCAAGAGTGTTTCCAGGTGCAGCTGAATTGACAACTCAGTTGTTAAGGCTTATAAATATTCTTTGGCTCCCCTTGTGTCAAATCAATAAATTGGGTTTTGCTTCCCTCGAATATACTGCGATATACCCCCTATACTTGTGGGTCATCAAGACTATATTTTGGCGCTGTTGCCGGGGAGCATAGCTTTATTTATCAAGTTCACTTGGATTCTCTATTGTTCGCTGCCATCCATCCATCATGGGTAAGTCTCGTGATGGTAAGGTTCCTATTTTACCATCTACTACAAGAAGAGGTACGGTTCTGAACACCTCTATTGCTCTTGATTCACCATCTGTTATGAGTAACCTCGTTACACCACCACATACACATGCTACACACACTGCTACTACTGCTGAATCTGAAACTTCTGATACTTATGATGCTTCTTCTACTGTGCTTGATAAGAGTGGTTCATTAGGTCCTTTCCTAGATGCTACGATTGCTAGGACTATAGCTGGAAATACTAAAACTCCTAATGAAGACACTACTACACCTATTAGTTCACCTGAGTCTAGTGAAAGTTATGATATTAAAGATGGTTATGTTGAGATGACCGATGAATTTATTAAAGAATGTAAAAACGCCCATGATAGGAGCGCTACTAAGAGTCTCCTTGAGAGGCGTACTATTAGAACCAAATTGTCTCCTATTGCTAAGTTTGCTGCTTCTCCCATAAACATTAAAGATAAAGATTATGATTTCTCTCTTGATCTATCTTACATAGCTATTATTGAGAAAGAACCTTTTTGTGGGACTAAGAATAAAAGTGCGGTAGCACATATGAATGAACTTTCTACCATGAGTGGCTTGTTTTCTGATGATATTAAGATGCATACTTACTTTGTTACCAAGATTTTCCCCTTTTCACTAAGAGGAGAAGCTAAAACTTGGTTTAGTAATTTACCTCCTTGATCTATTGATAGCCCTGATTGCTTGATTAGTACATTCCTGCAGAAATATTTTCCTCCTAGTGCTAGACATGCTATTTTGCAGGAACTTTTTGATTTTAAACAGGGAGAAAAAGAGATATTGCCTGAATCTTGGGCAAGGTTTTGTGCTTTGATTCATGCACAGGCTAGAAATCCATTAACTAAGAATGAGCTTCTTGATATATTTTATAATGGACTAACTGAAGAATCTAGGACATACCTAGATAGTTGTGCTGATTGTGTTTTCAGGAATAGGACTCCCAAGGAAGCTGAAGAATTAATGGCTAAAATAAGCAAGAACTATGAAGATTGGACTCCTCCTGAACCAGCTATACCTGAAGTGATTATACCTGAACCAACTATTCCAGTGCCTATTCCAACATCAAAGAAGAGGGGAGTTATTAAATTAAATGATGAAGTGATGAGGGAATCTAAGAAATGTCTTAAGGAGAAGGGAATTAAAGCTGCAGATGTCAACAATTTACCTCCTATAGAAGAATTATATAAGCCTATCCCCTACTCATCCACTATTGAGGTACACTCTCTCCAACACTATGATGAAGGTGATATCCCTTACTCTAAACCTCCTGATCAATGCTTAGCAGAATTCGATATCTTTGTTGTTAAGCAAGATAATTTTAATAAAAGGGTGCAAAATCATCTAATGGAAAACACTAGAGCTATTGTTGAATTGAAAGATATTGTGGAAAGAACCTCTAATGATGTTAAAATGATTGTTAAACACTTTCAAATGGTTCAAACTCAAATAGATCAACTCATTAAAGTGCAAAAAGACTTGCTAGTTAATGCTGCTAAAGAAAAACATGCTTATGAATTTAGAACTAGAAGTGGTGTTGCTACCCAGGATCCTCTATATCCCGAGGGGCATCCCAAAAGAATTGAGCAGGATTCTCAACAAGCTGAAAATAGTGGCTCTACTCGTTCATGCAACACCGATGAACACTATAATAAGTTTTGTGAGTGGATGAAACCTTTATTCCTGCAAATTCCTTTGACTGATGCTATTAAATTGCCTCCTTACTCAAAGTATATGAAGGATATTGTCTCGAACAAAAGGAAGATCCCTAATGAAGAAATTTCTACTTTGCTTGCTAATTATTCCTTTAATGGTAAGGTTCCTAAGAAACTTGGAGACCCAAGGATTCCAACTATCCATTGCTCTATTAAGAATAGTTATGTTAGAACTACTTTGTGTGATTTGGGAGCTGGAGTTAGTGTTATGCCTTTCTCTCTCTATAAGAGACTTCAACTTGAAAAACTTATACCAATTGATATATCTTTGCAAATGGCTGATAAATCTACCACTATTCCTGTTGGTATATGTGAGGATGTACCTGTTCAAGTGGCTCATAATTTCTTGATATTAACTGATTTTGTTGTGCTTGAAATGCCTGAAGATGATAATATGTCTATTATTCTTGCGAGACCTTTTCTTAATACTGTAGGAGCTGTTATTAATTGTAATCAAGGAAAGGTGACATTTAATGTTAATGACAAGGAACATACTGTCTATTTACCCAAGAAGATTGAAAGGACTTATGGTTTGAATTCAATTGAACATGTTGAGAGCATTCAAGTTGGAGAAATATATTTTCCCATACCAAGAGAAAAATTTGAAACTATTATGATTGGGACCATTGCTATCAAGGTTGGGGTAATATAATCATTAGTGGAATACAAAGTTTTGCCTCGTATGGAATTGTTTTGGTAACAAGACCTGATCAACCTTGTTAACAAAAGGATTTCATTAAACAAAACAATGTTTTCACCGTGATTATCTCCATTTACTTTTATTCTATCCATTTTAGTTTTTGCTTTCGTTTAGTTTTCCTTTTTGTTATTAAGTTGCTTGCATATTAGAGTGTCTTAGAACTCCTTTAGTTCTAGCCTTGTTTTGTCATTGCATCATTTCCAAAAAAATCTGTCTGTCAGAAAATCATGCTTCTATGCCTGAAAATTGCCCAAAAATAAAGTGTCTCGAAAAAAATTTACGTGAAAATTCATATTAAATTTTTACGTGAAAAAGGGGCAGAGGAGTGCCTAGAAGGTACTAGGGAGACCCACCAGGCAGGCTCACCACCTGGTGGCGCGGCCTACCCTGGGTGGCGCCATGCCATGGTGTGGGCCACCCCTCGACCTCGACTAACTCTCTCACCTGCCATTTTCTTCTCTCTCCCGAGCAAACTCCAGTTCATTTCTCAAAATCGTGTTCTTGCTGTGCTTTCTCTCGATTTTTTCGATCTCCTTGCTCAGCCCATCTTTGTTGCTGAAATTTGGAGCACTTGTTCTCTGGTATGTGACTCCTCCCCTTGTCCAAGTAGATTTGTGTTTAGTGGATTATATCTTGGGTATTTTGCTGCAGTAGGTGACAAGTTATGAGAGCTTGTAAGCTTGTTTGATGCTTAGAGATATAGTTTTGATGCATGTTTAGGCCTCTTACAAGTCCCTATGAGTAGTACCCTTCATTATATTCACTTTGCAATCACTTGTTTAATATGTGTTTAAATTTCAGATTATAAGATGAATGAGCATGAACTAAACCAGCATGAACTATGGGTGCCTAAGGTCATGAAGGTTCACCGGGAGGAGGAAGTTTTTCCTTCCATTTACCCATGTTCTGAATTCATGAGAGCCATAGGAATTCTCCAGGATTTCCACACTTTGGTTTCTAATGCAGGGTTGGAGCACTTTTTGGAAGATGAACCTTGTCAATTTGTGAAGCTAACCATGTCTGTGGTGCAGGACTTTCAATTTAGTTACTCTTTGCCTAACCCCATGGTCCACTACAAAATTTACAATATTGCTGTCGACCTTTCTCTCGATGACTTTTGTGCATCTATTAAGGTACCTCCTCGTCGTACCACGACGACACCTTATCCTGGCCAGCATGGGATTGATACCCACTTAGGCCAAAAGCCTAAGCTTGGGGGGAGGTACGCCGACACCGCACTCATCTCCTTATCATGTTGCGTCGGTACTTTGTGTATTCATGTTTCATTCTTCTTTTAGTTTTCGTTCTTTCTTTGCTTTCACTTTCTAAAACACAAAAAAGACCAAAAATATTTCTGTTGTTTCTCTTTGTTTTGTTTCTTCTTCTTTTTGCCTTGGTTTGCTTTTCCCTTTTTGCTTTGTTTGAACTATTCGAAAAACCCAAAAAGATTTTGCTTTGCTTGCTTTTCCTTTTTGGTTCTCGTTTAAAAAAATCGAAAACACCAAAAAGTTTTGTTGTTCTTCTTTGGCTTTGTGAGTTTGTTGCAGGGTTCAGCAGTCCTTAGTGAATATTGGTTTCATATTATTATTCAAGCCACACAAGTGAAGAGCAATAATGAGGATTAATGACAACTTGAGGTGTGGTAAGAGGCTAGTAACAAACTCTATTTGTTTTCATTTTTCTACATATACTCATCATTGTGGGCATGCTTGGTCTATTCATGTAGGGTGTATGTTATCTTTGGATGCTTAGTAGTTCTTGCTTTCGTATGATTAGTTTCAGTTTGCTAATAGTTTGTAGCATGTCTTATGAATGTTTGCTTGCATTACTCTATTCATAACTTGGTATGACACCATGGTATCCTCCTCTGAATGTTTCATTTGAATTGAGTTGGCACATGATCATGCATGCATATGACTGAAATAATCAGTTAAGCCTCGATGAATTATTTTGCCTTGAGGATCTTGAATCACTTTTGTGCCATGATTAGTCCTGTTTTGTTGCAAGCATGATTATGACAGCTATTGCTCTCTTGTTTGTCGCTCCCTTACTATTGCTAGCCTTCACTTTCACTGAGTATGTTCTACCCATGTTTCCAACTCCCTAAACCAAATATTTCCAAAGTGTCCACCATACCTACCTATTAGCATCATTTGCTATTTCCGTGCATATTCAATATGCCTTGTTTTCTTTCGAATAGAATGTTTGCTTGTTATGAGAAAGTTAGTTAGTAAAGCTCTCATGAACTTGATGGCACACTTTATTTTCTTGGACTTAATAAACCTGAACCATTGCGTCCTTCTTTGTTGCGTATATGCTTGCGCTTTATAAGTTGAAGTTATTAGAACCATGTATCATGGGGAACGCTTTCAACATTGCACTGGTACTTAGTACCTCGTTGATATCATGATTCTTTTTGCTTATGGATCCCGGCGGTGTGAAATAAAAGGGGAACTTGTGAGATCATGGAGTTTGTATATGTGTTGGGGAAACGTCTGGGCCGCTAGCCTAAGCCATGCCTAATCATGGTGGAAACTTGCAGCATAACCATAATGAGTATTCTATGAAGCATCCTCAATAAAAATCTATGCACATAGTAAATAAAAAGACCGCTGAGATGCTCATTGTCTGCTTGCCTTGTCATTTTGATTATAGGATAGCTCATGTATCATGTGCAAGGGGTACCCCGTTGGCGTTTCTCTATGATACATATGTACTTACAATGACAAGAGCTTACTTGTGACTGAAGTTGAGTAGCATGAGGTCCGGTACTCGTGAGTAAGGGGCATGAGACTTCAGTTTATAACTTGTCAAGCATATACTCTTAGTTGTGTCACTTTCACCTTAACCATATTAAAGATGCTTATGATAGGGGCAATGAGAGCTCAAAGCTAATGAGTACCATACTTTTAGCATTTGGAAGCCTTTCAAACTATTCAAAACCTTTTCATTTCCTTGTTGAGTCTCCACTTATTCTATGAGCACCTTCCTGAGAGCATAGTTGTCATTCTCAGTGTAATGTGCTTGTCTCAAAACTTGATTATTTGTGTTATGACTTTGATGCTTGTATCTTTGACATCTTTACTTCTAGTCTTCACCTGAACTTCAGAGGCGCCTTGGAATTCACAATAAAAAGGCAAGCGAGATACCACTCTATCATACCTTGTTATGAGCATTGTAATGTTGCTTATGTTTATGTTTCTTGCTACTTATTATTTTTAAGTTGGAATCTCTTCATAGCTTGCAATGCCTATTAAGTAAACTTAGTTGCATACTCCTTATTATGAATTGTCTAAGTAGTTGATCACATGCTGAGAATATATACATCTTATGAAGCAAATGTGTTCGTGAAAATTTCTTTTATCGCACTCAGTTTTCAACTGAATTGCTTGAGGACAAGCAATAAGCTAAGCTTGGGGGATTGATACGTCCAAAACGTATCTACTTGCCCGAACACTTTTGCTATTGTTTCTCCTCTAAACTTGTGTGATTTGGATGCAACTAACACGGACTGACGCTGTTTTCAGCAGAATTGCCTTGGTATCTACTTTTTGTGCAGAAAATCAACTATTAGGAAAAATCCCAGAAAATATGCCAAAAAATCCTATTTCACCAGAAGACTCCCGGAGCCAGAATATGAGACGGAGGGGGGCTGGGCCCAGGCCACACCACCTGGCCGCGCGGGCTAGCCTAGGCCGCGCCAGGGGGTGGTCTGGCCGCCCCAGACACCCCCTCGGTCTCCCTCTTCGCCTATAAGAAGCCTTCTGACCTAAAAGCTCAGGGAGGGTTGACGTTTTTCCAGAAGGAGTTCGTCTCCGCCGCCACCACCAGATTCCATGAAACAACAACAAAAACTCTGTTCTGGCACCCTGTCGGGATGGGGAATTGGAGGAGATCATCGCCATCATCATCACCATCACTTCTCCATCGACCATCCATGTTTCCCCCATCTATGAGTGAGTAACCCCCCCTGTAGGCTATGGAGATGGTAGGGATTGGATGAGATCGTTCATGTAATGGCATCGGATTGTTAGGGCATGGTGCCTAGTATCTTCTATTAGTGCTTTATGACTTTGTTGTGACTTGTTATGCTTAATGCTTGTCACTAGGGCCCGAGTGCCATGATTTCAGATCTGAACATGTTATTGACTCATTATGATAGTATTGTTTATGGTCTTATCTTCAAGTTGTATACACACGTTGTTGTCTGGAACCAATGGCCCCAAAGTGACAAAATCGGGATAACCGGAGGGAATGGCTTTGATGTGAGGATCACATGTGTTCACAGAGTGTTAATGCTTTGCTCCGGTGCTCTATTAAAAGGAGCACCTTAATCGCCATTAGTTCCCTTGAGGCCCCACTGCAAACGAGCTGGCAGGACAAAAGATGTTGTGCAAGTTCTCATTGCGAGCACATATGACTATATATGGAACACATGTCTAGGATTATCTAGTACTTGGATGATTTTCTTATTTATCTGCAATTGCCCTATGGTCTGATTGCTATGTGAATTGTCTTGTCCATGCAACGCCCGCCCATCCATCCCTATGCCTACCGCACTTGAATCCTACTGTTTACTGCTATTGTTACTGCTGTCTTTACTTTACTACTTCTGCTACTTCACTATCCCTACTATAAAAATGTTGCTACTGATAAACTGCTGTGAGCAAGGGTGTTTCCAGGTGCATCTGAATTGACAACTCAGTTGTTAAGGCTTATAAATATTCTTTGGCTCCCCTTGTGTCGAATCAATAAATTGGGTTTCACTTCCCTCAAAAATACTGAGATACACCCGCTATACTTGTGGGTCATCACGCAGTATTTTCGATAAGTAAGAGTGTCGAACCCAACGAGCAGCAGAAGGTGCTGGCTAGTGGTATGGATCAGGAATTCTCTGCAAATACTTAGTAAACAGATTTTTAGGGGGTTTTGATAATGCAAGTAAATAAAGTATGAGTAAATAAGAAACAATAGGAATAAATGCAGCAAGTGGCCCAATCCTTTATTCAACAAAGGATGAGCCGGTTGTATTACTTAAGATGATCAAACGTTCTCGAGGACACATGGGAAGACTGTCAAGTGCTTTCACTTCATATAGTTGATTAATCTTTTGCTAAGTGTTGTGTGGATGAACCTGTGCTAATGTACCGACCTTCCTAGGACTAATACATACTTGTGACTATACCCCTTGCAAACATCCGTAAGTACAAGAAAGTCATTAAGGTAGAAACTTAACCACAACTTTAAACTCTAAGACCCTGACGTCCCTTGTGCAATGGTTTCCTAACGGGGGTTCAGGTTTTTGTCACTCCGGAAACCCCTACGATTAGTAGCCAAATACACAATGCATTCCCCTAGGCCCATATAGGTGAAGTGTCATGTAATCGACGTTCCACAACTCAAAATATCAAACTATTGAATCTTTCTCAACACAACTCCACTACTAACAACATGACTTCTTCCATGTCCTCAAGAACAAAATGAACTACTCACAAGACATCATATGGATCATGATCAGAGATGGAATAATGATGTATAACAATCTAAACTTAAACAATAATTCAATGGTTCCACTCAATGGCATCAACTACAGAGAGTAATCAACACCGGGAAAGTTTCTCCTAAGAACTATGCAAGATTCAACCCAATTGTTACAGCAATATGGAGATGGTGATGAGGGTGCTGATGAAGATGATGGTGGTGGTGATGATGATGATGATCCCGATGAAGTCTAGCTTGATGGTGGTGTTGATGGCGACGATCTCCCCTCTCCGGGAAGGAATTCCCCCGGCAGAAATCTGTCTGCCGGAGAGATCTTTCTCTCTCGGTGTTTTCCGCCCCGCAGAGGCGGCGAAATCTTTCTGTGGTCGCTCCCCGAGTATTAGGGTTTCGGGAGAATTATATATGCCAGAGGGGAGAGCTGGAGGTGGGCCAGGGCGGCCACACCACCTGGTGGTGCGGCCTAGGCTGGCCTGCGCCAGGGGGTGGTATGGGCCCCCTGTGGCCCATCTCCACTCCTCCTTCTGGCTTCCTTTGTCTTGTGGAAAAATAGGATTTTCCGTATATTTTCCCGGATTTTTCGATCTTCCCGAATTTTGCCTCCAAACAACACCTTTTCCATCAGAATCCTGACTGCAGCGGTCCATGCTCCAAAACTCATCAACCATGCAAAAGCAGATGAAATTACATAAGTATCATCTCTTAATATGAAATATATCAATGAATAACAGTGAATTATGATATAGAATAGTGATGCAAAATGGACGAATCAACGACATGTTAGATACATCGGGTCTTTCCAAGGAATGGTGGGGGAGACGCTAATGACTACGTGTCATGTCCTAAACCGTGTTCCCATAAAGGATAAAACCATGACTCCATTTGAGGAATGGGAGAAGAAAAGTCTTAAACTCTTTTACTTACGAACTTGGGGATGTTTGGCAAAAGTTAATATTCCAATACCCAAGAAGCGAAAGCTTGGACCAAAAACCGTGGATTGTGTTTTTCTGGGATATGCTTTTCATAGCATTGGCTATAGATTTTTGATAGTAAAATCTGAGGTATCCGACATGCATGTTGGTACGATTATAGAGTCGAATGATGCGACTTTCTTTGAGGACATCTTTCCCATGAAAGGTATGTCTAGCTCATCAAATCAGGAGATGACTAGTTCATCTAGTCAGGAATTTGTTATAATTCCTGAACCCACTATGCAGATAGAACACTATGATGATCCTATGGAGGACGACAATGAAGCTCCTAAAAGGAGAAAGAGACAAAGGACTGCAAAGTCATTTGGTGATGATTTCATTGTGTACCTTGTGGATGATACTCCTACTTCTATTTCAGAAGCCTATGCATCTCAAGATGCTGACTACTGGAAAGAAGTTGTCCGTAGTGATATGGATTCCATCTTATTCTACATGGCAGGTTGATATTTATCTCTTATTCTACATGGTTGATATTTATCTTAATGTGTTCCAAGTGGCTTTTCTAAGCAGAGATGTTGTCCTGCAGAACATCTATTGAGGAACACACCTATATGAGTCTGACTGTTAAACGTCGCAGTCTGTGAGAGTTGGGTGCTCTCTAATAAACTCATGAAAGGCCCTGGAGTATGACGCATAAGCTCCAAACCGCGGGGAAGCCCTACGGCATCCCTGTACCGCTCTAGATTTTGTGTGAAGCTAGTGTGCAGAAAACTTGTTGTTCAAGGCATAGTCCACTATTCAAGTTGCTCGCTAGTGTAGCATGAAGTTTAATGTGAAAGTTGAACTTAACAGTCTCCACTACACACCGGTATATAAAACAATATTCTAGAATGGAAATGAGGTGATGTGCCAATGAGACTTTGTGGGCGATTGTTGGAATTTGGTGAGTTTTGGGCTGTTGGCCTATTAGACAAATTCTGAAATTCTCTTTGGCCCATTTGTGCATGGCAGCATATGGTTGTGCTAGTGGTGCCAAAATTTAGTCCCACATTGCTAGTTGAGTGAGAGTTACACCTCCTTATATACTAGGCTGTTCCACCACTCACTAAGGTGTGAGAAGAAGAGAAGCTCTCGCGCACTCCTCCTTTGACGCCGCCTCGCCTCGCCACTCCACGCCTCGCCTCGTCACGACACGCGTGCGCCGCGGGTTGCGCGAATCTCTGTGAGCCGAGCTTTATTTTTGCTAGTCAGGAAAATTAATCGTGGATTAATTACGAGTCATTAATGGACGCGTTAATTAGTCAGCTGTTTCCAGTCTTTATGGGACGTGGGCTGTTACCGACTCGGACGTGGGCTGAGTCCCACGATCTCCGTGACCTGCTCTATATAATCCTCCGCGCTTACCCTAATCGGCACAACCAACACACCCGTCTCCTTCCAGTCTATTGCGTCGCTGTCTTCGTCTTCCCCATCCCGACTTGCGGCGTGCACCGTAGATCGGGACAGTAGGCCTCTGGAACCCCGCTTCTTGTGAACCTGTACGGGTGAGGGGCGATCAGGTTTTTGGGGAGCGCTTTCGCGCGACTACTGACGTCATCACGGACGACTCCTTCCCCGACGAGGACTTCTTCCCGGACATCGGCAACCTCTACATCGACGACATGGCTGACGACGCTGCTACCACCGTTATAGCTACTGCTGCTACGACCGCCGCGGCTGCTGCTGCCGCTGCTCTACAGTACGTAATACTGAACTGCTTGTTTCAGATTCAGCTAGAGTTTCTTATTCTAGCGTTCGGTGTAAATGTGATAGATTTATCTTATTTAGATGTAATCTGTTCATCTACTTTGTTGATCTGCATGATTAATTTTAGTACTGTTTGTATGATCATGTTTTATCAGTTTATTATTCGGATTAAATCATATGGATTATGTCTTATATTTTCAACAGTACATGTGTTGTTGTATGAGACTTGAAGCGCACATGCCCTAATTTGTCACGTAGTAGCATCTGTACCTCCCATCTACGTTTCCACCTAACGTGATCTTGATTTCCACTTGTTCATAATTCAAAACAGGTGATGCCAGAGAGAGAAGCATAAAAACACAGTAGTTCTGGTTCAGTGTTAGCACATGATTCACCTATAATCTGTCATGAGATCAAAACATGAACACCACATTATCTTAAAAAAATGAGTGATCTCTGGGAGGAGCTAGAGATCATTTTAATTAAGGTAGAGGTGAGATTCGAACTTAGGCTGGCTAGGTACACCATCCCTCAATGGCGGACCTTGAACGAGATCTTGGAAAATTACCAGACGATATGCAAAATATTGGAGTAACTAATCGTACAGCTAAAAAAATAGAATTTGTAGCACTTAGAGAAGCTTTAGTGAACTTGTCCAAATTCATTACAAACTACATGCTTGACATGAATATATATATATATATGGAAGTTACTCTAAAATAGAAAATAAATTTACTAAAACATAACTTCTCCATGGATTTAGTTATCATGAAACGTTTAGATTAATCACTATTTTATTTTTTGAAAATTTAACCACTAACTTGTTTATCAGCTTCATGCTCACCTCTTCTTTAAAAAAGAAGATTCAGTGATTTCTCCTTAATCATTGACACTAAACCACGTGGCAACATAGAAATATATAAAGAAAATTATTCATGCAAAATATGAGACCTTGTTAAGATGTAAGTAATAGTGGAACTTGTAGATTGAGGAGCTGAGTAAATAGGAATAATGAGCACACACAGAAACACTGAGGAAAAACTGAAATGCATTTGTTGCCTCCTATTGCTAGCTAGCTCGCTGCTCCAATTCTAGCGGGTCGTGGATCTGATGTGGGTAATAGGAAGTTTCTCCTTTTACTGGGGTGGGGCCATGGCCCAGGTTGGCCCTCGAGAAGGTCCGCTCATGCCATCCGTGATGCTAAGCAGTAAGACCCTGAGTGAGTTCTCAGCACCACATTATCTTTCAACTTCTAGCAAACACTGATGATACAAAAGAATGGACAAGATGCAACGTCACCGGATTCCCAAACAAAACTGGATAGTTGTTCTTCTGACTTTCCATGACTCGTGGCATCGAGTATACGAAACATAAGGTGTGAACAGATTGACCAGCAATGAGGAGAAGATTCATTTTTATGAAGTTAAACAATTTTTAATTAGCAGATAATCACCTGGACGCCCACATAGAACATGACAAATATAATTCTACGGCAGACTGGGCTGCAGCACGGGAACATGTAATTGCTACAGAGTTTGTGCACATTTTACTCGTAGGAATTTTATTGGGAGTGATGGATGTGAATATGCAACTCAGCGTCCTTCTTGAGCATCCGTGAGATCAAAACCTTATTGTTTGATGGCCCCGCGACGTAGCCGACAATGTTTGCCACCTATATATGTTTAAGCATGTCAGGAGCAGCACTTTGTTTATAACCAAGAATGTAACTAGCTGAGGAAAAAGTTATAAAAAAATAATGTAAGTAGATGACTGGTCTTGTATGCCGCTAATAATTTAGTGCATAGAATTATG
Organism: Avena sativa; assembly: GCA_916181665.1. Taxonomy (NCBI): domain Eukaryota; kingdom Viridiplantae; phylum Streptophyta; class Magnoliopsida; order Poales; family Poaceae; genus Avena; species Avena sativa. The sequence goes on from OV702295.1 coordinate 440,730,702, forward strand.
ACTAGTTAAAATGATTATGAAATTAAACAAATGGAGTAACATAAGTCAGCTCATTGTCACAACACTGGCAAGTGGCAGTTGCACTTAACTCACAGTGAAACAATTGACCAAGGGCACATTTTGCTGCAGAAAATAATATTTTGGATGCTAACAAAGTAAAAATAAAGCGTCTAGCAAGAACAGCATTACAAACAAAGGAGTAACAAACACCGGTGTGGACATGCCAATATGAAAAATATAGGAACCTGCCAAAAGTATTATCATCCATCGGCATGAAGTCTGCAACAAAGGTTACTGGGATTTTGCTCTATTTGTATGTGGGGTTCCCTGATCTATCATCACCTTTGGTTACTTTGAGATTCCTGTTGAGTATTTTTTTTACAACAAGTCATTTTATCTCGATCCAATCTTTGTTCTTAAGTCCTTTGCATTTTGCACAAACTGCATTAGCACGTGATGGTAGACACTACAAAAATAACTCGATCATGGCGTCCTGTTTTTTGTGTGATAAGTGCTATTTATTTATTATAACAAGATTTCAATCATACCGCAAGCAGCTTACGAGAAATTTAGGTGTCATTTAGTGATAAACCTCATTGGCTGACAGCACTCTGATTGCTCAAGTGAGTAGTAAAGTTGGATTCTCTAAGAACAAAGATAACAGCAACATGTACTAAATTTCCTGATAAACACCTTCCTCTCCCTCAGGAACACATAGATCTAAGAACGGTCACGATGATGTGTCTCCCATAGGCTAAAAGAATATCGGATGATCCATTTTTCATGTCGGGTAGCTCCCCTGCCACAATAGACAAGACAAATTGTCACTCCATCTACCAGTTCTCGAGCCACGCCAACTCCTTAACCTTGTCTCGTATCTGCAGCCAGTGCTACCGCTACAGCCGCAAAATTCGAGAATCGCGGATCTAAGGTATGAGGCGAGAGTGCAAAGGTTGGGATGTGCTCCAAAACATTTATCAAAGGTGGATTTGAGATGTATCCCATGCCTATGCACAATAGAATCATTATGTAACTCAAGCATGAATGGTTGCAGTTGTATTCCCTTGGATTGAATCGGTAAGCATATTGCCTCTAGACCTATTTAGTTTCAAGTGCTATTTGATTCTTTACTCGCTCTCTGGTCGTCCATATACATATAGCCCGGAGAATGCCCGGAGTGAATTAATTTCGCTTGCAATGGACGGGAACTGTTTGCTCTGCTACCATTACATGCTCGACATTAGTTTGTGTACTATCGATCATGAATGTCAGCACTGATATATTTGGGAGTTTCATCTAGACCAGTAATGATGTATTATTTTTTATGAATTTCATATATGTTGTAACCTATAGGTATAAAGTTTTCTTCAGAACTTCTACAATCACGGAAATATCAATTCTTGTTAAGTTAGAATTATCATGATCATATGATAGTTGGATCTGTTATTTCTCCATGTAAGGAAAGAAATATGCCGCCAAGACTAAACACCACTCAATCGTTTGGTTTCAATTTTATTTTAGCCAGTATGGTTTCAAATGATTGTATTAACCGCTAAACTAAGAAACAAAAAGGTGACCATAATTCCAAAGACAGGCCACTTTGTTTTACAGGAAACAGTAGGACTCTACTTTGGATTTGTATTTATTTTTCGGTTTTGAATTACACACTATGTACAAGAGACTGTACCAGAAAGACCATAACCACGCTGAAATTCTAAGACAGGGTGAAAAACAGCTAGATGTCTGTTGCACTTACTGCATCTGAAATCTAATGAACACATGATAGCGCATTGTTAATCTGGTCATGTGCAGCTAAGATGATTCAGCAGTCAAGCTAGGATTAACCATGCTTATGTCTGGGAGATGGACATCACAATCACAATGAGATATGGGAATTGACTGGACTCTTTGAGTCCATCTCTCCAACACATGCATCACGGTCGAATTCCAGATGTCTCTCTTGCCTATGCTCAATACATGATCGGTCAATTAGCTCGAGCATATGAATCATTCCTGCTTGACCATCTAATTTTAGAGTGCCGTTTATTCTTCACCTGCTCTCACACGGTATCCATATTTATTGATCGTCTCGTAAAACATATGATAACAATTAAATTCCCTGCAAAGGACAGCGCTTGAACGCTCTACTATCTTTACATGTTTGTCTCTTAATCTGTCAATAGTGAATGCTAGTACTACGTGGTAGCTAGTTGAACAACTGACTGAGAAGACATCATGGTTCACGTGTCTAACAAATGTGATTCCGAAGAGAAACAACAACCGACTCCATGTGTAAAGTGTGCAACCAAACACACACCAACTGCCAACTCAAATACGCTCAAAGGCGAGTGCTTCAATGCACCGTTGGCTTTACAAACAGGAGAATGCTAGTAGTAGTGAGTTGAACCAGTGACTCGGTAAATTGAGAAGTCAATATGATGCACAAGAGGAACACAGGTGCAATACCACATAGAGAAACCGATTAATTCCAGAGCTTCTCCAACCGATTCCTATGTGAAACAAGCACACACCAAACGCCAACTCAAATATGGTCTGCCTGAACTCGTTCCTGCTGCTTCCCTAGCCTATGGCACTGAAGTTTGAATTATCAAATGGATTTCTCTGGCTAATTCTTTCTCTTTATAACCTCGACATGGTTGCGCTTAATTTCTCTTGAAAGGACAAGGTTTTGATGCTCCTGTCCACTACATATCCGAGAGGGGCATGTTGCTAGATCTTGTCTTCCTAACTTGTGTTATGTATGGGTTCAAACTTAATTATACAACGCATAGATCTCATAAGGGCCCTACAAATCAATGATTGGCTACTTTACTAGGACAATAATCCAACTTAACTTGTGTTATGTATGGGTTCAAACTTAATTAATTATGCACGCGAGAGTTCTCATAACAGCCCTATAAATCAATGATTTGATATTTCTCCCCGATGTAAATAATGTGCGTAATAATATCACTCTTAACCGTAACAACCTGTACAACATGATACAACATGATTTGATATTTCATACCTCCATTTTTCTCCAATCAAGTATCATCTTAGGATTATATTTCACCCTCAAAATCAAGTGCGGTAATGAAAGCTCAAAACATAGTCTTCGGTACGAAAATGGTGTATCACAACATTAAAGACTCAGACCATGAAGGAAAATATCTAGCGTTTTCACCCAGGACCTTGAGAACGTGTACTCGAACACCTCTAGATTTCTTAAAATTGACCATCAAATTTCATAAATATAATAAACCCCTATTTTGGCCTTCGTCCCTGCCCATGGTGTTAGAAAATATAGGCATGGATTTGCTCATTGCCTAGTGTATCGGGTACAACCGAATTGGTCAGGACTAAAACATGTGGGGAATATCAATGATTCTTTTTATTTTCTCCGGTGAAACAACTCAAGTATTTTATCTCCATTTATATATCGAGATTCTTTTAGGTTGTGCACGCATCAGATATTATCCTTCTCAATAGTTAGAATGATGCTAGAGATTTTGGCATCGTTACATAATCGAAAAATATGGTGTCACGTGAAGGATCTTGTGACTCTACACAACAATTATCGCAGTGTTCCCACCCCGGTAAGTGTACAAGCCACACTTTCATGATCTGTTTCCGAGCATCTTATGTGACAATCTCTGGTGCCCATCCTCAGAAATAAAGACGCACGCTGAATTGTTGTGTGCCGACCATTGCAAAAAATGCATCTCATGTCTCTCGTCGAAGCACACCTTTCGAAGCCCATTATGCGTGCTAACTTGGATGCCAGGACTGAACTTCCGATGCCTCCCATGCCAATACTATCATGGAAGCGGTCTCTGATGGTTTTGGTTTCTTATTGGCACGATCTTGATGGATTCTTGTTGTGGATATTTATAATTGTATTGTTGAGGGGTCCACAATGCCCCATCCCTATAATCTCACCTTGCAATTTGTGAGCTTATCTGTGTCCTATTGCTGTGCAAAAATATGATGTGCAAAAGTGAGATTCAATAGGCGTATATTTAGTCGGTACCTTAGTCATTGTGAGGTTGTTGGGAGATTGCTAAACGTTGACATGACACCCAATTAATAGAACACTAGACATTTTTTCAATAAAGGAAATATATTAATACCAAGTCAATATCAAATACACCTAGCATTTGCAACAACATAATGGTAGAAATTTAATGCATGTGAGTGGAAGTGTGAGTGGAGTCAAATTTATGTGAGTGAAAGTGTGAGTGGAGTCAAATTTATGTGAGTGGAGCATCCACCACATAAATGAAGGAAGAGGTAGGGGCACCACCTTTTGGCCGCCGGCCATGGGAGGGGGGGCCTCACAAAATACACCTCCTCGTGAAGGATATCTCACCCCCTCTAGAATTATTCTCCATCATCTGGGATTAGCGAGATACTTGTTTCCAATGGCTTTTTATCTAGAAGGAGTTGTTGCTTCCATTGTATCGTTGGAGCGAGGAGGCGGAGGTTGTTCGGTGGACCGGACGTGTGTGTGAGCATAGATGCTCTATTGATTTGCGGCGCCAGGACTTCATCTCGATCTTGAGATCGGCAAGAGATCGACCACATCATCCACGAGTCTAATCTCATTACCCTTTGTCGGTTTTCAAGGGTATGTTCTCTATGGATGTATATCCACCCATTGCGTGTATCTAGGTAGATAGATATTGGTGCTTATTAGTTCACATTGTAGGAATTTTTTTGTTTTCTATGTTGCGAACCCAACACTTTTCGACATCGCCATTGACCCCATCCACAGAGTCTTGGAAATCTCTTCCGAATCAGGCCTCCTACATCACCTGCTGGGCTGCGCCCTACCCCCTCCCCTCCCCCGCATATCCAAGCATCCATCTGATGCCACTATTTTTGAAGGAGATATGCCCTAGAGGCAAATAATAAATAGGTTTTTATTGTCATATCTCAATTAGTTCATAATAGTTTCATACTGTGCTATAACTGTATTAATACGAAACGTTAATACACGTGCAGTATGTAAACAAACCAAGTCTCTAGTTACCTCTAGCGAACTAGTTCATTGGTCATGAGGATGATCTAGGGTTTCGAGATCATGGGCATTTATGCCAATTGACAATGAGGTCACATCATTAGTTGAATGATATGATAGACAAACAACCCAACCAGTTGTATATTAATGAGATCTAGTTACAAAGTTAACCGTTAATGATAAACTAAAGAAACCTCACAACCTGATCCTTAGACTGTGAGGTAATGCAAATCACCGTTCTGGAGGGAGCTTAGATGGTTATCAAGTATCACTCTGTGACTGGGTGATCGAAAAGGTGCCACTCAGGTTTCCTAAAGGGGCGTGTAGAGGAGTACATATCAAGACCAGGATTTCCCCATCCATGTAACGGACAGATACATTAGTGGCCATCTCGGTGACGTTGCATTAACAAAGCTTGCAAGCATGTGACTGGGTCACGGAATGCAACGACACAGAAACGAGAAAACAAGTTCATCGGTAACGAGATCGAATGAAGGTATGGAGATACCGTAGATCAAATCTCGGGTGAACTAGGTATCGAGTGGCAAAGGGAATGGGAAACGATAGTTTACGGTTCAAACGACATTATCATCGTGGAATGCACAGGGGTCATTGTGGGTATCCCGGTCCCGCTATTGATCATTGATCGAGATCATGTATGTGCCATTCCCGAGCCGTGGGGAAATACACTTAAGGGTACGATGAGCTAGAGATCCTCTGTAAGTTGGAATCACCATATGAAAGAGAAAAGGAAACCGGAAAAGTTTCGTGAGAGAACAGGAATCGTTCTGGGAAAGATCCAAAGTCGTTCGGAGGAAATCAAAAGGGAACTGAAAGGTGTTTTGGGTTAAATTGGATTTTGTAATATGTATTTACATATTAATTAATGTAATTAATATTAAATATAATATTAAAATCTAATTTGAAGGGGTATTCCACTAATGGGCCAAATTTCCTAGGGAAAAGGGGCTCATGAGGGAAAACCGAGAGGGGGAAGGGCCAAGGCCTAGCCGCCTCAAGGAGGGCCACCCGGCTAGCGTAGGGCTCTGCGCGGGGTGGGGCCCACCCCTGGCCAGCCGGCCCATGGTGCCCTAAGGTCCCATGCTCCTTCCCCTCTCTCCCTTGTTTAGTCCCACATGGGAAACCCAAAGGGGAGGGCACACCCCCTCCCCATATATAAAGGGATGCCCATGGGTGGAAATAGACACACCAATATTTGGAGAAGTCCTTTGGTTGACTTTCTCCTTCTCTCTCTCTCTCCCATTTCCATGTGTTGGCATAGTCCCAAGTAAGGACTATCCATGCAAGAGACACCGCAGCCGCATCACGCCGTTGCGCTGCAGGGATTTCAAGCCGGAGATCTACTTCCGCACTCCCGGCAGGGATCAAGGATCCGGAGGTCGTCATAATAAACCGTACGTGTACGAAACCATGAGAGGACTCACCTGAGGCACCTTGGATGTCGTGAGCCGGAGCTGTTGCACGATAAAGAAGGAGCAAGGGGTGACCTGCGAGGAGCTCGCGACCTTGAGGTCAGCTACGAGTTCGACTACTTCAACCACGTTCCCCTTGGAAAATTAACCGCGTACGGTCTACAAGGGTATGTATTCTATATGCTCGGCTGTTACCGCATTACTACATAGATAGATCTTGGCAGTATTAGGCGGTTCCAACGTAGGAATTTTTTTCTTTTCTATTGCGGAACCCTTCAGTGGTATCAGAACCGATCTATGCGTAGGAGTGATGTACGGCCAGTACGCACAAGTTTTATGCGGGTATTAATCCCTTAGTTGTTACCCTCTAACGTATACTTGTTTATATTACGGCATTGTTTGATGAAGCGGCCCGGACCGACCTTACGCGTATTCGTACGCGAGACTGGTTCCACACTCAACATATGGCTTGTTCTGTATAAGTGGCTAGCGGGTGTCTGTCTCTCATTCAATAGTTGATATAGCATTTACAACGGAGGGCCCTGAAAGGGGTGTAGTAGAGACAACTGTTGGATCCATATTGTGGTTGGAAAGTTCGTAGATTAGAAACGGTTCTATTGCGAAAGCCCTAACAACCACGTAAAACTTGCAATAGATAAAGCAGAGGCGTCTAACTGTATTTTGTAGGAGGGCATGTGTTATGATATGGTATTGGTCGTTACGAAGGTAAAGTAGTTTACTTTTATGTTACTAAGTTAAGTAGTAATAGCCATCGTTCCGATGGATGACCGGGTGGTGGCGTCGTGGACTTGGCGTCAAACCAGGGCAAGATGGAGATCATGCCGAAGCGCTTGATGGAGATCAAGGCGCAAGGATAAGGACCATATCATATCCCAAATTTACATGTGATGTTGATACCTATTTTATATCTTATTATGTGCTAGTATTAGATACTCAACGGTAACAAATAAGATAATTCCTATATAATTCCAATGATAGTGTTCCCTTTGTGTGTGCACCACTAAGAAAGTTTGCCGTTATGAAGCCGGTCGTGACAATCTGGGGCTAGACATATCTACATTCGCATACAGTGGGTGTAAGCCATGTTGCACAGCAAATACACACAAATTAGATTTGGTGAGCCTAGCATGTGTAGACATGGCCTCAGAACACAAGAGACCGAAAGGTCGAGCATGAGTCACATAGTTGATGTGATTGACATTAGGGAATGTCTACCTTTGATGTTGCACTGATGGCCGTGACGGTCGGGGGAGGTGCAGAGGATTGGGATCATGTGATCACTAAAATTGTCCAGGGGATGACAATTTTAGTGGGAGATCAATTATAAATTAAACTCATATTATGAACTTAGTCTAGATGTCTGCTTGCAAATATCTTAGTAGATCATGGCCTATCCCATTGAGGTCCTTTGCGGCCATGGGAAATATATTTGTTGACATGGAACCTAGCAAAAGGGCCCAACTTCATAGAGTAATACCCACGCCTGAGGGATATCCTCGTAAAAGGTGATCTTCTCTTCTTGATACAATGACCATTAGGAGATAATCCGATGACTCCGCAATGTTTGTGTGTTCTCCGTAATCATCCAATAATCCAATCTCCATTCGATGGAGAGTTGGATTACAATCTTGTATTCCGCAAGATCAGGAACATAAAGTATGAGCCATTGGATGAGTTTTCTTGCATGATGGATAAAAAGGGAATATTTGGAGAAACACTTAGAGATCTTGCATTAGAGTTGTGAACTCTTAGAAGGGCTTGATTGCAATGGAGGTCATGAATGAAAAAGGGTATATGTTAGATATACAAGTTATAAATGTAATTCTTGCAAAACTCGTTGCAGTTTATATAAGTATTGGATACTTGTCCCGTTTTGTGAAAACAGGATAGTCTGCTTGGAATTGTTGGAATTGAGGCAATGTGGCATGATGACGGCAAGCAAGACTTTTTATGGCCAACATCACCCATTTCCTCAAAGATTATCATTTGGATTAGTGTACTTGAATATAATTTTGTAATCCTTGTTTGTGTGTCTTGTTGTTAGCAAGACGATTGTTCATATGAATAAGTTACAAGCCAGTTGTACTGTTCTTATGAATAATACCTTTATGGTCACATTACGATTATAAATGAGTTATTCTCATCACTATGTTAATGATAATAGTTTAAGCATTTATAAAGGATTAGAATGCTAAAAGATATCTAAAGTTTAATTATGATATGGTACTATAGTTTAAGTCATTTTGGTTATTGCATGTTCTTCATTACAAATTAAAATCGGGGTATTAGATTGTTAATCTAGAGACTTTGCAAAACCATGCCTCGTTGGGCAGAATGACTTAAACTCCGCATTTTGGTAAAACGGTGATATGCGAAGAAATGTTGAACTTTATACATAACAATGTATCATATTTTCAACAAGATAGTGGAAATAATTATTCATACTTAATGTTGAATCTTATACATAGTGATGTATCGTGTTTTCAACAAATAATGGAAATCATTATTTCATACTTAATTCTGGACTTAAGTGAATAGGTGTATTTACTTAATGAAACATAAGTTTGAAACTGTTTTGAATAGTTCAAAAGATTTCAATGTAAAGGAGCATATTGAACTAACAAGAATACAAAAGTCTCTTCGATTTGATCGACATGACTAAAGTATTTAAGTTAATTTTGGCATAAAATGACATGTGAAAGATGTTTCACAAATTATGATAATTGGACAAATTTCAAAGTGTATTGAAATGTCTAAACATCATAATCATTATGTATTAAGATACATATGGTATTATATTATCTCTTATCGGGGTTATAGTTAACGTTTAGAGTTAGAAAGCGAAATGAGCAAACACTTGTTTGAAATACAAAGGAACATCTAAAGATTCATGGAAACAACACCATACGAGTTATGGCACGTTCGAGTTTCTAGAGATTTCGATAATTCGAAATCATGGCAAATAAACAAGTCTTTGTAGCGTATTCTTAGGAAACTATGAATACATCTTCCAAAAAGGGGGAAACATGTTGTTGTCCAAAGTTGAGGTGTCTTGATGAAGATAGAAGTGAAAGAAAGTAAAATATCAAAACAAGGTATTTGACCTGGCCTCCGAATTGTTGAGTGGCGCAGCGGAATTTTGTTCGTGAAACCAAACTCTACAAATAGAGGATAAACGAATGATAATAATCATAAAGTTTCAGTGAATACTTTTACTAAAGAAAGTAGGATTCAACAATATATACTCTGCAAGTTCGTGGAAATATATTATTGATTCACTTGTCATGTTTATGAACAAGACATACCTACGAATTACAAAGAAGCGCGATGGACCTAAGTGCGAGAAATGACCAGGAGTTATAAAATCCTATATTAAGTTACATTTAAGATTGCGAAGTAATATGTTACTTGATCTTATTAAGTAAAGAAGTTTACTTGATATTTCTGAATGACTTCAAAGTCATAAGATGGAAATGAAACTTAACAGAGACGTAAAAGCTCGATTTGTCATAAAGTATGGACAAATTCAAGAAGTTGACTACAAATGTAGCGATGCTTGAGTCTATTGGATTTACACTAGCAATATATGGATATTGAAGTCTTGTAGATGGAATTCTCAATTTGATGATGATCAAAGAATTTTGGAATGTCCAAGATTATCAAGAGGACCTGCATTTGAGTGGGAGCTAATTAGCTTGGCCAAATCTTAATATGTAAGAGACATATTTTGAGTGGGTGCTAAGTAGCTTGGCTGAATCATGATATGTATCAGACATATTTTGAGTGGTAGCTAAGTGAAATCCCTGGATCTCAAATATGGATGCCATATTTGAGTGGGAGCGTGAAATCATTCTGGGATATATGGACGACATATGTGAATGATGTGATTGGTGTTAATAACATTTAAGTAGATAAATAAGGATGAAGTTGAAGTTATTAAACAGTGAGATCTATCGAGATAGATTGGTAAGTTTAATAATCATCATAGTCGAATGCTTCCTAGACTTGATTCTGAATATGTTCAGAATATCCTATATAAGATTCTGAAGTAGTTTAGAATGGAACAAGGAAAATAAAGAGGTTCTTACTTGTATGAAGCATTGAGTTAGTATTACATCTATGGTTAAAAGAAAGAAAGAGATGCATTGCACCTCCTATGCCTTAGCCATAGGTCCTTCCATACAACCATAATGTATACTCGACGTAATGTGACCCGAGATTATGGTTGGAAGGACAAGCTCTTAACTGTAAGAACATGTCTTGAAGTGATTCTTGAGTTAATCACTAAACCAGAATTACGTTTGTACTTAAATGGTAAGAAGCAAAGTAAGTGGCATAGTTACATTTCATGCACTAGGATCTACATAGATATAGAAGTATAAAGGCTCCATATGATATGATGTATATTGTTATGGCGGGACTAGTTAGTTTTTAACGTAGAATGACGTGTCCCAAGGCATAGTGCCCATGAAAAAGCCTCGAGGTTGATCTAAAGTCACTGTAGGCTCCTGAAAACTGGCCTCGTTCTACTGCCATAACTGCCATAGATACACAAAGGATTGCAAAGTGTGTTTCGAAGTTCAGATGACAACAGTGAAAACGACCGTCATTATAAACACTAGAAACTAAGTCTCACTTTGTCGCCAAACGAATACTTCAACCCATTATGAGATAATGGTATGAATGTCAAAGTTAGGAAGACATTAACGATTTGCAAAGACATAATGATCTGGTAAAACAGAACATGGACATGACGTTTTCCATAAGCATGCATAATTAATAAACGCATATGTGATATGGTTTACGATGAGTAAAATGCGAGCTAGATTATTTGTACTCTAGTGCAAGTGGGAGACTGAAGGAGATATACCCTAGAGGCAAATAATAAATAGGTTTTTATTGTCATATCTCAATTAGTTCATAATAGTTTCATACTGTGCTATAACTGTATTAATACGAAACGTTAATACACATGTGGTATGTAAGAAAACCAAGTCTCTAGTTACCTCTAGCGAACTAGTTCATTGGTCATGAGGATGATCTAGGGTATCGAGATCATGGGCATTTATGCCAATTGACAATGCGGTCACGTCATTAGTTGAATGATGTGATAGACAAACAACCCAACCAGTTGTATATTAATGAAATCTAGTTACAAAGTTAACCGTTAATGATAAACTAAAGAAACCTCACAACCTGATCCTTAGACTGTGAGGTAATGCAAATCACCGTTCTGGAGGGAGCTTAGATGGTTATCAAGTATCACTCTGTGACTGGGTGATCGAAAAGGTGCCACTCAGGTTTCCCAAAGGGGCGTATAGAGGAGTACATATCAAGACCAGGATTTCCCCATCCATGTAACGGACAGATACATTAGTGGCCATCTCAGTGACGTTGCATTAACAAAGCTTGCAAGCGTGTGACTGGGTCACGGAATGCAACAACACGGAAACGAGAAAACAAGTTCATCGGTAACGAGATCGAATGAAGGTATAGAGATACCGTAGATAAAATCTTGGGTGAACTAGGTATCGAGTGGCAAAGGGAATGGGAAATGACTGTTTACGGTTCAAACGACATTATCATCGTGGAATGCACAGGGGTCGTTATGGGCATCCCGGTCCCGCTATTGATCATTGATGGAGATCATGTCTGTGCCATTCCCGAGTCATGGGGAAATACACTTAAGGGTACGATGAGCTAGAGATCCTCTGTAAGTTGGAATCACCATATGAAAGAGAAAAGGAAACCGGAAAAGTTCCATGAGAGAACCGGAATCGTTCCCGGAAAGATCCGAAGTCGTTCGAAGGAAATCAAAAGGAAACCGAAAGGTGTTTCAGGTCAAATCGGATTTTGTACTATGTATTTACATATTAATTAATGTAATTAATATTAAATATAATATTAAAATCTAATTTGAATTATATTCCACCAATGGGCCAAACTTCCTAGGAAAAAAGGCCCATGAGGGAAAGCCGAAAGGGGGAAGGGCCAAGGGGCAAGGCCTAGCCGCCTCAAGGGGGGCCACCCGGCCAGCCTAGGGCTATGGGCGGGGTGGGGCCCACCCCTGGCCGGCCGGCCCATGGTGCCCTAAGGGCCCATGCGCCTCCCCCTCTCTCCCTTGTTTAGTCCCACATGGGAAACCCAAAGGGGAGGGCACACCCCCTCCCCCTATAGAAAGGGGTGCCCATGGGTGGGAATAGACACACCAATATTTGGAGAAGTCCTTTGGTTCACTTTCTCCTTCCCTCTCTCTCCCATCTCCATGCGTTGGCATGGTCCCAAGTAAGGACTGTCCATGCAAGAGACATCGTACCTGCAGCACGCCGTTGCGCTGCAGGGATTCCAAGCCGGAGATATACTTCCGCACTTCCGGCAGGGATCAAGGAGACGGAGGTCGTCATTGTACACCGTATGTGTACGAAACCATGAGAGGTCTCACCGGAGGCACCTTGGATGTCGTGAGCTGGAGTTGCTGCACGATGAAGAAGGAGCAAGGAGTGACCTGCGAGGAGCTTCATGACCTTGAGGTCGGCTACGAGTTCGACTACTTCAACCATGTTCCCCTCGGGACGTTAACCGCGTACGGTCTACTAGGGTATGTATTCTATACGCTCGGCCATTACCGCATTAGTACATAGATAGATCTTGGCAGTATTAGGCGGTTCCAACGTAGGGATTTTTTTTGTTTTCTGATGCGGAACCCTTCAATTTTCATGTCCCCTCATGCCAATGACATGGAAAACCTCTCTGCTCTCCTTCAGAACTTTGGCGAATTCACCGTCCTGGTAACCAATGTGGCTAAAAGATCCATCGCTCCAATCAGATGAGCTGATATTGACCTTGCTGCAATCTTAGCCGACTTCCCATTGTCGTCTCCACATTTCAACTTAAGTATATGGGTCTCCCCCTTTCACTGGGCAGGCTCAATACGATGGATCTCTAGCCTTATGTGGATAAGATGGCCTCAAGGCTAAAATCGTGGAAGGGAAAATTCATCAACAAGGCTAGGTGCGACGCTCTGGTCAAGTCGGTTCTCACATCAATGTCAATTTTCTGCTTACTGCGATCAGTGTGGACAAATCCACCCTCAAGACTTTCAATAAGATACATCATGGCGTGCTATGGGCTTGCAATGACAAAGTCAGTGGAGGAAATGTAAAGTTATTTGGGAAAAAGTTTGTCGCCCAAAGGGTTTCTGGGGCATTTGAATTCTCGACCTTGGCAAATTTGGCAGGGTGCTAAGACTTCCCTGGCTGTGGTAAGAATAGAAGACACCGGGCAAACCTTGGGTCGGACTTGAGAAGCCAAATGACGAAGCGGATAAAGACTAATTCAACGCCGCCGCGAGAGTCAGGTCGGAGATGGCGTGACGGCCTCTTTTTGGTCATCCTCCTAGATCAATGGGAACACCCCAAAATCCCTAGCACCAACACTTTTCGCGGCCTTCCAAGAGAAAGAACAAAACATTGCACAAAGCTCTCTCGATGAGCTCTAGATCAAGGATTCAAAGATGGAGAGATTTCATAGTTGACCACATCTCAGCAGTATGTCATGCTTTGGGAGCTCCTAAGCATGGTGCAACTGACCCTAACACCATCACTTTTACTCTGACAGACGTGACTTACTCAGCCACCTCTGCTTACCACACACAGTTTCTTGGCGCAATTACAAGAAACTAGTATGGAAGATCTGGCCCCTCGAAATGGCGCGTGTTCGCATGACTAGCTATCTAGAACAGACTTTGTACCTTGGATCGCCTCGCCATCAGGGATTGGCCACACTAGCCTACCTGCTAGCTGTGTCGGTATGAATCGAAAAATGTTAGGCACTTCCTCTTTGAGTAACACTCTCCAAGCACATATTGGGATGCGGCGGCCTCAAGGTTGTCTAGCCCATTCTTGGTTCACGCCATTGGTTAGGGTCGGCCAACGGTTCTGCAGTAGTGATGCGACATTGCTGACGCACCAAGTAACTCGCCAAAGGTGATATGCTCCGCCATCATCCGTTCACTTGGTAAATCAGGAAGGAGCGTAATGCGAGAGTTTTCAGCAACAAATTACTTATGCCGGTGGCGCTCATGCAGAAAATAGATGATGATGGCAAGAACTGGACTCTTGCAAGTGCCAAGGACCTTTTGGAGATTATAGGGCCTTAGGTGTTCTCTTTTTTTTTTGGTTACTTTGTCTTAGGCCTCACATTGTTTGTTTCTTCTACATCAATACAAAAGGCAAAGCTTTCTGCTTTGTTTAAAAAAAATTGTTTTGCAACACTAATATTACGTATAATACATATCTATTATGACATAACGTTTCAAATAAAAACTTGGTATGTAGCTCGAGGAAAAAAAAGTCAAAGTTAATGTTAAGAAATCAGTTGAATTCGCACCCCAATTTGAACTAGCATCATGGGATCAAAGTTATTTATGGGTTGATATGGGGAGCTGCCTTCTATAACTACTAACATAGTCAGGTTTATATGTTGCTATGACCACAAGGCCATATTCATAGTAGTGTTTGCTATATTGATGCCGTTGTGCCGATACTCTCTTTGGCTCCCGAGTTGTTCTTTATTAATCTCCCCGCTCCATAGTTCTTGTTGTGGTTTTAGTTCAACTATAAAATCACGACAAGAATTATGAAACAGATAAATAAGTTTAATTTGTGTTGCCAATCTTGTAGCGGCTCAACATGCGTGGATCCTTTTTTCTAATCTGTAGAGGCTCCTGATGCATGATGGAATCGTGGGCTATCTCACCTTCCCCAACATTCTTCTTATTTCGTATCCTCCACCACACATACAGCAACGCCACACACAAAAGTTTAGTACAAAAATGGATTTCCCACTATGTTCTTTGTGTTAAGATGGTAGCTAGCACCTCTTTCGAATCAGTACACCTGATAATCCTTTGCCCTTAACTCTGCAAGCTTCACCTTGCACGAAAGGATCTATAGTTTCATGCCTCGTCGGAAAACTGTTATGAGCCAATCTCCACATAAACTGTTTTGCTACTGGTTCCATGAGAATTGCCCACAATCACCTGAATCCTCGCTAATGCCCGCTAGTAACAGGTCAGTGAATCTGACTAAACTCCCACCAGGAGGTAATCTATGGTGGACTGAAAAAGAATTTCAAATGCTGTGTTCACTGTGTAAGGCCAGGTCAATGCTATTATCTCAGAAAAGTTTGGTCTTGAGATGTTTATTAATAGCTGTAACAAGCACTTGTCTAGCAGGTGTGCCCAGATTTAAACTGATAGCCACCTCTGTTATAATTGTGCTTTTATACACCAGCTAACATTTCATACAACGTATCTTTCTTTCACAATAGTCCACACACATCAGTAATGATCCTACGTACAAGACACTTCCTCTACTTGCCTATTGAATTTACTCAGCAGCATATATACATAATCCGCTGACCTAGTGTCGAATCTTCCTCCGCAGAGCCGATATGCAAACTGACTGACGGCCCTCCGCGCGACTGAGTCCCACACCTCCGTTATCCTCTTGATCGACCTGGGCTCCGGGAGTAGGCCGAGGGCGCGTCGAAATGCCACCTCCACCGCCCCAGGAAGCCCGCTCCTTGGTCCTCCGTTGCTGACGTGAATCACTGGAGAGCTCCAGGGGTAATCAGCAGGGACGAGCAGCTTCGTTTTTATATCAGACGCGCCGATGACTGCCCTGAGGTCCGGTGCAAGCGACACCGCGTTGTAGGAGAGCTCGATCATCGTGCCACCAGCCTCTCCTGTTTCGTCCTTGCTGATGCTGATGTTAGTCCCGATTAGCATGCTGCAGGCGGCTCTGATCTCGTCCAGCAGAGAGCTGTCATGCGCTTTCCGCCTCTTGTAGCAGCTTTCCCCGCTGGATTCGTCATCAAACGACTCGCAGCTGCTACCATCCATGGTGCCCGATGTCGTGTGGCAGAAGGCGCGCTTCAAGTTCACGCCCATATCACTGGCTGGACTGCAAGGCGCAGATGTCTTTGCCGCTTCAACGGCTACCGGTGTTTCAGCTTCAGCCTCTGCTTCAAGCTCAGCTGGTGAAGTTCCAGCAGGATCAACATTTTGCGTCAACTGCGGAATTGCTTCATCCGTTGTATTCTCTTGCTGTATTTGCTGGCTAGATGCTCCACCCGTGAACGGTTCCGTATCGCCGGTAATACTGGAAAGATTGACAGACACTGGTGCTACAGCCTCACAGCACACTTCGACATTCTCGGCTTCACCTGCCAAGTGGTCGGTATAGTTTTGCTGCTGGGCCAATGGACTTCCAGACAGAACGTTCTGCGAAGACTGTGGAAAGGCCTCAGCTGCAGGTTGCTCTTCATGTTTCTGCTGGCTATTATCTGAGGCCGCTCATGATAGTTCTGCGACTGAACCCCGACACTATTCCCCCCATTGTGGGCTTTTCTTTCCCTATAGAATTGCAGCAAACTATATAGCGTGGTTTTGCACTTCTCAAACTGATCCTTGGCAAGCTCCGGTATGTTGCTTTTCTGGATCTGCAGGAAGCTCAGCACAAATCTGATCCTTGCCATGATATTTACTGCCTTCTTGTATTGATCTGCTTGCTCCTTAGGTAATGCCTTGAGCTTTTCGTTCGTTTTTCCCTGAGGCACGCCTGCTCGCATTGCTTGCTCAAACTCCACGAGCTCCGACAAGTGAGCGTCCTTGAGGGACGTGATCTTCTGAAATATGTCCTCCCTCCAATCCACTTCTTCCGCAGACTCCTGGCTGTTCTGTCTGTCAGGATGCCCAATCTGCATAGTAGCAACATTTGGCTGCTGTCCTCTGTGAGCATGGTAACTCTGCCTCAAATCTTGCTGCTGATTCATCCTCGTCAACTTCGGCTGTGGCTGCCTGCCCAGGCGTTGAGTCTGAATCTGAGTTACTACTGTCGGATGGCAAGGATGGATTAGGACAACCGGTGCCACTGGAGTGGTGGATGTGGTAGTTGGAGGCGCATGGTGCCACTGCAGCGGTGTAACGATCTGCACCTGCGGTGGCCTTACAGTAAGAGGAATCGTTGACGTTGTCGTCGGCATCTGGGCAGCCGAAAAATTAGGTAGAACTGCATTGAGGGGCTGCATTTGGTGTCCCATGTGTGCCTGCTGCTGATGCTCTGGAGCAGCCTGTACGACCGGTCGCCGTATCCGCTGAAGACACAGCATCTTCATGCTTATTTTCCTGAGGTAATCTTGCTTGTTGTTGGACTGGTTGAATACCGCGTCCTCATAGCCAGAAGCAGCGCGACGGAGCACGAGGTCGTCGACCTGACGTCCTTTGAGGACCTGGGGCAAATTCTTCATTCTGAACCAACACAAGACAGAGAAAAAATTAGAGTGATATCAAAGCTAGAGAATATTACAGAAAACATGATTCAGAAAATTCTTCACACCTGGAAATACACGAATCTATCTGTAACTGGCTCGTGAAACATTGGTTGGTCATTCAGTCAAACTTACAATCCAGGAGATCAAATGGATTAAGCAAAATTATCATGTACTCCCTTCCATCCCTTATTACATCTAATTGACTCGATGTAATAACATCTTATATTAATGGACAAAGGGAGTAGTACATGATTTTGGCATAAATTGCCTGACCAACAGGAGCAGCTGTGTTTTTTATTTCAGTACATCCCAGGAAATACAGTCTGAAACTGAAAGTAGGAGTATCTAAGTTGTTGAGCATTTTAGGCATACATGTGCGACTGCTAACCATTTTGTACCCCCTTTTGGTTTCGTTAATTTGGATGCGAAGGAAATTGGTGAGTCTCGACTCTGAATTTCACATTGACAGATTCATTGTTTCGTGGAATCAAACAAATGCCAAAATGGACCTGAAGTGACAATCCTCCCACAGGAAACCAACCCTAGGCTACAAACCCATCTTTTTTTCACCCAATCAATCCATCAATTGGTTGCGCTCATAGTCTGCTCTACTACAACAAACAAATCGGTGAGCAAATTTTGGGGAAGCATAGAAATCGGGAGAGGAAGGAAGGGCGCGGCGGGCATGGACGAAAAGTACGAGCATACATACATCTGTTCGACCACTCGGTCGCGAAAGTTGGGAGGTGCCGCCGCTAGCCAGTGTCCGCCGCTGGCGGCGGGCTGGGTACCGTTCTCCATCGGACGGACGAGCCAAGGGGAAGCGAGTCGCCGCCGGGTGACGGACACGCGCGGGCGCGGGCGATCGGGGACGAGAGGATCTGGGCCTGGAGTTCGACTTGGATTGCGAGTCGCGAATCGCTGATGGCTGAAAAAAGAAGGAAAGCGTGGGAATTTAGGGATGAAGTGCGCGAACCAGAGGCGAACTCGGAAACCGATATGTTCTGCAACTCGCTAGTTCTTTGACACAGTGGTTTTCTGCAACTCCCAGATAATTTCCCCAGATCCCGTGTCCCATGTGACACGCGTCCCACTAAATAGGCATATAATCCCGTTTTTAGTATAAAACGTCTTGATTTTGCTAAGGTACCGCTTTTGCTATTTTTAGCACATTTATAACAAAAATGAGTTCTCCAGAAACGCTGGAGATATTGCCGCAGACATTGTAGCAAAAATATTTATGCTGGTGTAGCAAAATCAACTTCAAAGAAAATATCGCCAGAATTCTTGTCGTATACATTGTAGCAAAACTACAGAACATATGTAGAAAATAAAATATGCTACTCTAGCATAGTAGAAAGTCGAACACTTAGCACATAGCACCTTAGCAAACCCCGTCGTCGATTGTAGCGGCATCGACGATGACCCGTGCCTACTGTCTCGGGTCGGCAGCTCCGACCTCCTGGTTGCGCTTAGGGAAAGTACGAAAGGAGGTAGACATTGGGGTATGAGTGGAGGAGATTTTTGGGAAGAGAAAAGGTAGAGTTGGGGCTCGCTGAAAGGACATAGATACCGCCTAGAGAGGGTGAATAGGTAGTATAAAACTTTTACGAGATGGACTTAATAAATGTGGAATAAAACTAGCGTTTACTTTGTTAAGCATAAAAATTATATATATTACGGTTCGTCTATGTACACCAACAACTTATGCTAAGAAAGATAAGCAACAAGGTGGTATCAAGATATTACTTCAAGCACGAAGGTTATCACAATATAAAATGCATAAGTAAAAAAGATCGGGTATAGTGATAACTGATGCCCGTGGAGATAATGATGTATCCCAAAGTTCCTTTCTTTTGAGGAAAACTCGGTCTCCATTGGAGGGGTGGATGTACTAAGACCACCAATGCCATAAAAGGCCCTACCCTATTCTCAGTCATCAGCCTCGTACAAGCTTGGAGCAATCTCCACAACTTAATTGGATGCTCCTAAGAATCACCACCAAGACCACTAACTTGGGGAGAGCTACAGAACATAAATGGAGGCCTCAAGAACTCACCACAACAGGCCACTTAACCATCTAGGGTTCAAAGAACCCAAGGGTAACAAGCTTCTTGATTTTACCAGCCAAATTCTCCGAAGAGAACTCAAACCGATGTACCTAATGCAATGGGAACTCCTTCAATCCCAAATTCCATCAAAGCTATAAAATCTATTGGAGGAATAAGAAAGGAAGAAATTCGTTTTCTTGGAAAGATAACGATGTGTAGAATCGAAGGGAAATATTGGATAGCACCAAGAGAGAAAATATTGGATACCACCAAGAGAGAAAATATCAAGTATGAATATGTGAGGGGCCTCCCAAGATGTGGAGCCGGAAAACCTTCATGATCAGAAACACAATAAGATATATAAAGGAATTCAGTTTTTTATGAACTAGAGCTTGTTATGAAGATTACTGCGAGCTCTAGAACCTCACTTGGATAAGATCCAAATAATAACAAAGAAAGATGATGCTAAGTATGCAAAGGTTTGAGCTCTCTCCAAAATATATGACGAGTTACTCACTCGAGAGGCCCTCTTGATAGTATGGCTATCTATTCTGAACCCAGTCTCCCAACTAACAACATGAGACTGGCAAAAGGGAAAACATATCAAGATCACACATTAGCCTTGACCATTCCAATTGATCTTGATGTATAAGATCATATCCTCCTCAAGATGGATCACCCTTGTTGATTTCTCTTGCTCGTGCTTGCTTGATGAAGACTTACAAATTGCTCCACATACACAATGGGCAAATCTCTTCTTTGAACTTGTCTTCATCGATCCATGATCACCGAGGATGGTAAGATTCAAGCATGAGATTGGCGCATCTTAAACTTGCACAACAACATTTTCTTGTTGAGTGTTGATCCATTTTGCATCTTGATCAACCTTCAATCATCTTATTTTTTCAACATGATTCCAATAGCCAAAGCCCTTAAACATTGCCTAATGATCTTCTTTTCTTCATCTTTCAAGCTTGAAGCCAACACATTATCCAATCGACGCCAATGGAAAATTCCTACAAGTGTAACTCAATCCAAACATTAGTCCATAAATATTATCATCAATTACCAAAAGCACACATGGGGCACACATGCCCCTTCACCAGCATTGGTAGTCAACACGACCCGGACGATGCACATCCGGGAGAATTGTATCATTCTCCTTATTTGTAGGTACTAGAAAATATGTCTATGTGTTCTAATGGGGTGGAAGAAATTATGTCATGGAGCCTCACAAAGTAAGTATTCATTGGTACAATCACAATATTCTTTAGAAACCAACCAATTCTAGCACATGTAAGGCACACTCTGTGGTGATGGCATTGACACTTATGTCTGCCGAATAGTAAGGCTATCTGGTATGCATGCGCTAGTAATAGAATAGACATGTAGTGCATCCCCGCCTTAGCATACTTCGTGAAGACCTTCGTTCCCTCAGGGCCAGAGAGTAGAGAAATCATAAAAAGGTGGCTAAATCATTAGGGGAGTCAAGACGTGGATTGATGGGACAAAATACGATGAGCTCGTTGGGAACCCCAAGAGGAAGGCATGATGAGCACATGAGCAAGTTTTCCCTCAGTTATGAAACCAAGGTTATCGAACCAGTAGGAGCAAGGAAACAACCCCAAGGTGTTGTTTCCAACTTGGAATCCTGCACAACACAACCACATAACTTTCCCCCAACTTACAGTGAGGTTGTCAATCTCGCCGGTTTTGCTGAACCAAAGGATTAAACGTATTGTGTGGAAGATGGTAATTTTTTGCAGAAAGTAAACAGTAAATAGTAAATAGTAGATTGTAGATTGATGGTAAAAGAATGGACCGGGGTCCATAGTTCACTAGTGGTGATTCTCCTTAAGATAGATGACATGTTGGGTGAACAAATTATAGCGGGGCAACCGAAAGACACCGAGAAAGCATACATGCATATACTAATTATCTTGACTCCTATGAGATTTGATTAGGCATTACAACATTATACATAGACTGTAATCCAACTGCATCTATGACTAATAATCCACCTTCAGGTTATCATCTGACCCCCCTCCAGTATTAAGTTGCAAGCAAAAAATAATTGCATTAAGCAAAGTGTGTAAAGTAAACAATAAAATTGCCCTATGGATAAAGGATTGATGTTTTCTCCCTAGTAGCAACAACACATCTAGTACCTTAGAGATTTCTATCACTTCCCCAGATTACTAGAGGCATGAACCCACTATCGAGCATAAATACTCCCGCTTGGAGTTGCTAGCATCTACTTGGCCAAGATAGCTACTAACAAAGGAAAGCATGCAAGATCACAAATAACAAAGACATGATAGAATCAATAATCAATCTGAAATAGCATCTTAATATCTATCGGATCCCCCACAAACACAACATGTAGGATTACAAATAGATGATCTTGATCATGAACGAAGCTCACAAGATCTAAACATGGTAGCACAAAGGAGGAGAACCAACCATCTAGCTACTACATGGACCCGTAGTCCAGAGATAAACTACTCACACATCACACCAGAGGCAGGCATGGTGATGAAGAAGGCCTCCAGGGTGAACTCTCCCCTCCGGCAGGATGCCGAGAAGAGCTTCAGATCCCTCTCGATCTAGGGATGGAGATGACGGTGGATACAGACTCTTTCGTGGAATTTTTGATCGGGTACTTAGGGTTTTCGTCCCGAGGGGTATTTATAGGCGGAAGGGCTAGGTCGGTGGAGCTCTAGGGGGCCACACCCCCTGGTGCACCACTTCGTCTCCCCTTCGGACTCCGTGTTGCTTCGAGGAAAATATTGATTTTGGCTTTTGTCCGGTCCAATTCCGAGAATATTTCCTTACTAGCTTTTCTGAAACCAAAAACAACAGAAAACTAGCAACTAGCATTGTGGCGTCTTGTTAATAGGTTAGTTCCAGAAAATGTGTAAACATACTCCAAAGTGTGGACCAAACATAAGAAATTAGATATAAAATAAGCATGTAACATCAAAAATTATAGATACGTTTGCAACGTATCAACATCCCCAAGCTTAACTCCTCCTCGTCCTCGAGTAGGTAAGTGATAAAAAGAAGAAGAATTTTTTAGGTGACATGCACCATTTGATCAAGGTATTTATAACATTGATATCTGGGATCATAGTACTCTAACATAGCATGAAAGATATAGTTCTAACAATAAGACATGGCAACTATGTTGTAACATGAAAAGGTACAAACAAAATATTCATGAATAACAATGTTCCGAAAGACGTTTGTTTGTTTCACATAATGAGAATGGCATTCAACTTGTGCCCTCATAGTGTAGCAAAACATAAATGCATATGACACCTTCAAAGTTCATAAGGGTGACTAGATACAAATAGTTTAAAAACAAGCAATATCAAAGTTATGAATCAATCAACAAGCTTTGGGACAATGCACATTAAACTAAGAATGACCACTATGCTCGCTTAATAGGTGCATAAAGATAGAAGATGGAGACTCAACATAAAAAGTAAAAGAAATGCCCTTCATAGAAGGAAGCACGGATTCAAGTCTCATAAAGAGCTTCCAAAAATTATGGTATAGCTTTCAGCTCTCATTGCCCCTATCATAAGCATCTTTAGGTGATTAAGGTTAAAGTGAACAAATATGAGGATATGCTTGACAAGTTATAAGCTGAAAATCTCATGCCCCTTACTTACGAGTACCATTCCTCATGCTACTCAAGTTTAGTCACAGCTAAGTTCTTGTCATTGTAAGCATATGTGTATCATAGAGAACCGCCAACGGGGTACCCCTTGCCTGATGATACGGAAGATTCCCCATATCAAAATGACAAGGCAAACAGACAATGAGCATCTCAGCAATCCTTTTATTTCCTATTTGCATAGGCTTTTTTTATAGAGGATGCTTCATAGATTGCTCATTATGGTTACACTGCAAGTTTCCACCATGATTAGGCACGGCTTAGACCAGCCGCCTAGGCGTTTCTATAACATATATACGAACTCCATGAGCCTTACAAACTCCCCTTTCATTTCACACTGCCGGGATCCATAAGCAAAATAACATGATATCAACTGAATAATAAGTGCAATGTTGAAAGCGTTCCCCATGATACATGGTTCTGCTAACTTCAACTTATAAAGCGCAAGCATATACGCAACATAGATGGGCACAATGGTTCAAGTTTATTAAGTGCAAGAAAAGTAAAGTGTGCCATCAAGTTCGTGAGAGCTTTAATCACTAATTTTCACATGACAAGTTTAATTCGGAAGGTAGATAAAAACATGAATATACTTGGAATAGCGAATGCTAATAGGTAGGTATGGTGGACTCTTTGGAATAACTTGGTTTTATTTGGAGTTGGATGCATGAGTGGAACTCATACTTGGTATGGAGGTTAGCAAAAGACTGGGAGCGACCAACTAAGAGAGCAATAATGGCCATAATCATGGAAAGCGACAAAACATTATTAATTAAAGCATAAAGTGATATTACAAGTCGAAAACTAAATGATCATAGAGGCTATGGTGACTTGTTATAATCTTAACATGGTGTGAGCATGCGCCAAGTTAACCCAAATAAAGCATCAAAGGAGAATACCACAATATTGTCCTTTTATATGCTAAAACAACGCATGATTCTTTCAAGGCACATTAAGCAATCTCAATTATTTGTAACAAGTCATGCTACAGCAATAATCACTAAGCATAAATCCAAAACAATATCAAGCATGACATGACAAATCCTAGGCCACAGTCAAAAAGAAGCTCCTTTTATACCACTTATAATCATGAACTTTCCTACTCTTTTCCAATCCAAACCAACTTATTTGAAAACTAATGTATGAATACGGGGGTCCAACCAATTTATTCAAGCAAAATAAAACCAAAAAAACAAAGACGCTCCAAGAACAACACAACTGTGCATGAAACAATAAAAATGAAGTGTTTGGAAGAAAACCTGAGATTTTATTGATAAAGGAGGGGATGCCTTGGGCATCCCTAAGCTTTGACGCTTGTACTTCTTGAATATTTCTTGGGGTGACATGGGTGGCATCCCCAAGCTTGAGATTTTATCCATACTTCATCTTATCACATTACTCTTACCTACACTTTAAAATTTCCTTCATACAAAACTTCACACAATCTTCATTAGCAACATTAGTGTACTCAACATAATAAGTCTTTTGGTTCAGTTTCAACAAAAGTGAAACTTTCATTAAAACACAAGATACTGTATCACTTTCTTTAAAAAGTTCAAGAAATTGGCAAGAACTCAAAGAGAAAGGGATTTAAGAAGCAAATGCAAATAATGGTAGAAATCCATCAAAATAGACCAGCAGGTAAAAACCGATTTTTTCGAAGACCGTATATTACTCAAATCGAAAAGTGTTGAACTAACGAATGTTGGATAACAACCTGGGTCAGAAGCACAAAAATTATAGCTCAATCGGATGCACATAGATTTTTCATGAATTTTTACAGCGAAGCACAAAAATTTGTTTCAGGACAGCAACTTTCCCAAGTCTTACTTCTCTCTCATTAGAGGTTACTCTTGGCACAGAAACCACACAAAAAGGATATGGAGCGGTTATTATAGAGGTAATAACTTCCAAGACTCAACAAGAGATTCAGAAAGAAATTTGGGTTATCTCCCAATAAGTGCTTTTCTTTAACGCCTTTGAGCTAGGCATAAGAAGCAAGAATCAAGTATTCTCAAATGAAGAAGCATTAAAATCAATACCCGAAATATCTTAAACAAGGCAAGGTATATCATCCAAATAAGTTCTAGAGGATCCTCTCTCAATGCTCTTGGGTTCACTATGTTCATCAAACGGGTTTTCAGGAACAATCCAATCAAAATTCTTTTCTAAGGCTTCATGCATTCCTACAAGTTTAAAAGGTATTGGTATCTTAATTTCCTCCCCATTAGGTTTGGTTTTGTCCATCTTTTCTCATGTACCATTGACATATACACATGAGACTAGCATATTAAAACGATCAAAGACTTTTCTAGCTTCTTTAGCAACATCATAGAACTCCTTAAGCAAAGTTTCCAGAATGAAATCTCTTTTTTCAGGATCCTCAATATCTTTAAGTTTAAGAAACATTACTTGCATTATGGGGTAGAGGTTAACAAACCTAGCTTCCAACATGTGAACTAAAGAAGCTGCAGCAATTTCATAATTTGGAGCAATTTCTGCTAGGGATCTATCCTCAATATCCTCATGTTTGCTAACATGAATAAAGAATTCTTCACTATTATCTTTACCAATTATGGAGCCACTACCTATTGAAAGGTATTTCATGGTGAATTTAGGGATCAACATGGTGAGCTGAGAACGAGGTGACAACTACAGAAATGACTTTAAGTTTTTTTTTGTTTTTGGTATAAAGAAGCAAACTAGTACAACTATTTTTGTGTGTTTTTGATAAAGGAAACAAGCAAACAAAGCAGAAATAAACTAAGCAAATCAAAAAACAAAGTAAAGAGATTGGTTATGAAGGACTCCCCAGCAACGGCGCCAGAAAATAGGCTTGATGGCTCAAAATACGATGAGCTCGTTGGGAACCCCAAGAGGAAGGTATGATGAGCACATCAGCAAGTTTTACCTCAGTTATGAAACTAAGGTTATTGAACCAGTAGGAGCAAAGGAAACAACCCCAAGCTATTGTCTCCAACTTGGAATCCTCCACAACACAACCACAGAACTTTGCCCCAACTTACAGTGAGGTTATTAATCTCACCGGTTTTGCTGAAACAAAGAATTAATGTATTGTGTGGAAGATAGTAATTGTTTGCAGAAAGTAAATAGTAAATAGTAGATTGTAGATTGATGGTAAAAGAATGGACCGGGGTCCATAGTTCACTAGTGGTGATTCTCCTTAAGATAGATGACATGTTGGGTGAACAAATTACATCGGGGCAATTGACAAACACCGAGAAGGCATACATGCATATACTAATCATCTTGACTCCTATGAGATTTGATTGGGCATTACAACATTATACATAAACCATAATCCAACTACATCTATGACTAATAATCCACCTTCAGGTTATCATGTGAACCCCCTCTAGTATTAAGTTGCAAGCAATAGATAATTGCATTAAGAAAAGTGTGTAAAGTAAACAATACGATTGCCCTATGGACAAAGGATTGCTGTTTTCTACCTAGTAGCAACAACACATCTAGTACCTTAGAGATTTCTGTCAGTTCCCCAGATTACTAGAGGCATGAACCCACTATCGAGCATAAATACTCCCTCTTGGAGTTGCTAGCATCTACTTGGCCAAGATAGCTACAAACAACGGAAAGCATGCAAGATCACAAATAGCAAAGACATGATAGAATCAATAATCAATCTGAAATAGCATCTCAATATCCATCGGATCCCCGCAAATACAACATGTAGGATTACAAATAGATGATCTCGATCATGAACGGAGCTCACAAGATCTAAACATGGTAGCACAAAGGAGGAGAACCAACCATCTAGCTACTACATGGACCCGTAGTCCAGGGATGAACTACTCACGCATCACACCAGAGGAAGGCATGGTGATGAAGAAGGCCTCCAAGGTGAACTCTCCCCTCTAGAAGGGTGCCGGGAAGAGCTTCAGATCCCTCCCGATCTAGGGATGGAGATGACGGCGGCTACAGACTCTTTCGTGGAATTTTTGATCGGGTACTTAGGGTTTTCGTCCTGAGGGGTCTTTATAGGCAGAAGGGCTTGGTCGGTGGAGCATCAGGGGGCCCACACCCCTAGTGGCGTGCGCCCCCAGGCCGCGCCAGCACCAGGTGTGGCTGCCCTGGTGCGCCACTTTGTCTCCCCTCCGGACTCCGTGTTGCTTTGTGTAAAATATTGACTTTGGCTTTTGTCTGGTCCAATTCCGAGAATATTTCCTTACTAGGTTTTCTAAAACCAAAAAGAGCAGAAAACAGGCAATTGACACTGTGGCATCTTGTTAATAGGTTAGTTCCAGAAAATGTGTAAAAATACTCCAAAGTGTGGACCAAACATAAGAAATTAGATATAAAACAAGCATGGAACATCAAAAATTATATATATGTTTGCAACGTATCATGGATACGTAGAGCCTATTCAATCATTCGCTCTAACACGGGCGATGCCAAGGCCTTTGCTTATGAATTTCTATCAAATTTAAGACATGTAATGCAACTCCTATTAAATCAGTCAAGAAATTATATATGCAAACCTAAAAAATATTAACGAACATGTTATTTAAGGGTATATCTTTTCTAGAGTCAAGTATTGACATACACCATGTAATTGTTCCCACTGGATATTTAACCATCATTATGTAAAAGCTAACATGCTTCCCCTTTGGTGATTGAAAGCACTTCGAGCCAGTCTAGGATTCTAATGCGACAAAATCTCTCTAACATATCCTCTCGTCTCCATCACTCTCGCTCTTTGTCACCACGTCCATCATGTTGGTACGATGGACAACAATGTCAGGCGCGCACTTGCATAAAGAACCATCATTGCATATCCCTTCTCAATGCATCTTGAAGCTTGTCTTCATGGTGTTGGTGAAGGGAATATGCCCGAGAGGCAATAATAAAGTGGTTATTACCTTATTCCATGTTTATGATAAATGTTTATTTTGTATGCTATAATTTTATTAATTGGAAACGTTAATACATATGTGTTTAATAAACAAATAAAGAGTTCCTAGTTATGCCTGTCATATAAACTAGCTCGTTGATTAACAAGATGATCAAGGTTTCCTAATCATGGACATTGGATGTTCTTAATAACGAGGTCACGTCATTGGTGGAATGGTGTGATTAACATTCATCCAAAGTATAACAATACGATCAAATTCATTGTGTTTAAATTGCTATAATATCATATGAAGTAATTCTAGTCCTTAGACCATGAGATCATGTCAATCACTAACACTGGAAAAGTAACTTGATAACATTAAACGTCACACCGTAACAAGGTGACAATAAATGTGGGTTCAGATACTCTGAAGGTGTTATGTAGAGGCTCATATATCAAGAGTGGGATTTGTCCATTCCAATGATGGATAGATATACTCAGGGCCCTCTCGGTGATACCACATTAATATATCTTGCAAGTGAGTGATGTGATCACTAGAATGTTATATCACGGGAACGAGAAAAGAGTGCATGTCGGTAACGAGATCAAACTAGGTATGGAGATACCGATGATCGAATCTTGGACATGTAATATATAGCGAGCCACAGGGATTTAGTTACAACGTTAAAGGTTCACATGATCACTAGAGTCATCGTTGAATGTGTGGGAGTCGGTACGGATCTCCAGGTCCCGTTGCTGATTATTGATCGGAGAGGGGTCTTGATCATGTCTGCATTATTTGCGAACCGTCGGGTGACACACTTAAGGGATACCGACATTATTTGGAGCAAATATGTTTCAGATAAAGATTTAATAAAGCGCTAGAATCATTTCGATGGAAACCGGAATTGTTTCGGGTGAAATTGCAGAAACTGGTCCTACATGTGATATTGAAATGTTGCAGGGGGTTTTTATGTGAATGTTTCTTAATTAAAGTAATTAACAAAATTCTGAATAAAATAAATAAAATAATTTTATTTAATGAGAGCTTGCATTAAATTTTGTGGAAAATTAATGCAATTTTGAGTGGAGAAGGAATTAATGGGAGTGGGTAAGTGGAAGCTCCACTCACCATTATGGAGGGAGAGGTGGGGAGACACCATCCCATGCGCGTGGAGCCATGGGGACTGCCCCTCCTCCTATAGAAGGAGCCCCTCCTCCTCCTCCACTCTCACACCTCCTTGTGAAGGATCTCTCCCCCCTCTAGAAATTATTCCCCATGGTCTCGGATTAGCGAGATACATGTTCCCGGTGGCTTTATCTGGAAAGGAGTTGTTGTTTCTGCTGCATCACTGGAGCAAGGACACGGAGTTGTCGGGGTACCAGACGTGTGTGTGATCACGGATGAACTGTTTCTTTGTGGTGCTGGACTTGCTGGTGCTGGACGTGATGGACGTGCTGGTACTGGACCTGCTGGAGTTGCTGGACTTCATCACGATCTTGAGATCGTCAAGTATATGACTACATCAATCATGAAATAAGTTTCGTTAACAATGCTTTGTCGCTCTTCAAGGGTATGTTCTTTATGGATGTACATCCACCCGTTGATTGTATCTAGGTACATAGATCTTGGTGCTTAGTTGTTCACTTCATAGGAATTTTTTTGTTTTCTATGCTGCGAACCCAATAGTGGTATCAGAGCCTGATCTATGCGTAGATGCTTTGCACGGGTAGTACACATAAGAGTATGTGGATGATGATCATCATGTTATTGCTTCGTATATGTATTTTTGATATTGGTGGCATAGTGGGATGAAGCGGCCCAGACTAACTTTACATGTCCTCGCACATGAGACCTGTTCCACGCTTGACATGCAACTAGTATTGCATAAGTGGCTAGCGGGTGTTTGTCTCTCCTACTATAGTCAATATCTGATTTACAACGAGTTTCTAATAATTTTATTATCATCATTGTGGTTCCATGTTCGTAGGTATGAACGGTTCTATCTTCAAAAGCCCTAAACCATATAAAACTTGCAATTGATAAATTACAGGCGTCTAGTTTAGATTATTACTAGGCAAGTGTCATGATATGGTGACGTTATAATTTTTAGTATGAGTTGATACTCTTAAAAATTATAACATACCAAAGTGTAAGTTCCATAGACCTTGGACTTACACATATAGGAATGATAAAGATCATACTAAGATGCACAAGATAGTGATCAAGTGTAAGAACCATATCATGTCACTTTTTGCATTTGATGTTTTGTTTGCATCTTATAGTGCTTGTTTGGCGCTTTAGAAGCATTATAAGATGATCCCTCATTTACATATCAAGATAAAATGTGTTCTTCCTTAAGTATGCACCGTTAAGAAAGTTCGTCATTTCAAGACATCACGTGTTGATCGGGTCTACTTGACTCTACGCTTTCATACAACGGGCGTAAGACAGTTTTACACACGCGAGTACTAAGGTTCTTACTTAGCAAGCCTAGCATGTACAAACATGGCCTCAGAACACGTATCGAAAGGTTAAGTATGATTCATATGGTTGATATGATTCCCATATAGATGCTCGCCTTTGAAGCTACACCGACTCACGTGATGATCGGACTTGGTGTAGTGGATTTGGTTCATGTAATCACCAAAACAACTCGAGGGATGTTGGTTTCTAGTGGGAGTTCATTTGTAATTTGTATTAGTCGAACTCAATTTATCATAAACTAAAATCGAAGTGAATTTGCATAGTTTGTTGTAGTCGTTGGCATCCGTTTACTACCTTGTGTGTAGTTTTAATTGAGATATTAGAACTATAGAATTATTGATATTTACTTTACAAACTGGTATCGTATTGTTTTACGTGTCAATTTAAAGTTTAGAAGTTCTATTGCAAACTTTCAGCAAACTCTATTTACTCCATGAAGTTTAATAAGTTGTATTAAATCAAGAGTAACAATTCCAGTGTTAGTATCTAAGTATCATGTTTGCCTCCATGATTCTTGATATTCAAAAGTTGTTTTAATATCAAGGTTATCTAGGAGCTAAAATAATTGTTTCAGAAACCATCATGTGTGGAAGATATTGCGATATCTGAAATAATGTTTGTGGTTATAATATGATAGAGTATAATTTGGCAAAATACATGTTCTCATATTGTAGTAGAATTTGCTAAGGTTGGAGACGCTAGACATCCTAATCTCCCAAAAAGGTTTTGGGAACTGACATTATACTCGTGATTCATCCTTATAGGCTATAGTAGCTTGATCATGAAAGTTGTCATCATAATGATGAATAGAAGATGTAGGTAAAAAATGTTTACTACACTAAAATATTACTAAAGAGTGGATTTTTGAAAGAATGCCAAACATTTGATGATGGTGATCTACTTCAAAGTGCAAGTACAAAGGTATTAGTATTTGACTATACTTGCTTTGGACTATGTGTCATATATATGGAGCCACTGTTGATGTTCATAGATTCTTTTAGAAGGAAAAGGAAATGCTGAAAGAGAATCTATAAAATATTTGGTAGAAAAGAGAAAGACTAGAAATGTCCAGCTTAGGTATATAGAAGATGTACATGTTATGGTTGTATTCTTTGCTTGTTAAACAATGTGGTTCTTTGGTATTGGATACCTCATTGGTTGGTATGAAATGTCATATAGAACAACGCAATTAATGAACTACAATGGCCTAAGTAACTAGGAAAAGAATATGTGATGATGTTCATTGAAAACAAATAAAGTGTTATTGTATTTCTCGTTGACATCAAAGCTTATCTTCAAGATTTGTTTAAATAATTGTTATTTTGTTCCGGTATTATGAGAACAATGGTTGTTCAAATAATTACCGTATTCCATACAAGATGGATGAACTTTTACAAGTCTAGTTGGAGAAATCACGTCCATAAAACTAATGCTAAAATGTCGTAAGACAAATGATTGAAAGATCACTTACGAAGTGACATCACCATTTAAATTATATTGGAAAGAAAACATGAAGAAACTCAAGGTTGATGGATTTTTGGAGTCTTTGATTTTGATCAATTGACGCTGGTGAGACTTTCCGCGAGATAATTGAAACTCCATTCATAGGCCAAAGAGGAACGAATGACTAACTTATTGGAAATTATGCATGTTGATGTATATAGTCCATTATGTGTAGCCAAGTGCGGTGGATCTTTCAATTTCATATGCTTTATTCGAAAATTTGAGTGAATATATCTGTATATTTATTTGATAAGGAAGAAGTATGAAACATTTGAGAATTGTTCAAAGACTTTCAAGATAAAGTCGAAAATCATTGTAATGAGAAAATACAGAATTTATGATTCGATCATAAAGGAAGATATTTGAGTTACAGGTTTAGCAAAACACCTAAGATTTGAGGAATTGTTCCATGGATTTGCATTTCCCGATAAACCATAGGAGTATGTAGTGTTCAAGAGATGAACTCGAACCTTGTTTAACATGGTAAGATCAAAGGTGTCATTTATAGAACTGCCATTATATTTTAAGAATTAAAATCTTTAGAGACTACCGCTTTTACACTGAAAAGAGGACCATCGTGATCTATTGAAATGACACCATAAAGGTTATGGTTTGGGATAAAACCCGAGTTATATTTTCTTAAATTTTGGTATGCTATGCATAAGTAAAATGTTTACAACCAAAGTCGGATAAGCACGTCTTTGTAGGTTATCCCAAAGAATTTGTTGGGTATTCCTCCATAACACCGAGGACAAAAGAGTTTGTTGCTTGGAACATGAAGTTTCTTGAGAAGGAATTTTTCGCAAAAAGTTAAGTGGGAGGACAATAGAACTTTGATAAGGTTATTGAACCTTAGCTATATGTGCTAAGTAGCGCAGCACCGAAAAGTGTCCTGGTGGCAGCCACAATGCTCATGGATCCCATGATTACAAAGGTTGTGATCTCAAAGATTAGAGTTCCTATTGAACCGTGTGGGTCAGAAAAGAATCAAATAGTAAGATTTGAAATAGAAGTCGTTATTGTTTTGACAATGATGAACTGACTACATGAAAATAAGCAACGATGGCCTCTGACTCCATAAAATTACTAGAAGTCATAAAATCCGTGATAGTTTCCATACACGAGAAATCAAGTTTTTGAACTTGGAAGACCTTCCAGAAAGGCATGAAGCCTATCAATCGTGTTTGGATCTATAAAGAAATAGACATGGATATTTGACATCTATGAAATAGTCGACATATCAGAAAGGAGTTTACGACAATGTTCAAGGAGATGACTATGACAAGATTTGATCTTTCATAGCGATATTTAGTCTTGACGGATTAATGTAGTCATGACTACATATAATTTGGTATATAGTAGTTGAACAAACAAAACAATATTCTTCTAATAGAATGGTTACCTAGGACATGTACATGACATGATCCAAAGGGTTTTGTTAATTCAAAGGGTGCTAAAAAGGGCATGCAAACTTCAATAGTTGAAGTAAGCATATCGGAGTTGGAATCTTCACCATGATGAAACTGTTAAAATGTTTAATTTCATCGGAGACGATGAAGATGCTTGCATTTGCAAGAAATTAAGTGGGAGCACTAAGAAAAATTTCCAATACATTATGTCGAGGACATGTTGTTGATTGGAAATGATGTATCTTTTATTGACACGGATTAAGAATTTCATTAAAATTGGATTTCGATGAAACACTTGGGAAAAACCAAAATATTTGGCATCAATGTCTATATGGATAGATTGAGGCGCTAATATGGTTATTCCATAGGTACATATATGAGATATTGAAATGGTTCAATATGGAAACGACAAGAAAGGTTCCTCCTGCATGGAAAGGATTGAATCAAGATTCAAGTGTATCGACACTTGGTGAGTGAAATCACATGAATATTTTGATCAATAATACCATGATATGTACATATCCAGATATGTCCTATGCTCTAAATGTTGTGAGCATATACCAGAATGATTCATAAGATGATAATTTGTGGATAGTGAAGATATTCTTATAAGATTTGAAGAACTAAGAATATATCATGTATAAGTGACAAATAGTTAACAATAGTTCATTGTAAAGTGTTACATTGATACTAGTTTGTCAAAAGATACAAATTAAATTTATCTCAATTTAAACTGTGGGTGGCACAATGTAATGGAAAGGAGTTTCCATGATGGATTTGGATGAGTTCCAAAGTTAAGCCATTGTGACGGATACTACAATAAAAGGCTAAGTATATGACTGTTATAGTAACACTAAAGGAGGACATTTGTGTTAAGTTGTTTGTTGTCAAACTAGGTGTGGTTCTTAGTGGGCTAATACTATGAAAATATGTTGTATGACAATACTAACAACATGTTTTAACCCAAAGGAACTAAAGGTATCATCAAAGGACTAAATTTATAGAATGCCATCTCATTAGAGAATGAGTGATGTGTAGAGACGCAAAGACATGCAAATACACACGGACCTGAAAGTGTCAGATCTAGAGATTATGTTAACCACTAGCAATCACGTATATGAAACACCAAAAAGCCATAGGTGTTTGATGGCTCTGAAATATAGCCATCTATGTCCATATTTAAACTGGATATTACTCATATTCTTGATGAAATATCACTCTAAACCCTGCCACTAATGCTAATATTCAGAGAGGTATGCAATCCTTTCTTTTATATTTTTCTTGTGTAGATAGCGTCGTTTAAAGGAGGGAATCACTACATTAAAGTCAAAGATATGAGATTTCCAACAACCATAAGAAACCAGGAGCCATACAACAGAGGCAGACGCTTTAACGACCAACTATACGACCGGAGGAAAAGTTCCGGTAGTATAGCTCCGGCCGTATAGTTGGAGCCGCCACCGTTAGGTCAAACAGAACAACTTTCGTGAAGGGACCCCTATATAAAGAAGCCTCAGGCGACGAAAAACATCGCTCGCCTCGCCCCGAAGAAGCCAGACCTCGCCAAAAAGCTGCCTCAGATCTCCAAACCCTTCTCCATCTCCATAGCCATATTCCACCACTTGTAACAGTAGATCTCTTCTCCGATTGGCGACATTGTAAGGCTATTTCTATCAATCTTATGATTTTCATTACAATATTTGTGATTGTTGATCTCATCTCTATATGGAGAATATCATTTTGCGGCCCGAAAGTTGGGGTGTCCAGGCAACAAGGTACCCAAGTAACTTGAAATCAGCCGTGATGACTACAGTTGGTGTGCCAAATACTCAGAGGGTCTTTTTTTGGGCACGAATTCAACTTTACGTTTCAATACAAAAAATCAGGCTAACGGCCGTCAAGTTGGCCCCCCCTGTCAGTTGTCGCCGTTATGTCGCTCCTGTCGCTCCCGTCGCTTAGGTGTCAATTAGGCTTGCAGCGTTGGCGCCTGCATCCATTACGCGTCTTCTTCTTCCTCAGAGCGGCAATCTATGGGGCGTCGCAGCAATGGCACAGAGCTAGGACATGAACGAACCTGCTCGTCCCAGCTCTCCTCACTATAGGCTTGCAGCGTTGGTGCCTGCATCTATTACGCGTCTTCTTCCCCGGAGCGACAATCTGTGGTCGCGGCCATGGCGCAGAGCTAGGACGTGACGAAGCTGCTCGGCCCGCTCTCCTCCCCATCCCGAGTCGGAGCTCGCCCTCACCCATGTTTGAGAAATTGCTTGAGAAAGAGAAGCACAAGTTTGTGGGGCTAGACTTGGAGTACCCCCGTGCAAATAAGCGAAAAAAATCCTCCACAAGAGATCGCTGTCATGCAAATCACCATACATGAGGAGGTCCTCGTTTACCACTTCTGCAGGTATGTGAAATTTCAATTTGAGATCACCAATTCTGCATTCCTTGTTCCCTTACATCCCTAGAACCATCTAAGTGCAGGAGTAATCCAACTGAGATCTATTGTCCGGCTCTGGTCGAGTTCTTGTGTAGGAAAGGGATAACTTTCACTAGCGTGGATATCACAAATGACACAATTATGCTTTCTCGTACGTTGATAAAAATGTCAGATGGGCACCACATCGACATCCAAAATCTGTACAAGATCAAACCATACCCAGCGAAGGATGGCATGGGTGATCTGGCAGCGAAAATCATCAATAAATCCTATGAAAAACTGAAGAAATTGAAGCAACTTGATCACGACTACTGAGAGTGGAAGCCGATGAGCCAGGTGCGCCTCGAGTATGCAGCCAGAGACGCCTACATGGCATACGAGTTGTACAATAAGCTCATTACTATGAAAGATTGGATGGTTAAGGCGGGGTTTTTCACGAGAGAGCTATGCCCTGGTTGCAAGCTAGCCCAGGAGAAGAAGCGCGAGGAGGACAGAAAGCGGTTTCAGGACGAGCAGGGATCTTGGGACGGTGGCGACATCAAGCGGTTGAAGGGGAAGCAAGTCAAGGACGACAACAAGTGGTGGTGATACATTATGTGTTTGAACTAGATTTTAGTTTTTAGTTTATTATGTGTTTGATACATTTAGTTACTTCAATACAAAATTTTGACCAATTTAACTTGTTGATGTATTTCTTGATAATTATAATAAAATCGAGCACTAGAAATATTTTGTATTGTGCATGAGCATGATCAGTAAATATAATTGAACACTAGAAACTTTAAGACACTTCATATAAAGGAGTAGATTAATATAGAAGGTTCACCGGAGACACCACGGATATATTGTCTTACATGCCACACACAGGTAATAATTAACTAGAACAAAAGAAAAGCAGGCGCTGCAGCAGGAGGCCAGGACACGGAGACGCCTTGCAGGGCAGGGGTTTATCAGCAGGAGGCAGCGACAGCCTAGTCAATGGGATACAGGCTAGTCCGGACATACTCCCAGAGGAATTTGCCGTAGGCTGCATGCCGTGCCAAGGTAATCGGCCTATGGCTTCTACCTCTGCCTCTGCCAACGCCCTCCGTGTGCTGGATCATGCTATTGAGGTCCACGTTGATTGCTCTGCCACAAAATGGGCAAAACAATCTCCCCCTATGGTGGAAACGGATTAGCCCACACCGTAACCGCCTCAGCACGTAGCAGATCTTGTTGTCCCTGGATACCTTGCTATCGTCCACTTCATCATCATCCTCCTGTTGATTTTTAAGAACATAACTTAGAACTCATACATATGATTGAATTGTAGTATAACTCAAGAATTGACAACATGTATATGTAAGATAATATATCCATGGATATCAAAGATAAAGCATCTCAGCGATAGTTTGATCGGTTCATATATCATTTCATCACAACACAATGACAAATAATTGCATCGGAGTGAATGTAGGATAAATCTAGGGGCCTCATAAGTTTCTTCAGGGATGGAGTAGGTGAACCAAGTAACAATTGCACAACCTGTAATGTTGTTGTACATCGCCCCAGGTTCACTAACTCATCCCTAAAAAAATCTGACACCAATGTGTCTGCCTCTCTTTTGGGACAAATTTGAATCATTGGCCACAATAAGAAATTGAAATGTAATCGTACAAAACATTATTCAGGGATATACATAGTCAGGTACAAAAACAAGCCTAAATATTGTAATTATAAATAAAAAACCAAACAATTAATCTTCAGGTACATGTTAAAAATACTTATGACCAAAACCATTCATATACATATGCATCATACCAATCATTAAAAGATCAGAAACAATTCAAGGATCATATATGTAGTTCCATATGAGAATAAATATAGGGCCTCATAATTTGTTTCAGAGATGGAGTTGGTGAACCAAAGTACCAATAGCACAACCTATATTGTTTGTGTGCATTGCTGCCTCAGGTTCACCAACCCATCCCTAAAACACGACACCATCATACGTGTCTCCCCTTAAACTCTTTTGGGGCAAATTTCAATCATCGGCCTCGGTGACAAACTAAAATGTAATTCTTATACACTATGAATGCATGTAATAGATAATTCGAATATTATAGTTCTATGAATGTAGAATAAAGATTGCGGCCTCATAAGTTTATTCAGGGATGGCTTGAGCGAACCAAGTAACAATTGCACAGCTTATATTGTTCTTGTACATGGTCCCAGGTTCGCTCACTCATCCCTGAAAAAATCTGACACCAATGTGTTTGCCTCTCTTTGGGGCAAATTTGAATCAT
Organism: Avena sativa; assembly: GCA_916181665.1. Lineage (NCBI taxonomy): Eukaryota > Viridiplantae > Streptophyta > Magnoliopsida > Poales > Poaceae > Avena > Avena sativa. Next base: position 440,769,235 of record OV702295.1, read on the forward strand.
TGGCCACAATAAGAAATTCAAATGTAATCGTACAAAACAATATTCAGGGATATACATATTCATCATACAACGCATTCATAGATCAGAAACAATACAAAGATTATATATATAGGTTCCATATGAGAAAAAATTAGGGCCTCATTTTTTCAGCGATGGAGTCGGAGAACCAAAATACCAACAGCATAACCTATATTGTTTATATGCATTGTTGCTTGAGGTTCACTCACCGTCCCTAAGAAAACGACACCATCAGATGTCCTTGCACTATTTTGGGGCGAAATTGAATCATTGGGCTCAGTAAGGAATAGAAATGTAATTTTATAGGCCTGATGTGTATCGAAATCAATACTCAACTAGCAAACTCAACTAGATGGCAGATGAGCAAATTGGGGTTTTGTGACTAGATGGCAGATGCATCAATCGACCGATCGAACCATATATATACTACCCTACTTCAAGCGCAAAAGAATCTGTACACGATTGAGCAAATCCTCTGTATGAACAGTGAAAACTGCGGCTGCGACTAGAGAAGCTAGAAATATAGTACCTCAGACTCCTCATCAGGGACCTCCTCCTCGAACTCGTCATTCTCCATGATTGCGTCTAAGATTTCTTGTACGGCGATGGGGTCATTGATGTAGATCACCAGATTGCCTCTGCCTGCCGCCTGCCCCCCATCCAGATCTGCCGCTGGCACCACGACATTGTCGGCCGCCTGCTGCTCGGCGGTGACGGCTACTACCTGCTGCTCGACGGTGATGGCTACTGGCTGGACGGATGAGCTCGCACCCTCGATGGTGCATCGACGAGCGTCGTTCATGCCCGGAGAAGACGCCTCCACCTGCTTGGCGACGACCTAGCCATCTACTGCTGCGCCGTCAACTGGCTTCACCTCCGACTTGTCTCCACGCGTATGCTTCATGGCGCACCAAGGGACGGAGGTAGTGCAAGCGAGGGAGCTTTGGCACGCGCGGCAGGTGTAGATTGGGGTCTTGGGACTAGACAGACTTGGGGGAAATGACACGAGGTCATGGAATAAGAAGGTCGAGGGGGGTTATAAACACCGGACCGTTCGTAGTCCTCGAGTGGACACATGTGGTGGGCGGGGGCTACCACGATCTCCACCCTTTTTTTTGGGTTCCCTTTTTTTTGAAACAGCCACGATCTCCACTTTAGAGCTGCATTGAAAACATGCTCATGGCAGACCTCGATTCCACTGCATGCAAGTGGCGCCGAACCAATTTCTAGCAACGTTAGATCTACTCGAGGGGGGCCCTTGACTCATGGAAGTTACTAGCGGTAGGGCCTAGTTGGAAGTGAGATTGAGAGCGCTACGTAAAAATGGGATATGTCTTACTAAAATCAAGTGGCAATAAATTGCAGCGTCCCGTCGACAACCATGCACTCGATGACCCTGTTGCCCTTGCATGTGTTGTAGTAACAGTAGTAGGCTTTTCAGATTTGATTAAACTTGACATGACCGCTCAATGACTTTTTCCATGGATGGCATCGTGTTCCTTCCGGTATAAGTCTCGCTAAGGGAGACGTTTGTGCGGTCTCATGCTATACTGTGAAGGGCACGACGTGTGCAACGATCATCGTTGGATCGCACAGAATCAATAGTTGGTGCGCACGATCCGCATGACAACTGTGACAACCAATTAGGGAGTAGCACACAGGGTGAGCACAGGTTTGGGCTTCTACGAAAGATAGAGAGAGGGGGACAAAACTAAGTAGTACCACATAAAACCAAGGGCAAAACTGAGTAGTATAAAAATGGAAAGTGTCTAGTACAATGAAATACATCATGGAATACATCAAATTATGCCAAGATAGATCCACTAGAGTTCATTGGATGTGTGTTCTTCTCATAAACCACACATGGATCCACCTATGTGATTGCATGTCTGTTCCTCTAAACAAACCACACAATGATCCACTAGTGTCATTGCATCTCTGTTCTTTTCATGAACCACACCCAGTGTCATTGCATGTGTGTTCTTATAAACAAACCACATAAGTCATTGCATGTCTGTTCTTTTCATGAACCAAACCCAATGTCATTGCATGTATGTTCCTCTAGACAAACCACATAAGGATCCACCGGTGTCACTTCATGTCTGTTCTTTTCATGAACCACATAAGGATCCACTAGTGTCATTGGATGTGTGTTCTTCTCATGAACCACACATGGATCCACCAGTATCATTGCATGTCTGTTCATTTCATGAGTCACAGCTAGAGTCATTGCATGTCTGTTACTTCCATAAACCACACATGGATCCACCAGTGTCATTGCACGTCTGTTCTTTTCATGAACCACAGCTAGTGTCATTGCATGTCAGTTCTTTTCATGAACCACACATAGATCCACTAGTGTTATTGCATGTCTGTTCTTCTCACAAACCACATAAGGATCCACCAGTGTCATTGCATGTCTGTCCTTTCCATGAACCACACCCAGTGTCATTGCATGTGTGTTCCTCTAGAAAAACCACATAGGATCCACCAGTGCCACTGCATCTCTGTTCTTTTCATGAACCACATAAGGATCCACTAGTGTCATTGGATGTGTGTTCTTTTCATGAACCACACCCAGTGTCATTGCATGTCTGTTCCTCTAAACAAACCACATAAGGATCCACCAGTGTCATTGCATGTCTGTTCTTTTCATTAACCACACCCAGTATCATTGCATGTGTGTTCTTCTAAACAAACCACATAAGTCACTGCATGTCTGTTCTTTTCATGAACTACACCTAGTGTCATTGCATGTGTGATCCTCTAAAAAAACCACATAAGGATCCACCGGTGTCACTGCATGTATTTTCTTTTCAAGAACCAGATAATGATCCACCAGTGTCATTGGATGTGTGTTCTTCACATGAACCACACATGGATCCACCAGTGTCATTGGATGTGTGTTCTTTTCATGAACCACACCCAGTGTCATTGCATGTCTGTTCATCTATACAAACCACATAAGGATCCACCTAGTGTCATTGCATGTGTGTTCTTCTAAACAAACAACATAAGTCATTGCATGTCTGTTCTTTTCATGAACCACACCCAGTGTGTGTTCCTCTAGACAAACCACATAAGGATCCGCCGGTGTCACTGCATGTATGTTCTTTTCATGAACCACATAATGATCCACCAGTGTCATGGGCTGTGTGTTCTTCTCATGAACCACACATGGATCCACCAGTGTCATTGCATGTCTGTTCTTTTCATGAATCACAGCTAGAGTCATTTCATGTCTGTTACTTCCGTAAACCACACATGGATCCACCAGTGTTATTGCATGTCTATTCTTTTCATGAACCACACCCAGTGTCATTGCATGTGTGTTCCTCTAGACAAACCACATCTGGATCCACCAGTGTCATTGCATGTCTGTTCGTTTCATGAATCACGACCAGTGTCATTGCATGTCTGTTGTTTTCACAAACCACATAAGGATCCACCTAGTGTCATTGCATGTGTGTTCTTCTAAACAAACCACATAAGGATCCACCAGTGTCATTGCATGTCTGTTCTTTTCATGAACCACACTAGTGTCTTTGCATGTGTGTTCTTCTAAACAAACCACATAAGTCATTGCATGTCTGTTCTTTTCATGAACCAAACCAAGTGTCATTGCATGTGTGTTCCTCTAGAAAAACCACAAAAGGATCCACCAGTGTCACTGCATGTCTGTTCTTTCATGAACCACATAAGGATCCACCAGTTTCATTGGATGTGTGTTCTTCTCATTAACCACACATGGATCCACCAGTGTCATTGCATGTCTGTTCTTTTCATGAGTCACAGCTAGAGTCATTGCATGTCTGTTACTTCCATAAACCACACATGGATCCCTAGTGTCATTGCATGTATGTTCTTTTCATGAACCACAACTAGTGTCATTGCATGTCAGTTCTTTTCATGAACCGCACATCGATCCACTAGTGTTATTGCATGTCTGTTCTTGTCACAAACCACATAAGGATCCACCAGTGTCATTGCATGTCTGTTGTTTTCATGAACCGCACCTAGTGTCATTGCATGTGTGTTCCTCTAGAAAAACCACATAAGGATCCTCTAGTGTCACTGCATGTCTGTTCTTTTCATGAACCACATAAGGATCCACAAGTGTCATTGGATGTGTGTTCTTTTCATGAACCACACCTAGTGTCATTGCATGTCTGTTCATCTAAACAAACCACATAAGGATCCACCAGTGTCATTGCATGTTTGTTCTTTTCATGAACCACACCTAGTGTCATTGCATGTGTGTTCTTCTAAACAAACCACATAAGTCACTGCATGTCTGTTCTTTTCATGAACTACACCCAGTGTCATTGCATGTGTCACCCTCTAGAAAAACCACATAAGGATCCACCGGTGTGACTGCATGTTGTTTCTTTTCATGAACCAGATAATGATCCACTAGTGTCATTGGATGTGTGTTCTTCACATGAACCACACATGGATCCACCAGTGTCATTGCATGTCTGTTCTTTTCATGAATCACTACTAGAGTCATTGCATGTCTGTTACTTCCATAAACCACACACCGATCCACCAGTGTCATTGCATGTATGTTCTTTTCATGAACCACACCCACTGTCATTGCATGTGTGTTCCTCTAGACAAACCACATATGGATCCACCAGTGTCATTGCATGTCTATTCTTTTCATGAATCACAGCCAGTGTCATTGCATGTCTGTTCTTTTCACAAACCACATAAGGATCCACCTAGTGTCATTGCATGTGTGTTCTTCTAAACAAACCACATAAGGATCCACCAGTGTCATTGCATGTCTGTTCTTTTCATGAACCACACCCAGTGTCATTGCGTGTATGTTCCTCTAAACAAACCACATAAGGATCCACTAGTGTCATTACATGTGTGTTCTTTTCATGAACCACCGCTAAAGTCATTGCATCTGTGTTCTTCTAAACAAACCACACATGGATCCACCCAGTATGATTGCATGTCTGTTCTTTTCACCGACCACACATGGATCCACCAGTGTCATTGCATGTGTGTTCTTTTCATGAACCACAGCTAGAGTCATTGCATGTGTGTTACTTCCAGAAACCACACATGGATCCACCTAGTGTAATTGCATGTCTATTCTTTTCATAAACCACAACTAGAGTTATTGCATGTCAGTTCTTCTCATGAACCACAACCAGTGTCATTGCATGTATGTTGTTCTCACAAACCACATAAGGATCCACCAGTGTCATTGCATGTGTGTTCTTCTAAACAAACCACATAAGGATCCACCAGTGTCATTGCATGTCTGGTCTTTTCATGAACCACACCCAGTGTCATTGCATGTGTGTTCTTCTAAACAAACCAGATAAGTCATTGCATGTTTGTTCTTTTCATGAACCACACCTAGTTTCATTGCATGTGTGTCCCTCTAGACAAACCACATAAGGATCCACCGGTGTCACTTCATGTCTGTTCTTTTCATGAACCACATAAGGATCCACCAATGTCATTGGATGTGTGTTCTTCTCATGAACCACACATGGATCCACCAGTGTCATTGCATGTCTGTTATTTTCATGAACCACAACTAGAGTCATTGCATGTGTGTTACTTCCATAAACCACACATGGATCCACAGGTGTCATTGCATGTCAGTTCTTTTCATGAACCACAGCTAGTGTCATTACATGTCAGTTCTTTTCATGAACCACATAAGGATCCACCAGTGTCATTGCATGTCTGTTCTTTTCATGAACCACACCCAGTGTCATTGCATGTGTGTTCCTCTAGACAAACCACACATGGATCCACCAGTGTTATTGGATGTGTGTTCTTTTCATGAACCAAAGTTAAAGTCATTGCATGTATGTTCTTCTAAACAAACCACACATGGATCCACCCAGTGTGATTGCATGTCTGTTCTTTTCACAAACCACACATGGATACACCTGTGTCATTCCATGTGTGTTCTTTTCATGAACCACAGCTGGAGTCATTGCATGTGTGTTACTTCCAAAAACCACACATGGATCCACCAGTGTTATTGCATGTTTGTTCTTTTCATGAACCACAGCTAGAGTCATTGCATGTGTGTTCTTCTCATAAACCACAGCCAGTGTCATTGCATGTCTGTTATTTTCACAAACCATATAGGGATCCACCAGTGCCATTGCATGTGTGTTCTTCTAAACAAACCACATAAGGATCCACCAGTGTCATTGCATGTCTGTTCTTTTCGTGAACCACACCAGTGTCATTGCATGTCTGTTCTTTTCATGAATCACAGCTAGAGTCATTGCATGTGTGTTACTTCCAGAAACCACACATGGATCCACCTAGTGTAATTGCATGTCTGTTCTTTTCATGAACCACAGCTAGAGTCATTGCATGTCAGTTCTTCTCATGAACCACAACCAGTGTCATTGCATGTCTATTCTTCTCACAAACCACATAAGGATCCACCAATGTCATTGCATGTGTGCTCTTCTAAACAAACCACGTAAGGATCCACCAGTGTCATTGCATGTCTGTTCTTTTCATGAACCACACCTAGTGTCATTGCATGTGTGTTCTTCTAAACAAATCACATAAGTCATTGCATGTCTGTTCCTTTCATGAACCAAACCCAATGTCATTGCATGTGTGTTCCTCTAGACAAACCACATAAGGATCCACCAGTGTCACAGCATGTCTGTTCTTTTCATGAACCACATAAGGATCCACCAGTGTCATTGGATGTGTGTTCTTCTCATGAACCACACATGGATCCACTAGTGTCATTGCATGTTTATTCTTTTAATGAGTCATAGCTAGAGTCGTTGCGTGTCTATTACTTCCATAAACACACATGGATCCACCAGTGTCATTGCATGTCTGTTCTTTTCATGAACCACAGCTAGTGTCATTGCATGTGTGTTCTTTTCATGAACCACACGTGGATCCACCAGTGTTATTGCATGTCTGTTCCTCTCACAAACCACATAAGGATCCACCAGTGTCATTGCATGTCTCTTATTTTCATGAACCACACCCAGTGTCATTGCATGTGTGTTGCTCTAGACAAACCACATAGGATCCACCGGTGTCACTGCATGTCTGTTCTTTTCATGAACCACATAAGGATCCACTAGTGTCATTGAATGTGTGTTCTTTTCATGAACCACACCTAGTGTCATTGCATGTCTGTTCCTCTAAACAAACCACATAAGGATCCACCTGTGTGATTGCATGTTTGTTCTTTTCATGAACCACACCCAGTGTCATTGCATGTGTGTTCTTCTAAACAAACCACATAAGTCATTGCCTGTCCGTTCTTTTCATGAACCACACCCAGTGTGTGTTCCTCTAGGCAAACCACATAAGGACCCACCGGTGTCACTGCGTGTCTGTTCTTTTCATGAACCACATAATGATCCACCATTGTCATTGGACGTGTGTTCTTCTCATGAACCACACATGGATCCACCAGTGTCATTGCATGTTTGTTCCTTTCATGAACCACACCCTGTGTCATTGCATGTGTGTTCCTCTAGACAAACCACATATGGATCCACCAGTGTCATTGCATGTCTGTTCTTCTCATGAATCACAGCCAGTGTCATTGCATGTCTGTTGTTTTCACAAACCACATAAGGATCCACCTAGTGTCATTGCATGTGTGTTCTTCTAAACAAACAACATAAGGATCCACCAGTGTCATTGCACGTCTGTTCTTTTCATGAACCACACCCAGTGTCATTGCATGTGTGTTCTTCTAAACAAACCACATAAGTCATTACATGTCTGTTCTTTTCATGAACCAAACCCAGTGTCATTGCATGTGTATTCCTCTAGCCAAACCACATAAGGATCCACCAGTGTCACTACATGTCTGTTCTTTTCATGAACCACATAAGGATCCACGAGTGTCATTGGATGTGTTTTCTTCTCATGAACCACACATGGATCCACCAGTGTCATTGCATGTCTGTTCTTTTCATGAGTCACAGCTAGAGTCATCGCATGTATATTACTTCCATAAACCACCCATGGATCCCCAGTGTCATTGCATGTCTGTTCTTTTCATGAACCACACCCAGTGTCATTTCATGTCTGTTCTTTTCATGAACCACACATGGATCCACAATTGTCATTGCATGTGTGTTCTTTTCATGAACCACAACTAGAGTCATTGCATGTGTGTTCTTCTAAACAAACCACACATGGATCCACCTAGTGTGATTGCATGTCTATTCTTTTCACAGACCACACATGGATCCACCAGTGTCGTTGAATTTGTGTTCTTTTCATGAACCATAGCTAGAGTCATTGCATGTGTGTTACTTTCATAAACCACACATGGATCCACCTAGTGTAATTGCATGTCTGTTCTTTTCATGAACCACAGTTAGAGTCATTACATGTCAGTTCTTCTCATGAACCACAGCCAGTGTCATTGCATGTATGTTCTTCTCACAAACCACATAAGGATCCACTAGTGTCATTGCATGTGTGTTCTTCTAAACAAACCACATAAGTCATTGCATGTCTATTGTTTTCATGAACCACACCCAGTGTCATTGCATGTGTGTTCCTCTAGACAAACCATATAAGGATCCACCGGTGTCACTGCATGTCTATTCTTTTCATGAACTACATAAGGATCCACCAGTGTCATTGGATGTGTGTTCTTCTCATGAACCACACAGGGATCCACCAGTGTCATTGCATGTCTGTTGTTTTCATGAACCATAGATAGAGTCATTGCATGTCTGTTACTTCCATAAACCACACATGGATCCACAGGTGTCATTGCATGTCAGTTCTTTTCATGAACCACATAAGGATCCACCGGTGTTACTGCATGTCTCTTCTTTTCATGAACCACACCCAGTGTCATTGCATGTGTGTTCCTCTAGACAAACCACACATCGATCCACCAGTGTCATTGCATGCGTGTTCTTTTCCTGAACCACAACTAGAGTCATTGCATGTGTGTTCTTCTAAACAAACCACACATCGATCCACCCAATGTGATTGCATGTCTGTTCTTTTCACAGACCACACATGGATCCACCAGTGTCATTGCATGTGTGTTCTTTTCATGAACCATAGCTAGAGTCATTGCATGTGTGTTACTTCTAGAAACCACACATGGATCCACCTAGTGTAATTGCATGTCTGTTCTTTTCATGAACCACAGCTAGAGTCATTGCATGTCTGTTACTTCCATAAACCACACATGGATCCATCGGAGTCATTGCTTGTCTGTTCTTTTCATGAACCACACCCAATGTCATTGCATGTCAGTTCTTTTCATGAACCACATAAGGATCCACCAGTGTCATTGCATGTCTGTTCTTCTCACAAACCACATAAGGATCCAACAGTGTCATTGCATGTGTGTTATTTTCATGAACCACACCCAGTGTCATTGCATGTGTGTTCCTCTAGACAAACCACATAAGGATCCACCGGTGTCACTGCATGTCTATTCTTTTCATGAACCACATAAGGATCCACCAGTGTCATTGGATGTGTGTTATTTTCATGAACCACAGCCTGTGTCATTGCATGTCTGTTCCTCTAAACAAACCACACAAGGATCCACAAGTGTCATTGCATGTCTGTTCTTTTCATGAACCACACCCAGTGTCATTGCATGTGTGTTCTTCTAAACAAACCTCATAAGTCATTGCATGTCTATTCTTTTCATGAACCACACCCAATGTCATTGCATGTGTGTTCCTCTAGAGAAACCACATAAGGATTCACCAGTGTCATTGGATGTGTGTTCTTTTCATGAAGCACACCCACTGTGATTGAATGTCTGTTCCTCTAAACAAACCACAGAAGGATCCACCAGTGTCATTGCATGTCTGATCTTTTCATGAACCACACCCAGTTTCATTGCATGTGTGTTCTTCTAAACCAGCCACATAAGTCATTGCATGTCTGTTCTTTTCATGAACCACACCCGGTGTCATTGCATGAGTGTTCCTCTAGACACACCACATAAGGATCCACCGGTGTCACTGCATGTCTATTCTTTTCATGAACCACATAAGGATCCACCAGTGTCATTGGATGTGTGTTCTTCTCATGAACCAAACATGGATCCACCGGTGTCATTGCATGTCTGTTCTTTTCATGAATCATAGCTAGAGTCATTGCATGTGTGTTACTTCCATAAACCACACATGGATCCACTAGTGTTATTGCATGTCTGTTCTTTTCATAAACCACACCCAGTGTCATTGCATGTCAGTTCTTTTCATGAACCACATAAGGATCCACCAATGTCATTGCATGTCAGTTCTTCTCACAAACCACATAAGGATCCACCAGTGACATTGCATGTCTGTTCTTTTCATGAACCACACCCAGTGGCATTGCATGTGTGTTCCTCTAGACAAACCACACATGGATCCACCAGTGTTATTAGATGTGTGTTCTTTTCATGAACCAAAGTGAGAGTCATTGCATGTGTGTTCCTCTAAACAAACCACACATGGATCCACCCAGTGTGATTGCATGTCTGTTCTTTTCACAGACCACACATGGATACACCTGTGTCATTCCATGTGTGTTCTTTTCATGAACCACAGCTAGGGTCATTGCATGTGTGTTACTTCCATAAAGCACACATGGATCCACCAGTGTCATTGCATGTTTGTTCTTTTCATGAACCACACCCAGTGTCACTACATTTCTGTTCTTTTCATGAACCACATAATGATCCACCATTGTCATTGGATGTGTGTTCTTCTCATGAACCACACATGGATCCATGAGTGTAATTGCATGTATGTTCCTTTCATGAACCACACCTAGTGTCATTGCATGTGTGTTCCTCTAGACAAACCACATATGGATCCACCAGTGTCATTGCATGTCTGTTCTTCTCATGAATCACAACCAGTGTCATTGCATGTCTGTTTTTTTCACAAACCACGTAAGGATCCACCTAGTGTCATTGCATGTGTGTTCTTCTAAACAAACAACATAAGGATCCACCAGTGTCACTGCATGTCTATTCTTTTCATAAACCACATAAGGATCCACTAGTGTCATTGGATGTGTGTTCTTTTCATGAACCACAGCCTATGTCATTGCATGTCTGTTCCTCTAAACAAACCACACAAGGATCCACAAGTGTCATTGCATGTCTGTTCTTTTCATGAACCACACCCAGTGTTATTGCATGTGTGTTCTTCTAAACAAACCACATAAGTCATTGCATGTCTATTCTTTTCATGAACCACACCCAGTGTCATTGCATGTGTGTTCCTCTAGAGAAACCACATAAGGATCCACAGTGTCATTGGATGTGTGTTCTTTTCATGAAGCACACCCACTATGATTGAATGTCTGTTCCTCTAAACAAACCACAGAGGGATCCACCAGTGTCATTGCATGTCTGATCTTTTCATGAACCACACCCAGTTTCATTGCATGTGTGTTCTTCTAAACCAGCCACATAAGTCACTGCATGTCTGTTATTTTCATGAACCACACCCGGTGTCATTGCATGAGTGTTCCTCTAGACACACCACATAAGGATCCACCGGTGTCACTGCATGTCTGTTCTTTTCATGAACCACATAAGGATCCACTAGTGTCATTGGATGTGTGTTCTTCTCATGAACCACACATGGATCCACCGGTGTCATTGCATGTCTGTTCTTTTCATGAATCATAGCTAGAGTCATTGCATGTCTGTTACTTCCATAAACCACACATGGATCCACTAGTGTTATCGCATGTCTGTTCTTTTCATAAACCACACCCAGTGTCATTGCATGTCAGTTCTTTTCATGAACCACATGAGGATCCACCAATGTCATTGCATGTCAGTTCTTCTCACAAACCACATAAGGTTCCACCAGTGTCATTGCATGTCTGTTCTTTTCATGAACCACACCTAGTGGAATTGCATGTGTGTTCCTCTAGACAAACCACACATGGATCCACCAGTGTTATTAGATGTGTGTTCTTTTCATGAACCAAAGTGAGAGTCATTGCATGTGTGTTCCTCTAAACAAACCACACATGGATCCACCCAGTGTGATTGCATGTCTGTTCTTTTCACAGACCACACATGGATACACCTGTGTCATTCCATGTGTGTTCTTTTCATGAACCACAGCTAGGGTCATTGCATGTGTGTTACTTCCATAAAGCACACATGGATCCACCAGTGTCATTGCATGTTTGTTCTTTTCATGAACCACACCCAGTGTCACTACATTTCTGTTCTTTTCATGAACCACATAATGATCCACCATTGTCATTGGATGTGTGTTCTTCTCATGAACCACACATGGATCCATGAGTGTCATTGCATGTATGTTCCTTTCATGAACCACACCTAGTGTCATTGCATGTGTGTTCCTCTAGACAAACCACATATGGATCCACCAGTGTCATTGCATGTCTGTTCTTCTCATGAATCACAACCAGTGTCATTGCATGTCTGTTTTTTTCACAAACCACGTAAGGATCCACCTAGTGTCATTGCATGTGTGTTCTTCTAAACAAACAACATAAGGATCCACCAGTGTCACTGCATGTCTATTCTTTTCATGAACCACATAAGGATCCACTAGTGTCATTGGATGTGTGTTCTTTTCATGAACCACAGCCTATGTCATTGCATGTCTGTTCCTCTAAACAAACCACACAAGGATCCACAAGTGTCATTGCATGTCTGTTCTTTTCATGAACCACACCCAGTGTTATTGCATGTGTGTTCTTCTAAACAAACCACATAAGTCATTGCATGTCTATTCTTTTCATGAACCACACCCAGTGTCATTGCATGTGTGTTCCTCTAGAGAAACCACATAAGGATCCACAGTGTCATTGGATGTGTGTTCTTTTCATGAAGCACACCCACTATGATTGAATGTCTGTTCCTCTAAACAAACCACAGAGGGATCCACCAGTGTCATTGCATGTCTGATCTTTTCATGAACCACACCCAGTTTCATTGCATGTGTGTTCTTCTAAACCAGCCACATAAGTCATTGCATGTCTGTTCTTTTCATGAACCACACCCGGTGTCATTGCATGAGTGTTCCTCTAGACACACCACATAAGGATCCACCGGTGTCACTGCATGTCTGTTCTTTTCATGAACCACATAAGGATCCACTAGTGTCATTGGATGTGTGTTCTTCTCATGAACCACACATGGATCCACCGGTGTCATTGCATGTCTGTTCTTTTCATGAATCATAGCTAGAGTCATTGCATGTCTGTTACTTCCATAAACCACACATGGATCCACTAGTGTTATCGCATGTCTGTTCTTTTCATAAACCACACCCAGTGTCATTGCATGTCAGTTCTTTTCATGAACCACATGAGGATCCACCAGTGTCATTGCATGTCAGTTCTTCTCACAAACCACATAAGGTTCCACCAGTGTCATTGCATGTCTGTTCTTTTCATGAACCACACCTAGTGGAATTGCATGTGTGTTCCTCTAGACAAACCACACATGGATCCACCAGTGTTATTAGATGTGTGTTCTTTTCATGAACCAAAGTGAGAGTCATTGCATGTGTGTTCCTCTAAACAAACCACACATGGATCCACCCAGTGTGATTGCATGTCTGTTCTTTTCACAGACCACACATGGATACACCTGTGTCATTCCATGTGTGTTCTTTTCATGAACCACAGCTAGGGTCATTGCATGTGTGTTACTTCCATAAAGCACACATGGATCCACCAGTGTCATTGCATGTTTGTTCTTTTCATGAACCACACCCAGTGTCACTACATTTCTGTTCTTTTCATGAACCACATAATGATCCACCATTGTCATTGGATGTGTGTTCTTCTCATGAACCACACATGGATCCATGAGTGTCATTGCTTGTATGTTCCTTTCATGAACCACACCCAGTGTCATTGCATGTGTGTTCCTCTAGACAAACCACATATGGATCCACCAGTGTCATTGCATGTCTGTTCTTCTCATGAATCACAGCCAGTGTCATTGCATGTCTGTTGTTTTCACAAACCACCTAAGGATCCACCTAGTGTCATTGCATGTGTGTTCTTCTAAACAAACAACATAAGGATCCACCAGTGTCACTGCATGTCTATTCTTTTCATGAACCACATAAGGATCCACTAGTGTCATTGGATGTGTGTTCTTTTCATGAACCACAGCCTGTGTCATTGCATGTCTGTTCCTCTAAACAAACCACACAAGGATCCACAAGTGTCATTGCATGTCTGTTCTTTTCATGAACCACACCCAGTGTCATTGCATGTGTGTTCTTCTAAAAAAACCACATAAGTCATTGCATGTCTATTCTTTTCATGAACCACACCCAGTGTCATTGCATGTGTGTTCCTCTAGAGAAACCACATAAGGATCCACCAGTGTCATTGGATGTGTGTTCTTTTCATGAAGCACACCCACTGTGATTGAATGTCTGTTCCTCTAAACAAACCACAGAAGGATCCACCAGTGTCATTGCATGTCTGATCTTTTCATGAACCACACCCAGTTTCATTGCATGTGTGTTCTTCTAAACCAGCCACATAAGTCATTGCATGTCTGTTCTTTTCATGAACCAAACCCAATGTCATTGCATGTGTGTTCCTCTAGACAAACCACATAAGGATCCACCGGTGTCACTGCATGTCTGTTCTTTTCATGAACCACATAAGGATCCACCAGTGTCATTGGATGTGTGTTCTTCTCATGAACCACACATGGATCCACCAGTGTCATTGCATGTCTATTCTTTTAATGAGTCATAGCTAGAGTCATTGCGTGTCTATTACTTCCATAAACCACACATGGATCCACCAGTGTCATTGCATGTCTGTTCTTTTCATGAACCACAGCTTGCATGTGTGTTCTTTTCATGAACCACACGTGGATCCACCAGTGTTATTGCATGTCTGTTCTTCTCACAAACCACATAAGGATCCACCAGTGTCATTGCATGTCTGTTATTTTCATGAACCACACCCAGTGTCATTGCGTTGTGTTGCTCTAGACAAACCACATAGGATCCACCGGTGTCACTGCATGTCTGTTCTTTTCATGAACCACATAAGGATCCACTAGTGTCATTGAATGTGTGTTCTTTTCATGAACCACACCTAGTGTCATTGCATGTCTGTTCCTCTAAACAAACCACATAAGGATCCACCTGTGTGATTGCATGTTTGTTCTTTTCATGAACCACACCCAGTGTCATTGCATGTGTGTTCTTCTAAACAAACCACATAAGTCATTGCATGTCTATTCTTTTCATGAACCACACCCAGTGTGTGTTCCTCTAGGCAAAACACATAAGGACCCACCGGTGTCACTGCATGTCTGTTCTTTTCATGAACCACATAATGATCCACCATTGTCATTGGATGTGTGTTCTTCTCATGAACCACACATGGATCCACCAGTGTCATTGCATGTCTGTTCCTTTCATGAACCACACCCAGTGTCATTGCATGTGTGTTCCTCTAGACAACCACATATGGATCCACCAGTGTCATTCCATGTGTGTTCTTCTCATGAATCACAGCCAGTGTCATTGCATGTCTGTTGTTTTCACAAACCACATAAGGATCCACCTAGTGTCATTGCATGTGTGTTCTTCTAAACAAACAACATAAGGATCCACCAGTGTCATTGCACGTCTGTTCTTTTCATGAACCACACCCAGTGTCATTGCATGTGTGTTCTTCTAAACAAACCACATAAGTCATTACATGTCTGTTCTTTTCATGAACCAAACCCAGTGTCATTGCATGTGTATTCCTCTAGCCAAACCACATAAGGATCCACCAGTGTCACTACATGTCTGTTCTTTTCATGAACCACATAAGGATCCACGAGTGTCATTGGATGTGTGTTCTTCTCATGAACCACACATGGATCCACCAGTGTCATTGCATGTCTGTTCTTTTCATGAGTCACAGCTAGAGTCATCGCATGTCTGTTACTTCCATAAACCACACATGGATCCCAGTGTCATTGCATGTCTGTTCTTTTCATGAACCACACCCAGTGTCATTGCATGTCTGTTCTTTTCATGAACCACACATGGATCCACAATTTTCATTGCATGTGTGTTCTTTTCACGAACCATAGCTAGAGTCATTGCATGTGTGTTCTTCTAAACAAACCAAACATGGATCCACCCAGTGTGATTGCATGTCTATTCTTTTCACAGACCACACATGGATCCACTAGTGTCGTTGTATTTGTGTTCTTTTCATGAACCATAGCTAGAGTCATTGCATGTGTGTTACTTCCAGAAACCACACATGGATCCACCTAGTGTAATTGCATGCCTGTTCTTTTCATGAACCACAGTTAGAGTCATTACATGTCAGTTCTTCTCATGAACCACAGCCAGTGTCATTGCATGTATGTTCTTCTCACAAACCACATAAGGATCCACTAGTGTCATTGCATGTGTGTTCTTCTAAACAAACCACATAAGTCATTGCATGTCTATTGTTTTCATGAACCACACCCAGTGTCATTGCATGTGTGTTCCTCTAAACAAACCATATAAGGATCCACCGGTGTCACTGCATGTCTATTCTTTTCATGAACTACATAAGGATCCACCAGTGTCATTGGATCTGTGTTCTTCTCATGAACCACACATGGATCCACCAGTGTCATTGCATGTCTGTTCTTTTCATGAACCATAGATAGAGTCATTGCATGTCTGTTACTTCCATAAACCACACATGGATCCACAGGTGTCATTGCATGTCAGTTCTTTTCATGAACCACATAAGGATCCACCGGTGTTACTGCATGTCTCTTCTTTTCATGAACCACACCCAGTGTCATTGCATGTGTGTTCCTCTAGACAAACCACACATCGATCCACCAGTGTCATTGCATGCGTGTTCTTTTCCTGAACCACAACTAGAGTCATTGTATGTGTGTTCTTCTAAACAAACCATACATCGATCCACCCAGTGTGATTGCATGTCTGTTCTTTTCACAGACCACACATGGATCCACCAGTGTCATTGCATGTGTGTTCTTTTCATGAACCACAGCTAGAGTCATTGCATGTGTGTTACTTCTAGAAACCACACATGGACCCACCTAGTGTAATTGCATGTCTGTTCTTTTCATGAACCATAGCTAGAGTCATTGCATGTCTGTTACTTCCATAAACCACACATGGATCCATCGGAGTCATTGCATGTCTGTTCTTTTCATGAACCACACCCAATGTCATTGCATGTCAGTTCTTTTCATGAACCACATAAGGATCCACCAGTGTCATTGCATGTCTGTTCTTCTCACAAACCACATAAGGATCCACCAGTGTCATTGCATGTGTGTTCTTTTCATGAACCACACCCAGTGTCATTGCATGTGTGTTCCCCTAGACAAACCACATAAGGATCCACCGGTGTCACTGCATGTCTATTCTTTTCATGAACCACATAAGGATCCACCAGTGTCATTGGATGTGTGTTCTTTTCATGAACCACAGCCTGTGTCATTGCATGTCTGTTCCTCTAAACAAACCACACAAGGATCCACAACTGTCATTGCATGTCTGTTCTTTTCATGAACCACACCCAGTGTCATTGCATGTGTGTTCTTCTAAACAAACCACATAAGTCATTGCATGTCTATTCTTTTCATGAACCACACCCAGTGTCATTGCATGTGTGTTCCTCTAGACAAACCACATAAGGATCCACCAGTGTCATTGGATGTGTGTTCTTTTCATGAACCACACCCACTGTGATTGAATGTCTGTTCCTCTAAACAAACCACAGAAGGATCCACCAGTGTCATTGCATGTCTGATCTTTTCATGAACCACACCCAGTTTCATTGCATGTGTGTTCTTCTAAACCAGCCACATAAGTCATTGCATGTCTGTTCTTTTCATGAACCACACCCGGTGTCATTGCATGAGTGTTCCTCTAGACACACCACATAAAGATCCACCGGTGTCACTGCATGTCTGTTCTTTTCATGAACCACATAAGGATCCACCAGTGTCATTTGATGTGTGTTCTTCTCATGAACCACACATGGATCCACCGGTGTCATTGCATGTCTGTTCTTTTCATGAATCATAGATAGAGTCATTGCATGTCTGTTACTTCCATAAACCACACATGGATCCACTAGAGTTATTGCATGTCTGTTCTTTTCATAAACCACACCCAGTGTCATTGCATGTCAGTTCTTTTCTTGAACCACATAAGGATCCACCAGTGTCATTGCATGTCAGTTCTTCTCACAAACCACATAAGGATCCACCAGTGTCATTGCATGTCTGTTCTTTTCATGAACCACACCCAGTGGCATTGCATGTGTGTTCCTCTAGACAAACCACACATGGATCCACCAGTGTTATTAGATGTGTGTTCTTTTCATGAACCAAAGTGAGAGTCATTGCATGTGTGTTCCTCTAAACAAACCACACATGGATCCACCCAGTGTGATTGCATGTCTGTTCTTTTCACAGACCACACATGGATACACCTGTGTCATTCGATGTGTGTTCTTTTCATGAACCACAGCTAGAGTCATTGCATGTGTGTTACTTCCATAAAGCACACATGGATCCACCAGTGTCATTGCATGTTTGTTCTTTTCATGAACCACGCCCAGTGTCACTACATGTCTGTTCTTTTCATGAACCACATAATGATCCACCATTGTCATTGGATGTGTGTTCTTCTCATGAACCACACATGGATCCACGAGTGTCATTGCATGTATGTTCCTTTCATGAACCACACCTAGTGTCATTGCATGTGTGTTCCTCTAGACAAACCACATATGGATCCACCAGTGTCATTGCATGTCTGTTCTTCTCATGAATCACAGCCAGTGTCATTGCATGTCTGTTGTTTTCACAAACCACCTAAGGATCCACCTAGTGTCATTGCATGTGTGTTCTTCTAAACAAACAACATAAGGATCCACCAGTGTCACTGCATGTCTATTCTTTTCATGAACCACATAAGGATCCACTAGTGTCATTGGATGTGTGTTCTTTTCATGAACCACAGCCTGTGTCATTGCATGTCTGTTCCTCTAAACAAACCACACAAGGATCCACAAGTGTCATTGCATGTCTGTTCTTTTCATGAACCACACCCAGTGTCATTGCATGTGTGTTCTTCTAAACAAACCACATAAGTCATTGCATGTCTATTCTTTTCATGAACCACACCCAGTGTCATTGCATGTGTGTTCCTCTAGAGAAACCACATAAGGATCCACCAGTGTCATTGGATGTGTGTTCTTTTCATGAAGCACACCCGCTGTGATTGAATGTCTGTTCCTCTAAACAAACCACAGAAGGATCCACCAGTGTCATTGCATGTCTGATCTTTTCATGAACCACACCCAGTTTCATTGCATGTGTGTTCTTCTAAACCAGCCACATAAGTCATTGCATGTCTGTTCTTTTCATGAACCAAACCCAATGTCATTGCATGTGTGTTCCTCTAGACAAACCACATAAGGATCCACCGGTGTCACTGCATGTCTGTTCTTTTCATGAACCACATAAGGATCCACCAGTGTCATTGGATGTGTGTTCTTCTCATGAACCACACATGGATCCACCAGTGTCATTGCATGTCTATTCTTTTAATGAGTCATAGCTAGAGTCATTGCGTGTCTATTACTTCCATAAACCACACATGGATCCACCAGTGTCATTGCATGTCTGTTCTTTTCATGAACCACAGCTTGCATGTGTGTTCTTTTCATGAACCACACGTGGATCCACCAGTGTTATTGCATGTCTGTTCTTCTCACAAACCACATAAGGATCCACCAGTGTCATTGCATGTCTGTTATTTTCATGAACCACACCCAGTGTCATTGCGTTGTGTTGCTCTAGACAAACCACATAGGATCCACCGGTGTCACTGCATGTCTGTTCTTTTCATGAACCACATAAGGATCCACGAGTGTCATTGAATGTGTGTTCTTTTCATGAACCACACCTAGTGTCATTGCATGTCTGTTCCTCTAAACAAACCACATAAGTCATTGCATGTCTATTCTTTTCATGAACCACACCCAGTGTGTGTTCCTCTAGGCAAAACACATAAGGACCCACCGGTGTCACTGCATGTCTGTTCTTTTCATGAACCACATAATGATCCACCATTGTCATTGGATGTGTGTTCTTCTCATGAACCACACATGGATCCACCAGTGTCATTGCATGTCTGTTTTTTTCATGAACCACACACAGTGTCATTGCATGTGTGTTCCTCTAGACAAACCACATATGGATCCACCAGTGTCATTCCATGTGTGTTCTTCTCATGAATCACAGCCAGTGTCATTGCATGTCTGTTGTTTTCACAAACCACATAAGGATCCACCTAGTGTCATTGCATGTGTGTTCTTCTAAACAAACAACATAAGGATCCACCAGTGTCATTGCACGTCTGTTCTTTTCATGAACCACACCCAGTGTCATTGCATGTGTGTTCTTCTAAACAAACCACATAAGTCATTACATGTCTGTTCTTTTCATGAACCAAACCCAGTGTTATTGCATGTGTATTCCTCTAGCCAAACCACATAAGGATCCACCAGTGTCACTACATGTCTGTTCTTTTCATGAACCACATAAGGATCCACGAGTGTCATTGGATGTGTGTTCTTCTCATGAACCACACATGGATCCACCAGTGTCATTGCATGTCTGTTCTTTTCATGAGTCACAGCTAGAGTCATCGCATGTCTGTTACTTCCATAAACCACACATGGATCCCAGTGTCATTGCATGTCTGTTCTTTTCATGAACCACACCCAGTGTCATTGCATGTCTGTTCTTTTCATGAACCACACATGGATCCACAATTTTCATTGCATGTGTGTTCTTTTCACGAACCACAGCTAGAGTCATTGCATGTGTGTTCTTCTAAACAAACCAAACATGGATCCACCCAGTGTGATTGCATGTCTATTCTTTTCACAGACCACACATGGATCCACTAGTGTCGTTGTATTTGTGTTCTTTTCATGAACCATAGCTAGAGTCATTGCATGTGTGTTACTTCCAGAAACCACACATGGATCCACCTAGTGTAATTGCATGCCTGTTCTTTTCATGAACCACAGTTAGAGTCATTACATGTCAGTTCTTCTCATGAACCACAGCCAGTGTCATTGCATGTATGTTCTTCTCACAAACCACATAAGGATCCACTAGTGTCATTGCATGTGTGTTCTTCTAAACAAACCACATAAGTCATTGCATGTCTATTGTTTTCATGAACCACACCCAGTGTCATTGCATGTGTGTTCCTCTAGACAAACCATATAAGGATCCACCGGTGTCACTGCATGTCTATTCTTTTCATGAACTACATAAGGATCCACCAGTGTCATTGGATCTGTGTTCTTCTCATGAACCACACATGGATCCACCAGTGTCATTGCATGTCTGTTCTTTTCATGAACCATAGATAGAGTCATTGCATGTCTGTTACTTCCATAAACCACACATGGATCCACAGGTGTCATTGCATGTCAGTTCTTTTCATGAACCACATAAGGATCCACCGGTGTTACTGCATGTCTCTTCTTTTCATGAACCACACCCAGTGTCATTGCATGTGTGTTCCTCTAGACAAACCACACATCGATCCACCAGTGTCATTGCATGCGTGTTCTTTTCCTGAACCACAACTAGAGTCATTGTATGTGTGTTCTTCTAAACAAACCATACATCGATCCACCCAGTGTGATTGCATGTCTGTTCTTTTCACAGACCACACATGGATCCACCAGTGTCATTGCATGTGTGTTCCTTTCATGAACCACAGCTAGAGTCATTGCATGTGTGTTACTTCTAGAAACCACACATGGACCCACCTAGTGTAATTGCATGTCTGTTCTTTTCATGAACCATAGCTAGAGTCATTGCATGTCTGTTACTTCCATAAACCACACATGGATCCATCGGAGTCATTGCATGTCTGTTCTTTTCATGAACCACACCCAATGTCATTGCATGTCAGTTCTTTTCATGAACCACATAAGGATCCACCAGTGTCATTGCATGTCTGTTCTTCTCACAAACCACATAAGGATCCACCAGTGTCATTGCATGTCTGTTCTTCTCACAAACCACATAAGGATCCACCAGTGTCATTGCATGTGTGTTCTTTTCATGAACCACACCCAGTGTCATTGCATGTGTGTTCCCCTAGACAAACCACATAAGGATCCACCGGTGTCACTGCATGTCTATTCTTTTCATGAACCACATAAGGATCCACCAGTGTCATTGGATGTGTGTTCTTTTCATGAACCACAGCCTGTGTCATTGCATGTCTGTTCCTCTAAACAAACCACACAAGGATCCACAACTGTCATTGCATGTCTGTTCTTTTCATGAACCACACCCAGTGTCATTGCATGTGTGTTCTTCTAAACAAACCACATAAGTCATTGCATGTCTATTCTTTTCATGAACCACACCCAGTGTCATTGCATGTGTGTTCCTCTAGACAAACCACATAAGGATCCACCAGTGTCATTGGATGTGTGTTCTTTTCATGAACCACACCCACTGTGATTGAATGTCTGTTCCTCTAAACAAACCACAGAAGGATCCACCAGTGTCATTGCATGTCTGATCTTTTCATGAACCACACCCAGTTTCATTGCATGTGTGTTCTTCTAAACCAGCCACATAAGTCATTGCATGTCTGTTCTTTTCATGAACCACACCCGGTGTCATTGCATGAGTGTTCCTCTAGACACACCACATAAAGATCCACCGGTGTCACTGCATGTCTGTTCTTTTCATGAACCACATAAGGATCCACCAGTGTCATTTGATGTGTGTTCTTCTCATGAACCACACATGGATCCACCGGTGTCATTGCATGTCTGTTCTTTTCATGAATCATAGATAGAGTCATTGCATGTCTGTTACTTCCATAAACCACACATGGATCCACTAGTGTTATTGCATGTCTGTTCTTTTCATAAACCACACCCAGTGTCATTGCATGTCAGTTCTTTTCTTGAACCACATAAGGATCCACCAGTGTCATTGCATGTCAGTTCTTCTCACAAACCACATAAGGATCCACCAGTGTCATTGCATGTCTGTTCTTTTCATGAACCACACCCAGTGGCATTGCATGTGTGTTCCTCTAGACAAACCACACATGGATCCACCAGTGTTATTAGATGTGTGTTCTTTTCATGAACCAAAGTGAGAGTCATTGCATGTGTGTTCCTCTAAACAAACCACACATGGATCCACCCAGTGTGATTGCATGTCTGTTCTTTTCACAGACCACACATGGATACACCTGTGTCATTCCATGTGTGTTCTTTTCATGAACCACAGCTAGAGTCATTGCATGTGTGTTACTTCCATAAAGCACACATGGATCCACCAGTGTCATTGCATGTTTGTTCTTTTCATGAACCACGCCCAGTGTCACTACATGTCTGTTCTTTTCATGAACCACATAATGATCCACCATTGTCATTGGATGTGTGTTCTTCTCATGAACCACACATGGATCCACGAGTGTCATTGCATGTATGTTCCTTTCATGAACCACACCTAGTGTCATTGCATGTGTGTTCCTCTAGACAAACCACATATGGATCCACCAGTGTCATTGCATGTCTGTTCTTCTCATGAATCACAGCCAGTGTCATTGCATGTCTGTTGTTTTCACAAACCACATAAGGATCCACCTAGTGTCATTGCATGTGTGTTCTTCTAAACAAACAACATAAGGATCCACCAGTGTCATTGCACGTCTGTTCTTTTCATGAACCACACCCAGTGTCATTGCATGTGTGTTCTTCTAAACAAACCACATA
Organism: Avena sativa; assembly: GCA_916181665.1. Taxonomy (NCBI): domain Eukaryota; kingdom Viridiplantae; phylum Streptophyta; class Magnoliopsida; order Poales; family Poaceae; genus Avena; species Avena sativa. Next base: position 440,793,067 of record OV702295.1, read on the forward strand.
AGTCATTACATGTCTGTTCTTTTCATGAACCAAACCCAGTGTCATTGCATGTGTGTTCCTCTAGCTAAACCACATAAGGATCCACCAGTGTCACTACATGTCTGTTCTTTTCATGAACCACATAAGGATCCATGAGTGTCATTGGATGTGTGTTCTTCTCATGAACCACACATGGATCCACCGGTGTCATGAATGTGTTCTTCTCATGAACCACACATGAACCACACAGCTAGAGTCATTGCATGTGTGTTCTTCTCATGAACCACGGCCAGTGTCTTTGCATGTCTGTTCTTTTCACAAACCACATAAGGATCCACCAGTGTCACTGCATGTGTGTTCTTCTAAACAAACCACATAAGGATCCACCAGTGTCATTGCATGTCTGTTCTTTTCATGAAGCACACCCAGTGTCATTGCATGTGTGTTCTTCTAAACAAACCACATAAGTCACTGCATGTATGTTCTTTTCGTGAACCACATCAAGTGTCATTGCATGTGTGTTTTTTCTCTAGACAAACCACATAAGGATCCACCGGTGTCACTGCATGTCTGTTCTTTTCATGAACCACATAAGGATCCACCAGTGTCATTGGATGTGTGTTCTTCTCATGAACCAAACATGGATCCACTAGTCTCATTGCATGTCTGTTCTTTTAATGAGTCACATCTAGAGTCATCACATGTCTGTTACTTCCATAAACCACACATGGATGCACCGGTGTCATTGCATGTCTGTTCTTTTCATGAACCACAGCTAGTGTTATTGCATGTCAGTTCTTTTCATGAACCACACGTGGATCCACCAGTGTTATTGCATGTCTGTTCTTTTCATGAACCACACGTGGATCCACTAGTGTCATTGCATGTCTGTTATTTTCATGAACCACACCCAGTGTCATTGCATGTGTGTTGCTCTAGACAAACCACATAGGATCCACCGGTGTCACTGCATGTCTGTTCTTTTCATGAACCACATAAGGATCCACCAGTGTCATTGAATGTGTGTTCTTTTTCATGAACCACACCTAGTGTCATTGCATGTCTGTTCCTATAACCAAACCATATAATGATCCACCTATGTCATTGCATGTTTGTTCTTTTCATGAACCACACCCAGTGTCATTGCATGTGTGTTCTTCTAAACAAACCACATAAGTCATTGCATGTATGTTCTTTTCATTAACCACACCTAGTGCGTGTTCCTCTAGGAAAACCACATCAGGACCCACCGGTGTCACTACATGTTTGTTCTTTTCATGAACCACATAATGATCCACCATTGTCATTGGATGTGTGTTCTTCTCATGAACCACACATGGATCCACGAGTGTCATTGCATGTGTGTTCCTCTAGACAAACCACATATGGATCCACCAGTGTCATTGCATGTGTGTTCCTCTAGACAAACCACATATGGATCCACCAGTGTCATTGCATGTCTGTTCTTCTCATGAATCACAGCCAGTGTCATTGCATGTCTGTTTTTTTCACAAACCACATAAGGATCCACCTAGTGTCATTGCATGTGTGTTCTTATAAACAAACAACATAAGGTTCCACCAGTGTCATTGCACGTCTGTTCTTTTCATGAACCACACCGAGTGTCATTGCATATGTGTTCTTCTAAACAAGCCACATAAGTCATTACATGTCTGTTCTTTTCATGAACCAAACCCAGTGTCATTGCTTGTGTGTTCCTCTAGCCAAACCACATAAGGATCCACCAGTGTCACTACATGTCTGTTCTTTTCATGAACCACATAAGGATCCACGAGTGTCATTGGATGTGTGTTCTTCTCATGAACCACACATGGATCCACCAGTGTCATTGCATGTCTGTTTTTTTCATGAGTCATAGCTAGAGTCATTGCATGTCTGTTACTTCCATAAACCACACATGGACCCCCAGTGTCATTGCATGTCTGTTATTTTCATGAACCACACCCAGTGTCATTGCATGTCTGTTCTTTTCATGAACCACACATGGATCCACAATTGTCATTGCATGTGTGTTCTTTTCATGAACCACAGCTAGAGTCATTGCATGTGTGTTCTTCTAAACAAACCACACATGGATCCACCCAGTGTGATTGCATGCCTGTTCTTTTCACAGACCACACATGGATCCACCAGTGTCGTTGTATTTGTGTTCTTTTCATGAACCATAGCTAGAGTCATTGCATGTGTGTTACTTCCAGAAACCACACATGGATCCACGTAGTGTAATTGCATGTCTGTTCTTTTCATAAACCACAATTAGAGTCATTACATGTCAGTTCTTCTCATGAACCACAGGCAGTGTCATTGCATGTATGTTCTTCTCACAAACCACATAAGGATCCACCAGTGTCATTGCATGTGTGTTCTTCTAAACAAACCACATAAGGATCCACCAGTGTCATTGTATGTCTATTCTTTTCATGGACCACACCCAGTGTCATTGCACGTGTGTTCTTCTAAACAAACCACATAAATCATTGCATGTCTATTATTTTCATGAACCACACCCAGTGTCATTGCATGTGTGTTCCTCTAGACAAACCATATACGGATCCACCGGTGTCACTGCATGTCTATTCTTTTCATGAACTACATAAGGATCCACCAGTGTCATTGGATGTGTGTTCTTCTCATGAACCACACATGGATCCACCAGTGTCATTGCATGTCTATTCTTTTCATGAACCATAGCTAGAGTCATTACATGTCTGTTACTTCCATAAACCACACATGGATCCACAGGTGTCATTGCATGTCAGTTCTTTTCATGAACCACATAAGGATCCACCGGTGTCATTGCATGTCTCTTCGTTTCATGAACCACACCCAGTGTCATTGCATGTGTGTTCCTCTAGACAAACCACACATCGATCCACCAGTGTCATTGCATGCGTGTTCTTTTCATGAACCAAAACTAGAGTCATTGCATGTGTGTTCTTCTAAACAAACCACACATCGATCCACCCAGTGTGATTGCATGTCTGTTCTTTTCACAGACCACACATGGATCCACCAGTGTCATTGCATGTGTGTTCTTTTCATGAACCACAGCTAGAGTCATTGCATGTGTGTTACTTCTAGAAACTACACATGGATCCACCTAGTGTAATTGCATGTCTGTTCTTTTCATGAACCACATCTAGAGTCATTGCATGTCTGTTACTTCCATAAACCACACATGGATCCACCGGAGTCATTGCATGTCTGTTATTTTCATGAACCACACCCAATGTCATTGTATGTCAGTTCTTTTCATGAACCACATAAGGATCCACCAGTGTCATTGCATGTCTGTTCTTCTCACAAACCACATAAGGATCCACCAGTGTCATTGCATGTGTGTTCTTTTCATGAACCACACCCAGTGTCATTGCATGTGTGTTCCTCTAGACAAACCACATAAGGATCCACCTGTGTCACTGCATGTCTATTCTTTTCATGAACAACATAAGGATCCACCAGTGTCATTGGATGTGTGTTCTTTTCATTAACCACAGCCTGTGTCATTGCATGTCTGTTCCTCTAAACAAACCACACAAGGATCCACAAGTGCCATTGCATGTCTATTCTTTTCATGAACCACACCCAGTGTCATTGCATGTGTGTTCTTCTAAACAAACCACATAAGTCATTGCATGTCTATTCTTTTCATGAACCACACCCAGTGTAATTGCATGTGTGTTCCTCTAGAGAAACCACATAAGAATCCACCAGTGTCATTGGATGTGTGTTCTTTTCATGAACCACACCCACTATGATTGAATGTCTGTTCCTCTAAACAAACCACAGAAGGATCCACCAGTGTCATTGCATGTCTGATCTTTTCATGAACCACACCCAGTTTCATTGTATGTGTGTTCTTCTAAACCAGCCACATAAGTCATTGCATGTCTAATCTTTTCATGAACCACACCTGGTGTCATTGCATGAGTGTTCCTCTAGACACACCACATAAGGATCCACCGGTGTCACTGCATGTCTGTTCTTTTCATGAACCACATAAGGATCCACCAGTGTCATTGGATGTGTGTTCTTCTCATGAACCACACATGGATCCACCGGTGTCATTGCAACTGTTCTTTTCATGAATCATAGCTAGAGTCATTGCATGTCTGTTACTTCCATAAACCACACATGGATCCACTGGTGTTATTGCATGTATGTTCTTTTCATAAACCACACCCAGTGTCATTGCATGTCAGTTCTTTTCATGAACCACATAAGGATCCACCAGTCTCATTGCATGTCTGATCTTCTCACAAACCACATAAGGATCCACCAGTGTCATTGCATGTCTGTTCTTTTCATGAACCACACACAGTGGCATTGCATGTGTGTTCCTCTAGACAAACCACACATGGATTCACCAGTGTTATTGGATGTGTGTTCTTTTCATGAACCAAAGTGAGAGTCATTGCATGTGTGTTCCTCTAAACAAACCACACATGGATCCACCCAGTGTGATTGCATGTCTGTTCTTTTCACAGACCACACATGGATACACCTGTGTCATTCCATGTGTGTTCTTTTCATGAACCACAGCTAGAGTCATTGCATGTGTGTTACTTCCAGAAAGCACACATGGATCCACCAGTGTCATTGCATGTCTGTTCTTATCATGAGCCACAACTAGAGTAATTGCATGTGTGTTCTTCTCATGAACCGCAACTAGTGTCATTGCATGTCTATTCTTTTCACAAACCACACAAGGATCCACCAGTGTCATTGCATGTGTGTTCTTCTAAACAAACCACAAAAGGATCCACTAGTGTCATTGCATGTCTGTTCTTTTCATGAATCACACATGGATCCACCAGTGTCATTGCATGTGTTTTCTTTTCATGAACCACAGCTAGAGTCATTGCATGGTTGTTCTTCTAAACAAACCACACATGGATCCAAATAGTGTGATTGCATGTCTGTTCTTTTCACTGACCACACATGGATCGACCAGTGTCATTGCATGTGTATTCTTTTCATGAACCACAGCTAGAGTCATTGCATGTGTGTTACTTCTAGAAACCACACATGGATCCACCTAGTGTAATTGCAAGTCTGTTCTTTTCATGAACCACATCTAGAGTCATTGCATGTTAGTTATTCTCATGAACCACAGCCAGTGTCATTGCATGTATGTTCTTCTCACAAACCACATAAGGATACACCAGTGTCATTGCATGTCTGTTCTTTTCATGAACCACACCCAGTGTCATTGCATGTGTGTTCTTCTAAACAAACCACATAAGTCATTGCATGTCTGTTCTTTTCATAAACCACACCCAGTGTCATTGCATGTGTGTTCATCTAGACAAACCACATAAGGATCCACCGGTGTCACTACATGTCTGTTCTTTTTATGAACCACATAAGGATCCACCAGTGTCATTGGATGTGTGTTCTTCTCATGAACCACACATGGATCCACCAGTGTCATTGCATGTCTGTTCTTTTCATGAATCACAGCTAGAGTCATTGCATGTCTGTTACTTCCATAAACCACACATGGATCCACCTGTGTCATTGCATGTGTGTTCTTTTCATAAACCACACCAAGTGTCATTGCATGTCAGTTCTTTCCATGAACCACATAAGGATCCACCAGTGTCATTGCATGTATGTTCATGAACCACACCCAGTGTCATTGCATGTGTGTTCCTCTAGACAAACCACACATGGATCCACCAGTGTCATTGCATGTGTGTTCTTTTCATGCACCATAGTTAGAGTCATTGCATGTGTGTTCTTCTAAACAAACCACACATGGATCCACCCAGTGTGATTGCATGTCTGTTCATTTCACAGACCACACATGGATGCACTAGTGTCATTCCATGTGTGTTCTTTTCATGAACCACAACTAGAGTCATTGGATGTGTGTTACTTCCAGAAACCACACATGGATCCACCGGTGTCATTGCATGTCTGTTCTTTTCATGAACCACAGCTAGTGTCATTGCATGTGTGTTCTTCTCATGAACCACATCCAGTGTCTTTGCATGTCTGTTCTTTTCACAAACCACATAAGGATCCACCAGTGTCATTGCATGTGTGTTCTTCTAAACAAACCACATAAGGATCCACCAGTGTCATTGCATGTCTGTTCTTTTCATGAAGCACACCCAGTGTCATTGCATGTGTGTTCTTCTAAACAAACCACATAAGTCATTGCATGTATGTTCTTTTCATGAACCACACCAAGTGTCATTGCATGTGTGTTTTTTCTCTAGACAAACCGCATAAGGATCCACCGGTGTCATTGCATGTCTGTTCTTTTCATGAACCACATAAGGATCCACCAGTTTCATTGGATGTGTGTTCTTCTCATGAACCACACATGGATCCACTAGTCTCATTGCATGTCTGTTCTTTTCATGAATCACATCTAGAGTCATCGCATGTCTGTTACTTCCATAAACCACACATGGATCCACCGGTGTCATTGCATGTCTGTTCTTTTCATGAACCATAGCTAGTGTTATTGCATGTCAGCTCTTTTCATGAACCACAAATGGATCCACCAGTGTTATTGCATGTCTGTTCTTCTCACAAACCACATAAGGATCCACCAGTGTCATTGCATGTCTGTTCTTTTCATGAACCACAACCAATGTCATTGCATGTGTGTTCCTCTAGACAAACCACATAAGGATCCACCCAATGTGATTGGATGTGTGTTCTTCTCATGAACCACACATGGATCTACCAGTGTTATTGCATGTCTGTTCTTTTCATAAACCACACCTAGTGTCATTGCATGGCTGATCTTTTCGTGAACCACACAAGTGTTATTGCATGTGTGTTCCTCTAGACAAACTACATAAGGATCCACCGGTGTCACTGCATGTCTGTTCTTGTCATAAACCATATAAGGATCCACCAGTGTCATTGGATGTGTGTTCTTCTCATGAACCAGAAAGGGATCCACCAGTGTCATTGCATGTCTATTCTTTTCATGATTCACAGCTAGAGTCATTGCATGTCTGTTACTTCCATAAACCACACATGGATCCACCAGTGCCATTGCATGTCTGTTCTTTTCATAAACCACACATGGATACACCTGTGTCATTGCATGGGTGGCCGTTAGACCGAGTCTTCTAGAAGGCACGCCCTAACACAGTTGTTCTGCTTGACGATTGTTAATACCATTCGATCGGGGCACTTGGACGATTGGGATGGTCTTCGTGAGAGCGATCCGCGAATAGGCTGTTCTGCGGCATGATTGGCCACGCTTGCTCTAGACAAACTGGCAACACCGGGCGCTCCCCTCTTGCGAGTGTCATGTCTCACGAGTTCAGTGGGCCACATGCCAGTGTCACGTCCCCATTACCTCTCTTCCTCCCCGTACATCTCTTCCTCCCCCTCGAAGCCACTTTCCCCACTTCACTCCCATCATGCCATAGCCGCAAGCCGACGGCGCCTTCATCCCAATCCCCTCTCTGGCAGCTCCCCTCCCCTCTCGCCATGGGTTCAAGGGGAGACGGCGAGGAAACGCGTCGTGACAACAGGGATGGTGATTTCTGTTGGCAATATGCCCTAGAAACAAATAGTAGTAAGGACTATTATCATATTTCATATAGTTTATGATTAAGTTTTATATCATGCTATAACTGTATTGAGTGGAAACATCAATACACGTGTGATATACAAACAACCAGGGGTTCCCAGTGAAACTCTAGTCACTGGTTCATTGGTCAACAGATGATCAAGTTTCCTGATCATGTGGCATTTATGCTAGTTGGAAATGAGGTCATCTCATTCTAAGAATGAGATGATGAACCAATACCCAACCTAAACATCGTGACTCGATCATGTCACGAAGTTCAAGTTACGATGATTAGAAATGGATCCTTATAGACTATTCCTTAGACCATGAGGCTATATCAATCACTGTCTCCCGAGAGTGCTTAGATAACATCAAACGCCATCTGGTAAAACGGTGGTTATAAAGGTGTGTTCAGGTATTCGGAGGAAACCGTAGAGGCAATATATGTCAAGAGAAGGATTTTTCCGTCCATGTGACGGAAAGATATTCAAGGGCCCACTCGGAGAAGTTATATCCAATAGCTGCGCAACGTGTGATTAGATCACGGGGATATCACTTGTCGGAACGAGTTAAGTAGCATTGTTCAGTAACGAGATTGAACACGACATGGTGATGTCATTGATCAGATCTCGGGCAATGCAAGTATCGAATGACAAAGGGAATAAGACACGACTGTCCCGGTTCAAACGACAAAAGATCTTCGTGGAATGCACAGGGTTCACATGGCCATCCAGGTCCCTCTGTCGATCATTGGTGCGGGAGTGTCCCGACCATGTCTGGAGTGTTCCCGAACCGTGGGGTATCACGCTTAAGGGCGTGATGATGCTTAGAGAGTGTTTATAGGATCGGTGGAATCACCGAAGAAGAGAAGGGAGAAAACCGGAAGAGTTTCGGTAAGTACGGAGGATGTCCGGGGTGGAGGTGGAAGGTGTTCCATGGTCACGGAGATTGAATAATATGTGAATGAATGTAAATTTTGATTTAATCATTTATTCATAATTATTTAATAAAGAGAAAATCAATTAAAGGTCAAAAGGCTTAATGGGCCAATTCCGGAGGGAGAGGGCCCATTAGGGGAAAGGAGAGAGGGAGAGGGGCCAAGGGGCTAGCCGACTGGACCTAGCCCCCCCGCGGGGCCCACTAGGGGCAGGCCGGCGGCCATCCCACCCCCTCCTCTCCTTTAGTCCCACCCCGGGACATTGAGGGAGGGTGTACCCCCTCCTTCCCCTATATAAAGTGGGGTATTTGGCCTAGAAAAATACACCAATAATCAATAAAGGTCTCCCCACTTTTGGGAGGACCTCTAATTGATATTTTCTCTCTCCCCTTCTCTCTCTCGTGATAGTGGTCCCAAGTCTGGACTGCGCGAGCGAGAGACATCTTCACCGCAGAGCACCGTCGCGTTGCGGGATTCGCATCCGGGAGCTCTACTTCCGCAACTGCTGCTGGATCGGGGAAGCGGGAGTCATCATCAGGCACCGGACGTGTGTAACTCCCCGCGAGGTGTCGCACTGGAGGCACTCAAGTCGTTGGACCAGAAGGAGCGCAAGGACTTCATCACGACCTTGAGGTTGGCTTCGGCTCGTCTACATCAACCACGCTCTCCTGAGCTTTGACAACGCTTTTCGGTCTTCAAGGGTAAGTTCACGAAAAGCCCCTCCCGTTACTGTATTACTAATAGATAGGTCCTGGCAGCTTCAGGGGTTCAGGGGCGTAGAGTAAAATTTATTGTTTTTATGCGCGGAACCCCTAAAGTGGTATTAGAGCTAGATCTATGTGTAGTAATACTAGTACGGGTAGAACACACGAGATGTAGCGTGTGGGTGTTGATCTTTTAGTTGTTACCCTCCCACGTGTACTTGTGTATACCGCAGTAATGCTTCATGAAGCGGCCCCCAACCGACTTTACGCGTTCATTCGCGAGACTGGTCCACGCTTGACATACGGCTTGTACCGTATAAAGTGGCTTAGGGGGTGTCTATCTCTCTTGCATTAGTTGGTATACCATTTGCAATGGAGGGCCTCGAAAGGGGTGTAGTAGAGACAACTACTTGATCAGCGTTGTGCTGAAAGTTTGTAGGTAAGAATGGTTCTTGTGCGAAATCCCATTTAGCCACGTAAAACATGCAACGATAAAGTAGATGCGTCTAACTTTGTTTTGCAGGAGGGCGTTGCTTTGTGATATGGTTGTGGCAAAGGTAAAGTGATTACCTTTTGTTACATAGTAGTAGATAGTCACGGAGGTGATGGACTACCACGCCGGAATGACCCCGGTACCCTGGTGTCTACGGCGCCGGAACCCTGGCGCCGGAACCCGGTGACGGCGGATGGAGATCACGACGTGAAGGACCATATCACATAGCATTTACATTCAATGTTATTGTTTGTATATCTTATTGTGTGATAGTATTAGATACTCGACGGTAGACTAATAAGATGATCCTTGTTAAAATAACCAACGATTGTGTTCCCCCTTAGTGTGCACCACCAAGAAAGTTCTTCGGTATGAGGCAGGCCGTGATGATCGGTTGTTAGACATATCTACGTTCACATACAGTGGGTGTAAGCCATGTTGCACAGCGAAAACACTAAGGTTGAGTTGGCGAGCCTAGCATGTACAGACATGGCCTCGGAACATGGATGGTCGAAAGATCGAGCACGAGTCGCATGAATGATGTGACCGACGTTTAGCGTCCACCCTTGAACCCACATTGATGGCCGTGATGATCGGGGGAGATGTGGCTGATAGGGGTCGTGTTATCACTAGGAACCATTTTGGGGATAGGTGTTTCTGAGTGGAGTTATTATTAACTCATTTAATTATAAACTTAGTCTAAATTCCTTTTGCAATTATAAATGTAGATGGGCTCTTTTGTGTTGACAATTGAATGGTTAGAAGGAGAGAAGCTCATATTAGATGGATCGAACTTCTCCATTTGGGTTGCCAGTCTCCATGTTCTCCTTAGCGAGAACGACATGGTCGACTACATACTCGACGGGATGGATTTGGATCCGTCCATAGAACTTGAGACCCCAGAGGAGCGGAAAGAGCACTATCTCCGTCGGGAGATGGCCTCCTATATTTTAGTTGTGATGCGTTTCGGAATGGTGGGCGAGCTATGGCCTTTCGTGGGTGATGTCAACCCTCGTTCGGTGATGCTACAGCTTAGGACACATTTCGTTGATCAGACACGCATTTGGGAGCATGAGTTGATGGGAGACTTCCTCTCCATTAAGATGGAGGAGAACTCGTCACTGGACAGCCACTTGCAGCACATGCATAATGTGTACATGAGGCCAGCATACTTCCTAGACATCTGGATTTTAGGCTCTTTTGCAAATGCTGCTGTGCTGTGGTCGCTGCCACCAAGCTACCAAGCACAAGTCAGGACTTGCGTAATGAGGGGCGACATGGAAATGGAGTTCCACCGGTTCATGACACATCTCAGGAATGTGTTGGTTGAACCGTATGTCGCTCAGGTCGTCAACGACAAAGGTATATATTTGATATACAGTTTTATGAATGTTATAATCTTGCAAACACATTGCAGTGTTAAGTATATCTGATACTTGTTCTGTTTTGATGAAAACAGGTCCTTCTGCATGAGAGGTGCTTGCTGGAGAGGAGGTGACATTGCGTGTTGATGGCGATGCATACACACAGATGCTATCATGTGATGATAAAGTATTAATGTCAATCAAGGTGACATTAGTAAGTTGCAAAGGATTTGGGACTGTAAAATACAGACCCAAGACTCAACCTCTTCCATGAGCAAGCATGTTCAGGGTACCGGATATATGGTGCCAATGATTGAGAACAAATGCAGCTAGTGTATTTGTACTCTAGTGCAAGTGGGAGACGGTTGGAAATATGCCCTAGAGACAAATAGTAGTAAGGACTATTATCATATTTCATGTAGTTTATGATTAAGTTTTATATCATGCTATAACGGTATTGAGTGGAAACATCAATACACGTGTGATATACAAACAACCAGGGGTTCCCAGTGAAACTCTAGTCACTGGTTCATTGGTCAACAGATGATCAAGTTTCCTGATCATGTGGCATTTATGCCAGTTGGAAATGAGGTCATCTCATTCTGCGAATGAGATGATGAACCAATACCCAACCTAAACATCGTGACCTGATCATGTCACGAAGTTCAAGTTATGATGATTAGAAATGGATCCTCGTAGACTATTCCTTAGACTGTGAGGCTATATCAATCACTGTCTCCCGAGAGTGCTTAGATAGCATCAAACGCCATCTGGTAAAATGGTGGTTATAAAGGTGTGTTCAGATATTTGGAGGAAACCTTAGAGGCAATATATGTCAAGAGAGGGATTTGTCCGTCCATGTGACGGAAAGTTACTCAAGGGCCCACTCGGAGAAGTTATATCCAATAGCTGCGCAGCGTGTGATTAGATCACGGGGATATCAACCTCTTGCCCCTCAGCAATCGTGGAACCGGTGCTGCGTGTTTTCAGATAGCAGTGGCACAATCAAAATTTCAGATTCAACTACTGACTCGGGCGTTTCCAAACCCTAAGTCGCAGTACATTTTACTCAGAGAACGTGGCTAGATTGTTTCGCCCAACAATGTGCCACACAGAGCTCCTGAATTTAATAGAATTACATATATAGGTTCAAGTTCAACACATTACTATGCATCTTCATTGCCAGCAGCCTTCTTCCGCAACCTGGGTGCCAAGCCTTCACGTCCACTGGCTTCTTTATTTCCTGCCTTCTTCCTCTTCCTTGGTGCCAATTTTCTTAGCTTCACGTACTCTGCATCGCCGGGACAGTGGGCACCAGAATCGTGTCCAGCATCATCTTTCCACTCGTTTTTAATTTCTTCGGGCAACAAAATGACTGACCCGACAGTCATGTTTCTAACCTTGCGGCGCTTCCTGCCAAAGAAACAAGACTGTTGCTTAACTGCCAAGTATCTACAGAGTAAATAAAACAAAAATTACAATTCAGCACAAACATGTGAACCCCAAGTGACCTTTGCTTACCAGGAGTTAATTGGGTTCGAGCAACCACCCTGTCCAAGAATAGAAGGGCGGCTCCCAGTTGCAGTAGCTTCCACATCCAGTACATCACATTTCAGCTCAAACATGGTAGCCGAAGCATACCTTTTCATCAACCCAATTAGCTGACTGATACATTGCAAATGTATCTATAATTTTTGATGTTCCATGCTTGGTTTTATCTACTTTCTTATGTTTTGTTCCAACTTTGGAGTACTTTTCATATGATTTCTTGGACTAACCTATTAACAAGAGCCACAGTGCCAGTTGCCTATTTTCTGCTGTTTTTGGTCCAGGAAAGTCAGAAAATGAATATTCTTGGAATTGGAAAGGACAAAAGCCAAAGTTCCTATTTTACCGGAAGACTCACGGAGCCAGAATACGAGACGGAGGAGGGCCAGGGCCTGGCCACACCATATGGTGGCACGGGATAGCCCTGGCCGCGCCACCAGGTGGTGTGGGCCCCTCTGGCCTCCACCGACCTTGCCTCTTCGCCTATAAGAATCCTCCCGATGCATAAACCCTAGATCGTTAAGCCTCCAGCCACGAAAAGTTCCGCAGCGCCGCCTCCACCGAAGGGGAGATTCGGGGGACAGAAAGTCTCTGTTCCGGCACCCTGCCAGGACAGGGAAGTGCCCCCGGAGCCATCTCCATCGATCTCCACCACCATCTCCATCACCATTGCTGATTCCCATGATGAGGACGGATTAGTTCTCTCTCGAGGCTAAGGGTTCTACTGGTAGATATGTGTTCATCTCTCTCTCTATGCATGACCATATTGTGATCATGATCTTGTAATCTATAGATCTACCTTGCTACTCAAGTGCTTTAATAGATCTCTGCTATCCCCATGTGTGTGAAGTTGACAGTGTGCACACCATGGTGACACTTAGGCTAGAGATTACAAATACTTGTTATGAGTTATATTTGGAGTTGGATGTCTCTATGAAATTGTGGTGTTTTTTTGAACCATATAGAGCTCAAGGTGACAGTGTGGGGTTTTCTAGATGGGAACGACTTACTTTGAGGTGTGCTGTTATAGCCCTACCAACGATTAGAGTGTCCAACCGGAGAGTAGTTCAGCGTAGTATCATGAAGATGATATATTTATATGAGAGTGTTCACTAGTGAAAGTATGATCCCTAGGCCTTGTTTCTAAGCATTGAAACACTATTTGCTACTAGATCTGTTACATGTTTGCTTGCTTCCATCTTTATTTCAGTTTTCCTTTAGTCTTTTCCACGCCATCAAGTTATGTTCTATCACCATTACCACTTATAATTATCCATACCACATGTATTTCACTATATCTTCGCCGAAATAGTGCACCTATACACCTGACAAGTGTATTGGGTGTGTTGGGGACACAAGAGACTTCTTGTATCTTGATTGCAGGGTTGCTTGAGAGGGGATACCTTTGACCACTTCCTCCCTGAGTTCGATAAACCTTGGATAATCCACTTAAGGGAAAACTTGCTGCTGTTCTACAAACCTCTGCACTTGGAGGCCCAATAACTGTATACAAGAATAGAAGTGCATAGACATCACTAACTGTCACACGTTAGAGGAACCATGATGCCATGTTCATCCATGAAGCTGAAATCTGTAGTCTGCTTCGGCCATAATTCATCATGATTACGCAGAGTAGCAACCATACCAGATATAGTGCAGATCTGCGCAGGCGCTTCTTCCATCGTGAAACAATGGTGTCCATACCACTTGCCCTTAGAGTCGTACCTGTAGAGGTACCATAACTAGGTAAGGGAGGGTCCGTGCAGATCCCACTTGACAGAAAACTGTGGGCAAAATATGTTTGTCAGCGTTGGGCTAACAAACAATTTGAGGTTCAGTAGCCAGCTGGCAGTTATAATTAGTGCGAATAGCAAAGAGAAGGGTAGCTCACCCGCTTGTAGCCAAAACTTCTTCTTCCTTGATCGTAGGTGATACATTGCAAATGTATCTATAATTTTTGATGTTTCATGCTTGGTTTTATCCACTTTCTTGTGTTTTGTCCACACTTTGGAGTACTTTTCATATGATTTCTTGGACTAACCTATTAACAAGAGCCACAATGCCAGCTGCCTGTTTTTTAATGTTTTTGGTTCCAGGAAAGTCAGAAAATGAATATTCTCGGAATTGGACGGGACAAAAGCCAAAGTTCCTATTTTACCGAAAGACTCACGGAGCCAGAATACGAGACAGAGGAGGGCCAGGGCCTGGCCACACCCCCTAGGCGCGAGTACCCCCAGGCCGCGCCAAGGAATGGTCTGGCCGCCCAGGCTGCCCCTCGGTCTCTCTCTTCGCCTATAAGAAGCCTTCTGACCTAAAAACTCTGGGGGTCCGACGTTTTTCCAGAAGGAGTTCCGCTCCGCCGCCACCACCAGATTCCACGAAACAGCACCAGAAACTCCGTTCTGGCACCCTGCCGGGACGGGGAATTGGAGGAGATCATCGCCATCATCATCACCATCGCTTCTCCATCGACCATCCATGTTTTCCCCATCTATGAGTGAGTAATCCCCCGCTATAGGGTATGGGGATGGTAGGGATTGGATTAGATCGTTCATGTAATGGCATCAGATTGTTAGGGCATGGTGCCTAGTATCTTTTATTAGTGATTTATGACTTTGTTGCGACTTTTTATGCTTAATGCTTGTCACTAGGGCTCGAGCACCATGATTTCAGATCTGAATATGTTATTGATTCATTATGATAGTATTGTTTATGGTCTTATCTGTAAGTTGTATACACACATTGTTGTCCGGAACCAATGGCCTCGAAGTGACAGAAATCGGGATAACCAGAGGGAATGGCTTTGATGTGAGTATCACATGTGTTCATGGATTGTTAATGCTTTGCTCCGGTGCTATATTAAAAGGAGCACCTTAATTGCCAGTAGTTCCCTTGAGGCCCCGCTGCAAACGGGCTGGCAGGACAAAAGATGTTGTGCAAGTTCTCATTGCGAGCACGTATGACTATATATGGAACACATGCCTAGGATTATCTAGTACTGGGATGCTTTATCTTATTTATCTGCAATTGCCCTATGTTCTGATTGCTATGTGAATTGTCTTATCCATGCAACACCCGTCCATCCATCCCTATGCCTACCGCACTCGAATCCTACTGTTTACTGTTATTGTTACTACTGCCTTTACTTTTACTATTGCTTTACTACTGCTATTACTTTGCTATTCCTACTACAAAACTATTGCTACTGATAAACTGCTGTGAGCAAGATTGTTTCCAGGTGCAGCTGAATTGATAACTCAGTTGTTAAGGCTCATAAATATTCTTTGGCTCCCCTTGTGTCGAATCAATAAATTGGGTTTCACTTCCCTCGAAAATACTGCGATACACCCCCTATACTTGTGGGTCATCAAGACTATTTTCTGGCGCCGTTGCCGGGGAGCATAGCTTTATTTATCAAGTCCACTTGGAATCACTATTGTTCAAGCTTAGTTTATTTCTGCCTTGTTTGTTTATTTCTTTATCAAAAATACAAAAAATTAGTTCCTACTCTAGTTGTTATTTTCATTGGTCTGTTACTGCCTTGCTTTATCATACTTGTGGTCAATGGTTGGTTTCTTTGAAACTGAATCTTATTGGCAAGGTGGGTTCATGGAAGATCAAAAATATTATTATAAGGAACACCGCTTGTCACAAAAAGGGAAACACTTATGGGAACAAATTGATAAATTGTATACCATTGCTAGAAACGTGTGCTCTACTTATAATGTTACTTATTGCTTTGATAAATCTTGTTGATGTAGGAGGTACAAACACCTCCCTTTTCAATGTGAGTATAATGATAATGTTACCATATCTTCTTATGTTAAAGGGAATTATGACTTTTATGATGTGGAACAAATTGAGGAATTTATTGCTTGGAAGGGTGCATTTGAACTTGCTAGTTTGCTTGAAATTATTGATGATTCACCTTATAAACATGAGGATTATGATATACTTAAATTTTGCTTTGATAATTACAAGGAAGAAAATGGCTATATTCTTAAATATATTAATAGATGCTTTCCACAAATGGAAGAGACTAATGCCTTGCAAGATCCTAGGAAGAAGAAATTGATGAACCTGAAATCTCATTATATGAAAAAGATGAGGAGAGTGATGAACAAAAGGAGGAAGAATGGATTAGCTACCCATGCCTACCTTCTAATGAGAGTAACTCTTTATCCCTTACATTATTTGATTGTCCCCCATGCTTACTAAAGAAGGATGAATGTTATGTTCCTGAGGATTCTTTTGAAAATGTTTATAATAAAGCTCTAGTGCTTGTAGATCATGAAAAGTATGCTTTATGTGATAGTTATATTGTTGAGTTTATTCATGAGGCTACTGAAAATTATTATGAGAGGGGAAAATATGGCTGTAGAAGTTTTCGTGGTATTGAAACACCTCTATATGTGCTGAAAATTTTGAAGTCACTCTTGTTTTATCTTCCTATGCCTATCACTTTGTTCCTTGCGAATTTATTTGCATACATGATTCCTATGCATAGGAAGTGGGTTAGACTTAAATGTGTTTTGAAGCTTCTTGATGCTCTCTTTTACTTCAACTCATATTTCTTATGTGAGCAATCCTCTCAAACTATCATGCCTGAAGATGATAATTTGTCTATTATTCTTGGGAGACCTTTTCTAAATGCTGCAGGAGCTGTTATTAATTGTAATCAAGGGAAGGTGACCTTCAATGTTAATGACAAGGAACATACTGTCTATTTCCCGAAGAAGATTGATAGGACTTATGGTTTTGAATTCAATTGAACATGATGAGGGCATTCAAGTTGGAGAAATATATTGTCCCATATGAAGAGAAAAATTTGAAACTATTATGATTGGGACCATTGCTATCAAGGTTGAGGTAACATAATCATTAGTGGAATACAAAGTTTTGTCTCATATGAAATTGTTTTGGTAACAAGACCTGATCAACCTTGTTAACAAAAGGATTTCATTGGACAAAACAATGTTTTAACCATGATTATCTCCGCTTACTTCTATTCTATCCAATTTAATTTTTGCTTATGCCTAACTTAAAGGCAATAAAGAAAAGTACTTATTAGGAGATAACCCAAAAGTTTTAGTTGAGTCTTGGAAGTTATTACTTCAGTAATAACCGCTCCTTATCCTTTTTATTTGCTTTTTTTGCCAAGAGTAACCTCTAATGAGAGAGAAGTAATGGTTGGGAAAAATGCTGTCCCGAAACAGATTTCTGTGCTTCACTATAAATATTCGTGTAAAATCTCTGAACGTCTTTTTGAGGCGTGGATTTTTGTGCTTCTGACCCAGGTTGTTATCTAACTTTCGTTAGTTCAACACTTTTTGATTTGAGCAACACAATGTCTTCGAAAAAATTCGTCTTTACCTGCTGGTCTGTTTTGACAGATTTCTGACATTTTCTGCATTTGCTTCTTGTTGGTTCCTTTTTGAATTCTTTTGGGGAATTGAGCTTTTTGAGGGAAGTGCTTCAGTATCTAGTGTTCTAATGGAAGTTTTATTGCTGTTGGAACTGAACCTTAAGACTTATTTATCTTGAGTGCACTAATGTTGCTAATAAAGATTGTGTGAAGTTTTGTATGAAGGAAAAATTCCAAGTGTATGGAAGGAATGAGTAATGAGATGAAGGATGGACTAAAGCTCAAGCTTGGGGATGCCAAGCGTGTCACCCCAAGAAATATCCGAGACGCACAAGCGTCGAAGCTTGGGGATGCCCAATGCATCCCCCTCTTCATCAATAAAATCCCAGGTTCCTTCCAAACACTTCATTTTTATTGTTTCATGCACAATTGTGTTGTTCTTGGAGCGTCTTCTTTTTCGTTTTCGTTTTGTTTTTTTGTTTGCTTTTGTTTGCTTAGTGTTCTGAATAAATTGGTTGGACCCCCTCTTTCATACATTGGTTTTCAAATAGTTTGGTTTGGTTTGGAAAAGAGTAGGAAAGCTCGTGCTTAAGTGGTAAAAAGAGTTTGTTTTTGAGTGTGGCCTATGCTTTGTCATGCTATTGCTTGATATTATTTTGGATTTATGCTTAGTATTCTTTGCTGTAGCATAACTTGTTATAAACAATTGAGATTGCTTAATGTGCCTTGGATGAATCATGCGTTGTTTTAGCATATTAAATCATAGTATAGGGGTATTCTCCTTTGATGCTTTCTTTGGGTTGACTTGGCACAAGCTCACACCATGTTATGACTATCCAAAGTCACCATAGCCTTTATGATCCTTTAGTTTTGAACTTTTAGTATCACTTTATGCTTTGATCAATGATGTTTTGTCGCTCTGCATGATTATGGCCATTATTGCTCTCTTAGTTTGTCGCTCCCAGTCTTTTGCTAGCCTCCACAACCAAGTATGAGTTCCACTCATGCATCCAACTCGCTAAACCAAGTTATTCCAAAGAGTCCACCATACCTACCTACTAGCTTATGCTATTCCAGGTATATTCATGTTTTTGTTTACCTTCCGAATTAAACTTGTTATGAGAAAACTAGTGATTAATGCTCTCACGAACTTGATGGCACACTTTACTTTTCTTGCCCTTAATAAACTTGAACCATTGTGTCGTTGATGTCTACGCACTTCTATTCTTGTAGACAGTTGTTGGGCCTCCAAGTGCAGAGGTTTGTAGAACAGTAGCAAGCTTTCACTTAAGTGGATCACCCAAGGTTTATCGAACTCAGGGAGGAAGTGGTCAAAGGTATCCCTCTCAAGCAACCCTGCAATCAAGATACAAGAAGTCTCTTGTGTCCCCAACACACCCAATACACTTGCCAGGTGTATAGGTGCACTAGTTCGGCAAAGAGATAGTGAAACACAAGTGGTATGGATATAAGATAACAGTGCTAGAAAATAGCTTGATGGTGTGGAAGAAACTAAAGGCAAACTGAAATAAAGAAGATCTAATAGCAAATGGTGTTTCAGTGCTTAGAAACAAGGCCTAGGGATCATACTTTCACTAGTGAACACTCTCATATAAATATCTTCTCTTTATGATACTACTCTTAACTACTCTCTGGTTGAACACTCTAATTGATGGTAGAGCTATAACATCACACCTCAAAGTAAGTCTTTCCCATCTAGAAAACCCCACACTGTCACCTTGAGTACTAGATGAGTCCAACAAACACCACAATTCATAAAGACATCCAACTCCAAATATAACTCATAACAAGTATTTGTAATCTCTAGCCTAAGTGCCACCATGGTGAGAACGCTGTCACTTTCACACACATGGGGAGAGCAGAGATCTATTAAAGCACTTGAGTAGCAAGGTAGATCTATAGATTACAAAGCTCATGATCACAATATGATCATGCATAGAGAGAGATGAACCCATAGCTACCGGTAGAACCCTTATCCTCGAGAGAGAACTACTCCCTCCTCATCATGGGAATCAGCAACGGTGATGGAGATGGTGGTGGAGATCGATGGAGATGGCTCCGGGGGCACTTCCCCGTCCCGGCAGGGTGCCGGAATAGAGACTTTCTGTCCCCCGAATCTCCCCTTCGGTGTCGGTGGCGCTGTGGAACTTTTTGTGGATTTCTGATTGACCATCTAGGGTTTATGCATCGGGAGGCTTCTTATAGGCAAAGAGGCGAGGTCGGTGGAGTGCCAGGGGGTCCACACCACCTGGTGGCGCGGCCAGGGCAAGCCCGCGCCACCATATGGTGTGGCCAGGCCCTGGCCCTCCTCCGCTTTTCTTCTGGCTCCGTGAGTCTTCCGGTAAAATAGGAACTTTGGCTTTTGTCCCGTCCAATTCCGAGAATATTCATTTTCTGACTTCCTAGAACCAAAAACAGCAGAAAATAGGCAACTGGCACTGTGGCATCTTGTTAATAGGTTAGTCCAAGAAATCATATGAAAAGTACTCCAAAGTTGGAACAAAACACAAGAAAGTAGATAAAACCAAGCATGGAACATCAAAAATTATAGATACATTTGCAATGTATCAACATCCCCAAGCTTAACTCCTGCTCGTCCTCAAAGACATGCACCATCAAAGACTTGATCAAAGTATTTGCAAAACACTCAAAGCTAGGATCATAGTACTTCAATCATAACATGAAAGACAAAGTTCTAGCAATAAGCAAAGAAACTATGATGCAACATGAAAAGGCACAAACAAAAGATTCATGAATAACATGCTTTGCAAGACATTTGTTTGTTTCACATAAATAAAACATAGCATGATAGTATTCAGCTTGTCCCTCAATAGAGTAGCAAATATAAATGCATAGGACACCTTCAAAGTTCATAAGAGTGACTAGATACAATAGTTTCAAACAAGCAATAACAAGTCATGCATCAATCAACTAGTCTTGGGACAATGCACATAGAACTAAGAATGGCCACTATGCTCTCAAAGTAGGTGCATAAAGATAGAAGGTGGAGACTCAATATAATGGTGGAAGAAAGGCCTTCATAGAAGGAAGCAGAGATTCAAGTTTCATAAAGAGCTTCCAAAAATTATGGTACTTATAGCTTTAAGCTCTCATTGCCCCTATCATAAGCATCTTGAAGTGATTAAGGTTAAAGTGAACAAACTATGGTGTACATGCTTGACGAAGTATAAGTCAGAAATCTCATGTCCCTTGAATACGAGGGCCGCTCCTCATGCTACTCAAGTTTAGTTACCGGTAAGTTCTTGTCATCGTAAGTACATGTGTATCATAGAGAACCGCCAACGGGGTACCCCTTGCCCGATGATACGGAAGAATCCCCATATCAAAATGACAAGGCAAGCAGACAACGAGCATCTCAGCAATCTTCTTATTTACCATGGGAATATGGTGCTTTTTTCTCTCTTTCCTCTTTTCATAATCTCTTTTTTTCTCTTTTCTCTTTTTTCTCAATATAGGACTCTTTTTTATAAGAAGAATGCTTCATAGACAGCTCATTATGGTTACGCTGCAGGTTTCCACCATGTCAGCATGGATTAGACCAGCGGCCTAGGAGTTTCTCTAACACATATACATAACTCCATGGACTTACAAGCTCCCCTTTCATTTCACACCGACGACATCCATATACAAAAGAGCATGATATCAACTAGGTACAAGTACCAAGTGCAATGTTGAAAGCGTTCCCCATGAAAGCATGGTTCTGCTAATTCCCAACAAATAAGTGCAAGCATATACAACATAGACGACACAATGGTTCAAGTTTATTAAGGGCAAGAAAAGTAAAGTGTGCCATCAAGTTCGTGAGAGCTTTAATCACTAGTTTTCTCGTAACAAGTTTAATTTGGAAGGTAAACAAAAGCATGAATATACTTGGAATAACATAAGCTAGTAGGTAGGTATGGTGGAATCTTTGGAATAACTTGGTTTAGGGAGTTGGATGCATGAGTGGAACTCATACTTGGTTGTGGAGGCTAGCAACAGACTGGGAGCGACAAACTAAGAGAGCAATAATGACCATAATCATGCAGAGCGACAAAACATCATTGATCAAAGCATAAAGTGATACTACAAGTTAAAAACTAAAGGATCATAAAGGCTTATGGTGACTTGTGATAGTCATAACATGGTGTGAGCATGTGCCAAGTCAACCCAAATAAAGCATCAAAGGAGAATACCACAATACTATGCTTTAATATGCTAAAACAACGCATGATTCATCCAAGCCACATTAAGCAATCTCAATTGTTTATAACAAGTCATGCTACAACAAAGAATACTAAGTATAAAGCCAAAACAATATCAATCATGGCATGACAGAGCATAGGCCACAGTCAAAAACAAGCTCTTTTTACCACATAAGTATGAACTTTCCTACTCTTTTCCAAACCAAACCAAACCAATTGCAAACCAATGTATGAAAGAGGGGGTACAACCAATTTATTCAGAAAACTAAGCAAACCAAGCAAACTAAAAACCAAAACGAATACGAAAAATAAGATGCTCCAAGAAAAACAACAACTATGCATGAAACAATAAAAATGAAGCGTTTGGAAGAAACCTGGGATTTTTATTGATGAAGAAGGGGATGCCTTGGGCATTCCCAAGATTTGATGCTTGTACTTCTTGGATATTTCTTGGGGTGACACGCGTGGCATCCCCAAGCTTGAGATTTATTCCATCCTTCATCTCATTACTCATTCCTTCCATACACCTGAAATTTTTCCTTCATACAGAACTTCACACAATTTTTAGTAGCAACATTAGTGCACTCAAGATAATAAGTCTTTTAGGTTCAGTTCTAACACCAATAAAACTTACATTAAAACACTAGCTACTGTAGCACTTCCCTCAAAAAGCTCAATTCCCCAAAAAAACTCAAAAAGGAACCAACAAGAAGCAAATGCAGAAAATGGCAGAAATCTGTGAAAACAGACCACCAGGTAAAGACGAATTTTTTAGAAGACCTTCTTTTGCTCAAATCAAAAAGTGTTGAACTAACGAAAGTTAGATAACAACCTGGGGCAGAAGCACAAACATTCACGCCTCAAAAAGATGTTTAGAGATTTTACACGAATTTTTACGGTGAAGCAAAGAAATCTGTTTCGGGACAACAACTTTCCCAATCATTACTTCTCTCTCATTAGAGGTTACTCTTGGCACAAAAAGCAAATAAAAAGGATAAGGAGCGGTTATTACAGAGGTAATAACTTCCAAGACTCATCTAAAACATTTGGGTTATCTCCCAATAAAGACTTTTCTTTAACGTCTTTAAGTTAGGCATAATAGTTTGAGAAGATACTCATATAAGAAATATGAATTGAAGTAAAAGAGAGTACCAAGAAGCAAATTCAAAACGCATTTAAGTCTAACCCACTTCCTATGCATAGGAATCTTGTAAAGAAACAAGTCATGAAAGCACAAAGCAACAAGCATAGGAAAGCAAAACAAGTGCAACTTCAAAATTTTCAACACAAAGAGGGGAAACTTAATATTGTTGAGACACATAAAACCATGTTTCCCTCTCACATAATAACTTTCAGTAGCATCATGAATAAAATTAACAATATAACTATCACATAAAACATTCTTATCATGAGCCACATGCATATAACAATTATTACTCTCCACATAAGCATAGTCATTCTTATTAATTGTGGTGGGAGCAAATTTAACAAAATAGCTATCATTATTATTCTCATCACCATAATCATCAAATATAGGAGGCATATTGTAATCATAATTAATTTTCTATTCAATAGTAGGTGGACTGAAAATATCATATCCATCATTGTAATCATCATATATTGTAGGTTTGGTATCATCATAAGCAATAGAATAGCTATCTTCCAAAGCTGGGAACTAAAAAGTTCATTTTCATAAAAACTAGCTTCCCCAAGCTTAGACTTTTCCATAGCATTAGCAATAATGGTGTCCAAAGAATTCATACTAACAACATTGCTATTAGCATGCAAATGAAGTTCCATAGGTTTTTTAATTTTCTCTTCAAACACTTCATGTCCTAACTCAAGATAAATACTATAAAGCTCTCTAATTTTGTTGTTGTTTTCCATTAAGCCTAACTAGTGAAAACAAGAAACAAAAAGACAAAATTGCAGAATCTAAAGGAAATAACTTCGAGTACTCACACCAGAAAATAGGCGTTTGCCGTGGGAGGTTCTTCTTCTTTAATCCTCTAGTGTGAATACCTTTTACCTTACCTCCCCGGCAACGGCGCCAGAAAAATAGCTTGATGTCTACGCACTTCTATTCTTGTAGACAGTTGTTGGGCCTCCAAGTGCAGAGGTTTGTAGAACAGTAGCAAGCTTTCACTTAAGTGGATCACCCAAGGTTTATCGAACTCAGGGAGGAAGTGGTCAAAGGTATCCCTCTCAAGCAACCCTGCAATCAAGATACAAGAAGTCTCTTGTGTCCCCAACACACCCAATACACTTGTCAGTTGTATAGGTGCACTAGTTCGGCGAAGAGATAGTGAAACACAAGTGGTATGGATATAAGATAACGGTGCTAGAAAATAGCTGGATTGTGTGGAAGAAACTAAAGGCAAACTGAAATAAAGAAGGAAGCAAGCAAACATGTAACATATCTAATATCAAATGGTGTTTCAGTGCTTAGAAACAAGGCCTAGGGATCATACTTTCACTAGTGAACACTCTCATATAAATATATTCTCTTTATGATACTACTCTTAACTACTCTCCGGCTGAACACTCTAATCGATGGTAGGGTTATAACAGCAAACCTCAAAGTAAGTCTTTCCCATCTAGAAAACCCCACACTGTCACCTTGAGTACTAGATGAGTCCAACAAACACCACAATTTCATAAAGACATCCAACTCCAAATATAACTCATAACAAGTATTTGTAATCTCTAGCCTAAGTGCCACCATGGTGAGCACGCTGTCACTTTGACACACCTGGGGAGAGCAGAGATCTATTAAAGCACTTGAGTAGCAAGGTAAATCTATAGATTACAAAGCTCATGATCACAATATGATCATGCATAGAGAGAGATGAACACATAGCTACCGGTAGAACTCTTAGCCTCGAGAGAGAACTACTCCCTCCTCATCATCGGAATCAGCAACAGTGATGGAGATGGTGGTGCAGATCGATGGAGATGGCTCCGGTGGCACTTCCCCATCTCGGCAGGGTGCCGGAACAGAGACTTTCTGTCCCCCGAATCTCCCCTTCAGTGGCGGCGGCGCTGCGGAACTTTTCGTGGATTTCTGATTGACCATCTAGGGTTTATGCATCGGGAGGCTTCTTATAGGCGAAGAGGCAAGGTCGGTGGAGTGCCAGGGGGCCCACACCACCTGGTGGCACGGCCAGGGCTAGCCCGCGCCACCATATGGTGTGGCCAGGCCCTGGCCCTCCTCTGTCTCTGCTTCTGGCTCCGTGAGTCTTCTGGTAAAATAGGAACTTTGGCTTTTGTCCCGTCCAATTCCGACAATATTCATTTTCTGACTTCCTAGAACCAAAAACAGCAGAAAACAGGCAACTGGCACTATGGCATCTTGTTAATAGGTTAGTCCAAGAAATTATATGAAAAATACTCCAAAGTTGGAACAAAACACAAGAAAGAAGATAAAACCAAGCATGGAACATCAAAAATTATAGATACATTTGCAATGTATCAGTCGTCTATGTTGTATATGCTTGCACTTATTTGTTGGGGATTAGCAGAACCATGCTGTCATGGGGAACACTTTCAACATTGCACTGGTACTTTGTACCTAGTTGATATCATGCTCTTTTGTCTATCGATGTCGTCGGTGTGAAATGAAAGGGGAGCTTGTAAGTCCATGGAGTTATGTATATGTGTTAGAGAAACTCCTGGGCCGCTGGTCTAATCCATGCTGACATGGTGGAAACCTGCAGCGTAACCATAATGAGCTGTCTATGAAGCATTCTTCTTATAAAAAAAGAGTCCTATATTGAGAAAAAGAGAAAAAAAGAGATATATATGAAAAGAGGAAAGAGAGAAAAAAGCACCATATTCCCATGGTAAATAAGAAGATTGCTGAGATGCTCGTTGTCTGCTTGCCTTGTCATTTTGATATGGGGATTCTTCCGTATCATCGGGCAAGGGGTACCCCGTTGGCGGTTCTCTATGATACACATGTACTTACGATGACAAGAACTTACCGGTGACTAAACTTGAGTAGCATGAGGAGCGGCCCTCGTATTCAAGGGACATGAGATTTCTGACTTATACTTCGCCAAGCATATACTCCATAGTTTGTTCACTTAACCTTAATCACTTCAAGATGCTTATGATAGGGGCAATGAGAGAGCTGAAAGCTATAAGTACCATAATTTTTGGAAGCTCTTTATGAGACTTGAATCCCTACTTACTTTTATAAAGGCCCTTCTTCCACTATATATATTGAGTCTCCACCTTCTACCTTTATGCACCTACTTTGAGAGCATAGTGGCCATTCTTAGTTCTATGTGCATTGTCCCAAGACTAGTTGATTGATGCATAACTTGATATTGCTTGTTTTAAATTATTTGTATCTAGTCACTCTTATGAACTTTGAAGGTGTCCTATGCATTTATATTTGCTACTCTATGAGGGACAAGCTAAATACTATTATGCTATGTTTTCTTTATGTGAAACAAACAAACGTCTTGCAAAGAATTGTTATTCATGAATCTTTTGTTTGTGCCTTTTCATGTTGCATCATAGTTTCTTTGTCGTATTGCTTGAACTTTGTCTTTCATGTTATGATTGAAGTACTATGATCCCAGCTTTGAATGTTTTACAAATACTTTGATCAAGTCTTTGATGGTGCATGTCACCTCAAAAATTATTCTTTCTTTTTATCACTTACCTACTCGAGGACGAGCAGGAGTTAAGCTTGGGGATGTTGATACATTGCAAATGTATCTATAATTTTTGATGTTTCATGCTTGGTTTTATCCACTTTCTTGTGTTTTGTCCACACTTTGGAGTACTTTTCATATGATTTCTTGGACTAACCTATTAACAAGAGCCACAGTGCCAGCTGCCTGTTTTCTGCTGTTTTTGGTTCTAAGAAAGTCAGAAAATGAATATTCTCGGAATTGGACGGGACAAAAGCCAAAGTTCATATTTTACCGGAAGACTCACGGAGCCAGAATACGAGACGGAGGAGGGCCTAGGCCTGGTCTGGCCATGCCAGGGCATGGTCTGGCCACCCCAGGCTGCCCCTCGGTCTCCCTCTTCGCCTATAAGAAGCATTCTGACCTAAAAACTCTAGGGGGTTCGACATTTTTCCAGAAGGAGTTCCGCTCTGCCGCAGTTACCAGATTCCACGAAACAGCACCAGAAACTCTGTTCTGGCACCCTGCCGGGACGAGGAATTGGAGGAGATCATTGCCATCATCATCACCATCACTTCTCCATCGACCATCCATGTTTCCCCATCTACGAGTGAGTAATCCCCCGCTGTAGGCTATGGGGATGGTAGGGATTGGATGAGATCGTTCATGTAATGGCATCAGATTGTTATGACATGGTGCCTAGTATCTTTTATTAGTGCTTTATGACTTTGTTGCGACTTGTTATGCTTAATGCTTGTCACTAGGGCCCGAGTGCCATGATTTCAGATCTGAACATGTTATTGATTCATTATGATAGTATTGTTTATGGTCTTATCTGCAAGTTGTATACACACATTGTTTTCCGGAACCAATGGCCCCGAAGTGACAGAAATCGGGATAACCGGAGGGAATGGCTTTGATGTGAGGATCACATGTGTTCATGGAGTGTTAATGCTTTGCTCCGGTGCTCTATTAAAAGGAGAACCTTAATTGCCAGTAGTTCCCTTGAGGCCCCGCTGCAAACGGGCTGGCAGGACAAAAGATGCTGTGCAAGTTCTCATTGCGAGCACGTATGACTATATATGGAACACATGCCTAGGATTATCCAGTACTGGGATGCTTTATCTTATTTATCTGCAATTGCCCAATGTTCTGATTGCTATGTGAATTTTCTTGTCCTTGCAACGCCCGTCCATCCATCCCTATGCCTACCGCACTCGAATCCTACTGTTTACTGTTATTGGTACTACTGCCTTTACTTTTACTATTGCTTTACTACTATTGTTACTTTGATATTCCTACTACAAAACTGTTGCTACTGACAAACTGCTGTGAGCAAGATTGTTTCCAGGTGCAGCTGAATTGACAACTCAGTTGTTAAGGCTTATAAATATTCTTTGGCTCCCCTTGTGTTGAATCAATAAATTGGGTTTCACTTCCCTCGAAAATACTGCGATACACCACCTATACTTGTGGGTCATCAGTAGGATCTGCCATCCTCCGAACTGCTCCGCTCGTCGGTGGCGGAGGAAGGCTAGAGCCTCGCATCAGCGGCTACGGCATGCGCCATTGGAGCTCCGGATCAGGGACTGGGCGCATCAACTGGGCGCAGCAACTTGGTGCCGGAAGTCAAATGTCCAAAGGAATCGTCCTGCCTGCAGGGTGGATTCCGACACCACCGATGCTAGGGGAAAGGTGGGAATGGATTTGTGAAATTGGTCAACGCATCCAATCCACTTAGCTACTCGATTTTCCTAAGAGGTTGCCGCGTTAGTGCTTGCGTCACGGACAGATGACCGACATGGGGGTTCCGACCGTCTACTTCAAGGGGCAGTTTAACGGAATGTTTGAATTTGGTAGGGGTGAGATGAGTTTGCCTCGAAATGGCCCCTCTCAGTAGTTGGCGGCCCAACTTTTCGAAACGCGGCAATTTCAGGCAACTTAGGTACCTCCATGCGCTGGCCTGCGAACTTTGGTACCGCAGACGAATAGGCCCCTCTATATGTGAGTAATTCTCCTTGGGCTAAGGGCTTCAGCCTAGCCATGTAGCAATTGTGCATGTTATTTATCATAGATGGGATCGTGTATTGGTTTGTATGACATGATGTTTACTGTATCCCCTCTTGCCTCAATCTAAGGACTTGTCAGGTACCCAAGACCCCGAGGGTTGAGCTAGGTATAGGGAGTATGAGTGATGACTGATCTGCAGGTTGGGAACCCGAGTGACAGAAGGGGTAGTACGACTGTATGTGAGGGATTTTGTAACACCCCAAAAATCTTAATCAAGATTATCAAGTTCTAAGCACCCAAGTTTAGGGTTAACAAAAACTTTTATTATTAATTTGAATATGGGTGTATGTGTGATTTTGCATTAGTATATAATTGAGTGAAATTGCCATGTTTGATTGCTACAAATGATAAGAAATGGTTTAAAGATGAATACTACATCATCTAGGCTAATTACAAACAAAATCAAAGAAAAGAAATTCAAATATAAAGCATATGATCAAATGGTTATTTGGACCAAAATTAACCAGTAGGCCACTTTGGGTGTTCCTAGTGAAAGATTTCTAATATAAACTTTCTAAATTCTTTTCACCCCTTGCTAGACCAAGTAAAAGTGAATCCAATCCCACTTTACGAACCCACAGAAACTATTTTCAAATATATTTAAAGAACAATTCAAAACAAGAACCCACAGTACTAAGATCACCATTTTGCAAAAACCACTCAAATCAATTCACCTTGACTTTTCCAAGAAACCCTAGACACTCAAGCATAATATCAAAACACTCACCAAATTTCATTCAAAAATTTCAAACTTAAGTTCATGCGGCCATTTGGTCGAACACATTGCAAACAGAGATAAATAACTGCCTAACTACACTGTTTTGAGCAGTGATCACTCGGCCAAATTGTCTCCCCTTCACTTCCCTATCTCCCACAGCATCTAGCAGTGCAAGACACGCACCCCTTCTTTGCCGTTGCGCCAGTGCAGCACCGCCCGAAAATGGTCTCGCCGGCTGACCAAGAACCGCACGCCATAGACATCGGCGCCCTCATCCATGATGTCCAGGAGGCAGGCCACCGTCCACCGCCACCCCCTGTCCAGCCCTCGACCGCAGGCGAGCCATGGACTACCCAGCATCGCCACGCCCAATTACTCTATGCCACGCCGAGAGCGCGCTAGAGCACCGCAGCCGACCAGCTCGCACATGCCGCGCCTCGCTCTCTCTGTGCGTGCGCACACTCGCCATGATCATAGCTAGCTCCCAGACACCCCAGTTCGCCGCCGCGCGACTCGTAGCCCCCGTGTGCCGTTTCGAACAACACCGATTCCGCATAGAGCACCGCCCACGCCCGACCAACCTAGACCGCCCCGTGCCACACCTTTATGCCCGTGATGACTGCCAAGGAGCACCGCACCGCCCCCTACCCTCAGCCATGCCGCTAGCTCGTTGTACCGCCATCACTAGAGGAGACAACCCATGCCGCCATGCCCCTCTCTCCGGTGTATAAATAGAGGCCCTCTCTGCCTCAATCCACCACACCATCTCACTCCCCACTCCTCACAGAACCTCCCACACCTCTCCCCGGAGCAAGGCGAGCACTGCATCGCCGGAATTTCACCAGAGCCCGCCGCTGTAGAGGAGAAGAGGAGCCGTTGATTGGAGTCGCCCAAGGAGCTGCCGCGACCACCATTCAAACCGCCGTCATCGACAATGTTGTTCGCCCCCATCGCCGACCCTGGCTAGAGCCCTGGTGAGCCAACACGTACCCCCACCGTCGTTGTTAGGGTTCAGTCTCGCCGGAATTGTTTGTCGTAGACGATGAATGTCAGCTGTTAGATCCAGTTCTAATCGCACGGCCTAGATTGAAAGATACCGTTTCGGTTAGATCGAGTCACTGACTAGTGGGACCATCCTGTCAGCAGCCCGCTGTGCCGCGCAGTGCAGTTGGGCCGGCCCGTTTAGTTTCCCGCGCAGAGCCCAGTGATTCAAATAGTTCTTTTCCTTTTTATTTAAAACTAGTTTCTGTCAGTAGATTCAAAAATCAATTCAAAGAGATTCACTGAACCAAATTGCATGATTCCAATTTTGTTAGAAAGGTATTCAAAATAACTATCCAAGCCCATTGGATACAAACCAATTGGAGTTAGAGATCATCTCTAGTAAACATAACAAGACAGCGACTTTTCCAACTTCAAACATTTTTCAAAAATCAACCATAAATGCTTTTGAGTTGATTCCAACTCTCAAAAATCACATTTGACAAGATCTATCTGAATATGTAAAAACATTTAGGTTTACATATAGTGACCTTGGGCTAGTACCAAAAGAATGCTATATAGGCATTTCTAGTCACTTGAATTTTATTAAATAGTAATCTTAAACTTTATAAAATATGACCAACACTTTAAATCACATTCCCATGTATTAGAATATGTGGTGATGACATGTGTCAACATGATCCCATATTTTAATTGGAGAATATTAAATCTTAAGTATTTTCAATGAGTAGAAATTACTTTTCTAAAATAAGATAAATAAGACTAAATATTTATTTCATGCGATGAGTGTGATGATGCTAGATCATCTAGTGTGAACCTTAGTATGCTAAATAGAAGCAGTTAAGTATTGTTTGGTGATTGTGTACCTCGTATTCATTTATAGAGGCTAGGACCGACCCGGGATACGAAGAGGAGGAGTACTACGAAGACGAAGAAGAAGAAAACTTCAACCACTACACCAATCAAGGCAAGCCATCACTAACTATGCAAGCTTAACAATACAAGTTAAATATGTAAGCTAACACTTGCAAGTATCATACATATGCAAGTCATCCTTGCAAGATAACCTATGCAAGATGCATTAGGCATGCTGAGTTATCCAACTTTGATTATACCCATCCCATGTTTTACTTGCAAACTTTATTATTTTACTTTTACCAAAGTTCTTTAACTTTAACTAGTGACTTGTGAGTATTGGACAAATAGGATAGATACCATAAAGAGTATAAAACTAGGCCTAGCTAGTTATACTTAGATGTCATCAAAAGGCATAACAACTGAGTTGGATAGTTACACTTGATTAGCAACCCTCATTAGTGAATACCCTCAACTTTAGTGGCTAGTGCTAAGCATAAAAGTTGATCACTTTAGATGGGAATACTTGGTCAAAATGATTATGAAAACCTTGGAATGATGATTCATTCTATTGAAATGTTTTGACATGTGTTGAGAAACACAAAGGGTTTGAGGATGAAAATGTTGAGGCATGAGCCTTGGGCCTTTATAAAAACTGATGGTTGGGTTCGGATGCGATACCATTCCAATTTTACCGTACAACCACAATACCTGAAATGGGTAGGGCTTAGCCGGAAGTTTATATGCCTTAGTATGGGTTCCCTTGCGGAAGAGGTTGAGCTGAGGCTACCTCGTGATGAATTTCCACCTATGTAGTGCCCATGATGGCTGATGGCCATGGCTGGGAGGCCAAGCTCATAGGGGAGGTGCCTATGCTAGGCTGTGTAATTGAAAGGTTATGATTGATTATCCGCATACTAAGTATGATGATTCAGGGTTATCCCTGAGGGATGTATCGAATTTTGTGTTGAAAGTGTACCACCTCTTTAGAGTGTCAAACTATTCGAATAGCCGCATTCGCCGTCATGGACAGTTGGAGTGGCCATACTATTCCGTCGTCATATGTTTTCAAAAGGACTTCTAAATTGAACTATGATTTTTGACTTGACCACACCGGAGTGTGGACATGAAAACTATGTTCCCACTTAAAGTGATGTAGAACATTCACTTAGTTTTCTTTACTTCTAAACTCAGCTTGAGATAAGCTTGGCTTTTTGCAAATAAACTTAGTGCTTAAGATTCCTACTAGAACTACCTTACTTGTTAGTGATAGTTTGTGAGTACTTAAAGAGTACTCATGGCTTTGTACCTGGCTATTCCCATGGCCAAACTATGAGGAGGACTACCAGGATGATGGATAGCAGGAGGTCTATGACAACTAGGATCATCCCCATTGTCAGCATTGCCTGTGACTCTGAAGATGGAGCCCTACTACGTTTAATTTCCGTTGCTTGATTTGTATTAAGACTGGATCATGAGATCCTTTATTTGTAAGACCTTTATTATGGTTTGTAATGGATGATGTACTATGGTACCAATTCTATTATGTCTCGCAAAGATGGTAATCCTAGGATTGCGAGGTATGGCATAACAGGCATCTTGGATTAAAAATCCGAGTATTGACAGATTTGCTTGGGATTAACGATGACATCACTATGCATATCATTATTTATCTTTCTTCTATGGATGAGACTAGTAGGTTATTGCTATAAGCGGTTGCGGAGGCAATAGCAATTATGGATGCACTTCCCACATATAATTTATCTTGCTCTAACAAGTACACGCATACTTTATTTCTATCTTTTATTTCCATCAGATGTTTTGCATAGCTATAGGTGAAACCGAACGCCCTAGTCCCTCTCTCTCCATCATCGACAACAACAAAAAGATGCAAGCTATTGGTCCGATAAAAACACAAAAGGAATTCTAAATCTCCTGAAGGTGCGTTCAAGTAACTTAACTACGCATTTGCTTCCAAAGGATTTGATAACCTAGGTCTACTAGGAAAAAAGAAGCTATACTACATCTGTAATCCGGATCGAAGGTATCAACCCTTTTTCTGGTGCCGTTGCCGGGAAAGCAATAGCTACCCTGGTGAGGTTATTAGGAACCTTGCTAGTTTCAATTCTTGTTTTTAATTTTGTTAGTTTGCTTTCAGTCTTTATTTGATAAACCAAAAAAAATAGTTAGCCTTTAAATTCTTGCTTTTACTGTTATAATTCTTTGTTTAAGAAAACCCAAAAACATAGGAAATATGGCTGAAAAGAAGCTTGGGGAGTTTTCTACTCCCAATAATGATTATTTGTGTACTCCTATTACTCAACCAACAATTGCTGCCGATGACTATGAAATTAAGCCCTATTACTTAAGTTTGCTTCAACAGAATCAATTTGGAGGGTCTGGTGTTGAAGGCGCGGGATGTACTTAAATACTTTCACTAAAATATGTGATATGATGCGTATAAAAGACGTTGACCCCGATGCGGTCAAATTGCATCTATTCCCTTTCTCTCTGAGAGAAAGAGCAAAAGAATGGTTTCTATATTTGCCTAAAAATACTATTACATCATGGGTGGGATGTACTTATTTATTTATGACTAAATTTTTTCCACCTGCAAAGACTATGCAACTCCGATCTAATATTACTGGTTTTAGACAGGAAGAGTGTGAGCCACTAGCGCTTGCATGGGAAAGGATGAAAGAATGTTTAAGAAACTATCCTAGTCATGGGATGGAAGATTGGTTAATCCTCCATTTATTTTATAATGCTCTTAATCCCGTGTCTGAGTCTATGCTTGATACTACAGCCGGAGGAACATTTATGGGTAAACATATTACCGAAGTGAAGAAGTTGCTAGACAATATGCAAGACAACGATGCCCAATGGCATGTGGAAAGATCAAACACGAAGAAGGTGAACTATATCTCACCACAAGAGAACGAAGATCTCAATGCTAAGTTGGATGAGCTCATACTAGCCGTTAAAGGTAAGGAAACCCAGGTAAGAGCCACCACTAAAACAAATATTGAAGAAATAGACTTCGTAGCTCGTAATGATTATAACCCTGCTTGGAAGAAGAGTTACAATCCTAACTTTCAAAAACATTATGTTAGTCCTCCAAGTAACTCTAATAATAATATGGTAACTAGTAATGGTAGTCTCCAAGAAACACTTAAGTATTTCATAGACTCACAAAACAAACAAAATAATATTCTTGTTAAAATTACAGAGAACCATGATGCTATGGATAACCAAGCTGTTAGTTTGAGAAATGATTTACAGACCCTCCAAGAAAGAATGAGGATCGTTGAGGCACAACTAGGTAAGATAACCGATTGTCAAACTCTCATTCTAGCTAAATTTGCAGGTAAAGCTGAGCCCAATCCAGTTGAAGAACTCAAAATGATGAGGATCCAAAGGGAGGAGCCTGAAGAACTTGATTATAGTAATGCTCCTTCACCAAGCTACACCGTTGAAGATCTCGTAGAAAGGATCAACGTCAAGATTCCGGTAAATGAAGGTAGTGAGGAAGCTATGTACCAACACTTTGTCAATCAAGTAGCAATAAAGGTACGCGATCTTGAAGAAGAATACAAGCAAATTTCTGAAAAATTACATGTTAAACTAGATGACATATTTGAGCCTACTATTAAGATTAAAATTGGAACCAATGAGATAGCTACACTTTCTGATCTAGGTGCAAGCGTCTCAACAATTCTAAAGAGTCTTTTTAACAAGTTAAATCTTGGCTCCTTTGAAATTACTGAGTTAAAATTGCATCTAGCAGATTCTACCTACAAACAAGCTATAGAAATTAAGGAGAACACTTTAGTATACATTAAAGGTTGTCCTGCTCTCATTGATTTTGTTATTGTTGACATGCCTGAAGATGCTACTGCTCCTATTATTTTAGGTCGACCTTTCTTAAGAACTATTAAGGCTTTGATTAATCTGGATGAAGGGAACGTGAAGCTGTAATTGCCTTCGTGGGATCCTTTTGTTATTCATTTCCCAGGAAGAAGAAATCCAAGCATGATGAAAAGGAGGACATCACTTTGAAGGCCAATTACTTTGGAGTGGGTGTTCCACTCATATGGCCCAAGTGAGTATCATCAAGGTCAAGCTATTGACCATAAAAGAGTGCTCCATGGGAGGCAACCCATATGAAATAAAGGTTTGAGTAAAGTTTTTAGTTTATGTTCAATAAAAAGTGCTAGAAAAGTCCATTGGAGGAGAAGAAGTTCGGTAGTACTTGAAATTCTGTTTTATTCATGCTATTGTTGGTCGACAATATTTACTATCAATTTGTTGTCAAAAACAAGGTATATCACTAAGTTACAAGAAAAGAAATAGTTTTCGAAGAAACAGAATTTTTTTTATGCACACAGAGAGTTTAACGACCAACTAAATGGCGGGAATAAAAATTCCGATCAAATAGTTCTGGTCATATAAATATCTTTGCCATCAAAATAATTTCTGCAATATGTACTGAGAGTTCAACGACCAACTATATGGCGGGAATAAAAATTCCGGCTGTATAGTTCTGGTCGTATAGATATCAATTCCTCCATACAATTTCTTTTCATATGTACTGAGAGCTTAACGACCAACTATACGGCAGGAATAAAAATTCTGGTCGTATAGATATCGATGCTTTCAAAAAAAAAATCGCAGGGACAAATAGTTTAATGACCAACTATATGGCCAAGACATTTTTTTCCACCCGTATAGTTGCATCCGTATAGCTGCGCCGCCAGGAGGAAACCCTATTTTTTTTACAAAATGCCAACTATACGGCCAGAACACCTTAATCCGATCGTATAGTTACGCCTGTATAGTTGCGCCCGACCATAAAATCGCACGAAAAGGTACTTCCAACTCCAAAAATTCAATCTTTTTTGTTTCTTCTACCTCCAAACTCTGTCAAAACCTCGAGGGATCTTCATCTCTACTCAATTTCGTTTGATTTCCACATACACAAGTGATCTACAGTATGTTTCTCCTTCAATCCTCCAATTACTTTTTGAAAATTTATCTTCGATCAATTGTCATTATCAATCTAGGGTGAGACCTACTATGACCAATTTCCATGATTTTCTTGCCTAGATTATTATTTGAGGAGAATTCTTTAGTGTGCTATGATGAGGAGTATGATGCACTTACTGTTGTTGGATCAAAAAAAATTATTTTTGCCTTTCTTCAATGTTTTAGATGATGAACACAAGGAGCCAAACTCGTGCTCGTGCCACCGCTAGCGCTTCCCAGGCTGTCGCTCAGGAACGCATGGGGATACGGTTCAGGGATGAGGCCCACCGTGATCGCTTCAACAAGATCAAGAACCGCGAAGTGAAGGCCACCAAGTGGGCTTGCCCCATTATATTGAACCAACTCGGTATTTCTTATGACTTCAATTTACTTTGCAATAGAGCTGGACTGCAAAAACTATGCGTACAATGATGTGCCTACTTATCGCCGCTTAACCATTGAATTTCTAAGCTCTTTGCAAACCACCGTTAAGCAATGGCAAGGAGAGGATACTATTTGTTTCTGTCTGATGAACAACGACTAAACTTTAACTTTAGATGAATAGTGTGCATGTTTTAATTTTCCAAACAATGATATTCATGCTTTACGCGCATCCTTTACTGGCTTAGAACCTACGCCTGAACAATACTATAATGGAATGAGTTTCACTACTAGAATAAACAAGGGGAAGCATATTTAACATCCTGCAATTCGCTATTTGTTCTATGTTATTGCTAACACCTTGCAGGCACGTAATGAGTTCACGAGACCTAACGAGGAGGACATACTAGTCCTCGCAAAGATTTCTTACATCAACTGTGGCTTGTCACT
Organism: Avena sativa; assembly: GCA_916181665.1. Taxonomy (NCBI): domain Eukaryota; kingdom Viridiplantae; phylum Streptophyta; class Magnoliopsida; order Poales; family Poaceae; genus Avena; species Avena sativa. Next base: position 440,830,394 of record OV702295.1, read on the forward strand.
CAACTTGGGCGCCATCCTTGTGCGCTACTTGGAGCACCAAGCCTCACAAAGCCAAGGACCAATGATGGGTGGAGGCGTCATCACCGTACTTTCCACTGCCCTAGGCCTCGACCTAGGTGAGTTTCAACCCATACTTGGTGAGACACATGTTGGTTTCTCCACCTTGAGAGCATGTGGAATGCTCACTAGGAGAGGTGGTGCTTATTACCTGCATATTGCTGGAGCTGGGCGTATCTACCCCGCTCCTATTCCTAATGGTATTTTCTCTATTGAGGAAGGACGTTTGCTATATGATTCGTAGGTTGAGCAACACCAACCCGAGGAAGAGATTCCGGAGGAGGATGAGGACCAAGAGGAGGAGCAAGAAGTTCCTTATCAAGAGGAGCAGCCACAAACTCGGTTCGCTACATACCAAGATTTCCAAGGACTTGGAGGGACCGTGGAGAGGATGCATAGCCTCTCTTTGAACCTCCGAGAATCAACAAGTAACCTCTCAACTCAATTTGCAAACTGGAGTAATGACTTTTTCCTACCACCACAATGATTTGAAGGGATTGCAAAAGCCTAAGCTTGGGGAAGATTCCTGGCGTTCATTTGCTTTTATTTATTTTAGAGGTTGTGTTTTTATTTGAGTTTATAAGCACTCGTGTTGGTTACCCCAACACTTTATTTTTAGTTCTTTCTACTTTTCTTTCAAAATTTTCTAGCTGAGCTTTGTCACCAATTTTTTTAAGTCCCTCTCTTATAAACCACAAAAATATTTCTCCATTTTTCCTTATTTTCCCTCTTTCTTTTCTTTCCTCCTTGAGGTCTTCATATATTTGCAGGAGGTCGACTTCGAGTTTTCAAGAAACAAATAAAAAGGAAGAGAGAAGTGGAACCAAACATGAGAGGTATGCCTTATGACTCTCCACTTTTGAAGTTTGAGAAAGCCATGCTAGTTAGTAGTAAATGTTGAGATATTATATTGGTGGAGTGAGTCTTTGTATTGTAGTAAGATTTTCATTTGCATGGTTATTTAATTGGGTACGTTTTGTTACAGTTATCGAAATTAACCAAGTGTTGCCTAAAAGTTGCTAAACAATTGTAATAAGAAAAAGTCTCCCAATTGAAAGCTTGGGTGTTGTAGTGCTTAGTCTTAAAGGCTTATTTCTAGAGACACTCAACACCACTGAAAATGCTGATTGACTCAATAGCTCTCCTTGAAAGAATTTGTTCAAGTGAATTAATCTTTATCGGTTTTTGTGAGCATGCCAAAGTTTGACTTGTTAATCATAAGAATGATATAGCTTTTATGCATGTCAAACTTCATGGGATGCCAACAACTCCGCTGGCCTAGAAACGATCTTCATGGAGGAAACTCCTAGATTTCGGCTATGAGTTGGTTAAACACTTGTAGTAGCAATGCTATAGTGGGTAAGATTCTTGCCACTCCTGCATAGCTGTAATCATGATGGAATCACTCCTCTAGCTGTTATGCGAAATCATTATGCAAAAGAAACAAAAACATTAGTGATGCAACGACTGTCCATCACAGCCCGATAAACTATTATTTTTTCTACATGCTCTCAATTACTTAAAAACTAAAATTCTTGAAGGACAATGAATAGAAAAGTAGTGCTTGAAAAGTCTTGATTTATTGATGTGGGAGAATTGAGATACTCTAGTATATATGCTTTTCAGAACAACTCTCACACTCTTAATTTACATGATTATACTTTACTGTTCAAAGACAAGCCTATGAGTTGATTACTTGACATGGAATAAAGTTTACTCATTTGAATCATCCATGTTTACAATAATTTTGCTGCGCTATAAGGATGCATTAAACTTGTATGATATGCTTGCCATTACTCTATCTATGCTGAAGTTTTTTCAGATTTATGAAGTGCTGGAAACATGAGACTACTAATCATGAGTAAGATCACCATCTCGTTATTTCAGTTCAAATGTTGAGTTCCTTTTTGATTTTGGTTTTCTTGCTCAGGGACGATCATGTTTAAGCTTGGGGAGGTTGATGACTCTGAAATATAGCCATCTACGTCCATATTTAAACTGGATATTACTCATATTCTTGATGAAATATCACTCTAAACCCTGCCACTAATGCTAATGTTCAGAGGGGTATGCAATCCTTTCTTTTATATTTTTCCTGCATAGATAGCGTCATTTAAAGGAGGTAATCACTACATTAAAGTCAAAGATATGAGATTTCCAACAACCAGAAGAAACCAGGAGCCGTACAACAGAGCCAGACCTCGCCAAAAAGCCGCCTCAGATCTCTAAACCCTTCTCCATCTCCATAGCCATATTCCACCACTTGTAATAGTAGATCTCTTCTCCAATTGGCGATATTGTAAGACTATTGCTATCAATCTTATGATTTTCATTACAATGTTTGTGATTGTTGATCTCATCTCTATGTGTGAGTAATTCTCCTTGGGCTAAGGGATTCGGCCTAGCCATGTAGCAATTGTGCATGTTATTTATCATAGATGGTATCGTGTATTGGTTTGTATGACATGATGATTATTGTATCCTCTCTTGCCTCAATCTAAGGACTTGTCAGGTACCCAAGACCCCAAGGGTTGAGCCAGGTATAGGGAGTATGAGAGATGACTGATCTGCAGGTTGGGAACCCCAGTGACAGAAGGGGTAGTACGGCTGTATGTGAGGTATTTTCTTGGGATTAACGGTGACATCACTATGCATATCGTTAGTTCTCTTTCTTCTATGGATGGGACTAGTAGGTTATTGCTATAAGCGGTTGCAGAACCAATAGCAATTATGGATGCACTACCCACATATAATTTATCTTGCTCTAACAAGTACACGCATACTTTATTTCTATCTTTTATTTCCATCAGATGTTTTGCACAGGTACATGTGAAACCAAACGCCCTAGGCCCTCTCTCTCCATCATCATCAACAACAAAAAGACGCAAGCTATTGGTCCGGTAAAAACACAAAAGGAATTCTAAAACTCCCGAAGGTCCGTTAAAGTAACTTCACCATGCATTCGCTTCCCAGGATTCGATAACCTAGGTCTACTAGGGAAAAATAAGCTATACTATATCTGTAATCTGGATCGAAGTTAACAGTGTTCAATACGCAAAGTTTTTCAAACCAAATTATTGACTCTAGTGCAAGTGGGGAGACTGAAGGGAATATGCCCGAGAGGCAAGAATAAAGTGGTTAATATCTTATTCCATGTTTATGATAAATGTTTATTTTGCATGCTATAATTTTATTAATTGGAAACGTTAATACATGTGTGTTTAATAAACAAATAAAGAGTTCCTAGGTATGCCTCTCATATTAACAAGATGATCAAGGTTTCCTGATCATGGACATTGGATGTTATTAATAACGAGGTCATAACATTGGTGGAATAATGTGATGAACATTCATCCAAAGTATAGTAATACAATCAAATTCATTGTGTTTAAATTGCTATAACATCATACGAAGTAATTCTAGTCCATAGACCATGAGATCATGTTAATCACTAACACTGGAAGAGTAACTTGATAACATCAAATGTCACACCGTAACAAGGTGACAGTAAAGGTGGGTTCAGATACTCCAAAGGTGTTATGTATAGGCTCATGGATCAAGAGTAGGATTTGTCCATCCCGATGATGGATAGATATAGTCAGGGACCTCTCGGTGATATCGCATTAAGATAGCTTACAAGCAAGTGATGTGATCACTAGAATGTTATATCACATAAACGAGAAAAGAGTTCATGTCGGTAACGAGATCAAACTAGGTATGGAGATACCGATGATCGAATCTCGGACATGTAATATATCGCGAGACAAAGGGATTTAGTTATGACATTAAAGGTTCGCATGATCACTAGATTCATCGTTGAATGTGTGGGAGTTAGTACGGATCTCCAGGTCCCGCTGCTGATTATTGATCGGAGAGAGGTCTCGATCATGACTGCATTATTAACGAAACATAGGGTGATACACTTAAGGGATACCGACACCATTTGGAGCAAATATGTTTCAGATAAAGATTTAAGAAAGCACTGGAATCATTTCGATGGAAATCCAAATTGTTTCGGGTGAAATTGCAGAAACTGGTTCTGCTTCTGATATTGAAATATTGTAGGGGGTTTTATGTGAATGCTTGTTAATTAAAGTAATTAACAAAATTCTGAATAAAATAAATAAAATAGTTTTATTTAAAGAGAGCATGCATTAAATTTGGTGGAAAATTAATGTAATTAATAGGAGTGGGCTAAGTGGAATCTCCACTCACCATTATGGAGGGAGAGGTGGGGGCACACCATCGCATGCGCATGGAGCCATGGGGGCTGCCCCGCCTCCTACAAAAGGAGTCCCTCCTCCTCCTCCACTCTCACACCTCTTCGTGAAGGATCTCTCTCCCCCTCTAGAAATTATTCGTCATGGTCTCGGATTAGCGTGATACATGTTTCCCGTGGCTTTATCTAGAAAGGAGTTGCTGATTCCGCTCCATCACTAGAGCGAGGACACAAAGATTGTTGGGGTACCAAACGTGTGTGTGATCACGGATGCACCGCTGCTTTGCGGTGCTGGACTTGCTGGTGCTGGACATGATGGTACTGGACCTGCTGGACTCGCTGGACTTCATCACGATCTTGAGATCGGCAAGTGTAGGACTACATCAACCACGAAATCAGTTTTGTTAGCAATGCTTTGTCTCTCTTCAAGGTTATGTTCTCTATGGATATACATCCATCCATTGGTTGTATCTAGGTAGATAGATCTTGGTGCTTAGTTGTTCACTTCGTAGGAATTTTTTATTTTCTATGCTGCGAACCCAACAGTTGGTCGCATCCTTGAATCTTTCACACTACTGCCACTAGCTCCCATCGACGATGCATTGATCTCATCAGCTGGGTGCGGCTTCTGATGGAGGATATATAAGTGGGTTGTTATGAATTTCTTTTGATAGTTATGTGTTATAGATTATTATACTTTAGCTCAGCTGTAGCTGATGATTGGATGTGACCCTTAGCACTTGGATCTCAGAAGATATTGGTGCTCCTTCCGAAATGTTTGCCACTAGTCATAAAAATTATTTATGTTATCCTAAAAAAGCAATTACAAGTCTTTATTAAGATTGTATAGATTGGAAGCAATCTAGTGTGAAGAAAGAATATTCACTCGATACATGAATAATACATGCTGAGGTAAGTTAGGATCAACATAGTTTGGATCATAATGTACATAGTTTCTTAGGAGAGGTATCCTCACATGCATTGTATAAGCATTGATGTCATAGTGAATTTTACGATGAGGACAAAGATCCCAAAGTACCATCACAAGAATGATTGATAATATCTATGAATTGTCAAATAAATTATTTTCTATAGAGATAGCATATTATCTTCAAAAGTTATTGTTCTCTATAAAAAAGTATGGTGGCAGTTAGTCAAATTCTGAAATGCGGAAGGTAATTAGATGACTATAAGATTATTTGAAATCCTACTTGCACAAAGCAAAGCGGTCATCATTCCAGAAGCAAGAGTCTCTCAAATCCTACGTTAGCAAAATTGTTATACATGATAGAGTTTTACATAGGTAGGGCCTAATTTTCAAGCATAGTAAAGTGTCATAATACGTTCTTGGATCGTGTTGGTGTTTTAGCTAATCACGGTTCTTGGGATACAAGTGTAAGAATAAAAATAGAATGAAGAGTGAAGTTTAGTATGCAAAATCTCTAACCTGAGCACCCACCACACTCGGGTTTCCAAAAAGTATTCATATGTCTCTTTATGAGTTAGTTATGTACTACCTCAATTTCAAAGCGTAAGGTTTATATTTTTTTAAGTCAAGCTATGGAAAGTTTGATATTATATAGATACCATGTGAAAATATGCTTTATGATGTATCAACGGGTATGAATTTCGTATTGTAAATATTAATATTTTTTTTATAAAAACTTGGTCAAACTTTATATAGTTTGACTTTTGAAAAAAATATAAGACTTAAGATTTGAGACAAAGATATTAATAACAAAAGTGGCCCATCATAGTTCTATCAAAACTTACAACATCCAAATGGCTTATGTTAAGCATGACTAATGTACAACATTGGCATGCGAATATTCAGTATAATATGCCGACCATACCTGAATTGAATTGAAATGGCCCTTTGCATAATTTCATCGGCGAAGGGCATTATTTTCTACATCAACTAGATCTTCATTTTATTTTTGTGATTATAGGCTTTCCTATGGTGTCAATAATTTTTGAATCGATAATTTTTTTATGTTTTATAATGTTCAAATGGATAACTTATAAATATACAGGGAGATCCATGTTTCACACATATCATCATGAATCTAACAAGCATGAGATAATTCAACATGATAATTCAAGATAAGAGGCATGCAATATTTTGAGAAAAGAGTTTGCATATATTGTATCTAGTATCCATGGTCGCTTCCGCGACCCCCAAGCGAGCCAAGCAGTGGAGGGGTGTCCCAAGTTGTACAACAATAAAGGGGCTGTTAGTGCAGATAACATTGTGCCTGCCAAGGATACACGACAACATGGCTGAAGTATCATTATAAGAGACGGAGCAAAACTTACAATCTTGCAAATAGAGGTGACTCAAAGAAATCACATGAAAATCCATAAACTTCACTCAAAATCACAACACACACAAACAATGTAACTATTCGTAGAGAATCATGGCATCATTATGTTAAAAGGTTAACTACTTTCCAAGTGATTGGACGATTCAATTGTGTCATCACTGAGTTAAACAAGTTAACTAGAGGCCAACATAAAAGGAAAAAAGGAGGGAACAAGGATGGAGTCAAAAGAACGTATCTGACAAATGATTGATGCGAAGCTGATTCAGTTAATTAATGATTTCACAACACATTACTCCGACTTGAATGCCAATCCAATCTCTTTCCCAATAGGAATTCTAATCCCTAAATCCAAGCAAGGCATGATTGTTAGTCAGATAACCAGCTTACGTACCACATTAAGAAGTACCGACTATGCTTTTTCCGCTTCTTGGTCAATAGGACCTACTTCTCTGGTAATTTTTCCAACTTGAATGGATATAGAACTAATTCTAACATTCAAGCCAAGTATATAATGTTTGACTAATACTTTCTAGATAATTCATGCTAGATACCATCGGATGTCAATTCTAACCAATGTTGTGAACTGTCGCGATAACAGGTTTTCGTGGGACTGTGATGGGAAGTGTTTATCAAATCAGCATGACAACTAATAGTTACTTCCTCCATTTCAAAATATAAGATGCTTTAGCTTTTGTAAACCGAGTGTATCTAGATGCCTTTTAATGTATAGGTTCACTCCGAATCTACACACTAAAATGCGTCTAGATGCATTTTTTTCAGAAAAGCTAAAACATCTTATATTTTTAAACAGAGGGAGTATCATGCATCAGAGAGCATTGGCATGCAACACGAATTGTCCGAGAGTATGTACGAAGAAAAGAAGACTCTTTGTCCTCTAGGATTAGATGTGAAAAAGACACATGCATGCATTAATGACCGTATCCTCTACCGTGGTGAGGAGTACGAGAATTTAGATAAATGTCCGGTATGCACTGCACTGCGGTATAAGATCAGGCGAGATGACCCTAGTGATGTTGAGGGCGATGATGAGCCACCCAGGAAGAGGGTTCCTGCTAAGGTTATGTGATATGCTCCTATAATACTACGGTTGAAACGTTTGTTCATAAACAAAGAGCATGTCAAGTTGTTGCGATGGCACAAAGAAGACCGTAAGAAAGACGGAAAGTTGAGACACCCCGCTGATGGGTCGTAGTGGAGAAAAATCGAGAGAGAGTTCCCGGACTTTGTAGGTGATACGAGGAACTTATGGTTTGGTCTAAGTATAGATGGCATGAATCCTTTTGGGGAGCAGAGATGCAACCACAACACCTGGCCTATGAATCTATGTATCTACAACCTTCCTCCTTGGTTGTACATGAAACTTAAGTTCATTATGATGTCAGTGATCATCCAAGGCCCAAAGCAACCTGAAAACGACATTGATGTGTTCCTAAGGCCATTAGTTGCAGAACTCTTACAGTTGTAGGGAAAACCAAGTGTACGTGTGTGGGATGAGCACAAATAGGAGTCATTTGACCTACGAGCATTGCTTTTCGTAACCATCAATGATTTGCCTTCTCTTAGTGACCTTTCATGGCAGACAAACAAGGGATACAAGACATGTACGTACTGTTTAGATGAGACTGATGCTTCATATTTGTATAAATATAAGTCGGTTGTTGGGGGATACCCCCGGGTAGGGTCACGCCGGGGTATAAAGGCTGAGTTAGCCGAGGTACGGCAAGGTCAAAGCAGGTGCTGGCCGAGTCACCTCAAGGCTGGCCGAATCACGAGGTAACCCGGACCAGGGGATGTCCACCTAACTGGGTATCATCCGACTTATATCGTAAGTCGGTGAGATGTATCTAACTTGTATGCAGGTACAGGTGCTGCCGGATCTACTAGGTATGATCCGGGTTATACCAAGCTTACAAGAGAAGGAAGGTATCTCGCTGGTCAAAGGGTGACCACTGTACGCAGAGCGTGAGCGAAGCGGACAGAGGCCAGGACCACCGAGGCGTGGTCGACAAAGGTGACGAAGCCTGTGTCGGATGACACGGGCGCCGCAGAGGCTCACGTAGCCTCTCCATGGATGACGCTGGGTTAAAGTGACCCGGTCGGCTTGCTATTTAGGGAGGAGGCATATTCCCTGGAATATGCCTCCACGTATGCCCTAATTGGAGACCTAGCCGCCCCTATATAAGGAGGGATAGGGCCTCTGTAGAAGGGGTTGAGTGTTACTTGGTTGGTCTTTGACTAGTTAATTTTGAGAAGTTCATGTTCTACTAGCAAGTTCCTGAGGGCTAGCTAGTGGTGAGAGTAAGAGAGTTCCTTCTTCCTCCTCTCCCCGATACAGCTTGAGGAGCACTTGTAATCTGTGGAAGTGAATCAAATACAAAGCTACTGTGTGTGAAATCACCACACTATCCCTCCCTGGATTCCTCTAGTGCATTTAGTCCCCACCTTTAGTCTATACATGGCATCTGCCGTGACACCACCACGACAGTTGGCGCACACCGTGGGGCTAGCGGCGCTAGCAGGGGTGAAGATCCGGACGGGAAACCTCATCGGCACCGACGAGAGCATCGTCTCCAGGCTCGTTCAACGCTTTGGAGCGCTGGACTTTGTTAGTGACAACGCTGGCTGCTTCGGCAAACGTCCTCTTCCGTGCAACGGCCTCTTTGTCAAGCTCGGCGCGCACAAGATCTACGTTGTTGTAGATGTGTCGTGCGTTCACCCGTGGCACGTCGTCGAAGGAGGCGAGCCACCCCTTAGCGTGGTTCACGGGGCGCGTATCACTCGCTCCCCGGACCGTGCCGAGGTGATGATGACTGCACCAGGTGCAGGCACAAGCAAGGATCCGGCACCAGATCCGAAGGTCACTACCAGGAAAATGGCTATAGGTAATCTGCACATCTGTGGCGCACGTGCTAGTGGTGCCCCACGGCTTAAATAGGCGTGGCGCACTGGCCACAGGTGGCCTACGGCTATCTACCATAATAGTGGCGCACGTGCGGTTGGTGCGCCACGGTCGTGTGTGGGCCAGGCCACTATCGGCCGTAGACCACATAGCCGTAGCGCACCCCTGTGAAGTGCGCTACAGGTGTGGCCGGTAGTCGTGGCGCACATGGCCTCCATGCGCTACAGGAAAGATCGGGCCACCCGTATGTGTAACTGGGAAAACATGTCTGTGGCGCACTACCGGTATGTGCACCACAGATGTTCTTTACTCCTGTGGCGCACCACCCCATGTGCGCCATGGATGTGTGTTCTGCTACTACTTTTTGGCAAATACCTTTGCACATTTGACTAGATCTCACCATCTCACACTTCACTTTCCCCTCCTTCTTCCTCCTTGGATCTCGCCCCCTCCTCCTTCCACCTCAATTTCTCCACTCTTTCACCATTTGTAGCATGTAAAACTTACCTTGGATGCTACATACATAATAGAGGAAAGCTCTCCTTCCGGCCACCATCCTCTCGGTCTCTTACCTCTCCTTTGAGATCTTCTCGGTCTCTCATCTTGGTAAGTTGTCTATGTAAGAGGATGTGTTTATGTGTATGGATGATATGGTCACATATCTATGGAGAGGATCGATGCTATCATGTGTTTGGAGAGAATGCACTGTATGCTCTCTCATATATTGGCATTGTTTTGCCAAAATTTTGATTCATTTACATTCTGGCAAGACTTTGGCATTTCGCAAAGGTCCTAATTTTAGGATAGGTCATGCCGAAATTTTCCATCGACCATTGCATGCATGCATTGGTTCTGTGGTTGTAATAAACTTCTAATTCTACCTTGTACACCGCGCAGGCAACCATGGTCCGCATAATGAGGGAAGGCATTGTGGCTAGATTTTTGAAATGCGCGACGACCAACATGATACGAAATAACATGACGGAGATAAGATGTCCGTGCAGAAGATGCAAACTCAATTGGTTGATTGACCTAGATTCCTGAAATCTGCAGGCGCACCTGCTCCGCCATGGTTTCATGGATGGCTACACTCGGTGGATAAGTGATGACGAAGACGATGAGGCCGTAAATGGGGCGGAGGAAAATGAGGAAGGTGGGCAACATGATCATGATCACGGCAAGGACGGGCGAGATGAAGAAGAGTCTCCTGGAGCTGGTGAAGGTGCGGAAGCAGACCAGGATGATGATGATCTAGATGCCGGAGCAGACGATGGAACAACGCCAGGCTGGGTGCGGGACCCTTATGTTCAAGAACTACTTCTCAAGCAGACGAGTAACACCAGGGCTGCCGCTAGAGAGAAAGCCAAGCTTGCGCAACTTGAGAAAGACGCGGTTACTCCATTGTATGAAGGATGCAAGCCCGATGATACCCGGTTGAATATAACGCTCAAGGCTATGAAGATGAAGGCAAAACACAAATGGACCGACACAAACTTCGAGGATATGATGGCATTCTGGCACGATTGTCTCCCGGAGGGGAACACGTGTCCAACTAGTATCGAGGACGCCGAGAAAATCGTGTGTCCTCTTGATCTACCGCACATTAGATACCACGTCTGCATCAATGATTGCATCATTTATCGGGGCGAGGATGCGGAGAAAACCACATGCCCGACGTGTGGCGTTAGTCGATACAAGAAAGGGAAGAAAGCTCCTCGAAAAGTGGTATGGTACTTTCCTATCACTCCTCGTCTGCAGCGCTATTTCGCAGACCCTAAGGAAGCAAATCTCATGCGCTGGCATGCGGAAAGAAAGAAGCCAGCTGATGACGATGACCCTGAAAAGGATGAGCTGCTGACGCACCCTTCAGATGGTAGCCAGTGGAAAGCATTAGACCTCGAATTCCCAGAATTTGGTGGAGATTCGAGAAACATCAGGCTAGGTGCAAGCACCGATGGACTCAATCCGTTCAGTAGCCAGAGCAACACGCACAACACTTGGCCCGTGTTTGTATGGATGTACAACCTCCCTCCCTGGTTGTGCATGAAAAAGAAGTACATACAAATGAGTATGCCAATTCAAGGGCCAAAACAACCTGGTACCGACATTAATCTATATCTCGGGCTGTTGAAAGAGGAGCTAGCCATGTTATGGGAATCCAGAGCCAATACGTATGACGCTGTCGCACAAGATTATTTCACTATGAGAGCCACGTTGGTCACTACGGTGCAAGACTATCCATGTTGCGGATATTTCTCGGGGCAGGTTATCCAAGGATTCTACGCATGCGTTAGGTGCATGGATAACACGACCTATCTCCAACTAGAGAAAGATCCAGGGTGTTCGAAAACCGTGTTCATGGGGCACCGAAGGTGGCTTGGAAAGAATGATGCATGGAGAAAACGTGGAGATCTGTTCAATGGAAAATCCGAGACCCGAGGAATCCCAGAGCGGAGGAGCAGTGAAGAAGTGGATGAATTGCTGAAAAACTGGAAAGAGTCTCCTAAACCGAGAAAGAAGCGAAAGAGGCAGCAAGACAAGCCGTTGATGAAGGTATGGAAAACAAGGTATGTTTTCTGGGAGTTGCCATACTGGAAGTTTCTCCGCACGCCTCATAGCCTTGACATCATGCATATCACGAAGAATGTGTGCGAGAGTCTAGTCGCTACCCTAATCAACATGCCAAATAGGACGAAAGATGGTCCAAAGCAAGGAACGACTTGATATTCATGGGCATCCGGAAGGATCTTCACGGAGGACGCCCTACTCCTGATGATCAGGAAGATGACGATGATCATTAGTCGGAGGCGACACAAGGTCGTCGAAAGGGTAAAAAGGTAAAGAAGAACGAATATTACTGCCCCCCTTCGTGCTTCACACTAAGCCAGGATGAGATCAAACAATTTTTCAAGTGCCTTCTAGGAGTCAAATTTCCTTACGGCTACGCTGGCAAGATAAGCAGGTACCTAGATGAGGCTAAGCAGAGGTTTAGTAGGATGAAGTCTCATGACTATGTCGTGCTAATGACGCAGACACTTCCGGTTGCACTACGAGGTATAATGGACGAGCATGTCCGAGAAACATTGTTTGGGCTCTGCAAGTTTTTCGACGTCGTCTCTCGAAAGTCAATTGGCGTGAAACAGCTCGGGAGGCTACAAGAGGAGATAGTGGTGATACTATGCGAGCTCGAGATCTACTTCCCGCCCGCATTCTTCGACATTATGGTGCATCAGCTGGTCCATATCGTGAAGGATATCATCCAACTCGGGTCGATGTACCTCCGCAGCATGATGGCGTTCGAAAGGATGAACGGACACATCAAAGGATACGTTCCCAACAGGTCCCGTCCAGATGGAAGCATAGCCAAGGGCTTTCTGGCCGAAGAGTGCATCTCTTTCTGCACGAATTATCTAGGCATCGAGAACCCTGTCGGTCTTCCCGTCAATAGACACCTTGGCAAGCTCGATGGATCGGGTCACCAAGAGGGTCGTCGCGTATTGCATGCAGACTACGATTGTCGACGCGCAGACTTTGATAGAGCAAACCTAGTCCCGCTACAACATTTAGAACTGATCGATCCTTGGGTACAAAAGCACAAAAGGTCAATCGAGAAGAAGTATAGTGACCGGGGCATACAGAGGATGCAGGGAGAAATAATCAAAGAGCACAACTCAGATTTCACGCGTTGGTTTAGGCAGACGCTCCTAGATAATCCCCCGCAATCGCATTCTGCGGAGGAAAACATCATATTCACCTTGTCGCAGGGACCCATGCACAACCTGGTGACCTATCAGGTGTATGATATCAATGGCTACACATTCTACACGGAGGAAAAGGACAACAAGTGTGACTATCAGAACTCAGGCGTAACATCGGAATTCTACACCGATGACAACATGAAGGAAAGATTTTACGAAAGGATCGAGGAGATCTGGGAGCTCGAATACTATGGAGAAAAGGTGCTGATGTTCCGTGTCAGATGGGCCAAGAGCGTCGAAAGAGAAGACCGGTATTTCACAACCATGTTAATACCCGAAGCAGCCAAATCCAAGGCCACTGGTGCGCACGTCGCCGTGAAAAAAAAACCGTGGGTACTGGCTAGCAAAGTGGACCAATGTTTTTTAATTACTTACCCGACAAAGCCTAGTCGTGTTGTCATGAGAAGAGGAAAAAGAAACATCATCGGAATGGATGGAGTCGCCAACGAGCAAGACTTCGACCAGTACGGTGATCCAAATATTGAAGATGACGACGACTACAATGAAGAAACATACATCACAAGAAGAAAAAGGACAACCTTACCCAAAAAAGGTAGCCCGTTCGAGCGAAGAAACATAAAAGTGTTAGAGCTAAATTATTCAACCGCGACAAAGAAGGGAAAAAAGATTGTAAAACGCTATCTCAAAAAAGTTTGTAAAACACATGCTCAAATTTTTTTGTATTGATGCATATGGATGGCATATTATTAATGGACACATTATTATTTAATTTCTTTCTACTTTGAATCACTTTTGTACCACTTTTGTACCACTTTTATGATATATATGTACCACTTTTGTCATATAAAACATATAACAGATACTTTGTATAGTTTACATAGTTTTTGGGATATTTTTTAACATTTTAAAGTAGTTTTAAAATAAAAACAAAAAAAGGGGGCTCACACAGGGTTCGAACCTGGGTGCTCACACAGGTTTCGAGCATAGGGAGGAACCAATGGGATATTGTAGTGCTAGTGTCAACAACAGGGGCGACCGCCCTCTTATTTGACCTGACACGACACTTAGCCGTAGCGCACCCTAACCTAGTGCGCTACGGCTACGACTAAGTGCCGTGACAGGTCAAGTTTCAAGCACGGACCCGTCCCTCTCCCTATCATCCTCAGACACAAATTGAGCCGAGAGAGACGTGCCGCCGCTGCCGCTCGATCTGCTCGTCGCCGCACTCGCCGCTACCGAGGAGGAGGCCGTGGAAGAGGAGAGGAGGCCACCGCGCGTCCAAGGAGGAGGAGAGGAGGCCGCCGCGCGTCCAAGGAGGAGGAGGCCGTGGAGGCCGAGGAGGCCGCCGCTCTCCGTCCGCGCGTCCAAGGAGGAGGAGACCGCCGCTCTCCGTCCGCGCGTCCAAGGAGGAGGAGGCCGCCGCTCTCCGTCCGCGCGTCCATGGGCTCTCTGCTCAGGTAAGTCATGGAGTCACGACCTCACACATGGCTTGCTTTTCCATGGATGCTTTGTGATAGCCACATGCACACGATGCACCTCCACTTCCTCATTAGGCTACAAACTAGGTTTAGGCATGGCAGATCCGTCGGTTGTAGTCCAAGTTAGTTGAGACTTGTTTCTCAATTGGTGTGCAGCAGAGTAGTTGTAGAAGAGGGCCATGACAGCCTCAGCTGCGACAAGAGCTCCTCATCATAGCATGCCCTTAATTTGTCTAGCTAATCATTCATTCCTTCCTTCTGCACCTAATCACCCCTAGCAGAAATAATCGAGTGTATGATGTGCTTTGCCAGCATTTCGGTTGTGGGACATATTAGAGAACATATGCAAATGTTGGAATTTCAGACTGTGTTAGTTTAGCATTTATTTAATGATGAACTGGAGCATCATGTCTGATATGTATTGGGTTAAAAATGAAGCTTATAGAGTAAACCACTTGTATTTTAATGTGTAAATGGTCTATGTGCCTGGTACTCTGGGTAAACCACTTGCTTATAGAGTTAACTTCTATATGAACTATTTGGTTTTTCTTTCATGTTCCTGTTTACAAAGTTTTTTTTACATGAGATTGTATGTGTTCCCCAATACATAGAATGCATTGTAGTAAATGTTGTAGCCCCATATAGTATGCCATTGCCAAGGACATGTGAAATGCTCAATCTTGTAGTAATAGTTTGTGGGTATGTACTGCTCTCTTAGGATTGGTGGCTTCTTATTTTCCAAGTATTACTATCAGAATTTTTGTCCGTGTCAGCAGCTTCTCTGTTTATTCAGTGCAGTTTCATTTGATGTGACAGAGGTATTTAGGCATGAATAGCCATAATGAATCAGCTAGTAGTATACCTTAGTAATTTGTCTCGTAATTACATGTTCCTGTAGCACTGAAGAATATGTAGGGAAAGAAAAAATATACCCTAGAGTTTCAACCAGATTATTGGTAGTTGGAAAAAATACTTACCATTCTCATGAATATAGATAGGAGGATTACCATATGATTTCTTCAAATGTTCAAGCACTTGCTGGAGACCATAACCCGGCACATAGAACTGAATAGCACTATACGTCAGACTTTGTTATTATATATTTATATGTAAGAACATATTTACTGCAAGTTTATCTTACCCTAGTAAATGAATTTTATTTGTTGTAATTTGCTTGTTGTCAATTGCTATTCTTGCTATCATTTTATTGAAGTGCACTTGCTCTAATTTGCTTGTTTTCATTGAAATGCACTTGCTGTAAGTTTATCGAAGTGCACTTGCTGTAATTTTATTGAAGTGCACTTGCTGATATATATGTTCCCGCCTTCCACCATTCTTGGTTATGCTCTCCTTTAAATACCAGTTAGAGTGGTTGCTGTGCTTTGTTGTATTCGTAGCTATATTACCGTGCCTAGTTGTATTCGTATGCAGGTGCTTGTATGAAATCTGTCCCGATTTTCGCTGAAATGTTGATTAACTTCCGTTTCGGCAGAAATCGGGCACTCCTAGTTTAACAAAAATGAGCAATGGTCATGCCGGATTTTTCCGTGCACTTTACTAACCATTATTTGCCTTTTATTAGTGCAAACATGTGTGACAACGACGAGGCTGGATCTTCTCAGCGTATCAATGCTGAAGGAGAAGTGAGACCTCAAAACAGACCCTTGTCATTCTGGGAGGAGGTCGAGTGGCTAGAAAGAATGACAGAGGGTGATGAAGAATACAATCCTTCCGAGAGCGACGCTGATGAGATGGAAGACGCGGAGGAAGAAGAAGCGGCCGAAGGAACGGAGGATGATGAAACCACTGATGGCGGAGAGGGCACAACAAGTGGTAGTAATCCGCCTAAGAAGAAGAAGGAAAGGCGCCCGAACATGATCGGCACCGTCAGAGAGGAAATTACCAAAGTGAGCCCAACAGGGGTTCCTTTGGCGCCCGACCATGTGGTCAAAGGGTACGGTGGGCAAGTGGCGGCTATCACCCGGACCACCATCTCGATCAACACCGAGAATCTCCATCATAAAGATAATGGCCATTTGCGCACACTCCTCTTCGAGAAGCGGCACACAAGATACAAGTTCCCCCTTCAGTATCGGAACACAAATTATCATGGGAATGAAGTAAATAAATCCGCCCTCACGAGGATGAGCACCGCCCTGGCCAGCTGGAGAACTCGGATAAAGAAGAAGATATTTAAAGAAGAGAAAAGTCTCGAGGAGATCCAGAAGATTGACCTGCAGATCACCGAAGACCAATTCTAGGAGTTCAAGGCCAAGTGCACATCCGAAGCAGCCAAGGCCTCGAGTAAGCGGGGAAAGGAATTGCAGGCGATGAATATAGGTCACCACCATCTCGGATCTAGTGGTTACAGAGCTGCGGAGCCCAAATGTGATAAGGAGGACGACGAGTATAGAGCTAAGGGGATACCTAACCCCTTTTCGAAATTCGAAAACAAGTAGCTTCGAAACTTCATCAGGGATCGTTACCATGTGGACCCCAAAACCAAAGAAATCACCGCGGAAACTAAGGTGAAGGACTTCGAGGTTCTTGCGGTAAGTAATTTAATTACTGCGGATCAAGTCGATTACATTATAATCGATCAAGTCGAATTTCTAAATGGTTCACGTTACTTCTTCTGCAGGACCAGGAAATTGCTAGTCAGGGATCCCATGGTTCCTCATCCCACGGGTCGACGGCGGCCACCCGGTGGGATAACCCTTTGAACAGGGTGATGGACTGGTCCAAGAAAATCACGCCGTTTACAAAGAAGCCATCATCGGCTGGCCGTCTGGCCGGCTTCGGGGCTAAGAATTGGGTGGATCATTTTGGTCCACCCCCAAGGACGCGTGTGGAGGGAAGGAGCGACGAGGAAAACCGCGAGGTTCAGGAACTTAAGGAACAAGTGGCGCAGATCCCGCAGATCGTCCAAGACAACCTGGCAATCACCCTCACCTCCATCCTGCCTACCTTGGTGGAGTCGATAGCAAACTGGAGTGCGGGTGGTCGACAAGGGCCGTGCCCGATTCCAAGCATGGTCAGTAGCCACTCAAACAATGCGGCGCCGATGATCCCGGTGAATTATGTGTTCGTGACTCTGCCCGCTAGCACGGCGGTGCCGGAAGCATTGGTGACTCCACCCTCTAGCACGGCCGCGCCGGAAGCATTGGTGACTCCCCCTGCCATCACCGCGTCGTTGGAGCTTAATGCAACCGATAGGGAGAATACATCGGCGGCCGGCACCGTGCCATCAAGCAACCCCTCCGTCTCTTGCACGCCCATCATCGTATGCGGTGCCTCGACATTAGCCGAGCTCGACGCCATCACGGTAAACCAAATACTTTACCGCCTTGCCATTTATTACTCTTATGGCATCTTTTTAATGCCATACATGTTTTTCGTAGACGGATGTTCCATGCACTCTCTTAAGCTTCGTGAACAACGAGTTGAGGGATGTTGCCAAGGGTACCATCATTCAACCCTTGCACCACACGTTCCACTCAAAGCCGATGCCATATAGCGTGCATAGGATTAAAATTATCCGGGTGCTAAGGGGCTGCGATGACCTGGAACCTCCCATTCTACCCCCAGGAGCGGATGAAGAAGAGCCGGCTGTCCTCAGAAGTTGCTTCGGCTTATTCCTGCTATGGCCAAAGAGCATGATTCGTTTGGGGACAGCCGGGGCCATCACCCCACAGACAACAACACTGCCTGTCGTGCCAGCGCCAAGCCATGGCAAGACCCCCACACCGTCACCTCCACGCGATTGTTCGGCTGGTCATATTGACATGATCATGGCGCAGGATCTGAACGAGGATGACGAAGATTACTTCGATGATTTCATCAACACAAATCTTTTCCCTGGCGACCTAAACGAAGACCCAGCTGGTGGCCCCGCAGAGAAAGCCACTTGCAACAAATGTCTCTTTGGTTCTCAGGAGACGCCTCCAGCTTGCACCTTCACCGAGCTAGCGGATACATCCAACCGGCCCTTTGTTCTAAGCCCTGACAAACTATATAGGGCGATCGATGATCAGATTGTGGTGCCGACCCACTTCCCAAAAGGCAAGAAGACCAGGAAAAGAAAATCTCGCAGCTCGAGCCGGTGGCGTCAACTACAAATCCGATCAGGTTTCAGGATGGGCCACCAAGACCAAAGGGTATTATGTGGAGGATGCATGTGGCGGGTGAGCCCATGCTAACTAACAAATTGCTCAGGCTCGCCACTTCAGAAATGAGGAGTGTGCATGATGGTGTGCTGACGATAGAGAGATGCCTTCTTGCGGAGAAAGATCCCTCGCACCCGGTATTCGTGGTTAAGGTGCCACGAGGCTTGGGCTTCGTTGATAATGTCCCCGCGGATCTGTTCTTCCTGCGGTTTGACGACATCTTCAATATGTTCCACCTGTATCCGCTGCACTATACCATGGTACGCCTGTTTTCTCTCAGCCTGGCCATTCAGATCATTAGAGAGAACACCCCGGGCATCGCTATAGTGGACCCCTACTACATGCGTGATGGCTGCTTGGGAAGCGCCATTGAACAGTGATTCGTGGCCTCGTACCTCCAAGGCATCTTGGTGGCGAACAAGACAAAGGAATACATTCTCGTGCCTTTCTTTCCCGAGTAAGTCATTATTCACTCGCCGCCATAACATGCTTTATTAGATTTTCATCATTCTTTTTCCAACACATTCCGTTTGAATTGTTTTGCGCAGAGATCAACACTACACACTCATCTGCTTGTCGCTGAAACATTCGCAAGACACGTATTTCGACTCAGGGAGACAAGAAAATAAGAAAAACTATGACAAGATCAAGGAAGTTCTGGATGATGCTCTCACCGGCTATGCCTCAGCGGAAGGCGCCACCTTCGTGCGTAAGAAGCTCAAGTTTGGCAGGCACGTCTTCACCCATGTGACGGAATTCCCCTGCGTGAAGCAGCCGGCAGGCAGTCAGAAGGAAGCCTACTATGCACTCCATCACATGAGGGCGTTCCTACTAGAGCAATAGAATTCTACGTTGCCAGATCATCTCAAACGGTGGGCCGAAGTCAAGGCCAGGATCAATGATTCAGATATTAGACAAGAGATGTATCGCATCCAGCAATAGTTTGGGGCAATCATCAGCCGTGATGTCATGACTTCAGGGGGGGTCTTCTACGGAGGCAATCCCCCGAATAACCGTGACGTAGTAGATTGCCTAAAGATGCAGGGTGACTATAGGGCGTTCATGACGAAACAAGGCGTCCTCCCGTTCCCTGAGACGAGCCAGAAGTCTTGATGTGTTGGTCTAGTTGTAGTTCTTTATCCCCACGTGTACTTGTGTGTGTCGACATGTACATGCTACTACTTGGTATTTTTTGCTTACTTTGTTACCTTATTTGATAAGTATATCTTTATATGCGACTTTTACTTGTTTTTTCACCATCATTTAATTATTATTGACAACTTTTAGATGACGTGGTATGTCGTGTACAAGGGACGGGTTCCTGGAGTCTATGATAATTGGGAAGACTGTCGGAGACAGGTGCACCATTTCAGCGGCAATAACTACAAAGGGTACAATACTATGGAAGAGGCGGAAGCTAGATACGCGCGCTATCTAGTGGGAGTTAGGACGAGGAACCGGATGAAGACCTATACCTCCGTCGCTGTGATGGTTATCGTCCTTGGTTGTCTGTCATGCATGTTCCTACTTTAGATGTCTAGGCGAGCTTCCGCGAGCTCTAACTTGGTTGAGACATGTATTCATGTCATCACTAGCTACTTTGTAACTTGATCGAAATAATATAACTTATACTGTGTATTTATGTATGTGACTTATCTATATGTATTTGTTTCTATCTTGTCTGTGTATTTATTTCTGTATTGTATATCTGTGTATTTATTTCTTCACTGTATATCTGTGTATATCAGCTGTATTGTATATAATCTGTATTGAATATTATCTGTATTGATTATTTGTTTTTGTTTTTTGAAAATCTAAGCCATGGCACACATATACGTGGTCAGTGGCGCACCACGTTGGTGGCGCACCTGGTCAAGTACTAGTAGCGCACTACGTCATGCGCCACAGGAACAACCGTAGTGGCGCACCAGCCAGTGCGCTACTACTAACTAGATACTAGTAACGCACTTGTCATGCGCCACAGGAAAAACAGTGGTAGCGCACTGTGTTGTGCGCCACTACTACCTCGAGATACCTGTAGCGCACGGGCACTTTTTAGCCGTAGCGCAGAAGTCGTGGCGCACCCCTAGTGCGCCACGGAAGGGGAAAGTAGGTGCGCCACAGACATGCGTTTACCTAATAGTGGGTAATGCCTAAGGCACCGAGGAAAAGTAGAGGTCCTCCACTAGAAAGGCCAGAGAATGTGCTGCAGCAAGTGATGGATAGCTTGGCAAACCCAGTAGCAGCAGCGATTGATCCGGCTCAGGCACAGGCCGAGCTAGAGGAAACTAGGCAAAAAATACTAGAGGGTGCAAAAAAGATAGCCGCGGCTCAGCAGTCGTTGAACATGACACTGCGTGAGTACGCAAAGGCAAATAAAGTAGATGTTGTAAAAGTGAAGGGGAGAAACCTCATGAGTGAAATGAACAAAGAGGGTGATACTAGGATTGAGGAGTCAAAGAACTGTTTGTCCATGGGGCTGCCGAAGTATAGTACCCCGGCAAAGAACCTCAGAGCAGCAGATGCAGCTGTATCCGAATTAGAGGGTCTAACGGGTGAAGCCCGTCAGAGACAGCAAGATAGGGTCAATGAGTTGGCTCGGATCGCGAACAGGCAAAATGAGGAATTGCTCAGGGCTAACCCGGAGAGAGCTGGGGCCTCCAAGATCGTACATTCGGCGGTGGGTAACCCGGAGAAATCCTCTAGAGCTGCATCGTCACCTCATGGCGGTCGTAGGAGAGAAGAAGTAGTAACCTCGGCTAGGAGGAATAAGCAGATAGTCCCATATGACCCGGCAAGGGCAGGGAAAGGAAAAGAAGTGCAGAGAAATGAGGATCAATGAAGTGTGAGCCGAGGTGAAGCTGGCCGAGGTAACCGACAAGGAAATGTTGTAAACTGCAAGGAAATGTTGTAAACGGCAATGCCGGACAGCGCAACTCGGCAGGAGCAGGACAAACGCAGCAGCGGAATATACCAAGGCAAGAGCAAAGTGTTGGCCGAGGTATGCAATAGAGAGGTGCTCCATGAGAGAAAGACCGATATAATGATGGTGATTCGGAAATGGTGACCGCAGGATACCCAAGGCCGGACTATCATGTGACAGGGTCAAGATTGGGAAGCATGGATTTGATGCCTGACGATGCCAGATTAAAACTGGATCGGCTGTATAGGTCGGAGCAGATTGAATGTCAAGGTCCCCCGGGTCCTGTGTGTTTTGGGCCCCGGATCATGAAGGAACCTCTGCTACCTAACTTCCAGCTACCTAGAGGCACTAAGACATACGATGGCAGCACAAAGCCAGAGGATTGGTTGATTAACTATGCTACAGCTGTAAAGATTGCTACAGGCAACTTGAGATGGGCTGTGAGATACGTACCTCAGATGTTAGAGGGGCCAGTGAGGGTATGGCTAAACAATTTGCCGCCCGGAAGCATTAACTGTTGGATCGATTTTGAGGAAATGTTTGTCAGCAATTTCTCAAGTACGTATCAGAGACCGAATAGGCCACAGACCCTAGCGATGTGCAAGCAGAAACTGAATGAGACAGACCGGGAATTCCTGACCCGGTGGCGTACCCTGCGAAACTCCTATGAGGGTGTAATTGAGTCACAAGCCATATCATGGTTTGCACAAGGGTGCAGATATGCAAGCATGTTGTGGCAAAGATTGCAAAGGGATATGCCAACTACGTTGGCAGAGATAATCCGGATCGCTGATTCGTATGCCTTGGGTGATCCGACACAACCCAGGTTAATGCCAAGCGAGTCAAACAAGGAATACTACCAGAGAGATGGAGCCGGGTCATCCTGGAGGAATGATTACCGAGGTAAAAGAAGAGATGACAGACCGGATTACCGGTACAGTTCACAACAAGTTGCTACTGTGAATCAAGATCAATCTGGTGCAGGAACCAACCGACGTCAGAAAACTAGAGGACAACAATGGACACCGAGAAATGATGGCAAGAAAACTTGGACGCTAGAGCAAAAGAAACAGTGGCAGGAAAAGAAGGACCGTCCGAGGTATACTTATGAGTCAATGCTGGATCAGCCGTGCAAATTTCACACGCCAAATCCGAGTAACCCAGCGGGTCATACAACAAGGCAGTGTGAGTGGATGCGCAAGATATAACAAGGTGGTTCGGGGAATGCTCAGGCACCTCGGAACGATCAACCTCGACAGGAGTTACCCCGGCAACAATTGCTCTCCGGAGCGAACACGCAACAACTAATGTTGCCTCCCTCTCCGCCGAGGTATGACAACCATGAGAGAAGGGATGCGGTGCATCAAGTGGAAGACCAGCATCAACCGGATCAGAGGTACCCCGAAAACGAGGGAAGAAATGAGTACAGAGAACATCATTAGAGTTACTGTGTGTTTACCACGGAGGAAACAGATAGAAAGAGCTTGCAGCACCGACACATGGAGGTGAATGC
The DNA here is from genome assembly GCA_916181665.1 of Avena sativa. NCBI lineage: Eukaryota > Viridiplantae > Streptophyta > Magnoliopsida > Poales > Poaceae > Avena > Avena sativa. The sequence goes on from OV702295.1 coordinate 440,853,713, forward strand.
GGTAATGCCCGCAGTGACGAGGTATATGCCGTGGTCGGATCAAGAAATCACCTGGAGTATAAAAGATCACCCCAAGCTCATGTCAAGCCCCGGCTCATATGCGTTAGTGCTGGACCCAACATTCATAGGGCCAAATATCAATGTGAGATTCTCCAAGGTGCTGATAGATAATGGCAGTAGCATCAATATCATGTATGCGGATACAATGCGCAAGTTGGGTATCTCGGAGAACATGCTCTAGGCTACAAGGACGACTTTCCATGGCATTGTGCCAGGCATTTCTTGTGAGCCCATAGGCAAGGTCCGGGTTGACATATTGTTCGGCACGTGAGATAATTGCCGAACTGAGAACATGCTCTAGGCTACAAGGACGACTTTCCATGGCATTGTGCCAGGCATTTCTTGTGAGCCCATAGGCAAGGTCCGGGTTGACGTATTGTTCGGCACGTGAGATAATTGCCGAACTGAGAATTTGGAGTTTGAAGTGGTGAACTTAGAAAGTGCGTATCACGCGTTACTCGGTAGGCTAGCACTGAACAAGTTCATGGCAAGTTGTCACATCAGTTATCTGAAGATGAAGCTGCCCGGGCGAAATGGTGTGATTACCATAACTGGTGATGTCCGACGTTCTATTGAGTGTGCGTCAGCCGGGACTAACATAGCCGAGTCACTCGTGATCGTGCAAGAGAAAAGAAAGATACAGGAGGTGGCGGGGTTAGCTCAGTCCGCGCAGCAGTATATGCCGGCGCTGAGTAACCAGTATATCCAGGCGACAAAAGATACCAAGAAAGTGCCTGTCGATGATATGTTCCCAGAGCGCACCGTAACAATTGGTGTCGGGTTAAATGACAAATAGGAAAGCTAGCTCGTCAGCTTCCTCCGTGAGAATCGGGACATTTTTGCTTGGTCCACACAGGACTTGCAAGGTGTTCTGAGGGAGTTGGCCAAGCACTCTTTGAATGTGAGACCCCGAGCAAGGCCGGTGAAGCAACCTCTCCGCCGCTTCGCCGAAGATAGGAGAAAAGTCATTGGAGATGAGATAGCTCAGTTACTAGCAGCTGGATTTATCATGGAAGTTCTTTACCCGGATTGGCTATCTAATCCGGTGCTGGTGGAGAAGAAGAAGGACGATCCGAATGTGGTAGTGGTTTGGCGTATGTGTATCGATTACACGAACCTGAATAAGGCGTGTCCAAAAGATCCATTTCCACTGCCAAGGATATATCAGGTCATAGATTCAACTGCTGGGTGTGAACTGTTGTCATTCATAGATGCGTATTCTGGTTTCCACCAGATACCTCTGAATCCGGATGACCAAATAAAGACTGCATTTATCACCCCGTATGGGGCTTATTGCTATCGCACCATGCCATTTGGTTTACGTAATGCAGGGGCAACGTACCAGAGATGTATGCAGAAATGTTTGCATGACCAAATTGGTAAAAATGTGCAGGTGTATGTGGATGATGTTATTATCAAGACCAAGGAACGCAAACGCTCCTTGATGATATCAGGCAGACATTCGCGAACCTAAGGAGGTTTCGAATGAAGCTTAACCCGAAAAAATGCACTTTTGGTGTCCCGGCTGGAAAATTACTCGGATTTCTTGTCTCTAGCCGAGGTATCGAAGTCAATCCAACTAAAATCTGGGCCATAGAGCGAATGGAACTGCCGAAGTGTCTTAACGATGTCCAGAAGTTCACTGGTTGCCTGGCATCTTTAAGTCAGTTTGTATATCGGTTGGGAGAAAAGGCACTGCTTCTCTATCAACTCATGAAAAAGTCGGACAAGTTCATTTGGATGCCGCAGGCCAATGAAGCCTTTATCCAATTAAAGAAGATATTAGCCACTGCACCAGTCTTGGCCTCTCCACTATCAAAGGAGCCAATGTTGCTATATATAGCCGCAACCAACCGAGTTGTAAGTGCAGTAATTGTGGTAGAGCGCGATGAAGAGGCTAAGTTAGTGCAAAGGCTAGTGTATTATCTGAGCGAGGTATTATCAGCCTCAAAACAAAATTATCCACACTATCAGAAAGTGGCATATGGTGTGTACATGTCGGCTAAGAAGCTAAAACACTATTTTGAGGAGCATCCCATCAAAGTAATATGTGAAGCTCCCATATCTGAGATAATGAGTAACAAGGATGCAAGTGGCAGGATTGCGAAATCGGAAATTGAGCTAGCTCCTTATGCGCCACAATATGACAGAAGAGAAGCAATCAAGTCTCAGGCTGTGGCCGACTTTTTTGTGGACTGGGCCGAGGTGCAATACGAACCACCATTACCAGATCCAAACTATTGGAGAATGCACTTTGACGGGTCAAAAACAAAACCCAGGTTAGGCGCCGGAGTTGTGCTTACCTCGCCAAAGAATGACCAGTTGAAGTATGTGTTACAGATCCATTTCGCAGCATCAAACAATGTCGCCGAATATGAAGCACTTGTGCATGGGCTCAAAGTGGCAAAAGAAATTGGGATACGTCGGATCCAATGCTTTCGCAACTCGGATTTGGTAGTTCAGCAAGTGTCGGGGTTGTGGGACGCTCTTGATCCAAACATGGCATTATACAGATTCCATGGGCAGAAGATATCTGGTTATTTTGAGGGATGCGAATTTCATCATGTACCCAGGCTGCCGACGTATTGTCGAAGCTTGGATCAACCCGACAAGCAATCCCACCGGGTGTAGTATTAGAACACCTCAGAAAACCATCTATCAGGCCGTCCCTAGAAACCGACTCAACTTACGTCCAGGAGGATTTGGAGTCCAGAGCCGTACCCATGGACATTGACATGGGAGGTGGTACGCGAAACCCGGGGACTGCCTTGGCGAACCCGGGGACTGCTTCGCAAGACCCGGGGACTACTCAGCGTGATCCGGTTGAAGTTATGCCGGTGGATCAGATGGAAATTGATGAGGACGTGTTCCTAGTGCGAGTTGTACCAGCTTGGGCGTTACCCATATTTCAATTCCTGAGAGATGGAACTTTACCCACTGAGGAGGTGCTATCCAGGCAAACTCAGAGGAGAGCAAAGGCATACACGATCATCAATTCCGAGCTATACAAAAGGAGTATGACTAATGTCCTCCAGCGATGTGTTGACCCGGAAGAAGGGCTTGACATCCTCCGAGATATACATCAAGGGGAATGTGGGCATCATGCCTCGTCCAGAGCCTTGGTAGCAAAAGATTTCCGCATGGATTCTACTGGCCAAGTGCCTTAGAACAAGCAGAGGACTTGGTAAGAAAATGCAATGGTTGTCAGAGGTATGCTACCAAGACACATATGCCAATGTCAGAGCTCAAGACCATACCAATCACCTGGCCATTTGCCGTATGGTGTTTGGACATGGTTGGCCCGTTCAAACCAGCGAGGGGAAATATGACTCACATTTTGGTCATGGTTGATAAATTTACAAAGTGGATTGAAGTAAAGCCCATAAGAAAATGTGATGGGGCTACGGCCGTGACATTTCTCAAAGACATCATCTTGAGATACGGTTATCCTCACAGTATCATAACAGATAATGGCACAAATTTTGCTGAAGGAGGATTTGCGTGATTCTGCCGAGATAAGAAGATCCGGCTGGACGTTGCCTCGGTAGCCCACCCCGCATCGAACGGACAAGTGGAGAGATCCAACGGATTAGTATTATCCGGGATAAAACCCTGGCTCATTGAGCCGCTGCAGAGATCAGCGGGGTACTGGATAGAAGAACTACCAACAATACTGTGGAGTTTATGAACAACTCCGAATTGATCAACAGGCTATACGCCATTCTTTCTAGTATATGAGGCAGAAGCTGTATTACCAGCCGACATAGAGCATGATTCGCCTAGGGTCACCCAATACACAGAAGCCGAAGTGCAAGAAGCCCGGCAAAATGATGTTGATCTGCTGGAAGAAGCGAGAGAATTGGCATTGTCCAGATCCGCCATATATCAGCAAAATCTTCGACGCTATCATAGCCAGAAAGTAAACCCCCGAGTCTTCCGGGAAGGTGATCTGGTACTCCGGTTGGTACAACGTACTGCTGGCATGCATAAGTTATCCCTCCATGGGAAGGGCCATTCATTGTGAGCGAAGCATTACACAATGATTCTTATTATCTTATCGATGCAAAACCACAAGAGAAGAACAAGGTGGACAGGTCCGGCGCGGAATCTAAGCGTCCATGAAATGTAGCTCTACTTCTTCCTTTCTATACTTAGCAGAAACGTGTATGTATCCGAGTCTCTCATATGTCTGTGTGTATGCCGGCAATGAGTCTATCAATGAAATGTGGGCACCTCGAGCAGTAACTCGGGGACTGCCTTGAAAATATTTGTTGTCTTCCGTATTTATTATTTATACGTCGGCTAGCGTAAGTTTTTCTACTTAAGCCGGATTAGTAGTGTGTCAGCACCAAGAACCCAACTCTTCGACTTGCTGTTGTCCAACAAGATTTGGCTTCATGGCAAGCAAGAGAACAAGTTTGGAATTGCGTAGCACATGAAAAACGTCTAAGGAAAGGAACTTAATCGAGCCGACGTTTGTTTTTCGGACTAAGCTTATGTTTACTTTCGATTTATTATGCTGAATTATTTTGAGCTAATCCTAAAGTTTCCAAGTATTGTTAAGACAGTTTTTGAAGCTCAGACTCGTAAGTCATAAAACAGAACCAAGGTAGACACGAGCCGAGCCAAGAGATTGGATGAACATGCAAATGAAACTCGGGGACTACGCCCAAGTCAATCCAGCATAAAAACTTAGTAGCAAAATATCACTTGTGTGCAAGATACAATTGCACCCGGCATACCGGGGATCTGATAAAATTTAAAGTGTTTATAATCAAGGAGCAGCAAGAGGAGGTAATTCGGCGCCAGCAGGTGCAGCCCCAGCCTCGGCTTAAGAGTCATCTGCATCTTCCTCGATGTCTGAGTCTTCGTCCTCTTCGTCCTCATCCGAATCATCTTCAACGTTTTCAGCATTTTCTTCGTCGGCGGCATCTAGGAAGCTTGGTCCCTCGTTCCATTGATGAATGGGGGCGTATTGGATGAAGCTATGGACACAAGCCTTGTGCCGAGCTACCCTATCCGGGTCAGTGGACCACCTTGATCCGGTGCGCATGCGCTCAAGGAGTTTGAGGTCAATCTTCTCGTACCACGTAAGCACGTAGTGAAGAACGATCTCAGCTCCGGCGCGTCCAGCTGATTCTCTCCAGAGATCGAGCCGAGTCTCGCACTCCATGAGCTTGGCAAAAAGAACAGCGGTACTCTCCGGAGTATCTTCTTCAGGCCAAAAGACGTTGAAGATCCGGACTACTACGTCCAAGATATCCTTGCCGTAGTTCTTCATGATCTCGACTCGGGAGGACAAGCTGACTATCAAGTCCTCAAGATCAAGAGGAATGGTGCCAGGACCAGATGGAGTACCCCTCTGCCTGCGGAACTTGGCGACATCCTTGGATGCAATGACATCGCTCTCTGGGAATTTGCCTGAAAAAAGGGAGACAGGTGAAATAAGTGAGAAGGGTTGACCTAGAGAGATTCATGACAATTGAAGAGAAAAAGAACTTACCAGAAATATGGCTGTGAACCCGGGTCAGCTCCTTGGTGCAGTTGTCGCGCCTCTCCCGGAGTTGCACAAGTTCAGCATTCACCGACTCAAGCTTGACGTTGGCCTCCTTAAGTAATTCTTGGTCCTTGGCAATCTGGAGGTTGAGGCACTCTCGCTCTTCAGTAAAGTCCTGGCCAGCTTTTTGAAGTTCGGATTGGTGCTGCGCTTTCAGCTTCTTCATATCTGCCTTGAGCTTAGCAATTTCATCATCTTTGGTTCGGAGGGCGGCGAGCTCATCATCTTTCTTCTTGAGTTTAGCTTGATGCTGCCCTGCTTGTTCGAGAAAATGCAGCATCATATCAGGCACGGGCACACTATCTTCAAGAGAGGCTGAAATAGTTTGTTGACCCGGCAAAGCCGAGGTATGAATGTTTGCCGAGCCAAGGAGAAAAGGAGATAGAGAGCATAGCAAGGTTGAGCAAGAATAACTTACCCTTTATCTGGTCCAAGTTTTTCCTCATGATGGTATTCTCAGCCTCTACCCCAGCTGCGAAATCCGAATGATGGATTAGTTCGGCGAAAAAGATGAAGAAAAACGGAAAAATGCCAAGGAAGAAACTTACCCCTTTTATCGTGTTCGGTGACAAGCGCAGTATGTTTCACACGCAGCATTTTGTGAGTATCCAGGAGACGCTGAAACTCAGCGCTCCAGCGATTGGTGGTCACCTGAAAAGAGTACAAAAAGATAGCTTAGTCTTGTGCATACTCGAAGTGTACAAAATCCGAGCCAAGTGGAACTTAACCCGGCTCTAGGTGTGTGCATATTCGAAGTGTACAAGATCTGGGCCAAGTGGAACTTAACCCGGCTCTAGGTATGTGCATATTCGAAGTGTAAAAAATCTAGGCCAAGTGGAACTTAACCCGGCTCTAGGTGTGTGCATATTCGAAGTGTACAACATCCGGGCCAAGTGGAACTTAACCCGGCTCTAGGTGTGTGCATATTCGAAGTGTACAAAATCCAGGCCAAGTGGAACTTAACCCTGCTCTAGGTGTGTGCATATTCGAAGTGTACAAAATCTGGGCCAAGTGGAACTTAACCTGGCTCTAGGTGTGTGCATATTCGAAGTGTACAAAATCCGGGCCAAGTGGAACTTAACCCGGCTCTAGGTGTGTGCATATTCGAAGTGTACAAAATCCGGGCCAACTGGAACTTAACCCGGCTCTAGGTGTGTGCATATTCAAAGTGTACAAAATCCGGGCCAAGTCGAACTTAACCCGGCTCTAGGTGTGTGCATATTCGAAGTGTACAAAATCCGGGCCAAGTGGAACTTAACCCGGCTCTAGGTGTGTGCATATTCGAAGTGTACAAGATCCGGGCCAAGTGGAACTTAACCCGGCTATAGGTGTGTGCATATTCGAAGTGTACAAGATCCGGGCCAAGTGGAACTTAACCCGGCTCTAGGTGTGTGCATATTCGAAGTTATCAAGGAGCTACGTTAGTTTTCTAAGGAGCATCCGGCCGAGTAACAAGTTACTCCCCGGAGGCTCGGGGACTAATGGCTATATCACTAATATCTACAGCATCTTAAGGAAAAGACGAAGTAACGTACCTCTATCATCCGACCCGCAAGATTAATTGCCTTGGCAGCAGTATTCATCTACGCAGTGAATTCAGCGGGACCGAACTTCTCCGGGAGATCGTCATTGTGGACGAACTCCGCCTTGTTCTAGTTGTTCACAAACTCGATCAAGGTCGGAGGATATTGCTCGCCGCTGAGCATGTGGGGTGCCACTAGACCCTTGGCATGCGCTTCCCTCCTCTCAACCTAGGCAACGGCGGGGCTGGTGTGCAAAACGAGTTGCGCATCAGCTGGCTCGGCAGGGGCGTCCTTCGACGGTGGAGTCTTCTTTGAAAGCATGGACACAAGTGTGCGCTGTCCAGCCTCGATTGACGCTGCCCTGGTGGCGTCAGGAGCCTTTTTTCCATTGGGCTGCTGCTAAGAAGTTGAAGTTGCTGCAGCAGATTTGCCCTTGGGAGCTGCTTTGGTGCTAGCTTTGGCACTACTGGTGTCTTCTCGCCGAGTCTTGGAAGACTCGGACGAGGCGGAAGGGCTTGGTGCTGTTGATGGCGCTTTTGCTATTACTGCTGGTGCTGGAGTTGGTGCTGGTGCTGGTGTTGATCTCTGCTTCGGCGGAGGTGCTGAAGGAACCTCGGTTGTAGCTGGTTACGGTGGAGCCGAAGTGGTAGTTGCTTCAGCCTCGGCAGAGCCAGTTTCCCCTGCTCTGAGGTTTCCCTCCTCTTGACGAGGTGGGCTAAAACCCGGAGCAGCCGCTGAACCCTCCAAAATGGGACTCAACAGGCATGAATCATCGCCACGAGGGGGAGAAGGGTTGTGTCGTAGCGGCGAGGCAATGCCGGATCCACTCTGTGGGACCTCCACCGTGGCCCTGCCGAATCAAATCATGTCTGATGAGAAACTATAACAAAATAAGAGCAAGTGAATAGCAAAGGGAGAAACGACTTACTCATCCGAAGTCAGGGGCTCCTTCGGCTTGCGAGCTCTCTGGGCCATGGCCTTATTCGTGGCCTTGGTGGCAGCTTTGTCCGCGGACTTATTTCGCCTCTTAGCTGGCTGAGAAGGTCCGGAGGAAGAAGTAGATGCGGCCCCCCTCTTCTTCGGTGCGACCGGGACAGGCTCACCCATGGCAAGGGGAGGATCTTCATGGACAGGCCCACCGGGGTTAGCTGATTTCGGAAAAGCATAAGAAAGGGGGACAGCGTCAAATGCCTCCATCACCTCAATGTCCGAATCATCTTCATCATCGGGCCAGTCTCTAATGGAAGAGAGTTTACCGGTGGGTCGCTTGGTCACGTCCGCCATCGGCAGGAACATCTCCTGATCCGGCTCCTCCACATCCGAGGTGTCTCGATCAGGTGCCCATTTGAGAGAAGGCTCGGTGCCATCCTCAATGGTTTGCTGAAGGAACATCTAAGGGAAAGAAAAGACAAAGGGATTAACCCTACGACAGAAACCGACATATGATGCAATTCGGAAAAAGTTTGGGGCAAGAGACTTACCGCGGGGGGAAGCCTATCTCAGCAGAAGTGTTCGATCCCCCACGTCCACTCAGCCGAGAAGTCCTTCTTAGTGGTGAAGAGGGCCTTGACCCGGTGGAAGATCTCGGTGTTGCTCAACTCAAATGAGGAGGTCCGGTTGGGGTCACGGCCCTAGCTCATGTGGCAAACTTTGTGAGTACGTTTCTGGAGGGGGGAGATCCGGTTGCGGACGAATGTAATCATCGCGTCCTCGTTGCGCAACCCCAAGTCTTTCAGCTCCTGGAACCTTTTGTTGACTTGGTTCGCCAGGACGGTGGGCTTCTTGGGGACCGCGTCTCACAGATCCGGATTAGGAGGACCGGGAGCGTAAGGGTGCAGCCGGATCAGATCCTCAGTAGTGTTGTTCCGGACATAGAAGAAGGTTCAGGCCCAGCCCTTGCACGAGTCAAGCCCCGTAACTCGGGGAAAGATAGACTGTTTCCGGGGGGAGATGGAAGCTGCGCCGAACTGCGTGAGCTGCTTGTCCTCCGAATTAAGCTGGATGTTCGGAATCACATTCTGGCGAAGGCCAAAGAACCAGATCCAGAGCTCCTTCGTGGGCCACAGTCCGGCGTAGCCTTCAATGGTGGAAGCAAAGGCAGAGAGAGAGGTGATGGCATTTTCCAGAAGATGATGCGGTTGAAGCTCATATGTGTTGAGCCAGTCGTTGAAGAAATCGCTTGTTGGGAGCCCGAATCCACGTTGGAAGTGGGAGAGGAATACCACATACTCACCTGGATTTGGTGAGGGGTCAAGCTCCGCAGCGGGAAGACGCGTGGTGACGCCCTCCGGGATGCCCCGGCTGCGGTATAGCCATTCAATATCGTCCTGGCAAACCCAGGACCCAGCCCATGCGCCACGGTCGGCGTTCACCGCGTCCTCCTCCAATTCTTGCTCAGCGACGGCGAGCTCCTCTTCAGTCATCTCGAGATCACTGCCCTCACTGGCGCTAGCGGCAGTGGGTGACAATGGCCTGGATAGGCGAGGACCCGTGGCGGAGGAGATGCGGGGAGGTGGCAGCGACGCGGGTGTGCGAGGAAACGGTGCAGTTACGCAAGTGCGGTGGCGGCGGCGCTGTCGCTGGAGAGGAAGAGGAAGAAGAGGAGGCAAAGGGGGCGCGAGAGTGGGGAAAAGACCCAAGGGGCGCCCCCACCCCTATTTTACCACGCCCTTCAGGAGCAGTGGGATCGCGTTGTGCGGGCGGGCCACACGGTGTGTCCATGTATGACCCAGATCGAACCAATCATCGACGAGCCCCAGGAAGGGCCACAGGGCGCGAGAGATCCCATGACGTGACGCTATGATGCAGTTAACGAGGAGACAGGCACGATGCGACCTGTGCTACAGTAATAACTGACAATTACTGCGGCGGTTACTGGCGCAGGCCCTTAAAAAGAGGCAAAGTAATGATTAACCTCCACGTGGGGAAGCGTACAAGAGAAGGAAGAATGACCCGGATGAGTATGAGGTGACCCGACCAGCGAGTGAAAACTCAGAATGTGCCAAGGGAAAGTAAACCTATGAAAATCCGGACTATGAGATAACTCGGAAAGGGAGCCAGAGGTTCGATAAAATTGAACCTGTTGTGGCCTTAGCGGCTAAGGCAGCTAAGACCGCACCAGCTTCGGGGACTAATGTTGGGGGGATATCCCCGGGTAGGGTCACATCGGGGTATAAAGGCCGAGTTAGCCGAGGTACGGCAAGGTCAAAGCAGGTGCTAGCCGAGTCACCTCAAGGCAGGCTGAATCACGGGGTAACCCCGACCAGAGGATGTCCACCTAACTGGGTCTCAGCCGACTTATATCGTAAGTCGGTGAGATGTATCTAACTTGTATGCAGGTACAGGTGCGGCCGGATCTACTAGTTACGATCCGGGTTATACCAAGCTTACAAGAGAAGGAAGGTATCTCGCTGGTCAAAGGGTGAACACTGTACGCAGAGCGTGAGCGAAGCGGACAGAGGCCAGGACCACCGAGGCATGGCCGACAAAGGTGACGAAGCCTGTGTCGGATGACGCGGGCGCGCCGCAGAGGCTCACGTAGCCTCTGCATGGATGACACTGGGTTAAAGTGACCCGGTCGGCTTGCTATTTTGGGAGGAGGCATATTCCTTGGAATATGCCTCCACGTATGCCCTAATTGGATACCTAGCCTATATAAGGAGGGCTAGGGCCTCTGTAGAAGGGGTTGAGTTTTACTTGGTTGGTCTTTGACTAGTTAATTTTGAGAGGTTCATGTTCTACTAGCAAGTTCCTGAGGGCTAGCTAGTGGTGAGAGTAAGAGAGTTCCTTCTTCCTCCTCTCCCCAATACAGCTTGAGGAGCACTTGTAATCTGTGGAAGTGAATCAAATACAAAGCTACTGTGTGTGGAATCACCACACTATCCCTCCCTGGATTCCCCTAGTGCATTTAGTCCCCACCTTTAGCCTATACATGGCATCTGCCGTGACACCACCACGACATTGGTTATGTACCTGGGGGGTCGTTGATTTCTTCTGGCCAATCATCCCTTAAGAAAGAAAGGCAAGCATTTCAAAGGTGAGACAGATCACAGGAAGAAGCCTGACCTTGCTACTAGGGATGATGCATTTGGTATGGTCAAGGACATAGATGTAATCTTTAGAAAGGGTCCTGGCGGTCAATCTGTTCCGAACAACATCGCTACCGGACACGTTCCCATGTCGAAGAAGAAATCTATATTTTGGGAGCTATCCTATTGGAAAGTCCTACATGTCCGCTCTTCAATCGACGTGCACGTGATGAAGAATCTTTGCATGAACCTGCTAGGCTTCCTAGGCATGTATGGGAAGACAAAATATACACCAGAAGTACAGGAGGTCCAGCAATGTATGAAAGACCCAGAGAACATGCAACCACATAACAACATGGATAAAGGACGTCACTTAAGTCCTGCCAGCTACGCTCTTCCCAAAGCAGAGAAGAAAATCTGTTTGGAAATCCTTTAAAGTATCAAGTGCCATCTGGATTCTCTTCGAATATAAAGGGGATAATAAATATGGCAGAGAAAAAAATCCAAACCTGGAGTCTCATGACTGTCACGTGATTATGACACAGTTGCTTTTGGTTGCATTGAGAGGGCTTCTACCGGAAAAAAGTTCGAGTACCCGTTGTGAAGCTATGTGCATTCCTCAATGCAATATTTCAGAAGGTGATAAATCAAGATATTCTAACAAGGTTACAGAAGGATGTGGACCAATGTATTGTTAGTTTTGAGTTGGTGTTTCCACCATCCTTCTTCAATATTATGACACATCTCCTGGTTCACATAGTCGAAGAGATTGCCATTCTCGGTTATGTATTTCTACAAAATATGTTCCCCTTTAAGAGGTTCATTGGATTCTTAAAGAAATGTGTTCATAACCGTTCTAGGCCATAAGGAAGCATCTCCAAGGGCTATGGAACAAAGGAGGTCATTGAGTTCTGTGTTAACTTTATTCTTGACCTTAAGCCGATTAGTGTTCCTGAATAGCGACATCAGGGGAGACTGAGTGGAAAAGGCACGCTAGGAAATAAAGCAATGATATGTAGGGATGGGCAATCATTCACTCATGCACACTACACAGTTCTACAAAATTCCACCTTTGTGGCTCCGTATATCGAGGAACACAAGAATATTGTACACTCCAACAACCCGGGGAAGCCTAAATCCTATATTAGAGATGAACACATGAAGACTTTTGGCAGTTGGTTGCGAACACATCTAATGAATGACACCACTATTGGAGATCAACTCTACTTGTTGGTCAGGTCACCATCTTCTACTATCTATAATTTCCAAGGGTACGATATAAATGGGAATACATTTTACACAATCGCCCAAGATAAAAAGAGCACCAACCAAAACAGTGGTGCCCGCTTTGATGCAACAGACGAGAATGGGAAAAAGGACACATTCTATGGTTACATAGAGGTGATATGGGAACTTGACTATGGAGTTTCTTTTAAGGTCCCTTTGTTTCGCTGCAAATGGGTCAACATGAATGCAGAAGGGGTAAAGGTAGACCAGTTGTACGGAATGACAATAGTGGATCTCAACAATCTTGGTTACAGAGACGAACCATTCGTCCTAGCCAATGATGTGGCTTAGGTTTTCTATGTGAAGGACATATCCTCCATACCGAAAAAAGAAAAAATAAGCAAATGAATACATAACACAATGAGCCAAAGCCTCACATAGTTCTTTTAGGAAAAAGAAACATTGTGGGAGTCGAGGACAAGAAAGACATGTTAGAAGATTATAATAAGTTTGATGAAATTCTGCCCTTCATAGTGAAAATTGACCCAAGCATCCCATTAAGTAAAGAAGATGCTCCATGGTTACGGCCGAAGCAATTATAAGTAAGAGACATATGCCAAGATGGTTTCATGGCCTCATATTGTGTACCTCTAGTTCAAATCTGCCCGGCCTCATATTGTGAACCTAAATACCATGAAACCTCGAACATGATAGCTCATTTTGTGAAGGATATTTTGTGATGTTCGCAATTTTCCAAGTTTAATATTTTTCCCATTAAGACATGAGTATTACTAAAAGGGGGGGGGGGGGCTTTAGTCCTGATTCCGTAGTCACAGTTTTTTAATAATAATAAATGTCTTTATTGTTAGTCCCGGTTTGTGGCTGGACCGGGACTAAAGGGGGGGGCTTTAGTCCCAATTCCGTAGTCCCAGTTAGGAAACCGGGACTAATGGATCGTTTCCTACTAGTGTTGGTCTCTTTACAACTTTCTCGAACTATGAAGATATTGTTCTATTCTTATGCCTCTATGGCGAGCTCATGGAAGATGCCTGAGGACTGGATCCTTAGGCATCTTCCCACAAGCTCGACGTAGTGATGTCCCTGCTCTCGCACACCATATTGTAGTTTATAACTTCTATAGCTAGATCAATACGCCGGGGAGCTAATAACTAATTTTACATATTAGGGAGTGCCTCTATGGCGAGCTTATGAAAGATGCTTGAGGACTCGATCCTTACGCATCTACCTCAAGCTCGCCGTAGTGGTGTCCATGCTCTCGCACACCATCTTGCAGTTTATAACATTTATAGCTAGATCAATATACCGGGGAGCTAATAACTAATTTCACATATTAGGCCCCCACTTGCTTGCCTGGTTGACCGATGTTTTCCACTTACTAGTCAGTATGCAAGTGCAACACACGAGTCTCTCTGAGCATCAAAAATAAATATTGTAAATTAATATGAAGAGTGACAAACTTTGAAATCATTTGCAATGGCACAGCTTCATCCAAAATTCTGAAGTTGCATGATGACAATCGCAACCAATAATAGACCACAGTCACACTATATACCCAATATGTACAACATGAAACTATCGAAATGCTTTCTCGGACAATTCCAGCACTATGCACGCCTGTGCGGGTGGGGCGGATCCCTTTAGGCTATACCTGATACGCATGTATCAGGGTAAAATAATTTTTAGTGCTACCTATGAGCTTCATAAACCAGTGCGCATCAAGTTAAGTTGAGAAGTGTGCATCAGGTTACCAAAAATTCAGCTTGCAAGGTTGTAATAAACCTTGAAAAGAAAAATCTATTATGAAGAGATGCATCAGGGAAACTTTTATTCTAGCTCCGGCCCTAGGCCAGGACAGACACACGCCAAGCACATCATCGGGGCACTTAAGCCCACGCAGTCCAGGGTGCTGGGATGCACCCAACTCGCAATGGAACGGCCGGCCCCGGCTGTGGGCGTCCACATCGGCTGCGGTCGTCCTAGCTCGATCCATGGCACGCGACACGGGGCATTGTTCGATGCCTAGACATGATCAGCGGAACTATTTCCGCTCTTGCGTGATTTAGGGAGGTGGGATGGCTCGATTTCATAGGGGGGTGGATGTGCGCAAGGAGTCTGGGGGACAGGACATTGAATCTCACACGGATCATCGTGCAGCAGACCATTGAACTATTTTACACACTTGGGGCGTGTTTAGTTGCTCGGGCGGTTTTTCCCACGGGTGCAAGTTGTATGCGCGGGGACAGCACACGTGGATCGGGCTATGGGCAAAAATCTCCTCCGTATTTGGTTTCCCGCATTGTCACTATTAGGGAGGCATCTTATCAAGAGTGGCATGAAAAACGTTTGGCCCTCTCGTTATTCTCCCGAGGGCGACTCGGGGGCGACTAGGGTTTCCTCCCTGCCGCCACCTCCCCCCAAGTCCCATCTCCCGCGCACATAGTATCAATTGTAAGAATAAATGTACTACATGTCGCTCCACTATTTTGGACAGAAATTAAAGAAACTTTATACATCTGCCTAAAAAAAATGATAACGACTTCATTAGAAAGAAAATTTACATAAACTACAACTTAGAACCCTAATTAAACAACTTAGAACCCTAATTTACATTAACTGCAACTAGGACTACTACTACTACTACTACCACTACTACTACTACTTCTTCTTCTTCTTCTTCTTCTTCTTCTTCTTCTTCATGGGACCGTAGGAGGAGGGGGTCATGGCCATTCTCGTCACCGTCGACGACCTCGGGCTCGGGTTCCATCAGGCCTCTGATCCCCCGTACCCGTAGACAACGCTATGCGGCGGAAGATCCTTCTTCCTCTCTACATCATAGAAGGCTTCATCATTCCACCACTCCTCCTTCTCCTCCTGTTGCTCTTCGCCATTCTCCTATTCCCCTCCTAGTTTCCAAACTCCTCTTGTTCCTCCTGATCCTCCTTGCGGTGCTCATCCATCGTATAGGCGAGTACATGACCACGTCTGATGAAACCGGTGATAGCACATGCTCCGAGTACATGCTCAAGGAAGACTGGATGCTAGTCTGAGAGTCGCCGCTGCGAGCCATTTTCAGGGGAGGAAGGGAGAGCAAGAGAGCAATGGTCGGTGCTCTTCAATCAAAGGAAACGACACATCTTAAGACGACATGCGATTCCCATTCCAATCCAATTCACAATCCCCCAATCGATCGGTGCGGGTCCCACATGTAAGTACCAGTCCCACACGTGTTAGGGTCTCACTCCATAGACAGTCAATGACGTGGATCGACATATACGCTCTGTTTGGTTGTTTGTGAGGTTGGTTTCAACCGAAGGGGCAAAAGCGAGGAGAGTTTTGAGTGCTAGGCAAAACCGAGTAGTACATGCTTTAGTGGGTATGGAAATAGTTATATTTAAAGGAAAATAAGCAAAAATCTAATATAGGTATTTTCTGGTCGTTACACAGTTGCACTTTACTGCGAATTACAGACTACTTTATAAACAAGATGGTTGTTGAAAGGTCCATAGTCCAAGACAAAAATAATAATGAATGATATGATGATCTGGTTCGTTAACTGGGTTATTGATCAAACTATGATTTTATAATGATTTGATACTCACACATCTGGCTTCTGCAATTGCGGGACACTCACTACTAGTTGGGTTGCTAACATTTGTCATTTCCGAGCTAGTACTACCCTACGATACCATCGAGCACCTAAACTATCCAGTCACATCGAGGCATCGAGCTATGTTGAGTGACAAAACCAGTAGCGCTTAGAGTAATGGAAGTTATGCGGTTTTATGGACGCTCACATGCTGCCTATGTTTGTGTATACATGAGCGTCAAGACCTCAGTGAGTTTGCAGTCATTGCTTGATGTCTCCCATTCATACATCTAGGCCTTTTATTTTTGCAAGATGAAGCCTCGGTCTTGGCATCAAGCAATGCATATGCACAATCAAACCTAGTACACGCTGTCAAAAACCAAATCGACCTATGCGCATGGTGCAATAATCTCTTAATGCGAGCTAAAACCAAATCGACCTATGCGCATGGTGCAGTAATCTTTTCATGGGAGCTAGCATAAATAACAGAGAGTGTTTCCTTGCACAATTATGCACTAGCTATATATATAGAGAGAGTTGTACTCAGATCAGTGTGGATGGGGAACATGTCTCTCTTGCTTTCTTCATATCCGGGTTTGTGTGGCTAGAGCTACCGTGTTTAATTCTGCAGAATGGTGAGTGGCTGAACATGTGTTCTTGTTTGAGACTTGAAGTACACATGCTGTGAAACTCTGTCACCAAATTAAAGGATGTGCAAATCGGAATCGGCTACCTTTACTTGTTGCATATCCAGCCAACAAAAACTAATTTTCTTTCGTATTGGCAAAATAGGCCCATGTAAATTGAACATTGCGTATGCCGATTTTTCCGTGTAGCATTCATACGTCGGACGTCCATTTCAGACTAACATCATAAACTGAGTTAAAAAGGAGTATGCAGAAACAATTTGTGATCCATGAGGACATCAGAACATGAATAGGTACTTATTATTTCTATACCACGGCCAGAAATTGTTGTGTGATAACTCATGACGTGGGTATGATAGTTAAACTATCTTGCAAATATGTTTGAACAAGCTATTCAATAAATTCATAAAATTCTTTTATGTATCAGAATGAAGAAACAATATCAAAGATACACGCAACCATTATATTATTGATGAAAATCTAGAAGAAAATGAATAGTAAATGTCAAGAAACCAGGATAATTGGGACGGAGTTTTCAGAAACCGACAACTCTTGTTAGTATCGAGAGTAAATATCAAGAAAACCACCTAAATTTAAAAAGTTGGACTCCATGTAAATTTTCTTTTAGAATACAATAAAACTAACGTATAGAAAAAGATATTCTTATCCTACAAGTTGAACTCGATGTGTGAAATGAATAATTTTGTACTATAGAGCTTGTTCGATTTGTAGGATTTGAAACCATATGAATTTTTCATTTGGTCTACTTTGCATGCAATTGCATAGAAATAAAATTCCTTAGGTCCAAATTCATGAAAATAATTCTTTGTTTGTATGACAGTTATGGCGAACACACAATCCTTAAGAAAATTTACTGTATACTTTCTGCAACACAACTAAACATGCATTACAAATTCTTGTAGAATTCAACATCTCGTGGCATGCCAATTCGTTTTAAAATTCCTTTAAACCAAAGAATTTTGTACTATAGAGCTTGTTTGGTTTGTAGGATTTGAAACCATACGAATTTTTCATTTGGTCTACTTTGCATGCAGCTGCATAGAAATAATTTCCTTAGGTCCAACCTCATGAAAACAATTCTTGGTCTGTATGACAGTTATGTCGAACACACAATCCTTCAGAAAAAATCCTGTATTTCTTCTGCAACACAGCCAAACATGTATTACAAATTCCTATAGAATTCAACATGATTAGATACTCACACATCTGGCTTCTGCAATCGCAGGACACTCACTATTAGTTGGATTGCTAAAATTTGTCATTTTGGATCTAGTACTAGTGAATGGCCCTACTACACCATCGAGCACCTAAACTATCCAGTCACAAAAGCAGTAGCACTGTGACAGTAGAGTAATGGAAGTTATGCAGTCTTCTAGACGCTCACATGCTTCTTATGACACTGTAGATACGAGCATGAAGACCTCAATGAGTTTGCACTCATTCCTCGATGTCTCCCATTCATACATCTAGACCCTTCTTTTGCAAGATGAAGCATCGGTCTTGACATCAAGCAATCATATGCACAATCAAACCTAGTACACGCTGTCAAAAACCAAATCGAGCTATGCGCATGGTGCGGTAATCTCTTCATGGGAGCTAGCATAAATAACAGGGAGTGTTGCCTTGCACAAGTGTGCACTTGCTATATATAGAGAGAGTTGTACACATGGGAGCTAGCATAAATAACGAGTGCACTGTGTTTAATTCTATAGCATGGTGAATGACTAGAGTTACTGTGGATGGGAAACATGCCTCTTTTGCTCTTCTTCATATCCGGGGTTTGGGTGGCTAGAGTTACTGTGTTTAATTCTATAGCATGGTGAATGACTGAACATGTGTTGCTGTTTGAGACTTGAAGTACACATGCTCTGAAACTCTGTCACCAAATTAAAGGATGTGCAAATCGGAACCGCCTAGCTTTACTTTTTTGCATATCCAGCCAACAAGAACTATTTTTCTTTTGTATTGGCAAAATAGGCCCATGTAAATTTTCTTTTAGAATAGAATAAAATTAACATATAGAAAAAGATTTTCTGACCCTACAAGTTGAACTCGCTATATGAAATGAATAATTTTGCACCGTAGAGCTTATTTGGTTTGTAGGATTTGAAACCATATGAATTTTTCATTTGGCCTACTTTGCATGCAATTGTATAGAAATAAAATTCCTTAGGTCCAACTTCATGAAGAAAATTATTTGTTTGTATGACAGTTATGGCGAAGACACAATCCTTGAGAAAATTCCATGTATATTTTCTGCAACACAACTAAACATGCATTACAAATTCCTATAGAATTCAACATCTCGTGGCATGCCAATTCATTTTAAAAGTCCTTTAAACCGAAGAAGCTAGTGCTTTGCATGGTCTATTTTATCACTTGGATGGACACCGAATACACTCGTTATGTTTCGGCGCTTTTCTGAATGGTTGTAAAGATATTATTGTACCGACCTTCTACCAGTTGATGTTTCCAATAATTAAAATTGTCTGCTGCAATACCAGCTCATTGCTTCTATGCTGAGTAGTCTTAGACATTTTGTTTTATGGTATATAAATTCCACATAAATTCAGCAATTAATACCCCATTCTCATGGCTTATCAACCATCCAGAATATATGCCAGATAAAAAGGCTCACTGATCTAAGCCAGCGCTAGCTTGTCTCTTGATACTTTCCTTCCTTTTACTAACGAGTCTAATATCAGCTACAGGCTACAGCCTGCCATGGATAACCTGGAGCAGTGATGAGATCGTAGGCAGCACTCAAAACCCAATCCATAATCACCAGTTTCAATGGGATTATGCATCCATAGCCTGAGCAAGCACCCATTATGCATCCATAGCTTGAGCAAGCACCTTGATTCAGATTTCTTTATCTGTAAATTGGTCAATAATTTGTATGTCTATCATTTTCCTTTCCAGATCGTTTCCTTTTGGCAGCGCTAAGGTCGACCCAGTGTTGTCACGAGACTGATGGTAGGGGCTGGGGGGAAATTTGAATGACACGGTATAACCTATGACTGAATTAGCACAAAATGACAACAAGTAGAGAAACCAACAACAGAAAAAGTGTTGGCGGTCGTAGGCATTGAAGCAACAAAATGGAAAATGTCTTATCAATCAATGTGACCAGGCCATGCTTAGAAAAAATATGTACTCCCTCCATTCAGAAATAACTGAGTTGAGTTTGTGTAAATTCGAATGTATCTATACACTAAAATGTGTCTAGATACAATCGAATCTAGACAAACTCAGGTTCGTTTTTTCTGGACGGAGGGAGTAGAAAAATGCCCTAACCTACGGTGAAGGAATCCCAGATAAAATGCACATATGATCTTTCACTGGTTTCAAACAAAGCCAACAAGAAAAAAATGGTCGAAGCATGCTATCGCCACGCCTAAAATGTCCACCAAGTTACAAATCAATACTGGATAGCTGTTCTTCTGACTTGTCGTCACCCTCTAGTCTTGCTAGCACCACGTATATGCAACATAAGCTGCAGACACATTGACCAGCAATGAGGAGAAGATTCATTTTTATAAGTTAAGCATTTGTTAAGTACCTCCGTTCAGAAATATAAAACATTTTAAGTTTGTAAATCGAATGTATCTAGACATCTATTAGTGTATAGGTTCATAGAGATTCGGAGTAAACTTATATAGTAGTCGTCTAGATACATTCATTGATAAAGCTAAAATATCTTATATTTCTGAATGGAGGGAGTAGCAAATAATCACCTTGACATCCACATAGAACGTGGAAAATATTGTGGCAAGGGCAGGAAGGGTTACAGCATGGAAACATGTACTACAGAGTTTGTGCATATTTTAATCAGTGAAATTTTAGTCAAAGCGATGGATGTGAATATGCAACTCACCATCCTTCTGGAGCATCCGCGACATCAGAACCTTAATGCCCGATGGTCCTACGACACAGCCGATAAGGTTTGCCACCTATGTGCATTGAACATGTCAGGAGCAACACTTTGCTTACAACCAAGAATGTATGTAGCTGACCAATCTAGTGTGCAAATCATAGTTTCTGCACATGTGAAGTTTGTGCAGAAAATCCTGACGAATTAACATCAAATGTACAAAAGAGAAAAGTACCATAAGGCAGCTGATTGTCATAGCACAACCAATAGCACCTATCTCGCGATGAATGGACTGCTCAAGGGCACTTTGCAAGCCTTAATTACTTTAGAATCCTCAAAAATGTTTTGAACCGGCTTCCCAGAAAGCTGAGGAGGGCCATTTCTCGAAGAAGCTATCAAGAAAACTAGGACTAAGTCTAACCGATTATTAAGTCTTCCCGGTATACATGTGCTAGTACTAGCATAGACATATGTTGCATCTCGGCCTCGCCTTACTTCGTGAAGACCTTCACCTCCCCTAGGGTCAGAGAGTAGAGAAAATATAGAAAGGCGGCTAAATCATTGGGGGAGTCAGAACGTGGATGCAGGGTGCCTATGCAGTCATCTGCTCCAACACCGATGATGCCAAGGCGTACACCTACGAATTCCCATCAAACTTAAGACATGACATGGAACTCCTAAAAAATAGGTCAGGCAACAAGATATGCAATCCTTGAAAATATCAACGAAATTGTTATTTAAATTAAATCAATTTTTTCAAAATTAAGAATATATCTTTTCTGGAGTCAAATATTTCACATACACCATGTAATTGTTCTTACTGGATATTTAAACTTCATTATGTAAAAGTAACATATGCTTCCCCTTGGTGATTAAAAAAATTTCAAGACAGTCTAGGATTCTAATGCGACAAACTCTCCCCAACATCTATTCACGCCTCCATCATTACCGCTCTTGTTTTTTTTAGAACTGACTGCTCTTTATTCATTGCTTAAAATGTTTGTGGGAATACATAAGCCTTCAGGTGGCTGTAACAGCCATACCGGACGACCAACACCTAAATTAATAGAGCTTCGCGCAAGACGGTGAGTTTCTCCATTGGAGCTTCTGGGTTCATGCCGGAACACCATGGTTCTAAAGGAGGTTGCAGTCTCCTTGATCTCTCTAATCACTGCACCATAAACCCCGCTGTAAGGTTGATGCAGGTTCTTGATAACTTCCAGACAGCCGCTTGCCACATACAGACGTTGTAGGTTAAGGTCTTGAGCTAGTGAGAGGGCTTCACGGCATGCCATAGCTTCAAGTGTTGCAGGACTAAAGGTGCCACGGACTTTTAGCGAAGATGCTCCTAGGAACTCGCCCATATTGCTGCGGCACACCACCGCCAGTGATCCTTGGTCTCTAGACCGTGCCACTTCTGCATCAGCGTTAAGCTCTACATACCTTGTTGGAGGAGCTATCCACTTTGGTCCTGTCAGTATTGGTGCCCTCCTATGAACCGTCGAAGCAGCCGAGGTCAGAGGCAGGTCCTGCAAGAAATTTCTTACAAACAGGTAGCTGGACAGAGGGCTCTGTTGCTCGCCTATATGGATCAAGCGGCGACGGGCATACCAGATCGCCCAGAGAGTAACAACCATATGTACAAAATCTGCATGATCAAACGACTCAATCATGCAGAATATCCATTGTTTCGCAGAAGGTTCTTCAGTCATAACTCATGTGTTGTGTGATTTCTTCATTGACTAGAGCCCATACACATCTCGACATTGTGCAATCAATCAGTGAGTGTCTTCAGGAGTCTTCCGCAACACACACTGAGCATGTACTCGTATCTTCCATGTTGCGATGGTGGCGAACATCGTCTGTTGGCAACGACTGCTATGCCAATCGCCACAACGACAATCTCAGCTTGGAGGGTACTTGTACCTTCCATATCTTGTGCCATAACTTTTCTTCCGTAGCCTGACCAGAGCCAGATGGCCTCTCCTCTAACCAGCCTTCACGTCTCCTTTTTGTACTGACCATCATACGGTAGACCGATCTAACCGATAGGATCCCAGATTATTCATAATGCCATGCCCATGAATCCTCGTATCTTCTAGTGCTCAGTGGTAGTGCTTCAGTGCGCACCGTCGTTTAGGAGGAAGTCCGAACTGCTAGGGGCATTTTAGTCCGGCGCGATTTGTTGGCTTCGTTTTTTTTTATCCCAGGCAGAACCCATATCCAAGCCCAATACAGTCTCGTATCTGTATACAGGGACCGACGATGCCGTACGGCATGACCCCTCGTGGGGTCCACCTAAACCTAATCGCCGCGATTAGCTCCCACGTCTATGCATGCACCATTGTTCAGCGTAACTGAAGCTTTCTCTTCTCTACCGCCTGGTAAAACTCGGTCGCTCGTACCCGCGGATCTGCTCCCCTTGGCGCCGCCGATCTACCCCGCGTCCGCCGCTGCAGATCCTCGCGTCCGCCGCCGCAGATCCTCGAAGGTAGAAGGCGCGCCAGCGGCTCGGCGTCTTTGTCACTAGGGTTTCTAATCTAAATCGTCGGCTTTATCTTCCGATCTTGTAAGTCCCCATGATCATGCTTTATCTCTAGCAATTGTTAGATACACATAGTATTGGTGATTCTAACAATGTGGCGCAATCACTGATAGAGGAGATGGAGGACTCTAGATCTAGTATGAAAGAAGATCAAATCGGGCATGTCGGTGATGATTCCATATCCGCCAGTACGCATCCAGAAGACGGCTGGAGCGAAGATGAGTTTGATGTGAGGACACATTAGCTTCTTCTTTGATATTTAAATGTTAAATTAAATAATATATGATATCTCATGGCTTGATTTATTTAGATTGTCTATGCCGACGATTTCCACAATGGCCTTACTGATCATGAAGAAACGAACATGTTTGTTGATACTGAGGTATGTGTAGTGGTGTATAATTTTATATCTCATGTACCGTATGATACAATTGTATACTAAATATTGCTAAATTGTTCGGGTAACAAATGACTCTAGTATGGAGTATGACTATTTGGAAATCAGACTTGGAGATGGGTAATTATGATGATTGTGAAGATGTACCAAATTTTGATATCTTCGTTGACACGGGGGAGGTATTATTTATAGGCTGTTTTTTAGCAATCAACGAACCGACATGCATACTACTATAGTTCTAATGGCTAGATTTTGAATTTGTAGCAGACACCATGTAATCAGACTGAGAGTTCAAATAAATATAGCAGTGACACTGGGTATCCTGATGATAAGAGAGAATTATACTGCAAGATAATGGAAATGACATTTCATAGTGAAGCAGCAGCCTATTCTTTCTACAACAGATATGCCAAAGATCATGGGTTCGGCATTAGGAAGCACCAAGTGAGGCGGTTTGATGATGGACTTGTTCGTCTAAGGCACTTTGTGTGTTGCAAGCAAGGGAAACGTGACAAGAAGTTACTGACAATGGAAGGCCGCAAATATAGGCTCAGAGGTAAGTCTAGGTGCAACTGTAAGGCACGTATGGTGGTGAAGTTTGATGGAAAAACTGGTCTTTGGATCGTTTAGAGTTTTGATGACACTCACAATCATGTGTTAGTGAGACCGGATGAAGTCCTTTTTCTTTGGTCCCATAGGAAGATCAACAACTCCCAAAGAGCTGAGATATTATCACAGTGTGACATGGGGGTTAGGAAGCATATCATCATGCGATAAATGATTAGCAACTCTGGTGGTTCATTTGCCGGTGTGGGATTTACAAAGAAGGATTTGTACAATATGTGCTCAAGGGAGAAGAGGAAGCTGCTTTATAAAGGTGATGCTAACACAATCTTGGGCATCATGGCGGAGAGAAAAAAGAGGGACCCTGAATATTTTTATGATTACACGCTACATGAAGGCCGTCTGCAGCACTTGTTCTGGTGCGATTCTCAATCACGTCGGAATTACCAGGACTACGGTGACGTCGTTGTGTTTGACAGCACATACAAGATGAATAAGTATATAATGCCATTTGTTCCTTTTGTCGGCTTGAACAATCACCGTAAAACAACGGTATTTGGATGTGCCATCCTATCAAACGAGACCGAAGAAACATATGCATGGTTGTTCCAGACTTTCTTGAAAGAAATGTGCCAGCAGAAGCCAAAGGCAGTAATCACGGATGCAGATGCCGCCATGATCTCCGCTGTGGATGAAGTACTTACTGGTGTATACCAACGTATTTGCACCTTTCACGTTGAAACAAATATGGAGATGCACCTACCTAACAAGTCAGTGAACGAGTTTAGGACTCTTCTGTAGTACACCATGTCGGAGCAAGTATTCGAGCAGCGATGGCACGCTTTTGTTAGGAAGTGAACGTCACCCAAAACTACAATTTGGCTTAAGAGAATGTACACGAAGAAGAGTTTATGGGCCGCTGCGTATCTTTCAGAAGGGTTCTGGCTGGGTATGAAAAGCAACCAGAGGAGTGAAAGTTTAAACTCGTCTCTTCACCTCCACCTTGATGGTAAAATGAACTTGGTGGACATGGTTAGTCACTACGAGAATGTCATCGCACGTCTCTCCGTGAGAAGGAGGCCAAAGATGATTTCACGGCTTCACAGACATTTCCGGTGCCAGTTACTGATTTCAAAGAACTAGAGGTAGTTGCTGCGACAGTCTTCACTCCAGATGTGTTCTATATTTTGCAAGGTGACATTTCGAAGATTGGCGGGATGCAGATTTTAGAAAGAAAGCTAGGATCTGACTCGTACACATTTGTCGTCGCATGGAAAAATAATCTTGACAGCAAGTTTTACGTGGAATACACTCCCAACTCGTCATAAATTATAAGGTGCAGATGCCGAAGGATGATTCGCAAAGGGATCCCTTGCAAGCACATACTGCGCGTGCTCAATCACTTAAAATTAACTGCAATACCAGACTGCTGTTCTCTACGGCGTTTCACCAAAAATGCCAGGTTTGGGTTGCCTGCTAGACGCACGAGCGATATGTTTGGTCAGGGTTGGTCTAGGCCAGAGGAGCGGAAAAAATACAACAGTATAAATGTGTTGGCCTCACAAGCTATGCATATTGCATGCAATGATACAACGGAGTACGATCTTCTGAAGAGTACCATCGAAGGAATTATTTCTATAAGACAAGGGTATGATAAATGCAGAGCATATGGTCCTCGTAGTTCAGTTAATAAAAATGCAGATGCAAGTCAAGCTAGCCAGTTTGATGTTGGTGATCCTAAAAAGTGTCCACCAAGGGCGCGCCTAAGCAAAACAAGAAAGTTCCAGTTGAGAAACATTCTCCCATGACCAAAAACGGTCGACCGCTAGGATACAAAGAGCGGAAGAAGCGGGTATGCAGCGCTTGCCAAAGGAGGGACATAATAGGAAGAACCCAAAATGCATATATCATCCCAAGTACGGTTTTGAAAATTAGCTTGATATATTTCCTACATTTTTATTAGACTTTATTATCTAATATTGTGTGTCGTCTCGTGCAGGAATGTCCTACAGCAGTAAGGGTAGTCATTTTTCAAGTATCATACATGGAAATTATTTTTTAGACAGTTCGTGTGAAAATATGTATTTGTGATGTACATTTATAGTCTGCTGATATTTGTTCGGGCAAATAGCTCCTGCGTGACGTTTTTTCATGGGATTGGAAGGAGAGCGACGTCCATGTAATTTCTCTCTGTTTTGTTTATCTCCTGATCATTGGTCGTTAGACAACACAATCAGTGTTTGAGTAAAAAATCATGATGCTTTGTTATCCTATAACCAACTGACATGGATGTTATGGTCTATGGCTTTGGCTTGAATAAAATCAACTCGAAATCTGGCAAATTATTATGAGATGCTCTGTTTTGCTTCTTCAGTTCGTCAGTGTTAAGAAAAACCCTGCTGACAGTTTTGTTTTATGCTCTGTTTTTTTCCAACCTTTTGATGCATGAGTTGTTATCACATTTTGAGCCTTTTGTTTTATGCACTTGTGTACCCGTTTTGGTAGTATGCATAAGTGTGTTTTTGTACGAACTATAAGCACATATATTAATAAAACACGATTAGCAACCATTACATAGTAGAAAAGCAAGTCCAATAGACACAACAGACACGAACAGACACGACACGACACGACATGGACACAACAGTCTTCTTCTTCCTCCGCCCCGGAC
This sequence comes from Avena sativa, assembly GCA_916181665.1. NCBI lineage: Eukaryota > Viridiplantae > Streptophyta > Magnoliopsida > Poales > Poaceae > Avena > Avena sativa. The sequence goes on from OV702295.1 coordinate 440,880,434, forward strand.
GCTCCCTGGCTCCTCCTTGGCCGCTCCTTACGCGTCATACCCCTCATCATCCACAGCATCCTCTCCCACACTCCACCCCATCCAGCTGCCAAGCCCTTCTTCTTCACTAAGGTCCACCGTCCGCCGCCTAGCAAGATCCATCGCCCGCCGCCACCATGCAGTTCAACGGTGCTACCTTTCGTCCGGCTCGCACCATGGCGGAGAGGACCTACCCCGCCGGGGTCATTGTTGAGGGGTCCCTCCGTGTATGGGCGAACTCAATGTTGAGGTCCCCGAGGGAGTTGGCCTACGCCTTCCTTAGATTCGGCTATCGCCACCTCCGACCCGGCTCTCCGACCATGTTCCGCCTCGAAGATCACTATGCCCTCGGAGGCCTTGCGGTAGGGCTCATGGTGCACTTCACTAACCAGTATGATGCATATCTTCTTCTCGACGAGGTCTACTGGTGTGGGTGCTAGTCGATCTTCTTCACCACCTTCAACATCTTCACGAACTTCGACAATACCTTCCCCACCGTCAAAGGGATGCACACTCTCCCGTACAACCCTGAGGAAGAGTGAGGGCTGGGGCAGTGCCGAGGAGATGGGATCAAAGAGGGGAGCAAGAGCAAGAGGGAGGATAGAGTTTATTTTCATGTTTTTTGCTTGGGTAGACGTGTTACACCCTACTACCCTAGACCGAAGCTGGCCAGTGTGGGAAGTGCATGGCCAACCAACATGTTGTTTGTAAAACAAGGGATGTGAGTGCTTGTGAGGGCATGGTGGAGCAATGTGCAAAAGGAGAGCACATTCCTTGAACACTTGGCCTGACGATTCGTCCGTACTTGTGCGAAACACCCCTAAAACCCTAGATTTTAGCCGTCTACCGTGCTGAAGGCATGCCCAAGCATGTCATCACTGCTCATTGAAGTGATATAAGTGTGTGGTGTGTCATTGTGAGCCATTGTGCCAAGTTTGAGGCCATTCATCAATAGTCATGCCGCTATCCCGACGGGTAGACGCGTTACACCCTACTACCCTAGACCGAAGCTGGCCAGTGTGGGAAGTGCACGGCCAAGCAACATGTTGTTTGTAAAAGAAGGGATGTGAGTGCTTGTGAGGGCATGGTGGAGCAATGTACAAAAGGATAGCACATTCCTTGAACACTTGGCCTGACGGTTCGTCCGTACTTGTGCGAAACACCCCTAAAACCCTAGATTTTAGCCGTCTACCGTGCCGAAGGCATGCCCAAGCATGCCATCACTGCTCATTGAAGTGATATAAGTGTGTGATGTGTCATTGTGAGCCATTGTGCCAAGTTTGAAGCCATTCATCAATAGTCATGCCGCTATCCCGACGGGTAGACGCGTTACACCCTACTACCCTAGACCAAAGCTGGCCAGTGTGGGAAGTGCATGGCCAAGCAACATGTTGTTTGTAAAACAAGGGATGTGAGTGCTTGTGAGGGCATGGTGGAGCAATGTGCAAAAGGAGAGCACATTCTTTAAACACTTGGCCTGACGATTCGTCCGTACTTGTGCGAAACACCCCAAAAACCCTAGATTTTAGTCGTCTACCGTGCCGAAGGCATGCCCAAGTACCATTACATCAGCAAATAGATACAACAGAGACGGCACAGAGGTACGTTCACTTGCTTTAAAAATTATTCAACACACGGATACAACAGAGACACACAGAGGATATACCATTACATCAGCAACACACATGGATTTTCATTTCTGCTGAATAAGCAACAGACAAAGGACAACTAACAACCCTATTACACATTTTAGAAGAAGCACTGCTTCTGTAAGAAGATCAACCGTAGAGACCAACTTCATCAGTACCAGTTCCTCATTCCTAGGCTTTAATGCTACTCTTTCTTTTTTCCTTAGCTCCAGAGTTTCCCTCCTCTCCTCTGCCCATCCATAAGCATTTATTGCTGCATCACCAGTCAGAATACCGTTCTCACACAAGTACTCCACGTACTTCAGCTCCCACCGCCAAAAATTGCATTCAGTCTGTAAAATTAGGAACACTGAATATCAAACATTTAATTTTGTATGAACACTGCTCATAGTGTAGGTACATGCGCAACCGATTGCATGAAAATGAAACCAAAATGCTTACCCCATGAGTTTTGCACTTGTAAAATACCTAGCCATCGTGGTCATCGGTGCCGGAGACGTGCCTATTGACGATGACGCCGCAGTCGGAGCAGAGAACCAGGGGAATGTAGGGCGGACGATTCCGATTATGCGTCGTGTGGGACGACCTTGAAACAGACATGGCGACCACTAAGGATCCAGACCAGGGCGACAACTCCGACGGTAGATGGCTCCGGCGGTAGCACCACAATTATTTTCGGAAGGCGGTGAGAGGAAGTTAGGGTTTCTGTTTCTCCTCTTATAAATAGCCAGGCCGCATTACTTGGGTGTCTTATTGGGCCAGCCTTCATAGTTGTATTCCTCTTATAAAACCCAAACCTTAACCCTACACTGACATACATTTCTGTAAACCAGGGCTACCACCGCCGGCTAATCTTAGAGTCTCACATAAGACTGTTACCACAAATGCACCGTTGATGCCACACTAAAAGTGAAACTTTAATCAATGTAATGCATCTAATCATTTAATTTAACCCATTATCAACTAGCTAAAGAAACCCAAATACAGATACATTAAATAGATTTCCTTGTTTTCCCTTTATGCCACCATTTCCCGCAAATACAGAACCAGAGTACATATGCACAGGATTAAAAATATCAAGAACAAACCAGGTTAAACATGAAACAATAAAGTTAAGCACGAACATTAGATTGTTCAAACACAAGTTCAACCACAGTAATTAACCAAGTGCATCAAGTTCAACACATCACAGATAAACATAGTCTTAACATAACAACCACATTAGCAAACAAACAGACAAGACATAATCTAGGCCTGGGGGAGGTGCTTCAGCAGGAACACGCCATAAGCGGCATGTTTGGCCTTCATGTGGGGCTTATGCTTCTGGCTGCCAGTTCCATAGTAGGTAGCATGCTGCACCATTCCCAAGTGGTCCTTTGGCATATCCTTTCGAAAGCACCACGGGCACTTGTACTGCCCTGAGCCTAGAAGATAGGGGATGTCCCTAGCCTTGAGCTTCTTCAGCATAACACGGCTCTTGCGGTCCCTATCCTCCACGTAATTCCTGACATCGTCTGACTCCTATAAAAATTTGTGAAATGAAATAAGGTTTACAATAATTATTCTGTGTAATAAGACTATATGTGCCACGTATTATACAACGGTAAACTTGGACAATTGCTTTTTAATTGAACATTTAAAAATCATAACAGAATAGTTAATATATCACACATATGAAGTTAGAACAGAGTAGCATTATGTACAAATCAAATGTATGCAGCAAAACAAAACATGATGGAAGCATTAGTGCAACAAAAAATTATGCCTTACAAGCATATTGATCTATCACACTTATTAATCTTAAATTGTATCACTGCAACATTAAATGCCAACTTAAGTTTGCAGCACAACAACCCATGTGGTGAAAGCAGTAGTGCAGTAAATATTATAATCCTATGAAGCAGAATGTTGTAGGACACGTAATAATCTTAAGCTAGATCACATCAGCATTAACTACCAACTTATGTGTAGAGCATAAGAAAATAGCTACCGAAAGTAGTAGTGCAACAAAAAGAATAAACCAATGAAGCAAGACAACTGCAACTGTTACTAGCAGTACTACAACCAGGGATTTAGGCATCTGTAACAAAACACATAAACTTTCAGCTCCAGAACTGCAACTACACAAATTCTTGATATGTTACAAATATTTTACAAATACAAATACAAATCAACTATCATGAATGTACTAGACCCATATGGTCTATGTGAGACAAGCATTTCAAAAGACTAGCAAATTACAAAGCAGGCACTCTGACTATGAGTACATATACAGAGTATAGACTAGTGGAAAACGGGCCTCCAGTCCTGGCCCGTAAGGGGCTTTAGTCCCGGTCCTGGTAACCGGGACTGGAGAGGCGGGACTAAAGGCCCACCCATTAGTCCCGGCCCTCTTACCGGCCGGGACCAATGGGCATCCACGTGGCTGTCTCTGCGGGCGTTGGGTGCCCCCCATTAGTCCCGGATCGTATTACGAACCGGGACAAATGATTCTCTGCCGCGGCAGCATTTTAGGCACTTTCTCTGCCGCGGCAGAGAATTTAATTTGTATTCTTTTTTTTCATTTCAAAATAGTTTTCTACGCTACCACATACTGTACATGTTCGTGCATACATAAGATAACTTCTCTTAAGATCGAGCATACAAATATATACATGATAGTTACACATGGAGATCACAATTATCAGGACTAGAGCCCGTCTATTCAATTACACGGTCGGGGATCATCGGCGCCTATTCACACTAAATTCTCCGGCGTCATCTATCATCTTGTTCATCAAGAATCCTGCCAGTTCTTCAGCAATTGCTACTACTCGTTGCTGTGGTAGGAGCTGATCCCGCATTTTCTCGAACTATATAAGAAAAGGAGATCAATATATGAATATCAATCATGATAACAAAAAGTGACGGTAATAAAAATAATGTTATGAATGTATTGCTTACATCGACTCTATAATCATTCAGCTCACTGGTAAACGTGCGAATGAACTCGCAAACGTAGAATCCACATAGATTCGTCCCCTGTGGCTGCCTCGCGCACTTTACGAGAATAGAATTCAATCAAAATAATAATCCAGCATCATAATTGTATTGAAACTAGAAGTAAAGAGATGCGCCTACTACTTACCAAGACCGGCTTAAACGTCAGCTTCTCAGTAAAGTCACCCATAACCGCACTCTTGAACTGGTTCCAAACCCTACCCGGTAAAGAAAATGAATGAGTTATTTATTATGTGATATCTCAGGAAATCAACGAAAGAGACCGCTGTAGCGCGAAAATTACCTCTGGAGCATGTCCTGCATGTCACTAAACTGTTCCAGGGGTCTCTTTAATGGGTCCATGACTTCAACTCTTCCCTTATCAAGTTGAATGTCCATGAGAATCCAGTGGAAACTGTACACGTTTATATATACATCAGCAACTCATCAATTACACTTAACATCGAGTAAGCAAAAGAGAATGTGTACAATAGAGTAAGAAAGTCACGCGAAATTGTAAGGAAACAACATGTGGTCACAGAAATTTTGCTCCGTTAGAAACCTTAGAAGGTTTTCCTGTGTGTCCTCGGGTTTTTCCTTTAGCGTCTGACAATGTATTTTATCTAGGTCAATGAACCCAACACTGAAGATTGACCTTCTTTTACATTCCATGATCTTCATTCTGCATAATCATAGAGTACAAAAGGATATAATTAGGATAATTACATGCAATGAACTGAACAACTGAAAAAAATGAATAGCTTATATATAGACAATGAATTCAACAACTTACATACAATAGCAACTCATGAGACTTTTGTGGAGGGCATCAAAAGTGTATAACTGGAAGAGTTCTAGAAACTCAACATGGACCTCTTCTTATCGGAAGTAGTAGTCATGTGGGACTTTCGCCATGATCATTATGCTCTCCTCCTTTACGGCTTTCAAGTACCATTAATGTAAACTCCGCATTTGTGTTGACAGTTGTTGGAACTGCTCAAAGCTGACCAGAGCCTTCCCTGGGACATATGTAGGGACTACCTGAGCCTTGGGTAACTTGTCATCCTGGGAACCTAGCAATTCCTCAACAGTCACATTCATAGCGGCCGCAAGCTTCTTAGCTTCTTCCATATCCTGCTGGGGAGTGTCATAGGATACCACCTTGAGTGGTGGGGTCGATTTTTTGGCCTGTTCCCCGAGCTGGGGGATGTCCTTTTTTTCCCGGTTGCACTTTGACTTGATGATTTGCTCCCGCTTGCACTTCTACTTGATTTGATCTTCTTCACGTCCTTCTGAAGTGTGCGTCGATAGTCATCTAGCTTATGGTGCAAGTCATATTGCGATTTTGTGTTCAGAAAAGAAAGTGCATACGCCTTTTACTTCTCGGTGTATACCAGGGCGGGCTCGGGTTTCTTCTTTTGAAGCTGCGCAACACATTCGTCCTTTACGATCATGTCGGTTTCCTCGTCAGTACGATCATAAGGTCTGATAGGAAGATTCTTATGAGGTACTCTTGGGAGGGGCGACATTTTTCGTTTTGGGCTCCTGCGTTGTTTAGTACTAATCGGAGGCTGCGGCAGAGATCGAGATGGACTCGGGTTGTGGTGGTCGTAGTCATGGGGTGGGCTTCTTGGAGGTGATGGAGGTGAAGGTGACATGCGACCACTCGGAGGCGGTGTTGGCTTTGGCATCCAGCCTGGAAGCTTGATGTTGTTCTTGTCCCATAGAATGATACCACCTAGTACTTCTCCGAGTGTCCTCTCACCTTCAGGTCCAGGGATGTCAAGCTCCATTGAGTCCCACCCCATTGCGATTTCATCCACACCAACTTTAGCATAGCCAGCTGGAATCTCACGGCCATGCCAGCGTGCGCCAGGTGGACAAGGTAAAGCACATCCGACCGCCACCTTGATGGATAGGTTCTTCACCTTCTGATGGAGCTCACAAGATGCCTGCTCCTTGATTCCATCCACGGGGTAGCCGGGACCGCCAAACCATACGTGCATCGTCAGAAGGGACCTTCGATTCAGCCACGCTGCTTTTCCGCCGAGATGGGACGGCGGTAATACCGAGTACAGGATCTTGTAGGCGCGCTGCTCCTCGAAGTTCGTCAATCTGTTGCTGATGCATTCGAAGTGTTCCTATCAACTTGGTGAACTTGTCTCCCTCCTCCTCCTGCCATCGCCTCTTTGCTCTCTCTCGGCTCCTATAAGTATCTCTGTCTTTGGGAAACCCCATCTCCCACGTATAACTAGGGCCAAGGCCTCGTACACGTCCTCCACGTTCGTCATTCCCGAGGACCTTTGTCAGCAAGTCTTTCTCTCTATCGGGACGGAACTTTGTTGTCCCCGCTTTAATGTCCTTCACCACTTTCTGCCATGTATCCCGAGGTACCCTAATCCCATCACTGCAAATAAGGTCCCCAGTACTTTCGTCATACTCACTCCCATGCCCAAGGAACCAATTCCTTGCCCTCAGATCTCATTCTTCGCGTATTGGTTCTGGAGTGATCCCTTTAGCAAGCAGCTCATTCTCTTTAGCATCCCACTTTGGCATGGCAGCCACGTAGCCCCCTGGCCCTAGGTGATGGTGATATTTCTTCATCGCGGCATTTTTCTTGTTTTTTCTGACATTTCCATAGCAGGTTGTGACTCCTTGTACTTCACAAATGCATCCCAGTTAGCCTGCTCCTTCATTAGATAGCATTCAAATTTAGGAGTCTTCTTCGTCTTCTGATACTTTTGCCATAATGCTTTCTCCCAGTTCTTGAATAGTTCGGCCATCTTCGTAAGAGTCCACTGCTTAACTTTCTTCCTCAATGCAGCTGTGTCGGCATCATCCTCACATTCTGGCAAGGTGAAATGTGTCATGAGGTCATTCCAAAGACCCTCTTTGCACCTGTCGGAGACATACTCACCCTCTTTCGCCCCTTTGGTCTTATTCCACTCTTGAACGGTCATCGGGATGCGATCCCTAACCATAACTCTGCATTGTTGTTTAAATATAGTTTTAGCCTTTTCGGGTTCCACCGGTTCACCCCGTGGTGATACCCTTGTAATTGTATAACGCGTAGATGCGTCCAAATTTTTGGCCGGGCCTCGTTTGGAATATTTTTTGCTCGATGTGGAGGCCTAAGAGAAGAAACATTCGTCAATTTATATATATATACAACTCAGTTAATGCATCTACTGATCACCAGACTTCATATATATACCTCGCCGTCGGCTTCTGCACCACCGGAGCCGTCGGCTTCTCCTTAATCATTTCGGTCGACCTCCTCTCCCTCACTGGAGGGGTTCAGATAAACCGACGAAGATTCGGGTGGATCAACATGGGGGGAGTCATTGATCATATCCTCGAGAATTTCTTCCTGTGCTAGGTCTATCTGGATTGGATCCATAGTTTTCTACAAAATGCACACAGTAACATTTTTCATTCAATATTGCTGCATAAAATAATACTAAACAATAATATGAACACGCAATTTGCTACCACCCTAAGTCCGGGGGCCCGCGAGTACTACCACATTAACCCTAAGTCTGGGGGCCCGCGAGCACTACCACCCTAACCCTAAGTCCGGTGGCCCGCGAGCACCACCACCCTAACCCTAAGTCCGGCTGCCCGCGAGCACTACCACCCTAACCCTAAGTCCGGGGGCCCGCGAGCACTACCACCCTAACCCTAAGTTCGGTGGCCTGCGAGCACCACCACCCTAACCCTAAGTCTGGATGCCCGCGAGCACCACCACCCTAACCCTAAGTCTGGTGGCCCGCGAGCACCACCACCCGAACCCTAAGTCCGGCTGCCCGCGAGAACTACCACCCTAACCCTAAGTGCGGGGCCCCACGAGCACTACCACCCTAACCCTAAGTGCCGGGCCCCGCGAGCACTACCACCCTAACCCTAAGTGTGGGGCCCCGCGAGCACTACCACCCTAACCCTAAGTGTGGGGCCCGCGAGCACTACCACCCTAACCCTAAGTGCGGGGCCCGCGAGCACCACCATACTATATACTACACTAACATATTATATAATAAACTAATTAACATACTACACTAATATATACTACTAAATAAATACACTTTATATTACACTACTATATACTACTAAAAAATAAAAAAATATACTACACTAATTAACATACTACACTAATATATACTACTATATATTAAAAAAATACACTATATATTACACTACTATATACTACTAAAATATAAAAAATATACTACACTAATTAACATACTACACTAATATATACTACTATATATTAAAAAAATACACTTTATATTACACTACTATATACTACTAAAAAATAAAAAATAAAAAAATATAAGCTAGAAGTGGCCGGGGGTGCCGCCTCGGCCTGCTCGCCCGCACCGCCGCCGGCGTGCACGGCTGCCGCCCCGGTCGACCTGCTCGCCCACAGTGGCCGGCGCCGCCGCGCGCCGGCGTGCACGTACAGCTGTCGGGCCGCCGATGCCGGATGGGAGAAAACGGAGGGGCGCGCGCGAAACCTGCTGGCCGGGGGCACACGCGCAACGACTGGATCTGGCTAGCTGGTGGCGGCGTTGGAGTGGGGGGACAACGCGCTGGTGGCGGCCGGATCTGGCGGTGGAGTGGTCGGGCAGCCTGCCGACGTCCTGTGCGTCGTCGTCCTCGCGCGCTTCGTCCCTGCAGCAGAGTGTGGTGATTCGGGGAGAAGAAGGGGCGCGGGAATATAAAGGGGATGTACCTTTAGTCCCGGTTCATATCACGCACCGGGACTAAAGGGACCCCTTTAGTCCCGGTTCGTATCACGCACCGGGACTAAAGGGTTTTCGGCCCCGCCCAACAAGCGCGCGCCAACGCCACACCTTTAGTCCCGGTGTGTAGCACGCACCGGGACTAAAGGTCCCTTTTTCAAAAAAAATCATCCTGGGGCGCGCCTGTTTAAAAAAAATTCAATTAGCATATTATTTAAACATTTAAATTTTACAGTTTTTGCATACTTATGAATTTGAGAAAAATTTCAACATGAAAAGTTCTTGAATTTGAATAACTAATCCAAATCTATTTTCTGTTTTATAAAATAATTATTCTAACTAGTGAAACTAATAACCATTTTGCCATTTTCAATTTAAAAATGCATTAAATATTATATTTTGCATATTTTTAAATAAGTGATTCAAATTAATTTTCTGTTTTATAAAATAATTATTCTAACTAGTCAAACTATTAACCATTTTGCCATTTTCATGTAATTCCGACGCTCCGGTGGTCTTCCTCCGGCGAAACCCTAGACCGGATCGTCTACCCCGCCTTATTTTTTCCCGCCCGTTCTCTTCCGGATCGTAGCCCCTTTAGGGTTTAGGGTTTTTGGTTTAGGGTTTAGGGTTTTTGGTTTAGGGTTTAGGATTTAGGGTTTTTGGTTTAGGGTTTAGGGTTTTTGGTTTAGGGTTTAGGGTTTTTAGTTTAGGGTTTAGGGTTCCCTCCTCTGCCTTAGGGTTTAGGGTTCCCTCCTCCGAAGATGCCATAGGGCGTGTGCACCAAGGGCATCTTCGAGAAGTTCCGCCACGGGAGATTTCCCGACCCTTTCCTCCATCCATGGGGATGAAACTCTCCATCCATGTTGGCTTGGTCGTTGCCATAGCACATCTAGACTCATATCTGCCGCCTCTCTCCACTCTATCCCATGGCTTCCACCATACTCTATCCCGGTTTGAGCCCCCACCCGGTACTAAAGGTTACCCATGCTTCCTTATCCCATCGACAGTTTTGTTAGATGACACAAAAACCACCTTTAGTCCCGGTTGCACCCATCAGCCAGTACTAAAGGTTAGCCACCCCCCAGATAAGGCCCTCCCAGATAAGCCTCCCCTATCTTTTGTCCCGGTTTGAGCCCCCACCTGGGATGAAAGTTTCTCGTGCCACTGCGTTCCCGCGCTTTCCACCGGTTCGCACCTCTGTCTTCCCGCCATTTTTTCAGTATATATATGTACGCTTGGCCTCCGTTTACATATCACATCTAGACTCATCATTCTCTTCCCATGGCTTCCATCGTATCTCTAACCACCCGGGAGGCGGAGGCGCTTTGCGCCTCGAACTACCCCTGCCCATCGGGCTACCGCGTCCCCACCGGCTGGATGCTGAGCGTCGGAGGCGTGCCGGTCCCTCCTGTCCCTCTAGGTGTGGAGCGCCGGATGGCCATCACAAACCACTACTACCTCGAGCTCACACCAGAGCAGCGGAGGAATCCCAACTGGCATCCTGACTATTTCCCGACTTGGGAAGCCTTCTTCATCAATCGGCGTGAGAGGGCGCTCGACAGGCACGAGGAGGAAGGCCCACCTCCTTCGAACTTCAACGAGGCCGGCCGTCGGCTGAGGTGGCGCGGCCGGACTCTCCAGAGTGTCATGGCCTACAACACGACCGGCAAAAACCCCCGCCTGCGGTACCCTCAAATCCAGCCCACGCGTGCCCAATCTTCAAGGTTCGACTACGGCGACCCCGACGACGACAGCGACGATGGAACCGGTGACTACGACGACTACAGTGGCGCGTATTACAGGGCTAGGCAAGAGCATGACTGAATCACTCCAACCATTAGGCATGTTTCTTAATTTTTAGTTGTGCTATGTATCCTTAGTGTTTGTGGGTTCCTTCTCTTGTGATGGTTCCTTCTCTTTGTGTGATCACCTCGATTGCAGAGTGGACTCCATGCAGTTTCCAATAGGGTAGCTCCCAAAATATAGATTTCTTCTTCCACATGGGTCCGTGTCCGGTAATGGGTCTTTCGGAACAGGTTGTCCTCCAGGACCCTTTCCAAAGATTAAATCCAAATCCTTGACCATACCAAATATATCAGCACCACTACGGGTGACAGGCTTCGTCCGGATTTCTACCTTGCCATTGAAATGCTTGCCTTTCTTCTTTAAGGGATGACTGGGCGGAAGAAAATGATGATTGTACAGGTACATATTATTTCTACATTTATCCAGATATATACTTTCAGTCTCATCTAAACAGTGCGTGCATGCATTGTATCCTTTATTCGTCTGTCCTGAAATGTTACTAAGAGCAGGCCAATCATTGATGGTTATGAACAACAACGCTTGTAGGTCAAATTCCTGCTGTTTGTGCTCATCCCACACACGTACACCTGGTTTGGCCCACAATTGTAGAAGTTCATCAACTAATGGCCTTAGGTACACATCAATGTCGTTGCCGGGTTGCTTCGGGCCTTGGATGAGCACTGGCATCATAATGAACTTCCGCTTCATGCACAACCAAGGAGGAAGGTTGTAGATACATAGAGTCACGGGCCAGGTGCTGTGACTGCAGTTCTGCTCCCCAAAAGGATTCATGCCATCGGTGCTTAGACCAAACCATAAGTTCCTTGCGTCACCAGCAAAGTCTGGGAAGTCTCTCTCGATTTTTCTCCAGTGCCGACCATCAGCAGGGTGCCTCAACATCCCGTCTTTCTTACGGTCTTCCATGTGCCATCGCAACAACTTGGCATGCTCTTTATTTCTGAACAAACGTTTCAACCGTGGTATTATAGGAGCATACCACATCACCTTGGCAGGAACCATCTTCCTGGGTTGCTCGCCCTCAACATCACCAGGGTCATCTTTTCTGATCTTATACCGCAATGCAGTGCATACCGAGCATTTATCCATATTCTCGTACTTCTCACCGCGGTAGAGGATGTAGTCATTAGGGCATGCATGTATCTTCTGCACGTCTAATCCTAAAGGGAAGACAAGTTTCTTTGCTTTGTACGTACTGGAGGGCAATTGGTTATTTCTTGGAAGCAGCTTCTTCATTATTACCAGCAACTTTTCAAATCCCGAGTCAGTCATACCGGTCTCTGCCTTCCACTTCAACAATTCCAGTGTGCTACCCAGCTTCTTCTGGCCATCTTCACAAGTTGGATACAGCAATGTGTTGTGGTCCTGTAACATCTGCTCGAATTGCAACCTCTCCTTTTCTGTGTCGCAGTCTCGCCTTGCATCACTAATGACCCGACCAAAATCATCAACGGGCTCATCTGGTTCCCGTTCTTCACCCCCTTCTTTTTCATTATCTTCAACTGCGGTATCATCGTATTCAGGGAACATAGATCGGTAGTTGTCATCATCGTTCTCTTCTTCATCGCCGTCTTCCATCATAACCCCACTTTCTCCGTGCTTGGTCCAAACATTATAGCCGGACATGAAACCGGACCGTAGCAGGTGGCTCTGAATGACTCTTGAGGAAGTGTGAGCCTACTCATTCTGACATTCAACACATGGACAAAACATAAAACCATCCCGCCGCTTGTTCGCCTCGGCCACAAGGCGAAAAGAACGCACGCCTTCTCTGTAAGCATTAGAGCGTCGGTCACCGTACATCCATGGGTGGCTCATCTGCATCATACAACCATGTATATATATCAAACGCAATCACGATGCTTAAATTAGTACCGCGCAGTCAAAACGAGAAAATAGTTGCTAACCTTTTAGGACACTTCAAAACAAAGAGGAGAAACCTTAAGTGTCGCTCTGGCACCTCATATCATATTTTGTCTTGTGTGAACTCAAGTGGCATCGCTCTAACAGACATTTCACCGAACACCTCTAGTACATATGAAGAAAAAAAGTTAGCACAAAGTTATACCCACCTCTCACATAGGAAAAAACAGGAGAGAGTGGAGGGCTGGCTGCACATATATAGGGCCAGGCCATTAATCCCGGTTTGAGATACAAACCGGGACTGAAGGTTCTGCCAGGAGCATGCGCGCCGGCCCAGACCCATTTGTCCCGGTTTGTATCTCAAACCGAGACTAATGGTTCCTTACGAACCGGGACATAGTGCCTCGGCCTCCTCAGGCCGTCTGGTTCGGACCATTAGTCCCGGCCCCGGCCACGGCCGGGACTAATGGCCCGAACCAAAGGCCCATTTTCTACTAGTGATGTTTAGCTCAGTATAAAGTGATCAGATGATGTAATGAACTAAATTAGTAAGAAAAGTAAAGGATACCAAATACATTCTACACAACAGTACAACAGTATAATGACATGCACCTGGGACAGATTCCCATGTCTCTTTTACTTAACTACTACAAGCAAATTCACAAACTAGCTATCCATGGTCACATTACCTAAATTTACAATCTCAAAGTGGTCGCAAGTAGAACCCATAAATCAATTATATGCGTAGATCAATAGGCAGCAGCCCCATTCCATTTTCATTGCAAACAAAATGCCAGGTTCTTACTTGTCAGATTGTTCAAGACCAAAAACTCAAGCACAAAGGCCAAGCATAAGCTACATCATCTAGGTGCATGTAAACCTGGCACAGATTACAAATATCATAACATTCAACGTAAGAGGAACCACTCGACGACCTAGCCTGCCAAATCAGAAGCCTACTTGATCCTACATCCATCAGAACGTCGCCAAAAGGGTCCTGGGGAAATCAGTAGCTAATGTACAGCGCATCTAACCTGGCACAGCCTAGCATCGCTAGGCGCATCTAACCCTACTAGCACCACAAACCCTAGCAAGAATAGGACGAGGCAGACCTCAGCGGCAAGAACACTAGGAGAGAGATCTAGACTTACCTCATCGGTGTCATCGCTGTCGGACTCGCGGAAGGTCTCGACGTCGGCGGGCGAGTAGATCTTCTCCCCCCTCTCCTTCCTCTCCTGACGCAGCCTGTTCTTCAGGTTCTTCTTCTTCTTGCGCCTGATCTGTGCCTCCGTATTAAACTTCCGCTTCATTGGATGCACACCGGAGTAGACGGCCGACCCACCCAAGCCGGAGCTCCCATTGCCGCCCTCTGCATCCGCGGCCTGCTTCCCCTTCTCCGCGTGCTCAGCGCCCGCAACCACCTGCTTCCCCTTCTCCGCGTTGTCAGCGGTTGCCGCCATCTGCTTCCCCTTCTCCACAGACGGCCGCCGTGATCGAGGGTTTGTGGAGAGACGGCTAGCCAGGGTTTCCTATCCGATTTGGGGAATTTCTGGAAGTGGTTGGAACGCACACCAACTGACTATGCTACTTAAGGAAGCGGACGGTTCGGCACCCACGTGCATACGTGTATAATACACGCCGGTGAACGGGCCGTACGGGCTTCTACGCAGGTTTCTACGGTTCGTTTTTTTTCCAGCGCAGCTCCGAAAATTTCGGAAGGACGATCGTGCCCCCCGTCGTTGAACCATCCGCGTGAATCCCAGCCATCCATGTGTTTTGCCAAACTTTTGGTTCCCAAGAGGGTGCGCACTGAAGCAGAAACGCTGATCAATATCCATCAGAAGGAAACATTCCTCCAACTTTTTTATATTCCATGTCATTGAATCAGCGAAGATAAAACCGCTCACATGCATAGGAGGGTTGTCCTTCTTGCATGCCACAGGCCGGAGCATGTGATCATGCGGGATCCAGTAGTCATTCCACGCATTTGTGGTTTCTCCCGTCCCAATTCATTTGATGATTCCTTGCTTCATTGCATCTCTTCCCTCCAGCAAAGAACGCCATACCTAAGATGGGTAACTCCCCACAGTTGCCTCTAGGAAATCAGTTAAAGGAAAATAGACGACTTTGAGGATTCTTGCACACAGGGAGTTAGGATTTTGTAATAAGCGTCGTGCTTGGCGAGCAAGAAGCGCAAGATTTAAAATCTCAATGTCACGGAAACCCAAGCCCCCCCCCCCCCCCCCCCCCGCTCCTTTTGGCAAACACATAGTCTCCCATGAGACCCATTGCGTTTTCCTCTTTCCAGCCTTGCTCCCCCACCAAAAATTTCGGATCAAAGAATTTATGTGGAAACAAAGACCTCTCGGAAGCTTAAAGCAAGACATAGAAAATGTTGGAATAGCTTGTGCAACCGACTTTATAAGAACTTCCTTACCAGCTGCTGATAGTAAATATTCAAACCAGCCCTAGACCCTTTTCCATACCCTATCTTTGAGATACTTGAAGGCACCATCCAGTGATCTACCAACATCAGATGGCATGCCGAGGTATTTCTCATTGAGCGTCTCATTTGGAACCTGAAGAATGCTTTTGACCGATTGACGAACTGTCTCAGGGCACCCTTTACTGAAGAAGGCCGAGGATTTATCCAAATTAATGCGTTGGCCCGAGGCCTCATAGTACTTCTGCAGAAAATCTCACATCCCTCGCTCCTGCTTCACTAGCTTTGACAAACACCAGGCTATCATCTGCGAAAACAAGGTGGTTAACAGCCGGGGATGTTGGGGCCACCTTGATTCCTTGGAGGTGCAGTAACTAACGACTCTATTTTAGGAGGCCTGAAAGGCCCTCTGCTGCTATCAAAAACAAGTAAGGAGATATTGGATCACCTTGGCAAATCCCACGGGATGGAGACTACCGCTCTTGTTAGCAGCCAAGACACCACTAGCAAGACATCTACCGACGATGGGCTACAAGACAAGGAGATGGGCCAACCCAAGAGAAACACCATGCCTCGAGCTGAGAGTGGCATGGGATGAACGGGTCAGTTAGGTGCTGATAAAAGGAGGAGCCATGGGTAATAAGAAGCTTGGCTAGGATGGTGAAGGATTGTCTTAGAACTAGATTCTGATATAATCGCAAGTTGTAATATGACAGACATGTGGGAGGATGGGTGGATCGTTTGCATAAACTCTCCTCTTCTTCTTCGATTGTTAGCTCCAATTCCCATCGGATCCCCTAGACACACCTTATGTCCCTTCCTCGCCTCCGTACACGTGCTGAGACGACCGAACAATCCTAAGCGTTGGACGGCATGATCCGACGGTCTAGACACTCAAATCCCTGTGGTAAGTGCTAGGTGGTTCAGTTTTACCGTTTCTTAATATCTAGCATTTCCAGCAAGGAGCTTGAGAACGTGTACTCAAAGAACTCCAAATTTCGTAAAATTGACCTTTAAATTTCTTAACTTCAATAAACCCCTAGTTTGTCTTCCGGCCCTCTCATCGGCCCATGGTTCTGCAAATTTTTGGCATGGATTTTCTCATTGTCTAGTGTATCGGGTACATTCGAATTGGTCTGGACTAAAACATGTGGAAAATATCAATGTTTTTTTAATTTCCTCTTGTAAAACCACGTATTCTTCTCAAGTAGTCTGAACGTGATGCAAACTACACGCATGCATGCTTCGTTTTAGCACCGTTGCATGATCCACAAAGATGGTGTCACGTAAAATGATCTTCTGACTCCACAACACAACAATCGTAGTGTTCCCACCCTGGTAAGTGTACATGCCACAATATTTGTCCCGTCATGAAGATGACACACATACATGAGATGACTCCGAGCCTGCTCTCTGCCAATTGGTTGTATTGATACTCATGAATAGAGACGGATGAGGAATTATGGTGCCCCGACCATTGCACAAAATGCATCCCATGTCCCTCATTGAAGGGCACCTCCTCATTCCCATGATGAGTCCTAAGTTGCGTGTGACGACTGAACTTCTTCTGATGCCTCTCATGTCAACACTATTATATAAGTGGTCTTTGAAGGTGTTGGTATTCTGTTGGCAAGAACTCAGATGCTTTCTTGTCATGGCTATTTGTATTTGTATTGCTGAATAAGTGAATAGTCTACAATGGCTCCCTCCCTATAATGTTACCATGCGGTGAGCTTATATGTGTCCTATTGGTTCACCGATGTAGTGCAAAATGTGAGATTCGATAGGAGACTATGCAATTGGTGCCTCAGTCCTTGTTAGGTTGGTTGGATTGTTGAATTTTAACATGACTTCCAATTAAGAGCATAGATAGATAGACACACTAGACATATACTACATAGTTAGACATATATATTGTCCTATTAGTAAATATCTCTATAAATCTCAAAACACCTTATATTGGATTCCATACCAAAAGTGGTACCCCAAATAACTCACTTAATAACATCTCTAGCCAAACCCGCAAAATCGGTTAGATGACCAAAATTTTGGTTTCGCGTGGCTAAACCAGAACTAACTGAACGCGCATCGGCTTTAGGCGCACAAAAATTTGGGAGTGATGCATGTAAAATGCATACATGAACTTTTTTTAGTTTGTTGTTATGAATTTCCACATATTTGATACATATATGATGTTATATTCATGTTTTACATTGATTTATGGTGGTTTACCAATGATCCCTTTTTATTTTAGTTATAACTCTATCTGGCAAAAAACACCTTATGTTAGTATTTTTGCGTTTTTGGGAGCTACGGGACTCGAAAAAGTGCAAGGTCGGAGGCCACGGTTCAAGCAGGCCAAAGAAGATCACCAGTGGCCTAACAGGCTGGGAATAAGGCCCTCTGGCGCGCCCTACACTAGGGGTCTTTTCTCCCTAGGGTCATCTGATTCGCTTGATCTTTTTGCCCACCGGCTTGTTTTGACCTAAAAACGTCTATATATACCCTTTGGCGGCCATCCTCAACACACACTGAGGTGGATATCGAAAACACATAAATAGAGAGTCTACAGGACACCGTCGGTGGAGAATGGAGGAGGGAAATGCTGCTGGAATCGCCTCTGGTGGACTACCCCCTCCGGCATGTTTATCATCAACATTTACAGCAATACCCTCTGCATACCACTACTATAATCTCTTGGAAAACATGATGTATGATGCAATATATTGTTTTTCCGTGATTTATTGTATCTCTATGTTGATGTTTGAGTAGTGACTTGTTTATGGAAATTGTGATATAGTTTGTTGTTGGTTGCATTCAAGTATATGTTATCTTCTATGATGATCTTTTTGTACTAACATATGAGTGCACACATATGTTGGGGGATGCACAAGGTTGTCACCATTGCATGTTGATAGAGTGAGAGATAGCTGGAGTTTGACAGAAACCGAATCCCAAGTCTTAGAGATACATGTTGTATTAATCCATGGTTAATCAACGGGGGTATTTTCATTGGAACCTTAGATCTAAATGCGGTGGTTGGACTTTATGTCTTAATAATTACCTTATTTGTTCTTAATTGGCCTTGAGATCAATCACTAGGGGTGTATTTGCTCATCTATATCGTTGCACCTATTCATGGCTCCTCCTTAGAAGAAACAATAAAAAGACTATCTTTGTGCTTCACTAATTGTCACAACCAACCAAATGAATTAGCAAATTTCCTAAACACTTGCTCCCCTGAGTTATCCACCTCCACTACACTAGCTCAACTTTACTCCCAATATTATACCTATAGTTTTACTTCCAAAACTTTATTGCTTTCTAGTTAGTATCAAAAAAACCAAACACACTCTAGTTCCTAGATTTGCATAGAAGGACATGTAAGTGGGTTATAGGGCTTTAGAGAATACATAGTTTACCTTCATCTCCTCATGGGTTCGATACTCAAATACTTATAAAATTGTACTATGGTGATCCCCTGCACTTGGGGGTTATCAGGGAGCTCCCCGCCCCCAAATCGTCCGTAACTCTCCCATTTTTGTGTGGCGGCCGATTGGATGAGAAAAATCTTTCCCCTCTCTTTCCCCCTGATACCTACCACCCAAAATAGCCGCCTCTTTCCGCCGGTGCCACCATTCGCCCGGCCCACTCGGAATGGGGGTGCAAAACGATTCCGCCTTGCCCCTAGAGCTTTCTCGGGAAAGGCTGCTGTCAGAATCAATGCCTAAGACTCCTACGATTCCACGGAAGAGGCTCGGCAACACTGGTGTGGTGCAGTCGAAGGCACCGTCAAGAAAGGCCACCGGGAAGGCCAGAAACCCCGCGGCAAAGGCGGCAAAGGTGGGAAAGCCGCCCCTTTCGTCGGTGTTGAGCATCCCGTGGGCACGGAAGCTGGCAGAGGCCATGAAATCTCTCAACGATGCGGTGGTACAAAAGAAGAAGAGGAAGGAATTGGTGTCGGCCACGCCAACTCCACTGGCCAAGGTTGCTTGCAAGGCACCTCCTACCGTGTCCACCGCCAGGCCAACGACGCGTACAGCCGGTGCAGCTCCCAACTGACGCGATGGCCGCCAGGTGATCGATGAAATGCTCGGGAAACCCAGGTATGCGTTTTTTTTGAAAACTTGGCCACGGTGTTGTTCATTGAGGTTTATTTGATGCATTGTTCGATTTTTAGTGCCACCGAGAAAGGTGTCCACACCCAGATTTTTAATCCCAGATGCCTGTTATGCCATACATCGCAATCCCAGGATTACCATTTTTGCGAGACATAGATTTGATATCACAGTACATCATCCATTACAAACCATAATAAGGTCTTACGCAAATAAAGGATCTCATGATCCAGTCTTAGTACAAACAAGTAGCGGAATAATAAGCATAGCGGTGGGCTCCATCTTCAGTGTCACAGGCAATGTTGGTGATGGGAGATGATCCTAGTTGTCGTAGCCGTCCTGTTGTCCTTCTTCCGGATAGTCCTCCTCATAGTCCGGCCACGGGAATAGCCAGGGACAAAGCCATGAGTACTCTTTAAGTACTCGCAAACTATCACTAACAAGTAAGGTAGATCCAGTAAGAATGCTAGGTTCTAAGTTTATTTGCAAAGTTAAGTTTGAAACCTAAGCTAAGTTCAGAAACAAACAAAAATAAAATAAAGTTCTAAATCACCTAAGTGGGAACTTAGTTTTCATAGTCACAACCTTGTTGTGGTCAAGTCATGTCACAATTCATTTCATATGTTATTTTGAAAACATCTGACAACGAAACAGTATGGCCACTCCAACTGTCCATAACCGCGGACGCGGCTATTCGAATAGTTTGACACCTACTGAGGTGGTACACTTTCACCACAAAATTCGATACATCCGTCAAGGATAACCCTGAATCATCATACTTAGTATGCGGATAATCAATCATAACCTTTCCTTTACACACTCTAGTATAAGCACCTATCCTATGAGCTTGGCCTCCCATCCATGGCCATCTGCAATCCTAGGCACTGCATAGGTGGACAACTTTGAGAGGTAGCCTTAGCTCAAACCTCTCCCGTGAGGGAACCAATACTAATGCATATAAACTTCCGGCTAAGCCTTACCCAATTCAGGCATTGTGGTTGTATGGTAAAATTGGAATGGTATCGCACCCAAACCCAACCATCAGTTTTTATAAAGGGTTAAGGCTCAACATTTTCATCATCATAAACCATTTGTGTTTCTCAACACATGTCAAAACATCTCAATAGAATGACTCATCATTCCAAGGTTTTCATAAGCATTTTCACCAAGTATTCCCATCTAGAGTGATCAAGTTTTTGGTTTAGCTCCAACTACTAAGTTAAGAGTGTTCACTAAGGTGGGATGCTAATCTCAATCTCATGCCATAGAATGACATCTAGTATAGGCCAAGTTTTATACTCTTTATGCTATTTAAACTACTTTCTAAAATCTCACAAAGCATTACTAAAAGTAAAGAAAAGTTTGGTAAAGTAAAAGGTAAAACTTGTAAGTAAAACTTGGGATGGGTATAAATCAAAAGGTATAACCAAATCATGCATAATGCATCTTGCTTAGGTTATCTTGTATAATTCTAGTTTGCTAACAATAGCTTGCTTTGGTTGGTGCAATGGTTGAAATTCTCCTCGTCTTCTTCGGGGTAGAACTCCTCCTCCTCGTAGACTTGGTCGGTACTATCGTCTATAAATACATACGGGATACACAATCACCACACAATACTTAACTAGTCTATTTATCACACTAAGGCACACACTTGATGATCTAGTATCATCACATTCATCACAAGATTTAATGAACTAGTTTCATTTATTTTATTTGAGAAAAGTAATTTTGTACTCATTGAAAATAATTAAGATTTAATATTCTCCAATTAAAATATGGGATCATGTGGACACATGTCATCACCACATATTCTAATACATGGCAATGTGATTTAAATGTTGGATCACATTTTATAAAGTTTAAGATTAATATTTAAATGATTTAAAGTGACTAGAAATGCCTATATAGCATTATTTTGGTACTAGTCCAAATTCACTTCATGCAAACCTAAATATTATTACATATTCAGATAGGTATTTTAAAATGTGATTTTTGAGAGTTGGAATCAACTCAAAAGCTATTATGGTTGATTTTTGAAAAATGTTTGAATGTGGAAAAGTCTCTGGCTTGTTATTTTTGCTAAGTGAGATCTCTAACTCTAATTGATTTAAATCCAACGGGCTTGGATAGATATTTTAATTATCTTTATAATAAAATTTGAATCATGTCATTTGGTTAAGTAAATCTTTCTGAATTGATTTTTAAACAAGTGGACATAAACTAGATTAAGTCTAAATTAGAAAATCTTTATTTGAAATCTAGGGCCAGGGCGGGAAATAAATGGGCCGGCCCACTGCGCACCACGCAGCGCCCGGGCTGACTTAAGCGATGGCCCCACCCGTCAGTGGAATAGGTGATCCCGAACAGGTATCAGAGGATTTTGACCGTAGGATTAGATCCCAGATCAACGGCTCATAGCCATCTTCATCACTGGAACAGGACACAATGGGGAGAAACCCTAGCAAGGTCAGTGAGGGTCGGGGGACGCTTACCGGAGCTCCGGCAAGGGTCGGTGAGGCGGGCAAATGGACGTGTCGAGGACGGCGGTTCTCCTGGTACCGGCGGCGTCCCTGGAGATGGCTTGAATCGGTGGTGCCCTTATCCTCCTTCCGCGGCGGTCTCTGGCGGAATTGGGGAGCTACGGGCAGCGGCTTGCTCTGGTGGGGCTCTGGAAGGTCTCTGCAGTGGAGTGGAGGGAGATGGTGTGAAGAGTTGGTGTCGGGAGGCTCCCTTTTTATAGCGGGGCGAGGGGTGCATCACGGCATGGTCGAAGCTTTACGGGGTCGATGGCACAGCAAGCTATTGGCATGGTTCTAGGGCTAGGACGGTGGGTGGTTCCCTGGCGATCATCATGGAGGTGCCCGTGCAGTGTGATGTCTATGCACTTCTATTCTTGTAGACAGTTGTTGGGCCTCCAAGTGCAGAGGTTTGTAGAACAGCAGCAAGTTTTCCCTTAAGTGGATCACCCATGGTTTATCGAACTCAGAGAGGAAGTGGTCAAAGGTATTCCCTCTCAAGCAACCCTACAATCAAGATACAAGAAGTCTCTTGTGTCCCCAACACAGCCAATACACTTGTCAGGTGTATAGGTGCACTAGTTCGGCGAAGAGATAGTGAAATACAAGTGGTATGGATAATTATAAGTAGTAACGGTGCTAGAAAAGAGCTTGATGACATGGAAAAGACTAAAGGCAAACTGAAATAAAGAAGGAAGCAAGCAAACATGTAACAGATCTAATAGCAAACGGTGTTTCAGTGCTTAGAAACAAGGCCTAGGGATCATACTTTCACTAGTGAACACTCTCATATAAATATATTCTTCTTTATGATACTACGCTGAACTACTCTTCGGTTGAACACTCTAATCGATGGTAGGGCTATAACAACACACCTCAAAGTAAGTCTTTCCTATCTAGAAAACCCCACACTGTCACCTTGAGCACTAGATGAGTCCAACAAACACCACAATTTTATAAAGACATCCAACTCCAAATATAACTCATAACAAGTATTTGGAATCTCTAGCCTAAGTGCCACCATGGTGTGCACGTTGTCACTTTCACACACATGGGGAGAGCAGAGATCTAATAAAGCACTTGAGTAGCAAGGTAGATCTATAGATTACAAGCTCATGATCTTAATAAGATCATGCATAGAGAGAGATGAACACATAGCTACCGGTAGAACCCTTAGCCTCGAGAGAAAACTACTCCCTCCTCATCATGGGAATCAGCAACGGTGATGGAGATGGTGGTGGATATCGATGGAGATGACTCCAGGGGCACTTCCCTGTCCCGGCAGGGTGCCGGACCAGAGACTTTCTGTCCCCAGAATCTCCCCTTCGGTGGCGGCGGTGCTGCGGAACTTTTCGTGGCTAGAGGCTTCATGATTTAGAGTTTTGGTATCGGGAGGCTCTTATAGGCGAAGGAGGCAAGGTCGGTGGCCGGCCAGGGGGCCCACACCATGCCCTGGCACGGCCTAGGCTGGCCCGCGCCAAGGGGTGGTGTGACCACCCTGTGGCCCCTCTCTGACTCTCCTTCTGGCTCCGTGAGTCTTCCGGGAAAATAGTAACTTTGGCTTTTGTCCCATCATATTCTGATAATATTCATTTTATGACTTTCCTGGAACCAAAAACAGCAGAAAATAGGCAACTGGCACTGTGGCATCTTGTTAATAGGTTAGTCCAAGAAATCATATGAAAAGTACTTCAAAGTTGGATCAAAACACAAGAAAGTAGATAAAACCAAGCATGGAACATCAAAAATTATAGATACATTTGCAATGTATCAACATCCCCAAGCTTAACTCCTGCTCGTCCTCGAGTAGGTAAGTGATAAAAAGAAAGAAATTTTTTTGAGGTGACATGCACCATCATAAACTTGATCAAAGTATTTGTAAAATATTCAAAGATGGGAATAAAAGTACTTCAATCATAACATGAAAGACAAAGTTCTAGCAATAATACAAAGAAACTATGTTGCAACATGAAAAGGTACAAACAAAAGATTCATGAATAACAATGCTTTGCAAGACGTTTGTTTGTTTCACATAAGGAAAACATAGCATAATAGTATTCAGCTTGTCCCTCAATAGAGTAGCAAATATAAATGCATAGGACACCTTCAAAGTTCATAAGAGTGACTAGATACAATAGTTTAAAACAAGCAATATCAAAGTATGCATCAATCAACTAGTCTTGGGACAATGCACATAGAACTAAGAATGACCACTATGCTCTCAAAGTAGGTGCATAAAGATAGAAGGTGGAGAATTAATATAATGGTGGAAGAAAGGCCTTTTGTAAAAGGAAGTAGGGATTCATGTCTCATAAAGAGCTTCCAAAAATTATGGTACTTATAGCTTTCAGCTCTCATTGCCCCTATCATAAGCATCTTGAAGTGATTAAGGTTAAAGTGAACAAACTATGGTGTACATGCTTGACGAAGTATAAGTCAAAAATCTCATGTCCCTTGTATACGAGGGCTGCTCCTCATGCTACTCAAGTTTAGTCACCGGTAAGTTCTTGTCATCGTAAGTACATGTGTATCATTGAGAACTGCCAACGGGGTACCCCTTGCCCGATGATACGGAAGAATCCCCATATCAAAATGACAAGGCAAGCAGACAACGAGCATCTCAGCATTCTTCTTATTTACCATGGGAATATGGTGCTTTTTTCTCTCTTTCCTCTTTTCATAGTATCTCTTTTTTTTCTTTTCTCTTTTTCTCAATATAGGACTCTTTTTTTATAAGAAGAATGCTTCATAGACAGCTCATTATGGTTACGCTGCAGGTTTCCACCATGTCAGCATGGATTAGACCAGCGGCCCAGGCGTTTCTCTAACACATATACATAACTCCATCGACTTACAAGCTCCCCTTTCATTTCACACCGACGACATCCATATACAAAAGAGCATGATATCAACTAGGTACAAGTACCAAGTGCAATGTTGAAAGCGTTCCCCATGAAAGGATGGTTCTGCTAATTCCCAACAAATAAGTGCAAGCATATACAACATAGACGACACAATGGTTCAAGTTTATTAAGGGCAAGTAAAGTAAAGTGTGCCATCAAATTCGTGGGAGCTTTAATCACTAGTTTTCTCATAACAAGTTTAATTTGGAAGGTAAACAAAAGCATGAATATACTTGGAATAGCATAATCTAGTAGGTAGGTATGGTGGACTCTTTGGAATAACTTGGTTTAGGGAGTTGGATGCATGAGTGGAACTCATACTTGGTTGTGGAGGCTAGCAAAAGACTGGGAGCGACAAACTAAGAGAGCAATAATGGCCATAATCATGCAGAGTGACAAAACATCATTGATCAAAGCATAAAGTGATACTAAAAGTTGAAAACTAAAGGATCATAAAGGCTATAGTGACTTGGGATAGTCATAACATGGTGTGATCATGCGCCAAGTCAACCCAAATAAAGCATCAAAGGAGAATACCACAATACTATGCTTTAATATGCTAAAACAACGCATGATTCATCTAAGGCACATTAAGCAATCTCAATTTTTTATAACAAGTCATGCTACAGCAAAGAATACTAAGCATAAAGCCAAAACAATATCAAGCATGGCATGACAAAGAATAGGCCACAGTCAAAAACAAGCTCTCTTTACCACTTAAGCATGAACTTTCCTACTCTTTTCCAATCCAAACCAAACTATTTGAAAACCAATGTATGAAAAAGAGGGGGTCCAACCAATTTATTCTGAAAACTAAGCAAACAAAGCAAACGATAAACCAAAACAAAAACGAAAAAGAAGACGCTCCAAGAATAACACAACTGTGCATGAAACAATAAAAATAAAGCGTTTGGAAGAAACCTGGGATTTTTATTGATGAAGAAGGGGAGTGCCTTGGTCATACCCAAGCTTTGACGCTTGTACTTCTTGGATATTTCTTGGGGTGACACACGTGGCATCCCCAAGATTGAGCTTTAGTCCATCCTTCATCTCATTACTCATTTCTTCCATACACCTGAAATTTTCCTTCATACAAAACTTCACACAATCTTTATTAGCAACATTAGTGCACTTAAGATAAATAAGTCTTAAGGTTCAGTTCTAACACCAAATAACTTCCATTAGAACACTAGATACTGTAGCACTTCCCTCAAAAAGCTCAATTCCCCAAAAAAACTCAAAAAGGAACCAACAAGAAGCAAATGCAGAAAATGGCAGAAATCTGTCAAAACAGACCAGCAGGTAAAGACGAATTTTTTCGAAGACCTTCTGTTGCTCAAATAAAAAAGTGTTGAACTAACGCAAGTTAGATAACAACCTGGGTCAGAATCACAAAAAATTACAGCTCAATACGACATACAGAGCTCTCTCACGAATTTTTACGGTGAAGCATAAAAATCTGTTTCGGGACAGCAACTTTCCCAATCATTACTTCTCTCTCATTAGAGATTACTCTTCGCACAAAAAGCAAATAACAAGGATAAGGAGCGGTTATTACTGAAGAAATAACTTCCAAGACTCATCTAAAACTTTTGGGTTATCTCCCAATAAGTACTTTTCTTTAACGCCTTTAAGTTAGGCAAGATAGTTTGAAAAGATGCTCACATAAGAAATATGAATTGAAGTAAAAGAGAGCATCAAGAAGCAAATTCAAAGCACATTTAAGTCTAACCCACTTCCTATGCATAGGAATCTTGTAAAACAAGTCATGAAAGCACAAAGCAACAAGCATAGGAAAGCAAAACAAGTGCAACTTTAAAATTTTCAACATAAAGAGGGGAAACTTAATATTGTTGAGACACATAAAACCATGTTTCCCTCTCTCATAATAACTTTCAGTAGCAACATGAATAAAATTAACAATATAACTATCACAAGAAACATTCTTATCATGAGCCACATGCATAAAAGAATTAATACTCTCCATATAAGCATAGTTATTCTTATTAATTGTAGTGGGAGCAAATTCAACAAAATAGCTATCATTATTATTCTCATCACCATAATCATCAAATATAGGAGGCATATTGTAGTCATAATTAATTTCCTCCTCAATAGTAGGTGGACTGAAAATATCATATTCATCATTGTAATCATCATATATGGGAGGTATAGTATCATCAAAGTAAATTTTCTCCTCCATCCTTAGGGGACTAAAAATATCATACTCATCAAAACTAGCTTCCCCAAGCTTAGACTTTTCCATAGCATTAGCAATAATGGTGTTCAAAGAATTCATACTAACAACATTGCTATTAGCATGCAAATAAAGTTCCATAGGTTTTTTAATTTTCTCTTCAAACACTTCATGTCCTAACTCAAGATAAATACTATAAAGCTCTCTAATTTTGTTGTTGTTTTCCATTAAGCCTAACTAGTGAAAACAAGAAACAAAAAGACAAAATTGCAGAATCTAAAGGAAATAACTTTGAGCACTCACACCGGAGGATGTGAGTACCTTTTACCTTACCTCCCCGACAACGGCGCTAGAAAATAGCTTAATGTCTACGCACTTCTATTCTTGTAGACAGTTGTTGGGCCTCCAAGTGCAGAGGTTTGTAGAACAGCAGCAAGTTTTCTCTTAAGTGGATCACCCAAGGTTTATAGAACTCAGGGAGAAAGTGGTCAAAGGTATTCCCTGTCAAGCAACCCTGCAATCAAGATACAAGAAGTCTCTTGTGTCCCCAACACAGCCAATACACTTGTCAGGTGTATAGGTGCACTAGTTCGGCGAAGAGATAGTGAAATACAAGTGGTATGGATAATTATAAGTAGTAGCGGTGCTAGAAAAGAGCTTGATGGCGTGGAAAAGACTAAAGGCAAACTGAAATAAAGAAGAAAGCAAGCAAACATGTCACAGATCTAATAGCAAACGGTGTTTCAGTGCTTAGAAACAAGGCCTAGGGATCATACTTTCACTAGTGAACACTCTCGTATAAATATATTCTTCTTTATGATACTACGCTGAACTAGGTTGAACACTCTAATCGATGGTAGGGCTATAACAGCACACCTCAAAGTAAGTCTTTCCCATCTAGAAAACCCACACTGTCACCTTGAGCACTAGATGAGTCCAACAAACACCACAATTTCATAAAGACATCCAACTCCAAATATAACTCATAACAAGTATTTGTAATCTCTAGCCTAAGTGTCACCATGGTGTGCACGTTGTCACTTTCACACACATGGGGAGAGCAGAGATCTAATAAAGCACTTGAGTAGCAAGGTAGATCTATAGATTACAAGCTCATGATCTTAATAAGATCATGCATAGAGAGAGATGAACACATAGCTACCGGTAGAACCCTTAGCCTCGAGAGAGAACTACTCCCTCCTCATCATGGGAATCAGCAACGGTGATGGAGATGGTGGTGGAGATCGATGGAGATGACTCCGGGGGAACTTTCCAGTCCCGGCAGGGTGCCAGAACAGAGACTTTCTGTCCCCCTAATCTCCCCTTCGGTGGCGGCGGCGCTGCGGAACTTTTCATGGCTTGAGGCTTGATGATTTAGGGTTTTGGTATCGGGAGGCTCTTATAGGCGAAGGAGGCAAGGTCGGTGGCCGGCCAGGGGGCCCACACCATGCCTTGGCGCGGCCTGGGCTGGCCCGCGCTAAGGGGTGGTGTGGCCACCCTGTGGCCCCTCTCCGACTCTCCTTCTGGCTCCGTGAGTCTTTCAGGAAAATAGTAACTTTGGCTTTTGTCCCGTCCAATTCCAAGAATATTCATTTTCTGACTTTCCTGGAACCAAAAACAGCAGAAAACAGGCAACTGGCACTGTGGCATCTTGTTAATAGGTTAGTCCAAGAAATCATATGAAAAGTACTTCAAAGTTGGAACCAAACACAAGAAAGTAGATAAAACCAAGCATGGAACATCAAAATTTATAGATACATTTGCAATGTATCACAGTGCAACGTGGTTGGTAGAAGTGGGCGTCGTCACGCGCATGCTGTCTTGGTCGACATCGAATTTCGCGGCGTCCGGTGGCTATGGGGCACGGTCGAGGGAACAGGCATGTCCTTTGGTCTCCTGGGACATTGGTGATCATGTAGGCTGGCGGAGGGAGCGAGGCGAGGTCAGGTGGAGCGGGGACAGGCGTGAACTGCGAGTGCGGGCGTTGGCATGGCAGACACGGCTTGGGCACGACATTCCTGCCTTCTCCTCTCTTTGTCTTTGAGCTGGGGCTGGCCTGAAGGGGGAAGTGGAGCACGGGCAACGTGCCAGACATGGTAGGAGAGGCTGGCGATGCTTATGTCGTGCTTCTGACGGTGGGGGTGACAAAGGTACTTGGCCATGGTGGTCATGACCATTTGGTCGTGTGTACAGTGGGTGACCGTGCAGGTACAAGGTGGGAGGTATACTGGGAGTACTTTGGTTGCAAAATAGGAGACCAGTTTGGCCAGAACCCTGCTCACTATAGTGTTTGTGGATTTTGCCAGATTTGTGCACAAAAGGTGTTTGACAAAATGGCCGAAAGAACCTTTTAATTGAATTTTGAAAAGATTTTTGGTGGGTGTGCTAGTCATATGCTTGAGCATATGTGGTTGCTTGGGATTGTCAGGGTGATCTCATTTGAGTAGTTTTTGAAAAAGTGGGATCTATGCATATGAAATGGATTCCATTTTCAAATGCCATTGAAAATTAGTGTTTAAATGTTTTTGTAAGATTTCAAAGTGGGCCTTAGTAGATCATTACTTCTACTAGCAAGGGGTGAAAAGAGTTAAAATTGTTTCTGTTTGAAAATGACTTCTAGTAACACCTAAAGTGGCCTAGTGGATTAAAATGGCACAAATGACCATTTGCATTTATTAATATTATTTGATTTCTTTTTCTTTGGATTTTGTTTTTGAATGATCTAGATGACGTGGCATTCACCTTTGAATCATTTTACAACCATTAGAAGAAACAAACATGGCATTTCCAAACAATTCTATACAACACACATATGCATTCTTAATTATTTTAATTAAAAAAAAAATTGTTAACCCCAAATTGGGTGATTTGGATCTTGATAACCTTGATTAAAGTTTTTGGGATGTTACAAAAGTCATTGCTGAATTCATGTCAACATTGGATGACTCACGTGTGGAAGGCATTGATGATCTCCAGTATGACATTGATGATCAAGAGGTAGCCGTGGATGTGGAAGAAGAGGAGGTGGCCAAAGATGAGGAAGAAGAGGAGGTGGTCTAGATGACACAAACCTCACAAGCTAATGGCCAAAGCAAAAGGTGCTCCAACTACAACACCGAAGAGGATGTTGCTCTATGACAAGGGACATGGATGAAACGGCTAGGATCTATTGGGACCACACTCATCTGAATATATTGTCCCAAATTTGTGGTGGTGGTGGTGACCAAGGTGGTAGCCTAAGATATTATCTAAGATATTGTAAGTGAGATTGTGTTATAAACCTTAAATCTTAGACCAAGATGAGAAGTATGGAATGGTAGATTGTTGGGTGGTCTAACGAGAATGAATGGGGAAGATTTGGCAACTTGAGTTGATTCCATATTTAGACTCCTGTGTGAATTTGCGCTGGCAGGATGGTGAAATTTTATGTGATTTGAGATTATGAGGAGATGTTACTATAAATTCACATGACTTTCAAGGATTTATATATTCAAAAGGTTGGAAGGGACATAAATGTATAGCTTATAAACAAACCTGAATTTGCTCCAAGAAAATAGATAGTTCGGTTAATGGAACAGTTATGTCACTTGTAAGCATATTTGCTTGTTATTAGAGAATATGAACTGGCCATAGGCAAGAGTATAAATTCAAATCAGACCATTAAGAAATTTGACGATACCATATTAAAAAGATGCAAGTGATTTGGGCTATCATTAATGGTGGAAAATATTCCTCCCTTTTATGCATCTCTTTTAAATATGTTTGCACGAGCCCACGTCCATAAAATGCGTAGCAACTAGTAGGTGAGAACGGGGCAGTAGCCTAGTGGTTGGGTCGCAATTGGCGCATCCCAGTGACCGGAGTTCGATCCCTGCCAGGGACGAATTTCCGGAATTTTCACGTCGACCCGCTTCTACTATATCAAAAAAGTGTCTAGTTTCTCCTAGCATTGTTTCATTTTGTTGCATAGCATCTAGTAGGTGGTTACTTGCTAGTTATTTCTTTAATGTCAATTTTGTTTCTCTACTTTTATAAAAACAACTACGTTTCGCTAATAGGTGCAGAGCCTCCCTCGCCAGTGATCAGACCATGACAATGAGTTGATAATATTTAAGAAAAATATACCCTTTTTGGGGATGTAAGAAACAACTACCTTGATTGGCTTATGTCTATAAAAAGTGACTAGAAATGTGACATCAGTAGAAATTAAAACTTTGTGTACTCTTCTAAAACGAAAATATAGCATAATAATTGATGACGACCAAAGATTTGTTTTTCTCGTGCATATAAAAACATCTACTTGTGGATCAACAATATAATATATGCATGTGTGGTTAACTTTTTTGAGTTTGGTGAACAAGAATGTTTATGTAGTTCAAACAATTGTGAGGAAATCAGTAACCATTAACTGCTCGGTCGGCTTGGGAGTAGCGACTAATCGGAATTAGGATTATTGACTGATTTAATCGGTCGACTATTAATTGGTGCAACCTGAACAAATTAGTACCTAAAATACGTGTATATAAGAAAGAAATAGTATATTGGGCCTTTATATGCCCAACCCTATTTATCTAGATCCCAAAAGCCATTAAAATACATATGCTTCTTCTTTGACCTCTGAAGTTGCTCTTCTCCCACCACCTACCCAGGGTACTGGTTGGTGATGGCGGGAACCGAGCTCTTGGAGGTGGTAATCGAGTAGGAGCTTCACAAAACCTACTTCATTGGGGCGGGCTAGCGGTTGGACGGGCAATATGCGTTGAAAATTTTGCAAATTTTTTACCAAGTGTAGTAGTTAATTAGGAATATACCTATTAAATGATATGTCAGACCTATTAATCAAGATAAAGGATTAACTCAACGGATCCGTGGTAATCGATATAGTTAGGTCCCTAGTAGTGATTAATTGGCCAATTAATCGCAAATTCGGACGATTTTTTTTTTGTTCGCACCTCCAAATTAAGGTGTAGTTTGTTGAGAAGAATATCTTTTGGGGAAGTACCTATTTGACATGATAACACTAACTACTAGTAAAAAATATGTCCCATCAAAATCCCGTAGTATAGAGTATATAAGATTGGTACATTTCACTTTCTATGTGGTACATATACTTTAATTGGACTCATTTTTAGGCGTAAAATACAATGTTATTTCGAAACTATTACAAAATTAATGTCTAGTTTGTGATTGATGATATACATGTTTAATATAATGCATGCGGTTTGAATCATCTTTGGTATTTCACTAGCAGCAATAAAGGGTAAGGCGCCACTGCGAATTGATCTCCAATCTTGCTCGCAACGGCTCCCTTGTTTTGAAATGTAATCAATATTTATTTTTTAAGATAAATACTTGACCAATAATTACACCCTTAATATGTCTTCAAATGTAGAATATAATATTTATATGGGTGATTTTTTGTGGCTTCATAGTAGAAAACGATTGTCGGTGGCGTTCCCTTTTTGCTACTAGTAGCGTGGGGTGTGACGCTACCAGTAATGCACCACCAGTAAACTTTACTCGTATCCTGGGGGCATGATACTTTTTTGTTTTGAGAAAGTGGGGGCATGCTACTAGTATAACTAGTATAATTATGGGTAGTAACCTAATTAAAAAATGATCACACGAAATAACCTACTTTGTCAAAGAATTTCCAATCTGATCTTTTTCATGGCGCTTTACCAGAAGGCGCCATGGTCAGTAGCACGACGCTCCCGCCGAAAGCGCCATGGTAGCATACCGCCCTTTTCAAAAACGCCATGCCCCGTCCGACGTGGCAGTCAACGTGGACCACGTGGGCCCGATTTTAATGTTTGGCGTTTTTGCGTGGGGCGCCATGCTACCTAGCATGACGTTTTTGCGGAGGGCGCCATGCCCCTTTAACTGGGAACGACGCGAGCCAGTCACTACCACTCACCTGTTCGTCCCCGACCGTGCCCCTCTCTCTCTCTCTCTCTCGCCCCCAGCTCTGCACCTACTCAAATCCCTTCAAATCTGTTGCTTTTCTCCGTGGATTTCGACTCCCCCTTGCCTCAAGAGGTAATCTCCCCCGATCCCCTTGGTTTGGTCCAAATAGATCTATGTAATTTGGTTATTTTTTAGCAAAAATTCTGAAACCCTAACCCTACCTAGGGTTGGTGTTGTTGCTTCTAGTAATTAGATTTGTAACTTAGGGATAGGATCTGTATGTTAGAAGTAGCAAAGTGGTATGACTTGTTTTAGTAGGTTGCTATGGTTGTTTGTGGTAATATAATTCCCTTTGATGTGTAATAGTTGTTGTCAATGTTTTTTAGATGGCAAGAATCGTTAATGTTCATCATGTGGACAAGGCCGCATTTTTGAAAGGCAATACCGAGTGTGAGCCGGAGGAGGTAGTTATGGTGTTTGCCACTAGTCGTACCTATGCCGAGATTGTGGAAAGAGTTAGGAATGATTTGAAATGCATGGATCCTAGTGATGCGTATGAGTTGGTTGGAAGGTATAATGTCGGGTTTGGCCATCAAAATAGATTGAAGATAAAGCCTATCAACTCCGAGTTTAATTGGAGTGCATATAAGGAGATGGTCGCGGAATCCGAAGATAAGTCACTTGAGATATTTGCCACAAGAAAGGTTGGGGCTCGGTTGCAAATTGACTTGAACCGGCATGCTTCCATGAGCCCGGCTCAAGGTGATCCACATGTGTATGAGACAACAATGAGCCAACCTCCCTTGAGCCCGGTCCGCGTAGAGCCAACCTACGTTGACACAACAATGAGCCAACCTCCCATGAGTTCCGTTTGCAATGAGAATTATGAAGCACCCCAAATGGAGGATGATGACCTTGAGGGTGATGAAGTAGAGCATGTCCTTCGTGACAATGAAGTAGGAGATGTGGAGGCAAATTGCGATGAGGAGGACATGGACCATGATCTCCCTTATTTGCGGTGTCATGCATCGGACTCCGAGGATGAAGGACCAGATGAAGATGTGGATGAGGATGGTCTAACGGTTAAATTCGCCGAAGCTCATAAAAAGGTAGTAGGTCGTGATCATCGACCTTCATTGTTCCGTGATGTTATCCTAGCGGATGAGGCCCAAGTTGACGGTGGAATTAGTCGAGTGCTCGAGCCACGAACACCTTCTAAAAAGGACTTGAAGCCGAAAAAGTACGGGATAAATCCCGGGTGAAGTTTGATAGCTTGTTGGAATTTCAGATGTGGATCAAGGACTACACGGTGAAGTACCATCGACCGTACAAGGTGGCTCACTCAGACACTAAGGTGCGTTACACAGTCAAGTGTGAGAAGCAAGGATGTCCATGGGTTGTGCGTGCACGACCATTGAGGGGCGGGCCACAATGGACCATTGTAAGTTGTCAGTCCATTCATATGTGCGATGACAAGTTTATCAAAGATGGCAAAGTTCTCAAGGGTGACCATCGTCAGCTAACCTCTGATTTCGTCACGTATAGAGTTGCAAATAGCATAAGGTCTCTCCCAACATATACTATTAAGGGTGTCATAGATTTGGTTAAAGAAGTATTCGGTTATAAAGTGAAGTATGGTAAGGCGTGGAAGGCCAAACAAGCCGCATTTAAGATGTTGTATGGTGATTGGGAAGAAGCATACAACCGCCTCCCTAGGTTGTTAGGAGAGATGGCCGCAAGGAACCCAGGAATGTATCATGTGGTGGAGCCACTTGGGTCGGTGACTAGGTTGTACAATGGTGCCACTGTCCGAGTATTTGGCCATGCATTTTGGACATTCGGACGATGCATTAGGGGATTCAAGCATTCTCGGCCTGTTATGTCTGTGGATGGCACATTTTTGACCGGCAAGTTCAAGGGCACACTATTGACTGCCATATGCCACGACACAAACAACCGGGTTTTGCCGTTGGCTTTTGCCTTGGTTTCGGTGGATAACAACGACAACTAGGAGTGGTTTTTCCATATATTGAGGACCAAGGTTATAGAACCTGATAGAGAGGTTTGCATCATCTCGGATCGCCATCAAGCAATACTCAACGCAGTTGAGAAGGACATTCCCGGGTGTGCTCGTATCCACCATCGATGGTGCATGAGGCATTTCGTGTCGAACTTCTATAGAGCATGTGGCAACAAGGAGCAGTCCGACGATCTACAAGATTGTTGTCTTGCCTTCACCACTCGACATTTTCAAAAATTATATGATAGATTGTATTGTCTCACAAATGATGGTGGAAAAGAGTTTCTCAGAAGGAACCTTAATGAAAGGACTTAGTGGGCAAGGACTTATGATTATGGGGGCAAGAGATACGGTGATTCCACCAGCAACATGGCAGAATGCTTCAACAAAGTACTTAAAGGTGTACGTCAATTGCCCCTGACTGCCATAGCAGAGTACACATCTCAGAAGTTTAATGAATACTTTCTAAAGTATAGTGATGAAACGGATAAGCAAATCGCTGGGGATAACAAGAAAAAAAAGAAGTATGAGTACCCACCATTGGTTGATAATTGGTTGGAATATCAATCAAAGATAGGTGATACACAAACGGTTGAATGTTTTGACAACCAAGAACTGATTTACCAAGTGAATGAGCATGGAGGTAGCACAAGGGGAGGTGTGCAACCTGACGGACTGTCCTATAAGGTATGGCTACGCAATGGTTACTGCTCCTGCGAGAGGCCGACATTGTACCATCTCCCTTGCTCACACGTGATGAAGGCGGCATCTGAATGAATGGTGTGGGTCTTAATCACCCAGATACGGTTAGGTTGGACGAGCATTCCATCCAAGTGGTGAAGAACACATGTGCTGGTAGATTTCAGCCTTACCTTGACCAATCTCAATGGCCAGAATATCATGGTGTCCAACTTTGGCCCGATCCGTCTACGAAGGTTGTTAGTCGGGGAAGAAGACAAACCAAGCGTTTTCGAGGTGACATGGATGATTGGGCGGGTGGATACCGACGGGAATGGGGGAGCGAGTATTTCGCGGAGCCTCGTGACAAAACCCGTTGTGGAGAACGTAATGTTGAGGGCCATAATAAAACATCATGTAGCCAAAGTAAAAAATCAAAGAGAGCCAACACACTTATTGGGGACACGAGCCAAGGAGGTGCTGATGGCGGTAGAAGCACTAGCCAAGGAGGTGGTGATGGCGGTAGAAGGACTAGCCAAGGAGGTGGTGATGGTGGTAGAAGCACTAGCCAAGGAGGTGGTGATGATGGTAGAAGAAGAAGCCAAGGAGCTGGTCATGTCGGTGGTAGAGGTCGTGGCGGTGGTAGAGGGCCTACCATTGGTAGAGGCCGTGTTGGTGGTAGAGGTCGTGGTGGTGGTAGAGGGCCTACCATTGGTAGAGGTCGTGTCGGTGGTAGAGGTCGTGGCAGTAGTATGTTTACGTCCCTCCGAGGAGAATTCCCGTATGTTTACTTGCATGTTTATTTCTCTTTACTACCTTTTATCTTGCATTTAAGTTAACTTATCCTTACTAACTTATATGTTGCATTTTTATTATAGGTATGTCGACCCAACCCACCAAGGAGAACAATGATGGGAACGGTATGAGCTACTCCACAGTATGGGAGGAGGCTTTGAGGAGGGTGAAGGAGAGGGATGATGAAGTAGCTAAGTTGATCAAGAAAAGGGAAGAGGAAAGGAAGGAGGCTGAGGAAGAATGGCGGTGACTGGAAGATTTCAACAGGAGATTGCGAGAGGCAAGCATAAAGAAAGCAAAAAAAAAAGAACACGAGAGAAAGGAATAACAAGCAAAATATGAAAGAGACATGTACTTGAAGAGCATGAGAAATTATCGAAGACTTGAGAGGGTGGCTGAAGAGGCGAGTCTCATAAGAGAGGAAGAAGAAGAGAAAAAGAGGAAAGAGGAGAGTAGACGCCAATACGAGGCCGAGTTCGACTCGGTTGTCAAGCTTGCACACGACTTGAGGGAAAAGGAAGAGGAAGCGGAAGAGAGGGAGATGAAGGCAAAGGGGAAGGAGCCTCGCATGACACAATAGAATTGTCACCATCTGTGGGCGTTATGGACTCCACTATGTGGAATTTATTTTGAACATTGTTATGTCTAATTTGTCATGTGCTTGCTTGAGTATGTAAAACCCCTTAAGGGCTCAACGCCATGTATTCCGTAAATATTCAGTACTGCAATTTCTTGTTATGCTGCTTATGTCAATATTTCTATCTTCATGCAAATTTCTGGAATTTTGCCACTAGCACTGAAACATTGGATGTATATTTGAAGTCGTGGGCATGGCGCCCCCTTGAAAAATGCCATGCTTGGTTGCATGGCGCTTTTGACCGAGGCGCCATGCCACCATGGCGTTTTTGCCCAGGGCGCCATGCCACAATGGCGCTTTAAGGCCACTATGACGCGCTGGGTCACAGAGCCTGTGCGCGAGCGAAGAAAACAAGCGGCCATAAATTTTGCCAAGTCCCCAGCATGGCGCCCCCTTGAAAAACGCCATGCTTGGTTGCATGGCGTTTTTGCCTAGGGCGCCATGCCACAATGGCGCTTTAAGGCCACTGTGACGCGCTGGGTCACAGAGCCTGTGCGCGAGCGAAGAAAACAAGCGGCCAGAAATTTTGCCAAGTCCCGAGCATGGCGCCCCTATGAAAAACGCCATGCTTGGTTGCATGGTGCTTTTGACCAGGGCGCCTTGCCACCAAGCATGTCGTTTTTCGTCAGGGCGCCATGGTCTGTAGAACATGCAGTTTTGAGCAATGACCACTACACATTTCAGTGCAAACATATTTGTACCACATCCAGTTATGACCATAACAGTGAATAATTGTAGAACATCCAGTTTTTAACATTTCAACACATCAAACAAGTTCAAGCCACAAACGAAGTTCAAAATGACCACACCAAACAACAAGTTCAAGATACAAGTTCATAATGACCACATCAAAGAAGTCGAAGCCACAAGCACTAGTTCAAGCTACGAGGTCAGTTTCTCCCTTTCCCCCTTTTTGCCACCCGATCCTCGTTCGCCTTGCTACGACCCTCGTGCCTCCTACTCCTCCGAGGTGGATCGTAGTCTTCATCCTGGTTGCTAGGAGCATTGTGTGCCACCTGAGGCTGACGCTTCCTTTCCTCGGCCAACATTTTCTTCTTCTCCCATTCACTTGGCGTGTACGGTTCCCTCGGTTGCCTCGGTTTTAGGTTGAAACGCCGCGCCCGTTTACTAGACTGGGGGGCATCATGTAGTTGAGACATGCCTATCTCATCTTGTCCCTCTTCCTCATCCTCGTCCACATTCTCGAGTCCCTCCTACATTCGACATCCAATAGTGAGTGCATTCCCGCAATTTCCATGGCAACAAAAAAAAACAAAGTTAGCAATTGATTACCTCATCATTATCCTCATCCTCATCCTCGCCCTCTCCATCCTGGTCGACCTCTAGATCATCCTCTAGTTCGGCATTTCCGTTGCTTG
The DNA here is from genome assembly GCA_916181665.1 of Avena sativa. Taxonomy (NCBI): domain Eukaryota; kingdom Viridiplantae; phylum Streptophyta; class Magnoliopsida; order Poales; family Poaceae; genus Avena; species Avena sativa. The sequence continues at coordinate 440,919,105 of OV702295.1, forward strand.
TGCCCGTCACCTCAAGGCTAGAAGACCTCACTGGCGATGCGGCCTCGGTGGTGTGGCAACTAAGCAAAACACCTAATCCACGGCCCCAACGCTTGGTACGCTACGACATTGACGAATAGCAATTTAAGCACAGATAAAGGTACTATAGCAATTTGAACGGTATGAACACATAACTCCACAAACTCTCGAAGGGCTGACTCGGATCCCTTCCCTAGAGGATGTTTTAGTGCTTCAGTGGCGTCATCCACGTGTTTCGAGATCTCCTCGCGCTAGCAAAAGGACAAAGTAGTCAATATTTTGTTGCTATAATTGCACATCACAATCTCCCGGTATAATACTTACCACAAAGCGGATAACCCCCGCTGAATTTGCGCCCCTACCGCTTCGAACAAGTCTGTTGTACTCCAGCTGGCTCTGCTCATCAAAAGCAGGATATGGGTCCTCCACTATGTCATCAGATGTAAAAGCAGACGGTTGCAGGTACAAGCGAGATACTCCACCAAGCCACATGAGATACCGATTAAAGGCTGCAGCATCATGCGGCACCTCAGGATGAGAGACCGCATTTGGATTTTCTATCTCCTCAATCCTTGCATACCACTTCTGAATATACTTATGATGATATGCAGGCCAATTTTTTTCCCTCTTCTGCTTTATCTTGTCCAACCTACAATCATTTTCATCACCTTATTAGTATCACTAGACACCCAACAAAAGTAGCAAGTTAGGGTACACGAATCACTCACCCGTGAAGAGCTGTGCTAGTGTCCTTGTACGGCGGCGCGGTCTCCTGGAATAACCCAAACTGCCTCATCACCCGTTGTGGAAGGTGGAACTCAACAGCATAGACACATATTAACGGGGCACGAATCCGCCAGAGATGTCCTTCTTGCATACATTTGTGGTTCAGGTCCGCCTGGAACCAGACGCCCGTACCCACATTCCCTCGAGTTTCATATGGCTCCCATTCCACCTGTGAGGAACACAACCTTATCCTGTCAACCCAAACTACATTTGTAGGAAAAGATGAGTTCTTGAGACCAATCAAACTATTACCTTCTCTGGGGTTAGCAAGTCCAATTGGTTGATGTACCGCAAGTAGCATTCCTCGGATTCACCGTGGTAAACTTCGGTATTATCCCACAAGTACGCCCATGTAGGCGCACGGAGACAGCTATTGCCATGATCATCCCATGGTTTTTCCTTCATCGGAATGGGCCGACCAACTGGTATGCGCAACCATGACCATATCGTCAGTAGAACCATAGGTCCACCAATACTTGCTCCTTTTCCGGTCCTACAACACACCTCGTCCAGATGCATATGGAGAAAGCATAGGTAAGTATCTAGGTGAGCAAACATATGTAGTAGAAGAATAAAATATGTATGGTTCATTACCTGTCGGTACAAGTAAGCGAGTGCTGCTGAACCCCAGCTATGCATATAGCCCCATTCCGCAAAGAGAGTGAGCCACATGAAGGACGCGATCCTTCCCGTGCCATCCAAGAAAAGAGTTCTACTTATGACATACCATAAGTATGCACGGGCATACATCTGGATTACCTCCTCATCAGCATCCTCAGGGCATTTCATAAAATTTTCTTGAATCCATTTGTAAGTAGCACCGGCATACATCTTCTCTTGCGTTGGCGCCTTACCAATTAGGCCAATCATCACTTCACGCCAGTTATTCGAATCTGAGCTCATACACACGGGTTGTCCTTTGATGGAAAGCGCAAATATCATGGAGATATCCTGCAAAGTCACCGTCATCTCACCACAAGTCAGGTGAAAACTTTGTGTCTCCGGTCTCCATCTATCAACAAGCGCTGTGATCAAACAGGGGTTCATATGCGGTGTCGAACGAGAGACAAGCTGGACGAAGGGGAGAAGTCTAGTCCGCTCAACGTATGGAGTGTAGCTCTCATCATATGGCATTTTCTTGCTATGCACCTCTTTGGACCTAAGGTGCAGCCACTTAAAGACATGTTTCTTCTCCGCAATGTACCGCCCACGGTGTCGTTGGTCATAATGGCCATTCAAAATACATTGTTGTTCCATCCTACATATGTGAGCAACAAGAGGAGTGAATAATTTAAGTTATGCACATTCTCTAATCCACCACAAATATACATAGAATCTATATAAACAAACAAAATCTATGCCAATCTATGCCAATCTATGCCAATATATTCCCATCTATGCCAAACACTCCATATATGAATACATACCCATCTATGCCACTATATAATCAATGTATGCCCATCTATAGTCCATATATGCCAATCTATAATCAACATATGTCCATCTATGCCAATCTATAATCAACATATGTCCATCTATGCCAATCTACTCCATACATTCATATATTCCCATCTACAAAAACCACAATATGGATACACCATTCTACCATATACATGCCAAATAAATTTTACTAACCCTAACTAAGAAATTTCACTCATTTACTAACTAACATTAACAAACTATAATGCCACCACACTGATTTCTCTAAAGAACTAGGGTTAGGAGGAAGAGGACCATGTGAGAATTTCAACCAATAGAACAAGAAAAATCAAAGGAGAATACCTCAAGTGAGGGGAGAGGAAGAAAATCCACCAGAAATCACCTCAGATCCGTGGGTTTAGAGTGTGGATTTGAGGGGGGAGGGTGTGGAGGGGAGCCGCCGCCGCCATGGTCTGTTGCTCAGGGGTATGGCGCTGGGAGGGGATAACTGGGAGGGGTCGGGGTGGGCTCTCGCGTCGTTCGCAGTTAAAGGGGCATGGCGCCCTCCGCAAAAACGTCATGCTAGGTAGCATGGCGCCCCACGCAAAAGCGAAAAACATTAAAATCGGGCCCATGTGGTCCACGTTGACTGCCACGTCGGATGGGGCATGGCGTTTTTGGAAAGGGCGTTATGCTACCATGGCGCTTTCGGCGGGAGCGTCGTGCTACTGACCATGGCGCCTTTTTGTAAAGCGCCATGAAAAAGGTCAGATCGGGAATTCTTCGACAAAGTAGGTTATTTGGTGTGATCATTTTTTAATTAGGTTATTTCTGTGATTTGGTGGGGGACGCTACTATGACAAAAAGGTACATTATTAATATCCAATTAAATTTTTTGTTGCAGCTATTATTCAGTTAGCAGCAATAATATATGTAACGTGTCACCAATATTATTATGGTCCACAAATAATAAATTCGTAATAGTAGAGTGTTATTAAATTTCAGTCGACTAGATAGTAGCTAGCGTATTAAAGTTGACTAGATGCTATTCGGAGTCGTTAGGAGCGGCGCAATCATTGTAGTACTTGTTGATCCTTCCATAATCATCCTATATAACTAAGTACTTCACCCCGCTAACATATTTCTTTCAATATGAAGCATATCCACCTCATCTACATGCCAGATCACCCCACTAACATTTTTTGCAGCACTCCACGTCAACAGGTTGACAGGTCACTTTGATTGTTAACCGTCACCGTGGTTTCCTTTCTCGCCGAGGTTCCACCATCTACATAATCTCCTGATTGTTCAGATGCCCGTCTTAATTTCTCTCATTCTCTGCGACTCTTGGGCTAACTAGACTCCATAGAATGTGGACTCAACGTCTTCGCTCACCCCTCAAATTCTCAATATTTGCAGCTCTTCCTATGGATCATTCGCCATTGGGCAACATGAGACCGCATCACTTGATCAATGAATGTGTTGGTCATCATCCGCCACCAGGAAAGATTGACACCACGGGCCACGGCAGATCAAGGTCTGCTCTTTTCCTTGGATTCTCCAGTACTAGATTCGTGTCCCAACGGTGCTGCTGCCCAGTGAATAAGTTTGTTTTTCACAGTGAATACGTCTCGGTGTGTAGGCATGTTTCTCCCTCTTCTGACGAACATCAGATGGCAGCTTCCATACGGTCAGACAATTGGCTGTTTTCAAATTTTAAAATAGCCGGCTATTTCATTTAGAGGCAACATTTTCAGCAGCTATACAAGGCTATAGTGGAACTATAGCGGGGTATTACATTTTAGCCGTTTTTCAAAAAAAGAGTAAATTCTAGTCATATCTTGCCAAAAAGTGAAAAACTATGACACAAACATGATTCAAGCTACAACTCGTTCAACTATTCAACACAAATAAGTATTTAACCATTCAACTCACAACATTTTATTGAATCACAGTGAACAGAGATTTAAAAAAAAGAGCAATCCATAATGCATGACCTTTAGCGGCTAAATTGGAGGCTAATTTATGACTAAATCGGGCTATAGCTGGCTATTAGCGGCTATTCTCCATTTAGCCTATGAACGTCATAGCCGTAGCGGGAGGCCTCTAAAAAGGCTATAGCGTGCCGGCTATTTAAAACTTTGCTATTTTTTCCTTCGTTTCTGACCTTATCTCACTTTCTAAAATATGTTCTGAGTTAGCTTTCCCTCAATTTCACTTTTGCAGATTGCATCAATTTTACCCTGTTTACTGGATATTCTGGCGAAGAGGGTGCAGTCGTTTAGCCAAGTGCTAGGAAGAGCCCATTTAATTTTTTTCTGGTTGCTTAGTTCCTCCTTCACCATCGGAAGGAGAAGAACAGGAGTCCGGCATATCTACGGGGTAGCTGAGTAGTCTTACTTTCGATTTAAAAGACCCGGATGGCCGAATCGATTTGGCGTTCACCACATCTTTTGCTGGCTTGCCGCTGGTGAGTTGTCACCTCGCTCTTCTCATGTTTCTCCGCTTTTCTTCGGTTGACCTGAATTTTTTATTTTGCCAGGTTCCGTCCTTCCCAACATACCTACGAGTACGAATGTGACCAATGACCACTGCATGCTCCTATCCTATCTTTCCGTCATATCTGATCGTCCAATTTTTACAAGGGTATTACACGCAGTTGGTGTGAAACCGTCTCTGTTTACTTATCTTCATTGCTCTGCTTCTATGCGTATCTTGCTTTCAGACTTATGGCTACCATGCTTTTCTCTTTTTGTTTTCTGAAGGAGTGTTCAGAGTGCAGTCTCCTGGGTATGGCAACGATCCTAGAACTCACTATTCCAGAAACAATCCATCATCAAAGGAAGCCAAGATAATCTAACTGGTTCTGTTCCTCTGTTACTTAGAGTTCATGTTTATGTTTCGATGTCATACAAATAACCAGTTCTTTATACCAGTTTACTTCAATTTCTAAGGGTTTTCCGATTCTAAATAAACAAAAAAGCCCGATAGCCTTATCTTTAATTTGACCATTAATATATTTATTATGGGTCATTACTGTGATTGCTGGCCCACATGCTTAATACATGATGTTAGATTGATGTTCTTCAAGAGTAGTTAATATATTATTATCAAATTGGCTTCATAGAGATACATGACTTCATCCGTTTTGTAGATACATGATGACCTATACAATCCAGTCTCGATCAATTTCATATGAATTGACACATTTATATCAATTGGAACGTGATCTGAAGTTTTAAGTTATAACATTACTCAGCAGAAGAACATTAAGAGGAGACCAAAATGTTTGAGAAACTTGCACAGTTGTGGTGGTTTTCTATTTTTCTATTGTTGCTCGATGGCTCTACATTTGTAACTTAACATTTAATCAATTTGCTTACTATGAGTTCCTGAAATAAAAACATTGGATGTGTTTTACACAACTGAATCTGCTTAGCACGACCATTTTCAAGTTACCCTTATGCCATGTACTGTGTGTTTGTTGATGGCTTCTTTTCTTTCATTTAAATTTAATGTTTGTACATATTTTCTTCCTGCTTAATGCATGACAATCCTTTTTTAATGTAATGCATGCTAATCCTATACTAATTGTATACTATTTGGCATACTGTTGCAGCGGGAAATCATCTAGTTTTCCCAAAGACTCATCCACATGTTCCCATCAGCGTGAAACCCGCACACTTGAGCAAGTTCTGCCCTAGTAGGGCAACTGAAAAAACTTACGTCGGCTTTATCTGTGATAAGAATAGTAAAGATTTGACCGCTATGTATGATTACGTCAGCCTTTTATACGGTCTCCTCATCTTCGGCAACGTTGATCTTGTTCAAAACTTCCTGCCTTGCCAAATATGGGATGCACTGTGCAAAGTTTAATAAACAACAGTTAAAAACAACATGATCGCAACAATATAATGAACAACTGAAAACAACATGTTGGATTAAAACATATTGTCCTAGCTAGAAAGTTCTCAGGAATAACCATGAAGAAGGTTCTGGATCTCCCCCTTATGAGCGTACAGACGGGGTGTTGAACCACTTGAATGCACTCTTGGTCTCTTGGAGCTTATTGTCGCCACTCTTAGCGCACACACGGTTCATTTTCTACATATATGATCATGTGAATTTAGAATAAAGTCTAGCTATAGTTGCATAAACACAAACTTAGCACATCAGTAGCACATTAAACACGAAATTGACACATCGGTCTAGCTAGCTATACCATAATAAAGTCTGGCACGATAAGTGGCACATCCTAATCAAGCATCCTAAATTAAGTCGCTCAATCATCGCCCACATCCGAATCTACAGCAAGAGCCTTCCAGTCAACATTGTTGCTGCTCTCAGGGTCAGCGTTGCTATCACAAAAATAGTCATCGGCCTGGTCATGGGCACTGGAGGGTCTGGCCTCCTGGTCATGCTGATGGCGCGTGCTAGACGGGCCAGCGTCCTAGTCGTGCTGCCAGCCTGAGCCAGAAGAGCCCGTGCCTTCACCTACAAACCATAAGTATTGATCCGCCATCACATGCGGATCACGACAGAGAGTCTCCAACAACGCCTCACAATGCTACTCCTAGCAGCGTGTGCCAACTGCCTCGCGACATGTCGGTGCTCCCTCTCCTGGGCTATCATGACGAACCGCATGTCACTGGGCGCCCCGTAGTGCACTATCATCATCCATTCGTAGACTTGCACTGCAGTCTCCTAGTCCCTCCACATGCCAAGGTGGTGCTTGACGTGATCGATGATGATGGCTGCTGCCCACGTGGGCACTGATGACTCAATGCACGGCGCCCAGAAAAATGCTCGATGGCGGTGTTGATGTAGAGCTCGTTGGGAACCCCAAGAGGAAGGTATGATGAGCACAGCAGCAAGTTTCCCTCAGTTATGAAACCAAGGTTTAATCGAACCAGTAGGAGCAATGAAACACCTCAAAGATGTTACTAGCTGAGCTTTGGCAGGGCGCACTACCGGTGCTAGTAGCAACGTGGAGACCTGCACAACACAACCACAGAACTTTGTCCCCAACTTGCGATGAGGTTGTCAATCTCACCTTGTTTTACGGAAAACAAAGGATTAAACGTATCGAATGTAAAGAAGTAAAAGTTGCAGAAAGTAAACACAAAGAAGTAAAAGATTGTAGATTGTATGAAAAGTAAAAGGACCGGGATCCATAGTTCACTAGAGGTGGCTCTCCTTAAGATATATAACATGCTGGGTGAACAAATTGCAGCGGGGCAATTGACAAACACCGAGAAAGCAATACATGCATATACTAATCATCTTGACTCCTTTGAGACTTGATTGCGCAATACAACATAATACATAGACCGCCATCCAACTGCATCTATGACTAATAATCCACCTTCAGGGTATCATCCGAACCCCCTCCAGTATTAAGTTGCAAGCAACAGATTATTGCTTTACGAACTGCGTGTAAGGTAAACAATACAATTGTTCTATGAACAAAAGATCGTTGTTTTCTCCCTAGTAGCAACAGCACATCTAGTACCTTAGAGATTTCTGTCACTTCCCCAGATTACCAGAGGCATGAAACCACTATCGAACATAAATACTAACTCTTGGAGTTGCTAGCATCTACTTGGCCAAGATAGCTACTAACAACGGGAAGCATGCAAGATCTCAAATAACAAAGACATGATAGAATCAATAATCAATCTGAAATAGCATCTCAATATCCATCGGATCCCCGCAAACACAACATATATGAATTACAAATAGATGATCTTGATCATGAACGGAGCTCACAAGATCTAAACATGAAAGCACAAAGAAGGAGAAACCAGCCATCTAGCTACTACATGGATTCGTAGTCCAGGGATGAACTACTCACGCATCACACCGGAGGCTTGCATGGTGATGAAGAAGGCCTCCAGGGTGAATTCCCCTCTCCGGCAGGGTGCCGGGAAGAGCTTCAGATCCCTCCCGATCTAGGGATGGAGATGACGGCGGCTACAGACTCTTTCGTGGATGTTTGATCGGGTGCCTAGGGTTTTCGTCCCGAGGGCAACTTATAGACGGAAGGAGAGGCCGAGGGGGTGCTGGTGGCGGCCAGACCACCCCCTGGCGTGGGCCAGGCTTGGCCGCGCGGCCAGGTGGTGTGCCCGGCCCCCAGCCCTTCTCCGTCTCGTATTCTGGTACTTGATCCCTTCCAGAAAAATAGGCACTTTGGCTTTCGTCCCGTCCAATTCCGAGAATATTCATTTTCTGACTTTTCTAGAACCAAAAACAACAGAAAACATGCAGCTGACACTGTGGCTCTTGTTAATAGGTTAGTTCAAGAAATCATAATAAAAGTACTCCAAAGTTGGAACAAAACACAAGAAAGTGGATAAAACTAAGCGTGGAACATCAAAAATTATAGATACATTTGCAATGTATCAGGCACCTTCATCGTCTTCTTGTAAATGCCACGATAACGACGCCTTTCATCCGCCATGTTAGGCACGGGAGAGCTAACAAATACCAAATACAAACTAATTATTGGTTTCTAACAATATCCATATATGTAAAATAAAATATGACCTGTGCCATAAATAGGACATATTGAGTGCCTGAAATTTGCTAAAACAGAAATCAATCTATAAAACATAGGCAATTCATGTAAATTTCATGCAAATAATTTCATGTAAACATAGGCAACTCATGAGCATCCTAAAATTATTTGCAAGGCTAAAGCTAAACAAAGTCACCCTAAAATTACTTACCGTTGGATCCATATAATTAAAAATAAACCTAAAATTAATTCAAAGAACTGAAACTAGACCTAATTTTTTTTCCTTCAAAACTAAACCTCGGATTATTTGCATATTCCCTTTTTTTGCTCTAACGTAAGATCCTTCAAGAATAGAATTGCGGTCGCGGGATTTGGATGAATATTGTCCGCTCGTATGAGCCTAATTGAAGTAGTTGCTTACCTCGGGACGATGATGAGAAGATGAGGCAGGCATGGGCACGGGAAGCTTCATTGGTGGTCAGGAACAACTCAGGATCAGGGACGAGCGGCGTGGACGGCGGCGGGACGGGTATGTGGCGTCAGAGAAGGAGAGGGTTGGCACATTTGAGGGGTAGGGAGCGTCTAGGCGGTGGGATGGCGCAGTGGGAACGCGCAAGCGGCGGTATACAATTTGGGGAAGAAGCGCAGGGGGAGGGGGTGGAGGCACGTGTTGGAGAAGAGATGATGGGTCGATATAGGATCGTTCTTGCCTGGTTAATTTTAGTTAGGGGAAACTTACTAGTAGCATGAGTTTTTCACCGAACATGCACTAGTAGAAACCGGGCAATTTGCCCTGGTTCGTAAGGGCCTTTAGCCCCGGATTTTGAACCGGGGCTGCGAAAGCGGGACTAAAGGTCCAAGCTTTAGCCCCGGTTCAGTTACGAACCGGGGATAGAGGTCCAACCACGTGGCCTGCTAGGCGCGCTGGGCGGCAGGACATTTAGCCCCGGGTCGTGTTACGAATCGGGACTAACGGTTCCCTGCCGCGGCAGCATTTTGTGCCATTTGGCTACCGCGGCAGGGGATGGGTTTTAGGGGTTTGTGTTTTTCTTTTTATTTTTTGTTTTGTGTTCAATTATTTTTCATTCTGTGTTTTCACTAGAAACAAGTTTTCGTATACATACAGAATGCTACTCCCTCCGTTTGGAAATATAAGACGTTTTAGCTTTGTGCATAGAATGTATATATATGTCTTTTAGTGTATAGGTTCATAGAGTTTTGGAGTGAACCTACACACTAAAAGGGTCTAGATACACTTCTTTCACAAAGCTAAAACATCTTATATTTCTAAACAGAGGGAGTACTACACAGTACTTGGCCACATTGACACAATATATAATATAATTACTCTTACAAGAATATATGGAGTCCCAACAAGGTCCAGAGCATGTCTATTTGATTACATGGAGATCATTACATGGATGCTTTAGGGTCTACTTATACAGTATTTTCTGCGTGGGTCTATGACCTCGTCAAGAAAAAATGCAGCAAATTCCTCTTGGATTGCTATTAGGCGGTCCTCTGGTAGGAGCTTGTCCCGCATCGCGTCCAACTATGTAAAAAGGAGATCGTATGGATTAGACTCAACATGATTTTTTGTAATAAAAATAAAGGGTGAATATATTGTTTATTTACTCGAACATTTTCCGAGGGTTTCTCAATACTGATGCGAATGAACTCGCACACGTAGAATCCACATAGATTAGTTCCCTGTGGCTGTCTCGCGCACTTTACAAGAATAGAATTCAATCAAATAATAACGCTAGCATGATAAATGCACATAAACTAGAATTAAATAGATGCGCGGACTTAGCTCGTACTACTTACCGAGAGTGATTTAAAAAATAGCTCCTCACACCATTGACCGCGGACATGTTTCTTGAACTGTGTCCAAACCCTACCCGACAAAGAAAATTAATGTATGAGTTAATAACTACTTGATATCCCAGAAAATGAACGAAAGAAACCGATATAGTGCGATAATGGTTGAAATTACCTCTGGAGCACATCGATAATGATGCGGTAGTTTTCAATGTCTTTGTTTAGTGAGTCCATGATGTGAACTCTGAAGGAAATATGCCCTGAGAGGCAATAATAAAGTTGTTATTATGTATTCCTTGTATATGATAGATGTTTATTTTATATGCTATAATTGTATTGATAGGAAACATCAATACATGTGTGTTTAATAAACAAAAAGGGTTCCTAGTCATGCCTCTCTTATAGACTAGCTTGTTGATTAACAAGATGATCAAGGTTTCCTGATCATGGACATTGGATGTTGTTAATAACAAGGTCACACCATTGGTGGAATGATGTGATGAACATTCATCCGAAGTATAGCATTACGATCAAGTCATTGTGTTTATATTGCTATAACATCATACGAAGTAATCTTTATCCTTAGACCATGAGATCATGTTAATTGCTAACACCGGAAGAGTATCTTGATAACATCAAACGTCACATCGTAACAGGGTGACTATAAAGATGGGTTCAGTGCTACGAAGGTGTTATGTTGAGGCTCATGGATCAAGATTGGAATTTGTCAATCGAGATGACGGATAGATATACTCTGGGCCCTCTCGGTGATATCACATTAGGATAGCTTGCAAGCAAGTGATGTGATCACTACAATGTTATATCACGGGAACAAGAAAAGAGTGCATGTTGGTAACGAGATCAAACTAGGTATGGAGATACCGATGATCGAATCTCGGACATGTAATATATCGAGATACAAGGGGATTTAGTTACAAGCGTTAAAGGTTCTCACGATCACTGGAGTCATCGTTGAATGTGTAGGAGTCAGTACGGATCTCCAGGTCCCGCTGCTGATTATTGATCGGAGAAGGGTCTCGATCATGTCTGCATTATTCGCGAACCGTAGGGTGGCACACTTAAGAGTTACCGGACACCATTTTGGAGCACATATGTTTCATACGAAAGAATTGCAAAGCGCAGGAATTGTTTCAATAGAAACCGGAAATTGTTTCGGGTGAAATTGCAGAAGGTGGTTCTGCATGTGATATTGAAATATTGCAAGGGGCTATATGTGAATGTTTGTTAATTAAAGTAATTAACAAAATTCTGAATAAATTTAATAAAGGAATTTTTATTAAATGAGAGAGCATTAAATTTGGAGAAACTTAATGCATTTAAAGTGGAGACTTTAAAAGGGAATGTGAAGAGGCATTTTAATGTGGAGGAGTTACCACCACATGAATGGGGGAGGTGAGGGGTCACCTCCCCCATGCGCCGGCCATGGAGAGAGGGGGCACCCCCCTCCTCCTATAAAGGCCACCCATTCCCTCCTTCATCCTCACACATCCTTGTGAAGGATCTCTCTCCCCCTCTAGAATTATTTCCCCATGGTATCGGATTAGCGAGATACATGTTCCCGGTGACATTTCGTATGGAAGGAGTTGCTGCTTCCGCTGGATCGCTGGAGCGAGGAGGTGGAGGTTGTCCGGTGGCTTGAACGTGTGTGCGAGTGCGGATGCGCTGCTGAGTTGCGGCGCTCGGACTTCCTCACGATCTTGAGATCGGCAAGTGTACGACTACATCAACCACGAGTTCCTACTGGTTAACAAAGCTCGTTGTCTTCGAGGGTAAGTTCTCTATGGATGTATGTCCACCCATTTGCTTTGTACCTAGTAGATAGATCTTGGCGTGTAGTTCACACCGTAGGAAAATTTTTGTTTTCTATGTTGTGGACCCAACAGTGGTATCAGAGCCTGATCTATGCGTAGGTGCTTTGCACGGGTAGTACACATATGTTTATATGTGGGAGATGATGATCATGTTATTGCATCTTCTATGTACTTTGGATATTGGTGGCATAGTGGGATGAAGTGGCCCGGACCAACCTTACATGTCATCGTACATGAGACCGGTTCCACGACTGACATGCAACTTGTTTTGCATAAGTGGCTGGCGGGTGTCTGTCTCTCCTACTATAGTCAATATCTGATTTACAACGAGTTGCTAATAACTTGGTTATCCTCGTTGTGGTTCATGTTCGTAGGTTAGACAGGTTCTATCTCCGAAAGCCCTAAGCCACGTAAAACTTGCAATTGATAAATTAGAGGAATCTAGTTTAGATCGTTGCTGGGCTAGTGTTTTGATATGGTATTGTTGTAAGTAGATGTATAATAGATACTCTTACAACTCACTTAACATGTAAGTTCCATAGACCTTGGCCTTACACACAAAGGAATGATAGAGATCATACCACGATGCAAATGATAGAGATCAAATGCATGGACCATATCACCTCACTTCACACATTAGATGTTAGCATCTTATATTGCTAGTTTAGCATGTTTGGTAGCATTATAAGATGATCCCTCATTTAGATATCAAGATAAAATGTGTTCTTCCTTAAGTATGCACCGTTTTGTGGATCGTGTTTTGAGGCATCACGTGATGATCGGGTGTTTTCAACTCTACGCTTTCATACAACGAGTGTAAGACAGTTTTACACACGCAAATACTAAGGTTCTTACTTGACGAGCCTAGCATGTACAGACATGGCCTCGGAACACGGACCGAAAGGTTAAGCATGAGTCATATAGTTGATATGATGCCCATATAGATGCTCTCCTTTGAAGCTACACCGACTCACGTGATGATCGGACTTGGTGTAGTGGATTTGGTTCATGTAATCACCAAAAGGACACGAGGGATGTCGTTTTGAGTGGGAGTTCATTAGTAATTTGGATTAGTCGAACTCAATCTATCATACACTTAGTCTAAATATACTTTACAAATTCTATTGTATGGCACCACCTGCTTTTAATTTCAATGTGTTCATGGAGAAAGAGAAACTTGCTGCGAATGGTAGCAACTTCACCAACTGGGCTATGAATTTGAGGATTCTCCTCACTGCTGCACAAAAGCAATATGTGATAGATGCGCCGCTAGGCCCCCCACCAGCTCCTGATGCCCCTGACGAGGAAAAGAACGTCTATATAACTCGTCAGGAGGACCACAACTTAGTTCATTGCGGCATACTGTATGGGCTAGAGCCAGAACATCGAAAACGTTTCGAAAATGGCAATGCCTTTGATACCATGGGAGAATTGAAAATGATTTTTGATACCCATGCTACCGTAGAGAGTTATAATGCTACCGAAAAGTTCTTTAGCTGCATGATGGAGGAAAACAGCTCCGTTAGTGAGCACGTACTCAAAATGTCTAGGTACGCCGATAAGCTTGTGTCCTTGGGAATAACGATTCCCATTGACTTAGGCATACATCGTGTTCTCTAATCTCTGCCACCTAGCTACAAGAGCTTCATGATGAACTATAATATGCAGGGCATGAAGAAGTCTCTTCCCGAGCTTCTGTCAATGCTTAAGACTGCAGAAGTGGAGATTAGGAAAGAACATCAAGTGTTGATGATCAATAGGACCACCGGTTTCAAGAAGGACAAGAAAGGCAAGCACAAGGGAAAGAAGGGTGGCAAGTCTGTTGCCACGCCTGAAAAGAAACCCCGAGCTGGCCCTAAGTCTGACACCGAGTGCTACTATTACAAGGGGACTGGCCATTGGAAGCGCAACTACCCCATGTTTTTGGCGGACAAGAAGTCCGGCAAGGAAAACAAAGGTATATGTGACATACATGTTATTGATGTGTACTTGACTAGTACTCGCAGTAGCACCTGGGTATTTGATACGAGATCAGTTGCTAATATATGTAACTCGGTTCAGGGGCTGCGGAACAAGCGACAACTAGCAAGGGATGAGGTCTCGATGCGGGTCGGCAATGGATCAAGAGTTGATGTGATCGCTGTCGGAACGCTGCCTCTCCATATGCCATCGGGATTAGTTATAAACCTAAATAATTGTTATTTGGTGCCTGCACTGAGCATGAACATTGTATCCGGATCGTGTTTGATGCAAAGTGGTTATTCATTTAAGTCTGAAAACAATGGTTGTTCGATTTATATGAATAATATCTTTTATGGTCATGCACCTATGTTGAATGGTTTATTTCTGTTGGATCTCGATAGCAGTATTACGCATATTCATAATATTGATGCTAAAAGGATTAAACTTGATAATGATATATCTACATATATGTGGCACTGCCGTCTAGGTCATATTGGCGTTAAACGCATGAAGAAACTCCATTCTGATGGACTTTTGGAATCACTTGATTTTGAATCATTTGATACATGTGAGCCATGCCTTATGGGCAAGATGACTAGGAGATGGAGGTTGTCCGGTGGCTTGAACGTGTGTGCGAGTGCGGATGCGCTGCTGAGTTGCGGCGCTCGAACTTCCTCGCGATCTTGAGATCGGCAAGTGTACGACTACATCAACCACGAGTTCCTACTGGTTAACAAAGCTCGTTGTCTTCGAGGGTAAGTTCTCTATGGATGTATGTCCACCCATTTGCTTTGTACGTAGTAGATAGATCTTGGCGTGTAGTTCACACCGTAGGAAATTTTTTGTTTTGTATGCTGCGGACCCAACAAACTCTTCCCATGTCAAGTGAAATGCTTAGAAGAATCCAGTGGTACCTACACAAGGTTTACATACGTCAGTAACTCATCATTTACACTGAACATCGAGTAAGCAAAAGTTAATGTGTACAAAAACTCACTTGCCGTCATGGTAAGGAAATAGTGTTTCGTTACAGAAATGTTGTTTCGTGAGAAACCGCAACAAGTTGTGCTCGGTCTCCAGTGGTTTATCCTTTAGTATAGCTACATGAACTCGATGTGGGTCAATGTACCCAAATCCGTTGATAGCCTTTCTTTTACAATCGAGCATCTTCATTCTGCATCATTATATATAGCGTACAAAAGAATATAGTGAGTATACTTACCGGCAATAAATTGAAAAGGCTGAGATAGAGACCTAATTACATAAATAAAGTAATCACTTACAAACAATACGGACTGAGGATAGTTTTGTCGAGTTCCTTTAGATTGAATAACTGAAATAATTCTGTAAATTCAATAGGGACCTCGTCTTCAATGAAGTAATGCGATTTTCGAACTTTCAGTATGAGCCAATTTCGTTGTTCTTTTGATGCTTTCATGTACCATTCATGGAATCGTCGCATTTGTGTTGGCATATCCCGAAGCCTCTCAGAACTGACCAGAGGCTCCCTGTTAACAAATTTGGGTGCTACCTCAGACTTGGGCATATCGCCGTGAATAATTTCATGAATAGGCATACCACATTGCTCGGCCAATATCCTAGCCGTTTCCGGATCCATAGGTTCTTCCTCATATAGTTGAGGTTTGGGTATGTTCACCTGGAGTGGGGGGAGCGATTGGTTTGCTTGTTTCCCCAGCTGGGGAACATCTCTTTTGGTTCTTTGGCTACCACTCGATTGTTTTGCTTGTTTCCCCAGCTGAGGGACGTCTGTTCTGATGCTTCCGCTACCACTCGATTGTTTTTATTGTTCCCCCTTCTGGGAACCTGTTTTTTGATGCTTCCTCTACCGCTTGATCTCTTTTGTTTCAATGTCTCCTGAAGACATCGTGTATAGTCATCTGACGCATTTAACTGAGCTTGGGATGGCTGTGTCAGTAATTTCCTAAAGTGCTCCTTGGTTTCCGGTTTTATTTGGACCTCTGGCTCAGGTTGTTTCTTTTTTAAATGAGCATCCACTTTGGCACATACGACCGCATCGGTCTCCTCATCGGTCAGGTCGTAAGCCCTCTTGGGAGGAACCGGCGGTACTCTTGGGAGGGGCGACAACTGTCGCTTCGGGCGTTGGTTATCGCTCGACGGAGCGGTGGTATTCTTCCGCTTTTGCCCCTTAGTGGGTGGAGGCGGCTGCGTAGATTGAGATGGACTCGTGTTGGGGTCATGGATTGGACTATTACTGGGAGGAGACGGTGCACTTGGAGGTGGACTTGGAGGAGACGGTGCACTGGGAGGAGACAGTTGCCTTGGTGGAGAAGGTGGCCTTGGTGTCGAGCCTGGAAACTTGATGTATTCTTTTTTCCAAAGAATGAAGCCACTCGTGACTTCTCCCAGTGTCGTCTCCCCTTCACCTCCAGGGATGTCAAGCTGTAGTGACTGACACATAGGTAGAATTTCATCCACACCGACACGAGCATAGCCAGCTGGAATCGGATTGCAATGGTAGGTCGCTCCCGGTGCAGAAGGTAAAGCAAAGCCGACCGCCACCTTCATGGATATATTCTTCAGTTCAACATGCAGGTCACAACTAGTCTTCTCCTTAATTGTAACCACGGGGTACACATCCATTGTTGCATCATTACCGTGGCCCTTCGTGGAAGCCACGCTGTGTTTCCGTTGCGATGGGCCGACCGTACTGTCCGGTGTAGGATCTTGCTATCGGAGTCCTTTAGGTTCATTAAGCTCTTGGCGATACTCCTGCAGCGCGGCTTCAAACCTCGCGAACCGCTTCGTATCCTCCTCTTTTTGCCGGTTTGTTCTTCTCGATCGGCTTCTGTACGTGTCACGGTGCTCGGGAAACCCGATAACCCATGGATAAGAAGGTCTGAACCCTCTTGTTTGTCCAGCCTTTTCAGGATTCCCGAGAGCTTTTGTTAGCTCATCGTTCTCTCTATCGGGAACGAACGTTCCCTCTTCAACCTCTTTCATCACTTTAACAAGTTCTTTCTTGGGTGTAGAAATTTCTTCGGCTGCAACAATCTCGCCTGTTTCTGGGTCTAATGATGCCCCATGCCCGAATACCCAATTTCTTGACCTCAAGGGCCAACTAGACGTAGCTGGAGTGACCCCTTTAGCCTCTAGGTCAGCCTCAGCTTTATCCCACTTAGGCATGGCACTCCTGTAGCCACATGTGCCCATATGATGGTGATATTTCTTTTTGGCTGCATTTTCCTTATTTTTTGCTGATATTGCCTTAGCTGGTGCTGAGGTCTTGTATTCCACAAATGCGGCCCAGTTATCCTGCTGCAACTCTAGTGGGCCAACGAATGGAGGAGTTGTTTCCTTCAAGACATACTTGTGGTACAATCTTTTTTTCCATTCCTTGAATAGTTCGGCCATCTTCTTAAGAGCAAAGTGCTTGACTTTCCTCGTTATTTGCTGTGTGAGCTAATTAGTCTCCAAGACAGGTAGGGTGAAATGTGTCATGAGAGAATTCCACATTGTATCTTTCGCTCTGTCATCTACAAAACTAGTCCCAGCTGGATCCTTTTTCTTTCCTGGCTTGTTCCAGTTTCGCGTGGTGATCGGGACTTTGTCTCTAACAATCACTCCGCATTGACTTGTAAATGCATTCGCAGCTTCTTTGGGCTCCAGCGGTTGACCCTGCGGAGAGACTAAGTCAATGCTGAAACGGACATCAGCGGGCAACTTGTGTGTCAGGCCTCTTGTATTTGTAGAAGATTGGCCGGAAGCGGAGGTCTAAGAGAAGAAACATTCGTCAGTACATATATACGAATCAATTAGTGCATCTATACTAGTGAACCATCGATAGAGGCTTTATATACCTTGACGGAGTTTTTCATTATTATGGTGTCTTCACCATGGTCTCCACGATGGTCAGCACCATCGTCTCCACTATTTGGTCCACCATCGTCTCCTCCAGACAAATTAAGATATTCGGAGCCATCATAATAAGACCCCCCAGTACCCTCATCTATAATGTCGAGGAGATCCTCTTCATTCTGTCTACCGTCCATAGCTTAACTAATACAGAAAAAGAATATTGCATTAAGTAAAAGAATATTACAACTGTGACAACTCGGATACAGTACTTAGTGATTAAGATAAATTACAATAATATAAGATAAAGTACATTATTAATACATCACCAGAGAATAGCTCGGGTGCGTTATAGGATAAAGTATAAGATAAAGTACATTATTAATACATCAACGGAGAATAGCTTGGGTACATTATAGGATAAAGTATAAGATAAAGTACATTATTAAGATAAACTAGCGAACACGGCTGCCGCATTCTGTGCTATAGGAGCTCTGCAGCCACAGAAGAGGAACCATCACCGGAGAATAGCTCGGGTGAGATCCGTGAACCTGCCAGATATTGGAGAACCTAGTCTCCAAAAGATACATGTATCGCCGTACATGCTCGTTCTCCTCCCTGATACGACGATGTACCACCTCCTCGGGGGTTGGCTCCCTCTGCACCGCTCCTGGACCTCGTGGACGCCACCAAAGAAGCTCCGGGTCGACGATGATACCCGGATTCCTCACCAAGGTACGAGTCCCGACAGGTAGCACCTCCCAGTGCTAACCCGGCGGAGCCCAGACTCGGACATCCCCGACGGAGTCCAGTAGGCTCGGACGAGATGGACGCTGCATAACTAAATAATAGCTATAAACAATCATAAACAGTAACTAAATCACTAAGTATATATTTCCCTAATCACAATTACCCTAAACCTATCACTAACTAAACTAAACCTCATTAACTAAGTATTCTAAATACTAATACTACTAACACTAACCCTAAACCTAACACTAACTAATACTACTAACTAACACTAACCAAAATACTAATACTATCTAAATACTAATACAATTAACACTAACTAAAATACTATCTAACCATAACACTAATAGTAACTAAATACTAATACAATTAACACTAACTAGAATACTAATACTACTAATTAACACTAACTAAAATACTAATACTACTAACTAACACTAACCAAAATAGTAATACTAACTAAAATACTAATACAACTAACAGTAACTAACACTAATTAACACTAACTAAAATATTATCTAACTATAACACTAACACTAACTAAATACTAATACAATTAACACTAACTAAAATACTAATATACTACTAACTAACACTAAATAACTAATATACTACTAACTAACACTACTAACCAAAATACTAATAACTAATACAATTAACACTAACTAATTAACACTAAATACTAATATACTACTAACTAACACTAACACTACTAACCAAAATTAACAATCTAGCACGGCGATCACCTGAGACGTACGGCGAGGCAGCGCGGGGCAGAGACGACGCGGGGCGGAGAAGGTGCGGCGGGGAGGCGGCGCGTCACGGCGGCGCGGCGGCTCGGGGCGCGGCGACTCGGCGTGGGGCGGGGCGGCGCGGCGCAGGGCGGAGACGGGCGCGGGCGGCGGTGCGGCGGCGGCACGGGGCTTCTCACGGGCGCGGGCGGCGGTGCGGCGGACGGCGTGGGCGCGGAGAAGAAGAAACTGGCGATCTCCGGGTCGTGGCTCGACCTGGGGCGGGGGTGGTATTTATACCACCCCCCCTTTAGCCCTGGGTGGTAATACGACCCACGCCGCCGCACTTCCCGCGCGCCGAAATCCTTTAGCCCCGGTTTGTAATACGAACCGGGGCTAAAGGTTATTTTTGGCGCCAAACCCAAAAATGGTTTATAGTTTTTTTTTTGACAAAAACAGTAGGGAAGTCCCCTAGTGTGTCATTTTATTACTTTTATAATGTACAGAAGATTGAGTCAGGCTCAATCAATAGAGATATTACAGTTGTTTACATTCATAGTGTGTCAAGCCACTCTTGCATACCTTCCTTGAGACTAGGTTTAGCTATATGCATAGTTAAGGTAAAGGTTGCTTTAAAAAAAGAAATACATCTAGTGATTGAGGGATTTAGGTCCCTAAAAATATAACCATTTCTTTGCTCCCATATACTCCAGCATCCAGTGATGATAATTTCCATAAGAAAATTGGGACTGAATCTACTTCTAGCATCATTGATCATCTGATGAATCTCCATATCTATGTTCCATTCAAGTCCCAAGGCCCACTAGAACCCTTGGCTAAAACTACATTCAAAAAACAGATGCAGCAGGGTTTCCTGAGGACAGGTGTCACATATAACACAATCATTGAATTCCACAAAGAAGTTTTTTCTTGTCATTAAATCCTTAGTGTTTAGCCTCTTATTCAGTAGCAGCCAAGCAAAAAAATTGTGTCTTGGAAGACAGCATGATTTCCAAATATCCAGAATGGGTTTTGGTGTTGATTGTGCCCCAATGAGTGCTCTGTAGATATTTCTGGTTTTGAAAGACTCCCCCAGGAAAAGTACCATGAATCATGGTCGTCTGTGTGGTTTATGCTTCTGATATTTTCCAACATAATAGTAAACTCCTCATGAGCAATGATGGATAAGGGGAGTTGAAAAAGTTCATAGAAATCATTTTCAGCTGCAGTGATTGCCTTGGCCATGGTCAGAGTATCATTGTGGCAGAAAGAGTGTAAGTGTGGGTATCTATCTTCAAAGCATTCACCTTTCCATAGATCCTTCCATAGCAGCATAGATTTTCCATTGCCAATTTTGCAGTGAGTCAAATCTCTGTAAATATCCACATAATTCATACATTCTATCCACCATAAAGAACCAATATGATTCATTCAATGTGGGGCAGAGTCAACTTGATAGTAAGCTTTCCAAATAAGATCAACCCATGGTATATCAGCCCTGTTGTAGAATTTATGAATATTATTCAATAAAAGAGCTTGGTTCTGTACCCTGAGGTTTATGACTCCTAAACCTACTTGATCTTTTGGTCTACATCTCAAGTCCCATTTAGCAAGACATTTGCCATGTTTGTGGATATCTTTTCCTGCCCAAAGGAACTGTCTGCCACCCTTTTCAAAATGGGTAAAAATTGTTAATGGGACTTTGAAAGAGCACATGGCATGGATGGGCATAGAATTTAATACAGAATTCAGTAATGTGAGTCTTCCTGTATATGACATGAGAGAAGATAGTCCAGATAATCTTCTGTCAAATTTGGAAACAATGGGCATCAAGCTATCAATAGATGGTCTTGTGGTACCAAGAGGGAGACCCAGGTAGGTGAAAGGCAATTTCTCCAATTTGCATCCAAAATCAGAAGCCAGTTGGGATGCAAAATCCACTGTTATATTGATAGGCACCAGAGTAGATTTGTCATAATTTACCTTAAGCCCTGTCATGTTGCTGAATTGTTGGAGTCTGGTCTTGAGGTTATTAAGTTGTTGACTATCAGCAGGCATAATCAGCAGGGTGTCATCAGCATATTGAATAATTGGATATTTTTGTCCATAGTCATTATCAAGAGGCAGGCTGATTTTATTTCTGTGCCAGGCATCATTGACAGTTGTTGGGTCCGCAGCATAGAAAACAAAATTTTTCCTATGGTGTGAACTACACGCCAAGATCTATCTACTAGGTACAAAGCAACGGGTGGAAACGAGAACTTACCCTCGTAGACAACGAGCTTTGTTAACGAGTAGGAACTCGTGGTTGATGTGTCGTACACTTGCCGATCACGAGATCGTGATGAAGTCCAGCAGGTCCGGCTCCAGCACGTCCATCAGATCCAGCTCCAGCACCACCAAGTCCAGCACCGCAAAGCAGCGGTGCATCCGTGATCGCACACATGTCCGGTACCCCGACAACCTCCGTCCCTCGCTCCAGCAAAGCAGCGGAAGCACCAACTCCTTTCCAGATAAAGCCACCGGGAACATGTATCTCGCTAATCCGAGACCATGGGGAAATAATACTAGAGGGGGAGAGAGATCCTTCACAAGGAGGTGTGTGTATGAAGGTGTGAGAGGGGGGCCTTTTATAGGAGGAGGGGGGTGCCCCTCCTTCATGGCCGGCGAATGGAGGAGGTGACTCTTCACCTCCTCCATTCATGTGGTGGTAACTCCCTCCACATAAATTTGCCCCTTCACATTCTCTTTTAAAGTCTCCACTTTAAATGCATTAAATTTCTCCAAATTTAATGATCTCTCATTTAATAAAACTCTTTTATTATTTTTATTCAGAATTTTGTTAATTACTTTAATTAACAAACATTCACATAAAACCCCCTGCAACATTTCAATATTACATGCAGAACCAATTTCAGCAATTTCACCCGAAACAGTTTCGGTGTCTATTGAAATAATTCCAGCGCTTACTTAAATCTTTATCTGAAACATATTTGCTCCAAATGGTGTCGGTATCCCTTAAGTGTGTCACCCTACGGTTCGCGCATAATGCAGACATGATCGAGACCCCTCTCCGATCAATAATCAGCAGCGGGACCTGGAGATCCATACTGACTCCTACACATTCAACGATGACTTCTGTGATCGTGAGAACCTTTAACGCTAGTAACTAAATTCCTCTGTCCCGCGATATATTACATGTCCGAGATTCGATCATCGGTATCTCCATACCTAGTTTGATCTCGTTACCGACATGCACTCTTTTCTCGTTCCCGTGATATAACATTCTAGTGATCACATCACTTGCTTGCAAGCTATTTCAATGTGATATCACTGAGAGGGCCCAGAGTATATCTATCCGTCATCGGGATGGACAAATCCCACTCTTGATCCATGAGCCTCAACATAACACCTTCGTAGCACTGAACCCACCTTTATAGTCACCCTGTTACGGTGTGACATTTGATGTTATCAAGATACTCTTCCGGTGTTAGCAATTAACATGATCTCATGGTCTAAGGACTAAGATTACTTCGTATGATGTTATAGCAATATAAACATAATGACTTTGATCGTAATGCTATACTTCGGATGAATGTTCATCACATCATTCCACCAATGGTGTGACCTTGTTATTAACAACATCCAATGTCCATGATCAGGAAACCATGATCATCATGTTAATCAACAAGCTAGTCTATAAGAGAGGCATAACTAGGAACCCTTTTTGTTTATTAAACACACATGTATTGATGTTTCCGGTCAATACAATTCTAGCATGTAAAATAAACATTTATCATAAACATGGAATAAGATAATAACCACTTTATTATTGCCTCTCGGGCATATTCCCTTCAGTCTCCCACTTGCACTAGAGTCAATAATCTAGTTTGAAGAACTTTGCGTATTGAACACCTATGGCTTTCTGGTGTTGCATATACGCAATTGCTAGTGGTTAACATAATCTCCGGATCTGACAGTTTCAGGTCCGTGTGTATTTGCATGTCTTTGCGTCTCTACGCATCACTCATTCTCAAATGAGATGGCATTGTATAAATTTGGTCCTCTAACGAGACCTTTAGTTCGTTCGGCTCAAAATATGTTGATATTATTGTCACACAATATATCTTCATAGTATTAGCCTACTTTGAACCACACCTAGTTTGATAACAAACTACTTAACACAAATGCCCTCCTATGCTGCTACTATAGCAGTCATATACTTAGCCTTTTGTTGTAGTATCCGTCACAATATCTCAACTTTGGAACTCATCCAAATCCATCATGGAACATCCTTTCCATTATATTGTGCCACCCATAGTCTAAATTGAGATAAATTTAATTTGTATCTTGTGACAAAATTAGTATCAATGTAACACTTTACAATGAACTACCTTTAACTATTTGTCACTTATACATGATATATTCTTAGTTCTTCCAAAGCTCATAAGAAAATCTTTACTATTGTCCAATGATCATCTTATGAATCATTCTGGTATATGTTCATACCATTTAGAGCATAAGACATTCTGGATATATACATATCATGGTATAATCGATCAAAATTTTCATGTGATTTTACTCACCAGGTGTTGAAACACTTGAATCTTGATACAATCCTTTCCATGCAGCAAGAAACTTTCTTGTTGTTTCCATATTGAACCCTTTCAATATCTTATATATGTACGTATGGCACAACCATATTAGCGCCTTAATCTATCCATATAGATATTGATGCCTAATATTCTGGGTTTGCCCAAGTCTTTCATCGAAATCTTATTTTAATGAAATCCTTAACTTGTGTCAATTCAAGATACATCATTTCCAATCAACAATATGTCCTCTACATAATGTATTAGAAATATGTCTCAGTGCTCCCACTCAATTTCTTGCAAATGCAAGCATCTTCATCATCTTCGATGAATTTAAACTCTTTTAACAGTTTCATCATGGTGAAGATTCCAACTCCGCTATGCTCACTTCAACTATTGAAGTTTACATGCCCTTTTAGCACCCTTTGAATTAACAAAACCCTTCGGACCATGTCATGTACATGTCCTAGGTTACCGTTCTATTAGAAGAACCTTGTTTTGTTTATTCAACTACCATATACCAAATTATATGTAGTGGTTGCTACATTAATCCGTCAAGACTATATATCGCTATGAAAGATCAAATCTTGTCATAGTCAACTCCTTGAACATTGTCGTAAACTTCTTTCCGACATGTCGACTATTTCATAGATGTTAAACATCCATGTCTTATTTCTTTATAGATCCAAACACGACCGATAGGCTTCACGCCTTTCCGGAGGGTCTTCCAAGTTCAAAAACTTGTTTTCTCGTGTATGGATACTATCACGGATTCTATGACTTCTAGCCATTTTATGGAGTCAGGGCCCATCATCGCTTCTTTGCATGTAGTCGGTTCATCATTGTCAAAACAATAACGACTTGCTTATCAAATCTTACTATTTGATTCTTACCGACCCACACGGTTCTATAGGAACTCTAATCTCCGAGATCACACCTTCTGTAATCACGAGAGCCATGAGCATTGTGGCCGCCACCGGGACACTTTCCGGCGCTGCGCTACTTAGCACATATATCTAAGGTTCAACAACCTTATCAAAGTTCTATTGTCCTCCCACTTAACTTTTCACGAAAAATTCCTTCTCAAGAAACTTGACGTTCCAAGTAACAAACTCTTTTGTCCTCGGTGTTATGGAGAAATTCCCAACAAATTCTTTGGGATAACCTACAAAGACGTGCTTATCCGACTTTGGTTGTAAACATTTTACTTATGCATAGCATACCAAAATTTAAGAAAAGACAATTCGGGTTTTATCCCAAACCATAACTCATATGGTGTCATTTCAACGGATCACGATGGTGCTCTTTTCAGTGTAAAAGCGGTAGTCTCTAAAGCTTCAATCTTTAAAACATAATGGCAGTTTTATAAATGACACCTTTGATCTTACCATGTCAAACATGGTTTGATTTTATCTCTCGAATATGCCATACTCCTATGGTTTATCGGGAAACACAAATCATGGAACAATTCCTCAAGTCTTAGGTGTTTTTGCTAAACATGTAACTCAAATATCTTCCTTTATGATCGAATCATAAACTCTTTATTTTCTTGTTACAATGATTTTCCACTTCATCTTGAAAGTCTTTGAACAATTTTCAAATGTTTCATACTTCTTCCTTATTAAGTAAATATACAGATATATCCACTCAAATTTTTGGAGAAAGCATATGAAGCAAAAAGATCCATCGCATATGGCTACACATAATGGACTATGCACATCAGCATGCACAATTTCCAATAAGCTAGTCATCCGTTCCTCTCTGGCCTATGGACGGAGTTTCAATTATCTCGAGGAAAGTCTCACATGCGTCAATTGATCAAAATCAAAGACTCCAAAAATCCATCAACATGGAGTTTCTTCATGTTTTCTTTCAAATATAATTTAAACAGCGATGTCACTTCATAAGTGATCTTTCAATCATTTGTCTTGCGACATTTTAGCAATAGTGTTTATGGATGTGATTTCTCCGACTAGACTTGTAAAAGTTCATCCATCCTTTATGGAATATGGTAATTATTTGAACAGCCATTGTTCTCATGATACCGGAACAAAATAACAATTATTTAAAAAAATCTTGAAGGCTTGGTTTGATGACAACGAAAAACACAATAACACTTTATTTGTTTTCGATGAACATCATCACTCATTCTCTTGCTGGTTACTTAGGCCATTATAGTTCATGAATTGCGTTGTCCTGTATGACACTTCATACCAACCAATTTGGTATCCAATACCGGTATCCAATACCTAAGAACCACATTGTTTAACAAGAAAGGAATATAGCCATAACATATATATCTTCTATATACCTAAGTTGGACATCTCCAACCTTTTATTTTCTGCCAAATATTTTATAGATTCTCTTTCAGCAATTCCTTTTCTTTTAAAAGAATCTATCAACATCAATAGTGGTGTCATCAACATGACACATGGTACAAAGCGTATATAGTCAAATACTAATACCTTTGGACTTGCACTTTGAAGTGGATCACCATCATCAAATGTTTGGTGTTCTTTCAAAAATCCATTCTTTAGTAATCTATTAGTGTAGTAAACATTTTACTTACATCTTCTATTCATCCTTATCATGAAAACTTTCATGATCAAGCTACTATAGCTTATAAGGAAGAATCACGGGTATAATATCAGTTCCCAAAACCTTTTTGGTAGATTCGGATGCCAAGCATCTCCATCCTTCACAAATTCTCATACAATATGAGAACATGTATTTTGCTAAATTATACTCTATCATAATGCAACCAAAAACATTGTTTCAGATATCACAATATCTTTCACACATGATGGTTTCTGAAACAATTTCGAGCTCCAATATAATCTTGATATTAAAACAACTTTTTGAATATCAATAATCATGGAGGCAAACATGATACTTTAGATAATAACATTGGAATTCTTACTCTTGATTTAATACTACTTATTAAACTTGATGGAGTAAATAGAGTTTGCTGAAAGTTTGCAATAGGACTTATAAACTTTAAATTGACATTCAAAACAATACGATACCAGTTTGTAAAGTAAATATCCAGAATTCTATAGTTCTATTATCTCAAATAAAAACTAAGCATAAGGTAGAAAACGAATGCCAATGACTACAACAAACTATGCAAATTCACTTTGATTTAGTTTATGACAAATTGAGTTCGACTAATCCAAATTATAAATGAACTCCCACTCAAAAACGACATTCCTCGTGCCTTTTTCGTGATTACATGAACCAAATCCACTACACCAAGTACGATCATCACGTGAGTCGGTGTAGCTTCAAAGGCGAGCATCAATATGGTCATCACATCAACTATGTGACTCATGCTTAACCTTTCGGTCCATGTTCCGAGGCCATGTCTGTACATGCTAGGCTCGCCAAGTAGGAACCTTAGTATTCGCGTGTGTAAAACTGTCTTACACCCGTTGCATGAAAGCGTAGAGTTGAGAACACCCGATCACCACAGCGACCGAATTAATTATCCTCCTCGATAAACTTAGACTACTAAATAGAAAAGATTTGCAAATCTTGGCATGGGTCTCCTTTTTTACTTTCTTTAGAGTTTTCTATATGCACAATTTCTCGATGTTTCGATGAGAATTTCTTGACTTTCCATATATAGAAAGAGATAGACTATAAATGACATCGTCTTTGTGGAAGTATGAAATTCTCACCTAGAGCAGCGGAACTAACGACTCTATTAGAAAGTAGAATGACCAACTTTTACACGAATTTTCAAGTGGATGAGATCGGTCGAATGGTCTCAGTTGGAGATGGGATTGCACGTGTTTATGGATTGAACGAGATTCAAGCTGGAGAAATGGTGGAATTTGCCAGCGGTGTGAAAGGAATAGCCTTGAATCTCTCGAAACACGATCCATAGAACGGCGCATACTTAAGGAAGAACACATTTTATCTTGATATTTAAATGAGGGATCATCTTACAATGCTACAGAAAGCGCCAAACTAGCAATATAAGATGCTAACATCTAATGTGTGAAGTGAGGTGATATGGTTCATGCATTTGATCTCTATCATTTGCATCATGGTATGATCTCTATCATTCCTGTGTGTGTAAGGTCAAGGTCTATGGAACTTACACGTTGAGTGTGTTGTAAGAGTATCTACTTACAACAATACCATATTAATACACTAGCCCAGCAACGATCTAAACTAGACGCCTCTAATTTATCAATTGCAAGTTTTACGTGGCTTAGGGCTTTCGGAGATAGAACCGTTCTTACCTACGAACATGAACCACAACGAGGATAACTAAGTTATTAGCAACTCGTTGTAAATCAGATATTGACTATAGTAGGAGAGACAGACACCCACCAGCCACTTATGCAAAACAAGTTGCATGTCAGTTGTGGAACCGGTCTCATGTACGATGACATGTAAGGTTGGTCCGGGCCGCTTCATCCCACTATGCCACCAATATCCAAAATACATAGAAGATGCAATAACATGATCATCATCGCCCACATATCAACATATGTGTACTACCCGTGCTAAGCACCTATGCATAGATCAGGCTCTAATACCACTGTTGGGTCCGCAACATAGAAAACAAAAAATTTACTACGGTGTGAACTACACGCCAAGATCTATCTACTAGGTACAAAGCAATGGGTGGAAACGAGTACTTACCCTCGTAGACAATGAGCTTTGTTAACGAGTAGGAACTCGTGGTTGATGTAGTCGTACACTTGCCGATCTTGAGATCATAATGAAGTCCAGCAGGTCCGGCTCCAACACGTCCATCAGATCCAACTCCAGCACCACCAAGTCCAGCACCACAAAGCAGCGGTACATCCGTGATCACACACACGTCCGGTACCCCGACAACCTCTGTCCCTCGCTCCAGCAAAGCAGCAGAAGCAGTAACTCCTTTCTAGATAAAGCCACCGGGAACATGTCTCTCGCTAATCCGAGACCATGGGGAAATAATACTAGAGGGGGAGAGAGATCCTTCACAAGGATATGTGTGTATGAAGGTGTGAGAGGGGGCCTTTTATAGGAGGAGGGGGTGCCCCTCCTTCATGGCAGGTGCCATTCATGTGGTGGTAACTCCCTCCACATAAATTTGCCCCTTCACATTCTCTTTTAAAGTCTCCACTTTAAATGCATTAAATTTCTCCAAATTTAATGCTCTCTCATTTAATAAAACTCTTTTATTATTTTTATTCAGAATTTTGTTAATTACTTTAATTAACAAACATTCACATAAAACCCCCTGCAACATTTCAATATTACAATGCAGAACCAATTTCAGCAATTTCACTCGAAACAGTTTCGGTGCTATTGAAATAATTCCAGCGCTTTCTTAAATCTTTATCTGAAACATATTTGCTCCAAATGGTGTCGGTATCCCTTAAGTGTGTCACCCTACGGTTCGCGAATAATGCAGACATGATCGAGACCCCTCTCCGATCAATAATCAGCAGCGGGACCTGGAGATCCATACTGACTCCTACACATTCAACGATGACTTCTGTGATCGTGAGAACCTTTAACGCTAGTAACTAAATCCCTTTGTCCCGCGATATATTACATGTCCGAGATTCGATCATCGGTATCTCCATACCTAGTTTGATCTCGTTACCGACATGCACTCTTTTCTCATTCCCGTGATATAACATTCTAGTGATCACATCACTTGCTTGCAAGCTATTTCAATGTGATATCACCGAGAGGGACCAGAGTATATCTATCCGTCATCGGGATGGACAAATCCCACTCTTGATCCATGAGCCTCAACATAACACCTTCGTAGCACTGAATCCACCTTTATAGTCACCCTGTTACGGTGTGACGATTGATGTTATCAAGATACTCTTCCGGTGTTAGCAATTAACATGATCTCATGGTCTAAGGACTAAGATTACTTCGTATGATGTTATAGCAATATAAACATAATGACTTTGATCGTAATGTTATACTTCGGATGAATGTTCATCACATCATTCCACCAATGGTGTGACCTTGTTATTAACAACATCCAATGTCCATGATCAGGAAACCTTGATCATCATGTTAATCAACAAGCTAGTCTATAAGAGAGGCATTACTAGGAACCCTTTTTGTTTATTAAACACACATGTATTGATGTTTCCGATCAATACAATTCTAGCATGTAAAATAAACATTTATCATAAACATGGAATAAGATAATAACCACTTTATTATTGCCTCTCGGGCATATTCCCTTCAACAATTTCCTGTAGTAATTCAGCAGTGCAAACAAATAGAAGGGGGGACAGGGGGTCTCCTTGTCTGACCCCTCTTTTACAGCATATTTTTTCCCTGGGACACCGTTCAGTAGCACCGAGGTGGATGAGAGTACAATATAGATCTTACCAGGGAAATCCATTTGGGGCCAAAACCTTTGGCATTCAGCCTATTAATAATTGAATTATATTCAATCTTGTCAAATGCTTTCTCATAATCAATCTTCAGAATAATAATTGACTTCTTTGACACATGGCAGATGTGAAGATATTCAAATGCCCATCCCAGGCAATCATGGATATTTTTCCCTTTAATAAATCCATATTGATTATTATGTATAATAGGTTTGATAACCTTCTGTAGTCTATTAGCCATTATCTTGGTGATTAATTTAAGAGGAAGACTAACCAGAGATATGGGTCTGTAGTCATTCATGGTCTCAGGATCATTTATCTTGGGGATGAGAGTAATAAAAGCAGTGTTGATGGGACTCAAATTTACAGATTCAGCATAGAACTCCTGTACCAGTTTTACAAAATCTTCTTTGATAATATGCCAGCATTTCTTGAGGAATTTACCATTGAATCCATTAGGACCAGGTGCTTTATCAGAGGGGAAGTCTTTGATCACAGATTCAATCTCATCATTTGTGAATGGATCATCCAGGTGTAGAAGGTTACTTCCAGGTGCAATCAATTCATCAAGGTTGATGTCATTAGTAATATTTTCACTTGTGCCAAGTCTGTGTTTGTAAGATTGCCAGATTGCAGCAGCTTTAAGTTCGTGCTCAGTCAGAATCAAATTGTCTTCAGATTTGATATGGGTGACGAGATTTCTTCTGAAGCTCTGGGTAGCCATAGCATGGAAAAATTTGGTGCTTTCATCTCCCAATTTGGCCCATTTGATTTTGGCTCTGCTTTTCCAATATATTCTCTTAGCCTCCAGGAGCTTATTAGTATGATCCATCAAAATCTTTTTAAAATTCTTCTCATGTAGAGCAAGTGGTCTCTGGTCCTCAATTCCTTCAAGTAATGCCAAGATAAATGTGCATTTTTCAATAGTCTGATTTAGGTTTGAAAACTTCTTGCACCATTTTTTAAGTCCAGCTCTGAGATGTTTGAATTTGCAGTTGATAGCAAGGGCAGTATCACTTAAGTAGGGAGCTGATTTCCAGAGGGTATTCACAGTGTCATTGAAACCATCAAATTCCAGCCAGTGGTTCTCAAATCTGAATAATTGAGCTTTAGGTATGGAAGTGCCCACCTGGATACTGATGGGAGTATGATCAGATCCAATTCTGGAGAGTGGGTGAGCCATAGTGTTGGGGAAAGTTGTGGTCCATGAAGGACATGTAAAAATCCAGTCCAGCTTTGCAAGAAGAGGGGGGTCTTGCATGTTGCTCCAGGTGAATGTTCTTCCTTTTAGTGGGACTTCCATAAGATCATGAGATTGAATCACATTGTTTAAGAGCATCATATTATGAGCATCACCACCCTCTCTGTTTCTATCATCAGGGCTTCTAATGAGGTTGAAATCACCCACTAGCATCCAGAAAGGGTAATTGGAGGTATCAATATTATGCATCCAATTGAAAAATTCAGCTCTGTGTTCATTGTGTGCAGGCCCATAAATATTGGTCAAGATCCAGGTGATACTAGAGTGTTTACATGTAAAATCCATAGTTAGGTGAAATTTCGATTGACTAAGAAGCTCCCCAGAAAAAAGGATACCATTCCAAATAGTAATTAATCCTCTAGAATTGCCAAGTGAAGGAGAAAATGCAAAGTGGGAAATCTCCTAGGACAGAACTTCCTTAAATATGAGTGTTCAAATTCTTCCCTTTTAGTTTCTTGGAGGCAGATAATATCACAATTGCAAGAGTTAACTTTTTCTCTAAGTTGATCATGCCTCAGATCAGAATTGATGCCTCTCACATTCCAGTCAAGAATCATCCAGTTCCTATTCATAATTCAAAATATGAGGGTACCACAGGTTCTGATCAACATAGTTAATCAGGTATAAATTGGGGACAGCTGGCTGATCAAATGGAAATAAAAAATCATCTTGGCCCCAGATTGAAAATTCCACAAAGGTGTTGATGATAAAAATAGCATAAAAGGTGATAAATAGACATCCAGGTACATAAGAAGATATAGGGATATGGTTCTGCTCATCATGAGCAATAAGGAAGTGCTTATTACATGCCAGATAGTATCAAGTAGAAGAAGTTTCAGAAACATAAAACTGGGTGTCATTAAATATATATGACACACATTATTACATGTAGAGGGGTGTAATAACATTAGCCACTTTCTGAGAAGAGCTTGTCCTCTGAGATCTCACTAGGAGATATCAGGCATTGATTGATACCAATAGACTGGATGGTGTCAACAGGGAGGACAGGTGGAGGTGGGGCATCTTGATCCATGATCACCACCTCATGAGGATGAGCTTTGCTCTTGGCCACCTTCCTGGATTTGCCTGAGGCATTGACCAGGGATGAACATTCTTTCTCCTGGGCTTTATCTGCAGCATCTTTGTTCTTGAACCCCACTGATTGGTTGGCAATCCTTTTACTGCGTCTGACAGCAGTCACATCCTTTGGAGCCAGTAATTTGCCTTTGGTCACCAGAGAGTTGTAGTCTTCATTGGCAGCAGTAGATCCATCAATAAATGTATCCAGAGGGGTTTGCACAATATTGTCAGAGATTTTAGTGATGCAAACAGTTGATGAAGCAGGCACATGAGGTGCAGTTGCATAAAGTTTCAGAAGACACTTCCTCTGTTTTCCATGTACAGTATCAACATCAAGAATTTGGAATCCAGCACCATGGATACAAGAGATATCAGTGTTTCCCAGAGTAGTGTGTGCATTCTTAACCAAGTCAGTAAGCAGACCATGGATGGCATTGAAAGAATCCACAGCTTCCATCATTGGTTCAAGTTCAACCATATGGTCAGCATGTGCAGGACTGAGCTGGGGAGGGGTAGCAATCATTGGTTCAATGTCAGCAACAGGTGCAGCATTTCCAAATGATATTACAACATTGGGTATCATAGGTGCAGCATTAGCTGGTTCTTTAGGAACATGGTCATGTACCATATCATCCTAGTGTCCACCAAATGGTTGGGGCATGGGGTGTGGGTTACCACCATCAGGTGGAAGAGGGTCCTCATCACCACCAAGTCCACCAATCACTCTAGCCTGCAGCACATAAATCACCACAGTCCAGGAATGCCCATGTCCTTCATCACTGGTATTGTCTCCTAGGACCAGGCTAATAGGGATTTCAAGCATATCTGGCACTCTGACTTTAACCAGGACTCTAGCTCTATTAGAAAAATATCTGTTCTAGACTAAGAATTTTCCAAATTCACTGACAGATTCTCTAACTTTATCAACTAGCCATGCATCTTGTGGGAAATTGACCATCATCAACCAGACATCATGTGTAAAAGTCATGTTTCTATGGTTCAGACCTCTATTATGGGGGATCACCCTAAGAATGTTGTCTCCAACAAAGAAAGGACTACGCTCAATAGCAGTATCCCTAGCACAAGAATCAGTGAACTGTACCAGAGCGGCACCCATGGCAAACCTGGAGAAATTGCAAATGTTGAGGCCGCGATCGTTGAAGTAGTTCCTGATGAGATGTGCATCCGCGGCAAACTGCTCAGGGTCAGATGGAGGCTCAAGGATGACAATGGACATGTTGTCGCATCGAAGCGGAGCATCTCCACTAAAAATGTGAAAATCTCGACTTCGTCGATGAATGCAGGGTTGGATGACTTCAGCGCCAGGTGGGAGGTGGGGGATGGGGTCGCAAGGGTAGTTCGCCATTGTAGTGGAGGTGAGGGGGAGGTTGCAGGTGTGAGATTGCAGTGGCGACGATGGCGAGGAAGAAACGGGGCTTTCCTGGAGAGTGGAGGGGTCAAGGAGTACTATTTCTGAAGTTGTAACGACAAGCCCTCTTTCGGAGGAGATGGTATGCTCAGGTTGTTTTTGTTTAATGCGATAAACTTGAGATTCTCTCAAACGGATATAACAATATTTCCTAATGTGTCCATATCCATAACAAAATTTGCACCGAACTTGGGATGGGCAATCTGGGCTTGGGTGGCCCATAGCAAGGCATCTGGAGCAGATAACATGGGCCGAGCGATGTGACAGAATTGGGCTGGGAGAACCCGTGGGATGAATTTCCCCAGGGTTTGAGACTGGCTCTGGGCGGGAAGCTGGCGTCCGATCCGAGGAGGTCGGATCACGTAGCGTCATACCCGGCGATCTTGCCACGTAGGTTCTCCTCCAATGTGAAGCTAACGGTGATGAATTGGCTCCGGTGTGACGTGATCGCCGGCGAGATATCAAGGTCCAGTCTAATTCTTGCTCATGAAACCAATCTGACGATTCTTTGATCTAATTCAGGCCCCCATACCCCCACAGAGAGAAATAGCATTTCAATTCCGGGCATTCAAAGAATCTAAGTTTGTAGATCATGAAACCCACAGGTTTGGAGTATACTTGAAACTTAAAAGTCCGATCACGAATCAAGCTGACATGAAAACCAAGTTTACTTCCACCAAGGCATGATTGAAGGGCAATGCAAACATTGACTAGATCGGGTAGAAAGATGGCTCGGCCAAATGAGACCACAAGAATAAATCCAGATCCAGGAGATGGGGATTGCACACGGGTGGAAAAGGAAGATCGAACCGTAATTCAAATCCCATGCCATGAGAGAAATCCAGAGCATCACCAAGAGCACGAGGATCCATTGCATGGGAGATTTAGAAGGATTCGCCATGGTTCGCCAGGGGGTGCTCCAGAGAGAGGGTGGGTGGGGTGGTCGCCATGTTTTATGGGTTTATAGTTTTCAGAAAATTATGTATTATATATCAAAAATTTCAGAAAAAGAAGATCTATAATTTAAATCTATTATCATACTTTATTATACAACTTAAATGAAATTATCTATTATCTAACAAGTATTATATTTAGTAGAAATGTTCACAAATAATAATAAAAATATAGTTTATTATTTAAAAATGGAAAACTACATATAATATAGCAAAATATTCAAAAAAATATAGTAGAAATGTTCTCCCGCTATTTCCCCTGCTTCCCGCCATGTTCTCCCGCCATTTCCCCCGCTTCCCGCCATGTTTCTCCCGTCATTTCCCCCGCTTCCCGCCATGTTCTCCCGACATGTCCCTCTATATCTACGTCGACCGCCATTTCCATCGACACATCCACACCTTATCTCTCACAACAATGGACACCACTTACTAGGCTTTTCTGATGCTCGAGGAGACCGAGGCGCTGTGCGCCTCCAGCTACCCATGCCCGCCGGGGTACCGGCTGCCCACTGGCTGGATGCTGAGCGCTGGAGGGGTTCCTGTTCCTCCTATGTCTCAAGGTTCGGCCCGCCAGGCGGCCATCACGAACCACTTCTACCTCGAGCTCACGCCGGAGCAGCGGATGGATCCCCATTGGGATCCCGACAACCTCGACACCTGGAATGCCTTCTTCGCAAACCGGCAAGAAAGGGAGCTCGCCAGGTACGAGGGTGACGGTCCGCCCCCAGTGAACCACAACGAGGATGGTCGCCGCCTATGGTGGGTGAACCGTACTATCGCTGGTGTGATGCGCTACATAGCCATGGGAGACCATCCTCGCCTGAGGTACCCGCACTTTCACCAGCAGCATAGCCACAAGAATGGTGGTGGCGGTGAAGGCCTAGGACGTACTAGGGTCGTCATCCGGGAGCCCCCTCCCCCCTGCGTCGTGAATCCGAGGCCGGAGTATCCATCCGCGTGCTACGAGGAAGGGCTGAGGATCCATCCGCGTGCTACGAGTGACGACGACGACGATGATGATTCCGAAGACGACCCAGAAGCTGTGTACTACAGGGCTAGATATGATTATGACTAATTTTTACGTTTTAATATTAATAAATGTCTGGCCACAACAAGTTGCAATACTACCTATTGAGATCGAGAAAGTTCATATCCATATACATATAAGAAGATCATTAAAGATAAAGGTTTAATAATATTGTACATCACCAACATCCACACATGTTAGGGTTTTCTTCTAATCCGTAACCATGGAGCATCTTCCTTATTTAACGGGATGCTTGGGTCATCCTTCACAACGAAGGGCGGAATTTCATAAAACTTATCATAATCGTCTGACATGTCTGTCTTATCCTCCATCCCCCACGATGTTTCGTTTTCCTGAAAGAACTATATGGCGCTTTGGCTCATCGGATGTTGTATTCTTTTGCTTATCTTTCCTTTTTCTCGGTTAGGTAGACATGTCCTTCACATAAAAAACCTGAGCCACATCATTGGCTAGGACAAATGGTTCATCTCTATACGCAAGGTTGTTGAGATCCACTGTTGTCATTCCGTATTTCTTGTCTACCTCAACCCCGCCTCCTGTAAGCTTGACCCATTTGCACCGAAACAAAGGAACCTTAAAAAAGGTCCATAGTCAAGTTCCCATATCTCCTCTATGTAACCATAATATGTATCCTTTTGCCCATTCTCGTCTGTTGCATCAAATTGGACACCACTGTTTGATTGGTGCTCTTTTTATCTCGGGCGATCGTGTAAAATGTATTCCCCTTTATCTCGTACCCTTGGAAAGTCAATATAGTCGAAGATGGTGACCTGGCCAACAAGTACAACTTCTCTCCAACATTTATGTCATTCATGAGATGTGACTGCAACCAACCGCCGAAAGTCCTCATATGTTCATCTCTAATCCAGGAGCCAGGCTTCCCCGAGTTGTTGGAGTGTACAATATTCTTGTGTTCCTCGATATATGGAGCCACCAAGGTGGAACTTTGCAGAACTGTGTAGTATGCTTTAGTGAGAGAATGTCCGTCCATACATATCCTTGCTTTCTTTCCTAGCATGTCTTTTCCACTAATTCTACCCTCATGCCGTGATTCAGGAACACCGATGGGCTTAAGGTCAGGAATAAAGTAAACACAAAACTCAATGACCCCCTCTGTTCCATATCCCTTTGAGATGCTTCCTTCTGGCCTAGCACAGTTATGAACATATTTCTTTAACACTCCCATGAACCTCTCAAAGGGGAACATATTGTGTAGAAATATAGGACCAAGAATGTTAATCTCATCGACTAGGTGAACAAGGAGGTGAGTCATAATATTGAAGAAGGATGGTGGGAACACCAACTCGAAGCTGACAAGACATTGGACCACATCTTTCTGTAACCTTAGTAGACTATCTAGACTGATTACCTTCTGAGAAATTGCATTGAGAAACGCACATAGCTTCACAATGGGTACTCGAACATTTTCCAGCAGGAGTCCCCTCAATGCAATCGGAAGCAGCTGGGTCATAAGCACGTGGCAGTCATGAGACTTTAGGTTTTTGAAATTTTTTCTCTGCCATATTTATTATTCCCTTTATGTTCGACGAGAAACCAGACGAGACCTTGATACTGTAAAGGACTTCAAAAAAGATTTCCTTCTCTTCTTTAGTAAGGGCGTAGCTAGCAGTACCTTCAAACAGCTCTGGATGCATGTCGTCTCGGTCTTTTATACGTTGTTGGTCCTGCCGTGCTGCAGGTGTATCTTTGCTCTTCCCATGCACGCCCAAGAAGCCTAGCAGCGTCAC
Source organism: Avena sativa (assembly GCA_916181665.1). NCBI lineage: Eukaryota > Viridiplantae > Streptophyta > Magnoliopsida > Poales > Poaceae > Avena > Avena sativa. The sequence goes on from OV702295.1 coordinate 440,957,257, forward strand.
GCAAAGATTCTTCATCAGGTGCATCACGTCAATTGCAGAGCGGACCTCTAGGACTTTCCAATAGGGTAGCTCCCAAAATATAGATTTCTTTTTCCACATGGGTGCATGTCCGACATCGTCCTTCGGAACAGATTGTCTACCGGGACCCTTTCCAAAGATTACATTTAAATCCTTCACCATGTCAAATACATCATCACCAGTACGGCGGATAGGCTTACACCGGGTTTCTGCCTCACCATTGAAATGCTTACCTTTCTTTCTTAGGATGTGCTAGGGTGGAAGAAAATGACGATTCCCTGGGTACACATTCTTCTTACATTTATCCAAATATATACTTTCAGTATCGTTTAAACAGTGTGTGCATGCATTGTATCCCTTGTTTGTCTGTCCTGAAATGTTACTAAGAGCAGGCCAATCATTGATTGTTATGAACAACAACGCTCGTAGGTCAAATTCCTCCTGCTTGTTCTTATCCCACACACGTACACCTTGTCCGTGCCACAACTGTAAGAGTTCTTCAACTAATGGCCTTAGGTACACATCAATGTCGTTGTCGGGTTGCTTCGGGCCTTGGATGAGCACTGGCATCATAATAAACTTCCGCTTCATACACAACCAAGGAGGAAGGTTATAAATACACAGAGTCATAGGCCAGGTGCTATGACTGCAGCTCTGCTCCCCAATAGGATTCATGCCATCTGTACTTAGACCAAACCATAAGTTCCTCGCATCACCTGCAATGTCCGGAAACTCTCTCTCGATTTTTCTCCACTGCGACCCATCAGCGGGGTGTCTCAACATCTCGTCTTTCTTACGGTCTTCCATGTGCCATCGCAACAACTTGGCATGCTCTTTGTTCCTGAATAAACATTCCAACCGTGGTATTATAGGACCATACCACATCACCTTGGCAGGAACCCTCTTCATGCGGTGCTCGCCCTCAACATCACCACGGTCATCTCGCCTTATCTTATACCGCAATGCAGTGCATACTGGGCATGCATCCAAATTCTCGTACTCGCCACGGTAGAGGATGCAGTCATTAATGCATGCATGTATCTTCTGCACCTCTAATCCTAGAGGGCAGACAACCTTCTTTGCTTCGTAGGTACTGGCGGGCAGTTCGTTATCCTTTGGAAGCAACTTCTTCATTATTCTCAGCAACTTTTCAAATCCTTTATCAGTCACACCGTTCTCTGCCTTCCATTGCAGCAATTCCAGTGTGCTACCCAGTTTTTTGTGCCCATCTTCACAATTTGGGTACAACAATTTTTTGTGATCCTCTAACATCTTCTTGAACTTTAACCTCTCCCTTTCAGTTACGCATTCTTCCTGGGCATCAGCAATGGCCCGACTAAGATCATCATCGGGCAGATCTGATGCCCGTTCTTCATCTTTTTCTTCATCAATGTCTTCCATTGTAGTACCATCGTATTCAGGGTAGTCGTTGTAATTCTCTTCTTCTTCGTTGTCTTCCATCATAACCCCTCTTTCTCCGTGCTTGGTCCAACAATTATAGCTGGTCATGAAACCGGACCGAAACAGGTGGCTGTGAAGGACTCTTGAGGAAGAGTATTCTTTATGATTCCGACAGACACCACATGGACAAGACATAAAACCACTCCGCTTGTTTCCCTCGGCCATAAGAAGAAAAGAATGCACGCCTTTAATGAACTCGTTAGAGAGTCGGTCAACGTACATCCATTGCCGGCTCATCTACAATATATAGTTAATTAAGTACATCAAACATAATCATAATTAATTAGTACTAATCTAAAACCAGCAACCGGGACTAAAGATATGATGAACCTTTAGTCCCGGTTGGAGGCACCAACCGGGACTAAATGTGGATGTGGAGACAACATGTCGACACTATGTCCTCAGTGGGCAGCACTAAGCCAGTAAATTAAATGCTGACACTATTTTGGGTGGGTGGCAGCACTATGCCAGCGTGAGTGTGTCAACATTATGTCATCAGTGCCCGACACTATGTTGTGTTGCTTAATCTATAAATAGGTATGCATTCTTGTGAAGAACTGCAAGATGGTGTGTGAGACCAGGGACACCACTACGGCGGAGCTTCTCGAAGATGTCTTAGGACCTCGTCCTCAGACATCTTCGAGGAGCTCGCTGTAGAGGCACTCTCTAATATGTGAAATTAGTTAGCTCTTCTAGCATACTGATTTAGCTAGAGAAGATATAAACCGAAAGATGGTGTGGGAGAGCAGGGACACCACTACGGCAGAGCTTCTCGAAGATGTCTTAGGATCCCGTCCTCAGACATCTTCGAGGAGCTCGCCATAGAGGCACTCCCTAATATGTGAATTGTGATGTCTTCTTATCAAGCTTTTATGAATTAACCCTATCTTTGTTACAAAAAATTTCAGTTTGTTGAACACAGGTAGACGAAGAAGGATATTTTGCCCAGCTCGCTAGTTAGTTAGAATGATGAACTCACGCATGTGTGTGCTTCTAAAATCAATTTTCGAGACTCTATGTGCCAAAACAAGATATATATTGATAGAATAATCCACATATTGTGATATTTACCTTAGAGTTACTTACATTAATACAAGATATATAGAATCTAAACATTGATATCATGCTATCACTGCAAAAATTACTACCAAACTAAATCCACAAATCCATCTATAAGATATAGCATGAAATGAGCTAATATAGCAATGAGAGTTCAAAGGATGAAGTTGCTCACCTTTTAGAACCTTTGGATAGATGGGGCACCATAAAATCTAGACAAATCTTGAGGAAAAAAGGGCATGAACTCGAGCTTAAAGCAAGAAAGAGAGAGAGAGAGGAGAGCCACCAGCTTGAATGGTGGCTCAGGCAGAGGAAGAAGAAGATATAGCCAGACCTTTAGCCCCAGTTCGTGTCTAGAACCGGGGCTAAAGGTCCACCTTTAGCCCCGGGTCGGGTAACAAACCGGGGCTAAAGGGTCTGACGCCCGACCCGGCCTGCCTGAAACCCTTTAGCCCCGGTTTATTACACTACCCGGGGCTAAAGGTCCCGTTCGAACCGGGGCTAGTGTCTGCCACCCCCTGGGGCCAGTTCTAGCCGTTGGACCGGGGCATTAGTCCCGGTTTGTAGCAAAACCGGGACTAATACCCCTGGACCAAAGGTCTGTTTTCTACTAGTGATGTAGTGTTCACCCTAGGCCGCACGATACCCATAAGTGGCATCAAGGCACACACGTAGGCCCAATTTTTTTTTATAAAGAGCGTTTTTATTAATTAAAAAGTACTAAGTATTATAGCCGGACGGTGTATAACTAGGATGCACGCAGCCGACAAAATCCCAAAGTCACCAAACATAATAATAATAAAGTTGAATTACATATCATAATAAGAAATTGTAGACACACTTAATATGGACGACCGATCCGAAGACTACGATGCCATTCATGACAGAAAAAGATCGTGCACCGTATCCTCCAGGTGTGTGCACACCTCCATAAATATATCCTGAACTGCCATACGATGTAGAGATGACCATAGGCGCTGGGTACTAGTACACGGGTAAATAACCTACAAGAGATAAATATTTATCGTTAAATATTTTATCATTTCTACATAGCCAAAGCAATCAGATAATTGCAATCACTTCCACCTTGAGAACATTTCTATACTTATAGACCGTGCCTTCACCTACAAACCATAAGTACTGATACGCCATCACATGCGGATCCCGACAGAGAGTCTCCAACAACGCCTCACAATGCTACTCCTAGCAACGTTTGAGTGCCAACTGCCTCACGACATGTCGGTGCTCCCTCTCCTGGGCCATCGTGACGAACCGCATGTCACTGGGCGCCCCGTAGTGCACTATCATCATCCATTCGTAGACTTGCACTGTAGTCTCCTAGTCCCTCCACATGCCAATGTGGTGCTTGACGTGATCGATGATGATGGCTGTTGCCCATCTGGGCACCTTCATCGCCTTCTTCTAAATGCCACGATAACGCCGCCTTTCATCCGCCATGTTAGGCACGGGAGAGCTAACAAATACCAAATACAAACTAATTATTGTTAACAATATCCATATATGTAAAATAAAATATGACCTGTGCCATAAATAGGACATATTGAGTGCCTAAATTTTGCTAAAACAGAAATCAATCTATAAAACATAGGCAATTCATTTAAATTGCATGCAAATAATTTCATCTAAACATAGGCAACTCATGAGCATCCTAAAATTATTTGCAAGGCTAAAGCTAAACAAAGTCACCCTAAAATTACTTAGAGTTGGATCCATATAATTAAAAATAAACCTGAAATTAATTCAAATAACTGAAACTAGACCTAATTTTGTTTGCTTCAAAACTAAACCTCAGATTATTTGCATATTCCCTTTTTTGCTCTAACGAAAGGTCCATCAAGAATAGCATTGCGTTTGCAACGGGGCTTTGGGTTAATATTGTCCGCTCGTATGATCCTAATTGACGTAGTTGCTTACCTCGGGACGACGACGAGAAGATGAGGCGGGCATGGGCACGGGAAGCTTCATTGGTGGTCAGGAACAATTCGGGATCAGGGACGAGCAGCGTGGACGGCGGCGGGACGGATATGTGGCGTCGGAGAAGGAGAGGGTTGGCACATTTGAGGGGTAGGGAGCACGCAGGCGGTGGGATGGCGCAGTGGGAACGCGCAAGCGGCGGTATACAATTTGGGGAAGAAGCGCGAGGGGAGGGGTGGAGGCAGGGGTTGGAGAAGACACTGGTGCACACCCCCCCTCTAACACCGGTTTGAAGGGCCCTCTAACAGCGGTTGTAGAACCGCTGTTGAGGGTTCGGTGTTAGAGGGGCCCCGCCTTTAACACCGGTTCTTATACGAACCGGTGTTAAAGGGTGGCGCACGAGGGCTGCCGCAGGGCTCAGCGCCCCCCCCCCTTTAACACCGGTTCGTAACACGAACCGGTGTTAAAGGTTATGTGCCGCGGCAGGAAAAGGAGATAAATCTCTGCCGCAGCTGGAAAATGGCCTAAATCTCTACCGCAGCAGAGTTCTGCCCCTGCCCCGTTCTGGGCGTATTTTTGCGACGCGGCGGGGACGGGGAGGGGGGAGGGGGAATCGATCGGGAGCGGTATACACATACATCGTCATCGGTACATACGAGTACATGAATAATTAAGCAACTATTATTATACACAACATCGTCATTGTGTGGTATTCTCCGTAAACGTTGAAGCATCAAGTACAAGACAAACACGTTCAAGCATATATACAACGTTCATTTTCGTGGATATCTAAAGAGTTCTCCGCCAGGCGTGACGACCTCATCAAGTATGAACCCCGCCAATTCCTCTTGAATGGCTCGTATGCGGTCAAATGGTAGGAGTTGGTCCCGCATCCGTTCGATCTGAATATATATGAAGAATGGGGTCAATATATATATAAGAATAAAACTCAACACAATTGATGGTAATAAAATAATGTTGTGTACTTTGTTTACTTACTCTAAGTTGTTCTAGTGCGGCTTGGCCCGTCGCACATATCGTGTTGCGAATGAACTCGCAAACATAGTACCCACATAAGTTATTGCCGTGTTCCTGATGCGCGCACTTTACAAGAATAGAGAGTTCAATCAAAATAATAATCAATAAAGCATGATATAATAGAATTGGAAGTAGAATCAAAGAGATACGCAGACCTAGCTAGCTAGTATTACTTACATTTTGGTCTACAAATTTTAGTTCTTCTGACCATTCACCCACGGCCCTGCCCGTGAACCTTTTCCAAACCCTGTCCGGCAAAGAAAATGGATAAAGGAGTAATTAATTACTTGTTGTCACGAAAGTTGCCGATCTAGTGCGGGTTCGCCCCAGCGTGATGCGGCCTACCTAAAACGGGCGGCGCCACTACCTAGGGGTCACCGGAGCGACGTTAACGACGACGGCTAACTATAAAATACACTAAATAACCCTAAACTAAATACACTAAACTACACTAGATAAAAAACCCTAAACTAAATAAATAACCCTAAACTAATAACCCTAAACTAAATAAACCCTAAACTAATAACCCTAAACTAAATAAACCCTAAACTAATAACCCTAAACTAAATAAACCCTAAACTAATACTAACACTAAACTACTAATAATACACACTAAACTACACACTTATAAAATACTAATAACTAATTATATACATATATGCAACAATATATACAACATATATGCAACAATATATATATGCAATTACACACAAATAAAATTATTCATACACAACAATATATATACATATATGCAACATTTATCCAATATACACACAAATAACATTTATCACCAATATCCAATATCTTCAAAACACAAACAGAGAGCTCTCACCGCCGGTGGCGGCAACTCTCGCGAACGGGGTCGGCGGCAGCGGTCGTGGACGCGGGGTTGGCGGCGGCGGCTCCGAGTTGGCGGAGGCTTCGGTGTTGGCGCGCGGCGGATCCGAGTGGCGGCGACGGGGGTGGCGGCCGACGCGGGCGCGCGCGGTGGCGGACGGTGCTGGCGCGGCGGGGGGCGTCGACTGCGACGGCGACGGCGACGGCTCGCACGCGAGGAGGGGGGCGACGGCGCTCACGTGGGATGGCGACGGCGAGGGCTGGACGACGACGACTGGACGGCGCCGGCTTTCCTCTGCTTTTCTCTGCGCGCGCGCTTTCGATCTGGCTGGGGGGAAGAAGGAAGGGGAAGGCGCGCGTTATTACCCCCCACCCCCCTTTAACACCGGTTTGTGGCTGGAACCGGTGTTAAAGGGGGGAATTCGTTTCGCGCCCGCACCCCCCCTTTAACACCGGTTCCAGCCACGTACCGGTGTTAAAGGGGGGGTGTGCGCGCGCGAAACGAAATAAATGCGCCCCCCCTTTAACACCGGTTCGTGGCTGGAACCGGTGTTAAAGGAGGGGCATTTATTTCATGCATTAAAAGGGTGGGGCATTTATAATTCAAAAAATAGGATATGAATTTAGAAAATTCGTATCTTATTCATTTCAACTCAGAAAAATATGAATAATATATCATAATTTTCAGAAAAATAATATTTATCCATTCATGTAAAAACATTTTATATTTACTTTAGATGACAATTTTCAAAATGATTAAAACACTTACATATAAATTTTGATTATTCAATTCAAACAAAAATAAATTGTCAAATCCTAAAACTTTGAACATAAGAAATATTAAGCATCTAAAAAGGAATCTAACCCTATTTTATTAGAGCAAATCATATTTTATTTTGTATTAACATTTTTGAATTGATTGGACATTTAAATGCCGCATCTTTTGTATACACTTGAATCTGACAAAGCCTCGCTCAACTTGCATTGGATTTTTGATAAAATAGCATATTGTGAACCTAAAAATGATTTTTGTAAAAAATCATGAGCATCGTATCATGTACCTGTAGTTCATATCTGACCCACTTCCTACCGATTCGGCAGGAATTTGTCTTTTTCACCAGAGGTGGACGGAAAGGTTTCAGATCCCCCTGTTGGTACATTGTCCATATAAGGTGGTCTAGTATTTTTGTAAAATGTGGTGGTGGTTTTTTGAATTAGCCATTTGGTGGTTGTTTCACAAAACCGTCCGTTTTTATGCTCGGAAAATGGAAAATGCCTTTTTGGTGCGATAAAAAGGAAAACTTCCTCTTGCAACATTGTTTGCCATGCCATGATGCACATGTATGCACAATATGGCCATATTATCACAAACTATGCCTTGATTCTAGCCATAACATTGGTCATTTGACCCGAAAGCCAAGAAACCTCGAATGAGATAGGTCATTTTGTGAAGGAGATAGAACTGGAATTAAAATACAGAATGCAACTAATAGTAAGTTACATAAAGCACGACTGAAAATTAAGATACATAAAAGAACTGAAAATTAAGATACATGGCCAGATTAAGTAACAATCGGCCGAACTTGTTTCGGAATGTTGGAGTGATTCAGTCATGCTCCTGCCTACACCTGTAATACTCGCCACTTTAGTCATCGTACTCGCCGCCGCCGTCATCGCTGTCGTCGTCGGGGTCGCCGTAATTGAACCTTGAAGGCTGAGTACGCGTGGGCTGGACTTGAGGGTAGCGCAGACGGGGGTTAGAGTCGGCGGCAGTGTCATAGGCCATGACGCTCTGGAGAGTCCGACCGCGCCACCATAGCCGACGGCTGGCGTCGGTGAAGTTCGGAGGAGGTGGGCCGTCCTCCTCGTGCCTGGCGAGCGCCCTCTCACGCCGATCCACGAAGAAGGCTTCCCAAGTAGGGAAATAGTCGGGATGCCATCTGGGATTCCTCCGCTGCTCCGGCGTGAGCTCGAAGTAGTAGTGGTTCGTGATGGCCATCCGGCACGCCACACCTAGAGGGACAGGAGGAACCGGCACGCCTCCGGCGCTCAGCATCCAGCCGACGGGGACACAATAGCCCGGCGGGCAGGGGTAGTTCGAGGCGCAAAGCGCCTCCGCCTCCCTGGGGGTTAGTGCTACGGTGGAAGCCATGGGAAAGAGTGATGAAGTTGCAGATATGAGTGTAGAGATGTGCAATGACAATGGAGGCCAACCCTACATATATATAGTGAAGAACTGGCGGGAAAAAATGGCGGGAAGAAAAATGGCAGGAAGAAAAATGGCGGGAAAAATGGCGGGAAGAAAAATGGCGGGAAAAAATGACGGGAAGAAAAATGGAGGGAAGAAATAGAAGGAAGAAAAATGGCTCATTTAATACATATACTGTTAACATAAGAAATATGACATTGATTTCCATGTTGAGATACATATGTGTGCCAAAAATGGCTCAATTAATACATATAGTCAATCTTATGATCGCGTCGGCCGTAATCATGGAGTATCAACACCGTTTAACAGGATGGTTGGGTCAGTCTTCACTCTGAAGGGCGGAATTTCATCAAACTTATTATAATCTTCTGACATGTCTGTCTTGTCCTCCACTCCCACGATGTTTCTTTCCCTGAAAGAACTATGTGACGCTTTGGCTCATCGTGTGATGTATCTTTTTGCTTATTTTTTCTTTTTTTCGGTTTGGTAGACATGTCCTTCACATAGAAAACCTGAGCCACATCATTGGCTAAGACGAATGGTTCATCTAAGTTCTTGTCTACCTTCATAAGATTGTTGAGATCCACCGTTGTCATTCCGTACTTCTTGTCTACCTCAACCCCCCTCCTGTTAGCTTGACCCATTTGCATCGAAACAAGGGGACCTTAAAATTAGGTCCATAGTCAAGTTCCCATATCTCCTCTATGAACCCATAATACATGGTCTTTTGCCCATTGTCTTTTGCTGCATCGAAGCGGACACCACTATTTTGGTTGGTGCTCTTTTTATCTTGGCCTATCGTGTAAAATGTATTCCCATTTATCTCGTACCCTTGGAAAGTACATACAGTCGAAGATGGTGTCCTGGCCAACAAGTACAGCTGATCCCCAACAGTGTTGTTATTCGTGAGAAGTCTTTGTAGCCAGCCGCCAAAACTCGCCATGTGTTCACTTATAATCCATTCATCAGACTTCCCCGGGTGTTTGAGGCGTATTAAATTCTTGTGTTCATTGATATACGGGGCAACCAAGATAGATCTTTGTAAAACCGTGTAGTGTGCTTGATTGAGAGAATGCACGTCCCTACATATCATTGCTTTACATCCTAGGGTGCCTTTTCCACACAGTCTCCCCTCATGTCGTGATTCTGGAACACCAATCGCCTTAAGGTCAGGAATAAAATCAACACAGAACTCAATGACCTCCTCTGTTACATAGCCCTTGGAGATGCTTCCTTCTGGCCTAGCACGGTTATGAACATATTTCTTTAAGACTCCCATGTACCTCTCAAAGGGGGACATATTGTGTAGAAATACAGGACCGATAATGGCAATCTCTTCTACTAAGTGAACCAGGAGATGCGTCATAATATTGAAGAAGGATGGTGGGAACACCAACTCAAAGCTGACAAGACATTGGGCCACATCTGTCTGTAACCCTGGTAGGCTTTCTGGTTCGATTACCTTCTGAGATATTGCATTGAGGAATGCACATAGCTTCACAATGGGTACTCGAACATTTTCAGGTAGAAGCCCCCTCAATGCAATCGGAAGCAATTGTGTCATAATCACGTGGCAATCATGAGACTTCAGGTTTTGGAATTTTTTCTCTGTCATATTTATTATTCCCTTTATATTCGACGAGAAGCCAGACGGGACCTTGATACTACTCAGGCATTCAAAAAAGATTTCCTTCTCTGCTTTGGTAAGAGAGTAGCTGGCAGGAGTTAAGTGGCATCGTTTACCCTTCTCGTTCTCAGGATGCATAGGCTCTTCAGGGTCTTTCAGATGTTGCTGGTCCTGCCGTGCTTCCGGTGTATCTTTTGTCTTCCCATACACTCCTAGGAAGCCTAGCAGGTTCACACAAACATTCTTCGTCACGTGCATCACGTTGATTGAAGAGCGGACCTCTAAGACTTTCCAATAGGGTAGGTCCCAAAATATAGATTGCTTCTTCCACATGGGCGCGTGTACGGCATCGTCATTCAGAATAGATAGACTGCCAGGACCTTTTCGAAAGATTACTTCTAGGTCCTTGACCATACCAAATACCTCCTCACCGGTACGGAGGACAGGCTTCCTCCGGGGTTCTGCCAGACGTTTGAAATGCTTGCCTTTCTTTCTTCCTGGATGCAGGTTCGGAAGAAATCGACGATACCCTAGGTACGCAACCTTCTTACATTTATCCAAATATACACTTTCAGTCTCATCTAAACAGTGTGTGCATGCATTGTATCCCTTGTTTGTCTTCCCTGAAATGTTACTAAGAGCAGGCCAATCATTGATGGTTACGAAAAGCAATGCTCGTAGGTCAAATGGCTCCCCTTTGTGCTCATCCCACATACGTATACCTGATTTGGCCCACAGCTGTAAAAGTTCTTCAACTAATGGCCTTAGGTACACATCAATGTCGTTACCGGGTTGCCTCGGGCCTTGGATGAGCACTGGCATCATAATGAACGTCCTCTTCATACACAACCAAGGAGGAAGGTTATAGATACATAGAGTCATAGGCCAGGTGTTGTGACTGCAGCTCTGCTCACCAAAAGGATTCATGCCATCTGTACTTAGACCAAACCTTAAGTTCCTTGCGTCACGTGCGAAGTCTGGGTACTCTCGCTCGACTTTTCTCCACTGTGACCCATCAGCGGGGTGTCTCAACATCGCGTCTTTCTCACGGTCTTCCATGTGCCATCGCAACAACTTGGCATGCTCTTTATTTCGGAAGAGACGTTTTAACTGTGGTATTATAGGAGCATACCACATAACCTTGGCAGGAACCTTCTTCCTAGGGGCCTCGCCCTCAACATCGCCAGGATCGTCTCGTCTGATATTATACCGCAGTGCAGTGCATACCGGGCATGCATCCAAATTCTCGTACTTCTCACCGCGGTAGAGGATGCAGTCATTAATGCAAGCATGTATCTTCTGCACGTCTAATCCTAGAGGGCAGACAACCTTCTTTGCTTGGTATGTACTGTCGGGCAACTCATTATTTCTAGGAAGAAGATTCTTCATTTTTACCAACAACTTTGAAAATGCGCTGTCAGTCACACCGTTCTCTGCCTTCCATTGCAGCAATTCCAGTGTGGTACCTAGCTTTTTGTGGCCATCTTCGCAAGTTGGGTACAACAATGTTTTGTGATCCTTTAACATCTGCTCCAGCTTCTCCTTCTCCTTTTCAGTTTCACATTCTTCCTTTGCATCAGTAATGGCCCGACCAAGATCGTCATCAGCGGGCCCATCTGCTGCCTCTTGATCTTCATTATCTACCCCCGTTGCAGTATCATCATATTCAGGATACATATTATGATATATTTCATCATCCTCTTCTTCTTCGTTGTCTTCCATCACAACCCCTTTTTCTCCGTGCTTTGTCCAACAATTATAGCTGGGCATGAAACCGGATCGAAGAAGGTGGGCGTGAATGGATCTGGTATTTGAGTAGTCTTTCTTGTTCTGACAGTGAACACACGGACAACACATAAAACCATTGTGACCACGGTTTGCATTAGCCACAACGATGAAATTTTGGAGGCTCGTAATGTACTCGGAAGTGCGGCGGTCACCGTACATCCATTGTCGGTTCATCTGCATTAATATATAGTATATATCAAAAAATAATAGGGAGATGACCATTTATATATATAGTACATCAATGACACATGAAAGGATAGTTGCCGACCTCGATCGAGAAGGAAAGAGCAACGAGAAAACTTATTTTGAGCTCTCGGGCATTTCACCGAACACCTCTTGTGCATACGAAAAAAACCACAAACTAGCACACTTCACGCCCTCTTGCTAGGCTCCAAAATGAGATAGTGAAAAAATGGAAGAGTGGGGTGTGGGCTGCGGTGTCTTATATTGCCCCCCCTTAACACCGGTTCAAGCCACGAACCGGTGTTAAAGGGGGGGGCTGCGCGGGCCACTGGTGCAGGGGCCTTTAACACCGGTTCGTGCCACGAACCGGTGTTAAAGCGGGGGCTCCTTTTTGCTGCACGGGCCACGCTGGTACAGGCCCCTCCAAAATCGGTGTTAAAGCCCATTTCCAGGCTCAACCAAAGGCCTCGTTTCCACTAGTGAGAGATGATGGGTCGATATAGGATCGGTCTTGCCTGGTTAGTTTTAGTTAGGGGAAACTTACTAGTAGCGTGAGTTTTTCACCGAACACGTAGTGTTCACCCTAGGCCGCACGATACCCATAAGTGGCATCAAAGCACACACGTAGGCCCAATTTTTTCTGATAAAGAGCGTTTTTATTAATTAAAAAGTACTAGGTATTATAGCCGGACGGTGTATAACTAAGATGCACACAGCCGACAAAATCCCAAAGTCACCAAACATAATAATAATAAAGTTGAATCACGTATCATAATAAGAAATTGTAGACGCGCTTAATATGGACGACCGATCCGAAGACTACGATGCCATTCATGACGGGAAAAAGATCGTGCACCGTATCCTCCAGGTGTGTGCACACCTCCACAAATATATCCTGAACCGCCGTACGATGTAAAGATGACCATAGGCGCTGGGTACTAGTACACGGGTAGAAAACCTGCAAGAGAGGAATATTTATCGTTAAACATTTTATATACTTACAGCACGCGCGCTAGAGAGCTCGCGGCGTGCAGACGGGCGCAGGCAACGAGCAGGCGCACAGCTGCTCCGCGGTACTCTGGTTGATCGCCACGTGGCTACGTTGCGTGCGCTCTACCTACTGCTCGGCCCACATACTGGTATTCTATTGCTGGGCGGCGCGAGTAGGGCACCATAAAAAACACTACCACAAATAACAAAATGCATGAGCAGTATATGCAAAAAGGGTTGTGCACCATAAAAAACTAAAGAGCAAAGGAGAAAAGCTAGTGCACTATAAGTGGATCGTCTTGTGCACTGCGATCGAAGATAGTGCAACGCAGTAAAAAAGCAGTGCATGAGCAGTTCACTACCGGTTTACTTCATCGTGTACTGCTACTAAAGACAGTGCAATGCAATGCAAAAATGCACTGTACAGACAGTGCACTGCCAGTGTACCGTCTCGTGTATTGCGATCGAAGGCAGTGCAATACAATAAAAAAAAGGCAGTACACGACAGGTGCACTGCCAGGACATCATGACGTGTACTGCGATTGAAGGCAGTGCAACGTAGCACAAAAAGGCAGTGCATAACCAGTGCACTGTCAGGATACCTTCCCATGCACTATGACCGAATGCAGTGCAATGCAATACAAAAAACTAGTACGTGGAACTTGCACGGTCCACCCCGTGCACTGCGATCGAAGGCAGTGCAATACAGTAGAAAAAGGAAGTACAGTGCCAGGACGTCATGTCGTGCACTGCGGACGAAGGTAGTGCAGTGTAGGGCCAAAAAGGCAGTGCAAAGAAATGTTCATCAAAACCTATCAACATGAGATCTAGTTTTGTAGATCTCGACGCGACTAGCACAACTGTGAAAATGGATCTCAGTTTGGACGATTCATTTAAAAGATATCGTATTTTTCGTATTTGAATCTAAAAGAGAAATGGAAAAAGGACCGCGACCCCTCTCTGTGCAGCAAACATGTGTCGCGCGGGGATGGCCGAGGACACCGTGTGAAGAACTCTTCGGGCAGCTACAACAGCGATTGCAGGGCGAGCTCAGGATATATTGGGTACCATGTATCCAATTTCAAAAAATATTGGGTAACATGAGTTTGGTCGAAACACGTACTAGTTAACTTCTTCCGCACGCCACTAGAATTACTAGCCTATAGTGTTGCAGTGACATAATTCAAGTGGTCATTGGGACTAGAAACTGATCTGAATCGAAGCCTCTCCCAGAGGCCATTGCACTTTGTGACGAATTACATGATTGCTTTATTAACAAGTTAGTTGCTGCAAGGTCCACGGTCCAGAAGAAAAGGAGAAAAGGAATGACATGGTGATCTGGTTCGTTAACTAGTTTTGCTGATGACACAATGTATTTGAAATGATTAGATAGTTTCATGTTTCGCTGTTGTAGTTGCAGGGCACTCGTCAGTAGCTGCCTTGCTAAAATTAGTCGCAAGACACTCGCTAGTAGTGAACGGCCATGTTATACCCTCGAGAACTTAACCTATCTAGTCACATCAATGTTGAGTAGCAAAAACCAATAGCACTCTACCTGTAGAGGGATGGAAGTCATACGGTCTTCTGGGCACCGATAGGCTGCTTATGTCACTATAAACAGCAGTATGAGAACATCGGCGAGTTTTCCGCCATTCCTTGATGTCTCCCATTCTTATATCAAGATTCAATTTTTTCGCAAGATGAAGCCTTGGTTTTGGCATCGAGCAATGCATGTGTCAACTCAAATCAACCTTACTTGCACATTGTCAACAACTAAATCAGCCTATGCGCATGTTGCAGTGATCTCCTCGTTGGGAGCTAGCATAAGTAACATAGAGTGTTGCCTTGCACAAGTGTGTAGCTATATACGGAGAGTTACATATGAGTGTGGATGGGCAACATGCCTCTCTTGCTTTCTTCATATCCGGATTTGTGTGGTTAGAGTTACTGTGATTAATTATGTACCATGTTGAGTGATTCAACATGTGTTGTTGTTTGAGACTTGAAGTGCACATGCTCTGAAACTGTCACCAAAATAAAGGACATCAGATCGGAATCTGATAACTTCACTTATTGCATATCCATCCAATAAGAGCTTGTATCACTAGTGGAGAACTGGGCTGTTGTCCCTGTTCCAGAGGGCCTCTACTCCCGGTTCTGCAACCGGGACTGCAGAATGGGGATTAGAGTCTAGCGGCAACTAGAGGGGCGGGGCGGACCTCTAGTCCAAGGCCGTAACTCGACCCGGGACAAAGGTTTCCTGCCACGGTAGAGAATAATGTGCTTTCGCTGCCGCGGCACGATTTAGAGGGTTTTTATTTGCAATTATTTTTTTGGTTATATAATATAACTTTTTGATGCATATATAATATACATATGTTGATGCATATATAATATACATATGTTGGTGCATATATAATATAACTTGTGCAAGCATACATATATATACAATTTGGTTACATGGAGATCACAACCGGGACTAGAGCCCGTCTATTCGATTACATATTTTCATCTATGACATGGAATTTTCCCCTTGGGTCTATGACATGGTCAACCAAAAAATCCCGCCAATCGTCTTGAATTGGTATTAGGCGCTCCCTCGGTTGGAGTCCCTCCCGCAATCTTTCCAACTGTATATAAAAGAATCAGATCAATATGAATATCAATTGTCATAACGAATATTATGAATGACATTCAACACAATTGATGGTAATAAAATCAACTTCTAAATATATTGTTCACGTACTGCTATAAATCTCGCGGGGTTCCGCTCGCTGACCTCCAGGCGTAATTGCTTGGCTTGTTGAGCCGACACAGGCGAGTGCGTCCACGATCTCGTTGTTGGTTCGAGGGATGTGGTGAAACTCACACCCCTCGAAGCAGACGCACAACTTCTGCACAGAACCATGTTCGCGTCCTTGGTGTCCCAGTCACCCAAAACTTGTTGTACCACCAGTTCCGAGTCATCAAAGCAGAGGATGCGCCACTTGCCGATTTCTTTCGCCATTTTGAGGCCATGGACGAGCGCTTCGTATTCGGCAACGTTGTTGGATGCACGAAAGTGGATTTGAAACACGTACTCTAGCCGGTATCCCTTTGGGGAGGTGATGACGACTCCGGCTCCGAGTCCCCCTTACATCTTGGAGCCATCGAAGTGCAGCTTCCAATGCGTAGAGTCAGGGCATGGCGGCAGGTACTGTGTTTCTTCCTAGTCAACAAGGAAATCCACCAGGGCTTGAGAGTTGATCGATATTCTTGGCTCGTAATGGATGTTGTGAGAGGCGAGCTCTATTGCCCATTTTGCCACCTGGTCCGTGGCATCCCTAGTGCCGATGATCTCCGAAAGTGGTGCCAGCGCCACCACTCGGATGGAGTGCTCTTGGAAGTCGTGCTTCAGCTTCTTGGTGGCCATGTACACGCCATACACGAGCTTCTGGTAGTGGGGGTAGTTTTGCATCGAGAGCGAGAGTACCTCGCTCAGTTAGTACACTGGGCACTGGACCGGTTGCGCCTTTCCTTCTTGTGTCCTCTCGACCACGAGTACAATGCTCACGACCCTATTGGTAGTTGCGATGTACATTAGCATCGGCTCCTTTGCCGCAGGTGCCGTCTGTACTGGTGGGGAGGAGAGCATGTGCTTGAGGTCACGGAAGGCCTCATCCGCCTGTGTCATCTGGACGAACTTGTATATTTTCTTCATGAGATGGTACAAAGGGAGGGCTTTCTCGCCAGCCGACTAACAAAACGGCTGAGGGAGGCCAAGCACCGGGTGAACTTCTACACATCGCACAGATTTTGCAGCGGCTGCATGTGCTCAATCGCACCGATATTCTCTGGGTTGGCCTTGATTCCTCGTTCTGAGACGAGAAAACCAAGGAGCTGGCCGGCTGGAACACTGGACACGCATTTCTCCAGGTTCAGCTTCATCTAGAACTGGCGGAGGATGGTGAATGTCTCTTTTAGATCTTCGAGGAGTGTTTGACGCTCTTTGGTCTTTACCACCACATCATCGACGTTGGCGTGTACGCTTCTTCCAATTAGCATTTTCAAGCACTTCTGCATGCAGCGCTGGTACGTTGCCCCTGCGTTTTTCAGTCCAAACTACATAGTGGTATAGCAGTAAGCCCCATATGGGGTGATGAATGCTGTCTTTATTTGATTAGCGGGGTTTTTTCGTATCTGGTGGTAATCGGAATACGCGTCCAGAAACGATAGCAGCTCACAGCCGGTTGTGGAGTCGATCACTTGATCTATCCTTGGCAGGGCGAATGGGTCTTTGAGTCATGCTTTGTTGAGACTGGTGTAGTCAACACACATGCGCCAAGTCTTGTTCGTTTTCAGCACCAACATAATTTGCCAGCCATTCCATGATTTGCCAGCCATTCCGGGTGGTATACTTCCGTGATGAATCTGGCTATAACGAGTCGAGTGATTTCTTCACTAATTGTTGTTATCTTCTCCTCTGCAAAATGGCATAGAGATTGCTTGACCGGCTTTGCATCTGGCCTGACCGATAAAGAGTGCTCGACGAGCTCCCTCAGAACACCAGGCATGTCCTTGGGGGACCATGCGAAGATATCCCGATTCTCGCGGAGGAAGTCGACGAGCACGCTTTCCTATTTGTTGTCAAGGCCATCTCCCACCACGATGAACTTGTCTAGCTCGGCCTGGTTGAGAAGAATCTTCTTGGTTCCCTTGGATGGCTTGAACTGTGCCTCATCGGCTGGCTTTGGCTTGCCAGCTGACATTTCCGCCTGTAGGGCTACCACAATCTACAAGATGATGCGCTTCTCTTATGCGATGATCATGGCCTCGGCTAGCTTGGAGCCATCTGTGGCACACTCCACTGACCGCGTGTAGCAGCCAGCAAAAGTGATTACTCACTTGGGCCCGGGGAGTTTCATCTTGAGGTACACGTCGTGTGGCACTGCCATGAACTTGGTGAGTGCTGGGCGTCTGAGGATACCGTGGTATGCACTAGAGAGGTTGACCACCTTGAACTAGACGGGCTCGCGGTGGAAGTTGTCCTCCGTGATGAAAATGACGTCCAGCCAGATCTTGCCAATGGGCGAGTGCGACAGACCAGGGAAAGCTCCATGGAAGTTGGTGCTTGAGGGTTCTAGCTAGGAGTCGCTGATGCCGAGCCGATCCAATGAGCAGAGGTACAGGAGGTTGATGCTGCTGCCCCTGTCCATGAGGACCCGTGAGAATCTGGAGGAGTGAGTCTTGGAGACGATGATGGGATCAAGGACCATTGCGTAGGTGACAGGGTTGTGCAGTACAGCCGGCAGGTCCTTCATGCTCCACGTGATCTGTTGCTCAGACCAGTTGAGGTACTGAGGGACGGGGGAATGATTGCATTCACCTCTGCCTCGCGGCGCCTCTTACTATGCTTGGTCTCCGGCTCAGTGGTGAAGATGTGGAAGTTGCCCACCCGGTGAGTGTAATCACCATAGTCCTCATCCAAATGGTCCTGGCGTTCACGGTTGTCCTGTTGGCACCCGGCCAGTGGAGGCGCAGAGGTGGTAATCCGCAAACCTCAGCCATCTTCTTTGTCTAGGTGCACTAGCGAGTTATGTGCGTAGCCAGCTTGTTGCTTCTAGTATGGAACTTGCACGGGCCATCAAGCATCGACTCGATGGTGTATTTGGGCCATGGTCGTAGGTCATCGGGTTTCTGCCTCCGGCTGCCGCTTGCAGCTAGATCTTCTTGGATGACTGCTACTTGCTTGGACCCGTAAGAGTTGTCCAGCTGGTCTTCCTTCCTTTCACCTTGGCGGTTATCGTGGCCATGCTGCCTGGAGTTCTTCTGATGTACCTCTGGCTGGTGTTGGTCTATGGAGTTATGCACGATGATCTGCCCTTGGTCATCCACCATGATGGCCTTCTTCACCACGGTGTTGTTGGTGGCATACTTGTCCACAATGGCCATGGCTTGAGTCATGGTGGTAGGATCCACCTCGCTGAGCTTATGCTCGAGTATGGTGCCACCTCTGCAGTCGTTGATGAAAAAGTCAACTGCTTGGTGCTCGTGTACCCCCTCACAAGAGTTGTGCATGCTTGTCCATCGGGTGAGGTAGGACTGGTCAGATTTGTTTTTGCCTTGAACACAGAGGGGGAGCTCACGGGGACTCCTAGGCCGCTTGTAGGTACCGTTGAAGTTGCGCATGAATGCTTCTTCAAAGTCGACCTAGGCGTTGATGTTGTTGTCAGGGAGACTGTTTAGCCAGGTTCTAGCTAAGTCGAGGAGCATGAGGGGGACATAGCACACCACCACTCGCCGGTTGCCAGTGGATATGCCCATAGAGTTGACGTAATCCATTAACCAGTCTTCTGGCTTGACCGAGCCATCATACTTTGGCGTGTCTCTTGGGAGCGAAAATCCCTTTGGAAACAGATCATTCCGGATGTGCGGTCTAAAACACCTCGAGCCGGCAGGACATTCTTCCTCCAGCGCATGTGATTGTATCAGGAGGTCGATGTGTGCATGCGCTTCGTGCGTTTCCGGCTCGCGTGGGCTGAGTTGCCCCTTCAGGCGATACTTAGGTGGTGCGAGGCTTCTTTCGGCTTTGTTAGCCAGTTGGAGATGTTGCCCCTATCCGGCTCTGTCAGCTGGAGCACGGTTTCTGCTGGTGACTACCATAGGGTCACGCGTATGATGTCCATGACTAGCTGATCTGTCGCGTGGGCGGCTGTTCTGCCTTGTTCTGTTTAGGGAGGAGGCCTTGCTATCGCCGCCAGCCGCCGGATACAGCATCCGGCGAGGTGGCTGGCTCTTGCTGTTCCTAGCTAGGCTTGCACCTGCCTCAGACAGCCACTTGTTTGCCGTGGAAACAAGGAGCTGAACGCGTGCCTACTGGCGGTGCAGTTCGTTGCCCTTGAGGTGTCTCAGATCAGCAGCGGTCGCCTCCACGGCCCTCATTTTCTTGGCTAGAGTGGTGCAAACCGACTGAACCGCAGGGGTACGCGGGTCAACAACATGGTCCATCTCTGAGCCAAGGTTACAACCCTGTGGCGGAGTCTGGCGATTGGCACCAGGCAGGCAGGCAAAGCCATGCGTAGTGGTGTACTAACGCATGGACGTGTTTAGCCGGTGTTGCTGGGCGGCGACCTTGTTGGCCTCCTCCAGAAGGTTTTGGCGTGTGGCCTCCAGCATGGCCGCAGCTACTGCTGGATCCGCCTCAGCGATGATGGGGTTGCGGAATGCTGGATGGAGGTGGCCAATGGTTGTTGGTCTTGTTCGCGCAAAGCAGAGCTGTTGGCTGATACGTTGCAAACATATCTATAATTTTTGATGTTCCATGCTTGTTTTATATCTACTTTCTTATGTTTTGTCCACACTTTGGAGTATTTTTACACATTTTCTAGAACTAACCTATTAACAAGATGCCACAATGCCACATGCATGTTTTCTGCTATTTTTGGTTTAAGGAAAGCTGGAAAGAAATATTCTCGGAATTGGACCGGACAAAAGCCAAAGTCGATATTTTACCGGAAGACTCATGAAGCCAGAAGATGAGACGGAGAGGGGCCAGGGGCTAGCCACACCATGTGGTGGCGCGGGTCCCCCTGGCTGTGCCACCAGGTGGTGTGGGCCCGTGGTCCTCCCTCTAACATCACCCTTTCTCCTATAAGAAACCTCCGATGCAGAAACCCAAAATAATCGAGGAGAAAGCCATGAAAACCTCCACAGCACCGCCGCCACCGAAGGGGAGATTCGAGGCATATAAAGTCTCTGTTCCGACACCCTTTTGGGATGGGGAAGTGCCCCCGGAGCCATCTCCATCATCTCCACCACCATCTCCATCGTCGTTGCTGATTCCCATGATGATGAAGGAGTAGTCCTTCCTCGAGGCTAAGGGCTCTACCGGTACCTATGTGTTCATCTCTCTCTCTCTCTATGCGTGATCTTATGAGATCATGAGCTTTGTAATCTATAGACTATTCTACTACTCAAGTGCTTTAATGAATCTATGCTTATCCCCACGTGTGTGAAGTTGACAGTGTGCACACCGTGTGGCACTTTGGCTAAGATTACATACATACTTATCATGAGTATAATTTGAGTTGGATGTCTCTATGAGATTGTGGTGTTTGTTGGAACCATCTAGCACTCAAGGTGATAGTGAGGGGTTATCTAGATGGGGAAAGCAAACTTTGAGGTGTATTGTTATAGCCCTACCGTGGATTAGAGTCATCCAACCGGAGAGTAGTTCACAGTAGTATCATAAAGAGATGATATTTATATGAGAGTGTTCACTAGTGAAAGTATGATACCTAGGCCTTGTTTCTAAGCATTGAAACACCGTTTGCAACTAGATCTGTTACATGTTTGCTTGCTTCCATCTTTATTTCATATTGCCTTTAGTCTCTTCCTACCCGTCAAGCTCTTTTCTGGCACCGTTACCACTTATAATTATCCATACCACTTGTATTTCACTATCTCTTCGCCGAACTAGTGCACCTATACACCTGACAAGTGTATTGGGTGTGTTGGGGACACAAGAGGCTTCTTATATCTTGATTACAGGGTTGCTTGAGAGGGATACCTTTGACCACTTCCTCCCTGAGTTCGATAAACCTTGGGTAATCCACTTAAGGGAAACTTCTTGTTGTTCTACATACCTCTGCACTTGGAGGCCCAACAACTGTCTATAAGAATAGAAGTGCGTAGACATCAAGCTATTTTCTAGCGCCGTTGCCGGGGAGGTAAGGTAAAAGGTACTCACATCCACTGGCTACTAAGCTATCTTCTAGTACTGTTGTTGGTGTGTGAGTGCTCGAAGTTATTTCCTTTAGATTCTACAATTATATCTTTTTGTTTCTTGTTTTTATTTTCACTAGTTAGGCTTAATGGAAAACGACAAAAAAATTAGAGAGCTTTATCGTATTTATCTTGGGTTAGGACATGGAGTATTGGAATAGAAAATTAAAAAAACCTATGGAACTTTATTTGCGTGCTAATAGAAATGTTATTAGTATGAATTCTTTGAACACCATTATTGCTAATGCTATGGAAAAATCTAAGCTTGGGGAAGCTAGTTTTTATGAAAATGATCTTTTTAGTCCCCCAAGCACGGAGGAACTTTGATGATACTATACCTCCGATATATGATGATTACAATGATGAGTATGATATTTGATGAGAAAATTAATTATGTTTACAATATGCCTCCTATATTTGATGATTATGGTGATGATAATAATAATGATAGCTATTTTGTTGATTTTGCTCCCACTACAATTAATAAGAATGACTATGTTTATGTGTAGAGTATTAATTCTTTTAAGCATGTGGCTCATGATAAGAATGTTTTATGTGATAGTTATATTGTTAATTTTATTCATGATGATTCTGAAAGTTATTTTGATAGAGGGAAACATGGTTTTATGTATCTCAACAATATTAAGTTTCCCCTCTTTATGTTGAAAATTTTGAAGTTGCACTTGTTTTGCTTTCCTATGCTGGTTGCTTTGTGCTTTCATGACTTGTTTCTTTACAAGATTCCTATGCATAGGAAGTGGGCTAGACTTAAATGTGCTTTGAATTTTCTTCTTGATGCTCTCTTTTACTTCAATTCATATTTCTTATGTGAGCATCTTCTCAAACTATCATGCCTAACTTAAGGGCGTTAAAGAAAAGTACTTCTTGGGAGATAACCCAATAGTTTTCTTAAGTCTTGGAAGTTATTACTCCTTTAATAACCTCTCCTTATCTTTTTCTTATTTGATTTTTGTGCCAAGAATAACCTCTAATGAGAGGGAAGTAAGATTTGGGGAAGTGCTGTCCCGAAAAAGATTTTTGTGCTTCACTGAAATATTCGTGAAAATCTCTGTATGTCCGATTGAGCTGTAAATTTCTGAATAAATCCCCCAGGTTGTTATCTAACTTTCATTAGTTAAACACTTTTTGATTTGAGCAACATAAGGTCTTCGAAAAAATCGGTTTTCACCTGCTGGTCCGTTTTGATAGATTTCTGCCATTATTTCCATTTGCCTCTTTATCGATTTTTTTTTGGGTTATTTTTGGTGAATTGAGCTTTTTGAGGGAATTTCTACAGTAGCTTATGTTTTTAATGAAAGTTTTTCTATTTTAAAACTAAACCCCAAAGGTTTATTATCTTTTGAATGCACTAATGTTGCTAATGAAAATTGTGTGAAGTTTTGTATGAAGGAAATTTTTAGGTGTAGGGAAAGAATGATGTAATGAGGTGAAGAATGGATAAAAACTCAAGCTTGGGTATGCTACCCCGTGTCACCCTAAGAAATATTCAAGAGGTACAAGCGTCAAAGCTTGGGGATGCCCAAGGCATCCCCTTCTTCATCAATAAAAATCTCAGGTCTTTCTAGACACTTCGTTTTTATTGTTTTATGCACCGTCGTGTTGTTCTTGGATTATCTTTGTTTTTGTTTTTAGTTTTCTTTTGCTTAGTTTGCTTGAATAAATTGGTTGGACCCCCTCATTCATGCATTAGTTTTCAAATAAAGTTGATTTGGATTGGAAAAGAGTAGGAAAGTTCATGCTTAAGTGGTATAAAAAGAGCTTGTTTTTGACTGTGACTTAGACTTTATGATGTCGTGCTTGATATTGTTTTGGCTTTATGCTTAGTGATTTTTGCTGCAGCATGACATGTTATAAACAATTGAGATTGCTTAATGTGCCTTGAAAGAATCATGCGTTGTTTTAGCATATTAAAAGCATAATATTGTGGTATTCTCCTTTAAATGCTTTATTTGGGTTGACTTGGTGCATTCTCACACCATGTTAAGACTATACCAAGTCACCATAGCCTCTATGATCATTTAGTTTTCGACTTGTAATATCACTTTATGCTTTAGTTAATAATGTTTTGTCGCTTTGCATGATTATGGCCATTATTACTCTCTTAGTTGGTCGCTCATAGTCTTTTGCTAGCCTCCATACCAAGTACGAGTTCCACTCATCCATCCAACTCCAAATAAAACCAAGTTATTCCAAAGAGTCAACCATACCTACCTATTAGCATTTGCTATTCCAAGTATATTCATGTTTTTATCTACCTTCCGAATTAAACTTCTTATGTGAAAATTAGTGATTAAAGCTCTCACGAACTTGATGACACACTTTACTTTTCTTGCCCCTAATAAACTTGAACCATTGTGTCTTCTATGTTCTATATGCTTGCACTTATATGTTGGGATTAGCAGAACCATGTTGTCATAGGGAACGCTTTCAACATTACACTTGTACATTGTACCCAGTTGATATCATGATCTTTTGTTTATGGATGTCGTCGGTGTGAAATGAAAGGGGAGCTCATAACTCCATGGAGTTATGTATGTGTGTTAGAGCAACGCCTGGGCCGCTAGCCTAAGCCATGCCTAATCATGGTGGAAACTTGCAGCATCACCATAGTGAGCAATCTATGAAGCATTCTTTTTATAAAAAATAGATAGAGATTGAGAAAAAGAAAAAAAAGATGAGAAAAGAGGAAAGAGAGAAAAAAGCACCATTTTCCCATGGTAAATAAGAAGATTGCTGAGATGCTCATTATCTGCTTGCCTTGTCATTTTGATTATGGGATAGCTCATGTATCATGTGCAAGGGGTACCTCGTTGGTGGTTCTGTATGATACACATATACTTACTATGACAAGAACTTACCGGTAACTAAACTTGAGTAGCATGAGGAGCGGCCCTCGTATTCAAGGGACATGAGATTGCCAACATATACTATGTCAAGCATGTACTCCATAGTTTGTTCACTTTAACCTTAATCACTTCAAGATGCTTATGATAGGGGCAATGGGAGCTGAAAGCTAATAAGTACCATAATTTTTGGAAGCTTTTTATGAGACTTGAAATCCCTGCTTCCCTTTATGAAGGGCCTTTCTTCCACTTTTATATTGAGTCTTCACCTTCTATCCTTAGGCACCAATTAAGAGATAATATTTGTCATTCTTAGTTCTATGTGCATTGTCCCAGAACTTATTGATTGATTCATAATGTTGATATTGCTTGTTTTTGAACTATTTGTATCTAGTCACCCTTATGAACTTTGAAGGTGTCATATGCATTTATGTTTTGCTACTCCAAAAGGACAAGCTGAATGCCAATATGCTATGTTTTCTATATGTGAAACAAACAAACGTCTTTCAATACGTTGTTATTCATGAATATTTTGTTTGTTCCTTTTCATGTTACAACATAGTTGCTATGTCTGATTGTTAGAACTATATCTTTCATGCTATGTTAAACTACTATGATCCCATCAATCAATGTTCTACAAATACTTTGCTCAAGATTATGATGGTGCATGACACCTCAAAAATTATTCTTTTTATCACTTACCTACTCGAGGACGAGCAGGAGTTAAGCTTGGGGATGTTGATACGTTGCAAATGTATCTATAATTTTTGTTGTTCCATGCTTGTTTTATATCTACTTTCTTATGTTTTGTCCACACTTTGGAGTATTTTTACACGTTTTATGGAACTAACCTATTAACAAGATGCCACAGTGTCAGTTGCCTGTTTTCTGTTGTTTTTAGTTTCAGAACAGCTGGAAAAGAAATATTCTTGGAATTGGACCGGACAAAAGCCAAAGTCGATATTTTACCGGAAGACTCACGGAGCCAGAAGACGAGACAGAGAGGGGCCAGGGGCTGGCCACACCATGTGGTGGCGCGGGTCCCCCTGGCCATGCCACCAGGTGGTGTGGGCCCGTAGTCCACTCTCTGACATCGCCCTTTCTCCTATAAGAAGCGTCCGATGTAGAAACCCTAAATAATCGAGGAGAAAGCAACGAAAACCTCCATAGCGCCGCCGCCACCGAAGGGGAGATTCGGGGGATAGAAATGTTGGCTTCGCGGCATAGAAAACAAAAAAAAATCCTACGATGAGAACTATACGCCAAGATCTATCTACTAGATACAAGCAACGGGTGGATATACATCCATAGAGAACTTACCCTCGAAGAAAACAAAGCTTTGTTAATGAGTTGGAACTCGTGGATGATGTAGTCGTACACTTGCCGATCTCAAGATCGTGATGAAGTCCAGCAGGTCCGACTCCAGCACGTCCATCAGATCCAGCTCCAGCAAGTTCAGCACCACCAAGTCTAGCACCGCAGAGCAGTGGTGCATCCATGATCGCACACACGTCTGGTACCCCGACAACCCCCGTTCCTCGCTCCAGCAAAGCAGCGGAAGCAGCAACTCCTTTCCAGATAAAGCCACCGAGAACATGTATCACGCTAATCCGAGACCATGGGGAATAACTAGAGGGGGAGAGAGATCCTTCACGAGGAGGTGTGTGTTGTGAGGAGGAGAGGGGGCCTTTTATAGGGAAGAGGGAGGCAACCAAGGGCCATGGAGTGGCAGCCATGGTGGTGCCCCGACCTCTTCCATCATTCCTGTGGTGGATTCTCCACTCACATAAATATGTCTCCACTCACACTTCCACTCACATGCATTAAATTTCCACCAAATTTAATGCAAGCTCTCATTAAATAAAACTATTTTATTTATTTTATTCAGAATTTTGTCAATTACTTTTATTAACAAACTTTCACATAAAACCCCCTGCAACATTTCAATATCACATGCAGAACCAGTTTCTGCAATTTCACCCAAAACAATTCCGGTTTCCATCGAAATGATTCCAGTGCTTTCTTAAAACTTTATCTGAAACATATTTTCTCAAAATGGTGTCGGTATCCCTTAAGTGTGTCAACCTATGATTCGCAAATAATGCAGACATGATCGAGACCCCTCTCCGATCAATAATCAGCAGCGGGACCTGGAGATCCGTACTGACTCCCACATATTCAACGATGACTCTTGTGATCGTGTGAACATTTAACGTCATAACCAAATCCCTTTGTCTCGCTATATATTACATGTCCGAGATTCAATCATCGGTATCCCAATACCTAGTTTGATCTCGTTACAGACATGCACTTTTTTCTCGTTCCCGTGATATAACATTCTAGTTATCACATCACTTGCTTGCAAGCTCTCTTTATGTGATATCATCGAGAGGGCCCAGAGTCTATCTATCCATCATCGGGATTGACAAATTCCACTCTTGATCCATGAGCCTCAACATAACACCTTCGGAGTATCTGAACCCACCTTTATAGTCACCCTTTTACGATGTGACGTTTGATGTTATCAAGTTACTCTTCTGATGTTAGCAATTAACATGATCTCATGGTCTAAGGACTAAGATTCCTTCGTATGATGTTATAGCAATATAAACATAATGACTTTGATCGTAAAGCTATACTTCGTATGAATGTTCATCACATCATTCCACCAATGATGTGACCTCGTTATTAACAACATCCAATGTCCATGATCAGGAAACCTTGATCATCTTGTTAATCAACGAGCTAGTTTATATGAGAGGCATTACTAGGAACTTTGTATTTTTTTTGTTAAACACACATGTATTAACGTTTCCAATTAATACAATTATAGCATGCAAAATAAACATTTATCATAAACAAGGAATAAGATAATAACCACTTTATTATTGCCTCTCGGGCATATTCCCTTGAAGAAAGTCTCTGTTCCGGCACCCTTCCGGGATAGGGAAGTGCCCCCGAAGCCATCTCCATCATCTCCACCACCATCTCCATCATCGTTGCTGATTCCCATGATGATGAGGGAGTAGTTCTTCCTCGAGGCTAAGGGCTCTACCGGTAGCTATGTGTTCATCTCTCTCTATGCATGATCTTATGAGATCATGAGCTTTGTAATCTATAGATCTATTCTGCTACTCAAGTGCTTTAATGAATCTCTGCTTATCCCCATGTGTGTGAAGTTGATAGTGTGCACACCATGTGGCACTTGGGCTAAGATTACATACATACTTATGAGTATAATTTGAGTGTGATGTCTCTATGAGATTATGGTGTTTGTTGGAACCATCTAGCGCTCAAGGTGATAGTGAGGGGTTATCTAGATGGGGAAAGTGAACTTTGAGGTGTGTTGTTATTGCCCTACCGTGGATTAGAGTTATCCAACCAGAGAGTAGTTCAGAGTAGTATCATAAAGAGATGATATTTATATGAGAGTGTTCACTAGTGAAAGTATGATCCCTAGGCCTTGTTTCTAAGCATTGAAACACCGTTTCCAACTAGATCTGTTACATGTTTGCTTGCTTCCATCTTTATTTCATATTGCCTTTAGTCTCTTCCTACCCATCAAGGTCTTTTTTGACACCTTTACCACTTATAATTATCCATACCACTTGTATTTCACTATCTCTTCGCCGAACTAGTGCACCTATACACCTGATAAGTGTATTGCGTGTGTTGGGGACACAAGAGACTTCTTGTATCTTGATTGGAGGGTTGCTTGAGAGGGATACCTTTGACCACTTCCTCCCTGAGTTCGATAAACCTTGGGTAATTCACTTAAGGCAAACTTGCTGCTGTTCTACAAACCTCTGCACTTGGAGTCCCAACAACTGTCTACAAGAATAGAAGTGCATAGAAATCATTGGATCCCGCGTTGCGCTCTAGAGGCAGGCGACGCCCTCGCCTGAGCCGGCCATCATGACCTCAACATTGCCGCCGGCGACGCGTGGAGCAGAGAAGTCAGGTGGTGCGCCGGAGACGGCGATGACCTCGCGAGGGAAGGCCTCGACGATGGTGAAGACATAGACGCGATGCTCACCGAAGTGTACAATGGAGCCATCGTTGGGGAAGGTCTCCCTGGTGAAGCAGGATGCATTATAGATCATGCAGTCGAAGGAGTCGAGAGTGTGGACAAGGCTAGAGGCGACTCGGTCACCGGCGATGAGCGGAAGTCCCATGCGAAAGATGACCCCAGCCGAAGCGCTATGCCCGATGGTGGGAGCCTACTGTCATGGTGTGGAACACGGCAGTGCCATCGGGGATGGCATGGGAGGGGATAATCATGATGGTCTCGGTGGCTACTCGCAACGGGTTCGGCACATATACTGCAAACATAGTGATGTACCTAGGTTCTACTATCTCGAGGAGGCCTTTTGGCAAGGTAACACTCCTACTCCTGCAAGGATCTACTATCTCGAGGGTGAACACCCAGTACAAGTTCTCCCTAAGTTGTTTCCTCAGTGACTACCGAGAGCTAGAGGAAGAAGATGAACTATCTGAGAACTACTCGAGCGTACCTTGAACCCTAGCTCTACCTCCCTTATATATTGGATGTGAGGGGTAGATTACAATGTGGGCTCTAGGGTTTACTGTTTTGGCTTTGGGTTTACAAAGCAGGCAGTTGGCGGGGTCCAGCCGGTGGGCCATGACCCAGTCAAGTCTCTAGTACAAGAGGGACAACGCTATAGTGTCCTAGCGCCATTGCTTTGGGCGTCAGTTGGTGCTTTAGCGGCCAGTCGACAATGCTCTCCTCAACTTCCAGCCATGGCGCTTTGGCGCAACTGTCTTCTAGCGCTGACAGGGTAGCATGCTAGCCTGTCCGGTCTGGGGTGCACTCAGAAAGGAGCATCACCATCTCTGTATCCTGGCTAGCATATCCGAGGTGGCCGGGTGGGAGCGGCCACCCAGCCGATTCTTCTGGTCAGCTGGCTAGATGGTCCAGCCGGAAAAGCTTGAGGGTGAGCCAGCTGGAACGGTCCACCCGGTTATAGTTCTTCATATTGCGGCGATCCGGCTGTATACTTCTGGAGCCGGCTAATTAGGCCTGGCGTAGCCTACCCGGTGGTCACCCCCCGGACACCGTATATGGAGACGAGCACCGGGCGCTGACAAACATCTACTTCATCCCTCGTCTCAAAACGAGCATCGTTATCCTGGGGAAGCTCGACGAAAACGGTTGCCCATCGTCCATCTGCGACGGCTACATGTCGCTCTGGGATCGCAATGAATGCCACCTAGCCAAGGTACCCATGTCACCCAATCACTTGTACAAGGTGACTCTGCAGGTGGCGCAACCGGTGTGCCTATCTATGCCACGACAACGACGCATGGATGTGGCACGAAAGCCTAGGACACCAAAACATCGGGGCATTGCGCACCATATCTCGCACCGGCATGGTACGTGGGCTGCCAAAGATTGGACACGCAGATCATCTCTGTGACGCGTGTCTGGCGGGAAAGCAACGATGAGCACCGTTCCCGCATGTAGCCAAGTTCTATGCAGCATAGTGGCTCAAGCTCATGCATGCAGATCTCTGCGGCCCCATCACGCTAGTGACACCTGGCGGGAAGCGCTACTTCCTCCTCATGGTGGGCGACGTGAGCTGCTTCATGTAGCTCGTGCTGATCTCCACCAAGGACGAGGCCGAGGCTGCAGTTCGCCACGTCAAAGCTGCAGCTGAATTGCAGAGCGGTTGCATGTTGCGCACTCTTCGCACCAACCGCAAAGGCGAATTCGCCTAGTGTTCGTTTGTGGTATTCTACACAGACAACAATGTGCAATGCCACCTTTCAGCATCGTACTTGCCCCAGCATAATGGGGTGGTCGAGCTGCGCAATCAGACGGTGGTGGTGATAACACGTACCATGCTTAAGGGGAAAGGGGTTCCAATCGCGTTTTGGGGGAAGGCGGTGACGACGGCGGTCTTCATGTTGAACTTCTCCTTCACTCGCACGGTCGACGACAAAATGTCATACGAGCTGTGGCACAAGAAGACGACGGACCTGCACTTCCTACGAGTTTTCGGCTGCATCGCTCACATCAAAACGGCGCGTCCACACCTCAATCGGGTATGAGCAATGCTCCAAGGTGTACAAACTATTTGACCCCATGATGCAACGTTGTCAAGTGTCCCGCGACATCGTCTTCGACGACGCTGGATCGTGGAAGTGGGAGGAGGACGCCACAACGATGCTCCGTAGTGACTTGCAGGTGGAGTACACACCTGCGACTGTCACTGTGATGACCCCTGCCTCAACTCCTGATCCGGCAACGCCCGCATCCTCTCAGAGCAGACTAGCAACACCTGCGACAGAGCGCGCCCCAGGGGCGCATGGCATGGTGTCACCCACAATGAGTACACCAGGATGCTAGGAACACCACACCATCCCGAGGTCGAGTTCATCTCACCAGCATCTCCTAATACTCTGACGATGGAGGATCGTGGATCTCTTGTGCACAGGTAGTGCACCGTGGACAATGTCATGGACCAAGAGTTGCACCTTACTGAGGGTGTAGAACAAACCACGCTCGCAGAAGCGCTAGCCGAGGTAGGATAGCGCACGGCCATGGTATAAGAGATGAATGCCATCGAGGAGAACAACATGTGGGAGCTGTGCGATCTACCGGTTGGACAACACGCCATCATCCACAAGTGGGTTTTCAAGTTAAAGAGGAACCCCACTAGCGAGATCGTACGACAAAAGGCGAGTTTGGTGGCAAAAGGCTACGCACAGCGCGCCAACGTGGACTTCGACGAGGTATTTGCGCCTGTCGTCCGCCTGGACTCCCTGTGTCTGCTCCTCGTCATTGCTACACATCATGGCTGAGAGGTGCACCATCTCGATGTCAAGAGCGCATTCCTGAACGGCGACTTGATCGAGGAAGTGTACATCTCGCTGCCGCATGGCTTCGTCCTTAGCGGCAAGGAAGGTAAGGTCTTGTACGGCCACCATCAGGCCCCTCGAGCGTGGAAGGACAAGTTGGACAACACTCTGCTATCACTTGGGTTCACGCGAAGCCCGTCAGAGCACATAGTCTATGCCCGCGGTGACACCAGCTCTCGCCTCCCGCTTGGTGTCTACATGGATGACCTTCTCGTCACTGGCGCTAATCTGCAAGAGATCAGCAGGTTCAAGCATGATATGAAGGATAAGTTTAGAATGAGTGATCTCGGATCGCTCACATACTACCTGGGCATCGAGGTGAAGGAACACAGTGGCAATATCACGCTCTGTCAATCCGTGTACGCCGGCAAGCTCCCGGAGAAAGCTGGCATGGCGGATTTCAATGATGCACACGTGCCCATGGAAGTGCGCCTGAAGCTCAGCAAGGACAGCAACAATCCGCTGGTGGACGTGACCCACTACCACTCCATCATCGGCGGGCCTACGCTACCTGGTGCACAGCAGGCCGGACATTGCCTTCACAGTGGGCTACGCCAGTCGCTTCATGGAGAAACCGACGACGGAGCACCTCAGCGTGGTGAAGCATTTACTTCTCTACATTGCGGGCACGAAGACCTATGGCTGCGTCTTCACCAGGAGTGGCGAGCGCCTGAACCTCGCCGGCTTTAGTGACACAGACATGGCAGGGAACCTCGACGATCGGAAAAGTACCTCGGGCAGCTTATTCCTGTATGGGGGGTCATGTGGCAATGAGCGAAGCATAAAGTTATAGCACTGTCATCCTGCGACGCGGAGTACATCACCGTCACGACAGCAACGTGTCAAGATGTCTGTCTCTGTTGTCTTCTCGGTGATATGCTCAACAAGAACAGGGAGGCAGTCAAGCTCTTCATCGACAACAAGAGCGCAATCCAGCTGAGCAGGAACCCAGTGTTCCACGATCGCAGCAAGCACATCGAGGCGCGTTTCCACTTCATCAGGGAATGTGTCGAAGGAGGAAATATTACCATCGAGCACGTCGGCACTTCGGACCAGCTCGCCGATATCCTGACAAAGGCTCTTGGCCGCACTCAGGTGCAAGATCTTCGTGCACAGCGACATCATCAACATCACCACCATCGACGACTAAATTTAGGGGGAGATTGTTGAATAAATTCAATAGCCGTTAGGATTTGTTTTAGAGTCGTGTCGAGTTTCAATTTCTTCACAGTTTAGCTGGTTCGGTCTAGGATTCTATTGGAGTATGTTACGCTATCCTGGTTTCTAGGATCATCGTGGGCACGATCCAAGGCGTGGGATGGGACGGCTTAGTAGGGACCGTGGTAATTGCCATGGCATGCTTTTGTATCGAGGGAGAATAAAAGGAGAAGGAATAGAGAAAAGCGGCAAATTGTACGCTGCACCAAAAACCACCGTGTTCATCGTGTTCCTATGAAAATCCTCTCGATTGCGTGTGTTTGATCTCGTGTGTGTCGGTTCGGAGCTGACATAGGAGTGAGACTCGTGCGAGGGAGGGAGATGGAGGAGTCGCTGCTCCACGCGTGTTGCACGGTCAAAACATCTTCCACAAAGGGAACCGACCAACTGTACCGTATAGCACGACCAAAATATACGCTACAACCGACTAACAAGTAGACCCGGCGAAAGCGCCGTGCCGATCCACCGGAAGGGCTCAAACATCAATAATAATACTCCCTCTGTCTAAAAACAACTGACTTGGGTTTGTCTAGATTTGAATGTATCTAGACGTGTTTTAGTGTATAGATACATTTAAATCTAGATAAACTCAAGTCAGTTATTTCTGAACAGAGGGGGTAGAAGATTCTAAAGTACGAAACAGGGACACACCAATAATAATAGAAGCGGAGTCAACTTATATCTTTTGATTAACTTAATTTCTGCATCTATGATTGTTGCTCGTGTGTAAAACTATTTCGACTACTATCTTGTTCCACGCTTTTTTGACTAGACTTAGCATGGGAAAGGTCGTGGAACATTTCGAACGAGAGTGCGACAAAGGCGAGCGAAACAAGAACGCCCTAGACCCACCACGCAGGCGTTCTTTCCTTCCTCCGCACGCGGTTGTCACACTCGACAACGACGCCGCGCCGCCTGCCTCACGCGCCACTGCGCTGCCCGCCCCTGCTTGTGCGGCGAGGTGCTGCCACGCCTGCCCCACAAGCCGCCAGGGCCGCTGCGCTGCATCGCCCACCGCCACACCCCCAGCGGATCTCTGTCGGCGTCGAGGACGACACTGTCCTCGTCCAGCAGGCCATAGCCTCCTCCGCTCCTTCCGCCGTGCGGCCGTCCCCCGCCCTACTCTCCTTCCGCAGGCGTGCCCCCGCCCTACTCTCCTTCCGCCGGCGCGCGTCGCCCAAGCTCCCCTGCCGGACATGGTGATCTCGCCGGAGATGGAGGCCCCTCCCTGCTACGCCGCCTCGCCCCACGGTGCTACAAAGGCAGGACGACGATGCTACTAGAAGTGGTCGTCGTGGCTACAAATGAAGGGTCTTGATGCTACCGACCAACGAACGCGTTTTGAGATTTTGCTACGGGGCGATGCTACAATAGTAGTAATGTTCTGTGATTCCCGTTCTATGTTTTTGCAACAATAGCACAAAGTATTTGCTATGATATTTTTTATGAAAGCCCTCAGCAAAATCGGTTTTTCTACGGCAATCACCGGCGATATCTCCGGTGAGGTCGTTCTTTTTGCTACATTAGCAAATATTTTTTGTTACCACCGTTTTGCGGTTTTACTACAATAGCGTAACGTTTTGCTACACGGTCTCCGATGAGGTCTACCGCAAAAGCCTCTGGCGAGATCAAATATGCTACACTAGCACAACATTTTTGCTACACGGTCGCCAGCGACGTCTCCGGCGAAATCTATGGTACGAATAGAGACACACCAATAATAATAAAAGAGGAGTCAACTTATATTTTTTGGTTAACTAAATGTCTGCATCTATGATTGTTCCTCGTGTGTAAAACTGTTTCGACTACTATCTTGTTCCACGCTTTTTTGACTGGACTTAGCATGGGAAAGGTCGTGCAACATTTCGAACGAGAGTGCGACAAAGGCGAGCGAAACAGGAACCTATGGTTCTTTTTATGTACTGTAGGAGAGAAGATATTTTTTATGTAGGCTGCTGCAGGAGAGTGTTCCCGGCAAGTGCGTCCCCCCTCATCGAGATCCACAATTAATGTAGAGGTTTGTTTATATATGCACATCTTGGGAGTATTTCTGTATTGGTGTTGCCCAAAGCTGACTGCAAAGTATTCCTCAGCTCCTCTGGTTCACTTTCTCTATATATTTATGCATTCCCTGCTTTTGCTTGTTCATCCTTGGCATCATAGTGTCCGCAGAAGAACAGCTGCTTGGAGTTCTGAGACAGAAGGTATTTACATTATGCATGTGTTATTCCATTTTTATTTGAGAGCTGCTATATACACATACGTACGATTACTGTGGCCCGGAGGACAGGAGGTCGGGGTAGGTTTAGCTAGCTCATAAACCAGATCTGAGCTGGTGCTTTCTTCTTCATCGTCTACTCTTCTCCATGGCGAACGAGATGGTTCCCCTTACCACGATTCGACGAACCGGATCGTGGTTCCGGAACGAGGTGCGGTATGATAGGAGTCGACGACAGGAACGCGTCCCCGGACAGTGGCTACTCCGCCCCGGTTCAGCGATCTGCTTTGCTAGGTTCTCGATTCAAATCAAGTAATCAGGCACGGGAGCGGGGAGCTTGATTCATAGGAGGCTTGGAGAGTTACCTGTTGTCCATTGCGTCGCCGGTCACCCCACCACCCGTTATCGACCAAATCAAAAACTCTGGCCATTGGGCCACCACGTCGATGCTTACAGGAGTATGATGAATGTAGTCCGGCAGTGCTGCAGCGGCCCCAACAGTCTAAGGCCACGCACGTCAAGCATACCAAATCCATAGATCCTGATCTGCTACAACCTCAACCACCACACTGCAAATAGGCAGTTTTTCCATGCCCAGTGCATACAGTTGATGCTTTTTTCAAAATGGGGTTGACCCCGGTCTCTGCATCCTCGGATGCATACGGTCGATGCTTACAAGCATCCCTAGAAACCCCATTGATGTATTCTGTGTCAGGATCCAAGATGTGTCTTCTGTATTGGGTGTTCTCAAGTAATTCTTTTCATACACTGTCACAATTGCACTGCAAAACTTGTACATGGAATCGATGGTTGTGAACTTGGCCATGCAGAGATAGTCATCCTGCGTATCTCCATGAATCCCATATGCAAGCATCCGGAGGGAAATTGTGAATTTGTAAAATGTAGAGAAACAAAGATTGCTCGATAATGAGAACCAACCCGTGGTTGGATGGTTAGGAGGGCAGTGGTACCCCCAGCCCACCAGAGTTCAAATCCCAGGTTTGACACTTTGAGGGCTCATAAAGACGGAATATTCTTTCAGTGGGAGGCGACGTTCCCGTCGACAGCGAGGCGCCTATGGTGACTTCGTCAATCTGAAGACCCGCCGGCTCAGTCTCTCGGAGGTGCTCATAGGGGTAGGGTGTGCGTGTGTGTATTCATAGGGGTGAGTGTATGTACGCATTGTGAGCGTCTGCGTTTCTATTGTGTTTCTCAAAAAAAAGATTGCTCGATAATCTTTAGAAAAAGCTTTCGGCTTATTCTGAAACGGCGTCAAAATATGATGTCGCCATGCAATGGGTCATCGGCGAAGTAGTCAGCATACAACATGGAATAGCCTTCCATCCTCTGCCTTGACTTGCTCTTGCGTCGCCCAGGCTTCAAACCCCCATTAGATGGCTTCTCATCACCGTCGACGATCATGCCCAACATGGAAGTGAGGATCATGAGATAATCGTCGTCACGATGGTGTCTTCGGAGCCAGCAGCAACGTCCATCAGAGTGGTCATCATCTTTTCCTCGTTCGAATCTATCACCTTTGGCAAACCACTGAACACCTAGTGGGTAGGGTGGCTGTGGTGCGGGTTTGGAGCTACCACGAGGCGGAACGGCGGTGGCGAAGAAGGCGTGGAGGTGGCTCAGAAGGGCGTGAGAAGTATTTCCGGTGATTGCGCGAGTATTGCTAGTGGAATGAATGGCCGACAACGGTGAGGGGTGGTAGCGGCGCCGAGCTGCTGGGGGTGGTGAGCGTGGGGGAGAATATGCAAAATGGGCGAGTTTATGTGCGCGTGTCGCCGACAGGGTTAGCCCATGGAGTTTTCCACCATCGTGCGCCCACGCTAGTCCCCACGTGAGTTGGGTTCGGCCTAGGGGTGCCCGAGGCCAAAAAAGAATTAGGGGGGGCTAGGTGTGATGATTTTGTGCGCCGACAACCCGCGATAGCCCTTTAAGGGGTATTTAGAGCCCCTCGAGTGGAGATGCTCTAATTTTGGTAAGGTTCTAAAAGAAGAAATCCATGAATCCAAGAACTCATTCTCTCTGTGAAAACAATAGTTATCAGATAATCGTCCCTCCGGATCGCCCGTGTCCCTCGACCCAAAATTTATTGGGTCGCCTCCTCCCGATCGAATAATCGTTCGAAAGATGTATACCCTAGCCATCGACCCTTGTTCTTACTGTCCCTCGACCCCACCATCCCAGAACATGGCAACTATAAGCTTCCCGTAGACAGCCACCATCAGCAAGACCAGTCTAAGACAACGCCACTACAGCCCGCAACTCCACAAGAAGCACACCACCATCGCCTCCGGCCCAACCTCCGGCCATCGCAGCAGGAACGCAAGCTCGCCCAAGGCCGCTGCCCCTGCTTTCTCCCACTTGACAGTGGGCCACCGCCATCTCAGATGCAGAGTCCACCACAAGCGCCTCCTAGAAGATAGCTGCAGCGAGGAGACTCAGTGCCGGCGACCCTAGATCTCTCCTTAGGGCACGTAAATGGTCTTATCTTAGTCTTACCATACCAATACCTTGATTTTGATTTCAAGGTAACAGTCCACTACGTGCGTAATAAAGTTTAACGGCTTAGCAGATGTGCATTCGTCCGTGATTTTGTGCCATGGAGATCCAAAAGGATTCGGCTTGTCCTCCAGGCTGTGCCCTGAACCCTGATGAATCAGACCATTCCAGGAAATTGCAAAAACAGAGTCCCATTAGTTATAGTCACAGAGATTCCAGCGTGAGGAATATAGTTCCAGCGAAAACGGAAACCAAGCCGACGCCATTTCGGAGACGGGGTCTTCTCACCGATGAGCCGATGAGGTGAGCTTTCCGGGACCACCAGTAGATGCATGAAGTTCTGAACGACTATGATTATCTACTAGTACTGTATTATTTGTTTTACCAAGACTTAGTGTGATGAGACAATTTTTTGGTAAGTCGTTCACTTAAACAACTTGTTGTTGCTGTATCTCCATTTTGAGCAGAGAAACAATGGCAGGAGGGCAGCCGGTAGTGGTCTTCTGGTATGGATGGGGGATCCATGTGATGGGGGTGATGAGCTTCCTAGTGCAGGTCACACTTCTCCTCTTGGCAGATATTCGTCGACGCAAAGACTGGCCCGAGCTAAAGGTTATCATTTGGTCAGGGTACACGCTGGCCGACACGACAGCGGTATATGCACTAGGCCACATGTCGGTGGTGTGCGGGTCGCCTGAGCACCACCTTATGGCGTTGTGGGCGCCGCTTCTGCTGGTGCACCTTGGCGGGCAGGACAACATCACCGCCTATGCCATAGAGGATAATGGGCTGTGGCTGCGTCACCTGCAGACGTTCGTGCTGCAGGTCCTGGCGGCGGCTGCCTATGTTGAGTATGTGTCTTCCATTTTCTCCCGGCCGCCCTTGCTGTGTTCAGCCACCATCCTCATGTTTGCGGTCGGGGTTCTCAAGTACGGGGAAAGAGTGTGGTCCTTGAAGGGCGCCAACAAATATGCCAGTAGCAGTCTATCTGCCACAGGCTACAAGGATTTTTGCGCCGCGAGCGAGAAGATGGCTTGTCCGCAGCCGCCGCAGCACCTAAAGGAGAAGGAAGACAGACGACGGGTGATGACCCTCCGCAAGACAGGATAGTCATCATCGCTCACTCGCTGTTGGACGTTCCCAAGCAAATGTTCAAGGGGCCATCATCACGCTATGTGAAAAGTAGCGGTTGTCGCAGGAGGACTTATACAGGAAAGTATATGTTGAAGGTGGTGGAGGTTCAGCTCTCGATGATGTATGACCTGTTGTACACCAAGGCTCCGGTCATTCACACACAGTGTGGCTTGTGCATCCGTGTCATCTCGCTGACTTTCACCGTCGCCGCACTCCTAGTGTTCCATGGAATGACACCGAATGACATGGATGTGGTTACAGAAGAGCTGACGTGGTCGTCACCAATGTTTTGCTCACTGGTGCAGTCGTCCTCGAGGCCATGTCATTCTTGAGAGCCGTGTTCTCCATGTGGACAGCGGCGGTGCTGATCGAAAGGAAATGGCACAAGCTTGCGCGGGCGATTTCGTCCGTTCAAGTGCTTGTGATTCAGACAGTTATGCTAGTTTTACGCAGTGAAGCGTACTGGTCGGGCTACATGCGGCAGCATAACATGTTTCAGGTGTTCTGCCACACTCCATACAGTACATGCAGCAAAGTCGTAAAATGGATGGGGCGGGAGGACTGGTGGGACTCCATGTTTTACTCCAGGTTCACCCCTGTCCCCGAAGCTATCATTGACAAGGTGCTGGAACTAGTGTCTAGGGGTGAAGATGGCGAGGTTGGCCTCCTCAGCAGAGCACAGGGCCTGAATGTTGTAAGAAGAAGTAAGGAAGAGGAACCGTGTGGTCACCTTGATCAAGGGCTTGAAGATGGAACTGGATGATAGTATCCTTGTTTGGCACATCGCCACCAATGTCTACACCAGCTGGTACTTTGAGCAAAAGCGAGCATCACAAGGGCTTTCGCGCCATATGAACGAATCGAGGGAGCTCTCTGATTAATTATATGTTTTCCCTGCTTGCTGCACGTCCCGACATGCTGCCTTACCCCGTTACTCGACAGAGGTATGTCCAGCTGGGCCACGATTCGCTGAATCATTTGACTTTCTGCTACGCCAGTAGCCTGGAGAAGGCCATACTGGACCAGAAGGATGCTTTGATGAAAGGATCACCCCTTAAACCAGATCCTAAGAGACAAATTATTGGAGTGTCTACGGTCGACGACAATACATCAGGCGACACACCAACTGGAAAACCTTCGATAAATGTAACATTGGACAAAGGGTCTCAGCTTGCCGCAATGCTGATTCACAGAGCGGAAGCAGGGAATAATGCTGATTGCCTGCATCATGGAGATGATATTCGA
Organism: Avena sativa; assembly: GCA_916181665.1. Lineage (NCBI taxonomy): Eukaryota > Viridiplantae > Streptophyta > Magnoliopsida > Poales > Poaceae > Avena > Avena sativa. Next base: position 440,997,240 of record OV702295.1, read on the forward strand.
AGTGTGGGTGGAGATGCTATGCTACACGGCCTACGGTTGCAACGAGAAATCCCATGCGCAAAACCTCAACAACGGTGGTGACATCATGACCATCGTTGCCCTTATGATGGCATACATGGCAAATGGCTTTATTCGAAAAAACAAAAAATGGAACAAGAATAAGGGTGCGCCTACTGGGAAACAGGATATTATTGTCCGGCGAACCAATGCGACCACTGATGCCGCCGGCACTTCCTCTGGAGTGGCCAAACACGGCACCGCCTGACTGGACCGACGTGAGCATGCATACGTTTGTTTTCCTACCAAAATTATCTCTTGATCGTGTCTTCCAAAGATTTATACTGATAGTGTGCACGTAATAGATTTATACTGATTGTATGCTGTACCGGTCTGGTTTCATTTCTATTGAATTTTGTACTTTCAGCAGCCATTTCCCTATTCTGCAAAGCAAATATATATGTGCCCTCTAATTCGTATATAAGACCTATATATCCGTGCTACTGTTCTCTTCTTTATTCCCTTATTCCCTTTTGTGTCATTTTCCGTTCATTTTGGAAATACGGTAATAACTATTAATACTACGATGACAATGTTTGCGATTAAGAGAATATATTAATATTACAAAGATAAATATTTCACGTGGCATGCCAACAACATAAAATCAGGATCTAATCGAGACCGGAAGGGTGTAAACAACCCAAAAAACAAACAAAGCAAAATAAAAAGGCCTTGCCATAGTAATCAAAAACGAATACCGAGACCCCGGGGTCGTCCTCTCTCGGACGACATGGATGAAACCCTAGCTACTGAATGATGACGGTGGGCAAGAATGCACCCCCCCCCCTTACCCATGTGGGATTCGAACCCAAGCTACTGAATGACGACGGCGGGCAAGAATCCCAATGTTCCGCATCATTGTGGTGTGCTTATCCTTCCTATGGTGGGGGCAGCGGGACGTGGTGTCAGGCCACACGGGCTCGGTAGCGGCCAGGGCATCCTCGTAGCTCTGCCCTAGACGCCTCGATGCCATCAATCTGGATCACTAAATCCTTCGGAGGCAGACACCTCAGGGACTAGGCCTGGATCCCTTGCGGCAGAGGGGATGGCAAGTGGAGTGCTACGTGGGAACGTGGGACTGCATGTGGATACTAGGCTCTAGCGGCGGTTGGAACCATCAACGACGGGCGCCCATGGGCGTCGTAACTTTGTTGAAGGCGTCGAGGACACAATTTGCACTTGGCCCAAATCACTACAGGTGAAACACTAGATCATGTTTCCGGGTCAGACATTGGACGAGCCTAATGTCGTTTCCTTCCTTGAGGGAAATGTGTGGGAGTTGGACATAGCTTGTGCGATGAGAGAGACCACGTTGGCGGTGACCGCGCTACTCATAGGCGTCCATGGCGGTATGGTGGCTATGCTCGACAGCGCACCATGCGAGGACCGAGTTCCATGTGCTCCTTCACTGAGCATGGTTACTGGTGCCATTTTTTCTTCATCTGGCGAGCTTAGGTGGTGCAACGACGGCCGGACCATTTATTCGACGACGGTAACGAGAGGCACAACGTGACAAGAAATAATAATAAACGAAAAAGAAATCATAGCATGGGGACACATATTTAATGTGGAAAAACCTCTCCAACAAAGAGAGGAAAAAATCATGGGCACGAGCCACGAAACTTCACTATAACGGGGAGTGTTTAATGTCGGAAGTTTAACAGATGTAAATTATCCCAGCTAGCGGCTTACAATAGGTATATATAGCGGTGGAAACCTAGGTATTCATCTATTCGCTTTGGCCCAAGTCTACCGGCGATGGGCCTCGCTTCGCTCGTCAGAAGTAAGTGAAAGGATCGTATGGTCACCTAGAGGGGGGGTGAATAGGTGCTACTTCAAATTTTACTCTTTTTTCAAATTAGGGTTTGACAAGAAAGGTAAATTCTCTAGATTATGAAACTAAGGTGAATTTATCTATATGACAAACAAGCACAAACTAAACAATAACTAGATAAGTAAAGTGCGGTAAAGGATAGAAGGAACCAAAGTGCAGCACACGGAGACACAAGGATTTGTTTCCCGTAGTTCCTTCCTTTTGAGGGGAAGTACGTCTACGTTTGGAGAGGGGGTGGTTTCAAACCACCAACGCCACGAGAGGCCTCCCTTGTTCTCCGATGAACCTCACCCCAACGGGTTCGATTCACCTCTTCCACTATACGGCAACCTTCGAGGTGGAAGCCGGCACCTTTACAACGAGTTCGGGGCACACATCCACAACTTAATTGGAGGCTCCCAAATACAAGCAAGTTGTCAAACAATCAAAGACAAGCTTGTAAGAACCAAATCAAAACCTAGGGTTTCCAATGAAACACTAGAGCATGGGGGCCCTCAAGTGAATGAGGGGGAAATGAAGATCTCTCTTGGTGAAGCTGTAGATCAAGGCCTCCTCCTTCGATTCTCCAAAGATCAAAGACTTTGGATGGTTGGATGAAGAGATCTTGTTGATTTGGTGCCTCAAATTGACATGGTGTTCTTGAGGTGGACGAGCAGCTAGAACAAGGGGATAAGGTCCCCTATTTATAGCCCTTCTGTCAGCGAACCGTTTTTCTGACCGTTGGAGAAGAAGCAGACCGGAGACTCTGGTCATCACACCGGAGACTCCGGTCTACACCGGAGACTCCGGTCAACCTCCGGACCAGCGTCCGGACCCCTTGACAGAATGACCCAGCGCACTTGGGAGCCAAGTGGACCGGAGACTCCGGTCCCTCTACACCGGAGACTCTGGCCTGAGATAGGGACCGGAGACTCCGGACCAACCTCCGGACCACCTTACTGGCTAACCCAGGCAGGAATACAAAGGCCACTCCAGAGACTCCTGGGGAAACTCCGGACCACACTGGAGACTCCGGTCTGTGTAGACCGGAGACTCCGGTCTGGAATCCCCAAGATACAAGAACAAATGTAGGGAATGATCCGCAGGCCAATGGTCCTTTTTCCTTTGTAGACTATCACCATGTAGACAATAGCAAACTGTAAAAGGGTCTAGTAGTTGTTAACGAACACCAAAAGTGATTATGACAGTAAATGTCCTTTCAATCTCCCCCTTTTTGGTGTTCGGTGACAACTAGTGAATTTGCATGAACAAAAGTTCGCAATTACGTATGACAGAGTATGGACATGCTCCCCCTGTCTATGTGCACAAAGATAAACAAGTAAAGCAGGCAAGGTAGGTAGAACATGGATAAAACAGATAGTTCTCACATGAGTTACAATAAAGTTGGAGCACCCACAGAGTCACACACACACACAAATAGCAAACAGTGTCCCACAATAACATAAGGCAAATAGAGACGAGAAGGCAAATACGAATCAAGTAGCCCAAACCCATGCAAAACCCGATGACAATGTCTTCTCCCCCTTTGGCATCGAAACACCGAAAAAGGTAAAAGACCAAAGCTAGCGTCCCAACGGATCAGTAGTCCTCGTCATCATCCTCCTCGTCCTCCTCATCCATATCCTGATCCTCATCATCATCATAGTCCTCATCACCATCTGGAGCTGCAGGCCCTTTGCCGTGAGGGCGAGAAGAGGATGTACCTTGATACCCAAACCCAGATGTGACATCAGAGAAGGTCTTCCAATCCACGAAGCTGTCCTGATGAGCATTCGATGCCCCAAACGGAAGAGTGTGATCTGACTCGGTGGAGGGCTGAGCGCCATGCTCATCAGTGTACTCATCCTCACCTTCCTCATCATACTCTTCACCCTGAGCCTTGATCTCCTTGAGTAGTTTCTCTATACGGTGGTTGCTCTTGTAGGAATCATGCTGTTGCTTGTGGATGTCCACATTCATGGAACACAGGGTCCTCTCCCAGAATGAGGCCTTCTTGACCCTCTCATGGACATAGTCACGTGTCATGGGTGGAAGAGGTGCATTGGAAGCATTCTTCCTCCGAGCCCTAGGAGGAGAGGGGGCCCGGTCAGTCTCTGAAATCTCCTCCTCCTCATGTGCAGGGGACCGTCTAGGAGGAGCCCTCATAGCCCCTTTCTGCTGCAAAGATACGAGAGTGTGCTCGGTTAGGTTGGGAGGCATAGCAAGTGGCGAACCATGTTGCTGAGTGTTGATGAGTCTCATGAACAGGGGTGCATATGGAGGGGCCTTCTTGTATAAGACGGCATGATACATCTCCTCGAATATGTAATCCATCACATCAATAGGATCAGCATCAGCATCGGGGCCAGCCATGTAAGTCTTGTGGGTGTGGTACGGCAAGTTGACCAAACCACATCTGATGGCATCATCATTCCCAGCACTACGGGAAATGGTCTGGTGGAAGATCCTCAACATCAGATTGTAGAGAGGCTTGAGTCTCTTGGACCCTCCCACAACCCCCTCGCTACCATATAAAGGGGCAAGTTTGTTCTTGTTCACCCCAAGAGCTGCTGAGTGCATGCGAACTCCAACATGAGTAGATACCCCCTGAAAAGTCTCGAAGATGGCCTCAGGAAAGTCATAGAAAGTGGCAGAACAGCGGTGGTTGCCAGTCATCCAAGTCATAGTCCTGGCTTGGTCAGTCCCAAACACAACTGTGGCGTAGAACTGTTGCACAAGGGTGATGTTGTAGTCTTCACGGATCTCCATCAAGTTGAACAGCTCCAACTTCTCACTAATCCACAGAGCATCAGAGAAGTAGGAGATCTTCCTCATCTTCTCAACACTCAAGTACTTCTGGGGGCATACATGAGATCTCTTGAGCACACTGTAAATGTCTTTCATGAAGACAACTTGCTCCTTCCTCCAATAAAAGGGGTCATCACTAGTGCGAGGCAATTCATAGAAATTGGTCTTCCGCAGCTCACGGTACTCTTGCTTAAACATGCGAGCCAAAGACTGAATGTTATCATATTTTTCCCTCTTGGCACGTTTCTCTTCCTCAGCCCTTTCCTGCTCCCGCTACATATAGGCTGCATCACGGGCTTGCTTTCTACGGTTGGATGGGGCACAATGTACTGACCCTCAGACGCATCATAGCGAGGATCCCCTCTCTTCATCTTGGCCTTGGTGTGAGGAGGACGACGAGAGCCAGAGCCTGTGAAAAGCAGTGAGGGAGATAGCATGAAGGTAAGTATATATGTCCCATGGAGTCTCCGTGGTCCACACCGGAGTCTCCGGCTCAGACCGGAGTCTCCGGTCCACGGGACCGGAGTCTCCGGTCAGGAGACTCGGGGGAAGATCATGGAGGCTCCAATGGGGTTGAATCCAACAGATCGGGCATGGTAACAATGATAAAGTACTCAGGTGCACGCAAAACAGGAATTCCAGTGGTCAAAACTAGTACCAATCCTCAAAAACAAGGTAAGGGAAGAACCCTAGATGAAGAAGAGGAAGAGAGGTACCAGATCTGTCCATGGAGGGGATTCCACCGGTGGGAATCACCCAATGGTGGAAAGGAGATGATTGGCCGGCGGCATGGCGGATCCCGGGGGCTTCTTGACCTCCGGAGAGAAGATTTGGGAGAGGAGGCGACGGGGGCAGAGAGGGGAGGACGGGGGTGGACGAATGAAACTGTAGTTTTAGTTCACCCCGTCCTCCTTTAAGTGGACAGAAACCTCCCAGACCGGAGACTCCGGTCTACACCGGAGACTCCGGTCCTCCTCGACCAAACACTTTCAAGGTGTGTGTATGGGGACATATATTAGATAGAGAGGGTTTTCAAGACTGAGAGAGGGCTTGGGTTAAGATGACATACTATGAAAAATCAAGAAAACCACAGAAAACTCTTCAAATGTTCATCAAAGCGCCAAATAAATCCGAGCTAAGAGCCAACTTTTCGAATGAGGAGAGGGTGGTGGCCGAAGCCACCATGTAGGAGTTTGTGGAATGACACCACGAAGAATTATCCTTGGGTTCATAGCCACTACTCATCAATGATGCTCACATATCACTAAAAGATACTAAGAGAATTGAATTTCTTAATGTTGGCATTATGGGGGGGAGGGACCGTCCAATGAATTAGAACCGCACTCCCCCTATCTCCATGCCTACACCTACACCAAATATGGGTCAAGACATAGGTGAGTATGCAAGGTAATCAAGTCAAGCTCCTAGAATCCACGATATTTAGGTCATTCCTCAAATAACAAAACCTTGCTTCATCAAGTGGCTTCATGAAGATATCGGCAAGTTGGTCTTTGGTTGACACATATGAAAGCTCAATATCACCTTGGGCAACATGATCTCTAATGAAGTGATGACGAATCTCAATATGCTTTGTTCTTGTATGGTCCACTGGGTTATATGCAATCTTGATAGCACTTTCATTGTCGCATAAAAGAGGCACTTTGTCACAATGGACACCATATTCCTTTAAAGTTTGCCTCATCCATAGCAATTGTGTACAAGCACTAGCAGCTGCCACATACTCGGCTTCGGCGGTGGAAAGAGATATACAATTTTAATTCTTAGAAGACCAACATACCAAGGACCTCCCGAGGAATTGGCAATCCCCGGAGGTTGATATTCTATCATCCTTATCACCAGCCCAATCCGAATCCGTGTACCCACAAAGAGAGAAAGTTGAGCCCCTAGGATACCAAATACCATAGTTTGGGGTATGAACCAAATATCGAAAGATTCTCTTGACTGCCATCAAATGGCTTTCTTTAGGAGCCGCTTGATATCTTGCACACACTCCTACACTCAACACAATATCGGGTCTAGATGCACAAAGGTAAAGCAAAGAGCCAATCATAGGCCGGTATACCTTTTGGTCCACATCTTTACCATTTGGGTTTAGTTCAAGATGAGTCTTTGTTGCCATGGGAGTGGGAGCTCCATTGAGATCTTTCGTGTTAAATCTTTTGAGCATATCTTGAGTATACTTGGCTTGGTTGAAGAATGTACCACCTCTCACTTGCTTGAACTCAAAACCAAGAAATACTCTCAATTCTCCCATCATAGACATCCTGAACCTGTCAGTCATTAGCTTAGAGAATTCATCATTAAAAGCTTTGTTAGAAGAGCCAAAGATAATGTCATCTACATAAATTTGGCATATAAAAAGTTCCCCATTGACCCTCTTGGTAAAAAGAGTGGGATCGATTTTCCCAACCTCAAACCCACGATCTAACAACAACTCTCTAAGGTGCTCATACCACGTGCGTGGGGCTTGCTTGAGCCCATAGAGAGCCTTATCAAGTTTGTAGACATGGTTTGGAAAGTTGGGATCCTCAAATCCCGGGGGTTGTTTCACATATACCAACTCATGCAATGGACCATTGAGAAATGCACTTTCTACATCCATTTGTTGTAATTTAAATTTATGATGTGCCGCATAAGAAAGAAGGATACGGATGGACTCAAGGCGGGCCATAGGAGCATAAGTCTCTCCATAATCAATGCCTTCAATTTGAGAGAACCCGTGTGCAACCAATCTTGCCTTGTTCCTTATCACAATTCCATGATCATCTTGCTTGTTCTTGAAAATCCACTTGGTGCCTATAACATTGCGGCAAACCTTTGGCTTTTCTACTAACTTCCAAACTTTGTTTCTCTCAAAGTTATTGAGATCTTTGTGCATCGCATCCAACCAATCTGAATCTTCAAGAGCTTCCCAGACTTTCTTTGGTTCCACCATGGAAATGTGTGCTTGGTGCTCACCAAAGTTCTTCAGTTGAGCTCGAGTAGATATCCCTCTTCTTAGATCTCCAACCACATTCTCAAGAGAGTGGTCTCTTAATTCCAATATTCTATCCATTCTAGCTTGGCGACGAGTTTCGATCTCCTTGTTGTTTGTTGGCGGGGTCACTTCATCATTTTGGTCCTCGTCTTAACCATCAACTTGACCTTGATCATCATTGGAAACATTCTCTTCTATAGGAGGAGAGGATTGACCTTGGTCTTGATCAGTCCCACAACTAGCCAGGTATTCATCTGTACTTATGGCAGTTTGTATAGATCTTGCTTGTGTAATGGCCTTAGCCCCACTGGACATCCTGGCAAACGGAGACTCAAACACCTCTTGGCTGGAGGCATCTTCTTGATCAGTAGGTTGAGGGTACACAACTTGTCTTTGGCATGGGTCGTTGTCCACCTCGACAGTAGCTTGTTGAAGTTGTGAAGATGAGGGCTCCACGTGAGTAGAGCATAGTTCTTCTCGATCCACCATAAGGGGTTCCTCAACAGGGCGGATGAAACCCGCACCCATTATTCCTATGGCATCCTGAGGCATTTCATCATCTACATCACAAACATCAACACGACCCGCTTGGGGACCATCATATTCTTCAAACACCACACTACAAGATTCTATGACAATTCCTGAGAGCTTGTCATAGATTCTATAAGTGTGGGATTCGAGACCATAACCAACAAAAATACCCTCTAAAGCTTTGGAATCAAACTTGGATAAACGAATGCCCTTAATGCGATAGAAGCACTTACAACCGAATACTCGGAAGTAAGAGACAATAGGCTTGTTACCGGTAAGGATCTCATATGGAGTCTTGATCAATTCTTTCCGGAGGTAGAGACGGTTTGATGCATGGCATGCGGTGGAGATAGCTTTAGCCCAAAAATTGTATGGAGATTTGAATTCCGCCAACATAGTCCTATCCATATCAATGAGAGTCCGGTTCTTCCTCTCAGCTACACCATTTTGTTGAGGGGTATATGCAGCGGAATATTGATGTTTTATTCCCTCATCACTAACAAATCCATTTAATGTGTAGTTCTTGAACTCAGTACCATTGTCACTTCTTATTGTTAATACTGGGACATTGTGTTGACGTTGAGCCATGTTGATGAAGTCAATGAAGTTCTCTTGGGTCTCACTTTTTAACTTGAAGAAATATACCCAAGTGTATTTTGAGTAGTCATCAACAATCACCAAACAATATTTCTTCCCACCAAGACTTGCATGAGACGGAGGACCAAAAAGATCCACATGAAGAAGCTCCAAGATCCTCTTGGACTTGATGTAGTTCTTTGGCTTGTGGGGAGAATCATGCATCTTTCCTTCAACACATGCCCTGCAAACACGATCTTTGGCAAAGTAAACATTTTCTTTTAGTCCAACAACATGACCATCCTTATGGAGGCTTTGCAAAATTCTCATGTTGACATGGGCTAGACGGTGGTGCCATAGCCAACCCACATCAGCCTTTCCAAATAAGCAACATCGAACTTGTAGTGGTTTTCCCCGAGAAGTCCACCACATACAAGTCATCCTCGACGTACCCAACGAAAGCAACCTTTAGAGTCTTGCTCCACAAGAGGATCACAATATCAACATCAATGAAGACAGCAAAACCCATCTTTCCTAGAGCACGGACTAAAAGTAAATTATAGCCAAGGGTCTCAACAAGCATGACGTCCACGAGAGTGATATCGTGTGCCACCACAACTTTGCCGAAACCCATTACCTTAGACTTTGATTTGTCAGCATATGTCATGGATATTTGATCAACATTTGGTCTCAATTCCTTGACACTAGAAGCGCTTCCGGTCATATGACTTGTGCATCCACTATCGAGCACCCATTTTGACCCTCCGGAAGCATAGGTCTCCGTTCCTCTTGCCATAAAGCAAGTGACGTTCTTGTTGGAGATATTCTCATTTGGAGAGTCGAAGAGTGAGAATGAAGGAGTAGAGGTAGTGGCAAGAGCCACCACACCACTTGGTGTATCCTCTTCTTCCTCCTCATCATCATCATCGGAGGAGTACTCTTCATGTGTGATCAAGACAATTTCTCCCGGCTTCTTGTGGGTTAGGTTTCTTTTGATGAAGGGTTTCTTGTATGGAACTTTGGAGGTCTTCTTCAACACAAGTTTACCCCCATGATCTTCTCTTTTCTCATAGGGACAAGCTGCAACGAAGTGATAGCCGTCACCACAATTAAAACAAGTTCTCAACTTGGACCCATTGTCTCTTCTCCCATTGGGGTTGCTTCTTCGTTGCATTTCCATCTTAGCCTTGGCGGGGTCTTTCCAAAAGTTTCTTGCATAGAAGGCCATGTATTCACCATGAGCAGTCTTGACATCGTCAGGGTGGCTCATTGAAGGTCCCTCATCACTTTCTTCATCTTCATCATACTCCACAACCTTGGCCTTCAAGGCAAGATTGGCACCACCACTCATTCCAATGGCACGAGCACGGGCGTCTTTGGCATTCTTGGCAGCAACCTTGAAGGCTGCCATCTCTTGCATCACTTCATTGGAGGTCATGAGATGGTAGTTGTGTCTTCCTTGGAGACTCTTAAAGTCAGTAGGCTCGAAGGGCATGAGAGCACTCACATACTTCCTTTTGATCCAAGCATCATCAATGTGAGAGGCGCCAACATTCCTGAAAGCGGTGGATGTGGATTTGAGTCTTCGATACATGTCTTCATGATCCTCACCATCCTTCATGAAGAAACCTTCGGCCTCATTGCTTAAGGCATCATATCTATTTCTCCTCATACTCTCATTGCCAACAAACAAGTCAATGAGAGCATCCCAAGCTTCCTTGGCGGTGTTGTAGTGCTCAATGTGGGGAAAATCCTTTGGCCCCACCCCAAGTTGAATCATGTGCAAGGCAGTCGCATTGAGTTGGCTATTGACCACTTCTCTTCTCTTCTCTTCAAGTTGGTTGGATCCTCAATTTTGAGTCCTTCTTCAATAATATTCCATAAATCAATGCAAGAGCTGCGCACATGAGATTTCATTAACACTTGCCATTCAGCAAAAGTATGTGCAACTAACTTAGGTGGGTCTCCTCTATTTTTTATATGTGGACGAGGGATAGGAGGGTCGGGAGAGTACCATCCAGGAACCGTATGGATCTCTTCCTTCCCATCACCCTTTTTGGTGGCGGAGTTAGTGGAATTATGTTCATCCCCTACCACTTCCTCCAAAGGCTTTGCCAGAGCATTAGCCTTTGGGTTTGGTGGAGTTTCCGCTGGAGAGGGAGGAGGTGAGGTTTGCTTATCCTTAACAAGTTGCTCAACGAGTTGACGCAACTGTAGGATTTCGTTGCCCAAGGTAGAGCTCAAGCTTGTTTCCAAATTCTTGAGATCTACCATGGTCACCGAATGGCTAGCCTCACTTTCTCCCTCCTCTAGGTTGCCCATAATCTCTTAGGTGGTTAAGCCCGAATAAAGAGTCGAGGCTCTGATACCAATTGAAAGGATCGTATGGGCACCTAGAGGGGGGGTGAATAGCTGCTACTTCAAATTTTTACTCTTTTTCAAATTAGGGTTTGACAACAAAAGGTAAATTCTCTAGATTATGCAACTAAGGTGAATTTACCTATATGACAAACAAGCACAAACTAAACAATAACTAGATAAGTAAAGTGTGGTAAAGGATAGAAGGAACCAAAGTGCAGCCAACGGAGACACAAGGATTTGTTTCCCGTAGTTCCTTCCTTTTGAGGGGAAGGACGTCTACGTTTGGAGAGGGGGTGGTTTCAAACCACCAACGCCACGAGAGGCCTCCCTTGTTCTCCGATGAACCTCACCCCAACGGGTTCGATTCACCTCTTCCACTATACGGCAACCTTCGAGGTGGAAGCCGGCACCTTTACAACGAGTTCGGGGCACACATCCACAACTTAATTGGAGGCTCCCAAATACAAGAAAGCTGTCAAACAATCAAAGACAAGCTTGTAAGAACCAAATCAAAACCTAGGGTTTCCAATGAAACACTAGAGCATGGGGGCCCTCAAGTGAATGAGGGGGAAATGAAGATCTCTCTTGGTGAAGCTATAGATCAAGGCCTCCTCCTTGGATTCTCCAAAGATCAAAGACTTTGGATGGTTGGATGAAGAGATCTTGTTGATTTGGTGGGTCAAATGGACATGGTGTTCTTGAGGTGGACGAGCAACTAGAACAAGGGGATAAGGTCCCCTATTTATAGCCCTTCTGTCAGCGAACCGTTTTTCTGACCGTTGGAGAAGAAGCAGACCGGAGACTCCGGTCATCACACCGGAGACTCCGGTCAACCTCCGGACCAACCTCCGGACCCCTTGACAGAATGACCCAGCGCACTTGGGAGCCAAGTGGACCGGAGACTCCGGTCCCTCTACACCAGAGACTCTGGCCTGAGATAGGGACCGGAGACTCCGTACCAACCTCCGGACCACCTTACTGGCTGACCCAGGCAGGAAAACAGAGGCCACTCCGGAGACTTCTGGGGAAACTCCGGACCACACCGGAGACTCTGGTCTGTGTAGACCGGAGACTCCGGTCTGGAATCCCCAAGATACAAGAACAAATGTAGGGAATGATCCGCAGGCCAATGGTCCTTTTTCCTTTGTACAATATCACCCTGTAGACAATACCAAACTGTAAAAGGGTCTACTAGTTGTTAACGAACACCAAAAGTGATTATGATAGTAAATGTCCTTTCAGTAAGTGTCCTTAATTGAATTTGGATCATATTTCAGGAAACTCCACCTTGAGATAAATTCCTTATTGTAGCATGAACAACAATCATCTCCCTGAACAAACACTTTCAACACCAACATCCACTTGGGCTAGACAGTTATACCAACTAAGCTTGAGCATAGCTCAAACTTTCCAACATGAACATGCTTTGTTATCATATCAGCAAGATTATCATGAGTGCCTATGTTGCATACATTTAGTTTACCTTGTGCGACAATGTCACGAACATAATGGTACTTGACATCAATGTGCTTAGTTCTCTCATGGAACATATGATTCCTACTAAGATAAATGACACTTTGACTGTCACAGAATAGATTAATACAAAACTCATCCTGACAAAGCTCAGCATACAAACCTTTCAACTAAACAAACTCTTTGTAAGTTTCAACAATAGCCATATATTCTGCCTCGGTTGTAGATTGAGCAACGACTAGTTGCAGCGTTGCCTTTCAACTCAGCACATCCACCTACCGTAAACACATTACCTGTGAGAGACCTCCTCTTATCCAAGTCGAAAGCAAAGTCTAAATCCACATAGCCTGCGAGTCCGTCGCCTGTCTTGCCAAACTTCAAGAAAGTACTTGATGTGCCTCGGAGGTACCTGATAATCGACTGAACAACTTTTCAATGTTCTTTACCAGGATTAGGCATGTAACGACTCAACAAACTCATAGCATATGATAAATCAAGGCGAGAACAAACCATGTCATACATCAAGGAACCAACAACACTAGAATAAGGAACTCGTGACATGTACTCAAAATCTTTATCAGAACTAGGACATTACAATGCTGACGATTTAAAGTAAGGAGCAATAGGAGTACTAATAGACTTTGCATCATGCTTATTAAAATGTTGGAGAACTTTCTCAATGTAACCCTTTTGACTAAGATTTTCTTAGCAGCACCAAGATCTTTCATCTCAAATTCACTACTTAGGTGTGTCTTCAAGGTAGTGATTTCTTTCATGCTCTTGGCAGCAACTAACATATCATCAATATATAATAGCAAGTATATAGGTGATCCATTAACAGATGTTATGTGAACACAACTATCAAACTGAGACCTCTTACAATCTTGTGAGATTATAAATGAATCAAACCTTTTGTACCACTATCTTGGAGAATGCTTCAAACCATAAAGTGATCTCTTTAATTTGCACACAAATTTCTCTTTTGCAACTATGAATCCTTCAGGTTGGTCCATGTAAATCTCCTCCCACTACTATAGACTAGCCTATCTGTGGCGCACCACTTTTGACATTTTATGGTACATATGGGATGCGTCACTGTTACGTCGCCACTAAATTATAATTATGTGGCGTATATTGATATGCGCCACAGAATTCTCAGATTTCTGTGGCGCATTTCTCCATATGCGGCACATAATTCGTTTCAGTCGCGCATATCACCCCATGCGCCATAGAAATATCGTGCGCCACAAAATGCTAACAATATGTGCCACATATTATATTATAGGTATTCAAAATAAAATACAGTCCTGGTACAGAATCAGGTATTTATACAGAAATTATACAAGATTTATACGGATCAATAGAAACAGTACATTGCACATAGTATATGAAAACTGACATATAATACAAACACAAGTATAATGTCATCACACTTAGAGCCTGATCGAGATACATATATAGTTTCAAGTGCCGAATTGTTAAACAAGTGTCGAATACAAAGTTCATATCATCTCGCATTACAAATGCAGTGGTCACCGCCTACACTAGGATCAAATAGAATACAATTGTGATGACAGTGAGCAAGAGTAGGAGCCCAACCAAAATCTTCATCTGGTTCTTCTTCCACAGGTGGTTCTTCCACTTCCCTACTGCCTCCTCTCTAGTGGCGTATCCTTTGTAGTTGTTGCCGTTGAACTTATTCACTTGTTTCTGACAGTCCTCCCACTCCTTGTATATTCCTGGAACCCAACCCTTATACACCACGTACCACTTTGTTATCTACACTAGTAGAAAATGGGCCTTTGGTTCGGGCCACTAGTCCCGGCCGTGGCTGGGGCTGGGACTAATGGTCCGAACCAGACGGCCCGAGGAGGCCCAGGCACTTTGTCCCTGTCTGTAAGGAACCATTAGTCCCGGTTTGAGATACAAACCGGGACAAATGGGTCTGGGCCGGCGCGCGTGCTCCTGGCAGAACCTTTAGTCCCGGTTTGTATCTCAAACCGGGACTAATGGCCTGGCCCTATATATATGCACCCGGCCCTCCACTCTCTCCTGTTTTTTTCCTATGTGAGAGGTGGGTATAACTTTGTGCTAACTTTTTTTCTTCATATGCACTAGAGGTGTTCGGTGAAATGTCTGTTAGAGCGATGCCACTTGAGTTCACACAAGACAAAATATGATATGATGTGCCAGAGCGACACTTAAGGTTTCTCCTCTTTGTTTTGAAGTGTCCTAAAAGGTTAGCAACTATTTTCTCGTTTTGACTGCTGATGGCTCAATGCATGGTGCCCAGAAAAATGCTTGATGGCAGTGTTGATGTAGAGCTCGTTGGGAACCCCAAGAGGAAGGTATGATGAGCACAGCAGCAAGTTTCCCTCAGTTATGAAACCAAGGTTTAATCGAACCAGTAGGAGCAAGGAAACACCTCAAAGGTGTTACTAGCTGAGCTTTGGCAGGGCGCACTACCGGTGCTAGTAGCAACGTGGAGACCTGCACAACACAACCACAGAACTTTGTCCCCAACTTGCGATGAGGTTGTCAATCTCACCGTGTTTTGCAGAAAACAAAGGATTAAACGTATCGAATGGAAAGAAGTAAAAGTTTGCAGAAAGTAAACACAAAGAAGTAAACAGTTTATAGATTGTATGTAAAGAAAAGGACCAGGATCCATAGTTCACTAGAGGTGGCTCTCCTTAGATAGATAACATGCTGGACAAAACATAAGAAAGTAGATAAAACCAAGCATGGAACATCAAAAATTATAGATACATTTTCAATGCAACATCCCCAAGCTTAACTCCTGCTCGTCCTCGAGTAGGTAAGTGATAAAAAGAAATAATTTTTGAGGTGACATGCACCATCAAAAACTTGATCAAAGTATTTGCAAAACATTCAAGTCTGGGATCATAGTACTTCAATCATAACATGAAAGACAAAGTTCTAGCAATAAGCAAAGAAACTATGATACAACATGAAAAGGCACAAACAAAAGAATCATGAATAACATGCTTTGCAAGACGTTTGTTTGTTTCACATAAAGAAACCATAGCATAATAGTATTCCGCTTGTCCCTCAATAGAGTAGCAAATATAAATGCATAGGACACCTTCAAAGTTCATAAGAGTGACTAGATACAATAGTTTCAAACAAGCAATAACAAGTTATGCATCAATCAACTAGTCTTGGGACAATGCACATAGAACTAAGAATGGCCACTATGCTCTCAAAGTAGGTGCGTAAAGTTAGAAGGTGGAGACTCAATATAATGGTGGAAGAAAGGCCTTTTGTAAAAAAAAGAAGTAGGGATTCAAGTCTCATAAAGAGCTTCCAAAAATTATGGTACTTAAAGCTTTCAGATCTCATTGCCTCTATCATAAGCATCTTGAAGGTGATTAAGGTTAAAGTGACACAACTAAGAGGATATGATTGACAAGTTAAAACCGAAATCTTATGACCCTTACTTACGAAGACCGATCCTCATGCTACTCAACTTTAGTCACGAGTAAGCTCTTGTCATTGTAAGTATATGTGTATCATTAAGAACCGCCAATAGGGTACCCCTTGCACATGATACGGGAGCTTTCCCATAGTCAAAATTACAAGGCAAGCAGACAATGAGCATCTTAGCGATCTTTTTATTTTCTATTTGCATAGGTTTTTATTGAGGATGCTTCATAGAGTGCTCATTATGGTGATGCTGCAAGTTTCCACCATGATTAGGCATGGCTTAGGCTAGCGGCCCAGGCGTTTCTCTAACACACATACAAACTCCATGATCATACAAGTTCCACATTTATTTCACACCGCCGGGATCCGTAAGCAAAAGAACATAATATCAACGGGGTACAAAGTACAAGTGCAATGTTGCAAGCGTTCCCCATGGTACATGGTTATGCTAATTTCAACTTATAAAGTGCAAGCATATACGCAACAAAGAAGGACCCAATGGTTCAAGTTTATTAAAGGCAAAAAAAGTAAAGTGTGCCATCAAGTTTGTGAGAGCTTTAATTAGTAGTTTTCTCATAACAAGCGGAAGGTAAACAAAAGCATGAATATACTTGGAATAGCATAAGCTAGTAGGTAGGTATGGTGGACTCTCTGGAAAAACTTGGTTTTGGGAGTTGGATGCATGAGTGGAACTCATACTTTGTTGTGGAGGCTAGCAAAAGACTGGGAGCGACAAACTAAGAGAGCAATAATGGCCATAATCATGCAGAGCGACAAAACATCATTAATAAAAGCATAAAGTGATACTACAAGTTGAAAACTAAAGGATCATCAAGGCTATGGTGACTTGAGATAGTCACAACATGGTGTGAGCATGCGCCAAGTCAACCCAAATAAAGCATCAAAGGAGAATACCACTATACTATGTTTTAATATGCTAAAACAACGCATGATTCATCCAAGGCACATTAAGCAATCTCAATTGTTTATAACAAGTCATGCTACAGCAAAGAATACTAAGCATAAAGCCAAAACAATATCAAGCATGGCATGACGAAGCATAGCCACAGTCAAAAACGAGCTCTTTTTACCACATAAGCATGAACTTTCCTACTCTTTTCCAAACCAAACCAAACTATTTGCAAACCAAAGTGTGAAAGAGGGGGTCCAACCAACTTATTCATAAAACTAAGCAAACCCAGCAAACTAAAAACCAAAACAAAAACGAAAAAGAAGACGCTCCAAGAGAAACACAACTGTGCACGAAACAATAAAAATAAAGCGTTTGGAAGAAACCTGGAATTTTTATTGATGAAGAAGGGGATGCCTTGGGAATCCCCAAGATTTGACACTTGTACTTCTTGGATATTTCTTGGGGTGACACGCGTGGCATCCCCAAGCTTGAGCTTTATTCCATCCTTCATCTCATTACTCATTCCTTCCATACACCTGAAAATTTTCCTTCATACAAAACTTCACACAATCTAATTAGCAACATTAGTGCACTCAAGATAAATAAGTCTCAAGGTTCAGTTCTAACACCAAATAAACTTCCATTAGAACACTAGCTACTGTATAACTTTCCTCAAAAAGCTCAATTCCCCAAAGGAACTCAAGAAGGAACTAACAAGAAGCAAATGCAGAAAATGGCAGAAATCTATCAAAACAGACCAGCAGGTAAAGACGAATTTTTTGGAAGACCTTCTGTTGCTCAAATAAAAAAGTGTTGAACTAACGAAAGTTATATAACAACCTGGGGCAGAAGCACAAAAAATTACAGCTCAATCCGACGTACAAAACACTCTCAGGAATTTTTACGGTGAAGCACAAAAATCTGTTTCGGGACAGCAACTTTCCCAATCATTACTTCTCTCTCATTAGAGGTTACTCTTGGCACAAAAAGCAAATAAAAAGGATAAGGAGAGGTTATTACAGAGGTAATAACTTAAAGACTCAACTAAAACTCTTGGGTTATCTCCCAACAAGTACTTTTCTTTAACGCCTTTAAGTTAGGCATAAGAACCAAAGAAAGAATCAAGTGTTCTCAAATGAAGAAGCATTAAGACCAAATTTTGTTTACATAGGAGAAGCAAAATAAATATTTTCTCCCTTTTTAGGGAAGTGTTCTATACCTTTCTTGAGTGGGAGTTGATATTTAATGGTGCCTTCTTTCATATCAATGATGGCACCAACAGTTCTAAGAAAAGGTTTTCCCAAAGTAATAGGACAAGAAGCATTGTATTCAACATCCAAAACATAGAAATCAACGGGGACATAGGAATCATTAACCATAATAAGAACATCATTAAGACTCCCCATGAGTTTCTTTTTAGCATTAGCATCAAGTGGGATATTCAAATAACAATCTTCAAGAGGAGGCAAATCAAGCATATCATAAATCCTTCTAGGCATAATAGAAACACTACTATCAAGATCACACAAAGCTTTAAAATCAAAGTCATTCACTTTCATATTAAGGATGGGTTCCCAACCATCCTCTTGTTTTATAGGAATAGAAGCTTTGTGTTTCACCTTTTCTTCCTTAATATTTATGAGAGCATCAGTAATGTTTGTAAAAGCCATGTTCATAGCACTAGCATTAGGACTTTTAGCAAGCTTTTGTAGGAACTTAATAACTTCAGAGATGTTGCAACCATCAAGATCAAAATCAACTTTATCATCTAAAGTAGTAGAACTATTAGTAGCCTCAACACTAGTTGTGGTAATAATAGAAACACTAATGTTTCTAGCAATTTCATCTTCTCTTTCCCACTTAGCATGCAATTCAGCTAATAGTCTAACATTTTCATCAATTCTTACTTGTATGGCATTAGTAGCTGCAAAGGGATTCTCATTAGTTTCAAGTTTAGCAGCCATTTTATTCAAAGTAGATTGAGCTTCATCCAAAGATGCTATATTTCTTTTAGCATTAGAGAGTTTTTCCTCAATAGTTTTATTGAAAGCAGTTTGTTTACTAATAAAATCTTTAAGCATAACTTCAAGTTCAGAGGGAGCACTCTTATTATTGTTGTAAGAATTTCCATAAGCATTACCATTGTTGGGAGGATATGGCTTATAATTGTTGTTACCAAAATTGTTCCTATAAGCATTATTACCATAAGCATTGTTGCCAAAGTTGTTATTTCTTGTGAAGTTCACATCAACTTGCTCTTCTTGAGCAACCAAAGAGTCTAAAGGAACATTATTTGGATCAATATGGGCTTTCCCATTAACAAGCATAGACATAATAATATCAATCTTATCACTCAAGGAGGAAGTTTCCTCAACAGAATTTACCTTCTTACCTTGTGGAGCTCTCTCAGTATGCCATTCAGAATAATTAACCATCATATTATTCAATAGTTTTGTTGACGCACCCAAAGTAATGGTCATAAATGTACCTCCAGCAGCTGAATCCAATAGGTTCCTTGAAGAATAGTTCAATCCTACATAAAAAGTTTGGATGATCATCCAAGCAGTCAGTCCATGAGTGGGACAATTCTTTACCAAAGATTTCATTCTTTTCCAAGCTTGAGCAACATGCTCATTATCAAGTTGTTTAAACTTCATTATTTCACTTCTCATGGATATAATCTTAGCAGGAGGATAGTATTTTCCAATAAAAGCATCTTTGCACTTAGTCCAAGAATCAATACTATTCCTAGTTAAGGAATTCAACCATTCTTTAGCTTTTCCTCTCAAAGAGAAAGGAAACAATTTCAGTTTAATAATATCACCATATATATCCTTATGCTTTTGCATCTCACAAAGTTCAACAAAGTTATTTAGATGGGAAGCAGCATCTTCAACAAAGTTCAATTGTTCTCTCATCACAAGATTGAGAAAAGCAGGTTTTATCTCAAACAAAGTATTTTCAGCCACAGGTGGAGCAATAGGTGTGCTCATAAAATCATTGTTCTTAGTGCTAGTAAAGTCACACAACTTAGTGTTTTCAAGAGTAGTCATTTTTTTGGGTTTTCAAATAAGAAATCAAACAAGTAAAACTAATTTTTTTGTGTGTTTTTTGAAGAACAAAACAAGCAAACAAGGAAAAAAGAAAACTAAGAAAAACAAAAACAACAAAGTAAAGAGATTGGTTATGAGGGACTCCCCTTGTGAAGATGTCCTTGACTCCCCGGCAACGGCGCCAGAAAAATGCTTGATGGCTCAATGCACGGCGCCCAGAAAAATGCTTGATGGCGGTGTTGATGTAGAGCTCGTTGGGAGCCCCAAGAGGAAGGTATGCTGAGCACAGCAGCAAGTTTCCCTCAGTTATGAAACCAAGGTTTAATCGAACCAGTAGGAGCAAGGAAACACCTCAAAGGTGTTACTAGCTGAGCTTTGGCAGGGCGCGGTACCGGTGCTAGTAGCACCGTGGAGACCTTCACAACACAACCACAGAACTTTGTCCCCAACTTGCGATGAGGTTGTCAATCTCACCGTGTTTTGTGGAAAACAAAGGATTAAACGTATCGAATGGAACGAAGTAAAAGTTTGCAGAAAGTAAACATAAAGCAGAAACAGTTTATAGATTGTATGTGAAGAAAAAGGACTGGGATCCATAGTTCACTAGAGGTGGCTCTCCTTAGATAGATAACATGCTGGGTGAACAAATTACAGCGGGGCAATTGACAAACACCGAGAAAGCAATACATGCATATACTAATCATCTTGACTCCTTTAAGACTTGATTGGGCAATACAACATAATACATAGACCGCCATCCAACTGCATCTATGACTAATAATCCACCTTCAGGTTATCATCCGAACCCCCTCCAGTATTAAGTTGCAAGCAACAGATTATTGCTTTACGAACTGCGTGTAAGGTAAACAATACGATTGCTCTATGAACAAAGGATTGTTGTTTTCTCCCTAGTAGAAACAGCACATCTAGTACCTTAGAGATTTCTGTCACTTCCCCAGATTACCAGAGGCATGAACCCACTATCGAGCATAAATACTAACTCTTGGAGTTGCTAGCATCTACTTGGACAAGATAGCTACTAACAACGGAAAGCATGCAAGATCTCAAATAACAAAGTCATGATAGAATCAATAATCAATCTAAAATAGCATCTCAATATCCATCGGATCCCCGCAAACACAACATGTATGAATTACAAATAGATGATCTTGATCATGAACGGAGCTCACAAGATCTAAACATGAAAGCACAAAGGAGGAGAAACCATCCATCTAGCTACTACATGGATCTGTATTCCAAGGATGAACTACTCACGCATCACACCGGAGGCTTACATGGTGATGAAGAAGGCCTCCAGGGTGAATTCCCCTCTCCGGCAGGGTGCCGGGAAGAGCTTCAGATCCCTCCCGATCTAGGAATGGAGATGATGGCGGCTATAGACTCTTTCATGTATTTTTGATCGGGTCCTAGGGTTTTTGTCCCGAGGGCAACTTATAGGCGGAAGGAGAGGCCGAGGGGGTGCTGGGGATGGCCAGACCACCCCCTAGCGTGGGTCAGGCCTGGCCGTGCGGCCAGGTGGTGTGGCCGGCCCCTAGCCCTTCTCCGTCTCGTATTCTAGCACTTGATCCCTTCCGGAAAAATAGGCACTTTGGCTTTTGTCCCGTCCAATTCCGAGAATATTCATTTTCTAACTTTTCTGGAACCAAAACAATAGAAAACAGGCAGTTGGCACTGTGGCTCTTGTTAATAGGTTAGTCCAAGAAATCATGATAAAAGTACTCCAAAGTTGGAACAAAACACAAGAAAGTGGTTAAAACTAAGCATGGAACATCAAAAATTATAGATACATTTGCAATGTATCAACTGCGCGGTACTAATTTAAGCATCGTGATTGCGTTTGATATATATGCATGGTTGTATGATGCAGATGAGCCACCCATGGATGTACGGTGACTGATGCTCTAACGCTTAGAGAGAAGGCGTGTGTTCTTTTCGCCTTGTGGCCGAGGCGAACAAGCGGCGGGATGGTTTTATGTGTTGTCCATGTGTTGAATGTCGGAATGAGCAGGCTCACACTTCCTCAAGAGTCATTCAGAGCCACCTGCTTCGGTCCGGTTTCATGTCCGGCTATAATGTTTGGACCAAGCACGAAGAAAGAGGGGTTATGATGGAAGACAGCGATGAAGAAGAGAACGATGATGACAACTACCGATCTATGTTCCCTGAATACGATGATACCACAGTTGAAGATAATGAAGAAGAAGGGGGTGAAGAACGAGAACCAGATGAGCCCGTTGATGATTTTGGTCGGGTCATTAGTGATGCAAGACGAGACTGCGACACAGAAAAGGAGAGGTTGCAGTTCGAGCAGATGTTATAGGACCACAACACATTGTTGTATCCAACTTGTGAAGATGGCCAGAAGAAGCTGGGTAGCACACTGGAATTGTTGAAGTGGAAGGCAGAGACCGGTATGACTGACTCGGGATTTGAAAAGTTGCTGGTAATAATGAAAAAGCTGCTTCCAAGAAATAACCAATTGCCCTCCAGTACGTACGAAGCAAAGAAACTTGTCTGCCCTCTAGGATTAGACGTGCAGAAGATACATGCATGCCCTAATGACTGCATCCTCTACCGCGGTGAGAAGTACGAGAATATGGATAAATGCCCGGTATGCACTGCATTGCGGTATAAGATCAGAAAAGATGTTGAGGGCGAGCAACCCAGGAAGAGGGTTCCTGCCAAGGTGATGTGGTATGCTCCTATAATACCACGGTTGAAACGTTTGTTCAGAAATAAAGAGCATGCCAAGTTGTTGTGATGGCACATGGAAGACCGTAAGAAAGACGGGATGTTGAGGCACCCTGTTGATGGTCGGCAATGGAGAAAAATCGAGAGAGACTTCCCGGACTTTGCTAGTGACGCAAGGAACTTATGGTTTGGTCTAAGTACCGATGGCATGAATCATTTTGGGGAGCAGAACTACAATCACAGCACCTGGCCCGTGACTCTATGTATCTACAACCTTCCTCCTTGGTTGTGCATGAAGCGGAAGTTCATTATGATGCCAGTGCTCACCCAAGGCCCGAAGCAACCCGGCAACGACATTGATGTGTACCTAAGGCCATTAGTTGATGAACTTCTATAGTTGTGGGCCAAACCAGGTGTACGTGTGTGGGATGAGCACAAACAGCAGGAATTTGACCTACAAGCGTTGCTGTTCGTAACCATCAATGATTGGCCTGCTCTTAGTAAAATTTCAGGACAGACGAACAAAGGATACAATGCATGCACACACTATTTAGATGAGACTGAAAGTATATATCTGGATAAATGTAGAAAGAATGTGTACCCGTACAATCGTCGTTTTCTTCCGCCCAGTCATCCCTTAAAGAAGAAAGGCAAGCATTTCAATGGCAAGGCAGAAACCCGGACGACGCCTGTCCCCCGTAGTGGTGCTGATGTATTTGGTATGGTCAAGGATTTGGATGTAATCTTTGGAAAGGGTCCTGGAGGACAACCTGTTCCGAAAGACCCCATTATCGGGCATGCACCCATGTGGAAGAAGATATCTATATTTTGTAAGCTACCCTATTGGAAAGTGCATGAGGTCCGCTCGGCAATCGACGTGATGCACCTGACGAAGAATCTTTGCGTGAATATTCTAGGCTTCCTGGGCTTGTATGGGAAGTCAAAAGATATCCCGGCAGCACGGGAGGACCAGCAACATCATAAAGGACGAGACGGCAAGCATCCAGGGCAGTTTCAAGGGCTTGCCAGCTACACTCTTACCAAAGAAGAGAAGGAAATCTTTTTTGAAATCCTTTTCAGTATCAAGGTCTCGTCTGGCTTCTCGTCGAATATAAAGGGAATAGTAAATATGAAATAGAAAAAATTTCAAAACCTAAAGTCTCATGACTGCCATGTGCTTATGACGCAATTGCTTCCGGTTGCATTGAGGGGAATTCTACCAGAAAATGTTCGACTAGCCATTGTGAAGGTATGTGCATTCCTCAATGCAATTTCTTAGAAGGTAATCGATCGAGAAAGTCTATCAGGATTACAGATTGATGTGGTCCAATGTCTGGTCAGCTTCGAGTTGTTGTTCCCGCCATCCTTCTTCAATATTATGACGCACCTCCTAGTTCACCTAGTCGAAGAGATTAGAATTCTCGGTCCTGTGTTTCTACACAATATGTTCCCCTTCGAGAGGTTCATGGGAGTCTTAAAGAAATATGTTCATAACCGTGCTAGGCCAGAAGGAAGCATCTCCAAGGGCTATGGAACATAGGAGGTCATTGAGTTTTGTGTTGACTTTCTTCCTGACCTTAAGCCGATTGGTGTTCCTGAATCTCGGTATGAGGGGAGGATGACTGGAAAAGGCACACTAGGAAGGAAATCAATGGTGTGTAGGGACGGGCATTCTTTCACTCAAGCACACTACACAGTTCTACACAATTCCACCGTGGTGGCTCCGTATATCGAGAAACACAAGAATATTCTACGCTCCGAAAACCCGGGGAAGCCTGAAACCTTGATTAAAGGGGAACACGAGAAGAATTTTGGCAATTGGTTGCAGACACATCTCATGAATAACACCACTGCTGGAGATGAGTTGTACTCGTTGGCCAGGTTACCATCTTCGACTATATGTACTTTCCAAGGGTACGAGATAAATGGGAATACATTTTACACGATCGCCCAAGATAAAAAGAGCACCAACCAAAATAGTGGTGTCCGCTTTGATGCAACAGATGACAATGGGAAGATTGACACATATTATGGGTACATAGAGGAGATATGGGAACTTGAATATGGACCTACTTTTAAGGTCCCTTTGTTTCGGTGCAAATGGGTCAAGCTGACCGGAGGCAGGGTACATGTAGACGAAAAGTATGGCATGACAATAGTGGATCTCAACAATCTTGCGTACATGGATGAACCATTCGTCCTAGCCAACGATGTGGCTCAGGTTTTCTATGTGAAGGACATGTCTACCAAACCGAGAAAAAGGAAAGATAAGCAAAAGAGTACAGAATACGATGAGCCAAAGCGCCACATAGTTCTTTCAGGGAAAAGAAACATCGTGGGAGTGGATGACAAGACAGACATGTCAAGAGATTACAACAAGTTTCATGAAATTCCGCCCTTCAAAGTGAAAACTGACCCAAGCATCCTGTTAAATGATGAAGATTCTCCATGGCTACCGTGGAGAAGAAAACCACAACACTAGATGTTGGTGATGTGTTATAATGTATTAAACCTTTTATTTGAGACATAAATCTATGTAATTAAACCTTTTATTTGAGACATAAATCTATGTAATGTATTAAACCTTTTATTTGAGACATAAAGGTCCCCTTTCATGTAATACATCTTGCTCAATCAAACTAGACATTGACGACCGGGTTCCGAGCCGCGGTAGGTGATCACACGAAGAGAAGGAACCATCACAAGAGAAGGAACCCACAAACACTAAGGATACATAGCACAACTAAAATTTAAGATACATAGCACAACTAAAAATTAAGAAACATGCCTAATGGTTGGAGTGATTCAGTCATGCTCCTGCCTAGCCCTGTAATACGCGCCACTATAGTCGTCGTAGTCGCCGGCGCCATCGTCGTTGTTGTCGTCGGGGTCGCCGTAGTCGAACCTTGAAGGTTGGGCACGCGTGGGCTGGATTTGAGGGTACCGCAGGCAGGGGTTATTGCCGGTCGTGTTGTAGTCCATGACACTCTGGAGAGTCCGGCCGCACCACCACAGCCGACGGCAGGCCTCGTCGAAGTTCGAAGCAGGTGGGCCGTCCTCCTCATGCCTGGCGAGCGCCCTCTCATGCCGATTGATGAAGAAGGATTCCCAAGTCGGGAAATAGTCAGGATGCCAGTTGGGATTCCTCTGCTGCTTTGGCGTGAGCTCGAGGAAGTAGTGGTTCGTGATGGCCATCCGACGCTCCACACCTAGAGGGCCAGGTGGGACCGGCACTCCTCCGGTGCTCAGCATCCAGTCGGTGGGGACACGGTAGCCCGGTGGGCAGGGGTAGTTCGAGGCGCAAAGCGCCTCCACCTCCCGGGTGGTTAGAGATACGATGGAAGCCATGGGAAGAGAATGATGAGTCTAGATGTGATATGTAAATGGAGGCCAAGTGTACATATATATACTGAAAAAATGGCAGGAAGACAGAGGTGGGAACCGGTGGAAAGCGCGGGAACGCAGTGGCGCGGGAAACTTTCATCCCGGGTGTGGGCTCAAAGCGGGACAAAATATGGGGGGCCTTATCAGGGGGAGGCTTATCTGGGAGGGCCTTATCTGGGGGGTGGATAACCTTAGTACCGGCTGGTGGGTGCAACCGGGACTAAAGGTGGTTTTTGTGTCATCTAACAAAACTGTCGGTGGAATAAGGACGCGTGGGTAACCTTTAGTACCGGGTGGGGGCTCAATCCGGGGCTAAAGCTGTCGGTAGGATAAGGACGCGTGGGTGGACCCACCGCTCGATGAGATAAAGCATGTAGCGCACGACGCCCTGTCGGAGGAAGAAGACAAAGTAGAAGCGGCGCCGTGCCTATAAAAGGAGCATCGATACGCCATGGCAAGCAACTCAACAAGCCAACATGGATAGAGAGTTTCATCCCCATGGATGGAGGAAAGGGTTGGGAAATCTCCCGTGGCAGAACTTCTTGAAGATGCCCTTGGTGCACACGCCCTATGGCATCTTAGGAAGTTCCGCCTCGGAAAATATTTTCCTGCTAGCCCGTGAAAGACTCCATCTCCGCCTCCCTGGGGTTAGAGGTCTGGTGGAAGCCATGGGATAGAGTGGAGAGAGGCGGCAGATATGAGTCTAGATGTGCTATGGCAACCACCAAGCCAACATGGATGGAGAGTTTCATCCCCATGGATGGAGGAAAGGGTTGGGAAATCTCCCATGGCGGAACTTCTCGAAGATGCCCTTGGTGCACACGCCCTATGGCATCTTCAAAAGTTCTGCCTCGGAAAATATTTTCCTGCTAGCCCGTGAAAGACCCCATCTCCGCCTCCCTAGGGTTAGAGGTATGGCGGGAAGTTAGAGGAGGGAACCCTAAACCCTAGGCAACGACCAAGCCTACATATATATAGTGAGAAATGGCGGGAAGTCAGAGGAGGGAACCCTAAACCCTAAACCTTAAACCCTAAACCCTAAACCCTAAACCAAAAACCCTAAACCAAAAACCCTAAACCCTAAACCCTAAAGGGGCTACGATCCGGAAGAGAACGGGCGGGAAAAAATAAGGCGGGGTAGATGATCCGGGACCCCCGGTCTAGGGTTTCGCCGGAGGAAGACCACCGGAGCGTCGGAATCACATGAAAATGGCAAAATGGTTAATAGTTTGACTAGTTAGAATAATTATTTTATAAAACAGAAAATTGATTTGAATCACTTATTCAAAAATATGCAAAATATAATAGTTAATGCATTTTTAAATTGAAAATGGCAAAATGGTTATTAGTTTCACTAGTTAGAATAATTATTTTATAAAATAGAAAATAGATTTGGATTACTTATTCAAATTCAAGAACTTTTCATTTTGAAAATTTTCTCAAATTCATAAGTATGCAAAAACTGTAAAATTCAAATGTTTAAAATAGAAAATTGATTTTTTTAAACAGGCGCGCCCCTGGGTGAAATTTTTGAAAAAAGGACCTTTAGTCCCGGTACGTGCTACACACCGGGACTAAAGATGTGGCGTTGGCACGCGCGCTTTGGACGGTGCCGAAAACCTTTAGTCCCGGTGTGTGGCACGCACCGGGACTAAAGGGGGGGACCTTTAGTCCCGGTCCGTATAACGCACCGGGACTAATGACCCTTTAGTCCCGATTCGTTATACGGACCGGGACTAAAGGTCTCCCACCTATATATCTTCTCCCCACGCGCCCCTTCTTTTCCCCACGCAGAGAACACCCACGCGCGCGAGGACGACGAATCGACGCCGGCAGGCTGCCCAACTCGCTCTCTGGCTGCCACCACCCTAACCACCGCCGCCGCCACTCACTCCAGCCGCCACCGCCACCGCCGCCTCGCGCGCGCCCCCAGCCAGCAGAGGTACACCAGCCTGACTCCCCTTCGCTCCCTCGTCCGGCCGGCTACGCAGCGGCGCGGCGCTGCTGTCCACTGTGGGCGAGCAGGCCGGGCCGGCGACAACCGTGCACGCCGGCGGCAGTGCGGGCGATGCGGCCAGGGCGGCGCCCCCGGCCAAAGTTCTATTTTTTATTTTTTATTAGTTAATTGTAATAGTATTTTGTAATGTTTAGTAGTTAATTGTAGTAGTTGTTTGTAGTAATTGTAATAGTTAATTGTAGTAGTATTTTGTAGTAGTAATTGTAATAGTTAATTGTAGTAGTATTTTGTAGTAGTATTTAGTAGTAGTAATTGTAATAGTTAATTGTAGTAGTATTTTGTAGTAGTATTTTGTAGTATTAATTGTAATAGTTAACTGTAGTAGTATTTTGTAGTAGTTAATTGTAGTAGTTGTAATATTTAGTTGTAATAGTATTTTGTAGTATGTAGTTAATTTTATTTTGTAGTGTAATATTATTTAATTTTGTGTGTAATATGATTTAGTAGTGTAATAGTAGTGTTAATTGTAATATTATTTAGTAGTTGTAATATTATTTAGTAGCTAGTGGTCGCGGGCCCCCGGACTTAGGGTTAGAGTGGTGGTGCTCACGGGCCCCCGGACTTAGGGTTAGGGTGGTGGTGCTCGTGGGCCCCGGGACCTAGGGTTAGGGTGGTAGTGGTCGCGGCCCCCCGGACTTAGGGTTAGGGTGGTGGTGCTCGCGGGCCCCCGGACTTAAGGTTAGAGTGGTGGTGCTCGCGGTCCCCCGGACTTAGGGTTAGGGTGGTAGTGGTCGCGGGCCCCCAGACTTAGGGTTAGGGTGGTAGTGCTCGCGGGCCCCAGGACTTAGGGTTAGGGTGGTGGTAGTGCTCGCGGGCAGCCGGGTGGTGGTGCTCGCGGGCCCCCGGAGATAGGGTTAGGGCGGTGGTGCTTGCGGGCCCCCGGAATTAGGGTTAGGGTTAGGGCATCACTAGAATTTTTCTATTGTTTAGTATTATTGTAGCAAATTACGTGTTCATATTATTGTTTAGTATTATTTTATGCAGCAATATTGAATGAAAAATGTTATTGTGTGCATTTTGTAGAAAACTATGGATCCAATCCGGAGAGACCTAGCACAGGAAGAAATTCTCGAGGATATGATCAACGACACCCCCCATGTTGATCCACCCGAATCTCCGTCGATTTATCTGAACCCCTCCGGTGAGGGAGAGGAGGTCGACCGAAATGATCAAGGAGAAGCCGATGGCTCCGGTGGTGGAGAAGCCTCCGACGAGGTATATATATGAAGTCTGGTGATCAGTAGATGCATTAACTGAGTTGTATATATATATAAATTGACGAATGTTTCTTCTCTTAGGCCTCCACATCGAGCAAAAAATATTCCAAACGAGGCTCGGCCAAAAAGTTGGACGCATCTACGCGTTATACAATTACGCGGGTATCACCACGGGGTGAACCGGTGGAACCCGAAAAGGCTAAAACTGTATTTAAACAACAATGCGCAGTTATGGTTAGGGATCGCATCCCGATCACCGTTCGAGAGTGGAATAAGACCAAAGGGGCAAAAGAGGGTGAGTATGTCACCGACAGGTGCAAAGAGGGTCTTTGGAATGACCTCATGACACATTTCACCCTGCCAGAATGTGAGGATGATGCCGACACAGCTGCATTGAGGAAGAAAGTCAAGCAGTGGACTCTTACGAAGATGGCCGAACTATTCAAGAACTGGAAGAAAGCATTATGGCAAAAGTATCAGAAGACGAAGAAGACTCCTAAATTTGAATGCTATATAACGAAGCAGCAGGCTAACTGGGATGCATTTGTGAAGTACAAGGAGTCACAACCTGCTATGGAAATGTCGGAAAAAAACAAGAAAAATGCCGCGATGAAGAAATATCACCATCACCTGGGGCCAGGGGGCTACGCGGCTGCCATGCCAAAGTGGGATGCTAAAGAGAATGAGCTGCTTGCTAAAGGGATCACTCCAGAACCAATACGCGGAGAATGGGATCTGAAGGCAAGGAATTGGTTCCTTGGGCATGGGAGTGAGTATGACGAAAGTACAGGGGACCTTATTTGCAGTGACGGGATTAGGATACCCCGGGATACATGGCAGACAGTGGTGAAGGAGATTAAAGCGGGGACAACAAAGTTCCGTCCCGATAGAGAGAAAGACTTGCTGACAAAAGTCCTCGGGAATGACGAACGCGGAGGACGTGTACGAGGCCTTGGCCCTAGTTATACGTGGGAGATGGGGTTTCCCAAAGATAGAGATACTTATAGGAGCCGAGAGAGAGCAAAGAGGCGACGACAGGAGGAGGAGGGAGACAGGTTCACCGAGTTGCTAGGAACACTTCGAATGCATCAGCAACAGATTGACGAACTTCGAGGAGCAGCGTGCCTGCAAGATCCTGTACTCGATATTACCGCTGTCCCATCTCAGCGGAAAAGCAGCGTGGCTGAATCGGAGGTCCCTTCTGACGATGCACGTATGATAGATGGCGGTCCCGGCTACCCCGTGGATGGAATCAAGGAGCAGGCATCTTGTGAGCTCCATCAGAAGGTGAAGAACATATCCATCAAGGTGGCGGTCGGATGTGCTTTACCTTGTCCACCTGGCGCACGCTGGCATGGCCGTGAGATTCCAGCTGGCTATGCTAAAGTTAGTGTGGATGAAATCGCAATGGGGTGGGACTCAATGGATCTTGACATCCCTGGACCTGAAGGTGAGAGGACACTCGGGGAAGTACTGGGTGGTATCATTCTATGGGACAAGAACAACATCAAGCTTCCAAGCTGGACGCCAAAGCCAACACCGCCTCCGAGTGGTCGCATGTCACCTTCACCTCCATCACCTCCAAGAAGCCCACCCCATGACTACGACCACCACAGCTCGAGTCCATCTCGATCTCCGCCGCAGCCTCCGATTAGTACTAAACGACGCAGGATCCCAAAATGACAAATGTCGCCCCTCCCAAGAGTACCTCATAAGAATCTTCCTATCAAACCTTACAATCGTACTGATGAGGAAACCGACATGATCGTAAAGGCCGAATGTGTTGTGTAGTTTCAAAAGAAGAAACCCGAGCCCGCCCCGGTATACACCGAGAAGCAAAAAGCGTATGCACTTTCTTTTCTGAACACAAAATCATAATATGACTTGCACCATAAGCCAGATGGCTATCGACGCACGCTTCAGAAGGAAGTGAAGAAGAGCAAATCAAGTAGAAGTGCAAGCGGGAGCAAATCATCAAGTCAAAGTGCAACCGGGAAATAAAGGACGTCCCCCAGCTTGGGGAACAGGCCAAAAAATCGATCCCATCCCTCAAGGTGGTATCCCATGACATTCCCCAGCAGAATATGGAAGAAGCTGCGAAGCTTGCGGCCTCTATGAATGTGATTGTTGATGAATTGCTAGGTTCCCAGGACGACAAGTTACCCAAGGCTCAGGTAGTCCCTACATATGTCCCAGGGAAGCCTCTGGTCAGCTTTGAGCAGTTACAACAACTGCCAACACAAATGCGGAGTTTAAATAAATGGTACTGGAAGTCGTAAAGGAGGAGAGAATAATGATCATGGCGAAAGTCCCACATGACTACTACTTCCGAGAAGAAGAGGTCCATGTTGAGTTTCTAGAACTCTTCCAATTATACATTTTCAATGCCCTCGACAAAAGTCTCATGAGTTGCTATTGTCTGTAAGTTGTTGAATTCATTGTCTATATATAAGTTGTTCATTTTTTTCAGTTGTTCAGTTCATTGCATGTAATTATCCTAATTATATCCTTTTGTACTCTATTATTATGCAGAATGAAGATCATGGAATGTAAAAGAAGGTCAATCTTCAGTGTTGGGTTCATTGACCCAGATAAAATACATTGTCAGACGCTATAGGATAAACCCGAGGACACACAGGAAAACCTTCTAAGGTTTCTAACGGAGCAAAATTTATGTGACCACATACTGTTTCCTTACAATTTCGCGTGAGTGTCTTACTCTATTGTACACATTCTCTTTTGCTTACTCGATGTAAAGTGTAATTGATGAGTTACTGATGTATATATAAACGTGTACAGTTTTCACTGGATTCTCATAGACATTCAACTTGATAAGGGAAGAGTTGAAGTCATGGACCTATTAAGGAGACCCCTGGAACAGTTTAGTGACATACAGGACATGCTCTAGAGGTAATTTTCGCGCTACAGCGGTCTTTTTCGTTGATTTCCTGAGATATCACGTAATAAATAACTCATTCATTTTCTTTACCGGGTAGGGTTTGGAACCAGTTCAAGAGTGCGGTTACGGGTGACTTTAGTGAGAAGCTGACGTTTAAGCCGGTCTCGGTAAGTAGTACGCGCATCTCTTTACTTCTAGTTTCAATACAATTATGATGCTGGATTATTATTTTGATTGAATTCTATTCTCGTAAAGTGCGCGAGGCAGCCACCGAAGACGAATCTATGTGGATTCTACGTTTGCGAGTTCTTTCGCACGTTTACCAGTGAGCTGAATGATTATAGAGTCGATGTAAGCAATACATTCATAACATTATTTTTATTACCGTCACTTTTTGTTATCA
Organism: Avena sativa; assembly: GCA_916181665.1. Classification (NCBI taxonomy): domain Eukaryota; kingdom Viridiplantae; phylum Streptophyta; class Magnoliopsida; order Poales; family Poaceae; genus Avena; species Avena sativa. The sequence goes on from OV702295.1 coordinate 441,029,902, forward strand.
TGATTGATATTCATATTGATCTTCTTTTCTTATATAGTTCGAGAAAATGCGGGATCAGCTCCTACCACAGCAACGCGTAGTAGCAATTGCTGAAGAACTGGCAGGATTCTTGATGAACGAGATGATAGATGACGCCAGAGAATTTAGTGTGAATAGGCGCCGATGATCCCCGACCGTGTAATTGAATAGACGGGCTCTAGTCCCGATAATTGTGATCTCCATGTGTAACTATCATGTATATATTTGTATGCTCGATCTTAAGTATCTTATGTATGCACGAACATGTATGGTATGTGGTAGCGTAGAAAACTATTTTGAAATAAAAAAAGATACAAATTCAATTCTCTGCCGCGGCAGAGAAAGTGCCCAAAATTCTGCCGTGGCGGAGAACCATTTATCCCGGTTCGTAATACGAACCGGGACTAATGGGGGGGCACCCAGCGCCTGCAGAGACAGTCACGTGGATGCCCATTGGTACCGGCTGGTAAGAGGGCCGGGACTAATGGGTGGGCCTTTAGTCCCGCCCCTCCAGTCCCGGTTACCAGGACCGGGACTAAACCCCTTATGGGCCGGGACTGGAGGCCCATTATCCACTAGTGCTATATAGACAGTGCATATTAGTAAATCATGCAACAGAAAGAATTAAAGGGTTCACATGCATATATGTTCACAAAAATTAAAGCAAAGGATTCATAAACCTAAAAGATAGCATCGCGATCATCATAGAAGTAATAAGTTCAACGACAACGACCACAATATAGTTAAGTCCAACAATAACGACCGTTTCGAGCTAGGCAAGTTAAGGTTCTCATCAACATCATGATATCATGAAAACATCACAATGAATAAGAGTTGTTGCATCATTAAAAATATCATTGACTCTATTAGCCCCTTTGGCATTAATTTGTATGCAGTTCTTGACTTACTCCTTGGAGTTAGAACAAAAACAGACAAAAGCTAACAACAAATAGATTCGAGTTCAAATGATTTATATTGCTTTGTAAAGATTAATGCTGTTAGATTCTTATCCAGTTTCTAATATATCACCCTATTATAAGATAATGATAGCTAGAGGTAACTATGTGAAACACATAGAAACAATAGTAATATATAGATCTAACACATGAAGTTAATTGTGCTATACAATAACATATACATCAAGATATGCATGATAACATATAGATCTAACAATGAAATCATGTAAAACAATATAACTCGCTAGTTATAAGCTACTCAAATAGTTACTACAACATGTACGTCGGACCTTAGCGCTTATAGACGCTGAGGCACGAACACAATGTTATCTGCATTAGGGAATGTGCATCGACAGTGCTTTTTTTTGGCACGACACAACTTTATTCGCCAACCTAGTGCTTCTGTGGCAGCATAGAGGATGCGCCTCAATACACTACATCGCAGCGCATTATATTAGTTTGTGACAACTACAAAATTTGGCCCTGTGTGGTATACCATTCGGCGCCACATTAATATTAATCACAATCATGGTTAAAAATTAATTTGGTCATGCCATTCAACTTGAATTTCGATTAACATATGATATATTTTATTTGCATTACAGATTTGAGCCCCTCTCTATCTCCATTACAAGTCGAAAATAAGAAAATTTGAAAACTATGAAGGATAAGGGGAGAAATTTATAATGTCTCCTTTTGTGCCACATGACATGTTGCCACCACAAAATTTCTCCACTAATCCTACCACCTTTTCTTGATCACATGTCTACTGTGCTCCCTAGTTACTGTAAGCAAAGTGGCAACATGTCATCCACTAACATGACGCACCCACCATGCTTAGCACCCGGAACTGAGATAGCCACATTGATGAGCCCGCCGTCCCACGAGCCGGGTACTGTGACGTCCGCAACGGCGATCTTGCTATCCCGGGAGGTCGGTACTGTGACGGCCGCAGCGGCTAGACCGCCATCCCGCGAGGCCGGCACTATGATGACCGCAATGGCGAGGCAGCCATCCAGCGAGGCCGACACTACGACGGTCGTAGTGGCGAGCCCGCCATCCCACGAGGCCGACACTATGATGGCTGCACCCGCGAGCCTGTCATCCTGTCATGGATCTGAAAGAGAAAACATATCAATTATAAGAAGGAAAGATACAACATGGTGAGAAACAACAAGAACAAGAACAAGATCGATTAGACATAGATTGGTCCGTAGATGAGATGAGAAAGATGAAGATACCTTATTCGGAGCCATCAACAGATTTGGGGGTAGAGTTATAAGAAGAGATATGAGTTAGTGAGAACTTTTCAATTTTTTTTGGAAATGACTATGTACAAATTTAGGCTTGGCCTTACCGAGCGTGACGCCGTAATGAGAGAGGAGTTGAGAAAAGGGGAATAAGTATTCCACGTATTGTATTGGGAACGGGGTGGACAGTTGCAGAGATCTAGGGTTTGGTTAATGGGTTATCGAACAAGTGCGGTCAGTCACATAGGCTGAACTTCCACAAAGGGCATATACGTGATCTCTAGCATTAAAAACTAGGCTCGGGTGGGCAGTCGTGGGTCACATTTGTCTGCTATACAAGCCTAATAAGTCAGCGGATATTTATTGACCATTCTCCAGCACACGATCATAATTAACGGAGCTACGAGTGAATGAAACCGTTTTCTAAGCAAGGCGCGAAAAAAGCACCGCTCTTGCGTGCCAACTACCACGACACACATATGTGCCGCTCTCACAACATCACAATGAATAAGATTTGTTGCATCATTAAAAGGATCATTGACTCTATTAGCCCTATTGGCGTTAATCTGTATGCAGTTCTTGACTTACTATTTGGAGTTAGAACATAAACCGAGAAAAGCTAACAACAAATAGGTTCAAGTTCAAACGTTTTATATTCTTACTTGGAAGTGCTTTGTCAAGATTAATGTAGTTAAATTCTTACCCACTGCCTAATATATCATCCCTATTATAAGACGATATGATAGCTATAGTTAACTATGTGAAACACCACGTAAAAACAATATTAATTTATAGATCTAACACATGAAGTTAATTGTGCTAGACCATAACATATACATCAAGATATACATGATAACATATAGATCTAACAATGAAATCATGTCAAACAATATAACTCTCTGGTTATAAGCTACTTGAATAGTTACTACAACACGTACATCGGGCCCTGACGCTTATAGACTTCGAGAAAAACAGGCAAAGTTATCAGCGTCGGGGATAGTGCACTGGCTGTGCCTTTTTTGGCATGGCACAACACTATCCGCTGACCAAGCGTTTTTGTGGCACCATAGAGGATGCACATGGTTAATACCATGACAACTACAAAATTCGGCCGTGTGAGGTATACCATTCGGTGACGAATTAATATTAATCACAATCTGTAGAAATAAATTAATTTGGTCAAGCCATTCAACTCGAATTTCATTGAAAATATGATATATTTTATTTTCATACAGATTTGAGCCCCTCTATATTTCCATTACAAGTCGAAAAGAAGAGAAAATTAAAACTCTGAAGGATAAGTGGAGAAACTTACAATTGTCCGACTACATGAACAGAAGGATACATCGTAAAATTCTCCACTAATCCTACCACCTATTCTTGAGCACCTCTCTACTCTGCTCCCTAATTACTGTATGAACAGTGGCAACATGCTGTCGACCAACGTGATGCACCCACCATGCTTAACACGCGAAACAGTGATGGCCGCAGGGACAAGCCCACCATCCCACGATCCTCTATGACGTCCGCAGAGGCGAGACCAAAATCCAGCGAGGCTGGTACTATGACGGCCGCAGCGGCGAGCTCGCCATCTCACGAGGCAGGAGCTATGATGGCCGCAACGGCAAGGCCGCCATCCCGCGAGGACGACATTGTGACTATCACAATGGCGAGCACGCCATCCTGCGAGGCCGACACTAATACGACCGAAGAGGCGAGCCCGCCATCCCGCGATCCCGCCATCCCGCCGTGGATCTGAAAGAGAGAACAGATCAATTAGAAGAAGAAAAGATGCAACATGGGGAGAAATAACAAGAACAAGAACAAGAACAAGATCAATTAGACAACATATCGGTCTAGAGATGAGATTAGGAAGATGAAGATTACTTATTCCGAGCCATCGCCAGATTTGGGAGTAGAGTTGGAAGCATAGATGGGAGTTGGTAAGAACTTTTCAAAAAAATTGGAAACAACTATGTTCAGATCTAGGGTTAGCCTTACCGAGCGTGACGCCGTGCAGAGAGAGGAGTTGAGAGAGAGGGGACTAAGGTTTCCCTGTATTATTTAGGGAATGGGGTAGAAAGTTGGTGTAATTTAGGATTTGATAAGTACGTTGTAGAGCAAGTGTGGCCAGTCACATGGGCTGAATTTCCACAAAGAGCCCATACATCGATCTCCAACATTAAAAACCAGGCTCGAGTGGGCAGTCCAAGCGAGGCATGAAAAAGCGACGTTCTTGCATGCCAACTACCACGACACACATATATGCCGGTATGGTGTCTGCCACGGTGTATAAGTGGCACGCGAGAAAAATGGTGTTGTGACTCATCTGCTCGGTGACCAACCTTTTGTAGGTATTTTTCACTTGTGCCGCTCCAAAACGTGCCGGCACAGGGTTGATATTTCTGTAGTGAGTATTTGCACTTTCATCCAAGTTGTACGTAATTTTGTACTATTTTGTCGTTATAAGCTTGATTAGGACAGGTGACATATTTGCCTTTTGCAATTTCAAAAAGGTGGCGTGATAAACCACTAGTACGCCTTCCATATTTTAACTCGCCGCAACCGTCCAAAGAGCTTCACATGACGAACTTGACATCAACCAAATCACGGCTACTCCTCAAAAAAAAACTCGGCTTACCCGATTTCATAATCGAGTTCCGTGAAAGAAAATAGTGATGCTTGGATGGACCGGCACATAAACTGTTGGACTGTTTAGCAAACAGGTGGCAACTTTCTAAATGTTATCGCATGCACTGTAGACGGTCACAACCGGGAGCTAGGTATTTCATCTAGAAAAATTCCACCACACGCACGTTCTCGAGACATTCTGGAGCTCAGGCGGTCCTTCTTCAGCGAAACCCTAATCCGAGGGTCCGTTGGTCTAACCCCCTAACTTTCTCTAAAAGTATATATACTGTTTTTATATTTTATTTAATAAAAATATATTTTTTGAGTTTAGATAGATAGATCTTGTTTTTCTGCAAATTTTGATTTATTATATGTATTTTTCTGAATTATAATGATTTAGTTATGATTTTTCTAGGTTTATTGTCGCAAAGAGGCAAAATATCTATGCCGATGGCCGAGTCATCGGTGTAGTGTTACATGCTGGACTGACGGCACAACAGTCGGCAAAGCGCAGACGCTGTTGCCGCGCCGTCACGGCCCGGCCTTCTGGGCCCACGCCAGGCCCACCTACACTGACGGCTCGTCTACGCCGACAGCAGTCATCGGCCCACCTTAGTCTACACCGATGGCTCGTGTACACCGACGACCCGTCTTAGTCTACGCCGACGGCTGATGCGAGCGCTAAAAAACTTTCTGACAGTTGTCGTAGGAGCCTTCTTGCTACACCTTAACGATTGAGACTCTAAGTGGAGAGTGATGTAGTAAATAGAAGTCTTTCCCACGAGGGAAACTCAAGGGTTTTAAGATCGAACTCTTGGGGAGCTATGTGTAAGAGAATGATCCGTTTTGTTCTTCGTCAAGCAACCTACAAAATAGTTGTAGATTATTTTGTGCAACCTCATCAAGTGGTTGTCAAGCACAAGGTGTATGTAAGCAAAACTGAAATAAAATACAATAAAAGTAAAATGCAATACAATAGTAAAGTACATATGCAATGGTGGTAAATACAATGGAATATGATGTTTTTGGATTTTGGTTGGTGTTTGCAAGTATGAAATTCTTTTTTATTTTCGTATTTAATTAGTACTGAAAATAAAAGTGATTCAGAGATGTGTTTAATAGTGTTTTCTTATGGTTTAAAATAGACCGGGGTTCATGGTTCGCTTATGCACTCTCTCTTTGAGTTGTGGTGGACACAAGACACTCTAGTTGACATAATATTGGTGCAACATGTTAAAGCATGGATAGCAATTCATATAGGCATCACGTCCTAACATAGATATTTTGTATTACTAAAAATTTACTTATACTCCACTAGAAAGGAAGATCTCCAAGCAATTTAGTATTAAGAACAATCCCAGAGTATAGCATTAAGTTCTATGACATGAAGTTAAAATAAGAACATGCTTGATCTAGTCTAAGCATGGTATTTTCTTTATCCCTAGTGAGGCAACTAATAAAGGTAAACACCCAAGTGATTCGCAAGTTTTACTGTCCTACCCACAAGATCACCCCCGTTGCTCCAACTAATGCACACGTTCCCCCACGCCTGGTCCCATATACAAGTTTGATGAAAACAAGTAAACAAGAACGGGGTATATGATATGCATCTATTCATATACTTCCAATGCTGAACAATTGCAATCTCAAATATCAACTATATAAAGATCCACCACATATGTAATATAAATATGACTGTAATCATGTTATGCAGCTCATACGGTTGTAATACAATCGAGATCATGAGAGAGAGATACAATAGCTAAGGCAACAAACCCATAGTCCAGGGGTGGACTACTCCCCCTTCATCATGGTGAATGTGTTGGAGTCGTTGGAGGAGGTGGAGATCACACCGGCAGTGCCCCGCCGGAGTTTTTTCCCTCCAATCTTCTGCCTCCTGCCTTTTTCTTTCACGTTTCTATCTTCTGCGGTGCTCCTTTTCGAGAATCGTCGAGAGACCTTTTTTATATGTGGATTTAGGTAAGAACCTTCGCCTGGGAGAAAGAATCGACGACATCGGAGACTCGAGGGGAAAACGAGCACACCACACGCGTCAGGGGGGTGGCCGCGTGTGGTGGGCCCATTCCTCCCTCGGCCTTCTTCTTTCGCTGATCTTTGGCCCAAAGTTCTTGGTTCTGATAAATACTGGTACCCGTCAAGTTTCAGGTCAATTGGACATCGTTTGGATACCTGAAAGTCAAAATCATTGAAATAGGGTTTTCTGCCTCGGGGGGCACTACAAGAATCTGGGCGATGCATGACGATCTGATATCGTCGTGGATGAGGGTCAAAACGTCGCAGATGTCCGTCTGCAATGAATTCTGCAACGAAACAAATAGGTTACGGACCTCACGTCATAATTCAATCCGTGACGTTTTTTGTGTCTGAAAACGTCACACCCAATCGCGATGTTCCTGTAATTTCGTCGCAGCGAACTAGATGTGGCCCAGCCTAGGCCCGATCGTTCATGATGTTTTTATTTCGTCACAACCACGGCCACGTGGAATACGGCACCACGGGTGGCCGTCAGCGACGTTTGCTGACGTCATGTTCGCCATCTACGACATCATCGACTTCCTGACATTTTTTCCCGTCATGGCCTGATTCTGTTGTCTCCATATCCGTGACGTCATCTGACCCGTTCATGACGCCATCCATCCCGTTTATGACATCACACGCGCTGTGATGAATTTTGTTCGTCGCCACCTTTCGATGCCATGCTGACACGTGGACGATTGGCAAGGCCAAGCTTGCGCCAATCGGACGAGGCCATGTGGGCAAGCCGCAGAACGACACGTTGACAAATCAAAATGGGACACCTACACCTACCGACGATGAATTTTGTGTGATGACGTCATCATTGGCCGTGAAGTTTCTGTTTCGTCTAGATAGTTGGCCACATGAAAGGCGGCCACGTCGGCGTTTACGTGTGACGGAAATGTTTCGTCAAGAACAACCAAGACAATTTTGTTTTTGTCGCAGATGCGTGTTGGCGTCACCGTGAGATCAAATGGCCATTTGTGCACGTAAATTTCTACTATCCCTAATCGTTTGTGACCCATTTTACACCACTTGCATCAAATAACAGAATTCGACAATAAATTTCAGGACAAGTTTTCACATAAATTTCCACACTAGCTTCTGAGCCAAGAGCATCACAAGCTTCCACAGCCTAAAATTTCCACAGAAGTTTATGGGCCAAAAGCCTCACAAGTTTCCCTGCCCAAAAGACTCACAAGTTTCCACACCAGTTAACTTTCCTAGACCAAGTACTCACAAGTGTCAACCACGAGTTCACTTACCTTGCGACAGTTGAAGCTATTGTTGCTGCTGCTCCTACTGCTTCTGCTGAGTCATCTGAGACAACATTTGTTGAAGTAAGTCATTTGTACGGCTTTGATTATCCTGCACCTCTTCTTGCTTCTTCTGCATTTCCCTCATGTCTTTAGCATACTGTAGCCTCTTCGTCTCGGCAGCTTTTTTTGCTCTCTGCAATTCCTCTATGGTACAGCGTAGTTTGTCACTCCCTGCTCTCTCAGCCAAAAGTTCCGCTTCAAGGCCACACCTTCTTCGTCTTGATGTACTTGGATGGAGGCCGATGTTCGAACGTTGGCTTTCTGTTGTCCAATGAGAGTGCAAAGTGCACAGCCTCGGTGGAAGAAAGTGGTTCTTCCCCTTGGACATCTGGAGCCATCTTCTTTTCCATGATTTCCTACAGTATTAGGAATAGAAGCGAACATTAGAAAAATAGCAAGCAAACTACAATCATATCATATACAATGAGAGATGAAGATAGCATTGAATTTGACGAAGCTAAAAAGTATTCAAGTGGACCTATAATTGCTTCCTTCACATTCTGAGTGTAGCCATTTTTTGCTGCAATGCGTCTTTTTTAAGAGTTTGAAGGCATCATCCTCACCGTTGCACACAACCGCATAGCTACGAGAACCTGTGGCGGCAGGGTACAAGACTTTGCTCATGTTCTTCTCGTTTGTTACATAAGTACTCTACACAAGCAGAAACCATACAGTATAAGAGGCAGTTCCAATCAAACAATTCAAACACATACAGTAAAAGTATAAGAGTAAACAAAAAGTGACTTGTTTCCTGGGGTCAGACCAAGTATCAACAAGCTTGCACCACTGCTCGTCGGTCATGTGTTTCACTTCATCAGGATATTTCCTTGTACCTTGGTTCAGAGAGTAGAGATCAAAATACTTCTTCTTCAGAATATACCGCTGATTCCTTGCATGCCTCATAAATTAATTTGCGCAAGCATTCCGTGATTTGTGTCCATGGAAAACTTTTGCTGAAATAAAAATGGAGCATCAGCATTTGCATGAACACAAAAATGGAAAGGTAAAGGACAACTAAGTCATGGAACATACAGAAACTTTTCCTATGAAGTCTGATTGGACATCAACCCTCTTCTTGTACTCTTTCAAGTGGGGTAAGATAGTCATGCTAGTCCTTACTGTGATGGCACACTCACTGGAAAACCTGGCAGCAACACCTGGCTCGTCTGATCTAGTTCTCCATGGAAGAGCATTAAGTGAAGCCTCCCTCCTTTGGACAACTTGTCAAGCCTCTTTCCCATGTTTTCCCTCTCACCACCAGAGCTTGACCAGTATGCAGAACTATATCTTCAGAATTATGTGTTTCGGCGTCTTCAGAACAAGGTGGGTGATCCGGAGGGACGATTATCTGATAACTATTGTTTTTACATAGAGAATGAATTATTGGATTCATGAATTTCTTCTTTTAGAACCTTACCAAAATTAGAGCATCTCCACTCAAGGGGCCCTAAATCCCCCTCAAAGGGCTATCGCAGGGTGTCGGCGCTCAAAATCATCACACCCAGTCCCCCCTAATTCTTTTTTGGCATCTGCCGCCCCCAGGCCGAAGCCAACCCACATGGGGGCTAGCGGGGGCGCACGATGGTGGAAAACGTCGTGTCCCAACCCTGTCGGTGACACGCGCACATAAACTTGCCCATTTTGCATATTCTCCCCCATGCTCACTACCCCCAGCACCTCGCCGCCGCTACCACCCCTCACCGTTGTCGGGAGTTCATTCCACTAGAAATACTCGCGCAATCACCGGAAATACTTCTCACGCCCTTCCGAGCCGCCTCCACGCCCTCTTCGCTGCCGCTGTTCCGCCTCCTGGTAGCTCCAAACCCGCACCACAACCACCCTACTCACAATTTTTGTAGTGCAATTGTGACAGTGTATGAAAAGAATTACCTGAGAACACCCAATAAAGAAGATACATCTTGGATACTAACACAGAATGCATCGATGGGGTTTCTAGGGATGCTTGTAAGTATCGACTGTATGCATCCGAGGATGTAGAGGCCGGGGTCAACCCCATTTCGAAAAAAAAGCATCGACTGTATGCACTGGGCATGAAAGAACTTCCCATTTGCACACGAAGACATGTAAAAAGGTCACAAGAGATCATGCAGTGTGGTGATTGAGGTTGTGGTAGATCAGGATCTGTGGATTTGGTATGCTTGACGTGCCTGGCCTCAGACTGTTGAGACCGCTGCAACACTTCCGGACTACTTTCATCATACTCCTGTAAGCACCGATCAACGTGAAGGTGCGGGCGGCCCAACGGCCAGAGTTTTTGATTTGGTCGATAACGGGTGGCGGGGAGGGGACCGGCGACGCAATAGACAATAGGTAACTCTCCAAGCCTCCCGTGAATCAAGCTCCCCGCTCCCGTCCCTGATTACTTGATTTGAATCGAGAACCTAGCAAAGCAGATCGCTGAACCGGGGCGGAGTAGCCACTGTCCGGGGACGCGTTCCTGTCGTCGACTCCTATCATACCGCACCTCATTCCGGAACCACGATCCGGTTCGTCGAATCGTGGTAAGGGGAACCATCTCGTTCGCCATGGAGAAGAGCAGAGGAGGAAGAAGAAAGCATCAGCTCAGATCTGGTTTATGAGCTAGCTAAGAGTAACATAGGTACATACATAAGGATTGATTACCTCCCCGGAGAGTCAGGTATTATAGCAAGACAATGCAGGGATGGTTCGCCCATGGTGCACATGCCGTACGGCCGGGGACGGCTTGATCATGCTCATAGGACGAGTATCCGGGGCACATATAATCGTATGTACGTACGTGTATATAGCAGCTCTCAAATAAAAATGGAATAACACATGCATAATGTACGTACGTGAAAATAATACCTTCTGTCTCAGAACTCCAAGCAGCTACTGTTCTTCTGCGAAGGATGAAGAAGCAAAAGCAGGGAATGCATAAATATACAGAGAAAGTGCCCCCCACCCCGAACAAACCAGAGGAGGTATACATCTAATCGCAAGAGATAGAAAATGCATTGCAGTCAGTCAGCTTTGGGCAACACCAATACAGAAATACTCCCAAGATGTGCATATGTAAACAAACCTCTGCATTAATTGTGGATCTCGATGAGGGGGGACGCACTTGCCGCGAAGACTGCTAGTAGGTGCTACTACCCAGCAGACCACATCTCTGAGCACTCCTACAGCAGCCTACATAAAAAATCTCTTCTCTCCTACAGTACATAAAAAGATCCATAGCTTCCCTGTTTAGCTCGCCTTTGTCGCACTCTCGTTCGAAATTGTTCCACGACCTTTGCCATGCTAAATCCAGTCAAAAAAGCGTGGAACAAGATAATAGTCGAAATAGTTTTACACACGAGGAACAATCATAGATGCAGAAATTAAGTTAACCCAAAGATATAAGTTGACTCCGCTTTTATTATTATTGATGTGTCTCTATTCATACCATAGATTTCGCCAGAGACGTCGCTGGCGACCGTATAGTAAAAAAGTTGTGCTAGTGTAGCATATTCAATCTCGCCAGAGGCTTTCGCCGGTAGACCTCACCGGAGACCGTGTAGCAAAAACGTTACGCTATTGTAGCAAAACCGCAAAACGGTGGTAGCAAAAAATATCTGCTAATGTAGCAAAAAGAATGACCTCGCCGGAGATATCGCCGGTGGTTGCCGTAGCAAAATCGATTTTGCCGAGGGCTTTCATCAAAAATATCATAGCAAATACTTTGTGCTATCCCAAGGGTCAACAAGAAACGCGAAAATTCGCGTAACTGGGAGGACATGGCAGATCAAGCAATCTTACGTCCCAGGTCTGCGAATTCTTGGCAGCTTCAGCAAAAGCTTTCTACAAGGAAGGCACAGTGGAAAAGAGAACAATAGCAAGGAAAGACCGCGAAAGCAACAGAGAAGATATCTACCTCGAGGGATGCCCCCAGCGCCTTGGCCTCGCCAAGCCCCTGCTTCATCACCTCCACCAGGTGACGAGCCTAGCCAAGGGCAACATGCGCCGACTCGGAGAGCTGCGCCAAGACGGAATCCGGCTGCAGCGCAACCGGAGCTGCCCGCCAACCGGTAAGCTAGAGGTCATCGTTGTTGCCGGAGGCCACGTGCGACGCCTCCGGAGCCACAACGCCTGAGCAGGGGACCACCTCCCGTCCGCCGTCTTCGATCGCCGGCTGCACGGGAGCCTCCCTCGCTGCCTCCACGGGCTCCTCCACCTAATAGGCGGCAGAACCTGTCTGAACCTGGCCTAGAGCCGAGAATAGATTGGCGAGCCTGGAGGCGGCCGAGGCCCGGTGCAGGGTCATGGGCGCGGCCGGCGCCACCGTCTCTGCCGCATCCGCGGCAGCCTCAGCCAGCTTAGCAGCAGAAGCTATAGCCTCAGTCGGCTTAGCAGCAGAGGCTGTAGCCTCAGCTAACTTGGCAGCAGAGACTGCAGCCGAGGCGGTGGGCCGCCCTGCCCCACGTGGGGGAGTGTCAGACGCAGTGGCGATGGTCGCGGAGCCGGCCAAGGACATCACCTTACTGCACGAGAGGCGAGAAGGGTGCAATGAGTAAAGCGTAAGCCAACATCCACACAAAGAAAAGGGAGCAAGGGCATGTGCCCGACGATGCTTGGCGCGGTGGCCGTGGCCCTTGGCCAGAGATCCCTCTTCGAGCCCCACCCCCCCACCCCCCCGGCTAGGGCGGCGCTGGACGAGGAAGTCCATTTTCCCCTGGCCCGAGAGGCGGTGACCTCATCTGGCTCCGCATCCATACCATGTGCGGCTGCTCCAAGGCACAAACAGAACATCAGGTAGTGAGTCCTAAGGAGAATAAAAATAGCAAAGATTAAAGGCGCGTCCTCACCGGCTGGGAACTCGGAGCCCTCGTCGGCTTGGGTGGGGAAACGCTTCGGCTCCTACGAAGGGAGCTTTCCTGGCTTGAAGTCTGCCGAGAAGGAGGGAAGCTCATGGTCCCCCATGCCATCCTCCACCAGTTGTGCCGTAAAAAGCTACTCAACAAGGGGGAAATAAGAGGCAGGAAGAAATCCCTGGGGGCACATTCACTCGAAATATAAGAAGAAAGGAGGCTAACCTTTATGGCCGATAGGAGAAGGTGCAGTACTCCGTCAGCGTCTCCTTCGAGATGGTGGCGAGCCACTCTCAAAGGGCCCCAAACGGCACATCCAGCCGAGACACCCGCGTGGGATCCAAGGTGCCGGACAGGTGGCACATCTTGTGCGACCGCTGCTGCAGCGGAAGCACGGGGCTCATCATCCAGGATAGCAAGATGTCCCGGACGGTAAGCCGCTCCTTCTCCACCAACACCCCCACGTGGGCGGCCATCTGCTCCATGTCAGCCTGGGCGCCCAGATTTTGGACGCTCCACGCCTTCCGGGTGGAGGGGACGTTGGCGAACGCTGGCACCTTGATCCAGCCACCTTAGTGTGGTTGCACACGTAGAAGTACAAGCGCTGCCACAACTTGATGGTGTCAGGCATCTCCAACCGCGGAATCACCGACGAAGGCCGCGTGTAGATGGCGCAGTAGCCGGTCTCCGTCAGGGGGCTGCCCTTCCCCACCAGTTGGACCTTTCAAGAAGTTCGTCGTGTCGGGGCAAACCCCCAAGAAGGCCTTGCAGCAGGCCACATGGTGCGTCAGCTGTGCGATGGCGTTGACCCCCAGGTGGTGGAGTTGGAGGTCGAAGGACACGAGAAGCTCAAGGGCGAACCTACTCAGTGGCAGGCCAAGTCCACGAGCGAAGTGGCGTGGAAGACAATAGATTCCCTGGGCCGGGGCTTAGGCACCCCCCCCCCCTTCGGCACGAGGCGATGCCTCACTAGACATTCCGACGGGAGGAATTTCCCCCGCCGGTACTTTTGTACAAGCTCATCGATGACGTACGATCCACACCACCCCCCAGGCTGATCGAGCAGCATCTTGGTGAGCATAGTGGTCGCGCTGGAGAACCAAGGTCCCATTGTCACAGAAAGTCGGCGGTGGTACCGACGACCGAAAAACGAAAGTGCAAAGAGGCAGTGAGGAAACAGGGCGTGAAGGGCAGAAGCAAGGGGCGCAGAGAGAAGATGAAGTGGGGGAAGAACCCTCCCTTGCGCTCCTATTTATCAAGGTAGGGCAACCGCGCCCCCGCGCTCCCATCCACCATGTGGCAAACAACCGCTCCACTACCACCACGACATTTCAGTTCTGGATCGCGTGCACCAGAGCAACTCCCACAGAAGATCATGTAGGCGTTACTGGGAAGGCCAAGCGTGCGCATGATCCCCGAGAAACCGCTATGACGAAGGCGTGCGTGCAATTACCAAAACTGCCACGACAGGCCAAGAGATCAATCTGGCACGATGCGCACTAGAGGAGGCAGGCATGGCCAATGCAAGCACTGACGTCATCGACAGGGCGATTCACCTCCCCGTCGTATGCGGCAGCCGGGAGATTCAATCGTTGCTCACACGCTGTGGGTGGGCCACCGGACCCGTAGCCAGAAAACTCCAGCCGAGGACAACGAGCATCTCGAGCCGGGAAATGACAAATACTACAAGACAAGCACTACAAGATAGATTGCGATACGGTCTTGATTAGCAATCAATTCAGGAACAGCCAATGAGCACACAAAAACTTCTCCGCAAAACAAAGTCCCAACGCGCTCGTGGACTAGTGTCGGGGGGATGACCCCCAGGTAGGCCAAGCCAGGCTCAGTTGGCCGGCTCTAGGGAGATCTGGACGGATGGCCGCAAGACAAAGAACCACAGCTGAGTGGAATGCTCCACCCGGTTTGCCTCAAGATTCCCCTGCTATCCCGTCTAGCCAGGTGGCCAGGAGAGCCGGCTGGGTGGCCACCTCTACCCGGCCGCCTCGGATCCGTTGGCCAATGGTACGGGAGAGGGTGACGCTCCTTGTTGAGCGCACCCTTGACCGGACATGCTGGCATGCCGCCCGGCCGGCACTACCAGACGAGGATGCCAAAGCGCCAAGACTAGAGGCTGACGAGTAAAGCACCGGTTGACGGAAAAAGCTCCGGCTGATGGATAAAGCGCCAAGCTGATGGATAAAGCACCGGGTGATGCCCAAAGAAGCGGCGCTAGGACGCTGTAGCGCTGTCCCCACCTGTACTGGAGCTTGACCGGGTCCTGGACCACTGGCTGGACTCGGCAGTCAGCCCGCTTTGTAAACCCAAAGCCCAAACAGTAAACCCTAGAGCCCGCATTGTAACCTACCCTTCCACCAGTATATAAGGAGGGTAGTGCTAGGTGTTGGGTCCGCAACATAGAAAACAAAAATTTTCCTACGATGTGAACTATACGCCAAGATCTATCTACTAGGTACAGAGCAACGGGTGGACATACATCCATCGAGAACTTACGCCAAGATCTATCTACTAGGTACAGAGCAACGGGTGGACATACATCCATCGAGAACTTACCCTCGAAGACAACGAATTTTGTTAACGAGTAGGAACTCATGGTTGATGTAGTCGTACACTTGCCGATCTCAAAATCGTGAGGAAGTCCGAGCGCCGCAACTCACTAGCGCATCCGTACTCGCACGCACGTTCAAGCCACCGGACAACCTCCACCTCCTCGCTCCAGCGATCCAGCGGAAGCAGCAACTCCTTCCAGACGAAATGCCACCGGGAACATGTATCTCGCTAATCCGAGACCATGAGGGAATAATTCTAGAGGGGGAGAGAGATCCTTCACAAGGAGGTGTGAGGATGAAGGAGGGAATGGGTGGCCTTTTATAGGAGGAGGGGGTACCCCCTCTCTCCATGGCCGGCGCATGGTGGGTGACTCCTCACCTCCCCCATTCGTGTGGTGGTAATCCCTCCACATTAAAATGCCTCTTCACATTCCCCTTTAAAGTCCCTACTTTAAATGCATTAAAATTCTCCAAGTTTAATGCTCTCTCATTTAATAAAACTCTTTTATTAAATTTATTCAGAATTTTGTTAATTACTTTAATTAACAAACATTCACATATAACCCCTTGCAATATTTCAATATCACATGCAGAACCACTTTCTGCAATTTCACCCGAAACAATTTCCGGTTTCTATCGAAACAATTCCTACGCTTGCAATTCTTTTGTCTAAAACATATGTGCTCCAAAATGGTGTCCGGTAACTCTTAAGTGTGTCACCCTACGGTTCGCGAATAATGCAGACATGATCGAGACCCCTCTCCGATTAATAATCAGCAACGAGACCTGGAGATCCGTACTGACTCCTACACATTCAACGATGACTTCTGTGATCGTGAGAACCTTTAACACTTGTAACTAAATCCCTTTGTCTCGCGATATATTACATGTCCAAGATTCGATCATCGGTATCTCCATACCTAGTTTGATCTCGTTTCCGACATGCACTCTTTTCTCGTTCCCGTGATATCACATTCTAGTGATCACATCACTTGCTTGCAAGCTATCTCAATGTGATATCACCGAGAGGGCCCAGAGTATATCTATCCGTCATCGGATTGAAAAATTCCACTCTTGATCCATGAGCCTCAATATAACACCTTCGTAGTACTGAACCCACCTTCATAGTCACCCTGTTACGGTGTGACGTTTGATGTTATCAAGATACTCTTCCGGTGTTAGCAATTAACATGATCTCATGGTCTAAGGATAAAGATTACTTCGTATGATGTTATAGCAATATAAACATAATGACTTGATCGTAATGCTATACTTCGGATGAATGTTCATCACATCATTCCACCAATGGTGTGACCTTGTTATTAACAACATCCAATATCCATGATCAGGAAACCTTGATCATCTTGTTAATCAACAAGCTAGTCTATAAGAGAGACATAACTAGGAACCCTTTTTGTTTATTAAACACACATGTATTGATGTTTCCGATCAATATAATTATAGCATGCAAAATAAACATTTATCATAAACATGGAATAAGATAATAACCACTTTATTATTGCCTCTCGGGCATATTCCCTTCACCAGGGTTCTAGGTAAGGGATTACAAGTTAGAAGTTAGCCAGAATCGACAAGTTGAGTAGTTGATCTTCCTCTAGCTCTGGATAGCAGCTAGGGAAACAACTCAAGGAGCACTTGTATTGAGCATTAACTCCCCATATATTAGATCCTTGCAGGAGTAGGAGTGTTACCTCGAGAAGAGGCCTCCGAACCTGGGTACATCGTTGTGTTTGCAGTATCTATGCCCAACCAGTTGCGAGTAGCCACCGATAGCATCCTGATTGTCCCCTCTCATACCATCCCCGATGGCACTGCGTGTTCCACGCCACGACAGTTCTGAGTGCAAATTCTTGATTTATTGTTCCAGCTCCTTATTTGCTACTGAGAGCTTGTAATTTTTCAGCTCCATCACAAGCATCAGTAAATCACCCGACCTTTCCAACTCATACATCTCCCATAATTGGGCCAAACATTTCTTAAGTGCATCTGGCCACTCAAGATCCATCCACTCTACTACATTACACACCGGGCCAACCTAAACAAAACACACTATCGTATGAACATAACATGATACATTTTTCTTCATGTCACCATTGCACATAATGTAAACAAACCTGATTTGCACAGCCCAAAAACCTTCTCCCAGTGTTACTACCTTCGAATGCAACATATCTCCTCAATTTTAGCCAATGGTCACATGGTACTTCTCTAGGCCCTCCCATTCGGGGTCGTAGATCATTCGTGGTACGTATAAGGAAACGTAAAGCAAAACCCTAACCCTAACTTTTTCCCCTCTCTATAAAATGAATTCAAAAGGTTTTGAATATTTTTGAAAACTCAAAAACTTAGGGAGCCCAAATTGATTAAACGGCCCCTGTAGTATTTACATATTTTACAAATCTTATAGTACCTTTGAAATACCTAAAACAAATATGGTAATAAAATACAAATGGAAAACCAGAAATAGAAAAGGAAAATAGGTTTTAGTTAAAAAATGGAGCCAGCAGCCTAACCAAGCCGGCCCATCTCTCCTCTCCCCTCTGCTTGCCGCTCGCGCGCGCTAGGTAGCAGCCCAGCAACCGGCCCATCTAGCTCACCCAGGGCCCATAACGCTTCGACACTCCTCTTCTCTTCGTCTTCATCATCGACGACGAGCAAGTTGCTCGATGTCGCCGTCGTTGCCGCTCGTCTGCGTCGCGATGCCCGACCGCGCTGTGATGCTCGCTACCGATGTTCTCCATGTCTACAAATACCCCTCCGCCGCCCGGACGAACCCTAATCCCCTCTCTTTCCCAATTCCTCCTCCGGCCGAAACCCTAGCTCCCAGGAGACGCCCGTCGCCGTCATTTTGGACATCCCTGCAAGCAATTGAGGATGCCACCGCGCTCTCCGTGACCTCCTTGGTCCTCCTCGTCGATCCATTCGAGCCGGTGAGCTCTCCATCAAGCCAATCGAGGCCTTCGTCCCCGACTCACCATGGCAAATGTTGCGAGACCGGTCAAACCGCGAAACAGCCGTGGATACGGGAAGATAGTTCCTTAGCCGCACAGGAGGGAACAACCTCCACCGCCAAAGGCGGTAGCCGGCCGGATGCAACGACAAAAGCACACTAGGCAAAATTTGAGCCACGGGGCGGCAACGGCACAGCCACCCAAAGGTCGCCCTCCGCCGCCAATGGCAGGTGCCAGCCAGACACGACAATAGGAACACACCAGGCCGAGCAGGCCCGGCTGTGCCCTGAACGGGCACGTAAAGTCCCCGCCGCCACGTTGCAGCACATAGGCCACGCCACCACTACCCTCATGTTCGGCACTAGAGGACCGGACGGACCCAGACGGGACCGTGAAGCTTCCGCCATCACGTTGCAACAAGCGCGGCTTCGTCACCACCACCCTCACCACGAGCCGCTCAGCAGACTACCCGAAAAAGACGAGGCCAAGCATGGACAGGACCGCCCTGACCAAGATCGGGCCCAAAAGGGCCCTGGGCCTGCACGGCACTGCCGGCCAGCCTCGGCACCACGCCCCTAGCGCCACCAACCAGCCACGCCGCTCGCCTTGCCACCATCCGCAAGCGCAGGACATCGCCGCCGTGACCCTCCCAGCAGGCTGCCGCCGCGCGGGTAGAAAAGGGAGCCCGCCACCACCGGCCTAGCGGCACTGCGCGGGCAACGGCCGGCGGGACTCGCCAGCGGCAGCAGTAGGGGAGGAGGGGCCGCAAGGAGCTTCTCGGGGAGACGGAGGCGGCCGCCAGGTCGCCTCGCTGGGGAGGCGACGCGGGGCGACGAAGGGTTACCCTGGTGTCCGTGGGCTAGCTTACCCATCGGGGCTTCACTGTCATGTTCCATGGAGCCAAATGCTCCGTGCAGGACTTCGCAACCAACAGGCCACCCCCATTTGCAGGACCCTTTATTCATGGGCAGTCGTTAACCTTGAGCTAATTTCCAATCAACGCTAATGATGGCCGCCGTCCCATGTGATTCTCCTGCTAGACCTTTCGTTCTTGCCCACTAGCCACGGCTAGGGGTGGAATCGAGCCGAGTCGGAGCCGAGCCCAGACTCGGCTTGGTGTTGAAAAATGATGGAAGGAGGGTTCGTGTATCGGCTCGCAAGGCTCGAGGTTTGGATCGTACGGATCGCGAGTCGTGTGCCAAAATCCCACCCTGCACTAAAATTCCCCACGAGTATAGGAATAGAGCGACCAAACGACCCGACGAGCAACTGCTAGGGTTAGTGCCGCTAGGCACAGCCGTCGGCCGCCACCTCCGATGCCAGCCGACATGGCGACACCGACCCCATCTCTAAAATACAAAAATAATTTATTCACTTGCAATCACACACAAATCCAAAATCAACTATCTTTTATTGCTTTTATCTTG
The DNA here is from genome assembly GCA_916181665.1 of Avena sativa. NCBI lineage: Eukaryota > Viridiplantae > Streptophyta > Magnoliopsida > Poales > Poaceae > Avena > Avena sativa. Next base: position 441,049,908 of record OV702295.1, read on the forward strand.
CTTGCCTAGTTTTACTTATTTTATGTTACTATATTTATATCGTTATTTTATATTACTAATATGAAACCTTGTGCTTGAAAATCACACGATGGAGTTGGGGATACAGTACAAAAACTTTTCTTTGCAGGTTGCTTGAAGTGGAGAAGAAGAATAACCTCTGAGCCAATTTCCCGAGAGTTCGATATTAACCCTCGAGTCATCCTTGTGGGGGAAAGACGCTTGCTACGACACAGAGTCCCAACGAGTTGGTACACACGGAGTTGTTGCCATCAAGAATATTTTCTGAAGCCGTTGCTAGGGAATTGTAGGAGGGACACATCTTCTAGCACCGTCAACACCAACTTGGTGCAAACACCCAAGCTTGGGGAGGTTGCACTAGTGCGAGCTTTTCCTTCTCCTTTATATTTTCAAAGTAATTTTCTTTCTTTTGTTTTTAGTCTTTTTAGTTTCCTTTAAAACATGAAAACACATAAAAATTAGTATAACTTTTACTATGGATGAACTTTCAGCTGAGGAACTTAGGGCACTAAATGAAGCTGATTATATCTTTTCTCAAGAAAGATCACATATGAAAGAATTTATTGACTCTTTAAATAAGATTGCTAAACAACTATACGAGTTACATAATGTGTGCTGTTGCGCAAAACAAAATGATAAACATCTACACTATCAATGCAAATTTAGCAATAACTTTATGATTGCCTCATATAATGAGAAGGATTATGGTGATTTTGACATGAGATTAATTGATCAATTTATTGCCTTCGAGGGAGCTCATGAGGTGGATTCCCTCATGATCTTGAAGAAATAAGTTATATTCTCCTTACACATTGCAAAGAGAACTTTCGTGATAATGCCTATGTCATTAACCATCCAATTCCGACTCAGACCCCAGGCAAAGAAACCTAGAACTGGTGCACCCCTCCTTTAGCAGGCCGGTCGATGGCGCCAGCGAAGCCGACGGTGCCGACAGATCCCCAGGCGCCAAGGTGTAGCGCCGGCGGCCAGCTCTCATTTCCGGTCTTCAGCTCGGAGATGTGGTTTCCTCACTTGGGTGGTGGACATCTAGGCCTCCCCATGGTTCTGCCGGTTCATTTAGTTCTAGTGACACTGATAACACATTGAATCAGCTCGTCTGCTATAGACAATTAACTGCTCCTGGACATTCAGTTCCCAGAACATCTTTTCTTCGTTGTCCAGAAGAATACTACAATCAACTGAGTATTTCAGTTCTATCATATCATAGAAATGTTTCACAAACCCTTAGCAATTAAGACCTCTGTCAATGATAAGTCTTATTAAACCAAGTGCATCTCAATGACTCTGAAAATCACTACTTCTTCTTTTACTGTCCGGGCCACCTCTAAATTTGTCTGGTATAAAAACTCTCAGCTGAATGAAATTACTCCCATGTTAACTGAAATTAAGAACCTAGCTAAATGAAATAGAACATCCATTTCGTCACTCCCAGGCTAACTGAAATTAAGAACACTAGCTAACTGAAAACTGAAAACTTGCTAACTGAAATTAAGAACACTATCTAACTGAAAACTGAACACTTGCTAACTGTAACTGTCACTTGGATTGCTAGCTCAGCCTTGTTCCGTTATCTCAATGGTCATGGAATACGATCCAAGGTTGGAATCGTGTGGAAGAAAAAACTAACTGAAACTGTCTATGGGTTTAACTTTCAGAGTTGTTGCCAGAATTGCAAGCTAGGGAGTAAGAAAAAAAATTCTTCATTGATCCTCGATCGATCTTAAATAAAATGAACACCCAATTAGTCACTTTTACTGCTTCTTGATGTCTGCAAGTACAAACTACACTCGAGCATTGGCCTGCTCCTCGACTGTAGAGAAGAAACCTGCCTTGTGACCATGGCCAAGGCTGCCGGTGTCACTTCTCCAAAGTACATGAATGAAACGAAGTCTTGATCAAATGCAACATAGTCAGTTTGAGAGCTGTGAAACATAGGCGTTGCTAAAATCATATTACATTATTTGAAGCAAACCAAATAATGTCTTTCCCATGTGGTTTTCATCATGTCTCCCCCAGTTAACTGGACAGCTGTTCTCCCATATGATCTGCAGGAGCCTTCTTCCTTTTCAAGGTTTTCCATGGAATAAAAGCAGAGTAACCTTCAGTCGCGGTCAGCCTGCCTCCACTAACGGACTAGTGTTGAAATTTCCTTCCACATCTTTGGTTTAAATGGTTTAAATTTTGTTACTGTATATATCGCAAATGTTATCAGAACAAACTTGTACAAACCAATGCAACATGAAAATTGATAACACGTGGGATTATAAATTGCAAATCGTAAGCAAAAAATAAAGAAAGAAAGAAGAAACAATTGCTACAAGTGTTCATTGTACTACACTACTTAACATGTACTCGGATAATTAGAAAGCACTTTTAAGGTTTTAAAATTGAAGGCGTTCAGATTGGATTATTGGTGATCTTGTAATTTTCCTAAATACACAGCGAATACAGAAGGCCGTCTCAGGAGATATGAACGTGATGTAGTAGAAACCACAAACAAGTAGAAACGTCGATAGTTTTAACAGCACGTGTTCGTCATCCTTCTGTCTTCTTCAGGTCATTCCACTTTACTGAGCTGAAGTAGCAATCTGTGACAGCATGACCATCCACCAAGCATTCTTTAACTATATATCTACTGCAAAATCAAAATACATGTACCATGTCACTGTTAGAGTATAGTTGTGTATTGTAGTTTCCCCATATGTTAGGGGGCTTTCTATATATTTGCACATGTACATGTACTATATATTCTAGCCTTTGGTCCTCTGGTAATACAAAAGATCTATTATCCTAACATGGTATCAGAGCCGTAAGGCCTTTTTTTCGTCGCCGCCGCCGCCGCGCCCGGCCGCCGCCGCCGGCCCCGTCCGCCCCCGTCGCCGCCGACCCGCCCCGTCGCCGCCGCCTCCTCTCCCTCGTCACCGCCGCCGCCGGCCCGACCTCGCCGCTGCCGCCGTTGCCCGGACCCGCCGCCGGCCACCGCCGCCCCGTCTTCTTCCTCGCCGCCCGGATCCGCCGCCCCCCGGTCCGCCCCCCGGCCACCGCCCCCCAGCCACCGCCCTCCAGATCCGTCTGGTCTGATCTCGTTCGGCTTAGAAAAAAAATGTCTTCCTCGTCGGGCTATGTTGCGATTCCTCGCTGCCCGGTGATTTTTGATGGCGCGAATTATCCTGATTTCGCTGCCTTCATGCGCGTCCATATGCGCGGTCTTCGTCTTTGGGGTGTGCTTTCCGGTGAGGTCTCCTGTCCACCGCGCCCCATTGTGCCTCCTGTGCCTCTTGCACCGACTCCCGTTGTCCTTGCCCCCGATGCTACTCAGGCGGTCAAGGATGCAGCACAGAGTGCTGATGATTCTGCTCGGGCCTGATTATGAGCGTCGTGTCCAGGCACATTCTACTGCTACTATGACCTAGCGGCTGGATCTAGCTGAATACACTCAGTGGATTGATGAGGATGCTCGTGCTGCTGCTGTTCTCACTTCGAGTGTTCTGCCTCAGTATGCTGCTGAGTTCATGAGCCTTCCCACTGCTGCTGCTCAGTGGGCTTTTCTTCGTCAGCGCTATCAGCCATCTGGAGATGCTCTTTATCTGTCTGTGGTTCGTTAGGAGCATGAGCTTAAGCAGGGTGATTCTACTATTGATGATTTCTATACTTAGAGTGCTGCTATTTGGCATCAGCTTGACTCTCTTCGTACAGCGGTGTGTAACACCTATCCCTGTTGTCTGATTGTGCGCGCGGATCTGGAGTTTCAGCGCGTCTTTGAGTTCTTGTCACGGCTCCGCAAGGAGTTTGAGCCACGTCGTGCCCAGTTGCTTGCCCGTGGTCGTGTTCCGCTCTCTGAGGTACTGGCTGAGCTTCGTGCTGAGGAGACTCGTCTTCGTGGTGCTGGCCTTCTTGAGGTTCCTTCTGTTCTTGCTGCTCGTGGTCCCCCCGTGTCGCCGGCTTCGTCGCGGTCTCTTGCGCCGCCGTTACTCTCTGCTCCACCGGCCCAGGGTCAGAGTCACTCTCAGCAGCCTCGTGGTTCTCGTCCTCCCTGTGCTCACTATGGCAAGCCTGGCCACGATATCTCTGGTTGCTGGACGAGGGATCCACGCTTACGTCAGCAGTATCTTGCTCGTCGCCAGTCTGGTTCTTCAGGATCTTCTGTTGTTGCCTTTGGACCTCCTACTGGTGCTTCTGGACCTCCTACTGGTGCTTTTGGACGTCCTACTGCTGCTCTGTCTGATCAGGATATTATTCGTGGTCTTTGTAGTCTGCTTGCTGCTACAGGCTCCTCCTCATCGGGTACTGCTGGTTCTGTGCCTAGTTCTTCTGACACCACGCGACCATCATCTTCTACACAGTCAGGTACGTCATCCCCATGGTATCTGGATTCTGGAGCTTCTTTTCATATGACTTCTGCGTCTTCTATTCTTTCTGCTCTTCGCTCCCTTATTTCTCCTGTCCGTGTTATTACGGCTGATGGTACCTCTTTTCCTGTTTCCAGTCGAGGCACCCTCTCTACTTCCTCCTTCTCTGTTCCTGATGTTTCTCATGTTCCCAGCCTTAAGATGAACCTTTTCTCTGCTAGTCAGCTTACTGATTCTGATTGTCGTGTCATTCTTGATGCTGATTCTTGTGCTGTTCAGGACCGTCATACACAGGCTCTGGTTGGAGCTGGCCCTCGCAGCATTGAGTCTCCGGGGCTCTGGGAGTTAGACTGGCTTCGCGTTCCTTCCGCTGACACTTCTTCTGCCACTTCTCCTGCGGTTGCTGCTTCTGTCACTGGCTCGTTTCAGTAGTGGCATCATCGGCTAGGTCATCTTTGTGGCTCCCGTTTATCATCCTTAGTTCGTCGTGATCTTCTGGGGTGTGTCTCAGGAGATTTGTCGTCGTTACATTCGTGTCAGGGTTGTAGGTTAGGTAAACAGATTTAGCTTCCCTATCCTACTAGTGTGTCTGTATCTCAGCGACCTTTTGATTTAGTCCATTCAGATGTGTGGGGTCCTGCTCCCTTTGCTTCGAAAGGGGGCCACCGATACTATATTTTGTTTATTGATGATTTTTCACGGTACACCTGGTTATTTTTTATGCGCTCTCAAAGCGAGGTGCTTGCTATTTATCAGCGTTTTACGGCCATGGTTCGTACTCAGTATTCCACGTCTATTCGTGTTTTTCGTGCTGATTCTGCAGGAGAGTATATCTCCCAGCACCTGCGTGGCATCCTTGCTGAGCAGGGCACCCTTGCTCAGGTCTCGTGTCCCGGCGCCCATGCTCAAAATGGTGTCACCGAGCGTAAGCATCGTCATATTCTTGAGACTACCCACGCTATGATGATTGCTTCCTCTCTTCCGCCGCATTTCTGGGCTGAGGCTGTCGCTACGTCGACTTACCTCATTAATATCCAGCCTTCAGCTGCTCTTCAGGGTGGCACTGTCCAGACTACTCGACTCTTCGTTTATTTGGTTGTGTTTGCTATGTCCTTCTCTCTCCTCGTGAACGCACCAAACTAACCGCTCAGTCTGTTGAGTGTGTTTTTCTTGGCTATAGTGATGAGCATAAGGGATATCGTTGTTGGGACCCTGTTGGTCGTCGTATGCGCATCTCTCGTGATGTCACGTTCGATGAGACGCGTCCTTTCTATCCTCGCCCCACCTCTGGTACTTACCCCACGGATGATCTCTCCTTTCTTCTTTTTCCTGATACACCTTCCGCTGTCCCTTCTCTTCCACCTCCTCCACCTCCTTCTGCTGCGCCTCCTTCTTCTTCGGCGACCTCCTCTCCTCCGTCTAGTTCTCCTCAGTCTCCGGCTTCGGATCCTTCCTCCGCGACTCCTTCTTCCTCCTCTTCTGATGAGTCATCTTCTGCGGATGAGCTTTCTTCCTCACGGCCTGTTCGTCGGCGTCGTGCTCCAGACCGTTACTCCCCTAGTCAGTATGGTCTCTCTGTAGTCTCCGAGCCGACTTCTTATCGGGATGCCGCGTGTCATCCTGAATGGCAGCTTGCCATGGCTGAGGAGATCGCTGCGCTTGAGCGCACTGGCACCTGGGATCTTGTCTCTCCTCCTTTCGGTGTTCGTCCTATCACGTGTAAGTGGGTCTATAAAATTAAAACCCGCTCTGATGGATCTCTTGAGCGCTATAAAGTGCGTCTTGTGGCTCGTGGTTTTCAGCAGGAATATGGTCGTGACTATGATGAGACCTTTGCACCTGTGGCTCATATGACCACTGTGCGTACTCTTCTTGCTGTTGCTTCTGTTCGACGCTGGTCTGTGTCCCAGCTTGATGTTCAGAATGCTTTTCTTAATGGCAAGTTGAGTGAGGAGGTTTACATGCAGCCTCCTCCTGGGTATTCTGTTCCCGATGGGATGGTTTGTCGTCTTCGACGTTCCCTTTATTGCCTGAAACAGGCCCCTCGTGCCTGGTTTGAGCGCTTTGCCTCTGTGGTGACTGTTGTTGGTTTCTCTCCTAGTTCTCATGATCCAGCGCTTTTTGTTCACACTTCACCTCGTGGACGCACTCTTCTCCTTCTCTATGTTGATGATATGATCATTACTGGTGATGATCCTGAGTATATTGCCTTTGTCAAGGCTCGTCTTCGTGATCAGTTTCTTATGACTGATCTTGGTCCTCTTCGCTACTTTCTTGGGATTAAGGTTTCCTCCACTTCTGATGGGTTTTCTATCTCTCAGGAAAAGTATATTCAGGATCTTCTTGCTCGGGCTGCTCTTGCGGATGAGCGCATCGTTGAGACTCCTATGGAGCTTTATGTTAAGCTTCGTCCGACGGATGGTGATCCTCTTCCCGATCCCACTCGTTATCGCCATCTTGTTGGGAGTCATGTTTATCTTGCTGTCACCCGTCCTGATATCTCTTATCCTGTTCATATTCTGAGTCAGTTTGTCTCAGCTCCTACCACTGTTCACTATGGTCATCTCCTCCGTGTCCTTCGTTATCTTCGTGGCACGATTACTCGTCGTCTTTTCTTCCCTCGTTCTAGCTCTCTCCAGCTCCAGTGCTACTCGGATGCGACGTGGGCGAATGATCCTACGGATCGTTGTTCACTTTCTGCTTACTGTGTGTTTCTTGGTGGTTCGCTTGTTGCTTGGAAGACGAAGAAACAGGTAGCGGTTTCCTGTTCGAGTGTTGAGGCTGAGTTGCGGGCTATGGCTTCGGTGACTGCTGAGGTGACCTGGTTACGGTGGTTACTTGCAGATTTTGGGTCTCTGTTACGACACCCACTCCACTTTTGTCAGACAGTACAGGTGCTATCAGTATTGCACGTGATCCGGTCAAGCATGAGCTGACCAAGCATATTGGTGTTGATGCTTTTTATACACGTGCTCATGTGCAGGATCAGGTTGTTGCGCTCCATTATGTGCTTTCAGACTTGCAGTTGGCAGATTTCTTTACAAAGGCACAAACCCGCGCTCAGCATGATTTCTTACTCTCCAAATTCAGTGTTGTGGATCCACCATAAGTTTGAGGGGGGGGTGTTAGAGTATAGTTGTGTATTATAGTTTCCCCATATGTTAGGAGGCTTTCTGTATATTTGCACCTGTACATATACTATATATTCTGGCTTTGGCCCTCTGGTAATACAAGAGATCTATTACCCTAACAGTCACCATCTGGCAAGGCGATAGGGAAGGTGCCAGCATTGGACAACTCGGTCCATGATGAAGGAACATCTCAAAATTTCAATTGCTTCAAAACAGGCTGAACATCATCGGTAATAGAAGTTGACTGGACTTGTTCAATATTACGTTTCTTTTGGAATATAGTGGATCCTTCAGTGGCAACATATTTGACCGTAGACCCCGTTTCAGCTTGATCAACCCTTTTGAGCAACAAAACCTTTGGCCTCCTAGGATGCTTCTTAGCTGCATTCTCCCAATCTTGTATGGTTCCTGTATTGACCTTGGAATCCAGAGAGACTTCCTGAAGACCTGTGAACCATCCCAATTCGATTCCACAAAGACCTACAAGACCTTGATAGAGCAACTGAAGTGAAGTGAGTGTCAGCAAAGCTCCTTCTCCAAATCTAGGGAATCCTGGTGTCTGCACCACAAGGCATAGGCGTCGCAAGCTTGATAAGTCCCCACGGTTTATGTGCAAACCATCGAGGTTGTCCACTCCAACCAGCTTGAGATAAAGCAAGTTTCGCAATTTACACTCTCCCATTCAGATTCGTCCATGCAAGGCAAAGCTCCTTGAGACCAGACAGCGATAAAACAAACTGAGGAAACCATGTGAGCTTGCCGTGTAGTTTCAGGGATCTAAGATAACCAGCTGTGTTGTCTAGATGATGCAGCAAATTTTCCGAATAATTATTCAGATGAAGTGACAGAGAACGGGAACCCACTCCAGTATCCATGTCAACCAGAACAAACTTCTTAATAGCCTCTGAAAGCAATATTAAATTGCAATCTGTACTAGTTGGCTCGCCCCATATCTTAACCTTTCTCAGTTTTTTCAAAAGAGCCATTAGTTTGGGGAAAGCATAGTTCTTGTCTGTAACAAATCCAGCGAGAGTCTGCAACTTACTTTCTCCTGGCAAAACCTTCTTAAGTTTATCCTCTGCACACTGGTCTGTAGGAAGCTCAAGCTTAACCTTTCCAAATAGGTGAGCTAGGTGGGGTAGACCCAGGACCTCCATCGGCAATGTCTCTACCCTTGTCTTCCTCAAGTCGAGTGTCTCCAAACAATGTAGCCTTTCCATTTTACTTGTGAGATTGCAAACAGCGCTCCCTAGGCTCAGGTATTTTAGATGCAACAACTTGTATATGCACTTGAGATGCTCGTCCTTCAAATCATCACATTCATTCAAATCCAACACTCTCAGCAACTCACAGTTGGTCAGGCTCGAAACAGCATCATCTCCTGCACTCCCAAAGACTGTCAGGGACCTGGGTCGCAGCTGCTTGCTCTTGTGCGACGATGTCTTGGTAAATCTCATGACATTAGTCCAGCTGTGGCGGCCATTTGCTTGACTTGAAAGATGACGATGATTCATGCTCGGTGCTTCTGTGCCCTTCGTATGTTTCTGGATAACAAGGTGACGGAAATTGCTACTGTTGTCAGCACCGAAAGCTGTAATGAAATTAGAAGACCTGGACTTGTGCAGCATGAATTGGTGCATGATACTGTGAGTTCTGCAGGTCTTCACTTTGTCATTGTTGCTTACATCGACAGGACGAATGATACTCCGGTCAATTAGTTCCTTCAAGTTCTCATCGGCAACATCCAAGTCACCGCGCACACGTTTTTTTTTTCTTTCGAAAAGGGAAATAAAACCCCGGCCTCTACATCGGTTGATGCACACAGCCCTTTTATTAAAACACATAATCGAAAAGTTTCAGCGATCACATAAGGTCACCGCGCACACGTGGATGTTTACGCTGTATGTATCCTTCGGCTGACAATGGCCTGATTAGACGGTTCCTGCTGAAAGGACGGCCATTTGGGAATAAACTTGTGTACAGTAAGCAGGTCCTGAGAGGATTGACAGGATCTGGCAGACTGCTGTAACTGCTCATAAGAACTTGCCGCAGTTGTGTGAAGTCACCATTCTTGTTCATATCGGTAAGTTCACCTAGGTTCTGGCTAATTTCCTGACAGCATGCTCCTGTGGGTATATTTTCGCCCTGCAAAACTTTGGCAACAGTAACGAGAGCAAGTGGAAGGCCATCACATTTGTCCACGATTGCAGTTGAGCCCTCCTCTATGTCAGGTGAACATCCACCGACGAAAACCTTCTTATTAAGCAGATCCTTGGAGTGTTCTGCACTGAGAGTTTTCATACTGTAAACATAACCGTGACCTGAGCTGCATGCAATAGCTACTGACTGGATTGACGTGGTCACAAGTATTCTGCTCTTTGTTCCCACGGAGAAGATAGGTTTTATTGCATTCCAAAGCTGCTTCCTGATGTCATCAATTACAATTAAGCACCTGCAGGCAGAAAATTGGCAAACAAAAAGTTAGCAGTCGTGGTAACAGTTTGCTACATAGACATAATTCCCCAAATTGCTCTCATGAGTTTACATAAAACAGAATACTGCGGCAGTTTGCCTATGGGAGGCAATTGGCACTTGTGTGGTGGCAAGTATATGCAAATGGTCCGTGTTAAGTACAAATTAAAACTATGCTCCAATTATCAGAACAGAATGCGGACAATATACCAAGCTTAGAGTGTGGACTAGTTTGAATTTTGTGTAAGTACTGTACGTAAATTGCTTCTATTTACCCCGAGGAGCAGGCCTGACGCGTGATTGTGCTTGGCTGATTAAAAAAATAAAATGCCGCCGCTTTCTTCTCCGGCTCAGATCGTGAGGTCCTGCCTACACTGCCGTAGGATGTGTCCTAGACCCATCCCTTTTGGTTTCTTCCATCCATTGCCATTTTGGCGATATCCTCGACCCTTCCAAAACCCTGTATATGTTGGCCACGTTCCGGCGGCAGACGACATCCCACGAGACCTGACACGCACCACTGGAGCATGAGGACATTGTGCTCTAGAGCATGCTGCGGCGGGGACGGTCCATCTTGGCAATGGTCCCCTTGGAAAGCTGCATCACTGATATAGCAAATGTAGGCAGTGCAGAGAGCACAAACGTAGAGAGGGTTAGCCTAGCGCCAAGAGAGGTAGGACGGACCTGCCACGGCGTGATGCAACACTCAATCTTCATGGCCAGGTAGTCCAACACCCCGATCCGAAAGCGGGAGCCCTAAGTATGTCTGAGGGAACGAAGAGACGGGTCAGCCCAGAATGGAGGCCAAGCAGACAGCCTCAGCGGCTAGCATCCCGATAGGCACAAAGGCACTCTTGTGGAAGTTGATGACGAGGCCGGTCGCATCCATGAATTCACGGAGTTTGTCACGGAGGCGGCGGAGCTGGTCGGGGTCGGCCCGTACCAGCAGCAACGTGCCATCCGCATATTGCACGACGGGGGGGGGGGGGGGGGGGTGAAGAAGCCCATGTTCAGATGCGTCCTTCAGGATCATCTGGCGCAAGAGGTCGGCGACAATCAAGAAAGGTACGGCGATAGCGGGTCACCCTGGCGCAACCCATTCTTGTAGTTAATCCACCGCCCAAGCACGCCATTGAGCAGCACAACGGCTTTGCCAGTCTCGAGGAGGATGCGTATCCGGGCGCACCACTGGCCGCCGAAGCCACGGGCCCGGAGGATGACCTCCAGAGCATCCCAATTGACAGAGTTAAAAACTAACTAAATGCGCAAGGTTAATTCAACAAACATCACCAGTAAGTGAATGTCCATAAACAATTTGTGCAGTATTATTACATGCAGTCTTATAAGCAATAAGTGTGTCAACCGGTGGATGAAATTCCTTTTATTGTGTGTACGAGATCACAAGATGGCATAAATCTAACTGGGACTAGTATGGTCTTCAATTCTTCTACATCACAACCGGTTTTACATAAAGACTATCTAGTGCCTCATGAAGTTGTGTGCCAAATGTATATCCCTCTTTGTTCCTACCATAGAATAATGATGTGCCGGCAGCAAAGTTGATAACTATCTTCAAAAATCCCGGTGCAGCATCTTCAAAGCGAGCTTGGTTTATAGTTTTGCATTCATCTTCCATAAAGGAATCAATAATGGCCAAGGCGACCTCACTGTTGACCTTGTGCTCATGCATGTAACATTCCACGGTGGTTGCCACATCCCCTTTGTTCTTTCCCAGCTGCATGTGCACGTACAAGGTTAGTAGAGATACATTAATTATTATTGTCCATACGATTAATGGAAATACAGAAAAACATTAGAATTGAAGCAATACATCAGTTGCTCCCATGTCATTCAATAAACGTATGATCTTCCCACATGATATGATGATAGGGCCATCAACTACCCACTCCATTGTTCCCTTCCTCAGGGCATCCCCCATGCCGACCACACTAGCCACACATAGCAGTGGCACACCTATGGACTTTCCAGTGACATTCAAATGATCTTCAAAGCTTGGCTTGTAATTCCGGTGTGCCCATTCAGATTCTTGGAGATAATAACTAGATAACCTTTGAAACTGCAATCAAATTAAACATAGAACTCTTAATATATGTTGAAATGCATCATCGACCTTTTACAAATATAGGGATGTACTGTACTACCTCTTTCTTGACGTAAACTACTTGATTTCTCTCCTCAAGTTCAAGTTGGTCCTTGAAGGTTGTGAGTAGTAAATCATAGAACATCTTCAGGTACTCTGGTAGATGAGATTCAGCGTTGTGATCCCATCTAACCGAAAGGAATGTGGCTAGGGAAGATTAGTTGAATGGTGTCAATTTGACTAGACAAAAAGAAATTAATGCGAAAGGAATGTAATCAAACCTCTGTATGGACATGTTTAGCTGCCGACTTTCCTCTATGGTGGCATGGACATCATATGTGTCATTCATCACCGTAAGTAGTGCCGTTATTTTGGTAACCATCTGACGTGCCATCTCAAAGTCCTTCTCGTAGTACAGAATGTAGGACCAAGTGTAAGCCTCCACCAGACGATCCCGAATATAGCTTAGTCCAATGTACCCGTAAGCATATTCCCACCACCTAAAATAATGGCATCCTTAATCAGACATAGTTCAATATAAAACATGTCAATCCTGCCTAATTTAGGGGCTGTGAGTTTTTTTGTTGTTTCTTTCGTCTGGATTTCCTTACTTGTACATACAAGAGAGACTTATGTACCTAGACAGAGACTTGAGCTCCTTCGAATGCACATGCTGCAAAAGGGTAAACTCCAGTTTGGCGAGCTCCAGTAGAGTTGGATTATGCCCTTCCTCCTGTTTGTACTCTGCGAAACCATGCAGTGTTTCCAATCTTCTGTAGGTCCTTGGCAGTGGAATGTGGAGGGCTCGGTCGACTTGCTCTGCTAAAGGTGACTTTAACTTGCTACTCATTGACTCAAGATGATACCTTGCGAAAGAACTGGCTTCTTGAAGCTCCGGCTCACCATGAACCGAAAGGAATGCAGCGTTGTACAAGCCTAACAATCCCTTTGGTTCATTAGTTATCTCCTCACGGAATCATCCACACCCATCCATGAATTTATGGAACACATCTACAATTCAAAATGTAAATGATTGTTGATATCTTGGACTAGCCATTAAGAATCTGTGTTACAACGTCTAGTGGTTTGATGGGTATTATTGATACAATGGATACCTGCAGATACCCAGAGTCCATGCTCTCTAAGCAAGCGAAATCGAAGAGCCACCTCATGGAGGCTGGAGCTATTGAAGTCGTTCTCATGGATATAGCCCAGCGCGATGTCTATCTGGCCCTGGAAGAGATGATCGATGCCAAGAAGTTGCAACGCGTCCACAAGGGTAAGTGTCCCTATCATGTCATGGTTGCATTCCTTGAATTGCAAACACACGCCCACCTTCAGTTCATCGACTCTCATCGTCATCCATTCCTCCGACCTCTGCATAGAATTAATAAAATTTTGGTCGATGGAGCATGTCTAAGAGTAATATATATATATATATATATATATAGAATCGTTCAGTAGTTTGTAAAACATAGAAACAAATATTTACTAGTAGCCTTAGATGGTAAACGTACCATGCCACATATAAAATCCAAGCCATAATAATGTAATACATCTGTTCTATATTATGAGACGTCACATACATACCTTTAGTGGTTGCGGCTCATATTCGATGAAAAAATTACCCCAAGACGATCGCTCGTAGCCAGACAACATTTCAGCGGTGACAGCAGTCATTGTCTCGTGAGCTGATGGTTTTTCGTAGCTGTTTGCTTGGGTAGATCTACGTCGGTCATCGCCATGAGACCTCGTTCATATGCTTCTACTGCGACACTGAGGAGCCACCAAGGTAGGGGAAGCCCTTGGTGCAATGCTGGAAACCATGCCGTACATGTTTATACCCGTGTTTACCGACTATTATGAAGAACGGCACCAAGCTAGGTAGGAGCAGCTTATGAAAAACGTAGGCGTGCAAAACAACTGCAGCAGAAGTGCAAAACAACTGCAGCAGAAGTGCAAAACAACTGCAGCAGAAGTGCAAAACAAGTGCACGGACTACCAGATAGCATATTCACAAAGCGTAGCTTGCTAGCACAAAGTGCTCGAGAGGTCCTGATGAAAGCTATTCCTCAAGCAATTCTGGCTTACGTGATGGGAATTTTTAAACTACCACTTTCTATCTGTGATGAGCTCACCAAATTAATCCGCGAGTACTGGTGGGGTGTGGAAAAAGGCAAACGTAAAACACATTGGGTTAGTTGGACTAAAATGATTAGGTCCAAATCACACAGAGGCATGGGGTTCTGTGACATGAGAATTTTTAATCAAGCCCCACTTGCGAGACAAGCTTGGCGCCTTATTATGTTCCTTGATAGTCTATGCTCACAAGATCTCAAGGCGCGCTACTATCCCAATGGTGATCTACTAGATACAGTATTTTCAAGCAATCCGTCTCCTACTTGGTCGGCTATCTCATATGGATGGTAACTTTTGAAAAAAGGTATTATTTGGCGCGTTGGTAATGGCAGAATTATTAGAATCTAGCGGGACAGTTGGATTCCGTGGAAAAGTTACGGAAAAACCTTGAGTGTCCGCGGTAATAGTTGGTTGCGTTGTGTCTCTGAACTTCTTGACGATCATGGGAATTGGAATGAACAGCTCCTCTATCATTCCTTTATTCCTTCGGAAGCGGACGGAATTCTCAAGATAAAACCGTCTCGACTATAATTAAAACTACCAGAGACCATATGGTTTTCGAGTCGAGTTTGAAATCATCGCGATACATGAAATAAAAGTATGTGAATTAGACAATCGATTATTTTGTAATAATTCAGCGACCTGTGGTTTATATCAACAAATTACAATTTAGATAATAAGGCAGTGAGTTGTTTGCAATCCATTGTATCAATCACGGGTGGCTATAGATTAATTCTAACACTTTATTGTGAGAAGTTAGTGGAAGAAAATAGCCCGTTATTGGTAATAGTGAAACAATAAACATTAAAGATTGATGAAAAATCAGCCATACAGTATTATTTAAATTAGCATTGGGGGCATAGTCAATCTATTGATGAAATTCCTAAATTTCTAAAATCAAGTATTGCATTAAGATTAACTCTAATTATCATATCAAAATAAATAAATATTGGTAATATGAACACTAATACAATTTGGTAAGGCATTATTTGATATTAGAGTGCTAAAATTTATATATCTAGATTTCATTACATTTGATTTAATTGATTTTATTTTTCTACTCCCTCCGTCTAATAATAGATGTCATAGGTTTTAAATTTTTTGGATGAATCTATATAGTAAATAGTGTCTAGATTCATCCAAATTTTGACAAATATGCGACATCTATTATGAAAGGAAGGGGTATATGGGATAGTACATGAATGATGTTTCTAATAATAGTAGTAGTAAAAAACAACAATAATATCATAGTTCTATCACCATTCCTTGCTTAAATGGTTGAAAATGGTTAGAATGTTATAGTATTTAAATTTATAGAATATGAATTCCTATAAGCGGATGTCGTCCTGCCGGAAGGCCCTGCCAAGGCAAGTTTCGCGTCTGCCGGAGAGCTACGGTAGGCAGAATTTGACTCTTTTCCTACCATGGCAGAGACAGAAGGTTTGATAGCTTCAAGACTCAAGTTAGGCACACCCTATACTCCAATTAACACAAAGAAGATTCTTGGGGCTGAGTCGACGTCCATTGGGGGAATCCTTGATAGGAACAAACCCTCTTTGGCAGAGGTGATTACTTTTGGAGGCATTGAGAAGGCGGCGGCTACGGAGATTTGGTCCAGCGATCGTGTTCGAGCCCAACCAAATGCTGACACCACACAGATGGAGCATGCTGCGGATCTGGTACAGCACCGAGATGAGTTTAAAGGTATGAGCGTAAACCCGAGCTTTTCTATCATGTCTTTTTCTAATATTGATATTATAGTCACAGCGAGATCGGTTGGGGTATCTTTAGGGGAAACCTCTTTTCAAAGAGATGCGGCGGCAAACCTAATAAAAGATAATGAATTACATAGAACCTTAACTCTTCTCGAACACAAGGTTGCAACAACAGATACAAATAATTTTGGTGAAGCGTGTTTGGCGGTTTCTAAAATTTCAACACTTTTGTGATGATTTGATTGAGGAGGAATTATCTGAGTTAGATGATCTTGCCAATAATCTTGCAAAGGATCCTCCTAAGATGCGTGGGCGTAAGAAAAAAGTTTCCGGGAATATAAGAGGTACTAGAACTAGGAAGAATAAAACGTTCTAAAAAATGCAGAATATAAGAGGAATGATATGGAATAGTGAGGATTTTCGGGACATAGGAAAACACCTTTTTGTATCTGAAACTATTAGAGAACAGAAATTGGACTTTATTGCTCTGTTGGAAACAGGGAGATCAATTTTTACGGTTCCTTTTCTCAAACATCTGACACCGGGGAAGGACTTTGCATGGTTCTGCTTACCACCCCAAGGTAGATCAGGAGGAATCTTAGTGGGAATTAATTCTGAAACACTTCAATTTGAAAAGGTGGATTAGGGTGATTTTTTAGTCAAATTTATTTGAAATGCCGCCAAGATGGTTTCCAATGGATTTCGGTTCTTGTCTATGGGGCAGCACAAGATAATATGAAGCATGTGTTTCTAGCTGAATTGGTTCGTGTTTGTGAAAAGGAACTTTGCCTCTTCTGGTTGGGGCTAATTTTAATATTTTAAGAAGAAGGGAGGACAAAAATAATGATAACTTTAACTCGAGATGGCCTTTTATGTTTAATGCAATGGTGAGGAAATCGTTAATCGTTAACTGCTCGGTCGGCTTAGGAGTAGCGAGTAATCGGAATTCGGATGATTAACTGATTTAATCGATCGGCTATTAATCGGTACAACCTACACAAATTAGCACCTAAAACACATGTATATAAGAAATAAATAGTATATGGGCCTGTATATGCCCAACCCTACTTATATAGAGCCTAAAATCCCAATAAAACACATACGCTTCTCCTCTGAAGTTGCTCTTCTCCCACCACCTACCTAGGGTACTGGTTGTAGACGGTGGGAACCAAGCTCTTTGAGGCGGGAATCAAGCAGGAGCTTCGCAAAACCTACTTCATTAGGGTGGGCTAGCGGTTGGATGGGCGATATGTCTTGAAAATTTTACAATTTTTTTGACCAAGTGTAGTAGTTAATCGGGAATATACCTTGTAATCGGTCTGTCAAAGCTGTTAGTCGGGATAAAGGATTAACTCAGCGGATTAGTGGTGACATGGTTATACCCTACGGGTACGTAACTTCAGCATACCTAGTTCAGCCCAAGGAAGGCCCACGGCAGACATACGCTGGCCAATGAAGATTTTCGGGTGGCCAAGGCCCATGACGTCTTCGAATCCTTGGAGAGCAAGACTAGAGTTTGAATACAACTTGTAACCTACTCGTATCGGCACCCGAGACCTAGCCTCCCCATATATAAAGGCTAGGAGGGGCCAACGAGGAGGACACGCTCGTACACAATAGACCTAGATCTCGACTCATACTTTCGCACACGCCAGATCGAATCTGCGCACCCTGTAACCTTCGGTTCCGCCGTAATCAAAGAGCAGACAAGCAGGAGTAGGGTTTTCCCTCCGGGGGCCTGAACCTGGGTAAATCTCGTGTCCCCTGGTTGCTTGCCTGTTAACCGTGCCACGATCTCCAGCATCCCCATCTTCTCCAAAACTCAAGTCCATAACAATGGGCATTGACGAGATTAAACCTCGTCAATTGGCGCCGTCTGTGGGAATTGGGGCTGCTGATTGTGCGGTCGTGACGGTTCCGACCCGATCGATCTACAACTCCGCGGCGACGGAGAATCACCTCCTCTTCGGCGCTTTCGACTTCACCGCCCACTCGCCGGATACCATGAAGGATTTCAAGCCCGTAGGCGACGGACTCGAAATCTTGTTCGGGAGCTTCTGCTTCCAGGTGGGACAAACTGGCACCCTCCGCCTCCCTGAGCGGGTGCTCGTGCCGTCAATCAGGCCCGCTTCGTGGGCTCCACACCCCGCGCTACGCACGTCACCATCAACAGATGAGTTCTACAGCAGCAGCAGCTGCAACTCCGATCTGTGCGATCCACCTTCGGATGAAGGGACCTAAGGTTCCGGATCCGAAAGCTGCGGCAGCAGCCAACCAATCTGCAGGCACTATCTGTGCGCCGCAATCATCCAAACCAACGAGGAAACGCCTAACCCGCCGCCCAACCCCAACCCGCAGGACAGAAACGGCGAAAACGGTGCAAACGGCGAAAACGGGGAAAACAGGGGCCACCTCATCCAACTTAGCAAAGAAGGATGGGTCGAAGCACGCCGCGCCGTCGCAGGCGAAATAGTCCTACCTCTGGACTCCCCACGTGATCTGCTGATGGCATACCACTACCTCCTCATCGAGGAGCACAAGAAGCAAGTCAAGATGCAGGAGACGCTCGACAAACGCAAGAAAGCAGCCTCTGAGTCCAGTGCGCGACGAGCTGCGCTCTCCGCCAAAGGACCTGGCTCTAGCACAAACGGAAACCAGGGAAACAAGCACCGCTCTCGGGTGGAAAACATGGACCCGAAGGAGCGACGTGACGTGACCCGAACTCTCCACACATCGTTCATGGATATGGACGCCGACGGCAACATCACCCCGAAGACGCCACAAGCTGCGATCATGGCAGCCACTGCGTATCTCGCGGCTCACCCACCTCCGGAGGGGGATCCGAAAAGGGCCATGCATAGGTCCGCACTCACCGGACTAGGACTAATCGGAGCTGCGCTCCACGAAGACGCTCCTACGGAGCCGAAGAAGAAAGCTCCGGCCAGGCGCGACCGGAGCCCCACTCCCTCATCCGAAGATGAAGAAGAACACGATCTTCCTCGAAGGAAGAAGATCTCGCACCGCCATAAACACGACTACGACGCCAGAGACAAGCTTACACAGCGCAAGATCGACAAAGCACGCGCCAAACGCGCATGCTCGTCTGAGTCTGAGATGGATGAAGACAAAGGAGAACTCTGCGGGGCTCGATGCTTCAGCAGATCCGTCCGGCGAACACAGATGCCACGCAACTTCAAGCTTCCTTCGGATACTCCGAAGTTCAACGGCACGCAAGATCCAAAGTCCTGGCTCAGTGACCATCTGTCATCAGTTAAGCTTCACGGAGGCAACAAAGAAACCGCCATGCAATGCCTTCAGCTGCAGCTGACAGGCGCGGCGCGGGTCTGGCTTAGCAGCCTATCATCAGGATCCACCCGAAGCTGGGAGGAGCTCGCTTATAGCTTCATCCGAAATTTCAAAGGCACCAGCAAGAGGCCCGCCTCAATCGAAGAGTTGCGAGCCTGCACTCAGAGAACGGGTGAATCTATTCGCTCGTACATACTACGCTGGTCTATAACCAAGAACTCCGCAGCACACATCTCCGAAGAAAGGGCCATCGACGCCTTCAGGGACGGCGTCAAGCGCCCAGACTTCAAGGAGGAACTTGGGTGTGTAAAGCCCAAGACACTCGACCACCTCATGGAAATCGCCAACAGTTGGGCAGACGGCGAAGATTGCATCCAGCGGGCGCAATCAGATGAAGAGGACGACTACGGCCGAAGACGCGAACGCCGCAGCAAGAGGAGATCGCGCGTCTACGAGGACCGCGACGGACCCGACATGGTCGCAGCCGGCTACGCCGACCGCCATAACGACAACAGCCGCAACAGCGGAGGATACCGCAGCGGAAACTTCCCCGACAACGGACGACCAACGCAGTCGTGGCAACGCCGCGACCGCGACAACGGACCCTCAGCATTCGACAAACTTTCGGGTCCATGCACCATCCACTTCTACATCGACAAACAAGATGGCAAAAAGAAAGCTAGCCACATGCTCAAGGACTGCCGCGAGTTCCAGAAACTCAGCGAAAGCATGGTGCAGATGAGGCAACAAGCTCCAATTCCTGCGTTCGGAAACGCACCTGCGCCAGGTGAAATATCACACGGAGCTCCTCCACCGCCGCCTATTGGAGGCCCAAATCAACCAGTCGCACCAGCGCAACACAACGCCGGGGTCGCATACCCCCCACCAAAGGGAGCACTAAATATGATCCAGAAGGGACGCCCAACCAACAGGGTGCAGAAGAAAATCACCTGACAAATCAATTTAGCCGTGGCAACTCCGCCTGCAATCCCTGAGTACCTCAGCGGATCGGAGTCCTGCATCACATTCACTCGCGTGGATCACCCTTGCCAGATCCCTCGCCCAGGTCATGCTGCCCTGGTGCTGGAGGCGCAGATCGGAGGCTTCGAGATGAGTTGCATCTTCATGGACGGCGGCAGCGGCATCAACCTAATGTTCGCAAGCACTCTAGCAGCTATGCGGATCCCGCAATGCAGCCTGGAACAATCAGACACAACGTTCCACGGCATTGTCCCAGGGAAGGGCATCTCCCCCCTGGGCAAAATAGGGCTCGACGTCATCTTCAGGAAGCCGGACAACTTTCGGTAGGAGCGCCTAGAATTCGAAGTGGTAGACTGGCCGTCGCAATACCACGCCATCCTGGGACGTGTAGCATTCGCAAGGTTCCTGGCCGTCCCACACTACGCATACCTACTACTCAAGATGCCAGGACCGAGGGGTGTCATCACAGTCCACGGGAGCTTCACCCGATCAGACCAATGCGACAGGGATTTCAACAAAATCTCCTAGTCTTTCGGCATGCAAGACGAGCTTGTAAGGCTCCGCGAGGTGACGGACAATGGGCTACCCCCAGTCACCAAGCAGAACGCACCTGACATGTCTTTCGACTCCACCATCAACACCAAGAAAGTGCAGGTCCATCCAACGGATGCCTCCAAGACGGCGCTGATCGCCAACGACCTCAGCACCGCATAGGAAGGCGCGCTCGTCGAATTCCTCCGTGAGCGCTGGGAAATCTTCGCCTGGTGTCCTGCGGACATGCCAGGAGTTCCCAGGGAATTCGCCGAGCACGCACTCAATGTCTTCCCAGACACCAAGCCAGTCAAGCAGTCCATCCGAAGACTGTCGGAGCCACGAGCCGAAGCTATCGGCAAGGAGATCAACAGATTACTCGCAGCAGACTTCATCCGGGAAATCAAGGAAAGCGAGTGGCTGGCAAACACGGTGATGGTCCCGAAGAAGGACACGGACATCCTGCGGATGTGCGTGGACTTCACGTCACTAAATAAACACTGCCCTAAGGACCACTTCCCTCTTCCTCGGATCGACCAGATCATCGATTCGACTGCAGGTTGTGAGAAACTCTCCTTCCTCGACGCCTACTCAGGCTATAACCAGATTCGACTCAAGGTCGAAGATCAAGAGAAAACGGCGTTCATCACACCGTTCGGAGTATACTGCTACAACACAATGCCCTTCGGGCTAAAGAACGCGGGTGCCACGTACCAGCGATGCATGCAGGCCTGCCTCAAGGACCAGATCGGTCGCAACGTCCAAGTCTATGTCGACGACATAGTCATAAAAACCAAGGAGGCAAGAACACTTATCGACGATCTCCGCGAGACGTTCGACAACCTTGATCGCTATAGGATCAAGCTCAATCCAGAAAAGTGCGCCTTCAGCGTCCCCTCGGGTCAGCTGCTCGGGTACTTCATCTCTCAACGAGGGATCGAAGCGAACCCGAAAAAAATCAAAGCTATCATGACAATGGATAAGCCGAAAAACCTCAAGGGCATTCAGCAGCTCGCAGGGCGAGTAGCGGCACTAAGCAGGTTCATTGGCCGCATGGGCGAGAAGGCCCTACCATTTTACCAGCTGCTGCGCAAGGCAGACAAGTTCGAGTGGACACCAGAAGCCAACGACGCATTCGAAAGCCTCAAGCGGCTCCTCTCCACCTCGCCAGTTTTGGTCACGCCAAAAGAGCGCGAACCCCTGTTGCTGTACATAGCAGCCACACACCAGGTGGTCAGCACAGTACTCGTGGTCGAACGACCCGAAGAAGGCAAGACCCACGGGGTACAACGCCTAATTTACTACCTCAGCGAGGTTCTCACTCCAACAAAACAGCGGTACCCGCACTACCAGAAGCTGGCCTACGGCGTATTCATGACGGCTCGACGACTGAACCACTACTTCCAGGAGCATCAGGTGATGGTCGTCAATGAGGCACCCCTAAACAGCATCCTGAATAACCCAGAGGCCACAGGACGCGTGGCCCTGTGGGGCATTGAACTATCACCCCTGGACATCATCTACGAGAAGCGACACGCAATTAAATCTCAAGTCCTTCCGGACTTCCTGGTGCACTGGATGGAGCTGCAGCTGCCTGACACCCCAGACATGTCGCAGTCCTGGACAATGCATTTTGACGGCTCCCCGCAAGGTGATAAGATGAAGTACGTCCTTCGGATGAAATTCAGAGCCTCCAACAACGAGGCCGAATACGAAGCCCTCATCCATGGCATGAAGATGGCAAAAATATGCGGCGCAACGCGCCTGGTCATCTACGGTGACTCCAACCTTGTCGTACAGCAGACGATGAATGAGTGCGACGCACACGCCGAAAACATGATCGCGTACCGCGCGCTATACAACGCACTCGAAGGAGAATTCGTCGGCTGCGAACTTCGGCACGTTGGAAGAGAGAGCAACGAGGAGGCCGATAAACTCGCCAACTTCGGCTCCACTTGTGCAAAGGTACCACCAGGTGTGTTCCTCGAACAGATCTGCGTGCCATCCATCAAGCGAAAATTCCCCAAGGGATCACCCGAAGAAGCAGAACACTCGGGGGCTACGCTACCCGAAGGTCATGAAGGACCCAAAAAGTTGGATACCGAAGTTGCCATGGTCAACCTGATGCAGGTCATGGCAGTCGAAGAAACTTGGACACGTCCATACCTCCAGTTCCTGATAAACGGAGAATTGCCAGACAGCCCGACAGATGCCCGGCGCGTATCTCGTCGGTCAAAAGCCTTCACCATCATCAACGGCGAGCTGTACAAACGCAGCATTACGGGCGTACTACAACGGTGCGTCACCATCAATAACGGCAAGGCCATACTCCAAGATATCCACGAGGGCATCTGCGGCCACCATGCAGGCAGTCGCTCCCTCGTCGCCAAAGCTCTGCGAGCAGGATTCTACTGGCCAACGGCCATGAGCGACGCGAAGGACATCGTCCGAAGATGCAACGGGTGCCAACGGTTCGCCGACAAACCGCACGCACCTGGGTCCGAACTT
Organism: Avena sativa; assembly: GCA_916181665.1. Classification (NCBI taxonomy): domain Eukaryota; kingdom Viridiplantae; phylum Streptophyta; class Magnoliopsida; order Poales; family Poaceae; genus Avena; species Avena sativa. Next base: position 441,073,180 of record OV702295.1, read on the forward strand.
CGACCCATACCCATAGCCTGGCCTTTTGCCCAATGGGGCCTTGACATGATCGGCAAACTGCCAAAATCCTTGAAGGGAGGACACGTCTTCCTCCTGGTCGCAGTCGACAAATTCACCAAGTGGATCGAAGCAATGCCAGTCACCAACCAGAAGGGCAAAACCGCCGTCAAGTTCTTCGAATCCATTGTCTACAGGCTTGGCGTACCGCACAGCATCATCACCGACAACGGATCGAACTTCATCTCTGAAGAATTTCAGGACTTCTGCGAAGGCCTCGGGATCAATATCACATATGCCTTAGTGGCACACCCGCAACAAACGGGCAAGTGGAAAAGGCCAACGGCCTAATCGGCGCTGGCATCAAGAAGCGCCTCATGAGCTCACTCGAGCACAAAGATGGAAACTGGACGAAAGAGCTACCGTCTGTCCTGTGGAGCTTACGGACTACGCCAAACAGCTCCACCGGCTGCACACCGTTCTTCATGGTGCACGGAGCTGAGGCCGTGCTACCAGCCGAAGTACGCCACCAGGCTCCACGAGTCGTCGCTTACAGCGAAGCCGAATCCACGGCTTCACTCGAAGATGCCGTCGACACACTCGACGAAGCACGGGATATAGCAGCAGCTAGATCAGCGGTGTACCAGCAAAGTCTCCGCAACTACCACAGCCGCCGGGTGCGCCCAAGGTCCTTCGTCGAAGGAGACCTCGTCTTGCGACTTAAGCAAAAGCGACCGAATAAACTCGAGTCACCATGGGAAGGACCCTATGCCATCACCGAGGTCATCCCAGGTGGCGCCTATCGCCTCAAGCACGTGGAGTCTGGAGTCGCATACTCCAACCCGTGGAACGTCTCGCACCTGCGACGATTCTACCCGTAGCAACCTACACCCCTTGTTACTTTCAATAAGGCTTTCAGCCAAGGCTACTCAGCCGAATCATGTACCTCCTCCATTACGATATAAATACAGCTAAGTACCTCGCCCCCAACCCTCGGTTGACTATTTTCTGCAACTTTACTACATGCTACATACGCACTCGGGGGCTCCCCCCACCTCACGATTTCATCGACTGAGGACAAAACGTGTACACCTGAGTAGCTGACCACGTCAGGCAAACGAAAAGGACACGTACTCAATCAAAGCACTGCGTGCTCGCAAACAAGCGAACCTTTACAACAAAGGGCACATACACGCCCAGCCGCAATATACAAATTTTACATCTATCTGTTTATTTTCAGGTACTACCTATTCTGAAGAATAACCTGAGCACGCTGCTCAAACAAATCTACAATCTGTTCGGCATACTGCCTTACAGCCGCGTAATGCGGACGCATATTCCACTCGCTACCATTTGGTCGAGGAGGTGGCCCAGTCGCCACAGCAGCCAAATCTACATCAGGGCGATGCACCCTCACAAGAGACAAGGCAGCCTTCACCCCTGCGACGAGCTGCTGCCGCACCCGCTCCTTGACATTGTCGGCACTCGGAAACTTCGACAGAAGACCTGCAAGGGTCATTGGCACAGCATCCAACGGAAACATGACGTGCAGCACCGAGGAAAGCGATGTCTGCACCTGGCGGAGCACCCGCGAAACCTGGTAGACACGATCCTGCACCGTCGCCAGAACTATGGCGCGATCACGATCCATCCAGAAGAAGCCGCCGGCCTCCATGTCCTGTTGAGTCAAGCAATTGACTCGAACAGCAATACGCTCCTTTTCTTCCCTCGGAGCAAGATTGGCACCTGCGACAACCGCACAAAACAAGAGTAAAGCCAGCAGGCTCACCCGAAGAACTGAGCTACAGCCCGAAAGAAGGATCAACTTACATTGCAGCTGCTCGGACAGCCGACCCAGCTCCGCCATCAAATACTCCTCTCTGGCAGCACCACGGTCTGCTTTGGACTTCCAAACGTCACCGCGACCGCGTAACCCAAGCAAATCTCTCTCCAAGCTGCGCACGCGATCTCGAAGAAATGCGAGCTGCGAGGAATCATCCAATGATGCTCGCAAGGGCCTTTCGGATGAAGTGTCAACTGGGTCAGCACCCAAAGGAACCTATAATAGTAGAAAAAAAAGGCACACAGACATTCAGCCAAGGATAGAGCACAACTCGGAGGAATTCATTAAAATATATAAGGCCTCTACATGGCACAAGGATGATACTACAAAAGATATTTACAACAAAAACAGACTACAAACTACCCTACGTCTACTATGCCTAAGGCGGAGGGCACTGAGTCGCCTCAGAACCAGACTGCCTAGCTTTGGCCTCGCCCTGCTGCCGCAATGCGTACTCAGACAGCAGGTCAATGAGCTTGGGCCCATATCGTCTGCAGCGAGCGGAGTAGGCGGCGAAGGCTACCTCGGATCCATCTGCAGCCGTAGGCATCCGAAAAGTAATCTGGGGCAGGTCCAGCTCTGCCCCAGCCGCCATGAACATCGCCAGCCCGACGGACGCGCCGATGCCCTTCTGCTTGCGCTTGTATGCTGCAGGCGCTTCGGATGACAGAGCCTCTGCCAGGGCACCCACATCTTCAAGGGATGCGCCCTTCGGGAAGAGCTCCTGGTAGAAGCGACCAAGGACCTCTTTCGCCTTGGCAAGGGAGTTGACGACGGTGCTGCAGCGGTCTTCGACCGCTAAAGTGGCATCATCTAGAATACTCCCGTGCTCCAGAGCACCACGGTCAAACTCGATGCCTGCGGCAACTAAGACAAAAAAAGAAGAAAACATGAAGAAAGGCAACATAGAAGAAGATCCGTAGAAAAAGGAGCAAGTACACAAGCTAGCGCTCACCCGAAATAGCCTTGGCAGCAGCCATGAGCTTCTCCGCCACCCCTTTTTCACGAGCAGCCGCAACGGTGGCCAGCTGCTCCTCACGATCTGCGGCCTCCTGCTGCAGACGCTCTTTCGCTTCGGCTGCCTTCGTCAGCTCCAGCTCAAGGCGCTCTCTCGCCCCAGCGGCAGCTTCGGCCTTCTGCTCCGATTGTCCAAGGCTCTTCTTCAGAGCATCGACCTCACGGAGAGAGTCGTTATGCTCCTCTGCATTTACAACAAGCAAGTGTCAAAGAACAGGACCAGGATAAGCAAGAGAAGTACTACAAGGCAGACGAATACCTTGAAGCTGCCGCAATTTCGCCTCCAGCGTCAGGCGTTCCTCCACCAGCCGCTTAGCCTCTTGGACAAAAGGCTGCAGCAACAGGCAATAGTAGTAAGAGCAGGACTTGGGGGCTACGCCCAACACAAAGAAGCATAAACAACATTAGCATACAAAGACACTCGGGGGCTCCCCCCGTAACATCAAGCAGGAAAACTTACGTGCTCCGAAGGCGAACCCGCAGGCCCGCCTGCGACATTCTGAGGCGCAACCACCATCCTCTCCTGCACAGGAGGAACTGGTGCAGCATCACCCGAAGTCGCCACCGTCTGAGGAGGAGGCGACGCAATGTTCGACTCCCCCATCATCTCCCCCGCACCATCACTGGAGCCGTCGGAGGATTGCCTGCATACGAAGCCAATCAGCACAGGTGCAAACATCATAAAAAGAAAAGGACAACAGTACAACAAGAACAACTTACGAGCCCAACGCGCTCAGGTCGAAGATAGGAGAAGCCCTTCGGGACCTCTTCTCCTCCTTCTTTTCTTCCTTCTTCTCCTCCTTCTTTTCTTCCTTCTTCCGCTTTGCTGGCGGGTGCGGTGCAACAGCCCGCACAGGAATGGCAGGAAGGGGAGAGGAAGAACCTCCATGAACATCATCATGACGCTCAAAACCCAGAGGATTTCTGGGAGTCGGTGGAGTTGAAGCATCTGAAGACTCGCTCGAGCTCCGTGATCGCTTGCGCGAATGGTCCTCACTCGATTCGTCGGCATCCTCCGCTGGGGATCGCGCTGACGGTAGCTCGGACACGGAATCCACCACTTCATTATCCGGGGCATTCGGATACCTCTCGGGCAACGGTGGTGCCATGCCCGGCACTTTGAAGCTCTACAAGATGAGAAGAAACTTTGTTAGCAAACAAAGGACACAAATAAACACCCAACAAAAAAGGGGAGCACTACATGCATAAATCTACACCTTTGGCACGGCCAATGTCGAAGAAAAGGGAGGAGTCAGCGACTTCTCCGGGAGTCCCTCGTCGGCCTTGAACTTCAACAGCACGCGAAGAGCCTTGTCAAGTTCCACCTCGGAGATTTTCTCACTCGAAACTCTCGTCGGATCACGGCGCCCAGAGTAAAGAAACATCGGATGCGCCCTCGCTTGGAGAGGCTGCACCCGACGCTCAAGAAACGTCCGGATGATGTCGACACCGTTCACCTCCTTCTCAGGAATCAATTGGAGATCCTCCACCCGACGGTACAAGGCCTCTATCTCCGCCACCTCACCATCCAAGATTTGGTTTTTCCAGGATCTTTTCTTCTCAATCAACTGGGAGTGGTCAAAAGGAACGAGACCAAAATCTTGCCCAGGCAGTACGGAGTCACGGATGTAAAACCATTTCCTCCGCCAGTACTGGACAGATTCGGACATGGAGAAGGAAAAGAATTGAACATTGGGACTAAGGGAGATGATGAAACCCCCAATGGGATACACACCATCCGAACCAGACTGCCTCTTCACGGAATAAAGCTTCCGGAAGAGGCCAAAGTGCGGCTCAATGCCAAGCCAACACTCGCAAAGCGTGATAAAACACGCAATGTGGAGAAGGGAGTTGGGAGACAGATGATGGAGTTGAACCCCATAGAAAAAGAGCAGTCCACGAAGGAAGTCATGGACCGGAAAAGAAAACCCGCGAATCATGAAGGCAACAAACATAACCCGATACCCAGACGGGGGACGGGGGATTACCTCATTGCCGGGGAGTATCACGGCCGTCGTGTCTTGCGGGATCAGGCTCCGCTCGCGCAGTTTGCGGAGATCGCTCTCCATGTTTCTGATCGCCGCCAGCCACCATCGGTGACGCGAGCAGTGGCGGTGCCCTTCTTGCCTCCGGCGGCGCTGGTCCCAACTACAGATGAGGACTTCTTTGGTTTCCCCATGGCGCTACGGCGGTGGTGGCGTTGCCAACGAAGAAAGACAAAGGAAATGTGGAGGAAACTCTCAGCGCGCAGCAAGAAAAGCTCAAGAACGAGGGGGCAGTGAATAGATGAACTGCTGCGGTGAAAAACAAACCGCGATTTCACCAGGGATTATAACAGCAAAGACGACGCACGCTGGCCGTCCATCGAGAAGACCTAACGCCAACGGTAGATCTGGCCGTACACATGTCAGCACCAAAACGAACCGTCGTTACCACGCCGTCCACTACGTGCGGAAATCGAGGAGACGCCGTAATCATCTCCACGCCGCGCGTGACCGGTCAATTCAAAGTCAGCAAGTGGGACCCACGCTTCGTTCAGTCAAGTCATCTCTGGCGTAGCAGACGCTTGAGGTCATCGATCGTCAGCACTGACGTCATTAAAAGCTATACTAGCACCAACTTCGGCTCCACAACTAAGAGTACTCACTCGAATCTACGATTCGACTAAATACTCGGGGGCTACTCCTATCAGGAGCGCTGGCCGCGCACCCGAAAGACAAATGAAGACAAAGCACTTCTCTGAGTCCTATGTCGAGTCTGCGACTCCACTAGGCCTCGGGGGCTACTCCCATAGGGAGGAAGGATTTAAGCATCCGAAAATTTTCGAGTCCTACGGACTAAACAACTGAGCAATGCTTGCACTAAAGTCTCCGCTCGAGTCTACGACTCGAACAGACACTCGGGGGCTACTCCCATAGGGAGCGCTGGTCGCGCACCCTATGAAATCTTCGACTGCGATCTTCCGGATCAGCACGCAAAAACTTTTTGGCAACTCTGCCCCAACAAAAATGCTAAGTGAGCAACAAATCTCCTTGGCCACCCGAAGCACCTCCGCGGTGACAAACATTCGGATGCTGTGTCTGCGACACAAAGATAAGACCTACAGATATCATCTGATGGCCTGGCAACGCACCTAACTGCGCTCTGCTAGTATGAATCCATGCCAATAGGCGTGATGAAAAATCCCGACGGACGCGTTGGGTACACCAATTAAAATCACTGGAATTCCACTCCTGTAAGTCCTCCGCGGCCTGAGTCAAATTACGCCAGCATATGTTCCAGGTCCGGGTTGAGGGACCCGAACCTGAAGAAGATCGTGTTGTTTCGTCCTAAGACAGTTAACTGACCCTGATCCGTCGGGTGAGTCAGGCACACGCATCAACAATCCCTACACACATATACTATAACTGCTCCCGAAGGTTGGAAGAGTCCTCAGCCGAATCTACGATTCGACTGATCACTCGGGGGCTACTGACATGGTTATACCCTACGGGTACGTAACTTCAGCATACCTAGTTCAGCCCAAGGAAGGCCCACGGCAGACATACGCTGGCCCATGAAGATTTTCGGGTGGCCAAGGCCCATGACGTCTTCGAATCCTTGGAGAGCAAGACTAGAGTTTGAATACAACTTGTAACCTACTCGTATCGGCACCCGAGACCTAGCCTCCCCATATATAAAGGCTAGGAGGGGCCAACGAGGAGGACACGCTCGTACACAATAGACCTAGATCTCGACTCATACTTTCGCACACGCCAGATCGAATCTGCGCACCCTGTGACGAGGTTTAATCTCGTCAATGCCCATTGTTATGGACTTGGGGTTTGGAGAAGATGGGGATGCTGGAGATCGTGGCACGGTTAACAGACAAGCAACCAGGGGACACGAGATTTACCCAGGTTCAGGCCCCCGGAGGGAAAACCCTACTCCTGCTTGTCTGCTCTTTGATTACGGTGGAACCGAAGGTTACAGGGTGCGCAGATTCGATCTGGTGTGTGCGAAAGTATGAGTCGAGATCTAGGTCTATTGTGTACGAGCGTGTCCTCCTAGTTGGCCCCTCCTAGCCTTTATATATGGGGAGGCTAGGTCTCGGGTGCCGATACGAGTAGGTTACAAGTTGTATTCAAACTCTAGTCTTGCTCTCCAAGGATTCGAAGACGTCATGGGCCTTGGCCATCCGAAAATCTTCATGGGCCAGCGTATGTCTGCCGTGGGCCTTCCTTGGGCTGGACTAGGTATGCTGAAGTTACGTACCCGTAGGGTATAACCATGTAAGTAGCCCCCGAGTGATCAGTCGAATCGTAGATTCGGCTGAGGACTCTTCCATCCTTCGGGAGCAGTTATAGTATATGTGTGTAGGGATTGTTGATGCGTGTGCCTGACTCACCCGACGGATCAGGGTCAGTTAACTGTCTTAGGACGAAACAACACGATCTTCTTCAGGTTCGGGTCCCTCAACCCGGACCTGGAACATATGCTGGCGTAATTCGACTCAGGCCGCGGAGGACTTACAGGAGTGGAATTCCAGTGATTTTAATTGGTGTACCCAACGCATCCGTCGGGATTTTTCATCATGCCTGTTGGCATGGATTCATACTAGCAGAGCGCAGTCAGGTGCGTTGCCAGGCCATCAGATGATATCTGTAGGTCTTATCTTTGTGTCGCAGACACAGCATCCGAATGTTTGTCACCGCGGAGGTGCTTCGGGTGGCCAAGGAGATTTGTTGCTCACTTAGCGTTTTTGTTGGGGCAGAGTTGCCAAAAAGTTGTTGCGTGCTGATCCGGAAGATCGCAGTCGAAGATTTCATAGGGTGCGCGACCAGCGCTCCCTATGGGAGTAGCCCCCGAGTGTCTGTTCGAGTTGTAGACTCGAGCGGAGACTTTAGCGCAAGCATTGCTCAGTTGTTTAGTCCGTAGGACTCGAAAATTTTCGGATGCTTAAATCCTTCCTCCCTATGGGAGTAGTCCCCGAGGCCGTAGTGGAGTCGCAGACTCGACATAGGACTCAGAGAAGTGCTTTGTCTTCATTTGTCTTTCGGGTGCGCGGCCAGCGCTCCTGATAGGAGTAGCCCCTGAGTATTTAGTCGAATCGTAGATTCGAGTGAGTACTCTTAGTTGTGGATCCGAAGTTGGTGCTAGTATAGCTTTTAATGACGTCAGTGCTGACGATCGATGACCTCAAGCGTCTGCTACGCCAGAGATGACTTGACTGGACGAAGCGGGGGTCCCACTTGCTGACTTTGAATTGACCGGTCACGCGCGGCGTGGAGATTATTACTGCGTCTCCTCGATTTCCGCGCGTAGTGGACGGCGTGGTAACGATGGTTCGTTTTGGTGTTGACATGTGTACGGCCAGATCTACCGTTGGCGTTAGGTCTTCTCGATGGACGGCCAGCGTGCGTCGTCTTCGCCGTTATAGGTTCCTTTGGGTGCTGACCCAGTTGACACTTCATCCGAAAGGCCCTTGCGAGCATCATTGGATGATTCCTCGCAGCTCGTGTTTCTTCGAGATCGCGTGCGCAGCCTGGAGAGAGATTTGCTTGGGTTACGTGGTCGCGCTGACGTTTGGAAATCCAAAGCAGACCGTGGTGCAGCCAGAGAGGAGTATTTGATGGCGGAGCTGGGTCGGCTGTCCGAGCAGCTGCAATGTAAGTTGACCCTTCTTTCGGGCTGTAGCTCAGTTCTTCGGGTGAGCCTGCTGGCTTTACTCTTGTTTTGTGCGGTTGTCGCAGGTGCGAATCTTGCTCCGAGGGAAGAAAAGGAGCGTATTGCTGTTCGAGTCAATTGCTTGACTCAACAGGACATGGAGGCCGGCGGCTTCTTCTGGATGGATCGTGATCGCGCCATAGTTCTGGCGACGGTGCAGGATCGTGTCTACCAGGTTTCGCGGGTGCTCCGCCAGGTGCAGACATCGCTTTCCTCGGTGCTGCACGTCATGTTTCCGTTGGATGCCGTGCCAACGACCCTTGCAGGTCTTCTGATGAAGTTTCGGAGTGCCAGCAATGTCAAGGAGCTGGTGCGGCAGTAGCTCGTCGCAGGGGTGAAGGCTGCCTTGTCTCTTGTGAGGGTGCATCGCCCTGATGTAGATTTGGCTGTTGTGGCAACTGGGCCACCTCCTCGACCAGATGGTGGCGAGTGGAATATGCGTCCGCATTACGCGGCTGTAAGGCAGTATGCCGAACAGATTGTAGATTTGTTTGAGCAGCGTGCTCAGGTTATTCTTCAGAATAGGTAGTACCTGAAAATAAACAGATAGATGTAAAATTGGTATATTGCGGCTGGGCGTGTATGTGCCCTTTGTTGTAAAGGTTCGCTTGTTTGCGAGCACGCAGTGCTTTGATTTAGTATGTGCCCTTTTCGTTTGCCTGACGTGGTCAGCTACTCAGGTGTACACGTTTTGTCCTCAGTCGATGAAAATCGTGAGGTGGGGGGAGCCCCCGAGTGCATATGTAGCATGTAGTAAAGTTGCAGAAAGTAGTCAACCGAGGGTTGGGGGCGAGACACTTAGCTTTATTTGTAGCGTAATGGAGGAGGTACATGGTTCGGCTGAGTAGCCTTGGCTGTAAGCCTTATCGGAACTAACAAGGGGGGTACATTGCTATGGGTAGAATCGTCGTAGGTGCGAGATGTTCCATGGGTTGGAGTATGCGACTCCAGACTCCACGTGCTTGAGGCGATAGGCGCCACCTAGGATGACCTCGGTGATGGCATAGGGTCCTTCCCATGGTGACTCGAGTTTATTCGGTCGCTTTTGCTTAAGTCGCAAGACGAGGTCTCCTTCGACGAAGGACCTTGGGCGCAGCCAGCGGCTGTGGTAGTTGCGGAGACTTTGCTGGTACACCGCTGATCTAGCTGCTGCTATATCTCGTGCTTCGTCGAGTGTGTCGACGGCATCTTCGAGTGCAGCCGTGGATTCGGCTTCGCTGTAAGCAACGACTCGTGGAGCCTAGTGGCGTACTTCGGCTGGTAGCACGGCCTCAGCTCCGTGCACCATGAAGAACGGTGTGTAGCCGGTGGAGCTGTTTGGCGTAGTCCGTAAGCTCCACAGGACAGACGGTAGCTCTTTCGTCCAGTTTCCAGCTTTGTGCTCGAGTGAGCTCATGAGGCGCTTCTTGATGCCAGCGCCGATTAGGCCGTTGGCCTTTTCTACTTGCCCGTTTGTTTGCGGGTGTGCCACTGAGGCATATGTGATATTGATCCCGAGGCCTTCGCAGAAGTCCTGGAATTCTTCGGAGATGAAGTTCGATCCGTTATCGGTGATGATGCTGTGCGGTACGCCGAACCTGTAGACAATGGGTTCGAAGAACTTGACGGCGGTTTTGCCCTTCTGGTTGGTGACTGGCATTGCCTTGATCCACTTGGTGAATTTGTCGACTACGACCAGGAGGAAGACGTGTCCTCCCTTCGAGGATTTTGGCAGTTTGCCGATCATGTCGAGGCCCGATTGGGCAAAAGGCCAGGCTATGGGTATGGGTCGAAGTTCGGACCCAGGTGCGTGCGGTTTGTCGGCGAACCGTTGGCACCCGTTGCATCTTCGGACGATGTCCTTCGCGTCGCTCATGGCCGTTGGCCAGTAGAATCCTCCTCGCAGAGCTTTGGCGACGAGGGAGCGACTGCCAGCGTGGTGGCCGCAGATGCCCTCGTGGATATCTTGGAGTATGGCTTTGCCGTCGTTGATGGTGACGCACCGTTGTAGTACGCCCGTAATGCTGCGTTTGTACAGCTCGCCGTTGATGATGGTGAAGGCTTTTGACCGACGAGATACGCGCCGGGCATCTGTCGGGCTGTCTGGCAATTCTCCGTTTATCAGGAACTGGAGGTATGGACGTGTCCAAGTTTCTTCGACTGCCATGACCTGCATCAGGTTGACCATGGCAACTTCGGTATCCAACTTTTCGGGTCCTTCGTGACCTTCGGGTAGCGTAGCCCCCGAGTGTTCTGCTTCTTCGGGTGATCCCTTGGGGAATTTCCGCTTGATGGATGGCACGCAGATCTGTTCGAGGAACACACCTGGTGGTACCTTTGCACAAGTGGAGCCGATGTTGGCGAGTCTATCGGCCTCCTCGTTGCTCTCTCTTCCAACATGCCGAAGTTCGCAGCCGTCGAATTCTCCTTCGAGTGCGTTGTATAGCGCGCGGTACGCGATCATGTTTTCAGCGTGTGCGTCGCACTCATTCATCGTCTGCTGTACGACAAGGTTGGAGTCACCGTAGATGACCAGGCGCGTTGCGCCGCATATTTTTGCCATCTTCATGCCATGGATGAGGGCTTCGTATTCGGCCTCGTTGTTGGAGGCTCTGAATTTCATCCGAAGGACGTACTTCATCTTGTCACCTTGCGGGGAGGTCAGTATGACTCCTGCCCCTGCTCCGGCTTCGCGTTTGGAGCTGTCAAAATGCATTGTCCAGGACTGCGACATGTCTGGGGTGTCAGGCAGCTGCAGCTCCATCCAGTGCACCAGGAAGTCCGGAAGGACTTGAGATTTGATTGCGTGTCGCTTCTCGTAGATGATGTCCAGGGGTGATAGTTCAATGCCCCACAGGGCCACGCGTCCTGTGGCCTCTGGGTTATTCAGGATGCTGTTTAGGGGTGCCTCGTTGACGACCATCACCTGATGCTCCTGGAAGTAGTGGCTCAGTCGTCGAGCCGTCATGAATACGCCGTAGGCCAGCTTCTGGTAGTGCGGGTACCGCTGTTTTGTTGGAGTGAGAACCTCGCTGAGGTAGTAAATTGGGCGTTGTACCCCGTGGGTCTTGCCTTCTTCGGGTCGTTCGACCACGAGTACTGTGCTGACCACCTGGTGTGTGGCTGCTATGTACAGCAACAGGGGTTCGCGCTCTTTTGGCGTGACCAAAACTGGCGAGGTGGAGAGGAGCCGCTTGAGGCTTTCGAATGCGTCGTTGGCTTCTGGTGTCCACTCGAACTTGTCTGCCTTGCGCAACAGCTGGTAAAATGGTAGGGCCTTCTCGCCCATGTGGCTGATGAACCTGCTTAGTGCCGCTACTCGCCCTGCGAGCTGCTGAACGCCCTTGAGGTTTTTCGGCTTCTCCATTGTCATGATAGCTTTGATTTTCTTCGGGTTCGCTTCGATCCCTCGTTGAGAGATGAAGTACCCGAGCAGCTGACCCGAGGGGACGCCGAAGGCGCACTTTTCTGGATTGAGCTTGATCCTGTAGCGATCAAGGTTGTCGAACGTCTCGCGGAGATCGTCGATAAGTGTTCTTGCCTCCTTGGTTTTTATGACTATGTCGTCGACATAGACTTGGATGTTGCGACCGATCTGGTCCTTGAGGCAGGCCTGCATGCATCGCTGGTACGTGGCACCCGCGTTCTTTAGCCCGAAGGGCATTGTGTTGTAGCAGTATACTCCGAACGGTGTGATGAACGCCGTTTTCTCTTGATCTTTGACCTTGAGATGAATCTGGTTATAGCCTGAGTAGGCGTCGAGGAAGGAAAGTTTCTCACAACCTGCAGTCGAATCGATGATCTGGTCGATCCGAGGAAGAGGGAAGTGGTCCTTAGGGCAGTGTTTATTTAGTGACGTGAAGTCCACGCACATCCGCAGGATGTCCGTGTCCTTCTTCGGGACCATCACCGTGTTTGCCAGCCACTCGCTTTCCTTGATTTCCCGGATGAAGTCTGCTGCGAGTAATCTGTTGATCTCCTTGCCGATAGCTTCGGCTCGTGGCTCCGACAGTCTTCGGATGGACTGCTTGACTGGCTTGGTGTCTGGGAAGACATTGAGTGCGTGCTCGGCGAATTCCCTGGGAACTCCTGGCATGTCCGCAGGACACCAGGCGAAGATTTCCTAGCGCTCACGGAGGAATTCGACGAGCGCGCCTTCCTATGCGGTGCTGAGGTCGTTGGCGATCAGCGCCGTCTTGGAGGCATCCGTTGGATGGACCTGCACTTTCTTGGTGTTGATGGTGGAGTCGAAAGACATGTCAGGTGCGTTCTACTTGGTGACTGGGGGTAGCCCATTGTCCGTCACCTCGCGGAGCCTTACAAGCTCGTCTTGCATGCCGAAAGACTGGGAGATTTTGTTGAAATCCCTGTCGCATTGGTCCGATCGGGTGAAGCTCCCGTGGACTGTAATGACGCCCCTCGGTCCTGGCATCTTGAGTAGTAGGTATGCGTAGTGTGGGACGGCCAGGAACCTTGCGAATGCTACACGTCCCAGGATGGCGTGGTATTGCGACGGCCAGTCTACCACTTCGAATTCTAGGCGCTTCTGCCGAAAGTTGTACGGCTTCCCGAAGATGACGTCGAGCCCTATTTTGCCCAGGGGGGAGATGCCCTTCCCTGGGACAATGCCGTGGAACGTTGTGTCTGATTGTTCCAGGCTGCATTGCGGGATTCGCATAGCTGCTAGAGTGCTTGCGAATATTAGGTTGATGCCGCTGCCGCCGTCCATGAAGACGCGACTCATCTCGAAGCCTCCGATCTGCGCCTCCAGCACCAGGGCAGCATGACCTGGGCGAGGGATCTGGCAAGGGTGATCCGCGCGAGTGAATGTGATGCAGGACTCCGATCCGCTGAGGTACTCAGGGATTGCAGGCGGAGTTGCCACGGCCAAATTGATTTGTCGGGTGATTTTCTTCTGCACCCTGTTGGTTGGGCGTCCCTTCTGGATCATATTTAGTGCTCCCTTTGGTGGGGGGTATGCGACCCCGGCGTTGTGTTGCGCTGGTGCGACTGGTTGATTTGGGCCTCCAATAGGCGGCGGTGGAGGATCTCCGTGTGCTATTTCACCTGGCGCAGGTGCATTTCCGAACGCAGGAATTGGAGCTTGTTGCCTCATCTGCACCATGCTTTCGCTGAGTTTCTAGAACTCGCGGCAGTCCTTGAGCATGTGGCTAGCTTTCTTTTTGCCATCTTGTTTGTCGATGTAGAAGTGGATGGTGCATGGACCCGAAAGTTTGTCGAATGCTGAGGGTCCGTTGTCGCGGTCGCGGCGTTGCCACGACTGCGTTGGTCGTCCGTTGTCGCGGAAGTTTCCACTGCGGTATCCTCCGCTGTTGCGGCTGTTGTCGTTACGGCGGTCGGCGTAGCCGGCTGCGACCATGTCGGGTCCGTCGCGGTCCTCGTAGACGCGCGATCTCCTCTTGCTGCGGCGTTCGCGTCTTCGGCCGTAGTCGTCCTCTTCATCTGATTGCGCCCGCTGGATGCAATCTTCGCCGTCTGCCCAACTGTTGGCGATTTCCATGAGGTGGTCGAGTGTCTTGGGCTTTACACGCCCAAGTTCCTCCTTGAAGTCTGGGCGCTTGACGTCGTCCCTGAAGGCATCGATGGCCCTTTCTTCGGAGATGTGTGCTGCGGAGTTCTTGGTTGTAGACCAACGTAGTATGTACGAGCGAATAGATTCACCCGTTCTCTGAGTGCAGGCTCGCAACTCTTCGATTGAGGCGGGCCTCTTGCTGGTGCCTTTGAAATGTCGGATGAAGCTATAAGCGAGCTCCTCCCAACTTCGGATGGATCCTGATGATAGGCTGCTAAGCCAGACCCGCGCCGCGCCTGTCAGCTGCAGCTGAAGGCATTGCATGGCGGTTTCTTTGTTGCCTCCGTGAAGCTTAACTGATGACAGATGGTCACTGAGCCAGGACTTTGGATCTTGCGTGCCGTTGAACTTCGGAGTATCCGAAGGAAGCTTGAAGTTGCGTGGCATCTGTGTTCGCCGGACGGATCTGCTGAAGCATCGAGCCCCGCAGAGTTCTCCTTCGTCTTCATCCATCTCAGACTCAGACGAGCATGCGCGTTTGGCGCGTGCTTTGTCGATCTTGCGCTGTGTAAGCTTGTCTCTGGCGTCGTAGTCGTGTTTATGGCGGTGCGAGCTCTTCTTCCTTCGAGGAAGATCGTGTTCTTCTTCATCTTCGGATGAGGGAGTGGGGCTCCGGTTGCGCCTGGTCGGAGCTTTCTGCTTCGGCTCCGTAGGAGCGTCTTCGTGGAGCAAAGCTCCTATTAGTCCTAGTCCGGTGAGTGCGGACCTATGCATGGCCCTTTTCGGATCCCCCTCCGGAGGTGGGTGAGCCGCGAGATACGCAGTGGCTGCCATGATCGCAGCTTGTGGCGTCTTCGGGGTGATGTTGCCGTCGGCATCCATATCCATGAACGATGTGTGGAGAGTTCGGGTCACGTCACGCCGCTCCTTCGGGTCCATGTTTTCCACCCGAGAGCGGTGCTTGTTTCCCTGGTTTTCGTTTGTGCTAGAGCCGGGGCCTATGGCGGAGAGCGCAGCTCGTCGCGCACTGGACTCAGAGGCTGCTTTCTTGCGTTTGTCGAGCGTCTCCTGCATCTTGACTTGCTTCTTGTGCTCCTCGATGAGGAGGTAGTGGTATGCCATCAGTAGATCACGTGGGGAGTCCAGAGGTAGCACTATTTCGCCTGCGACGGCGCGGCGTGCTTCGACCCATCCTTCTTTGCTAAGTTGGATGAGGTGGCCCCTGTTGTCCCCATTTTCGCCGTTTCCACCGTTTTCGCCGTTTCTATCCTGCGGGTTGGGGTTGGGCGGCGGGTTAGGCGTTTCCTCGTCGGTTTGGATGATTGCGGCGCACAGATAGCGCCTGCAGATTGGTTGGCTGCTGCCGCAGCTTTCGGATCCGGAACCGTAGGTCCCTTCATCCGAAGGTGGATCGCACAGATCGGAGTTGCAGCTGCTGCTGCTATAGAACTCATCTGTTGATGGTGACGTGCGTAGCACGGGGTGTGGAGCCCATGAAGCGGGCCTGATTGACGGCACGGGCACCCGCTCAGGGAGGCGGAGGGTGCCAGTTTGTCCCACCTGGAAGCAGAAGCTCCCGAACAGAATTTCGAGTCCGTCGCCTACGGGCTTGAAATCCTTCATGGTATCCGACGAGTGGGCGGTGAAGTCGAAAGCGCCGAAGAGGAGGTGATTCTCCGTCGCCGCGGAGTTGTAGATCGATCGGGTCGGAACCGTCACTACCGCACAATCAGCAGCCCCAATTCCCACAGACGGCACCAATTGACGAGGTTTAATCTCGTCAATGCCCATTGTTATGGACTTGGGTTTTGGAGAAGATGGGGATGCTGGAGATCGTGGCACGGTTAACAGACAAGCAACCAGGGGACACGAGATTTACCCAGGTTCAGGCCCCCGGAGGGAAAACCCTACTCCTGCTTGTCTGCTCTTTGATTACGGCGGAACCGAAGGTTACAGGGTGCACAGATTCGATCTTGCGTGTGCGAAAGTATGAGTCGAGATCTAGGTCTATTGTGTACGAGCGTGTCCTCCTCGTTGGCCCCTCCTAGCCTTTATATATGGGGAGGCTAGGTCTCGGGTGCCGATACGAGTAGGTTACAAGTTGTATTCAAACTCTAGTCTTGCTCTCCAAGGATTCGAAGACGTCATGGGCCTTGGCCACCCGAAAATCTTCATGGGCCAGCGTATGTCTGCCGTGGGCCTTCCTTGCGCTGGACTAGGTATGCTGAAGTTACGTACCCGTAGGGTATAACCATGTCACCCTGTAACCTTCGGTTCCGCCGTAATCAAAGAGCAGACAAGCAGGAGTAGGGTTTTCCCTCCGGGGGCCTGAACCTGGGTAAATCTCGTGTCCCCTGGTTGCTTGTCTGTTAACCGTGCCACGATCTCCAGCATCCCCATCTTCTCCAAAACCCAAGTCCATAACAATGGGCATTGACGAGATTAAACCTCGTCAAGTGGTAATCGACACGGTTAGGTCCCTAGTAGCGATTAATCGGCCTATTAATCGCTGATTCGGATGATTTTTTTAACAGTGGTTTAATGTAATCATCGAAAGTTTAAGCCTACGAGAGATTGATCTCTCCGGTAGACAGTTTACTTGGGCTAATCGTAAAAGTTCACCTACCTATGAGAAACTTGATCGCATCTTATATTCCATTGAATAGGAGCAGAAGTTTCCTCTGGTAACTGTGAGAGCTCTCACACGAACTGGCTCGGATCATACACCACTCTTGATTGACTCAGGGGTACAAGCTCACCTGGGCAACAATCCTCGATTTTCGTTTGAGCTCTCATGGCTACAACAAGAAGGTTTTTACGTTTTAGTGGCTACCGAATGGGTATCCGTGACACATGGTGACACGCCCTTACAGCGGTGGCAATATAAAATTAGGCACCTATGTAGGTTCTTGCGTGGGTGGGCAAAAAACCTAAGTGATAAATACAAAAAAGAAAAGAAGAGACTTTTACATGACTGTGTTACCAAAGCTCTATCCTGCTTATAAAAGCAATAAAACGGTTGAAAATGAGTAGCCATCAAACTCTGAACTGGATGCACAAATTTCATAAAAAAAATTCAAGCATGCTGCGAATACTGATTCTTTATCTTTCTAGCATGGCTAAACTTCGAAGGAGCTAGCTCCACTGTCCCAAATTGCCGTGTCAAAACTTCATTAGGCTTAACTCAATGCATTGTGATACCATACATGCCCTATGGGCCAGCTTGGGGAAGAATATGTACATACACACATACTCCTGAAGTAATTGCGTGAAATTTGGGATATGGATACCATGTCGCCTCCATGACCATTAGGGTTGTGGAGATTAGCAATTAGCATGTCCCCTCACCGCAACGAAAAGCCATTACTGGTTTGGGCCAGGTCAACTTTGGGAACATGCAAGCATGTGGTGCAAGTAGCTGTATATCTGAAGTACGTAGTACTTACTACTAGGTCGCAGAACATGCATGGTGCCCAAGTTGCATAAAATGAAGTGTAATAAGTCGTAGACGACTTGTAATAAGTCGTAAGATCAGGGGAGGTGTGAGGGTAGCTATAAGTAGCAGGGCTTTCTCCATCACAATTCACAAATACACCTCATCCGTCGTGTCTCTCGCCTTCTTAATTATTCTCTCCCACTTCACATATAACATATCCCTCGTAGTGCTCACTCCCTAGCTTTGCTAATGGCTTCCCGTGCAGCTGCTCTCGCGGTGCTGCTCGCCGTGTTGTTCTCCTCGCTGACCGGCAGCCCGGCGGTGGCGACGACATGCGGCGAATGCGCCACGTTCTGCAGCTCGACTTGCGGCGGAATGAACTTCGCGTCGGCGTCAGGCCCATGCAACTGGACCTGCACGTCGTGCGCGCAGGAGTGCACGTCGTCGTCGGTCGAGCAGTGCACGAGCGCGTGCAGAAGCACCTGCGGCAGCTGTGACTGCGGGAGCTCCTGCAGTTCGGCCGGGGCTGGATGCACCGGTAGTTGCAGCTACCAGTGCGACAAATGCCAGGCCGACAACAGGCAGCGCTGCGCCGACTCCTGCACCGCCGGGTGCAAGAAGCAGAACTGCGTCTAGCAGCTCTTCTTGATGAAAATAAGTTAATATAAGCCAGATGCAGTATGCTGAACCAGCACATGTTTCCATTTGATGCACCAATTTACTTATGTTATGTATGTTGAGCCATGAACGATATGCTCAATTTTACTCATTATATACAGTCGAATAAAGATTACTTTAGTTGACCTTGCTACTTTGCTTGTAAAAGGGATATCTCCTCGACTTTATTATCGGAAATGAAAAGATAAAACTAGCTAGTAGAAGTGTTCTCTTTCACAAAATCACCAAGATACTGGACAGATAAATTAAAATGATTTAGGTGTTGAGCCCGAGCATGTTCTCTCTCAATACTGTAACTCGTCAAGCCTTGCCCTGCACAGATCGTCTGAGTAAAGTTAATAGAAAACAACACTTAGAATTTCTTTGACATAACTATGATCAACTCAGTCACAACATGTTTAATTAAAACATATACCATCCCATTTAGAAAATCGTAGGGGAGATTTATGAAAAACTACTTATGCTTATGCTTATTAGCGTAGCCACAATTGGCGTAGCTACTTATGTTATTCATCCGCTGCATTCATGTTAACAAATTAAACAAACATCGTGATCAGAAATATTGGAACACCTTAAAAAAGAAACATGAAGTGCGGTCACTACACACTTTAAACACTTCAGTACAATCATTGCATAACCGCACAATTTAGACACTCTCAGTTTTTGCATAGTTCAGTCACTCTCAACTATTGAAAATTTTAGAAACTCTAGTAAGACCAGTTGCATATTAAACATAAAACATTCTAAAATTTAGAAACTCTAGTTTAAACATATTTGTATAGCTCCCTCCACATATTGATGTCCCTTCTTCTTCCCATTGACCATGTTCATGATTTCATCCCTGTCTATGTGATCTCATAAGAAGAGTACCCATCATATTTTATGTTGTTGTCTTCATCATCCTAGTGTGCGTCAGAGGGGCCAGCCTCCTGGTGGTCGGTTGTAGACCGACCCCATGGCGCATCTCCTTGTGCCTCTAAACCCTTGAGGTTCTCCTCACGGAGATTAGGGACCTACTTGAGGAGATGGCCCACCAAGGGGTCGATGCCTTGGCCCGGCGTTGCTCCTCCTTTTTGGCCTTGGTTCCTATCCTTATATTCTCTATTAGGAAGAATCTCGTAGTGTAGTTCGTATCGAATAAGTTCAGCTTCGACGATGACCCAAAAAACTAGAAAGGCCGTGTGGTTCATGTTAGAGAAGCTGAGTTGTTGGCTTGAGTCCCTAACAAACAAATAGATACTCTTTTCAACCTTCAGAAATGTGGTTTCCGAGGGGTCTTAAAATCATCCTTCGTCGAGGTCATATACACATTTATTGTGAAATTACTAAAATAAACCAAACTTGAGAATGTTTTTACTCGTTCGGCATTTAGTTAGCATGCACATTTGAATTTTTATATCACGTTTACAATCTTTGAGTCCTAATATATAATGAAAAAGGGTTAGTTACAGTAAATGAACACAATTGTCTGTGTGTATCGGTGTGGTTGAAATAGAAGGGGAACAATCATTATGTTTGGGTGTTTTAATGGACATGCCTCGACATCATGTAAAACAAAATTTTGCCAAGACGAATGTTTTGCAACTCATCGAGATTAACCAAATTGATTTTGGGACCGTGTTAATACGAGGTCATACGCAAAAAATTGACTATGAAACTACTCAGATCACACCGTCACTTGACAAGGTCTCGTTTAAAATCTGACTCGCATATTGGAATTTCATATTATATATACTCGTTCTTGTCACCTGAACTATAACATCACAAAGGAGCAATCATCGTGTTTGGCTAGTTATATTAATAGACATGCACTCGAGATGACGTAAAATGAAGAACTCGCCAACACGAAAGCTTTGCATGTTGTCGAGATGAAGTAAATTTATTCTAGGTTCATGTCAATCTAATGTGGTACAAAAAAGTAAGGCTTACAAAGAAGATGAATTCTAGGTTCATGCCCACCCGCACTCCCTCTATTGTTCCTATAGTGGCCCGCTCTAACACAGTATAATAAGGAAACAACTAAAATATTTGTTCCGAGGGCCCATCACTTCCCACTCCTACGCCGATTTTGGCATCGGCGGTGGGCGAGCTTGTGGGGCTGGGTACAGGCTGCGAGAAGCCATCGGGTCGCCGCTGGGCAGGTTCACTTCACTTGGCTCTGGTGTCTGAGCCTCGAGCTGCGCGTCGACATGATGGGAGGTTGGGGAAGCGGGCCACAGATTACGGCGATATCGACGGCAGTCGGGACATAGAGCGCAACGGAGCCCAGCCAGTCATCTTCCACAATGCGTTCGGGCGGCGACAAGTGGGGCCACAAGGATGCGACGGTAGCGACCGGCTCAAGGCAACATAATCGGGTGAGAGAAATGCGGATTTTCTCTGAGCTTTATGGCGCGGGGCCTAATTTGCACCATCTGTTTGTTTTAAGATTGGTACGTTTCTATTGCTGTTTTTGTAAGTTTACAATTGCAGGTTAATTACTAAATTGTGGAGGGATAAGTTTGTAACTTTCTATGGCTGTCGCTGTAAGTTTCGGACTGCGGGTTATTACCAACTTTAGGAGGGATTAATTTACAAATTTACCAGATGGAATCTTATCAGGAAACGATGGTGGACATTAGGACCGAGCGCCATAACGCCGGAGATTCTCGTATCCAAGGGGAGAGAAAATTGCAGGAAAGAAAGACTTCAGTGAAACCATATCGCGCGAATGTGGCCGCATCTACGCATGGGTGTGACCGGAGCTCCATACCGCCCATTTCTTAGGGGATAGAAAATTGCAAGAAAAAAAGAATTTCGTGACCCATATCCGTGAGCATCCGCGCATGGGAATGACGGTACCTACCACACACCATCCAAGTGCTGAGGAGTTTGCTTTTTTTGACAAAATAATGGGAAAAAAATAAAAATTGCGATAAATAAAAGCAAAAATTACCCTTATTTCGGTTAGCTTTTAGGGCAGGTACGATGCACTGACGTCAGCCTTTCCTTATGACCAACACATTGGATATTTGCTTAGTTAGAGAAGAGAGAAATAAGAAAAATAAGGATGTCTTCCCTTAGCTATGGGATAATCTCTTAGAAATAAGAGAAGGCTAATTTATTGGTTGTACCATATGTCTTCTCTTAGCAAATCAATTTCTTACTAAAAACAGACAATTCTCTTTAATAGGTAGGGATGACACTAAGAGATAATGTATTGTACGACTTATCTCTAATGACTTCTCTAGATGATGTGGAGGGCTAAGCAGCATTGGGCGTGCACATATTCATGTAATGCTACATGTACGGACGGGTTGTGGGAAAAATTACACCAATTAGTTGCTTCCAGGTCATCCCTTAAGTCTATTCCATAAACATGTTTCCGAGAATCTAGCATTATTGTTCTTTCGGTTTTGCTAATTCTCAGTCAACTGGGATTTTCTTAAGTCTCGGTCACCTAAGAAAAATGTAACCGTCTATTAAAAAAAGTGCAACTGAAACCCAGTTGCACTTTTCTGACAGAAAAATGCAATTGCACGAGTTGCACATTTCTTTTAACTACAGTTGCACTTTTTTTAAGTGAGACTTAAGAAAATATCAGTCGATTGAGACATAGGCAAACCCTTGTTCTTTTTATATTGTTGAAACTAGAATCGTGTTTGCCAAGATTGCTGAGCTCTTTGCCGTGTGCCCAATAGAATACACCTTGCTGATTTGCTTTAAAACCAGCAGGAGCGGACAAGCACGCAGAGCATGGCATGAGCAGGCTAAACATAGCTACGATAATGTCGACCATCTCGCAGCTCTTCACCCAGCTGCAGAATCAGTGGCAGATCCTCCTCGGCCTCCTACTGCCTGTCCTCTCCTTGCTTCTCGTAGCGAGGAGGAGGTCTTTCGCCGCCGGGAGAGGGCTCAAGCTGCCGCCAGGCCCCACGCAGCTCCCAGTGCTTGGTAACCTGCACCAGCTGGGCCCGCTGCCACACCGAAGCCTACGTGAGCTGGCGCGACGGCACGGCCCGGTGATGCTTCTGCGGCTGGGCATGACGCGGATGCTGGTGGTGTCGTCGGCCTCGGGCTCTCGGCCTCCTAATACTGCCCGTTCTCTCCTTGCTTCTGATAGTGAGGCGGAGGTCCTCTGGCGGGGAGGGACTCAAGCTGCCGCCGGGCCCCATGCGGCTCCCTGTGCTTGGTAACATGCACCAGCTGGGCCCGCTGCCGCACCGGAGCCTGCGCGATCTGGCACGGCGGCACGGCCCTGTTATGCTTCTGCGGCTGGGCGTGACGCGGATGCTTGTGGTGGCGACGGCGTCGGCCGCGTGCGAGGTGCTCAAGACGCACGACGCCGACTGCTGCAGCAGGCCGGCGTGTCCTGGACCGAAGCTGCTGTCGTACGGGTTCAAGGACCTGGTGTTTGCGCCGTACGGCGAGGGCTGGCGTGAGAGGCGCAAGGTGCTCGTCTCGGAGCTCCTCAGCATGCGCGGTGCCAAGGCTACTCATGGCAGCGCTGCCGCTGTCCAAGTCCAACAACAAGCCGGTGGACCTCGGCGAGCACGTCTACGGCCTGAATGACGGGATCATCGGCACAGTGGCGCTCGGGAGCGTCTACGGCAAGGACAAGCTGGCGGGCAGTAAGAAGCGGCAACTCTAGAGTGTATTCCATGAAGCGATGGAAATGCTGGGCAACTTCTCCAGCGAGGACTTCTTCCCCAACGCTGCCGGCCGTCTTCTCGACCGCATCACCGGCATCAACTCCCACCGCGAGAAGATCTTCAGCGAGCTCGACGCCTTCTTTGAGTTGGTGATCGAGGAGCACCTGAAGCCCGGGCGTGACAAACAGGGCGGGGACCTTGTCGACTCTCTCATTAACCTCTCGAAGGAGGAGTAACGTGGTATCACAAGGGACCACATCAAGGCCATCATTATATATATAGGACATATTCATACTACTCCCGGATATAACTACACCCACGTGTGTTTCACACCATATAGGTAGTATCTATCATACCGAAGAGTATGTACGCATAGTATGAAGTATTATAAGACTATTTGGTAGTATATATATACTATTTTTGAGGTAGTATGTATAAGTTTTTCCCATACTCTTATTTTACGTATAAATATGAAGGGTATTTCGGAAATATAGTGCAAACTATGGCTTCACTGCATTTTTTTCACGTAACTTGATTTGAAGTATCTTACATGTAGTATATGAACATACTCAAACCGATAAAATATCACGTATACTTTCGTATGGAAGTATATAAGATGTGGGTGTAACTACACCCAGGAGTAAGAGTAAGTACGTACACCTTAGATATGTAATATGTTAGGTATGTATCTTAGGTATGTATAACTTAGGTACGTATACCCTCAGATATGGCTGGTTCATACCAAAAATACGCGTATCACGTATGGTGTCTGGACACCAAGGTACACTAGTTATATATATATATATATATATATATATATATATATATATATATATATATATATATATATATATATAGTTCTAGTATTAATGAAGTACATCCATCCTAGGACACGTTCGTCGGTGGCTTGGAGCCGAGCTCCGTAACAATTCTATGGGCGATGGCGGAGCTGATCCGAAAGCCGTGGGTGATGAACAAGGTGCAGGAGGAGATCAGAGCGGCGGTGGGTGAGAATGGCCGGATCCAGCCGGACGATCTTCCCAAGCTGAGCTACCTGAAGCGCGTGGTGAAGGAGACCTTGCGGCTGTACCCGCCGGCGACGCTGCTCGCACCGAGGGAGACGATGCGGCATGTCACGGTTGGTGGCTACGACGTGCCGGCCAGGACATGGGTGTCCGTGAACGTGTGGGCGATCGGGAGGGACACGGCGACCTGGGGCGAGGACGCCGAGGAGTTTGATCCGGACAGGTTTCTCGATAGGGACAGCGAGGTAGACTTGCACGGGACGCACTACCAGCTGCTGCCGTTCGGCGCCGGCCGCAGGATGTGCCCAGGCATCGCCATGGCGCTGATGAACGTGGAGTTCACGCTTGCCAACATGCTGTGCAGTTTCGACTGGGCGCTGTCGGAAGGGGTGACGGCGGAGGACTTGTGCATGGAGGAGGCCGGCGTGCTGGCCTTCCACCGCAAGACGCCGCTCCTCCTCGTGCCTACCCCACACCACCCAATCCCATGAGCGCCAACATGTTGATACTCGAGATGTCCATTCTCGCCGTGTCCGCATGTGAACTAATCAATTTGTCGTACATTGGATAATAATCCAACGACGACTGAGTTTCAGCACTAATTTGCTGAGCATATAATGTCCTACTATTCACTACGTACGTCTTCTACTAGTTTGAATAAATAAAAGTGGCTATTTTACTTGCATTACACGATTAAAATCATCACCGGAAAACACATTTATTGCTGCAGTTTAGGTTCACTACGGGAAAATGAATTTTTTGCCATGCGTACTTTCTTTAACAAATGCATAAAGGACGGAAACTGTCCAGAGATAGAGTTTGCAATGAAGAGTGTTTCTGCTGACAATCACCGTACAAGGGTAGTCCTGGGAGACGTCACGAACGGGTTTTAGCCGACGAGAAGTTTGAAGATACCCCGAGAAGATGAAGCGGATGGTGCATATAGGCTATATCAAAGGCGTGCGTGAGATAGAATCTCGAGAGCAGGGGCGGAGCCAGAAATTGGACATAGGGGGGGGCGAGAAAATTTTCCATAGCCTTTGATACCTAGTAAAATTGAGCTTTCAATTTTTGTAGTATTTTTCATGTGATACATCTCTATCTCTATATATCCAAAGGGCAGTTGAACGAGAGATGTCAATGCGTCAGTATGATATACCGGTAGAAAGTGATAATATATTAGTGCCCCTAAAATCACATTTTGGCCATTATAATCGAAAGTTCGTCTATGAAGTGTTGACAAATATATAAATTTGGTTGCATTACCATATATATGCACATGTTTACCAATTATGTAGAAACTAATA
Organism: Avena sativa; assembly: GCA_916181665.1. Lineage (NCBI taxonomy): Eukaryota > Viridiplantae > Streptophyta > Magnoliopsida > Poales > Poaceae > Avena > Avena sativa. Next base: position 441,098,332 of record OV702295.1, read on the forward strand.
CCAAGTTAATGAAGTGAGTAGCTGGTAAAATATTACTCTGGAGATACGTTATACTAACTAACTAGACGAATATGCCGCATGCAGGATCAATAGAACGGTTGGCGTCCTACGGGATGTGCTGATCCGAATGATTTTCTAGCGCTGGGTCATCGGCCAGCGGCCGGCGAGCTTGAGCAGCGAGGCCACGAGCAGTGCCGCCGTCTTAGCAAATGCTTTTTAGGGCAGGGCAGGGCCAGTTGCAGCTAGTTAGGTGGATTGATCCTTATGACAGGGGAAACAGAACAGACGGCTTTGATCCAGGCTTCGTGCCACTCCAACTCCACGATCGATGGTAAAGATGTACAAATGGGCTCTCTTTGCTGCCGGTTGGGCTTTATACAATATGGATTAATGGGTTAGTACTAAATCTGGGCTTAAATGGCAATTACTGCATAAATTACTAAACGTATACTAGCAGCAAGGTTGAGGGGGGCCGATCCTTAGGGGGGGGTCCAGCCCCTGCTCGCCCCCCCTTGTCTCCGCCCCTGCTCGAGAATCCTCTACTGTATTTTTCAATAGTCTTATCTGTAAACTTCTGTGCATATTTATCAACAGTTTCGAGTAGAAATAATGTGTTTTGCGAGTTGTGTTCTGATTATCGCTTCGATTTGTACATCTGCACCTTTATTGTACCACATGTAATGTAAATTTGGTCTATGATAATGAACGAATGCAACGAGAATTGTACGGTAATGTGTCGCGTATATTGTAAAGATTTTTTCTGAAAATAATAAATGGATCCCTTTCTTTCATGTTTGCTTTTTGTTGTGTATTTTCATCTCTATATACATTTTTTTGCTTTTACGCCAACTTAGGAAGCAAACCCCTCTCTGTCTTTACGTAGCTTCAGTTCGAATCTCTTAGAAAAATGCATATTCGAGATTGAAAACATCCAAAACACGTGTTGTATGCCAACAGTGGTAAACATGTATGCATTATTTCTGTTGCACCAACGGACCGTGTGGAAGGTGACTGGATTTTAGTTCTACCTCTTTATTTCTTCTTCGTATTCGTAGGGGTTATTCCTTCCGTTTATCTTTAGCGTTTTTTTCAGTGTGTATGTTGTTGTCCGAGACTGAACGGATAAGACGGGATCCTTAAACAGAGTAATGCTCGAGTTTTAATGGATAATATGGGATCTTTAAAATGGGTCGTGCTCGAGATAGAACGAATAAGAATGTTCTGCTCGGAAGCTAAGTCTCATGTTGACGTTACAATAATTGAGCTGTTAAGACCACGTCCTCTAGCGTTCTGCCTAACGGGTTTAACTCCTAGAAATGATTATGGTGCGGTTATCTCATCCAGCGTTTTGCCTTTCGCCCGCGCCCTCAGGGCGCATAGATAAGTCTAGTGATAAATATTTCAATCTCATATATCATCTCATCACTACTAGGAAACAGCTCTTCTGTGGCGCACCTTTTTTCAACTTCTGTGGCGCATTTCCTAGTCGCCACTGATACCTCGCCACTGATAACTAACTTCAGTGCATTTCAAAATGCGCCACAGAAGTTTCAAACTTCAGTGGCGCATATGGCCAATATGCGCCACAGAAGTTGTTTTCCAAAATTCAAAAAAAAGGCGGGCCAGATCTAAAACTTCTGTGGCGCATATGGCCAATATGCGCCACAGAAGTTTTTTTCAAATTTAAAAAAAAAAACCGGGCCAGATCTGGCCGGAGCTGGGGGTGTCGCCGGAGGTGGATCAGATGTGATGGCCGAAGGAGAAGGAGGCCGTCGGAGGTGGTCAGAGTAGTAGGAGGAGGAGGCCGCCGGAGGTGGAGTAAGGGCTCGCCGGAGATGGTTGGAGGAGGCCGCCGGAGATGGTTGGAGGAGACCGCTGGAGATGGTGGTGGTTGAGGAGGTCGCCGGTGGTGTTGGAGGTCGCCGGAGGAGGAGGTCATCTAGGTGGAGGAGGTCACTGAGGTAGCCATGGCCGGAGGTGGATGTCGCCGGAGAGTGGAGGGAGAAGTGTGGAGGGGAGGAATAGTGGAGGGAGAAGTGGAGGAGAAGGGGAGAAGTATGGAGGGGAGGAGAAGTGGAGGGAGAAGTATGGAGGGGAGAAGTATGGAGGGGAGTAGAAGTGGAGGAATATAAGGAGAAGGGGCACTGACGGGATTCAAATTTCGAATCCCGCCCAAGACTTCTGTGACGCATATGGTAGAAATGCGCCACAGAAGTTTCTCCTCCTTTTTTATTTTTTTGCAGGAAAAAATCTTCTGTCTGCCATAACTTTTTACTCTTTTGGAATTTGGGGAATCTACAAAATCTTCAACGGCTTCCAGCCGTTGAAATCGACTATAAAATTTTGAGATGATCATTTTGATAGGTTAAAGATTTTTTCCGACATCGTATGCAAAAGTTAGAGCCGTTTTACCGTGTCATGACCTATTTTTGTAAAATACATCGAAATTCATGTTTTTCAATTTTGTATAGATCTATACCCTAAAGTCTAACTACAACTTGAAGGAATAATTTTTTTGAAGTTTCTATCATTTTTGTTTATTTTTTACAAAACTGAAAAGGCGATCCAAGGGGGGGAGGGTCTGTCCCCCCCCCCCTATATGCTTGTTCTGTGGCGCATACAGAAACATCACTTTCTGTGGCGCATATGGACATATGCGCCACAGAAGTTTCTCCCACATTTTTTGCTGTTTGTTCCCATCAACCTTCTGTGGCGCATACGTCTATATGCGCCACAGAAGTTTGACACTTCAGTGGCGCACACGAAAATATGCGCCACAGAAATATGGACTTCTGTGGCGCATATTGGTTTCGTGCGCCACTGAAGTGCCAAACTTCTGTGGCGCATTGTTTCTAGTGCGCCACCGATATATATCTATGACGCATATTTTTACATATGCGCCACTGAATATCTTGTCTATCTATAAGTTGTTTCCTAGTAGTGCATAAAACAAAGATCCACCACCTATGTCTTATATATATATGACCATAATCATGTAAGGCAGCTCATATAGTTATAAGTAATCATAGCACAAGAGATATATAGATCAAGATACTACCTTAAACTCATAGTCCAGAGCCAGACTACTCTCTCTTCATCATGTAGACGATGATGTCGATGTTGGAGAGGGTGGTGGAGATCCAACCGGGTGTTGCTCCGGTGTTGGTTCCCCTACAATTTTCATTAGTTCTGCCTCTGTTTCGGTTTTTCTGTGTTTCCGCTCGGCCTAATATGAGATCACATCGAGGGACCATCGGTCAAGAGTGCTACCGTTGGTTATTAGGATATTATTCGACGGCCCGTCGGTTTTAAGTATTCACCGTCAGAAATCTAGGGATTTCTAGTAGTGGGTGTTTTTAGGTCAAGACTCGGAGTTAGAGATCAAGACGGACGGTTGCGAACGCTTGAGGTGGGAATGTCCATAGGTGGCGCGGTCTCCCTTGGGACGTGGCACACGGGCTCTTTTGGGTCTCCGGGCGCCGCTCGTGAGCTCAATCATCGAAAAATCTCAAGTCCTTTTGAGTTCGCGAAAGTCCTTAAAAGTTAAAATACACAAAACAAAATTTTCGTGTTATAACCCAAAGAAAGGCGATTATTGGTAAATCCTAAATATCAATGTAAAACATGATATAACATTACATAATATACAAATATATTAAAATATGTGACAGTAAACTATATAGTTGATGTATGCATTTTACATTCATCAAATGCCTGGTTTCAACCAAAAATATCGGCAGCTTGGCCGAATGTGAAATGCGACGGGTAAAAACTTACTAGCCACGTGGCCCTGGTGCTAATATGCCACTAGTTTATGGGACCATCGGCCTAACAATGGTTTAATGTACCGACAGCACGACGCCACACTGTAACGCCACCAATACATGCGACATGGTGGTGGCATGGAAAATATGAATTATCGTATCTGGAACGATTTCTAAGACATCATCGACACGAAAATTAGTGACGGGCAACGAAGGACGTAAGAATTAAAGCCAAATCTAGCGATTAATCGAACGGAAAACCTTCTGTACTTTATTATTAGGTATAGACTAGCAAAAAATACCAATGTGTTGCACCAGGAAAAACTTTCTTTCTTTCTCACAAACCTTCCTATTTTTCTCTCCTATCTTTCTGAAAATAAACAAAAAATACTTTGGATTTAAAAATCCTAGCTAGGTCAAGTTTTTCTAAACACGTCCTTCTTACTTGTCCCCCGGCTTTCCGGCCATGTCACCATTATAATTTAGGCATAAGTCGGCATTAACAGAGTACAAAACTGACATAAACTTGTTGAAGACGAATAGAAAGCTGTGCAGCAGCACGTGGCTAGTAATTTATCGACATGTTGTTTCGAATGTCCTTGAAAAGACATGTCTGCGCAGGCGACTGCTCTATCTTTCGCGTTGGACGTGAGGTCGATTGGGTGAAAACGAAGCAGCTGACACGATGGAGTTTCTGGTTCACACCGTTATATCTATAATCTTATTTCCAATCCCTGCAACGCTCACTTACTTACGTTGTCGGCGGTCTCAAAGTCGTGCAGTCCTGATCTTCTCGCAAATTGTACACGTGCAACCAGTAGCGGACCTAGGATTTTATCAATGGGTATGCCGCGCAAAAAAAAACTTGATGACTATTGTTATAAATTATATTTTACCTTTTCAACAAAATTTTATAAAATTTGCATTGTAATATGGTATGGAAGCACTAAAGAATATGTAACTGAAATATAAATTGAAAAGTTGCACTACCACCGGACAAGTGGCGATTCACATCAGAAATTAGCCTAAACAATGGCCTTGTTTCTGAAAAGATGGAGAATGATTTGAAGCAGCATCAACCTTCTTTTTCTTGGTGTTTCTAAAAAGGTGTGCAATACATCGGTTTCTCCGCCTTTCTTCATAACTGAGCTATTCAATAGAAAATATAAGTCCCATAATTGACAATATGTGCCACGCATGTAACAAAACTATTTGATGATAGAAACGTAGTTTAGTCCTAAAGGATACACTTTTTAAGAAAATAGATACAATTAATAATAAAAAATATATATTCCCTCTGTCTCGAGATTTGTCTATATTTCTATTTATCTATATCCAAAAACACATTTATATGCTCCTCCGGTCCATATTAACGTTTTCAACTTTGACTATATACAAACGAATCTATCTAAATACTTAACTACATACATACGAATCTAGACAAATTTGAAAATATTAATATGGACAGGAGGGAGTAGTATATGAATCGAGACAAATCCGAGACATCTAATTTACGAAGGAGAGTGTGCATAATTGATTTGTATTCAACTATTCAATCCTAGGGATACATGTGATTCTAGAATTAAAATAAAGAAGCGGCTACTTGAATCATTACCTTGCGAAAAGGATGCGACTTGCCGACGTTGATCACCGGCACCCAGGTCTCGTGGTCCTGCGCTTCTGGCGGCCGGCCATGGACGCGGCCAGCGAAGGGAGAGCTAGGCTTCAACCTTAAGGTGTTGTGTGCGGTGGTCATCTAGGTCCCAGTCATGAGTCGTGTGGCGGCGTTCAGTTCTGTAGAATGCGGCCGCGGCTTAATGGGTCGCTGGATGTGCGTGCGCTGCACTAGTGCAGCCCCCCCCCTTTAACTCCGGTTGGGAGGGCCCTCTAACAGCGTTTCCCCAACCGCTGTTGAGGGTTCGGTGTTAGGGGGGGGCCCTTTAACACCGGTTCTTATACGAACCGGTGTTAAAGGGTGGCGCACGTGGGGCTGCCGCAGGCCTCAGGCCCCCCCTTTAACACCGGTTCGTATCCGGAACCGGTGTTAAAGGTTCTTCTGCCGCGGCAGAGATTTAGGCCATTTTCCTGCCGCGGCAGGAAAACGGCCTAAATCTCTGCCGCGGCAGACTTCTGCCTCTGCCCCGTTCTGGGCGTATTTCTGCGGGAGGGAGGAGCGAGGGGAATCGATCGGGAGCGGTATACACATAAATCGCCATCGGTACATACGAGTACATGAATAATTAAGCAACTATTATTATACACAAACATCATCATCGGCACATACATCGTCATTGGCACATACATCGTCATCGTTCATTTTGGTGGATATCTAAAGAGTTCTCCGCCAGACGTGACGACCTCATCAAGTATGAACCCCGCCAATTCCTCTTGAATGGCTCGTATGCGTTCAAATGGTAGGAGTTGGTCCCGCATCCGTTCGATCTGAATATATATGAAGAATGGGCCGTCAATATATATATAAGAATAAAACTCAACACAATTGATGGTAATAAAATAATGTTGTGGACTTTGTTTACTTACTCTAAGTTGTTCTAGTGCGGCTTGGCCCGTCGCACATATCGTGTTGCGAATGAATTCGCAAACATAGTACCCACATAAGTTATTGCCGTGTCCCTGATGCGCGCACTTTACGAGAATAGAGAGTGCAATCAAAATAATAATCAATAAAGCATGATATAATGAAATTGGAAGCTAGCTAGTATTACTTACATTTTGGTCTACAAATTTTAGTTCTTCTGACCATTCACCCACGGCCCTGCCCGTGAACCTTTTCCAAACCCTGTCCGACAAAGAAAATGGATAAAGGAGTAATTAATTACTTATTGTCACGAAAGTTGCCGATCTAGTGCGATAATATGATTGAAATTACCTCTGGAGCATCTCTCTAAAGTTTGCCCATATCTCTTTTTCTTTTCGTAACGAGTCCATGACAAGGACTTTTCCTGAGTCGGGTTGAATGACTAGCAGAATAAAGTGGAACCTACGCACGCATAACTCATCATCAGTTACACTTAACATCGAGTAAGCTGAAATAGAATGTGTACAAGAGAGAGGGTAACAGTACTCACGAGAAGTTGTAAGGCAATAGTATTTCCCTTTTGGTTTGTTGTCTCAGTAAGACGTTAGCAAGTAATCTTCTGTTTGCCCGGGTTTGGTTTCTACCACTTCTTCATGAACTCTATTTGGGTCAACGAACCCAATGTCAAAAGGGCCTCCTTTCCTGCATTCCATAACCTTTTTCCTGCATAATAGTATATACATATATGGTGAGCATATATATATACATGCAATTAATAAAGTGAATGAGATGATATATAAATTATAGAAATAGTACTTACACACAATAAAGGCTGATGGCAGCTTTGTCGAGTTCCTTCTGATTGAATAGAAAATGCAAGTCTTGAATGTTGAAGTCGATCGCGTCATCTCCGCAGAAGAAAATATCATCTCTTATATGCGCCGTGATCCATTCTAACTTTCTCGTCTTGCAGAAATGAAGGTACCACTTGTGCAATTTTCGCATCTTTGTTGGTAGAGTCTTGAGCTCCTCTTTCTTGACGAGATTCTTCCCATACTTCCATGGCTGTATGGGGTTGGCATCGCATTTGGGCAAGTTGTCTCCCATGACGTTCAAGTATGCAATGTAAGTCATCCCCATCTCATTGGCCTTTCTTTGTAGCTCTGCCTCGTAATCATTTACGGGAGGAGCGTCCCGTGTGTCGAACATTTGGAGCGGGGCACATGATTGGTTTTCCTGCTCTCCGAGCATGGGAACTGTTTTCTGGGGTGCCTCACGACTGCTACTTTCAGTCTCCCTACGGCGCCTTGCATCCGCCTTCAAAATCTGGCGCTCGTAGTCCGGCACAAGTGGGGTTTCAGGTTTCAAAAGATTTTTGTAAAACTTCTCCACCACCGCCGGATCTATTTTCTCCTTTGGCTCGGCCCGTCTAGGTGCAAAGAATTTCTTGACCTGTTCTTCCGAGATCCTATTGGTCTTCTCGTCACTGCGATTCCACGGTAAAACCGGCAATGGCTTGGCGGAAGGCTGCGGGACGTAGTTTTTTGAACTCTTTGGCGTACGGTTTCCTGCGGATTTCTTTGTGGCAGTGCTACTGATGCTCCTCGTGGCAGTGCTCTTCCGCTTACGCTGAGGAGATGGCTGAAGCACCGGAGATGGCTGACGGGCCGGAGATGGCTGCCGCGCGGGAGATGGCTGACGGGCCAGAGATGGCTGCCGCGCAGGAGATGGCTGCCGCGCCGGAGATGGCTGCCGCGCAGGAGATAGCTGAAGCGGCTCAGACTGCTGACGCTGCGGAGACGGCGGGGGTGCCAGTGACCTCCAATTTGGAAGCACAATGTGTTCCTTCTTCCAAAGAATGGTTGTTTTCACTGCAAATTTGAGTTGAGTTTCCCCTTCACCTGTAGCATGGTCAAGCTGTGCTTCCTCATATTCCTTCACAACCTCATCCACCCCGACAATAGCATAGCCATCTGGAATCGGTCGGCAGTGGTAAGTTCCACCAGCTACAGGAGGTAAGGCATAGCCGACAGCCACCTTAATGGATAAGCCCATTAATCTCACATGCAGCTCAGTGTGTTCGCTCTCCGTGATCTCATCCACGGGGTATCGAGGACCCGTCATTTCAAGTGTGGGCTGCACGTTCTCCGTGGAAGCCACACTGATTTTCCGCGCAGAGTCTGGGCCGCGGGCAGCTTCCAATGCAGGCTCTTCGTGCCGCTGAGATGGGCCGGTAGCTTGATGGCTCTGTTGTGCATTCACTTGCGCCTGCAGCGCCGCAAGTGCATGTTCTATCTGTGTCATCCGCTCTGTACGCTCTTTTTCTTTTCTGCCGCGCCATCTGTAAGAGTCGCTCCAGTCGGCAAACCCATCCTTCCACGTCATACCCCCTGTGCCTCGTGCATGTCCAGGGTGTTCCTTTTTACCGATGGCGCGTGTGATCTGGTCATTCTCTCTGTCGGGATGGAAGGTCCTGGCGGATGTTTCCTCGTATGCCGTGATGAGTTCAGTGACGGGTTTGGCAAGGAGGGTTAGGAAGATACACAATCATGTTTCTGGGTCCAACCTTGCCCCGATTCCGTAGAACCAAGTCTTTGCACGTAGGTCCCACCCATCTGTCTGGGGTGTGATCCCTCTCTCGCGCAGGGCCTTCTCAGCTTCCTCCCACTTAGGCCTCTGAGATATGTAGCCACCTGACCCCGTCCTCTAGTGATATTCCTTCTTCAGGGCATTAAGCGTATTGGTTTCTGACCTCTTTTTAGCTATAGCACTTTTTTTATATGTCTCAAATTCGGGCCAGTGAGGTCTTATCTTCGCATAATATGCGTCTTTGAAATTTGGAGTCTCGCCAGCTTTGACAAATTTGTTCAATTTTGTCTTCCAGTTGCGGAAAGCATCAGCCATCTTCTTTAGAGTCCACTCTTTGACCTTTTCCTTTATAACCGGGTTGTTTTCATCCTCCTCTGGCGGAAGGGTGAAATTTACCAACAACGAATTCCAAAGCGTTTCTTTGGATCTGTCATCGACAAAGGTACCGTCGCCCTTCTTTGGCTTATTCCAATTTTCAATTATGATTGGGATTTGGTCCCTAACAAGAACTCCAGCCTGACGTACAAATTTGCCTGCGGCCTTCTTGGGCTCCATCGGCCTGCCATCAACACGGACTACTTCGATCGTGAACTTTGCACGATCTTTCAACCGCTGGCTCGCGCCTCGCTTGCTCTTTTTCGTAGAAGAAGATGGTTGCTGGCTGGTCGATCCAGAGGGCTAAAAGAAGAAAGAGGCGTTAATTAATTAATACATGTAGAACAAGATTGTTGGTGGAAGTCAGCAGAGGCTTAATCAATGCATATACCTCGCCGGACTTTGTAACCATTAAATTGCGTTCACCGGAGTCTTCATCGGAGTCTTCATCTTCTCCATGACTAGTACTTGAGCTGTCGTCATCATGTCCCTCCAAGTTCAGATATTGTGAGGTGTCCTCATCAATAATGTTCTCCATTATTTCTTCTTCTTCAAGGTTTCTACTAAGTGGATCCATAGTTTCTAAAACAATAATATTATCTAGAGTAAGAGTGTAAACATTCAAGTGGACTTGGATTCATACACAAATATACATATTATTCATACAAAAATACACAAATGAAATTAAAACCCTAAGGATGCTTGATCATTTTAAACGAGTTCCGAGGGGTCGAAACCCTAATCAGGATGAAACTATGTTGCCCGCGAACCCGCCCCGCTTGACACCCTATCTATACTACTACTCCCTCCATAATTACATGTCATCTTAGTTTCGAGTTTCCCGATGTTAGTGAGATGTGCAATGATACACTATATTAAAAAAGACAAGCAAGACTGGTGACCGGGAGCAGCAGGAGGAGGAGGGCCAGGCGCGGGTGGCCTTGTCCGGGAGGAGCGGGGGAGGGCCGGGCGCGGCCGGAGCAGGCGTTGGAGGGCTAGGCACGGGCGTCTAGGCGTCGAAGGAGCGGCGGAGCCCCACCGTGTTAGAGGGAGGGGAAGGATGCGGGGAAGAGAGGGTCGGGGGCGGCGGACCTCGAGCTCCGAAGCGGCGGCGGCGAGACGGCGGGTCGGGGGCGGCGAGACGGAGGACCTCGAGCGGTGGTGGCGGTGCTTCGATCTCTCTGCGGCGGTGTGTTCGATCGATCTGGCTCAGTGGGGGGGAAGAAAGGAAGGGAAGGTGAAATAAATACACCCCCCTTTAACACCGGTTCGTTGGCAGAACAGATACAATGTGGAGGGGATGTCCCCAAGATAGGCCCCAGACCGAGGGGAGAAGCCACGACGCAACCCAGAAGGACCATGCATACACCCCGACATCGCTGGCATAACGCACCCCACCTAGGCCACATCGGAGCTCGCACCCCACCTAGGCGACATCGCGAGCTCGCACCCCATGGCCACCACCGGAGCTTGCACCCCACCTAGGCCGCCCCCGCAGCCGAGAGGGGAGGCCGTCCCCGTACCGCGCCTGGGCCCTGGGCCTCCCCGACGAATCCGCCTCCCTGACCCATCCCCTCCACTTCCCTGTCATTGGCCCCAATCCGTGGACGCGCTCGCGTAGCCGCTCCTGCCCGCCACACCCGATGACGCGAGCTACCACGTCAAAGCTGTCTTCGTGTCCGATTTGATCCTAGCTACTACTAATAAGTACAATGGTTTGAAATCATACTTTCTACAAAGCTTGTTCGATTTCATCTTGGTACATCTGTTCGGAGGGGTTCGATGTGGGCTCAGAAATCACCACACCAAAAACACAACATGCACAGAAGTTAGCATCAGCAACTGATTGAACGAACACGCGCTCGCGAGAGAGCTCGCGTGGGGAGGCCGGCTCCGGTGAGGAACTGCTCGGGGGCGAGCACGGGGAGGCAACAGCGTCTGCAGGGCTCGATGACGGCCTGCAGATGCGCGACGACAGGCTCTGCAACGGCGGACAGAGGACCGGGTAGAGGCGGCCGGCGACGTGGCACAGCGCAGCCTGCAGAGGGGGGCGCCGGCGACGACTGCGATAAGGCCGCGGTGACCGCCGCAGAGGACGGAGTGGCGCCACCGCGCGAGCTCCACTCTGCCGGCCGGTGGCACCACCGCGCGAGCTCCACACCGCCGCGCCCCAGGAGGAAACAGAGAAGGGGAGGAAACAGAGGGGACGACCAGGCGCGGTCTGCTAGCTCACCACGGCGTCGGGGTTCTTATAGGCGCCGGCGTCGTCGTCGGCTTCGGTGGCGCGCGCGCGGTGGCGGTGGCGGTCGTCGGCTTCGGTGGCGCGCGCGCGGTGGCGGTGGCGGTCGTCGGCTTCGGTGGCGCGCGTGCGGTGGCGGTGGCGCGCACGCGGTGGCGAGGGCGGCGACGGCGAGGGCTGGAGGGCTTCGGTGGCGAGGGCGCGCGGTGGCAACGGCGAGGGGTGGTTCGATCGATCTGGCTCTGCGGGGAAGAAAGGAAGGGGATGGCGCATTTAATACCCCCCCCCTTTAACACCGGTTCGGGGCTGGAACCGGTGTTAAAGGGGGGGAATTCGTTTCGCGCACGCATTAATTACCCTCCCCCCTTTAACACCGGTTCCAGCCCCGAACCGGTGTTAAAGGGGGGGTGGTGTGCGCGGGAAACGAAATAAATGCCCCCCTTTAACACCGGTTCCTGTCTAGAACCGGTGTTAAAGGGGGGCATTTATTTCATGCATTAAAGGGGCATTTTTAATTCAAAAAATATGATATGAATTTAGAAAATTCATATCTTTTTCATTTCAACTCAGAAAAATATGAATAATATATCATAATTTTCATAAAAATAATATCTATCCATTCATGTAAATCATTTTATATTTACTTTACATGAAAATTTTCAAAATAATTAAAACACTTACATATAAATTTATCATTATTCAATTCAAACAAAAATAAATTGTTAAATCCTAAAACTTTGAACATAAGAAATATTAAGCATCTAAAAAATGATTTTTATTAGATCAAATCATATTTTAATGCCGCATCTTTTGTATTAACATTTTTGAATTGATTGGATATTTAAATGTCGCATCTTTTGTATACACTTGAATCTCAGCAAGCCTCGCTCAACTTGCATTGTTTTTTGATAAAATAGCATATTGTGAACCTAAAAATGATTTTTGTAAAAAATCATGAGCATCGTATCATGTACTTGTAGTTCATATCTGACCCACTTCCTGCCGATCCGGAAGGAATTTGTCTTTTTCACCAGAGGTGGACGGAAAGGTTTCAGATCCCCCTGTTGGTACATTGTGCATATAAGGTGGTCTAGTATTTTTGTAAAATGTGTTGGTGGTTTTTTGAATTAGCCATTTGGTGGTTGCTTCACAAAACCGTCCGTTATTTGTGCTCGGAAAATGGAAAATGCCTTTTTGGTGCGATAAAAAGGAAAACTTCCTCTTGCAACATTGTTTGCCATGTCATGATGCACATGTATGCACAATATGGCCATATTATCACAAACTATGCATTGATTCTAGCCATAACATTGGTCATTTGACCCGAAAGCCAAGAAACCTCGAATGAGATAGGTCATTTTGAGACAGTTACATAAAGCCGAACTGGAACTGAAAATTAAGATACATAAAAGAACTGAAAATTAAGATACATGGCCAGATTAAGTAACAATCGGCCGAACTTGTTTCGGAATGTTGGAGTGATTAAGTCATGCTCCTGCCTACACCTGTAATACTCGCCACTGTAGTCGTCGTACTCGCCGCCGCCATCATCGCTGTCGTCGTCGGGGTCGCCGTAATTGAACCTCTGGAGAGTACGCGTGGGCTGGACTTGAGGGTAGCGCGTGGGCTGGACTTGAGGGTAGCGCAGACGGGGGTTAGAGTCGGCGGCAGTGTCATAGGCCATGACGCTCTGGAGAGTCCGATCGCGCCACCATAGCCGACGGCCGGCCTCGTTGAAGTTAGGAGGAGGTGGGCCGTCCTCCTCGTGCCTGGCGAGCGCCCTCTCATGCCGATCCACGAAGAAGGCTTCCCAAGTAGGGAAATAGTCGGGATGCCATCTGGGATTCCTCCGCTGCTCCGGCGTGAGCTCGAAGTAGTAGTGGTTCGTGATGGCCATCCAGCGCGCCACACCTAGAGGGACAGGAGGAACCGGCACGCCTCTGACGCTCAGCATCCAGCCGACGGGGACACAGTAGCCCGGCGGGCAGGGGTAGTTCGAGGCGCAAAGCGCCTCCGCCTCCCTGGGGGTTAGTGCTACGGTGGAAGCCATGGGAAAGAGTGATGAGGTTGCAGATATGAGTCTAGAGATGTGCAATGACAATGGAGGCCAACCCCCTACATACATATAGTGAACTAGCGGGAAGAACTGGAGGGAAGAACTGGCGGGAAGAAAAATGGCGGGAAGAAGAACTGGCGGGAAGAAAAATGGCGGGAAAAAGTGGCGGGATGAACCTTTAGTCCCGGTTGGAGACACTAATAATAGGGGTGAGTGTCGACATTATGTCGTGCGGCGTGTATCTTGTCCCGGATGGTGTCACCAACCGGGACTAAAGATGAACCTTTAGTCCCGGTTGGAGACACCATCCGGGACAAAACACGAGTCAGCACTAATAATAGGGGTGAGTGTCGACATTATTTCGTAAGTGTCAACACTATGTCGAGCTGCTTGTACTATAAATAGGCATCCTTGTGAGTCCAGTCCTCCAGCCAGTTTGAGAGCAGGGACACCACTACGGTCAGTTTCAGGGAGATGCCGACGGAGCCTAGTCCTCCGGCATCTCCAAGAAACTGGTCATAGAGGCACTCCCTAATATGTGACTGCGCGCGTTTGGAGATGAGATCTTAATGGTAAGTACGAATCGGGAGAACTTCTTCTCATAGTCCCGGTCCATCCACAAAACATGACTAACACTCAAGACATGTATTAATATTAAAAACATGAACTAGAGTTACATAATATGAGCATGAACTTCTTGGCATATGTCCTTCCTTATGATCGCTTCAGACGTAACCATGGAGCATCTTCTTTACTTAACGGAATGCTTGGGTCAGTTTTCACTGTGAAGGGCGGAATTTCATCAAACTTATTATAATCTTCTGACATGTCTGTCTTGTCCTCGATTCCCACGATGTTTCTTTTCCCTGAAAGAACTATGTGACGCTTTGGCTCATCATATGATGTATTCGTTTGCATATTTTTTTCTTTTTTTTGTTCTGGAGGACATGTCCTTCACATAGAAAACCTGAGCCACATCATTGGCTAGGACAAATGGTTCGTCTAAGTTCTTCATAAGATTGTTGAGATCCACCGTTGTCATTCCGTACTTCTTGTCTACCTCAACCCCTCCTCCTGTTAGCTTGACCCATTTGCATCGAAACAAGGGGACCTTAAAATTAGGTCCATAGTCAAGTTCCCATATCTCCTCTATGAACCCATAATACGTGGTCTTTTGCCCATTGTCTTCTGCTACATCGAAGCGGACACCACTGTTTTGGTTGGTGCTCTTTTTATCTTGGCCTATCGTGTAAAATGTATTCCCATTTATCTCGTACCCTTGGAAAGTACATACAGTCGAAGATGGTGTCCTGGCCAACAAGTACAGCTGATCCCCAACAGTGGTGTTATTCGTGAGAAGTCTTTGCTGCCAGCCGCCAAAACTCGCCATGTGTTCACTTATAATCCATTCATCAGACTGCCCCGGGTGTTTGAGGCGTATTAAATTCTTGTGTTCATTGATATACGGGGCAACCAAGATAGATCTTTGTAAAACCGTGTAGTGTGCTTGATTGAGAGAATGTCCGTCCCTACATATCATTGCTTTACATCCTAGGGTGCCTTTTCCACGCAGTCTCCCCTCATGTCGTGATTCTGGAACACCAATCGCCTTAAGGTCAGGAATAAAATCAACACAGAACTTAATGACCTCCTCTGTTACATAGCCCTTGGAGATGCTTCCTTCTGGCCTAGCACGGTTATGAACATATTTCTTTAAGACTCCCATGTACCTCTCAAAGGGGAACATATTGTGTAGAAATACAGGACCGAGAATGGCAATCTCTTCTACTAGGTGAACCAGGAGATGCGTCATAATATTGAAGAAGGATGGTGGGAACACCAACTCAAAGCTGACAAGACATTGGGCCACATCTGTTTGTAACCCTGGTAGGCTTTCTGGATCGATTACCTTCTGAGATATTGCATTGAGGAATGCACATAGCTTCACAATGGGTACTCGAACATTTTCAGGTAGAAGCCCCCTCAATGCAATCGGAAGCAATTGTGTCATAATCACGTGGCAGTCATGAGACTTCAGGTTTTGGAATTTTTTCTCTGCCATATTTATTATTCCCTTTATATTCGACGAGAAGCCAGACGGGACCTTGATACTGCTCAGACATTCAAAAAAGATTTCCTTCTCTGCTTTGGTAAGAGCGTAGCTGGCAGGAGTTAAGTGGCATCGTTTACCCTTCTCGTTCTCAGGATGCATAGGCTCTTCAGGGGCCTTCAGACGTTGCTGGTCCTGTCGTGCTTCCGGTGTATCTTTTGTCTTCCCATACACTCCTAGAAAGCCTAGCAGGTTCACGCAAACATTCTTCGTCACGTGCATCACGTCGATTGAAGAGCGTACCTCTAAGACTTTCCAATAGGGTAGGTCCCAAAATATAGATTGCTTCTTCCACATGGGCGCGTGTCCGGCATCGTCATTCGGAACAGATAGACTGCCAGGACCTTTTCCAAAGATTACTTCTAGGTCCTTGACCATACCAAATACCTCCTCACCGGTACGGAGGACAGGCTTCCTCCGGGGTTCTGCCAGACGTTTGAAATGCTTGCCTTTCTTTCTTACTGGATGCAGGTTCGGAAGAAATCGGCGATACCCTAGGTACACAACCTTCTTACATTTATCTAAATATACACTTTCAGTATCATCTAAACAGTGTGTGCATGCATTGTATCCCTTGTTTGTCTGCCCTGAAATGTTACTAAGAGCAGGCCAATCATTGATGGTTACGAAAAGCAATGCTCGTAGGTCAAATGGCTCCCCTTTGTGCTCATCCCACATACGTACACCTGGTTTGGCCCACAGCTGTAAAAGTTCTTCAACTAATGGCCTTAGGTACACATCAATGTCGTTGCCTCGGGCCTTGGATGAGCACTGGCATCATAATGAACTTCCTCTTCATACACAACCAAGGAGGAAGGTTATAGATACATAGGGTCACAGGCCAGGTGCTGTGACTGCAGCTCCGCTCACCAAAAGGATTCATGCCGTCTGTACTTAGACCAAACCTTAAGTTTCTTGCGTCACGTGCGAAGTCCGGGTACTCTCGCTCGACTTTTCTCCACTGTGACCCATCAGCGG
This sequence comes from Avena sativa, assembly GCA_916181665.1. Taxonomy (NCBI): domain Eukaryota; kingdom Viridiplantae; phylum Streptophyta; class Magnoliopsida; order Poales; family Poaceae; genus Avena; species Avena sativa. The sequence continues at coordinate 441,114,982 of OV702295.1, forward strand.
GATGTCTCAACATCGCGTCTTTCTTACGGTATTCCATGTGCCATCGCAACAACTTGGCATGCTCTTTATTTCTGAAGAGACGTTTTAACCGTGGTATTATAGGAGCATACCACATAACCTTGGCGGGAACCTTCTTCCTAGGGGCCTCGCCCTCAACATCGCCAGAATCGTCTCGTCTGATCTTATACCGCAGTGCAGTGCATACCGGGCATGCATCCAAATTCTCGTACTTCTCACCGCGGTAGAGGATGCAGTCATTAATGCAGGCATGTATCTTCTGCACGTCTAATCCTAGAGGGCAGACAACCTTCTTTGCTTGGTATGTACTGTCGGGCAACTCATTATTTCTTGGAAGAATATTCTTCATTTTTACCAACAACTTTGAAAATGCGCTGTCAGTCACACCATTCTCTGCCTTCCATTGCAGCAAATCCAGTGTGGCACCTAGCTTTTTGTGGCCATCTTCGCAAGTTGGATACAACAATGTTTTGTGATCCTTTAACATCTGCTCCAGCTTCTCCTTCTCCTTTTCAGTTTCACATTCTTCCTTTGCATCAGTAATGGCCCGACCAAGATCGTCATCAGCGGGCCCATCTGCTCCCTCTTGATCTTCATTATCTACCTCCGTTGCATTATCATCATATTCAAGATACATATTATGATAGTTTTCATCATCCTCTTCTTCTTCGTTGTCTTCCATCACAACCCCTTTTTCTCCGTGCTTGGTCCAACAATTATAGCTGGGCATGAAACCGGATCGAAGCAGGTGGGCGTGAATGGTTCTGGTATTTGAGTAGTCTTTCTTGTTCTGACAGTGAACACACGGACAACACATAAAACCATTGTGACCACGGTTTGCATTAGCCACAACGATGAAATTTTGGAGGCCCGTAATGTACTCGGAAGTGCGGCGGTCACCGTACATCCATTGCCGATTCATCTGCATTAATATGTAGTATATATCAAAAAATAATAGGGAGATGGCCATTTATATATATAGTACATCAATGACACATGAAACTATAGATGCCGACCTCGACCGAGACGGAAAGAGCAACAAGAAAGCTTATTTTGAGCTCTCAGGCATTTCACCGAACACCTGTAGTGCATATGAAAAAAACACAAACTAGCACTCTTCACACCCTCTTGCTAGGCTCCAAAATGTGAAAGAATGGAAGAGTGGGGTGTGTGTGGGCTGGGGTGGTGTCTTATATAGCCCCCCCCTTTAACACCGGTTCATGCCACGAACCGGTGTTAAAGGGGGGGGTGCGCGGGCCACTGCTGCAGGGACCTTTAACACCGGTTCGTGGCACGAACCGGTGTTAAAGGGGGGCTCCTTTTTTGCCGCAGGGGCAACGCTGGTACGGCCCCCCTTTAACACCGGTTCGTAGAAGAACCGGTGTTAAAGCCCCTTTTCGGGATCAACAAAAGACCTCGTTTCCACTAGTGCTGGGCGGTCTTTGGATCGGCAATTTTCGGCTAGCTGATACATACGCGGCCCGGGGGGCTGGACTGCAGATCAAATCCAAGTAGTTTTGTATCGATCAGACTCTTCTTTCGTGTACTATGCAATACTACTACATAGCACGAACCGACCGCAGGGTATGCCGGGGCATACCCGGCATACCCTGTAGGTCCGCCGCTGCGTGCAACACTAGTAGAAAACAGACCTTTAGTCCAGGGGTATTAGCCCTGGTTTTGCTACAAACCGGGACTAATGCCCTGATCCAACGGCTAGAACTGGCCCTAGGGGGTGGCAGGCTCTAGTCCCGGTTCGAACGGGACTTTTAGCCCCGGTTCGTGTAACAAACCGGGACTAAAGGGTTTCAGGCAGGCCGGGTTGGGCGCTAGACACGAACCGGGGCTAAAGGTCTGGCTATATCTTCTTCCCCTGCCCGAGCCACCATTCAAGCTGGTGGCTCTCCTCTCTCTCTCTTTCTTGCTTCAAGCTCGAGTTCATGCTTTTTTTTGCTCAAGATTTGTCTATATTTTGTGGTGCCCCATCTATCAAAAGGTTTTAAAAGGTGAGAAACTTCATCCTTTGAACTTTCATTGCTATATTAGCTCATTTCATGCTCTATCTTATAGATAGATTTGTGGATTTAGTTTGGTAGTAATTTTTGCAATGATAGCATGAGATCGATGTTTAGATTCTATCTATCTTGTATTAATGTAAGGAACTCTAAGGTAAATATCACAATATGTGGATTATATCTATATATCTTGTTTTGGCACATAGTCTCAAAATTTGATTTTAGAAGCACACACATGCGTGAGTTCATCATTCTAACTAGCTAGCTGGGCAAAATATCCTTCATCGTCTACCTGTGTTCAACAAACTGAAAAAATTATAACAAAGATAGGGTTAATTCATAAAAGCTTGATAAGAAGACATCACAGTGTAGCGAAAGGATACATATTATGGTTACATAGAGGAGATATGGAACTTGACTATAGAATTTTTTTTAAGGTTCCTTTGTTTCAGTGCAAATGGGTCAATCTGACAGGTGACAGGGTTGAGGTAGACAAGAAATACGAAATGATGACAGCGGATCTCAACAACCTTGCGTATAGAAATGAACCATTTGTCCTAGCTAATGATGTAGCTCAGGTTTTTTTATGTGAAGGACATGTCTACAAAACCGAGAAAAAGGAAATATAAGCAAAAGAATACAACATCCGATGAGCCAAAGCGCCACATAGTTCTTTCAGGAAAAAGAAACATCGTAGGGGTGGAGGATAAGACAGACATGTCAGAAGATTATGTTAAGTTTCATGAAATTCCGCCCTTCGCTGTGAAGGATGACCCAAGCATCTCGTTAAGTAAGGAAGATGCTCCATGGTTACGGATTAGAAGAAAACCCTAACATGTGTGGATGATGGTGATGTATAGTATTATTAAACCTTTATTTTTAATGATCTTTTTATATGTATATGGATATATGGACTATCTCGATCTCAATAGGTAGTATTGCAACTTGTTGTGGCCAGACATTTATTAATATTAAAACGTAAAAATTAGTCATAATCATATCTAGCCCTGTAGTACACAGCTTCAGGGTCGTCTTCGGAATCGTCATCATCATCATCGTCGTCGCTCGTAGCACGCGGATGGATCCTCAGCCCTTCCTCGTAGCACGCGGATGGATCCTCTGGCCTCGGATTCACGACGCGCGGGGGAGGGGGCTCCTGGATGACGACCACAGTACGCCCTAGGCTTTCACCACCACCACCATTATTGTGGCTATGCGGTTGGTGAAAGTGCGGGTACCTTAGGCGAGGATGGTCTCCCATGGAGATGTAGCGCATCACACCGGCGATAGTCCGGTTCACCCACTTCAGACGGCGACTAGCCTCGTTGTGGTTCACTGGGGGCGGCCCGTCACCCTCGTACCTGGCGAGCTCCCTTTCCTGCCGGTTTGCAAAAAAGGCATTCCAGGTGTCGAGGTTGCCGGGATCCCAATGGGCCAGAGGTCCAAATAAAACCGGAAACCAAGGAGCACTTTAGAAAATTACTGACGCAGCCATCCCAAGCTCAGTTAAATGCGCCAGATAACTATACACAATGTCTTTAGAAGACACTGAAACAGGAGAGATCAAATAGTAGAGGAAGCATCACAAAAGAGGTTTCCCAGCAGGGGGAACAAGCAAAACAATCGAGTGGTAGCGGAAACATCAGAACGAACGTCCCCCAGCTGGGAAAACAAGCAAAACAATCGAGTGGTAGCCGAAGAACCAAAAGAGATGTTCCTCAACTGGGGAAACAAGCAAATCAATCGCTCCCCCCACTCCAGGTGAACATACCCGAACCTCAATTATATGAGGTTGAACCTATGGATCTGGAAATGGCTAAGATATTGGCCGAGCAATGTAATATGTCTATTCATGACATTATTCACGGCGATATGCCAAGGCTGAGGTAGCATCCAAATTTGTTCACGGGGAGCCTCTGGTCAGTTCTGAGAGGCTTCGGAATATGCCAACACAAATGCGACGATTCCATGAATGGTACATGAAAGCATCAAAAGAACAGCAATATTGGCTCTGACTGAAAGTTCGAAAATCGCATTACTTCACTGAAGACGAGGTCCCTATTGAATTTAAAGAATTATTTCAGTTATTCAATCTAAAGGAACTCGATAAAACTATCCTCAATTCGTATTGTCTATAAGTGATTACTTTACTTATGTAATTAGGTCTCTATCTCAGCTTGTTTAATTCATTGCCGGTAAGTATACTTATTATATTCTTTTGTACGCTATATATAATGATGCAGAATGAAGATGCTTGATTGTAAAAGAAAGGCTAGCAATGGATTTGGGTTCATTGACCCACATCGAGTTCATGGAGCTATACTAAAGGATAAACCACTGGAGACCGAGCACAACTTGTTGCGGTTTCTCACGAAACAATATTTCTGTAATGAAATACTATTTTCTTACCACGACGGCAAGTGAGTTTTTGTACACATTAAATTTTGCTTACTCGATGTTTAGTGTAAATGATGAGTTACTGACGTATGTAAACCTTGCGTAGGTACCACTGGATTCTATTCTTGCAAAGTGCGCGAGGCAGCCACAAGGGACTAATCTATGTGGATTCTACGTGTGCGAGTTCATTCGCATCAGTATTGAGAAGCCCTCGGAAATTGTTCGAGTAAGTAAACAATATATTCACCCTTTATTTTTATTACAAAAAGTTATGTTGACTCTAATTCATATGATCTTCTTTTTATATAGTTGGACGCGATGCGGGACAAGCTCCTACCAGAGGACCGCCTAATAGCAATCCAAGAGGAATTTGCTGGATTTTTTGTCGACGAGGTCATAGACCTACGCGGAGAATACTCTATACGTAGACCCTAAAGCATTCATGTAATGATCTCCATGTAATCAAATAGACATGCTCTAGATCCGGTTGGGACTCCATGTATGCTTGTAAGAGAAATTATATTATATATTGCATCAATGTGTATAAGTACTGTGTAGTAGCGTTCTGTATGTATATGAAAACTTGTTTCTAATGAAAACACATAATGAAAAATAATTGAACATAAAACACAAAATGAAAAAAAAATATAAAACCCTAAAACCCCATCCCCTGGCGCGGCAGCCAAATGACCCAAAATGCTGCCACGGCAGGAAACCTTTAGTCCTGGTTCGTAACACGACTCGGGACTAAATGTCCCGCCGCCTAGCGCGCCTCACAGGGCCACGTGGTTGGACCTCTAGCCCCGGTTCGTAACAGAACCGGGGCTAAAGCTTGGACCTTTAGTCCCGCTTTGGCAGTCGATTCGCAATCCGGACTAAAGGCCCTTACGAACCGGGGCTAATTGCCTAGTTTCTACTAGTGCAACGAGATCAAAGTGTATATACTAGAAGGAAATCTATGGTTATAAGTGATCCACATATTGATACAAGTTTGTTTACTCTCATGTAAAATAATCTGTATCCTCTCATGTAAATTAAAAAACATTATATCCTCCTATGACAGTACATGGACGAGGACAATAGAGACATAGAATCATACTTTTGGAGCATCCAAAGAAAATATTAAGGGGACGTGCATAAAATGAGACAGTCTATTCGAATATATGTGGCACTAAAACTTGCTAGATACATCTAAATTTAGACAAATCTAAGAACATTGATAAGCAGTACGTATAGATTGAGGGTTGCACGGGAGCACGCCTCTAACACTTGTAAAGTGATACAGTATCATTATAATGATACGGGCATACGGCGCTTATAAATTATTGAACTCAAAACATAAAACTAGATTAACATGTTCAAGTTATGAAGCCGCGACAATGCACTGGCACCTTATTGACAAATATAGAGATGAAGGATTCTCGAAACAAATATGACATACGCCAACTGAATAAAGGTAGCTTAGAAGTACGTACGGTTACATGATGGGCAAACGAAAAACACGAAAAACACGGGAAGAAAGGAAATACATAGACGTGGAAAGGAAAGCGCGCAGGAACGGCTTGGTGCATCTGATCGGCACACGGGGCAAAAGCTCATGGAGGCTCGGATTGGGCTGAGAAGTCATGGACAACCCAGAACCTCCTCTTGGTCTTGCTCTTCGGCCTGGTCAAGCTTGCCTGTCAATGCGCCCCGTCCAAGATGCTGCCAAACATGGCGGCCTCGTAGATGTAGTTCACCTGCCAGGCGTGGTGGCTCGCATGGGCGAGGAGCCAGGACATTTCGACGACGAGACCCTTCGAGAAGAGCTGGGCCATTTGCAGGCGTGAGGATTCAGCTAGGTACTCCTCGCGCTGCTCGTCCACCTGGCCTTGCCGGACGTACTCCAGCGGGCCGGTGACGAGGGACCACCAAAGTGCGCCCAACAGCTCTTTGTCATTGCGGTCGAGGAAGCGACACACGTGGTTGCACGTTTCCTCCCCGTAGAGCCGCCTCGCTCACCACGCCCGAGGTGGCGATGTCAGCCACGTTAAGGAAGGAGTTCATGACCTCAGAGTTGACCATGTCGCAGCCCAGGTCGACGACGTCGTGGTTGGGCGAGCTAAAGACGAGGTCGCTCATGACCGAGCCGACGTCGAAGCCCCGGGCTATGGCTTCGGCCCCCATGCCGAGTATGCCGCTATCTAACAAATAAATGACCTGGGCGGCATGACGATCCATGTGCGCCGAGCGGTCCTTGAGGCAGGTCTTATGTGACGTCTCCATCGCGATCTTGTCCTGGATGTACGCAAGGTTAATTGCAACGGCCTCACGTCTCTCTTGGCCGCCTAGGGTGCCCCGCGCGTGAACGTCGGCGATCCCTTCTTCTAGCAGCCCTTCGAACGAGGGGAACACGTGGTTGTACCCGTGCTCGGAGTAAAAGGCCATGTCTGTCACGTAGTTGGAGAAGAGGGTGGGCGCGTCGAAGGCGCCAATGAGCAGGTCCGTCATGCCGCAGCCAAAAAGGGCGTCGTTGGTCGTCAGGGCTTTTGGCCAGTCGGTGGCGCCCAGCATGGCGAGCACCTTCGGCGATGCTTGTACCAGCCCCGTTCCTTTACGGGGAAGCACGTTGCCAATAGAATGCTGCGTGCTTTTCCAGAGTGCGAGCTCCGGCGATAGCCGCAGCTGCACTACCCTTGCACGCAACCCTTCCTCACCAAGCTGCTCATCCTTCCCGCCAATGCTAGCGAACATCTCCTCCACCATGCCTCGTGCCTGGCAAGACAGCCTTCTTAGGTCCGCCGTAGCTCCCTCGCCGATCAAGGCCCTCGCCTCCGAGTAGCCCCGGTAAAGAGGAAAGCCAAGCTGGGCCACAGGACCCTGGCCCCAGAAATATGGAGGGATTCTAATGCTACCACCGCAGGGGTAAGCATCCTTGTCCGGGCCCGCGCCTAAGACATCAATGTTGAGTCCTTGGAGAGAGAAGCCTCCCCAGCTGGGAGCCTCCACGCCCCGGATATTGCACAACGATGCCCAATCCATTCTCTCGGTAGCTAGAGAGAAAGGTATGCAATATAATGCAGCCTGGTGCCTCTCATTTTATTCCACTCACCTTATATAGCAGTAGACGGTCTATACGTGTCTATTCCTCCCCTCTCAACGCAATTTATCTTTTCAACCGTTCACCGTGGGAAAACAAGTACTCCTTCTGATCCATATTATTGTTCTTAACTTTGTCTAAATTCGGATGTACGTAGCTAAGGATTGTGACTAGATGTATTTGTATGTAGACAAAGTTAAGAACATTAATATAGACCGAAGAAAGTACTTGCCGAGTATAAAAAATACTTCGCAAGGCAAAAAATAATATAAAAACACTCGGTAAAGCATGCACAGCTTACGTCCCGCCAGCTTCACCGAGTGAAATAATATAAAAACACTCGGTAAAATATAGTACTTGCCGACTATACTTTAACTCAGAACTAGGCAAAGATGTTACCATGTGGATGTGGCGTGTGCCTTTGTCCAGTTTCGGCACTAAGGAAGGAGGGAAATGGAGACCTACGTGGCACACTAGTTTGCCTCGTACATTTTTTTTCAGAAAAGTTCTGAAATCAATTCGACAAGTTCACAAAAAATACCAAGCCCCCAAAACATAATAAAAACTACATCGAGATTCTTATACCACCTAACGACTACCACCACAGCGAGCTGCCGACGTGCCGCTATAGCCTCTATGTTACTGCAGCCAGCATGTCATTGTTACACGCCGTTGTAGCCTCTCTATTACGGGAGCCAGCTTATCATTGTTGATGACAGTCAGACGTAGACGTGCTTCTAAGGATAAGAGCCTCACAACCAGAGTCGTCGCCATTGAAATATAGAATTGATCTAAATATTTTAACACCAAACTTCTAACACACGTAGATTGGAACAGAACAATCACTCCATGGAAACGGGTGGACGAGGAGACGGGTATACCTTGTTCTTATCCTATACAATACCGGCATAGCCACATCATGAGGATTCCGGTTGACCAAACTCTAACTTTAGAAACTCTTATACAACATCGATCACATGTCTAACGTCCCCATCCCCTCCCGGTACCGGAGCCGCAAGCAGAGGAGGCAGGGATCCATCAATTCTCGGTCGTAGACGACGAGGACAAGACTGATGGCTGCGGCTGCTAGGGTTTCCAATCCGAATTATCTAACTAATTACTTAGAACTTATATCTCAAGTACCAGTGGCATCTATGTATTATGTACTAAAAGCAATATAATGGTGTTTTTAGAAACATCGAATTAGTCCACATCACCTAAAATATATTGACGGTTAGATTTACTATTTTCAGCTATGATTTAAAGAGTAAAACAGGTTGGTAAAAATAACAGTCAATATTGTCACGTATAAGGGCTAATAAGCCACACATGCAAACTGGTAAATGTACTAACAAAAACAAGCATTGTCCACTAGTGGAAAATGGGCATTTGGTCCCGATTTCTAAGGGGCTTTAGTCCCGGATGCCCAACTAGAACGGGGCAATCGGGACTAAAGCCCAACCCTTTAGTCCCGGTTGGGTTGTAAACCAGGACAAAAGGTCCTCACGAGGCTGCGTCGAGCGTGCGAGACCTAAAAGTTTTTTTTCAAGGAAAAATTTTAATTTTTTTTTCAAATTTTCTTCAAATTTCGAATTATCTGACTCGTTAATCTCTCACACCTCTCATTTTTAACACTAACTATACTTAATCTTAGGTCAAATTATACTTATGGTCAAACTTCCCGGTCGGTCACCCATCCTAGCACTACTCCAACCCTAACACGCTTCTCGGTCGGTCACCCATCCTAGCACTACTCCAACTACTCCAACCCTAACACGCTTAACTTCGTCATTCCATCTCTCCCACCTCGCGCGAAGGACACTTATACCTTGTTGTTAAGACTAGTATATCAATCCTATTAACTTATATCAATATGTCAACCATCTTTATTTTTTAAAATTATGAACAACTATTTAAGTAAACAATAATAAATAAGTAATAATAATATTTTATTCTAATGAAAATAAAAAACTAATTAAATTAGTATTTTATTCATTTTTGTCATTTATTGATTTAATATGACATAAATAATATCTTCAAATCGGTAAACCGAAATTCGACAAATAATATATCCATTATTATCAGAAAAATGTGAGGAATTCAAATATGACATACAAAAATTACTAAAAAAAATTAATTTTTGAAATAACCTTTTTTTCTTTTCGAATTTTAAGAATTTAAAAGAATCCAAAACGGTCTAAGGCTGTTGAAATCGAAGAGAATTTTTTATCTGCACGTTTTGATAGGCTGTATGTTTTTTTCTCACATCGTTTTGATAGGCTGCATATTTTTTTCTGATGACGAGGACAAGACTTATGGCGGCGGCTGCTAGGGTTTCCAATCCGAATTATCTAAATAATTACTTAGAACTTATATCTCAAGTAACCATGGCATCTATCTATTATGTACTAAAAGCAATATAAGGGTGTTTTTTGAAAAATCGAATTAATCCACATCACCTAAAATATATTGACGGTTAGATTTACTATTTTCGGCTACGATTTAAAGAGTAAAGCTGGTTGGTAAAAATAACAGTCAATATTGTCACCTATAAGGGATAATAAGCCACACATGCAAACTGGTAAAGATACGAACAAAAACAAGCATTGTCCAACGCCACAGCCAAGAAAAAGGCCAAGTAAAAATGAAACGTGTAGTCCAAGGATTGTATTCAAAAGAGACAAAATTAAGTATGAACGTGTTTGAGTGTCTTTCCTGTGTGTACATGGCTCCGCCATGCCGTGACAACTGGCAAGGTGGAGTAAATGGTAGACATGACAGGTAGCCACAGTTGTAGAGTACCACGCGCATGTTATGAGAAAATGACCGCACATTTACCTTGCAACCCACTTGGTAAACCACATCTATCATCTATCAGATTCCAGAAAAAAGAACTCGGTACACTTTTTCTATTGTTTTCAAAGAGTACATAATGACAAATGCATCTGGCAGCAAAAATCCATCTATCATCTACTCCCTCCGTTCTAAAATATAAATTGTTTTAGCTTTGTGAAAGAAATGTATCTAGACCTCTTTTAGTGTGTAGGTTCGTCTAGGTTTGATATGAATCTACACACTAAAAGAGGCCTAGATACAATTTATTCACAAAGCAAAAACATCTTATATTTTGAAATGGAGGGAGTATCAAATATTTTTTCGTGTTATATACATTCGGATGTATCTAAACATATTTTAGTATTTAAAAACATTAATTTGGATCGAAGAAAATAGTAAAATTCATGTGAACCTTCCAGAACTCGCCGCAACCGTCCAAAGAGCAGCACAGAACGAACTTGACATCAACTAAATCACGGCTTATCTGATTTCATAATCGAGTGCCGTGAAAAAAAATAATGATGCTTCGATGGATCAACACGGAACTATTGGACTGTTTAGCAAAGAGGCAACACGACCACGTCAGTTAGCCAAGTACCATTGTTTGGGTTAGTTCACGGAGTCGCACAGTACTTTTCGCATGGGGTTGAGAACGTGACCACAAAGTGACTTGCTCAAACATTACTCCAAAGACAAGCACTACCTTTATTTCAAAGCTTAAGGTGGCTTATATTTTTTATTCAAAAGTCAAACTAGCGTATAGTTGACCAAGTCGTGAGAAAAATATTTAATTACAGTATGAAATCCGTACCCTTTTATTAGGACCGGCTCTATATTTTTCGAGGCCCTAGGGCGAAGTCAAAAAAAGGGCTCCAAATGACAATATATATAAAAACACCTCTTTGTGAATCAATAAGCTTATTCTCTCTCTTTCTTTTCTTCTTTTTCGCAGCACCCGACAATTGATTTCCATAGTAACTTCTATCACAGATTAATGTGAAGGAATTTACATCAAATTATAATCTTAAAAATTATAACCCTAATTGAGGGATTAATTAGAAGAATTAGACTAGGATTAAGAAGGGATTAAGCGTAAACTTACGGAGGGTACAGAAGGCAGGGCCGCCGGCTGCAGGGCGTGTCCAGGAGAACAACAGAGCCTGGAGCAGCTAGGACGGCGAACTCACATACCTTGGCGTCTTGGCGAGCTCACGAGCGTCGCGAGTCGTGAGAGAGACGGCCAGGCGAGAGACAGAGAGAAGCAGACAGTTCGCGAGACGCCGAGACGGCGAGCGTCCCGAGATCCAGGCCGCGACTTTCAGTTTCACGATCGATCGGGAATTGGGATCGATCTCCTTGCGACCAAGGCACTAGGCGTCCAGACTTTCTTGCCACGATCGATCGGGAATTGGGCTGCCGGCCTGCCGTTTCTTCAGTTCAGCGCCAGGACCTCTTGAGCGCATACAAAATATTGGGCCCCTCTCGGCCTGGACCCTTGGCCGTCGCACAACCTTGCCAAGGGCTAGAGACGGGCCTACCTTTTATATATCATGAACATATGCTATGTATGTAATATCATAGTTCTTGATAGTTTTTCTAAAAATAATATAAGTTTTAATCTTTAAAACGGAGGTATAGTATATGGATGTATATAATAGAGGCATCACGTTTAATCTACATCATTAGAATTATTTTAATAATTATTAGATCTAAAATTCATATCTAGAGTTTTAAATCACAACAGTTAGATTTACGTACTAACAAATATAATTTACTACATGCGTTGGGACCAAAACGTTACACATATTTTTTTTTGGCATACATTTGGGTATATGGGATACGACATGCTCGGCGTAGCCTCGCTATTTTTTTCTCCTAACCTCCCCATGTCAATTGGCTTAGGGCTGAAAATGGATGGAAACGGACGGAAACATACATTATTATTTTCGTTTCATCTTATGCCGTTGGAATCGACAATGAAACTGGAAACTCTAAAAACGAACAAGGAATCAAAAATCATCGGAAACGAATATGAAACAGATGCAAGGATACGATACGAAAACGGATATTTGTCGGAATATAATAGTGGTGTAATATCATGATGTGTACACAAAAATAACATATAATAGACATAAAATATCTCAAAACTTCGAAAAGTAATAACTGGACATAAAGTAATATATAATTCAACACTTCGACAAGCACGTGAGTTCACATAAATATTTTCACATAAACGCAAAGACATCCACTTGATTAGTACGTATCCTGGACCGGTTGCTTGTGTCACTTAGATCCTTCGTATATTCTACTAGATCAACAAGAGAAAGAGAAATCAGTGACGCAAAGTACTATTTCGTACATGAATCTGACTTGTTATATTTCCGGAAATTTTTCGTATTTGTTTATCCAGAATTTTTTTACCGTTTCCATTTCCGCCAGAAATAGCTCCCCCGTCTTCTTTTCCTTTTCCATTTAAAATATTTCGTTTCCGTTCCTTTTTCGTAAAATGTCATTTTCGTTTTCTTTTTTAGCTCTCTATTTTCTTTTATTTCTAAAACGGACGAAAAATTTTCTTACCATTTTCAACCCTAGATAGGCTATCGGCCGGGCTACGCGGACCAACATCGGAATCTCTCGCCTAGTTTGGCAAATCCTCGTAGATCTCTGATCTCTCATTTCAATGATGCACAGCATGCTGCAACAGTCGGCGCTGAGTGGGCTGGCCTTGCACGCCCGCGGCCCACCAACGACTACAGTGTGGCCGGGTGGGCCGGCGCACCCCTAGCGGCCTAAAAGCGCGGCTGCGCCCAGCGTAGCAGCTGGCGATCCGGGGTGGGCCAGACAGTGCGCCAGACATTTCTCATATTTACACAGCCTATAATAAAAAATATTTCACCTCGTTTTTTGCACAGAGGTAGAAGTAATCATTATTGATGGCTACAGTTTTTAAGATTTTTTTGAAACTTTACAATGTCGATTCTTTAAAAAATAATTAGAGAATGGTATCCATAATCCTGACCTCAACATCAATGCACTCCCTCCAACCCTTATTATTATTTTTTTGCGAAATTCAGCTGACCTATTAATAATCATCAACATCGGTACAAAAATAACTAAAAGTAATAAATATTACAGATAAGTCCTCGTACCACCTAGCGACAACTACAGATACTAGCTCGAAACAATGCCAATTTTTTATTGACCTAAAAATGAATTAAAACACAAGTACAATATTAATTTTTAAACATTTTATAGTTAGTGTGAATTAATTGAGTCCAGCCTCGCATCTAGGTCGCTGCAATGAAAATGTGACTTACCGTAGTTATGGGTGTATTTTTTGGTGTTTGCGGGTACCTGTATTTTTAGTTAATTAGAAAGTAAAATTGCTACCATATGTTTTCTTGAGCCAGTGTCTTATTTAGGAAATAAAATATTTTTTCACATATTTGATATGTATATATATCTAATTTGATGTCTTATTTAGAAAGTAGAATTGCTAGCATATGTTTTTTTCACATATTTGATATGTATATATATCTAATTTGGACCATGTCAAACCAGATGACACGCGGAGTTGTAGAGTACCACGCGCATGTTATGAGAACATGACCGCACATTTACCTTGCAACCTACTCCCTCCTTTCAGAAATATTAAACGTTTTAGTTTTGGCAATTGAATGTATCTAGGCATCTTTTAGTGTATATGTTCGTAGTGGTTCGGAGTAAACATATACATTAAAAAGCGTTTAAATTATTCATTTCACAAAACTAAAATGTCTTATATTTCTGAACGGAGGGAGTACTTGGTAAACCACATCTATCATCTACCAAGTTCCACAAAAAATCTCGGTATACTTTTTCTGTTGATTTCAAAGAGTACAAAATGACAAAAATGCATCTGTCGCCAGCAGCAAAAATCCATCTAGGCTATCGGAGCTGCCGCTCCATGTCGACCAATCAAGACATTCACAACGGCCACGTGGACCTGTACAACACAAAAGTACAAAACAAACCTTCATACAACTGAAATCGCCACACACGGCTTATTGAACTGTCACTATACATGGGCGGAAATGTGTCTTTACAGCGGACACTGTGTTGTCTAAACCGTGTGCGAAGAGATAAACATTCACATATGTTTACGTTTGCCGAGTCGTTTGTGACAGGGATAGACTTCACACACGATTTTATTTTGCTCGATCGTTGGCCGACCAAAAGATTGGAAACAATGATTATTCAACCGGCTGTACGTGTTCAACTCGGATAGTACATAAGTATTTGTTTGAGCCAACCTTTTAGTTATTGTAAGAACCACATAGATATTTTAGCTATGCAACAACAAGCAGTACCATCAGAATCATGTAGCGGATGTATACCTATTTGTACCCAGCAAGCACGATTCAAAGATTGCATGCAAATGCATTAGCAAAAAATAGTTTACTTGATTGTACATTTCATACACCACATGCATACATGTATTACGAGATAAATTTTATTGCTGATAGCTATACAAATGAGAGACTGCCAAAATAATTCTTGGTTATGTTTTTGTCGTCGTGATAGGTTTTCCCGACATTATCTTCCACATCACATCTAAAAATAACACATTTGTTCAGAATCTTTAGTGTATTTTCTCATCAATATCATGATGTTTTGACAACATCACTATGAATAAGAGTTATTGCATCATTAAAAAGATCATTGACTCCATTAGCCCTATTGGCGTTGATCTATAGGCAATTCTTGACTTACTCCTTGGAGTTAGAACATAAACTGAGAAACCTAACTACAAATAGGTTCAAGTTCAAATGTTTTATATTCTTACTTAGAAGTGCTTTGTCAATATTAATGTAGTTAGATTCTTATCCAGTGTCAAATATATCATCCCTATTAAAAGATGATGATAGCTAGAGTTAATTATGTGAAACACATAGAAACAATAGTAATGTATAGATCTAACACATGAAGTTAATTTGTGCTAGACAATAACATATACATCAAGATATACATAATAACTTATAGATCTAACAATGAAATCATGTCAAACAATATAACTAGCTGGTTATAAGCTACTTGAATAGTCACTACAACACGGACATCGGCATTGACGCTTATAGACGCCGAGTCATACGCCTATCGCCGTTCTCGCGCTAGCTTGGCAAAAAAAGCCGCCAGAGATAACTACGTTAGGGAAAGTGCATCACCGGTGCTTTTTTTTGCACGGCACAACGTTATCCGCCGACCTAGCACTTCTGCGACACCATAGAGGATGTGCCGCGCTACACTACATCGCAGTGCATCGTTAGTGTCGTGACAACTACAAAATTCGGACTTGTGTGGTATACCATTCGGAGGCACATTAATATTAATCACAATCAGTATAAACAAATTAATTTGGTCATGACATTCAACTCTAAATTTTGATGAAAATACGATATATTTTATTTTCATTACAGATTTTAGCCCCTCTCTATTTCCATTAGACGTCGAAAAGAAGTGAAGATTAAAACTATGAAGGATAAGTGCAGAAACTTACAATGTCTCCTTTTTGTCCCATCACAGGCGCCGGCATTGTGACGTCCGCAGTGCGAGTCCGCCATCCCGCGAGGCATGGAACTGTGACGGCCGCAGCAGTGAGCCCGCCATCCCGCGAACTCGTCATCTCGCTGTGGATCTGAAAGAGACAACAGATCAATTAGAAGAAGAAAAGACATGATGAGAAAGAACAAGAACAAGAGTAAGAATGACTAGACAACAGATCGGTATGTAGATGAGAAAGATGAAGATACCTTATTCGGTGGCATCACCAGATTTGGGAGTAGAGTTAGAAGAAGAGATCGGAGTTGGTGAGAACTTTTAGATTTTTTTTGGAAATAACTATGTTCAGATCTAGGATTAGCCTTACCGAGCGTGGCATTGTACATAGAGAGGAGTTGAGAGCGGGGGGACTAAGGGTTCTATGTATTATATATTGGAAGGGGTGGACAGTTGATGAGATCTAGGGTTTGGTTAATGGGTTGTAGAACAAGTGCAACTATTCACATGGCTAAACTTGCACAAAGGATCCTTAATTACATCGATCTCTAGCATTAAGAACCAGGTCCAGGTGAGCAGTCGTGGGTCACATATGTCAGCTACACTAACCAGTCATCAGACTATAATTGATCATTCTCCAGCGTATGATCATAATTAACGGGGCCACGAGTGTGTCATCGTTGTGTAAGTGAGGCACAAAAAAAGCTAAGCTCTTGTGTTTCAACTACCACGACACACATATGTGACGGTATCGTGTCTGCCATGGCCTATAAGTGGCCGCGAGAAAAAATGGTGTCGTCATTGCTTATCCGGCGGGTAACCATCTTTTGCAGCTGTTTTTCACGTGTGCCGCTCCAAAAAAGTGTCAGGTACGGGGCTGGCGTTTTATAGCCGAGTTTGAAGTAATTTTCTCTTGAAGTTTACTCTTTTGTCGGTTGTCAGCTTGATTAGGACAAATATAATATTTGTCTTTTACAATTTCATAAAGAAGGATGATAAACTATTACTCCCCGATCCAAATTATGTCCTTGAATTTGTCTAAATTTGACGGTATCTAGACATGTTCTAGTGCCAGTGTTTGTAGTCGTCGCTAGGTGGTCCAATGACCTATTTGTAATTTTTATTACTTTTAAGATTTTTTATACTGCTGATGATGATTAATAATAGATTGGTGAAATTTCGCAAAAAATAAATAATCTTATGATATTAATTTGGATAGGAGGGAATAGTACAATTCACGTCTACCATCTAAATCTGAACTCGCCGCAACCGTCCAAAGAGCTGCACAGGACGAACTTGACATCAACTAAATCACGGCTTATCCGATTTCATACTCGAGTGCCGTGAAAGAAAATAGTGATGGATCAGCACGGAACTATTGGACTGTTTAGGCAACACGAACACGTCAGTTAGCCATGTACCAATGTTGGGTTAGTTCACGGAGTCGCACAGTAATTTTCGCATGGGGTTGAGAACGTGACCACAAAGCGACTTGCTCAAACATATTTTTACTACTCCAAACACAAACACTCGCGCGCACGCACATATTATATATATATATATATGTAGTTACACCTACGTCTCATATACTACCATATGAAAGTATACGTGATACTTTATCGGTTTGAGTATGTTCATATACTACATCTAAGATATTTCAAATCAAATTACATGAAAAAAATACAAGTGGAGCCATAGTTTGCACTATATTTCTAAAATACCCTTTATATTTGTACGTAAAATAAGAGTATGTAAAAAACTTATACATACTACCTCAAATGTAGTATATATACTACCAAATAGTCTTATAATACTTCATATGACAGATACTACCTAGATGGTGAAAAACACACGTGGATGTAGTTACACCTGGGAGTAGTATGAATATATCCTATATATACCTATATATATATATATATGGCTGATCCAGCATAAAATTAAATTGAATCCTATCAATTATTCGGGCGTGGAGGACCTATACCAAAAAAAAATATATATATATATATAGATATGCAAATAGATGAAAAATTCCAAGAAGTCAAGAAATTAATAAAAGAAGAATTAAAAGAAGATATTTTGAAAGAATTATGAGAAGAATTTAATGGAAAGTTTGAATAAATAAAAAAAGAATATGAGATAAAGTATGACTTCAATCTATCAGATGAAGATCATATGGATATTGCAGGACATGGGCAAAAGCCTGAATAAATAAGCAATGATATATTCAGCAGATAATATTGAATATAAATAGGAACTTCGAATTGATATTGCTATCAATTATTCGGGCGCGGAGGGCCGACCCAGCATAAAATTAAATTGAATTGATATTACTATCAACTAGCAGGGTGGCCCTCGCATATGCGAGGGAATCATCTTTACATTATTGAAAATAACCCTTGAATCAATCCAGGGGAATAATACGGATATATAGTCCATGTAAATAGATAGATAGATCTGAGAACTTCATGTTATGGTTTGTCTTGTAATTTATTGATATTTTCTCTTACAATATGCAAATGTGTTAGGCATATTATTATTCGGAGAGGACTCTTGGTCTATTAAAATAGATAATACGATCTTTGCTTTACGAAGATTGAAATTGTAAGTATTTTTACTTGCTTCCTTAAGAGTGGAACATTTTAACACTTTATCTCATAAAATTAAGGCACACACCGGTTCAACAATCTAAACTACATCCTATATGTAGTTTAGATTTCGTCCTTATTAGGACGATTTGTTCTCCGAGTCACACCAATAAGATCATCTCTCTCGTGGTACATGCACAACCATGGGATTTACTCCATGGAGCCAAATTTTTGTATCATATTCGTGTGCCTCATTTTAAGGGAGAAAGCTTGGAACCCGCACACTAATGCAATAATATTATTAGGATCCCTACAAATTACAATGTAATCAGGATATAATCACTCGACTAATCTTATATATTTACCATCTAGTCCTTATGGAAAAGAGAGATATGCTGAACAATCTCATTAAAAGGTGAACCATCCAGCAACAATCTGGCGTACCCTCTTTTTATTGATAGAGCACAACATAAATTGTACCAAAACTGATAACGACAAAGAGATATCTCATATTGTATTTAAATGATCATACCACCTTTTTTTAAAGTATATCGTCTCCCATATATTATCAACATAATTGAACCGAACTTATGACGGCTAATAGATGTTAGTATGTTCATAAGTTGATAAATATAGATTATTGATGTATATTCAAAATTACATATATACATATAATCAACTTGTAGAGATTATGATTATCAACTTATTGCATAAATGTGCAAATTTAAGCTTTTTCTCCTGTGAGAATAAGATCTGCACTTACGAGAGGATAGTTCCGGAATTGTATATACTTCCTCCGTCCAGAAATAACCGACTTGACTTTTTCTAGATACGAATGTATCTATACACTAAAGTGCGTCTAGACACATTCGAATCTAGACAGACCCAAGTCAGTTATTTCTGTACGGAGGGAGTATATTATTCACGTACTTGTGACATGATTAATTTTTAATTAACTTCAAACGTACCATCATTTATGCCTATGTATTTCCATATCATGTCAAACATATCAGCGTGTACTTCCACACATAATGTGTTGACATAGATGATGCATTCTTATAACACTTCATTCTTAGCATAATCACGTTTGTCACTTTGATAGTCATGAAATCTTGAAAGGACTAATTACCTAATGTTACTTGATTAGATTTATCACATAGTGTATGAAGTTCATCGTTGTGTTTAGCACCTACAGCAGGTTAGAATGGATTTTTTTTTTGCGAAATAGGTTAGAATGGATATATGATTTTGGTAATTTACAAATAAATTAAGGATGTAAAATCAATAAGAGTAAGTGCCAATGTATTTATTAGTTTACCTTATAGATGAGTTTAAACCATGCATGACATCATGACCAGGCTATTTTCTATATCAGTCGGCTGCATCTATCGTTTTATAAAATAGTTGGTACATGACTTGTTGAGTTGACACGTGCAAGTCTTTTTTTTCTGGAGATTAATTTCTTCTGGGCTGCCAATTTGTATTTGACACGGACACTAATTTAGCAATTAAGCAATTTAGCAATTAAGTTGGAAACCGTTAACAGTTGACACGGACTGCTTATTTTTGGGGAACTACACGGGCTACTTCATGGTAACGTGCCCACAATAAAGACGTGACAGCGGTAATTGCACCATGTCACCAAATACAACGTTAGGGAGTTATGTAACTATTAAATCCAAGCCTTAGATTCTAGATCTGACAATCAAAAATAATTTAGATGATGTGGATCAACCTAGTGCCTCGAAACACACCCTTATATTGCTTTTAGTATATAATAGATAGATTATTCGGGCGTGGAGGACCTATACCAAAAAAAATAGTTAATAGCAATGAAATAATCTCCACCAGCATGCATGCAACCCAAATGTATCAAGTCGTGATACTCTTGGCAGACATACAAGAGAGAAGCTAAAGGATCCAAAGAGAAGGCAAAATTCTCAAGACACAATCATGAAGTTCAAGAAGATTGTCAAAGTGAAGATAAGAAGATGAAGCCACACTCATATGCAGCCAAGGCAACGTGGAGGCAGCACTAAAATCCCTCCATCAGCTTCCAACATGTGCTCATGAACCTATAAAGAAGGGCTACAAAGTCTATAAGACCTATAAAGCCTAGGAAGCCTACAAAATAGGTGATAACAAAGAAGAAAAAAGAGGCAAATAATAGAGAAGAAGGCTCTTGAAGGATGCTCTCTCGGCTATAAAATGGGACACTCGCAGCGATGAAGGAGGACACGAACACAGACACCAGCACCAGCAATCCAGCAACCAGTAGAGTAGAGAGTCGGTGCTAGCAAACTCTCAGCTCACTAGTAGTAGTTGTAACCCTCTCCCTGTAATAAAAGCCACTATATTGAAGGCACTTGTACCCTAAGCTTGGAGAGGTTGTAAGGTAATTTTCTTTATCTTCGTGTAAGCCCTTCGGGGGTTTCCCGAAAGGGAAAACCGTATGTAAGCTGTATTGTGAAAATGAAGTAGTTTCGTATTTCCCTTGTTCTTTTAAGCATATTTATATGGGATGGGTTTCTTATGCTAGGGATCCTATAGGAGAAACCTCTGCGTGTAATTCTCTGTTAAAGCCTTATGTGTGGCGTCTGAACGAGAATCTTGTAGCCGTAGAGAAGTGTTCCCTCTGGGTGGAACTGCCTGGGAAGATGATAAGAGAACGACCCATATAAATTTGATTAAAAACATCTAGGGAAATAAACTTAGCTACTCCTGAAGCAATATAGTAAGAAATACGGTGAGTACCGAGTAGGACGTTTACACCAATGCGCACACCCTCGCTTGTCTGTTGGCCTCGCCAGCCTGTAAAAGATCCGTACAGTCTAATATTAATATACAAATATCAATATTAACGCTAATAAATTTATAAAAACTAAAAAATTTGCAATATTCTCTTTATATGCTCTTTATATGACTTAGAGAAGACTAGTAAGTCATATACATATACTAATATAAAAGCTTGATTCTCATTAAATATATTTTGCATCTTCCTTTGAAATAGTGCAGGTGCATTCTTTAATCCTAATGGCATAACTAGCCATTCATAATGACCTTGAGGACATGTAAATGTTGTCCAAGGAATAGATTCCTCGACCATTTTTACTTGCCAAAATCTGGCCTTTAGATCAAACTTAGAAAAATATTTGCTTCCTTGTATTCTATTTATCCATTTTTGCTTATTTGGTATATTGTATGCATCATCTATGATATTATCATTACGTCTTTTGTAGTTTATAACCATTCTAGACTTGCCTCTAACTTCTTCAGCGTGATTTCTAACTATAAAGGCAGCTGAGCGATGAGGACTTCTACTTTCTCTAATTGCCTTTAATTTTAATAATTCTTTGATATGCATTTTAAAAATCTTCTATATCTTTGGGAGTAGCTTCTATTGGTCCTGACTTGATTATATAATCAGGGTTTATAATATTTATTTTGCATACTATGGAATTCTTATCCCAATGTTTCATTGGTATCTCTCCAATGATTTGAATATCTTCTAATCTTTGCACAATCTTGCCTATATCACTCTTAGATTTTATATCTCTATACCAATTCGGCGAGAATGATTGTAATCCTATACACTCGGTGCATGTATTTTCTATATGATATTCTTCTATGGTATTACTCGGTTCCTCTTTTTTGCAGTCTTTAGGTGGCTCTACACTATATTCATCCTCTAGATTAGATATTTCTACATTTTGTAAAGATTTTCTTTGTTTCCGTACCTCAGATATGTATGGAACACTATCTTGATATGGAATGAATGTAACTCCTTCTTCATGTATAATAGTGGTTTGTAATGAATGTTGTAAAAATCTTAATCCTAGTATCATGTTATCACTTACTACCGACAGATCTCTTATTGTAATTTCATCTATTATATATTTTGTGCCGTTTATGTAGCTTTCAATAGTATATGCCAATTGATTATGAATTTTCTTTATTCCAGACATGTCTATGGATACTTCATCTTTATTATCGTCTATAGTTTTCACTATTTCAGGGCATCTCATAAAATACTTGTCATGGATGATATTTTTTGTGCAACCTGTATCTAATAGTGCTAAAATTTTATATGAAGGCTTTAATACTATTTTAACTGGTATTCTTATTCCTAATACTTCCTTGAATGGTAAACGTACTATATATTTACTTCCAAAACTAGTTATTGCATCTTTGAGCTGAATTAGCCTATCTCCCTTTTGCTCTCTTACTGTGACCATTTGATCTTTTAATTCTGTGTTTTTTATAGTATTATCTTCTTGATCTATATTACCAATATTATTTTCTAACTTATATTTTAGTTCCTCTAGTTCTGCCTCTAGCTTATTAATCCGATTTTCTAAGTTTCTAACTCTACTAGATAATATTTGGTCTTCTGGCTCAATTTCTACTTCTTGTCTCCAACCTTGATTCTTTGATTTTAAACAAGAAGCACAAGCTTGCCTTGAACATATGCTACAAGTAGACCTATTCTCTTGACTTGGATAGTATATACAAAAAGCACATTTTATATTATAATCACCTTTACCTCTAATCCAATCATGTTGACATTCTACCTGGTTCATCATTTCTACTTTTAAACCTGCAAATTCGTCTATTAAATCTATATCGTCTTCACTTGAATCATCTTCTAAAATCTGATTTTCTACTTCATCGGTTTCTATGATTGAATATATTGACTCATCATCTTTTATTTCATCATCACATACTAATATATTCTCATTAACGCTATCTACAATTAGTACCCTTTCTTGCTCTTCTATTTTACTAGAATACCTTTCTTGGTCTTTATTAGGACATGTTTTACTTAGGTGATCAGGTGAGTTGCATATAAAGCACCTACATGTACTATCATAAGTCTTTCTAGGATTATACCTTCTTACATTTCTCTTATGTAAAAACGGAGCTCTATTGTCTGACCTTCTTAGGAAATATCTTCTCTTTGTTCTATAATTTCTATTATCTCTTCGTTCGGGTTTATAATGTTTCTTACTCCTATGTCGTTCTTCTCCATACTATAATGGTATTTGGACTATGTTATTGCAGACATTGTAATCTAATTTCTTCATAGATCTTTGGGTTTGAATGCTCGTACATACCTTCCTAAGTTGTTTGAAAACAAATGTTATGGCTTGGGATATATTTAAAATGGAACCTTATGTTTCTTTCTTATATTCCTCAAATATTATAGATTCTAAAGGGTCAGGTAATTTATTAAAATACCTCTCAACCACACCTCTATTATATCCTTGCTTGGCAGTGGTAGCATTATATAAATAATGCTGAGAGAATTCCTTTATACCTTTCCATCTTGTTAAAGTTAATTTTTCTATTTCTCTTAGTCGTTCATTTTGTAATGCAGTGAATCCTAATTCTGGGTCTTCTGCTATGATTATGCTTGATATAACATTATCAAAGTTATTTGGATTACTTCCAGCTCTTTTTAGTTCTTCATAATTAACTGGATTAGTTTCTACCCATTGTTCCTATAGAACCTTTGCAGATTCTCCTAAAAATGTTTCAAGATAAGTTAACATGTCTTATACCTTGGTACCTATATTATGCTGGTTTTGTATATATTTTTGAACTATTAACCCTTTCCATATGCTTAGGATATTCGGCCAATCTGTTGGGTCATGGGCTGCTAAATTTAATATTGCACCATCATTTCTAGTATTTTGGAATTCTACTGGTTTTTCAAAATTTCTTCTTTTGGTACCCATATATCTATATTGTTTAGGAATGTAAGATGGTTGGAAATCATCTTTTTCAGGTGGCCATTTTCCAGCTGACCTAGTTGATCTTTCTCTTTCACCTTCTCTCTTTACTGAAGTTTCACCATATGTACTTCTTTTTCTTTTCCTATTTTCTACTTCCATGGCTTCCATTTTATTTTCTAAATTATGTAAACCTACCTCATCTAAGGAGTTTATAAAGTCATTGTATTCTTTGGCCTTATCATACTTTTCATTTTCTATCCACATTTCTTTCATCAATTCTTCTTCCTCTTCATAACTTTCAGTTAATAATTTGTTGTTTATATCCCATTGCTCTTCTTCACTTATCCTTTTGTCTTTCTGGCTTTGGTCAGTATTATTATTTTTATTCTTCTTGTCTTTTTCTTTTGGTGTTACCTTATTATTTAACATGATTGAACTACTACCGAATTATTTCTTCTCATTTTTTAATTTCTTTAATCTTGCAATTTCTTTAATGAAAAACAATTCCCTTTCTCTAATCTTAGGCCAGTCTTTCGTCATTGAGTTATTATACTCCCAATCTATATGTTTTAACTTTTTTTCATAATGTTTTATTTCATCATCTACACCTGTCTTTTCCATGCATTCCGTTGAGGTGTTATTCCTATTATCACTAAATTCTGAGTCTAACATGAGCGATTCTGTGTCATCTAAGGATGTTGCTTTATAATTGGTGAACCTAATGCTATTAGTTCCTTCGCAATTTTGATTACTGATATAAGTTTCAGGTTGCTTTAATTCCTTCGTTTCTATTAAATCACCTATATTCCATTCTTCTCCTGC
This sequence comes from Avena sativa, assembly GCA_916181665.1. Classification (NCBI taxonomy): domain Eukaryota; kingdom Viridiplantae; phylum Streptophyta; class Magnoliopsida; order Poales; family Poaceae; genus Avena; species Avena sativa. The sequence goes on from OV702295.1 coordinate 441,140,003, forward strand.
TCTTTCTTCAGAACTTACTTTAAGAGGACTTATAAATTTAATACCTTTAGACTGCATACTTTCAATTACATCATCTACATTTACTCTATATCTAGAACTACTTTTATTACAAAGCCTTCCTATAAATTCTATGCTTACTAGCAAATTTGTTCTTTTAAAATCTTCATACCCTTTAGTCTGATATCCAAAACTCATTTTGTCAATAAATTCTTTCACAGGCATCATTAGGTCTGGAGCTATATAGGTTATTAATCTATTTTCATTCATATCCCCTTCCATAAAACCTAACGCTGCTTTATCCACGGATCCCCATCTTTTGTCTAATAAGGTTATTAAAACCTTTGCTCTTAACTTCTTTCTTGTCATTCCTTTAACTCCTATGATATACATACCTTGATGAATATATTTATAACCACAATATTTAAGTTCATTTTCAATATTCCTACTTACAATTTTTAGATCTACTGGATGTGTTAACACACTTAGTTCTATTTCTCTTGAAATCCTATATAAACCACTCCTACTTTCGAACATACCCATATGGTAAACCTGCTGTGATTTTATTTTTCTTAGCGTATCCTTCTGATACCTTTCTAGGTCTCTTTGCAAGCCTATAACTTCTTCTAAATTAATGTCATCAGCATTGCTACATGACATTCTATGCCTTAATGCTAAGGGTTTTGAATCTTGTCTTACTAATTGGATATTTTTGTCTCTTCTAGTGAGGCTTTTAGATATGTCCATTTTTCTGAGTTGATATTTTTTGGTGATGCTAAAATTCCAGATGAGGCTAACACAATATCTTTGTTACCTTGTTCGCTATTTAGTTTTCATAAAATATGAATTAATAATTGGATGATTGTGTTATTTTGCCTTATTATTATTTTGGAGTCTTCTTTTGGCGAATCGTGATCAGAGAACCCGATAGGAGGTGTTAAATATTTTGCTACTTCGCTTAATGCTTGGTTATATTTGGTCATGCAACTATGAGAGGATCAAAGTTTTTACCTCTTGCACTAACTTTTTAATTTAAGATATGTCTTGTCTTGTGTCTGTGCCAGATAACAAGTCTTTATTTTTATTTAGACAAAGTCCTATACTTTTCCCAATGGACTGCACTTCTTCTTTAATATAATCGTTATTCTTACTAACTACGTTATGTCTTGCTTTTGCTTCTTCTAGCTTATGTAAAGCTATATCAATTTTATTATTTAACCCGGAATACTTTTCTACGAGTTTCTGATATTCTTTAAATAAACTTTCAAATTTTTGATCTAAGTTGTCTTGTCTTTTTCTCCAAGATATGAAGAAATTATATATCAGGTCAATAACTATATTTAGTTGGCTATGCGTACTATGCCAAGTATGCTCTTCAGAAGGATTTATTCTACACTTTATATCAATATTTTCTTTAGTTTTTATTATCTTACCTGCGCTAACTTCTAAATTTAGATACTTTAATCTTTCAATGATTAAACACTAGCTCTGATACCAATAATATATGAATTGTAAAAATACTAAAATAATACACGGAAAATATGAAAATTTAAATACTAAAAAAATATAAGATTACAATTTTTTAGTTTTTATAAATTTATTAGCGTTAATATTGATATTTATATATTAATATTAGACTGTACGTATATACTGCAGGATCTTTTACAGGCTGGCGAGGCAAACAGACAAGCGAGGGTGTGCGCAGTGGTGTAAAAGTCCTACTCGGTACTCACCGTATTTCTTACTATATTGCTTCAGGAGTAGCTAAGTTTATTTCCCTAGATGTTTTTAATCAAATTTATATGGGTCGTTCTCTTATCGTCTTTCCAGGCAGTTCCACCCAGAGGGAACACTTCTCTACGGCTACAAGGTTCTCGTTCAGACGCCACACATAAGGCTTTAACAAAGAACTACACGCAGAGGTTTCTCCTATAGGATCCCAAGCATAAGAAACCCATCCCATATAAACATGCTTAAAAGAACAAGGGAAATACGAAACTACTTCATTTTCACAATACAACTTACATACGGTTTTCCCTTTCGGGAAACCCCCGAAGGGCTTATACGAAGATAAAGAAAATTACCTTACAACCTCTCCAAGCTTAGGGTACAGGTGCCTTCAATATAGTGGCTTTTATTACAGGGAGAGGGTTACAACTACTACTAGTGAGCTGAGAGTTTGCTAGCACTGACTCTCTACTCTGCTGGTTGCTGGATTGCTGGTGCTGGTGTCTGTGTTCGTGTCCTCCTTCATCGCTGCGAGTGTCCCATTTTATAGCCGAGAGAGTAGCCTTCAAGAGCCTTCTTCTCTATTATTTGCCTCTTTTTTCTTCTTTGTTATCACCTATTTTGTAGGCTTCCTAGGCTTTATAGGCCTTATAGACTTTGTAGCCCTTCTTTATAGGTTCATGAGCACATGTTGGAAGCTGATGGAGGGATTTTGGTGATGCCTCCATGTTGCCTTGGCTGCATATGAGTGTGGCTTCATCTTCTTATCTTCACTTTGACAATCTTCTTGAACTTCATGATTATGTCTTGAGAATTTTGCCTTCTCTTTGGATCCTTTGGCTTCTCTCTTGTATGTCTGCTAAGAGTACCACGACTTGATACATCTGGGCTGCATGCATGCTGGTGGAGATTATTTCATTGCTATTAACTTTTTTTGATATAGGTCCTCCACGCTCGAATAATTGATAGTAATATCAATTCAATTTAATTTTATGCTGGGTCGGCCCTCCGTGCCTGAATAATTGATAGCAATATCAATTCGAAGTTCCTATTTATATTCAATATTATCTGCTGAATATATCATTGCTTATTTATTCAGGCTTTTGCCCATGTCCTCCAATATCCATATGATCTTCATCCGATAGATTGAAGTCATATTTTATCTCATATTCTTTCTTTATTTCTTCAAACTTTCCATTAAATTCTTCTCGTAATTCTTTCAAAATATCTTCTTTTAATTCTTCTTTTATTAATTTCTTGACTTCTTGGAATTTTTCATCTATTTTCATATCTATATATTCAGAATCCAGAGGATCCAAACCTTTTAAAAGGCATGATTTGTATGTTTGGTATTTTGGGGATTCTTCTTCCTTCATTAAAAATAACAATTCTTCTTTTACCTTTGATGAAGTTGATGCTTCACCCTTCGTATAATTTGGACTTGTTGGAGCAGAGGTACCTACTCCTCTATACTTCTGGATGTGTTCTTTTGCTTTTGGTTCTATATAATAATTCTCTCCTATTATTTCTCTTGCATAACCTAAAGCTTCATTGATATCATAGTATTTTCTCCATGATAAATCCTTTTTTATTTTCTTTGCTTCTAGCTTCTGTTTTAGTATTTCTTCAAAAGTAAAATATATTCCTGGCTTATTTCCATCATATAGGACATATAATGCTATTAATTCTTCTGTCTTAATATTTGCTGACTTTGGTACCTTCTTGTTCATCATATTGAAATACTCTGCGAGACTATTTAGAATGGATAGCATATAACCTGTTTCTTCTTTTTTAGCATTATACTGAAACCAGAAATTGTCTAATACACATTGCTGAATTTCGTCAATATAAATATGACCTTTAGGCTTGAATTTGAATGTATTCGGTGGAAATATTTTTAATGAATTATTTGAGCCAAAAGTGAAAAATTCAGCCCCATTGGGGAGTAACCCACACTTTATTGCTGCAATATTGATGCACGAGAGAATATATCACGTAAACAATTATCTTTTCCTTTAATATGCTCAAAAACAACTTTATATCCATTCCCTGTTATGATATCTTCAAATAGAACCCATCTTCTAGTGGAACTTTTCTTACTATTGATTTGGTTATAATATCTACATATTGCTTCACAATCTGTTCGTACTATAAATTCTTTAAATCCTAAATATAACCTAAATGCATTTATTGCATGGACTACTGCAAGGATTTCCCTATCAATATTATTCACTATTTTTAATTTATAACTTCCCGAGGCATATCTGCATATTTTCTCTTCTACATTTGGGGAATATTTATTAGGTTTTTGCTTTAATATAGCACCCCATCCTACTTTGGATGCATCTGTTTCGATAAGAAAATAGTTATCTTGTAATGGTAATACTAAGGGTTTCAAATTTTTCACTTTTTCTTTTATAGCCTTGACTAATTTTTTGTCTCCTGAATTGAAATATTTTTGTCCATTTTTTCTTAGTTTAGAATACAAAGGTCCATCAAGCTTTGCTAGGTTGTCTATGTAATTCCTTGCATAATTTATAATCCCTAAAATTGTTGTAAAACCTTTTTATCATTCATGGTATCAGGGAATTATAATATTTTCTTAGCAATATGTTCCTGCAAGTATATTTTTCCTTCTCCTATTTCATGTCCAAGAAAATTTATTTTCTCTTTGCAAATTTCCATTTTATTTTTAGATAAGATTAAACCATTTTGTTCTACCTTTCGAAATAAAACTTCAAGGTGAGCAATATGCTCTTTATATGACTTAGAGAAGACTAGTAAGTCATCTACATATACTAATATAAAAGCTTGATTCTCATTAAATATATTTTGCATCTTCCTTTGAAATAGTGCAGGTGCATTCTTTAATCCTAATGGCATAACTAGCCATTCATAATGACCTTGAGGACATGTAAATGTTGTCCAAGGAATAGATTCCTCAGCCATTTTTACTTACCAAAATCCAGCCTTTCGATCAAACTTAGGAAAATATTTGCTTCCTTGTATTCTATTTATCCATTCTTGCTTATTTGGTATATTGTATGCATCATCTATGGTATTATCATTAAGTATTTTGTAGTTTATAACCATTCTAGACTTGCCTCTAACTTCTTCAGCGTGATTTCTAACTATAAAGGCAGCTGAGCGGTGAGGACTTCTACTTTCTCTAATTGCCTTTAATTTTAATAATTCTTCGATATGCATTTTAAATTCTTCTATATCTTTGGGAGTAGCTTCTATTGGTCCTGACTTGATTATATAATCAGGGTTTATAATATTTATTTTGCATACTATGGAATTCTTATCCCAATGTTTCATTGGTATATCTCCAACGATTTGAATATCTTCTAATCTTTGCACAATCTTGTCTATATCACTCTTAGATTTTATATCTATATACCAATTTGGCGAGAATGATTGTAATCCTATACACTCGGTGCATGTATTTTCTATATGATATTCTTCTATGGTATTACTTGGTTCCTCTTTTTTGCAGTCTTCAGGTGGCTCTACACTATATTCATCCTCTAGATTAGATATTTCTACATTTTGTAAAGATTTTCTTTGTTTTCGTACCTCAGATATGTATGGAACACTATCTTGATATGGAATGAATGTAACTCCTTCTTCATGTATAATAGTGGTTTGTAATGAATGTTGTAAAAATCTTAATCCTAGTATCATGTCATCACTTATTACCGACATATCTCTTATTGTAATTTCATCTATTATATATTTTGTGCTGTTTATGTAGCTTTCAATATTATATGCCAATTGATTATGAATTTTCTTTATTCCAGACATGTCTGTGGATACTTCAGCTTTATTGTCGTCTATAGTTTTCACTATTTCAGGGCATCTCATAAAATACTTGTCATGGATGATATTTTTTGTGCAACCTGTATCTAATAGTGCTAAAATTTTATATGAAATATTTGGCTTTAATACTATTTTAACTGGTATTCTTATTCCTAATACTTCCTTGAATGGTAAACGTACTATATATTTACTTCCAAAACTAGTTATTGCATCTTTGAGCTGAATTAGCCTATCTCCCTTTTGCTCTCTTACTGTGACCATTTGATCTTTTAATTCTGTGTTTTTTATAGTATTATCTTCTTGATCTATATTACCAATATTATTTTCTAACTTATATTTTAGTTCCTCTAGTTTTGCCTCTAGCTTATTAATCCGATTTTCTAAGTTTCTAACTCTACTAGATAATATTTGGTCTCCTGGCTCAATTTCTACTTCTTATCTCCAACCTTGATTCTTTGATTTTAAACAAGAAGCACAAGCTTGCCTTGAACATATGCTACAAGTAGACCTATTCACTTGACTTGGATAGTATATACAAAAAGCACATTTTATATTATAATCACCTTTACCTCTAATCCAATCATGTTGACATTCTACCTGGTTCATCATTTCTACTTTTAAACCTGCAAATTCGTCTATTAAATCTATATCGTCTTCACTTGAATCATCTTCTAAAATCTTATTTTCTACTTCATCGGTTTCTATGATTGAATATATTGACTCATCACCTTTTATTTCATCATCACATACTAATATATTCTCATTAACGCTATCTATAATTAGTACCCTTTCTTGCTCTTCTATTTTACTAGAATACCTTTTTTGGTCTTTATTAGGACATGTTTTACTTAGGTGATCAGGTGAGTTGCATATAAAGCACCTACATGTACTATCATAAGTCTTTCTAGGATTATACCTTCTTACATTTCTCTTATGTAAAAACGGAGCTCTATTGTCTGACCTTCTTAGGAAATATCTTCTCTTTGTTCTATAATTTCTATTATCTCTTCGTTCGGGTTTATAATGTTTCTTACTCCTATGTCGTTCTTCTCCATACTATAATGGTATTTGGACTATGTTATTGCAGACATTGTAATCTAATTTCTTCATAGATCTTTGGGCTTGAATGCTCGTACATACCTTCCTAAGTTGTTTGAAAACAAATGTTATGGCTTGGGATATATTTAAAATGGAACCTTATGTTTCTTTCTTATATTCCTCAAATATTATAGATTCTAAAGGGTCAGGTAATTTATTAAAATACCTCTCAACCACACCTCTATTATATCCTTGCTTGGCAGTGGTAGCATTATATAAATAATGCTGAGAGAATTCCTTTATACCTTTCCATCTTGTTAAAGTTAATTTTTCTATTTCTCTTAGTCGTTCATTTTGTAATGCAGTGAATCCTAATTCTGGGTCTTCTGCTATGATTATGCTTGATATAACATTAGCAAAGTTATTTGGATTACTTCCAGCTCTTTTTAGTTCTTTATAATTAACTGGATTAGTTTCTACCCATTGTTCCCATAGAACCTTTGCAGATTCTCCTAAAAATGTTTCAAGATAAGTTAATATGTCTTCTACCTTGGTACCTATATTATGCTGGTTTTGTATATATTTTTGAACTATTAACCCTTTCCATATGCTTAGGATATTCGGCCAATCTATTGGGTTATGGGCTGCTAAATTTAATATTGCACCATCATTTCTAGTATTTTGGAATTGTACTGGTTTTTCAAAATTTCTTCTTTTGGTACCCATATATCTATATTGTTCAGGAATGTAAGATGGTTGGAAATCATCTTTTTCAGGTGGCCATTTTCCAGCTGACCTAGTTAATCTTTCTCTTTCACCTTCTCTCTTTACTGAAGTTTCACCATATGTACTTCTTTTTCTTTTACTATTTTCTACTTCCATGGCTTCCATTTTATTTTCTAAATTTTGTAAACCTACCTCATCTAAGGAGTTTATAAAGTCATTGTATTCTTCGGCCTCATCATACTTTTCATTTTCTATCCACATTTCTTTCATCAATTCTTCTTTCTCTTCATAACTTTCAGTTAATAATTTGTTGTTTATATCCCATTGCTCTTCTTCACTTATGCTTTTGTCTTTCTGGATTTGGTCAGTATTATTATTTTTATTCTTCTTGTCTTTTTCTTTTGGTGTTACCTTATTATTTAACATGATTGAACTACTACCGAATAATTTCCTCTCATTTTTTAATTTCTTTAATCTTGCAATTTCTCTAATGAAAAACAATTCACTTTCTCTAATCTTAGGCCAGTCTTTCGTCATTAAGTTATTATACTCCCAATCTATATGTTTTAACTTTTTTTCACAATGTTTTATTTCATCATCTACACCTGTCTTTTGCATGCATTCCGTTGAGGTGTTATTCTTATTATCACTAAATTCTGAGTCTGACTTGAGCGATTCTGTGTCATCTAAGGATGCTGCTTTATAATTGGTAAACCTAATGCTACAAGTTCCTTCGCAATTTTGATAACTGATATAAGTTTCAGGTTGCTTTAATTCCTTCTTTTCTATTAAATCACCTATATTCCATTCTTCTCCTGCTCTTTCTTCAGAATTTACTTCAAGAGGACTCATAAATTTAATACATTCAGACTGCATACTTTCAATTACATCATCTACATTTACTCTATATCTAGAACTACTTTTATTACAAAGGCTTCCTATAAATTCTATGCTTACTAGCAAATTTGTTCCTTTAAAATCTTCATACCCTTTAGTCTGAAATCCAAAACTCATTTTGTCAATAAATTCTTTCACAGGCATCATTAGGTCTGGAGCTATATAGGTTATTAATCTATTTTCATTCATATCCCCTTCCATAAAACCTAACGCTGCTTTATCCACGGAGCCCCATCTTTTGTCTAATAAGGTTATTAAAACCTTTGCTCTTAACTTCTTTCTTGTCATTCCTTTAACTCCTATGATATACATATCTTGATGAATATATTTATAACCACAATATTTAAGTTCATTTTCAATATTCCTACTTACAATTTTTAGATCTACTAGATGTGTTAACACAATTAGTTCTATTTCTCTTGAAATCCTATATAAACCACTCCTACTTTCGAACATACCCATATGGTAAACCTGCTGTGGTTTTATTTTTCTTAGCGTATCCTTCTGATACCTTTCTAGGTCTCTTTGCAAGTCTATAACTTCTTCTAAATTTTGAATCTTGTCTTACTAATTGGATATTTTTGTCTCTTCTTGTGAGGCTTTTAGATATGTCCATTTTTCTGAGTTGATATGTTTTGGTGATGCAAAAATTCCAGACGAGGCTAACGCAATATCTTTGTTACCTTGTTTGCTATTTAGTTTTCCTAAAATCTGAATTAATAATTGGATGATTGTGTTATTTTGTCTTATTATTATTTTGGAGTCTTCTTTTGGTGAATCGTGATCAGAGAACCCGATAGAAGGTGTTAAATATTTTGCTACTTCGCTTAATGCTTGGTTATATTCGGTCATGCAACTTTGAGAGGATCAAAGTTTTTACCTCTTGCACTAACTTTTTAATTTCAGATATGTCTTGTCTTGTGTCTGTGCCAGATAACCAGTCTTTATTTTTATTTAGACAAAGTCCTATACTTTTCCCAATGGACTGCCCTTTTTCTTTAATATAATCGTTATTCTTACTAACTACGTTCTGTCTTGCTTTTGCTTCTTCTAGCTTATGTAAAGCTATATCAATTTTATTATTTAACCCGGAGTACTTTTCTACGAGTTTCTGATATTCTTTAAATAAACCTTCAAATTTTTGATCTAAGCTGTCTTGTCTTTTTCCCCAAGATATGAAGAAATTATATATCAGGTCAATAACTATATTTAGTTGGCTATGCGTACTATGCCAAGTATGCTCTTCAGAAAGATTTATTCTACACTTTATATCAATATTTTCTTTAGTTTTTATTACCTTACCTGTGCTAACTTTTAAATTTAGATACTTTAACCTTTTAATGATTAAACACTAGCTCTGCTACCAATAATATACGGAATGTAAAAATACTAAAATAATACACGGAAAATACGAAAATTTAAATACTAAAAAATATAAGATTACAATTTTTTAGTTTGTATAGCGTTAATATTGATATTTATATATTAATATTAGACTGTACGTATATACTGTAGGATCCTTTACAGGCTGGCGAGGCCAACAGACAAGCGAGGGTGTGCGCAGTGGTGTAAAAGTCCTACTTAGTACTCACCGTATTTCTTACTATATTGCTTCAGGAGTAGCTAAGTTTATTTTCCTAGATGTTTTTAATCAAATTTATATGGGTCGTTCTCTTATCGTCTTCCCAGGCAGTTTCACCTAGAGGGAACACTTCTCTATGGCTACAAAGTTCTCGTTCAGATGTCACACATAAGGCTTTAACAGAGAACTATACACAGAGGTTTCTCCTATAGGATCCCTAGCATAAGAAACCCATCCCATATAAACATGCTTAAAAGAACAAGAAAAATACGAAACTACTTCATTTTCACAATATAGCTTACATACGGTTTTCCCTTTCGGGAACCCCCGAAAGTCTTACACGAAGATAAAGAAAATTACCTTACAACCTCTCCAAGCTTAGGGTACAGGTGCCAGCTTGCTAGCACTGACTCTCTACTCTGCTGGTTGCTGGATTGCTAGTGGTGGTGTCTGTGTTCGTGTCCTCCTTCATCGCTGCAAGTGTCCCATTTTATAGCCGAGAGAGCATCCTTCAAGAGCCTTCTTCTCTATTATTTGCCTCTTTTTTCTTCTTTGTTATCATGGACCTATTTTGTAGGCTTCCTAGGCTTTATAGCCTTATAGACTTTGTAGCCCTTCTTTATAGGTTCATGAGCATATGTTGGAAGCTGATGGAGGGATTTTGGTGCTGCCTCAACGTTGCCTTGGCTGCATATGAGTGTAGCTTCATCTTCTTATCTTCACTTTCACAATCTTCTTGAACTTCATGATTGTGTCTTGTGAATTTTGCCTTCTCTTTGGATTCTTTGGCTTCTCTCTTGTATGTCTGCCAAGAGTATCACGACTTGATACATTTGGGCTGCATGCATGCTGGTGGAGATTATTTCATTGCTCGCTATTTGACTCCCAGAGTGTAGAATAGTTATTCTACACCCATCCTCTATCTTTTGAACCATATATTATTTTTACGTCACGTAAATTTTGTCTTACATAATAAGTCGAGAAGAACATAAGAAAATTTAGAAATAACATATATATATATTATTACCTTCATTTCAAAGGTTACGGTGGCTTATATTTTTTATTCAAAAGTTAATCTACGTAAAGTATAACCAATTTTTGAGAAAAAGTATTTACATTTACGGTATGAATTATCAAGGAAAGGTTTCTCCCGCGACATGTTCATGCGACGCGAGAGGGCTAACATGGGAAACTAAAATAATCCATAATCACTACACGAATGTGTCGCTACACTAACGGCCGGAAACCGTCAGCATAAGCCAAATTGTCGTCGGCGTAGCTCTACGCCGACGACACAACTTCGGTCTAGACTCATTAGTCGTCGGCGTAGATGGCTATACCGACAGCTAAGCCATTGGCATAGTTTAGATGGGTCCCACCTGACGGCTAACGGCCGTTTGGATACACCGACGGCTGTCTTCATATTTTTTTATAATAACATTTTTTCAAAAATAAATACCTAATTTGTTTCAATTTTTTCCCCAATTTTTTTTGAATTGTTTGACTTGTTAGTGTCACGAGCGATTTTTTAACTCTAAATATACTTAATCTCTGGTCAACTTACACTAATGGTCAAACTTTTCAATCGGTCACCCATCCTCCACTACTCCTGCCACATCAGGTTTAACTTCTTTGTTCTTTCCGGACGAGCTTACGATAAAGAAATTAGACCTTGTTAATAATACTACCATATCAATCCCATTAATACTTGGATCATGGTGTCACATGACTTTATTTTTAAAATTTTAAATAATTATTTAAGAAAACAAAAATGAATAAGTAATAATAATCTTAATTTTAAATGACAACAAAATAAATATTTCCCCTTTTTCTATTTAATATGGAATAATTCATATCTTTAAATTTATAAATCGGAATCCGACAAATAATATGTCTAAATTGATCAGAAAAATGAGAACAATCCAAACATGACATCCCTCTCATATTTTAAATCATTCATCCTGTATTTTAAATAAAATTTATTTAATAGTGTTCAAATCTTCAAAAAAATTATATCAAAATTTACCTTTTGAATTTGAGGATTCTAAAAAATCCTTGGCTCTGGATCGAGCCTCGCTAAATTTGTAGTGGATATCTGATGAAATAGAATATTGTGACCTTAAAATGATTTTTCAAAAAATCATGAGCATTAGATCATGTATTGGTAGTTCAAACCGAACCCACTTCCTACTGATTTGACAGACATTTATCTTTTCCACCAGTGGTGGAAGCAAAGGTCTGAGATTCCTCGGTTGGGACATTATCCATATAAGGTGGTCTAGTATTTTTTTTAAATTGGGGTGGTAGCATTTTGAATTATTCCTTTGGTGGTTGTTTCACAAAACTTCTCGTTTTTGACACTCACAAAATAGAAAATAGCTTTTCCATACGACGAAAAGGATAACTTCCTCCTACAATATTGTTCGCCATCGCAAGATGCACATACATGCAAAATATAGGCACAATATCATAGATTATGCCACGATTCTAGCCACAACATTTGTCATTTGGCCCGAAAACCATGAAACCTCGAAACTCATTTTGATAAGGTTTTTTTTTGAGATGCAATCAATATATCAAGTTTGAAATTTGTCCTTACAACTATGTCAAATAATATGACACCACGCAAATGTTTTATATTGTTCGGGCCGTTTTTGAATTTCCGAAGAAACATCATATTGTGAGGCTAAAAATGATTTTTGCAAAAAATTATGAGCATTAGATCATGTACCTGTAGTTCAAACCGGACCCACTTCCTACCGACTCGGCAGACATTTGTCTTTTTCACCAGGGGTGGACGGAAAGGATTAAGATATCCCAGTTGGGACATTGTCGATGTAAAGTGGTCTAGTATTTTTGAAAAATGGGTTGGTAGCATTTTGAATTATGGCTTTGGTGGTTGCTTCACAAAACACCCGGTTTTTGGCACTCGGAAAATGAAAAATGGTTTTTCCATGCGATGAAAAGGAAAATTTCCTCCTACAACATTATTCTTCATCCCAAGATATACATTCTTGCACAATATGGGGACATTATCACAAAGTTTTCCATGATTCTACCCATAACATTGGTCATTTTGGCCCGAAAACCATGAAATCTCGAACATGATAGCTTATTTTGAGAAGGTTTTTTGAGATGCAATCAATATACTAAGTTTGGTATTTTTCATTACAACTATGTCACATAATATGACACCACACGAATGTTTACATTATTCGGACCATTTTTGAATTTTCGTATAACCGTTTCAAACTATGATCAAAACGGTGGGCACGAAGATTCGTACCTAGGGGATGAGCCTCGCTAAACTTGCATTGGATCTCTGAAGAAACATCATATTGTGAGGCTAAAAATGAATTTTACAAAAAATCATGAGCATTAGATCATGTACCTACAGTTCAAACCGGACCCATTTCCAACCAATTCGGTAGACATTTATCTTTTTCACCAGGGGTGGACGGATAAGTTTGAGATACCCGGTTGGAATATTTTCCATTTAAGGTGGTCTAGTATTTTTCAAAAATGGGGTGGCAGCATTTTGAATTATACCTTTGGTGGTTGCTTCACAAACGCCCCATTTTTGGCACTTAGAAAATAGAAAATGGCTTTTCCATTCGACGAAAAGGAAAACTTCCTCCTACAATATTGTTCGTCATCCCAAGATGCACAGTCTTGCACAATATGGGCACAGTATCAGAAAGTATGCCACGATTCTAGCCACAACATTGGTCATTTGGTCTGAAAGCCATGAAACCTCGAACATGATAGCTCATTTTAAAAAGGTTTTCTGAGACGCAATCATATTCGAAGTTTGGTATTTTTCCTTACAACTATGTCACATAATATGACACCACGCGAATGTTTTATATTGTTTGGGCCGTTTTTTAATTTCTTATGCGCTTTTCAAACTATGGTCAAAATGGCGGGCATGAAGAATCTTACCTAGGAGATGAGCCTCGCTAAACATGCATTAGATCTATGAAAAAACATCATATTGTGAGACTAAAAATGATTTTTGCAAAAAATCATGAGCATTAGATCATGTACCTGTAGTTTAAACCGGATCCACTTCGTGCCGACTCAGTAGACATTTGTCTTTTTCACCAAGAGTGGACGGAAAGGTTCGAGATACCCTGGTTGGGACATTGTCCATGTAAGGTGGTATAGTATTTTTTTTAAAAATAGGGTGGTAGCATTTTGAATTATGCCTTTGGTGGTTGTTTCACAAAACACCCTGTCTTTAGCCCTCGGAGAATGGAAAATGTGTTATGCGAAAGTATATGTAATGTTTTTATATTTTATTCAACCAAAATATGTAATATTTGAGTTTAGTTAGATAGATCTTATTTTTCTGCAAATTTTGATATATTATATGTATTTTTCTAATTAGAATGATTTAGTTATGATTTTTCTAGTATTAATGTAGCAAAAAGGGAAAATAGTTATGCCGACGGCTTTGCCATCGGTGTAGCCGTGAAACCTATAGCCGTCGGCATAGCCTTGACGCCGTCATATCGCTGTTATGACCTATCGACTACACTGATGATATGTCCATTTGGCATCACTATTCTATGTCATAATTCACTGTTATTTATTGATATATTTCATATTGAGAGGTGATACTTATGTTATTTCATCTGTTTTGGCATGGTTGATGACTTTTGGAGCATGGACCGCTGTAGTCAGGATTCTCATGGAAAAGGTGCTATTTGGAGGCAAAATTTGCGAAGGTCAGAAAATCTGGGAAAATATACGGAAAATCCTATTTTTCTAGAAGACGAAGGAAGCCAGAAGGGGGGCTGGAGATGGGCCACAGGGGGCCCACACAACCCCCTGGCGCGGGCCAGCCTAGGCCGCGCCACCAGGTGGTGTGGCCGCCCTGGTCCACCCCTGGCACTCCCCTCTAGCGTATATTATCCTCCCGAAATCCTAAGACTCGGGGAGCGACCATAGAAAGATTCTGCCGCCTCTGCGGGGCGGAAAATACCGAGAGAGAAAGATCTCTCCGGTAGACAGAATTCTGCCGGGGGAATTCCTTCCTGGAGACGGGAGATCGTCGCCATCAACACCACCATCAAGCTGGACTTCATCGGGATCATCATCATCATCATCATCACCACCATCATCACCATCAGCACCCTCATCACCATCTCCATATTGCTGTAACAATTGGGTTGAATCTTGCATAGTTCATAGGGGAAACTTTCCCGGTGTTGATTACTCTTTGTAGTTGATGCCATTGAGTGAACCATTGAATTATTGTTTATGTTCAGATTGTTATATATCATTATTCCATCTCTGATCATGATCCATATGATGTCTTGTGAGTAGTTCGTTTTGTTCTTGAGGACATGGGAGAAGTCATGTTGTTAGTAGTGGAATTGTGTTGAGAAAGATTCAATAGTTTGATATTTAAGTTGTGGTGTACTTCTTCTAGTGGTGTCATGTGAACGTCGACTACATGACACTTCACCTATATGGGCCTAGGGGAATGCATTGTGTATTTGGCTACTAATCGTAGGGGTTTCCGGAGTGACAGAAACCTGAACCCCCGTTAGGAAACCATTGCACAAGGGACATAAGGGTCTTAGAGTTTAAAGCTGTGGTTAGGTTTTTACCTTAATTACTTTCTTGTACTTATGGATGTTTGCAAGAGGTATAATCACAAGTATGTATTAGTCCTAGGAAGGTCGGTACATTAGCACATGTTCACCTACACAACACTTAGCAAGCTAAAAAAGATTAATCAACTATATGAAGCGAAAGCACTTGCCAGTCTTCCCATGTGTCCTCGAGAACGTTTGGTCATCTTAAGTAGTACAACCGGCTTGTTCTTTGCTGCATAGAGGATTGGGCCACTTGCTGCATTTATTCCTACTGTCTTTTATTTACTCGTACTTTGTTTACTTGCTTTATCAAAAACCCCTAAAAATCCATTTGCTAAGTATTTGCAGAGAATTCCTGATCCATACCACTAGCCAGCACCTTCTGCTCCTTGTTGGGTTCGACACTCTTACTTATCGAAAATACTGCGATACACCCCGTATACTTGTGGGTCATCAAGACTATTTTCTGGCGCCGTTGTC
Source organism: Avena sativa (assembly GCA_916181665.1). NCBI lineage: Eukaryota > Viridiplantae > Streptophyta > Magnoliopsida > Poales > Poaceae > Avena > Avena sativa. Next base: position 441,155,879 of record OV702295.1, read on the forward strand.
CGGGAGTGAAGCGCTATTGGAGAGTGGAACTGGTAAAGGAAACTTCTACTGTGAGTATTGTTTACTTCTGCTAGTTGCTTTATTTTCGTTATGGATAATTCGCAGAGTTTCTTATTTGGTAATTCTACTACCACTGCTAAGGTAGTAGATAAGCCACCACCTGCTGAGAATGATGTTTTTAAAATACCTACAAGAATTATTGATCGTGTTATGGATAACTACTATGTTGGGGATGGAACTGTCCATCCTGGTGATCATTTACTCTTTATACACAAATTATGCGGGTTGTTCAAGTGTGCAGGTATTACTACAGATCAAGTTAAGAAGAATTTATTCTCATTATCACTGAAAGGGAGAGCTAAGGAATGGTATAAGCTCCTGAAGAATGGCCAAGCTCTGGAATGGGAGGAAATACTGCCTCTCTTTTATTTGAAGTTTTATTCTCCTAGTGAGATTGATAAAGGTCGAAATCAAATATACAACTTTTGGCCTCTTGATGGAGAGAGTACAGCTCAAGCTTGGGGGAGATTGAAGTTACTAATGCTCAAATGTCCCATTCATGAGCTCCCCAACAATATTATTATCAATAACTTTTATGCAAGGCTTTCTCTTCATGCTAAGGATTTATTGGATGCTTCTTGTGCTGGATCATTCACTCGCATGGAAGAAGAAGCTAAATGGGATCTTCTAGACCATATTCAAGATAATGCTGAAGCTTGGGAGAATGACAAAGGTAGAAAGTCAGGTATAAATTATGATTATGAATGCATTGAATCTTTTATGGGAACTAGTGACTTTCAAAATATTAGTAATTCTTATGGTCTTGATTTGCAAGTTATTACGAATTGCTTTAGAGCTTTTGCTTCTTATATTGAAATTCCAAAAAGGGGATGGAGTAAGTATCATGCACCTTATAAAGATATTGTTGACCGTGTTCCTGTTGGGAGCACTGAGTATTGCACTATTGATCACATCTTACATGAGCCTTATATCGAGAAGATTCCCTTCCCAGATAAGGTAAAGGATCATCCTATGATAACTAATGTAATCACTAAAAGTGAAAAGAGAACCATAAAACCTGATGAACAAATAAATGTTGAACCTGTGGTAGCAATTGTGAAAGACCTTGTCACTAAAAGCATAGAATATGGGCACATAGTTTTTTGTGAGGATGCTTCTAATATTGTTTCACATCCTAATAGAGCTAAAAAAGCTAGTGTCCCTGTGCTTTCCGTTAGAATTGGTGATCATTGCTATTATGGTTTATGTGATATTGGTGCAAGTTCCAGTGCTATTCCTTATGAGCTTTACAGAGAAATTATGCACGAAATCAGTCCCTGTGAATTGGAAGAGATTGATGTGGTTATTCACCTTGCTAATAGAGAGACCATCTCTCCAATTGGCATTGTACGAGATGTGGAAGTTCTTTGTGGTAAGATTAAGTATCCTGCTGATTTTCTAGTACTTGGTTCAGCTGCTAGTAAAACTTATCCTATCATTTTTGTTAGACCTTTCTTGAGTACTTGTGGAGCTATTATAGATTGCAAGAGGGAGAAAATCTTGACTAAGTTTGATGGGGAATCTTATGAGTTTAATTTTTCAAAATTTACTAAAGAACCTTGTGAAGAGGAAACCCATAATGAGGATTTTAAAGTTGAACAACTTGCTTCTATCTCTCTTGCTCCTAACAATGCTTTGCAGCAATTTATGGAAGATCACGAAAGTGAGATCTTCATGGAAGAAAGGAATGAGATTGACGAGATCCTCCGTTGTCAACCCAAGATGCTAAAGCATGACTTGCCTGTAGAAGACTTGGGTACCACATTGCCACCTAAAAAGGATCCGGTCTTCGATCTAAAACCTCTCCCTGATGATCTTAAATATGCTTATATTGATGATAAAAAGATATATCCTCTTATTATTAGCTCTAAACTTTCAAGAAAGGAAGAAGAAAGGTTATTGGAGGTTTTGAAGAAACACCGAGGAGCTATGGGCTATACTCTGGATGATTTAAAAGGGATTTCACCTACTATTTGTCAGCATTCTATCAACATAGAACCAGATGCAAAACCAGTAGTGGAGCACCAACGACGTTTAAATCCTAAGATGAAGGAAGTGGTAAGGAATGAGGTATTGAAACTCCTTGATGCTGGTATTATTTACCCTATTGCTGATAGTGAATGGGTTAGTCCTGTTCACTGTGTTCCTAAAAAAGGAGGTATTACCGTTATTCCTAATGATAATGATGAGCTTATTCCTCAAAGAATACTAGTAGGCTATAGGATGTGCATTGATTTTAGAAAAGTCAATAAAGTTACTAAGAAATATCACTACCCGCTTCCTTTTATTGATCAAATGTTGGAAAGGTTGTCTAAAAAGACCCATTTTTGTTTTCTTGGTGGTTATTCTGGTTTCTCTCAAATTGTTGTTAAACAACAAGATCAAGAAAAAACTACTTTTACTTGCCCTTATGGAACTTATGCTTATAGACGTATGCCTTTTGGTTTATGTAATGCTCCTGCTACTTTTCAAAGGTGCATGTCTGCTATCTTTCATGGTTTTTGTGAGGAAGTTGTAGAAGTGTTCATGGATGACTTCTCTGTCTATGGAACTTCTTTTGATAATTGTCTACACAACCTTGATAAAGTTTTGCAGATATGTGAAGAAACTAATCTTGTTCTTAATTGGGAGAAATGCCACTTCATGGTTAATGAAGGGATTGTCCTTGGGCATAAATTTTCTGAAAGAGGTATAGAAGTTGATAGAGCTAAGGTTGAGGCAATTGAGAAGATGCCATGCCCAAGAGACATCAAAGGTATTCGTAGTATCCTTGGTCATGCTGGTTTCTATAGAAGGTTTATTAAAGACTTTTCTAGGATATCAAAACCCCTCACTAATCTTCTTCAAAAAGATGTACCCTTCGTTTTTGATGATGATTGTAAGGGAGCTTTTGAAACTCATAAGAAGGCTTTAACTACAGCCCCTATTGTTCAACCACCTGATTGGAGTTTACCCTTTGAAATAATGTGTGATGCTAGTGATTTTGCTGTAGGCGCTGTCCTTGGGCAACGAATTGATAAAAAGTTAAACGTTATTCATTATGCTAGTAAGACTTTAGATGCTGCTCAAAGGAATTATGCTACTACTAAAAAAGAATTTCTAGCTATCGTTTTTGCTTGTGATAAGTTTAGACCCTATATTAGAGACTCAAAAGTCACCATTCATACTGATCATGCTGCTATTAAATACCTTATGACAAAGAAAGACGCTAAGCCTAGGCTTATTAGATGGGTGCTGCTTTTACAAGAATTTGATCTACATATAGTAGATAGGAAAGGTGCTGAAAACCCTGTAGCTGATAATTTATCTCGATTGGAAAACATCTCTTTTGACCCTATGCCTGTTAATGATAGTTTCCCGAATGAGAAGTTAGCCGCAGTAGGGATAAGCTCGCGAGGGACCCTTGGTACGCTGATTATGCTAACTTTATTGTCTCCAAGTATTTGTCTCCAACTTTTACAGCTCAGCAAAGAAGGAAGTTCTTCTATGATTTGAGGCATTATTTTTGGGATGACCCACACTTATACAAATAAGGAGTGGATGGTATTATGCGAAGATGTGTTCCAGAATATGAACAAAAGGAGATATTGCGTAAATGTCATGGTAGTGCTTATGGAGGACATCATGCAAGAGATATAGCTGCACAAAAGGTGCTACAATCAGGTTTCTACTGGCCTGCCTTTTTAAAGATGCAAGAAAATTTGTTTTATCTTGTGATGAATGTCAGCGTGTTGGTAATATTTCTAGACGCAATGAAATGCCTATGAACTACTCTCTAGTTATTGAACCTTTTGATTGCTGGGGATTTGACTTTATGGGTCCTTTCCCTCCCTCGAAAGGTTATACTCATATTCTTGTTGCCGTTGATTATGTTACTAAGTGGGTAGAAGCCATTCCTACGAAGAGTGTTGACGAGGAAACTTCTCTAAAAATGCTTAAGGATGTTATCTTTCCTAGGTTTGGAGTGCCTAGGTATCTCATGACTGATGGGGGTTCTCATTTCATTCATGGTGGTTTTAGAAAGACCCTTGCTAAATATGATGTTAATCATAGAATTGCTTCAGCCTATCACCCCCAAACTAGAGGGCAAGTAGAGTTATCAAATAGAAAAATTAAGTCCATCTTGCAAAAGACAGTTAATAGATCTAGAAAAAACTAGGCTAAAAAGTTGAATGATGCTTTATGGGCTTATAGAACTACCTACAAAAATCCTATGGGGATGTCTCCTTATAAAATGGTTTATGGGAAAGCTTGTCACCTACCTTTAGAATTAGAACATAAAGCTTACTGGGCAGTTAAAGAACTAAATAGAGATTGTAAGCTCGCTTGTGAGAAAAGATTATTTGACTTAAGTTCTTTAGATGAATGGAGGAGTGAAGCCTATGAAACTGATAGGCTCTTTAACGAAAAAGTTAAAAGATGGCATGACAAGCGAATACGAGAGAATTTCATGTTGGTGAGAAGGTTCTATTGTATAGGTCTCGTCTCAATTTTTTTGCAGGAAAGCTACTGTCAAAATGGGAAGGACCCTTCATTATTGAAGAAGTATACCGTTCAGGAGCAATAAAAATTTCTTCTTTAAAAGACAATACTACACAAGTAGTGAATGGGCAGCGACTCAAACACTATATTGCTGGGGATTCTTATAATGAAAATGTTGATGCCTTTCAAGCTATAACTCCGGAAAGATTTATCAAGGACCAAATTCAGAGACTTGCAGAGTCCGTTTTCAAATAGGTAACAATGCTGGTAAGAAAAGTACTATCCAACTATATTTTTGCAGTTTTCAGTCAATAAGGAAAGCTACGAAGCGAAAAAGGGACGGAAACGGAGCCAGGGTGGCCCACACCACCCTGTGGCGCAGGCCCACCCCTGGCCGCGCCACCAGGTAGTGAGGCCACCCCAGAATCCGTCTCCGATCTGTTTTCTCCTAGCACCTTCCTTTTGTCATGAAACTTCGTAATATATAATCCCCCAGATCTCTCGAGGTTCGTATATCGTGTTTTCGTCGTGTTTTCGTTTCAATCTGTTTCTGACAGGTAGAGTCCCAGATTTGGAGCTATAATGTCTTCCTCTGGACCAGCCAAGGAAGATTCCTTAGAGGATATCATCAACCCATACATGAGAGAGTTGAAGATTCATCCCAAGGAGTTGTTGCTTGAAGATGGGGAACTCTGGATAAAAGAGGTTCGAGGCCCTAAAGGTGAAGGCAGTCTGGAGGACAGGATGGAAGCACTGGAGCAAGAAGTCTTTAGGTACAAGAAGATGGCGGAGCGCGAAGTGGATATCATCTATAAGATTTGTTCCAAACTCATCGCCGAGCACCGAAAGGAGACTGCTGAACTCAAGGATGAAGTCCTCTCACTCCGCCAAACAACCAACAAACTGCAAGCACAGTTTTCTGACGTTCAAAATCAAAACTATGAGTATGAGGTTAGGTTTAAACGCATAAGTGCTGCTGCAAGTTTTAGGATGCTGGAAACCACGATGTCCTTTGTTGATGGGAAGCCCTTACCCTGGAAGTCGGACGATGACGAGAGGATACCACCACCACCAAAGGAGTAATTCGTCATCAGGTTTGGCATCCCCTTGGTTTGTTTCAAGCTTGGGGGAGTGCCGCAGTATCACATCACTATCTTCTATCTTTTTACCTTATTAGTAGAGTCATATCATGAATAGAGAAGTTATTATGTAGGATGGTTTGCATTATGGAAGTGTCCCCTCTCTCGTTAGATATGTATCCCTTGGGGTGAGTTGCCGTTATGGAATATTAATGAGAAGTTCTATCATTTACTCTTTTGCATATCTTATGTTAGTTCTCAATTCGTGGTTATATGATTGATCTTGTTGTTAGTATTGGTATCACTCTGGGATCATTGAGTTAATTTAGTTGGTTTTGGCAAACCTGGCTCGGCCAGTAGCAACACTATTTTTGAGAGTTGAATGAAAAAGATAAAGGTACTCTAAAGAAAAATTATTTCATCGTCTTTCTTTCTTGATTTGCTCATAAGTCTAGTATTCTCTAGTTAAGATCTTTTGTGCTTCCAAGGAAGATTGCATGTTTGTCTTTATCACTTGTATGTTTGTTTGTTTCCTTCAATTCTTATACATGCTACCCAGCCTTGCTAGCCAAAAACCTGTACTGAGAGGGATTTCTTCTCGTGCATCCACCTCATTCAAACCAAAACCTTTGCCATTTGTATCCACCATACCTACCTAGTAGCATTATTGCTATTCCAAGTAAATTCTTGTTTTATGTACCTCCTAAATTAAACTTGTTATGTGAAAATAGTGATTAAAGCTCTCACGAACTTGATAGCACACTTTACTTTCTTGCACTTAATAAACTTGAACCATTGTGCTCACCTATGTTGCGTATATGCTTGCGCTTTGTGAGTTGTGAATAGCAGAACCATGCTATCATGGGGAACGCTTTCAACATTGCACTGGTACTTTGTACCTAGTTGATATCATGTTCTTTTGTCTATGGATGTCATCGGTGTGAAATGAAAGGGTAGCTTGTAAGTCCATGGAGTTATGCATATGTGTTAGAGAAACGCCTGGGCCGCTGGTCTAATCCATGCTGACATGGTGGAAACCTGCAGTGTAACACTACTAGGAAAAACGTTATCAGTGGCGCACCGAAACAACTTTCTATGGCGCATCTAGCAGTCGCCACTAAATTGTCGCCACTAAAATTATATTGCTGTGGCGCATATGCATATGCGCCACAGAACTCTATGGTACATTCTGTGGCGCATATAGCTATATGCGCCACAGAATCCTTTTTTCCGAATTTTGAAATTTTCAGAATCTGGTACAAATACAGTATATAACAGGTATATTACAGGAAATACACAAAAATTAACAGAAATTCACAGAAAAGCTGCACACAGCAGTACAAATGTTCCAGTTCACATATAATACATCAACAAGCACGAATGTTCACAAGTGTTCATCAATCACATCACTTAGAACCGAATAAGTGTACAAGTATATTTCACAAGTGTTCATCTCACTCACATAACTTACAACTGCACAATGTTGTCACCGCCTATACCTTAGGACAAAATGTAGTACACCGTAACCGCGATGCCGGTGAGGAGGAGCGGCACCAAGATCTTCGTCCGTTTCTTCTTCCACACGTGTCTCCTCCACTTGGCCACCGCCTCCTCTCTAGTCGCGTATCCCTTGTAGTTGTTGCCGCTGAACTTGTCCACTTGTTGGTGGCAGTCCACCCACTCCTCGTAGACACCTGGAACCCGACCCTTGTACACAACGTACGTCGGCATCTCTATTGACAAGGCATATTAGTACATCATGCCAATATATATGTTGACAAATATTAGAGCAAGGCATTCATAAACTTAAAACAATGCGTCGATGACAATGAAAGAAACACGACAACATGTCCGACACAATAACAACGACGGTTTCAAGCTAGGCAAGTTAAGTTTTTCGACACACACACACTACATGTCCACCGATACACACGCTCTCTCGGTCAAGTAGCCTTCTCCTCGCAGGGCGCCGGGAACGGCTTGTACATGTATTTCTTCGTCCACGTCCTGAAGTCACCCTGCGCCTTGAGGCGGGCTTCGATCTCCCTCTTGGTGAACGACCTGGGCTGGTGTAAGAGCCCACCATGTGTGTTGACCTGTTCCATGATGATATGTGACAGCTTCACCTGCGTATCATGGAAGTCTTCCCTGAGATCGGGGTCACTGATCCCATGCAACTTTTGGGCCCATCCTTGGAGAGAAGATGGCAGCGTTAGCATCTCGCAATCCCGGACAAACCCTTTGAGGTGATGGCAAACGTAGAAGGCCTCCTTCACACTGTCAGACGGCTGCTTGACACAGGGGAACTCGAACACATGCTTGAACTTGTGTCGGCCATCGTCCCTGTAAGCCTCCCCCTTATAGTTGAAGGGGCCTCCCTGATTGGCATAGCCCTCGATAGCATCATCTAGAACGCTCCTTACTCTGGCATTGTTCTTCCTCCTCGCACTCCCCGAGTCGAAGTAGGTGGCAAGCGAATACCTCGTGGAGAGGACGATGAGCGTGCAGTGCTTATCTCAGCGCAACACACAATGTGGAACGGGATGTTGGAAAAGAGCAATGGAAAGAAATACTTATGTGTTACGACGACGGTAGGAAGATGTGTACACTTACTTGGGAAAGAAAGGCACAAGGATGTTGTCCTTCCTCTTATTGTCCATCAATAGCTTCTGAAGGTAGGACTTTGCCCGGGCCCGGGTCCTTGTTCCTTCTTCCAGCTGGCTATCCCACATGTAGTAGGGATCCGCTATCGCGACGAACGGCGTGTCCTCTCTCTTGACCTTCATCGCCAGATTGAGCGCGAATAGGCGGACCAAGTTATAGTACAGCCGTCTCAAGTGGAACATCTTGAAGATGTCCTCGTAGGCTATGAAGAACACATCCGCGGGGGCATCGGTGATGAAGCCCACGTCCTCCGGCACCTTGGCGGTGAACACCGGGTAACTCGGGTCCTTGTCCTTGAGAAGGAGGCCCTCTAGTGTCAGGACACCTTCATGCAAACTCATCATAGCTCCCGAAGCCAGGCGGCGCAGTTCCGGAGGCAGTATGGGCTGACCAGCTTCGTGCACTCTGGTCAAGCCATCCTCGCGGGGTGGTACAACGTCGTCCCGGTAACAGATCGGAGCGGGCTGGCTCGCAGCCTTGTCCTTGTTCCTGTTCGGCCTCTTCCTCACCCTCTTCCTCTTTGCGTCAGCAGCCTCCACTAGCGATGCTAACCTGTCACCGGCCATCCTGCGGAGTGTGTCAGGGCTGAAAATGATTCCGGCCGATGGAGGTTGTGTCTCGGCGGCCGGAGGTGTCTCCTGAGAAAACCCACGGAAGACCAAGCGCTTCTTGGGATGGCTAGCTTGATCGCGGAATGATGGTTCTTCAACGAGAGGAGGCATGAACGGTCCTTTGCTGGCGCCGGTGTTGACAAAGGCATTAACGTTAACCGGTGCATCATCATCATCCACCTCGATGTTGGCATCGAAGGCCACCATGTCCATGTCATCCTGGGGTGGTGGTGATGGCTGTTGCGGTGCCACGTCCTTGCCTTTAGGCGGGGGCGATGGCGGTCGAGGAGCAACCACGCCCTTGGCTGCTTATGGCGCCGGTGCAGACACTCCCAAGACTCTCTGGTGACGGCTTGTGGTGGCAGCGACGATGACCGGTGCAGCAGGAGGCTTCGTCCTTGGCGGCCGGACGACCGAGGTGGCACCGGTGGAGCGAGACCCAATACGAATCTGGGTCTTTGGCCAAATCATGGGATAGCCATGGCAACCTTCCAGGGTCAGGTGCTCGTCGGCTCCCGGAGGTTGCATGGGAGGGTCCATGTCTTCGCACCCCCCAACACCCGACCCAACTCGACCCGTATCACGACATCGTCCATGGGCTTGCAGTGCATCGTCCGGTTCGCCAGTTGTATTAGCTTGCCCGTGGCAACATCCTTCAACTCGCCGCCGGGCACCTTGTACAGGAGCACACACGGAGTGTCCTGAGGCATATAGATATGCATCATGAGATGGCAGCCAATCAAAGGCATTAAGTAGAGCATGCTGACTAACTACTTATTTTACGTTGGTGAGGGCGCCGAGCTCGGCTAATGTTGAGACATAGGCGGCCGGTGGCTAATCCTTCTTCTTCTCCGTCTTGGGTGCATTAGGAAGCACCACCGCTGCCGGCTGCTGCGCCTTGGTAGTCTCGGCAGGAGGGGCAGCTCCGGTGCATCCAACTCCATCGGCTGCGCCGCGGGGATGGAGGGCGGCGGGGTAACCATGTCTGGCGACACTTGGTGGCTCGAGGTGCTGCCACCGGTGCTGGGCACTTGTATCGGCCCCACCTGACCATCCGCATTCCATTTTGCTATACCCTCCATCAGCCGAGGAGGTATCATCTCGAGGATCTTCTGCTGCACTATCGCATTCACCTCGTCCTAGTCCACCTTACTGGCCTCTAGATGCACGATCTTCCGCTTCAGCTATTCCTTCTCGGCTTGATCCTGAGCCGCCGACTGGGTCCGCCTCTCCTTTCTCTTCTTGGCTTCCTCGCTATAGTACTCGCGGAACTTTGTGCTCGTACCAAAGCCAGAGATATGGCCAAATGACGTGGGTGGCTCGGACTGTGGCCTCCTCTTGAAGGCGTTGGTCGCCCTGTTGAAAATCGTGTCGCACGGCTCCGTCGAGCCCTGGGACGACGAGTCCGGCGCCTCGCGTGTAGCCTTGATTTCAGCGTCCTGCAGATAAGGAAAGGTGAACCCATTTAGGAACTTGCCTTCATTATTCAAAATGAAAGCAAATGGACCGCGGGTAAATTCCTTACTAACTTACTCTCAAACTTCCTCACATCGTCATCATCGGTGACGAATTCCTTGGAATCCTTGTCCAGATAGTAGCGGGCCCGCACAAAGTTCCGGGTCTGCTCGTCCGTGATTTTTAAAAACGGGTTTTCTTTCCCGAGACGCTCAACCTCGGCGTCCTCCCTTGCCCATATGGCCTTCTTTCCCCTGTAGCCGCCGCTTCCACATCGGTGGTTACCTATGTTCTGTTCCCACATTTCCTGACCCCACTCCGTCCATGCCTTCGCTTCGTCAGTCTCCATCTCCGCCTTGAATATCGTGAACTCGTCTTCGTCGATCATGGGCTCACCCTTCTTGATCTTCTCCCAGCTTTACTTTTTCGCAATCTTGTTCTTCACCCGAGTTCTCCAGCTGCTCAAGGCATTTGCCATCTTCGTGATGGCTAACCTGTTCACCTTATTGGATTTTTCTAGTTTGTCGGTGTACGGTGCTGGGAACTTGTACCGTCGGTGAAGCTTCTTAAGGCAGTTTGCCACCAACCACTCATTCGCTTCACTTCTCAGGTGCTTCGTGTTGATCGACATGCTTTCCCGGATGATGCACCCGAGTTGCATGTCGTACCCGGCGACAACATCCGGAGGCTCCAACAGAAGGCCACTTTCCGAGACCAGAGTGATCTCATCGGTGGTGTTAGCGACCTTTTGTGGCTTCCGATCCTTCCTCGGCTTCTTATTCTTCTTAACAGACGGTTTGCTGCTACCGCCATCCGTGCGGTCCCCGCCATCGGTCGTGCGGCCTCCACCATCGGAGGTGGTCGCATCCTCCTCCTCGGCTTCATCTATCCGGTAGTCCTCATTCCCCTCTTGCTCATCATCCCCATCGTGGCCCGCAGTAGCTGCCACGTCCTCATGCTGAGACTCCGCCGCCTCGTGTTGCGCCGCCGCCTCCCAGAAAGTGAGGTTCGCCGCTCTGGCTTGGTCTTCGACGCTCATTGCGGCCTTAGAAGTGCCGGCCCCATCGGCGGCCGACATGTTTGCACACTTCTAAACAAATTAAAATAAGGAAGTTAGTATTAATTATTGTTGACAATATTTAAAATGAGCTGTCCATTTCTCCCAAAGTGTCAATTCACTTCCAGTTCGGTCGAGAAATGAGGCTCATATGTCAAAAAATTACTAAGTATCGACCGAAAAATTCGGCATGACCTTCGCTAATTTTTTGACATATGAGCCCCATTTCTCGACCGAAATGGATCGGAATCAACATTTCAGGAGAAATGGGCAGCTCGGGTGATTTCCCTGCAAACATTTCACATACAAAAATGCACAAATTGTGCTCCACAGCCACATATGGTGCTCCAACACCATATAATCCAACAGGGTACAGAGATTTCTGTCATCGTATACATACACAATGTAATTTTTTTTGTTTTCATTTTTTCGTGATCCTAGACACCCATGCTTATGACAGATGATCCGTTAAGCACTCGCATACCACTGACATGAGCTAATTTTACCATCCTCAGTTGTGAACACGTTTTCCTTATCTCTGTAACCAGCAGCTATGGCAAGTTCAATACTATAAACTCAACTAGCAATATATCTTCCAGCTTTACCACCACCATGCCCCATGCATCCTTGCTAAATACAGCAGGGTACATCCGAACTTTACGTGTGTTTTTTTGAAAATTTTGAAACCAGTATTACCAATGCATTGTTGGAAAAACTCAGTATAACATGATAAACTTCATTAACTAACTAGTCAACAAGATCATCATACATGCATGAAACGACATGTTGATCGAATTCTCTAGATATGTAAGTCCTCCAGCTCCACTGCATTACTGTTGTACATATAAACAAGAGTAGGGCCCATAGTGGCAGTGTTGGGTCCTGGCTCAAGTTGCAGAAAAAGGAAGACCCTATCTCATGATCTATATACCAAGGCTAAAATTCTTAGGTAGTATCTTAGCACCATTAGAGGTTTCATTCCTGCAGGTTGCTAATGAGGAAACAATATTGACTACCCAATAGGCCGAGCCATAAAAACCATGGATGCCAAACTTGGCCAATGGGATACCCTCATCATTCCCTAATACATATTAGTGGCACTTCTGGTTCATTTTATCACAACTTTGGTAGCAAACAGGATCACCATCTCAGCCATTTGCAGAATATCTAAAGGCTGGTATCAGGAGGGGCTAAGAGGTGAATGGACCATCACCACTGATCAACATATATATAGGAGTTATTAAAAGTAACATTTAGCGCCATCGCTTTCACCTGCACCCAAAAGACACACATAGCTAGACAAGTGCTATCAGCTATTGTTCAGCTCCAAATATGCAGACAAGACAAGCGTGCACCCAGATATGGTAATTAATAGCTGTAATTAAAATAGCAACCGTGATGAATAACTACAGTAGTTGTAGAGTAAGCATACAACTAGTACTATCTTTTACTCCACACTTTGTAAAATCTTAGGACTTAGTACATGACCTAGTAGTATCTGAAACTGTCCGTATTTAGTTAGAACTACAATAGTATCGATCACCAAAATTAAAAGGTATATTAATTAATTCAGTAACTATAGCTTGGGTTTTCCTAGTCTCGCCCATATGTGTCAACAGAACCAATAGTAAGCTAGGGTATTATACATACTTGTTCAACAATAGTAAACAATGGCAATTGGCAAGTTGTTACCTGCCCTGTCCCGGCATTGATTTGACACTAGGAAATTCAAAACCTGGTCCATCCTCAGCTAACGTTTAAGGATAATAAGAGTTTTCACAAACAAGAATAGTCACCCAAAAAAAGAGGCAACATCTTACAGATGAGTAGCAGTACACTAGTACAACACTTGTACTAGCTTGTTCATTTTTGACAGAATGAAGCTAGTGATGGATCTCAACGACTAAAAGGAAAGGAAGGGGGAGAGGGGGTCACCTGCGGGGTGGTGGTGGCGGTGGTCCTGGACGCCGGAGCGGGCCTCCTCCTCCTGGTGTTCTGCGGGGTGGTGGTGGTGGTGGTCCTGGACGCCGGAGCGGGCCTCCTCCTCCTGGTGCTCTGCGGGGTGGTGGTGGCGGTGGTCCTGGACGCTGGAGCGGGCCTCCTCCTCCTAGTGCTCTGCGAGGCCACGGCGAGGCAAGTCGGGTGGTGGTGGCGGTGGTCCTGGACACTGGAGCGGGCCTCCTCCTCCTGGTGCTCTGCGAGGCCACGGCGAGGCAAGGCGGGTGCGGCACGGCGGGGGGCCAGGTTCGATTCCTTACCACATTGGTTGCTCCTCCTCCTGGTCCTTTGACATAAAATGAAGCTTACCACATTGGTTGCTCCTCTCTGTTCTAAACCTGGGGGGCCAGGTTCGATTTCTGGCACAGCCACATTTTTTTTTTGACTTTTAAAAAAATATTTTAAGGATGGTAATAATATATTAAAAGCAAGAACTAATATATTTGCCTATTAAAAATATTTTATGGATGGTAATAATATATTAAAAGCAAGAACTAATATATTTGCCTATTAAAAACAAGAATTAATATATTTGCCTTAATATATTTGCCTCAATATTTTCCGCATACATTAGTTTGTCAAAGTAATACATATATGCAGGCGCGCGAGCACACATGTGCATTAATTAGTACAAAAAAAGGCGTCAAAAACCGCTAAGTCGGCTCCGAGGTAGCTAGTGTCTCTTCACAACAACTTTCTTGCCCTTCTTCTTCGCGGTAGAATACTTTAGGCTGGCCACCTTGAGATTTCTTCTTGTGTACGGGCAACCTTTAGCCGGTAGGGTGGTCTTCCTTCTTACTTTAGCATAAGTAGTTGGCTTGTCAAAGTACATCGAATTCCTCTTCGATCTTGGGATCGCTATTCTTGTCGATGTCTTGCTTGTTGGCGGGTCCTTCCATTCCGATGATGCTCCTCTTGCCCCTCCTCATGACAACACGGCTTGGCTTTGTCGGGTCAGTAATGAAGAAGCATTGGTCAACTTGGCTAGCGAGCACCCATGGCTCATTTTTCGTGGAGGTGTTCTTCGGTTTGGCATCGGGTATAACCATGGTGGTGAAAAACCGGCCATGTTTTTCGACGCTCTTGCCCCATCTGACACGAAACATCGGCACCGTCACTCTGCAATATTCGAGTTCCCATATCTCCTCGATCCTTCCGTATAATCTTTCCTTGACATCAGTATCGTCATCAGCGTATGATAGCATAGCTACTCCTGAGTTTTGGTATTCGCCATTCTTGTCCTTCTCCTCGGTGTAGAATCTATAGCCGTTGATGTCGTACGTCTGATAGGTCCTAACGTTGCACCCGGGGCCCTGTGAGAGTGAGAATATGAGTTTCTGATCTTCAGTATAAGGCGTCGGCATGGGACTTTCCAGTAGCCTTTTCTTGAACCACCCCGTGAAGCTAGCGTTGTGCTCTCTGGTTACGTCTCCCTTCTTCCTCGGCTTGCCCATGTTGGCGAGCTTTTGCTCGATTAAGGTTTTGTGCTCATCCACCCAGGGGCCGACCAACTGTATGTGTTGTAGCGCGACTCGGTTTGCCCTATCAAAGTCGGCATGTTCGAGTTCGATGCCGACGTGGAGTGCGTGGTAGCCCTCGCGGTGACCAAATCCAGCGAGCGTCCCGAGGTGCTTCCTGGTCGGCAGACCTACATCCTGGTTCTCGGTGCTTAGGTAGTTATGGCAGAAGGAGATGCACTCGTAGGTCAGAAAGCCCTTGGCTATGCTTCCATCTGGACGGGGCCTGTTGCGAACGAATCCTTTGATGACACCGTTTAGCCTTTCGAACGGCATCATGTTGTGCAGGAACGCCGGCCCGAGATGGATGATTTCATCCACGACATGGACAAGCAGATGCACCATGATATCGAAGAATGCGGGAGGGAAGTAAATCTCGAGATCGCATAGTATCTCGACGATCTCTTCCTGTAGCTTGCCGAGCTGCTTCACGGTGATAGACTTCCTAGATATGACATCAAAGAAGTTGTAGAGGCCAAATAGCGTCTCACGGGCGTGCTCGTCCATTATCTCTCGGATCACAACAGGGAGTATCTGCGTCATCAGCACGTGACAGTCGTGAGACTTCATCCCACTGAACCTCTTCTTCGCTACGTCCAGATATCTGCTTATCTTCCCAGAGTAGCCGTGCGGAACCTTGACTCCTAGGAGGCAACGGAAAAACCTCTCGAGCTCCTCCTCGCTTAGAGTGAAGGATGCAGCTTTAAGCACCACCTCATTCTTCTTAGCCCTTTTGCGGCAACCCTGGGTCCCTTCCGTCTGTTCATCGTCATCGTCGGCATCGTCACTATTGGGGTACTGAAGTTCCTTCTTAATGCCAAGCAATTTTAGGTCGCTTCTTGCTTTTTGCCCATCCTTGGTCCTATCCCACATGTTCATCAGAGTGCCGAGCAGGCTCTCGGTAACGTTCTTCGTGATGTGTATCATATCGAGGCTATGGGGCGTGTGGAGGACCTTCCAGTAAGGAAGGTCCCAGAAAACGGACCTCGCCTTCCATACTCCATGCAGCGGTGATGGCTGTTCCCTCGGCCGCTTCTTTCCTGGCGCAGGGCACTCTTCCCAATTGTCTAGCAGCTCCTTGATTTCTTCGCCGCTTAACGGTCGACGTGGGGCATTTTCGAGCTCGTCTTTGCCATTGAACAGGTCTCCGCGTTTTCTCCACGGGTGATCCTTGCGGAGCCACATTTGAGTCCTTTGGAACATGGTTTTCAAAGACCCAGGATCCCTTGGCAGCTGCAGATGCGGGGTCTTATCCATGCACCTGACACATGCACAAAATTCGTGGTTCACCTGACACGCTACATATCCGTAACCAGGATAGTCCTGCACCGTCGTGAGCAACGCAGCTCTCAGGTTGAAATAATCTCCAGTGTAGGCATCCCATGTACGTGCCGGCGTCTCCCACAGCGTCGCTAACTCCTCTTTCAGGAGCCCGAGATATAGATGCATGTCGACACCCGGTTGTTTTGGCCCCTGGATAAGGATACTCATGTGTACATACCACTGCTTCGTGCACAACCAGGGTGGGAGGTTGTACGGCCATACAACCACAGGCTAGGTGCTGTGCGTGCTACTCTGGTTGCCAAAGGGATTGAGTCCGTCGGTGCTCATGCCCAGCCTAACGTTCCTTGGATCGAGCCCGAACTCATCTTGGAATTCGATGTCCAGCGCATTCCACTGGCTAGCGTCCGCGGGGTCTGTCAGGATCTTGCCCTTCTCCGGATCATCTTCCGGCTTCTCCCTCTTCCCGTGCCATTGCATAAGCTCTGCTTCCTTAGGGTCTATGAAATACGGCTGCAGACGGGAAGTGATAGGAAAGTACCACACCACTTTTCGAGGAACTTTCTTGTTCCCTCTCTTGTATCGTCCCTGGCCACACACCGGGCATGTGGTTCTATCCTTGTACTCATTCCGGTAAAGTGCGCAGTCGTTGATGCATGCGTGGTACTTCACGTACGGTAGGTCTAGTGGGCAAACTACTTTCCTCGCCTCCTCGATACTTTTTGGCAATGTGTTGTCCTTGGGAAGACGAGCGTGCCAGAATTTCATGTGAGCGTTAAAGCTAGTGTCAGTCCATTTGTGCTCCGCCTTCATCTCCAGAGCCTTCAGCGTTACACTCAAGCATGTATCCTCGGGCCGGCACCCAGGATACAATGGAGTCCTCCCGTCTACCTCCATCTGTGTCATCTTGGCTTTCTTTCTAGCTGCAGCTCTCGTGTTGGTCGTCTGCTTGAGGAGTATTTCTTGAAGATGAGGGTCCCGCAAGGCCGAAGTTAGCGGCGTGTCCGTGCTCCTGTCTTCTCCACCGCCACCACCACCATCTGCTCCGGCATCGTCTCCTTCATGATGATCGTGTCTGCCGGCATCTCCTTCTTCATGATGATCATGTTCGTCGGCATCTCCTTTGTCATGATGACCATGTCTAGGAGACCCTTCGTCTTCACCCCCGCCCCCGGCCTCTTCTTCATCATGGCCACCGCCATCTACCGACGGCTCCTCATTCACTAAGAAGCCAGGCATGAAACCGTGCGTCAATAGGTGAGACTCCAGTTGTCCGGAATCAGGGTTGATCCACTTCCGGTGTTTGCACGTTTGGCACGGACATCTTATCTTGGTCATGTTGTTCCGAATCATGTCGGCTACCGCGTCAGCCTTGTATCTAACCACCCAGCGTTCGCTCATATGGATGACCATGGTCGCCTGCGCGCGAACATAGACCAAATTAAAGAGAGTATGTTAGAACCACGCACACACACGACGCGCACACATACATGCATGCGCATGATCGCCTGGGAAATTTCGGCATGACCTATCCTAAAAATAGGACGTATGACTAGTGCAGAAATTTGCCGAAATGGACGTGAATCAACATTTCGGCAAACCTCCATGCACCCGGCGCCGGCAACATGCATTCAAGCACAACACAACCTCACTCCACAAGCAACATGTATTCAAGCACAACACAAAGCGAAGGAACATCATCTCTCGCCATCGCACACTGCCCGCGGGACCATCTTCACCTACAAAACATCCATACACACCGCGCCGAGGCCCGCCGGCCACACAAAACATGCATCACACAAGTACCCATGCACACATGCCTCACAAATCTACAAACCCCATATGCATATATATAGTGTAGCAAGAGGGGGTGTTGGGATGTGTGGAGGAGGAAAGTATGAGTGGTTTACTACCTTTACAAGTAGGAGTAGCTTCCCCTGACAAGTACATGAACCAAAGTAGGTCTAGCTATCAACAATGGAGTGGGAGGGAGGAGGGGGACGAGCTAGCTAGTTGGAGGTGGTGGGAACAAGGGAAAGGGGGGTTGCTACCTTTTCTAGATCTGTTTCGCACATTATGTGGCGCATATGGAAAATGCTCCACAGAATGTCAACATTCTGTGGTGCATATAGCTACATGCGCCACAGAAAGTGAGAATTTTGTGGCGCATATGCTATATGCGCCACAGAATTTTGACATTCTGTGGCGCATGTAGCTATATGCGCCACAAAATTCTGGCCTGCCCATGTGCTGGGATCAGGCCCACATGGGCCCACAGGAATTCTGTGGTGCATGTAGCTATATGCGCCACAGAATTCTCACTTTCTGTGGCGCATATGTCCATATGCGCCACAGAATTGTAGGAATTCTGTGGCGCATTTGCTACATGCGCCACATAATTAATTTTAGTGGAGCATTTTTTGCATATGCGCCACAGAATTAAAATCTACCTATAATCATTTTCCTAATAGTGTAACCATAACGAGCATCTATGAAGCATTCTTCTTATAAAAAAGAGATAGAGATCGAGAAAAAGAGAAAAGAAAAAAAAGAGAAATTATGAAAAGAGGAAAGAGATAAAAAAGCACCATATTCCCATGGTAAATAAGAAGATTGCTGAGATGCTTGTTGTCTACTTGCCTTGTCATTTTGATATGGGGATTCTTTCGTATCATCGGGCAAGGGGTACCCCATTGGCGGTTCTCTATGATACACATATGCTTACGATGACAAGAACATACCGGTAACTAAACTTGAGTAGCATGAGGAGCGACCCTCGTATTCAAGGGACATGAGATTCTCAATTTACAACTTGTCAATGCATATACTCATATTTGATCACTTTAACCTCAATCACCTAAAGATGCCTATGATAGGGGCAATGAGAGATGAAAGCTAGTAAGTATCATAATTTTTGGGATCTCTTTATGAAACATGCAATCCCTGCTTCCTTCTTTGAAGGGCCTTTATTTTACTTTTTAGTTGAGTCAGTAAACCTACTCCATTCTATCTTAGCAAGTATTTTGAGTTGTGTTTCATTCATTCATCTGATGATTTATTCAATCATGTTTCTTATGTTCCTCGTTTTGCACTTTGCTCTTCTTGATGTTTACTACTTTGAAAGCCATCATTGAAAACCAGTTATTTGTGAACTCTAGCAAATTCTCAACTATTCTTCGACCAAGAGCTAAGTTTGCCATTACCAATTATGATTCACTTTATGTATCTTTATTATGTTTCCTTTACTCATTGCAAGTTGAGCTATATAATAGTGAGTTATCTTCTATTATGATCTATGTATTTGATGAATGTGATGCTTGTTGTCCGTATTCTTTTATGGACTCTTCACTCTATAAACCTGAGGCCATGTTTATTGAGCTCAGTTTCGCTTGGGGACAAGCGAAGTCTAAGCTTGGGGGGAGTTGATACGTCCATTTTGCATCACTATTCTATGTCATAGTTCACTGTTATTCATTGATATATTTCATATTGAGAGGTGATACTTATGTTATTTCATCTGTTTTTGCATGGTTGATGACTTTTGGAGCATGGACCGCTGCAGTCAGAATTCTGATGGAAAAGGTGCTGTTTGGAGGCAAAATTCGCGAAGAACAGAAAATCCGGGAAAATATACGGAAAATCCTATTTTTCCAGAAGACGAAGGAAGCCAGAAGGGGGTTGGAGATGGGCCACAGGGAGCCCACACCACCCCCTGGCGCGGGCCAGCCTAGGCCGCGCCACCAGGTGGTGTGGCTGCCCTGGTCCACCCCTAGCACTCCCCTCTGGCGTATATTATCCTCCCAAAACCCTAAGACTCGGGGAGCGACCACATAAAGATTCTGCCACCTCTGCGGGGCGGAAAACACCGAGAGAGATTAAGATCTCTCCGGCAGATAGAATTCTGCCGGGGGAATTCCTTCCCGGAGAGGGGAGATCATCGCCATCAACACCACCATCAAGCTGGACTTCATAGGGATCATCATCATCACCACCAGCACCCTCATCACCATCTCCATATTGCTGTAACAATTGGGTTGAATCTTGCATAGTTCACAAGGGAAACTTTCCCGGTGTTGATTACTCTTTGTAGTTGATGCCATTGAGTGAACCATTGAATTATTGTTTATGTTCAGATTGCTATACATCATTATTCCATCTCTGATCATGATCCATATGATGTCTTGTGAGTAGTTCGTTTTGTTCCTGAGGACATGGGAGAAGTCATGTTGCTAGTAGTGGAATTGTGTTGAGAAAGATTCAATAGTTTGATATTTAAGTTGTGGTGTACTTCTTCTAGTGGTGTCATGTGAACGTCGACTACATGACACTTCACCTATATGGGCCTAGGGGAATGCATTGTGTATTTGGCTACTAATCGTAGGGTTTGCCGGAGTGACAGAAACCTGAACCACCGTTAGGAAACCATTGCACAAGGGACGTAAGGGTCTTAGAGTTTAAAGCTGTGGTTACATTTTTACCTTAATTACTTTCTTGTACGTACGGATGTTTGCAAGGGGTATAATCGCAAGTATGTATTAGTCCTAGGAAAGTCGGTACATTAGCATAGGTTCACCCACACAACACTTAGCAAGCTAAATAAGATTAATCAACTATATGAAGCGAAAGCACTTGACAGTCTTCCCATGTGTCCTCGAGAAAGTTTGGTCATCTTAAGTAATAAAACCGGCTTATCCTTTGCTGCATTAAGGATTGGGCCACTTGCCGCATTTATTCCTACTGTCTTTTATTTACTCGTACTTTGTTTACTTGCTTTATCAAAAACACCTAAAAATCCGTTTGCTAAGTATTTGCAGAGAATTCCTGATCCGTACCACTAGCCAGCACCTTCTGCTCCTCGTTGGGTTCGGCACTCTTACTTATCAAAAATACTGTGATACACCCCCTATACTTGTGGGTCATCAACCGACGACCCGGTTTATGCCGACGGCCTATCCCATTCCACGCCGACGGCCAAACTAAGCCAACGACCAGTTTACTCGGCTTCCCGCCTTGAGGCCTATGTCGACAGCCCTAACATATAGCCGTCGGTGTAGAGTTTGGCCGTCGGCATCTTGATTTATTCCTGTAGTGAATGTAAAGAAATTTGACTAGGAATCTATTAAGCCTCTTATATTAAAACACAGATGGAATAGTTCATAGGCATTCTGCATAGGCTTTCTATAATAAGGCTCGTTTAAATCCTTTAAAAGGTAGATTCCTTAATCTGGTTGGCTGTTGCGCTTATGTGAAGTCATTTCTTTCTTCCATGTTAAATTTCCTTCTCACAACCCTAAAGGTGGATAAGTACATTCTAAAGGCTTTTGCCAAGATCAGTCGGGTATGCTCTCGGAATGCAAAGATACTGTTAGCGGGGAAAGTGCAAGGTCAATTGGCAGAAGGTCTGTCGACCCAAAGAACTCGGTGGCCTCGACTTGGAAAAGTTCTCCCGCGCACTTCGCCTGCACTATGGTACAAGTGGAAGGCCTCAGAAAAACCTTGGGTGTGAACCGAAACCCCCAATCAAAATACGATCGACAACTTTTCAACATGCCTACTAGAGTCACCATCGGTGATGGTAGAAAAGCCTCCTTCTGGTCTTTCTCTTAGCTTAATGGCTCGCCTCCCAATGACTTGGCTCTCCTAATCTTCAAAGCTTCTAGAAGGAAGAATCGGATGATGGAGGATGCTCTTAACGACCAAAGTTGGGTCACCGATGTTGTGGTGAATTCTTTCTCTACCGAACACATCGCTCAGTTCATTCACCTTTGGGGTCTTCTGTCGGACTTTCAGCTATCCCTAGGCTTGGAAGACTCCATCACCTGGACCTTCTCACCTGATGGTTGCTACTCTTTCCATCACCTGGACATCGCTCAGTTCATTCACCTTATAGGCCCAATTTTTGGCCTCGTTGCCCTCCTCTTTTGGTTCCGTCGTTTGGAAGACCTGGGCCTTCCGAAATGTTGCTTCTTCGTATGGCTTGCTATCCAAAACTGGCTTGGACCACTGACCGCTTGGCCAAGCGTGGATGGCCTCATCATCCTATCTGCCAGCTATGCAGGTGTACCCCCGGAGATGGCCCATCACATCCTCTTTGAGTGTCGGTTCTCCAAGAGGATTTGGACCGCCTCGGCCAACTGGCTTTCTTGCCCAGATTTGCTGTTCAACTTGGGCACTGGCCGTGCCAAGGTGCTTGACTACTGGCATGCTATTGCTAGGTCGCCCGTTTCTTCTCCCAAAGGACTAAAGTCCGTAGTCATGCTCATCACTTGAGAGATCTGTAAGGAGAGGAATGAGAGTCTTTAAGGGCAAGTCGGCCATTCCTTAGAAGTCATGCATAGGATAAACAAGAAGGAAAGGCTTGGTTCGTAGTAGGTGCTAAAAACCTAGCGGAGCTCATGGGTTGAGTTGTTTTTTTGGGGGAGTTCTCCCCTCTTTTTCTTTTTAGGGCTTAGGCCCTACCCTGTTTGTTCCTTATACGTAAATTTAAGGAAAAACTTTTTCCTCGTTTAAAAAAAGAAACTGCAATATGAAAAAACCTACTCCCTCCGTCCCAAAATAACTGACGCGGCTGTAATTTTGCAAAAATCCCCCAGAGCTTTTTCACCTGACATCCGCAGTCCCTGCGATCTTCCTCCGTCCGAAATTCCCCAGTTCTCGTTTCTTCCTCTCCTCTCCCCTGTCCCCTTCCCCTCCTTGTCGTCGTCCCCTCCTCCCCGTCCCCTTCCTCTCCTGACCACCGTCTGATGACCCACAAGTATAGGGGGTGTATCGCAGTATTTTCGAGGGAAGTGAAACCCAATTTATTGATTCGACACAAGGGGAGCCAAAGAATACAACTGAGTTGTCAATTCAACTGCACCTGGAAACATTCTTGCCCACGGTAGTTTATTAGTAGCAATAGTTTGGTAGTAGGAATAGTAAAGTAGCAGCAGTAGTAAAGTAAAGACAGTAGTAACAATAGCAGTAAACAGTAGGATTCGAGTGCGGTAGGCATAGAGATGGCTGGACGGGCGTTGCATGGACAAGACAATTCACATGGCAATCAGAACATAAGGCAATTCAAGATAAATAAGATAAAGCATCCAAGTACTAGATAATCCTAGGCATGTGTTCCATATATAGTCATACGTGCTCGCAATGAGAACTTGCACAATATCTTTTGTCCTGCCAGCCCGTTTGCAGCAGGGCGTCAAGGGAACTACTAGAAATTAAGGTGCTCCTTTTAATAGAGCACCGGAGCAAAGCATTAACACTCTGTGAACACATGTGATCCTCACATCAAAGCCATTCCCTCCGGTTATCCCGATTTCTGTCACTTCGGGGCCATTGGTTCCGGACAACAACGTGTGTATACAACTTTCAGATAAGACCATAAACAATACTATCATAATGAATCAATAACAAGTTCAGATCTGAAATCATAGCACTCGGGCCCTAGTGACAAGCATTAAGCATAACAAGTCGCAACAAAGTCATAAAGCACTAATAGAAGATACTAGGCACCATGCCCTAACAATCCGATGCCATTACATGAACGATCTCATCTAATCCCTACCATGCCCATAGCCTACAGCGGGGGGTTACTCACTCATAGATGGGGGAAACATGGATGGTCAATGGAGAAGCGATGGTGATGATGATGGCGATGATCTCCTCCAATTCCCTGTCCCGGCAGGGTGCCAGAACAGAGTTTTTGGTGCTGTTTCGTGGAATCTGATGGTGGCAGCGGAGCGGAACTCCTTCTGGAAAAACGTCGAACCCCCTAGAGTTTTTAGGTCAGAAGGCTTCTTATAGGCGAAGAGGGAGAACGAGGCGTGCCTGGGGCGGCCAGACCACCCCCTGGCGCGGCCTGGGCTAGCCCGCGCGGCCAGGTGTTGTGGCCTGGGTCCTTTCCCCCTCCGTCTCGTATTCTGGCTCCGGGAGTCTTCTAGTGAAATAGGATTTTTGGCATATTTTCCGGGATTTTTCCTGATAGTTGATTTTCTGTACAAAAAGTAGACACCAAGGCAATTCTGCTGAAAACAGCATCAGTCCGCGTTAGTTGTACCCAAATCACACAAGTTTAGAGGAGAAACAATAGCAAAGGTGTTCGGCAAAGTAGATACGTTTTGGACGTATCAACTCCCTCAAGCTTAGCTTATTGCTTGTCCTCAAGCAATTCAGTTGAAAACTGAGTGCGATAAAAAAACTTTCATGAACACTTTTGCTTCATGTGATGTATATATTCTCAGCGTGTGATCAACTACTTAGACAATTCAGAATAAAGAGTATGGAACTAAGTTTACTTAATAGACGTTGCAAACTCAAAAATAATAAGTAGCAGGAAACATAAACATAAGCAACATTACAATGCTCATAACAAGGTATGATAGAGTGGTATCTCGCTTACCTTTGATTGAATGCCAAGGCACCTCTGAAGTTCAGGTGAAGACTAGAAGTAAAGATATCAAAGATACAAGCATCAAAGTCATAACACAAATAATCAAGTTTTGAGGCAAGCACATTACACTAAGAATGATAACTATGCTCTCAAGAAGGTGCTCATAGAATATGTGGAGACTCAACAAGGAAAACGAAAAAGGTTTTAAAAAGTTTGAAAGGCTTCCAAATGCTGAAAGTATGGTACTCATTAGCTTTGAACTCTCATTGCCCCTATCATAAGCATCTTTAATATGGTTAAGGTGAAAGTGCGGTCCAATCTCAGTTATATGCTTGACAGACTATAAACTGAAAATCCCATGTCCCTTGAGTACAAGGGTCGCTCCTCATGCTACTCAACTTTAGTTACCTGTAAGTTCTTGTCATCATAAATACGTGTGTATCATAGAGAACCGCCAACGGAGTACCCCTTGCCCGATGATACGGAAGAATCTCCATATCAAAATGTCAAGGCAAGCAGACAATGAGTATCTCAGCAATCTTCTTATTTACCATGGAAAAATGGTGCTTTTTTCTCTCTTTCCTCTTTTCTCAAATCTCCTTTTTTTCTTTTTCTCAATAGCTATCTCTCTCTTTTTTTATAAGAAGAATGCTTCATACATATCATTATGGTTACGCTGCAGGTTTCCACCATGACGGCTTGGATTAGACCGGCGGCCCAGGCGTTTCTCTAACACACATACATAACTCCATGGACTTATAGGCTCCCCTTTTATTTCACACCGATGACATCCGCAAACTAAAAAGCATGGTATCAACTGGGTATATATTTACAGGTGTTGAAAGCGTTCCCTGTGACAGCACGGTTCTACTAATCCCCAGCCTATAATTTGCAAGCATATAACTTTCATGGACAGTCACAATGGTTCAGGTTTATTAAGTGCAGAAAATAAAGTGTGCCATCAAGTTCGTGAGAGCTTTACTAACTAACTTTCTCATAACAAGCAAGCATTTTATTCAGAAGAAAACAAGGCATATTGAATATGCACGGAAATAGCAAATGATGCTAATAGGTAGGTATGATGGACACTTTGGCAATATTTGGTTTTAGGGAGTTGGAAACATGAGTAAAACATACTCAGTGAAAGTGAAGGCTAGCAATAGTAAGGGAGCGACAAACGAGAGAGCAATAGCTGTCATAATCATGCTTGCAACAAAACAGGACTAATCATGGCATGAAAGTGATTCAAGACCCTCAAGGCAAAATAATTCATCGAGGCTCAACTGATTATTTCAGTCATATGCATGCGTGACCATGTGCCAAGTCAATTCAAATGAAACATTCAGAGGAGGATACCACGGTGTCATACCAAGTTATGAATAGAGTAATGCAAGCGAACATTCATATGACATGATACAAACTTATTAGCAAGCTGGAACTAATCATGAGAAAGCAAGAACTACTAAGCATCCATAAATAACATACACCCTACATGAACAGACTAAGCATGCCCACAATGATGAGTATATGTATAAAATGAAAACAAACAGAGTTCATTACCAGCCTCTTACCACACCTCAAGTTGTCATTAATCCTTATTATTGCCCTTCACTTGTGTGGCTTGAATAATAATAGGAAACCAAATCCCACTGAGGACTGCTGAACCCTGCAACAAAACTCACAAAACCAAAGAAGAACAACAAATATTTTTGGTGTTTTCGATTATTAAAACAAGAACCAAAAAGGGAAGAACAAGCAAAGCAAAATCTTTTTGGGTTTTTCGAATAGTTCAAACAAAGCAAGCAAACCAAGGCAAAAAGGAAGAAGCAAACCAAAGAGAAACAACAGAAATATTTTTGGTCTTTTTATGTTTTAGAAAGCAAAAGCAAAGAAAGAACAAAAACAAAAAAAGAACGAACATTAATATACAAAGTACCGACGCAAAATGATATGGAGATGAGTGCGATGTCGGTGTACCTCCCCCCAAGGTTAGGCTTTTGGCCTAAGTGGGTGTCAATCCCAAGCTGGCCAGGTTGAAGTGTCACCGTGGTACGACGAGGAGGTACCCTCGTCCTGGTGCGAGCTCGAGTACGTCCCTCCGTAGTACGCGGAGTAATCGTAGGAGGGCACATCCTCCTGGTGCTGCCTGTGAGCACCGCCAGGAGACCAGCCACCATCCCCTACCTCGAGCCACGCCGCTAGCTCGCTATGCAGCCCTCGCCGGAGCCGCCTGCCCATCCCTCTCGGTCGCGTTGTCGTCCTATAAATAGAGGCCACCCCCAGCCCCATTCAGCACACCACTCACCTCCCCTCACCTCACTGACCGTTCCCCACCTCTAGTCGGAGCAGCGCGAGTAGCCGTTCGCCTGAATTGCACCGGAGCAGGCCGCCTCTGGAGGAGAAGGGCGCCGCTGATTGCGACCACCCCCGGAGCTGCCTCGACCATCCCTGAGCTCGCCGTCGACCACCAATCCGTTTGCCTTCCTCGCCGTCATCGCTAGAGCCCTGGTATGCCCCCTGAGCACCCCCACCGAGCCGCTAGGGTTAGAGTTCGCCGGCGACAGGTCCGTCGTCGACGACGATCCCTAGCCGTTGATCCCCGTTCTAATCCAACGACCCATATCACCCCGTACCGCTTCGCGCGTTATAAGCCACTGACCGATGGACCCCCTATCAGCTGAGCCCCACGCCGCGTAGTGTCACTGGGCCGGCCCGTTAGCGTTTCCGCGCGACCCAGTTAGTTTGAATTAGGATTTTCCTTTTTAGTTTAAACCTAGTTATGTCCCCTAGTTTGAAATTCAATTCAGAGAGATTTATAAATCCAAATGGAGTGATTCCAATTTTGTTAGAAAGCTACTGAAAAGATCTACCCAAGCCCGTTGGATTTAATTCAATTAGAGTTAGAGATCTCTCCTAGTAAAAATAATAAGACAGAAGCATTTGCACCTTGCAACATTTTTATAAAATCAACCAAGATAGCTTTTGAGTTGTTTCCAACTCTCAAAAATCACATTTCACCATACCTATCTGAATATGTAATAATATTAAGGTTTACAGGCAGTGACTTTGGACTAGTACCAAAATAATGCTATATAGGCATTTCTAGTCACTTTAAATCATTAAATAATGAACTTAAACCAAAGTAAGTATGATCCAACCCTTAAATCACCTTCCCACATGTTAGAATATGTGGTGAGGACATGTGTCCACATGATCCCATATTTTAAGTGGTGAATATTAAATCTTAGTTAATTTTCAATGAGTAGAAATTACTTTTCTAAAATAAAAAGAAGGAAACTAGTTAATAAAACTTGTGATGGTTGTGATGATAATAGATCATCATCTTTATGCCTTAGAGTGCTAATTAGATTAGTTAAGTATTGTTTGGTGATTGTGTACTCCGTATGTATTTATAGACGATAGTACCGACCAAGCTTACGAGGAGGAGGAGTTCTACCAAGAAGAAGAAGAAGAAAACTTCAACCACTACACTAACCAAGGCAAGCTAGCACTATCCAAGTTAACCCTTGCAAGTTGTACTTGCAATCCACCATTAACAATGCAAGCTAACCCTTGCAATCTAGATAACCCAAGCAAAGATGCTTTAGGCATGCTTTGATTATACCACTTTGACTAGTATTTACCCCAAGTCTTATTTTCAAGCTTTACTTCCTTTACTTTACCCAAAGTTCTTTACTTGTTTTGAAGGTAGCATAAAGAGTATAAAACTTGACCTATAGAGATAACTTTAGATGTCATTCTATGGCATGAGATTGATCCCATCTTTTCCACCTTAGTGAACATTCTTAACTTAGTAGTTTAGAGTAGATAAAAACTTGAGTCACTTTAGATGGGAACACTTGGTGAAAATGAATTATGAAAACCTTGGAATGATGAGTCATTCTATTGAGATGTTTTGACATGTGTTGAGAAACACAAATGGTTTATGATGATGAAAATGTTGAGGCATGAGCCTTAACCCTTTTACAAAACTGATGGTTGGATTCGGATGCGATATCATTCCAAATTTACCGTACAACCACAATACCTGAATTAGGTAAGGCTTAGCAAAGTTTATATGCATTAGTATTAGTTCCCTCGCAGGAGAGGTTTGAGATGAGGCTACCTCTCAATGTTGTCCACCTATGTAGTGCCCAAGATGACAGATGGTCATGGTTGGGAGGCCATGCTCATAGGAGAGGTGCTTATACTAGGGTGTGTAAAGGAAAGGTTATGTTTGATTATCTGCATACTAAGTATGATGATTCAGGGTTATCCCTGACAGATGTATCGAATCTTGTGGTGAAAGTGTACCACCTCTGCAGAGTGTCAAATTATTCGAATAGCCGCGTCCGCGGTTATGGACAGTTGAAGTGGCCATACTGTTTCGTTGTCAGATATTTTCAAAATAACTTATGAAATGAATGATGAATCTTGACTTGACCACAACAGGGTTGTGTTTATGATACTAGCTTCCCAACTTAAGTGATTCTAGAACTTTATTTTATCTTTCTTTACTTCTGAACTCAGCTTACGTTTCAAACTTAACTTTATAGTTAAACTTAGAGTTAGCACTTTAACTTAGAACTATATTACTTGTTAGTGGTAGTCTGCGAGTACTTTAAAAAGTACTCATGGCTTTTGTCCCTGGCTATTCTCATGGCCAGACTATGAAGGAGACTACCAAGATGATGGCCAGCAGGACGGCTATGATAACTAGGACTATCTTCCTTCGTCAGCATTGCTTGTGCCCCTGAAGATGGACCCCACCGCTACACTTATCTTTTATTTCCGCTGCTTGTTGTATTACGACTGGATCGTGAGATCCTTATTTGTGTAAGACCTTATGTATGGTTTGTAATGGATGATGTACTATGATATCCAATCCGTTATGTCTCGCAAAAATGGTAATCCTGGGATTGCGTGGTATGGCATAACGGGTATCTGGGATTAAAAATCCGGGTGTTGACACTATTGCTAGAGAGGACATCCTGCAAAGGGAACGCGCTTTTGCAGTCTATGTGCCGACTATCCCAGCTGAACCTAATTAGGGATCTTGTTTTCCTTTTTTCTGTGGGCGTTTTTGATATGTTCCACCTTAACTTAAACATGCCACCCTCTACAATTACTATATGTTTTTCCCTCTTCTAATTGAAAAGGCAGTGCTCCTGCCGGTTGCTCCAAAAAAAACAAACTTGCTAGTAGTTATTGACTGCAATATATAACCGAAAATGAACGCAAGCACTAGTTTGCAGTATTTATTCAGCTATATACCTCTGAACACTTAGTAGTATAACAAAATAACTAAGCTAACTAAATGCGCAGGGTTAATTCAACAAACACCACTAATAAGTGAATCTCCATAAAAAAATTGTGTAGTATTATTACATGTGGTCTTATAAGCAATAAATGTGTCAACCGGTGGATAAAATTCCTTTTATTGTGTGTACGAGAGCACATGATGGCATAAATCTAACCGGGACTCGTATGGTCTTCAATTCTTCTACATCACAACCGGTTTTACATAAAGACTATCTAGTGCCTCATGAAGTTGTTTGCCAAATGTATATCCCTCTTTGTTCTTACCAAAGAATAATGATGTGCCGGCAGCAAAGTTTATAACTATCTTCAAAAAGCCCGGTGCAGCATCTTCAAAGCGAGCTTGGTTTATAGTTTTCCATTCATCTTCCATAACGGAATCAATACAGGCCAAGGCGACCTCATTGTTGACCTTGTGCTCATGCATGTAACATTCCACCGTGGTTGCCACATCCCCCACTACAGGAATTAAACGTTTTGCCGTGTGACCGAAATACACGGCAAAGTCACCAAACCGCACGGAGACATAGCGTGGTACATGGACACGCCGGAGACATGGAGCTGTTGGTGGCGCGCCATCCTATCCCATTGATCCAGCGTGGTACATGGACACCGCCGCCACGGATCACACGACAAACAAGCTCAACAAGCTCGCCACCTACTAGCCCTACTATGGGAATGACAAGGTTCACACCGCCAATGGTGTAGGTATGCATATCTCTCACATTGGCCAAGCATCTCTTTTAACTAGTCATCCCTCTAGGTAGCTCTACCTTCGTAACATTCTGCGAGTACCCTCGGTTACTCGTAATCTTTTATCTGTTCCTAAGCTCACCCATGATAATAATGTCCTATGTGAATTTCATCATTTTGATCTTTTTGTTAAGGACCGAGCAACCCAGGACGTTCTGCTTGGTGGCCGCTTGAGCCAAGGCTTGTACCGTTTGGAGGATCCATCCGCCTCGCGCATCTTCAGCAGTGTTCGTGTGTCGCCATCATAGTGGCACTCTCGCCTTGGTCACCCTGCCACCCCTATCGTTCGCCGCATACTCCACCGCCATGAGCTGCCATTAGAGTCTAGCAATAAAGAGATGTCCGTGTGTGATGCCTATCAACAAGGCAAAAGTCATCAACTACCATTTGTTTCATCTACTAGAGAAGTCAAGAGTCCTCTTGAACTTGTTTTTTCTGATGTGTGGAGCCCAACACAAACATCTGTTAGTAGTCACAACTACTATGTCAGTTTTATTGATGCCTATAGTCGATTTACATGGCTTTACCTTATTAAGCGCAAGTCTGATGTGTTTGATATATTCATTCATGTTGAATGTCTACTTAAGTATAAAATTATTCATGTTCAGTCAGATTGGGGGTGGCGAATATCGCAACTTCAACACTTTCTTTAATAAGCTTGGGATCTCTCATCGTTTATCATGCCCACATATACATCAGCAAAATGGCGCCGTTGAGCACAAACATCACCATATAGTTGAGACCAGCCTCACACTTCTTGCTCATGCTTTTGTACCCTTTTGTTTTTGGAGTGATGCCTTTGCCACCACATGTTTTCTTATTAATAGATTACCTATGCGTGTTCTTAATATGAAAACTCCTATTGAGATTCTCTTGCATGAAACTCCTGACTATACCTTTTTCAAGGTATTCGGGTGTGCCTGTTGGCCCCATCTTCGTCCATATAATAATCGAAAACTTGAGTTTCGGTCCAAAAATGTGTGTTCCCCTACCACTATTCGGTCCAAAATCGGTATAGTTCTCTCCATAAAGGCTACAAGTCCCTCCATGTGCCAACAAATTGTGTCTACATATCTCGTGATGTTGTCTTTGCTGAGAACGTCTTCCCCTTTTCCGCCATGCCACAGCCACCTATCACAGCCCCATCTATGCATTCATCTCCTATTATGCCTGACCAATTTGAACATGTTCAATATTCGCCTGTGTTGTTACCTAATCATGGTGCAGGAACTTGACATGGTGCTCGCCTGGAACTCCTACCCGATGCACCACCTGCATCGCCTGTGGCGCACGTCGATCGATCGGTGCATGCACATGCACCGCCTCCCGCCTTCGACCCCACCACGTCTGCCCCTGCGCTTGGGCCGGCATTAGAGACGGCCTCTCCCGAGCGGCCCATGTCGCCACCTCCTCGCTCGGACTCGCCTCCATCGTTGCCCATGTCGCCTGCACGAGCATCCCTGCTGCCCACCTCGTCTAGGTCAGCAACGCACATCTCAACGCCGCACACGACGCCTGGGCCATCATCGACCAGCCCTCCATCACCCGGCCCCTCATCACCGGAGTCCTCTATGACGGCCTCGCCTGGTCCGGAAATTCCGCCTGCCCCTGTGCTCGCTGCTTCGCGGCGTCCGCACACACACAGCCGCAGTGGCATCCCTCGTCCCACGGAGCACACCGATGGCATAGTCACATATTTGGCTGCTTTCCTGGCTCATGTTGTGGAAGATCCAAGTGCTGAACCATGCAGTTATCAAGCTTCTATGAGTATCCCACACTGGAGGGCTGCTATGGAACAAGAGTATCATGCTCTTATGCAGAATGAGACATGGACACTTGTTCCCCCTCCGCCTCACGTCAACATCATTGATTCGAAGTGGGGTTTCAAGGTGAAGAAACATGCTGATGGTTCTATTGAGCGCTACAAAGCGCGTCTTGTGGCTAAGGGCTTTAAACAGCGCCATGGACTGGATTATGAGGATACATTCAGCCCAGTTGTCAAGCCTACCACTATTCGGCTTCTCTTGTCTCTAGCAGTTTCTCGCGAATGGTCTCTCCGGTAGCTTGATGTGCAGAATGATTTTCTTCATGGGTTGCTTGAAGAAGAGGTTGACATGCGACAGCCACCTGGATCTGTTGATCACACTCAGCCTCATCATCTTTGTCGTCTGATGAAGGCTCTCTATGAACTGAAGCAGATGCCTCAAGCTTGGCATGCTCGCTTGGCTTCAGCTCTACGTACTCATGGCTTCGTTCCTTCGATGGCTGGCACTTCACTATTCTTGTTTCAGTGTCCGAGTGTGACCATGTACTTGCTTGTATACGTGGATGATATTATCCTAGTCAGCTCTTCTCCGACGGTTGCCGATCTCTTGTGACTATGCTTTGATGACCCACAAGTATAGGGGTGTTTCGCAATATTTTCGAGGGAAGTGAAACCCAATTTATTGGTTCGATACAAGGGGAGCCAAAGAATATTTATAAGCCTTAACAACTGAGTTGTCAATTCAGCTGCACCTGGAAACAATCTTGCTCAGAGCAGTTTATCAGTAGCAATAGTTTTGTAGTAGCAATAGTAAAGTAATAGCAGTAGTAAAAGTAAAGACAATAGTAACAATTGCAGTAAACAGTAGGATTAAAGCACGGTAGGCATAGGGATGGATGGACGGGCGTTGCATGGACAAGACAATTCATATAGCAATCAAGATATAGGGCATTTGCTGATAAATAATATATAGCATCGAAGTACTAGGTAATCATAGACATGTGTTCCATATATAGTCATACGTGCTCGCAATGAGAACTTGCACAACATCTTTTGTCCTGCCAGCCCGTTTGCAGCGGGGCCTCAAGGGAACTACTGGCAATTAAGGTGCTCCTTTTAATAGAGCACCGGAGCAAAGCATTAACACTTTGTGAACACATGTGATCCTCACATCAAAGCCATTTCCTCCGGTTATCCTGATTATTGTCACTTCGGGGCCTTTGGTTCTGGACAACAATATGTGTATAAAACTTGCAGGTAAGATCATAAACAATACTATCATGATGAATCAATAACATGTTCAGATCTGAAATCATGGCACTCGGGCCCTAGTGACAAGCATTAAGCATAACAAGTTGCAACAAAGTCAAAAAACACTAATAATAGATACTAGGCACCATGCCCTAATAATCTGATGCCATTACATGAATGATCTCATCCAATCCCTACCATCCCCATAGCCTACAGCAGGGGATTACTCACTCATGGATGGAGGAAACATGGATGGTTGATGGTGAAGTGATGGTAATGATCTCCTCCAATTCCCTGTCCCAGCAGGGTGCCAGAACGGAGTTTCTGGTTCCGATTCGCGGAATCTGGTGGTGGCGGCACAGCGGAACTCTTTCTGGAAAAACGTCAAACCTTCACTTGGTTTTTAAGTCAAGAGGCAACTTATAGGCGAAGAGGGAGACCGAGGCAGCCACACCACCCCCAGGCGCGGCCTAGCCTGGCCCGCGCGACCAGGTGGTGTGGGCCCCTTGTGGCCTTCCTCCGTCTCGTCTTTTGGCTCCGTGAGTCTTCTGGTGAAATAGGATTTTTGGCATATTTCCGGGATTTTTCCTGATAGTTGATTTTCTACACAAAAACTAGACACCAAGGTAATTCTGCTAAAAACAGCGTCAGTCTGTGTTAGTTGTATCCAAATCACACAAGTTTAGAGGAAAAACAATAGCAAAAGTGTTCGGGGAAAGTAGATACGTTTTGGACGTATCAACAACCCCCAAGCTTAGCTTATTGCTTGTCCTCGAGCAATTTAGTTGAAAACTGAGTGCGATAAAAGAAACTTTCACGAACACATTTGCTTCATAAGATGTATATATTCTCGGCATATGATCAACTACTTAGGCAATTCACAATAAAGAGTATGTAACTAAGTTTACTTAATATTCATTACAAGCTATGAAGATATTACAACTCAAAAATAATAAATAGCATGAAACATAAACATAAGCAAAATTGCAATGCTCATAAAAAGGTATGATAGAGTGGTATCTCGCTTGCCTTTGATTGCAGAGCAAACATAAATGCCAAGGCACTTTCTGAAATTCAAGTGAAGACTAGAAGTAAAGATATCAAAGATACAAGCATCAAAGTCATGACACAATTAATCAAATTTTGAGACAAGCATATTACACTAAGAATGACAACTATGCTCTCAAGAAAGTGCTCATAGAATACATGGTGACTCAACAAGGAAATGAAAAGGTTTTGAAAAGTTTGAGAGGCTTCCAAATACTGAAAGTATGGTACTCATTAGCTTTGAGCTCTCATTGCCCCTATCATAAGCATCTTTAAATGGTTAAGGTGAAAGTGAGGTCCAATACGAGTTATATGCTTGACAGACCATAAACTAGAAATCTCATGTCCCTTGAGTACGAGGGTCGCTCCTGATGCTACTCAACTTTAGTTACCGGTAAGTTCTTGTCATAGTAAATACATGCGTATCATAGAGAACCGCCAACGGGGTACCCCTTGCCCAATGATACAGAAGAATTCCCATATCAAACTGACAAGGCAAGGAGACAACAAGCATCTCAGTAATCTTCTTATTTACCATGGGAAAATGGTGCTTTTTTCTCTCTTTCCTCTTTTCTCATCATCTTTTTTTCTTTTTTTTCAATAATTATCTCTCTCTTTTTTTATAAGAAGAATGCTTCATAGATTGCTCATTATGGTTACGCTGCAGGTTTCCACCATGATTAGGCATGGATTAGACCAGCCGCCCAGGCGTTTCTCTAACACACATACATAACTCCATGGACTTACAAGCTCCCCTTTTATTGCACACCGACGACATCCGTAAACAAAAGAGCATGGTATCAACTGGGTATATATTTACAGGTGTTGAAAGCGTTCCCCGTGACAGCACGGTTCTGCTAATCCCTAGCCTATAATTTTTAAGCATATAACTTTCATGGACAGTCATAATGGTTCAGGTTTATTAAGTGCAAGAAATAAAGTGTTCCATCAATTTCGTGAGAGATTTACTAACTAACTTTCTCATAACAAGCAAATATTTTATTCGGAACAAACAAGGCATATTGAATATGCACGGAATAGCAAATGATGCTAATAGGTAGGTATGATGGGCACTTTTGGTAATATTGGTTTTGGGGAGTTGGAAACACGAGTAGAGCTCATACACAGTGCAAGTGAAGGCTAGCAATAGTAAGGGAGCGACAAACGAGAGAGCAATAACTGTCATAATCATGCTTGCAACAAAAGAGGACTAATCATGGCATGAAAGTGATTCAAGACCTCTGAGGCAAAATAATTCATCGAGGCTTAACTGATTATTGTTTCAGTCATATGCATGCGTGAGCATGTGCCAAGTCAATTCAAGTGAAACATTTAGAGGAGGATACCACAGTGTCATACCAAGTTATGAATAGAACAATGCAAGCAAACATTCATATGACATGCTACATACCATTAGCAAGATGGAGCTAATCATAGGAAAGCAAGAACTAGTAAGCATCCATAAATAACATACACCTTACATGAACATGAAGGAGATATGCCCTAGAGGCAAATAATAAATAGGTTTTTATTATCATATCTCAATTAGTTTATAATAGTTTCATATTGTGCTATAACTATGCCAAGTAGAAATATTGGTACAGGTGTGGTATGAAACAACAAAGTCCCTAGTAGCCTCTATTCATACTAGTTCGTTGGTCATGAGGATGATCTGGGTTTCAAGATCAGAGGCATTTATGCCGATTGACAACGGGATCATATCATTGGAGAATGATGTGATTGGACATTCCTCAAAGGATTGCAACACGATCGAGTCATATAGTTCATTGTTGCAACAGCTATACCTAGACTCCTTTTCCTTAGACCGTGAGCTCATATTACTCAATGTTTCCTGAGGCTGCTTAGACTGCATCAAGCGACACATGGTAATATAGTGGTTATAAAGGTGTACGTTGGGTATTCCGAAGGAACAGTAGATGACATGTGACTGCAAGACCGGGATTTGTTCACCCACATGACGGGTAAAGGTACATACGGCCGGCTTGGTGAGATTACATCTATAAATGTTGCTAATGTCTACGCACTTCTATTCTTGTAGACAATTGTTGGGCCTCCAAGTGCAGAGGTTTGTAGAACAGCAGCAAGTTTTCCCTTAAGTGGATCACCCAAGGTTTATCGAACTCAGGGAGGAAGTGGTCAAAGTTATCCCCTCTCAAGCAACCCTGCAATCAAGATACAAGAAGTCTCTTGTGTCCCCAACACACCCAATACACTTGTCAGGTGTATAGGTGCACTACTTCGGCGAAGAGATAGTGAAATACAAGTGGTATAGATAATTATAAGTGGTAACGGTGATAGAAAATAGCTTTAAGGCGTGGAAAAGACTAGAGTAAAACTGAAATAAAGATGGAAGCAAGCAAACATGTAACAGATCTAGTTGCAAACGGTATTTCAATGCTTAGAAACAAGACCTAGGGATCATACTTTCACTAGTGAACACTCTCATATAAATATCTTCTCTTTATGATACTACTCTTAACTACTCTCCGGTTGGACACTCTAATCGATGGTAGGGCTATAACAGCACACCTCAAAGTTCATCTTTCCCATCTAGAAACCCCACACTGTCACCTTGAGTACTAGATGAGTCCAACAAACACCACAATTTCATAAAGACATCCAACTCCAAATATAACTCATAACAAGTATTTGTAATCTCTAGTCTAAGTGCCACCATGGTATGCACGCTGTCACTTTCACACACATGGGGAGAGAAGAGTTCTATTAAAGCACTTGAGTAGCAAGGTAGATCTACTTGATTACAAAGTTCATGATCACAATATTATCATGCATAGAGAGAGATGAACACATAGCTACCGGTAGAACCCTTAGCCTCGAGAGAGAACTACTCCCTCCTTATCATGGGTATCAACAATGGTGATAGAGATGGTGGTGGAGATCGATGGAGATGGCTCCGGGGGAACTTCCCCGTCCCGGCAGGGTGCCGGAACAGAGACTTTCTGTCCCCCGAATCTCCCCTTCGGTGGCGTCGGCGCTGCGGAACTTTTCGTGGATTTCTGATTGACGATCTAGGGTTTTGGTATTAGGAGGCTCTTATAGGCGAAGGAGGCAAGGTCGATGGCCATCCAGGGGGCCCACACCATGCCCTGGCGTGGCCTAGGCTGGCCCGCGCCTAGGGGGGTGTGGCCACCCTGTGGCCCCTCTCCGACTCTCCTTCTGGCTCCGTGAGTCTTCCAGGAAAATAGTAACTTTGGCTTTTGTCCCGTCCAATTCCGAGAATATTCATTTTCTGACTTCCTTGAACCAAAAACAGCAGAAAATAGGCAACTGGCACTTTGGCATCTTGTTAATAGGTTAGTCCAAGAAATCATATGAAAAGTACTCCAAAGTGTGGACAAAACATAATAAAGTAGATAAAACCAAGTATGGAACATCAAAAATTATAGATACATTTGCAATGTATCAACATCCCCAAGCTTAACTCCTGCTCGTCCTCGAGTAGGTAAGTGATAAAAAGAAAGAATAATTTTTGAGGTGACATGCACCATCATAAACTTGATCAAAGTATTTGTAAAACATTCAAAGCTAGGATCATAGTACTTCAATCATAACATGAAAGACAAAGTTCTAGCAATAAGACAAAGCAACTAAGTTGCAACATGAAAAGGCACAAACAAAAGATTCATGAATAAAAATGCTTTGCAAGACGTTTGTTTGTTTCACATAAAGAAAACATAGCATCGTGGCATTCAGCTTGTCCCTCATAGAGTAGAAAACATAAATGCATAGGACACCTTCAAAGTTCATAAGAGTGACTAGATACAAATAGTTTAAAACAAGCAATATCAAGGTATGCATCAATCAACAAGTCTTGGGACAATGCACATAGAACTAAGAATGGCCACTATGCTCTCAAAGTAGGTGCATAAAGGTAGAAGGTGGAGACTCAATATAATGGTGGAAGAAAGGCCTTCATAGAAGGAAGCAGGGATTCAAGTCTCATAAAGAGCTTCCAAAAATTATGGTACTTATAGGTTTCAGCTCTCATTACCCCTATCATAAGCATCTTGAAGTGATTAAGGTTAAAGTGAACAAACTATGGTGTACATGCTTGACGAAGTATAAGTTAGAAATCTCAGTTCCCTTGTATACGAAGGCCGCTCCTCATGCTACTCAAGTTTAGTCACCGGTAAGTTCTTGTCATCGTAAGTACACGTGTATCATAGAGAACCGCCAACGGGGTACCCCTTGCCCGATGATACGGAAGAATCCCCATATCAAAATGACAAGGCGAGCAGACAACGAGCATCTCAGCAATCTTCTTATTTACCATGGGAATATGGTGCTTTTTTATCTCTTTCCTCTTTTCATAATCTCTTTTTTTCTTTTTCTCTTTTTTCTCAATATAGGACTCTTTTTTTATAAGAAGAATGCTTCATAGACAGCTCATTATGGTTACGCTACAGGTTTCCACCATGTCAGCATGGATTAGACCAGCGGCCCAGGCGTTTCTCTAACACATATACATAACTCCATGGACTTACAAGCTCCCCTTTCATTTCACACCGACGACATCCATATACAAAAGAACATGATATCAACTAGGTACAAAGTACCAGTGCAATGTTGAAAGCGTTCCCCATGACAGCATGGTTCTGCTAATCCCCAACAAATAAGTGCAAGAATATACAACATAGACGACACAATGGTTCAAGTTTGTTAAGGGCAAGAAAAGTAAAGTGCGCGATCAAGTTCGTGAGAGCTTTAATCACTAGTTTTCCCATAACAAGTTTAATTTGGAAGGTAAACAAAAGCATGAATATACTTGGAATAGCATAAGCTAGTAGGTAGGTATGGTGGACTCTTTGGAATAACTTGGTTTAAGGAGTTGGATGCATGAGTGGAACTCATACTTGGTTGTGGAGGCTAGCAAAAGACTGGGAGCGACAAACTAAGAGAGCAATAATGGCCATAATCATGCAGAGCGACAAAACATCATTGATCAAAGCATAAAGTGATACTACAAGTTGAAAACTAAAGGATCATAAAGGCTAATGATGACTTTGGATAGTCATAACATGGTGTGAGCATGCGCCAAGTCAACCCAAATAAAGCATCAAAGGAGAATACCACTATACTATGCTTTAATATGCTAAAACAACGCATGATTCATCCAAGGCACATTAAGCAATCTCAATTGTTTATAACAAGTCATGCTACAGCAAAGAATACTAATCATAAATCCAAAACAATATCAAGCATGGCATGACAAAGCATAGGCCACAGTCAAAAACAAGCTCTCTTTAACACTTAAGCATGAACTTTCCTACTCTTTTCCAAACCAAACCAAACTATTTGAAAACCAATGTA
This sequence comes from Avena sativa, assembly GCA_916181665.1. Lineage (NCBI taxonomy): Eukaryota > Viridiplantae > Streptophyta > Magnoliopsida > Poales > Poaceae > Avena > Avena sativa. The sequence goes on from OV702295.1 coordinate 441,195,950, forward strand.
TGAAAGAGGAGGTCCAACCAATTTATTCAAGCAAACTAAGAAAACCAAGCAAACAAAAACCAAAAACAAAAAAAACGAAGACGCTCTAAGAACAACACAACTCTGCATGAAACAATAAAAATGAAGTGTTTGGTAGAACCTGAGATTTTTATTGATGAAGAAGGGGATGCCTTGGGCATCCCCAATCTTTGATGCTTGTACTTCTTGGATATTTCTTGGGGTGACACGCGTGGCATCCCCAAACTTGAGCTTTAGGCATCCTTCATCTCATTACTCATTTCTTCCATACACCTGAAATTTTTCCTTCATACAAAACTTCACACAATCTTTATTAGCAACATTAGTGCACTCAAGATAATAAGTCTTTAGGTTCAGTTCCAATAACAATAAAACTTCCATTAAAACGCAAGCTACTGTAGCACTTCCCTCAAAAAGCGCAATTCCCCAAAAGAACTCATAAAGGAACCAACAAGAAGCAAATACAAATAATTGCAGAAATCTGTCAAAACAGACCAGCAGGTAAAGACGAATTTTTTCGAAGACCTTCTGTTGCTCAAATCAAAAAGTGTTGAACTAACAAAAGTTATATAACAACTTGGGGCAGAAGCACAAAAATTCATGCCTCAAAAGGACATAAAGAGATTTTACACGAATGTTTACGGTGAAGCATAGAAATCTGTTTCGGGACAGCAACTTTCCCAATCATTACTTCTCTCTCATTGGAGGTTACTCTTGGCACAAAAAGTAAATAAAAAGGATAAGGAGCGGTTATTACTGAAGTAATAACTTCCAAGACTCATCTAAAACTTTTGAGTTATCTCCCAATAAGTACTTTTCTTTAACGCCTTTAAGTTAGGCATGATAGTTTGAGAAGATGCTCACATAAGACATATGAATTGAAGTAAAAGAGAGCATCAAGAAGCAAATTCAAAACACATTTAAGTTTAACCCACTTCCTATGCATAGGAATCTTGTAAAGAAACAAGTCATGAAAGCACAAAGCAACAAGCATAGGAAAGCAAAACAAGTGCAACTTCAAGACTTTCAACATAAAGAGGGGAAACTTAATATTGTTGAGATACATAAAACCATGTTTCCCTCTCTCATAATAACTTTCAGTAGCATCATGAATAAAAGTAACAATATAACTATCACATAAAACATTCTTATCATGAGCCACATGCATATAATAATTATTACTCTCCACATAAGCATAGTCATTCTTATTAATTTTAGTTGGAGAAAATTCAACAAAATAGCTATCATTATTATTCTCATCACCATAATCATCAAATATAGGAGGCATATTGTAATCATAATTAATTTACTCCTAAATAGTAGGTGGACTGAAAATATCATACTCATCATTGTAATCATCATATATTGGAGGCATAGTATCATCAAAGTAAATTTTCTCCTTCGTGCTTGGGGGACTAAAAATATCATGCTCATCAAAACGAGCTTCCCCAAGCTTAGACTTTTCCATAACATTAGCAATTATGGTGTCCAAAGAATTCATACTAACAACCTTGCTATTAGCATGCAAATAAAGTTCCATAGGTTTTTTAATTTTCTCTTCAAACACTTCATGTCCTAACTCAAGATAAATACTATAAAGCTCTCTAATTTTGTTGTTGTTTTCCATTAAGCCTGACTAGTGAAAACAAGAAACAAAAAGACAAAATTGCAGAATCTAAAGGAAATAACTTCGAGCACTCACATCAGATGATGTGAGTACCTTTTACCTTACCTCCCCGGCAACGGCGCCAGAAAATAGCTTGATGTCTACGCACTTCTATTCTTGTAGACAGTTGTTGGGCCTCCAAGTGCAGAGGTTTGTAGAACTGCAGCAAGTTTCCCTTAAGTGGATCACCCAAGGTTTATCGAACTCAGGGAGGAAGTGGTCAAAGGTATCCCCTCTCAAGCAACCCTGCAATCAAGATACAAGAAGTCTCTTGTGTCCCCAACACACCCAATACATTTGTCAGGTGTATAGGTGCACTAGTTCGGCGAAGTGATAGTGAAATACAAGTGCTATAGATAATTATAAGTGGTAACGGTGATAGAAAATAGCTTGAAGGTGTGGAATAGACTAGAGTAAAACTGAAATAAAGATGGAAGCAAGCAAACATGTAACAGATCTAGTTGCAAACGGTATTTCAATGCTTAGAAACAAGACATAGGGATCATACTTTCACTAGAGAACACTCTCATATAAATATCTTCTCTTTATGATACTACTCTTAACTACTCTCCGGTTGGACACTCTAATCGATGGTAGGGCTATAACAGCACACCTCAAAGTTCATCTTTCCCATCTAGAAACCCCAAACTGTCACCTTGAGTACTAGATGAGTTCAACAAACACCACAATTTCATAAAGACATCCAACTCCAAATATAACTCATAACAAGTATTTGTAATCTCTAGCCCAAGTGCCACCATGGTATGCACGTTGTCACTTTCACACACATGGGGAGAGCAGAGATCTATTAAAGCACTTGAGTAGCAAGGTAGATCTACTTGATTACAAAGCTCATGATCATGCATATAGAGAGATGAACACATAGCTACCGGTAGAACCCTTAGCCTCGAGAGAGAACTACTCCCTCCTCATCATGGGAATCAGCAATGGTGATGGAGATGGTGGTGGAGACCGATGGAGATGGCTCCGGGGGCACTTCCCCGTCCTAGCAGGGTACCGGAACAGAGACTTTCTGTCCCCCGAATCTCCCCTTGGATGGCGGTGGCGCTGCGGAACTTTTCATGGATTTCTGATTGGCGATCTAGGGTTTTGGTATCGGGAGGATCTTATAAGCGAAGGAGGCAAGGTCGGTGGCCAGCCAGGGGGCCCACACCATGCCCTGGCACGGCCTAGGCCAGCCCGCGCCTAGGGGGTGTGGCCACCCTGTGGCCCCTCTCCGACTCTCCTTCTGGCTCCGTGAGTCTTCCAGGAAAATAGTAACTTTGGCTTTTGTCCCGTCCAATTCCGAGAATATTCATTTTCTGACTTCCTTGAACCAAAAACAGCAGAAAATAGGCAACTGGCACATTGGCATCTTGTTAATAGGTTAGTCCAAGAAATCATATGAAAAGTACTCCAAAGTGTGGACAAAACATAAGAAATTAGATAAAACCAAGTATGGAACATCAAAAATTATAGATACATTTGCAATGTATCAACATCCCCAAGCTTAACTCCTGCTCGTCCTCGAGTAGGTAAGTGATAAAAAGAAAGAATAATTTTTGAGGTGACATGCACCATCATAAACTTGATCAAAGTATTTGTAAAACATTCAAAGCTAGGATCATAGTACTTCAATCATAACATGAAAGACAAAGTTCTAGCAATAAGACAAAGCAACTAAGTTGCAACATGAAAAGGCACAAACAAAAGATTCATGAATAAAAATGCTTTGCAAGACGTTTGTTTGTTTCACATAAAGAAAACATAGCATCGTGGCATTCAGCTTGTCCCTCATAGAGTAGAAAACATAAATGCATAGGACACCTTCAAAGTTCATAAGAGTGACTAGATACAAATAGTTTAAAACAAGCAATATCAAGGTATGCATCAATCAACAAGTCTTGGGACAATGCACATAGAACTAAGAATGGCCACTATGCTCTCAAAGTAGGTGCATAAAGGTAGAAGGTGGAGACTCAATATAATGGTGGAAGAAAGGCCTTCATAGAAGGAAGCAGGGATTCAAGTCTCATAAAGAGCTTCCAAAAATTATGGTACTTATAGGTTTCAGCTCTCATTACCCCTATCATAAGCATCTTGAAGTGATTAAGGTTAAAGTGAACAAACTATGGTGTACATGCTTGACGAAGTATAAGTTAGAAATCTCATGTCCCTTGTATACGAAGGCCGCTCCTCATGCTACTCAAGTTTAGTCACCGGTAAGTTCTTGTCATCGTAAGTACACGTGTATCATAGAGAACCGCCAACGGGGTACCCCTTGCCCGATGATACGGAAGAATCCCCATATCAAAATGACAAGGCGAGCAGACAACGAGCATCTCAGCAATCTTCTTATTTACCATGGGAATATGGTGCTTTTTTATCTCTTTCCTCTTTTCATAATCTCTTTTTTTATTTTTCTCTTTTTTCTCAATATAGGACTCTTTTTTTATAAGAAGAATGCTTCATAGACAGCTCATTATGGTTACGCTACAGGTTTCCACCATGTCAGCATGGATTAGACCAGCGGCCCAGGCGTTTCTCTAACACATATACATAACTCCATGGACTTACAAGCTCCCCTTTCATTTCACACCGACGACATCCATATACAAAAGAACATGATATCAACTAGGTACAAAGTACCAGTGCAATGTTGAAAGCGTTCCCCATGACAGCATGGTTCTGCTAATCCCCAACAAATAAGTGCAAGAATATACAACATAGACGACACAATGGTTCAAGTTTGTTAAGGGCAAGAAAAGTAAAGTGTGCGATCAAGTTCGTGAGAGCTTTAATCACTAGTTTTCCCATAACAAGTTTAATTTGGAAGGTAAACAAAAGCATGAATATACTTGGAATAGCATAATCTAGTAGGTAGGTATGGTGGACTCTTTGGAATAACTTGGTTTAAGGAGTTGGATGCATGAGTGGAACTCATACTTGGTTGTGGAGGCTAGCAAAAGACTGGGAGCGACAAACTAAGAGAGCAATAATGGCCATAATCATGCAGAGCGACAAAACATCATTGATCAAAGCATAAAGTGATACTACAAGTTGAAAACTAAAGGATCATAAAGGCTAATGATGACTTTGGATAGTCATAACATGGTGTGAGCATGCGCCAAGTCAACCCAAATAAAGCATCAAAGAAGAATACCACTATACTATGCTTTAATATGCTAAAACAACGCATGATTCATCCAAGGCACATTAAGCAATCTCAATTGTTTATAACAAGTCATGCTACAGCAAAGAATACTAATCATAAAGCCAAAACAATATCAAGCATGGCATGACAAAGCATAGGCCACAGTCAAAAACAAGCTCTTTTTAACACTTAAGCATGAACTTTCCTACTCTTTTCCAAACCAAACCAAACTATTTGAAAACCAATGTATGAAAGAGGAGGTCCAACCAATTTATTCAAGCAAACTAAGAAAACCAAGCAAACAAAAACCAAAAACAAAAAAAACGAAGACGCTCTAAGAACAACACAACTCTGCATGAAACAATAAAAATGAAGTGTTTGGTAGAACCTGAGATTTTTATTGATGAAGAAGGGGATGCCTTGGGCATCCCCAATCTTTGATGCTTGTACTTCTTGGATATTTCTTGGGGTGACACGCGTGGCATCCCCAAACTTGAGCTTTAGTCCATCCTTCATCTCATTACTCATTTCTTCCATACACCTGAAATTTTTCCTTCATACAAAACTTCACACAATCTTTATTAGCAACATTAGTGCACTCAAGATAATAAGTCTTTAGGTTCAGTTCCAATACCAATAAAACTTCCATTAAAACGCAAGCTACTGTATCACTTCCCTCAAAAAGCGTAATTCCCCAAAAGAACTCAAAAAGGAACCAACAAGAAGCAAATGCAAATAATTGCAGAAATCTGTCAAAACAGACCAGCAGGTAAAGACGAATTTTTTCGAAGACCTTCTGTTGCTCAAATCAAAAAGTGTTGAACTAACAAAAGTTATATAACAACTTGGGGCAGAAGCACAAAAATTCATGCCTCAAAAGGACATAAAGAGATTTTACACGAATGTTTACGGTGAAGCATAGAAATCTGTTTCGGGACAGCAACTTTCCCAATCATTACTTCTCTCTCATTGGAGGTTACTCTTGGCACCAAAAGTAAATAAAAAGGATAAGAAGCGGTTATTACTGAAGTAATAACTTCCAAGACTCATCTAAAACTTTTGAGTTATCTCCCAATAAGTACTTTTCTTTAACGCCTTTAAGTTAGGCATGATAGTTTGAGAAGATGCTCACATAAGACATATGAATTGAAGTAAAAGAGAGCATCAAGAAGCAAATTCAAAACACATTTAAGTTTAACCCACTTCCTATGCATAGGAATCTTGTAAAGAAACAAGTCATGAAAGCACAAAGCAACAAGCATAGGAAAGCAAAACAAGTGCAACTTCAAGACTTTCAACATAAAGAGGGGAAACTTAATATTGTTGAGATACATAAAACCATGTTTCCCTCTCTCATAATAACTTTCAGTAGCATCATGAATAAAAGTAACAATATAACTATCACATAAAAGATTCTTATCATGAGCCACATGCATATAATAATTATTACTCTCCACATAAGCATAGTCATTCTTATTAATTGTAGTTGGAGAAAATTCAACAAAATAGCTATCATTATTATTCTCATCACCATAATCATCAAATATAGGAGGCATATTGTAATCATAATTAATTTACTCCTAAATAGTAGGTGGACTGAAAATATCATACTCATCATTGTAATCATCATATATTGGAGGCATAGTATCATCAAAGTAAATTTTCTCCTTCGTGCTTGGGGGACTAAAAATATCATGCTCATCAAAACGAGCTTCCCCAAGCTTAGACTTTTCCATAACATTAGCAATTATGGTGTCCAAAGAATTCATACTAACAACCTTGCTATTAGCATGCAAATAAAGTTCCATAGGTTTTTTAATTTTCTCTTCAAACACTTCATGTCCTAACTCAAGATAAATACTATAAAGCTCTCTAATTTTGTTGTTGTTTTCCATTAAGCCTGACTAGTGAAAACAAGAAACAAAAAGACAAAATTGCAGAATCTAAAGGAAATAACTTCGAGCACTCACATCAGATGATGTGAGTACCTTTTACCTTACCTCCCCGGCAACGGCGCCAGAAAATAGCTTGATGTCTACGCACTTCTATTCTTGTAGACAGTTGTTGGGCCTCCAAGTGCAGAGGTTTGTAGAACTGCAGCAAGTTTCCCTTAAGTGGATCACCCAAGGTTTATCGAACTCAGGGAGGAAGTGGTCAAAGGTATCCCCTCTCAAGCAACCCTGCAATCAAGATACAAGAAGTCTCTTGTGTCCCCAACACACCCAATACATTTGTCAGGTGTATAGGTGCACTAGTTCGGCGAAGTGATAGTGAAATACAAGTGCTATAGATAATTATAAGTGGTAACGGTGATAGAAAATAGCTTGAAGGTGTGGAATAGACTAGAGTAAAACTGAAATAAAGATGGAAGCAAGCAAACATGTAACAGATCTAGTTGCAAACGGTATTTCAATGCTTAGAAACAAGACATAGGGATCATACTTTCACTAGAGAACACTCTCATATAAATATCTTCTCTTTATGATACTACTCTTAACTACTCTCCGGTTGGACACTCTAATCGATGGTAGGGCTATAACAGCACACCTCAAAGTTCATCTTTCCCATCTAGAAACCCCAAACTGTCACCTTGAGTACTAGATGAGTTCAACAAACACCACAATTTCATAAAGACATCCAACTCCAAATATAACTCATAACAAGTATTTGTAATCTCTAGCCCAAGTGCCACCATGGTATGCACGTTGTCACTTTCACACACATGGGGAGAGCAGAGATCTATTAAAGCACTTGAGTAGCAAGGTAGATCTACTTGATTACAAAGCTCATGATCATGCATATAGAGAGATGAACACATAGCTACCGGTAGAACCCTTAGACTCGAGAGAGAACTACTCCCTCCTCATCATGGGAATCAGCAATGGTGATGGAGATGGTGGTGGAGATCGATGGAGATGGCTCCGGGGGCACTTCCCCGTCCTAGCAGGGTACCGGAACAGAGACTTTCTGTCCCCCGAATCTCCCCTTGGATGGCGGTGGCGCTGCGGAACTTTTCATGGATTTCTGATTGGCGATCTAGGGTTTTGGTATCGGGAGGATCTTATAAGCGAAGGAGGCAAGGTCGGTGGCCAGCCAGGGGGCCCACACCATGCCCTGGCACGGCTTGGGCTGGCCCGCACCTAGGGGGTGTGGCCACCCTGTGGCCCCTCTCCGACTCTCCTTCTGGCTCCGTGAGTCTTCCGGGAAAATAGTAACTTTGGCTTTTGTCCCGTCCAATTCCGAGAATATTCATTTTCTGACTTCCTTGAACCAAAAACAGCAGAAAATAGGCAACTGGCACATTGGCATCTTGTTAATAGGTTAGTCCAAGAAATCATATGAAAAATACTCCAAAGTGTGGACAAAACATAAGAAAGTAGATAAAATAAGCATGGAACATCAAAAATTATAGATACATTTGCAATGTATCAGTTGCAACATGTGACTCGGTCACGGGTATGTAATATCACGGTAACAATAAAACATAACTTATTGTGAACGAGATTGAACAAGGTATGTGATACCAATGATCGGATCTCGGACAAGTCGTATCGAGAAACAAAAGGAATTGGATGCTACATTTAGCGGTTCAAACGACATTGTCATCAGGAATGCATAGGGGTCACATGGATATCCCTGGTCCCTCTGTTGATCATTGATACAGATCATGTCTAGAGCATTCCCGAGCCATGAGAGGATACACTTACGGGTACGATGAGAGTGATCATTTGTAAGACAGAATCATAGTAGAGAAAGAGAGAAAGCCGGAATCATTCCGCAGAGAGATCCGAAGTTGTTCGGAGAAAGAATAAAGGAAAAGACCCAGAAAAGTGTTTTCGGATAAATGGGAATTTAAATATATATTTATTATATATTAATTGTGAATTAATATATTCTAAATAATATTTAGATTAATATTTATAAAAGAAACTTTTATATTAGGCCAAATCCTCAGAGGGAAATAGCCTAGAAATAAAGCTGCAGAAAAAGAAAAAGGAAAAAGAAAAAGAAAAGGCAGAAAAAACAGCTGCTGCCTCTGTGGGCCAGGCGGCAGACTAAGGGCGGGTGCTGACGGACAGCCGGCCGCGTGGGCGGCAGATAACTTGCGCGCCACGCGGGGTCGCCAGCGGGCCGCCGTAGCTAGCCAGCCCATCCGGGCGACGCGTAGCAAGGCGAGCTGGGCTACAGGGGGAGCAACCGGCCCACCCGGGCGCCAGCCGCCGTTGCCTGCTGGGCCACCGGGACGCCAAGACCCACCCAGGGCTGGCTCTGCCTCGCGGCAAGCTGGGCCGCCGGTGTGGCGCCAGGCCCACCCGGCTGGCCACTATTGGCTGCTGCTTTGCTTGTTGGGCTGAGCTGAAAACAGCCCATTCGGCTGGGACGAAAATCCTGGTATTTTTCCTTTGACTATTAGTCCCACATGGCTAACCTAATGGGGAGGGCACACCCCCTCCGCCTATATAAAGGGGTGCCCATGGGTGGTATTAAACACACAACTTGAGAAGTCTTTTAGTTGACTTTCTCCCTCCCTCTCTCTATACCTTGTGACCATGGCCCCAAGTCTGGGCTGTGCGATCGAGGCACACCTGCAGCACGCTGTTGTGCTGCCGGGATTCCTAGTCGGATATCAATTTCCGCACTCCCAATGGGATCGGGGAGCCGGAGGTCTCATCATGCACCGGATGTGTACGAACACACGAGGCGCAACACTTGGAGTGCTTGAATGTCGTGAGCCGGAGCTGCTGCATGACGAAGAAGGAGCAAGGGGTGGCCTGCGAGGAGCTTCACGACCTTGAGGTCGGCTACGAGTATGACTACATCAACCACGTTCCCCTCGGAACGTTAACCGCGTACGGTCTACAAGGGTATGTATTCTATACGCATTGGCCGTTACCGCATTACTACATAGATAGGTCCTAGGCAGTTTTGGGGTTCCAACGTAGGAATTTTTTTGTTTTCTGCTGCGGATCCCCTTCAGTGGTATCAGAGCCGATCTATGCGTAGGAGTGTTGTACGGCCAGTACGCACATGTATTGTGCGGGCATTGATCTCTTAGTTGTTACCCTCTAACGTGTACTTGTTTATATCGTGGTATTGTTTGATGAAGTGGACCGAACCGACCTTACGCGTATGCGTACGCGAGACTGGTTCCACGCTCAACATACGGCTTGTACTGTATAAGTGGCTAGCGGGTGTCTGTCTCTCATTCGATAGTTGATATAGCATTTGCACCGTGGGCCCCGAAAGGGGTGTAATAGAGACAATCGTTGGATCCATGTCGTGGTTAGAATGTTCGTAGATTAGAAACGGTTCTATTGCGAAAGCCCTAACAACCACGTAAAACTTGCAGTAGATAAAGTAGAGGCGTCTAACTTTATTTTGCAGGGGGCATGTGGTTATGATATGGCAATAGCCGTTACGAAGGTAAAGTAGTTTACTTTTCTATTACTAAGTAGTATAGTAATAGTCATCGTTCTCATGGACGACCTGGTGGAGGCGTCGTGGACTTGGCGTCAAACCAAGGGCAGGATGGAGATCATGCCGGAGCGCTCGATGGAGATCAAGGCGCAAGAAAGACCATATCATATCACATTATACATATGATGTTGATACCTGTTTTACATCTTATTGTGTGCTAGTATTTAGATACTCAATGGTAGAAAATAAGATAATCCCTATTTAATTCCAATGTTCCGTGTTCCCCTTGTGTGTGCACCACCAAGAAAGTTCTTCGGTATGAGGCGATCCATGGTACAGGCATGGGTGTCAGACATATGTACGTTCGCATACAGTGGGTGTAAGCCATGTTGCACAGCGAATACACACAAGTTAGATTTGGCGAGCCTAGCACGTTAGAGAGACGTGGCCTCAGAACACAAGAGATCGAAAGATCGAGCATGAGTCACATGGATGATGTGATTGGCATTATTGAATGTCTACCTTTGATACTGCACTGATGGCTGTGATGATCGGGGGAGGTGCAGAGGATAGGGATCATGCGATCACTAAAATCGTCCAGGGGATGACAATTTTAGTGGAGACCAATTATAAATTGATCTCTAATTATGAACTTAGTCTATATGTCTATTTGCAAATATCTTAGTAGACCTTGGCCTATCCCATTGAGGTCCTTTGTGACCATGGGAATATATTGCTTAATTTGGAACTTAGCAAAAGGGTCCAACTTCATAGATTAATACCCACGCCTGAGGGATATCCTCGTAAAAGGTGATCTTCTCTTCTTGATACAATAACCATTAGGAGATAATTTGATGACTCCAGAATGTTTGTGTTTTCTCCGTAATCATCCAATAAGCCATTCTCCATTCGATTGAGAGTTGGGCTAAATTTTGTATTCTATAGAATAAGGCACATAGAGTATGAGCCGTTGGATGGGTTTTCCTCCATCATGGATGAAAAGAGAATGTTTGGAAAAACACTTAGCGATATTGCATTAGAGTTGAGAACTCTTGGAAGGGCTTGATTGCAATGGAGGTCATGGATGAAAAAGGTATATGTTAGATATACAGGATTATAAATGTGGTTCTTGCAAAACTCGTTGTAGTTTGCAAAGTATTTGATACTTGTCCTGCTTTGTGAAAACAGGATGATCTGCTTGAGAATTGCTGGATTTGAGGCAGTGTGGCTTGATGATGGAAAGCAAAACAGTTGATGGCCGACATCACCTCTTTCCTCGAAGTTTGCCATTTGGATTAGTGGACTTGAATATAATTTTGTAATCCCAGTTTGTGTGTCTTGCTTTTGGCGAGACGATTATTCATATGAACAAGTTACAAGCCAGTTTGTACTATTCTTATGAACAATACCGTTATGGTCACATTATGATTATAAACAAGTTATTCTCATCACTATGTTAATGATAATAGTTTAAACATTTATAAAGGATTAGAATGCTAAAATATATCCAAAGTTTAATAATAAAATGACACTATAGTTTAAGTCATTTTGGTTATTGCATGTTCTTCATTGTAAATGAAGATCGGGGTCCTAGATGCTTGATCTAGAGACTTTGCAAAACAATGCTTCGTTGGGCAGAATGACTAAAACTCCGCATTCTGGTAAAACGGTAATATGCGAAGAAATGTTGAATCTTATACATAGTGATGTATCGTAATTTCAACAAGTAGTGGAAATCATTTATTGTGGACTTAAGTGAATAAGCGTATTTACTTAATGAAACATGAGTTTGAAACGATTTGAATTGTTCAAATGAGTTCACAACAACAAAGAGGATATTGAATTAACAAGTCTCCTCGATTTGATCGACATGACTAAAGTATTCAAGTTAAGTTTAGCATAAAAGGAACTTGTGAAAGATGTTTCACAAATTATGATAATTGGATGAGTTCAAACTATGTTGAAATATCTAAACATCATAATCATTATTTATTAAGATACACATGGTATAATATCTTCTCTTATAGGGGTTATAGTTATCGTTTAGAGTTAGAGATCAAAATAAGCAAACACTCATTTGAAATACAAAGGAACATCTAAAAGATTCGTGGAAACAACACCATAAGTGTTATGGCAAGTTCGAGTTTCTAGAGATTTCGACAAGTCGAAATCGTGGCGAATAAACAAGTCTTTGTAGAGCATTCTTAGGAAGCTATGAATGCATCTTCCACAAGGGGCAAACCTGCTGTTGTCCTAAGTTGATGTGTCTTGATGAAGATATAGGTGGAAGAAAGTAAAAGACCAAAACAAGGTATTTTACCTTACCTCTGGATTGTTGAGTGGCGCAGCGGAATTTGTTTCGTGAATCCAAACTCTACATATAGAGGAGAAACCAATGATAATGATCATAAAGTTTCAGGGAATATTTTTACTAAAGAAAGTAGGATTCAACTATATATTCTACAAGTTTGAAGAATTATATTGTTGATTCACTTGTCATGTTTTGAACAAGACATACCTACAAGTTACAAAGAAGCGTGATGGACCTAAGTACGAGAAATGAATAGTCATTGAAATCTCCTTAGTGGAATTCTCGATTTGATAGTGATCAAGGAATTTTGGAATGTCCAAGATTATCGAGAGGGTCTAGATTTGAGTGGAAGCAAATCAGCTTGGCTAATTCATAATATGTAGCTGACATATTTTGAGTGGGAGCTAAGTGAAATCCCTGGATCTCAAACATGAATGTCATATTTGAGTGGGAGTGTGAAATCATTCTGGGATATGTGGACGACATATGCGAATGATGTGATTGGTGTTAATAATATTTAAGTTAGATAAATAAGGATGAAGTTGAAGTTATTAAACAATAAGATCTATCGAGATAGATTGGTGAGTTTAATAAACACTAAATGTCGAATGCTTCCTGGACTTGATTCTGAAAGATGTTCAGAATGTTCTAAGCAAGATTCTGAAGAAGCTCAGACTGGAACAAGGTAAGAAACAAGTTCTTACTATATGAAGCATTGAGTTAGTATTGTGACTATGGTTGAAAGAAAGAGATGCGTTGCATGTCCTATGCCTCAGTCATATGTTCTTCCATATAACCATGTTGTATACTCGATGTAATGTGACCCGAAGTTCTGGTTGATAGGACAATATCTTAACTGTAAGAACATGTCTTTAAGTGATTCCTGAGTTGATCACTGAACCAGAATTAAGTTTGTACATAAATGGCAAGAAGCAATGTAAGTGGCATAGATGCATTTCATGCACTAGGATCTACATAGATATAGAAGTATAAAGGCTCCATCTGATGTGATGTATAATGTTATGGCAGGGCTAGTTCGCTTTTAACATAGAATGATGTGTCCCAGGGCCTAGTGCCCATGAGAAAGCCCTCGAGGTTGATCTAAAGTCACTGTAAGCTCCTAGAATCCGGCCTCGTTCTGCTGCCATGACTATAGTATATACACAAAGGATAGCGACGTGTGTTTCGAACTTTAGATGACAACGGTGAAAACGACTGTCATCATAAACACTAGAAACAAAGTCTCATTTTGTCGCCAAACAAATACTTCGACCCATTATAAGATAATGGAGTGAATGTCAAAATTAGGAAGACATTAATGATTTGCAAAAGACATAATGATCTGGTAAAACTGAACATGGACATGACGTTTCCCATGAGCATGCATGATCTATAAACACATATGGTATATGGTTTATATGAATAAAATGCGAGCTAGATTATTTGTACTCTAGTGCAAGTGGGAGACTGAAGGAGATATGCCCTAGAGGCAAATAATAAATAGGTTTTTATTATCATATCTCAATTAGTTTATAATAGTTTCATATTGTGCTATAACTGTGCCAAGTAGAAACATTGGTACAAGTGTGGTATGAAACAACAAAGTCCCTAGTAGCCTCTATTCATACTAGTTCGTTGGTCATGAGGATGATCTGGGTTTCAAGATCATGGGTATTTATGCCGATTGACAACGGGATCATATCACTGGAGAATGATGTGATTGGACATTCCTCGAAGGATTGCAACACGATAAAGTCATATAGTTCATTGTTGCAACAGCTATACCTAGACTCCTTTTCCTTAGACCATGAGCTCATATTACTCACTGTTTCCCAAGGCTACTTAGACTGCATCAAGCGCCACTTGGTAATATAGTGGTTATAAAGGTGTACGTTGGATACATACAGCCGGCTTGGTGAGATTACATCTATAAATGTTGCAACATGTGACACGGTCATGGGGATGTAATATCACTGTAACAAGAAAACAGAACTTGTTGTGAACGAAATTGAACAAGGTATGTGATACCAATAATCGGATCTCGGACAAGTCGTATCGAGAAACAAAAGGAATTGGATGCTATATTTAGCGATTCAAACGACATTGTCATCAGGAATGCATAGGGGTCACATGGATATCCCTGGTCCCTATGTTGATCATTGATATAGATCATGTCTAGAGTATTCCCGAGCCGTGAGCGAATACACTTAAGGGTACGATGAGAGCGATCATTCGTAAGACGGAATCACATTAGAGAAAGAGAGAAAGCCGGAATCATTCTGCAGAGAGATCCGAAGTTGTTCGGAGAAAGAATAAAGGAAAAGACCTGGAAAAGTGTTTTCGGATAAATGGGAATTTAAATATATATTTATTATATGTTAATTGTGAATTAATATATTATAAATAATATTTAGATTAAGATTTATAGAAGTAAATTTTATATTAGGCCAAATCCCCGGAGGGAAATAGCCAAGAAATAAAGCTGCAGAAAAAGAAAAAGGAAAAAGAAAAAGAAAAGGCAGAAAAACTAGTTGCTGCCTCTGTGGGCCAGGCGGCCCACTAAGGGCGGGCGCCGACGGACAGTCGGCCGCGCGGGCGACAGATAACCGCGCACCGCGCGGGGTCGCCTGCGGGCCTCCGTAGCTGGCGGGCCCATCCGGGCGACGCGCAGCAAGGCGAGCTGGGCTGTGGGGGAGCAACCGGCCCACCCGGGCACTAGCCGTCGTTGCCTGCTAGGCCACCAGGACGCCAAGACCCACCCGGGGCTGGCACTGCCTCACGGCAAGCTGGGCCGCCAGTGTGGCGCCAGGCTCACCCGGCTGGCGACTATTGGCTGCTGCTTTGCTTGTTGGGCTGAGCTAAAAACAGCCCATTCGGCTGGGACGAAAATCCTGGTATTTTTCCTTTGACTATTAGTCCCACATGGCTAACCTAATGGGGAGGGCACACACCCTCCGCCTATATAAAGGGGTGCCCATGGGTGGGATTAAACACACAACTTGAGAAGTCTTTTAGTTGACTTTCTACCTCCCTCTCTCTATACCTTGTGACCATGGCCCTAAGTCTGGGCTGTGCGATTGAGGCACACCTGCAGCACGCTGTTGCACTGCAGGGATTCCTAGCCGGAAATCAACTTCCGTACTCCCGCCGGGATCGGGGAGCTGGAGGTCTCATCGTGCACCGGATGTGTACGAAGACACGAGGCGCAACACTTGGAGTGTTTGAATGTCGTGAGTCGGAGCTGTTGCGCGATGAAGAAGGAGAAAGGGGTGACCTGCGAGGAGCTTCGCGACCTTGAGGTCAGCTACGAGTACGACCACATCAACCATGTTCCCCTCAGAATGTTAACTGCATACGGTCTACAAGGGTATGTATTCTATACACATTGGCCGTTACCGCATTAAACATAGATATATCCTAGGCAGTTTTGGGGTTCCAACGTAGGAATTTTTTTGTTTTCTGCTGCGGATCCCCTTCAGAATAGACTAAGCATGCCCACAATGATGAGTATATGTACAAAAATGAAAACAAATAGAGTTCATTACCATCCTCTTACCACATCTCAAGTTGTCATTAATCCTCATTATTGCCCTTCACTTGTGTGGCTTGCATAATAACATGAAACCAAATTCCACTGAGGACTGCAGAACCCTGCAACGAACTTCACAAAACCAAAGAAGAACAACAAATATTTTTGGTGTTTTTGATTTTTAAAGGCAGGAGCAAAAAGGAAGAACACGCAAAGCAAAATCTTTTTGGGTTTTTCGAATAGTCCAATCAAAGCAAAAAGGAAGAAGCAAACCAAGGCAAAAAGAAAGAGAAGCAAACAAAGAGAAACAACAAAAATATTTTTGGTGTTTTTGTGTTTTGGAAAGCAAAAGCAAAGAAAGAACGAAAAATAAAAAGAGAACGAAACATGGATATATAAAGTACCGACTAAACATGATATGTAGATGAGTGTGATGTCGGTGTACCTCCCCCGAAGCTTAGGCTTTTGGCCTAAGTGGGTATCAACCTCAACGCAGGTAAGGGTTCCAAGCAGGCGGGTCATCATAAGAATGATCGTGGTTAGGCCCTTGGGAAGAAGAAGAAGCTCCCCAATCATAGGTAGGCTGCTGATATAAAGACTCCCCCTCATTCGAGGGCTGGACCGAATCATCTGTAACCTCCCTTCCAGTATCCTGCTCCTGCTAGGAGAGCTCCCCCAGATACGTATCAAGATCCTCCTCAGTGAGTGACCATCCTACCCTGGTTTCAAGGTTAAACAAAATAGGTGTAGGCAAAAGAACAACACGTTCAGCCTTACTCCTTCTCCAACCAGCCTTGAGAAAGGTTATTTCATAAGACAAATCACTCAAATTAGCCCAAGAAGAAACAAATTTATGTTGTATCATGGAATTAAGGTCAAGCCTCTCTATGGGAAACTATAGGTCTAGATGATGAGGCACTACACCATGCAAAGCTAATAAACGAGAGGCGATGAGGCCTCCACAAATTCCACCTTTCTCGCAGTTAGCAGCAAGATGGAAAGCTATCAAGGCACCCAAATTGTAAGTTCTATCTCGTTTTAAAGCAGCTGAGATGAATGCTAGATCATATGAGGATAACTTATTAGCAGTTTTCCTAGCAAGAATACACTTGGCAATAAAGTAAGCAAAGTAGCGAATAGACGGGAGATGAGTGTTACGAATTTTTCCACTCTCCTTTGAGAAGATGCTCCCTTGGCAAATCTCCGCATATAAGTCCATGAGTGGTGCAGGTCGCTCTTTAATCCTTTCACACGATCCCCACTGGGGTACTTTAATAGCTGCACAAAAGTCATCAAAAGGAAGATTGACAGCTATATTGTAAATTTTGTAGTGAACCATGGGGTTAGGCAAAGAGCAACTAAATCGAAAGTCCTGCACCACAGACATAGTTAGTTTCAAAAATTAGTAAGGTTCATCTCCCACAAAATGCTCCAATCCTGCATTAGTAATTAAAGTATGGAAGCCCTGAGAAATCCCTGCAGCCCTCATGAATTCGGGCTTCCTCCTCTCAGTGAACCTTCATAACCTCGGGCACCCTTAATTCATGTTGGTTGAGTTGGTATTCATTCATCTTCTTTTCTGAAATTTAGGACAACCATTATACAAGTGATTGCAAAGTGAATACAAAATGAAGGGAACTACTCATAGGGACTTGTAAGAGGCCTAAACATGCATCTAAACAATTTCTCTAAGCATTGAACAAGCTTACAAGCTCTCAAAACCTGTCACCTACCGTAGCAAAATACTCAAGATATAAACCACTAAAAACAAATCTACTTGGACAAGCGGAGGAGTCACATACCGGAGAACAAATGCTCCAAATTTCAGCAGCAAAGATGGGTTGAGCAAGGAGATACAAAAATCATGGACAAGAACAGCAAGAACGCGATTTTGAGCAATGAGCTGGTATTTTCTCGGGAGAGTGAAGACAGTGGCAAGTGAGAGAGTGAGTGGAGGGCCAGGGGTGGCCCACACCATGGCCAGGTGTGCCCCTGGGGTGGCTGCGCCACCAGGTGGTGTGCCTGCCTGGTGGGCCCCCCTGGTACTCTCCAGGCACTTCTCTGCCCCTTTTTCACGTAAAAATTTAATATGAATTTTCTGGAATTTTTCGAGACACTTTATTTTTGAACAATTTTCAGGTATATATGAATGATTTTCTGACAGAAAGATGTTTTTGGAAAGATGCAAAAGCAAAACCAAACTAAAACTTCAGAAGTTCTAAGACACTCTAATATGCAAGCAACTAGCAACAGAAAACTAAACTAAAATGAAAGCGAAAACTAAAATGAATAAAATAAAAGTAAGCAAAGATAATCATGGTAAAAACATTGTTTTGTTCATTAAAATCCCTTTGTTAACAAGGTTGATCAGGTCTTGTTACCAAAATAATTTATATGAAACAAAACTTTGTATTCCACTAATGATTATGTTACCTCAACCTTGATAGTAATGATCCCAATCATAATAGTTTCATATTTTTCTCGTGGTATGGGACAATATATTTCTCCAACTTGGATGCCCTCAACATGTTCAATTGAGTTTAAACCATAAGTATTATCAATCTTCTTGGGGAATAGACAGTATGCTCATTGTCATTAAAATTAAAAGTCACCTTTCCTTGATTACAATTAATAACAACTACTGCAGTATTAAGAAAAGGTCTCCCAAGAATAATAGACATATTGTCATCTTCAAGCATTTCAAGCACAACAAAATAAGTTAATATCAAGCAATTATGAGCCACTTGAAACGGTACATCCTCACATATACCAAGAGGGATAGTAGTAGATTTATCAGCCATTTGCAAAGATATATCAGTTGGTATTAGATTTTCCAATTGAAGTCTCTTATAGAGAGAAAAAGGCATAACACTAACTCCTGCTCCCAAATCATACAAAGCAATTCTAACATAACTATTCTTAATAGAGCATGGAATAGTTGGAATCCCTGGGTCTCCAAGTTTCTTTGGAACCTTACCATTAAAGGAATAATTAGCAAGCAAAGTAGAAATTTCTTCATTAGGGTTCTTCCTTTTATTAGAGACAATATCCTTCATATACTTTGAATAAGGAGGCAATTTAATAGCATCAGTCAAAGGTATTTGCAAAAATAAAGGTTTCATCCACTCACAAAACTTATTATAGTGTTTGTCTTCCTTTGACTTGTGTTTCTTATCAGGGAAAGGCATAGGTTTTTGGACCCAAGGCTCTCTTTCACTACCATGTTTCTTAGCAACAAAATCTTCTTTAGTGTATTTAGTATTTTTAGTGTGCCTTTCAGGTTCTTCTTCAACTTTTTATTTATCAGGAGCATCATTTTCTTCATTACCACTTTCAGTTTCAGCATCAGAGACATATATACTATTAGGATCTTTAGAAGGTTCAGAAGGTTCTACAATAGTTTTATGTTTCTTTTTCCTTTGCTTAGGAGTAGTACCACTATTTTCAATTTGTTGAGAATCCTGCTCAATTCTTTTAGGATGCCCCTCAGGATATAGAGGATCCTGGGTGGCAGCACCACTTCTAGTTCTAATTTCATAAGCATGTTTTTCTTTAGGAGCATTAACTAGCAAGTCTTTTTGTACTTTAATAAGCTGATCAATTTGAGTTTGAACCATTTGGAAATGTTTAACAAGCATTTTAACATCATTAGAGGTTCTTTCCACAATATCCTTCAACTCAACAATAGCTCTAGAATTTTCCATTAAATGATTTTGCACCCTTTTATTCAAATTATCTTGCTTAACAATAAACATATCAAATTCTTCTAAGCATTCATCAGGAGGTTTAGAATAAGGAATATCACCTTCATCAAAATGTTGGAGAGAGTGTACCTCAATAGTGGATGAGTGGGAGATTGGCTTACATAATTCTTCAATAGGAGGTAAATTCTTCACATCTTCAGATTTAATACCCTTATCCTTAAGACATTTCTTAGCTTCCTTCATCACTTCATCATTTAGTTCAATAACTCCCCTCTTCTTTGGTTTTGGTGTTGGTGTTGGCTCAGGCACAGTTAACTCAGGTACAGTTGTCTCAGGTGTAGTTAGCTCAGATGAAGTCCAGTCTTCATAATTCTTGCTTATTTTAGCCATTAATTCCCCAGCTTCCTTGGGAGTCCTATTGGTGAAAACACAATCAGCACAACTATCTAGGTATGTCCTAGATTCTTCAGTTAGTCCATTATAATATATATCAAGAAGCTCATTTTTAGGTAAAGGACATCCAGCATGTGTATGAATCAAAGCACAAAACCTTGCCCATGATTCAGGCAATATCTCTTTTTCTCCTTGTTTAAAATCAAAAAGTTCTTGCAAAATAGCATGTCTAGCACTAGGAGGGAAATATTTCTGAAGGAAGGTACTAATCAAGCAATCAGGGCTATCAATAGATCCAGGAGGTAAATTATTAAACCAAGTTTTAGCTTCTCCTTTCAACGAAAAAGGGAAAATTTTAGCAACAAAGTAAGTGCGCATCTTAATATCATCAGGAAATAAATCACTCATGGTAGAAAGCTCAGTCATATGTGCTACAGCACTTTCATTCTTAGTCCCACAAAAAGGTTCTTTCACAACAATGGTTATGTAGGATAAATCAAGAGAGAAATTCATAATCCTTATCTTTAATGTTTATGGGAGATGTAGCAAACTTATCATTAGGAGATAATTTGGGTTTTATAGTACACCTCTCAAGGAGACTCTTAATAGCACTCCTACCATGAGTGTTTTGACATTCTTTAATAAATTCATCATTCATTTCTATATATCCGACTTCAATATCATAGCTCTCTATAGACTTAGGTGAACTGACAGGTATAGTAGTGTCTTCATTAGGAGTTTCAGTATTTCCAGCTATAGTTCTAGAAATCGTAGCATCTAGGAAAGGACCTAATGAACCACTCTTATCAAGCATAGTAGAAGCAGCATCATAAGTATCAGAAGTTTCAGATTCAGCAGTAGTAGCAGTGTGTGTAGCATGTGTATGTGGTGGTGTAAGGAACTTACTCATAACAGACAGTGAATCAAGAGCAACAGAGGTGTTCAGAACCGTACCTATCCTTGTAGTGGATGGCAAAATAGGAACCTTGCCATCACGAGACTTACCCATGATAGATGGATGGCAGCGAACAATAGTGATTCCAAGTGAACTTGATAAATAAAGCTATGCTCCCCGGCAACGGCGCTAGAAAATAGTCTTGATGACCCACAAGTATAGGGGGTGTATCGCAGTATTTTCGAGGGAAGTGAAACCCAATTTATTGATTCGACACAAGGGGAGCCAAAGAATATTTATAAGCCTTAACAACTGAGTTGTCAATTCAGCTGCACCTGGAAACAATCTTGCTCACACCAGTTTATCAGTAGAAACTATTTTGTAGTAGCAATAGTAAAGTAATAGCAGTAGTACACGTAAAGACAATAGTAACAATTGCAGTAAAAAGTAGGATTAAAGCGCGGTAGGCATAGGGATGGATGGACAGACGTTGCATGGACAAGACAATTCATATAGCAATCAAGATATAGGGCATTTGCAGATAAATAAGATAAAGCATCCAAGTACTAGATAATCATAGGCATGTGTTCCATATATAGTCATGCGTGCTCGTAATGAGAACTTGCACAACATCTTTTGTCCTGCCAGCCCATTTGTAGCGGGGCCTCAAGGGAACTACTGGCAATTGAGGTGCTCCTTTTAATAGAGCACCGGAGGAAAGCATTAACACTCCGTGAACACATGTGATCCTCACATCAAAGCCGTTCCCTTCGGTTATCCTGATTACTGTCACTTCAGGGCCTTTGGTTCCGGACAACAATATGTGTATATAACTTGCAGGTAAGACCATAAAAAATACTACCATAATGAATCAATAACATGTTCAGATCTGAAATCATGGCACTCGGGCCCTAGTGACAAGCATTAAGCATAACAAGTTGCAACAAAGTCAAAAAGCACTAATAATAGATACTAGGCACCATGCCCTAACAATCTGATCCATTACATGAACGATCTCATCCAATCCCTACCATCCCCATAGCCTACAGCGGGGGATTACTCACTCATGGATGGGGGAAACATGGATGTTGATGGAGAAGCGATGGTGATGATCTCCTCCAATTCCCCGTCCCGGCAGGGTGCCAGAACGGAGTTTCTGGTTCCGATTCGCAGAATCTGGTGGTGGCGGCACAGCGGAACTCTTTCTAGAAAAATGTCAAACCCCCCTCGGTTTTTAGGTCAAGAGGCAACTTATAGGCGAAGAGGGAGGCCGAGGGGGTGACCGAGGCAGCCACACCACCCCTAGGCACGGCCAGGTGGTGTCGGCCCTGATAACCCACAAGTATAGGGGATCGTGTGTAGCCTTTTTGATAAGTAAGAGTGTCGAACCCAACGAGGAGCTAAAGGTAGGATAAATATTCTCTCAAGTTCTATGTACCACTGATACAACTCTACGCACACTAAACGTTTGCATTATCTAGGAAATAAAACTAGAGCAACAATATGAGTAATAGAGATAGCTTTGCATGATAATAAATAACAAGAAAGTAAAGCTAGTTGCTGCAGCAATAAAATACACTAAACTAACAGAACCATGAGTGTGGAATAGTGGTGGTAATTATGGTGGCTTTGTCCAAGTTTAAATAGCGAATAGATCGGGTTCATTGTCTTCGATGCAGTTTTCTATGTGGGAGAGGCTAAATATACATGCGCTTCACTACTTGGAATTACATGTACTATATGATTGGATTGTTAGCAAATATCCGTAAGTAATAATCAATGCATTAAGGTTTCCCCAACTATAGCCTTAAGTTTAATGGTCCTCTTACTCCCATACGTGCAATGTTCTGGTTCGCGTCCTCAGGTTTCTGTCACTCCGGCAGAACTTCGCCCTTCCTCTTACACATACTACAAACCCTATGATGTTTAATCCATGCGTAAACAAATATAATGGACACCAAAGGACTGTACCATATCAACATACAACTCTAATGAACCAAATATGTTCAACCATTCAATCTAAGAACAAAGAAACTACGTAAACATGACATAGATCATATGATTATAACTTATAGCATCAAACACCATGTTTACATAGGACGGTACAGAGATGTATGGGAGGATGAACCACCGCATACTAGGAGGATTAGGTGATGGAGATGGCGGTGAAGATGGTGAATACGGTGAAGAGGACGGTGATGGCTCGGTGTTGATGTAGAGCTCGTTGGGAACCCCAAGAGGAAGGTATGATGAGCACAGCAGCAAGTTTCTCTCAGTTATGAAACCAAGGTTTAATCGAACCAGTAGGAGCAAGGAAACACCCCAAATGTGTTGCTAGCTGAGCCTTGGCAGGGCGCACTACCGGTGCTAGTAGCAACGTGGAGACCTGCACAACACAACCACAGAACTTTGTCCCCAACTTGCGATGAGCTTGTCAATCTCACCGTGTTTTGCTGAAAACAAAGGATTAAACATATCGAATGGAAGGAAGTAATAGTTTGCAGAAAGTAAACACAAAACAGTAAACAGTCTGTAGATTATATGTAAAGAAAAGGACCGGGATCCATAGTTCACTAGAGGTGGCTCTCCTTAAGATAGATAACATGCTAGGTGAACAAATTACAGCGGCGCAATTGACAAACATCGAGAAAGCAATACATGCATATACTAATCATCTTGACTCCTTTGGAACTTGATTGGGCATTACAACATTATACATAGACCGCCATCCAACTGCATCTATGACTAATAATCCACCTTCAGGTTATCATCCGAACCCCCTCCAGTATTAAGTTGCAAGCAACAGATTATTGCTTTACGAACTGCGTGTAAAGTAAACAATACGATTGTTCTATGAACAACGGATTGTTGTTTTCTCCCTAGTAGCAACAGCACATATAGTACCTTAGAGATTTCTATCACTTCCCCAGATTACCAGAGGCATGAACCCACTATCGAGCATAAATACTAACTCTTGGAGTTGCTAGCATCTACTTGGCCAAGATAGCTACTAACAACGGAAAGCATGCAAGATCACAAATAACAAAGACATGATAGAATCAATAATCAATCTGAAATAGCATCTCAATATCCATCGGATCCCCGCAAACACAACATGCAGAATTACAAATAGATGATCTTGATCATGAATAGAGCTCACAAGATCTAAACATGAAAGCACAAAGGAGGAGAACCAGCCATCTAGCTACTACATGGATTCATAGTCCAAGGATGAACTACTCACGCATCACACCGGAGGCTTACATGGTGATGAAGAAAGCCTCCAGGGTGAATTCCCCTCTCCGGCAGGGTGCCGGGAAGAGCTTTAGATCCCTCCCAATCGAGGGATGGAGATGACAGCGGCTACAGACTCTTTCGTGGATTTTTGATCGGGTACTTAGGGTTTTCGTCCCGAGGGCATCTTATAGGCGGAAGGGGAGGCTGAGGGGGTGCCGGAGGCAGCCACACCACGCCCTGGCGCGGGCCAGGCTGGGCCACGCGGCCTGGTGGTGTGGTGGCCCCCTGGCCCCTCTCCGTCTCGTATTCTGGCATCTGATGACTTCCGGAAAATAGGCACTTTGGCTTTTGTCCCGTCCAATTCCGAGAATATTCATTTTCTGACTTTCCTGGAACCAAAAACAGCAGAAAACAGGCAGCTGGCACTGTGGCTCTTGTTAATAGGTTAGTCCAAGAAATCATATGAAAAGTACTCCAAAGTGTGGACAAAACACAAGAAAGTGGATAAAACCAAGCATGGAACATCAAAAATTATAGATACTTGTGCAATGTATCAACATCCCCAAGCTTAACTCCTTCTCGTCCTCGAGTAGGTAATTGATAAAAAGAAAGAATAATTTTTGAGGTGACATGCACCATCAAAGACTTGATCAAAGTATTTGTAAAACATTCAAAGCTGGGATCATAGTACTTCAATCATAACATGAAAGACAAAGTTCTAGCAATAGGACAAAGAAACTATGATGCAACATGAAAAGGCACAAACAAAAGATTCATGAATAACAATGCTTTGCAAGACGTTTGTTTGTTTCACATAAAGAAAACATAGCATAATAGCATTCAGCTTGTCCCTCAATAGAGTAGCAAATATAAATGCATAGGACACCTTCAAAGTTCATAAGAGTGACTAGATACAAATAGTTTAAAACAAGAAATATCAAGTTATGCATCAATCAACTAGTCTTGGGACAATGCACATAGAACTAAGAATGGCCACTATGCTCTCAAAGTAGGTGCATAAAGGTAGAAGGTGGAGACTCAATATAATGGTGGAAGAAAGGCCTTCATAGAAGGAAGGAGGGATTCAAATCTCATAAAGAGCTTCCAAAAATTATGGTACTTATAGCTTTCAGCTCTCATTGCCCCTATCATAAGCATCTTGAAGGTGATTAAGGTTAAAGTGACACAACTAAGAGGATGTGCTTGAAAAGTTATAAACCGAAATCTCATTCCCCTTACTTACGAAGACCGATCCTCATGCTACTCAACTTTAGTCACAAGTAAGCTCTTGTCATTGTAAGTACATATGTATCATAAAGAACCGCCAACGGGGTACCCCTTGCACATGATATAGGAGCTATCCCATAATCAAAATGACAAGGCAAGCAGACAATGAGCATCTCAGAGATCTTTTTATTTGCTATTTGCATAGGTTTTTATTGAGGATGCTTCATAGAGTGCTCATTATGGTGATTCTGCAAGTTTCCACCATGATTAGGCATGGCTTAGGCTAGCGGCCCAGGCGTTTCTCTAACACACATACAAACTCCATGATCTTACAAGTTCCACTTTTATTTCACACCTCCGGGATCCATAAGCAAAAGAACATGATATCAACAGGGTACAAAGTACAAGTGCAATGTTGAAAGCGTTCCCCATGATACATGGTTCTGCTAATTTCAACTTATAAAGCGCAAGCATATACGCAACAAACAAGGACCCAATGGTTCAAGTTTATTAGATGCAAAAAAGTAAAGTGTGCCATCAAGTTCGTGAGAGCTTTAATCACTAGTTTTCTCATAACAAGTTTAATTTGGAAGATAAACAAAAGCATGAATATACTTGGAATAGCATAAGCTAGTAGGTAGGTATGGTGGACTCTTTTGAATAACTTGGTTTAGGGATTTGGATGCATGAGTGGAACTCACACTTGGTTGTGGAGTCTAGCAAAAGACTAGGAGCAACAAACTAAGAGAGCAATAATGGCCATAATCATGCCGAGCGACAAAACATCATTGATCAAAGCATAAAGTGATACTACAAGTTGAAAACTAAAGGATCATAAAGGCTATGGTGACTTTGGATAGTCATAACATGGTATGAGCATGCGCCAAGTCGACCCAAATAAAGCATCAAAGGAGAATACCACTATACTGTGCTTTAATATGCTAAAACAACGCATGATTCATCCAAGGCACATTAAGCAATCTCAATTGTTTATAACAATTCATGATATAGCAAAGAATACTAAGCATAAGGCCAAAACAATATCAAGAATGGCATGACAAAGCATAGGCCACAGTAAAAAGCAAGCTCTTTTTACCACATAAGTATGAACTTTCCTACTCTTTTCCAAACCAAACCAAACTATTTGCAAACCAATGTATGAAAGAGGGGGTCCAACCAATTTATTCAGCAAACTAAGCAAACAAAAGCAAAGGAAAACCCAAAACGAAAATGAAAAAAAGACGCTCCAAGAACAACACAACTGTGCGTGAAACAATAAAAATGAAGCGTTTGGAAGAAACCTGGGATTTTTATTGATGAAGAAGGGGATGCCTTTGGCATCCCCAAGCTTTGACGCTTGTACTTTTTGGATATTTCTTGGGGTGACACGCGTGGCATCCCCAAGCTTGAGCTTTAGTCCATCCTTCATCTCATTGCTCATTCCTTCCATACACCTGAAATTTTTCCTTCATACAAAACTTCACACAATCTTTATTAGCAACATTAGTGCACTCAAGATAAATAAGTCTTAAGGTTCAGTTCTAACACCAAATAAACTCCCATTAGAACACTAGCTACTGTAGTACTTCCCTGAAAAGCTCAATTCCCCAAAAGAACTCAAAAAGGAACCAACAAGAAGCAAATGCAGAAAATGGCAGAAATCTGTCAAAACAGACTAGCAGGTAAAGACGAATTTTTTCGAAGACCTTCTGTTGCTCAAAACAAAAAAGTGTTGAACTAACGAAAGTTAGATAACAACCTGTGGCAGAAGCACAAACATTCACGCCTCAAAAGGACATACAGAGATTTTACACGAATTTTTACGGTGAAGCACAGAAATCTGTTTCGGAACAGCAACTTTCCCAATCATTACTTCTCTCTCATTAGAAGTTACTCTTGGCACAAAAAGCAATTAAAAAGGATAAGGAGCTGTTATTACTGAAGTAATAACTTCCAAGACTCATCTAAAACTTTTGGGTTATCTCCCAATAAGTACTTTTCTTTAACGCCTTTAAGTTAGGCATAAGAAGCAAGAAAGAATCAAGTGTTCTCAAATGAAGAAGCATTAAGACCAAATTTCTTGCCCTTACCTCTGTTACTTTTATTCTTAACCTTAGGGAAAATATGATTGTTTGGTGGAGAAGAAAGGTGCATGGTCCCCTTTCCCACATCTATTATTGCTCCAAGGAGTTCTAATAGGGACCTTCCAAGTGTAATTTGTCCTTTTCCTGCACATTCAATAACAAGATAATCAGTAGAAATCATTTTCCCAAGGATCTTTGTAAACACTCCTTCACCTATTCCAATAGGTAATATGGTAGCATTATTAGCAAGAGATATTTCTTTTCCTCCTTCAGTAAGCCCCCAAACATTCAGAGATTCATAAATATCTTTGGGCATAAGACAAAATTCAGACATGATATCACAGCGGGCTTGAAAACTTTCAGTGTTTATCTCAATCTTTACTTTAGGGAGCCACCTTGATGGTTCAGAATTTATTGGAACAAAATTATGATGCTCCCTAAGCGTATTATAGCAATCTTTTAAGCTAGCAGTGCTAGTCTCAAGAGTGTTCAATCTAGCAAATATTCTTACGAAAGAAATATCAGTGTGGCTAGTCAAGTTGTAAGTAAGGATCAGTTTCTTTATAGCATTAATAGCATCATCCACATTACATTGGAGGAAATCTCCTCCCACAACAGCATCTAAAGCATATCTATAGCAAAGAGCAATTCCAAGGTAAAACCTGCTAAGGAACAAGCTTTGAGTCATTTTAGGCTCTGTTTTTTCATGTAGATCAGAGATTCTAAACCAAGCTTCCTTAAAACTTTCCTCAATTCCTTGTTTAAAAGTGAAAATCATTTCCTTAGGTGACATAGTGATTGGAGCAAGGCTAGACATAATGGAAACTTAGGATACGAACTAATTTTTTTGTGTTTCTTAAAGAAAGCAAACTAGTAAAACTAATTTTTTTGTGTTTTTGATAAAGAAACAAGCAAACAAAGCAAAATTAAACTAAGCAAAACAAAAATAACAAAGTAAAGAGATTGGTTATGAGGGACTCCCCTTGTGAAGATGTCCTTGACTCCCTGGCAACGGTGCCAGAAAAATGCTTGATGGCTCGGTGTTGATGTAGAGCTCGTTGGGAACCCCAATAGGAAGGTATGATGAGCACAACAGCAAGTTTCCCTCAGTTATGAAACCAAGGCTTAATTGAACCAGTAGGAGCAAGGAAACACCCCAAAGGTGTTGCTAGCTGAGCCTTGGCAGGGCGCACTACCGGTGCTAGTAGCAACTTGGAGACCTGCACAACACAACCACAGAACTTTGTCCCCAACTTGCGATGAGGTTGTAAATCTCAACGTGTTTTGCTGAAAACGAAGGATTAAACGTATCGAATGGAAGGAAGTAATAGTTTGCAGAAAGTAAACACAAAACAGTAAACAGTTTGTAGATTGTATGTAAAGAAAAGGACCGGGATCCATAGTTCACTAGAGGTGGCTCTCCTTAAGATAGATAACATGCTGGGTGAACAAATTACAGCGGGGCAATTGACAAACATCGAGAAAGAAATACATGCATATACTAATCATCTTGACTCCTTTGGAACTTGATTGGGCATTACAACATTATACATAGACCACCATCCAACTGCATCTATGACTAATAATCCACCTTCAGGTTATCATCCGAACCCCCTCCAGTATTAAGTTGCAAGCAACAGATTATTGCTTTACGAACTGCGTGTAAAGTAAACAATACGATTGTTCTATGAACAACGGATTGTTGTTTTCTCCCTAGTAGCAACAGCACATATAGTACCTTAGAGATTTCTATCACTTCCCCAGATTACCAGAGGCATGAACCCACTATCGAGCATAAATACTAACTCTTGGAGTTGCTAGCATCTACTTGGCCAAGATAGCTACTAACAACCGAAAGCATACAAGATCACAAATAACAAAGACATGATAGAATCAATAATCAATCTGAAATAGCATCTCAATATCCATCGGATCCCCGCAAACACAACATGCAGAATTACAAATAGATGATCTTGATCATGAACGGAGCTCACAAGATCTAAACATGAAAGCACAAAGGAGGAGAACCAGCCATCTAGCTACTACCTGGATTCATAGTCCAAGGATGAACTAATCACGCATCACACCGAAGGTTTGCATGGTGATGAAGAAGGCCTCCAGGGTGAATTCCCCTCTTCGGCAGGGTGCCGGGAAGAGCTTCAGATCCCTCCCGGTCTAGGGATGGAGATGACGACGGCTACAGACTCTTTCGTGGATTTTTGATCGGGTACTTAGGGTTTTCGTCCCGAGGGCATCTTATAGGCGGAAGGGGAGGCCGAGGGGGTGCCGGAGGCGGCCACACCACCCCCTGGCGTGGGCCAGGCTGGGCCGCACGGCCAGGTGGTGTGGTGGCCCCCTGGCCCCTCTCCGTCTCGTATTCTGGCATATGATGACTTCCGGAAAATAGGCACTTTGGCTTTTGTCCCGTCCAATTCCGAGAATATTCATTTTCTGACTTTCCTGGAACCAAAAATAGCAGAAAACAGGCAGCTGGCACTGTGGCTCTTGTTAATAGGTTAGTCCAAGAAATCATATGAAAAGTACTCCAAAGTGTGGACAAAACACAAGAAAGTGGATAAAACCAAGCATGGAACATCAAAAATTATAGATACATTTGCAATGTATCAGGCGGCGGTGCCGGCGCCGGAGTAGGGGACTCCTTCCCCGCCGCCGGTATCATGGGGGAGCACCGCCCCTTAGCCCCCCTTCCTTCATGGATTCTTGGGATCCCTCCCCCATGGAGATGGGATCCATGGGGGAGGCAAAAACGTGGCTTTGGTGGCTGCAAATTCGTGGGTGGAGATGTCCTGGGCGAATTAGGTTTCCCCCTTTATATAGCTTCTCGGATTCCCGTCACCCCATCTTGGGCTTCAATAAATCGGGCCTAAAAGGTCCGCACGGATTCGGAATCGGCTAAATTTTATGTCCAGAACGTTTGTCGCAAAATTTCCAACAACTTTGTAGTTGAAGAGTTTTCGTTTGACGCCGTCTTCGACCCGAGACGGGACCATCTTGAAAAGAGTTCTGAGACAGATTTCTGGAAAAATCCCAATTTGACTCCAACAAGGTTTCTACTTGTATTCTTGGTAATTCCTACACATCAAAGTGTAAAACAAGAACATTGTGCACTTTTGCAACTATTAGTAGGTTAGTCCAAATAAATCATAAACTTTATACAAAATGGAGTGTCAAAAGCATATTATTAGCATAAAACCATAAAAAATATAGATACATTATGGACGTATCAGGCCCCTCGTGGCTCTCCTCCGTCTCGTCTTCTGGCTCCGTGAGTCTTCTGATGAAATAGGATTTTTGGCATATTTTCCGGGATTTTTTCTGATAGTTGATTTTCTGCACAAAAACTAGACACCAAGGTAATTCCGCTGAAAACAGCGTCAGTTCGTGTTAGTTGTATCCAATCACACAAGTTTAGAGGAAAAACAATAGCAAAAGTGTTTGGGAAAGTAGAAATGTTTTGGATGTATCACGCTTGGCAGAGACTTTGCAGTTAAGGATTTGGGACAACTCCACTTCTTTCCTGGGTATTGAGGTCGCTCATTAGTCTCGTGGAAGCTTAGCTCTCACCCAGAAGAAGTACTCTCTTGATCTCTTGCGTCGTGTCGGTATGCTCAAGTGCAAGACATCTCCTATGCCCATGTCCTGCACCGACAAGCTTTCTACTAGTGATGGTGCTCTTTTGTCTCCTGAGGATGCGACTGAGTATTGGAGTATTGTTGGTGGCCTGCAATATCTGACGATCATGTGTCCTAATCTCTCCTTTGCGGTTAACAGGGTATGTCAGTATCTTCATGCGCCTATTGATGTGCACTGGTCTGCTGTGAAACGCATCCTGCGTTATGTGCGTCTCATTGTCTCCTATGGTCTCCACTGTTATATGTTGATCCAAATTCTACAAAGTAAATGCTAACTTCTGACAAAGCGGAGCGAGACCTGTCGCCGGAGGCTTGGGACGCCTGTGGGGGTGCGGGGGCGACACCCCCCGTGGTACGGATCGTTGATGACCTAGGTTACCACTACTATATAAACCTGTTGTAAGCCGCCGGCCGGGATGAGTTGCATCTGTGAAATCCCCGACGTTGTGTAAACACTCCTCATTATAGTGAAGTTTCGCTGGCTGGCGCCCATGGTTTTTCCCTCTCTTTGTTGGAGAGGTTTTTCCACATTAAATATGTGTCCCCTTTGTTGTGATTCCTTTATCGTTCTTCATTATTTGATTGTCGCAAAGCTAATAAGTGGTATAAGATCCCCGGGTTCTAATATAGGGTTTGCAACATGTCATCTTTGAAGTTCGATCTACCGCAACTGGACTACACCACAAGATTCTGCTTGTGGCAGGTGAAGATGCGGGCGATTCTCGCCCAAACTTCAGATATGGATGAAGCGCTAGAAGGATTCAGGAAAAAAGGATGCTTAGAGATAGTCTGGCGAAGAGAAGCAGAAGGACCGTAAGGCTTTGTTTTTATTCAACTTTATTTGTCCAATAATATTTTACAGGAAGTTTTGGCAGAGAAATCTGCTGCTGCTCTTTGGCTGAAACTGGAATCGATCTGCATGTCAAAGGATCTAACCAGTAAGATGCATGTGAAGATGAAGTTGTTCTCGCATAGATTTCAGGAAGGTGGATCGGTAATGAATCACTTATCTATTTTCAGATAGATTGTTTTTGATTTGCAATATATGGAAGTAAAATATGATGATGAGGATCTAGATCCATTACTCTTATGCTTGCTACCTAGTTCTTATACACACTTTTGTGATACAATATTGTTGACCGTGATGAACTAACCCTTGATGAAGTACAAGAGGCCCTCAAACAGAGGGAAAAGATGAAACTATGGTGTAGGCAGATGGGGCATCATCCAAGGCTGAAGCTCTGCAGGTTCGTGGCAGGACCGAGCAGAGATTTAACAACTATGGCAACCGAGATAAGAGAAAAGACGGGAGAAGTCGTTCGAAGTCCAAGGGAAAGGACAAGTTATGTAGGTATTGTAAGAAATCTAATCATGTTATTGATGATTGTTGGAAGCTGCAGAATAAGGAGAAAAGGAACGGAACTTACCAACCGAAAGATAAGGATCAAGGTATTGGTAAGGCTGTTGTTGTTTCTGGTGATAGTTCTGACAGTGAATGTTTAGCCATTTTTGCTGCTTATGCTTCTCGTGATGATGAATGGATACTTGATATTGCATGTTCGTTTCATATTTGCTGTAACAAAGATTGATTCAGTTCATATGAGTTTGTGCAGACTGGAGATTTTATACGTGTGAGGAATGACAACCCATGCCATATTGTCGGAGTTGGATCTGTTAAGATCAGGACACATGATGGCGTGACACGTACGTTGAATGAGGTGAAGCACATACCAAGCATGGCCAGAAATCTGATCTCTCTGAGTACCATGGACGTTGATGGATACAAGTACGCCGATGGTCGTAGATTGTTAAAGGTATCAAAAGGTTCTCTTATTCACATGATAGGTGATATGAATTCTGCTAAGTTATATGTTCTTAGAGGTAGCACTTTGCCTAGTATTGCTGCTGCTATTGCTTCTAATGATTCTGATGATTGTGGTAAAACAAATCTGTGACATATGCGTCTTGGGCATATAAGTGAACATGGCATGGCAGAGTTGGTAAAGAGAGAGCGGATTGATGGTTGCAACTTGGATAAGTTTGAGTTCTGTGATCACTGTGTTTTTGGTAAGCATAAAAGGGTTAAATTCAATGCTTCCGTTCATACCACTAAAGGCATATTATATTATGTGCATGCTGATGTATGAGGACCTTCCCGTAAGACTTCTATTGGTGGTGCTAATTACATGCTTACTATTATTGTTGACTACTCAAGAAAAGTGTGGCCATATTTTCTAAAACATAAATCTGATTTTTTTATGCTTTTAAGAAGTGGAAAGTTATGGTAGAAAAGCAAACTGAAAAGAAGGTAAAGATACTACGTACTGACAATGGTAGGGAATTCTGTTCTAATGAGTTTGAGGAGTTTTGCAGTAATGACGGTATGATCAGGCACCACACCATCCCTTACACTCCTTAGCAAAATGGCGTGGCTGGGTGCATGAACAGGACCATCATCTCAAGGGTTTGCTGTATGTTGTCCAATGCAGGTATGCATAGACGTTTCTAGGCTGAAGCAGCCAACACAGCGTGCTACCTCATCAACAGGTCACCTTCTATTCTACTTGAGAAGAAAACTCCCATTGAGGTATGGTCAGGTTCGACTGCTGATTATTCACAGTTGAGACATGTTGATAATGGAAAGTTAGAGCCTGGAGTTGTTAAGTGCATATTCTTTGGTTATGATTCAGGAGTTAAAGCATATAAACTATGGAATCCTGAAACTAAAATGATTTTGTTAAGTAGGAACATTGTTTTCCATGAATCCATTATGTACCATGACAGCTTGCCATCAGATCCCTCTCCTATTGCTATTGGAGAGGAGGGAGTTAGTGTGTAGGTGGAGTACCTACAGAAAAATGTTGATAATAATGTTGTGGCTGATGATACTCATGATAAAAATGTTGATGATCATGTTTTAGCACTCACCTACTGTTTTGCAGCAACCACAGGAGTCTATTGCTGCTGATAAACCGAGGCGTAACATAGTTCCACCTTGTCATTTAATTGAAGAATGTAATCTTGCT
Organism: Avena sativa; assembly: GCA_916181665.1. Taxonomy (NCBI): domain Eukaryota; kingdom Viridiplantae; phylum Streptophyta; class Magnoliopsida; order Poales; family Poaceae; genus Avena; species Avena sativa. The sequence continues at coordinate 441,230,265 of OV702295.1, forward strand.
CATTATGCTTTGAGTTGTGCTGAACAGGTGGAGCATGATACTAAACCTGCTACATACAATGAAGCTATTGCATCCATTGACCGCGAGAAGTGGGTTTCTGCTATGCAAAAAGAAATGCAATCGCTTGAAAAGAATGGCACATGGAGTGTTGTGTGTTTGCCTAAACAAAAGAAGGTCGTCCGCTGTAAGTGGATATACAAGAAGAAGGAAGGTTTGTCTCCTAATGAGCCTCCCGGGTTTAAGGCAAGGTTAGTAGCAAAAAGTTGTAGCCAAATTCCAGGTATTGACTATAATTATGTTTTCTCTCCGGTTGTGAAGCATAGTTCCATTCATGCTTTCTTTGGTATTGTTGCTATGCATGATCTTGAGCTTGAGCAGCTAGATGTAAAGACTGCTTTTCTGCATGGTGAACTGGAAGAGGAGATTTACATGGACCAACCTGAAGGGTTCATAGTTCCTGGAAAAGAGGATTTTGTGTGCAAATTGAAGAGATCGTTTTATGGTTTGAAGCAATCTCCAAGATAGTGGTACAAAAGGTTTGATTCATTTATGATCTCACAAGGTTTTAAGAGGTCTCAGTTTGATAGTTGTGTTTACATAAATTTGTTAATGGATCACCTATATACTTGCTATTATATGTTGATGATATGTTAATTGCTACCAGGATCATGAAAGAAATCACTACTTTGAAGGCACACCTAAATAGTGAATTTGAGATGAAAGATCTTGGTGCTACTAAGAAAATCCTAGGTATGGAAATTAAACGGAACAGAAAATCTAGGTTGTTATTTCGTAGTCAGCAAAGTTACATTGAGAAAGTTCTCCAACATTTTAATATGCATGATGCAAAGTCTGTTAGTACTCCCGTTTCTCCTCACTTTAAATTGTCAGCATTGCAATGTCCTAGTTCTGATGAAGATATTGAGTACATGTCATGAGTTCCTTATTCTAGTGTTGTTGGTTCCTTGATGTATGCCATGGTTTGTTCTCGCCCTGATTTATCATATGCTATGAGTTTGGTGAGTCGTTATATGGCTAATCCTGGTAAAGAACATTGGAAAGTTGTTCAGTGGATTTTCATGTACCTCCATGGCACATCAAATGCTTGCTTGAAGTTTGGCAAGACTGGTGAGGGACTCGCAGGCTATGTGGATTTAGATTTTGCTGCCGATTTGGATAAGAGGAGATCCCTTACAGATTATGTGTTCACGGTAGGTGGATGTGCTGTGAGTTGGAAGGCAATGCTGCAACCAGTCGTTGCTCTATCTACAGAATATATGGTTGTTGCTAAAGCTTGCAAAGAGTCTGTTTGGTTGAAAGGTTTGTATGCTGAGCTTTGTCAGGATGATTCTTGCATTAACCTATTCTGTGACAGTCAAAGTGCTATTTACCTTACTAAGGATCAGATGTTCCATGAGAGAACAAAGCACATTTATATCAAGTACCATTATGTTCGTGACGTTGTTGCACAAGGTACACTAAAGATATGCAAGATCGGCACTTATGATAATCCTGCTGATATGATAACAAAGCTTGTTCCTGTTACTAAGTTTGAGCTATGCTCAAGCCTAGTTGGAATAACTGTTTAGCCCAAGTGGCTATTGGCGCCGAAAGTGTTTTCTTTGTTTGTTCAGGGAGATGATTACTGTTGATGCTACAAGAAGGAATTTCTCTCAAGGTGGAGTTTGTTATATGTTGATCCAAATTCTACAAAGTAAAGGTCAACTTCTGACGGAGCGGAGCGAGGCCTGTCACCGGAGGCTTGGGCCCCCTGCGGTACGGATTGTTGATGACCTAGGTTACCACGGCTATATAAACCTCTTGTAAGACGATGACTGGGATGAGTTGCATCTGTGAAATCCCCGGCGTTGTGTACACTCCCCGTTATAGTGAAGTTTCGCTGGCTGGCGCCCATGGTTTTTTCCTCTATTTGTTGGAGAGATTTTTCCACGTAAAATATGTGTCCCCTTTGTTGTGATTCCTTTATCGTTCTTCGTTATTTGATTGTCGCAAAGCTAACATCCACCTGCGCCCCAGTCCCTCCGGAGTTCTTTCTGCATTCTTAGATGCTGATTGGGCTGGGTGTCCAGACGACAAGCGATCTACGGGGGGATATGCCGTGTTCTTGGGTCCTAATTTGATCGCTTGGAATGCATGCAAGCAAGCCATTGTTTCCCGCAGCAGCACAGAAGCCGAGTACAAGGCGGTTGCCAATGCGACTGCCGAGCTTATATGGATTGAGTCCCTACTTCGAGAACTGGGAGTTTCCCAGCCACATCCTCCGGTTCTTTGGTGCGATAATGTCGGTGATACGTTTGTATCATCAAACCCAGTGTTCCATGCACGGACCAAACACATTGAAATTGACCTGCGAGGAGCTTCGCGACCTTGAGGTCAGCTACGAGTACGACCACATCAACCATGTTCCCCTCAGAATGTTAACTGCATACGGTCTACAAGGGTATGTATTCTATACATATTGGCCGTTACCGCATTAAACATAGATATATCCTAGGCAGTTTTGGGGTTCCAACGTAGGAATTTTTTTGTTTTCTGCTGCGGATCCCCTTCAGAATAGACTAAGCATGCCCACAATGATGATTATATGTACAAAAATGAAAACAAATAGAGTTCATTACCATCCTCTTACCACATCTCAAGTTGTCATTAATCCTCATTATTGCCCTTCACTTGTGTGGCTTGCATAATAACATGAAACCAAATTCCACTGAGGACTGCTGAACCCTGTAACGAACTTCACAAAACCAAAGAAGAACAACAAATATTTTTGGTGTTTTTGATTTTTAAAGGCAGGAGAAAAAAGGAAGAACACGCAAAGCAAAATCTTTTTGGGTTTTTCGAATAGTCCAATCAAAGCAAAAAGGAAGAAGCAAACCAAGGCAAAAAGAAAGAGAAGCAAACAAAGAGAAACAACGAAAATATTTTTGGTGTTTTTGTGTTTTGGAAAGCAAAAGCAAAGAAAGAACGAAAAATAAAAAGAGAACGAAACATGGATATATAAAGTACCGACTAAACATGATATGTAGATGAGTGTGATGTCGGTGTACCTCCCCCCAAGCTTAGGCTTTTGGCCTAAGTGGGTATCAACCTCAACGCAGGTAAGGGTTCCAAGCAGGCGGGTCATCATAAGAATGATCGTGGTTAGGCCCTTGGGAAGAAGAAGAAGCTCCCCAATCATAGGTAGGCTGCTGATATAAAGACTCCCCCTCATTCGAGGGCTGGACCGAATCATCTGTAACCTCCCTTCCAGTATCCTGCTCCTGCTAGGAGAGCTCCCCCAGATACGTATCAAGATCCTCCTCAGTGAGTGACCATCCTACCCTGGTTTCAAGGTTAAACAAAATAGGTGTAGGCAAAAGAACAACACGTTCAGCCTTACTCCTTCTCCAACCAGCCTTGAGAAAGGTTATTTCATAAGACAAATCACTCAAATTAGCCCAAGAAGAAACAAATTTATGTTGTATCATGGAATTAAGGTCAAGCCTCTCTATGGGAAACTGTAGGTCTAGATGATGAGGCACTACACCATGCAAAGCTAATAAACGAGAGGCGATGAGGCCTCCACAAATTCCACCTTTCTCGCAGTTAGCAGCAAGATGGAAAGCTATCAAGGCACCCAAATTGTAAGTTCTATCTCGTTTTAAAGCAGCTGAGATGAATGCTAGATCATATGAGGATAACTTATTAGCAGTTTTCCTAGCAAGAATACACTTGGCAATAAAGTAAGCAAAGTAGCGAATAGACGGGAGATGAGTGTTACGAATTTTTCCACTCTCCTTTGAGAAGATGCTCCCTTGGCAAATCTCCGCATATAAGTCCATGAGTGGTGCAGGTCGCTCTTTAATCCTTTCACACGATCCCCACTGGGGTACTTTAATAGCTGCACAAAAGTCATCAAAAGGAAGATTGACAGCTATATTGTAAATTTTGTAGTGAACCATGGGGTTAGGCAAAGAGCAACTAAATCGAAAGTCCTGCACCACAGACATAGTTAGTTTCAAAAATTAGTAAGGTTCATCTCCCACAAAATGCTCCAATCCTGCATTAGTAATTAAAGTATGGAAGCCCTGAGAAATCCCTGCAGCCCTCATGAATTCGGGCTTCCTCCTCTCAGTGAACCTTCATAACCTCAGGCACCCTTAATTCATGTTGGTTGAGTTGGTATTCATTCATCTTCTTTTCTGAAATTTAGGACAACCATTATACAAGTGATTGCAAAGTGAATACAAAATGAAGGGAACTACTCATAGGGACTTGTAAGAGGCCTAAACATGCATCTAAACAATTTCTCTAAGCATTGAACAAGCTTACAAGCTCTCAAAACCTGTCACCTACCGTAGCAAAATACTCAAGATATAAACCACTAAACACAAATCTACTTGGACAAGCGGAGGAGTCACATACCGGAGAACAAATGCTCCAAATTTCAGCAGCAAAGATGGGTTGAGCAAGGAGATACAAAAATCATGGACAAGAACAGCAAGAACGCGATTTTGAGCAATGAGCTGGTATTTTCTCGGGAGAGTGAAGACAGTGGCAAGTGAGAGAGTGAGTGGAGGGCCAGGGGTGGCCCACACCATGGCCAGGTGTGCCCCTGGGGTGGCTGCGCCACCAGGTGGTGTGCCTGCCTGGTGGGCCCCCCTGGTACTCTCCAGGCACTTCTCTGCCCCTTTTTCACGTAAAAATTTAATATGAATTTTCTGGAATTTTTCGAGACACTTTATTTTTGAACAATTTTCAGGTATAGATGAATGATTTTCTGACAGAAAGATGTTTTTGGAAAGATGCAAAAGCAAAACCAAACTAAAACTTCAGAAGTTCTAAGACACTCTAATATGCAAGCAACTAGCAACAGAAAACTAAACTAAAATGAAAGCGAAAACTAAAATGAATAAAATAAAAGTAAGCAAAGATAATCATGGTAAAAACATTGTTTTGTTCATTAAAATCCCTTTGTTAACAAGGTTGATCAGGTCTTGTTACCAAAATAATTTATATGAAACAAAACTTTGTATTCCACTAATGATTATGTTACCTCAACCTTGATAGTAATGATCCCAATCATAATAGTTTCATATTTTTCTCGTGGTATGGGACAATATATTTCTCCAACTTGGATGCCCTCAACATGTTCAATTGAGTTTAAACCATAAGTATTATCAATCTTCTTGGGGAATAGACAGTATGCTCATTGTCATTAAAATTAAAAGTCACATTTCCTTGATTACAATTAATAACAACTACTGCAGTATTAAGAAAAGGTCTCCCAAGAATAATAGACATATTGTCATCTTCAAGCATTTCAAGCACAACAAAATAAGTTAATATCAAGCAATTATGAGCCACTTGAAACGGTACATCCTCACATATACCAAGAGGGATAGTAGTAGATTTATCAGCCATTTGCAAAGATATATCAGTTGGTATTAGATTTTCCAATTGAAGTCTCTTATAGAGAGAAAAAGGCATAACACTAACTCCTGCTCCCAAATCATACAAAGCAATTCTAACATAACTATTCTTAATAGAGCATGGAATAGTTGGAATCCCTGGGTCTCCAAGTTTCTTTGGAACCTTACCATTAAAGGAATAATTAGCAAGCAAAGTAGAAATTTCTTCATTAGGGTTCTTCCTTTTATTAGAGACAATATCCTTCATATACTTTGAATAAGGAGGCAATTTAATAGCATCAGTCAAAGGTATTTGCAAAAATAAAGGTTTCATCCACTCACAAAACTTATTATAGTGTTTGTCTTCCTTTGACTTGTGTTTCTTATCAGGGAAAGGCATAGGTTTTTGGACCCAAGGCTCTCTTTCACTACCATGTTTCTTAGCAACAAAATCTTCTTTAGTGTATTTAGTATTTTTAGTGTGCCTTTCAGGTTCTTCTTCAACTTTTTATTTATCAGGAGCATCATTTTCTTCATTACCACTTTCAGTTTCAGCATCAGAGACATATATACTATTAGGATCTTTAGAAGGTTCAGAAGGTTCTACAATAGTTTTATGTTTCTTTTTCCTTTTCTTAGGAGTAGTACCACTATTTTCAATTTGTTGAGAATCCTGCTCAATTCTTTTAGGATGCCCCTCTGGATATAGAGGATCCTGGGTGGCAGCACCACTTCTAGTTCTAATTTCATAAGCATGTTTTTCTTTAGGAGCATTAACTAGCAAGTCTTTTTGTACTTTAATAAGCTGATCAATTTGAGTTTGAACCATTTGGAAATGTTTAACAAGCATTTTAACATCATTAGAGGTTCTTTCCACAATATCCTTCAACTCAACAATAGCTCTAGAATTTTCCATTAAATGATTTTGCACCCTTTTATTAAAATTATCTTGCTTAACAATAAACATATCAAATTCTTCTAAGCATTCATCAGGAGGTTTAGAATAAGGAATATCCCCTTCATCAAAATGTTGGAGAGAGTGTACCTCAATAGTGGATGAGTGGGAGATTGGCTTACATAATTCTTCAATAGGAGGTAAATTCTTCACATCTTCAGATTTAATACCCTTCTCCTTAAGACATTTCTTAGCTTCCTTCATCACTTCATCATTTAGTTCAATAACTCCCCTCTTCTTTGGTTTTGGTGTTGGTGTTGGCTCAGGCACAGTTAACTCAGGTATAGTTGTCTCAGGTGTAGTTAGCTCAGATGAAGTCCAGTCTTCATAATTCTTGCTTATTTTAGCCATTAATTCCCCAGCTTCCTTGGGAGTCCTATTCGTGAAAACACAATCAGCACAACTATCTAGGTATGTCCTAGATTCTTCAGTTAGTCCATTATAATATATATCAAGAAGCTCATTTTTAGGTAAAGGACATCCAGCATGTGTATGAATCAAAGCACAAAACCTTGCCCATGATTCAGGCAATATCTCTTTTTCTCCTTGTTTAAAATCAAAAAGTTCTTGCAAAATAGCATGTCTAGCACTAGGAGGGAAATATTTCTGAAGGAAGGTACTAATCAAGCAATCAGGGCTATCAATAGATCCAGGAGGTAAATTATTAAACCAAGTTTTAGCTTCTCCTTTCAACGAAAAAGGGAAAATTTTAGCAACAAAGTAAGTGCGCATCTTAATATCATCAGGAAATAAATCACTCATGGTAGAAAGCTCAGTCATATGTGCTACAGCACTTTCATTCTTAGTCCCACAAAAAGGTTCTTTCACAACAATGGTTATGTAGGATAAATCAAGAGAGAAATTCATAATCCTTATCTTTAATGTTTATGGGAGATGTAGCAAACTTATCATTAGGAGATAATTTGGGTTTTATAGTACACCTCTCAAGGAGACTCTTAATAGCACTCCTACCATGAGTGTTTTGACATTCTTTAATAAATTCATCATTCATTTCTATATATCCGTCTTCAATATCATAGCTCTCTATAGACTTAGGTGAACTGACAGGTATAGTAGTGTCTTCATTAGGAGTTTCAGTATTTCCAGCTATAGTTCTAGAAATCGTAGCATCTAGGAAAGGACCTAATGAACCACTCTTATCAAGCATAGTAGAAGCAGCATCATAAGTATCAGAAGTTTCAGATTCAGCAGTAGTAGCAGTGTGTGTAGCATGTGTTTATGTGGTGGTGTAAGGAACTTACTCATAACAGACAGTGAATCAAGAGCAACAGAGGTGTTCAGAACCGTACCTATCCTTGTAGTGGATGGCAAAATAGGAACCTTGCCATCACGAGACTTACCCATGATAGATGGATGGCAGCGAACAATAGTGATTCCAAGTGAACTTGATAAATAAAGCTATGCTCCCCGGCAACGGCGCTAGAAAATAGTCTTGATGACCCACAAGTATAGGGGGTGTATCGCAGTATTTTCGAGGGAAGTGAAACCCAATTTATTGATTCGACACAAGGGGAGCCAAAGAATATTTATAAGCCTTAACAACTGAGTTGTCAATTCAGCTGCACCTGGAAACAATCTTGCTCACACCAGTTTATCAGTAGAAACTATTTTGTAGTAGCAATAGTAAAGTAATAGCAGTAGTACACGTAAAGACAATAGTAACAATTGCAGTAAAAAGTAGGATTAAAGCGCGGTAGGCATAGGGATGGATGGACAGACGTTGCATGGACAAGACAATTCATATAGCAATCAAGATATAGGGCATTTGCAGATAAATAAGATAAAGCATCCAAGTACTAGATAATCATAGGCATGTGTTCCATATATAGTCATGCGTGCTCGTAATGAGAACTTGCACAACATCTTTTGTCCTGCCAGCCCGTTTGTAGCGGGGCCTCAAGGGAACTACTGGCAATTGAGGTGCTCCTTTTAATAGAGCACCGGAGGAAAGCATTAACACTCCGTGAACACATGTGATCCTCACATCAAAGCCGTTCCCTTCGGTTATCCTGATTACTGTCACTTCAGGGCCTTTGGTTCCGGACAACAATATGTGTATATAACTTGCAGGTAAGACCATAAAAATACTACCATAATGAATCAATAACATGTTCAGATCTGAAATCATGGCACTCGGACCCTAGTGACAAGCATTAAGCATAACAAGTTGCAACAAAGTCAAAAAGCACTAATAATAGATACTAGGCACCATGCCCTAACAATCTGATCCATTACATGAACGATCTCATCCAATCCCTACCATCCCCATAGCCTACAGCGGGGGATTACTCACTCATGGATGGGGGAAACATGGATGTTGATGGAGAAGCGATGGTGATGATCTCCTCCAATACCCCGTCCCGGCAGGGTGCCAGAACGGAGTTTCTGGTTCCGATTCGCAGAATCTGGTGGTGGCGGCACAGCGGAACTCTTTCTAGAAAAATGTCAAACCCCCCTCGGTTTTTAGGTCAAGAGGCAACTTATAGGCGAAGAGGGAGGCCGAGGGGGTGACCGAGGCAGCCACACCACCCCTAGGCACGGCCAGGTGGTGTCGGCCCTGATAACCCACAAGTATAGGGGATCGTGTGTAGCCTTTTTGATAAGTAAGAGTGTCGAACCCAACGAGGAGCTAAAGGTAGGATAAATATTCTCTCAAGTTCTATGTACCACTGATACAACTCTACGCACACTAAACGTTTGCATTATCTAGGAAATAAAACTAGAGCAACAATATGAGTAATAGAGATAGCTTTGCATGATAATAAATAACAAGAAAGTAAAGCTAGTTGCTGCAGCAATAAAATACACTAAACTAACAGAACCATGAGTGTGGAATAGTGGTGGTAATTATGGTGGCTTTGTCCAAGTTTAAATAGCGAATAGATCAGGTTCATTGTCTTCGATGCAGTTTTCTATGTGGGAGAGGCTAAATATACATGCGCTTCACTACTTGGAATTACATGTACTATATGATTGGATTGTTAGCAAATATCCGTAAGTAATAATCAATGCATTAAGGTTTCCCCAACTATAGCCTTAAGTTTAATGGTCCTCTTACTCCCATACGTGCAATGTTCCGGTTCGCGTCCTCAGGTTTCTGTCACTCCGGCAGAACTTCGCCCTTCCTCTTACACATACTACAAACCCTATGATGTTTAATCCATGCGTAAACAAATATAATGGACACCAAAGGACTGTACCATATCAACATACAACTCTAATGAACCAAATATGTTCAACCATTCAATCTAAGAACAAAGAAACTACGTAAACATGACATAGATCATATGATTATAACTTATAGCATCAAACACCATGTTTACATAGGACGGTACAGAGATGTATGGGAGGATGAACCACCGCATACTAGGAGGATTAGGTGATGGAGATGGCGGTGAAGATGGTGAATATGGTGAAGAGGACGGTGATGGCTCGGTGTTGATGTAGACCTCGTTGGGAACCCCAAGAGGAAGGTATGATGAGCACAGCAGCAAGTTTCTCTCAGTTATGAAACCAAGGTTTAATCGAACCAGTAGGAGCAAGGAAACACCCCAAATGTGTTGCTAGCTGAGCCTTGGCAGGGCGCACTACCGGTGCTAGTAGCAACGTGGAGACCTGCACAACACAACCACAGAACTTTGTCCCCAACTTGCGATGAGCTTGTCAATCTCACCGTGTTTTGCTGAAAACAAAGGATTAAACATATCGAATGGAAGGAAGTAATAGTTTGCAGAAAGTAAACACAAAACAGTAAACAGTCTGTAGATTATATGTAAAGAAAAGGACCGGGATCCATAGTTCACTAGAGGTGGCTCTCCTTAAGATAGATAACATGCTAGGTGAACAAATTACAGCGGCGCAATTGACAAACATCGAGAAAGCAATACATGCATATACTAATCATCTTGACTCCTTTGGAACTTGATTGGGCATTACAACATTATACATAGACCGCCATCCAACTGCATCTATGACTAATAATCCACCTTCAGGTTATCATCCGAACCCCCTCCAGTATTAAGTTGCAAGCAACAGATTATTGCTTTACGAACTGCGTGTAAAGTAAACAATACGATTGTTCTATGAACAACGGATTGTTGTTTTCTCCCTAGTAGCAACAGCACATATAGTACCTTAGAGATTTCTATCACTTCCCCAGATTACCAGAGGCATGAACCCACTATCGAGCATAAATACTAACTCTTGGAGTTGCTAGCATCTACTTGGCCAAGATAGCTACTAACAACGGAAAGCATGCAAGATCACAAATAACAAAGACATGATAGAATCAATAATCAATCTGAAATAGCATCTCAATATCCATCGGATCCCCGCAAACACAACATGCGGAATTACAAATAGATGATCTTGCATGAATAGAGCTCACAAGATCTAAACATGAAAGCACAAAGGAGGAGAACCAGCCATCTAGCTACTACATGGATTCATAGTCCAAGGATGAACTACTCACGCATCACACCGGAGGCTTACATGGTGATGAAGAAAGCCTCCAGGGTGAATTCCCCTCTCCGGCAGGGTGCCGGGAAGAGCTTTAGATCCCTCCCAATCGAGGGATGGAGATGACAGCGGCTACAGACTCTTTCGTGGATTTTTGATCGGGTACTTAGGGTTTTCGTCCCGAGGGCATCTTATAGGCGGAAGGGGAGGCTGAGGGGGTGCCGGAGGCAGCCACACCACGCCCTGGCGCGGGCCAGGCTGGGCCACGCGGCCTGGTGGTGTGGTGGCCCCCTGGCCCCTCTCCGTCTCGTATTCTGGCATCTGATGACTTCCGGAAAATAGGCACTTTGGCTTTTGTCCCGTCCAATTCCGAGAATATTCATTTTCTGACTTTCCTGGAACCAAAAACAGCAGAAAACAGGCAGCTGGCACTGTGGCTCTTGTTAATAGGTTAGTCCAAGAAATCATATGAAAAGTACTCCAAAGTGTGGACAAAACACAAGAAAGTGGATAAAACCAAGCATGGAACATCAAAAATTATAGATACTTGTGCAATGTATCAACATCCCCAAGCTTAACTCCTTCTCGTCCTCGAGTAGGTAATTGATAAAAAGAAAGAATAATTTTTGAGGTGACATGCACCATCAAAGACTTGATCAAAGTATTTGTAAAACATTCAAAGCTGGGATCATAGTACTTCAATCATAACATGAAAGACAAAGTTCTAGCAATAGGACAAAGAAACTATGATGCAACATGAAAAGGCACAAACAAAAGATTCATGAATAACAATGCTTTGCAAGACGTTTGTTTGTTTCACATAAAGAAAACATAGCATAATAGCATTCAGCTTGTCCCTCAATAGAGTAGCAAATATAAATGCATAGGACACCTTCAAAGTTCATAAGAGTGACTAGATACAAATAGTTTAAAACAAGCAATATCAAGTTATGCATCAATCAACTAGTCTTGGGACAATGCACATAGAACTAAGAATGGCCACTATGCTCTCAAAGTAGGTGCATAAAGGTAGAAGGTGGAGACTCAATATAATGGTGGAAGAAAGGCCTTCATAGAAGGAAGGAGGGATTCAAATCTCATAAAGAGCTTCCAAAAATTATGGTACTTATAGCTTTCAGCTCTCATTGCCCCTATCATAAGCATCTTGAAGGTGATTAAGGTTAAAGTGACACAACTAAGAGGATGTGCTTGAAAAGTTATAAACCGAAATCTCATTCCCCTTACTTACAAAGACCGATCCTCATGCTACTCAACTTTAGTCACAAGTAAGCTCTTGTCATTGTAAGTACATATGTATCATAAAGAACCGCCAACGGGGTACCCCTTGCACATGATATAGGAGCTATCCCATAATCAAAATGACAAGGCAAGCAGACAATGAGCATCTCAGCGATCTTTTTATTTGCTATTTGCATAGGTTTTTATTGAGGATGCTTCATAGAGTGCTCATTATGGTGATGCTGCAAGTTTCCACCATGATTAGGCATGGCTTAGGCTAGCGGCCCAGGCGTTTCTCTAACACACATACAAACTCCATGATCTTACAAGTTCCACTTTTATTTCACACCTCCGGGATCCATAAGCAAAAGAACATGATATCAACAGGGTACAAAGTACAAGTGCAATGTTGAAAGCGTTCCCCATGATACATGGTTCTGCTAATTTCAACTTATAAAGCGCAAGCATATACGCAACAAACAAGGACCCAATGGTTCAAGTTTATTAGATGCAAAAAAGTAAAGTGTGCCATCAAGTTCGTGAGAGCTTTAATCACTAGTTTTCTCATAACAAGTTTAATTTGGAAGATAAACAAAAGCATGAATATACTTGGAATAGCATAAGCTAGTAGGTAGGTATGGTGGACTCTTTTGAATAACTTGGTTTAGGGATTTGGATGCATGAGTGGAACTCACACTTGGTTGTGGAGTCTAGCAAAAGACTAGGAGCAACAAACTAAGAGAGCAATAATGGCCATAATCATGACGAGCGACAAAACATCATTGATCAAAGCATAAAGTGATACTACAAGTTGAAAACTAAAGGATCATAAAGGCTATGGTGACTTTGGATAGTCATAACATGGTATGAGCATGCGCCAAGTCGACCCAAATAAAGCATCAAAGGAGAATACCACTATACTATGCTTTAATATGCTAAAACAACGCATGATTCATCCAAGGCACATTAAGCAATCTCAATTGTTTATAACAATTCATGATATAGCAAAGAATACTAAGCATAAGGCCAAAACAATATCAAGAATGGCATGACAAAGCATAGGCCACGGTAAAAAGCAAGCTCTTTTTACCACATAAGTATGAACTTTCCTACTCTTTTCCAAACCAAACCAAACTATTTGCAAACCAATGTATGAAAGAGGGGGTCCAACCAATTTATTCAGCAAACTAAGCAAACAAAAGCAAAGGAAAACCCAAAACGAAAATGAAAAAAAAGACGCTCCAAGAACAACACAACTGTGCGTGAAACAATAAAAATGAAGCGTTTGGAAGAAACCTGGGATTTTTATTGATGAAGAAGGGGATGCCTTTGGCATCCCCAAGCTTTGACGCTTGTACTTCTTGGATATTTCTTGGGGTGACACGCGTGGCATCCCCAAGCTTGAGCTTTAGTCCATCCTTCATCTCATTGCTCATTCCTTCCATACACCTGAAATTTTTCCTTCATACAAAACTTCACACAATCTTTATTAGCAACATTAGTGCACTCAAGATAAATAAGTCTTAAGGTTCAGTTATAACACCAAATAAACTCCCATTAGAACACTAGTTACTGTAGTACTTCCCTGAAAAGCTCAATTCCCCAAAAGAACTCAAAAAGGAACCAACAAGAAGCAAATGCAGAAAATGGCAGAAATCTGTCAAAACAGACTAGCAGGTAAAGACGAATTTTTTCGAAGACCTTCTGTTGCTCAAAACAAAAAAGTGTTGAACTAACGAAAGTTAGATAACAACCTGTGGCAGAAGCACAAACATTCACGCCTCAAAAGGACATACAGAGATTTTACACGAATTTTTACGGTGAAGCACAGAAATCTGTTTCGGAACAGCAACTTTCCCAATCATTACTTCTCTCTCATTAGAGGTTACTCTTGGCACAAAAAGCAATTAAAAAGGATAAGGAGCTGTTATTACTGAAGTAATAACTTCCAAGACTCATCTAAAACTTTTGGGTTATCTCCCAATAAGTACTTTTCTTTAACGCCTTTAAGTTAGGCATAAGAAGCAAGAAAGAATCAAGTGTTCTCAATGAAGAAGCATTAAGACCAAATTTCTTGCCCTTACCTCTGTTACTTTTATTCTTAACCTTAGGGAAAATATGATTGTTTGGTGGAGAAGAAAGGTGCATGGTCCCCTTTCCCACATCTATTATTGCTCCAAGGAGTTCTAATAGGGACCTTCCAAGTGTAATTTGTCCTTTTCCTGCACATTCAATAACAAGATAATCAGTAGAAATCATTTTCCCAAGGATCTTTGTAAACACTCCTTCACCTATTCCAATAGGTAATATGGTAGCATTATTAGCAAGAGATATTTCTTTTCCTCCTTCAGTAAGCCCCCAAACATTCAGAGATTCATAAATATCTTTGGGCATAAGACAAAATTCAGACATGATATCACAGCGGGCTTGAAAACTTTCAGTGTTTATCTCAATCTTTACTTTAGGGAGCCACCTTGATGGTTCAGAATTTATTGGAACAAAATTATGATGCTCCCTAAGCGTATTATAGCAATCTTTTAAGCTAGCAGTGCTAGTCTCAAGAGTGTTCAATCTAGCAAATATTCTTACGAAAGAAATATCAGTGTGGCTAGTCAAGTTGTAAGTAAGGATCAGTTTCTTTATAGCATTAATAGCATCATCCACATTACATTGGAGGAAATCTCCTCCCACAACAGCATCTAAAGCATATCTATAGCAAAGAGCAATTCCAAGGTAAAACCTGCTAAGGAACAAGCTTTGAGTCATTTTAGGCTCTGTTTTTTCATGTAGATCAGAGATTCTAAACCAAGCTTCCTTAAAACTTTCCTCAATTCCTTGTTTAAAAGTGAAAATCATTTCCTTAGGTGACATAGTGATTGGAGCAAGGCTAGACATAATGGAAACTTAGGATACGAACTAATTTTTTTGTGTTTCTTAAAGAAAGCAAACTAGTAAAACTATTTTTTTTGTGTTTTTGATAAAGAAACAAGCAAACAAAGCAAAATTAAACTAAGCAAAACAAAAAAAACAAAGTAAAGAGATTGGTTATGAGGGACTCCCCTTGTGAAGATGTCCTTGACTCCCCGGCAACGGTGCCAGAAAAATGCTTGATGGCTCGGTGTTGATGTAGAGCTCGTTGGGAACCCCAATAGGAAGGTATGATGAGCACAACAGCAAGTTTCCCTCAGTTATGAAACCAAGGCTTAATTGAACCAGTAGGAGCAAGGAAACACCCCAAAGGTGTTGCTAGCTGAGCCTTGGCAGGGCGCACTACCGGTGCTAGTAGCAACTTGGAGACCTGCACAACACAACCACAGAACTTTGTCCCCAACTTGCGATGAGGTTGTAAATCTCAACGTGTTTTGCTGAAAACGAAGGATTAAACGTATCGAATGGAAGGAAGTAATAGTTTGCAGAAAGTAAACACAAAACAGTAAACAGTTTGTAGATTGTATGTAAAGAAAAGGACCGGGATCCATAGTTCACTAGAGGTGGCTCTCCTTAAGATAGATAACATGCTGGGTGAACAAATTACAGCGGGGCAATTGACAAACATCGAGAAAGAAATACATGCATATACTAATCATCTTGACTCCTTTGGAACTTGATTGGGCATTACAACATTATACATAGACCACCATCCAACTGCATCTATGACTAATAATCCACCTTCAGGTTATCATCCGAACCCCCTCCAGTATTAAGTTGCAAGCAACAGATTATTGCTTTACGAACTGCGTGTAAAGTAAACAATACGATTGTTCTATGAACAACGGATTGTTGTTTTCTCCCTAGTAGCAACAGCACATATAGTACCTTAGAGATTTCTATCACTTCCCCAGATTACCAGAGGCATGAACCCACTATCGAGCATAAATACTAACTCTTGGAGTTGCTAGCATCTACTTGGCCAAGATAGCTACTAACAACCGAAAGCATACAAGATCACAAATAACAAAGACATGATAGAATCAATAATCAATCTGAAATAGCATCTCAATATCCATCGGATCCCCGCAAACACAACATGCAGAATTACAAATAGATGATCTTGATCATGAACGGAGCTCACAAGATCTAAACATGAAAGCACAAAGGAGGAGAACCAGCCATCTAGCTACTACCTGGATTCGTAGTCCAAGGATGAACTAATCACGCATCACACCGAAGGCTTGCATGGTGATGAAGAAGGCCTCCAGGGTGAATTCCCCTCTTCGGCAGGGTGCCGGGAAGAGCTTCAGATCCCTCCCGGTCTAGGGATGGAGATGACGGCGGCTACAGACTCTTTCGTGGATTTTTGATCGGGTACTTAGGGTTTTCGTCCCGAGGGCATCTTATAGGCGGAAGGGGAGGCCGAGGGGGTGCCGGAGGCGGCCACACCACCCCCTGGCGTGGGCCAGGCTGGGCCGCACGGCCAGGTGGTGTGGTGGCCCCCTGGCCCCTCTCCGTCTCGTATTCTGGCATATGATGACTTCCGGAAAATAGGCACTTTGGCTTTTGTCCCGTCCAATTCCGAGAATATTCATTTTCTGACTTTCCTGGAACCAAAAATAGCAGAAAACAGGCAGCTGGCACTGTGGCTCTTGTTAATAGGTTAGTCCAAGAAATCATATGAAAAGTACTCCAAAGTGTGGACAAAACACAAGAAAGTGGATAAAACCAAGCATGGAACATCAAAAATTATAGATACATTTGCAATGTATCAGGCGGCGGTGCCGGCGCCGGAGCAGGGGACTCCTTCCCCGCCGCCGGTATCATGGGGGAGCACCGCCCCTTAGCCCCCCTTCCTTCATGGATTGTTGGGATCCCTCCCCCATGGAGATGGGATCCATGGGGGAGGCAAAAACGTGGCTTTGGTGGCTGCAAATTCGTGGGTGGAGATGCCCTGGGCGAATTAGGTTTCCCCCTTTATATAGCTTCTCGGATTCCCGTCACCCCATCTTGGGCTTCAATAAATCGGGCCTAAAAGGTCCGCACGGATTCGGAATCGGCTAAATTTTATGTCCAGAACGTTTGTCGCAAAATTTCCAACAACTTTGTAGTTGAAGAGTTTTCGTTTGACGCCGTCTTCGACCCGAGACGGGACCATCTTGAAAAGAGTTCTGAGACAGATTTCTGGAAAAATCCCAATTTGACTCCAACAAGGTTTCTACTTGTATTCTTGGTAATTCCTACACATCAAAGTGTAAAACAAGAACATTGTGCACTTTTGCAACTATTAGTAGGTTAGTCCAAATAAATCATAAACTTTATACAAAATGGAGTGTCAAAAGCATATTATTAGCATAAAACCATAAAAAATATAGATACATTATGGACGTATCAGGCCCCTCGTGGCTCTCCTCCGTCTCGTCTTCTGGCTCCGTGAGTCTTCTGATGAAATAGGATTTTTGGCATATTTTCCGGGATTTTTTCTGATAGTTGATTTTCTGCACAAAAACTAGACACCAAGGTAATTCCGCTGAAAACAGCGTCAGTTCGTGTTAGTTGTATCCAATCACACAAGTTTAGAGGAAAAACAATAGCAAAAGTGTTTGGGAAAGTAGAAATGTTTTGGATGTATCACGCTTGGCAGAGACTTTGCAGTTAAGGATTTGGGACAACTCCACTTCTTTCCTGGGTATTGAGGTCGCTCATTAGTCTCGTGGAAGCTTAGCTCTCACCCAGAAGAAGTACTCTCTTGATCTCTTGCGTCGTGTCGGTATGCTCAAGTGCAAGACATCTCCTATGCCCATGTCCTGCACCGACAAGCTTTCTACTAGTGATGGTGCTCTTTTGTCTCCTGAGGATGCGACTGAGTATCGGAGTATTGTTGGTGGCCTGCAATATCTGACGATCATGTGTCCTAATCTCTCCTTTGCGGTTAACAGGGTATGTCAGTATCTTCATGCGCCTATTGATGTGCACTGGTCTGCTGTGAAACGCATCCTGCGTTATGTGCGTCTCATTGTCTCCTATGGTCTCCACTGTTATATGTTGATCCAAATTCTACAAAGTAAATGCTAACTTCTGACAAAGCGGAGCGAGACCTGTCGCCGGAGGCTTGGGACGCCTGTGGGGGTGCGGGGGCGACACCCCCCGTGGTACGGATCGTTGATGACCTAGGTTACCACTACTATATAAACCTGTTGTAAGCCGCCGGCCGGGATGAGTTGCATCTGTGAAATCCCCGGCGTTGTGTAAACACTCCTCATTATAGTGAAGTTTCGCTGGCTGGCGCCCATGGTTTTTCCCTCTCTTTGTTGGAGAGGTTTTTCCACATTAAATATGTGTCCCCTTTGTTGTGATTCCTTTATCGTTCTTCATTATTTGATTGTCGCAAAGCTAATAAGTGGTATAAGATCCCCGGGTTCTAATATAGGGTTTGCAACATGTCATCTTTGAAGTTCGATCTACCGCAACTGGACTACACCACAAGATTCTGCTTGTGGCAGGTGAAGATGCGGGCGATTCTCGCCCAAACTTCAGATATGGATGAAGCGCTAGAAGGATTCAGGAAAAAGGATGCTTAGAGATAGTCTGGCGAAGAGAAGCAGAAGGACCGTAAGGCTTTGTTTTTATTCAACTTTATTTGTCCAATAATATTTTACAGGAAGTTTTGGCAGAGAAATCTGCTGCTGCTCTTTGGCTGAAACTGGAATCGATCTGCATGTCAAAGGATCTAACCAGTAAGATGCATGTGAAGATGAAGTTGTTCTCGCATAGATTGCAGGAAGGTGGATCGGTAATGAATCACTTATCTATTTTCAGATAGATTGTTTTTGATTTGCAATATATGGAAGTAAAATATGATGATGAGGATCTAGATCCATTACTCTTATGCTTGCTACCTAGTTCTTATACACACTTTTGTGATACAATATTGTTGACCGTGATGAACTAACCCTTGATGAAGTACAAGAGGCCCTCAAACAGAGGGAAAAGATGAAACTATGGTGTAGGCAGATGGGGCATCATCCAAGGCTGAAGCTCTGCAGGTTCGTGGCAGGACCGAGCAGAGATTTAACAACTATGGCAACCGAGATAAGAGAAAAGACGGGAGAAGTCGTTCGAAGTCCAAGGGAAAGGACAAGTTATGTAGGTATTGTAAGAAATCTAATCATGTTATTGATGATTGTTGGAAGCTGCAGAATAAGGAGAAAAGGAACGGAACTTACCAACCGAAAGATAAGGATCAAGGTATTGGTAAGGCTGCTGTTGTTTCTGGTGATAGTTCTGACAGTGAATGTTTAGCCATTTTTGCTGCTTATGCTTCTCGTGATGATGAATGGATACTTGATATTGCATGTTCGTTTCATATTTGCTGTAACAAAGATTGATTCAGTTCATATGAGTTTGTGCAGACTGGAGATTTTATACGTGTGAGGAATGACAACCCATGCCATATTGTCGGAGTTGGATCTGTTAAGATCAGGACACATGATGGCGTGACACGTACGTTGAATGAGGTGAAGCACATACCAAGCATGGCCAGAAATCTGATCTCTCTGAGTACCATGGACGTTGATGGATACAAGTACGCCGATGGTCGTAGATTGTTAAAGGTATCAAAAGGTTCTCTTATTCACATGATAGGTGATATGAATTCTGCTAAGTTATATGTTCTTAGAGGTAGCACTTTGCCTAGTATTGCTGCTACTATTGCTTCTAATGATTCTGATGATTGTGGTAAAACAAATCTGTGACATATGCGTCTTGGGCATATAAGTGAACATGGCATGGCAGAGTTGGTAAAGAGAGAGCGGATTGATGGTTGCAACTTGGATAAGTTTGAGTTCTGTGATCACTGTGTTTTTGGTAAGCATAAAAGGGTTAAATTCAATGCTTCCGTTCATACCACTAAAGGCATATTATATTATGTGCATGCTGATGTATGAGGACCTTCCCGTAAGACTTCTATTGGTGGTGCTAATTACATGCTTACTATTATTGTTGACTACTCAAGAAAAGTGTGGCCATATTTTCTAAAACATAAATCTGATTTTTTTATGCTTTTAAGAAGTGGAAAGTTATGGTAGAAAAGCAAACTGAAAAGAAGGTAAAGATACTACGTACTGACAATGGTAGGGAATTCTGTTCTAATGAGTTTGAGGAGTTTTGCAGTAATGACGGTATGATCAGGCACCACACCATCCCTTACACTCCTTAGCAAAATGGCGTGGCTGGGTGCATGAACAGGACCATCATCTCAAGGGTTTGCTGTATGTTGTCCAATGCAGGTATGCATAGACGTTTCTAGGCTGAAGCAGCCAACACAGCGTGCTACCTCATCAACAGGTCACCTTCTATTCTACTTGAGAAGAAAACTCCCATTGAGGTATGGTCAGGTTCGACTGCTGATTATTCACAGTTGAGAGTTTTTGGTTGCACTGCTTATGCTCATGTTGATAATGGAAAGTTAGAGCCTGGAGTTGTTAAGTGCATATTCTTTGGTTATGATTCAGGAGTTAAAGCATATAAACTATGGAATCCTGAAACTAAAATGATTTTGTTAAGTAGGAACATTGTTTTCCATGAATCCATTATGTACCATGACAGCTTGCCATCAGATCCCTCTCCTATTGCTATTGGAGAGGAGGGAGTTAGTGTGTAGGTGGAGTACCTACAGAAAAATGTTGATAATAATGTTGTGGCTGATGATACTCATGAGAAAAATGTTGATGATCATGTTTTAGCACTCACCTACTGTTTTGCAGCAACCACAGGAGTCTATTGCTGCTGATAAACCGAGGCGTAACATAGTTCCACCTTGTCATTTAATTGAAGAATGTAATCTTGCTCATTATGCTTTGAGTTGTGCTGAACAGGTGGAGCATGATACTAAACCTGCTACATACAATGAAGCTATTGCATCCATTGACCGCGAGAAGTGGGTTTCTGCTATGCAAAAAGAAATGCAATCGCTTGAAAAGAATGGCACATGGAGTGTTGTGTGTTTGCCTAAACAAAAGAAGGTCGTCCGCTGTAAGTGGATATACAAGAAGAAGGAAGGTTTGTCTCCTAATGAGCCTCCCGGGTTTAAGGCAAGGTTAGTAGCAAAAAGTTGTAGCCAAATTCCAGGTATTGACTATAATTATGTTTTCTCTCCGGTTGTGAAGCATAGTTCCATTCATGCTTTCTTTGGTATTGTTGCTATGCATGATCTTGAGCTTGAGCAGCTAGATGTAAAGACTGCTTTTCTGCATGGTGAACTGGAGGAGGAGATTTACATGGACCAACCTGAAGGGTTCATAGTTCCTGGAAAAGAGGATTTTGTGTGCAAATTGAAGAGATCGTTTTATGGTTTGAAGCAATCTCCAAGATAGTGGTACAAAAGGTTTGATTCATTTATGATCTCACAAGGTTTTAAGAGGTCTCAGTTTGATAGTTGTGTTTACATAAATTTGTTAATGGATCACCTATATACTTGCTATTATATGTTGATGATATGTTAATTGCTACCAGGATCATGAAAGAAATCACTACTTTGAAGGCACACCTAAATAGTGTATTTGAGATGAAAGATCTTGGTGCTACTAAGAAAATCCTAGGTATGGAAATTAAACGGAACAGAAAATCTAGGTTGTTATTTCGTAGTCAGCAAAGTTACATTGAGAAAGTTCTCCAACATTTTAATATGCATGATGCAAAGTCTGTTAGTACTCCCGTTTCTCCTCACTTTAAATTGTCAGCATTGCAATGTCCTAGTTCTGATGAAGATATTGAGTACATGTCATGAGTTCCTTATTCTAGTGTTGTTGGTTCCTTGATATATGCCATGGTTTGTTCTCGCCCTGATTTATCATATGCTATGAGTTTGGTGAGTCGTTATATGGCTAATCCTGGTAAAGAACATTGGAAAGTTGTTCAGTGGATTTTCATGTACCTCCATGGCACATCAAATGCTTGCTTGAAGTTTGGCAAGACTGGTGAGGGACTCGCAGGCTATGTGGATTTAGATTTTGCTGCCGATTTGGATAAGAGGAGATCCCTTACAGATTATGTGTTCACGGTAGGTGGATGTGCTGTGAGTTGGAAGGCAATGCTGCAACCAGTCGTTGCTCTATCTACAGAATATATGGTTGTTGCTAAAGCTTGCAAAGAGTCTGTTTGGTTGAAAGGTTTGTATGCTGAGCTTTGTCAGGATGATTCTTGCATTAACCTATTCTGTGACAGTCAAAGTGCTATTTACCTTACTAAGGATCAGATGTTCCATGAGAGAACAAAGCACATTTATATCAAGTACCATTATGTTCGTGACGTTGTTGCACAAGGTACACTAAAGATATGCAAGATCGGCACTTATGATAATCCTGCTGGTATGATAACAAAGCTTGTTCCTGTTACTAAGTTTGAGCTATGCTCAAGCCTAGTTGGAATAAGTGTTTAGCCCAAGTGGCTATTGGCGCCGAAAGTGTTTTCTTTGTTTGTTCAGGGAGATGATTACTGTTGATGCTACAAGAAGGAATTTCTCTCAAGGTGGAGTTTGTTATATGTTGATCCAAATTCTACAAAGTAAAGGTCAACTTCTGACGGAGCGGAGCGAGGCCTGTCACCGGAGGCTTGGGCCCCCCGCGGTACGGATTGTTGATGACCTAGGTTACCACGGCTATATAAACCTCTTGTAAGCCGATGACTGGGATGAGTTGCATCTGTGAAATCCCCGGCGTTGTGTACACTCCCCGTTATAGTGAAGTTTCGCTGGCTGGCGCCCATGGTTTTTTCCTCTATTTGTTGGAGAGATTTTTCCACGTAAAATCTGTGTCCCCTTTGTTGTGATTCCTTTATCGTTCTTCGTTATTTGATTGTCACAAAGCTAACATCCACCTGCGCCCCAGTCCCTCCGGAGTTCTTTCTGCATTCTTAGATGCTGATTGGGCTGGGTGTCCAGACGACAAGCGATCTACGGGGGGATATGCCGTGTTCTTGGGTCCTAATTTGATCGCTTGGAATGCATGCAAGCAAGCCATTGTTTCCCGCAGCAGCACAGAAGCCGAGTACAAGGCGGTTGCCAATGCGACTGCCGAGCTTATATGGATTGAGTCCCTACTTCGAGAACTGGGAGTTTCCCAGCCACATCCTCCGGTTCTTTGGTGCGATAATGTCGGTGATACGTTTGTATCATCAAACCCGGTGTTCCATGCACGGACCAAACACATTGAAATTGACTATCATTTTATGAAGGAACATGTTGCACAAAAGCTACTACAAATCAGGTTTATCTCTTCAAATATCAACTTGCAGGCATCTTCACCAAGCATCTACCTTTACCCATGTTTGAGGTCTGTAGGCGCAATCTTAACCTTCTAGATGCTTCAGGAGTGAGTTGAGATTGAGAGAGGGTGTTGGACTTTGTATAGTATCCCAACTATATAATACATACCGTATTGGTATAGGACTTGTATTGTACCATTGTATACCATTATATATATGTGATAGGCCACCCCATAGAGGGTTGAGCCAGTTCCCCCAAAACATTACGTTTTACATTAACACTCTCCCTCCCATCTAGGCTATTTTAGGTCTTAGTGTGGGTTCGGTGCAGGTCACATAATTTTTTTTTAAAACTGCGTGAGCAGACTTGAGACATATTGACTCTGATACCATATTGAATTAATGCACTAGCCAACTAAACCAAAAAATTCGAACTGGTGAAAAGGGCTAGGCTGTATTTATATTCTTAATGCATGCTACTCCGTATACCATGGTAAATCCATTCCTAATTTGTTGAACTTGTTTTTTTAAAATTTGCTGAACTTGTTGTTGCCTGATGATCGTCTAGGTCTTTTACAGTACCCTCAAATAAATAAGAGCCGTCCATTTCCAATAATCCAGACGTATAGCAGTTTATACTAGTGTCAAAATTGCGACTAGTTCACCCAAAAATTGGAACCGTGCCACCCCGAATCAGGAATTGGAGATATGCCACTAGCCAACACGGTTTCGTTATTTCCATGACAAATGTAACGCCAACGGTCATTGCGTTGGGCTTGCTTGCTTTCTGTTTGACTCATTTTGTTACATGTGGGATTTTATTTGCCCCATCAGAAGCGATGAAAACAAATAGAAATATTGCCTTCTGACACGTGGGACCAACTACACAATCCACCAGCGGAGCCGAAAATAATTACATTTGTATTCCTTCTTACACGCATGACCCAACACTTAGCCCGATAAGCAACGGGGAAATAACTGTCAACAAAGTCAATCCACGAGACTTCGCAAGCCTGACGCGGACGCTCTAGGCATCACAAACGGCTACACAGCCGTGTCGGCCATGTTCTGCTGACCATGATACGGTTGATCGTGCCCACTCAGAAGCACTAGTCTATTGGAACAGAAACGTTAGATTCATGGAAGGACATAGTTTGACCTCTGATTAGAGCGAATGTAAGTAGTATATTTTAGATGTTTGTCAATTCAACTAGACGAGAGTGCAGGACTAAGAGATCCATCACATAGCTGCATCAGTAATGTCGAAAGAGCGCTCCAGGAAGTCTATCCGCGATCCCTCTCAAGTCTCGTAGCGGCCGCTCTGGCCATACCGAATGGCTAGACGGTCATGTCAGTCATGTCCTGCTAATATCGGTGACATGATAAGGTTTATCGTGCCCGCTCGGAAGAACGCGCTATTGGTACGGGAAATCCAGATTCATGGAGATAGGAGTTTGAGCTCAGTTTAGAGCGAACGTGAGTAATGCATTTTACGTGTCCATCGATTGAACTAGACCGGACTGCGTGACATGAAGGACCCATCAAGTAGCCACGTTAGAAGCATCGAAAAAACACCCAAGAAAGTCTACATCGAGGCCTCGCAAGACTTGATACGGTCACTCTAGGCATGTCGAACGGATACACAACCATGTCAGTCACATTCTGTTGATCTCATTACCATGGTATAGGTGATCGTGCCCACCTGAAAGCACGTGTCTATTGGTACAAGAACGTTAGATCCATGGAAAGAAAAAACTTGGAGCCTAGTTTTGATCCAATGTGAGCACTGCACATTAGGTGTTTGATGATAAACTAGACGAAAACTAATTGAACGGGTCATAAATTTCTTGATTTATTAAACCAACACCGACATAAATACAGCGATTGGATCACAATAACTATCATCTCTGATGGTTTTTTGCTTTTCCATCTTCAGATTCTACCTCGAAATTGATTTTTGTACTTTGTGCGCCTCTCGTTGTTACTTGCGGACATTCCATGGCCATGTCCTCTAGCCACGTGTGGTGGCCTACTGAGGACATCGGAGACAAGTACGGTGACCTGGTGCTTCAAGGCGATCAGTGATCCAGGTAAGTCGGGAATGGTGTCAAGGTTGTCCTGCTTTGGGAGGGTACTCGGTTCCTCAAGTCAGGCCTTCACCTGGAAGAACCGGCTCTCTTGGGCAGCACCTCCTCACCAAAGTTGCAGATTATCTAGTTAAGTTTCTCTATCTTCATGGCTTCTATTGACAGGCCTTAAAAGTATAGCTTGCATAGCCTTAGATAGATTCCGTACATGGCGCGGGTCTATAGATTGTTGATGTGAAGATATGATTGCCGATGGCAAGCATATCGTTTGAATTTGAAAGGAATAAATAGTAACAGAGAAGCATCTAACCTACATCGGCTCTTCTCCCTACCAAAGGTTGTTAAATCATGTATATGTACCAGCTAGTATTTTTTAATCCCTTCAAATGCATGGATGATTTGTTAATTACTCTCCTCTTGGTGTGGATGATTTGTTAATTACTCTCATTCTTCTATGTATGCTTACCAAATGAAGCTTGTTACAAATGTTTGTAAACAAATGATGTATCCGATATGCAATCAAGTAAAGTTGAGGTTTCGTACTGTATTTGCATAAATGTACTACTAGCATCCTGGGTATGCACTAGCCGTAGTAAAACCGTTTGCAATGTGTGGACTAAGCATACTGCTGGTTCTAACAAATCTTTTGCAAATTGAGATGAGGACATACGATGAAGGACCTAAAAACGTCTGCAATCATCTGAGAACGCAGACGGTTAGTAAGAAATAGCCGTTTGTGAAAGCTCCACATTTCACAGACAGTCGGAGTAGTGCAATCATTTGAGATTTTGCACATGGTTTCAAGAACCGTTTGCACACTAGAGACTTATTGCACACCCCTCAGATAGCGACGGTTTGATTCACTCTGTGTGGGGGCCATTTCCACAATGTACGAAAACCCGATGTATACTAGTGGTCAAGCACCCAAAGAATATGAACATGCAGTATATAACAATTAGTTCATCTGGCCGGGATCTCGCGCGATTGATGCTCTTGATATTGGAGTGCAGACGTTTGCGTGCAAGTGGAGGTGCCAGTTGAACTTATCCTACACAAGAAGACCAAGGAGGGTCTCCGCTTGAGTTCTTTTGTGGTACCCTCAAATGAATAATAGTCCTCTATTTTTGTTCATCCAAAGGCGCGCAGGCAATTCATACTGCTAGCAAAAATATTACCGGTATGATTCATACCGCTGCCTCTCGCGAGCACCGAAGAAGAAAAAAAAAGGATATACGTCCCGGCCCAACAGAGCCCGAGTCGTACGTGCCCAAGGAGTCTATGGGCTTTCGGCTATGCTATCGTTCCGGGAAAAAAACTCTGCCCTCGCTTATTCAAGGCTCGAGCCGCGGTGTGCCGCCGGTGATCTTTGATGCTCAGCGCCGCTGCCGCCGCCGATCTTCGATGCTCAGCGTCTCGGTCTCTCCCGCCGGCGTACGACTCCTCCGGAAATATCTACACTTACCACCCTCCGTCGTCCTCCTATACCCTAACAATAGCTCTTGGCCTCGCACCAGATTCAAGATCCCACGGCGCCGCCCTCCTCCATCACCAAGGCGACCGAGCTCGTCTCGCGGTTCAAGGAGTAGGGTTCGTGGATGTGCGCTCGCTGTCTGATCTGGCCAACAAGGCCGTCCCGCAGGACGCCGGCGCGCTCAAGGAGGTGGTGGCGGTGTTCCAGGTCATGCTCCGGTGCGTCGGGGCGACGGGGCCGCCCTGGAACGGCGGTTACGAGTGAGAGGGCCGGCGACGAGTCCGCCTCTCATGGCGCGTAGCGCGTGCCCCTGTGGTGCAGGTGGTTATCTGGCCTGCTCGGGCGCCGTTGCATGCGCGCTCGACGCTATCGGCGTGCACCCTGTGTTCGGCGCGTTCATGGCGAGAAGGTGGTGCCGTTGTTGTACGGACATAGCGGTGGCTTTCACCACCAGCGGGCCCAGGGCATGGCGGTGTGGGGATGGTTGCGCTCATGGTGGACATGGCGGTGGCTGGGTAGTTTGTCGGGACGTTCGCCTGGACCGGCATGGCAAGGCGCGAGGCCATGAGCGCCAAGGTGTGCCTGGGCTCTAGAGATGACCTGGTGGCCAGCAACGGCAACGGGTCACTCAGAACTCCCAACTCCCTGAACAAGATACCGACGGGCTCCATATATATTTTGTGCTATGTCATTCTGAAATGAATAAATGAGATTGCATTGTGGAATATTGAGACTTTCTCAGTACAATATTTTGTCATTTTTTATCGAAACAATATGCCGGGAAGTTTGATACGATAAATAACCAGTCCAACTATATACAACAGTGAACAAACAACACAAAGAGTATCGAAAGAATACAATAAGGAAGGAAATTTGTTGAGGACATGTTTAACAGAGTAGATTATACTATGCATTTTGATTTGCTGAAGGATATTCTCCATCGGTGTACAGTACAAGTGCATGGTGCACATTGAATCATAAGTACTTCATACACAAACATACATATCCTTTTGGTTTAATTTCAGAACTTGCTACCTCCAAATATGTATTAAAGACCTCACAGTGGATAAGTTCACTTTTTAAAATTCAGCACTTCCATCTGAAAAGAAAATTTATATCCAAGTCTGCGAAAGAGCTCCAAATAAATTTGATACACTATTGGCCTTGCAACCCATTGAGGAATTGCATTATAAATAGTACATGACTTTCAACCCAACCGTGACTTAGTTTTCAAAATGATTTTATTGCTTCCGCATTCTGCACCTAGTGAATGCACAAGACCACGGATAGTTCAGTATTATAAAGTTCAAACCAAACAAAGCATGCACACCCAAAAAATGTGTAAGCGGAAAACCTAACTAAGCAATGCCGACATCGCCCAGTGACTAGTAGTTGACATGCATGAAATGTCAAAACAAAGTAGTAGTCTGATGCCCTGCAGAAATGACATAACTTGCAGGCGCACAAGTACAAGTCTCTTCAAACATATATGTCAGAATACTCACAGGAGCACCTGATCCAGCACCTCTCACACCATCCTAATCCAGTACCCAGCAAACTTCTCACCAAGTCAAAACACCCAGCAAATTCTGGTATATTTTAACAAGACAGCAGCAAATAAAGTGAAGTAAGGAGTCCACAACAAATACTTCAGCATGTGCATTCACAGATAATGAACGGCAATGAACATATTCATCAAATCAAGTCTAGAATTTCTTGCTTTAGGTTTTTAGAAACCTCTATTACAAAAAATAAAAATTACAACAGAAAATTGGGTAGACTAAAACACCGAGACGTGCATTGGGTGAATTCATCGAAATAGCATATAGAAACTGCCGGCAATTAATGTTCGATGCGACTAATTCAGTGAGAACCACAGCAGCCAATCCTGCAGCCCAGTCTGGAGGAAACAAAATGATCAATGGTCAGTAACATAATCCAAGTAATAGGCACCTTTGCAGCGTATACAGGGTTTAATTACCGAATAATATTATTCTGGCAAGAACTCATGGTCAGCTCAGGAAACAGCGAAACAAGAGTTCAGCAAAAAAAAAGATATCTTATTCATGCCATCACCACATAGGATTAATAATGAGAACGAACTAGAACCTTGAAGCATTTCAATGTCATTTCATTTGTTAAGAAGGAAAGCTCAACGCTATAGCTAGTAAAAAAGTCCGTTATTTGTATTTTTCTGAAGGAGAACAGAACTAAAAAAGTTGAAGTTGTAACATGGTAACTTTCATTCCAGAATCCAAAACTAGCTGGATAAATGGTAGCCTCGAGCTCCAGGCATCAATTTTTCACCCGGGCACCTTCATCACGTATTATCTAGGCACCAGTCTGCACTCTAGGTTGTACATCAGGGTCAATGGACGGCCAAGGATGTATGTGGTGTATCCGCCGGCCACCTTAACTGCCTGAGGATTTTCAGAGCAGCAGAGCTAAATTGCTAATGGAAATATCTGCTAGGAAATTTAAATTAATAAGACCATCTGTTTCCAAATTCTTATTGCACTAATCAGAGTAAGATTCATGATGCTAGTCAATTAAATCACCAGAGTAAAATTGCCATCTCAGTACTAACCTATACTAGCAACTTCTGGTTATTTGTCCCCTTTCAGTCTAAAGATGTAAGTTTAGTTGATGATTCTAAAGAGTTTATACCAATAACCGAGATTCATGTAAGTTCATGTAAGTTTTATTTGCTTTGTATATTGGAATTATGATGTCTACCTATAAATGAATGTAAAAGAAATCCAATGTACAATGTACGTTCGCATGGGAAAAAAGCGATTATGTTGACAGTTTTGTACACTGTTTGTTAAAGTAAATTTGAACCAAAAAATACAAAATTGGCAAGATTTCTGCATGAATTTGACAGCGATTTGTCTGCTTTTTCTGAACATACCCACATCAGCACATACGACATTGTACAACAAAAAAAGCAACAACATTTTCATCAGTACATACCCTAGTTAGCCTAGAAAACTAACACTGTTAATTACCATCGGACCGATGAGCTGAACAGCATCCACAACCAGTTTTTGTTCATCAAACAGAAGCGAATATGAGCAGCGCAAAATAACTGAACACGACACACACACACACACATAGCATCCTACATTATGTAGTACTGATACTCTGTGGGTGGCGGCGGCGGCTCCCTGCTGGCAGGCCACGTGGTAGGTGGATGTTAGGCTGCTGTTGACCGGTGAAGCTACACGAAGTTTAGTCCCACCTTGTCTACGGAAGGAGGCCACACCCACCTTATAAAGGAGAGATCCTTTCTCCTTTCAGTCCGGGCTTTTGGAATGGGGTGGATTCTCTTCTTATAGTTGGGTTGTGAGCGCATGAACGTCTAAAACGTAGGCTGAGTGCTGGGCTGGACCAAGTGGACGCTAACAGTGGACGAGGCAACGACAGCGGCGTCGCCCTTACTCATGTGGGAGCTGGAGGGACGCGTGGGAGCTGGGGGAGGTGGCGGCGGCTGCCCTCCTCCTGTGGGGGCATCGGAGCTGGACGAGGCGGTGGCGACGTCCCTATTCTAATGGGCGGGTGGGGTGGAGGAGGCAGGCCGGGTGGTGGGGTTGGGGAGGGTGGACGAGGCGGCGGGGTGGAGGTGGAGTAGGCGCAGGCGCTTCCGTGCACGCTGCAGGTGGAGGTGGAGCCGCCGCCGGCGTCCTGCGAGAGAAGACGAATTGATTCGGTGGCTTCTGACTTTATTTTTCCTATTAGAACTAAACGTATTTTTTTCCGGGACGTTAAGACTAATGGGCCAGCTGGGCCTAATCTCTTTGAACCATAGGATGTAATCATACTTGTCTCTGTAGGTGACCAGTAAAAGGTACGGTAAAACTTGCCCTCCGCTTTTGCCAGCAGCTCTTCTCGGCTGTCAGCTGTCGATCGGGTCTGAACTCCAAGTCGTCGTTCCCCTGCTTGGCTGTCTGCTGTTGAGAGTTGACATCGCTTATTGATCTATATCTATACTACTATTAAACAAGCAAACATTATCTTTCTTATATGTACCCCGCTTATTGTACACAAACCAATCAGCACAGCATGATTCCTAATCCAACAGCCAACATTAATCTAATCACTCTGTTGTGTGGACTTAGCAATTTACATGGACTGACCGACTCCATCAGCAGAGGAAAAATAACCCGAGTCCCACGTCTCCACCCCTGCAATCACGCGAGTTCATCGTCTGCTCAAAACCGAAATTTACGCTTCCTCAAATCACGATTACATCTTCCCCAACCAGACTCTCCACGCCAAGTACAACTTCTCAGGGTCCTGCCAGCGGCCTCCCACCGGCATCCAGGCGGCGGCCTGCCCCCACGCCACGCAACTTCACCGACTCCCCGGCAGCACGGCCGACGAGAACTCAACACCGACGCCTCCCTCCATGCTCATCTCACCGGCGACGGCGTAGCCTTCCTCGCGACACCAGTCCCCCGTCCCCCCGAGTCCCTCATCCTCAACACCGATATGTCGCTCCTCTCGCCCGTGGCGATTACGATTCCCTGCCCCACCCACTCCTAGGACACCACTTGCCCCATGATGCGCAGCCCCCGTTCCCCTGCCGCCGCCGCCGTTCCCCACGCCATTCTGATCTGCAGTGTGAGTATGAGACAACTTTTGCACAATTCATTGCACATACCGCACCTCTATTGCAATCTGAAACTCCTCTTTCCAAAAGTCGGCCGTGGAATTTCCTGCCCCTTCTGCTATGTGTGTAAATCTAACAACGTACTTTTTTCTTTGGTTGTTGTGTGCTTTCTACGTGCTTGATGAAATTCCCGTATGAGTCATGCTTTCATGGAGGAGATCATGCAAATGAGTGTAGACATACTTCATTTTCTATTAGGATAAGTACTTGTTGCTGATCCAAATGTGTGGTACCTTAATTTTTTAAGTTCCACCTGCTAACATTTGTCCATGTCGTATAATGAGTTTTGTGTAAATTTTCTATAGCGATGAACTGAAAACATGTTATTTCTAATGGATTACCGGAGTGGAAAGGGATAATTGATTCCTAGGGTGCAAAAATCATTTTTATAAGTGAGTTACGCGTACAATGCACAAGCATCTTCTCAATTCATGTTTCTTGTAGTCTATATGTATAGTATTTCAGAATTTACCTGTATCATACTTTTTTGGTTTGTTCCTGAGATGGCTGATACAGGATTTGGCTTGTCAAAAGATGCATGTACCGGTTTAATGAAACAGTTTGTGATTTAATTCTCTGTTAGTAAATTTAAAACGCATGTTCAATTTTAAGTGCTAAGTTTCAACTTTCAGTAAATTTTAAACGCCTTAGTGGGTTCAAAGGTGTGGGTGTGAGATCTTTTGATTTCTTCTAACATTCTTAGAAATAAAAATGCATTCTTGATTCTTGAAAAAAGAGTTATTAATCATTATAAAGTTCTTTAATCATCCTACTAACATTGCTCAATTTTATTGTGTTTCAATAGGTGATGCACCTCCTAGCACCAACTTTTGGGTGATCAGCTGTGTAATGGTTCTAAGTGCACTGTTGATCCTGGGTTCCACTATGATCTTAAATTTGACCATACATGGCCAAAGCAGATTTCCAGGACTGAAATAAACAAATTAGATTGATCAGAGTTATATTTGTCATGTTTAACTTGTTTTCAATCTTTGAACATGTTATGCTTGATCTATCTGGGCTTGCATTCTGCACTACCTGAGAAAATAAAATACACCCAACCTCGATTATTAATATCTTGTAGAGCTTTGTAGTCTGTATTTTACCTGCAGTACCATTCGATTTTGATTAAAATTTTAATTATTTCCCCCTTCATATTCTGCTAGCTTTCTATGCATGAAGCGAGTAACGGATGTTGAAGAAAAGGTTGCTCTTGGATTTAGTGAAAGATAACCACTAGAGAAATAGTATTCACAACATGCATCTCACTTCTTTGGTCGATCTGGTCTACTACTACATTTCCTTAGAATAGCGATCTCACCAACTTCCTTAGAATAGCGATCTCACCAACTGATTACATTGATTTGCACACATCCTTCGTTTTTTTTTATTTTTTGCTTTTGTAGTGAAAGGTATAGACCGGTGGCAGGGGCATGGTAGGGTGAGTAGAAGAGATGGGGGATCCAAGTGGGTAGGTGGCAGCAGACACATACACAGTGTTGGGACAAATAGAGTGAGGAGGCGAGAAGAGCACGAGCGCTGTTGTTGACCATATGCAGGAGTAAGCCATGCGTGCCTTGGGAGTCTACTACTTTTGTCTTTCACGACACACTTTCACTCAATAGCCCCATGTGCATAGTTTATTGGTGAACCTTGATTCATTTTGAGGAGAAATGAGTAGTCAACTGGCTGATTAAATTTTGTTTTGTTCTATGTATAGATGCACTTGCAGCAATTTTCTTTGCAGTTCTAGGTATGGAGGAGACGTGCTCCAATTATGGTGTTCTTTATCACTCCAATTAGGGTACAAGGTCCGGGTGTTCTGGTTACTCATGGATCACGTAAATTTAGCAGTGTCTTTTGATGTATCTGAATCTAGACATAGATGTATAACACCAGATATTGTATCTAATTTAATCACTAATTTCATTGTGCTGTTTGCTAGACAAAGACAAGATGCATGCTCCGTCGTACGAAAATGGCAGAAGAGGGCAATTTTTAATTGAATTTGGTGAAGTTAAACTGATGATTATCATTTAGTATGCACTTTCAATGTGTCTACTCACTAGTAGAAACCGGGCAATTTGCCCCGGTTCGTATGGGTCTTTAGCCCCGGATTTTGAACCGGGACTGCGAAAGCGGGACTAAAGGTCCAAGCTTTAGCCCCGGTTCAGTTACGAACCGGGGCTAGAGGTCCAACCACGTGGCCTGCTAGGCGCGCTGGGCGGCAGGACATTTAGCCCCGGGTCGTGTTACGAACCGGGACTAAAGCTTCCCTGCCGCGGCAGCATTTTGTGTCATTTGGCTGCCGCAGCAGGGGATGGGTTTTAGGGTTTTGTGTTTTCTTTTCATTTTGTGTTTTGTGTTTAATTATTTTTCATTCTGTGTTTTCATTAGAAACAAGTTTTCGTATACATATAGAACGCTACTACACAGTACTTGTACACATTGACGCAATATATAATATAATTACTCTTATAAGCATATATGGAGTCCCAACCGGGTCCAGAGCATGTCTATTTGATTACATGGAGATCCTTACATGGATGCTTTAGGGTCTAGTTATACAGTATTCTCCGCGTGGGTCTACGACCTCGTCGAGAAAAAATGCAGCAAATTCCTCTTGGATTGCTATTAGGCGGTCCTCTGGTAGGAGCTTGTCCCGCATCGCGTCCAACTATGTAAAAAGGAGATCGTATGAATTAGACACAACACGACTTTTTGTAATAAAAAGAAAGGATGAATATATTGTTTACTTACTCAAACATTTTCCGAGGGCTTCTCAATACTGATGCGAATGAACTCGCACACGTAGAATCCACATAGATCCTGTGGCTGCCTCGCGCACTTTCAAGAATAGAATTCAATCAAACAATAACGCTAGCATGATAAATGCACATAAACTAGAATTAAATAGATGCACGGACTTAGCTCGTACTACTTACCGAGAGTGATTTAAAAAATAGCTCCTCACGCCATTGACCGCGGACATGTTTCTTGAACTGTGTCCAAACCCTACCCGACAAAGAAAATTAATGTATGAGTTAATAACTACTTGATATCCCAGAAAATGAACGAAAGAAACCGATATAGTGCGATAATGGTTGAAATTACCTCTGGAGCGTATCGATAATGATGCGGTAGTTTTCAATGTCTTTATTTAGTGAGTCCATGATGTGAACTCTTTCCATGTCAAGTGAAATGCTTAGAAGAATCCAGTGGTACCTACGCAAGGTTTACATATGTCAGTAACTCATCATTTATACTGAACATCGAGTAAGCAAAAGTTAATGTGTACAAAAACTCACTTGCCGTCGTGGTAAGGAAATAGTATTTTGTTACAGAAATGCTGTTTCATGAGAAACCGCAACAAGTTGTGCTCGGTCTCCATTGGTTTATCCTTTAGTATAGCTCCATGAACTCGATGTGGGTCAATGTACCCAAATCCGTTGATAGCCTTTCTTTTACAATCGAGCATCTTCATTCTGCATCATTATATATAGCGTACAAAAGAATATATATAGTGATTATACTTACCGGCAATGAATTGAACAAGATGAGATAGAGACCTAATTACATAAATAAAGTAATCACTTACAGACAATACGAACTGAGGATAGTTTTGTCGAGTTCCTTTAGATTGAATAACTGAAATAATTCTGTAAATTCAATAGGGACCTCGTCTTCAATGAAGTAATGCGATTTTCAAACTTTCAGTATGAGCCAATTTCGCTGTTCTTTTGATGCTTTCATGTACCATTCATGGAATCGTCGCATTTGTGTTGGCATATCCCGAAGCCTCTCAGAACTGACCAGAGGCTCCCCGTTAACAAATTTGGGTGCTACCTCAGCCTTGGGCATATCGCCGTGAATAATTTCATGAATAGGTATACCACATTGCTCGGCCAATATCCTAGCCGTTTCCGGATCCATAGGTTCTTCCTCATATAGTTGAGGTTTGGGTATGTTCACCTAGAGTGGGAGGAGCGATTGGTTTGCTTGTTTCCCCAGCTGGGAAACATTTCTTTTGGTTCTTCGGCTACCACTCGATTGTTTTGCTTGTTTCCCCATCTAGGGGACGTCTGTTCTGATGCTTCCGGTACCACTCGATTGTTTTGCTTGTTCCGCCTGCTGGGGAACCTCTTTTTTGATGTTTCCTCTACCGCTTGATCTCTTCTGTTTCAATGTCTTCTGAAGACATCGTGTATAGTCATCTGGCGCATTTAACTGAGCTTGGGATGGCTGCGTCAGTAATTTCCTAAAGTGCTCCTTGGTTTCCAGTTTTATTTGGACCTCTGGCTCAGGTTGTTTCTTTTTAAAATGAGCATCCACTTCGTCCCTTACGACCGCATCGGTCTCCTCATCGGTCAGGTCGTAAGCCCTCTTGGGAGGAACCGGCGGTACTCTTGGGAGGGGCGACAACTATCGCTTCGGGCGTTGGTTATCGCTCGACGGAGCGGTGGTATTCTTCCGCTTTTGGCCCTTAGTGGGTGGAGGCGGCTGCGTAGATTGAGATGGACTCGTGTTGGGGTCATGGATTGGACTATTACTGGGAGGAGACGGTGCACTTGGAGGTGGACTTGAAGGAGACGGTGCACTGGGAGGAGACGGTTGCCTTGGTGGAGAAGGTGGCCTTGGTGTCGAGCCTAGAAACTTGATGTATTCTTTTTCCAAAGAATGAAGCCACTCGTGACTTCTCCCAGTGTCGTCTCCCCTTCACCTCCAGGGATGTCAAGCTATAGTGACTGACACATAGGTAGAATTTTATCCACACCGACACGAGCATAGTCAGCTGGAATCGGATTGCAATGGTAGGTCGCTCCCGGTGCAGAAGGTAAAGCAAAGCCGACCGCCACGTTCATGTGAATATATTCTTCAGTTCAACATGCAGATCACAACTAGTCTTCTCCTTAATTGCATCCACGGGGTACACATTCATCGTTGCATCATTACCGTGGCCCTCCGTGGAAGACACGCTGCTTTTCCGTTGCGATGGGCCGACCGTACTATCCGGTGTAGGATCTTGCTGTCGGAGTCCTTTAAGTTCATTAAGCTCTTGGTGATACTCCTGCAGCGTGGCTTCAAACCTTGCGAACCGCTCCGTATCCTCCTCTTTTTGCCGGTTTTTTCTTCTCGATCGGCTTCTGTACGTGTCACGGTGCTCGGGAAACCCGATAACCCATGGATAAGAAGGTCCGAACCCTATTGTTCGTCCAGCCTTTTCAGGATTCCCGAGAGCCTTTGTCAGCTCATCGTTCTCTCTGTCAGGAACAAACGTTCCCTCTTCAACCTCTTTTATCACTTTAACAAGTTCTTTCTTGGGTGAAGAATTTTCTTCGGCTGCAATAATCTCGCCTGTTTCTGGGTCTAATGATGCCCCATGCCCGAATACCCAATTTCTTGACCTCAAGGGCCAACTAGACGTAGCTGGAATGACCCCTTTAGCCTCTAGGTCAGCCTCAGCTTTATCCCACTTAGGCATGGCACTCCTGTAGCCACATGTGCCCATATGATGGTGATATTTCTTTTTGGCTGCATTTTCCTTATTTTTTGCTGATATTGCCTTAGCTGGTGCCGAGGTCTTGTATTCCACAAATGCGGCTCAGTTATCCTGCTGCAACTCTACTGGGCCAACGAATGGAGGAGTTGTTTCCTTCAAGACATACTTGTGGTACAATCTTTTTTTCCATTGCTTGAATAGTTCGGCCATCTTCTTAAGAGCAAAGTGCTTGACTTTCCCCGTCATTTGCTGTATGAGCTCATCAGTCTCCAAGACTGGTAGGGTGAAATGTGTCATGAGAGAATTCCACATTGTATCTTTTGCTCTGTCATCTACAAAACTAGCCCCAGCTGGATCCTTTTTCTTTCCAGGCTTGTTCCAGTTTCGCGTGGTGATCGGGACTTTGTCTCTAACAATCACTCTGTATTGACTTGTAAATGCATTCGCAGTTTCTTTGGGCTCCAGCGGTTGACCCTGCGGAGAGACTAAGTCAATGCTGAAACGGACATCAGCGGGCAACTTGTGTGTCGGGCCTCTTGTATTTGTAAAAGATTGGCCGAAAGCAGAGGTCTAAGAGAAGAAACATTCGTCAGTACACATATACGAATCAATTAGTGCATCTATACTAGTGAACGATCGATAGAGGCTTTATATACCTTGACGGAGTTTGTCATTATTATGGTGTCTTCACCATGGTCTCCACGATGGTCAGCACCATCGTCTCCACTATTTTCTCCACCATCGTCTCCTCCAGACAAATTAAGATATTCGGAGCCATCATAATAAGACCCCCTAGTTTCCTCATCTATAATGTCGAGGAGCTCCTGTTCATTCTGTCTACCGTCCATAACTTAACTAATACAGAAAAAGAATATTGCATTAAGTAAAAGAATATTACAACTGCGACAACTCGGATATAGTACTTAGTGATTAATATAAAGTACAATAATATAAGATAAAGTACATTATTAATACATCACCGGAGAATAGCTCGGATGCATTATAGGATAAAGTATAAGATAAAGTACATTATTAATACATCACCGGAGAATAGATCGGGTGCATTATAGGATAAAGTATAAGATAAAGTACATTATTAAGATAAACTAGCGAACGCGGCTGCCGTGTTCTGTGCTACGGGAGCTCTGCAGCCACAGAAGAGGAACCATCACCGGAGAATAGCTCGGGTGAGATCCGTGAACCTGCCAGATATTGGAGAACCTAGTCTCCAAAAGATACATGTATCGCCGTACATGCTCGTCCTCCTCCCTGATACGATGACGTACCACCTCCTCGGGGGCTGGCTCCCTCTGCACCGCTTCTGGACCTCGTGGATGCCACCAAAAAAGCTTCGGGTCGACGATGATACCCGGATTCCTCACCAAGGTACGAGTCCCGACAGGTAGCACCTCCTAGTGCCAACCTGGCGGAGCCCAGACTCGGACATCCCCGACGGAGTCCAGTAGGCTCGGACGAGATGGACACGACATAACTAAATAATAGCAATAAACAATCATAAAATATAAATAGTAACGAAATCACTAAGTATATATTGCCGTAATAACAATAACCCTAAACCTATCACTAACTAAACTAAACCTAATTAACTAAGTATTCTAACTAAACCTAATCCCTAATAAACCCTAATCCCTAATAAAACCCTAAGCCCTAATAATAAACTAACTAAATCACTACTAAAATCCCTAACTAAATCACTACTAAAATCCCTAATTAACTAAAATCCCTAATTAAATAAATCCCTAATTAACTAAAATCCCTAACTAAAATCTCTAACTAAATCACTACTAAAATCCCTAATTAACTAAACCCCTAACTAAATAAAATCTCTAATTAACTAACAAAATCACACTAATTAACTAAATCCCTAACTAAATAAAATCCCTAATTAACTAACAAAATCACACTAATTAACTAACAAAATCACAATAATAAAATCCCTAATTAACTACACCTACGTATACCTCGCCTGCAGGGGCGGCGCGGTGCAGCGGGACGGGCGAGGGCGCGGGCGGCGGCGACGATCCCTCTTGGCACGGGCGGGACTGGGATGGGCGGCGGGCGGACGGGCGCGACGAGGAGGGACGGACGCGGCGGGACGGGCGGCGTGGAGACGGTGCGGCGCGTTCTGTGGAGCGGCGGACGGCGTGGGCGCGTTCCTCTCTGCTGGGGAAGAAGATCGTGGCTCTCCGGGTCGTGCCACGACCCGGGGCGGGGGTGGGGTATTTATACCACCCCCCCCTTTAGCCCCGGGTTTAGCCCCGGTTCGTATTACAACCCGGGGCTAAAGGTGTTTTCGGCCCGCCGCACTTACTGCGCGCCGAAACCCTTTAGCCCCGGTTTGTAATGTCACCCTTTAGCCCCGGTTTGTAATACAAACCTACAAACCGGGGCTAAAGGTTATTTTTGGCGCCAAAATGGTTTATAGTTTTCAGAAAATTATGTATTATATATCAAAATTTTCAGAAAAAGAAGATCTATAATTTAAATCTATTATCATACTTTATTATATAACTTAAATGAAATTATCTATTATTTAACAAGTATTATATTTAGTAGAAATGTTCACAAAAAATAATAAAAATATAGTTTATTATTTAAAAATGGAAAAATACATATAATATAGCAAAATATTCACAAAAATATAGTAGAATTGTTCTCCCGCCATTTTCCCCGCTTCCCGCCATGTTCTCCCGCCATTTCCCCCGCTTCCCGCCATGTTCTCCCGCCATTTCCCCCGCTTCTCGCCATGTTTCTCCCGCCATTTCCCCCGCTTCCCGCCATGTTCTCCCGCCATGTCCCTCTATATATAGGCCGACCACCATTTCCATCGACACATCCACACCTTCTCTCTCACAACAATGTACACCGCTTGCTGGGCTTTTCTGACGCTCGAGGAGACCGAGGCGCTGTGCGCCTCCAGCTACCCATGCCCGCCGGGGTACCGGCTGCCCGCTGGCTGGATGCTGAGCGCTGGAGGGGTTCCTGTTCCTCCTATGTCTCAAGGTTCGGCCCGCCAGGCGGCCATCACGAACCACTTCTACCTCTAGCTCACGCCGGAGCAGCGGATGGATCCCCATTGGGATCCCGACAACCTCGACACCTGGAATGCCTTCTTCGCAAACCAGCAGGAAAGGGAGCTCGCCAGGTACGAGGGTGACGGCCCGTCCCAGTGAACCACAACGAGACTGGTCGCCGCCTGTGGTGGGCGAACCGGACTATCGCCGGTGTGATGCGCTACATCGCCATGGGAGACCATCCTCGCCTGAGGTACCCGCACTTTCACCAGCAGCATAGCCACAAGAATGGTGGTGGTGGTGGTGAAGGCCTAGGGCGTACTAGGG
The DNA here is from genome assembly GCA_916181665.1 of Avena sativa. Taxonomy (NCBI): domain Eukaryota; kingdom Viridiplantae; phylum Streptophyta; class Magnoliopsida; order Poales; family Poaceae; genus Avena; species Avena sativa. The sequence goes on from OV702295.1 coordinate 441,270,634, forward strand.
TCGTCATCCGGGAGCCCCCTCCCTCGCACGTCGTGAATCCGAGGCCGGAGGATCCATCCGCGTGCTATGAGGAAGGACTGAGGATCCATCCGCGTGCTACGAGCGACGACGATGATGATGACGATTCCGAAGACGACCCAGAAGCTGTGTACTACAGGGCTAGATATAATTATGACTAATTTGTATGTTTTAATATTAATAAATGTCTGGCCACAACAAGTTGCAATACTACCTATTGAGATCGAGAAAGTTCATATCCATATACATATAAGAAGATCATTAAAAATAAAGGTTTAATAATATTGTACATCACCAACATCCACACATGTTAGGGTTTTCTTCTAATCCGTAACCATAGAGCATCTTCCTTATTTAACGGGATGCTTGGGTCATCCTTCACACCGAAGGGCGGAATTTTATGAAACTTATCATAATCGTCTGACATGTCTGTCTTATCCTCCACCCCCATGATGTTTCTTTTTCCTGAAAGAACTATGTGGCGCTTTGGCTCATCGGATGTTGTATTCTTTTGCTTATCTTTCCTTTTTCTCGGTTTGGTAGACATGTCCTTCACATAAAAAACCTGAGCCACATCATTGGCTAGGACAAATGGTTCATCTCTACATGCAAGGTTGTTGAGATCCACTGTTGTCATTCCGTATTTCTTGTCTACCTCAACCCCGCCTCATGTCAGCTTGACCCATTTGCACCGAAACAAAGGAACCTTAAAAAAAGGTCCATAGTCAAGTTCCCATATCTCCTCTATGTGACCATAATATGTATCATTTTGCCCATTCTTGTCTGTTGCATCAAATCGGACACCACTATTTTGATTGGTGCTCTTTTTATCTTGGGCGATCGTGTAAAATATATTCCCATTTATCTCGTACCCTTGGAAAGTCAATATAGTCGAAGATGGTGACCTGGCCAACAAGTACAACTGCTCTCCAACATTTATGTCATTCATTAGATGTGTCTGCAACCAATCGCCGAAAGTCATCATATATTCATCTCTAATCCAGGAGCCAGGCTTCCCCGGGTTGTTGGAGTGTACAATATTCTTGTGTTCCTCGATATACGGAGCCACCAAGGTGGAACTTTGCAGAACTGTGTAGTGTGCTTTAGTGAGAGAATGTCCGTCCATACATATCCTTACTTTCTTTCCTAGCTTGCCTTTTCCACTAATTATACCCTCATGTCGTGATTCAAGAACACCGATGGGCTTAAGGTCAGAAATAAAGTCAACACAGAACTCAATGACCTCCTCTGTTCCATGTCCCTTTGAGATGCTTCCTTCTGGCCTAGCACGGTTATGAACATATTTCTTTAACACTCCCATGAACCTCTCAAAGGGGAACATATTGTGTAGAAATACAGGATCAAGAATGTTAATCTCATCGACTAGGTGAACTAGGAGGTGAGCCATAATATTGAAGAAGGATGGTGGGAACACCAACTCGAAGCTGACAAGACATTGGACCACATCTTTCTGTAACCTTAGTAGACTATCTAGACTGATTACCTTCTGAGAAATTGCATTGAGAAACGCACATAGCTTCACAATGGGTACTCGAACATTTTCCGGCAGGAGTCCCCTCAATGCAATCGGAAGCAGCTGGGTCATAAGCACGTGGCAGTCATGAGACTTTAGGTTTTGAAATTTTTTCTCTACCATATTTATTATTCCCTTTATGTTCGACAAGAAACTAGACGGGACCTTGATACTGTAAAGGACTTCAAAAAAAAATTCCTTCTCTTCTTTGGTAAGAGCGTAGCTAGCAGTACCTTCAAACAGCTCTGGATGCATGCTGTCTCGGTCTTTTATACGTTGTTGGTCCTGCCGTGCTTCAGGTGTATATTTGCTCTTCCCATACACGCCCAAGAATCCTAGCAGCGTCACGCAAAGATTCTTCGTCAGGTGCATCACGTCAATTGCAGAGCGGACCTCTAGGACTTTCCAATAGGGTAGCTCCAAAAATATAGATTTCTTCTTCCACATGGGTGCATGTCCGACATCGTTCTTCGGAACATATTGTCTACCAGGACCCTTTCCAAAGATTACTTTTAAATCCTTCACCATCTCAAATACATCATCACCAGTACGACAGATAGGCTTACACCGGCTGTCTGCCTCACCATTGAAATGCTTATCTTTCTTTCTTAGGATGTGCGAGGGCGGAAGAAAACAACGATTCCCCGTGTACACATTCTTCTTACATTTATCCAAATATATACTTTCAGTATCGTTTAAACAGTGTGGGCATGCATTGTATCCCTTGTTTGTCTGTCCTGAAATGTTACTAAGAGCGGGCCAATCATTGATTGTTATGAACAACAACGCTTGTAGGTCAAATTCCTCTTGCTTGTTCTCATCCCACACACGTACACCTTGTCCATGCCACAATTGTAAGAGTTCTTCAACTAATGGCCTTAGGTACATATCAATGTCGTTGTCGGGTTGCTTCGGCCCTTGGATGAGCACTGGCATCATAATAAACGTCCGCTTCATGCACAACCAAGGAGGAAGGTTATAAATACACAGAGTCATAGGCCAGGTGCTATGACTGCAGCTCTGCTCCCCAAAAGGATTCATGCCATCTGTACTTAGACCAAACCATAAGTTCCTCGCATCACCTGCAATGTCCGGAAACTCTCTCTCGATTTTTCTCCACTGCGATCCATCAGCGGGGTGTCTCAACATCTCGTCTTTCTTACGGTCTTCCATGTGTCATCGCAACAACTTGGCATGATCTTTGTTCCTGAATAAACGTTTCAACCGTGGTATTATAGGAGCATACCACATCACCTTGGCAGGAACCCTCTTCATGCGGCGCTCGCCCTCAACATCACCAGGGTCATCTCGGCTTATCTTATACTGCAATGCAGTGCATACTGGGCATGCATCCAAATTCTCGTACTCCCCGCGGTAGAGGATGCAGTCATTAATGCATGCATGTATCTTCTGCACCTCTAATCCTAGAGGGCAGACAACCTTCTTTGCTTCGTAGGTACTGGCGGGCAGTTCGTTATCCTTTGGAAGCAACTTCTTCATTATTCTCAGCAACTTTTCAAATCCTTTGTCAGTCACACCGTTCTCTGCCTTCCATTGCAGCAATTCCAGTGTGCTACCCAGTTTTTTGTGCCCATCTTCACAATTTGGGTACAACAATTTTTTGTGATCCTCTAACATCTTCTTGAACTTCAACCTCTCCCTTTCAGTTACGCATTCTTCCTGGGCATCAGCAATGGCCCGACTAAGATCATCATCGGGCATATCTGATGCCCGTTCTTCATCTTTTTCTTCATCAATGTCTTCCATTGTAGTACCATCGTATTCAGGGTAGTCGTTGTCATTCTCTTCTTCTTCGTTGTCTTCCATCATAACCCCTCTTTCTCCGTGCTTGGTCTAACAATTATAGTCGGTCATGAAACCGGACCGAAACAGGTGGCTGTGAAGGACTCTTGAGGAAGAGTATTCTTTATGATTCCGACAGACACCACATGGACAAGACATAAAACCACTCCGCTTGTTTGCCTCGGCCACAAGAAGAAAAGAATGCACGCCTTTAATGAACTCGTTAGAGAGTCGGTCAGCGTACATCCATTGCCGGCTCATCTACAATATATAATTAATTAAGTACATCAAACATAATCATAATTAATTAGTACTAATCTAAAACCAGGAACCGGGACTAAATATATGATGAACCTTTAGTCCCGGTTGGAAGCACCAACCGGGACTAAATGTGGATGTGGAGACAACATGTCGACACTATATCCTCAGTGGGAAGCACTAAGCCAGTAAATTAAATGCCGACACTATTTTGGGTGGGTGGCAACACTATGCCAGCGTGAGTGTGTCGACATTATGTCATCAGTGCCCGAGACTATGTTGTGCTGCTTAATCTATAAATAGGTATGTATTCTTGTGAAGAACTACAAGATTGTGTGCGAGACCAGGGACACCACTACGGCGAAGCTTCTTAAAGATGTCTTAGGACCTCGTCCTCAGACATCTTCGAGGAGCTCTCCGTAGAGGCACTCTCTAATATGTGAAATTAGTTAGCTCCACCAGCATACTAATTTAGCTAGAGAAGATATAAACCAAAAGATGGTGTGGGAAAGCAGGGACACCATTACGGCAGAGCTTCTCGAAGATGTCTTAGGATCCCGTCCTCAGACATCTTCGAGGAGCTCGCCATAGAGGCACTCCCTAATATGTGAATTGTGATGTCTTCTTATCAAGCTTTTATGAATTAACCCTATCTTTGTTACAAATTTTTTAGTTTGTTGAACGCAGGTAGACGAAGAAGGATATTTTGCCCAGCTAGCTAGTTAGAATGATGAACTCACGCATGTGTGTGCTTCTAAAATCAATTTTCGAGACTCTATGTGCCAAAACAAGATATATATTGATAGAATCCACATATTGTGATATTTACCTTAGAGTTCCTTACATTAATACAAGATAGATAGAATCTAAACATCGATCTCATGCTATCACTGCAAAAATTACTACCAAACTAAATCCACAAATCCATCTATAAGATAGAGCATGAAATGAGCTAATATAGCAATGAAAGTTCAAAGGATGAAGTTGATGACCTTTTAGAACCTTTGGATAGATGGGGCACCACAAAATATAGACAAATCTTGAGGAAAAAAAGGGCATGAACTCGAGCTTGAAGCAAGAAAGAGGGAGAGAGAGAGAGAGAGAGAGGAGAGCCACCAGCTTGAATGGTGGCTCGGGCAGGGGAAGAAGATATAGCCAGACCTTTAGCCCCGGTTCGTGTCCACCTTTAGCCCCGGGTCGTGTAACAAACCGGGACTAAAGGGTCTGGCGCCCGACCTGGCCTGCCTAAAACCCTTTAGCCCTGGTTTGTTACACGACCCGGGGCTAAAGGTCCCGTTCGAACCGGGGCTAGTGTCTGCCACCCCCCTGGGGCCAGTTCTAGCCGTTGGACCGGGGTATTAGTCCCGGTTTGTAGCAAAACCGGGGCTAATACCCCTGGACCAAAGGTCTATTTTCTACTAGTATACACACCATGATTGCAGCATGGAGCTCACTGGAACTGCTAGAGAGCTGCAATTCTATTTTGTTTTTTGAATTTAATTATTTTAGTAATGGAAACCTCTCATGTTTCTTGTAGATCAAGCCTGTGCAGCCTAATGTGCACACGCAGACGTAAGGGTCTTGAGATGGTAGGAGGGATTTTGGAGTTGATCTTGTGAGGATTTCTTGGCTCCAAGACTGGATGTGAAGATCTCCAACATTAAAATGTGTGACCATGCACTCCATGAGGATCGGTTTAGAATGCATTGCTTCCCTTGCTAAAATTATCTCGACAAATTGTAAGCATTTGAATTTGGATAGAAACTTATACCTGCATCTAAGATACTTGCTGTAAGTAGGAGGGTAGGCTGTTTCATTGTGATGTCTAAGAAAGATGTGTGCTCAATGATCTCCCAACTTACGTTATGAAATCAAAGCTCGAGTTATAGTGATTGTGGAATATCAAAGGTACTTCATCAATTCTCTGGAGTGGAGCACAATGCCTACAATTCTGTATAATCATGAGCGGAAAATAGACTTTCAGATATGTTTTGCAAAAGAAAATATTCTTAAAGAATCGTAAGTTCTGTAAAATATGCGCTTGTGTGTTGGAAGCAAGTCATTTCGTTTAAGCCTATTCTTTTGTACGCATGTTACTTCAGATAAGATCAAGGTTATGACAGTGTGCATTTCTTCCGTTGGCACATATGTGTTTTTTGTTACATCGTTCCATAAATGGGACTAAAAAATATATGTTGAATATATATATGAGGGCAATATGTTTTGTGTGGAGTAAGAAACATAAAACAATATTTATAGTGGGGTAATGTTTATAAAAGCATGCACAGTCAAGTAGATACTATATGGATGAACTAATGTTAGAATACTTTTAAATATAGTCATCAATAGTAGTGATCGTGCGTTGCACGTGCCCGCTTACTAGTCTCCACTAATTGGCCAACTGGATCGTCACACCAGCATGTACTTAATTACTCTAATTAGTAGGCTAAGATGGATCACATCATCTAAGTCTAGGCTGTTTCGCCCCATCCTACCGTGAAGGACGAAGATGATCGGCATGTCGTCTGATCGAGCACCCATGGGCGAAGACCTTCAGCCCTCCAGTTCCAGCTCCAGATCCAGTTCCAGGTTAGTAAATACTCCGGACTATGTTCTTCTATGTTGCTCAAACTTCTGGATTCGAGTTGAACCAGATGTAGCTTCATAAATTAAATCATATTTTGATCCATCTAGTTTCACCACCGTAGGAGTACTACTACGTGTTCGTCCTACGACGGTCAACAATTACCGGATCTGTTAGAGATGCTCTTACATTTGATCTGATTTTATATCCTAGTGTACCTCTACTTTTACCAGCAGAGACAGTACTACTACTATTGGTAGCAACCGTTCTACGGAGCTAACCTGTCTGACGATCTGAATATTACAAGAAATCACTGATAATTTCTCCGAGGAGCGAGCGCTTGGTCAAGGAGGGTATGGAAAGGTCTACAAGGTAAGATTCATAATCTTGCTTGTCTTTCCAATTGTGAAATAATACCGTGTGTGAGGCCCCAGATAAATGGATTGTGAAATTAATCAACCTAGCCACAACCAAATTTTCTTTCTGAGTACTAAACCAAAAATACAGGTTTTTTGTTTCTTCTCTGGTCACTAGCTCGGTGCAATATTTACATGGAGTTCTGACGAGAGTTCTTGGGCACGTAGGGGGTACATGACAATGGAGAAGCGATTGCTGTGAAGTTGCTGTACAATAACATGCAAGCTATTGACGATAAGCAGTTCCAGCATGAGTTTGATAACCTTATGATGCTCAACCATCCAAACATTGTACGCTTAGTTGGATATTGCTATGAAACGCAACGTCAGCATATGGATTTCCAAGGAAGATTAGTTTTTGCTGAAACGACATATAGAGCGCTTTGCTTTGAGTATATGCGCATGGGAAACCTCCGAAGGCATCTCTCTGGTACGTATAATCTCTACTTAGTTTGTGTGCGCTATTGCAAAAATAAAAATACTGATATTTATCATGTGACGAAAAATGGTACTCCCTCCGATCCAAATTAATTGACTCTACTTTGTTTAGATACACATGCATCTAGTCTATACATACGAATCTAGATAAAGTTGAGTCAAGTAATATAGGTCTGAGGAAGTAATATATATTTGCAATATACCAACCCTCTTTTTCTTTATCAGACGAATTATGCGGACTCGACTGGCAAACACGTTACAAAATATTAAAAGGGACTTGCGAGGGGTTAAAATATCTTCATGAAGGATTCGAACAACCAATTTACCATTTGGACCTAAAACCTGACAACATATTGCTAGATGAGAATATGGTGGCCAAGCTTGCAGATTTCGGTTTGTCCAAGCTCTTCGATGAAGAACAAACAAAGGTCACACAAAGTCCTTTAGGAACAATGTAAGCGTGAGTGAGCACCTTTTCTAGCGAACCAAATTCTGCTTACGACACATAAATCTATCAATAATGTTTTATTTTTATTTCCATGGGCAGTGGATACATGCCGCCGAAATACTTATTTGGACATATCGTCTCAAAGAAGTTGGACATATTCAGCCTGGGTGTTGTAATGACACAGATAATTGCAGGGCCAAAAGGCCACACCAGATGTGCTGAAATGCCTTACCAGGAGTTTCTTGATCAAGTACAAAACGCTATCTCTCTCCAATTCATAAGAAAGGATCAATATCTATTTTCGAAAAGTAATGATATGCTTTGCTTTACATTTGGACATAGTATGACTAGCTTATACTTTGATAGGTACATGAAAACTGCAGGAACAGGTTAAGAAAAACATGTACCTCGTTGCCGATACTAGAAGCATACTGCAAGCAAGTGAACATTGTTAGAGTATATATTTGTATATTGTAGTTTCTCCATATGTTAGGAGACTTTCTGTATATTTGCACATGTACTTGTACTATATCTTCTGGCCTTTGACCCTCTAGTAATACAACAATTTATTACCCTAACATGGTATCAGAGCCGTAAGACTTTTTTCTCCCTCGCAGCCGCCGCCGCCGCCGCTCGCCCCGGCATCCCGCCGCCACGCCCGGCCGCCGCTGCCGCCTCCGTCTCCGTCGTCGCCTCCTCCGGTCGCTCCGGCCGCCGCCGCCGACTCCGCCTACGCCGCCGTCTCCTCCGGCCGCCTACACCTCCGCCGTTGTCTCCTCCGGCCGCCTACACCTCCGCCGCCGTCTCCTCCGGCCGCCCGTCCGCCGCCGCCGCCGACTCCCCATCCGCTGCCGCCTCCTCCGGCCGCTCGTCCCCGGCCCGTCCACAGCCGCCGCTCGCCCCAGCTCTCCGCTGCCACGCTCGGCCGCCCAGTTTTCGTCCGATCTACATCGGATCTAAGAAAAAAAATCGACAGAGCTATGTCTTCCTTGTCGGGCTATGTTGCGATTCCTCGCTGCCCGGTGATTTTTGATGGCGCGAATTATCCTGATTTCGCTGCCTTCATGCGCGTCCATATGCGCGGTCTTCGCCTTTGGGGTGTGCTTTCCGGTGAGGTCTCCTGTCCACCGCGCCCCGTTGCGCCTACGACGCCTATTGCACCGACGTCTGTTGCCCTTGCCTCCGATGCCACTCAGGCGGTCAAGGATGCAGCCCAGAGTGCTGATGATACTGCTCGGGATGATTATGATCGGAAGGTCCAGGAGCATTCTACTGCTGTTGCGACCTACCGGCTGGATCTGGCTGACTACACTCAGTGGATAGATAAGGATGCTCATGCTGCTGCTTTTCTCACTTCTAGTGTTCTGCCTCAGTATGCTGCTGAGTTCATGGGTCTTCCCACTGCTACTGCTCAGTGGGCTTTTCTTCGTCAGCGCTATCAGCTGTCTGGAGATGCTCTTTATCTGTCTGTGGTTCGTCAGGAGCATGATCTTAAGCAGGGTGATTCCACTATTGATGAGTTCTATACTCAGAGTGCTGCTACTTGGCGTCAGCTTGACTCTCTTCGTACAGCTGTGTGTAACACCTGTCCCTGCTGTCTGATTGTGCGTGCCGATCTGGAGTTTCAGCGCGTCTTTGAGTTCTTGTCACGGCTCCGCAAGGAGTTTGAGCCGCGTTGTGCCCAGCTGCTTGCCCGTGGTCATGTTCCGCTCTCTGAGGTACTGGCTGAGCTTCGTGCTGAGGAGACTCGTCTTTGTGGTGCTGGTCTTCTTGAGGTTCCATTTGTTCTTGTTGCTCGTGGTCCCCCCGTGCCGCCGGCTTCGTCACGGTCTCTAGCACCGCCGCTACTCTCTGCTCCGCCGACTTAGGGTCAGAGTCAGCCTCAGCAGCCTCATGGTTCTCGTCCTCCCTGTGCCCACTATGGCAAGCCTGGCCACGATATCTCTGGCTGCTTGACGAGGGATCCTCGCTTACGACAGCAGTACCTTGCTCGTCGGCAGGCTGGTTCTTCAGGATCTTCTGCTGTTGCTTCTGGACCTCCTGCTGTTGCACTGTCTGATCAGGATATTATCCGTGGTCTTCGTAGTCTGCTCGCTGCTACAGGCTCTTCCTCGACGGGTACTGCTGGTTCTGTGCCTAGCTCTTCTGGCACCGCGCGACCACCACCTTCTACACAGTCAGGTACGTCATCCCCGTGGTATCTGGATTCTGGAGCTTCTTTTCATATGACTTCTATGTTTTCTATTCTTTCTGCTCTTCGCTCTCTTATTTCTCCTGTCCGTGTTACCACGGCTGATGGTACCTCTCTTCCTGTTTCCAGTCGAGGCACCCTCTCTACATCCTCTTTCTCTGTTCCTGATGTTTCTCATGTTCCCAGTCTTAAGATGAACCTTTTCTCTGTTAGCCAGCTTACTGATTCTGGTTGTCGTGTCATTCTTGACGCTGATTCTTGTGCTGTTCAGGACCGTCGTACACAGGCTCTGGTTGGAGCTGGCCCTCGTAGCATTGAGTCTCCAGGGCTATGGGAGTTAGACTAGCTTCGCGTTCCTTCTGCTGACACTTCCTCTGCCAGTTCTCCTGCGGTTGTTGCTTCTGTCACCGGCTCGTTTCAGCAGTGGTATCATCGGCTGGGTCATCTTTGTGGCTCCTGTTTATCGTCATTAGTTCGTCGTGGTCTTCTAGGGTCTGTCTTAGGAGATGTGTCTTTACATTCGTGTCAGGGTTGTAGGTTAGGCAAACAGATTCAGCTTCCCTATCCTACTAGTGTGTCTGTATCTCAGCGACCTTTTGATTTAGTTCATTCAGATGTTTGGGGTCCAGCTCCCTTTGCTTCAAAAGGGGGTCATCGATACTATATTTTGTTCATTGATGATTTTTCACGGTACACCTGGTTGTTTTTTATGCGCTCTCGCAGTGAGGTGCTTCCTATTTATCAGCGTTTTGTGGCCATGGTTCGTACTCAGTATTCCACTCCTATTCGTGTGTTTCGTGCTGATTCTGCAGGAGAGTATATCTCCCAGCACCTGCGGGGCGTCCTCGCTGAGCAGGGCACCCTTGCTCAGTTCTCGTGTCCCGGCGCCCATGCTCAAAATGGTGTCGCCGAGCGTAAGCATCGTAATATTCTTGAGACTACCCGTGCTATGATGATTGCTTCCTCTCTTCCGCCGCATTTCTGGGCTGAGGCTGTCGCTACGTCGACTTACCTCATTAACATCCAGCCTTCTGCTGCTCTTCAGGGTGGCATTCCTCTCGAGCGTCTCTCTGGTACCTGTCCAGACTACTCGACTCTTCGTTTATTTGGTTGCGTTTGCTATGTCCTTCTCCCTCCTCGCGAATGCACCAAACTGACCGCTCAGTCTGTTGAGTGTGTTTTTCTCGGCTACAGTGATGAGCATAAGGGCTATCGCTGTTGGGACCCCGTTGGTCGTCAGATGCGCATCTCTCATGATGTCACGTTCAATGAGACGCGTCCTTTCTATCCTCGCCCCACCTCTGGTACTTACCCGGCTAATGATCTCTCTTTCCTTCTTTTTTCCTGATACACCTCCCACTGTCTCTACTCCTCCACCTTCTCCTTCTGATGCGCCTCCTTTGTTTTCGGCGCCATCCTCTCCTCCATCTAGTTCCCCTAGTTCTCCCTGTTCTCCGGCTTCAGACCCTTCCTCCGTTGTTCCTTCTTCCTCCTCTTCTGATGAGTCGTCTTCCGTGGATGAGCTTCCCTCTTCACGGCCTGTTCGTCAGCGTCGTGCTCCAGACCGTTACTCTCCTAGTCAGTATGGTCTCTCTGTCGTCTCCGAGCTGACTTCTTATCGGGATGCCGTGTGTCATCCTGAATGGCAGCTTGCCATGGCTGAGGAGATCGCTGCGCTTGAGCGCACTGGCACCTGGGATCTTGTTTCCCCCCCTTCTGGTGTTCGTCCTATCACGTGTAAGTGGGTCTATAAAATTAAGACCCGCTTTGATGGATCTCTTGAGCGCTATAAAGCGCGTCTTGTGGCTCGTGGTTTTCAGCAGGAGCACAACCGTGACTATGATGAGACTTTTGCCCCTGTGGCCCATATGACCACTGTGCGTACTCTTCTTGTTGTTGCTTCTGTTCGACGCTAGTCTGTGTCCTAGCTTGATGTTCAGAACGCTTTTCTTAATGGCGAGTTGAGTGAGGAGGTTTATATGCAGCCTCCTCCTGGGTATTCTGTTCCCGATGGGATGATTTGTCGTCTTTGATGTTCCCTTTATGGCCTGAAACAGGCCCCTCGTGCCTGGTTTGAGCGCTTTGCCTCTGTGGTGACTGCTGCTGGTTTCTCTCCTAGTCTTCATGATCCAGCGATTTTTGTTCACACTTCTCCTCGAGGACGCACTCTTCTTCTTCTCTATGTTGATGATATGATCATTACTGGTGATGATCCTGAGTATACTGCCTTTGTCAAGGCTCGTCTCCGTGATCAGTTTCTTATGACTGATCTTGGTCCTCTTCGCTACTTTCTTGGGATTGAGGTTTCCTCCACTTCTGATGGCTTTTCTATCTCCCAGGAAAAGTATATTCAGGATCTTCTTTCTCGCGCTGCTCTTATGGATGAAGCACCGTTGAGACTCCTATGGAGCTTAATGTTAAGCTTCGTCCTACTGATGGTGATCCTCTTCCCGATCACACTCGTTATCGCCATCTTGTTGGGAGTCTTGTTTATCTTGTTGTCACTCGTCCTGATATCTCTTATCCTGTTCATATTCTGAGTCAGTTTGTCTCAGCTCCTACCACTGTTCACTACAGTCATCTCCTCTGTGTCCTTTGTTATCTTCGTGGCACGATTACTCGTCGCCTTTTCTTCCCTCTTTCTAGCTCTCTCTAGCTCCAGTGCTACTCGGATGCTACGTGGGCGAATGATCCTACAGATCGTCGTTCATTTTCTGCTTACTGTGTGTTTCTTGGTGGTTCGCTTGTTGCTTGGAAGACGAAGAAACAGGTAGCGGTTTCCCGTTCGAGTGTTGAGGCTGAGCTGCGGGCTATGGCTTTGGTGACTGCTGATGTGACCTGGTTACGGTGGTTGCTTGCAGATTTTAGGGTCTCTGTTATGACACCCACTCCACTTTTATCAGACAGTACAGGTGCTATCAGTATTGCACGTGATCCGGTCAAGCATGAGCTGACCAAGCATATTGGTGTTGATGCTTTTTATACACGTGCTCAGGTGCAAGATCAGGTTGTTGCGCTTCATTATGTGCCTTGCAGTTGGCAGATTTCTTTACAAAGGCACAAACCCGCGCACAACATGATTTCTTACTCTCCAAACTCAGTGTTGTGGATCCACCATGAGTTTGAGGGGGGGTGTTAGAGTATATATTTGTATATTGTAGTTTCCCCATATGTTAGGGGGCTTTCTGTATATTTGCACCTATACTTGTACTATACATTCTGGCCTTTGGCCGTCTGGTAATACAACAATCTATTACCCTAACAAACATATGCACTGAGATAGGAGTGAGCTGCATGGAGCTAGATAGGCATAAAAGGCCCAGTATAGTCGATATTGTCCATAGACTGGATGAGACTGGAATAATGATTGAAAAGGTAACCCTTTTTTGCTAACAAAAATATAACTCGTGGTGATGCTTTAGTTTGGAATTAAAGGTGCACACATGAAGTTTTGGCTCGTATTCCAATTGAAAAATAGTCAGCCTGGAAGTGATTTCACTATGAATATATTGTTGTAAGTAAATACGAAACCTAATATTAAAAATACATTTCCTTAAGTTATTAGATGCCACCAGCACTAAAACTGGAAGCAGGTTACAACTTCAAAGCTATTGTTAGTATTTGACACAACACAAACTGGCAAAAAGACCTCAAATTTCACTAGTACTCCCCAGTGCCATTTTCCCAAGCTGGATGCTGCCATGCTAGTTGTAACTTGAGCATACATGTTTGTTCCTGATGCAGTGGATAAATAAAAGATTACTATCTTACCTCCCCAAAAACATAACCTAACAGAGAACCACAATACCACATTCAGCCACGTGACTAAATATAAAGGCAGCTAAATGCCCAAAAAATGCATCCTGATTTAGTGATCAGATCAATGTTTAGGGGTCAAAAAGAACGCCCACCTCCTCAAAAATATCATGTAAAATAAGGAAGTACCATTCAGATTGCATTGTATATATGATTACCAACACGGTATCCTTACCTTAAAATTAATGCCTGTAACTGAAGTATTCCCTTAACTAAAACAACCGATGCAACTTTTTTGGAAACCCGTAATAGGAATGCTGAGAGGGAATTATACCTCAAATTGATGGTAGTTATTTCATAACCTCGCAAAATAACATAAAAATCCATGTGTATGCATCTCCGAAAAGGGGTGGCGGGATCAACTCCATGGATGTAACATAGGCATTTTTCCAGTAGTTTCACGATTGATGCACCACATGTAAAACAAAGCAGGTCCTGTTTTTATCTCTGTTGTATGTGAAAAGCAACGGAAAAACAATATAGGCATTAGTGTGAAGTACAAGTTACATATGGAGAAAATACTTAAGTTTACGGCAGTAGTAAAAATACCGATGATTAAGAACTAGGCTACTGCAGATGCATTTTGATGTTTTCTCCATTTATTTGATATGCATATAACTCGTAAAAACACAATAAAAACTCCCCTGTTGCTATGACAATAATTGCAGAAAATATTGTACATCATATATGTGAGCCTAATTACATCATGTTGTATGTCCGAACAATAAAAATACATCCTGTTGTGAGTGCATAGGTACAGCAAGGAAAACACCATGTTACATGAAAATGTTGTGAGTGCATAGGTACAGAAAGGAAAACACCATGTTACATGAAAAAGTACATCTCTGTATGAGACTAATTACATCTCACTGTCTTTTAGAAAGAATTAACTACATCCTGCCATGCAAAAATTACATCAAAAGAGCATCAACTACACATGTTATAATGGAAATTACGTCAAATCTACTAAACAACAAGCATGTTATAATGAAAATTAAATCCAATGTATTAAATATGTGAAATGGTACAACCCACAAGGATTGCACCTCTATGTATCACGCCAATCCCTGGATCGGTTCATTGGCATACATAGTATCGATAGACATCAAAGAAATAACAGTGCATCATTATTACAGCGGTATGATCCAGAATATTTCATTTATTACAAGGTTTGCAAAGCATAACACTCGCACAATTAAACAAGTAGCAAATAGATAGCATAAATAAAGTAGCTCCAGTCTCCATTAGATGCCACAGGCGAACAAAATGTTGAGTGGAGGGTCACAACCAACACTACTACTCAGAGTAACCGGAAGAGTAACCTGCAACATGAAACGTAACAGCCCCGAAGGGTCAGCACTTGGAATGCACTGGCAAGTGGAACAATGAGAGAACAACAAGACTAATAACTATATGCATATCTGGCTTGTGGGATTCAGGCTTAGTTGCAGCAGCAAAAATACTTTATCCTAACCTTTATAAATCATTTGTGAAACATTTAATCTTCAACAAACAACCCAATTAAGTTTCAACCACAAGTTTTAGCAATTACAAGTTAGAATGAAGGAGAACATGTCATAGCACCCACAATTCAGCAACTCAAACACGGGTTACAATCCTCACAATCTACACACGGATTACAATCCTCACAATCTACACAAAAGCAATTCAAACAATAAACAGACCACACATAGAGATCAACAGATGCAACACAATGCATGCATGGTACTTTAACAAACTTCAGTAGCTTGCTCAAGTTCTCTGATCAATTCTATTACTGGATGATGCATGAGAAAGCATTTAATGCAAAGAAAACAATTTATGCATAAAGAGGTCTAGTTAATAGGTCTTTAGCCAAAACATTGCACCAAAGATGTAAACAGTGCAATACAAGTTTGACAAAAATACTACTGGATAGATAACTCCAATTAGAGTCTAGACCAAAAGGAATTACGCCAAAAAGGTTTACAGAACTTTTTCTATGAATTAAATACTACTTTAAGCCTTTCTACAATCTCAAGAAAATACATACAGTAAACCTGGGATATTATTGCAGAATAAAATTCTACACAATTTTGCGAATCCAACGATACCTCATTTGTAATTTTTGGCCAAGTAGATCTTTTCCTATGAATTTTTGAAGTTAGACAAAGTTTCTGTCTTTTTATAAAAACTGATAAAACCGGGGAATATTCCCGCTCACGAGCGGGCCCGGCTGACGCGGCGCTGACTGGGCTTTGACCAGTCAGCGGCTGGCCGGTCCGGTCAACGGTCGATCTGGACCATCGGTACGCGATCGGGCGGCTGGGAGCGCGCGGCGGCGTGCTCACCTGAGCGGGCGGCGGCGGCGGTCGGCGGCGACGGGTCAGCGGCGCTCCGGCGGGTTTGGCGGCGGCGGAGCGGCGGACGGGGTGCGGCAGGAGGCGGCGGTTGCAGGGGCGAGGGCGGCGTGGCCGGCGGCGACCTCGAGCGGCGGCGTTTTCCGGCTGGAGCGGCGGCGGACGGCGGCGACTCCGGCGAGCTCGCGGGCGGCCCTGCGTGCGGTAGGGCAGACGAAAAATGTCAGAAAAGATGCGGCGCTCCGGCACAAGGCTGTGGTACGAAGGACGGGGCGCGAAGCTCGAAGTAGTGGTCGTACCGACGACAATGGTGACGACGGCGGCGGAACTCCGGCGAGAAATCGCCGGGTCTTGGCGGCGAGATAGGTAGGGTTTCGGGGGTGGTTTCGACGAGGGGAGCGAGGGCTTTGTAGGGGCCTAGTTTGTTGAGGCGAGAGACGTCCGTCTCCGAACGGCATTGGCGAGGAAGGCGGCGGCAGTGAGAAGTTCGTGTCGAGCTCCAACTGCTCGTTGGAAGGGCTGACAGGCGGGCCCTCCGCGCCAGAAAAAAAAGAAAGAGAGAAAGGGAAAGGAAAAAGAAAAGGGAAAAGGGGCTGCGCCGATGGGCCTCGGGCCGGCTTCGCCCGCGGCAGCTGTGGAGGCTGGGCCCCGGGTGGCTTGCTGGGCCGCCCGGCTGGTTGGCGCCAGTTCTTTTTTTTTCCAGTTAACTGAACTGCTAACTGTGTTTTTCTGAAATATCTTCAGTCCACGCTAAAACTATCATAACTTTTGATCTACAGCTCCGAATCGAGCGAAACAAGTTTCTACGGGTTCGTAATTGAAAACTCTATGCAACTAAACATCTGGAATGACTATATAATGTCAAACAAGCATATGCTAGGTAAAAACCCTAATAGGCTTGAAAAAGGGATGAGCTAGCAAAAAGGAGGTGTTTTGGCAAAACCTTTAGAACTAAAACTTTTTGCAAAGATGCTCATGATGCAATGACATGTATGTATGCAATGCCAATTCTAAAATTTGGGATGTGACAAGACTAACCCCCTTAAGATAAATCTCGTCCCCGAGATTCGACGTGGCTAGCAAATAGGTGCGGGTGGTCCTCTCGGAGGTCATCCTCTCGCTCCCAGGTGGCTTCCTCCTCGATGTGGTGGCTCCATTGCACCTTGCAAAACCTGATCATCTTGCTGCGTGTAGACCTCTCCGCTGTTTCCAAGATCTTGACCGGTTTCTCCTCATAGGTCAGGTCACTCTCTAGCTGAACCTCATCTAATGGCACGGTATCCCTCAACGGTGTATCTACCATCTCCGGGTGACATCTCTTCAGCTGAGACACATGGAACACGTCATGAACAGAGGATAGAACCTCTGGCATCTCCAGCTGGTACGCAACCTCTCCTTTGCGTGCCAGGATCTTGTAGGGCCCTATAAACCAAGGTGCCAGCTTGCCCTTAATTCCAAACCTCTTAATTCCACGTAGTGGCGAAACTCTGAGATATGCTCGATCTCCAATCTCATACGTCACTTCCTTGCGCTTAGAATCAGCATAGCTCTTCTGTCTCGATTGTGCTACCTTCAACCTGTCCCAAACCAAACTAACCTTTTCTTCAGCATCCTTGATCAAATCCGGTCCAAACAGTTGGCGTTCACCGACACCATCCCATAGCAATGGTGTTCTACACCTCTTACCATATAGTACATCAAATGGTGACGTCCTGATGCTGGATTGGTAGCTGTTGTTGTAGGAGAACTCAGCATAAGGTAAATTTTCATCCCAACTAGCGCCATGAGCCAAGGCACAGGCTCTCAACATATCCTCCAAAATCTGATTCACCCTCTCGGTCTGACCATCCTTCTGGGGGTGGAAAGCTGTGCTAAACTCCAACCTCGTTCCCAATGACTCATGGAGTTGGCGCCAAAAGTGAGAAGTAAATTGGGTGCCTCTATCTGACACAATGCTCTTAGGAACTCCATGCAAGCACACAATTTTGTTCATGTAGATCTTGGCTAACTTAGCACTGGTATAAGTGGTCTTTACGGGTATAAAGTGAGCTACCTTGGTCAAATGGTCTACCACTACCCAAATAGAATCATATCCTGACTTGGTCCTAGGTAGCCCTATGATGAAGTCCATTCCAACTCTATCCCATTTCCATTCAGGTACCGGTAATGGCTGTAGTAACCCTGCTGGCTTCTGGTGCTCGGCCTTGACTCTACTACAGACATCACGTAGGGCAATATATTCTGCAATCTCTCGCTTCATGTTAACCCACCAAAACCTTTCCTTCAAATCCATGTACATCTCCGTGTTACCTGGATGTATAGAGTACGGCGAATTATGAGCTTCCTGAAATATCAGCTTCCTAATCTCCGGATCGTTGGGCACACACAGGCGGTCCTTGTACCATAGCGTCCCTTGATCATCCTCGTGAAATCCTCCAGCCTTGCCTTTGGGTATGTTTTCTCTTATCTCCTCCAGGTCACTATCCTTCTTTTGAGCTTCTCTAATCTCATCCAGAAGCGTTGGCTTAACTTCCATTGTTGCCAAGTATCCCTCAGATACTACCTCCAACCTGAGGTCCTTGAGTTGTTCACACAAATCCTCGGGTAACTCCCCCACTGTTAGGCCATTAGCATAAACCTTGCGACTCAGCGCATCCGCTACAACATTGGCCTTCCCTGGGTGATATTGCAAACTCATGTCGTAGTCCTTTATGAGCTCCAGCCATCTCCTCTGTCTCATATTCAGCTCCTTTTGAGTGAATATGTATTTCAGACTCTTGTGATCCGTAAACACATCACAATGCTTACCCATCAGGTAGTGCATCCACACCTTGAGTGCGTGCACAACCGACGCTAATTCCAAATCATGCGTCGGGTAATTCCTCTCGTGATGTTTGAGTTGGCGCGAGGCATAGGATACTACTCTTCCATCCCGCATCAGTACACTACCTAGTCCTTGACGAGAGGCATCACAATACACTTGGAAATCCTTCTGAATATCTGGCAAACATAGGATAGGTGCGGTCACAGGGTGTTGCTTCAGTTCCTGGAAACTAGCCTCGCACTCCTTGGTCCAATCAAACTCCCTCTCCTTCTTCAGTAGTTCAGTCATTGGCTTTGCAATCTTGGAGAAGTTCTCTATGAACCTCCTGTAATAATATCCAGCAAGTCCTAAGAAGCTCCTGATATCTCCCACATTCTTGGGTGACTCCCATTCCGTAACTGACACCACCTTGCTTGGATCAACTGCGACTCCTTCACCTGACACCACGTGTCCAAGAAATCCAACAGTGTTCAACCAGAACTCACACTTGCTAAACTTGGCATACAATTTGTGCTCCCTCAGCTTATCCATAATTAGTCGCAGGTGTTTCTCATGTTCAGCATCATCCTTGGAGTATATCAATATGTCATCAATAAATACCACCACGAACTTATCCAAGTACTCCATGAATACCTTGTTCATCATGGTCATAAAATATGCCGGGGCATTTGTTAGTCCAAAAGACATAACTGTATACTCATATAACCCATACCTAGTGGTGAAGGCGGTCTTGGGTACGTCTTCCTCACGGATCTTCAATTGGAAATACCCCGACCTTAAATCAATCTTGGAAAACACCTTTGCTCCTTCCAACTGATCGAACAGGTCATTTATATTGGGCAGTGGGTATTTATTCTTGATAGTCACTTCATTAAGTGAGCGGTAGTCAACCACCAATCTCTTACTATTGTCCTTCTCCACGAATAGAACAGGCGCGCCCCAAGATGATGAACTGGGCTGAATAAATCCCTTGTCCAATTGCTCCCTAAGTTGCTTCTTTAACTCCTTCAGTTCCTCAACATCCATCTTATACGGCCTCTTGGCTATCGGTATTGTTCCCGGCATCAAGTCAATAAGAAACTCCACGTCCCTATCAGGTGGCATCCCTGGCAGCTCATCCGGAAACACATCGGGGTACTCCTTTACTACGGCCACATCCTCTAGGCTAACCCCCTTAAGAGAATTCAACTTGGCCATTCCAGTCCCGAAAGGCGACTTATACCTGATCCTTACTCCCTTTGGTGTGGTGAGTGATATTGCTCGTTGAGCACAATCTATCTGACCCTGATGCTCCGACATCCAGTCCATGCCCAATATGACATCTAGACCCTGGGATTCTAGTATGACCGGGTGTGCAGGAAATGCATAAGCACCAATTTCTAGTGTCAGTCCTCGACATGCTGCACTAGCTATCATCTCTCCCCCAGGGGAACTTACTCTAATAGATCCTCTAAGAGCCTCGGTAGGTAGCTTATACTTATCCATAAATGCCCTTGATATGAATGTATGCGATGCACCAGTATCGAAAAGAACAAATGTGATGTGGGTATTGATTGGGAACTTACCAACCACCAGCTCTGGTTCATTCTGAATCTCCTCGACGTTCACATGGTTGACCGTCGCCTTCTGGTTTGCATTGGGCTTGCTTCCTGCTTCAATCCTCTTCTCTGGGCAGTTATCAGCATAGTGCCCCATATTCTTGCACTTGAAGCATTCCACTTCACTGAGATCCCTCCTGCCAGAGCGGTTGTGTCCATTGTTCCTTCCAGAGTTGCTGCTGTAGCTCTTGTGGCCATTGTGGTGGTGGCCATTATGGTGGTGACTATTTCCTCCACGGTGGCGATTGTCACTCCTGTGACCCTCGTGGCGATGTCCACTACTTCCACGGTGGTTACGGTCATCTCCGCCATGCTTAGAGTATCCAGAGTTTCCATCGTAGGAGGTACGAGCACGGTGGTGTGATCCTGAGGAGTGATGGCTGCTCTTCCTCTTGCGCCTTTCCACCTGTTGTTGTTTCCCCTCTAGAATTCTAGCCTTGTCCATCAGTTCCTGAAATGTTGGACAGTAAACCACAGATAGCTGAAGTGAGAGCTCATCACTGAGACCATCCAGGAACCTCTCCCTCCTCTTGGCATCAGTGTCCACATCCTCAGGGGCATAGCGAGAGAGATTGTTGAATTCCTCTATGTAATCCGCCACAGTGCGGTTGGTCTGGCGCAGGTTGCGGAACTCCTTTCTCTTCAGGCTCATGGTCCCGGAAGATACGTGGTTTGTCCTGAATCCTTCCTCAAACATAGCCCAGGTAACTGTCTCCAGCGGGTGAGTAATCTGGAAAGCATCCCACCATGAGGCAGCTGATCCCTCCAGCAAGTGAGCAGCAAACCTCACCTTCTCAGCATCAGTGCAGCCAATAGTCACCAGGTCCTTGTTCACAGAACGAAGCCAGTCGAGAGCAATCATGGGCTCAGGTGCAGAGGAGAACTTAGCTGGCCTCAGCCTCAAGAACCTAGTGAGAGCATCCCCTTGCGGCGGATTGTTCCCGTTGTTGTTGTTGTTGTTGTTGTTGTTGTTGTTGTTGTTGTTGTTGTTGTTCTGAGTTGCCATGAATTGCGTCATCACTTGGGTCAGCTGTGCTTGAGCGGCCATGAGCTGAGCCATCTCATCTGGTCGGCGGTGTGACATCTGCGGTTTAGCACAGGTAATATTAGAGAGAAACAACTACAGATAAGCGATAGCCCCCTACCCATGCAACAAGCTCAAGCCACAACAATCATAAGCAATCACCACATGATCAAACACACTCACAAACATCGTTCCAGGTTTTCAATAACAGTATGTAGCTACAAAAATAGTTTAGAAACGCTGGCAACAGCGTTTGGTAAAGCAAAACAGCAACATAAGCAAAACCAGAAAATCTGACAGAACAGTTCTGTCCTATTCACGAATTTTTCTGGGCACCTTAAACTCATCAGGAAATTTAGCCAATTTTTGTGCAGATGCTACAGGTAATTACGCTCCAGATGCTAAAATGTGAGCGCAATCCGAGTTACCAGTAAGGAACTAAAAATCGCGCGGTAAAACTGGTCAGGCAGAAAACTGCAGCAGTAAACTCACGAAAATTACCCAAACTTGTTCACAAATCATTTAATAAACCCACGAAAATAATCCTGGAACTTCAAGGTACTTAACTGAGCAATCTAAACACAATAAGCTAATAGTGCAGAAGTTTACATTGATCGATGCCTAAGACTAACGAATATCCCTAACGAAGACTAGTTTTTGGAGGACCATCTCTAGCTATTTGATGAATAGGTTGCAGTAGGTTCTGGAGTCCATGCGCCGACGCTTCGCTCCTGGTGCATGCCACGGTGGTGGTGTGTACACCTCTCCCGAGTCCTCTTCACTTGAGTCCTCAAATTCCACCTCTTCGGGGTCCTCCTCATCACTTCCTTCAGCAAAAGCGCCCGCTGCATCTCCTCCATCATCGTCATCGCTTCCTCCACCATCACTGCCTCCACCATCATCATTGTTACCTCCTCCACCATTGTTACCTCCATCTCCATTATCCGCATCATTATCATCATCATCATCATCGTTCCCATCATCATTGTTGCCATTGTTTGGTGGAGGATTCTGCTGTGCTTGAAGGGCAGCAATCTGGGCAGCCATGTCCACAATGGTTTGATCATGTTCAGCCACAACTTGATTCCTCTGCTCAATGGTTTGGTTCAGTGCTACAATCGTGGCATCCCTTCCAATGAGGGCTTGCTCCATTGTATTCACAGCAGTGTGCAAGGTTTCCATCTCATACCCTTGTAAGTGCACCGTGCCCTGAAAATAGTCCAGCTGCTCCTTTTGCTGCATCAACTTCTCTTCCCTCTCCCAAGCTTTGATCTCCATGTCTTCTAACTTCTTCACTTGGAGCGGCATGTTGTTCCGATCACCTGTGGTAATCATCACAAGCCCTTGCTCATTCCGACCTCCAAATGCAAGAAAGGGTGAACCTGCTGGTAGTCGGTGTCGGTGGAGATAGCACAGGTGTGACAGGGTCTCGTGCATGGCCGACTCCACTCCTTGCTCCCAGGTAAGGTACTTCTTGGTGAGGTTCAGGTTCTCAATACCAGGCACGGTGGGGTCTGCAAGAACAATCGCGGTGATCTCCCACACGCGATCTCCAGGCACATAGGTGTTCATCCTTCTCCCTTTGAACATCGGCATTAGCATGCCCAGTGTCTTGCAAAGCTCCGCCAGCTGTCTTGCGAAGGGCCTTGGTGATTGGAGCTCAACATACTCAACTCTGGTAGCATCTCCCATCTATCAATTGTAAAGAGGAAAGAGTGAGAATAGCAAAAGAAAAGAATTTACTAGAATGAAAGGCATAAGAGTAAAGACATAATTTAAAATAGGCTTAAGTAAACATAAGGCTTCCTATTCCAATCCTAAGTCACGATCCTACAGTCAACACACTGCTCTGATACCATCTGAAACGGTACAACCCACAAGGATTGCACCTCTATGTATCACGCTAATCCCTGGATCGGTTCATTGGCATACATAGTATCGATAGACAGCAAAGAAATAACAGTGCATCATTATTACAGCGGTACGATCCAGAATATTTCATTTATTACAAGGTTTGCAAAGCATAACGCTCGCACAATTAAGGAAGTAGCAAATAGATAGCATAAATAAAGTAGCCCCGGTCTCCATTAGACGCCACAGGCGAACAAAATGTTGAGTGGAGGGTCGCAACCAACACTACTACTCAGAGTAACCGGAAGAGTAACCTGCAACATGAAACGTAACAGCCCCGAAGGGTCAGCACTTGGAATGCACTGGCAAGTGGAACAATGAGAGAACAACAAGACTAATAACTATATGCTTATCTGGCTTGTGGGGTTCAGGCTTAGTTGCAGCAGCAAAAATACTTTATCCTAACCTTTATAAATTATTTGTGAAACATTTAATCTTCAACAAACAACCCAATTAAGTTTCAACCACAAGTTTTAGCAATTACAAGTTAGAATGAAGGAGAACATGTCATAGCACCCACAATTCAGCAACTCAATCGTCCATTACCGGGGACATGGCTAAGCACTTAGTTTTACACCCTGCAGGGGTTGCACACTTTACCCATATGACTTGGTCGACCCGCTCGTACCACGACACGCATATTGAGTCATGATAGGGAGAAGCCCAAGAAGAGACAATTCGAGAAGTAGCTCCCCAAGCCCATCCACGCACCGTACCAACCTATCACATTCACTATATCTCTGGATACGAAGATCTCGGGTCGCTACAACCTACTAAGTCCATCCAGCCACCCATAACTAACTGGCATATGGTTGCACACGGAAGATACCAAATCAAGACACTAATCATTTCTTAGAAACCTGGGTGGCCATCCATAAGTGAACTACTCGAGTAAACCATAGACATGGGCCTGGCATTCACGAACCAAGCAATTACCAATCCACCCCGATAGTTCATTAATTAAGTTGTTTTCACTTTCCAAACACGTTCTTTCAAAACAAGCTTTGCCATGGTGTATCCTACCCTCGTCTATATAAGCACAACTAAGCACAACTACTTACGACGGCTCACCTAACGAGAAAGGCTACGACATAATAGGATATAGCATAGCAATAGATAAAACTTGTAAAACAAAACAAGCTACAATGCATATAGAAAAATAAATAGGACATTTATGAAGCTCCACTTGCCTTGGTAGTTGCCGGAGTCAAAAGCACAGTCCGGACAGTCACACGGATTACAATCCTCACGATCTACACGAAAGCAATTCAAACAATAAACATACCACACATAGAGATCAACAGATGCAACACAATGCATGCATGGTACTTTAACAAAGCTTCAGTAGCTTGCTCAAGTTCTCTGATCAATTCTATTACTGGATGATGCATGAGAAAGCATTTAATGCAAAGAAAACAATTTATGCATAAAGAGGTCTAGTTAATAGGTCTTTAGCCAAAACATTGCACCAAAGATGTAAACAGTGCAATACAAGTTTGATAAAAATACTACTGGATAGATAACTCCAATTAGAGTCTAGACCAAAAGGAATTACGCCAAAAAGGTTTACAGAACTTTTTCTATGAATTAAATACTACTTTAAGCCTTTCTACAATCTCAGGAAAATACATACATTAAACCTGGGATATTATTACAGAATAAAATTCTACACAATTTTGCGAATCCAACGATACCTTATTTGCAATTTTTGGCCAAGTAGATCTTTTCCTATAAATTTTTGAAGTTAGACAAAGTTTCTGTCTTTTTATAAAAACTGATAAAACCGGGGAATATTCCGGGGAATATTCCCGCTGACGAGCGGGCCCGGCTGACGCGGCGCTGACTGGGCTTTGACCAGTCAGCGGCTGACCGGTCCGGTCAACGGTCGATCTGGACCGTCGGTATGCGATCGGGCGGCTGGGAGCGCGCGGCGGCGTGCTCACCTGAGCGGGCGGCGGCGGCGGTCGGCGGCGACGGGGCGGCGGCGCTCCGGTGGGTTCGGCGGCGGCGGAGCGGCGGACGGGGTGCGGCAGGAGGCGGCGGTTGCAGGGGCGAGGGCGGCGTGGCCGGCGGCGACCTCAGGCGGCGGCGTTTTCCGGCTGGAGCGGCGGCGGTCGGCGGCGACTCCGGCGAGCTCGCAGGCGGCCCTGCGTGCGGTAGGGCAGACGAAAAATGTCAGAAAAGATGCGGCGCTCCGGCACAAGGCTGTGGTACGAAGGACGGGGCACGAAGCTCGAAGTAGTGGTCATACCGACGACAATGGTGACGACGGCGGCGGAACTCCGGCGAGAAATCGCTGGGTCTTGGCGGCGAGATAGGTAGGGTTTCGGGGGTGGTTTCGACGAGGGGAGCGAGGGCTTTGTAGGGGCCTAGTTTGTTGAGGCGAGAGACGTCCGTATCCGAACGGCATTGGCGAGGAAGGGAAAGGAAAAAGAAAAGGGAAAAGGGGCTGCGCCGATGGGCCTCGGGCCGGCTTCGCCCGCGGTAGCTGTGGCGGCTGGGCCCCGGGTGGCTTGCTGGGCCGCCCGACTGGTTGGCGCCAGTTCTTTTTTTTTCAGTTAACTGAACTGCTAACTGTCAATTTTTCTGAAATATCTGAATCTGAAAATTCAGTTCACACTAAAACTATCATAACTTTTGATCTACAGCTCCGAATCGAGCGAAACAAGTTTCTACGAGTTCGTAATTAAAAACTCTATGCAACTAAACATCTGGAATGACTATATAATATCAAACAAGCAGATGCTAGGTAAAAACCCTAATAGGCTTGAAAAAGGGATGAGCTAGCAAAAAGGAGGTGTTTTGGCAAAACCTTTAGAACTGAAACTTTTTGCAAAGATGCTCATGATGCAATGACATGTATGTATGCAATGTCAATTCTAAAATTTAGGATGTGACAATATGCCTACATCCCTACCATGAAAAACTAAATTCAGTACACAATAATGACATCCAAGACACACAAAGAGTAGAGACTACATCGTCTGCTGCCCATAATACATACATACTATTAAAATGTAATTTAGTAGACAATGAAGCACAAAAAAAATAGCCAAGCAAAAAAAAGGGTGAACAAGGCATTGGGAGTTAAAAATGGTAGACTGAGCACTTGAACAGAAAGATCATCAAACCATCCATCACTAACAAGCTACACAATAAGCAAGGCACTAGGTACCCAAGAAATAATCGAGAAAGATATAACCAAGTATTCCTTTAGTATTCTCATTACAACACAATATACCAAGATAACAATATGTCCATTTATGCAATCTAGCTAGCCTGATAGACTTGGCTATTATTCACATCAGGATCTGTCTTTTTTGTTTACATATAATTAGGATGTGGAAATATGTGACATTATAAATCTTTTGTGAACTCAAATATCCTCACAACTTTTTGACATGCCACCCAGCCGCACATCGTCCAGCCTGACGCTAGCAAGTGATGTGTCACAGGTCCAACCGTGACTTCCCCAATGTTATCTCTCAGTTTGGTGGATGATCTTTTTAGTATTGTTGTGCGGTACTTCCATATTTACTGAGAAAAGAAGGACGCAAGTATCAAACCATGTCGGAACAAAACTTTAGTCATTGAATCAATATATATATATATATATATATATATATATATATATATATATATATATATATATATATATATATATTGATTCGTGTAGATGCAACGGTTAGGAACAAGGAAATAGAAAGGGTGATCAACCTTGTCTACTTTTTTGTTACCAACAACGATATATATCCAACTAGAAAATTGCCCAATAACTGATATTCAAGAAAACAGATAATTCAGGCATGACCATGTGTGTTTACCGTTACCAATTAATAATGTTAGCTTGGCTCCTGGCAGGTGAATCCATTTGTCAGCGAATTCACGTTCATCAAGGCCAGTGAAGTCCCGAAGCGAGAAGGATGACGATCTGGTAAGTTGTCTAATTTTATACTTGGCAGCTCTACGCCTACGGTTCCCATCGATATATAGATGATTGATGGATGACAAACACGTACACACTAATTCAGGTGAAGGTAGAAGCCTTCCCAAGGAACAAGGCCATTCCTGTCACCGAGACGTTCGACGAGTTCCCTGTCCTAGTGCGTGTCACTGGGGTGCCATGGCGTCGTGCCGAGGAGACGGGCATGGACGTTGTCCTCGTCGCACACAACATCCCGATGGACATGTTGAAGATTGCCGTGATGACGTTAGTCGACAGGCTCAGCCCCAATGACCGGCTCTCCATCTTGTTTCGCGGGTCCCAGATGAAACACGTCATGGAGCTCACGTACATGTCCGACTATGGTCGGGACGTTGCCAGGCTCAAGATCAAGGAGCTGGCCCAAAGCCACTTCCATGACCGGGAACCAGTATATTATGGCCCCGTCCTGCCAGAGGCAGCTCAGGTACACCCACTCACAGTGTGCCATGATATAGAAACTATTTACTGGTACTCCATAATCCATATAAAACCATTAATGTATACTCGTTAGGCAAAAGTAGTAATAAAGGCTGCTCAAATCGGCTTCAAGCATATCTGTTCATTCATGATGTTCCTCCTGCTACGTGTCTCATAATCGTGCCTTGTTCTTTTAATCCGTTGATTCATGCTTAGATTCTGCGGCAGCGTGGAGTAGAGGAGAGCCGTAGTCGTGCAGGCTGCATCATGCATATCTGGGAGTCACAGATGCACCCTGAGATACACGAACAAGATATCAGCCGCCTGGAGTTCCCGGTGCACACCATTGGTATGGGCAAGCATGACCCGGGGTCATGAAGCATATACTAGCAGACATGACCTCTGGCACATACTCCTCCGCCGGCCAGAATGGCGCAGACAAGGCCAACGGGGCCCTTGCGTTCTTCGATATATAGTATCCTATCTGTTGCACCAAGGTCTGTCAGGATCACCCTCCAGGCAGACGAGGGTGTCACCATATATTCAATCTTTTCAGGTCTCTACGGAAACTTCATAAGCTGGGACAAGCAGTCAGCCACAGTAGATCTCGACGACATCTACGCTGGACAGCAGAAGACCTTCATCGTCTACTTGACAGTCACAGAGGGCAAAGAGAAGCTTGTCACCATTGGCGGAAGGTACCAGAGCCGGAACACGAGCAAGGAGCTGGTTGGCATGGACGTGGTCGTGCGTGCTACGACCACATCGGAAATGCCTGCCCGACGAGGTGGTCATCCACCCTAAGGTGGCAGCTGAGCTTTTGCGCAAACGGCTTATGATCGACATCACCAGACGGAACCAAGATCTAGGCAGGAACAGCCTGCTATTGCTGTTGGACAAGATCAAGAATTCGGACGAAGTTCCTGCTGCCCCTGAGGAGATCCTATCTGACCTCAAGGAAGAGGTCGCTGAAATGACGGATCGATATGGGGTTGACAGGGAATCCATGTTGTCATCGCTGAATTGCCACCAGTTGCAGCGCTCAACTCCTAAGGGCACACCCGCTAACAGAGATGCTTTCCAAATCCTAGAGCAACAGCGTGTAGATCGAGGGACGCACCAATTTGGTAAGTGTGTGCCTATGTATTTCAGAACACCTTCCCCTTGGTTTTGATTAGTTCAATTTCATTAAGTGATTAGTTGATTTTAACTTGGTCTCTCCGCACTGTTATGGATGACAAACAATAACTTAGGTGAATATAAAAGCATTCACAAGAAGCAAGGCGATTATGCGCAGCGCAGCGAGACGTGCAACAATTTTGTGGTCATGGTGCGGGTCAGCATGTCGCCATGGCATCATGGCTGGGAGATGCCGCGTGATGGCGTTGACGTCGTCGCCGTGCTCGACATCAGCGCAAACATGCAAGGGGAGACGCTGGAGCTCGTGAAGCAGGCCATGATGATGACCGACTTTCCATTGTTACATTCCAAACCCGTAACCACTGCCTTATGGAGCTCACGTACATGGCCGACGACGGTCGGGATGCTGCCAGGTTCACGATCACTAAGCTGAAAGCTTCAAGTGTAAGGTACAAGGGCCGTATTGCTATGGCCGCTCTAAAAGAGGGACGTCAGGTATATATGCACACATTCAAATGATCCACCATAAATATTTGTTTTTGTTTCTCTTCTAACATGTTAAGTTCATGCCTAGATTCTGTGGGATCGCCTAGGCTGCATGATGTCGTTGTCAGATGGCAAGTACCCAGAGATCTTACAGATGGGGATCAGCTCTAGTTTCCAGGTGCACACTTTTGGGTTGGGTGCTGACCACAACCCAAAGGTCATGCAGTACATTGCAGAGATGACCGAGGGCACATACTCTTTCGTCGACCAGGACATCACCAACATCAAGGACGCCCTCGCGTTCTTCATCACCGGTCTCACTTCGATTGTCGTGAGGTCCATCACAATCATCCTAACGGCTCACAAGGGCATCACCATACCATCCATTGAGTCCAACTACTACCCCCAGCGCCTGAGTGATGACAGAACGTTTGGCACAATAACAATTACACAGACATCTATGCCGGTGAACACAAGGATTTCATCGTCAACCTGATAGTTGGTCGTGGAACATATAAGCTCCTGACCATCACCGATCGAGTGCAATGGATTCCGTAGGGATGATTCACTTGCTAAAATGGACGTGTCAGTGATAAGACCCTGGTTGACACGAGACGGTCTAGCCATCTACCCAGATGTAGCAGCCGAGGTCACAAGGAGGCGACTGAAAACAGGCATCTTCAACATGGTAGAAACACAGAAAATGACCACCCAAGGGTTGCAAAAGCTATGGGAAATAATCAAGGACTCAGATGAGGGCCGTGGTGCACCAGAGGAAACCCTGTCTGGCCTCAACATGGACGTGGCTAAAATGAGCAGAGACTTTTCCGGGATGGCTTACACGCTGTCGTGGCTGTCATGCCACATGTGTCAGCGTTCAACTACCAAGGGGACGCCCAATAACTCCAGCGCTTTCCGGACAATAGGGCAGTATGCAGATGAAGATACAAATTTGGTAAGCTATGTGTCTGCATATATATTACCTATATTCCAAAACATCCAGTGGATCTGTTCATTTTAATTTCATCCAATCTCTACTGTTACCACCGGTCAATGATCTATGTATGATAAACACCCATGCAGGTTAAAGTACAAACTTTCACAAGAAGCAAGGCGATTCCATGTGATGACTCTTGCAACGAGTTTCATGTCCTGGTGCGAGTTATGGCGGCACCACTGCGCAAGCACCGATAGAAAGAGGGCTTTTGGTTCAGCGCCCAAATTTCATTGGTCCCGGTTCGTTTCCATAATCGGGACCAATGCCAGGCACCGGTCCCAGTTCATGCCGTCTGGGTATTGGTCCCGGTTCATCTGTAAGCATTGGTCCCGGTTGGTGGCACGAACCGGGACCAATGCCCCCGCGACGCACACGTGGAGCTCTGCGGGGCATTGGTCCCGGTTCATGCCATGAACCGGGACCAAAAACCCCGCGACAGTCAGCAGTCCAGGACAATTAATGTAAATTAATTCAGGGAAGAAATTAATTCGAGGCAGAAATTAATTCGAGGTAGAAATTGAATTGATCACTATTTTTGAAAAAATCTTTCACGAATTAATCGAGACAAAGGTCTAAATTGAGACATTTTATTATTCGACCACAAATTTTTTTATACAAAGATGCGACTTTACAAATTCCTAGTCGACAACACTTCCGCTGCCACTGTCCTCTGAGCCGCTGTCCTCCGAGCCGTCGGCTTCCTCTTCGTCGTCGGATGAAATCTCCATGATTTCGGTGTTGTTCGGGAGACGGAACTCCTCTGCGCGCCTAGCGGCGTCGATGGCAGTGTAGATGGTCCGTCCAGGGACAGACCAGAACATCTCTCGCCCTTCTTGGTTGCGGCGATTCGGGTGCACCAGGCGCCCGTCCATGAAGCGGTTGCCAAGCTTGGCCTTCCGCTCCTTCTTGAACAGCCGGGGCCAGTACTCGCTGGCCGCCGCGTACCGGGGCAACGCCCTCATGCACGTGGGCAGTTGGCGGCGACGCTCCGCGATGACGTACTTCATCTCGTATCTGCGGGGGTTGAGGAGCGGAGCCACCGGCACACCCGCCTCGCTGATGTGAAATTCGGCGGGCACGGTCGCGCGCGGCGGCGCGAGGATGCCGTAGATCGCAAACATCGCCGCCTCGTAGTGGTTAAGCGTGGGCACCTCCATGACGGCGCAGTGGAGATTGGAGAGGGAGGGGAGGCGAGACGGTGGCGCGGTGGAGAGGCGATGGCTAAAGGGGTGGGGTGGAGAGGGACTGCAGAGAGGCAGAGGCGATGGCGAAAGCGAGCGTTGTGGCCTCATATTTATACACGGGGACGACGAAGCGATGGTGGGGATTGGTCCCGGTTATTGCCACGAACCGGGACCAAAGCCCCTCCCGAGCGACACGTGGCGGCCCAGCAGCGCCCCGTACCCAGGTCATTGGTCCCGGGTCGTGCCATTAACCGGGACCATTAACCTGGGTGGGGTGCGAGCTGCTGGGCCGCCACGTGTCGCGCAGGAGGGGCTTTGGTCCGGTTCGTGGCAATAACCGGGACCAAAAACCCTCCCCTGGCTATATATAAGCTCAGCCCTTTACCCACCAAATTTTGCTGGATTGTGTGTGAGGTGTGGGTGCTAGCTTTTTTCTCTTTGATTGCACACAAGGTGTTCGACGAAATGTCCGAGCCACACTTTAGTTCGCACAACACGGTATCCTAGGCTGAGGTTCGCAACCTTATCTTCTTTATCTATAACTGATACAAAAATATTGCATCTGTCCATGTAGGATGGTCATTTTACTATTCACGATGTTATTGTAATGGTTAATTATTATAACGCAGATCGATGCACGGATGCGATGGATGTATGGTGACCGACGCCATTCTGATTTTATTGCAGGCCTCCATAAATTTATCGATTTGGCTAAGGCAAACAAAGTGGATAATTTTATGTCTTGTCCCTGCGTCGACTGCCGGAACGTGGCGGAGCACTCTGCCCCGAAAATCCTTCAAAGCCATCTGCTTCGGAGAGGTTTCATGCCCGGATATTATTGTTGGGCCATGCACAGAGATAGAGGGGTTAGGCTGGAAGAAAATAAAGAAGAGGAGGAGGATGACAGCTATCCTATGTCCCCTGAAGAATACGGTGATACTGCAATGGAAGACAATGAAGAAGAGGGAGGCGACAATGAAGAAGAACAACGGGCATCGGATGAGCCCGCTGATGGTCTTGGTCGGGTCATTTCTGATGTAAAGCAACAATGTGATACAGAAAGGGAGAAGCTTAAGTTGGAGGCCATGCAAAAGGATCACAAAAAGTTGTTGTACCCAAATTGCGAAGATGGCAGCACAAAGCTCGGTACCACACTTGAACTACTGAAATGGAAGGCAGAGACTAGCTTATCTGACAATGGATTTGAGAAGTTACTGAAAATAATGAAGCCGAAGCTTCCAAAGGATAACGAGCTGCCCGAGACAACGTACGAAGCAAAGAAGATTATCTGCCCTCTAGGATTAGATGTGGAGAAGATACATGCATGCATTAATGACTACATCCTGTACCGCGGTGAGAAGTACGAGAATATGGATAAATCCCCGGTATGCAATGCATGTCGATACAAGATCAGACAAGATGACCTTGGTGATGTTGAGGGCGATGACGAGCCCTCTAGGAGAGGGTTCATGCTAAGGTTATGTGGTATGCTCCTATAATACCACGGTTGAAACGTCAGTTCAGAAATAAAGAGCATGCCAGGTTGTTGCGATGGCACAAAGAAGAGCGTAAGAAAGACGGGAAACTCAGACACCCCGCCGATGGGTCACAGTGGAGAAACATTGAGAGAAAGTACTCGAACTTTGCAGGTGACGCGAGGAACTTATGGTTTGGTCTAAGTACAGATGGCATGAATCCTTTTGGGGAGCATAGTTGTAGTCACAACACCTGGCCAGTGACTCTATGTATCTACAACCTTCCTCCTTGGTTGTGCATAAAGCGGAAGTTCATTATGATGTCAGTGCTCATCCAAGGACCGAAGCAACCCGGCAACGACATTGATGTGTACCTAAGGCCATTAGTCGATGAACTTTTGCAGTTGTGGGCAGAACCAGGTGTAAAGGTCTGGGATGAGCACAAACAGGAGCCATTTGACCTACGAGCGTTGTTGTTCGTAACCATCAATGATTGGCCTGCTCTTAGTAACATTTCAGGACAGTCAAACAAGGGATACAATGCATGCACACACTATTTAGATAATACTAAAGGTACATATTTGGATAAATGTAAGAAGGTTGTGTACCTGAGGTGTCGTAAATTTCTTCCGACCAATCATCAAGTAAGAAAGAAAGGCAAGAATTTCAACGGTGAGGCAGATTACCGGAAGAAGCCTAAGCTCCCTAAAGGTGCTGATGTATTTAGTATGGTGAAGGACCTAGAAGTAATCTTTGGAAAGGGTCCTAGCGGTCAATCTGTTCCGAAAGACCCCATTACCGAACACACGGCCATGTGGAAAAAGAAATCTATATTTTGGGAGCTTGAGTATTGGAAAGACCTAGAGGTCCGTTCTTCAATCGACGTGATGCACGTGATGAAGAATCTTTGCGTGAACCTGCTAGGCTTTCTGGGCACGTATGGGAGACAAAAGATACACCAGAAGCACGGGAGGACCAGCAACATATCAAAGACCCACACAACAAGCATACTGATAAAGGACGTAAATACTTAAGTAGCTACGCTCTTACCAAAGCAGAGAAGGAAATCTTTTTTGAAGTCCTTTACAGTATCACGGTCCCGGCTGGCTTCTCGTCAAATATAAAGGGAATAATAAATATGGCAGAGAAAAAATTTCAGAACCTGAAGTCTCATGATTGCCACGTGATTATGACACAGTTGCTTCCGGTTGCATTGAGGGGGCTTCTACCGGAAAATGTTCGATTAGCCATTGTGAAGTTATGTGCATTCCTCAATGCAATATCTCAGAAGGTAATCGATCGAGAAAGTGTGGAAAGGCTACAGAAGGATGTGGTCCAATGGCTTGTCAGTTTTGAGTTGGTGTTCCCCCGTCCTTCTTCAATATTATGACGCATCTCTTAGTTCACCTAGTCGAAGAGATTTATATTCTCGGTCCTGTATTTCTGCACAATATGTTCCCCTTCGAGAGGTTCATGGGAGTCTTAAAGAAATATGTTCGTAATCGTGCTAGGCCAGAAGGAAGCATCTCTAAGGCCTATGGAACAGAGGAGGTCATTGGGCTCTGTGTAGACTTTCTTCCTGACCTTAAGCCGATTAGTGTTCCTGAATCATGGTATGAGGGGAGACTGAGTGGAAAAGGCACGCTAGGAAAGAAAGCAATGATATTTAGGGATGGACATTCTTTGAATCAAGCACACTACATAGTTCTCCAAAGTTCTACCTTCGTGGCTCCGTATATCGAGGAACACATGAATGTTGTACGCTCCAAGTTCCCGGGGAAGGATGACTACTGGATTAAAAAAAATCACATGGAGACTTTTGGCACTTGGTTACAATTACATCTCATGAATGACACCACTATTGGAGATCAGCTCTACTTGTTGGCCGCGACACCATCTGCGACTGTATTGACTTTCCAAGGGTACGAGATAAATGGGAATACATTTTACACGATTGCCCAAGATAAAAAGAGCACCAACCAAAACAGTGGTGTCCGCTTTGATGCAACATGCGAGAATGGGGAAAAGGACACATACTATGGTTACATAGAGGAGATATGGGAACTTGACTATGGACCTACTTTTAAGGTCCCATTGTTTTGGTGCAGTTGGGTCAACATGAATGGAGAAGGGGTAAAGGTAGACCAGCTGTACGGAATGACAACAGTGGATCTCAAGAATCTTGGTTACAGAGACGAACCATTCGTCCTAGCCAATGATGTGGCTCAGGTTTTTTATGTGAAGGACATGTCCTCTAGACCGAAAAAATAAAAAATAAGGAAACGAATACATCAGACGATGAGCCCAGGCGTCACATAGTTCTTTCGGGGAAAAGAAACATCGCGGGAGTCAAGGACAAGACAGACATGTCAACATATTATGATAAGTTTGATGAAATTCTGCCCTTCATCGTGAAAACTGACCCAAGCATCCCGTTAAGCGAAGAAGATGCTCCATGGTTACGGCCTAAGAAGCGATCATAGGCAAGGGATCGACATACGCGACGAAGGATTCATATCCTAAACCCTAAACCCTATGTAAATATATGTAATGTATGGAAACTTTATGTGATGTATCGAAACTTTATGTAATGGAGTCTTTTACGGGCTTGCAGGAAAAAATTTCCGAGGCGGAGCTTCCGAAGATGTCGTAGGGCGTGTGCACCAACGACATCTTCGAGAATCTCCGCCACGGGAGATTTCTCAACCCTTTCCCCAACACTGTTAGAGGAGATAGAGTCTTTCACGGGCTTGCAGGGAAATTTTTCCGAGGCGGAGCTTCTGAAGATGCCGTAGGGCGTGCGCACCAACGACATCTTCGAGAAGCTCCGCCACGGGAGATTTCTCAACCCTTTCCCCAACACTGTTTGAGGAGATGGAGTCTTTCACAGGCTTGCAGGGAAAATTTTCCGAGACGGAGCTTCCGAAGATGCCGTAGGGCGTGTGCACCAACGACATCTTCGAGAAGCTCTGCCACGGGAGATTTCCCAACCCTCCATTCATGGGGATGAAACTCTCTCTACCTATGTTGGCTTGTTGAGCTGCTTGCCATGGCGTATCGATGGTCCTTTTATAGGCACGACACCGCTTCTACTTTGTCTTGTTCCTCCGACAGGGCGTATCATTATCTCCATTCTCCTTTCTGCAGCAGATTCAAAGCTGTCCAAATACTTCTGTGCTAGAAATCATATTGGTGCCAATTCTCCAAAATCTGTCCAATCCTTCTTATTTTCTTGCAAATAACAAGCATGCCAACTTTTGGAGGATCTGCTATTTATCTGCCTTGTAAACCTCCTTGTATTCCTTTAGTTACAGTTCGGGTTCAATTTTGAGTCTCATCATTCCAATCTGGACTCATCTTCAACAGAAGCTGCAGCTCTGCCTATCGTCAGTTGTTCAAGAGCCAGGAAGCAAAGTGTCAGCAAAACGAGCAGCAGCCTCCATCGGAACAGCCACTGTCGACCTCACCAACCGCAGCAAGCAGGTCCACCGGGGCCTTATTTCCTTCAGCCGCCGAAGCCCAGGCAGAAAGTTGGCCCAAAAAAACTCCAGTCGACGGACACCCCTTCCGTTACTATTTTCCTTCCTCTCCCTCTCTCTTGGCCTCTGACGGAGGAGCAGGTAGGCGTCCACCCGCCGTTGTTCATGTCACCCTCCACCACCACCGAGCCGCGCCTCCTCCTTATCTCCCCTGGGCGCCCTCTGAACCCTATCCCATCTCCTCTTCCACCCTCGCGCTGCCACCTCTTTACTCCTTGTCCCCCAGCGAGCACCGAGAGGATCCGCCGGGGCATCATCATCGTGTCATCGCCATGGCTTTCATCGAGTCCACCTGAGAGCGGGGACTGCGTCGCGTGCTTGGGCTGTCCTCCAGAGAGAAGAAGAGGGACCGCAGCTCCCTGGCTCCACCTCCCCGCAGTCACCTCTGTCTGTGCCAAAGGGAACCTCGCCGCCGGCTGTTTCCTGGACTTCTTCCCGGAGCTCCTGGCCACCACCGGCACCGCTCCCAGTTGGAATCGATCGCGGTGAGTACCCTCTCTCCGTTCCCCTTCCTCTGGCATCCTCTCAGTCGACCGAAAGCTCGTGCCGCCGCCAGTTTCTTTTGTTTTTCCAGCCGAGCCGCTCGCCGCGTTGCCGTACGCACGAGTAGCAGCAAACGACAGCAGCAGCAGCGATGTAGGCTCTTGTTCCCTCCTCTCTTCCAGTCACCCCACTTCGTCCCCAGCGCTAACCCATAGATCTACGCACAGAAGGATGAACCATCTACCACTAGGATCAAACGACGCTCAATTTTATCCAGTGGTTTGATCAGAACTATCTCGCGAAGTCAGCAGGAAATCATCGTGTCTCTGCATCTCACCAACAGTTAGCAGTTGTTGTGTTTGCCTCTGAACCGAGACGATTTCCGGGCTCCACAGTGTTCCACCGGAGAAACTCCGTACATGAAAGTTGTAGCCCTCTCTTTAGTCACCAACTTTGCTTTTTGTGCCATCTCCAAATTCCCATCGGTTCCGTCACTATCTTCATCCAAAGATCGTTCCAGCTAAACGATTTTCTGCTGATCAAACAGATCCGTTTCAGACTTTGCACAAAACCCCCCGGTAGTTTCTGTCCATCACAGACAGGTCCCTCGCGCCCCAGCCTCGCCCACGTGTCCCACTCCCGTGGCCGCGCGCGATTGTGGCCCCGCATATGGCCGGGCCCGTCTGTCACTGACTGCGGGTAAGGTCTCCGCGGTGAGAAAAGCCGGCCTAGCCTGCTGCGCCCCACCTTGTGCTGAGTCAGCGACGGCCCCACCCGTCAGCGTCTGTGGCTAGCTTCTGCCTGTGTGCAAAAAGTCTGCGTCCTTTTCCGTTTAAACAAAATGATTTAAGAAATGTTTAATATGTATTAGATCCAGTTTTAAATAACTTTTAATTGGCAAACCCAAATAATACAAATAATTTATGTTTTTAGATCAGAAAAATGTGAGGAATTCAAATATGCCATCCAAAATAATGTTTGACTAATTTAAATTTTCGAAATTGTTTAATTGCAATAAAAATGCCTTTTCTTAATTAATTAATAACTTTAATTCTATAACTCCAAATTTGACAAATAAGATGTCTAAATCAATCAGCTCGATGAGCTCGTTCTGTTTATGTATTCCATGATATGAATTGCAGCATGCATCATATAAATATTAAATAATCAGAACTGTTTATGGGAGCAAAACATGACTAAAAACTTAATAAAATGATTTATTCTTGTACTCCACACCTCACCCATGTCCTGCTATGTTATGCCATGTAATTTGTGCATCATTCATCATGGCATGCTTGTTTGCTTGTCGCATTGTATTTATATGTTTGCGCATTATATTTATGTTGGCCTTGTTTGTTTGGTTCTTCTCGGATAGACGCCGAGCAGGAGAATTATCAGGAGTTCCAGGAGTACTACCCAGATCCATCTCTCTCTTCAACTGAGCTACCAGGCAAGCACTACCACATGCTTGCATACATATAGTACCTATTGCTTCTATCTTATTCTTGCATCATGGAGTCGCGATTGCATTAAACTGAATCCCAAGTATTGCATGGCCTTTACTTTTAAACCCACCGAAGCTTGTTCCTCCATCCTATGAGCCATTACTACAGGAGTTGCTTGAGCCTTGCGAGTCGTAGAATTGCATGTGTAGGGTTTGTGAGTGTCTGATGGGTAACGAGGTACCTAAACAAATTAACCGAGTAGTAATGGGATAACTAATGAAAGAGGCACCGGTGGGCAATATCTGTTATTTGGTTTTTTATGCTCACTTGTGTCCCGTAGGATCCCGAGTACTTGATACCTGTTCCTTGACTATTCGCACTATCCACATACGGGAGACTCTATGAATCCCCATTTGCATGAGCTTGATTTGCACTTTATTTCTTGGGGCCACAAAGTAGTTTGGGGCTTTATTACTATCCTATACTTATGCCATGCTTTACCGCTTTATTTACGATTGTGCGTGGAGCACCTGTACTGTTTTGGATCGCGGCACGATTTCGCGGTATCGACAAGCCCAGTCACACTTTCGGGTTCCCAGTCGTTTACAGCCGTTCTCGCAAACCCTGGGTCCGTCTCGGAGCCGGCCAACTTCGTTGCGGGTAGCTTATTGGGGTGGCCCCCCTGAAATGATTTATTAATCATGTGATTGCTTTGTCGTGAAAGCCTCGTTGGGTTTTGATTTGGTTTTTCCGAGGTCGATCGTGTGTGTGTTGCTATTTGTGCACCCCTGCAGGGTAAATCT
Source organism: Avena sativa (assembly GCA_916181665.1). Classification (NCBI taxonomy): domain Eukaryota; kingdom Viridiplantae; phylum Streptophyta; class Magnoliopsida; order Poales; family Poaceae; genus Avena; species Avena sativa. The sequence goes on from OV702295.1 coordinate 441,309,790, forward strand.
TTCTGAAAGCCGTGTCCACGGTTATGGACGACTTGGAGCACAGTTTCTCGATCATAGACAAGCATAACTAAAGTACCGTATTTAATTTGACTAAATATCTGAGTAGTAATTAGTGTAATATTCATGGAATGAGTAATAAAACTGCCAACGGATGGGTTGTTCGTCCGCTTTCTCGTTGGTAAGCGAGAAGGAGGATGGATCTGTTACTTTATACTGTTATAATTGTTGTTTCTAATTAACGGACATCCGCCTATCATTGGTTAGGCGGATGGTTAGCGAGTATCTATAGACTTGTTAGTTATTATCTTTTGCTGCAATTGCGTCACCCCAGGTATATGTCCCCTTTAGAGGCATAAAGACTTGCTGAGTACCCCTAGGGTCTCACACGATAAATTGTTTGATTCAGATGAACATGTGTATTCGCAAGATGGATACTGGGTGGAGGAGACAGATGATGTTGGCAACGATCACTCGGTGTAGAGATTCCGGGGATGGGGATCCGTGAGATCTGTGGGCGGGATGTGCTTATTTGTGTGGCATCTTATGCCGATTTGCTTCTTGTCCGTACTCGGATCTTGTTTCTCGCTTCCGCTTGATACTCTTTTGATTGATGTATGAGGAGCTATCCTATACTATTATCTCTATCTAGGATATTTGGATCTTGCCGTATGGCGTTGCAATATTTCTATTTCTTTTAGATGGTATGGCTCTGAGAACTGTTGTAAGGTAGCTTGCATACATACTCACTTGTGTATGTATTTGATCTCTTCGCATGTTGCCTACGCCGCTCGCTCTTGTTCCGACGTTCTTGGAAGTGGTTAGGGCGGTCGACGGACCTACACGTGGGTGGCCCTGGGCCCCCGCTGTAAAATTCCTTAACCACTTTTGGTTCATCCAGGCTTGAACTTAGAGCGTAGGGTCCGAGGTTGTTACACCACCATGTGGCCCCTCTCCGACTCTCCTTCTGGCTCCGTGAGTCTTCTGAAAAAATAGTAACTTTGGCTTTTGTCTCGTCCAATTCCGAGAATATTCATTTTCTGACTTCCTGGAAACCAAAAACAGCAGAAAACAGGCAACTGGCACTGTGGCATCTTGTTAATAGGTTAGTCCTAAAAATCATATGAAAAATACTCCAAAGTGTGGACAAAACATAAGAAAGTAGATAAAACCAAGCATGGAACATCAAAAATTATAGATACATTTGCAATGTATCAGTAAGCTAGTACTACTGGCATGGGTAACTGTACTAAATCACAATGGATAACTTTTATCTTGTATGAGTAAGATAGTGCATGGGTAACTGTACTGAATTACCATGGATAACTTTTAATATATTGTATGGGTAAGCTAGTGCTACTAGCATGGGTAACTAAAATGAATTACCATGTATAATTTTTTCTGATATAAACAAGTACAATTGTTTTACAACATTTATAACTTATAGTGGTATACAATGCCTGCATCTTTAAATTGCACTTGACCATGCGCATGATTGGTGTTTCCTTGTACATATAGTTCTATTTGTTCGTGAGGTTCCAACTCACCTCTGTCTATTTGCACTTGACCAAGCATGTTAGATATGTCGTCAGCGTCTTGAGGTTCAGAGTTAAGGTCAATATCCATCTTGCTTATATTTTTGGTTCTTGTGAATCAAATCATGCAAAATATCAGTGGGTTCAATGTACAACCAGTGGATAACTAAATCCAAATTGGTGGGGTAACTTTTTACTGATAGCATGGGTAACTCCTGTGCTATCTGGTGGTTTTTCTCAGCAAACCTCATACTATCATGGATAGGTAGAGCATATCAAATAATGGAAAATTCAGTGTTTTATTAATAAACAAGTAGTGGATAACTTAAACCAAAATTGGTGGGTAACTTTTTACTGATAGCCTGATAGAATGGGTAACTCCTTTGCTACCTAGTGGGGTACTATGCAAACATCATACATATGTTATCAGGATTGGAAGAACAGAACATTTTCTCTAAAAAAATTACTTGAACTATGACCTATGTAGTAACAAAGAGTTCTACTTTTCTGTTTCCACTTCGCAGGATGTTCAATACAAGAGTTCATGATTGCATTGTGCAATGTTGGACATCGGCAGTGGCAGAGATAGCTACAATGTTTGTACATAGGCTTTGAGAAAGATATCTTATATGGTTTTGCAAATTCTGTATAGAAGAGGGGCAGTGACAGCAATAGGCAGTTGTAAATTAGGTATTGATTCATGTAGATTTTCATGCTCTGGGAAGAAGAGAGAGATTGGAATATTTGTTTTCATATAAATTCATCTAATTTCGTGTGGTTTCCCACCATCCCTCCCCAACCCAATTTTTGTTGTAGGTAAGGTACCTATTATTCTCCTCTTGTTGTTCTCCTTTGGTCAACTCTGTTTCAGGTTTATTGGATGTTGAAAGAGAGTTCTGCCATAGTGTTTTTGCTCTGGTTTCGAGGTTGAAAACGATAGGTGAGCCTCCGGATCTATTCCCCTCTTTTTGTCTTGTATTATCTTGGAGAAGAAGTAGATCACCTTTTCTCTCTGTGTTGTAGTTTTACCCGGTGGGTAATTTTGCCCATGTGCTGGAAACCCGTGGTGTTTGACTGCATTAGTGCTCCATCGAGGCGGGAGGAACAGTGTGGACGCAATTAGGGTGGAGAGGGAACGGGATAGCGGGGCTTCTATCGTGGCATGCGTGGATGTCGGGTTGTTGGACGCAGCGACGCGGTAATCGCGCGGGACAGGGCTGGTCGGTTTTCAACACCCGCTGTGTAGGCGTGTCCTTGTTTAATCGTCTGGTAATGTTCTGATCGCTAGGACACTTCGGTCGCTTGTATGCTGAAACAGAATTATGCAATTAATCACATCGTCCGCTCGTCTACTAGAATAAACCAGATGAGTGCAACTGCTCTGCCTCGTTACCACTCTAGTCCTCTTTCGTCCTGCAACTCATCATCCTTGCCTCTTTCGTAGATAAACCACTGCTACTTGGTGGCTCTGGCATTTCAATTTTCCTGCAACTCATCATCCTCCGCCATCGTTTTATCCATATATACTTTTTTAGATCTATTGATCTATACTCATATCTCAATTCGTCCTCGGTTTTTAGGGTTTGATGTTTCTGCTTTGTTGTAAGTTAAAATATTTGTTTGCTAATGCATGAGCCTAACCTGAAATTGGTTAAGCTTATGAAGAGCGTTCGACATGGTGAACACAGATGACTGTTTGTTTTAAGAGTGAATTCCACATTTTACCCCTAGTTATGCATTTGTGACACTAATTACCCTGTCGAGTAGAAAATTGTCTCGATTACCCTCTTTAAAAGCTTTGAACCCTTGTTTTCTGATAATGTCTCTTAGTCGAAGGAGTAAGATGTGAACAGAAGTTCAAAAATATCAATACAACGATGAGGAATTGAACATATGAATGAGAGAAGTCTAAACATGATTGTCGACCATGCTCCCTAATCTTTACACATTTTACCATGCCACTTGGTGTAACATGTCAGTTCTATCCAACAAAAACAAGCAAAGTGTTAAATTGGGATAAAATTGTGCTAAAAGTCTCTTTAATGAGATATTTTGGTAGAAGTTCCACTAAATGGGGTAAAATGTGTCATAAATACAGAACTACGAGGTAAAAAGAGGAATTCACTCTTGTTTTAATGTGCTGGTCGAGCTGAGATGACTGCAAGGTCTGGCTGGCGTCGTCCTCCAGGCCCCAGTCAGTTGCGTTCCTCCGCCCAATCCTATCCGGCGCCATGCTCCTCTGTCCTAACTCTATCGCAATTCCGGCCGTCGTCTCATGTGTCCAAGCGGTAGAGCACGTTTTGCTTGGGTATTTTGCTATGTTCTTCTACCCAGCGGCAGAGCACGTTTTGCTCTACGTTTGCCCAGTTTAAGGAATACGATGATTGATTTCTCATAACAAACTGTCGAAATTCATATCACAATAATCTGATTGCGTATATTCTAAACTGCATACAGTTTGTTCCTTCTTCTTCTCATGGTACTGCAGTGATGCTCACTATGGTGGCTAATTCGTCAAGCCATTGGATAATTTAAATAGCCAAAGTTCAGAAAGAAAAACAGACCTATATGCATCAACGGTCATAATACTAGAATTGTATTTGTTGATGCCTCTAACCTGGCCAGTGCCGGCCGGCTGGAGCCTAATATCGATCATTTTTTCTTTCTTTGTTGAGATATGTGTCATCATCAATAGGGTTGGAGTTCTGGCACCTAGGTCTATTTGATCTCGCCTAGCTGGACCAATACGGGTATGGACTTGAGTCTGTCGGACCAGTGTGTATTGTGTTCTATACGGAGTAGAGTAAACACGAATACCTGAAGGTATGCGCGTACGGTGCGTGGTGCCCCACACGAAATTAATGAGAGCCGCTGACGGACGGTGAGACGGGGTGTACGACCGGAACATGTAGCGTGAACAGTACGTGTACCGCGGTACAGGAAACCCCCTACTTCCATCAAGGTTGTGAGACTGACATGATCATGTAAGGTTTGGATTTAAGGTGATGCGGTCTTATTCCTCAGTCTGGTAATCTGAATCTTTTTAGTCGCGTTTCTGTTGTGTATGCTGATGTAACTGCTTCGTTGTGTATCGAGCTTCTAGCAGCAGAGCGAGTGTGTGCACGTTTCTATATCAACTGAAGGGTGTAGGAGCGGGTACTATGAGGAATCTAGCAACTCTTGCTCAGTAGTTCTTTTTTTTAGAGCCTCTTGCTCAGTAGTTGTTTCCCTTTGTAGCAGTAATACTAGAACCGGCCTGTAAGCTGGGCAAGATTCATCTTATGCCAACAAAAAAAATCCGTTGTCTTCTTGGGCAAGAGCGCGCGTCCCCTTCGTACACGAGCGCCCTCCCGGCGTGGTAGCCTGGGCAGAGCATGCCCAACAGACGCAAGGCGACGTAGAGGGAGCGGCAGAGTCAGCCAGCGCGCGACACGGCGCTCGCATCCTCGAACGACATGATACCTCACCGAGCCGCCGTGGTCTTGGCCTGGCGACATTCAAGCTTGTGAAGTGTGAAGTGTGAAGCTGAGCATGACCGCCGCGGCCATGGCAGCGACCGACGAGGGCGACGATCTAGACATGCGACGTCGCGCCGAAGCCACGATGGCGACGATGCGACCGTGGAGACCGAGTTACGCGTACGTGGTGCAGGAGGCCGGCATGCAAAGCGCTTGTGCATGTTTCGCTAGCTAGCTGTGTGTGATCGATCGTTGCGCTGATTAAGGACCAACTGGACCTGCTTGGATATCCTTGGCAGTCCATGTTTCCAGGTAGCTGGGTGGACCGGCACGACCTAAACGTCCGGGGTCGTACTCATTGCACTCATTGTGGTGGCCCCATTGATGTTGCAGGATCGGGAGAGATGGAAACTTGGAAAACAAAAACGATTAGCCAGGGATCGAAGGATTTTTGTCGCGTACTACGACCTTTCTGTTTTCTCTTTATTTATCTAGACCCAAACTGATCTGCAAAGGGAGCTAACTGAATCATTGAAAACCGGTCACGTACACCGAGCTTACTGGCCATGCCATCCCATGGCGCCCGTTGTGCGTGATCCACTACATCAGCTACGACCTGGTTGACGTCGTGCCATCCCACGACACTGGATCGAAGCGGAGAACAAGTCTACTGCTAGACCTATGACTGAACCGAGGTGTGGACATACACACATTGTCTCGATTATTACTTCTACTAACTGTTAACTGAACCTGATAAAAGGAAACACTAACAGCTACAGGTGCAGCAGGGTTTAGACATCAAATCTCCCCCTAAAACCTGATGCGCCTAGGATACCTTCATCACTCCAAGCATCTGCCTCAGCTCCACGAACTTAGCGCGCCCAAGTGACTTGGTAAGAATATCTACCAACTGTTCGTCAGTACGAACATGATCGACATCCACTTTGCCCATCTCTATGCATTCCCTGATATAGTGAAAGCGAGTGTCGATGTGTTTGCTCCGGCCGTGGTGAACAGGGTTCTTGCAAAGTGCAATCGCCGATTTGTTATCAACATAGAGTTTGATCTTCTTGGTCCCTTCTCCAATCATCTCCCCAAACAGCTGGCTTATCCAGACAGCCTGACAGGCTGCTGTTGATGCTGCGATATATTCAGCTTCGCAGCTTGATAAGGCTACGATTTTCTGCTTTTGAGAAGCCCACGTCACTGCACTTGATCCGAGAAGAAATACCAGGCCAGAGGTGCTCTTCCGATCATCAGGATCTCCAGCGAGGTCACTATCGCTATATCCTGTGATCACTTCAGTGCCTATTCCAGCTTTGAACACACAGCCCAAGTCTGCTGTACCTTGTACATATCGCAGAATCTGCTTCAGGGCTGCCCAGTGCTGCCTTCCCGGTGACTCCATATGCCTGCTCACGATCCCCACAGAATACGCAAGATCAGGTCTTGAGTTTACCAGGTACCGTAGGCTACCAACCAGACTTCTGTATTTGCCTGCGTCGATCACTTCCCCATCAACCATCTTGCTCAGAGTGAGGCGATTCTCCATGGGGACGTGGCATGGGTTGCAATCCTTCATGCCTGCAACTTGCAGAATCTTTCTTGCATAGCTGGACTGACATATTGAGATTCTTCCCTCCTCTTGTCTAACTTCAATGCCCACATAGTAACTGAGAGCACCTAGGTCACTCATCTGGAACAATTGGTGCATCTGTCTCTTGAAGATCTCGATCACGTCACTGCTTGTCCCGGTGATGATAAGATCATCAACATACACGCCAACAACCAAGAAGCCAGCTTCTTCCTCGCGCTGGTACAGAGCATGATCGAGCTCGCACCGTTTGAAACCCAACGACTCCATGGACGAGTCCAGTTTAGCATTCCAAGCGCGGGGCGCCTGTCGCAGTCCGTATAGAGCCTTGTGTAGCCTCAGTACCTTGTCAGAGTTGTCGTTGTCGACGAAACCAGCAGGTTGATGGACATATACCTCCTCGAGTAGATCACCGTTGAGGAAGGCAGACTTAATATCCATATGGTGAACTGTCCATCCCCGGTGAGCAGCCACTGCGAGGAGCAGACGCACGGTCTCGAGACGGGCTACTGGTGCGAACACTTCGTCAAAATCGACACCCTGGCGCTGAGCGTAGCCCTTTGCCACCAATCTGGCCTTGTGCTTCACTATGTTTCCAGCGGGATCCCGCTTCACTTTGTAAATACATTTTAGTCCGATGGCGCGGTGACTGGCCGGCAATGTCGCCAGCTCCCAGGTGCCGTTCTCCCGAATGCATCGCATCTCCTCCTCCATGGCGTTGCGCCATGAAACTTGATCAAGGGCCTCGTCAACTGAGGCTGGTTCTTCTGCTGCGGCAAGGCACAGCTCGCCTAGCTCCAGCTCGCCAGTGTACTTCGGGTTTGGCAGGAATATGCCGCTCTGGGCACGAGTACACATCTGATGCGTTGGCTGCTTCAGAGGCGCCGCTGGTGCAGGATCTGGGGCTGGAGCTGGATCAGATGAGGCCCTGCTTGACGAGGCTGTAGGGGTTCGTAGCATGGAAAACAAAAATTTTCTACCGCATACAAACAAACAAGCCAAGATCTATCTACTAGATTGTAGCAACGAGTCGATGGAATAACTTACCCTCGAAGATTCCAAAGCGGTTAACGAGAGCAGATTCTCGTGGGTGATGTAGTCGTACTCTTTCCGATCTCAAGATCGCGTAGACGATCCTTCCAGCGCCGCGTTCCCGCAGCGCTCCCGCAGTCGGTCACACGTTCGGTACTCGACGAAGACCTTCCTCTCCCTTGTTCCAGCAGGCAGCGGAGGTTGTAGCACTCTCCTCGTGATTCCGGCAGCACAACGGCGTGGTACCGGAAGTAGAGGGGAAATCCCGCAGGGCTTCGCCTTAAGCCGGTGCGAGTATGGTGGAGTATGAGAGAGGCTATTAGTGGTCTAGTAATTAGACACACCAATTAGAGGGCTCTAAACCAATTAGAAGGCTCTAAACCGAAATAGCTCTAAACCGGGGTTTAGATCTAGGGTTTAGTTTAGAGGATAGGAACTTGTGTGTGTCAGGAGGGGCAGCCCTGCCCCTCCCTTTATAGGTGGGAGGGCCGGCGGCCAAGGGGAGGGAGTGGAGTCCCTCCCCAACTCGGCTTGGGGTGGGGCGCCGGCTTGGGGAGGAGGGAATCCCTCCCCAACTCGGTTTCCTCTTCTCCTCCTCTTTCCACTTTCCAAAAAACTTGCCGTTTGACTTTCAAACAAGCCGTTTGACTTTTCAATTTAGGATTTAAATAAACCCTTTATTTTGGACAGCAAGAACACCTAGTACATGATGCAATCATTCCAACTTACAATGACACATTCATGTACCCTTCCCCCTCCGGAGTGCCGGACATTCCGGGACCTTCTAGAATGTTCCCGATGAAAACACCGGAACCATTCCCCAACTCCGAAACGGGACTTTCCTTATATGAATCTTATTCTCCGGACTATTCCGGATCTCCTCGTGATATCCCGGATCCCATCCGAGACTCCGAACAACATTCGGTCTCTTTCTCATAATACCATAACTACTCAAACAACGTCGAATCCTTAAGTGTGTCTCCCTACGGTTCGTGAATTATGCGGACATGATCGAGACACTTCTCCGAACAATAACCAATAGAGGAATCTGGAAATTCATATGGCTCCCACATATTTCTACGATTACTTTGCGATCGAATGAACCACTTACATACGATACCAATTTCCCTTTGTCTCACGATATGTTACTTATCCGAGGTTATGATCGTCGGTATCTCTGCATACCTAGTTCAACCTCGTTACTGATAAGTACTCTTTTCTCGTTCCCGTGATATGTGATCCCTTGTGACCCAGTCACATGCTTGCAAGCTAATTGGATGACATTTCACCGAGAGGGCCCAGAGAATATCTATCCGTCATATGGATGGACAAATCCCACTCTTGATCCATGTGTTTCAACCAATACTTTCCGAACACTCAATACCACCTTTATAGCCACCCTGTTACGGTGTGGTGTTTGATGACATCAAAGCATCCATCCGGTAAAGGTGATATGTATGATCTCATGGTCGAAGGAATTAGGTTACTATGTATCAGAAAGCATATAGCAATTGAACTATTGAAATGACTTGATCTTTATGCTACGCTTATCTATAGGAGTATGTCCACCATATCATTCTCCTAACGATATGATCTTGTTGTTAACAACATCTCAATGTTCATGATAGGGAAACCACAATCATCTATTAACCAACAAGCTAGTGAAGTATAGAGGCTATACTAGGGACTTCAATTTAAGTTTACAATTCACACAAGTATTAATGTTTCCTTGTTAATACTATTATAGCATGAATATAAACATTTATCATAAACACAAAGATATAATAATAACTATATTTATTATTGCCTCTAGGGCATATCTCCAACAGTCTCCCACTTGCACTAGAGTCAATAATCTAGTTTCAAACCTTTGTGTATTCAACACCTATGGATTTCCGGTGTTGCATGTACACGATTGCTAGTGGTCAACTGATCTCCGGATCTGACACTTCCAGGTCCGTGTGTAATTGCATGTCTTTGCGTCTCTACGCATCACTCATTCTCTAATGAGATGGCTTTGTATAATTTGGTCTTTCAGTGTGACCTTTAGTTCTTTGGGGTTAAAACATGTTGATAATATTGTCGCACAATATATCTTCATAGTATTATCCCGCTGTGAACTACACCTAGTTTGATAACAAACTACTTGACACAAATGCCCTCTTTTGCTGCTATAATAGCAGTCATATACTTAGCCTTTTGTTGAAGTATCTGTCACAATGTCTTAACTTTGGAACTCATCCAAATCCATTATGGAACTCACTTTCCATTATATTGTGCCACCCTTAATTTAGATTGAGATAAACTTAATTTGTACTCTGTGACAAAACTAGTATCAATGTAGTACTTTTACAATGAACTAACCATCTATTTGTCACTTCTACAAATAATATACTCTTAGTTCTTCCAAAAGATCATAAGAATATCCTTACTATCGTCCAATGATCATCTTATGAATCATTCTGGTATATGCTCATAACTTTTAGAGCATAGGACATATCTGGATTTGTACATACCACAGTATGATTGATATAAACACTCTTTGTGATTTCATACATCAAGTATCAATCTATACTTGAATCTTTGTTTCACTTACCAAATGTCAATACACTTGAATATATCATCAACATTGAACTCTTTCAATCCTTTTTGTGCGACAAGAACCTTTTCTTGTAGTTTCTATATTGAACTCATTCAATATCTCGTTTATGTACTTCTGGCACAACCATATTAGCATCTATTGATGCCAAATATTTGGGTTTTGCCTAAGTCTTTCATCAGGATGAAATTCTTAATATGTGTTAATAAAAGATACATCATTTCTAATCAACAATATGTCCTCCACATAATGTATTAGAAATATGTCTTTAGCGCTCCCACTTAATTTCTTGCAAATGCAAGCATCTTCATTGTCTCCGATGAAATTAAACTCTTTTAACAGTTTCATCATAGTGAAGATTCCAACTCCGCTATGCTTACTTCAACCATTGAAGTTTGCATATGCATTCAGCATCCTTTGAATTAACAAAACCCTTTGGACCATGTCATGCACACGTCCTAGGTAACAATTCTATTAGAAGAACTTGTTTTGTTTATTCAACTACCATATAACAAAATTATATGTAGTGGTTGCTATATTAATCCGTATAGACTAAATATCGCTATGAAAGATCAAATCTTGTCATAGTCAATCTTTGAACATTGTTGTGAACTCTCTCCCAACATGTCGACTATAGATGTGAAACATCCATGTCTATTTCTTTATAGATCCAAACACAACTGTAAGGTCTTACACCTTTCTCGAGGGTCTTTCAAGTTCAAAACTTGATTTCTCGTGTATGGAATTATCACGGATTTTATGGCTTCAAGCCATTTGACGGAGTCAGGGCCCATCATCGCTTCTTTGCATGTAGTCCGTTCATTATTCTCAAATAATGATTCAACCCTCAAATCTTAGTATTTGATTGTTTACTCGACCTACTTGTTTCAATAGAAACTTAGACCTCCGTGACCACAACCTTTGAGGCACGTGAGCCATGAGCATTATTGCTGCCTCCGGAACACTTTTCGGTGCTGCGCAACTCTGCACATATAGCTAAGGTTCTTTTAACCTTATCAAAGTTCTATTGTCCTCCCACTTTAACTTTTCACGAAAAATTCCTTCTCAAAGAAACTTGACGTTCTAAGCGACAAACACTTTTGTCTCCGGTGTTTGTGGAGGAATACTTAATATTTATACAAAGACAGGTTTATCCGACTTTGGTTGCACACATCTTTCTTATGCATAGCATACCAATGTTTTAAGAAAGGACTACTTGGGTTTTATCCCAAACCATAACTTTATATGGTGTCATTTCAGCGGATTATGATGGAGCTCTTTTTAGTGGAAAAGCGGTAGTCTCTAAAGCTTTTAATCTTTAAAATATAATGGCAGTTTTATGAATTACACCTTTGATCTTACCATGTCAAACAAGGTTTAATTACATATCTCGAACACTCCATACTCTTATGGTGTTTCGGGAAAATGCAAATCCACGGAACGATTCCTTAAATCTTAGGTATTATGCTAAACTTGTAACTCAAATATCTTCCTTTATGATCTTATCATAAACTATTTATATTCTTGTTACAATGATTTTGCACTTCATCTTGAAAATCTTTGAACTTTTCAAATGTTTCATACTTTATCCTTATTAAGTAAATATTCATATATTCACTCAAATTTTCGGAGAAAGCATATGAAGTTGAAATGCATCGCTCTCTGACTACACATAATGGACTTTGTACAACAATATGTACAAGTTCCAATAAGCTAGCCATTCGTTCCCTTTTGGCCTATGAACGAAGTTTTAATTATCTCTAGAAAGGTTTCACAAGCATCATTTGATCAAAATCAAAAGACTCCAAAATTCCATCCACATGGAGTTTCTTCATGTTTTCTTTCCAATATAATTTAAATGGCGATGTCACTTCCTAAGTGATCTTTCAATCAATTTGTCTTTCGACATTTTAGCACTAGTTTTATGGATATGATTTCTCCAACGAGATTTGTAAATCATCCATCTTTTATGGATTACGGCAATTATTTGAACAACCCTGTTGTTCTCATAATACCTGATGAAACAAATCTTGAAGGCAAGCTTTGATGTTTAACGAGCAACACAATAACCCTTTATTTGTTCTCGATGAACATCATCACATATTCTTTTGCTAGTTACTTAGGCCATTGTAGTTCATGAATTGTGTTGTTTCGTATGACGATTCACACCAACAAATTCAGTATCAAATACTTAAGAACCACATTGTTTAATAAGCAAAGAATACAACCATAACATGTATATCATCTATATACTTAAACTGAACAATTCTAGTCTTTTCTTTTCTGCCATATATTTATGAGATTTTCTTTCAGTATTTCCTTTTCTGTTTGAAAGAATCTATCAACATCAACAGTGGAGTCATACATATGACACATAGTCCAAAGCGAGTATAATTGAATACCAATGTCTTTGGATCAAATGTTTGGTGTTCTTTCAAATTCCTTTCTTTAGTAATCTATTGGTGTAGTAAACATTTTACCTACATCAAATATTCACCTTCATCATGGAATCGTCCATGACCAAGCTACTTTTAGCTTATAACGGTGAATCGCGAGTATAATGTTGCTCTCCAAAACCTTTTGGAAGATTAGGACAACTAGTGTCTCCAACCTTTTGCAAATTTTCATCAAATATGAGAACATGACTTTTGCCATATTATACTCTATTATGTTGTAACCAAAACTTTGTTTCAGATATCACAATATCTTCCACATATCATGGTTTCTGAAACAACTCTTTCAGATCCTAGATAACCTTGATATTAAGACAATCCTTTGAATATCAAGAATCATGGAGACAAACATGATACTTTATATACTAACACTTGGAATTTGTTACTCTTGATTTAATACCAATTATTAAACTTCATGGAGTAACCGGAACTTACTGAAAGTTTGCAATAGGACTTTTAAACTTTAGATTAACACTTCAAAACAATACGATACCAGTTCGTAAAGTAACTAACCAGAATTCTATAGTTCTATCATCTCAATTATAACTAAGCGCAAGGTGGTAAACGGATGCCAATGACTACAACAACTATGCAAATTCACTTTGATTTAGTTTATGATAAATTGAGTTCTAATTAATAATTAAATTAATCTAGGTGAACTCCCACTCAAAACAACATCCCTCACATTGTTTTTGTGATCACACGAACCAAATCCACCACATCAAAACCGATCATCACAAGAGTTGATATGGCTTCAATGGCGAACAATCAACATGTTCATCATATCTACTATATGACTCATGCTCTACCTTTCGGTAATCCGTGTTCCTGAGGCCATGTCTGTACATGCTAGGCTCGTCAAGATCAAACCTTAGCTACCGCATAAGCAAATCTGGCTTGCTTACGTTGTATTCACCCGCGGAATCAAAGACACCCGATCATCACGTGGTGCTTCGAAGCAACAAGCTTTGGCAACGGTGCATACTAAGGGTGAACACTTTAGAACTTGAAATTTATGTGCATGAGGGATCATCTTATAATGCTACCGTCGTCTACTAAGCAATACAAGATGCATAAAGGATTAACATCACATGCAATTCATAATATGTGATATGATATGGCCTTTCTTCTTTGTGCTTCCGATCTCCATCTTCAAGCACGAACATGATCTCCATCATCACCGGCATAGCATCAAGGTCAATGACGCTTCTTCATGGTTGTCGTCCACCAGCTTCAACTATTACAACTATTTTGAATAGACACGCAGGTCTTAACAGAATTTAAAGACAACCATATGGCTCCTGCCGGTTGCCAACTTACAATAAGGAACATTGCATACATCAAATATAATCACAATCATGGCCATATCACATCACTGCACACCCCTGCAAAACAAAGTTAGACGCTTCTACTTTCTTTGCATATTTTACGTGGTTTGGGGCTTTCCATAAGTGTCATTCTAACCTACGAACAAGAACCACAACATTGATACTAGCATTGTTGATTACCCGTTGTAAATTGGATCTTTACTATGCTAGGAGAAACAGGCACCCGCAAAGCCACTTATGCAATACGAGTTGCATGTCTAGCGTGGAGCAAGTCTCATGAACGATGTCATGTAAGGTTTGTTGGAGATATGCCCAAGAGGCAATAATAAAGTGGTTATTATCATGTCTTCACACTTATGATAAATGTTTACATACCATGCTATAATTGTATTAACCGGAAACATTAATACTTGTGTGATTTGTAAACTAAAATAAGAGTCCCTAGTAAAGCCTCTTGTTAAACTAGCTTGTTGGTTAATATATGATCATTGTTTCCTGATCATGAACATAGAGATGTTATTAACAACAGGATCATATCGTTAGGAGAATGGTGTGATGGACATACTCCTATAGATAAGCGTAGCATAAAGATCAAGTCATTTCAATAGTTCAATTGCTATATGCTTTCTGATACATAGTAACCTAATTCCTTCGACCATGAGATCATGCATATCACCTTTACTGGATGGATGCTTTGATGTCATCAAACACCACACCGTAACAGGGTGGCTATAAAAGTGGCATTGAGTGTGCGGAAAGTATTGGTTGAAACACATAGATCAAGAGTGGGATTTGTCCATCCATATGACGGATAGATATACTCTGGGCCCTCTCGGTGAAATGTCATCCAATTAGCTTGCAAGCATGTGACTTGGTCACAAGGGATCACATATCACGGGAACGAGAAAAGAGTACTTATCAGTAACGAGGTTGAACTAGGTATGCAGAGATACCGACGATCATAACCTCGGATAAGTAACATATCGTGAGACAAAGGGACATTGGTATCATATGTAAGTGGTTCATTCGATCGCAAAGTAATCGTAGAAATATGTGGGAGCCATATGAATTTCCAGATTCCTCTATTGGTTATTGATCGGAGAAGTGTCTCGATCATGTCCGCATAATTCACGAACCGTAGGGAGACACACTTAAGGATTCGACGTTGTTTGAGTAGTTATGGTATTATGAGAAAGAGACCGAATATTGTTCGGAGTCTCGGATGGGATCCGGGATATCACGAGGTGATCCGGAATGGTCCGGAGAATAAGATTCATATAAGGAAAGTCCCGTTTCGGAGTTCGGGAATGATTCCGGTGTTTTCATCGGGAATGTTCTAGAAGGTTCCGGATTGTCCGGCACTCCGGGGGGGGAAGGGGTACATGAATGTGTCATTACATATTGGAATGATTGCATCATGTACTAAGTGTTCTTGCTGTCCCAAATATAGGATTAAATTGAATCCTAAAACAGAAAAGTCAAATGTCCAGTTTGAAAGTCAAACGGCTAAAACAAGAAACTGTGGGAAACAAGCAAGAGGAGTTGGAATCAACTTGGAGGAGGAGTTGGACTCCTCCAGGCCGGCGCCCAGCCCAAGGACGAGTTGGGGAGGGACTCCCTCCCTCCCCTGGCGCGCCAAGACCCCCCTCCCATAAAAGGAGGGGCAGGGCTCCTCCTACACACACAAGTTTCCTATCCTCTAAACTAAACCCTAGATCTAGACCCCGGTTTAGAGCTATTCGGTTTAGAGCCTTCTAATTGGTTTAGAGCCTTCTAATTGGTGTGTCTAATTAATAGACCACTAATAGCCTCTCTCATAAGCTCCACCATACTCGCACCGGCTTAAGGCGAAGCCCTGCGGGATTTCCCCTCTACCTCCGGTACCACGCCGTTGTGCTGCCGGAATCGCGAGGAGAGTGCTACAACCTCCGCTGCCTGCTGGAACAAGGGAGAGGAAGGTCTTCGTCGAGTACCGAACGTGTGACCGACTGCGGGAGCGCTGCGGGAACGCGGTGCCGGAAGGATCGTCTACGCGATCTTGAGATCGGAAAGAGTACGACTACATCACCCACGAGAATCTGCTCTCGTTAAACACTTTGGAATCTTCGAGGGTGAGTTATTCCATCGACTCGTTGCTACAATCTAGTAGATAGATCTTGGCTTGTTTGTTTGTATGCGATAGAAAATTTTTGTTTTCCATGCTACGAACCCCTACAGTGGTATCAGAGCCGTGTCTATATGTAGATCTGTTGCACGAGTAGAACACAATGGTCATTGTGGGCGTTGATGCTTTTATTGTCGATTGCTTCTTGTGTACTTTGCATCTTGCGGTATGTTGGGATGAAGCGGCCCGGGCTAACCTTACATGACATCGTTCATGAGACTTGCTCCACGTTTGACATGCAACTTGTATTGCATAAGTGGCTTTGCGGGTGCCTGTTTCTCCTAGCATAGTAAAGATCCAATTTACAACGGGTGATCAACAATGCTAGTATCAATGTTGTGGTTCTTGTTCGTAAGTTAGAACGACACTTATGGAAAGCCCCAAACCACGTAAAATATGCAAAGAAAGTAGAAGCGTCTAACTTTGTTTTGCAGGGGTGTGCAGTGATGTGATATGGCCATGATTGTGATTATATATGATGTATGCAATGTTCCTTATTGTAAGTCGGCAACCGGCAGGAGCCATATGGTTGTCTTTAATTTCTGTTAAGACCCGCGTGTCTATTCAAAGTAGTTGTAATAGTTGAAGCCGGTGGACGACAACCATGGAGAAGCGTCATTGACCTTGATGCCATGCCGGTGATGATGAAGATCATGTTCGTGCTTGAAGATGGAGATCGGAAGCACAAAGAAGAAAGGCCATATCATATCACATATTATGAATTGCATGTGATGTTAATCCTTTATGCATCTTGTATTGCTTAGTAGACGACGGTAGCATTATAAGATGATCCCTCAAGCACACAATTTCAAGTTCTTAAGTGTTCACCCTTAGTATGCACCGTTGCCAAAGCTTGCTGCTTCAAAGCACCACGTGATGATCGGGTGTCTTTGATTCCGCGGGTGAATACAACGTAAGCAAGCCAGATTTGCTTATGCGGTAACTAAGGTTTGATCTTGACGAGCCTAGCATGTACAGACATGGCCTCAGGAACACGGATCACCGAAAGGTAAAGCATGAATCATATAGTAGATATGATGAACATGTCGATTGTTCGCCATTGAAACTATATCAACTCTCGTGATGATCGGTTTTGATGTGGTGGATTTGGTTCGTGTGATCACTAAAACAATGTGAGGGATATTGTTTTGAGTGGGAGTTCACCTAGATTAATTTAATTATTAATTAGAACTCAATTTATCATAAACTAAATCAAAGAGAATTTGCATAGTTGTTGTAGTCATTGGCATCCGTTTACCACCTTGCGCTTAGTTATAATTGAGATGATAGAACTATAAAATTCTGGTTAGTTACTTTACGAACTGGTATCGTATTGTTTTGAAGTGTTAATCTAAAGTTTAAAAGTCCTATTGCAAACTTTCAGTAAGTTCCGGTTACTCCATGAAGTTTAATAATTAGTATTAAATCAAAGAGTAACAATTCCAAGTGTTAGTATATAAGTATCATGTTTGTATCCATGATTCTTGATATTCAAAGGATTCCCTTAATATCAAGGTTATCTAGGATCTGAAAGAGTTGTTTCAGAAACCATGATGTGTGGAAGATATTGTGATATCTGAAACGAAGTTTTGGTTGCAACATGATAGAGTATAATATGGCAAAAGTCATGTTCTCATATTTGATGAGAATTTGCAAAAAGGTTGGAGACACTTGTTGTCCTAATCCTCCAAAAGGTTTTGGATAGCAACATTATACTCATAATTCATCGTTATAAGCTAAAAGTAGCTTGATCATGGACGATTCCATGATAAGGGTGAATATTTGATGTAGGTGAAATGTTTACTACACCAAGAGATTACTAAAGAAAGGAATTTGAAAGAACACCAAATATTTGATGATGGTGATCTACTTCAAAGTGCAAGTCCAAAGACATTGGTATTTAATTATACACGCTTTGGACTATATGTCATATGTATGACTCCACTATTGATGTTAATAGATTCTTTCAAACAGAAAAGGAAATACTGAAAGAAAATCTCATAAATATATGGCAGAAAAGAAAAGATTAGAATCGTTCAGTTTAAGTATATAGATGATATACATGTTATGGCTATATTCTTTGCTTGTTAAACAATGTGGTTCTTAAGTATTTGATACTGAATTTGTTGGTGTGAATCGTCATACGAAACAACACAATTCATGAACTACAATGGCCTAAGTAACTAGCAAAAGAATATGTGATGATGTTCATCGAGAACAAAATAAAGGGTTATTGTGTTGCTTGTTAAACATCAAAGCTTGCCTTCAAAGATTTGTTTTATCAGGTATTATGAGAACAAAAGGATTGTTCAAATAATTGCCGTAATCCATAAAAGATGGATGATTCGCAAATCTCGTTGGAGACATCACATCCATAAAACTAGTGCTAAAAATGTCGAAAGACAAATTGATTGAAAGATCACTTAGGAAGTGACATCGCCGTTTAAATTATATTTGAAAGAAAACATGAAGAAACTCCATGTTGATGGAATTTTGGAGTCTTCTGATTTTTGATCAAATGACGCTTGTGAAACTTTCTTAGAGATAATTAAAACTTCGTTCATAGGCCAAAAGGGAACGAATGACTAGCTTATTGGAACTTGTACATATTGTTGTACGAAGTCCGTTATGTGTAGTCAAGAGCGATGGATTTCAACTTCATATGCTTTCTCCGAAAATTTGAGTGAATATATGAATATTTACTTAATAAGGATGAAGTGTGAAATATTTGAAGAGTTCAAAGACTTTCAAGATGAAGTGCAAAATCATTGTAACAAGAATATAAACAGTTTATGATAAAGATCATAAAGGAAGATATTTGAGTTACAAGTTTAGCATAATACCTAAGATTTAAGGAATCGTTCCGTGGATTTGCATTTCCCGAAACACCATAAGAGTATGGAGCGTTCGAGATATGTAATTAAACCTTGTTTGACATGGTAAGATCAAAGGTATAATTCATAAAACTGCCATTGTATTTTAAAGATTAAAAGCTTTAGAGATTACCGTTTTTCCACTGAAAAGAGCTTCATCATAATCCGTTGAAATGACACCATATAAAGTTATGGTTTGGGATAAAACCCAAGTTGTCCTTTCTTAAACATTGGTATGCTATGCATAAGAAAGATGTTTGCAACCAAAGTCAGATGAACCTGTCTTTGTATGTTATTTCGAATAACTGTTAAGTACTCCTCCATAACGTCGGAGACAAAAGTGTTTGTCACTTAAAACGTCAAGTTTCTTTGAGAAGGAATTTTTCGTGAAAAGTTAAGTGGGAGGACAATAGAAACTTTGATAAGGTTAAAAGAACCTTAGCTGTATGTGCAGAGTTGCGCAGCGCCGAAAAGTGTTCCGGAGGCGGCAACAATGCTCATGGCTCACGTGCCTCAAAGGTTGTGGTCACGGAGATCTAAGTTCCTATTGAAACAAGTAGATCGGGTAAACAATCAAATACCAAGATTTGAGGGTTGAATCATTATTTGAGAATAGTGAACCGACTACATGCAGAGAAGCGATGATGGGCCCTGACTCCGTCAAATGGCTTGAAGCCATATAATCCGTGATAGTTCCATACACGAGAAATCAAGTTTTGAACTTGAAGGACCCTCGAGAAAGGTGTAAGACCTTATAGTTGTGTCTGGATCTATAAAGAAATAGTCGACATGTTGGGAAAGAGTTCACAACAATGTTCAAAGGTTGACTATGACAAGATTTGATCTTTCATAGTGATATTTAGTCTAGACGGATTAATGTAGCAACCACTACATATAATTTGTTATATGGAAGTTGAATAAACAAAACAAGTTCTTCTAATAGAATCGTTACCTAGGACATGTGCATAACACGGTCCATAGGGTTTTGTTAATTCAAAGGATGCTAAAAGCATATGCAAACTTCAATGGTTAGAGTGAGCATAGCGGAGTTGGAATCTTCACTATGATGAAACTGTTAAAAGGGTTTAATTTCATCAGAGACAATGAAGATGCTTGCATTTGCAAGAAATTAAGTGGGAGCGCTAAGACATGTTTCTAATACATTATGTGGAAGACATATTGTTGATTGGAAATAATGTATCTTTTATTAACACATATTAAGAATTTCATCCCGATGAAAGACTTAGGCAAAACCCAAATATTTGGCATCAATAGACGCTAATATGGTTGTGCCAGAAGTACATAGACAAGATATTGAATGAGTTCAATATAGAAACTACAAGAGAAGGTTCTTGTTGCACAGAAAGGATTGAAAGAGTTCAATGTTGATGATATATTCAAGTGTATTGGCACTTGGTAAGTGAAACAAAGATTCAAGTATAGATTGATACTTGATGTATGAAATCACAAAGAGTATTTATATCAATCATACTGTGATATGTACAAATCCAGATATGTCCTATGCTCTAAATGTTGTGAGCAAATACCAGAATGATTTGTAAGATGATCATTGGACAATAGTAAGGATATTCTTATGATCTTCTGAAAGAACTAAGAGTATAATATTTGTAGAAGTGACAAATAGATGGTTAGTTCATTGTAAAAGTACTACATTGATACTAGTTTTGTCACAAAGTACAAATTAAGTTTATCTCAATCTAAACTAAGGGTGGCACAATATAATGGAAAGTGAGTTCCATAATGGATTTGGATGATTTCCAAAGTTAAGACATTGTGACAGATACTACAACAAAAGGCTAAGTATATGACTGCTATTATAGCAGCAAAAGAGGGCATTTGTGTCAAGTAGTTTGTTATCAAACTAGGTGTAGTTCACAGCGGGATAATACTATGAAGATATATTGTACGACAATATTGTCAACATGTTTTAACCCCAAAGAACTAAAGGTCACACCGAAAGACCAAATTTATACAAAGTCATCTCATTAGAGAATGAGTGATGCGTACAGACGCAAAGACATGCAATTACACACGGACCTGGAAGTGTCAGATCCGGAGATCAGTTGACCACTAGCAATCGTGTACATACAACACTTGAAAGCCATAGGTGTTATATACACAAAGGTTCGAAACTAGATTATTGACTCTAGTGCAAGTGGGAGACTGTTGGAGATATGCCCAAGAGGCAATAATAAAGTGGTTATTATCATGTCTTCACACTTATGATAAATGTTTACATACCATGCTATAATTGTATTAACCGGAAACATTAATACTTGTGTGATTTGTAAACTAAAATAAGAGTCCCTAGTAAAGCCTCTTGTTAAACTAGCTTGTTGGTTAATATATGATCATTGTTTCCTGATCATGAACATAGAGATGTTATTAACAACAGGATCATATCGTTAGGAGAATGGTGTGATGGACATACTCCTATAGATAAGCGTAGCATAAAGATCAAGTCATTTCAATAGTTCAATTGCTATATGCTTTCTGATACATAGTAACCTAATTCCTTCGACCATGAGATCATGCATATCACCTTTACTGGATGGATGCTTTGATGTCATCAAACACCACACCGTAACAGGGTGGCTATAAAAGTGGCATTGAGTGTGCGGAAAGTATTGGTTGAAACACATAGATCAAGAGTGGGATTTGTCCATCCATATGACGGATAGATATACTCTGGGCCCTCTCGGTGAAATGTCATCCAATTAGCTTGCAAGCATGTGACTTGGTCACAAGGGATCACATATCACGGGAACGAGAAAAGAGTACTTATCAGTAACGAGGTTGAACTAGGTATGCAGAGATACCGACGATCATAACCTCGGATAAGTAACATATCGTGAGACAAAGGGACATTGGTATCATATGTAAGTGGTTCATTCGATCGCAAAGTAATCGTAGAAATATGTGGGAGCCATATGAATTTCCAGATTCCTCTATTGGTTATTGATCGGAGAAGTGTCTCGATCATGTCCGCATAATTCACGAACCGTAGGGAGACACACTTAAGGATTCGACGTTGTTTGAGTAGTTATGGTATTATGAGAAAGAGACCGAATATTGTTCGGAGTCTCGGATGGGATCCGGGATATCACGAGGTGATCCGGAATGGTCCGGAGAATAAGATTCATATAAGGAAAGTCCCGTTTCGGAGTTCGGGAATGATTCCGGTGTTTTCATCGGGAATGTTCTAGAAGGTTCCGGATTGTCCGGCACTCCGGGGGGGGAAGGGGTACATGAATGTGTCATTACATATTGGAATGATTGCATCATGTACTAAGTGTTCTTGCTGTCCCAAATATAGGATTAAATTGAATCCTAAAACAGAAAAGTCAAATGTCCAGTTTGAAAGTCAAACGGCTAAAACAAGAAACTGTGGGAAACAAGCAAGAGGAGTTGGAATCAACTTGGAGGAGGAGTTGGACTCCTCCAGGCCGGCGCCCAGCCCAAGGACGAGTTGGGGAGGGACTCCCTCCCTCCCCTGGCGCGCCAAGACCCCCCTCCCATAAAAGGAGGGGCAGGGCTCCTCCTACACACACAAGTTTCCTATCCTCTAAACTAAACCCTAGATCTAGACCCCGGTTTAGAGCTATTCGGTTTAGAGCCTTCTAATTGGTTTAGAGCCTTCTAATTGGTGTGTCTAATTAATAGACCACTAATAGCCTCTCTCATAAGCTCCACCATACTCGCACCGGCTTAAGGCGAAGCCCTGCGGGATTTCCCCTCTACCTCCGGTACCACGCCGTTGTGCTGCCGGAATCGCGAGGAGAGTGCTACAACCTCCGCTGCCTGCTGGAACAAGGGAGAGGAAGGTCTTCGTCGAGTACCGAACGTGTGACCGACTGCGGGAGCGCTGCGGGAACGCGGTGCCGGAAGGATCGTCTACGCGATCTTGAGATCGGAAAGAGTACGACTACATCACCCACGAGAATCTGCTCTCGTTAAACACTTTGGAATCTTCGAGGGTGAGTTATTCCATCGACTCGTTGCTACAATCTAGTAGATAGATCTTGGCTTGTTTGTTTGTATGCGATAGAAAATTTTTGTTTTCCATGCTACGAACCCCTACAAGGTTAGCCCGGGCCGCTTCATCCCAACATACCGCAAGATGCAAAGTACACAAAAAGCAATCTACAATAAAAGCATCAACGCCCACAATGACCATTGTGTTCTACTCGTGCAACAGATCTACATATAAACCTGGCTCTGATACCACTATAGGAGTTCGTAGCATGGAAAACAAAAATTTTCTACCGCATACAAACAAACAAGCCAAGATCTATCTACTAGATTGTAGCAACGAGTCGATGGAATAACTTACCCTCGAAGATTCCAAAGCGGTTAACGAGAGCAGATTCTCGTGGGTGATGTAGTCGTACTCTTTCCGATCTCAAGATCGCGTAGACGATCCTTCCAGCGCCGCGTTCCCGCAGCGCTCCCGCAGTCGGTCACACGTTCGGTACTCGACGAAGACCTTCCTCTCCCTTGTTCCAGCAGGCAGCGGAGGTTGTAGCACTCTCCTCGTGATTCCGGCAGCACAACGGCGTGGTACCGGAAGTAGAGGGGAAATCCCGCAGGGCTTCGCCTTAAGCCGGTGCGAGTATGGTGGAGTATGAGAGAGGCTATTAGTGGTCTAGTAATTAGACACACCAATTAGAGGGCTCTAAACCAATTAGAAGGGTCTAAACCGAAATAGCTCTAAACCGGGGTTTAGATCTAGGGTTTAGTTTAGAGGATAGGAACTTGTGTGTGTCAGGAGGGGCAGCCCTGCCCCTCCCTTTATAGGTGGGAGGGCCGGCGGCCAAGGGGAGGGAGTGGAGTCCCTCCCCAACTCGGCTTGGGGTGGGGCGCCGGCTTGGGGAGGAGGGAATCCCTCCCCAACTCGGTTTCCTCTTCTCCTCCTCTTTCCACTTTCCAAAAAACTTGCCGTTTGACTTTCAAACAAGCCGTTTGACTTTTCAATTTAGGATTTAAATAAACCCTTTATTTTGGACAGCAAGAACACCTAGTACATGATGCAATCATTCCAACTTACAATGACACATTCATGTACCCTTCCCCCTCCGGAGTGCCGGACATTCCGGGACCTTCTAGAATGTTCCCGATGAAAACACCGGAACCATTCCCCAACTCCGAAACGGGACTTTCCTTATATGAATCTTATTCTCCGGACTATTCCGGATCTCCTCGTGATATCCCGGATCCCATCCGAGACTCCGAACAACATTCGGTCTCTTTCTCATAATACCATAACTACTCAAACAACGTCGAATCCTTAAGTGTGTCTCCCTACGGTTCGTGAATTATGCGGACATGATCGAGACACTTCTCCGAACAATAACCAATAGAGGAATCTGGAAATTCATATGGCTCCCACATATTTCTACGATTACTTTGCGATCGAATGAACCACTTACATACGATACCAATTTCCCTTTGTCTCACGATATGTTACTTATCCGAGGTTATGATCGTCGGTATCTCTGCATACCTAGTTCAACCTCGTTACTGATAAGTACTCTTTTCTCGTTCCCGTGATATGTGATCCCTTGTGACCCAGTCACATGCTTGCAAGCTAATTGGATGACATTTCACCGAGAGGGCCCAGAGAATATCTATCCGTCATATGGATGGACAAATCCCACTCTTGATCCATGTGTTTCAACCAATACTTTCCGAACACTCAATACCACCTTTATAGCCACCCTGTTACGGTGTGGTGTTTGATGACATCAAAGCATCCATCCGGTAAAGGTGATATGCATGATCTCATGGTCGAAGGAATTAGGTTACTATGTATCAGAAAGCATATAGCAATTGAACTATTGAAATGACTTGATCTTTATGCTACGCTTATCTATAGGAGTATGTCCACCATATCATTATCCTAACGATATGATCTTGTTGTTAACAACATCTCAATGTTCATGATAGGGAAACCACAATCATCTATTAACCAACAAGCTAGTGAAGTATAGAGGCTATACTAGGGACTTCAATTTAAGTTTACAATTCACACAAGTATTAATGTTTCCTTGTTAATACTATTATAGCATGAATATAAACATTTATCATAAACACAAAGATATAATAATAACTATATTTATTATTGCCTCTAGGGCATATCTCCAACAGAGGCATCGGATGACAACACAGAAGTGGGCTGCGTAGGAGGAGATCGTGGTTCAGGAGTGCTGTGAGCATGTTGAGCACCACACTTGCTCTGCACGCTCTCAGCTTCGTCGGAGTAGATAGCAGTGAACCGATCAGCACTATCAGATTCATCATCCTTTGTGCTCCAGTTCCACTGTCTCCCTTCCTCGAATGCCACGTCTCTGGTAATGTGCAGCTTGTTCTCCTTCGGATCAAACACACGATATGCTTTCGCACCTTCTTCGTATCCGACAAACACCCCGCTGCGCGATCTGACAGACAGTTTGCTGACTCCTGGCCCAACAATTTTCATGTGTGCGACACATCCAAACGTGCGTAGGTAATCCACTCTGGGCTTCCTTCCACGCCATGCCTCATATGGGGTCATCCCTTTCAAACTCCTGGTAGGTGATCTGTTCAGTATATGAACTGCTGTTCTAACAGCTTCTGCCCAGAATGTGGTCGGCACCTGCATGCTCTTCATCATGCTCCGAGCCATCTCGACAACCGTTTGATTCCTGCGTTCCACTACTCCGTTCTGCTGAGGTGAATATGGTGCTATAGTGTTCCTCCTTACGTCGTGCTCCTCACAGAAGCGGGTGAACTCATTTGAGTTGAATTCACCGCCTCGATCAGTTCTGAATGCTCGAAGTTTGACGCCTCGATCAGCCTCTGCCAAAGCCTTGATCTTCTTAAAGTATCTGAATGCCTCGTCCTTGCTTCGAAGAACCTCCAGCCACATGTATCGACTGAGGTCGTCAACAATCAGGAGGAAGTACTTGTTTCCGCTGGTGGTGGCCGGAGTGATCGAACCACACAAATCGCCATGGACGAGATTGAGGACGCGCTCCGCACGGTACACAGATGCACGCGGGAACGACGTGCGGTGCATCTTCCCGAGCGAGCAGCCGTCGCAGAAGTGGTAAATGTGATCGACCATTGGCATTCCCCTCACCATTCCCTTCGCACCAAGATCATGCAGTGCGCGGAAGTGAAGGTGACCAAAGCGTGCATGCCAGCGCCACGCTTGATCCTCCCTTGCTGCCGTTAGCAGACACACAGGTGACACCTGACTGAACTGAATTGGGTATAGCCGGTTTCTTGCTCGCTGAACTCGTGCCAGCAGCTGACGGCGTGTGTCATAGAGCCGCAGTTCACCCCCACTGATGACTGATTTGCACCCAACCTCATCGAGTTGCCCCAGGCTCACAATATTGGTCCGCAGCCTGGGGATGAAGTAAACATCCATGAGGGCACGGTGCTCACCATTCTGGCATGTGAACAGAACGACACCGCAGCCGTGTATCTCCACAAGGGAGCCGTCCCCAAACTTGACGCTGCCACAGACCGACTCATCCAATTCGACAAGCATCTCTCTGCATCCAGTCATATGGTTGCTAGCTCCTGAATCGAAAAACCAGTGCTTACCATCGGTGGGCGTCGGGATGACCCGTTCTTCGTTGAGGAAGACGTACTGGATGTCAGTATTGGGCTTGACTTGCGCGCACGGTGCCAGTTCACGTGATGCGGGAGGTGTCTTGGTGGCTTCGTCCAGGACGCTTGCAGCCAGGAGCATGTTCGGGGGATGCTCCTCTGCTTGCGCAATGTGAGCCTTCTCGCCCTTCTCTCGACGATCATGCTCCCGGTTACGGCACTCTTTCGCCCAGTGTCCACGGATGCCGCAGTACCTGTACTCCCCCTTGCGTCTGGGAGGTGCATCGCCACCACCGACTTTTGCTTGGCCGCGGTCGCCGTTGATGGGCTTCGGCCTCTGCTCGCCTTTGCCCTTTGCGAGCGGCTTGTCACTGCCGCCAGATGAGCTATCCCCACGTTCACGGCCGGCCTGCCGAGCACGCCATTCCTCCTCGGTGAGAAGTAGGCGTCCGCTCGCGTCGGCCTCTGGCTCGCCGCGCCCGTCCGAGGCAGAGAGGCGCCCGCTGAGCTCCTCGAGCGACATGTCCTTCAGATCGAGGAGAGTCTCGATGGAGCATGCCATTTGAGCGTTGGAGGCACGACGCGGAGGTACTTCTGCACCGCCCTGAGCTCCGTCATGTCATCGCCGAGCGACTGCAGTTCATTCACTATGCCAGCGATGCGGAGGGTGAAGTCCTCGATTGCCTCGCCGCTTCTGAAAGCGAGGTTTTCGAAGTCCTTTCGGAGCTTCTGACGTCGCGCCTCGCGGACACGGTCTACGCTGATGCGCATGACCTTGATCGCCTCCCACGCCTGCTTGGCGTTGTCCTTCGCTGCGAGGACCGGCACCATCTCCGGCGGCACCGAGCGCAGTATTGCACCCAACGCTTGCCTCTCCTGGCGCCCCCCATCGAGTCCTGGATCGATAGCTTCCCAGAGACCAGCTCCCTGCATCTGTACTCGCATTAGTATAGCCCACTCGGAGTAGTTCGTCCGTGTGAGGGTCGGGAACGTCACGGCTCCGCCGCCGCCTCCTCCTTCCCTCACGACTTCCCGCACAACGATATCCCCGCCTCCTCTCCTGTTCCTGCTCTGTCCGCGACTCAGCGAACGCCTGCGCACTGGGGTCACTGACCTCCCAGCATGCCGTACCGCCGCCGCCTCCGACGCCGCCGTGCCTCCCGCATCTGCTGCCGGTGGTGTGCCCACCATGATCACCAAAGCCTGGACGCTCTGATACCACTTGATGTTGCAGGATCGGGAGAGATGGAAACTTGGAAAACGAAAACGATTAGCGAGGGATCGAAGGATTTTTGTCGCGCTAAGTACTGCGACTTTTCTGTTTTCTCTTTATTTATGTGGACCCAAACTGATCCGCAAAGGGAGCTAACTGAATCCCTGAAAACCGGTCACGTACACCGAGCTTACTGGCCATGCCATCCCATGGCGCCCGTTGTGCGTGATCCACTACATCAGCTACGACCTGGTTGACGTCGTGTCATTTCACGACACTGGATCGAAGCGGAGAACAAGTCTACTGCTAGACCTATGACTGAACCGAGGTGTGGACATACACACACTGTCTCGATTATTACTTCTACTAACTGTTAACTGAACCTGATAAAAGGAAACACTAACAGCTACAGGTGCAGCAGGGTTTAGACATCACCCATGCCAGTGAGCACTGTTCAATATTCTACAGTATATAACGAGAACAATACAACCCACTATACCCACATGGGCTGCCAATTGTATAGAGCTGATTGGTCCATGAACCAAGAGCATCTAGACCTGGGTTTCAAATCGAATATCCGGTCATCATCAAGCTTCTCTTCTTAGTGTCGTTGGACATCTTTATTTTTACTCTAGTTACGGTAAATTACTGAATTTGTAGGTTCTGGTGGAATGCTCCTTATTTGCAATGTTAATTACTATAATGACGGCCAGTTAATCAACTCCTATATTCATTCTTGAAAAAAAAACTAGCATTCTATTGTATACTGTTTCTACATTTTATCTCTTTGTCATGTCGACCTACCTACTGTTGTGCGTTGCAATTATTGAGATTTGTCTTGTGCGGTCTGACCGACATCTTCCATCCCCTACTAATATCTTTGAAGAGTAAAAAAAATGTTCAGGTGGTTTGTGCAATATTACATTGCAATTTTATGTAGTTTCGTAATTAATTTACATGTAAAACTCTTCAGGCTATCCGTGACTTGACATTTCCTCATTGGTTCAGACATTGCGGAGAGTATTGTTTTTCTTTACCATGGCCAAAACCGACAAAATTGAAGTAAATCTTATGGTAGAGAAGCTAAGAAATTCAGTACTCCTACTCCTTTCAGTTCATAATGATTTGAGTTCAATTCCTAAAAAATGCTTTCTGCATTTTTGTTGTTACTAGGAATTGGGTATGCATGTTTAATTTGATGTCTTAGAAATTGATGCAGGGAGAAAGATTGAAGACATGTAATGTAAAATTGTTGTTGCATGGCCAAGTAAGGATGATTTCGTACAATGATATATAGATGGCATAAATTCACTGCAGTTGATGTGATCTTTTCTTTAAGAATAGAATAATATTAACCTATAGAAAAAGATATTCTGATCCTACAAACTAAACTCGATTATGAAATGAATAATATTTTGTACTAGAGCTTGTTTGGTTTGTAGGATTTGAAACCATATGAACTTTTCATTTGGTCTACTATGCATGCAATTACATAGAAATAAATTTCCTTAGGTCCACATAAAAAAATCTTTGTTCATATGATAGTTATGGCGAACACTAACGGTGTAAATGGGACGGGCATGCTACCATCCCGCCGGGAAATCCCACTTATACCGTTTGTGTGAATTCATTGTGTGCCATCGGGATTAGCGCTACCATCCCACTAAGGGCTAATTTGGCTACACGGGGAGAATATCCCAGGGATCTAATCCCCTTGGGGACGATTTCCATGGCAATAGCGGATCCCCTCACCCACGAGGGAGACCCCCGCATGAGTTTGGACAGCACGAGGTAGCAAGGGGGAGGAAATCACGATTGGAAAAGTAACAACTGGATCTGAATTTCTTACCATGATCAGAAAATTGCCAGAAAAACCTATATATCTTAGAAAAATTGTAATACACGACAAGATGGAAATTAAATCTATTTTTCCTAGAAATGTCATATCACGTTGAAAATAATTATAAATTATGTGTTTATCGTTACAAAATCCAGGAATACATACACAAATTAATAAAAAAGAGTATTTAAGAAATTTGAAGGAGATGTCAGGATACATGAAATACACAAACAATTACCAAAATAGCGAGATACTCGCCTAGATATATGTAAATTTAGACAAATCTATGACATCCTTTTTAGGACGAAGGCATTTTTTCAATTAAAAATTGCCCATATGTGTGACTGATCATGCTAGATTATCTTGCTTCTAGAACTAGTCATTCAACTGAAGTTCCACCATCAACTTCTTATAACATTTTCATTCACTAGCTTTTGGAAAAGCTGCAGAGCAAAAAAGTAGAACAAAGTAATTAAGCACAATCTTACATTTGAAATTATGTATATGCATGTTCTCCAAAAAAAAAGGTAAGCACTGCTAGGGACAGTAGCTGCAAACATATAAACACATACTAATCTACGTTCACTAAATTTGTTCTCTTGATTCCTGAATGCCCACGGCATGAAAGAATCATTTGGACAATCCTATAGCCCCTAGAAACATGCTCCGCTAACTAGTAATGATTAGTGATTTTGACACTACAGCATATTTCTAAAGTATGATCTACCCAAAACACAGAAGTAGAAGTCACCGTCAAATTGTAATAGTACGACACAGATTGAGTGTCACCAACAACTACTTCACATGGGTCACATCAAGATACTTCACATGTTTGGACAACTCAACATTAAAAATTGCACTTCAATTTTAGTTAAGAGCAGTGCAAAATTAATCAAAAAGTCCAATAGGAGTGCATGTAATTCACCAAACCACAAGACCACTAATATCTAATTTATGTAGTGAAACAAAATTAACATTCTGATATGCGAGAGAAGAAAGAAAATCTGACAAAAAAGTATCTCAACCTCATTAACTGGCCGGAACATATCAATTAGAACTGGTCGAGATTGATGATCGTCATGTTGCGCAGGCAGCGAGGCACCAAGAGCCGGGACAGGGACTCCTCTGCTCCTTGACGGCGGCTGTGTGCAGGCGGTGAGGCGCCAAGAGCCAGGACAGAAGCTCCTCTGCTCCACGAAGACAACTGTCTGTAGGCGTCAAGGCACCAAGAGCCGGACATCGACTCCTCTGCTCATCTGACGGAGGCAACGCTATGGCGCAAGGACTGCAACAATGTATCAGGCATGAACCCGAACCAGACCTTGCGGGCGTCCATCTTCCTGAACTTGCTCGAGATCCTCTTGGCAGACACGACGGGCTCTTCCTGAATTTCTAGTGTAGCATGCACACTGCCACCTACTCCTCTAATTCATTGATTGGTTCAAATTTGTTCAAAATTTGAACTGGATTCTGCAAGGGAAGGAATTCAATGAGCAAGAACGAATATGCATTAAGAAATTACAGGAAGTATAGACCGGAGAGAACTAAAAAATAGAACATGGGATATAGAGAACTTGGATATATTTCAGGTTTAGACTACTACAAGGCATTGTAGCTCCAACCAAGAATCCACTTCTGCCAAAATTTAACGCCAAGACGATTGTTGGACCTTTCTCCATAACAATCTATCTACCTAATTATAAATGTTACATATCACTTCCAAAAATAAAAACCAAGGAATTGATGCACATTATTCCAGAAAAGAGCTGCAGGACATGTTGAACATTATCTCCTGAAAATTTCATAGGTGATGCTACATGTATTATATAGTTTTTGCATATGTCGGGCATTCAGACTCTACAATAATTTATGCAATCATGCGGAAAACTTGTATCTTGAAGTAGTTCTCAATGGTGTCAGTGCTAACACACAATACATCAGCAAGTGCACAGATACAAAATCTGAATATAGAATCTAAATAAGATGACCTAGCAATGTGCCCCTTTTAATACACGAACTAATAAGCAACAAATATAGAATCTGAATTTCAAGCACGTATGATCAGTAGATAGAATGCACTGAATTTTTAGGCAGTCACTCTAGTTTACAGTACATAACATGAGCTGGGCCATAAAATGCAAAGCCAGAGCCAAAATTAATAAGGGCCATGGTGGCTACAAGAAATGGCCATGAGTCATATATATCGTTGTTCTAATGGTAAGATATCAAGCAATCAAGCGCACTAGAGAGGTCATTAGTGAAAGAACTTCTGCAGTTTGCCTGATGACAATAGAAAGATACGATGGTATTTCTATTGCTACTAATGTAGACCATCCCAAATGACTTCTCTCATGTTTCTGCCTATCATGGCTCTAAATCTGAAGCAAAACGGAGCACAGATACAACACTCTTCTCGGCAATACCAAGAAGTCCAACAAGAAGATGGTGCTCACGTTCCTAGATCTGGAGCAGTAATTCATCAGTGCTCACGATCTACACATGTACTAGATAAAGCAAAAGAAGGAGGGGGAGTAGGGGCTAACCTTCGTCGAAGGAGGAAAAACACAGATGGACCGCCGGCCGTCCTCGTCGCCGGAGGGGACAGGAGATTAGCGGCGGAGCAGATCTTGGGAGGAGAAGACGACTGCCGGAGAGGGGGAAAGCGGAGAGGAGGCGAAGCGTCTGGAAGGCATGCTCCGGTCGCCGGTCGAAGGAGAAACGGAGGTCGGACCGTCGGAGGCGTCGCCTCTCTGCCCGGTGCCTTCTCTGTCGCGAGATGAGAGCGAGGGTTTCCTCCCCGACGTCTTGACCAGTGGCTGGTTCTCCCGGGGAAAAGGCGTGGAAAGGCCGGGTTCCATTCCCCAATCGACCACCAAATGGCCAGATGGACTGCCCCGGGCCAAATTCGGCCCGCGTTTAGTATGGCCAGGGAAAACGCGCGGAACCCCTCGGGATCCACTACTACCAAACGAGCCCTAATGCCTTTTTTTTTGTCCTGCACGCCTAGGCTCCGTTTGTAGCTTAGTATTTTCTAAACCGAGGTATTCTAAAACCAAAGTATTTTAGCGCCTGGCAAACCAATACCACAGTTTTTCTCCTTTCTCAGTTTTAGAAAAAAGTGGGTCTTGCCTCTTTCTCAAATACTTCAAAAATACCACGTTTTCGGAGGATACTTCAGTTTTAAAATCACAGTATTTATTGAATCCAAACACCCTAAAGTATTCAATACTTAAGTATTTTCAGAAACCAAAGTATGCGGAGAATACTTCAAAAATACTTTGAAGCCAAAGGGAGCCTTAATCTCTCCACCTCGACCTGACTCGCGCCTGCTACTCTACAAGGTTGCATGTTGAATTTTGCATCAGCGGGCTAATTTGCAGGTCCCGCAGGACCCATGTATCCTGCTTCCTAAAATCCTGTTTTTCTCGTTTCTCACAACTGGTGGGGTAGCATGGAGGCGGGCTGTTCAGTCCGCTTGCATAGTTAGCGAACACACGATCCTTAAGAAAATTTCCTCTATTTTTTCTGCAACACAACCAAACATGTAATACAAATTCCTATAGGATTCAACATGTCATGACATTCGATTCGTTTTAATAGCCCTTTAAACCGAATAAGCCCTTAGCGTTTTGTAATCTATTTATCGCTTGGATGGGCACCGACTACACTCGTTATGTTTCGGTGCTTTTTTGAATGGCTGTAAAGATATGATCGCACTAACTCTCTAGCCATTTCATATTTGCAAGAATTAAAACTATATTATGGTTTTTAAAGTCATTTAAACCGAACAAGCCCTTAGAGTTCTGCATATATTTTATCACTTGGATGGAGACCGACTACACTCACTATGTTTCAGCCCTTTTCCGGATGGTTGTAAAGATTTCACTAACCCTCTAGCCATTTGATCTTCCAATAATTGAAACTATATCTGCTGCAGTACCTGCTCATTGTTTCTAAAGCTGAGTACTCTAACTGAGATTTTGTTTCTGTATATAAATTCTGCAATTAATACCCAGCTATCATGGCTTATCAACCATCCACCATATATGTCTGATAAAAGGCTCATTGATCTAAGCCGACCCTAGCTTGGTTTCTGGATATACTTTCCTTCATTTTACTAACGAGTCCAATATCAGCTGGAAAGATCACGCCGTGGATAATCTGGAGCAGATGAAATCGTCAGCAGCACTCAAAACTCAATACATAATCACCAATTTCAATTGGACTATATCCATAGGCTGAGCGACCACCTTGATTCAGATTTCCCTTGGTCAACGATTTCTATGCCTATACTCTGCGGTTCCAGATCGTTTTCTTGTGGCAGAGCTAACGTCGCCCAGGTGTCGTCAAAAGAATGATCTAAGGGGCTGGAGAGAAACTTAAATGACACAGTATAACGTTCCTAGCTCTTGACTTAGTGTCAAGGCTTTGCTGAATTAGCGCAAAATGACAGCAAGTAGAGAAACCAACAACAGAAAAAGTGTTGGCGGTCGTAGGCATTGAAGCAACAAAATAGAAAATGTCTTAACAAGCAATATCACCAGGCCAAGCTTAGAAAAAATATGTAGAAAAAAATGCCCTAACCTACGGTGAAGGAATTCCAGATCAAATGCACATACTATGATCTTTCACTAGTTTCAAACAAAGCCAACAAGAAAAAAAAATGGTTCAAGCATGTTATCGTCACGCCTACAATGTCCACCGAGTTACAAATCAAAACTCGATAGTTGTTCTTCTGACTTTCGTCACCCCCTAGTCTTGCTAGCATCACGTATATGCAACATAAGCTGCAGACACATTAACCAGCAATGAGGAGAAGGTTCATATTTATAAGTTAAACATTTGTTAAGTAGCAAATAATCACCTTGACGCCCACATAGAACGTGGTAAATATTGTGGCAACGGAAGGAAGGGCTGAGGCATAAAAACGTGTATTAGCTACACAGTTTGTGCATATTTTAACCACTGAAATTTTTAGTCAAAGCGATGGATGTGAATATGCAACTCACCGTCCTTCTAGAGCATCTGCGACATCAGAACCTTAATGCCTGATGGCCCTACGACATAGCCGACAAGGTTTGCCACCTATATGCATTGAACATGTTAGGAGCAGCACTTTGCTTACAACCAAGAATGTATCTAGCTGACCAATCTAGTGTGCAAATCATAATTTCTGCACATGTGAAGTTTGTGCAGAAAATCATGACTAATTAACATCAAATATACAAAAGAGAAAAGTACCATAAGGCAGCTGATTGTCATAGCACCATCAATAGCACCTAACTCGCGATGAATGAACCGCTCAAGGGCACTTTGCAAGCCTTAATTATTTTGGAAGCCTCACAAATATTTTGAACTGGCTTCCCAGAAAGCTGGGGCAGGGCCATTTCTCGGAGAAGCTATCATAAAAACTAGGCCTAAGTCTATATGTTTATTAAATCTTCCCGGTATACGTGTGCTAGTACTAGCATAGACATATGTTGCATCTCGTCCTCTCCCTACTTCGTGAAGACCTTCGCCTCCCCTAGGGTCAGAGAGTAGAGAAAGCATAGAAAGGTGGATAAATCATTGGGGGAGTCAGAACGTGGATGCATGGTGCCTATGCAATCATCTGCTCCAACACCGACGATGCCAAGGCATACACCTACGAATTCTCATCAAACTTAAGACATGGCATGGAATTCCTAAAACATTGATCAGGCAACAAGATATGCAATCATTAAAAGTATCAACGAAATTGTTATTTACATTGAATCAAGTATTTCAAAATTAAGAACATATATTTTCTAGAGTCAAATATTTGACATACACCATGTAATTGTTCTCACTGGATATTTAACCTTCATTATGTAAAAATAACATATGCTTCCCCTTGGTGATTAAAATCTCTTCAAGACAGTCTAGGATTCTAATGCGACAAACTCTCCCCGACATCTATTCACGCCTCCGTTACTACCTCTCTTGTTAGCATCCAAGACACCACTAGGAAGAAATCTACAGATGGTGGGATACAAGACAAGGAGATGGGCCGTCCCAAGAGAAGCACCATGCCTCCAGCGAGAGTGGCATGGGATGAAGGGGTCAGTTAGCTGCTGATAAAAGGAGGTGCCATGGATAACAATAAGCTCGGCTAGGATGGCGAAGGATTGTCTTAGAACTAGATTCCAATATAATCGCAAGTTGTAATATGACAGACATGTGGGAGGATGGGTAGATCGTCTGCATAAACTCTCCTCTTGTTCTTCGACTGCTAGCCCCAATTCCCATCGGATCCCCTAGACACACCTTACGGCTCTTCCTCGCCTCCATACACGTGATGAGACGACCGAACAATCCTGAGCGTTGGACGGCACGATCCAACGGTCCAGACACTCAAATCCCCGTGGTAAGTGCTAGGTGGTTCAGTTTTACCGTTTTTTAATATCTAGCGTTCCGAGCAAGGAGCTTGAGAACGTGTACTCAAAGAACTCCAAATTTCGTAAAATTGACCTTTAAATTTCTTAACTTCAATAAACCGCTAGTTTGTCTTCCGGCCCTGTCATCGGCCCATGGTTCTGCAAATTTTTGGCATGGATTTTCTCATTGTCTAGTGTATCGGGTACATTCGAATTGGTCTGGACTAAAACATGTGGAAAATATCAATGTTTTTTTAATTTTCTCGGGTAAAACCATGTATTCTTCTCAAGTAGTCTGAACGTGATGCAAACTACACGCATGCATGCTTCCAGAGGTTTTAGCACCGTTGCATGATCCACAAAGATGGTGTCACGTGAAATGATCTTCTGACTCTCCACAACACAACAATCGTAGTGTTCCCACCCCGGTAAGTGTAAATGCCACAGTATATTTGTCCCGTCATGAAGACGACACACACTCATGAGATGACTCCGAGCCTGCTCTCTGCCAATTGGTTGTATTGATCCTCATGAATAGAGACGGGCGAGGAATTCTCGTGCGCCGACCATTGCACAAAATGCATCCCATGTCCCTCATTGAAGGGCACCTCCTCAATCCCATGATGTGTCCTAACCCACGTGTGATGACTGAACTTCTGATGCCTCTCATCCCAACACTATCGTATAAGTGGTCTTTGAAGATGTTGGTATTCTGTTGGCAAGATCTCGATGCTTTCATATAAGTGGTCATGGATATCTGTATTTGTATTGCTGAATGGTCTACACTCGCTCCCTCCCTATAATGTCACCATGCAATCGGTGATCAATTGGTTCACCAATGTATGGTGTGCAAAATGTGAGATTCATAGGAGTCTATGCAATTGGTGCCTCGGTCCTTGTTAGGTTGGTTGGAGAATTGTTGAATTTTAACATCACTTCCAATTAATAGCATAGATAGCTAGACACACTACACAAACACTACATAGTTAGACATATATATTGTCACAGTAGTGAATATCTCTATAAATATCAAAACACCTTAAATTGGATTCCATACCAAAAGTGGTACCCCAAATCACTCACTTAAGAGCATCTCTGGCCGAACCCGCAAAATTGGTTAGAGTGACAAAAATTTCGGTTCTGCGCTGCTAAACCGGAACTAACTGAACGCGCATCGTCTTTAGCCGCGCAAAAATTTGGAAGTGATGCATGTAAAATGCATAAATGAACTTTGTAGTTTATTACTATGAATTCTCACATATTTGCTACATACATGATGCTATATTCAAGTTTTACATTGATTTATGGGGATTTACCAATAATCCCCTTTATTTTGGTTATAACTCTATCTGGCAGAAAACATCTTCTGTTAGTATTTTTGCGTTTTCTAGAGCTACGGGACTCGAAAAAGGGCAAGGTCAGAGGCCACGGTTCACAAATTTCGAGACGCATCCAGTAGGCCAAAGAAGATCACCAGGGGCCCAACAGGCTGAGAATAACGTCCTGTGGCGCGCCCACCCTCTTAGGGCGTGACACAAGGGGTCTTTTCCTCCCTCGGCAGTACGATTCGCTTGATCTTTTTGTCCACCGACTTTTTTGATCTAAAAATGTCAATATATACCCTTTGGCGACCGTCCTCGACACACACGGAGGCGGAGATCGAAAACACATAAACAGAGAGTCTGCAGGCCGCCACCGTCGGAGATGGGAGGGGAAAAATTAAAGCTGCCGAAATCGCCTCCGGTGGATTCCACCCCCCTCCAGCGTGTTCATCATCAACATCTACAACAAGATCCTCTCAATACCAGATATTCACTTAGCACATCAGTTGCACATTAAAAAGCAGATATTCACTTCGGCTCGCAGGTGCAAATGCACCTATTTGTGACAAAACATATTTTGAAATTTGTCAAAAAAATCAAAAACAAATTTTGCATATACATTCGAACATTTTATGTTGGTTCACAAGTTTTCGGGGTGAAATAATATTTTATGTGTCATGTATAAAAAAGACAAAATATGCCACATGGATACGACTATTCACATGTTTTTGTCTTTTTACACACGACACATAAAATGTTATTTCATCCCGAAAATTTGTAAACCAACATAAAATGTTCGAATGTATATGTAGAAATTGTTTTTTGAACTTTTTGATTTTTTTTTAAAATCTCAAAATATATTTTCTCACAATGGTTGCATTTGCAACTACGAGCCGAATTGCCACCTCCATTAAAAACGAACTTGACACATCAGTCTAGCTAGCTATACCATAATAAAGTCTGGCACGACAAGTGGCACATCCTAATAAAGCATCCTAAATTAAGTCGTTCAATCATCATCCACATCCGAATCTACAGCAAGAGCCTTCTAGTCAACATTGTTGTTGCTCTTATAGTCAGCGTCGCTGTCACAAAAATAGTCATCCGCCTGGTCATGGGAACCGGAGGGGCCAACCTCTTGGTCATGCTGCTGGCGCGTGCTAGAGGGGCCAGTGTCCTGGTCGTGCTGCCGGAGCATGCGCCTTCACCTACAAATCATAAGTACTGATCCGCCATCACATGTGGATCCTGATAGAGAGTCTCCAATAACGCCTCCCACTTCTTCTTCTGGCAGCATTTGAGCGCCAACTGCCGTCGGTGCTCCCTCTTCTGGGCCATCATGACGAACGGCATGACACTCGGCACCCCGTAGTGCACTATCGTCATCCATTCATAGACATGCACTACAGTCTCCTAGTCCCTCCACGTGCCAAGGTGGTGCTTGACACAATCGACGATGATGGCCGCTGCCCACGTGGACACCTTCACCGCCTTCTTGTAAATGCCACAATAATGACGCCTTTCATCTTCCATGTTAGGCACGGGAGAGCTAACAAATACCAAATACAAACTAATTATTGTATTCTAACAATATCCATATATGTAAAAGAAAACATGACCTTTGACATAAATAAGACATATTGAGTGCCCAAAATTTGCCGAAACAGAAATCAATCGATATTTTGATAAAACATAGAAATTAATGTAAATTTCATGCAAATAATTTCATGTAAACATAGCCAACTCATGAGGATCCTAAAATTATTTGCAGAGCTAAAGCTAAACAAAAGTCACCCTAAAATTACTTAGTGTTGGATCCATATAATTAAAAATAAACCTAAAATTAATTCGAAAAACTAAAACTAGATCTAATTTTTTTGCTTCAAACAACCAAAACTAAACCATAATTTATTTGCATATTCCCTTTTTAGCTCTAAGGTAAGATCCTTCAAGAATAGCATTGTGCCCGCAATGGGGCTCTAGGTGAATATTGTCCTCCTGTATGAGCCTAATTGGAGTAGTTGCTTACTTCGAGACGATGACGAGAAGATGAGGCGGGCGTGGGCATGGGAGCAAGAAGCTTCATCAGCGGTTAGGAATAGCGCGGGTCAGGGATGAGCAGCGTGGGCGGCGGCGGGACGGGTCACTAGTGGAAAAAGGGCCTCTAGTCCCGGTTCATAAGGGCCATTGGTCCCGGTTCCCAAACCGGGACCAATCACTCGGGACTAATGCTAGTCCCGGTTCGCGCACGAACCGGGACCAATGGGTCTCCACGTGGGCGGGCGCGCGACGAGGGGGGAGGTGGATTATTGGTCCCGATTCGTGGAAAAAACCGGGACCAATGGGTCCCCACGTGGCAGCGCCAGAGACGGGCGGGGGTGGATCATTGGTCCCGGTTCTTGACACGAACCGGGATCGTTGGTCTCTATGCCGCGGCAGGATTTTCGGGCTATTTTTCTGCCGCGGCAGGATTTTGGGCTATTTTTCTGCCGCGGCAGGATTTTTTTATCAATTTAATGGCACTACATATATACAGCAATAATGAAACCACGATATATATATTACACATCATGCATGATCATAAATATATACACCGTCTCATCCGTCTTCTTGGTCGAAACATATTATAATTACAAACGATACCCTCACACGAATTTGATCTAATTTACATCTTCTTTTATACACTTCATCCTTCCAAATGAAGCGGGTAATAGTATTCTCCTTTAGGATCTATGACTTGTTCTAACAAGAATCCGGCAATTTCCTCTTGAATTGCTTGCACACGTTCTTGTGATTGAAGTGATGGGTTCGTAGCATGGAAAACAAAAAATTTCTACCGCAAGAACGAACAAAACCCAGATCTAATCTAGATAAAAGCCAAGATCTAATCTACTAGACATGAGCAACGAGATAGATCGGTACTAACCCTCGTAGAACCGAAAGCGTTAACGAGATTAGATCTCGTGGATGATGTAGTCGATCACTTGCCGATCTCAAGATCGTGTGGACGATCCTTCCGGCGCCGCGTTCCGGCAGCGCTTCCGCAGACGGTCACACGTGCGGAGTCGAAGCAGACCTTCCTCTCCCCGTTCCAGCGAGCAGCGGAGGTAGTAGATCTTCTCCACGAAATCCCAGCAGCACGACGGCGTGGTGGTGGTGGTGGAGATGAGAATTCTGCAGGGCTTCGCCTATGCCTGTGCAGAAGAAACGTGGAGGAGAGAGGCGGCTGAGATTGGGAGTTATGAGACAAGGTGCAAGAGGGGGCGCCCCCTCCCTTCTATTTAAAGGAGGGAGGCGCGCCTGGGGAGGGGGAGTCCTAGTAGGACTCCCTCCTCCTTGGGCCGGCGGGTTGGGGGGAGGAATCCTCCTCCCCCACGAATCCGTGTCTTGCCCCACTTGGTTTCTTTGATCCCTTTCTTGGTTTTCAAGCAAACTCCAAGAAATCCTCTAGAACCTTCCAGAACATTCCGAAACCTTCTAGAATCTCCATACAAACACTCCGGAACATTTCCTAACTTAGAAAATGATCCCCAATATATGAATCTCATTCTCCGGACCATTCCGGATCTCCTCGTGATGTCCCGGATCCATTCGGAGACTCCGAACAACATTCGGTCTCCAACGCAAATTCCATATCTACTTCAAACAACTTCGAACCTTAAGTGTGTCACCCTACGATTCGTGAATATGCAGACATGATGAAGACACCTCTCCCATCAATAACCATCAGCGGGATCTGGAGATCCATAACGGCTCCCACATACTCAACGATTACTTCGTGATCGATTGAACCAATTTACATACGAAACCAATTCCCTTTGTCTCGCGACATTCTACTTACCCGAGGTTTGATCGTCAGTATCTTCATACCTAGTTCTTCCTCGTTACTGATAAGTACTCTTTACTCGTTCCATGTTATGTCATCCCTTGTGACCTAGTCACATGCTTGCAAGCTATCTAGATGACATTCCACCGAGAGGGCCCAGAGTATATCTATCTGTCATATGGATGGACAAATCCCAATCTTGGTCTATGCGCTTCAACACATACTTTCAGAATACCCAATGACACCTTTATAACCGCCCAGTTACGAAGCGGCGTTTGATATCATCAAAGTATCCATCCGGTGATGGTGATTAACATAACCTCATGGTCGAAGGATTAGGTTACTATGTATTTCAAAGATTACAGCAATACGAACTTTAATGACTTGATCTTATGCTACGCTTACTATGGGTGTGTGTCCATCACATCA
Organism: Avena sativa; assembly: GCA_916181665.1. Classification (NCBI taxonomy): domain Eukaryota; kingdom Viridiplantae; phylum Streptophyta; class Magnoliopsida; order Poales; family Poaceae; genus Avena; species Avena sativa. Next base: position 441,351,468 of record OV702295.1, read on the forward strand.
TTCTCCTAATGATATAACCTTGTTATTAATCACATCCAATGTCTATGATCAGGAAACCATGACCATCAATCAATCAACAAGCTAGTTCAACAAGAGGCTTACTAGGGACTCTTTTATGTTTACAAAACACACAAGTATTAGTGTTTCCTAATAATACAATTATAGCATGGGATGTAAACATTCATCATAAACACAAAGATATAATAATAACCACTTTTATTATTGCCTCCTGGGCATATCTCCAACAGTCTCCCACTTGCACTAGAGTCAATAATCTAGATTACATGGTAATATACCGAACACCCATGGCGTTCTGGTGTTGGTCATGCTTTGCTCTAGGGAGAGGTTTAGTCAACGGATCTGCTACATTCAGATCAGTGTGTACTTTGCAAATCTTTATGTCACCATCTTGGACATACTCGCGAATAGCATGGAACCGTAGCTTGATGTGCTTCAGCTTGCTATGTGACCTTGGCTCCTGTGCATTAGCTATGGCACCTGTGTTGTGACAGTAGATGGCCATCGGGTCTAATGCACTGGGAACCACGCCAAGTTCAGTAATGAACTCCTTCATCCATATGCCTTCTTGTGCAGCCTCCGAAGCAGCTATGTATTCCGATTCAGTTGAAGATTTCGCCACAACGCTCTGCTTGGCACTCCTCCAGCTTATTGCAGCACCATTCAAAATAAATACGTATCCAGACTGTGACTTCGAGTCATCTGGATCGGTGTTCCAACTAGCATCAGTGTAACTGTTTACAACAAGCTGTTCATCACCTCCATAAGAAAGAACCATATCCTTAGTCCTATTCAGGTACTTTAGGATATTCTTGACCGCTGTCCAGTGTTCCATTCCAGGATCACTTTGATATCTGCTAGTCAAACTAACAGCATGTGCTATATCCGGTCTCGTACACAGCATGGCATACATGATAGAACCTATGGCCGAGGCATAGGGAATTTTATTCATCTTTTCTCTATCTTCTGCCGTAGCTGGACTTTGAGTTTTACTCAAGGTCTTACCTGACAACATGGGCACGAACCCTTTCTTGCTCTCTTCCATTCTAAACTTCTTTAGAACTTTGTCTAAGTATGTACTTTGTGAAAGCGCTATTAGGCGTCTTGATCTATCTCTATAAATCTTGATGCCTAGAATATATGCCGCTTCGCCAAGATCCTTCATCGAAAAACTATTATTCAAATAGGTTTTGACGCTATTAAGAAGTTCTATATCATTCCCAATCAACAATATGTCATCTGCATATAGTACTAGGAATACTACAGAGCTCCCACTCACTTTCTTGTAAATACAAGCTTCTCCATAAGTTTGTATAAATCCAAAGTTTTTGATTACTTTATCAAAACGTTGATTCCAACTCCGGGATGCTTGGTTCAGTCCATAAATGGAGCCCTGAAGTTTGCATACCTTGTCAGCATCTTTAGGATCGACAAAACCCTTGGGTTGTACCATATACAACTCTTCCTCAATGTCACCATTAAGGAATGCCGTTTTGACATCCATCTGCCAAATTTCATAATCGAAATATGCAGCGATTGCTAACATAATCCTCACAGACTTTAGCTTCTCTACTGGTGATAAAGTCTCTTCGTAGTCAACTCCTTGAATTTGTCGGAACCCTTTCGCGACAAGTCGAGCTTTATAGACGGTAACATTACCATCAACATCTGTTTTTCTTTTGAAAATCCATTTGTTCTCGACAGCCTTACGGCCATCCGGTAAGTCCACCAAAGTCCATACTTGGTTTTCGTACATGGATCCCATTTCGGATTTCATGGCTTCTAGCCATTTGTCGGAATCTGGGCTCACCATAGCTTCTTCATACGTCGCAGGGTCATCAGTGTTGTCCACCAACATGACGTTCAAGGAAGAGTCATACCACTCAGGAGTGGTACGAACCCTTGTTGACCTGCGAGGTTCAGTAGTAACTTCGTTCGAAGTTTCATGATCATCATCATTAGCTTCCTCTCCAGTTGGTGCAGGCGGCACAGAAACATCTTCCGGTGCTGCGCTACTCTCAACTCCGAAAGAAGGTTCAATAACCTCGTCAAGTTCTACTTTCCTTCCAGTCACTTCTTTCGAGAGAAATTCCTTCTCCAGAAAGGATCCATTCTTAGCAACGAAAACTTTGCCTTCGGATCTATGATAGAAGGTATATCCAATTGTTTCTTTAGGGTATCCTATGAAGACGCATTTCTCCGCTTTGGGTTCAAGCTTATCAGGTTGTAACTTCTTTACATACGCTTCGCAGCCCCAAACTTTAAGGAACGACAACTTAGGTTTCTTACCAAACCATAATTCATACGGTGTCGTTTCAACGGATTTAGATGGTGCCCTATTTAAAGTGAATGCGGCTGTCTCTAATGCATAGCCCCAAAATGATAACGGTAAATCTGTAAGAGACATCATAGACCGAACCATATCTAAGAGAGTTCGATTACGACGTTCGGACACACCATTACGCTGTGGTGTTCCCGGCGGTGTCAACTGTGAAAGTATTCCACATTTCTTTAAATGCATGCCAAACTCATAACTCAGATATTCACCTCCGCGGTCAGAACGCAGAAACTTAATCTTCTTGTTACGATGATTTTCCACTTTACTTTGAAATTCCTTAAACTTCTCGAAAGTTTCGGATTTATGTTTCATAAAGTAGACATACCCATATCTACTCAAGTAGACATTCTGAAACCTTCTAGAATCTCCAATATATGAATCTCATTCTGAAAGTATGTGTTGAAGCGCATAGACCAAGATTGGGATTTGTCCATCCATATGACGGATAGATATACTCTGGGCCCTCTCGGTGGAATGTCATCTAGATAGCTTGCAAGCATGTGACTAGGTCACAAGGGATGACATAACATGGAACGAGTAAAGAGTACTTATCAGTAACGAGGAAGAACTAGGTATGAAGATACTGACGATCAAACCTCGGGTAAGTAGAATGTCGCGAGACAAAGGGAATTGGTTTCGTATGTAAATTGGTTCAATCGATCACGAAGTAATCGTTGAGTATGTGGGAGCCGTTATGGATCTCCAGATCCCGTTGATGGTTATTGATGGGAGAGGTGTCTTCATCATGTCTGCATATTCACGAATCGTAGGGTGACACACTTAAGGTTCGAAGTTGTTTGAAGTAGATATGGAATTTGCGTTGGAGACCGAATGTTGTTCGGAGTCTCGGAATGGATCCGGGACATCACGAGGAGATCCGGAATGGTCCGGAGAATGAGATTCATATATTGGGAATCATTTTCTAAGTTAGGAAATGTTCCGGAGTGTTTGTATGGAGATTCTAGAAGGTTTCGGAATGTTCTGGAAGGTTCTCGAGGATTTCTTGGAGTTTACTTGAAAACCAAGAAAGGATCAAGGGAGTCCAAGTGGGGCTAGACACGGATTTGTGGGCGAGGAGGATTCCTCCCCCCTTCCCACCGCCGGCCCAAGGAGGGGAGTCCTACTAGGACTCCCTCTCCCCAGGCGCGCCTCCCTCCCTTAAATAGAAGGGAGGGGCGCCCCCTCTTGCACCTTGTCTCATAACTCCCAATCTCAGCCGCCTCTCACGTTTCTTCTGCACAGGCATAGGCGAAGCCCTGCAGAATTCTCATCTCCACCACCACCACCACGCCGTCGTGCTGCTGGGATTCCGTGGAGAATATCTACTACTTCCGCTGCTCGATGGAACGGGGAGAGGAAGGTCTGCTTCGACTCTGCACGTGTGACCGTCTGCGGAAGCGCTGCCGGAACGCAGCGCCGGAAGGATCGTCCACACGATCTTGAGATCGGCAAGTGATCGACTACATCATCCACGAGATCTAATCTCGTTAACGCTTTCGGTTCTACGCGGGTTAGTACCGATCTATCTCGTTGCTCATGTCTAGTAGATTAGATCTTGGCTTTTATCTAGATTAGATCTGGGTTTTGTTCGTTCTTACGGTAGAATTTTTTTTGTTTTCCATGCTACGAACCCATCACCGGGGCTGTTAACTTTACAGACCATTGGTCCCGGGTCGGCCCAATAACCAGGACCAAAGGACCAACGGTCCCGGTTCATGCCACCAACCGGGACCAAAGGTCTAGGGCACGAGCGTCATTGTGCTGCCACGTGCGCGGCCTTTGGTCCCGGTTCGTCCCACCAACCGGGACCAAAGGATCAACGGTCCCGGTTCGTGCCAACAACCGGGACCAAAGGCATGTTAATGGCAGCGCGCGCATCCAGGATCATCGGTCCCGGTTGGTGGGACGAACCGGGATTGTTGACCCGTTTTTCAGATTTTGGCAGACCTTTTGGTCTTACCTCCATTTTCAAATTTGTTTCTTCTTTAATTAATAAGATGTTTCAATTTAAGATGATTATTTATTTGGAATTTCAAAAAACTTTCAACAGGAAAAGTGCTTCAATTTACATAACTAATCAAAAACCATTTTTTGTTTTCAAATATTTATTTTGAACTATACAATTTTACTATTTTCAATTAAAATTGCATTACCAAGTATTTATTGCATAATTTGGAATTTGAAAAAACTTTCAACAGGAAAAGTGCTTCAATTTACATAACTAATCAAAAACCATTTTCTGTTTTCAAATATTTTTATTTGAACTATAAAATTTTAATATTTTCAATTAAAATTGCATTACCAAATATTTATTGCATAATTTGGAATTTGAAAAAACTTTGAACAGGAAAAGTGCTTCAATTTAAATAACTAATAAAAAACCATTTCTGTTTTCAAATATTTTTATTTGAACTATACAATTTTACTATTTTCAATTAAAATTGCATTAACAAATATTTATTGCATAATTTGGAATTTCAAAACACTTTTAACAGGAAAAGTGCTTCAATTTATATAACTAATCAAAAACCATTTTCTGTTTTCAAATATTTTTATTTGAACTATACAATTTTACTATTTTCAATTAAAAATTTTAACTACAATTTTACTATTTTCCGAATCGGCAGGAGGTTGCCAAGATTTGAACTACAAGTACATGATATAATGCTTGTGAATTTTTAAAAAAATCATTTATAGGTTCACAACATGCTATTTCATCATAGATCCACTTCGAGTTCAGCGAGGCTCAGCCCCGGGCTAAGAAGCTTCATGCCCGCCGTTTTGAATATAGTTTGAAATGGGCATAAGAAATTCAAAAATGATCCAAACAATGTGAAACCTTCGCGTGGTGTCATATTATGTGTCACAGTTGCAAGGAAAAATATTAAACTTGAAAAATTGCAAACATCATAAAAAATCCTTCATAAAATGACCTATCATGTTCGAGGTTTCATGGCATTTAGGTCAAACCACCAATGTTATGGCTAGAATCAGGGCATAGTTTGTGATAATGTGCCCATATTGTGTACACATGTGCATCTTGGGATGGCTTACGATGTTGCAGGAGGAAGTTTTCCCTTTCGACGCACGAAAAAGCCAATTTCCATTTTTGAGGTGCCGAAATCGAGGTGTTCTGTGAAGTAACCACCAAATTAAAGTTTGCCATTGGTACCAAACCATTTTTCAAAAATACTATACCACCTTATATGGACAATTTCCTAACCGGTGTATCTGGAACCTTTCTGTCCATCCCTCATGAAAAAGACAAATTCCTGTCGAATCGGTAGGAGGTTGCCAAGATTTGAACTACAAGTACATGATATAATGCTTGTGAATTTTTTTAAAAAATCATTTATAGGTTCACAACATGCTATTTCATCAGAGATCCACTTCAAGTTCAGCAAGGCTCAGCCCCGGGCTAAGAAGCTTCATGCCCGCCGTTTTGAATATAGTTTGAAACGGGCATAAGAAATTCAAAAATGATCCAAACAATGTGAAACCTTCGTGTGGTGTCATATTATGTGTCACAGTTGCAAGGAAAAATATTGAACTTGAAAAATTGCAAACATCATAAAAAATCCTTCACAAAATGACCTATCATGTTCGAGGTTTCACGGCTTTTAGGTTAAACCACCAATGTTATGGCTAGAATCAGGGCATAGTTTGTGACAATGTGCCCATATTGTGTACACATGTGCATCTTGGGATGGCTTACAATGTTGCAGGAGGAAGTTTTCCCTTTCGACGCACGAAAAAGCCAATTTCCATTTTTGAGGTGCCGAAATCGGGGTGTTCTGTGAAGCAACCACCAAATTAAAGTTTGGCATTGGTACCAAACCATTTTTCAAAAATAGTATACCACCTTATATGGACAATTTCCCAACCGGTGTATCTGGAACCTTTCTGTCCATCCCTCATGAAAAAGACAAATTCCTGCCGAATCGGTAGGAGGTTGCAAAGATTTGAACTACAAGTACATGATATAATGCTTGTGAATTTTTAAAAAAATCATTTATAGGTTCACAACATGCTATTTCTTCAGAGATCCACTTCAAGTTCAGCGAGGCTCAGCCCCGGGCTAAGAAGCTTCATGCCTACCGTTTTGAATATAGTTTGAAACGGGCATAAGAAATTCAAAAATGATCCAAACTATGTGAAACCTTCGCGTGGTGTCATATTATGTCTCACAATTGCAAGGAAAAATATTGAACTTGAAAAATTGCAAACATCATAAAAAATCCTTCACAAAATGACCTATCATGTTCGAGGTTTCATGGCATTTAGGTCAAACACCAATGTTATGGCTTGAATCAGGGAATAGTTTGTGATAATGTGCCCATATTGTGCACACATGTGCATCTTGGGATGGCTTATGATGTTGCAGGAGGAAGTTTTCCCTTTCGACGCACGAAAAAGCCAATTTCCATTTTTGAGGTGCCGAAATCGAGGTGCTCTGTGAAGCAACCACCAAATTAAAGTTTGGCATTGGTACCAAACCATTTTTCAAAAATACTATAACACCTTATATGGATAATTTCCCAACCGGTGTATCTGGAACCTTTTTGTCCATCCCTCATGAAAAAGACAAATTCCTGCCGAAACGGTAGGAGGTTGCCAAGATTTGAACTACAAGTACATGATATAATGCTTGTGAATTTTTTTAAAAATCATTTATAGGTTGACAACATGCTATTTCATCAGAGATCCACTTCAAGTTCAGCGAGGCTCAGCCCCGGGCTAAGAAGCTTCATGCCCGCCGTTTTGAATATAGTTTGAAACGGGCATAAGAAATTCAAAAATGATCCAAACAATGTGAAACCTTCACGTGGTGTCATATTATGTGTCACAGTTGCAAGGAAAAATATTGAACTTGAAAAATTGCAAACATCATAAAAAATCCTTCACAAAATGACCTATCATGTTCGAGGTTTCATGGCATTTAGGTCAAACCACCAATGTTATGGCTAGAATCAGGCATAGTTTATGATAATGTGCCCATATTGTGCACACATGTGCATCTTGGGATGGCTTACGATGTTGCAGGAGGAAGTTTTCCCTTTCGACGCATGAAAAGGCCAAATTCCATTTTTGAGGTGCCGAAATCAGGGTGTTATGTGAAGCAACCACCAAATTAAAGTTTGGCATTGGTACCAAACCATTTTTCAAAAATACTATACCACCTTATATGGACAATTTCCCAACCGGTGTATCTGGAACCTTTCTGTCCATCCCTCATGAAAAAGACAAATTCCTGTCGAATCGGTAGGAGGTTGCCAAGATTTGAACTATAAGTACATGATATAATGCTTGTGAATTTAAAAAAAAAATCATTTATAGGTTCACAACATGCTATTTCATCAGATGTCGGTGGGATAAGGACGCGTGGGTAACCTTTAGTCCCGGCTGGTGGGTGCAACCGAGACTAAAGCTGTCGGTAGGATAAGGACGCGTGGGTAACCTTTAGTCCCGGCTGGTGGGTGCAACCGAGACTAAAGCTGTCGGCGGGATAAGGACGTGTGGGTGGACGCACTGCTCGATGAGATAAAGCATGTAGCGCACGACGCCCTGTCGGAGGAACAAGACAAAGTATAAGCGGTGTCGTGCCTATAAAAGGACCATCGATACGCCATGGAAAGCAGCTCAACAAGCCAACATAGGTAGAGAGAGTTTCATCCCCATGGATGGAGGGTTGGGAAATCTCCCGTGGCGGAGCTTCTCGAAGATGTCGTTGGTGCACATGCCTTATGGCATCTTCGGAAGCTCCGCCTCAGAAAAATTTCCCTGCAAGCCCGTGAAAGACTCCATCTCCTCTAACAGTGTTGGGGAAAGGGTTGAGAAATCTCCCATGGCGGAGCTTCTCGAAGATGTCGTTGGTGCGCATGCCCTACGGCATCTTCGGAAGCTCCGCCTCGGAAAAATTTCCCTGCAAGCCCGTGAAAGACTCCATCTCCTCTAACAGTGTTGGGGAAAGGGTTGAGAAATCTCCCATGGCGGAGCTTCTCGAAGATGTCATTGGTGCACATGCCCTACGACATCGTCGGAAGCTCCGCCTCGGAAAAATTTCCCTGCAAGCCCGTGAAAGACTCCATTACATAAAGTTTCGATACATCACATAAAGTTTCCATACATCACATAAAGTTTCCATACATTACATAGATTTACATAGGGTTTAGGGTTTAGGATATGAATCCTTCGTCGTGTATGTCGATCCCTTGCCTATGATCGCTTCTTAGGCCGTAATCATGGAGCATCTTCTTTGCTTAACGGGATGCTTGGGTCAGTTTTCACGATGAAGGGCGGAATTTCATCAAACTTATCATAATCTGCTGACATGTCTGTCTTGTCCTCGACTCCCGCGATGTTTCTTTTCCCTGAAAGAACTATGTGACGCCTGGGCTCATCGTCTGATGTATTCGTTTCCTTATTTTTTCTTTTTTTCGGTCTAGAGGACATGTCCTTCACATAAAAAACCCGAGCCACATCATTGGCTAGGACGAATGGTTCGTCTCTGTAACCAAGATTCTTGAGATCCACTGTTGTCATTCTGTATAGCTGGTCTACCTTTACCCCTTCTCCATTCATGTTGACCCAACTGCACCGAAACAATGGGACCCTAAAAGTAGGTCCATAGTCAAGTTCCCATATCTTCTCTATGTAACCATAGTATGTGTACTTTTTCCCATTCTCGCATGTTGCATCAAAGCGGACACCACTGTTTTGGTTGGTGCTCTTTTTATCTTGGGCAATCGTGTAAAATGTATTCCCATTTATCTCGTACCCTTGGAAAGTCAATACAGTCGCAGATGGTGTCGCGGACAACAAGTAAAGCCGATCTCCAATAGTGGTGTTATTCATGAGATGTAATTGCAACCAAGTGCCGAAAGTCTCCATGTGATTTTTTTAATCCAGTAGTCATCCTTCCCCGGGAACTTGGAGCATACAACATTCATGTGTTCGTCGATATACGGAGCCACGAAGGTAGAACTTTGGAGAACTATGTAGTGTGCTTGATTCAAAGAATGCCCGTCCCTAAATATCATTGCTTTCTTTCCTAGCGTGCCTTTTCCACTCAGTCTCCCCTCATACCGTGATTCAGGAACACCAATCGGCTTAAGCTCAGGAAGAAAGTCTACACAGAACCCAATGACCTCCTCTGTTCCATAGCCCTTGGAGATGCTTCCTTCTGGCCTAGCACGGTTACGAACATATTTCTTTAAGACTCCCATGGACCTCTCGAAGGGGAACATATTGTGCAGAAATACAGGACCGAGAATGTAAATCTTTTCGACTAGGTGAACTAAGATATGCGTCATAATATTGAAGAAGGACGGGGGAACACCAACTCAAAACTGACAAGACATTGGACCACATCCTTCTGTAGCCTTTCCAGACTTTCTCGATCGATTACCTTCTGAGATATTGCATTGAGGAATGCACATAGCTTCACAATGGCTAATCGAACATTTTCCGGTAGAAGCCCCCTCAATGCAACCGAAAGCAACTGTGTCATAATCACGTGGCAATCATGAGACTTCAGGTTCTGAAATTTTTTCTCTGCCATATTTATTATTCCCTTTATATTTGACGAGAAGCCAGCCGGGACCTTGATAATGTAAAGGACTTCAAAAACGATTTCCTTCTCTGCTTTGGTAAGAGCGTAGCTACTTAAGTATTTACGTCCTTTATCAGTATGCTTGTTGTGTGGTCTTTGATACGTTGCTGGTCCTCCCGTGCTTCTGGTGTATCTTTTGTCTTCCCATACACGCCCAGCAAGCCTAGCAGGTTCATGCAAAGATTCTTCGTCACGTGCATCACGTTGATTGAAGAACAGACCTCTAGGTCTTTCCAATACTCAAGCTCCCAAAATATAGATTTCTTTTTCCACATGGCCGTGTGTCCGGTAATGGGGTCTTTCGGAACAGATTGACCGCCAGGACCCTTTCCAAAGATTACTTCTAGGTCCTTCACCATACCAAATACATCAGCACCTTTAGGGAGCTTAGGCTTCTTCCAGTAATCTGCCTCACCGTTGAAATTCTTGCCTTTCTTTCTTACTTGATGATTGGTCAGAAGAAATTTACGACACCCCAGGTACACAACCTTCTTACATTTATCCAAATATGTACCTTTAGTATTATCTAAACAGTGTGTGCATGCATTGTATCCCTTGTTTGATTGTCCTGAAATGTTACTAAGAGCAGGCCAATCATTGATGGTTATGAACAACAACGCTCGTAGGTCAAATGGCTCCTATTTGTGCTCATCCCACACCTTTACACCTGGTTCTGCTGCAAAAGTTCATCGACTAATGGCCTTAGGTACACATCAATGTCGTTGCCGGCTTGCCTCGGTCCTTGGATGAGCACTGACATCATAATGAACTTATGCTTCATGCACAACCAAGGAGGAAGGTTGTAGATACATAGAGTCATTGGCCAGGAGCTGTGACTATAGCTCTGCTCCCCAAAAGGATTCATGCCGTCTGTACTTAGACCAAATCATAAGTTCCTCGCACCACCTGCAAAGTTCGAGTACTTTCTCTCGATGTTTCTCCACTGCGACCCATCAGTGGGGTGTCTCAGTTTCCCGTCTTTCTTACGCTCTTCTTTGTGCCATCGCAACAACCTGGCATGCTCTTTATTTTTAAACAGACGTTTCAACCATGGTATTATAGGAGCATACCACATAACCTTAGCAGGAACCCTCTTCCTGGAGGGCTCGTCATCGCCCTCAACATCACCAGGGTCATCTTGTCTAATCTTGTATCGACATGCATTGCATACCGGGCATTTATCCATATTCTCGTACTTCTCACCGCGGTACAGGATGCAGTCATTAATGCATGCATGTATCTTCTCCACATCCTATCCTAGAGGACAGATAGTCTTCTTTGCTTCGTATGTTGTCTCGGGCAGCTCGTTATCCTTTGGAAGCTTCGGCTTCATTATTTTCAGTAACTTCTCAAATCCCTTGTCAGATAAGCCAGTCTTTGCCTTCCATGTCAGCAGTTCAAGTGTGGTACCGAGCTTTGTGCTGTCATCTTCGCAATTTGGGTACAACAACTTTTTGTGATGCTTTTGCATGGCCTCCAACTTAAGCTTCTCCCTTTCTGTATCACATTGTTGCTTTGCATCAGAAATGACCCGACCAAGACCATCAGCGGGCTCATCCGATGCCCGTTGTTCTTCTTCATTGCTGCCTCCCTCTTCTTCATTGTCTTCCATTGCAGTATCACCGTATTCTTTAGGGGACATAGGATAGCTGTCATCATCCTCCTCTTCTTCATTTTCTTCCAGCCTAACCCCTCTTTCTCTGTGCATGACCCAACAATAATATCCGGGCATGAAACCTCTCCGAAGCAGATGTCTTTGAAGGATTCTTGGGGCAGAGTGCTCCGCCATGTTCCGACAATCGACGCAGGGACAAGGCATAAAATTATCCACTTTGTTTGCCTTAGCCAAATCGATAAATTTATGGAGTCCTGCAATAAAATCGGAATGGCGTCGGTCGCCATACATCCATCGCATCCGTGCATCGATCTGCGTCATAATAATTAACCATTACAATAACATCGTGAATAGTAAAATGACCACCCTACATGGACAGATACAATATTTTTGTATTAGTTACAGATAAAGAAGATAAGGTTGCTAACCTCAGCCGAGGATACCGTGTTGTGCAAACAAAAGTGTGGCTCGGACATTTCGTCGAACACCTTGTGTGCAATCAAAGAAAAAAAAGCTAGCACCCACACCTCACACACAATCCAGCAAAATTTGGTGGGCAAAGGGCTGGGCTTATATATAGCCAGGGGAGGGTTTTTGGTCCCGGTTATTGCCACGAACCGGGACCAAAGCCCCTCCCGCGCGACACGTGGCGGCCCAGCTGCTCGCACCCCACCCAGGTTAATGGTCCCGGTTAATGGCACGACCCGGGACCAATGACCTGGGTGGGGGGCGCGCTGCTGGGCCGCCACGTGTCGCTCGGGAGGGCTTTGGTCCCGGTTCGTGGCAACAACCGGGACCAATGCCCACCGTCGCTTCGTCGTCCTCGTGTATAAATATGAGGCCACCGTGCTCGCTTTCGCCATCGCCTCTGCCTCTCTGTAGTCCCTCTCCACCTCACCCCTTTAGCCATCGCCTCTCCACCGCGCCGTCGTCTCGCCTCCCCTCCCTCTCCAATCTCCACCGCGCCGTCATGGAGTTGCCCACGCTCAACCACTATGAGGTGGCGATGTTTGCGATCTAGGGCATCCTCGCGCCGCCGCGCGCGACCGTGCCCGCCGGATTTCGCATCAGCGACGCGGGTGTGCCGGTGGCTCCGCTCCTCAACCCCCGCGGATACGAGATGGAGTACGTCATCGCGGAGCGTCGCCGCCAACTGCCCGCGTGCATGAGGGCGTTGCCCCAGTACGCGGCGGCCAGCGAGTACTGGCCCCGGCTGTTGAAGAAGGAGCGGAAGGCCAAGCTTGGCAACCGCTTCGTGGAAGGGCGCCTGGTGCACCCGGATCGCCGCAACCAAGAAGGGCATGAGATGTTCTGGTCCGTCCCTGGACGGACCATCTACACCGCCATGGACGCCCCTAGGCGCGCAGAGGAGCTCCGTCTCCTGAACAACGCCGAAATCGTGGAGATTTCGTCCGGCGACGACGAGGAAGCCGGCGGCTCGGAGGACAACGGCTCGGAGGACAGCGGCAGCAGAAGTGTTGTCGACTAGGAATTTGTAAAGTCCCATCTTTGTATGGAAAAATTTGTAGTCGAATAATAAAATGTCTCAATTTAGACCTTTTTCTCGATTAATTCGTGAAAGATTTTTTCAAAAATAGTGATCAATTCAATTTCTACCTCGAATTAATTTCTGCCCCGAATTAATTTTACATTAATTGTCCTGGACTGCTGACCGTCGCGGGGTTTTTGGTCCCGGTTCGTGGCATGAACCGGGACCAATGCCCCGTAGAGCACCACGTGTGTGTCGCGGGGGCATTGGTCCCGGTTCGTGCCACCAACCGGGGCCAATGCTTACAGATGAACCGGGACCAATGCCCAGGCGGCATGAACCGGGACCGGTGCCTAGCATTGGTCCCGATTATGGAAACGAACCGGGACCAATGGAATTTGTGCGCTGGACCGAAGGCCCTCTTTCTACTAGTGGGTATGTGGCGGCGGAGAAGGAGAGGGGTGGCGCAGGAGAGGGGTAGGGAGAACGCAGGCGGTGGCATGGCGCTGTGGGAACGCGCGAGCGGCGGCATGCTATTTGGGAAAGAAGTGCGGGGTGGAGGAGGTTGGAGAAGAGATGATGGGTCGAGAGAGCATCGGTTCGTGCCGGGTTAGTTTTAGTTAGGGCAAACTTACTAGTGGTGTGGGTTTGTCACGGAACACGTAGCGTTCACCCTAGCTTGGATGCTACCGGAAGTGGCATCAAGGCACGTACATAGGCCCAAATCTTCTTTTTGATAAAAGGAGTTTTTATTAATTAAAAAGTATTAAGCATTATAGCCGGCCGTTGTATAACTAGGATGTACTTAGCCGACAAAATCCTAAAGTCACCAAACATAATAATAAAAAAGTTGAATTACATATCATAATAAGAAATTATAGACACGCTAATACGGACGGCCGATCCAAAGACTACGCTGCCATCCATGACGGGAAAAAGATCTTGCATCGTATCCTTCATGTGTGTGCACACCTCCTTAAACATATCCTAAACATCCACACAATGTAGAGATGACCAGAAGCGTTGGGCACTAGTACACGAGTAGATAACATTTATCGCTAAACACTATCATTTTTACATAGCCAAAGTGACCAAATAATTGCAATCACTCCCCCCTAAAGAACATGTCTATACTTGTAGCACGCGCATTGGAGAGCTCGCGGCGCGCACACGGGCCCAGGTGCCACGCGGGTGCGCAGCAGTCCTGCGTTCCTCTGGTTGATCTCCACGTGGCTACATTGGGTACGCTCTACCTACTGCTCAGCTCACATACTAAGTATTCTACTGCTGGACGTGAGCGGAACATCATAAAATACAGTACCACAAACAACGAAAATACACGAGCAGTATATGCAAAAAGGGCAGTGCACCATAAAAAAATAAAGAGAAAATACAGTGCACTACCACTGGATCGTCTCGTGCATTGCGATTGAAGGTAGTGCAACACAGTAAAAAAAGGCAGTGCAACACAGTAAAAAAAGCAGTGCACTACTAGGACACCTCGTCGTCCACTTCAATCGAAGCTAGTGCAATGCAATACAAAAATGCAATGCGCAGACAGTGCACTGCCAGTGGACCGTCCCATGCACTGCGATCGAAGGCAGTGCAACACGGTACAAAAAGGCAGTGCACGACAGTTGCACTGCGATTGAAGGTAGTTCAATGTAGCATAAAAAGGCAGTGCACTGCCAGTATACCTTCCCGTGCACTACGACTGACATGGGTATGATTACTCGGATGACTATGATTCGATACCCTATATTGGTTAAAAGGCTCAAGGCCCATGAAGGTTTCAGATGATAGCCCAAGGAAGCAACCGACAAAGACTTTGCTTGTATTAGGAAAGAGACTATGAACCAACATTATGTTGGTATTGTAATTACGCGTGTATGAAACCTATCCGCATACAGCTTTGAGACCCGGCATATTATATATAGGACAGGAGAAGCCCAAGCGAGGATACCGAAATCTAGAGGACAACTTGTAATAGTGCGATTACTCAATATTCGAGCGACTTTGATTCCATTGTTTCCCTGACATCCGACGAAATCCCAGCGTTCTCTTTTCCGCGAAACCCCAAGTCCATCACTATAGGCATTGCTGATGTTACCCCTCGTCAACGACCAAATGCAATACTATGTAATACAAAAGAGTAGTGCGTGGACAGTGCACTTCCAGTGGACCGCTCCGTGCAGTGCGACCGAAGGCAGTGCAATACAGTAGAAAAGGCAGTGCACTGCCAGGACATCATGTCGTGCACCGCGACCGAAGGTAGTGCAACGTAGGACAAAAAAGGCAGTGCAAATAAATGTTCGTCGAAACCTATCAACATGGGATCTAATTTTGTAGATCTCGACGTGACTAGCACAAATGTGAAAACGTATCTCAGTTTGGACGTTTCGTTTAAAAGATATCGCATTTGAATCTACAAGAGAAAGATAAAAAAGGACAGTGACCCCTCTCTCGCTAGCAACCACGTGTCGCGCGGGAAGGCCGGGGACAATGCGTGAAGAACTCTCCGGGCGCCACGTGCAGCAACAGTAGCGATCGCGGGACGAGCTCGGAAATGCGCGTGCCTTTTCTAGTGTTCGGATACCATGTATCCAATTTCCAAATATATTTGGTAGCATGTGTTTGGCCGAACGCTATCAGTAACACATACTAGTTCTCTTCTGCCGCACGCCACTAGAATGACTAGCCTATAGTGTTGCAGTGACATAATTCAAGTGGTCACTGGGACTAGAAACTGATCTTAATCGAAGCCTCTCCCTGATGCCATTGCACTTTCTTGCGAATTGCAAGATTGCTTCATTAACAAGTTAGTTGTTGCAAGGTCCACGGTCCACAAGAAAAGGAGAGAAGGAATGATATGCTGATCTGGTTCGTTAACTAGGTTCGTTGATGACACAATGTATTTTAAATGATTAGATAGTTTCACGTTTCGCTGCTGTAGTTGCAAGGCTCTCATCAGTAGCTGCCTTGCTAAAATTTGTGGCAGGACACTCGCTAGTAGTGAACGGTCCTGCTATACCCTCGAGAACCTAACCTATCCAGTCACATCTATGTTGAGTAGCAAAAACCTATAGCACTCTACCTGTAGAGCCATGGAAGTTATACGTTCTTCTAGGCATCCATAGGCTGCTTATGTCACTATAGACATCAGTTTTAGAACATCGGCGAGTTTCCCACCATTCCTTGATGTCTCCCATTCGTATATCAATATTAAATTTTTCGCAAGACGGAGCCTTGGTCTTGGCATCGAGAAATGCATGTGTACACTCAAATCAAAATTACTTACACATTGTCAGCAACCAAATAGGCCTATGTGCATGGTGCAGTAATCTCTTCATGGGAGCTAACATAAGTAACAGAGAGTGTTGCCTTGCACAATTGTGCACTAGCTATGTAGAGAGAGTTATATATGAGTGTGGATGGGCAACATGGCTCTCTTGCTTTCTTGATATCCGTATTTGCGTGGCTAGAGTTACTGTGATTAATTCTGTAGCAAGTTGAGTAATTCAACATGTGTTGGTGTTTGAGACTTGAAGTGCACATGCTCTAAAACTCTGTCACCAAATTAAAGGACATGCAGATCAGAATGTGATAACTTTACTTATTGCATATCAAGCCAATAAGAACTTGTATTTTTTTCTGTATTGGCTTTCAAAGACGTCTTGTGTGAAAAAATAGGTCCATGAAAATTGGACACCATCATATAGCATTCGTATGTCGGACGCCCATTTCCATCTAATATCATAAACTGAGTGAAAGAAGGATATGCAGAAACCACATGTGATCCGTGATGATACCACCAGACTATGAATATGTACGGATTGTTTCTATACCAAGCCCACAAATTGTTGGGTTATGACTCATGAGCGGGCATGCCAGTTAAGCTATCTTCCAAATAGTATGTTTTATCAAGCTTTTCTATAAATTTGGAGCCAGTGGTGAAGCCCCACAGGAGCTGGAGAAGACAGCTCGAGCTATCGATGCTCTGTACTCCAATTTCCTTGCAACTAATGGTCCGAGAGCAAAACCAAAGAGAGGAGGATGGGTGAGACCATTCAAGGACCATGTAAAAAAATGTAGATGCCTCTTTCGACACTGATTTGATGAGCGGCTTGACCAGGGCAAAAGGGCACGATTGTAGTGGGAAGTTTATAACTGTTGGGAATATAGTTCTTGATTGTGTACATGATGCAATGTCGGCTGAAGCTCATGCAATCAAGAAAGGTCTTGTTATGGCACAGTCCATTAGTTGCAACTGAATCATCATCTCTTCGCAATGCATGGATGTGAATGTGATCAACGTGATGAAGGAGGGAGGAAATACAAACGGTGTGGAGGCGGCAATACTGGATGACTGTTAACACCTGGCCTTGAAGTTCGCAAAAGTTCATTTTCAACATTCCTACCGAGAGGCAAATGATGTAGCTCATGAGTTGGCTAGAGTGACAAGGGGATCAGTTGGTCAGGTTTGGCTCGATGATCCTCCGGGTTTAATTGTACCTCTGCTACGGATTGATGTACCAACTCTTTCAAATAAATAAAGGGGTTTCCAGAGTTCAAAAATCCTATTCTATAAATTCTCAAAAAAATGGTTGTTCTATTTAGGAATGTAAACAGAGCAGAAACAGACAGAAATAAATGGTGCCACATTCGTTTTCATTTTTGTTTGCAGAAGCGGAAATAAATATAGAAACCGAAGCGGATACTGTCGGAAATAGATATAGACCCAATACAGTACGTACACAAGCGAAAAGTGGATAATTGCCGGAACCTAGAGAGCTCTTAAATCATGCATAAAAACTCAAGCAAACGGACAAATTTAACCTCTAACTCTAATATGATTTCTCGAAGTGATGGGTTGTCAGGAATGGGTTCCATAAGCAGTTCAGTTAATGTCACAAATTGGGCCTGCCATGCACGATAGCCATAAAACGGAAACTCCATATTTCTCGGAAATGGAAATTCTGGTTCTGCACCAGTTCTTCAGTTTCCATTTCCGCTTCCGCTAAAAAACTCTCATTTATGTTTAAGTTCCACAAAATTATTACTGTGGAGAAGTCAGAATATTTCCGCTCCATTTTTTTTATGCTGTCAGGAGAGGTGGTCTCGCCACATGTCGGCGGCCGCTCGAGTTTCCGTTTTCTTGAAACGGTGTGACCACAGGGTGAAATCTGAAACGATGTTCCTAATGGTCGATGATGTGTCCTGGTTGATGGTCCTGAATACCATGGGAATATTTCCGCTCCATCATCATACCAAGTTCTATTTATGTATCATACTGAAGCAACAATATCAAATATACAAAACCATTATGAAAATCTAGAACAAAGTGGAGTAAATGTAAAAAACACGATAATTGGAATGGAGGCTTCACAAAACCACGACTATTGTTAGTATCAAGAAATATCAAGAAAACCACCTAAATTAAAGAAGTTAGACTCCATGTAAATTCTGTTTTAGGATAAAATAAATTAACCTATAAAAAGGATAATGGATATTGATAACCCATATTTACGGGCTGCAGGCATGGTTTCCGTTACAAACCAGGGAAATTTCTTGGTAGAATCAATGTCTATACCTTTTGTAAAAAGAAAAAAGGAATTGACAAAGGGGTTGTTTTGGTTGGGCTTATTTTTCGCTTCTCGCTTATAAATCATCAAAGCATCTCAATAGATGCTTTTGATTTTGGGTTTTACTGTATTATTTTGCGAAAATTCCATCGACACGTCAGTAATCATTAATAGCAGTACAAAGAGCTTTAAAAGTAATAAAAATTGCAGATAACTTCTTTGATCACTTAGAGACGAGTGCAAACACTATCGTGAGTTGAATGCTTGTCGTTGTCCTCGCCCCTCCGTCACTGAAGCCGAGCAAAGCTTATCTTAGTAGATCTTGTTGTTATTGTGGTAGACAGATGGAAAGTCGTAATAATGAAGTGTTCATGTATAATGAAATGTGCTTATAATAGGGTTCAAGAAAATATGGAAAGCTTTTTTAAGCACCAATACTTATTTGTATAGGAGAATTGTGTTTTTATACTACATCTTTTCAGTATAAAAAGTACCCGTGCTTAATAAAAACATAATTTATTTTCTAGCCACCTCTCTAAGTAACTTTTTAGACTGAAGGCGTTTCTTTAAATTAATAAACCCCGTACGGCTGAGTTTACAGAGTGCTGAAAAATAGCTTACAGACAACCAATACAACAAGCAAGAAAAAAGAAATGAAAGTGCCGCTTGAGTATCGAAGCCCTTGTCCAACCACACGGACCGACCGGAGACGGTGAGGAGTGAAGGAGGACACCACCGGAGGAGAACCTTCGTCGACCACCAGTATCCACTATTGTTGCGCCAATGGCTCCACGTCCGAAGAAGGCCATTGCCTTCTCACCCTGGGTCGGAGGGTGTCGCACCCATCAAGAGGTGGAGAAGCGCACCTTGAGCATGTATGGCCAAAACAAACAAGATACCAGGGGAGAAGCCAAAGAACACTGCCGCCACCATGCTGCCACTCATGAACGCCACCGCTGCCCATAGAACAGAAAACCATGAAGGACACAAACTGCCAGATGAGATCACCGTAAAAGATGCGATGAAAGGAAATGACAACACCGTTGCTGAGCACTTGCCAGACTAGCTCAACTTACCACCGAGATACCAAAGCTGTCGGAGAAGGGAGAACTTCCCTCTCACCCAGGGTCGAGGGTGTCGACCCACCGACAAGCAAGTACCATCAGAGAAGCACCAAGCATACAAGGCTAGCCGCAGCACCGCGTCGCGAACGAAATGACACTAGCACAAACTCGTTACTTAGAGACTATGTCTAGAGCCGGTTTACCCCAAAAATACAAACCACTGACTGTGTTTATCAACCGCAGGCGGTCATAATTTTTTGAACGCCTCTAACTTTAATCTCAAATGGTTTTTAATATGCACTGCCTCTAGTACTATTCCCCCTCAGTCGGTCTTTAAAACAAACCGCCTCTAGATTGAATCTGAGACGACAGAAATTAGTGGCCGTCTCTCTAGATCACTCAACCACAGCCGGTTAGAAATATTAATCGCCTCTAGGTGTCTACTGAGGCGGACCATTATGCCACCTGTCTCGAAAACTAGCATTGTGCACCTTCCTGAGGTAGCATGCGCGTGTTTTTTTAGGAAAAGCATGTGCGTGTTGTTAATGTAGTTAGAAAGTGGAGATCGTGGTATCCCCCACCACACGAGTCCACACCCACGTGTCCACTCGAGGACTACCAACGGTCCCGCGTATATAAACCCGCTAGGCTTTCTTCTTCCATGAGCTCATGTCATTTTCCCCGATCTGTCTAGTCACAAAACCCCAATTTTCACCTTCCGCGCACGCCGAAGCTCCTTTGCTTGCACCACCACCCTTTGTAGCTGCACCATGAAGCATATGCGTGGAGACGAGTCGGAGGTGAAGCCAGTTGGAGGCGCAGCAGCAGATGACTCGGTCGTCGCCGAGTAGGCGGAGGCGGCTTCTCCGGGCACGCACGCCGCTCATCGCCGCACCGCCGATGCTTCGAGCTCCATCCAGTCAGTCGAGCAGTAGGTGGCCGACAAAGTCGTGGTGCCAGTGGTAGATCTGGATGAGGGGCATGCGGCAGGTAGAGGCAACTTGGTGCTCTACATCAACGACCCAATCATCCACAAAGAAATCATCGACGCAATCACGGAGAAGGACAAGTTCGAGGAGGAGGTCTCCGATGAGGAGTCCGAGGTACTATTTTGCTAGCTTCTCTAGTCGCAGCCGCAGATTTTACTATTCATACGTAGGATTTGCGCAATCCTCTATAGATTCTTTTGCTCTTGAAGTAGGGAATATATATGGTTTGAACTATCGATTGTTTTGGAGATTTGATTAGATCTGCTCATCTGCCATCTAGTAAATTTACATTTGTTTAACTCGTTGTTATTCATACGGTTCTTCTTGTGCTGTAAATTTAATCAATCTATAACATTTGATTTAGGGGTTTTAGGGTTTGCTAGTTGAGTGTTGCTTTTGATACACAACATGCATATAACATTATATTTCTATTCCTTACTGAGGCCGATGATTCAATTTTGCCCCAAAAGAGTGCACGGGGAGACCCATATGATGGTGTCGGATTTTTTTTAGGGATGGTTAGTGAACCTGAGGCAATGTAGAACTTATTGATAGTTTGGGAGAGAAATAACTTGTATTGATTTAGACAATATTACAATGTTTATATAGAAGAGAGGGAGAGTCTAAACCGACTTAGGCTAGAGTTCTACTCCAATACAAAACAAACTCTAATACCCCCCCCCCCCCCCCCACAGTGTCAACGTCGGGTGCCACGATGTTGAGGCTAGAGCGAATGTCGATGAAGGACGAAGGATGTAGTCCTTTGGTAAAAATATCTGCAAACTGTGCACTCGTTGGAACATGTAGAACACGAACTTCTCCAAGAGCAACTTTTTCCCGAACAAAATGAATGTCGATCTCGATGTGCTTGGTACGACGATGTTGCACGGGGTTGGAGGCCATATAGACAGCTGATATGTTGTCACAGTAGACAATAGTGGCGTGCTGGACGGGACGCTGAAGTTTCACAAGTAGTTGGCAAATCCAAACTGCTTTAGCAATAGCATGCGCAACCGCCCTGTATTCCGCTTCAGCCGAAGACCGGGAGACCGTAACCTGCCTTTTCGATGACCAAGAAACAAGATTATCACCCAAATAAACACAAAAGCCGGATGTGGATCGTCGAGTATCTGGACATCCTGCCCAGTCTGCATCAGAATAAACTGTCAAGCTTGTTGGGGAGGATGAATTAAGTAGACCATGATCAAGAGTACTTTTTAAGAATCAGAGAATCTTTTTGACATGATCTAGATGAGGTAAACGAGGATCATGCATATAGAGACATGCTTGCTGAACAGAATACGAAATGTCAGGTCTGGTGAGAGTGGCGTATTGCAAAGCACCAACAAGACTACGATATAGAGTTGGATCGGGGACAGAATCACCTTCAGCTGAAAGTTTTGAGCCAACATCAGCTGGTGTACGACAAGATTGACAGTCTATCATGCCTGCTCGGTTTAAGAGATCAAGAATGTATTGACGTTGAGAAAGAAATAGAGTAGAAGATGTTCTAGTGGCGGTAACACCGAGAAAATGATGAAGTGATCCTAAATCAGTCATAGAAAATTCTTTGTTGAGAAGAGTAATGATATGTTTAAGAAAAGAATCAGAAGAAGCTGTAAGAACAATGTCGTCTACGTATAGAAGAAGATATGCTGTGTGAGAGGAAGAATGAAAGATAAAAAGAGATGTATCAGATTTGGAAGGAAGAAAGCCAATAGTTTGAATAAATGTAGCAAAACATTGAAACCAGGCACGAGGAGCTTGTTTGAGACCATACAAAGATTTCTTGAGAAGACTGACAAGATTGGGATTAGAGGAATCTTTAAAACCGGATGGTTGTTGGCAATATACAGTTTCACTGAGAGTACCATTAAGAAAAGCATTTTTTACATCAAGTTGATGAATAGACCAGGAAGAGGAGACTGCAAGACTAAGAATAATGCGAATAGTGCTGGGCTTAACAACAGGGGAGAAAGTTTCATCAAAGCCAATTCCTTGTTGTTGAGAAAAACCTGTACAAACCCAACGAGCCTTGTACCGAGCCAAAGACCCATTGGAGTTATACTTATGACGAAAAATCCACTTTCCCGAGACAATATTGGCGCAAGATGGTTTAGGAACGAGAGTCCATGTATTATTTTGAATAAGAGCATTGAACTCATCTCGCATGGCAGAGTGCCATAATGGATCGAGAAGGGCTCGTTTGTAGGAACTTGGGATAGGAGAGATCGATGGAGTAGCCAAAAGATTGAGAAAACGTCGGGGAATATGGAAGCCCTGTTTGCCACGAGTACACATAATATGATCATTTGTAGGAATGGGTATTGGAATGGCATGAGAAGGAATGTGAGTAGTTGGGGAAGGAGATGATTGAGTAGGGGGTGTGTTTGAGGCGGGAGAGACGGAGTTGGATGATGTGCTAACGGGAGACTCTGCCGCGGCAGGAGAAGGAGACGCGGCAAGAGGTGAGGCTGCCACGGCAGGGGTTTGGGCAGATTCAGCTGCCGCGGCAGGGTTTTGGGGGGTTTTGGCTGCCGCGGTAGGGTTTTCGGGGGTTTTGTCTATCGCGGCAGGGGGATCGACAGGAACAAAAACATGACGCGATATAGGGGAAGTAGATGTGGATAGAGGGGTAGGGACCGTCGGTGACTGAATGGTCGAAAAGGGAAAAGTATTTTCATCGAAAGTGACGTGACGAGATATAAGAACACGACCGGAGGAGGGTTCAAAACATCATGATCCTTTGTGATCATCGGATGGATCTAAATATATACATGGCAATGATCTTGGAGCGAGTTGATTGGCAGCAGTAGATGAAGTGTTAGGAAAGCAAAGGCAGCCAAAAACACGTAAATCAGAATAATCGGGGTGAGATAGAAAAAGAGATTAAAAGGGGGAATAAAGAGGACATGTTTTGGTTGGTCGTATATTTAGAACATAGGTGGCGGTCCAGAGAGCCTCATCCCAAAAACACGGTAGAAGAGATGCTTGAATGAGGAGAGTGCGTAAGATGTCGTTGATAGAACGAAGAGAGCGTTCAGTCTTGCCGTTTTGAGGAGAAGTGTAAGGACACGAAAAACGAAATAGGATGCCTTGGGAGAGAAAGAAAGTTATGTTTAGGTTGTTACCAAATTCTTTTCCGTTGTCACATTGGATGAAACGAATAGGGAGGCCAAAGTGTGTTAGAACATATTGTCGAAAATTAAGAAAAAGTTGATGAACATCAGATTTAGCACGAAGAGGAAAGGTCCAAACATAATGAGAATAATCATCCAAAATAACGAGATAATATTTGAAACCAGAAACACTTGGTATTGGAGAGATCCATAGATCACAATGTAACAATTTAAACGGAAAAGAACTATAGGTTCAAGAAGTGCCGAAAGCTAATCTAATATGTTTGCCGCATTGACAGGCATTACAAACTAAGGAATCATGCGAAGAACTATCACTAGATATGCGAAACTCTTGAAGCAGGGATGACATGGTATGTTTATTGGGGTGACCAAGACGACGGTGCCAAAGGGTGATGGAGGCAATCATGGCTTGAGGTGTGGAGGTGGGTGCGCCATGGAGAGGATAGAGATCGCCCGAACTATTGTAACGAGCGAGGACCGCCGCCGTTTTCAGATCTTTCACAGACAAACCAAAGGGATCAAATTCTATGGAAACATTATTATCAATAGTAAATTGTCGAACAAATATTAGATTTTTAATTAATGAGGGAGCAACTAGGATATTTCATAGAATAAAATTGGTGTTTGGATTAATGATGTAAGATTGGCCGGTGCAAGAGATGGGGATAGAAGATCCATCGCCAATGGTGATAGAAGAAAAAGGAGAGGAAGAACAAGCTGACAGAAAATCCATATTTGAAGACATATGCGAGGAAGCACCAGAATCAAAAATCCAATCCGTACCTTCGTAATTGTTGAGTGTAAAATTGTTCATGGCAGTGATGAAGGCGGCTTGGTCCCAGCTTGGTGGAGCGGTTGATGGAGCGGGAGACGCAGGCATGTACTGAGGAGCTGGAGTAGCATTGTACTTGTAGGGCAGCGACGTCGGCGAGGCCACGTATTGAGGTGGCGCCATCTGGGCCATGTAGGGAGGGGGTGGCATCTGCGCGGTGTAGACTTGCTAAGGTTGTCGTCCAAGGAGCCCGGGGGAACCGATTGAAGGACGAAGCCCGGGACTCCAGGTTCCGGTGTAGGCGGGAGGGGCCCCGTCGGGAGACGGAGCGGACCAAGGCATCAACCACGCCTGAACAAGTCCAGTCCATGGGTCGTGCGGAGGTCGCCATGTCGGAGCCGATGGTGGTGTTGTCGGGGGCGCCGTAGGTGGAGCAGGAGCAGGTAGTCGAGGTTGAGGCGGTCTGTACATGGGATTCTTCCCGCGATAATTTGGACTTGGACGCCATCCAGGTGGGGGCTGCGGGGCAGCGTGGGGAGGGTCGGCGAAGGGGGCTAGAGGGGGAGGCCGAGCTTCCGCCGTGGTCCATAGAGGACCTTTCGGCGGCGGCGGTGGAGTAGGCGGAGCCATCTAGGTGCGAAAACCTAGGCGTCTGATACGATGATGGTTTGGGAGAGAAATAACTTGTATTGATTTAGACAATATTACAACGTTTATATAGAAGAGAGGGAGAGTCTAAACCGACTTAGGCTAGAGTCCTACTCCAATACAAAACAAACTCTAATACTTATAATTAAGTTGTGCAATTGGTACTTTGGTTTACTAACTCCATCTCTAAAAATTTATGAGGCTCTAGATTTATTCTACACATATGAACTATGATCTTTGAACTGTTTCTCACTGAGGCCGATGATTGAAATTTGCCCCAAAAGAGTGCAAGGGAGACACATATGATGTTGTCATTTGTTTAGGGATGGGTTGGTGAACCAGAGGCAGCAATGTACACAAACAATATAGGTTGTGTTGTTGGTACTTTGGTTCTCCAACTCCATCTCTGGAAAAAATTATGAGGCCCTTGATTTATTCTCATATGGAACTATATATATGGTCTTTGAATTGTTTCTGATCTTTCAATGCTTCGTATGATGTATATGTATATGCATGGTTTTAATCATTGGTCTATTTTGATTGTCACTTCATTGGTCTATTTTGATTGTCACTTCATTAGTCTGCTTGCATCTTGATTGTATTAAGATGTTCTCTGTGTGTATCTATTTAACAGATGGGAACCTGCAGTGATGATGCAGTCATGTTGTCTAGCGATGACAGTTTTCGCATTAATTTTGGTGGTTTTGAATTCCGGTCAACAGATGAAGAGTCCACAGAGTGAACTGAGTTTAGAGGTATCAAAAGAACATCAAAATTGCAGTCATTTGTTTTGTATGCTTTTAGATGGTACACATTAATATTCCACCGCATTGAAATTTTTATGTGTTATTGCATCAGGGCATCAACACAAGGGGGACACTGATTTTGATAAGTAGAGCCTTTTTGGAAATGACATGTATCTAAAAAAAGTTCATGTAGACTTCCTCTTAGACTGTTGTGAACCCGAATTTTCACCAAACATCAAGTACTATGTCTACATGCTGCCCTATTCATCTATCATGAAAAAGAAGTGCAAGCTGGTAAGATGATATATTCTTGATCATGTTATCAACGAGCTACCATGTGATATTTAAATACTTTCAATAATCACAAGCATGCTAATTCTTCAATTCTCTGTATTTTCCTAGACATTTGGAGCTAAATTCACAAGAAAATACCTAAAGAATCGCCTTGATGAACCTATTGATGTCCATGTTTGGCAAATGAAGAGCAAAAAGCCAAATATGGTTAGGATGAAGATGGGAGCTAGGTAAAATGCAATATTGATGACTGGATGGGAGAAGGTTGTGAGAAGCTTCAACCTAAAGCAGGATAGCATTGTCCTTTTTTGCTTTGATGAAAAAGATAATGGATAGGTGATGTCTACGCACTTCTATTCTTGTAGACAGATGTTGGGCCTCCAAGTGCACAGGTTTGTAGAACAGTAGCAAGTTTCCCTTAAGTGGATTACCCAAGGTTTATCGAACTCAGGGAGGAAGTGGTCAAAGGTATCCCTCTCAATCAACCCTGCAATAAAGATACAAGAAGTCTCATGTGTCCCCAACACACCCAATACACTTGGCAGGTGTATAGGTGCACTAGTTCGGCGAAGAGATAGTGAAATACAAGTGGTATGGATAATTATGAGTGGTAACAGTACTAGAAAAGAGCTTTGATGGCGCGTGGTTGACGTGGGAAGAGACTAAAGGCAATCTGAAATAAAGATGGAAGAAAGCAAACATGTAACAGATCTAGTTGCAAATGGTGTTTCAGTGCTTACAAACAAGGCCTAGGGATCATACTTTCGCTAGTGAATATTCTCATATAAATATCGTCTCTTCATGATACTACTCTCCGGTTAGACACTCTAATCCATGGTAGGGCTATAACAGCACTCCTCAAAGTTCGATTTCCCCATCTTGATAACCCCACACTGTCACCTTGAGCGCTAGATGGTTCCAACAAACACCACAATTTCATAGAGACATCCAACTCCAAATATAACTCATAACAAGTATTTGTAATCTCTAGCCTAAGTGCCACCATGGTGTGCATGCTATCACTTTCACACACTTGGGGAGAGCCAGAGATCTATTAAAGCACTTGAGTAGCAAGGTAGATCTACTTGATTACAAAGCTCATGATCACAATATGATCATGCATAGAGACAGAGATGAACACATAGCTACCGGTAGAACCCTTAGCCTCGAGGAGGAACTACTCCCTTATCATCATGGGAATCAGCAACGGCGATGGAGATGGTGGTGGAGATGGATGGAAATGGCTCTAGGGGAAATTCCCTATCTCGGCAGGGTGCCAGAACAAAGACTTCTGTCCCCTGAATCTCCTCTTCGGTGGTGGCGGTGCTGCGGAACTTTTTGTGGCTGGAGGCTGGATTCTTTAGGGTTTTCTCATCGGGAGGCTTCTTATAGGCGAAGAGGTGATGTCAGAGGGTGGACCAGGGGCCCACACCACCTGGTGGCACGGCCAGGGGGACCCGCGCCACCACATGGTGTGGCCAGCCCCTGGCCCCTCTCTGTCTCTTCTTCTGGCTCCGTGAGTCTTCCGGTGAAATATCGACTTTGGCTTTTGTCCGGTCCAATTCCGAGAATATTCATTTTTGGGCTTTTCTGGAACCAAAAACAGAAGAAAGCATGCAACTGGAACTGTGGCATATTGTTAATAGGTTAGTTCCAGAAAATGTGTAAACGTACTCCAAAGTGTGGACAAAACATAAGAAAGTAGACATAAAACAAGCATGGAACATTAAAAATTATAGATACGTTAGCAACGTATCAACATCCCCAAGCTTAACTCTGCTCGTCCTCGAGTAGGTAAGTGATAAAAAGAAAGAATAATTTTTGAGGTGACATGCACCATCACAATCTTGATCAAGGCATATTGATAGCTAGGATCATAGTACTTTAACATAGCATGAAAGATATAGTTCTAACAATAAGAAATAGCAACTATGATGTAGCATGAAAAGATACAAACAAAAGATTCATGAATAATAATGCTTTGTAAGACATTTGTTTGTTTCACATATAGAAAACATAATGAGAATGGTATTCAGCTTGTCCCTCATAGTGTATCAAAACATAAATGCATAGGACACCTTCAAAGTTCATAAGGGTGACTAGATACAAATAGTTTAAGAACAAGCAATATCAAAGTTATGCATCAATCAACAAGTCTTGGGACAATGCACATTAAACTAAGAATGACCACTATGCTCTCTTAATAGGTGCATTAAGATAGAAGATGGAGACTCAACATAAAAGTAAAAGAAAGGCCTTCATAGAAGGAAGCAGGGGTTCAAGTCTCATAAAGAGCTTCCAAAAATTATGGTACTTATTAGCTTTCAGCTCTCATTGCCCCTATCATAAGCATCTTGAAGTGAGTAAGGTTAAAGTGAACAAACTATGGAGTATATGCTTGACAAAGTAATAGTTGGCAATCTCATGTCCCTTGAATACGAGGGCCGCTCCTCATGCTACTCAAGTTTAGTTACCGGTAAGTTCTTGTCATAGTAAGTACATGTGTATCATAGAGAACCGCCAACGGGGTACCCCTTGCCCGATGATACAGAAAAATCCCCATATCAAAATGACAAGGCAAGCAGACAATAAGCATCTCAGCAATCTTCTTATTTACCATGGGAAAATGGTGCTTTTTCTCTCTTTCCTCTTTTCTCATTTTTTCTTTTTCTCAATCTCTATCTCTTTTTTATAAGAAGAATTCTTCATAGATTGCTCATTATGGTTACGCTGCAGGTTTCCACCATGATTAGGCATGGATTAGATCGACCAGCCGCCTAGGCGTTTCTCTAACACACATACATAACTCCATGGATTTACAAGCTCCCCTTTCATTTTACACCGACGACATCCATAAACAAAAGAGCATGATATCAACTGGGTATAATGTACAAGTGCAATGTTGAAAGTGTTCCCCATGACAGCCTGGTTCTGCTAATTTCCAATGTATAAGCGCAAGCATATATAACATAGATGACACAATGGTTCAAGTTAAGTAGGGGCAAGAAAATTAAAGTGTACCATCAAGTTCGTGAGAGCTTTAATCACTAATTTTCACAAAACAAGTTTAATTTGGAAGGTAAATAAAAACATGAATATACTTGGAATAGCAAATGCTAATAGGTAGGTATGGTGGACTCTTTGGAATAACTTGGGTTTGTTTGGAGTTGGATGCATGAGTGGAACTCATACTTGGTATGGAGGCTAGCAAAAGACTAGGAGTGACCAACTAAGCGAGCAATAATGGCCATAATCATGCAAAGCGACAAAACTTCATTAATTAAAGCATAAAGTGATATTACAAGTCGAAAACTAAATGATCATAGAGGCTATGGTGACTTGGAATAGTCTTAACATGGTGCGGGCATGCACCAAGTCAACCCAAATAAAGCATCAAAGGAGAATACCACAATACTATGTTTTAATATGCTAAAACAACGCATGATTCTTTCAAGGCGCATTAAGCAATCTCAATTGTTTATAACATGTCATGCTACAGCAAAAAATCAATAACATAAAGCCAAAACAATATCAAGCATGACATGACAAAGCATAGGCCACAGTCAAAAACAAGCTCCCTTTTACCACTTAAGCATGAACTTTTCCTACTCTTTTCCAATCCAAACCAACTTATTTGAAAACTAATGTATGATGACAGGGTCCAACCAATTTATTCAAGCAAACTAAGCAAACGAAAACTTAAAAAAAACGAAGGTGCTCCAAGAACAACACAACTGTGCATGAAACAATAAAAACGAAGTGTTTGGAAGAAACCTAGGATTTTTATTGATGAAGAAGGGGATGCCTTGGGCATCCCCAAGCTTTGACGCTTGTACTTCTTGGATATTTCTTGGGGTGACATGGGTGGCTTCCCCAAGCTTAAGATTTTGTCCATTCTTCATCTTATCACATTACTCTTCCCTACACTTTAAAATCTCCTTCATGCAAAACTTCACACAATCTTCATTAGCAACATTAGTGTACTCAAGATAATAAGTCTTTTGGTTCAGTTTAAACACAAGTAACTTCCATTAAAACACAAGCTACTGTAGCACTTCCTTTAAAAAGTTCAAGTGATCAAAGAGAACTCAAAGAGAAAGAGATTAAGAAGCAAATACAAATAATGGCAGAAATCTGTCAAAACAGACCAGCAGGTAAAAACCAATTTTTCCGAAGACCTTCTGTTGCTCAAATCGAAAAGTGTTGAACCAACGAAAGTTGGATAATAACATGGGGAAGAAGCACAAACAATTACAGCTCAAACCGACGTACAAAGATTGTTCGCGAATTTTTACAGCGAAGCACAAAAATCTGTTTCGGGACAGCAACTTTTCCAAGCATTACTTCTCTCTCATTAGAGATTACTCTTGGCACAAAAACCACAAAAAAGTATAAGGAGCGGTTATTACAGAGGTAATAACTTCTGAGACTCAACAAAAAGGTTTCTAACGAAATTTGGGTTATCTCCCAAGAAGTATTTTTCTTTACCGCCTTTGAGCTAGGCACGATAATTTCGATGATGCTCAGATAAGAAATATGAATTGAAGTAAAAGAGAACATCAAGAAGCAAATTAAAAGCACATTTAAGTCTAACCAACTTCCTATGCATAGGAATCTTGTAAAGAAACAAGTCATGAAAGAACAAAGCAACAAGCATAGGAAAGCAAAACAAGTGCAACTTCAAAACTTTCAACATAAAGAGGGAAAATTAATATTATCGAGATGCATAAAACCATGTTTCCCTCTCTCATAATAAATTTTAGTAGCATCATGAATAAAATTAACAATATAACTATCACATAAAACATTCTTATCATGAGCCACATGCATATAATAATTATTACTCTCCACATAAGAATAGTCATTCTTATTAATTGTAGTGGGAGCAAATTCAACAAAATAGCTATCATTATTATTCTCATCGCCATAATCATCAAATATAGGAGGCATATTGTAATCATAATTAATTTTTCCTCAATAGTAGGTGGACTAGAAATATCATATTCATCATTGTAATCATCATATATTGGAGGTATAGTATCATCAAAGTAAATTTTCTCCTCCGTGCTTGGGGGACTAAAAATATCATACTCATCAAAACTAGCTTCCCCAAGCTTAGACTTTTCCATAGCATTAGCAATAATGGTTTTCAAAGAGTTCATACTAATAACATTGCTATTAGCATGCAAATAAAGTTCCATAGGTTTTTAAATTTTCTCTTCAAACACTTCATGTCCTAACTCAAGATAAATACTATAAATCTCTCTAAATTTTTTGTTGTTTTCCATTAAGCCTAACTAGTGAAAATAAAAACAAGAAACAAAAAGATATAATTGCAGAATCTAAAGAAAATAAGTTTGAGCACTGACACACCAGCAACAATGCTAGAAGATAGCTTAGTAGCCAGATGATGTGAGTACCTTTTACCTTACCTTGCGGCAATGGCGCCAGAAAATAGCTTGATGTCTACGCACTTCTATTCTTGTAGACAGTTGTTGGTCCTCCAAGTGCAGAGGTTTGTAGAACAGCAGCAAGTTTCCCTTAAGTGGATTACCCAAGGTTTATCGAACTCATGGAGGAAGTGGTGAAAGGTATCCCTCTCAAGCAACCCTGCAATCAAGATACATGAAGTCTCTTGTGTCCCCAACACACCCAATACACTTGTCAGGTGTATAGGTGCACTAGTTCGGCGAAGAAATAGTGAAATACCGGTGGTATGGATAATTATAAGTGGCAATGATACTAGAAAAGAGCTTTGATGGCGCGTGGTTGACGTGGGAAGAGACTAAAGACAATCTAGAATAAGGATGGAAGAAAGCAAACATGTAACAGATCTAGTTGCAAATGGTGTTTTAGTGCTTAGAAACAAGGCCTCGGGATCATAATTTCGCTAGTGAATATTCACATATAAATATCGTCTCTTCATGATACTACTCTTAACTACTCTCCGGTTGGACACTCTAACCCATGGTAGGGCTATAACAGCACTCCTCAAAGTTCGCTTTCCCCATCTAGATAACCCCACACTGTCACCATGAGCGCTAGATGGTTCCAACAAACACCACAATTTCATAGAGACATCCAACTCCAAATATAACTCATAACAAGTATTTGTAATCACTAGACTAAGTGCCACCATGGTGTGCACGCTATCACTTTCACACATGTGGGGAGAGCCAGAGATCTATTAAAGAACTTGAGTAGCAAGTTAGATCTACTTGATTACAAAGCTCATGATCACAATATCATCATGCATAGAGAGAGATGAACACATAGCTATCGGTAGAACCCTTAGCCTCGAGGAGGAACTACTCCCTCATCATCATGGGAATCAGCAACGGTGATGGAGATGGTGGTGGAGATCGACGGAAGTCTCTTTTCCGGCACCCTGCCGGGACGAGGAATTGCACCCGGAGCCATCTCCATCGATCTCCACCACCATCTCCATCACCATTGCTTATTCCCATGATAAGGAGGGACTAGATCTCTCTCGAGTCTAAGGGTTCTACCGGTAGCTATGTGTTCATCTCTCTCTCTTTATGCGTGATCTTATTGAGATCATGAGCTTGTAATCTATAGATCTACCTTGCTACTCAAGTGCTTTAATAGATCTCTGCTCTCCCCATGTGTGTGAAAGTGACAACGTGCACACCATGGTGGCACTTAGGCTAGAGATTACAAATACTTGTTATGAGTTATATTTGGAGTTGGATGTCTTTATGAAATTGTGGTGTTTGTTTGAACCATCTAGTGCTCAAGGTGATAGTGTGGGGTTTCTAGATGCGGAAAGTGAACTTTGAGGTGTGCTGTTATAGCCCTACCAACGATTAGAGTGTTCAACCGGAGAGTAGTTAAGAGTAGTATCATAAAGAGAATATATTTATATGAGAGTGTTCACTAGCGAAAGTATGATCCCTAGGCCCTGTTTCTAAGCATTGAAACACCGTTTGCAACTAGATCTGTTACATGTTTGCTTGCTTCCATCTTTATTTCAGTTTGCCTTTAGTCTTTTCCCCCGACAACCAAACGCCAGCAAGCTATTTTCTGGCACCGTTACCACTTATAATTATCCATACCACTTGTATTTCACTATCTCTTCGCCGAACTAGTGCACCTATACACCTGACAAGTGTATTGGGTGTGTTGGGGACACAAGAAACTTCTTGTATCTTGATTGCAGGGTTGCTTGAGAGGGGATACCTTTGACCACTTCCTCCCTGAGTTCGATAAACCTTGGGTGATCCACTTAGGGGAAAACTTGCTGCTATTCTACAAACCTCTGCACTTGGAGTCCCAACAACTGTCTACAAGAATAGAAGTGCGTAGACATTAAGCTATTTTCTGGCGCCATTGCCGGGGAGGTAAGGTAAAAGGTACTCACATCTTCTAGCTATTAAGCTATCTTATAGTACTGTTGCTGGTGTGTGAGTGCTCGAAGTTATTTCCTTTAAATTCTGCAATTTTGTCTTTTTGTTTCTTGTTTTCACTAGTTAGGCTTAATGGAAAACAAAAAAAATAGAGAGCTTTAAAGTATTTACCTTGAGTTAGGACATGAAGTGTTTGAAGAGAAAATTAAAAAACCTATGGAACTTTAGTTTGGGGAAGTTGGTTGTGATGAGCATGATATTTTTAGTCCCCCAAGCACGGAGGAGAAAATTTACTTTGATGATACTATACCTCCAATATATGATGATTACAATGATGAATATGATATTCTCAGTCCACCTACTATTGAGGATAAAATTAATTATGATTACAATATGCCTCCTATATTTGATGATTATGGTGATGAGAATAATAATGATAGCTATTTTGTTGAATTTGCTCCCACTATGATTAATAAGAATGACTATGCTTATAGGGAGAGTAATAATTGTTTTATACATGTGGCTCATGATAAGAATGTTTTATGTGATAGTTATATTGTTAATTTTATTCATGATGCTACTGAAAGTTATTATGAGAGAGGGAAACATGGTTCTATGCATCTCAATAATATTAAGTTTCCCCTCTTTATGTTAATTTTTTTGAAGTTGCACTTGTTTTGATTCCCTATGCTTGTTGCTTTGTGCTTTCATGACTTGTTTCTTTACAAGATTTATATGCATAGGAAGTGGGTTATACTTAAATGTGTTTTGAATTTTCTTCTTAATGCTCTCTTTTACTTCAATTCATATTTCTTATGTGAGCATCTTGTCAAACTATCATGCCTAACTTAAAGGCGTTAAAGAAAAGTACTTATTGGGAGATAACCCAAAAGTTTTAGATGAGTCTTGGAAGTTATTACCTCTGTAATAACAGCTCCTTATTGTTTTTATTTGCTTTTTGTGCCAAGAGTAACCTCTAATGAGAGAGAAGTAATGATTGGGAAAGTTGCTGTCTCGAAACAGATTTCTGTGCTTCACCGTAAAAATTCGTGTAAAATATCTATACGTCCTTTTGAAGCGTAAATTTTTGTGATTCTGCGCCAGGTCGTTATCTAACTTTTGTTAGTTCAACACTTTTTGATTTGAGCAACAGAAAGTCTTCGAAAAAATTCTTCTTTACCTGCTGGTCTGTTTTGACAGATTTCTGCCATTTTCTGCATTTGCTTCTTGTTGGTTCCTTTTTGAGTTCTTTTGGGGAATTGAGCTTTTTGAGGGAAGTGCTACAGTATCTACTGTTTTAATGGAAGTTTTATTGGTGTTAGAACTGAACCTAAAGACTTATTATCTTGAGTGCACTAATGTTGCTAATAAAGATTGTGTGAAGTTTTGTATGAAGGAAAAATTTCAGGTGTATGGAAGGAATGAGTAATGAGATGAAGGATGGACTAAAGCTCAAGGTTGGAGATGCCAGGCGTGTCACCCCAAGAAATATCCAAGAATTACAAGCTTCAAAGATTGGGGATGCCCAAGGCATCCCCTTTTTCATCAATAAAAATCTCAGGTTCCTTCCAAACGCTTCATTTTTATTCTTTCATACACAGTTGTGTTGTTCTTGGAGCGTCTTCTTTTTCATTTTTGTTTTTGGTTTTCGTTTGCTTAGTTTGCTTAGTTTTCTGAATAAATTGGTTGGACCCCCTCTTTCATACATTGGTTTTCAAATAGTTTGGTTTGGTTTGGAAAAGAGTAGGAAAGCTCATGCTTAAGTGGTAAAGAGAGCTTGTTTTTGACTGTGGCCTATGCTTTGTCATGCCATGCTTGATATTGTTTTGGCTCTATGCTTAGTATTTTTTGCTGTAGCATGACTTGTTATAAACAATTGAGATTGCTTAATGTGCTTTGGATGAATCATGCGTTGTTTTAGCATATTAAATTATAGTATAGTGGTATTCTCCTTTGATGCTTTATTTGGGTTGACTTGGCGCATGCTCCCACCATGTTATGACTATACAAAGTCACCATAGCCTTTATGATCCTTTAGTTTTCAACTTGTAGTATCACTTTATGCTTTGATCAATGATGTTTTGTCGCTCTGCATGATTATGGCTATTATTGCTCTCTTAGTTTGTCGCTCCCAGTCTTTTGCTAGCCTCCACAACCAAGTATGAGTTCCACTCATGCATCCAACTCCCTAAACCAAGTTATTCTAAAGAGTCCACCATACCTACCTACTAGCATACGCTATTCCAAGTATATTCATGTTTTTATCTACCTTCTGAATTAAACTTGTTATGAGAAAACTAGTGATTAAAGCTCTCACGAACTTGATGGCACACTTTACTTTTTTGCATTTAATAAACTTGAACCATTGGGTCCTTCTTTGTTGCGTACATGCTTGTGCTTTATAAGATGAAATTAGCAGAACCATGTATCATGGGGAACGCTTTCAACATTGCACTTGTACTTTGTACCCCGTTGATATCATGTTCTTTTGCTTATGGATCCCGGCGGTGTGAAATAAAAGTGGAACTTGTAAGATCATGGAGTTTGTATGTGTGTTAGAGAAACGACTGGGCCGCTAGCCTAAGCCATGCCTAATCATGGTGGAAACTTGCAGAATCACCATAATGAGCACTCTATGAAGCATCCTCAATAAAAACCTATGCAAATAGCAAATAAAAAGATCGCTGAGATGCTCATTGTCTGCTTGCTTTGTCATTTTGATTATAGGATAGCTCATGTATCATGTGCAAGGGGTACCCTGTTGGCGGTTCTTTATGATACATATGTACTTACAATGACAAGAGCTTACTCATGACTAAAGTTGAGTAGCATGAGGTTCGGTCTTCATAAGTAAGGGGCATGAGATTTCGGTTTATAACTTGTCAAGCATATCCTCTTAGTTGTGTCACTTTAACCTTAATCACCTTCAAGATCTTTATGATAGGGGCAATGAGAGCTGAAAGCTATTAAGTACCATAATTTTTGGAAGCTCTTTATGAAACTTGAATCTCTGTTTCCTTCTATGAAGGCCTTTCTTCCACCATTATATTGAGTCTCCACCTTCTAGTGGCCATTCTTACTTCTGTGTGCATTGTCCCAAGACTAGTTGATTGATGCATAACTTGATATTGCTTGT
The DNA here is from genome assembly GCA_916181665.1 of Avena sativa. NCBI lineage: Eukaryota > Viridiplantae > Streptophyta > Magnoliopsida > Poales > Poaceae > Avena > Avena sativa. The sequence continues at coordinate 441,388,278 of OV702295.1, forward strand.
TTTAAAATATTTGTATCTAGTCAGTCTTATGAACTTTGAAGGTGTCCTATGCATTTATATTTGCTACTCTATGAGGGACAAGCTGAATACTATTATGCTATGTTTTCTTTATGTGAAACAAACAAACGTCTTGCAAAGCATTGTTATTCATGAATCTTTTGTTTGTGCATTTTCATGTTGCAACATAATTGCTTTGCCTTATTGCTAGAACTTTGTCTTTCATGTTATGATTGAAGTACTATGATCCCAGCTTTCAATGCTTTACAAATACTTTGATCAAGTTTATGATGGTGCATGTCACCTCAAAAATTATTCTTTCTTTTTATCACTTACCTACTCGAGGACGAGCAGGAGTTAAGCTTGGGGATGGTGATGTTGGAGATATGCCCAAGAGGCAATAATAAAGTGGTTATTATCATATCTTCATACTTATGATAAATGTTTACATACCATGCTATAATTGTATTAACCGGAAACATTAATACTTGTGTGATTTGTAAACATAAAAGAGTCCCTAGTAAAGCCTCTTGTTAAACTAGCTTGTTGGTTAATATATGGACATGGTTTCCTGATCATGAACATAGAGATGTTATTAACAACAGGGTCATATCATTAGGAGAATGATGTGATGGACATACTCCTATAGTTAAGCGTAGCATAAAGATCAAGTCATTTAATATAGTTCATTTGCTATAAGCTTTCTGATACATAGTAACCTAATTCCTTCGACCATGAGATCATGCATATCACCTTTACCGGAAGGATGCTTTGATGAAATAAAACACCACACAGTAACAGGGTGGCTATAAAGGTGGCATTGAGTGTTCGGAAAGTATTGGTTGAGACACATGGATCAAGAGTGGGATTTGTCCATCCATATGACGGATAGATATACTCTGGGCCCTCTCGGTGGAATGTCATCCAATTAGCTTGCAAGCATGTGACTGGCTCACAAGGGATCACATACCACGGGAACGAGAAAAGAGTACTTATCAGTAACGAGGTTGAACTAGGTATGCAGAGATACCGATGATCATAACCTCGGATAAGTAAAATATCGTGAGACAAAGGGAAATTGGTATCGTATGTAAGTGGTTCATTCGATCGCAAAGTAATCGTAGAAATATGTGGGAGCCATATGAATTTCCAGATTCCTCTATTGGTTATTGATCGGAGAAGTGTCTCGATCATGTCCGCATAATTCACGAACCGTAGGGAAACACACTTAAGGATTCGACGTTGTTTGAGTAGTTATGGAATGATGAGAAAGAGACCGAATGTTGTTCGGAGTCTCGGATAGGATCCGGGATATCACGAGGAGATCCAGAATGGTCCGGAGAATAAGATTCATATAAGGAAAGTCCCGTTTCGGAGTTGGGGAATGATTCCGGTGTTTTCATCGGGAACATTCTAGAAGGTTCTGGAATGTCCGGCACTCCGGGGGGAAGGGGTACATGAATGTGTTATATCAAGTTGGTATGATTGCATCATGTACTAAGTGTCATCGCTGTTCCAAATCAAGGATTAATTCAAATCCTAGTTTGAAAAGTCAAATAGCTAAATTGAAAAGTCAAACGGCTAAATTTGGAAAGTGGAAAAGAGGAGGAGGAGGTGAAACCGAGTTGGGGAGGGAGTCCTCCTCCCCAAGCCGGCGCACCACCCAAGCCGAGTTGGGGAGGGACTCCACTCCCTCCCCTTGGCCGCCGGCCCCTCCACCTATATAAGGAGGGGCAGGGCTCCCTCCTAGCAAACACAAGTCCCTCTCCTCTAAACCTAAACCCTAGCCACAGCCTAGGGATTTCTCCCAAGCCGTCAAGTTAGAGCTTCTAATTGCCCTAGCCTCCGGTTTAGATCCTTCTAATTGGTGTGTCTAAACCCTAGATCACCAAAGCTCTCTCATACTCCACCATACTCGCTCCGGCTTAAGGCGAAGCCCTGCGAGATCTCCCCTCTACTTCCGGTACCACGCCGTCGTGCTGCCGGAATCACGAGGAGAGTGCTACAACCTCCGCTGCCTGCTGGAACAAGGGAGAGGAAGGTCTTCATCGAGTACCGAACGTGTGACCGACTGCGGAAGCGCTGCCGGAACGCAGCGCCGGAAGGATCGTCTACGCGATCTTGAGATCGGCAAGTGTACGACTATATCACCCACGAGAATCTGCTCTCGTTAACCGCTTTGGAATCTTCGAGGGTGAGTTCCTCTATCGACTCGTTGCTACAATCTAGTAGATAGATCTTGGCTTGATCATAGATTAGATCTTGATTGTGTGTTCATGCGGTAGAAATTTTTTTGTTTTCCATGCTACGAACCCCTACAGGTGATACATTGCAAATGTATCTATAATTTTTTATGTTACATGCTTGGTTTTATCTACTTTCTCGTGTTTTGTTCCAACTTTGGAGTACTTTTCATATGATTTCTTGGACTAACCTATTAACAAGATGCCATAGTGCCAGTTGCCTGTTTTCTGCTGTTTTTGGTTCCAGGAAAGTCAGAAAATCAATATTCTCGGAATTGGACGGGACAAAAGCCAAAGTCGATATTTTATCGGAAGACTCACGGAGCCAGAAAACAAGACGAAGAGGGGCCACAAGGTGGCCACGGCATGTGGTGGCACGATTCAGGCCTGGCCACGCCACCAGGTGGTGTGGGCCCCCTGGTCGCCCACCGACCTTGCCTCTTCGCCTATAAGATGTCTCCCGATGCAAAAACCCTAAATAGTCAATCAGAAATCCACGAAAAGTTCCGCAGTGCCGCCACCACCGAAGGGGAGATTCAGGGGACAGAAAGTCTCTGTTCCGGCACCCTGCCGGGATGGGGAAGTGCCCCCGGAGCCATCTCCATCGATCTCCACCACCATATCCATCACCATTGTTGGTTCCCATGATGAGGAGGGAGTAGATCTCTCTCGAGGCTAAGGGTTCTACCGGTAGCTATGTGTTCATCTCTCTCTATGCGTGATCTTATTGAGATCATGATCTTGTAATCTATAGATCTACCTTGCTACTCAAGTGCTTGAATAGATCTATGCTCTCCCCATGTGTGTGAAAGTGACAGCGTGCACACCATGGTGACACTTAGGCTAGAGATTACAAATACTTGTTATGAGTTATATTTGGAGTTGGATGTCTTGATGAAATTGTGGTGTTTGTTTCCATCTAGTGCTCAAGGTGACAGTGTGGGGTTTCTAGATGCGGAAAGTGAACTTTGAGGTGTGTTGTTATAGCCCTACCAACGATTAGAGTGTTCAACCGGAGAGTAGTTAAGAGTAGTATCATAAATAGAATATATTTATATGAGAGTGTTCACTAGCGAAAGTATGATCCCTAGGCCTTGTTTCTAAGCATTGAAACACCGTTTGCAAAAAGATCTGTTACATGTTTCCTTACTTCCATCTTTATTTCAGTTTGCCTTTAGTCTTTTCCCACGACAACCACACACCAGAAAGCTATTTTCTGGCACCGTTACCACTTGTAATTATCCATACCACTTGTATTTCACTATCTCTTCGCCGAACTAGTGCACCTATATACCTGACAAGTGTATTGGGTGTGTTGGGGACACAAGAGACTTCTTATATCTTGATTGCAGGGTTGCTTGAGAGGGGATACGTTTGACCAGTTCCTTCCTGAGTTCGATAAACCTTGGGTGATCCACTTAAGGGAAAACTTGCTGCTGTTCTACAAACCTCTGCACTTGGAGGCCCAACAACTGTGTACAAGAATAGAAGTGCGTACACATCAGGGACCCGCGCCACCACATGGTGTGGCTAGCCCCTGGCCCCTCTCTGTCTCGTCTTCTGGCTCCGTGAGTCTTCTGGTGAAATATCGACTTTGGCTTTTGTCCGGTCCAATTCCGAGAATATTCATTTTGTGGGTTTTCTGGAACCAAAAACAGAAGAAAACAGACAACTGGCACTGTGACATCTTGTTAATAGGTTAGTTTCAGAAAATGTGTAAAATTACTCCAAAGTGTTCACAAAACATAAGAAATTAGATATAAAATAAGCATGGAACATCAAAAAATATAGATACGTTAGCAACGTATCAATAGGTACATATTCTGATTCAGCAACTTCCACCGGGCTGCCGATTATAAATGCAATCCTGGTTTGTTAGAGAGTACTCATTATGCTAGCTGATTGATTTATGGACTACACTTTGTATGTACTACCATAACGTGTAATGGCTAAATTTGTATGGATTTCCCAAACTATCTTGCTAATATTACCGTGATCAAGGTGGTATAAGTTATTTAGTTAATGTGTCTACCTGTCTGCTGAATAATGATTATGTGTCATGTCAGCTATGATCGAGCTCGAATTAGGGTGCTATTATTTAAAATTATTTACACACACTGGAGACGGTCACTTTAAAAGCCGCTTCGAGGCACACTAGTTCTAGAGACGGTCTTTGTTAGAATCTGACTCAGGTCGCCTGACTATTGGAGACGGTTCCTAGTATAGGCCGTCTGAGGTTGAGGAGTTCTTGCAAGCGGACATAAATACGTGTCGTCTCCATCTCGTACATGTTAGAGGCATTTTCCTTTTTGCACCGTCTGATGTCTCGTATCTTAGAGACACAAAGAAAAATTAGCTCAGGTGGTGTGCCTTTAGAAGTTAGCCGGAAGGAAAACCCGGCTGAGGCCCATGGGAAATTGACGTCTCTAAGTAACATGTTTGTACTAGTGTGAACAACCGCTACCAACTGCTCATTGCCCATCGCCAAGCTCGACTACCACCCCCGTTGATCCAACACAACGCCTCCAAGGAAGGGAACGACCCATGAGAGCCGCCGCCATCTAGTCCGAAGATTAGGGCTTTCACCCGAAACAAATAGGATGGGGAGGGAGAATAAACCTCAGTGCCTCCTTCAAGATGGAAGTTGGTGCTTGGATACCATCGACATCGTGGATGCCACCGACGCCGAAGGGTTTCCCCTGGTCAAGAGCTCCACCTCTGACCATCCACACCACCCTCGGTAGTGGCAAACTGCCAAGCTCTAGGGTCGAGGGTGTGAGACGAGAGGCATCAGAGAGAGAGCAGGAACCTTCAGATCGTGTGCCAGAGAGACATCGGGGTAGCTTATGCACCATGACATGCGCCTGCCGCCGCCTCGCTGCCCAAACAGCCGAGAGGAACGCTTTGCAGCTCCAACGACTGCCACCCGCCAGGATGACATAGACCACCACCTCTGGGGTCACTGCCCCTACTTCCTATGCCTATGCCCCACACCTCCATCGGTATCCAAGATTGATGATTGCCTAGGGGAGAGCTCCAGACTGAGATCTAGCCACGGGATGGCCATTGCGATCCAGCGTAGGAGCAGGCGCGGTGGACAACACCCTGCCGTGACCACCCACCACTGCAGGCCCTTCAGCAGAACACTGGGAAGATGAGGTGGCGGCGACGATGGGAGCACCCAGCACGGCGGCCTTCCTCAATACTGTCGCGTCGAGGCCGAGAACCTCCAAATCACGCCGCTCCCTTCACCGGCGCTGCCCGGACTTGTCTGGCAGCAGCCTCTAGGGACGATGAAGGGACGGAGGAGAGGAGGTGGGGGTTGGTGGCAGGGGCTAGGGTTTCGCCCCTCCCATCACCCAGAGGAGGCGACGCAAGGAGCGGGTCTCCCCACCGAGCTTCTCTAAGTATCTTTCATTGTACATGCTCGTATATGTTCTTCCTGCCACTCATAGGCTGCTAAGGTCAATGTAGACACGAGCGTGACTACCTCGTGGAATTTGACATTCCTTGTTGTCTCACATTCATATATCTAGATTTATTTGTTTCACAAGAAGAGGTCAGGGTCTCAGCATCGACCAATCCTATATATATTGTCAAATCCAGATTTCTTACATCCTGTCACCAACCAAATTTATTTTCATGTGCACTTGATGCGATAATATTGATAATATCTTCTTGGGAGGGAACATAGGTAAGAAAGAATGTTGGCTTACACAACTTTGCACCAGCTATATATATTGAGAGCTGTAGATGAGTGTGGATGGACAATGTGACTCTCTCGCTTTTGACAACTCCAGCTTTTCGTGGCCCGTTGACCGGCTAAATATGTACAATTGTAATTATTGTTGTATGAGACGTGACGTGCACATGCTCCAAAACTCTTCCACCAAATTAAAGGATCTTTGAATACTAATCTGATAACTTTACTCATCTTCATAATTCTACAAGAAGAAACAGTTTCCTTCCGTATTGGCTTTCCAGGCAGCTTTCTGTAAAAAAATAGGTCACTATAAGTTGGTCCCCATAGGCCAATTTATCCGTTTAGGCGTACCATTTCAACCTAACATCACACTCCTTCCGATCCAAATTAATTGACTCGGATTTATCTAGATTTAAATGTATCTAAACATGTGTTAGTGCTACATATACCTGTATCTAGATAAATCTAAGTCAACTAATTTGGATCAAAGGGAGTACTGACAAACATATGTAGTAATAATTCTCACCCGGTTTCAGCGGGCGAAACCACCTATGATTCGTGATGACACCATAATAGGAATATGTACTAATTATTTATATGCCCAGCCCAAGAATTGTTGGGCGAGCGCCTGAGCGGAATTGACCACTGAACTATCTTGCAAATATCACTAGTAGAAAACGGACCTTTGGTCCAGAGCATTAGTCTCAGTTCTGATACAAACCGGGACTAATGCCGTGGTCCCAGCGGCTAGAAATGACCGTAGGGCCCAGAAAACACAAACCGGGAGTAAAAGGTCTGGCGCTGAAAAGGAGGGGATGTGTGGACCTTTAGTCCCGGTTTGTTAAACGAACCGGGACTAAAGGGCCCGACTATATCTTCTTCCTCTCCCGTGCCAGAGCCATTTCAAGCTCACACAAGCATCTCCCTCAAATTTCTTCCCTCAAGCTTGAGTTCTTGCCGATTTTTCTCAAGATTTGTGAAGATTTTTTGGCTCCACATCTATCTAAGGGTCCTAAGAGGTTAGCAACTTCATCCTTTCATATTTCATTGCTAGTTTTACCTCATTTCATGCTCTAGAAATGGAGGGATTTGTGTGGATTCTATCTCTATATATCTGGTTAGTTTGGCACATATAGTCCTCGAAATTCATTTGATTCATCGAAGCACAGAGATACATGAGTTCATCCTATCTATATATCTTGATTTGGCACATAGTCTCGAAATTCAGACGATTCACAGATGCATCATGCCGCCGTTGAGCAACAAAATATCCTTCTTCTTCTTCTACTTGCCGTCACAAAATCCATTGCAACAAAAATAAGAACCAAAACTATGAAGGCATACATATATATAGTGGCGCCCTAGCATTTTAATCATCGACCGTTTAAGCAAACCAAAAAGATGAACACACCGGGGAGCTACCGAATTAAATTAGGGAGTGCCTCTATGGCGAGCTCCTCGAAGATGTCTGAGGACGGGATCCTAAGACATCTTCGAGAAGCTCTGCCGTAGTGGTGTCCCTACTCTCACACACCATCTTTCAATTTATATCTACTCTAGCTAGATCAGTATGCTCGTGGAGCTAACTAATTTCACATATTAGGGAGTGCCTCTACGGCGAGCTCCTCGAAGATGTCTGAGGACGAGGTCCTAAGACATAGTGGTGTCCTTGGTCTCGCACACCATCTTGCAGTTGTTCACAAGAATGCATACCTATTTATAGATTAAGCAGCACAACATAGTGTCGGGCACTGATGACATAATGTCGACACACTCACCCCTGGCATTGTGCTGCCACCCACCCAAAATAGTATTGTCATTTACTGGCTTAGTGCTGCCCACTGAGGACATAGTGTCGACATGTTGTCTCCACATCCACATTTAGTGCCAGTTGGTGCCTCCAACCGGGACTAAAGGTTCATCATATATTTAGTCCCGGTTGTTGGCTTTAATTTTGTTTTAGACCAGTACTAATTTTATCATCATGATTCTGTTTGATGTACTTAATTATATAATGCAGATGAGCCGGCAATGGATGTACGCTGAACGACTCTCTAGCGAGTTCATTAAAGGTGTGCATTCTTTTCTCCTTGTGGCCGAGGCAAACAAGCGGAATGGTTTTATGTCTTGTCCATGTGGTGTATGTCGGAATCATAAGGAATAGTCTTCCTCAAGAGTCCTTCACAGCCACTTGTTTCGGTCCGGTTTCTTGACCGGCTATAATTGTTGGACCAAGCACGGAGAAAGAGGGGTTATGACGGAAGACAACGAAGAAGAAGAGAATGATAACGACTACCCTACTATGTCCCCTGAATACGATGGTACTACAATGGAAGACAATGATGAAGAAGAACATGAAGAACGGGCATCAAATTTTCCCGATGATGATCTTAGTCGGGCCATTGCTGATGCCCAGGAAGAATGCATAACTGAAAGGGAGAGGTTAAAGTTCAAGAAGATGTTAGAGCATCACAACAAATTGATGTACCCAAATTGTGAAGATGGGCACAAAAAACTGGGTAGCACACTGGAATTGCTGCAATGGAAGGCAGAGAACATTGTGACTAACAAAGGATTTAAAAAGTTGTTGAAAATAATGAAGAAGTTGCTTCCAAAGGATAACGAACTGCCCGCCAGTACCTATGAAGCAAAGAATGATGTCTGCCCTCTAGGATTAGAGGTGCATAGGATACATGCATGCATTAATGACTGCATCCTCTACCGAGGCGAGGAGTACGAGAATTTGGATGCATGACCAGTATGCACTGCATTGCGGTATAAGATAAGATGAGATGACCCTAGTGATGTTGAGGGCGAGCGCCGCATGAAGAGGGTTCCTGCCAAGGTGATGTGGTATGCTCCTATAATACCACGGTTGAAACGTTTGTTCAGGAACAAAGAGCATGCCAACAAGTTGTTGTGATGGCACATGGAAGACCGTAAGAAATACGAGATGTTGAGACACCTCGTTGATGGGTCACAGTGGAGAAAAATCGAGAGAGAGTTCCTGAACTTTGCAGGTGACGTGAGGAACTTATGGTTTGGTCTAAGTATAGATGGCATGAGTCCTTTTGGGGAGCAGAGCTGCAGTCATAGCACCTGGCCTATGACTCTGTGTATCTATAACCTTCCTCCTTGGTTGTGCATGAAGCGGAAGTTCATTATGATGCCAGTGCTCATCCAAGGCCTGAAGCAACCCGGCAACGACATTGATGTGTACCTAAGGCCATTAGTTGAAGAACTCTTACAGTTGTGGCACGGACAAGGTGGACGTGTGTGGGATGAGAACAAGCAGGAGGAATTTGACCTACAAGCGTTGTTGTTCATAACAATTAATGATTATCTTGCTCTTAGTAACATTTTAGGACAGACAAACAAGGGATAAAATGCATACACACACTGTTTAAATGAGACTGAAAGTATATATTTGGATAAATGTAAGAAGAATGTGTACATGAGAATCGTTGTTTTCTTCCGCCCATGCACACCCTAAGAAAGAAAGGTAAGCATTTCAATGGTGAGGCAGACAGCCGGTGTAAGCCTATCCGCTGTACTGGTGATGATGTATTTGATATGGTGAAGGATTTATAATTAATCTTTGGAAAGGATCCTGGTAGACAATCTGTTCCGAAGGACGATGTCGGACACGCACCCATGTGGAAAAATAAATCTATATTTTGGGAGCTACCCTATTGGAAAGTCCTAGAGGTCTGCTCTACAATTAACGTGATGCACCTGACGAAGAATCTTTGCGTGACGCTACTAGGCTTCTTGGGCGTGTATGGGAAGAATAAAGATACACCGGAAGCACGGCAGGACCAACAATGTATGAAAGACCGAGACGACATGCATCCAGAGTTGTTTGAAGGTACTGTCAGCTACGCTCTTACCAAAGAAGAGAAGGAAATATTTTTTGAAGTCCTTTATAGTATCAAGGTCCCGTCTGATTTCTCGTTGAACATAAAGGGAATAATAAATATGGCAGAGAAAAAATTTCAAAATCTAAAGTCTCATGACTGCCACGTGCTTGTGACACAGCTGCTTCCGATTGCATTGAGGGGACTCCTGCCGGAAAATGTTCGAGTACCCATTGTGAAGCTACGTGCGTTTCTCAATGCAATTTTTTCAGAAGGTAATCAGTCTAGATAGTCTACCAAGGTTACAGAAAGATGTGGTCTAATGTCTTCTCAACTTGGAGTTGGTGTTCCCACCATCCTTCTTTAATATTATGACGCACCTCCTAGTTCACCTAGTCAAAGAGATTAACATTCTCGGTCCTGTATTTCTACACAATATGTTCCCATTTGATAGGTTCATGGGAGTCTTAAAGAAATATATTCATAACCGTGCTAAGCTAGAAGGAAGCATCTCAAAGGGATATGGAACAGAGGAGGTCATTGAGTTTTGTGTTGACTTTATTCCTGACCTTAAGCCCATCGATGTTCCTCAATCACGGCATTAAGGTAGACTGAGTGGAAAAGGCATGCTAGGAAAGAAAGCAAGGATATGTATGGACGGACATTCTCTCACTAAAGCACACTACATAGTTCTGCAAAGTTCCACCTTGGTGGCTCCGTATATCGAGGAACACAAGAATATTGTACACTCCAACAACTCAGGGAAGCCTGGCTCCTGGATTAGAAATGAACACATGAGGACTTTCGGCGGTTGGTTGCAGACACATATCATGAATGACATCAATGTTTGGAGAGCAGTTGTACTTGTTGGCCAGGTCACCATCTTCAATTATATTGACTTTCCAAGGGTACGAGATAAATGGGAATACATTTTACACGATCACCCAAGATAATAAGAGCACCAACCAAAACAGTGGTGTTCGATTTGATGCAACAGACGAGAATGGCAAAAGGATACATATTATGGTTACATAGAGGAGATATGGGAACTTGACTATGGACCTTATTTTAAGGTCCCTTTGTTTCGGTGAAAATGGGTCAAGCTGACAGGAGGCGGGGTTGAGGTAGACAAGAAATACGGAATGACAACAGTGGATCTCAAGAACCTTGCGTATAGAGATGAACCATTTGTCCTAGCCAATGATGTGGATCGGGTTTTTTATGTGAATGACATGTCTACCAAACCGAGAAAAAGGAAAGGTTTTTTATGGTTCACTGGGGGCAGGCTGTCACCCTTGTACCTGGCGAGTTCCCTTTCACGCCGGTTTGCGAAGAAGGCATTCCAGGTGTCGAGGTTGTCGGGATCTCAATGGGGATCCATCCGCTGCTCCAGCGTGAGCTCGAGGTAGAAGTGGTTTGGGATGGCCGCCTGGCGGGCCAAACCTTGAGGCACAGGAGGAACAGGAACCCCTCCAGCGCTCAGCATCCAGCCGGCGGGCAGCCGGTACCTCGGCGGGCATGGGTAGCTGGAGGCGCACAGCGCCTCTGTCTCCTCGAGCGTCATAAAGGCCCAGTAAGCGGTGTCCATTGTTGTGAGAGAGAAGGTATGGATGTGTGGACGGACATGGCGGTCGGCCTAGATATAGAGGGAAATGGTGGGAAAACATGGCAGGAAGCGGGGGGTATGGCGGGAAAACATGGCGGGAAGCGGGGGAAATGGCGAGAAATATCAAGTCCCGGTTAGTGGCCCCAACCAGGACTAAAGGCCCCCGGAATATCTTTTAGTCTCAGTTACTAGTTTTAGTATGAATTATTATATTTCTAATGAGTATATTATTTTTTGTGAATAGTTTGGTATATTATATGTATTTTTCTATTTTTTAAATAATAAACTATATTTTTCCAACATAACTACTAAATATAATACTTGTTAAACAATAAATAATTTCATTTAAGTTGTATAATAGAGTATGATAATAGATTTAAATTATAGATCTTCTTTTTCTGATTTTTTTTGATATATAATACATAATTTTCTGAAAACTATACACCATTTTTCTTTTTGGCGCCAAAACCCCCCTTTAGCCCCGAATTGTATCACAAACCGAGGCTAAAGAGGTGTGCGAGCGCGGGAATAGCGGCGGCCGAAAACACCTTTAGCCCCGGTTTGTACACCCTTTATTCCCTGTTTGTATTACGAACCGGGGCCAAAGGTTGGGGGTATAAATACACCCACCTCCACCCTGGGTCTAGCCACGACCCGGAGTAGCCCATCTTCTTCCCGACGATGAACCGCCGCTGCCTGCACCCATGGAGGAGTACGCCGCGCTGCCGCCCGTGGAGGAGCACGCCGCGCCACCGCCCGTGCCGCCGCCTGATACATTGCAAATGTATCTATAATTTTTGATGTTCCATGCTTGGTTTTATCTACTTTCTTGTGTTTTCTCCACACTTTGGAGTACTTTTCATATGATTTCTTGGACTAACCTATTAACAAGATGCCACAGTGCCATTTGCCTGTTTTCTGCTGTTTTTGGTTCCAGGAAGTCAGAAAATGAATATTCTCGGAATTGGACGGGACAAAAGCCAAAGTTACTATTTTCCCGGAAGACTCACGGAGCTAGAAGGAGAGTCGGAGAGGGGCCACAGGGTGGCCACACCACCCCTAGGCGCGAGCAACCCCAGGCCACGCCAGGGCATGGTGTGGGCCCCCTGGCCGCCCACCGACCTTGCCTCTTTCGCCTATATATCTCTCCCGAGGCAAAAACCCTAAAGAGTTAATCAGAAATCCACGAAAAGTTCCGAAGCGCTGCCGCCACCGAAGGGGAGATTCGGGGGATAGAAAGTCTCTGTTCCGGCACCCTGCTGGGACGGGGAAGTGCCCCCGGAGCCATCTCCATCGATCTCCACCACCATCTCCATCACCATTGCTGATTCCCATGATGAGGAGGGAGTAGTTCTCTCTCGAGGCTAAGGGTTCTACCCATAGCTATGTGTTCATCTCTCTCTCTATGCATGATCTTATTGAGATCATGAGCTTGTAATCTATATATCTACCTTGCTACTCAAGTGCTTTAATAGATCTCTGCTCTCCCCATGTGTGTGAAGTTGACAGTGTGCACACCATGGTGGCACTTAGGCTAGAGATTACAAATACTTGTTATGAGTTATATTTGGAGTTGGATGTGTTTATGAAATTGTGGTGTTTGTTGGACTCATCTAGTACTCAAGGTGACAGTGTGGGGTTTCTAGATGGGAAAGATGAACTTTGAGGTGTGCTGTTATAGCCCTACCATTGATTAGAGTGTCCAACCGAAGAGTAGTTCAGCGTAGTATCATAAAGAAGAATATATTTATATGAGAGTGTTCACTAGTGGAAGTATGATCCCTAGGCCTTGTTTCTAAACATTGAAACTTCGTTTGCTACTAGATTTGTTACATGTTTGCTTGCTTCCATCTTTATTTCAGTTTTACTTTAGTCTTTTCCACGCCATCAAGTTATTTTCTATCACCGTTACCACTTATAATTATCCATATCACTTGTATTTCACTATCTCTTCGCCGAACTAGTGCACCTATACACCTGACAAGTGTATTGGGTGTGTTGGGGACACAAGAGACTTCTTGTATCTTGATTGCAGGGTTGCTTGAGAGAGGATACCTTTGACCACTTCCTCCCTGAGTTCGATAAACCTTGGGTGATCCACCTAAGGGAAAACTTTCTGCTGTTCTACAAACCACTGCACTTGGAGGCCCAACAACTGTCTACAAGAATAGAAGTGCGTAGACATCACCGCCCGTCGAGGAGAGCCAGGCGTGCCACCGCCTGCGCCAATGCCCGCTCCACCGCCCGCCGACAAGGAGCCAGTAGCTGCGCCACCGCCCGTGGAGGATCTCGCCGCTGTCACGCCCTTCGCCGCCCCTACAGGTGATCAATTAGGGTTAGGGATATTATAGTTTAATTATTTAGTTAGTGTTAGGTATTTAATTAGTTAATTAGGGTAAGTGTTAGAGATTTAGTTAGGGTTAGTGTTAGGGATTTAGTTAGGGTTAGTGTTAGAGATTTAGTTAGGGTTAGTGTTAGGGATTTAGTTAGGGTTAGTGTTATTAGGGATTTAGTTAGAATACTTAGTTAGTGTTAGTGATTTAGTTAGGATTAGTGTTAGGTATTTAGTTAGTATACTTAGTTAGTTAAGGATTTAGTTAGAATATATACTTAGTTAGTGTTATTAGAGCAATACTTAGTGATTTAGTTACTGTTTATGTTTTATGATTGTTTATTGTTATTATTTAGTTATGCCGCGTCCTCGTCGTCCACTTGGCGGCAACGGCGGAGTACTAGACTCCGTCGGGTCTGGGGATGTCCGAGCCTGGGCTCCGCCAGGCTGGCACTGGGAGGTGCTACCTTCCGGGACTCGTACCTTGGTGAGGAATCCGGGTATCATCGTCGACCTACAGCTTCTTTGGTGGCGTCCACGAGGCCCAGGAGCGGTCCAAAGGGATCCGGCCTCCGCGGAGGTGGTACATCGTCGTATCAAGGAGGAGGACTAGCACGTCCGCCGGTATATGTATCTTTTGGAGACCAGGTTCTCCAATCTCTGTCAGGTTCACGGATCTCACCCGAGTTATTTTCCGGTGATGGTTCCTGTTCTCTGGGTGCAGAGCTGCCGTGGCACAGAACGCGGTAGCCGAGTTCGCTAGTTTGATATTATGAGCGAGATATGAGATGTATTATTGTACTTTATCTTATATTATTGTACTTTATCTTAATGCAAAATTGTTTCATTATTAGTACGTAATCTTTTTTCTATATCCGAGTCGTTGCAATTGTAATATTCTTTTACTTAATGCAAAATTGTTTTATCTTTTTCTGTATTAGTTAAGCTATGGACGGTAGACAGAATGAAGAGGAGCTTCTCAACATGATAGATGAGGGTACTGGAGGTTCTTATTATGATGATGGCTCCAGTATCTTAATTTGTCTAGAGGAGACGATAGTGGAGACGATGGTGCTGACCATGGTGGAGAGCATGGTGAAGACACCTTAATAACAAAGTTCGGCAAGGTATATAAAGCCTCTATCGATCGATCACTAGTATAGATGCACTAATTGATTCGTACATATATACCGAAGAATGTTTCTTCTCTTAGACCTCCGCATCGGGCCAATCTTCTACAAGGAAAAGAGGCCCAGCACAAAAGTTGCCCGCTAATGTTCGTTTCAGCATTAACTTAGTCTTTGCGCTGGTTCAACCATTGGTGCCCAAACAATCTGTGAATGCATTTGTACATCAATCCGGAGTGATTGCTAGAGACACCGTCCCGATCACCACGTGGGAGTCGAATAAGCCAGGAAAGAAAAGGGATCCAGCTGGGGCTAGTTTTGTCAACGACAGAGCAAAAGATACGATGTGGAATTCTCTCATGACACATTTCACCCTACCCGTCTTAGAGACTGATGAGATCACACAACAAATGAGGAGGAAAGTCAAGGAGTGGGCTCTTAAGAAGATGGGCGAACTATTCAAGGACTGGAAGAAAAGATTGTACCACAACTATGTGTTGAAGAAAAAACTCCTGCGTTCACTAGCCCACTAGAGATGCAGCGGGCTAACTGGGCCGCATTTGTGGAATACAAGACCTCGGCAGCAGCTATGGCAATGTCAGAAAAGAATAAGCTAAATGCAGCCAAAAAGAAATATCACCATCATATGGGCATAGGTGGCTACAAGATTGCTATGCCTAAGTGGGATAAAGTTTAGGCCAACCTGGCGGCTAAAGGGGTCACTCCAGCTATGTCTGGTTGGCCCTTGAGGTCAAGAAATTGGTTACTCGGGCATGGGGCATCGTATGACCCAGAAATAGGCGAGATTGTTGCAACCAAAGAAGTTGCTGGACCCAAGGATGGTCTTATTAAAGTGATAAAAGAGGTTCAAGAGGGAAAGTTTGTTCCCGAGAGAGAGAACGTTGAGCTGACAAAGGCCCTCGGGAATCCTGAAAAGGTTGGACGAACAAGACTCTTCGGACCTTCTTGTCCATGGGTTATCGAGTTTCCCAAGGACTTTGACACCTACAGAAGCCGATCGAGAAAAACAAAGCACCGACAAGAGGAGGATGCAGAGCGGTTCACGAGGTTTGAAGCCATGTTGCAGGAGCATCGGCAGGAGCTTAATGAACTTAAAGGACTCCGACAGCAAGATCCTGCACTAGAGAGTACAGTCGGCCCATCTCAATGGAAAAGTAGTGTGGCTTCCATGGAGGGCCATGCTAATGATGCGACGATGGTTGTGTACCCCGTGGATGCAATTAAGGAGAAGACTAGTTGTGAGCTGCATGCTGAACTGAAGAACATATCCATGAAGGTGGCGATCGACTTTGCTTTACCATCTGCACCGGGAGCGACCTACCATTGCAATCCGATTCCAGCTGGCTATGCTCGTGTCGGTGTGGATGAAGTTCAACCGATGTGTCAGTCACTACACCTTGACATCCCTGGAGGTGTGATACATTGCAAATGTATCTATAAATTTTTATGTTCCATGCTTGGTTTTATCTACTTTCTTGTGTTTTGTCCACACTTTGGAGTACTTTTCATATGATTTCTTGGACTAACCTATTAACAAGAGCCAAAGTGCCAGTTGCCTGTTTTCTGCTGTTTTTGGTTCCAGAAAGTCAGAAAATGAATATTCTCGGAATTGGACGGGACAAAAGCCAATATGCCTATTTTCCCGGAAGACTCACGGAGCCAGAAGCAGAGTCGGAGAGGGGCCACAGGGTGTCCACACCCTCCCTTGGCGCGGGCCAGCCCAGGCCGCGCCAGGGCATGGTGCGGGCCCCCTGGCTGGCCACTGACCTTGCCCCTTCGCCTATATATTCCCCTCGAGGCAAAAACCCTATATCGGTAATCATAAATCCACGAAAAATTCCACAGCACCGCCGCCACGGAAGGGGAGATTCGAGGGACAACAAATATCTATTCCGGCACCCTGCCAGGACAGGGAAGTGCTCCCAGAGCCATCTCCATCGATCTCCACCGCCATCTCCATCACCATTGCTGATTCCCATGATGAGGAGGGAGTAGTTCTCTCTCGAGGCTAAGGGTTCTACTGGTAGCTATGTGTTCATATCTCTCTCTATGCATGATCATATTGTGATCATGAGATTGTAATCTATAGATCTACCTTGCTACTCAAGTGCTTTAATAGATCTCTGCTCTCCCCATGTGTGTGAAAGTGACAGCGTGCACACCATGGTGGCACTTAGGCTAGAGATTACAAATACTTGTTATGAGTTATATTTTGAGTTGGATGTTTCTATGAAATTGTGGTGTTTGTTGGAACCATCTAGAGCTCAAGGTGACAGTGTGGGGTTTTCTAGATGGGAAAGGCTTACTTTGAGGTGTGCTGTTATAGCCCTACCAACGATTAGAGTGTCCAACCGGAGAGTAGTTCAGCGTAGTATCATAAAGAAGAATATATTTATATGAGAGTGTTTACTAGTGAAAGTATGATCCCTAGGCCTTGTTTCTAAGCATTGATACACCGTTTGCAATTAGATCTGTTACATGTTTGCTTGCTTCCTTCTTTATTTCAGTTTGCCTTTAGTCTTTTCCCACATCAACCACACGCCAGCAAGCTATTTTCTGGCACCGTTACCACTTATAATTATCTATACCACTTGTATTTCACTATCTCTTCGCCGAACTAGTGCACCTATACACCTGACAAGTGTATTGGGTGTGTTGGGGACACAAGAGACTTCTTGTATCTTGACTGCAGGGTTGCTTGAGAGGGGATGCCTTTGACCACTTCCTCCCTGAGTTCGATAAACCTTGGGTGATCCACTTAAGGGAAAACTTGCTGCTGTTCTACAAACCTCTGCACTTGGAAGCCCAACAACTGTCTACAAGAATAGAAGTGCGTAGACATCAAGCTATTTTCTAGCACCGTTGTCGGCGAGGTAAGGTAAAAGGTACTCACGTCCTCCGGTGTGAGTGCTCAAAGTTATTTCCTTTAGATTCTGCAACTTTATCTTTTTGTTTCTTGTTTCACTAGTTATGCTTAATGGAAAACAACAACAAAATTCGAGAGCTTTATAGTATTTATCTTGAGTTAGGACATGAAGTGTTTGAAGAGAAAATTAAAAAACCTATGGAACTTTATTTTCATGCTAATAGCAATGTTGTTAGTATGAATTCTTTGGACACCATTATTGCTAATGCTATGGAAAAGTCTAAGCTTGGGGAAGCTAGTTTTTATGAAAATGATCTTTATGAAAATGATCTTTTTAGTTCCCCAGCTTTGGAAGATAGCTATTCTATTGCTTATGATGATACCAAACCTCCAATATATGATGATTACAATAATGAATATGATATTTTCAGTCCACCTACTATTGAGGAAAAAATTAATTATGATTACAATATGCCTCCTATATTTGATGATTATGGTGATGAGAATAATAATGATAGCTATTTTATTGAATTTGCTCCCACTACAATTAATAATAATGACTATGTTTATGTGGAGAGTATTAATTCTTTTATGCATGTGGCTCATGATAAGAATGTTTTATGTGATACTTATATTGTTAATTTTATTCATGTTGCTACTGAAAGTTATTATGAGAGAGCGAAACATGGTTTTATGCATCTCAATAATATTAAGTTTCCCCTCTTTATGTTAAAAGTCTTGAAGTTGCACTTGTTTTGCTTTCTTATGATTGTTGCTTTGTGCTTTCATGACTTGTTTCTTTACAATATTCCTATGCATAGGAAGTGCGTTAGAATTAAATGTGCTTTGAATTTTCTTCTTGATGCTCTCTTTTACTTCAGTTCATATTTCTTATGTGAGCATCTTCTCAAACTATCATGCCTAACTTAAAGGCGTTAAAGAAAAGTACTTATTGGGAGATAACCCAAAAGTTTTAGTTGAGTCTTGGAAGTTATTGCCTCAGTAATAACCGGTCCTTATCCTTTTTATTTGCTTTTTGTGCCAAGAGTAACCTCTAATGAGAGAGAAGTAATGATTGGGAAACTTGTTGTCCCAAAATAGATTTATGTGCTTAACAGTAAAAATTCGTGTAAAATCTCTGTACGTCCTTTTGAGGCATGAATTTTTGTGCTTCTGCCCAGGTTGTTATCTAACTTTCGTTAGTTCAACACTTTTCTATTTAAGCAACAGAAGGTCTTTGAAAAAATTCGTCCTTACCTGCTGGTCTGTTTTGACAGATTTCTGCCATTTTTTGCATTTGCTTCTTGTTGGTTCCTTTTTGAGTTATTTTGGGGAATTGAGATTTTTGAGGGAAGTGCTTCAGTAGCTTGTGTTTTAGTGGAAGTTTTATTGGTGTTAAAACTGAACCTAAAGACTTATTATCTTAAGTGCACTATGTTGCTAATAAAGATTGTGTGAAGTTTTGTATGAAGGAAAAAATTTAGGTGTATGGAAGGAATGATGTAATGAGATGAAGAATGGACTAAAGCTCAAGCTTTGGGATGCCACGCGTGTCACCCCAAGAAATATCCAAGAACTACAAGCGTCAAAGCTTGGGGATGCCCAAGGTATCCCCTTCTTCATCAATAAAAATCCTAGGTTTCTTCCAAACCCTTCATTTTTATTGTTTCATGCACAATTGTGTTGTTCTTGGAGCATCTTCTTTTTTGTCTTCGTTTTGGTTTTTCGTTTTCTTGGTTTGCTTAGTTTGCTGAATAAATTGGTTGGACCCCCTCTTTCATACATTGGTTTTCAAATAGTTTGGTTTGGATTGGAAAAAGAGTAGGAAAGTTCATGCTTAAGTGGTAAAGAGAGCTTGTTTTTTACTGTGGCCTATGCTTTGTCATGCCATGCTCGATATTGTTTTGGCTTTATGCTTAGTATTCTTTGTTGTAGCATGACTTGTTATAAACAATTGAGATTGCTTAATGTGCCTTTGAAGAATCATGCGTTGTTTTAGCATATTAAAGCATAGTATTGTGGTATTCTCCTTTGATGCTTTATTTGGGTTGACTTGGCACATGCTCACACCATGTTATGACTACGCCAAGTCACCATAAGCCTTTATGATCCTTTAGTTTTCAACTTGTAGTATCACTTTATGCTTTGATCAATGATGTTTTGTCGCTCTGCATGATTATGGCCATTATTGCTCTCTTAGTTAGTCGCTCCCAGTGTTTTGCTAGCCTCCACAACAAAGTATGAGTTCCACTCATGCATCCAACTCCCTAAATCAAGTTATTCCAAAGAGTCCACCATACCTACCTATTAGCATTTGCTATTCCAAGTATATTCATGCTTTTGTTTACCTTCCGAATTAAACTTGTTATGAGAAAACTAGTGATTAAAGCTCTCACGAACTTGATGGCACACTTTACTTTTCTTGCCCTTAATAAACTTGAACCATTGTGTCGTCTATGTTGTATATGCTTACACTTATTTGTTGGGGATTAGCAGAACCATGCTGTCATGGGGAACGCTTTCAACATTGCACTTGTACATTGTACCCAGTTGATATCATGCTCTTTTGTTTATGGATGTCGTCGGTGTGAAATGAAAGGGGAGCTTGTAAGTCCATGGAGTTATGTATATGTGCTAGAGAAACTCCTGGACCGCTAGTCTAATCCATGCTGACATGGTGGAAACCTGCAGCGTAACCATAATGAGCTGTGTATGAAGCATTCTTCTTATAAAAAAAGAGTCAGATATTGAGAAAAAAGAGAAAAAAGAAAAAAAGAGATATGAGAAAAGAGAGAAAATAGCACCATATTCCCATGGTAAATAAGAAGATTGCTAAGATGCTCGTTGTCTTCTTGCCTTGTCATTTTGATATGGGGATTCTTCTGTATCATCAGGCAAGGGGTACCCCGTTGGCGGTTCTCTATGATACACATGTACTTACAATGACAAGAACTTACCGGTGACTAAACTTGAGTAGCATGAGGAGCGTCCCTCGTATTCAAGGGACATAGATTTCCAACTTATACTTTGTCAAGCATGTACACCATAGTTTGTTCACTTGAACCTTAATCACTTCAGGATGCTTATGATAGGGGCAATGAGAGCTGAAAGCTATAAGTACCATAATTTTTGGAAGCTTTTTATGAAACTTGAATCTCTGCTTCCTTCTATGAAGGCCTTTCTTCCACCATTATATTGAGTCTCCACCTTCTACCTTTATGCACCTACTTTGAGAGCATACTGGCCATTCTTAGTTCTATGTGCATTGTCCCAAGACTTGTTGATTGATGCAGAACTTGATATTGCTTGTTTTAAACTATTTGTATCTAGTCACTCTTGTAAACTTTGAAGGTGTCTTATGCATTTATATGTGCTACTCTATGAGGTTCAAGCTGAATACTACTATGCTATGTTTTCTTTATGTAAAATAAACAAACGTCTTGCAAAGCATTGTTATTCATGAATCTTTTGTTTGTGACTTTTCATGTTGCAACATAGTTGCTTTGTCTTATTGTTAGAACTTTATCTTTCATGTTATGATTGAAGTACTATGATCCCATCTATCAATGTTTTACAAATACTTTGATCAAGTTTATGATGATGCATGTCACCTTAAAAATTATTCTTTCTTTTTATCACTTACCTACTCGAGGACGAGCAGGAGTTAAGCTTGGGGATGTTGATACATTGCAAATGTATCTATAATTTTTGATGTTCCATGCTTGGTTTTATCTACTTTCTTGTGTTTTGTCCACACTTTGGAGTACTTTTCATATGATTTCTTGGACTAACCTATTAACAAGAGCCACAGTGCCAGTTGCCTGTTTTCTGTTGTTTTTGGTTCTAGAAAGTCAGAAAATGAATATTCTCGGAATTGGACGGGACAAAAGCCAATATGCCTATTTTCCCGGAAGACTCACGGAGCTAGAAGGAGAGTCGGAGAGGGGCCACAGGGTGGCCACACCACCCCTTGGTGCGGGCCAGCCCAGGCCACGCCAGGGCATGGTGTGGGCCCCCTGGATGGCCACGACCTTGCCCCTTTGCCTAAATATTCCCCCCGAGGCAAAAACCCCTAGATCGTCAATCAGAAATCCACGAAAAGTTCCACAGCGCCGCCGCCACCGAAGGGGAGATTCGGGGGACAGAAAGTCTCTATTCCGGCACCCTGCCGGGAGGGGGAAGTGCCCCCGGAGCCATCTCCATCGATCTCCACCGCCATCTCCATCACCATTGCTGATTCCCATGATGAGGAGGGAGTAGTTCTCTCTCGAGGCTAAGGGTTCTACCGGTAGCTATGTGTTCATCTCTCTCTCTCTTTCTATGCATGATCATATTGTGATCATGAGCTTGTAATCTATAGATCTACCTTGCTACTAAAGTGCTTTAATAGAAATCTGCTCTCTCCATGTGTGTGAAAGTGATAGCGTGCACACCATGGTGGCACTTAGGCTAGAGATTATAAATACTTGTTATGAGTTATATTTGGAGTTGGATGTTTCTATGAAATTGTGGTGTTTGTTGGAACCATCTAGAGATCAAGGTGACAGTGTGGGGTTTTCTAGATGGGAAAGGCTTACTTTGAGGTGTGTTGTTATAGCCCTACCAACGATTAGAGTGTCCAACCGGAGAGTAGTTCAGCGTATTATCATAAACAAGAATATATTTATATGAGAGTGTTCACTAGTGAAAGTATGATCCCTAGGCCTTGTTTCTAAGCATTGATACACCGTTTGCAATTAGATCGGTTACATGTTTGCTTGCATCCTTCTTTATTTCAGTTTGCCTTTAGTCTTTTCCCACGTCAACCACACGCCAGCAAGCTATTTTCTGGCACCATTACCACTTATAATTATCTATACCACTTGTATTTCACTATCTCTTCGCCGAACTAGTGCACCTATACACCTGACAAGTGTATTGGGTGTGTTGGGGACACAAGAGACTTCTTGTATCTTGAGAGGGGATACCTTTGACCACGTCCTCCCTGAGTTCGATAAACCTTGGGTGATCCACTTAAGGGAAAACTTGCGGCTGTTCTACAAACCTCTGCACTTGGAGGCCCAACAACTATCTACAAGAATAGAAGTGCGTAGACATCAAGGTGAAGGGGAGACGACACTGGGAGAAGTCACGAGTGGCTTCATTCTTTGGAAAAAGGAATACATCAGGTTTCCAGGCTCGGCACCAAGGCCACCTTCTCCACCAAGAAACAATCCATCACCTCTACGGCCACCGTCTCCTCCCAGTAAAAGTCCACCTCCAAGGCCACCGTCTCCTCCCAGTAAAAGTCCACCACCTCCAAGTCCAATCCATGACCTCAACACGAGTCCATCTCAATCTACGCAGCCGCCTCCACCCATTAAGGGCCAAAAGCGGAAGAATAGCACTGCTCCATCGAGGATAACCGACGCCCAAAGCGACAGTTGTCGCCCCTCCCAAGAGTACCTCCGGTTCCTCCCAAGAGGGCTTACGACCTGAACGATGAGGAGACCGATGCGGTCGTACGGGCCGAAGTGGATGCCCATTTTAAAAAGAAACAACCTGAGCCAGAGGTCCAAATAAAATCAGAAACCAAGGAGCACTTTAGAAAATTACTGACGCAGCCATCCCAAGCTTAGTTAAATGCGCTAGATAACTATACACGCTGTCTTCAGAAGACACTGAAATAGAAGAGATCAAGTGGTAGAGGAAGCATCACAAAAGACGTTCCCTAGCAGGGGGAACAAGCAAAACTATCAAGTGGTAGCGGAAGCATCAGAACGGACGTTCCCCAGCTGGGGAAACAAGCAAAACAATCGAGTGGTAGCGGAAGAATCAAAAGAGATGTTCCCCAACTAGGGAAACAAGCAAATCAATCGATCCCCCTGCTCTAGGTGTACATACCCGAACCTCAACTATATGGGGGAGAACCTTTGCATATGGAAACGACTAAGATATTGGCCTAGCAATGTAATATGTCTATTCATGACATTATTCACGGCGCTGATATGGCCAAGGATGATGTAGCACCACAATATGTTCACATGGAGCCTCTGGTCAGTTCTGAGAGGCTTCGGGATATGCCAACAAAAATGCGACAATTGCATGAATGGTACATGGAAGTATCAAAAAAGAGCGATATTGGCTCATAGCGAAGGTTCGAAAAGAGCATTACTACACTGAAGACGGGGTCCCTATTGAATTTACAGAACTCTTTCAGTTATTCAATCTAAAGGAACTTGACAAATCTATCCTCAGTTGCTATTGTTTATAAGTGGTTACTTTATTTATGTAATTAAGTCTCTAGCTCAGCTTGTTCAATTTATTGCCGGTAAGTATACTCACTATATTCTTTTGTATGCTATAATAATGCAGAATGAAGATTCTCGAATTTAAAAAAGGCTATCAATGGATTTGGGTTCATTGACCCATGTCGAGTTAATGGAGCTGTGCTAAAGGATAAGGCACTGGAGACCGAGCATAACTTGCTCCGGTTTTTCACGAACCAGCATTTCTGTAATGAAATACTATTTTCTTACCACTTCGAGTGAGTGTGTTATTGTCTGGTACACATTAACTTTTGCTTACTCGATGCTTAGTGTAAATGATGAGTTACTGACGTATGTAAACCTTGCGTAGCTACCACTGGATTCTTCTAAGCATTTCTGTTGACTTGGGAAGAGTTCAAATCATGGACTCATTAAACAAAGACATGGAAGAGTACCGCAGCATTATCGATATGCTCAAGAGGTAACTTCAACCATTATCGCACTATATCGGTTTCTTTTGTTCATTTTCTGAGATATCAAGTAGTTATTAACTCATACATTCATTTTCTTTATCGGGTAGTGTTTGGACACGGTTCGAGAACAAGGTATGCGGTCAATGGCGTGAGGAGCTGATTTTTAAACCGATCCCGGTAAGTAGTACGAGACAGGTCCACGCATCTATTTAATTCTAGTTTATGTACATTTATCATGCTAGAGTTATTATTTGATTGAATTCTATTCTTGTAAAGTGCGCGAGGCAGCCATGGGGGACTAATCTATGTGGATTCTACATGTGCGAGTTCATTCGCATCACTACTGAGAAGCCCTTGGAAACTGTTCGAGTAAGTAAACAATATATTCACCCTTTATTTTTATTACAATAAGTTGTGTTGAGTCTAATTCATATGATATCCTTCTTTATAGTTGGACGCGATGCGGGACAAGCTCCTACCATAGGACCGCCTACTAGCAATCCAAGAGGAATTGGCTGGATTTTTGGTCGACGAGGTCATAGACCCATATGGAGAATACTCTCTAGATAGACCCTAAAGCATCCATGTAATGATCTTCATGTAATCAAATAGACAGGCTTTGGACCCGGTTGGGACTCCATGTAATGACCTCCATGCATATATGCTTGTAAGAGAAATTATATTATATATGCATCGATGTGTACAAGTACTGTGTAGTAGCGTTGTGTATATATACGAAAACTTGTTTGTAATGAAAACACAGAATGAAAAATAATTGAACACAAAACACAAAATGAAAAGGAAAACACAAAACCCTAAAACCCCATCTCCTGCCGCGGCAGCCAAATGGCCCAAAACGCTGCCGCGGCAGGGAACCTTTAGTCCCGGTTCGTAACACGAACCGGGACCAAATGTCCTCCAGCCTAGCGCGTCTCGCGAGGCCACGTGGTGGACCTTTAGTCCCGGTTTGTAACAGAACCGGGACTAAAGGCCGGACCTTTAGTCCCGATCTGGCAGTCCCGGTTTGCAATCCGGGACTAAAGGTCCTTACGAACCGGGTCTAAAGGCCTGGTTTCTACTAGTGTATGTTTTAACAATATCAAAAATAAAAGCAACCATTACTCTATTGATAAAAGGTTACAAGAAAATGAAGACTACATATTACGAAACCACAATAATTGAGATGGATGTTTCAGAAAACCATCGCCCTCTTTAGTATCAAGACTAAAAATCATGAAAACCACAAAAATTATAGAAGTAGGACTCCATGTAAATTATCATGTAGAATAGAATAAACAGTAGCCTATAGAAAAGGTTTGCTGATCGTACAAATTGAACGAGCTGTATGAAATGAAATATTCACATAGATTCAAATCTTACAAATAGGCCCCAATAGAGGTTTTTACGGAGCATAAATGCCCCATATTTCATGGTCCATCAATTGGGAAAGCAAAGTTGGGACATTTCATCGAGTACTATGAACCAACGAGCATTCTGCTTTATTTATAAAGCTGGGCTAAGGCCTTGTGTTTGAAACTAATGAGCATGTGGGCCAAGGCACAACAAAAGTGGGACATTTTAACAATTAGTTCCTTTTTTATTTCGCCCTTCTTATTTGTCTACGAAAGTGCCAAATAGCTGGGGTATCCTAGATTGGAAGCTTCCAGTTGCCGACAATATACCCCAATTTAGTCTTTGTTTGGTTCAAAGGATTTCAATAGGAATTTTATAGGATTTCATTTCATGGAATTTTTCCTACAGATCTTGTTTGGTTTGTAGGACATGAAACCATGGGAATTTTTCATACGGACTACTTCACATGCAAATCCATAGAAAAAATCCTTAGGTCCAATCTAATGGAAATTTCTTTTGTTTGTATGGTAGTTAATTATGGCGAACACACGATCTTTCCAGAAATTTCCATCAGGTTATACAACTTAAGAAGGACTCTGTCACCGTGTTTCTTGGCTTCTCACGAAGGAGCCTTATTTCGTTAATTATCAGCTGGATTACATATTTTATTACAAGGACGTGGTATTGATTCTTGTCTTTTAAAAACCGCATTATCGACAAGTTCTAGTATTGTTTCCCGCAAAATTATATGATTTGTTGCCTACTATAACTCCCTTGTCTATATAATGCATTCAATAATCACTCTTATATGTAACATGTACAGCAACTGACACAACATCATGGCTCTTACATCAAGGTGTAAATTATGCCTTCAAACCTTCATATAAGGCATTATTGTATTTAAAGCATGTAAATTATATAAATATAGTCAGCCTCTGCAACAACATACAGTTAAAAGCATCTAAAAACATACAGTTAAAAGCATCCAGATGTGACACCGCCAACTTATTACGAAAAAGCGAAAAAAATAACAACCAACTGTCACGTTGTAGAGGGCATCGGCAGTTTTGCACGCAACAGCAAACTTCAGTCTCACTCTCTCATGGCTATAACAAAAATCATGCAGTTAAAGAGTTGGGTCCGCCCAACAAAACCTCAAACAAATATACGGTAAGCCGCTGAACATTAGATAATATGTTTACACTCTAAAGATCAAGTCAAGAGAGCTTTAAACGGCAACTTGAATAAGAAAGTAGTGCATCGCGCCGATGAAGATTCGACCGGTGAAGCGAATATCTAGCTATTTCACCCTAGAATTTAAGAACCTGTACTCGAAGTCCAAATTTTGCCTATTTTGCTTAATATGTAACCCTTCGTTTCCAAGAAAGACACATCAACGACGAGGGTGTCCATCCCCCTGTCGGTGCCGCCGCCGATCTGCCTAGCCTCCCGTGGCCTTAGGGATTAGTTTTTTTATGTTTTCATCAGTCTGTTTAGGCTCTGTGTCCTACTCAGAAAGGTGTGGCGGTGGTGACTCCCTGAAGACGGAATAAAGTCCTTCTCATCTAACATCCATTCCGGCGGTGCGTCCAGTGTCGCCAGAGGGCGTGTGGAGGTGTGTCTCCGGCGGATCTCGCCAAATTTGTCGATGTTTCTTCGGGTTTACGCTTCTTTTCATCGGCGATGGTTGCTGCTCTCGTGCGCTGGACCTTTGGGAACTTAGCAAGGTGACTTCTCGTATGTCTACTATAATAAACTCTACTACGACAACCTTTGTCTGGCTCCAATGATGGAGGGGCAAGAATGGTGGTGCGTCTTCGGCTCGTTAGTTCTTGTAGTCGTCACTAGGTGGTCCAAGAACCTTTTTATAATTTTTTTTACTTTTAGGATTCCTTGTACTACTGTTGTTGGTATGAATCGATCAGTGGACTTTTCGCAAAAAAAAGAAGTCCAAATTTCTAAAATTGACCTTCAAGTTTTTGAATTTTACCATAGCAATATTTTGGCTATCAGCACTAAGCTAAGCCTCCAGCCCTGGAAATCCTAGGCATGGATCTGCTAGTTACCTTGCGTATTAGGTGTCACTGATAGGTTCAGGACTAAAACATGTGGACAAGATTAAAAAAATTGTGTTTCTCTTTATTTTCTTGTGATAACACAACTTGTCTTATTTGGTCTCTGGTTATATCTGAATTCTTCAAGTTGGTGTATGCATGATATGATCCTTGTTAGTTTTCACAACGTACTTTAAGTTACACGGATGAAAGCTTCTAGAGGTTTAGGCATCATTTTATACTAATATACAGAGGTGAACCCACGTGAAAGGAGGTTGCAACCCTGTGTAATATGATGGCAGCGATCCCGCCCAGGTATAGTCATGAGTCATCACTATTTGGACCCGTCAAGGAGAGGACCCTCTTTCATTTTTTGATGGTGCGCCTTTGTCTTGGCTTTAGGCGTTAGTTGTGACAGATGTGATCACTAGAGACTCGGCAAGGCTCCTCGTGCGCAGAGAATTCCTCAATGTGAATTACATGTCTCTCGTGGAAGAACACCTTTGTAAGCCGATGATGTGTTCTAACGCAAATGTCACTACTGAACTTCTGATGCCTCTCATGCCAATATTATCATGGAAACCGATCTTTGCTAGTGTTGGCATTCTGTTGGCATGATCTTGATGGATCCCTTTCGTGGCTATATATATTTGTATTCTGTTGAAGGGTCTGTGCGGGCTTCCCCTCTATATATATAACTTTGCAATTTGTGAGCTTACCCATTTCCTATGGGTTTGAAAATATATGATCAGCAAATGTGAGATTTAGTACACTTCTACGCAATTGGTGCCTCATCCTTGTTAGGTTGGATCAATAATTCTCAAATGTTAACATGAATGCCAATTAATAACATAGCTAGCCGACTCGAGGGCAAAAAGAACACATAGATTGGACATATAGTCATAGCTAGGCATATATACTGTCAGGTAGTGGATATGCCTATAACTATCAAAATGCCTTACTATGTTTTCACACCAAACTAGATTCCCTACGCCACTCACTTAAGGTATTGAAAGTGAGATATTGTTCTGAACCTTGAATCTTATATGAAGATGGGAGGTAAGGAATTGTGGTTTGTTAGGTGGTCTAAGTAGATTCAAAAATAGGGAAATTTTGGCAATTTGAGTAGAATTCCATTTTCAAACTCGTGTGTGTATTTGCACTGACTAGATGGCGAAAATTTCACCTCTCATGATTTTCCAGGGATTTACACACTCAAAAGGTTGGAAGGGATATAAATGTCTAGATTGAAAACCAAATCTAAATTTGCTCCAAGGAAATCAATATTTGGGTCACCGGAATGACCCAATGGTAGGCAAGTACTTGTAAGCATTTTTTTCTGATAAATAGAAAAGATGACGTAATGATTGGCAAGAGCATAAGCTCAAATCAGATATTTTAAGTAATTTCGATGATACAAGATTCAAAAGATGCATGTGATTTGGGCTATTGTTTATGGTGACTTATATTCCTCCATTTTATGTATATTCTAAATATGTTTGCATGACCGTAAGTCTCCATGAAATACACATAAACTATTAGGTGGATACCCAGCTGCTTATTTCTTTGACGTCAAACTTTGTTCTCTACCTTTTCTGAAAACAATTATATTTCTCTACTTGATGCAGAACCGCCGCTAACAGTGATTTGACCATGACAATGTGTCGATAATATATATAAAATAATGTACCCTTTTCGATATGTAAGTGTTGAAGTGTATAAGTGATTTACCTAACCCATTCCATCCGATCTTTTTTTAAATAGTTGGTTAGTTTTTTTATAAGGGGCACTTTAAAAGGTTTACGTATTACACCCGGCCTCTGCATAACTAGGATGCACACAGCCGATAAAGTCCACAAGTCCAAATAGAAAATAAAGAGGCGGATTACATATCAAAATGAGAATTATAAAACGTCTAAGATGGTGAAGGAGGGCCGATCCGTAGATTATGCTGCCATCCATGACGGGTAAACAAATCCCGCGTCGTATCCTCCAGACGCGTACACACCTCCGTAAAAAGGTCGTGATATTCCGTACGATATAGGACCGACCAAGAACGCAGGGTATTTGTCCACCGGTAGATAACCTGTAAAAGGGAACAATTTACATTATTAAAAAATTTGTCATTTCTACATAGCCATAGCGACCATATAGTGGCAATCGCTCCAAGCCGAGGAAGTAACTTAAACTTGTGATCTATACCATGTAACCAATTTATAAAATGTTGGCAATACTACGTGGTGGATACAAGTCTGAGGCTGCTTGGGTAACTGACCATATAGATCTTGCAAAGTTGCATTGAAAAAATAGGTGTTTTATTGTCTCATTATGGTGACAAAACACACATGCAGGATTCCCATGCCAATTTTACCTAATAAGATTATCTTTAGTAAGGATAACCCCTCAATGAAGATACCAAGCAAAGATTTTATTTTTTAACGGTATCTTCATTTTCCAGATCATCTTATTATCTAAAACTGGTATTACTGGATAGACTAATGCATTATATAAGGAACTGATGGAGAATGACCCATTCTCATTTAAGTTCCATCGAAATTCATCATCCCCAGTTGATAGTTGAACATTTGCTAAGCGGTGTAGCAGTGCAATCCAAGAGTCAAGCCTGGTTCCAATCAAATCTCTCCTGAAAGTCATGTTGGGAGGGAACGATTCCTATATAAAGGCGATCGTTTCCTCCTTGTAACAGACAATAGAATACAATGCGGGATATTGTTCATGGAGTGTAGTAGTACCAAGCCACTTATTCTCCAAAAACCATATATGTGAGCCATCCTTAATAGAAAATGTTTCAAAGCGGAAGAAAATTTTCTTCATCACCATCAGGTCGGCCCAAAAGTGAGAGTCACCAGGTTTTCAAACCATTTGGGACAATGCTTTTGTACCAACATATTTTCTCTTAAGTAATGTTTGCCATATTCCATATTCAGTTAATAACTTGAAGAGCCAGTTAAATGTAGGGATGTATTCTTGATCTCCAGATCTTGAATACCCAACCTACCCTGTTCTTTGGGATGGCAAAGCACACTCCATTTAGCTAGTCTATACTTCTTTTTCTTATTATCTCCCTGCCAAAAGAATCTTGATCGGAAATTTATAATCCAAACTTTGTAAGACTCCTTTTGAAAGTTGGAAGAATGATATCAGTGCCATATTGCTAAGTAATGAATTAATGAGTACTAATCTTCCTCCTATGGAGAGTAATTTACCTTTCCAGCTACTCAATCTTAATTGCAGTCTTTCCACAGTGATTTTCCATTCAGCATTTGTAAGCCTCCGATAATGAATCTGAATACCCAAATACCTAATCGGAAATACGCCCTGACTACAGCCAAAAAGCTCAGCATAAAGGTCAGTTTCTTCCTGGGCCTCACCAAAACGGAACAATTCGCTTTTATGGAAGTTAATTTTTAATCCCAAAAGTTGCTCAAAAGCTGAAAGTATCAATTTCAGATTTTTTGCCTTTTCAAGATCATTTCCATAAATAAAATTGTATCGTCACCATATTGAAGGATAGATAAGCCTCTATCCACTAGATGGGGAATCACACATTCAATCTTGACATCAGGTTTTGCATGCTCAATCATAATAGATAACATATCAGTCACTATATTAAATAGCATTGGTGATAAGGGATCTCCCTGCCTTAGCCCCTTATTGGTCTGGAATTATTTGCCAACATCATCATTAATTTTGATGGCAACACTACCCCTGACATAAAGCTATTGATTAAAGCACACCACTCAGCTGAAAAACCTTTCATTCTCAAAGTCTGTTGAAGGAAAGACCATTTGACTTTATCATAGGCTTTCTCGAAGTCAAGTTTTAGGATGACCCCATTCAGCTTATTTCTATGTAGTTCGTGCACTGTTTCATGTAAGGTAACCACACTATCAAGTATGATGTGACCTGGCATGAAAGCAGTTTGGGAGGACGAACTACATGATCAGCCATTGAATTTAACCTGATAGTAGCAACTTTGGTGAAAATATTGAAACTAACAATAAGAAGACAGATCAACCTATATTCTTGGATTCGTTCTGCTTCATTAATCTTAGGTAATAAAATGATCTCACCAAAATTCAGTCGAAACAGATCTAGTTGTCCAGCGTGTAAAGCACTAAACATATCAAGAAGATCTGTTTTGACCACATCCCAAAAGGTTTGATAAAACTCTGCTGGGAATTCATTAGAACCAGGTGCTTTATTGTGTTCCATCTGGAAAATAGCCTTCTTGATTTCCTTCTCAGTATAGGGAGTAGTCAATAGAATGTTTTCCTCAACAGAAACCTGAGGTACATCGTCTGTTTGGGATTCATTCAAAGAAAAGTTACCTTCTTTTGGTGCCCTGAACAAACCCTTATAGTAATTTGTAATATAAGATTTCAACTGGTCATGCCCCTCAATCGTTCCTTCATCTTGTACTAAGGGTCGAATAAGTTTCTTCATGTGTATTCTATTAGCAATGCTATGGAAGTATCTTATATTCAAGTCCCCATGCAAAATAAATTGAGTTTTGGAACGTTGATACCATTTGAGTTCCTCCTTGCGCAAAAATCGGGCTAACTCTTTATTCAATTGGCTCTTAAGCTCAATCTCTTGCATCGTCAACAAACGAGTTTCTCCTAACGCTTCGAGTTCATCAAATGAGGACACAAGCCGTTGCTTCTCTTTTTTCAGAATAATAGTCGTATGTCGTGCCCAACCCCTAAGGTGTTTGAGTAGCGCACACACTTTATTGTTCCACCTTTGGATAGGAGTACAACCCACAATTGGTCTTTCCCATATTGTCTTGACCATATCCTGGAAACCTTCACGGTGCAGTCATCGAAGTTCAAACTTGAATGGCCTGGCACAACATGTCATAGGCATTCCGGTAGTCAGCAAAATGGGAGCATGGTCTGATAGTACCTCAATACGTTCTAGAGCATGTACTGTGACTAGGGGAAAATGTTCTTCCTAATCTGAGTCCATCAGTATGCAATAAAGTTTTTCGTATGTAGGTTCTAGAAGACTATTTGCCCAAGTAAACTGCCTTCCAATCATTGCTATCTCTTTTAAAACCAAGCTATCGATGATAGCATAGAATAAAAAATGCCAATGATCGTCAAACCGACCTTTACTCTTCTCAAATGGAAATCTAAGCAGGTTAAAATCACCACTTATAAGAATAGGATATGGATTGTCCTTTGCTAAGTTAACCAATTCTTGAAGGAAATCTCTCTAAACTCATCCTAGGCAGCACCATACACAGCAACAAGGCTCCATATGAAGTTATCTGCTTTGTTGCGGATATGGAGTTTGATGTGAAACTTACCAGCCGAACAAGCTAAAACTTCCATGGTATTAGACCTTATACCAAATAAAATACCACCAGAATGACCACGTGGTGGTCATGAATGCTAAGTCTATACCGCCCGAAATTCGGTCCAACAGACTTGTAGAGAATTCACGCCTATCCGTCTTCGAAATGGCTACAAGATCTAAATTATGATCCTGAGAATAGTGAGCGATATGTAAATGTTTGGAGCAAAATATCATTTCCAAGACTTATTACATTTCTTACTAGAGTATGATTTTCGACCAAATAATTATTAGTTCATAAATAGAACTAAGTTTATCCTCATCGAAACCAACCTCCAATACTTCACCCACGAGATGAGATAGGAGATGACCATCAGTTGTGAAAATCGCATCCTCATCATCAAGATAGGTGGTATCCAACACGGTCGAGTCTTTTGGAACAACCCCGTTAAAATAGTTGGTTAGTGCATGAAGTTTGAAATGGTATTAGAGCCAAGGTCTTGAGTTCGAGTGCCATGCTCCGTTCGGCTTCCTGGACTGAGATTAGATATAGATCGGTCACCCAGATGTGATCACCGATTTGCTTTGCCTTTTTGTTTTGTTAGTTTCCTCGCTTTGTAAAATCCCATCTGAAGTTGTGAACCGAACGCGCTTGTGTTGATCGAACGCCTATCCTGAATTGTATTTGCAATTTCTGAATGAACTGGAGTGTCACAACTGCTTGATGGATCATGGTGTGTGTTGTTGATCTTATCTGTTTGCGAATGCACTGCTGATGCATCGATGACCACACAAACCGTTTGCATAATTGCATTGTTCTTTAGCTTGAGTGCATGGTTATTGGTCTTCACCTTGAGCCTTTGATGGATAGCTTCTCTTTTTGAATCGTATTGGAGTACGCTCAAAATTGTTTGCATATGCTCTACAGATCTGCGGAAGCCGTGGCTTCCTTGCGGCTAAAGTGATGCACAATAGGGTGACATCAATGTTCTCTTAGACTTGTCATGTCAGATTTTTGGTTAGTTGGAGGAGAGAGAATTAAAAAGAAAAGGTTGTCTTTCCGTAGCTAAGAGATGATCCCTTGTAAAATAAGAGAAGCCTATTTTCTCCATTGTATCGTATATCTTTCTTTATTAAAATAATTTCTTACTAAAATTATTCAATTCATATTTACCGATGGAGATGACAATAAGAGTTTATGTGTTGTATGACTTTATTTTATTTTATTTTCTCCGTGGCACTTTCTTGCGAATTACATGACTGCTTTATTAACAAGATGGTTGTTGCAAGGTCCACAACCTACAAGAAAAGTAAATGTAGAATGATATGTTGATCTGATCAGTTAACTAGGTTATTGATCACACTATGTTTTTTAATTGATTAGATACTCACACGAGTTTCGCTTCTGCAACCGCAAGATGGATGCAATAAGTTACCTTGCTAAAAAATCATTTCGAAGCTAGCACTAGCATGTGAACCACCCTACGATACCCTCGAGCACCTAACCTATACAGGCACATGTGGGTAGAGTAGCAAAAGCCATTAGCGCTCTGAACATAGAGAGATGAAAGTTATACGGTCTTCTAGGTCCTGATAGGCTGCTTAAGTCGATGTAGACACGAGTGTCAGAACCACTGCGTGTTTTCAACCATGTCTCGATGTCTCCCATTTGTATATCTAGATCCTTTTTTGCAATATAAATCTAGACTTGGCATCGAGCAATGCATATGTATAGTCAAATCTGGATTTCTTACACACTATCAAAAACCAAATCGACATATGCGCATGGTGCAGTATTCTATTCACAAGTGAGCTAGCATAAGTAACAGAGAGTGTTGCCATGCACAAGTGTGCACTCGCTATATAGAGAGATGTAGATGAGTGTGGCAACATGCCTCTCTAGCTTTCGACATACCCGGGTTTGCGTGGCTAGAGTTATTGTCATTAATTCTGTAGCGTGTACATGTTGTGTGACTGAACATGTGTTGGTGTTTGAGAATTGAAGTGCACGTGCTCTGAAATTCCATCACCAAATTAAAGGATATGCAAATAGGAATCTGATAACTTTACTTGTTGAATATCAGCCAACAAAAACTACTACCTTCATTTTAAGAAATAAGGCGCATGCGCATTTTAAAGTAAAGTTTGACCGAATAAATAGAGCAACTAAAATTCAATTATATTGTTAGTATCATTGAATTCGTATGGAAACACAATTTCCAATTATGCTAATTTTGTACAAGCATTTTTTATATATTTAGAGTAAATCTTGGTCAAATAAAAACATGCAAAATAAGGGCGTCTTATTTCTTGGAACGGAGGTAGTATATTTTTCTTCTATATTGACTTTCCAAGCCGCCTTGTGTGAAAATTAGGTCCATATAAATTGGACAGCGTATAGGACGATTTGTCCGTGTAGCATTCGTATGTTGGACGTCCATTTCAACCTAACATCATAAACTGAGTTAAAAAGATATGCAGAAGTGTGATCCGTGATGACATCAGAATATGAATATGTACTGATTGTTTCTACACCACGCCCAGAAATTATTGTGTGATGACTCATGACGTGGGTATGGCAGTTACGCTATATTGCAATCATGTTTTAACAAGCAATTCTATAAATTCTTAGGAAAAAAAAACTGCTCTTTTATGTATCAGACTGAAGCAACAATACCAAAGATAGACAATGATGAAAATCTAGAAGAAAATAAAGAGTGAATGTACACAAAACAATGATAATTGGGTCAGAGGTTTCAGAAAACCACGACTCTTGTTAGTATTAATAATAAATACTTCATGTAAATTTTCTTTTAGAATTGAATAAAATTAACATATAGAAAAGATATTCTGATCCTACAAATTGAGCGTGCTGTATGAAAAGAATAATTTTGTACTATAGAGCTTGTTTGGTCTGTGGGATTTGGAACCATATGAATCTTTCATTTGGTCTACTTTGCATGCAATTTCATAGAAATAATTTCCTTAGGTCCAACCACATGAAAATAATTCTTTGTAGGTATGACAGTTATGGCGAGCACATAATTCTCAAGAAAAATTCCTGTTTTTTTTTTTTTTTGCAACACAACCAAACATGTATTACAAATTCATGTAGGATTCAACATGTCGTGACATTCGATTCATTTTATAAGTGCTTTAAACCGAACAAGCCCTTAGTGTTTTGCATCATCTATCTACCTATATATATCTTCTTATAAAGAAAAGCCCCACTAAGAGTTATTTATGATAGCCTATCTATACATGCAGATTATCCACATCATCATTTATTCAGAGCCTCGTTCGATTCTAACCATCTGTCCGTCCATTTATGGCATTGTCGATCGTCGCTACTACCGTGCTTTCGGACTACTTTTACATGCAGGCTTTCATGTTACCATCCATGGGCCCAGTCAAGTCCTTTGTTCTCCCGGTTAAGGTATGGTATATTGCATGCCAGTCACAAGACATGTCCGGCCGTTGCCCTTCATTCCTATTTGAATGTATGCAGATATCGCAAAAATCATAGAAATAACCTAATTAAAAAATGATCACACGAAATAACCTACTTTCTCAAAGAATTCCCGATCTGACCTGTTTTCATGGCGCTTTACCGGAAGGCGCCATGGTTAGTAATACGGAGCTCCCGCCAAAAGCGCCATGATACCATAGCGCCCTTCTCAAAAACGCCATGCCCCGTCCGACGTGGTAGGCAACGTGGACCACGTGGGCCCGATTTTAATGTTTGGCGCTTTTCGGGGGGCGCCATGCTACCTAGCACGATGCTTTTGCGGCGGGCGCCATGCCCCTTTAACTAGAAATGACGCGAGCGCCCGCTGCTAGTCACTACCACTCGTACATGTTCATCCCCGACCGTGCCTCTCTCTATCTCTCGCGCGCCCCTAGTTGTGCACCTACTCAAATCCCTTCAAATCTGTTATTTTTTCTCCGTGGATTTCGACTCCCCCTTGCCTCAAGAGGTAATCTCCCCTGATCCCCTTGGTTTGGTCCAAATAAATCTATGCAATTTGGTTCTTTTTTGGCAAAAATTCTGAAACCCTAACCCTACCTAGGGTTGGTGTTGTTGCTTCTAGTAATTAGATTTGTAGCTTAGGGATAGGATCTGTATGTTAGAAGTAGCAAACTGGTATGACTTGTTTTAGTAGGTTGCTATGATTGTTTGTGGTAATATAATTCCCTTTGATGTGTAATAGTTGTTGTCAATGTTTTTTAGATGGCAAGAATCGTTAATGCTCATCATGTAGACAAGGCCGCATTTTTTAAAGGCAATGTCGAGTGTGACCCGGAGGAGGTAGTTATTGTTGGGTCCGCAGAATAGAAAACAAAAAAATTCCTACGATGAGAACTATACGCCAAGATCTATCTACTAGATACAGAGCAACGGGTGGATATACATCCATGAAGAACTTACCCTCCAAGACAATGAGTTTTGTTAACGAGTAGGAACTCGTGGTTGATGTAGTCGTACGCTTGCCAATCTCAAGATCGTGTGGAAGTCCGAGCGCCGCAAATCAGCAGCGCATCCGTCCTCGCACACACGTTCAAGCTACCGGACAACCTCCACCTCCTCGCTCCAGCGAATCAGCGGAAGCAGCAACTCCTTCCAGACGCAAGGCCACCGGGAACATGTATCTCGCTAATCCGAGATCATGGGGAAATATCTAGAGGGGGAGAAAGATCCTTCACGAGGAGGTGTGCTTTGTCAGGGAGGAGAGGGGGCCTTTTATAGGAGAGGGGGACTGCTCCCCTACCATGGCCGGCGGCCAAGGAGGGATCCCCCTCCTCTTCCTCATTCATGTGGTGGAAGCTCCACTCACATCAATTCAAGCTCCACCCAAAGTTCCACTCACATGCATTAAATTTCCACCAAATTTACTGCAACTCTCAATTAATAAAACTCTTTTATTTATTTTATTAAGAATTTTGTTAATTACTTTAATTAACAAACATTCACATAAAACCCCTTGCAACATTTCAATATCACATGCGAACCACTTTCTGCAATTTCACCCAAAACAATTCCGGTTTCTATTGAAACAATTCCCGTTTCTATCGAAACATTTCCTGCGCTTTGCAAACCTTTTGTCTGAAACATATGTGCTCCTAAATGGTGTCCGGCAACCCTTAAGTGTGTCACCCTACGGTTCGCGAATAATGCAGACATAATTGAGACTCCTCTCAGATTAATAATCAGAAGCGGGACCTAGAGATCCATACTGACTCCTGCACAATCAACGATGACTTCTATGATCGTGAGAACCTTTAATGGTAGTAATTTAATCCCTTTGTCTCATGATATAATACATGTCCGAGATTCGATCATCGGTATCTAAATACCTAGTTTGATCTCGTTACCGACATGCACTCTTTTCTCGTTCCCGTGATATAACATTCTAGTGATCACATCACTTGCTTGCAAGCTATCTTAATGTGATATCACCGAGAGGGTCTAGAGTATATCTATCCATCATCGGGATTGACAAATTTCACTCTTGATCCATGAGCCTCAACATAACACCTTCGTAGCACTGAACCCACCTTTATAGTCACCCTATTACGGTGTGACGTTTGATGTTATCGAGATACTCTTCCGGTGTTAGCAATTAACATGATCTCATGGTCTAAGGACTAAGACTACTTCGTATGATGTTATAGCAATATCAACATAATGACTTGATCGTAATGCTATACTTCGGATGAATATTCATCACATCATTTCAGAAATGATGTGACCTTGTTATTAACAACATCCAATGTCCATGATCGGGAAACCTTGATCATCTTGTTAATCAATAAGCTAGTCTATAAGAGAGGCATAACTAGGAACCCTTTTTGTTTATTAAACACACATGTATTGACGTTTCCTATAAATACAATTATAGCATGCAAAATAAACATCTATCATATACAAGGAATACATAATAACAACTTTATTATTGCCTCTCAGGGCATATTTACTTCAGTTATGGTGTTTGGCACTAGTCCTACCTATGCTGAGGTTGTGGAAAGAGTGAGAAATGATTTGAAATAGATGGATCCTAGTGATGTGTATGAGTTGGTTGGAAGGTATAATGCCGGGTTTGGCCATCATAATAGATTGAAGATAATGCCTATCAACTCCGAGTTGAATTGGAGTGCATATAAGGAGATGGTTGTGGAATCCGAAGATAAGTCACTTGAGATATTTGCCACAAGAAAGGTTGGGGCTCGGTTGCAAATTGACTTGAACCGGCATGCTTCCATGAGCCCGACTCAAGGTGAGCCACATGTGTATGATACAACAATGAGCCAACCTCCCTTGAGCCCGGTCCGTGTAGAGCCAACCTAGGGTGACACAACAATGAGCCAACCTCCCATGAGTCCCGTCTGCAATGAGAACTATGAAGCACCCCAAATGGAGGATGATGACCTTGAGGGTGATGAAGTAGAGCATGGCCTTTGTGACAATGAATTAGGAGATGTGGAGGCAAATTGTGATGAGGAGGACATGGACCATGATCTCCCTTATTTGCGTGTCATGCATCGGACTCCGAGGATGAAGGGTCGGATGAAGATGTGGATGAGGATGGTCTAACGGTTAAATTCGCTGAAGCTCATAAAAAGGTAGTAGGTCAGGATCATCGACCTTCATTGTTCTGTGATGTTATCCTTGTGGACGAGGCCCAAGTTGACGGTGGAATTAGTCGAGTGTCGAGCCACGAGCACCTTCTAAAAAGGACTTGAAGCCGAAAAAGTACGGGATAAATCCTAGGGTGAAGTTTGATAGCTTGTTGGAATTTCAGATGTGGATCAAGGACTACGCGGTGAAGTACCACCAACCGTACAAGGTGGGTCACTCGGACACTAAGGTGCGTTACATAGTCAAGTGTGAGAAGCAAGGATGTCCATGGGTTGTGCGTGCATGACCATTGAGGGGCGGGCCACGATGGACCATTGTAAGTTGTCAGTCCATTCATATGTGCGATGACAAGTTTATCAAGGATGGCAAAGTTGTCAAGGATGACCATCATCAGCTGACCTCCGATTTCATCGTGTATAGAGTTGCAAATAGCATAAGGTCTCCCAACATATACTATTAAGGGTGTCATAGATTTGGTTAAAGAAGTATTTGGTTATAAAGTGAAGTATGGTAAGGCGTGGAAGGCCAAACAAGCCGCATTTAAGCTGTTGTATGGTGATTGGGAAGAAGCATACAACCGCCTCCCTAGGTTGTTGGGAGCGATGTCCGCAAGGAACCCAGGAATGTATCATGTGGTGGAGCCACTTGGGTCGGTGACTAGGTTGTACAATGGTGCCATTGTCCGAGTATTTGGCCGTGCATTTTGGACATTCCGACCATGCATTAGGGGATTCAAGCATTGTCGGCCTATTATGTCCGTGGATGGCACATTTTTCACCGGCAAGTTCAAGGGCACACTATTGACTGCCATATGCCACGGCGCAAACAACCGGGTTTTGCCTTTGGATTTTTCCTTGGTTTCGATGGAGAACAACGACAACTGGGAGTGGTTTTTCCATATATTGAGGAGCAAGGTTATAGAACCTGATAGAGAGGTTTGCATCATCTCGGATGGCCATCAAGGAATACTCAACGTAGTCGAGAAGGACATTCTCGGGTGTTCTCGTATCCACCATCGATGGTGCATGAGGCATTTCGTGTCCAACTTTTGTAGAGCATGTGGCAACAAGGAGCATGACGATGATCTACAAGATTGTTGTCTTGCCTTCACCGCTTGACATTTAAAAAAAATTATATGATAGATTGTATTGTCTCACAAATGATGGTGGAAAAGAGTTTCTCAGAAGGAACCTTAATGAAAGGACGAAGTGGGCAAGGGCTTATGACTATGGCGGCAAGAGATATGGTGATTCCACCAGCAACATGGCAGAATGCTTCAACAAAGTACTTAAAGGTGCACGTCAATTGCCCGTGACTGCCATAGTAGAGTACACATTTCAGAAGTTGAATGAATACTTTCTAAAGTATAGTGATGAAACGGATAAGCAAATTGCTGGGGATAACAAGAAAAAAAAGAAGTATGAGTACCCACCATTGGTTAATAATTGGTTGGAATATCAATCAAAGAAAGGTGATACACAAACGGTTGAATGTTTTGATAACCAAGAACTAATTTACCAAGTGAATGAGCATGGAGGTAGCACAAGGGGAGGTGTACAACATGGTGGACTGTCCTATAAGGTGTGGCTACGCAATGGTTATTGCTCCTGCGAGAGGCCGACATTGTACCATCTCCCTTGCTCACACGTGATGAAGGCGGCATCTGAACGAATGGTGGATCTTAATCACCCAGATACGGCTAGGTTGGACGAGCATTCCATCCAAGCGGTGAAGAACACATCGGCAGGTAGATTTCAGCCTTACCTTGACCAATCTACATGGCCAGAATATCATGGTGTCCAACTTTGGCCCGATCCGTCTATGAAGGTTGTTAGTTGGGGAAGAAGACAAACCAAGCGTTTTCGAGGTGACATGGATGATTGGGCGGGTGGATGCCGATGGGAATGGGGGAGTGATACGTTGCTAACGTATCCATACTTTTTGATGTTCCATGCTTAGTTTTATCTACTTTCTTATTTTTTGTCCACACTTTGGAGTACTTTATATACACTTTCTTAGACTAACCTATTAACAAGAGCCATAGTGCCAGCTGCCTGTTTTCTGCTGTTTTTGGTTCCAGGAAAGTCAGAAAATGAATATTCTTAGAATTGGACGGGACAAAAGCCAAAGTCAGTTTTTCACCGAGGGACACAAGGAGCCAGAATACGAGACGGAGAGGGGCCAGAGGGCGGCCACCCCACCTGGCCGCACGCCCAGGCCTGACCCGCGCCAGGGGGTGGTGTGGCCAGCCCAGGCACCCCCTCGACCTCCCCTTTCGCCTATAAGATACCCCCGATACAGAAACCCTAAGTACCCGATCAAAATTCCACGAAAGAGTCTGTAGCCGCCGTCATCTCCATCCCTGGATCGGGAGGGATCTGAAGCTCTTCCCGGCACCCTGCCGGAGAGGGGAATTCACCCTGGAGTCCTTCTTCATCACCATACAAGCCTCCGGTGTGATGCGTGAGTAGTTCATCCTTGGACTACGGGTCCATGTAGTAGCTAGATGGCTGGTTCTCCTCCTTTGTGCTATCATGTTTAGATATTCTGAGCTTCGTTCATGATCAAGATCATCTATTTGTAATTCTACATGTTGTGTTTGCGGGGATCCAATGGATATTGAGATGCTATTTTAGATTGATTATTGATTCTATCATGTCTTTGTTATTTGTGATCTTGCATGCTTTCCGTTGTTAGTAGCTATCTTCGCCAAGTAGATGCTAGCAACTCCAAGAGTTAGTATTTATGCTCGATAGTGGGTTCATGCCTCTAGTAATCTGGGAAAGTGACAGAAATCTCTACGGTACTAGATGTGTTGTTGCTACTAGGGACAAAACAACAATCCTTTGTTCATAGAACAATCGCATTGTTTACTTTGCACGCAATGCGTAATGCAATTATCCGTTGCTTGCAACTTAATACTGGAGGGGGTTCGGATGATAACCTGAAGGTGGATTTTTAGTCATAGATGCAGTTGGATTACGGTCTATGTATAATATTGTAATGCCCAATCGAATCTCAAAGGAGTCAAGATGAGTAGTATATGCATGTATTGCTTTCTCGATGTTTGTCAATTGCCCTGTTGTAATTTTTTCACCCAACATGTCATCTATCTTAACGAGAGCCACCACTAGTGAACTATGGACCCCGGTCCTTTCTTTTACCATCAATCTACAACTGTTTACTACTTTCTGTTTACTTTCTGTAAACTATTACTTTCTTCCACTCGATACGTTTAATCCTTTGTTTTCAGCAAAACCGGTGAGATTGATAACCTCATCGCAAGTTGGGGGCAAAGTTCTGTGGTTGTGTTGTGCAGGTCTCCACGTTGCCACTGGCACCGGTAGTGCGCCCTGCCAAAGTCCAGCTAGCAACACCTTTGAGGTGTTTCCTTGCTCCTACTGGATTGATAACCTTGGTTTCATAACTGAGGGAAAACTTGCTGTTGTGCTCATCATACCTTTCTCTTGGGGTTCCCTGATGCGCTCGACTTTCGACGTAGAGCTTGTTGGGAACCCCAAGAGGAAAGTACGATGAATATAGAAGCAAGTTTTCCCTCAGTTATGAAACCAAGGTTTAATCAAACCAGTAGGAGCAAGGAAACACCCCAAAGGTGTTGCTAGTTGAGCTTTGGTAGGGCGCACTACCGGTGCTAGTAGCAACGTGGAGACCTGCACAACACAACCACAGAACTTTGTCCCCAACTTGCGATGAGGTTGTCAATCTCACCGTGTTTTG
This sequence comes from Avena sativa, assembly GCA_916181665.1. Lineage (NCBI taxonomy): Eukaryota > Viridiplantae > Streptophyta > Magnoliopsida > Poales > Poaceae > Avena > Avena sativa. The sequence continues at coordinate 441,431,855 of OV702295.1, forward strand.
CGGAAAACAAAGGATTAAACGTATCGAATGGAAAGAAGAAAAACTTTGCAGAAAGTAAACACAAAGCAGTAAAAGATTGTAGATTGTATGTAAAGTAAAAGGACCGGGATCCATAGTTCACTAGAGGTGGCTCTCCTTAGATAGATAACATGCTGGGTGAACAAATTACAACGGGGCAATTGACAAACACCGAGAAAGCAATACATGCATATACTAATCATCTTGACTCCTCTGAGACTTGATTGGGCATTACAACATAATACATAGACCGCCATCCAACTGCATCTATGACTAATAATCCACCTTCAGGTTATCATCCGAACCCCCTCCAGTATTAAGTTGCAAGCAACAGATTATTGCTTTACGAACTGCGTGTAATGTAAACAATATGATTGTTCTATGAAGAAAGGATTGTTGTTTTCTCCCTAGTAGCAACAGCACATCTAGTACCTTAGAGATTTCTGTCACTTCCCCAGATTACCAGAGGCATGAACCCACTATCGAGCATAAATACTAACTCTTGGAGTTGCTAGCATCTACTTGGCCAAGATAGCTACTAACAACGGAAAGCATGCAAGATCTCAAATAACAAAGACATGATAGAATCAATAATCAATCTGAAATAGCATCTCAATATCCATCAGATCCCGCAAACACAACATGTATGAATTACAAATAGACGATCTTGATCATGAACGGAGCTCACAAGATCTAAACATGAAAGCACAAAGGAGGAGAAACCAGCCATCTAGCTACTACATGGATCCGTAGTCCAAGGATGAACTACTCACGCATCACACCGGAGGCTTGCATGGTGATGAAGAAGGCCTCCATGGTGAATTCCCCTCTCTGGCAGGGTGCCGAGAAGAGCTTTAGATCCCTCCCGATCTAGGGATGGAGATGACGGCGGCTACAGACTCTTTCGTGGATTTTTGATCGGGTACTTAGGGTTTTCGTCCTGAGGGCAACTTATAGGCGGAAGGAGAGGCCGAGGGGGCGTCGGGAGCCACCACACCACCCCCTGGCGTGGGCCCAGCCTGGCCGCGCGGCTAGGTGGTGTGGCCGGCCCCTAGCCCTTCTCCGTCTCGTATTCTGGCACTTGATCCCTTCCGGAAAAATAGGCACTTTGGCTTTTGTCCCGTCCAATTCCGAGAATATTCATTTTCTGACTTTCCTGGAACCAAAAACAGCAGAAAACAGGCAGCTGGCACTGTGGATTTTGTTAATAGGTTAGTCCAAGAAATCATATGAAAAGTACTCCAAAGTGTGGACAAAACACAAGAAAGTGGATAAAACCAAGCATGGAACATCAAAATTTATAGATACATTTGCAATGTATCAACATCCCTAAGCTTAACTCCTTCTCGTTCTCGAGTAGGTAAGTGATAAAAAGAAATAATTTTTGAGGTGACATGCACCATCAAAGACTTGGTCAAAGTATTTGCAAAACATTCAAAGCTGGGATCATAGTACTTCAATCATAACATGAAAGACAAAGTTCTAGCAATAAGCAAAGAAACTATGATGCAACATGAAAAGGCACAAACAAAAGATTCATGAATAACAATGCTTTGCAAGACGTTTGTTTTTTTCACATAAAGAAAATATAGCATAAAAGTATTCAGCTTGTCCCTCAATAGAGTAGCAAATATAAATGCATAGGACACCTTCAAAGTTCATAAGAGTGACTAGATACAATAGTTTCAAACAAGCAATAACAAGTTATGCATCAATCAACTAGTCTTGGGACAATGCACATAGAACTAAGAATGGCCACTATGCTCTCAAAGTAGGTGTATAAAGTTAGAAGGTGGAGACTCCATATAATGGTGGAAGAAAGGCCTTTTGTAAAAGGAAGTAGGGATTCAAGTCTCATAAAGAGCTTCCAAAAATTATGGTACTTATAGCTTTCAGCTCTCATTGCCCCTACCATAAGAATCTTGAAGTGATTAAGGTTAAAGTGAACAAACTATGGTGTACATGTTTGACAAAGTATAAGTCAAAAATCTCATGTCCCTTGTATACGAGGGTCGCTCCTCATGCTACTAAAGTTTAGTCACCCGTAAGTTCTTGTCATCGTAAGTATATGTGTATCATTGAGAACCGCCAACGGGGTACCCCTTGCCCGATGATACGGAAGAATCCCCATATCAAAATGACAAGGCAAGCAGACAATGAGCATCTCAGCACTCTTCTTATTTACCATGGGAATATGGTGCTTTTTTCTCTCTTTCCTCTTTTCATAAGATCTCTTTTTTCTTTTCTTTTCTTTTTTTTCTCAATATAGGACACTTTTTTTTATAAGAAGAATGCTTCATAGACAGCTCATTATGGTTACGCTGCAGGTTTCCACCATGTCAGCATGGATTAGACCAGCAGCCCAGGCATTTCTCTAACACATATACATAACTCCATGGACTTACAAGCTCCCCTTTCATTTCACACCGACGACATCCATATACAAAAGAGCATGATATCAACTAGGTACAAGTACCAAGTGCAATGTTGAAAGCGTTCCCCATGAAAGCATGGTTCTGCTAATTCCCAACAAATAAGTGCAAGCATATACAACATAGAAGACACAATGGTTCAAGTTTATTAAAGGCAAGTAAAGTAAGGTGTGCCATCAAGTTCGTGAGAGCTTTAATTACTAGTTTTCTCATAACAAGAGGAAGGTAAACAAAAGCATGAATATACTTGGAATAGCATAAGCTAGTAGGTAGGTATGGTGGACTCTTTGGAATAACTTGGTTTAGGGAGTTGGATGCATGAGTGGAACTCATACTTGGTTGTGGACGCTAGCAAAAGACTGGGATCGACAAACTAAGAGAGCAATAATGTCCATAATCATGCAGAGCGACAAAACATCATTGATCAAAGCATAAAGTGATACTACAAGTTGAAAACTAAAGGATCATAAATGCTATGGTGACTTGAGATAGTCATAACATGGTGTGAGCATGTGCCAAGTCAACCCAAATAAAGCATCAAAGGAGAATACCACTATACTATGCTTTAATATGCTAAAACAACGCATGATTCATCCAAGGCACATTAAGCAATCTCAATTGTTTATAACAATTCATGCTACAGCAAAGAATACTAAGCATAAAGCCAAAACAATATCAAGCATGGCATGACAAAGCATAGGCCACAGTAAAGAATGAGCTCTTTTTACCACATAAGTATAAACTTTCCTACTCTTTTCCAAACCAAACCAAACTATTTGCAAACCAATGTATGAAAGAGGGGGTCCAACCAATTTATTCAGAAAACTAAGCAAACCAAAGCAAACGAAAACCAAAACGAAAACGAAAAAGAAGACGCTCCAAGAAAAACACAATTGTGCATGAAACAATAAAAATGAAGCGTTTGGAAGAAACCTGGGATTTTTATTGATGAAGAAGGGGATGCCTTGGGCATCCCCAAGCTTTGACGCTTGTACTTCTTGGATATTTCTTGGGGTGACACGTGTGGCATCCCCAAGCTTGAGCTTTAGTCCATCCTTCATCTCATCACTCATTCCTTCCATACACCTAAAAAATTTCCTTCATACAAAACTTCACACAATCTCATTAGCAACATTAGTGCACTTAAGATACATAAGTCTCAAGGTTCAGTTCTAACACCAAATAAACTTCCATTAAAACACTAGCTCCTGTAGCACTTCCTTCAAAAAGCTCAATTCCCCAAAAGAACTCAAGAAGGAACCAACAAGAAGCAAATGCAGAAAATGGCAGAAATCTGTCAAAACAGACCAGCAGGTAAAGACGAATTTTTTCGAAGACCTTCTGTTGCTCAAATCAAAAAGTGTTGAACTAACGAAAGTTAGATAACAACCTGGGGCAGAAGCACAAAAATTACAGCTCAATCCGACATACAGAGATCTCTCAGGAATTTTTACGGTGAAGCCCAAGAATCTGTTTTGGGACAGCAACTTTCCCAATCATTACTTCACTCTCATTAGAGGTTACTCTTGGCACAAAAAGCAAATAAAAATGATAAGGAGAGGTTATTACAGAGGTAATAACTTCCAAGACTCAATTAAAACTCTTGGGTTATCTCCCAATAAGTACTTTTCTTTAACGCCTTTAAGTTAGGCATGAAAATTTGAGAAGATGCTCTCATAGGAAATATGATTGAAGTAAAAGAGAGCATCAAGAAGAAAATTCAAAACACATTTAAGTCTAACCCACTTCCTATGCATAGGAATCTTGTATGCAAATAAATGTACAAAGAACAAAGTGGCAGGCATAGGAAGATAAAACAAAAGTAACTTCAAAACTTTCAGCACATAGAGAGGTGTTTCATTACCATAAAAACTTCTACAACCATATTTTCCTCTCTCATAATAATTTTTAGTAGCCTCATGAATAAACTCAATAATATAACTATCACATAAGGCATGCTTTTCATGATCTACAAGCACTAGAGCTTTATTATAAACATTTTCAAAAGAATCCTGGGGAACATCACATTCACCCTCCTTTGATAAGCATGGGGGACAATCAAATAATGTAAGGGATAAAGAGTTACTCTCATTAGAAGGTAGGCATGGGTAGATCCATTCTTCCTCCTTTTGTCCATCACTCTCCTCCTCTTTTTCGTCTAATGAGCTTTTAGGTTCAGCAATTTCTTCTTCCATGGAGGTTCTAGCAGGCGGTGGTTCATCTATTACCTTAGCAGTCATAATACTATTCCCAAATAGGAAACTGAGTGAGCTATCCATAATAAAATAGTGATTGGAGCAGAGCTAGTCATAAAGGCAACTTAAGAAAGGAACTAATTTTTTTTGTGTTTTTGAAGAACAAAACAAGCAAACAAAGCAAAAAGAAACTAAGCAAAACAAAAACAACAAAGTAAAGAGATTGGTTATGAGGGACTCCCCTTGTGAAGATGTCCTTGACTCCCCGGCAACGGCGCCAGAAAATCTTGATGCGCTCGACTTTCGACGTAGAGCTTGTTGGGAACCCCAAGAGGAAGGTACGATGAATATAGCAGCAAGTTTTCCCTCAGTTATGAAACCAAGGTTTAATCGAACCAGTAGGAGCAAGGAAACACCCCAAAGGTGTTGCTAGCTGAGCTTTGGTAGGGCGCACTACCGGTGCTAGTAGCAACGTGGAGACCTGCACAACACAACCACAGAACTTTGTCCCCAACTTGCGATGAGGTTGTCGATCTCACCGTGTTTTGCAGAAAACAAAGGATTAAACGTATCGAATGGAAAGAAGTAAAAGTTTGCAGAAAATAAACACAGAGCGGTAAAAGATTATAGATTGTATGTAAAGTAAAAGGACCGGGATCCATAGTTCACTAGAGGTGGCTCTCCTTAGATAGATAACATGCTGGGTGAACAAATTACAGCGGGGCAATTGACAAACACCGAGAAAGCAATACATGCATATACTAATCATCTTGACTCCTCTGAGACTTGATTGGGCATTACAACATAATACATAGACCGCCATCCAACTGCATCTATGACTAATAATCCACCTTCAGGTTATCATCCGAACCCCCTCCAGTATTAAGTTGCAAGCAACAGATTATTGCTTTACGAACTGCGTGTAAAGTAAATAATACGATTGTTCTATGAACAAAGGATTGTTGTTTTCTCCCTAGTAGCAACAACACATCTAGTACCTTAGAGATTTCTGTCACTTCCCCAGATTACTAGAGGCATGAACCCACTATCGAGCATAAATACTAACTCTTGGAGTTGCTAGCATCTACTTGGCCAAGATAGCTACTAACAACAGAAAGCATGCAAGATCTCAAATAACAAACACATGATAGAATCAATAATCAATCTGAAATAGCATCTCAATATCCATCGGATCCCCGCAAACACAACATGTATGAATTACAAATAGACGATCTTGATGATGAACGGAGCTCACAAGATCTAAACATGAAAGCACAAAGGAGGAGAAACCAGCCATATAGCTACTACATGGATCCGTAGTCCAAGGATGAACTACTCACGCATCACACCGGAGGCTTGCATGGTGATGAAGAAGGCCTCCAGGGTGAATTCCCCTCTCCGGCAGGGTGCCGGGAAGAGCTTCAGATCCCTCCCGATCTAGGGATGGAGATGACGGCGGCTACAGACTCTTTCGTGGATTTTTGATCGGGTACTTAGGGTTTTCGTCCCGAGGGCAACTTATAGGCGGAAGGAGAGGCCGAGGGGGTGCCGGGAGCCACCACACCACCCCCTGGCATGGGCCCAGCCTGGCCGCGTGGCTAGGTGGTGTGGCCGGCCCCTGGCCCTTCTCCGTCTCGTATTCTGGCACTTGATCCCTTCCGAAAAAATAGGCACTTTGGCTTTTGTCCCGTCCAATTCCGAGAATATTCATTTTTTGACTTTCCTGGAACCAAAAACAGCAGAAAATAGGCAGCTTGCACTATGGCTCTTGTTAATAGGTTAGTCCAAGAAATCATATGAGAAGTACTCCAAAGTGTGGACAAAACACAAGAAAGTGGATAAAACCAAGCATGGAACATCAAAAATCATAGATACATTTGCAATGTATCATTCCCCAACGGGCTCGATATATTTTGGGCTAAGCAACTGATTTTCTGGCGCTGTTGCCGGGGAGTCAAGGACAACTTCACAAGGGGAGTCCCTCATAACAAATCTCTTTACTTTGTTATTTTTTTTATGCTTAGTTTATTTTTGCTTTGTTTGCTTGTTTCTTTATCAAAAACACACAAAAATTAGTTCTACAAGTTTGCTTTCTTTATTAAAAACACACAAAAAAATAGTTCCTATCTTAAGTTGCCATTATGTCTATCTTTTCTCCAATCACTCTGTCACCTGAGGAAATGATTTTCACTTTCAAACAAGGAATTGAAGAAAGTTTCAAAGAAGCTTGGTCTAGAATCTCTGATCTACATGAAAAAACTGAACCTAAAATGACTCAAAGCTTGTTCCTTAGCAGTTTTTACCTTGGAATCGCTCTTTGCTATAGATATGATTTGGATGTTGTAGTGGGAGGAGATTTCCTCCAATGCAATGAGGATGATGTTGTTAATGCCATAAAGAAGTTAGTCTTTACTTACAACTTGCCTAGCAAATCTGATTCTTCCTTCGTAAACATATTTGCTAGATTGAATACTCTTGAGACCAGCACTTCTAGTTTGAAAGATTGCTATAATACACTTAGAGAGCATCATAACTATGTTCCAATAAATTCGGAACCCTCAAAATGGCTTCCCATAGTAAAGATTGCTATAAATAATGAAACTTTTCATGCTCGCTGTGATATCATGTCTAAATTTTGTCTTATGCCCAAAGATATCGATGAATCTTTGAATCTTTGGGGGCTTTCTGAAGGAGGAGAAGAAATATTTCTTGCTAATAATGCCACAATATTACCCATTGGAATAGTTGAAGGAGTGTTTACAAATATCCTAGGGGAAATGGTTTCTACTGATTATCTTGTTATTTAATGTGTAGGAAAAGGACAAATCACACTTGGAAGATCCCTATTGAAACTCCTTGGAGCAATAATAGATATGGAAAAGGGCACCATGCACTTTGCTTCTCCACCAAGTAATCATATGTTCCCCAAGGTTAAGAATAAAAGTAAGAAAGGTAAGGGCAAGAAAATTGGTTTTAATGCTTCTTCATTTGAGAACACTTGATCCTTTTGCTTGCTTCTTATGCCTAACTTAAAGGCGTTAAAGAAAAGTACTTATTGGGAGATAACCCAAAAGTTTTAGATGAGTCTTGGAAGTTATTACCTCTGTAATAACCGCTCCTTATCCTTTTTATTTGCTTTGTGTGCCAAGAGTAACCTCTAATGAGAGAGAAGTAATGATTGAGAAAGTTACTGTCCCGAAACAGATTTCTGTGCTTCACCGTAAACATTCGTGTAAAATATCTGTATGTCCTTTTGAGGCGCGAATTTTTATGCTTCTGCCTCAGTTTGTCATCTAACTTTTGTTAGATCAACACTTTTCGATTTGAGCAATAGAAGGTCTTCAAAAAAATCGTCTTTATCTTCTGGTCTGTTTTGACAGATTTCTGCAATTATTTGCATTTGCTTCTTGTTGGTTTCTTTTTGAGTTCTTTTGGGGAATTGAGCTTTTTGAGGGAAGTGCTATAGTAGCTTGTGTTTTAGTGGAATTTATTGGTGTAGGAACTGAACCTAAAGACTTATTATATTGAGTGCACTAATGTTGCTAATAAAGATTGTGTGAAGTTTTGTATGAAGGAAAAATTTCAGGTGTATTGAAGGAATAAGTAATGAGATGAAGGATGGGCTAAAGCTTAAGCTTGGGGATGCCATGCGTGTCATCCCAAGAAATATCCAAGAAGTACAAGCGTCAAAGCTTGGGGATGCCCAAGGCATCCCCTTCTTCATCAATAAAAATCCCAGGTTTCTTCCAAACGCTTCATTTTTATTGTTTCATGCACAGTTGCGTTGTTCTTGGAGCGTCTTCTTTTTCGTTTTTGTTTTGGTTTTTCGTTTGCTTGGTTTGCTTAGTTTGCTGAATAAATTGTTTGGACCCCCTCTTTCATAATTGGTTTTCAAATAGTTTGGTTTGGATTGGAAAAGAGTAGGAAAGTTCATGCTTAAGTGGTAAAGAGAGCCTGTTTTTGACTGTGGCCTATGCTTTGTCATGCCATGCTCGATATTGTTTTGGCTTTATGCTTAGTATACTTTGTTGTAGCATGACTTGTTATAAACAATTGATATTGCTTAATGTGCCTTGGAATAATCATGCGTTGTTTTAGCATATTAAAGCATAATATTGTGGTATTCTCCTTCGATGTTTTATTTGGGCTGACTTGGCGCATGCTCGCACCATGTTATGACTATCCAAAGTTACCATAAGCCTTTATGATCCTTTAGTTTTCAACTTGTAGTATCACTTTATGCTCTAATTAATGATGTTTTGTCGCTCTACATGATTATGGTCATTAATGCTCTCTTAGTTGGTCGCTCCCAGTCTTTTGCTAGCCTCCATAACCAAGTGTGAGTTCTACTGATGCATCCAACTCCAAAAACCAAGTTATTCCAAAGAGTCCACCATACCTACCTATGAGCATATGCTATTCCAAGTATATTCATGTTTTTGTCTACCTTCCGAATTAAACTTGTTATGAGAAAACTAGTGATTAAAGCTCTCACGAACTTGATGGCACACTTTACTTTCTTGCATTTAATAAACTTGAACCATTGCGTCCATCTTTGTGGTGTATATGCTTGCGCTTTATAAGTTGAAGTTAGCAGAACCATGTATCATGGGGAACGCTTTCAACATTGCACTTGTACTTTGTACCCCGTTGATATCATGTTCTTTTGCTTATGGATCCCGGCGGTGTGAAATAAAAGGGGAACTTGTAAGATCATGGAGTTTGTATTTGTGTTAGAGAACCGCCTGGGCTGCTAGCCTAAGCCATGCCTAATCATGGCGCAAACTTGCAGCACAACCATAATGAGCACTCTATGAATCATCCTCAATAAAAACCTATGCAAATAGCAAATAAAAAGATCGCTGAGATGCTCATTGTCTGCTTGCCTTGTCATTTTGATTGTGGGATAGCTCATGTATCATGTGCAAGGAGTACCCCGTTGGCGGTTCTCTATGATACATATGTACTTACAATGACAAGAGCTTACTTGTGACTAAAGTTTAGTAGCATGAGGTTCGGTCTTCGTAAGTAAGGGGCATGAGATTTCAGCTTATAACTTGTCAAGCATATCCTCTTAGTTGTGTCACTTTAACCTTAATCACCTTCAAGATGCTTATGATAGGGGCAATGAGAGCTGAAAGCTAATAAGTACCATAATTTTTGGAATCTCTTTATAAAACTTGAATCCCTACTTCCTTCTATGAAGGCCTTTCTTTTACTTTTATGTTGAGTCTCCACCTTATATATTTATGCACCTACTTTGAGAGCATAGTGGCCATTCTTAGTTCTATGTGCATTGTCCCAAGACTTCTTGTTTGATGCATAGCTTTGATATTGTTTGTTTTAAACTATTTGTATCTAGTCACTCTTATGAACTTTGAAGGTGTCATATGCATTTATGTTTGCTACTCTATGAAGGACAAGCTCAATGCCACTATGCTATGTTTTCTTTATGTGAAACAAACAAATATCTTGCAAAGCATTGTTATTCATGAATCTTTTGTTTGTGCCTTTTCATGTTGCAACATAGTTGCTTTGTCTTATTGTTAGAACTTTATCTTTCATGTTATGATTGAAGTACTATGATCCCAGCTATCATTGTTTTAGAAATACTTTGATCAAGTTTATGATTGTGCATGTCACCTCAAAAATTATTCTTTCTTTTTATCACTTACCTACTCGAGGATGAGCAGGAGTTAAGCTTGGGGATGTTGATACGTTGCTAACGTATCCATAATTTTTGATGTTCCGTGCTTGGTTTTATCTACTTTATTATGTTTTGTCCACACTTTGGAGTACTTTCTATACACTTTCTTGGACTAACCTATTAACAAGAGCCATAGTGCCAGCTGCCTGTTTTCTGCTGTTTTTGGTTCCAGGAAAGTCAGAAAATGAATATTCTTGGAATTGGACAGGACAGAAGCCAAAGTCAGTTTTTCACCGAGGGAGACAAGGAGCCAGAATATGAGACGGAGAGGGGACAGAGGGCAGCCACACCACCTGGCCGTGCAGCCAGGCCTAGCCCGCACCAAGGGTGGTGTGGCCAGCCCAGGCACCCCCTCGGCCTCCCCTTTCGCCTATAAGATGCCCCTATACAGAAACCCTAAGTACCCGATCAAAATTCCACGAAAAGTCTGTAGCCGTCGTCATCTCCATCCCTAGATTGGGAGGGATCTGAAGCTCTTCCTAGCACCCTACCGGAGAGGGGAATTCACCCTGCAGGCCTTCTTCATCACCATGCAAGCCTCCGGTGTGATGCGTGAGTAGTTCATCCTTGGACTACGTGTCCATGTAGTAGCTAGATGGCTGGTTCTCCTCCTTTGTGCTATCATGTTTAGATCTTGTGAGCTCCGTTCATGATCAAGATCATCTATTTGTAATTCTACATGTTGTGTTTGCAGGGATCCGATGGATATTGAGATGCTATTTCAGATTGATTATTGATTCTATCATGTCTTTGTTATTTGTGATCTTGCATGCTTTCCGTTGTTAGTAGCTATCTTGGACAAGTAGATGCTAGCAACTCCAAGAGTTAGTATTTATGCTCGATAGTGGGTTCATGCCTCTAGTAATCTGGGGAAGTGACAGAAATCTCTAAGGTACTAGATATGTTGTTGCTACTAGGGAGAAAACAACAATCCTTTGTTCATAGAATAATCGTATTGTTTACTTTACACGCAATGCGTAATGTAATTATCCGTTGCTTGCAACTTAATACTGGAGGGGGTTCGGATGATAACCTGAAGGTGGATTATTAGTCATAGATGCAGTTGGATTACGGTCTATGTATAATGTTGTAATGCCCAATCGAATCTCAAAGGAGTCAAGATGAGTAGTATATGCATGTATTGCTTTCTCGATGTTTGTCAATTGCCCTGCTGTAATTTGTTCACCCAACATATCATCTATCTTAAGGAGAGCCACCACTAGTGAACTATGGACCCCCGGTCCTTTCTTTTACCATCAATCTACAACTGTTTACTGCTTTCTCTTTACTTTCTACAAACTATTACTTTCTTCCACTCGATACGTTTAATCCTTTGTTTTCAGCAAAACTGGTGAGATTGACAATCTCATCGCAAGTTGGGGGAAAAGTTCTATGGTTGTGTTGTGCAGGTCTCCATGTTCCTGCTGGCACCGGTAGTGCGCCCTACCAAAGTCCAGCTAGCAACACGTTTGAGGTGTTTCCTTGCTCCTACTGGATTGATAACCTTGGTTTCATAACTGTGGGAAAACTTGTTGCTGTGCTCATCATACCTTCCTCTTGGGGTTCCCCAACGGGCTCGATATATTTTGGGCTAAGCAGTAAGCGCGTATTTCGCGGAGCCTCGTGACAAAACCCGTTGTGGAGAATGCAATGTTGAGGGCCATAATAAAACATCATGTAGCCAAAGGAAAAAATCAAAGAGATCCAACACACCTATTGGGGACACGAGCCAAGGAGGTGGTGATGGCGGTAGAAGCACTAGCCATGGAGGTGGTGGTGGTGGTAGAAGCACAAGCCAAGGAGGTGATGATGGTGGTATAAGCACAAGCCAAGGAGGTGATCATGTCGGTGGTAGAGGTCGTGGTGGTGGTAGAGGGCCTACCATTGGTAGAGGTCGTGTCGGTGGTAGAGGTCATGGCGGTGGTAGAGGTCCTACCATTGGTAGAGGTCGTGTCGGTGGTAGAGGTCGTGGCAGTAGTATGTTTACGTACCTCTGAGGAGAATTCCCACATGTTTACTTGCATGTTTATTTCTCTTTACTACCTTTTATCTTGCATTTAAGTTTATTTATCCTTACTAACTTATATGTTGCATTTTTATTATAGGTATGTCGACCCAACCCACCAAGGAGAACAATGATGGGAATGGTATGAGCTACTCCAAAGTATGGGAGAGGGCTTTGAGGAGGGTGAAGGAGAGGGATGATGAAGTAGCTCAGTTGATCAAGAAAAGGGAAGAGGAAAGGAAGGAGGCTGAAGAAGAACGGTGGTGGGAAGAAGATTTCAATAGGAGATTACGGGAGTCAAGCATAAAGAAAGCAAAAAAAGAACACGGGAGAAAGGAAAAACAAGCAAAATATGAAAGTGACATGTACTTGAAGAGCATGAGAAATTATCGAAGACTTGAGAGGATGGTTGAAGAGGCGAGTCTCATAAGAGAGGAAGAAGAAGAGAGAAAGAGGAAAGAGGAGAGTAGACGCCAATACGAGGCACAGTTCGACTCGGTGGTCCAGCTTGCACGCGACTTGAGGGAAAAGGAAGAGGAAGCGGAAGAGAGGAAGAGTAAGGCAAAAAAGAAGGAGCCTCGCATGACACAATAGAGTTGTCACCATTTGTGGGCGTTATGGACTCCACTATGTCAAATTTATTTTGAACATTGTCATGTCCAATTTGTCGTGAGCTTGCTTGAGTATGTAAAACCCCTTAAGGGTTGAACGCCATGTATTCGTAAACATTCAGTACTGTAATTTCCTGTTATGCTGCTTCTGTCAATACTTCTATCTTCATGCAAATTTCTGGAATTTTGCCACTAGCACTGAAACATTGGATGTATATTTGAAGTCGTGAGCATGGCGCTTTCCAACAAAACGACATACTCATGGGCATGGCGCTTTTGACCAGGGAGCCATGCCACCATGGCGCTTTAGCCCTTATATGACGCGATGGGTCATAGAACCTGCGCGCGAGCGAAGAAAACAAGCAGGCAGGAATTTCACCAAGTCCCGACCATGGCGCCTCCTTGAAAAACGCCATGCTTGGTTGCATGGCGCCCTGGTCAAAAGCGCCATGACCATGAGTATGGCGTTATGTTGGAAAGCGCCATGCTCTATAGAACATGCAGATTTGAGCAATGACCACTACATATTTCAACATTTCAGTGCAACAATAAATTTTTGTAGAACATCCAGTTTTTAGCATAACAATGAATAATTGTAGAACATCCAGTTTTTAACATTTCAACACATCAAACAAGTTCAAGCCACAAGCACAAGATCAAAATGACCACAGCAAACAACAAGTTCAAGATACAAGTTCATAATGACCACATCAAACAAGTTGAAGCCACAAGCACTAGTTCAAGCTACGAGGTTAGTTTCTCCCTTTCCCCCTTTTTGCCACCCGATCCTCGTTCACCTTGCTACAACCCTCGTGCCTCCTACTCCTCCGAGGTGGATCGTAGTCTTCATCCTCGTTGCTAGGAGCATTGCGTGGCACATACGCCCGACGCTTCCTTTCCTCGGCCAACATTTTCTTCTTCTCCCATTCACTTGGCATGTACGGTTCCCTCGATTGCCTCGTCTTTAGGTTGAAACGCCACGCCCATTGACTAGACTGGGGGCATCGTGTAATTGAGACATGCCTATCTCATCGTGTCCCTCTTCCTCATCCTCGTCCACATTCTCGAGTCCCTCCTACATTCAACATTCAATAGTGAGCGCATTCCTACAATTTCCATGGCAACAAAAATAACAAAGTTAGCAATTAATTACCTCGTCATCATCCTCATCCTCATCCTCGCCCTCTCCATCCTGGTCGACCTCTAGATCATCCTCTAGTTCGGCATTTGCGTTGCTTGTTCCCGTCACCTCAAGGCTAGAAGACCTCACTGGCGATGCGGCCTCGACGGTGCGGCAACCAAGCAAAACACCTAATCCACGACCCCAATGCTTGGTACGCTACGATATTAACGAATAGCAATTTAAGCACAGATAAAAGTACTATAGCAATTTGAACGGTATGAACACATACCTCCACGAACTCTCGAAGGGCTGACTCGGATCCCTTCCCTAGAGGATGTTTTAGTGCTTCAGTGGCGTCATCCACGTGTTTTGAGATCTCCTCGCGCTAGCAAAAGGACAAAGTAGTCAATATTTTGTTGCTATACTTGCACATTACAATCTGTCAGTACAATACTTACCACAAAGCGGATAACCCCCGTTGAATTTGTGCCCCTGCCGCCTCGAACAAGTCTGTTGTACTCCAGCTGGCTCAGCTCATCAAAAGCAGGATATGGGTCCTCCACTATGTCATCAGATGTAAGAGCAGACGGTTGCAGGTACAAACGAGATACTCCACCAAGCCACACGAGATACCGATTAAAGGCTGCGGCACCTTAGGATGAGAGACCGCATTTGGATTTTCTATCTCCTCAATCCTTGCATACCACTTCCGAATATACTTATGATGATATGCAGCCCAATTTTTCCCCCTCTTCTACTTTATCTTGTCCAACCTACAATCATTTTCATCGCCTTATTAGTATCATTAGACACCCAACACAAGTAGCAAGTTAGGGTACACAAATCACTCACCCATGAAGTGCTGTTCTAGTGTCCTTGTATGGCGGCGGGGTCTCCTAGAATAACCCAAACTACCTCATCACCCGTTGTGGAAGGTGGAACTCAATAGCATAGACACATATTGATGGGGCACGAATCCGCCAGAGATGTGCTTCTTGCATACATTTGCGGTTCAAGTCCGCCTGGAACCAGATACCCGTACCCATATTCCCTCGAGTTCCGTATGGCTCCCATTCCACCTGTGAGGAACACAACCTTATCATGTCAACCCAACGTACATTTGTAGGAAAAGATGAGTTCTTGAGACCAATCAAACTATTACCTTCTCTGGGGTTAGCAAGTCCAGTTGGTTGGTGTATCGCAAGTAGCATTCCTCATATTTTCCGTGGAAAACTTCGGTACTATCCCACAAGTACGCCCATGTAGGCACGCGGAGACGGCTATTGCCATGATCATCCCATGGTTTTTCCTTCATCGGAATGGGCCGACCAACTGGTATGTGCAACCATGACCATATCGTCAGTAGAACCATAGGTCCACCAATACTTGCTCCTTTTCCAGTCCTACAACATGCCTCGTCTAGTTGCATATGTAGCAAGCATAGGTAAGTATCTAGGTGAGCAAACATATGTAGTATAAGAACAAAATATGTATGGTTCATTACCTGTCGGTACAAGTAAGCGAGTGCCGCCGAACCCCAGCTGTGCATATAGCCCCATTCCGCAAATAGAGTGAGCCACATGAAGGACGCGTTCCTTCCCGTGCCATCCGAGAAAAGAGTTATACTTATGACATACCATAAGTATGCACGGGCATACATCTGGATCACCTCCTCATCAGCATCCTCAGGGCATTTCTTAAAATTTTCTTGAATCCATTTGTAAGTAGCACCGGAAAACATCTTCTCTTGCGTCGGCGCCTTACCAATTAGGCCAATCATCACTTCATGCCACTTATACGAATCTGAGCTCATACACACGGGTTGTCCTTTGATGGGAAGCGCAAATATCATGGAGATGTCCTGCATAGTCACCGTCATCTCACCACAAGGGAGGTGAAAATTGTGTGTCTCTGGTCTCCATCTATCAACAAGCGCTGTGATCAAACAGGGGTTCATATGCGGTGTCGAACGCGAGACAAGATGGACGAAGGGGAGAAGTCCAATCCACTAAACGTATGGAGTGTAGCGCTCGGCATATGGCATTTTCTTGCTATGCACCTCTTTGGACCTTAGGTGCAGCCACTTAAAGACATGTTTCTTCTCCGCAATGTACCGCCCACGGTGTCGTTGGTCATAATAGCCATTCAAAATAGATTGTTCTTCCATCCTACATATGTGAGCAACGAGAGGAGTGAATAATTTAAGTTATGCACATTCTCTAATCCACCACAAATATACATAGAATCTATATAAACAAACAAAATCTATGCCAATTTATGCCCATATATGAATATATGCCCATCTATGCCAAACACTCCATATATGAATATATGCCCATCTATGCCAATCTATAATCAATATATGCCCATCTACAATCCATATATGCCAATCTATAATCAATATATGTCCATCTATGCCAATCTATAAACCATGCCATCTATACTCCATACATTCATATATTCCCATCTACAAATACCACAATATGGATACACCATTCTACCATATACATGCCAAATAAATTTTACTAACCCTAACTAAGCAATTTCACTCATTTACTAACTAACATTAACAAACTATAATGCCACCACACTGATTTCTCCAAAGAAATTCATATACATGCCACATTTGCAAAGAACTAGGGTTAAGAGGAAGAGGACCATATGAGGATTCCAACCAATACAACAAGAAAAATCAAAGGAGAATACCTCAAGTGAGGGGAGAGGAAGAAAATCCACCAGAAATCACCTCAGATCCGTGGGTTCTAGAGTGTGGATTTGAGGGGGGTGGAGGGGAGCCGCCGCCACCATCTTCTGTCTGCTCGAGGGGTATGGCGTTGGGAGGGGATAACTGGGAGGGGTCGGGGCGGGCGCTCGCGCCGTTCCTAGTTAAAGGGCCATGGCGCCCCCCCCCCCCCCCCCCCCCCCCCCGAAAAGCGCCAAACATTAAAATCGGGCCCATGTGGTCCACGTCGGACGGGGCATGGCTTTTTGAAAAGGGCGCTATGGTATCATGGCGTTTTTTACGGGGGCGCCGTGCTACTGACCATGGCGCCTTCTGGTAAAGCGCCATGAAAACAGGTCAGATCGAGAATTCTTCGACAAAGTAGGTTATTTCGTGTGATCAATTTTTAATTAGGTTATTTCTGTGATTTTTGCCACAGATATCCTTTGGTAGTTACTTGGATTCATGACGATCTCTTTATTCCTCTATTAAGTACTCATTTATTTATTTGGAATTAACCCGGCATTAAGCAGATACGTTTGAGAATTTCCATCACAGCATGATATTTATTATTGACTTTTTTATAATTGACAGCACGGTAATTGACACAAAGGCGATCATTTTTGTCTCGCTTCTGACAAAGATAGTGGGACTACCCCAAGAAGAAGAACTATGTCGAATGAAGCCAAGTCTTTCCATTTCATCAAGTTGCCTTTTGAGATCAGCTAACTCACTAGGACCCATCTTATAAGGACGTTAGAGGTAGGAATTGTTTCAGGTTCAAGTTCAATGACAAACACGACTTCTCTGTCAGGTGGCATGCCTGAAGGTTCTTCGGGAAAGACATCCAAAAAGTCACGGACCACCGGTACATTCTGAACAGCAGGAATGACATCTTTGTTCAAGAAACTCAAGGAGTAGAGCTGACTAGAAGGAGTTTGCTTTAGTGAATAGACTATGTGGCAGTTAGGAATTTTCAAAGAGATAGAGTGCTCAGTATAGTCGATGACAGCTTTGTTGGCATTTAACCAATCCATGCCTAAGATGACATCAATGTCGGAGTTGTCAAGAATGATCAAAGAAGCAAGCAACACTTCATTGCCGATTAGAATTTCATTGCCTTGTCTTATGTGGAGGTTAACATCCTTGCGCCTGGAGATTGAACCATCAGATTATTCGGTAGAGGATCAGATAACCCATTTTCTTGAGCGAACTTGAAGAACACAAATCAATGTGAAGCCCTAGTATCAAATAGTACTCGTGCAGAGACAGATTTTACGAGAAGCGTACCAAGCACCACAACTAGGGCGTGCTAAGCTTTCTCAAGACTGATGTTGTTGACACGTGCAGCTCTTGGACCTGGCCTAGGATTGTTGTTGAAGGCTCGAGGTGCTGGTGCACGAATCATTTCGAAGCTAGCATTAGCAAGTGAACCACCCTACTATACCCTCGAGCACCTAACCCAGTAACCCTATACAATCACATCTATGTTGAGTAGCAAAAGCCATTAGCATTCTGACCATAGAGAGATGAAAGTTATACGGTCTTCTAGGCACCCATTGGCTGCTTATGTTGATGTAGACACGAGTGTGAGAACCTCTGCGTGTTTTCAGACATTCCTCGATGTCTCCCATTCTTATATCTAGATGCTTTTTTGCAAGATAAAGCCGGTCTTGGCATCGATCAATGCATATGTACAGTCAAATCTAGATTTCTTACACACTGTCAAAAACGAAATCGACATATGCGCATGGTGTAGTAATCTCTTCATGGGAGCTAGCATAAGAAATAGAGTGTTGCCATGCACAGGTGTGCACTAGCTATATAGAGAGATGTAGATGAGTGTGGCAACATGCCTCTATAGCTTTCGACATACCCAGGTTTGCGTGGCTAGAGTTACTATCATTAATTCTGCAGCATGTACATGTTGAGTGACTGAACAGGTGTTGTTGTTTGAGACTTGAAGTGCACATGCTCTGAAACTCAGTCACCTAAATTAAAGGATATGCAAACCAGAATATGATAACTAAACTTGTTGGATATCAGCCAACAAGGACTATATTTTTCTTCTATATTGGATTTCCAAGCCGTGTTGTGTGAAAATTTGGGCCATGTAAATTGGACACCGTATAGGACGATTTGTCCGTCCATTTCAACCTAACATCATATACTGAGTTAAAAATGAGTTAGAGAAGATATGCAGAAACCACCTGTGATCAGTGATGACATCAGAATATGAATATGTACTGACTGTTTCTATACCACGCCCAGAAATTAGTGTGATGATCATGATGCGGGTATATGTTACGCTATCTTGCAATCATGTTTTAACAAGCTATTCTATAAATTCTCAGGAAAAAAAGGTGATCTTTTATGTATCAGACTGAAGCAACAATACCAAAATAAGCGATATATTTTTGATGAAAATCTAGAAGAAAATAATGAGTGAATGTACAAAAATCAACGATAATTGGGACGGAGGTTTCAGAAGACCACGACTCTTGTATGTATCAAGAGTAAATATCAAGGAAACCACGTAATTTAAACAAGTTGGACTCCATGTAAATTTTCTTTTATAACAGAATAAAATTAACATATAGAAAATATATTCTGATCCTACAAATTGAACATGCTGTTTGAAATAGATAATTTTGTACTAGAGAGCTTGTTTGGTTTGTGGGATTTGAAACCGTATGAATCTTTCATTTGGTCTAATTTGCATGCAGTTGCATAGAAATAACTTCCTTAGGCCCAACCACTAGAAAAGAATTATTTGTACGCATGACATTTACAGCGAGCACACAATCCTTAAGAAAAACTCCTGTATTTTTTATTGCAACAAAACCAAACATGTTTTACAAATTCCTTTAGGATTCAACATGTTGTGACATTCTTTTCGTTTTATAAGTCCTTTAAACCGAATAGACCCTTAGCGTTTTGCATCATCTATTCTATCGCTTTGATGGACACTGACTACACTCACTGTGTTTCAGCGCTTTTCTAGATGGTTGTAAAGATTTCACTAACCCTCTAGCCATTTGATGTTTTCAATAATTACAACTATATCTGCTGCAATACCTGCTCGTTGCTTCTAAGCTGAGTACTCTTACTGACATTTTGTTTCTGGTATATAAATTCCACATAAATTCTACAATTAATACCCAGCTCTCATGGCTTATCAACCATCCACCATATATGTCTGATAAAAAGCTCATTGATCTAAGCTGGCACTAGCTTGGTTTCTTGTTACTTCCGTTCCTTCTAATAACGAGTCCACTATCAGCTAGAGCATGTCGTGGATAATCCGGAGCAGATGAAATTGTTAGCAGCACTCAAAACTCAATCCATAAGCAGTAAAACCTTAGTCCATAATCTCTAGTTTGAATGGGATTATCCATCAATACCCTAAATCCACCTTGATTCAGACTTATTATTCTGTCTTCGTCAACTATTTCTTTGTCTATCATTTGTGTTTCCAGATCATTTTCTTGAGGCAGCGTTAAGGTCCCGGTGTCGTCAAAAGAGTAATCTAAGGGGCTGAGGTGAATTTAAGTGACACGATATAACCTAGCTGTTGACTTAGTGCCAAGTGGCTCTACTAATTGTTTTGGCGAAATTCCACCGATCTATCAATAATCGTCACCGAACGGTACAAAGAGCTCCAAAAGTAATAAAAATTAAAAATGACAGCAAGTAGAGAAAACCAACAGAAAAAGTGTTGGGGGTCGTAGGCATTGAAGCAAGAAAATGAAATATGTCTTAACCAGCAACATCACCAGGCAATTTTAAGCGGTATATATGCAGGAGGTATTGCATACGTGGCATATGCAGCCAAAGGAAAAACCGGATTCGCTAGGTGCTCTCTCTCTCTCTCTCAAAATCATGTCACGTAGAGAAGCGTGATTGCCTGCCGCCGACAAAATACGATGGTTGTTCCCTGACGCTTCCCCGTCCTCAAGGTTGTGGTCTGGCGGAGCAATATCCATGCCTGGAGTGGATCGACAAGCAGCCGATGTCATCGGTTCTTGTGGGGAAAGTCTTGGAGATCCTCGTTCAAAAGTATAGAGATGGCCATGGAACTGAGTGGGCGCACCCGATGCACGTGGTCACGGAGGAGCATTGCCACACTCGATGGAGGATCACAAAGGCCAAAGGGAGGCGACGCCGGAGCAGGATCATGGTATTGGAGTGCGCTAGTGGAGGCGATGGCGACAGGGCCGGCGCAAGGTGGAGGTCCCTGGGGAAGAAAACAGTAAGATCTCAGTGCGTTAGAGGTTCCTCGTTCACCTTTTCAAACGAGAAAAGTGCCATAAGGAGCTAATAGTCACAACACCGTAATTGCCCCTACTCAAGGTGAATGAACAACCTGACGACACATTTTGCCTGCAAAACATATTATTTTGTAAGTATTACTTGCTAACAGTTTGAAATTAAAACAACCTAGCAAGAATGTTGAAAGATCTATACGACCAAGGGGGAGGGGGAGGAGGAGGATAGACTTAGGATTTTGGGCGGCGGTTGTTTTGTCTTCTTGCCATCCGAATGTGACCGCTTGCAAATTAACTTGCGGATGACCGCGAAATAGAGTTGGGATGAATTTCCTATAAAATTTATGAGGTGAAGCCTTTTGAGGGTGGTATTTTGGCTCCCGAGTTCCACTTCTCTCGGTATCTTAAAAAAATTGTATTTTAAAGTTTCAAAAAATTTAAAACAAAATGATATAGATAAGTACACATGTTATCTACACATCTATAAAGTCTTGATAGATAATACTTTGTATTGTAGGCTAAATAAAAATCACAAAAATTGTGGATCTAAAAGGTAAAAGAAAAACTCATTGTTTTTCAACCTTTGTCTTCTTTTGGCAGGTCTATTTTCACAGAAATTGGGTCATCCATACTATATTTCAAACCGTACATGATTTTTACACCGAGAAATTGTGGCGCTATTTATGAGTCATTATAGTGTAAAAAACAAAGAAATACGCATTTTACATCGTATTTTTATACGGCACGTGAACAAAAAAATTACAACATGTCTAAATTTTATTATGTTCTTCTCGACTTACACTTACGATGTAAGACAAAATTTACGTGACGTAAAAATTATATACGGTTCAAAAGATAGAAGGTGAGTGTAGAATAACTATTCTACACCTACACCCTGGATATCAAATAGCGCGACTATATATATATATATAGAGAGAGAGAGAGAGAGAGTGTGTGACGCTATTTGACATTCAGGGTGTAGAATAGTTATTCTTCACCCACCCTTTATCTTTTAAACTGTATATGATTTTTACATCACGTAAATTTTATCTTATCTCGGAAGTCAAGAAGAACATAAGAAAATTTAGACATGCCGTAAAAAAAATCGTTTACACGTCGTATAAAAATATGACGTAAAATGCATATTTTCTATGTATTTTACACTATAATGACTCATAAATCATATTTTTATGTCGATTTTTTTACGTTTCTAATAAATATGAACATAATTATTAGTATACAAAACATAAATTTCTGAATATAAAAATATGTGGGATGCAAAATAACTATTCTGCACCCTGGGTGCTGAATAGGGTTTATATATATATATATAGGACATATTCATACTACACCCGTACTATACCCGGGTATAGTTACACCCACATGTGTTTCACGTAATTTAGACAGTATCTATCATACTGGAGATTATATATAGTAGTATGAAGTATATAAGAATATTTGGATAGTATATATATTATTTTTGGGTAGTATGTAATTTTTATTCACATACTCCTTTTTAACGTACAAATATGACGGTATTCTATATATATACTGAAAACTATGGGTGCATTTGCAATTTTTTCACCTCACTTGCTTGTAAATATCTTAGATATAGTATATGAACATACTCAAATAGATAAAGTATTACAAATACTTTCGTAAGGTAGTATATGAGACGTGGGTGTAGTTACATCCGGGAGTAAGAAGTATTATTCATACTACACCAGGGTGTAACTACACCCACACGTGTTTCACACTATATAGGCAGTATCTACCATACCGGAAGGTATGTACGCGTAGTATGAAGTATATAAAAATATTTGGGCAATATATATACTATTTTTTTTATAGTATGTAATTTTTATTCACATACTCCTTTTGTACGTACAAATATGATGATATTTTACATATATAGTTCAAACTATGTGTGCACTTACAATTTTTTTACCTAACTTGCTTGTAAGTATCTTAGATATAGTATATGAACATATTCAAATAGATAAAGTATTACAAATACTTCCGTAAGGTAGTATATGAGAATACCCCAGATATAGTCGCGCTATTTGACTTTCATCCACCCTCTATCTTTCAAACAGTATATGATTTTTACGTCACGTAAATTTTCTCTTACCTCGGAAGTTAAGAAGAACATAAGAAAATTTAGACATGTCGTAAAAAAAATTGTTTACATGACGTATAAAAATACGACGTAAAATGCGTATTTTTATGTTTTTACAATAAAATGATTCATAAATTGTATTTTTATGTCGATTTTTTTATGTTTCGGATGAATATAAACATAATTATTAGTATACAAAACATAAATTTCTAAATGTGAGAACATAAAAATATGTGGGGTGCAAAATAACTATTCTGCACTCTGGGTGCTAAATAGGAAAAATACTTCTTACTCCCGGGTGTAACTACACCCACGTCTAATATACTACCTTACGGAAGTATTTGTAATACTTTATCTATTTGAGTATGTTCATACACTATATCTAAGATACTTACAAGCAAGTTAGGTGAAAAAATTGCAAGTGCACCCATAGTTTGCACTATATATATAAAATACCGTCATATTTGTACGTATAAAAGAAGTATGTGAATAAAAATTACATACTATCAAAAACGTAGTATATATACTCCCCAAATATTCTTATATACTTCATACTATACGTACATACCTTCCGGTATGGTAGATACTGCCTATATAGTGTGAAACACGTATGGGTGTAACTACACCCGGGTGTAGTATGAATATGTCATATATATATATAAAGCCACCTTCTTCCCCAGCACGGCCCGAGGGAGCGAGGGACGCTGGAGATTCGAGCTCGCGCACCTCCTCACGGCGCTGCGCGAGGGAGCGACGACGGGGACGCTGACGCGCACCTTCTTCTCCGGCACGGCGCGAGGGAGCGATGGCAGGGACGCTAGCGCGCACCTTCTTCTCCGGCATGGTGCGAGGGAGCGACGGCGGGGACGCCGGTGCGAGGGAGCAAGGGACGACGTGAAGCGACCACTTCGACGAGGATTCGACCTTGTACTTTCTTCTTCGATGGGATCTTCTCAAGCGGGACAGTGGAGACGGCACGTGAAGTGGATTCGAGCTCGTGCCTCCCAAAAACGCGGCACATTCATCTCCGATAGGTTCTTCTGAAGAAACTCTTGATTTTTCCGTCAATTTGATAAAATTTCAACAAATCCGAAGCAATGGAGCCTCCTCAAAGGAGCAAAATCCCGGTCAGAAGAAAACAAGTTCATCCTGAAACTCCTAGAGAATCCTCACCAAGATTTCATCAGGAAACATCTAGGGAAAACTAGACATCTACCACAATTACACCTTTGAAGTGACAAGAAAATGAATTTAGTGAGGTTAGCACATGTTGAACTTCTTAAACTATGTAACTTGCACTTCTGTGTTATCCTAGTTGAACTTATATTGTAGTGCTTTAAGTATCAAACTTGCACTGCTTGAAAATAGATACTTGAGCTGCTGACTTGTCCATACTTGAACTTACATTCCCTTGATTTGTTGTAAGTTTTTAGCTTGAGCTGCCTGTGTATCATGGATTGCACTGCTTGAACATAGTTACTTGAGCTGCTTTAAAATTTTAACTTGCACTGATCAGTCGAGTTAGTTGAACTTGAGATATTGATAAGCAATGCATGAACTATTATTATAGACTGAAACAATAGATACTTATATTGTAGTGTAGTGCATTACATATAAGTATTACAGATAAGCATTGCACTTATGTGTTATCCTAGTTGAACTTATATTGTAGTGCTTTAAGTATCAAACTTGCACCGCTTGAAAATAGATACTTGAGCTGCTGACTTGTCCATACTTGAACTTATATTCCCTTGATTTGTTGTAAGTTTTTAGCTTGAGTTGCTTGTGTATCATGGATTGCACTGCTTGAAAATAGATACTTGAGCTGCTTTAAAATTTTAACTTGCATTGCATGAACTATTATTATACCTCGAAAAGATAGCCTATTATTGCACAAATCTGAATTTCTTGGTATTAAAATTTTCATAGGATGACTCAATAGCTAAACATATGAAGGAATATGAAGAAGTCCCTCTGCAGTTCAGTTATCCTGATCCAAATTGGGAAACACCACGTAACTTCCATGTTACCGAGTATTCCCCTTTTTCAATGGGCTTGGCGACACCCATTGATACTCCAGAACCAGCTCCGAATAGTTTTGAAATGCCAACAAAATCAAGAACATCTCATAAATCAGGACCTATTGTGGCAGCACACATCTTGGATATTGCACTTGCATTATCAGGTAGACGCCATACAAGAAAGATTGCAGAAGTTGATGGTACAGAGCCCCCGATAATAATACTGATGATCGTCCTAAAAGGCGCCCCCATCCTGAGCATTCACATGAGAGTCGTCACGCAACAGCATCACCTATATCTTCTCAATTACCTCCTCGTGCAGCAGTGCGGCCTCCACAACTATCTAGATTGCCCCCTCGTGCACCATTACGACAAAAAAAGGTTCATAATCATGAACATGTTGATCCATTGCTTCACAAATCAATTGTCATGCCTCCTTGCCCGATACTTCCTGAAGAAGAATTTGATACCAGTGGAGCAGTGTCGCTACACAAATGTGAGTACTTTTTTGTCTGCTAACAATTCTAAAATCAACTGCTTACCTTGTTGAACTTCTGTAAGTTCTGAGCTTGCAGTTCCAGGACTATGCTGCTTGAACTTTTGGTTATTGCTAAAAAAATTATTAACTTGAACTGCTTACCTTGTTGAACTTCTGTAAGTCCTGAGCTTGCACTTTCGGGACTATGATGCTTGAACTTCTGCTTACTGCTAAAAAAATTGTTAACTTGAACTACTTACCTTGTTGAACTTCTGTAAGTCCAGAGCTTGCACTTTTGAGACTATAATGCTTGAACTTCTGATTGTTGCTAAATTTTTTTGTTAACTTGAACTGCTTACCTTGTTGAACTTTTGTAAGTTATGAGCTTGCACTTCCGGGACTATGATGCTTGAACTTCTGGTTATTTGCTAATTTCTTTGTTAACTTGAACTGCTTACCTTGTTGAACTAAAAATAACAAATTGATCTTGATCTTGTTTTGCAGCATGCTGACCTTCCATACTATCTCTTACCAAAGATGAAAATGGAATTCAAGGACTTTGAGGATGCAAGAGAATTTTACAACAGGTATGCCCGGCATACAGGGTTTGGTACAAGAATTGGACAGACCAATGGTTTGAACAAGTACATATACTGCAACCGGCAAGGATCTTACGAGAGCAAAGTAGTAGAAACTGATCGGCAGAGAGATAAAACCACAAGCAGATGTGGTTTTAATGCTGGTATCAGAGTAAAGCAAAAGCAAGGCCTCTTTGTCATCGAGAATATAAAGTTCGAACACAACCACCACATGATCCAAAGCCCAAGCATGATGAATTTTCTTCATTCCCATAAAGATTATGACCCTTCTCTGCTAGAGTTCGTGAAGTTCTTGCAGTTTGAGAATGTACCTCACCGTACAATTATGTCGATCCTCTATTCATCAGTAGGAGGAGCATAGTACTTGACATTTCATGGACGCAACTTACTAAACAGGTAAGGGGCCTCTCTTATCTTTTTTGGATTTTAGGTAACCTAAAATTCATAATGAATGACTAGTTCCCGTCATTCCATGCCTTCCGTCGTTACACTTTCTGTAACTATTATAGATGTAATTCATAGTATTGATAGAAACAACTTAATGTATTGCAAGAAGGCGATTAACTCCCAAAAGGATATCAGGGATGACATTAATAAACTTGTGTCCTACTTTGGACATATGAAATCTTGCAACAAAGAGTTTTTTTTTACTTCCAACTTGATGACGAGAAACGAATAAAGAACATATTTTGGGCCAATGCAAGTTGTAGAGGATCATATGAAGATTTTGGGGACTGCATGACATTTGATACAACTTACAAGACAAATGTACACAAAATGCCTCTGGGTGTTTTCATAGGAGTTAACCACCATTTGTAGTCAACTATTTTTGCATGTGCTCTTGTTAGAGATGAAAGTGAAGAATCATTTGTTTGGATGTTCAGAACATTCTTGAAGTGCATGAATGGGAAGCAGCTCACCATTATTTTAACAGGTTTGCATTCCTACTAATAATTGTACTTGCACTGCTTAAAACAGCAAGTTGCACTACGGGAACAATATAACTTGCACTTCTATGTATTGTTAACTGCTCCACCTGCTGTTTATAACAATATTATTTATGCTTGTAGACCAATGCCCATCCATGGCAGGAGCAATCCCTCGTGTTTTCTTTAACATCCTGCATAAACTATGTTGATGGTATATTGATACATTGCAAATGTATCTATAATTTTTGATGTTCCATGCTTGGTTTTATCCACTTTCTTGTGTTTTGTTCCAACTTTGCAGTACTTTTCATATGATTTCTTGGACTAACCTATTAACAAGAGCCACAGTGCCAGCTGCCTGTTTTCTACTGTTTTTGGTTCTAGGAAAGTCAGAAAGTGAATATTCTCAGAATTGGACGGGACAAAAGCCAAAGTGCCTATTTTTCCAGAAGTCATCAGATGCCAGAATACGAGACGGAGAGGGGCCAGAGGCCGGACACACCACCTGGCCGCACGGCCAGGCTTGGCCCGCGCCCGGGGGTGGTGTGGTGGCTCCCGGCACCCCCTCGGCCTCTCCTTCCGCCTATAAGTTGCCCTCGGGACGAAAACCCTAAGTACCCGATCAAAAATCCACGAAAGAGTCTGTAGCCATCGTCATCTCCATCCCTAGATCGGGAGGGATCTGAAGCTCAGCACCCGACCGGAGAGGGGAATTCACCCTGGAGGCCTTCTTCATCAACATGCAAGCCTCCGGTGTGATGCGTGAGTAGTTCATCCTTGGACTACGGATCCATGTAGTAGCTAGATGGCTGGTCCTCCTCCTTTGTGCTTTCATGTTTAGATCTTGTGAGCTCCGTTCATGATCAAGATCATCTATTTGTAATTCGGCATGTTGTGTTTGCGGGGATCCGATGGATATTGAGATGCTATTTCAGATTGATTATTGATTCTATCATGTCTTTGTTATTTGTGATCTTGCATGCTTTCTGTTGTTAGTAGCTATCTTGGCCAAGTAGATGCTAGCAACTCCAAGAGTTAGTATTTATGCTCGATAGTGGGTTCATGCCTCTGGTAATCTGGGGAAGTGACAGAAATCTCTAAGGTACCAGATGTGCTGTTGCTACTAGGGAGAAAACAACAATCCTTTGTTCATAGAACAATCGTATTGTTTACTTTACACGCAGTTCGTAAAGCAATAATCTGTTGCTTGCAACTTAATACTAGAGGGGGTTCAGATGATAACCTGAAGGTGGATTATTAGTCATAGATGCAGTTGGATGGCGGTCTATGTATAATGTTTTAATGCCCAATCAAGTTCCAAAGGAGTCAAGATGATTAGTATATGCATGTATTGCTTTCTCGATGTTTGTCAATTGCCCCACTGTAATTTGTTCACCCAGCATGTTATCTATCTTAAGGAGAGCCACCTCTAGTGAACTATGGATCCTGATCCTTGTCTTTTACATACAATATATAAACTGTTTACTGCTTTGTGTTTACTTTCTACAAACTATTAATTCTTTCCATTCGATACGTTTAATCCTTTGTTTTCAGCAAAACACGGTGAGATTGACAACCTCATCGCAAGTTGGGGACAAAGTTCTATGGTTGTGTTGTGCAGGTCTCCACGTTGCTACTAGCACCGGTAGTGCGCCCTGCCAAAGCTCAGCTAGTAACACCTTTGGGGTGTTTCCTTGCTCCTACTGGTTCGATTAAACCTTGGTTTCATACTTAGGGAAACTTGTTGCTGTGCTCATCGTACCTTCCTCTTGGGGTTCCCAACAAGCTCTACATCAACACCGCACCAACACTTTTCTGGGCGCCATACATAGAGCCATCAAGCATTTTTCTGGCGCCATTGCCGAGGATTCAAGGACATCTTCACAAAGGGGAGTCCCTCATAACCAATCTCTTTACTTTGTTATTTCTGTTTTGCTTAGTTTCTTTTTGTTTTGTTTGCTTGTTTCTTTATCAAAAACACACAAAAAATTAGTTTTACTAGTTTGTTTTCTTATTTGAAAACACAAAAAAATGACTACTCTTGAAAACACTAAGTTGTGTGACTTCACTAGCACCAACAACAATGATTTTATGAACACACCTATTGCTCCACGTGTGCCTAAAGATACTTTCTTTGAGATAAAACCTGCTTTGCTCAATCTTGTTATGAGAGAACAATTTTCTGGTATTGGTAATGAAGATGCTGCTTCCCATCTAAATAACTTTGTTGAACTTTGTGAGATGCAAAAGCATAGGGATGTAGATGGTGATATTATTAAGCTGAAATTGTTTCGTTTCTCTTTGAGAGGAAAAGCTAAAGAATGGTTGAATTCCTTAACTTGGAATAGTATTGATTCTTGGACTAAATGCAAAGATGC
Source organism: Avena sativa (assembly GCA_916181665.1). Taxonomy (NCBI): domain Eukaryota; kingdom Viridiplantae; phylum Streptophyta; class Magnoliopsida; order Poales; family Poaceae; genus Avena; species Avena sativa. The sequence continues at coordinate 441,461,460 of OV702295.1, forward strand.
TTTTATTGGAAAATACTATCCTCCTGCTAAGATTATATCCATGAGAAGTGAAATAATGAAGTTTAAAAAACTTGATAATGAGCATGTTGCTCAAGCTTGGGAAAGAATGAAATCTTTGGTAAAGAATTGTCCCACTCATGGACTGACTGCTTGGATGATCATCCAAACTTTTTATGCAGGATTGAACTATTCTTCAACGAACCTATTGGATTCTGCTGCTGGAGGTACCTTTATGACCATCACTTTGGGTGCTGCAACAAAACTTCTGGACAATATGATGGTTAATTATTCTGAATGGCATACTGAGAGAGCTCCACAAGGTAAGAAGGTAAATTCTATTGAGGAAACCTCCTCCTTGAGTGATAAGATTGATATTATTATGTCTATGCTTGTTAATGGGAAAGCCCATATTGATCCAAATAATGTTCCTTTAGCCTCTTTGGTTGCTCAAGAAGAGCAAGTTGATGTGAACTTCATAAGAAATAATAATTTTGGCAACAATGCTTTTGGTAATAACAATTGTAGGCCCTACCCTCCTAGTAATACTTATGGTTATAGTGGTAAACCTGGATTACCTAGTGAAGGAAGAATTTTAGAAGTTGAAAGAGCCACTAAAAACTTCATGCAAATGCAATATGAGCAAAATAAACTATTTACTAAAACTATGGAGGAACAATCTACCATCTTGAAGAACATTAGCCATCAACTTGAGAGTCTAAATAGGGAAATTCCTAGTTTACAATTGAAACTCTCTAATGCTGAAAGGAATATATCATCTCTATCTGAAGCTCAATCTTCATTGATTAATAAAATGGCTGCTAAACCTAAAACTAATGATAATCCCTTTGCAGCTACTAATGCTATACAAGTAAGAATTGATGAAAATGTTAGACTATTAGCTGAATTACATGCTAAGTGGGAAAGAGAAGATGAAATTGCTAGAAACATTAGTGTTTCTACTATCACCACCATTAGTGTTGAGGCTAGTAATAGTTCTACTACTTTAGATGATAAATTTGATTTTGATCTTGATGGTTGCAATATCTCTGAAGTTATTAAGTTCCTACAAAAGCTTGCTAAAAGTCCTAATGCTAGTGATATGAACATGGCCTTTACAAAACACATTACTGATGCTCTCATAAAGATTAAAGAAGAAAAGATGAAACATAAAGCTTTTATTCCTATAAAACAAGAAGATGGTTGGGAACCCATTATTAATATGAAAGTGAATGACTTTGACTTCAAAGCTTTATGTGATCTTGATAGTAGTGTCTCTATTATGCCTAGAAGGATTTATGATATGCTTGATTTGCCTCCACTTGAAGAATGTTATTTGAATGTCCCACTTGATGATAATGCTAAAAAGAAACTCATGGGGAGTCTTAATGATGTTCTTATTATGGTTAACAATGCCTATGTCCCCGTTGATTTCTATGTTTTGGATGTTGAATACAATGCTTCTTGTCCTATTACTTTGGGAAGACCTTTTCTTATAACTGTTGGTGCCATCATTGATATGAAAGAAGGCACCATTAAATATCAACTCCCACTCAAGAAAGGTATAGAACACTTCCCCAAGAAGAGAGAGAAGATTTCTTTTGCTTCTCCTATGAAAACAAAATTTGGTTTTAATGCTTCTTTATTTGAGAACACTTGCTTCTTTCTTGCTTCTTATGCCTAACTTAAAGGCGTTAAAGAAAAGTACTTATTGGGAGATAACCCAAAAGTTTTTGATGAGTCTTGGAAGTTATTACTTCAGTAATAACCTCTCCTTATCATTTTTATTTGCTTTTTGTGCCAAGAGTAACGTCTAATGAGAGAGAAGTAATGATTGGGAAAGTTGCTGTCCCGAAACAGATTTCTATGCTTCACTGTAAAAATTCGTGTAAAATATCTGAATGTATTTTTGAGGCGTGAATTTTTGTGCTTCTTCCCCAGTTTGTTATATAACTTTCGTTAGTTCAACACTTTTTGATTTGAGCAACATAAGGTCTTCGAAAAAATTCATCTTTACCTGCTTGTCTGTTTTGACAGATTTCTGCTATTTTCTGCATTTGCTTCTTGTTGGTTCCTTTTTGAGTTCTTTTGGAGAATTGAGATTTTTGAGGGAAGTGCTACAGTAGCTAGTGTTCTAATGGAAGTTTATTTGGTGTTAGAACTGAACCTTAAGACCTTTTATCTTGAGTGCACTAATGTTGCTAATAAAGATTGTGTGAAGTTTTGTATGAAGGAAAAATTTCAGGTGTATGGAAGGAATGAGTAATGAGATGAAGGATGGACTAAAGCTTAAGCTTGGGGATGCCACGCGTGTCACCCCAAGAAATATCCAAGAAGTACAAGCATCAAAGCTTGAGCATCCCCTTCTTCATCAATAAAAATTCCAGGTTTCTTCCAAACGCTTCATTTTTATTGTTTCATGCACAGTTGTGTTGTTCTTGGAGCGTCTTCTTTTTAGTTTTTGTTTTCGTTTTCGTTTGCTTTGTTTTCTTAGTTCGCTGAATAAATTGGTTGGACCCCCTCTTTCATACATTGGTTTGCAAATAGTTTGGTTTGGTTTGGAAAAGAGTAGGAAAGTTCATGCTTATGTGGTAAAAAGAGCTCGTTTTGACTGTGGCCTATGCTTTATCATGTCATGCTTGATATTGTTTTGGCTTTATGCTTAGTATTCTTTGTTGTATCATGACTTGTTATAATTTATAAACAATTGAGATTGCTTAATGTGCCTTGGATGAATCATGCGTTGTTTTAGCATATTAAGGCATAGTATAGTGGTATTCTCCTTTGATGCTTTAGTTGGGTTGACTCGGTGCATGCTCACACCATGTTATGACTATATCAAGTCACCATAGCCTTTATGATCCTTTAGTTTTCAACTTGAGGTATCACTTTATGCTTTGATCAATGATGTTTTGTCGCTCTGCATGATTATGGCCATTATTGCTCTCTTAGTTTGTCGCTCCTAGTCTTTTGCTAGCCTCCACAACAAAGTATGAGTTCCACTCATGCATACAACTCCCTAAACCAAGTTATTCCAAAGAGTCCACCATACCTACCTACTAGCTTATGCTATTCCAAGTATATTCATGATTTTGTTTACCTTCCAAATTAAACTTGTTATGAGAAAACTAGTGATTAAGGCTCTCACGAACTTGATGGCACACTTTACTTTTCTTACCCTTAATAAACTTGTACCATTGTGTCGTCTATATTGTATATGCTTGCACTTATTTGTTGGGAATTAGCAGTACCATGCTTTCATGGGGAACGCTTTCAACATTGCACTTGGTACTTGTACCTAGTTGATATCATGGTCTTTTGTATATGGATGTCGTCGGTGTGAAATGAAAGGGGAGCTTGTAAGTCCATGGAGTTATGTATATGTGTTAGAGAAACGCCTGGGCCGCTGGTCTAATCCATGTTGACATGGTGGAAACCTGCAGCGTAACCATAATGAGTTGTCTATGAAGCATTCTTCTTATAAAAAAAGAGTCCTATATTGGGGAAAAAGAGAAAAGAGAAAAAAATGAGATTATGAAAAGAGGAAAGAGAGAAAAAAAGCACCATATTCCCATGGTAAATAAGAAGATTGCTGAGATGCTCGTTGTCTGCTTGCCTTATCATTTTAATATGGGGATTCTTCTGTATCATCAGGAAAGGGGTACCTCGTTGGCGGTTCTCTATGATACACATGTACTTACGATGACAAGAACTTACCGGTGACTAAACTTGAGTAGCATGAGGAGCGGCCCTCGTATACAAGGGACATGAGATTTCTAACTTATACTTCGTCAAGCATGTACACCATAGTTTATTCACTTTAACCTTAATCACTTCAAGATGCTTATGATAGGGGCAATGAGAGCTGAAAGCTATAAGTACCAAAAAATTTGGAAGCTCTTTATGAGACTTGAATCCCTACTTCCTTCTATGAAGGCCTTTCTTCCACCATTATATTGAGTATCCATCTTACCCCTATGCACCTACTTTGAGAGCATAGTGGCCATTCTTAGTTCTATGTGCATTGTCCCAAGACTAGTTGATTGATGCATAACTTGATATTGCTTGTTTTAAACTATTTGTATCTAGTCACTCTTATGAACTTTGAAGGTGTCCTGTGCATTTATATTTGCTACTCTATGAGGGACAAGCTGAATACTATTATGCTATGTTTTCTTTATGTGAAACAAACAAACGTCTTGCAAAGCATTATTATTCATGAATCTTTTCTTTGTGCCTTTTCATGTTGCATCATAGTTTCTTTGTCTTATTGCTAGAACTTTGTCTTTCATGTTATGATTGAAGTACTATGATCCCAGCTTTGAATGTTTTACAAATACTTTGATCAAGTCTTTGATGGTGCATGTCACCTCAAAAATTATTCTTTCTTTTTATCACTTACCTACTCGAGGACGAGCAGGAGTTAAGCTTGGGGATGTTGATACATTGCAAATGTATCTATAATTTTTGATGTTCCATGCTTGGTTTTATCCACTTTCTTGTGTTTTGTTCCAACTTTGGAGTACATTTCATATGATTTCTTGGACTAACCTATTAACAAGAGCCACAGTGTCAGCTGCCTGCTTTCTGCTGTTTTTGGTTCCAGGAAAGTCGGAAAGTGAATATTCTCGGAATTGGACGGGACAAAAGCCAAAGTGCCTATTTTTCCGAAAGACATCAGATGCCAGAATACGAGACGGAGAGGGGCCAGAGGCCGGCCACACCACCTGGTCGCGTGGCCAGGCTTGGCCCGCGCCAGGGGGTGGTGTGGTGGCCCCCCGGCACCTCCTCGGCCTCCTCTTCCGCCTATAAGATGCCCTCGGGACAAAAACCCTAAGTACCCGATCAAAAATCCACGAAAGAGTCTGTAGCCACCGTCATCTCCATCCCTAGATCGGGAGGGATCTGAAGCTCTTCTCGGCACCCTACCGGAGAGGGGAATTCACCCTGGAGGCCTTCTTCATCACCATGCAAGCCTCCGGTGTGATGCGTGAATAGTTCATCCTTGGACTACGGATCCATGTTGTAGCTAGATGGCTGGTTCTCCTCCTTTGTGCTTTCATGTTTAGATCTTGTGAGCTTCGTTCGTGATCAAGATCATCTATTTGTAATTCTGCATGTTGTGTTTGCGGGGATCCGATGGATATTGAGATGCTATTTCAGATTTATTATTGATTCTATCATGTCTTTGTTATTTGTGATCTTGCATGCTTTCCGTTGTTAGTAGCTATCTTGGCCAAGTAGATGCTAGCAACTCCAAGAGTTAGTATTTATGCTCGATAGTGGGTTCATGCCTCTGGTAATCTGGGGAAGTGATAGAAATCTCTAAAGTACTAGATGTGTTGTTGCTACTAGGGAGAAAACAACAATCCTTTGTTCATAGAACAATCGTATTGTTTAGTTTACACGTAGTTCGTAAAGAAATAATCTGTTGCTTGCAACTTAATACTGGAGGGGGTTCGGATGATAACCTGAAGGTGGATTATTGGTCATAGATGCAGTTGGATGGCGGTCTCTGTATAATGTTGTAATGCCCAATCAAGTTCCAAAGGAGTCAATATGATTAGTATATGCATGTATTGCTTTCTCGATGTTTGTCAATTGCCCCGCTGTAATTTGTTCACCCAGCATGTTATCTATCTTAAGGAGAGCCACCTCTAGTGAACTATGGATCCCGGTCCTTGTCTTTTACATACAATCTATAAACTGTTTACTGCTTTGTGTTTACTTTCGCAAACTATTACTTCTTTCCATTCGATACGTTTAATCCTTTGTTTTCAGCAAAACACGGTGAGATTGACAACCTCATCGCAAGTTGGGGACAAAGTTCTATGGTTGTGTTGTGCAGGTCTCCACGTTGCTACTAGCACCGGTAGTGCGCCCTACCAAAGCTCATCTAGTAACACCTTTGGGGTGTTTCCTTGCTCCTGCTGGTTCGATTAAACCTTGGTTTCATACTGAGGGAAACTTGCTGCTGTGCTCATCATACCTTCCTCTTGGGGTTCCCAACGAGCTCTACATCAACGCCGCACCAGCACTTTTCTGGGCGCCATACACAGAGCCATCACATATGACCAAGAAGTTCAACCAGCACTTGTCTAGTCTATAGAAGACATATCCAACGTTGAAAGCTGAGTTTACAGGAATTCTCGATTGGCCTCTTATGCCAACAGAATTTGAACAAGCATGGCAAGATATGCTTGACAAATACAATCTCCATGATGATACAATGATGCTACACATGTGGGAAATAAGGGAGGAATGGATTTCATCATACTTCAAGAATGTATTCTGTGCCAGGATGACATCAACTCAGCGCAGCGAAAGCATGAATGCATCCCTGAAACGCGGAATGCTCATGGAGAAGATGAGTCTGCATAGATTTGCAGAGTGGGTTAACAAACTTGTATTTGAAAGCAAACAGAAGGAACATGCAAAGACATTTTCAGAACAGGTACGTCTTTTTTTACATTTGTGAAATGCTAGAAATTTTGTGATTTTTAATTGAACTGTTAGAAATTTTTACTTCAAACTGCTCAAAATTGTTAGTTGAAATGATTATAGTTGTGAGTTAAACTTCAAGTACTTCTAGCTTGAACTTCTAATAATTGTAAGTTGAACGTTTTTGCAGTCAGATACCACTAAAAGAACACACTATGGGTTCGAGAACTAGTTTCACAATCGGTACATGAAGACTGTCTTCAAAGAATACCAGGATAAGCTAAATAAGAGCACTCTCTTCCGCACTAAACCAAACCCGGACTATCCACATCTTGATGAATATAACTATCTGGTCACATATCACCAGCCGTTAGATGAATTTTCATGGTCAAACCATGACTTCAGAGTGCTTGCAGAACCAATTAGGGGGGAGTACAGGTGTGAGTGTCTATTACGGGAACATACAGGTACACCATTCTAAACTTTGTACAAAAAACATTGTGTCTTAAAATAGTAGAACTTCTGTATTTGTTAACCTTGAACTTATGAAAACTTTTGCTTGAACTTCTGTCTTTACAGGATTGTTCTGTCTTCATGTTATTTGCCTGGTAGACCACCTAAGGGTCGACAGCGTTCCAATCTATTACATTCTTAGGAGGTACACAAAAGGAGACTGCCAAAGAGGAACTTTTGATAGGCGAGATTACAAGACAGAAGCAAATGACAGGACATTATTCTTTTACCAGCAGAATGAGGTACTTCAACTTGCAATGAAAGTTCTTAGGAAATCAACCTTATCAGAGGGCCAGCATGCAAGAGCTAAGGCTGGTCTGCAGACATCATATGACGAACTTGATGCAATGGGTTCATCAACACCGGATATTCAAGGTGAAAATGAATACAAATTCCCAGACATTGATGAGTTTGAGCCTGCTGATGAGCCTGAACTTGATAAAACACAGTTCTCAATAGATGAAGAACAGCCAGCTCCAAACTATAATGATCAAACACAGTCACATAGTAACCATATAACTGATGGGCTTATACTACCACCACTAATGTCAAAAACTAAAGGAAGCAGGAATGTGAAGCCTGGAGGGTCTAAACCTAAACCACCAGGAGCTTTGAAGAAGAAGAAAGTGAACCTGCAGCTTGAAAGCAAAGGAAAACCGGGGAAAATGGAAAGAGGACCTGCAAGTATTTGCAATGAGAGACTAGGGCACAGTTCAAGATCTTGTCCCACTGATCCTGGTAGAAAGAAGTTTAAGCAACTTATACTCCAAAAGAGTAAAGGAAAAGGCACTAAAAGAAAGATGTGCTCAGGCTGCAAAAAGTATGGGACAGGACACAACTCTCTGACATGCCCTGTGTTAAAGAAAAATAGAATAAAAGCAAGATCAAAGATAAAAATAAAGATGATAAAAAAGAAAGAAAACAAGAAGAAAGGAAAGAAGCAAATAATGATTGAGACTGATGAGGAACATGATGAAGAAGAGGATGAGGATGAAGAAGAAGAAGAAGAAGAGAATGAAGAAGAGGAAGATGAGGAAGAAGAGGATTCATAAGAGGATTCAGAAGATGAAGATGAAGATAATGAGGATGAGGATGAGGATGAGGGAGAAGAAGATGATGAGAATGAGGATGAGGCTGAAGCAGCAAGAATGAGAGGAAGCAAGAAGCCACCAGCACCAGCACCAACACCTAGAAGGAGTGGCAGAAATAAGTGAGAAGAAAATTTAAGCACAGTTGCACTTCTTGAAACTAATAACTTGAGTTGCTCAGTTGTGCACGGTAGAACTTATGTTGATTTGTTCTAAGTTTTGAGCTTGAGCTGCCTATGTGTAATGTGTTGCACTTCTTGAAAATAATAACTTGAGCTGCTCAGTTGTGCACAGTAGAACTTATATTGATTTGTTCTAAGTTTTGAGCTAGAGCTGCTTGTGTGTGATGGGTTGCACTTCTTGAAACTAATAACTTGAGCTGCTCAGTTGTGCACAGTAGAACTTATATTGATTTGTTCTAAGTTTTGAGCTTGAGCTGCCTGTGTGTGATGGGTTCCACTTCTTGAAATTTAATTATGTACCTTGTTATGATCATATTTACATATCCTTCTTCTATCTAATATTTATATGTATAAATGATCACTTAATATCAGAAAGTACAAAAGATTGTAGAAAAAGACAGGTAATACTAGCTACCTGCCTGATAGTCGGACAGTTCAACCTTGAAATCCAAACAGTTCATGCTCTAGGAATAGCTGATGTCTACGCACGCTTCTATTCTTGTAGACAGTGTTGGGCCTCCAAGTGCAGAGGTTTGTAGAACAGCAGCAAGTTTCCCTTAAGTGCATCACCCAAGGTTTATCGAACTTAGGGAGGAGGTGGTCAAAGGTATCCCTATCAAGCAACCCTGCAATCAAGATACAAGAAGTCTCTTGTGTCCCCAACACACCCAATACACTTGTCAGGTGTATAGGTGCACTAGTTCGGTGAAGAGATAGTGAAATACAAGTAATATGGATGAATATAAATGGTAATTGCAATCTAAAATAAGAGTGGTAGCAAGCAAACATGTAATAGGACTGATTGTAAACAGTGTTTCAATGTTTAGAAACAAGGCCTAGGGATCATACTTTCACTAGTGGACACTCCCATATAAATATCTTCTCTTCATTATTCTACCCTGAACTACTCTCCGGTTGGATGATGTAGGGCTATAACAACACACCTCAAAGTTCGCATTCCCCATCTAGATAACCCCTCACTGTCACCTTGAGCGCTAGATGGTTCCAACAAACACCACAATCTCATAGAGACATCCAACTCAAATTATACTCATGACAAGTATTTATGTAATCTTAGACAAAGTGCCACACGATGTGCACATTGTCAACTTCACACACGTGGGGATAAGCAGAGATTCATTAAAGCACTTGAGTAGCATAATAGATCTACAGATTACAAAGCTCATGATCTCAATAAGATCATGCATAGAGAGAGATGAACACATAGCTACCGGTAGAGCCCTTAGCCTCGAGAGGGAACTACTCCCTCCTCATCATGGGAGTCAGCAACGGTGATGGAGATGGCGGTGGAGTCGATGGAGATGGCTCCGGGGGCACTTCCCCATCCCGACAGGATGCCGGAATAGAGACTTCTGTCGCCTGAATCTCCTCTTCAGTGGTGCCGGCGCTATGGAACTTTTCATGGAAATCTGATCTTGTACTTAGGCTTTTCGTCCCAGTGGGATTTTATAGGCGAAGGGGCGATGTCAGAGGGTGGACCAGGGGCCCACACCACCTGGTGGCTGATATGTTGCTAACATGTCCATAATTTTTGATGTTCCATGCTTGGTTTTATCTACTTTCTTATGTTTTGTCCACACTTTGGAGTACTTTTCATATGATTTCTTGGACTAACCTATTAACAAGAGCCACAGTGTCAGTTGCCTATTTTCTGCTATTTTTGGTTCTAGAAAGTTCGAAAATGAATATTCTCGGAATTGGACCGGACAAAAGCCAAAGTCGTTATTTTCCCAGAAGATTCACGGAGCCAGAAGGAGAGACGAAGGGGGGCCACAGGGTGGCCAAACTGAAGGAAATATGCCCTGAGAGGCAATAATAAAGTTGTTATTATGTATTCCTTGTATATGATAGATGTTTATTTTGCATGCTATAATTGTATTGATAGGAAACATCAATACATGTGTGTTTAATAAACAAAAGGGTTCCTAGTTATGCCTCTCTTATAGACTAGCTTGTTGATTAACAAGATGATCAAGGTTTCCTGATCATGGACATTGGATGTTGTTAATAACAAGGTCACAGCATTTGTGAAATGATGTGATGAACATTCATCCGAATTATAGCATTACGATCAAGTCATTATGTTTATATTGCTATAACATCATACAAAGTAGTCTTAGTCCTTAGACCATGAGATCATGTTAATTGCTAACACCAGAAGAGTATCTTGATAACATCAAATGTCACACCGTAACAGGGTGACCATAAAGGTGGGTTCAGTGCGATGAAGGTGTTATGTTGAGGCTCATGGATCAAGAGTGGAATTTGTCAATCCCGATGATGGATAGATATACTCTGGGCCCTCTCGGTGATATCACATTAAGATAGCTTGCAAGCAAGTGATGTGATCACTAGAATGTTATATCACGGGAACGAGAAAAGAGTGCATGTCAGTAACAAGATCAAACTAGGTATTTGGATACCGATGATCGAATCTCGGACATGTATTATATCATGAGACAAAGGGATTAAATTGCTGACGTTACAGGTTCTCACGATCACAGAAGTCATCGTTGAATATGCAGGAGTCGGTATGGATCTCCAGGTCCCGCTTCTGATTATTGATCTGAGAGGAGTCTTAATCATGTCTGCATTATTCGTGAACCGTAGGGTGACACATTAAGGGTTTCCGAGCACCATTTAGGAGCACATATGTTCCAGACAAAAGGTTTGCAAAGCGTAGGAATTGTTTCGATAGAAACCGGAATTGTTTCGGGTGAAATTGCAGAAAGTGGTTTTGCATGTGATATTGAAATGTTGCAAGGGGTTTTATGTGAATGTTTGTTAATAAAGTAATTAACAAAATTCTGAATAAAATAAATAAAAGAGTTTTATTAATTGAGAGTTGCATTTAATTTGGTGGAAATTAAATACATGTGAGTGGGATTTTGCGTGGAGGCCATGTTTATGTGAGTGGAGGTTCACCACATGAATGAAGGAGGGGAGGAGTCCCCCCCTCATGCGCTGGCTATGGGAGGGGAGGGGTCTCCCTCCCTCCTATATAAAGCCCCCCTCTCCCCTCTCACAAACCACATCGCCTCGTGAAGGATCTCTCTCCCCCTCTAGATATTCCCCAATGGTCTCGGATTAGCGAGATACATGTTCCTGGTGGCCTTGCGTCTGGAAGGAGTTGCTGCTTCCGCTGATTCGCTGGAGCGAGGAGGTGGAGGTTGTCCGGTGGCTTGAACATGTGTGTGAGGACGGATGCGCTGCTGATTTGCGGCGCTCGAACTTCCACACGATCTTGAGATCGTCAAGCGTACGACTACATCAACCACGAGTTCCTACTCGTTAACAAAACTCGTTGTCTTTGAGGGTAAGTTCTCCATGGATGTATGCCCACCCGTTGCTCTGTATCTAGTAGATAGATCTTGGCGTATAGTTCTCATCGTAGGAAAAATTTTGTTTTCTATGCTGCGGACCCAATAGTGGTATCAGAAGCTGATCTATGCGTAGGTGCTTTGCACGGGTAGTACACATATGTTTATATGTGGACGATGATGATCATGTTATTGCATCTTCTATGTACTTTGGATATTGGTGGCATAGTGGGATGAAGCGGCCCGGACCAACCTTACATGTCATCGTACATGAGACCGGTTCCACGACTGACATGCAACTAGTTTAGCATAAGTGGCTAGCGGGTGTCTGTCTCTCCTACTATAGTCAATATCTGATTTACAACGAGTTGCTAATAACTTGGTTATCCTCGTTGTGGTTCATGTTCGTAGGTAAGACCGGTTCTATCTCCAAAAGCCCTAAGCCACGTAAAACTTGCAATTGATAAATTAGAGGCGTCTAGTTTAGATCGTTGCTGGGCTAGTGTCTTGATATGGTATTGTTGTAAGTAAATGTATGATACTCTTACAACTCACTTAACGTGTAAGTTCCATAGACCTTGGCCTTAAACACAAAGGAATGATAGAGATCATACCACGATGCAAATGATAGAGATCAAATGCATGGACCATATCACCTCACTTCACACATTAGATGTTAGCATCTTATATTGCTAGTTTGGCGCTTTTGTAGCATTATAAGATGATCCCTCATTTAGATATCAAGATAAAATGTGTTCTTACTTAAGTATGCACCGTTTTGTGGATCGTGTTTTGAGGCATCACGTGATGATCGGGTGTTCTCGACTCTACGCTTTCATACAACGGGTGTAAGACAGTTTTACACACGTGAATACTAAGGTTCTTACTTGACGAGCCTAGCATGTACAGACATGGCCTCGGAACACGGACCGAAAGGTCAAGCATGAGTCATATAGTTGGTATGATGCCCATATAGATGCTCGCCTTTGAAGCTACACCGACTCACGTGATGATCGGACTTGGTGTAGTGGATTTGGTTCATGTAATCACCAAAAGGACACGAGGGATGTCGTTTTTGAGTGGGAGTTCATTAGTAATTTGGATTAGTTGAACTCAGTCTATCATAAACTTAGTCTATATATATTTTACAAATTCTGTTGTAGATGGCACCACCTGCTTTTAATTTCAATGTGTTCATGGAGAAAGAGAAGCTTGCTGTGAATGGTAGCAACTTCACCAACTGGGCTATGAATTTGAGGATTCTCCTCACTTCTGCACAAAAGCAATATGTGCTAGAGGCGCCGCTAGGCCCACCACCAGCTCCTGATGCCCCTGACGAGGAAAAGAACGCCTATATAACTCGTCAGGAGGACCACAACTTAGTTCATTGCGGCATACTGTATGGGCTAGAGCCAGAACTTCGAAAACGTTTCGAAAATGGCAATGCCTTTGATACCATGGGAGAATTGAAAATGATTTTTGATACCCATGCTTCCGTAGAGAGTTATAATGCTTCTGAAAAGTTCTTTAGCTGCATGATGGAAGAGAACAGCTCCGTTAGTGAGCACGTACTCAAAATGTCTGGGTACGCCGATAAGCTTGTGTCCTTGGGAATAACGATTCCCATTGACTTAGGCATACATCGTGTTCTCCAATCTCTGCCACCTAGCTACAAGAGCTTCGTGATGAACTATAATATGCAGGGCATGAAGAAGTCTCTTCCCGAGCTTCTGTCAATGCTTAAGACTGCAGAAGTGGATATTAGGAAAGAACATCAAGTGTTGATGATCAATAAGACCACCGGTTTCAAGAAGGACAAGAAAGGCAAGCAGAAGGGAAAGAAGGGCGGCAAATCTGTTGCTGCGCCTAAAAAGAAACCCCGAGCTGGCCCTAAGTCTGACACCGAGTGCTACTATTGCAAGGAGACTGGCCATTGGAAGCGCAACTGCCCCAAGTATTTGGCGGACAAGAAGGCCGGCAAGGCAAACAAAGGTATATGTGATATACATATTATTGATGTGTACTTGACTAGTACTCACAGTAGCACCTGGGTATTTGATACGGGATCGGTTGCTAATATATGTAACTCGGTTCAGGGGCTGCGGAACAAGCGACAACTAGCAAGGGATGAGGTCACGATGCGGGTCGGCAATGGATCAAGAGTTGATGTGATTGCCATCGGAACGCTGCCTCTCCATATGCCGTCGGGATTAGTTATAAACCTGAATAATTGTTATTTGGTGCCTGCACTGAGCATGAACATTGTATCCGGATCGTGTTTGATGCAAAGTGGTTATTCGTTTAAGTCTAAAAACAATGGTTGTTCGATTTATATGAATAATATCTTTTATGGTCATGCACCTGTGTTGAATGGTTTATTTCTGTTGGATCTCCATAGTAGTATTACGCATATTCATAATGTTGATGCTAAAAGGATTAAACTTGATAATGATATATCTGCATATATGTGGCACTGCCGTCTAGGTCATATTGGCGTTAAACGCATGAAGAAACTCCATTCTGATGGACTTTTGGAATCACTTGATTTTGAATCATTTGATACATGTGAACCATGCCTTATGGGCAAGATGACTAGAACGCCGTTTTCCGGTTCAATGGAACGAGCGACAGATTTATTGGAAATCATACATACTGATGTGTGAGGACCAATGAGTGTGTCAGCGCGAGGTGGATATCGTTATTTTGTTACTTTCACGGATGATTTGAGTAGATACGGGTATATCTATTTGATGAAACATAAGTCTGAAACCTTTGAAAAGTTCAAAGAATTTCAGAATGAAGTGAAAATCATCATAACAGAAAGATCAAATTTCTGCGGTCCGACCGGGGAGGAGAGTATCTTAGTTACGAGTTTAGCACACATATGAAAGATTGTGGAATAGTTTCACAACTCACGCCTGCCGGAACACCACAACGTAATGGTGTGTCAGAACGTCGTAATCGTACTTTATTGGATATGGTTCGATCTATGATGTCTCTGACTGACTTGCCACTGTCATTTTGGGGTTATGCACTGGAAACCGCTGCATTCACTTTAAATAGGGCACCATCTAAATCCGTTGAAAAGACACCGTATGAATTATGGTTTGGAAACAACCCTAAGCTGTCATTTCTTAAAGTTTGGGGATGCGATGTTTATGTGAAGAAACTTCAACCGGATAAACTCGAACCCAAAGCGGAAAAATGCGTCTTCATAGGATACCCTAAGGAAACTATTGGGTATACCTTCTATCACAGATCCGAGGGAAAGGTCTTTGTTGCCAAGAATGGATCCTTTCTTGAGAAGGAGTTTCTCGCGAAAGGTGTGAGTAGTCGGAAGGTAGAACTCGAAGAGGTTATTGAACCTTCTCTTCATGAAATGGCGAGTAGCGCAGCACCGGAAGTTGTTTCGGAGTTGACTTCACCTAATGAAGAGAGAGCTAATGATATTGATCATGAAACTCTGAAAGAGGACACTACCGAACCTCGCAGGTCAAGCAGGACACGTGCAGCTCCTGAACTGTACGACAATCCTGTTATGAATTTCATGATTGATGAAATAGATGACCCTGCGACGTATGAAGAAGCGATGATGAGCCCTGATTCCAACAAATGGCTAGAAGCCATGAAATCCGAGATGGAATCCATGTACGAAAACCAGGTTTGGACCTTGGTGGACTTACCTCACGATCGAAAGGCCGTTGAGAATAAATGGATTTTCAAAAGAAAAACTGATGCTGATGGTAATGTAACCATCTAAGGCTCTACTTGTCGCAAAGGGGTTTCGACAAATTCAAGGAGTTGACTACGATGAGACATTCTCTCCCGTAGCGATGCTTAAGTCGGTTAGGATTATGTTAGCAATTGCTGCATATTTCAATTATGAAATATGGCAGATGGATGTCAAAACTGCATTCCTCAATGGTAATATTGAAGAAGAGTTGTATATGATACAACCTAAGGGTTTTGTCGATCCTAAGGATGCTAATAAGGTGTGCAAACTTCAGTGATCCATCTATGGACAGAAGCAAGCATCCCGGAGTTGGAATCTCCGCTTTGATGAGGTGATCAAAGAGTTTGGATTTGTCCAAACTTATGGAGAGGCTTGTATTTACAAGAAAGTGAATGGGAGCAATGTGGAATTTCTGATATTATATGTGGATGACATATTATTGATTGGAAATGATATAGATCTTTTAAACAGTGTTAAAAGTTATCTAAACAGCAAATTTTCGATGAAGGACCTTGGTGAAGCTTCATATATATTAGGCATTAAAATCTATAGAGATAGATCAAGACGCCTAATTGGGCTATCATAGAGTACATACCTTGATAAGATATTAAAGAAGTTTAATATGGACGGAAGTAAGAAGGGGTACTTACCTATGTTGCAAGGCAAGACATTGAGTAAGACTCAAAGTCCGGCTACAGCGGAAGAAAGAGAGATAATGGATAAGATCCCCTATGCCTCAGCCATAGGCTCTATAATGTATGCCATGCTATGTACAAGACCGGATGTGGCACATGCTATTAGTTTGACTAGTAGGTACCAATCTGATCCAGGTTCAGAATACTGGATAGCGGTCAAAAATATCCTTAAGTACTTGAGAAGAACTAAGGATATGTTTCTTGTATACGGAGGTGAAGAAGAGCTAGTCGCTAAGTGTTACGTCGATGCTAGCTTTGACACTGATCCGGATGACTCTAAGTCTCAATCCGATACGTATTTCTCTTGAACGGAGCAGCAGTTAGTTGGAGGAGCTCCAAACAACCTGTGGTGGCTGGATCAATGACGGAGGCGGAATATGTTGCTGCTTCAGAAGCGGCACAGGAAGCGGTTTGGATGAAGGAGTTCATAACGGAACTAGGTGTGGTTCCTAGTGAGTTGGACCCAATGGTGATCTATTGTGACAATAATGGAGCCATAGCCAACGCCAAGGAACCAAGGTCTCACACGAATTCCAAGCATATTAAGCGCCGATTTCACTCCATCCGCGAGCATGTCAAGGATGGAGATATAAAGATTTGTAAAGTACACACGGACCTGAATGTAGCAGATCCGTTGGCTAAAGTACTCCCTAGGGAAAAACATGATCAACACCAGAACTCCATGGGTGTTAGATTTATCACTATATAAACTAGATTATTGTCTCTAGTGCAAGTGGGAGACTGAAGGAAATATGCCCTGAGAGGCAATAATAAAGTTGTTATTATGTATTCCTTGTATATGATAGATGTTTATTTTGCATGCTATAATTGTATTGATAGGAAACATCAATACATGTGTGTTTAATAAACAAAAGGGTTCCTAGTTATGCCTCTCTTATAGACTAGCTTGTTGATTAACAAGATGAGCAAGGTTTCCTGATCATGGACATTGGATGTTGTTAATAACAAGGTCACAGCATTTGTGAAATGATGTGATGAACATTCATCCAAAGTATAGCATTACGATCTAGTCATTATGTTTATATTGCTATAACATCATACAAAATAGTCTTAGTCCTTAGACCATGAGATCATGTTAATTGCTAACACCGGAAGAGTATCTTGATAACATCAAACGTCACACCGTAACAGGGTGACCATAAAGGTGGGTTCAGTGCTATGAAGGTGTAATGTTGAGGCTCATGGATCAAGAGTGGAATTTGTCAATCCCGATGACGGATAGATATACTCTGGGCCCTCTCGGTGATATCACATTAAGATAGCTTGCAAGCAAGTGATGTGATCACTAGAATGTTATATCACGGGAACGAGAAAAGAGTGCATGTCGGTAACGAGATCAAACTAGGTATTTGGATACCGATGATCGAATCTCGGACATGTATTATATCATGAGACAAAGGGATTAAATTGCTGACGTTAAAGGTTCTCACGATCACAGAAGTCATCGTTGAATATGCAGGAGTCAGTATGGATCTCCAGGTCCCGCTTCTGATTATTGATCTGAGAGGAGTCTCAATCATGTCTGCATTATTCGCGAACCATAGGGTGACACACTTAAGGGTTGTCGGACACCATTTAGGAGCACATATGTTCCAAACAAAAGGTTTGCAAAGCGCAGGAATTGTTTCGATAGAAACCGGAATTGTTTCGGGTGAAATTGCAGAAAGTGGTTCTGCATGTGATATTGAAATGTTGCAAGGGGTTTTATGTGAATGTTTGTTAATTAAAGTAATTAACAAAATTCTGAATAAAATAAATAAAAGAGTTTTATTAATTGAGAGTTGCATTTAATTTGGTGGAAATTAAATACATGTGAGTGGGATTTTGGGTGGAGGCCATGTTTATGTGAGTGGAGGTTCACCACATGAATGAAGGAGGGGAGGAGTCCCCCCCCTCATGCGCCGGCTATAGGAGGGGAGGGGTCTCCCTCCCTCCTATATAAATCCCCCCTCTCCCCTCTCACAAACCACACCTCCTCGTGAAGGATCTCTCTCCCCCTATAGATATTCCCCCATGGTCTCGGATTGGCGAGATACATGTTCCCGGTGGCCTTGCGTCTGGAAGGAGTTGCTGCTTCCGCTGATTCGCTGGAGCGAGGAGGTGGAGGTTGTCCGGTGGCTTGAACGTGTGTGCGAGGACGGATGCGCTGCTGATTTGCGGCGCTTGGACTTCCACACGATCTTGAGATCGGCAAGCGTACGACTACATCAACCACGAGTTCCTACTCGTTAACAAAACTCGTTGTCTTCGAGGGTAAGTTCTCCATGGATGTATGTCCACCCGTTGCTCTGTATCTAGTAGATAGATCTTGGCGTATAGTTCTCATCGTAGGAAAAATTTTGTTTTCTATGTTGCGGACCCAACACAAACCACCCCTAGGCGCGGGTCCCCCAGGCCGCGCCAGGGCATGGTGTGGGCCCCCTGGCTGCCCACCGACCTTGCCCCTTCGTCTATAAAATCCTTCTGATGCAAAAACCCTAAATCATCCAGCCTCAAGCCAAGAAAAGTTCTGCAGCGCCGCTGCCACTAAAGGGGAGATTCGGGGGACAGAAAGTCTCTATTCCGGCACCCTACCGGGACGGGGAAGTGCCCCCGGAGCCATCTCCATCAATCTCCACCGCCATCTCCATCGCCGTTGCTGATTCCCATGATGAGGAGGGAGTAGTTCTCTCTCGAGACTAAGGGTTCTACCGGTAGCTATGTGTTCATCTCTCTCTATGCATGATCATATTGAGATCATGAGCTTGTAATCTATAGATCTACCTTGCTACTCAAGTGCTTTAATAGATCTCTGCTCTCCCCATGTGTGTGAAGTTGACAGTGTGCACATCATGGTGGCACTTAGGCTAGAGATTACAAATACTTGTTATGAGTTATATTTGGAGTTGGATGTCTTTATGAAATTGTGGTGTTTGTTGGATCCATCTAGCACTCAAGGTGATAGTGTGGGGTTATCTAGATGGGTAAAGCAAACTTTGAGGAGTGCTGTTATAGCCCTACCATGGATTAGAGTGTCCAACCGGAGAGTAGTTCAGCGTAGTATCATAAAGAAGAATATATTTATATGAGAGTGTTCACTAGTGAAAGTATGATCCCTAGGCCTTGTTTCTAAACATTGAAACACCGTTTGCAACTAGATCTGTTACATGTTTGCTTGCTTCCATCTTTTTGTCTTTAGTATTTTTCTCCCGTCAAGCTATTTTCTATCACCGTTACCACTTATAATTATTCATACCACCTGTATTTCACTATCTCTTCGCCGAACTAGTGCACCTATACACATGACAAGTGTATTGGGTATGTTGGGGACACAAGAGACTTCTTGTATCTTGATTGCAGGGTTGCTTGAGAGGGGATACCTTTGACCACTTCCTCCCTGAGTTCGATAAACCTTGGGTGATCCACTTAAGGGAAAACTTGCTGCTGTTCTACAAACCTCTGCACTTGGAGGCCCAACAACGGTCTACAAGAATAGAAGTGCGTAGACATCAAGCTATTTTCTGGCACCATTGCCGGGGAGGTAAGGTAAAAGGTACCATCATAATCTTGATCAAGGTATTTATAACATTGATAGCTGGGATCATAGTACTTTAACATAGCATGAAAGATATAGTTCTAACAATAAGACATAGCAACTATGTTGTAACATGAAAAGGTACAAACAAAAGATTAATGAATAATAATGCTTTGAAAGACGTTTGTTTGTTTCACATATAGAAAACATAATGAGAATGGTATTCAGCTTGTCCCTCATAGTGTAGCAAAACATAAATGCATAGGACACCTTCAAAGTTCATAAGGGTGACTAGATACAAATAATTTAAGAACAAGCAATATCAACGTTATGAATCAATCAACAAGTTTTGGGACAATGCACATTAAACTAAGAATGACCACTATGCTCTCTCAATAGGTGCATAAAGATAGAAGATGGAGACTCAACATAAAAGTAAAAGAAAGGCCCTTCATAGAAGGAAGCAGGGATTCAAGTCTCATAAAGAGCTTCCAAAAATTATGGTACTTATTAGCTTTCAGCTCTCATTGCCTCTATCATAAGCATCTTTAGGTGATTAAGGTTAAAGTGAACAAATATGAGGATATGCTTGACAAGTTATAAGCTGAAAATCTCATGCCCCTTACTTACGAGTACCGTTCCTCATGCTACTCAAGTTTAGTCACAGGTATGTTCTTGTCATTGTAAGTACATGTGTATCATAGAGAACCGCCAACGGGGTACCCCTTGCCCGATGATATGGAAGAATCCCCATATCAAAATGACAAGGCAAGCAGAAAATGAGCATCTCAACATCCTTTTATTTCCTATATGCATAGGCATCTTTTTTTTCTTTTTTTTTTCTTTCTCTTTTTTTTCTTTACTAATTGCATAGGTTTCTTTTTTATAAAGGATGCTTCATAGATTGCTCACTATGGTTACGCTGTAGGTTTCCACCATGATTAGGCATGGATTAGACCAGCCGCCTAGGCGTTTCTCTAACACATATACGAACTCCATGACCCTTACAAGCTCCCCTTTAATTTCACACCGCCGGGATCCATAAGCAAAAGAACATGATATCAACTAAATAAAGTGCAATGTTGAAAGCGTTCCCCATGGTAACATGGTTCTGCTAATTCACAACTTATAAAGTGCAAGAACATACGCAGCATAGATGGGCACAATGGTTCAAGTTTATTAAGTGAAAGAAAAGTAAAGTGTGCCATCAAGTTTGTGAGAGCTTTAATCACTAATTTTCATATAACAAGTTTAATTCAGAAGGTAGATAAAAACATGAATATACTTGGAATAGCAAATGCTAATAGGTAGGTATGGTAGACTCTTTGGAATAACTTGGTTTTATTTGGAGTTGGATGCATGAGTGGAACTCATACTTGGTACATGTGGAGGCTAGCAAAAGACTAGGAGCGAGCAACTAAGAGAGAAATAATGGCCATAATCATGCAAAGCAACAAAACATTATTAATTAAAGCATAAAGTAATATTACAAGTCGAAAACTAAATGATCATAGAGGCTATGGTGACTTGGTGTAGTCTTAACATGGTGTGAGCATGCGCCAAGTCAACCCAAATAAAGCATCAAAGATGAATACCACAATAATATGCTTTTATATGCTAAAACAAGGCATTATTCTTTCAAGGCACATTAAGCAATCTCAATTGTCTATAACAAGTCATGCTACAGCAATAATTACTAAACATAAAGTCATAGCAATATCAAACATGACATGATTAAGTCTAGGCCACAGTCAAAACAAGCTCCTTTTTGTACCATTATAAGTATGAAACTTCCTACTCTTTTCCAACACCAATCGAAAACTAAAGCTAAACGCAGTGCTAGCAAAGGAGAACACTCACAGAATAATAAGAGTGAAAACTAGAGTGTTCTAGGCAATGAATAACGAGGTGTGTCTCTCTCCAAAAGAAGCGTGTTGGGATCCAACCAACTTATTTAAGCAAACCAAAACTAAAAACAAAAACGAAGACGCTCCAAGAAGAACACAATTTGTGCATGAAACAATAAAAATGAAGTGTTTGGAAGAAAACCTGAGATTTTTATTGATGAAGAAGGGGATGCCTTGGGCATCCCCAAGCTTTGATTCTTGTACTTCTTGAATATTTCTTGGGATGACATGGGTGGCATCCCCAAGCTTAAGCTTTTAGCCATACTTCATCTTATCACATTGTTCTTCCCTACACTTTAGAATTTCTTCATACAAAACTGCACACAATCCTCATTAGCAACATTAGTGTATTCAAGATAATTTGTTCTATGGTTTAGTTTCATTACAAGTAAAACTTCCATTAACACACAAGCTACTGTAGCAATTCCTTCTAAAAGCTCAAGTGATCAAAGAGAACTCAAAGAGAAAGAGATTAAGAAGCAAATGCAAATGATGGCAGAAATCTGTCAAAACATACCAGCAGGTAAAACCCGATTTTTTAGAAGACCTGTTGTTGCTCAAATCGAAAAGTTCTAAACTAACGAAAGTTAGATAAAAACCTGGGGCATTAGCACATAAAATTACATCTCAATCTGACGTACAGGGATTTTTCATGATTTTTTACAGTGAAGCACAAAAATCTGTTTCGGGACAGCAACTTTCCCAAGTCTTACTTCTCTCTCATTAGAGGTTATTATTGGCACACAAACCACACAAAAAGGATAAGAAGAGGTTATTACATAAGTAATAACTTCCAAGACTCAACAAAACAAAAATAACTGAAAGTAAAAATATAGTGGGTTCTCTCCCAAAAGCTCTTTCTTTATAGCCATTAAGATAGGCATGATAATTTCGATGATGCTCACATAAGAAATATGAATTGAAGTAAAAGAGAGCATCAAGAAGAAAATATATAACAAATTTAAGTCTAACCCACTTTCTATGAAAAATAAACTTGTAAAGAAATAAGTCATGAAAGCACAAAGCAACAAGCATAGGAAAGCAAAACAAGTGCAACTTTAAAATTTTTAACATAAAGAGGGGAAACTTAATATTATTGAGATACATAAAACCATGTTTCCCTCTCTCATAATAACTTTCAGTAGCATCATGAATAAAATTAACAATATAACTATCACATAAAACATTCTTATCATGAGCCACATGCATAAAAGAATTAATACTCCCCACATAAACATAGTCATTCTTATTAATTGTAGTGGGAGCAAATTCAACAAAATAGCTATCATTATTATTCTCATCACCATAATCATCAAATATAGGAGGCATATTGTAATCATAATTAATTTTCTCCTCAATAGTAGGTGGACTGAAAATATCATATTCATTATTGTAATCATCATATATTGGAGGTATAGTATCATCATAAGCAATAGAATAGCTATCTTCCAAATTGTGTTCGTTTGTAAACATATCATCATTGGAAGGAACATGGATAGCACTAATAGTACAGCAATTACTAATATCATCATTTTCAGAATTGGTACCAAAGAGATTTTCAGTATCAAAAGTAGTGTGCTTTTCCCAATCATGATCACTACTATAGGTAACAGGCATAGGAACATCATCGAGTTCAGACTCATCAAAAACTATAATAGGAGCAACGTGCTTAGGGGAAATACCGTTTCCTCCCTCCTTTTACCCCTCCTCTTCTTCTTTTCCTTCTTCTCTTTAGGAGGGAGAGGCTTGAAAGTAAGCTTCTCCATATACCCTGGTTTATTGTGAGAGACAATAGAAGAAACTTTGGAGGATTCCTTCTTTTCATTAATAAGATCAAAACACATATTAGTCCTGTCATATTTTTGTAAAATCTCATCTTTTATAATATTTTGTATGTAAGTATTTGTGTGACAATTATCAACACAATAAAGATGACAACCATGCAGGACACTATTCATATCAAAAGCACTCATATCTACCAAAGAAGTTTTGCTTGATAATCCTTCACACCCCAAAAATAATGTAAGTTCATCATGCTGATTAGGAGTGATCATGTCATTACAATACAAACTTGCAGTACTCATTGGATTATAAGGGCTATTATTATGGCCTGAGCATTGAAAATTGAAATTACCCACTTCAAAGCAAAGTTCACAAATAAAAGGATAGAGGGCACAAACTTTTTTACCAAGATCATTTAGAGCCCTATACCACATTCTAGTTTTTTCATTCCTGTGGGTGATACAATATTCTTATTCAATTTGATTCTTCTCACAAGGTCTATGTATTCCACAAAAATTAACATGCTTATAAGAAATAGTACTTTGAGAGGTTTGAGCATGTTTGTTGCTTTTATTAATAACAATTTCATTTTCCATGCAAGTGTCTTTAAAAGGCTCATGATACATGTCCCATTTTTCTTTAGGATCATTAATATGAGAAGCAAAGGCTCTACAGCAATCAACTAGAATTTGGGGATCAAGACCATATTTAGCACTAAGCTCTTGAAAATCAGCAGTTTCAGCGAAAGACTTAATGCAATCATACTCATAGTTTATACCTGGTTCTTTACCTCTATCGTTATCCCAATCTTTGGTATTTATTTGAATTGTTTCAAGAAGATCCCACTTAGATTTGACCTCCTTACTTGTGAAGGATCCCTCTAAACAAGTATCTAGATAGTCCTTATAATGTCCTGAAAGCTTTGCATAAAAATTATTAATAATAATATTACTGGGGAGCTCATGAATGGGACATTTGAGCATTAGTGACTTCAATCTCCCTCATGCTTGGGCAATACTTTCTCCATCATGAGGATGAAAATTATAAATGTAATTCCTATCTTTATGAACTTCATGAGGAGGATAAAATTTAGAGTAAAAGAGAGTTTCAAGTTCCTTCCACTCTGAATGATGAGGATCTTCTAGTAGCCCATACCACTCCCTTGCTTTGCCCTTAAGTGATAAATAGAATAGCTTCCTCTTAACTTGGTTCATTGAAATACATGCACACTTGAACAGCCCGCATAATTCATGTATAAAGAGTAAATGATCACCAGGATGGACAGTTTCATCTGCAAAATAATAGTTATTCATAACACGTTCAACAATTTCCATAGGTATTTTAAAAGGGAGGCTTTCAATATGTGGATTTAAAATATCACAAGTATCATTAGAATTACCACATATGGGAGATAAAGTATCATCAGAGCAAATTTTCTTCTTTAAAGTTGGGGAACTAAAAAGATCATTTTCATAAAAACTAACTTCCCCAAGCTTAGACGTTTCCATAGCATTAGTAACAAAGGTGTTCAAAAAATTCATACTAATAACATTGCTATTAGCATGAAAAGAACGTTCCATGGGTTTTTTAATTTTCTTTCAGACCATTCATGTTCTACCTTAGGAAAAATACTAAAAAGCTCTCTAATTTTTTTGTTGTTTTCCATTAAGCCTAACTAGTGAAAATAAAAACAAGAAACAAAAAGATATAATTGCAGAATATAAAGGAAATAACTTCGAGCACTCACACACTAGCTACAGTACTAGAAGATAGCTTAGTAGCCAAAGGATGTGAGTACATTTTACCTTACCTCCCCGGCAACGGCGCTAGAAAATAGCTTGATGTCTATGCACGCTTCTATTCTTGTAAACAGTGTTGGGCCTCCAAGTGCAGAGGTTTGTAGAACAGCAGCAAGTTTCCCTTAAGTGGATCACCCAAGGTTTATCGAACTCAGGGAGGAGGTGGTCAAAGGTATCCCTCTCAAGCAACCCTGCAATCAACATACAAAAAGTCTCTTGTGTCCCCAACACACCCAATACACTTGTCAGGTGTATAGGTGCACTAGTTCGGTGAGGAGATAGTGAAATACAAGTAATATGGGTGAATATAAGTGGTAATTGCAATCTGAAATAAGAGTGGCAGCAAGCAAACATGTAATAGGACTAATTGTAAATGGTGTTTCAATGTTTATAAACAAGGCCTAGGGATCATACTTTCACTAGTGGACACTCCCATATAAATATCTTCTCTTCATTATTCTACCCTGAACTACTCTCCAGTTGGACGATGTAGGGCTATAATAGCACACCTTAAAGTTCATATTCCCTATGTAGATAACCCCTCACTGTCACCTTGATCACTAGAAGGTTACAACAAACACCACAATCTCATAGAGACATCAAACTCAAATTATACTCATGACAAGTATTTATGTAATCTTAGCCAAAGTGCCACACGGTGTGCACACTGTCAACTTCACACACGTGGGGATAAGCAGAGATTCATTAAAGCATTTGAGTAGCAGAATAGATCTATAGATTACAAAGCTCGTGATCTCAATAAGATCATGCATAGAGAGAGATGAACAATAGCTACCGATAGAGCCCTTAGCCTCGAGAGAGAACTACTCCCTCATCATCATGGGAGTCAGCAACAGCGATGGAGATGGCGGTGGAGTCGATGGAGATGGCTCCGAGGGCACTTCCCCGTCCTGGCAACGTGCCAGAATAGAGACTTCTGTCCTCCGAATCTCCTCTTCGGTGGCGGCGGCGCTGCGGAACTTTTCGTGGAAATCTGATCTTGTACTTAGGGTTTTCGTCCCGAGGGATTTTATAGGCGAAGGGGCGATGTCAGAGGGTGGACCAAGGGCCCACACCACCTGGTGGCACGGCCAGGGGGACCCGCGCCACCACATGGTGTGGCCAGACCCTGGCCCCTCTCTGTCTCGTCTTCTGGCTCTGTGAGTCTTCCGGTAAAATATTGACTTTGGCTTTTGTCCGGTCTAATTCCGAGAATATTTCTTTTCCAGCTTTTCTAAAACCAAAAACAGCAGAAAATAGGCAACTGGCACTGTGGCATCTTGTAAATAGGTTAGTTCCAGAAAATGTGTAAAAATACTCCAAAGTGTGGACAAAACATAAGAAAGTAGATATAAAACAAGCATGGAACATCAAAAATTATAGATACGTTTATGACGTATCAATAGCACAGTACATAACTATAAGAAGCGGCTCAAGTACAGTCATATAGGCAGTTCAACCTTGAAATCCAGGCAGTTCAAGCTTGGGGAATAGCACAAGACATAACTGTAAAAAATAGCTCAAGTACAGTCATACAGGCAGTTCAACCTTGAAATCCAGGCAGTTCATGCTATGAGAATAGAACAGTAGATAAATGTAAGAAGCAGCTCAAGTACAGTCATACAGGAAGTTCAACCTTGAAATCCAGACAGTTCAAGCTTGGGGAATAGCGTATGAATTAACACAATCAGATGTTTCATAACAGCACAACAATATATGAAAAATATAAATATTTAAAAATCAGAGAACAATCAAATCTAAACATATAAAAACTAAACCTATAGGTCCAAAACACTTATAATTACAAATAAAAATTCAGATAGTGTAGCAAATTACAGAAGTCATAGACTAAAATGTAAGTGCTCTGGCTAATAAGCTTAAGCAAATCTTCTCCTAGGGTTGACAAACAAGAATAGGGAGACAGACATTGAATTTCAGAAGGGAGATCATGCAGAGGGATCATATTGTCGTGGTGAAACACAATATCATACAAGTACTCTGCCTTCCAATCATCAACATAAGGCTGCAGCACATAAAACAAAAGGAGAAATAAATACTAATAAGTAAAAAAATTGCAATTAACAATAAGGTACTAGATCAGTAACAAAAAACATACATCGTTATCAGCAATGTGCTCAACAACTTGATCACCACCATAGGTTGAAGCATACTTCATGCAATATAAGCCACATTGATTGATACCCTGCTTGGCTACTTTTTTGTATGTAGGCTTCTTTGCAATAACCTTCCAGTTTGGGTGTCCACTTTTAGCATAAGCTTGTTTTCCATAAACTCTTTCCATTAATAAGACAAACCTTCAAGCCTAACACAAAGAGTAAAGTAAAAAAGTAAAATAAAGCAGGTTAACAATTGAACATAAACTTCAAAAGTGAAAGCAAAGAAACATACAATTTCCTTAATGTCATCGGAATGGAAGGAACTACGAGAGAGTCATTTGTTCCTATCCCAATCAAAAGAATCTATAACATCAAACGATGACCGGTAGTTGTTAAAGGTATACAAAACATGATGACTCCTTGATGAACCAGGAAACTGTTTATTGTAAGACATCATTATCTGTTCAAATAAACATTCAAAAGTCAGAATAAAGGAGGAAAGTTCAACATGAGTACAATATTAAGTTCAAGCTTAAACAAATGGTAAGTTCAAGCTGAGAATTTAAGTAGAACCATAAAATAAGCAGCAAGTTCAAGTATAAAATAGTAGAGAAGTTCAAAATGCGTACAGTATTAAGTTCAAGCGTAAACAAATGGTAAGTTCAAGCTGAGCATTTTAGTAGAAGCATTAAAAAGAAGCAAGTTAAAGTATAAAAATAGTAGAGAAGTTCAACATGCGTACTGTATTAAGTAAAATCATAAAGAAAGCGTAAGTTCAAGCTGATCATTTAAGTAGAAGCATAAATAAGCAGCAAGTTCAAGTATAATGAGTAGAGAAGTTCAACATGCGTACATGATGGCCCAAAATATATCGAGCTTGTTGGGAAACCCCAAGAGGAAGGTATGATGAGCACAGCAGCAAGTTTTACCTCAGTACGAAACCAAGGTTATCAATCCAGTAGGAGCAAGGAAACACCCCAAAGGTGTTGCTAGCTGAGCCTTGGCAGCGCGCACTACCGGTGCTAGTAGCAACATGGAGACCTACACAACACAACCACAGAACTTTGCCCCCAACTTGCGATGAGGTTGTCAATCTCACTGGTTTTGCTGAAAACAAAGGATTAAACGTATCGAATAGAAGAAAGTAATAGTTTGCAGAAAGTAAACACAAAGTAGTAAATAGTTTGTACATTGAAAGTAAAAGAAAGGACCGGGGTCCATAGTTCACTAGAGGTGGCTCTCCTTAAGATAGATAACATGTTGGGTGAACAAATTACAGCGGGGCAATTGACAAACATCGAGAAAGCATACAAGCATATACTAATCATCTTGACTCCTTTGAGATTCGATTGGGCATTACAACATTATACATAGACCGCCATCCAACTGCATCTATGACTAATAAGCCACCTTCAGGTTATCATCTGAACCCCCTCCAGTATTAAGTTGCAAACAACCGATTATTGCATTATGAATTACGTGTAAAGTAAACAATACGATTGTTTTATGAACAAAGGATTGTTTTTTCTCCCTAGTAGCAACAGCACATCTAGTACCTTAGAGATTTCTGTCACTTCCCCAGATTACCAGAGGCATGAACCCACTATCGAGCATAAATACTAACTCTTGGATTTGCTAGCATCTACTTGGCCAAGATAGCTACTAACAACGGAAAGCATGCAAGATCACAAATAACAAAGACATGATAGAATCAATAATCAATTTGAAATAGCATCTCAATATCCACCGGATCCCCGCAAAAACAACATGCAGAATTACAAATAGATGATCTTGATCATGAACGGAGCTCACAAGATCTAGACATGAAAGCACAAAGGAGGAGAACCAGCCATCTAGCTACTACATGGACCCGTAGTCCAGAGATGAACTACTCACGCATCACACCGGAGGCTTGCATGATAATGAAGAAGGCCTCCAGGGTGAATTCCCCTCTCCGTCAGGGTGCCGGGAAGAGCTTCAGATCCCTCCCGATCTAGGGATGGAGATGACGGCGGCTACAGACTCTTTCGTGGAATTTTGATCAGGTACTTAGGGTTTCTGTATCATAGGCAATATATAGGCGGAAGGAGAGGCCGAGGGGGTGCCTGGGGCGGCCAGACCACCCCCTGGCGCGGGCCAGGTGGTGTGGCCAGGCCCCAGCCCCTCTCCGTCTCGTATTCTGGCTCCAAGTGTCCCCCGGTAAAATAATAACTTTAGCTTGTGTCCCGTCCAATTACGAGAATATTCATTTTCTGACTTCCTGGAACCAAAAACAGCAGAAAACAGGTAGCTGGCACTGTGGCTCTTGTTAATAGGTTAGTCCAAGAAATCATATGAAAAGTACTCCAAAGTATGGAAAAAACACAAGAAAGTAGATAAAACCAATCATGGAACATCAAAAATTATAGATACATTTGCAATGTATCAGTACATTATTCAGTTCAAGTATAAAAAAAGCAGAAAATTCAAGTATAAATAATAGATAAGTTCAAGCAAAGTCGAACCACAAACTTAACATTATTTTATTACCAGTTTTGCAGTCAAGAGATTCTCGCCTGGTTTGATAAAATAATAAAAGGATTTTACAGCTCTTTCAACATCAAACATCTTGCTTCTTGACATATTGTTCATTTCAAGGCAATACTAAAAACAGAAGATAAAACATGTAAGGAAAATATGAATGCTTGAAAAGGAAATTATCACAGCAGGAAAAAAGAAGAAGAAAAAACAAAACTTTTCATAATCATCGCCGTAAGAAAGTAAGCAGGCAATAGGACACGGGTGCCAGAAGAAAAAACATGATTACGCAAGGGATCTTTCTTCCACTGATCGATAAGGAAATTCATCATTTCTCCTTCAAACTTGCCAAATTCTCCAAATGCTAAAGCAAAATCCTTGCCATTTATTTCTGTCTCATAATCTTCACCACAAGAGTCCTTCCCATGAACAAGTTTAAGGTAAACGTGCCTGCAGGACAACAAAACTAATCAAAAACGATAATTGCACACATATAGAATTTGAAACAAATTAAAATGCAGCAATAAATAACTTGCGTTCCATACTTATCAACTGCATGCTTGCTCAACATGAAGTCCTTAAGCAGCCTAGCATTTTTCATATGCAAGAATTGACCTGGCTTGAGCACCTCAACAGGACTAGACCACTTGACTGGGTTTTTTGTAGGCCTCTTAGTAGTCGTAATATGTCCTGAGTTCAGAGCAGGATCTTTTCTCTTCTTAACAGGAGAAAATACCTTTCCAGACCTAGTCATTGGCAAATCAAAATCATTGTCGTCCGAGGAATCACTTTCCACATTGAACACAGATTTCTCCTTCCCGTGAGGAGTCTTCTCGACTGTATCACTCAACTTGCTCTTCAAATCAACAAAAGATTTCTTAACAGTAGCATCTTCTTGGCTACTAATAACAATGGGCTCCACTTCAGGGACAAACATCTGACTAGCGAAAATACCTTCATCAAAATGAAGATCTTCACCTGCACATTAGTTGTAAAAAGGAAAAAAAATTACACCAAGTGGTAACCAACAAGTGAAGTATCAAAGTTTCAAACCTAAAAACAGACCTGGGTGATAGCCAAACAACCCCATACAATCAACCCGATAATAGCCTGACATCACCCAACTATAAAGAATTGTTTTCTTTAAATTTGGAATATTCTTGTGAGTAAAATCTATAAGAGAAAATCCATCCCAAGAATCAACAGCTACTAACAAAAAGAACCCACAATCACGGCTGCAAAAAAGAAAATTACAGATTAGAAAAGTAGAATAAAAACAAGATGAATTTCATGTAATAGAAAAAAATAAGATTAAGACTCACTTATTGATTTGCTTCAGTGTTTTCATGTATTTTACACTAAAGTTATCAAGGGTAAGTGGTGATAGGGGATTATTCATGTTCTGGCTAGCATCTTCCCAAAGCTCCTTAATATTTTTCATCATATGGTTCAAAATTTTCCAACCACCTTTCTCTATGCTATTATACAAAGAATCAATGTACTGAAATGATTCCTCCTTCAAATTAACCGTTACAAGACCATAATGTCCAAGAGTCTTCATCGGGAGGAGGGTCCATCGATGGAAAAAGAATCTAGGGACATATAGTTATTACAAATAAGACAAGTTTACAAACAATAAAAAAATATACAAAAACAAGTACACACAATGAAGAAACTCAGAAGATCATATTTATCCATACGCTCCAGACCAGTATCTCTGAACCACTTCCTAACATTGGCATCAAATTGTCCACTCCATATCTTACGCTGCACAACATGAATATCAAGCATTTAGTAAAAACAACTAATGACAATTAATAACAATTGATTACAGTAATGGATTCAACTTACACAAACCTAGAAAGAAAATAAAGGCTTGTTAGAATCTTTATATTTTGCCCTTAACTGGTACAGACCAACATCTAATACATGGCTCACGAGCATTCCAGGGGCTTTGAAGCACTTTGCAATATCAAAAACAGAAACTTCACAGTGCTCATCAACAAACATAATCTTCTGTATGCTCATTACAATGAATATCATTTCATGAGAACAACCAAAAAATGTATGAATGCAAAACAGAAAAGCACAGTTGACTAAAACAACATAGTAACTTACACTAACTTATCACTTTTATTAACCCTTGTGATAGTATCATAGAACTTTTCAATAGCATGTGGAAACTCTGAATATACATTAAGGGATTGAGAACCTGCAAAAAGATACAAGTCAATAATAAAAAAGGAAAGATCAACCTTGAACATGATGGCAGATCAAGCCCTTAAAGTAAGAAGTTCAACCAGTAGGAATAAAAATTAAAATTCCTTACAGTGGAATAATATGTGGGGAAGTTCAAGCATTGTGCCAGGGGACACATAGGTGCAAGAGAAAGGAAATCACACAACTTTTGTAACAAAAACCAAAAGAAACTGGATAATATTTTTACATCGCATGTTTGAACAAACAAACATACATAATATAACATATATGTTCTAGGTTTTACATATCCCATAATCACACACATCCAAGCATCACACAACACACAAATACACAGAAGATAACCAAAGAAGATAAAGGTGGACTTTATAAAGTCTTGCCTAATTCTTGAGAAGCTTCAGCAACAGCAGTTGGATCATCGTTGCCATCACCAGCATCAACATCTTGTCTAGAGATAGAAGGAGCAAACAATGTCGTGGCTGACACAAAACTAGGCGTCAAAGCTGGAATCTCAACATGAGGAATAGCGGAGGTAGCAACAACTTTCTTAGAAGATTTAGTAATAACTATTTCCAAATTTTCCAAAGGAGCAGTAACAGAAGATTCTCCAAGATTGGGAACTTTATGTTCAACAAAAGAGTCATGAACTCCAGAGCCATCCTAAAGATCATGCTTTCCATTATGTACATCATCCAAATAAGTTGCATCGCTGTGATCACGTGTAAGAGTATCCTCTTTATTAACCTACAAAATATAAATAAAAACAAATCACTACCAAAAAAACAAGCAGAACAAGATTGAAAACTCAAAGCAGTTCTAGACCACTACTGCACTAAGTTCAAGACCACTACTGCACTAAGTTCAACTATAGCACACAATTATTACAAAAGCAAACTCACATTCTCAGAAGCACCTGTAGCAAACGCATCGCTGTCATCACGTGTAGGAGTATTCTCTTTATTAACCTGCAAAACATAAATAAAAACAAATCACTAGCAAAAAAACAAGCAGAACAAGATTGAAAACTCAAAGCAGTTCAAGACCACTAGAGCACTAAGTTCAAGACAAATAGAGCACTAAGTTCAAGACCACTAGTGCACTAAGTTCAAGCATATAGCACACAATTATTACAAAAGTAACTCACATTATCAGAAGAAACAGCACCAAGAGCATCATTGTGATCACGTGTAAGAGTATCCTATTTATTAACCTGCAAAACATAAATAAAAACAAATCACTACCAATAAAAACAAGCAGAACAAGATTGAAAACTCAAAGAAGTTCAAGACCACTAGAGCACTAAGTTCAAGACAATTACTACACTAAGTTCAACAAATATAGCAACAATTAATACAAAAGCAACTCACATTCTCAGCAGCACCTGCAGCAAACGCATCGCTGTCATCACGTGTAGGAGTATCATCTTTATTAACCTACAAAACATAAATAAAAACAAATCACTAACAATAAAAATAAGAAGAACAAGATTGAAAACTCAAAGCAGTTCTAGACCACTAGAGCACTAAGTTCAAGACAACTACTACACTAAGTTCAACCATATAGCACACAATTAATACAAAAGCAAACTCACATTCTCAGCAGCACTTGCAGCAAACGCGTCGATGTCATCACGTGTAGGAGTATTCTCTTTATTAACCTCGAAAACATAAATAAAAACAAATCACTAGCAAAAAAACAAGATTGAAAACTCAAAGCCGTTCAAGACAACTAGAGCATTCAAGACAACTACTGCACTAAGTTCAACCATATAGCAACAATTATTATAAAAGAAACTCACATTCTCAGAAACACAAGCAGAAGCACCTTGAACAAAAGCAACACTGACATCATGTAGAGGAATGTTCTCTTTATTAACCTGCAAAACATAAAAAACAAGCAGTTCAATATCGCGAGTGCACTAAGTTCAAGCATATAGAAACAAATTATTACAAGAAAACACACATCCTTAGAAGCACCAGCTATTTCAGCATTGTTCATATCATTCAAATAAACCTCTGTCTGATCTTCATAGGGTTTGCACCGAGCATCCTGGCCAGCCTTGAACACAGAAATACCTCTACGAATCTGCAATATGCTTGTCTAAAAATTTACAATACTTAAAGCCTCTAGATCAAGGGCATCCTTGGCAGATTGTTCATCAAAATAGTGTTCAGGTGGCAAAAAACTAGAGGTGTGGGATAGACGCTTTGTTGTTGTAGGTAACTAAAGGAAAATCTCATATGCCTTGGAAAGAATAGAGTCAAGCTCCCCAAAAGGATTAATGGTAACATCATTACAATTCCCTTCAGCATAAAGATCAGACCCACTGCTAATACCTCCCAATAAGCCTTTCGAAGAAGAATGGGATGCAAGAGAAGAGCTACTCCTCTTATAAGGAGACAAATGGGACATCTCAGCATTCCATCTAGGTAGTTCATCAAAGAACACAATATCATCGCGGGACTTCCACTACAACAATAAAAAATGATAGAAACCCAGTAAGTACAAGCAACAATCACCAGGCAGTTCAACCTTTATTGAAAGACAGAACATACTAAAAAGAGATGAGAAATAATAATGAAAAAGTAAAAGGCATAAATAAGAAGACATGGGTACATAAAAAGAAAAATACAAACAACTTTATAGGAAAAAGAGTGCATTCACCGGTAACTTGCCAAATATCCAGGAATCTGGTCTTCTGTTGCCTTTCTGAATGCAGTCAAGCTCAAAAAGAGTAACCAAATTTGATTCATTCATGTAAAGCGCACGAGGAGTATGAGTATCCTTAGGGTTCAGCTTCCGATTGTCTATGCAATCAAGATACATAAGAAGAGGAGCAAGACCGCATCCAGGAATACCTGCCCACTCTGAATCAGCTTTCTGCCAAGCAATAACATCCTTCCTAAGCTCATCAACAAGAAGCTGGCACAGCTTATATTCTTTGAGCTTGACAACATCAAAGTTTTCAACCATTGGAGCTTCCCTACCAATACAAGTATGGTAACCAGGACAGATGAACTTGTTATACAAAATTATACCAAAAACTTTCAAAGCAAGATAATCATTTTTAGGATCCTTCACAAGTTCTGCAAGCAAAAGACGAAGATCCTTAGTCTCAATTTGCTTCTGTCTTGAAAAACCAAGCTCAGCCTTTAAATCCATTAGAGCTTGATCATGCATACTATCAGAAGGCCTAGGAGGTGACCGCTTGCCTAGAGGAAGACCAAAAATCTTGTGAATGGCATTAGTAATTATCTTCAAAATTTTCTGACCATCACCAAGATCCAATATCATGGTGGTAGGGTTAATATTGTACATAAGAAAGCACATCAGACGATGGTTTATGTTTGACTTTATCTTAAAATCCCGAATATGACCTATGCCTCCCTCAACAACCTTGACCAAGTGCCTATCCTCAAGCAAGCTAAAACAATTGAGCAACTCCTTCAAGGAAACCCTGGCTGAAGTATTGAACCGATCGTCTTTATCATCAGAAGTACTCGAAGCTCTACTCTCCCCTCTCTTCCTCTTCCCCTTCCTTTGAACAAGCTCGAAGTGTAATTAAAAGAAATAATATAACATAAGGGGAAGTACAAGAAGAAACAAACTAAACAAGCAAAAATAAGTACAACTGAGCAAACATTACAAGCAGTTCAAGCATATTAAAAAACAAGTTAAACACATTTTAAAGAAAATAAACACAATAAGTACAACTACGAAAACATCACCAGCAGTTCAAGCATATACAGAAGGCAAGTTCAAGCATACTAAAAGAAACAAGTTCAAAACATTTTAAAGAAAACAAACAAAATAAGTACAACTGCGCAAACATAACAAGCAGTTCAAGCATATACAGATGGCAAGTTCAAGCATATTAAAAGAAACAAGTTCAAAACATTTAAAAAAACAAAAACTCACATGCGATGTATCATCATCAGATTCATCATCACCAGTAACATCATCACCAGTTAAGACCATAAAATCAGGATCATCCTTGAAACGAACAGACTTGTCCTTAGCCTTGGCATTAGCATTGGGCTTGGGCTTGGACTTGGACTTGGCCTTGGCATTGGCCTTACCTTTAGCAGCACCACCTTTGGAAGACGATTTAGGCTCCTTACCCTTAACAATAGAAAGATTTCTCTTAAAAACGGGATTCTTAAAATGCAAACAAAAAATAACAAATGAAAAAAAGATAATAACGCACAACAATTAAAAAGGAACAAAACATACAAAAACAAAAACACACATTCAACTAACAAGGCAAAGGAATTACAAAAATCACAAACCTGTTTCACAGTCGACCTAGTGCTCTTCCCTTTACCAAGAGGGCTAGATTTCTTATGTTGCACAATTCGTGGGCTCTTTCTTGTGCCACCTTCAACACTAGAAACTGAAATACGCGGGCTTCTACGAGGGCTCTCCGCTAGTTCCGTCCTCTGCTTCCTCTTTGCTACAGCTTCCCTTGGCTTATTATGAGCAACAGGGCTGCTTGCAATAGTACCACTAGTGGGCACAAGAGCAACTGTACCAACATCATCAACATGAACATCCTTCTTCCTCCATTCATAAGCACGGACTATCTTATGTTTCACATTCTCTCTCTCAGCAAGAAGTTGACCTGGAACATCAGCTAACTGAGTTACAAGTTCTGTACCATCAACACTCTGAGAAGGTGTTAAAGAAAGTTCCAGTGATCCCAACAAAACTTCATCATTCTCAACAACATCATCAGCAGATGCGCCATAATTCTCTTGAACAGAAGTTAAAACATCTGAAATATTCACATCAACTAATGCAGCTGCAAAAAGTACCAACAAATGTTACGTACAACAGCAAAATGATAAAGTAGTTTAAGCATAGAGAGGTAACAAAGTTAAACGATTCTTAAAAGTACATAGACACAAATAATAACTAAAAATTGCACAATCATGAGTAGTTCAAGCATATGAAACTAACAAGTTCAAGCATTACCACCAGACAAAGTTCAAGCAATTTCTCAAATAACTAGTTATTTTCATAATCACAAACTAATGTGTAAACTACAATTTTCATCTAAACCAACTAAATAACAAGGAAGCACAAGCAGAGCCTATAGCAACCATATGGCCATCAATTTCTACCATCACCAGCAACAATGAGCAGTTCAACCATATGAAACTAACAAGTTCAAGCATTACCAGCAGACAAAGTTCAAGCAATTTCTCAAATAACTAGTTATTTTCATAATCAGAAACTAATGTGTAAACTATAATTTTCATCTAAACTAACTAAATAACAAGGAAGCACAAGTAGAGCCTACAGCAACCATATGGCCATCAATTTCTAGCATTAGCAGCAACCATGAGCATTTCAAGCATATGAAAACAACAAGTTCAAGCATTACCAGCAGACAAAGTTCAAGCAACTACCAGCATTACCAGTAGACAAAGTTCAGGCACTACATACAGCCACCATATGGCCATCAATTACTAAACTAAATTAGCCAATACATGATCAAAAAAAATTGCATAAAAATAAAATTACCTTCAGATACTTGCGGAGGAGGAGATTTCCGTGGAGAATCCATGCCAAACAACTAGTACGCTCCACAGACGCACGGATCAAACATCATGAACACGAACCCTAACTAAACAAAAATAACCAGAAATCAAATCCACCGAAACAAATCGAAAACAAAGAGGAATGCTGGAGGAGGGTACGGGGAGAGGAGGATTTGAAGGAGAACCAACAATATCCGGCGAGGCGATGTGAAGCGGAACTGCTTCAATTCTCCGGGTGATTCATGCTGAAGCGGAACTGCTTCCTTTCTTTCGACGAGCCACGATGAATCGGTGCTGCTCCTACTCAAATCCCCACAGCGGAACTGCTTCCTTTCGCCGGAGGAAGTGGGCGAGAACGTTGCTACAGTGCGAAGAGGTTGGAGAAGGAGCGTTGGAGAAAGAGGAGGAAGCGAGCGAGAGCGTGGGGATCATGGGTGGATTTCACGCAAGTAGTGTCGCAGGAGTAGTTATTACTCCTATGCCCTGGCAATAAAGACGGACAGGCTGCGCCCTAAAAAAAGGAGATGCCGCGTATGAAACAAAATACGCATGTCGTACATGGTGGGCCCACGATAAAAATATGATATACATTTTACAAAAGTACGTAGTTATAACCGGGCAGTTCAAGCTAAGCATGCAGGCAGTTCACCAACCAGTTCAACCATTTATCCGAAAAAGTTCAAGTCGGTGCTCAGAATAATATTCTGCAACCGGTTCCAGCTATATATATAACTCCACTATTCAAGAACCGGTTCCTGAATAAGTTTTCTTGCACGCGAACAGCAGGAACCCTTGTTAACTTCCACGCCAACACGAGTTAACTTTGTTTTCTTTCGAAGTTAACTTTCAGTATGTAGCAGTCATAATAAATGTTAACGTCTGTCTATGCAAGTTAACTTTAATGAACTTCTTAACTCCCCCGTGTGTACGAGTTAACTCCCACTTTCTATGCTAGTTAACTTTCTGACGGAGCACCGATATTTCGTGTTTTTGCAGACTGTATATTGCTCGCAGTTTTTGAATCACTTATCGGAATGATGCATATGATATACCGTTAAAATTTTTTGGAAATTTCACATCTTTTTCGTAAATAAAGTTTTTCAAAATTTGGTATATTTTTTAAATAATTTCAAATATACCAAACAGTATTTTCGCGAACTTCTCTCTTATTTTACTGTATTTTGGACGTAATATTTAAACCGCTCGTCAGAATGATGCATGTGATATACCGTTGAAATGGTATGAAAATTGCGCAACTCTTTTGTTTATAATATTTTCCAAATTCATTATGGGTTTTATTTAATTTTGAATATATCAAACATTATTTTAATGGATTTCGTATTTTGTGTCTTATTTTTAAATTGTTTGTCCGATTGATGCATGTGATATACCGTTGAAAAACTATAAACATTGCGCAACTTTTTCATTCAGAATGTTTTTCTAAATTTCTTACGGTTTTTAATTAATTTTAAATATATGAAAACTAGATATACTCGTCTACACTCAAATGTTTTAAATTAACATGTTCTTGATGTTCGAGTTGGACAGAGCGACAAGATAGAGTGAAATTAGATTTATATTTACTTTAATTACTCAAGGAGGGGTTAGTTTGACCAATCAAAATACGTAGAAATGACTTTATTATCTAGGATTTTTGTCCGTAAAAAACATAATAAGTAAACTGTTTTCAACATGCATGCTAATTTCTAGATACGTGTTAGTTAACTTTCTGTCGCGATATAAATCCTCTACACAACGTAATAATGAATTTTAACTTTCGTCTGTGCAAGTTAACTTTTGTAAACTTCTTAACTCCCTCGTTTGTACAAGTTAACTATCACTTTCTATGCTAGTTAACTTCCTAACGGAGCACCAATATTTCTTATTTTTACGGATTGTATATTGCTCGTAGTTATTGAACTACGTATCCGAATGATGCAAGCGATATACCATTGAAAAGGTATGATAATTTCGCATCTTTTTTATAAATAAAGTTTGTCCAAATTTGAAATAATTTTTAAATAATTTCAAATATACCAAACAGTGTTTTCGCAAACTTCTCTATTATTGTACTGTATTTTGAACGTAATTTTCAAACCGCTTGTCGGAATGATGCATGTGATATACTATTGAAATGATATGAAAATTTCACAACTCTTTTGTTTATAATATTTTCCAAATTCATTATGGTTTTTAGTTAATTTTGAATATATCAAACTTCATTTTCGCTGACTTTTCGTATTTTGTATAGTATTTTGTGTCTTATTTTCAAACCATTTGTCCGATTGATACGTGTGATATACCATTAGAAAACTATGAACATTGTACAACTTTTTTGATTTAGAAAGTTTTTCCAAATTCCTTACGATTTTTGATTAATTTTAAATATATTAAAACTAGAAAAATGTGAACTTTGCACATGAGTTAACTTCTATTTATTTCCATGTTAACTTCCGCGCGGTGTGAAGATGGTGGGGGAGGGCAACATCGTGGCCCGCCGGCACCTGCAGTAGGTAGGGTGCTTGGGCATTTGGGGTGGAAGGGCGCGGGTGGTAGAGGGACGGGGGAAAAGGTGGTTAGGTGGGGTTCTTGAATAAGCTTATATAGAAATCTCTAAGGGTGTTCTTGAATAGTACTATATATACTTCTATATATTTTTTCAGAACTTTTAGAGACCTAAAGTAAAAAAATTCGATTATTTTACAAGGCACAGTGATGCTCATGTGCCAAAAGGACTTTTCAAAGCCTTTTTCTGTAATTCCCTATAAATCTTGAGTTACCCAAGATAATGCTTTTTTGTACACAGTTGTACTTGACTCTAGTGATCTCCAAGTGGGGCCATAGGTCAAGTAGTCTATCCAGGAGTTGGGTAAATAAATTTTCTAGTTTCCTTAAAGAGAAACAAGAGTAACAGACAATCCTTCCCCATGCGGCCTCCCCACGTGGCCACAAGCGTTCCGCCGCCCGCGGGTGCCCGCCCTGCCACTGGTTGTTGTGGGGTCGAGAATCCGTGCATACATCCCGCCGGCGGCAGGCGAACAAACCCGCATCCGTGACGTAAGCATCTTTTAATGATTCCCCATATTTTTTCTTAAAAGTGGAGTTGTTGCTACCAATAAAATTTTCTATTTGAGATCTATTTCCTTTTTATCTCCCATAATTGCAAGAAATGTAAATCTACACTAATTTTTTATAGATTTTTGAGTATAGGAAAAGGTAAAGAAAAAATTGAAAGAAAGCAAATAAAAACCAAAATAACAAGAAAGACAAAGAACAAGACAAAATAAAATTGCTTTGAAAACTAAAGGACAATAAAAGCTCACACCGATGTAGTTTCTAGGAATGTTTTATCAATTCATTTCCATTCCATTTGTACCCCTCCCCTAGAAAACTAGAACTTTCATCAAAATAGTCTCTATTCATATGTATGTTTCGAGGTCTCAAAAAAAGGGCGTGAAAACAGATAGAAACTCTTAAGTTTAGATATTTCCACAAGCCTGATGATGATATAGTTGTGATGAAACTATAGATCCCTGGTAATAGCGCCAGAAAATACTCAAGATGGCACCAACTTTGTGTATGTCAACTCGTTGAGACTCCAAGTGAACAATGTTGTAGCAAGTGTGTTTCCCCGCAAGGATGACTCGAGAGTTTATATCGAACTCTTCAACTCGTTGAGACTCCAAGTGGACAATGTTGTAGCAAGTGTGTTTCCCCACAAGGATGACTCGAGAGTTTATATCGAACTCTCGTGGAACTGAGCAACTTTCTTTTTCTAGCCTCTTCTAGCAACTTTCTTTTTCTAGCCTCTTCTAGCAACTTGCAGAACAAAGATTTTGTTTTGTGCCCCCAACTCCACTATATGGTTGTCAAGCACAGGGCTTTATATTAGAATTGTAAACTTAAATAAAATAGTAAAATAATTTATAACTAGAACTTAAATTTTGGGGGGTGTTTATGCTTGCAGAAAGTAAAAGTATTTTTGTATTTTCTAATTTAGTTGTGGCAGAAAATGTAAAGGATAGTAAGAGAAAGTAAAAGGTGTTTCTTATATTTAATAGTTGTCTGGGTTCACTTGTGTACTCTCATAAATCATGATGGACATAAAACATCTCATAG
Source organism: Avena sativa (assembly GCA_916181665.1). Lineage (NCBI taxonomy): Eukaryota > Viridiplantae > Streptophyta > Magnoliopsida > Poales > Poaceae > Avena > Avena sativa. The sequence goes on from OV702295.1 coordinate 441,502,986, forward strand.
ATGACACCAATATTGTTGTAACTTTCATATAGTGTTTGATTAGCATTCATATGGAATCACGTCCTATTATAAAGATGATGCAACACATCTTACTTATACTCCTCTAGAAAGAGAAAACGCTATACAATATAGAATTAAGAATAAGAAGCGTGTACCCTTGGGTATTTTGATATGATGTTTGAATGATAAATGTGCTATGTACCTTGAGAAAACACAGTCATCTTTGTTGTCACTAGATAATTATAACACATGCATTCACTTTCTTTCTAGTGAGGTAACAAAAAAAAGGAAAAACACCATAGTAGATATATCACTATCCAATCACTACCACCATATTACTCCATCTAATGCACACATTCCCCCACACACGCCCTTGCATACAATTTTGATCGTAACAAGTACTTAAGAACGGGGTAATAATATGCATCTATCATATATCAAACACATAATAGAATTTTCAATCTCATATACCATCTCATAAGATAAAGATCCACAGTGCACATAGAAATTACATATATGACCGTAATCATTTAAGACAGCTCATATGGTTACACTATCTTGTAGTCATGTTTTAACAAGCTATTCTATAATTCTCAAAAAAAAAGGCTGTTCTTTTATGTATCGGATTGAAGCAACAATACCAAAGATAGACACAACCGTCATATTTTTTATGAAAATCTAGAATAAAATGAAGATTGAATGTACATAAAACAACGATAATTGGGACAGAGGTTTCAGAAAACCACGATTCTTGTTAGTATCAAGAGTAAATATCAAGAAAACCACGTAAATTAAAGATGTTGGACTCCATGTAAATTTTCTTTTAGAATAGAATAAACTCAACATATAGAAAAGATATTGTGATTCTACAAATTGAATGTGCTATATGAAATGAATAATTTTGTACTATAGAGCTTGTTTGGTTTCTGGGATTTGACACCATATGAATCTTTTATTTGGTCTACTTTGCATGCAATTGCTTAGAAATAATTTTCTTAGGTCCCACATGAAAATAATCTTTGTAGGTATGACAGTTATGGCGAGAACTAAATTCTTAAGAAAAATTCTACTCCCTCCATCCAAAAATAACTGACTTGGTTATGACTAGATTCAAATGTATCTAGACGCATTTTAGTATATAAATACATTCAAATCTAAACAAACTCAAAGCAGTTATTTCTGGACGGAGAAAGTATTTTTTTTTCTAAAACACAACCAAACATGTATTACAAATTCATGTAGGATTCAACATGTCGTGACATTCAATTCGTTTTATAAATGCTTTAAACCAAACAAGCCCTTAGTGTTTTGCATCATCTATTTTATGGCTTTGATGGACACCAACCATAGTCGCTATGTCTAGGCACTTTTATGGATGGTTGTAAAGATATCACCAACCCTCTAGACATTTGACGTTTCCAATAATTAAAACTATATCTGCTGCAATGCCTGCTCATTGCTTCTAATCTAAGTACTCTTACTGGCATTTTGTTTGTGGTATATAAGTTCCACATAAATTCTGCAGTTAATACCCAGCTCTCATGGCTTATCAACCATCCACCATATATGTATGATAAAATGGCTCATTGATCTAAGCCGACACTATCTTGGTTTCTTGATACTTTCCTTCCTTTTACTAACGAGTCCAATATCAGCTAGAGTCAGCCATGGATAATCTGGAGCAGATGAAATCGTCAGATGCACCCAAAACTCAATCCATAATCACCAGTTTCAATGGGACTATTCGTCCATACCCTGAGCAACCACCTTGATTCAGATTTATTTCTTGGTCAACAATTTCTTTGTATATCCTTGGCGTTTCCAGATTGTTTTCTTGTGGCAGCACTAAGGTCGCCCCGGTGTTGTCAAAAGACTGATCTGAGGGGCTGAGGAGAAATTTAAATGACACAATATAACCTAGCTGCTGACTTAGTGCCAAGTGGTTACAGCAAGTAGAGAAACCAACGTAAAAAGCCTTGGTTGTCGTAGGCATTGAAGCAACAAAATGGAAAATGCCTTAACAACCAATACCACAAGGCCAAGCTTAGAAAACATATATGTAGAAAAAAAATGCCCTAACCTATGGCAAAGGAATCCGGGATCAATGCACATATGAGCCTTCGCTGGTTTCAAACAAACCAACAACAACAAAAAATGGTTGAAGCATGTTATCGTGACGCCTACAATGTCCACCGAGTTACAAATCAATACTGGATAGCTGTTCTTCTGAATTGCCGTCACCCCCTAGTCTTGCTAGCATCACGTATATGCAACATAAGCTGCAGACACATTGACCAGCAATGAGAAGAAGATTCATTTTTATGATGTTAAATATTTGATAAGTAGCAGATAATCACCTTGACGCCCACATAGAACGTGCCAAATATTGTGGCAAGGGCAGGAAGGGCTGCGGCATGGAAACATGCATTAGCTACAGAGTTTGTGCATATTTTAATCACTGAAATTTTTAGTCAAAGCGATGGATGTGAATATGCAACTCACCGTCCTTCTGGAGCATCTGCGACATCAGAACCTTAATGCCCGATGGCCCTACAACGTAGCCGACAAGGTTTGCCACCTATTTGCATTGAACATGTCAGGAGCAGCACTTTGCTTACAACCAAGAAAGCATGTAGCTGACTAATCTAGTGTGCAGATCATAATTTCTGCACGAGTGATGTTTGTGCAGAAAATCATGACTAATATTAACATCAAATGTACAAAAGAAAAAGTACCATAAGGCAGCTGATTGTCACAGCACCACCAATAGCACCTAACTCACGGTGAATGAAGCGCCCAAGGGCACTTTTTGCCTGCAGAAAAATCATTTTGGAAGTATTACTTGCTAACAATGTATATCTGAAGCGCCTCGAGAGAATGCTGAAAGATCTATGCGTGCAAGGGAGAACAAACAGACAGGCTTGAAACATCTAGATAAAGGATTGAAACTACATATTGTTGCTGTACTGTTTGGACATTCAAATTGTATATCTTTCTTAACTTTAGATTTAAGGAGTGGACGACTTCCTTGAAAAAAAAGTAACTTGATACGGTAAAGCTAAATTTAGTCAGCATGCAAGCTGTTCCAAAAGTTGAAACTTGGTAACACGCAGATGAACTGCAAAAGCAGCCAATAATAACCTTCGGATTACCTGGAAGTTGTTGGATAAGGACTTGATCAAAATTTCAGGTACAAAAAATAAGCATGTTAACCACGCCCATGAAATAAGTTTCCTGTTTAAGATAAAGCAACCACATGATTAATGCAAATTGTAGATCACAAGTTGGTTGTTTAAAAGACTTATGGAAATTGTATGAAAGGTACCATTCCAGGTCATGCCAAACTGCCACGAATGTGAATACAACCCAAATACTGACTATTTTTCTTTGAGACCCACCAAGAGGTATGTACAAGTACCTGCAACAAAAGATAGATAAAAGAAGTTACACTTAGGGATTAATCAATGCCAGTGTATTTAGTTATTAATAGCAAATGCACCTGTGTATAGACATATAGCAACTCTAGAGCTCCATGCATGGGCCATGGGGTTGAATAATCATGTGACTGGGCATAAACTACATCTGAACATCATGCATTTTTTACTTACGTAATAGTAAATATTATTTAATCCTTATATACATCCCTCCCATTACCTATGTATACATCAAAGTACAGTGGTGCTATGGATAACAAGAAAGTAGACTGAAAAATTGCCTAAGAGACATGGTACTATAATACGTAAGCAGCCTACTTTTACACAGACCTGACCAGCCATCTGTTAAAAGAAGCATGCCAGCTTTTCCAGAAACTCTCCAAGTCATGACAATTATTTATGCACCTAGGCATGTTTTCAGGTGTCTCAACTCCTCCTACCTGTAATAAAATGCTAAGGTTAAATCCTCTTTCTTTAGATAGCTTCAATTTCAGCACAAAAATACATCTGTCAAGTAAAAAGGGATTATTGAAGTCACTTTAGCACAAAATTACAACAAACTGGAATTAGCACACCAAGAGGAATTATGCAAGGCTGCACATTTGACTACAGAGCATATTGAGTACACAATTTTAATCTTGTATTACCAGTGAGCAGAACCTGAAGTAGCGCCAAATAAGGAAGAATTTTAACCACATAAAGTTCAACACCTGCATAGAACCTGCAGTGTGTTAGCTAAGAAAAGAGACATCAGAAATGGTAGAAGTGGCTAATGAGGTAATCTAGTGCGTCATGATGGGAAATAAGGACGAATTTAACCACATAAAGTTTAGCACCTGCATAGGACCTGCGGTGTGTTAGCTAAGAAAAAGACATCAGAAATGGCGGAAGTGGCTAATGAGGTAATCTAGTGCATCACAACCCATGCAAAAACCTTTTGAAAATAAAACTCAAGTGTCATTATGCCTATTTCAAACTCAGATCTGGGTTCCAGCAAGGACCTAGAAAGCCCAGCCTAGAAAAGCAAGGGCGTATCAGGAAAGAGAAGCCTAAAGTAAGTCAGGCCCGAAACCAAAATCCCATTAGGGATATTAAAACCGAGACAAAGAGGAGGCCTCTCACGATCTGGATATTTTCGGCCGTCCGATCACGCCATCTAGCTGTTTTTGGCCGTCGGATGTTCTTCAGTTTTCGCGTTGGGCAAGTTGTCCCTAGGGAAAGCTACTCTGCACGTCAAATTGGCCCGCTCTGGTTAAATGGGCTAGAAAATACGAAAGCCCGTGTATTCAGCCGATCTAAACTGCTACTGAGGGGGAAACAGGGTAAGACGAAAGGAAAACTGGAGAGACCAGCGGCTAGAGTCGTACTCCACCACGACGCCGGACGCCTCTTGCTCTCAGTACTTTGGGCCAGGTTCGCCGCCTCCAAGATTTGATTCATCCCCATCCATGGAATCCCCATCCGGCTGCTATCCTCCAATCCTCCATTCCGCGGCTCTGATTCCGTGCGCCGCCACGACACCGGACTCCATCTTGCTGTTGATGTGCACCAGGTTCGTCACCACCAAGCTCTGAAATCGTCCGCGATGTCCGTGTGCAATCATTTACTGGCCAATGACCGGTTTGTGGGCGCCCTGCAGCCCTCTGTGCCAGCGCCTGACATGAATCTATATTGGATAGTTCTCTGCACTCCCGCCAGTAGTGCTCCAAGAGAGGGGAAGGAAGTACAGGTCCAACATATGATTGTCGGAGAAAATGATGCCGAGCTTATGGTTGATCTAGAGAAGAGCGTCGCTTCAGGTGATTACTAAAATCGTTCTTATTCGTGTGGTCAGGCTTACGAATTACATGATGCAATGTGAGGCAACGTTATGTACTTATGCACCCCTTGAAAAATGGTCTTCAAGTTCTAATCGATGCATCCCCGTCTACTTGAATGCATCCAATTTGAATTCTTCTGTTAAATGTATCACATTTCTATAAGATTAGCTTTTAAACCAATTTACTTGATTGTCTCATCATGATTTTAAATATATATGTTGCTTGTTGGAGGATGATATTGTTAAAATTATTTAATACCAATAGAAATGACTGTGATCAGCCACCCATCCGAATGTATGGCATATGCAAAATTATTCCAAGCATTCAGCTTTGAATTTCTTGCGAACTTCATGGGGGGAATCCATCCGAACTTAGGTACCAAAGATAGTGAGTTGTTGACGAAGATTTAGTTCAATTTTTGTTTCGGTGATAAAATGTACAATTCATCTAATGTTATAATCATGCCAAATTCCACAATGTGATTTGTGGCTCTCATATGGAATAGGCCGACGCCTTTGTTATTCCACCATTTCTTGTTCAGTGTAGAGTGAGGTTGGTTCACCCGTTGCAACTTCCGTATTAGAGGTTAGAGGTCAGATGAGATAGCAACATTTGTGGTTGAATATCTCTCTTAAATTTCGGAATTCTCTGTTAAAGAAAGACGATACTTCGCTATTGTGTCCTAAACTATAGATATTTTGGTCCAATGAATGCGTCGTACTGAATTACTATGCAAATAGTATAAGTGAACAAAAGAAGAGTTTGTATCCGAGGTATGTAAACTTTGGAGGAATTTTTTAGTACTATGTATAACAAAGCAACATTGTATTTTCATGATTTTTCTTAAGATGTTCTTTTTTCCATATTTTAGTTTATAGTTACATGGATTTCATAACTATGTTTTTCACAAAAACAATTCAATACATATGTCATATTGTCTCATGTATTTGAATACATCCTTTACTATCTTAACATGTGAGGTTTCCATCGATGACCTTAGGAACCAAACTTTGCTACATGCGGATGGATGTGATTACCAAGAGATTGCATGTCAACAACTCTCTCTTTGGACAATACTGATCTATTGGAAAGTATTAAAGGTTTAGCTAAGATTTTATTGTAAAACCGATTGACTAAATTTTCCATCAGATTTCATATCTTATCACATGTCCCTAAGTCTATTGTAAAACCGATAAACTAAGCTAGCATGACCTTTGATGGTTCATGTGCACGCATTTTAGTCTATTACAAGATCTCATACTGTTTCAATCTATTAGGAAATGATGTTCCAGCCAAAACTACACACAGACTTCAAATTTGAATGTTTATGAGCACTCCTGAATTTCAAACTAGCTAGGCCCTCCGGTAGACAACATAGATGGGTGTATTATGGTCATTTTTTATTTAGTTGATGATGATGCACTATTGAGGCGCCGTGGTACAGATAGCCAACTGAATGATTACATTGGCCGGCTGCCTGGAGGGTTGTTGGAACACGATATGACTTGGAAAGTTCTATTGAGACATACTAAGAATTGTCTTACATGATTTCCTTCAGAATTTAAGATTTAATTGTCTTTGAACACACAATCTCATAGCAAACCCACCGTTTGGATAGATCAAGTCTTGCTTGTATTACAAGTTATGTACCGTGCATTGAATATTACCATATTTATTTTTCCATATATGACGGGGCAACAATGCATATTTTACTTCATATCTGTATAGAAATCACTACTAATTTATTGGAGAAATAGACGGGCGCAGCAACGAGCGCCATCATGATCTAGTTTTTCTTAATAAAGTCAATAACATAATCTAAATTAGTACTATCTCTGTTCCATATTATAAGACGTCTACTTTGCCAAGCTTTTTCAGGCATCTGGCTGAGTCTGCAGGCTGAAAAACTGGATCTGAGCTAATCACACTAGTCTCGGCTGCCCATGAACATTCAGAGAATCTTGGCAATGGAAACTTGTTTATTATTTAGAGGAAATGAAAACATGCATGCAGGCCACTCAATTAACAAGAACTTCACTAAAAACAGAAACAATAAGCACGAGCGAAAATACCAACTGCTACACACTCGCCCTAAACTTACATGCAAGCCATTCAATTAACACGAACTTCACTAAAAGCAGAACAATAAGCACAAGCAAAGATATCGACTGCTGCACGCTCAACCTAAGTGACTACTGATGAAAATTAACTGCAATGTGTATACAAACTTTTTTTTTAAAGTAATGTGTACACAATCTTACCCCATAACTAATGATAAAGACCTCAAACGGTGTCAACTGCCTCCACAGTCGGCTGTCATCAGAGTGCTTAGATCAAATTTCACAATTGGTATAGTGATAATCATAAGGATCAATCATAATGCGCGAACAGAAGTACCTGACTACAAAGGCGTTGTAGTGGAAAAAGTGTGTCATGGCTTCGATTAGAAGGAAATTCAGGATCCACCTCAACCCATACAAACATATCTGCCCCACTGAATAGTTTTTCTGAGGCACATCTAACTGCAAGGTCGCTACATAAACAGCCTGTTAGTATGCGTAACTGGCGGGATTTCTACAGTACCAAATAGTAACATCACTACTTGAAACATAGTTCAAATCTTCTATGGACTACTGCAACACAGTTTCTAAAGTCATCGTGTACAACATCAAATCAGTCAATGTTATGTACAGGAGCATGTGTTCCCACCATGGCAGTTACCAATTTTGGGATAATCCTTAATCCCTCATTATGTAGCTTATCATTTAAATTATGACGATACCTTGTAGCCTGGGCCTTAAGAAATAAGAGATAAGATATAAATAGGACCCCTACGAGGATTGAGGAATACATCAAGCAAGAGAAGAATACTTTTTCTATCTTGCCCCTAGGGTGAGGCCCTTCCCCTACTACTTCCTAAACCCTAGTACAGAACACTTGGAACTAGAATTGAAATATATTATTCAAAAAAATGAAACCTGAATTCAGGTACAGAGTGCAAAAGACATACGTATTTACATTGATGGATTCGTTATTGATCTTTACTATTCAGTCAAGTCCAAATTGCAAATGTAGTTCACATTTTTCCTTCCTGAAGCTGAATTTTCAAATTACCAAACATGCTATGTTATAGATAAACTAAATTCCTACTGCCTGCTCATTTTTAGCTATTAAGGCCATGGTTTTAAAGGCGTCGCCTAAGCGTCGCCTAGGCGTCCAGGCGCCCCTCCTCCGCCTTGGAAAAACGCCCGCTTTAGGCGCCTAGGCGTCCAAAGCGCCCGCCTAGGCGTCGCCTAGGCGTCAGAGCCCCCTGGTCGCCTTAAGACGCCTTAACGCCTTTAAAACCATGATTAAGGCACCATGTGTGTTAGAATGCATGAGAGGTAAGACTGACAGACAGTAATAAGAGCTATCAATGTCTTATTTCAAATCGTACAAATTATTTATGTATTGTTTTCACTATGTAGCTAAGAATCACTTAATGTGAAAAATCATTTTCCTTTCATAAATCACAATTCCTAACAAAAAACCACTCAAGAAAGCACATAATCTGCTGTTTTCAGCTTTTGAAATTTAAATGAGACATAGCAGCAACAATATAAAACTACCTAGAGAAAAGACCAACCTGAGCTGCAAAAGCGTTGTAGCTTACAACAGGTCCAGCAATATAGAGTGGAGCATATGTTAAGTAGCATAAATACGTTAGGAATGTGTATTTGTCAACACTGAGCCCTTTCTCCTGCCAAGAACAAGACTTGAAATACAAGAATGGCATAATATGCAAAAAGGAGAAAAGGATATGGTAATGTTGAGACATGCTTTATATGTATCTGCCTTTAGCGAACAACAGGAAAACATCACATCAACAGAACATTAACCATTCATTTATGCTTGGAAATTATCGACATATCTAAATAAAATTCCTAGTTCCATTCTTTCGTGTGTCAACACCAAGTTTGCAGAAATACTCAAGCAGTACAACCTTACACATGTGCAAAACCAACAGTGGCTCCCTCTCTCTCCAATCAGTGCCATGCTACACATCACTTGGAGAACAATAGCTTAGCTGGTAGGAGATAAACTGGAATAGAGAAGTACCTGCAGAGAAAAGTAGCAAGTCTTGCCAGAATAACAAACTTCACACTTCTGCATGTGTTTCTGTACCAAGAGTGCTCATGTCAACACAGTCTGGTATTTGACAAGATAGTGTACTGTGCAAAAGGAAAATGATGGTATCCCAGCGATATAAATATATTCAATGTGGTCAAAAACAAAATACAGGATAGCATCGAGCCCGGATGGGCTGGGTACGCACTCGCTCCTCTAGCCAACTGAGCGGCGCTCAGTTCTACAGTTCCATTAAGTAATCAGTATTGCTATTACAGTAGAATATATAGAACTATTGTCGTCCAGTATGATTGCTTTGTCATGTCCTCCTTAAGCTCTGATAAGTCTCGTCACCCTTTTCAATCTACCCTCTTACTTTTCTTATGCCAAGTCAAATCCAAGACGTGTCCTTTCTTGCAGCAAGCCATGGCGATTGGCAAAGGTTATTTTGGTGGATTCATTCGGTGGCATTCAACAAAAATAGTACTCTCTCCGATCCATAACAAGTGTCGCTCATTTTGTACTAGACGAGCGACACTTATTATGGATCGGAGGGAGTAACTATTTTGGTGCTACAGAGCCAATTTTGCCATGACAGAAGTGCCTTCCTTTTCATAAGAGAAATAAAATGAGTGAAAAGTTTTTCAGAGAGTTAATGTAAGCATGCAAGTTCAAATTTCAGTACTTGAACATCAACTAGTTCTTTGCATTTCACCTGAAAACTAACAAATTCGCTTCTTTTTATGTTCTCAAGGTACACCAACAAATACTTATTTGCAAGTTTGCATTTCACCTCAAAACTCACAAGTTCTCATTCTCAAGAGTGGATAAAAAGATAAACTGGGTTCTATCTGGTTTTAAACTACTGAATAAATGTGTGAAAGTCAATACCCCTTGTTGTAAACTATCTCAATCAACTGTAAAGCATCTAATGTATGCAGCATATAGAACAAAAGGTTAAATTATCACTTATCAGGGTACATAGTAGATAGTACCTTGTGATCAAAGTGAGATGAACGAAGCGTCCAGCAGTAATCACATCCAAAGCTAATCATCCGCAACACAACTGTCACATGAAATGAAAAATGGAATGAAAACATACAAACTTGAGAATAATAATATGTATCAATAAACTAGAAAAAACAGAAGACATACAAGAAGTACAAAATATCATACATAGCCACTATGATGAACTATATATATGAAGTAACTGTAGTGATAATCGGATAAAACCCACAGCAACTTGAAAGGTGAAACAAGGATAATGTCAACAGGACAATTGTCTATATGAGGTAGTCAGTCAATTATATGGCACTCATTTTGCTTCGTATGTAATCCACCACTGAAATATCTAAAAAATCTTATACAATGTTCCAAATATCGGCCGATAAATCAATTAACTGCGTAGCGGAGGCTGACTGAAACGAGAAAGGCTTATGTGTTTACTGGTCTAGCCAATTAATCGTTCTGACAAGCCAATTTATTGGGAATATGCAGTTAACTGGGACTCGTTTTCTGTCTAAATACACATAAAAATTAGATATATCTTTCGCCTATGCTTTTTATATGCATACAGTAGTATATTTCCACCTATGCTTGTTCAGTTAACGAAAAGGGCTTATTCAGTTACTCCCTCCGACCCAAATTAGTTGATTTAGATTTGTCTAGATTCGATTGTACCTAGACATGATTTAGTATTAGATACATCCGTATCTTAACAAATTGGAGTCAACTAATTTGGGTCGGAGGGAGTAACATTTTTACCTTTCGCCTATGCTTTCTATATGCATACAGTAGTATATTTTCGTTATAATTGTGAACGGAGGTTGTAGTTCAGTAACTTCAGTTTACAGCCTCATCGGTTTGAAACTTTTAATACAATCATACATAGTCAACGGAATTTTGGGTATCTATTCCTACTGACTGAAATATAATTAAGAACAGTTCATGTGATAGTAACTTGTGGGCTAACAATTCCAACCTCATATCTCTAGATGAGATCTACATGAACAATTTAAAAATCTGCAGTTTTGCAAAATAACAAAAACAAATGTTCCAGACTATAAGCCTTCCATGACCTCCTAATAGTTTCATGTGAGAGTAATTCCACATTTACATACAATAAGCATCAACAGCAGAATTTATGACATTATTTCAATCAAAATCAAACCAAGTAACCAACAAAACATGAAAAACGTACCAAAATTGAAGCATATGTGCCACCGAAATGTACCTCGGTAGTTATCAAGAAAAGCCAGTTTTTGCCTATTTATATGAACATAAAAATGATCAAAACCTAAATGTAAAGGAGTCTTACAAAGGGGAAGTGCAAAATCCAGTACTGCAGCAATCTCACCCAAATAATGAGAATGAATAACCTTCATAGACTCGGTTAAGTATAAGCATAGCCAGGTTGAAGCTCCATATGAGGCCAGTGCAATATTTAAACCGAGCAAATAACTACAAGAAAAAAAGTTGTGATTAAAAATAAATGCTAATTTGATACCTATCAGGAGATTGAATGAGTTATACTTCACAAAGAGAATGATAAATGGTGTTTCTGTGTTACTTCTGACCATTCTCTTAGCATAGTGCATAGTAGATTCATCAAATAACCATTAATTGAAATTATAACAGGAGAATGAAGAAATCAATATCGACACTGCAGCCCATATGACCAATTTCAACTTATGGTGCCCCTTACTAGTAGAAGATATAGACCCGTCAGCTTGAGTTTCTTTTCACCATGTTCAATCTCCCAACTACTCAATTCTTGAATAGGTTCTTGGTGAATGGAACACGGATAATCAAGACAACAGGCTTTGCTCTTAACACACACATCAGCAAAATAAGTATTATTATGCCAAGAAAAAGTTGATCTGCTCCACACAAATAGTTGCTTTTGACTGACGATGATTCACAACAAGAATTTCAACTACTGAACCGACTAGCATACCGGGTTCTTCCATCATTTGTTTCTTAGAAGTATATCAATATGTTTACACATAGGGATGCCGGCCACCCGTCCGGCGGACGATGCGGACTGTCCGCCTGTGATATGCCTAACTAAAAAATGAATTAGTCTCTCGTTGATTGTTGGTGTAAGTCTCTGGGATTTAAATACTAGCGGACAGGTTCGACGTCTACGCGGACGTCCGCCTGCATCCCTATTTACACAGACAACAGGCCGAACAAGATTAACAAAACTGCAATCTCAAAAATACTTTTGATGATATATGTCAGCACTGACCTTCACTATGCAGTAATTAATCCCTGCTATTGCGAGAATGAAGCCAACACTGTCACAGCAGGTAAATATATCAGAATGTTTATAAAGAAGATACAAAAACAGAAAACGAGGATTGGTCGTCGCCTACCAAGCACCGTGTAGATAACATAGATAGATCAGAGACAGTATAAGCCACACCAAAGAGGCCCCTCTGCGCTTCAAGCTATACCCGTAGCGCAACCCATTCGCCACAACCAGAAACGCACCCATTACGGCGGTAAGAACAGGTAGGTTTCCCCGGAAGTTTCTCCATTGTGCGTCCGACAGGTCCTGCGCCATGGTAGCAGGAAATCAAACCGGTGGCTCTTCACTGTTGAAGACGGACTAAAAAAATGCGAAGTGCAGAGTTTACAGACGTTGAGACGACCGGCGAGTGATCCTGCTCGTAGCCCGTACAGTCTCCCGGAGTACTCTGCGTGCCAGTCAGGAGATGTGTGAATGTTGAGCAGCGCGGAGATGCTGAAGGGAGAGCGCGGGTGGAAGGGAGGGGAGAGGGAATGGCGGGGTACCTTGGGAGAGGCGGAGCGACTTCTGGATCAAGACGAGGTAGAACACCAGCGCGTAGGCGCACAGCGCGACGAGCTCCAGCCGCTTCCACGGGACGCCGCTCATCTTCCGCTGCGAGTATCCGGCGAGCCGCGGGGGTCAAACGGCGGAATGGAACCGCGACGCGGCGCTGTCCGTCCCCGGTGATGGTGGTGGACTGGCGGTCGCCGGCGGGGCGAGTGAAAGTCAGGCGAGGTATCAGCCAGATCGGGATGTGCGTGGGTCGTGGGTGATTGGGCCTTACCTCACCGGTCTGTGCTGTCTAACTTGCTGCTCCATGGGCCCGGCCGTTATCCGGCCCGTCTCTGGTCAAGCCGCGGGCTCACGGGCCTTCCCTGGCGTCACGCAACGTCATCGCCACGTCTTCAGCACTGGCCACGCGTCCATCCCCTCATCATCGGCTCGTCCGCGGATGCGCACGCACACACGTCAGCGAAAACCCCCGACCCCTTCCGGGCCCACACGTCAGCGAGAGCAGAACGAGACTGCTCTGAACCGTATTTTGCAGAAACGCCCTCCACTTCCTCTGAAACTCCAACCCGATCCACCGCTCACAGTTGAGTCGAGTCTCCTCTCCCTGTCCTCTCTCAGAACTCCCCTTCTCCATTTCCTTCTCCGCCCGCCACTCCGCTGAATCCAGTAATCCAGGTACCGTTCCTACCATCTTTTTTTACCCTAGGTCTCGCGCTCTACTGGTGTAGTCGAACGAGAAGTAGCCGCCGCGAATCCCCTAAATTTTCTAGATTTTTCAACGATTTTTCCGGCGGTAGCTTCGGCTGGTGAGAAAATGTTCAGGGTAGAACAAAACCCCGTCTTCTGTGCCGCCTGCGTCAGAAATCCGATGGATTAATTGATTTTGCCCGATTTGATCCGCTCCATTAGTTTATCTGTGCAATCACAGGTGCGAATTCCATCAGGCCGGCGTTGAAAAGGGCAGTTCTTGTGTTGTTGTTGGGTAGGTTTTGACGCTGGCCAAGTAGTAGTAGCAATGGCGGCACCGGCGAGGCTGCGGGGAAGGCGGCGTGCCAAGGAGGTAGAGCGCGAGCTAGACCCGTTCACCATCGAGGAGGAGGTGTCCCACCTCACAAGGATCGGGTCGGAGCCATGTCCCCGCACCCGGAGCGGTGCCAGGCGGAAGAGGGGCGTCTCGGCCTTCCAGATGCTGTCGTCGAGGGAGTCCGGCCGCTCGGGCGGCGGCGGCGGCGGGTTCTCCTCGTCCGACCGCGCCTACGCCGCCGGGAAGCACCTCCCGGCAGAAGGGCCCTGGTGCGTGGAGGACATGGACAGCGAGGCCTATGTCTCTCAGTTCTCCAGCGATGGCTCGTTGCTAGTTGCCGGGTTTCGGGTAGGTGATTTTGCTTCTTATTTTTTCTGGTGAAACTCGTCGGTACAAATGCTTTGTGCGGCTAGTGGCTAATGTTTCTCTGCGACGTCAATTTGATGATAAGGGAAGCCGCATCAGAATTTACGATGTCGATAAAGAGTGGAAGGTTCATAAGAATATAAGCTGCAGAAGTATGCGATGGACGGTTTCGGATATTGCTCTCTCCCCTGATCAGCGATACCTTGTAAGTCTATTTTCTCATCCATAGTATCTCTTGGATTTTATCTAATATTACTTTACTTGATAATGTGGCACTTACATAGAGTAAGCAATTGAAAATTGAGGCACCGATTGCATTATTACTTGGTTATTATGGAAAACAGATCATTGTAGCACCGGCATTTGTCCTGTCCTTTTTCTCGAGAAAACACAAAACTTGCATCGAGATATTTATAGAAAGAATCGGCTTTTTACAAGCCTAAGACTATGCCACCTCAACCGACATCCACGGCAAGCCTACAACCCAGTTTGCTAGTTTATCATTTTTAAGTTCGAAGGTAAACATAATTTACACGCAGCAGTCACTTCTTTTCTGGAAATGGTTCTTGGGGTTTACTTTCTGAATTTTTTGTTTTATGCAGTTGGTTGTGGACTTCGGTCAATTTGCATCATAGTTATTTCATACTCTGTTATATAATTTTTATTCATTTTTTACTCAAGTCAGTTCATTCTTTCACAGGCCTATTCCAGTTTGTCGCCTATTGTTCACATTGTGAATGTGCAGAGTGCTGGAAGAGAATCGGATGCTAATGTTAATGTATGTACTATACTCTGAAACCATGAGTGGACGCTTGATTCGTATTCATAAAATTATGTGTGTAGTCCATGTTTCAGCATTCTTCTTTTTCTGCAGGAAATTCACGAGGGCTTGGAATTCTGTGATGATGATGAATACTCTTTTGGGATATTCTCTGTAAAATTTTCGAAAGATGGTCGAGAAGTTGTTGTCGGGAATAATGACAGTTCAATATATGTCTATGATCTTGGAGCAAATAAAGTATCAGTCCGCATCTGTGCTCATATGGTATGAAGTAACACGATGAGCCATATGCATTTTGGTTCAATCATCTCTCTTACTTACCGCTTTATTCTGCCATTCCATTTCATTTCTTCCAATAATCTTAACACCCTGGACTCTTCATGTTTTGGTTCAATGGTTTCTTTCTTTCATTCTGTGTTTTGGTTTAATCATTTCTCTTGCTGTTTTAAAAAAGAGGGGGGGTAGGGGGCAGAATCAATTTAAGATGGGTTCGCCCCTTCTTGCGACCATTTCTGAAGGAACTGGGGCTTCATTTCTTCTCAGTTTCCATTCAAGAGTATATGGACAATGGACTTCCATAGAAATATGTTCGTTATCCATAGAAGAATAGTTGATTACCTCAAATCAAATCACCAACTAAAATTCCTAAACAAAATGGCTATAGCTTAGTCCTTGCATCATAAATGTATCTGATGCCTTGAGATTTTCTGTACATTCTATTGTAAAGTTGGAAGTAGGGAGTCTTTCCTCTTGAGGACTCATGAAACGGTTTGGAGAAACATAAGAACGCATAGTAAAATAACACTTTGCAATAGAGTTTCATTCTTCCATCACATAATATCAGCATATTAGCATGATGGGTAATGTATTCCAAGTTTGAGGTAGTGTTGGTTGTCGGAGTATGGTGAGTAACCACTGGATCATCAGTTCACTGCGTTAAAAGCATAATCTTTTATTACATTTTCCATAAGAAAAACTTATGTCGAATCAAAATCACATCAATGTGAATGATGAACCTGATGGTGTAAAAGCTAGAACCATCCTCTTGTTTACCAGTATAAGTTCTATATAGGATCGTTGCATATCTTGGAGCAAAACTTTGTTTTCACAATCTCATTTTCTTTTTCTTTGGTTCTGCAAGGCTGATGTCAACACGGTCACCTTCGCCGATGAAACTGGTAATATTTTGTACTCTGGAAGTGATGACAATCTCTGTAAGGTCAGTATCCTCTCTAGATTACTGCCTATCTTTTATCTTGCTTCAGTACAACCTTTTACTAACTATATTCTAGTTTATCTAATAAAAAACAGAGTTAGCATATACTTTTGTATAATAGACGTAAATGCCTAGCTGGGCTCGAAGATTAGTAGGTAAAAATAAGCTTTATACTTTAAATGGCTTTGAAATTGGAAGGATAAAGTGCTTATCATTCAGATTCTGCTACAAAATTAAACAAAGGAATGCCTGTTAAGAACCTTTTAGATAGGCAATCATCTTTTTATCCAACCTCGCATTAGCCTGACAATGCCTCATAATCCTTAGGTGTGGGATAGACGTTGCCTTGTAGGAGAAAAACCAGCAGGTGTTTTGACAGGTCACTTAGATGGGATTACATGTATTGATAGCCGTGGCGATGGGCGTTATTTGATCTCCAACTGCAAGGATCAGACTATCAAACTTTGGGATGTCAGGAAAATGTCTGCCACCGTAAAAGGGTAACACTTCTGTTTTACAGCCATACATAATATGAACAATCATGTTACCCAATTTCATATATTTCTCAGTTTGTTCCCTTTTTCACAGACGACCACCAAGATTATATGACTGGGACTACAGATGGATGGCGTTCCCAACTAACGCTAGATACTGTAAACATCCAAATGATCAGAGTCTGGCAACATACAGAGGTCATTCAGTTCTGCGGACGCTTATCCGCTGCTACTTCTCCCCAATGCACAGGTTAGGAGTGATTAGTGATTGTGTCGCGTGAGTGTGTGTTTTTGACTGGTGTGTTTACATGTATGTGTCTCCCTTGCAACTGAAAAAAAGGAAAAGACAAAAAAGAAAGATTGGGCTTGTGATCCAGATTCGGGAGACACGATTACTAAAGTTAATATTCAGTTGCGGTCCTAGCGGGTTACTTCCCTTTTTTGTAACCAAAATGCTGTGTGGTTCCTTAAAAACGAAAATCCATGGTCAGTTTGAGTTTCAAATGTTAGATTTGTTGGTTCTTCCCATCCCTTGGTAACTATCTAAACAAGCACTAAAATCTCTTTTGCAGTTGTTGGTTGCTGCTCTTTGTCAATTAAGTTTGGCATTGCAGTGCACTCCAGCTACTACTGATGGTAGTACTTGCACCTTGCAACTATTAACTTGTAAGCTGCACAACAAGGCATCCAGGACAGTATGAGTTGCACACAATGGCACAGCCTGGTCATAAATTCTTCTGATTAAAATGTTTTCTCCCAAAAAAAGGATTAAAATGTCAACTGTTTGTAATTTTCAGTTTTGAGCAGTTCGGAATGTGCTATACTTGGAGCACTCTGACCTAGATTTACGTTAAACAATGTTTATGCTTTACTAGCTCGCGAAGATATGTTTAAGTTTCCACCTGAAAAAAACTTGTTCACAAGGCATTTAATTCAGTCGCTTCAATGTCCTGCACAATCATGGTTTCTAGAGTTTATTCGCCACTTGAAGGCGAACATGTGAAGATTCTGATTTATTCGCCACAATGAATCTAAATTAACACGAATCATTTGTAACCACTCAGTTATAGGGATGCAAGCCGTGTGTCCGGCGGACAACACGGACGTCCGTGTAATTAGTGCATTAGCACAAATTTATTAAGGAGCAGTGATTAGATAGTATTGATTGAGGCTGAAACGGACACGTCCGGATGCCTAGACGGACGTCCGTCTGCATCCCTACTCAGTTACTCCCCCATTGTTTTCTTCTTCATTCTTGTGTTATTTGTTGCAGCACGGGTCAGAGGTACATCTACACTGGCTCAAGTGATGATGCTGTATATATCTACGACGTGGTATGCATATCCAATCTTCTATGCATTCACTGGTTGTAGATTTTTGTTATGGATTACATACCTGCTGCCATTGCAGGTAACCGGGGAGATCGTCAAAAAGCTTTCGTGGCACCGATCCATCATCAGAGACTGCAGCTGGCACCCTTACCGCCCGACGCTCGTCAGCTCATCATGGGACGGCTATGTGGCCCGGTGGGAGGCATCGGGAGACAAGGAGGACCCCTCGATGCTCTCGTTCGATGAGCAGAGGACTAGCCCTTACCACCAGACATATGGGTTGTCCTTTGCTATGTAGTGAAGTTCCTGAAGACCTCGGCAATGATGGTGTGCAGAGCCAATGCACCAAGCGCTGGCGATGAACCTCGTGTAGGGTTTGTGGTATAAGCGTTCATGTCAGGCAACTTGGTTGCTCTTGGCTCTTGCTGTCTCTGATACAAAATGTGAACGGGTTGGAAACATGATGTCGCCCTAGCTTGTTAAATATGTGTGCAGTTGATGAGGTGATGTCGGTGACAAGTGAATAATATATAATTAATAATGTATGTGTAGTATCAGTTTTCGGCCAGTTCTTTATGAAAAAGCAAAGCTCCTTCCGGTTGCTCTAAAGAAAATAATGTACTCCCTCCTACCCATATTAGTTGACTTGGATTTGTCTAGATACGGATGTTGGGTATTTACCCATATTAGTTGATTTGTCTAGATACGGATGTTGGGTATTTTTTTGCTCCTGACATTGGAATGATAAGGTTATCTAGCAATACTAATACTTAAGAATAAACAATTCATCATAAGGATGTGGTATTTGGCAGTACCACTGAAACGACAGTGAACCAAAATGCGTTTTAAGTTTGTGAAGGTAATGTAGACATCCTTTAGTGTGTAGATTTGAAGGAACCTCTCTTAACCTATACTAAAAGGCATCTAACCTACACTAAAAGGCATCTAGATACATTATCTTCACAAAGCTAAAACATCTTATATTATGAAACGCAGGGAGTATGACATCATCCTAGCTAACAGGGTGGGTACATCACCACCCAAAATATAGATGACCTTCGTCAACAAAACATGACTACTAGTACTATCACACAAGAAAGCAGTTGGTGCCAAGTGGAGCCACAGAACTGTGCATATGATTGCCATGGACAAGAAGTCAAGAACTCGCCACACTTTTATACTACTACTAGAAATACAGACTTGGAGCAACAGATTAACAAGGAGATGATATTATTATACTTGCTGTAGAAACATAGTGTTTCTATTACAAAGCATAGTAAGATACAAAGTCTGACACAAACTTGCATTTCAGCGAGTACATACAGAGGGAGCAAACAAAACTTAAATGTGACGGTAACCCCCTGAAACTAAGAACGGCAAAACTGTGAACATGTCTGTCTTCCATAGACCATAGGGTCCTCTGCGCCAATCCTCCCATACTTTCAGCAAACCACCGCATCCTTTGCCTTAAGGTTCGCAGGACTACCCAATCAGGTTGCTACACTCCTCGCCGTACTGATGGATGTACACCAAGCATTCAGCGACGACGACGCTTGCTGCTCATGGACAAATAAATGCGTCAACAAAGAGGTTCGCACATCAAGTAACTTATTGTACTCCCTCCGACCCATATTAGTTGACTTGAATTTGTCTAGATTCGGATGTATCTAGACATGTTTTAATACTAGATACATCCGAATCTAAAAAAATTCAAGTCAACTAATATGGGTCGGAGGGAGTATCATAAAGCATTTATATATCTCCAGAACATCTAGTTATGCTATACAATTGGCATGACAATAGAAGGTCAATGGTTTTAGCATTCAAGCCAGCTAAGGAGACAACAATGAAGGTCACTAAATCTTTTTAATTGGCAAAGCTGTCTTGACTGTATGCACTGATTTTTGATACATTGTAACTTCGACTAACTTGCATTTAAGACAAAGAAAGACGGACCTTATTTTCTTGTTTGGTGCAAGCATACCACGTTTTTCAATGCTCTTGTAGCGATCCCTCGCTAGATTAGAGCACCCCTGCAAAAAAATTATAGCAGTTAGCTCCTGCACGATTATACACGGCAACAAAACAAGAAATGTTACCTTCAGCTTTCTAAGAGAACCACTGATCTCCTCTGTCAACAGAACTTGAACAGGAGCTGGTTCAAATCTGTTAGGTTCGGATTTTGAAATTAGTATCAGAAATCAAATTCTATGACAAATATTAATCACAAAAAATCTTACCACGCACAAGAGTATAGTACATAAATAACCCAAATAGTAAGTAGTAATACAACATCAAATTTCGAACATCATAAAATGGGTTGTTGAAAAAATCTCAATGAGCGGATTAATTTCATATTTACCTACCCCTGATAAGTTTCATGAAAATAGCAACACTAAGATATGCAGACCAGACTTAATAATAAATGTGCAGCTGTTTGTTTGGAAAATTTATGGCATAAGATGCAAAGGCAAACAATGTTGGATGCAGAGTAAGTAGCAGAATAGGTCTCAAAGAAAGCTGCCCTAAATGACAACTGCATCACCTTCAAAAAGGAAAATGTACTGCTGATTTTTATAAACATTTGCCAATTAACTTGACGTGGACCCATACTATAATGTGAGGGAGCATTACTGTAAATAAGTATGAATGTATGATCCAGCTAAATCCATGTTAGAAACATACTTGTGTCTGCCCAGACGACGTGGGGCTGACTTGAGTCTTTCCTCCTTAGCCACAGTTCGCCTTGTGTGCATTTTCTCCTTTTCCTCATCCTCTTTAGCTATCTCAGCAATTATATTTGGCAAGCTGCAAACAATAGAAAAAAAGTGTAATCAGACAACTAAAAGGAGACCATTCCTGGGAACTTGATGATATAAGAATGTGGAACCTACCTGTCTATTTGCTTTGAAAGGACTTCTAATTTCTTTGCATCCGCTTCAGTCCTTAACCTGTCCTTACGACGAGCTCTTTTGTTCAGTTCCACTCTCGTAACCCTTTTTGTTTTGGTCTTCCTGAAAAAGAAGAAATTATAACATTAAAACATAATATCACCTGCAAAGATAAATTGGAAACAACAGGGACTCAATAATATTTTTGCAACTCAACACTAAACAATTCAAACTGAAGGTCAGAGACGAGAGCTTGTTTTGAAAAGCACAAAATCATTCCATACTGTACTTATCCGGTTCTAAAATGTGTTAAGATTCCCGTGAACATTTTCAGAAACTCTGCAAACATGTATTCTTCTATAATTACTGAGGAGGTTTTGTAATTTCTAACTGGATACCCCAATGCATACTCTGTCAAGCTTTTATTATAGACTTAAATAGCCGAGTTTACCTTTCCCCAGCTACAGCAGCAGCATCCTGGTCTCCATCTCCTTCTGCAGCATCTCCATCTCCATCATCAGCAGCATCAAGAAAAAATTTCTGCAGGCCAGGTGAAATAAAAAATGGTCATTAAATGTTATATAAATTCAAGCGCACACAAGCCAGTCATATGGGGCACAGAATCTTTTTATGAACACGTTCATCTCTATTCATGTCTCATTTTAATTCCTGTGCATCTGGTTTAGACTTTTGTGCCTTCCAGTTTCAAGAGTTAAACAATTCTAATCCAAATACACATTTCACATTCCAATGCTTATATTACTCCTCACAGCCTAGATGGCGAGAGCGTGTGTATGCACTACTCTGTCATGCATATGGATCAGATAACTTGTCCTTCGATGATATACTTAATTACTTTTAGGACTAGGCAAGAAAATCTCAGAACGGAACATTATCATAGCACATTCAAAAGATTAAATGAGCAATATAAGTCGTTATACTAATGTTGTTTGTACATTGATGGTCATATTCTACAATAAATTCATCATACAAAGGAATATTTCTTATAATTGGTGCAACATAGACTTTCAAGAATAAAACAGACACTCTAAAAGCATTTAAATACATAATGCATTCCTAAGTTCACAAGGACGCAAAAAATCATACAATGAGTGTGAGGAAGTATTTAAAAGCATAGTCAGGGCTTCAAATAGAAGGTTGGGATATTATCCAAATTTAAATCATCTCCAGGACGGGCTAAGTTTAAGACTCAGTATGACTCAGTCATAAAACTTACATCTTCTTCAGCGACTGCTTCACCAAGAACAGTAAGTGGCACTGGTCTGGGGCCTAACTCTTTCGTGTAGATCTTACGCATTTCATCAGCAACGGCTTGAGCAAGAGAGTCCTACAGACACCAAGACAAACAACATGAGTAAAACATGTTTTATTAAATGCACCAAGATATAGAACGGCCAAAAGTCTAGCAATTACTAAATTCGTAACACTTCAAATATCTTAAACTTCGAGCAAATCTTCAAATACATACTTGATGGTCTTCGAATTTAGGATTAAAAGAACATCCTGGAGGCTCAATTTCAACTGCCGGAATAACAGATGTAGTAGATCTCTGCAAGCATTTATCCATAAAATTAATAAACTTTTAAGCTCGGTGGAAAATCAAGCAGCTATGACCAAATACAGCAGTATTTTATTGCATTTTTACAAAATACAAACTTACATTTTTCATAAGCCTTTTCATCCCTTTTTTAGCCAAAGCATTTCCTTCACCACCTCCACCCCAGATGTCAAGGTTCGGTTCAGTTGAATCCTCCTCCTGCAAACAAAACAAATCCAGCAATCAGCAAGCTGGGCCACGAAGAGAAAGGAAGATACATATTTCTCCAACAGTTAAATACCATGGGAACACTTTTCTCTTCCCTTGACTCCTGCAATTCCTTCTTCTTTGCGTGCTTCTTGAACTTCTTCTTATCCTTCTTTGACACCAAAGAAGATGGGACTGGCTGCACATACGGGTTCCGCTTCAACACACTCTCATGGTGAAGAACCTTCTCCCTGTTCTTTTCAATCTTCCTTTTGACAGGAACATCTACAGGAAGCACCATATGTTCAGCACCACACCACTAGATGCATTAGCAGGAATGACCACTGTAACAAGTAACATGCATATGTGGCAACAGAAACAGCGAGCTTCATAACATGCACACTTTCAGCCCCGACAGGAAACAAGTGTAACAATTCCATCATGGATATGAAACACATATATTAGCTTCAAATTGGAAGGATCGGGTACAACATTAGGACACTATCAAAATAATACTAGAACCGTATATGATAAGCCATTTTCATGTCACCACATCCTAGAAACACAGAATTTATCCTCGGATTCCGGACTGAAGCCTCAACCTATTGCGGAGCTAGACCACCAAACCTCGAGAATTTTCAAGTCTACATGGACCAACACGTTCCCGGCTCCGAAAACCAACGATGGTGGAAGCAGAGGACAAGAGAGTGGCTGACGGACCTTGGGGTGCCGGGTCGGCGGCGGAGGAAGTGGAGGCGGAGGCGGGCTTGTCGACGAAGAAGAGGGAGTCGGACGGGAGGGAGGGGATGCCGGCGGCGCCGGCGTGGGCGTCGCGCGTCTGCTTCTCGTAGAACTCGTCGATGTCGTCGGTGCTGATGTTGGCGCGCCACGCCTTCTTCCCCTTACGCGAGCCCTTCGCCGCCTTCCCCATCGCCGACGGTTGCTCTCTCGCTCGCGCCGCCGCCTCGGGGAAGCGGAGAGGGTTTTGGGACGGAGGCGGGGAAAGGGAAGTTAGGGTTTCTGGCCCTCGTCGGGTGGGCGTACTTGGAGGGCAACCGGTCTACTGCCAAGTGGGGTCCACCGTATGTGGGCCCACTCTGACGGTTGAGTAAATTACATAGAACTACTACGATTGGGCAATGTTTGCAAGTCAATACCAGTTCTGTTAATTTTTTTAGAAAAATAACCAATTCTCAATCGTGCCGTTATAAATTGAGCTATTTTCGTCTAACTGCATACTGACAGCATCTCTAACAAGTGGGGCCCATATGTAAGGACCAAGTTGGCAGTACACGTGGAAGTGGAGCCCACCTGTCAACCCCATTCTTCTTTTCCTCTCTATTCTTCTTTTCCCCAACCAGCCCGCAAGAGCAAGAGCATCCCCTTCCCCTCTGGCGTATGTCGCCCCGACTCCCCATCTTAACCATCGTCAGCGGGCGTCCTTGCCAGCTTGCCTTCCCACCTTCTTCGTTGCAGGCGAGTGTGACCTGCCTATCACCATTGACGATGATCGTAGGTGAAAGATCGGTATAAGCGACTAGAGGGGGTGAATAGGCGCTACTCATTTTTAGCTTATTTTCAAATTAAGGCTTAACATAAAGTAAGTTCTCTAGATATGCAACTAGTTGAAGGAACCTATATGAAAAGCAAGCATGCAACATCAATGAAGGAGTGTAAAGGATAAAAATAACCAAGAGTCGACACGGAGATGTTTTCCCGAAGTTACTTCCTTTTTAAGGGAAGTGCGTCTCCGTTGGAGGGGTGGGCGGTACTAAGGCCACCAACGTCACAAAAGGCCTCACGCTATTCTCCCGCGCACTCGCCTCAAGGCAAGCACACGATCCACTATGCGGTGCCCTTGAAGGCGACGACCAAAATCTTGTACAACTCTTTGGGGCACTTCTCCACAACTGAATTGGAGGCTCCCAAGAAGACCTCGAAGTTCTTACACACGAGGATGAGCTATGGAGGGCGACTTCTTCAAGTTAGGGTTTTCTCAAAACCTAGAGCAACAACTTCTTACACAAATGGTGAGGCGAGACAAATCTGAAGGGAATATGCCCGAGAGGCAATAATAAAGTGGTTGTAATCTTATTCCTTTTTTATGATAAATGTTTATCTTGCATGCTATAATTATATTAATTGAAAACGTTAATACATGTGTGTTTAATAAACAGATAAAGGGTTTCTAGTTATGCCTATCTTATAAACTAACTCGTTGATTAACAAGATGATCAAGGTTTCCTGATCATGGGCATTGGATGTTGTTAATAACGAGGTCACAACATTGGTGGAATGTTGTGATGAACATTCATCCAAAAAAATAGCACTGCGATCAAAGTCATTGTGTTCAAATTGCTATGACAACATACGAAGTAACTTTAGTCCTTAGACCATGAGATTATATCATTCACTAACACCAGAAGAGTAACTTGATAATATCAAATGTCCCACCATAACAGGGTGACAATAAAGGTGGGTTCAGATACTTCAAAAGTGTTATGTAGAGGCTCATAGATCAAGAGTGGGATTTATCCATCCAGACGAGGGAGAGATATACTTTGGACCCTCTTGGTGATATCACATTGATGTAGCTTGCAAGAAAGTGATAAGATCACTAGAATGTTATATCACGGAAATGAGAAAAGAGTATTTGTCGATAACGAGATCAAACTAGGTATGGGGATACCGATGATCGAACCTCGGACATGTAATATATCGCGAGACAAAGGGATTTAGTTACAAACATTAAAGGTTCACACGATCACTGGAGTCATCATTGAATATGTGGGAATCAGTACGGATGTCCAAGTCCCGCTGCTGATTATTGATCGAAGAGGGGTCTCAATCATGTCTACATTATTCGCGAACCGTGGGGGACACACTTAAGATATACTAACACCATTTAGAGCAAATATGTTTCAGATAAAGATTTAAGAAAGCGTTGGAATCATTTCGATGGAAACCGAAATTGTTTCGGGTGATATTGCAGAAACTGGTTCTGCATGTGATATTGAAATGTTCCGGAGAAGGGGGGTTTATGTGAATGTTTGTTAATTAAAATAATTAAACAAATTCTGTATAAAAAAATAAAAGAGCTTTATTAAATAAGAGTTTGCATTAAATTTGGTGGAAATTTAATGGAGGTGAGTGGATTTTTGAGTGGAGGCATGTTTATGTGAGTGGGAGCTCCACCCACATGAATGATGGAAGAGGTGGGGCACCACCTTGGCCGCCGGCCATGGGAGGGGCTGCCCCCCTCTCCCCTATAAACGGCCCTCCACTCCTCCTCTCATCTCACACCTCCTCGTGAAGGGTCTCTCTCCCCCTCTAGAATTATTTCCCAGTGGTCTCGGATTAGCGAGATACATGTTCCTGATGGCTTTGTCTAAAATGAGTTGTTGCTTCCGCTGCATTGCTGGAGCAAAGATGCGGAGGTTGTCGGGGTACCGGACATGTGTGCGATCACGGATGCACTGCTGCTTTGCGGTGTTGGACCTGCTGGACTTGCTCAACTTCATCACGATCTTGAGATCGGCAAGTGAACGACTACATCATCCACAAAATTAGAATTTGTTAACAAAGCTTTTCGGTCTTCAAGGGTAAGATCTCTATTGATGTATGTCCACCCGTTGATTGTATCTAGGTAGATAGATCTTGGTGTTTAGTTGTTCACTTCGTATGAATTTCTTTGTTTTCTATGTTGCGAACCCAATAGTGGTATCAGAGTCTGATCTATGCGTAGATGCTTTGCACGGGTAGAACACATAAGAGTATGTGGGTGTTGATGATCATGTTATTGCATCTTATATGTATTTTGGATATTGGTGGCATGGTGGGATGAAGCGGCCCGGACTAACTTTACATGTCCTCGCACATGAGACTTGTTCCACGCTTGACATACAACTAGTTTTGCATAAGTGGCTAACAGGTGTCTGTCTCTCCTACTGTAGTCAATATCTGATTTACAACGAGTTGCTAATAATTTGATTATCATCATTGTGGTTCCATGTTCGTAGGTAAGAATGGTTCTATCTCTGAAAGTCCTAAGCCACGTAAAACCATGCAATTGATAAATTAGAGGCGTCTAGTTTAGTTGTTGCTGAGCAAGGTCATGATATGTGAAATGATATTGATTTCTCCATGTATTTTGGTGTTGATGACAACTTCAATTGTGGTTTAACCATGTGTCTAAGTTGCAGGTTTTATCTATGGACGATTTAGTTGGTGGACTCTTCTCTTGGAGGAGCTTGAAGACGATGGCTATTATTTGCACTTTCTTTTTCTTTTGTTTTAGGAAACCATACTATCAAGAGGGGGTCCACCTAGGAAGGTTCTCGGAAATCACGCTTTCATGCATAGACCATATGAGCACATTCACAACCTTCCCATGTTTTAAGCGAGAGAGATCTTTAGAGGAGGTTGAGTGGTTTCTGTCCTGACCGGTAGTACTGGCTAGGCGTTGGTAGTACCGCCAAAAGGGTTTTGGGAGCTGATCCAGTGGTACTTCCGGTTGTTGTTCTAACCCTAACTAAAGAGGAATTCGGTTCAGATATACTTCTGTATCTAAGTGTTATATTTGCCAGAATTAGCATCGGAACTAGCACCTGTAGTACCGGCCAGAAGTTTTGGTCAGCTTGGACTGGAACTTCTGGCCAGCGCGGTCCAGCCCTAGCCTCCTTGAGCGGTAGTACCACTGTGGCCCGGTAGTACCGGTCAGTCCCTCTCGACCTAGTATTTTTGACATTTGTTCCGCTCCAGGTACCGCTAAAGAGAAATTTGGTTCAGATATACTTATGTATCAAAGTGCTATATTTGCCGGAATCTGGACCGGAACTTTCGTCAGTAGTACCGATCAGAAAGTGGGGCCCGCTGAGATGTCTTTCCAACCGTTCCGTGGAGCGGCTCCGGACCATTGGGGGCTGCTCATCGGAACTACCGGCTCGCCACCGTTATTACTGGTGGTGTCAAAGGTGGGCAGAAACGGCTCGTTGTGAAGGGGCCTATTTAAGGCTCTCTTCTTCCTCCTCTCCCATCCATCTCTTCGTTTTCTCTCTCCTCCATTAATACAAGAGCTTCACTTGCCTAGATCTCTCTCCCTACCCACTCAAACTTCTTGATCTTTTGAGGATTGGGGGAGGTGACCTAGATCTACACTTCCACCAAAGGAATCGTGATTTCCCCCACCCATCCTTCGTGGATCTTGTTACTCTTGGGTTCTTGGAACCCTGGACGGTGTACGACATCCTCGGAGCTATGGCAATTTTTGTGAAGCTTCGTGGTGCCGTTGATGGCCTCCAATTGAGTTGTGCAGTCTCCCCTCAACCTTGTTGTAAAGGTTTCGGTTGGCGCCTTCAAGGTCACCGATTAGTGGATTGTGAGGCCGTCTTTGTGGTGGTGCTCACCAGAGAAGAAGGTGAGGCCTTTGTGATGCTCGGGTGACCTTGTGTGGCTTCGACACCTCTCCAACATAGACGTAGCTTCCTTGGAAGTGAACTACGTGAATTACATCTCTGTGTCCCCTTGTCGGTTTATCCGTTCCTCTCCTTTACTTCTTGCAATTACCGTCTTGTTTACTTGTTGTATCATTTACCATATAGGTTGTTTATCTAGTTGCATATCTAGTGAACTTTACTTTGTGCAAAGCCTAAAATTGCAAGAAAATAATAAAAATTGGTAGTCTTCTATTCACCCCCCTCTAGTCGACCAAAGTTGGGCCTTTCAATATGGTAATGTTATAATTTATAGTATGGATTGATACTCTTGGAAATTATAACATATCAAAGTGTAAGTTTCATAGACCTTGGCCTTACACATATGGGAATGATGAAGATCATGCCACATTGCACAAGATAGTAATCAAGTGCAAGAACCATATCATATCACTTTTTGCATATGATGTTTGTTTGCATCTTATATTGCTTGTTTGGCGCTTTAGTAGCATTATAAGATGATCCCTCATTTAAATATCAAGATAAGAATGTGTTCTTCCATAGTATGCACCATTAAGAAAGTTCGTTGTTTCGAGACACCACGTGATGATCGGGTGTGATAGACTCTATGTTCACATAAAATGGGTGTACGGCAGTTTTACACACACGGGTACTAAGGTTCTTACTTAGCAAGCCTAGCATGTACAGACATGGCCTTGGAACACGAACCGAAAGGTAAAGAATGAGTCATATGGTTGATATGATGACCATATAGAGGCTCGCCTTTGAAGCTACACCAACTCACGTGATGATCGATCTTGGTGTAGTGGATCTGGTTCATGTAATCACCAAAACAACTCGAGGGATGTTGGCTTTGAGTGGAAGTTTATTTGTAATTTGGATTAGTCGAACTCAATTTATCATAAACTAAAATTGAAATGAATTTGCATAATTTTTTGTAGTCATTGGCATCCATTTACTACCTTGCGCCTAGTTTTAATTGAGATAATAGAACTATAGAATTCTGGATATTTACTTTACGAACTAGTATCGTATTGTTTTGACTATCAATCTAAAGTTTAAAGTCTTATTGCAAAGTTTTAGCAAATTCCATTTACTCCATGAAGTTTAATAAGTAGTATTAAACCAAGAGTAATAATTATAGTGTTAGTATCTAAAGTATCATGTTTGCTTCCATGATCCTTGATATTCAAAGGTGTTTTAGTATCAAGGTTATCTAGTAGCTGAAATAATTGTTTCAGAAATCATCATGTGTGGAAGATATTGTAATATCTGAAACAATGTTTATGTTTGCAATATGATAGAGTATAATTTGTAAAAATACATGTTCTCATATTGTATGAGAATTTGTGAAGGTTGGAGACGCTAGGCGTCCTAATCTCCCAAAAAGGTTTTTGGACCTGACATTATACTCGCGATTCGCTCTTATAGGCTACAATGGCTTGATCATGATAAGGATGAATATAAGATGTAGGTAAAATGTTTAATACACTAAAAAGATTACTAAAGAATGGATTTTAAAAGAACGCCAAACATTTGATGATGGTGATCCACTTCAAAATGCAAGTCCAAAGGTATTAGTATTTGAAAATACATGTTTTGGACTATGTGTCATGTGTATGGCGCCACTATTGATGTTGATAAATTCTTTTAAAAGGAAAAGGAAATGCTGAAAGATAATCTATAAAATATTTGGCAGAAAAGAAAAGACTGGAAATTTCTAGCTTAAGTATATAGATGATATACATGTTATGGTTGTATTCTTTGCTTGTTAAACAATGTGGTTTTCGGGTATTGGATACCGAATTGGTTGGTGTGAAATGTCATACAAAATAACACAATTCACTAACCACAGTGGCCTAAGTAACTAGCAAAGGAATATGTGATGATGTTCATCGAAAACAAATAAATTGTTATTGTGTTTCTCGTTGACATCAAATCTTACCTTCAAGATTTGTTTTAATAATTGTTATTTTGTTTTGGTATTATGAGAATAATGGTTGTTCAAATAATTACCGTATTCTATAAAAGATGGATGAACTTTTACAAGTCTAGTTGGAGAAATCACATCCATAAAAACTAATGCTAAAATGTCGCAAGACAAATAATTAAAAGATCACTTACAAAGTGACATCGCTGTTTAAATTATATTGGAAATAAAATATGAAGAAACTCCATGTTGATGGATTTTTGGAGTCTTTGACTTTGATCAATTGACGCTTGTGAGACTTTCCTGGAGATAATTTAAATTATGTTCATAGGCCAAAGAGGAACGAATGACTAACCTATTGGAAATTGTAGATGTTGATGTATATAGTCCATTATGCGTAGCAAGGTGTGATGGATCTTTCAACTTCATATACTTTCTCTGTTAATTTGAGTGAATATATGTGTATATTTACTTAATAAGGAAGAAGTATGAAACATTTGAAAATTATTCAAAGACTTTCAAGATGAAGTGGAAAATCATTGTAACGAGAAAATAAAGAATTTATGATTCAATCATAAAGGAAGATATTTGAGTTAGAGCGCTGATGGCTCTGAAATATAGCCATCTATGTCCATATTTAAACTAGATATTAATCATATTTTTGATGAAATATCTCTCTAAACCCTGCCACTAATGCTAATATTCAGAGGGGTATACAATCCTTTGTTCTTGTATTTTTCCTGCGCAGATAATGTTATTTAAAGGAGAGAATCACTACATTAAAGTCAAAGATATGATATTTCCTTCAACCAGAAGAAACCAGGAGCCGTCCAACGAAGGCAGACGTCGTAACGACCAACTATACGGCCGGAGAAAAAATTCTGACTGTATAGCTCCGGTCGTATAGTTGGCGCCGCCACCGTTAGGTCAAACAGAACAACTTTCGTGAAGGGACCCCTATATAAAGAAGCCTTAGGCAACGGGAAAACATCTCTGGCTGCGACCCCCGACTCCGAAGAAGCCATACCTCGCCAAAAAGCCACCTCCAGATCTCCACACCCTCTTCCATCTCCATAGCCATACTTTACCACTTGTAATAGTAGATCTCTTCTTTGATTGGCGACATTGTAAGACTATTGCTATCAATCTTATGATTTTCATTACAATGTTTGTGATTGTTGATCCCATCTCTATGTATGAGTAATTCTCCTTGGGCTAAGAGCTTCGGCCTAGCCATGTAGCAATTGTGCATGTGATTTATCATAGATGGGATCGTGTATTAATTTGTATGACATGATGATTATTGTATCCTCTCTTGCTTCAATCCAAGGACTTGTCAGGTACCCCAAGACCCCAAAGGTTGAGCCAGGTATGGGGAGTATGAGTGATGACTGATCTACAGGTTGGGAACCCCAGTGACAGAAGGGGTAGTACGGCTGTATGTGAGGGATTTGCTTGGGATTAATGGTGACATTACTATGCATATCATTAGTTCTCTTTCTTCTATGGATGAGACTAGTAGGTTATTGCTATAAACGGTTGCGGAGGCAATAGCAATTACGGATGCACTGCCTACATATAATTTATCTTGCTCTAACAAGTACACGCATACTTTATTTCTATATTTTATTTCCATCAGATGTTTTTGCATAGCTACAGGTGAAATCGAACACCCTAGGCCCTCTTTCTCCATCATCGACAACAACAAAAATACGCAAGCTACTGGTCTGGTAAAAACACAAAAGGAATTCTAAAACTCCCGAAGGTCTGATGACCCACAAGTATAGGGGGTGTATCGCAGTATTTTCGAGGGAAGTGAAACCCAATTTATTGATTCGACACAAGGGGAGCCAAAGAATATTTATAAGCCTTAACAACTGAGTTGTCAATTCAGCTGCACCTAAAAACAATCTTGCTCATAGTAGTTTATCAGTAGCATCAGCTTTGTAG
The DNA here is from genome assembly GCA_916181665.1 of Avena sativa. Taxonomy (NCBI): domain Eukaryota; kingdom Viridiplantae; phylum Streptophyta; class Magnoliopsida; order Poales; family Poaceae; genus Avena; species Avena sativa. Next base: position 441,535,356 of record OV702295.1, read on the forward strand.
TAGGAATAGTAAAGTAATAGCAGTAGTAAAAGTAAAGGCGATAGTAACAATTGCAGTAAACAGTAAGATTGAAGCGTGGTAGGCATAGAGATGGATGGACGGGCGTTGCATGGACAAGTCAATTCACATGGCAATCAGAACATAGGGCATTTATAGATAAATAAGATAAAGAATCCAAGTACTAGATAATCATAGGCATGTGTTCCATATATAGTCATATGTGCTCGCAATGAGAACTTGCACAACATCTTTTGTCCTGCCAGCCCGTTTGCAGCGGGGCCTCAAGGGAACTACTGGCAATTAAGGTGCTCCTTTTAATAGAGCACCGGGGCAAAGCATTAACACTCCATGAACACATGTGATCCTCACATCAAAGCCATTCCCTCCGGTTATCCCGATTTCTATCACTTCGGGGCCTTTGGTTCCGGACAACAACGTGTGTATACAACTTGCAGGTAAGACCATAAACAATACTATCATAATGAATCAATAACATGTTCAGATCTGAAATCATGGCACTCGGGCCCTAGTGACAAGCATTAAGCATAACAAGTCGCAACAAAGTCAAAAAGCACCAATAGAAGATACTAGGCACCATGCCCTAACAATCTGATGCCATTACATGAACGATCTCATCCAATCCCTACCATCCCCATAGCCTACAGCGGGGGATTACTCACTCATAGATGGGGGAAACATGGATGGTCGATGGAGAAGCGATGGTGATGATGATGGCGATGATCTCCTCCAATTCCTCGTCTTGGTAGGGTGCCAGAACGGAGTTTCTGGTTCCGAATCATGGAATCTGGTGGTGCCGGCGGAGCAGAACTCTTTCTAGAAAAACATCCCCCCCCCCGAGTTTTTAGGTCAGAAGGCAACTTATAGGCGAAGAGGGAGACCGAGGGGGTATGTGGGGCGGCCAGACCACCCCCTGGTGTGGCCAGGCCTAGCCCGCATGGCCAGGTGGTGTGGCCTGGGCCCAGCCCCACTCTGTCTCGTATTCTGGCTCCGTGAGTCTTCTGGCGAAATAGGATTTTTGGCATATTTTCCGGGATTTTTCCTGATAGTTGATTTTCTGCACAAAAACTAGACACCAAAGTAATTCTGCTGAAAACAGCGTTAGTCCGTGTTAGTTGTATCCAATTCACACAAGTTTAGAGGAAAAACAATAGCAAAAGTGTTCGGGAAAGTAGATACGTTTTGGACGTATCAACTCCCCCCAAGCTTAGCTTATTGCTTGTCTCAAGCAATTCAGTTGAAAACTGAGTGCGATAAAAGAAACTTTCACGAACACATGCTTCATATGATGTATATATTCTCAGCATATGATCAACTACTTAGACAATTCATAATAAGGAGTATGCAACTAAGTTTACTTAATAGGCAATGCAAGCTATGAAGAGATTCCAACTCAAAAATAATAAGTAGCATGAAACATAAACATAAGCAACATACAATGCTCATAACAAGATATGATAGAGTGGTATCTCGCTTGCCTTTGATTGTGAATGCCAAGGCACCTCTGAAGTTCAGGTGAAGACTAGAAGTAAAGATATCAAAGATACAAGCATCAAAGTCATAACACAAATAATCAAGTTTTGAGACAAGCATATTACACTAAGAATGACAACTATGCTCTCAAGCAAGTGCTTATAGAATAGGTGGTGACTCAACAAGGAAATGAAAAAGGTTTTGAATAATTTGAAAGGCTTCCAAATGCTGAAAGTATGGTACTCGTTAGCTTTGAGCTCTCATTGCCCCTATCATAAGCATCTTTAAATGGTTAAGGTTAAAGTGACACAACTAAGAGGATATGCTTGACAAGTTATAAGCTAAAGTCTCATGCCCCTTACTTACGAGTACCGAACCTCATGCTACTCAACTTCAGTCACAAGTAAGCTCTTATCATTGTAAGTACATATGTATCATAGAGAACCGCCAACGGGGTACCCCTTGCACATGATATAGGAGCTATCCCATAATCAAAATGACAAGGCAAGCAGACAATGAGCATCTCAGTGATCTTTTTATTTGCTATTTGCATAGGTTTTTATTGAGGATGCTTCATAGAATGCTCATTATGGTTATGCTGCAAGTTTCCACCATGATTAGGCATGGCTTAGGCTAGCGGCCCAGGCGTTTCTCTAACACATATACAAACTCCATGATCTTACAAGTTCCCCTTTTATTTCACACCGCTGGGATCCATAAGCAAAAGAATCATGATATCAACTGGGTACAAAGTGCCCGTGAAATGTTGAAAGCGTTCCCCATGATACATGGTTCTGCTAACTTCAACTTATAAAGCGCAAGCATATACGCAACAAAGATGGACGCAATGGTTCAAGATTATTAAGTGTAAGAAAGTAAAGTGTGTCATCAAGTTCGTGAGAGCTTTACTAACTAACTTTCTCATAACAAGCAAACATTTTATTTGGAAGAAAACAAGGCACACTAAATATGCACGGAACAACAAATAATGCTAATAGGTAGGTATGGTGGACACTTTTGGCAATGTTTGGTTTTAGGGAGTTTACGAGTAAAACTTATACTCAGTGCAGGTGAAGGCTAGCAATAGTAAGGGAGCGACAAACGAGAGAGCAATAACTGTCATAATCATGCTTGCATCAAAACAGGACTAATCATGGCATGAAAGTGATTCAACACCCCTGAGGCAAAATAATTCATCGAGGCTTAACTGATTATTGAATCAGCCATATGCATGCGTGAGCATGTGCCAAGTCAATTCAAGTGAAACACTTAGAGGGAGATACCACAGTGTCATACCAAATTATGAATAGAGCAATGCAAGTAAACATTCATATGACACGCTATAAATTATTAGCGAGCTGGAGCTAATCATAGGAAATCAAGAACTACTAAGCATCCATAAATAACATACACCCTACACGAACAGGCTAAGCATGCCCACAATAATGAGTATATGTACAAAAATGAAAACAAATAGAGTTCGTTACCAGCCTCTTACCACACCTCAAGTTGTCATTAATCCTCATTATTGCCCTTCACTTGTGTGGCTTGAATAATAACATGAAACCAAATTCCACTAAGGACTGCTGAATCCCGCAACAAACTCACAAAACCAAATAAGAACAACAAATATTTTTGGTGTTTTCGATTTTTAAAAAATAAGAACCAAAAAGGAAGAACAAGCAAAGAAAAATCTTTTTGGGTTTTTCGAATAGTTCAAACAAAGCAAAAAGGAAAAAGCAAACCAAGGCAAAAAGAAGAAGAAGCAAACAAAGAGAAACAATAGAAATATTTTTTGGTCTTTTTGTGTTTTAGAAAGCGAAAACAAAGAAAGAACGAAAACTAAAAAGAGAACGAAACATGAATATACAAAGTACCGACGAAACATGATATGGAGATGAGTGTGATGTCGGTGTACCTCCCCCAAGCTTAGGCTTTTTGTCTAAGCGGGTGTCAATCCCAAGCTGGCCAGGATGGAGCGCCTCCGTAGTATGGTGAGGAGGTACCCTCGTCTTGGTGCGAGCTCTAGGACGCCCCACCATAGTGCGCAGAGTAATCGTAGGAGGGAACATCCTCCTGGTGTTGCCTGTGGAAACCCAGCAAGCGGAGCTGCTCGTCCACCTCCTCCTTGGAGCGCGACCACGGCCTCCTATGAACATTGAACAAAGTAGATTGCGGCAAATGAATCTCCCTTTCATCCCCGTCAGTAAACAACATCCTGTATACTAGATTGTCCATATCGGAATCAGCAGTGACGAATTGATGTGTTTTCATGGTAGCAAGGTCAAGCCTTTGTGGTGCCAATATAGTATCATTTGGATCCACAGAAAGCTCTAATGCATTGACCATACGTGAAGCGATGATGCCCCCATAAATAGGCCCCTTAGCAGCTAAGCGGCGAGCAATAAGAGAGCCAAGATTGTACCGAGTATCATTGTTAAGCACAGCAGCGAGGAAGGCCAAATGATAATTGGAGATATTACTCATATTCTCCCTACCAAGAACGCTAGTAGCAAGATAATAGGCAAAGTATCTAAGAGCAGGGAGTTGGATGTTTCTTATCTTCCCGCGCTGAGCTACGCGGTCGTCGTCATTGGTCACACCCCGATAGAGCTCCAACAAATCAGCGGGTCGCCCTTGAATCTTCTTCACGGTCCCTGTCATGCCTACACCTATAATACTGCAAAATCTTTCCAATGGCATGGTAAGGGCAGATTATAAATTCTGAAAGAGACAGTTGACTGATAGGGGGTGTTAGTAAAAACGAAACTCTCAATAAAAGTTTTGGTGAGCATAGCGTATTGCTCACTCTCATCTTGCATGTATGAGGTCAAACCAACCCTCTGAATCAGTAGCAAGAAATCATCAAGAATCCCTACAGCTTGTAAGAAAGTAAAACAAGGAAAAGTAGATGGGTGAGAATCCCCATCATCTCCTTCATTACCAATGCGGGGTGCAATGAGATCTTCGTTGTATGATGGCCTAAACTGAGAGGCTGATCTTGAGGGCCTTGACCTCCTAGGTGTATCCCTCTCAAATATTTCTCCAAAGGTGTGGTTGTTTATGTTTGATATTCTGAAATTTAAACATCTATTAAACAAGTGATTGCAAAGTGAATACATAATGAAGGACACTACTCATAGGGACTTGTAGAGGCCTAAACATGCATCAAAACTATATCTCTAAGCATTGAACAAGCTTACTATAACCTATCACCTACAGTAGCAAAATACTCAAGATATAAACCACTAAACACAAATCTACTTGGACAAGCGGAGGAGTCACATACCGGAGAACAAATGCTCCAAATTTCAGCAGCAAAGATGGGCTGAGCAAGGAGATCGAAAAATCGAGGGCAAGAACAGCAAGAACGCGATTTCGAGCAATGAACTGGTGTTTCTCGGGAGAGAGAAGAAAGTGGCAAGTGAGAGAGTGAGTGGAGGGCCAGGGGTGGCCCACACCATGGGCAGGCGCCCCCCTGGGCTGGCCGCGCCACCAGGTGGTGTGCCTGCCTGGTGGGCCCCCTGTTACCTTCCAGGCACGCCTCTGCCCCTTTTTTCACGTAAAAATTTAATATGAATTTTCTAGAATTTTTCGAGACACTTTATTTTTGGGCAATTTTCAGGCATAACAGAATGATTTTCTGACAGAAAAAAGTTTCAGGAATGATGCAAAGACAAAACAAGGCTAGAACTTCAGAAGTTCTAAGACACTCTAAGATGCAAGCAACTAACAACAGAAAAGAAAACTAAACGAAAGCAAAAACTAAATGGATAGAATAGAAGTAAGCGGAGATAATCATGGTGAAAACATTGTTTTGCTCAATGAAATCCTTTGGTTAACAAGGTTGATCAGGTCTTGTTACCAAAACAATTTTATATGAAACAAAACTTTGTATTCCACTAATGATTATGTTACCTCAACTTTGATAGCAATGGTCCCAATCATAATAGTTTCAAATTTTTATCTTGGTATGGGGCAATATATCTCTCCAACTTGAATGCCCTCAACATGTTCAATTGAATTTAAACCATAAGTCCTATCAATCTTCTTGGGGAAATAGACAGTATGCTCCTTGTCATTAACATTAAAGGTCACCTTTCCTTGATTACAATTAATAACAGCTCCTGCAGTATTAAGAAAAGATCTCCCAAGAATAATAGACATATTATCATCTTCAGGCATTTCAAGCACATCAAAATCAGTTAATATTAAGCAATTATGAGCCACTTGAACAGGTACATCCTCACATATACCAACAGGAAGAGTGGTAGATTTATCAGCCATTTGCAAAGATATATCAGTTGGTATTAGTTTTTCCAGTTGAAGTCTCTTGTAGAGAGAAAAAGGCATAACACCTGCTCCCAAATCACACAAAGCAGTTCTAACATAACTATTTTTAATAGAGCAAGGAATAGTTGGAATCCCTGGGTCTCCAAGTTTCTTTGGAACCTTACCATTAAAGGAATAATTAGCAAGCAAAGTAGAGATTTCTTCATTAGGGATCTTCCTTTTATTCGAGACAATATCCTTCATATACTTTGAATAGGGAGGCAATTTAATAGCATCAGTCAAAGAAATTTGCAGGAATAAAGGTTTCATCGACTCACAAAACTTATTATAGTGTTCATCTTCCTTTGACTTGTGTTTCTTATCAGGGAAAGGCATAGGTTTTTGGACCCAAGGCTCTCTTTCACTACCATGTTTCTTAGAAACAAAATCTTCTTTAGTGTATTTAGTATTCTTAGTGTGCTTTTCAGGTTCTTGTCCAACTCTTTATTTATCAGGAACATCATTTTCTTCATTACTGCTTTCAGTTTCATCATTAGAGACAGATATACTATTAGGATCTTTAGCAGGTTCAGAGGGTTCTACAATAGTTTTATGTTTCTTTTTTCTTTTCTTACGAGTAGTACCAATATTTTCAGCTTGTTGAGAATCCTGCTCAATTCTTTTGGGATGCCCCTCAGGATATAGAGGATCCTGGGTAGCAGCACCACTTCTAGTTCTAATTTCATAAGCATGTTTTTCTTTGGCAGCATTAACTAGCAAGTCTTTTTGCACTTTAATAAGTTGATCTATTTGAGTTTGAACCATTTGAAAATGTTTAACAAGCATTTTAACATCATTAGAGGTTCTTTCCACAATATCTTTTAACTCAATAATAGCTCTAGAGTTTTCCATTAGATGATTTTGCACCCTTTTATTAAAATTATCTTGCTTAACAATAAAAATATCGATTTCTTCTAAGCATTGATCAGGAGGTTTAGAGTAAGGGATATCACCTTCATCAAAGTGTTGGAGAGAGTGTACCTCAATAGTGGATGAGTGGGGAATTGGCTTACATAATTCTTCTATAGGAGGTAAATTCTTGACATCTGCAGCTTTAATTCCCTTCTCCTTAAGACATTTCTTAGCTTCCTTCATCACTTCATCATTTAGTTCAATAACTCCCCGCTTCTTAGATGTTGGTATAGGCGCAGGAATAGTTGGTTCAGGTATAGTTGTCTCAGGTATAGCTGGTTTAGGAGGAGTCCAATCTTCATAATTGTTGTTTATTTTAGCCATTAATTCCTCAGCTTCCTTGGGAGTCCTATTCCTGAAAACACAATCAGCACAGCTATCCAGGTATGTCCTAGATTCTTTAGTTAGTCCATTATAAAATATATCAAGAAGCTCATTCTTAGGTAAAGGACATCCAGCCTATGCATGAATCAAAGCACAAAACCTTGCCCATGATTTAGGCAATATCTCTTTTTCTCCCTATTTAAAATCAAAAAGTTCCTACAAAATAGCATGTCTAGCACTAGGAGGAAAATATTTCTGCAGGAAAGTACTAATCAAGCAATCAGGGCTATCAATAGATCCAGGAGGTAAATTACTAAACCAAGTTTTAGCTTCTCCTTTTAGTGAAAAGGGGAAAATTTTAGCAACAAAGTAGGTGCGCATCTTAATATCATCAGAAAACAGGCCACTCATGGTAGAAAGCTCAGTCATATGTGCTACTGCACTTTCATTCTTAGTCCCACAAAAAGGTTCTTTCTCAGCAATAGCTATATAGGATAGATCAAGAGAGAAATCATAATCTTTATCTTTAATGTTTATGGGAGATGCAGCAAACTTAGCATTAGGAGACAATTTGGATATAATAGTACACCTCTCAAGGAGACTCTTAGCAGCACTCCTATCATGGGTGTTTTGACATTCTTTAATAAATTCGTCGGTCATCTCAATATAACCGTCTTCAATATCATAGCTCTCACTAGACTCAGGCGAACTAACAGGTGTAGTAGTGTCTTCATTAGGAGTTTTAGTATTTCCAGCAATAGTTATAGCAATCGTAGCATCTAGGAAAGGACCTAATGAACCACTCTTATCAAGCACAGTAGAAGCAGCATCATAAGTATCAGAAGTTTCAGATTCAGCAGTAGTAGCAGTGTGTGTAACATGTGTATGTGGTGGTGTAAGGAACTTACTCATAACAGATGGTGAATCAAGAGCAAAAGAGGTGTTCAGAACCATACCTCTTCTTGTAGTGGATGGTAAAATAGGAACCTTGTGATACATTGCAAATGTATCTATAATTTTTGATGTTCCATGCTTGGTTTTATCCACTTTCTTGTGTTTTGTCCACACTTTGGAGTACTTTTCATATGATTTCTTGGACTAACCTATTAACAAGAGCCACAGTGCTAGCTGCTTGTTTTCTGCTATTTTTGGTTCTAGGAAAGTCAGAAAATGAATATTCTCGGAATTGGACGGGACAAAAGCCAAAGTACCTATTTTCCGGAAGTCATCAGATGCCAGAATACGAGACGGAGAAGGGCTGGGGGGCAGCCACACCACCTGGCCGCGCGGCCAGGCCTGGCCCAAGCCAGGGGTGGTATGGCCGACCCCAGCACCCCCTCGGCCTCTCCTTCCGCCTATATATTACCTTCGGGACGAAAACCCTAAGTACCCGATCAAAAATCCACGAAAGAGTCTGTAGCCGCCGTCATCTCCATCCCTAGATCGGGATGGATCTGAAGCTCTTCCCGGCACCCTGCCGGAGAGGGGAATTCACCTTGGAGGCCTTCTTCATCATCATGCAAGCCTCCGGTGTGATGCGTGAGTAGTTCCTCTTTGGACTACGGGTCCATATAGTAGCTAGATGGCTGGTTCTCCTCCTTTGTGCTTTCAGGTTTAGATCTTGTGAGCTCCGTTCATGAGCAAGATCATCTATTTGTAATTCTTCATGTTGTGTTTGCGGGGATCCGATGGATATTGAGATGCTATTTCAAATTGATTATTGATTCTATCATGTCTTTGTTATTTGTGATCTTGCATGCTTTCCGTTGTTAGTAGCTATCTTGGCCAAGTAGATGCTAGCAACTCCAAGAGTTAGTATTTATGCTCGATAGTGGGTTCATGCCTCTGGTAATCTGGGGAAGTGACAAAAATCTCTAAGGTACTGATACATTGCAAATGTATCTATAATTTTTGATGTTCCATGCTTGGTTTTATCCACTTTCTTGTGTTTTGTTCCAACTTTGGAGTACTTTTCTTATGATTTCTTGGACTAACCTGTTAACAAGAGCCACAGTGCCAGCTGCCTGTTTTCTGCTATTTTTGGTTCCAGGAAAGTCAGAAAATGAATATTCTCGGAATTGGACGGGACAAAAGCCAAAGTGCCTATTTTTCCGGATGTCATCAAGTGCCAGAATACGAGACGGAGAGGGGCCAGGGGGCCACCACACCACCTGGCCGTGCAGCCAGGCCTGGCCCGCGCCAGGGGGTGGTGTGGCCGCTCCCGGCACACCCTCGGCCTCTCCTTCCGCCTATATATTGCCCTTGGGACGAAAACCCTAAGTGCCCGATCGAAAATCCACGAAAGAGTCTATAGCCGCCGTCATCTCCATCCCTAGATCGGGAGGGATCTGAAGCTCTTCCCGGCACCCTGCTGGAGAGGGGAATTCACCCTGGAGGCCTTCTTCATCACCATGCAAGCCTCCGGTGTGATGCGTGAGTAGTTCATCCTTGGACTACGGATCCATGTAGTATCTAGATGGCTGGTTCTCCTCCTTTGTGCTTTCATGTTTAGATCTTGTGAGCTCCGTTCATGATCAAGATCATCTATTTGTAATTCTGCATGTTGTGTTTGCGGGGATCTGATGGATATTGAGATGCTATTTCAGATTGATTATTGATTCTATCATGTCTTTGTTATTTGTGATCTTGCATGCTTTCCGTTGTTAGTAGCTATCTTGGCCAAGTAGATGCTAGCCACTCCAAGAGTTAGTATTTATGCTCGATAGTGGGTTCATGCCTCTGGTAATCTGGGGAAGTGACAGAAATCTCTAAGGTACTAGATGTGCTGTTGCTACTAGGGAGAAAACAACAATCCTTTGTTCATAGAACAATCGTATTGTTTACTTTACACGCAGTTCGTAAAGCAATAATTTGTTGCTTGCAACTTAATACTGGAGGGGGTTCGGATGATAACCTAAAGGTGGATTATTAGTCATAGATGTAGTTGGATGGCGGTCTATGTATAATGTTGTAATGCCCAATCAAGTCTCAAAGGAGTCAAGATGATTAGTATATGCATGTATTGCTTTCTCGGTGTTTGTCAATTGCCCCGCTGTAATTTTTTCACCCAGCATGTTATCCATCTTAAGGAGAGCCACCTCTAGTGAACTATGGATCCCGGTCCTTTTTCTTTACATATAATCTACAACTGTTTACTTCTTTGTGTTTACTTTCTACAAACTATTACTTCTTTCCATTCGATACGTTTAATCCTTTGTTTTCCACAAAACACGGTGAGATTGACAACCTCATCGCAAGTTGGGGACAAAGTTCTGTGGTTGTGTTGTGCAGGTCTCCACGTTGCTACTAGCACCGGTAGTGCGCCCTACCAAAGCTCAGCTAGTAACACCTTTGGGGTGTTTCCTTGCTCCTACTGGTTCAATTAAACCTTGGTTTCATAACTGAGGGAAACTTGCTGCTGTGCTCATCATACCTTCCTCTTGGGGTTCCCAACAAGCTCTACATCAACACCGCATCAAGCATTTTTCTGGGCGCCGTGCATTGAGCCATCAAGCGATTTTCTGGCGCCGTTGCCGGGGAGTCAAGGACATCTTCACAAGGGGAGTCCCTCATAACCAATCTCTTTACTTTGTTGTTTTTGTTTTGCTTAGTTTCTTTTTTGCTTTGTTTGCTTGTTTTGTTCTTCAAAAACACAAAAAATAGTTCTACTAGTTTGCTTTCTTATTTGAAAAAACACAAAAAAATTAAGTCTCCTTTAGTTGTCACCTCTTCCTTAGCTCACCATGTTGGTCCCCAAATTCACTCTGAAAGACCTTTCAATTGGTAGTGGTTCTATAATTGGGAAAGATAACATTGAAGAATTCTTTAATCATGTTAGTAAGCATGAAGATACTGAGGATAGATCCCTTGTAGAACTTGCTCCAAACTATGAGATTGCTGCAGCTTCTTTAATTCACATGTTAGAAGCTAGGTTTGTTAACCTCAACCCCTTAATGCAAGTAATGTTTCTTAAGCTTAAAGAAATTGAGGATCCTGAAAAGAGCGATTTCATTTTAGAAACTTTGTTTAAGGAGTTCTATGATGTTGCCAAGGAAGCTAGGAAAGTCTTTGAACTTTTAAATATGCTAGGATCATGTGTATATGTTGTTGGTACACGAGAAAATATGAACAAAACCGAACCTAATGGGGAGGAACCTAAGATACGAACACCCTTTAAACTAATAGCAATACATGATGCCATAGAAAAGAATCTTGATTGGATTGTTCCTGCAAACCCTTTTGATGAGAATAGTGAACCTAAGAGCATTGAGAGAGGATACTCTAGAACTTATTTGGATGATATACCTTGCCTTGTTGAAGATATTTCTGGTATTAATCTTAATGCTTCTTCATTTGAGAATACTTGATTGTTTCTTTGCTTCTTATGCCTAACTTAAAGGCGTTAAAGAAAAGTACTTATTGGGAGATAACCCAAAAGTTTTAGATGAGTCTTGGAAGTTATTACCTCTGTAATAACCTCTCCTTATCCTTTTTATTTGCTTTTTGTGCCAAGAGTAACCTCTACTGAGAGAGAAGTAATGATTGGGAAAGTTGCTGTCCCGAAACAGATTTTTGTGCTTCACCGTAAAAATTCGTGAGACAGCTATGTATGTCGGATTGAGCTGTAATTTTTTTTGCTTCTGCCCCAGGTTGTTATCTAACTTTCGTTAGTTAAACACGTTTTGATTTGAGCAAAAGAAGGTCTTCTAAAAAATTCGTCTTTACCTGCTAGTCTGTTTTGACAGATTTCTGCCATTTTCTGCATTTGCTTCTTGTTAGTTCCTTTTTGAGTTCTTTTGGGGAATTGAGCTTTTTGAGGGAAGTGCTACAGTAGCTAGTGTTCTAATGGAAGTTTATTTGGTGTTAGAACTGAACCTTAAGACTTATTTATCTTAAGTGCACTAATGTTGCTAATAAAGATTGTGTGAAGTTTTGTATGAAGGAAAAATTTCAGGTGTATGGAAGGAATGAGTAATGAGATGAAGAATGGACTAAAGCTCAAGCTTGGGGATGACACGCGTGTCACCCCAAGAAATATCCAAGAAGTACAAGCGTCAAAGCTTGGGGATGCCCAAGGCATCCCCTTCTTCATCAATAAAAATCCCAGGTTTCTTCCAAACGCTTCATTTTTATTATTTCATGCACATTTGTGTTTTTCTTGGAGCGTCTTCTTTTTTGTTTTCGTTTTGTTTTTAGTCTGATTTGGTTTGCTTAGTTTTCTGAATAAATTGGTTGGACCCCCTATTTCATACATTGGTTTGCAAATAGTTTGGTTTGGTTTCGAAAAGAGTAGGAAAGTTCATGCTTATGTGGTAAAAAGAGCTTGTTTTTTACTGTGGCCTATGATTTTTCATGCCATGCTTGGTATTGTTTTGGCCTTATGATTAGTATTCTTTGCTGTAGCATGACTTGTTATAAACAATTGAGATTGCTTAATGTGCCTTGGATGAATCATGCGTTGTTTTAGCATATTAAAGCATAGTATAGTGGTATTCTCCTTTGATGCTTTATTTGGGTTGACTTGGCACATGCTCACACCATGTTATGACTATCCCAAGTCACCATAGCCTTTATGATCCTTTAGTTTTCAACTTGTAGTATCACTTTATGCTTTGATCAATGATGTTTTGTCGCTCTGCATGATTATGGCCATTATTGCTCCCTTAGTTTGTCGCTCCCAGTCTTTTGCTAGCCTCCACAGCCAAGTATGAGTTCCACTCATGCATCCAACTCCCTAAACCAAGTTATTCCAAAGAGTCCACCATACCTACCTACTAGCTTATGCTATTCGAAGTATATTCATGCTTTTGTTTACCTTCCAAATTAAACTTGTTATGAGAAAACTAGTGATTAAAGCTCTCACGAACTTGATGGCACACTTTACTTTTTTGCATCTAAGAAACTTGAACCACTGGGTCCTTCTTTGTTGCGTATATGCTTGCGCTTTATATGTTGAAATTAGCAGAACCATGTACCATGGGGAACGCTTTCAACATTGCACTTGTACTTTGTACCCCGTTGATATCATGTTCTTTTGCTTACGGATCCTGGCGGTGTGAAATAAAAGTGGAACTTGTAAGATCATGGAGTTTGTATGTGTGTTAGAGAAAATCCTGGGCCGCTAGCCTAAGCCATGCCTAATCATGGTGGAAACTTGCAGCATCACCATAATGAGCACTCTATGAAGCATCCTCAATAAAAACCTATGCAAATAGCAAATAAAACGATCGCTGAGATGCTCATTGTCTGCTTGCCTTGTCATTTTGATTATGGGAAAGCTCCCGTATCATGTGCAAGGGGTACCCCGTTGGCGGTTCTTAATGATATACACGTACTTACAATGACAAGATCTTACTCGTGACTGAAGTTGAGTAGCATGAGGATTGGTCTTCGTAAGTAAGGGGCATGAGATTTCGGTTTATAACTTGTCAAGCATATCCTCTTAGTTGTGTCACTTTAACCTTAATCACCTTAAAGATGCTTAGGATAGGGGCAATGAGAGCTGAAAGCTATAAGTACCATAATTTTTGGAAGCTCTTTATGAGACTTGAATCCCTACTTCCTTTTACAAAGGCTTTTCTTCCACCATTACATTGAGTCTCCACCTTCTATCTTTATGCACCTACTTTGAGAGCATAGTGGCCATTCTTAGTTCTATGTGCATTGTCCCAAGACTAGTTGATTAATGCATACTTTGATATTGCTTGTTTTAAACTATTGTATCTAGTCACTCTTATGAACTTTGAAGGTGTCCTATGCATTTATATTTGCTACTCTATTGAGGGACAAGCTGAATACTATTATGCTATGTTTTCTTTATGTGAAACAAACAAACATCTTGCAAAGCATTGTTATTCATGAATCTTTTGTTTGTGCCTTTTCATGTTGCATCATAGTTTCTTTGTCTTATTGCTAGAACTTTGTCTTTTATGTTATGATTGAAGTACTATGATCCCAGCTTTGAATGTTTTGCAAATACCTTGATCAAGTCTTTGATGGTGCATGTCACCTCAAAATTATTCTTTCTTTTTATCACTTACCTACTCGAGGACGAGCAGGAGTTAAGCTTGGGGATGTTGATACATTGCAAATGTATCTATAATTTTTGATGTTCCATACTTGGTTTTATCCACTTTCTTGTGTTTTGTTCCAACTTTGGAGTACTTTTCATATGATTTCTTGGACTAACCTATTAACAAGAGCCACAGTGCCAGCTGCCTGTTTTCTGCTATTTTTGATTCCAGGAAAGTCAGAAAATGAATATTCTCGGAATTGGACGGGACAAAAGCCAAAGTGCCTAATTTTTTGGATGTCATCAAGTGCCAGAATACGAGACGGAGAGGGGCCAGGGGGCCACCACACCACCTGTCCGCGCGACCAGGCCTGGCCCGCGCCAGGGGGTGGTGTGGCCGCTCCCGGCACCCCCTCGGCCTCTCCTTCCGCCTATATATTGCCATCGGGACGAAAACCCTAAGTGCCCGATCAAAAATCCACGAAAGAGTCTGTAGCCGCCATCATCTCCATCCCTAGATCGGGAGGGATCTGAAGCTCTTCCCGGCACCCTACCGGAGAGGGGAATTCACCCTGGAGGCCTTCTTCATCACCATGCAAGCCTCCGATGTGATGCGTGAGTAGTTCATCCTTGGACTACGGATCCATGTAGTAGCTAGATGGCTGGTTCTCCTCCTTTGTGCTTTCATGTTTAGATCTTGTGAGCTCCGTTCATGATCAAGATCATCTATTTGTAATTCTGCATGTTGTGTTTGCAGGGATCCGATGGATATTGAGATGCTATTTCAGATTGATTATTGATTCTATCATGTCTTTGTTATTTGTGATCTTGCATGCTTTCCGTTGTTAGTAGCTATCTTGGCCAAGTAGATGCTAGCAACTCCAAGAGTTAGTATTTATGCTCGATAGTGGGTTCATGCCTCTGGTAATCTGGGGAAGTGACAGAAATCTCTAAGGTACTAGATGTGATGTTGCTACTAGGGATAAAACAACAATCCTTTGTTCATAGAACAATCGTATTGTTTACTTTACACGCAGTTCGTAAAGCAATAATCTGTTGCTTGCAACTTAATACTGGAGGGGGTTCGGATGATAACCTGAAAGTGGATTATTAGTCATAGATGCAGTTGGATGGCGGTTTATGTATAATGTTGTAATGCCCAATCAAGTCTCAAAGGAGTCAAGATGGTTAGCATATGCATGTTTTGCTTTCTCGGTGTTTGTCAATTGCCCCGCTATAATTTGTTCACCCAGCATGTTATCTATCTTAAGGAGAGCCACCTCTAGTGAACTATGGATCCCGGTCCTTTTTCTTTACATACAATCTACAACTCTTTACTTCTTTGTGTTTACTTTCTACAAACTATTACTTATTTCCATTCGATACGTTTAATCCTTTGTTTTTCGCAAAACACGGTGAGATTGACAACCTCATCGCAAGTTGGGGACAAAGTTCTGTGGTTGTGTTGTGCAGGTCTCCACGTTGCTACTAGCACCGGTAGTGTGCCCTGCCAAAGCTCAGCTAGTAACACCTTTGGGGTGTTTCCTTGCTCCTACTGGTTCGATTAAACCTTGGTTTCATAACTGAGGGAAACTTGCTGTTGTGCTCATCATACCTTCCTCTTGGGGTTCCCAACGAGCTCTACATCAACACCACCATCAAGCATTTTTCTAGGCGCCGTGCATTGAGCCATTAGGTACTAGATGTGGTGTTGCTACTAGGGAGAAAACAACAACCCTTTGTTCATAGAACAATCGTATTGGTTACTTTACACGCAATTCATAAAGCAATAATCTGTTGCTTGCAACTTAATACTAGAGGGGGTTCGGATGATAACCTAAAGGTGGATTATTAGTCATAGATGCAGTTGGATGACGGTCTATGTATAATGTTGTAATGCCCAATCGAATCTCAAAGGAGTCAAGATGATTAGTATATGCATGTATTGCTTTCTCGATGTTTGTCAATTGCCCCGCTGTAATTTGTTCACCCAGCATGTTATCTATCTTAAGGAGAGCCACCTCTAGTGAACTATGGATCCCGGTCCTTTCTTTTACATACAATCTATAAACTGTTTACTGTTTTGTGTTTATTTTCTGCAAACTATTACTTCCTTCCATTCGATACGTTTAATCCTTTGTTTTCAGCAAAACCGGTGAGATTGACAACCTCATCGCAAGTTGGGGACAGAGTTCTGTGGTTGTGGTGTGCAGGTCTCCACGTTGCTACTAGCACCGGTAGTGCGCCCTGCCAAGGCTCAGCTAGCAACACCTTTGGGGTGTTTCCTTTCTCCTACTTGTTTGATTAAACCTTGGTTTCATAACTGAGGGAAAACTTGCTGCTGTGCTCATCATACCTTCCTCTTGGGGTTCCCCAACGAGCTTGTTAATACACGAGCCATCAAGCAAACTTTTTCTGGCGCCGTTGCCGAGAAGTCAAGGACATCTTCACAAGGGGAGTCCCTCATAACCAATCTCTTTACTTTGTTATTTTTGTTTTGCTTAGTTTCTTTTTGCTTTGTTTTCTTGTTTCTTTATCAAAAACCAAAAAATTAGTTTTACAAGTTTGCTTTCTTTATTAAAAACACAAAAAAATAGTTCCTACTATAGTTGGTATTTTCGTTGGTTTGTTATTGTCTTGCTTTATCATGCTTTCTATCAATGGTTGGTTTCTTTGAAACTGAATCTTATTGGCAAGGTGGGTTCACGGAAGAACAAAAATATTATTATAAGGAACACCGCTTGTCACAAAAAGGGAAACACTTATGGGAACAAATTGATAAATTGTATACCATTGCTATAAACGTGTGCTCTACTTATAATGTTACTTATTGCTTTGATAAATCTTGTTGCTGTAGGAGGTATAAACACCTCCCTTTTCAATGTGAGTATAATGATAATGTTACCATATCTTCTTATGTTAAAGGGAATTATAACTTTTATGATGTGGAATAAATTGAAGAATTTATTGCTTGGAAGGGTGCATTTGAACTTGCTAGTTTGCTTGAAAATACCGATGATTCACCTTATAAATATGAGGTTTATGGTATACTTAAATTTTGCTTTGATAATTACAAGGTAGAAAATGGCTATATTCTTGAATATCTTAATAGATGCTCTCCACCAATGGAAGAGATTAATGCCTTGCAGGAGCCTATGGAAGAAGAAATTGCTGAAACTGGAAGCTCATTGGATGAAAAAGAGGAGGAGAGTGATGATCAAGAGGAGGAAGGATGGATCTACCCATCCCTACCTTCTAATGAGAGTAACTCTTTACCCCTTACATTATTTGATTATCCCCCATGCTTACCAAAGGAGGACGAATGTCATGTTTCTGAGGATTCTTTTGAAAATGTTTATAATAAAGTGTTTGTAGATCATGAAAAGCATGCTTTATGTGATAGTTATATTGTTGAGTTTATTCTTGAGGCTACTGAAAATTATTATGAGAGAGGAAAATATGGTTGTAGAAGTTTTCATGGTATTGAAACACCTCTCTATGTGCTAAAAGTTTTGAAGTTACTCTTGTTTTATCTTCCTATGCATGTCACTTTGTTCTTTGCAAATTTATTTGCATACAAGATTCCTATGCATAGGAAGTGTGTTAGACTTAAATGTGTTTTGAATTTGCTTCTTGATGCTCTCTTTTTACTTCAATTCATATTTCTTATGTGAGAATCTTCTCAAACTATCATGCCTAACTTAAAGGCGTTAAAGAAAAGTACTTATTGGGAGATAACCCAAAAGTTTTAGATGAGTCTTGGAAGTTATTACTTTAGTAATAACTGCTCCTTATCCTTTTTATTTGCTTTTTGTGCCAAGAGTAACCTCTAATGAGAGAGAAGTAATGATTGGAAAAGTTGTTGTCCCGAAACAGATTTCTGTTCTTCAACGTAAAAAAATCATGTAAAATCTCTGAACTTCTTTTCGAGGCGTGAATTTTTGTGCTTCTGCCCCAGGTTGTTATCTAACTTTCGTTAGTTCAACACTTTTTGATTTGAGCAACAGAAGGTCTTCAAAAAAATTCGTATTTACCTGCTGGTCTGTTTTGACAGATTTCTGCCATTTTCTGCATTTGCTTCTTGTTGGTTCCTTTTTGAGTTCTTTTGGGGAATTGAGATTTTTGAGGGAAGTGCTTCAGTAGCTAGTGTTCTAATGGAAGTTTATTGGTGTTGTAACTGAACCTTAAGACTTATTATCTTGAGTGCACTAATGTTGCTAATAAAGATTGTGTGAAGTTTTGTATGAAGGAAAAATTTCAGTTGTATGGAAGGAATGAGTAATGAGATGAAGGATGGACTAAAACTCAAGCTTGGGGATGCCACGCGTGTCACCCCAAGAAATATCCAAGAAGTACAAGCGTCAAAGCTTGGGGATGCCCAAGGCATCCCCTTCTTCATCAATAAAAATCCCAGGTTTCTTCCAAACGCTTCATTTTTATTATTTCATGCACAGTTGTGTTGTTCTTGGAGCGTCTTCTTTTTCGTTTTCGTTTTGCTTTTTCGTTTGCTTGGTTTTCTTAGTTTGCTGAATAAATTGGTTAGACCCTTTCTTTCATGCATTGGTTTTCAAATAGTTTGATTTGGTTTGGAAAAGAGTAGGAAAGTTCATGCTTATGTGGTAAAAAGAGCTCGTTTTTGACTATGGCCTATGCTCTATCATGCCATGCTTGATATTGTTTTGGCTTTATGCTTAGTATTCTTTGCTGTAGCATGACTTGGTATAAACAATTGAGATTGCTTAATGTGCCTTGGATGAATCATGCGTTGTTTTAGCATATTAAAGCATAGTATAGTGGTATTCTCCTTTGATGCTTTATTTGGGTTGACTTGGCGCATGCTCACACCATGTTATGACTATCTCAAGTCACCCTAGGCTTTATGATCCTTTATTTTTCAACTTGTAGTATCACTTTATGCTTTGTTCAATGATGGTTTATCGCTCTGCATGATTATGGCCATTATTGCTCTCTTAGTTTGTCGCTCCTAGTCTTTTACTAGCCTCCACAACCAAGTATGAGTTCCACTCATGCATCCAACTCCCTAAACCAAGCTATTCCAAAGAGTCCACCATACCTACCTACTAGCTTATGCTATTCCAAGTATATTCATGCTTTTGTTTACCTTCCAAATTAAACTTGTTATGAGAAAACTAGTGATTAAAGCTCTCACGAACTTGATGGCACACTTTACTTTTCTTGCCCTTAATAAAATTGAACCATTGTGTCGTCCATGTTGTATATGCTTGCACTTATTTGTTGGGAATTAGCAGAACCATGTTGTCATGGGGAACGCTTTCAACATTGCACTTGGTACTTGTACCTAGTTGATATCATGCTCTTTTGTCTATGGATGTCGGTGTGAAATGAATGGGGAGCTTGTAAGTCCATGGAGTTATGTATATGTGTTAGAGAAACGCCTGGGCCGCTGGTCTAATCCATGTTGACATGGTGGAAACCTGCAGTGTAACCATAATGAGCTGTCTATGAAGCATTCTTCTTATAAAAAAAAGAGTCCTATATTGAGAAAAAAAGAGAAAAAAGAAAAAAAGAGATTATGAAAAGAGGAAAGAGAGAAAAAAGCACCATATTCCCATGGTAAATAAGAAGATTGCTGAGATGCTCGTTGTCTGCTTGCCTTGTCATTTTGATATGGGGATTCTTCCGTATCATTGGGCAACGGGTACCCCGTTGGCGGTTCTCTATGATACACATGTACTTACAATGACAAGAACTTACCGGTGACTAAACTTGAGTAGCATGAGGAGCGGCCCTCGTATTCAAGGGACATGAGATTTCTAACTTATACTTCGTCAAGCATGTACACCATAGTTTGTTCACTTTAACCTTAATCACTTCAAGATGCTTATGATAGGGGCAATGAGAGCTGAAAGCTATAAGTACCATAATTTTTGGAAGCTTTTTATGAGACTTGAATCCCTACTTCTTTCTATCAAGGCCTTTCTTCCACCATTATATTGAGTCTCCACCTTCTAACTTTATGCACCTACTTTGAGAGCATAGTGGCCATTCTTAGTTCTATGTGCATTGTCCCAAGACTAGTTGATTGATGCATAACTTGATATTGCTTGTTTTAAACTATTTGTATCTAGTCACTCTTATGAACTTTGAAGGTGTCCTATGCATTTATATTTGCTACTCTATGAGGGACAAGCTGAATACTATTATGCTATGTTTTCTTTATGCGAAACAAACAAACGTCTTGCAAATCATTGTTATTCATGAATCTTTTGTTTGTGCCTTTTCATGTTGCATCATAGTTTATTTGTCTTATTGCTAGAACTTTGTCTTTCATGTTATGATTGAAGTATTATGATCCCAGCTTTGAATGTTCTACAAGTACGTTGATCAAGTCTTTGATGGTGCATGTCACCTCAAAAATTATTCTTTCTTTTTATCACTTACCTACTTGAGGACGAGCAGGAGTTAAGCTTGGGGATGTTGATACATTGCAAATGTATCTATAATTTTTGATGTTCCATGCTTGGTTTTATCCACTTTCTTGTGTTTTGTCCACACTTTGGAGTACTTTTCATATGATTTCTTGGACTAACCTATTAACAAGAGCCACAATGCCAGCTGCCTGTTTTCTGCTGTTTTTGGTTCCAGGAAAGTCAGAAAATGAATATTCTTGGAATTGGACTGGACAAAAGCCAAAGTGCCTATTTTTTCGGAAGTCATCAGATGCCAGAATACGAGACGGAGAAGGGCTGGGGGCCGGCCACACCACCTGGCCGTGGGGCTAGGCCTGGCCCATGCCAAGGGGTGGTCTGGCCGACCCCAGCACCCCCTCGGCCTTCCCTTCCGCCTATATTGCCCTCGGGACGAAAACCCTAAGTACCCGATCAAAAATCCACGAAAGAGTCTATAGCCACCGTCATCTCCATCCCTAGATTGAGAGGGATCTGAAGCTCTTCCCGGCACCCTGCCGGAGAGGGGAATTCACCCTGGAGGCCTTCTTCATCATCATGCAAGCCTCCGGTGTGATGCGTGAGTAGTTCATCTTTGGACTACAGGTCCATGTAGTAGCTAGATGGCTGGTCCTCCTCCTTTGTGCTTTCATGTTTAGATCTTGTGAGCTCCGTTCATGATCAAGATCATCTATTTGTAATTCTGCATGTTGTGTTTGCAGGGATCCGATGGATATTGAGATGCTATTTCAGATTGATTATTGATTCTATCATGTCTTTGTTATTTGTGATCTTGCATGCTTTCCGATGTTAGTAGCTATCTTGGCCAAGTAGATGCTAGCAACTCCAATAGTTAGTATTTATGCTCGATAGTGGGTTCATGCCTCTGGTAATCCGGGGAAGTGACAGAAATCTCTAAGTTACTAGATGTGCTATTGTTACTAGGGAGAAAACAACAATCCTTTGTTCATAGAACAATCATATTGTTTACTCTACACGCAATTCGTAAAGCAATAATCTGTTGCTTGCAACTTAATACTGGAGGGGGTTCGGATGATAACCTGAAGGTGGATTATTATTCATAGATGCAGTTGGATGACGGTCTATGTATAATGTTGTAATGCCCAATCGAATCTCAAAGGAGTCAAGATGATTAGTATATGCATGTATTGCTTTCTCGATGTTTGTCAATTGCCCCGCTGTAATTTGTTCACCCAGCATGTTATCTATCTTAAGGAGAGCCACCTCTAGTGAACTATGGATCCCTCTCCTTTCTTTTACATACAATCTATAAACTATTTACTGGCAAACTATTACTTCCTTCCATTTGATATGTTTAATCCTTTGTTTTCAGGAAAACCAGTGAGATTGACAACCTCATCGCAAGTTGGGGACAGAGTTCTGTGGTTGTGTTGTGCAGGTCTCCACATTGCTACTAGCACTGGTAGTGCGCCCTGCCAAGGCTCAGCTAGCAACACCTTTGGGGTGTTTCCTTGCTCCTACTGGTTCGATTAAACCTTGGTTTCGTAATTGAGGTAAAACTTGCTGTTGTGCTCATCATACCTTCCTCTTGGGGTTCCCCAACGAGCTTAATACACGAGCCATCACCTTGCCATCACGAGACTTACCCATGATGGATGGATGGCAGCGAACAATATTGATTCCAAATGAACTTGATAAATAAAGCTATGCTCCCCGACAACGGCACCAAAAAATAGTCTTGATGACCCACAAGTATAGGGGGTGTATCACAGTATTTTCGAGGGAAGTGAAACCCAATTTATTGATTCGACATAAGAGGAGCCAAAGAATATTTATAAGCCTTAACAACTGAGTTGTCAATTCAGCTGCACCTAGAAACAATCTTGCTCACAACAGTTTATCAGTAGCAACAGTTTTGTAGTAGGAATAGTAAAGTAATAGCAGTAGTAAAAGTAAAGATGATAGTAACAATTGAAGTAAACAATAAGATTGAAGCACGGTAGGCATAGGGATGGATGGACGGGCGTTGCATGGACAAGTCAATTCACATGGCAATCAGAACATAGGGCATTTACAGATAAATAAGATAAAGCATCTAAGTACTAGATAATCATAGGCATGTGTTCCATATATAGTCATACGTGCTCGCAATGAGAACTTGCACAACATCTTTTGTCCTGCCAGCCCGTTTGCAGCGGGGCCTGAAGGGAACTACTGGCAATTAAGGTGCTCCTTTTAATAGAGCACCGGAGCAAACCATTAACACTCTGTGAACACATATGATCCTCACATCAAAGCCATTCCCTCCGGTTATCCCGATTTCTGTCACTTCGGGGCCTTTGGTTCCGGACAACAACGTGTGTATACAACTTGCAGGTAAGACCATAAACAATACTATCATAATGAATCAATAACATGTTCAGATCTGAAATCATGGCACTCGGGCCCCAGTGACAAGCATTAAGCATAACAAGTCGCAACAAAGTCAAAAAGCACTAATAAAAGATACTAGGCACCATGCTCTAACAATCTGATGCCATTACATGAACGATCTCATCCAATCCCTACCATCCACATAGCCTACATCGGGGGATTACTCACTCATAGATGGGGGAAACATGGATGGTCGATGGAGAAGCGATGGTGATGATGATGGCGATGATCTCCTCCAATTCCCTGTCCCGACAGGGTGCCAGAACGGAGTTTCTGGTTCCAAATCGTGGAATCTGGTGGTGGCAGCGGAGCGGAACTCTTTCTAGAAAAACGTCGAACCCCTCGAGTTTTTAGGCCAGAAGGCAACTTATAGGCGAAGAGGGAGACCGAGGGTGTGTGTGGGGCGGCCAGACCACCCCTGGAGCGGCCAGGCCTAGCCCGCGTGGCCAGGTGGTGTGGCCTGGGCCCAGCCCCACTCCGTCTCGTATTCTAGCTCCGTGAGTCTTCTGGCGAAATAGGTTTTTTTGGCATATTTTCCGGGATTTTTCCTGATAGTCGATTTTCTGCACAAAACTAGACACTAAAGTAATTCTGCTAAAAACAGCGTCAGTCCGTGTTAGTTGTATCCAATTCACACAAGTTTAGATGAAAAACAATAGCAAAAGTGTTCGGGAAAGTAGATACGTTTTGGACGTATCAAGGTCCGTTAAGTAACTTCACTACACATTCGCTTCCCGTGGATTCGATAACCTAGGTCTACTAGGTAAAAAGAGCTATACTACATCTGTAATCCGGATCGAAGGTATCAACCCTTTTTCTAGCACCGTTGCCGGGGAAGCAATAGCTACCCTGGTGAGGTTATTAGGATCCTTCCTAGTTTTAATTATTGTTTTTAATTTTGTTAGTTTGCTTTCAGTCTTTATTTGATAAACCAAAAAAATTAGTTAGTCTTTAAATTCTTGTCTTTACTGTTATAATTTTTAATCTAAGAAAACCCAAAAACATAGGAAGTATGGCTGAAAAGAAGCTTGGGGAGTTTGCTACTCCCAATAATGATTATTTGCGTACTCCTATTACTCAACCGGCAATCGCTGCTGATGACTATGAAATTAAGCCCCATTACTTAAGTTTGGTTCAACATAATCAATTTGGAGGCTCTACTGTTGAAGACGCAGGTATGCACGTAAATACTTTCACTGAAATATGTGATATGATGCATATAAAAGATGTTGACCCTGATGCAGTCAAATTACGTCTATTTCCTTTCTCCCTAATAGGAAGAGCTAAAGAATGGTTGCTATCTGCCTAAAAATACTATTACATCATGGGTGGGATGTACTTCTTTATTTATGACTAAATTTTCCCACATGCAAAGACTATGCAACTCCGATCTAATATTACTAGTTTTAGATAGGAAGAGCGTGAGCCACTAGCACTTGCATGGGAGAAGATGAAAGAATGCCTAAGAAACTGTCCTAGTCATGTGATGGAAGATTGGTTAATCCTCCATTTATTTTATAATGCTCTTAATTCTGTGTCTAATTCTATGCTTGATACTGCAGCTGGAGGAACATTCATGGGTAAACATATTACCGAAGCAAAGCAGCTGCTAGACAATATGCAAGACAACCATGCCCAATGGCATGTGGAAAGATCAAACACGAAGAAGGTGAACTCTATCTCACCACAAGAGAACGAAGATCTCAATGCTAAGTTGGATGAGCTCATACTAGCCGTAAAAGGTAAGGAAACTCAGGTAAGAGCCACCCTTGAAACAAATATAGAAGAAATAGACTTTGTAGCTCGTAATGATTACAATCCTGCTTGGAAGAAGAGTTATAATCCTAACTTTCAGAAACATTATGCTAGTCCTACAAATAACTCTAATAATAATATGGGAACTAGTAATGGTAGTTGATACATTGCAAACATATCCATAATTTTTTGATGTTCCATGCTTGGTTCTATCTACTTTCTTGTGTTTTGTCCACACTTTGGAGTACTTTTCATATGATTTCTTGGACTAACCTATTAACAAGTGCCGCAGTGCTAGTTGCCTATTTTCTGCTGTTTTTGGTTCCAGGAAAGTCAAAAAATCAATATTCTCGGAATTGGACCGGACAAAATCCAAAGCCGATATTTTACCGGAAGACTCACGGAGCCAGAAGACGAGACGGAGAGGGGCCATAGGGTGGCCACACCATGTGGTGGCGCGGGCTAGCCCCGGCTGTGCCACCAGGTGGTGTGGCCCCCCTTGCCGCCCACCGACCTTGCCGCTTTGCCTATAAGATGCCTCCCGATGCAAAAAACCTAAATCGTCAAGCCTCCAGCCACGAAAAGTTCCATAGCACCGCCGCCATCGAAGGGGAGATTCGGGGGACAGAAAGTCTCTGTTCCGGCACCCTGCCGAGACGGGGAAGTGCCACCGGAGCCATCTCCATTGATCTCCACCACCATCTCCATCGCCATTGCTAATTCCCATGATGAGGAGGGAGTAGTTCTCTCTCGAGGCTAAGGGTTCTACCGGTAGCTATGTGTTCATCTCTCTCTATGCATGATCTTATTGAGATCATGAGCTTGTAATCTATAGATCTACCTTGCTACTCAAGTGCTTTAATAGATCTCTGCTCTCCCCATGTGTGTGAAGTTGACAGTGTGCATACCATGGTGGCACTTAGGCTAGAGATTACAAATACTTGTTATGAGTTATATTTGGAGTTGGATGTTTCTATGAAATTGTGGTGTTTGTTGGAACCATATAGAGCTCAAGGTGACAGTGTGGGGTTATCTAGATGGGAAAAGCGAACTTTGAGGAGTGCTGTTATAGCCCTACCATGGATTAGAATGTCCAACCGAAGAGTAGTTAAGAGTAGTATCATAAAGAGAAGATATTTATATGAGAGTGTTCACTAGTGAAAGTATGATCCTCAGGCCTTGTTTCTAAGCATTGAAACACCGTTTGCAACTAGATCTATTACATGTTTGCTTGCTTCCATCTTTATTTAAGTTTGTCTTTAGTCTCTTCCACGCCATCAAGCTATTTTCTGGCACCGTTACCACTTATAATTACCCATACCACTTGTATTTCACTATCTCTTCACTGAACTAGTGCACCTATACAATTGACAAGTGTATTGGGTGTGTTGGGGACACAAGAGACTTCTTGTATCTTGATTGCAGGGTTGCTTGAGAGGCAATACCTTTGACCACTTCCTCCCTGAGTTCGAAAAAACTTGGGTGATCCACTTAAGGGAAAACTTGCGGCTGTTCTACAAACCTCTACACTTGGAGGCCCAACAGCTGTCTACAAGAATAGAAGTGCGTAGACATCAAGCTATTTTCTAGCGCCGTTGTCGGGGAGGTAAGGTAAAAGGTACTCACATCCTCCGGTGTGAGTGCTCGAAGTTATTTTCTTTAGATTCTGCAATTTTGTTTTTTTGTTTCTTGTTTTCACTAGTTAGGCTTAATGGAAAACAACAAAAAATTAGAGAGCTTTATCGTATTTATCTTTAGTTAGGACATGAAGTGTTTGAAGAAAAAATTAAAAAACCTATGGAACTTTATTTGCATGCTAATAGCAATGTTGTTAGTATGAATTCTTTGGACACCATTATTGCTAATGCTATGGAAAAGTCTAAGCTTGGGGAAGCTAGTTTTTATGAAAATGATCTTTTTAGTTCCCATCTTTGGAAGATAGCTATTCTATTGCTTATGATGATACCAAACCTCCAATATATGATGATTACAATGATGAATATGATATTTTCAGTCCACCTACTATTGAGGATAAAATTAATTATGATTACAATATGCCTCCTATGTTTGATGATTATGGTGATGAGAATAATAATGAAAGCTATTGTGTTGAATTTGCTCCCACTACAATTAATAAGAATGAATATGCTCATGTGGAGAGTAATAATCATTTTATGCATGTGGCTCATGATAAGAATGTTTTATGTGATAGTTATATTGTTAATTTTATTCATGATGCTACTGAAAGTTATTATGAGAGAGGGAAACATGGTTTTATGTGTCTCAACAATATTAAGTTTCCACTCTTTATGTTGAAAATTTTGAAGTTGCACTTGTTTTGCTTTCCTATGCTTGTTGCTTTGTGCTTTCATGACTTGTTTCTTTACAAGACTCCTATGCATAGGAAGTGGGTTAGACTTAAATGTGCTTTGAATTTGCTTCTTGATGCTCTCTTTTACTTGAATTCATATTTCTTATGTGAGCATCTTCTCAAACTATCATGCCTAACTTAAAGGCGTTAAAGAAAAGTACTTATTGCGAGATAACCCAAAAGTTTTAGATGAGTCTTGGAAGTTATTACCTCTGTAATAACCGCTTCTTATCCTTTTTATTTGCTTTTTGTGCCAAGAGTAACCTCTAATGAGAGAGAAGTAATGATTGGAAAGTTGCTGTCCCGAAACAGATTTTTGTGCTTCACCGTAAAAAATCGTGTAAAATCTCTGTACGTCCTTTTGAGGCGTGAATTTTTGTGCTTCTGCCCCAGGTTGTTATCTAACTTACGTTAGTTCAACACTTTTCGATTTGAGCAACAGAAGGTCTTCGACAAAATTTGTCTTTACCTATGGTCTGTTTTGACAGATTTCTGCCATTATTTGCATTTGCTTCTTGTTGGTTCCTTTTTGAGTTCTTTTGGGGAATTGAGCTTTTTGAGAGAAGTGCTACAGTATCTTGTGTTTTAATGGAAGTTTAATTGTGTTAGAAATGAACCTAAAGACTTATTATCTTGAGTTCACTAATGTTGCTAATAAAGATTGTGTGAAGTTTTGTATGAAGGAAAAATTTCAGGTGTATGGAAGGAATGAGTAATGAGATGAAGGATGGACTAAAGCTCAAGCTTGGGGATGCCACGCGTGTCACCCCAAGAAATATCCAAGAAGTACAAGCACCAAAGCTTGGGGATGTCCAAGGCATCCCCTTCATCAATAAAAATCCCAGGTTTCTTCCAAACACTTCATTTTTATTGTTTCATGCATAGTTGTGTTGTTCTTGGAGCGTCTTCTTTTTCGTTTTTGTTTTGGTTTTGGTTTTGCGTTTGCTTTGTTTTCTTAGTTTGCTGAATAAATTGGCTGGACCCCCTCTTTCATACATTGGTTTTCAAATAGTTTGGTTTGGATTGGAAAAGAGTAGGAAAGTTCATGCTTAAGTGGTAAAAAGAGCTTGTTTTTGACTGTGGCCTATACTTTGCCATGCCATGCTCGATATTGTTTTGGCTTTATGCTTAGTATTCTTTGTTGTAGCATGACTTGTTATAAACAATTGAGATTGCTTAATGTGCCTTTGAAAGAATCATGCGTTGTTTTAGCATATTAAAGCATAGTATTGTGGTATTCTCCTTTGATGCTTTATTTGGGTTGACTTGGCGCACGCTCACACCATGTTATGACTATCTCAAGTCACCATAAGCCTTTATGATCCTTTAGATTTTCAACTTGTAGTATCACTTTATGCTTTGATCAATGATGTTTTGTCGCTCTGCATGATTATGGCCATTATTGCTCTCTTAGTTTGTCGCTCCTAGTCTTTTGGTAGCCTCCGTAACCAAGTATGAGTTCCACTCATGCATCCAACTCCTTAAACCAAGTTATTCCAAAGAGTCCACCATACCTACCTACTAGCATACGCTATTCCAAGTATATTCATGTTTTTATCTACCTTCCGAATTAAACTTGTTATGAGAAAACTAGTGATTAAAGCTCTCACAAACTTTATGGCACACTTTACTTTTCTTTCCCTTAATAAACTTGAATCATTGTGTCGTCTATGTTGTATATGCTTGCACTTATTTGTTGGGGATTAGCAGAACCATGCTGTCATGGGGAACGCTTTCAACGTTGCACTTGTACTTTGTACCTAGTTGATATCATGCTCTTTTGTCTATGGATGTCGTCGGTGTGAAATGAAAGGGGAGCTTGTAAGTCCATGGAGTTATGTACATGTGTTAGAGAAACGCCTGGGCCGCTGGTCTAATCCATGCTGTCATGGTGGAAACCTGCAGCGTAACCATAATGAGCTGTCTATGAAGCATTCTTCTTATAAAAAAAGAGTCAGATATTGAGAAAAAGAGAAAAAAGAGATATGAGAAAAGAGGAAAGAGAAAAAAAGCACCATTTCCCATGGTAAATAAGAAGATTGCTGAGATGCTCGTTGTCTGCTTGCCTTGTCATTTTGATATGGGGATTCTTCCGTATCATTAGTCAAGGGGTACCCCGTTGGTGGTTCTCTATGATACACATGTACTTACTATGACAAGAACTTACCGGTAACTAAACTTGAGTAGCATGAGGAGCGGCCCTCGTATTCAAGGGACATGAGATTGCCAACTTATACTTTGTCAAGCATATACTTCATAGTTTGTTCACTTTAACCTTAACCACTTCAAGGTGCTTATGATAGGGGCAATGAGAGCTAAAAGCTATTAAGTACCATAATTTTTGGAAGCTCTTT
This sequence comes from Avena sativa, assembly GCA_916181665.1. Lineage (NCBI taxonomy): Eukaryota > Viridiplantae > Streptophyta > Magnoliopsida > Poales > Poaceae > Avena > Avena sativa. The sequence goes on from OV702295.1 coordinate 441,564,750, forward strand.
ATGAGACTTGAATCCCTACTTCCTTCTATGAAGGCCTTTCTTTTACTTTTTTGTTGAGTCTCCACCTTCTACCTTTATGCACCTACTTTGAGAGCATAGTGGCCATTCTTAGTTCTATGTGCATTGTCCCAAGACTTGTTGATTGATGCATAGCTTTGATATGGCTTGTTTTAAACTATTTGTATCTAGTCACTTATGAACTTTGAAGGTGTCCTATGCATTTATGTTTGCTACTCTATGAGGGACAAGCTGAATGCTACTATGCTATGTTTTCTTTATGTGAAACAAAAAAACGTCTTGCAAAGCATTGTTATTCATGAATCTTTTGTTTGTGCCTTTTCATGTTGCAGCATAATTTCTTTGTTTTATTGCTAGAACTTTATCTTTCATGTTATGATTGAAGTACTATGATCCCAGCTTTGAATGTTTTACAAATACTTTGATCAAGTTTATGATGGTGCATGTCACCTCAAAAATTATTCTTTCTTTTTATCACTTACCTACTCGAGGACGAGCAGGAGTTAAGCTTGGGGATGTTGATACGTTGCAAACGTATCCATAATTTTTTGATGTTCCATGCTTGGTTTTATCTACTTTCTTGTGTTTTGTCCACACTTTGGAGTACTTTTCATATGATTTCTTGGACTAAACTATTAACAAGTGGCACAATGCCAGTTTCCTGTTTTCTGCTGTTTTTGGTTCCAGGAAAGTCAGAAAATCAATATTCTCGGAATTGGACCGGACAAAAGCCAAAGTCGATATTTTACCGGAAGACTCACGGAGCCAGAAGACGAGACGGAGAGGGGCCACAGGGTGGCCACACCATGTGGTGGCACGGGCTAGCCCTGACTGCACCACCAGGTGGTGTGGGCCCCTTGGCCGCCCACCGACTTTGCCTCTTCGCCTATCAGATGCCTCCCGATGCAAAAACCCTAAATCGTCAAGCCTCGAGCCACGAAAAGTTTCGCAGCGCCGCCACCACCGAAGGGGAGATTCGGGGGACAGAAAGTCTCTGTTCCGGTACCCTGCCGGGACGGGGAAGTGCCCCCGGAGCCATCTCCATCGATCTCCACCACCATCTCCATCGACGTTGCTGATTCCCATGATGATGAGGGAGTAGTTCTTCCTCGAGGCTAAGGGTTCTACCGGTAGCTATGTGTTCATCTCTCTCTCTATGCATGATCATATTGTGATCATGATCTTTGTAATCAAGTAGATCTACCTTGCTACTCAAGTGCTTTAATAGATCTTTGCTCTCCCCATGTGTGTGAAAGTGACAGCGTGCACACCATGGTGGCACTTGGGCTAGAGATTACAAATACTTGTTATGAGTTATATTTGGAGTTGGATGTTTCTATGAAATTGGGGTGTTTGTTGGAACCATCTAGAGCTCAAGGTGACAGTGTGGGGTTATCTAGATGGGGAAAGCAAACTTTGAGGAGTGCTGTTATAGCCCTACCATGGATTAGAGTGTCCAACCGGAGAGTAGTTAAGAGTAGTATCATAAAGAGAAGATATTTATATGAGAGTGTTCACTAGTGAAAGTATGATCCCTAGGCCTTGTTTCTAAGCATTGAAACAACGTTTGCAACTAGATCTTTTACATGTTTGCTTGCTTCCATCTTTATTTCAGTTTGTCTTTAGTCTCTTCCACGCCATCAAGCTATTTTCTGGCACCGTTACCACTTATAGTTATCCATACCACTTGTATTTCACTATCTCTTCGCCGAACTAGTGCACCTATACACTTGACAAGTGTATTGGGTTTGTTGGGGACACAAGAGACTTCTTGTATCTTGATTGCAGGGTTGCTTGAGAGGGGATACCTTTGACCACTTCCTCCCTGAGTTCGATAAACCTTGGGTGATCCACTTAAGGGAAAACTTGCTGCTGTTCTACAAACCTCTGCACTTGGAGGCCCAACAACTGTCTACAAGAATAGAAGTGCATAGACATCAGTAGTCTCCAAGAAATGCTTAAGTCTTTCATAGACTCACAGAATGAACAAAATAATATTCAAGTCAAAATTACGGAGAACCATGATGGTATGCTTGGTAAATTATATAACCAAGCTGTTATTTTGAGAAATGATTTGCAGGCCCTTCAATGAAGAACAAGGATCATTGAGGCACAACTAGGTAATGTAACCGAGAGTTAAACTCTCATTCTAGCTAAATTTGTCGGTAAAGCTGAGCCCAATCCTGTTGAAAAACTCAAAATGATGAGGATCCAAAGGGAGGAGCCTGAAGAACTTGATTATAGCAATGCCCCTTCACCAAGCTACACCATCGAAGATCTCGTAAAGAGAATCAATGTCAAAATTCCGGTAAGTGAAGGTAACGATGAAGCCATGTATCAACACTTTGTTGATCAAGTAGCAATTAAGGTACGCGAGCTTGAAGGGGAATACAAGAAAATCGCTGAAAAGTTACCTGTTAAACTAGATGACATATTTGAGCCTACTATTAAGATAAAGATTGGAACCAATGAGATAGCTGCACTTTGTGATCTAGGTGCAAGCGTCTCAACAATTCCAAAGAGTCTTTTTAACAAGTTAAATCTTGGCTCCTTTGAAATTACTGAATTAAAATTGCATCTAGCAGATCTACCTACAAACAAGCTGTAGGGATTAAGGAGCACTTTAGTTTACATCAAAGGTTGTCCTGCTCTCATTGATTTTGTTATTGTTGACATGCCTGAAGATACTATTGCTCCTATAATACTAGGCCGTCCTTTCTTGAGAACTATAAACGCTTTAATTAACCTTCATGAAGGGAACGTGAAGTTGCAATTGCCTTCGCGGGATCCTTTTGTTATTCATTTCCCCAGGAAGAAGAAAGCCAAACATGACGAGAAGAAGGCCATCATTTTGAAGGCCAATTACTTTGGAGTGGGTGTTCCACTCATCTAGCCCAAGTGAGTATCATCAAGGTCAAGCTATTGAACATAAAAGAGCGCTTCATGGGAGGCAACCCGTGTTAAATTAAGGTTTGAGTTAAGTTTAAGTTCATGTTCAATAAAGAGTGCTAGAAAACTCCATTTGAGGAGAAGAAATTAGGTGGTACATAAAATTCTGCGTTAGTCATGCTATTGTTGGTCGGCAATATTTTCTATCAAAAACAATGTATATCGCTAAGTTACACGAAAAGAAATAGTTTACGAAGTAACAAAAAAAAATTGATGCACACATATGGTTTAACGACCAACTATACGACGGGAATAAAAATTCCGGCTGTATAGTTATCTTTGCCATCGAATTTTTTTCTGCAATATGTACTGAGAGTTTAACGACCAACTATACAGCGGGAATTTATTACATACTGTTGTTGGATTAATTTTTTTTATTTTTGCCTTTCTTCAATGTTTTATAAGATGAACACAAGGAGCCAAACTCATGCTCATGCCATCGCTAGCGCTTCTCGGGTAATCACCCAGGAACGCATGGGGATACAGTTCAGGGATGAGGCCCATTGTGAACGCTTCAACAAGACCAAGAACCGCGAAGTGAAGGCCACCAAGTGGGCTTGCCCCATTATATTGAACCAACTCGGTATTTCTGATGACTTTAATTTACTTTGCAATAGAGCTGGCCTGCAAAACTTTGTGTACAATGATGTACCTACTTATTGCCGCTTAACCATTGAATTCTTAAGTTTGTTGCAAAGCATTGTTAAGCTGTGGCAAGGAGAGGATACTATTTCTTTCCGTCTGATGAACAACAACTACTATGAATGGTGTGCATGCTTTAATTTGCCAAACAATGATGTTCATGCTAAAAGGACACAAATGTCGCCTAGAGGGGGGGGGGCGAATAGGCGGTTTAAAACTTTTACGAGATGTGCTTAACAAAGGCGGAATAAAACTAGTGTTTACTTTGTCAAGCACAAAACCTATATATACTATGGTTCACCTATGTGCACCAACAACTTATGCTAAGCAAGACAAGCAACTATGTGATAGCAAGATATAGACTTCAAGCACGAAGGCTATCACAAAGTAAGGTGCATAAGTAAAAGCTCGGGTATAGAGATAACCGAGGCACACGGAGACGACGATGTTTTACCGAGTTCCTCCCAATGGAGTACGTCTTGTTTGGAGAGGGGGTGGTTTCAAACCACCAATGCCACAAAAGGCCTCCCTTGTTCTCCTGTGAATCTCACCCCAATGGGATCGATCCACACTTACACTATCGGTGCACTTGTCGGTGGCAATCCGGAACCTCTCACAAGATTGGGGAACTTCTCCACAACTCAATTGGATGCTCCCAACTAAATAGCTTGGGGAAAGCTCCATAACTTAATTGGAGGCCCCAAGTAATCCACAAACCTGCAATACAACCAAACCGTCTAGGGTTCCAAGAACCCAAGAGTAAAAATCTTCTCACATTTCACCCAATCGAATCCTCACCGAGAACTCAAACCGATGCACCAAATGCAATGGCAAAAACACAAGAAGTGCTCAAGTTCTTCTCTCCCAAATTCCACCAAAGCTACAAAAGCTTATGGGGAAATAAGAGAGGAAGAACAATGGAGGAAATTCACAAAAGACTCCAAGATCTAGATCCCAAGATGTTCCCATCACTTAGAGGAGAGATTGATTGGTGGGATTGTAGATCTAGATCTCCTCTTTCAAATCCCTCAAGAATATGCAAGAATCAATGGAGGGATTGAGGGATATCAAGCTCAAGAAGGTCAGCAATGGAGGGGGAAACTTGCAAGAAAGGTTTTGTAAACATTGGGGAAGAAGGGCCCCTTATATAGGTCCTCCAAAATCCAACCGTTACATCCCTGGAGCGCACGGGCTGGACATTCCGGCCTATTCACTCTGGACATTCCGGTCAAGGCAAAACTGACAGAAACAGCAATACGAAAACACCCATAACTTTTGCATCCAGACTCCGATTTTGATGATCTTGGGCTTGTTTTAAAGAGGAAAACAAACCATACAAGATCATGCAGGGAACCATCATAGTACATCAAGGGAGGACAGAACCAAATTACTAAAGGTTTGACCTCTCTCAAAAAGACGACCCGGTAAAACCTCCAACATCGAAAACGCAATAGAGAATGCATATGAAATCTGTTTTCGATGAACTTGGGCTTGTAATGAAGATTAAAACAAACTATAAATCCTCTCATGGATAAGAACCAAATAATGGAAGGTTTTACTGATCTCTAAAAGACAAACCGGTAAAACCTTCAATATCAAAAATGCAATAGAGAATGTATATGAAATCCGTTTTCGATGAACTAGAGCTTGTTATGAATATTACCACAAGCTCAAGAACCTCACATGGATAAGATCCAAATAACAACCAAGAAAAATGATGCCAAGTATGCAAAGGTTTGAGCTCTCACGAAGGATATGATCAAGTTACTCACTCGAGAGCCCCTCTTGATAGTACGACTATCTATCCTATAAACCGGTCTCCCCAACTAACACCATGAGACCGGTAAGAAGGAAACCCTATCAATAACATACCTTTGCCTTGCGAATATTCCACTTGAGCTTGATGATGACGATCTTCTCCACCTCAAGATGGAACACCTTTCTTGATTGCGCTAGCTTGGTGAAGACTTGCAAATTTCTCCCCATACTGCACTATGGTAGAGCTTCTCTTTTGGGCATACCATCTTACCATATCCATGATCACCATAAGATGACAAGCTTCAAGCAAATGATCTCCTCGAGATGGCTCATCTTGAACTTGCACATCATTTATTCTTTCTTCATTATGTTGGTGTCTTGAAGGTACATAAGAGATATCACTCCAACTTTAGTCTTCAAGACACACTTGCTATAGGCTCAACTCTCACTTGACCAATCTCCGGATCACTCATTGAAACCTTGGTCAACACTTAATCTTCTTCACTTTCTTCTTCTCCCAACCTTGAAGCCAACATATGGTTCAAGCATTGCCTATGGACAAATCCTACATGTAAAACTCAATGCAAACATAAGTCCATAAAGATTGTCATTAATTACCAAAACCACACATGGGGGCACACATGCACTTTCAATCTCCCCCATTTTGGTAATTGATGATAATCCCTTTGAGAGGGTTTATATAAGGAATTAACCAAACAAAATGCTGTGCTAACATCAAATACAACACAAGTATGTGATGTTAGTACAACCACAATATAGAGCAAACTCCCCCACAATCTATGCATGTGTGGATGAACTTGAATTTCATTGCATATATTGCCAACCATTACCGGTGGTGGAGTTTTCTCTATATATTCAAGATTCCATGCAACACACTAAGATGCAAAGCACATGAGAGGCAAGTGTTTAAGTACAAAACTCACAACACATAACCAAATTCCCTAAAACCCTCTAAAACTTCTCCCCCATTGGCATCGATTACCGAAATGGGTGAAAAGCTTTAGAAGGCCAATTTAGTGAGAGTTCCTCCATATGGTGTGCATTTATCATAATATGAGTGGAATCAAATGCACGTATCCAATGCCGAATACCATGAGGAAATCAAACTAAACTGAGGATCCAAATATTGCAAAGAAATAAAATGGTGAAGAAGCATCAACAAATGAAGCAAGCAATCAAAAGATCGAAAGAAGCACTTCACAAAAGGAACATACCAAAAGAAAGATAGATATTATGATAAGATTGAAAAGAGAGTGATCTAAATAATATGAGGAAGACTCCCCAAAGTTTGTGCACAAATTATAAATTTGCATTTGAATACAATATGCACAAACATGGCATCCTCATTCCCTCTGTATCATTTAAACCACGAGCATGATCAAGAGAGAAGATATTATGATGAGAGAAAATGAGTGTTTAGATGAAAATAGAAAGCTCCCCAAGGTTCATGCACAACAAAGTGCACAATTATGGAATCCTAACTTCCCATAATCAAACAAAACACCAAACAAGAACAAGAAGGCAAATGTGTGTTCTTAGGTAAATTACGAAAGCTCCCCAAGGTTTATGCACCAAATATAATAATTGCTTTGAATGCAAAGTGCATAAACATGGTATCCTTGCTCCCCCAAACTTACATAACAACACAAAGGCACGATAGATCAACTTTGTTAACACTAATGAGTGCTAAAAGATGCAAATGAAAAGGTCAAGCACTCAAAGCAAAACTTTTGGAGCCACCAAAGAATAAAAAGGAGCACAAGGTGTAGACTCCAAAGTAAAAGGATATCAACTAGAGATTTAGCCATAATCATGTGTATAAGTTTCTAGGTAGACAACAATCACCAAGATATACATCCACAAAGAAACATGTACACACAAAATGGATACTCAAGAATGAACAACATATCCAAAAGAAAGTCATAGATAATGCCAATAAGACTGTTGCTAGAAAGCATTATCTTATTGATCATCAATGACCTTCAAACACCAACGAATACATCACAACTATCACAAGGGAACAAGAGATAGTTGGAATGCATTGGAAAAAGAAACAAGTATCATAAAGAACAAATAAACCTTGCAAATTCATCCATATTGCACATGAGAGAAACTGAGGAAATGATTGGCAACAGAATTGCTAGATTGGCATATGTGGGATTGGTGAATCATAAACATGAATTTTATATGCTCTCCAAAATATGAATTCATATCAATTTACTCATATAACAATAAGGATGATACAATAAAATCTTGCAAGAACCACAATAAAAGCAACTGAAGGAAATCATGCCATGATGCAACCACAAAGGTTGGATGCTAAAAGTATGCATGAGAGGGATACTTGTTACCGAGATACCATTGATAGGATGAAGTAGATATGAGTTTGTTGATCATCCTAGCTTGACTCCAATTATCATTTAGTCCCCACATCTTCTTATTATTGAAAAGCATCCAATGAATCTCCAATGTACCTATAACACATTCAAGTACACAATGGTCCCAAAAATCATTGGGTCCAAAGTAGTTAGATAAACTATAATACATAGGAGAGACTCCACATAAATATGTGCATATTGATATGAAATTGAATTTCATGCACATCTTAGCCGATAGGATTTGGTGGAGAATCCCCTATATATTGGATCAAGAAAGAAAGCATGCCATAATATAGAACATGTAGTAAATATGCATGCACAAGATTTCAAGAACCAAAAAGGAGATAAAATTTTAACAAAAACACCAAGTAAACCAAGAAGTCTCACATAAGAGTGTGACATGACAAAAGGGTGTCCAAATTGTATCAAAGAGCCAAATCAACACATGAAAGGACACAAATTCAACAAATGAACAAGGCAACAACCAAAGAGCAAAAGATAGACAAAAACAACAATGCTCAAGGATTTATCTCATCCTAAGGGATCAAACAAGTAACAAGGAATGAGACAAAACAAACTCCCAAAAAGCAAGGTTCCAACACACAAACCAAACTCTCTACACTTCTCATGATGGCACAAAGTACCAAAAGAAAAGATCAAACTTCCAAGCACATAAAACATGATATGGAACAAAACAAGAAGCATAAATATGAGTGTTCTAAATAATATAGGAGAGCTCCCCCATGGATAGTGCATTATGTAGGATTTTCCTTTTGAATGTAAAATGCACACAGATGGGATCATCACTAGTACCTACATTAAATAAAACACACGAGGATACAAAAAAAAAGATCCACAAGAGGCAAGGAAAGCTTGGGAGACAACACAAAACATTTTCTTAGCAAGAGGTAGTACAAAATTTAAGCAAATGCTAAAGTGAATATGATCAATAAATTCTACCATATACGGAGTACCATTTGTCCAATGACAAGAATTATGGGGAAACATTTTCCAATGTAGTTTTAAAGGATATCATGATCATATTCACAACAAGAAGCATATGAAAAAATATAAAAATTAAGCTTGATGCTTAGAAAGAGAATCTTGATAGCTCAAAATGGCTACACAATCATTAATGATTAGAGTAACTTGAAGCAAATGGTTTCCATGGAGGATATAGATGTCCAAGTATGAGTAAACACATACCAAGAAGAGCTCACACAAACAAGATCCAAAAGATGAGAAAAAATGTATTCAAGCAAATTTGAACTTGTTTGAGCAAATGTGTCACATAGGAGCTAGAGTGACACAACCTCGAATATTCACATTTTCTAGGCTTGTAATATGCACTAAGCACATGACTCCCCCATAATGTGATAAACCATAAATATCGACACGAGGCAAAAGGATCCAAATAGAGATAATTAATGGACATTATAGAATTTGAATCTCTCATGAGAAACATACCACATAGAGACTAGATAAAACTTGCAATATATATACTAAGTGGCATTAATCATGTACACACATTTTAGGATTGTGGAATGCTCAATCATAACACTCCCCCAAAATGGGATAGTCCATTAATCTCCCGTAAGAGCCAACTAAGATATAAACAAGATACAATAGGCTCAAACACAAAAACACATACATGGTGTGCAAGCCAACATACACAAACCTGATTTCTCAAGTTTAAGCAAGTAGTAAGCACAACATATACAAAACATATGCAAGGTACAAAACTAACACATGCACAAGTGGCAAGTAACTTCCAACATAAAAGAGTTGAGAACATGTTACCGCAAGGAGGAGCAATGGATATATGATAAACATATGATAATCTAAATGACTTGGCTTGAGAGAATATAGTTTAAGTCCCCTTAATTCTTCATGATGTAGCCAAGTCTCCAATGCCCTCCAACACACACCTATTAATCAAGTTTTAGCTTGATGGTCCCCAACCAAGTTGGGTCCTAAGAGGTTAGTCACAATAGGTTTGGCAACCCAAATGGTTCTTTTCTTGACACCACATTGGGAACCAACAAATTTGGCAAACATATTGCCAAACTCATCCTTATGAAGAGAATAAGCATCATCAATCATGATAGGGTTGGATGAGGATATACCAATGGTGCATGAGGAAGAAACGTGCCCTTTCTCGTGGAAAATGTTGTAACATCCCAATTTCAGCCACCATGATTAGCTGTCCAGAATGCAAAAATCAGGGGGAACAAAAACTTTGTATTGTTCATTGGTGCAGTGTTTGCTTTTTATTTGTTTGTTCTTGTGCATGTGAGTGCATACCAAATGATACTCCTTACCTCACCATCAGTTGACAAAAGCTACTTACCAAAACTATCCTGGCTCAATTTACATATTCTCAAATGTTCTAGCATTTCAAAACCTGAGCCAAGATGCTTATGCAACCAAAACTATTTCAGTAGCTTCTATTGACAAAACTATGGATAAATATATAATATAACCTCCTTATGTTTTCAAGACAGAACCTTCAAACTACCCTTACCTCTAGGATCACCAAAACCCTTTTTGGTAAGCTTTTGAAATTCTACTCTTGGTAGAGATACCAAGGACTCTCATCTTATTCAAAACCCCAACCTCTTAAAAATGCCCCAATCTCACCTCAAGCTAAGCTTGATGGTAACCCTAGTAGTAGTTGATTAGTTTATAAGATGAGTTACCTTGATGTGCTGTCTGATGAGTTGCCTTGATCTGCTGCTTGACTTGTTTGCTTAGGAAGTAGTATGAGCCACTCTAGGAGCTCATCACTAGGATCAAGTTGTTTCCAAATCATCACTCCTAAGCAAGAAAACAAAGCAAGATCAAATCACTAGTTACCAGGTGATCCTCCAAAATCCTTAGCCTGATCAATCCTGCAGTGATCCATTCTAGAAGCTTCCAAGTCAACATTGACCAAAACCAAGCATGGATCCCTTCTACTCAATCTACACTTCAACATAATCCACTAGATGATGCCTTTACACCTTGAAACTCCTCCAAAAATATTCCCTCTCATACTCTAGTCAAAATCCTCAAAATTTCCAGATTTTGACCAAGTCTGGAAACTGTTCCGACATCACCTTTTTGGATGTCTCCCTTTGTCAACCCTTGTGCATTTTTGGAAATGCACTTGAACCATCTTTTTAACCATCCTAAGGACTACCAAGGCCCACATTTTCCCTTGGTTAGATCATCCTCCAACCCACTTGTTCTTGATGGTTTTACAGGCAAGAAAATAACTTTTCCTGCAAACCTAGTCATCATGCCTACTTTGGTAGAAGCTCACACCATCATCCAACCTCCTATGGACCAACTCTTTGCGTGGTTGTGATCTACTAATATAGGTATATCAAAACCTACTTCACTTGTTCCAAGTGGATCTCTGTGCTTCTTAAACCCACTTGGTTTATAAGGCATCATGACTCTTTTGGTATGGTAGCCTTATTTTCAACAAAGTTTGCCACCATTCCTAGATCACCTCAAATGCATTTAATTCAAACTCTTTATGACATGTTCATATATATGACTTGGTCTACCTATCCATCTATCCCTTGCATCAAGGTGAACTCTGAACTCCAAGATACAACCATGTTTAGGTGGTATAAAAATAACATCACCCTAGATCCTCAATTCCATGTATCTCCACCTAATTCAAGTTGGAATTTACAATCCCATGGTTGCAAATGCTTGCTACACCTTGTCTACACCCTCTAACTTGATCATCAAGATTTATCAAATATTATCCATAATTATTATGGCCCTAAATCTATAGAATCCCCTTATTAGACAAAAACCTCCAAAACTTCTCCCATAAAGGAAAGTTTGGTTTTTGCCAAAACACTCCTCCAACTTTTGGCTCAAGTGAGTCCAACATATCATACCCTATCTTCCCATCTCAAAAATAAATATTTTTGAGAAGCTTTATTATTTCTTTTTGCCCATTTTCTTAAATGGCTAAATTGGAATAATAATTGTTTTAAATACTTTTAATCCTCAATAAATCTTGGGAAAATTTCCCTAAGTGTGTATTCACATTTGGGACCCTCTCAAACCAGAAACCAACCTTTTACAATGTAAAAATATCAAATGATCTTCTAGAAACCACTTCTGTCCTTTTTGAATAAATGGATTTATAAGGACTAAAACCCCTTATAAAAATTTCAATTAAATCCTAGGAGTCTACCTTAACCTCATCTATCTACCAGTACCATTTCCTCCTCTGGTCCAATGCAAGTTTGTGAACTTCCTTCACAAGCCCTCTTGGGATCAAAATTTTGCAAACCAAGCAAACTTGAACCAAGCTAGGATCAAATCACCACCAAAGCTTGTCAAGCACTCCCCCTCCACACCCAACACTCCCCTGGTCAACCAGGACTGTAGCATTGCCCATTTCACCCTTGGACTAGTAAGAGGGAGAGGCATATCTTGCAAAAGATCTTGCAAATTAAAGTTTCCACAGCCAACCACTGCCCTCTCTGCCCCTACCCGACCTAATTCTCATTCCTACCCCTCCCCACCATTCCCTGGACCAATCCCTGGCCAGCAATCCCCTCCCCCTTGTCCAAAGTGGACATTTGCACCATCTACTCCCCCTCCTTGGTATAAAGGCCAGTAGGCCACCACAGCACTCCCCTGCCCCGCATTTGCCCCCTCTCCCCTCCCACTTACCTCCCCCAGCTCCACTCTTCCTCCTCTGCTCTGTGCTGCCGGAAGGAAGAAGAAGAAGGCGCCTCAGGCCTTTTACAAAAATCGAGCAAGGCCTCCCATCCCCTCTTCTTCTCCTTCTGCATGTCACCTAGTCGAGCTCCCCTACCTCCCCTGCATCTAACCGTGCTCTTCTTTTCACCCAGGACCGCCTCATCGAGATGCACCGGTGAGCTCCGATGAGGTCTCCTCGTCTTCATCGCGCGGGCCAGATCCAGTCGAGGAACCCCCCTCTTTCTGCCCAACCCCGAGGTCGCCGTCGTCGACCACGTCGCCCGGCCGCCTCCACGTCCTCTCCCGAGCCCTCAGGTGAGCTCCCCTCCCCGCGCCGCCCTCTGCTAGGGTTAGCTCTCGTCGTCGGCGAGCCTAGGTGGACGATGACGCTGCACCGTCGATCCCTCCTTAATCGAATGGCCCACAGCCACCGATACTGCTTCGACGCCTCTCCATCACTGACTGGTGGGGTTCGAACCGCGCCGCTCCCGCACGTCGCCCCGTGCACCGTGGGCCGATTCCCTCCCGGCCGGCCCAGTAGCCCCAGATCCAGCCCAACCTGCTTAGTTTTCTTTTCTTTTTATTCCAGATCCAGAAAAAGACCAGTAGGATTAAATCCTTTTGAAAATGAAAATAAAATCTACTGGCGAAGATCAAAAATTCTGGTAGTACCCTGTTGTTTTCTCAAACATGCAGAAGCAACCCCAAGTTAAAAATAAATTCCTTCATTTGCTAGAGATTATTCTGCTACCAGGAGTACTTTTACCTAAATAAATTCCTCAGAGAGTTTTATAGCTCCATTTTTGGAGAGCTCATGCTCTACTGGAAGGTATTTGATATACCTATCATCCAGCATAGGTCCTATGCCAAGGTGAATAGAATGGTGCCTTTAACAAAAATAACAAAAATAGCCTTTATCTGCCTTGGATAAATTCTCTAGGCCAAACCAAATGTGGTATTGACCTGATTCCACTTCCCAGTACACTCTACTATCAGTATCTATCAAACCCCAGCAGCTCAGATTTTATTGAGCTCTGGTTGAATTTTAGTGAATTAAATACTTCTGTAAGTGGTATTTTCACTAATTAAATCACTCCAGGAGTTTGACAACTCCAAAATGAGTGAATCCAATTCCTAAAGAGAGGTATTCTAAATTACTACCACATACCCTTGGAATCAACTCAATAGCTTCTGTATAATGAATCTGGTGAAAAAGAGAAAGACCTTACAAAACTGCCTTTGGGAATTTCCTGAGGGCATTCTGGTAATTGTTTAGACTTGATTACAACTCTAGGTGGTTCAGTACATCAAACACTACCAAATAACCCAAGTAAATAATTTTTGGAGCTCTAGATAAATTCTGGTGAATTATTTCCTCAAACTAGAATTCCTACCACTATAAAAATCCTCATTAAATCTAGGTAATTGGTAATCAAGTGAAACCACTTGTATTGGTTTTGCTTTGTCAAAACCTATCTGAGGATATCATTGTTGCACATTGGTATCCTACATACCTCAGAACCCCAATCCAAGTTCAAGGTATTTGGCATTGACAACTATCCCCCATGAGAAAAACACCCCAATGACAATCTAGTAAATTCCACTCCTAGTATCCCACTCCTCCAAACCCTACTTAGTTAAGTAGGATTCCTTAAGTTTGTTTGCTGTATGGTTTGTTGCATGAATGCCTGGTATTGATTGTGGACTTGTCTGCTTGCATGTATACTCGATGACAGCGATAGTATGAGTGTTTGACGACAAGAAGGAAGGGACTTCTTATTATATTTATTGGGTATTCTTGGTTATCTAAAGAAGTCCAGGGACTTATTGCTGATCACAGGCAAGCCACCATTCCTGAATTCTGATACTCGTCCTACTCCTTTTATTACTTGTTTGTATCCTCTTTATAAATTGCATTATTTACCTGCATGTCTTGTTTTATAAATACTGCGCTAATAACTTGGCTCCTCCAAGTTATGACTTTGTGTCCCTCGTGGCACCACCTTGATGTACCTACCATTTTGTCCCTTTAGACTGAGAGTACGATGGCTAGCATCCTACCTCGTTGAAAACCCCGGCTTTGAGAAAATGAACTGTTTTGGGATTTACCCTACCACAAAATGTTCACAAACGGTTTTGGTAAAACCCTTGGGTAGAGGCATCATTCCCAGCGGATGTTTTAACTACAAAAGTGGTGCTGATGAGAAATGAGGAAAAGAAGAGATGTTCTACGCCTTTACCGGAACAATTTCTATAAGTGCAACCAGATTACCCCAGGTGCTGGGGCTTAACTCGTAGTTTGTCTGCATTAGCTGAGGCAGCTTGTACAATGCTTACAGGGAGAGATCCCTTGAATTCCGGGCAGGCGCTACCAGATCTCGGATCTGAAGCCTGTTGCTTGCTTCGGCAAGAGTGAGCCTGTTCTGGCAGGAGTCCGGTGCAACAATTGGGTCTCTCGCGGACGGTATGACTTAGGTGGTATGGAAGGAAGGGGAGTCACTAGATTAAGGTATACGCCGAGTTGCGGCTTGGGTATGCGCGTGTACGGAAGGCAGGACTATGGCTAGGAGCCACATACTCGTTGCCGGGGAGAACAAACCAAAAGGAAAAGCAGCCTTTGCTAGGGTCGACAAGCGAAAGGTTAGGCTTGATTATCCGAACCCCCATCTACAGTGGTAGTGGGCCGTGGTTGTATCCCGGCGGATGTATTGATTCTTGTGGGGAAAGTGCACAAACTGTGCAGAGTATAATATATTCGAATAGCCATGTCCACGGTCAAGGACGGTTGTAAAGGTGTTGGCTAGGAGTACCCAATGGTGTTTGTTTGGAAGGAATGGATGAAAGGATGATGGTTCTGGGGGAACCCGAGTTCGAAAGCTTTGCTTTGACCTGAGGTGGTCGAAGAGGTTTACAAAGGGTTTTTACTCCAAAACTATTTTCAAAACTCTTTTTCAACAAAGATATGGAGATGTCTTGACTTATAAAACAAGGGCATGTTTTCAAAACTCTTTTTCAACAAAGATATGGAGATGCCATAACTACAAGAGGTAGTCTAGGTATTTTTTTCAAGGACAACCCCAGATAGAGCTATCTCGCCACAGCCAGACTTGCATTTCCTTATTTCATTTATCCTGGTGGTTTGCGAGTACATTCAAAAGTACTCACGACTTTGTCCCTGGCTGTTTACTTGGCCAGACTTTCAGAGGTTCGACTTCGGAAGATTAAGGTGATGTCCAGTGAGCTAGGCCGTCTTCCCAGTCAGCTGCCTGTAGGTTGAGGCATGATTGGGCTCTGCGCATGATGATATTCCGCTACTATGGATGATGTAGCCATAATGGCATTTGTGTAAGTCTTGTAATTCGTTATGTTCGGATGTTGTAATGATACTTGTCGGTTATGTTCCACGGCTCACTGATCATGGGAACGTGGATATATACATAACAGGGATTTCTCGGATGAATAATCTGGGGAGCCCACAAATGTAAAAAGGTCTTCTCTTGCCGTCTTTCTTGTTGGGTGAAGCAACAAGTTGAGGATGACCTTGAGTATTCTTGGGAGGAGGCCCATCTCTAACAAGAGGTAGAGCTTGAGGCCGCTTTCCTTGTTGCTTCTTTCCAAGGGGTTTCTTCTTCAATGGGCAATACTTGACATGATGCCCTTCTTCCTTGCACTTGAAGCAAACAATGTTGGCCGGATTCTTGACTTGATATTGGCCATTTTTCTTGTTGCGCTTGTGCTTCAACTCGACAGTGGACTTGTTCTTGATATTGGAGTTGAATCCAAGTCCACTCTTGTCATTGGAGGATTTTTGCACACTCAAGATGTTGTTGAGTGTGGCCTTCCCTTTATGACGCTTTTTCAAGTCATTTTTCAAAGAAGTGACCTGAGCCTTGAGCTCTTTAATTTCCTCTACATGGTTAGTGCGAACAACAATACTAGAGGAAGTGGATGCTACATTGTTAGAGCAACAAGGCACGAAAGTTAATTCATCACGAGATGTAGCAATGACATGAGTGGATGAATTACAAGGACTAGCACATGGCAATATGACATTTGGAGTAGAAGTAGCGCTAATGTCCACATGAGGCTCATTAGATGTTACCTTTGACATAATAGCCTCATGAGCTAATTTTAGCCTATTATGGGAGGCTAGAAGATCTTCATGAGAGATTGATAGCTTACCATGACTTTCTTCCAAGATCCCATACTCGCTAGTTAGCAAAGCAAGTTGAGTCTTTAGCTCAACATTCTCCTTCAAAATAGATGCTTCACAAGAAATAGAGTTAGCAGCACAAGCATCATAATTAACTGCAAGAGGTGAGGGCAACTTCGAAGGCTCTTTTGAATAAGAGGCTTTAAGTTGCTCATGTGACTCAGTGAGTTTGATGAGCTCGCCCTTGATTACCCTAGAGACATTTTTGAGGTGATCAAAAACCTCAAGGAGTTTAGCATAAGAAACTTGAAGCCCATCATTTTTACTTTTGAGATCACTTGCCACCCCAACATCTCTATCATGAGATTCCTTCACTCTAGAAAAATCTAGAGCAAAAGTCTCCTCAAGAGATTCCTTAGTGGTTTGTTCCTCTTCAAGAGCTTCATTTATATGTGCAATTTGATTAGCATACTCACGCTCAAAGCTACTCATTTTATCAATGGTGTTCTCATGCTCCTCAATTTGTGTTTCTAACTTATCACTATGTTCTTTTCTCTTAATAGCAAAGTCCAAGATTTCAACGAAGTTAGAGCAAGCAATATTATTCTTAACAAGAGTATGATAAACCATCTCACCCTTTTCATATAGATCATCAACATTAATCTCTTTTTCTTCATTATCCTCATCCTCATCATCACAAGTAGTATTGGGTTCCAAAGTAGGAGTTACCTTTGAATCCCTAGCCATAAGGCATAGGTGGGTACCGTGAGATGATGATGATGAATTATTTGAAGCTTCATTCAAGATCTTGTCTTGTCCAATAGGATCTTCGTTTCCTCTACATGGTTAGCAATACAAGTACTAGAGGAAATAGAAGCATTTTTATCATGGCAACAAGGCAAGGAGAGCATATCATCATGAGATCTATTGGGGCAATTTATACATGATATGCAAGGACTATCAACACTAGCATGTAACTCATATATAGTGCTAGACGTGTTTAAGTCCAAATATGAACCATTGCAATGAGATAGAGAAGAAGGATCAATAAGATTAAGCTCACTATCAACATTGCAAAGTTTACCACCACTCACCATATCATTACCTTGTGTCTTACCACCCTTTGGTGAAGTGGAAGAAAAAGAGAACTCATCTCGACCGGAAGTGGAAGCAATACAATCATCCTCAATAATGTTGGACACATCATATTTATCTTGAAGTTTTGTCCATAACTCATGAGTGCTCCAAAAAGGTATGATTGAAGAAGTAACTACATAGCTCAAAGCATTAACAAGCACATTACAAGCTTGAGCATCGAGATATAAGTTTTTCTCATCCTCACAAGATAGATTTTCAAAATCCATAGGAGGAGAAAAACCAATATCTACAATACGCTCCAAATTTGGGTCCATGTCCCGAAAATGAATAAGCATACGAGTTTTCCATATATCATAATTTGTGCCATCGAATATGAACATTTCAATGTGCACTAATCCCCTACCCGACATCTTTACTCTCAAGGCGGTGAAGCCTAAAATGAGAGACCGAGCTCTGATACCAATTGAAAGGACACAGATGTCGCCTAGAGGGAGGGGGGGGGGGTGAATAGGCGGTTCAAAACTTTTACGAGATGGGCTTAACAAAGGCGGAATAAAACTAGCATTTACTTTGTCAAGCACAAAACCTATATATACTATGGTTCACCTATGTGCACCAACAACTTATGCTAATCAAGACAAGCAACTATGTGATAGCAAGATATAGACTTCAAGCACGAAGGCTATCACAAAGTAAGGTGTATAAGTAAAAGCTCGGGGGTATAGAGATAACCGAGGCACACAGAGACGACGATGTTTTACCGAGTTCCTCTCAATGGAGTACGTCTCGTTTGGAGACGGGGCAGTTTCAAACCACCAACGCCACAAAAGGCCTCCCTTATTCTCCTGTGAATCTCACCCCAATGGGATCGATCCACACTTCCACTATCGGTGCACTTGTCGGTGGCAATCCGGAACCTCTCACAAGATTGGGGCACTTCTCCATAACTCAATTGTAGGCTCCCAACTAACAAGCTTGGGGAAAGCTCCATAACTTAATTGAAGGCCCCAAGTAATCCACAAACCTGCAATACAATCAAACCGTCTAGGGTTCCAAGAACCTAAGAGTAAAAAGCTTCTCACCTTTCACCCAATCGAATCCTCACCGAGAACTCAAACCGATGCACCAAATGCAATGGCAAGAACACAAGAAGTTCTCAAGTTCTTCTCTCCCAAATTCCACCAAAGCTACAAAAGCTTATGGGGGAATAAGAGAGGAAGAACAATGGAGGAAATCCACAAAAGACTCCAAGATCTAGATCCAAATATGTTCCCTCACTTAGAGGAGAGATTGATTGGTGGGATTGTGGATCTAGATCTCCTCTTTCAAATCCCTCAAGAATATGCAAGAATCAATGGAGGGATTGAGGGATAGCAAGCTCAAGAAGGTCAGCAATGGAGGGGAAAACTTGCAAGAAAGGTTTTGTAAACTCTGGGGAAGAAGGGCCCCTTATATAGATCCTCCAAAATCCAACCGTTACAACCCTGGAGCGCGCGGGCCGGACATTCTCGCCTATTCACTCCGGACATTCCGGCCAAGGCAAAACTGACAGAAACAGCAATATGAAAACACCCATAACTTTTGCATCCGGACTCCGATTTTGATGATCTTGGGCTTGTTTTAAAGAGGGAAACAAACTCTACAAGATCATGCAGGGAACCATCATAGTCCATCAAGGGAGGATAGAACCAAATTACGAAAGTTTTGACCTCTCTCAAAAAGATGAACCGGTAAAACCTCCAACATCGAAAACGCAATAGAGAATGCATATGAAATCCGTTTTCGATGAAATTGGGATTGTCATGAAGATTAACACAAGCTCTAAATACTCTCATGGATAAGAACCAAATAATGGAAGGTTTTACCAATCTCTAAAATGCAAACCGGTAAAACCTCCAATATCAAAAATGCAATAGAGAATGTATATGAAATCTGTTTTCGATGAACTAGATCTTGTTATGAATATTACCACAAGCTCAAGGACCTAACATGGATAAGATCCAAATAAAAACCAAGAAATATGATGCCAAGTGTGCAAAGGTTTGAGCTCTCACGAAGGATATGATCAAGTTACTCACTCGAGAGCCCCTCTTGATAGTACGGCTATCTATCCTATAAACCGGTCTCTCCAACTAACACCATGAGACCGGTAAGAAGGAAACCCTATCAAGAACATACCTTTGCCTTGCGCATATTCCACTTGAGCTTGATGATGACGATCTTCTCCATCTCAAGATGGAACACCTTTCTTGATTGCGCTAGCTTGGTGAAGACTTGCAAATTGCTCCCCATACTCCACTATGGTAGAGCTTCTGTTTTGGCCAGACCATCTTCCCATATCCATGATCACCATAAGATGGCAAGCTTCAAGCAAATGATCTCCTCGAGATAGCTCATTGATACGTTGCTAACGTATCCATAATTTTTGATGTTCCATGCTTGGTTTTATCTACTTTGTTATGTTTTGTCCACACTTTGGAGTACTTTTTATACACTTTCTTGGACTAACCTATTAACAAGATGCCACAGTGCCAGTTGCCTGTTTTCTGCTGTTTTTGGTTCCAGAAAGTCAGAAAATGAATATTCTCGGAATTGGACGGGACAAAAGCCAATATGCCTATTTTTCCCGGAGCAACAGAGAAACACGAAGCAGAGACGGAGTAGGGAACCAGGGTGGGCACACAATATGGTGGCGTGGGCTAGCCCTGGTCGTGCCACCAGGTGGTGTGGCCCCCTGGCCGCCCACCGACCTTGCCTCTTCGCCTATAAGAAGCCTCCCGATGCAAAAACCCTAAATCGAATAGCCTCCAGCCATGAAAAGTTCCGCAGCGCCACCTCCACTGAAGGGGAGATTCGGGGGACAGAAAGTCTCTGTTCCAGCACCCTGCCAGGACGGGGAAGTTCCCCCAGAGCCATCTCCATCGATCTCCACCACCATCTCCATCGCCATTGCTGATTCCCATGATGATGAGGGAGTAGTTCTTCCTTGAGGCTAAGGGTTCTACTGGTAGCTATGTGTTCATCTCGCTCTCTCTATGCATGGTCATATTGTGATCATGAGCTTTGTAATCAAGTAGATCTAGCTTGCTACTCAAGTGCTTTAATAGATCTCTGCTCTCCCCATGTGTGTGAAAGTGACAGCGTGCACACCATGGTGGCACTTAGGCTAGAGATTACAATTACTTGTTATGAGTTATATTTGTATTTGGATGTTTTTATGAAATTGTGGTGTTTTTTGGAACCATCTAGAGCTCAAGGTGACAGTGTGGGGTTATCTAGATGGGGAAAGCGAACTTTGAGGTGTGCTGTTATAGCCCTACCATGGATTAGAGTGTCCAACTGGAGAGTAGTATCATAAAGAGAAGATATTTATATGAGAGTGTTCACTAGTGAAAGTATGATCCCTAGGCCTTGTTTCTAAACATTGAAACACCATTTGCAACTAGATCTGTTACATGTTTTATTGCTTCCATCTTTATTTTAGTTTGCCTTTAGTCTCTTCCACGCCATCAAGCTATTTTCTGGCACCGTTGTCTTATATCCATACCACTTGTATTTCACTATCTCTTTGCCGAACTAGTGCACCTATACACCTGACAAGTGTATTGGGTGTGTTGGGGACACAAGAGACTTCTTGTATCTTGATTGCAGGGTTGCTTGAGAGGGGATACCTTTGACCACTTCCTCCCTGAGTTCCATAAACCTTGGGTGATCCACTTAAGGGAAAACTTGCTGCTATTCTACAAACCTCGGCACTTGGAGGCCCAACAACTGTCTACAAGAATAGAAGTGCGTAGACATCAAGCTATTTTCTGGCGCCGTTGCCGGGGAGGTAAGGTAAAAGGTACTCACATCCTCCGGTGTGAGTGCTTGAAGTTATTTCCTTTAGATTGTGTAATTTTGTCTTTTTTTCTTGTTTTCACTAGTTAGGCCTAATGGAAAACAACAACAAAATTAGAGAGCTTTATAGTATTTATCTTGAGTTAGGACATGAAGTGTTTGAAGAGAAAATTAAAAAACCTATGGAACTTTATTTGCATGCTAATAGCAATGTTATTAGTATGAACTCTTTGAACACCATTATTGCTAATACCATGGAAAAGTCTAAGCTTGGGGAAGCTGGTTTTGATGAGCATGATATCTTTAGTCCCCCAAGCTAGGAGGAGAAAATTTACTTTGATGATACTATACCTCCAATATATGATGATTACAATAATGAATATGATATTTTCAGTCCACCTACTATTGAGGAGAAAATTAATTTTAATCATAATATGCCTCGTATATTTGATGATTATGGTGATGAGAATAATAACGATAGCTATTTTGTTGAATTTGCTCCCACAACAATTAATAAGAATGACTATGCTTATAGGGAGAGTAATAATTATTTTATGCATGTGGCTCATGATAAGAATGTTTTATGTGATAGTTATATTGTTAATTTTATTCGTGATGCTACTGAAAGTAATTATGAGAGAGGGAACATGGTTTTATGCATCTCAATTATTATTAAGTTTCCCCTCTTTATGTTGAAAGTCTTTAAGTTGCACTTGCTTTTCTTTACTATGCTTGTTGCTTTGTGCTTTCATGACTTGTTTATTTACAATATTCCTATGCATAGAAAGTGGGTTAGACTTAAATGTTCTTTGAATTTGCTTCTTGATGCTCTCTTTTACTTCAATTCATATTTCTTATGTGAGCATCTTCTCAAACTATCATGCCTAACTTAAAGGCGTTAAAGAAAAGTACTTATTAGGAGATAACCCAAAAGTTTTAGATGAGTCTTGGAAGTTACTACGTCTGTAATAACCGCTCTTTATCCTTTTTATTTACTTTTTGTGCCAAAAGTAACCTCTAATGAGAGAGAAGTGATGCTTGGGAAAGTTGCTGTCCCGAAACAGATTTTTGTACTTCACCGTAAAAATTCGTGTAAAATCTCTGTACGTCATTTTGAGGCGTGAATTTTTGTGGTTCTGACCCAGGTTGTTATCTAACTTCCGTTAGTTCAACGTTTTTTGATTTGAGTAACAGAGGGTCTTCGAAAAAATTGGTTTTTACCTGCTGGTCTGTTTTGACAGATTTCTGCCATTATTTGCATTTGCTTCTTGTTGGTTCCTTTTTGAGTTCTCTTTGGGAAATTGAGCTTTTCAAGGGAAGTGCTACAGTAGCTTGTGTTTTAATGAAAGTTTTATTGGTGTTGAAACTGAACCCAAAGACTTATTATCTTGAGTGCACTAATGTTGCTAATAAAGATTGTGTGAAGTTTTGTATGAAGGAAAAATTTCAGGTGTATGGAGAGAATAATGTAATGGGATGAAGAATGGACTAAAGCTCAAGCTTGGGGATGCCACGCATGTCACCCCAAGAAATATCCAAGCAGTACAAGCGTCAAAGCTTGGGGATGCCCAAGGCATCCCCTTCTCTATCAATAAACATCCCAGGTTTCTTTCAAACACTTCATTTTTATTGTTTCGTGCATAGTTGTGTTGTTCTTGGAGCGTCTTCGTGTTTTGTTTTTGGTTTTTGTTTGCTTGGTTTTCTTAATTAGCTGAATAAATTGGTTGGACCCCCTCTTTCATGCAGTAGTTTTCAAATAGTTTGGTTTGGATTGGAAAAGAGTAGGAAAAGTTCATGCTTAAGGGGTAAAGAGAGCTTGTTTTTGACTGTGGCCCTTGCTTTGTCATGCCATGCTTGATATTATTTTGGCTTTATGCTTAGTGATCTTTGCTGTAGCATGACATGTTATAAACAATTGAGATTGCTTAATGTGCCTTGGAAGAATCACGCGTCGTTTTAGCATATTAAAGCATAATATTGTGGTATTCTCCTTTGATGCTTTATTTGGGTTAACTTGGCGCATGCTCACACCATGTTATGACTATCCCAAGTCACCATAGCCTTTATGATCCTTTAGTTTTCGACTTGTAGTATCACTTTATGCTTTGATTAATGATGTTTTGTCGCTCTGCATGATTATGGCCATTATTGCTCTCTTAGTTGGTCGCTCCCAGTCTTTTGCTAGCCTCCATAACCAAGTATGAGTTCCACTCATGCATCCAACTCCTAAAACCAAGTAATTCCAAAGAGTCCACCATACCTACCTATTAGCATTTGCTATTCCAAGTATATTCATGTTTTTATCTACCTTCCGAATTAAACTTGTTATGAGAAAACTAGTGATTAAAGCTCTCATGAACTTGATGGCACACTTTAATTTTTTTGCCCTAATAAACTTGAACCATTGTGTCATCTATGTTGTATATGCTTGCACTTATATGTTGGGGATTAGCAGAACCATGCTGACATGGGGAACGCTTTCAACATTGCACTTGTACTCTGTACCTAGTTGATATCATGCACTTTTGTCTATGGATGTCATCGGTGCGAAATGAAAGGGGAGCTTGTAAGTCCATGGAGTTAAGTATGTGTGTTAGAGAAACGCCTAGGCCGCCAGTCTAATCCATGCTGTCGTGGTGGAAACCTGCAGATTAACCATAATGAGCTGTCTATGAAGCATTCTTCTTATAAAAAAGAGTCAGATATTGAGAAAAAGGAGAAAAAGAAAAAAAGATATGAGAAAAGAGGAAAGAGAGAAAAAAAGCACCATTTTCCCGTGGTAAATAAGAAGATTGTTGAGATGCTCGTTGTCTGCTTGCCTTGTCATTTTGATATGGGGATTCTTTCGAATCATCAGGCAAGTGGTACCCCGTTGGCGGTTCTCTTTGATACACATGTACTTACTATGACAAGAACTTATCGATAACTAAACTTGAGTAGCATGATGAGAGGCCCTCGTATTCAAGGGACATGGGATTTCCAACTTATACTTTGTCAAGCATATACTCCATAGTTTGTTCACATTAACCTTAATCACTTTAAGATGCTTATGATAGGGGCAATGAGATTTTAAAGCTAATAAGTACCATAATTTTTGGAAGCTCTTTATGAAACTTGAATCCCTACTTCCTTCTATGAAGGCCTTTATTTTACTTTTATGTTGAGTCTCCATCTTCTATCTTTATGCACCTATTGAGAGAGCATAGTGGCCATTCTTAGTTCTGTGTGCATTGTCCCAAGACTTGTTGATTCATGCATAACTTTGATATTGCTTATTCTTAAACTATTTGTATCTAGTCACCCTTATAAACTTTGAAGGTGTCCTATGCAATTATGATTTGCTACATTATGAGGGACAAGCTGAATGCCACTATGCTATGTTTTCTTTATGTGAAACAAACAAACGTCTTGCAAAGAATTGTTATTCATGAATCTTTTGTTTGTGCCTTTTCATGTTACAACATAGTTGCTATGTCTTATTGTTAGAACTTTATCTTTCATGCTATGTTGAAGTACTATGATCCTAGCTATCAATGTTTTATAAATACTTTGATCAAGTCTATGATGGTGCATGTCACCTCAAAAATTATTCTTTCTTTTTATCACTTACCTACTCGAGGACGAGCAGGAGTTAAGCTTGGGGATGTTGATACGTTGCTAACGTATCCATAATTTTTGATGTTCCATGCTTGGTTTTATCTACTTTCTTATGTTTTGTCCACACTTTGGAGTAATTTTTATACACTTTCTTGGACTAACCTATTAACAAGATGCCACAGTGCGAGTTACCTATTTGCTGCTGTTTTTGGTTCCAGAAAGTCAAAAAATGAATATTCTCAGAATTGGACGGGACAAAAGCCAATATGCCTATTTTTCCCGGAGCAACACGGAAACACGAAGCAGAGACGGAGTAGGGCACCAGGGTGGGCACACCATATGGTGGCGCGGGCTAGCCCTAGCCGCCCACCGACCTTGCCTCTTCGCCTATAAGAAGCGTCCCGATGTAAAAACCCTAAATTGAACAGCCTCTAGCCACAAAAAGTTCCACAGTGCCGCGCCACTGAAGGGGAGATTCGGGGGACAGAAAGTCTCTATTCCGGCACCCTGCCGGGACGGGGAAGTGCCCCCGGAGCCATCTCCATCGATCTCCACCACCATCTCCATCGACGTTGCTGATTCCCATGATGATGAGGGAGTAGTTCTTCCTAGAGGCTAAGGGTTCTACCGATAGCTATGTGTTCATCTCTCTCTCTATGCATGATCATATTTTGATCATGATCTTTGTATTCAAGTAGATCTACCTTGCTACTCAAGTGCTTTAATAGATCTTTGCTCTCCCCATGTGTGTGAAAGTGACAGCGTGCACACCATGGTGGCACTTGGGCTAGAGATTACAATTACTTGTTATGAGTTATATTTGGAGTTGGATGTTTTTATGATATTGTGGTGTTTGTTGGAACCATCTAGAGCTCAAGGTGGCAGTGTGGGGTTATCTAGATGGGGAAAGCAAACTTTGAGGTGTGTTGTTATAGCCCTACCATGGATTAGAGTGTCCAACCGGAGAGTAGTTAAGAGTAGTATCATAAAGAGAAGATATTTATATGAGAGTGTTCACTAGTGAAAGTATGATCCCTAGGCCTTGTTTATAAACATTGAAACACCGTTTGCAACTAGATCTGTTACATGTGTGCTTGCTTCCATCTTTATTTCAGTTTACCTTTAGTCTCTTCCACGCCATCAAGCTATTTTCTGGCACCGTTGTCTTATATCTATACCACTTGTATTTCACTATCTCTTCGCCGAACTAGTGCACCTATACACCTGACAAGTGTGTTGGGTGTGTTGGGGACACAAGAGACTTCTTGTATCTTGATTGCAGGGTTGCTTGAGAGGGAATACCTTTGACCACTTCCTCCCTAAGTTCGATAAACCTTGGGTAATCCACTTAAGGGAAAAATTGCTGTTGTTCTACAAACCTCTGCACTTGGAGGCCTAACAACTGTCTACAAGAATAGAAGTGCGTAGACATCACCCATCTTGAACTTGCACATCATTTATTCTTTCTTCATTATGTTGGTGTCTTGAAGGTACATAAGAGATATCACTCCAACTTTAGTCTTCAAGACACACTTGCTATAGGCTCAACTCTCACTTGACCAATCTCCGGATCACTCATTGAAACCTTGGTCAACACTTAATCTTCTTCACTTTCTTCTTCTCCCAACCTTGAAGCCAACATATGGTTCAAGCATTGCCTATGGACAAATCCTACATGTAAAACTCAATGCAAACATACGTCCATAAAGATTGTCATTAATTACCAAAACCACACATGGGGGCACACATGCACTTTCACATGCTTGACACGCATCCTTTACTGGCTTAATTCCTTCCCCCGGTCAATACTATAATGGAATGAGCTTCACTAGTAGAGTGAACAAGGGGAAGAATATTCAACATCCTGCAATTCGCTATTTATTCTATGTTATTGCTAACACCTTGCAGGCACGTAATGAGTTCATGAGACTCAACGAGGAGGACATCCTAGTCCTTGCAAAGGCTGCTTACATCAACTGCAACCTATCACTCAACTTGGGCGCCATCCTTGTGTGCTACCTGGAGCAGCAAGCCTCCCAAAGCCAAGGGCCAATCACAGGAGGAGGTGTCATCACCGTGCTTGCCACTTCCCTAGACATTGATCTAGGTGAGTTACAACCCATACTAGGTGAGACACGTGTTGGTTTCTCCACCTTGAGGGCATGTGGAATGCTCACTAGGAGAGGTGGTGTTTATTACCTGCATATTGCTAGAGCTAGGCATATCTACCCCACTCCTTTGCCTAATGGTCTTTTCTCTATCGAGAAAGGACGTTTGCTATATGATGTGCAGGTTGAGCAGTACCAACCCGAGGAGGAGATTCCTGAAGAGGATGAGGACCAAGAGGAGGAGCAAGAAGTTCCTCACCAAGAGGAGCAGCCACAAACCTGGTTCGCCACATACCAAGATTTCCATGGACTTGGAGGGACTATGGAGAGGATGCACAACCTCTCTTTGAACCCCCGAGAATCAACAAGTAACCTCTCCACTCAATTCGCGAACTGGAGTAACGACTTTTTCCCGCCACTACAATGATTTGAAGGGCTTGCAAAAGCCTAAGCTTGGGGAAGTTTCCTCATGTATCTTTATTTGGCGTTTATTTGCT
This sequence comes from Avena sativa, assembly GCA_916181665.1. NCBI lineage: Eukaryota > Viridiplantae > Streptophyta > Magnoliopsida > Poales > Poaceae > Avena > Avena sativa. The sequence continues at coordinate 441,592,525 of OV702295.1, forward strand.
TTTTATTTCGAGGTTACATTTTTATTTGAGTTTATAAGCACTCGTGTTGGTTTCCCCAACACTTTGTCTTTAGTTCTTTCTATTTGCTTTCAAAATTTTCTTGCCGAGCTTTGCGGTCAATTTTCTATTCTTTAATTTCCCTCTCTTAAAAATCACAAAAAGATTTCTCCATTTTTCCTTATTTTCCCTCTTTCTTTTCTTTTCGCCTCGAGGTCTTCGTATATTTGCTAGAGAGTGATCGACTTCGAGTTTCCAAGAAACAAATAAAAAAGGAAGAGAGAAGTGGAACCAAACATGAGAGGTATGCCTTATGACTCCCCACTTTTGAAGTTTAAGAAACCCACGCTAGTTAGTAGTAAATGTTGAGATATTATATTGGTGGAGTGAGTCTTTGTATCATAGTAAGATTGTAGTTTGCATGGGTATTTAATTGGGCTCATTTTGTTCCAGCTCTCGTAGTGAACCAAGTCTTGCCTAAAAATTGCTAAACAATTGTAATAAGAAAAGTCTCACAATTGAAGGCTTGGGTGTTGTAGTGCTTAGTCTTGAAGGCTTATTTCTAGAGACACTTGACACCACTGAAAATGTTGATTGACTTGATAGCTCTCTTTAAAAGGATTTGTTTGATTGAATTAATGTTTAGCGTTTTTTGTGAGCATGTCAAAGTTTGACTTGTTAATCATAAGAATGATATAGCTTTACGCGTGTCAAACTTCATGGGATGCCAACATCTCCGTTGGCCTACGACTGATCTTCATGGAGGAAACTCCTAGATTTCGGCTATGAGTTGATCAAACACTTGTAGCAGCAATGCTATAGTGGGTAAGATTCTTGGCACTCCCGGGTAGCTGTAATCATGATGGAATCACTCCTCTGGATATTATGAGTAATCATTATGCAAAAGGAACAAAAACCTTAGTGATGCCACGAGTGTCCATCGCAGCCCAATAAACTAATAAAAATCTTTGGCATGCTCTCAATTACTTAAAAACTGAAATTCTTGAAGGACAATGAATAGAAAAGTAGTGCTTGCAAAGTCTTGATTCATTGATGTGGGAGAATTGAGATACTCTAGTATATATGCTTTTCATGACAACTCTCACACTCTTAATTTACATGATTATACTTTACTATTCGAAGGCAAGCCTATGAGTTGATTACTTGACATGGAATAAAATTTACTCATTTGGATCATCCATGTTTAGAATAATTTTGCTGTGCTATAAGGATGCATGAAACCCATATGATATGCTTGCCATTACTCTATCTATGCTGAAGTTTTTCAGATTTATGAAGTCAAGGAAACATGAGACTATTAATCATGAGTAAGATCACCATCTCGTTATTTCAGTTTAAGTGCTGAGTTCCTTTTTGATTTTGGTTTTCTTGCTTGGGACAATCAAGTTTAAGATTGGGGAGGTTGATGGCTCTGAAATATAGCCATCTACGTCCATATTTAAAATGGATATTAATCATATTTTTTATGAAATATCTCTCTAAACCCTGCCACTAAAGCTAATATTCAGAGGGGTATGAAATCCTTTGTTCTTGTATTTTTCCTGCACAGATAATGTCGTTTAAAGGAGGGAATCACTATATTAAAGTCAAATATACGATATTTCCATCAACTAGAAGAAACCAGGAGTCGTCCAACGAAGGCAGACACCGTAACAACCAACTATACGGCTGGAGCAAAAATTCTGACCGTATAGCTCCAGTCGTATAGTTGGCACCGCCGCCATTAGGTCAAACAGAACAACTTTCGTGAAGGGACCCCTATATAAAGAAGCCTTAGGCGATGGGAAAACATCACTGGCTGCGACCCCTGACTCCGAAGAAGCAATACCTCGCCAAAAATCCGCCTCCAGATCTACATACCCTTTTCGTCTCCATAGCCATACTTCACCACTTGTAATAGTAGATCTCTTCTTTGATTAGCGACATTGTAATATTATTGATATCAATCTTATGATTTTCATTACAATGTTTGTGATTGTTGATCTCATCTCTATGTGTGAGTAATTCTCCTTGGGCTAAGGGCTTCTACCTAGCCATGTAGCAATTGTGCATGTGATTTATCATAGATGGGATCGTGTATTAGGTTGTATGACATGATGATTATTGTATCATCTCTTGCCTCAATCCAAGGACTTGTCAGGTACCCAAGACCCCGAGGGTTGAGCCAAGTATAGGGAGTATGAGTGATGACTGATCTACAGGTTGGGAACCCCAGTGACAGAAGGGGTAGTACGGCTGTATGTGAGGGGTTTGCTTGGGATTAACGGTGACATCACTATGCATATCATTAGTTCTCTTTCTTCTATGGATGAGACTAGTAGGTTATTGCTATAAGTAGTTGCGGAGGAAATAGCAATTATGGATGCACTGCCCACATATAATTTATCTTGCTCTAACAAGTACACGCATACTTTATTTCTATCTTTTATTTCCATTAGATGTTTTTGCATAGCTACAGGTGAAACCGAATGCCCTAGGCCCTCTCTCTCCATCATCGACAACAACAAAAAGACTCAAGCTACTGGTCCGGTAAAAACACAAAAAGGAATTCTAAAACTCTCGAAGGTCCGTTAAAGTAACTTCACTATGCATTCGCTTCTGGTGGATTCGATAACCTAGGTCTACTAGGGAAAAAGAGCTATACTACATCTGTAATCTGTATCAAAGGTATCAAGTGCCATCATGATCCGTTGAAATGACACCATATGATTTATGGTTTGGGATAAAACCCGAGTTGACTTTTCTTAAATTTTGGTATGTTAGGGATAAGTAAAATGCTTACAACCAAAGTCGGATAAGGATGTCTTTGTAGGTTATCCTAAGGAATTTGTTGGGTATTCCTCCATAACAGCGAGGGCAAAAGAGTTTTTCGCTTGGAATGTGATGTTTCTTGAGAAGGAATTTTTCACGAAAAGTTAAGTGGGGGGACAATAGAACTTTGATAAGGTTATTGAACCTTAGCTATATGTGCTAAGTAGCTCAGCGCCGGAAAGTGTCCTAGTGGCGACCATAATGCTCATGGCTCCCATGATTACAAAGGTTATCATCTCGGAGATTAGAGTTCCTATTTGAACCGTATGCGTCGAGTAATAATCAAATAGTGAGATTTGATAAACAAGTCGTTATTGTTTTGACAATGATGAACCGACTGCATGCAAAGAAGCTATGATGGACCCTGACTCCATCAAGTGACTATAAGTCATAAAATCTGTGATAGTTTCCATACACGAGAAATCAAGTTTTTGAACTTGGAAGACCCTACGGAAAGACGTGAAGCCTATCGGTCGTATTTGGATCTATAAAGAAATAAACATGGATGTTTGACATATGTGAAATAGTTGACATGTCAGAAAAAGAGTTTACGACAATTTTCAAGGAGTTGACTATGACAAGATTTGATTTTTTGTAGCGATATTTAGTCTTGACGGATTAATGTAGCAACCACTACATATAATTTGGTATATGGTAGTTGAAGAAACAAAACAAAGTTCATCTAATAAAATGGTTACCTAGGACGTTTACAAGACACGGTCTGAAGGGTTTTATTAAGTCAAAGAATGCTAAAAGGGCATGCAAAATTCAATGGTTGAAGTAAGCATAGCGGAGTTGGAATCTTCACCATGATGAAACTGTTAAAAGAGTTTAATTTCATCGGAGATGATAAAGATGCTTGCATTTGCAAGAAATTAAGTGGGAGCGCTGAGACATATTTCTAATACATTATGTAGAAGACATGGTGTTGATTGAAAATAATGTATCTTTTATTGGCACGGGTTAAGAATTTCATTAAAATTTGATTTCAATGAAAAGACTTGGGCAAAACCAGAATATTAGGCATTAATGTCTATATGGATAGATTGAAACTCTAATATGGTTGTGCCAGACATACATATATGAGATATTGAATGAGTTCAATATGGATACGATAAGAAAGGTTCTTGCCGCCTGGAAAAGGTTGTGTCAAGATTCAAGTGTATCGACACTTGGTGAGTGAAATCACATGAATATTTTGATCAATCATATATATCATGATATGCAAAATCTAGATATGTCCTATGATCTAAATGTTACGTGCATATACCAGAATGATTCATAAGATGATCATTGGACAATAGTAAAGATATTCTTATGATATTTGGAAGAACTAAGAATATATTTATGTAGAGATGACAAATAGTTACAAATAGTTCATTGTAAAGTGTTACATTGATACTAGTTTTTCACAAGATACAAATTAAATTTATCTTAATTTAAACTATGGGTGGCACAATATAATGGAAAGGAGGTTCCATGATGGATTTGGATGAGTTCTAAAGTTAATACATTGTGACGGATACTACAACAAAAGGCTAAGTATATGACTAATATAGTAGCAGCACAGGAGGGCATTTGTGTTAAGTAGTTTGTTATCAAATTAGGTGTGGTTCATAGTGGGCTAGTACTATGAAGATATATTGTATGACAATTATATGAACATGTTTTAACCCAAATGAATTAAAGGTCTCACCAAAGGACTAAAATTTATACAATGCCATCTCATTTGAGAATGAGTGATGCGTAGAGACGCAAAGACATGCAAATACACACGGACCTGAAAGTGTCAGATCCAGAGATTATGTTAACCACTAGAAAACGCATATATACAACACCAGAAAGCCATAGGTGTTGAATGCGCAAGTTTTTCTAACTAGATTATTGACTCTAGTGCATGTGGGAGACTAAAGGGAATATGCCCGAGAGGCAATAATAAAGTGGTTATTATCTTATCCCTTGTTTATGATAAATGTTTATTTTGCATGCTATAATTGTATTAATTGGAAATGTTAATACATGTGTGTTTAATAAACAAATAAAGGGTTCCTAGTTATGCCTCTCTTATAAACCAGCTCGTTGATTAACAAGATGATCAAGGTTTCCTGATCATGGACATTGGATGTTGTTAATAACAAGATCACAACATTGGTGGAATGTTGTGATGAACATTCATCCAAAGAATAGAAATACGATCAAAGTCATTGTGTTAAAATTTCTATGACAATATACGAAGTAACTTTAGTCTTTGGACCATGAGATCATGTCAATCACTAACACTAGAAGAGTAACTTGATAACATCAAACATCACACCATAACAGGGTGACAATAAAGGTGGGTTCAGATACTTCAAAATTATTATATAGAGGCTCATGGATCAAGAGTGGGATTTGTCCATCCCGATGACGGAGAGATATACTCTAGGCCCTCTCGGTGATATCACATTGATGTAGCTTGCAAGCAAGTGATAAGATCACTAGAATGTTATATCACGGGAACAAGGAAAGAGTATTTGTCGGTAACAAGATCAAACTAGGTATGGGGATACCAATGATCAAATCTCAGACATGTAGTATATCACGAGACAAAGGGATTTAGTTACAAACGTTAAAGGTTCACACGATCACTGGAGTCATCATTGAATATGTGGGAATCAGTACGGATGTCCAGGTCCCGCTGCTGATTATTGATCAAAGAGGGGTCTCGATCATGTCTATATTATTCGCGAACCATAGGGTGACACACTTAAGATATACTAAAACCATTTAGAGCAAATATGTTTCAGATAAAGATTTAAGAAAGCGTTGGAATCATTTCGATGGAAACCAAATTTTTTCGGGTGATATTGCAGAAACTGGTTCTATATGTGATATTGAAATGTTGCGGCGGGGGGGGGGGGAGGGGGGTATGTGAATGTTTGTTAATTAAAGTAATTAACAAAATTCTGAATAAAATAAATAAAAGAGTTCTATTAAATGAGAGTTTGCATTAAATTTGGTGGAAATTTAATGGAGGTGGGTGGATTTTTGAGTGGAGGCATGTTTATGTGAGTAGGAGCTACACCCACATGAATGATGGAAGAGTTGGGGCACCACCTTGGCCCCCGTCCATGGGAGGGGTTGTCGCCCTCTCCCCTATAAAAGGACCTCCACTCCTCCTCTCATCTCACACCTACTCGTGAAGGATCTCTCTCCCCCTCTATAATTATTTCCCCATGGTTTCGGATTAGCGAGATACATGTTTCTAGTGGCTTTGTCTAAAAGGGGTTGCTGCTTCTGCTGCATCGCTGGAGCGAGGACGCGAAGGTTGTCGGGGTACCAGACGTGTGTGCGATCATGGATGCACCACTGCTTTGCAGTGCTGGACTTGTTGGTGCTAGACCTGCTGGACTTGCTCGACTTCATCACGATCTTGAGATTGGCAAGTGAATGACTACATCATCCACGAAATCAGATTTCATTAACAAAGCTTTTTGGTCTTCAAGGGTAAGATCTCTATGGATGTATATCCACCCGTTGATTGTATATAGGTAGATACATCTTGGTGCTTAGTTGTTCACTTTGTAGGATTTTTTTGTTTTCTATGATGCAAACCCAACAAAATCCCCATGCTAGAAAGGTAGGTCTAGGTCTCCTTCCTTGATTCCCAAAAGGGCATCATGTTCTAGTGGCTAGGGAGGGAGATCTTGGAGGTTTAAGCTCGGCAACAATGGAGGAGAGAGAATGGAAGTCGCGGTATTCTCTTGGGGAAGAAGGGGTATTTATAGCCCCCTCGAAATCGAGCCGTTGTAGTTTACTTACTCTGGAGTCTCTGATAACCATAAGCCGGAGTCTCCACCAAGAGAGGCGGAGTCTCCGAGAAGGCAACGTAGCCTTGCAACATCTTGAACCAAGAAGGTGGGTTGGAGTCTCCGGGTGGGTAGCACCAGAGTCTCCGGCTGGCCAGAGTCTCTGGTAGTGGAAGCGGAGTCTCCGAACCGACACCAAAGTCTAGCAGCTAGCTGTCCCAAGTGAGCGGACTGGAGTCTTCAGCTAGGATGCGACGGAGTCTCTAGGGCGAGCGGAGTCTCTGGCTTTGGCCGGAGTCTCCGACTCGATACCATAAGCTTGTAGTATAGGTCGGAAACAGCAAGGCCAGAGTCTCCGCCAACGTGCTTCTGGAGTCTCCGGGGAACATGGCAGTTTTGGCAGGATTTCAAGGGGAACTTTCCCGAACTTTTCTCCTTTTCCCATTTCTATAAAACCATCTAGTGCATTGATATGAAAATACATGTAAGCACTTAGCACACGGTTATACCATCCTTGTGTTGTCAACAAACACCAAAACACTGTGACACCCCCAGGATCAGGGTTAAACAAATCTAAACCTTAGCCTGTCATAAGCTTAAGCTAGAGCCCGAGGATATCCAGTGAGAAATCGGTAACACAACAGTAACCCTGTGACACAAAAATTATTACAGCAAGCTCATAACTGAGCGAAGAACCAAAATATTACAAGCAGAGGTCACTGACCACAAACATCAAACAACGGAAGGAAAATTATGCTATTAAGTATAGCAAACTTAACAAATGGCCTAAGATGCCTGAAGCATAACGATGACGTCCCATTCCATAGATTCCAGGCTACCGACCAGGAACCCCAAGCTACTCGTCGGTGTTGATGTTGTACCAAACTTGTCTTTAGGGGAACACTTACTCTGCTACAAAAGTATCAACAAAGCTAGGGTGAGTACAGGGTGTACTCCACAAGACTTATGGCTGGTGGGGTTATTTTGCATAAAGCCATCTTTGTTTATAAAACAAGAGGGAGAAGAAGCTCGTCTAATCAGAATATTTTAAAAGGGGATAAGAGAGAGACATCTCCGAAGAATTGATCATCATCTTGATATCCACCAAAACATCATAATCATCTCACAACTAGGATCACCCCCTCGTACCCATGAGGAGGCATCCTTAAGCACACGTTGAACTATCAAGTTTTATGATTAGGTTAACGTTCTCTATGATATTAGAATTCGGTCACCAAGCGTCCATAACTGTGAGCACGGCTTTTTGAAAAGATTTAACCCTTCAGGGGTGTACAACTTTACCCACATGTACCAACCGACTCTTAATGCCACTAGTAATAACCCTCTTCCTTGGAAGGCCGGCAGAGGGAGGTTGGCCACGACCTTTACCTTGCTTTCGCGAGACCATGAGTCACGCACTAAGGAGGGTTCCACCATAACGGGTCAAGTCCCGAAGCCGATCCCTAGAGATGTGAGTCATGGTTGGTTTACCAGGGGCACCATCTACCCCAAGAAACCCCGGCCATGCTTACCTACCTGTTATGATGCACCTTCACCCGCCAAATCTTTCAAAACGTTTTCTATGCATATGTTGAATGGAACGCTAAACTATGTGACTCATGGAATCTACTAGGTAAGTTAGTTATTCGAGAGGTCCCCATAAACCCCATGGGGCTGTACGCTCATCTTGGTCCAAAGGCAAGAACTCAGTTCCTAGTGGGGAGCATGGGACTACAAAACCCACATCCCACCGTGGCCTCCCTGATACGTCCATTTTGCATCACTATTCTATATCATAATTTACTGTCATTCATTAATATATTTCATATTAAGAGATGATACTTATGCTATTTCATCTGTTTTTGCATGGTTGATGACTTTCGGAGGATGAACCACTGAAGTCAGAATTCTGATGGAAAAGGCACTGCCCAGGTGGAAAATTGGCGAAGATCATAAAATCCTAGAAAATATATGTAAATTCCTATTTTTCCAGAAGACGAAGGAAGCCAGAAGGAGGAGTGGAGATGGGCCACAGGGGGCCCACACCACCCCCTGGCACGGGCCAACCCTGGTCGCGCCACCAGGTGGTGTGGCCACCCTAGCCCACCTCTAGCATCACCCTTTGGCGTATATAATCCCCTCGAAACCCTAAGACTTGGGGAGATACCACAGAAAGGTTCCTCCACCTCTGCGGGGCAGAAACTATAGAGAGAGAAAGAACTCTCCGGCAGGCAGAAATCTATCGGGGAAATTCCTTCCCGGAGAGGGGAGATCATCGCCATCAACATCGTCATCAAGGTAGACTTCATCGGGATCATCATCATCATCTCCATCAACACCATCATCACCACTCCATACCGTTGTAACAATTGGGTTGAATCTTGCATAGTTCTTAGGGGAAACTTTCCCGGTGTTGATTACTTGTTGTAGTTGATGCTATTGAGTGGAACCATTGAATTATTGTTTATGTTTAGATTGTTACTTATCATTATTTCATCTCTGATCTTGATCCATATGATGTCTCATGAGTAGTTCGTTTAGTTCTGGAGGACATGGGAGAACTCATGTTGTTAGTAGTGGAATTGTGTTGAGGAAGATTCAATGGTTTCATATTTAAGTTGTGGTGTTATTCTTCTAGTGGTTTCATGTGAACGTCGACTACATGATACTTCACCTTTATGGGCCTATGGGAATGCATTGTGTATTTGGCTACTAATCGTGGGGTTGCCAGAGTGACAGAAACCTGAACCCCCGTTAGGAAACCTTTGCACAAGGAGTGTAGGATCTCAAAGTTTAAGGCTGTGGTTAGGTTTTTATCTTAATTACTTTCTTGTAGTTGCGGATTCTTCCAAGGGGTATAATCACAAGTATGTATTAGTCCTAGGAAGGTCAGTACATTAGCATAGGTTCACCCACACAACACTTATCCAACTAAAGAAGATTAATCAACTATATGAAGCGAAAGCACTTGACGATATCCCATTTGTCCTTGAGAACATTTGGTCATCTTAAGTAATACAACCGGCTTGTCCTTTGCTAAAGAAAGGATTGGGCCACTTCCTGCAATTATTATTATTGTATTTTATTTACTCGTACTTTATTTATCTACATTATCAAAAACCCCTAAAAATCCGTTTGCTAAGTATTTGCAGAGAATTCCTGATCCATACCACTTGTCAACACCTTCTGCTCCTCATTGGGTTCGACACTCTTACTTATCGAAAATACTGCGATACACCCCCTATACTTTTGGGTCATCAAGACTATTTTTTGGCACCGTTGCCGGGGAGTGAAGCGCTATTGAAGAGTGGAACTGGTAAAGGAAACTTCTACTATGAGTATTGTTTATTTCTGCTTGTTATTTTATTCTCAATATGGATAATTCACTTATTTTCTTATTTCGTAATGCTACTACCACTGCTAAGGTAGTAGATGAACCACCACCTGCTGAAAATGATACTTTAAAATATCTACAAAAATTGTTGATCGTGTTATGGATAACTACTATTTTGGAGAATGAACTGTCCATCCCCGTGATCATTTGCTCTTTATACACGAATTATGCGGGTTGTTCAAGTGTGCAGGTATTAGAACAGATCAAGTCAAGAAGAAGTTATTCTCGTTATCATTGAAAGGAATAGCTGAGGAATGGTATAAGCTGCTAAAGAATGGCCAATCTCTCGAATGGGAGGAAATTGTACCTCTCTTTTATTCCAAATTTTATCCTCCTAGTGAGATTCATAAAGATCGGAATCAAATATATAAATCTTGGCCTCGTGATGGAGAGAGTACCACCCAAGCTTGGGGGAGATCGAAGTTACTAATGCTCAAATGTTCTATTCATGAGCCCCCTAACAATATTATATCATTAACTTTTATGCAAGGCTTTCTCTTCATGATAAGGATCTATTGAATGCTTTTTGTGCTGGATCATTTACACGTATGGAAGAAGAAGCTAAATGGGATCTTCTAGACCGTATTCAAGACAATGCTGAAGCATGGGAGAATGATAAAGGAATAAAGTCAGGTATAAATTATGAGTATGAATGCATTAAATCTTTTATGGGAACTGATGACTTTCATAATATTAGTAATGCTTATGGTCTTGATTCTCAAAGTATTGCAAATTATTTTAAGGCTTTTGCCTCTTATATTGAAATTCCTAAAAAGAAATGGAACAAGTATCATGCACCATATAAAGATATTGTTAATTGTGTTCCTGCTAGAAATACTGAAGTTTATACTATGGATCATATTTTACCTGAACCTTACATCGAGAAAATACATTTCCCTATTAAGGTAAAGGAACATTCTATGATAGCTAGTATGGTTAATGAAAGTACAAATAAAGTTGTGGAACCTGATAAACAAATAGATGTTGAATCTGAAGTAGCAAATGTGAAAGACTTTGTCACTAAATATGTAGAAGATGGGCATATTATCCTTTGTAAGGTACTTCTAATATTGTTTCACATAGTAGTATTAGGAGAGCTAGTGTCCCTATGTTTTCTGTTAGAATAAGTGATCATTGCTATTATGGTTCATGTGATAGTTATATCGCTAAATTTATTCATGATGCTGAAAGTTATTATGAGAGAGGGAAAATAGTTTTTATGTATCTCAATAATATTAAGTTTCCTCGCTATATGCTGAAAGTCTTTATGTTGCACTTGTTTTGCCTTCGTATGCTAGTAGCCTCTGGTTTCAATAATTTATTTTCTTACAAAATTCCCTTGCCTAGGAAGTGGGTTAGACTTAAATATGTGTATATTTGCTCCTTGATGCTCTCTTTTACTTCAATTCATATTCTTATGTGAGCATCATTGAAATTTATCATGCCTATCTTAATGGCTATAAAGAAAGAGCTTTTTGGGAGACAACCCATTATATTTTTGCTTTCAATTTATTTTTGTTTATTTGAGTCCTGGAGGTTATCGCTTCTATAATAACCTCTCCTTATCCTTTTTGTTTGGTTTTTGTGTCAAGATCAGCCTCTAATGAGAGAGAAGTAAGATTTGGGGAAGTTGTTGTCCCAAAACAGATTTTTTGTGCTTCACTATAAAAAATCGTGAAAAATCTCAGGATGTCGCACTAATCTGTAATTTTGTGTGTGCATGCCCTAGGTTATTATTTAACTTTCTTTAGTTTTGCACTTTTTGATTTGAGCAATAGGATATTTTCGAAAAAATTGATCTTTACCTACTGGTCTGTTTTGACAGATTTCTACCATTTCTGCATTTGCCTCTTAAATCGATTTCCTTTTTGAATTCCTTTTGGGCTTTGAGAGGAGTTGCTTCAGTAGCTTATGTTTTGATGGATTTCAGTTGAAATTAAACCTAAAGGTTTATTATCTTGCATGCACTAGCGTTGCTAATGAAGATTGTGTGAAGTTTTGTATGAAAGAAATGTTCAAGTGTTAGGAGAGAATGGTGTGACGAGATGGTGAATGGTCAAAGACTCAAGCACTATATTGCTGGAGATTCTTACAATGAAGATATTGATGTTATTCAAATGGTGACTCCGGAAAAATTCATTAAAGACCAAATTCATAAATCTGCAGAGTCTGTTTTCCATTAGGTAACAATTCTGGTAAGAAAAGGTCCGCAAAAAACCTTTCAATTTATATTTTTGTAGTTTTTATCTAACATGGAAGATAATGATTCGAAAAGGGGACGGAAACGGAGCTCGGGGGGCTCACACCACCCCGTGGCATGGGCCCACCTGGCCACGCCACCAGGGGGTGTGGCCACCCCGGAGACCGTCTCTGACCCGGTTTCTCCCATTACCTTCCTTTAGTTCTTAAACTTTGTAATATATAATCCCTTGGATCCCCCGAGGTTTGTATGTCATGTTCTCGCCATGTTTTTGTTTTCGATCTGTTTCTGTCAGGAGCTAATCTCAAGTTTAGAAGCACGATGGTCTCCACCAATGATAAGGGTAAGAAGCCTGTGGAAGATGATCTCCAAGACCCCAAGCAGGAGGATGAGATCAAGGGAGAAGTTGAAGAGGAAGTGAAGGAGGACCAGCATCCGCGCACCAGCACCACCATTGCAAGCATTAGAGTAAGGGCACGTCCTATCAAGCTCAAATGGACTGCACGGATGTCCACTGGAGGGAAGGTTCCGTGCCTTTGCTTGGCTCCTCGGTCGTTTCCTCCACGCGACAAGAATCCTTTCCATACCCTCATACATGAGCAACAATTCCAAAAGATTCCTAAGGAAAAATTACCCTCCAATTGGGATATGCCTTGTTCTAACCATGGAGGAAAAGAACACTTTAAGGAGGAAGAGTGGGCAAAGAATCACAAGGGCTGGGATTCACAGTCCGACATGATCATGAACCGCATTGAGCAAAATTCGGAGTTGATTCGTACTCTCACCTTCAAGATTGAGGATTTGAAGAAACTGATTGAAAAGCTTATCGAGAGAACACCACCACCACCGAAGGAGTAATTCGTCATCAGGTTTTGGCACCCCCTTGGTTTGTTCCAAGCTTGGGGAGTGTCGCGGTATCACATATTTTATCTTTTATCTTTTTACCTTTTTAAGTAGAGTCATATCATGAATAGAGAAGTTATCATATAGGATGATTTGCATTGTGGAAGTATATCCCCTCTAGTTAGTTATCTTGTATCCCTTGGTGTGAGTTGCCGTTATGGAATATTAATGAGAAGTTCTATCATTTACTTTTTGCACATCTTATTTTAGTTTACGATTTCTGTTATATGACTAATCTTGTTGATTAGTACTGGTATCACCTTGGGATCATTAAGTAAATTTAGTTGTTTTTGGCAAACCTGGCTCTGGTCAGTAGCAACACTATTTGAGAATTGAATGGAAAAGAGAAAAGTACTTTTAGAAATATAATTTCATCATCTTTCTTTATTGGTTGGCTCATAAGCTTAGTATTCTCTAGTTAAGATCTTTTGTGCTTCCAAGGAAGATTGCATGATTGTTTCTATAACTTGTATGTTTGTTTGTTTCCTTCAACTCTTATTGCTTGCTACCCAGCCTTGCTAGCCAAAAACTTGTACTGAGAGGGAATGCTTCTCGTGCATCCAATCCTTAAACCAAAACCTATGTCATTTGTGTCCACTATACCTACCTATTAGCATTATTGCTATTCCAAGTAAATTCATGTTTTTATCTATCTTCCAAATTAAACTTGTTATGTGAAAATTAGTGATTAAAGCTCTCACAAACTTGATGGCACACTTTATTTTCTTGCACTTAATAGACTTGAACCAATGTGTCCATCTATGTTGCGTATATGCTTGCGCTTTATAAGTTGTGAATTAGCAAAACCATGTTACCATGGGGAACGCTTTCAACATTGCACTTATTTAGTTGATATCATGTTCTTTTGTATATGGATCCCAGCGGTGTGAAATAAAAGGGGAGCTTGTAAGCTCATGGAGTTTGTGTATGTGTTATAGAAACGCCTGGGCGGCTAGCCTAAGCCATGCCTAATAATGGTGGAAACTTGTAGCATAACCATAGTGAGCATTCTATGAAGCATCCTCAATAAAAACCTATGCAAAATAGCAAATAAAAAGACCACTGAGATGCTCATTGTCTCTTGCCTTGTCATTTTGATATGGATAGCTCCTATATCATGGGGCAAGGGGTACCCTATTGGTGGTTCTCCATGATACACATGTATTTACAATGACAAGAACTTACTTGTGACTAAAGTTGAGTAGCATGAGGTTCGGTACTCGTCAGCAAGGGGCATGAGATTTTCAACTTATAACTTGTCAAGAATATCCTCGTATTTGTGTCACTTTAACCTTAATCACCTCAAGATTCTTATGATAAGGGCAATGAGATCTGAAAGATAGTAAGTACCATAATTTTTGGAAGCTCTTTATAAAACTTGAAATCCCTACTTCCCTCTGCGAAGGGCCTATATTTTACTTTTCAGTTGAGTCAGTAAACCAATTCCTTTCTATCCTATGCAAGCATTTGAGTTGTTGTGATTCAATCATCCATATGATGATTTATTCAATCATGTTTCTTATGTTCCTTGTTTTGCACACTGCTCTTAACTTAGTGAGTATTACTTTGAAAGCTATCATTGAAAACCCCAATATATTTGAATTCCTACAAATTGTTAACCGTTCTTTGACCAAGAAGAAAGTTTGCCTTTAGCAATTATGATTTACTTTGTGTATCTTTATTGTGTTTCCTTTACTTATTGCAAGTCAAGTTATATAATAGTGAGTTGTTTTCTATTATGATTTGTGTATTGATGAATGTGATGCTTTTTGTTCGTATTCTCTTTATCGACACTTCACTCCATAAACCTGTGGTCATGTTTATTGAGCTCAGTTTTTGCTTGGGGACAAGCGATGTCTAAGCTTGGGGGGAGTTCATACGTCCATTTTGCATCACTATTCTATATCATAATTTACTGTCATTCATTGATATATTTCATATTAAGAGATGATACTTATGTTATTTCATCTGTTTTTGCATGGTTGATGACATTTGGAGCATGAACCACTGAAGTCAGGATTCTGATGGAAAAGGCACTGCCTAGGTGGAAAATTGGCGAAGATCAGAAAATCCTAGAAAATATATGGAAATTCCTATTTTTCCAGAAGACGAAGGAAGCCAGAAGGAGGAGTGGAGATGGGCCACAGGGGGCCCACACCACGCCTTGGCACGGGCCAGCTCTAGCCACGCCACCAGGTGGTGTGGCCACCCTGGCCCACCTCTGGCATCGCCCTTTGGCGTATATAATCCCCTCTAAACCCTAAGACTTGGGGAGCGACCACAGAAAGGTTCCGCTGCCTCTGCGGGGCGGAAACTACAGAGAGAGAAAGAGCTCTCCGGCAGGCAAAAATCTGCCGGGGAAATTCCTTCTCGGAGAGGGGAGATCATCGCCATCAACAACATCATTAAGCTAGACTTCATCGTGATCATCATCATCATCTCCACCATAATCTCCATTAGCACCATCATCACCACTCCATACCGCTGTAAAAATTGGGTCGAATCTTGCATAGTTCTTAGGGGATACTTTCCCGGTGTTGATTACTTGTTGTAGTTTTGATGCTATTGAGTGGAACCATTGAATTATTGTTTGTGTTTAGATTGTTACTTATCATTATTTCATATCTGATCTTGATCCATATGATGTATTGTGAGTAGTTCGTTTAGTTCTTGAGGACATGGGAGAAGTCATGTTGTTAGTAGTGGAATTGTGTTGAGAAAGATTCAATGGTTTGATATTTAAGTTGTGGTGTTATTCTTCTAGTGGTGTCATGTGAACGTCGACTACATGATACTTCACCTTTATGGGCCTATGGGAATGCATTGTGTATTTGGCTACTAATCGTGGGGTTGCCAGAGTGACAGAAACCTGAACCCCCGTTAGGAAACCTTTGCACAAGGAGTGTAGGATCTCAAAGTTTAAGGCTGTGGTTAGGTTTTTATCTTAATTACTTTCTTGTAGTTGCGGATGCTTTCAAGGGGTATAATCACAATTATGTATTAGTCCTAGGAAGGTCAGTACATTAGCATATGTTCACCCACACAACACTTATCCAACTAAAGAAGATTAATCAACTATATGAAGCGAAAGAACTTGATGATATCCCATGTGTCCTTGAGAATGTTTGGTCATCTTAAGTAATACAACCAGCTTGTCCTTTGCTAAAGAAAGGATTGGGCCACTTGCTACAATTATTATTATTGTCTTTTATTTACTCACACTTTATTTGTCTGCATTATCAAAAACCCCTAAAAATCCGTTTGCTAAGTATTTACATAGAATTCCTGATCCATACCACTTGTCAACACCTTCTTCTCCTTGTTGGGTTCGACACTCTTACTTATCAAAAATACTGCGATACACCCCCTATACTTGTGGGTCATCACTCCCATACAAGCCTTAGCATGTTTAATCTTTACCACTGATCTTACCTCATCAGTATACCTCGTTCTCCTGTCATACTAGATTATCTGCATCTGATACATCATCTAGATGAACCAGCACTAACAGCTAAGTAGGGCTAAGAAAGGCACAGATAAAAGCTCTAGCAGTGCACACAAGCCAAACCTAGTTATGCTAGGAGTAGTGGATCAGGTAATATAAGCTCAAAGGGAGTAATGTAGCAGATATGATACTCTATCTATCGATAAAAGACCACAGTAGAATCGCATGCATCATGGCAAGAATGAAATACTTTCAAAACCATAGGATCGTATAATGGTGGGGCTATGCTTGCCTTTGCCTATTGATACCCAGATATAGATCTTCAAAAGCCTTGTACTTGACTTGATTACAGATGGTCAAGTATTGTTTGTCGGTCTTTTATGGTGTTGATCTCGGGCTTCGATATCGATATAGTATTCTACCGGAGGAGAACCAAACACCCGAAAGAAAGGGGGAAAAATAATCAACACATGGCATCGATGTAATGCTCAAGCAAGGATGATGATATGACAAGTTGAATTGTATTGAAATGTAACCCTAAGGCATGCTTGGTAATTTAAATGGGATCCAAAGGGTGCAAACCCTAATTCAGGGGAGACCCGGGATCACCTACGAGGGTATACTTTGTTCTCTAATTAAACTTGTTTTGAAAGTTGTTGAACAATGCATGATTTTGATGCTATTGTGTAGATTTCATTTTTCTGAACATTTTGATATATTACACATATTTTTCTGACTTATAAATAATTAGTTGTTGAATTTACAAGTTTTAAACCATTTCTAAAATTATTAAACTATTTAAAAAGGACTTACTGCGTCATTATGACGTCAGCGAGGGCGTTAAATACTTTTCTCACTAGGGTCTAGGCTAGCCGTAGTGGCTGACAGTGGGGCCTAGGGCCACCTCAACATCCACGTCGGTAGGACGGTGCCCACCCGCGTTGACTGGGAGCTGACCTGCACGCTGATGTCAGGATGACGTCGGCGTGACGTCACCATGGCCAGCACCTCCCAGATCGATAGCGGGGATGGCAAAGGAGGGTGAGCGGGGCTACGTGCGCGGTTGTGTTAGACTCGTCTCATCATGGGCGACCTCAAGGTGGCGGCGCAGCCCTGATTTGGTAGCCGGAGCAGTGAGCATGACGGCACGTGGCGGCGGACAATGACGGTGACCGGCACGGGGATAATACAGGGAGAGAGGGGAGGCTAGGAGGGGTGCCTGAGCACCAGGTGCTCACCAGGAGGCCGATGGCGGGCTCAGCAAAGCAGGGGGAGGTCGGACGGTGGTGATTCAACGATGGCCGGCATCGGGCACGGCGACACGATTCTCTCGATTATGGGCACGCGGGGCTATGTGACCTACCCGAGACGAACTGGTGTTGTAGGGTGAGCTCGGTGGTGGCCTCAGTTTAAGCTAGGGTGGCCGGAAACAATGGGAATTGGTGGTTGCCGGTGAGCTAAGGTTCGGTCATGGCATGGGGATGAGGGAGAGAGGAGGAGTGGCGAAACAGGGCTTGTCCACGACGGTGCTTGAGCCTTATAGATGGCCGGGGTGGCAGTGTTGATCTTGTTGCACGGAGAGGATCTTGGCACGGTCGTACGACAGCGACAACGACACGCATGATCTTCGGCTCCGTCGGTCACGAGGAAGACGACGGAAAAGATGGGTCGAAGAGGTACGGGCCAGAAGTGGGCTACGAATGGGCTAGGTGGGCCGCGGCAAAGGTAGCAAGGCAGGCTGCTGCTGTTGTGAGTGGGCGGTAGGGAAGCATGGAGTTAGATGGGCTTCGGCCCAGGTTAGGTTAGGGTTAGATTATTTTTATTTCAGAAACCTTTTCTTTTTCTGTTTTCATTTTCTCTTTTGTATTTTCAGTTTCTTTTCTGTTTTGGATATTTCAAAAATACTATAACTTTCCTAAACAATTTGAAATACTGCAGGGCCCTTATAATCCATTTGGGCTCTATACATTTTGTACTTTTCAAAAGCCAAAATCATTTGAATGAATTTCAAAGGAGGAGGGAAATTAGGGTTTAGGGTGTTATTTATCAATGCACATTTTGTTTGGTCCAAAGAGATGCATGCAATGCTCATGATGCACAAACAAATCCTAACTAACACTTACTAAAACTAGGGGCGTTACAAACACATAAATAGGGAAATGCCCTTTCAGTAGGGCATAAGGGCGACATAGAGGAATATGAGTCGACTACGACTGCGGGGCACAATGGCGGGGTGGAGGAGCTCCGGGTTATTGGCGTGGCTTATCTCAAGGTCGTCGGTGTCGCAGGGCATAGGGGTGGCACGATGGAGGATTAAGCTCCGATTAGAGCGAATCGTTGGCGTCAGGGCAAAAAGATGACACGGTGGTACGGGGACCCAGTTACCGATGTTGTGGTGTGGTGGTGCGGGTACCCGACCGACTCTCATGTGGGCCCTACTTTCTGACGGGAGGGAGGTTGGAGTGGAGCAGCGATGGAGAAAATGGGTTTGATAGAAGAGAGAGAGTCAAGAGGAGGAAGAAGAGGATATGGGGGAAAACATGTGGGCCCCATGTCCACCTTAGCTCCCGCTCCACGTATACTGCCAACTCAGTGCTTACAAATGTGCCAACTAGTCAGATTTGTTGTTAGAGTTCTATCAATCGAATATTAGTGCAATTTGTAACAAACTACCTCACGATTGGTAGTTTTTTGAAAAAAATTACTAAAACCGGTACTAACTCACAAACATTGCCTCAATTGTGGTAGTTCTATGTAATTTACTCCTGACGGTTGGTACAGGTGCAACAACAACTAAATTTTCTTCCCCGTTTATAGGAAAAATAATTTTATTAACAAAAATATAACATCCACGATATCAAATTAGTATCAAGTAGTTCACCGTAAAATATATCCTTACAATTTACTTATTTGATATTGTAGATATTGATATTCTTTATATATTTTTGTTCAAGCATAGTAAACTGAAGTGTTCTGTAGCATAAAATAAAAAATTCCTAGCAACGCAAACGACATAGTCAAGATCTATCTATGAAGGTGTAACATAACAGAGGGATTCTATGTTCATACCTTTGAAGACAAAAAGTGTTTTATGTTTTACGAGAAATGTGGATGATGTAGTCATACGGCGTAGCCAACCTCAAGGTCGTATAGGCGTATAGGCTCTAAGCTCCAAGCTCAGGGCGACGAGCACCACAACTGGCGCTGCCTCCGCGGTACTACACGCATCCGGTGCAGAGACGTTCCCCGGATTTAGGTTTAGCGCAGTGGAAGAAGATTGATTTGGACTAAGAGTCCAGCAGCACGACGGTGTGCGTATGGTGGAGAACCCATATGCACGTTCCTACTTAATAACCGCACGTGAGGGAGAGAGAAATAGGCAAACTCCAATTGATGGGATGCTTTGAGGGGAGGGGTTCCCCTCTTTACATAGGTGGAGGAGGAGGACTAACACCAAGGGGTGGGCAACATGTGACTAATACCACCCCCGGCCCTAGGTAGGACCTACATGGGCGACCAAGGCCCAACCGGCCCCTCATTGGGGTGCCTCCCCATATGGGCATTTCCCTCTAAGAAGGGCCCAATTAGGTGAGATGCCCCATAAATCCAATTAAATAATTTTTTTAATATTAATTTAATTATTAAATACTAAATACATATCATTTAAAATTCCTATCACTCTGAAACACCTTCCAGATCCCTCTGATCATCATTGGAGATCCCCGGAACCATTCTGATACCACCCAGAACTATTCTGGAGTTCTCTCTCTTTTCTCCTACAATCTCACATCAATCCCTAAGCGTCATCTATCCTTAAGTGTGACACCCTATGGTTCGGGAATGCGCAGACATGATCGAGACATCTCTCCGGTCAATTACCAACAACGGAATCTGAAAACCCATGATGGACCCATGCATTCCACGAATTAACTTGATCGCTTGAATCTTGAAACGTCGAGTCTCATTCGCTTTGTGACACGATAACTGGTTTTTCCAAGACATGATCCTCAGTATCTCTATACCTAGTTCGATCTTGTTACCGACAAACACATTTACTCGTTCATGTGATATTACATTCTCGTGACATAGTCACATGTTTGCAAACTTATAGATATAATCTCACCGAGTGAGCCTAAGGTATGTATTTGCCACACAGATGGGAAAATCATGATCTATATGTACACGCCTCAACATACCCCCGTGGAATACCCAATGTATACCTATATGATCACCCTATTATGGTGTGATGGTTGATGCAATCTAAGAAGGCTTGGGTGGTAGTGATTAAATATGATCTCACAGTCAAAGGAGTGAGTTAATACACTTTACTAGATATCGCAATGTTGAACTTTGTGATTGGATCACATTGAAATACTATGGTTGGGTGTGTGTCCATCACATAATTCATCCAATAAAGTGACCCCGTTGTCAATTGGCATAAATGCTCTATGATTAGGAAACCTCGATCATCGATTGCCCAACGAGCTAGTCTACTAGAGGATACTAGGGACTTAGTTTGTTTACATACCACCACTACAAGAAATGTGTTGACTAGTGACCTTTTCTTAACGATCCTGAGTTTTTGGTCATAGATCTATGACCATTTTGAACCAACTGGTCATAGGCCATTTGGGAGGGTATAAACCTGAAAACTACAACCTTTTTTGTCAGTAAAGTCATAGTTTGCTTACACTAGTTGGTCATAACATAGACATCGTTGGTCCGTGACCTTAATTATGGGCGACTATGACCAATTTAAATGGTCATGGGCGCTATTCACGATAACTTAAGAAATACCGATGGCCACCTTAGCAGGTTGATCTAGGTGTCACGTCCATGTGTCAAGTTTCACTGTCGTGTCTGCATATGTGTCATACCCATATGTCAATTTACGCTTACATGTCATCTCCATATGGTGTTGACCTGTTGACTACCAATTATACCCCTACCCAATGACATATGGGGCCTACTTGCCATGTTGGTTTTAACCTGTTGACCAGAAGGGACAACTACGACCTGTGGGATCTACAGGACCCTGTCGTCCGTCGTGCGGAACTGAAATGCATGCGTGCCGACTGAATATTAATTAGACAAAAAAATATTAATAAGAACTAATCCCAGCGAAAAGGCAGAATAAATGGGCTTGTTAAATCTGCAAATTGATACAGGTGGGAATGGTAGGATCCGACTGACACATGTGCTTGAGGCTCTTACAGGCTCTTTCTGTTGGAAATATGCCCTAGAGACAAATAGTAGTAAGGACTATTATCATATTTCATATAGTTGATGATTAAGTTTTATATCATGATATAACTGTATTGAGTGGAAACATCAATACACGTGTGATATACAAACAACCAGGGGTTCCCAGTGAAACTCTAGTCACTGGTTCATTGGTCAACAGATGATCATGTTTCCTGATCATATGGCATTTATGCCAGTTGGAAATGGAGTCATATCATTCAGAGAATGAGATGATGAACCAATACCCAAGCTAAACATCGTGACTCGATCATGTCACGAAGTTCAAGTTACGATGATTAGAAAAGGATCCTCGTAGACTATTCCTTAGACCATGAGACTATATCAATCACTGTCTCCCGAGAGTGCTTAGATAGCATCAAACGCCATCTGGTAAAACGGTGGTTATAAAGGTGTGTTCAGGTACTTGGAGGAAACCGTAGAGGCAATATATGTTAAGAGCGGGATTTGTCCGTCCATGTGACGGGAAGATACTCAAGGGCCCACTCGGAGAAGTTATATCCAATAGTTGCGCAGCGTGTGATTAGATCACGAGGATATCACTTGTCGGAACGAGTCAAGTAGCATTGTTCAGTAACGAGATTGAACACGACATGGCCATGTCATTGATCAGATCTCGGGCAATGCAAGTATCGAGTGACAAAGGAAATAAGACACGACTGTCCCGGTTCAAACAACGAAAGATCTTCGTGGAACGCACAGGGGTCACATGGCCATCCAGGTCCCTTTGTCGATCATTGGTGTGGGAGTGTCCCGACCATGTCTAGCGTGTTCCCGAACCGTGGGGTATCACGCTTAAGGGCTTGATGATGCTTAGAGAGTGTTTATAGGATCGGTAGAATCACCGAAGAAAAGAAGAGAGAAAATCGGAAGGGTTTCGGTAAGTCCGGAGGATGTCCGGAGTGGAGGTGGAAGGTGTTCCATAGCCACGGAGGTTGAATAATGTGTGAATGAATGTTAAATGTTGATTTAATCATTTATTCATAATTATTTAATAAAGATAAAAATCAATTAAAAGGTCAAAGGCTTAATGGGCCAATTCCTGGAGGGGAAAAGGCCCAAGAGGGGATCCCACCCCTAGGAAGGGCCTAGGGGGTGGCCGGCGGCCCTAGTGGGCCTTTCCCCACGTGGGGCCCATGGTGGGGGCTGGCCGGCGTGCCACCCCACCCCTCTCCCATGTTTAGTCCCACCCCGGGACTTTGAGGGAGGGTGTACCCCCTCCTCCCCCTATATATAGTGGGGTATTTGGCCTAGATAAATACACCAATAATCAATAAAGGTCTCCCCACTTTTGGGAGGACCTCCAATTGATATTCTCTCTCTCCCCCTCTCTCGTGACCATGGTCCCAAGTCTGGACTGCGCGAGCGAGAGACATCTTCACCGCGGAGCGCCGTCGTGCTGCGGGATTCAGATCCGGGAGCTCTACTTTCGCAACTGCTACTGGATCAGGGAAGCGGGAGTCATCGTCAGGCACCGGACATGTGTAACTCCCCGCGAGGTGTCGCACTTGAGGCACTCAAGTCGTTGGAGCCAAGGAGCGCAAGGACTTCATCATGACCTTGAGGTCGTCTTTGGCTCGTCTACATCAACCACGCTCTCTTGAGAGTTGACAACGCTTTTCGGTCTTTAAGGGTAAGTTCGCGAAAAGCCCCTCCCGTTACTGTATTACTAATAGATAGGTCCTGGCAGCTTCAGGGGTTCAGGGGTGTAGGGTAAAATTTTATTGTTTTCATGCGCGGAACCCCTACAGTGGTATCAGAGCTAGATCTATGCGTAGTAATGCTAGTACGGGTAGAACACACGAGATGTAGCATGTGGGCGTTGATCTTTTAGTTGTTACCCTCCCACGTGTACTTGTGTATACCGCAGTAATGCTTGATGAAGCGACCCCCAACCGACTTTACGCGTTCATTCGCGAGACTGGTCCATGCTTGACATACGGCTTGTACCGTATAAAGTGGCTTAGGGAGGTGTCTGTCTCTCTCGCATTAGTTGGTATACCATTTGCAATGGAGGGCAAAGGGGTGTAGTAGAGACAACTACTTGATCAGCGTTGTGCTGAAAGTTCGTAGGTAAGAACGGTTCTTGTGCGAAAGCCCATTCAGCCACGTAAAACATGCAAAGATAAAGTAGAGGCGTCTAACTTTGTTTTACAGGGGGCGTTGCTTTGTGATATGGTTGTGGCAAAGGTAAAGTGATTAACTTTTGTTACATAGTAGTAGATAGTCACGGAGGTGACGGACTACCACGCCGGAATGACACTGGTACCCTGGTGTCTACGACGCCGGAACCCTGGTGCCGGAACCCGGTGACGGCGGATGGAGATCACGACGTGAAGGACCATATCACATAGCATTTACATTCAATGTTATTGTTTGTATGTCTTGTTGTGTGCTAGTATTAGATTCTCGACGGTAGCCTAATAAGATGATCCCTGTCAAAATTACCAACGATTGTGGTCCCCCTTAGTGTGCACCACCAAGAAAGTTCTTCGGTATGAGGCGATCCAGTGTTACAGGCCTGGGTGTCAGACATATCTACGTTCACATACAGTGGGTGTTAGCCATGTTGCACAGCGAATACAGTAAGGTTGAGTTGGCGAGCCTAGCACGCTAGAGAAGCGTGGCCTCGGAACACGGATGATCGAAATATCGAGCATGAGTCGCATGAATAATGTGACCGACGTTTAGCGTCCACCCTTGAACCCACATTGATGGCCGTGACGATCGGGGGAGATGTGGCTGATAGGGGTCGTGTTATCACTAGGAACCCTCACTGGGGATAGGTGTTTCTGAGTGGAGTTATTATTAACTCATTTAATTATAAACTTAGTCTAAATTCCTTTTGCAATTATAAATGTAGATGGGTCACCTTGAAGCTTACTTTGTCATTGAGGATTGGTAAAAGGGTGAGAAACTTAGACTTGATGGATCCAACTTCCCTAGCTGGCTTGTGCGCCTGAATGATCTCCTTACTAGGAATCATGTGGTAGACTACATACGCCGCACGATGGATTTGACTGAGCCAGACTACTATGAGACCCCACAAGAGCTGGCATACCGCTACTATCGCCAAGAGATGTCCACCTACATTCAGATAATAATGCATTACGGGATGTTGGATGAACTACATCCGCTCATGGGTGATCTTGACCCATATTCGATGGTGGATCAGCTGAGAGCAGAGTTCATAGGCCATGTGCGCATGTGGAAGCATGAGTTTCTTGGAGAGTTCCTTTCCATACAGATGGAGGAGCATACATGTCTGAAGAGTCACTTGGAGCGCATGCTTGATGCACACACGAGACTGGTTCACTTTGTGGATTGCTGGATGGCTGATCCATTTGCGATAGACGTACTGCTTCGGTCGTTGCCTCCCAGCTACAAAGGACATGTCTGGAGTAGCATCATGAGTGGTGATACGGAAGCATTGGATTTCCATGAGTTCATATTACGTTTGCGGAACGTAAAGGTTGAACCAATCACCGGAGAGGTCATCGATGACCAAGGTATATATTTGATATATAGTTTTATAAATGTTATAATCTTGCAAACACATTTGCAGTGTTAAGTATATCTGATCATTGTTCTGTTTTACCGAAAAATAGGTCCTTATGCATGAGAGGTGCTTGCTGGAGAGGAGGTGACGTTGCGTGTTGATGGCGAGCATGATGATGACGGCCAATGATGCTCTCCCTCGACATTTATCATTTAGTTTGTGTTTTAGGATGATTATTGTAATCAAGAGATTGTGAGCTTCTTTAGTGTGTCTCACACTTCGTGAGACGGTTATTCATATGAGTTTGTAACAAACAGTTGTTCTGCTTTTATGAATGATTTCTATTCGTGTTCATATCTTGTTTGATTATATGTGAATTATCCTGTTGTTTGAAACTAATTGATAATGCATGAACATTTGTAAAATATTAAAATGCCTTGTTTAAAATACCCAACTTAATGATATGTTCATTAATGAATGAAAAACCATTGTTTAAATTCAAAGTTATGTGATAATATGTGAAAGTCATTCGATTTCTTATCACATATAAATCATGCCTAAGTTCGGCAAAATAACTTGAACACCGTGTATTACTTGAATACAAAGTGTTTAAAGAATTGTTAAAAGTAAATACATATTCGATGTATTGTGTTTAAAGAAAATGGTAATTATCATTAAATGATTGTTTAAATGTGTAAAGTAGTTTACCAAAGGAAACATGAATATGAAACTATTTGATTTGATCAAAGTGTTTCATCAACAATGGGTATAAATATAAAAGAGAATCCAATTACTATGATTTGATCAATAGTAATGAAATTCAACTTTATAAGAATGGCATAAAAGTAATTGTGGAATGCAAAGTGTTTTAAAACGTCAAAATACAAAGCATCACAATGTGATATTAGATATCAAAGGGGTTGAATAGAAGGCACCAAATAAATCGTTGTAGTGTAGATGTAGAGACCATTAGTTAGAAATAGTTAGCACTCAATTAGAAGGCAGTGAACCATTTGAATTCGTGAAAGTTTTGGGGTTATTCAATATAACCAAAACAATAGCGAATAAGTCCTTGTAGCGTATTCATTGGAAACTTTGAATATGAAACCCATAGCTGAAACCAAAAGGAAAGCAAGATTCGTATTGCTTGGATTTTGGCGCATTCTTGAGAAAGCTCACTTTTAGTGATGTTTCTCAATTATGAAGCAATTGGGAAATAGTGTAAAACATGATGAGGATTCAAAACCCTGCATCAGAGGGTTGAGAAGCGCAACGGACAACGTTCCTGAACGATTCTCTTCACAGAAGGAAAGAATCAATGATACTGATCATTGTGTTTTCCCCACTAATGTTTTTCACTATATGGAGTAGGATTCAAAATGTAATCCATATCTTGTATGGAGACATTTGTGAATCTCTTGTCATAATTCTTGAAATATGACATACCTACGAACTACTAAGGAAATAATGGTAAACTAGAATTATGAGAAATCCTAAAAGCAAACTTCCCTTAAGATTAGAAAGCAATTCATTGCTGAATCTCACAAGTAAAAGGGTTTATTTGGAACTTTCCCAACTGACTGGAAAGCCATAGTGGAAAAGGGGTGAATGACAAAAGCACAATTTGTCAAGTATTGGATGAATTCAAATGAATTTGATTCATGTGTGCTGAATGTCTAGTGGATTTAAGACTAGTAAAAGTACTAGTATCTCATAGTAAATCTCCAAGTTTGATATTTGATCAAAGGATTTTGAAATTGTTCAAAATAGTGGGAGGATATGCAATTTGCATAAATTGAGTGGGAGCTATGAAAGTCTTCCTGAAACAATATGTGATTGACATATTTTTAAGTGGGAGCAATATAAGACTCAAATTCAAATATGTAGGAACATATTTAGAGTGGGAGCTTATAGGAGTAATTCTTAAGTATGTTAAGAATCAAAGGCGCAAATACTTATAAATAATGATTTATAAGGTGTAGAAGTTGATAATAGGTGTATTATGATATTATGTAGTATTCCTTAAGGGATTCTGAAAAATGTTTCAGAATAGAAGTTGATTAAGGAACTGGTCCTTAATAACTCAGATTAGGAATAGCATTAAGTTTAACATCAATGGTTGAAAGAAAGAAAAGGATGATCGTCATCCACTATGTTGAGACATAGGTTATATCTTAGAAAACCATGATGATAACTTAGCATAATATGTGATCCAATTAAGGAACGTCTGAAAGTGATTAAGTTCGAACCACAGAACGTTGAGCTAAGTTTTGTTCGCAGTGTCTAATAGAGAACTGTAGACATATTTTCCAAATCCATAAAGGATAACATATCTTAAAAGCATAAAGAGTTATGTTATAAGGGAATATGTTGGAAACTCCTGAAGGTACCAATTAAAGTCAAGTAGGAAGCGAGGTGAACAAAACATCGAAATTGCACAGAGTGCACGGGATTTTCGATGAATACATTTATAATAATAGATAAGGGTACCATCTAAAGTGTTGCATAATGTTATGGCGGGGCTAGTTTGCTTTTAACATAGAATGATGTGTCCCAGGGCACAGTGCCCATGAGAAAGCCCTCGAGGTTGATCTAACGTCACTGTAGGCTCCTGGAATCAGGCCTCGTTCTGCTGCCATAGCGACGATGCATTCACACAGATGCTATCATGTGATGATAAAGTATTAATGTCAATCAAAGTGACGTTAGTAAGTTGCAAAGGATTTGGGACTGTAAAGTACAGACCCAAGACTCAACCTATTCCATGAGCAAGCATGTTCTAGGTACCGGTTATATAGTATCAATGATTGAGAATAAATGCAGCTAGTGTATTTGTACTCTAGTGCAAGTGGGAGACTGTTGGAAATATGCCCTAGAGACAAATAGTAGTAAGGACTATTATCATATTTCATATAGTTTATGATTAAGTTTTATATCATGCTATAACTGTATTGAGTGGAAACATCAATACACGTGTGATATACAAACAACCAGGTGTTCCCAGTGAAACTCTAGTCACTGGTTCATTGGTCAACATATGATCATATTTCCTGATCATGTGGCATTTATGCCAGTTGGAAATGGAGTCATCTCATTCAAAGAATGATATGACGAACCAATACCCAAGATAAACATCGTGACTCGATCATGTCACGAAGTTCAAGTTATGATGATTAGAAAAGGATCCTCGTAGACTATTCCTTAGACCGTGAGACTATATCAATCACTATCTCTCGAGAGTGCTTAGATAGCATCAAACACCATCTGGTAAAACGGTGGTTATAAAGGTGTGTTCAGGTACTTGGAGGAAACCGTAGAGGAAATATATGTGAAGAGCTGAATTTGTCCATCCATGTGACGGGAAGATACTCAAGGGCCCACTCGGAGAAGTTATATCCAATAGCTGCGCAGTGTGTGATTAGATCACGGGGATATCACTTGTCGGAACGAGTCAAGTAGCATTGTTCAGTAACGAGATTGAACACGACATGGCCATGTCATTGATCAGATCTCGGGCAATGCAAATATCGAGTGACAAAGGCAATAAGACACGACTGTCCCGGTTCAAACGATGAAAGATCTTCGTGGAACGCACAGGGGTCACATGGCCATCCAGGTCCCTTTGTCGATCATTGGTGCGGGAGTGTCCCGACCATGTCTGGAGTGTTCCCGAACTGTGGTGTATCATGCTTAAGGGCTTGATGATGCTTAGAGAGTGTTTATAGGATCGGTAGAATCATCGAAGAAAAGAAGAGAGAAAACCGGAAGGGTTTCGGTAAGTCCGGAGGATGTCCAGAGTGGAGGTGGAAGGTGTTCCATAGCCACGGAGTTTGAATAATGTGTGAATGAATGTTAAATGTTGATTTAATCATTTATTCATAATTATTTTATAAAGAGAAAAATCAATTAAAAGGTCAAAGGCTTAATGGGCGAATTCCCGGAGGGGAAAAGGCCCAAGAGGGGATCCCACCCCTAGGAAGGGCCTAGGGGGTGGCCGGCTGCCCTAGTGGGCCTTTCCCCACGTGGGGCCCATGGTGGGGGCTGGCCGGCGCGCCACCCCACCCCTCTCCCATGTTTAGTCCCACCCCGGGACTTTGAGGGAGGGTGTACCCCCTCCTCCCCCTATATATAGTGGGGTATTTGGCCTAGATAAATACACCAATAATCAATAAAGTTCTTCCCACTTTTGGAAGGACCTCCAATTGATATTTTCTCTCTCCCCCCTCTCTCTCTCTCTCGTGACTGTGGTCCCAAGTCTGGACTGCGCGAGCGAGAGACATCTTCACCGCGGAGCGTCGTCGCGCTGCGGGATTCGGATCCAGGAACTCTACTTCCGCAACTGCTGCTGGATCGGGGAAGCGGGAGTCATCGTAAGGCACCGGACGTGTGTAACTCCCTGCGAGGTGTCGCACTTGAGGCACTCAAGTCGTTGGAGCCAAGGAGCGCAAGGACTTCATCACGACCTTGAGGTCGGCTTTGACTCGTCTACATCAACCACGCTCTCCTGAGCGTTGACAACGCTTTTCGGTCTTCAAGGGTAAGTTCTTGAAAAGCCCCTCCCGTTACTGTATTACTAATAGATAGGTCCTGGCAGCTTCAGGGGTTCAGGGGCGTAGGGTAAAATTTTATTGTTTTCATGCGCGGAACCCCTACACTTTCAACCGCGATGAGAATGGTCGTATGGATCTACCACTTGAATTCATTTATTTTCTTATGGCAGAAAGTTCATGCTTGTAGAAAAGTTTTGATTCTAAAAAAGTATAAGAAATTCTGGGAGTTACGAAATAACCTTCAGACTCATATTGTATGGAATACCGCATATCCTTAGAAAATAAGATTGTCATTGGTTTCCTAAATGGCGGCTACCTCCGCGCCTTCCTCCATCTCGACCTTGTTCAATTCTTGAAAGAATTAGAAGTCAGAGGATGAGGGAGTGGGTGAGAAAACTGTACTTGGCATGTTCCCCCTCGCCCGGGCCCATCGCAAGGAAAGCGAAAACCCTTGCTTTCCTAGCTTGGCCACTAGCAAGAACAGCAACCGACTCTACTTAATAAATTGTTGCCACTTCCGGGAAAAAACTAGAACTCCTTCGGGGGTTCCTTAGGGACTGATTCACTCTGCGTAGATTGACTGAACGCAGAAATCCTTCCAATGGCAGGCGACCGTGTTTTTCACAGGATTTCTCGTTAGTTTGTTGGTGAATGGAGACGGGGTGCCACTTTATGTAGATAGGAAGGAAAGATCCCCAAGGATAATGAATTGGTATGCCAGGTGTTATTTGCTTCTTAAGAAGAATCACTTTTTTTGAAATGAAAGAGTTACCCGCTTGTGTTCCTTTATATGACCACTAGAGCCGGTAGAGGATCAAACGAAGGTGGATAAGTCTATAATCTAGAAGCACTTATTTTTCTTTTTAGACAATGGTTGAGTGAACAATCTTATGAAGTTGATACAAAAGGTCAGATGGATCACGTGCAAATTGGGGTTCCCCTTACTTTCTCCAATCTTTTTTAAAATATATTCCTACAATTTTTTATCTTCTTTCTATTATTCTCTTCCATAGCCGCCTATCCCAGAATAGAATAGAAAGAACGCGAAGCAACAATCAAGGGATGAGAAACCAGGGGTCAACCTCGCGACGTCATGTCTCCCGTCCTCCCCAAACCAGTCTACAACCTAGCCACAACTACCTTCTTATATAGAGGAGAGTACCACATAATCTATCTGCCTTGTTAACCCACGCAGGCCTCCACCTTGCGGCTTCTTGGTCTGCTTCCTAGGCTGGCCTTGGGTTGTTGACGGCAGCAAGTGAGCGTGCAAGGATTGCTTGGCTGGCCCGTTTGCCTGGTGGGTTCGCCGAGCCGGCCACCTCTAGCTTTTTTTAATTCTTTTATATCTTTTTAATCATAATTTCAAATTGAGTCAAACAAAATTTAGAGAAATTGTAAAATTTCAATGAATGTTTTTAGGATATTATGGAACACTTTGACTTTCTAGGAAAACTACAAGAAGATATTTTTTATATAAAACCTTAACAGCTGTAAATAGAGATTTTGAATCATGGTTTTGACAATAGGGGTTTGAAATTGAAAATTTTCATCTACGGGTTGATTCTTACTAAACTTTCAGTGGATCTATGATAAAACATCATATTGTGAGCCTAAAATGATTTTTTGAAAAAATCATGAGCATTAGATAATGTACATGTAGTTCAAATCGGACCCACTTCCTACCGATTTAGCAGACATTTGTCTTTTTCTCCAGGGGTGGATGGAAAGGTTTGAGATACACCAGTTGGGACATTTTCCATGTAATATGGTCTAGTATTTTTGAAAAATATGATGGTAGCATTTTGAATTAGCCCTTCGGTGGTTGCTTCACAAAACGCCCTGTTTTTTGCACTCAGAAAATGAAAAATACCTTTTTGTATGAAGAAAAGGAAAACTTCCTCCTGCAACATTGTTCGCCATCTTAGGATGCACATGCTTCCATAATATCGGCATATTATCACAAACTATGTCGCGATTCTAGCCATAACATTGGTTGTTTGACCTGAAAGCCATGAAACCTCGAACATGATAGGTCATTTCTAAGAAGTTTTTTTTGAGATGCAATCAATATAACATTTTTCGTATTTTTTCTTGCAACTATGTCACATGATTTGACACCACGTGAAGGTTTTACATTGTTCAGCCCGTTTTTTAATTTCTTATGCTCGTTTCAAACTTTGGTCAAAACGGCTGGCAGGAAGATTCTTACCTAGGGGGTGAGCCTTGCTAAACCTGCATTGGATATCTGAAGAAACATCATATTGTGAGCCTAAAAATAATTTTTGTAAAAAATCATGAGCATTAGATCATGTACCTGTAATTCAAACCGGACCACTAGAAAATTTGTCTTTTTCACCAGGGGTGGATGGAAAGGTTTGAGATATTCCGGTTGGGACATTATTCATGTAAGGTGGTCTAGTATTTTGAAAAATGGGGTGGTAGCATTTTGAATTATGCCTTTGGTGGTTGCTTTACAGAACGTCTCGTTATTGGCACTCAGGAAATGGAAAATGGCTTTTCCGTGCGACGAAAAGGAAAACATCCTCTTGAAACATTGTTTGCCATCCCATGATGAACATGCCTGCACAATATGGGCACATTATCACAAATGATGCCGTGATTCTGGCCATAATATTGGTCGTTTGGCTTCAAAGCCATGAAACCTCGAATATGATAGCTCATGTCTAAGAAGTTTTTTTTGAGATATTTGAAATATACAAAGTTTGGTATTTTTCCTTGCAACTATGGCATGTAATATGACACCACGCGAAGGTTTTACATTATTTTGATATTTTTGAATTTCTTATCCCTGTTTCAAACCATGGTCAAAACGGTAGGCATGAAGGTTTTTAGCTAGGGGCTGACCCTCACTAAACTTGCATTGGATATATGATAAAACATCATATTGTTGAACCTAAAAATGATTTTTGAAAAAAATCATGAGCAATATATCATGTACCTGTAGTTCAAATCGGACCTAGTTCCTACCGATTTGGTAGACATTTGTCTTTTTCATGAGGGATGAACGGAAAGATTTTTAGATAGGCCATTTAGTCAATAGTTTATGTAATGTGGTGTAGTATTTTATAAAAATGGGGTGGAGCAATGTTTCACCTTATTTTTGGTGGTTGGTTCATAAAAAACCTATTTTTGCCACTCGAAAAATAGAAAATAGAGGTAGCCAATCATAAAAGAGAACAACACTACCTACAGATCACCCCACTGAAATAGATCTCAGCCGTCCACATTGTCTCCATCCACATTTTCCATGTAATATGGTCTAGTATTTTTGAAAAATATGGTGGTAGCATTTTGAATAAGCCCTTTGGTGGTTGCACTCGGAAAATGAAAAATGGCTTTTTTGTGCGAAGAAAAGGAAAACTTCCTTCTGAAACATTGTTCGCCATCTTAGGATGCACATGCTTCCATAATATGGGCATATTATCACAAACTATGCCGCGATTCTGGCCATAACATTGGTCGTTTGATCTAAAAGTCATGAAACATGATATGTCATTTCTAAGAAGTTTTTTTTGAGATGCAATCAATATAATATGTTTGGTATTTTTCTTGCAACTATGTCACATAATTTGACACCACGTGAAGGTTTTACATTGTTCGGACCGTTTTTGAATTTCTTATGCTCGTTTCAAACTTTGGTCAAAATGGTGAACAGGAAGATGCTTACCTAAGAGATGAGCCTCGCTAAACTTGCATTGGATCTCTGAAGAAACATCATATTGTGAGTCTAAAAATGATTTTTGTAAAAACTCATGAGCAATAGATCATGTACCTTTAGTTCAAACCGGACCACTTCCTACCTATTCGGTAGAAATTTGTCTTTTTCACCAGGGGTGGACGGAAAGGTTTGAGATAACCCGGTTGGGACATTGTTCATGTAAGGTGGTCTAGTATTTTTGAAAAATGGGGTGGTAGCATTTTGAATTATGCCTTTAGTGTTTGCTTCACAGAATGTCCCGTTCTTGGCACTCAGAAAATGGAAAATGGCTTTTCCATGCGACGAAAAGGAAAACATCCTCCCAAAACATTGTTTGTCATCCCATGATGCACAAGCCTGCACAATATGGGCATATTATCACAAACTATGCTGCAATTCTAGCCATAACATTGGTCGTTTGGCTTGAAAGTCATGAAATTTCGAACATGATAGCTCATTTCTAAGAAGGTTTTTTGAGATATTTGCAATATACAAAGTTTGATATTTTTCCTTGCAACTATGGCATGTAATATGACACCACGCGAAGGTTTTACATTGTTTCGATCTTTTTGAATTTCTTATGCCTATTTCAAACTATGGTCAAAATGGCAGGCATGAAGGTTCTTAGCTAGGGGTTGACCCTCGCTAAACTTGCATTGGGTATATGATAAAACATCATATTGTTGAACCTAAAAATGATTTTTGCAAAAAATCATGAGCAATAGATCATCTACCTATAGTTCAAATCGGACCTAGTTCCTACCGATTCGGCAGACATTTGTCTTTTTCACGAGGGATGAACGTAAAGATTTTTAGATAGGTCATTTAGTCAATAGTCTATGTAATGTGGTGTAGTATTTTAGAAAAATGGGGTGGAACAATGTTTCACCTTATTTTTGGTGGTTGGTTCACAAAAAACCTATTTTTTCCACTCGAAAAATAGAAAATAGACGGAGCCAATCAGAAAAGAGAACAACACTACCCACAGATCATCCCACTGAAATATATCTCAGCTATCCACATTGCCTCCATCCAACGCCCAAAATTTCCACATCCCCCCTCCCCCGCCCCCACCGAAAGTCTGAAATGCCCTACAATTCCTACTTACACCACAAAAATGATCAGGGGTATTTGTGTAAAATCCTCCACCCCACCTCACCATGACACCAACCAAACTGCGCTCGAACCCTAATCCCCTCATCACGAGACCCCAACTGCAGCCACCCATCTCCACCTCCTGACCCCTCCGCCGCTGCTATATCCGTTTCTCCACCCGACCAAGATCCAACGTTGCAGCGCCACTACCCACGAATCCGTAGCGCCGCTACCCACGAATACGCCACCCTCACCACTGCCCCAACACTCAACACCCCTGAAACCGCTGCTCCTAGTCTCGCTCTTGATCCTGAGACAACGCCTTCCACCGGATGCGGCCTTCCCCAACCTCTCTTCTCATCAGATGCAACCACACTCGGCCTCCCCATAGCTGGATCCCATCACACCCGTACTTGCTTGCTCTCCTGAGGAGGAGGTGCGGGTGACTGTGGAGGAGCTGTCGCTGCTTATGGAGATAAAGATGCACTGGAGGGAGCACTAGGTCGAGGTGGTGAGGTCCGCCTCTGTGGGCGAGGTTCGATCACCAAGCGCCGACATGATGAGTGCCTCGCCTCCTTGTTCCAGGCAATGTACCACCTCCATATCGACCAAGTCCACCTCTCTAGCGGCAGATCAGCGACTGCCACATCAATATGTTCAATAGTAAGGTTCGTTTTCGTAAGAAGGGTTAGGGTTCATCCCTATGTGGAATTGATTAGCTCGTCCCTGTTCGCTGGTTGGTACTGCCATTGTTGTCATGTGGATTTCATAATGTTGAACGGCTTGTTTAGTCCAGGACCATCTGGAGACTTAGTGGTTAATTGAAATAATTCCTAAGTGACTGGGAAATATATATATGTAGTTTCTGCCCTAGAACTTGTTCACATCATGTACATCAAATTATCCTGGTATTACAGTAGCTTCTTCAGTAAACAACTCGACATGTCCATGTATCCTAAACTCTTGATGTCCTACTGAAAAGGAAAAACTCAACAAATAGCTCAATATGATATAACACTTGATGTTATAAATGATTTTAGTTGGTTCTTTAGCTTATGACTAGATCCAGGAGGCTTATTTATACTTGTGTACATCTTTATTTCAAGTTTCAGTGTTTTGAGTTGTTGGGTTTGCAGCATAGAAAACAAAAAAATTCCTACGATGTGAACAACTAAGCACCAAGATCTATCTACCTAGATACAATCAACAGGTGGATATGCATCATAGAGAACATACCCTTGAAGAGCGAAAAAGCATTGTTAACAAAACTGATTCCGTGGTTGATGTAGTCGTACACTTGCCGATCTCAAGATCGTGATGAAGTCCAGTGAGTCCAGTAGGTCCACCACCAGCAAGTCCATCGGGTCCAACACCAGCAAGTCCAGCACCACAAAACAGCGATGCATCCGTGATCACAAACACGTTTGGTACCCCGACAAACTCTGTGTCCTCGCTCTAGGGATGCAGCGGAAGCAGCAACTCCTTCCCAGATAAAGCCACCAGGAACATGTATCTCGCTAATCTGAGACCATGGGGAATAATTTCTAGAGGGGGAGAGAGATCCTTCACGAGGAGGTGTGAGATGAGAAGAGGAGTGGAGGGCCTTTTATAGGGGAGAGGGGGGCAGCCCACCCATGGCCGACGGCCAAGGTGGTGCCCCCACCTCTTCCATCATTCATGTGGGTGGAGCTCCCACTCACATAAACATGCCTCCACTCAAAAGTCCACTCACCTCCATTAAATTTCCACCAAATTTAATGTAATCTCTCATTTAATAAAACTCTATTATTTATTTTATTCATAATTTTGTTAATTACTTTAATTAACAAACATTCACATAAAACCCCCTACAACATTTCAATATCACATGCAGAACCAGTTTCTGCAATTTCACGTGAAACAATTCTGGTTTCTATCGAAATGATTCCAGCGTTTTCTTAAATATTTATCCAAAACATATTTTCTCCAAATGGTGTCAGTATCCCTTAAGTGTGTCACCCTATAGTTCGCGGATAATGTAGACATGATCGAGACCCCTCTCCGGTCAATAATCAGCAGAGGGACCTGGAGATCCGTACTGACTCCCACACATTCAACGATGACTCTAGTGATCGTGTGAACCTTTAACATCGCAACTAAATCCCTTTGTCTCATGATATATTACATGTCCGAGATTCAATCATCGGTATCTCCATACCTGGTTTGATCTCATTACCGACATGCACTCTTTTCTCGTTCTCGTGATATAACATTCTAGTGATCACATCACTTGCTTGCAAGATATCTCAATGTGATATCACCAAGAGGGCCCAGAGTATATCTATCTGTCATCAGGATGGACAAATCCCACTCTTGATCCATGAGCGTCAACATAACACCTTCGGAGTATCTGAATCCACCTTTATAGTCACCATGTTACTGTGTGATGTTTGATGTTATCAAGTTACTCTTCTAGTGTTAGCAATTAACATGATATCATGGTCTAAGGACTAAGATTACTTCGTATGATGTTATAGCAATATAAACATAATGACTTTGCTCGTAATGCTATACTTTGGATGAATGTTCATCACATCATTCACCAATGTTGTGACCTTGTTATTAACAACATCCAATGTCCATGATCAGGAAACCTTGATCATCTTGTTAATCAACGAGCTAGTTTATAAGAGAGGCATAACTAGGAACCCTTTATTTGTTTATTAAACACACATATATTAACGTTTCCAATCAATACAATTATAGCATGCAAAATAAACATTTATCATAAAGAAGGAATAAGATAATAACCACTTTATTATTTCCTCTCGGGCATATTCCCTTCATGAGTGTGCATGGTCTGAGTTCCTAGAGGTCACATGTTAATACCATTGTTTATTTATACTTGTACATGCTTATTTCAAGGTTGTTTTGGTGTCATATGCCATCTAAGTAGAACATTAGCTGAACATCTTTATTAGTACTAGAACATGGTGTAGTACTGGAATAAATGGAGTAGCTGGTAACTTTGCATCTTTTGCTTGTAGAGTAGTCCTGGTAATTCCTTGAAGGTTTGATGGTGGTACTGCGATTGAAATTCCGAGCTGATCGTTAGACATATTCTGTCTTACAATTACTCCCTATTTTCCTCTAAATGTTTCTAGTCTAGTCATATGATCATCGTTGCTAAAATACTATTTGCTTGATTTAATATAATTGTAAGCACTCAACCATTGCATTGTTGTCTATATATTTGTTTTGTTTTTTACAAGTGATAGTTTGTGCAAGATGTGCACATCTTGAAACATTCATTGCTAGAAACATTCACACATGATACACCATACTATGCATTTGTTTGGGTCTGTATATGCATTATGACAGAATTCTCATTCGTTAGGTTACCATGATACACCATACTATGCATCTGTTAAGCCTTTTTTTGGCAAACATCATGGACTGATACATGTATTGTTCTATCACTAGGAATCTACAAAGCACACTTTACGCTCAAGACTACTGTTGGGCATTCAAGAATTATGCTTAATTCTATTTTTGTTGGCCTTTAAGTAGTGATCTGGACAGTTTCATATAAATGTGAAGCCACTATTACACTATACATACCAACCTAATCTAGTGTACATGATGTAAATTTACTTATAATTCGTTAGCTGTTTGGTTTGGAGTTCTGATGGTCGGTGTGCTTTTCCTCTACGATGTATCTTATGTTAATATAATGAACTTCCCAACCAGAACCTATTGTCAACTTTATATTTCAGTGGTATTAATAAGCTCCCTATTGTTGCGAGTTTGGAATGTATTGTTCTAATGGCATGTGACCTACAGCAACATCCTTTGCATTTTGTGTAGTACACTAGGGATCAATGGTCTATGGAATCATTTTTACTTATTGTGACCTGCATCAACATCCTTGACATTCTACACCACATCTCTCATAGATCTCCAACTACAACTATGTTAGGTGACCGCATGCTCGGCGTGCAGCTCCGCCACTAATTTTCATTGGGTGTCCAAGAACCATGGCAAGCTGGATATTGTAGTTTGATTTTTTTGGTAGGTAGATATCTGATCGAATTATGCATGACTGTAATATACATGACTGTAATGTACCATTGTTGTATGATATGTTATTTGTTAACTGGCCTTGTTGAATTAGAACAATTTCATGTATGTATCAGTCGGTTTCTAATAAAGTCATTTGTTGTTAATTATATTGTCAAAACATGGGAAAATAAAAGTGGAATCTAATTTGAGCATCTGACGATTGGGACTACTGACTGGTGGGACCGTATTAATTTAAAAGGCTGAAAATTTAGAAGAAATTGCATGTAAAAGGCCATGACCCAGAAATAAAAAGGTGGAATTGTTGGGCTTGGCCCGTGTAGGTGACTAAAATTGATAAACAATAAATATGCAGATTGTTGGGCTAGGCCCATTTAAAAGGCTGAACTAGACAAGGTTGAATTTGCTGCCACGTCAGATTGGCTTACATGGACAGGCTAGAATGCCATGACCAAAATTTTGGTCATGAACACTGTGACCATCTATTTTGGTCATAGTAGTTCATGCCCAATTCAAAAAAGGTCGTTAGCTGTCTATAGTGACTCTCGGTATGTGACCTACTATTTTTGGTCATAGATGAATTACTATGACCTTTCTATGACCAATATTTGGGGTCACTGATTAGCGTATTCCTTGTAGTGAAAATATGTATTAATGTTTTCACTTGATACAGTTATAGTATGGTATAAAACTTATTACGAACTGGTGAGATTATTTTCCTCTAGGGCATAACTTCAACATAAACTTTTTTTAGCTAAAATTTATAGGCTTTATTTTAGGATGGGGCGTAGTGAAAACAAAAACTCCTTGTTTTTGAATAAAGAATTTAACTTGACAACGTTGATGGATTCATGAAAAACAAAAAATGAGACCAAAGGGGAAGGAACCCCTTGGCATATTTTTATAGAAGGTCAAGAAACTCAGAGGGAGTATGTGATTGCCGAAGGATACATCCACGCAGGCCAAGGTAATCTGTACTTCAGGAGCAATGCTTTAAGTAAGGAGTAAAGTGTTTCCGTAATATGAACCCGGACTCTTTGTTCAAATTTCAGTGAATATGAACTTTTGACTTTTTAAAAATATGATATTTTGTTGCACAAGCGTGAATATAATCAGGCACATTGGCGGTTGAGGTCATGCTCCGCAACGTAATGGGTCTTCAATATATGATAAGAGTTCTACCAAAACCTCTCTAGCTCTGGTGACAGTTAGTTTTTTGTTTCAGTAGGATTCCTCGCATTCTGCTACTTATAAAAAAAGTCAAAACGGGGGCAATTTTTTTTGCCCCAATCTATTAATTAAGGAGAGAGAGTCATACAACAAAGTAAACAAGGGTTACAACAACTACTACTCTCACGACATCATTTGGCCCATACGGTTAGCTCCCGCTGAAACCCACAACCGGGTCTCTCTCTTAACCCTATCAAGGACCACTAAATGAGGAGCAAACTTTTTACGAAACACCCTAGTATTGGGCTCGGTCCACACCTCCCATGCAACCAACATAGTGAGAGAGGCCATAGCCTTGCGGTTTGGATTGTATCCTTCCGCCATCCTTGACCGTCATTCGGCAATCGATATATCCACCCAAAGAGCGGAGTGAAGAGCTTGAAGACCCAACCAATCTTTAATGAGCCCCCAAAGCCTTTTGGTAAATTGACAATTGGCGAATAGGTGGTTGATCGACTCCATCATTTGCTTGCATAAGGGACAAAGACCACAATTTTTCCATCCTCTTTTCTCTAAACGATCGGCCGTCCAAATCCTATTACGAGTTGCAAGCCAAGCAAAGAACTAGACTTTAGGGGGGGGGGCAAGCTTTCCACATCATCTTGTAGGAGTTGGAGACAATAGATCCCAAATATTGCACTTCATATGCCGATGTCGCCGTGTATTTCCCATTTTCCGTAAGCTTCTTAATGATGTCATCTTCCTCAAGTTGAACACTGGTGATGAGGTTACAAAGCTCAACGAATTTCCAAAGGTGGTCCGTAGAAAAGGAATGCACCAAGTTAATTTTATGGACCCAAACATTCTCCTTCAAAATTTGGCAAATCGTCCAATTCTTTCTTTTGGAACAAGCAAAAATGAGGGGTGCTATTTCAATTGGTTTCCTCCCATCAAGCCATGCCAAAAAGGAGTCTTTGGCCATTACCAAGAGTGATGGTGGTGGCCGCATAGAAAATTTCCATATCATCCCCGGAGCATGGGTTCTTCATTCCCACCCAAATTTTGTTTGGGTCCTTCCATTCAAGCGAAGGCCACCGAAGATGCAAAGCCGCAGCAAATTTGTCTGCATCAAGGATCCCCAAACCTCCAAGTTACTTGGGGCGACAAACTGTGTCCCAATTGACCTTGCATTTAGCGCCGGTGGTGGAATCCTTCGCCGCCCAAAGAAAATCCCGCTCAAGATTATTGATGAATTTAATGGTACCCGAAGGAACGTTGAGCGCTGTCAAGTAGTAGATGGCTTGGGAGGCGATGACCGACTTGACAAGCTTAGCACAAGTGGCCATGGTAAGGAATTTCCCATTCCAAGTTGGAAGCTTTCCGGCGCATTTGTCATCAAGATGTTGGAAATCCACCCTCTTAAGTTGCCAGACCGAAAGTGGGAGGCCAAGGTACCGCAAGGGGAAGCTAGTGCATGTTGCCGGCAATCCCTCGAGTACATCATCAAGCTAGTGCATGTTGCCGGCAATCCCTCGAGTACATCATCAAGGTTTATTCCACCACATCTAATTGGGACCACACCTCGAGTACTTATCAATTTTTGACTTACATTTGGTAAGCCAGAGTGCTTTACCGGTTTCCATGGTTCCATACTGAGATGTATACGAACATAGATCTTCAGGAGATAATGGTGCGTACGTACATAGATCTTCACGGAATAGGATGGTGTAAAGCTCTGGCAGGAGTATCTGGTGCATTTTCTGACCAAGTTGGGTTAAAAAAAACCTTTTGAAAAGGAAAAAATAGACATTTACTAGCTTTGGCACGGCGACATGCCGCGCCGGTGCGAGGATATTGACTACTGCATAGTTATTCAATGGTGAACGGTTTTGGAAAATTGAGATTTGCTACGATGCTTTTAGCAGTGCTCCATGTCCCCAACTCCAAAGTTGGAAGCGTTATCTCTGACTCGGAGGTCTAGATTATCTGCAGATGGAGCATTTGATGACGAATGATGTGAAAGGGTGCATGTAGTCGCTCAATGGTGAAATGTGCGCACATGATTGTGTACTGGGATCTGCCCTCGTGCTTACTACTAATATTCTGAGAAATTTTGGACCACACTGTTTCGCTGGTGCTTTGGTATATGTGGTCTGTAGTGTGTAGTTCCAGTTTCTGGAGAAGGCATGGCTAAGGTAATCTATACTTTTACATGCTGATATGTTGATACACAAACCTAAGCCGCCTGTTCGTCTTCTTTCAAAGCTATAGACCTATTTATCTCCAAATTGAGTTGATACTATGGCCTGTTTGTGACATTCATATGTTGGTACCCGGGACATGTTTCTGTGTCCAGAGTTCTGATGATTTCAAACATGATTGATGTTTAAAGCTCTTTCCTTGCTTGGCTTTTTGAGGACAAACTACCCATTCTCAGTTCTGCACCATTTGTTGACTAGAAATGTTTCCATGGCACCTTTATTATCAGTGAGCTGACCTGTGACGACCTTCCATTAACTGCAAGTTTTCAGAAAAGAGACAGTTAGCCCATTATTTTCCTCTCTTCCTTGCTAATTGTAATACTCGAAAGTGGAAAGCTAGAATTCAGGGTATCAACATTTTTCCTATTAAATCAGTTTGTAAAAGAGTAGTAATATACTAATACAGATCCTTCCATGTTTGTACTTACTTTGATCCACTCTCTCTATAGACATACTCTGTAATTTGTAGCGACCAATGCACAGGTTCACGTGTTAAAACATGGATTGGCGTTGAATCATTGTTTTAGATGAGCATTTTTTTAATTTTAGTTCATATGTTAAGACCTCGCATTTCCTGCAGTATGTGTATGTCAATATTTTAGTTTAATAATTTATAGAGACCTCTCACCTGCTTCAGTATGTTAGCATTTTATTTTCAGATATGTGGCCATGCTTGGTTTGTTCATTTCCAACTTAATAGGTAAAGGTAGTGTTACTGCTTACATGGTATTTTGGTTCTCATTTTTCCAACTGTGTTGTACTCCCCCAAGTGTTCCTGTTTTGTGCA
The DNA here is from genome assembly GCA_916181665.1 of Avena sativa. Lineage (NCBI taxonomy): Eukaryota > Viridiplantae > Streptophyta > Magnoliopsida > Poales > Poaceae > Avena > Avena sativa. Next base: position 441,635,485 of record OV702295.1, read on the forward strand.
ACTTCGCCCACCGTTTATGAGCGAATATGGTCTTTCTTTTGATCGGCTGATGGCACGCCCAATAGTTCATGTGGTATGTACTTCTCTTGTTGCTCTTTGTATTTTTATTTTTGATTGCCTGACTGTGCGTTATCTCCATCTATTTGTTGCTGGTACTCCATTTGTTCCTCCTGATAGGACTAATGACAATGGCGGGAGGCGTAGATATTGATGCAGCAGCACCTTGCAGCTGTTAAAGCATATAGTGTTTATTACTTATGTGCCAATTGTATTTCCCCTTTTCTTCCGTATATTTTGCTTGCTCAATACCTGTTGTATATTTTACTTACCTGATGTGTGTTCCTCTGTTCTGCAGGCCAGTTCATGCCTCTTATCCGTGAGTATGATTCCGTGCTTTCTTCTACACCTCTCCGCACATTTTCAGGAGTGTTACTATTGGAAGTTGGTCCATATGTTTTCAAAAAATATTGTGCTATGAAGCGTATGTAAAATGCTCACCTTACACTTAAGTTTTTTTGCGGTATTGGTGGCCAATCAAGTGGCGTGTACCCTGAACTAAAGCCTTCTGTAATAACAATTTCTTTTTTGTATGTTCAATAATATGTGGTTAATTCACTAGCAAGTAATGGTAGCAGTGTTGTTCATCTGCTGTCTCTTTCTCCATCCGTGGAAATGCCACAAGTGTACTAACCTTTCACTGGTTCACAGAAACTGTTATGTCCTATTTAAAATCAGGCTACTATATGTGAACTATATAATCACACTACTTATCAATTATGCCGCGCATCGCTTGCCAGCGCAATAATCAGCCAAGGTCTACTACATCAGTGCTCGCGCGAATACCGTTACATACTTGCTGTTAGAACTGTGGTGGCTCAATCTATCAACCAAATTAGCAGCTCCCCTGATAACATTCAAAAAGTCTCGCAACTTCAGAATGGGCATATCACCTTTGGTAATGCTTGAAACACAGGTAAAAAGGTCCACTTTCTATCAATGCATTGAGACACAAAACTTTTGCCTTTTCTCGAAAATAATATGCGCATCACCTTGATATAAATAATTCTGCCGATTATATATGTAAATATCTGAACTTAATGGTCTAATATCATGTTTGCTGAGAAGCTTCTAATATCATGTTGACAGCATAGAATGTAAACACACAGTAGAGAACGCAGGTTGATTCTACAGGAACACAATGTTGGGACGCACTACTGCACATTTAGGGTGGAGCTTACATATTAACAGAAATACCTATGTCAAGAAAGGAGTTCAGTTGCTCTCTGGATAAGAACTTCCTTTGAACCTCCAACTTTTGCTTTTTTTGCACCGAGGAAGCACTTCAGCTCAGCAACCGTAAGAAGACACAACTCACCTCGCTTATGATGATCTATAACCTGAAAGTATTTGGTGTCCAGCTATTAACCTATTGACTATCTAAAAAAAATAGCAGCTATACATCAGACTTGTCCTCTGTCAAAATAATATAAAATCACGGTCACCTTTTCAATTGACTCATTCTTGTTAACATCAGGTTTTATTTTTGTCTTTGTTGTTGAAGTTGACTCCTCCTTAGCAAATACTGTCTTTGCCTTTGCCACCTTTTCGGTAACATCCTTTTGATGATCTAAGGCCTGTAGGAATTTAATCCCAGAACACAACTGCATTGTTTAAATCCCCTCATATAAAATTGAATGGTTGCCAGAGATTATCATACGTAAAAGAAAATTAGGTAACTCACCTTTTTGGTTAACCCATCTTTGACAACTGTTGTCTTTCTTTTTGATTTTGCTGTGGCATTTATCTCATCCTTGCCAACCATAGACTTCGATTTTGTCTGTATTATTTTTGCGCTAAGCACATCCTTATGAATATCTAGCATTGATTTTGTGTCTTGCGGGACATCTGTTATATAATCTTTACTGTGAACATAACAATATCTGAGTTAGCTACTGAACTATTAACTGAGACTACAATGTAGGTAAATTCAGCTACAAATGTTCCAGTAGGTTTGCTTTTCGCAAGCTATGAGATGTGTAGTACGAAACACAAAGTATAACAAATTCCATGAATTCGTAGGACAATAGCTTCTATTCGGATGGTACTCTGTAAAACTGATACAAATAATTATTCTCCTTCCTCAATCCAAGTTCGGAAAATTTATCTTATTTTTTTTGCAGCCTCTACATCCAATTGCTTGCAAAAAAAAAACTTAAGTGTGTTACATGCATGCTATGTATTTTTACCACATAGTAATAAATAAGCTACCCAGTACCCACAACTAAATTTCTCACGGCGCACATATACTAAACAAAACAAGAACAGTACTAGAGTACGGAAGTCAGTCGCTCGTGTCCCTTCCCCACTGACCACTTTCATATCCATTAAGGAATCTTTTATATGAAGTACAAAATACGTCTCACCTTAAGATGCTTTCATCCCCATATAGTTTTCACAGAATCCAAATTTAGTTATGCCGTTATGCAAACAGTATATTTTACTTTAGAAAAGCAAGGATACTTTTATAAAACTAATTAGAATTCCCAGCATTCTCTCACATAGAAAATAAGTAGAGAAAAAGTAAAGGACATATCTTTCTTGTGTCCAAGTTCCTCCTTTCGCAACAATCCTTTTCGTGCACTGCACATGAAATATGGATGATTAGGTCCCAAACATGTTGCTACATTTGACATGTGTGGAACAGTCTCTTGATTGATAGTACCTTTTCCAGTTTCTCCTTTACCACTGTTCTCCAGAAACTCTGCGTGCTTTCTTTTAGGATACTCAGAAGCCTGTTAGATGATGGGGTTAGGCGCAAATCCATGTTCCTAAATAATTATTTACACCAGTACCAATCCATGTTTGAATCAGGCTTTACTTTGACATAATTAACAGCATGTGGGGCTTCAGGTAATCTAAGATAAAAATTGTTTACTATGATACAATTAGTTTTCGACAGGAATGACATTTTAGTCGTAAAATATATCATGAGAGGACACAAGAGGATTATTAGGATTGAAGCTCAGTACAACAAAAATAGTTGCCAAAAAAATAATTTTACATAGAAAGAAATTAACTATTCCATCTGTCCCAAATTAATTGACACAGTTTTGTCTAGATTCGCGTGTATCTATACACTAAAACACATCTAGATACATGCGTATCTACACAAATCTGCGTCAATTAATTTGGGACGGAGGGAGTAGTTAACATTTTTAGGGGAAAGTAATTGGCTAACTCGGTATAAAATAAAAAGGAAACTAACCATATTTATCCATAACTACCCTCAACTAACATAGAACATTCATTAAACCCTAATTTGCTGGTGGAATGTGTGTTCTCTTGCCAAGTCTGGCATGGGGTTCTTATACACTAAGCTCTTCTACATGGTCTCCAAAAATAACTGCCATGGGGTTCTATCTTGGATTAGAATTTAGGAGCACTGGGCAGCGCCGGAGGGTGGGGAGGAATCCACTGAGTAGTTGGGGAGGATTTCACCTCTTGGCGTCGAATTTGGAATCCAAAAATGATGGGATTGTATTAATGGGAGATGGACTGATTGTACAAGAGGCAACTTTTGTAAAAGCAACATGAAGGCTCAGATGCCCATGAGTGAGGCCCAGTTAATCAGCCAAAATCAGCCATTAATTGGCTGCTCGGTTACCCTCCGAGCAGGGATTAATCGGCCGATTTTTTGAACAATGTCGTAAATCAAACATGAATCTTTCGATTCATTTGGCTCACATGCTCCTGTGTATTCGAGTCATAGGAGCTTCTGGTAATCAGCGATATTCCCATAATAGCGATGTTATTCTTACTGTAATAATCAACGACCCATTGCTCCAAAATGCCCTATAAAGATCTGAAGTAATCCGAGATGTAACTGTACGAGTTCAGACTATCTGAAGGGGAATGGCATCGCTAATTATTCTAACACATGGTTGATATGGACTACCACTAAGCCTTGTACGTACCATTTTCTTTCTATCAATACAATGGGAACAAAAGTCTTTTGAGTTTTGTCAGAATAAATCTAATTTTCCACTGCCAACAATAGTACCACACTATGGCACTACGGCCGACATGTGACAACTGACAATACTGCTTCAATTTGCATATTATAGCTAGCTAATTACACAAAGGTGTTGGTATTCTTTCTGGTAGGTGCATACCTGAATGGCTTGATTAAGAAGAATTGCTCTTGATGAATTGATAGGATTAGCATGGCTTGCTTTAGGAGAACTTCTTTGTGATGGTTTTGGTAGGTAAGTTTCACTCAATTTGTTTGAACTACCAGCATCAGATTGTTCTGATGCAAATAAAACATTAAAGGGACATTTTAGTTTGTTTTTCTAGTGAAAGGAATGTGTAGTTACGAAAATGAATTAGCAATCGGACCATCAGCACATACAAACTTACTAACGTATTTACCTGAAGAGCACCTTGTTTTGTTTTCGTTTACTCGTTTACTTCTGCTGAATGAAGGTTTCAGTAATGTAATTTGCGCTGTAGAAGAGATTTTAATACAGAAGTAACTGAGGTCACTATCAGTTGAACGGTGAAGGAAATAGGACTGACATAATTAAAGAAAGTTCCATAGAAAATTTGTACATTGACCTATCCGGAATATGAGAAATGTTTTTCTAACCTGATGCATTTCTTTTTTGCATTTCCTGATGATACCAATAAATAAAAGGAAGAAATAAAAATCTAATCTTACACTTGAATGAACTGGTTAGGACAATAGGTTGTGATGCACAAAAATGGTTGATGGAACGGGTGCCATTGCCATTGCCATCGCCATTATCATCCATGCACTCAGCTATCTTGTGAACTTTGGCACTCGAAGAGCAGAAGACAGCCGGTTTTGGGGTGTGGAAATCTTGTAGTATAGAAAAACATGCATGAGTTTAGGGGGTGATAAATAAAATTTTGAGCCATACAAGCAACAAAGTTCTTCTGAAAAAAATGTACCTAGATTCAGTAATTGATCTTTGGCGGTAAAAGTTGTAAGAACTAAACAAGGATCCTTGTCAGTTCTTGCAGTCTGCACTGACAATTTACTTATGGCTTTGTCCCAAGTAGGCAAAATTGCTGTGCTGTTAACTAGCAATTGTTCCTGCAACATTACAGCGCACCTTGAAAACTAGAGATATCTACTATGTCCAATTCGCATAAATAAATACTCGCATAGTAGAAATTAGTCTTAAAATTATTAACAGCAATTTTATCAATACAAGCGAAGTACTTGCATAAACAAAAATACCTCCCTCCCACCATTACAGGAAAAGGAAAAATTAATAATAGTAACATGCATTTTTGTACCATTTAACAGTACCATTTTTTTGCGAGGACCATTTAATAGTACTATGATGTGGAGAAAAGAAAAGAAATATGACATGCTGAATCACAATGAACATTATTTACTTGAAAGGTCAAGGAATAGGAGTACCTTAATTACTAATTGATTCTGACCAAAGAAATTCCAAGCTGAAATAAAAAGGAAAAGTTAAATATGGACCAACGTAAGTTACTAATTCCCACATTAAATAAATTACCACCCAGAGTCATTTAGTAGGATATATAATAATGTAATCTAAACGTAGAACTGAACACGCGTCCTAAAGGACCCCAGACTTCTGATTCCCCTGTAGATATCATGTCCTTTAGCCTTAAATGGTATGTCGACAGATAACAGAAAAAGATCACCTGTCAACAATTCTATAAAGAACCGCAAGGAAGACATTGCCTTTGATGTTCTAACAGATTTTGGAGCAGGTTGAAGCCCTGGACCTTGGAGGACAAATGGAGAGGGCAACCTACATAAGTTGGATAAAAGCAGATAAAACAGAATATCAGATGCATGTTGACATGAAAGCGACATGTGATATGGTCGGCATATCAATAACAACTGTGCGCAGCAACAGATGTACAGAAGTATTTATAAAAATTAACCATTGCTTCTCCCAGGAAACTCCGCATGTCAGTTTGACTGCTGCATGATAACTATAGTTCGTCTCTAAACCGTGCTACAGAACAAAATCTTGTCAAGTGAGCAAACTGTTACATGCAGGAAATACTCCAAAGGAAAAGCATACGAAAATGAAAAATAAATATTAAGATGGTACGAAATGCCGGTGTTACGAAATGCCAAATATGCCACCTTAACTGAGCAAAGCTCCATAAAGTTGTCCAAGCTCAGTCCTGAAGGAAGTAATTTGCTAAAACCTAAAAAAGTAAGAGAATAATCTTGAGAAGAATGATGTATGTTTTAACAAGTAACATGTAAACTCTATCTTACCTATCACATGACCTTCTTGTAATGTTGGAAGAATTGCACAAGCTGTTTGGAGGCTGCAACCATCCAAACTTACTTCCTTAATATGTTGGAATGTTTCTATCACACTGGAGCTAGCAACATCAGATATCTAGCAGCAACACATAATAGTTTACTGAGCTAGTTTCTGCTGTAAGGTGCCCGATGAATAACGAATTATACCTTAAGTGCACTAAACCGGAATGCATCAGGTGAGACAACAAACTCGTAATCATTATTTAGTCCAGATCTGACTTCCTGTAGCAATTTGACAACCAAATATGGTAAAAACCACAATATTGAGGGAGAAAAAGAACAAATAATGAGAAACAGTGTAGCCAAATCATGTAATCACTCATTTGCACCAAACAAAAGGAAATAATTTTGAGGTAGAACTGTCTATGTAATAACTCTATAAAAAGCACTCTATCTGGATGCATTCTGTGGTCTCCACATTTATATACTTTCCTTGTTGACTGAAATTGACTATTTTTACAATCATTGGTAGCCGAAAAGCCAAACAATGATATTGTATTTTATACGAATCATATAGCAGGCTTATGCTTGAATAACAGAAGTATATATATTAGTGCGATCACATACCGATGCTCAACCAGTAATGGTTGACAAAGAGGTTCACGAGTATTCCATGGCAACAGAACATACAACATGATCTTTATAACGGGGGTGAACTATTGAGTTGCAAAGATGGCACTTGAAGATTCTGTAGTTAACTGATAATTCCTGTTTCAATAAATCTACAAGTTGTTCTTTCTATACAGCAAAGGTGATTTAATTCGAACTGCATCAAACCAAGCTAAGGCAATGCAGTTGGCTTTCTGTACAAACTAAACAGTGATGAGTACTGCTGCGTGAACAGGGTTCAGTCATGAACTTTGCATAACCTTTCTCCACCCATTGCCAGATCAGGATTGAACTGATGATCATTCTAACACGAGGCCTGTCATTCATTTGTTCATACACGGAATGCAGCAATGTGGTGCTACGTGAACAAGGGTGAAAAAATAGCATACCACATTCAACGCGCACAGATCAGCCCTCTCCTCGCTGGCAGAAAACGCAGACTCGACGAATATGCTCTCCCCAACAAACCTCCATCCACGGTCAAGCATCAGACACCGCAGTCCGCACTCGACCGCTCTTGCAACCAGTGAGCCCGAACAAACCACGTCCTCCTCCTCACCAACCTTACAACAACAGAAGACAGCAGAATTATTTAGCCTGTAAACACCACTCGTAGCAGCAAAGCGTCGAGCAGGTGAAGGGCGCGAGGGAGCGAGGCAGTGCGCTCACTGTCACCGAGGCGTCCAGGAAGGGGAAGGCTGCCGCGATTTCGGAGGCCACCTCCTCGGCCGCACGAGACTGGCATCTCTGCAACGATCGGAACCCACAGGCCACAGGTTACGATTTCTTGGTCACGAAGCGAACTGAAGGAAGGAACGCGAAGCAGCTGAGCGAGACCTGGTAGACTAGGAGGATGTCGGTTGGGGGCTGGGGGAGGCATGCGAGACGGTGGCGGCGGGACAGCCTGCAGCAGAGGATGTCGATGTCGAGAGACGGGATGTCGGCGGAGAAGGACACCTGGCGTAGGAGGAACCGCGGCGGTGGTGCGGAGGAGGAAGGGATGGCGGCGGCGCGTACGAGGACCTTGTTGCGGAACATGGCGAGACCCCGAACCTTCTGAATGTTCTACAACAGCACAGAGCTGGATGCATAAACTACCGTGGAGAAACAGTTCAGCGTGCTGGTCAGCAAAAATTGGGAAGATTTGTTCCCTTCAACTACTGTGCAGCATTGTTGGAGGACCCGGGCCGATTTTCGGATAAAAACTCGGGCCAATCCGGACGTAGGGTCAAAATATTCACAACCTATGCGCCCTATGCGGTTGTTGGGAGAGAAAAGGCGGAGAAGTGGAAAACCCTAGAGTTCGTTTTATATTTCTCGATCGTTTAGGATTTTATCTGTAAATTTAGGATAATCAGTTTATCCTGGTCTGTATTTTAATTTCCACGTATGCTGTGTCATGTAACTCGATTTTCTATTAATGAAACACGTGTGTTCCTCTAAAAAAATGGCCATTGGGTGAGTGAGAAAAGAGAAAAGTAGGAGAGAGAGAGGCTCACAGTGGCCCAAAATGGTTAAAAGACTTTATCCGGAGCCTCGGGGGAACCTCAGTGGGCTGGGTGGCCTGAGTTCGCCGGATGGAAAATAGGTCAAATCCGGACGAAAACAAGCTCCTGGAGGGTCGACTGGACAGTTTTCGCCGTCCGAACGCATAAAAGTGCTCCTAGGGGCCTTCTTAGGGCATGAGTGGAGATGCTTAAACTAACTAGAGGTGTCACATCACAGCCCCCGATCATTGACCACGGAAGGTCATGAAGGGGAACCGCAGCAGAAAACAAAAAAAATTCTACGATGTAACCCCGAAACTGCCTAGGATCTATCTATGTAGTAATGCGGTAACGGCCAATGCGTAGAGAATACATACCCTTTTAGACCGTACGCGGTTAACGTTCCGCGGGAAACGTGGTTGAAGTATTCGTACTCGTAGCCGACCTCAAGGTCGCGAAGCTCCTCGCAGGTCACCTCTTGCTCCTTCTTCATCTTCATCGTGCAGCAGCTTCGGCTCACGACATTTAAGCGCCCCAAGTGTTGCGCCTCGTGTCTTCGTACACATCCGGTGTACGATGAGACCTCCGGCTCCCCGATCCCGCCGGAAGTGCGGAAGTTGATATCCAGCTAGGAATCCCTGCAGCGCAACGGCATACTGCAGGTGTGCCTTGATCGCACAGCCCAGACTTGGGGTCATGATCACAAGACATAGAGAGAGGGAGGGAGAAAGTCAACCAAAGGACTTCTCAAATTATGTGTTGAATCCCACCCATGGGCAACCCTTTATATAGGGGGAGGGGGTGTGCCCTCCCCTTTGGGTTTCCCATGTGGGACTAAGGGAGAGGGGGAGGCGCATGGGCCTCATGGGCCAGCCGGCCAGGGGTGGGCCCCACCCCCGCGCACAGCCCTAGGCTGGCCGGGTTGGCCCCCTTGAGGCGCCTGTGCCTTGGCCCTTGGCCCTTCCCCCCTTCGGTTTTCCCTCATGGGCATTTATTCACTAGGAAGTTTGGCCCATTAGTAGAATAACCCTTCAAATTAGATTTTAATATTATATTTAATATTAATTACACTAATTAATATGTAAATACATATTACAAAATCCGTCTTGACCCGAAACATCTTTTGGTTCCCTTTCGATTTCCTCAGAACCACTTCGGATCTTTCCTGGAATGATTCCGGTCCTTTATTCTTTCTCCGAACAGCTTCAGATTTCTCCACGGAACGATTCCGGCTTTCTCTTTCTCTACTGTGATTATGTCTTACGAATGATCGCTCTCATTGTACCCTTAAGTGTATCCCCTCACGGCTCGGGAATTCTCTAGACATGATCTGTATCAATGATCAACAGAGGGACCAGGGTTATCCATCTGACCCCTATGCATTCCTGATGACAATGTCGTTTGAACCGCTAAATGTAGCATCATCTTCCTTTTGTTTCTCGATACAACTTGTCCGAGATCCGATCATTGGTATTCCGTACCTTGTTCAATCTCGTTCACAACAAGTTCTGTTTTCTTGTTACCGTGATATTACATCCCCGTGACCCAGTCACATGTTGCAACATTTATGGATATAATCTCACCAAGCCGGCCGTATGTATCTTTACCCGTCATGTGGGTGAACAAATCCCGATCTTGCAGTTGAAATGGATCGTATGGGCACCTAGAGGGGGGGTGAATAGGTGCTACACCAAATTTTAATTCTTTTTCAACTTTAGGTTTAGCACAAAGGTAAATTCTCTAGATAAACTAATGTGTGGAATTTCCCTATATGCAAACCTATCTACTAGCGAGTAAGGAGCGAGTGGAAGAGGAACGAGTGAACCGAAGTAAAGCACACGGAGACACAGGATTTGTTTGACTGCAGTTCCTTCCTTGTTAAGGGAAGTACGTCTGCGTTGGAGGGGTGGGTGGTACTAAGACCACCACGCCACAAAAGGCCTCACCCTGTTCTCTGATGGATCTCGCCACAACATGCCTGATCCACCTTCCACTATAGGTACCCTTCGAGGCGGGCACCGGCGCCTTTACACAACTAGCGGGGCAACAACTCCACAACAACTTGGAGGCTCCCGAAGTGACAACAAGATGCCATAAGGACAAAGTTGTCAAATACAATAACACGATCTAGGTATTAACGAGAATACTAGATCAGGGATTTCTCCAAGTGAATGGAGAGGAGTTGGAGCGTTTGATTCTTGATGTTGATGATGAACTTCTCTTCCTTCAATTCCACCAAAGATCAAGATCTTATGGTGGTTGAAGTGGGAGATCGAGATTTAGAGCTCTTGCACAGGGTCTGGTCAAATTCGAATGAATCAAGTGTTCTGGACATTGGGGAAGAAGGGGTACTTATACCCCCTTCCAAAAACCAGCCGTTGCACACTTTGGGGGCCGGATTATCCGGCCCAAGTGAGGGCCGGATTATCCGGTCTCACTACAACAGGACACCGTTTTGGTAACACTGTCTTGTGTTACCACAGGTCCAAAACAGTGTTACTAGCCCATGTAGTAACAGATTGTGGCATGTGTTCTATTAGGCCGTGTTACTAAATGGGTTCCCTGGTCACACATCATAACTGTTGCCATATGTCAAATATTATGTTACAATTTATATTGTAGTAACATCCATATTGGGTGTTACTAGATGCGTCAGTAACACGTTTTTAACTATAGTAACACCGGTAGTAAGATATTTTCATAGACATAAAATGTTGGTAGTTACATTTTTTGTAACTACTGTAACATAATCAGTAATATTCTTTTTAGTCTTAGTAACATAATATCCAAATCTTGTAACACTATAATTTATAGTCGTCGACTATCCTGGTAACACATTTTCTAATCATAGTAACACCGATAGTAACACTACAATATTATTACCGCAATATAATTAATATGTTTATTATTATTATTAAACTGGAATTTAGGTACCAATATATGAAATATAGATTTATTTAATAAATCACTCACACGCTCAATCAAATAATTTATTATGATGCTTCACAACATTAAAATGATAAAGAGATTGAAGCACGGGACACATCCACAAATTTAATATATAAGGATATTTATTTTCAATAAAATAGTGTACATATGCATTATCCAATAAATAAATAAATAAATACGTATTGTTGATGCATCATAATAACACTCGTACCAAGTTGACTACAGTTGAGTACAAATAACACAACCGTGACATAATAAAACTCATACCAAGTTGACCACAGAACTGTGACAAATATTAGACTGCGTCGTTTGCATAAATTCAACCAAATGAAAGATCTTTAAATGATATTACAATTTTCAATCTATCAATGAAAACTCCAATCATTGCTAAATAAATCTTCAAACTCTATTCTCTTCTTCATCGAGCCAGAGTATTTAGCAGCAACTCAATTATGCTTCTTTCGAATCTGTAAAAGCAAAATTAGAACTTACATTTTTATGATTAAATATGCATAATATGATTCTAGAAAATGAAAGAAGAAAATTAACTTACAAAAGCTGAAGGCCAAGCAATACACAATCCTTATGCAAAAGCATCATCAATTGTCTCTTGCAGTCGCATACTTCCCTTACCAACTCCTCATTATTCAGAATAGATTCATATAAGTGCAAATTCGGCATCTAAATCAATACCACCTGCCTTAGGTGCAAGACCCGTACTCCTAATAGTAGCACACGCAACAATCTGATAGCCCGTTTGTTCGGATAGGTTGAAGTCTTTAGAACTACTTTTGAACCAACCTATATTATGATCAATATTAACATTTGATGACAATGGTGATATAATTTACATGAACAATATGCCAATGGATACACAGTCATAGCTTTACCTCGAGTGAATATGCACGTCTTGTTTTCGCGAAGCGTTTATTTTTAGTCCCCAACTGGTCTAGTCTTACAAAAACAATAATAATTGTAAGACAGACTAGAAATAATCAGAACTGAAACCAGGAAAAACATATGTTGAGTGAGACACTTGTACTATATATGAGTGGTCAATAGTACTGACGCTACTGTAACAGCCTACTGCATCTACCATAAACCCTATGTAATAAACCAAGTCAGTGCACTAATCTAGATCTTCCCACAACTATCATAAAAATAACAGGAGCTACCATGTACTACCATGTACGTGTCAACCTTCTAACAAAACTGGAAGTAAGATAGCTCTTTTGTTTTAGGAAATGCACTAATTTTACGGTCATGAAAGAATGCATGAAAGAAAATAATGTGCATGTGTTTTGTGCATGACAAAAGATACAAGTTCTGACACTAAATATAATAAAGCTCGGTCTGATATCTCAAATAAATTCATTCTCAAAGAAATAAAATTTGTACTCCCTCCGACCCAAATTACTTGACTTGGTTTTGTCTAGATTCGGACGTATCTAGCACTAAAACAAGTCTAGATACATTCGAATCTAGAGAAATTTAAGTCAACTAATTTGGGTCGGAGGGAGTACTAAAAATAAATACATGAGGCTCTACACTACTCCATCAGTAAAGAAATTTCTACATTATAAGAAAATGGTGTAGCAGAGAAGATCAAATAAAATAGAGAGAAGCAACAAAAGTAGTGAAAGTAAATAAAACCACCACCAATAGAATCTAATCTTACAAAACAATTCTTTCTACGGCTACATTAGAGGTTCAGCAATGGTGAACAAGACAACCGACTCTGTAAATTCCATGCATAACAGACAATGGTCTCATTAGTAATAGTGAACAGGACAAGCTATAAGAGTACCACAATCAGTTCTCTTGCTTCTGCTCATACTACCGAAGCTAAAAGAGAATATATCAAGCTAATAAATATATCATATCATAGAACCAAAATGTAATAAGGGTATGTTTAGAACAGCTCCACTCCACCAAAACAGAGGTGGAGCAGCCGAAACTGTCCCAAACGCATAAACTCCGCATAATAGCCGGAGTGGAGATAGCGCGTCGCGTAGTTGATTTTACCGAAGCGGTGGAGGAGGTGCTTCGCCCGCTTCACTCCACCTTCCACGTCTAGATAATGTCAACATACCCCTAATATTGAGATGGTAATTACCCATGTTGCCACTGAACTACCCCAAATCAGCCTTCTATTGTTTTCCTCTGGAAGTCACGAGACGGACTGCTCCTCTTGCGGCGATGGAGATGGGCGCCTAGGGCAGGCCGCTGCCACCATCTTCGGCCAGATTGAACGCCGGTAGAGCAGCATCGACGACCCTGCTCGTCTCCCGCGATGTGCGTGCCTCTCCCATCGCCTCCTCCTCCCGTCGACCTCCTCCGTGGTCCCTCTCGTCGACCGCCATCGCCTCCTCCCTGACTCCCTCCCATCGCCTCCTCCCTCCTCCGCTGTTGGTCCCTCTCGTCAGCTGTCGCCAGATCAAACCAGAATCAAGGCCTTTTTGTTGCTCCTCTACACTAGGGACTCCCCACCGTCAGCTGCTGGCAGGTAATCACAGATGCTTCTCTGTAATTTTTTCTTTATTCATTTTGTTATTTTTGTTTCTATGCACGATGAAAACTGGATGCTACATGATCTGTAGATTGTGATCACCGGAAAAGATCTTTGTACAAGTATGCCTAGATAATGCCCCCAGCTGTACGTACGTGTATTGACATGCGTCCAACCATGTAACCAGGAGCTGGCTTGATATATATGATCTGTAGCAAGTGTGAATAATTCTGATTGACATTAACATATGTACATCTTGAGCACTAGAAGTTGTTGATAGATTGTGATCAGTAGACAACATGTTCGTATTCTGTACATGATGAATATAGAGATTGTACAACGTGGCTTGATAAATATGACTTGTAGCACTAGAAGATACTTGTAATTGGTGAACAGATTGTACATCTTATGTTGGTGCATCCGGGTGCATTTTCTCTGTGGTTCAAAATGACATTAGTATCATCACAGAATTCTGAAAATCCCAGAGGTTCACGTCCATGTTCCATGTGCATATGTACATTTTCTTAGAAAAACATAATATTGGTGACATGTTGTCGATAATTTTGTATGACATTATGGTAACAATCTTGAAAAAAATTCTTTGAAGAATGGCTGCTATTCAGTGGACCGATGAAAATACTAGTATAGTTACTAAATTATTTGCCGAGCAAGTTGATCGTGGGAATCGATAAAGCACCCACTTGAATAATGTTGGATATGAGGAGGTAGCCAGGAGATTTAAAGATAAGACGGGCATAGAGTTAAAGAAGATGCAACTGAAAAACAAATGGGACAAACTGAAGAATGACTATAACATATGGAAAAAGTTGCTCAAACAAACAGGTGCTGGATGGGACCATACAAAGGGAACTTTCGGACAAGACAAAAAGTGGTGGAAGAAAGCCAGAATTGTAAGTGTTTCTTTTGTAATGTATATGATAGTGATTGTTCCTAACTCTTTTATTTGTAGTAATAATGCTTACATATTTGAACAGGATATTCCAGGTTGTGGTAGGTTTCAAAAGCAAGGTATTCATAATGAGAAACATCTAAAGACTATGTTTGAAGATATCAGTAGCGATGGAAGTGATCATTGGTGTCCAACATCAAGAGATTTGCCACAACCAAATGCTGAAGTAGATCTTGTTAATGTTGATGGAGAGGATAGTATTGACATTGACGAGATGGATGAGTCTCCTGGATGTTCCAAAGGGAAGAGGGCTTCAAAGGTCGTGGGTGACAAGCCGAAGAAGTTGAAGACATCCCAAGTGATGCAAGATGAGATTAAAAAACTTGGTGTTTTGGCCGAGAGAACTCAATCATCATTAGAGGCTTACACCAAGAAAGATGAGAGCATCACTATCAATGTCGTGATGGATTTGGTAGTTGAGTGTGGTGGGGTCATTGGTAGTGTTGAGCATTTCATTGCTAGCAAGCTATTTGTTAAAAAGGAGCAAAGGGAGATGTTCCTCCATATGCAAGGAACACATGATCGTTTTAATTGGCTTAAGCGGAAGTATGTGGCCAAATATGGTCATTCTGGAACTATTTGAGCAGTGTGGTTCACACGCTGTTGAGAACCAATGAAATTATCTTTATTTTTGTGTCAAAATAATTGTCTTTGTAATCTTGTATGGTTACAACTATTGTTGAGAATTTATATATATATATTTACGTGAGTGCATATTGTCTCATGGGTGTGTTATTTGTCCTACAAATACTTTATGTACATTATTTTTGTTCACCATATTATCATGCATTTTTTGTTCTCCATGTACGTGTGCATCTTCCGCAACAAGCTAGCAATTGATATTCCTAATTCATGGTGATATATCATGTATACTTCGGTTTAGGAGAATGACTATCGATTTTTGTGGTGAACTTGTCTACATCTTTTGTGTTGAAAAATTATCACCATCCTTCATGGACATGACACGGCACTTGTCATGTAAAAAAGAGAATAAAAAAAGGACAGCGTAGTCATTTCCCAAAGTCTCCTAGCTAATCAAAATCTGGAGCTAATCGTTTGAGCCAAACGGTTTTCCACCGCTCCGGAGCCTGTTGGTGGAGTGGAGTTGAGGGGGGGGGGGGAAGTGAAGTGGAGTGGAGCGTAGCTGTCCCAAACACACCCAGTTGTATAGGATTTCCGAGCTTACAGATACTAGTTTCAAACCATACAGAGAGCATGACAAGGATCAAGATCTATCCTAGGCTAGAAACAGTGATTGAGGCACACGAATTACTAAGTTGTCAACTCAATACCCGCAAAAAAAAGTTGCCAACTCAATGTTTTGAATCATCAAATTTGAATTAACAAGAGTACACAATCTGATAAGCACACCTCTCCAAGAAAGTTGCAACTTCAAAACTCAAAAGCACAAAAATGTTACCTATAACAAGATCTTGTGGTAATGATGATTTTCGTTGAATCAGTAATTGATTGGCATTATCATGCTCACCATCTTGATTGACATTATCATGCTCCCCATCCTGTTTCGGTGACAAAGAAGTGTTAAGCAAGTAATTATTTTATATTCTATCTTTGTGCCATGAGTAAGAGTAATAATAACCTTTTCGCATGAAACCAATATATCATTATCCCTGCTCATGCCATGTTGCATAGACGAGCATGTGTCAACAACAGGTCCATTGCATAGTGCAGGGTATATAGTTGACATGTCCATCACCATCCTACATATAAATAAATCTGTCAATCAAAACAGAACTACCGTGCATGTAATATTCTCAAAACATCTACACAAAGTAAACAATCAGGTAGAATCATGTATTGCATGTTTTCTTGTCATTTTTATATCCATCACACGTCCTTTAGCAGCGGATTGTATTTCATGTATTCTTGCCATATTTTTTACCTTCTCTTATGAAGAAACATATGTGCATAGTTGATCTACATTCAAGCATATATATTGTAATCTGGCATTTGAAAGCAACATATGTGCAAAGTAAAAAGAAATGATTAGTTGATCAGTCTTGTTATGGAAGTTAGGTAAAAAATCACAAGGTTAGATACGAAGGTACGTGTACCTCATCGGCTCATACTAATATAGATTGCTAGACTACACACAAGCACAACCTTATAGGAAATTCTTTTTACAGCATTGTTTGCTAGCATATGTACTTGATTGCTGTTGGAAACTAAAAAAAAGAAGTTAACTATCAGACTCTACAAGTTTTTTTACACGAACAGGAGCCCCCCTCCCGGCTCATTGAAAAATCCAAACGGCCAGAAACAATGTTCAGCCTCTAAACAGAGTAGCAGTTCAGGAAATTAAATCTCCAAACGGAGTAATAGTTCAGGAAATTAAACTAACAGTAACCAAGCTACGACCTACCAGGGGCACGCAGAGAAGTAAATAAGTACAGGATTTTAAAAGAAGAATGACAGATTACTAAGATGAAAACTGCCAAGGAATTAATCAGAAGGGCTCATTGTATAACCCTACAAGTATAACACCGGCAAAAAAGAAGGCCTGATGTAAAGTGTGTATGAGTGTCTTGATGATAAATCCGTTAAGGCCTAGATTGCATAGATTAAGTTGACCTATTTTGAAGAAATTCCTGCCAATTGAAAATCTATGCTACAGACATATTGGTGTAGATACACGTATGTTTGATCCAGGTACCGAATCCAAGTCAATTTAAGAGGGGCAAGTGTTGGTGTGCGTTATGGATGTTGCAATCACCAAAGATCTGCCAAATCAATATCAATCAAACAGAGGGAACACTCGGTGGCTAGCGAATTACCTTGTCGTGCAGGGGCCTACACCACTCGGTGCCTATACTTGACGGGAGAAATGAGGAGAACGCGCTAGGAGGATAGCTGGGCCTTGCCGAGAAGATCCGACGGCCGACGGGGAGCAGCGGACGGGGTGGCCGACGCGATGGTGATGCCAGGGCGGCGTAGGGGAATGGAGATCCCGATGCTAGGATGCTCGGTGGGGAGAGGGCGGCGCAGGTGGTGGGGAGAGGGCGGCGCAGGTGGTGGGGGACGGTGGCGAGGTATTGGGGGCGGCGGTGGTGGGGGACAGCGGCGCGGTGGGGGGTTGCGTTCGGTTATTCCAACTCGTCGGTGGCTCGGTGCGTGTGTATAGATAAGTTGTTTTTTCTTGAGACGTGTGTATAGATGGGATGGTTTGTTTGATGCTGCCGCCAAGGGATTAACCAGAGGGGATCGTTATATAGGACCTATCAACTACAGGAAAAAACGTATATTAGCAGGAGTAATCAAAAATTTCCCTCTGCTAGTTCCCACTTCTAAAAAAAAAATCAGATTGGCGAGGGAAAGCGATTTTACTCAACTTTTTTTAAAGAAGACATCGGCTCTATTGATGAAATTTGCAGAATACACACCTCTCGAAAATTAAAACGTACGTCAAGATCCTTGGGTGACCATCTTCTTCCCCCTGAACTGGAGGGAAATTTTTCGACAAGTATCTGAAGATTTACATAGAACATGTAGAAATTAATTTTAATTAAATGAATATGGAGCACGCTATTTCTCAGTATATGATTATACATGTAGAAATTAATTCTAATTAAATAAATATTGAGCACCGCTAAAGTGAGTCACCGACTTCTATTTAATAGTAATTATAAATGCTTAGCGGTACTGATTTGGACAGACATACGACGTGCTAACATTGATCCAAAATACTGATCTATGTGAAGAAAAACTACAGTTATTTTATTTTATCATAATAGCCATTGATGACAAGGTATGTGATATGGATAAAACTTTTCTTCTGACAAGGAGACACAGAAAAACTCTAGAGCGGCACCACCTCTGTTTCTCCCCTCGCCTCCATGGCCAGCTAGAGAAGATCGGAGAGGCCGCTTCAGAGAATAGAGCACAACGAGGACACTAACCTTATCAAAGGAGCCACCGAAGGAGACCGTCGCCGCCGCATGTGGCTCCTTCCATAGGAGCACCGTATCCATTGTAGACTCGCAAATCCGAACATCACCGCACAAACCTCCTTCCACCCCTCACCACCATGCTCGTCTAGGGGGCTTAGCTTCACGCTTGGCCTCTAGACCTCGAAGAGGCAACACACACACACACACAATTAATCAAGTGGCTCCCTCCCTCATCAACACCACCGGCGCTCTCCAGCCTCAGGAGCTCGCCAGAGCACGGGGAGGAAGGCCATCCGGCATATGCGGCAATAGCGAACGGGACGATCTCAACATCTTTCAATTCGCCACGAAGGCACACACTACTAACCTGTAACTACCTCGGTGAATTACGCTCCTAGTTGCAAGCCTGGATGAGCGGAAATGGTTAAAATAGTACGGTGGGGCCCAAATGCCACTCACAGGTAGACCTTTCGGCTGTCCTAACCATTTCCAAACATCGGGACAAGAACGGGCGGCGTAATCGGCAGGCGAAGGGATCAACTACATACACAAATGAGTATGTATGCAAGCCACCATACAACAGTCCTCAGAGCCATTCCATCTAAAAGAAATAGAAATATTGCAACGCCATACGGCAAGATCCAAATATCCTAGATAGATATAATAGTTTAGGATATCTCCTCATACATCAAACATCAGAGTATCAGGCGGAAGCGGAAAACAAGATCCGAGTACGGATAAGAAGCAAATCGGCATAAGATGCCCCATAAATAAACACATCCCGCCCACAGATCTCACGGATCCCCGTTCCCGGAATCTCTACACCGAATGATCGTTGCCCACATCGTCCGTCTCCTCCGCCCAGTATCCGTCTTGCGAGTTTACCTGTTCATCTGAATCAAATAATTTATCGTGTGAGACCCTAGGGATACTCAGCAAGTCTTTATGCCTCTAAAGGGGACACAACCTGGGGTGACGCAATTGCAGCAAAAGATAATACCTAACAATTCTATAGATACTCGCTATCCATCCGCCTAACCAAAGATAGACGGATGTCCGTGAATTAATAACAACAGTTATAACAGTAATATTAACAGATCCATCCTCCTCCTCGCTTACCAACGAGGAAGCGGACGAACAACCCCCCATCCGTTGGCAGTTTTATTATTCATTCCATGAGTGTTGCACTATTTACTAGTCAGGTACTTAGTCAAATTAAAAGCGGTACTTTAGTTATACTTGTCTATGATCAAGAAACTGTGCTCCAAGTCATCCATAACCGCGGACACGGCTTTCAGAAAGTTTTACCCTGCAGGGGTGCACAAATAGCAACACACAGTCGATCAACCTCGAAAAAACCAAATCAAAACCCAACGAGGCATTCACGACAAAGCGATCACAGGATTCAGAAATATTTCAGGGGGCCACCCCATTAAGCTACCCGCAACGAAGTTGGCCGGCTCCGAGACGGACTCAAGGTTTGCGTCAATGGCTGTAAACGACTGGGAACCCGAAAGTGTGACTGGGCTTGTCGATACCGCGAAAACACTCTGCTTACCTAAACAGTACAGGTGCATCCTCGCACAATTTTAAATTAAGCAGTAAAACATGGCATAAGTACAAGATAGTAATAAAGCCCCAAACTACTTTGTGGCCCCAAGAAATAAGAATGAATCAAGCTCTGGCTCAGGGGGGTTCATAAGCCTCCCGGATGTGGATAGCGCGAATATTCAAGGAACAGGAATCAAGTACTCGGGGTCCTACGGGACACAAGTGAGCATGAAAAACCAAATAGCAGATATTGCTCACCGGTGCCACTTTCATTAGTTATCACATTACTACTCAGGTTAAGTTGTTTAGGTACCTCGTTATCCATCAGACACTCACATACCCTACACATGCTGTTCTACAACTCGCATGGCTCAAACAACTCCTGTAGTAATGGCTCATGGGATGGAGGAACAAGCTTTGGTGGGGTTAAAAGTAAAGGCTATGCAATACTTGGGATTCAGATTAATGCAATCGCGACTCAATGATGAAAGAATAAGATAGATGCAATAGGT
This sequence comes from Avena sativa, assembly GCA_916181665.1. Lineage (NCBI taxonomy): Eukaryota > Viridiplantae > Streptophyta > Magnoliopsida > Poales > Poaceae > Avena > Avena sativa. The sequence continues at coordinate 441,656,332 of OV702295.1, forward strand.
ACTATATGTATGCAAGCATGTGGTAGTGCTTGCCTGACAGCTCAGTTGAAGTGAGAGAAGGATCTGGGTAGTGCTCCTGGGTTTCTTGATATAACCCCTGCTCAGCGTCTATACGAAGAACCAAACAAACAAGGGCCAACATAAATAAAGTGCACAAGCATATGAATTAAAATGCGACAAGCAAACAATCATGCCATGATGAATGATGCACAATTTGCATGGCAATAATGTAGCATGGCATGGGTGAGGTGTGGAATACAAGATATAAGCATTTTATTGAGTTTTAATCATATTTTATACTCCAATAAGTTGCTGTATACTTTATATTTATATGATGCATGCTGCAAAACAGAACATGGAATGCATAAACAGAAAGGTATCGTCGCGCTGATCGATTTAGACATATTATTTGTCAAATTTGGAGTTATAAAACAAAAGTTATTAATTAATTACGGAAAAGGGTATTTTATTGTAATTTTAAACAACTCAGAAATTAAAGTGTTCAAAATATATTTTGAAGGGTATATTTGAAATCCTCACATTTTTCTGATTTCAAAACATATATTACATGTATTATTTGGAATAATATTTGAAAAGTTATTAGAAAACAGATTTAAAGTTGAATTTAAAACAAATTTTGAAAAGTTTGAATTAAAACAGAAAGACAGAAAAGCTTTTGCTACTCAGCTCAGACCTAGCCACAGTCATTGACAAGTGGGGCCAGGACTGTCTGGGACACACGCGCACAGAAAGGGTTTCTTCACCGCGGCTCTTCCTAGCCCCTGCGAATGACAGGTGGGGCCAGCGGCCACGGGCCCACGTGTCGGCGAACGAGCGCGCAGGGACTGCCAGGCGGGGCCGAGCTGGAGCGCGGGTTACGGCCAGAGAAACAGAGGGGCTTCTCTGCAAGAACGACGGGGTGGCTGACAGGTGGGGTAGGCTGGTCCGCGGGTTAAGGAATCAAAAAGGCGGGGGGGGAAAGTGCAAAGTAGCAGCTGCTACTGTACTTCTTCTCTGACTCTGTCGACAAATCTGTGCTCGACAGGGCGGGGCTCGGTGCAGGGTTCGAACCCGCGATCTCGCGTGCGCGCGCGGCGGCGGTTACCGCTGCGGTGGCCTGGCGTTGTTGCTGGGGAACGGCTGCGCAGCCAGAAATCACTACCGCGGCACGACGGCGAGGACGCGACCGCGAGCGCGCCAGCGCAGAGAGCGCTCGATGAAAATACTAGCGCGTACAGGGGAGGATCGGCCAGAGGGGGTGTCCAGGAGGTTCGGAGGCTCACCGCGGGGACGGCGATGGAGTCAGATCGAGCCGGGAAGCAGGGGATCGTCGACGAGGCTCGCGGACGGCGGCTAGGGTTTGGCGTCGGGCTCGTCGGTGAACTGCGGCTCTGGTCCTTCTCCTCCTCCGCGACAGGTACAGGCGGCCTCCTAGGAGTCTCCTCGATCTTCCTCGACAACCACCGATCCTCGCCACCGGCTGCAAGAGGGAGAACGATGGAGACCGACGGTGGCTGACGATGGGGTAGATGGTGGCGGTAGAGAAGAGAGGGGAGAGGGCGAGGCCCTGGGGCGGATCTGGGAGGGAAGAGGAGAGCCGTGAGGTGGTGGTAGATAGCGGAGGGAGAGGGGAGGGTGCCGTGGGGAAGGTGGAGGAAAAAGGTGGTCTCGGCCACTTTTCTTCTCCCTCTCCTCACGTGCTCGGGTAGGGCTCGGTCTGAGGCTGGTCCAGGCAGGGCAGGGCAGGTAGGGATGGCAGGCCAGGCTCGGGTGGGGTCGAGCTGCAGCGAGAGAGAAGGGAGAGAGATAGAGGGGGAGGCTCGGGTTGGAGCTCGGTTAGAGGAATGGGGGTGGCTCGGTTTAGGGCTTTAGGGTTGGGGTAGGCTTCGGCCTGGGGTTAGGTAGCTGGGTGGGCCAGGGTGGCCAGGTGGGGCCAGCAAGGTAGGGAGAGGGAGAGAGGCCGAGAGAGAGGGAGGGTGCTAGGGGGGCTCGGTTTAGGGTTTTGGAGAGGGGGTATGGTGATAGATGGTGGTAGAGGTGTAGGTGATTAGGGTTAGGATCTTAGATAGAGGGTTTAGAGAGAGGGGGGTTAAGAGAGAGGAGGTGGTATGGTAGCTAGGGTTTAAAGCATGATCAACACCATAGGTGCCAAGAGAGAGAAAAGAGGGTAGAGAAAGGGTTTAGGGTTTATCGCAAGCTCAAACAAAATCCAACAAAAAGGATGGAAGAGAGGGATAGGGGTGTGGTGGTGAATTTTAGCAAGACCAACTAGATCAAGCCAAAAAGAGTGGTAGAGAGGGAGATGGATGATTCACCCAAAAATTCAAATAAAAACCAAAAGACTAGAATGTGGTGGTATTTGCATGGCCCATGCAAAATAATTAATGCCATGTTTATTCTTGTGAAAACAATAATATTAACATGGCATTATTCTCATGCATTCCCAAGAGTGGAATAAGGCCAAGCAAAAGGATTTGTAGAATTGGATCCACCCTATCTCCCATGAGCTAGATTAAATACCAAAAGAAAATAATTACAAGCTCATGGATAATGGGATGGTGGAATTGTAAGGTGGTGAAAGAAAAGGTGGTGGAGTGGAATAAAAGATATGCCCCCAACTCAACTTGGGCATTTAAACAATATATCAATAACCAAATACAATATCAAGAGGCAAATACAATTAACAATGCATATGAGAGAAGAACCAAGCAAAAGGGTTTTATATGATGCTCAAAAGCAAGGTGGCATGATGACATGAGCATGATATAATTATGATGCAACAATTATATATTGGAAGTAGCATTTATATAGACTAGGCTAGTAGCATTGCCATTGTTAGACAATTGGGATGCTACATAACCCTAACCCTAGACCTACGGCAAGAATCCCAACAACTATTCTATACAAAGGGGTCCAACGAGCTCCCCCATTTCCTCTATAGTTCCACAGCAACCCTCATCTCCCCCATGGCAGCACCTCCATAAAATCGCGGAGATGGAGGTCAGCTGTCACGGCGAGAGATAGAGAGGGAGTCTGGCCATCACAGTTCTAGAGCTTGCAGGTGCGGAGGAGGCCAACGGCCTATAGGAAGAGGACATGCACGGGAAGCTCGGGTCGTGATCCATGGTGAGGCGGAGGAAAAAAGCGGGCGGCGGGAGACAAGCTTGGTGCCCGGTTGATGGAGGTCGTCGGGCACGGAACCGACGGAGCTCGAGGTCGACATCAAAAAGAGGCTAGGACACGCGAGATGCAGCTGTTGCCGGTGCCATGGGACATAGTGTTTCGGTCATGGATCTGTGGCAGCGTGTGGCTCTTGCAATAGCAGAGGTGCGTGTGGGGGAGTGTAGGGCGCCGACGCTAGATCTTGTAACGCCATTGATCAACATAGGATTATGTGTTACTCCCACTAAAGTATGTAACACACTCCCACCAACACATATCTACGTGTTACTCCGTCAATATACCTGTAACACATCACCTCTCACACATACTTGTATGTTACCGCATCGTTATATCCGTAACACATTTCAGACCCTATATAGTTTGTGTTACTATCGATCGTTGGCACAGGAATGATGTGTTACTGTAAATTTACCTGTAACATATGTCACCATATGTTACATGATTGTGTTACCAAAGCTCTGTTGTGTTGTAGTGTCTGAGGAAACTCCGCCCTAGACTCGGAATATCCGGCAGAAAAACTGCCCCCTATCTGAGCGTCGCGCCGAGCTTGCCCTTGATCAACTTCTGGGGGGCGGATTATCCGGCCCTATGCAAAGGCCAGATTATCCGGCCTGGGAAGAAAAACCGCCCGAGTTCGGATTTTCCGGTAGAAAATCCGACCGGATACCGAGCGACACGCCTTGGCTCCTTTTGCTTGAAAACTGGGGGCCGGATTATCCGGCCCTTGCAAAACCCGGATTATCCGGCCTGGGGAGAAAAAACCGCCCCAGTTCGGATTTTCCGGGAGAAAATCTGACTGGACACAGAGTGACGTGCCTTGGCTTCCTTGAGAGATGAGGTAGGCCGGATTATCCGGCCCTTGGAGGGGCGGATTATCCGGCCCCGCTCAAAACTTTCTGCACACTTAGCACACATGAAAATTCTCCATAGTATTGTTATCTAACACGCAAAACATAGGGAAACATGAAATGTTCTTTCAATCTCCCCCTTTTTGGTGTTAGATAATAATACCAGGATTTGCAGGAGAAAGACACAAGACACACAAAGATAACTATGAAAGGGACTCCCCCTTAATGTGTGCATAAGAGAGTTTTGCATTGGAATACAAATGCACACAAATAGGTGAATCTATTCCATAGACAAACGGGCAAAAACACATACCACCGAAGTAGAGAATAGGCATCCTTGACATAAATCACAATTATTATTGGATAACCATTATGAGCGCGCGCCTTCCATGATAAACCTCCAGCAACAGGATATGAATAGATATAACCATGAGCATAATCCATGATATGAAGTCCATAGGTATCATCCAGACAACCACATAAAGTCTCAACCACAAATCACAAACCACGAATATAAAAGTTCAACGCTAAATGGGCATAAGCAAGAAATAACGAATAAAAAGTGCAAGTGCTTATGCCCAACCCATGCAAATCCACGAACAACCTAATAGAACTACTTCTCCCCCTTTGGCATCGAGACACCAAAAAGGGAGAAGAGCGATGCTAGCACCCCAGGGGATCACTCATCATAGTCCTCGTCCTCGTCCTCATGCTCTTCCTCATCCTCATCTTCAAGCTCCTCAGTGTCACCTTCCTCATCATCAGCATCAGCAGCAGGCACAGAGGGGAACAAGTGATGCTCCAGCTCACCATAGTTCAGCCCGGAGGAAGAGTTCCACCGAGCATATGGAGTGGGAGGTGTAGGAGCCAGAGGAGCACCCGAAGCGCCAGACACGTGGTGGAGAATGAGCTGCTGGGAGTGAGTCAACTCATGGCGCTGCCTGTAGGCCTCATACTGACCCTTGCGTGTGTCCACGCCCATGCAGAGGATGTGATGCTGGAACCAGTTCAGCTGCTTGATCTCGCGGGCCACGGGAGGCATTGGGGGCCTACGAGCATCCCTCATGAGACCCTCAGGAGCAGAGGAGGGGTGAGCAGTCTTCCGAACCTTGTTGTAAATCTTCTTGGCCTTGTGCATCGAGTCAATGTGGAACTCCTTGGCAGGAAGCAGGTGGCAGATGAGCAACATAATGTAGGGCGCATAGGGAATGGACAGACGGTTGAACATAGCATCACACAACTCATGGTAAATGAAGTCCATGACATCCAGCCTATACTGCACTGACTCGTCCTCGTAGGAGGCAACCTCATGAGAAAATTGAAGTAGCTGAACAAGGTGACCACGGATGCTGTCATTGTTGCCCCCACTCGGTGTGATAAGAGTCACAGAAGAGGCCCACCAATGCAGCATAGATGGGAGAAAGACCAGCCACAGTATCGACAATGCCATTGTCCATAGTACACGGAGAGAGAGAGCAGCATCCTTGTTGGGCTTCAACTGAGTGATGATGCGGTGGCCACTAGCTCTATCCCTGCTGCGGAAAGAGTACCCCAAAACCTCAGCAAACACGTGAAAATCAGCAGTCATGGGCCTGTCATGAGTCATCCACTTCATAGTGCGACGCTCATCACCACAAATCACCAGAGTGGAGAAGAATTGCTTCACCACCTCAGAGTCAAAGGAGCACTAGAGGGACATGAGATGGTGCAGCCCCATCCTCTCAGCCACATACATCGCATCCACCAGATGTGCCTTCTCCAAAGCATCAGCAAGTACCAGAGGGTGCATAGGCCTAATGTTCAGCCTGGCATAAATGTCTTCATAAATCCCTTTCTATTCTACACACCAAAACTGGGTATCCCCCAGCTCATCATCATGAGGCGGCTCAGCAACCAAGTCACGGTGACGTATGGCAGAGAAGGAGACTGCATCCAGAGCCCTGTAGTTGATCTTGGGCTCCTTGCCCTTCCTCTTGGACACACCCTTCCTAGTCCTCTTGGATTGTTCAGCCATGCGCCTCTCTTTGTTCTTCCTTCTCCGCAATTCAACTTCGTCCACTAGGTTACCTTGACCGTCGTCCCGAAAGTACTTGGCGCGAGGACAGTGCTTGTAGGTCTTGGGAACACTGGAACCACCTGTGAGGAGAATAAGGGCGATAGCAAGGGGATAAGCATACACACAAGTCTAGGAGAGAGCATGGAACAAGTAGGCAAAAAATTCATAGGTCAGAACTACTCAATACATACATCATAGTGAAACTGAAGCAGACTTGAATCTGTCAGGCCGGATTATCCGGCCTGGCCAGGGGCGGATAATCCGGCCCTGGCAGAAATTTTCGATTTCACCAAGAATGCATGCAAAAAGTAGATCGGGCCTAGAAACTGTAAGACTACGAGTTTTATGCGAAAACACATCCTTCTAGACAACGTTCCATCCAACAAGATACACATCTAGCCAAAGATGGGGAGAGAGGGAGTTACCCTCACTCATTGGAGGAAGAACACGGAGGAGAAGGTACCCAAAGGCGCGGAGAAGAAGATCCGGGAAGGCCCGGAAAATCCGGTGGCCGGAGAGGCTCCGGGGAGGGTGAGGGGCGGCAGGCGGCGGCTGGGGAGAAGGAGAGGGCTGGGGGAGAAGTGCTACTCGATATGAGCCCTTCCCCCGAGCCCTGCCCTTTAAGATCGAATCCTCCAGGGCCGGATTATCCGGCCAACACTTGGGTCGGATTATCCGGCCTAAAATCTAGGATTCTGTTATACACAGAACCAGGCCCGCGCGCCCCCAAACAACACCCCCACAAGGTGTACAAGGGACTTGTGTGCAAGAATAGATGTCTTAGGGGTAGGGAAGGCTTAGGATTGAGAATGCTAAACTGAGATGGTACTAGACACTCAAAATTGCAAAATCCAAATCAAATAAAAGCCAAGATTGAGTGTGATTCCCATAAGAACATGAGAGAGCAAATAACATCCAAAAATATCCAATTCTCCACAAGGGAGAGGGCGGTGGCCGAAGCCACCTTTTTGGAGTGTATGGTGTGACACCGCGAAGATATATCTTGGGTTCACGACCAATACTCATCAATAAGCTCACATATCACAACATGATATTAAGAGAAATGATATACTTGCTATTGGCATTATGGGGGGAGGGTTAGCCCAATAAGTTAGGACCACACTCCCCCTATATCCATGCCCACACCTAGACCAAACAAGGATTGAGACGTACGAGTGAGTGCATGGGTAATCAAGACAAACTCCCGGAATCAATGATATTTAGCTCATTCCTCAAATAGCAGAATCTTGCTTCATCAAGTGGCTTTGTAAAGATATCCGCCAGTTGGTTCTTCGTGCTCACAAAAGATAGATCAATATCGCCTCGAGCAACATGGTCACGAATAAAATGATTCCGAATCTCAATATGCTTCGTCCTTGTGTGTTGAACTGGATTGTACGCAATTTTGATAGCACTTTCATTATCACATAAAAGAGGCAATCTGTCACAATTGACACCGTATTCCTTTAAAGTTTGCCTCATCCACAATAATTGAGTACAAGCGCTGGTCGCAACAACATATTCAGCTTCAGCGGTGGAGAGAGATATACAATTCTGCTTTTTGGAGGACCAACATACAAGAGATCTTCCCAAGAATTGACAAGCTCCAGAAGTTGACTTTCGATCATCCTTATCACCAGCCCAATCTGAGTCAGTATAACCACATAAAGAGAAATTGGAGCCCTTGGGATACCAGAGACCAAAGTTGGGGGAATGAATTAAATATCGAAAGATCCTCTTGACCGCCACTAAGTGGCTTTCTTTAGGAGCTGCTTGATACCTTGCACACACTCCCACACTCAACACAATATCGGGTCTAGATGCACAGAGGTAAAGAAGAGAGCCAATCATGGACCGGTATACCTTTTGGTCCACATCTTTACCATGAGGGTTGAGTTCGAGATGACACTTTGTTTGCATCGGAGTAGCGACACCATTTAGATCCGTCATCTTGAATCTCTTGAGCATGTCTTGGATGTACTTTGCTTGATTAATAAAGGTTCCTTCTCTTAGTTGCTTGATCTCGAATCCAAGAAAGAACCGTAATTCCCCCATCATAGACATCTCAAACCTATCAGTCATAAGCTTTGAAAATTCATCGTTAAAAGCTTTGTTGGTAGAACCAAAAATGATATCGTCTACATATAGTTGGCATACGAAGAGCTCCCCCTTAACCTTCTTAGTAAAAAGAGTGGGGTCGATTTGCCCAACTTCGAAGCCACAATCTAACAAAAGCTCTTTAAGGTGCTCATACCACGCACGTGGGGCTTGTTTAAGGCCATAGAGTGCCTTATCGAGTTTGTAGACATGGTTTGGGAAGTTAGGATCCTCAAACCCCGGGGGTTGCTTTACGTATACCAACTCATGTAGAGGACCGTTAAGGAAGGCACTCTTGACGTCCATTTGCTGCAACTTAAAATTGTTATGAGCAGCATAAGCAAGTAGGATACGGATGGACTCAAGGCGAGCCACAGGAGCATAAGTCTCGCCGAAGTCGATTCCCTCAACTTGTGAGTAACCTTGTGCCACAAGTCTTGCCTTGTTCCTCACAATAATGCCATTCTCATCCTGCTTGTTCTTGAAAATCCACTTGGTGCCGATAACATTGAGGCACTCTTTGGGTTTCTCCACAAGTTTCCAGACTTTGTTGCGCTCAAAATTATTCAATTCTTCATGCATAGCAACAACCCAGTCTGGGTCTTCAAGAGCTTGAAAGACCTTCTTAGGTTCCACCATGGAGATATGAGCTTGATGCTCACCAAAACTGTCCAATTCTCTTCTAGTAGACACCCTTCGTCGAAGATCACCAACAACCTTGTCGAGAGTGTGACCCCTCAACTCAAGGTTACGATCAGCCCGAGCCTTGCGGCGAAGTTCAATAAGTTTGTTGCCTCTTGGTGGAGGAGATTCATCACTTGAGTCTTCATTGGAGGCATTTTCTCCGCCTTGATCAGTAGCTGGAACATCAGTAGCAGGTGGTGGAGATGCATGCCCTTGAGGAGAGTCTATAGCCATAACAGGAGGCTGCAGAACTGGAGAGACAGGGCCGGATATTCCGGCTGATGAAGTTGCCGGATAATCCGGCCTGGGAGGACTTGCAGCAGCATCATCAGGAAGCCTGGGACTTGCTTGACCTGGCGAGGAGCCAGATAATCCGGGGCCAGCCAGAAAATCCGGCCTGGAGCTTGTGTTGATATCTTCACCACCAGGAGCTGCATGGACAGCTGGAGCGGGGTGGCTGGATAATCCGGTATCCACCGGAAAATCCGGCCTGGAGCTTTCTGGAGCATCTTGACCTTCAACAGTTGATGGAGATGGTGTAGAAGTTGCCCCCGTGGTTGGAGCATGTTGCGTATGTGTAGATGAGGGCTCTATATGAGTAGAGCATTGTCCTTCCCGGTCCGCCACAAGGGGTTCCTCAATGGGGCGGAAGAATCCCACGCCCATTCTTCTTATGGCATCTTGGGGTATTTCAACATCTGCATCACAAACACCAACTTGCTCCGCACGGGAACCGTCATTTTCCTCGAACACCACAATACAAGATTCTACAACAGTTCCGGAGAGCTTATTGTAGACTCTATAAGTGTGGGATTCGGCACCATAACCAACAAAAATACCTTCTAGAGCCTTAGATTCAAACTTAGATAAACGAACTCCTTTAATAAGAAAGAAACACTTACACCCGAATACCCGAAAGTATGAGATGTTTGGCTTGTTACCGGTAAGTATTTCATACGGAGTCATGTCCAAAATCTTGCGGAGGTATAACCGGTTGGATGAATGACAAGCAGTAGAGATTGCTTCAGCCCAGAAGTTATATGGAGATTTGAATTCGGCCAACATTGATCTTGCCATGTCCATTAGAGTCCGATTCTTCCTCTCGGCTACACCATTTTGTTGAGGGGTGTACGCAGCGGAATATTGATGTCTTATCCCCTCTTCACTTAGGAACTCATTTAAGGTGTAGTTCTTGAACTCCGAGCCGTTATCACTCCTTATAGCCAGAATGGGGACGTTGTGTTGACGTTGAACCTCGTTGGCGAAGTCGATGACAGTTTGTTGAGTTTCACTCTTCAACTTGAAGAAATAAACACAAGTGTATCTGGAGTAATCGTCAACAATCACTAGACAATACTTCTTCCCACCGAGGCTTGCATGAGATGGAGGTCCGAAGAGGTCCACATGAAGGAGCTCCAAGATCCTTTTTGAAGAGATAATGGTTTTCCTTCGATGAGGTGAATCATGCATTTTCCCTTCAACACACGCCCTGCAAACACGATCTTTGGCAAAAGAGACATTTTCTTTTAGTCCAAGAATGTGGCCACCCTTGTGGAGACTTTGTAAAGTTCTCATATTAACATGGGCTAGTCGGCGATGCCATAGCCAACCCGCGTCAGCCTTTCCGAAAAGACACATCGGACCTGTAGTGGTTTTCCCCGAAAAGTCTACCACGTACAGGTCGTTTTTGACATATCCCACGAAAGCGACTTTTAGAGACTTGCTCCACAAGAGTACCACCAAATCAGCATCAATGTAAACTGCAAATCCCATCTTACCAAGGGCACGAACAGAAAGTAAGTTATACCTGAGGGTCTCAACAAGCATGACGTCCACGAGAGAGATATCGTGAGCCACCACAACTTTGCCGAGACCCAATACCTCAGATTTTGACTTGTCACCATAGGAGACGGTAATGTGATCAAGGTTTGGCCGCATCTCCGTGATGATCTCCTTGCTTCCGGTCATATGACTCGTACAACCGCTATCGAGTACCCATTTAGAACCACCGGAAGCATAGCCCTGCAAGAAAGTTACTTCTTGGTTTTAGGTACCCATTTTTCAATGGGTCCTCTCATGTTAGTAACAAGGGTCTTGGGAACCCAAATAGACCAAGGAATGTAACAATCATAAGGCCCTACATAACTAGCATAAACATCACCATAAGAATCACAATATAGTTCAAAGTTAGGATTATTGATCCCTGCAAAACCATCACAATTAGTCTTGTCATTGGTAATGTTGCTAGTCTTTGATTGAGCAGTCTTGTTATTCTTCTTCTTGTTGTTTTTCTTGCTCTTTATCTTGGGTATGTAACCAAGATCTTCTTTACTGTTATTTGTCCTTTGCCTGCTCAGTATCTCATCAGTAACCCCTTTACCTTTGTGTTGAGAACTCCTTGCAAGATCTTCTTTTCCAAAGGATGAAGATGAGGTACTTGGTACATTATACCGTTTCAATTGAGTTTGGAGCTGGTCATGAGACTCATTTAGAGTAGAATGATCACTCTTCAATGCCTTGTGAGCACTTTCAAGATCATCAAACTTCTCCAAAAGTCTAGCATGAACAACCCCAAAATCAATCTTTTCTTTCTTTAGTTTCTTTACCTTGGCAAGGGCATGGTCACATTCTTTAATGAGCTGAGCTACAGCTTCTTCTTGTGACTCCTCTAGGGATTCGAGTCTTTCTTCCAAAGAAACTCGAGTTTCCTCTTCCTCTTCCAAGGCATTCTTCAAAGAGGCTATCTCTAAAGCATCTTCTCTTTCAATTCTGCCCTTTTCTTCAAGGAGATCTTCGGCTCGAGCAAGTTGACTCATAAGAGTATCAAAATGGAGTTTGTGCTCACCTTGTAGGTTAGTGAAAAAGTATCCAAGGAAATAACTTCTTCTTTCATTTCAAGACTGTCATGATCATCCATATCCAAAATTATGTTAGTCTTAGAAAATGAGGAGTTAGAAGTCGATACCTCGGATCCTCTTGCCATTAGGCAAGTGGCATTGTTGTTGATGGCGTTCTCGTTCGGCGAGTCGAAGAGAGAGGAGGGAGTCGATGTGGTGGCTATAGCAACCACTTCGCGGGAACTATCATCATCCTCTTCATCTTCACTTGCGGAGGAGTATTCCTCTTGAGCTACAAGGACCATCTTGGGTTGCTTCTTGAAAGGACCATTCTTCTTAGCAAATGGCTTCTTCTTAGGACCTTTGGATTTCTCTTTGAGAATGAGACTGCCACCATTGTCTTCTCTATTTTCATAAGGACACTCAGCTACAAAGTGCAGTCTATCTCCACAGTTGAAGCAAGTTCTCAATCTTGGGCCACTTTCTCTTCTTCCATTTGACCCGTTCTTGCGCTCAAGTTCAGACTTGGCTTTGGCAGGGTCCTTCCAAAAGTTCCTTGCATAGAATGCTATGTACTCACCATGAGCACGTTTGACCTCATCAGGGCAGTCCATGGATATCCTCTCAAATGCTCCTTCATCATCCTCTTGCTCAACAACATTGGCTTTGAGAGCCACATTGACACCCTTTTGCATTCCAATGGCCCGAGCACGGGCATCTTCAACATTCTTTGCCGCCACTTTGAATGACGCCATTTCTTGCATGACTTCATTGGATGTCATTTGATGATAGTTGTGTCTACCTTGCAAGCTCTTCAAATCCGTCGGTTTGAAAGGCATTAAGGCACTCACATACTTCCTTTTTATCCATGCATCATCAATGTGAGTGGCCCCATGCTTCCGAAATGTTGTTGCGATGCCCTTGAGTCTTCTATACATGTCCTCATGGTTTTCACCATCCAACATGTAGAATCCCTCAGCTTCGTTACTAAGGGCATCATACCGGTTTCTTCTCATGCTTTCATTTCCAACAAAAAGGTCCGTAAGAGCATCCCACGCCTCTTTAGCCATGTTGAGATGTTCAATGTGTGGCATGTCCTTGGGACCCACACCCATCTGTATCATGTGGAGAGCAGTGGCATTCAACTGGCTATCCACAACTTCCCTTCTTGTTAGATTGGTTTGATCTCCAACATGAAGACCTTCTTCAATGATCCTCCACAATTCAATAGAGGAGCTGCAAACATGAGATTTCATTAGAAATTGCCATTGGTTAAAAGAAGATGCAATGAGCTTGGGTGGATCACCCCTATTGTTTATATGAGGATGAGGGATAGGTGGGTGGGGGGAATATACGTGGCGAACCTCACTATATTCCTCCTTGCCACTTCCCTTTTTGGAGGTGGAACCATTTAGTTTTTCACCTTCCACATCATCATCCTTAGATCCGGTGTTACCCTTTTCCTTAGATGATGGTGAGGGAGCCTCAGAGGAGGATGGAGATAGGGCTATGGATGATGTAAGGCGAGCAATCATTTGATTCATCTCCTCCATATTCGCCTCAAAGGATTTCAACAAGGTTGTTTCCAACGACTTGAGATCATCCATTGTGACCTTATCCACAGCCTCATTTCCATCATCCCTGGTACCCATACTACTCTTAGGCAGTTAATCTCGAATTAAGAGCTGGGGATCTGATACCAATTGAAATGGATCGTATGGGCACCTAGAGGGGAGGGTGAATAGGTGCTACACCAATTTTTAATTCTTTTTCAACTTTAGGCTTAGCACAAAGGTAAATTCTCTAGATAAACTAATGTGTGGAATTTCCCTATATGCAAACCTATCTACTAGCGAGTAAGGAGCGAGTGGAAGAGGAACGAGTGAACCGAAGTGAAGCACGCGGAGACACAGGTTTGTTTGACCGTAGTTCCTTCCTTGTTAAGGGAAGTACGTCTGCGTTGGAGGGGTGGGCGGTACTAAGACCACCATGCCACAAAAGGCCTCACCCTGTTCTCCGATGGATCTCGCCACAACAGGCCTGATCCACCTTCCACTATAGGTACCCTTCGAGGCGGGCACCGGAGCCTTTACACAACTAGCGGGGCAACAACTCCACAACAACTTGGAGGCTCCCGAAGTGACAACAAGCTGCCACAAGAACAAAGTTGTCAAATACAATAACACGATCTAGGTATTAACGAGAATACTAGATCGGGGATTTCTCCAAGTGAATGGAGAGGAGTTGGAGCGCTTGATTCTTGATGTTGATTATGAACTTCTCCTCCTTCAATTCCACCAAAGATCAAGACCTTATGGTGGTTGAAGTGGGAGATCGAGATTTAGAGCTCTTGCATAGGGTCTGGTCAAATTCGAATGAATCAAGTGTTCTGGACGTTGGGGAAGAAGGGGTACTTATACCCCCTTCCAAAAACCAGCCGTTGCACACTTTGGGGGGCGGATTATCCGGCCCAAGTGAGGGCCGGATTATCTGGTCTGAGGAAACTCTGCCCCAGACTCGGAATATCCGGCAGAAAAACTGCCCCCTATCTGAGCATTGCGCCGAGCTTGCCCTTGATCAACTTCTAGGGGCCGGATTATCCGGCCCTATGCGAAGGCCGAATTATCCGGCCTGGGGAAGAAAAACCGCCCCAGTTCGGATTTTCTGGTAGAAAATCCGACCGGATACCGAGCGATGCGCCTTGGCTCCTTTTGCTCGAAAACTAGGGCCCGGATTATCCGACCCTTGCGAAACCCGGATTATCCGGCCTGGGGAGAAAAAACCGCCCCAGTTCGGATTTTCCGGGAGAAAATCCGACTGGACATAGAGTGACGTGCCTTGGTTTCCTTGAGAGATGAGGTAGGCCGGATTATCCGGCCCTTGGAGGGGCGGATTATCCGGCCCCCCTCAAAACTTCCTGCACACTTAGCACACATGAAAAGTCTCCATAGTATTGTTATCTAACACGCAAAACATAGGGAAACATGAAATGTTCTTTCAGCAGTCACATGTCATCTACTGTTCCTTCGGAATACCCAACGTACACATTTATAACCACTATATTACCAAGTGGCGCTTGATGCAGTCTAAGCAGCCTCGGGAAACAGTGAGTAATATGAGCTCACGGCTAAGGAGAAGGAGTCTAGGTATAGTTGTTGCAACAATGAACTATATGACTTGATCATGTTGCAATCCTTCGAGGAATGTCCAATCACATCATTCTCCAATGATATGATCCCGTTGTTAGTCGGCATAAATGCTCATGATCTTGAAACCCAGATCATCTTCGTGACCAACGAACTAGTATGAATAGAGGCTACTAGGGACTTTGTTGTTTCATACCACACTTGCACCAATGTTTGTACTTGGCACAGTTATAGCACAATATGAAACTATTATAAACTAATTGAGATATGACAATAAAAACCTATTTATTATTTGCCTCTAGGGCATATCTCCTTTAGTCTCCCACTTGCACTAGAGTACAAATAAACTAGCTCGCATTTTACTCATATAAACCATATGCCATATGCGTGTACAGATCATGCATGCTCATGGGAAACGTCACGTGCATGTTCTGTTTTACCAGATCATTATGTCTTTTGCAAATCGTTAACGTCTTCCTAATTTTGACATTCACACCATTATCGTATAATGGGTCGAAGTATTTGTTTGGCGACAAAGTGAGACTTTGTTTCTAGTGTTTATGATGACGGTCGTTTTCACCGTTGTCATCTAAACTTCGAAACACACTTTGTTATCCTTTGTGTATATACTATAGTTATGGCAGCAGAACAAGGCCGGATTCTAGGATCTTACAGTGACGTTAGATCAACCTCGAGGGCTTTCTCATGGGCACTGGGCCCTGGGACACATCATTCTACATTAAAAGCGAACTAGCCCCGCCATAACATTATACATCACATTAGATGGAGCCCTTATACTTCTATATCTATGTAGATCCTAGTGCACGAAATGCATCTATGCCACTTACATTGTTTATTGCCATTTTAGTACAAACTTAATTCTGGTTCTGTGATCAACTCAGGAATCACTTAAAGACACGTTCTTATAGTTAAGACTTTGTCCTACCAACCAGAACTTCGGGTCACATTACGTCGAGTATACAACATGGTTTTATGGAAGAACCTATGACTGAGGCATAGGAGATGCAACACATCTCTTTATTTCAACCATAGTTGCAATACTATCTCAATGCTTCATATAGTAAGAACTACTTTCTTACCTTATGCAATTCTGAGCTACTTCAGAATCTTGTCTTAGGACATTCTGAACATCTTTCAGAATCAAGTCTAAGAAGCATTCGACATTTAGTGTTTATTAAAAACTCACTAACCTATCTCGATAGATCTTATTGTTTAATAACTTCAACTTCATCCTAACTTAAATATTGTTAACACCAATCACATCATTCACATATGTCGTCCATATATCCCAGAAAGATTTCACGCTCCCACTCAAATATGACATTCATGTTTGAGATCCAGGGATTTCACTTAGCTCCCACTCAAAAATGACATTCATGTTTGAGATCTAGGGATTTCACTTAGCTCCCACTCAAAATATGTCAGCTACATATTATGAATTAGCCAAGCTAATTTGCTCCCACTCAAATCTAGGTCCTCTCGATAATCTTGGACATTCCAAAATTCTTTGATCATTATCAATTACGAGACTTCAATATCCATATATTTCTAGTGTAAATCCAAAAGACTTAAGCATCACTACTGTTGTAGTCAACTCCTTGAATTTGTCCAAACTTGTGACAAATCGAGCTTTTTGTCATTCATTAAGTTTCATTTCCTTCTTATGACTTTGCAGTCATTCAGAAATATCAAGTAAACTTCTTTACTTTAACAAGATCAAGTAACATGTTACTTTGTAATCTTAAATGTAACTTAATATAGGATTTTATGACTCCTAGTAATTTCTCGCACTCAGGTCCATCACGCTTCTTTGTAATTTGCAGGTATGTCTTGTTCAAAACATGACAAGTGAATCAACAATGTAATTCCACAAACTTGTAGAATATATAGTTGAATCCTACTTTCTTTAGCAAAAGTATTTATTTGAAACTTTATGATCATCATCATTGGTTTCTCCTCTATTTGTAGAGTTTGGTTTCACGAAACAAATTCCGCTGTGCCACTCAACAATTCGGAGGTAAGGTAAAATACCTTGTTTTTGATCTTTTACTTTCTTCCACCTGTATCTTCATCAAGACACATCAACTTAGGACAACAACAGGTTTGCCCCTTGTGGAAGATGCATTCATAGTTTCCTAAGAATGCTCTACAAAGACTTGTTTATTCGCCATGACTTCGACCTGTCGAAATCTCCAGAAACTCAAACTTGCCATAACACTTATGGTGTTGTTTCCACGAATCTTTAGATGTTCCTTTGTATTTCAAATGAGTGTTTGCCTATTTTGATCTCTAACTTTAAACGACAACTATAACCCCCGATAAGAGATGATATTATACCATATGTATCCAATACATAATGATTATGATGTTTGGATATTTCAATATAGTTTGAATTCGTCCAATTATCATAATTTGTGAAACATCTTTCACAAGTCCCTTTTATGCTAAACTTAACTTGAATACTTTAGTCATGTCGATCAAATCGAAGAGACTTCGTATTCTCATTAATTTCAATATCCTGCTTTTGTTGTGAACTCATTTGAACAATTCAAATCATTTCAAACTTATGTTTCATTAAGTAAATACGCTTATTCACTTAAGTCCACAATGATTTCCACTACTTGTTGAAAATATGATACATCACTATGTATAAGATTCAACATTTCTTCACATATCACCGTTTTACCAGAATGCGGAGTTTTAGTCATTCTGCCC
Source organism: Avena sativa (assembly GCA_916181665.1). NCBI lineage: Eukaryota > Viridiplantae > Streptophyta > Magnoliopsida > Poales > Poaceae > Avena > Avena sativa. The sequence goes on from OV702295.1 coordinate 441,673,919, forward strand.
AAGAGGCATGGTTTTGTAAAGTCTCTAGATTAAGCATCTAGGACCCCAATCTTTCATAAAGAACCTGCAATAACCAAAATAACTTAAACTATAGTGTCTTTTCATTATTAAACTTTGGATATCTTTTAGCATTCTGATCCTTTTAGAAATGTTTAAACTATTATCATTAACATAGGGATGAGAATAACTTGTTTGTAATCATAATGTGACCATGACGGTATTGTTCATAAGAATAGTACAAACTGGTTTGTAACTTGTTCATATGATCATCTCGCCAAAAACGAGACACACAAACAAGGATTACAAAATTATATTCAAGTCCACTAATCCAAATGACAAATTTTGAGGAAAGTGGTGATGTCGGCCATCAACTGTTTTGCTTGCCATCATCAAGTCATGTTGCCTCAAAACCAGCAATTCTCAAGCAGATCCTCCTGTTTTCATAAAACGGGACACGTATCAAATACTTTGCAAACTGCAATGAGTTTTGCAAGAACCACATTTATAATTTGTATATCTTACATATACTTTTTCATCCATGACCTCCATTGCAGTCAAGCCCTTTCAAGAGTTCTCAACTCTAATGCAAGATCGCTAAGTGTTTTTCAAACATTCTGGAGTCATCGAATTATCTCCTAATGGTTATTGTATCAAGAAGAGAAGATCACCTTTTACGAGGATACCCCTCAGGCGTGGGTATTAATCTATGAAGTTGGACCCTTTTGCTAAGTTCTAAATCAAGCAATATATTCCCATGGTCGCAAAGGTCCTCAATGGGATAGGCTAAGATCTACTAAGATATTTGCAAACAGACATCTAGACTAAGTTTATAATAAGAGATCAATTTATAATTGGTCTCCACTAAAATTGTCATTGTTGGGTCCGCAGCATAGAAAACAAAAAAATTCTACGATGAGAACTATACGCCAAGATCTATCTACTAGATACAGAGCAACGGGTGGACATACATCCATGGAGAACTTACCCTCGAAGACAACGAGTATGTTAACGAGTAGGAACTCGTGGTTGATGTAGTCGTACACTTGCCGATCTCAAGATCGTGAGGAAGTCTGAGCGCCGCAACTTAGCAGCGCATCCGCACTCGCACACACGTTCAAGCCACCGGACAACCTCCACCTCCTCGCTCCAGCGATCCAGCAGAAGCAGCAACTCCTTCCAAACGAAATGCCACCGGGAACATGTATCTCGCTAATCCGACACCATGGGGGAATAATTCTAGAGGGGGAGAGAGATCCTTCACAAGGAGGTGTGAGGATGAAGGAGGGAATGGGTGGCCTTTTATAGGAGGAGGGGGTGCCCCCTCTCTCCATGGCCGGCGCATGGGGGGTGACCCCTCACCTCCCCCATTCATGTGGTGGTAACCCCTCCACATTAAAATGCCTCTTCACATTCCCTTTTAAAGTCTCCACTTTAAATGCATTAAATTTCTCCAAATTTAATGCTCTCTCATTTAATAAAACTCTTTTATTAAATTTATTCAGAATTTTGTTAATTACTTTAATTAACAAACATTCACATATAGCCCCTTGCAATATTTCAATATCACATGCAGAACCACCTTCTGCAATTTCACCCGAAACAATTTCCGGTTTCTATTGAAACAATTCCTGCGCTTTGCAATTCTTTCGTCTGAAACATATGTGCTCCAAAATGGTGTCCGGTAACTCTTAAGTGTGCCACCCTACGGTTCGCGAATAATGCAGACATGATCGAGACCCTTCTCCGATCAATAATCAGCAGCGGGACCTAGAGATCCGTACTGACTCCTACACATTCAACGATGACTCCTGTGATCGTGAGAACCTTTAACGCTTGTAACTAAATCCCTTTGTCTCTCGATATATTACATGTCCGAGATTCGATCATCGGTATCTCCATACCTAGTTTGATCTCGTTACTGACATGCACTCTTTTCTCGTTCCCGTGATATAACATTCTAGTGATCACATCACTTGCTTGCAAGCTATCCTAATGTGATATCACCGAGAGGGCCTAGAGTATATATATCCGTCATCTGGATTGACAAATTCCACTCTTGATCCATGAGCCTCAACATAACACCTTCGTAGTACTGAACCCATCTTTATAGTCACCCTATTACGGTGTGACGTTTGATGTTATCAAGATACTCTTCCGGTGTTAGCAATTAACATGATCTCATGGTCTAAAGATAAAGATTACTTCGTATGATGTTATAGCAATATAAACATAATGACTTGATCGTAATGCTATACTTCGGATGAATGTTCATCACATCATTTCACAAATGCTGTGACCTTGTTATTAACAACATCCAATGTCCATGATCAGGAAACCTTGATCATCTTGTTAATCAACAAGCTAGTCTATAAGAGAGGCATAACTAGGAACCCTTTTTGTTTATTAAACACACATGTATTGATGTTTCCTATCAATACAATTATAGCATGCAAAATAAACATCTATCATATACAAGCAATACATAATAACAACTTTATTATTGCCTCTCAGGGCATATTTCCTTCAGTCTCCCACTTGCACTAGAGACAATAAACTAGTTTATATAGTGATAAATCTAACACCCATGGAGTTCTGGTGTTGATCATGTTTTGCCCTAGGGAGTACTTTAGTCAATGGATCTGCTACATTCAGGTCCGTGTGTACTTTACAAATCTTTATATCTCCATCCTTGACATGCTCGCGGATGGAGTGAAATCGGCGCTTAATATGCTTGGAATTCGTGTGAGACCTTGGTTCCTTGGCATTGGCTATGGCTCCATTATTGTCACAATAGATCACCATTGGGTCCAACGCACTAGGAACCACACCTAGTTCCGTTATGAACTCCTTCATCCAAACCGCTTCCTGCGCTGCTTCTGAAGCAGCAACATATTCCGCCTCCGTCGTTGATCCAGTCACCACAGGTTGTTTGGAGCTCCTCCAACTAACTGCTGCTCTGTTCAAGAGAAATACGTATCCGGATTGAGACTTAGAGTCATCTGGATCAGTGTCAAAGCTAGCATCGACATAACACTTAGCGACTAGCTCTTCTTCACCTCCGTATACAAGAAACATATCCTAGTTCTTCTCAAGTACTTAAGGATATTCTTGACCGCTATCCAGTGTTTCGAACCAGGATCAGATTGGTACCTACTAGTCAAACTAATAGCATGTGCCACATCCGGTCTTGTACATAGCATGGCATAAACTATAGAGCTTATGGCTGAGGCATAGGGGATCTTATCCATTATCTCTCTTTCTTCCGCCGTAGCCGGACTTTGAGTCTTACTCGATGTCTTGCCTTGCAACATAGGTAAGAACCCCTTCTTACTTCTGTCCATATTAAACTTCTTTAATATCTTATCAAGGTATGTACTCTGCGATAGCCCAATTAGGCGTCTTGATCTATCTCTATAGATTTTAATGCCTAATATATATGAAGCTTCACCAAGGTCCTTCATCGAAAATTTGTTGTTTAGATAACTTTTAACACTGTTTAAAAGATCTATATCATTTCCAATCAATAATATGCCATCCACATATAATATCAGAAATGCCACATTGCTCTACAAGCCTCTCCATAAGTTTGGACAAATCCAAACTCTTTGATCACCTCATCAAAGCGGAGATTCCAACTCCGGGATGCTTGCTTCAGTCCATAGATGGATCGCTGAAGTTTGCACACCTTATCAGCATCCTTAGGATCGACAAAACCCTTGGGTTGTATCATATACAACTCTTCTTCAATATTACCATTGAGGAACGCAGTTTTGACATCCATCTGCCATATTTCATAATCGAAATATGCAGCAATTGCTAACATAATCCTAACCGACTTAAGCATCGCTACGGGAGAGAATGTCTCATCGTAGTCAACTCCTTGAATTTGTCGAAACCCCTTTGCGACAAGTCGAGCCTTATAGATGGTTACATTACCATCAGCATCATTTTTTCTTTTGAAAATCCATTTATTCTCAACGGCCTTTCGATCGTGAGGTAAGTCCACCAAGGTCCAAACCTGGTTTTCGTACATGGATTCCATCTCAGATTTCATGGCTTCTGGCCATTTGTTGGAATCAGGGCTCATCATCGCTTCTTCATACGTCGCGGGGTTCTATTTCATCAATCATGAAATTCATAACAAGATTGCCATACAGTTCAGGAGCTGCACGTGTCCTGCTTGACCTGCGAGGTTCGGTAGTGTCCTCTTTCGGAGTTTCATGATCAATATCATTAGCTCTCTCTTCATTAGGTGAAGTCAACTCCGAAACAATTTCTGGAGCTGCGCTACTCGCCATTTCATGAAGAGAAGGTTCAATAACCTCTTCGAGTTCTACCTTCCGACTACTCACACCTTTCGCGAGAAACTCCTTCTCAAGAAAGGATCCATTCTTGGCAACAAATACCTTGCCCTCGGATCTGTGATAGAAGGTATACCCAATCGTTTCCTTAGGGTATCCTATGAAGACGCATTTTTCCGGTTTGGGTTCGAGTTTATCCGGTTGAAGTTTGTTCACATACACATCGCATCCCCAAACTTTAAGAAATGACAGCTTAGGTTTGTTTCCAAATCATAATTCATACGGTGTCTTTTCAACGGATTTAGATGGTGCCCTATTTAAAGTGAATGCAGCGGTTTCCAATGCATAACCCCAAATGACAGTGGCAAGTCAGTCAGAGACATCATAGATCGAACCATATCCAATAAAGTATGATTACGACGTTCTGACACACCATTACGTTGTGGTGTTCCGGCAGGCGTGAGTTGTGAAACTATTCCACAGTCTTTCATATGTGTGCTAAACTCGTAACTAAGATACTCTCCTCCACGGTCGGACCACAGAAATTTGATCTTTCTGTTACGATGATTTTCCACTTCATTCTGAAATTCTTTGAACTTTTCAAAAGTTTCAGACTTGTGTTTCATCAAATAGATATACCCATATCTACTCAAATCATCGGTGAAAGTAACAAAATAACGATATCCACCTCGCGCCGACACACTCATTGGTCCACACACATCAGTATGTATGATTTCCAATAAATCTGTCACCTGTTCCATTGAACCGGAAAACGGCGTTCTAGTCATCTTGCCCATAAGGCATGGCTCACATGTATCAAATGATTCAAAATCAAGTGATTCCAAAAGTCCATCAGAATGGAGTTTCTTCATGCGTTTAACGCCAATATGACCTAGACGGCAGTGCCACATATATGTAGATATATCATTATCAAGTTTAATCCTTTTAGCATCAACATTATGAATATGCGTAATACTACTATCGAGATCCAACAGAAATAAACCATTCAACACAGGTGCATGACCATAAAAGATATTATTCATATAAATTGAACAACCATTGTTTTCAGACTTAAACGAATAACCACTTTGCATCAAACACGATTCGGAAACAATGTTCATGCTCAGTGCAGGCACCAAATAACAATTATTCAGGTTTATAACTAATCCCGACGGCATATGGAGAGGCAGCGTTCCGACGGCGATCACATCAACTCTTGATCCATTGCCGACCCGCATCGTGACCTCATCCCTTGCTAGTTGTCGCTTGTTCCGCAGCCCCTGAACCGAGTTACATATATTAGCAACCGATCCCGTATCAAATACCCAGGTGCTACTGCGAGTACTAGTCAAGTACACATCAATAACATGTATATCACATATACCTTTGTTTGCCTTGCCGGCCTTCTTGTCCGCCAAATACTTGGGGCAGTTACGCTTCCAATGGCCAGTCCCCTTGCAATAGTAGCACTCGGTGTCAGACTTAGGGCCAGCTCAAGGTTTCTTTTCAGGCGCGGCAACAGATTTGCCGCCCTTCTTTCCCTTCTGCTTGCCTTTCTTGTCCTTCTTGAAACCGGTGTTCTTATTGATCATCAACACTTGATGTTCTTTCCTAATCTCCACTTCTGCAGTCTTAAGCATTGACAGAAGCTCGGGAAGAGACTTCTTCATGCCCTGCATATTATAGTTCATCACGAAGCTCTTGTAGCTAGGTGGCAGAGATTGGAGAACACGATGTATTCCTAAGTTAATGGGAATCGTTATTCCCAAGGACACAAGCTTATCGGCGTACCCAGACATTTTGAGTACGTGCTCACTAACGGAGCTGTTTTCCTCCATCATGCAGCTAAAGAACTTTTCTGTAGCATTATAACTCTCTACGGCAGCATGGGTATCGAAAATCATTTTCAATTCTCCCATGGTATCAAAGGCATTGCTATTTTCGAAACGCTTTCGAAGTTCTGGCTCTAGCCCATACAGTATGCCGCAATGAACTAAGTTGTGGTCCTCATGACGAGTCACATAGACATTCTTTTCCTTGTTAGGGGCATCAAGAGCTGGTGGGGGGCCTAGCGGCGCATCTAGCACATATTGCTTTTGTGCAGCAGTGAGGAGAATCCTCAAATTCATAGCCCAGTTGGTGAAGTTGCTACCATTCGCAGCAAGTTTCTCTTTCTCCATGAACACATTGAAATTAAAAGCAGGTGGTGCCATCTACAACAGAATTTGTAAAGTATATTTAGACTAAGTTTATGATAGATTGAGTTCAACTAATCCAAATTACTAATGAACTCCCACTCAAAAACGACATCCCTCGTGTCCTTTTGGTGATTACATGAACCAAATCCACTACACCAAGTTCGATCATCACGTGAGTCGGTGTAGCTTCAAAGGCGAGCATCTATATGGGCATCATATCAACTATATGACTCATGCTTAACCTTTCGGTCCGTGTTCTGAGGCCATGTTTGTACATGCTAGGCTCGTCAAGTAAGAACCTTAGTATTTGCGTGTGTAAAACTGTCTTACACCCGTTGTATGAAAGCGTAGAGTTGAGAACACCCGATCATCACGTGATGCCTCAAAACATGATCCACAAAATGGTGCATACTTAAGGAAGAACACATTTTATCTTGATATCTAAATGAGGGATCATCTTATAATGCTACCAAAAGCGCCAAACTAGCAATATAAGATGCTAATGTGTGAAGTGAGGTGATATGGTCCATGCATTTGATCTCTATCATTTGCATCATGGTATGATCTCTATCATTCCTTTGTGTGTAAGGCCAAGGTCTATGGAACTTACACGTTAAGTGAGTTGTAAGAGTATCTATCATACATCTACTTACAACAATACCATATCAAAACACTAGCCCAGCAACGATCTAAACTAGACGTCTCTAATTTATCAATTGCAAGTTTTACGTGGCTTATGGCTTTCGGAGATAGAACCGGTCTAACCTACAACATGAACCACAACGAGGATAACCAAGTTATTAGAAACTCGTTGTAAATCAGATATTGACTATAGTAGGAGAGACAGACACCCGCTAGCCACTTATGCAAAACTAGTTGCATGTCAGTCGTGGAACCGGTCTCATGTACGATGACATGTAAGGTTGGTCTGGGCCGCTTCATCCCACTATGCCACCAATATCCAAAGTACATAGAATATGCAATAACATGATCATCATCGCCCACATATAAACATATGTGTACTACCCGTGCAAAGCACCTACGCATAGATCAGGCTCTGATACCACTGTTGGGTCCGCAGCATAGAAAACAAAAAAAATTCCTATGATGAGAACTATACGCCAAGATCTATCTACTAGATACAAAGCAACGGGTGGACATACATCCATGGAGAACTTACCCTCGAAGACAACGAGCTTTGTTAACGAGTAGGAACTCGTGGTTGATGTAGTCGTACACTTGTCGATCTCAAGATCGTGAGGAAGTCCGAGCGCCGCAACTCAGCAGCGCATCCGCACTCGCACACACGTTCAAGCCACCGGACAACCTCCACCTCCTCGCTCCAGCGATCCAGCGGAAGCAGCAACTCTTTCCAGACGAAATGCCACCGGGAACATGTATCTCGCTAATCCGAGACCATGGGGGAATAATTCTAGAGGGGGAGAGAGATCCTTCACAAGAAGGTGTGAGGATGAAGGAGGGAATGGGTGGCCTTTTATAGGAGGAGGGGGGTGCCCCCTCTCTCCATGGCCGGCGCATGGGGGGGTGACCCCTCACCTCCCCCATTCATGTGGTGGTAACCCCTCCACATTAAAATGCCTCTTCACATTCCCTTTTAAAGTCTCCACTTTAAATGCATTAAATTTCTCCAAATTTAATGCTCTCTCATTTAATAAAAATCTTTTATTAAATTTATTCAGAATTTTGTTAATTACTTTAATTAACAAACATTCACATATAGCCCCTTGCAATATTTCAATATCACATGCAGAACCACCTTCTGCAATTTCACCCGAAACAATTTCCGGTTTCTATTGAAACAATTCCTGCGCTTTGCAATTCTTTCATCTGAAACATATGTGCTCCAAAATGGTGTCCGGTAACTCTTAAGTGTGCCACCCTACGGTTCGTGAATAATGCATACATGATCAAGACCCTTCTCCGATCAATAATCAGCAGCGGGACCTAGAGATCCGTACTGACTCCTACACATTCAACGATGACTCCTGTGATCGTGAGAACCTTTAACACTTGTAACTAAATCCCTTTGTCTCTCGATATATTACATGTCCGAGATTCGATCATCGGTATCTCCATACCTAGTTTGATCTCGTTACCGACATGCACTCTTTTCTCGTTCCTGTGATATAACATTCTAGTGATCACATCACTTGCTTGCAAGCTATCCTAATGTGATATCACCGAGAGGGCCCAGAGTATATCTATCCGTCATCTGGATTGACAAATTCCACTCTTGATCCATGAGCCTCAACATAACACCTTCATAGTACTGAACCCATCTTTATAGTCACCATGTTACGGTGTGACGTTTGATGTTATCAAGATACTCTTCCGGTGTTAGCAATTAACATGATCTCATGGTCTAAGGATAAAGATTACTTCGTATGATGTTATAGCAATATAAACATAATGACTTGATCATAATGCTATACTTCGGATGAATGTTCATCACATCATTTCACAAATGTTGTGACCTTGTTATTAACAACATCCAATGTCCATGATCAGGAAACCTTGATCATCTTGTTAATCAACAAGCTAGTCTATAAGAGAGGCATAACTAGGAACCCTTTTTGTTTATTAAACACACATGTATTGATGTTTCCTATCAATACAATTATAGCATGCAAAATAAATATCTATCATATACAAGGAATACATAATAACAACTTTATTATTGCCTCTCAGGGCATATTTCCTTCAGTCATCCCCTGGACGATTTTAGTGATCGCATGATCCCTATCCTCTGCACCTCCCCCGATCGTCACGACCATCATTGCATTACCAAAGGTAGACATTCACTAATGTCAATCACATCATCCATGTGGCTCATGCTCGATCTTTCGATCTCTTGTGTTCCGAGGCCATGTCTGCACATTCTAGGCTCGCCAAATCTAACTTGTGTGTATTCGCTGTGCAACATGGCTTACACCCACTGTATGCGAACGTAGATATGTCTGACCCTTACTCACTGCAGGTCGCCTCATGCCGAAGAACTTTCTTGGTGGTGCACACACAAGGGGAGCACGGAACATTGGAATTAAATAGGGATTATCTTATTTGCTACCGTTGAGTATCTAAATACTAGCACACAATAAGATGTAAAAACTGGTATCAACATCATATGTATAATGTGATATGATATGGTCTTTATTGCGCCTTGATCTCCATCGAGCGCTCCGGCATGATCTCCATCTTGCCCTTGGTTTGACGCCAAGTCCACGACGCCTCCACCAGGTCGTCTATCAGAACGATGACTATTACTATACTACTTAGTAACAGAGAAGTAAACTACTTTACCTTGTAACGACCAATGCCATATCATAATCACATGTTCCCTGCAAAATAAAGTTAGACGCCTCTACTTTATCTATTGCAGGTTTTACGTGGTTGTTAGGGCTTTCGCAATAGAACCATTTCTAAACTACGAACTTTCCAGCCACAACATGGATCCAACGGTTATCTCTATTACACCCCTTTCGGGGCCCTCCGTTGTAAATGCTATATCAACTATCGAATGAGAGACAGACACCCGCTAGCCACTTATACGGTACAAGTCGTATGTTGAGCGTGGAACCAGTATCGCGTACGAATACGCGTAAGGTCGGTCCGGGCCGCTTCATCAAACAATACCGTGATATAAACAAGTACACGTTAGAGGGTAACAACTAAGGGATCAATGCCCGCACAAAACTTATGCGTACTGGCCGTACAACACTCCTACTCATAGATTGGCTCTGATACCACTAAAGGGGAACTGCAGCAGAAAACAAAAATTTTCCTACGATGTAACCCTGAAACTGCCTAGGATCTATCTATATAGTAATGCAGTAATGGCCAATGCATAGAGAATACATACCCTTGTAGACCGTACGCGGTTAACATTCCGCGGGGAACGTGGTTGAAGTAGTCGTACTCGTAGCCTACCTCAAGGTCACGAAGCTCCTCGCAGGTCACCCCTTGCTCCTTCTTCATCTTCATCATGTAGCAGCTCCGGCTCATGACATTTTAGCGCCCCAAGTGTTGTGCCTCGTGTCTTCATACACATCCGATGCACGATGAGACCTCCGGCTCCTCGATCCCGCCGGGAGTGCGGAAGTTGATATTCGGCTAGGAATCCCTGTAGCGCAACGGCATACTGCAGGTGTGCCTTGATCACACAGCCAGACTTGGGGCCATGGTCACAAGGCTTAGAGAGAGGGAGGGAGAAAGTCAACCAAAGGACTTCTCAAATTGTGTGTTGAATCCCACCCATGGGCACCCCTTTATATAGGGGGAGGGGGTGTGCCCTCCCCTTTGGGTTTCCCATGTGGGACTATTCAAGAGAGAGGGGGAGGCGCATGGGCCTCATGGGCCAGCCGAACAGGGGTGGGCCCCACCCCGCGCACAGCCCTAGGCTGGCCGGGTGGGCCCCCTTGAGGTGCCTGGGCCTTGGCCCTTTGGCCCTTGGCCCTTCCCCCCTTCGGTTTTCCCTCGTGGGCATTTATTCACTAGGAAGTTTGGCCCATTAGTAGAATAACCCTTCAAATTAGATTTTAATATTATATTTAATATTAATTACACTATTTAATATGTAAATACATATTACAAAATCCATCTTGACCCGAAACATCTTTCGGTTCCCTTTCGATTTCCTCTGAACCACTTCGGATCTTTCCCGGAATGATTCTGGTCCTTTATTCTTTCTCCTTATCTACTGTGATTCCGTCTTACGAATGATCGCTCTCATCGTACCCTTAAGTGTATCCCCTCATGGCTCGAGAATGCTCTAGACATGATTTGTATCAATGATCAACAGAGGGACCAGGGATATCCATGTGACCCCTATACATTCCTGATGACAATGTCGTTTGAATGGCTAAATGTAGCATCCTCTTCCTTTTGTTTCTCAATACAACTTGTCTGAGATCCGATCATTGGTATACCATACCTTGTTCAATCTCGTTCACAACAAGTTTTGTTTTCTTGTTACCGTGATATTACATCCCCGTGATCCAGTCACATGTTGCAACATTTATGGATGTAATCTCACCAAGCCGGCCATATGTATCTTTACCCGGCATGTGGGTGAAAAAATCCCGGTCTTGCAGTCACATGTCATCTACTTTTCCTTCGTAATACCCAACGTACACCTTTATAACCACTGTATTACCAAGTGGCGCTTGATGCAGTCTAAGCAGCCTTGGGAAACAGTGAGTAATATGAGCTCACGGTCTAAGGAGAAGGAGTCTAGGTATAGCTGTTGCAACAATGAACTATATGACTTGATCATGTTGCAATCCTTCGACGAATATCCAATCACATCATGCTCCAATGATATGATCCCGTTGTCAGTCGGCATAAATGCCCATGATCTTGAAACCCAGATCATCTTCGTGACCAACGAACTAGAATGAATAGAGGCTACTAGGGACTTTGTTGTTTCATACCACACCTATACCAATGTTTCTACTTGGCACAGTTATAGCACAATATGAAACTATTATAAACTAATTGAGATATGACAATAAAAACCTATTTATTATTTGCCTCTAGGGCATATCTCCTTCAGGTCAAACTGTTGGCAGGAGACAATTCAGGTTTGAAAAGAGCTAAATCAAAGAGCTAGATTTTATAGACAAAGTGGATAAAATTTGGTCTAAACCAGTAAGAGCCAAGAATGGGTTGGAGAGGGTTCAGATGAAGTTGAAAAATGTCAAGAACAATTTGAAGGGTTGGGAGACAAATACCAGAGGCAAAAACATTCAGAAAAAGAAGCAACTATCTTATAGTCTTCAATTTTTTGAAGAGTTGGAAGAAAATGGTGTGTTGGGCAAAGAACAACTGGCTAGAAAAAGTCAGATTCAAATAGAATTTATGAAAAAATATAAGAAAGAGGAAGAATACTACCAATAAAGATCCAAGGAAAAAATGGCTACTTAAAGAGGACAATAACACACAATTCTTCCATATAATTGCAAATGGGAGGAAGAAGAAGAGGAAGATGATGATGTTATCTTTATAGCATAATCAAAATATTATCCAGGAGACACCACATCTTTTAGAACATGCCACTTCTTTTTATAAGAACTTGTTTGGTCCTGTTGTTGCATGTTCTACCAGATTAAGGAGTGATGTGTGTTCTGACAATGAGAAACGGAATGATGATGATAGAGCTCTAATGGAAAAACCTTTTTCTAAGGAAGAAATCAAGAATGTGATTGATCAGATGGAGAGAAATAAAGCCGATGGGCCAGATGGGTTCCTAGTGGAGTTTTATCAAGCTTGCTAGCAAGTCATCAAAGGAGACATGGTGGAAATGTTCAAAGAATTCCATGCTCATAAGTTTTACCTAGCAAGGATCAACTATGGGATAGTTAACCTCATCCCAAAAATGGTGAAGTTGATGTTATTCAGAAATATAGGCCCATTTTCCTGCTATAGGGGTTGTTCAAAATCTTCACTAAATTTTTGACTGTCGAAGCGGAGCTTATGATGAGTAAGCTAATTAGTCCTTGTTAGACTGCTTTTATCAAAGGGAGATACATCTCTGATTGAGTAAATTTGCTACAAGAGATTCTGAAGGAAGCCAGATTTCAAAAACAACAGGAGATTGTCCTTGAGCTTGATTTTGAAAAAGCTTATGATAAAGTGAATTGGGAACTCCTTTTTGACTGCTGTGTGCAGAAAGGTTTTAGTAGTGATTGGATGATTTGGTTGAAAATGATGTTACTCAAGGGTCTCCGAATGTTAAGATCAATGATGAGATGGGACCTAATTTTGGTAGCTTCAAAGGAGTCGGAAAGGGGGATCCTAATGACTGCAAGTGCATAGATCAATTGTAGCTAGTTTCGAAGTAAAGATGTCAAACCCAGAGAGAGCTATTTGTAAAGGTCTTTATGCCCCTCGTCACTACCTACCAAAGGATACTTATAAGCCGCCTTTGACCTCAAGTAAAGGGTGTTTGAAAGGTCTTTGATTATTTGCAGAAAAGTAATTAAAACAAGTAAAAGGAAGCAAGTAACAAATTTGTGTGAAAGCGTGGTTGAACTCAATAGGGCTAAAATGTTCTTGGTGATGTAGGATACACCACTAGCATAATATTGTTGTTATTAATAATCAATATAACATACTTCTTGTGTCATGAGATGTGTGGAGAGAGCTCCATAATAAGATGTTCACTACAAGGCTCGTAGAAAGCCACTTTCTTGAGCCAAGCGTGAGGTCACCTCTAAATAACCACTATGATGTCTAAGAGCAGTCACCCATACAAACCACCGCAATTAAGGGTTTCCCCGTGGATATCGTAATTAGCTTAGGGAGTCCCTCTTTTATCCTCCTTTGACTGTGTATGTTATGAGCCAGCGCTAATCTGTCACGCGGTCATTCTGGGTACGATCCCAAGACACATCCAAAGGATTTCTCCCTCCCTTTATTTCCAAGGGTAAATGATATGTGGCCAACTACACATACCATCTAAAGAGAGAGATCAAACACAAATCATAAATCTATCATAGACCGGCAAGTCATATGGACACAAGAGTAGATCATCTTTATTAAAAAATCATAATGGTGCTAGGGTTTCTCCATCTCCCCAAGAACAAAGGAACTACTCACACATGGAAGCAATTAACAACATCATCTTAGTCAAATGAATGGATAAAGGTACGGAGATAGATCTAATGAAAATCACAATTGAATCTGAAATTACAACAAGATCTAATAGATGAGAGATGGGGGTAATGGTGGTGATGGAGATGTAGCGGTTGATGATGAAGGGAATGATGTGTTGTCCTCCAATGATCCGTGAAGCAGTTGGGATTTTACCCCACCCAAGTTCGTCCTTCAGCTCCCTTTCAGATGTGGTTTTTCATGGATTTTGGTGGCTGTGAATGTCGGATCCTCCTCTAGACTTTGCCGGGAGAAAGTATTTCATGAGGCAATCATGCTGACACCTGGTACGGACAGACGGTATGGGCGGGCTCCGCCCGTACCACCGGTCGTTTTCGTACTGATTACTTCTCCTCGTTTGGTATTCTCCCAGGCGCGAAGGTAAATCCATAAAATGAATTTTATCACTTAGAAATATCATATTATAACACAATATGATAGTTCTAATTGATATATTCATATAATACTTAGTGATTTGGGATCCTGTTAAAATAAGAATAAAATGGTGCATGCAAACATAGTAAAATAGAAAGATCCCTACTCTATTTATGCAAAAACAAAAGGTAAATATGCTTCAATTTTGGCTCATCAACTCCCCCAAGCTAGGATCTTGCTCGCCTGCGAGCAAGATGGTGGCTTATAGACAAGATCATCATGTTCATGAGACACGAGTCGTTGCAATAAATGAGGTAGAAATTGAAAAAGGAATACAACATCGGATGTAGATATACTTCGGGAGTATTACCATACCCTTACACATTACATGACTTGGAGGCTTCCACGCCTTTTTAGTAGTAATGAAATCATAAGAAGCTTCTAGTGATTCAACATATCATATAATCACAAAGTTTAGAGATATCGAGCTCTTAGTTTAGTAATGAAGATTCATGATCATTCTTTTTCTTCTACACTTGATTCTTTTGATAGTTGTTCTCTCTTATTTCTTCTTTTCTTATCTCTTATATATATATGTTTATATTTTTACTTTATCTCCTTCCTATTTTTCTTTTATTACAACTATTTGATCATGCTCACTACTTTAATGGCTTCCAAGAACTCTTAATTATAATATGCTACCAACATTCTTCTTCTCATAACTTAATCAATACTTTTGTTGGTGTAGAAGTCCCTAAAATCATAACAGTTGTACGAGTATCATAACACTCAACCTAGTTCAATCATATAATATAATAATCATGAATCAAAACACAACTTCAATTATCATAAAGTCTCGCAACTCAACAGATATAGATATTCTCTTGAATAAAGGGAGATCGAAGTTGATGCAACTAATGCAAATTCTAGAATTAAAGTCTAACATGCGTGCAGAAAAGTAAACATGCTAAAAACTGTAAGATAGATTACAAGGCTCTCACAGATGCCCCCAAGCTTGGAATCAAGTCGGGTGGATAAAATAATCCCTTACGATTATTCGATACCATGGTGTCCATCATGGTGAAGTAGTTTTGTTGGAGACTGTTGCGCGAAGCTTCTTGTTTATCTCTTCCAGAGCTCTTCTTTCTGGTACTTCTCTATCTTGTGAAGACGATGTTCAGTGTATAGAACGTGTGCGTCAATTGGCATGTCCAGAAGGTTGAACCCCCAATCCTCTTGTAGCTTCACGCTCATGCACGCATTCATGGTGATCTTCTTTGTTGTTGAGGTATGTGTCATTGTCTCCTAATAAGTTCCTGCATTGGGACGGTTATCTTTCTTGTGCTCTGGTGAGGACTAGTTGATAGCGATGAACTTGAGTGACTCCATGCACCCCTTCCCATGAGGTTTCTTGGCTTATTCCTCATCTTCAGGCTTCACCATAGCCAGGTAATTCGGCTGCTTCCATCCCCTCTTCGATTGCTCCATGAAGGTCTTGAACTCCTCATCATCAGAATCATCATCGGAGACATAGGTGTACCGCTTGTTATACGGGCTTAGGCATTGAGCTTCACGATCATCAGCTTCAATGGAGGAGCTCTAGGAACTATCCCATGAAGGAGCCATAAGTTTTAGAGGCTTGGCTTTGCCTTGAACTTGGTAGCGCATCAAGTAGATTGGATATATTGATATAAGAGGGAGGAAGACCTCTAGAGAGGCTTATTAAGGGTCAGAAGCAACGAGAAATTCGTACTAGAAGGAAAAGGGTCTCCCAAGAAAAGAATCCCAACCAGTATGTAAACAAATAAGTGCAAAACCGGGAAATCGCAATTGTAACGACCAACTGGTACGGGCGGACGCCCGTACAGCACGCCCGTACCAAGTCATTTCCAAAAATATGACGTGTCAGAGTCGGTGACGAGGGTTTAACTCATCAATGCCCATTGTTATGGACTTAGGTTCGAGGAATTGGGGAGCGCTGGATATCTCGATCGGCTAGCAAACAAGAACACAGGTGACACGAGGTTTACCCAGGTTCAGGCCTCGTAGAGGACCCTACTCCTGCTTGTCTACTCTTGATTGATGATGATCTGAAGGATTACAATGTCGTCGATGGCGGGGGTGCGCAGATGAGATCTGGCAGTGTATGAACTAGGGTTTACGATGTTTAGATCTATTGTGGGAGTCGCGATTGCCTTCTTGTTGGAACCTCCTAGCCTTTATATATGGGGAGGCTAGGTCTCAGGTACCAATACGAGTTGGTTACAAGTTAGATTCAAACTCTAGTATTGAGACTTCCTTGTCTTGTATGTTTAGGAGTCCGTGTCCATATGAGCTTCATACCACTCAAACCGTCATAGGCTTCATGGACCGTGGCAATTCATCGAGTGGGCCTTTCGTCGAGCCACACTAGGTAGGTTGTAGTTGAGTGCCTATTGGGCATATCCATGTCAGTAGCCCCTGAGTGTCCATGTGAATCGTAGATTCGGGTGGAGACTTAGAAGTCCTGATCTTTGCATTAGGATGTCGAAGTCAACAATTGTGTCGAGTGTGAAGCACTCACCCGGAAGTACATCGAGTCAGTCGAATTTGTAGTAGTTCATAGGGATGATGGTAAACATGCCTGGTGCGCTCGACGGATCGGGACCAATTAATTGCTCTAGGGCAAAAACAACATCACCTACTCAAACTCGAGTCCCTGGACTCGAATTCGGAAATTGCTGGCGTAGTTCGACTCATGCCGCAGAGGTCTTACTAAGACAAACTCCAGTTGATAAGTATGTGTACCCAACGCGTCCGTCGGGATTGTCATCATGCTTGCATGCGTGGTATTTATCTGGTAGAGCGCAGAGAATGCGGTTGCGAGGCCATTAGATTGTATCTGTAGGTCTTATCTTTACGTCGTGGATGCAACATCCGAAGGTTTATCACCGCGGAGGTGTTTCGGGTGGCCAAGGAGACGTTGTCTCTGAACTTGACATTGTAGTGTTTAGTGGGCGAAGTCACCAATGCATTCGATTGCTGTAAGCGAGTCGACATTGTGGACGCAGTCGACACAATGGACTATAGGGTGCGTGACCAACGCTCCCTATGGGAGTAGCTGTCAACATCCGGATTTTTAATCCCAGATGCCTGTTATGTCGTACCTCGCAATCCCAGGATTACCATTTTTGTGAGACATGACAGATTGGATATCACAGTACATCATCCGTTACAAACCATAATAAGGTCTTACACAAATAAAGGATCTCATGATCCAGTCTTAGTACAATCAAGTAGTGGAATAAATAGCGTAGCGGTGGGGTCCATCTTCATAGTCACAGGCAATGCTGACGATGGGAGATGATCCTAGTTGTCGTAGCCGTCCTGCTGTCCTCCTTCAGGGTAGTCCTCCTCATAGTCTGGCCACGGGAATAGCCAGGGACAAAATCCATGAGTACTCTCTAAGTACTCGCAAACTACCACTAACAAGTAAGATAGCTCTGATAGGAATGCTAAAGTCTAAGTTTATTTGTAAAGTTAAGTTTGAAACCTAAGCTGAGTTTAGAAACAAAGAAAGATAAAATAAAGTTTGAAAACACCTAAGTGGGAACTTAGTTGTCATAGTCACAACTCTATTGTGGTCAAGTCATGTCACAATTTATTTCATAAGTCATTTTGAAAACATCTGACAATGGAACAGTATGGCCACTCCAACTGTCCATAACCGCGGACGCGGCTATTCGAATAGTTTGACACTCTGCAGAGGTGGTACACTTTCACCACAAGATTCGATACATCTGTCAGGAATAACCCTGAATCATCATACTTAGTATGCAGATAATCAAACATAACCTTTCCTTTACACACTCTAGTATAAGCACCTCTCCTATGAGTATGGCCTCCCAGCCATGACCATCTGTCATCATGGGCACTGCATAGGTGGACAACATTGAGAGGTAGCCTCAGCTCAAACCTCTCCGGCGAGGGAACTAATACTAATGCATATAAACTTCCGGCTAAAATTTATCCAATTCAGGTATTGTGGTTGTACGGTAAAATTGGAATGGTATCGCATGCGAACCCAACCATCAGTTTTTAGAAAAGGGCTAAGGCTCATGCCTTAACCTTTTCATCATCATCATAAACCATTTGTGTTTCTCAACATGTGTCAAAACATATCAATAGAATGACTCATCATTCCAAGGTTTTCACAAGTCATTTTCACCAAGTATTCCCATCTAAAGTGATCAAGTTTTTGGTTTAGCTCTAAACTACTAAGTTAAGAGTGTTCACTAATGTGGGATACTAAGATCAATCTCATGCCATAGAATGATATCTAAGTCTAACTAGAATAGGTCAAGTTTTATACTCTTTATGCTACCTTTAAACAAAGTAAGGACTTTGGTACAGTAAAGAAGGTAAAGCCTGTAAATAAAATTTGGGGTAGGTACTAGTCAAATATGTATAACCAAGCATGCCTATTGCCTCTTGCTTAGGTTATCTAGCTTGCACGGGTTAGCTTGCATTGTTAATGATGGCTTGCCTTGTGTGGTGCAGTGGTTGAAATTCTCTTCCTCCTCCTCTTGGTAGAACTCCTCCTCCTCGAAGACTTGGTCGGTACTATCGTCTATAAATACATACGGAATACACAATCACCAAACAATACTTAACTAGTCTACTTAGCACACTAAGACACATATTTGATGATCTAGTATCATCACAAATATCTCAAGGTTTAATGAACTAGCTTCATTTATTTTATTTGAGAAAAGTAATTTCTACTCATTGAAATTAACTAAGATTTAATATTCTCCATTTAAAATATTGGATCATGTGGACACATGTCATCACCACATATTCTAACATATAAGAATGTGATTTAAGGGTGGGATCCCACTTTAATAAGTTTAAGTTTAATAATTAATGATTTAAAGTGACTAGAAATGCCTATATAGCATTATTTTGGTACTAGTCCAAAGTTACTGCATGCAAACCTTAATATTATTACGTATTCAGATAGGCATAAATCTGGCAATGGTTGGGTAACTAAACCATATCCAAACTGAATCCGTGTGATCAATTTAGAGAAACCAAACTGAACTAACCCACCGAACTGTGTTTTGGAACCAAACCCAAACCGAACTACATGACATCTGCACCTAAATCGAACCAAACTAATGGCAAGAACCGTGGTTTCAACCTATAGTTTGAAATCGGTTAACCATCTGTGCACTTGACAGCTAAGCAGGTAACCAAGTGCTAGCTCAACGAGTCTTAAATCCCAACTTGTGCCATTGATTAGTTCTAGTTCGCAAGCATACTGCCAGCTCATCAAATAGCGCACGCTTGCCGGAGAAGCGGCGGCGTGGCAGCAGGTAGAAGGGATGGCTGGGCGGCCGCTTCTTCTCATCGCTGAGGCAGTACCCCTCCTGTCCACCGCTTGGACGCAACACAACAAACCAATTCAGATAACCAGTTCTAAACCATAGTTCCCGACTTCTAGCGACCGAACTGTTTAGACCCACACCCAACCATATCCAACTTTTTATTCCATAGATCCAAACCAAACCCAACCGTTTGTTAGTTTCCACCCATATGAAACCAAATTGGTTAAGCCTAGTTTAGAAACCAAACCGTTTAACCTGGTTCATTAGGAACCATTGCCAGATTTAGATAGGTATGGTTAAATGTGATTTTTGAGAGTTGGAATCAACTTAAAAGCTATTGTGGTTGATTTTACAAAAATGTTTGAATGTGCAAAAGCTTCTGCCTTATTATTTTTACTAGGAGAGATCTCTAACTCTAAATAATTTAAATCCAACGGGCTTGGATCGAGATTTTCATTAGCATTCCAACAAAATTGGAATCACTCCATTTGGATTTGTAAACCTCTCTAAGTTGATTTTTAAACTAAGGGACATACTCTAGTTTAAGTCTAAAAAGAAAAAGAGTTATTTGAATTAAACGGGTCGCGTGGGAAATAAATGGGCCGGCCCAGTTTACTCCACACAGCGCCCGGGCTGATTTTAAGGGGGGGCCCACCTGTCAGTGGGACAGGGGTTGCCGAAACGGTGGTCGTAGGATTAGATCCTGGATCAACGGCTCACGGTCATCGTCGACGACGGACTCATCGCCGACGAGACTGAACCCTAGCGGCTCGGTGGGGGTGCAGTGGGGATGTACTGGGGCTACAGCTAGTGCGGTGAGGCGGGCAAACGAACGAGAAGACGACAGCGGTTCTCCTGGTACTGGCGGCGTCCCGGGAGATGGCCTAGATCAGTGGTGCCCTTCTCCTCCTTCTGTGGCAGACTCCGGCGAAATTCCGGCGCTACGGGCTACGACTTGCTCCAGTGGGGCTCTAGGAGTGTTCTGAGGGGGAGTGGATGAGAATGGTGTGACGAATTGGTGCTAGGGAGGCCTCCTTATATAGGCTTGGCGAGGCGGCAGTGAGGCATGGGCGGTGCTCGCCGGTGACGACAGCACAGTGGCCTAGAGGCATGGGCGGTGTAGGAGGATGGTGGCTTGCCTCCTGGTGGTCCTCTACGATGTTATGGCGATGTTAGGGGCGGTGGCTAATGGTCAGGAGCATCGCGTGCTCTGGGAGACAGAGGTGGTGCTCGACGCAGTTCCCGGCGAGTGTGGGTTGAGCGGCGGGTTACGGCCATGTCTGGCGGGGTGAGGGGGTCGAGGCGGAGTGGCGCGCGCGGTCTGCGGTCGAGGCGCAGTCTATGGCATGCTGGCGGTGATGGCGCTCTGGCATGCTCTGGCATGTGCAGAGAGGATAGTGCGGCGCTGCTCTGGGGTGGTCCAGTGGCTATCTGTGGTCGTGGGGTGGACCATGGACGGCGGTGAAGTGGCGCCTTGCTTCCTGGAGCGGTAGAGAGGGGCTGGCAGTCTGCTACGGCTTGGGCACGATCGGCCGGCGATCATGCCCTCGGTGCGGCGTTGCACTGGCGCCAGGGACTAGGGGATGGGCTGGTTTTGGTCTGGTTTGGTCTAGGGAGACCAAGAGGGTTAATGTGGCTCAATTGGCTCGACAATTTTTGATCAACAACTGTAATAGTTAGGCAAGTTTGATTCTACCCACTAAGTGTTCGATCAAATGGCCGAAAGAAGAAAACTTTTGAATTTTGAAATGAGATTTGGTGGAATGGTTTGTCACATGCATAAACATCTGTGGTTGCTAGGAATCGTTAAATGGAATTCATTTGAGTTGTTTTTGAAAAAGTGTGATCTAGACATATGAACTAGATTCCATTTTCAATTGTCTTTTAAAATTAGAGTTTGAATGTTTTTGGGAGATCACAAAATGGGCCTTGGCACATCACTACTTGTACTATCAAGGGGTGCAAAGATCCACAATTGTTTCTGTTGGAATTTGAGTGCTAGGAATACCCAAAGTGGGTTAGGTGATTAAAATGGCAAAAGTGTCCATTTCCTTTATTTAATTCTTTTTGATTTCTTTTTCTTTGGTTTTTGCTTGGGAATGATCTAGATGATGTGACAATCATGATAGAACCATTTTACAATCATTAGAAAAAATAATAATGGCATTTCAAACAACTCCTATTTTAAATGAACACACATATGAATGCTTAAAGATTTTAAATGGAAAAAGTTTTTGTTAACCCTAAATTGGGTAGATTTGATCTTGATTAACCTTGATTAAAGATTTGGGATGTTACAAACCTTCCCCCCTTAAGAATAATCTTGTCCCGAGATTTAAGAAAGAAAACTAGGAACTAAAGAGATCTGGGAACTCAGTCCTAATGTAATCTTCTCGCTCCCAAGTGGCTTCTTCTTCGGTATGGTTGCTCCATTGGATCTTGAGAAATTTGATACTCCGGGTCCTGGTGGTTTTGTAGGCTTCCTCCAAGATACGGATAGGCACTTCTTGATACGTCAGATCCTTGTTGATATCAACAGCTCGGTGATCGATGTTCTTGAACACTTCGGTCTTCTCCGGCACTTCTAAGCATTTGCGAAGTAACGAGATATGGAATACATTATGGATGGCTGACATCTCCTCTGGCAGTTCCAGTTGATAGGATACTTCTCCTCAGCAGTTCAGAATCTTGAAGGGTCTGATATATCTGGGGCTAACTTTCCTTTTAGACTAAAACATTGGGTTCCCTTCAATGGTGAAACCTTGAGATACACAAAATCTCCGACATTGAAAGTCAGGTCTCTCCTTCTCTTGTCAGCAACTCTTCTATCTGGATTGGGCGGTCTTGCGGTGCTCACGGACTTTGTGAACCTTCTCTTCGGCTTCTCGGAGAATGTCGGGTCCAAAAATCTGACTCTCTCCTACTTGCGACCAATTCAAAGGGGTATGACACTTTCTTCCGTATAGGAATTCAAATGGTGCCATTTGCAAACTGGCTTGATAACTGTTGTTGTATGAGAATTCTGTGAAAGGCAGACAATCTTCCCATTTTGATCCATATTCTAACACACAATCCCTCAACATATCTTCTAGAATTTGGTTGACTCTTTCAGTTTGTCCATCGGTCTGCGGGTGATAAGCTGTGCTAAAATTCAACTTGGTTCCTAATCCTTCCTGGACTTTCTGCCAAAATCTTGAGGTAAATTGGGTTCCTCGATCCGACACTATGGTCTTGGGGGTCCCATGCAGACTAACAATTCTAGCAATATACAACTCTGCTAGCTTTGAACTCTGGTAGGTTGTCTTGACAGGTATAAAATGAGCTACCTTGGACATTCTATCAACAATGACCCAGATTGGGTCATTTCCCCTACTAGAAGTAGGCAAACCAGTGATAAAGTCCATTCTGACGGAATCCCATTTCCATTCCGGAATCTGCAATGGTTGCAACAGTCCTGCGGGCCTCTGATGTTCCGCTTTGACTCTCTGGCAGATATCACACTTGGCGATGTAGCTTCTGATTTCTCTCTTCATCTTGTGCCACCAAAATTGCTCTTTTAGATCCTGATACATCTTTGTTCCTCCGGGGTGGATAGAATAAAGAGTATCATCAGCTTCTTGCATGATGACTTGCTTCAGCTCCGAATCTGCTGGCACACAGATACGTCCTTTGTACCACAAAACTCCTTCTTCGTCTTCAGTGAATCTACGTACCTTTCTTGTACCAATACGATGCTTGATTCTGTCGATACTTTCCTTTCCCTTCTGGGCTTCCTTGATTTGGCTAATAAAAGTGGGTTGAAGTTCAATGCTAGCTAAAAATCCTTTGCTAACTAGCTCAGTTCTAAACTGCTCCAACTCCTCATACAAACTTGGTTGCTTCTCCTTATCATGGTGTTTAGCCTACATGGCAATCTTCTAAGAGCATCCGCTACCACATTGGCTTTTCCAGGGTGATAGTGAATTAAAGGTCATAATCCTTGATTAACTCTATCCATCTCCTTTGCCTCATATTCAGCTCCTTCTGAGTGAAAATATACTCAAGCTTTTTTGATCTGAGTCAATCTCACAGCGATTACCCATAAGGTAATGATGCCATGTCTTCAATGCCAAAACTACGGTTGCTAACTCAAGATCATGGGTAGGATAGTTCTTCTCATGCTGCTTTAGTTGTCGAGACAGATAGGCGATGACTTTGCCTTCTTGCATCAATACACATCCGAGACCAATCTTGGACGCATCACAATACACATCAAATGGCTTCTTGATATCTGGCATGATCAATATTGGGGCTGAAATCAATCTCTTCTTGAGCTCTTGGAAACTTGCTTCACATTTGTCGGTCCATTCGAATTTCTTGTCCTTCTTCAACAATTGGGTCATGGGTCTAGCTATGCTCGAAAATCCTTCGATGAACTTGTGGTAGTATACCGCTAATCCAAGAAATGCACGAACTTGGGTTTGAGTGGTTGGGGCTTCCCATGCTTCAACATCTCTGATCTTGGTAGGATCAACAGCGATTCCTCCGGTAGACACAACATGTCCTAGGAATCCTACTTCTTTTAGCCAAAACTCACATTTGCTGAACTTGGCATACAACCGATGCTCTCTAAGGGTTTCAAGGATGATTCTCAGATGTTGCTCATGCTCTTCTTCTGACTTGGAGTAGATAAGGATATCGTCGATAAACACAACGACAAACTTGTCTAGAAAATTCATAAAGATCTTATTCATGAGATTCATGAAATAAGCAGGGGCATTGGTTAATCCAAAAGACATAACCATATACTCGTATAATCCATAACGAGTAGTAAAGGCGGTATTTGGAATATCCGTTGTATGAATCTTAAGTTGGTGATAACCAGTCCTAAGACCAATCTTAGAGAACGCATTTGCTCTAGTCAACTGATCAAATAGATCCTCTATCTTTGGCAATGGGTACTTGTTTTTGATGGTGACGGCATTCATCTTCCTGTAATCTATGCACAAGCGGTTGCCTCCATCCTTCTTGTCGACGAATAAGACGGGCGATCTCCATGGCGATGCACTTGGTTGAATCAAGCCTGTTGCCAACATTGCATCACTGCTTCTTCAATTCCACTAACTCTGAGGGGTTCATACTATAGGGTCTCTGGGCTATGGGTCCGGTTCCGGGGATTAGTTCGATAATGAACTCAATATCCCTATCCGGGGGCATACCTGGCAATTCATCTGGGAATACATCGGGGTATTCACAGACTACTCTGACTTGGTCTATGGTGGGTAGGCCTAGACGCTTGTTGCACTTGAATTGACGGGGTAAGGTTTCAGAGATATGCTCTACTGAGACTCCAGAGCTCCTGGTCAAGGAGATGGCTTTCTTGGCACGGTCAATCAATCCTTTATGCTTTGACATCCAATCCATTTCTAGTACTACTTCCAAACCTTTGGTTCCAAGTACTATTAGATTGGCGTAAAAATCTATCCCATGTACTCTGATAGGCACAACTTTGCAAATTTTTCTAGCTTTTGTAGTTGAACCAGGGATTTGAACTATCATGACATGCTTCAAGTTGGTTGGGTGAATCTTACTAGTGCATGCAAATTCTTCGGTGACAAATGAGTGCGATGCTCCAGAATCAAACAACACTCTTGCTAAAACTGAGTTGACAGAAAACATACCCAGCACTACATCTGGCGCTTCTTGGGCTTCTTCGGCGTTCATGTGTGTCAACACCCGGATTTTTAATCCCAGATGTCTGTTATGCCATACATCACAATCCCAGGATTACCATTTTTGCGAGACATAACAGATTGTATATCACAATACATCATCCATTACAAACCATAATAAGGTCTTACACAAATAAAGGATCTCATGATTCAGTCTTAGTACAATCAAGTAGCGGAATAAATAGCGTAGCGGTGGGGTCCATCTTCAGAGTCACAGGCAATGCTGATGATGGGAGATGATCCTAGTTGTCGTAGCCATCCTACTGTCCTCCTTCAGGGTAGTCCTCCTCATAGTCTGGCCACGGGAATAGCCAGGGACAAAAGCCATGAGTACTCTTTAAGTACTCGCAAACCAGCACTAACAAGTAAGGTAGTTCTAGTAGGATTGCTAACTCTAAGTTCATTTGTAAAGTTAAGTTTGAAACCTAAGCTGAGTTCAGAAACAAAGAAAGATAAAATAAAGTTTGAAAACACCTAAGTGGGAACTGAATTGTCATAGTCACAACTCTGTTGTGGTCCAGTCATGTCACAATTTATTTCATAAGTTGTTTTGAAAACATCTGACAACGGAACAGTATGGCCACTCCAACTGTCCATAACCGCGGACGCGGATATTCGAATAGTTTGACACTCTACAGAGGTGGTACACTTTCACCACAAGATTCGATACATTTGTTAGGGATAACCCTGAATCATCATACTTAGTATGCAGATAATCAAACATAACCTTTCCTTTACACACTCTAGTATAAGCACCTCTCCTATGAGTATGGCCTCCCAGCCATGACCATCTGTCATCCTCGACACTACATAGGTGGAAAACATTGAGAGGTAGCCTCAGCTCAAACCTCTCCCACGAGGGAACTAATACTAATGCATATAAACTTCCGGCTAAGCCTTACCCAATTCAGGTATTGTGATTATACGGTAAAATTGGAATTGCATCGCATCTGAACCCAACCATCAGTTTTGTAAAAGGGCTAAGGATCATGCCTCAACATTTTCATCATCATAAACCATTTTTGTTTCTCAACACATGTCAAAACATCTCAATAGAATGACTCATCATTCCAAGGTTTTCACAAGTCATTTTCACCAAGTATTCCCATCTGAAGTGAATCAAGTTTTGGGTTAGCTCTAAATAACTAAGTTAAGAGTGTTCACTAAAGTGGGATGCTAATCTCAATCTCATGCCATAGAATGACATCTAAGTCTAACTAGATAGGTCAAGTTTTATACTCTTTATGCTACCTATAAACGCGGTAAAAGACTTTGGTAAAGTAAAGAAGGTAAAGCTTGTAAATAAAAACTTGGAGTAGGTATAAGTCAAGGGGTATAACCAAAGCATGCCTAATGCATTTGCTTAGGTTATCTAGCTTGCAAGGGTTAGCTTGCATTGTTAATGATGGCTTGCCTTGTGTAGTGTAGTGGTTGAAGTTTTCTTCCTCCTCCTCTTGGTAGAACTCCTCCTCCTCGAAAGCTTGGTCAGTACTATCGTCTATAAATACATACGGGATACACAATCACCAAACAATACTTAAGTAGTCTACTTAGCACACTAAGGCACACATTTGATGACCTATTATCTTC
Source organism: Avena sativa (assembly GCA_916181665.1). Taxonomy (NCBI): domain Eukaryota; kingdom Viridiplantae; phylum Streptophyta; class Magnoliopsida; order Poales; family Poaceae; genus Avena; species Avena sativa. The sequence goes on from OV702295.1 coordinate 441,701,134, forward strand.
ACAAGCATCACAAGGTTTAATGAACTAGCTTCATTCTTTTTATTTGAGAAAAGTAATTTCTAGTCATTGAAATTAACTAAGATTTAATATTCTCCAATTAAAATATGGGATCATGTGGACACATGTCATCACCACATATCCTAATATATGGGAATGTGATTTAAAGGTTGGATCATATTTTAATAAGTTTAAGTTTAATAATTTATGATTTAAAGTGACTAGAAATGCCTATATAGCATTATTTTGGTACTAGTCCAAAGTCACTGCATGTAAACCTTAATATTATTACATATTCAGATAGGTATGGTTAAATGTGATTTTTGAGAGTTGGAATTGATTGCTCTGTGTATGGCGCCAGAAAAATGTTGGAGCGTCGTTGATGTAGAGCTCGTTGGGAACCCCAAGAGGAAGGTATGATGAGCACAGTAGCAAGTTTCCCTCAGTTATGAAACCAAGGTTTAATCGAACTAGTAGGAGCAAGGATTCACCCCAAAGGTGTTGCTAGCTGAGCCTTGGCAGGGCGCACTACCGGTGCTAGTAGCAACGTGGAGACCTGCACAACACAACCACAGAACTTTGTCCCCAACTTGCGATGAGGTTGTCAATCTCACCGTGTTTTGCGAAAAACAAAGGATTAAACGTATCGAATGGAAAGAAGTAATAGTTTGCATAAAGTAAACATAAAGTAGTAAACGATTGTAGATTGAATGTAAAAGACAAGGACCGGGATCCATAGTTCACTAGAGGTGGCTCTCCTTAGATAGATAATATGCTGGGTGAACAAATTATAGCGGGGCAATTGACAAACATCGAGAAAGCAATACATGCATATACTAATCATATTGACTCCTTTGAGATTCGATTGGGCATTACAACATTATACATAGACCGCCATCCAACTGCATCTATGACTAATAATCCACCTTCAGGTTATCATCCGAACCCCCTCCAGTATTAAGTTGCAAGCAACAGATTATTGCTTTACGAACTACGTGTAAAGTAAACAATACCATTGTTCTATGAACAAAGGATTGTTGTTTTCTCCCTAGTAGCAATAGCACATCTAGTACCTTAAAGATTTCTGTCACTTCCCCAGATTACCAGAGGCATGAACCCACTATCGAGCATAAATACTAACTCTTGGAGTTGCTAGCATCTACTTGGCCAAGATACCTACTAACAACGGAAAGCATGCAATCACAAATAACAAAGACATGATAGAATCAATAATCAATCTGAAATAGCATCTCATTATCCATCGGATCCCCACAAACACAACAGGCAGAATTACAAATAGATGATCTTGATCATGAACGGAGCTCACAAGATCTAGACATGAAAGCACAAAGGAGGAGAACCAGCAATCTAGCTACTACATGGATCCATAGTCCAAGGATGAACTACTCACGCATCACACCAGAGGCTTGCATGATGATGAAGAAGGCCTCCAGGGTGAATTCCCCTCTCCAGCAGGGTGCCGGGAAGAGCTTCAGATCCCTCCCGATCTAGGGATGGAGATGACGGTGGCTACAGACTCTTTCGTGGATTTTTGATCGGGCCCTTAGGGTTTTCGTCCCGAGGGCATCTTATAGGCGGAAGGGTAGGCCGAGGGGGTGCCAGGGGCCACCACACCACCCACTGGCAAGGGCCAAGCCTGGCCATGAGGCCAGGTGGTGTGGCCGGCCTCTGGCCCCTCTCTATCTCGTATTCTGGCATCTGATGACTTCCGGAAAAATAGGCACTTTGGCTTTTGTCCCGTCCAATTCCGAGAATATTCATTTTCTGACTTTCCTGGAATCAAAAACAGTAGAAAACAGACAGCTGGCACTGTGGCTCTTGTTAATAGGTTAGTCCAAGAAATCATATGAAAAGTACTCCAAAGTTGGAACAAAACACAAGAAAGTGGATAAAACAAAGCATGGAACATCAAAAATTATAGATACATTTGCAATGTATCAACATCGCCAAGCTTAACTCCTACTCGTCCTCGAGTAGGTAAGTGATAAAAAGAAAGAATAATTTTTGAGGTGACATGCACCATAGACTTGATCAAAGTATTTGTAAAACATTCAAAGCTAGGATCATAGTACTTCAATCATAGCATGAAAGACAAAGTTCTAGCAATAAGACAAAGAAACTATGATGCAACATGAAAAGTCACAAACAAAAGATTCATGAATAACAATGCTTTGCGAGACGTTTGTTTGTTTCACATAAAGAAAACATAGCATAATAGTATTCAGCTTGTCCCTCATAGAGTAGCAAATATAAATGCATAGGACACCTTCAAAGTTCATAAGAGTGACTAGATACAAATAGTTTAAAATAAGAAATATCTAGTTATGCATCAATCAACTAGTCTTGGGACAATGCACATAGAACTAAGAATGGCCACTATGCTCTCAAAGTAGGTGCATAAAGGTAGAAGGTGGAGACTCAATATAATGGTGGAAGAAAGGCCTTTTTATAAAAGGAAGTAGGGATTCAAGTCTCATAAAGAGCTTCCAAAAATTATAGTACTTATAGCTTTCAGCTCTCATTGCCCCTATCATAAGAATCTTGAAGTGATTAAGGTTAAAGTGAACAAACTATGGCGTACATGCTTGATGAAGTATAAGTTAGAAATCTCATGTCCCTTGTATACGAGGGCTGCTCCTCATGCTACTCAAGTTTAGTCACCGGTAAGTTCTTGTCATTGTAAGTACATGTGTATCATAGAGAACCGACAACGGGATACCCCTTGCCCGATGATACGGAAGAATCCCCATATCAAAATGACAAGGCAAGCAGACAACGAGCATCTCAGCAATCTTCTTATTTACCATGGGAATATGGTGCTTTTTTCTCTCTTTCCTCTTTTCAAAATCTCTTTTTTTCTCTTTTCTCTTTTTTTCTCAATATAGGACTCTTTTTTTATAAGAAGAATGCTTCATAGACAGCTCATTATGGTTACGCTGCAGGTTTCCACCATGTTAGCATGGATTAGACCAGCGGTCCAGGCATTTCTCTAACACATATACATAACTTCATGGACTTACAAGCTCCCCTTTCATTTCACACCGACGACATCCATATACAAAAGAGCATGATATCAACTAGGTACAAGTACCAAGTGCAATGTTGAAAGCGTTCCCCATGAAAGCATGGTTCTGCTAATTCCCAACAAATAAGTGCAAGCATATACAACATAGACGACACAATGGTTCAAGTTTATTAAGGGCAAGAAAAGTAAAGTGTGCCATCAAGTTCATGAGAGCTTTAATCACTAGTTTTATCATAACAAGTTTAATTTGGAAGGTAAACAAAAGCATGAATATACTTGGAATAGCATAAGCTAGTAGGTAGGTATGGTGGACTCTTTGGAATAACTTGGTTTAGGGAGTTGGATGCATGACTGGGAACTCATACTTTGTTGTGGAGGCTAGCAAAAGACTGGGAGCGACAAACTAAGAGAGCAATAATGGCCATAATCATGCAGAGCGACAAAACATTATTGATCAAAGCATAAAGTGATACTACAAGTTGAAAACTAAAGGATCATAAAGGCTTAGGTGACTTGAGATAGTCATAACATGGTGTGAGCATGCGCCAAATCAACCCAAATAAAGCATCAAAGGAGAATACCACTATACTATGCTTTAATATGCTAAAAGAACGCATGATTCATCAAAGGCACATTAAGCAATCTCAATTGTTTATAACAAGTCATGGTACATCAAAGAATACTAAGCATAAAGCCAAAACAATATCAAGCATGGCATGACAAAGCATAGGCCACAGTCAAAAACGAGCTCTTTTTACCACATAAGTATGAACTTTCCTACTCTTTTCCAATCCAAACCAAACTATTTGCAAACCAATGTATGAAAGAGGGGGTTCAACCAATTTATTCAGAAAACTAAGCAAACCAAGAAAACGAAAAACCAAAACGAAAACAAACAAGAAGACGCTCCAAGAAAAACACAAATATGCATGAAACAATAAAAATGAAGCGTTTGGAAGAAACCTGGGATTTTTATTGATGAAGAAGGGGATGCCTTGGGCATCCCCAAGCTTTAACGCTTGTACTTCTTGGATATTTCTTGGGATGACATGTGTGGCATCCCCAAGCTTGAGCTTTAGTCCATCCTTCATCTCATTACTTATTCCTTCCATACACCTGCAATTTTTCCTTCATACAAAACTTCACACAATCTTTATTAGCAACATTAGTGCACTCAAGAAAAATAAGTCTTAAGGTTCAGTTCTAACACCAAATAAACTTCCATTAGAACACTAGATACTGTAGCACTTCCCTCAAACAGCTCAATTCCCCAAAAGAACTCAAAAAAGAACCAACAAGAAGCAAATGCAGAAAATGGCAGAAATCTGTCAAAACAGACCAGCAGGTAAAGACGAATTTTTTCTAAGACCTTCTGTTGCTAAAATCAAAAAGTGTTGAACTAACGAAAGTTAGATAACAACCTGGGTCAGAAACACAAAAATTCACGCCTCGAAAAGACGTACAGAGATTTTACACGAATTTTTACGGTGAAGCACAAAAATCTGTTTCGGGACAGCAACTTTCCCAATCATTACTTCTCTCTCATTAGAGGTTACTCTTGGCATAAAAAGCAAATAAAAAGGATAAGGAGAGGTTATTACAGAGGTAATAACTTCCAAGGCTCATCTAAAACTTTTGGGTTATCTCCTAATAAGTACTTTTCTTTAACGCCTTTAAGTTAGGCATAAGAAGCAAGAAAAAGAATTAAGTGTTCGAAGAAGCATTAAAACCAAATTTCTTGCCTTTACCTCTCTTACTTTAATTCTTAACCTTGGGGAAAATATGATTGTTTGGTGGAGAAGAAAGGTGCATGGTCCCCTTTCCCACATCTATTATTGCTCCAAGGAGTTCTAATAGGGACCTTCCAAGTGTAATTTGTCCTTTTCCTGCACATTCAATAACAAGATAATCAGTAGAAATCATTTTCCCAAGGATCTTTATAAACACTCCTTCAGCTATTCCAAGAGGTAATATGGTAGTATTATCAGCAAGAGATATTTATTTTACTCCTTTAGTAAGCCTCCAAGTATTCAGAGATTTATAAATATCTTTGCGCATAAGACAAAATTCAGACATGATATCACAGCGGGCTTGAAAAGTTTCAGTGTTTATCTCAATCTTTACTATAGGGAGCCACTTTGATGGTTCAGAATTTATTGGAACATAATTGTGATGCTCCCTAAGCGTATTATAGCAATCTTTTAAGCTAGCAGTGCCAGTCTCAAGAGTGTTCAATCTAGCAAATATTTTTGCGAAAGAGATATCAGTTTGGCTAGGCAAGTTGTAAGTGAGGATCAATTTATTTATAGCATTAATAGCATCATCCTCATTACATTGGAGGAAATCTCCTCCCACAACAGCATCTAAAGCATATCTATAGCAAAGAGCAATTCCAAGGTAAAAACTGCTAAGGAACAAGCTTTGAGTCATTTTAGGCTCAGTTTTTTCATGTAGATCAGAGATTCTAGACCAAGCTTCCTTAAACTTTTCCACAATTCCTTGTTTAAAAGTTAAAATCATTTCCTCGGGTGACATAGTGATTGGAGCAAGGCTAGACATAATGGCAACTTAAGAAAGGAACTAATTTTTTTGTGTTTTTCAAATAAGAAAGCAAACTAGTAAAACTAATTTTTTTGTGTTTCTGATAAAAAACAAGCAAACAAAGAAAAAAAACTAAGCAAAACAAAAATAACAAAGTAAAGAGATTGGTTATGAGGGACTCTCCTTGTGAAGATGTCCTTGACTCCCCGGCAATGGCGCCAGAAAAATGCTTGATGGCTCTGTGTATGGCGCCAGAAAAATGCTGGAGCGTGGTTGATGTAGAGCTCGTTGGGAACCCTAAGAGGAAGGTATGATGAGCACAGCAGCAAGTTTCCCTCAGTTATGAAACCAAGGTTTAATCGAACCAGTAGGAGCAAGGAAATACCCCAAAGGTGTTGCTAGCTGAGCCTTGGCAGGGCGCACTACCGGTGCTAGTAGCAACATGGAGACCTGCACAACACAACCACAGAACTTTGTCCCCAACTTGCGATGAGGTTGTCAATCTCACCGTGTTTTGTGGAAAACAAAGGATTAAACGTATCGAATGGAAAGAACTAATATTTTGCAGAAAGTAAACACAAAGTAGTAAAAGATTGTAGATTGAATGTAAAAGACAAGGACCAGGATCCATAGTTCACTAGAGGTGGCTCTCCTTAGAGAGATAACATGTTGGGTGAACAAATTACAGCGAGGCAATTGACAAACATCGAGAAAGCAATACATGCATATACTAATCATCTTGACTCCTTTGAGATTCGATTGGGCATTACAACATTATACATAGACTGCCATCCAACTGCATCTATGACTAATAATCCACCTTCAGGTTATCATCCGAACCCCCTCCAGTATTAAGTTGCAAGCAACAGATTATTGCTTTACGAACTGCGTGTAAAGTAAACAATACGATTGTTCTATGAATAAAGGATTGTTGTTTTCTCCCTAGTAGCAACAACACATCTAGTACCTTAGAGATTTCTGTCACTTCCCCAGATTACCAGAGGCATGAACCCACTATCGAGCATAAATACTAACTCTTGGAGTTGCTAGCATCTACTTGGCCAAGATAGCTACTAACAACAGAAAGCATGCAAGATCACAAATAACAAAGACATGATAGAATCAATAATCAATCTGAAATAGCATCTCAATATCCATCGGATCCCCACAAACACAACATGCAGAATTACAAATAGATGATCTTGATCATGAACGGAGCTCACAAGATCTAGACATGAAAGCACAAAGGAGGAGAACTAGCCATCTAGCTACTACATTGATCCGTAGTCCAAGGATGAACTACTCACGCATCACACTGGAGGCTTGCATGATGATGAAGAAGGCCTCTAGGGTGAATTCCCCTCTCTGGCAGGGTGCCGGGAAGAGCTTCAGATCCCTCCCGATCTAGGGATGGAGATGACGGCGGCTACAGACTCTTTCGTGGATTTTTGATCGGGCCCTTAGGGTTTTCGTCCCGAGGGCATCTTATAGGCGGAAGGGGAGGCTGAGGGGGTGCCAGGGGCCACCACACCACCCACTGGCGCGGGCCAAGCCTGGCCGCGCGGCCAGGTCAAAAACAGTAGAAAACAGGAAGCTGGCACTGTGGCTCTTGTTAATAGGTTAGTCCAAGAAATCATATAAAAAGTACTCCAAAGTTGGAACAAAACACAAGAAAGTGGATAAAACCAAGCATGGAACATCAAAAATTATAGATACATTTGCAATGTATCAGGAATCAACTCAAAAGCTATTTTGGTTGATTTTAGAAAAATGTTTGAATATGCAAAAGCTTCTGTCTTGTTATTTTTACTAGGAGAGATCTATAACTCTAAATGATTTAAATCCAACGGGCTTGGATAGAGATTTTTATTAGCTTTCCAATAAAATTGGAATCACTCAATTTGGATTTGTAAAACTCTCTGAATTGATTTTTAAACTAAGGGACAGAACTAAGTCTAAGTCTAAAAGGAAAAGATTTATTTAAATCACAGGGCCAGCGCGGGAAACTAATTGGGCCAGCCCAGATTCACTCCGCGGCGCTGAGGGCTACTGACAGGGGGTCCCGCCTGTCAGTGACTCATTAAACGTGAAGCGGTACGGGGTGATAAGGACCACACGATTAGATCCTGGATCAACGGCTCACGGTCGTCGTCGACGATGGACACGTCGCCGTTGAGACTGAACCCTAGCGCAGTCGGTGGGGGTGCAGTGGGGACGTACCAGGGCTCCAGCTAGTGCGGCGATGGGGGCGATCGAACGAGACGACGACGGCGGACTCAGGCGAGGTCGCGGCAGGGGCTAGGGTGGACGAAATCGACGGGTGCTTCTCCTCCTCTAGTGTGGCTGTCTTCGGTGGAATTCCGGCGATGGGCTGCTCGAGCGGCTCCGGCGAGAGAGGGGAAACGTTCAGTGGAGAGAGGGGAGTGGAATGGTGTGGCGATTGAGGCTGGGGGTGGCCTCCTTATATAGGCTCGACGAGGGGACCGAAGGGTGTGGGCGGAGCTCGTCGGTGACGACATCACAGGGGGCTACCGGCGTGGGCGAGGTAGGCGGACGGTGGGCGGTTCCCTGGCGATCATCTAGAGCTTAATGGCGACGCTAGGGGCGGTGGCTAGCGTTCGGGAGCTTCCTGCGCTCTGAGGGACAGAGGCGATGCTCGATGGGGTTCCTGGCGTCTGTGGGTCGCGCGGCGGTGCACGGCCGTGTCTGGCGGGGTGAGGGGGTCAAGGCGGAGCAGCGCACACTGTCTGCGGTCGAGGCGCGGTCTGTGGCGTGCTGGCGGTGAGGGCGCTCTGGCGTGCTCTGGCTGCACGCAGAGACTTAGTGCGCGGCGTTTCCTCGGTGGTCTAGGGGCTAGTAGGGGACGTGGGGTGGACCGTGGGCGGCGGTGAGGTGCATGGAGCGGCGGAGAAGGGCTGGCAGTCTACTGCGAGCTGCACATGCTCGACCGGCGAGCATGGCGTCGGGGTGGCGTGGTACTGGCGCTGGGGACTAGGGGATGGGTTAGTTTAGGCTTGGTTAGAGCTAGGAGGGACACAGGGAGTAAAAGGGGTTCGAATGGGTGGCAAACTTCTGTAGAAACACTGATATCACTAGAGCTAGGAAGGACATGTAGTCGATCGTGCATCTGGATGTCCAAGTTTGCCACTCTGTGGATTATTGATTGCCACTTGACTCTCATCATCCGCATCTTCTTTTATCCTTGAGCTTGACCAATTAGCCGGCCTGGTGTGCGACCGTACCCTCTAATCAATAAAGTAATTTATTGGAGAAATCAATTTTGTATGCTAATCGGATGATCCGATGCATGTGTGTGTTGTATCGCTCCATGTCCTTTTATTTTTTTTAATCCAGGATTCCTCGGGTGTGGCAGGGGAAACATGAGTTGCTGCTGCTAGCTGCTGGCGTGCTCAAAAGGCCAAGGTAGCTGGGCTTGGCGATTTGCACCCGCGCATATTGCTTCAAGAATTGATTTGTACGTTTCCCTGGTAGCTCTTCGGATCGTAGTTTGTCTTCTTGGGAATTGACCCACTGTGGATTTTTGTACGATTCCTTTTTACCTGGAAGGAGTACAACGTATGGCTGTTTTCCTTTACGTGTCACGCCAAATATTGATTTCACGTGTAGGAGGTGCCGAATACTTTCACTTTTTGACCGGATCGGAAGCTGACTCGCAATTGACATGGATACTGGCCATCTGTTTGAGGCCAGGTAGCGATCTTATCCCAAAATTTTGTTGAACTTGGCCTTCTAGCTGGTTGACGAAGTTGAATTCGGTCACGACACGAAGACGTTTGATGACGAAATTCCGCGCACTGATATAGAAGAATCGACCGGATGTGATTCAATCACCGTTGACGATGAGGGATCCGAAGTAGATCTTCTTGCCAGAAGTCGACAAATCGTAGATTACCGGTGATGGGGCCGTCAAGATCGTAACATCAGCGCTCCCGATTCCCACAGACGGCGCCAATTGACGAGGATTTAACTCATCAATGCTCATTGTTATGGACTTAGGTTCGAAGAATTGGGGAGCGCTGGATATCTCGATCGGCTAGCAAACAAGCACACAGGTGACACGAGGTTTACCTAGGTTCAGGCCTTGTAGAGGACCCTACTTCTGCTTGTCTGCTCTTGATTGATAATGATCCGAAGGATTACAATGTCGTCGATGGCGGGGGTGCGCAGATGAGATCTGACAGTGTATGAACTAGGGTTTACGATGTCTAGATCTATTGTGGGAGTCGTGATTGCCTTCTCGTTGAACCCTCCTAGCCTTTATATATGGGGAGTCTAGGTCTTAGGTACCAATACGAGTTGGTTACAAGTTAGATTCAAACTCTAATATTGAGACTTCCTTGTCTTGTGTGTTTGGGAGTCCGTATCCATATGGGCTTCATACCACTCGAACCGTCATAGGCGTCATGGACCTTGGCAATTCGTCGAGTGGGCCTTCCGTCGAGCCGCACCAGGTAGGCTGTAGTTGAGTGCCTATTGGGCATATCCATGCCAGTCGGTAAATAGTCAACCGACTAAGTGGTACGGGCGGGTTCCGCCTGTACTGCCCATCCATACTGACTTTACGACTTCGATTTTTTTACAACGAAACAAACAAAGAACGGATGAAAACGTACAGAACTGATAATGACCAACCATACGAGGGGACTGCGCCTGTACTACGTGACCGTATCATTTATGCAAAAATGAAACAAGTGCAACATCGGGCTTAACAACCAGCGGTACGAGCGGAGCCGCCCGTACCGCCGCCCGTACCAACCTCGTAAGACCGGCAATGAACTCAGAAAAACGAAGAGAATACAAATATCTAAAAAAAAATATCAGAAAATCATCCAGAACAAAGATGTCTTTGGGATTTTATACGCTTACATTACCGAGAGAACATGAGTTCATTTGGATACTTTTTCCTTCCTGGATCACCTTTTTCTTTTTCTCTTCGAACAAAGTTGGTTGCAGAAAATCACCAAAACCATTACAAGAAGAAATAAAGAACTTCTTTTTTGGCAGTATGGTTCCCATAGGTATGTAAACGGATGACACTTCTTTAGGATGAGCAATTTCTTGAATGTCCATGGATGTTTTCTCCTTCTCTTCCTTTCTTCTTTATAGAATCTGTAAATCAAATTCTTGCAAAAAGTAGAGTCCAAGGGATCATCCTTGGCTTAACATCAGTCCTTTCTAGGATTTACTTTAAGCCAGCACGATCAGTGTGTACTCTTACGTTAGAGTCAATGATATAAGATCTAAACTTGTCACAGGAGAAAACCATAGTGGAAAATTATTTTTCTGCCATAGGGTAATTCTTTTGGGCCTCGTTTAAAGTGTGACTAGCATGATGAATGATATTAAGATCATGACCATCATATTAACAAAGAATTTCTCCTACAACTTCATGCCTAGCCTCATGAAATAGCTCAAAAGGTTTCTTCCAATTAAGTGGTTTTATAATGGGAGCTTCAACGAGAGCTCGTTTTAATATGTTGAAAGCAGCGAGACACTTTTCATCAAAATTAAAACGAACATCCTTTTGAAGAAGGTTAGTTAAAGGTCTAGCAATTTTTTAAAAATTCTTAATGAACCTTCTATAAAATCCAGCATGGACTAGGAAACTCCTAATACCTTTTATGTCTCGAGGAGGGGGTAACTTTTCTATTGCTTCAATTTTTGCTTTATCAACTTCTATACCCTTATCTGAGACTTTGTGACCAAGCACTATGCCTTCTTAAACCATAAAATGACATTTTTCTCAGTTCAATACTAAGTTAGTGTCTTCACATCTCTATAAAACTTTATGAATATTATGGAGACAATGATTAAAGGAAGTTCCATAAACAGAGAGTCATCCATGAATACTTCCATAATACTTTCAACATAATCAGCAAATATGGCAGTCATACATCTTTGAAAAGTGGCAGGAGCATTGCAGAGACCGAAAGGCATACGATGATAAGCATAAAGGCCATAGGGACAAATACAAGTTGTTTTAAGTTGATCATTAGGGTGAACAACAATTTGAGAAAAAACGGAATAATTGTCTAAGTAACGAAAATGAGAATGCATAGCAAGCTTTTCTAAAGTTTGATCTATAACGGTAAAGGGTAATGATCCTTCCTAGTTTCCTTATTCAGTTTTCTATAGTCAATGCACATCCTATGGCCAACAACAGTTCTAGTAGGTACCATTTCATTATGTTCATTTTCAACAACAGTAAATCTACCTTTCTTAGGAACACAATGAACAAGACTTACCCATTCACTCTCTTCTACATGAAAGATGACGCTTGCATCTAGCAAACTTATTATTTCTTTTCTTACCTCTTATTTCATGTGAGGTTTAAGTCGTCGCTGAAAATCTGCGACCGGCTGAGCTCCTTCTTCCATGAATATTCTATGGGTCGCTATCGAAGGACTAATCCCCTTCAAGTCACTCATTAAATACCCAAGAGCATTACGATGTATCTAGATAACCCTCATTAAATTATCCTCCTCTTTTTCTGCAAGGTTAGTCTTACCTCTTATTTCATGTGAGGTTTAAGTCGTCGCTGAAAATATGCGACCGGCTGAGCTCCTTCTTCCATGAATATTCTATGGGTCGCTATCGAAGGACTAATCTCCTTCAAGTCACTCATTAAATACCCAAGAGCATTACGATGTATCTAGATAACCCTCATTAAATTATCCTCCTCTTTTTCTGCAAGGTTAGAACTTATAATAACAGAAAATGTATTCGTCTCATCAATATTTTAGATCCTTTGGTAAAATTTTAAGGATAGGAGGGGGAGGAGCCTCATCTCCCATCCTTATGGGTTCTTCATATTTTTTATTAATCTCGGCATCCACCTTAGGTGTGGAGTTAAGATAATCATCTATTTCAGTTTTTCTATGTCCTAGAGGATATTATTATTATTGACTAAGCTTCTTACTAAATCATCATCAGGAGTCTCAATGACTATTGAGGATAAATTAACGATATTACATTCTTCCTCACGTTCGTACTCATCATCGTCTAGTTCTTAAATAGCCGGCTTATGATCAAATTTGGAGAAATTAAAATCCATTTTCTCTTCACCAAACTTGAGGGACACGGTTTGTCTCTTGCAATCTATGTTTGCTCCTGCGGTATTTAGAAAAGTTCTTCCAAAAATAATGGGACAATAAACATCAGTAGGCATATCAATAAGCACAAAATTAATGGGATAATTGTATGGTCCAACACAAATTGGAACATCTCTAATTATTCTCATGGAGACTCTGAGTGTTTTATTTGAAAGCAGTATAGTCATGTCTGTATCCTCTAGTTCGGCTGGTGTTAGTTCATTTTTTATTTTTAAATAAAAATTAAAAGGGATCATGTTATCAGTTGTCTTGATATCACAGAGACCATAATAGGAAGTTCCTCCGAAAGTAAAATGGAGAATAGGTTTACCAACTTCTTTAGCTTTTACCTTTCCTTCAACGAATTGCGAAATTTCAGTATATAGCTCAATTACGTTGCAGTGTGCAAACATGGTTAAAATATCTTCCTTCGTTGATGCCCCTTTCTCTTATACACTGACTTCTTCAGTTTTTCTTCTTTATGCCTCCTCTTCCAGCTTCTTGAGAAATAGCTCTTCTTTTTTGCGTTGATCCTCTAGCTGTTGAGTCATCATATGTTTTCTCACTGTCCTTGGGAAAGGAAGGGGTTCCACATATGGAGATACCTTCTTTAATGGTTCGACATGAGCTGTGATTATTGGATCATCTTCTACAACTGGCTCGGGTGGCGGAGTGTAATGAAGTCAGTCCTTCTTAGGAGCCTCAATGTGTTATGTAAAGACTAAAGGATGTGCAAAATAATATCAATATCAAGTTGAAGTTCATTAGTAGTTTCTTTTACTTTATCGGAGTCATTATAAGCATTGAGACAATCATATTCAATTTCTATACCTCGTTCGCCTCCTAAATCAAATCCCCATGTTTCTCTATTATGGAGAATTCATTCTAAAAGTTCCCAAACTTTAATTATAGTTAACTCCATGAAAGAGCCTCCGGAGTTCATGTCAAGTTCATGCTTAATTTATTGATTAAGTCCTTCATAGAAAATATGTAAAACGTACCATTCAGGTAAATCATGATAGGGACATTTATTAAGTAGGGACTTATACCTTTTGAAGGCCCTTACCAAGCCTTCACCTGGGCGGTTCTTGAAGTTTGTAATTGCCCTTCTTATTTCAGCAGTTTTTACCTTGGGAAAGAATCGAAACACAAATTCTCCTTTGAGTTTTTCCCAAGTATCAATTTTCTCTACAGGGCAAATTCTATACCAAGCCAAAGCAGTGTTGGTTAGAGATTGGCTAAATAGTTTAAGTTTCAATTCATCATCGGAATAGCTTCTCAGTTTAAGAGTCCAACATAGCTCGGTAAAATGCATTAAATGAGTGTAAGGATTCTTATCTAGATCATCTCCTGCAAAAGTTTTTTCTTTAATAATAGCGATAAAACGAGGATTGACCTCGTATTCTGGTTCACTCCCACTCGGGAATTCCTTGATGAGTTCTCTATTGAACTTCCCGAGGTATTTAGTAGCATCGAGCTGATTAATCAGTCCGAGTGTAGTCATGGTGCTTACCTGAAACTAATAAGCAACTTTAGTAAAACAATTAGTAAAATAAGTAACTAAGAATAAAGACCAAAAGCACTTAGCTCCCCGGCAACGGCGCTAGAAAATAGTTTGATGACTGCAAGTGCATAGATCAATTGTAGCTAGTTTCGAAGTAAAGATATCAAACCCACAGAGAGCTATTGGTAAAGGTCTTTATGCCCCTCGTTACTACCTACCAAAGGATAGTTATAAGATACCTTTGATCTCAAGTAAAAGATGTTTGAAAGGTTTTTGGTTGTTTGCAGAAAAGTAATTAAAACAAGTAAAAGGAAGCAAGTAACAAGGCTGTGTGAAAGCGTGGTTGAACTCAATAGGGATAAAAAATTCTCGTGGATGTAGGATACACCACTAGCATAGTATTTTTGTTATTAATAATCAAGATAACATACTTCTTGTTTCATAAGATGTGTGGAGAGAGCTTCATAATAAGATGTTCACTACAAAGCTCGTAGGAAGCCACTTTGTTGAGCCAAGGGTGAGGTCACCTCTAAATAACCACTACGATGTCTGAGAGCAGTCACCCATACAAACCACCGCAATTAAGGGTTTCCCCATGGATATTGTAATTAGCTTACGGAGTCCCTTTTTTATCCTCCTTTGACCGTGTAGGTTACGAGCCGTCGCTAATCTGTCACGAGGCCATTCCGAGTACGATCCCAAGACATGTCAAAGGATTTTTCCCTCCCTTTAGTCCCAAGGGAAAATGAGATGTGGCCGACTACACATACCATCTAAAGAGAGAGATCAAACACAAATCATAATTCTATCATAGACCAGCAAGTCATATGGACACAAAAATATATCATTTTTACTACAAATTCATAATGGTGCTAGGGTTTTGCTATCTCCCCAAGAACAAAAGAACTACTCACACATGGAAGCAATTAACAACAACATCATAGTCAAATGAATGGATAAAAGTATAGAAATAGATCTAATACAAACCACAATTGAATTTGGAATTACAACAAGATCTAATAGATGAGAGATGGGGGTAATGGTGGTGATGGAGATGTAGCGGTTGATGATGAAAGGGATGATGCGTTGTCCTCCAATAATCCGTGAAGCAGCTGAGGTTTTACCCCAGGCAAGTTCCTCCTTTAGATCCCTTTCAGATGTGGTTTTTCATGGTTTTGGTGGTTGTGAATGTCGGATCCTCCTCTAGTCTTCGTTAGGAGAAAGTATTTCAACGAGGCGATCATGCTGACACCTGGTACGGGCGGACAGTACTGGCGGTCTTCGCCCGTACCACCGGTCGTTATTGGTATTGATTGCTTCTCCTCGTTTGGTATTCTCCCAAGCGCGAAGGTAAATCCATAAAATGACTTTTATCACTTAGAAATATCATATTATAACACAATATTACAGTTCCAATTGATATGTTCATATAAGACTTAGTGATTTGGGATCCTGTTAAAATAATAACAAAATGGTGCGTGCAAACGCAGTGAAATAGAAAGATTCCTACTCTATTTATGCAAAAACAAAAGGTAAATATGCTTCAATTTTGGACTCATCAGACCCTTTCTCTCGTTTCATGTTTAACCTGATAGGAGTGTTTGGCTACCATGGTGAAAAATGCCCAGTGCAGTGGTTTGTTCACAGGCCAGGCTGATAACCTTTTTGCAAATGGGATTGCCATTCTACAATATGCAGATAACACCATCATGTTTATAAAAGAGGAGTTGGAGGGGGATAGAAATCTAAAACTGTTGGTGTATATTTTTGAAACCATGTTAGGTTTAATGATAAACTTTGAAAAAGGTGAGAATAATATGGTGCTTGGGGATGATGAGAAGCTTCCAGACACTGATATGTTTAATTGCCAAAGGGGTGAATGGACTATCAAAAATCTGGGGATGTTTGTGTGTCACAGGAGATGTATTGCAGCTGGAATGTCTTTTTTAAAAGATAAGCTGAAAAAAGATGGAAGGTTGGATGGGGAATGTTCTATCCATTAGAGGTAGGCTAATTAGAGTCTCTGCTTGCATATCAAGTGTAGCAGTTTATCCCATGTCACTGATGTTGTTGCACAAATCTAATATAGAGGATCTGGAGAAACCAACCAGAGCCTTCTTTTTGTATGGAGGGGCTAACAAAAAAGATATCATCTTATCAAATGGAAGTTTGTCTGTAGGCCTAGGAAGAAAGAATGGTAGGGGTCAAAAAAATTCTTAAGTTTAACATCAGCCTTATGTGTAAGTGGTGGTGGAGATTGGAAGCTGAGGAAGGACCTTGGCAAGATTTTATGAGAAGAAAATACTTGCGGTCTAAAGGTATCTTTGGTGTGAAGAAGAAACCCAAGGATTCAGCCAGTTGGAGTGACATGATGCATTGCTGCTGGTCAGAGATATTTACTTGAAAGGTAGATTCATGGTGGTGGGAAATGGGAAGAGGACCAACTACTGGGGTGATGCTTGGTTTGGCCAGATGCCACTGAAATATAGTCAACCTGAATTGTTTGATATTTCCACTAATCTAGAGGCTTCAGTAGAAGAATAATCTGGATGGAATTTACCTATAAGAAGATGGCCAACTGTCATACTGCAAATTCACATCAGAGAACTGTAGATAGCTTTGGGTGTTGTAGCTTTATCTGAGGTGGATGACAGGCCTAGATGGAGATGGTCTAAATCAAGACAGTTTACAACAAGCAACTTCCAAATAATTATGTTGACAGGTCTTTCAAACACTTGTGGAAAGCTATAATTCCTTTGAAGATTAAGGTTTGGCTTTGTTGATTTGGCATAATGACATAGAAACCAAGGATAATATGATAAGAAGAAATTGGGTTGGTGACCTAAAGTGTGTCTTTTGTCAATGGAATGAAACAATTCATCATCACTTTTTCACTTGTGTGGCGGCAAAGTATGTTTGGTATATGTTTGCTCAGTCTATTGGAGCTCCTGATCGCCCAGGATTTTTCTCACAATATTTCTGGTGGATACTCCTGCTTTTACCTGTCAACAGAAATATACATATCACTGCCTTAGCTGCGATTTGCTGGGCAATTTGGAAGCTAAGGAATCGGGCATGTTTTGAAAAGAAGTTGATCAATTCTCCTGTTGATCTTTTTTTTTTGCTTGTGTGTTTCTGAACTATTGGGCAGGTCTCCACTCGGAAACAAAGCAGGTCATTATGCGCACTGAGGCAAACACCTTTCAGAACAATGCCATGGAAGGTGCGGCGAGGACTGACATTGAAAGAAGCAGTGTCACCACGCTGGAAGCTCCGGAACAGAATGTCCCAACCAATGAAGGCACCAGAAATGATGTTGCTATGGAGGAAGAAGACTGACTGGACAGCCATGGTGCTTTTGGCTGATCTGCTTTTGTTTGGCTGGGTGTTGTTTGATGCTCCAAAACAGTCTTTCGTTTCTCCAGTTTCTTATGATTTTGCTCACATCTCATTGAACACTAGTTGTTGTGGTGACTCTGTCCACCTGTTATAATTCCGTTTCTTTCCATTTTAGTAGATGGGTTGTAATAAACCCTCCACTCTGTTACGCTTTTGTTGTAGTTTATTCCGTTGTCACTCTGATAATGGAACCCAATCCTGGGAGGGGTTGTATGGAAAAAAGAAGCATAGAACTGGATGCAACCGAGGCAAAACCGAAAATCCAACGGCTCTAGAGTCAAGTTATCCTTCGTTGAGATAAAAATGCAGGCAATTGAATCTCGGTCCGCTAGTTAGAGAGTGAATTTTTGGGACATGAATGGTAAAATCAAAACAAATATTAAATAAAATAAAAAATATATGAAATAAATTATTACATGTAGAGGATGCATGGAGGTACGTGTGTACCAGTTTCAAACTTAAATTTGAAAGTATATAACTTGGATAAAAAAGACAAAGTGTTAGATGAATAGTACATATTACAGGATTTTAAGTTACATATTTATCATCTTTTTGTAGGTCATATACTCATGTATTTTTTCTTGAAAATTGCCACGCATGTGTATCAAGTCTTTCCCCACATGCAAATATTCTTTCGACAATTTTAGAGACCTAGAAATACAATTTTTGAGGTGGTCCCATATTCAGGATCATATGTACCTATGTCTAGCCTAGTAGCCAGAATGGGTCATGGTTTCACCTTGCGTCTCAAGAGAGAACACTTCACCGTTTTGGGAGGCGCCGTGGTTGGATGACACCAAACCCATCGATATCACCTCGCTTATCTACAACATCTCCGCTAGGAAGAATTGGAATGTCAAGCAAGCCTTGCAAAATGATGAGTGGATTGCTAAGATCAAAATGACCGTGGAGCTATCATTGGAACACATCCACCAATATATTTCTCTTTGGAACATCCTAAGGAGTGTCATACTTCAAGAGGGGGCAGCGGATGAGATTACTTGGACCTTGACCCAAGACGGGCAATACTCCATAAAATCCGCTTACAATGTGGAAAATTTGGGCTCCGCCAAAAATCAAGTTTTTTGCTTGGCTTGTCACTCAAAATAGGATTTAGACAGCCGACCGACTTGCTAAGAGGGGGTGACCATTTGTAGAAATTATCGGCTATGTAGTCAAGTGGTGGAATCGATGGACCACCTTTTTGTGCATTGCTGCTACACGGTTAGGCTTTGGGCCCTTGTGAAGGATTGGTTAGAACTTCATTCTGTGGATCAAGCTCAATGGCCAGCTCAAAACTTCCAAGCATGGTGGTCCACGATGACTAAGCTCAAAGATCTTGCATCCCTCACTCTTCTTATATCTGTTCGAGTCTTCAAAACAAACTTGCTCCCGTACGGCGCTTTTAGAAAGGATTAAGTGTGAGGCAAGATTTTGGGGTTTAGCAAGAGCTAAGCGCATGAGTTATTTGATGCTGCGAGAGAGTAGGCATGTTGTAATATGACTCTTTACTTTTTTCGCCTTTTGTACTCTCTTAGAGCATCTTTAGCAGATACCGTATCCCGCGGTACTGTAAAACATGAATGCAGTACCATATATGTGTACCGTAAAACCGAATATTCGATCGCCTTCCTCATATCCCAATCCATCTATATGGCCCTCCGATCCTGCTTGCCCTATGCTAGACAGATCGTCGTCGGCCGGCCGGCCGGCCGGCCGCATGGACGACTCGCATACGCGGACAGGAGCTAGCTATCTAGCTAGCTTGGCAGCCAATGGACATTAGACTAGTTACATATAGTAGTATCATGTATATGATAGTAGTATATGATACCATCTTTACAATACATAGTATCATGTAAGAGTCATAGTCTTAGTATATTTATTATTTTTTAGAATCTCAATGTAAAATTGTATACAAGATTCATTTGAGACTAGTTTTTTCTAGTTCTGCGTGCTATGATACCGTATCTACTTATGATACCAACACAACTTTTTTTATCATTAATTAGCATGCCACGTCAGAATTTTACCAATATGGCATACCCATTGGGGCTAGTCTTACGCGCGAAGCCAGGAGCTGGCTAGTGCACGGCCGGCCGCATGGATCGTCACGGACGGGAGCTAGCTACTAGCTAGCTTGGCATACGTGCGTGCTCTGTTCCTGCTGCCGTACGTGCGGCTACGGTTCATGGAATACGATTTACTTTCAAGATGCCTTTATAGTGAAATGGTAGACATACGAGACTCAAAATCTCGTGCTAAAGAGCGTGGAGGTTCGAGTTCTCTTTAAGGTATAATATGGAGAATGCTCATTCAATCAGCATTTTCTGTAGAAGTATCAGCCGGCAGGCGAGCTCCACTCAGCGACCATTTGGGATTTACCTCAAAAATAGACCTGAAAACTAGACCTCAAAAACAGACCCGAAAACTAGATATATTCGGTACGCGGAATAGTTATGCAGGAAACTGCAAAAATATAATTATGGTTTTGACCACTTTTGCGGTACCTAGAAAGGTCATTTTTTTACCAAAACCGCAAAAATTTACCAAGCTACTAGAGATGCTCTTATCTTAATTAATCGAAAGGGCAAAGCTTTTGCTCTGGTTTAAAAATAAAACTGAACTAAAGCATTAGGGATTTCGGCAAGCTCAGCTAGATGATGAACGATGGAGATTTCAATTGTGCCACCATAGAAAAACAGGTAGTCAATTACTCTAGAAAAGGGTCAGCGAGCATACTGTGAGATTTCACAAATCAAATATCATCACAGTCCTGAACACACTACGGAAAACTACAAGGTTTTCTCATCCAGAGTAATAACTGAATAATAGTGCATATTACAGGTCATATTACAAATTCAGTGGGATAACGATACAACATCAGCTGTTTTAATAGTGAGTTGTCTCCAAATAATGTTTATCAGAAATGTAAATAGTTCAGTACTTACTACAGGCTGCAGCTGAATGACACGCTACTAGCAACAGGAACGTACTTTAAACTCAATTAACCTGGAAGTTACAATATCAGATAGTGTACAAATGAGTTCTCTGACCCACCATCTTCAGAGCCACAAGTGAGTAACACAAGTCGAGTCAGTAGTCCGTTTGACACGAGTGCCACGAGGTTTTCCAGTTTATGCTAACTTCTGGAACAGTTGAACCGAATCTACCCAGATGCAGGTAATCTTCTGTACCAGCTCATTCAGAAGTTGAGCTGTCAAGAAACGCAGAAGCAAGTACCTATCTCAAGGACTTCGCGTGCGGTTCCACAGTCTTTAGGAAGGGGATGTTAACCTGACAAATAATACAACTCTGTACAGAATGACGTGTTTGAATGTGAATTTCAGATGAGTAACTCTTCCCGATGCCCTGACAAGGATTTTCTGGTACTGCTGTAGCAGTCTACCAGTGCCCGTTGCGGCCATCAACAGTAGCGGGTAATTTGTTTCCTGCATATGGCTTAGGTGGCCCAGCGTGGCTCACGTCGATCCTTTCGGCTTCACCTGTTTCGCTCTTGCAGGTATTGTTTCTTCTTGGATATGAGCTGCCCGAAGGAACACCGTGTGGACCGATTCCTGGGCTTCTGGCAACCCTTCGCTGTTCATATTGATCCGTACCAGATGTTGAACAGTTACCGTTGCGAAGCACAGAACCAACCACTTTACCAGGCCTTGCAGCAGCAGCAGCTGGAAGATGAAAGTGATGCATTAAGTTAGTCCTGATACAGTTCAAGATATGACCATACAGATTTAAGCCAGTATTGGAAGATAAATGTGCTTGCCTTGAGGAAAACGGTTTGCACCAACTGAAGCAGGATCTTTCTGTGCTTTTTGCATATTATCTCTGATTACACACCTGGAAAGATCATCAGTGATGTTGGCTGCACCTTGTGGTCGGTTATCCGAGTAGATAACACTCGGCCTGTTAACAAAAAAATAGATGGTCACGCATTCCAAGGTGGATATCAGACCATCCATGCCATATTAGAAAAGCAAGGAGAACATCTTACCTTGGTAACGAATTATGTTGCCTGTCAGGCGGCGCTGCTGTTGATCCCTTTGCATAATGCTCTTCAAGGAATGTAAATTGCTTTTTAAAATGATCTACTGCACTGAAATCCGAATAGAGCAACCAATGTTAGTTCGATGAATTAGTCAGAAGCTTATGTATAGCTTGTGACTGACTCCACGCATCAAATGACCAACTCATAGAATAGGTAAGCACTACCTAATTCACATCAAACAAGAACAACTGTCACATGCTTTATTAATCAATTATCAGAATCACCAAAAGAGTAGGATAAAGCATAATAACGTGTATAAGTATATTTTGTATATATTCATGAACCTGCATAGACATTAACGATACCAACAAATGTATAGCATGTTTCACACAGAACTAAACTGGCCGGTAAGAATTGTGTCACTAAAATAATCTCAGGAATTGAACAATTTCACACCTTGGGTACATAAAGCCAGTTGGCTCAGCCCCCTCAAGGAATTCCCTCAGCATGTTTGGATGATATTCGAGAATTTCTCTGTATATTAGTTCCCTTATATCGTCCTTAGTAATTCTCCTCCTCTCAAACTCAAATTCGAGCTTAGTGATTGGCTGTGCGGAAGGCTCCCTATCCACACTAGCTATGTTCTTGAAATAAAGATCAGCAAGGGCCTGACAACATGTGTAACACATTAGCTGCTGGTACTTGAGGTTACGAGGAAAGAAAAACGCAGGACAAGACTCATGGTACTAAAACTACCTCTTCAGCACTTGGCCGATCCTTTGGATCAAACGCTAGCATTCTCTCTAACAAATTTAGTGCAAATGGATCTGCATTCGGAAACTTCTGCGTAAACGGTATAGGTTTTTTGCGCCTCATACTGCTCAAGTAGCGTCTGGCCTTCTCATTTCGGATCTGTAGAATTTAAGTACATTTAGATACAAACATCAGAGGATTTTATTGGCAATAACACCGTTTTATGCCAAACTACACTTACCCTAGCTATTGTTTCTGGAGCAGGCGTTCCCAGGAGATCTGTAATTATATCGAGTTGATGCACCACATTTTTCCCAGGGAAAAGAGGTTTTCCTGTTAGAAGCTCTGCAAATATACAGCCAATACTCCATATATCTATTGCTGGTGTGTACTGCAAGATATTAGAGAAAATAATGTTAAAGGTGCTCGAGATATTCAAAATATGTAGAACTGGATTAATCAGTGGAATTACAACTAGAGATTCCTTTCTTTATTTGACAGTTTAATCGTTTGGTTCATCAAATAAAATATGGAAAGCAAGGTAGTTCCAGAAGACAGAATGGCACTGAAGCACTACGAGTACCATGAACATAAACAAAAATCATTTTAACAGTTAGTGATCCTAAGCAGGGATTAGCAGACAGGAAAAGCATGAACTGTGCTGGATTTTAGAATCTGTTCTTAAATACTTTGACCATGTTGTGTTATTACCATTGTTGCCCATAAGGCCATAACTATATGTTTGAACATAACCTATTGGGAAAAGAACAACTAAGGAAATGTCAGGGGGAGGTTACTTTGCTTTGCTGTCACAAAGTTGCAGCACCCTTAAGGCCTTAAACAGTAAAGGAAGTAAATCAGATTATTGGAGTAATAGGAAAAAATGATAATATAATAATCTTTTGAGGATACGAGAAGTATAAAAATTAACATATTCAGACCTTCGAGAAAAAAGATCCACACAGTTCAGGTGCTCGGTACCACCTTGTTGCAATATAATCCTACAAACAGGATAAGCAATTAGCTGCTGCTACCAAATACTATTGACTAGCTAAAAGAAAGGGGCAGCATGTGGGGAAATGGCAATACCGTCCAAAAGATGGCAGTTGGAGTATCACTTATAGCTACCCTCGCAAGGCCAAAATCACATATTTTGAGCTTACAATCAGCATTCGCCAAAATATTCTTTGGTTTTAGATCTCGATGAAATACATTTGCTGCAAGAAGCTATTGGAAGAGGCATCAGTCATCACAGGAGTATTAGTGTCACAAACAGGATTGAGTGACAAATGGCATCACAGACAGAGAATATTTAGTGAAGAGAAACTGTTGTTTCTTAGCATGCCCAAAAAGAGAACTGAAGAATACTCTCTCCGTCCCTTTATGTGAGGAATTTTCCCTGTTTGCCCAGAAATTAGCGCCCTCGATTTTTTGCCAATCGAACGTGAAGATGGCTGTTTTCCCCGACCACGCGGAAATTAGCGCACTCAGATTTTGCCAATCAAACAAGAAGGTGGCTGTTTTCCCCGACCACGCGGAAATTAGCGCACTCGGATTTTGGCCAATCAAACAAGAAGGTGGCTGTTTTCCCTGTTCGGGCGGAATTTACCACACTCGAGTTTTTTGCTAATCAAACGAGAAGGTGGCTCATTTGCCTCCCGTGAATATGCCGGTCGCCCCCTTTGACTCCGCTATACGTACGCATGAAGCGACCTGAATAACAAATCGGCATATAGAAGGGAAGCATGAGGGGCAAAGATTGGAAAAACACCCACATAAACCCCTCCTGATCCAAAATAGGCCTAACAAAACCGGAATCAGAAAAGAACAATTAACACCGAACATAATGGGATTGGGAGAGTACCAACTTGATCACAAATACTTTATTCCTATAAAGAAGTTAAAACAGAAGTTTTCCCCAACCTCAAACAGGGCTTCACCAGGCGAGTATACCTATCTACTCCCTCCGTTCCTAAACGTCTTAAATTTAGGAACAGAGGTAGCAGTTGCTAACTTTTGCACAAAGAACAGCATGAATAGCATCTTCGCTATCCTTCGATGGCCAAAGACTACTGATGATTTCACTAATGTTGTTTGCGCGGGTAAGTGACCTACACCTTCGATTCTAGGCACTTGCACTTTCACTGACGACTGTGCTCATTGTCATCTGGCATAACAACCCTTTATCACTTTACGGTTCTGGGGGGAGGTTTCAAAGAGGAGTCGCAGGTACCATACTTTGGCGACTATAAAAAGGAAGGAATGAGGAACAGAAAGATGTCTACTATACGAAAATCATCTTCTGAAAATTGGGTCAATTCAGCAAGGCAGTGACCCCAGCATCGTTCTGTAAGGTAGGCTCACATGGTGGTGTAGGGGAAGGCACAACCAGGCTTATCAAAGGGAGTCATAATAGATATTACGCAAGAGAGGGCAAGAGATTACAACTCCCCAACTCAGGTACCCTAGTCTGGTAAGCCTTCTTATTTTATTAGGTGCTTCACGAAGTTCAGAAGCATGTACATATTGCAGCTCCATAAATTTATAACATTAGATTTCATCAATCTTTTAGTCAGTTACAAGGTGAGTTAACTATAACCCACACCTCATCCTGTGACAAACTAGCGATGATTCAATATATCGACAAGATCTCAATTTCACGACAATTTACCGAGCACAATATCGAAAGTACTTAATAAGTCCATATGGTTCTCTTGATTATAAAGTTTGTGGAGCATATTTAGGTTTCAAATCTTTGTCAGAAATGCCGACACAACAATTACATCGTCATCTGCTACTAGAAGTCTAGAACAATAGTTTTGAATTAGAAATTGTATTGTTATCAAAAGACACTTACATGGCTGCAACAGATTAATCATTTTTCATGGCTGTTGGAATATGCAAAAGAAGTTTCTTTCATGTGGAAATAAATCAGTTACCTGTATGTATGTATTTCAATCCTCTGAGCAGCTGATACAAGAAGAACTGATAATGTTCTGGAGTCAAGTCGTCATTTGCCTTTATAACTTGGTGCAAATCAGACTCCATGAGTTCAAAGACAACATATATGTCCTTGAACTCTCTCCTTGACGGAGGAAGTAGAATATGTTTTATCTCCACAATATCTGGATGTCTTAGGAGCCTAAGCAACTTGATCTCGCGAAGTATCCGCGTCGCATCAGACACATGCTCAAAGATGTCATTGATCTTCTTGATAGCAACTTTCTCGCCCGTGTGAGTATCCAGAGCAGAGCAGACCACGCCGTAACTCCCTTTTCCTATAACCTCCTCTATCTTGTACCTGTTTCCCTCACCATACTCGGTGAAAAAATCCATTCCGGATGTCTGCGTCGCACAAAACAAGATGCGAATCAGCTTGAGCACTGCTAGTTCGGGTGCTTTAGTATGACAGGGTGAGTGCTTGTAGCTAACACAAAATATTAGGGTAAAATAAATTCTAGTGACGAGGACTACGAAGAAAAGACATTGGCCAAATATAGAAGAGAGAATGACTAATGAGACACTAAGTTCCAGAGAGAACTTTTATAACGCAATTTACCATGGTCTAAACAACATCAAATAACTAATTTATATGAAAAGTTGCTTGGAAGCAAAAAAGAACAGCGCCAGAACCACATGGTGCAACGGTGGGGGGGCATACTTCCATTCTCCAAAACAAGATGAAACTTTTTCCCAATCCACAGAACCACATGGTGCAACGGTGGGGGGGGGGGGGGGGGGGGCATACTTCCATTCTCCAAAAGAAGATGAAACTTTTTCCCAATCCACATAACTGGAATGACATGAATCATGCATATTACTGGGCAGAGCTTCCATTCGCAGAGAGGTGCAAAGATGAGGCCACTGCGCAAAGTGAGAGAATTCTAAAGAAAACTCTCTAGCAGGGCAACAGTTGATGGACATTACCGCCATTCCTACCGAGCATGGATTTACAAAACGAATTGCCTACGAAACCAATAGCGGATACCAATTTGGCCACTAGAATCTACTGGGTACTACTACCATCTTACGCTAGCGAGCCTGTAGAGCAAAGCAAGCAGCTCCAGATCGAACAGATCTACCTAGTCCCCAAATTCCACAGGCGGTACACAGACCTACCACCAGAAAAAGCGCAGTTTCTCGATTCGGGCACCAAACTTACCAAGATCTCGAAGAAAGAACGCTACCAATCTATTCCAAGAAAAAGGCACTACTGGCTCCCAGCGCGGCAGCAGAGCGCGTCGTAGAGGAAAGGGGCGGCAGGAAGGCTTCAGCAGGACAGAGCGAGAAGCACGGCCTTCTTCCTCTGCTCCTGCTGCAGATCTCCCCAGAGAAAGAAGAGAAGAGAGGGTCGATCTTTGCGCGAGAAAGGCAGGATCTTTCGGCCCTCCCGATCCAGCAAGAAAGAGGGGCAGGAGCAGGGGGGGAGGGAGGGAGGGAGGGAGCTCACTTGCTCACGCGCTTGACGGGGTGGAAAAGCTGGCTGGCCGAGGAGGAGGAGGGAGGGAGTCCAGCTGCGATCCAAGCAGAGCTCGAGGAGAGAGAAAGGGACGGCGGTAGCTGGGGAGTCCAGAGAGAGGAGACCACCGGTGGCCACAGCTTTCGGAATTTATATCGGGATTTCCTTTTTCAACTCGGCTAAATTTGCGGATCTGTATTTTGTTAAGGAAAAGATCGCTTGGCTTGGTTTTTTTTTTACAATCAATACCACTTTTTTTTTTCAGGAAAAGGATAATAAATTAAGCTGGAGAAGGATTACAATCATGAGCGAGTGCTTCGGCAATCTCCTGGAGAAAATTCCTCAGCCACACCGCAGTTCTACCCTGAGTTCTATCAAGTTCATGACTAGCCACATTAGCATCGCGGCTAATCTTAACTATCTTAACGTTCCTTTTCTTTAACAGATCACGAATAACACTAATTCTAAAAGCATAAGCTGACGTGTTTAGAGAGCTCTCCTTAATCATATCGAGAGCTTCGGCACAGTCCGTTTCAACTGTAAAGTTCAACGGGGTCCAGTGAAGGGCAAGTCGTAGTCCTTCCTCCATCGCCAAGATCTCCGTCTCTATAGCATCATTGCATCGCTGCAGCTCGTGGCACGCTGCAAAAATGACCTCGCCTTTGTCATCACGCAGGATCATTCCTGTCCCAGCATTCCTCTCCGTAAAGGCCCCATCTGTGTTTAGTTTGGCCTCGTTGCTCACCGGCAAGCTCCACTTTTTCCTCACATTTTCCCTTCCGTCCATCTGTACGCACTTCTTTTTGAATCCCAGCTCCGGATTGATTGCCATTTTCCCTTTCACCACATCTGCATCAGGAAATTGTTTAATGATCACAAGGGAGTTTAGGTAGCTTACCAGGAATCTGCGAGATCCCTTGATGGTCGGACATGGCTTGTTGTGTGTCATCTCGTTATGCGCATGCCATATCCGCCACAACGTCATTAGTGTTGTCACCCTTTGATTCTCAGGTATGGAGTGCAGGAGCTGAAGCAGCCACTCGTTGCCGGGCGGCCGTAAAAGATTATCTTTTGGCATCTCCCAAACCTCGGCCATGGCTTGCCATAGACTGTACGCGTGTGGGCAACGTATAAACACATGGAAGGTGTCTTCGTCTTCACGTCCGCAAAGCTGACAGAGGCCAGACGAAGCCATGCCTCGTCTAAACATATTCATTTGTGTTGCCAAAGCATTCTTACAGGCCTTCCATGTAAGCAGTCTCACCTTAGGTGGTACGGGGCAGCTCCAAATTAACTTGTAGGCCGGCCTGGCACCATCTGGTCGTACACTTGTAGCTCCATAGTCCTGTGCTTGCATCCGATTATGTAGAGCCATCCTGTACGCACTCTTAACCGAAAATATACCTCTTTTGTCTGGGAACCATGCTAAGAAGTCATTTTCATTCCTGCTTGATGTCTGGATCTTTAGTATCTCTGAAACATCCTCAGGATTGAAGGACTGTTGTAGGCGTTGCACATTCCAGGAGCCATCGGCCAGTAAGAAATCCGCCACCCAGCGGTAGCGGCATCGGCCTTGGACTGATCTTGGGTGGTGGTTGGCCTCCCTCGGGATCCAGGGGTCACGCCAGGCACGGATGGAGGCACCATTGCCGACGCGCCATATTACTCCCTGTTTAAGTAGTTGGAGGCCGTGCTCAATAGCGTGCCAGGTGGACGATCCGTTGCCTGAAAAAACAGTATCAGTCAAAACTCCATTAGGATAATATTTGGCCTTTAGTAATTGTGCACACAGTGTGTTTGGGTACTGTATAAGGCGCCATGCTTGTTTCGCCAATAGAGCTTGATTGAAAAGATGCATATCTCTAAAGCCCACACCGCCATAAGCTTTGGGTCGTAGCATAATGTCCTAGGCGATCCAGTGTGTCTTCCGTTTTCCATTTTCCGCTCCCCACCAATATCTTCTGATCATCCTTGTTAGCTCATCGCATAACCCCAAGGGTAGCTTAAATACACTCATGACATAGAGGGGAATAGCCTGAGCAATTGCCTTTATGAGGACCTCTTTAGCAGCTTGAGATTTGTGGTTGTCATCCCATTCAACCAAGCATTGGGCTAGTTTTGCCTGAAGGCTTTCAAATTTGTCCCGACACATCCTCCCATCCGGTGTAGGTAGGCCTAGATACTTTGTTTCAAAAGATTCTTGTACCATATGAAGGGCAGTTTTCACCTCCACACGTCTGGCCGGGTTAATAAGCTGTCCCGTACACGCAGCATATGTATCTAGCACCTTTTTTACTCTTGTGGCTTGTGCTCCCTTTGCTTTGAAGAATAATAAACTATCATCTGCAAATAATAAGTGAGAAACACCCGGCGCGCTTCGGCAAACTTTCAGGGGGTCAATATGAGCCAAATTCACTTCATGCTGTAGTAGTGTGGACAAGCCATCCGCGACAAACAGAAACAGGAACGGTGAGAGAGGATCACCTTGACGGAGGCCCCGAGAAGGTGAGAATGAATCCAGGAGGTTCCCATTAAATTTTACCTTGTAATTCACCGATGTGACACATGACATTATCCAGTCTATCCATCGATGACAGAAACCCATCCTTTGCATCACTCTCTTTAGAAACTCCCAATCCACCCTGTCATAAGCCTTAGAGAGATCCAACTTATATGCACAAAAATCTTTATTCTCATTTGTATTAATTTCTATGAAGTGTAGGCACTCGAAGGCCACCAGGGCGTTATCAGTGATGAGCCTGCCCGGAACAAATGCACTTTGGTTGATAGAGACAATCTCCCCCAAAATTGGTCTTAGTCGATTTACCATACACTTTGCAATGATTTTATAAATGACTGTGCATAAGCTGATAGGCCTAAAATCCTTTAATGATTCCGGTTGGTCCTTCTTTGGTATCAGCACAATGGCCGTGGTATTCACTTCAGCTGGCATTTGGCCTGATGCAAAAAAGAGCTTAACTGAATTAATTACCTCGTCTTTAATTGCACTCCAATTACGTTGGTAGAATCGTGCCGGAAAGCCATCTACTCCTGGTGCTTTGAGAGGCCCAATTTGGAACAATGCATCCCCTATTTCTTCCTCTGAAAAGTCCCTGCAAAGAGCGTCATTCATCTCCATTGTCACTTTTTCTTGTGTCATATTAATAATATTCGTAGGGTTTAGATAGGGGTCACGAGTGAACAACTCTTTAAAATAAGAGCTGGCCATCCTTTCCATATCCCCAGGTACGTCCTTCCATCGCTGTCTTTGAGCCTTTTGATTTTATTTCTTCGAGCACGTCATACAGATTTTTGATGAAAGAACCTAGTGTTTTTATCACCTTCCTTCAGCCACGTTATGCGTGATCTTTGTAGCCAGAACATTTCCTCTCTGTATAGGAGCTCCTGCATGTGATCACTAGCACGCCTGATTTCACTTTGGGTTGCATTATTCAGTTTCAGGAGCTCTAGTTGCTTCCGCGCCTTATCCAGTTCTCTAAGAACATTGCCAAATTTCTTTTTGCTCCATGATTGCAGGGTTGTCATCACCTCATCCAGGCCTTGCATGACGTCCCCGAGGTTCAGTTTCTGCCCTGCCTCTCTCCAGGCTATGGCCACTCTCTCCTCTAGCTCTGCTTCTCTTTCCCACAAGATCTCGTACAGCCGTCTTGGTTGCCTCTACTGTGGCCGAGCCTCTTGCTCCATCTGTACGAGGATCGGGCAATGATCTGAGATTGGAGACGTCAGGTGCTGCACCCGCGTATCTGCATAGCGTTCGCGCCACGCCGGGCATGCCACCGCACGGTCGAGCCGCACCCTCACATTAGCACGTCCCAGCCTCTTGTTGTCATAGGTGTAAGGCACACCTGCGAAACCAAAGTCAGTTAAATCGCAGTCATACAAAGCATCCCGAAAGGCCTCCATTTGAGCTACCGGCTGTGGCGTACAGGATAGATGTTCCTCCTGCCAAAGGGCCTCATTAAAATCATCCAAGACTAGCCAAGGAAGGTTAGAGGTAGTTTTTAGGGTGCGCAATGTCTCCCACATAATATGGCGATCTTCAACACGCGGCTCACCATAAACACAGGTAATTCTCCATTGGGGTGCATTTGGTGATTCACGGACATACGCATCAATATACCTTTTATTAATATCTTGAATTTCTACACAAAGCTGTTCATGCCAGAAGAGTGCTAAACCTCCACTTAAACCATCACTACTAAGGCCTGCAAAACCTTTTAAACCTAACCTATGACGCAACCGACGCATCTTATTTTTATTTTGCCTAGTTTCAGAAAGGAAAAACAACTTAGGACTCCAAACTTGGGAAAGTACTGCTAGTTCACGCACTGTCGGGGCATTCCCGGCTCCCCGAAGTTGAACCCTATACAATTCATTGCCCCTCACGAGACCACACATTGGGCCTCATGAGTTTACCGGTAGGCTTATGTCCGGTCACCGCCAGTGTTTTCTTGTTCCTCTTATAGACTGCCTTAGTGCTTCCGTTGTTGGCCGGTCCCCTCCCCACCATTTGCATTTTGCCCTCAAGTCGCCCGTCAATCTCCTGTTGGCCAGTGTTGCTCATGCCAAGCCACAGCTCGAGACGTCCTCCCTGCACCTCATTCTCCTCTGCCGCGCGCTTCCCCAGGATCATATCGGCCGGGGTCATTTCCACGTCACTTGCCGAACCAAAAGAAGCCACCAAGTTGGATAGGTCCTTGATCGCCGGTATCATACCGCTGGATGTCGGCCCATGCCCAAAGCTGCCACTGCCTGATGCCGACCGCGTCTGTTGTACATATGCCGCGAATCCTTGTGCGAGGAAGTACTTGGTATTTTCAGCCTGCTCAGCAGGTGCCATAGGGGGGCCCTCATCTTCGGGGAATTGGATGATGGGCTGGACTGCCGCATCCCTGGCGACATGCGATGGTGGTGGTCCTTGCGTATTTGGCTCAACCTGCATAGCCCCCACTCTCTCGACCAGATTCAGCTCCACCTCTCCTTGCATCGGCTGTTCCTCCCCCTCAAACCCATCATGCAGATCAACATGTTCAGCCTCATACTCACGTGGTGGAGTGGCATCCATTAGGGGCGGCATCTCATTGTCACTGGAGTCATTGTCCCGCGATCCAACATCTGGAGATACCCCCCGGCGCTGAGCATACTGTCCCGGAGGAGCCCGTGGGCGAGGGGAGCTGCGTGACTCCACGGTGCCGAAGCTTGCAAAGCTCAGATTGCGTCGCGTCCCGCCCTGTTCAGCTGGAGGGACATAGTGAGAGTGGAACACATATTTCTTATAGGGGCTGCATCTTAACTTATAGGCATCATAGTCCAGAGACGGAGTTCCTCGTCACTTCTTCTCACAATCATCCTCTCGGTGACCCATGAAGCCACAGTGATAGCAGTAGTACGGCACTCGTTCATACTTGAGCTTGAACACCATCTTCTCCTCCGGTTTCCCCTTTACGCCATGAGTGATCTGAGTTTGTAGGCGTCTATCATAAGGCAGCTCCACTCGGACACGCAGAAACGCGTTCATATCTTGCTCCGGGGATGGAACATCCACCTCCATAGCCCTGCCTAGTCCATTGCCATATCTCATGCCCCAAACTTTATTCTGTTTTTCACCTGGCACATTATACATTCGTACCCAAACCGGGACAGAGTCTAGGGAGATCTCTGATGGTTGTACTTTAGTGTTGAACTCCTTCACTAGCAAGGCATTCTGCTGGTAGATCCATGGACCCCCACGTATGACAAAATCAAAATCACCTTTGGAGTAGAGCGTAATCATGCGATCCAAATTAATTGACTCGGATTTATCTAGATTCAGATGTATCTAGCACTAAAACATGTCTAGATACATCCGAATCTAGACAAATCCAAGTCAATTAATTTGGATCGGAGGGAGTAGTAATTTCCTCCTCGTTCTGAATATCTGACGCCTGCTCTCAGCTTCCACACCTCATCAGTGAATTTGTCAAACATAGACTTGGTGTTTGGGCGAAAGTTCGCTCCGTACCTCGCCAAGATCCTCCATGTGTTGGGTTCCAGAGCTTCCTCTACTGCCGCCCTCTCCTCCTCCTCATCGAACTCCAGGTACACATCATCTTCCATGTCTACTTCTCCTCCAAGCTGAGACGACGCCCCCAGTCTGAATCCTACGCCATCCTCCTCTTCCTGATGGTCATCCCAGTTGTCGTCCTCCTCCGCGAGCGTATCCGGTGCGAGGATCGCCTGGCTGCAAGGTACTGTCACCAACGCACGAACACCATTGGGCTTCGGGCGGGCAGGCCTCTCATCGAGTCCCCCATGTTCGCCCCCACCCTCCGGCTTCGCCGTCAGTAGAGCAGGTCGCCTAGCCGCCCCCTGGGCTCTCCCCATCGGCCGTGGAATAGGGACATCCGCAGTTCTGCGCCTTGGGCCGTCGATGCCTCCGCTTCCGATCTGCCCCTCCCGATTCGGTCCTGTATCCACCTCCATTTTCCGTCCTGGCTTCGACATCGGCACCACCGCAGCTTCACGATCTCTTCCGCGGTTGGAATCAGCCGTGGGATAACACGGACGATTCTCGCCTATTGGATCTTCAAGGGGTGTCTTCAGCCTAGGTTTTAAGGATCCCCCCCCCCCGCCTTTTCCCGTGCGTATCGACCACGGACTCCTACCAGGACTTTTGTCTGACTCCATTTCGTAGACCTCAAAGACTCCTGCAACGCCTTCCGGCGTACGGACAAACTCTCGTATAGGGGAGGCGGCGGCGGCAGGGCAGAGTCGCCCATCGCCAGAGCCAACCCTAGACAGATAGACACAACTTATTACAATCAATACCACGTTATATTCAAAGTAGCAAATAGTACATGGTAGAGATACATAAGCTGACTCCATCGATTACAAAATAAAGTCTAAAAGAAACTAGCAAATCTTCGAGGTCTTTAATCTCTTTCTTCTTCCAAGACATAATCTTGCACTTCTCTAAAGGCAGCCAAACGCCGATAAATATCGAACCATAACCTGTAAATACCAATGAAGGTTCTCCCATAATTTTTTGAGCCGCAGTGCCAAGGCTACGTACACGCGCGCAGCCATTAAGGTAATCGATCAACATCGGCAAGAGATCCAACATAAGTATTCCAGGGAAAATTAACCGAACAGCCTGATCGACGTCGCTGGCAAACCGAGAGTACGAATCACCATTGTCGAGGACATAGCAGCCGGGACAAATATTGCGAGGATAATCCTCCTCGCGACAACCATGAGAAAAAGTCCAAAATCAATCCGGTGAAGGAAGATCCGAAAGACTGTACCTATAGAAACTTAATCTTTCAACACCACCATTGACGCCGGGAAAGAGATCTCGTCGTGGAACGATATGCCGAAGATCACTTATTGTAGACGATGCCATCTCCATTAAGAAGATGACAACCAAAACACTAATCTAATCTTGAAAACACTATTTTTACTGAAAACTCCACCCATAGATCGGGTTCCCCATCCCTCCGATGCCAGCGAGACCGGCCGAAGGAGGGGAAACCGATCTATGGAGGAGGCGGAGATGCTGTGGCTAGGTCAGGAGAGGAGGCGGCGGCTACGGATCGCTGGAGTTGGTCGCAGGTTCGGACGGACGACGAAACATAAGGAAAAAAATTAGGAGTTATCGCTTGGCTTGGTTTGATTTGGAGGCGCCGGGGCACACCCACTCGAATAGGAAGGGGCTGTTGGGGAGCACGGGGCCTTCAGGTGGCGGATTGTTTCATGTTTTGTGGGCTGTTTGGCAAAGGTCTTCACCCGGACGACTGAAACGGGCCATCGAAACGGTCTGTTTCTATCTGTTTGGGTCGACCGGTGGTCGCATTGGGGTCACTGTCGGCCTGTCCAGCCAACCACGTACAGCGGTCCGACCCATCTGTCCGTCTCCCCCTGTTGTCACCGCTTGACACCCTGGCGATGGGACATTAATGGCGACGTGACGTCGGCGGCTTCCCGCGCAGCCGGCGTTTTCCACCATTGTAGCTTTCTGTTTCCCGCGCGCGCCTTCCTTCCTGCGCGCGCCTCTCCGGCCATTTCCCGTCTTCACCGTAGTCTATAAAAGACGGTTGTGCGGCGCGGCTGAGACAACAAGCCTAGCCAGAGCAACCACCACCTTAAAAAAAGCTCCCACCTCAGCCATGCCTCGCCGCAAGATCGCCAACTGGAGCAAGATTAGGTAGTTGTGACACACCCGCTTCCAGGACACCGACATCAACGTTGTCAACCTCCAAGCCACGTTGTTGTCCCAGCGCATGGCCGAGGCGGAGGTGGTGGCCTTCGAGGAGGAAGGCCGTGTGGCTGAGGTGGCGCTAGAGCAAGTGGTGGAGGCGGCCGTCGCCAGGCCACCGCCACGGGCAATGCAGTGGAAGCGGCGGAGCACGCCGCCGAAACAGCGACGGAGCAGCTGAGAGTGGCTACCGCTGCCGAGGTGGCGAGCGTGTGGGCTCTCGTTGATGGGGACGAGACCGAGGTGGAGAACGACGACGAGAAGAGGGAGGAGGTGGATCAGGTGGTGGCGGGGGAGGAGGTGAATCAGGTGGTGGTGGAGGAGGGACGGGGGAGGAGGTGGATCAGGTGGTGGCGGAGGAGGGGCGGGGGAGGAGGCGATCGCCGTCCGCCTACAGATCGCGCAGGCCCTCGGCCTCGGCCCCAATGGAGCTCCGATAATGGTGGCTCCCTTGGCAGCGAGGGCGGCCACGACGGCGGAGGTGGAGGACCAGGAGGCAAGGGACCACTAGGCGGCCGAGATGGAGAAGGCCCTGGCCAACCGGGCGACGGAGGATCGCGTGAAGGCGACCGGCAAGAAGGAGGCTCGTAGCCGAGCGAGCGAGCGTTACCACAACCGCCTCCAGCAGAAGGCCATCTAGTCGACTATAGCGGCGATCGACGATGCCAGCGGCAGCGGTGGCCGTGGAAACAGCGGCCAGTAGCCGTAGGGACGGCCCCCGCCATCAGCAGTAGTAGTAGTTTTTATTTTTAGTTTGTTCAAACGGGCATTTTTTAATCGGCAGGGCTTAATCTAATAGAAAGACAGTTTAATTATTAATGTTTCGCTTACATATAGGCCCCGAGCGGTCGACAAGCGGACACCCGCGTGGTGCTTGTGTTGTCCGGGCCGACGCATCGGCCACGCAAATTAGGTGCACCGATGGGTCGAGCCGGACGCGCCGATCCAGATGGGTCGTGACGCTGGGAGGCCGCGCACGCCACACACGTCCGTGCGGATGCGTTCGGACGCGCCCGGGCGGGTTGGGTCGGCCAGGTGGAGATGCCCTAAGGGTATCCCAGCGACACGATCCAAACTGACATGCCGCGTCCGAACCCGGAAGACCGGATGTCTGGCGTCGGCTGCGTGCTCTCCAGCGGTGCGTCGCATCCGGTCCGACGTGTTCAGCTCGATGCATCGGCGCATCAAATTTGGGCAACTGATGCGTCGGGGCAGACGGCGTGTGTGTCCTCCCGCGTCCTCCCCTCATCTTTGGTGGTCTGTCCCCCTAGTGGCACAAGCCACTCCATTCTCACTCCAAAGGCCCTCCCACAAAAATTTGACAAGCGATGGATCCCGCCGTCGCCGTTGCTCAGCCTACCGGCGACTGCCCCGCCAAGAAGCCGGCCAAGGCAAAGAAGCTGGCTAAGGACATGACACCGGAGGAGCGAAAGGTCGAGTCTGACAAGCGTGAAGGTCGGAGAGCCGCCGTGAGGCAACGCGCCGCACTTGAAGAGGAGCGCCGGAAAGAAAAAGAGATGTACATCTAACCACATGCCTAGGCGAATGCCACCGTGCTGGCCAAGGACGCGACCGAACATGCCATCATGATGTTGAAGCAGGAGGGGATCAACGTCGCGTTCGGCCTACCTGGGAAATCGGTGGCACGCGCATTGTCGACCAGCTCGATCACTTCAACACCGAGAGGTCAGCCTCCAGTTCAACCTAAGACGCTAGGCCCGCATACGCCTGGGCAGGGCGGCCACGCAAGGAACATTGGCGCACTCTCGCACCTCGGCGATATGTGCCCATCAATGTCAGGGTTGAAAGGGCTTCCCATCAACCTCAATCGCACTCCCACGTCTAGAGACTCAACGCATGCAACGTCAAAGAAGGCACTGCACATCTCGCCCACCAACATGCCGCCCACAACCAACTTGTTCAACAGAATGGTTGGCGATCCGTCATCGACCACCAAGGCAGTAAGGTCCCATGATTTCTTTCCCGTTGCCATTTGGCTATGCCCACGGGCCTGTCATTGCCAATTTATGTGTAGGAATTTATTGAGAACTCTGGCGATGCCCTCTTAGAGGACATGATCAATGAGAGTGGCCAGGCCGGCTTCACCCAAGAAGAGTCTCAATGTGAAACTCAACAAGAAGCCTACGACATCGACGATCAGCCATTGTTTGGTAACGATGGCGCCTCCACACATGGCTTCATCACCCAAGATGCCATCACCCAAGCCACAGCCATGACACTTGCCGCTACACTAGGCTCTCCAATTGCTGAGGGAAAGAAGCATAGCCAAAGGACGACTAACTACACAACCGAAGAGGACAAGCTACTATGCAATGCTTGGATAGAGATTTCACAATATCCAATACACGGTGCCAAGATGAAGGGCTATGCCTATTGGAGAAAGGTGGGTCAGTACTTCCATGAGCATAGGAAGTTCAAGCCAACCGCCTTCTTTAGCAATCGAAGTGATCTCTCCCTTGCCAATAGATGGGGCGTCATCCATCCCGAGTGTAGAAAGTTCCAAGGCTCATTCAAGAATGTGAAGAATAGGCAGATAAGCGGGTTATCGGCGGTGGACAAGGTAAAACCTCTTTGACGAGGGGTTAACTCATCAATGCACATTGTTAATGGAGTTAGGTTCAAGGAAGTGGGAAGCACTAGAGGCATTGATCGGCTAGCAAACAAGCACACATGTGACACGAGGTTTTACCCAGGTTTAGGCCTCGTAGAGGACCCTACTCCTGCTTGTTTGTTCCATATTATGAGGGAGTCGAAAGTTACAAGGGTGCACAGATGCAATCTAGCGGTGTGTATGCGGGGTGTATGAGTTGGTCCACCTCCCCGCGCCCTCCTGGCCTTTATATAGGGAGACTAGGTCTCGGGGTAGCAGGTCGAGTCGGTTAAAAGTTAGAGTTTTCCCTTTAAGTTTCTATCTACACTTTGTCGTGTCCTCCAAGAAGTCGAACTCCAATGGGCCACTCGAATCTCTGTTGGGCTTCGATTGCACCGTGGACTCCTTCTTGGGCTGAACCGTATAGGCTAATCTCAAGTACCTGTAAGATATACCCACGTCAGTAGCCCCCGAGTGTCCAGCCGAATCACAGATTCAGGTGGGGACTATAAATCTTTCGACTGCGTGGGATACAAGCTCATCCGAAGTTATTTCGAGTACCACAATTTATGTCATAGGGATTGTCGATATGCATGCCTGATTCATCCGATGGATCGGGATCAGTTAACTGCCTTAGGGTAAAACAACGCTATCTACTCAAACTCGAGTCCCCGGACTCGAATTCAGAATAATGCTGGTGTAATTCAACTCTTGTCGTGGAGGTCTTACAGAGTTCGAATTCCAGTGTTTTAGGTGTGGGCACTCGATGCGTCCGTCAAGGCTTATTTCATCGTGCCTGCAGGCACGACTTATATCTAGTAGAGCACAGCAAATGTGTTGCCAGGCCTTTTTCAGATCTTACCTTTATGTTGCAAACGCGGCATCCGAATTTTTAGTCACCACGAAGGTGATTCGGGTGACCTAGGAGACGTAATCTCTTTGCAGGGAGAATATGAGGCGCAGTTGCCGTTTTGGGTGTGGACGTAGTTGACACACTTTTAATGACTAAGATTTTTCATAGGGTGCGCGGCCAACGCTCTCTATGGGAGTAACCCCTGTGTGCCTATTCTAGTCGCAGACTCGAGCAGGGACTTCTGGACTTTAAAAACTTAAAAATGTTACTGGGACATGCAGGTTTCTATAAGCGTTTTATAAAAGATTTTGCTAAAATAGCTATGCCTCTCACCAACCTTCTTGATAAAGAAACTCCATTGTACTTAGATCATGATTGCATTGCAGCTTTTGAGAACCTTGAGAATATACTAGTTTCAGCACCTATCATGCAATATCCAAAATGGGATAAACCTTTCGAAATCATGTGTGATGCTAGTGACTATGCTTTAGGGGCTGTGTTAGGTCAGCGAGACGGAAAGAATTTGAATGTTATTTATTATGCTAGTAGACCTCTTAACAAGATTCAGAAACATTACGCTACTACAGAAAAAGAGTTCCTAGCTATAATTTTTTCTTGCGACAAATTTATATTCTACATCATTAATTCTAAAGTAATAATTCATACAGATCACCAAGCTTTGCATCATCTCCTTGTGAAAAATGATGCTAAGCCCAGGTTGATTAGGTGGGTTTTATTACTACAAGAATACAATTTGCAAATAGTAGATATGAAGGGTAAAAATAATCCGGTAGCAGATCATCTCTCTAGGATGGAGGCAATAATTAATAACCCCGTACCTATTAATAAATCATTTCCGAGAGAATATTTAGCAAACCTTAAAATTGTTGATCTGTGGTATGCAGATTATGCTAATTATCTCGCAACAATTATCTCGTAACAAAATTTATACCTCCTGGTATGACAAGAAATCAAAGGATGATTTTTTTAATGATTTTAAATATTACCTTTGGGATGATCCGTATCTATATCGTCATGAACCTGACAGAATGATTCGGAAGTGTGTTCTAACCATGAAATGAATGCAATATTGAAAGCTTGTCATGACAATCCGTATGGAGGGCATCATGCAGGTAAGCGAACCGCTGCAAAGGTACTTCAATCCGGATTTTATTGGCCCACCTTGCTCAAGGACGCACAAAGGTATGTCGAATACTGCGATGCTTGCCAAATAAGAGGTAATATAGGTAGGAGATAAGAAATGGCAATAAATTATAGTCTCATAATTGAACCTTTTGATGTATGGGGAATGGATTACATGGGACCATTTATAGAACCGAATGGTTATACTCATGTTCTTGTTGCTATTGACTATGTTACTAAATGGGTTGAAGCTATTCCAACAAGTCATGCATATGCAGCCACCTCGGTGAAGATGATAAAGGATGTCATATTCCCTAGGTTTGGAGTTCCTAGATTTTTAATCACTGACGGTGGTTCTCATTTTATGAAAGAAACTTTCAGGAAAATCCTCAACAAATATGGAGTAACTCACCGCGTTGCTTCACCATATCATCCTCAAACAAGTGGTCAAGTGGAACTCTCTAATAGAGAATTAAAGACCATACTCGACAAGACGGTGGAGAAATCAAGAAAAGATTGGTCATACAAGTTAAATGACACTCTATGGGCATACCGTACTGCGTTTAAAAATCCAATGGGTATGACACCTTATAAGATGATGTACTGTAAGGCATGTCATTTACCTTTATAATTGGAACACAAAGATTTTTGGGTAATCAAGAACCTAAATTATGATCTTAAAGCAGCAGGGGAAAAGCGTTTATTAGATATTCATGCTTTAGATGAGTTTAGAAGTGAAGCCTATGAGAATGCTAGGTTGTTTAAGGAAAAAGTGAAAAGATGGCATGATAGAAAAATAGAGAATAAGACCTTTAAAAGTGGAGACGAAGTGTTGCTCTATAATTCTCGTCTTAAGTTGTTTCTAGGGAAGCTCAGATCGAAATGGGAAGGCCCATATATAGTTGAAGAAGCTTATTTATCGGGAGCAGTGAAGCTCCAGGGAAAAACACCCTCTCTTGCATGGGTGGTGAATGGACAACGCTTGAAGCATTATTAAGTAAAAGAAGATATAAATGCAGTCACCATAGAAGTAATCACCCCAGAAAAAATGATTAAGCAAAGATACACAAGGAATGGCAACTTCAAGAAGAATGAACTCGAGACGGAATGAGCAACACTATAGTCAAGCTATTGACCATAAAAGAGCATTTCATGGGAGGCAACCCATGCGAAGTAAAGGTTTGAGTAAGTTTTTAAATTTTCAA
Source organism: Avena sativa (assembly GCA_916181665.1). Lineage (NCBI taxonomy): Eukaryota > Viridiplantae > Streptophyta > Magnoliopsida > Poales > Poaceae > Avena > Avena sativa. Next base: position 441,742,017 of record OV702295.1, read on the forward strand.
TTAAATTTTTATTTGAGCATTGAGTTAAATAAGGAACATTTGATGCTCTAGCGAAGAAGAAGGAAGATTGATAATGCCAAAATTGGTCGAAAATCTAAGCTGACATTTTTTTTATCAAAACTTGATATTTCATTAAGTTTTAGATTAATAAAGAATCCTTGGATAAGCAGAAATTTTTTGGTGGACACAGAAGGTTTAACGACCAACTATACGACGGGAATAAAATTCCGGCCATATAGTTACGGTCGTATAGTTGTTTCAACATCACCCCTTCCATCCACGAAAGGTACTGATAGTTTAACGACCAACTATATGGCTAGAATTAAAAATTCCGCTCGTATAGCTGTCATCGTATAGATATCGATGCCTTTGACAAAACTATTTTCTAAGTACTGAGAGTTTAACGACCAATTGTACGGCCGGAATTAAAAATTCTGCCTATATAGTTGCGGTCGTATAGTTATCGACCCATCTCCAAAAAAAATATTCACACTCTAGAGAGTTTAACGACCAACTATACGACGGGAATAAAAAATTCCCGTCCGTATAGTTTTGTCCGTATAGTTGGGTCCAGCGTAGATATAATCTATAGTCGGTTCATAACTATACGACGGGATCTGTACGGGTCGCGCCCGTATAGTTGCTCATTACGAAAGGCGGCTAGGGTTTTTGACCTCCCCTTTTAAAGTTGATCGCGTCTAACCTTTTCCATTAAGTTCGCAGAGCTACAACCTCCAGCCTCGAAAAATCCTCGCCATCCCTGTACAAGCCCCTCTAACAACATCCGTGTAGCGAAGCCATGCAAACCTTCCATGTCAACAAGATCTGGAAGAAGAAAGAAGAGAAGCCCGTGAAAAGGATCGAAGAAGTAGAACCTAAAGGATTAGCGCATCATCCAGCCTGGAGATCAAGTCTCTCCCAAATTGGGAGGACATGTTCCCGTAAAGGATGGAGATGATGAGACAAGCTGAGCGGGGAAATAACAAGGATGAGTATCTCCCTAATCCTTATCGTTACAACATAGGATCCTATTATAAACATCCTCTCGGTCCATTACCTCTTAAACCTAAGAAGGTGCAGCAAGATGAGATTCATGATAAGATCTATGAGTTGGAAAAGGCTTCGAAGGCATGCGTTGAAACAATTGGAGAAGGGATTGACTCCTACTGGATGATGAGCAAAGACCTTGAGAAAAAGGTCGATGACATCGATGGTAGAGTTGGTTTCTTAATTAAAACTGTCTTTGAGTTGACAGCTAAGAAGAAATTCCTCAAGAAGAAAATGTTGAATCTTCAATACGACATGGCCGAGCTCCGCATCCGCTTTGCAAGCATAGTTAAAGATGGCAACATAAAAGAAGAGGGCAACTGATGGCTCAATGCACGGCGCCCAGAAAAATGCTTGATGGCGGTGTTGATGTAGAGCTCGTTGGGAACCCCAAGAGGAAGGTATGATGAGCACAGCAGCAAGTTTCCCTCAGTATGAAACCAAGGTTTAATCGAACCAGTAGGAGCAAGGAAACACCCTAAAGGTGTTACTAGCTGAGCTTTGGCAGGGCGCACTACCGGTGCTAGTAGCAACGTGGAGACCTACACAACACAACCACAGAACTTTGTCCCCAACTTGCAATGAAGTTGTCAATCTCACCGTGTTTTGCGGAAAACAAAGGATTAAACGTATCGAATGGAAAGAAGTAATAGTTTGTAGAAAGTAAACACAAAGAAGTAAACAATTGTAGATTGTATGTAAAGAAAAGGACCGGGATCCATAGTTCACTAGAGGTGGCTCTCCTTAGATAGATAACATGCTGGGTGAACAAATTACAGCGGGGCAATTGACAAACACCGAGAAAGCAATACATGCATATACTAATCATCTTGACTCCTTTGAGATTTGATTGGACATTACAATATTATACATAGACCGCCATCCAACTGCATCTATGACTAATAATCCACCTTCAGGTTATCATACGAACCCCCTCCAGTATTAAGTTGCAAGCAACATATTATTGCTTTACGAACTACGTGTAAAGTAAACAATACGATTGTTCTATGAACAAAGGATTGTTGTTTTCTCCCTAGTAGCAACAACACATCTAGTATCTTAGAGATTTCTGTCACTTCCCCATATTACCAGAGGCATGAACCCACTATCGAGCATAAATACCAACTCTTGGAGTTGCTAGCATCTACTTGGCCAAGATAGCTACTAACAACGGAAAGCATGCAAGATCACAAATAACAAAGACATGATAGAATCAATAATCAATCTGAAATAGCATCTCAATATCCATCGGATCCCCGCAAACACAACATGCAGAATTACAAATAGATGATCTTGATCATGAACGGAGCTCACAAGATCTAAACATGAAAGCACAAAGGAGGAGAACCAACCATCTAGCTACTACATGGATCCGTAGTCCAAGGATGAACCACTCACGCATCACACCGGAGGCTTCCATGGTGATGAAGAAGGCCTCCAGGGTGAATTCCCCTCTCCGGCAGGGTGCCGGGAAGAGCTTCAGATCCCTCCTGATCTAGGGATGGAGATGACGGCCGCTACAGACTCTTTCGTGGATTTTTGATCGGGTACTTAGGGTTTTCGTCCCGAGGGCAATATATAGGCGGAAGGAGAGGCCGAGGGGGTGCCAGGAGCGGCCACACTACCCCCTGGTGCGGGCCAGGCCTGGCCGCGCGGCCAGGTGGTGTGGTGGCCCCCTGGCCCCTCTCCATCTCGTATTCTGGGACTTGATGAAATCCGGAAAAATAGGCACTTTGGCTTTTGTCCCATCCAATTCTGCGAATATTCATTTTCTGACTTTCCTGGAACCAAAAACAGCAGAAAACAGGCAGCTGGCACTGTGGCTCTTGTTAATAGGTTAGTCCAAGAAATCATATGAAAAGTACTCCAAAGTTGTAACAAAACACAAGAAAGTGGATAAAACCAAGCATGGAACATCAAAAATTATAGATACATTTGCAATGTATCAACATCCCCAAGCTTAACTCCTGCTCGTCCTCGAGTAGGTAAGTGATAAAAAGAAAGAATAATTTTTGAGGTGACATGCACCATCAAAGACTTGATCAAAGTATTTGCAAAACATTCAAAGCTGGGATCATAGTACTTCAATCATAACATGAAAGATAAAGTTCTAGCAATAAGCAAAGAAACTATGATGCAACATGAAAAGGCACAAACAAAAGATTCATGAATAATAATGCTTTGCAAGACGTTTGTTTGTTTCACATAAAGAAAACATAGCATACTAGTATTCAGCTTGTCCCTCAATAGAGTAGCAAATATAAATGCATAGGACACCTTCAAAGTTCATAAGAGTGACTAGATACAATAGTTTAAAACAAGCAATATCAAGTTATGCATCAATCAACTAGTCTTGGGACAATGCACATAGAACTAAGAATGGCCACTATGCTCTGAAAGTAGGTGCATAAAGATAGAAGGTGGAGACTCAATATAATGGTGGAAGAAAGGCCTTAAAAAGGAAGTAGGGATTCAAGTCTCATAAAGAGCTTCCAAAAATTATGGTACTTATAGCTTTCAGCTCTCATTGCCCCTATCATAAGCATCTTTAAGGTGATTAAGGTTAAAGTGACACAACTAAGAGGATATGATTGACAAGTTATAAACCGAAATCTCATGCCCCTTACTTACGAAGACCGATCCTCATGCTACTCAACTTCAGTCACGAGTAAGCTCTTGTCATTGTAAGTATATGTGTATCATTAAGAACCGCTAACGGGGTACCCCTTGCACATGATACGGGAGCTTTCCCATAATCAAATGACAAGGCAAGCAGACAATGAGCGTCTCAGCGATCTTTTTATTTGCTATTTGCATAGGTTTTTATTGAGGATGCTTCATAGAATGCTCATTATGGTGATGCTGCAAGTTTCCACCATGATTAGGCATGTCTTAGGCTAGCGGCCCAGGCGTTTCTCTAACACACATACAAACTCCATGATCTTACAAGTTCCACTTTTATTTCACACCGCCGGGATCCGTAAGCAAAAGAACATGATATCAACGGGGTACAAAGTACAAGTGCAATGTTTAAAGCGTTCCCATGAAACATGGTTCTGCTAATTTCAACTTATAAAGCGCAAGAATATACGCAACAAAGAAGGACCCAATGGTTCAAGTTTATTAGATGCAAAAAGTAAAGTGTGCCATCAAGTTCGTGAGAGCTTTAATCACTAGCTTTCTCATAACAAGTTTAATTTGGAAGGTAAACAAAAGCATGAATATACTTGGAATAGCATAAGCTAGTAGGTAGGTATGGTGGACTCTTTGGAATAACTTGGTTTAGGGAGTTGGATGCATGAGTGGAACTCATACTTTGTTGTGGAGGCTAGCAAAAGACTGGGAGCGACAAACTAAGAGAGCAATAATGGCCATAATCATGCAGAGCGACAAAACATCATTGATCAAAGCATAAAGTGATACTACAAGTTGAAAACTAAAGGATCATAAAGGCTTATGGTGACTTGAGATAGTCATAACATGGTGTGAGCATGCGCCAAGTCAAACCAAATAAAGCATCAAAGGAGAATACCACTACACTATGCTTTAATATGCTAAAACAACGCATGGTTCATCCAAGGCACATTAATCAATCTCAATTGTTTATAACAAGTCATGCTACAACAAAGAATACTAAGCATAAAGCCAAAACAATATCAAGCATGGCATGACAAAGCATAGGCCACAGTCAAAAACGAGCTCTTTTTACCACATAAGCATGAACTTTCCTACTCTTTTCCAAACCAAACCAAACTATCTGCAAACCAATGTATGAAAGAGGGGGTCCAACCAATTTATTCAGAAAACTAAGCAAACCAAGCAAACAAAAAAACCAAAACGAAAACGAAAAAGAAGACGCTCCAAGAACAACACAACTGTGCATGAAACAATAAAAATGAGGCGTTTGGAAGAAACCTGGGATTTTTATTGATGAAGAAGGGGATGCCTTGGGCATATCCAAGCTTTGACGCTTGTACTCCTTGGATATTTCCTGGGGTGACATGCGTGGCATCCCCAAGCTTGAGCTTTAGTCCATCCTTCATCTCATTACTTATTCCTTCCATACACCTGAAATTTTTCCTTCACACAATCTTTATTAGCAACATTAGTGCACTCAAGATAAATAAGTCTTAATCTTCAATTCTAACACCAAATAAACTTCCATTAGAACACTAGCTACTGTAGCACTTCTCTCAAAAATCTCAATTCCCTGAACTCAAAAAGGAACCAACAAGAAGCAAATGCAGAAAATGGCAGAAATCTGTCAAAACAGACCAGCAGGTAAAGACGAATTTTTTCGAAGACCTTATGTTGCTCAAATAAAAAAGTGTTGAACTAACGAAAGTTAGATAACAACCTGGGGCAGAAGAACAAAAAATTACAGCTCAATCCGACATACAGATCTCTCTCACGAATTTTTATGGTGAAGTACAAAAATCTGTTTCGGGACAACAACTTTCTCAATCATTACTTCTCTCTCATTAGAGGTTACTCTTGGCACAAAAAGCAAATAAAAATGATAAGGAGCGGTTATTACTGAAGTAATAACTTCCAAGACTCATCTAGAACTTTTGGGTTATCTCCCAATAAGTACTTTTCTTTAACGCCTTTAAGTTAGGCATAAGAAGCAAGAAAAAATCAAGTGTTCTCAAGTGAAGAAGCATTAAGACCAAATTTCTTGCCCTTACCTCTCTTACTTTTATTCTTAACCTTGGGGAAAATATGATTGTTTGGTGGAGAAGAAAGATGCATGGTCCCCTTTCCCACATCTATTATTGCTCCAAGGAGTTCTAATAGGGACCTTCCAAGTGTAATTTGTCATTTTCCTGCACATTCAATAACAAGATAATCAATAAAAATCGTTTTCCCAAGGATCTTTGTAGACACTCCTTCAGCTATTCCAAGAGGTAATATGGTAGTATTATTAGCAAGAGATATTTCTTTTCCTCCTTCAGTGAACCCCCAAGTATTCAGAGATTTATAAATATCTTTGGGCATAAGACAAAATTCAGACATGATATCACAGCGAGCTTGAAAAGTTTTAGTGTTTATCTTGATCTTTACTGTAGGGAACCACTTTGATGGTTCAGAGTTTATTGAAACATAATTGTGATGCTCCCTAAGCATGTTATAGCAATTTTCTAAGCTAGTAGTGCTAGCCTCAAGAGTGTTCAACCTAGCAAATATTTTTGCGAAAGAAATATCAGTTTGGCTAGGCATGTTGTAAGTGAGGATCAATTTCTTTATAGCATTAATAGCATCATCCGCATTACATTGGAGGAAATCTCCTCCCACAACAGCATCTAAAGCATATCTATAGCAAAGAGCAATCCCAAGGTAAAAACTGCTAAGGAACAAGCTTTGAGTCATTTTAGGCTCAGTTTTTTCATGTAGATCGGAGATTCTAGACCAAGCTTTTTTAAAACTTTCCTCAATTCCTTGTTTAAAAGTGAAAATCATTTCCTCGGGTGACATAGTGATTGGAGCAAGGCTAGACATAGTGGCAACTCAAGGTAGGAACTAATTTTTTTGTGTTTTTGATAACAAAACAAGCAAACAAAGCAAAAAGAAACTAAGCAAAACAAAAATAACAAAGTAAATAGATTGGTTATGAGGGACTCCCCTTGTGAAGATGTCCTTGACTCCCCAACAACGGCACCAGGAAAATGGCGCGTGGTTGACGTGGGAGTTTCTTCTTCTACGGATCCCCGACAACGGCGCTAGAAAAATGCTTGATGGCTCAATGCACGGCGCCTAGAAAAATGCTTGATGGCGGTGTTGATGTAGAGCTCGTTGGGAACCCCAAGAGGAAGGTATGATGAGCACAACAACAAGTTTCCCTCAGTATGAAACCAAGGTTTAATCGAACCAGTAGGAGCAAGGAAACACCCCAAAGGTGTTACTAGCTGAGCTTTGGCAGGGCGCACTACCGGTGCTAGTAGCAACGTGGAGACCTGCACAACACAACCACAGAACTTTGTCCCCAACTTGCGATGAGGTTGTCAATCTCACCGTGTTTTGTAGAAAACAAAGGATTAAACGTATCGAATGGAAAGAAGTAATAGTTTGTAGAAAGTAAACACAAAGAAGTAAACAATTGTAGATTTTATGTAAAGAAAAGGACCGGGATCCATAGTTCACTAGAGGTGGCTCTCCTTAGATAGATAACATGCTGGGTGAACAAATTACAGCGGGGCAATTGACAAACACCGAGAAAGCAATACATGCATATACTAATCATCTTGACTCCTTTGAGATTCGATTGGGCATTACAACATTATACATAGACCGCCATCCAACTGCATCTATGATTAATAATCCACCTTCAGGTTATCATCCGAACCCCCTCCAGTATTAAGTTGCAAGCAACAGATTATTGCTTTACAAACTACGTGTAAAGTAAACAATACGATTGTTCTATGAACAAAGGATTGTTGTTTTCTCCCTAGTAGCAACAACACATCTAGTACCTTAGAGATTTCTGTCACTTCCCCAGATTACCAGAGGCATGAACCCACTATCGAGCATAAATACTAACTCTTGGAGTTGCTAGCATCTACTTGGCCAAGATAGCTACTAACAACGGAAAGCATGCAAGATCACAAATAACAAAGACATGATAGAATCAATAATCAATCTGAAATAGCATCTCAATATCCATCGGATCCCCGCAAACACAACATGCAGAATTACAAATAGATGATCTTGATCATGAACGAAGCTCACAAGATCTAAACATGAAAGCACAAAGGAGGAGAACTAGCCATCTAGCTACTACATGGATCCGTAGTCTAAGGATGAACTACTCATGCATCACACCGGAGGCTTGCATGGTGATGAAGAAGGCCTCCAGAGTGAATTGCCCTCTCCGGCAGGGTGCCGGGAAGAGCTTCAGATCCCTCCCGATCTAGGTATGGAGATGACGGCCGCTACAGACTCTTTCGTGGATTTTTGATCGGGTACTTAGGGTTTTTGTCCCGAGGGTAATATATAGGCGGAAGGAGAGGCCGAGGAGGTGCCGGGAGCGGCCACACCACCCCTAGCGCGGGCCAGGCCTGGCCGCACGGCCAGGTGGTGTGGTGGCCCCCTGGCCCCTCTCCGTCTCGTATTCTGGCACCTGATGACATCCGGAAAAATAGGCACTTTGGCTTTTGTCCCGTCCAATTCCGAGAATATTCATTTTCTGACTTTCCTAGAACCAACAACAGCAGAAAACTGGCAGCTGGCACTATGGCTCTTGTTAATAGGTTAGTCCAAGAAATCATATGAAAAGTACTCCAAAGTTGGAACAAAACACAAGAAAGTGGATAAAACCAAGCATGGAACATCAAAAATTATAGATACATTTGCAATGTATCAGCAACGCTCTTTCTACCAAGGAGGAGGAATAGGTACCAACAAGGAGTTATTTGATCCCGCCTGGCTTGATTCCCAGCTTGGGGAGATCTTTAAAGACCTTGTAATCTATCTTGTAAGTTTTATATCACTATTTTGTTTTGCATTAGTTCAAACTAGGAATAAAGTTTGCATCATTAGAATTCAATTTAGGAATCCCTTTAATGAAATTTTGAGTTTATTATTATATATGGAGCAATATTGAGTTTGTGCTTGTCTTATTAGATATATGAATTGCTTGAGTATAATTTTACTTGCACTCGATAATAGAAATAGTAGTCTTCCACACCATTGGTATTAATGGAACATATAAAGATAATTTTATCAATATGTTGTAAATCTATGGTTTGATTTACAAAGAAAAATTATCTATGTAGTTAAGTTGAAAAATAAACCTTGAACAAAGGAAAATAAAAGTGCGATCAAAATAGAGTGAGAACAAGTCGAGGTAGAATCTTCAAGTCATAAGAATGCTTCATATATGATTGGAATTTGATAATTGAGATCGTTAAACTTTGAATTCCTACATGAAGTGGAATGTATGGCTAGCTCCTTTGCACAACACTTAAACAAAAGTGTGAGCATATACACAAAAGAGAAGAAAAGAAAGAAGAAAAAGAGCAAGTGTGCAAAGAGCAAATAGGCATATACCACTATATTGTAGTATGACAAAGATACACTTTTGAGATTTTGAATCCCAAGTGAATACATTGATCCTAAAACACTTGGGACTACCTCGTTAACTCATTTGTTTGAACCGGATACTTTTACATTATGTTGAGATTCATCTTTTATGAACTGTTGATCACCAAGGTGTGGAAGCCTGCTAATACTATTCAGATGGTTCGAGTAAGGTACTATTCATGAATTTATTCCTATGTATCGTATATGATAAAAACATAATGCAACTACCTCATTTATTCTATTGACTCAGCTTCATGAACATGAGGATCACATCCATCAAGCTAAACTTGCTCGGGACGAGCAAGATTCTAAGCTTGGGGAAGTTGATGAGTTCATATTTGCATCATGTTTTACATTATTATTTTGCATTGTAGATGTAGGATCTTGGTATTTTATGGCGCTCGTGCACACATTTTATGTCTGTTTTCACCAGGATCAAGACAGATGATGGATCCAATAGACACAATTCTTGGAGCAGTTGTATTGAGGAGAAAAGGAGTCAAAAACAACGTAAATCGCTTATTTCGGAAATATTAATAATACCAGAAGAAAAACCAAAGCGATCAAAGGAGACAGACGGTTTAACGACCAACTATATGACCAGAATAAATTTTCCGGCCGTATAGTTCCGGTCGTATAGTTGGCGCCGCCACCGCCTCCTCAAATAGTTTCACCCCGTGCAACTGGATCGGGGAGACGACATACAGAACACCCAGAAATCACGAAAACCTCACCTCTGAAAGGCATCTGGAGGGGGAACTCATCCACCAGGGATCCATCTTCACCCTGCGCAGATCCGGGAGGCTAAGGCATTGATCTTCATCGTCCACCGCTGCATCACCACCATCTCCATCCATCCCATCTACATCTTGTCTAGGTCTTGTTGTAATTCTCGTACTCGTTGTGGATTTATACAAGTACTATTCATCTATGATTGTTTCCATTACCATTGCCATGATGTTGATTGCCTCCATGTTTGAGTAGATCTCTAGTTCTTGGGGAGATGGAGAAACCCTAGCATATGATTGAAATGACATAGAGATTATTATGTTATACATCATTATGTGTATGTGTTAATTGTCTTCATCTTGATGTTGGGAGTTGTGCACCTCCTTAATATTTGTCTCCTATGGGGACTCGATGAAGGGGGTTACTTGTTGGTAGATGGAGGGATGATAGCGCTTACTGTAACTATAAAGCTGTTGTCATTCTTTACATACTAACTTGGAGAATCAAGGAGAACTCATTAAGCCATGTCCATGCCACGGGCGAAATCCCTTAATAGCGGGATAATACGATTGATGTTGTTATTCGTTAGCTGTGGTTATGAAGATGATGTGAGCAGTGGTTGCTGCCTATTTGTCCATATATAGAGCTCCTCCCACATACATACATATTATGAGGATATTTTTGATAATAATCTTGATTGCTTAGTCAAAATTGCTAGCGGTGTATCCACCACTCCCCGAGAACGCCTTTTCCCCAATTGTAGTTCCAAAGTTCTATTACACATGCGATTCTTACTTTCTGTATTAAGTTTTACTTTACTTGATATTACCTCGTTCAACCAAAAACCCCAAAACAACTCTACTTTTCTTGCATCTTAAAGTTATTTCTTAAGTACTTTGTTTAGTTATAGTTAAAAGCATTTTAGTCTTTCGCCTACTACTCCCTGTGGGATCGATATCTTTATTTCGAAACTAGCTACAAACGATATGTGCACTTGCAGTCATCACACACCCACTCGAATAGTAAGGGGCTGTTGGGGAGCATAGAGCCTTCATGTGGTAGATTATTTCATGTTTTGTGCACTAGCCCATGCGCAAGCACGCATGCGGGCCAGAGTAGGTGCAGCGATCCAGGAGCAAGTGCGAGGCATGGGGCGCGCAGGTGGGCCACCACGGACAAGGCCCACTCGACTAGCAGTAGTAGCCGCGCGAACCAGCTAGGGCGCGGGCGCTGGGCTGGGGCGGTGAGAGCCCACCCGGCCACTGCCTCAAGCTGGGATGGCTACCTCCTATTCTCCTTTTTTCCTTTAGTCCCACCCCAGGACTTTAGGGAGGGGAATCCTCCCTTTTCACCTATATAAAGAGGTCTATATTGGTGAGAAAAAGACAAATAGAAATAAATTGGGATTTTCTCTAAGGAAATTTTCCTTAGAGGATTTTCTCCTGAGTTAGGGCTATGCGCGCAAAGGGAGTACTTCATTGTGGCATGATGACCCACAAGTATAGGGGGTGTATTGCAGTATTTTCGATAAGTAAGAGTGTCGAACCCAACGAGGAGCAGAAGGTGCTGGCTAGTGGCTAGGAGCAGGAATTCTCTGTAAATACTTAGCAAACAGATTTTTAGGGGTTTTTGATAATGCAAGAAAATAAAGTACGAGTAAATAAAAGACAATAAGAATAAATGCAGCAAGTGGCCCAATCCTTTATTCAGCAAAGGACAAGCCGATTGTATTACTTAAGATGACCAAACGTTCTCGAGGACACACGGGAATTCTGTCAAGTGCTTTCGCTTCATATAGTTGATCAATCTTCTTTAGTTTGCTAAGTGTTGTGTGGGTGAACCTGTGCTAATGTACCGACCTTCCTAGGACTAATACATACTTGTGATTATACCCCTTGCAAAAATCCGTAAGTACAATAAAGTAATTAAGGTAGAAACCTAACCACAACTTTAAACTCTAAGACCCTGACGTCCCTTGTGCAATGGTTTCCTAACGGGGGTTCGGGTTTCTGTCACTCCGGCAACCCCTACGATTAGTAGCCAAATACACAATGCATTCCCCTAGGCCCATATAGGTGAAGTGTCATGTAGTCGACGTTCACATGACAACACTAGAAGAAGTACACCACAGCTTAAATATCAAACTATTGAATCTTTCTCAACACAAATCCACTACTAACAACATGACTTCTCCCATGTCCTCAAAAACAAAACGAACTACTCACAAGACATCATATGGATCATGATCAGAGATGGAATAATGATGTATAACAATCTGAACATAAACAATAATTCAACGGTTCACTCAATAGCATCAACTACAAAGAGTAATCAACACCGGGAAAGTTTCCCCTAAGAACTATGCAAGATTCAACCCAATTGTTACAGCAATATGGAGATGGTGATGATGGTGCTGATGGTGATGATGGTGATTATGATGGTGGTGATGATCCTGATGAAGTCCAGCTTTTGATGGCGATAATCTCCCCTCTCCGGGAAAGAATTCCCCCGGCCGAAATCTGTCTGCCGGAGAGATCTTTCTCTCTCGGTGTTTTTCGCCCCGTAGAGGCGGTGAAATCTTTCTGTGGTCACCCCCCAGGTATTAGGGTTTCGTGGAGATAATATACGCCAGAGGGGAGAGCTGGAGGTGGGCCAGGGTGGCCACACCACCTGGTGGCGCAGCCTAGGGTGGCCCGTGCCAGGGGGTGGTGTGGGCCCCCTGTGGCCCATCTCCACTCCTCCTTCTGGCAGTCTTCGTCTTTTGGAAAAATAGGATTTTCCATATATTTTCCCGGATTTTCTGATCTTCGCGAATTTTGCCTCCAAACAGCACCTTTTCCATCAGAATCCTGACTGCAGCGGTCCATGCTCCAAAAGTCATCAACCATGCAAAAACAGATGAAATTACATAAGTATCATCTCTTAATATGAAATATATCAATGAATAATAGTAAATTATGATATAGAATAGTGATGCAAAATGGATGTATCAACTCCCCCCAAGCTTAGACTTCGCTTGTCCCCAAGCGAAACCGATCTGAATAAACATGGCCTCAGGTTTGTGGAGTGAAGAGTCGATAAAAGAATACGGACAAGAAGCATCACATTCATCAATACATAGATCATAATAGAAGACAACTCATTATTATATAACTTAACTTGCAATAAGTAAAGGAAACACAATAAAGATACATAAAGTGAATCATAATTGGTAATGGCAAACTTAGCTGTTGGTCGAAGAATAGTTGACAATTTGCTAGAGTTCTCAAATAACTGATTTTCAATGATAGCTTTCAAAGTAGTAATCACCAAGATAAGAGCAATGTGCAAAACAAGGAACATAAGAAACATGATTGAATAAATCATCATATGAATGAATGAAACATAACAACTCAAAATACTTGCTGAGATAGAAGGGAATAGGTTTACTAACTCAACTAAAAAGTAAAAGAAAGGCCCTTCGCAGAGGTAAGCAGGGATTTCAAGTTTCATAAAGAGCTCCCAAAAATTATGATACTTATTATCTTTCAGCTCTCATTGCCCCTATCATAGGCATCTTTAGGTGATTAAAGTTAAAGTGATCAAATACGAGGATATGCTTGACAAGTTGTAAATTGAAAATCTCATGTCCCTTGAATACGAGGGCTGCTCCTCATGTTACTCAAGTTTAGTCACCGGTAAGTTCTTGTCATAGTAAGCACATGTGTATCATGGAGAACCGCCAACGGGGTACCCCTTGCCCGATGATACAGAAGAATCCTCATATCAAAATGACAAGGCAAGCAGACAACGAGCATCTCAGCAATCTTCTTATTTACCATGGGAATATGATGCCTTTTCTCTCTTTCCTCTTTTCTCATCTTTTTTTATTTTTCTCAATCTCTATCTTTTTTTATAAGAAGAATGCTTCATAGATGCTCATTATGGTTACGTTGCAGGTTTCCACCATGACAACATGGATTAGACCAGCAGCCCAGGCGTTTCTTTAACACACATGCATAACTCCATGGACTTACAAGCTCCCCTTTCATTTCACACCGACGACATCCATAGACAAAAGAACATGATATCAACTAGGTACAAAGTACCAATGCAATGTTGAAAGAGTTCCCCATGACAACATGGTTCTGCTAATTCACAACTTACAAAGCGCAAGCATATACGCAACATAAATGGGCACAATGGTTCAAGTTTAATAAATGCAAGAAAGTAAACTGTGCCATCAAGTTCGTGAGAGCTTTAATCACTAATTTTCATATAACAAGTTTAATTTGGAAGGTAGATAAAAACAAGAATTTACTTGGAATAGCAATAATGCTAATAGGTAGGTATGGTGGACACAAATGACATAGGTTTTGGTTTAAGGAATGGATGCACGAGAAGAATTCCCTCTCAGTACAGGTTTTTGGCTAGCAAGGCTGGGTAGCAAGTATAAGAGTTGAAGGAAACAAACAAACACACAAGTGATAAAAACAAACATGCAATCTTCCTTGAAAGCACAAAAGATCTTAACTAGAGAATACTAAACTTATGAGCAAATCAAGAAAGAAAGATGATGAAATTATATTTCTTTAAGGGTACTTTTATCTTTTTCATTCAATTCTCAAAAATAGTGTTGCTACTGACCGAGCCAGGTTTGCCAAAACCAACTAAATGAACTCAATGATCCCAAAGTGATACCAATACTAACAACAAGATCAATCATATAAGTATGAATTGAAAACTAATATAAGATATGCAAAAGAGTAAATGATAGAACTTCTCATTAATATTCCATAACGGCAACTCACACCAAGGGATACATATCTAACGAGGGAGGGGACACTTCCATAATGCAAACCATCCTACATGATAACTTCTCTATTCATGACATGACTCTACTAAAAAGGTAAAAAGATAGAAGATAGTGATGTGATACCGCGGCACTCCCCCAAGCTTGGAACAAACCAAGGGGATGCCAAAACCTGATGACGAATTACTCCTTCGGTGGTGGTGGTATTCTCTCGGTTGGCATGAGGAAATCTTCTAGCATCTTGCGAAGCCTGTTATTCTCCTCTTGAAGCATATCCACCTTCCTCCTAATGACTCAGTACTTGTCGCAGAACTCATCGGTGACTCGTAGAGCTTCCACTGCTGCAGGGCAAGAACTGAGATCTAGAGTTGGAGGTATCAGCCCCTTCATGCCTGCTGTCATGTCCTTTACTTCCTCCCTGCCATTTCGATCCATGTCTTCGCGCCTAGTTGCGATCCTTTCTTCTTCCACCCATCCTACGAAGGTCTTTTGCTCAAGATTGTGATGGAGCTCACGACGGCATCGTAGCTCGTAATCCTTTGAAGATGAACCCCTGGACGACATCTGAACAAAACAGACCGAAACAAAAACACGACGAGAACAAGATATATGAACCTCGGGGGATCTGGGAGATTATATATTACGAAGTTTTACAACAAAAGGAAGGTACTAGGAGAAACCGGGTCGGAGACGGAGTCCGAGGTGGCCACACCACCTGGTGGCGCGTCCAGGGGTGGGCCCGCGCCATAGGGTGGTGTGAGCCACCCTGGCTCCGTTTCCGTCCCTCTTTTGCTTCGTAGCTTTCCTTGTTGGCTAAAAACTGCAAAAATATAACTGGATAGATCTTTTGCGGTACTTTTCTTACCAGAACTGTTACCTATTTGAAAACAGACTCTGCAGGTCTCTGAATTTGGTATTTAGTAGATTCTTCCAGAGTCACCACTTGAATAACATCAATATCTTCATCTTCATACACTTATTGCTTGAGTCATGAAACCTTTCACTTCCTCTTTACACCATTTTCTCCACTAACCTGGAAATTTCTTTCACACAAAACTTCACACAGTTCTCATTAGGAACATTAGTATAAGTGTAGTGATAAAACCTTTTGAGTCCAATTTCAACTGAAAACCATCAAAACATAAGCTACTGTAGAAACTCCTTCCAAAAACCCAAAAATAATTCAAAAAGGAAATCAATTAAAGAAGCAAATGCAAGAGTGGCAAAATCTGTCAAAACAGACCAGCAGGTAAAGATCAATTTTTTCGAAAATATTCTGTTGCTCAAATCAAAAAGTGAAAAACTAACAAAAGTTAAATAACAACCTGGGGCAGAAGCACAAAAAATTACAACTCAATCCGACATACAGAGATCTCTCACGAATTTTTACGGTGAAGCACAAAATCTGTTTCGGGACAACAACTTCCCCAAATCTTACTTCTCTCTCATTAGAGGTTGATCTTGACACAAAAACCAAACAAAAAGGATAAGGAGAGGTTATTACTGAAGTAATAACTTCCAAGACTCAAAGAAACAAAAACAAACTGAAAGCAAAAATAAATTGGGTTGTCTCCCAAAAAGCTCTTTCTTTATAGCCATTAAGATGGGCATGATAATTTTGATGAAGCTCACCTAGGAATATGAATCGAAGTGAAAGAGAGCATTAAGAAGCAAAAATACACACGTTTTAAGTCTAACCCACTTCCTATGGAAGGGAATTTTGTAAACAAACAAGTTGTTGGAACCAGAGACTACTAGCATAGAAAGGTAAAAGAAGTGCAACATAAAAACTTTCAACATAAAACGAGGAAACTTGACATTATTGAGATACATAAGAAAACTTTTCCCTCTCTCATAGTAACTTTCAGTATCATGCATAAACTTAACAATATAACTATCACAAGGACCATCATAATAATGATCACTTATTCTAACAGAAAACACAGGAATACTAGTTCTCATAACACTACTTTGTGAAATAATATTAGAGGTATCCTTACCAAGGATAGTGTGTCCCTCTTCTACATATTTAGTGACAAAGTCTTTCACATTTGCTATTATAGGTTCATCATCCATTTGTTTATCAGGTTCAACAACTTTACTTGTACTTTCATTAACCATACTAGCTATCATAGAACGTTCCTTTATCTTAACTAGGAAAGGGATTTTCTCATTGTAAGGTTCAGGTAAAACATGATTAGCAGTATAAACTTCAGTATTTCTTGCAGGAACACTCTTAGCAATATCTTTATAAGGTTCATGATACTTATTCCACTTCTTTTTAGGCACTTCAATGTAGGATGCAAAAGCCTTAAAATAAGTTGCAATAGCTTGAGAGTCTAGACCATAAGCATTTTTAATATTTTGAAAGTCATTAGTTCCCATAAAAGATTCAATGCATTCATAATCATAATTTATACCTGACCTTCTTCCTTTGTCATTCTCCCAAGCTTCAGCATTGTCTTGAATACGGCCCAGAAGATCCCATTTAGCTTCTTCTTCCATGCGAGTGAATGATCTAGCACAAGAAGCATCCAATAAATCCTTATCATGAAGAGAAAGCCTTACATAAAAGTTATTGATAATAATATTGTTGGGGAGCTCATGAATGGTACATTTGAGCATTAGTAACTTCAATCTCCCCCAAGCTTGAGTTGTACTCTCTCCATCAAGAGGCCAAAAATTGTATATTTGATTCCGATCTTTATGAATCTCACTAGGAGGATAAAACTTTAAATAAAAGAGAGGTATTATTTCCTCCCATTCAAGAGCTTGACCACTCTTCAGCAGCTTATACCAGTCCTCAGCTCTTCCTTTCAGTGATAATGAGAACAACTTCTCTTGACTTGATCTGTAGTAATACTTGCACACTTGAACAACCCGCATAATTCGTGTATAAAGAGTAAATGATCACCAGGATGGACAGTTCCATCCCCAACATAGTAGTTATCCATAACACGATCAATAATTCTTGTAGGTATTTTAAAAGTATCATTCTCAACAGGTGGTGATTCATCTACTACCTTAGCAGTGGTAGTAGCATTAAGAAATAAGAAACTCAGCGAATTATCCATATTGAAAATAAAGCAACTAATAGGAATAAACAATACTCACAGTAAAAGTTTCCTTTACCAGTTCCACTCTCCAATAGCGCTTCATTCCCCGGCAACGGTGCCAGAAAATAGTCTTGATGACCCACAAGTATAGGGGGTGTATCGCAGTATTTTGATAAGTAAGAGTGTCGAACCCAACGAGGAGCAGAAGTTGCTAGCTAGTGGCTAGGAGCAGGAATTCTCTGTAAATACTTAGCAAACGGATTTTTAGGGGTTTTTGATAACGCAAGAAAATAAAGAACGAGTAAATAAAAGATAATAAGAATAAATGCAGCAAGTGGCCCAATCCTTTATTCAGTAAAGGACAAGCCAGTTGTATTACTTAAGATGACCAAACGTTCTCGAGGACACACGGGAATTCTGTCAAGTGCTTTCGCTTCATATAGTTGATCAATCTTCTTTAGTTTGCTAAGTGTTGTGTGGGTGAACCTGTGCTAATGTACCGACCTTCCTAGGACTAATACATACTTGTGATTATACCCCTTGCAAACATCCGTAAGTACAAGAAATTAATTAAGGTAGAAACCTAACCACAACTTTA
This sequence comes from Avena sativa, assembly GCA_916181665.1. Lineage (NCBI taxonomy): Eukaryota > Viridiplantae > Streptophyta > Magnoliopsida > Poales > Poaceae > Avena > Avena sativa. Next base: position 441,760,318 of record OV702295.1, read on the forward strand.
AACTCTAAGACCCTGACGTCCCTTGTGCAATGGTTTTCTAACAGGGGTTCAGGTTTCTATCACTCCGGCAACCCCTACGATTAGTAGCCAAATACACAATGCATTCCCCTAGGCCCATATATGTGAAGTGTCATGTAGTCGACGTTCACATGACACCACTAGAAGAAGTACACCACAACTTAAATATCAAACTATTGAATCTTTCTCAACACAACTCCACAACTAACAACATGACTTCTCCCATGTCCTCAAGAACAAAACGAACTACTCACAAGACATCATATGGATCATGATCAGAGATGAAATAATGATGTATAACAATCTGAACATAAACAATAATTCAACGGTTCACTCAATAGCATCAACTACAAAGAGTAATCAATACCAGAAAAGTTTCCCCTAAGAACTATGCAAGATTTAACCCAATTGTTACAGCAATATGGAGATGGTGATGATGGTGATGATGATGGTGGTGATGATCCCGATGAAGTCCAGCTTGATGGTGGTGTTGATGGCGATGATCTCCCCTCTCCAGGAAGGAATTCCCCCGGCAGAAATCTGTCTGCCGGAGAGATCTTTCTTTCTCGGTGTTTTCCGCCCCGTAGAGGCGGCGGAATCTTTCTGTGGTCGCCCCCAGGTATTAGGGTTCCGTGGAGATAATATACGCCAGAGGGGAGAGCTGGAGGTGGGCCAGGACAGCCACACCACCTGGTGTCACGGCCTAGGGTGGCCCGTGCCTGGGGTGGTGTGGGCCCCCTGTGGCCCATCTCCACTCCTCCTTCTAGCAGTCTTCGTCTTCTGGAAAAATAGGATTTTCCATATATTTTCTCGGATTTTCTGATCTTCACGAATTTTGCCTCTAAACAACACCTTTTCCATCAAAATCCTGACTGCAGCGGTCCATGCTCCAAAAGTCATCAACCATGCAAAAATAGATGAAATTACATAAGTATCATCTCTTAATATGAAATATATCAATGAATAATAGTAAATTATGATATAGAATAGTGATGCAAAATGGACGTATCATGGCACGTGGAGGTGCTGCGGAGATTCCATCCAGAGATCTACTTTCGCACTCCTGGTAAGGATCAGGGAATTGGAAGTCGTTATCGTACACCACACATGTGCGAAACCTTGGAGGTGCTGCCACTAGTGGCACCTGGGTTGTCGTGTAAGGACCAGTAAAAGGGGTGACTTGTGAGGAGCTTCGCGACCTTGAGGTCAGCTACGATATCGACTGCCTCATCCATGTTTCCCTCGGAACATCAAACGCTTTCGGTCTACAAGGGTATGTTACCAAAACCTTCTCTATTACAGCTTTACTCCTAGATAGATCCTGGCTAGGTGCGTTCTGTCGTAGGAATTTTTTGTTTTCTGCTATAGAATCCCTTCATGAAATAGGTGTGGTTCCTAGTGTGTTGGATCCAATGATTATCTATTGTGACAACAATGGTGGCGTAGCCAATGCCAAGGAGCCAATGTCCAAGAATTCCAAGCATATCAAGCGCTGATTTCACTCCATCCGTGAGCATGTCAATATGGTGATATAAAGATTTGCAAAGTACACACGGATCTAAATGTGACAGATACATTGACTAAAACTCTCCCAAGGGCAATACATGATCAACACCAGAACTCAATGGGTGTTAGACTTATCATAATGCAATCTATATTATCGACTCTAGTGCAAGTGGGAGACGGAAGGGAATATGCCTGATTACAATTATTCCATATTTATGATTGATGTTCATTTCTCATGCTAGAATTGTACTCCCTCCATTCCAAAATGTAAGGCGCCTAAGCTTTAGTCAAAAGTCAACATATTCTAAGTTTGACCAAATTTATATGTAAAAATATAAACATCCACAATATCAATAGATTCACCATAAAGTATAGTTTCCCAATATGTCCATTCGATATTGCAAATATTGGAATATTTTTGTATAAACTTGGTCAAACTTAGAAGATGTTGACTTTTGACTAAACCTTAGACGCCTTACATTTTGGGACAGAGGAAGTATTAACCAGAAGCGTTAATACATGTGTATAATGAACAAATAAGAGTTCCTAGTAATGCCTCTCATTTAACTATCTCATTGATTAACTAATGATCAAGGTTTCCTGATCATGAATATTGGATGTTGTTAATAACGGGATCATGTCATTAAGATAATGATATGATGAGCATACATCCAAAGTAAGTACAACAATATGATCAAGTCATTAAGTTTGCATTGTTGTAACATACACATACGAAGTAACCCTAATCCTCAAACCATGAGATCATGTCAATCACTAACACTAGAGGAGTGCTTAGATGGCATCAAACATCACACCATAACACGGTGACTATAAAGGTGGCGTTGGGTAATATGAAAGTATTAGTTGAGGCTCATGGATCAAGAGTGAGATTGGTACATCCAGATGCCAGAGAGATATTCTCTAGGCCCTCTCGATCAAATCACATCGATATAGCTTGCAAGCATGTGACTTGGTCATAAGTATGTCATATCACAGAACGAGTAAAGAGTACTAGTCAGTAAAGAGATCGAACTAGGTATGGTTGATACTTATAATCGGATCTCTGACAAGTAAAATGTCGTGAGACAAAAGGAATTTGTTACAATGTTGATGGTTGACACGATTACTAGACTCATCATTGAATATGTGGGAGTAATTATGGATCTCTTGGTACCGTTGTTGACTATTGATCGGAGAGATGTCTCTATCATGTCTGCATTATTCAACAACCATAGTATGACACACTTAAGACTCATTGACGTGTTTGAGTAGGTAATGTATGTTAGAGAAAAGTTTGGCAAGCATCGACATAATTTTGAGGACTATTTCGAGAAACATCGGAATTGTTTCGGGGACATCAAAATAGACCAAGGAGTAATTGTTAATGTTTATTAATTAAAATAATTAACAAATATTTAAAAAATCAAATAATTTTTTATTCATTAATGAGAATTTTTGAGTGGAGAGTCCACTTAAAATTATGAGAGGTGAGTGGGAGTGAGTGGAGCTTCCACCCACTTAATGGAGGAAGAGGTGGGGGCACATATGGTGGCTGGCGGCTGCCCCTCCCCTATATAAGGGGGTGGGTGCTCTCCTCTCTCCCACACTCTAGTACAAGCTTCTCTTCTCCTCCTCCTCCTCCTATTGGTTTTCAGCATAGAGTGAGTAATGGTTGAATAGTTTTCTCTAGCAGATCTACTGCTTCCGCTGTCCCGCTAGATCGAGGATATAGGAGTCATCATCAAGTTGTACGTGTGACCGAGCATGGAGGCGCTGCCGGATTGCAACGCTCGTACTCGATCTTGAGATTGAAAAGTGATTGTCTACATCATCCACGAGATCAGATCTTGTTAAAAACTTTTCGGTCTTCGAGGGTAAGTTTTCTAGATGACCTATTACTCGTTACGTGCATCTTCTAGATTAGATCTTGGCACCTTTGGCATTCTTACTGTAGGTTTTTTTTGTTTTCTATGTTGCGAACCCTTCAGCTAAATATATGTCAAAAATTCTAAATACTAATGGAGGGTTTATCTGCCAAATAGAGTTAAAACCAAAATAAGGAGGATCTTTTGGAAAATCTCTAAAATCAATGTAAAACATGGTAATAACTCATAATATGAGACAAATATGATTGAATATAACACAATAAACTACAAATCATAGATGCATTTTACATGCATCAGGGACACGCTGGAATGGGCATGCACCAAACGTAACATCGCACGTCGATGCCCTCAAATCTACTGATACATCGCTTTTGTCGGACCACGCTTAGTGGAAGGGAGTGGATATGCTCTTAGCCAAGCTCGATGCCATAGAGCTTGATCACCATTTTTGGAGATGTAAACCATGCAAGAGAGGCCATCTAATACAAAGATTAATCAGAAGCGGATCATTGCTACCTAAATAGTCTTTTTAGGTTAACTACCTAAATATTGATTAATGATACTCCCTATTTATTGTTGTATTCAAATTCCAAATTACAAACAAGTCCTCATAGATCCAAAATATTCCCGTACCCGTCCCAACCGTCCGTGACTGTCCCCGTCGTCCACAACTTGTTACAGCTCTAGCACCACGGAGGTCGATCGCGAGCGCGACTCTTTCCCGCCATCCCTCGTTGTCCTCCCCCGCCTCTACAGCTCTCGTCATCACTCCACATCTCCCTCGTCCTCTCCCGCTTCCGCATCTCTCGTCGCCGCTTCGCCGCTCCCTGTGGTGCTCAGCGTCAACTCCGTGCACAGAGATGGGCGTGCCTACAGAGGCGCACGGAGGTGAAGATGCATGACCTCCTCGTGGTGCTCAGCGCCTCCTGCATGTTGCACAACATCTGCGAGGCTGGAGGGGAGCACATCATGCCGCATCTTTTGGCGGAGCTGTGGATGGACATCGCTGACAACAACAAGAGCAAATCAGAGAAGCTCGTGCGGTCCGAGGATGCAGAATTTGGTCTGAGGACGCTGTGAGAGTGATTGATTCTCTTTTTAATCTGATCGAGAGTGAGGGTTGGGTTGAGTATGGGAGTCTCAGGAAGACCGACCAAGTCAAACACAAAAGAGAAATAATGTTTGGAGAAAATGCAATTTCTAATGTAAGTTGGCATCGGGCACTATCCGTGCAGTCCATTGCTTTGAGATTCGTGCTGCATACTTTGAGATTCGTGCACTATCAGGAATGTACCATGTGGGTTGTCTTTGCCGTGTGCTTCTGGACCCCCTCACGGCAGAGAAATTTTTTGCCGTGTTTCTAGGCGTTTGGGCACACGGCAAAGGACGGGGGCGACAGCAAAGAGAATTTTTCCCGTAGTGTGTGCGGTCCATTGCTTTGAGATTCGTGCTACATACTTTACGAATTTCCCATCCCACCTCCATTTTGTACTCTTCTTAAGTCCATCATATTTTTGCAGAACATTCCTACGTTTTCAGGTATTTTTTACCATAACTCAAGAGAATTCTTCCTATGCATTCTGCCCTAGATGATTTTTCAATTGACTGACATGGAACCCATTGCGAGTCTGTGTTCTTGTCGGCAGCAATAGTCAGTAGGCAACAGGACCAATCTTTGCCATCACTCTGTAGACATAATCGTATTCCTTCGTCTCCTCTTAGCAATGGCTAAAGAGGTGTTTCTATCTCAATTTTTTTTTTGAAAGATCAAGCAATTGCTGGCTTTCAATTTCAATAGAAGGTAGAGTATTTACATGGAGGCATTACGCCAAAGGGATAAACAAGAAAGGGAAGAGAAAAGAATTGGAAAAAAAACAATAACAACAGATAGCCAAAGGGATCAAGGCGGCTCCCAAATCAGCCTTTTGAGCTTCTTTGCTCCCACGAAAGCCCAGCTTTGAGCTTTGTCTCGAACGAGTTGGACAAGACGCCGAAGAGACGATGGCTTGTCCTTGAAGACACGATTGTTGCGCTCTTTCCAGAGCTCCCAAGCCACTAATATGATCAGAGAGCGTACACCGTCCTTTGAGTCATTGTCGGAGGCGCTGATCATTGCTTCCCATGCGTCCAAGTGCGATGCGTGCATACTCCATGCACGCGGCGCCAGCCCGTCGCAGTGCGGCCACGCCGCAATGGCTGCCCATAGAAGACGAGCGAAAGGACAGTCGAGGAACATGTGCTTAGCTGTCTCGAGATGACGGAGGCACATTGGGCAAAAATAGCAGTTGGGCCATTCCCGCATCATAAGACGGTCGACACACCAAAGCCGGTTCTGCAGGAGAAGCCATGCAAACATCTTGCACTTAGCCGGAGCCCAGGCCTCCCAAACAAGATTGGGCATGACACTGAGTTGCCGCCCTTCCATCTGAAGGTTGTATGCCGATTTTGCGGAGTAGACTCCGTCGGGGGAGAGCAGCCAGAGGATGGAATCGTCTTGGCCTGCAATGAGAGATGCCCCACGGCCGCTAAGCTCTCGCCAAAGCAGCAAGAAATCAGCCTTAATGGCCTGGGCGGGGGCGCGCCGCAGGTCAAGGACCCATCGATGGTTCTGCAGCGCGTCGGCAACATAGCGGTGCTTGCGGGCTGAGAGCTTGTACAACAGAGGGAAGCGAGACCGAAGAGGGGAGGATCCTATCCAAGTGGACCACCAAAAAGAAGCCCTGGCCGTCCCCAATATCTTGTGTACTCCCTCTGTCATGAAAAGACGTCGCAAGTTTGTTTAAATTTTGGATGTATCTAGACACTATTGAGGAGTATATAGATACATTTAAATTTATAAATTTGTGACATTTTTTTTTAGGACGGAAGGAGTACAACAATTTAGAATTGAGCACTCGTTTCAATAGTAGGCTGATTTGGTATTGACCTCAATTCAAATTCCAAGCTCTCTAAATATAGACGTCCAAACGGGGAGATCCGCGTTCGAATGCTTGCCGCGAAAGGCTCGCATGCATATGCATGCAATCCCGAAAATTACTCCAAGCCACGGGATGGAGTAGGAAGCAGAGCAATCCGAGCAATCCCATCCACGCAGAGAAAAACAGCAAGAACGCCCGAACATTGGAGGGAGAAAAAAGGGGGGAAACAATTTCCTGTCCGCAAAATCAGTTCCTGTTCCGATCGTCACTCATCTCTCTCTCTCTCTCTGCCTCGTCGTCGATCTGACCGATCGAAACGCCGCCGGTGCACGCATGGTGCGGTGAAGTACAGAGCACCGATGTCGACGATGCAGCGGCAGCATGATGCCGTCGCCTCCGCCCTAGCACCCGTGCAGGAAGAAGCTGACCACGTTCTCCAGCTGCGCCGGCAACAATAATACCCACCACAGGTCCTTCCAGTTCACCGGCGACGACGGCTGCAAGGACAAGTTCGTGAGGTTGGAGGATACGATCGAGCTAGCGGCGCCATGGAAGCCGGCAGCGGCCACCAGATGGACAGCTACTTCTCGACCCGGCCGGTGAAGATCCGGTCGCGCTCCGTCCGCATTGCGGCGGCCAGCGTGATCAACCGGTCGGAGCGGCTGAAGAACATCGGGCGCGTCTTCCAGGAGGACCTCAAGGGCATCTCGCTCAAGATCTACGACCCGCAGGACCCGTTCCTGAACCGCATGAACCGGCTCTTCCTCTTCGCCTGCATCGTCTCCGTCGCCGTCGACCCGCTCTTCTTCTACCTCCCCTCCGTCACCGAGACCCAGTTCAACACCTGCATCGGCTTCAACCGCGAGCTCGCCGCGGGCGCCACCGCGCTCCGCTCCGCCATCGACTTCTTCTTCCTGGCCCGGATCATACTGCAGTTCCACACGGCATTCATCGCGCCGTCGTCGCGGGTGTTCGGGCGCGGGGAGCTCGTCATCGACTCCAAGGCCATCGCGCGCCGCTACCTCCGCCGCTTCTTCGTGTTCGACTTCCTCTCCGTGCTGCCGCTGCCGCAGATCCAGATCCTCAAGTTCTTCCTGCGGCCTAAAGGTGCCGACCTGCTCCCGATCAAGACGGCGCTCTTCTTCATCGTGCTCACCCAGTACGTGCCCCGCCTCGTCCGCATCTACCCGATCACCACCGAGCTGAAGCGCACCACGGGGGTCTTCGCCGAGACCGCCTTCGCCGGCGCCGCGTTCTACCTCCTCCTCTACATGCTCGCCTCCCACATGGTGGGCGCCTTCTGGTACCTCCTCGCCGTGGAGCGGCTGGACGACTGCTGGCGCGAGAAGTGCGCGGGGCTGAGGTTCCACCAGTGCAAGAAGTTCATGTACTGCGGCGGGAAAGACAAGGAGGGCGAACACGACGGGTCGTTCCTGGAGTGGCGGTCCATGATCCGGAAGGTTCTGGCGCAGGAGTGCGCCCCCGTGGACCAGAGCGGCACGGGGTTCAACTACGGCATCTACACCACCGCCATCACCTCCGGCGTCACCCACACCGACGCGCTGGTCCCCAAGATCCTCTACTGCCTCTGGTGGGGGCTCCAGAACCTGAGCACGGGCGCGCAGGGCCTGGAGACGACGCACTACAAGGGGGAGGCGCTCTTCGCCATCCTCCTCGCCCTCTTCGGCCTCATCCTCATGGCGCTGCTCATCGGCAACATGCAGACGTACCTCCAGTCCATGACGCTGCGGATGGAGGAGATGCGCCTCAAGAGGCGCGACTCGGAGCAGTGGATGCACCACCGCGCCCTCCCCGACGACCTCCGGGACCGGGTGTGGCGCCACAACCAGTACAAGTGGCTGGAGACCAGGGGCGTGGACGAGGACGGGCTGGTGCAGTGCCTGCCCAAGGACATCCGGCGGGACGTGAAGCGCCACCTCTGCCTCCGCCTCGTCCGCCGCGTGCCGCTCTTCGCCAACATGGACGAGCGCCTCCTCGACGCCATCTGCGAGCGGCTCAAGCCCAGCCTGTGCACGGAGACCACCTACGTGGTCAGGGAAGGGGACCCCGTCGACGAGATGCTCTTCATCATCCGAGGCCGCCTCGAGAGCTCCACCACCGACGGGGGCCGCACGGGGTTCTTCAACAGGGAGCTGCTCAAGGAAGGCGACTTCTGCGGGGAGGAGCTGCTCACGTGGGCGCTGGACCCCAAGGCGGCGGCGAACCTGCCGCTCTCCACGCGCTCCGTCAAGGCCATCTCCGAGGTGGAGGGCTTCGCGCTGCACGCCGACGAGCTCAAGTTCGTGGCGGGCCAGTTCAGGAGGCTGCACAGCAAGCAGCTGCAGCAGACCTTCAGGTTCTACTCGCAGCAGTGGCGCACCTGGGCGTCCTGCTTCATCCAGGCCGCGTGGCGGAGGTACCAGAAGAGGAAGGTGTTGGACCAGCGGCGAAGGGAGGAGGAGGAGGCGTACGCGGCGGAGGTGGCGGCGTCGGGGGTGTCGTCCAGCAGACTCATCAGGACCACCTTCCTCGTGTCCAGGTTCGCCAAGAACGTCATGCGGGGAGTGCACCGCCAGCGGTCCCTCCGGGGGGAGACGCCGGAGAGCCTCATCCTACTGCCCAGGCCGCCGGAGCCAGATTTCGGCAAAATCAACTACTGATACTACCTTCTTGTCATCAAAAAACTGCTACGCTACGTACTCGATCGACAGCTAGTACTACGCTGCTTTGGATCATGCCACGCTTATTATCTGCGTTGTGTGTTGTCGTTAATACATCATTAAATAGTAAGACATTGTACTACGCGAGTTATAAGACGGATGTTACGTATACAATTTTTTGTACATTACAAATCTTCGGTGTATTGTACTAATATACTTAGACTCAAGGAAAATACTATGGTCGCTCGGCAGTACTGATTAATCTGTATTTGGAGAGACGACATATAGGCAAATGGACCTTGGACTGTATGTATTATCCTTTTACCAGATCGATCGATGCTAAATCTCGATTTTTTCAATTCAGAAAAGAGTGTAGCACTATCAAATTGCACTAAGAAAAGTAGTACAAGTGGGCGAAAGTGGCACCATCCGCTAAACTGTTGTCACACTTTTTTTGAATGACTGAGCGTTAAGAAATCCTCAATCAATTGAGACCTAGATTGACCCTTTTTCACCATGAATTTTAGGTCTACTGTTCCTCACGGGATGTTCTTTCCAAGTTTGCACGAAACAGGTTTACGTCCCGCTATATTAATATAGCAAATAACTGATACAATGTTCCGAACAATATTGGGCAAGACAGAACAGACCAAGCCCAAACGAAAAACAAAAAGAAAGAAAATAAAATAAATCCGATATCGACGGTGCGACGAGAAAGAAAGTAACCCGTCACCGGTGTGCCCTCCGTAGTATTAGCACCACATGTCCAACAATCCAAAGCGACGCGTACTGGGCGACACCTACAAGAAAGGGAGTGGCGACAACGATACTGCTGCCTGGACGGGTCCTAGGGTTTCTCCCGGTACGCCACGACAGGTGGGAGAGAGGTACACCCGGCGCCCTTCAGAAAGGACGGCGATACCCGCAGGCGTCACCGCGTCGGAGTCAAAGAGACAAGGATTTCTCCCGACCTCTCCACCGAAGCACACTCCCGGACAATTTGTAAAGCTCCACCAAGCTCGCCGTCCACGTGCACGCACCACCACGGTCTTGAGGTCACCACCGTCATCACACCGTGAGCCTCGGAGCGAGGCCGGTAGGACCGAACGAGCTGAACCATCGGCGAGGGCCAGCATGGCGACACCATGTGGGAGGGAACTACCTCCACTACCAGAAGGCAGTAGCCGACCGGATGTAGCAGCAAGACAAACCAGGCCCTATGGCCCGGCCGAGCCCAAATAAGCTCGTGAAATCTCGTCGCCGCACTGCAGCAAAGGTGCCGCCGTACACACCGACCCTAGCACCAGGTCCAAGTCAATCGTCCACTAGGGTATCCGCCACCTCGGCAAATCCCAGCCGTCAAGCAACTGCTCTGTCGCCACCGAGCTCACCCAAGCTTGTCAGGCCTCGCCGGTCTGAGGATCACCATCGCAAGTCGCCTTCCACCTCCGCCTCCGCCGAAGGGACACCCTTGCAGACCACCTTCCGGGGCCACCGCCCCAGCAATCACGGACTAGCACCTACCGGGCCAGGTTCATTGCGTGACCTGCAAGGCGGGGGTAGGTCTGATTGGCACAGGATGGCGGCAGTAGCACAACCGCTCAGAGGAGACCGACCTCCACTGCCGACGGTGGTTTGCCGTCCGAAAGCAACAGTAGGGGAACATAAGGCTCTCAAGCCCGGCCGGGCCAAAAAGGGCTCGTAAAGTCCCCGCCGCCACGCTGCTGCAGAGCAGCCACAGCCGTCGCCGCCCTCCTACACGCCCCACACCGCCACACACCTCTAGAGGGTGTCAGTGTTAGCTTTGCGACAAGTAAATAACGAAGAACGAAAACAAAATCACAGCAAGGGGACACATATTTAACGTGGAAAAACCTCTCCAACAAAGAGAGGAAAAAACCACGGGCGCTAGCAAGCGAAACTTCACTATAACAGGGAGTGTTTACACAACGCCGGGGATTTTCACAGATGCAACTTATCCCAGCCGGTGGCTTACATGAGGTTTATATATCGATGGAAACCTAGGTCTTCGACGATCCATACCGCGGGGGGGGCCGTCGGCCCAAGCCTCCGGCGACGGGCCTCGCTCTGCTCTGTCAGAAGTTGGCCTTTACTTTGTAGAATTTGGCTCAACATATAATAGTCAGGACCGTGCAGGGCCCGTCCCAAACCCAGATCAGGCCCAAGTGGGCTCAGATCTAGGCCAACCAGAGCTACCCTAGGGAGGAAACCCGCCGGTCATCACCCTGCCGGCCATAGCCGGCATCACCGCTCCGTCCCCATGGCTCCCGTGGCATCGCCCACCGTCGCCGCCTAAAGTAGTCGCGCAGCGCCACCACCACCAGCCGGAAGAAGCAGACCCCCGCCGGCGTGCGGCACCACCACCTCCCAGAGCCCATCTCCCCGCCATGGAGGGCCGCCGCACGCCGCCTGAAGCTCCACGCAGAGGGGAGGAAGGAGACGCCCGCTGCCGCCGGCGCTACACGAGCTTTGCCCGGCCGCGCCCTCCGGCGGCGGTGAGGGGAGGAGGCAGAGGAGCGGTTACCGGGGGCGGCAGCCAAGGGTTCCTCCCCCAACACCCGCGAGGAGCATTGCGTGAGCCTCTTTCCAAGTTTTTGGAAAGGCATATTGGTTTCGCAGAAGAATTTTCGACGAGAATCTTAAGTGTAGGTACATCGGCCCGAGCTTTCGGTGACGGGCCTCGCTCTGCTCCGTCAGAAGTTGGCCTTTACTTTGTAGAATTTGGATCAACATATAACAAACTCCACTTTGAGACAAATTTCTTCTTGTAGCATCAACAGTAATCATCTCCCTGAAGAAACAAAGAAAACACTTTCGGTGCCAACAACCACTTGGGCTAAATAGTTATACCAACTAAGCTTGAGCATAGTTCAAACTTAGCAACAGGAACATGCTTTGTCATCATATCAACAGGATTATCATGAGTGCTTATCTTGCATACCTTTAGTGTACCTTGTGTAACAACGTCACGACCATAATGGTACTTGATATCAATGTGCTTTGTTCTCTTATGGAACATATGATCCTTAGTAAGTTAAATAGCACTTTGACTGTCATAGAACAGGTTAATGCAAGAATCATCTTGACAAATCTTAGCATACAAACCTTTCAACCAAACGGACTCTTTGCAAGCTTCAGCAATAGCCATATATTCTGCTTCGGTTGTAGATAGAGCAACAACTGGTTGCAGTGTTGCCTTCCAACTCACAGCATATCCACCTATCGTGAACACATAACCTGTGAGGGATCTCCTCTTATCCAAATCGGTAGCAAAATCTGAATCCACATAGCCTGCGAGTTCCTCGCCAGTCTTGCTAAACTTCAAGCAAGCATTTGATGTGCCACGGAGGTACCTGAAAATCTACTGAACAACTTTCCAATGTTCTTTACCAGGATTAGCCATGTAACAACTCACCAAACTCATAGCATATGATAAATCAGGGCGAGAACAAACCATGGCATACATTAGGGAACCAACATCACTAGAATAAGGAACTCGTGACATGTACTCAATATCTTCATCAGAACTAGGACATTGTAATGCTGAGTAACAGGAGTACTAACATACTTTGTGTAGGGGTTCCGCGCATAAAAACAATAAATTTTACTCTACGCCCCTGAACCCCTGAAGCTGCCAGGACCTATCTATTAGTAATACAGTAACAGGAGAGGCTTTTCACGAACTTACCCTTGAAGACCGAAAAGCGTTGTCAACGCTCAGGAGAGCGTGGTTGATGTAGACGAGCCGAAGCCGACCTCGAGGTCGTGATGAAGTCCTTGTGCTCCTTCTGGCTCCAACGACTTGAGTGCCTCAAGTGTGACACCTCGTGGGAGTTACACACGTCGGGTGCCTGATGATGACTCCCGCTTCCCCGATCCAGCAACAGTTGCAGAAGTAGAGCTCCCGGATCCGAATCCCGCAGCACGACGACGCTCCGTGGTGAAGATGTCTCTCGCTCGCGCAGTCCAGACTTGGGACCACGGTCACGAGAGAGAGAGGGGGAGAGAGAAAATATCAATTAGAGGTCCTCCCAAAAGTGGGGAGACCTTTATTGATTATTGGGTGTATTTTTCTAGGCCATATACCCCACTTTATATATGGGAGGGGAGGTACTACCTCCCCTCAAGTCCCGGGGTGGGACTAAAGGAGAGGAGGGGGGAGGAGGTGGCCGCCGGCCACTAGTGGGCCCTGCGGGGGGCAAGGCCCAGCCGGCCTCCCCCTTGCCCCTTCTCCCCTTTCTCCTTTTCCCTAATGGGCCCTCTCCCTCCGGAATTGGCCCATTAAGCCTTTTGACCTTTTAATTGATTTTCTCTTTATTAAATAATTATGAATAAATGATTAAATCAATATTTAACATTCATTCACATATTATTCAATCTCCGTGGCTATGGAACACCTTCCACCTCCACTCTGGACATCCTCCGGACTTACCGAAACCCTTCCGGTTTTCTCCCTTCTTTTCTTCGGTGATTCTACCGATCCTATAAACACTCTCTAAGCATCAAGCCCTTAAGCGTGATACCCTACGGTTCGGGACACTCCAGACATGGTCGGGACACTCCCGCACCAATGATCGACAGAGGGACCTGGATGGCCATGTGACCCCTGTGCATTCCACGAAGATCTTTCATCGTTTGAACCGGGACAGTCGTGTCTTATTACCTTTGTCATTCGATACTTGCATTGCCCGAGATTCGATCAATGACATCACCATGTCGTGTTCAATATTGTTACTGAACAATGCTACTTAACTCGTTCCGACAAGTGATATCCCCGTGATCTAATCACACGCTGCGCAGCTATTGGATATAACTTCTCCGAGTGGGCCCTAGAGTATCTTCCCGTCACATGGACGGACAAATCCCGCTCTTGACATATATTGCCTCTACGGTTTCCTCCGAATACCTGAACACACCTTTATAACCACCGTTTTACCAGATGGCGTTTGATGCTATCTAAGTACTCTCGGGAGACAGTGATTGATATAGCCTCACGGTCTAAGGAATAGTCTATGAGGATCCATTTCTAATCATCATAACTTGAACTTCGTGACATGATCGGGTCACGATGTTTAGGTTGGGTATTGGTTCATCATCTCATTCTCCGAATGAGATGACCTCATTTCCAACTGGCATAAATGCCACATGATCAGGAAACATGATCATCTGTTGACCAATAAACAAGTGACTAGAGTTTCATTGGGAACCCCTGGTTATTTGTATATCACACGTGTATTGATGTTTCCACTCAATACAGTTATAGCATGATATAAAACTTAATCATAAACTATATGAAATATGATAATAGTCCTTACTACTATTTGTCTCTAGGGCATATTTCCAACACTTTGCATCATGCATATTAAAACGTTGGAGAACTTTCTCAACGTAACTTTGCTGACTAAGAAATAGCAACCTAGATTTTATGTCCTGTTTAATTTCCATACCTAGGATTTTCTTAGCAGCACCAAGATCTTTCATCTCAAATTCACTACTTAGGTGTGCCTTCAAAGTAGTGATTTCTTTCATGCTCTTGGCAGCAATTAACATATCATCAACATATACCATCAAGTATATAGGTGATCTATTAACAAAAAAATTGTAAACACAACTATCAAACTGAGACCTCTTAAAACCTTGTGAGATCATAAATGAATCAAACCTTTTGTACCACTTTCTTGGAGATTGCTTCAAACCATAAAGCGATCTCTTCAATTTGCACACAAAATCCTATTTTCTAGGAACTATGAACCCTTCAGGTTGGTCCATGTAAATCTCCTTCTCCAGTTCACCATGCAGAAAAGTAGTCTTTACATCTAGGTGCTCAAGATCAAGATCATGCATAGCAACAATACCAAAGAAAGCACGAATGGAACTATGCTTCACAACCGGAGAGAAAACATCATTATAGTCAATACCTGGAATCTGGCTGAAACCTTTTGCTACTAACCTTGCCTTAAACCTTGGAGTCTCATTAGGAGACAAGCCTTCCTTCTTCTTGTATATCCACTTACAGTGGACAACCTTCTTTTGTTTAGGCAAACGCACAACATCCCATGTGCCATTCTTTTCAAGCGATTGCATCTCTTCTTGCATAGCAGAAACCCACTTCTCGTGGTCAATGGATGCAACAGCTTCATTATATGTAGCAGGTTCAGTATCATGCTCCACCTATTCAGCACAACTCAAGGCATAATGAGCAAGATTACATTCTTCAATTAAACGACGAGCTGGAACTATGTTATGCCTCGGTCTATCAGCAGCAATAGACTCCTGTGGTTGCTGCAAAACAGTAGGTGAGTGCTGAACAACGTGATCATCAACATTCTCCTCATGAGTATCATCATCCACATCATTATTATCAACAGTTTTCTGCAGGTGCTCCACCTGCACACCAACTCCCTCCTCTCCAATAGCAACATGAGAGGGATCTGATGGCAAGCTGTCATGATACATAACGGATTCATTGAAAACAAGATTCCTACTCAACAAAATCTTTTTAGTTTCAGGATTCCATAGTTTATATGCTTTAACTCCTGAACCATAACCAAGGAATATGCACTTAACAGCTCTCGGCTCTAACTTTCCATTATCAACATGAGCATAAGCACTACAACCAAAAACTCTCAACTATGAATAATCAGCAGCCGAACCTGAACATACCTCAATGGGAGTTTTCTTCTCAAGTGGAATAGAAGGTGACATGTTGATGAGGTAGCACGCTGTGTTGGATGCTTCAGCCTAGAAACATCTATGCAAACTTGCATTGGAAAACATACAGTAAGCCCTCGAGATGATGGTCATGTTCATGCGCCCAGCCATGTCATTTTGCTGAGGAGTGTAAGGGATGGTGACGAGGGTTTAACTCATCAATGCCCATTGTTATGGACTTGGGTTTTGGAGAAGGAGGGAGCGCTGGAGACATCTATCGGCTAGCAAACAAGCACACAGGGGACTCAAAGATTTACCCAGGTTTAGGCCTCATAGAGGTCCCTACTCCTGCTTGTCTGCTCGTGGAATTATCAAGGGAATCGAAGATTACAATGGTGCGCAGATGCAATCTGGCGAGGGTTGTGGAAATTAGGGTTGTGTGTGTCCTTCTCGCTGCCCCCTCCTAGCCTTTATATAGATAGGCTAGGTCTCGGGTAGCAGGTCGAGTCGGTTATATATTAGGGTTTTCCCCTTTAAACTTTCTATCTTTAGCTTCTTGTTCTTCAAGCAATCGAGAGTTCGTAGGTTACTCGAGTCCTTCATTTGGGCCTTGGCGACACCATGGGCCTTTACATATTTAGGCCGTATATACCAAGCTCGAGTACCTGTAGGGTATACCCATGTCAGATGGTGTGATGCCTGATCATACCATCATTACTGCAAAACTCCTCAAACTCATTAGAACAGAATTCCATACCATTGTCAGTACGTAGTACCTTTACCTTCTTTTCAGTTTGCTTTTCTACCATAACTTTTCACTTCTTAAAAGCATAAAAAACATCAGATTTATGTTTTAGAAAATATGACCATACTTTCCTTGAGTAGTAAGTATGTAATTAGTACCACTAATAGAAGTCTTACAGGAAGGTCCCCATACATCAACATGCACATAATCTAATATGCCTTTGGTGGTATGAACGGAAGTATTGAATTTAACTCTTTTATGCTTACCAAAAACATAGTACTCACATAACTGAAACTTACCCAAGTTGCAACCATCAATCAACTCTCTCTTTATCAACTCTGCCATGCCATGTTCACTCATATGACCAAGACTCATATGCCACAGATTTGCTTTACCACAGTCATCAGAAACATTAGATGTAACAGCAACAGCAATACCATGCAAAGTGCTACCTATAAGAACATATAACTTAGCAGAATTCATATCACCTATCATGTGAATAAGAGAACATTTTGATACCTTCAACAATCTACGCCCACCGGTGTACTTGTATCCATCAACGTCCATGGTACTCAGGGAGATCAAATTTTTGGCCATGCTTGGTATGTGCTTCACCTCAGTCCACGTACGCGTCACACCATCATGTGTCCTAATCTTAACAGATCTAACTCCGATAATATGGCATGGGTTGTCATTCCATACACATAAAAGATCTCCAGCTTGCACAGACTCATATGAACTGAACCAATCTTTGTTACAACAAATATGAAATGAACATGCAGTATCAAGTATTCATTCATCATCACGAGAAGCACAAGCAGCAAAAAACGGCTAAACCTTCACCATCAGAACTATCACCAGGAACAACAGCAGCCTTACCTACCTTGATCCTTATCTTCGGTTGGTAAGTTCCGTTCCTTTTCTCCTTATTCTGCAACTTCCAACAATCATCAATAACATGATTAGTTTTCTTAAAATACCTGCAGAACTTGTCTTTTCCCTTTGACTTCGAATGACTTATGCCGTCTTTGCTCTTATCTCGGTTGTCATAGTTGTTAAATCTCTGCTCGGTCCTACCACGAACCTGCAGAGCTTCAGCCTCGAATGACGCCCCATCTGCCTGCACCATAGTTTTCATCTTTTCCCTCTATTTGAGGGCCTCTTATACTTCATCAAGGGTTAGTTCATCTCGGCTCAACAATATTGTATCACGAAAGTGTGTATAAGAAATAGGCAGCGAGCATAAGAGTAATAGAGCTAGATCCTCATCAACATATTTTACTTCCATAGATTGCAAATCAGAAACAATCTCTCTGAAAATAGATAAGTGATTCATTACTGATCCACCTTCCTGTAATCTATGCGAGAACAACTTCATCTTCACATGCATCTTACTGGTTAGATCCTTTGACATGCATATCGATTCTAGTTTCAGCCAAAGAGTAGCAGCAGATTTCTCTGGCAAAACTTCTTGCAAAATATTATTGGACAGATGAAGTTGAATCAAAGACAAAGCCTTACGGTCCTTTCGCTTCTCTTTGTTAGACCATCTCTTAGCATCCTTTTTCCCAAATCCTTCCAGCGCTTCATCCAGATCTGAAGTTTGGGCGAGAATCGCCCGCATCTTCACCTTCCACAAGCAGAATCTTGTGGTGTAGTCCAGCTGCGGTAGATCGAACTTCAATAACGATATGTCGCAAACCCTATATTATAACCTGGGGCTCTGATACCACTTGTTAGCTTTGCGACAAGTAAATAACAAAGAACGAAAACAAAATCATAGCAAGGGGACACAGATTTAACGTGGAAAAACCTCTCCAACAAAGAGAGGAAAAATCCACGGGCGCCAGCCAGCAAAACTTCATTATAACGGGGAGTGTTTACACAATGCCGGGGATTTTCACAGATGCAACTTATCCCAGCCGGCGGCTTACAAGAGGTTCATATATCGGTAGAAACCTAGGTCTCCGGCGATGGGCCTCGCTCCGCTCCGTCAGAAGTTGGCCTTTACTTTGTAAAATTTGGATCAACATATAACAGTCAGGACCGTGCAGGGCCTGTCCCAAACCCAGATCGGGCCCAAGTGGGCTCAGATCTAGGCTAGCCAGAGCTACCCGAGGAAGGAAACCCGCTAGTCATCACCCTTCCGGCCATAGCCGGCACCACCGCTCCGTCCCCATGGCTCCCGTGGCGCCGCCCACCGCCGCCGCCTGAAGTAGTCGCGCAACACCACCACCACCAGCCAGAAGAAGTAGGCCCCCGCCGTCGTGCAGCACCACCACCTCCCGGAGCCACGCCTCCACCGGATCCGCTCGCCCCCACCGCCGGAGGCCTCCCGGAGCCCATCTCCCTGCCATGGAGGGCTGCCCCCACGCTGCCCGAAGCTCCACGCAGAGGGGAGGAAGGAGACGCCCCGCTGCCGCCAGCGCTGCACGAGCTTTGCCCGGCCGCGCCCTCCGGTGACGGTGAGGGGAGGATGCGGAGGAGCGGTTACCGGGGGCGGTGGCCAAGGTTTCCTCCCCCAACACCCGCGGGGAGCATCACGGGAGCCTCTTTCCAAGTTTTTGGAAAGGCATATGGCATGGGTTGTCATTCCACACACATACAAAATCTCCAGTTTGCACAGACTCATATGAACTGAACCAATCTTTGTTACAACAAATATGAAATGAACATGCAGTATCAAGTATTCATTCATCATCACGAGAAGCACAAGCAGCAAAAAAGGCTAAACCTTCACCATCAGAACTATCACCAGGAACAACAGCAGCCTTACCTACCTTGATCCTTATCTTCGGTTGGTAAGTTCTGTTCCTTTTCTCCTTATTCTGCAACTTCCAACAATCATCAATAACATGATTAGTTTTCTTACAATACCTGCAGAACTTGTCTTTTCCCTTGGACTTCGAATGACTTCTGCCGTCTTTGCTCTTATCTCGGTTGTCATAGTTGTTAAATCTCTGCTCGGTCCTACCACGAACCTGCAGAGCTTCAGCCTCGAATGACGCCCCATCTGCCTGCACCATAGTTTTCATCTTTTCCCTCTATTTGAGGCCTCTTGTACTTCATCAAGGGTTAGTTCATCTCGGCTCAACAATATTGTATCACGAAAGTGTGTATAAGAACTAGGCAGCGAGCATAAGAGTAATAGAGCAAGATCCTCATCAACATATTTTACTTCCATAGATTGCAAATCAGAAACAATCTCTCTGAAAATAGATAAGTGATTCATTACTGATCCACCTTCCTGTAATCTATGCGAGAACAACTTCATCTTCACATGCATCTTACTGGTTAGATCCTTTGACATGCATATCGATTCTAGTTTCAGCCAAAGAGTAGCAGCAGATTTCTCTGGCAAAACTTCCTGCAAAATATTATTGGACAGATGAAGTTGAATCAAAGACAAAGCCTTACGGTCCTTTCGCTTCTCTTTGTTAGACCATCTCTTAGCATCCTTTTTCCCAAATCTTTCCAGCGCTTCATCTAGATCTGAAGTTTGGGCGAGAATCGCCCGCATCTTCACCTTCCACAAGCAGAATCTTGTGGTGTAGTCCAGCTGCGGTAGATCGAACTTCAATAACGATATGTCGCAAACCCTATATTAGAACCTGGGGCTCTGATACCTCTTGTTAGCTTTGCGACAAGTAAATAACGAAGAACGAAAACAAAATCATAGCAAGGGGACACAGATTTAACGTGGAAAAACCTCTCCAACAAAGAGAGGAAAAATCCACGGGCGCCAGCCAGCAAAACTTCACTATAACGGGGAGTGTTTACACAATGCCGGGGATTTTCACAGATGCAACTTATCCCAGCCGGCAGCTTACAAGAGGTTCATATATCGGTAGAAACCTAGGTCTCCGGCGACGGGCCTCGCTCCGCTCCGTCAGAAGTTGGCCTTTACTTTGTAAAATTTGGATCAACATATAACAGTCAGGACCGTGCAGGGCCTGTCCCAAACCCAGATCGGGCCCAAGTGGGCTCAGATCTGGGCTAGCCAGAGCTACCCGAGGAAGGAAACCCGCTAGTCATCACCCTTCCGGCCATAGCCGGCACCACCGCTCCATCCCCATGGCTCCCGTGGCGCCGCCCACCGCCGCCGCCTGAAGTAGTCGCGCAACACCACCACCAGTAGCCGGAAGAAGTAGGCCCCTGCCGTCGTGCAGCACCACCACCTCCCGGAGCCACGCCTCCACCGGATCCGCTCGCCCCACCGCCGGAGGCCTCTCGGAGCCCATCTCCCTGCCATGGAGGGCTGCCCCCACGCCGCCCGAAGCTCCACGTAGAGGGGAGGAAGGAGACGCCCCGCTGCCGCCAGCGCTGCACGAGCTTTGCCCGACCGCGTCCTCCGGTGACGATGAGGGGAGGATGCGGAGGAGCGGTTACCGGGGGCGGTGGCCAAGGGTTCCTCCCCCAACACCCGCGGGGAGCATCACGGGAGCCTCTTTCCAAGTTTTTGGAAAGGCATATTGATTTCGCTGAAGAATTCTCGACGAGAATCTTAAGTGTAGGTACATTGGGCGTCCCATGTTCATGTAATCATTTCGGCAAAATATTAATGTGGCAATATTTGAAGTCGACTTGATTGAAACTTGGTGTGTGGGCTTTAAACAGTTGTGTCAAACCCAACTTCTCAAGATCTTCTCTCGAGATTGCATATCTTCTCTCGTGAAGAATGCGGCGATTCTAGCGTGCATGCTATATCAAGTGCATGTTTGTACCGTTCGTTTTATGCTTTGTGATTCGTGCTGCAAGTTTTAGTATGTTTCGAAGATCTATATCCAATATAGTATACTCAATGAAACTGACTAAAATAGTCCACTTGATATAGCATGCATGCATGCTAGAAACACTTTTCTCCTCTCATGAAGCCTTGACTCCTCCAACAAAGTGACAAGTCCCCTCCTACTCCGCATGTTTCTCCAGCGGCGAGAGGGGGTGTGAACCTAGGATCTGCACCATGGCATCATAGTTCACTCTCTCAGGGTAGGTTTTGGTCAATCGACAACGATCTCATCGGTGGCGTTGAGGAGGGCGTCGAATCATATGATCGTTGCTCTTCAGGAGTGAAGGAGTTGGATTTTGTAGGTGGTCTTCGTGTCTTGGTCCAATGACTTTTTCTCCGATAGGAGAGGTTCGATCAATTTCAGCTTTGCCATCAAGATAGTGAGGCCAGGTCTTCCTGGATCTGTCTGGCCAGAACTGCGGTGGTCGTGTTGAGCCTTTCTCGTTGCTTTCTTCTCCGGAACAGCGATCTGTTTCACAGAGCATTGCCGCAAGTGTCCTATGGCTCTAGTTGGCCCATGTCAACAACGTCTTACTGGCTCCAAGTGACTCAGGGGTCTAAAATAAGCGTCGAGCTTCGCTCGCAGCACACCACAGCTTGTGGGAGAAAGACAATGTCGATTTTCCCAAGAACTTATGTGTAATTTTCTTTTATTCAAGGATTCCCCTGTAAGAGTTGGTTGACTTTAATGTATGAAGTTGGTCTCTACGTGAAAAAAAATTGTGTGAGGACACGGGAAGTCAGGCACAACGACATGTCTCCGTAATCGTTGTAGTTTTAATTAGGGACATTTTTTAAAAGTATCCAGCTAATTTGAATAAGGGCAAAATCGGAGATTACAACATGCTAACAACTGTCACGACTCATGTTAGTCCACCACAGGGAACCCACGGGTAATCTGCCCACCAACATTTGTCACGACACGCACAGACCGTCAAGGCCAACAAACAGCTGCATTGAGCCAAAGCGAGAATTTCCGGGCTTTATGATGCCCAGGCCTTATCTACAGTCCGTCTGTTTGCTTTAAGATTGATAAGTTTCTCTACTATGTTTTAAGTTTCTGATTGTGGGTTCTCAAACTTACGTGCCAGAATGAATCTTGCCTAGAATGGGAGGACAGACGTTGACACAATCAACATTAAGATGCTTACAATTACATTAGAGCCCCCCTCACCCCAAAGATTGGGATGTGGATCCGACTAACTCAAGTAGGATACACAGAAGGCTCTTCTCCCCCCACCCGAAGTCGGAACGACTTTGGAGTTTGGACAACCAAGGATTTACTGACCAGCACTGCCGGACCTATGAAGACGCCTCCCACAACATTTCTACATTTTTTTAAAGCTTAGAATTACAGCCCCCCCCCCCACCCCACCCCCCCCACACACACACAACACACACACACACAAAGATTGTGATGTGGATTTGACCAACTCAAGTAGGATACACAGAAGTTTCTTCTCCCCCCAGCTTTTCTACAATCTTTAAAGTTTTTTTAAAAAAGCTTAGAATTACATTAGCCTCCCCCCCCCCCCCCCCCCAAAGATTGCGATGTGGATTTGACTAACTCAAGTACTACCTCCGTCCCAAAATGTAAGACGCGTAATGATTAGTCAAAAGTCACTTTTTTCTAAGTTTATACACTAAAATATCAACATTTACAATACAGAATCGATATCAGTAGATTCACCGTAAAGTATATTTTACTTATATGTCCATTTAATATTCTAGATGTAGATATTTTTTCCTAAATATTTGGTAAAAGTTTGTAAGGTTTGACTTTTGACTAATCCTTATACGGGAGTAGGATACACAGAAGGCTCTTATGTCCCCCCACCCGAAGTCGTACCGACTTTGATTTTACTTCTGAGTTTGGACAACCATGGATTTACTGAGCAGCACTGGCGGAGCTATGAAGATACCCCCAGATTTTCTACAATCTTTAAAGATTCTTCTTAGAAAGCTTAGAATTACATTAGAGACCCCCTCCCCAAGATTGCGAAGTGGATTTGACTAACTCAAATAGGATGCACAACAGGCTCTCCCCCCCCCCCCAACCCACACCCCCCAACCCAAAGTTTCTTGGCAAGCTCCGGCACTGACACTGGTAGAAAGAGGGCCTTTGGTCCAGCGCCCAAATTCCATTGGTCCCGGTTCGTTTCCATTATCGGGACCAATGCCAGGCACCGGTCCCGGTTCATGCCGCCTGGGTATTGGTCCCGGTTCATCTGTACGCATTGATCCCGGTTGGTGGCACGAACCGGGACCAATGCCCCCGCGACGCACACGTGGCGCTCTGCGGTGCATTGGTCCCGGTTCATGCCACCAACCGGGACCAAAAACCCCGCGACAGTCAGCAGTCCAGGACAATTAATGTAAATTAATTCGGGGCAGAAATTAATTCGAGGTAGAAATTGAATTGATCAGTATTTTTGAAAAAATCTTTCACGAATTAATCGAGACAAAGGTCTAAATTGAGATATTTTATTATTCGACCACAAATTTTTCCATACAAAGATGGGACTTTACAAATTCCTAGTCGACAACACTTCCGCTGCCGTTGTCCTCCGAGCCGTTGTCCTCCGAGCCGTCGGCTTCCTCGTCGTCGTCGGACGAAATCTCCACGATTTCGGCGTTGTTCGGGAGACGGAGCTCGTCTGCGTGCCTAGCGGCGTCGATGGCGGTGTAGATGGTCCGTCCAGGGACGGACCAAAACATCTCCCACCCTTCTTAGTTGCGGCGATCCGGGTGCACCAGGCGCCCGTCCACGAAACGGTTGCCAAGCTTGGCCTTCCGCTCCTTCTTGAACAGTCGGGGCCAGTACTCACTGGCCGCCGCATACCGGGGCAACGCCCTCATGCACGCGGGTAGTTGGCGGCGACGCTCCGCGATGACGTACTCCATCTCGTATCCGCGAGGGTTGAGGAGCAGAGCCACCGGCACACCCGCCTCGCTGATGCGAAATCCGGCGGGCATGGTCGCGCGCGGCGGCGCGAGGATGCCGTAGATCGCAAACATCGCCGCCTCGTAGTGGTTGAGCATGGACACCTCCATGACGGTGCGGTGGAGATTGGAGAGGGAGGGGAGGCGAGACGACGGCGCGGTGGAGAGGCAATGGCTAAAGTGGTGGGGTGGAGAGGGACTGCAGAGAGGCAGATGCGATGGCGAAAGCGAGCGTTGTGGCCTCATATTTATACACGGGGACGACGAAGCGACGGGGGCATTGGTCCCGGTTATTGCCACGAACCGGGACCAAAGCCCCTCCCGAGCGACACGTGGCGGCCCAGCAGCGCGCCCCCCACCGAGGTCATTGGTCCCGGGTCGTGCCATTAACCGGGACCAATGACCTGGGTGGGGTGCGAGCTGCTGGGCCGCCACGTGTCGCGCGGGAGGGGCTTTGGTCTCGGTTCGTGGCAATAACCGGGACCAAAAACCCTCCCCTGGCTATATATAAGCCAGCCCTTTGCCCACCAAATTTTGCTGGATTGTGTGTGAGGTGTGGGTGCTAGCTTTTTTTTCTTTGATTGCACACAAGGTGTTCGACGAAATGTCTGAGCCACACTTTAGTTTGCACAACACGGTATCCTCGGCTAAGGTTAGCAACCTTATCTTCTTTATCTGTATCTGATACCAACATATTGCATCTGTCCATGTAGGGTGGTCATTTTACTATTCACGATGTTATTGTAATGGTTAATTATTATGACGCAGATCGATGCACGAATAAGATGGATGTATGGCGACCGACGCCATTCCGATTTTATTGTAGGACTCCATAAATTTATCGATTTGGCTAAGGCAAACAAAGTGGATAATTTTATGCCTTGTCCTTGCGTCGACTGTCGAAACGTGGCGGAGCACTCTGCCCCGAGAATCCTTCAAAGCCATCTGCTTCGGAGAGGTTTCATGCCCGGATATTATTGTTGGGCCATGCTGTAGGGGTTCGTAGCATGGAAAACAAAAAATTTCTACCGCATGCAAACAAACAAGCCAAGATCTATCTACTAGATTGTAGCAACGAGTCGATAGGGGAACTCACCCTCGAAGATTCCAAAGCGTTTAACGAGAGCAGATTCTCGTGGGTGATGTAGTCGTACTCTTGCCGATCTCAAGATCGCGTAGACGATCCTTCCGGCGCTGCGTTCCGGCAGCGCTCCCGCAGTCGGTCACACGTTCGGTACTCGACGAAGACCTTCCTCTCCCTTGTTCTAGCAGGCAGCAGAGGTTGTAGCACTCTCCTCGCGATTCCGGCAGCACAACGGCGTGGTACCGGAAGTAGAGGGGAGATCTCGCAGGGCTTCGCCTTAAGCCGGAGCGAGCATGGTGGAGTATGAGAAGGCTCCTCGGCGATCTAGGTTTTAGACACACCAAGGAGGAGGTGCTAGAGCCGACGGCTAGGGTTTGGGGCACCCCAAGTCAGCGGCTAGGGCAACCCTGAGAGGTGGCGGCAGCAGCAGGAGGTGGTGGCGCCAATCTAGGGTTTTGGAGGAGAGGTACTTGTGTACTAGGAGGGGCAGCCCTGCCCCTCCCTTTATAGGTGGGAGGTGCGGCCAAGGGGAGGGGAGTCCCTCCCCAACTCGGCTTGGAGGTGGGCCGGCGGTTGGAGGAGGGAATCCCTCCCCAACTCGGTTTCCCACTCCTCCTCCTCTTTCCAAAACTTGCCGT
Source organism: Avena sativa (assembly GCA_916181665.1). Taxonomy (NCBI): domain Eukaryota; kingdom Viridiplantae; phylum Streptophyta; class Magnoliopsida; order Poales; family Poaceae; genus Avena; species Avena sativa. The sequence continues at coordinate 441,786,177 of OV702295.1, forward strand.
TTGACTTTCAAACTAGCCGTTTGACTTTTCAATTTAGGATTTAAATAAGCCCTTTATTTTGGACAGCAATGACACCTAGTACATGATGCAAGCATTCCAACTTACAATGACACATTCATGTACCCTTCCCCCCCGGAGTGCCGGACATTCCGGAACCTTCTAGAATGTTCCCGATGAAAACACCGGAACCATTCCCCAACTCCGAAACGGGACTTTCCTTATATGAATCTTATTCTCCGTACCATTCCGGATCTCCTCGTGATATCCCGGATCCCATCCGAGATTCCGAACAACATTCGGTCTCTTTCTCATCATACCATAACTACTCAAACAACATCGAATCCTTAAGTGTGTCTCCCTACGGTTCGTGAATTATGCGGACATGATCGAGACACTTCTCCGATCAATAACCAATAGAGGAATCTGGAAATTCATATGGCTCCCACATATTTCTACAATTACTTTGCGATCGAATTGAACCACTTACATACGATACCAATTTCCCTTTGTCTCACGATATTTTACTTATCCGAGGTTATGATCGTCGGTATCTCTGCATACCTAGTTCAACCTCGTTACCGATAAGTACTCTTTTCTTGTTCCCGTGATATGTGATCCCTTGTGAGCCAGTCACATGCTTGCAAGCTAATTGGATGACATTCCACCGAGAGGGCCCAGAGTATATCTATCCGTCATATGGATGGACAAATCCCACTCTTGATCCATGTGTCTCAACCAATACTTTCCGAACACTCAATAACACCTTTATAGCCACCCAGTTACGGTGTGGTGTTTGATGTCATCAAAGCATCCTTCCGGTAAAGGTGATATGCATGATCTCATGGTCGAAGGAATTAGGTTACTATGTATCAGAAAGCTTATAGCAAATGAACTATATTAAATGACTTGATCTTTATGCTACGCTTAACTATAGGAGTATGTCCATCACATCATTCTCCTAATGATATGACCCTGTTGTTAATAACATCTCTATGTTCATGATCAGGAAACCATGATCATATATCAACCAACAAGCTAGTTTAACAAGAGGCTTTACTAGGGACTCTTTTATGTTTACAAATCACACAAGTATTAATGTTTCCTGTTAATACAATTATAGTATGGTATGTAAACATTTATCATAAGTATGAAGATATGATAATAACCACTTTATTATTGCCTCTTGGGCATATCTCCAACAGTCTCCCACTTGCACTAGAGTCAATAATCTAGTTTCAAACCTTTGTGTATCCAACACCTATGGCTTTCCGGTGTTGTATGTACACGATTGCTAGTGGTCAACTGATCTCCGGATCTGACACTTCCAGGTCCGTGTGTAATTGCATGTCTTTGCGTCTCTACGCATCACTCATTCTCTAATGAGATGGCTTTGTATAATTTTTGTCCTTCGGTGAGACCTTTAGTTCTTTGGGGTTAAAACATGTTGATAATATTGTTGTACAATATATCTTCATAGTATTATCCCGCTGTGAACTACACCTAGTTTGATAACAAACTACTTGACACAAATGCCCTCTTTAGCTGCTATTATAGCAGTCATATACTTAGCCTTTTGTTGTAGTATCTGTCACAATGTCTTAACTTTGGAACTCATACAAATCCATTATGGAACTTACTTTCCATTTTTATTGTGCCACCCTTAGTTTAGATTGAGATAAACTTAATTTGTACTTTGTGACAAAACTAGTATCAATGTAGTACTTTTACAATGAACTAACCATCTATTTGTCACTTCTACAAATAATATACTCTTAGTTCTTCCAAAAGATCATAAGAATATCCTTACTATTGTCCAATGATCAACTTATGAATCATTCTGGTATGTGCTCATAACATTTAGAGTCTAGGACATATCTGGATTTGTACATATCACAGTACGATTGATATAAATATTCTTTGTGATTTCATACATCAAGTATCAATCTATACTTGAATCTTTGTTTCACTTACCCAGTGTCAATACACTTGAATATATCATCAATATTGAACTCATTCAATCCTTTCTGTGTGACAAGAACCTTTCTTGTAGTTTCTATATTGAACTCATTCAATACATCATCTATGTACTTTCGGCACAACCATATTAGCGTCTATTGATGCCAAATATTTGGGTTTTGCCTAAGTCTTTCATCAGGATGAAATTCTTAATATGTGTTAATAAAAGATACATCATTTCTAATCAACAATATGTCCTCCACATAATGTATTAGAAATATGTCTTAGCGCTCCCACTTAATTTCTTGCAAATGCAAGCATCTTCATTGTCTCCGATGAAATTAAACTCTTTTAACAGTTTCATCATAGTGAAGATTCCAACTCCGCTATGCTTACTTCAACCATTGAAGTTTTCATATGCATTTAGCATCCTTTGAATTAACAAAACCCTTTGGACCGTGTTATGCACATGTCCTAGGTAACAATTCTATTAGAAGAATTTGTTTTGTTTATTCAACTACCACATAACAAAATTATATGTAGTGGTTGCTACATTAATCCGTCTAGACTAAATATCGCTATGAAAGATCAAATCTTGTCATAGTCAATCTTTGAACATTGTCTTGAACTCTTTCCCAACATGTCGACTATTTCATAGATGTGAAACATCCATGTCTACTTCTTTATAGATCCAAACACAACTGTAAGGTTTTACACCTTTCTCGAGGGTCCTTCAAGTTCAAAACTTGATTTCTCGTGTATGGAACTATCACGGATTTTATGGCTTAAAGCCATTTGACAGAGTCAGGGCCCATCATCGCTTCTTTGCATGTAGTCCGTTCATTATTCTCAAATAATGATTCAACCCTCAAATCTTGGTATTTGATTGTTTACTCGACCTACTTGGTTCAATAGAAACTTAGACCTCCGTGACCGCAACCTTTGAGGCACATGAGCCATGAGCATTGTTGCTGTCTCCGGAACACTTTTCGGCGCTGCGCAATTCTGCACATATAGCTAAGGTTCCTTTAACCTTATCAAAGTTCTATTGTCCTCCCACTTATCTTTTCACAAAAAATTCCTTCTCAAAGAAACTTGACGTTCTAAGCGACAAACACTTTTGTCTCCGGTGTTTATGGAGGAATACTTAATAGTAATACAAAGACAGGTTTATCCGACTTTGGTTGCAAACATCTTTCTTATGCATAGCATACCAATGTTTAAGAAAGGACTACTTGGGTTTTATCCCAAACCATAACTTTATATGGTGTCATTTCAGCGGATTATGATGGAGCTCTTTTCAATGGAAAACGGTAGTCTCTAAAGCTTTTAATCTTTAAAATATAATGGAAGTTCTATGAATTACACCTTTGATCTTACCATGTCAAACAAGGTTTTAATTACATATCTCGAACGCTCCATACTCTTATGGTGTTTCGGGAAATGCAAATCCACAGAACGATTCCTTAAATCTTAGGTATTATGCTAAACTTGTAACTCAAATATCTTCCTTTATGATCTTTATCATAAACTATTTATATTCTTATTACAATGATTTTGCACTTCATCTTGAAAGACTTTGAACTTTTTCAAATGTTTCATACTTCATCCTTATTAAGTAAATATTCATATATTCACTCAAATTTTTGGAGAAAGCATATGAAGTTGAAATTCATCGCTCTTGACTACATATAATGGATTTCATACAACAATATGTACAAGTTCCAATAAGCTAGTCATTCGTTCCCTTCTGGCCTATGAACGAAGTTTTAATTATCTCTAGGAAAGTTTCACAAGCGTCATGTGATCAAAAATCAAAAGACTCCAAAATTCCATCCACATGGAGTTTGTTCATGTTTTCTTTCCAATATAATTTAAACGGCGATGTCACTTCCTAAGTGATCTTTCAATCAATTTGTCTTTCGACATTTTTAGCACTAGTTTTATGGATGTGATTTATCCAACAAGATTTGTAAATCATCCATCTTTTATGGATTACGGCAATTATTTGAACAACCCTTTTGTTCTCATAATACTTGATAAAACAAATCTTGAAGGCAAGCTTTGATGTTTAACGAGTAACACAATAACCCTTTTATTTGTTCTCGATGAACATCATCACATATTCTTTTGCTAGTTACTTAGGCCATTGTAATTCATGAATTCTGTTGTTTCGTATGACAATTCACACCAACAAATTCAGTATCAAATACTTAAGAACCACATTGTTTAATAAGCAAAGAATATAGCCATAACATGTATATCTTCTGTATACTTAAACTGAACAATTCTAGTCTTTTCTTTTCTGCCATATACTTATGAGATTCTCTTTCAGTATTTCCTTTTCTGTTTGAAAGAATCTATCAACATCAACAGTAGAGTCATACATATGACACACAGTCCAAAGCGTGTATAATTAAATATCAATGTCTTTGGACTTGCACTTTGAAATAGATCACCATCATCAAATGTTTGGTGTTCTTTCAAATTCCTTTCTTTAGTAATCTATTGGTGTAGCAAACACTTTACCTACATCAAATATTCACCCTTATCATGGAATTATTCATGATCAAGCTACTTTAGCTTATAACGGTGAATCGCGAGTATAATGTTGCTCTCCAAAACCTTTTGGAGGATTAGGACAACTAGTGTCTCCAACCTTTTGCAAATTCTCATCAAATACGAGAACATGACTTTTGCCATATTATACTCTATCATGTTGCAACCAAAACTTCATTTCAGATATCACAATATCTTCCACACATCATGGTTTCTGAAACAACTCTTTCAGATCCTAGATAACCTTGATATTAAGACAATCCTTTGAATATCAAGAATCATGGAGACAAACACGATACTTATACACTAACACTTGGAATTGTTACTCTTGATTTAATACCAATTATTAAACTTCATGGAGTAACCGGAACTTACTGAAAGTTTGCAATAGGACTTTTAAACTTTAGATTAACACTTCAAAACAATACGATACCAGTTCGTAAAGTAACTAACCAGAATTCTATAGTTCTATCATCTCAATTATAACTAAGCGCAAGGTGGTAAACGGATGCCAATGACTACAACAACTATGCAAATTCACTTTGATTTAATTTATGATAAATTGAGTTCTAATTAATAATTAAATTAATCTAGGTGAACTCCCACTCAAAACAACATCCCTCACATTGTTTTAGTGATCACACGAACCAAATCCACCACATCAAAACCGATCATCACGAGAGTTGATGTAGCTTCAATGGCGAACAATCAACATGTTCATCATATCTACTATATGATTCATGCTTTACCTTTCGGTGATTCGTGTTCCTGAGACCATGTCTGTACATGCTAGGCTCGTCAAGATCAAACCTTAGCTACCGCATAAGCAAATCTGGCTTGCTTACGTTGTATTCACCCGCGGAATCTAACACACCCGATCATCACGTGGTGCTTCGAAACAACAAGCTTTGGCAACAGTGCATACTAAGGGTGAACACTTTAGAACTTGAAATTTATGTGCATGAGGGATCATCTTATAATGCTACCGTCGTCTACTAAGCAGTACAAGATGCATAAAGGATTAACATCACATGCAATTCATAATATGTGATATGATATGGCCTTTCTTCTTTGTGCTTCCGATCTCCATCTTCAAGCACGAACATGATCTCCATCATCACCGGCATTGCATCAAGGTCAATGACGCTTCTCCATGGTTGTCGTCCACCGGCTTCAACTATTACAACTACTTTGAATAGACACGCGGGTCTTAACAAAAATAAAGACAACCATATGGCTCCTGCCGGTTGCCAACTTACAATAAGGAACATTGCATACATCAAATATAATCACAATCATGGCCATATCACATCACTGCACACCCCTGCAAAACAAAGTTAGACGCCTCTACTTTCTTTGCACATTTTATGTGGTTTGGGGCTTTCAATAAGTGTCGTTCTAACTTACGAACAAGAACCACAACATTGATACTAGTATTGTTAATCACCCGTTGTAAATTGGATCTCCACTATGCTGGGAGAAACAGGCACCCGCAAAGCCACTTATGCAATACGAGTTGCATGTCAAGCGTGGAGCAAGTCTCATGAACGATGTCATGTAAGGTTAGCCCGGGCCGCTTCATCCCAACATCCCGCAAGATGCAAAGTACACAAGAAGCAATCGACAATAAAAGCATCAATGCCCACAATGACCATTGTGTTCTACTCGTGCAACAGATCTACATATAGACACGGCTCTGATACCACTGTAGGGGTTCGTAGCATGGAAAACAAAAATTTTCTACCGCATGCAAACAAACAAGCCAAGATCTATCTACTAGGTTGTAGCAACGAGTCGATAGGGGAACTCACCCTCGAAGATTCCAAAGCGTTTAACGAGAGCAGATTCTCGTGGGTGATGTAGTCGTACTCTTGCCGATCTCAAGATCGCGTAGACGATCCTTCCGGCGCTGCGTTCCGGCAGCGCTCCCGCAGTCGGTCACACGTTCGGTACTCGACGAAGACCTTCCTCTCCCTTGTTCCAGCAGGCAGCGGAGGTTGTAGCACTCTCCTCGCGATTCCGGCAGCACAACGGCGTGGTACCGGAAGTAGAGGGGAGATCTCGCAGGGCTTCGCCTTAAGCCGGAGCGAGTATGGTGGAGTATGAGAAGGCTCCTCGGCGATCTAGGTTTTAGACACACCAAGGAGGACGTGCTAGAGCCGGCGGCTAGGGTTTGGGGCACCCCAAGTCGGCGGCTAGGGCAACCCTGAGAGGTGGCGGCAGCAGCAGGAGGTGGTGGCGCCAATCTAGGGTTTTGGAGGAGAGGTACTTGTGTACTAGGAGGGGCAGCCCTGCCCCTCCCTTTATAGGTGGGAGGTGCGGCCAAGGGGAGGGGAGTCCCTCCCCAACTCGGCTTGGAGGTGGGACGGCGGTTGGAGGAGGGAATCCCTCCCCAACTCGGTTTCCCACTCCTCCTCCTCTTTCCAAAACTTGCCGTTTGACTTTCAAACTAGCCGTTTGACTTTTCAATTTAGGATTTAAATAAACCCTTTATTTTGGACAGCAATGACACCTAGTACATGATGCAATCATTCCAACTTACAATGACACATTCATGTACCCTTCCCCCCCGGAGTGCCGGACATTCTGGAACCTTCTAGAATGTTCCCGATGAAAACACCGGAACCATTCCCCAACTCCGAAACGGGACTTTCCTTATATGAATCTTATTCTCCGGACCATTCCGGATCTCCTCGTGATATCCCGGATCCCATCCGAGACTCCGAACAACATTCGGTCTCTTTCTCATCATACCATAACTACTCAAACAACATCGAATCCTTAAGTGTGTCTCCCTACGGTTCGTGAATTATGCGGACATGATCGAGACACTTCTCCGATCAATAACCAATAGAGGAATCTGGAAATTCATATGGCTCCCACATATTTCTACGATTACTTTGCGATCGAATTGAACCACTTACATACGATACCAATTTCCCTTTGTCTCACGATATTTTACTTATCCGAGGTTATGATCGTCGGTATATCTGCATATCTAGTTCAACCTCGTTACCGATAAGTACTCTTTTCTCGTTCCCGTGATATGTGATCCCTTGTGAGCCAGTCACATGCTTGCAAGCTAATTGGATGACATTCCACCGAGAGGGCCCAGAGTATATCTATGCGTCATATGGATGGACAAATCCCACTCTTGATCCATGTGTCTCAACCAATACTTTCCGAACACTCAATAACACCTTTATAGCCACCCAGTTACGGTGTGGTGTTTGATGTCATCAAAGCATCCTTCCGGTAAAGGTGATATGCATGATCTCATGGTCGAAGGAATTAGGTTACTATGTATCAGAAAGCTTATAGCAAATGAACTATATTAAATGACTTGATCTTTATGCTACGCTTAACTATAGGAGTATGTCCATCACATCATTCTCCTAATGATATGACCCTGTTGTTAATAACATCTCTATGTTCATGATCAGGAAACCATGATCATATATCAACCAACAAGCTAGTTTAACAAGAGGCTTTACTAGGGACTCTTTTATGTTTACAAATCACACAAGTATTAATGTTTCCTGTTAATACAATTATAGCATGGTATGTAAACATTTATCATAAGTATGAAGATATGATAATAACCACTTTATTATTGCCTCTTGGGCATATCTCCAACACATGCATGGATAAAGAGGGGTTAGGCTGGAAGAAAATGAAGAAGAGGAGGATGATGACAGCTATCCTATGTCCCCTGAAGAATACGGTGATACTGCAATGGAAGACAATGAAGAAGAGGGAGGCGGCAATGAAGAAGAACAACGGGCATCGGATGAGCCCGCTGATGGTCTTGGTCAGGTCATTTCTGATGCAAAGCAACAATGTGATACAGAAAGGGAGAAGCTTAAGTTGGAGGCCATGCAAAAGGATGACAAAAAGTTGTTGTACCCAAATTGCGAAGATGGCAGCACAAAGCTCGGTACCACACTTGAACTGCTGAAATGGAAGGCAGAGACTAGCTTATCTGACAAGGGATTTAAGAAGTTACTGAAAATAATGAAGCCGAAGCTTCCAAAAGATAACGAGCTGCCCGAGACAACGTACGAAGCAAAGAAGACTATCTGCCCTCTAGGATTAGATGTGGAGAGGATACATGCATGCATTAATGACTGCATCCTGTACCACGGTGAGAAGTACGAGAATATGGATAAATGCCCGGTATGCAATGCATGTCGATACAAGATCAGACAAGATGACCCTGATGATGTTGAGGGCGATGACGAGCCCTCCAGGAAGAGGGTTCCTGCTAAGGTTATGTGGTATGCTCCTATAATACCACGGTTGAAACGTCTGTTCAGAAATAAAGAGCAAGCCAGGTTGTTGCGATGGCACAAAGAAGAGCGTAAGAAAGACGGGAAACTGAGACACCCCGCCGATGGGTCGCAGTGGAGAAACATCGAGAGAAAGTACTCAAACTTTGCAGGTGACGCGAGGAACTTATGGTTTGGTCTAAGTACAGACGACATGAATCCTTTTGGGGAGAAGAGCTATAGTCACAGCACCTGGCCAGTGACTCTATGTATCTACAACCTTCCTCCTTGGTTGTGCATGAAGCGGAAGTTCATTATGATGCCAGTGCTCATCCAAGGACCAAAGCAACCCGGCAACAACATTGATGTGTACCTAAGGCCATTAGTCGATGAACTTTTGCAGTTGTGGGCAGAACCAGGTGTAAAGGTGTGGGATGAGCACAAACAGGAGCCATTTGACCTACGAGCGTTGTTGTTCGTAACCATCAATGATTGGCCTGCTCTTAGTAACATTTCAGGACAGTCAAACAAGGAATACAATGCATGCACGCACTGTTTAGATAATACTAAAGGTACATATTTGGATAAATGTAAGAAGGTTGTGTATCTGGGGTGTCATAAAATTCTTTCGACCAATCATCCAGTAAGAAAGAAAGGCAAGAATTTCAACAGTGAGGCAGATTATCGGAAGAAGCCTAAGCTCCCTAAAGGTGCTGATGTATTTGGTATGGTGAAGGACCTAGAAGTAATCTTTGGAAAGGGTCCTGGCGGTCAATCTGTTCCGAAAGACCCCATTACCGGACACACGGCCATGTGGAAAAAGAAATCTATATTTTGGGAGCTTGAGTATTGAAAAGACCTAGAGGTCTGTTCTTCAATCGACGTGATGCACGTGACGAAGAATCTTTGCGTGAACCTGCTAGGCTTCCTGGGCGTGTATGGAAAGACAAAAGATACACCAGAAGCACGGGAGGACCAGCAACGTATCAAAGACCCACACAACAAGCATACTAATAAAGGACGTAAATACTTAAGTAGCTACGCTCTTACCAAAGCAGAGAAGGAAATCTTTTTTGAAGTCCTTTACCGTATCAAGGTCCCGGCTGGCTTCTCGTCAAATATAGAGGGAATAATAAATATGGCAGAGAAAAAATTTCAGAACCTGAAGTCTCATGATTGCCACATGATTATGACACGGTTGCTTCCAGTTGCATTGAGGGGGCTTCTACCGGAAAATGTTCGATTATCCATTGTGAAGCTATGTGAATTCCTCAATGCAATATCTCAGAAGGTAATCGAGAAAGTCTGGAAAGGCTACAGAAGGATGTGGTCCAATGTCTTGTCAGTTTTAGTTGGTGTTCCCCTGTCCTTCTTCAATATTATGACACATCTCTTAGTTCACCTAGTCGAAGAGATTTACATTCTCGGTCCTGTATTTCTACACAATATGTTCCCCTTCGAGAGGTTCATGGGAGTCTTAAAGAAATATGTTCGTAACCGTGCTAGGCCAGAAGGAAGCATCTCCAAGATCTATGGAATAGAGGAGGTCATTGGGTTCTGTGTAGACTTTCTTCCTGACCTTAAGCCGATTGGTGTTCCTGAATCACGGTATGAGGGGAGACTGAGTGGAAAAGGCACGCTAGGAAAGAAATCAATGATATTTAGGTACGGACATTCTTTGAATCAAGCACACTACATAGTTCTCCAAAGTTCTACCTTTGTGGCTCCGTATATCGAGGAACACATGAATGTTGTACGCTCCAAGTTCCCGGGGAAGGATGACTACTGGATTAAAAAAATCACATGGAGACTTTCGGCACTTTGTTGCAATTACATCTCATGAATGACACCACTATTGGAGATCAGCTCTACTTGTTGGCCGCGACACCATCTGCGACTGTATTGACTTTCCAAGGGTACGAGATAAATGGGAATACATTTTACACGATTGCCCAAGATAAAAGGAGCACCAACCAAAACAGTGGTGTCCGCTTTGATGCAACATGCGAGAATGGGAAAAAGGACACATACTATGGTTACATAGAGGAGATATGGGAACTTGACTATGGACCTACTTTTAAGGTCCCATTGTTTCGGTGCAGTTGGGTCAACATGAATGGAGAAGGGGTAAAGGTAGACCAGCTGTACGGAATGACAAGAGTGGATCTCAAGAATCTTGGTTATAGAGACGAACCATTCGTCCTAGCCAATGATGTGGCTCAGGTTTTTTATGTGAAGGACATGTCCTCTAGACCGAAAAAAGAAAAAATAAGGAAACGAATACATCAGACGATGAGCCCAGGCGTCACATAGTTCTTTCAGGGAAAAGAAACATCGCGGGAGTCGAGGACAAGACAGACATGTCAGCAGATTATGATAAGTTTGATGAAATTCCGCCCTTCACCGTGAAAACTGACCCAAGCATCCCGTTAAGCAAAGAAGATGCTCCATGGTTACGGCCTAAGAAGCGTTCATAGGCAAGGGATCGACATACGCGACGAAGGATTCATATCCTAAACCCTAAACCCTATGTAAATCTATATAATGTATGGAAACTTTATGTGATGTATGGAAACTTTATGTGATGTATTGAAACTTTATGTATGGAGTATTTCACGGGCTTGCAGGGAAATTTTTCCGAGGCGGAGCTTCCGAAGATGTCGTAGGGCGTGTGCACCAACGACATCTTCGAGAAGCTCCGCCACGGGAGATTTCTCAACCCTTCCCCCAAGACTGTTAGAGGAGATGGAGTCTTTCACAGGCTTGCAGGGAAATTTTTCTGAGGCGGAGCTTCCGAAGATGCTGTAGGGCGTGCGCACCAACGACATCTTTGAGAAGCTCCGCCACGGGAGATTTCTCAACCCTTTCCCCAACAATGTTAGAGGAGATGGAGTCTTTCACGGGCTTGCAGGGAAATTTTTCCAAGGCGGAGCTTCCGAAGATGCCGTAGGGCGTGTGCACCAACGACATCTTCGAGAAGCTCCGCCACGGGAGATTTCCCAACCCTCCATCCATGGGGATGAAACTCTCTCTACCTATGTTGGCTTGTTGAGCTGCTTGCCATGGCGTATCGATGGTCCTTTTATAGGCACAATGCCGCTTCTACTTTGTCTTGTTCCTCCGACAGGGCGTCGTGCGCTACATGCTTTATCTCATCGAGCAGTGCGTCCACCCACACGTCCTTATCCCGCCGACAGCTTTAGTCTCGGTTGCACCCACCAGACGGGACTAAAGGTTACCCACACGTCCTTATCCCACCGACAGCTTTAGTCTTGGTTGCACCCACCAGCCGGGACTAAAGGTTACCCACGCGTCCTTATCCCACCGACATCTTTAGTCTCGGTTGCACCCACCAGCCGTGTAACTACCTCGGTGAATTACGCTCCTAGTTACAAGCCTGGATGAGCAGAAATGGTTGAAATAGTACGGTGGGGCCCAAATGCCACTCACAGGTAGACCTTTCGGCCGTCCCAACCATTTCCACACATCGGGACAAGAACGGGCGGCGTAATCGGCAGGCGAAGGGATCAACTACATACACAAATGAGTATGTATGCAAGCCACCATACAATGGTTCTCAGAGTCATTCCATCTAAAAGAAAGGAAATATAGCAACGCCATACGGCAAGATCCAAATATCCTAGGTAGATATAATAGTTTAAGATATCTCCTCATACATCAATCAACAGAGTATCAAGCGGAAGCGGAAGACAAAATCCGAGTACGGATAAGAAGCAAATCGGCATAAGATGCCCCATAAATAAGCACATCCGGACCACAGATCTCACGGATCCCCGTTCCCGGAATCTCTACACCGAATGATCGTTGCCCACATCGTCCGTCTCTTCCACCCAGTATCCATCTTGTGAGTGTACCTGTTCATCTGAATCAAATGATTTATCGTGTGAGACCCTAGGGGTACTCAGCAAGTCTTTATGCCGCTAAAGGGGACACAACCTGGGGTGACGCAATTGCAGCAAAAGATAAACCCTAACAATTCTATAGATACTAGCTAACCATCCGCCTTACCAGAGATAGACGGATGTCCGTGAATGAATAACAACAGTTATAATGGTAATCTTAACAGATCCATCCTCCTCGCTTACCGACGAGGAAGCGGACGAACAGCCCCCCATCCGTTGGCAGTTTTATCAATCATTCCATGAGTGTTGCACTATTTACTAGTCAGGTACCTAGTCTAGTCAAATTAAAAGCGGTACTTTAATTATACTTGTCTATGATCGAGAAACTGTGCTCCAAGTCGTCCATAACCGCGGACACGGCTTTCAGAAAGTTTTACCCTGCAGGGGTGCACAAATAGAAACACACACTCGATCAACCTCGGAAAAACCAAATCAAAACCCAACGAGGCATTCACGACAAAGCGATCACAGGATTCAGAAATATTTCAGGGGGCCACCCCATTGAGCTACCCGCAACGAAGTTAGCTGACTCCGAGACGGCCTCAAGGTTTGTGGAGCCGGCTGTAAACGACTGGGAACCCGAAAGTGTGACTGGGCTTGTCGATACAGCAAAAACGGGTCACGGTCCTAAACAGTACAGGTGCAGTACCTCGCACAATTTAAATAAAGCAGTAAAACATGGCATAAGTACAGGATAGTAAATAAAACCTCAAACTAGTTTGTGGCCCCAAGAAATAAGAAGGAATCAAGCTCTGGCTCAGGGGGGTCCATACGGCCTCCCGGATGTGGATAGCGCGAATATTCAAGGAACAGGAATCAAGTACTCGGGGTCCTACGGGACACAAGTGAGCCTGAAAAACCAAATAGCGAATATGGCTCACCGATGCCACTTTCATTAGTTATCCCAGTACTACTCAGATTAAGTTGTATAGGTACCTCGTTATCCATCAGACACTCACAAACCCTACACATGCTGTTCTACGACTCGCATGGCTCAAACAACTCCTGTAGTAATGGCTCATGGGATGGAGGAACAAGCTTCGGTGGGGTTTAAAAGTAAAGGCTATGCAATACTTGGGGTTCAGATTAATGCAATCGCGACTCAATGATGCAAGCATAAGATAGAGGCAATAGGTACTATATGTATGCAAGCATGTGGTAGTGCTTGCCTGGCAGCTCAGTTGAAGCCTGGGATGGATCTGGGTAGTGCTCCGGGTTCTCTTGATATATCCCCTGCTCAGCGTCTATTCGAAGAAGAACCAAACAAACAAGGGCCAACATAAATAAAGTGCCCAAGCATATGAATTAAATGCATCAAGCAAACAATCATGCCATGATGAATGATGCACAATTTGCATGGCAATTAAGTAGCATGGCATGGGTGAGGTGTGGAATACAAGAATTACTCATTTTATTGGGTTTTGGCCCCACTTTAACCTCATTAAAGTTGCTGTACACATTATATTTATATGATGCATGCTTCAAAACAAACCAAGGAATGCATAAAAAGAAAGGTCTCGTCGAGCTAATCATTTTAGACATATCATTTATTAAATTTGGAGTTATAAAACAAAAGTTATTAATTATTTAAGGCAAAAGGGCATTTTCTTGTAATTTAATTCAACTTGGAAATTAAAGTGCCCAAAATATATTTTGAATGGAAGATTTGAAATCCTCACATTTTTCTGATTTGAAAACATATATTATATGTATTATTTGGATTTGTATTTTAAAAGTTATTTAAAACAGAATTAAATTTGCATTTGAATTTAATTTGAAAAAGATTTGAATTAAAACAGATAGACAGAAATAAATTTTATACCCAGACAGACCCAGCCGCTGACGCTGACGGGTGGGGTCCAACGGGAGAAGGGGCCACGCGCGCAGAAATCCTTCTGCCACCGCGGCTTTGGCTAGCCCGCGCGGATGACAAGCGGGCCCTGAGGCTCTGCAGACCCACACGCCAGTGGGTGGTGCGAGGCTGCCACGCGGCTCAGCGGAGGGACTGCGGGTTGATGAAAACAGAACGCAGGTGCCTTTTTGCAAAAAGGCAACAGACACTGACTGGTGGGCCTAGAGGGAGCGCGGGTTCAGGGAGTCAAAAAGGCAGGGGGTATGCGCAAAAGGCCACGGCCGTACTGTTGTTCTTCCTCGCGTCTGCGGACGGATCAGTGCGTGTCTGGCGCGGGGCGGGGGATCGATCTCTGGACCTGGCGTGCGCGCGCGGAGGCGGCAGCCACTAGGCTAGGGCGGGGTTGGTGTCAGGGAGGTGGGCAAGGCCTAGGTAGGGTTTCGCGCGACGCGGTAGCGAGCAGACGCACGCGCTCGTCGGCGCGCAGAGGCTGTTCGATGAAAGGCCCGGCGGACCTAGGCGACGATGGCGTGGCGGAGCGTGTCAGGGAGGTCAGGGAGCTCACCGAGGGTGTGTCGGTGGTGGTGGAACGACCTGGAACGCAGGGGATCAGCGATGTCGCACACGGACCGGAGCTAGGGTTTTCAGGGTCGGCGCGGCGTCGATCGGTGGCTCTGGTCCTCCTCCTCCTCGACGGCAGGGACAGGACGAAGCAGGGGACCCTCCTCGAACTCCCAGGCCACTCCACGGTCTCTCTGCACGCCTGGATCAACGGGACGTGGCGGAGGCCGACGGTGGCTGGCGTCGGGGGTAGGCGGTGGTAGGGGTAGCTGGGGAGGAGCGGCAGGCGCCTGGGGAGATCTGGGGAGGCCAGAGAGGCGAGGTGGAGGAGATAAGGCAGAGAGGGAGGGGGAGACGCCGTGGGGGAGGGGTAGATGGAAAAGGTGGCTCGGCCACCTTTTTCCTCCTCCTCCTCTCTCATGTGATGGGGTCGGGCAGGACCAGGGCAGGGCAGGGGCAGGTGGGGCTCGGGCTGGGTGGCAGGCAGGGGAGGCTCGGGCTGGTGAGGTCCTTAGGCAGAGAGAGCAAAGAGAGAGGGAAGGTGAGAGGGAGCTCGGGTTAGAGCTAGGGTTGGGGGGAGCCTCGGGTTAGGGTTTAGCTTAGGGTTGGGGGGTAGCTAGGGCAGGGGGTGGCTAGGTGGGGCCTGCAAGATAGAGAGAGGAGAGAGGCCGAGAGAGGGTGAGGTGGAGATGTAGATGATTAGGGTTAGGTTTGGGGTTTAGCTAGGTGTAAGGTTTAGGAGAAAAGATTAGGGAGAGAGGGAGAGTAGATGGTGTAGGTTGTAGAAGCTTGCATGCTCCAAGCTTAGATCAAGCAAGCACAGGCGGCAAGAAAAGGGGGGGTAGGGTTAGCAACTCAAACAAGAACAACAAGGAGGGAGAGAGAGATGATCCACTCTCAAAAACCAAACAAAATTCAATGACTAGAATGTGGTGGATCTTGCATGGCCCATGCAAAATATGTAATGCCATGTTTATTTTTGTGAGAACAATAATATTACAAGGCATCATCATTATGCATTCCCAAAATTGGAAATAAAATCCAAGCAAAAAGAATTAAAAATGATGCCCCATGTGTAGTAGTTGGATATGACCTTATTTGAATGAAAATGGGACATGCTAGTGTGTATGTGCCACTAGATGCTTAATAGTCCCAAAATTATTCCAACATGAGCATAAATCCATAATAACCCATATGGAAGCTAGGAAAAGATTCCACTCACAAGGCATGCAAAGGTGGCCATGTGGCTCTCATATATCAATAATGTGAAAACAACATGATGCCAAGATGAGAGCATGTGGAACTAGAAATGGAGCCATCTCAATTATAGGTGAGCTAGACAAAAGCCAGAAGAAGTGCAAAGGCCCACCTATATTTTGGATGGTGGAATTATAAGGTGGTAAAAGAAAGGGTGGTGGAGTTAATAAAAGATATGCCCCCAACTCAACTTGGGCATTTAAACAATATATCAAGAACCAAATACAATATCAAGAGGCAAAAACAATTTACAATGCATATGAGAGAAGAACCAAAACAAAAAGGGTTTTATATGATGCTCAAATGCAAGGTGGCATGATGACATGAGCATGATATAATGATGATGCAACAATTATATATTTGAAGTAGACATTATATTACTAGACCAAGTAGCATTACAATTGTTAGACAATTGGGATGCTACAACTCTCCCCCACTAAACAGGAATCTCGCCCCGAGATTCTAGGAAGAAGAAGACACAAAGAGGGTAGGATACTTGGCACGGATCTCATCCTCACGTTCCCAAGTGGCTTCATCGACGGAATGGTGCGACCACTGCACCTTGCAGAACTTGATGGACTTGTTGCGAGTCCTTCTTTCTGCGGTTTCAAGGATTTTTGTGGGGTGTTCTTGATAAGACAGGTCTTCTTGGAGATTGATAAGCTCATGATACACGGTCCTGCCGGGATCCTTGAAGCACTTCTTGAGTTGAGAGATGTGGAAAACATCATGGACTTTGAGTTTTTCCGGGAGCTCAAGAGCATAAGCAACTTCTCCTCTTCTTCCACGAATTTTGAAGGGACCGATGTATCTAGGAGCCAGCTTTCCTTTGATACCAAAGCGGTGCGTGCCTCTCATGGGAGTGACACGAAGGTAAACGAGATCACCAGGAACATACTCCATGTCCGTGTGCTTTCTGTCATAATTGCTCTTCTGGCGACTTTGAGCAATCTTCAGGTTTTCAAGAATGATATGAACTTTCTCCTCCGCTTGAGTCACAATGTCAGGGCCAAACAAAATTCTTTCTCCTGCACCCGACCAACCAATCGGAGTTCTGCATTTGCGACCATAGAGAGCCTCAAATGGTGCCATCTTTATACTTTTCTGGAAGCTGTTGTTGTAAGAGAACTCAGCATAAGGAAGACATTCTTCCCACTTCATGCCAAAAGAGATGACGCAAGCACGAAGCATATCCTCCAGAATCTGATTGATCCTTTCAACTTGTCCTTGCGACTGAGGGTGGTAAGCTGTGCTGAAGTTCAACTTTGTTCCCAAAGCATTTTGGAAACTCTCCCAGAACTTGGAAGTGAAGATGCTTCCACGGTCTGAACTGATCTCAAGCGGAACCCCATACAACAAGACAATTCTGTTGATGTAAAGCTCAGCCAACTGAATTGCAGAAATGGTTTCCTTGACGGGGAAGAAGTGAGCCACTTTAGAAAGCCTGTCAATGACAACAAAGATTGCATTGTTGCCCTTCTGCGACCTAGGAAAACCAGTGATGAAGTCCATTTCTACTTTCTCCCATTTCCACTCCGGGGGTTTCAATGGCTGTAGAAGACCGGAAGGTTTCTGATGGACAACTTTCACTCTGCGGCAGACATCACACTCCGAGACATACTTGGCACAATATCTTTTCAAACCGGGCCACCAATATTGTGTTTTCAAGTCCATGTACATCTTTGTGCTGCCAGGGTGGATAGAAAGAACAGAATCATGCGCCTCCTTGAGAACTTGCTCTCTCAAACCCGGGTAGTTCAGAACAAACATTCGGTGTTCAAAGAAAAGCGTGCCTTTATCATCGACATGGAAGGACTCATACTTCGGAAGCTGAATCCTGGAGATGATGTTTTTGGTGTACGGATCACCAAGCTGACGAGAGTGAACCTTGTCTTCCAAGAGAGGGGTTGCTAGGAGGTTCAAGAGATACCCTTGTTCCACAATCTCAAGGTTGAGCTGACGGAATTCCTCGCACAAGAGAGGTTGCTGCTCTTCCATCATGAGGTTGTTGACATAAGCTTTGCGGCTGAGAGCATCTGCCATGACATTAGCTTTGCCCGGAGTGTAGTTGATGGTCAAATCAAAATCATTGATTGCTTCAATCCATCTCCTCTGGCGAAGGTTGAGATCAGGCTGTGTGAAGATATACTTCAAGCTCTTGTGATCAGAAAAGATTTCACAACGGTTGCCAAGCAAGTAGTGCCTCCATACTTTCAAAGCAAAGACAACTGCTGCGAGCTCGAGGTCATGTGTAGGATAGTCGATCTCATGCGTCTTCAACTGTCGAGAGGCATAAGCAACAACTTGTTTTTCTTGCATAAGGACCGCACCCAATCCTTGCAAAGAGGCGTCACAGAAGATCTGGAACGGCTTGGATGTATCCGGAGGAACCAAGACTGGTGTGGAAGTGAGCTTCTCTTTGAGTGTCTCAAAGCTTGCTTGACATGCAGGAGTCCAAAGGTATTTCTTGCCTTTCTTGAGGAGATCGGTAAGAGGCTTCGCTATCTTCGAAAAGTTCTGAACGAAGCGACGGCAATAACTAGCCAAACCAAGGAAACTCCGCACTTCTTTGACATTGACAGGAGGAAGCCATTCAACAATTGCCTTCACAGTTTCCGGGTTGACTGCAATGCCCTTGGCAGAGATGACGTGACCAAGATAGGTTACCTGAGGCAGCCAAAACTCACATTTGGAGAACTTTGCATACAAGCGGTTCTCACAAAGCTTGTTTAGGACACACCGAAGGTGTTCTTCATGCTCTTCTTTTGACTTAGAATAGACTAGGATGTCATCTAGATAGACCACAACGAACTTGTCAAGATACTCCATGAAAACCAAGTTCATGAGCCTCGAGAAGGTGGCAGGTGCGTTGGTGAGACCGAATGACATGACCGTGTACTCATACAGGCCATAGCGGGTGGTGAAAGCTGTTTTAGGAACATCTTCCTTGCGAATCTTGATTTGGTGATAACCACTTCTCAAGTCAAGCTTAGAGAAAACCACAGCTCCAGCTAGCTGATCGAAGAGATCATTAATCCGCGGAAGGGGATATTTGTTCTTGATGGTTTTAGCATTGAGAGCCCGATAGTCAACACAAAGTCTATCAGTCTGGTCTCGCTTCTTCATAAAGAGGGTAGGGCTACCCCAAGAATAGGTACTGTGTTGAATGAAACCCAACTTCTCTTGTTCATCAAGCTGACGTTTGAGTTCAGCCAACTCAGCAGGACCCATTTTATAAGGCCGCTTGGAGATAGGAGCGGTACCAGGTTCAAGCTCAATTACAAACTCAACCTCACAATCCGGAGGCATACCTGACAACTCTTCAGGAAAGACATCTGGGAACTCATAGACCACCGGAACACTCTGAATAGCATCCATAGCATCAACATTCAGAGCCGCCAAAGAGAAAAGCTGAATAGCAGGAGTCAGACTTGGAGAATAGACTATATGGCCTTCAGGAATCTTCAGGGAAACCGAGCGTTCAGCACAATCAATCACAGTTGCATTTGCTGTCAACCAATCCATGCCCAAGATGACATCAATGTCAGAATTGCCCAGAAGGATTAAGGACGCCAAGAACGAAGAGCCACCAATCTCAATTTGATTGCCATGGCTGATATGAGCAGCCCTCATGTTTGAACCAGGAGATTGTACCACCAGACGATGTGATAAAGGAACCTTATCCAGATCATGCTCCTGCGCAAACTTATGCGAAACAAAAGAATGCGAAGCACCAGAATCAAGCAAAACTCTTGCAGGAACTGAGTTAACGGGAAGCATACCCATCACAACTCCAGGTGCATGCTCAGCTTGAGCGGCGTTGACACAGTTGGCACGAGCAACAGTAGACCCGGGCTTGGTGTTGATGTTGAGATCCCGAGGTGGTGGTGCACAAACCAAAGGAGAGCTTGCCGCAGATCTTGGTGGCGGTGGAGGAAGAGCCATGTTCTTCATCGGACAGTTCCAGCTTTGATGCCCAGTGTCTCCACAAGTGTAACAAGCACCAGGTGGACGTGGAGCAACGTAGCCAGGGACTCCGCCAGGCGCTCCAGGGTAGTGGTGGTTGTAGCCCCTGGGAGCAGCAGTGAGGAAGTTTGGTGGCCTCGCCGCGAAGCTTGAAGGTCTTGGTGGAGCCGGGAGCGACGGTGGGGTGTTAGGAACCCATACACGACGCTTAGAAGGAGTTGACATAGCTGAAGAGCCTGCTGCATCACGGCTGTATTTCTTTGACTCCTCAAACACTTGCCTACTTGCCTCTTCCTGCAGAGCTGTATGCTGAAGTTCCAGAAAAGACGCCGGCCTTGCATGTGTGATTGCATACTTAATCGATGCATTGAGCCCTTGCCTGAACCTCTTTTGCTTCTTCTTGTCATCAGAGATCTCATCGCCACCATAACGAGAAAGGTTCATGAAGTTCCTGATGTAGGTGTTGACATTATCATTGCCCTGCTTGAGGTTGAGAAACACTTCCTTCATCCTCTCCATGACAATTTCTGATAGATACTGCTCTTTGAAAGCTCCAGTGAACTGTCCCCAAGTAGGCTGAAAACCAGTGCAGTTTGCCTTCAGGTAATTCTCCCACCAGAGAGCTGCATCTCCCTTCAGAAGGTGAGTAGCACACTTTACCCATTCTTGCTCAGGAACATCAGCAGTTGCCAGTAGCCTTGACATCTCACGCAACCAATCATCAGCATCAAGTGGTTGATCAGAAACATCAAACTGGCGTGGGTTGAACTTCAGAAAGCTTTTGATGTCTCCTCGCTTGGGAGGTGGCGGTAGCGGAGCAAACTCATTCCTCCTGACACTTTCTTCAAAGCGCTGCTGGTTCTGCTGCATTGCTGCCAAGGCATTGGCGATGCTTGACAACGCTGCCCCCAGTTCAGGTTGTATGTCCTCCTCAGAACGGCGTGGTGGTGCCATCCTGTGATTGATATAACACACAAGTCAGTACTATGATGGAGAATAATAATAATCCAAAATAGTACCAAAATGGAATTAATCAAGATTAAAGGATACAATTTACTAAGATGATATTAAAATATCAACAAAGTTCAAAGCACCTAGAAGATATTAAGCATATCGCACACGACTGAAAAGGAGTGTGGTACACAAATATATCAAAGAAAAATTTTCCGCAAATTTCGGCATTAAAATACCAATAGATGCGCAAAATCACTTAACGAATCAAGATTAGTGACTCTACCAATACAATATACAAGAGCGAATGATAAGAGTAGTGGTATGGTCGCGACTCCATCCCGCACCCAAATCATTACTCCGCACATGCATAAGTAAAACACATATCCCAACACCTTCTTCTCACGATGAACCTAAAGATTAGCAACTACGGAAACGAACACCCCAAACAAGATAACGTCGGATAACGAAGAGTAAGACAGATCGCGTCGGTATACAACGAATCAGATAGATCGCGTCGGTTTGCAAAAGCCTGTCGGTATGGAATGTACCAACAGTTGATAACCAAAAGGCAGATTGATAACAACTTGGATGCAACAGATAGACAAAGGATTACACACACACAGATACACAACCTATGGTACTACGGAAACCCAGAACACGTGAATCCTAGTTTGAATTTTAAGAAGAGGATTGAAAACGTTACACTTCCTTACCAGAAAGGGTGGTGGTTGGGTAAGAAGAAAAGTGGAAGCAGTCCTACTCTCGCGTTTTGTTTTTCCCTAGTATACATAACTACCAAAAATATTTGCTAGACTGACAACGACCATTTGGCTGAGACCCTGAAGGGCGGGATGGCTCTGATACCAATTGTAACTACCTCGGTGAATTACGCTCCTAGTTACAAGCCTGGATGAGCAGAAATGGTTGAAATAGTACGGTGGGGCCCAAATGCCACTCACAGGTAGACCTTTCGGCCGTCCCAACCATTTCCACACATCGGGACAAGAACGGGCGGCGTAATCGGCAGGCGAAGGGATCAACTACATACACAAATGAGTATGTATGCAAGCCACCATACAATGGTTCTCAGAGTCATTCCATCTAAAAGAAAGGAAATATAGCAACGCCATACGGCAAGATCCAAATATCCTAGGTAGATATAATAGTTTAGGATATCTCCTCATACATCAATCAACAGAGTATCAAGCGGAAGCGGAAGACAAAATCCGAGTACGGATAAGAAGCAAATCGGCATAAGATGCCCCATAAATAAGCACATCCCGACCACAGATCTCACGGATCCCCGTTCCCGGAATCTCTACACCGAATGATCGTTGCCCACATCGTCCGTCTCTTCCACCCAGTATCCATCTTGTGAGTGTACATGTTCATCTGAATCAAATGATTTATCGTGTGAGACCATAGGGGTACTCAGCAAGTCTTTATGCCGCTAAAGGGGACACAACCTGGGGTGACGCAATTGCAGCAAAAGATAAACCCTAACAATTCTATAGATACTCGCTAACCATCCGCCTAACCAGAGATAGACGGATGTCCGTGAATGAATAACAACAGTTATAATGGTAATCTTAACAGATCCATCCTCCTCCTCGCTTACCGACGAGGAAGCGGACGAACAGCCCCCCATCCGTTGGCAGTTTTATCAATCATTCCATGAGTGTTGCACTATTTACTAGTCAGGTACCTAGTCTAGTCAAATTAAAAGCGGTACTTTAATTATACTTGTCTATGATCGAGAAACTGTGCTCCAAGTCGTCCATAACCGCGGACACGGCTTTCAGAAAGTTTTACCCTGTAGGGGTGCACAAATAGCAACACACACTCGATCAACCTCGGAAAAACCAAATCAAAACCCAACGAGGCATTCACGACAAAGCGATCACAGGATTTAGAAATATTTCAGGGGGCCACCCCATTGAGCTACCCGCAACGAAGTTAGCTGACTCCAAGACGGCCTCAAGGTTTGTGGAGCCGGCTGTAAACGACTGGGAACCCGAAAGTGTGACTGGGCTTGTCGATACAGCGAAAACGGGTCACGGTCCTAAATAGTACAGGTGCAGTACCTCGCACAATTTAAATAAAGCAGTAAAACATGGCATAAGTACAGGATAGGAAATAAAACCTCAAACTAGTTTGTGGCCCCAAGAAATAAGAAGGAATCAAGCTCTGGCTCAGGGGGGTCCATAAGGCCTCCCGGATGTGGATAGCGCAAATATTCAAGGAACAGGAATCAAGTACTCGGGGTCCTACGGGACACAAGTGAGCCTGAAAAACCAAATAGCGAATATGGCTCACCGATGCCACTTTCATTAGTTATCCCAGTACTACTCAGATTAAGTTGTATAGGTACCTCGTTATCCATCAGACACTCACAAACCCTACACATGCTGTTCTACGACTCGCATGGCTCAAACAACTCCTGTAGTAATGGCTCATGGGATGGAGGAACAAGCTTCGGTGGGGTTTAAAAGTAAAGGCTATGCAATACTTGTGGTTCAGATTAATGCAATCGCGACTCAATGATGCAAGAATAAGATCGAGGCAATAGGTACTATATGTATGCAAGCATGTGGTAGTGCTTGCCTGGCAGCTCAGTTGAAGCCTGGGATGGATCTGGGTAGTGCTCCTGGTTCTCTTGATATATCCCCTGCTCAGCGTCTATTCGAAGAAGAACCAAACAAACAAGGGCCAACATAAATAAAGTGCCCAAGCATATGAATTAAATGCATCAAGCAAACAATCATGCCATGATGAATGATGCACAATTTGCATGGCAATTAAGTAGCATGGCATGGGTGAGGTGTGGAATACAAGAATTACTCATTTTATTGGGTTTTGGCCCCACTTTAACCTCATTAAAGTTGCTGTACACATTATATTTATATGATGCATGCTTCAAAACAAACCAAGGAATGCATAAACAGAAAGGTCTCGTCGAGCTAATCATTTTAGACATATCATTTATTAAATTTGGAGTTATAAAACAAAAGTTATTAATTATTTAAGGCAAAAGGGCATTTTCTTGTAATTTAATTCAACTTGGAAATTAAAGTGCCCAAAATATATTTTGAATGGAAGATTTGAAATCCTCACATTTTTCTGATTTGAAAACATATATTATATGTATTATTTGGATTTGTATTTTAAAAGTTATTTAAAATTAAATTTGCATTTGAATTTAATTTGAAAAAGATTTGAATTAAAACAGATAGACAGAAATACTTTTTATACCCAGACAGACCCAGCCGCTGACGCTGACGGGTGGGGTCCAACGGGAGAAGGGGCCACGCGCGCAGAAATCCTTCTGCCACCGCGGCTTTGGCTAGCCCGCGCGGATGACAAGCGGGCCCTGAGGCTCTGCGGACCCACACGCCAGTGGGCGGTGCGAGGCTGCCACGCGGCTCAGCGGAGGGACTGCGGGTTGATGAAAACAGAACGCAGGTGCCTTTTTGCAAAAAGGCAACAGACACCGACTGGTGGGCCTAGAGGGAGCGCGGGTTCAGGGAGTCAAAAAGGCAGGAGGGTATGCGCAAAAGGCCACGGCCGTACTGTTGTTCTTCCTCGCGTCTGTGGACGGATCGGTGCGCGTCTGGCGCGGGGCGGGGGATCGATCTCTGGACCTGGCGTGCGCACGCGGAGGCGGCAGCCACTGGGCTAGGGCGGGGTTGGTGTCAGGGAGGTGGGCAAGGCCTAGGTAGGGTTTCGCGCGACGCGGGAGCGAGCAGACGCACGCACTCGTTGGCGCGCAGAGGCTGTTCGATGAAAGGCCCGGCGGACCTAGGCGACGATGGCGTGGCGGAGCGTGTAAGGGAGGTCAGGGAGCTCACCGAGGGTGTGTCGGTGGTGGTGGAACGGCCTGGAACGCCGGGGATCGGCGATGTCGCAGACAGACCGGAGCTAGGGTTTTCGGGGTCGGCGCGGCGTCGATCGGTGGCTCTGGTCCTCCTCCTCCTCGACGGCAGGGACAGGACGAAGCAGGGGACCCTCCTCGAACTCCCAGGCCACTCCACGGTCTCTCTGCACGCCTGGATCAACGGGACGTGGCGGAGGCCGACGGTGGCTGGCATCGGGGGTAGGCGATGGTAGGGGTAGCTGGGGAGGAGCGGCAGGCGCCTGGGGAGATCTGGGGAGGCCAGAGAGGCGAGGTGGAGGAGATAAGACAAAGAGGGAGGGGGAGACGCCGTGGGGGAGGAGTAGATGGAAAAGGTGGCTCGGCCACCTTTTTCCTCCTCCTCCTCTCTCACGTGATGGGGTCGGGCAGGACCAGGGCAGGGCAGGGGCAGGTGGGGCTCGGGCTGGGTGGCAGGCAGGGGAGGCTCGGGCTGGTGGGGTCCTTAGGCAGAGAGAGCAAAGAGAGAGGGAAGGTGAGAGGGAGCTCGGGTTGGAGCTAGGGTTGGGGGGAGCCTCGGGTTAGGGTTTAGCTTAGGGTTGGGGGTAGCTAGGGCAGGGGGTGGCTAGGTGGGGCCTGCAAGATAGAGAGAGGAGAGAGGCCGAGAGAGGGTGAGGTGGAGATGTAGATGATTAGGGTTAGGTTTGGGGTTTAGCTAGGTGTAAGGTTTAGGAGAAAAGATTAGGGAGAGAGGGAGAGTAGATGGTGTAGGTTGTAGAAGCTTGCATGCTCCAAGCTTAGATCAAGCAAGCACAGGCGGCAAGAAAAGGGGGGGTAGGGTTAGCAACTCAAACAAGAACAACAAGGAGGGAGAGAGAGAGATGATCCACTCTCAAAAACCAAACAAAATTCAATGACTAGAATGTGGTGGATCTTGCATGGCCCATGCAAAATATGTAATGCCATGTTTATTTTTGTGAGAACAATAATATTACAAGGCATCATCATTATGCATTCCCAAAATTGGAAATAAAATCCAAGCAAAAAGAATTAAAAATGATGCCCCATGTGTAGTAGTTGGATATGACCTTATTTGAATGAAAATGGGACATGCTAGTGTGTATGTGCCACTAGATGCTTAATAGTCCCAAAATTATTCCAACATGAGCATAAATCCATAATAACCCATATGGAAGCTAGGAAAAGATTCCACTCACAAGGCATGCAAAGGTGGCCATGTGGCTCTCATATATCAATAATGTGAAAACAACATGATGCCAAGATGAGAGCATGTGGAACTAGAAATGGAGCCATCTCAATTATAGGTGAGCTAGACAAAAGCCAGAAGAAGTGCAAAGGCCCACCTATATTTTGGATGGTGGAATTATAAGGTGGTAAAAGAAAGGGTGGTGGAGTTAATAAAAGATATGCCCCCAACTCAACTTGGGCATTTAAACAATATATCAAGAACCAAATACAATATCAAGAGGCAAAAACAATTTACAATGCATATGAGAGAAGAACCAAAACAAAAAGGGTTTTATATGATGCTCAAATGCAAGGTGGCATGATGACATGAGCATGATATAATGATGATGCAACAATTATATATTTGAAGTAGACATTATATTACTAGACCAAGTAGCATTACAATTGTTAGACAATTGGGATGCTACAAGCCAGGACTAAAGGTTACCCACGCGTCCTTATCCCACCGACAACTTTAGTCTCGGTTGGCTTTTTCGTGCGTCGAAAGGGAAAACTTCCTCCTGCAACATCGTAAGCCATCCCAAGATTCACATGTGTGCACAATATGGGCACATTATCACAAACTATGCCCTGATTCTAGCCATAACATTGGTGGTTTGACCTAAATGCCATGAAACCTCGAACATGATAGGTCATTTTGTGAAGGATTTTTTATGATGTTTGCAATTTTTCAAGTTCAATATTTTTCCTTGCAACTGTGACACATAATATGACACCACGCGAAGGTTTCACATTGTTTGGATCATTTTTGAATTTCTTATGCCCGTTTCAAACTATATTCAAAACGGCGGGCATGAAGCTTCTTAGCCCGGGGCTGAGCCTCGCTGAACTTGAAGTGGATCTCTGATGAAATAGAATGTTGTGAACCTATAAATGATTTTTAAAAAAATTCACAAGCATTATATCATGTACTTGTAGTTCAAATCTTGGCAACCTCCTACCGATTCGTCAGGAATTTGTCTTTTTCATGAGGGATGGACAGAAAGGTTCCAGATACACCAGTTGGGAAATTATCCATATAAGGTGGTATAGTATTTTTGAAAAATGGTTTGGTACCAGTGCCAAACATTAATTTGGTGGTTGCTTCACAGAACACCCCGATTTCGGCACCTAAAAAATGGAAATTGGCCTTTTCGTGCGTTGAAAGGGAAAACTTCCTCCTGCAACATCGTAAGCCATCCCAAGATGCGCATGTGTGCACAATATGGGCACATTATTACAAACTATGCCCTGATTCTAGCCATAACATTGGTGGTTTGACCTAAATGCCATGAAACCTCGAACTTGATAGGTCATTTTGTGAAGGATTTTTTATGATGTTTGCAATTTTTCAAGTTCAATATTTTTCCTTGCAATTGTGACACATAATATGACACAACGCGAAGGTTTCACATTGTTTGGATCATTTTTGAATTTCTTATGCCCGTTTCAAACTATATTCAAAACGGCGGGCATGAAGCTTCTTAGCCCGGGGCTGAGCCTCGCTGAACTTGAAGTGGATCTCTGATGAAATAGAATGTTGTGAACCTATAAATGATTTTTTAAAAAATTTACAAGCATTATATCATGTACTTGTAGTTCAAATCTTGGCAACCTCCTACCGATTTGGCAGGAATTTGTCTTTTTCATGAGGGATGGACAGAAAGGCTCCAGATACACCAGTTGGGAAATTATCCATATAAGGTGGTATAGTATTTTTGAAAAATGGTTTGGTACCAATGCCAAACATTAATTTGGTGGTTGCTTCACAGAACACCCCGATTTCGGCACCTAAAAAATGGAAATTGGCCTTTTTGTGCGTTGAAAGGGAAAACTTCCTCCTGCAACACCGTAAGCCATCCCAATATGCACATGTGTGCATAATATGGGCACATTATCACAAACTATGCCCTGATTCTAGCCATAACATTGGTGGTTTGACCTAAATGCCATGAAACCTCGAACATGATAGGTTATTTTGTGAAGGATTTTTTATGATGTTTGCAATTTTTCAAGTTCAATATTTTTCCTTGCAACTGTGACACATAATATGACAGCACGCGAAGGTTTCACATTGTTTGGATCATTTTTGAATTTCTTATGCCCGTTTCAAACTATATTCAAAACGGCGGGCATGAAATAGCATGTTTTGAACCTATAAATGAATTTTTTAAAAATTCACAAGCATTATATCATGTACTTGTAGTTCAAATCTTGAAAACTTTTTTAAAATTCCAAATTATGCAATAAATATTTTGTTAATGCAATTTTAATTGTAAATAGTACAATTGTATAGTTCAAATAAAAATATTTGAAAACAGAAAATGGTTTTTGATTAGTTATTTAAATTGAAGCACTTTTCCTGTTAAAAGTTTTTTTAAATTCCAAATTATGCAATAAATATTTTGTTAATGCAATTTTAATTGAAAATAGTAAAATTGTATAGTCCAAATAAAAATATTTGAAAACAGAAAATGGTTTTTGATTAGTTATTTCAATTGAAGCACTTTTCCTGTTAAAAGTTTTTTGAAATTCCAAATTATGTAATAAATATTTGTTAATGCAATTTTAATTGAAAATAGTAAAATTGTATAGTTCAAATAAAAATATTTGAAAACAGAAAATGGTTTTTTATTATTTATTTAAATAGAAGCACTTTTCTTGTTGAAAGTTTTTTGAAATTCCAAATTATGCAATAAATATTTTGTAATGCAATTTTAATTGAAAATAGTAAAATTGTATAGTTCAAATAAAAATATTTGAAAACAGAAAATGGTTTTTGATTAGTTATTTAAATTGAAGCACTTTTCCTGTTAAAAGTTTTTTGAAATTCCAAATAAATAATCATCTTAAATTGAAACATCTTATTAATTAAAGAAGAAAACAAATTTGAAAATGGCGGGAAGACCAAAAGGTTTGCCAAAATCTGAAAAATGGGTCAACCATCCTGGTTCGTCCCACCAACCGAGACCAATGATCCTGGGTGCGCGCGCTGCCATCAACATGCCTTTGGTCCTGGTTGGTCCCAACAACCGGGACCGTTGATCCTTTGGTCTTGGTTGTTGGGATGAACCGGGACCAATGGTCTGGGCACGTGGCAGCGCAACAACGCTCCTGACTAATTTCCTCCTGCCGGTACCAGATGTGACTCTATATGAGGAGGAGAGAGCAAGAAGGGAGCTTGTGCAAAGAGTCAAGAAGTTTGCTCTTAGCAAGATGGCCGATGCATTCAAGAACTGGAAGAAGAAACTGTACAATAACTTTGTCAAGATAGAGAAGACTCCGAATTTCAATGAAGCCGGCTATGCTAAGTTAAGACACTAGTGGGAGGATTTTGTGAAGTACAAGACATCGGAGAAAGCTAAGGAAAGGTCTAAAGTAAATACGGAGAACACTGCTAAGAAACTGTACCATCATAACATGGGGCCTGCTGGCTATGCCGGTTGCATGCCTCAGTGGGATGCACTTGAGGTCAATTACATAGCTGTCGGGATTATACCAGAGCCCGCAACATGGACACCACGGGCGAGAAACTGGTTTTACGGCCATGGAGGCACGTTGGACAAAGAAGGGAGGGCAATATATAATCAGAAACACAAAGATGATCCCCTACTGCCCATCGACGATATTAGAAATGCAGTAGATGATGTTGCTGCGGGATGGTTCGTTCCCGATAGAGAGAACGACGAGCTCACACGGGCCCTTAAAAATCCTGAACACGACGGACGAGCACGAGGCACACCAGGCTCCAAGCCGTGGAAGGTTGCCTTCCCCCGGAAATGAAGAGATATCCCGATAAAAGCCATCAGAGGAGTAAGGAAAGGGAGGCAGCTGAGAAAGCGGCCACTGCAGACTGACTGCGTAATGTAGAAGAAGCATTAAAGCAGCACCAGGATCAACTCGACAGACTTAGCCAGCAAGGTACTAGCGGCCAATCTCAGCGGCACGTGGTAGAAGCTGCATTCGAGGGTACCGGCGCCCTATCGAATAAGAAAAGCAGCATCGCTTCCACGCAGATCCATGATGTTGATGATGATGCACCGACGACATCTCCTCCTAAACGCTACCCAGTGGATGATATCACGGAGACAACAACTTGTGAGCTAAAGGTGCAGGTTATGAACTTAAGGGTGACGACGACGGTCGGCATGGCGATACCAATTGCGCCTAACCCAACTTGGCATTACAGACCGGTTCCAAAAGGGTACGCTGTCGTCACGGTGGATGAGGTGAAGGAAGATTTTGAGGAGCTGAAGCTAGACGACCCTGCAGGGGAAGATATGGAGCTGACTCAACTAGGAGAAGCCAAAGGGGGGACTATTCTATGGATAAAGGAGCGCATCATGCTTCCAAATTATGTGCCGCCAAGGCCACCCACTCCTCAGAGCAGCAATCCACCTTCGCCGCCACCTCACCATTCTCCAGTGCAACCGTCGCCTTCACCGCCTCACCACTCAGCGCAACCGTCTCTATCGCCGCCTCAGCCGTCTCCGCCGCCGCGTCAGCCGTCTCTGTCCCCTGAGCCTCAGAGACAAAAGCGGAAGTATACTAAGGGGGGCAGCACCACCAGCAGCAGCAAGAGCACGTTCTGATCACTGAAACATAAGCTATCGCCCCTCCCAAGAGTACCTCATCAGAATATGAAAAAGCTACCTTGCAAGAAGACAGACGAGGAAACTGATGCGACCGCAGCTGCCCATTATGAAAAGTGGAAGATTGACATGGCTAACAAGAAAAAGCCGATAGAGGCATTTTTCCCGGTCACCGCAGAAGATAAAGCGAAAGCAGCCGTGCTTAAGATTCAGCTTCACCAACCCATAGTGCTCACATCAGACTATAATCGCTCTATTACCAAGTCGGCTGAGGCAAAAGAGCGGAGAGTCGGGAAAGAAGTTTTCCAGCTCGGACAACAGAAAAATCAATCGATCGAACCGCTCAAAGTATACGATACCAATGAGTGGATGATCCAGGAGCGGCATGATCCGAACATTGATCCGGAGTTTGTTCGACTGTATGGAGAAAAAGCCCAATTATATGGACTGTCTATTACTGAGTACATGAGCCGTATGCATGAGTTCGAGGGGTACCAAGAAACAGCATACGTGTACCAGTACGGGGCTCCTCTCGTCAAACCCGAGTTAGTCAAAGATCTACCAACAAAAATGCGAAGATTGCATAACTGGTACATCCAAGCCTGTGCTGATTCCAAAAACTGGATCTATGCTGCATATAAACACTACCATTACGGTCATGGAGATGGCTTCATACTGATTGAATTTCTAGAATTATTTCAGTTTTACCAACAAGACGCCCTCGACAAAGCTATCGTCAGTGCCTATTGTTTGTAAGTATTATTAATTTCTATAATTAAGTCTTTCTAGCTTAGCTCATTCGTTGCTTGTATAATCTTACTAATCACTATACTAATTATATATGCAGAATGAAGATTCAAGAATGCAACAAAGGACAAATCTATGACATTGGGTTTGTTGACTGTAATTTCATTCATGAAGTTACTCTAAAAACAAATCCCAAAGAGACAGAGGATAACTTGTTCCAAGCGTTGAAGTATTTCAGCAACAGAAGGGAAATACTATTTCCTTACAACGCTGGGTGGGTGTTACTGTCTTGTACACATTCTATTTTCACTTACTCAATGTTAAGCGTATAATTGACTCGTGTTATATTTTGTTAGTGTGTCAAGGTTTCACTATATTCTGTTAATCATTGTTGTTGACACTGGAGTAGTAAAAGTCCTGGACTCGAAACGCACACCATTAGAAAAGTGGGCGGACATGCAGGAATGCCTCCAGAAGGCTTGGAAACGGTTCACCACCAAAACTAGAGGTGTTTCGAAGCCAGAGCTTACATTTCAACCATTTACTGTAAGTACTACTGGCTAGATCCATACATCTCTTTGATTCTAGTTTCAATACCACCATTATCATGCTTGATTATTATTTTGATTGAACTCCGTTCTCGTAAAGTGCTTGAGGCAGGAAGCCGGGAATAACTTATGTGGATACGGGCAGACCGGAACATCAAAAAAATTGAAGTACGATAAACAATAATCACAACTTTATTTTATTACCACCAATTGTGTTTAGTTTCATTCATATATATTGATCCCCTTCTTTATATTAGATCGAACGGATACGGGACGGTCTTCTATCACAAGAACGCGTGCAAGCAATTCAAGAGGAAATTGCCGGATTCTTGTTAGAACAAGTCATAGATCCGAAAGGAAAATACTATTACCCACTTCATTTGGAAGGGTGAAGTGTATAAAAGAAGATGTAAATTAGATCAAATTCGTGTGAGAGTATCGTTTGTAATTATAATATGTTTCGACCAAGAAGACGGATGAGACGGTGTATATATTTGTGATCATGCATGATGTGTAATATATATATCGTGGTTTCATTATTGCTGTATATATGCCGCGGCAGAAAAATAGCCCGAAAATCCTGCAGCGGCTCAAAACCCTGCCGTGGCACAGAGACCAACGATCCCGGTTCGTGCCAAGAACCGGGACCAATGATCCACCCCCGCCCGTCTCTGGCGCTGCCACGTGGGGACCCATTGGTCCCGGTTTTTTCCACGAACCAAGACCAATGATCCACCCCCCCTCTCGTCACGCGCCCGCCCACGTGGAGGTCCATTGGTCCCGGTTCGTGTGCGAACCGGAACTAGCATTAGTCCCGAGTGATTGGTCCCGGTTCGGGACCAATGGCCCTTATGAACCGGGACTAGAGGCCCTTTTTCCACTAGTGTGAGCATGGTTTTAAATAGCGTGCTATGGTGTAACCTGCCATTACAGGGGTTAACAAAAACTGCTATTCTTGGTGAAGCTTTCCTTAATTTGACGAACTATCTCAGTTCATATATTCCACTGACATCACTTTGACATTGAAGAGGTACAATTCTGGCACAGTTTTATGAGTACATCATTTAGTTGTACTTGTTTTCTAATTGTCTATTTTCTCCCACATGATCTTCTATTTCACAATGGTTTTGGTCCATCTAGTTGCATACAGGTTGATAATTTCTAGCCTTTGCTCTCATTATATATACCTCTAAAAGTGCAGATGCTTTGACATGAATCATAGAATTGCCTATAGGTTGATTGCTCGCTGAAATGTTTAACTTACATTAGTCTCTTCTCACGTTATGTTGACCTGCCATCTATGTTGATTCTTGGATGTACAACAAATGCTCAACTTTCTTTAGCCTTTTCTCGCATTTTATAAACCTCTAAAAGTGCAGTGCATGATTTTTCTACTCGCTGAATATTGTTTCAAGTTGTCATTGCATAACTTGTGAGTACTCCTATGTGTTAGTACTCTTTGAACAAATTTCTATCAAATGTCCACTTGCATTAGTGATAAAAATGACAAATGTCAATTGAACACTTGCAATTTCAGTATACCTACCAAGCTGAGGTCATCTTCTTCAGGTGGAGGAGTGCAACTGAGGTCCAAAAAACAGTGGTGCCATTCTTGCAAGGTGTCGTGGCGGTGCTTGCTGGAGATCAGGGCTTGCCGTGGCGGTGCTTGCTAGAGATCAGGGCAAGGTACTCGCCTTTGCGGTGGTTGCCGGAGATCAAAGCTTATCATTGCGGTGGTTGCTGGAGATCAAAGCTTATCGTGGCGGTGCTTGCCGGATATCACATAGCACACAATGTTTTTCGAAGACAATAAAATTATATGTTGCTTAATATGTAATTCGATAGAAAGCTTTAATGTGACATCATACGAATCAAAAAATTTACCCCTCAATTATGTCTTACTGTCTAAGGTTCACTTTGCTCATATCCAGGAGATGACTTCAAGTAATAGCTTTATATACATCACTTTGCGATGTACAAGCTGCGTGAAGATCCTGGATATGCTGCGGTGCTATAGTTAGATCTCTTTGGGTTAGGTTTAGGCAAGCAGGAGGTGGTCTCGTCGATGGCGTAGAGGAGGGCCTGGAATCGCCTGATCACTTCTGGGTGAAGGGTTTGGTTTCGTCTTCATGTTTTGTAGGTGGTCTTCGTGTTTCGTCTGATGGTTTCTTTTCAGGTTCGGCTAGCTTCAAGTCTCACCGGATCTGTCTATTCCGTATTTGCGGTGGTCGTCGAGTCTACTTCGTTGCTTTCTTCTCTAGGACTATCATATTGTCTCAAATCGCCGACTCTTGCGTCATCTAGTCCGACCCACATCCTTATTGCAGTCGCACAATGTTTTCATGGCTCTGTGTGGTTTGGAGGTGCAGAAATAACATCGAGCTTCGCTCACGGCTCCCCATCGGCGAGTGCATGAGGAAGACAACATCCAAGTCCTAGAAGAACTTATGTGTAATTTTCTTTTTATTCGAGGATGGGCATGTAAGACTTAGTTGACTTCCATAGTTTGATATATGGTCTTTGGTCTATTCGCAAAAAAGAAATTAATGTGAGGTTAGGAGTAGTGGGGAACTGTGGAATGCGAGGTTGAATCTCTATCTCATGTGGCCAACAAGCAATATGTCATGGGCTCCCCCTTTCGCCTCTCCTTCCTTCCTCTGCCCCCTTGAGAGTTGCCTCCTCCACCTCGTCATCGCCCCTCTCCTTCCTTCCTTCCGACAGATCCTTGTATCCCTCCAAATAAGGATCGTTGTTGGAGCTTCGATCTGAGCGATGTGGACCACACCCGGTCTTGGGTGTTTTCTTCCCATGTTGCGGTGGTGCTCTCATGGAGAGAGTCGAAGACAGCGGCGGTGTGGAGCACTCCCAGCTCCCGAAATAAGGTTTGTGTCTTCGGTTTCCTATGGATCTGGAGTTCTTAGGTGTTGCTTCCCCTTCTGGATGGCCGTAGTGATGAGGAGAAGGGTTGGGGAAGCGATGAGATTTGTACATGCGGTAGGGGCTAGGGAGTTCGTGATACTGCGCCCATCTATAGAGATCATCCTCGGTGGCACATGTTCGGCCACCGACTCAAGATGCTGACAGACACCAGCTCCAGGCCCTGAGCCGGGGCTGCATCAAGTGTTCTTCAACCTGCTTCGGAGGCCTATTCCTGGACTCATGGCGGCACTCTTCTTCTCCCACTTCACCATGTGGCCTCGTTGGTGCTGGTGGCGATGTTCGTTTAGGCCAGAGCTCGTCGGCGATGGTGGAAGACCCGATTGCAATTATTGCTTTTTTCTTAGGATCTGCTTTGTAATTGTGAAGGAGCTTGTCCGAATCGTTTCTCTTTCTGAGATCCTTTTTTGAACTTACCGATTTTTTTTTTTTTAGGACAACTATATGAACTTACCGATTATTTCTCTTTCTTAGGACAACTATATGAACTTACCGATTATTATTTTTTGAACAAATTAATAACCTTATCAATTGGGAGAGTGCTGGAGTTGGCGGAATCCGTGGAGGGCCTGGGCCGGGCTAACAATGTGCACGTCGTTCCTATGTTGGGTTATAAGACTGTCCAAGTTATACGCCGGCAGGCTCTACCTCTAGTCTAGATTCATATGTCGTGTAATTTTAGTACCGTACGGCTTACGGAGAAGACATCCTAGCAGCTTATAAGCCAATCTCCGGACTATGTTGTCACCATGTGATATACGTGGTAAGCAACCAAAAACAACTGAAAAAACAAATTAGGCTTGTTTGATCAATGATCATTGCAACATGTGTCGATTCCGTTGACCATGCTGTATCGCCACATCCGACATGGATGTGCTAGCAATTTTTTTGCCACGCTACTTCACACGATTTTTTTTAGCAAGCAATTGATTGTCAGTTGTGACTCCTAGTGCAGTTGAAACGTAACATTTAAATACCAAAAAAGAATAACGCGATTTTTCGAAATTTCGTACCAAACTAGGGTTACTCATGATCCCACGTGAACAGTAAAATCGAAAGAAATAGTCCTTCCTCCACTCAAAAAGGATGTCACGGCTTTATCTGGAGGGGGTAAGAAAATATAAAATCGTTTTTCATCGTATAGATGATGTGATGATGTGTGCATGCATGTGCGTGCCAAGTTTTGCTCCAAAATTCGAAAGTAAATCATATGAAAATGACAATCTTACTACTGAACAGTACGAGTGTTTTCCTCGAGTTTCATTGACTTCCTGTAACTCAAGTTGAAAACAATTCGTAACTCAAAGATTAGAGTTGAAACTTAAATACAAAATCAATAACTTAAAATTTGAAAACTTCAAGTTCAGGAGTACATGTAAAAAATTCACTCTCAACCAAAAGTTGAAGACTTAGAATGTGTTTGTCATCGGTGAAATTATTATAATCTCATAAGTTATATTCATTGCTCATCGTTCTTTTTATCTAAATTGAAAAAGGTCAGTGTTCCTATCAGTTGCCGGAATATTTTAGTGTTTACTCGATCCACTTTAGCTTGTTTTACGCTCAATTTTGAACAAACTACGAAACAATCATGTCGCAACACAGTTTAGTAACCACAAACTGAACCATCGTGTGTACATGCATGCCTTGACCAACATGTGCCATGTGATCCAGACAAGTTCACTTCGCGCGTAGGCATGTGATGGTGGATCTTTGGCAGCAGGGTGATCTGAAAGTCTAAATCTGTGCCACACACAATCCATCGCCGTCACGTGCCTCGAGTCTATGAATATGTAGAAGAAATAAATAAATGTGGATACGAAAATATTAAAGAAGTGTTGAATTTGGTAAACTCCTACAATACTTGGCTGGAGTCAAACCGGTAACGTGAGATATCCAGAGGCGGCGGCTGCAGCAAACTCATCTAGGGTTTTCCTTCCCTCCGTCGGCGACGCCATCGGTCCGTCCTGTCTCCGGCGGCCTTAGGGCTTTGGAGGCGTGGCGGACCACGGCCTCTCGCCGACGGGAGGTTTTAGTGTTTTTTTAGACTATTTTCAGTGTCTTTTTCAGGATGTTGATGTGGCGGCTACGTCCTGAGGTCAGAATAAGTTCCTTCCCGCTCTATCCTCGCTCTGGTGGTGCGTCTAGCATCAGCGGAGAACGCGTGAAGTCATGTGTCCGACTGGTTCTTTGGGATCTAGTCGTTTTTCGTACATGTGTTTTGAGGTCAGTCTCTTCTGATCTACGTTGTTCATCTTCGGCGATAATTGCTGCTCTGGTGCGCTGGTTCTTTGGGACCTTAGCACGACGACTTCCCGTCCGTCTACTACAACAAGCTCTACTACGACAAGCTTTGCCGGGCTCCGGTGATGGAGGGGCGAGGACGGCGGCGCGCCTTCGGCTCATGCCAGTGTTTGTAGTCGTCGCTAGGTGGTCCAATGAACTATTTGTAATTTTTATTACTTTTAGAATTCTTTGTACTGCTGTTGATGATTATTAATAGATCGGTGGAATTTCGCAAAAAAACTCCTACAATACTTGTAGTTGCCACATTCTTTTCACTTGTTCGGACTTTTAGTTCTACTAGTTCATACATGAAACTGAACATGTTTGTTGAGGGGCAAAACTGAACATATTATCTCTACTTACTAATAAATTAGTAAACATTATTTTCTCTAAACGTACCCCATCAAAAGTATACAGACTCATCTCCACCGCATGATTAGCCCCAGCAAACTCAATCTAACAGCTAGCATCAAGCTAATTTGCTATATGGTGTGCACTTAGTAATTTACCATGACTGAATGTACTCCACCGGCAGAGGATAAGAAACTCTCCGCGCCCGCCTCCGCACATCCCGATTTAAGGGATTAATTGTTACCGGAATTGCCGTGCTAATTTGGTCAAAGACAGTAATTACTCTCTCTCTCTCTCCTCCGATTTGTACATTGTAGTCCCACTTCGACCTGAACCCAGCCGCCATCCATGGAAAGCCGCGGCCGCACTAACCCTCTCCAGCTCCGCCTTCCCATGCCCACCGCAAGACCCTCGCCTAGCCCGCTTCCTCCTATCCCCTCCCCTGTCTAGCCATGTGCCTCCCATCACCTCCAGGTCGCCCACGACCTGCTCCCTTCACCGTGTCTCCCTTCGTGAGGTGCGAGCACGCACCATCGAGGCGTCGAGCCTCACGCGCCCCAGCGGCGTCATGGAGACCGATCCACACGGACGTGCACGACGGCACCATGGATGTCGCCGCGTCATCACCTGCGACGTCACCTCCCTAGCCGGCCTGCAGATTGATCAGGCGGAGCGCGCGCTCCAGGCTTTCGCTCCGGACACCGAGGCTTCCTGGAGGTGCTCCTCTCTTACTGCCCCCTTACATACTTCGTCGCTGCCGAGTGTCTGGTCTGGTCGACTGTTATGCGATCTATTTTATTTCTCACTAAGAACGTTTGTGATCTTTATCCATGTTCATAAAGATGTCAAATTGTTCTTGCTGATGCTTGAGGATAGACTGTAGGTGTTCCAATGCCGGTCTCCACTGTTGATGATGAGCCATATTCTGTAACTGCCCGATGAAAGAAAATTGAAGTCTCTGGCCTTGGCTTTAATTTGCTCCAAGGTACTACATGCTCTCTAATTTTCTGAATTGGCATGCCCTCCGAAGGTACATGTTCTTAGTGATGCATCGCGATCAGCATGGCACGAGATATAAATGTGTGTTTTGATATAGCAGCAGCGCGGCCATCTGCTTATTTCATTTCTTTTGTCTTGCCAAACTTCCAATCAAGATTTTTTAATATGCTAAATAGTTATGGTCCTCTCAGCACATCAATGGTGTGTTTCTTGACCTTAGAACTTTTGTGCTTCAGATAGAGATGTCCTTTGCCAATAATCGTTGGGCTAATCCATCATCGAGAAAACGTTTTCCCATGCAAAATATAAGTGCTACATAGCTGGATGGTGATATTTCATGTTGGACATTAAGGGTAGTTTTTGGAGTTCTGATTTAGTTGCAGCGACCAAAAAGGTATGTGCTTTTGTTGCATGGGCCCGTGCTTTCCCATTATTGCTTGATTAATTTACATTCATGTATCACGTATTCACCTATGATCAGCTAGCTGAGTTAAATATGCCTACAAGTAGATTATGTCCATGTTATTTTTCACTTTGCTATACTTTGTGTAGCTCCTCTCTTACAAAATCAAAATTATGTTCAAGTATATTTCACTTATTTTTATGCTTCTGTGACTTGTAAGGCAC
This sequence comes from Avena sativa, assembly GCA_916181665.1. Lineage (NCBI taxonomy): Eukaryota > Viridiplantae > Streptophyta > Magnoliopsida > Poales > Poaceae > Avena > Avena sativa. The sequence continues at coordinate 441,825,658 of OV702295.1, forward strand.
CGGAGGCTGGTACATCTCAGCGGCTTAATTTTCCATGATAGTGTGTGACTCCATTTTTAGATGAGAAGCAATCTCTCTAATTCGGAGGAAAATGAGTGAGAGTAATTAAGCAATGCTTATTGCTGACCATGCTTATGACATACTTATTAACCTATCTTACTGTAAAAATGTCCCAATGCCCCTTTTAATTTGATTTATTCTAGCAGTGGTTATTTGATTCAAGGATAACAACTGAAGTATTGGATTCAATTCCATCGTTGTACAAAATTATTTAAAAAGACGGAATACTAGATAATTAGAAAAATCCTTCTAACATTTAGACTTTTGCATTGGTAATTTGTGCAATTTACAAAGAACACTTATGCGGGTATGAAAGTTGCTAACGGTGTTTAAAATATGTTATATTTATGTACGAGTTTACCAAAGGATTTTTACACTACCATACTTTTACATTTTCTTAAGATATTAAAGGAGCAATGAGTTTCTGCTAGAGGAGTATCCACTAATACCGACTATTTTCTCCTTTTTTTATTGTGCGGTGATCAATAATGTACTTAAATGGATTTTTATTTTATTTTTTTGTGCGTGGATCATTGTACATATTTTTTATACCGGTAAGTAGTATTAGACTTATTTGTTGATCTATTAGGATGAGCAAAGAATTTTTTAAGATATATGTGTGCTGCATGTGTAAATTTGAGTAATGTCTACCTGTTTGTTCTGATGTTCGTTGTGTTCAATGTTCCATTCAAGGGGCAGGCTTGCAGTTGGTCAGTTTCTTAACCGAATTTGAGTATTGTCGTGAGAAAAATGATAATTGTTGAGGCCTCATGAGGTACTAGATTTTACTATGATGACATCTCATTTTTGAAGGTTAAACAATCTGGTATTCAATTACTATGACATGTCTATTAGTCTTATGCATTGTTCTCGCTATGAGAACAAACATGCAGGTACAATGAGGGTCTTATCCGTTGCAAGCCTGGACAGAGTTCGAATGGCATGAGCTGTATGATTTTTATTTTCGTTATGTATATCAATGGATTATCTCGCATTTACTTGGATAAATTTCCGATGAAACTTATTACTGGCAGTAGCAAATTTTCGTTCTGCTAATATGCGTTAGAAATAGTGATTTGCAATGGTTCGGATGTGTTAGCAATAGTTATTTTCAATATTCTGTTTGATGTAGAGAATTCCAAAGTTTATGTTAACTTAATTTCTTTGGCTTGAGTAGAAGAAGCAAGTGACAGGGAGAGGAAAGCAGAAATAAATGTCTCCGCGGTATCTATTTTGAACTATATATTATGATGCATAAGTGGAACTGGAAGCCTATCGCAAGGGCATAGGACTTGCCAGGTAGTTTAGTAGCCAGCCATTCGTGCTAAAAGTGGATAGTCCGGAGGCCATCTAACTGATTCAGGAGCAAAGCATCAATAGATCAGGGTAACTTTCATCGCACAGGAGATCAAGCAACTAATTTCTATAGACTCTTTTTTTAAGTTAGAGACTAAAATGTTAACAAAATAATGTAAGCCAGGTGTTGGCTAACTATGATCGCACATCCTCTAACGTGTTACCCAAAAGTTTCAAGTATAATTGCATGGCATAACCATGGCAATAGGTCATAGGGTTGCACGGTCAAACTACTACAACATATTACATGCTAATTTCATTGTCAAAAAGTTCCGGTGTAAATATTATGAACACTGAGTTGAGACGTGCGTGCACGTGCAGACTTACTAGTGGGAGCAAATGTATTTTGCTCAAGTCTCGAATTCTGCAGTTTAATAAAAAAATTGTCCTTGCGCTCTTTCTTTCCATGTATAGCCCGCCTACTTTCTACACGCAACATGCGGGTAACCGCGGCAGAAGAGATATGTGTCATGGTTCTATTCTAGATGAGAGGTGAGACAACGCTGAGTGGAGGGCGAGCGGGACAACAGAGCCATGGCTTCAATCGATGATAATGCCCCACTTTCCCACTTGATCTTGCACGGTTGTTCTTATTGGCGGATGCCCTGATCTTAGTTGTTCTTTTGAAAAGGAGGTTGAATCTCTATCGCATATGGCCAACCAGCAATGTCATCGGCATATCCTCTGTCGCACTCAAACCAATAACTTCGACCTCACTTCCCTCCAATTCAAATTAATTTTATTTGGATTTGTCTAGATTCGGATGTCTCTAAACATGTTTAAATACTAAATACATCTAAATCTAGATAAAATCAAAATCAATTAATTTAGATACGAGTGAGTATTATTTTTAAACAAATTAACCTTATATATTGGGAGAGTGCTGGAGATTGGCGGGATCCGTGGGCAGGCCTGTGGACGTCGGACTTCTACTCTGGGCTGGGCTGACCAATGTGCACGTCACTCTTATGTTGGGCTATAAGACTCTCCAAGTTATGCTACACCGGCACCGCTGGGCAAGCTCTACCTCTAGTATAAATTACTCTCGTGTAATTTTAGTACCGTACGGCTTACGGAGAAGACATCGGAGCAGCTTATAAGCCAGTCTCCGGACGGTGTTGTCACCACGTGACATACGTGGTAAGCAATCCCAAAACTGAAAAAACAATTTAGGCTTGTTTGATCAATGATCATTGCAACATGTGTCGATTCTGTTGACCATGCTGTATCAGCACTCCGACATGGACGTGCTAGCAATTTTTTGGTACTGCTTCTTTTACCAATCAATAGGTTGTGAGTTGTAACCGAAGACTTAGGTTGTGTTGGGCATCGGTGAATTATTATAATCTTGCAAGTTATATTCATCGCTCTCTAATTGAAAAAGTCAGTGTTCTCGCTAGTGTAGAGTGGGAAGGAAAAATAGGAAGTGGCCGCTCTCGCCCCCGAGGGCGAGGGGGGGGGGGGGGGGGCTCTCCCCAAATCGCCGGCGCCTCCCTCCTCTAGACTCCTCCTCCTTCGCTGCCGCCGGCAGGGGCCACCGGGCGCAGCCCCGGGGGCATCGGCAGCGGCGGACAGCCTTTCCTCGCGGCTCGGAGGCGGGTTCGGGGGCCAGGTCCTCCCGGCGGCGGTGCGATTCAGGCGGCGGTGGCCCTGCTTCGGCGGGCAGGTGCAGTGGCGGCGAGGCAGCACGACACAGCTTGTGGCGGGTGGAGGAGGGGCTAATGGCAGCCAGGCCCTACGTGCCCAGATCGGGCCCTTAGGGCCCCATCTGGGTCTCGGGTGGTCTGGCGGGTTGCCCCTGAGCTGCACTCGATCTGTAGACATGGCAGGGTAGGGGATTCGGGGTCAGCGGCGACCATGACCCACTGGTTGCAGCGTGACTGCGAGCTTTACGGGCCTGTCTGGGCCTGGCCGGACCCTTTTGGGACTGGTGTGTCCCTGCGGGGACTTTACAGGCCTGCTGGCCCGGTCGGACCTAGTTGGGACTGGTGTGCCTGCGGCCGCGTCCGGTCGACTACCGCCTGCGGTGGAGGCATTTCCCTCCCATGCAGTTGCGGTGCTACTGGCCCTGATTTGTAGGGGTTCCGCGTATGAAAACAATAAATTTTTACCCTACGCCCATGAACCCCTGATGCTGCCAGGACCTATCTATTAGTAATACAGTAACGGGAGGGGCTTTTCGCGAACTTACCCTTGAAGACCGAAAAGCGTTGTCAACGCACAGGAGAGCGTGGTTGATGTAGACGAGCCGAAGCCGACCTCAATGTCGTGATGAAGTCCTCGCACTCCAACGGCTCCAACGACTTGAGTGCCTCAAGTGCGACACCTCGCGGGGAGTTACACACTTCCGGTGTCTGACGATGACTCCCGCTTCCCCGATCCAGCAGCAGTTGCGGAAGTAGAGCTCCTGGATCCGAATCCTGCAGCGCGACAGCGCTCCACGGTGAAGATGTCTTAGTCCGAACTTGGGACCACGGTCACGTGAGAGAGATAGAAAAAATATCAATTGAAGGTCCTTCCAAAAGTGAGAAGACCTTTATTGATTATTGTGTGTATTTATCTGGCCAAATACCCCCACTATATATAGGGGAAGGTGGGAGGTACTACCTCCCTCAAAGTCCCGAGGTGGGACTAAAGGAGAGGAGGGGAGAGGGGGTGGCGCCGCCGGCCACCCCATGGGCCCCGTGCAGGAGGGCTGGCCCACTAGGGCGCCGGTCTCCCCTCTTGGCCCTTCTCCCTCTTGCCTTTTCCCTAATAGGCCCTCTTCCCTCCGGAATTGGCCCATTAAGCTTTTTGACCTTTTAAATTGATTTTATCTTTATTAAATAATTATGAATAAATGATTAAATCATTATTTACCATTCATTTACATATTATTCAACCTCCGTGGCTATGGAACACCTGCCACCTCCACTCCGGACATCCTCCGAATTTACCGAAACACTTCCGGTTTTCTCTCTACTATTCTTCGGCGATTCTACCGATCCTATAAACACTCTCTAAGCATCATCAAGCCCTTAAGCGTGATACCCCACGGCTCGGGAACACTCTAGACATGGTCGGGACACTCCCGCACCAATGATCGACAGAGGGACCTAGATGGCCATGTGACCCTTGTGCGTTCCACGAAGATCTTTCGTCCTTTGAACCGGGACAGTCGTGTCTTATTCCCTTTGTCCCTCGATACTTGCATTGCCCGAGATATGATCAATGGCATCACCATTCCGTGTTCAATTTCGTTACCGAACAATGCTACTTGACTCGTTCCGACAAGTGATATCCCTGTGATCAAATCACATGTTGCGCAGCTATTCGATATAACTTCTCCGAGTGGGCCCTTGAGTATCTTTCCGTCACATGGACAGACAAATCCCACTCTTGACATATATGGCCTCTACGGTTTCCTCCGAGTACCTGAACACACCTTTATAACCACTGTATTACCAAGTGGTGCTTGATGCTATCAAAGTACTCTCGGGAGACAGTGATAGATATAGCCTCACGGTCTAAGGAATAGTCTACAAGGATCCATTTCTAATCATCGTAACTTGAACTTCGTGACATGATTGGGTCACGATGTTTAGGTTGGGTATTGGTTCATATTCTCATTCTCAGAATGAGTTGACTCCATTTCCAACTGGCATAAATGCCACATGATCAGGAAATATGATCATCTGTTGACCAATGAACCAGTGACTAGAGTTTCACTGGGTACCCCTGGTTGTTTGTATATCACACGTGTATTGATGTTTCCACTCAATATAGTTATAGCATGATATAAAACTTAATCATAAACTATATGAAATATGATAATAGTCCTTATTACTATTTGTCTCTAGGGCATATTTCCAACATGATTATACCTACCTTTTGCTTCTTTCCTACAGACCCCGCAATTGTATCCTTGGTAAGACGATGTGGACGGCTTCGCGACTGGAGTGGCGCATGCTCGTGGACGGGAAGTTGGTGGTGGCGAGGCCTTGTCCTTGTTGGGATCCTATGGAAAGGATCGATCAGGGGTAGTGGCTAGGGTTTTTCGGGAGAAATCCTTGTCGGCTCGACCGACACCGACGCGGTGCCGCCCTCGGGTGGCACTAGTCCTTCCTGAAGGGCGTCGTGGCTACCCTACCACTTCCCTCTATGTGCCGGGGGAAACCCTAAGACCATTCTCTGGTCTGGGCAGCAGCGTTGGCTTCCCTTCTTGAAGGTGATGCTTGGTGCTTGTCGAGTCATTGCTAGGAGTGTGGTGGAGCTTCTCCGGAGGGCGCATCGGAAGCGAGCCACCTGCGTTTAGTTGATCTGCCTATGCCTCCATTATGTTTCTGTTTTTTTCCTTTCTTTTGGGCGTGTGTGTGATGCTGCCTCAACATCTCTTTTTGTTTTGAGTCTTTCTTTTGGGCGTTGTGCTGTCTGGCCTAGCAACGGTCTCACATGTGGTTGCTATATTAATATAGTTGGGCGTATGCCTGTTTTGTCAATTGAAAAAGTCAGTGTTCATATCTGTTGCTAGAAGTTTTAGTGTTTATTTGATCCACTTTGGCTTGTTTTACGGTTAATTTTAAACAAACTACGAAACAATCATGTCGCAAAAAAACTTAGCAAACACAAACTGAGCCATAGTCGTCAGAGAACAACCTATATACATGTATGCATGCCTTGACCAACATGTGTCATGTGATCCAGATAAGTTCACTTAGCGTGTAGGCATGCGACAATGGTGGATCTTGGCACCGGGGTGATCTAAATCTTTGCCACACACAATCCATCGCTATCTTGTGTCTCGAAGTCTATGACGAGCTATGTGCTAATTGTCCGACCATTCCAGCTCGATTCTAGTTTTCTAAAAAAACTCCTAGTTTCGGCTCCGTTCTATATATGTAGAAAAAAATGAATGTGGATATGGAAATAATAAAGAAGTGTTGAATTTGGTAACTGCTATAGTACTTGTGGTTGCCATATTCTTTTCACTTGTTCGGACTTTTTTTCTACTAGTTTGTGCACGAAACTGAACATGTTATGAGAGCAAATGTATTGTGTTGAAGTATCGAGTTTCACAATCTAATATAGATTGAGCTTGCCCTCATTCAGTCCATGTATAGCCTTCCTACTTTCTACACATGAGAGCAACACGCGGGTAACCACGACAGAAGAGAGATGTGTCCTGGTACGATGCTAGCTGAGAGGGGGGCGACGCTGAGTGGAAGGCCAACGTGACAATGGAGCCATGGCTTCAATCGATGCTGATGCCCCTCTTTTCCACTTATCTTGAATAGTTGGACTTATTGGTGGATGGCTTAGCCGCTCATCGAACTAGACCAACTTCAAGTTGAATAGGGTGGTCTTCTCTTTCCCCACTCTCCCTCTCCAGCTCCTCCTGTCGTTGAGAGTCATCAAGCAGGACCCGACTTCTCTCCTCTCCGATGACGTTGTCGGCCGACGTGGACGTGGAAGTGCAATACGGGATGCACATATTACTGAAGGGTTTGCAGCATATAAAACAAAAAAATTCCTACGATGGGAACTATTATATGCCAAGATCTATCTATTAGATACAAGCAACAGGTGGATATACATCCATAGAGAACATACCCTCGAAGACAACAAAGCTTTATTAACGAGATGGAACTCGTGGATGATGTAGTCGTACATTTGCCGATCTCAAGATCGTGATGAAGTCCAACAGGTCCAGCAGGTCCAGCTCCAGGACGTCCATCAGATCCAGCTCCAGCAAGTCCAACACCACCAAGTCCAGCACTGCAAAGCAGCGGTGCATCCGTGATCGCACACAAGTCTGGTACCCCGACAACCTCCGTCCCTCGCTCCAGCAAAGCAGTAGAAGCAGCAACTCCTTTCCAGATAAAGCCACCGGGAACATGTATCTCGCTAATCCGGGGCCATGGGGGAAAAATACTAGAGGGGGACAGAGATCCTTCACGAGGAGGTATTAGGAAGAAGGGGTGTGAGGGGGGGGCCTTTTATAGGAGGAGGGGGTACCCCTCCCCATGGCCGGCGCCTTATGGAGGTGACCCCTCACCTCCCCCATTCATGTGGTGGTAACCCCCTCCACATAAATTTGCCCCTTAACATTCCCTTTTAAATTCTCCACTTTAAATGCATTAAATTTCTCCAAATTTAATGCTCTCTCATTTAATAAAACTCTTTTATTAATTTTATTCAGAATTTTTGTTAATTACTTTAATTAACAAACATTCACATAAAAACCCCTACATTATTTCAATATCATATGCAGAACTAGTTTCTGCAATTTCACCTGAAACAATTCCGGTTTCCATCGAAATGATTCCAGCGCTTTCTTAAATCTTTATCTGAAACATATTTGCTCCAAATGGTGTCGGTATCCCTTAAGTGTGTCACCCTACAGTTCGCGAATAATGCAGACATGATCGAGACCCGTCTACGATAAATAATTAACAACGGGACCTAGAGATCCGTACTGACTCCCACATATTCAATGATGACTCTTGTGATCGTGTGAACTTTTAACATCATAACTAAATCCCTTTGTCTTGCGATATATTACATATCCGAGATTCGATCATTGGTATCCAAATACCTAGTTTGATCTCGTTACCGGCAAGCACTTTTTCTCGTTCCCGTGATATAACATTCTAGTGATCACATCACTTGCTTGCAAGCTATTCTCAATGTGATATCACCGAGAGGGCCCAGAGTATATCTATCCGTCATCGGGATGGACAAATCCCACTCTTGATCCATGAGCCTCTACATAACACTTTTGTAGCACTGAACCCACCTTTATAATCACCCTTTCACGGTGTGACATTTGATGTTATCAAGATACTCTTCCAGTGTTAGTGATTGACATGATCTCATGGTCTAAGGACTAGGATTACTTCGTATGATATTATAGCAATATAAACACAATGACTTTGATCGTAATGCTATACTTCGGATGAATGTTCATCACATCATTCCACTAATGTTGTGACCTCGTTATTAACAACATCCAATGTCCATGATCAGGAAACCTTGATCATCTTGTTAATCAACGAGCTAGTTTATAAGAGAGGCATAACTAGGAACTTTCCTTTTATTTATTAAACACACATGTATTAAAGTTTCCAAATTAAGACAATTATAGCATGAAAAATAAACTTTTATCATAAACAAGGAATAAGATAATAACCACTTTATTATTGCCTCTCGGGCATATTCCCTTCCGTCTCCCACTTGCACTGGAGTCAATAATCTAGTTTGAAAAACTTTGCGTATTAAACACCTATGGCTTTCTGGTGTTGCATATATGCGATTGCTAGTGGTTAACATAATCTCCGGATCTGACAGTTTCAGGTCCGTGTGTATTTGCATGTCTTTGCGTCTCTACGCATCACTCATTCTCAAATGAGATGGCATTGTATAAATTTGGTCCTTTGGTGAGACCTTTAGTTTGTTCAGGTTAAAATATGTTGATATTATTGTCATACAATATATCTTTATAGTATTAGCCCACTTTGAACCACACCTAGTTTGATAACAAACTACTTAACACAAATGTCATCCTTTGCTGCTACTATATCTTTCATATACTTAGTCTTTTGTTGTAGTATCCGTCACAATGTCTTAACTTTGGAACTCATCCAAATCCATCATGAAACATCCTTTCCATTACATCGTGCCACCCATAGTATAAATTGAGATAAATTTTAATTTGTATCTTGTGACAAAACTAGTATCAATGTAACACTTTACAATGAACTACCTTTAACTATTTGTCACTTATACATGACATATTCTTAGTTCTTTCAAAGCTCATAAGAATATCTTTACTATCATCCAATGATCATCTTATGAATCATTCTGGTATGTGCTCATAATATTTAGAGCATAGGACATATCTGGATATATACATATCACGGTATAATCGATCAAAATATTCATGTGATTTTACTCACCAAGTGTTGAAACACATGAATCTTGATACGATCCTTTTCATGCAGCAAGAATCTTTCTTGTTGTTTCCATATTCAACCCTTTCAATATCTCATATATGTACGTCTGGCACAACCATATTAGTGTCTCAATCTATCCATATAGACATTGATGCCAAATATTCTGCTTTTGCCTAAGTCTTTCATCGAAATCCTATTTTAATGAATTGTTTAATTTGTGTTAATAAAAGATACATCATTTCCAATCAAAAATATGTACTTTGCATAATATATTGGAAATTTGTCTCAGCGCTCCCACTTAATTTCTTACAAATGCAAGCATCTTCATCGTATACGATGAATTTAAACTCTTTTAGAAGTTTTTCATCATGGTGAAGATTCCAACTCCGCTATGCTCACTTCAACTATTGAAGTTTGCATGCCCTTTTTGCACCCTTTGAATTAACAAAACCCTTCGGACCGTGTCATGCACATGTCCTAGGTAACCATTCTATTAGAAGAACCTTGTTTTGTTTATTCAACTATCATATACCAAATTATATGTAGTGGTTGCTACATTAATCCATCAAGACTAAATATCGCTATGAAAGATCAAAACTTGTCATAGTCAACTCCTTGAACATTGTCGTAAACTTCTTTTCGACATGTCGAGTATTTCATAGATGTTAAACATCCATGTATATTGCTTTATAGATCCAACCACGACCGATAGGCTTCACGCTGATAACCCACAAGTATAGGGGATCGTGTGTAGCCTTTTTGATAAGTAAGAGTGTCGAACCCAACGAGGAGCTAAAGGTAGGATAAATATTCTCTCAAGTTCTATTAATCACTGATACAACTCTACGCACACTAAATGTTTGCATTACCTAGAAAATAAAATTAGAGCAACAATACGAGTAATAGAGATAGCTTTGCATGATAATAAATAACAAGAAAGTAAAGCTAGTTGCTATAGCAATAAAATACACTAAACTAATAGAACCATGAGTGTGGAATAGTGCTGGTAATTGTGGTGGCTTTGTCCAAGTTTAAATAGCGAATAGATCAGGTTCATTGTCTTCGATGCAATTTTCTATGTGGGAGAGGCTAAATATACATGCGCTTCACTGCTTGGAATTACATGTACTATATGATTAGATTGTTAGCAAACATCTGCAAGTACTAACAATGCATTAAGGTTTTCCCAACCATAGCCTTAAGTTTAATGGTCCTCTTACTCCCATACGTGCAACGTTCCGGTTCGCATCCTCAGGTTTCTGTCACTCCGGTAGAACTCCCCCTTCCTTTTACACATACTACAAATCCTATGATGTTTAATCCATGCGCGCACAAATATAATGGACACCAAAGTACTGTACCATATCAACATACAACTCTAATGAACCAAAGGTGTTCAACCATTCAATCAAAGAACAAAGAAACTACGCAAACATGACATAGATCATAGGATTATAACTTATAGCATCAAACACCATGTTTATATAGGATGGTACGGATGTGTGTGGGAGGATGAACCACTGCATACTAGGAGGATTAGGTGATGGAGATGGCGGTGAAGATGGTGAAGAGGGCGGACGCGGCGCCGGCGACGGCGCGAGGGACTCCTTCCCCGCCACCGGTATCATGGGGGAGCACCGTCCCTTAGGCCCCTTCCTTCATGGATTCTTGGGAGCCCTCCCCCATGGAGACAGGATCCATGGGGGAGACAAAAATGTGGCTTTGGCAGCTACAAATTCGTGGGTGGAGATGTCCTCGGCGAATTAGGTTTCCTCCTTTTATATAGCTTCTCGGATTCCCGTCACCCCATCTTAGGCAGCAGTAAATCGGGCCTAGCGGGTCCGCCCGGATTCAGAATCAACTAAATTTTATGTCCAGAATGTTTGCCATGAAATTTCCAACAACTTTGCAGTTGAAGAGTTTTCCGTTTGACGCTGTCTTCGACCCGAAACCTGACCATCTTAAAAAAGAGTTCTGAGACAGATTTTTGGAAAATCCCAATTTGACTCCAACAAGGTTTCCACTTGTATTCTTGGTAATTCCTACACATCAAAGTGTAAAACAAGAACATTGTGCACTTTTGCAACTATTAGTAGGTTAGTACAAATAAATCATAAACTTTATACAAAAAGGAGTGTCAAAAGCATATTATTAGCATAAAACCATCAAAAATTATAGATACGTTATGGACGTATCAACATCCCCAAGCTTAATTCCTACTCGTCCTCGAGTAGGTAAATGATAAAAACAATATACTTTTTGAGGTGACATGCAGACAACACAATCTTGATCATCATTATTGTAAAAGCATTGATAGTTGAGATCAAAGGTACTCTAAACATGAACATGAAAGATAGAGTTCTAACAATATAGCAACTATGTTGTAACATGAAAGGTACAAACAAAAGATCATGACTAACAATGCATTGAAAGATGTTTGTTTGTTTCACATATAGAAAACATAATAAGAGTGGTATTCAGCTTGTCCCTCATGGTATAGCAAAACATAAATGCATAAGACACCTTCAAAGTTCATAAGGGTGACTAGATACAAATAGTTTAAGTACAAGCAATATCAAAGTTATGAATCAATCAATAAGTCTTGGGACAATGCACATTAAACTAAGAATGGACACTATGCTCTCTTAATAGGTGCATAAAGATATAAGATGGGGACTCAACATAAAAGTAAAAGAAAGGCCTTCATAGAAGGAAGCAGGGATCCAAGTCTCATAAAGAGCTTCCAAAAATTATGGTACTTATTAGCTTTCAGCTCTCATTGCCCCTATAATAAGCATCTTGAAGTGATTAAGGTTAAAGTGAACAAACTATGGAGTATATGCTTGACAAAGTATAAGTTGGAAATCTCATGTCCCTTGAATACGAGGGCCGCTCCTCATGCTACTCAAGTTTAGTTACCGGTAAGTTCTTGTCATAGTAAGTACATGTGTATCATAGAAAACCGCCAACAGGGTACCCCTAGCCCGATGATACGGAAGAATCCTCATAGCAAAATGATAAGGCAAGCAAACAACGAGCATCTCAGCAATCTTCTTATTTACCATGGGAAAATGATGCTTTTTCTCTCTTTCCTCTTTTCTCATCTTTTTTTTCTTTTTTTCTTTTTCTCAATCTCTATATCTTTTTTTATAAGAAGAATGCTTCATAGATTGCTCATTATGGTTACACTATAGGTTTCCACCATGATTAGGCATGGATTAGACCAGCGGCCCAGGCGTTTCTCTAACACACATACATAACTCCATGGACTTACAAGCTCCCCTTTCATTTCACACCAACGACATCCATAGACAAAAGAGCATGATATCAACTGGGTACAATGTATAAGTGCAATGTTGAAAGCGTTCCCCATGACAACATGGTTCTGCTAATCCCCAACTGATACGTTGCTAATGTGTCCATAATTTTTGATGTTCTATGCTTGGTTTTGTCTACTTTCTTATGTTTTGTTCCAACTTTGGAGTACTTTCTTGGACTAACCTATTAACAAGAGCCACCGTGCCAGCTACCTGTTTTCTGCTGTTTTTGGTTCCAGGAAAGTCAGAAAATGAATATTCTCGGAATTGGACGGGACAAAAGCCAAAGTCAGTTTTTCACCGAAGGACACCCGGAGCCAGAATACGAGACGGAGAGGGGCCAGAGGGTGGCCACACAACCTGGCCGCGCGGCCAGGCCTGGCCCGTGCCAGGGGGTGCTGTGGCCAGCCCAGGCACCCCCTCGGCCTCTCCTTCTGCCTATAAGATGCCTCTGATACAGAAACCCTAAGTACCCGATCAAAATTCCACGAAAGAGTCTGTAGCCGCCGTCATCTCCATCCCTAGATCAGGAGGGATCTGAAGCTCTTCCCGGCACCCTGCCAGAGGGGAGAATTCACCCTAGAGGCCTTCTTCATCACCATGCAAGCCTCCGGTGTGATGTGTGAGTAGTTCATCTCTAGACTACGGGTCCATGTAGTAGCTAGATGGCTAGTTCTCCTCCTTTGTGCTATCATGTTTAGATCTTGTGAGCTTAGTTCATGATCAAGATCATCTATTTGTAATTCTACATGTTGTGTTTGCGGGGATCCGATGGATATTGAGATGTTATTTCAGATTGATTATTGATTCTATCATGTCTTTGTTATTTGCGATCTTGTATGCTTTCCATTGTTAGTAGCTATCTTGGCCAAGTAGATGCTAGCAACTCCAAGAGTTAGTATTTATGCTCGATAGTGGGTTCATGCCTCTAGTAATCTGGGGAAGTGACAGAAATCTCTAAGGTACTAGATGTGATGTTGCTACTAGGGAGAAAACAACAATCCTTTGTTCATAGAACAAACGTATTGTTTACTTTACACGCAATTCGTAATGCAATTATCCGTTGCTTGCAACTTAATACTGGAGGGGGTTTAGATGATAACCTGAAGGTGGATTATTAGTCATAGATGCAGTTGGATGGCGGTCCATGTATAATGTTGTAATGCCCAATCGAATCTCAAAGGAGTCAAGATGAGTAGTATATGCATAATTGCTTTCTCGATGTTTGTTAATTGCCCCGCTGTAATTTGTTCACCCAACATGTCATCTATCTTAAGGAGAGCCACCACTAGTGAACTCTAGACCTCGGTCCTTTCTTTTACCATCAATCTACAATCAACTGTTTACTGCTTTGTGTTTACTTTCTGTAAACTATTACTTTCTTCCACTCGATACGTTCAATCCTTTGTTTTCAGCAAAACCGGTGAGATTGACAACCTCATCGCAAGTTGGGGCAAAGTTCCGTGGTTGTGTTGTGCAGGTCTCCATGTTGCTGCTGGCACCGGTAGTGCGCCCTGCCAAAGTTCAGCTAGCAACACCTTTGGGGTGTTTCCTTGCTCCTACTGGATTGATAACCTTGGTTTCATAAATGAGGGAAAACTTGCTGTTGTGCTCATCATACCTTCCTCTTGGGGTTCCCCAATAAGATCGATATATTTTGGGCCATCAAGCATATTTTCTAGCGCTGTTGCTAGGGAGTCAAGGACATCTTCACAAGGGGAGTCCCTCATAACCAATCTCTTTACTTTTTTATTTTTTATTTTGCTTAGTTTTCTTTTGCTTTGTTTGCTTGTTTCTTTATCAAAAACACAAAAAATTAGTTTTACAAGTTTGCTTTCTTTATCAAAAACACAAAAAATGACTACTCTTGAAAATACTAAGTTATGTGACTTCACTAGCACCAACAACAATGATTTCATGAGCACACCTATTGCTCCACCTGTTCCTGAAGCTACTTTCTTTGAAATAAAACCTGCTTTACTCAATCTTGTTATGAGAGAACAATTTTCTGGTATTGGTAATGAAGATGCTACTGCCCATCTAAATAACTTTGTTGAACTTTGTGAGATGCAAAAGCATAGGGATATAGATGGAGATATTATTAAGCTTAAATTGTTTCCTTTCTCTTTGAGAGGAAAAGCTAAAGAATAGTTGAATTCCTTAACTAGGAATAGTATTGATTCTTGGACTAAATGCAAGGATGCTTTCATTGGAAAATACTATCCTCCTGCTAAAATTATATCTATGAGAAGTGAAAGAATGAAGTTTAAACAATCTGATAATGAACATGTCACTCAAGCTTGGGAAAGAATGAAATCTTTGGTAAAGAATTTCCCCACTCATGGACTGACTGCTTGGATGGTCATCCAAACCTTTTATGCAAGATTGAACTATTCTTCAAGAAATCTATTGGATTCTGTTGCTGGAGGTACCTTTATGACCATTACCTTGGGTGCTGCACCAAAGCTTCTGGATAATATGATGGTTAACTATTCTGAATGGCATACTAAAAGAGCTCCACAAGGTAAGAAGGTAAATTCTGTTGAAGAAACCTCTTCCTTAAGTGATAAAATTGATGTTATTATGTCTATGCTTGTTAATGGGAAGGCTCATATTGATCCAAATCATGTTCCCTTAGCCTCTTTGGTTGCTCAAGAAGAGCAAGTTGATGTGAACTTTGTAAGAAATAACAATTTTAGCAACAATGCCTACAGGAATAATTTTGGTAACAACAATTATAGGTCATATCCTCCCAACAATGGTAATGCTTATGGAAATTCCTACAACAATAATAGGAGTGCACCCTCTGAACTTGAAGTTATGCTTAAAGATTTTATTAGTAAACAAACTGCTTTCAATAAAACTATTGAGGAGAAGCTCTCTAATGCTGAAAGAAATATAGCATCTTTGGCTAAAGCTCAATCTTCTTTGAATAAAATGGCTGCTAAACCTGAAACTATTGATAATCCCTTTGCAGCTACTAATGCCATACAAGTTAGAATTGATGAAAATGTTAGACTATTAGCTGAATTACATGCTAAGTGGGAAAGAGAAGATGAAATTGCTAGAAACATTAGTGTTTCTAGTATCACTACCACTAGTGTTGAGGCTAGTAATAGCTCTACTACCTTAGATGATAATTATGATTTTGATCATGATGGTTGCAACATCTCTGAGGTTATGAAGTTCCTACAAAAGCTTCCTAAAAGTCCTAATGCTAGTGCTATGAATATGGCCTTTACAAAACACATTACTGATGCTCTCATAAAAATTAAAGAAGAAAAGATGAAACATAAAGCTTCTATTCCTATAAAACAAGAAGATGGTTGGGAACCCATCATTAATATGAAAGTGAATGATTTTGATTTCAAAGCTTTATGTGATCTTGATAGTAGTGTTTCTATTATGCCTAGAAGGATCTATGATATGCTTGATTTGCCACCTTTGGAAGATTGCTATTTGAATGTCCCACTTGATGATAATGCTATAAAGAAACTCATGGGGAGTATTAATGATGTTCTTATTATGGTTAACAATTCCTATGTCCTCGTTGATTTCTATGTTTTGGATGTTGAATGTGATACGTCCATTTTGCATCACTATTCTATGTCTTAATTCACTATTATTCATTGATATATTTCGTATTGAGAGGTGATACTTATGTTATTTCATCTATTTTTGCATGGTTGATGACTTTTGGAGCATGGACCGCTACAGTCAGGATTCTTATGGAAAAGGTGCTGTTTGGAGGCAAAATTCGCGAAGATCAGAAAATACGGGAAAATATACCGAAAATCCTATTTTTCCAGAACACTAAGGATGCCAGAAGACGGAGTGGAGATGGGCCACAGGGGGCCCACACCACCCCATGGCGTGGGCAGGCCTAGGCCGCGTCAGGAGGTGGTGTGGCCACCCTGGCCCACTCCAGCCTCTCCCCTCTGGCGTATATCATCCTCCCGAAACCATAAGACTTGGATAGCGACCACAGAAAGATTCCGCCGCCTCTGCGGGGCGGAAAACACCGAGAGAGAAAGATCTCTCCGGCAGACAGATTTCTGCCAGGGAAATTCCTTCCCGGAGAGGGGAGATCGTCGCCATCAACACCACCATCAAGCTGGACTTCATCGGGATCATCATCATCATCACCACCATCATCTTCACCATCAGCACCCTCATCACCATCTCCATATTGCTGTAACAATTGAGTTGGATCTTGCATTAGTTCATAGGGGAAACTTTCCTGGTGTTGATTACTCCTTGTAGTTGATGCTATTGAGTGAACCACTGAATTATTGTTTATGTTCAGATTGTTATACATCATTATTCCATCTCGGATCATGATCCATATGATGTCTTGTGAGTAGTTCGTTTTGTTCTTGAGGACATGGTAGAAGTCTTGTTGTTAGTAGTGGAGTTGTGTTGAGAAAGATTCAATAGTTTGATATTTAAGTTGTGGTGTACTTCTTCTAGTGGTGTCATGTGAACGTCGACTACATGACACTTAACCTACATGGGCCTAGGGGAATGCATTGTGTATTTGGCTACTAATCGTAGGGGTTGCTGGAGTGATAGAAACCTGAACCCCCGTTAGGAAACCATTGCACAAGGGACGTAAGGGTCTTAGAGTTTAAAGCTGTGGTTAGGTTTCTACCTTAATTACTTTCTTGTACTTACGGATGTTTGCAAGGGGTATAATCACAAGTATGTATTAGTCTTGGATGGGGCAGTACATTAGCACAGGTTCACCCACACAACACTTAGCAAGCTAAAGAAGATTAATCAACTATATGACGCGAAAGCACTTGACAGTCTTCCCATGTGTCCTCGAGAACGTTTGGTCATCTTAAGTAATACAAACCGCTTGTCCTTTGCTGCATAAAGGATTGGGCCACTTGCTGCATTTATTCCTACTGTCTTTTATTTTACTCGTACTTTGTTTACTTGCTTTATCGAAAACCCCTAAAAATTCGTTTGCTAAGTATTTGCAGAGAATTCCTGATCCATACCACTAGCCAGCACCTTCTGCTCCTCGTTGGGTTTGACACTCTTACTTATCGAAAATACTGCGATACACCCCCTATACTTGTGGGTCATCAAGACTATTTTCTGGCGTCGTTGTCGGGGAGTGAAGCGCTATTGGAGAGTGGAACTGGTAAAGGAAACTTCTATTGTGAGTATTGTTTACTTCTGTTAGTTGCTTTATTTTCGTTATGGATAATTCACTGAGTTTCTTATTTGGTAATGCTACTACCACTGCTAAGGTAGTAGATAAGCCACCACCTGCTGAGAATGATGTTTTCAAAATACCTACAAGAATTATTGATCGTGTTATGGATAACTACTATGTTGGGGATGGAACTGTCTATACCGGTGATCATTTACTCTTTATACGCGAATTATGCGGGTTGTTCAAGTGTGCAGGTATTACTACAGATCAAGTTAAGAGGAAGGTATTCTCATTATCACCAAAAGGAAGAGCTGAGAAATGGTATAAGCTGCTGAAGAATGGTCAAGCTCTGGAATGGGAGGAAATAGTGCCTCTCTTTTATTCAAAGTTTTATCCTCCTAGTGAGATTCATAAAGATCGGAATCAAATATACAACTTTTGGCCTCTTGATGGAGAGAGTACATCTCAAGATTGGGGGAGATTGAAGTTACTAATGCTCAAATGTCCCATTCATGAGCTCCCCAACAATATTATTATCAATAACTTTTATGCAAGACTCCCTCTACATGACAAGGATTTATTGGATGCTTCTTGTGCTGGATCATTCACTCGCATGGAAGAAGAAGCTAAATGGGATCTTCTGGACTGTATTCAAGACAATGCTAAAGCTTGGGAGAATGACAAAGGTAGAAAGTCAGGTATAAATTATGATTATGAATGCATTGAATCTTTTATGGGAACTGATGACTTTCAAAATATTAAAAATGCTTATGGTCTAGACTCTCAAGCTTTGCTTCTTATTTTAAGGCTTTTGCTTCCTATATTGAAGTGCTTAAAAAGAAGTGGAATAAGTATCATGAACCTTATAAAGATATTGCTAAGAGTGTTCCTGCAAGAAATACTGAAGTTTATACTGCTAATCATGTTTTATCTGAACCTTATATTGAGAAAATGCCTTTTCCAGTTAAGGTAAAGGAACACTCTATGATAGCTAGAATGGTTAATGAAAGTATGAGTAAAGCTATTGAACTTGATAAACAAATGGTTGATGAACCTATAATAGCAAGTGTGAAAGACTTGGTCACTAAATATGAAAAAGAGGGACACCCTATCCTTTGTAAGGATACCTCTAATATTGTTTCACATAGTAGTGTTATGAGAGCTAGTATTCCTGTGTTTTCTGTTAGGATAAGTGATCATTGATATGATGGTACTTGTGATAGCTATATCGTTAAGTTTATGCATGATACTGAAAGCTATTATGAGCGAGGGAAAAGTGTTCTTATGCATCTCAATAATATCAAGTTTCCTCGTTTTATGCTGAAAGTTTTTATGTTGCACTTCTTTTGCCTTCTTATGCAAGTTGCCTTTGGTTTCAACAACTTGTTTGTTTACAAAATCCCCTTGCATAGGAAGTGGGTTAGACTTAAATGTGTGTGTGTGTGTTTTTTCTTCTATATGCTATCTTTCACTTCAATTCATATTCCTATGAGAGCTTCTTCAAAATTATCATGCCCATCTTAATGGCTATAAAGAAAGAGCTTTATGGGAGACAACCCAATTTGTTTTTGCTTTTAGTTTGTTTTTGTTTATTTGAGTCTTGGAAGTTATTACTTCGGTAATAACCGCTCCTTATCCGTTTTGTTTGGTTTTTGTGTCAAGATCAACCTCTAATGAGAGAGAAGTAAGATTTGGGGAAGTTGCTGTCCCGAAACAGATTTTTGTACTTCACCGTAAAACTTTGTGAGAGATCTCTGTATTTCGGATTGAGCTGTAATTTTTTGTGCTTATGCCCCAGGTTGTTATTTAACTTTTGTTAGTTTTGCACTTTTTGATTTGAGCAACAGAAGATGTTCGAAAAAATTGATCTTTACCTGTTGGTCTGTTTTGACAGATTTTGCCACTCTTGCATCTGCTTCTTTATTCGATTTCCTTTTTGAATTCTTTTTGAGTTTTTGGAAGGAGTTGCTATAGTAGCTTATGTTTTGATGGTTTTAAGTTGAAGTTGGACTCAAAAGGTTTTATCACTTCATATATACTAATGTTGCTAATAAGAACTGTGTGAAGTTTTGTAAGAAAGAAATTTCCAGGAAGTGGAGATAATGGTGTAATAAGGAAGAGAAGGGTTTTATGACTCAAGTAATAAGTGTATGAAGATGAAGATATCAATGATATTCAAGAGATGACTCCGGAAGAATCTACTAGATACCAAATTCAGAGACCTACAGAGTCTGTTTTCAAATAGGTAACAGTTCTGGTAAGAAAAGTTCCGTGAAAATACGATCCAACTATAATTTTGCAGTTTTCAGTCGATAAGGAAAGCTACGAGGTGAAAAAGGGACGGAAACGGAGCCAGGGTGGCTCACACCACCCTGTGGCGTGGGCCCACCCCTGGCCGCGCCACCAGGTGGTGAGTCCACCCTGGACTCCGCCTCCGACTCGTTTTCACCCAGTACCTTCCTTTTGATATGAAACTTTGTAATATATAACCCCCCGGATCCCCCGAGGTCCATATATCGTGTTTTCGTCGTGTTTTTGTTTCGATCTGTTTTTGTCAGGACATACTCTTTGAAAGCTTAGAAGCACAATGGTGTCTGCCAAGGATAAAGGGAAGGAGCCCATGGAGGAAGACCTCCAAGACCCCGGGAAGGAGAAGGAGATCAAGAGTGAAGGTGAAGAGGAGCAAGGTCAACATCCGCATACCGGCACTACCATTGCAAGCATTGGAGTGGTGACGAAACCTGCCAGGGTTAGAAGGACTGCATGGATGCAGACTGGGGGAAAAGCTCCTCGTCACAGTTTGGCTCCACGGTCACTTCCTCCACACACCAAGAATCCCTTCCATACCTTTATCCATAACCATGCAGGAAAAGAAGACTCCAAGCGGGAAGAATGGAAAAGGAATCACAAGAGCTGGGATCCACAAACTGAAATGATTATGAGCCGTATTGAGCACAACTTGGAGTTGATTCGTACTCTCACCTTCAAGATTGAGGACTTGGGGAAGCTAATAAAAGAGCTCATCGAGAGGATACCACCACCACCTAAGGAGTAATTCGTCATCAGGTTTGGCATCCCCTTGGTTTGTTCCAAGCTTGGGGGAGTGCCGCGGTATCACATCACTATCTTCTATCTTTTTACCTTATTAGTAGAGTCATATCATGAATAGAGGAGTTATTATGTAGTATGGTTTGCATTATGGAAGTGTCCCCTCTCTCGTTAGATGTGTATCCCTTGGTGTGAGTTGCCGTTATGGATTATTAATGAGAAGTTCTATCATTCACTCTTTTGCATAGCTTATATTAGTTTTCAAGTCGTGGTTATATGATTGATCTTATTGTTAGTATTGGTATCACTTTGGGATCATTGAGTTAATTTAGTTGGTTTTGGCAAACCTGGCTCGGTCAGTAGCAACACTATTTTTGAGAGTTGAATGAAAAAGATAGAAGTACTCTAGAGAAAAATAATGTCATCATCTTTCTTTCTTGATTTGCTCATAAGTTTAGTATTCTCTAGTTAAGATCTTTTGTGCTTCTAAGGAAGATTGCATGTTTGTTTTTATCACTTGTATGTTTGGTTGTTTCCTTCAACTCTTATACTTGCTACCCAGCCTTGCTAGCCAAAAACCTGTACTGAGAGGGAATTCTTCTCGTGCATCCACCTCCTTTAAACCAAAACCTTAGCCATTTGTGTCCACCATACCTACCTAGTAGAATTATTGCTACTCCAAGTAAATTCTTGTTTTATCTACCTCCCAAATTAAACTTGTTATGTGAAAATTAGTGATTAAAGCTCTCACGAACTTGATGGCACACTTTACTTTCTTGCACTTAATGAACTTGAACCATTGTGCTCACCTATGTTGCGTATATGCTTGCGCTTTGTAAGTTGTGAATTAGCAGAACCATGCTGTCATGGGGAACGCTTTCAACATTGCACTGGTACTTTGTACCAAGTTGATATCATGTTCTTTTGTCTATGGATGTTGTCGGTGTGAAATGAAAGGGGAGCTTGTAAGTCCATGGAGTTATGCATGTGTGTTAGAGAAACGCCCGGGCCGCTGGTCTAATCCATGCTGACATGGTGGAAACCTGCAGCGTAACCATAATGAGTATCTATGAAGCATTCTTCTTATAAAAAAAGAGATAGAGATTGAAAAAAAAGAGAAAAGAAAAAAAAGATATTATGAAAATAGGAAAGAGAGAAAAAAGCACCATATTCCCATGGTAAATAAGAAGATTGCTGAGATACTTGTTGTCTGCTTGCCTTGTCATTTTGATATGGGGATTCTTCCGTATCATCGGGCAAGGGGTACCCCGTTGGCGGTTCTCAATGATACGCATATGCTTACGATGACAAGAACTTACCGGTGACTAAACTTGAGTAGCATGAGGAGCGGCCCTTGTATTCAAGGGACATGATATTCTCAACTTACAACTTGTCAATGCATATCCTCATATTTGATCACTTTAACCTTAATCACCTAAAGATGCCTATGATAGGGGCAATGAGAGCTGAAAGCTAGTAAGTATCATAATTTTTGGGAGCTCTTTATGAGACCTCCAATCCCTGCTTCCCTCTTTGAAGGGCCCTTTCTTTTGCTTTGTAGTTGAGTCAGTAAACCTATTCCCCTCTATCTCTGCAAGTATTTTGAGTTGTTGTGTTTCATTCGTTCATATGATGATTTATTCAATCATGTCTTATGTTCCTTGTTTTGCACATTGCTCTTATCTTGGTGTTTACTACTTTGAAAGCTATCATTGAAAAACCAGCTATTTGTGAACTCTAGCAAATTATCAACTATTCTTCGACCAAGAGCTAAGTTTTCCATTACCAATTATGATTCACTTTATGTATCTTTATTGTGCTTCCTTTACTCATTACAAGTTGAGTTATATAATAGTGAGTTGTCTTCTATTATGATCTATGTACTTGATGAATGTGATGCTTCTTGTCTGTATTCTTTTATCGACTCTTCACTCCATAAACCTGAGGCCATGTTTATTGAGCTCAGTTTCGCTTGGGGACAAGCAAAGTCTAAGCTTGGGGGGAGTTGATACGTCCATTTTGCATCACTATTCTATGTCTTAATTCACTATTATTCATTGATATATTTCGTATTGAGAGGTGATACTTATGTTATTTCATGTATTTTTGCATGGTTGATGACTTTTGGAGCATGGACCGCTGCAGTCAGGATTCTTATGGAAAAGGTGATGTTTGGAGGCAAAATTCGTGAAGATTAGAAAATCCGGGAAAATATACGGAAAATCCTATTTTTTCAGAAGACTAAGGATGCCAGAAGACGGAGTGGAGATGGGCCACAGGGGGCCCACACCACCCCATGGCGCGGGCAGGCCTAGTTCGCGCCAGGAGGTGGTGTGGCCACCCTAGCCCACTCCAGCCTCTCCCCTCTGGCGTATATCATCCTCCCGAAACCCTAAGACTCGGAGAGCGACCATAGAAAGATTTCACTGCCTCTACGGGGCGGAAAACACCGAGAGAGAAAGATCTCTCCGGTAGACAGATTTCTGCCGGGGGAATTCCTTTCCGGAGAGGGGAGATCGTCGCCATCAACACCACCATCAAGCTGGACTTTATCGGGATCATCATCATCATCATCACCACCATCATCATCACCATCTCCATATTGCTGTAACAATGAGTTGGATCTTGCATTAGTTCATAGGGGAATCTTACCCGGTGTTGATTACTCCTTGTAGTTGATGCTATTGAGTGAACCATTGAATTATTGTTTATGTTTAGATTGTTATACATCATTATTCCATCTCTGATCATGATCCATATGATGTCTTGTGAGTAGTTCGTTTTGTTCTTGAGGACATGGGAGAAGTCTTGTTGTTAGTAGTGGAGTTGTGTTGAGAAAGATTCAATAGTTTGATATTTAAGTTGTGGTGTACTTCTTCTAGTGGTGTCATGTGAACGTCGACTACATGACACTTCACCTATATGGGCCTAGGGGAATGCATTGTGTATTTGGCTACTAATCGTAGGGGTTGCCAGAGTGACAGAAACCTGAACCCCCGTTAGGAAACCATTGCACAAGGGACGTAAGGGGCTTAGAGTTTAAAGTTGTGGTTAGGTTTATACCTTAATTACTTTCTTGTACTTACGGATGTTTGCAAGGGGTATAATCACAAGTATGTATTAGTCTTGGATGGGGCGGTACATTAGCACAGGTTCACCCACACAACACTTAGCGAGCTAAAGAAGATTAATCAACTATATGACGCGAAAGCACTTGACAGTCTTCCCATGTGTCCTCGAGAACGTTTGGTCATCTTAAGTAATACAACCGGCTTGTCCTTTGCTGCATAAAGGATTGGGCCACTTGCTGCATTTATTCCTACTGTCTTTTATTTTACTCGTACTTTGTTTACTTGCTTTATCGAAAACCCCTAAAAATTCGTTTGCTAAGTATTTGCAGAGAATTCCTGATCCATACCACTAGCCATCACCTTCTGCTCCTCGTTGGGTTCGACACTCTTACTTATCAAAAATACTGCGATACACCCCCTATACTTGTGGGTCATCAGAATGCAATGCTTCTTGTCCTATTACTTTGGGAAGACCTTTTCTTAGAACTGTTGGTGACATTATTGATATGAAAGAAGGCACCATTAAATATCAACTCCCACTCAAGAAAGGTATAGAACACTTCCCTAAGAAGAGAGAGAAGATTTATTTTGCCTCTCCTATGAAAACAAAATTTGCTCTTAATGCTTCTTCATTTGAGAACACTTGATTCTTTTTCTTACTTCTTATGCCTAACTTAAAGGCGTTAAAGAAAAGTACTTATTGGGAGATAACCCAAAAGTTTTAGATGAGTCTTGGAAGTTATTACTTCTGTAATAAACGCTCCTTATCCTTTTTATTTGATTTTTGTGCCAAGAGTAACCTCTAATGAGAAAGAAGTAATGATTGGGAAAGTTGCTATCCCGAAACAGATTTCTGTACTTCCCCATAAAAATTTGTGTAAAATATCTGTACGTCCTTTTGGGGCATGAATTTTTTTGCTTCTGACCCTGGTTGTTATCTAACTTTCGTTAGTTCAACACTTTTCGATTTGAGCAACAGAAGATCTTTGAAACAATTCGTCTTTACTTGCTGGTCTATTTTAACAGATTTCTGCCATTATTTGCATTCGCTTCTTGTTGGTTCCTTTTTGAGTTCTTTTGGGGAATTGAGCTTTTTGAGGGAAGTGCTACAGTAGCTTGTGTTTTAATGGAAGTTTTATTGGTGTTGGAACTGAACCTAAAAACCTATTATCTTGAGTGCACTAATGTTGCTAATAAAGATTGTGTGAAGTTTTGTATGAAGGAAAAATTTTAGGTGTATGGAAGGAATGAGTAATGAGATGAAGGATGGACTAAATCTCAAGCTTTGGAATGCCACACGTGTCACCCCAAGAAATATCCAAGAAGTACAAGCGTCAAAGCTTGGGGATGCTCAAGGCATCCCCTTCTTCATCAATAAAAATTCCAGGTTGCTTCAAAACACTCCATTTTTATTGTTTCATGCACAATTGTGTTGTTCTTGGAGCGTCTTCTTTTTTGTTTTTGTTTTGGTTTTTCGATTGCTTTGTTTTCTTAGTTTGCTGAATAAATTGGTTGGACCCCCTCTTTCATACATTAGTCTTCAAATAGTTTGGTTTGGATTGGAAAATAGTAGGAAAGTTCATGCTTAAGTGGTAAAGAGAGCTTATTTTTGACTGTGGCCTATGCTTTGTCATGCCATGATCGATATTGTTTTGGCATTATGCTTAGTTATCTTTGCTGTAACATGACTTGTTATAAACAATTGAGATTGCTTAATGTGTCTTTGAAGAATCATGCGTTGTTTTAGCATATTAAAGCATAGTATTGTGGTATTCTCCTTTGATGCTTTATTTGGGTTGACTTGGCGCATGCTCACACCATGTTATGACCATCCCAAGTCACCATATCCTTGATGATCCTTTAGTTTTCAACTTCTAGTATCACTTTATGCTTTGATTAATGATGTTTTGTCGCTTTGCATGATTATGGCCATTATTGCTCTCTTAGTTGGTCGCTCCCAGTCTTTTGGTAGCCTTCGTAACCAAGTATGAGTTTCACTCATGCATCCAACTCCTAAAACCAAGTTATTCCAAAGAGTCCACCATACCTACCTATTAGCTTATGCTATTCCAAGTATATTCATGTTTTTATCTACCTTCCGAATTAAACTTGTTATGAGAAAACTAGTGATTAAAGCTCTCACGAACTTGATGACACACTTTACTTTTCTTGCCCTTAATAAACTTGAACCATTGTGTCATCTATGTTGTATATGCTTGCACTTATTTGTTGAGGATTAGTAGAACCATGTTGTCATGGGGAATGCTTTCAACATTGCACTTGTACTTTGTAGCTAGTTGATATCATGCTCTTTTGTCTATGGATGTCGTCGGTTTGAAATGAAAGGGGAGCTTGTAAGTCCATGGAGTTATGTATGTGTGTTAGAGAAATGCCTGGACCGCTGGTCTAATCCATGCCTAATCATGGTGGAAACCTGTAGTGTAACCATAATGAGCTGTCTATGAAGCATTCTTCTTATAAAAAAAGAGTCGGATATTGAGAAAAAAGAAAAAAATATGAGAAAAGAGGAAAGAGAGGAAAAAAAGCACCATATTCCCATGGTAAATAAGAAGATTGCTGAGATGCTCGTTGTCTGCTTGCCTTGTCATTTTGATATGGGGATTCTTCCGTATCATCGGGCAAGGGGTACCCCGTTGGCTGTCCTCTATGATACACATGTACTTACTATGACAAGAACTTACCGGTAACTAAACTTGAGTAGCATGAGGAGCAGCCCCCGTATTCAAGGGACATGAGATTTCCAACTTATACTTCATCAAGCATATACACCATAGTTTGTTCACTTTAACCTTAATCACTTCAAGATGCTTATGATAGGGGCAATGAGAGCTGAAAGCTAATAAGTACCATAATTTTTGGAAGCTCTTTATGAAACTTGAATCCCTACTTCCTTCTATGAAGGCCCTTTATTTTACTTTTATGTTGAGTCTCCACCTTCTATCTTTATGCACCTACTTTGAGAGCATAGTGGCAATTCTTAGTTCTATGTGCATTGTCCCAAGACTTGTTGATTGATGCATAACTTTGATATTGCTTGTTTTAAATTATTTGTATCTAGTTACTCTTATTAACTTTGAAGGTTTCCTATGCATTTATGTTTGCTACTCTACGAGGGACAAGCTGAATGCAACTATGCTATGTTTTCCTTATGTGAAACAAACAAACGTCTTGCAAAGCATTGTTATTCATGAATATTTTGTTTGTGCATTTTCATGTTGCAACTTACTTGCTTTGTCTTATTGCTAGAACTTTGTCTTTCATGTTTTGATTGAAGTACTATGATCCCAGCTATGAATGTTTTATAAATACTTTGATCAAGTTTATGATGGTGCATGTCACCTCAAAAATTATTCTTTCTTTTTATCACTTACCTACTCGAGGATGAGCAGGAGTTAAGCTTGGGGATGTTGATACGTTGCTAACGTATCCATAATTTTTGATGTTCCATGATTGGTTTTGTCTACTTTCTTATGTTTTGTTCCAACTTTGGAGTACTTTATATAGACTTTCTTGGACTAACCTATTAACAAGAGCCACAGTGCCAGCTGCCTGTTTTCTGCTGTTTTTGGTTCCAGGAAAGTCAGAAAATGAATATTCTCGGAATTGGACGGGACAAAAGCCAAAGTCAGTTTTTCACCGAGGGACATCCGGGGCCAGAATACGAGACGGAGAGGGGCCAGAGGGCGACCACACCACCTGGCCGCGCAGCTAGTCCTGGCCCACGCCAGGGGGTGGTGTGGCCAGCCCAGGCACCCCTCGGCCTCTCCTTCCGCCTATAAGATGCCTCCGATACAGAAACCCTAATTACCCGATCAAAATTCCACGAAAGAGTCTGTAGCAGCCGTCATATCCATCCCTAGATCGGGAGGGATCTGAAGCTCTTCCCGGCACCCTGCCGGAGGGGAGAATTCACCCTAGAGGCCTTCTTCATCACCATGCAAGCCTCCGGTGTGATATGTGAGTAGCTCATCTCTGGACTACGGGTCCATGTAGTAGCTAGATGGCTGGTTCTCCTCCTTTGTGCTATCATGTTTAGATCTTGTGAGCTCCGTTCATGATCAAGATCATCTATTTGTAATTCTACATGTTGTGTTTGCGGGGATCCGATGGATATTGAGATGCTATTTCAGATTGATTATTGATTCTATCATGTATTTGTTATTTGTGATCTTGCATGCTTTCTGTTGTTAGTAGCTATGTTGGCCAAGTAGATGCTAGCAACTCCAAGAGTTAGTATTTATGCTCGATACTGTGTTCATGCCTCTAGTAATCTGGGAAAGTGACAGAAATCTCTAAGGTACTAGATGTGATGTTGCTACTAGGGAGAAAACAACAATCCTTTGTTGATAGAACAATTGTATTGTTTACTTTACACGCAATTGTTAATGCAATTATCCGTTGCTTGCAACTTAATACTGGAGGGGGTTCAGATGATAACCTGAAGGTGGATTATTAGTCATAGATGTAGTTGGATGGAGGTCTATGTATAATGTTGTAATGCCCAATCGAATCTCAAAGGAGTCAAGATGAGTAGTATATGCATGATTGCTTTCTCGATGTTTGTTAATTGCCCCGCTGTAATTTGTTCACCCAACATTTCATCTATCTTAAGGAGAGCCACCACTAGTGAACTCTGGACCCCAGTCCTTTCTTTTACCATCAATCTACAATCAACTGTTTATTGCTTTGTGTTTACTTTCTGTAAACTATTACTTTCTTCCACTCGATACGTTTAATCCTTTGTTTTCAGCAAAACCGGTGAGATTGACAACCTCATCGCAAGTTGGGGGCAAAGTTCTATGGTTGTGTTGTGCAGGTCTCCATGTTGCTGCTAGCACCGGTAGTGCGCCCTGCCAAAGTTCAGCTAGCAACACCTTTGGGGTGTTTCCTTGCTCCTACTGGATTGATAACCTTGGTTTCATAACTGAGGGAAAACTTGTTGTTGTGCTCATCATACCTTCCTCTTGGGGTTCCCCAATAAGCTCGATATATTTTGGGCCATCACCAACATATAAGTGCAAGCATATACAACATAGACGACAGAATGGTTCAAGTTTATTAGGGGCAAGAAAAGTAAAGTGTGCCATCAAGTTTGTGAGAGCTTTAATCACTAGTTTTCTCATAACAAGTTTAATTCGGAAGGTAGATAAAAACATGAATATACTTGGAATAGCAAATGCTAATAGATAGGTATGCTGGACTCTTTGAAATAACTTGGTTTTATTTGGAGTTGGATGCATGAGTGGAACTCATACTTGGTTATGGAGGCTAGCAAAAGACTGGGAGCGACCAACTAAGAGAGCAATAATGTCCATAATCATGCAAAGCGACAAAACATCATTAATTAAAGTATAAAGTGATATTACAAGTCAAAAAATAAAGGATTATAAAGGCTATGGTGACTTGGGATAGTCTTAGCATGGTGTGAGCATGCGGCAAGTCAACCCAAATAAAACACGAAAGGAGAATACCACAATATTATGCTTTAATATGATAAAACAACGCATGATTCTTTCATGGCACATTAAGCAATCTCAATTGTTTGTAACATGTCATGTTACAGCAAAAATCACTAAGCATAAAGCCAAAACAATACCAAGCATGACATGACAAAGCATAGGCCACAGTCAAAAACATGCTCCTTTTACCACTTAAGCATGAACTTTTCCTACTCTTTTCCAATCCAAACCAATCTTATTTGAAAACTAATGTACGAATGAGGGGGTCCAACCAATTTATTCACACAAACTAAGCAAACCAAGCAAATGAAAACCAAAAACAAAAACAAAGACGCTCCAAGAACAACACAACTGTGCATGAAACAATAAAAATGAAGTGTTTGGAAGAACCTGAAATTTTTATTGATGAAGAAGGGGATGCCTTGGGCATCCCCAAGCTTTGACGCTTGTACTTCTTGGATATTTCTTGGGGTGACACGGGGTGGCATCCCCAAGCTTGAGCTTTAGTCCATTCTTTATCTCATTACATCATTCTTTCCTTAACACCTGAAATTTTTCCTTCATACAAAACTTCACATAAGCTTCATTAGCAACATTAGTGTACTCAAGATAATAAGTCTTAGGGTTCAGTTTCAACACCAATAAAACTTCTATTAAAACACAAGCTACTGTAGCACTTCCCTTAAAAATCTCAATTCCCCAAAGAGAACCCAAAAAGGAATCAACAAGAAGCAAATGCAAATAATGGCAGAAATCTGTCAAAACAGACCAGCAGATAGAAACCAATTTTTTCGAAGGCTTTATGTTGCTCAAATCGAAAAGTGTTGAACTAACGAAAGTTGGATAACAACCTGGGGAAGAAGCACAAAACATTACAGCTCAAACCGACGTACAGAGATTTTACACAAATGTTTACAGCGAAGCACAAAAATCTGTTTCAGGACAGCAACTTTCCAAGCATTACTTCTCTCTCATTAGAGGTTACTCTTGGCACAAAAAGCAAACAAAAAGGATAAGGAGCAGTTGCTACAGAGGTAACAACTTCCAAGAATCAAAGAAAACAAATGTAACTGGTGTTTGATGCTAAGACAAATAAATAAAATGATACAAACGCTCCAAATTTATTCAAGTTTCTATGCTGCTCAAAAAACAAAGTTTAAAGGTTTGCAAACCGAGGGATTGTTGAAGAAACTTTTGGCCATTCTTAAATTTATCTGTTTGGTGTTCCTTATTCTCTATGAAAAAACTTTCACATTCTTTCCTGCAGTTTTTAACTGAAAAGCTTCCATGGGAAGATTTTGTTTTGGTTTCATATGCATGAACACAAGTGTTCAAGGTCGACCCCCACTTAACCATTACTAATCTTTCCAATCACTTTCCTTTTTGAAAACGTTTTTAGGTAACAAGTACAACTAATTTTTTTGTAATTCGCATTCCCTATCCATACTAATATAGAGAACAACTTAAAACTGAAAGTAAAAACTACTTAGAGATAAAACAAACAAGTGCACATAAGAATATTCACCCACACGCTATTGCTCCTTGGCAAAGGCGCTAGAAAAGGTCTTGATAACCCACAAGTATAGGGGATCGTGTGTAGCCTTTTCGATAAGTAAGAGTGTCGAACCCAACAAGGAGCTAAAGGTAGGATAAATATTCTCTGAAGTTCTATCAACCACTGATACAACTCTACTCACACTAAACGTTTGCATTATCTAGGAAATAAAACTAGAGCAACAATATGAGTAATAGAGATAGCTTTGCATGATAATAAATAACAAGAAAGTAAAGCTAGTTGCTGCAGCAATAAAATACACTAAACTAACAGAACCATGAGTGTGAATAGTGGTGGTAATTGTGGTGGCTTTGTCCAAGTTTAAATAGTGAATAGATCAGGTTCATTGTCTTCGATGCAGTTTTCTATGTGGGAGAGGCTAAATATACATGCGCTTCACTACTTGGAATTACATGTACTATATGATTGGATTGTTAGCAAACATCCGTAAGTACTAACAATGCATTAAGGTTTCCTCAACCATAGCCTTAAGTTTAATGGTCCTCTTACTCCCATACGTGCAACGTTCCGGTTCGTGTCCTTGGGTTTCTGTCACTCCGGTAGAACTCCCCCTTCCTTTTACACATACTACAAACCCTATGATGTTTAATTCATGCACACACAAATATAATAGACACCAAAGAACTGTACCATATTAACATACAACTCTAATGAACCAAAGACGTTCAACCATTCAATCTAAGAACAAAGAAACTATACAAACATGACATAGATCATAGGATTATAACTTATAGCATCAAACACCATGTTTACATAGGACGGTATAGAGGTGTGTGGGAGGATGAACCACTGCATACTAGGAGGATTAGGTGAAGGAGATGGCAGTGAAGATGGTGAAGAGGGCGGCGGCGGCGCCGGTGCCAGCGCGGGGGACTCCTTCCCCGCCGTCGGTATCATGGGGGAGCACCGCCCCTTAGCCCCCTTCCTTCATGGCTAATTGGGGGAGGCAAAAACGTGGCTTTGGCGGCTGCAAATTCGTGGGTGGAGATGTCCTCAGCGAATTCGGTTTCCTCCCTTTATATAGCTTCTCGGATTCCCGTCACCCCATCTTGGCTGCAGTAAATCGGGCCTAGCGGGCCCATCCGGACTCGGAATCAGCTAAATTTTATGTCCAGAACATTTGTCGCGAAATTTCCAACAACTTTGTAGTTGAAGAGTTTTCTGTTTCACGCCTTCTTCGACCCGAAACGTGACCATCTTCAAAAAGAGTTCCGAGACAAATTTCTAAAAAAAATCCCAATTTGACTCCAACAAGGTTTCCACTTGTATTCTTGGTAATTCCTACACATCAAAGTATAAAACAAGAACGTTGTGCACTTTTGCAACTATTAGTAGGTTAGTCCAAATAAATCATAAACTTTATACAAAAAGGAGTGTCAAAAGCATATTATTAGCATAAAACCATCAAAAATTATAGATACGTTATTGACGTATCACACGCCTTTACGGAGGGTCTTCCAAGTTCAGAAACTTGATTTCTCGTGTATGGATACTATCACGGATTCTATGACTTCTAGTCATTTTTATGGAGTCAGGTACCATCATCGCTTCTTTGCATGTAGTCGGTTCATCATTGTCAAAACAATAACGACTTGTTTATCAAATCTCACATTTTAATTCTTACCGATGCATACGGTTCAAATAGGAACTATAATCTCCAAGATCACACCTTTTGTAATCACAAGAGCCATGAGCATTGTGGCCACCATCGGGACACTTTCTGGCGCTACGCTACTTAGCACATATAGCTAAGATTCAACAACCTTATCAAAGTTCTATTGTCCTCCCACTTAACTTTTCGTGAAAAATTCCTTCTCAAGAAACTTGACATTCCAAGCGACAAACTCTTTTGTCCTCGGTGTTATGGAAGAATTCCCAACAAATTCTTTGGGATAACCTACAAAGACGTGCTTATCCGACTTTTGTTGTAAACATTTTACTTATGCATAACATACAAAAATTTAAGAAAAGACAATTCGGGTTTTATCCCAAACCATAACTCATATGGTATCATTTCAATGGATCACGATGGTGCTCTTTTTAGTGTAAAAGTGGTAGTCTCTAAAGCTTTAATCCCTAAAATATGATGGCAGTTTTATAAATGGCACATTTGATCTTACCATGTTAAACAAGGTTTGATTTGATCTCTCGAACATACCAGACTCCTGTGGTTTATCGGGAAATGCAAATTTATGGAACAATTCCTGAAATCTTAGGTGTTTTGCTAAACCTGTAACTCAAATATCTTCCTTTATGATCAAATCATAAACTCTTTTATTTTCTTGTTACGATGATTTTTCACTTCATCTTGAAAGTCTTTGAACAATTTTCAAATGTTTCATACTTCTTACTTATTAAGTAAATATATAGATATATTCACTCAAATTTCTCGAGAAAGCATATGAAGCAAAAAGATCCACGCATATGGCTACACATAATGGACTATGCACATCAGCATGCACAATTTCCAATAAGCTAGTCATCCGTTCCTCTTTGGCCTATGAATGTAGTTTCAGTTATCTCGAGGAAAGTTTCACAGGCGTCAATTGATCAAAATCAAAAGACTCCAAAAATCCATCAACGTGGAGTTTCTTCATGTTTACTTTCCAATATAATTCAAACAGTGATGTCACTTCATAAGTGATCTTCCAATCATTTGTCTTACGACATTTTAGCAATAATGTTTATGGATATGATTTCTCCAACTAGACTTGTAAAAGTTCATCCATCCTTTATGGAATACAGTAATTATTTGAACAACCATTGTTCTCGTAATACCGAAACAAAATAACAATTATTAAAACAAATCTTGAAGGCTAGGTTTGACGACAACGAAAAACACAATAACACTTTATTTGTTTTTGATGAACATCATCACTTATTCTCTTGCTAGTTACTTAGGCCATTGCAGTTCATGAATTGCGTTGTCCTGTGTGACACTTCATACCAACCAATTCGGTATCCAATACCTAAGAACCACATTGTTTAACAAGCAAAGAATATAACCATAACGTGTATATCTTCTATATACCTAAGCTGGACATCTCCACCTTTTCTTTTTTGCCAAATATTTTATAGATTCTCTTTCAGCAATTCCTTTTCCTTTTAAAAGAATCTATCAATATCAATAGTGGTGTCATTCATACCTTTGGACTTGCACTTTGAAGTGGATCACCATCATCAAGTGTTTGGCATTCTTTCAAAAATCCATTCTTTAGTAATATTTTAGTGTAGTAAACATTTTACTTACATCTTCTATTCATCCTTATCATGACAATTTCATGATCAAGCTACTATAGCCTATAAGTATGAATCATGAGTATAATATCAGTTCCCAAAACCTTTTTGGTAGATTAGGACGCCTAGCATCTCCAACCTTCACAAATTCTCATATAATATGAGAACGTGTATTTTGTTAAATTATACTCTATCATATTGCAACCATAAACTTTGTTTTAGATATCACAATATCTTTCACACGTGATGATTTCTGAAACAATTATTTCAGCTCCTAGATAACCTCGATATTAAAACAACTTTTGAATATCAAGAATCATGGAGGCAAACATGATACTTTAGATACTAACATTGGAATTATTACTCTTGATTTAATAATACTTATTAAACTTCATGGAGTAAATAGAGTTTGCTGAAAGTTTGCAATAGGACTTCTAAACTTTAAATTGACATTCAAAACAATACGATACCAGTTCATAAAGTAAATATCCAGAATTCTATAGTTCTATTATCTCAATTAAAACTAAGCATAAGGTAGTAAACAAATGCCAATGACTACAACAAATTATGTAAATTCACTTTGATTTAGTTTATGACAAATTTGGTTCGACTAATCCAAATTAGAAATGAACTCCCACTCAAAAAAGACATCCCTCGTGCCTTTTTGGTGATTACATGAACCAAATCCACTACACCAAGTCCGATCATCACGTGAGTCGGTGTAGCTTCAAAGGCGAGCATCAATATGGGCATCACATCAACTATATGACTCATGCTTAACCTTTCGGTCTGTGTTCCGAGGCCATGTCTGTACATGCTAGGCTCGCCAAGTAATAACCTTAGGACTCGCGTGTGTAAAACTATCTTACACCTGTTGTATGAAAGCGTAGAGTCGAGTACACCCGATCATCACGTGATGTCTCGAAACACGATCCATAGAACGGTGCATACTTAAGGAAGAACACATTTTATCTTGATATTTAAATGAGGGATCATCTTATAATGCTACTAAAACGACAAACTAGCAATATAAGATGCAAATATCATATGTGTAAAGTGGAATGATATGGTCCATGCATTTGATCACTATCATGTGCATCGTGGTATGATCTCTATCATTCCTTTGTATGTAAGGCCAAGGTCTATGGAACTTACACGTTAGGTGTGTTGTAAGGGTATCAACTATACTTTAACTTACAACATTTCCATATCATGACACTAGCCCAGCAACAATCTAAACTAGATGCCTCTAATTTATCCATTGCAAGTTTTACGTGGCTTAGGGATTTCGGAGATAGAACCGGTCTTACCTACGAACATGGAACCACAACGATGATAACTAAGTTATTAGCAACTCGTTTTAAATTAGATATTGATTATAGTAGGAGAGAAAGACACCTGCCAGCCACTTATGCAAAACTAGTTGCATGTCAGTCGTGGAACCGGTCTCATGTGCATGACATGTAAAGTTGGTCCGGGCCACTTCATCCCACTATGCCACCAATATCCAAAATACATGAAAGAAGAAATAACATGATCATCATCGCCCACATATAAACATATGTGTATTACCCGTGCAAAGCACCAACGCATAGATCAGGCTCTGATACCACTGAAGGGTTCGCAGCATAGAAAACAAAAAAATTCCTATGATGGGAACTATTATACGCCAAGATCTATCAATTAGATACAATCAACTGGTGGATATACATCCATAGAGAACATACCCTAGAAGACAACAAAGCTTTGTTAACGAGATGGAACTCGTGGATGATGTAGTCGTACACTTGCCGTTCTCAAGATCATGATGAAGTCCAACAGGTCCAGCTCCAGCACGTCCATCAGATCTAGCTCCAGCACGTCCATCAGATCCAGCTCCAGCAAGTCCAGCACCACCAAGTCCAGCACCGCAAAGCAGCGGTGCATCCGTGATCGCACACACGTCCGGTACCCCGACAACCTCCATCCCTCGCTCCAACAAAGTAGCGGAAGCAGCAACTCCTTTCTAGATAAAGCCACCGGGAACATGTATCTCGCTTATCCGAGACCATGGGGGAAAATACTAGAGGGGGAGAGAGATCCTTCATGAGGACGTGTCAGGAAGAAGGGGTGTGAGGGGGGCCTTTTATAGGAGGAGGGGGTACCCCTCCCCATGGCCGGTTCCTTATGGAGGTGACCCCTCACCCCCCCCATTCATGTGGTGGTAACCCCCTTCACATAAATTTGCCCCTTAACATTCCCTTTTAAAGTCTCCACTTTAAATGCATTAAATTTCTCCAAATTTAATGCTCTCTCACTTAATAAAACTATTTTATTAACTTTATTCAGAATTTTTGTTAATTACTTTAATTAACAAACATTCACATAAAACCCCCTGCATTATTTCAATATCACATGCAGAACCAATTTTAGCAATTTCACCCGAAACAGTTTCGGTGTCTATTGAAATAATTTCAGCGCTTTCTTAAATCTTTATCTGAAACATATTTGCTCCAAATGGTGTCGGTATCCGTTAAGTGTGTCACCCTACGGTTCACGAAAAATGCATACATGATCGAGACCCCTCTCTAATCAATAATCAGCAGCGAGACCTGGAGATCCGTACTGACTCCCACATATTCAACAATGACTCTTGTGATCGTGTGAACCTTTAACGCTATAACTAAATCCCTTTGTCTCGCGATATATTACATGTCCGAGATTCGATCATTGGCATCCAAATACCTAGTTTGATCTCGTTACTGACATGCACTCTTTTCTCGTTCCCGTGATATAACGTTCTAGTGATCACATCACTTGCTTGCAAGTTATTTCAATGTGATATCACCGAGAGGGCCCAGAGTATATCTATCCGTCATCGGGGTGGACAAATCCCACTCTTGATCCAGTAGCCTTAACATAACACCTTTGTAGCACTGAACCCACCTTTATAGTCACCCTGTTACGGTGTGACGTTTGATGTTATCAAGATACTCTTCCGGTGTTAGCAATTAACATGATCTCATGGTCTAAGGACTAAGATTACTTCATATGATGTTATAGCAATATAAACATAATGACTCTGATCGTAATGCTATACTTCGGATGAATGTTCATCACATCATTCCACCAATGTTGTGACCTCGTTATTAACAACATCCAATGTCCATGATCAGGAAACCTTGATCATCTTGTTAATCAACGAGCTAGTCTATAAGAGAGGCATAACTAGGAACCTTTTATTTGTTTATTAAACACACATGTATTGACGTTTCCAATCAATACAATTATAGCATGCAAAATAAACATTTATCATAAACAAGGAATAAGATAATAACCACTTTATTATTGCCTCTCGGGCATATTCCCTTCACGGGCCACCCACGGGGTTACCCCATAACATCTGGTATTAGTAGCTTTTGGTTGCCACAGATTCCTCATCGATTTGGTCTTTTTCCCCATAAATTCGAAAATCCCCCAAAAATAGCCCCAATTTCGTGTTTTGGATCGATCTGTGATTTGAGTGTGTTTTGGTATTTTGATCCATGGATTACTTGCTAAACTTGTCGATCTACCTTCCCCTGCGTTTCCATAGCCTAATTCCTTGATTTCCCTCCATCAATTTGAGGTTTTGGTTCGAGTTTTTCTGCCAAAACTCGTCATGTTCGTGTTCTGAAAGTTCTGGTTCGACCGGACCGGACTGTCCGGCCTAAACCGACTAGAATATCTGCCCCACCAGAGTATCTGGCATAAATTGACTGGAATCTCTGTCCTGGCCCTGTCCGTCCTGCGCGCCCCGGACTGCCCGCCCCCTGCTGACAGAAAAATCTCCTTCACGGTTTTGAGCGTAACTTTTGCATACAAACTCGGATTTTGGTGTTCTTTAGCTTGTTTTGAATAGGAGAAAGATCTCTACATCATCATCTCCATAGTTCATGCTATCTACTTCATCCAAATTTCGTGAGCAAGGCGAAATCCACCAATAAAGGGTGAAGATCGGCGACGAAATGTATAAAAATTCCGCGACTTCTCCCCACTTGCATCCCTTTGTGAGACACACTATCTTTGCGTTCAACAAACACTTATTGAGACTAGTTCCTCCTATGATTGGTTGGGCTATGCACATTTGATACTTGTAGAATTCCGAGCAAAAGTTGTGAGCGTGCTATCTCATATAGTTATCTTGTATAGTTGTTGGCACAAGGAAGAGGCAAGTGAAAAATAAAAGAAAAAGAGAAAAAAAATAGAAAAAGAAAAAGAAAGAAACAAGTGCCTCATAGAATAGGAAGCGCAAGCTCGATGAACATCAAATAGGTGGTACTTATTATGCATATCTTGTAGCCCACCAATTTATTGCAATCGAACTAGCGTCTCTCCTTGCACTTGTGCGACACGAGCTTATAGTCTTCGCTAGGTAATCATTTGGTTCTTAGCTCACTTTCTTTGTCGCGCAAGTCCCATTTATCCCACTGTGTGTGTTTCCTTGTACATATTTCCTTCTTGTGGATTGACTTGTTTTGCTTCGTGATCATCGTGGTTCTTTACTTGCCATTATAACATCTTGAGTTCAGATTGTTCTTGGACACGCCACCTTCCATACCCATCCACCATAAGCTTTGTGTGTGTGTGTTTTTTTAGTGGTTAGTTGGTTTTGGTGTTCCGCGTGAACTTCACTTTGCTTGGTTTTGATTGCTCTCAAGTGTTTCCACTTGCACGATACTATCTTCCAAGGTAAAGTAAGGTTTGATGTTGCATTCCTAACCCCCTACCACTTCCATATACACCACTTGGTCTTGTGAAACATGTCTAGGGACTCCGGAACCGAGGATGATTTCTATGAAGAATCCACGATGAGCCACCATGCATATGCCTCCACAAGCATGGATGACATGATGGAGCACTACACCGAGAATGGCTCCACATGCTTGGGTGATATGGAGTTCTACGACAACAATAACTCCCCAAGCATGGAAGACTTCAAGAACGACAACGACAAGCTCCTCAAGTCGCGTCGACCAAGACGGAGCCTCCACCTCGAGAGCACCAAGGTCCACCATCAAATGGACAACTTCAAGCGCGACATGGACAATGACTTCGCCAAAACCATGAGCATGATGGCCAAGACTAATGATGCTTTGCGTTCATTACAATGCCTCACCAAGAAGAGTGCCAAGGACAAGAAGCATCATCGCGAGCATCATGTGGATGACCAAGTGTGCCATCTACATCAACCTTTGGCAAGGCACGCCAATGACCTCCGTCAACACCATCATAAGGCACCTTCAACTACTCGTGCCACCACCACAATGGCACCAAGAGCAAGCTCTCCTCAATGCCATCAAGCTTCAACGCCCAAACTTGACGTCCCATATGACGCATGCAACTTCATGGATGAGGAAGACGAAGACCTCTACTTCGCCAAGTTGGACGAGTACATCACGAGGACTACACAAGCCAAGGTGCAAAATGGAAACGACAAGGTCGAGAATGGTGAGCATGGGACTTTCCCTTCACCAAAGGAGGTGCAAGGAGTTGAGCACACCGAGCCTATCCCCATATGATTGAGTGATGATGTGGTACCAATCCTATGTGAGTATGAGAGCCACTTAGCCCACTTGAGTGAGAACAAGAGTGAGATGAGTGACTCCCGCATACGTGATATTGAGTGCTTCCACTTGGAGGGCATGAGCGATACACCTAGTGAGTTGAGAGTGGTAGTTGATAGGTCATGTGAGACCACTTTGATTTCTACCAACTTACCCTCTACCGCTAGTGTGTTATTCCATGATGTGCTAGGTTCCATGGATAAAGAAGCGCCAAACTTGGAGATGATGATGCCTCCAACCGAGAAGATGTACATGGTGGATGAAGCTAAGGCCATCCCCATACAATAAGAAGAAGTCGCCCACATGGAGGCCAATACTACCACAACACCCACTTCATATGAGAGGTATGAACAAGGTACAAATAAGGGTGTTGATGATGCCATGATCCCACTAGTGGACATGATAATTTGTGATGATTGGCATGCTATAGATGATGTTTGTGATATCACATATGACTCATTGGTATTTCCATGTGATACTTTGCCTTTGCATAATGTTGAGCACGTGAAATTATTTGATTGTGATGATGTTGCCATAGACATGCCATGTTCTAAACGTTACGGTGATGATATCATTGCTTGCACTTTGTTGAACAATTGATCTTTCCAATTTTTTGCTTGCAATGATGTTACCAATGGTACCCCTTGAACCATGCTTTGTCATGAACGTTTTACAATCTCTCCCATTGCTTGCAATAAGTTGAATAATTGCTCTTTCACTTGTTTTGCTTGCAACAATAATTCTCATATGGTTTCTATTGAGATGGCCCCCATAGCCTCCTCAAATTTTGGAGATTTTGATGATTGCCATGATAAGCATGTTCACCACTTGCATACTCACCATGCACCTATGTTACACTTGATTGACACTCATGGTGATGGTCACAAGAAGAGATACGTCATGATGGATGATGTGTTTCTCTACCATGCACACACATTCTTCCTTTTGTGTTTGATGTGTGTAGGTACCCGCATAAGAATGTCAACCTCGGTTGAGCACGAGTTGACAAAAAGAGCTCTAGAGAGCATCCCCAAGTGAGTTCAAGATCAAACCCAGCTCTAATACCTTTTCCATGCTTTGCATCTTTCATGTTGTCAAATTTCTCTTTCCTATGGTTTGATTGCAAGCATGTTAATGGTATTCTTTCACCTTGTGACAATCATGTTTCGTTTCTATTGGATATTGATGCTTTGTGTGTTGCCACAAAATGTTGAACAATTTCTCTTTCCGATGTTTTGTGTGTAACCATAATGCCAATTTGAGCATGTATTGTCACGAGAGCTTCCAAGTCTCTCGTATTGTTGTTGCAACAAACATAAGGACCACTTGCTCTTTCATATGGTTTGTTTGCAAACGCGTTGTTTTTTCTTCCGTTTGCGATACTCATACCCCCATGATTTTGGATTTTGATGATATGTGTATGGCATCCAACATATTGAACAATTGTTCTTTCCAATGGTTAGTTTGCACACATAATGATGTTGCTTTGGTTATTCTTCCACATGTGTTTTTGCCGAATTCTCCTACTCTTGCATCAAAGATGTTGATCCATATCTTAGTCAATTGCTTTGAGTGCCACACTAAGATGTTATATGGAGTATTTGAGTTCCCACATTTGGATGATGTTCAAATGATTTCCATGCACTTTGACCTTGCATTTACATCCGGTTTGCTATACTTGAGTTGTGCTAATAGTGTTGTGAACAAGAATGGACATGCCACAAATGACATGCTCCTCTATCACACACAAACATATGTTGCTTGGTATTTGTTGTATGAAGGTACAATTGCTTCCGCGTCAACCTCTATGGACAAAGAGTTGACAAGACGAATCGAAGAGAGTTACCTATGGCTACCCTTCAATGAGTTATCTCTACATCATAAGGTGACTTCCTTCTACTTGAGGACCCATGCTATAATCTTCATGAATTGGCTACGCTTTGAGTGTTGTTTCGCTTTTGTGGTGAGCTTTGTAGGCTTCATACAAGGTGAAGGAACATTGAAGTGTTGTCAATTCAATCTTCCCGAGGATGACTATATGGTGAACCCCAGGATCAAGAAGGTCTCTCGACATCTTCTACTTTGTGATGAGCATGTAGAGTCGAGGACGACTCTTTTTGAAGGGGGCGGGGGAGATGATGTAGCCCGACCTACGGCCGTTGCCACATCAAGGTCTCCAACTTATGCCAAGTCGTCATGGACTCCAAAGGTGAATCTGTTCCTCTATGCGAGCCCAATTCCAACCCTATTGAATGGTATGTGATGGCTCGGTAACGGCACCA
This sequence comes from Avena sativa, assembly GCA_916181665.1. Taxonomy (NCBI): domain Eukaryota; kingdom Viridiplantae; phylum Streptophyta; class Magnoliopsida; order Poales; family Poaceae; genus Avena; species Avena sativa. Next base: position 441,867,768 of record OV702295.1, read on the forward strand.
GAAAAATGCTAGTGTGGTGTTGATGTAGAGCTTGTTGGGAACCCCAAGAGGAAGGTATGATGAGCACAGCAACAAGTTTCCCTCAGTTATGAAACCAAGGTTTAATCGAACCAGTAGGAGCAAGGAAACACCCCAAAGGTGTTGCTAGCTAAGTCTTGGCAGGGCGCACTACCGGTGCTAGTAGCAACGTGGAGACCTGCACAACACAACCACATAACTTTGTCCCCAACTTGCGATGAGGTTGTCAATCTCACCGTGTTTTGCTGAAAACAAAGGATTAAACGTATCAAATGGAAAGAAGCAATAGTTTAAAGAAAGTAAACACAAAGCAGTAAACAGTTTGTAGATTGTATGTAAAAGAAAGGACCGGGATCCATAGTTCACTAGAGGTGGCTCTCCTTAAGATAGATAACATGCTGGGTGAACAAATTACAGCGGGGCAATTGACAAACATCGAGAAAGCAATACATGCATATACTAATCATCTTGACTCCTTTGAAACTTGATTGGGCATTACAACATTATACATAGACCGCCATCCAACTGCATCTATGACTAATAATCCACCTTCAAGTTATCATCCGAACCCCCTCCAGTATTAAGTTGCAAGCAACAGATTATTGCTTTATGAATTGCGTGTAAAGTAAACAATATGATTGTTCTATGAACAAAGGATTGTTGTTTTCTCCCTAGTAGCAATAGCACATCTAGTACCTTAGAGATTTCTGTCACTTCCCCAGATTACCAGAGGCATGAACCCACTATCGAGCATAAATACTATCTCTTGGAATTGCTAGCATCTAGTTGGCCAAGATAGCTACTAACAACAGAAAGCATGCAAGATCACAAATAACAAAGACATGATAGAATCAATAATCAATCTGAAATAGCATCTCAATATCCATCGGATCCCCGCAAATACAACATGCAGAATTACAAATAGAGGATCTTGATCATGAACGGAGCTCACAAGATCTAGACATGAAAGCACAAAGGAGGAGAACCAGCCATCTAGCTACTACATGGATCCGTAGTCCAAGGATGAACTACTCACGCATCACACCGGAGGCTTGCATGGTGATGAAGAAGGCCTCCAGGGTGAATTCCCCTCTCCGGCAGGGTGCCGGGAAGAGCTTCAGATCCCTCCCGATGTAGGGATGGAGATGATGGCGTCTACAGACTCTTTCGTGGATTTTTGATCGGGCACTTAGGGTTTTCGTCCCGAGGGCATCTTATAGGCAGAAGGAGAGGCCGAGGGGGTGCCTGGGCTGGCCACACCACCCCCTGGCGTGGGCCAAGCCTGGTCGCGCGGCCAGGTGGTGTGGTCGCCCTCTGGCCCTTCTCCGTCTCGTATTCTGGCATCTGATGACTTCTGGAAAAATAGGCACTTTGGCTTTTGTCCCGTCCAATTCCGAGAATATTCATTTTCTGACTTTCCTGGAACCAAAAACAGCAGAAAACATGCAGTTGGCACTGTGGCTCTTGTTAATAGGTTAGTCCAAGAAATCATATGAAAAGTACTCCAAAGTGTGGACGAAACACAAGAAAGTGGATAAAACCAAGCATGGAACATCAAAAATTATAGATACATTTGCAATGTATCAACATCCCCAAGCTTAACTCCTGCTCGTCCTCGAGTAGGTAAGTGATAAAAAGAAAGAATAATTTTTGAGGTGACATGCACCATCAAAGACTTGATCAAAGTATTTGTAAAACATTCAAAGCTGGGATCATAGTATTTCAATCATAACATGAAAGACAAAGTTCTAACAATAGGACAAAGAAACTATGATGTAACATGAAAATGCACAAACAAAAGATTCATGAATAACAATGCTTTGCAAGACGTTTGTTTGTTTCACATAAAGAAAACATAGCATAATAGTATTCAGCTTGTCCCTCAATAGAGTAGCAAATATAAATGCATAGGACACCTTCAAAGTTCATAAGAGTGACTAGATACAAATAGTTTAAAACAAGCAATATCAAGCTATGCATCAATCAACTAGTCTTGGGACAATACACATAGAACTAAGAATGGCCACTATGCTCTCAAAGTAGGTGCATAAAGGTAGAAGGTGGAGACTCAATATAATGGTGGAAGAAAGGCCTTCATAGAAGGAAGTAGGGATTCAAGTCTCATAATGAGCTTTCAAAAATTATGGTACTTATAGCTTTCAGCTCTCATTGCCCCTATCATAAGCATCTTGAAGTGATTAAGGTTAAAGTGAACAAACTATGGTGTACATGCTTGACGAAGTATAAGTTAGAAATCTCATGTCCCTTGTATACGAGGGCTGCTCCTCATGCTACTCAAGTTTAGTCACCGGTAAGTTCTTGTCATCGTAAGTACACGTGTATCATAGAGAACCGCCAACGGGGTACCCCTTTCCCGATGATACGGAAGAATCCCCATATCAAAATGACAAGGCAAGCAGACAACGAGCATCTCAGCAATCTTCTTATTTACCATGGGAATATGGTGCTTTTTTCTCTCTTTCCTCTTTTCATAATATCTTTTTTTTATTTTTCTCTTTTTCTCAATATAGGACTCTTTTTTATAAGAAGAATGCTTCATAGACAACTCATTATGGTTACGCTACAGGTTTCCACCATGTCAGCATGGATTAGACCAGCAGCCCAGGCGTTGCTCTAACACATATACATAACTCCATGGACTTACAAGCTCCCCTTTCATTTCACACCGACGACATCCATATACAAAAGAGTATGATATCAACTAGGTATAAGTACCAAGTGCAATGTTGAAAGCGTTCCCCATGAAAGCATGGTTCTGCTAATTCCAAACAAATAGGTGCAAGCATATACAACATAGACGACACAATGGTTCAAGTTTATTAAGGGCAAGAAAAGTGAAGTGTGCCATCAAGTTTGTGAGAGCTTTAATCACTAGTTTTCTCATAACAAGTTTAATTCGGAAGGTAAACAAAAGCATGAATATACTTGGAATATCATAATCTAATAGGTAGGTATGGTGGACTCTTCGGAATAACTTGGTTTAGGGAGTTGGATGCATGAGTGGAACTCATACTTGGTTGTGGAGGCTAGCAAAAGACTGGGAGTGACAAACTAAGAGAGCAATAATGGCCATAATCATGCAGAGCGACAAAACATCATTGATCAAAGCATAAAGTGATACTACAAGTTGAAAACTAAAGGATCTTAAAGGCTATGGTGACTTGAGATAGTCATAACATGGTGTGAGCATGTGCCAAGTCAACCCAAATAAAGCATCAAAGGAGAATACCACTATACTATGCTTTAATATGCTAAAACAACGCATGATTCATCCAAGGCACATTAAGCAATCTCAATTGTTTATAACAAGTCATGCTACAGCAAAGAATACTAAGCATAAAGCCAAAACAATATCAAGAATGGCATGACAAAGCATAGGCCACAGTCAAAAACAAGCTCTTTTTACCACATAAGCATGAGCTTTCCCACTCTTTTCCAAACAAAACCAAACTATTTGCAAACCAATGTATGAAAGAGGGGGTCCAACCAATTTATTCAGAAAACTAAGCAAACCAAGCAAACGAAAAACCAAAACAAAAACAAAAAGAAGATGCTCCAAGAACAACACAACTGTGCATGAAACAATAAAAATGAAGTGTTTGGAAGAAACCTGGGATTTTTATTGATGAAGAAGGGGATGCCTTGGGCATCCCCAAGCTTTGACGCTTGTACTTCTTGGATATTTCTTGGGGTGATACGCGTGGCATCCCCAAGATTGAGCTTTGGTCCATCCTTCATCTCATTACTCATTCCTTCCATACACCTAAATTTTTTCCTTCATACAAAACTTCACACAATCTTTATTAGCAACATTAGTGCACTCAAGATAAATAAGTCTTAAGGTTCAGTTCTAACACCAAATAAACTTCCATTAGAACACTAGCTACTGAAGCACTTCCCTCAACAATCTCAATTCCCCAAAAGAACTCAAAAAGGAACCAACAAGAAGCAAATGTAGAAAATGGCAGAAATCTGTCAAAACAGACCAGCAGGTAAAGACGGATTTTTTCGAAGACCTTCTGTTGCTTAAATCAAAAAATGTTGAACTAACGAAAGTTAGATAACAACCTGGGGCAGAAGCACAAAAATTCATGCCTCAAAAAGACATTCAGATATTTTACACGAATTTTTACGGTGAAGCACAGAAATCTGTTTCAGGACAGCAACTTTCCCAATCATTACTTCTCTCTCATTAGAGGTCAGTCTTGGCACAAAAAGCAAATAAAAAGGATAAGGAGCGGTTATTACTGAAGTAATAACTTCCGAGACTCATCTAAAACTTTTGGGTTATCTCCCAATAAGTACTTTTCTTTAACGCCTTTAAGTTAGGCATAAGAAGCAAGAAAAAGAACCAAGTGTTCTCAAATGAAGAAGCATTAAAACCAAATTTTGTTTTCATAGGAGAAGCAAAAGAAATCTTCTCTCTCTTCTTAGGGAAGTGTTCTATACCTTTCTTGAGTGGGAGTTGATATTTAATGGTACCTTCTTTCATATCGATAATGGCACCAACAGTTCTAAGAAAAGGTCTTCCCAAAGTAATAGGACAAGAAGCATTGCATTCAACATCCAAAACATAGAAATCAACGGGGACATAGGCATTGTTAACCATAATAAGAACATCATTAAGACTCCCCATGAGTTTATTTTTAGCATTATCATCAAGTGGGACATTCAAATAACAATCTTCAAGTGGAGGCAAATCAAGCATATCATAAATCCTTCTAGGCATAATAGAAACACTACTATCAAGATCACATAAAGCTTTGAAATCAAAGTCATTCACTTTCATATTAATGATGGGTTCCCAACCATCTTCTTGTTTTATAGGAATAGAAGCTTTATGTTTCATCTTTTCTTCTTTAATCTTTATGAGAGCATCAGTAATGTGTTTTGTAAAGGCCATGTTCATAGCACTAGCATTAGGACTTTTAGCAAGCTCTTGTAGGAACTTAATAACTTCAGAGATGTTGCAACCATCAAGATCAAAATCAAATGTATCATCTAAAGCAATAGAACTATTACTAGCCTCAACACTAGTGGTGGTAATAGTAGAAACACTAATGTTTCTAGCAATTTCATCTTCTCTCTCCCACTTAGCATGTAATTCAGCTAATAGTCTAACATTTTCATCAATTCTTACTTGTATAGCATTAGTAGCTGCAAAGGGATTATCATTAGTTTCAGGTTTAGCAGCCATTTTATTCAAAGAAGATTGAGCTTTAGCCAAAGATGCTATATTTCTTTCAGCATTAGAGAGTTTTTCCTCAATAGTTTTATTGAAAGCAGTTTGTTTACTAATAAACTCTTTAAGCATAACTTAAAGTTCAGAGGGAGCACTCCTATTATTGTTGTAAGAATTTCCATAAACATTACCATTGTTAGGAGGATATGTGTAACACCCTCGAATCGGCCCTATGCAAGTTTCAGCGCTTCCCGCCAAACCCGCATAGAAATGATTCAATGACGCCCACCAGGCACTTTCGTGCGGGTGGAAAACAAAGTAATACCATTACACATTAGTCCACGATGGAACCCACAGAACATATATATACAACAACGACTCCATGAGTCAAGAATACAGATATGCTTTACAAAGATTCAAATCACCTTGAAAACGATAGAGCGTCCGACTACGGACAAGAGGCAAATGGGGCTAAGAGCCCTGAAGAATAACCAATGGCGTCCATAACCCTGCCTAGGCCAAGCCGGAAGGGTAACCCTGCTAACGACGCCGATCTCAAACCTGCTAAAACAAAAGGGGGTGCCGACAAAGGGCAAAGGAAAAAAGAGGAGCGTCAGTACTGAGGCCAGTACACGACGAGGCTAGAATTCGGCGGCTCTCGCCTACATAGGTATGGTGGACTGAAGCGACAGCGCAGCATGCACTAAACAACCTATAGAGACTCGATTCAACTATCGGCTATTAGAGAGGGGGAAGAAAGACCTATTCAGAACCAACCTTATACTAACACCAATCATACCCATCCTGGTATTCCCCCTCGAGACCAAACGAGGAAGTCAAACCGAGGAACTCACACAGTTGGCAGTTTTATCCATTCCATTATAGTTGTAGTACTTACTAGTCAGATATAGATAGCACGAGTCATCCTGATAGCATAAGTAGTGGGCAGTTTTAATTAACCATTCAGTTGTGGTTGTAGTGCTTACTAGTCAGATACAATTAGCATGTGACATCCCAACCCAACAGTTGTTGGCACTTTTATTTCATTCCATTGGAGTTGCAATACTTACTAGGCAGGTATAGTATGACACAGATCACCACAGATCCACCAGTTGTTGGCATTTTTATTATCCATTCCATTGTAGTGAAGCTGATTACTAGTCAGATATTAAGTCAAATTTATAGCACTACTTTAGTTATGCTTGTCTATGATCGAGATAATGTGCTCCAAGTCGTCCATAACCGCGGACACGGCTTTCAGAAAGATTTACCCTGCAGGGGTGCACAAATAGCAACACACACACGATCAACCTCGGAAAAACCAACTCGAGGCTTTCACGACAAAGCAATCACAGGATTCATAAATTATTTCAGGGGGCCACCCCATTAGGCTACTTGCAACAAAGTTGGCCGGCTCCGAGACGGACCCAAGGTTTGTGTGGACGGCTGTAAACGACTGGGAACCCGAAAGTGTGACTGGGCTTGTCGATACAGTGAAAACGTGTCACGATCCTAAACAGTACAGGTGCTCCAAGCACAATCTAAAATAAAGCAGTAAAACATGGCATAAGTATAGGATAGTAATAAATCCCCAAACTAGTTTGTGGCCCCAAGAAATAAGAAATGAATCAAGCTCTGGCTAAGGGGGATTCATAGAGTCTCCCGTATGTGGATAGTGCGAATAGTCAAGGAACAGGTATCAAGTACTCGGGGCCTACGGGACACAAGTGGGCATGAAAAAACAAATAGCATGTAATAGCCCACCGGTGCCACTTTCATTAGTTATCACAGCAATTTAATAGTTGTAATTAAAGACATGATCATGTCCACCATAAACATCTGCTAGCATTCCAACAACTGTGGTACTCGACAACACGAGATCGCACCTGAGCAAGCAACTATGACTTGCAAGGCCAACTATCTACCAAACAACAGGTATTAGGAGGTGTCCATGGCAATATAGAGGCTGCACGAGATATAACTGGTGCACGGAAACTAAAGCATCGCGACACGGATAGCAATAGATCAACAGGAGGAAATAAAGACTATAAATGCAAAATAGGTAGAAGGGGGAGAGATGCTCGCCTGGGAAACATTGCCGAAGGTTCATATCCGGAGAACTTATCGATACTCGCATCAACTCATCGGCCTAATCCGCAAAGAAGCAAAGCACTAGAAGAAACACTGGATACACTATTTAATACTACGGCAGAAGATCCGGCATGATTATGATATGATGTAGATGCGGTGCAATTAGGCAGTATTAAGCGGAACCAGGGTCCTGACAATTAATTACATGGTTCAAGTTATTTAGAAACCCCGCAATTTAAATGTGGAATTAACAAGGCAAAGCATGACATCGGTTCGCTATACAAATTTAAATGGAGTCCGGAATAAGACTAGAATAGCCCGCATATAGACTCCATATTAATTATTATATGAATCGACATAATGTCCCTGAACCACATGATGTGCATGCGAGATGAACAAATAATATGCAACAAGTTTTATATATAGCATTTATAAAATAGGGGCTCAGGAAAAGGTTCACACATCTGGGTTCGGGAGATCTTGGGTTCCGAGGGTTTGGGGTTCGGTCTCAGGGTTCGACGAGGATCAGGATCGGCATCGATGGGAACTTTATCGGACAACGGAAGTAGATCTTGTCGCATCCATGGTCTTCGGGTTCGGTCCTCGGGTCCCAGTAGAAGAGCTCGTCGTCCAGGGTCTCGGTCATCAAATTCGGGAAGAAGAACTTGTCGGTCCCAGGTTCCATGTCAGCGTACTCGGCATCCATGTCGGCGAACTCAGTGTTCCGCGGTGAAGGGCTTGTCGTTCTGGTGGCGATCTTGGCGTCCGGGAAGGCGATCTTGCGGTTTTTCCCGCGAAGGAGATCTTGGAGGTTTCCAGCTTGTCGGTGGTCTTGTCGATGAGAAGATCTTGCCGAGAGGTTGATCCGATGGGGTAGAGCTTGGTTGTTGGCTTCGGTTGATGTCAACGACCTTGCACCGATGCCTGGGTCTTCGAAAGATCTTGAGGGGAACACGGTTACATAGATTGCCGGACATGAATGGTACGGCTCCGGCGCTCGAATGGCCACAGCATCAACATCGTCTCACTATACCACACACACACACCAACTGCTGCACCAAAACACCCGCAGAGAACCACCGAGGAGGCGTGGAGTTGTCACCGCAAACGGTCGCGGAAGGGCCGGAAATCGGCCGACGGGTTGAGGTCGCGCCGACCTGGGAACAGAGGACGCGGGTCGACAGCGGGGCCCACTGACGGCGGATAGAGGAGGTCCCGGCGAGGACGGCTTGGTGCAGGCGGTGTAACACCCTCGGAATCGACCCGATGCAAGTTTCAGCGATTACCGCCAAACCCGCATAGAAACGATTCAAAGGTGCCCACCAGGCACTTTCGTGCGGGTGGAAAACGAAGTAATATCATTACACAATAGTCCACGAGGGAACCCACAGAACATATATACAACAGCGACTCAAAGAGTCAAGAATACAGATATAACATACAAAGATCCAAATCACCTTGAAAACGATATAGCGTCCGAGTACGGACAAGATGCAAATGGAGCTAAGAGCCCTGAAGAATAACCAATGGCGTCCATAACCCTGCCCAGGCCAAGCCGGAAGGGTAACCCTGCTAACGACGTCGATCTCAAAACCTGCTTAAACAAAAGGGGTGCCGACAAAGGGCAAAGGAAAAAGAGAGCGGTCAGTACTGAGGCCAGTACACGGCGAGACTAGAATTCGGCGGTCCTCGCCTACATAGGTATGGTGGACTGAGCGGCAACGCGGCATGCACTAAACATCCTATAGAGACTCGAGATAACTGTCGGCTATCAGAGAGGGATAAGAAAGACCTATTCGGAACCAACCTGATTCTAACACCAATCATACCCATCCTGGTATTTCCCCTCGAGACCAAACGAGGAAGTCAACCGAGGAACTCACACAGTTGGCAGTTTTATTCATTCCGTTATAGTTGCGGCAATTACTAGTCAAATATAGATAGCATCCTGATATAATAAGCAGTGGGCACTTTTAGTTAACCATTCCGTTGTAGTTGCAACACTTACTAGTCAGATACAACTAGCATGAGATATCCCAAACCCAGCAGTTGTTGGTACTTTTATTTAGCCATTCCGTTGTAGTGAAGCTAATTACTAGTCATATCGGATACAAGTCAAATTATAACAGTAAACTTTAGTTATAGTTGTCTATGATCGAGAACTGTGCTCCAAGTCGTCCATAACCGCGGACACGGCTTTTCGAAAAGATTTAACCCTGCAGGGGTGCACCAAAGTATCCACACGCACTTCGACCCTTTTTGCCAGATCAGTTAACATACACCCATCGGTATGTCGGCGGGGCCTAAGTCATGACGTTTCCCAGACCCAAAGCAAGTACATGGGGGCCACCCCACTAAGCTACCCGCAACGAAGTTGGCCGGCTCCGAAACGGATCCAGGGTTTGCGTCAGTGGCTGTAAACGACTGGGAACCCGAAAGTGTGACTGGGCTTGTCGATACCGCGAAAACACTCCGCAATCCTAAACAGTACAGGTGCTCCACGCACAATCTTAAATAAAGCAGTAAAGCATGGCATAAGTACACGATAGTAATAAAGCCCCAAACTACTTTGTGGCCCCCAGTACAATACTTTGAAATCAGGTACTAATCGATGGGGGTGCCCACACACCCCACCTGTGGTTAGCGCGCTCGATCTCGGAACAGGTGTCAAGAACTCGGGGTCCTACGGGACACCAATGAGCGGTTAAAACCAAATATTGTCTATTACCCATCGGTGCCTCTGCATTTACCTACTTTCAATTTTAGTTATTAAACAGTAATTAAAGCCATGATCATATCCAACATTAAACATGCGGCAATACTCCAACAACTGTGGTACTTAACGACACGCAACAGCACTTGAGCAAGCGACTACGACGCGCAAGTCCAACTATCTACCAAACAACAGGTAATAGGATGTGTCCAAGGCAATATAAGGCTGCAAGGGATATCACGGGCACGAAAACTAGAGCATCGCAACACGGATAGCAATAGATCAACATGAGGGAATAAATACTATAAAAGTAAGATAGGTAGAAAGGGGGAGATGCTCGCCTGAAAACATTGCCGAAGGTTCATCCGAAGATCGGGTCGACACTCGCATCAACTCATCGGCCTAATCCGTGAAGAAGCAAAGCACTAGAAGAAACACCGGATGGACTATTTAATACTATGGTAGAAAATCGGGCATGATGCATGTATGATGTATGACATGGCAAAGGTGCGATGCATTTAGGCCATATTAACGGAACCGGGGTCCCAGCAAATATTTAAGTGGTTCAAGTTGTTTAGATACCCCACAATTTAAATGTTGTCTTAACATGGCAAAAGATAGCACCGGTTCGCTACACAAATTTAAATGGGACCAATATAAGACTAGATTTGCCCGCATATGGATCCCATATTTAATTTAGGTGAATCGTCGAAACACCCCCAAACACCCATAATATGCATGCGAGTAAGACAATTTAATATGCAACAAGTATATTATATATATTACAAAAATATAGGGGTATTAGGAAAAGGGGTCACACATTAGAGGTCTCGACGATCTTGGGGGTTCGAAGGGGTTCGGTTCGGAAGGGGCTTCGAATCCATGACGAAGGTCATGGCATCCGGGAAGGCGATCTTGACATGCCGAGGGTTCAGTCTTCGGGGAACTTTTCGATCCATCACATGGTCTCCGGTCTTGACGGGAGGAAGGTCTTGTCGAGATCCTCGGGTTCTAGCGGCCTCTAACTGCGAACTTGACGATGCGGTCCTGTTAGGTGGTCGCGAGCGTCTTGGTGGTACTTGGGTCTATGGAAGGTCTCGGTGATGCAAAACTTGTGTCGAACATGCTACAGACGAGCACTGCACTGCCAAAGAGCAACCATACATGCAAAGATCAAACGGAGGAAGCCTCCCGACGACCAAAGCGAGATGGAAGCTAGCAGAGCACGGCTAGCGGCATGCAGCCCAAAGGATACGAGGCCATGTGAGTATCAACTCAGATGTCCTAGGAGACCAGAGAACATGTAGAGACGATGCTGGCGTCGGTGCCTTGCATGCTGCGGTGGCGGCGGAAGCCAGAGTGCGGAGGCGCTCAGGCCGGCGAGGGAGCTCGGGGAGGCAGAGCGGGAACGGCGGGCGGCTCCCTGGCGCAGCGGACGAATCGCTCGCGAGGAGGCGCGCGGGACAGAGGTGGGGCCGACGGAGACCGAGGTGGCGATGGCGAGGAGGAGCCCGGCGGCAGACTCGGGGAGGCACTAGTGTCCGCGGAGGAGGCGGCCAGGAGGTCGAGGTGGCAGACGACGACGCAGGGCAGACGGGCGTCCTGGGGCGGTGCCGGGGAGCTCGGCTCGACGGTGGGGTGGAAGCTCGCGAGGCGGCCGCCGGAGCTCGGATCGAGAGGAACCAAAGCGGGGTCGGCCCAAGGAGGAGGGAGCGGCCACGGGGCTCGCTGGCGAGGCGGAGGGTGGCTCGAGGCCAGGCAGCGGCGGGGTCTGAGGCGCTGGAGGCCGAGGGCGGCGACGGAGATGTGGCTGGGGCCGGGGGAGAGGAAGGAGAGGAGGGCGCCGTCGGGCGACGCGGCTCGGTGGCGGGGGCCGGCGCCGGAGAGGAAGAGGACGGCGGGGACGACGGGGGCACTCGGCGGCCGGGGTACTCGCGGCGGCCCGCGCGAGCTCGGCTCGAGCGACGGGATCTGGCGGCGACGGTTGTCGAGCAGAGAGACGGGGCAGGGGAGAAGAGACGCGGGGGAGGCGTGCCTAGGGGCGGCTACCGCGGGGTGGGCCCGGGAGCAGGTGGCGGGGTCAGCAGTGGTGGGCGGGTCGGTGGCCAGGCTGGAGGCGGGCAGGGCCACGTGTGGCGGCTGGGGGGGTTAGGGGTGAGGTGGCAGGTTAGGAGTGGATGGGGTGGAGGAAGTGGTGAGGTGGCGGGTGGTGATTGGTCGGGGTGATGTGGCTGGGGATGGGTAGATTAGGATTAGGTAGGAAAAGATTTGGGGTAGCTAGGATTTTATCTGGAGGTGGCCAGCTGGGCTTTCGGGCCTGGCGGGCTGCCTCCTAAAAACAATTTAAAATTTTTATTTATTTAAAATGGGGCTTTTGCAAACCGTGGGTAGACAAAACAAAATATTCCGGAGACCCAGGTTTTGTGTTTGAATAAAGACGGGGTGTTTAGAAAACAAAAACAGATTTTTCGAAAATAGTTTTTAAACAAACCATGCAAGATGATGACGATGCTCAAATGCAAGGTGGCATGATGACATGAGCATGCAGTCATGATGATGCAATGCACAAAAACACCGCGATTTTCTAGTAGTAGTTTTTGCGGGGCGCCACAGGTGGAGGCGCTCGTGCGGGCGGGGAACAGGGAGGAGACGTGGCAGGGTCTCGCGCGCGAGGACGCGGACCGGCGAGGCGAGGTAGGGAGCCGTGCTTGCAGGGCGGCCCTGCTGCAGAAGGCGGGTAGCCCTGATGGGGCTCGCTGCAGCGACGACAGGGTGGAGGCGGCCAGCCGGAGACAGAGGCGGCGCCCTAGGGCAAGTTAAGGCCAAGGGGAAGCCAACCACGACGAGAACCAGAGGGCGGCGACGTTGTTGGCTCGGTGCCGAGGCTGAGCAGCGGGGAGCGCTGGCGACGGCAGCGCCTGATTCGCAGACGGAGGCGGCGATGCGCGGGGACGGGGCGCGCAGAGGCGGCTGAGAGAACAGGCGTCCACGAGCTGGGGCAGGCAGGCTCGGGTCGCAGGGGAGGGCCCGGTGGAGGAGCGGCGGCCGGCGCTGCAGGTCATGTGGGTGGCGGAGCTCTGACGCGCGACCTAGAAGGGGCGACCAGGCACGCAGGAAAAAGGAGGCGGCGCTCCGCTCGGGCTCGAGACGAGTGGACGGAGAGGCGGGAGGTCCAGGCGGCGGCGCCGCCGTGCAGTTTTGCAACAGGGAGGGGCGAGGTCGCCGGTCGCTGCACGCGGGGTGCGGTTGGTGAGGCGAGAGGGAGAGGCGTGTGGGGTTCGGCTGGTGGTTGTGTGTCGGTAGCAGGGGGAGTGGGCCAGGTCGGGGTGAAGATCCCGAGGTGGGGTGGTTGTTGGCACGGGGTGGAACGTGCTGCGTGCGGCGTTGCCGTGTACCACGACGCGGGGTAGGTGGGGTGTTGCTGCGGTGCACGAGAGCGAGCAGCAGGCGCGCGTCGGGTGAGTGTGGGTTTGGCGGCGGGATGGAGGGATGTGGTGTGTGTGGCTAGGGTTGGATTAGAATTAGGGTTTGATTTCTGGGGTTGTAGGCTGGCTGCAGGCTGGGCCTTTTGGGCCTGGCCGGTGGCTGCCTCCCCCATAGAAAATATTTTATTTTTATTTAACTTTTAAAATATTTTATAAATAGTTTTTAGACAAATAAAATATCCAGGGAGACCTGGTTTTATGATTTGAAATTAAAGGAGGGCTAATTAGAAAATAAAATAGGGTTTTTGCAAAGTACTTTTATGAATAAACATGCATGATGATGTCATGATGGTGCACAAAGTAGAAACAACGAGCGATTTTCTGGTAGTGATTTTATCGGGGTGCTACAATATGGCTTATAATTGTTGTTACCAAAATTACTCCTATAAGCATTATTGCCAAAATTATTACTTCTTATGAAGTTCACATCAACTTGCTCTTCTTGAGCAACCAAAGAGGCTAAAGGAATATTATTTGGATCAATATGGGATTTCCCATTAACAAGCATAGACATAATAATATCAATTTTATCACTCAAGGAGGAGGTTTCCTCAATAGAATTTACCTTCTTACTTTGTGGAGCTCTCTCAGTATGCCATTCAGAATAGTTAACAATCATATTATCCAGAAGCTTTGTTACAACACCCAAAGTGATGGTCATAAAGGTACCTCCAGCAGCAAAATCCAATAGGTTCCTTGAAGAGTAGTTCAATCCTGCATAAAAGTTTGGATAATCATCCAAGCAGTCAGTCTATGAGTGGGACAATTCTTTACCAAAGATTTCATTCTTTCCCAAGCTACACCATGTTCATTATCAGATTGTTTAAACTTCATTATTTCACTTCTCATAGATATAATCTTAGCAGGAGGATAGTACTTTCCAATGAAAGCATCTTTGCACTTAGTCCAAGAATCAATACTATTCCTAGTTAAGGAATTCAACCATTCTTTAGCTTTTCCTCTCAAAGAGAAAGGAAACAATTTAAGCTTAATAATATCTCCATCTATATCCCTATGCTTTTGCATCTCACAAAGTTCAACAAAGTTATTTAGATAGGCAGCAGCACCTTCATTACCAATACCAGAAAATTGTTCTCTCATAACAAGATTGAGTAAAGTAGGTTTTATTTCAAAGAAAGTACCTTCAAGAATAGGTGGAGCAATAGGTGTGCTCATGAAATCATTGTTGTTGGTGCTAGTGAAGTCACACAACTTAGTGTTTTCAAGAGTAGTCATTTTTTTGTGTTTTCAAATAAGAAAGCAAACTAGTAAAACTAATTTTTTTGTGTTTTTGATAACAAAACAAGCAAACAAAGCAAAAAGAAACTAAGAAAAACAAAAATAACAAAGTAAAGAGATTGGTTATGAGGGACTCCCCTTGTGAAGATGTCCTTGACTCCCCGGCAACGGCGCCAGAAAAATGCTTGATGGCTCGGTAACGGCACCAGAAAAATGCTGGTGCGGTGTTGATATAGAGCTCGTTGGGAACCCCAAGAGGAACGTATGATGAGCACAACATCAAGTTTCCCTCAGTTATGAAACCAAGGTTTAATTGAACCAGTAGGAGCAAGGAAACACCCCAAAGGTGTTGCTAGCTGAGTCTTGGCAGGGCGCACTACCGGTGCTAGTAGCAACATGGAGACCTTCACAACACAACCACATAACTTTGTCCCCAACTTGCGATGAGGTTGTCAATCTCACCGTGTTTTGCTGAAAACAAAGGATTAAACGTATCGAATGGAAAGAAGCAATAGTTTAAAGAAAGTAAACACAAAGCAGTAAACAGTTTGTAGATTGTATGTAAAAGAAAGGACCGGGATCCATAGTTCACTAGAGGTGGCTCTCCTTAAGATAGATAACATGCTGGGTGAACAAATTACAGCGGGGCAATTGACAAACATCGAGAAAACAATACATGCATATACTAATCATCTTGACTCCTTTGAAACTTGATTGGGCATTACAACATTATACATAGACCGCCATCCAACTGCATCTATGACTAATAATCCACCTTCAGGTTATCATCCGAACCCCCTCCAGTATTAAGTTGCAAGCAACAGATTATTGCTTTATGAATTGCGTGTAAAGTAAATAATACAATTGTTCTATGAACAAAGGATTGTTGGTTTCTCCCTAGTAGCAACAACACATCTAGTACCTTAGAGATTTCTGTCACTTCCCCAGATTACTAGAGGCATGAACCCACTATCGAGCATAAATACTAACTCTTGGAGTTGCTAGCATCTACTTGGCCAAGATAGCTATTAACAACAGAAAGCATGCAAGATCACAAATAACAAAGACATGATAGAATCAATAATCAATCTGAAATAGCATCTCAATATCCATCGGATCCCCGCAAACACAACATGCAGAATTACAAATAGATGATCTTGATCATGAACGGAGCTCACAAGATCTAGACATGAAAGCACAAAGGAGGAGAACCAGCCATCTAGCTACTACATGTATCTGTATTCCAAGGATGAACTACTCACGCATCACACCGGAGGCTTGCATGGTGATGAAGAAGGCCTCCAGGGTGAATTCCCCTCTCCGGCAGGGTGCCGGGAAGAGCTTCAGATCCCTCCCGATCTAGGGATGGAGATGACGGCGGCTATAGACTCTTTCGTGGATTTTTGATCAGGCACTTAGGGTTTTCGTCCCGAGAGCATCTTATAGGCGGAAGGAGAGGCCGAGGGGGTGTCTGGGCTGGCCACACCACCCCTGGCGTGGGCCAAGCCTGGCCGTGTGGCCAGGTGGTGTGGCCGCCCTCTGGCCCTTCTCCGTCTCGTATTCTGGCATCTGATGACTTCCGGAAAAATAGGCACTTTGGCTTTTGTCCCGTCCAATTCCGAGAATATTCATTTTCTGACTTTTCTGGAACCAAAAACAGCAGAAAACAGACAGCTGGCACTGTGGCTCTTGTTAATAGGTTAGTCTAAGAAATCATATGAAAAGTACTCCAAAGTGTGGACGAAACACAAGAAAGTGGATAAAACCAAGCATGGAACATCAAAAATTATAGATACATTTGCAATGTATCAGTATGCTACTTCATACCCGATCACATATTCATGATAGGTTCATACCGACGAGTACGGAGGCAAGGGAGGAAGCCCGAAGCAAGAAGCCCGAGAAGATGGAGGCTTGGAAGAGAAGACGGAGCAAGCTGCAGGTCAATCCGGCGCTAGGACCGGCGAACCGGAACCATCACCAGAATCTCCGGCGCACGAACCAGTGGACCGGATCCCCTGCCGGAATCCCCGGCGACTAGACCGACGCTGACCGAAATCGCCTACAGAGAGCTAGACCGGCGCCGACCGAAAATATCAGCGACCACCGAAAATCCCGGCGGCAGATCCGGCGCCGCCGGACTTATTGCCGGAAATCCCGTTTGCGCACGGATCTGGGTTTGATGCCATGGAATATTCCCTTTACTTACCCCTTTGCCTAAACTACCCCCATTCTAGTGGCTGGCCTATAAATAGAGCCCCCACCCCTCATGTATCCCTTAGGCATAGATGATAGACTAAAGAAAACCCCCCTTTGTGGAATCTCTAGTTTTGCCGCATCCCCTTCTACCAAAGGGGATCGACTATCATCACTACCTCATTGGAGTTTGCATCGCGCCTCCCTCATTGTACAAGGCCTTGACATTGGTGTCCCTTTGCCACGACGTCAAGACCCTCTCCAAGGTGTTCTTCGCTCTCCGCGTGGGATCGAGGGAGCACATTGACCAATCTTTCCTTGCAAGGATTCTATCGGACCGGTGGCCACCGGCGAGAGCAATCAACCTTGTATCGTGTGAGTTTTGCGTGTGTTCATCGTGTTCTTCGCGAGGTGTGTGTACGCTTCCGCTACCTTCTCCCTTTCCCCTCGCTTTCCCATCGATTTGACCACGAGATCCGTGAAGATCGGGCCACCCACGGGGTTACCCCATAACAAGAGGCATAACTAGGAACTTTCCTTTTGTTTATTAAACACACATGTATTAACGTTTTCAAATTAATACAATTATAGCATGCAAAATAAACTTTTATCCTAAATAAGGAATAATATAATAACCATTTTATTATTGCCTCTCGGGCATATTCCCTTCAATTACTGGTAGGTTTGCTTTGCCCATGTGCTGCTTGGCTTTCTATCGGTAGTGGGGATTCTGCTACAGGAGCAAGCGAGCATCTCCTGGTGGCTGGCGGCGGTGATACTTCTGTCCATGGTGCTCCACTGGTCGGAGACGAAGATGGACAACTCCATTGCATCCCCTTCAAATAAGGTCCTACCACTCCAAGATCTAGGGGTGGCCGACATGTCTGTGCTCCTTTACCCATACCATCGAAGTAGGGGAGGAGAAGAGGTACCCTGATTTTTTGGTACGATCCTGGTGCTCAAGAACGGTGGCGCCTATGGTGGAGCTACGACCCATGGTGAAGCTCCTATTCGTATGAATGGATGGTCTACGGCCGGTCTACACCGAGCAGCCTCCGGATCTTTTGATTGAAGGGCAGTCACCAGTTTATTCCTCCCGACCTCGATGCCACCATGGGAGGCAATCGAGTTTCAGCAAGGCAGTCACAATTCCTCATGGTGGCATACTGCTCATAGCAACGGAGCGGCACCAGGTTCACCGCTCCAATGGTGTCGTCCCGACGGTGAATTCAGTTCTTGATGGGGACCGGATTTTCTCCTTTTTTTTCTTTTGTGTTATAGGTCTTTTTTGTAAAATATGTGGACTAAGTTGCAATTCTTCCCTTTGTTGTTGGGTCCTACCATAAGCTGTACCGTGCCATGTTTGATCTAATACAACTGTCTAAGTCCTTGGGGACCCATCCTTTTGTTGAAAGGGGACGTATAAGATGAATTTTGCGTGGAGAGGGCAAAACACCATTCATTTCAAATGGTCTCCTTCTCATTTTATTTGAGAGATGATATGGCCAAACATTTTAGTAGAGTAGATTTTGGCCACCATTCAAAGTTCAAACATAGCCATAGCCACACGAAATACATGCACCCATAAACAAGAGTTTTGGTGAAATAGATTTTGACTACCTAGGCGTGGGCAGCCCGGCCCGACCCAACCCGAAAAAGCCCAACGGGCCAGGCTTTTGAGGCCAACGGGCCGGGCCTAGGCTCTAGATTTGCGGCCCGGAGGTTGCATGGGCTAGGCTCAGGCCAAAGGAAAGCACAAAATAGGCAAAGCCCGGCATGAGGCCCAACGGCCTGATAGAAAACGCGCAGCACGGGCTGGGCTCGGGCTAAATTTTCAAGCCTGACAGCCGGGCCGAGTCGGGCTCGGGTCTGGGATTTTCATGGGCAGGCTTGGTCAGGCTCCGCCCGAGCCCGGCCCAGGCCAGAAAATGCCCAGGTATAAAATTAGTACTATCCAAACGTATCATACAGGCACGAAATGACGTGTACAGTTTTCACCTCGGAAAGAACTGCCATCCCCATCTGTGGCCACGAGAATTCGTGATCGGTCGATCGCACACCCACCTCGGCACACGCCAAAACGGCCCGTCGGCCGCGCCCGCAAAAATATCGGTGTCGACAGAGCACCGCGACCAACAGCCGCCACAACAAGCCACCGGCGGCCGCGCCCACACATTCCCCCGCGATCTCCCGTCACCTTCGAGAATCTTCCTCCTCGGCCACAAGAAGACTTCGCCACAGGAAGACCAGACCTCACCCACCCAACCCAACACCACACGGCCGACCACCCCCGGATAACTCCCCCGATTTCCCCTCCCCTCTCCCCGCCGCGGCGGGCGAAAAATCGCTGTCCTTTTCCCCCGGCCACCGCGCCTCCACGCCGCCCGGTAACTCCGCCCGATTTATCCCCTCCCCCGACCACACCACACCACTTCTCCCCCCCCGTCGCTGCGAAATTCTAATAGTCGTTCTATCCGCTCCCCGCGAGCGATGGTGGGCGACCTCTCCCTCCTCGCCTCCGCCTCCGCCTCCCCCGTGCTCCTCACCCCCGCCAAGGAGCTCCATGGCGTGCTGCCGTTCCAGGGCAAGATCAGGGCCCCGCAGCAGGGCGCCTCCGTGCAGCTCTCCGCGCAGCAGCACATCATCGAGGGCGCATACCAGGCGCAGCAGCCCGTGCAGCAGATGATGGTGCCCGGGCTCGGCCAGGCAGCAGCAGCCGCCGCCTGCCAGGCCTTCGACAGGGCCGTGCTCATCGACGCGCAAGGTTCGGATAAACCCAGTTCTAGCGTTTTGTCTTGGTCAATTTGATGCTGCACGATTGCTATGTATTATACTATGTCTCAAGTTTGATTGTCGGATGCTGCAGCGGTCTGTTCTGTTAGACGGATGAATTGCTGATGGGTTTAACGTTTGCCTGATCCCCAATTTTACTTCGTAGCTTGCAATCGTGATGCTAGGTATTAGAATTAGGCGCTGCAGTCTGTCTTGCAAACCAAACTTTGTTTCCCTCTTGTACACAAAATACAACAAGTATATCCTGCTCTATTCAAAGCAAAGGGATTAAAGATTGCTTGATTGTTAACTTATTGTGTAAGCAAGAGGCATGATGCATGAGCCTCAGTTTGGGGTGTACACTTTGTTACGCATCCACCGCTTTCTTCAGTATTGCTGAATTGCTGATGAGTTTAACGTTTGCCTGATCCCCAATTTTATTTCGTAGCGGTCTTAGAATTAGGCGCTGTACTCTCTCTTGCAAACCAAACTTTGCTTCCCTCGTGTATACAAAATACAACAAGTATCCTGCTCTACTCAAAACAAGAATTAAACATTGCTGATTGTTAACTTATTTTAGAAGCAAGAGGCATGATGCATGAGCCTTAGTTTGGGGTGTACACTCCGTTACGCATCGACCGCTTTCTCCAGTGTTGCACGCATCAGATTGTCAAGTATTCTGCTCTACTCAAAGAAACAGAATTAAAGATTCCTGATTGTTAACTTACTACAGAAGCAAGAAGCAAGAAGCATGATGGATGAGCCTTAGTTTGCGGTGTACAGTCCTTTACACATCGATTGCTTTCTTCAGTGTTGCACACAGCAATTGCCGACTGAACTTGCACGACATTAAACAAGAAGCGTGATGCACTGACCTTAGCTTGCGGTCTGCAAAAGTGATGCAAAACATTCCTTTTACGCATCGGTTTATTTATATGTGTAGCAAGCGATACACTTTCTATTGAACCTGCATTATGTTTGTTGAGTAGGACGGCTATTTGTGGCGCTATGCCACACTTACTTCCGGTCAAGGTTAATTACGTACTCTGTATAAGTGGTTTATCCTTTGTTTCATAGTTTATCCACTGTAAAAGTCCAGTTTTGCGTGTGTTACTTAAAGTTTTTATGTTGCGGTCTCTGATGACTCTGGTTTATTTATTTCTAACAGACACCCACCCTGACTCGGTTCAACTGAGCCTTGGGATTGCTGAGCAATGTGCAAGGCAAGAGAAAATCCTAAAGTTTCTAATGTCAGGGTCCGATGTGAAAGAACTTGATCCGTCTGTACTTGCTGAACTTATGGGACATCAGAACCTACCACTAAACTTGGGCAGTCAACCATATATCCCTGATGACAAGTTAGCTATCTACGAATTTGCACTGGAAGAGCCACAGCAGTATCTATCAGAAAATCAACTCATCATCCCTGATCCTCTTTTGGAATTTGCTCAGTCCCAGGGTTCTGCCCTTGCAATTGATGAAAATGGCCGGATCATCTTCACTGGCAGTGGAGATGAGATGAGAGACTTACTTTCCGTTTTCTTGGAGTTCAATGTGCCTAAACGAGAACCAAGAGGTTGCAAGGCTGCATATTTAGTTCCATACTTTGACAGGTAATAAGGTGCAGAATCATGCTCCATGTGCGCCCTTTTCTTATCTGCTTTTCACTTGCTCACCAAGGTTAGGTTAAATGATGTACAAAGTATTTACCTCCAGTTAGGGGAATCATGGGCTTAGTGCCATCCACTCATCATCATTTTGCTTTGTCCGTGTTAATTAACAGAGTGGAAGTTCAAGAGCAGGTAAAACTGCTAAAATATTTGAAATGCAGAGAATATACTTAGTGGCCCTGATTGTATGGGTTGGTGTAATTTTGCATGGTAAACATTTTCTCTGTGAACCGATGTCCTGATTTAGCCAGCCCAATTATCTGTTATCTTTTGGGACTTGGAAGCCATCTGTAATTCGCTGCTGACCTTTGAAGAGAGATGTACTGTAGCAATACACAAGTAGGAAGGAATGAATGTATGAAATGCCAAAATGATCTATCAAGTAGTATCCTTGGATCTAGACTGCATTGCTTCTGCCTGATAATTATCTATTATAAGAGTCTGATATCTGCAATGTTCTCCAGAGTTATGGTTAATGGTTTAAATTTAAGGAACACAGCTATATCATTATACATATCAGTTTCATTCTGTCATTTACATATCCATGAACATGTTTTTTGCATAAGCAGGAAAAGGGGCCGGAATATTAGCCAATCCAATTCAAAATTAGCAAGCACAGCCGTCGATGCTTCAAAAAGGTAGTGTGGCTTCTTTTAGCTTCTTTTGGTATACACAATTATGGTAACTTCCATGCTTAGGTTTGAGTATCACTATGCTTAATCAGTTGCACAACAGGCTAGTCATAAATGGTGTCTGACAGTTTGTATTTCTTTGATCTTCCTGATTCTGATTGTGACATTTTACAAAAGAATGCCACTAAATTCGTACCAGTGATTACTTCCCAACCCTCATGGACACCACTCAGTGCAAATGAAAATGTTAGTATTTCATATTGTGTCCAGAGTGCATGTCAAACTTCCTATGACAAATACAATAAAAAATGGCCATTGATATTTGAACATAATCTTTAAAATATATACTCCCTCCGTCCAGAAATAACTGACTTGGGTTTGTCTAGATTCGAATGTATTTAGACGCATTTTAGTGTATAGATACATTCAAATCTAGACAAACCCAAGTCAGTTATTTCTACGTCTCTAGCTACTGGTTAGGTTTTGCTTCATATAGCAAACAGTATGGTGATATGGTCGCTATGCCAGTAAGTAATGCAATTGGTAGTTTTTGTACCCCAGCTGTCCAATTTACTTGACATTGCTTTGGGCTTAACATTGCATGAAACACTTTCCTTGAAGGTGAACCTTTAACCTTATGACATGTTTGGAGTACCTAAGAATCATGTGGGATAATTCAATGCTGAATATACTGTAGTATGTACATCCTGAGTTCCTGACCAATATACCAAACTGGTCATGAACTCACGATACTTGCAAGAGATATTTTTCGTTCCAAATTTGTCCAATTTATTTTACATTTTCTTTGGCTAACCATTGCATCAAACACTTGCCTTGAAGGTGAACCTTAAACCTTAAATCTTGCATATCTAGACCAAAATACATAAACATCATGCGAAAATTATTCAGCATCGTGTATACTGTAGTTTGACAAATTGCATAGCACCTGCTATTCATGCTATATCCAACATCGTTTCCAATACTCATATGGTTGCAATTAAATATGCAGCACGGCAAATGTGAAGGCAAAATCTCCATCGAAGAAGAAACAGAAGGGGAAAAATGTCAATGAACGTGACATGTACCAGAAGAATTACTTCCATGCTAGTGAAGCAATTTTGTCGATCCTCCTGAACAAGAACAAGGACAGCTGTACAATGGTCTCACTTAGAAAAGCAGGTCCTGAGATAAGTGAACTGTTGACACAATGCTCTATTGGCATTGCTGGAACTGGCTTGGCTGTTCTTCTATCAGTCGTGTGCAAGATCGCTATCGGTGGGAGGACTCCTTTTGCCGCTACCCGGCTGCTGAACACAGGTGTTGGGTTTGGACTCTTCTGGCTCTCATGTGCAGTAAACGGATTGCGGGACACGATCACCAGCATATTTAGAGGCCCAGCTGACACATGCACGGAGGATGAAGCGGCCGTGAGAATACAGAGAAACGTGAACGATATTCTTTTCAGAGCTGTAACTCTCTTGGCGGTCACTGCATTGAAGTTTGCCTGAGCTGTTCCCACCTGTGCGACAGATGGTTCACCTTTTTGGTTCAGGAGTATAGTACCAGTACCAGTATCTGTTAGGATTAAGTGCCAAATACCTTCATCATAATTTAGTGATGGCCTTGTAGAACATGTGCAACATTGTAAATTGTACAGAATTTTGCTGGCAGCTTGATGTATATGGAAGATAAATTTTGCCTATTTTGGACGTTCAACAATCTGATGACCTAATATATCTTGTATCCGGTCTATTTTTTTGAGAAAATATCAGACATTGTCTATGTCTTTGTAGCTTCACCTATTTTCCTGGTCGATTAATTGACATGAGGAACCTCTGGGTAAGTTAAAGAAATTCCATGGACCAAATTCTGCACTACATTGTGAACTACTATTGATAATCTAAAGGCCTAATGTGAACATAATGTGATGATTGTACTCGTAACACACGAAGTAAAAGATTACCATGAGGAGGAACTTGTCCAGCAAACATAAAACAGCTACATAATTGTATTCAGGGCACCAATGTTATTGATGTGACTGATTAAATCTAAATGGTAACATCAGAAGAGAACTCTAGGAGTTGTGGTCATCAGTATCTGATGATGACAGCTTAATCTTTAGAAGTTGCACACTCGACCTATCATATGAGAGCATGTAAGGAAGGAAACTTGAGGGAGCTGCGGTGCTGGCGATGTTGACAATAGACAACTTGGCATCAGCAGCTGCCTTGGCAAAGCAATTGAAAGTGTCCACATTCCGAATAACCGTGGCGATATAGGCAACACGGCCTCCAGTTGCGCCGTTCACATCACTAGTTTCTTCGTTGGCTGCCGCATCGACACTTCTGTGTCGCCGCCCATCGTCTCCTCTAAGTAGCATAGAAAGTACTCGAACAAGGTGAGGCACACACGAGGGATTGTATACAATATCTGCACCAAGACTGGAAAGAGATAGAGGTTAAATGATAAGCTGAAGCATGAACAACATGCAAATATTCTCTTATTCTCTTCGGAAGTCGGTAACTCATTCTATAACCGGCACTCTTAATGTTCCATCGAGTAATGCTTAAATTTCAAATTAGTTTCAGAAATTCACAGCTTAACAAAATAACTAACTGAAAAATTGAAGGACAATGGTACAGAAATACAAAAGAAGTATTAGCAAAAGATTATAATACTTACACTACATCTCTCTCACAGTCCCATAAATCTTTATCAGATGCTTCTTCCCAGGAAAGATATTTGCACTCTACCTACATGTCAGAATATAGTAAGATCAAAGTTTAGTCTAAAACTGATCCAAAGCTCAGAGGGAACATCTCATACAAGTCGCGCTCTTGTATGTAAGTATTAATTCCAATGTGAAAAATAAATATGGAATTCAGTGCATTATCACTCTTTCCAAGCAGAGAATGCTGCCAGTTCTCTTGATTAACAAAAGACATTATGCATATATTCTAACAAATGTGCTTGATCCAGGGCTAGCTATCGTAGACAATTACTGGAATGCTAAAGTCATTTCTTACAAACAAAATCATACTACTAATCTAAAATGTATGACCATGAAAACATACAAGCTGATGTTTATGTAAGGAATCAATCAAACAAACCTTATTCTTGAATAATTGGGAATCCTCAGTGTATAAATTATTCATTTCCATGTTTGCCTTCATGTTTGTTAGAGTAGATGCATCACCATCAGTAAGAATAACCTGCACCATTACACACAGTCTGCATGAAATGTGTTTCCTTTTCCATAAGTGATTCACTTTGAAAAAGTTTATGCACTTTGCTCGCATGGACAGTTCATGGCATAGTAATCACCCATAGCTTAGATTGTCAAATTGAAGAATTAAATGTGCTAGCATGGAATCTTCACCAACTCTCATCGGGAAAGACAAGAAGAAATTTTTTGAACAATCACTAATAACCATTTACTCGGATGGAGAGTGGCATTATAAACTTTCATACCTTAGAAGCACCAACGTAGTTAAGACATACTCCAACCAAACCAACACCAGAACCTAGCTGCTTGTCATGGAGACATAACAAAAATAATCACATATTAAATTTCTCAACAACACTCAATCTTAAGTTTTTACCTTTCACCCAATAGGCTGAACGACTAAGTATGTCACTATTTCAGGCATTTAAAAATACACTAAATTTAATAACTAAATTACTGATTCATGAAAAATATCAAGTACAAACTGGACATAAAACACAGAAGTAATAATATCGTTGACTTGATGAGGATGTAGCCCACTAACACATGTTCACAATTCTTCGGTGCAAAAGGCATGTAACAACAACATGCACAACCACAAGCACACTTATTACAGCCATACTTGTATCGGATATTCAGATGGAAGAAACATACTTAAATACATGCAAATCGAGCATTGACAGTAGTTCTTTACAAAAGAGACAAGATCTAGTAATCTAAACTTGCTATCATCCTGTATAATAAGCATACCAGTGAATAAATTGGGCGGCAGAAAATAGAACTGCACAGTTGCAAGGACGGGCATGCAAGAGCAGAACACGTTCCATAAATATGCAGTGTTCATGTAAATCTAATTCTAAGTCAATACTACAGATAAATAATTTACCTCGAAGCAACATTTTTTGGAGAAAAGTTCTGGGAATGAAAGAATGAACTCAGATAAGAATAAACTTGATGGCCAAAGACAACACCTGAAATAGTAAAATACCAACTGGCATGAAAGAATCAATCGAATATGAACACATGAATTTACGTACTTAAGAGTCATCGTACCCTGTATCACCTTCGAGCATGTTAGTAGAGCATGATAATCGAGCAACCAAGCTTACTGTATTCAAGGAATCATTATCATCTACAAAACATATTCGTTACTGAACTGTTTCAATTAAATAGCCATGTGACGAAAGTGTTCCAAATTAATAACTCACATGTCGGAGAAAGAAATGATATATCCTTATAGATCTTGTTAGCCACATTCAGCGATGAATTATTCTACACAGAGACAGGAAAGGGGCTACTTGAGTATACCATGTCAGTAAGTACCGACTACTGAGATGCATTATCAAGTTATAATCACATACTGCTTTCGACAACATACACTGGCCCAATTCCTCATAGAGTTCATCAGTCACAATTTCTGACGATAACTCAGCCTCAGCAATAACCTTTTTAAGGATAGTTTCTACATAGGCATAATTTTGACCTCCCCCTACCTGCGTGAGTACAAAATGCTTTAGACCAGCAGCGCAAACTGAAATAGTGAGCAACAACGAGAAAATTAGCATTGCTGTAGAACATTCTTTAGGTAAATCAAATTTCAAATTCTAACATCATTTGATATAAATTTTAATATATGTATCATGAAAATTTCGAGGGTAATAAATTTTGTGATCAGAAAGAGCAAAAAAGGCAATTACATTAGTGCCAATACAATTCTCCAAAATAAAATTTTGAACCTGCGGCGTGACAGAACCTCCACCAGCTTTTCTGCAACCAAATATAGAATAAATATCACCATACTGTTTTGAAAAAAATAATAATACGTCTCATTTGAACTTAATTTTCATGTTAGTGTCATGGCGAAAAAAATTAAAATTTGTAACAACAGATCAAAGAACCACTACAAGACACGCCACAAAAGCATTCTCAGACGCACTCGGCAGAGCATTAGCCTACATTGTTGCCCGCCTGTGCCGTGTGTGCATCCTAAATTAACACTGCTAGTCGCTACTCAAATTATCACACACGCCCAAATTATCAACTGCTGAAGCCCCTGAACCAGCAATGGTCGACCGAGGCTCTGATTACTAGCGCATAGGTGCCTCGTGAGTTCTGACAGGATAGCGATGATTGTGAATTAGATGCAGTCAGTGAGCTTTCGAGCTAGTGCTCTGCTACTAAGGATC
The DNA here is from genome assembly GCA_916181665.1 of Avena sativa. NCBI lineage: Eukaryota > Viridiplantae > Streptophyta > Magnoliopsida > Poales > Poaceae > Avena > Avena sativa. The sequence goes on from OV702295.1 coordinate 441,895,199, forward strand.
AGTGGGATGTACCTGGCGAGGGCGAGGACGCGGGCGGGGGGCTCCAGGGCGAAGAAGGCGAGCTTCAGGTGGAGCAGCAGCTGCTCGTCTCCAGAGGCAGCCATGGGCGGCGTGCAGGGACAGATTTGCGGCGCTTTCCGGAGGCGGCGGGGCGTGATGCAAGCCAGCCGCCGCCCGTGGGGATGGGAAAAAGCCTGTCTGACTCGCAGCAGCAGTAGCCGGCGGCGGTGACCCTTTTGCCCTTTTTAGGGAAGTGTACTTTCTACAACAGGACTGACGGCGCACGGCTGGACTCCTTTTTAGCGATTTTTTTTACAAACAAACATGTATACTTCCAAATCCCCTATGAACAGAGAATTCGATAAAGAGGTATATACACTTATAGTCTCATATCTTGCATGGTAGGAATATTTTAATCCCACAACTTGCAAAGTGGACAACACTTGTCCCAAAAGTTACATCCCAAAAACATTTTAGTCCAATTTAATCAAATTTCAGCAAGTTTGCTAAATTCGTCCACGTATGGTGTCGTAGTTTTTTCAAAGCGGACTGACATGCAGGTAAAAGAATTGGGGGATTTGAACTACGTATATTTTTATAGCTACACAACCGCTCAAGCCACTGCACCGACTAGAAATATCCGCTACTAGCTATTGTGACAACTCAAGTTTATTTTACGAATAAATTTCAATTTATTCTAGACAATATAGCTAGCTACTATCTGAGTCTATTTTTTTTGCTATATCTGAGCAAAAGAAATGTTTAGGGTGGTTTGCACCCTATCCCTGTTAAAAAAAGTCTAAGCTACACGGTGGATATTATGGACCGTACCGACATGTTCATGACGAATTGATTTGGTACTGATAACCTGAGCATTTTTAGTACGTGTGCTTTTATATTATATAAGAGAGATATGTTCTTTCGAGGTAGTAACAGAGGTCGGTCGGTGCAGCGGCTTGAGCGGTTGTGTAGCTATAGAAAGATACATTTCGAATCCCCCGTCCCTTCTTTGAATTTTAATTCTTTTACCTGCACGTCAGTCCGCTTTGAAAAAACTACGGCACCATAAGATGGACGAATTTAGCAAACTTGCTGAAATTCGATTAAATTAGACTAAAATGTTTTTGGGATGCAACTTGTGAAACTAGTGTGCCCACTTTGCAAGTTGTGGGATTAAAATGCTCCTACCATGCAAGATGTGGGACTATAAGTGTATATACCTTTTCGATAAATATATCACTGTACGATAAATTTGAAAAAACATGAAAATATATTGTGCCCGTAGATAATGTATACATGTATGTGCGTTCAAACTTTGAAACTTCCAAGTAAAAATAATGAAATGCCGCCTCGACTTGACTTGTTGAGCTCGTTGAGTTAGCGGGCCAACGTTACTCAAAGTTCAGCTCCGAGCCCTCCGATGGTCTCAATAAAACATGAGTTTGCTTGTTTTTTCTTTAGAGCCTCCAAGAACCTAGAAACTGCATTAGCCATGAGTGGTGGGGTTACAAAATACAAGGAGAATTTTAGAAGAAAAAGAAAATGCATTGCAGTTCTTAAGTTTTGCAAAAGAAGGACCCTGAGATGTAGATCACAGTTGGGTCCTTCTCCACCAAACTTGTGCTTGATCTTCAGAGCACAGCCAGCCACGCCACGCCCATGACTTTGCAACTTGGGATAGGGCAGATGATGGACACCATGCTGAAGATGAACAAGCTTTGGTTTCGGCCAACATGCCTAGATGTTGAAGAAGTAGTGGCATTTTTTTTGAACACTTGAGGTTTCCAAAGGACCAGGAAACTTCATTAACCATGCGCAGTGAGGTTTTCATGATGAAGAGGACTTCAAAAGAACAAGATTTTTGTTTATAGACCTCAAGCTCTATAAAAAGGATCACATTTGAAGATGTTGATCACAACTAGGTCTTTCTCAAACTTGTGTTGGATCTTCAAAGCACGGCCAACCACGCCGCCGATGGTGACTTTGCCACCTAGGAATATATAGATGGGGGATACCTTGTTGAATATGAAGAGCCTCCGTTTTGGCCAGCAATCAAAGAGGTTGAAGAAGTTGAGGCACCGAGTGAGGACGCTAGAGCCCAGAGCATGGAGCCTCATTGAGTCTAGTGACCACATAAATGAACATACCATGGAAATGCAAGAGTATATTGACTAGTAACTGTGTTTGAATGAACATAATGGTATTTATGCGTTGTATAGAGAATTGCAGTGACATTTTTTGAAAGATGAGAATTGCTCCTATGTTTCTCAAATAGCCAGAAATTGAAGTTGCATCTATCTAGTTACCCCCTTTGATGCACATGGCAAGATCTGTTTCACTGCGGCAATCAATTACTATCATTCTTTAACCTCCATCCATACTTACATTAATTTTTCACGGTGAAGTAATCCTGTAGGGTTCCATTTCTTCCGGAATGTTTTCATTTGGAGCTGTTCGGGACAAAGGAAAGGGCAGTACCAATTCCTTAGAAAAGGAGAACTTTCCTGCACTTTTTTGTAGGAAACAAAACATTCACTAGTAGAAATGCCCCCCTTTGGTCCCGATTTATAAGGGCCATTGTTCTTGGTTTTTTAACCGGGACCAATCACTCGGGACCAATACTGGTCCTGGTTCTGGCACGAACCGGGATCAATGGGTCTCCACGTGGCCCGCTGTCGCGTGCGCTTGCAGTAGGACCTTTGGTCCTGGTTCGTGGCATGAACCGGGACCAAAGGTCTTTTCTATTATTTTTTTTAAACAATTTATTTTTTCATTTTTTTGAATCTATGAATATTTGGACTGGTTAATCTCTCATCCGAAGCCTCTCAATCACACTTAGTTTATGGTCAAATTCCAATCTTTGGTTAAACTTTCCAGTCGGTCACCCATCCTCACAGTACTCCACACCTAGCACGCTTAGGCGTCTTGGTTTCTTCCCATCCTTCTTCCTATGTACCACTTGTAATTTTATGTCTATACTATGCTATTAATGATATTAACCTATGCATCTTGTGAGTCACACATTCTTATAATTTGAGTTACAAACATGATTTTAATGTACAAAAATGACTAAGTAATACTAATATTGAATAAATATAGAAATAAAATATGTTTTATTATTATTTTTGCATTAATTCATTTAATATGGCATAATTCATATCTTTAAATCCATAAATCGAAATTCCACAAATAATATGTCCATTATTATCAGAAAAATGTGAGGAATCCAAATATGTCATTTTTTTTAAAATAAAAATCTGAATTTTGACTCTTTTGGAATTTCAAAAATCTAAAAAAATTGCAAACGGCTGAAGGCTGTTGGCATCGGTATCGTAATTTTTTGCCGATAATTTTGATATATTATACGATTTTTCCGACATCGTATGCACAAACGGCGGAGCAGGCGGCAGAGAATTTCTGATTTTTTTTATCCCGGTTTATGTCCTGAACCGGGACTAAAGAGGGACCCTTTGGTCCCGGTTCGTGGCATTAACCGGGATCAATCGAGATGAACCGGGATCGATGTCCTAGTTTGTTATTCAAATCGGGACGAATGGCTTTGAGGGTTGGACCAAAGACCTCTTTTCTACTAGCGATTGATCAAGACCAAAGAAACTCTGTTTTGGAAGCCGTAGGTTTTCACTTCACCCTCCACCTTATGTTTTCCTTTGTTTCGCGTTCCTCTGTTCGGAATAGTGCCTTAGATTCAAGTCAAAAAATAGTGCTTTAGATTTGACGAAGCACTGCAATACTTTACTTTCAAAGTGAGCTGAATGTACACCGGTCAGTCAGGTGGCGCGTGTATTAAGATCCAGCTAGTAGTATTGTAATGGCGGCCCTGATGAACAACGGTAGATCTTAGCATCAACTGCATTTCTGCAATCACATGACTCACATATTCTTCTGATGTATACTTGAAAAGAATTACATGTAGGTGTGCTTAAGAAGAATCACGCATCATGTTGATCCGCCGCATCAGCAAGAACTGCGAGCGGAGTAGGCTGTATGATGTGGAAGGAGCAAGTGAGGTCGTCGTGCACGGTCATGACCGCTCCGGCGTTGTCGCACTGTCGGGCATAGTTGGGCGCGGAGAAGACAGTGACGAGCTTGCCGTCCGCGAACCACTCGTACCCGCCCTGCTTCACCTGGTGCGCCCTGCACACCACGCGCAGCCCGTGCTTCTGCACGAACTCGGCCACCACGTCGGACCCGAACGTGAAGGACCTGCCCCTGGCCGACTCGCCCCACCCCCACTCGTCGTCGGCGTCGGGGACCGAACGTGAAGGACCTGCCCCTTCTTCGGGGACGACCGGCAGCGGCGTCGGACTCTGCGTATCTGGTCCATGCTCTCCAGCTCCGGCGACAGGCCGCCGTGCACGCAGAAGATCTTCCTGCCGACGAGCGCCGCCAGCGGCAGGCAGTGGAAGCAGCCGTTGATGGTTTTCCAGAGCGCCTCCTTTGAAGTCACAAACTTCAGTTAATCCTGTGCTCTGAAATAAGACACCGTTCAAGCTCTCTTGTCGCTGAGTTCAGTTTCAGGTTCTTAGCGACAGTTTCGTCAGTCTTTCAGTCTGTTTGCAAATAACTTGGACAGCTGGTCGAGCCTGTTCGTCAGCTGCCATTAGAGTCCTAGTCAGTAGCTAGGTTAGTTGGTTAGTGATTTTATCCACCGCCGAGGACGGATCATGGGATGACATGGTCGAATCGGTCTTGACGGTGATCGTGGACACTTTCAGAGGTCGTGGGATGGCACGACGGAAAACTCTGATGCTGCCCGCACGTTTAGCTGAATTCGTTATCTTGTACTTAGGAAAGTACTCCCTCTGTTTCAAATTACTCCGCGCGTACGCTTACCTAGATGGCCTATTATTCTCTTATTTTTTATTAAAAAATTCCTACGATTTTTGGTATACGTAATATACATTTCATACTATCTATTTCAAAAATTCTAGGATTTTTTTGAATGAAAAATAACGAAGTATTAGCCTACCTACATAAGCGCGCCGGCGGAGTAATTTGAAACAGAGGGAGTATAAGAGGAATAACAGAAAATAGGAAAAGCTGCAAGTTCGTACGCAGCACCAAAATCCGAGTCTCCACTCTTGTGTCTAGTTCAATCTCTCTCTAATTCTCTGCAGATCTCAGTCGTTGGCAACGTCATCCTTGAGGCCTCGTCTCGTGCACTCGCCCAGGAACCCGTGTCCGTATGGGGAGCAGTTGACGGACTCGCACTCGTGGTTCCCCCGGAGGAGGAAGAAGGCGTCCGGGTACCTGACCTTGTAGGCGAGGAGGAGGCAGATGGTCTCGACGCTGCGGCTGCCGCGGTCCACGTAGTCGCCCAGGAAGAGGTACCGGTTGGTGTCGGACGGAGAGCCGGCAGCGCTGAAGATGCGGAGGAGGTCCGAGTACTGGCCGTGGATGTCGCCGCAGATGTGGATGGGGGCGGGGAGTTGCAGGAGCGTGGGCTGGGAGAGGAGGACCTTCCTGGCGGCGGCGGAGAGCAGCTTGATCTCCGCGTTGGCTCTTCCGGCGAGCTGTGCTCCGCGTCCAGGAGGCGCTGGATGATGCCGTCGATGTCCAGCGGCGGCGCGTCCATCTCTGTTGTCAGGTTCATCGGCTCGTTGTCTGGAACTGGAAATCGAGATAAGTCGAGCGAGCGATGTTTGTTGGGCCTCTCAAGGATGGACGTGATTCGATCTTTTTGTAGAAACGGACTTGGCCCGGTCCGTGTATGATTTGGACACGCACACGCCGCCGACCCGTAGTCCGAACACAACTCAACTAGTACTCCCTCCGTCTTAAAATTAAAATAGACTAGCTAAATACCCGTGCGTTGCCACGGCTATGAAAAAATTAATTTACATAAATATACTAACACTTACAAAATACAATGCTCTTATAGTTTAAAACTTGTTTCTCCAACGAATAAAAATACTCTGTTATACTTAGCTTTTTGCACCTTCCACTTCATCATGTTCCCATTTAGTATTAGTCTTCATCATGCTCCTATTCTTGTGCTGCGCATTCCTCTCTCCATAATGAGATGCTAGGTTTAATTTAGACAGAAGGTGTCAAGCAGTGCAGAATGAAGTTTTTATTCATACAACAAAATTTTCTAATGATCTTTTCTTCTCACCTTGTTTAAAATTGAGCCTGGCTCAATGTCTATGAGATTGACATGTTATATAATTAGTGGCCTCGTTTAATTAGATGTCTATGTGCTCAAGCTGCTACCACGTGTCGGTGTATTGGTCTTTGCTTCCTCAATAACGCTCTGGATGAGCAGGTTATCCCTCATCTTAGACCTCCTGATCCTTGGATTGGCTCATGTTCTTCTTGCTGTAGACACTATTTTTGGTTGCCACAATCCACATTATCACGGGATGGTCTTGACATTTTCCCTTTCAATCTCCCTATTAGCGATACAGACAACTATGGACGTTTCTTGCTTCCGGTGCCGAGAAGTCCATGAGAAGGTCATTGCTTGACTGGAGTTTTGATTGCCGAGAAATTCTGCATTCTGAATTCAGGACATGCGTGCAGTCGAGAAGAGCAACGCACCATGTCCATAGCTAGTACATTGTATTTTTTCAGTTCCAAGAAATTAACTCATATAATACACTTCAAAATCAGATATTAACCAATGCACCGAAGCCTTGACGATAATTCAGATAAACTGTCCAGTAGTGCTGCTACTCGATAATTACAGTACCACTCCCGTATGATGTTTGGGATACAAATTCCACATACATACAGAATGGAACATCTTATGGACATAAGCAGGAGTTTAATGGGAAATGAGCAGACAACGAACAGAATGTCCTCTTCTTTCCCAAATCTTCTCTCCGCATACTTAAATTGGACACCGATTTCTATACCAAATCAAGAGAAACTGCAATTCAGGAGACCAAATTCACCACCTATCTCATTCCTATACTGGATTTTGAGCACGAGCTCTTCCCATATGGATCGGGCTTGAGCATGTCCCCATCGGTTGTAGCACACAACTCGTATTTGTTCATTGTTTTTCTCGGATTGCCACCCTCCCTTTGCGTTGTCTCTGCTCGGAGTCGGGGAAGATAACGTCTAGGAGTTCGCAGGAGGAAGGCGTGGTCGGGGAGCTCCGCGTGTTGGTCGCCGCCGTCGTTGCCGACCAGGTCGTTGGTACAAGCTCGCCTCTACCCAGTACGGCCGTCGCCGGTGGACCTTGTGGACCACGTCCGCTTCCGGTCGCCGCTCGGCCCCCCTCTCTCCCGACCTCGTCCATCCCCCATGGTGAAACTCGCAGGCGGCTGACCAGGTCATTGGTATAAGCTCGCCTCTACCCAGTACGGCCGTCGCCAGTGGACCTTGTCGACCACGTCTGCTTCCGGTCGCCGCTCGGCCTCCCTCTCTCCCGACCTCGTCCGTCCCCCATGGTGAAACTCGCAGGCGGCTGGCGGCGCAGGAACGCGGGCGCACGAGCTAGGAGCGACGCGGGCCAGCGGGCAAGCGAGCAGGTGGCGGCGCAAGCCGCAGGCGCGCGGTCAGGGGCGGCCGGCAGCGCTGCCCTCTCCCATCCTCTGCCCCCGAGCTCATCTAGGAAAGGACTGAACCGTGTAGTTCAACTTTGGCGGTGGCAGTGCAGGTAATAACTCCGAACCACCAGGGGTAAAAGCGTCATTTAAGTGGCAGACGGAAAATTTTGCCTGCCGACGAACGTACCACAACGTAAATTAGTAGATAGATGCTAAATTTAGATATATTTATATATTAATCAGTGTCTAGATACATCTAAATTTTGAAAAGTTTGCGATATCTATTTTGAGACGGAGGGAGTACTAGTTCAATCGGTATGATTCCTGTTCCTCCGTCCGTCTGTTCAAAAAAAATCAGTTAGGCCATCTCCACCAGGCAGACCCAACCCGTCCAAGGGCGTCCGAACGTGTTCACCCGGACGTGTAGGATGTACGTAGCCTCCCAGCGGCACCACCCATCTGGACCGACGCGTTGTATCAAATTTGGACAACAGTTGCGTCGGCCGAACAATGCGCGTGTCCTCCCGTGTCTTCCCGCGAAGGCCGAGAGCCTGCCTGCCAGCGAACCAACGGCCTTCTTCCACTAGCCATCAATGGAAAGAGAGGAAGACTGCTCCAAAGGCTGGTGTCAGGGATATGACCCCAGGGACCCCAGAGTTGCTAAAAAATCATCCTACATATGCCTATAAAGGAGAAGTAATTCGGGATAAAAGAAGAAATTAGATAAAAGGAAAAAACACAGGGCCGAGTTATGCCTAACTCGGCCTGGTTAAAATCCCTCCCAAGCTGAATCTGCCCCACCAAGGCCTGGAATCAAGTGAGCCTGGCCGAATTAACCCAGACATGCCTCACAAACCCCGACTGGGCTCCTCCCAGCCGGCCTACCTCGTCTTGCCGAGCCACCCAGCTGGCCCATCTCCACATCGCCACATTTCACCCGCTCCACGCGCCAATCCCGCCTCAACCAGCGCTTCACCGCCACCTCATTGCTTCTCCCTTGGCTCCCACCTCGACGCCAGGGAACGTCCCGCTCGATTCCCTGGGTGGGCCGGATAGGCATATCCCAGGCACCCCGGGCTGACCTCGCCCGCCTTAGTTTGCTTCCAGTCTGGGCTAAGTTCAGGCAGATCCTGGCTGGGCCCCAGAAAACCTTCAGCCGCCACCGCACCGCTCTACCCCAAGTGGGACGACATCCGGATACCTCGGCCCACCGCGGACTAGCTCTCCCCGGCTGATTCTTTCCTGCCTAGGCCGGCTGGTAGAGATCCCGGTTGGGCTCAATTTGCCCCCAGAAGACACACTACCCCGACAGCAACCCGAGCCGACTTTGGGTGACCTGGATGGGCCCCCTTTCTCCTCCTAGGCTGAGTCAGCTGCCCTCCAGGCCGAGTTTTGCACAGGAGAAGGCCCTCCAGGCCGAGTTTCAGTTAGGTAGGCCGGATTAAAGCTGCTTCCTCTTGCTCCAACGACCCCAGGCAACGCTACCTTGACCTCCTGCACTACAATGACTACGAAGCCAACCTCTACCTCGACATACCACAAGCCCTTCTGTCATATGTCAGTCTTGGGACGTCCCTTGCTCAGACTGGCACATGCCTCATCGTCCAGTACAAGATGCTCACAGGTTCTCAGGAGGGGATAAGACTAGTGACTAGGAGATGCCATACACCAGTACTAGAAAACAAATCAAAGGACAGACAAGACCTGACAAGGCTCATGCCTTGTCAGTTGACAACACCCTAGTAGTCACATCATGAATAGTGGACAAGATGCCATTAGTCAACTCAGGAACAATACATGTAGGGCATACCTTGTCCCCTGGGCTCCCCTTTATAAGGAGCACCAGGGGGATCGATCCAAGGAGACCCCTTGGGGGCTCTTTTCTTCTTTGTTCACGTACGAGCACTCCTTCTTCTTCCTCTAGCTCTCTCATATACAAAGAATACCATTACAGGCTTAGAGGGAACAAATCAAGGAGCATGAATGTAGCTACAGTAAATGGCCAGGTTATATGATCTAGCATGCATGAGTAGGGGTTTTATCTCATTAGGAGAGCCCCGAACCTAGGTACATTGTGTGTGTGTTGCCACTGTTCTTCCATATACGGTCTTCACTGCATCATCCCTCCCCGGATCCTCTAGTATCCATTCGGCCCCAACTTAAGGCTACCCCAGGCATCTGCCTGACACTACCATGACAGCTGGCCGCGCCGCTGCTGGCGCTGCCCGATGCCTGCCCTCCTGCCACGACACTTCAATGTCGTCGCTTCGGCCTTCGCGCCAGCATCCAATGTCGGGCCTTTTTAACAGGCCACTCGTGGCCATCTTCTTCCACACCACACCATTCTCTCCTCCCTCCCATCCCCCATCCTCCACTACTGGTAGCGAGCCATGGCTGACGACATTGGATCGAGGGGAGGGCGTCCAGGACAACCACCGGGCCCTAGCCGTGGCCATCGAGGCAGGCATGGAAGGGTACGGCCAGAGAAGCATGCTGCCACGGTCTCCCTCACCACCGGGTCCTAGCCGTGGCCGTCGAGGAAGGCGTGGGGGACGAGGCCACAACACACTGCCACGGTCTCTCTCACCACCGGCATCACCACGACCGTCGTCGCCCGAGCTTGAGCCCATCGACATCAGCCTCGCTGGCTTAGAGTTCGCCGTGACCATCCACTCAGGCATGATGCGGGACATGATGCTCCTTCCCCGCAAATTCTCGTTGCTGGTCGATGGCATAGAGCCCCAGCAGGTCATGCTGCGGGTGGCCGGTGTCAATACCGGCGCGTGGCCGATGGAGGTGTTGTTCGACCACCTCGGCCAGATGTTCCTCGCCAACGGATGGAGGCATTTGTCTGACTGCACCAAATCGAAGTGGGCAACTTCGTCGTCTTCAAGTACGACAGCGAAGTGATGCTCAACGTCATCGTCTTCGATGACACCATGTGTCATGCTGATTTCACTCCGACGAGTAGTCTTAGCACTAGACTAGGTTGTGCACTCGCCACGTATCGTGTTTGGAACCAAATTTGCAATGACATGTTTTTATTGAAGTCTTGAAATATTTTACAAGCAAACCACGCCTACAAAAAAATCTAACTATGCGTCGCTTATGGTGCTGGCGGCGGCGCCGGCAGGTCGTCAAGCCCCATTTCTTCTAAGAGTGAGCAGTAGATCACTTACCGCGTCTGCAACTCCTCTACAACTTGGTCGATGCGGGCACGCATGTACGCGTCATCGGGATTGGCCTGCATCACTTCCCGGAGCTCGCCACGCACGTCTGCGAGAGCTACACGCCGCCGGTGCTCCGGCAGAAAGACGCGGTTCATCACATTCCACGTGAAAGGCTCGTTGGTGGCCCTGTTATGGTCGAAGTGAGTGCGTCGTGGCGGAACATACTGTATATCTGCAACCGCCCCGGAATGGGAGGTGGAAACACGTCCAGTTCCTCCAGTGGATCCGGCCACCACGACGACAACGGGTGCTCTAGGGTGGGATTTCTGGGAGGATGTCGGGCTTGCCACGGACAGCCAGGCATGGTGGTCTGTGGGGGTGGGATTTCTGGTTGTGCCTACCTTGACTGGCCTCCCCTTTTTATGGATGCACCTGGGCGCAGCGGTAAACACCCAGAAGAGGCGGGAAATAAAGGTGGGAGGTGGCGGGGCAATGGGAACACACTGAAAAATACACCGGCGCCGACGTCGGTGAGGGGATTTTTGCTAAGCGCGGACAGATGGATCACGCCGCTGAGCACAGCTAGCTGGATAGGTCGGACCTCGACCCAAAAGTGACAACGACATTGCCCAAACGGACATAAATGAACGTTTTGGGTGCCCGTTTGGGTCGACAGGTGGAGATGCCCTTATACTTGTCGGTTTCTTTTCCATGTCGTGCATGGTTTATATTCTTTATGATTTTTTATCAAGGCAGGAACCACCCGCGTCTAACGATGCCACTACAACAACCGAACTAAAAGTCCTTCTACGGGCTAGGGCTCGGCGTCGGAATCGACCTCCTCCTCGCCTAGCTAGCCGTGGCTGCGAGTAGTTCCGTCTTTTTTCCTTGTTTATTTAAATTATGTGTAAACTTCTTTGAAACTCCCGTGAAATCGTTATTTTAATGAATTTGTCAATAATTTCAAATATTTGAACTTTTTGTATGGGGACACGTTTGGAAGCCAGCCCCCCTCCCCCAAATCTGCGATCTATCCGGCGCACCCATACGGGCGAAAAAACGGCCGCACCCATGTCGTGCATGCGTGGTTTAGGTTCGTTATGATTTTTTCTCAAGGCGATGTGTTGTGCATGGATAGGCAGGGAGTGGTCGTCCTCGTTGGTGGGCCCGTCAGCGTCAAGGAATTGAAGATGGAGGAGGGGTCCGGTCGTGTGGGTCCTTCTCGGCGGCGGCGACGCGTAGCAGGGGAAATTAATTATACTGTGCCGTCCAGTTTCGTCGAGTTTAGAGCATCTCCACTCGTCCCCCCTAAAGACCGAAAAATGCCAAAATAGGGGCGTGGAGAGAGAAAACGCAGCCCAGCCGTGTCCCCCAAAATAATTTTTCATCCGGCGCGGGCATACGAGATATCCGGCGCCCCCAGGCTAACCCCTGTCCATAGGGAGGCAATTGGGGGCGCCGGCTAATCAACAAAGCACGGAAACGATGTCACGCGTCCCTGGAGGACCACCTCTCTTCCCAATCGAGATAAAAAAATTGGGATTCGGTGGTGCGACTGGCTAACCTCTGCTCCTCATAATTAAAAACTAGCCGGCACCCCCTCATACGGGCAAAAATATGTCTCCGCCGGAGACAGTATGGGGATTTACGAGTGGAGATGCTATTAAGGTGTTTCAGTACTACCAATGGCCGATACAATTTTTTGCATTTGCATATATGCTGTTATTGAAGTATAAATTGTTGTTGTCCAATTCTGCTCAAAATACTTTATTCATTAGTAGGGCAACCAAAGAAAATGAAATGGTTCATCCATAGCCGATGGCCATGTGGAATTGTTAGCCTAGGCGCCTAGGTTGAATCTGCAAGCTTGGGGGATCTTTCCAGCAGGCTTCACACCTGCAACCCTCGGGAACACAAGTAGCCTTCGTGCCACCATTGCTCTTACACCAACTCGTGCAGTTATTGATGTCACACGGTGATGGACCAGTTCCAATCTCAGGACCGCAGTGATCCGCCTCAATGGCTGCAGAAAGAAATTTTAGGGTTAGGCTAGATAAGTTGTCATACGGAATACAAATATACCACTGTATCTTCAAGTATTGAACACTAGAACATGCCTAAACAGTACTGCATATTATGGTGTCCACAAATAAATTTGTTGAAGATTGTTTGGAAAGGAAAATTCTCACATATGTTAGGTGGCTTAACAGAACATGTACATACGTGGTCCATGTATTGAAAATACCTGAGGTTAGCATGACGAGGGCAAGGCCCAAGAGAAGAACTTGTGCAGTCCTCATCCCCTGCTACAACCGCTAGATCTGTTACTCTACAAATTCTTATGTGTCATCGCAATGCAAATGGGCCTCTTTTATAGACGAGGACGTCCGCTTTTTAGCATGGAGATCGGGACATTAATAATTAGTTCCACCAGAATATAAAAAGATATTGTACATTAATTATTAGTTGTGCCAGAATATAACAAGATATTGTACATTAATTAATACCATTCAGAGAAGATATCTAAGCCATCAATGAGGAAAATCGTTGCTATATATGGATGCAATTAATTAAAGAAAATCACTGTATTTTTTAGCAAGTTATGGTCTACTTTAAGGAAGATTTAAACTGCATTTACTCATATATTACAAATTTATTGAATTTCTTTAATTGAATTGCATCCATATATACTGGTGCTTTTCTTTTCAATTTTTTCCACTCCTTACTATACATATTAATGGACTCAGATTTGTCTAGATTCAATAAATCTAGACAAAAATTAATGGACTCAGATTTGTTTAGATTCGGATTTATCTAGACATGTTCTAGTGCTAGATCTATCTAAAATCTTAACAAATTTGAGTCCATTAATTTGGATCGGAGGACAATATTGAGTAAAATTTGTTGGAGGAGCCGGCGGAGATGGTGGATGACCAAAAAAGAAATACACATGAGATACGTGATGAACGGACGATATGTATCGTCCAATAACAGAAAGCCAATGTTCTTTTTAGGTAATATAATAACTAGTAAGTGTGCACGTGCATGTGACACGACCATCTCTATTGATATATATAAAATCCTCTAAGCACGAAAATATAGACGCTTAAAAAGCAGAAAGTGTCTCCGGTTCCTGAGTCCAATGTTTTCTTCATTTTAAAAATTCTAAAATTATATTTATAAATTATAGAAAATTCTGAAGATAGTCAATGTGGCATCTCACAAGCATGCAAAGTCATAACGCTAAATTTGCATTGTGGATTACATAAAACATGACAAAATCTTGAGAAAAATTGAGGATTTGAAAAATATGAAAGTACTGATCCATGCTTTTTGTCATTGTTGTGTACCTCTGAATACAAAAGTATTGAAAATTATTATCTTGCCTGTTTGTGGGATACATCGTTTGTTTTATCCCTTTTTTTAATTTGTTTGTACTCGCAAATATGATTTTTGAATTTTTCGAATAAAAGGAGCACTGGAGCTCAAAAATCTCTAATTCTTAAATTGTTAAAATAAAAAAGATGAAATGTACTCTATACTATTTTGTTTATTACAACTAATGCAATGTACCACGTTAATTTGAAATAGACACATCGCTGGAAATATCCAACACGAGGAAACAGGTGATCCTAACTATTGGACAGCTAGGTGTTTCTTAATTCAGAAACAAACACTTTTTTCAATTCAATGAATAGTTGGCAGTTGTCAATTGAAACTCAATAAGAAAAAAGAGGTGGCTAAAAAAAGTGTCTGTTTTATTTACTCCTGAACAGACACATTTCTGCCCTCTCATTTTCCACCTCTCCTTTCTTGAGTTCCGTTGAATGTTGTCAATTTTGAGTCCATTTCTCTCTAGTGAATGGACAACAGCCCAACAGAAATCACACTTAGGCCTTGTTTTATACGGGGGTATTTTAGTGGATCTAGGAGTATTTATCCCACGGGGATTTGGTGAAACCGAGCCGTTCACCCGAAAAGCGAGACCAGAGGGAGCGAGAGATAGAAAGTCAGAAACGCGAGTCCGACTAGCGTTTCAGTATACACGCATATTAGAGGGTTTCAGAGGGGTTCGCTGGGGTATCTGGGGGCTGAGACCGTCCAATCCAGGCCTGCAAAACAGTCCAGCGGGGATTTGCCGGGATGTCTGGCTGGGCCGGAGTAATACTCACCGATCCCCCTCAAAACCAGCGTGCAAAACAAGCCCTTAGGAAAAACTCACCCCAGCCTCTCCCAGTAAAGCACAGTGTAGAAGCGTATCTTCTTCTTCAGCAAGCACACCATCGACCACCAGATCAACTAGACGGCTGCCTCCCGTCTGGCTTGCCGATCTCTAGATTGACAAATCACCAACAGAAGAACAAAAAATAGCATAGAGGGGGATAATACCATAGTCTCCGATATATCAAGATACTAAAGAGAAGAGCCTATAAAATAGCAGAGAGCGCCATCTATGACTGTGAGTGATGTCTGTCTTATAAGCATAATAAATTCAAAATATTCATATATTACTCACTACCTAGGACATACCAACACAATTATCTAATACACAATCACCTCAGCATATGAAGTGCACGGTACTTGACTGCTTGTAAGTAACACTGCAGTCACTGTACTTGACTGCTTGTAAGTAAACATTATTAAACTTGAAAAAATGTCTTAAAAAAATCAAAGAAGAACTGCAGAACTTATATGTGGGTGTGTGTTGTTGTCATTGTCTCCCACTATAGCAAATGCATATACACGAATTATGTAGGTTTGCATATTGTTGTAGCAAGTGCATATACCAGAATTATGTTGGTCTCCAGAATGTTTTGAAACATTGCCTAAGAATGAATGAAAGAACCGAAGGACGTGAATTAACAGTACTACAAAACTGAGAAACTGAAACAAGACTCAAGAAAAAGAACTTAGAACGCCGAGAAGATAGTAGTAAAAGTGATGGGTACGACAACTTGTGGCTACGTTTGCCTATAATCCTTATCTTGACGCTTGGTCAAGGTCTATGCTACTATCATAGTAACGTTGAGAAGATAGTTATAACAAGTAGATTATTGAAGGTTTGAATTTTTTTCCATTAGGTGACATGCTAATGTGCTGAAACTTTTACCATGAATATAAAAAATATTTCAATAAGAACAATTCCATTCTATTTTTGCAGGTCTTTGTGCCGGCAGCACAGTGGCTAGGTACACCCCTGATACAAATGAGAGTTTATTTTCCCAGGTACTAGTTCAATGCAGAAAAAGAGATGAGTAAAAATGATCACTTCCTTGCTACAAGAAATGAGTAAGGAAATTTTTTCATACATGGCGCTGCTACGGGGTGATCTGGACATAAATTGCTCATATGAGAATGCACATTTTCAGTATAGCAAAAGACCATGCAAAGACTGAATGTTAGAACTATCTGTTTTGGTTTCACATAAAGATTTGATAATCATGGAAAAAGTGCATAAAAGGGACCAAAAGCTTCTCATCATTAACAAACTATGTGACAATGCTTTTATTTCCTTTGCTTGCAGGTAAGAACTCTTCAGCCTAAAAATCAACGGAGATTGGGAAAAAGGCTATGAGACAGCTGAAGCAGATCAGGATATTCAAGCTTAAAAATCACAAAACCTAGGCAACACAGCAAGATCTAAATAATACAGAAGGACTGAGTGAATGATGAAATGGAATTTTGTATCCGATTTAGACACTTTATCATTGTAATAATGGAAGTATGTGCTAGATAGCTACAGAATTTTCATTGTTTTTTACACCATACAACATTATGTGAAAAGAATACTTTTGTTTCCGAGTGCAATAGTTACATCGTAAAAGAAATATATACTGAAGATGTATTATGATGATAAGTCCTACAGAGCTAGGATGCGAATAATTCACTCACCGTAAAAGGAAAAAACTAGAGCTTCCTACTTCTCCTGCTTCACTCAACACCTTTTGTGCTATGGAGATAACACAAGAAACAAAGTGAAATGCACTTCAAAGATACATGGATGGGAACAAGAGGAGAAATCTAGATTGGAAGTACAGAGGAAAAGAAAGAACTCATCGACAATGGATGGACTCACACTCCACTGCTCTTCTTCCTCCTCTGCAACTTTGTCTCTCCATGAACTCACGGACATAAAGAGAAAGGCAACCAGAGTGAAGAAATAAGTAGTGAAGACCGAAGAAAACACAAGGTTTGAAAAAATAACATAACCTAGAGTAACCGAAACTAAAGGAAAGTGACCAATGAACTGCACCACCGTGATAACTTACTTCCTCCTCTGCAACTTTGTCTCTCCATGAACTCACGGACATAAAGAGAAAGGCAACCAGAGTGAAGAAATAAGTAGTGAAGACCGAAGAAAACACAAGGTTTGAAAAAATAACATAACCTAGAGTAACCGAAACTGAAGGAAAGTGACCAATGAACTGCACCACCGTGATAACTTACATGACTCCAAATTCAGAAAATTCAGATAAGCCTACAAAATTCAGAAGAGAGAGAAACACATGACGATGTGACATGGAGATAATGAACAACGAATGGGAATGAGAAAATCAAAAGACTAGGAAAATCCTAAAGAATTAAGCTGACTAAACTGCAAATTGAAAGACTGAATAAAATTAACTGACGAGAAATTTAAAAAACTTAAGAACTAAAGTAGTTGGAAGTATTAAGATAACTGAACCAAAAAAACTGAGAGCTTGACGAAAATAAACTGAGAAGGTTGAGCAAATAAACCCGAGAAAGACTGAAATAGTTGAAGAGCAAGATTTAGAAAAATGAGAAGGACTCACATAAATGAATATTGAAAGATTGAAAATTAACAATGTTCATTCTCTTCCATCAGTCACTCTCTTTATCTTCCTTTAGTTCACTGAATGAGTGAATAAATAAAAAACCTTAAGGAAGGAACTGAGGCAATAAGAAGATGAGAAACTGAAGAAAGAATACTGGAACATTGAATAAAAATGAGAAATTAACTGAAGGAAATCTTGAGAATGCAAACTCAAAGAGCTGATACAATGAGCTAAGATGGTAACTTATAAATTGATACACTGATCAACTAAACATTGAAAGTAATGAGAAATGAATACCGAAGGAAAAAAATGAATAAAGAATAATCAAAACTAAGGAAATGAAAAACAAGAATAAGAACACTGAAGAAACATTTAAAACAAATAGACTGAAATGCATACTGGATGTCGTTGTTCTTCGTCACAACTATGAAAATATACACAGTGTCACGCCCACGACGCACAACTTCTACTACCTAGCGTGCAAGACTGAGCCGACATGCTGGTGTGCTGCTACTGCCACACCAGAGCGTACATCAGGGGATGAGCATGCACCAGGAGACAAGCAGACCACAACACCTTTGCCAACCAAGCAAGCAGTTGGACCCCATGGTTTGGGTCCTTAAGTAGCTACTACTCCGAGAGCAACAACGACAAAGATGAACTCCCTGAATTGTCTTCTCTTCTCTCAAACTTTACTCTCTCATGTCCTTCCCCAACTACTCATCCCTCTATATATATCTGAAACTCTTGTATCCACATCAAAGCTGAATCTAAAAATTGAGCAGAGAGAGTTGGGACATCAAAGACGGCATCAAGTTTGTGTAGATCAGCTTGAACTGAAATCTATACATGAAAAGAGGTTGATATAATCAATAGAAAACTTAGTACACCAGCGTAAACCAAAACTAATGAAAGGTCACACACTTGCATCCCGAAACCTAAATCAAATAATAAGAAATTCGGTTGGATCATTGATGTGCTGCAACCGAAAAGTAAAGACCTACCACCACCATAGATCAATCAATCCATAGATCTCGAGTGCGGCAACACAATACAGAGACTCCATGCCCCCAACAATAACCAGCACCACGCGCTACAAGCAACAACGACTAGAAATTGGAGCAAAATTGAACAACAACATTGAAATCGATATGGCCGGAGGCATACCTATCTCTCTGGCGACGCACATGCCTTCCGCGCTCACGAATCAACGATTTCATCTCCGTTTGCACGAAAGGGGGCGCGAGCCACTTATCTCTCCTTCCCCGCTACCGGTGGCTTCAACGTCTCACCTCTCTCCATCGGCTGAATCATCGCCTCGCGAAGCGCCATCCCTCCATCAGCGGCCGAGATAGCTGCGGCGTCGCTGCTGCCCTCTCCACCATGTCTCTCGGTCTCTTCCTCTCGGGGAACACGAACAAAGTGACGGTAGTGAGCAGAAGCAAATTCAAAAAGAAAATCTAGGCCACACGACGCAACCGCCACACACCTTCCTCACTCCTCACTCAACCTCTCACTCTCCAAGAAAAAACCCTCTCTCTCTAAGATCACAGCAGGCCACTCCCATGCCTCCAGTCCTCTGCTTCGCTCCTTATCACGAGTGCGGTCCATGAATCCACGAGGGCTTGTTTTGCGGACTGTTGAGTATAATCTCCAGTAAATTTGGTGAAAACGGCTATGACACCCAATCCTTCTGATTCCACGGTAATCCGGTTTCACCTCAATCCCCTACTTCAACATGATTGTTTGGTACACTGATCGAGACGGTTGTGCATGCGTCGTTGATTGCTAGTCTGCCAGAAACACGAGGGGGCAGGAGCGGTTTGTTTTCCACTGCGGCCCGACGTGTTTTGCAGGGATTACTAGGGCTAATCCCACTCAAAACCAGCTTGCAAAACAGTGTATTTGTGGTTTGTTGTGTTTTTGGTTTGGGGCGGGATCAACCCTAGGAAACCCGTCAAAACTCTCATGCAAAACAAGGCCTGAAACAGCCCTACGCGGCACCTCTGCCCCACGTAGCAGGCTCCTCAGCAGCCCCTAGGCGCTAGAACAATGTTGCTCATGCTAGCACGTCCCAAATGACCGATCATGTGTTGTCAGTGGGCCGTCGTTTGGGTCTCGCAGCTGGAGATGCTCTTACACTTAGAGCGGATTACGTAGATGCTAAGATCCATGGTGGCGGCATGGATCTAGATTCTCACACAATGGGATGGACATATGACCCGAAAACCGACCTAACAAACCGATATAAGCCACAAATAATTCGAAGTGATCGAAACCGAGATATTGGGTAGTGAGGTCAGTTAGCAATTCTTGATAACCGAATTACTTTTGGTGATTTCGGTTTGTAGCATCAGCCCACCAAACTGACCGAAGGACCGGAGCTCACCCCACCCCATTAATCCCAACACTACTGCAAAACTTGCGCCACCGCCCGCCGCCTCCCAAAATTGCGAATCACGGAAAGGCACCCTATTCCAAACCCCCTCTCAAGAAATCACGGCACATATTGATCCTTATCCGCAAAAGCGTTTTGTTGCTAGAACTTTGAAATATGAGCCGAGACTATTTAAGTTTTTATTTGAATTTGCTAAGAAAAAGTTTAGAAGATACACATGGAGCTGTCTATGGGAACGTGGCTGGTTAGAGACGCGGCTCAAAGACGGTGTTGCGAGACGTCGTTTGGGGCTCGCGGTTTGAGATGCTCTTACAATTAGGCCGGATTATGCAGATACTAGGATCCTAGGATCCGTGGCGATTGTGAACTGATTTAACCTACACAAACCAGAAGTAACCTAAACCAAGACCTTGGGTACCGAGGTCAGTTAAAAATTCTTGATAACCAAATTACTTGGTCCACCAAACTAATCAAAGGACCGGAGCCTACCCTATTCCAGCCGCCCCTAGACGCATTTTTTGCGCCGGCGCCAAAAAAACTCCCGGACGCCCCTAGGAGCCCTTTTTTGCCGGCACTGGTCGTTTTTTCATCTAGCATATCCAGGACAAACCCAATGCATAGCGGGGTGAGCGGGGGCGCCGGTTGAAGCGAAAAGGCAGCGATCACGCTCTATCAGTTAGACGATGCAAAATCCCCCCACTTCCACCTTTTCAATGACGCTCGCCCATTTCCTTCCCCTCGCTGCCTCTCGCCTCGACACCATGCCTCTCCCCAGCACCACCCCTCTCCCCCATCACCACGTCGTTTGGGGCCGCCGCACTGTCGGTTCCTAGACTTCATCCTGCCGGCTTTCACTGTCGGCTGGCTTCGCGGACAGTTTCGCGCTATTCCAGCGGCCTCCTTGTCCGTTAGGTGTTTTGTGATTTGCCTCCCCTATGATGGACTCATACGACGAGCATATGTTCGTCGCTCTAATGAAAGAGGAAGCCGCCTCTCGCGGATGATGAAGATGTAGGGTTCGTTGCATGGAAAACAAAAAAATTCTATCGCAAGAACAAACAAAACCATAATCTATGGAAAAGCCAAGATCTAATCTATGAGATAAGTGCAACGAGATAGATCTGTACTAAGCCTTGTAGATCCAAAGCCTTGATCAAGATCGGATCTCGTGGTTGATGTAGACGATCACTTGTCGATCTCAAGATCGAGTAGACGATCCTTCCGGCGCCACGTTCCGGCAGCGCTTCCGCACTCGGTCACACTTACGGAGTCGATGTAGACATTCCTCTCCCTGTTCCAGCGGGCAGTAGAAGTAGTAGATCTCCACGGAATCCTAGTAGCACGACGACATGGTGGTGGTGGTGGACAAGAGATCCTACAGGGCTTCGCCTAAGCCGAAGCAGGAGGAAGGAGGAGGAGCAGGGTGGCAGCTAGGGCAGGGTGGAAGGGGCAAGGGGGAGGCGCCCCTCCCCTCCTTTATATAGAGGGGGTGGCCTAGGGTTTCCCCCTTTGCCCTCCTAGGGCCGGCGCACAAGGGAGGGGGGAGTTTTCTCCCTCCCCCAAGTATTCCCCTTTCATTTCTTGGTTTTCAAGTAAACAACATAGAACCTTCTGGAACCTTCTGAAACTATCTAAAACCTTCTAGAAGCTCCATACGAATACCCCGGAACGTTTCTGAAACCCATAAATTGATCTCCATTATACCGAACAAATCCGAATCTCCTCGTGATGTCCTGGATCCAATCCGAGACTCCGAACAACATTCGGTCTCCAACTCGTATTCCATATCTACCTAAACAACATTGAACCTTAAGTGTGTCACCCTATGGTTCGTGAACTATGCAGACATGATCGAGACACCTCTCCGGTCAATAACCAATAGCTGGACGTGGAGATCCATAATGGCTCCCACATATTCAACGATGACTTTGTGATCGATAGAACCATTAACATACGACACTGATTCCCTTTATCACGCGATACTCTACTTATCTGAGGTTCAATCATTGGTATCTCCATACCTAGTTCTACCTCGTTACCGATAAGTACTCTCTACTCATTCCGTGATATGACATCCCTTGTGACCTAGTCACATGCTTGCAAGCTAATTGGATGAAATTCCACCGAGAGGGCCTAGAGCATATCTATCTGTCATATGGATGGACAAATCCCATTCTTGATCCATGCACTTTAACACATACTTTCAGAATACCTAATGCCACCTTTATAACCACCTAGTTATGAAGCGGCGTTTGATGTCATCAAAGCACTCATCTAGTGATGGTGATTAACATGATCTCATGGTCGAAGGATTAGGTTACTATGCATTTGAAAGCTTGTAGCAAAACAAACTTAATGACTTGATCTTATGTTATGCTTACTATGGGTGTATGTCCATCACATCATTCTCCTAATGATATGATCTTCTTATTAATAACATCCAATATCCATCATCAAAAAACCATGATCATCTGTTAATCAACAAGCTAGTCTTAGCAAGAGGCTTACTAGGGACTCCTTTACGTTTACAAAACACACAAGTATTAGTGTTTCTATTAATACAATTATAGCATGGGATGTAAACATTTATCATAAATACAAATATATATTAATAACCATTTTATTATTGCCTCTTGGGCATATCTCCAACAGTCTCCCACTTGCACTAGAGTCAATAATCTAGATTACATGGTAATATACCTAACACCCATGGCGTTCTGGTGTTGGTCATGCTTTGCTCTATGGAGAGGTTTAGTCAACAGATCTGCCACATTCAGATCAGTGTGTACTTTGCAAATCTTTATGTCACCATCTTGGACATACTCACGGATAGCGTGAAAATGTAGCTTGATGTGCTTCAGCTTCTTGTGTGGCCTTGGCTCGTGTGCATTAGCTATGGCACCCATGTTGTCACAATAGATAGCCATCGGGTCCAACGCACTAGGAACCACACCAAGCTCAGTAATGAACTCCTTCATCCATATCGCTTCTTGTGCAGCCTCCGAAGTAGCTATGTATTCTAATTCAGTTGAAGATTTCACCACAACGCTTTGCTTGGCATTCCTCCAGCTCACTACAACACCATTCAAAATAAATACGTATCCAGACTGTGACTTCGAGTCATCCGGATTGGTGTTCCAACTAGCATCGGTGTAACTGTTTACAACAAGTTGTTCATCACCTCCATAAGAAAGAACCATATCCTTAGTCATATTCAGGTACTTTAGGATATTTTTTACCGTTGTCTAGTGTTTCATTCCAGGATCACTTTGATATCTTCTAGTCAAACTAACAACATGTGCTATATCCGGTCTTGTACACAGCATAACATACATGATAGAACCTATGGCCGAGGCATAGGTGATTTTACTCATCTTCTCTCTATCTTCTGCTGTAGCTAGACTTTGAGTCTTACTCAAGGTCTTAACTGGCAACATGGGCAAGAAACCTTTCTTACTTTCTTCCATTCTAAACTTCTTTAGAACCTTGTCCAGGTATGTACTTTGTGAAAGCGCTATTAAGCGTCTTGATCTATCTCTATAAATCTTGATGCCTAAAATGTATGCCGCTTCGCCAAGATCCTTCATTGAAAAACTATTATTAAAATAGGCTTTGACACTTTCAAGAAGTTCTATATCATTCCCAATCAACAATATGTCATCCACATACAGTACTAGGAACGCTACAGAGCTCCCACTCACTTTCTTGTAAGTACAAGCTTCTCCATAAGTTTGTATAAATCCAAAGTTTTTTATCACCTTATCAAAACGTTGATTCCAACTCCGGGATGCTTGCTTCAGTCCGTAAATGGAGCGCTAAAGCTTGCACACCTTGTCAACATCTTTAGGTTGTACCATATACAACTCTTCCTCAATGTCACCATTAAGGAATGCCATTTTGACATCCATCTGCCAAATCTCATAATCAAAATATGCAGTGATTGCTAACAAAATCCTCATAGACTTTAGCTTTGCTACTGGTGAAAAGTCTCATCGTAGTCAACTCCTTGAATTTCTCGGAACCCTTTCGCGACAAGTCGAGCTTTATAGACAGTAACATTACCATCAGCGTCTGTTTTTTCTTTTAAAGATCCATTTGTTCTCAACAGCCTTGTGGCCATTCGGTAGGTCCACCAGAGTCCATACTTGATTTTCGTACATGGATCCTATTTAGGATTTCATGCCTTCTTGCCATTTGTCGGAATCTGGGCTCATCATAGCTTCCTCATACGTCGCAGGGTCATCGATGTTGTCCATCAACATGACATTCAAGGCAGGGTCATACCAATTAGGAGTGGTATGAACCCTCATTAACCTGCGAGGTTCAGTAGCAACTTCGTTCAAAGTTTCATGATCATCATCATTAGCTTGTTCTGTCATTGGTGCAAGTGGCACAGAAACATCTTTCGGTGTTGCGCTACTCGCAAATCCAAGAGAAGGTTCGACCTTGTCGAGTTCTACTTTCCTTCTAGTCACTTCTTTCAAGAGAAACTCCTTCTCAAGAAAGGATCCATTCTTGGCAACAAAAACTTTGCCTTTGGATCTATGATAGAAGGTATACCCAATTGTTTCTTTAGGGTATCTTATGAAGACACATTTTTCCGCTTTGGGTTCAAGCTTGTCGGGTTGTAACTTCTTTACATACACTTCACAACCCCAAACTTTAAGAAACGACAACTTAGGTTTCTTACCAAACCACAATTCGTACAATGTCGTTTCAACGGATATAGATGGTGCCCTATTTAAAGTGAATGCGACTATATCTAATGCATAACCCCAAAACAATAATGGTAAATTTATAAGAGACATCATAGACCGAACCATATCTAAGAGAGTTCGATTACGATGTTCAAACATACCATTACGCTATGGTGTTCCCGGCGGTGTCAATTGCGAAAGTATTCCACATTTCTTTAAATGCATACCAAACTCGTAATCCAGATATTCACCTCCACGGTTAGAACGCAGAAACTTAATCTTCTTGTTATGCTGATTTTCTACTTCACTTTGAAATTCCTTAAACTTCTCGAAAGTTTCGGACTTATGTTTCTTAAAGTAGACATACCCATATCTACTCAAGTCATCCGTGAAAGTAAGAACATAACGATATTCACCGCCTGATGCTACACTCATTGGGCCGCACACATTGGTATGTATTATTTCCAATAAGTCCGTAGCTTGCTCCATTATCCCAGAGAATGGAGTCTTAGTCATTTTTTCGCATTAGACATGTTTTGCATCTTTCAAGTGATTCAAAATCAAGTGATTCAAGAAGTCCATCAGAATGGAGTTTCTTCATGCGCTTTACTCCAATGTGACTACGACGACAGTGCCACATGTATGTAGAATTATCATTTATTTTCATTCGTTTAGCATCTATGTTGTGAACATGTGTATCACTACTATCGAGATTCAATAAGAATAAACCATTCATGTCAGGTGCATTACCATAAAAGATATTGCTCATATAAATCGAACAACCATTATTCTCAAACTTAAACGAGTAACCGTCTCGCAATAAACAAGATCCAGAAATAATGTTCATGCTTAACGTATGCACCAAATAACAATTATTCAAGTTGAAAACTAATCTCGAAGGTAGATTAAGAGGGAGCGTGCCAACAGCGATCACATCAACCTTGGAGCCATTTCCAACGTGCATTGTCACCTCTTCTCTCGCCAGTCTTCATTTATTCTGCAACTCTTTTTTCAAGTTACAAATACGAGCAACCGAACTAGTATCAAATACCTAGGCACTACTACAATTACTAGTAAGATACACATCAATAACATGTATATCAAATATACCTTTTTACTTGATGTTGTCATTCTTCAGATCTGCCAGGTACTTGGGATAGTTGCGCTTCCAGTGACCTTCACCCTTGCAGTAAAAGCACTCAATATCAGGCTTAGGACTAGCCTTGGGCTTCTTGGCAGGTGCGGCAACTTTCTTGCCGTCCTTCTTGAAGTTGCCCTTGTTCTTAGGCTTGCCATGTTTCTTGAAATTGGTGGTCTTATTGACCATCAACACTTGGTGCTCTTTCTTAATCTCCGCTTCAGCAGTTTTTAGCATGGAGAAGAGTTCAGGCAACGTCTTGTTCATGCAATGCATAGTGTAGTTCATCACAAAGTTCTTATAACTAGGTGGCAGTGATTGGAGGACACGATGAATCCCCAACTCATTAGGAATCATTATTCCCAATTCTTGGAGCCTGTTCGCGTGCCCATACATTTTGAGCACGTGATCTCTAATGGAGCTACCCTCTTCCATTTTACAGTTAAAGAACTTCTTGGAGGCCTCACAACATTCCACGACCGCATGAGTCTCAAAAATAAGTTTGAGCTCATTTCAAAAGGGTCGCGGTGCTCAAAGCACTTCCGAAGCTCCGATTCTAAACCATACAGGATGGCACACTAAACTGTGGAGCTGTGGTTCTTCCGAGTGACGTAAACATTTTTCACATCATCGGTAGCATCCTCTGCAGGTGGGTCACCTAGCGGTGCATCGAGCACATAGGTCAACTGACCAGCGCTGAGGAGAATCCTCAATCCACAGAATTAGTCTGTGAAGTTGCTTACATTGTTTTTCAGCTTTTCTTTCTCTAGGAATGTATTAAAGTTGATGGAGGGGTTCGCCATAATCTACAACATATTTGCAAATAGTTTAGACTAAGTTTATGACAAATTGAGTTAAAATTTAATTCTTAAATTAACTAGGTGAACTCCCACTGAAAACAACATCCCTCATGTTGCCTTAGTGATTACACGAACCAAATCCACTACACCAAGTCTGATCTTCACGAGAGAAGATGTAGCTTCAAAGGCAAACAATCAACATGTTCATCATATCATTCATATGACTCATGCTTTACCTTTCGGTATTCTATATTCTAAGACCATGCCTATACATGCTAGGCTCGTCAAGATTAACCTTAGTATCCGCATTTGCAAATCTGGCTTGCACCCATTGTATGCACACGTAGAATCTATAACACCCGGTCATCACGAGATGCTTGGAAACGACGAGTCTTAGCAACGGTTCCTACTAAGTACGAACACTTTATTACTTGATAATTTAGTGAGAGGGATCATCTTATAATGCTACCGTCGCGATCTAAGCAATAAAAAATGTAAAAATGATTAACATCACATGCAATTCATAATATGTGACACGATATGGCCTTTCTTCCTGTGCCTTTTATCTCCATCTCCAAAGCACGGACATGGTCTCCATCATCACCAGTGTGGCGTGAAGGTCAGTGGCGCCGCTTCATGGTTGTCCATCACTAACAACAAGTATTATAACTACTTGTAATAAAGCTATTACATGATGAATAGACATGCATGTCTTAACAAAATTAAACACAACCATTAGGCTCCTTCCGGTTGCCTTATTACAACAAGGATCATTGCATACATCAAATATATTCACAATCACATCGTGGCCATATCACATCACATGCCCCTGCACAAATAAGTTATACACCTCTAATTTTATTTGCATATTTTACGTGACTTTGGGCTTTCGAATAAGAACCGATTGATAGATGTGAGATTAGACATATTTTTGATGGTTTTCCTTTGGATTTGATCATTTTCTAGCTTTACCTAAAGCTGATACTTCGGTAGCAAACAAAACTTGGTTTTATGAGGCATCACAAACAAAAGTTGTATTGTGACTCTCTTTGTCAACCTCACCTTTTTGTTCCTCCTTTTCATCGACTAGTGTTTTAATAGCAATGATAGAATCAAAAGTAGGAGTTGAAGGTGTGAGTGGGTGATCAATCCGTTCTTCCTCCTCTTCCTTATGCTCCTTTTCCTCTCCACTTAAATTATTTTCGCAAAAGAGGAATATGAGGTATACTAAATTGAAAACACCATCAAGTGCTTCAGTTTCAACATCAATACTTCCTAGTCTAAATACCATTTCAGATGCACATTTGAAAAGAATGTATTCTAGTACTTACAAACTAGCATAGGATTTATCTCTATTATAATTTGCTAGAGTAGGATTGTTGGAATACTTACACTGAAAATTAAGGTGGTCATCTTTAATACAAATTGTGCAATAAGATCCATCATAAGCACACAACCATAATGAATGCATTTCCAATTGGTCCACCAATTTCTTTATCAGATCATATCTAGCAACCAGGCTTGATGAACTTGAATCCCTTATCTCCTCCAATGCTTGTATTATCTCTTGAACAAAATTTATCTTGGAAGACATGATTAGCAACAGTTTTTATAATTTTTGGTTTTGTAATTTTTTTGTTCTTTTCAATATAAAATAAAGTAGTAAGATAATAGCAACACGCGGAAATAAACTATGTGCGAGTAGGAAGGTAATAACCGGACGCTTATCTCCCCGGCAACAACGCCAATTTGATGACTGGATTCCTGCACCAACAACAGGGTTATTGTAATACTTATAGCAGCAAATATTTAAGAGTTTGTCCCGATGGGAGATCGATGAATGGAAACAACACGACCCTGTAGCCAGTTGTCAATGCGGCCACGTTTCGCACCCAAACCGTGGTTTGAAAATAGCCTATTCTATAAGTTACTAGAACATCGATAATTGAGAGAGGTTTATAATATCTAATAACAAAGAACTTTTAACAAGAACAAATAAACTAAGATGGAAAGTAAACATGAATATGAACTGAATTAAAGAGATTGTAGTTGTAGGATTGAATGGAATGAGAGAGGGCTTCTAGGCTTCGGTCTCACTAGTACTAGATGGGCAAATATATGTGTGATCTATAAGAGATTTCTTAGACAAATAAATGTTCTCTAATTGATTACCGGGCTATCACACTATGTGCACTATGCATGGTTCTCGCATGTCACTGCAAGGCAAAAGGCACTTCCGGACCAAAGGACCACATAAACTCATCTTAGATCACAATAAATTCTAACTTAGCGCACTACATCATACCTCAACCTAGAACTGAATCAATCACTCACACATGGATGAACAACAAAATATATATAAATATATAATGATATCACAACCGTGTTCAATCTTACAATTACTAAACACAAGAGAGAGAGGAGATGGAGATGATGATGGAGATGGAGATCGATGCGTGGTGGTGGTGATGTCTTCCTTCTCCTCCCCTTCTTCTTGCTTGGATGCCTTGATGGTGATGGTGTTGAGGGATATCTAGATCTCGGAGGCGTGGTTGAGGCAGAGCTCCGCTGCAATGGAGATCGGATGGGTGGCAGCAGCGGCAGAGCTCGGCCCCTGAAGGGCTATAGCTTCGTGGCTCTCTCTTGGGTCCTCCCTCCTTTATATAGGCCTTAGGGGTGCCCTAGGGTTTCCCCAATATCGTCATATGACTTAGAGAAGGTTCAAGAGCTTTTCTGGGGTAAAATCCCATCGTTTGCGACCTTTTTGGCAACTATACGGGTGGAGCTATACGACCAGAAAATAGCTCCGGCCGTATAGTTGTTCGTCAAACTGTTTGTCTCATTTAGTATTTTGGCCGCGATTGCTTCATACGAACTCCATTTTGGGTGTTCTTGGGCTCTTTGAGTTTGTATCATCGAGGGCTACAACCCCATGGTCTTGGATATTTATTTTGACAAGTTAAAAAAAACACTTTTTCAACCTCTCAAATGGCTAAGTCTAGTCCCTGTAGCTCCTCCATACTATGCTCTCTTTGTCCCTTTTGCCTTTGTTTTATCCATAATCATCATCAACACCTACACACATGTCATAGACAAGGAAAAGTGATAAAATTCTACCTAAACTACTAAATGTGCAAAGCTCATATGAAAGTAAATGAGAACTAGAAGTCATGCATATAAGGCATAGCTATAGCTGAAAGAAATATGATATGAGAGATAAATGGCTCATTTTATATGGCTAAAAGAGGTGGTATTTCACATACATGAACTTCCCCAAGCTAGATCGTGCTCGTCCTCGAGCAGGAAGGGTCAGTAATAAATTAATGGTTGTGAAATAGCTTATCATTGGAAATCAATGCCTTGTATCCTTATTTCTTCTACAAGCTTGAAGAGAGAAAACATGTATTCATACAAGGCAACACAAGCTCAGTTACAAAGAACACTAAAGATTCATCAAAACTTATATGCTCCATGTCAACAGTGAATCTACTTGCAGACAAACTTGTGATCCTCTTATTGCACCTTTTGTATAACTTTTCATATCATTATTTTTTATGAGGCAAAACTTAGTCACAAATAGATGTCAAGCATAAATAGGAATAAAGTTTACCCGATCATGTCATCTAGTTAAGGCTCTCAAGTGCAAACATTAGTTATTGAGTTTTAGAAAGTTTATCTCTTAGTAACGAGATTTATGCCAAAAGGAAATGCGAGAACATGTCAAAAGAAGCATAGCATTAGAGTCTCTCATTTGGTCATCCACATCAATGAATCATGGCTATCAAACACTCATTTTATATTCTTTATCTTTCTAAAACTTCAGTTCATCAGTAATGAGATCATGCCAAAACTTAGTGTGTTTAATCATACTGTGCAGGCTAAGAATGGATACTCGTGACCATTACCAAAGTTTCCCTTTTCGGTATAATGATTTCCCATAACGGTCAGAGGAGTATTCCCTCTTTTGCTTTGAACACAGGCCCATGAGAATACCAATGCATACCCAAATATAGCATTTTTGCTACATATGTTGGGTAACTCATAGCCAAACTCCAAGAGTTTCCTCTTTTTGGATTGTTCAAAGGCCAGCGGAGTTGTTAGCATCCCATGTTGTGCGACAGTGGTGGAGACACGCATAAAGAAATATCATACTTTAATCAACAAGTCAAGATTTGGCATGCATCTCAATTACCGCTAAATATTATTTTCTTCAAACAAATCCTTTCAAAGAGTACCATCAAGTCGATCATCACATCTATGGTGTTGAGTATCTTTAAGGCTAAACTTTTAAGACAATTAAACAACACCTTATTTAGCATAGAAATCAAAACTTCGAAATATCATTTCCAATTGACAACTCCTTTCGTAAGCAAACTATCAAGTCTATTGTTTTGAAATTATGGGGTCGAGCATAACCTATTCATTTAAGACAAAGCTATTTAGTGAAAACCAACAAATTTCAAAATATCTTGATCAAGTATTCATTCTTTTCAAGTGTAGAGATTGTGGCAATGTTCTATAGAGGATCACAAATAGTATCACAAGCTTGATAAACAATTCGGCAAGATGCATACAAGCTCTAAGTCAACTCCTATGGTGCCTATCATGAGCAAGTGTATCCCCATATGAATACAGGACTAGACTCACTTAAACAAGCATTCAAAAACAACGGGATACATGATTGCATTAAACCTTCATCGCATACGAACATTGCACAAGACTCTACACATGCAGAAGTAACCTCCCCAAGCTTAGAACTTTGCAAGAACCAAAGTTGAGTATATAACCAAAAGAAAAGAGAAAATACAGTTTCCAAAAGAGAGTGTGATAAGTGGTTACCTCCCCAAGCTTAGTTGAAAATAAGGGTGACACACTTTACTGTGGAGGTACAAGTAACCTCTCTTTTGATGGACAAAGAACCTTTGCTTCAATATGTATTTCTTGATATGGCCCGGTGTGCCTTCCTTGAGGACATGCTTAAAAACTAAAAAGAAAACGGAATATTTTTGTGTTTTTGAAGACACAGGTTTAGTTCACAAGTGATAAAAATACAAGTCCCACTGAGTTGGGTCATCAACCTAAGAACCACGCTTAAGTCAACAAACTAGTTCTAAATGATGCCTCTCCTAGATTGTGATGAGGTGCAAGTGAAACAGGATACAAGACACGCATGTGCAGCCCTTATGCGCTTATTAAAAGAGGTTCGAGTTGGAAGGTTTTACCAGAAACTGATTGTCGAAGTGTTGAATTGAAGCAACCAAGTGGCTCATGCGAGTGTTTGCATAGTTGGCACTACCGTACGCATCATCACACAAGGTTCAAGTCTCTGTAAAAATAACACAGAAAATAAAATGTATCGGTTTGGTATACGAACATAGTTCGTTTACCCCACCGTTAAAAGGAAAGTAAAAAATAAAACATGAACTTCTATAGAGAATTATAGTCTAGGAGGTTTCTAAGGTAGAAATTTATTGTTTACATATGCTTGACTTCTCTAGATCATGGGAGAATCTCCCAAGTGGTGTTTCAAGGTTTTTAGAAGAAAAAAGAATAAGAAAGAATAAAATTTTGAGCAATGGTTACCTTCTAGTTGGTGTTTGAGGGTTTTTCTCAACTATACAGATGCAACTATACGGTCAGACCAAAAGTGTCCCGCCATATAGTTAGTCGTCAAACCTTCTGCATCCTGAAAAAGAAATTTTATGAAGGCATCGATATCTATATGGCTGGAACTATACGGCCGGGATTTTTATTCCCTCCATATAGTTGGTCATTAAACTCTCAATACATATAAAAGAAAAAATATCGATGGCAAAGATATTTATATGACCAGAACTATACGGCCGGAATTTTTGTTCCCGCCGTATAGTTGGTCAATAAACTCTCTGTATGCATCAAAAAATTCTATTTCTTCGAAATTTCTTTCTTATCCTGAAACTTGGCGAAACACCTTGTTTTGACAGTAAAATAACAACTTTAATTTTCGACCAACAACATCATATATAAAACGGGATTTAAATACAACCGAGTTATTCCAACACATAGTAACAATAAATTCTACCTTTTGAAATTTTCAACAAGATTACTCTAATAGCAAGACATGCAAAGAATAAAAGTGCCAATGCAACATGAATGCAACTATACTCAAGACGCAATACTTAGAAAGACTCCTAATGACTTCCGGGTTGCCTCCCGGGAAGCACTCTCTTTAAAGCCATAAAGCCAGGCTAGGATGCTCCATACATTACCCACCTGGATCCCAAGGGATATCGACTCGAGGTGAGGTTGTACATACCAACTTGGAGTATCTTGAAGTAGAGTTCGGTCGGAGTCATACCCGCTTACGGTGCATCGGCATCATGTAGATGGAAAAGTTCTCGCTTTCAAGCGAGTGTTGATGCACCAAGCTTGGTGAATATGCCTCCGTGTATAGCTGCAATGAGAGGATTTGAGATTCATATAAAATTCTTAAATCTTTACCTTGGTTACCTGTGTAGGGGAACACTTCATAGTATTCTTCCTTCATAGTAGGGAGTTCAGGATCTTGCATGTTAGTATAGCAAGGTTCTATCTCTAGTTCATTATTATTAATGCTCTCCATATGAGTGTCTAGGCACAAGGCCTCCGCATGCTCTCCATATGAGTGTCTAGGCACAAGGCCTCAACAGTTTTAGCATCATAAAAATCATTACTAGAGTGAGAGGCATCACAGGCAAAAGTTGTAGTGTGACTCTCTTTGTCAACCTCACCTTTTTGTTCCTCCTTTTCATCGACTAGTGTTTTAATAGCAACAATAGAATCAAAAGTAGGAGTTGAAGGTGTGAGCGGGTGATTAATCCGTTCTTCCTCCTCTTCCTTATGCTCCTTTTCCTCTCCACTTAAATTATTTTTGCAAAAGAGGAATATGAGGTATACTAAATTAAAAACACCATCAAGTGCTTCACTTTCAACATCAATACTTCCTAGTCCAAATACCATTTCAGATGCACCTTTGAAAAGAATGTATTCTAGTACTTCCAAACTAGCATAGGAATTATCTCTATTATAATTTGCTAGAGTAGGATTGTTGGAATACTTACATTGAAATTAAGGTGGTCATCTGTAATACAAATTGTGCAATAAGATCCATCATTAGCACGCAACCATAATAAATGCATTTCCAATTGGTCCACCAATTTATTTATCAGCTCATATCTAGCAACCAGGCTTGATGAACTTGAATCCTTTATCTGGTCCAATGCTTGTATTATCTCTTGAACAAAATTTATCTTGGAAGACATGATTAGTAGCAGCAGCTTTTATAATTTTTGGTTTTGTATTTTTTTATTGTTTTCAATATAAAAGAAAGTAGTAATATAATAGCAACAAACGGAAATAAACTATGTGTGAGTAGGAAGGTAATAACCAGATGCTTATCTCTCCGGCAACGGCGCCAATTTGATGACTGGATTTGCACCAACAACATGGTTATTGCAGTACTTGTAGCAGCAAATATTTAAGAGTTTGTCCCGATGGGAGATCGACGAACGAAAACAACACGACCCCGTAGCCACGTTATCAATGCGGCCATGTTTCGAACCCAAACCGTGGTTTGGAAATAGCCTATTCTATAAGTTACTAGAACAACGATGATTGAGAGAGGTTTATAATATCTAATAACAAAGAACTTTTAACAAGAACAAAATAAACTAAGATGGAAAGTAAACAGGAATATGAACTGAATTAAAGAGATTGTAGTTGTAGGATTGAATGGAATGAGAGAGGGCTTCTAGGATTCGGTCTCATTAGTACTAGATGGGCAAATATACGTGCGATCTATAAGATATTTCTCAGACAAATAAATGTTCCCCTATTGATTACCGGGCTGTCATACTATGTGCACTATGCATGGTTCTCGTGCGTCACCGCAATGCAAAAGGCACTTTCGGACCAAAGGACCACATAAACTCATCTTAGATCACAATAAATTCTAGCTTAGCGCACTAGATCATACCTCAACCTAGAATTGAATCAATCACTCACACATGGATGAACATTGAAACATATATAAATATATAATGATATCACAACCGTGTTCAATCTTACAATTACTAAACACAAGAGAGAGAGGGAGATGGAGATGATGATGGAGATGGAGATCGATGCGTGGTGGTGGTGATGTCTTCCTTCTCCTCCCCTTCTTCTTGCTTGGATGCCTTGATGGTGATGGTGTTGAGGGAGATCTAGATCTCGGAGGTGTGGTTGAGGCAGAGCTCCACCACAATTGAGATCGCATGGGTGGCGACGGCGGCAGACCTCCGCCACTGAAGGGCTATGTCTTGGTGGCTCTCTCTTGGGTCCTCCCTCCTTTATATAGGCCTTAGGGGTGCCCTAGGGTTCCTCTAATACAGTCATATGACTTAGGGAAGGTTCTGGAGTTTTTCTGGGGTCAAATCCCGTTGTCTGCGACCTTTTTAGCAACTATACGGGCGGAGATATACGACCAGAAAAATAGCTCCAGCCGTATAGTTGCTCGTCAAACCGTGTGTCCCCTTTAGTATTTTGGCTGTCATTTCTTCATACGAACTCCGTTTTGGGTCAGGATGGGAATGGGCCGGGTCGACCCGCCGGGTCACTGACCCAGCCCGAAAAATCAAAGCCAATGGGCTATGTGGGTCGGCCTCAAACCATAGTTGGGTCACTGGAGCCGGCACCGACTGACCTAGTGGATCAGCAGGGTCGACCACCCTCTGAGGCTGCAACTTCATCGTGTAGTACGGCTGGTTGTGCCCTTGTGGCCGCCCCGTCCATCCGTGCCGCCGGCGGCATGCCTCCCGCTCGGTCCTGTTCCTAGCGCATCTCCAGCTTGTCGTCTCGCTGCCCGGTCGCTGTTCTATGGATTGTGCTGCTCGCTGTCCTATTCCTCTGCCACTCGTCCTGCGCGAAGATTGGGCTTCTGGTCGGCTTCCTCACCTTCCCGGCACCACTGCCAAGCACAAGTGAGACTAGCCTGAGCCCCCTACTTCCACATGCTCTGGTTGTTTGTTAGTGCTCGTCCTGCTCTGCTTCTTATTCAATCTCTTACTACTTCCTGTTAGCTACAGTGAGACTAGCCAGTAACCTTGAGCACATGACGAAGAAAGACAATAAACGTCCTAATTTGTTGGATCATTTGACAATCCCGATCTTTGCTATTAGGTGCTTGTAAAGTTTGATTCTGAATATTTCTACCATGGAAAAACTTTTTGCTGGTAATCTTGTGTAGATGTTTTTATACAGCTTGTTAATTTTATAATTCCTCGCTCAGATACACAGCTGGAAATTCTTGCTCATAGCTGCAATATATTTGATTATCTGCAATACTAGATAACAACTAGAATTTGGGCCGACCCGCAATACCCATCGGGCCAGCAAGGCCATAGGCATTTTAGAAATGGATCGACCCATGGCCTCATAAATTGGCCATTGGGCCATGAGGGCCAGGTCCAAGGCTAGGGCCGGGTCGGCCCATTCCCATCCTGAGTTTTGGGTGTTTTTGGGCTCGTTGAGTTCATATCGTCGAGGGCTACAACCCTATGGTCTTGGATATTTATTTTGGGAAGTTGAAAAAATTCACTTTTTCAACCTCTCAAATGGCTAAGTCTAGTCCCTACAGCTCCTCCATACTATGCTCTCTTTGTCCCTTTTGCTTTTTTTTATCCATAATCATCATCAACACCTACACACATGTCATAGACACGGAAAAGTGATAAAATTCTACCTAAACTACTAAATGTTCAAAGCTCAAATGAAAGTAAATGAGAACTAGAAGTCATGCATATAAGGCATAGCTATAGCTGAAAGAAACATGATATGAGAGATAAATGGCTTATTTTATATGGCTAAAAGAGGTGGTATTTCACAACCATCACTAGGAAGACATCTTAGAGAGTTCGATGATGTGATAACATCACTTGGACCTAAAGGTTTGCCAAAAGACTTTTCTCGTCTAAAATTATTTCATTGGTCTCTTAAAGGTAAGGCTCTAGACTGGTTATATTCTGTTCCTCGCCATTACATTAAATGTTGGGAAAACTGCATTGTTAAATTCATAAATAGGTTTAATCCTTTTAAAAAGGTAACTGAAATTAGAAA
The DNA here is from genome assembly GCA_916181665.1 of Avena sativa. Lineage (NCBI taxonomy): Eukaryota > Viridiplantae > Streptophyta > Magnoliopsida > Poales > Poaceae > Avena > Avena sativa. The sequence goes on from OV702295.1 coordinate 441,931,829, forward strand.
GAATATAGGCAGCTTTAGTCAGAGCGTCGGAGAAAACTACCCACAAGCCTGGGATAGATTCTTTTGAATGATTAATAAAATTTCTAATCATGGCTATTCTGAATCAACTATTTGCCATTTATTTTACCATGGTCTTAATAATACTCAATGCAGAGAGTTGCTTGATTTCTCAGCTGGAGGATCGATAAATACTTTAATTGTTGAAGAATGTTTGGAATTGATGTCTACTAGGGCTAAGAATGATTCTTTATATAATCCTAATTTTGGCACTAAACTGGAAAAAGGGATACTTCGTATAACTCCTGATCTTATGCCTGAATTACGCAAAACAATGAAAGAAAAAGGTATACCTTCTGAAATTGTTAAGGAAAACAAAGTAGACTTATTACAAGTTTTTACTGAAGAAGATTAGAGTAGAAACAAGTACCTTAGTATGATTGAAACCCAATGTGACCAAATAGCATCTGGTTATCAAATTTTTATTCAAGATGATATATATATTCCTGTTTCTACTAATGTTGTCACAAGGAGAGGTGCAGTTGTTACAGGACCATTAGGACCACCAGAATATGAAGCTGGAAAATCTCGAAGGGAAAAAGCCTTGCTCAAAGCAAGTCAAGGAGATGATACACTGGTGGATCCTCAAGACGAAATTGTTCCAGAAACATAAGATCGAACCATGGAGGCACAAAATGATGCACAGGATGACCGTTATGACTCTGATGCAGAGACAGTTGATCCAAGAGAAGAAAGAGAGATAAGAAATGAAGATGAAGTTGTTGTAGTAGAAAAGAAGAAAAGCAATAAGTAGCAACAAAAGAAAGCAACAAAAGATCCTGACCCCCCACAAAAGGTAAAAGACAAGAATAAGAAAGGTGAGCAAAAGCTTCCTTATCCAGATCAAAAAAAGAAAGCACCGGATCAGGTAATTTATGCCTATTTCAAAAAAGCACTTAGTGATCTTCGTCTAGAAATTCCATTTGCTGATGCAATAAAATTCCCCACCTACTCTAAATTCCTCCTCGATATTCTTAGTAGAAAGAAAGAAATAACTGAAACTATTGCCATGGTGACTAGTTATCTTGCTAATGGGAAGCTATTGTCTAAATTAGGAGATCACGGAATACCAACTATTTCATGCTCAATAGGCAAAATAGATATTCATAATGCCTTGTGTGATTTAGGTGCTGGAGTTAGTGTAATGCCATATTCCCTTTATAAAAGGTTAGGATTAGGGGAGTATTCCCCTACTACTATCACTTTACAGATGGCTGACAAGTCCACTAAACAATCCATTGGTATGATTGAGGATGTTCTACTTAGAATAGATGAGCATGTTATTCCCACTAATTTTATTATTCTTGAAATGCCGGAGGATGAAAAATTATCCATAATACTTGGAAGACCTTTCCTTAGTATTGCAGGAGTGTCAGTTGATTGTGATGAGGGAAAAATAGTATTCAATGTTTATGATGCTGAAATCAGCCGATATTTTCCAAAGAAGCTAGAAGCAGGAGGAAGATATGTTCCATCAGCTAAATGAGTTCATGTGGTAAGTGCCTTTGATAAGGGGCAACCCAAGGTAACAATTCGAGAACATAGAAGGGGTTGAATTATTCAACCATTCTTAATAAAATGCTTAATGGGAGTAAACCCATCACATTAATAAAATAACTTAAAGAATAAAATGTTCATCACATTCCTACAAGTTTTTCACAGACATTCTTGCGGAAGCGCACCCGTGAAAATGCAGCTATCAAGAAGCAGTAGAAATATCGATTGAACAAGCGTAGAATTAGCATAAAAATAAAAGTTTGAGTTTTATCTACAAAACTAGCTTAATCATTTTGTCCAGATTAAAAAGAGAATCTCTAAAAATTTTAGGCGAAAAAGTTGGTACAGATGGTTTAACGACCAACTATACGGCGGGAATAAAAATTCCAGCCGTATAGCTCCAGTCGTATAGATATCGCTACCTTTGCAAATTGTTGGCTCTAGGATACTGATGGTTTAACGACCAACTATACGTCGGGAATAAAATTTCTGGCTGTATAGTTTCGGTCGTATAAATATCGATGCCTATTTTAGAAAATTTATCTCGGGGTACAGAAGGTTTGACGACCAACTATACGACGGGATCATTTTGATCCGGCCGTATAGTTGCGTCCGTATAGCTATGATCTATCATAAAAAAACCTAATTATCGCTGCCACCACAACTATACGGCGGGAGCTACATATCCCACCCGTATAGTTGCGGCCTTATAGGTTTCTTCTCCCTCCTTACTTTTTCTCTCATATTCTCTCTCCCAACCTCTCAAAACCCACCTAGTACTCTTGATTCTTCGTAGATTTCGTTCGTTTGAGTGGGGGAATCAATAGATCGGTATGTTTCTCTCCCTATCCATGCTTTATTTTCAAGATTCCATGGTTGAAACTCTAACATTGATCTAGAGGATGAACTCAAGCTTATTTCATTTTTCGTATTGATTTCTCATGTTAGGATTGAATTTTTCCACGTAGAATCATTTGTATATCATGTAGAAACTATATGCTTAAGGTTTTATGGTGAAAATTTTCAATGCATCAAGATGAACAAAATTGGTAACATCTTTCGCAAGAGCAAGCGCCAACATGACGAGAGCTCGGTGTCCCGAGCTGAGCTCAATAGCAAGATGCCTGTTGTTTCATCGAGGAGGGCGCTGCCCACACGTTGGGCCGACCATAGCTTTCTCACCATGGTAGGGATGAGGGTGGACTTCGACCTCATGTGTGACAAGGCCAGGCTAACACTACTCAGCTACGCAAGCCACGATACCTACACCGAGCTCACCCATGAGTTCCTCACCTCCTTCTACGATGACCACAAGGAGAAATGTAATGTGTGCATGGTAAGCTTCACCATAAACCGGTAGCTGTATGAAATAACTTTCGAGCAATTTTGTAATGCTTTTGGCCTCCCTCACGTTGGGGAGGCAAATGTTACAAACTTATAGCGTCTCAAGTGGAGAAACTTGGGAGGTTATTTGTGTTAACGGTGGTAGGGACTTCTACCAGAAGAAGATGTCCACCATTCAGAACCCAACAATTTGCTACTATGCGTTGTTCCTCGCAATACACTATTGGGAAGAGGTGATACCGGCTCCATGGCTAATGCGGACATGGCCATGATCACCAAGGCACTCTTTCCCACTGCACCACAAAGCCCCAATCCGGTGGCTCTACTCATCCAGCACCTTCACCACCAGATAAACAAAACAAAAGGTCACATTTGCATTGGTGGATTGGTAACCCACCTTGCCCATGCATTAAATATTACATTACCTGTTTGCAACCTGTTGACGGCTCCAAACTTATGGACGTCAAGTATTTAACTGCTTGTGGCTTCCTTGGTGTTTACCAAGCTAATAAGAGGCTCCGAGCCTATCAGTTTAGTTATCTCGGTGATGCACAGGGTGAGCAGGTTCCGTTGCCCTGTCCACAAGCCTTCTTGATTATGGAGAAGGACACTTGGATCCTCACCAAGGATCAAGTGGCGGAGATCATGGTTGAACTCCAGCCTGATCAAGTGGAAGATGAAGAAGGAGGGCAGCAGGATGAGGAGGAGTAGGGAGCAGGAATACAACCCTACTTGGGAGGGACAGCAGTAGCAATAGTAGCAAGGGGGATCCTGGGACCCATGGCCCAATCAGCCGCAACAGGGGTTCAACTACGTCCCCTATCAAGAATTTCAGCAGCTCAACCAGCACGTTGGGGAGATTGTCCACACTCTTCAAGGAGTGAATGAAGATGTGAGTGCCTTAACTCACAACTTCAGTAACTTCATGACCCACTTCCCCGACTACTACCAGCAGTATCCGCACCAGCCGCCGAACAACGGCAACAACTGAGCCTGGCAATAGCCTAAGCTTGGGGGAGGCTTGAAAACCTCCAAACTTTACATTCATGTTTTATTTTTCTTCTTTTGATTGATTTCATTTCTTCAAAATTGCATGTTTACTTTCAATTTGCATTCCTAAACCAAAAACACACAAAAATTAGTTATAACCTTTATTGCAGATTTGTTTCTTTGTTTCTCTCGGAGATTGCTCAACTTCAGGTGATTTGGCAATAAGGAAATATAGAGGGGATTCGACTCAAGTATGGGAACAAAGCAAGTAATAGGAGGTATCACATTCCTCTCATCACCTTTTCTTCAACTTTAAATTGACCCTACAATTATTCACTCGCTTGCACTTGAGTCACTCCCCACTAAGCTTGTTATCCTATAAATTCTATTCCTTTGCCAACAAGTGTCTTCTTTTTAGCTTTGCAATAATAAGAAATGAACATTGGTTAAAAATATTTCCGAAATTTTGATAACAAGAAAAAGCATCCAAAAGATGAGTTGAGTCCATGTTTAGCCCAAAGGATTTGATTTTAGAACTACTCAACCCCATTTGAGCTAAGTGTAAATAGACTCGATAGCAATCTTGAATGAAATTGTTTGATAAAATGGATGCCTCAAAGTAGTAGAGATTATGCCACTGCTTTTTCTTATAATTACCATAAGATATTGCTTTACGTGTGACATTACAAAACTATCATACTCCATGGGGAACTATTAACTCTGCTGGCCAGCGAACGATCTAAATGTGGGAAACCACTTGATTTTGGCTATTGAGTTATGTAAGCGTCTGTAACAGCAATGCTATGACGGGTAAAATTTTAGTCTCCTCATGGTGTTACGTTCCAAGTGAAGTTGTAGTACTCCTCTGACCCTCTATTGCTCAACAGTTATCTATTGGCATGGTCACGAGTGCACAACACAGTCCCAATTAACATGTTAAAATAGTGGCATGGTTTCTCTATGAAAGGCCTGAAGTTTTTGAAAAACAAGGAAAGGAAAAAGTTTCTTTGAGAGTCTTGAAATTTTTGACATGGGTATAGATGAGTTATTCTTAAATTGAATGTTTTTGGGTGCCAACTTGAGTACTCTTAATTGAAAAGAAACAAGAGCAAAAAATTTCATCTCTCAACAAAGAGAGACACCAAAAGAATTTGTTTCAGTTTCCTAGCTAAACTCCTAACACTTGCTCGGGCATATGATTTATTTTCTAGCAAGATATACGTGGTTAGGAAGTGGACTCAGTGCAATCTTGTGAATACTTGTATGATCATGTTTAAGATTGCAGGAATTGTGAAGAAAAGAATTTGACACTAATTCGAGCATGTAAGTTCTTTTATTTCAGTTTCGAATCTCCGCTATTCTTACTTATTTTCTTGTCACTCGAGGGCGAGCAACATCTAAGCTTGGGGGAGTTGATAGTTGTGAGATTCATCATATTTTTGATGGTTTTCCTCTAGATTTGGTTGTTTTCTAGCTTTACCTAACGCTAATACTTCGGTAGCAAAGAAAACTTGGTTTTTAATGTGTGTTTCAGGTTCTGAACATCAACAGAAGGTTTTAACATGAGAAACACAATATTCAGACAAAACAAGTAAATATCTTTTTGGAAGCAAGCAAGGGGTGCATACAGATGGTTTAACGAGCAACTATACGGCAGGAACATTTTTTCCAGCTATATAGTTCCCGCCGTATAGCTGCCGCCGCCTCCATCTTGTAAAAAGGGACAACTTTTGTGAAGAGGCCATACGTGAAAACAGAACACAACAGCCGCCATCCCATCCAGAAGGCAGAAAGAAGAGATCTGGAGAAGGAGGAGAAGATGTTCTTCATCTTGCTCCACGATCTTCAACCTCCTAGCCATCACACCCTCATAGCCATTACTTTTACTTGAGAGAGAGATCTTCACTTTGCAAGACTAGGGTTTGATATTGTTTCTTCCTACCTTGAATTGTGTTGGATTACTTTTCTATTCTTATTGTGGATCTCCACAGTAATATCGAGAAAAACTCCCTTTATTTAATTATATCGATGATGCTTTCTTCCCTCATGTGTGAGTAAGTTCCTTTGACGTGGGAGATGTAAGGGGTTAGTGAGATGTCATGTGCCTTCATATATTTTGCATTAGTTTGTGATTGATTTCAATTACTATACTATGTGTGCTTGACTACCTGTGGGATCCCTAATGCTTGTTGTCCAATTAAGGGCCCAGACTACATGATGCTTTGTTCTACATAGATAGGATCTTGTACGCTAGCAGACCGATGACCCTCGAGTGACATGGGGATATCAATGAGAAACTAGTTAGACTCAAGGATAACGAGGAACCACTGTGCCTATTGCATTAGTCCAATCCAACGAGCTTAATTACTAAGCAGCCTGAAGGATCTTAATCGTCTAGTGTTTGACCATGGTTTTGGTAACAGACTAGTAGGATTATTGAAGTTGGGATGAAATATACCAAGAGGATTTCTGGCTAATTATGGGTTGCTCGCCTACACACATACTTATAAGATTATAATTGTTACACTTATCATTCATCCACCTAGCACATTCACTATCACCATGAACTGTATCTCCCCACGCCTTCTTTGTCATCTGCAGGAAATAACAAACAATCAAACCATTCTCTACTTTTATGCTTTTTATTTTTGAAGTTTACATTTTAGTTTTATTTAAATACATCCAGTTTAATCCAAATTCCATTCTTATTTCCACACTTGCAGCAATTCACTCGAAGACCTGTGACAATTTTGGGTGTGATAAATACTTCACCCATAAACATTTACCTTTTGGCTCCTATGGGATCGACATCTATACTTCGAAACTAGCTACAATAGATCTATGCACTTGCAGACATCACCGGTCTTACCTACGAACAAGAACCACAACACTGATACTAGTGTTGTCAGATGCTAATTGTAAATTGAATCTTAACTATGGTGGGAGAGTCACACACCCGCAAAGCCACTTGTGCAATGCAAGTTGCACGTCAAGCATGGAGAAAGTCTCATGTGCGATGACATGTAAGGTTAGCCCGGGCCGCTTCATCCCACCATCCTGCAAGATGCAAAGTACACGTGAAGACAATGACAACAAAAGCATCAATGCCCACAAAACTATTTTGCCACAAGAACAAACAAAACCAAGATCTAATCTATGGAAAATCCAAGATCTAATCTATGAGATAAGTGCAACAAGATAGATATGTACTAACCCTTGTAGATCCAAAGCCTTGATCGAGATCGGATCTCGTGGTTGATGTAGACGATCACTTGCCGATCTCAAGATCGAGTAGACAATCCTTCCGACACCGTGTTCCGATAGCGCTTCCGCACTCGGTCACACGTACGTAGTCGATGTAGACATTCCTCTCCCTGTTCCAGCAGGCAGAGGAATTAGTAGATCTCCATAGAATCCCAGCAGCACGACAGCGTGGTGGTGGTGGTGGACAAGAGATCCTGCAGGGCTTCGCCTAAGCTGGAGCAGGAGGAAGGAGGAGGAGCAGGGTGGCGACTAGGGCAGGGTGGAAGGGGAAAGGGGGGAGGCTCCCCCTCCTCTCCTTTATATACAGGGGGAGGCCTAGGGTTGCCCCATTTGCCCTCCTAGGGACGGCACACAAGGGAGGGGGGGGAGTTTTCATCCCCCCAAGTATTCCCCTTTTCTTTTGGTTTTCAAGTAAACAACATAGAACCTTTCAGAACCTTCTGAAACTATCCGAAAACTTCTAGAAGCTCCATACGAATACTCCGGAACGTTTTCAAAACCCAAAAATTGATCTCCATTATACCGGACAATTCCGAATCTCCTCATGATGTCCTGGATCCAATCCGAGACTCTGAACAACATTCGGTCTCCCACTCGTATTACATATCTACATAAACAACATCAAACCTTAAGTGTGTCACCCTACAGCTCTTGAACTATGCAGATGATACGTCGTAAACGTATCTACAATTTTTGATGCTCCATGCTTGTTTTATATCAACTTTCTTATGTTTTCTTTACACTTTGAGGTATTTTTATACATTTTCTAGAACTAACCTATTAACAAGATGCCGCAGTGCCAGTTGACTGTTTTCTGCTGTTTTTGGTTTTAGAAAAGCTAGTAAGGAAATATTCTCAGAATTGGACGGGACAAAAGCCAAAGTCAATATTTTACTAGAAGGAACACGGAGTCTGAAGGGCAGCCGAAGTGGGGCCACGAGGTGGCCACACCTAGGGCTGGCACGACCACCCCTAGGGCACGTCGCCCCATGGTTTGGGCCTCTCGGGTGCCCACCGACCTTACCCCTTCGCCTATAAAAGTACCCCGATGCAGAAACCCTAAGGACTCGATCAAAAATCCACGAAAGAGTCTATAGCCACCGCCATCTCCATCCCAAGATCGGGGGATCCGAAGCTCTTCCTGGCATCCTGCCGAAGGGGAGAGATCATCCCAGAGGACTTCTTTATCACCATCCCAGCCTCCGGAGTGATGCGTGAGTAGTTCACCCTTTGACTATGGGTCCATACCATAGCTAGATGGTTGGTTCTCCTCCTTTGTGCTATCATGTTTAGATCTTGTGAGCTCCGTTCATGATCAAGATCATCTATTTATAATCCTATATGTTGTGTTTGCGAGGATCCGATGGATATTGATATACTATGTCAGATTGATTATTGATTCTATCATGTCTATGTTATTTGTGATATTGCATGCTCTCAGTTGCTAGTAGCTATCTTAGCCAAGTAGATGCTTGTAACTCCAAGAGGGAGTATTTATGCTCGATAGTAGGTTCATGCCTCTAGTAATCTCGGGAAGTGACAGAAATCTCTAAGGTTGTAGATGTGATGTTGCTACTAGGGAGAAAACAACAATCCTTTGTCCATGGGGCAATTGTATTGTTTACTTTACACACTTTGCTTAATGCAATTATCTGTTGCTTGCAACTTAATACTGGAAGGTGTTCGGATGATAACCTGAAGGTGGATTATTAGTCATAGATGTAGTTGGATTATGGTCTATGTATTATGTTGTAATGCCCAATAAAATCTCGTAGGAGTCAAGATGTCTAGTATATGCATTGTTATGCTTTCTCAATCTGTCAATTGCCCCGCTGTAATTTGTTCACCCAACATGCTATTTATCTTAAGGAGAAACACCTCTAGTGAACTGTGGACCCCGGTCCATTCTGTTACCATTGATATACCATCTACTGTTTACTGTTTACTTTCTTCAAGCAATTACTATCTTCCACATTATATGTTTAATCCTTTGTTTTTAGCAAAACCAGTGAGATTGACAACCTCACTGTAAGTTGGGGCAAAGTTCTGTGGTTGTGTTGTGCAGGATTCCAAGTTGCTAGCAACACCTTGGAGTTGTTACCTTACTCCTACTGGTTCGATAACCTTGGTTTCCTAATTGAGGGAAACTTGCTCCTGTGCTCATCATGTCTTCCTCTTGGGGTTCCCAACGAGCTCTACATATATTGAGCCATCAAGCACTTTTTGGCGACGTTTCCAGGGAGTTAAGGACAACTTCAATCTCTTCCTCCTCGTCAATCACTTTTCAGGGAGAAAGAAGATTCTTGCAAGGGGGTCTCTCACAACCAATCTCTTTACTTTGTTTTTGTTTTGCTTAGTTTATTTTGCTTTGTTTGATTGTTTCTTTTTATAAAGACACAAAAAAATAGTTGTACTGGTTTGCTCCTTTTTATCAAAAACACAAAAAAATAGTTCTTTCTATAGTTGTCACCTCGTTCTTAGCTCACCATGTTGATCCCTAAGTTTACCCTAAAAGACCTTTCAATAGGTAGGGGCTCTATAATTGGGAAAGATAATATTGAAGAATTCTTTAATCATGTTAGCAAGCATGAGGATATTAAGGATATATCCTTAGCAGAACTTGCTCCAAATTATGAAATTGCTGCAGCTTCTTTAGTTCACATGTTGGAGGCTAGATTTGTTAACCTTAACCCCATGATGCAAGTAATTTTTCTTGAACTTAAAGATATTGAGGATACTGAAAAGAGAGATTTTATTCTAGAAACTTTGCTTAAAGTATTCAATGATGTTGTTAAGGAAGCTAGAAAGGTCTTTGACCGTTTTAATATGCTAGGCTCATGTGTAGATGTTATTGGTACACTAGAAAAGTTGGAAAAAACAAAACCCAAAAATGGAGAGGAAATTAGAATACCAATACCTTTTAAACTTGTAGGAATGCATGAAGCCTTAGAAAAGAATTTTAATTGGATTGTTCCTAAAAACCCGTTTGATGAAAATAGTGAACCCAAGAGTATTGAGTGTTGGGGGGATACCCCTGGGTAGGGTCACACCGGGGTATAAAGGCCAAGATAGCCGAGGTATGGCAAGGTCAAAGCGAGTGCTGGCCGAGTCACCTCAAGGCAGGCCGAATCACGGAGTAACCCGGACCGGGGGATGTCCACCTAACTGGGTCTCAACCGACTTACGCCATATGTCGGTAAGATGAATCTAACTTATATGCAGGTACTGGTGTGGCCAGATCAACTAGGTACGATCCGGGTTATATCAAGCTTGTAAGAGAAGGAAGGTATCTCACTGGTCAAAGGGTGACCACTGTACGCAGAGCATGAGCAAAGCGGACAGAGGCCAGGACCACCAAGGCGTGGCCAACAAAGGTGACAATGCCTGTGTCGGATGACGCGGGCGCCACAGAGGCTCACGTAGCCTCTGCATGGATGACGCTAGGCAAAAGTGACCCGGTCGGCTTACTATTTTGGGAGCCTCCACGTATGCCCTAATTGGAGACCTAGCCACCCCTATATAAGGATTTCTAGTGCCTCTGTAGAAGGGGTTGGTCTTTGAATGGTTGAGCTCTAGGGAGTTGTGTGTGTTCTTGAGAGCTAGCTAGTGGTGAGAGTAAGAGAGTCCCTTCTTCCTCCTCTCCCCAATACAGCTCGAGGAGCACTTGTAATCTATGGAAGTGAATCAAATACAAAGCTATTGCGTGTGGAATCACCACACTATCCCTGCCTGGATTCCCCTAGTGCATTTAGTCCCCACCTTTAGCCTATTCATGGCATCTGCCGTGACACCACCACGACATTGAGAGAGGATCCTCTAGAACTTATTTGGATGAGATAACTTTCCTTGTTGAAGATATTTCTGATATTGATCTTAATGCTTATTCATTTGAAAATACTTGAATCTTGCTCCTATGCCTAGCTGAAAGGCGTTAAAGAAACGCACTATTGGGAGATAACCCAAATTATTTTTACTTTCAGTAAGTTTTTCTTTTGTTGAGTCTTAGAAGTTATTGCCTCAGTAATAACCTCTCCTTATCCTTTTTGTGTGGTTTTGTGCAAAGAATAACTTCTAATGAGAGAGAAATAAGACTTGGGAAAGTTGCTGTCCTGAAATAGATTTTTGTGCTTCACTGTAAAAAATCGTGAAAAATCCCTGAACGTCGGATTGAGCTATATTTTCTATGCTTATGCCCCAGGTTATTATCTAACTTTTGTTAGTTTAGCACTTTTCGATTTGAGAAACAGAAGGTCTTCGAAAAAATAGGTCTTTACAGATTTCTGCCATCAACATTTGCATTTGCATTTGCCTCTTAATCTCTTTCTCTTTGAGTTCTGTTTGATCACTTGAGCTTTTAGAAGGAATTGCTACAATAGCTTGTGTTTTAATTGGAAGTTTTACTTGTGTTGAAACTAAACCCAAAGACTTATTATCTTGAATACACTAATGTTGCTAATAAAGATTGTGTGAAGTTTTGTATGAAGGAAATTTTCAAGTGCAGGGAAGAATAATGTGATGAGATGAAGTATGGACAAAAGCTCAAGTTTGGGTATGCCACCCGTGTCACCCCAAGAAATATTCAAGAGGTACAAGCTTCAAAGCTTGGGAATGCCCAAGGTATCCCCTTCTTCATCAATAAAAATCTCAAGTTTTCTTCCAAAACACTTCATTTTTATTGTTTCATGCATAATTGTGTTATTCTTGGAGCGTCTTTGTTTTTGTTTTTAGTTTTATTTTGTTTGGTTTGCTTAAATAAATTGGTTGGACCCCCGCATTCGTATGTTGTTTCAAATAAGTTGATTGGTGCTGGAAAAGAGTAGGAAGCTTCATGCTTATAAGTGGTACAAAAGGAGCTTGTTTTGACTGTGGCCTAGACTTTATCATGTCATGTTTGATGTTTCTTTGACCTTATGCTTAGTGATTATTGTTGTAGCATGACTTGTTCCAAACAATTGAGATTGCTTAATATGCCTTGAAAGAATCATGTGTTGTTTTAGCATACAAAAGCATAATATTTTGGTATTCTCCTTTGATGCTTTATTTGGGTTGACTTGGCACATGCTTACACCATGTTAAGACTATGAACCAGTCACCTTAGCCTCTATGATCATTTAGTTTTTGACTTGTAATATCACTTTATGCTTTAATTAATAATTTTTAGTCACTTTGCATGATTATGTCCATTATTGCTCTCTTAGTTGGTCGCTCCCAGTCTTTTGCTAGCCTCCACCTGTACCACGTATGAGTTCCACTCATGCATCCAACCTCCAAGAAAACCAAGTTATTCCAAAGAGTCCACTATAAATTCCTATGCGTGGTGTGTTACACCATTCCAAGTATATTCATGTTTTCATCTACCTTCCAAATTAAACTCTTGTTATGTGAAAATTAGTGATTAAAGCTCTCACAAACTTGATGGCACACTTTATTTTCTTGCACTTAATAAACTTGAACCATTGTGTCCATCTATGTTGCTTATATGCTTGCACTTTATAAGTTGTAAATTAGCAGAACCATGATACCATGGGGAACGCTTTCAACATTGCACTTATTATTCAGTTGATATCATGTTCTTTTGTTTATGGATCCCGGCGGTGTGAAATAAAAGGGGAGCTTGTAAGCTCATGGAGTTTGTATGTGTGTTAGAGAAACGCCTAGGCGGCTAGCCTAATCCATGCCTAATCATGGTGGAAACTTGCAGCATAACTATAGTGAGCATTCTGTGAAGCATCCTCAATAAAAACCTATGCAAATAGCAAATAAAAAGATCATTGAGATGCTCATTGTCTATTGCCTTGTCATTTTTATATGGGAAAGCTCATGTGTCATGGGGCAAGGGGTACCCCATTGGTGGTTCTCCATAATACACATGTACTTACAATGACAAGAACTTACTTGTGACTAAAGTTGAGTAGCATGAGGTTCGGTACTCGTAAGCAAGGGGCATGAGTTTTTGAACTTATAACTTGTGAAGCATTGATGTCTACGCACGCTTCTATTCTTATAGACAGTGTTGGGCCTCCAAGTGTAGAGGTTTGTAGAACAGCAACAAGTTTCCCTTAAGTGGATCACCCAAGGTTTATCGAACTCAGGGAGGAAGTGGTCAAAGGTATCCCTCTCAAGCAACCCTGCAATCAACATATACAAGAAGTCTATTGTGTCCCCAACACACCCAATACACTTGTGAGGTGTATAGGTGCACTAGTTCGGCGAAGAGATAGTGGAATACAAGTAATATGGATGATTATAAGTGGTAATTGCAATCTGAAATAAGAGTGGCAGCAAGAAAACATGTAACAGGACTGATTGTGAACGGTGTTTCAACACTTAGAAACAAGGCCTAGGGATCATACTTTCACTAGTGGACACTCTCATATAAATATCTTCTCTTCATTATGCTACCCTGAACTACTCTTCGGTTGGACGATGTAGGGCTATAATAGCACACCTTAAAGTTCGCATTCCCCATCTAGATAACCCCTCACTATCACCTTGAGTGCTAGATGGTTCCAACAAACACCACAATCTCATAGAGACATCCAACTCAAATTATACTCATGATAAGTATTTATGTAACCTTAGCCAAAGTGCCACACGGTGTGCACACTGTCAACTTCACACACATGGGGATAAGCAGAGATTAATTAAAGCACTTGAGTAGCAGAATAGATCCTAGATTACAAAGCTCATGACCTCAATAAGATCACGCATAGAGAGAGATGAACACATAGCTACTTGTAGAGCCCTTAGCCTCGAGAGAGAACTACTCCCTCCTCATCATGGGAGTCAGCAACAGTGATGGAGCTGGCGGTGGAGTCGATGGAGATGGATCCGGGGGCACTTCCCTGTCCCGGCAGGGTGCCAGAACAGAGACTTCTGTCCCCCGAATCTCCTCTTCGGTGGCGGCATCGCTATGGAACTTTTCGTGGAATTATGATCTGGTTTTTAGGGTTTTTGTCCCGGGGGGCTTTTATAGGCGAAGGGGCAAGGTCGGTGGAGCTCCAGGGGGCCCACACCCCCTGGTGGTGCGCCTAGGGCTAGCCGTGCTACCATAGGGTGTGGCCTCCTCCTGCCCCCCCCTTCGGCTGCCCTTCGGACTCCGTGTTGCTTCGGGTAAAATATTGACTTTGGCTTTTGTCCCGTCCAATCCCGAGAATATTTCCTTAGTAGCTTTTCTGAAACAAAAACAGCAGAAAACAGGAAACTAGCATTACAGCATCTTGTTAATAGGTTAGTTCCAGAAAATGTATAAAAATACCTCAAAGTGTGAACAAAACATAAGAAAGTAGATATAAAACAAGCATGGATCATCAAAAGTTATAGATATGTTTACGACGTATCAAGCATCCCCAAGCTTAACTCCTGCTCGTCCTCGAGTAGGTAAGTGATAAAAAGAATAATTTTTGAGGTGACATGCACCATCACAATCTTGATCAAGATATTTGTAAAGCATTGATAGCTGGGATCAAAGTACTCTAAACATAAGCATGAAAGATAGAGTTCTAATAATAAGACATAGAACCATGTTGTAACATGAAAAGGTACAAACAAAAGATCATGAATAACAATGCATTGAAAGACGTTTGTTTGTTTCACATATAGAAAACATAATAAAAGTGGTATTCAGCTTGTCCTTCATGGTATAGCAAAACATAAATGCATAGGACACCTTCAAAGTTCATAAGGGTGACTAGATACAAATAATTTTTATAACAAGCAATATCAAAGTTACGAATCAATCAACAAGTTTTAGGAGAATGCACATTAAACTAAGAATGACCACTATGCTCTCTCAATAGGTGCATAAAGATAGAAGATGGAGACTCAACATAAAAATAAAAAAGAGAGGCCCTTCACAAAGGGAAGAAGGGATTTCAAGTTTCATAAAGAGCTTCCAAAAATTATGGTACTTATTAGCTTTCAGCTCTCATTGCCCCTATCATAAGCATCTTGAGGTGATTAAGGTTAAAGTGACACAAATATGAGGATATGCTTGACAAGTTATAAGTTGAAAATCTCATGCCCCTTTCTTACGAGTACCGAACCTCATGCTACTCAACTTTAGTCACAAGTAAGTTCTTGTCATATTAAGTACATGTGTATCATAGAGAACCACCAACGGGGTACCCCCTTGCCCCATGACACAGGATCTATCCCATATCAAAATGACAAGGCAACAGATAATGAGCATCTCGGCGATCTTTTTATTTGCTATTTGCATAGGTTTTTATTCAGGATGCTTCATAGAATGCTGACTATGATTATGCTGCAAGTTTCCACCATGATTAGGCATGGCTTAGGCTAGCTGCCCATGCGTTTCTCTAACACACATACAAACTCCATGAGCTTACAAGATCCCCTTTTATTTCACATCGCCGGGATCCATAAACAAAAGAACATGATATCAACTGAATAATAAGTGCAATGTTGAAAGCGTTCCCCATGGTATGATGGTTCTGCTAATTCACAACTTATAAAGTGCAAGCATATAAACAACATAGATGGACACAATGGTTCAAGTTTATTAAGTGCAAGAAAGTAAAGTGTGCCATCAAGTTTGTGAGAGCAAAGATGCTCCAAGAAAGCAAAAGAAAACTAAAAACAAAGATGCTCCAAGAAAAACACATAGTGCATAAGGTAATAAAAATAAAGTGTCTTGGAAGAAGACTTGAGATTATTGATGAAGAAGGGGATGCCTTGGGCATCCCCAAGCTTTCACGCTTGTACTTCTTGAATATTTCTTGGGGTGACATGGGTGACATCCCCAAGCTTGACCTTTTGTCCATACTTCATCTCATCACATTATTCTTCCCTACGCTTGAAAATTTCCTTCATACAAAACTTCACAAAATCTTCATTAGCAACATTAATAAGTCTTTGGGTTTAGTTTCAACACAAGTAAAACTTCCCTTAAAACACAAGCTACTGTATGAATTCCTTCTAAAATCTCAAGTGATCAATCAGAACTCAAAGAGAAAGAGATTAAGAGGCAAATACAAATAATGCCAGAAATCTGTTAAAACAGACCAGCAGGTAAAAACCGATTTTTAGAAGATCTTCTGTTGCTCAAATCGAAAAGTGATAAACTAACGAAAGTTGGGTTATAACCTGGGTCATAAGCACAAAAAATTACAGCTCAATCTGACGTAATGAGATTTTTCACGATTTTTTACAGTGACGCACAGAAATCTGTTTCGGGACAGCAACTTCCCCATATCTTACTTCCATCTCATTAGAGGTTATTCTTGGCACAAAAACCACACAAAAAGGATAAGGAGAGGTTATTACAGAGGCAATAACTTCCAAGACTCAATAAAACAAAAATAAACTGAAAGTAAAAATATAATGGGTTGTCTCCCAAAAGCTCTTTCTTTATAGCCATTAAGATAGGCATGATGATTTCAATGATGCTCACATAAGAAATATGAATTGAAGTAAAAGAGAGCATCAAGAAACAAATATGGAACAAATTTAAGTCTAACCCACTTCCTATGGAAATAATCTTATAAAGAAACAAGTCATGAAAGCACAAAGCAACAAGCATAGGAAAGCAAAACAAGTGCAACTTCAAAACTTTCAACATAAAGAGGGGAAACTTAATATTGTTGAGATACATAAAACCATGTTTCCCTCTCTCATAATAACTTTCAATAGCATCATGAATAAAATTAACAATATAACTATCATACAAAACATTCTTATCATGAGCCACATGCATGTAATCATTATTACTCTCCACATAAGCATAGTTAATCTTATTAATTATAGTGGGAGCAAATTCAACAAAATAGTTATCATTATTATTCTCATCACCATAATCATAAATTATAGGAGGCATATCGTAATCATCATAAGCAATAGAATAGCTATCTTCCAAAGTGTGTTCGTTTGTAAACATATCATCATTGGAAGTAACATGGATAGCACTAATAGTACAACAATTATTAATATCATCATTTTCAGAATTGGTACCAAAGAGATTTTCAATATCAAAAGTAGTGTGCTTTTCCCAATCATGATCACTACTATAGGTAACAGGCATAAGAACATCATCGAGTTCAGACTCATCAAAAACTATAATAGGAGCAACGTGCTTAGGGGAAATACCATTTCCTCCCTCCTTTTACTCCTCCTCTTCTTATTTTTCTTCTTCTCTTTAGGAGGGAGAGGCTTGAAAGGAAGCTTCTCCATATACCCTGGTTTATTGTTAAACACAATAGAATAAACTTTGGAGGATTCCTCCTTTTCATTAATAAGAACAAAACACATATTAGTCCTGTCATATTTTGGTAAAATCTCATCTTTTATAATATTTTGTATGTAAGTATTTGCATGGAAATTATCAACACAATAAAGATGACAACCATGTAGGACGCTATTCATATCAAAAGCACTCATATCTACCAAAGAAGATTTTCTTGATAACTCTTCACACCTCAAAAATAATGTAAGTTCATCATGCTGATTAGGAGTGATCATGTTATCACAATACAAACTTGCAGTACTCATTGGATTAGAAGGGCTATTATTATGGCTGATACGTCCAAAACGTATCTACTTTCCCGAACTCTTTTGCTATTGTTTTTCCTCTAAACTTGTGTGATTTGGATACAATTAACACGGACTGACGCTGTTTTCAACAGAATTACCTTGGTGTCTAGTTTTTGTGTAGAAAATCAACTATCAGGAAAAATCCCGGAAAATATGCCAAAAATCCTATTTCACCAGAAGACTCACAGAGCCAGAAGACGAGACGGAGTAGGGCCACGAGGGACCCACACCACCTGGTCGCATGGTCCAGGCCAGGCCGCGCCTAGGGGTGGTGTGGCCGCCTTGGCTGCCCCCTCGGCCTCCCTCTTCGCCTATAAGTCGCCTCTTGACCTAAAAACGAAGGGGGGTTTGACGTTTTTCCAGAAAGAGTTCCGCTACGCCGCCACCAGCAGATTCTGTGATTCGGAACCAAAAACTCCGTTCTGGCACCTTGCCAGGACGGAGAATTGGAGGAGATCATCGCCATCATCATCACCATCGCTTCTCTATCGACCATCCATGTTTCCCCCATATATGAGTGAGTAATCCCCCACTATAGGCTATGGGGATGGTAGGGATTGGACGAGATCGTTCATGTAATGGCATCAGATTGTTAGGGCATGGCGCCTAGTATCTATAATTAGTGCTTTTTGACTTTGTTGCAACTTGTTATGCTTAATGCTTGTCACTAGGGCCCAAGTGCCATGATTTTAGATCTGAACATGTTATTGATTCATTATGATAGTATTGTTTATGGTCTTACCTGCAAGTTGTATACACATATTGTTGTCCGGAACCAAAGGCCCCGAAGTGACAGCAATCGGGATAACTAGAGGGAATGGCTTTGATGTGAGGATCACATGTGTTCACGGAGTGTTAATGCTTTGCTCCGGTGCTCTATTAAAAGGAGAACCTTAATTGCCCGTAGTTCCCTTGAGGCCCCACTGTAAACGGGCTGGCAGGACAAAAGATGTTGTGCAAGTTCTCATTGCGAGCACGTATGACTATATATGGAACACATGCCTATGATTATCTAGTACTTGGATGATTTATCTTATTTATCTGCAAATGCCCTATGTCTTGATTGCCATATGAATTGTCTTGTCCATGCAACGCCCGCCCATCCATCCCTATGCCTACCGCGCTTTAATCCTACTATTTACAATTGTTACTACTATCTTTACTTTTACTACTGCTATTACTTTACTATTGCTACTACAAAATTGTTGCTACTGATAAACTGCTGTGAGCAAGATTGTTTCCAGGTGCAGCTGAATTGACAACTCAGTTATTAAGGCTTATAAATATTCTTTGGCTCCCCATGTGTCGAATCAATAAATTGGGTTTCACTTCCCTTGAAAATACTGCGATACACCCCCTATACTTGTGGGTCATCAAGACTATTTTCTGGCGCTGTTGCCGGGGAGCATAGCTCTATTTATCAAGTTCACCTGGAATCACTATTGTTCGCTGCCATCCATCCATCATGGGTAAGTATTGTGATGGCAAGGTTCCTATTTTACCATCCACTACAAGGAGAGGTACAGTCCTGAACACCTCTGTTGCTCTTGATTCACCGTCTGTTATGAGTAAGTTCCTTACACCACCACACACACATGATACACATACTGCTACTACTGCTGAATCTGAAACTTCAGATACTTATGATGCTGATTTTACTGTGCTTGATAAGAGTGGTTCATTAGGTCCTTTCCTAGATGCTACGATTGCTAGAACTATAGCTGGAAATACTGAAACTAATAAAGACACTACTACACCTGTCAGTTCACCTGAGTCTAGAGAAAGTTATGATATTGAAGATGGTTATATAGAGATGATCGATGAATTTATTAAAGAATGTCAAAACACACATGATATGAGTGCTATTAAGAGTCTCCTTGAGAGGCATACTATAAAACCCAAATTTTCCCCTAATGCTAAGTTTGCTGCATCTCCCATAAATATTAAAGATAAGGATTATGATTTCTCTCTTGATCTATCTTACATAGCTATTATTGAGAAGGAACCTTTTTGTGGGACTAAGAATGAATGTGCGGTAGCACATATGACTGAGCTTTCTACCATGAGTGGCCTGTTTTCTGATGATATTAAGATGCGCACTTACTTTGTTGCTAAAATTTTCCCTTTTTCGTTGAAAGGAGAAGCTAAAACTTGGTTTAATAATTTACCTCATGGATCTATTGATAACCTTGATTGCTTGATTAGTACCTTCTTTCAGAAATATTTTCCACCTAGTGCTAGACATGCTATTTTGCAGGAACTTTTTGATTTTAAATAGGGAGAAAAAGAGATATTGCCTGAATCATAGGCAAGGTTTTGTGCTTTGATTCATGCACAGACTGGATGTCCATTACCTAAGAATGAGCTTCTTGATATATATTATAATGGACTAACTGAAGAATCTAGGACATACCTGGATACTTGTGCTGATTGTGTTTTCAGGCATAGGACTCCCAAGGAAGCTGAGGAATTAATGGCTAAAATAAGCAAGAATTATGAAGACTGGACTCCTCCTGAACCCGCTATACCTGAGAAAACTATACCTGAACCAACTATCCCTGCGCCTATACCAACATCAAAGAAGAGGGGAGTTATTGAACTAAATGATGAAGTGATGAAGGAAGCTAAGAAATGTCTTAACGAGAAGGGAATTAAAGCTGGAGATGTCAAGAATTTACCTCCTATAGAAGAATTATGTAAGCCAATTCCCCACTCATCCACTATTGAGGTACACTCTCTCCAACATTTCGATGAAGGTGATATCCCTTGCTCTAAACCTCCCGATCAATGCTTAGAAGAATTCGATATTTTTATTGTTAAGCAAGATAATTTTAATAAAAGGGTGCAAAATCATTTAATGGAAAACTCTAGAGCTATTGTTGAGTTAAGAGATATTGTGGAAAGAACCTCTAATGATGTTAAAATGCTTGTTAAACATTTTCAAATGGTTCAAACTCAAATTGATCAGCTTATTAAGGTACAAAAAGACTTGCTAGTTAATGCTGCTAAAGAAAAACATGCTTATGAAATTAGAACTAGAAGTGGTGCTGCTACCCAGGATCCTCTATATCCTGAGGGGCATCCTAGAAGAATTAAGCAGGAATCCCAACAAGCTGAAAATATTGGTACTACTCCTAAGAAAAGAGAAAAGAAACATAAAACCATTGTAGAACCTTCTGAACCTGCTAAAGATCCTAATAGTATATCTGTCTCTAATCCTAAAAATGAAAGTGGTAATGAAGGAAATGATGTTCCTGATAAAGAAAAAGTTGAAGAAGAACCTGAAAGGCACACTAAGAATACTAAATACACTAAAGAAGATTTTGTTGCTAAGAAACATGGTAGTGAAAGAGAGCCTTGGGTCCAAAAACCTATGCCTTTCCCTGATAAGAAACACAAGTCAAAGGAAGATGGACACTATAACAAGTTTTGTGAGTGGATGAAACCTTTATTCTTGCAAATTCCTTTGACTGATGCTATTAAATTGCCTCCTTATTCAAAGTATATGAAGGATATTGTCTCGAATAAAAGGAAGATCCCTAATGAAGAAATTTCTACTTTGCTTGATAATTATTCCTTTAATGGTAAAGTTCCAAAGAAGCTTGGAGACCCAAGGATTCCAACTATTCCTTGCTCTATTAAAAATATTTATGTTAGAACTGCTTTGTGTGATTTGGGAGCAGGAGTTAGTGTTATGCCTTTTTCTCTCTATAAGAGACTTCAACTGGAAAAACTAATACCAACTGATATATCTTTGAAAATGGCTGATAAATCTACTACTACTGTTGGTATATGTGAGGATGTATCTGTTCAAGTGGCTCATAATTGCTTGATATTAACTGATTTTGTTGTGCTTGAAATGCCTGAAGATGATAATATGTCTATTATTCTTGGGAGACTTTTTCTTAATATTCCATGAGCTATTATTAATTGCAATCAAGGAAAGGTGACTTTCAATGTTAATGACAAGGAACATACTGTCTATTTCCCCAAGAAGATTGATAGGACTTACGATTTGAATTCAATTGAACATGTTGAGGGCATTCAAGTTGGAGAAATATATTGTCCCATACCAAGAGAAAAATATGAAACTATTATGATTGGGATCATTGCTATCAAGGTTGAGGTAACATAATCATTACTAGAATTCAAAGTTTTGTTTCATATAAAATTGTTTTGGTAACAAGACCTGATCAACCTTGTTAACAAAGGGATTTTAATGAACAAAACAATTTTTTCACCATGATTACCTCTGCTTACTTTTATTTTATCCATTCTAGTTTTTGTTTTTGTTTAGTTTACTTTTCTGTTGTTAGTTGCTTGCTTATTAGAGTGTCTTAGAACTTCTGAAGTTTTAGCTTTGTTTAGTTGTTGCATCATTTCAGAAACCTTTTTCTATCAAAAAAGCATTCATCTATACCTGAAAATTGCTAAAAAATAAAGTGTCTCGAAAAATTCCAGAAAATTCATATTAAATTTTTATGTGAAAATAGGGGCAGAGAAGTGCCTGGAGAGTACTAGGGGGGCCCACCAAGCACCACACCACCTGGTAGCACGGCCAGCCCAGGGGCGCGCCTGGCCATAGTGTGGGCCACCCCTAGCCCTCCACTCACTCTCTCACTTCCCACTGCTCTCTCTCCCGAGAAAACACCAGTTCGTTGCTCGAAATCGCGTTCTTGTTGTTCTTGTCCATGATTTTTCGATCTCCTTGCTCAGCCCATCTTTGCTGCTAAAATGTGGAGCATTTGTTCTCCGGTATGTAACTCCTCCGCTTGTCCAAGTAGATTTGTGTTTAGTGGTTTATATCTTGAGTATGTTGCTGCTGTAGGTGACAGGTTATGAGAGCTTGTAAGCTTGTTCAATGCTTAGAGATATTGTTTTGATGCATGTTTAAGCCTCTTACAAGTCCCTATGAGTAGTTCCCTTCATTTTGTATTCACTTTGCAATCACTTGTATAATGGATGTTTAAATTTCAGAATATCAAACATGAATGATACGTCCAAAACGTATCTACTTTCCCGAACCTGTTTTGTTTAACCTTGATAACAGGGAAGGATGGTCCCTCACTAAGGAGGAGCTTGACACATACTTGGGAGAGCTCTCCCAACAGGAGTAGGACACTAGAAGGGAGGTCACGGATGATTCGGTCCAGCCCTCGAATGAGGGAGAGTCTTCATATCAGCAACACACTTATGATTGGGGAGCTTCTTCTTCCTCTCATGGGCCTAGCTACGACCATTCCTACCAAGATCCGCCCGCTTGGAACCCCTATTCGTACATGGATTGATACCCACTTAGGCCAAAACCCTAAGCTTGGGGGGGAGGTACGCCGACACCGCACTCATGTCCATATCATGTTGCGTCGGTACTTTGTATATTCATGTTTTCGTTCTTTTTTTAGTTTTCGTTCTTCTTTGCTTTAAAAGACCAAAAATATTTTTTGTTGTTTCTCTTTGGTTTGCTTCTTCTTTTTCCTTGGTTTGCTTTTCCCTTTTCGCTTTGTTTGAACTATTCGAAAAACCCAAAAAGATTTTGCTTTGCTTGTTTTCCCCTTTTGGTTCTTGTTTAAAAATCGAAAACACCAAAAATATTTGTCGTTCTTCTTTGGTTTTTGCGAGTTTGCTACAGGGTTCGGCAGTTCTCAGTGGAATATTGGTTTCATATTATTATTCAAGCCACAGAAGTGAAGAGCAATAATGAGGATTAATGACAACTTGAGGCGTGGTAAGAGGCTGGTAACGAACTCTATCTGTCTTCATTTTTGTACATATACTCATCATTGTGAGCTTGTTTAGTCTGTTCATGTAGAGTGTATGTTTTCTTTGGATGCTTAATAGTTCTTGCTTTCTTATGATTAGCTCCAGCTCGCTAATAGTTTGTAGCATGTCTCATGAATGTTTGCTTGCATTACTCTATTCATAAATTGGTATGACACCGTGGTATCCTCCTCTGAATGTTTCATTTGATTGACTTGGCACATGCTCACGCATGCTCATGACTATAATAATCAGTTAAGCCTCGCTGAATTATTTTTCCTTGAGGATCTTGAATCACTTTCATGCCATGAGTAGTCCTGTTTTGTTGCAAGCATGATAATGACAGCTATTGCTCTCTCGTTTGTCGCTCCCTTACTATTGCTAGCCTTCACTTCCACTGAGTGTTTTACTCAAGTTTCCAACTCCCTAAACCAAATATTTCCAAAGTGTCCACCATACCTACCCATTAGCATCATTTGCTACTTCCGGGCATATTCAATATGCCTTGTTTTCTTCCGAATAAAATGTTTGCTTGTTATGAGAAAGTTAGTTAGTAAAGCTCTCACGAACTTGATGGCACACTTTATTTTCTTGCACTTAATAAACCTGAACCATTGCGTCCTTCTTTGTTGTGCATATGCTTGCGCTTTATGAGTTGAAGTTAGCAGAACCATGTATCATGGGGACCGCTTTCAACACTTCATTGGTACTTTGTACCTAGTTGATATCATGTTCTTTTGCTTATGGATCCCGGCGGTGTGAAATAAAAGTGGAACTTGTAAGATCATGGAGTTTGTATGTATGTTAGAGAAACGCCTGGGCCGCTAGCCTAAGCCATGCCTAATCATGGTGGAAACTTGCAGCATAACCATAATGAGCATTTTATGAAGCATCCTTAATAAAAATCTATGCACATAGTAAATAAAAAGATCGCCGAGATGCTCATTGTCTGCTTGCCTTGTATTTTGATTATGGGATAGCTCCCGTGTCATGTGCAAGAGGTACCCCGTTGGCGGTTCTCTATGATACGTATATACCTACAATGACAAGAGCTTACTTGTGACTGAAGTTGAGTAGCATGAGGATCGGTCTTCGTAAGTAAGGGGCATGAGACTTCGATTTATAACTTGTCAAGCATATCCTCTTAGTTGTGTCACTTTCACCTTAATCACATTTAAGATGCTTATGATAGGGGCAATGAGAGCTCAAAGCTAACGAGTGCCATACTTTCAGCATTTGGAAGCCTTTCAAAATTATTCAAAACCTTCTTCTTCTACTTGTTGAGTCTCCACATATTCTTTGAGCACCTTCTTGAGAGCATAGTTGTCATTCTTTGTGTTTGTTCCAATACTTGATTATTTGTTTTATGACTTTGATGCTTGTATCCTTGATATCTTTACTTCTAGTCATTACTTGAACTTCAGAGGTGCCTTGACATTCATAATTAAAGGCAAGCGAGATACCACTCTATCATACCTTTTTATGAGCATTGTAATGTTGCTTATGTTCGTGCTTCGTGCTACTTATTATTCTTGAGTTGGAATCTCTTCATAGCTTGCAATGACTATTAAGTAGACTCAGTTGCATACTCTTTATTATGGATTGTCTAAGCAGTTGATCACATTGCTGAGAATATTTACATCATATGAAGCAAATGTATTCGTGAAAGTTCTTTTATCACACTCAGTTTTCAACTGAATTGCTTGAGGACAAGAAATAAGCTAAGCTTGGGGGAGTTGATACGTCCAAAACGTATCTACTTTCCCGAACACTTTTGCTATTGTTTCTCCTCTATACTTGTGTGATTTGGATGCAACTAATGCGAACTGACGCTGTTTTCAGCAGAATTGCCTTGGTGTCTACTTTTTGTGTAGAAAATCAACTATCAGGAAAAATTCCGGAAAATATGCAAAAAATCCTATTTCACCCGAAGACTCCAGGAGCCAGAATACGAGACGTAGAAGAGCCCTGGGGTGGCCACACCACCTGGTGGTGCGGGCCAGGCCAGGCCGTGCCAGGGGGTGGTGTGGGAGCCCCAGGCACCCCCTCGGTCTCTCTCTTCGCCTATAAGGAGCCCTCTGACCTAAAAACTTCAGGGGGTTCGACGTTTTTCCATAAGGAGATCCGCTCCGCCGCCACCACCAGATTCCACGAAACAACACCAGAAACTCCGTTCTGGCACCCTGCCGGGACGAGGAATTGGAGGAGATCATCGCCATCATCATCACCATCGCTTCTCCATCGACCATCCATGTTTCCCCCATCTATGAGTGAGTAATCCCCCGCTATAGGCTATGGGGATGGTAGGGATTGGATGAGATCGTTCATGTAATGGCATCAGATTGTTAGGGCATGGTGCCTAGTATCTTTTATTAGTGCTTTATGACTTCGTTGCGACTTGTTGTGCTTAATGCTTGTCACTAGGGCCCGAGTGCCATGATTTTAGATCTGAACTTTTTATTGATTCATTATGATAGTATTGTTCTTCGTCTTATCTACAAGTTGTATACACACGTTGTTGTCCGGAACCTATGGCCCCGAAGTGACAGAAATCGGGATAACCGGAAGGGAAAGGCTTTGATGTGAGGATCACATGTGTTCACAGAGTGTTAATGCTTTGCTCCGGTGCTCTATTAAAAGGAGCACCTTAATTGCCAGTAGTTCCCTAGAGGCCCCGCTGCAAACGGGCTGGCAGGACAAAAGATATTGTGCAAGTTCTCATTCCGAGCACGTATGGCTATATATGGAACACATGCCTAGGATTATCTAGTACTTGGGTGCTTTATTTTATTTATCTGCAATTGCCCTATGTTCTGATTGCTATGTGAATTGTCTTGTCCATGCAATGTCCATCCATCCATCCCTATGCCTACCGCACTCGAATCCCATTGTTTACTGCTTTTATTACTACTATCCTTGCTTTACTACTGCTGTTACTTTGCTATTCTTACTACAAAACTATTGCTACTGATAAACTGCTATGAGCAAGATTGGTTCTAGGTGTAGCTGAATTGACAACTCAGTTGTTAAGGCTGATAAATATTCTTTGGCTCCCCTTGTGTCGAATCAATAAATTGGGTTTCACTTCCCTCGAAAATACTGCGATACACCCCCTATACTTGTTAGAGAAACGCCTGGGCCGCCGGTGTTGTGACCTCGGATCAATAAGGATCCTAAGTCCCTGTGATTAACATGCTAGTCCCTGGATCAATAGCTAGCACTTCACAGTCGATGAATAAAACACAAGTCTTTATTACACGAATAATCCAGAGTATATTTATTACAACTTGCATAGCTTATAGCTAGCTCAAAATAAAACAGCGGAAACTAAGTAAAACTTGAGTCCATCAACGCCTCAGGCTAGCTGCGTGAAGACCCGCGATTCCCTACGCACCTTTCAATCTTCGGATTCTGCACATAAGACATGCATCCAACAAGTTGGGTCAATACTTTGAATGTATTGGCAAATTACACCAAGAAAAGAGTAAGACTATCTCTACATGCAAGGCTAAGAGTAAGCTCTGGGGTTCATTTGCGTAAAGCCAATTTTTATCGATGTAATAAGAAAAGAGGTAGAAAGGTTTCCCTACTTTGCAAACTTTGATATGTAGTATAGGGTCGAATGGAACACGTGGATATTACTCACCAAGTGCCCAAACAACCTAGCACTTGGATATTACGCACCAAGTTCCCGAAAACCCACCCAATGGCGATATTACTCACGCCTTGGGGTTTGCAAAACGTTAAGTTTGGAAAAGAGAGAGAGGAAGATCTTTTAGAGGCTCCATCCTTCAGATGCTCAAAGTTGTTCTATTTCTGTGAACACGGCTGATCGATCAGTTTGCAATACTCTCGAGAGGTTGTGCACTTTCCCCAAAATCCACGATCAAGTCCTCTTACAGACCAGACCATGGCGAAGCCTTCCCTTAGTAGCCCCTCTACCAGCTGGATCCAACCGTGCCAAGAACCTCCAAATGTTGGTACCCCGGTGAGGTTTCCCACTAAGTACTAACCAAGACAGAGCCCATATGTATTGTGGTTGCACTGGAAGCTTCTGAATTCTAAAACATGGCAGACTTCTTTGATTCCTGGGCGGCCGTCCTCCACCAAATATCCACTCGTTGACCCGACAACCGTTCCGCCCAGAAGAAAACTTAGTTTTATTTTGAAGGGGGTTTTGAGAAGAAAAGTTCGCTCGAGAGAGCTCTTATACTTAGAAATTTTTTGAGTCTTTCGAACCCTCCCAACGGTACTTGATATAGATAAGTATATAGCATAGCAAGCATAACTTAGCAAAACAGGATAACCTATTGGGATGGAAAAACCTAAGCATAGAACTACTCATGGCATACTAGAAAACCGTACTTGCAAAATAGTACTAAGAAAATCTACCAAAATCCTACACATGCATACTATGGAATTTGAAGAGTAAAACATGCATAGTCAAAACTGGGACATAAACATGAACAAATGGTGTAACTTGCCTTGATTCGAGCAGCAATCTACACAACAGTACTCCTCAGTGCACTCCGAGCAATCTAACGAAACAAACATGGATCCAATCACAATTTGCACAAAACAAAGTCACGAAGACGAATATGCATGCATGCAACATGGTAATATGCAAGGATGAATTCAAATTTGACCAAGCATTTTATTCAGGGGGTGTTGCTGAGTTGGGGATGTCATTAGAATCGATTCCCCATAGTTTTGAAGTATTTTGGGTTAAACCCTAATTATCCAAGCTCAAAACTAGATCTACAACTCCAATCTATCTCGATACAGATCTGAACACCCTAAGCATGAATAGACAATTTTCTACAGAAGGTCTCGCCGATACAAAGCCAACGCAACAAGAATCAACTAAAACGGAGCTACGGATAATTTTCTAGAATTAAAATACTCTAATCTAAACTTTAAATCCTACTGCAAGATTGCTGTGGCAAAACAGCAATATTATTGTAGATCTGTGTTCTACTCGAAATTACGAATCCAACGGTATATTATAAGCAATTTTGGACTAATATTCGAATTACTATGGATTTTACAAGATTGGAGCTATTCCTGCCTATTTTAAAAGAAAAAGAAAAAGGGCCAGTGACGCGGCGACACATGGCGGCTCAGGATTGGGCCAGCGAGGCACGCGTGACGCGACGTGGGGGCAACGCGGCGGCAACGTGGCGGCTGCCACGCGGCGCAACGTGGTTGGCCGGCGCGGCTTTGGTTGATTGGAGCCGTCGGATGCAGATCCGAGGGTCGGAGGGGGGGCTTACCGGCGGCGGTGATGACGGGCGGTGGTGGCGCGTCGGCGGCGAGGTACGGCGGCACAGTGGTGCTTCTCCGGCCCGACGAAGTGGTCGATGTTGACCGGCTCCTCGTCGTGGCTGCGTTCCCGGGGGCAGCGTCGGCTCCTCCTTCCCGAGGCGACGGCAGGCGGTGGCTGGAGGCGGCGGAACTCCGGCGAGAGATTGGCGGCGCTCGGTGGCGGTGGCAGCGGAAAAAAGTTAGGGTTCTAGGGAGGCGTGCTGAGGGCTATATATAGGCGGAAAAACTTGGCGCGGGGGTCGCGGAAACCGTCCCGGATTCGCCGGAGGCGGTTGCCGACGCGGCGGTGGCGTGGCCGAGCCGGACTCGGGGAGGAGGCGGCTGACGGGTGGTCCCCGCCTGTCGGCGGGCGCTGGCGCGGGCGCGGCTGCTGGTGGGCTGCCGGGGCAGAAGCGGCTGCTGGGCTGGCTCGGCCGGCCCGGTTAGGTTAGGTTAGGTTTTTTTTTATTCCTTTATTATTTTCTGATTTGCTATTTGTTTAATAACTTTTGCAAACGGACTCTGAATTAAACGAAACTTGTTTCTAAAATTTTGTAAAAAGAAGAGGGTTAGGATAGGATTATAAAATAACTCATTTGCAAAGGTTTTGGTTGTTCAAAAGGTTTTACCCCCTTTTGTCTATAATTAGACTATGGGGTTTAAGAAAATACCTGTTGTAGTTTTTGATATGCGATGCCATGATGCAATGATATGATGCATGCTTCTAGTAACATCTGGAATTGCGAAATTTGGGATGTTACAAACCTACCACCCTTAAGAAGAATCTCGTCCTCGAGATTCAGGTTGGTTAGCAAATAGGTGAGGGTGTTCTTTCTTCAGGTTTTCTTCACGCTCCCACGTGGCCTCTTCCTCAGAATGGTGATTCCATTGAACTTTGCAAAACCTGATAGCCTTGGTACGAGTGATTCTCTCTGCTGTCTCCAGAATCCTGGTGGGTTTTTCCTCGTAGGTGAGATCGTTCTCCAATTGAACCTCGTCCAACGGAACCATGTCCTTTAGTGGTGTTTCAGCCATTTCCGGGTGACACTTCTTTAGTTGCGACACATGGAAAACATCATGAACAGTTAACACTTCGGGTAATTCCAACTGATAGGCAACTTCCCCTCTATGACCCAAGATCTTGTAGGGCCCTATGAATCGGGGTACTAACTTACCCTTGATTCCAAATCTCTTAACTCCTCATAGTGGCGAAACTCGGAGATACGCACGGTCTCCCACTTCATAAGTCACATCCCTGCGCTTGGAATCAGCATAACTCTTTTGTCTGGATTGGGCTATTTTTAACCAGTCTTGAATCTGCCTCACTTTTTCTTCAGCATCCTTGATCAGTTCAGGTCCAAACAAACTACGTTCTCCTACTACACTCCATAGCAGCGGAGTCCTACACTTTCTTCCATATAAAACTTCAAATGGAGCCATCTTGATGCTAGCTTGGTAGCTGTTATTATATGAGAATTCCGCATATGGCAAGTTATCATCCCAACTAGACCCATAGTCTAGCGCACAGGCTCTTAACATGTCCTCCAAGATCTGATTAACTCTTTCCTTTTGTCCATCGGTTTGCGGGTGGAAGGCAGTACTAAACTCCAGTCGTGTCCCTAGAGATTCGTGTAGTTGTCGCCAAAACTTAGAGGTGAATTGGGTACCTCTATCAGAAACAATCCCCTTGGGCACACCATGAAGACTTACGATCCTTGACATATAAATCTTGGCGAGCTTAGCACTTGTATAGGTGGTCTTTACGGGAATGAAATGGGCCACCTTTGTGAAGTGGTCGACCACTACCCAGATGGAATCATACCCAGAACGAGTCCGCGGTAGTCCTGTGATAAAATCCATGCCTACCTTGTCCCACTTCCAATCGGGCACAGGTAAAGGCTGCAGCAGTCCTGCTGGTTTTTGATGTTTGGCCTTAACTCTGTTGCATACGTCACACAAGGAGATGTATTCAACAATTTCTCTTTTCATGTTGTTCCACCAGAACCTCTCTTTCACATCCATGTACATCTTTGTATTACCGGGATGGATTGAGTAAGGCGAATCGTGAGCTTCCTGAAGGATTAACTTCCTGATGTCAGGGTCATCGGGAACGCACAGACGCTTCTCATACCAAAGTGTTTCTTGTTCATCCGTGCGAAACCCTTTTGCTTTACCCTTGCTTATATTAGCTCTTATCTCTTCCAACTCTTTGTCCCCCTTTTGGGCCTCTTTGATTTGGTCCAAAAGCATTGGCACTATCTCCATAGTTGCCAAGTATCCCTCTGGAACTATTTCCAACCTAAGGTCTTTGAATTGTTCACACAAATCATTTGGAAGTTCTCCCACGGTAAGTCCATTTACATAGACCTTCCAGCTTAAGGCATCAGCCACAACGCTGGCCTTTCCAGGATGGTACTGCAGGTCCAAGTCGTAGTCCTTGATGAGTTCGAGCCATCTCCTTTGCCTCATATTTAACTCCTTTTGTGTGAAGATGTATTTAAGGCTTTTGTGATCCGTGTATACATCACAATGTTTGCCCATTAGGTAATGTCTCCATACCTTGAGCGCATGCACAACTGATGCTAGTTCCAAATCGTGCGTGGGATAGTTATTCTCATGGTTCTTAAGTTGCCGAGAGGCGTAAGACACTAGTTTTCCATCTTGCATTAGTACACTACCAAGTCCTTGCCGGGAAGCGTCGCAATAAACTTGGAAATCCTTTTGGATGTCAGGGAGACACAAAACTGGTGTTGTTACTAGGCGCTTCTTTAACTCCTGAAAACTTGCTTCACATGCCTCGGTCCATTGGAACTTCTTCTCTTTCTTCAGCAACTCTGTCATAGGCTTTGCTATCTTGGAAAAGTTTTCAATGAACCTTCGGTAATATCTTGCAAGGCCCAGGAAACTCCTAATATCACCCACATTCTTAGGGGACTCCCATTCTGTCACGGAAGCTACCTTACTTGGGTCCACGGCAACACCTTTTGCTGATACAATATGGCCAAGGAATCCCACTTCTTTCAACCAGAACTCACATTTGCTAAATTTGGCATACAACTTGTGTTCCCTTAACTTTTCCATAATCAGGCACAGATGTCGCTCATGTTCCTTCTCGTTCTTGGAGTATATGAGTATGTCATCAATGAATACTACGATAAACTTATCCAAGTACTCCATGAACACCTTGTTCATCATAGTCATGAAGTATGCTGGGGCATTAGTTAAGTCAAACGACATCACGGTGTACTCATACAATCCGTATCTTATGGTGAACGCTGTCTTGGGTACATTCTGTTCTCGGATCTTCAGCTGGAAATATCCTGATCGGAGATCAATCTTAGAGAATACACTAGCTCCCTTTAATTGATCGAACAGGTCGTTAATATTGGGTAGAGGGTACATGTTCTTGATTGTTACTTCATTTAACGACCGATAGTCCACGACTAGTCTCTTGGTTTTATCCTTCTTATCCACGAATAAGACAGGTGCTCCCCAAGATGACGCACTTGGTTGAATGAAGCCTTTGTCCAACTGCTCTCTAAGCTGTTTCTTAAGTTCCTTCAACTCATCCACATCCATCTTGTATGGTATCTTTGCTATTGGTCCAGTACCTGGCATCAAGTCAATGAGAAACTCGATGTCTCGGTCGGGAGGCATCCCTGGTAATTCTTCCAGAAACACGTCTGGGTACTCCTTCACAATTGGCACATCCTCCAAGCTAACCCCCTTAAGAGAATTCACCATACTTCCTTTGAGTGTGAAAGCTGACTTAAAGTGGATCCTTTTCTTATCCGGAGTCGTGAGTGCGATAGTCCTTTTGGCGCAATCTATGACTCCCTCATATTCGGTCATCTAGTTCATGCCCAAAATTATGTCTAAGCCTTGTGATTCCAGAACGACTAGGCTAGTGGGAAAGGTGTGTGCCCCAATCCTTAGTTCTAACCCACGGCATCCAGAGTTTGCCACTATTTCTCCTCCAGGAGAACTTACCCTTAAGGGAGTACTAATAGTCTCCGTATTTATCTTGCCTCTATCCACAAATACCCTTGATATGAATGAATGTGATGCACCAGTATCAAAAAGAACAACTGCAGGGGTGGAGTTAAGCTTGAACTTACCAATCACGGAGTCGGGTGCCTCACGAGCATCCTCCACGGAGACATGATTCACTGTGGCTTTGACGAACGGATTCGGCTTCTTCCCATTTCCATTACCATTGCCATGGTTGTGTCCGTTGCCGTTTCCATTACCATTCCCGTTCTTCATCTTTTCGGGGCAGGTAGTTGCATAATGTCCTGTCTTGTTACACTTGAAGCATGTCACTTCACTCAGATCCTTCCCATTACCGTTTCCATTGCGGTGTTTATGACCATTGTGGTTATGTCCTCCATGGCGATGACCATTGTGGTTGTGGCCATTGTGGTTGTGGGGTAGTGGTGACGAAGTGCGTTGCTTTTGATATGGGGCAGAGTTATGCTTGTGTGAGGTGGACTTTCTCTTTCGGTTCTCTATACTCCTTTGCTTTGCTTCAACTACCACTGCCCTATCCAGGAGTTCCTGGTAGTTATCAAACTTCAGAGCCACAAGCTGAATATATATTTCATCATTAAGTCCCCTCAAGAACTCCTCCTGTCTCTTGGCATCAGTGGATACATCATCAGGTGCATAACGTGCCAGCTTGTTGAAAAGGTCCCCATACTCGGAGACAGAGCGGTGCAGCTGTTTCATGTCACGGAACTCACGTCTCTTAAGTGACATGACTCCCGCGGCTATGTGATGAGTACGAAAGGCTGCCTCAAACTGGTTCCAGGTGATAGCTTCAATATCAGGGTGGGTGACCTGGTAGTTATCCCACCATTCAGCAGCTGGTCCCTCAAGTTGGTGCGCGGCAAAGCGCACCCTATCAGCTCCAGCAACTTGGACGGTGTCTAACTTTTTGTTGGTGGTGCGGAGCCAGTCATCTGCCACAATTGGCTCAGAACTACTTGAGAAAGTTGGAGGGTTCAACCTCAAGAACCGAGTCAAGCGATCCTATTGGGGCGGTGGAGGTGGCGGAGGCGACGGATTGTTGTTGTTGTTTTGCATGTTTTGAGTGAGGAGTTGGATCAACTGATTCTGGGAGTTCAGAAGTTGTGCTATCTCTGGGGGCATGTTGTTATTGTTGTTTTCACGTCTCGCCATCTGGAGGGTTTGAGAGGCAAGTTAAGAAAAGATAGAAAGCCTAAGGAATAAACTCCTACCCTTATGAAAACAAGAAAAAAACACGAGAAAAGCAAGGAACACATGGCACAAAAACCACACACTCAACCAAGTTTAACTAACCAATATAAAAATTTGGTACTCATTACAATCGCGAATAACGTTCGACTATAGAACTAAAGGTGGTCCAACTACTCTACTCATCATCCACTTCCTCATCCTCAATGATGAAGCCTTCCTTTTCCAGCAGTGACTTGTATAGCTCCATGTCCCTCGTCATGGCTTCAAGCTTCTCTTGAAGTTCCTTCATCTCCTGTGGCTCCGGTGTTGCAGCTTCGAGCCTTCCTTGAAGTTCCTTCACCTCTTGCAGCTCCTGGGTAGCAGCTTCCAGCTTCGCTCGGAGTTCATTCTTCTCCTTCTGTAGCTTCTTGATCAAACTTGACCCCATAGTCATGGGCGTGATCTTCTCCTCCAAGCTCCTCTTGGCTGCTCGTAGGTCCTTCAACATGGTGGCAAGGTTCTTGAACTCCATCTCGTTCTTTGTGAGCACTAGACTTTGCTCCTTAATCCTCTTATTCTTGTCTTGCACTCTCTTCTCTTGATTAGCGAACCTCTTGTCTTGGGCGGTGAGTTCTCCTCCTAGGGACTTGATCTTCTCTTCCAGCTCCTCGATCTTCTCGTCCTTCTCCTTGACTAGGGCACAAAGCTCGTCATTCCTCATGATCTCAAGGCAGCTCCCCTTCTGAAGGTCATTGATATGAAACTCCAAGTCTTGATATTGGATCCTTCGAGGCTTGCATGTCTTCCTTTCCTCTGGGGTTAACTCGATTGGAACTCCCTTCTCATCACGTCTTCCAAAGAGTTTGATGTAGTGGCCTTCAACCTCTTCATGATGGCGTTCGCAAAGGCGTCCAATGAGTTCCTGCAAGCTGATGCTAAGTCCTTTTTCCTTGGAGTCGCTGGTGACGTTGAGTACAATGGCCTCTGTCTTGGGTTCTGTCTGACTGCGCCCTGGTTGGATGACTTCAATTGCCCAGCATCCTTCCTTGTGCATCTTCCTCAACTCACTTCCCCTGATTGATGGCATGGGTAACTGTATCTTGATGATGTCCAGAAGGCATTCCCCGAAGCGCAGGCACTTGATGTCTTCGGCGGTGTCGTAGTACAAGGCCGTCATCTTTAGGTTAGGAGAGAGAAAATTAGACACAAGGTGATAAGAAGGAGAAATACTAGAAGAGTAAAAGCGAAAACACAAATGGTAAAGGTGGTTTCCAATCCTAGGGGTCACGTCCTACAGGCAACTTTGTGCTCTGATACCATCTGTTGTGACCTCGGATCAATAAGGATCCTAAGTCCCTGTGATTAACATGCTAGTCCCTGGATCAATAGCTAGCACTTCACAGTCGATGAATATCATGTAAAACACAAGTCTTTATTACATGAATAATCCAGAGTATATTTATTACAACTTGCATAGCTTATAGCTAGCTCAAAATAAAACAGTGGAAACTAAGTAAAACTTGAGTCCATCAACGCCTCAGGCTAGCTGCGTGAAGACCCGCGATTCCCTACGCACCTTTCAATCTTCGGATTCTGCACATAAGACGTGCAGCCAACAAGTTGGGTCAATACTTTGAATGTATTGGCAAATTACACCAAGAAAAGAGTAAGACTATCTCTACATGCAAGGCTAAGAGTAGGCTCTGGGGTTCATTTGCGTAAAGCCAATTTTTATCGATGTAATAAGAAAAGAGGTAGAAAGTTTTCCCTACTTTGCAAACTTTGATATGTAGTATAGGGTCGAATGGAACACGTGGATATTACTCACCAAGTGCCCAAACAACCTAGCACTTGGATATTACGCACTAAGTTCCCGAAAACCCACCCAATGGCGATATTACTCACGCCTTGGGGTTTGCAAAACGTTAAGTTTGGAAAAGAGAGAGAGGAAGATCTTTCAGAGGCTCCATCCTTCAGATGCTCAAAGTTGTTCTGTTTCCGTGAACACGGCTGATCGATCAGTTTGCAATACTCTCGAGAGGTTGTGCACTTTCCCCACAATCCATGATCAAGTCCTTTTATAGACCAGACCATGGCGAAGCCTTCCCTTAGTAGCCCCTCTACCAGCTGGATCCAACTGTGCCAAGAACCTCCAAATGTTGGTACCCCAGTGAGGTTTCCCACTAAGTACTAAGCCAACACAAAGCCCATATGTATTGTGGTTGCACTGGAAGCTTCTGAATTCTAAAACATGGCAGACTTCTTTGATTCCTGGGCGGCCGTCCTCCACCAAATATCCACTCGTTGACCCAACAACCGTTCCGCCCAGAAGAAAACTTAGTTTTATTTTGAAGGGGGTTTTGAGAAGAAAAGTTCGCTCGAGAGAGCTCTTATACTTAGAATTTTTTTGAGTCTTTCGAACCCTCCCAACGGTACTTGATATAGATAAGTATATAGCATAGCAAGCATAACTTAGCAAAACAGGATAACCTATTGGGATGGAAAAACCTAAGCATAGAACTACTCATGGCATACTACAAAACCGTATTTGCAAAATAGTACTAAGAAAATCTACCAAAATCCTACACATGCATACTACAGAATTTGAAGAGTAAAACATGCATAGTCAAAACTGGGACATAAACATGAACAAATGGTGTAATTTGCCTTGATCCGAGCAGCAATCTACACAACAGTACTCCTCAGCGCACTCCGAGCAATCTAACGAAACAAACATGGATCCAATCACAATTTGCACAAAACAAAGTCACGAAGACGAATATGCATGCATGCAACATGGTAATATGCAAGGATGAATTCAAATTTGACCAAGGATTTTATTCAGGGGGTGTTGCTGAGTTGGGGATGTCATTAGAATCGATTCCCCATAGATTTGAAGTATTTTGGGTTAAATCCTAATTATCCAAGCTCAAAACTAGATCTACAACTCCAATCTATCTCGAGACAGATCTGAACACCCTAAGCATGAATAGACAATTTTCTACAGAAGGTCTCGCCGATACAAAGCCAACACAACAAGAATCAACTAAAATGGAGCTACGGATAATTTTCTAGAATTAAAATACTCTAATCTAAACTTTAAATCCTACTGCAAGATTGCTGTGGCAAAACAGCAATATTATTGTAGATCTGTGTTCTACTCGAAATTACGAATCCAACGGTATATTATAAGCAATTTTGGACTAATATTCGAATTACTATGGATTTTACAAGATTGGAGCTATTCCTGCCTATTTGAAAAGAAAAAGAAAAAGGGTCAGTGACGCGGCGACACGTGGCGGCTCGGGATTGGGCCAGCGAGGCGCGCGTGACGTGACGCGGGGGCGACGCGGCGGCGACATGGCGGCTGCCACATGGCGCAACGTGGTTGGCCGGCGCGGCTTTGGTTGATTGGAGCCATCGGATGCAGATCCGAGGGTCGGAGGGGGGGCTTACCGGCGGCGGTGATGACGGGCGGTGGTGGCGCCTCGGCGGCGAGGTACGGCGGCACGGCGGTGCTTCTCTGGCCCGACAAAGTGGTCGACGACGACCGGCTCCTCGTCGTGGCTGCGTTCCCGGGGGCGGCGTCAGCTCCTCCTTCCCGAGGCGACGGCGGGCGGTGGCTAGAGGCGGCGGAGGCGGCGGAACTCCGGCGAGAGATTGGCGGCGCTCGGTGGCGGTGGCGGCGGAAAAAAGTTGGGGTTCTAGGGAGGCGTGCCGAGGGCTATATATAAGGGGAAAAACTTGGCGCGGGGGTCGCGGAAACAGTCCCGGATTCGCCGGAGGCGGTTGCGGACGTGGCGGCGGTGGCGTGGCCGAGCCAGACTCGGGGAGGAGGCGGCTGACGGGTGGTCCCCGCCTGTCGGCGGGCGCGGGCTGCTGGTGGGCTGCCGGGGCGGAAGCGACTGCTGGGCCGGCCTGGGCGACGGCTGCGCTGCGCGCCGCTCGCTTGCTGGCGCGTGCGTTAGATAGGCCCTGGGCTGGCTCGGCCGGCCCGGTTAGGTTAGGTTTTTTTTGTTCCTTTATTATTTTCTGATTTGCTATTTGTTTAATAACTTTTGCAAACAGACTCTGAATTAAACGAAACTTGTTTCTAAAATTTTATAAAAAGAAGAGGGTTAGGATAGGATTATAAAATAACTCATTTGCAAAGGTTTTGGTTGTTCAAAAGGTTTTACCCCCTTTTGTCTATAATTAGACTATGGGGTTTAAGAAAATACCTGTTGCAGTTTTTGATATGCGATGCCATGATGCAATGATATGATGCATGCTTCTAGTAACATCTGGAATTGCGAAATTTGGGTTGTTACAGCCGGTCTAATCCATGCCTAATCATGGTGGAAACTTGCAGCGTAACCCTAATGAGTATCTATGAAGCATTCTTCTTATAAAAAAAGAGAGATATCTATTGAGAAAAAAGAAAAAAAAGGGATTTGAGAAAATAGGAAAGAGAGAAAAAAGCACCATTTTCCCATGGTAAATAAGGAGAATGATGAGATACTCATTGTATGCTTGCCTTGTCATTTTGATATGGGGATTCTTCCGTATCATCGGACAAGGGGTACCCCATTGGCGGTTCTCTATGATACACATGTATTTACTATGACAAGAACTTACCAGTAACTAAAGTTGAGTAGCATGAGGAGCGGCCCTCGTACTCAAGGGACATGAGATTTCCAGTTTATAGTCTGTCAAGCATATAACTCAGATTGGACCTCACTTTCACCTTAACCATTTAAAGATGCTTATGATAGGGGCAATGAGAGCTCAAAGCTAATGAATACCATACTTTCAGCATTTGGAAGCCTTTCAAACTTTTCAAAACCTTTTTCATTTCCTTGTTGAGTCTCCACACATTCTATGAGCACTTTCTTGAGAGCATAGTTGTCATTCTTAGTGTAATGTGCTTGTCTCAAAACTTGATTAATTGTGTTATGACTTTGATGCTTGTATCTTTGACACCTTTACTTCTAGTCTTCACTTGAACTTCAGAGGTGCCTTGGCATTTATGTTTGCTCTACAATCAAAGGCAAGCGACATACCACTCTATCATGCCTTTTTATGAGCATTACAATGTTGCTTATGTTTATGTTTCATGGTACTTATTATTTTTGAGTTAGAATCTCTTCATAGCTTGCAATGACTATTAATTAAACTTAGTTGCATACTCTTTATTATGAATTGCCTGAGTAGTTGACCATATGCTGAGAATATATACATCTTATGAAGCAAATGTGTTCGTGAAAGTTTCTTTTATCGCACTCATTTTTCAATTGAATTGCTTGAGGACAAGCAATAAGCTAAGCTTGGGGGGAGTTGATACGTCCAAAACATATCTACTTTCCCGAACACTTTTGCTATTGTTTTTCCTCTAAACTTGTGTGATTTGGATACAACTAACACGGACTGACGCTGTTTTTAGCAGAATTACCTTGGGGTCTAGTTTTTGTGCAGAAAATCAACTATCAGGAAAAATCCCGGAAAATATGCCAAAAATCCTATTTCACCAGAAGACTCATGGAGCGAGAAGACGAGACGGAGTAGGGCCACGAGGGGCCCACACCACCTGGTCGCGCGGGCCAGGCCAGGCCGCGCCTGGGGGTGGTGTGGCCGCCTTGGATGCCCCCTCAGCCTCCCTCTTTGCCTATAAGTCGCCTCTTGACCTAAAAACGAAGGGGGTTCGATGTTTTTCCAGAAAGAGTTCCACTGTGCCGCCACCACCAGATTCCACGATTCGAAACCAGAAACTCCGTTCTGGCACCCTGCCGGGACGGAGAATTGGAGGAGATCATCGCCATCATCATCACCATCACTTCTCCATCGACCATCCATGTTTCCCCCATCTATGAGTGAGTAATCCCCCGCTGTAGGCTATGGGGATGGTAGGGATTGGATGAGATCGTTCATGTAATGGCATCAGATTGTTAGGGGATGGTGCCTATTATCTATAATTAGTTCTTTTTGACTTTGTTGCAACTTGTTATGCTTAATCCTTGTCACTAGGGCCCGAGTGCCATGATTTCAGATCTGAACATGTTATTGATTCATTGTGATAGTATTGTTTATGGTCTTACCTGCAAGTTGTATACACATATTGTTGTCCGGAACCAAAGGCCCCGAAGTGACAGCAATCGGGATAACCGGAGGGAATGGCTTTGATGTGAGGATCACATGTGTTCACGGAGTGTTAATGCTTTGCTTCGGTGCTCTATTAAAAGGAGCACCTTAATTGCCAGTAGTTCCCTAGAGGCCCCGCTGCAAACGGGCTGGCAGGACAAAAGATGTTGTGCAAGTTCTCATTGCGAGCACGTATGACTATATATGGAACACATGCCTATGATTATCTAGTACCTGGATGCTTTATCTTATTTATCTGCAAATGCCCTATGTCTTGATTGCCATATGAATTGTCTTGTCCATGCAACGCCCGTCCATCCATCCCTATGCCTACCATGCTTTAATCCTACTGTTTACTGCAATTGTTACTACTATCTTTACTTTTACTACTGCTATTACTTTACTATTGCTACTACAAAATTGTTGCTACTGATAAAATGCTGTGAGCAAGATTGTTTCCAGGTGCAGCTGAATTGACAACTCAATTGTTAAGGCTTATAAATATTCTTTGGCTCCCCTTGTGTCGAATCAATAAATTGGGTTTCACTTCCCTCGAAAATACTGCGATACATCCCCTATACTTGTGGGTCATCAATGGACTAAGCATTGAAAAATTGAAATGACCTACTTCAAAGAAAAGTTCACAAATAAAAGGATAGAGGGCACAAACTTTTTTACCAAGATCATTTAGAGCCCTATACCACGTTCTAGTTTTTTCATTCCTGTGGGTGATACAATATTATCACTACTAGGAAACGGCCTATAGATAGACAAGATGTTCAATGGCGCATATGCGAAAGCATGCGCCACAGGAAAACATCAGTGGCACACCAGAAAGCATGCGCCACAGAAGATTGGTGGGACCCGCCAGCCGGGGTGGGTTGATCCATGTTCTGTGGCGCATTCTGAGATATGCACCACAGAAGTTGCCTCTTATGTGGCGCAT
This sequence comes from Avena sativa, assembly GCA_916181665.1. Taxonomy (NCBI): domain Eukaryota; kingdom Viridiplantae; phylum Streptophyta; class Magnoliopsida; order Poales; family Poaceae; genus Avena; species Avena sativa. The sequence continues at coordinate 441,972,855 of OV702295.1, forward strand.
ATTTGCTCATGCACCACAGAACATGGAGGGGGGCCCCACCATGGAATCTAATTCACCCAAGTTCTGTGGCGCATGTTCTGATATGCGCCATAGATGTGTTTCACTTTTGTGGCACATATCCCAACATGCGCCACAGAACTTGGAGGTGGGTCCCACACAAGGAATCTTATTCATCCACTTCTGTGGCGCATATGGACTTATGCGCCACAGAAGTTTCAGCATCTGTGGCGCATTTCCTCCATATGCGCCATAGATGAGGGCGTCCAGATCCATGTTGAAAAGGTGACAAGAGCTAGCTTTCTTATCTATCTATCCACCACCACCCATTTCACATCTCTACCTCCTCCCAACTCGTCTTCCTCCTCCCTCACACCCCATCTTGCCCATAGTTTCTCCATTTTCTTGTAACTAAACCTACTTTAATCCATAGATTGGTAAGTGGAAGCTTTGCTCCAACTTCTAGATCTAAAAGTTCCTTACCTTTCTCTCTCACATTTCTATTTGTTTACTAATTTCCTCTCCACCAACTTGCATTGTAGATCTATTTGTCCACACTCTCTCATCGCGCGGTCTCGTCTCGCTATTATTGTGTCTACTATAGGTGAGTACTTGGCCATCATGAACATGTAGGTGAAGCTTGTCGCGCGGGCGGTGTGTGTGTGCGATCCATGGCGAGACGATGCTTGTGTGGTGCATGAATGTTTGCAATGGGAGGAAGTTTTTTGTTGGTTGCTTGTTGTTGTCGGGCCCGGCCAGTGTGGTTGCATGGATGTTTGCTGAAATGTTGATTCATTTCCATTTCGGCAAATTTTTGCACTACCCATATGTTCTAATTTTAGGAAAGGTCATGCTGAATTTTTTCCGGCTAGCATTCATGCATGTGTGTGTTCATATGGTGTGGTTCTCACCTATGCTCTCTGTTTTGACCGCTCAGGCAACCATGGTCCTCACGATGATCGAAGGTCGAATTGCTAGGTACAAGAAAGGCGTGAAGGAGGACATGATTCTAAGCAACAAGACCATGATAAGATGTCCATGTCGAACATGCAAACTGCAGCGCTGGATCGACCCTGAATCTGGACAATTGGAGGGTCACCTGCTCAGGCGCGGTTTCATGTGCGACCTCAATGAGGCGCCGACAGGACATGGTGGTGGTCACGAAGACGTGGGCGGGCGAGAAGACGAAGAGTCTACCGGTCATGATCATCATGACGAAGGAGATGCCAGCGGGCATGATCATCATGACGAAGGAGATGCCAACGAGCATGATCAGCATGGAGAAGGAGATGGCGATGGGCATGATCATGATCATGAAGAAGGAGAAGACGCGAACACACAGATGCTGCTAACTTCGGTCTTGCAAGACCCTCATGTTCAAGAACTGCTCCTCAAGGAGACGAGCAACGACAAAGTTGCAGCCAGAGAGAAAGCCAAGCTGGCCCAAATGGAGGTAGACGGGATGACTCCATTGTATCCTGGGTGTCGCCCCGAGGATACACGTTTGAGTGTAACGCTCAAGGCTCTAGAGATGAAGGCCGAACACAAATGGACCAATGTGACCTTCAACGCGAACATGGAATACTGGCACGACCAACTTCCTAAGGGGAACACATTGCCAACAAGTATCGAGGAGGCCAAGAAAATCGTGTGCCCTTCGACCTACCACACATTAAATACCACGCATGCATCAACGATTGCGCACTTTATCGGAACGAGTACGCGGATAGAACCACATGTCCGGTGTGTGGCCAAGGACGGTACAAGAGAGGGAACAAGAAAGTTCCTCGAAAAGTGGTATGGTACTTTCCTATCACCCCTCGTCTGCAGCGATATTTCGTAGATCCTAAGGAAGCAAAGCTCATGCAATGGCATGCGGAAAGAGAGAAACCCGAAGATGATCCAGAGAAGGGCAAGATCCTGACACACCCTTCAAACGCTAGCCAGTGGAATGCATTAAACATTGAATTCGAAGAGTTCGGGGGCGATGCAAGGAATGTCAGGCTAGGTATGAGCACCGATGGACTCAATCCTTTTGGAAACCAGAGTAGCACGCATAGCACCTGGCCTGTGTTTATATGGCCACACAACCTCCCCCCATGGCTATGCAGGAAGCAAAGGTATGTACACATGAGCATTCTTATTCAGGGGCCGAAACAACCAGGTATCGATATGCATCTGTATCTCGGGCTATTGAGAGAGGAGTTAGCAAGCTTGTGGGAGACGCCGGCCCGTATGTGGGGCGCCTACAGTAAAGAATATTTCCATCTGAGAGCCGTGTTGCTCATGACCGTGCAGGACTATCCTGGTTACGCATATGTATTGGCCCAGGTGAACCAATGACACAATGCAAGCGTCAAGTGCATGGATGAGACACCGCATCTCCAGCTACCAAGGGATCCCGGGTCTTCAAAAACCGTGTTCCAAGGTACTCGAAAGTGGCTCCGCATGGATCACCCGTGGAGAAAACGTGGTGACCTGTTCAATGGTAAGGACGAGCTCGAAAGAGCCCCGCGTCCGAGGAGCAGCGAAGAAATTGAGGGGCTTTTGAATAATTGGGTAGATTGCCCTACACCTGGAAAAAAACAACCGAGGACAAAGCCGCTGATGGGTGTATGGAAAGCAAGGTCTGTTTTCTGGGACATGCCGTATTGGAAGGTCCTTCACACTCCCCATAGCCTCGATGTAATGCACATCACGAAGAACGTTACCGAGAGTCTGCTTGGCACTCTACTGAACATGGCGGAGAGGACCAAGGATGGGCCGAAAGCAAGAAAGGACCTTAAATTGCTTGGCATAAAGAAAGATCTTCAGTACCCTGATAGTGATGATGATGATGATGATCATCAGGAAGGGACTCAAGGTCGCCGCAAAAGAGTTAAGAAGAATGAGGTGGTGCTTCGCGCTGCCTGCTTCACTCTGAGTCTGGAGGAGCTCGAGCAGTTTTTCAGGTGCCTCTTAGGAGTGAAAGTTCCTCACGGTTACTCGGGGAAGATAAGCAGATATCTGGACGTGGCGAAGAAGAGGTTCAGCGGTATGAAGTCTCACGACTGTCACGTGTTGATGACGCAGATACTCCCTGTTGCGATCCGTGGGATAATGGACGAGCATGTCTGTGAGACGTTGTTTGGCCTCTGTAACTTTTTTGACGTCATATCTAAGAAGTCGATCGGTGTGAAGCAGCTCGACAGTCTACAGGAAGAGATCGTGATGATACTATGCGAGCTTGAGATTTACTTCCCGCGCGCATTCTTCGACATCATGGTGCATCTACTTGTACATGTCGTGGACGACATCATCCAGCTCGGGCCGACATTCCTGCACAACATGATGCCATTTGAAAGGCTAAACGGTGTCATCAAAGGATTCTTTCGCAACAGGTCTCGTCCAGATGGAAGCATAGCCAAGGGCTTTCTGATCTACGAGTGCATCTCCTTCTGCCAGAATTATCTAACCACCGAGAACGAGGATGTTGGAATACCCACAAAGAAGCACCTCGACAGGCTCGATGGATATGGTCACCGCGAGGGCTGCCGCTCACTACATGTCGGCATTGATGGTCGACGCACTGATTTTGAAAGGGCACACCGAGTCGCGCTACAACACATTGAAGTGGTCAGCCCTTGGGTCGAAGAGCACATAAGCTTAATCGAGCAGGAGTACGTCGACCAGGGCCGACCGAGGAAGAAGGGAGACGTAACCAGAGAGCACAACTCCAGCTTCACAGGTTGGTTCAAGAAAAGGCAACTGGACAATCCCCCACAGACGCCTTCTACGAAAGATCAAAAACTTATATTCTCCTTGTCGCAGGGCCCAGGGCACAATCTAAGGACCTATCAGTCATATGACATAAACGGTTACAGATTCTACATCGAGGAAAAGGACAAGAATAGTGAATATCAAAACTCAAGAGTAACTATGTTATCCTTTGCTGATGACGAGACTACTGTGATGGAAAGATTCTACGGAAGGATCGAGGAGATATGGGAGCTCGACTACTGTGGAGAGATCGTACCGATGTTCCGTGTCAGATGGGCCAAGAACGTGGAAAAAGAAGGCCGCTATTTCACCACAATGGTTATACCAGATGCCAAATCAACAAAGAACGCCTCCGCAAAAAATGAGCCTTGGGTACTCGCTAGCCAAGTTGATCAATGCTTTTTTATGACCGACCCGTCAAAGCCCAACCGTGTTGTAGTTAGGAGGGGCAAGAGGAGCATCATCAGAATGGAAGGAGCCGCCAACGAGCAAAACTTTGACAAAAATGGCGACCCAAAGATCGAAGACGAATTCGACAAGTACTTCGACATGCCTACTACTACTAAAGTAAGAAGGAAGACCACACTGCCTACTAAAGGTTGTCCATTCACAAGAAGAAATCTCAAAGTTCACGGGCTAAAGTATTCAACCACGGCGAAAAAGGGCAAGAAGATTGTGAAGAGACACTAGCTCGACACATCACATGATTGTATATGTTCGGAGAGAGAGTTTTTTGAATAAATATGAATGTTTGTATATGTTCTTGCTTCATTTTAGGCATATATAATTAAAAACACATTACATGATTGTATATGTTCGGGGAGAGAGTTTTTTGAATAAATATGAATGTTTGTATATGTTCTTGCTTTATTTTAAACAGATCTATAATTAAAAATATATTTTAAAAAAATAAAAAAGTGTGAGACAGCCAGGATTCGAACCTGGCTGTTTAGAATGGCACAAGCAAGCAGCAGAGACCACTAAGGCAAGTGTGTGATCATGTCATACTACCACGCGCGTCGCGTTTTGTACTAAGTCCACAAGTTCGGTGGCGCATTTCGGTAGTATAGGCCACAGAAGTTCCAACTTCTGTGGCGCATATTGCCGAAATGCGCCACCGAACCTGTGGACTTAGTACAAAACGAACTTCTGTGGCGCATATTGCCGAAATGCCCACAGAACCTGTAGACTTAGCGAAATAAACGGTTCGGCTTGCTTCATTCCCCTTCTCCCCATTCTCAGTCACCGCCGCGCGCTAGCCCTAGACGACCGCATATGTCACACGACCGCGCTACCCCTTGCTGCCGGAGCCACCACCGCCGTGCCGCCCGGTGAACCAGTGGAGGAGGAGCCGCCTGACGAACCCGTGGAGGAGGAGCCGCCCTGCAGCCCTGCAACCCGTGGAGGAGGAGCCATCGCGCCGGACCCCGCAACCCTCGTCGTCGTCAACCACCACAGCAAGTTTGTACCCCACCCCCCACCCCACGGTTCGTCCCCTCCCCCCACCCCCACCCCCCTCTGATGCTCTTCCCCTTTCTCTATCAGTTAAATACAGAGAACAAGTAATTAAATACAGAGTAGTTGCTACCATTTTTGGTTTTGCTGGTTATTGAGATTTTCTTGAATCTCTGTCAATTTTATAATGCAAGTATAGTTAAAGAAAAGAAAAATCTAACTTGCACTTTCATGGTAGAAAATATTCAGTGTATATGAGTGTACTCAAGTTAATTGAGATTTTCTTGAGTGTATATGAGTGTACTCAAGTATATTCAGTGTATATGAGTGTATATGAGTTAATTGAGATTTTCTTGAGTGTATATGAGTGTACTCAAGTATATTCAGTGTATATGAGTTAATTGAGATTTTCTATATTAAACTATACATAGGGAGGTACTAATTCTTCCTGATAATCATATAGTAATATAGTGTCATGTTCAGATGTTCTCCCTTAAGATACTAATTAGATCAAACATACATGGGAATGACTTGGACTGAAATGAGAAAGGTGAAACTTCTCTTTAAATGCTACTGATTGCTTCAAGGTTACTATTTTTATGCTAGTTTCTGTTTATAAGCTAGATGGTCAAGAACCTAGAAGTCCAGGTTTGTTCTGAATTTATTCATGTTGCAACTTCATCATGTTAAGCAGATCATGTAGCAACTCCATGTTAAGCAGATCATGTAGCAACTCCATCTAAAGAATTCGTTGCTTGCATTGGACATGGCACTGTGACATTTCTATTTGCATACAAAATATTTTCCATGGAGTAGCTACTGGACATATTACTCAGGCATGTCATGTCTATATTTCTGGACAGATTCTGGACATATCAAATAGCTTACTGCTATGTTTCTGAAAAGATAGCTATTGGAGTACCATGCTTGAGTTCATAATATTTGAGTAGTATTTGTACTTTGTCATGGATTAGAGATACCGTCCTTCCTTTTATTCAGAGATACCTGTTTATTTAAGCTCTGTCCATTTAGTGATCCCTGAACCTTTGTCACTGTATGTTAGTGATCCCTTGTAACTTCTATCTGCAATGTTTGTTTATTGTCTAGAAGCCTGATACTTGGATATGTGCTAGTGGTTCTTTGGATTGGAAAGATTGCCTCTCTCTCGTGCATTATCACTTATGTCTTGAATAGGAGCACAAAACAAATTTTCGAGTGGTGGTTAATCCCTGAAACATACCTTGAATCTAGCAATACAACCAACCACTATCAGCTACTCCTGTAAAGGTCAAGGAGAAATCTTGTCCATTCTTTCATGTTGCCGTCTACTTAACATTCTGTCCTTGGGGTCCCCTGTCCTTGTTATGAACTGAGACTAGAATCACTTTAGACCTTCTGTACTTCTATATTAAACTATGCACTGCTGAAGGACATGTACTGCTGCTGTATATACTGATTATTTCTGCAGATTTGCAGATTTCTGAGCACTATAGAATTCTGTTTATGATCATACTATTCTGTCTTGTATGAGAAATACTAGGCATTCTGGTTAATATCTGTTATACATGCTATATGGGGATGATGGTACCTGCTGTTGAAATGTACTGTGGATGATGGATGATGGATGCTGGGGTCAATGCATGGGGGGATGGGGTCTTTTGTCTTGCAGGGATATATTTCTTCATTTGAGTTGCCCATTTCTCCCGAAGTGTCGATTCACTTCCGTTTCGGTTGAGAAATGGGCACTCCTAGGTCAAAAAATTAGCAAAGGTCATGCCGAATTTTTCGGCCGAGATTTGTGCTAACTTTTTGCCTCTTTTAAATAGAGTAGTGCAAACATGTCCGGCAACAAGGAGTCTGGCCCTTGTAAGCACATGATCAGCGTTGAAGAACAAGCTAGACAGGCCAACCATTCATTCTGGCAGGGGTCCCAACAGGAGGAGGAGGAGGCGATGAGGATGACACCACCACCGGAGGAGGAGGCGACCGTCGCCAGAGCTGCTGGGGCCAATGAGGGCGGAGATCCTGATTACGAGGGGGACGAAGACGACTACGATGGAACTAGTGAAGGCGGCGGTGAAGAGGATGACACCACCGATGGCGGCGCCCACACCGATGGCGGTGAGCGCACAAATGGCGGTAGCGGCAACCCGGCCGCTTCTCAGAAGAAGAAGGAACGGAAGGTGCCAGTGCTCGCCACCGTCTATGATGAGTTCACTGAGGTCACAGAAAGTGGCCTACCCATTGCGCCAGAGGCGATTGCTAAAGGGTATGGCCTGCAACTCGGGTGCATCGTCCGGGAAAGCATGTTGATCAACACGAAGTACATCAGACATGCTAACCATGCAGCTTTGGTCGATAACCTCCTTAAGAAGCTTCATAAGCGATACAGATTCCCAGAGTAGTTTAGAAACCTCGAGAGAAAGAACCCGGTGAACAAACTAGCCCTCACGAAGATGAGCAACGCCTTGAGCAGTTGGAAAACCCGGGTGAAGAATAACATTGACAAAGGTGAAAGCTGGGAGGTTATTAGTAAGAAAAATCTGATGCTCAACGAAGAGGAGTTTAGGATATTCAAGGCGGATATAGCTACCGCTGACGCTATAAAATGGACTCAATGGGGAAGGAGTATACAGGAACATAACATAGGTAACCACCGCCTTGGAAGCGGCGGTTACAGGGGGAAACAGGCCATTTGGGACAAGGTGGACGCCGAGCTTGAACACCTTGGTAAAGACAACCCTTGGCTTAAAATCACGGACTTGCAGCTTAGGCAATTTGTTCGGGCCCGCTACTACCTGGACAAGGAAACAGGGGAGTTCATCACCGACGATCCGGAGGTGAAGGCATTCGAGAAGAAGCTAGTAAGGAATTTATCGTCGATCTCAAGTCTATTGCGTTCTAATTAAGATAATGAAGTCAAGAATCTAAATGGGTTCACCTTTCCTTGTCTCTACAGGAGGAGGAACTGAACGCTACTGCCACAGAGTCGTCCCAGGATTCGACGGAGCCATGGGACACGGTTTTCAACAGGGCAGCCAATGCTTACAAGAAGAGGGACAAGGGGTTGCCGACGTCCTCAGCTGGCCATGTGTCCGGCTTCGGTACGAGCATGAAGTTCAAGGAGTACTACAAAGAGGACGCCAAGAAAAGAAGGGAGAGGAAGAACCAGTATAAAGCCGTTGTTGCAGAGCTGAAGATGAAGGTGCAGACACTGGAGGAGAAGGCGGTGGACCAGAAAACGGTGGACAAGTTAGTGGAAGAGAAGCTCCGCTCGATGATCCCCCCTGAGTTTTTCGAGGGGCTTACTGCATGGAATGCGGGAGGTCGACAGGGGCCGATACATCTGCCCAGCTTAAGCGGCAGCAACTCGGGCATCAATGTTACCGTGTCACCGGACCTGGTGACCCCACCGGCCGTCAACGTCGGGACGCAGCCGCTTGTTTTGGTCACACCGATGCCCCCTCCCGCCAAAGATACCAATAAGGCGCAGCCAACGGCGGTGGTGCTTCGTGAGGCACCCGAGCGGGAGATTGCAGATGATGATAGGCCAGCCGTCGGCATTGGCCGTGTCTCTACATTAGCCGAGATCCATGCCATCACAAAGGTAACTAATTAGTTAGTGCATGTCATCTCCTTTATGCCTTTGATGCATGACTGTTGCCATCTCATGACGCCCAACAACATGTTTTTGCCTCAGGACACTTCTTGCGTACTCCTGCTTAAAGATGTCGGCGGTGAGTTGAAGGATGTTGCCAAGGGCACTCTTATAAAACCAGCGAGCCGCATGATGCACAACAATCCAATGGATGATGACGTGATGAGGGTCAGGTTGGCTCGGGTGTTGCCAGGGTGCGATGACATGGCCCCCCCTTTCAACCTCAGGGAGCCGACGAACACAAGACCCTTGGGGAATGCTACAACTGGCCCTTGACATGGCTGAAGACCCAGATTCGTCTTGTGGGGGGAGCACCGGCGCCACCTCTCGACCGATCATCGCCCGGCCACCACCTCGGAAGCCAGTAGACTCCATTGTCACCACCACCAGCCGTCACCATCAACTCTTGGCAGCATGTGCACCACCACATGGCAAAGACGTTGTGTCGCAACCGCCGTCGCCCCCGCTACCACCACCACATGATGGAACTCATGAAGATGATGATGAATTGGTCAACGTTGACGACTTCATCAACACCGGCGCCGCCAAAGGATTGTATATGCCTTCTGTGGATGAAGAACCCTTCGCAACTCGCGACGACCATCAAGCTGGTCGGCCCAATACATGCACGCAGCGCCTGGTCTTCCATGGTCTTTCTCAAGAGATGCCTCCGGCCGCCGATCCACCACAAGAGAAACCGGGATTGGTTTTCAGCCCCAACACACTCCGAAAGGCGACTGATGAGCAGATGGCAGTGGCTGACACTGTTGTGAAGAAGAAGCACTATAGGAAGAGAGGTACTAATAATAAGAAGGGTGCGAGCCAGCCTCTTCCGAAGAGGATCCGGCGTCAGGACGCCGTCGTCATACCATCCACACAATTTGGCTTGACCCGAGTGCATGTAGCTGGTGATCCGATATTGACTCCGGATATGATCCACATTGCGGTTGGAGCCATGTTAACTTTGCACGAGGGTGTCAAGACACTAGAGGCCCTCCTTCTTAAAGACGAAGATCCAAATTACCCGGTTTTCATGGCCAAGGTGCCATTGGACGTGGGCTTCGTCGATGAACCCCCCGCGGATATATTCTTCATAGCGTTCAAGGACATATTCAAGCTGTTTCTCACGAAACGGCTAGACTATAACTTGGTCTGTCTATACGCGCTCAATCTGGCGCTCACGATCAAGAGAGAAAGTACCCCGGAAATCGTGATAGTGGATCCCTACTACATGCGGGACAGCCAGTTGGTCGAAGGATCAGAGACACGGACCAAGGCGACGGCGTACCTCGAGAAGTTCATGGTGGACAACAAGAGGAAGGGCACACTTCTTTTGCCTTTCTTTCCCGAGTAAGTACACACACTCGCTCATCGCCACCGTAACTTATGCATTTCTTATAGATTTCTTCCTTTGCTCTTTTTCCAACATTCCGTTCCAATTGTGTTGCACAGAGACAAATACTGCACACTCATCGTCCTTGCCCCGAGGTATTCGCTAGCCATGTATTTCGACTCGGGGAGTTTGATGAAGAAGAAAGACTACACCAGAATAAGGGGTGTTCTCAATGAGGCTCTCGAGGGCTACACCAAGAAGGGATGCACCTTCGTAGATAAGGGGGAATGTATCAAGGATGGCAAACACGTGTTCAAGCACGTGCTCGACTTCCCCTGCGTCAAGCAGTCGACTACTGGTGCCAAGGAGGCCTTCTACGTCCTCCATCACCTTAAAGGCTATGTTCGGGATTGCCATAACCTAACGCTGCCATCTAGTCTCCGAGGATGGGCCGAAACTTTGGCGAAAATCGACGATGCTGATCTTAGAGAAGACTTCCATCGCATTCAGATGAAGTTGTCGCAAATCATCATTGAAGATGTCAACACAAGGGGCGGTGCCCTACAACAAGCCAGAGGGTTGAGTAAGAGGGAGATCGAAGAACGCCTCCGTAAGCAGGGTGACACAAGGACGTGGATGACGAAAGAGGGCTATCTACCATTCCTGAAGCCGAGCGAGAAGAGGAAGTCTTCATCATGATAGATGTGTGCCTCTAGCATGATCCAGTGTATGTATATTCTTGATGGACGCCTGCTGTATTAGTGTGTGTGTGTCATAAACTTTACTATCTCGTGGTCGAAATGGTCATTGTTGTTAGACTTAAACTACCTTGTGGTCATGTTGTCGTTGAACTTATTGCTTCTACGATGATCTAACTTTTAGGTTTATGGATCCTTTGTTTTATATTCTATGAACATATATATATGGATGTGAACCCTTTATTCATTCTTTTCGTTGTATTTTTACTAATATGCCTTGTCGTCTATAGAGATGGCGACGAGGTGGTATGTGGTGTACATGGGTAGGGTTCCAGGAGTCTATGAGGAGTGGGAGGATTGACACAAACAAGTGAACAAGTTCAGCGGCAACATCTACAAAGGATACGCGACTAGAGAGGAGGCGATAGCCAAGTGGAGGAACCACTTGTGGAAGAAGAACCGGATGAAGATATTGGCCGGGCTAATGCTCTTGCTCACCATTATCATAGTTGTATTCTATTTGATCCTAGTGTAGGCGGCGGTGGCCACTTCATATTTGTAATGTGACATGATATGAACTTTGTATTCGGTGCTTGTGTAAAAATTTGGCACTTGACACTATATATGTATCTCGATCGGGCTCTAAGTGTTTGTATTATATATATGTCGGTTTCATGCATCTACTACTTGTGCAATGTATTTTATAATCATCTGTATAAATCCTGTATAAATACCTGATTATAGACCAGGAAAGTATTTTACTTTGAATATGTGTTACGCAATCAATGGCGCATATAATTATATAGTCAGTGGCGCATGGCATTTCTATGGCGCATACACGTAAATGCGCCACAGAAATTCTTCCTGTGGCGCATATGAAGAAATGCGCCACAGAAGTCTGGAACTTCTATGGCGCATATCCATATGCGCCACAGGAAGAAGATATCAGTGGCGAGATAACAGTGGCGACTAGGATATGCACCACAGAAGATGTATTTTCATGCGCCACAGAAGAGCTGTTTCCTAGTAGTGTATTCTTCAATTTGATTCTTTTCACAAGGTCTATGTACTCCACAAAAATTAACATGCTTATAAGAAATAGTACTTTTAGAGGTTTGAGCATGTTTATTGCTATCATCAATAACAATTTCATTTTCATGCAAGTGTCTTTAAAAGGTTCATGATACATGTCCCATTTTTCTTTAGGATAATTAATATGAGAAATAAAGGCTTTACAACAATTAACAAGAATTTGAGGATTATAACCATATTTAGCACTAAGTTCTTGTAATCAGCAGTTTCAGCGAAAGACTTAATGCAATCATACTCATAATTTATACCTGGTTCTTTACCCTTGTCGTTATCCCAATCTTCGGTATTACTCTGAATTGTTTCAAGAAGATCCCACTTAGCTTTTACCTCCTTACTTGTGAAGAATCCCTCTAAACAAGTATCTAGATAGTGCTTGTAATGTCCTGAAAGCCTTGCATAAAAATTATTAATAACAATATTACTGGGGAGCTCATGAATGGGACATTTGAGCATTAGTGGCTTCAATCTCTCCCATGCTTGGGCAATACTTTCTCCATCATGAGGATGAAAATTATAAATATAATTCCTATCTTTATGAATTTCATGAGGAGGATAAAATTTAGAGTAAAAGAGAGATTCAAGTTCCTTTCACTCCAAATAATGAGGATCGTCTATTAGCTCATACCACTCCCTTGCTTTGCCCTTAAGTGATAAAGAGAATAGCTTCCTATTAACTTGGTTTGTTGAAATACCTGCACACTTGAACAACTCGCATAATTCATGTATAAAGAGTAAATGATCACCAGGATGGATAGTTCTGTAGCATCCCAATTGTCTAACAATTGTAATGCTACTTGGTCTAGTAATATAATGGCTACTTCATATATATAATTGTTGCATCATCATTATATCATGCTCTTGTCATCATGCCACCTTGCATTTGAGCATCATATAAAACCCTTTTGATTTGGTTCTTCTCTCATAGGCATTATTAATTGTATTTGCCTCTTGTTATTGTATTTGGTTCGTGATATATTGTTTAAATGCCCAAGTTGAGTTGGGGGCATATCTTTTAATAACTCCACCACCTTTCTTGTCTTTACCCCCTCATTCCATCATTCCACCATATATGAGCATTGCAACTTATTTGGTTTCACCTCTAGCTCATGTGGGCTGGAATGGATCCAATTCTATTTCCACATGCTCTCATCTTAGCATCATGTTGTTTTCACATCATGGATATATGAGAGCCACATGGCCACCTTTGCATGCCTTGTGAGTGGAACCCTTTTTCCTAGCTTCCATATGGATTATTATGGATTTATGTTCATGTGGGGATATTTTTGGGAATAGTAAGCATCTAGTGGAATATACACACTAGCAAGTCCCAATTATAATCCAATGTGGTCAACTCCATCTACTCCACTTGGAACTTCTCTTAAATCCTTTTGCTTAGGCCTTACTCCACATTTTGGAATGCATAAGAATAATGCCATGTAAATAACCTTGTATTCACAAAAATAAGCATGGTATTAATTATTCATGCATGGCCCATGCAAGTACCACCTTTTGCTTGTCCTTTGGATTTTATTTGAATTTTGAGTGGATCTTTTCTCCCATCTCTCTCTACCTCTCTTCATGCTTGTTTTGTTTGGGACATGCTAAAAACTACATCTATCCCCATCCATACCCTCATCTACCTATTCTTGTCGATCTAGCTTGGTGCAAGCAAGTAGCTAAACCCTAAGCATCCCACTCATCTCTCTCTCTCTTACCCTCTAGCTAAGATCCTCCCTATCATCTACCCCATCATCACCATACCCCCTCTCCTAAACCCTAAACCATGACCTACCCTAGCTACCACCCCTCCCTCTCGGCCTCTCTCTCCCCTCTCACCTAGCTGGCCCCACCTGGCCACCCTGGCCCACCTAGCTACCACCCCAACCAAACCCTAGCTACACCCGAGCCATACCCCCTCTTTACCCCAACCCTAGGTCCAACCCGAGCTCCCCCTCTCCCTCCCTCTCTCTTCTCTCTCTGACACAAGGCCCCACACCGAAACACCCCCTTGTCCTCACCCTGGCCCCACCTGGCAGCCCCAGCATCACCTGCCCCTGCCCTGGCCGAGCCCGACCGAGCACGTGAAGGAGGAGGAGAAAAGGTGGCCGAGCCACCTTTTCCACCGTCCACTCCCGCACGGCATCCTCCCTCTCCCTCTTATCCTCCCCCCACACGGCTCTCCTCTGGCCTCTCCAGATCTGGCCGAGGCGCCCTGACCTCTCCCCTCTCTTCTCCATCGCCGCCAGCTACCCATCGCCGGCCACCGTCGGCTTCAGCGTCCACCAGCAGTACGAGGAGGCAGGCGTGGTGTTGTGGTCGTCAAGGAAGGACAGGAGGTCCCCGGCGTCGCCTCTATACACAGCAGCGAGGAGGAGGAGCCCCAGACCGCTGCACCACGTCGAGGCCGACGCCAAACCCTAGCTCCGGTCCGTCTGCGTCATCGTCGATCGCCAGCCCCTCTGCCCGAACAAACACCACCGACACACTCACGGTGAGCTGGCCAACCTCCTAGACAACCCCCTCTGGCCGATCTCGCCCTAGCCTCGCCGGACGTTTCGTCAAACGGTCTCTGCGCGCCGCTGTGCTCTGGCGTCTGCACGCTCTCGCGCCGCGGAACCTCACCTAGCCGCGCAGCAGATCCCTAGCACCAACCCCCGCTAGCCGCAGTGGCTCCGCTCTCTGCGCGCGAGCCCCAGGTCGCGAGATCGAGCCTTGCGCGCCGCGCTCTGCGCGTGCGAGCACCGACCTGTCCTCTGCACGCGGAGAAGAGGAACAGTACGGGCGCATTTTTGTGCAGAACCCCCTGCTGCTTTGCGCGCGCAACCCGCGGTCCAGCCTGGTCCCATCTGTCTGTCTTAGTGCAGTTTTGCAGAAAAGCCCCCTGGTTTCCCTGGCCGTAACCCGCGCTCCAGCTCGGCCCCGCCTGGCAGCCCCGCGCGCCCGTTCGATGACACGTGGGTCCGCAGCGCCTCGGACCCACCTGTCATCCTCTGTGACTGGGCGTGCTCGCGGTGACAAAAAGCTTCTCCGCGCGCTGTGCTGCTGAGTCAGCCTGGCCCCACCTGTAATTGACTGTGGCTAGAACTGGTCTGTGTGACAAAAGGTTTTTCTGTTATCTGTTTTAATTCAAATCTTTTCAAATTAATTTAAATTCAAATTTTAATTCTGTTTTTAATTTACTTTTAAATTATAAATCCAAATAATACAAGTAATATATGTTTTGAAATCAGAAAAATCTGAGGAATTCAAATATGCCATTCAAAATATATTTTGGACACTTTAATTTCCAAGTTAATTAAAATTACAAGAAAATTCCCTTTTTCCTTAATTAATTAATAACTTTTGTTTTATAACTCCAAATTTAACAAATAATATGTCTAAAATGATTAGCTCGACGAGACCTTTCTGTTTATGCAATCCTTTATCTGTTTTGCAGCATGCATCATATAAATATAATGTGTACAGCAACTAAAATGAGGTTAAAATAAGGCTAAAACTCAATAAAATGCTTACTCCTTGTATTCCACACCTCACCATGCCATGCTACTTTAATGCCATGCAATTTGTGCACCATTCATCATGGCATGATTGTTTGCTTGTCGCATTTTATTCATATGCTTGTGCACTTTATTTATGTTGGCCCTTGTTTGTTTGGTTCTTCTTCGAATAGACGCTGAGCAGGGGATATATCAAGATACCCAGGAGAACTACCCAAATCCTTCTCTCGCTTCAACTGAGCTGCCAGGCAAGCACTACCACATGCTTGCATACATATAGTACCTATTGCCTCTATCTTATTCTTGCATCATTGAGTCGCGATTGCATTAATTTGAACCCCAAGTATTGCATAGCCTTTACTTTTTAAACCCCACCGAAGCTTGTTCCTCCATCCCATGAGCCATTACTACAGGAGTTGTTTGAGCCATGCGAGTCGTAGAACAGCATGTGTAGGGTATGTGAGTGTCGGATGGATAACGAGGTACCTAAACAACTTAACCTGAGTAGTAATGGGATAACTAATGAAAGTGGCATCGGTGAGCCATATTCGCTATTTGGTTTTTTTAGGCTCACTTGTGTCCCGTAAGACCCCGAGTACTTGATTCCTGTTCCAAGAATATTCGCGCTATCCACATCCGGGAGGCTTATGAACCCCCCTGAGCCAGAGCTTGATTCATTCTTATTTCTTGGGGCCACAAACTAGTTTGATGTTTTATTTTACTATCCTGTACTTATGCCATGCTTTACTGCTTTATTTAAATTGTGCGATGTACTGCACCTGTACTGTTTTGGAAAGCGGAGTGTTTTCGCGGTATCGACAAGCCCAGTCACACTTTCGGGTTCCCAGTCGTTTACAGCCACTGACGCAAACCTTGAGTCCGTCTCGGAGTCGGCTAACTCCGTTGCGGGTAGCTTAATGGGGTGGCCCCCTGAAATATTTCTGAATCCTGTGATCGCTTTGTCGTGACTGCCTCGTTGGGTTTTGATTTGGTTTTTCCGAGGTTGATCGAGTGTGTGTTGCTATTTGTGCACCCCTGCAGGGTAAAACTTACTGAAAGCCGTGTCCGCGGTTATGGACGACTTGGAGCACAGTTTCTCGATCATAGACAAGCATAACTAAAGTACCGCTTTTAATTTCACTAGACTAGGTACCTGACTAGTAAATAGTACAACACTCATGGAATGGATAATAAAACTGCCAACGGATGGGGTGTTAGGGGTCGTTCGTCCGTTTCCTCGTCGGTAAGCGAGGAGGAGGATGGATCTGTTAAGATTACCGTTATAACTGTTATTAATAATTCACGGACATCCGTCTATCTCTGGTTAGGCGGATGGTTAGCGAGTATCTCTAGAATTGTTAGGGTTTATCTTTTGCTGCAATTGCGTCACCCCAGGTTGTGTCCCCTTTAGAGGCATAAAGACTTGCTGAGTACCCCTAGGGTCTCACACGATAAATTGTTTGATTCAGATGAATAAGTAAACTCGCAAGATGGATACTGGGTGGGGGAGACGGACGATGTGGGCAACGATCATTCGGTGTAGAGATTCCGGGAACGGGGATCCGTGAGATCAGTGGGAGGGATGTTCTTATTTATGGGGCATCTTATGCCGATTTGCTTCTTATCCGTACTCGGATTTTGTCTTCCGCTTCCGCTTGATACTCTGATGTTTGATGTATGAGGAGATATCCTAAACTATTATATCTATCTAGGATATTTGGATCTTGTCGTATGGCGTTGCTATATTTCCTTTCTTTTAGATGGAATGGCTCTGATGTACTGTTGTATGGTGGCTTGCATACATACTCATTTGTGTATGTAGTTGATCCCTTCGCCTGCCGATTACGCCGCCCGTTCTTGTCCCGATGTTTGGAAATGGTTGGGACGGCCGAAAGGTCTACCTGTGAGTGGCATTTGGGCCCCACCGTACTATTTCAACCATTTCTGCTCATCCAGGCTTGTTACTAGGAGCGTAATTCACCGAGGTAGTTACAATTGGTATCAGAGCCATCCCGCCCTTCAGGGTCTCAGCCAAATGGTCGTTGTCTGTCTAGCAAATATTTTTGGTAGTTATGTATACTAGGGAAAAACAAAACGCGAGAGTAGGACTGCTTCCACTTTTCTTCTTACCCAACCACCACCCTTTTCTGGTAAGGAAGTGTAACGTTTTCAATCCTCTTCTTAAATTAAACTAGGATTCACGTGTTCTGGGTTTCCGTAGTACCATAGGTTGTGTGTGTGTGTGTAATTCCTTGTCTATCTGTTGCATCCAAGTTGTTATCTTTATCGGACTTTTGGTTATCAACTGTTGGTACATTCCATACCGACAGGCTTTTGCAAACCGACGCGATCTATCTGATTCGTTGTATACCGACGCGATCTGTCTTACTCTTTGTTATCCGACGTTATCTTGTTTGGGTGTTCGTTTCCGTAGTTACGAATCTTTAGGTTCTTCGTGAGAAGAAGGTGTTGGGATATGTGTTTTACTTATTCATGTGCGGAGTAATGATTTGAGTGCGGGATGGAGTCGCGACCATACCACTACTCTTATCATTCGCTCTTGTATATTGAATTGGTAGAGTCACTAATCTTGATTCGTTAAGTGATTTTGTGCATCTATTGGTATTTTAATGCCGAAATTTGTGGAAAATTTTTCTTTGATATATTTGTGTACCACACTCCTTTTCAGTCGTGTGCGATATGCTTGATATCTTCTAGGTGCTTTGTGTTGGAGATATGCCCTAGAGGCAATAATAAATATAGTTATTATTATATCTTTGTGTTTATGATAAATGTTTGCATTCATGCTATAATAGTATTAACAAGGAAACCATTAATACTTGTGTGAATTGTAAACTTAATTTGAAGTCCCTAGTATAGCCTCTATACTTCACTAGCTTGTTGGTTGATTGATGATGTGGTTTCTTTGTCATGAACATTGAGATGTTATCAACAACAAGATCATATCGTTAGGAGAATGATATGGTGGACATACTCCTATAGATAAGCGTAGCATAAAGATCAAGTCATTTCAATAGTTCAATTGCTATATGCTTTCTGATACATAGTAACCTAATTCCTTCGACCATGAGATCATGCATATCACCTTTACTGGATGGATGCTTTGATGTCATCAAACACCACACCGTAACAGGGTGGCTATAAAGGTGGTATTGAGTGTTCGGAAAGTATTGGTTGAAACACATGGATCAAGAGTGGGATTTGTCCATCCACATGACGGATAGATATTCTCTGGGCCCTCTCGGTGAAATGTCATCCAATTAGCTTGCAAGCATGTGACTGGGTCACAAGGGATCACATATCACGGGAACGAGAAAAGAGTACTTATCAGTAACGAGGTTGAACTAGGTATGCAGAGATACCGAAGATCATAACCTCGGATAAGTAACATATCGTGAGACAAAGGGAAATTGGTATCGTATGTAAGTGGTTCATTCGATCGCAAAGTAATCGTAGAAATATGTGGGAGCCATATGAATTTCCAGATTCCTCTATTGGTTATTGTTCGGAGAAGTGTCTCGATCATGTCTGCATAATTCACGAACCGTAGGGAGACACACTTAAGGATTCGACGTTGTTTGAGTAGTTATGGTATTATGAGAAAGAGACCGAATGTTGTTCGGAGTCTCGGATGGGATCCGGGATATCACGAGGTGATCCGGAATGGTCCGGAGAATAAGATTCATATAAGGAAAGTCCCGTTTCGGAGTTCGGGAATGATTCCGGTGTTTTCATCGGGAACATTCTAGAAGGTCCCGGAATGTCCGGCACTCCGGGAGGGAAGGGGTACATGAATGTGTCATTGCATGTTGGAATGATTGCATCATGTACTAAGTGTTCTCGCTGTCCGAAATAAAGGGTTAATTCAAATCCTAATTGAAAAAGTCAAACTGCCAGTTTTCGGTCAAACTGCCAGTTTTCGGAAAGAGGAGAAAGAGGAGGAGAGGTGGAGGCCGAGTTGGAGGAGGGTTCCTCCCCTTGGCCGGCGCACCTCCCAAGGCCGAGTTGGGGAGGAACTCCTCCCCTTGGCCGCCGGCCCTCCCACCTATAAAGGGAGGGGCAGGGCTCCCCTCTCTACACAACACTACTAGTTCCTACCCTCTAAACTAAACCCTAGATCTAAAACCCCGGTTTAGAGCTATTTTGGTTTAGAGCCTTCTAATTGGTTTAGAGCCCTCTAATTGGTGTGTCTAATTACTAGACCACTAATAGCCTCTCTCATAAGCTCCACCATACTCGCACCGGCTTAAGGCGAAGCCCTGCGGGATCTCCCCTCTACTTCCGGTACCACGCCGTTGTGCTGCCGGAATCGCGAGGAGAGTGCTACAACCTCCGCTGCCTGCTGGAACAAGGGAGAGGAAGGTCTTCGTCGAGTACCGAACGTGTGACCGACTGCGGGGGCGCTGCTGGAACGTGGCGCCGGAAGGATCGTCTACACGATCTTGAGATCGGAAAGAGTACGACTACATCACCCACGAGAATCTGCTCTCGTTAAACACTTTGGAATCTTCGAGGGTGAGTTATTCCATCGACTCGTTGCTACAATCTAGTAGATAGATCTTGGCTTGTTTGTTTGTATGCGATAGAAAATTTTTGTTTTCCATGCTACGAACCCCTACAGTGGTATCAGAGCCAGGTTTATATGTAGATCTGTTGCACGAGTAGAACACAATGGTCATTGTGGGCGTTGATGCTTTTATTGTAGATTGCTTTTTGTGTACTTTGCATCTTGCGGTATGTTGGGATGAAGCGGCCCGGGCTAACCTTACATGACATCGTTCATGAGACTTGCTCCACGCTTAACATGCAACTTGTATTGCATAAGTGGCTTTGCGGGTGCCTGTTTCTCCTAGCATAGTAAAGATCCAATTTACAACGGGTAATCAACAATGCTAGTATCAATGTTGTGGTTCTTGTTCGTAGGTTAGAACGACACTTATGGAAAGCCCCAAACCACGTAAAATATGCAAAGAAAGTAGAAGCGTCTAACTTTGTTTTGCAGGGGTGTGCAGTGATGTGATATGGCCATGATTGTGATTATATTTGATGTATGCAATGTTCCTTATTGTAAGTTGGCAACCGGCAGGAGCCATATGGTTGTCTTTAATTTCTGTTAAGACCTGCGTGTCTATTCAAAATAGTTGTAATAGTTGAAGCTGGTGGACGACAACCATGAAGAAGCGTCATTGACCTTGATGCTATGCCGGTGATGATGGAGATCATATTCGTGCTTGAAGATGGAGATCGGAAGCACAAAGAAGAAAGGCCATATCATATCACATATTATGAATTGCATGTGATGTTAATCCTTTATGCATCTTGTATTGCTTAGTAGACGACGGTAGCATTATAAGATGATCCCTCATGCACATAAATTTCAAGTTCTGAAGTGTTCACCCTTAGTATGCACCGTTGCCAAAGCTTGTTGCTTCGAAGCACCACGTGATGATCGGGTGTCTTTGATTCCGCGGGTGAATACAACGTAAGCAAGCCAGATTTGCTTATGCGGTAACTAAGGTTTGATCTTGACGAGCCTAGCATGTACAGACATGGCCTCAGGAACACGGATCGCCGAAAGGCAAAGCATGAATCATATAGTAGATATGATGAACATGATGATTGTTCGCCATTAAAACTATATCGGCTCTCGTGATGATCGGTGTTGATATAGTAGTTTTGGTTCGTGTGATCACTAAAACAATGTGAGGGATGTTGTTTTGAGTGGGAGTTCACCTAGTTTAATTTCATTAATTAATTTGAGCTCAATTTGTCATAAACTTAGTCTAAACTATTGCAAATATGTTGTAGATCAATGGCAGCCCCTACCATCAATTTTAATGCGTTCCTAGAGAAAGAAAAGTTGAAAAACAATGGAAGCAACTTCGCGGATTGGTTCCGCAATTTGAGGATTGTCCTCACAGCTGGTAATTTGACCTATGTGCTGGATGCACCGCTAGGTGACCCACCTGCAGCTGATGCTACCGATGAAGTAAAGAATGTTTACCTCGCTCGGAAGAATCAGTACTCCATAGTTCAGTGTGCTATCTTGTATGGTTTAGAATCGGAGCTTCAGAAAAGGTTTGAAGAGTCAGATCCATATGATATTGTCGAGGATCTCAAATTAATTTTTGAGACTCATGCGGCAATTGAAAGTTATGAAGCTTCTGAAAAGTTCTTTAACTGCAAGATGGAAGAGGGTAGCTCCGTCAGTGAGCATGTGCTTAAGATGTCTGGGCACGCAAATAAACTTCAAAGTTTGGGTATAGTGATTCCTAATACTTTGGGAGTTTACCGCATCCTCCAATCACTACCACCAAGTTACAAGAACTTTGTGATGAACTACAACATGCAGAACATGAACAAAGAGTTGCCAGAACTATTTGCTATGTTAAAATCTGCAGAAGTGGAGATCAAGAAAGAGCACCAAGTGTTGATGGTCAATAAGACCACCAAATTCAAGAAAGGCAAGTCTAAGCAAAAGGGACACTTCAAGAAGGGTGGTAAGAAAGTTACCATGCCAACGAAGAAGACCAAGGCTGGACCTAAGCCTGAAACTGAGTGCTTTTACTGCAAGGGAGAAGGTCACTGGAAGCGGAATTGCCCAAAGTACTTGGCGGATTTGAAGAACGGCAACATCAAGAAGAAAGGTATATTTGATATACATGTTATTGATGTGTATCTCACTAGTATTCGTAGTAGTGCCTGGGTATTTGATACTGGTTCGGTTGCTCATATTTGTAACTCGAAACAGGAGCTGCAGAATAAACGGAAGCTAGCGAAGAACGAGGTGTCGATGCGTGTGGGAAACGGATCAAAGGTTGATGTGATCGCGGTCGGCACGCTACCTCTTCATCTACCATCGGGATTAGTTTTATACTTAAATAATTGTTATTTGGTGCCTGCGTTGAGCATGAACATTATATCGGGATCTTGTTTATTGCGAGACGGTTACTTGTTTAAATCAGAGAATAATGGTTGTTCGATTTATATGAGTAATATGTTTTACGCACATGCACCTTTGATAGATGGTCTATTCTTATTGAATCTCGATAGTAGAAATACACATCTTAATAACATTGAAGCTAAACGTTTGAAATCAAGCGATAATTCGACCTATATGTGGCACTGTCGTCTTGGTCACATTGGAGTGAAACGTATGAAGAAACTCCATTCCGATGGACTTCTTGAATCACTTGATTTTGAATCACTTGAAAGATGCGAAGCATGTCTGATGGGTAAAATGACTAAGACTCCATTTTCTGGTATAATGGAGCGAGCTACGGACTTATTGGAAATCATACATACCGATGTGTGTGGTCCAATGAGTGTAGCATCGCGCGGTGGTTATCGTTATGTTCTTACCTTCACGGATGATTTGAGTAGATATGGGTATATCTATTTCATGAAACATAAGTCCGAAACTTTCGAGAAGTTTAAGGAGTTTCAAAGTGAGGTAGAGAATCAACGTAACAAGAAGATTAAATTTCTACGTTCTGATCGTGGAGGTGAATATCTAAGTTACGAGTTTGGCGAGCATTTAAAGAAGTGCGGAATACTTTCACAATTGACACCGCCGGGAACACCACAGCGTAATGGTGTGTCCGAACGTCGTAATCGAACTCTCTTAGATATGGTTCGTTCTATGATGTCACTTACAGATTTACCGCTATCATTTTGGGGTTATGCATTAGAAACAGCCGCATTCACTTTAAATAGGGCACCATCTAAATCCGTTGAAACGACACCGTATGAATTATGGTTTGGGAAGAAACCTAAATTGTCGTTCCTTAAAGTTTGGGGATGCGAAGCCTATGTAAAGAAGTTACAGCCGGACAAGCTTGAACCCAAAGCGGAAAAATACGTCTTCATAGGATACCCAAAGGAAACTATTGGGTATACCTTCTATCATAGATCCGAAGGCAAAATCTTCGTTGCCAAGAATGGATCCTTTCTAGAGAAGGAATTTCTCTCGAAAGAAGTGACTGGAAGGAAAGTAGAACTCGACGAGGTTGTCGAACCTTCTCTCGAAATTGCGAGTAGCGCAGCACCGGAAGAAGTTCCTGTGGTGCCTGCACCAATAAGAGAGGAAGCTAATGATGATGATCATGAAACTTCGGTTGAAGTTGCTACAGAGCCTCGGAGGTCAACGAGAACTCGTACCACTCCAGATTGGTATGATTCCGTTATGAATGTCATGTTGGTGGACAACACCGATGACCCCGAGACATATGAGGAAGCGATGATGAGCCCAGATTCCAATAAATGGCAAGAAGCCATGAAATCCGAGATTGGATCCATGTACGAAAACCAAGTATGGACTTTGGTGGACTTACCGGATGGCCGGAAGGCTGTCGAGAACAAATGGATTTTCAAGAAAAAAACAGATGCTGATGGTAATGTTACTGTCTATAAAGCTCGACTTGTCGCAAAAGGGTTTCGACAAATTCAAGGAGTTGACTACGATGAGACTTTCTCACCAGTAGCGAAGCTAAAGTCTGTGAGGATTATGTTAGCAATCGCTGCATATTATGATTATGAGATATGGCAGATGGATGTCAAAACAGCATTCCTCAATGGAGACATTGATGAAGAGTTGTATATGATGCAACCCAAAGGTTTTGTCGATCCTAAAGATGCTAACAAGGTATGCAAGCTTCAAACGGTCCATCTATGGATTGAAGCAAGCATCCCGAAGTTGGAATCAACGTTTTGATAAGGTAATCAAAAGTTTTGGTTTTATACAAACTTATGGAGAAGCTTGTATTTACAAGAAAGTGAGTGGGAGCTCTGTAGCATTCTTAATACTGTATGTGGATGACATATTGTTGATTGGGAATGATGTAGACCTTCTTAATAGTGTCAAGGAATATTTGAATAATAGTTTTTCAATGAAGGATCTTGGCGAAGCAGCTTACATATTAGGCATAAAGATTTATAGAGATAGATCGAAACGCCAAATATCATTGTCACAAAGTACATATTTGGACAAAGTTCTAAAGAGGTTTGGAATGGAAGATAGCAAGAAAGGGTTCTTGCCCATGTTGCCCAATACGACCTTGAGTAAAACTCAAAGTCCGACATCGGCAGAAGATAGAGAAAGGATGAGTAAGACTCCCTATGCCTCAGCCATAGGATCTCTAATGTATGCCATGCTATGTACTAGACCCGACATTGCATATGCTGTTAGTTTAACTAGCAGATATCAAAGTGATCCAGGAGTGGATCATTGGACAGCGGTCAAAAACATCCTTAAGTACTTGAGAAGAACTAAGGATATGGTTCTTTCTTATGGAGGTGATGAACAGCTCGTTGTTAATGGTTACACCGATGCTAGTTGGAACACTGATCCGGATGATTCTAAATCACAATCTGGATACGTATTTATTTTGAATGGTGCAGCAGTTAGCTGGAGGAGTGCAAAGCAAAGCGTTGTGGCGAGATCTTCAACTGAATCGGAATACATGGCTGCTTCGGAGGCTTCACAAGAAGCGATATGGATGAAAGAGTTCATTACAGAGCTGGGTGTGGTTCCTAGTGCGCTGGACCCAATGTCTATCTACTGTGATAACATGGGCGCCATAGCCAATGCGCAAGAACCAAGGTCACACAAGAAGCTGAAGCATATCAAGCTACGTTTTCACGCTATTCGAGAACATATCCAGGATGGGGATATAAAGATTTGCAAAGTACACACAGATCTGAATGTGGCGGATCCGTTGACTAAACCTCTCCCGAGGGCAAAACATGACCAACACCAAACTGCCATGGGTGTTCGGTATATTACCATGTAATCTAGATTAGATGACTCTAGTGCAAGTGGGAGACTGTTGGAGATATGCCCTAGAGGCAATAATAAATATAGTTATTATTATATCTTTGTGTTTATGATAAATGTTTGCATTCATGCTATAATAGTATTAACAAGGAAACCATTAATACTTGTGTGAATTGTAAACTTAATTTGAAGTCCCTAGTATAGCCTCTATACTTCACTAGCTTGTTGGTTGATTGATGATGTGGTTTCTTTGTCATGAACATTGAGATGTTATCAACAACAAGATCATATCGTTAGGAGAATGATATGGTGGACATACTCCTATAGATAAGCGTAGCATAAAGATCAAGTCATTTCAATAGTTCAATTGCTATATGCTTTCTGATACATAGTAACCTAATTCCTTCGACCATGAGATCATGCATATCACCTTTACTGGATGGATGCTTTGATGTCATCAAACACCACACCGTAACAGGGTGGCTATAAAGGTGGTATTGAGTGTTCGGAAAGTATTGGTTGAAACACATGGATCAAGAGTGGGATTTGTCCATCCACATGACGGATAGATATTCTCTGGGCCCTCTCGGTGAAATGTCATCCAATTAGCTTGCAAGCATGTGACTGGGTCACAAGGGATCACATATCACGGGAACGAGAAAAGAGTACTTATCAGTAACGAGGTTGAACTAGGTATGCAGAGATACCGAAGATCATAACCTCGGATAAGTAACATATCGTGAGACAAAGGGAAATTGGTATCGTATGTAAGTGGTTCATTCGATCGCAAAGTAATCGTAGAAATATGTGGGAGCCATATGAATTTCCAGATTCCTCTATTGGTTATTGTTCGGAGAAGTGTCTCGATCATGTCTGCATAATTCACGAACCGTAGGGAGACACACTTAAGGATTCGACGTTGTTTGAGTAGTTATGGTATTATGAGAAAGAGACCGAATGTTGTTCGGAGTCTCGGATGGGATCCGGGATATCACGAGGTGATCCGGAATGGTCCGGAGAATAAGATTCATATAAGGAAAGTCCCGTTTCGGAGTTCGGGAATGATTCCGGTGTTTTCATCGGGAACATTCTAGAAGGTCCCGGAATGTCCGGCACTCCGGGAGGGAAGGGGTACATGAATGTGTCATTGCATGTTGGAATGATTGCATCATGTACTAAGTGTTCTCGCTGTCCGAAATAAAGGGTTAATTCAAATCCTAATTGAAAAAGTCAAACTGCCAGTTTTCGGTCAAACTGCCAGTTTTCGGAAAGAGGAGAAAGAGGAGGAGAGGTGGAGGCCGAGTTGGAGGAGGGTTCCTCCCCTTGGCCGGCGCACCTCCCAAGGCCGAGTTGGGGAGGAACTCCTCCCCTTGGCCGCCGGCCCTCCCACCTATAAAGGGAGGGGCAGGGCTCCCCTCTCTACACAACACTACTAGTTCCTACCCTCTAAACTAAACCCTAGATCTAAAACCCCGGTTTAGAGCTATTTTGGTTTAGAGCCTTCTAATTGGTTTAGAGCCCTCTAATTGGTGTGTCTAATTACTAGACCACTAATAGCCTCTCTCATAAGCTCCACCATACTCGCACCGGCTTAAGGCGAAGCCCTGCGGGATCTCCCCTCTACTTCCGGTACCACGCCGTTGTGCTGCCGGAATCGCGAGGAGAGTGCTACAACCTCCGCTGCCTGCTGGAACAAGGGAGAGGAAGGTCTTCGTCGAGTACCGAACGTGTGACCGACTGCGGGGGCGCTGCTGGAACGTGGCGCCGGAAGGATCGTCTACACGATCTTGAGATCGGAAAGAGTACGACTACATCACCCACGAGAATCTGCTCTCGTTAAACACTTTGGAATCTTCGAGGGTGAGTTATTCCATCGACTCGTTGCTACAATCTAGTAGATAGATCTTGGCTTGTTTGTTTGTATGCGATAGAAAATTTTTGTTTTCCATGCTACGAACCCCTACACTTTGAACTTTGTTGATATTTTAATATCATCTTAGTAAATTGTATCCTTTAATCTTTATTAATTCCATCTTGGTACTATTTTGGATTATTATTATTCTCCATCATAGTACTAACTTGTGTTTTATATCAATCACAGGATGGCACCACCACGCCGTTCTGAGGAGGACATACAACCTGAACTGGGGGCAGCATTGTCAAGCATCGCCAATGCCTTGGCAGCAATGCAGCAGAACCAGCAGCGTTTTGAAGAAAGTGTCAGGAGGAATGAGTTTGTTCCGCTACCTCCACCTCCCAAGCGAGGAGACATCAAAAGCTTTCTGAAGTTCAACCCACGCCAATTTGATGTTTCTGATCAACCACTTGATGCTGATGATTGGTTGCGTGAGATGTCAAGGCTGCTGATGACTGCTGATGTTCCTGAGAAAGAATGGGTAAAGTGTGCTACTCACCTTCTGAAGGGAGATGCAGCTCTCTGGTGGGAGAATTACCTGAAGGCAAACTGCACTGGTTTTCAGCCTACTTGGGGACAGTTCACTGGAGCTTTCAAAGAGCAGTATCTGTCAGAAATTGTCATGGAGAGGATGAAGGAAGTGTTTCTCAACCTCAAGCAGGGCAATGATAATGTCAATACCTACATCAGGAACTTCATGAACCTTTCTCGTTATGGTGGCGATGAGATCTCTGATGACAAGAAGAAGCAAAAGAGGTTCAGGCAAGGGCTCAATGCATCGATTAAATATGCAATCACACATGCAAGGCCGGCGTCTTTTCTAGAACTCCAGCATACAGCTCTGCATGAAGAAGCAAGTAGGCAAGTGTTTGAGGAGTCAAAGAAACACAGCCGTGATGCAGCAAGCTCTTCAGCTATGTCAACTCCTTCTAAGCGTCGTGTCTGGGTTCCTAACACCCCACCGTCGCTCCCGGCTCCACCAAGACCTGCAAGCTACGCAGCAAGGCCACCAAACTTCCTCACTGCTGCTCCCAGGGGCTACAACCACCACTACCCTGGAGCGCCTGGCGGAGTCCCTGGCTACGTTGCTCCACGTCCACCTGGTGCTTGTTACACTTGTGGAGACACTGGGCATCAAAGCTGGAACTGTCCGTTGAAGAACAAAGCTATTCCTCCACCACCTCCAAGATCTGCGGCAAGCTCTCCTTTGGTTCGTGCACCACCACCTCGGGCTCTCAACATCAACACCAAGCCCGGGACTACTGTTGCTCGTGCCAACTGTGTCAACGCCGCTCAAGCTGAGCATGCACCTGGAGTTGTGATGGGTATGCTATCCGTTAACTCAGTCCCTACATGAGTTTTGTTTGATTCTGGTGCATCGCATTCTTTTGTTTCTCACAAGTTTGCACATGAGAATGAGTTAGCGTTGGATCCTCTTCTTAAGCGGTTGATGGTCCTTTCTCCTGGAGCAAAGATGGCAGCTTCTAAAATCAGCCATGGTAATCAAATTGAGATTGGTGGCTCTTCGTTCTCGGCTTCCTTAATCATTCTGGGCAATTCTGACATTGATGTCATCTTGGGCATGGATTGGTTGACAGCAAATGCAACTGTGATTGATTGTGCTGAACGCTCGGTTTCTCTGAAGATTCCTGAAGGCCATATAGTCTATTCTCCAAGTCTGACTCCTGCTATCCAGCTTTTCTCTTTGGCGGCTCTGAATGATGATGCTATGGAAGCTATTCAGAGTGTTCCGGTGGTCTGTGAGTTCCCAGATGTCTTTCCTAAAAAGTTGCCAGGTATGCCTCCGGATCGTCAGGTTGAGTTTGTAATTGAGCTTGAACCTGGTACCGCTCCTATCTCTAAGCGGCCTTATAAAATGGGTCCTGCTGAGTTGGCTGAACTCAAACGTCAACTTGATGAACAAGAGAAGTTGGGTTTCATTCAACACAGTACTTCGTCTTGGGGTAGCCCAACCCTCTTTGTGAAGAAGCGAGACCAGACTGATAGACTTTGTGTTGACTATCGGGCTCTCAATGCTAAAACCATCAAGAATAAATATCCCCTTCCGCGAATTAATGATCTCTTCGATCAGCTAGCTGGAGCTGTGGTATTCTCTAAGCTTGACTTGAGAAGTGGTTATCATCAAATCAAGATTCGCAAGGAAGATGTTCCTAAAACAGCTTTCACCACCCGCTATGGCCTGTATGAGTACACGGTCATGTCTTTCGGTCTCACCAACGCACTTGCCACCTTCTCGAGGCTCATGAACTCGGTTTTCATGGAGTATCTTGATAAGTTCGTTGTGGTCTATCTGGATGACATCCTAGTCTATTCTAAGTCAAAAGAAGTGATAGGTTTCGCAGCATAGTAAATCAAAATTTTCTACGGAAGCGAACAGAGGGAAAGCCAAGATCTAATCTAGGAGATGCAAACAACGAGAGAGATTGGATTAGATCTTCATACCCTTGAAGATTCGCACAGCGGAACGTTCGTCGGAACGTGGGTGATGTAGTCGTACTCGCTTCTCCTCCTCGCGATCCGATCCGATCTAGCACCACAAGTGGCGGTGCCTCCGTGAGATGCACACGTGCAGCACCTCGACGTCTCCTCCTTCCTTGAACCAGCAAGTATGGTGGAGAGATGGATTGGATCTACAACACGACGGCGTGGTGTATTTGGTGGAGAATTTCTGCAGCAGGGCTTCGCCTGCAAACAGTCGGGAGGGAGAGAGGAAGGCAGCAGGGCTACTAGGGCTTGGAGGGAGATGTGTGTGTGGGGGGAGGGGGCGCTCCAGCCCTCTATATATAGAGGGGGAGGGGGCGGCCAGCCCTAGCCCCTCCTCCAAGCCTATCTCTAGTTTAAACGATTTAAACTCTCCCCTTATCTAGAAATTCTATCCCGAAATTTAAACGAGTTAAATCTCTCTAGAATCGGCTGGGCCCTATGGGGCCTTGTGCCCCTGGCCCAATGCGGCCAGGACACTCCCTCATAGGCCCATGCCCCCTCCCGGAAGGTGGGACCACGTTGGCCCCCTTCCGGAAGGTTCTAGAAGCTTCCGGTACAATACCAATTAATCCGGAACAATTCCGAACTCCAAAAACTGCACTGCCCTATATGAATCTTATTCTCCAGACCATTCCGGAACCTCTCGTGATGTCCCGGATCCCATCCGAGACTCCGAACAAAAATTCATAAACCAATTATCCAATCTATCCTAGCGTCGAGACATGTTAAGTGTGTGACCCTGCGGGTTCGAGAATATGCAGACATGATCTTCTATCAATAATCAACAGCGGGGTCTGGGCACCCATATTGACTCCCACACATTCATCGATGATCATATCGGATGAACCACGATGCCAGGATTCAATCAATCCCATATATATATTCCCTTCGTCTCGCGATATTTTACTTGCCCGAGATTCGATCGTCGGTATCGTCATACCTAGTTCAATCTCGTTCACAGCAAGTACTTTACTCGTTCCGTAATCCGATATCACTTTGTGATTAAATCCTTAACCACATGCTTGCAAGCGGTGTTGATATCGATTACCGAGTGGGCCCGAAGTATATCTCTCCGACTTGGGAGGGACAAATCCCATCTCGATACATACAACCCAACAGATACTTTCCGATTACCTGAGAGACACCTTTATGATCACCCTCTCATAGGATGACGTTTGATGACCTCAAAGCTTTCTTCCGATACCAGGGAGTTGTATTATCTCATGGTCTAAGGAATACAATATTTGACATAAGAAAAACTTCGCAAAGACGAACACGATGACACGATCTAATTGCTTCGCTTAGTTTGGGTCTATCCACCATATCATTCTCCAATGATATGATCTCATTATCAATTGACAACTCATGTCTATGGTTAGGAAACCTTAACCATCATTGATCAATGAGCTAGTCCATAGAGGCGTACTAGGGACACGGTGTTGTTCACAAACCACACAAGTATTAAAGTTTCCGCTTAATACAATTCTAGCATGGAATATAAACTTTATCATGAACAAGAATTATAATAATAACATCTTTATTATTGCCTCTAGGGCATAATTCCAACAGTCTCCCACTTGCACTAGAGTCAATAATCTAGTTTACATCTGGCAACAATCTCACACCCATGGCACTGAGGTGCTGATCATGTTTTACACGTGGAAGAGGTTTAGTCAATGGATCTACGACATTCAGATCTGTATGTACTTTGCTAATCTTCAGAACTCCATCTGCTATATAATCTCGGATTATATGAAACTTGC
This sequence comes from Avena sativa, assembly GCA_916181665.1. NCBI lineage: Eukaryota > Viridiplantae > Streptophyta > Magnoliopsida > Poales > Poaceae > Avena > Avena sativa. Next base: position 442,004,323 of record OV702295.1, read on the forward strand.
GGTTGATATGCTTGGTCTTTGGATGATATCTTGGTTCCTTAGCGAGTGCTATGGCGCCAGTGTTGTCACACAATATCTCTAGTGGGTCCAATGCACTTGGAACCACGCCAAGCTCAGTGATGAAGTTCCTGATCCAAACTCCTTCACTTGACGCTTCTGCAGTAGCCATGTATTCTGCTTCTACTGTAGATCCCGCGATCACGCTTTGCTTGCAGCTTCTCCAGCTCACAGCTCCTCCATTCAAAATATACACGTATCCTGTCTGAGATTTACAATCATCCTTGTCGGTGTCGAAACTAGCATCGACGTAACATTTTACGACGAGCTGTTCATCACCCCCATAGACTAAGAACATTTCTTTAGTCCTATTTAGGTACCTTAGGATGTTCTTCACGGCTGTCCAGTGTTCCACTCCTGGATCACTTTGATATCTGCTCGTCAAACTAAGAGCATTGGACACATCCGGTCTAGTACACAGCATGGCATACATGATGGAACCTATGGCCGAGGCATAAGGCACTTTGCTCATAGCTTCCCTATCATTTACCGTAGCTGGACACTGAGCCTTGCTCAATATATTACCTGACAACATAGGCACTGAACCTTTCAATGCCTTATCCATTCTGAACCTTTTCAGAACTTTGTCTAGGTATGTACTTTGGCTTAAAGCTATCAGGCGTCTTTGTCTATCTCTATAGATTTTGATGCCCAATATATAAGCAGCTTCACCTAGGTCTTTCATTGAAAAACACTTGTTCAAATAACTCTTCACATCGTTAAGCATGTTGATGTCATTTCCAATAATCAATATGTCATCCACATATAGTACCAGAAACGTCACCGAGCTCCCACTCACTTTCTTGTAGATGCAAGCTTCATAGAAATTTGGAACAAATCCAAAGCTCTTGATCACTTGATCAAAACGAAGGTTCCAACTCCGAGATGCTTGCTTCAGTCCATAAATGGAACGCTGAAGTTTGCATACTTTATCAGCATCCTTAGGATCGACAAAACCTTCGGGTTGCATCATATACAACTCTTCATCAATGTTTCCATTGAGGAAAGCAGTCTTGACATCCATTTGCCATATTTCATAATCATGAAACGCAGCAATTGCTAATAAAATCCGAATGGACTTAAACATCGCTATGGGAGAGAAAGTCTCATCGTAGTCAACACCTTGAACTTGTCGAAAACCTTTCGCAACGAGCCGTGCTTTATAGACGGTAACATTACCATCCGCGTCCGTTTTCTTCTTGAAGATCCATTTGCACTCAACGGCCTTTCGGTCGCTATGAGGGTCCACCAAAGTCCATACTTGGTTTTCGCTCATGGATCCCAATTCGGATTTCATGGCTTCTAGCCATTTCTCAGAGTCTGGGCTCATCATCGCTTCCTCATAGTTCGTAGGTTCACTTTCTTCTACTAACAAGACAGTCAAGACAGGGTTGCCGTACCACTCAGGAGGGGCACGCGACCTTGTCGACCTGCGACGTTCAGTAGCAGCATCGTCCGAAGCTTCATGATCCTTGTCATTAGCTTCCTCTATTGTTGGTGCAGGCGGCACTGGAACAATTTCAGGTGCTGCGCTACTCTCCAATTCAAGAGAAGGTTCAATAACATCGTCTAGCTCTACTTTCCTCCCACTCACTTCTTTCGAGAGAAACTCCTTCTCAAGAAAGGAACCGTTCTTTGCGACAAACACTTTGCCTTTGGTTTTGTGATAGAAGGTATACCCAATAGTTTCCTTAGGGTATCCTATGAAGACGCATTTCTCCGCTTTGGGTTCGAACTTGTCCGGCATCAACTTCTTGACGTAAGCTTCGCATCCCCAAACTTTAAGAAACGACAACTTAGGTTTAGCACCAAACCATAGTTCATACGGTGTCATCTCAACGGATTTAGATGGATCCCTATTTAAAGTGAATGCAGCGGTTTCTAATGCATAACCCCAAAATGATAACGGCAAATCAGTAAGAGACATCATCGATCGGACCATATCTAATAGGGTTCGATTCCGGCGTTCAGACACACCATTGCGCTGTGGTGTTCCGGGTGGCGTGAGTTGTGAAACGATTCCACTTGCTTTGAGATGCGTGAGAAAATCATAACTCAAATATTCGCCCCCACAATCGGATCGTAGAAACTTAATCTTTCTGTTACGATGGTTCTCCACTTTATTCTGAAATTCTTTGAACTTTTCAAACGTTTCAGATTTATGTTTCATTAAATAGATATACCCATATCTACTTAAGTCATCGGTAAAAGTGAGAAAATAGCGATATCCACCGCACGTCGAAACACTCATCGGTCCGCATACATCGGTATGTATGATTTCCAACAAGTCCGTTGCTTGCTCCATCATACCGGAGAACGGGGTTTTGATCATCTTGCCCATGAGGCATGGTTCGCATGTGTCAAATGATTCAAAATCAAGAGACTCCAAAAGTCCATCAGAATGGAGTTTCTTCATGCGCTTTACACCAATATGACCTAGACGACAGTGCCACAAATAAGTAGTATTATCACTATCTACTTTGCATCTCTTAGCCTTAATGTTATGGATGTGTGTTTCATCCCTTTCGAGATTTAGAAGAAATAAACCACTCACAAGAGGTGCATGACCATAAAAGATGTTACTCATATAAATAGAACAACCATTATTCTCCGATTTAAATGAATAACCGTCTTGCAATAAACACGATCCAGAAATAATGTTCATGCTCAACGCAGGCACATAATAACATTTATTAAGGTTTAAAACTAATCCCGAAGGTAAAACTAAGGAGAGCGTGCCGACGGCCATCACATCAACTCTTGATCCGTTGCCAACGCGCATCGTCACCTCATCCCTCGCAAGCCGCCGTCTATTCCGCAGCTCCTGTTTCGAGTTACAAATATTAGCAACTGAACCGGTATCAAATACCCAGGCACTACAACGAGGGCTAGTAAGGAAAACATCAATAACATGTATATCAAATATACCTTTGATGGTGCCAGCCTTCTTGTCCGCTAAGTACTTCGGACAGTTGCGCTTCCAGTGACCCTTGTCCTTGCAATAGAAGCACTCAGTTTCCGGCTTGGGACCAGACCTGAGCTTCTTCTCAGCAGGGGCATTGCGCTTGCCGCCGCCCTTCTTGAAGGGCTTCTTTGCACCTTTACCTTTCTTAAAGGAGGGCTTGTTGACCATCAACACATGATTATCCTTCTTGATGTCCACCTCCGCAGCCTTCAGCTTTGCGAAGAGCTCGGTGATCGTATCAGTGGAACCAATCTGATTATGAGTCACTACAAAACTTTTGTAGCTGGGAGGGAGTGATTGCAGAACCCTGTCAATCTTGAGCTCCTCTGGAATCTTGCAGTCCAGTTGCTCAAGGCGTTGAGTGTAGCCCGACATCTTAATGGCGTGCTCACTAACGGAACTCCCTTCCTCCATCTTGCAGTTAAAGAACTTCTCGGAGATCTCATATCTCTCAGAACAGGCCTGAGTCTGAAACATGGTTTTCAACTCTTCGAGAATCTCAAAGGGCCCGGGATAGTTTTCAAAACGATTTTGAAGTTCCGGTTCCATAGCAAACAACATGGTGCTCTTAATAACACCATAATCATATTTGTGCGACTGATAGACAGCTTTCTCATCAGCCGGCGCAGTTGCAGCAGGGGCGTCACCTAACGCTTTCTCAAGGACATAGTCCTTTTGACCGCCAGAGAGAATGATTCTCAAATTGCGGAACCAATTGGTGAAGTTAGACCCATTGTTCTTAAGCTTTTCTTTCTTAGCAAAAACGTTGAAGTTGAAGTTGGACTTAGCCATGTGATCTACAATATTTGCAAGTACAAATTAGACTATGTTCATGATAACTAGTTCAACTTTTAATCAAATTACTAGATGAACTCCCACTAAATTCAACATCCCTCAAGTTGTTTAGTGAACACGATCCAAATTCACCACACCTAATCCGATCTTCACGAGAAGAGATGTGGTTTCAATGGTGGACAACGAAGTGTCGATCATATCATTCATATGACTCATGCTTAACCTTTCGGTTCTTGTGTTCCGAGGCCATGTCTATACATGCTAGGCTCGTCAAGCTAGACCCAAGTATTTCCGCGTGTGCAAAACTGGCTTGCACCCGTTGTATGTGAGCGTAGAGTCTATAGCACCCGATCATCACGTGATGCTTGGACACGACGAACTTTCGCAACGGTGCATACTTGGGGAGAACACAGTTTTTATCTTGATCTTTAAGTGAGGAATCATCTTATAATGCTACCGTCGCGATCTAAGCATAATAAGATACATAAAAGGATAAACATCACATGCATATAACTTTATGTGACATGGTATAGCCAATCTTCAAGCAATGATCTCCATCTTGTGCGTTCCGGCATGATCTCCATCACTTCACCATGATTGCCTCCACCACGAATAGCAACTACAACTATTGCTAACTACTTAGCGATAAAGTAAAGCTATTACATGGCATATAAGAAGTTGACTCGCAGGTCATACACAATTATAAAGACAACCATATGGCTCCTGCCGGTTGTGTACTCATCGACATGCAAGTCGTGAAACATCACAAAACATGATCATCACATACATTATACACATCACATCTTGGGCCATACCATATCACAGAAAACACTCCCTGCAAAAACAAGTTAGACGCCTCTACTTTGTTGTTGCATGTTTTACGTGGCTTATGGGAGTAGATGCTAAGAACGATTCTTACCTACGGAAAGCCACAACGGTGATATTATGGTTGCCAAACTCCGGTGTTAATCCCATGACAACTATAGTGAGAGAAACTGACATCCACCAGCCGCATGTGTGGAAAAAGCCACACGTCAAGTGCGGAGCTGGTCTCGCGAACAACGTCGCGTAAGGTTGGCCTGGACCGCTTCAATCTCACTATCCCGCGTCATAAGAAGAACACAAACAAGAGGCTTGCAACATAAAACATCAACGCCTGCAACAACCATGTTGCGTTCTACTCGTGAAGCACATCTACGCATAGATCTAGCTCTGATACCACTGATAGGTTTCGCAGCATAGTAAATCAAAACTTTCTACGAAAGCAAACAGAGGGAAAGCCAAGATCTAATCTAGGAGATGCAAACAACGAGAGAGATTGGATTAGATCTTCATACCCTTGAAGATTCGCACAGCGGAACGTTCGTCGGAACATGGGTGATGTAGTCGTACTCGCTTCTCCTCCTCGCGATCCGATCCGATCTAGCACCACAAGTGGCGGTGCCTCCGTGAGATGCACACGTGCAGCACCTCGACGTCTCCTCCTTCCTTGGACCAGCAAGTATGGTGGAGAGATGGATTGGATCTACAACACGACGGCGTGGTGTATTTGGTGGAGAATTTCTGCAGCAGGGCTTCGCCTGCAAACAGTCGGGAGGGAGAGAGGAAGGCAGCAGGGCTACTAGGGCTTGGAGGGAGATGTGTGTGGGGGGGAGGGGGCGCACCAGCCCTCTATATATAGAGGGGGAGGGGGCGGCCAGCCCTAGCCCCTCCTCCAAGCCTATCTCTAGTTTAAACGATTTAAACTCTCCCCTTATCTAGAAATTCTATCCCGAAATTTAAACGAGTTAAATCTCTCTAGAATCGGCTGGGCCCTGTGGGGCCTTGTGCCCCTGGCCCAATGCGGCCAGGACACTCCCTCATAGGCCCATGCCCCCTCCCGGAAGGTGGGACCACGTTGGCCCCCTTCCGGAAGGTTCTAGAAGCTTCCGGTACAATACCGATTAATCCGGAACAATTCCGAACTCCAAAAACTGCACTGCCTTATATGAATCTTATTCTCCGGACCATTCCGGAACCTCTCGTGATGTCCCGGATCCCATCCGAGACTCCGAACAAAAATTCATAAACCAATTATCCAATCTATCCTAGCGCCGAGACACGTTAAGTGTGTGACCCTGCGGGTTCGAGAATATGCAGACATGATCTTCTATCAATAATCAACAGCGGAGTCTGGGCACCCATATTGACTCCCACACATTCATCGATGATCATATCGGATGAACCACGATGCCAGGATTCAATCAATCCCATATATATATTCCCTTCGTCTCGCGATATTTTACTTGCCCGAGATTCGATCGTCGGTATCGTCATACCTAGTTCAATCTCGTTCACAGCAAGTACTTTACTCGTTCCGTAATCCGATATCACTTTGTGATTAAATCCTTAACCACATGCTTGCAAGCGGTGTTGATATCGATTACCGAGTGAGCCCGAAGTATATCTCTCCGACTTGGGAGGGACAAATCCCATCTCGATACATACAACCCAACAGATACTTTCCGATTACCTGAGAGACACCTTTATGATCACCCTCTCATAGGATGACGTTTGATGACCTCAAAGCTTTCTTCCGATACCAGGGAGTTGTATTATCTCATGGTCTAAGGAATACAATATTTGACATAAGAAAAACTTCGCAAAGACGAACACGATGACACGATCTAATTGCTTCGCTTAGTTTGGGTCTATCCACCATATCATTCTCCAATGATATGATCTCATTATCAATTGACAACTCATGTCTATGGTTAGGAAACCTTAACCATCATTGATCAATGAGCTAGTCCATAGAGGCGTACTAGGGACACGGTGTTGTTCACAAACCACACAAGTATTAAAGTTTCCGCTTAATACAATTCTAGCATGGAATATAAACTTTATCATGAACAAGAATTATAATAATAACATCTTTATTATTGCCTCTAGGGCATAATTCCAACAAGAAGAGCATGAAGAACACCTTCGGTGTGTCCTAAACAAGCTTCGAGAGAACCGCTTGTATGCAAAGTTCTCCAAGTGTGAGTTTTGGCTGCCTCAAGTAACCTATCTTGGTCACGTCATCTCTGCCAAGGGCATTGCAGTCAACCCGGAAACTGTGAAGACAATTGTTGAATGGCTTCCTCCTGTCAATGTCAAAGAAGTGCGGAGTTTCCTTGGTTTGGCTAGTTATTGCCGTCGCTTCGTTCAGAACTTTTCGAAGATAGCGAAGCCTCTTACCGATCTCCTTAAGAAAGGCAAGAAATACCTTTGGACTCCTGCATGTCAAGCAAGCTTTGAGACACTCAAAGAGAAGCTCACTTCCACACCAGTCTTGGTTCCTCCAGATACATCCAAGCCGTTCCAGATATTCTGTGATGCCTCTTTGCATGGATTGGGTGCGGTCCTTATGCAAGAAAAACAAGTTGTTGCTTATGCCTCTTGACAGTTGAAGACGCATGAGATCAACTATCCTACACATGACCTCGAGCTCGCAGCAGTTGTCTTTGCTTTGAAAGTATGGAGGCACTACTTGCTTGGCAACCGTTGTGAGATCTTTTCTGATCACAAGAGTCTGAAGTATATCTTCACTCAGCCTGATCTCAACCTTCGGCAGAGGAGATGGATTGAAGCAATCAATGATTTTGATTTGACCATCAACTACACTCCGGGCAAAGCTAATGTCATGGCCGATGCTCTCAGCCGCAAAGCTTATGTCAACAACCTCTTGATGGAAGAACAACAGCCTCTCTTGTGCGAGGAATTCCGTCAGCTCAACCTTGAAATTGTGGAACAAGGGTACCTCCTGAACCTTCTAGCAACCCCTCTCTTGGAAGAAAAGGTTCGCTCCTATCAGCTTGGTGATCCGTACACAAGAAAGGTCATCTCCAACATCCAGCTTCCGAAGTATGAGTCCTTCCACGTCGATGATCAAGGCACGCTTTTCTTTGAACACCGGATGTTTGTTCCGAACTACCCGGGTTTAAGAGAGCAAGTTCTCAAGGAGGCGCATGATTCTGTTCTTTCTATCCACCCTGGCAGCACAAAGATGTACATGGACTTGAAAACACAATATTGGTGGCCGGGTTTGAAACGATATTGTGCCAAGTATGTCTCGGAGTGTGATGTCTGCCGCAGAGTGAAAGTTGTCCATCAGAAACCTTCCGGTCTTCTACAGCCATTGAAACCCCCGGAATGGAAATGGGAGAAAGTAGAGATGGACTTCATCACTGGTTTCCCAAGGTCGCAGAAGGGCAACAATGCAATCTTTGTTGTCATTGACAGGCTTTCTAAAGTGGCTCACTTCTTCCCCGTCAAGGAAACCATTTCTGCAATTCAGTTGGCGGAGCTCTATATCAACAGAATTGTCTCTCTTTATGGGGTTCCGCTTGAGATCAGTTCAGATCGTGGAAGCATCTTCACTTCCAAGTTCTGGGAAAGTTTCCAAAATGCTTTGGGAACAAAATTGAACTTCAGCACAGCTTACCACCCTCAGTCGCAAGGACAAGTTGAAAGGATCAATCAGATTCTGGAGGATATGCTTCGTGCTTGCGTCATCTCTTTTGGCATGAAGTGGGAAGAATGTCTTCCTTATGCTGAATTCTCTTACAACAATAGCTTCCAGAAAAGTCTAAAGATGGCACCATTTGAGGCTCTCTATGGTCGCAAATGCAGAACTCCGATTGGTTGGTCGGGTGCAGGTGAAAGAATATTGTTTGGCCCTGACATTGTGACTCAAGCGGAGGAGAAGGTTCACATCATTCTTGAAAATCTGAAGATTGCTCAAAGTCGCCAGAAGAGCAATTATGACAGGAAGCACACGGACATGGAGTATGTCCCTGGTGATCTCGTTTACCTTCGTGTCACTCCCATGAGAGGCACGCACCGCTTTGGTATCAAAGGAAAGCTGGCTCCTAGATACATCGGTCCTTTCAAAATTCGTGGGAGAAGAGGAGAAGTTGCTTATGCTCTTGAGCTCCCGGAAAAACTCAAAGTCCATGATGTTTTCCACATCTCTCAGCTCAAGAAGTGCTTCAAGGATCCCGGCAGGACCGTGGATCATGAGCTTATCAATCTCCAAGAAGACCTGTCTTATCAAGAACACCCCACAAAAATCCTTGAGATCGCAGAAAGAAGGACTCGCAACAAGTCCATCAAGTTCTGCAAGGTGCAGTGGTCGCACCATTCTGTTGATGAAGCCACTTGGGAACGTGAAGATGAGCTCCGTGCCAAGTATCCTACCCTCTTTGTGTCTTCTTCTTCTTCCTAGAATCTCGGGGTGAGATTCCTGTTTAGTGGGGGAGAGTTGTAGCATCCCAATTGTCTAACAATTGTAATGCTACTTGGTCTAGTAATATAATGGCTACTTCATATATATAATTGTTGCATCATCATTATATCATGCTCTTGTCATCATGCCACCTTGCATTTGAGCATCATATAAAACCCTTTTGATTTGGTTCTTCTCTCATAGGCATTATTAATTGTATTTGCCTCTTGTTATTGTATTTGGTTCGTGATATATTGTTTAAATGCCCAAGTTGAGTTGGGGGCATATCTTTTAATAACTCCACCACCTTTCTTGGCTTTACCCCCTCATTCCATCATTCCACCATATATGAGCATTGCAACTTATTTGGTTTCACCTCTAGCTCATGTGGGTTGGAATGGATCCAATTCTATTTCCACATGCTCTCATCTTAGCATCATGTTGTTTTCACATCATGGATATATGAGAGCCACATGGCCACCTTTGCATGCCTTGTGAGTGGAACCCTTTTTCCTAGCTTCCATATGGATTATTATGGATTTATGTTCATGTGGGGATATTTTTGGGAATAGTAAGCATCTAGTGGAATATACACACTAGCAAGTCCCAATTATAATCCAATGTGGTCAACTCCATCTACTCCACTTGGAACTTCTCTTAAATCCTTTTGCTTAGGCCTTACTCCACATTTTGGAATGCATAAGAATAATGCCATGTAAATAACCTTGTATTCACAAAAATAAGCATGGTATTAATTATTCATGCATGGCCCATGCAAGTACCACCTTTTGCTTGTCCTTTGGATTTTATTTGAATTTTGAGTGGATCTTTTCTCCCATCTCTCTCTACCTCTCTTCATGCTTGTTTTGTTTGGGACATGCTAAAAACTACATCTATCCCCATCCATACCCTAATCCACCTATTCTTGTCGATCTAGCTTGGTGCAAGCAAGTAGCTAAACCCTAAGCATCCCACTCATCTCTCTCTCTTACCCTCTAGCTAAGATCCTCCCTATCATCTACCCCATCATCACCATACCCCCTCTCCTAAACCCTAAACCATGACCTACCCTAGCTACCACCCCTCCCTCTCGGCCTCTCTCTCCCCTCTCACCTAGCTGGCCCCACCTGGCCACCCTGGCCCACCTAGCTACCACCCCAACCAAACCCTAGCTACACCCGAGCCATACCCCCTCTTTACCCCAACCCTAGGTCCAACCCGAGCTCCACCTCTCCCTCCCTCTCTCTTCTCTCTCTCTGCCACAAGGCCCCACACCGAAACACCCCCTTGTCCTCACCCTGGCCCCACCTGGCAGCCCCAGCATCACCTGCCCCTGCCCTGGCCGAGCCCGACCGAGCACGTGAAGGAGGAGGAGAAAAGGTGGCCGAGCCACCTTTTCCATCGTCCACTCCCGCACGGCATCCTCCCTCTCCCTCTTATCCTCCCCCCACACGGCTCTCCTCTGGCCTCTCCAGATCTGGCCGAGGCGCCCTGACATCTCCCCTCTCTTCTCCATCGCCGCCAGCTACCCATCGCCGGCCACCGTCGGCTTCAGCGTCCACCAGCAGTACGAGGAGGCAGGCGTGGTGTTGTGGTCGTCAAGGAAGGACAGGAGGTCCCCGGCGTCGCCTCTATACACAGCAGCGAGGAGGAGGAGCCCCAGACCGCTGCACCACGTCGAGGCCGACGCCAAACCCTAGCTCCGGTCCGTCTGCGTCATCGTCGATCGCCAGCCCCTCTGCCCGAACAAACACCACCGACACACTCACGGTGAGCTGGCCAACCTCCTAGACAACCCCCTCTGGCCGATCTCGCCCTAGCCTCGCCGGACGTTTCGTCAAACGGTCTCTGCGCGCCGCTGTGCTCTGGCGTCTGCACGCTCTCGCGCCGCGGAACCTCACCTAGCCACGCAGCAGATCCCTAGCACCAACCCCCGCTAGCCGCAGTGGCTCCGCTCTCTGCGCGCGAGCCCCAGGTCGCGAGATCGAGCCTTGCGCGCCGCGCTCTGCGCGTGCGAGCACCGACCTGTCCTCTGCACGCGGAGAAGAGGAACAGTACGGGCGCATTTTTGCGCAGAACTCCCTGCTGCTTTGCGCGCGCAACCCGCGGTCCAGCCTGGTCCCATCTGTCTGTCTCAGTGCAGTTTTGCAGAAAAGCCCCCTAGTTTCCCTGGCCGTAACCCGCGCTCCAGCTCGGCCCCGCCTGGCAGCCCCGCGCGCCCGTTCGCTGACACGTGGGTCCGCAGCGCCTCGGACCCACCTGTCATCCTCTGTGACTGGGCGTGCTCGCGGTGACAAAAAGCTTCTCCGCGCGCTGTGCTGCTGAGTCAGCCTGGCCCCACCTGTAATTGACTGTGGCTAGAACTGGTCTGTGTGACAAAAGGTTTTTCTGTTATCTGTTTTAATTCAAATCTTTTCAAATTAATTTAAATTCAAATTTTAATTCTGTTTTTAATTAACTTTTAAATTATAAATCCAAATAATACAAGTAATATATGTTTTGAAATCAGAAAAATGTGAGGAATTCAAATATGCCATTCAAAAAATATTTTGGATACTTTAATTTCCAAGTTAATTAAAATTACAAGAAAATGCCCTTTTTTCTTAATTAATTAATAACTTTTGTTTTATAACTCCAAATTTAACAAATAATATGTCTAAAATGATTAGCTCGACGAGACCTTTCTGTTTATGCAATCCTTTATCTGTTTTGCAGCATGCATCATATAAATATAATGTGTACAGCAACTAAAATGAGGTTAAAATAAGGCTAAAACTCAATAAAATGCTTACTCCTTGTATTCCACACCTCACCATGCCATGCTACTTTAATGCCATGCAATTTGTGCACCATTCATCATGGCATGATTGTTTGCTTGTCGCATTTTATTCATATGCTTGTGCACTTAATTTATGTTGGCCCTTGTTTGTTTGGTTCTTCTTCGAATAGACGCTGAGCAGGGGATATATCAAGATACCCAGGAGCACTACCCAGATCCTTCTCTCGCTTCAACTGAGCTGCCAGGCAAGCACTACCACATGCTTGCATACATATAGTACCTATTGCCTCTATCTTATTCTTGCATCATTGAGTCGCGATTGCATTAATTTGAACCCCAAGTATTGCATAGCCTTTACTTTTTAAACCCCACCGAAGCTTGTTCCTCCATCCCATGAGCCATTACTACAGGAGTTGTTTGAACCATGCGAGTCGTAGAACAGCATGTGTAGGGTATGTGAGTGTCGGATGGATAACGAGGTACCTAAACAACTTAACCTGAGTAGTAATGGGATAACTAATGAAAGTGGCATCGGTGAGCCATATTCGCTATTTGGTTTTTCAGGCTCACTTGTGTCCCGTAAGACCCCGAGTACTTGATTCCTGTTCCAAGAATATTCGCGCTATCCACATCCGGGAGGCTTATGAACCCCCCTGAGCCAGAGCTTGATTTATTCTTATTTCTTGGGGCCACAAACTAGTTTGAGGTTTTATTTTACTATCCTGTACTTATGCCATGCTTTACTACTTTATTTAAATTGTGCGATGTACTACACCTGTACTGTTTTGGAAAGCGGAGTGTTTTCGCGGTATCGACAAGCCCAGTCACACTTTCGGGTTCCCAGTCGTTTACAGCCACTGACGCAAACCTTGAGTCCGTCTCGGAGTCGGCTAACTCCGTTGCGGGTAGCTTAATGGGGTGGCCCCCTGAAATATTTCTGAATCCTGTGATCGCTTTGTCGTGACTGCCTCGTTGGGTTTTGATTTGGTTTTTCCGAGGTTGATCGAGTGTGTGTTGCTATTTGTGCACCCCTGCAAGGTAAAACTTTCTGAAAGCCGTGTCCGCGGTTATGGACGACTTGGAGCACAGTTTCTCGATCATAGACAAGCATAACTAAAGTACCGCTTTTAATTTGACTAGACTAGGTACCTGACTAGTAAATAGTACAACACTCATGGAATGGATAATAAAACTGCCAACGGATGGGGTGTTAGGGGTCATTCGTCCGCTTCCTCGTCGGTAAGCGAGGAGGAGGATGGATCTGTTAAGATTACCGTTATAACTGTTATTAATAATTCACGGACATCCGTCTATCTCTGGTTAGGCAGATGGTTAGCGAGTATCTCTAGAATTGTTAGGGTTTATCTTTTGCTGCAATTGCGTCACCCCAGGTTGTGTCCCCTTTAGAGGCATAAAGACTTGCTGAGTACCCCTAGGGTCTCACACGATAAATTGTTTGATTCAGATGAACAAGTAAACTCGCAAGATGGATACTGGGTGGAGGAGACGGGCGATGTGGGCAAGATCATTCGGTGTAGAGATTCCGGGAACGGGGATCCGTGAGATCAGTGGGCGGGATGTGCTTATTTATGGGGCATCTTATGCCGATTTGCTTCTTATCCGTACTCGGATTTTGTCTTTCGCTTCCGCTTGATACTCTAATGTTTGATGTATGAGGAGATATCCTAAACTATTATATCTATCTAGGATATTTGGATCTTGCCGTATGGCGTTGCTATATTTCCTTTCTTTTAGATGGAATGGCTCTGATGTACTGTTGTATGGTGGCTTGCATACATACTCATTTGTGTATGTAGTTGATCCCTTCGCCTGCCGATTACGCCGCCCGTTCTTGTCCCGATGTTTGCAAATGGTTGGGACGGCCGAAAGGTCTACCTGTGAGTGGCATTTGGGCCCCACCGTACTATTTCAACCATTTCTGCTCATCCAGGCTTGTTACTAGGAGCGTAATTCACCGAGGTAGTTACAAGTTCCATCTCCAAAATAATAGTTATTCATAACACGTTCAACAATTTCCATAGGTATTTTAAAAGGGACGCTTTTAGTATGTGGATTTAAAATATCACAAGTATCATTAGAATTACCACATATGGGAGATAAAGTATCATTAGAGCAAATTTTCTCCTTTAAAGATGGGGAACTAAAAATATCATTTTCATAAAAACTAACTTCCCCAAGCTTAGAAGTTTCCATAGCATTAGTAACAAAGGTGTTCAAAAAATTCATACTAATAACATTGCTATTAGCATGCAAAGAAAGTTCATGAGTTTTTTAATTTTCTTTTCAGACCATTCATGTTCTACCTTAGGAAAAATACTAAAAAGCTCTCTAATTTTGTTGTTGTTTTCCATTAAGCCTAACTAGTGAAAATAAAAACAAGAAACAAAAAGATATAATTGCAGAATCTAAAGGAAATAACTTCGAGCACTCACACACCAGCAATAGTACTAGAAGATAGCTTAGTAGCCAGAGGATGTGAGTACCTTTTACCTTACCTCCCCGGCAACGGTGCTAGAAAATAGCTTAATGTCTACGCATGCTTCTATTCTTGTAGACAGTGTTGGGCCTCCAAGTGCAGAGGTTTGTAGAACAGCAGCAAGTTTCCCTTAAGTGGATCACCCAAGGTTTATCGAACTCAGGGAGGAAGTGGTCAAAGATATCCCTCTCAAGCAACCCTGCAATCAAGATACAAGAAGTCTCTTGTGTCCCCAACACACCCAATACACTTGCCAGGTGTATAGGTGCACTAGTTCGGCGAAGAGATAGTGGAATACAAGTAATATGGATGATTATAAGTGGTAATTGCAATATGAAATAAGAGTGGCAGTAAGCAAACATGTAACAGGACTGATTGTGAATGGTGTTTCAACACTTAGAAACAAAGCCTAGGGATCATACTTTCACTAGTGGACACTCTCATATAAATATCTTCTCTTCATTATGCTACCCTGAACTACTCTGCGGTTGGACGATGTAGGGCTATAACAGCACACCTTAAAGTTCGCATTCCCCATCTAGATAACCCCTCACCATCACCTTGAGCGCTAGATGGTTCCAACAAACACCACAATCTCATAGAGACATCCAACTCAAATTATACTCATGATAAGTATTTATGTAACCTTAGACAAAGTGCCACACGGTGTGCACACTGTCAACTTCACACACGTGGGGATAAGCAGAGATTAATTAAAGCACTTGAGTAGCAGAATAGATCCTAGATTACAAAGCTCATGATCTCAATAAGATCATGCATAGAGAGAGAGATGAACACATAGCTACTTGTAGAGCCCTTAGCCTCGAGAGAGAACTACTCCCTCCTCATCATGGGAGTCAGCAACGGTGATGGAGATGGTGGTGGAGTCGATGGAGATGGATCCGGGGGCACTTCCCCGTCCTAGCAGGGTGTCGGAACAGAGACTTCTGTCCCCCGAATCTCCTCTTTGGTGGCGGTGGCACTGCGGAACTTTTCGTGGAATTATGATCTGGTTTTTAGGGTTTTCGTCTCGGGGGCTTTTATAGGCGAAGGGGCAAGGTCGGTGGAGCTCCAGGGGCCCACACCCCCTGGTGGCATGCCTAGGGCTGGCCGCGCCACCATAGGGTGTGGTTGCCTCCTGGCCCCCTTCGGCTGCCCTTCGGACTCCGTGTTGCTTCGGGTAAAATATTGACTTTGGCTTTTGTCCCGTCCAATTCTGAGAATATTTCCTTACTAGCTTTTCCGAAACCAAAAATAGCAGAAAACATGCAACTAGCACTGCAGCATCTTATTAATAGGTTAGTTCCAGAAAATGTATAAAAATACCTCAGAGTGTGAACAAAACATAAGAAAGTAGATATAAAACAAGCATGGAGCATAAAAAATTATAGATACGTTTACGACGTATCAAGCATATCCTCATATTTGTGTCACTTTAACCTTAATCACCTCAAGATGCTTATGATAGGGGCAATGAGAGCTGAAAGCTAATAAGTACCATAATTTTTGGAAGCTCTTTATGAAACTTGAGATCCCTGCTTCCCTCTGTGAAGGGCCTTTCTTTTTTACTTTTATGTTGAGTCTCCATCTTCTACCTTTATGCACCAATTGAGAGAGCATAGTGGTCATTCTTAGTTTAATGTGCATTGTCCCAAAACTTGTTGATTGATTCATAACTTTGATATTGCTTGTTCTTAAATTATTTGTATCTAGTCACCCTTATAAACTTTGAAGGTGTCCTATGCATTTATGTTTTGCTATACCATGAGGGACAAGCTGAATACCACTCTTATTATGATTTCTATATGTGAAACAAACAAACGTCTTTCAATGTATTGTTATTCATGATGTTTTGTTTGTACCTTTTCATGTTACAACATAGTTGCTATGTCTTATTGTTAGAACTCTATCTTTCATGCTCATGTTTAGAGTATTTTGATCCCAGCTATCCATGCTTTACAAATACCTTAATCAAGATTGTGATGGTGCATGTCACCTCAAAAATTATTCTTTTTATCACTTACCTACTTGAGGACGAGCAGGAGTTAAGCTTGGGGATGCTTGATACGTCGTAAACTTATCTATAATTTTTGATGCTCCATGCTTGTTTTATATCAACTTTCTTATGTTTTGTTTACACTTTGAGGTATTTTTATATATTTTCTGGAATTAACCTATTAACAAGATGCCACAGTGCTAGTTGCCTGTTTTCTGCTGTTTTTGGTTTCAGAAAAGCTAGTAAGGAAATATTCTCAGAATTGGACGGGACAAAAGCCAAAGTCAATATTTTACCAGAAGGAACACGGAGTCTAAAGGGCAGCCGAAGTGGGGCCACGAGGTGGCCACACCTAGGGCTGGCGCGGCCACCCCTAGGCCACCGCCCCATGGTGTGGGCCCCTCGGGCGCCCACCGACCTTGCCTCTTCGCCTATAAATGTACCCTGATGCAGAAACCCTAAGGACCCGACCAAAAATCCACGAAAGAGTCTGTAGCCGCCGCCATCTCCATTCCTAGATCGAGGGGGGATCCGAAGCTCTTCCTGGCACCTTGCCAGAGGGGAGAGATCATCTCGGAGGCCTTCTTCATCACCATGCCAGCCTCCGGAGTGATGCGTGAGTAATTCACCCTTGGACTATGGGTCCATACAGTAGCTAGATGGTTGGTTCTCCTCCTTTGTGCTATCATGTTTAGATCTTGTGAGCTCCGTTCATGATCAAGATCATCTATTTATAATCCTATATGTTGTGTTTGCGGGGATCCGATGGATATTGAGATACTATGTCAGATTGATTATTGATTCTATCATGTCTATGTTATTTGTAATCTTGCATGCTCTCCGTTGCTCGTAGCTATCTTGGCCAAGTAGATGCTTGTAACTCCAAGAGGGAGTATTTATGCTCGATAGTAGGTTCATGCCTAGAGTAATCTCGGGAAGTGACAGAAATCTCTAAGATTGTAGATGTGCTGATACTACTAGGGAGAAAACAACAATCCTTTGTCCATGGAGCAATTGTATTGTTTACTTTACACACTTTGCTTAATGCAATTATCTGTTGCTTGCAACTTAATACTAGAAGGGGTTCGGATGATTACCTGAAGGTGGATTATTAGTCATAGATGTAGTTGGATTACAGTCTATGTATTATGTTGTAATGCCTAATCAAATCTCGTAGGAGTCAAGATGTCTAGTATATGCTTGTTATGCTTTCTCAATCTGTCAATTGCCCCACTGTAATTTGTTCACCCAACATGCTATTTATCTTAAGGAGAAACACCTCTAGTGAACTGTGGACCCCAGTCCATTCCTTTACCATTGATATACCATCTACTATTTACCATTTACTGTTTACTTTCTTCAAGCAATTACTATCTTCCACACTATACGTTTAATCCTTTGTTTTCAGCAAAACTAGTAAGATTAACAATCTCACTATAAGTTGGGGCAAAGTTCTGTGGTTGTGTTGTGCATGATTCCAAGTTGCTAGCAACACCTTAGAGTTGTTTCCTTACTCCTACTGGTTCGATAACCTTGGTTTCATAACTGAGGAAAACTTGCTGTTGTGCTCATCATACCTCTTCTTGGGTTCCCAACGAGCTCTACATATCTCGAGCCATCAACAGACATGATCGAGACACCTCTCCGATCAATAACCAATAGCGGGACCTAGAGATCCATAATGGCTACCACATATTCAACGATGACTTCGTGATTGATAGAACCATAAACATACGACACCAATTCCCTTTGTCACACGATACTCTACTTATCTAAGGTTCGATCATCGGTATCTCCATACCTAGTTCTACCTCGTTACCGATAAGTACTCTTTACTCGTTCCATGATATGACATCTCTTGTGACCTAGTCACATACTTGCAAGCTAATTGGATGACATTCCACCGAGAGGGCCCAGAGCATATCTATCCGCCATATGGATGGACAAATCCCATTCTTAATCCATACGCTTCAACACATACTTTCAGAATACCTAATGCCACCTTTATAACCACCCAGTTACGAAGCGGCGTTTGATGTCATCAAAGCACTCATCCAGTGATGGTGATTAACATGATCTCACGGTCGAAGGCTTAGGTTACTATGCACTTGAAAGCTTATAGCAAAACGAACTTAATGACTTGATCTTATGCTATGCTTATTATGGGTGTATATCCATCACATCATTCTCCTAATAATATGATATTATCCATCACATCATTCTCCTAATAATATGATATTGTTATTAATAATATCCAATGTCCATGATCAGAAAACCATGATCATCTATTAATCAACAAGCTGGTCTTAGCAAGAGGCTTACCAGGGACTCTTTTACGTTTACAAAACACACAAGTATTAGTGTTTCTATTAATACAATTATAGCATGTGATGTAAACGTTTATCATAAATACAAAGATATAATATTAACCATTTTATTATTGCCTCCAACAGAAGAGCATATGAAGATCATTTCTTGTCTAGCAGGCGTGTACTCCCCGGTCAGTACAATCGTAGTGTGGTGGCTCGATGCTGGGGCGTCGTTAGAGCAAGCGCATGGGCAAAACCATGTGATCAAAATTTTGGTTTACATTCTTTCTTTTTTAATCCAAAATCGCTATCTTGGAGGGTGGTGTGGGAGGTGCGGCTGGGCGAAACCACCCAGTGCTGCGTCGTAGCACCGGCACCCCCAAATAGGGCCGGCGATTTTGCTAGGTGCAACGACTTTAGCATCTCTAGCATATTCCTTAAAACCGGACCCTCAAAACCGGAATAAAGGCCACCTAAAAAGGTTTTTACTGCTTGAAAAAGTCGGGACAGGACAACAACCGTAAATACACCCCTCAAGCGAGTAGGGCTCACTAGTTTCTTGTTTTCCTCAGGATGTCTTCGTCCTCCACTGCCGACCAGGCAACCGTCCTACCGACCGCGCTGCTCCATGCCACCTCCGGGCTCCCCCGCCGTCCCGACCTCCCACGTCATTCCCTAGCCGCTCCCTGGCCGCACCCTACCCATGCCGCCCAATCGCGCGGAGGCGCCAAGAGCTGGCCACCGTGGCTCGGGGCAACCAGGCTAGCCGTCGTGGGCGCCGGCTTAGCCTGCTTCCAACCCACCAACATGGTCGGCCGCCCGCCCGCACACCATGGTTGTAGTCGTCGATCTCGTCGCCTCCAACTGCTTGTGGCGGATCGACGGTGTGGCTAGTGTAGCTTGGCGGGGTGAGGAGTGCAGCGGGGAGAGGGACACAAGGAATCGATGGCTGGAACGTGTGGGTATGGATGACGGCTCCGGTGGAGTGGGTGGGATTTTCTGTCAGGTTGTGGCATGTACACCACCATCAAAACGGTACAAGTAGCGGTCAGAGGCTCGTATTTTTAGTGCCCTTTAAAACGTTTAAAGGTCCACGGACTTTTATAGAGTCTGTTATGGACAAAACAGTCCAAAACCTTGAACCCGCCGAAATTTTAAAGGTTTGTTGCGAGTCTAGCAGATGCTATTGGTTCCTGCTATTTTTTTAAAATAATACATTTTTTTTTGATTTTGACATATAATACATGAATTTAGAAATTTATAAATCTAGCATATTGTCGATTATGGCCAAACGCAATGGGTCAGTTGGCGTGGCCCAAACCGCCAGGGCATATCGGGCACACCTAATGGTCACGCCATTAGGTTTTGACCACGGCTAATATCCACGCCGATATACAGTGACCGACATACTTGCATGCGATGGTTCACTCGGTTTGGTCCACTCGGTTTTGGCCACACGGCAATATCAATATGCTATTCTTACAAATTTCAAAATTTGTGTATTTAAAATCGAAATAAATAAATAAAACGTACTATTAAAAAGAAAAATAGCCATGGTTCCCTCCTCCTAGGCTCGCATACTGCCGCAGAAGTTGCGCCGCCGCCTCCCAAAATTGCGAATCGCCGAAAGGCACCGTCCCAAATCCCCTCCCCAGAAATCGCGGCACATCTCGATCCTTGGCCGCAGATCTCGCGTGCGTGATTACCTTCCTTGGTCGCTTGACCTTTTCGCCTACCAACTCCCTGTATTAGCCGTGATTCTGTGCCGCCCTGATTCATCCGTGCGCCGGATTCCGCATCGGAAGAACAACGTCGGCCGCTCCAAACCGCATCGAGCGGCTGGAAGGGTTCCAAGTCGAACGCCACTGCTAGAGTTTTCGATTTATTTATACTTGCTCATGTTTCTTGATTCGATCCCAATCATAGGGAGTAGGGACAGTTCTTGATTTGATCTTGGTTGCGATGGCAGATGTGTATTGTTCTTGTGGAGTGAATCCTTTCTTTATAATAGTAGTATTCTCCGAGACAGAGGAATCCTAGGCTTGAGATACAGCCAAGGCGCTGCCGCTCTTGAGCTGCAGGAAATGTCAGCGGCGCTGGTGAGCTGCAAGCAGCAGAAGCAGGCCAGCATGCCAAACCGACGCACAGTAATGGAAAGATAGGCTGCCGGCTGGTGTGTCGTCGCTAGAGTTTTCAGGATACAGCAACGTGGACGTGCGTGAACACTTAAGCACAGTAATGGACGCGTGGTAGGGAGCACGGGGAAAATCCATATTTTGAACAGATGCCGCCACCTTGCTCTGTTCGTGGGCGTGTTTGATTGGCTACTCTGTTTTCCCAAGCCAAGACATTAATGGCCGTGCGGAGCTAGTTCCCCCTTCCGTACTGCCCCCTTCCTACCAGTCTGCTATCCCGGAGAGAAGCGGAGCAACCTGGGCGAGATTGCTTTTGCCAACGGCGGAGCCGGCAACACTCTCTGCATTCCCCTTCAGCTCGTCCAAAGAATCAAGGTAATCAGTAGCTCATTCTAGTGTTTGTTCTGCATTTCTGCTCTAATTTAGGTGCACTGCAGCCAGTTAACATCTCCTGTAAATTCATCGCAGCTTGGTCGCTTTGCACAAATCAGGCTAACTGAAACAACCATCACCACCGATGGAGCCCGGACTGCAAGTGAGCGCGGCCACGGGGGCCATGGAATCCGTCCTGAGCAAGCTGTCCCCCCTGCTTACCGACAAGCACGGCGATTTCCACGGTGACGCCGAGTCCCTCTTGTCAGAGCTGGAGGCGTTGCACGCGATCCTCAGGAACATGTCCGAGGTGACAGATCCCCACGAGCAAGCCAGGCGCTGGATGAAGGAGGTGCGGGAGTTCTCCTACGACGTCGACGACGGCCTCGACGAGTTCGTGCTATCCGCTGATGACGGATCTGGTAACAAGCCGGATGAACTGGCAGAGCAGATCAAGATCTGGTTGACGGAGACGATGGCTCGTCGCCGGACAGGCGAAGAGATCAACATCTCCAAGGCTAGCATCGAGGCGGAAGAGGATCCCCGGGACTGCTTCCTGTACAACAAGGAGGTGTCTGACTCTGACCTCGTGGGCATCGATGGACCCTCCGCTGAACTCGCCAAAATGTTAAGGG
The DNA here is from genome assembly GCA_916181665.1 of Avena sativa. Lineage (NCBI taxonomy): Eukaryota > Viridiplantae > Streptophyta > Magnoliopsida > Poales > Poaceae > Avena > Avena sativa. Next base: position 442,026,114 of record OV702295.1, read on the forward strand.
AAGATGGATCAGCGCAGCAGCAGCGACTGAAGGTCGTTTCCGTCGTCGGATGTGGGGGGTTGGGCAAGACAGCTCTCGCTCGTCATGCCTACAACACGTTTGGGGAGCAGTTCAGCTGTCGGGCTTTTGTATCCGTCTCCCGAAATCCTGATGAGGTGACAATTTTGAGGAGTGTTCTTAGCCAGTTGGGGAATGATCAAACCGTACCTGGAGGCGATGTACAACTGCTCATCGCCAGCTTCTCCAGCTTCCTTGAGGATAAAAGGTAAAGGAAAATCTGCCGATTTAACTTAGTATGTACTTGTGCAGAACATTTACCATGCTTCCCTTAAATTACAAATGTTTCTGTAGTATATCAGCAGTAGCTTATGCTATCTGACTTTATACTATGTTCTGGCGATGGCAGTTCCAAGCATACAGTTGCGTGCCTTTACTTACCCCTTAATTCTTTTGTTGATGCCAAAGTAATTTTTTTGTTCCCTAAAAATTTATTGTGAAAAGTTATGCAGACTACCTGGTATTACATGTTTAGTGGAAAATGATCTTCTGGAGATAAATTTAACATGATCCCAGCTTACCTGCAAACATTGCTTACATTTTCCGACAGTAGAATTTTGTATAGTGTTTAGGCTGATATAGCATACTTTTAACATTCCCCAATCATGCACCAGGTACTTCATCATAGTAGATGATGTGTGGGATGTTCACACATGGGATATCATCAAGCGTGCTTTCCCCAAAAGCAGTTGTGGCAGCCGAATAATAACAACAACACGCATCCATGAAGTAGCCAAAGCATGTTGTGCTTCATATGGGGGTCATGTCTATGAGTTAAGCCCTCTCAGTATGGTTGATTCAGAAAGGCTGTTACTGAAGACAGTGTTTCGTTCTGATGAGCAATGCCCATCACACCTCAAAAGAGTGTCTGATATGATCCTGCAAAAATGTGGTGGTCTGCCCTTGGCAATTATTGCTGTATCTGATTTGCTGGCTGCCAACACACATGAACATCAGTGGGAGCAATTGTACAATTCTTTCAGGCATGGACTTGGAAGCAATCCTGCCATTGAAAGAATCATGATGATATTGTTGCTTGGCTTCTCTGATCTTAGTCCCTGCCTAAAATCTTGCCTATTATATCTCGCTATATTCCCTGAAAATTATGCTATCCAGAAGGAGCGTTTGGTGTTGAGATGGATTGCCGAGGGATTCGTTCGTGAAGAACCTGGATATACTCTGTATGAATCAGGAGAGAGGTGTTTTAATGAGCTTATAAACAGGAACCTGATCCAACCAGGGGATACTAATGAGTTCGGTGAGGTGGAAACCTGTCGAGTCCATGGTATAGTACTTGATTTCCTCATATCAATATCCAAGGAAGACAATTTTGTTACTTTATTAGGTGCACCTGGTGTAAATCCTGAGCCAGAAAACATGGTCCGTCGGTTGTCTCTACAGGAGGGGAGTGATATTCCAACGAATCTTGTTTTACGCAATGCCTGTTCACTTACTGTTTTCGGGCACTGTGTGAAAGTTCCATCTCTCCTGGCCTTGAGACACTTGCGTATCTTGGATTTTGAAGGTTATCGTGAACTAGAAGATCATCATCTTGCGGATATAGGCAATCTTTTCCAACTCAAGTATCTGAAGCTCAAGTATTCAAAAATTACAAAGCTTCCTGAACAGATAGCAGAGTTACAGTACTTGGAGTCACTTGACATATGTGGAAACAATACAACCATTGAAATTCCATCAGCCATTAATCAGCTTAGACGATTGGTTCGTCTAGCTGTTAGTGAGGACACTGTATTGCCAGATGAAATTGGAGGCATCAAAGCATTGCAGGTGTTGGAAGGTATTAATGTCAACACTCAGTCAACTAACTTCATTCGGCAAATTGGTCAACTACCGAACCTGAGGAAGCTGAGCATTAGTTTTATCAATTATTATGCCGGTGATAACTGGAAGGAGAATCAGGAAGAGATGGTCTCTGTGATATGTAGGCTAGGCAAAGCAAACCTTCATGTTCTGCACATTACTATCAACGAGGGAGCAGACGAGATATTCGAGGAGTCATGGTGCCCTGCCCCAGATAGTCTGCGGGAACTTGTCATCAAGGTGGATACTGTATCAAGGGTACCAAGATGGATTGGCTCACTTGCCAACCTCCAGAAATTATTCATCCCTATGTGGGATATCCGGCAGGAAGACGTGGTGATCCTGGGAGGCCTACCTGGGCTGCACAATCTCTGCCTCACTGCGCTGACAGCTGGATCAAAAGATGGACGCCTTAAAATCAGCCGAGGTCATGGGTTCCCTTCCCTGAGTCATTTCAAAATAGGTTGGGAAGAGTGTGCACTAGGGCTGAGTTTTGAAGCTGGGTCCATGCCAAAGCTACAAAAGGTTGAGCTTGAATTCGATGCAGAGGAAACCCTTTCTGTGACAAATGGTAATTTTGATTTTGGCATCGAAAACGTCTCCTGTCTCACAAGCATAAGCATGCGTTGTACTTATGATGATGAATCCATCCGACCCACTTTGGAGGCTGCCATGGAGAAAGCCATTAATGCTCATCCCAATAATCCCATGTTGGTATGGATAAAATGAATGTTACCCATCAGGTAACTGATTCCCCTTCGTTTATGAATATTTCAAAAGTTAGTAGTATATTTTTATTAGGTGTCAGCTACAGTATCTACTATTTGAGTAGCCAGACTTTCCATCTAAAAAACTATTAAAAATGAGATAACACGATCTAAATGAAAGACATAACACGATCTAAATGAAAGACATTTGTTTGGTCTACTGTGTGGCATTTTAACCTGCCAATATTTGAATTACAAGTTTTACTATGGTTGGGGATTTTAGGAGCCGTCCAGGTCCAACAAGCCAATCCAACGTCGAAATATAGGAAGTACTAGAAAGGAAGTACTGCAAAGTACAAGAAATATTGATTAATTTTATTTTAAAAAGGGTAGATAGACTCCAGATGGCCCCACCTGTGTCTCCCTCTGCTGATTGGCTCTCTCATCCCACTCTGTGCGAACCCCTTCCCGACATCTTCGTCGGGCGGCTGCCTTGCCAGACATGGCGCGCTCAGAGGTCGAGCTGCCTTCTTCTCCACGTGCACCTCCCCGCCGAGCAGTGACCCTGTTTCCGCACCGACAACGCCTTTAGGACCGCGCCGATCGACATGGACGTCCTGTACCGCGCCGGCGAGAAGCTCCAGCTAGAGCCTGGTTCAGCGCTTTTCTTCTCACGATCATTTCCAGCGGATCCTCTTTGCCGCACTGCTGAAATTTCTTCAGGCGTGTCCATCTAATGTCCCTGTCTGGTTTCTGTTCAGTTGATTCTCTTAGTAATTTCTGTATGTCAGATGGTCCTTGATCAAGGTAAACCACTAGCAGATGAAGATATCTGAAACAGATATTTCAACATGTTAAACCTGTATTTTGTATGTTCAGTGTGCTCTTCAAATTCAGGTTACATTGCTAGATAGATTGCATTTCTGTGATCTACTCCCTCCGTCTAGATTCGGATGTAGATCTACTCCCTCCGTCTGGAAATTTTTGCGCTGAAGTGTAATATGAGTACCCTGATGTTGTGTAGTACACTGCACACATGGGCGAGGAGCTTCGTCGTCTTATTTCTGCCGTGAGAAGAGCTTCCTCTTATTTGATCTCTCTCTTTTAATTCACAATATAGTTTGGTCTCTCTTTTCTTTCAGAGTAATATGAAAGCACAAGAGCATGCATCCAAAGCACATGCAACAATCGGGAGGAGGAAGATGTAAAAATACAGGAAGAGCAGCAAGCAGATGTTGAGGAGGAACAACAACCAGAGGAGGCTAGTGCCTAGTGGTGTATATCGATCACAAGAAAGATACATTTGATGTGTTTGTTGTACCATCGGTTCAAGTTCGAGTTAGAGAGAAGCTGTGGGTTATGAGATGGTCGGGTGCAGCATGGGGAGAGTGATGAGAAGAATTACTTGCTCAAATCTTGCTAAATTCGCTTTTGTTACATCATGACTGAGCACAGACTAGCGTGGATGCTTATCTCTATTTTGGATGCTTATCTCTATTTTGGTACAGTACATTTATTGGGTTCCATTTGACAACTCTGCTGAAATGAAATGCGTATTGTGTGCTGTGGACTCATTCTGTATTTATGAAATATAACACATATATGCTACTTGCTCCGTTCCACAATATAAGCCTTTTTAGAGAGCTAAAACAGCTTGCTAAAAATGCTTATATTATGGAATGGAGGTAGTATCTAAATTTTATGTCATTTTGTTCTCTACATCTCTGTACAGATCATTATGTTCTCTGTACAGCAATTTTGTGCATGGAATTTTCACGAAATGTCCTTTTGGCACATGAGCATCAGTGCCCCTGTTTTTTCTTTTGAGTCGAAATTTTTATTTTTAGGTCTCTAAAAATTCTGAAAAGAATACATAGAAATACATACACATGTCTAGTATAGACGACCAAATTCTCATCAAAATATATTTTCATATGTTGTGCAAAAAAAGACAAATGTTTTAAGGAAAAATGAGTTTGTTTTACCTTTTCGGATCTAGGAGTTTTGTGATTTTTGGGTAGCCTACAATACAAAGTAGTATTATCTACCAAAACTCTCCATATATGTAGATAACATGTGTACATATCCATACCATTTTGTTTTGGAAATTTTAAACTTTAAATACCATTTTCGGTTTTTCTAAGACACCGAGATCACTGGAGCTTGGGAGCTAAACCTCTCCGCTCCAAATTTCATGAGGGAATAGCACTTTACGCCACTTGTTGGTGCTATTGTTGCATAGAACCACAGCCTAAATTTTGTTTAGCACAAAACACCAGTTTTTGATGTAATATTTTGCACAAAACACACTAATAGTGATTAGTAACTCTAATGGTCTATTAATGACTTCACACAGAACACACTAGTAGAGATTAATAACCCTAATGGTCTATTAATGACTTCGGGCCCATTGCTAGGAACCCAGCTCGCCCTCAACTCGACCGAACCGGTCAGGTCAGACCAGTTCATCCTATTCCTTGACGGCCACCCAAACATGTCTGGCACCGGCGGCGGAGGGATGCGGGAAACGAGGAGTTGACTAGGTCCTCGATGGGTTTTGCGCGACGCGACATGGGTGGGTGCGTGTAACAACCCTAGTTTTAATAATCTCCAATTAGGGTTTTGGTTTTGTGCATCATGAGCATAGCATGCATATCATGGTTTGATAAACTTTGTAATAAGAGAAGGAAGAAAAGAAACCCTAAACCCTATTTCTCTCTCTAAGTAAAATCTTCAAAATGGTTTTGTTTTTGAAAAAACCAACATTGTTCAAGGAACCTATAGTAACTTATGCTCCATGTGGGTGTTTTAGTTATTTTAAAACCCTTTTGTGTTTCTGAAATAGCTCAAAACTGTTTTGGTTTGAAATGGGAAAGATAAAAAGAGAAAACAGAAAAAGAAAAGGATTTCAGAAAAATAAAACCGTCCCTAACCTAACTGGGCATGTAGCCCAATCCCCTTCCCTCCTATCCTACACCCAGCGCAGCAATAGCTTCCCCTTCCTCTTGCTTCGCCACATCCCACGTGCGGCCCAAGCCAGCCCACACATGGCCCGATACCAATTCAGCCTTCCTATCGCGTCATCGTCTTCCTCCCGCTGCCGAAGCTCCTCGGTGTCTTGCCCCTGACCACCTGATGACCCCCTCGCCACCCGCCGCCCGCTGACGCTTGTAAAGCCTCATGTGCTGCCACAAATGAACCCTAGGCTCCACTCCCTCCCTCTCTTGCTCTCATGCGCGAAAACCCTAACCCTAGCGCTCGCAGGTGCCGACGAGCCCCGTCATTCCCGAGCTCCCCTTGTCTCGCCGAGAACCCCACCATAACCGCCACATCACCCTGAGCTTAACCATGGAAGGAATCGATGCCTCGAGCTCCAAATCGAACCATGCTTCTTCGAATCGCCAACGGACATCGCCCTCGATTGTTTATGTCTACGACCTTCCCCAGCCTCGTCGTCGCCTCCTACGTGTTCCTGGTGAGCTGATGGTGCACCAACACATCTCCATCGTGTTGGAAACATGCCCTAGAGGCAAATAATAATATAGATTATTTACATATTTCATTAAGTTAATACTAGGTTTTATATCATGCTATAACTGTATTGATAGGAACGTCAATACACGGTGATATGTAAACCTCCAGAGTACCTAGTGATCCTCTAGACACTAGTTCATTGGTCAATCCATGATCGATGTTTCCCGATCATGAAGATTTATGTAAATTAATATGGGGTCATTTCATTAGGTGAATGAAAGTGATGGACATACCCAACACATGAATTGTAACGCGATCAAGTCACGAAGTTCACCGTTACAATGACTGGGAAACGTAGTAACCAATTCCTTAGACCGTGAAACCATATTTAATCACTATCACCCGAGAGTGCCTTGTTTGCATCAAATGTCACTCGTTAAAATGGTGATCATAAAGGTGTCTTCAGGTATTCATAGGGGCATGTAGAGGTGTATGTGCAAAGAGCGGGATTTGTTCTTTCGTGTGACGGAGAGATACTCTGGGCCCACTCAGAGACATGACATCCATAAAGCTACAACATGTGACTAGGTCACAGGGATGGCATAACTCGGAACGAGTAAAGTTGTACTTGTCGGTAACGAGATTGAACCCGACATGGCAATGTCACTGATCAGGTCTCATACAATTAAAGTATCAAAGTAACAAAAGGAATATGACTCTATGTCTAATGGTTCAACAACAAAGATTGTCGTGGAATGCACAAGGGTCACTATGCACATCCAGGTCTCGTTGATGATCATTGGTCCGAGTAGGGTCTCGACCATGTCTGGAGTGCTCTTGAAATATTAGGGTATCATACTTAAGGGTTTGACAATGCTCGGAGATCGTTTTGGTATCATAGGAATCACCGAAGAAAAGAGAAGGGAAAACTGGAAGGGTTCCGAGAAAGTCCGACGAGTGTCCGGAGTTGTCTAGAAGGAGTTCTGGTGCAACAGGAATTAAATAATATGTAAATATATGTTAATTATTGAATTATATATTTATTAATGATTTAAATATGATTTAATGGACAGTCCATGGCCAATGGGCCAACTCCCTAAAGGGAAAAGGGCCCATGAGGGAAAAACCCCCAAGGGAGATGGGAGGAGTGGCTGGCTGGGCCACCTGGTGGCATGCCAAGCCCACCTAGGGTGGCCGGCTAGCCCTCCTCCTCTCCTCCCCTTGGTTTAGTCCCATATTGCTAAGGCAATGGACTTAGGGGCTCCCCTCCCCCTATATAAAGGAGGGCAAGGGGGGATTTGAACACACCAATTAATCCCAAGCTTTGAGGCTTTCCCCTCCAAGTTCCCTCCTCTCTCCCTCTCTCTTGTGAGTACGGACCGACTATAAGGTCTGTTCGAACGAGAGTGTTCTTCACCGCGGAGCGCTGTTGTGCTGCGGGGTTTCTGGATCCTGGAGATCTACTTCTGTAACCTCTGCTGGATCAGAGTTCGGAGTCATCGTTGATCATAGTATGTGTGTGATCCCTACGAGGCGCTGCACTTGTGGCGCTCGAGTCGTTCGAGCCATCAGAGTCATTGGAGCTGGTGGAGCTGGAACTGGTGGAGCCATCCGAGTTCAGAACGACCTTGAGGTTGGCGTCGGTATGACTACATCATCCACGTTCCCCCAAACATTGACAAAGATTTTCGGTCTTCCACTTGGTAGGTTTATGAAAATCCCCTCCCGTTACTGCATTACTAATAGACAGATCCTAGCATTAGGGTTGTTTGCGTAGGAAAAATTATTGTTTTTAGGCGCTAAACCCTAACAGTGGTATCAGAGACGATCTATGCGTAGTTATGCTAGTACGGGTAGAACACATGTTGATTGTGTGGGCATTGATCATACAATTGTTAACCTCTCACGTGTACTTGCGTATACTGCATCAATGTTTGATCGAAGCGGCCCCCTACCGACATAACGTGTTCATTCGCGAGACTAGTCCACGCTTGACATACGGATTGCACCATATAAGTGGCTTGGGGGTATTAGTTTTTGTCATAGTAGTTGGTATACCATTTACAATGAAGGGCCCCGAAAGGGGTGTAACAAAGACAATTATTTAATCAACGTTGTGGTTCAAGTTCGTAGGTAAGAAACGGTTCTTGTGCGAAAGCCCTAGCAGCCACGTAAAACATGCAAAAGATAAAGTAGATGCGTCTAACTCTATTTTGTAGGAGCTCGTGATACGATATGGTCAAAGTAAAGGTAAAAGTAGTTTACTTTACTATTGCTAAATTGTAGTAATAGGATGGTGGCATCACGGGATTGGCACTAGACATCGGAGAGCACGATGAAGGTCATGGTGTGACGATCAACGACCATGTCATGTCACACTTGTTTACATTTGATGTTTATTGTGTGCATCTTGTTTGTTCTAGTATTAGATACTCGATGGTAACACTAATAGGATGATCCCTTAATATAATATCAATATTGTGTTCTCCCTTAGTGTGAACCACCAAGAAAGTTGCACGCCGTGATGATCGTATGTCAAACATATCTGCGTTCGCATACGGTAGGTGTAAGACATGTTGCACATCGGATATACGTAAGATTGAATTGTCAAGCCTAGCATATATAGACATGGCCTCAGAACACGGATGATCGAAAGATCGAGCATGAGTCACATGAATGATGTGATTGACATTGGAGAATGTCTACCTTTCCAACTATGTTGCCGGCCGTGACGATTAGGGGTGGCATAGTGAATTGGAATCGTGTAATCACTAAAACTATTTAGGGATGTTTTTTTAGTGGGATATCATCTAATATAATGTGATTATAATTTAAAATCATAATATGAACTTAGTCTAAATGTCTTTGCTAAACTTTTGCAGATCATGTCAAAACCCAAGTCTCTGTTTAGTTTTGAGGGATTCATGGAGAGCGAGAAACTCAAAGTAGATGGGTCCAGCTTGATAGACTGGTACCAACGCTTGAGGAACCTTCTCATCTTCCATGATCAGTTCTATGTGCCGCGAGAACTGCTAGGAGATTTTCCTGTGGGCTTCACCGGATTGCCCGATGATCATGATTATCGTTCTCGACACACTTTCATGACAATAAAATACACTATGGTTCATGTCATGGATCCTTCTCTAGGAGCATTGTTTCATGAGATTGAGGCCTTCAGTCTGGCCGAAGGACTCGCGATGCTATTTCCATCTCAAGTCAGAATCATGGCGTATGAGTACATGGATGATTTTCTCTCAACCAAGATGAGGGAAGACACTAGCCTAGAAGACCACTTGGATATCATGGAAATGATTCATGAGCACCTTGTGGACATCATGGACTACTGGGTGACCGACAAATTTGCGACAGATGTGGTGTTGTGCTTGCCACTCCATGGCTACAAAGATGTTGTCTTGAACTATCTTGTGGAAGGGAAATAGTTTTCCTTCCTTGAGGTCATGGGTCATTCGAGAACCTAGAAAGTAGTGCCTGCTCCAGGAGCTATCATCAATAAGAAAAGTATATATTTGATATACAAAGTTATAAATATTTAATTTTCAAAACTTATAGAAGTTTACGAAGTATTTGATACTTGTACTGTTTTGTGAAAACAGGACCCGCTGCTTGAGAAGTGATTGAAGGAGTGGGCGTGACGATGCGTGTTGATGGCAAACAAGATGCCAACAATGCTCTCTTTCTGAAGTTATCATTTGGATTAGAATATTTGAATAAATTTGTAATCAATGAGAGTGAACTACATTAGTGTGTGTCTTGCATTTGTAAGACAACTATTCATATGAATTTGAGTCAGACAAGTTGTTTTATTCCTATGAGTAATATCTTTTATGTTCATGGTTTTGATTATGAATGGGTTACTCATATTTTTTGATCTTGATGATAGAAATTTAAATGTTTATAAGATTTTGAAAATGCCAAAAGATATTCAAACTTAATAATGACATCATTTTGAATGACACTAGTGTGTTAAGTCATAATGGTACATATGGAAGGTTTCATAAGTGACGAAACCAAGGTATTAAATATACTTGATTGTTTGACACATACAAACATTTCCACTATTAGGCAAAATGACTAAAACTCCACATTCTGGTAAAACAGAGTGAGTGTTGAATAATTAGATATCATACATTGTGATATTTTGTATTGTTCAACAAATGGTGGATACCATTATTTCGTAAAACTTCATTGTGAATCTAAGCAAATAAATATATTCGCTGAATGAGATACAAGTTCGAAACTATTTGTTATGAACAAAGAATTTCAGAGTAAAGAAGAATGTTGAATTAACAAGAATACGAGTCTTTATGATTTGATCAAAACGACAAGTATTTGAGTTGTGATTATAACACATAAGACTTGTGAAAAGTGTTCCACAAATTACAATGCTAAGAATATGTGCATGTGTTGACATGTATAAAGAATTGTAATCATACCATATTAGATATCGTATAGTGTAAAGTAATCTCTTATAGTGTTAGTGTTAGCATTTAGAGAAGATAAATTAGAATAGCAAACACTTACTTATTGTATAAAGAATCATCAAGGATTCGTGGAAACAACACCATAAGTGTATGGCACAATGTGGTTTCCAGAAATTCTAGAGTTATGTGATAATTCAGAATTAGAACGAATACATATTTGTAGTGTATTCCTAGGCAACTAAGAATACGCATTCCACAACTGCAACCAATTGAGCAAAACTTGTATTGCTCAAATGTGGTGTTTTTCAAGAAGAGTTTCGCAAATAAAAGATTTAGTGTATAAAGGTGAAAACTCAAATTAGGTTGAGAACCTTGCCTCCAAATCTTAAGAGTAGCGCAACCTAATTGATTCTAGAATAGAACTCTACACATAGAGGAGAAACTAATGATAATGATCAAAAGTTTAAGTGGGATCTTTTACTAAAAGAAAGTAGGATTCGTGAATAAGTTTTGCCTCATTACATAATTGATTTCATGATTCACTTGTCATGTAAATGGAACAATGACATACCTACGAACTACGAAGAAGCGATGGTGAACCCAAATACGAGAAATCACTTAGTGTCATGAAATCCTATATATTAAGTTACATTTAAGATGGTGAAGTAAATCGCTACTTGATCTTATCAAAGTAAAGATGTTATTTGATCTTCCGAAGGGACTATCAGAGTAAGTGATCATGAGGCAAGGTCGAAAGTATTCATGCTACCATGCCTAAGTTCATAGAATCTCTGGGTGAATCTCAAGGAATAAATGAAACTTAAAGTAAGACATAAAGCTTGATTTGTGTCAAGAAATGTCTTGAAAAAATTCAAATGGTTGACTAAAATGTGCAGCGATGCTTAAGTCGTACAAATGGAATCTCGTAGATAGAATTCTCAATTTGATGAATGATCAAAGGATTTTGGAATTATGCCCAGAATATTGAGAAGACCTGCATTTACAATAAACTGAGTGGGAGCTAAGAGAGTTCCATACTCTTATATGTAACTGACATACTAGAGTGGGAGCTTGATGAAACGTTCTCATATGTGATTGACATATTGTGAATGGTATTATTAGCATTAGTAATTATTAGATAATATTAAGTATATGTAGTTGAGTGAATATTGAACATTGAAATCTATCAAGGTAGATTGATGTGTTTAATAGCATTCATTTGGAATGTTTTCCTAGATTGGATTATGAAGAATTTCAGAATGGAACAAGTTAAGAAGGAAGTTTTTACTTGTCTAACTAGGTGAAGCATTGAGATTTTCTCGGTACGATGATGGTTAAAAGAAGGAAAAGATGTGTAACATCTACTATGCCTCACTCATAGGTCCCATCTTATAAAATCATATCGTATACTCGATATAATGTGACCCAAGTTCTTAATCTAAGGAACATGTTCCGAAGTGATCTTTGATTGAATCACTGAACAACAGTCAAGTATAGTCTTCAGTATCTAGAGAGAGCTGAAGGTATCCATATGATCTGTAAAGGATGGTGAACTTGATTGTAAAAGGGTTATGCTAGGAAGTTCCACACCAACCTAGATGATTTGAATTCTCACAGCATTGAGTGCCTTAGAATAAGAGAAGCATGGTTAGACATCGAAGTGGCATTTATTGCACTGTCGATAAGATTTACATTGACGAAACAAGTATATGATTACTTCAAAGGTAAAATATGCAATGTTATGCATAGGGAAGTCCATCTTCCCACATAATGTGTTCCTAATGCTCATGGCAATGAAAACTTCAGCTTTTGATTGATTAATCAGATGCCATGACAGAAGGAACAAAAACAACACTCTATCGCGAAAGCATAAATATTTATACCACAAGGTTATCATGTGATGATAAAGGGAAATGTCAAATTGGGTGACATTAACAATTCACAAAAACATAAGGATCTGTATAGTATGGTCCATAGACAAAACCTCTTCCATGAACAAGCATGATCAGAACACCAAAAGTGTTATGGTGTAATGATTCATGTTAAATGCATCTAGCTTATTTGTACTCTAGTGTAAGTGGGAGACCATTGAAAATATACCCTAGAGGCAAATAATAATATAGATTATTGGCATATTTAATTAAGTTCATAATAGGTTTTATATCATGCTATAACTGTATTAATAGGAACATCAATACATGTCTGAGATGTAAACCACCAGAGTCCCTAGTGATCCTCTGGACACTAGTTCACTGGTCAATCGATATTCGACGTTTCTCGATCATGGGCATTTATGTCAATTGACAATGGGGTCATTTCATTGGGTGAATGAAAGTGATGGACATAGCCAACACAGTAATTGTAACACGTTCAAGTCATGAAGTTCACCGTTACAATGACTGGGAAACATAGTAACCAATTCCTTAGACCGTGGGACCATATTTAATCACTGTCACCCGAGAGTGCCTCGTTTGCATCAAACTTCACTCGGTAAAACAGTGATCATAAAGGTGTCTTCAGGTATTTAGAGGGTCATGTAGAGGCGTATGTGTCAAGAGAGGGATTTGTTCTTCCGCATGATAGAGAGATACTCTGGGCCCACTCGGAGACATGACATCGATAAAGCTACAACATGTGACTAGGTCACGAGTATGGCATAGCTCAGAACGAGTAAAGTTGTACTTGTCGATAAAGAGATTAAACCCGTATGGAAATGTCGTTGATCAGGTATCATACAAGTAAAGTACCAAAGTAACAAAATAAATAGGACTCTATGTTTAATGGTTCAATGACAAAGATTCTCGTGGAATGCATATGGGTCATTATGGGCATCGAGGTCCCGCTGATGATCACTGGTCCGAGAGGGGTCTCGACCATGTCTAGAGTGTTCCCGAACCGTTAAGGTAGAAGACTTAAGGATTGACAATGCTCGGAGATCGTTTTAGTATCATAGGAATCACCTAAGAAAAGAGAAGGGAAAACCGGAAGGGTTCCGGGAAAGTCCGGCGGGTGTACGGAGTTGTCCGGTGCAACGGGAATTAAGTAATATGTAAATATATGTTAATTATTTAATTATACATTTATTTATATTTATTTAATGATTTAAATACCATGGCTAATGAGACAATTCCCTAAAGGGAAAAGGGCCCATGAGGGAAAACCCCAAGGGAAATGAGAGGAGTGGCCGTCTGGGCCACCTGGTGGCACACCAAGCCCACCTAGGGTGGCCGGCCAGCCCCCTCCTCTCCTCCCCTTGGTTTAGTCCCATATTGCTAAGGAAATGGACTTGGGGGCTCCCCTATATAAACGAGGGCATAGGGAGGGATTTGAACACACCAATTAATCCCAAACTTTAAGGCTTTCCCCTCCAAGTGCCCTCCTCTCTCGCTATCACTTGTGAGTATGGCCCCACTATAAGGCCTATGCAAACGAGAGTGTTCTTCACCACGGAGCACCATCGCGCTGTGGGGATTCTGGATCCAGGAGATCTACTTCTACAACCTCTGTTGGATCAGAGTTCGGGAGTCGTCGTCGAGCACAATATGTGTGTGACCCCCTACGAGGTGCTGCACTTGTGGCGCTCGTGTCATTCGAGCCATCAGAGTCATTGGAGCCGGTGGAACTAGAACTGGTGGAGCTGTCCGAGTTTAGAATGACCTTGAGGTCAGCGTCGGTACGATTACATCATCCATGTTCTCCCAAACATTGACAAAGCTTTTCGGTCTTCCACTTGGTAAGTTTGAGAAAATCTCCTCCCGTTACTGCATTACTAATAAATAGATCCTGGCATTAGGGTTGTTTGCGTAGGAAAATTTATTGTTTTTAGGCGCTAAACCCCAACACATCCTCCTCCTATCTTGCTCTGAGTCGCCCTCAGCCGTCACTCGAGCTCACCGCCGGCCATTTCCGGTGACCATTTGGAAGCGGCGCGACCACCAAATGGTTTCCTGTGTCGTGTTAATTCGAAAGAGCCCAACCTCGCATCCTCACGCGCGCCCTAACGATGGGTTGATCGAGGATCTAGGAGTTCCTCCTTGGTTGGTGTCAGCATGACATCATGCCTGTGTCATATCTGTTTTTAATTTTAGTAATTCACTTTTGGTATGTATTTTTCTGTAATTAAGAAAATTATGACATGTGGGTCCCTTTGTAAGTGAGATAAACATTTCAAGTAATGTTTCCTATTTAACAAAAAATATTAAAGCGTATCCAAAATGTAATTCTTTTTGGAATTTCCAAAATGATTCAAAACAGAAAAAACTAGAACTAAGTCATATTAAATTAGAAAAATATGAATAATATATCAAAATGTTCAGAAAAATGAGATCTACATTGTAGCATCAAAATCACGTGTCATTGCAATAATTAAAACGGTATCAATAGTAAAACCCTAATGAACCCCTCACATATGCATATGGAGTTTTATGGAATGCCCTAGTTTGGCATTTCGACTCCATTTAAAATGATGATCTCATCTTTAGGGTTTATTTCAACACCTTTAATATACACTAGTAGGAAAAGGCCTAGTGGTAGCATTCGGAAAGGGGGTTTCCGGTGCGGTTCGCCTCGTTCGTGACTTGGACCGTGTAGGTTGGTCCAGGTTTCTTTAGAGACATTATATTGACCTGAAACTGTCCCTGCTGCCCCAATGGCCAATCAAAATGGTCCAAGAAACACTACAACAGAAATGGTATTTTTTGACAGACCCCTTTTGTCACTTAATATCCGTATTTTATCAATGAATATATGCTGGTGACAAAAATGGGCTGTCACTAATTTTGTCATAAAAGTCGCGTCATAAAAAAATCCATAACCACGGTTTGCATTTTTTGTCATTGTATAACTTATATTAGTTGAGGATGTTAGTTTTGTCAACAATCGTGTGCAATCGGTGACTGAAATATTTGTCATGATACATATAAAAAGTTTGTCATTGTAATTAGAATGGAGTGTACGACAGGTCATCATTACAGACGTGGCATTTTGTTATTTTATTGCAATTTACTGACGTGACATTATGACCAGTGGGATCTAGTGGTTCTTACAGGTGGACCAACAACGGGTCCAAGATGGCTCAGACAGGTGGGGCCCATAGGGTTCTAATAGGTGGGACCAAGAGGGTTCTGAAAGGTGGGACCCGTAGGATTCGAAGAGGTGGGACCAAGACGCTTCGGACATGTGGGACCGAGATGGTTCTGACACGTGGGTCCACGTGTTGATGATAGTGTCAGTAATTTCGTCACGTTAGTAATTATGCAGAAAATGAAAAAATATCATACAAACAAATAAAATTTAGAACCAACATATAAAATAGTGGCGATAAAATTTTGTGCAATAGTTTAAACATGAAGATACGACTAAGTAAATCACATTGAACAATTTCATCAAGATGGAAGTGCTGTTAAGTTGGTGCCCTGTCCTTGCTGCTATGATGTCCTTAAGATGAAACTAAGCGTGGCTTCTAATTCTTGCTGCTTCTTTTCAGTTGCTCTATTTTTCTCTTCATGTGACTTCATCAGAGCTGCATGGTCCTCTTCTTGCTTCTTTTTCATTTCTTCAAATCTTTTATCCTGAGCTTCCATCCTTTCCTGCATCTCTTGTTTGTACCTTTCAGTTGTGAGGAGTGATTGTTCCTCCTGTTCAGCAAGCTTGTTTTCTAGTTCTCGGATGCGTTCTGTGGACACATAGCTCTTCTTGAGATTGATCCAACTCTCAAATTTGAGAGGAACGTGCCTATGCTTGAGTTCATTGTACTCTTCTCCTTCAAGACTTCTTCAATAATCTGTAATTCTGTTTTTTAGTCTCATCTTCTAGGCGTGGTATATTTTTCATGGTCATCATTGAATCCTGCAAATAAGTTCAAATGAAAGCATAATAAATATTGAAGTAGAAAGCTTATTCATTACAAAATATTAGCAGTACTAAAAATGTCTTACATAAGCATCTTTAGCTTTCGTAGTCATGATGCCTTCCTTGTTAGTGTGTGTAAGTATATATAATTCAATTGGAGATGTTACCTCCTCCAAGTTCTACAGAAAAATTGGAATTACAGATATGAGTTTGGAGAATTTATACTGAGTTTGGTAGAACAATTGTTTCATATATGAACTTAAAAACGTACAAGAGCTTCGTAGTGTGCAACGAAGCATCTCGATCCAGTTGTATGGTTCTTCTTCACAGCTTCTCTGTTCACTTGATTCTTCACACACATTTCCTAAAATTCAGTATGAACTTGTGAGTTTTCTGTGCAGCAGAGTTTTATGGGCTGACTATTTGTAAGTGTAAATGTTAGTACCTAATAGTGGGCATCAAACCATCTGTCCACAAGATCTTTCCAACTTCTCTCTACTACATTTGCTGGCTTCATCTTATATGCTTCTTGGGGGCTCATATCTTTAATCTTGTCCGAATTCTCCTTATTAATCTTGTAGCGTAGTTGGCACATACTACTTTGTATAATATTAGTGCACACTTTCTTGGTAAATACATCATTTCTGTCCATTTAAAAATTACCCTAAAAAATGGAGATGCATATTATGTAGTTACATAGGTAGACAATATAAATATCTATTATGTAGTTACACAGCTAGATATGATAACCTTTGTTTTAGGGTTACCGTAGTTATGGACCTCGTTATCTGAAGTCGGCTCGTCATTAGCTGTTGCCATTTCTTCTGCATTAGGCTCATATGTAGGATCTGGTTGTGTTTGGTTTGCATCCTTTTGTTTACCTTTTTTGGTGGCATCTGTCACTTTGTAGATACCGCTGTACACGAATTTATGTGCTACCTCTTCTATATTTTCTATAGGCAAACCTCTGGTGGCTTGCGCTTCTTTCAAAGTTTCCATCATATGAGCTTTATTTTCTTCCAAACTTTTGTACTTGTTTGCCTCATATGCATTAGTTGGTTTTTTTCAGTTCCTGACAAAGGATGATCAAAATTGTATTACAGCTCAATAGCAGATTACATCATGAATTACAAAGTCCCGATAATTTTCATTTCTAAAAATAACCTACCCAAGGGCATACATATTAAGAGTGTGCTGTTGAAGAGCAAACTAAAGTAGGTACAATAGAAGTAGTTATCTATACGAGTTATGAGCACAGGAGTGAGCTGTACTCTTTTTATCTCTACAAATGTGATTTACTCTAGGGAGTAGATGTAGGGAGTAGACTGATATCAATCTGTCTACTACGAAACAATATCATTGTGTGTGTGCGGGTAAACAATGTAGGGAGTAGATCGCTAATATTATAACTAGAATGACGGAAACCAGATGTTTAACCACTTTGTAATGAATGGTTCTAGCAGATCTACTGCATATGAGAAGGATCGGGGGATTGAATTATCACCTCACGGTCGTTTGGCGTTGGGCTTCTTCTTTAGTGTAGACCTCAATGGTTCGCGTGCCGTACCGCTACGAAGAGTCCCGATCATGGCATCAGCCAAGGAGATCGCCGATCAGATGCGGTGATGAGTTCTGATCCTCCGTGGACGAGATCAGATCCGGGGGAGGATAAGGATGAGGCGCCAGAGTGGGATGGGTTTTGGGAGTTAAGATGAGACGCAAATCATGGGAGGGATTCGTGCGCCACTCTAATGTTGCGGGGTTTTAAATTTTGGCGGTGGGGTGAGGCGGAAAAAGGAGGGAATGAAAATGTGTTAAAATTTTTGGAGGGAGGTTCTGTTTAGTTGTTAATTTTGACGTTAGAGGCACAATTGGTATAAATAAATGAAATGAAGTACTGATAAAGTTGAAAATTAATATTATATTACAATGTCCTATTATTAGACCTGAATGATGCATACATTACCCGTCCCTAAATCATATCTAAGAAAAACGAAATATTTATATTGTTTAAATTACAAGTTTATAAACCATGTTTTGATCTATCGATGAAAGTTAAATGGACTCAAATTTTGCACAAGGGTGTATCACCATGTGGCTAGTGATGCTAACATTGTATCCAACCGTTTGGTTTGAAAAAAAATCAAAAATTTAACCCTCAAACTCAAAAACATGGAACCATTTGTGAAGCAAGTACCAAAACTACAATTTGAGACCTTCAATTTGCATGCTCGAGTGGTTGTACATCACATTGGGACCACATAACAGCAGTTGTACCTTTCAGATGCTTTCACAATCTCTCAAAAGTCTTTGGTCAACCCCGGTTTGACCAAACCTTGTGAAATTCATAGAAAAATGAGAAATTCTCAAAATCTATTGAAACCTTCGAATTTTATCATTGTGTGGCAAATAATTTGCATGAAAAATGAGAAAATTTGAAAAATGTCCCCCTGCAGTCCACTCTTAAATGTGGTGTAGTTTGTGTTGGGTCCGTATCATAGAAAACAAAAAATTTCCTACGATGAGAACTATACGCCAAGATCTATCTACTAGATACAAAGCAACAGGTGGACATACATCCATGGAGAACTTACCCTCGAAGACAACGAGTTTTGTTAACGAGTAGGAACTCGTGTTTGATGTAGTCGTACACTTGCCGATCTCAAGATCGTGTGGAAGTCCGAGCGCCGCAAATCAGCAGCGCATCCGTCCTCGCACACACGTTCAAGGCACCGGACAACCTTCACCTCCTCACTCCAGCGATGCAGCGGAAGGAGCAACTCCTTCCAGATGAAATGCCACCGGGAACATGTATCTCGCTAATCCGAGACCATGGGGGAATAATTCTAGAGGGGGAGAGAGATCCTTCACGAGGAGGTGTGAGAAAGAAGGGTGAGAGGGGTGGCCTTTTATAGGAGGAGGGGGGTGCCCCTCACCATGGCCGGCGCCCCATGGGGGGTGACCCCTCACCTCCCCTATTCATGTGGTGGTAACTCCTCCACATTAAAATGCCCCTTTACATTCTGTTTTAAAATCTCCACTTTCAATGCATTAAAATTCTCTAAGTTTAATGCTCTCTCATTTAATAAAACTCTTTTATTAAATTTATTCAGAAGTTTTTTAATCACTTTAATTAACAAACATTCACATAAAACCCCTTGCAACATTTCAATATCACATGCAGAACCACTTTCTGCAATTTCACCCGAAACAATTCCGGTTTCTATCGAAACAATTCCTGCGCTTTGCAATCCTTTGGTCTGAAACATATGTGCTCCAAAATGGTGTCCGGTAACCCTTAAGTGTGTCACCCTACGGTTCGCGAATAATGTACACATGATTGAGACTCCTCTCATATCAATAGTCAGAAGCGGGACCTGGAGATCCATACTGACTCCTACACATTCAATGATGACTTCTGTGATCGTGAGAACCTTTAACGCTAGTAACTTAATCCCTTTGTATCATGATATAATACATGTCCGAGATTCGATCATCGGTATCCTGATACCTAGTTTGATCTCGTTACCGACATGCACTCTTTTCTCATTCATGTGATATAACATTCTAGTGATCACATCACTTGCTTGCAAGCTATCTTAATGTGATATCACCGAGAGGGCCCAGAGTATATCTATCCGTCATCGGGATTGACAAATTCCACTCTTGATCCATGAGCCTCAACATAACACCTTCGTAACACTAAACCCACCTTTATAGTCACCCTGTTATCGTGTGACGTTTGATGTTATCAAGATACTCTTCCGGTGTTAGCAATTAACATGATATCATGGTCTAAGCATAAAGATTACTTCGTATGATGTTATAGAAATATAAACATAATGACTTGATCGTAATGCTATACTTCAGATGAATGTTCATCACATCATTTCACAAATGATGTGACCTTGTTATTAACAACATCCCATGTCCATGATCAGGAAACCTTGATCATCTTGTTAATCAACAAGCTAGTCTATAAGAGAGGCATAACTAGGAACCCTTTTTGTTTATGAAACACACATGTATTGACGTTTCCAATCAATACAATTATAGCATGCAAAATAAACATCTATCATATACGAGGAATACATAATAACAACTTTATTATTTCCTCTCAGGGCATATTTCCTTCAGTCTCCCACTTGCACTAGAGACAATAATCTACTACATAGTGATAAATCTAACACCCATGGAGTTCTGGTGTTGATCATGTTTTGCCCTAGGGAGAATTTTAGTCAACGAATGTGCTACATTTAGGTCCGTGTGTACTTTACAAATCTTTATATCTCCATCCTTGACATGCTCGCGGATGGAGTGAAACCGGCGCTTAATATGCTTGGAATTCTTGTGAGACCTTGGTTCCTTGGCGTTGGCTATGGCTCCATTGTTTCCACAATAGATCACCATTGGGTCCAATGCACTAGGAACCACACTTAGTTCCGTTATGAACTCCTTCATCCAAACCGCTTCCTGCGCTTCTTCTGAAGCAGCAACATATTCCGCCTCCGTCGTTGATCCAGCCACCACAGGTTGTTTGGAACTCCTCCAACTAACTACTGCTCTGTTCAAAAGAAATACGTATCCGGAATGAGACTTAGAGTCATCCGGATCGGTGTCAAAGCTAGCATCGACATAACACTTAGCGACCAGCTCTTCTTCACCGCCGTATACAAGAAACATATCCCTAGTTCTTCTCAAGTACTTAAGGATATTCTTGACCGCTATCCAGTGTTTCAAACCTAGATCAGATTGGTACCTACTAGTAAAACTAATAGCATGTGCCACATCTGGTCTTGTACATAGCATGGCATACATTATAGAGCCTATGGCTAAGGCATAGGGGATCTTATCCATTATCTCTCTTTCTTCCGCCGTAGCCGGACTTTGAGTCTTACTCAATGTCTTGCCTTGCAACATCGGTAAGAACCCCTTCTTACTTCCGTCCATATTAAACTTCTTTAATATCTTATCAAGGTATGTACTCTGCGATAGTCCAATTAGGCGCCTTGATCTATCTCTATAGATTTTAATGCCTAATATATATGACGCTTCACCAAGGTCTTTCATCGAAAATTTGTTGTTTAGATAACTTTTAACAATGTTTAAAAGATCTATATCATTTCCAATCAATAATATGTCATCCACATATAATATCAGAAATGCCACATTGCTCCCACTCACTTTCTTGTAAATACAAGCCTCTCCATAAGTTTGGACAAATCAAAACTCTTTGATCACCTCATCAAAGCGGAGATTTCCAACTCGGGATGCTTGCTTCAGTCCATAGATGGATCGCTGAAGTTTGCATACCTTATCAGCATCCTTAGGATCGACAAAACCCTTAGGTTGTATCATATACAACTCTTCTCCAATATTACCATGGAGGAACGCAGTTTTGACATCCATCTGCCATATTTCATAATCGAAATATGCAGAAATTGCTAACATAATCCTAACCGACTTTAGCATTGCTACGGGAGAGAATGTCTCATCGCAGTCAACTCCTTGAATTTGTCGAAACCTCTTTGCGACAAGTCGAGCCTTATAGATGGTCACATTACCATCAACATCAGTTTTTCTTTTGAAAATCCATTTATTCTCAACGGCCTTTCGATCGTGAGGTAAGTCCACCAAGGTCCAAACCTGGTTTTCGTACATGGATTCCATCTCGGATTTCATGGATTCTAGCCATTTGTTGGAATCAGGGCTCATCATCGCTTCTTCATACGTCACAGGATCATCTATTTCATCAATCATGAAATTCATAACAGGATTGCCGTACAGTTCAGGAGCTGCACGTGTCCTGCTTGACCTGCGAGGTTCGGCAGTATCCTCTTTTGGAGTTTCATGATCATTATCATTAGCTCTCTCTTCATCAGGTGAAGTCAACTCCGAAACAACTTCCGGTGCTGCGCCACTCGCCAATTCATGAAGAGAAGGTTCAATAACCTCTTCGAGTTCTACCTTCCGACTATTCACACCTTTCGCGAGAAACTCCTTCTCAAGAAAGGATCCATTCTTGGCAACAAAAACCTTGCCCTCGGATCTATGATAGAAGGTATACCCAATCGTTTCCTTAGGGTATCCTATGAAGACGCATTTTTCCGCTTTGTGTTCGAGTTTATCCGGTTGAAGTTTCTTCACATAAACATCGCATCCCCAAACTTTTAAGAAATGACAGCATAGGTTTGTTTCCAAAACATAATTCATACGGTGTCGTTTCAACGTATTTAGATGGTGCCCTATTTAAAGTGAATGCAGCGGTTTCCAGTGCATAACCCCAAAATGACAGTGGCAAGTCAGTCAGAGACATCATAGATCGAACCATATCCAATGAAGTACGATTACGACGTTCCGACACATCATTACATTGTGGTGTTCCGGCAGGCGTGAGTTGTGAAACTATTCCACAGTCTTTCATATGTGCGCTAAACTCGTAACTAAGATACTCTCCTCCACGGTTGGACTGCAGAAATTTGATCTTTCTGTTATGATGATTTTCCACTTCATTCTGAAATTCCTTGAACTTTTCAAAGGTTTCAGAATTATGTTTCATTAAATAGATATACCCGTATCTACTCAAATCATCTGTGAAAGTAACAAAATAACGATATCCACCTCGCGCTGACACACTCATTGGTCCACATACATCAGTATGTATGATTTCCAATAAATCCGTCGCCCGTTCCATTGAACCGGAAAACGGCGTTCTAGTCATCTTGCCCATAAGGCATGGCTCACATGTATCAAATGATTCAAAATCAAGTGATTCCAAAAGTCCATCAGAATGGAGTTTCTTCATGCGTTTAACGCCAATATGACCTAGACGGTAGTGCCACATATATGCAGATATATCATTATCAAGTTTAATCCTTTTAGCATCAACATTATGAATATGCGTAATACTACTATCGAGATCCAACAGAAATAAACCATTCAACATAGGTGCATGACTATAAAAGATATTATCCATATAAATCGAACAACCATTGTTTTTAGACTTAAACGAATAGCCACTTTGCATCAAACATGATTCGGATACAATGTTCATGCTCAGTGCAGGCACCAAATAAAAATTATTTAGATTTATAACTAATCCCGACGGCATATGGAGAGGCAGCGTTTCGACGGCGATCACATCAACTCTTGATCCATTGCCGACCCGCATCATGACCTCATCCCTTGTTAGTTGTCGCTTGTTCCGCAGCCCCTAAACCGAGTTACATATATTAGCAACCGATCCCGTATCAAATACCTAGGTGCTACTGCGAGTAATAGTCAAGTACACATCAATAACATGTATATCACATATACCTTTGTTTGCCTTGCCGGCCTTCTTGTCTGCCAAATACTTGGGGCAGTTGCGCTTCCAATGGCCAGTCCCCTTGCAATAGTAGCACTTGGTATCATACTTAGGGCCAACTCGGGGTTTCTTTTTAGGTGCGGCAACAGATTTGCCGCCCTTCTTTCCCTTCTGCTTGCCTTTCTTGTCCTTCTTGAAACCGGTGGTCTTATTGATCATCAACACTTGATGTTCTTTCCTAATCTCCACTTCTGCAGTCTTAAGCATTGACAGAAGCTCGGGAAGAGACTTCTTCATGCCCTGCATATTATAGTTCATCACGAATCTCTTGTAGCTAGGTGGCAGAGATTGGAGAACATGATGTATACCTAAGTCAATGGGAATCGTTATTCCCAAGGACACAAGCTTATCGGCGTACCCAGACATTTTGAGTATGTGCTCACTAACGGAGCTGTTCTCCTCCATCATGCAACTAAAGAATTTTTCAGAAGCATTATAACTCTCTATGGCAGCATGGGTATCGAAAATCATTTTCAATTCTCCCATGGTATCAAAGGCATTGCCATTTTCGAAACGCTTTTGAAGTTCTGGCTCTAGCCCATACAGTATGCCGCAATGAACTAAGTTGTGGTCCTCCTGACGAGTTATATAGACGTTCTTTTCCTCGTCAGGGGCATCAAGAGCTGGTGGGGGCCTAGCGGCGCCTCTAGCACATATTGCTTTTGTGCAGTAGTGAGGAGAATCCTCAAATTCATAGCCCAGTTGGTGAAGTTGCTACCATTCGCAGCAAGTTTCTCTTTCTCCATGAACACATTGAAATTAAAAGCAGGTGGTGCCATCTACAACAGAATTTGTAAAGTATATTTATACTAAGTTTATGATAGATTGAGTTCAACTAATCCAAATTACTAATGAAATCCCACTCAAAAACGACATCCCTCGTGTCCTTTTGGTGATTACATGAACCAAATCCACTACACCAAGTCCAATCATCACGTGAGTTGGTGTAGCTTCAAAGACGAGCATCTATATGGGCATCATATCAACTATATGACTCATGCTTAACCTTTCGGTCCGTGTTCCGAGGCCATGTTTGTACATGGTAGGCTTGCCAAGTAAAGAACCTTAGTATTCGCGTGTGTAAAACTGTCTTACATCCGTTGTATGACATCATAGAGTCGAGTACACCCGATCATCACGTGATGTCTCGAAGCACGATCCATGAAATGGCGCATACTTAAGGAAGAACATATTTTATCTTGATATCTAAATGAGGGATCATCTTACAATGCTACCAAAAATGCCAAACTAGCAATATAAGATGCAAACATCTAATGTGTAAAGTGTTGGAGATATGCCCTAGAGGCAATAATAAATATAGTTATTATTATATCTTTGTGTTTATGATAAATGTTTGCATTCATGCTATAATAGTATTAACAAGGAAACCATTAATACTTGTGTGAATTGTAAACTTAATTTGAAGTCCCTAGTATAGCCTCTATACTTCACTAGCTTGTTGGTTGATTGATGATGTGGTTTCTTTGTCATGAACATTGAGATGTTATCAACAACAAGATCATATCGTTAGGAGAATGATATGGTGGACATACTCCTATAGATAAGCGTAGCATAAAGATCAAGTCATTTCAATAGTTCAATTGCTATATGCTTTCTGATACATAGTAACCTAATTCCTTCGACCATGAGATCATGCATATCACCTTTACTGGATGGATGCTTTGATGTCATCAAACACCACACCGTAACAGGGTGGCTATAAAGGTGGTATTGAGTGTTCGGAAAGTATTGGTTGAAACACATGGATCAAGAGTGGGATTTGTCCATCCACATGACGGATAGATATTCTCTGGGCCCTCTCGGTGAAATGTCATCCAATTAGCTTGCAAGCATGTGACTGGGTCACAAGGGATCACATATCACGGGAACGAGAAAAGAGTACTTATCAGTAACGAGGTTGAACTAGGTATGCAGAGATACCGAAGATCATAACCTCGGATAAGTAACATATCGTGAGACGAAGGGAAATTGGTATCGTATGTAAGTGGTTCATTCGATCGCAAAGTAATCGTAGAAATATGTGGGAGCCATATGAATTTCCAGATTCCTCTATTGGTTATTGTTCGGAGAAGTGTCTCGATCATGTCCGCATAATTCACGAACCGTAGGGAGACACACTTAAGGATTCGACGTTGTTTGAGTAGTTATGGTATTATGAGAAAGAGACCGAATGTTGTTCGGAGTCTCGGATGGGATCCGGGATATCACGAGGTGATCCGGAATGGTCCGGAGAATAAGATTCATATAAGGAAAGTCCCGTTTCGGAGTTGGGGAATGGTTCCGGTGTTTTCATCGGGAACATTCTAGAAGGTCCCGGAATGTCCGGCACTCCGGAGGGGAAGGGGTACATGAATGTGTCATTGCATGTTGGAATGATTGCATCATGTACTAAGTGTTCTCGCTGTCCGAAATAAAGGGTTAATTCAAATCCTAATTGAAAAAGTCAAACTGCCAGTTTTCGGTCAAACTGCCAGTTTTCGGAAAGAGGAGAAAGAGGAGGAGGTTGAAACCGACTTGGGGGAGGAGTCCCTCCTCTCCAAGCCGGCGCCCCACCAAGGCCGAGTTGGGGAGGGACTCCACTCCCTCCCCTTGGCCGCCGGCCCTCCCACCTATAAAGGGAGGGGCAGGGCTCCCCTCTCTACACAACACTACTTCCTATCCTCTAGACCTAAACCCTAGATCTAAACCCCGGTTTAGAGCTATTTGGTTTAGAGCCTTCTAATTGGTTTAGAGCCCTCTAATTGGTGTGTCTAATTACTAGACCACTAATAGCCTCTCTCATAAGCTCCACCATACTCGCACCGGCTTAAGGCGAAGCCCTGCGGGATCTCCCCTCTACCTCCGGTACCACGCCGTTGTGCTGCCGGAATCGCGAGGAGAGTGCTACAACCTCCGCTGCCTGCTGGAACAAGGGAGAGGAAGGTCTTCGTCGAGTACCGAACGTGTGACCGACTGCGGGAGCGCTGCTGGAACGTGGCGCCGGAAGGATCGTCTACGCGATCTTGAGATCGGAAAGAGTACGACTACATCACCCACGAGAATCTGCTCTCGTTAAACACTTTGGAATCTTCGAGGGTGAGTTATTCCATCGACTCGTTGCTACAATCTAGTAGATAGATCTTGGCTTGTTTGTTTGTATGCGATAGAAAATTTTTGTTTTCCATGCTACGAACCCCTACAGTGGTATCAGAGCCGTGTCTATATGTAGATCTGTTGCACGAGTAGAACACAATGGTCATTGTGGGCGTTGATGCTTTTATTGTAGATTGCTTTTTGTGTACTTTGCATCTTGCGGTATGTTGGGATGAAGCGGCCCGGGCTAACCTTACATGACATCGTTCATGAGACTTGCTCCACGCTTAACATGCAACTTGTATTGCATAAAGTGGCTTTGCGGGTGCCTGTTTCTCCTAGCATAGTAAAGATCCAATTTACAACGGGTAATCAACAATGCTAGTATCAATGTTGTGGTTCTTGTTCGTAGGTTAGAACGACACTTATGGAAAGCCCCAAACCACGTAAAATATGCAAAGAAAGTAGAAGCGTCTAACTTTGTTTTGCAGGGGTGTGCAGTGATGTGATATGGCCATGATTGTGATTATATTTGATGTATGCAATGTTCCTTATTGTAAGTTGGCAACCGGCAGGAGCCATATGGTTGTCTTTAATTTCTGTTAAGACCTGCGTGTCTATTCAAAATAGTTGTAATAGTTGAAGCTGGTGGACGACAACCATGAAGAAGCGTCATTGACCTTGATGCTATGCCGGTGATGATGGAGATCATATTCGTGCTTGAAGATGGAGATCGGAAGCACAAAGAAGAAAGGCCATATCATATCACATATTATGAATTGCATGTGATGTTAATCCTTTATGCATCTTGTATTGCTTAGTAGACGACGGTAGCATTATAAGATGATCCCTCATGCACATAAATTTCAAGTTCTAAAGTGTTCACCCTTAGTATGCACCGTTGCCAAAGCTTGTTGCTTCGAAGCACCACGTGATGATCGGGTGTCTTTGATTCCGCGGGTGAATACAACGTAAGCAAGCCAGATTTGCTTATGCGGTAACTAAGGTTTGATCTTGACGAGCCTAGCATGTACAGACATGGCCTCAGGAACACGGATCGCCGAAAGGCAAAGCATGAATCATATAGTAGATATGATGAACATGATGATTGTTCGCCATTAAAACTATATCGGCTCTCGTGATGATCGGTGTTGATATAGTAAATTTGGTTCGTGTGATCACTAAAACAATGTGAGGGATGTTGTTTTGAGTGGGAGTTCACTTAGTTTAATTTCATTAATTAATTTGAACTCAATTTGTCATAAACTTAGTCTAAACTATTGCAAATATGTTGTAGATCAATGGCAGCCCCTACCATCAATTTTAATGCGTTCCTAGAGAAAGAAAAGTTGAAAAACAATGGAAGCAACTTCGCGGATTGGTTCCGCAATTTGAGGATTGTCCTCACAGCTGGTAATTTGACCTATGTGCTGGATGCACCGCTAGGTGACCCACCTGCAGCTGATGCTACCGATGAAGTAAAGAATGTTTACCTCGCTCGGAAGAATCAGTACTCCATAGTTCAGTGTGCTATCTTGTATGGTTTAGAATCGGAGCTTCAGAAAAGGTTTGAAGAGTCAGATCCATATGATATTGTCGAGGATCTCAAATTAATTTTTGAGACTCATGCGGCAATTGAAAGTTATGAAGCTTCTGAAAAGTTCTTTAACTGCAAGATGGAAGAGGGTAGCTCCGTCAGTGAGCATGTGCTTAAAATGTCTGGGCACGCGAATAAACTTCAAAGCTTGGGTATAGTGATTCCTAATACTTTGGGAGTTTACCGCATCCTCCAATCACTACCACCAAGTTACAAGAACTTTGTGATGAACTACAACATGCAGAACATGAACAAAGAGTTGCCAGAACTATTTGCTATGTTAAAATCTGCAGAAGTGGAGATCAAGAAAGAGCACCAAGTGTTGATGGTCAATAAGACCACCAAATTCAAGAAAGGCAAGTCTAAGCAAAAGGGACACTTCAAGAAGGGTGGTAAGAAAGTTACCATGCCAACGAAGAAGACCAAGGCTGGACCTAAGCCTGAAACTGAGTGTTTTTACTGCAAGGGAGAAGGTCACTGGAAGCGGAATTGCCCAAAGTACTTGGCGGATTTGAAGAACGGCAACATCAAGAAGAAAGGTATATTTGATATACATGTTATTGATGTGTATCTCACTAGTATTCGTAGTAGTGCCTGGGTATTTGATACTGGTTCGGTTGCTCATATTTGTAACTCGAAACAGGAGCTGCAGAATAAACGGAAGCTAGCGAAGAACGAGGTGTCGATGCGTGTGGGAAACGGATCAAAGGTTGATGTGATCGCGGTCGGCACGCTACCTCTTCATCTACCATCGGGATTAGTTTTATACTTAAATAATTGTTATTTGGTGCCTGCGTTGAGCATGAACATTATATCAGGATCTTGTTTATTGCGAGACGGTTACTTGTTTAAATCAGAGAATAATGGTTGTTCGATTTATATGAGTAATATGTTTTATGCACATGCACCTTTGATAGATGGTCTATTCTTATTGAATCTCGATAGTAGAAATACACATCTTAATAACATCGAAGCTAAACGTTTGAAATCAAGCGATAATTCGACCTATATGTGGCACTGTCGTCTTGGTCACATTGGAGTGAAGCGTATGAAGAAACTCCATTCCGATGGACTTCTTGAATCACTTGATTTTGAATCACTTGAAAGATGCGAGGCATGTCTGATGGGTAAAATGACTAAGACTCCATTTTCTGGTATAATGGAGCGAGCTACAGACTTATTGGAAATCATACATACCGATGTGTGTGGTCCAATGAGTGTAGCATCGCGCAGTGGTTATCGTTATGTTCTTACCTTCACGGATGACTTGAGTAGATATGGGTATATCTATTTCATGAAACATAAGTCCGAAACTTTCGAGAAGTTTAAGGAGTTTCAAAGTGAGGTAGAGAATCAACGTAACAAGAAGATTAAATTTCTACGTTCTGATCGTGGAGGTGAATATCTAAGTTACGAGTTTGGCGAGCACTTAAAGAAGTGCGGAATACTTTCACAATTGACACCGCCGGGAACACCACAGCGTAATGGTGTGTCCGAACGTCGTAATCGAACTCTCTTAGATATGGTTCGTTCTATGATGTCACTTACAGATTTACCGCTAACATTTTGGGGTTATGCATTAGAAACAGCCGCATTCACTTTAAATAGGGCACCATCTAAATCCGTTGAAACGACACCGTATGAATTATGGTTTGGGAAGAAACCTAAATTGTCGTTCCTTAAAGTTTGGGGATGCGAAGCCTATGTAAAGAAGTTACAGCCGGACAAGCTTGAACCCAAAGCGGAAAAATGCGTCTTCATAGGATACCCGAAGGAAACTATTGGGTATACCTTCTATCATAGATCCGAAGGCAAAATCTTTGTTGCCAAGAATGGATCCTTTCTAGAGAAGGAATTTCTCTCGAAAGAAGTGACTGGAAGGAAAGTAGAACTCGACGAGGTTGTCGAACCTTCTCTCGAAATTGCGAGTAGCGCAGCACCGGAAGAAGTTCCTGTGGTGCCTGCACCAATAAGAGAGGAAGCTAATGATGGTGATCATGAAACTTCGGTTGAAGTTGCTACAGAGCCTCGGAGGTCAACGAGAACTCGTACCACTCCAGATTGGTATGATTCCGTTATGAATGTCATGTTGGTGGACAACACCGATGACCCCGAGACATATGAGGAAGCGATGATGAGCCCAGATTCCAATAAATGGCAAGAAGCCATGAAATCCGAGATTGGATCCATGTACGAAAACCAAGTATGGACTTTGGTGGACTTACCGGATGGCCGGAAGGCTGTCGAGAACAAATGGATTTTCAAGAAGAAAACAGATGCTGATGGTAATGTTACTGTCTATAAAGCTCGACTTGTCGCAAAAGGGTTTCGACAAATTCAAGGAGTTGACTACGATGAGACTTTCTCACCGGTAGCGAAGCTAAAGTCTGTGAGGATTATGTTAGCAATCGCTGCATATTATGATTATGAGATATGGCAGATGGATGTCAAAACAGCATTCCTCAATGGAGACATTGATGAAGAGTTGTATATGATACAACCCAAAGGTTTTATCGATCCTAAAGATGCTAACAAGGTATGCAAGCTTCAACGGTCCATCTATGGATTGAAGCAGGCATCCCGAAGTTGGAATCAACGTTTTGATAAAGTAATCAAAAGTTTTGGTTTTATACAAACTTATGGAGAAGCTTGTATTTACAAGAAAGTGAGTGGGAGCTCTGTAGCATTCTTAATACTGTATGTGGATGACATATTGTTGATTGGGAATGATGTAGACCTTCTTAATAGTGTCAAGGAATATTTGAATAATAGTTTTTCAATGAAGGATCTTGGCGAAGCAGCTTACATATTAGGCATAAAGATTTATAGAGATAGATCGAAACGCCAAATATCATTGTCACAAAGTACATATTTGGACAAAGTTCTAAAGAGGTTTGGAATGGAAGATAGCAAGAAAGGGTTCTTGCCCATGTTGCCCAATACGACCTTGAGTAAAACTCAAAGTCCGACATCGGCAGAAGATAGAGAAAGGATGAGTAAGACTCCCTATGCCTCAGTCATAGGATCTCTAATGTATGCCATGCTATGTACTAGACCCGACATTGCATATGCTGTTAGTTTAACTAGCAGATATCAAAGTGATCCAGGAGTGGATCATTGGACAGCGGTCAAAAACATCCTTAAGTACTTGAGAAGAACTAAGGATATGGTTCTTTCTTATGGAGGTGATGAACAGCTCGTTGTTAATGGTTACACCGATGCTAGTTGGAACACTGATCCAGATGATTCTAAATCACAATCTGGATACGTATTTATTTTGAATGGTGCAGCAGTTAGCTGGAGGAGTGCAAAGCAAAGCGTTGTGGCGAGATCTTCAACTGAATCGGAATACATGGCTGCTTCGGAGGCTTCACAAGAAGCGATATGGATGAAAGAGTTCATTACAGAGCTGGGTGTGGTTCCTAGTGCGCTGGACCCAATGTCTATCTACTGTGATAACATGGGCGCCATAGCCAATGCGCAAGAACCAAGGTCACACAAGAAGCTGAAGCATATCAAGCTACGTTTTCACGCTATTCGAGAACATATCCAGGATGGGGATATAAAGATTTGCAAAGTACACACAGATCTGAATGTGGCGGATCCGTTGACTAAACCTCTCCCGAGGGCAAAACATGACCAACACCAAACTGCCATGGGTGTTCGGTATATTACCATGTAATCTAGATTAGATGACTCTAGTGCAAGTGGGAGACTGTTGGAGATATGCCCTAGAGGCAATAATAAATATAGTTATTATTATATCTTTGTGTTTATGATAAATGTTTGCATTCATGCTATAATAGTATTAACAAGGAAACCATTAATACTTGTGTGAATTGTAAACTTAATTTGAAGTCCCTAGTATAGCCTCTATACTTCACTAGCTTGTTGGTTGATTGATGATGTGGTTTCTTTGTCATGAACATTGAGATGTTATCAACAACAAGATCATATCGTTAGGAGAATGATATGGTGGACATACTCCTATAGATAAGCGTAGCATAAAGATCAAGTCATTTCAATAGTTCAATTGCTATATGCTTTCTGATACATAGTAACCTAATTCCTTCGACCATGAGATCATGCATATCACCTTTACTGGATGGATGCTTTGATGTCATCAAACACCACACCGTAACAGGGTGGCTATAAAGGTGGTATTGAGTGTTCGGAAAGTATTGGTTGAAACACATGGATCAAGAGTGGGATTTGTCCATCCACATGACGGATAGATATTCTCTGGGCCCTCTCGGTGAAATGTCATCCAATTAGCTTGCAAGCATGTGACTGGGTCACAAGGGATCACATATCACGGGAACGAGAAAAGAGTACTTATCAGTAACGAGGTTGAACTAGGTATGCAGAGATACCGAAGATCATAACCTCGGATAAGTAACATATCGTGAGACGAAGGGAAATTGGTATCGTATGTAAGTGGTTCATTCGATCGCAAAGTAATCGTAGAAATATGTGGGAGCCATATGAATTTCCAGATTCCTCTATTGGTTATTGTTCGGAGAAGTGTCTCGATCATGTCCGCATAATTCACGAACCGTAGGGAGACACACTTAAGGATTCGACGTTGTTTGAGTAGTTATGGTATTATGAGAAAGAGACCGAATGTTGTTCGGAGTCTCGGATGGGATCCGGGATATCACGAGGTGATCCGGAATGGTCCGGAGAATAAGATTCATATAAGGAAAGTCCCGTTTCGGAGTTGGGGAATGGTTCCGGTGTTTTCATCGGGAACATTCTAGAAGGTCCCGGAATGTCCGGCACTCCGGGGGGGAAGGGGTACATGAATGTGTCATTGCATGTTGGAATGATTGCATCATGTACTAAGTGTTCTCGCTGTCCGAAATAAAGGGTTAATTCAAATCCTAATTGAAAAAGTCAAACTGCCAGTTTTCGGTCAAACTGCCAGTTTTCGGAAAGAGGAGAAAGAGGAGGAGGTTGAAACCGACTTGGGGGAGGAGTCCCTCCTCTCCAAGCCGGCGCCCCACCAAGGCCGAGTTGGGGAGGGACTCCACTCCCTCCCCTTGGCCGCCGGCCCTCCCACCTATAAAGGGAGGGGCAGGGCTCCCCTCTCTACACAACACTACTTCCTATCCTCTAGACCTAAACCCTAGATCTAAACCCCGGTTTAGAGCTATTTGGTTTAGAGCCTTCTAATTGGTTTAGAGCCCTCTAATTGGTGTGTCTAATTACTAGACCACTAATAGCCTCTCTCATAAGCTCCACCATACTCGCACCGGCTTAAGGCGAAGCCCTGCGGGATCTCCCCTCTACCTCCGGTACCACGCCGTTGTGCTGCCGGAATCGCGAGGAGAGTGCTACAACCTCCGCTGCCTGCTGGAACAAGGGAGAGGAAGGTCTTCGTCGAGTACCGAACGTGTGACCGACTGCGGGAGCGCTGCTGGAACGTGGCGCCGGAAGGATCGTCTACGCGATCTTGAGATCGGAAAGAGTACGACTACATCACCCACGAGAATCTGCTCTCGTTAAACACTTTGGAATCTTCGAGGGTGAGTTATTCCATCGACTCGTTGCTACAATCTAGTAGATAGATCTTGGCTTGTTTGTTTGTATGCGATAGAAAATTTTTGTTTTCCATGCTACGAACCCCTACATAAAGTGAGATGATATGGTCCATGCATTTGATCTCTATCATTTGCATCATGGTATGATCTCTATCATTCCTTTGTGTGTAAGGCCAAGGTCTATGAACTTACACGTTGAGTGTGTTGTAAGAGTATCTATCATACATCTACTTACAACAATACCATATCAAGACACTAGCCCAGCAACGATCTAAACTAGACGCCTCTAATTTATCAATTGCAAGTTTTACGTGGCTTAGGGCTTTCGGAGATAGAACCGGTCTTACTACGAACATGAACCACAGCGAGGATAACCAAGTTATTAGCAACTCGTTGTAAATCAGATATTGACTATAGTAGGAGAGACAGACACCCGCTAGCCACTTATGCAAAACTAGTTGCATGTCAGTCGTGGAACCGGTCTCATGTACGATGACATGTAAGGTTGGTCCGGGCCGCTTCATCCCACTATGCCACAATATCCAAAATACATAGAAGATGCAATAACATGATCATCATTGCCCACATATAAACATATGCGTACTACCCGTGCAAAGCACCTACGCATAGATCAGGCTCTGATACCACTATTGGGTCCGCAACATAGAAAACAAAAAATTTCCTACGATGAGAACTATACGTCAAGATCTATCTACTAGATACAGAGCAACGTGTGGACATACATCCATGGAGAACTTACCCTCGAAGACAACGAGTTTTGTTAACGAGTAGGAACTCGTGGTTGATGTAGTCGTACACTTGCCGACCTCAAGATCGTGTGGATGTCCGAGCGCCGCAAATCAGCAGCGCATCCGTCCTCGCACACATGTTCAAGCCACCGGACAACCTCCACCTCCTCGCTCCAGCGATGCAGTGGAAGCAGCAACTCCTTCTAGACAAAATGCCACCGAGAACATGTATCTCGCTAATCTGTGACCATGGGGGAATAATTCTAGAGGGGGAGAGAGATCCTTCACGAGGAGGTGTGAGGAAGAAGGGTGAGAGGGGTGGCCTTTTATAGGAGGAGGGGGGTACCCCTCTCCATGGCCGGCGCCCCATGGGGGGTGACCCTCACCTCCCCCATTCATGTGGTGGTAACTCCTCCACATTAAAATGCCCCTTCACATTCTGTTTTAAAATCTCCACTTTCAATGCATTAAAATTCTCTAAGTTTAATGCTCTCTCATTTAATAAAACTCTTTTATTAAATTTATTCAGAATTTTGTTAATGACTTTAATTAAAAAACATTCACATAAAACCCCTTGCAACATTTCAATATCACATGCAGAACCACTTTCTGCAATTTCACCCGGAACAATTCCAGCTTCTATCGAAACAATTCCCGCGCTTTGCAATCCTTTCGTCTGAAACATATGTGCTCCAAAATGGTGTCCGGTAACCCTTAAGTGTGTCAACCTACGGTTCACGAATAATGTAGACATGATTGAGACTCCTCTCAGATCAATAGTCAGAAGCGGGACCTGGAGATCCATACTGACTCCTACACATTCAACGATGACTTCTGTGATCATGAGAACCTTTAACGCTAGTAACTTAATCCCTTTGTCTCATGATATAATACATGTCCGAAATTCGATCATCGGTATCCTAATACTTAGTTTGAGCTCGTTACCGACATGCACTCTTTTCTTGTTCCTGTGATATAACATTCTAGTAATCACATCACTTGCTTGCAAGCAATCTTAATGTGATATCACCAAGAGGGTCCAGAGTATATCTATCCGTCATCGGGATTAACAAATTCCACTCTTGATCCATGAGCCTCAACATAACACCTTCATAGCACTGAACCCACCTTTATAGTCACCATGTTACGGTGTGACGTTTGATGTTATCAAGATACTCTTCCGGTGTTAGCAATTAACATGATCTCATGGTCTAAGGATAAAGATTACTTCGTATGATGTTATAGCAATATAAACATAATGACTTGATCGTAATGCTATACTTTGGATGAATGTTCATCACATCATTCCACCAATATTGTGACCTCGTTATTAACAACATCCAATGTCCATGATCAGAAAACCTTGATCATCTTGTTAATCAACGAGCTAGTCTATAAGAGAGGCATAACTAGAAACCTTTTATTTGTTTATTAAACACACATGTATTGACGTTTCCAATCAATACAATTAGTAAAAAAATGAGAGAATATGTAGATGCACCATAATAAATATGTAAAAAAAATTATTTACCTCAGTGTTTTAGTAAAAAAATTTATTCTGTTTTATTGATTTATTTACCTCAGTGTTTTAGTAAAAAAATATGTAGATGCACCATAATAAAAATTTGTAAATAAAAACTATAAGAAAGGGAAAGAAGAGCAACAAATCAGAGAATCTTCTCTCTGTCTATCTCCTTCTAGAAACAAATCCATGCATCACTTTCTGTCTCTATCTCTTCCTGGCTTACCTCATTCATTCCTCTTTGCCCAATTTGGTAGGAAATCTATACCAGCTTCTATACTCTCTGTCTGTCTGTCTCCTTCTGGAAACAAATACATGCACCACCTTCTGTCTCTAGCGCTTCCTGGCTCACCTCATTCATTCCTTTTTGCCCAATCTAGTAGGATATCTACACCAGCTTCTATACTCTCTGTGTGTGTCTCTATCTCTGCCTGGCTCACCTCATTTATTCCTTTTTGCCCATTCTGGTAGGAAATCTACACCAGCTTCTATATCTCAATTTCTTAACTATTTCCCTTCACCGTACCTTTACCCAAATACGAAATCCTAGCACCCACCAGCATGTATAAAAACAAGTGTAGACATAATTAAACATCTACAATCTAGAAACATGATAGGCAAATAATATACCAAGGTTCAACATAAACTACGTACGATAATGTTCAACATAAATGCTTCTCAGCAGCCAACAGAAACATAGTTCAACAAAACATGCTGCTTAAAGCAGTAGCAACACACAAACAACCAGCACATCACTAATTCATTGCCTCCTCGCTGCCACCCGCCTCCTTGCTGCCGCCGCCTCCTCCCGGTCCCGCTTCCTCTACTTCTTGCTGCCCATACCCGGAACCTTCAGAGACCTGGGTACGGGAGCAGGTACACGACCAAGCTCGATAGCTTGGTTCAGTTTCTCCCTGAGGAAGATGCCATAGGCCTTGTGATTGGCCCGGAAGCCGTGGATGTTGACAGTTTCACCGACCTTCACATGGTCGGATCCACATGGATCCACAGCCTTCGGCATGCTGGAGGATGCTTTGGAAGTCCATGTTGATGCTCCTTTGGAAGAAGGGGCAGCGGTTCATGGCATGATTCCAAGGTTCACTCCAGAAGGCGTTGAACGTTCCCGCCCTCAGCTTCTTCAGAGTGGCCCTGGTCTTCCTATGGCTGGATTCGACATCGCTGTCAAC
Source organism: Avena sativa (assembly GCA_916181665.1). Classification (NCBI taxonomy): domain Eukaryota; kingdom Viridiplantae; phylum Streptophyta; class Magnoliopsida; order Poales; family Poaceae; genus Avena; species Avena sativa. Next base: position 442,063,522 of record OV702295.1, read on the forward strand.
ATTATCAGTAGCCTCCCGAAACATGCAAAATACACATGTGAAGCAAATATGTAGAAACTGCAAATAAAATTTAATTCCTAACACAGGAAACAACAGAGATAACACTCAGACAACTAGCAACAACAGATAGTAATCAGGGGTATAAGCAGATAATCCAATTCTGTTGGCCAATAAGATAGCATTAATCTACAAATATGAAAACAACTAAAGATGCAAGTTTAGAACCTTTAGGGTATCCTCTATTTCAGTCTAGATCAAACAAATGAACTAGTTTTCTAAAAGTGGCGATTTGTGAAAATGTAGTTCATTTTTTGTACTAAAGAGGGTAGAGGGTACCGTAGAGGATACCCATTTGCATCCTTAAAAACAACAATTGATAGAGCAGAATTGCCATATAATTCTCAATGATATTGTTTCAGTTATAGCGAATACATGTACCAGGAGTCGTTCATGGGCAGACTAAGATGGTTACAGAAATAACGTACAACATAAACATGCAAAATACACATGTGAAGCAAATATGTAGAAACTGCAACTAAAATTTAATGCCTAACAAAGGAAGCAACAAATAACACTCAGACAGCTAGTAACAATAGAAAATAATCAGGGGATCAAGTAGAAAATCCAATTCCATCGGCCAATAAGCTAGTATTAATCCACAGATATGAAAACAACTATCCATAGAGCAGATTTGCGATATTATTCTCAATGAGATTGTTTCATTTACAGCGAGTACAAGTACCAGGAGTCGTCGGTGGGCAGACTATGATGGTTAAAGAAATAACGTACAACTTATTGAGCGTGTCAATACATAGATCCACAAATATTAATTGAATCTATCCATAATCGAACAGTAGCTAGCAATAACAATAGATCCATTAATTGCGGAGTATACGTAACATATATAAAACGAATCTGAAGCTAATTGAAAACCCTAGGCACCTTTCACTGATTGAAAACCCTAGGCATTGATCGTAAACATGAATTACTTGGAACTTACCTCCTCCTGCTCGTCGATGATGTTCTTGTCGAAGGCTGGTGGAGGGGGGATCACGATGATCTCGAGGTCCTCGTCGACCTCTTGCGGCTCCTTGCTATAATTGTAGATGTATCTCCTGGTAGCAGCGGGAGAAGAGGAGGGATCGACGGGCCGTCCTTCGGCGAGGGCGTCCGCTTCGTCTTTGGCCTCCACTGCGGCTGCGATAGCAGCCACTGCGGCTTTGTGCGCCTCCGTTGCGGCCATGGACGCCTCCTGCATGGCTAAGGCCCGCGTTGCGGTCTTCGCATTCGCCGCAGCGACAACGTCATATGTGTGCTCCATTTCCGAAATGGGAAGGGGAGCGGAAGCGGAGAGGGTTTTTCCTATTCGGCGGGGAGAGAGAGGAGTGGGAAAGGGGAGTTGGAACCGGTGGCGTGAGGAAGTGAATGATGGGAAGGCACAAAGAGAGATAGGGATGGGCATACGGTGAGCCGCCGACGTTTCGTGCTCCCACGGTTCACACGTGTACGGCTCTGCTGCGTATGCACACGCAACTATTCGCACAGTTCTCTAAAAAAAACTGCCCGCCTAAAAAAAACACTCGCACAGTGCACCGCGGACATGCCTACGGTAGTACACAGTTCACACGCACATGGTGCGCCTCGGACACGCCTATGATACTGCACGGTTCTCACGCGCATGGTGGCACACAGTGGCCTGCCGGTGCACCACAAATGCGGCCCAGCAAATATGCACTAAACTACTTAAAACTAATCAACAACTTTACATGACAAAAACATTACATCTATCATAGCGCGAGAAGCACTAATCAACTCGTGGTCGTGAGTTCAAACCCCGCGTAAGACAATATTTTATATTTAATTTCTTTGCCTCATTGTTTTTGATAAACTATTTTCCTCTACTGAAAACTTGGTCCCGTGTGATCTTCAATGACAATTTAAATGCACCACGATAAAAATTTGTCACCAACATCGACAAACCATCCAGAAGAGTAATCCATGACGATATAACAATTACGAAATACTAACCGTCGTGCATTACGCTTAATCCTTGATGCCATAGCCAAACCGTCAATGATTAAGATAATATATGACAGTTCACAACTTTGTCAACAAGCCATTTTGTCAAAAAATTACACATCTATTGTAGTAAAATCACGTCTAAACTTGCAGGGTATGTTCTGTATACAGAATCATAAGAAAGGAACAATTAGCATGATAATTTAGTTGTAGGAAATATATAGTTTGATTGCTTGAGAATGGACATACCATACTAACTTCACAGTCATAAGGGAGCACAATGACAACCTTATTGTTCTTGCACTCTTGGTACCACAATGCTCACACCGATCATCATTCATTATACCTCTATATATGACCATGCAAACTTCATTATATAGACCATTTTAACTTAATTAGCATCATAAGTAGCACATAATATCAACATAACACATAAGTAAGATTAGTTAGCTTCATATATAAGTAGTACAATAGTAGCATGATAAGTATATATAAGTAGTACGATTGGTTGCATACAACAATCACATGAGAACATCCTAAACTAGAGTAGACCCAGTGTCAGTGACGTCATAATCCGAGCGGTCCTAGAAAGAGGACAATAGGCTGCAAGAGTTGTCCTGCTGCGTGCCGGAGGGGCCGGCCCTCGCCCTTCCCGTGGTGCTGCCGGCTCTCACTAAGGACCTCGTACTAGACCTCCATCACCTGGTGATCAAGTAGGAGATCCCTGACCAAGGGGTCATCCTCCTCGTGACTGTGGCGCACCAGCTGCCTCTCTACCTGCCGGTTCTCCCTCTCCTTGGATGTAACGCCCCCAAATCGGTCTATGCAGATCTTAGCATTTCCCTCCAATATCCACATAGAAACGATTCAAAGATACCCAGCAGAAACTTTCATGTGGGTGGGTTTTTATTACAAGTAGTAACATCACAGTAGTTTACAACAGAATCCACAAGAAACATACGTATATACAACATCGACTTGATGAATCAAGAATACAAATGATACAATACAAAAATACAAATCATGAAGAAAGCCAAATAGTATCCGAGTGCGGATAAGAACCAAATGGGACTAAGAGTCCTGAAGAATAACCAAACGGTGTCTATAAACCTGCTCAGGCCAAGCCGGAACGGTAACCTTGCTAACATCATCGATCACATACCTGTCAAAACCAAACGGGTGCCGACAACGGGCAAAATAAAAAGAAAGAGAGTGGTTAGTACTGAGGCCAGTACATGACACAACTAGAATTCGGTGGCTCTCGCCTACAAGAGATGTATGGTGGGCTCAGCAACATCAAAACTTACACTATCTAACTTATAGATACACGCTATAACTTCGGCTAGTAGAGCGTGAGAATAGAGCACTATCTGGTAACAAGAATATAACACCAAGCATAACCCATCCGAAGATTTGCCCATTGAAGACCAGTCAAGGAAGTCCTCTCGGGAAACACACACAGTGGAAATTTTAGTTAAGCAGGTGTTTAGTTGATAAGGCTAATTACTAATCATATTATTAGAGGAAAAACATTAGTGGCGTTGTCTATGATCATGATACTGTACTCCGGAGGTGTCCATAACCATGGATACAAGGCTTCTCGAAAAGATTTACTTCGCAGGGGTGCACTACTGTACCAAAACGCATGCTCAACCCTTCAGAAAATATATTATGCGTGCCTTCAGAATCTCACAACAAGAAATGTTCCATAACTACGCGTATATCTAGAGGTATCACCTACTGTGTTTGACCCACACAAGAGATACAACTGATTTTCTAGGTGGCACAACGTTTGCGCCTACTGGTGGATCGGGTCCTGCGGGGTAACTTGTAGTCTATGGGTGCCACCACCGTGTAACGCAATTTATGTATGGAATCCATGGCAGTCACCCAAAATATCAAGTCCGAAGACATATCAACTCACCCATGTCCGAAGACAAAATTATGCGTATGCACCAAATAGAAAACCAATTTTGTGACCCTCTGGATAAACGAATAGCACTGGTAGTTGAGGGGGATCCCAGAGGCCCCATGTTTGTTTAGAGCGATCAACTCAGTATTGGTATCGTAGAATGAACAGGTCCTAGGTCGTCTCAAGCATTTACCAAAGGTGGTCCCTGACAGGGCCTTATCATTAGGTGAAACCATAACCATAACCAACATCACCAATTTAATTAACATGGTATCAATCATATCCAGATATCACAGTTCACCTATATGATAGCGGTGCTAAGCATGCTTACGACTCGCAAGGACAAAGCTAGCTAATCAAACGAGACAATAGGATAACCAAGGCAATATGGTAGAGAAGGTAAATAAAGGGACGATACTAAAGAATCGACAATAAGGATATATTAGTAGACAAATGAAGGAAATAAAGACTGTAAATACAAAATAGGTAGAAGGGGGCAGAATGCTCGCCTATGAGAAAAAGTCGGTGACTGCAGGCTTGTCGTAACTCACATCCACTCATCGTCTTATCCGGTGAACAAGCAAAACACTAATGGAACAAATGATGCAACAATTATAACTAATGTGGAAGATCCGGCATGTTTATGATATGATGCATGACATGGCAATATGCGGTCTATCTTAACAATATTAAGCGGAATCGGAGTCCTTATAAATAAATATTATGGTCCAAGTTGTTTATCTAACCCGCAAATTAAATATTCATTTGCAAGGAACGACATGGCAAACACATGGCATCAGTGAGCTGGACAATTTAAATGGAGTCGGAATAAGACATAAATATCCCACATATACACTCCATATATAATTATTAGGTGAATCGAACTATTTGCTCAAATCACATGATATGTATATACGCATAGATGATTTAATATGCAACCATTTGTATGGAAATTTATAAAATAGGTACGGGTTTAGGTAGGGGTCGCATGTCTCGGTTCGTAGATCTTAGTTTCGACGGGGTTTGGGTTCGGTCTTCGGTTCCGGGATTGGGGATCTTGTCGTTCTGAGTAGGCAATCATGCGGTACAGTCTTGGGGTCCGTGTAGGAGGACTTGGCGTTTCGTGAAGATGAACTTGATGTCTCGGGTCGGAGATCTTGGAGTGACGGACTTAGATTGCCCGTGACAATCTTGGATCCGTACCACAAAGTTGTCCTGTTGAACCAATTGACACCACCATTCCGGTATGGTTCTTCCATCTTGTTGTCATGGGGGCCAAAGTGGTCGTGGATGCAAGGGGGGCACATCCAGTGCGGGCAATGGCTCAAACACCTTGCTATCGGGGCGCCGCAGGAGGGGCGATGAGCTTGTTCGGGTGGCCTCCAGGCACCGGGAGCAGGAAGGCATGCGACGCGTTCTGCACATTAGAGGAGGCGGCGAGGTCTATCAGAGAAGAGGGCCTCGCGTCGAGCTAGGCGACCAAGGCGACGAAGATGAGGTCGGGGACGGGTTGCGCTTGGGCGATGATAAGGCAGAGGCATCGAGCGCGGAAAGGGATGGGGGCATTAGAGCATCTCCACTCGTAACCCCCATACGGACTCAGGCACGGCCCTTTTTTGCCCATATGGGGGGGCGTCGTTGCGATGTTGCCAAATGGGAGGGCACCGGCTTCCAGCCGTGCCCCCAATAACGAAATTTAAATATTTTCAATTTAGCAGAAATTTGGACAAACAGTTCAAAATTCACCGAAACATAGACGAACAATTTAAATTTACAAGAAAAAAAACGCCATCTAATGGTGGCCATGGCCTATCCCGAGCCGGCGGTACATCGCCGTGGCGTAGTCGAACAGGTCGTCCTCCTCGTCGTCGTCGCTAGGCGGCTCGTCCTTCCCCGGTGGTAGGCGGCTGAACCCCTCCCCGCTGGTCCTGCGCGCTGGCCTCGTGGAAGGATTAGCCGCCCCCTCGTCGCCGTCGATGTGGACGACGAGGCCGTGGCGACTGGCGCGCTCGGCCTGCTCCCGCCGCCAGTCCTACGCGGACCACCTGGTCGCGAACTCGTCGGTGGCCAGCAGGACGGCGTTGAAGGATGCCCGCTCCAACATCCTCTGGCCCGGAAATTCTTCCGGGTCCTCGCCGTCCGCCAGCTGGAGAGCTGTTGCCTTGTACTCTGGCGGTGGCGTCCACTCCTTCTTGGGCTCGGGCTTGGGCCTGCCCAAGCGGAGGCGGCGAGGTGGCGAGGGAGGCGCGCGGCGCCTGCGCGGTGGGCTCGCCTGCTCGTCCTTCACCGGCGCGAGCAACCCCTGGTAGCGTGGCGAGGAGTACGGCGAGGACCGCGCTAGGGACACCGATGAAGAGGAGGAGGACGGAAGAGGAGGAGGACGCCGACGGCGCGCGGCGAGGCCCCCAACAGTTGCTGGCGGCTGCACGGGATATGCGGCGGCATCACCAACGGCGGGTTGTTGCCGTTGGCGATGTGGTCCAGGACCCAGGAGAGGGTGCGTCCCGGAGCGCTCCACCATCGCTTCCGGCCTTCGCTGTTGAAGTTCGCCGGTAGCGGGCCAACGCCGTCGTAGGCCTCAATGCGTTTCTCGCGCTGCCGCGCGAAGAAGACCGCCCACGCCTGGAGGTTGTCGGGATCCTACTGGGGGTTGTTGCGCTCCTCGTCGGTGAGCGACCCCTAGTAGTGCTCGTAGGTCACGGCTCTGCGGGCCGCGCCGGTGGGATGGGCGGCACAGGGAGGCCGGTGCGGCTCACCGCCCACCCCGTCGGAAGCCGAAAATCTGGCGGGACGGGGTAGCCGGTGCTCCATAGCGCCCGCGCCTCGTCGACGTGTAGCCAGAGGCGACCAAAGCCATTGGCCGCCACGCCGTCGTAGCCCGCCATCGACGAGGGAGAAGACGACGCTTGGGGGAGGAGATGGTGGAGCTCGCCGTGGAGATGATGCCTGTGCGGCGGCAATGGAAACCGCCACGGGTTTTTATAATAGGGAGGAGGGGAGGCGAGCGGTGGGCATTAACGCCGCCCTACCCCTTTGACGGGACGCGTCGGCTGCACCACTCGCTGCCATTCACTGAAAAGGCTGCGGCGAGCAGCGCCATTACTCGACGCTGATGGCGAGGAAGAAGACCGGCTCTATGCGGCTGACATGCGGGCCAGCTTTGACCGTGGCGGTTCGGCGCGCGCTACCGCCTTCTCTTCCCGGTCACCCGCCCTGCCACGCGTCCATGCGGCGCCTCGCTCGCCTCCCTATACATTGAGTTTGGCCTAGTACCGACGGGTAAATAACTAGACCGTGCCGGCGCCAAAAAAAATTAGGACGCGCGGCTAGGCTCGAAATTTCGCGCCGACGCCCTTTAAAACGCTATGGGGTCCTTTGAGACACCCGAGTGGAGATGCTCCTAGGGCACCGGGCTTGAGTCGTCGAGAGATGGAAGCGGAGGACCACGGCGTAAGCATCGAGGTGGGCAGGCACGTTGTAGAGGCGAGGGCGACAAGGTGCAGGTGGCAGGGACACGGAGAAATGTCGCAGTCCAGCGCCAGACGGAGGGAGCTCAAGGTCGACGCGGGTCGGCCTAGAGCACGATGACGCACAGCAGTGCGAGGGAGAGATGCGCGGGTCGGCGTCCATGGCAGAGCTTGTTACGGCACGACGCTGCAGATCACGGCGGCGGGGTGAGGCCGAGGCAAGAGAGGGTCCCTGGCGCTAGGCAGATGGAGGAGAGCCTGGCGACGCCAGACTTAGGCAAGGGAGGAGGCGAGGAGGGAGAAGGGGATTGGTGGCGACTGGGTACAATCGGGAGGGAGATGGGGAAGGACGGCGTGGGGGGTTGGTGTGCGTCGTGTTGGTTTGCGTGTAGACTGTCGTTGGGTGCGTGCGTGTCCAGGTATGTGGTCGCGTTTGTTGGGTCGTGGTTGAGATTAGGTGTGCGGTGGGTTTTTGAGATAGGTTTTGGGGTAGTAGGTGGCTGGCTGGGCCTTTGGGCCTGACCGGCTACCTCCCCAAAACACTTTTATTTTTTTATTCTGTTTTATTTCAAAAGCCTTTTGTAAGATAGTTTTAGAAAAATAAAATATTCGGAAAGACCGGGTTTTATAATTTGAAATTAAAGAAGGAAACTAATTATAAAATAAAATAGTCTTTTGACAAAAATATATTAGAGAACAAATATGCATGATGTCATGATGATGCATAAAAATAAAAATAACGGGCAATTTTTATTACAGAAATTTTCTGAGCATTACATCGGCCCTCGTACCGATCCTCATGACGCTAACAGATGCTCCACGCGAAACTCATCCTCGAAGTTGAGGACCGCTCTCGTCCCAAAGTGCTAGACCGCGGCGTAGTCGTAGGCACGGGCCTCCTGCCACGGGCACCTGAAAGTACCTAACTGGATCTTCTTGTTATCCACTGTGATATGAGTTGTCCAAGTCGGGGTCTCCGTGGGTTTTCGGTGAACACCACGAAACTTCAGCTCTGGTTCAAACATGATACTAATTAAGTAGTTAAATAACAACATTTGATACAACTGTTAGTCAAAATATAAGAAATGGATATATATGTAAACATTATCTAGATTTTCTACCCCTAAAAATCATGTAAATTTGCTACATCTATCTCTAAAATCATCTAAATTTTCTACCCTAAAATCATGTAAATTTGCTACATCTATCCCTAAAATCATCGACCATTGCAACAAGAAGTTAAACCAACCAAACATCAAGTAAAGTCATTGGCCATTGCAACAAAAAAACCCAAAATATACATCAAATAAATCCTCAACCTTCGATTTGACACGCAACAATTACAGAGAATAAAGCACTATCTAACATTCCTATATCTAGAATTTGAGCCCAAATTTAGTACCTAAACACTATCTATAAAGCACTATCTAACATTCCTATATCTAGAATTTGTGCCCAAGTTTAGTACCTAAACACTATCTCTAAAGCACTATCTAACATTTCTATATCTAGAAATTGAGCCCAAGTTTAGTATATAAACACTATCTCTAAAATAGGATCTAGCATATCTATATCTAGAATTTCTAAGAAAATTTCTACCATATACATCTATAATTTCTATAAAAAAGGGGAGGCATGGCAGGTGGCTCACCGCGAGGTCAGTGACGAGGCTCAGAGACGGGAAGGTTCAGTAACCAGCGGCTCGGGGAGGGGGACGTTGCAGTGACCGGTGGCTCGGGGAGGGGGAGGTTGCAGCGACCGACAACGACAGCTCAAGTGGAGTCATCGGATGCAGCCGGGGTGGCAGCGGACACGCGTGGTCAGGCGCAGTCGCGGGTGCTAGAAGAGGAGGTGAGGTGCAGTCGAGGAGTAGAGCGGGCATCCGATGCCGGGCGGCGGCGGCAGGGAGAGGGGGCAGAAAGGGATCTGGAGAGGTGTGTGAATGAGAGAAGGCCCGGCCATTAGGAGAAGAAGAGAGAAGATCGATAATTAGTCATGTGTCCGGCGGCCGTGTGAGGGATGGTCGGTACCCACGGCGTTTAACTGAATCCAATGCCACCACTAGAGTTCATATTGGTGGCGTTCTTTTATGGCGAACCCCACTATTACCTTTGTCCCAACTACGTATGGGGGACCCTCCTGTTTGTGGTATTTATTTATATGCGGGCGCCACTATTAGCTTTTACTGGTGGCGTTCCTAAATATTTCAACACCGTTACTATTTCGTCTGCAAGTGGTAGCGCGCATCATATTTTGGACGCCACTAGAGAAATGACTACTATAAGGGGTTTCCTACTAGTGATATAATGTCATTCAATGTGCCCATTGGATCGATGCTTGTGTTAAATGTTGTTCCCTTTCTTTCCAGGTAGAAGTCGGAGTGAATGTGAGCAACTAGTTCGAGATCGAGATCATGGTCGAGATTAACACCATTGAAGAGAATTACTTGATCATCGGTGAACAATGTGAAGTAGATGAACCTGGAGAGCTACTGAAAGTGTAATATGGTTTACCTAGAGGGGGTGAATAGGTTTCTACAAAATTCTTTGTAATCTTTTGCAAGTTTTAGGCTTTGCAGAATATAAGTGTGCCTAAATGCAAACTAGGTGAGGCAACCTAGATGATGATACAAGATACTTCAAGCACAAAGGCTATCGCAATGTAAACAACACAAGTAAGAGATTGGTTGAGGAATAACCGAAGCATGTGAAGACGAATATGTATTCCCGTGTTCACTCCCTTTGGGAAGGGGGCTATGTAACATTGGAGAGGTGTGTGGTTCCATGAAGGATTCCCCAACGCCACGAAGGCTAACCTTTTTTCCGTGCCTATTCCACGAAGGAATAGCTCACTTACTCATGGTAGACTTTAAGGTAGTCTCCAAACCCTCACAAAGTTTCCACGAAGCAAATCACAAGCCGAATGCATCCGGGCGACCCTAGCCGCCTAGGGTTTCCCACAAACCCAAGAGTAACAAGATAATTCGATGAACTCAAGGGGGAATGAACTTTGGCTTGGTGGAAACGTAGATTGGGACCTCCTCTTGCTTTCTACCAAAGGGATTTGGAATTAGTTGGGTAGAATGTGAGATCCTCAAGGAATTGTGTTTCAACAATGGGGAGAGAGGGAGAGAGCTTCAAGAATGAATGTGAAATGGAATGCCTAACCTCCTCAAGGTGGAAGAAGGGCTATTTATACCCCAGGGAGGAATCTAGCCACTTAGAGAAATTCTGCACGAATCCGGTTTTAAGTTTAGTTGAACCGGCTAACAAACTGGACGACCCAATTTCTAGGCCAGATAACCGAAACTCAATAGGGAATGGTTACTGAACGCAATCCCGGATAGACTCGGTATAGTGAACCATAAATACCGGTTCAGAGTTGGTTTTTCGACGCTGATACCGGACCACCCGGTCTAGGAACCGGTTCAAACGACTTGCAAACAGAATCCTACAGAAACGCTTTGAAAGGTAGATCTCCCTCTCCTCTCTCTTTGGTGATGAGACAAGTGGGTGTATGGGATGTGTATAGTCTTAGGAATTCATCCCCAACAAGCTCATCGAGAGAACCCCTCTTAATAATACAGAGTTCCTAAAGACTCAAGTTACATAATAAAGCAAAACTCTGGCACAAAGATTCGTTATCGAAATATGGGGGGGGGGGTCTCTGATTATCTTCCAACACGCCATCGGACTAAAACATGTGTAAGACACTAGTAGGTAGCATTAGTCCTCTCTAACTACGGAGTCATTGTCAACCAAAAACAGTAGTGGGTAAAATAACCTTCAATCTCCCCCTTTTTGGTTGGCGATGACAAACCGAGTTAGAGTTTGCAAAGATATCATAAATAGCTATTAACGGAGGAATTCCATAAAGACATACATGAAGCTCCCCATAAAGTATACACTTGGTTGAATTTGTGTTTGAATTCAAGGTGCACCTAAATAGTATATTGAAAGCTTCCCACATGTATTATGGAAGCAAGCATAACATGACAAGATATAAAGCATAAATATCTAAATAGAGCTAGACAAATAATAGTAGTCCAGATAGTCATAGAACAATAGAAATATCCATGGTTCAGACACATAGCATAAACTTGTCCATCACACGTAAGAAGAGGAAATAGTTCAAGCGTGAAAGAAAAGGGAAAGAACAATGCCATAAGAAGCTATGAGAAAGCGAGGGGCATTGTGCTAATGGCGAACCACGGAAAACCCCAGCAAGGAACCCATAGATATCTAATAGAACTCTACTGTTCTCCCCCATTAGCATCGAAACACCAAAAAGGAAGAGAAGTAGAGTGATGCTAATGGATCCCAACTAGAAGAACGTAGGTGGCAGAGGAGGGTGGATGGAGGCATCTTCCTCTTCTTGGATATCCTCCTCCTCCTCCTCATCAGACCATGAGGAGCAGTAGAGGGACCACTAGGGACAACAGGTGGGAAATGACCGGGTAAGTAGCCATAGAACCTAGCATCATCAATCAGCGACATCTCATAGTTGACATAGGTAATGGGAGTCATCTCGGGACCATCAGGTGGAGGAGTGACTTTCTGGGTCACAAGAAACTCATTGTGCCTGTGCCGAGTCTCTTGGCTCATCTCTAGAGCCTTGTGGCTCACATCATAGGATGAACGGCACATCTGGAACAACCTCTTGAAGAACATGGCAGCACCGCCCTTGTTCCTTGGGTGAGAAGAAGACTCACCAACGGGATGACAAGAACCAACCCTAGTAGCAAAGTTAGGCTGAGGGTCATGAGTAGCCTTGGTGTGCTGCTCAAGAGGCCTCATGTCAGGAACATCAGGTGACTAACCACGGAGAGAAAGAGTAAGAACCTCATGTTCCTCACGCTCACCCACTATCACACCGGGAGGCACAACCTTGTTGAGTAGATTTTGTACATACACATAGAAGGTGGGGTTCATCCTATCCAAAGCAGCCCGCCGCAGCTCACAGTACACAAAGTCACAGCCATCAATCTTCCTTAGCCGGTCAGGGTGACAAGGTGACAATAATACATAAGATTGGCAATGTACCCACGACAGTTGGTAATATCTCCAACTCGGGGAACAAGGGACTAACGGAAAATGCTGGCCAAGGTGTGATAATAGAAATACATGCTAGTAATGCACAAAGGAGCCCACTCAGAAACCTTGTGATAGCAGAAAGCAAGAGTTTCAGCAGTTCTAACCTTCTTGCTGTGAATGCGAAAACCACCTCCCTTGCTAGAATAGTCCATAACTACAACCAAATCATCATAGGTGGCACGAAACCACCGCGTGCCAGTCATCCAAGTCATAGTGCGCTCAGAATCATCATGAAAATAGAATGTGCAAAAGAACTGACAGATAAACTCAAGGTAGTAGTCCTCCTTGAGACACACAAGGTCAAACAAATCCATCTTATTCAGAGCGTCATCAACAAAACGATAATCTAAGGCTGCATACATGTTGAACCACTCCACATTGAAAGAAGCAATGTCACCGTAGAGAGTGACCTTGAACTTAGTGTAAATGTGATCCCACATCAACACTTGAGCTTAGTCCAAAACTTCTTGTCAGGGACAGTATAGGTACGAGTCTTGAAACGATAGGGATTCTGCTTGCGAAGAGTCCGCTACATAGCTATCTCCATATTGTTCAGATTTTGAGTAGGCACATCTTCATCCTCATCCTGCACAGCATCTTGCTTACCCCTGTTGACCTTGATTTTGATGCAACTAGAATGGGTGGTTCCCTTAGCCTCACACTGCACAAACTGACTGGCCCGACAAGCCCTCTTGCCCCTGCCAGTTTCCTCATGCACATACTTGTCACTCACATAGTCATCTTCTTCACCCGTGAAAGAGAGAGAGACGTTGGGGAACACAAACATAAGTACACATGCCACAAGGAAAATAGGAGGAAAAACTTGGAGTTGGGCAAGTGCATGGTTAAAAAGGAACATTGCAGAGAGGTCCGATGGCAGGGCCGGTTGGACCGGCTCTAGGACCGGATGGTCCGATGGCAGCGCCAGTGAACCAAAAGCAAACCGTATGGTCCGGTGGACCTCAGACCGGATGGCCCGGTTGCAGGGCCGGTTCAACCGGGGTAGGAACCAAATCTCACGGGAAGATGAAAGATCCAATCTATGCAATGTAAAAAATTACCCATGACTCAAAAACTTGCACAAATACAAATTTAACAGGAAGTGTAGGCCATGGTTTGACTTGGTTGGCATACAAGAACAAAGGTGGAACCCTAACTTATCAAATCCAACAAGATGTATAACAAAACATGGGGATTTGAGAAGCACAAGAGTGGGAGCAAAGGATTACCCGAAGACATTGCTTCCCTTGGACGAAAACACCAAAGAGCCCTTAAATAGGATGAACACAAAAATGGTCCCAAACCACCGTGAGATATAGAAATTCCTTCGGTGGAGAGCCTCCAAAGGTCCTTGTTCATGATTTGGCAGCCCGATTTATGGATCCTAGGGGTGGAATCACACTAGGAGAGGAGGGGAGGATGGGAGGGGCGACAATGGAGAGAAGGGGTCGGGGGAAGTGAAAAGGTAACCAGTGGAGGGGAGGGATTGGGCCAGGAAGAATAAGGAATAGAAATTTCTAGATCCGATGTGGGAGCCGGTTCAACCTTGATGCAGACTGGACCGATCGGTACCCAGTCTGGATAACCGAACTTAAAACCGAATCTGGGAATGGAGAGGTCGTGGGTGAAGATTCAGTGGCAAGTCCGGTTAACCGGCTCCAGGACCAGAGTGCTCGTTCTAGACTAGGCTGACCACCGAAGTTCAATCGAGACACTTGAGTACACCGATTCAGATAGAATTGGTTCAGATCTAGCCCGTGCACCAGACGGTTCGGTCCTGCAGCCAGTCAAACCAGGCCATAGACCAAAAATCCTAGAAAAACTTTGTTTTTTTGTGAGAAAACAGAAATCTTTCGAGGATGGCATGTGCATGTGCAAGAAGATAGTAGACTCCAAAGGGGTAGAGGAGGCAGATGATCTAGGCATACCTATTGGAAAAGATACAAGTTCAACACACAATAACAACAATAGGCATGATTCGAGAATATAGAGATCCACACGTGAGAAGAGCCAAAAGAGAAGCCAATGGGTGGCGGAGAATTTCTCCCCTATGTTTAAGAACATATGTCATGGCTATTGGGTTCAAAGCATAGAAAACAAAAAATTTCCTACGATGGGAACTACACGCCAAGATCTATCTACTAGATACAAGCAACGGGTGGATATACATCCATAGAGAACTTACCCTTGAAGACAACAATGCTTTGTTAACGAGATGGAACTCGTGGATGATGTAGTCGTACGCTTGCCGATCTCAAGATCGTGTGGAAGTCCCAGCGCCGCAAATCAGCAGCGCATCCGTCCATGCCCACACGTTCAGGCCACCGAACAACCGCCACCTCCTCACTCCAGTGAACCAGCGGAAGCAACAACTCCTTCCAGACGAAATGCCACCAGGAACATGTATCTCGCTAATCCGAGACCATGAGGGAATATATCTAGAGGGGAAGAGAGATCCTTCATGAGGAGGTGTGCTTTGTGAGGGAGGAGAGTGGGGCTTCTCTCCTCCCATGGCCGGCGCCCATGGGGGTTGCCCCCACCTCCTCCTCATTCACGTGGTGGAAGCTTCGCACACATCAATTTTGTCTCCACTAAAAGTTCCACTCACATGCATTAAATTTCCACCAAATTTAATGCAACTCTCATTTAATAAAACTCTTTTATTTATTTTATTCAGAATTTTGTTAATTACTTTAATTAATAAACATTCACATAAACCCCCCTACAATATTTAAATATCACATGCATAACCAATTTCAGCAATTTCACCTGAAACAATTTCGGTGTCCATTGAAATAAATGCAGCGCTTTGCAATTCTTTCATCTGAAACATATTTGCTCCAAATGGTGTTTGGCAACCCTTAAGTGTGTCACCCTACGGTTCACGAATAATGCAGACATGATCGAGACCCCTCTCAGATCAATAATCAGAAACGGGACCTGGAGATCCATTCTGACTCCTACACATTCAACGACGACTTCTGTGATCGTGAGAACCTTTAATGATAGTAACTTAATCCTTTGTCTCAGGATATATTACATTTCGAGATTCTATCATCGGTATCCAAATACCTAGTTTGATCTCGTTACAGACATGCACTCTTTTCTCGTTCCCGTGATATAACATTCTAGTGATCACATCACTTGCTTGCAAGCTATTGTTAATGTGATATCACCGAGAGGGCCTAGAGTATATCTATCCATCATAGGGATGGGCAAATACTACTCTTGATCCATGAGCCTCTACATAACACCTTCGTCGCACTGAACCCACCTTTATAGTCACCCTTTTACGGTGTGACGTTTGATGTTATCAAGATACTCTTCCGGTATTTGTGATAAACATGATGTCATGGTCTAAGGACTAGGATTACTTTGTATGATGTTATAGCAATATAAACATAATGACTTTGGTCGTAATGCTATACTTCGGATGAATGTTCATCACATCATTTCACAAATGTTGTGACCTCGTTATTAACGACATCCAATGTCCATGATCAGGAAACTTTGATCATCTTGTTAATCAACGAGCTAGTTTAAAGAGATGCATAACTAGGAACTTTATATTTGTTTATTAATCACACATCTATTAATGTTTCCGTATTAATACAATTATAGAATGCAATATCAACATCTATCATATACTTGGAATATACATAATAACAACTTTATTATTGCCTCTCAGGGCATATTCCCTTCAGTCTCCCACTTGCACTAGAGACAATAATCTAGTTACATAGTGATAAATCTAACACTCATGGAGTTCTGGTGCTGATCATGTTTTTCCCTAGGGAGAACTTTAGTCAACACATCTGCAACATTGAGATCCGTGTGTACTTTACAAATCTTTATATCTCCATCCTTGACATGCTCGCGGATGGAGTGAAACTGGCGCTTAATATGCTTGGAATTCTTGTGAGACCTTGGTTCCTTGGTGTTGGCTATGGTTCCATTGTTGTGCCTCCCGTTCGGTTATGAACTAGAAACCACACCTAGTTCGGTTATGAACTCCTTCATCCAAACCGCTTCCTATGCCGCTTCTGAAGCAGCAACATATTCCTCCTTCGTCGTTGATCCAGCCACCATAGGTTGTTTGGAACTCCTCCAACTAACTACTGCTCTGTTCAAGAGAAATACGTATCCAGATTGAGACTTAGAGTCATCCGGATCGGTGTCAAAGATAGTGTTGACATAACACGTAGCGACCAGCTCTTGTTCACCTCCGTATACAAGAAAAATATCATTAGTTCTTCTTAAGTACTTGAGGATATTCTTGACCGCTATCCAGTGTTTCGAACCTAGATCAGATTGGTACCTACTAGTTAAACTAATAGTATGTGCCACATCTAGTCTTGTACATAGCATGGCGTACATTATAGAGCGTATAGCTAAAGCATAGGGTATTTTATCCATTATCTCTCTTTCTTCCACCGTAGCCGGACTTTGAGTCTTACTAAATGTCTTGCCTTTCAACATTGGTAAGAACCCCTTCTTACTTCCGTCCATTTTAAACTTCTTTAAATTCTTATCAAGGTATGTACTTTGTGATATACCTATCAGGCGCCTTGATCTATCTCTATAGATCTTTATGCCTAATATGTATGACGCTTCACCTAGGTCCTTCATTGAAAATTTGCTGTTTAGATAACTTTTAACACTGTTTAAAAGATCTATATCATTTCCAATCAATAATATGTCATCCACATATAATATTAGAAATGCCACATTGCTCCCACTCACTTTCTTGTAAATACAAGCCTCTCCATAAGTTTGGACAAATCCAAACTCTTTGATCACCTCATCAAAGCGGAGATTCCAACTCTGGGATGCTTGCTTCAGTCCATAGATGGATCACTGAAGTTTGCACACCTAGTCAGCATCCTTAGGATTGACAAAACCCTTAGGTTGTATCATATACAACTATTCTTCAATGTTAGCATTGAGGAATGTAGTTTTTGACATCACTCTGCCATATCTCATAATCGAAATAAGCAGCAATTGCTAACATAATCCTAACCGACTTTAGCATCGCTACGGGAGAGAATGTCTCATCATAGTCAACTCCTTGAATTTTTCGAACCCCCTTTGTGACAAGTCGAGCTTTATAGATGGTTACATTACCATCAGCATCCGTTTTTCTTTTGAATATCCATTTATTCTCAACAACATTTCGGTCATGAGGTAAGTCCACCAAGGTCCAAACCTGGTTTTCGTACATGGATTCCATCTTGGATTTCATGGTTTCTAGCCCTTTGTTGGAATCCAGGCTCATCATCGCTTCTTCATACGTCTCTGGGTCATCTATTTCATCAACCATGAAGTTCATAACAGGATTTCTGTATAGTTGAGGAGTTGCACATGTCCTTCTTGACCTACGAGGTTTGGTAGTGTCCTCTTTCGGAGTTTCATGATCATTATCATTAGTTCCCTCTTCATTCGGTGAAGTCAACTCCGGAACAATTTCCGGCGCTACGCTACTCGCCATTGTATGAAGAGAAGGTTCAATAACATCTTCGAGTTCTACCTTCCGACTACACACGCCTTTCACAAAAAACTCTTTCTCTAGAAAGGATCCATTCTTGGCAACGAAAACCTTGCCCTCGGATCTGTGATAGAAGGAATACCCAATAGTTTCCTTAGGGTATCCTATGAAGACGCATTTTTCCGCTTTGGGTTTGAGTTTATCCGTTTGAAGTTTCTTCACATAAACATCGCAACCCCAAACTTTAAGAAATGATAGCTTAGGTTTGTTTCCAAACCATAATTCAAATGGTGTCATTTGAATGGATTTAGATGGTGCCCGATTTAAAGTGAATGCAGCAGTTTCCAGTGCATAACCCCAAAATGACAGTGGCAAGTTAGTCAGAGACATCATAGATCAAATCATATCTAATAAAGTACGATTACAATGTTCTGACACACCCTTATGTTGTGGTGTTTCAGCATGTGTGAGTTGTGAAACTATTCCACACTCTTTCATATGTGTGCTAAACTCGTAACTTAGATACTCACCTCCATGGTCAGACCGCATAAATTTGATCTTTCTATTTTATGATGATTTTCCACCTCATTCTGAAATCCGTGAACTTTTCAAAGGTTTCAGATTTGTGTTTCATCAAATAGATATACCCGTATCTACTCAAATCATCCGTGAAAGTAACCAAATAACGATATCCACCTCGCACCGACACACTCATTGGACCACATACATCAGTATGTATGATTTCCAATAAATCTATCGCCCGTTCCATTGAATCGGAAAGCGACGTTCTAGTCATCTTGCCCATAAGGCATGGCTCACATGTATCAAATGATTCAAAGCCAAGTGATTCCAAATGTCCATCAGAATGGAGTTTCTTCATGCGTTTAACACCAATATGACCTAGACGATAGTGCCACATATATGTAGATATATCATCATCAAGTTTAATCCTTTTAGCATCAACATTATGAATATGTGTAACCCTATTATCGAGATCCAATAGAAATAAACCATTCATCAC
This sequence comes from Avena sativa, assembly GCA_916181665.1. Lineage (NCBI taxonomy): Eukaryota > Viridiplantae > Streptophyta > Magnoliopsida > Poales > Poaceae > Avena > Avena sativa. The sequence continues at coordinate 442,082,519 of OV702295.1, forward strand.
AGGTGCATGACCATAAAACATATCATTCATATAAATCGAACAACCATTGTTTTCGGACGTAAATGAATAACCACTTCACATTAGACAAGATCCGGATATAATGTTCATGCTTAGTGCAGGCACCAAATAACAATTATTTAAGTTTATAACCAATCCCGATGGTAGGTGGAGAGACAACGTTCTGACGGCGATCACAAAAACTCTTGATCCATTGCCGACATGCGTCGTGACCTCATCCCTTGCTAGTTGTCGCTTGTTCCACAGCCCCTGAATCGATTTACATATATTAGCAATCGACCCTGTATCAAATACCCAGGTGCTACTACGAGTACTAGTCAAGTACACATCAATAACATGTATATCATATATACCTTTGTTTGCCTTGCCGGCCTTTACTAAAGCCACATATTCGGGGCAGTTCCATTTCCAGTGACCATACTCTTTGCAATGAAAGCATTTAGAATCAGACTGAAGGCCTACCTTGGTATTTTTCTTAGGTATAGCAAACGATTTGCCACACTTTTAGAAATTACCTTTAGGTTCACCTCTTTCCTTGGAGATGGCAATTTTATCAACCATCAACTCATAATGCCTTTTATTTATGTCTACTTCAGTAGACCAAAGTATGGCAGCAAGTTCAGTGAGCAATCCAATCACACCACTTATCTTGTAATTCAGTACAAACTATTTGTAGCTGGGTGGGAGTGACTGCACGACTCTATCCATCGCAAGATCTACTGGGATACCATGTCCTAGTGTCTTAAGATGTTGAACATAGCCCATCATCATGATGTGATCGTTCATAGAGTTGTGTTCCTTCATGTTTACGCTGAAGAACTCACTAGAGATCTTATATCTCTCAGCACGGATCTGGCTCTCAAACATAGTTTTGAGTTCCTTCACCATAGTATCAATGCTTCTAAGTTCAAAGCGTCTTTGGAGTTCAGGTTCCATTGACATAAGGATCGTGTATTTTACAAGATTGTAGCCATCATGCTTTGTGTCATACACATTGCGTTCATCTAGAGACACAGTACTTGCAGGAGTGTCACCTATCAAGCCATCTAGCACATATTGTTTCTGTGCAGTAGTGAGGAAAGACCTCAAGTTCAAGAACCAGTTGGTAAAGTTGCTACCATTTGCCGCAAGTTTCTCTTTCTCCATGAACACATTGAAATTAAAAGCAGGCGGTGCTATCTACAAAAGAATTTGTAAAGTTTAGACTAAGTTTATGATAGATCGAGTTCAACTAATCCAAATTACAAATGAACTCCCACTCAAAAACAACATCCCTTGTGTCTTTTTGGTGATTATATGAACCAAATCCACAATACCAAGTTCGATCATCACGTGAGTCGCTATATCTTCAAAGGCGAGCATCAATATGGGCATCATATCAACTATATGACTCATGCTTAACCTTTCGATCCGTGTTCCGAGGCCATGTCTTCACATGCTAGGCTCGCCAAGTAAGAACCTTAGTACTCGCGTGTGTAAAACTCTCTTACACTTGTTGTATGAAAGCGCGGAGTCGAGTACACCCGATCATCACGTGATGTCTCGAAACATGATCCATAGAACGGTGGATACTTAAGGAAGAACACATTTTTATCTTGATATCTAAATGAGGGATCATCTTATAATGCTACTAAAACGCCAAACTAGCAATATAAGATGCACACATCATATGTGCAAAGTGGAATGATATGGTCCATGCATTTGATCACCATCATTTGCATCGTGGTATGATCTCTATCATTCCTTTGTGTGTAAGGCCAAGGTCTATGGAACTTACACGTTAGGTGTGGTGTAAGGGTATCAACTATACAACAACTTACAACATTATCATATCATGACAATAGCCCAACAACAATCTAATCTAGACACCTCTAATTTATCCATTGCAAGTTTTACGTGGCTTAGGGCTTTCAGAGATAGAACCGGTCTTACCTACGAACATGGAACCACAACGATGATAACTAAGTTATTAGCGACTCGTTGTAAATCAGATATTGACTATAGTAGGAGAGACAGACACCCACTAGTCACTTATGCAAAACTAGTTGCATGTGAGTCGTGGAACCGGTCTGATGTGCTAGGACATGTAAAATTAGTTCGGGCCGCTTCATCCCACTATGCCACCAATATCCAAAATACATGAAAGAAGCAATACCATGATCATCATCGCCCACATATAAACATATGTGTACTACCCATGCAAAGCACCCTCGCATAGATCAGGCTCTAATATCACTGTTGGGTTCGCAGCATAGAAAACAAAAAATTTCCTATGATGGGAACTATACACCAAGATCTATCTACTAGATACAAGAAATTGGTGGATATACATCCATAGAGAACTTACCCTTGAAGACAAAGCTTTGTTAATGATATGGAACTCGTGGATGATGTAGTCGTACGCTTGCTGATCTCAAGATCGCGTGGAAGTCCTAGCATTGCAACTCAGCAGCGCATCCATCCTCGCACACACGTTCAGGCCACCGAACAACCTCCACCTCCTTGCTTCGGTGAATCAGTGGAAGCAGCAACTCCTTCTAGACAAAATGCCACCGGGAACATGTATCTCGCTAATCCGAGACCATGGAGGAATATATCTAGAGGGGAAGAGAGATCCTTCACGAGGAGGTGTGCTTTGTGAGGGAGGAGAGGGGGAATTTTATACGAGAGGGGGGCTTATCCCCTCCCATGGCCGGCGCCCATGGGGGGTGCCCCCACCTCTTCCTCATTCATGTGGTGGAAGCTCCACTCACATCAATTTTGCCTCCACTCAAAGTTCCACTCACATGCATTAAATTTCCACCAAATTTAATGCAACTCTCATTTAATAAAACTCTTTTATTTATTTTATTCAGAATTTTGTTAATTATTTTAATTAACAAACATTCACATAAAACCCCCTACAATATTTCAATATCACATGCAAAACCAATTTCAGCAATTTCACCCGAAACAATTCTGGTGTCTATTGAAATAATTCCAGCGCTTTGCAATTCTTTTGTCTAAAACATATTTTCTCTAAATGGTGTTTGGAAACCCTTAAGTGTGTCACCCTATGGTTCGCGAATAATGCAGACATGATTGAGACCCCTCTCAGATCAATAATCAGGAGCGGGACTTGGAGATCCATTCTGACTCCTACACATTCAATGATGACTTCTGTGATCGTGAGAACTTTTAACGCTAGAAAATTAATCCCTTTTCCTCACGATATATTACATGTCCGAGATTCGATCATCGGTATCCAAATACCTAGTTTGATCTTGTTATCGACATGCACTCTTTTCTCGTTCCCATGATATAACATTCTAGTGATCACATCACTTGCTTGCAAGCTATTCTTAATGTGATATCACCGAGAGGGCCCAGAGTATATCTATCTGTCATCAGGATGGACAAATCCCACTCTTGATCCATGAGCCTATACATAACACCTTCATAGCACTGAACCCACCTTTATAGTCACCCTTTTACAGTGTGAGATTTGATGTTATCAAGATACTCTTTCGGTATTAGTGATTAACATGATCTCATGGTCTAAGGACTAGGATTACTTCGTATGATGTTATGGCAATATAAACATAATGACTTTGATCATAATTTTATACTTTGGATGAATGTTCATCACATCATTTCACAAATGTTGTGACCTTGTTATTAACGACATCCAATGTCCACGATTAGGAAACTTTGATCATCTTGTTAATCAACGAGCTAGTTTAAAGAGAGGCATAACTAGGAACTTTCTATTTGTTTATTAAACACACATGTATTAATTTTTCCGTATTAATACAATTATAGCATGCAAAATAAACATCTATCATATACTTGGAATATAAATATTAACAACTTTATATTGCCTCTCAGGGCATATTCCCTTCAATGGCGCCTCAAAGATAGATGCTTGGACCCATATCATGACACAAGATCAATTAATATCGTAGACATAGGTTTGCATCAAACCAAGGCATGGTAGGATGACTATCCCCATATGTGTTGCGCGACTAGGCTACATCGCAAGTTAAGAGCAAGAATATCATGCAAGTAAATAAATCCAAGTTGTGAGGATCTAGAATACCGAGTTCTTGCCTCAACATGACAAAACGGGCTTCATCCAAAGGCTTCGTGAAAATATTCGCCAATTGGAACATCATTCCCACATGAGTGAGATTTATGTCACCATTTGCGACATGATCACGTAGGAAGTGGTGGAGAATGTCAATATGTTTGGTGCAACAATGTTGGACAGGGCTATTGGTGATCTTTATTGTGCTTTCATTGTCACATAGAATAGGCACCGTACCAAGAGACATACCATAGTATTTCAAGGTTTTCCTCATCCATAACAATTTGGCGCAGCAAGATTCCATGGAAATGTATTCGGCTTTGATGGTGGATAGGGTGGTGGAGTTTTCTTTCTTGGGTGACCAACTCACCAATGAACGAACAAGGAATTGGCAAGCCCTGGAGGTTGACTTCCGTTCAAACTTATCACTGGCCCAATCAGAATACGAGTAACTAACAAGCTCAAAGGTTTGACCCCTTTGGATACCAAAGCCCTAGTGTAGGAGTGAGAACAAGGTACCTAAACATCCATCTGACCGCTATCAAGTAGAACTCCTTGGGAGCGGATTGAAAATGAGCACACATTCCAACACTTAACATGATATCCGGCCTAGAAGCAAAAAGTTAAAGCAAGGAACCAATCATGGAGCGATATACCTATTGGTCCACGCCCTTATCACCTACTCCGATCTAAGACCAAGTTGCCCATTGAGTGGCATGGGTGTCTTCATGGGATTGACATTTGTAATCTCAAACTTTGCGAGCATGTCCTTCACGTACTTCTATTTGGAGATGAAGATGCCTTGAGCAAGTTGCTTCACAATGAAGCCTAGGAAATACTTCAACTCCCCCATCATGGACATCCTAAATTTCTTGGTCATCAACTCGACAAAAGCTTTGTTATGAGATTCGTTAGCTCCACCAAAGATAATGTCATCAACATAAATTTGAACAATTAATAAGCCACCCCCTTTAACCTGTTTGGTGAAAAGGGTGGAAACGACCTTACCCACGCTAAAACCATCCATGAGTAAGAAATCCCTAAGGTGATCATACCAAGCATGAGGAGCTTGCTTTAGTCCGTAGATAACCTTGTGGAGTAGATACACATGGTTAGGATAGCGTGTGTTTTCAAAACCCGGGGGTCGAGCTACATATGCAACCTCTTTCAAGGGACCATTAATAAATGCAGTTTTCACATCCATTTGATAAAGCTTGAAGTTATAAAAGTATGCAGATGAAAGAAAGAGGCGAATAGCTTCGAGGAGAGAAACGGGTGCAAAGGTGTCCTCATAGTCAATACCTTCTATTTGAGCATACCCTTGCGCCCAATGGGAAGGAAATCAGTAATCGGTAACTACTCGATCGGCTTGTGAGTAGCGACTAACCAGAATTCAGACAATTAACTGATTTAATCGGTCAACTATTAATCGTGAAACATACGCAAATTAGCACCTAAAACACGTGTATATAAGAAAGAAATAGTATATGGGCCTCTATATGCCCGACCCTACTTCTCTTGAGCCCAAAATCCCATTAAAACATGTACACTTTTCCTCGCTGACCCAATCTTCAAGGTCCCTAGAAAATCAGGGTCCACCGACTGAAACCATGTGCCCTCCTTCCGTTCATCCTCCTATGACCTCTAAAGTTGCTCTTCTCCTACCACGTACCCAAGGTACTGGTTGGTGATGGAGGGAATCGAGCTCTTGAAGGCGGGAATCGAGGGGGAGGTTCGCCAAACCTACTTCTTTGGGACAGACTAGCTACTAGACGGGCGATATGCGTTGAAAATTTTGCACCTTTTTTTGACCAAGTGTGGTAGTTAATCGAGAATATACCTAGTAATCAGTATGTCAGAGCTATTAGTTGGGTTAAAGGATTAACACAACCGATTAGTGGTAATCAACATGGTTATGTCCTGAGTTGCGAGTAATCAGCCTATTAATCACTGATTCATACGATTTTTTGAACAATGCTTGCACCACTAACCTTGCTTTGTTTCTTGTGATAGTTCTGTTCTCATCTTGCTTGTTCTTGAATACCCACTTGGTCCCAATGACATGGATGTGATGATATTTAGGCCTCTCCACAAGATACCAAACTTCATTGCGTGTGAAGCACTCAAGTTCTTCTTGCACGGCAATGACCCAATCCGGATCGTCCAAAGCTTCATGGACCTTAAGTGGCTCAAAGTTGGACACAAATGCATGATGGCCAGAAAACGTAGTGAGATGCTTCTTCTTGTTGCGAGTCTTGATACCTCTTGATATGCTTCCAAGTATATTATTGACTTGGATCCCACTTGTAATAGAGTCGGACTTGATCTGACGGATTGTGCCTTCATGATCAACAAATTCATATTTAGACGATCCTTGATCATTGACACCTTCTTGAGCTTGAACTTGGTTTTGAGGAACTTGTTCTTCATCTTGGTCTTGCTCAACGGTTTGAGGAATTGGTTCTTGTTCTTTGGTTTGCGAGAGTTGTTCGTCTTGTGGTGCACTTGATGGTTAAACTTGAGTAGATCTAGGCTCTTCTTGAGTTCGGCCTGATCCTCCCCATCAACTTCTTTATCATGGATATGATATTCGGTGGGCAAAATATTCCCAATTCCCATCAACTTGATGACTTGAGAAGAATCTCCATCACCTACAACACGTGGAACAACTTGCCCCTCTTGGGGGCCATTATCCTCCAAAGACTCCACGTCACAAGATACTTCAACACAACCATTAGTTTTTTTGTAGTATCTATAGGCATGAGAGTTTTCCGCATAACAAAAAAAGAGACCCTCTATAGTTCTAGATTCGAATTTACCAAGCTTTTCTTTATTTTTCTTGATGAGACATTTAGACAAAAGACACAGAAGTTGTTGACATTAGGATTGTTCTTTGTGAGAATCTAGTATGGAGTCTTATCAAAGGGAGCTCGGAGGAAGAGCCGGTTCGAGTAGTGAACCGCGGTAGCGATGGCTTCTACCCAAAAGTTGTGGGGTGACTTGAACTCACCCAACATTGTTCTTGCCATCTCGATGATAGTCCGGTTCTTCCTTTCAACAACACCATTTTATTGAGGGGTATATGGATCCAAGAATTCATGCTTGATCCCCTCATCTTGAATAAACTCTTGCATGGTGTACTCCTTGAATTCAGTGCCATTGTCAGTCCTAATGGTCTTGATCTCCACTTCATGGGTACGCTGAGCTTTCTTGGCGAAGATCATGAAGTACTTGTAGGTCTCATCTTTGTGTTGAAGAGGAGGACCCAAGTGTACCTTGAATAATCAACAACGATCACAAGGACATAAATTCTTCCACCAAGAGTATCATATGTTGATGGCCCGAAGATATCCAAATGGAGAAGCTCCAACGGTATTGAGGTGGCCACCTTGGATATTGATGGATGACTCTTCCCACGTTGCTTTCTGGAGATGCACACACTACACACACGATCCTTCTCAAAAGACACACCAGTTAATCCAACAATATGCTCACCCCTTAGGAGATGTTGAAGATTTCTCATGTTGACGTGGCCAAGGTGGCGATTCCAAAGCCATCACTCGTCAACCTTGGCCATTAGACATGTGGAAAGAGATGGACTCTCTTGTGAGAGGTTAACCATGTAAAGGTCGTCTTACACATATCCAACAAGGACCAAATTGAAATTATCACCCCTAAAGACTTTCACAAGAGATATAGAGAAATAGGAATCATAACCAGAATCTGCAAGATGTTTAATTAAAAGAAAGTAATAGCCAAGGTTCTCAACAAGAATGCCAGTCTCTAGGGTCAAAGCCTTAGAGACCACCAATGCGGTGACCCAGCATACCACTGCATTATGTAGTACAGTATAGTCATTGGCATAATACCAATGAAACACCATTCACTAGTATTACATCCCTCAGAGTGGTATAACAGAAACACAGTAGGTCCAAGACATGACTATAGATTACAACTCAACTCTTTACAAAAGATCCAGAGAACACTCTAAGTAAAAGAGAGAAAAAGAAACTTCTACAAAAGAAAAATCAGAAATAAAAAACTCAGATCTATTAAGCTAAAAGACTATCATCTGAACTATCTAGCTTGCAATTGCTACTAATGCAATGCTCTACCGAAGTAGGTTTTATGGCTAGAGAGTATACTTCTATCTAATCAGAACTTTGTCTTCACGGTTGATGAATATGTTGACTTTATTGAAGAACTTGAGGTGTCTATGATGGTTTATTGAGCATAAGTTGGTGTTGATGTTGTCTTCAACGGCTTAGAATCTAGCAAGGGTTAAGAAGGTACGGTTGAGTACGATTGTACTCAGCAAGTTCACTAAAAAGGAGTGTATGATGCACTATCTCTACAGCCACAAACCAAAGATTGTAGGCAATGCAGGTTTTTGTAAACATTTCTTCAAAGGTTGCTTTTATTCTGAAAACTATGTCCGACAACCTTCATAGGTTGACCAGAACCTTCGTGGGGTTCCTTTCCTGCCGCGTTCGTAGCTCCTTCTCGGAACAGGGAGTATCATGTCACAGTTCTTACACTCTACAGAGGTGCGTTGCTTTACCATGAGAGACCAAATCCTTGTTGCACAACCGGGCGAATCTTTTCCGTCCACAATTCCGTGATGTGGGGCCCAGTAGATGATCCAAGCCAATCACTGCCCCCTTCGCGACCCCACATGTCCCCTTGGTGTACGCCATCCCCACACATTGTATTACGACAATGGTTGGTACTGACCGTTCATATGCCAGAACTATCGTGGGATATTGAGGGTTCCCACCCATATGCTGCATATCCTCTATGAATTACCAATTAATGCATGCTACGAGGATAACAACCAAGATCTGCGCATCCGGATACACGCGGGAGGAAGAAGATACAGCTGACTTCTCCGTCCCATTCCAAATCTCATGGTTAACGCGTAATATACGACACTAGAATCACTGGAGACTTGGTTGATTAAGTCCTAGATATTATGTTCCTTTACCACTGGAACTGTATCAATAGATTATTACCATTTGGTAAATAATCCATAGTCATATTATTATGGAAATAGTGTTTTCGGACCTTTTGGAAATACAGGTGACGACAACATTTGAGTTACAAGCATTTGATAGAGAATAACAAAAGGACATGAGCAAGTGTGAACTTGCCTTTTTTGATTGCAAGATTATGCACTCATGGTCTTCAAGAAACTAGAAGATCCAAAATCAGGAAATAGCATCACTGGTCTAGTAAGGACGAATATTTAAAGAAGCAGGATGCAATTATGCATAAGTAATGTAATGCAATTTGATAGACGTGAATTTTTGGAATAATCGTATCAAATCTAGGGTTTGGAAACTGGGAATGGTTTCTTTAGAATGTGTGTCACTTTCATATCAGCTTCACACTTGTGCTTCTTATTAAGGCTTGTGAGAGTGTGTGAAACAATATGTAAATACAACAAGTAGCATACAATACTAAAGCACGTAATTGGGGCATGGTATGTAAAAGATTTCTTAAGCAAGATTATTAACCAAATAGAGCCTTTATACAAATGTTTAAGGATGACCTTTAATGTTTCTTAAAAGAATAACCTTTGAGGAAAAGATTTCTTTACAGGAAGAAGCAGTTAAACTTAAAACTAACAATTTAAGAATTTTTGATTAGTTATGAATATTAAAGAAGAAAACAATTACCATATTTATATAGCTATTCCACTTGGAGTGGATACTTAGATATTTTGGATATGTATTATATTATATGTGGCTCACTTCTGAATGTTTTATATTAAGGTGGAGTAAGAGTATTATTGCCTGTATAGAAGTGGTGTCTTCATAATTTTATAAGTGGATAGGTTCACTTACCTATTTTAGAATTAATGCTTATACTTTATAAACATGTAAAAGACCTTACTTTAATTACTTAAAAACTTGCTTTATAGCTTTAGGTAGATTTCTAAACTTGTAAAAGAATTTGTAGTTAATATCTTGATTATCTTATAATGGGTAAAATTATGATACACTTAATTTTTAAATGGTAGCTTTAGCAAATTTTTGTAAAAAATGTTTAACCTATTTTACTTCACTTAAACAACAATTGAACTTGTTATTACAGTTTTAGATTTTAAACAAATAAAGCAAAAGGTAATAGTAAAAATTTATATACCTTGAAAGAATTTAATAAAAGAAAAGGGTTGTAATAAGATTTATTAGACCTTTACCTTCTATTTTACTTCAATTATGGACGATGATATTTTTAAGGTGTAGACATTATTTTTGTGGTCATTTTGGTATATTATATGTATTTTTGTGATTTTTAAATAACAAGATAACACTTTTATAAGTTTTATCACTTTTTTAAATACTAAATAAATAATAAATACTTAGTTAAGTATCACAAAAGTGTATAAATTAAGTTTATAAATGTATATTTTGTTTTTCTAAGAATTTTAATATTTTTTATACTTATTTTTAAGAATTTTCAATAATAGAATATATACTTTAAAAGATTAATCCTTAATAGGTTAATTACTACTAATAATAATTATCTTATTTAAGTTGGAAAATAAAATATGGTAATAGTTTTACGTTATAGAATTTATTTTTATGAACATTTTGATATACAAAATACATTTTTCTGAGTTATAAAATAAAAGATATTGATTTAACAAGATTTAATCATTTTATTAAATTTCTGGAAAATATTTATATTTGAATTTATAACGTTTTGTCTAATTATTAAATAGAAAATACGTTTTACATTCAGACTAATCCTAGACATAGTCACAGACATATGGGCTAGATGCCACATCACTAGCCACGTTCGCAAGGACCGGTCAACCCTGACCTCACCTGACGTCAGCACGCCGGAACCTTACCGGAGCACGACGGAGACGCTGATTTATGGTACCAGAGGCCACGCGGAGTGGCTCGTTCGAACGAGTAGAGCAAGGAGAACCTACCTAAGGTATTTAGGCTTGCTAAAGATCACCGGAGCAATAGCAACCACAGTGACTGGCAGCGGTGCTCGGTGGCGCACGGTGCGGTGACAATACAGAGCGAGATACAAAGAGTGAAGGGCATGGGAATATGCGCGAGCTCACCATGAGCATGTCAGACGTGACGGCAAGGCGAGAGGTGGTCGGAATCGATGAAATCGATGGTGGTCGATGTCAGATGCAGAGCTCGATTCCAGCTGATTCGCAGCGTGCCTGCTTGTGAGACGAGTTGGAGATGAATGAGAAGATGATGGCGATCCCGGCGGTACCCTTGGTTGGCTCAGAGGCGGTCTGTGGTGGCGAAGACCGTGAACTCCGGCGATCTAGCATTCGGTGGTCTCCTCTGTGGAGAGGATAAGAACGAGAGAGAGAGAGGTAAACGGGGATGAGGATGGACAGGAGCGTTGCGGTGGCGGTCTTATCCTCCTCTTTAGCGACGGCGATCCATCGCGGCGGTTGGATCTTTGCTGATGGAGGAGGACGACATCGGCAGAGCGCACGCAGGTGCTGTGTGCGTGAGGGTGATGACGACGGTGACTTTTGCAGAAAACCCCCTAATGTTTCTATGAATCAACCCGCGGTCCTCTAGCTATCCCACCTGTCAGTGAGAGAGAGATAGAAACACGGGCTGCTGTTGGGATTTTACAAAGTGAGCGGTTTGTACTTTCTGTTGCTCGCGAGTTAGGAATAGGGAATGGGCTGTGGGCCGGTGCTGCTGCGCTGCTTCCTTTTTCTTTTCTTAATTCTATTTCTATTTCCTGTTTTTTTACTATTCAAGTTCAAATATGAATTCTTCAAGGATTTAAATATCCAGGGAACTTGTAAGTCATGAATGTCATTGTGTAAAGCAAGTATGATTATCTTCTCCTCATTTCTTATTGTGTAATAAAATAATCATAATTATATGAGAGACCCTTTTTATTAGGAAACAATAATAGGAATTAGGTTTTTTTAGAAATTACTTCTTATTCAAAGATCCTTTGAAGATGATTTTGTTTCTACTTGATAATGTTAAGGATTTAAATGGCTAAGGATGGTTATATCATTCTATACACACTTGGTATCATATTGGAATTCCTATATATATATACAGGCCCCTAATAATGCTTTAAGTCTTTATGATTCAAAAAATGGTGATTTCTTCTACTCAAATCAACTAGGTGTTTAATATTAGAGTTTCTTTAGCACAATCTTGGTTAAGTCATTATACATGAATATCAATCATTAATGAGGAAATGAAAATGTTCATTTCCAAATAATGGACATGAGTTTTGGGAAGGTTTAATAGATTCATTAATGGAGGATTGAAGATATTCATTTATAGATAGCTATTATTGGTTTGAAAAATAGTTAATGAACTCATATTCTATTATGGGTATGGATGAAGATTAAGAGTTAGGATAATTTGCCTTCATGTCTTATGGCCATGAATAATAACTCAACTTAGAGTGAGCTATTGAGATTGCTTTACTGAAGTGATCTTGATGGTATATGAGACTAGATCCTTATTAGGGTTTAAGACAATCAGGTGGACAAGGCCTCCATCAATACACTCCGAACTGGTATACTACTTATCTGTTAGACAATTCATTTGACTAAGAGATACTATCCATTGGCTGCCTAAAAATAGGAATTGGTTTAACTACCCTCTTTATTCAAGGGTTTTAAACAAAGAGGTAGACACAACTTGATAAGACCTTGGTTAAAGGTTTCTCAAAAATTCTTATCCCCACCTTTCACTAAACTTGGATCATAGTTAAGGAATTCCATTCCTAAATATACTCTATAATTTTCCCTTATCTACTTCTAAGGCTTGCAAGATTACAATTCTTTTTATACCACATGTGGTATCAAACCTCTGGAATGGGTAGGGTGTTACTCCCACAATACAAGTTTGTTCTTGTATTAGATTTGTTAAGCTACATTGCCTCCAACTACTCCATACAACTAATATTATATATTTGATCATACTCTAGCTTGACTTCTCATGATCAAGCTAGATGATTCAGCTTACTAGCACTTTACCTAATTTAGTATACTCACAACCCTATTTCAACACCTAATCATCCATTCTCAAGTAATTTGAGAATGATGGCTTCCATACTTTGATCAACAAGCTTAGGCTTCTGATTGTTTGATCAAAACTTATTAACACTATGTACTAGACTTGTACTAATCTCTCTATAAGACTTATCTTGTTAAGGAAACTTACTTGAGGTTTATACCTGCTTGGCTTAACAAGGTTATTAGTTGATACTCTAATACTACTAGCTTTCTCAAAGTTTGCTGATAACTAGCTTAACTCTTGGTTTTAGGTACTTCTTCTAGTTAACTCACGAGTGAGTTAACTCCTCCAACATCCAATGGTGTGATCTTCACTAAGGATCATATTCCATTGATGATGGCACACTCAACCATATCTAGTTCCTTCTTCTTATTAATTTACTTAAGATCTTTGGATGGTTAATATAATAGGTCAATAAGTTCTAGGTCAGGAATTGGTTAATCAACATTGATGATCAATCGACACTAGAACCTGATTAAATTAGAATGTCATCTATCAATATGATAATAAGGATATGAGATGAATGGCCTTGGCTTGTCTTCCATTCTACTTCATTGGTGATAAGAGTTCATATTTAAGAACTACAATGATACCCATGGTAGGAATATCTATGGCAAACAAGTAAACTTTAGAATATCTATGGTAGGAATATCTATGGCAAAGAGCCAAGGTCATACTACTATAGTGATTGGGGCGATTGCATTGGTACGACAGTGTCTCAACTATAACCAATGCATGGTCCTGATAACGAATATACCTAAAATACAAGTGTGAGGTGGTTACCTTGCCTCCCAATACCTTAGTACATTATAAGGTAGAGAAGAGCTGGCGGCAATGTTGGATCTGGTGTACGTCTTATACTAGAAAAATATTTTGAATGTTCCAAAATAGAAGTGAGAAAGTTAAGATCTTTACAAATTCAACCTTAGTAAAAGTGAATGTTCGTATTGCTTCTTTCACATATAGATTTGAACTCCGGATCAAATGTTGATATGCTCAACATATTTGCAAATTACTAGATAAAAATATTAACAAATTACAACACATATGAGGTTTACATACTATGGAGCTGCATTATACCAACTAGTCGTTAACCCGTGCAACTGCACGGGCAAGTTATTAGGGGAACACATATCGTTAGAAGTATACATATTTAAAATAACATGAAAAATTAGAACCATCAATATTTTTTATTTTTTCATGAGAAATATTACCAAGATAAGTTGATATTGATTGAATGCCATCATGATTAGAATCGAGCATTTCACATATATGCTTGGATCAATACCTTATGGAAAACACAAATAAATCTTGGATCAAGATACATGTTCTTGCATCATAATATTGCAGAAAGTAATAACTTTACCGGTGCGAAAAACACGGAAATCGCAGAATTCACAGTGTCGAATACAAAAAATTAGAAAACATTTTCCTTTATTTCTAATTGACCAACAAAATTTAGTAATAACCCCTAATAGTAAAAATGTACAGAGTAAATGTTTTGACACCCAGTTACTCATCTAGTATTACTAAGAAGCTGCCACAGATAGTGGTACATACAAAACAGCATGAAATGTAGAGGCAACTATAATACCTAATTAGTAGGTCTCACATGGTAGAAAAAATGACTCCAGGAAGATATATATATAGCAATTCACTTTAAGCAATGAAGCATGGACATATCCATATACCTTTCTTCCACTAATGCACACAACTTCCACAATGCTACTATCTTGCATATCACAGACCATTGGATGCTATGATTCAAATTGCAGTATGTAGATTAAACATGTACTCCCTCTGTTTAGAAATATAAGATGTTTTAGTTTTGTGAATCGAGTGTATCTAGACGTCTTTTAGTGTATAGGTTCGTAGAGGTTCGGAGTGAACCTAAAAGGCGTCTAGATACATCCATTTCACAAAGCTAAAATGTCTTATATTTCTAAATGGAGGGAGTATCATTTAGAATACCAAAAATTCACAGCAATGTAGTGCAAAAATATAAAATAATATTTCAGCGAAACATTAATATACAATTTGTAGCCTTGATATTTAAGTTTCTTTAGAGATATTGTACCTAAATACAAATTCAAAAACTCATGTTGTTAGAAGAGTAACAACTGTCAGCAATAAAGAGCTAATTAAATATCTATGTGAGAACCAAAAAATGGAGCAAACAGGTTAATTACACACGCAAAGGATATATATAAGTTATCAAGACTATTTGAATAATTACGAAGCTATAAGAAGTAAGCCGGCACTTTTACCATTGTGTTAGGTAAAGCAGCAGTATCCGTAGAGAAACAGCCTAGCTAAAGCAACACGAAAAATCCAGAGTACAGGAGTTAGAAGATGCAGCAGTATAAATTCAACCTTCAATGATTTACCTTTGTGTAGTCAATCTAGTGACATGTGCTTGTTAGCAAATCTATAGATGTTTCTTCCTGACTAAATACGATCGAGAAAAAGAGGATTTACTAATGGAGAAGAGAAACACCAATGCTTTCCGTGTTGGCATATTTGGATCATTGACTTTCAGATATTTATGATAACAGCGACTCAAGATAGGATAGAAAATTTTAACTCTGAATAATAGGGTGCTCTTGGGAACTCATGATACGCAGGTACCTTCAAATTTCCTTCTACTCTCTGTAGCCAATGTTAAATATGAATAATTGTCAAAATAAGACGATCCACGTAACCTACCAAACAAAAATGTTCATCATATGTTTTTATTTTTATATGGTTCAGATAGATACTACATCCTGAAAAGAATAAAAATAACTCAATTACAGAGGGTAATCTATTGCATTATTTTCTTGTTTAATAATTTATCAAGAGTTGAACGACAGGTTTTGATGTATGAGCATACTGCAGAAATTGAGAGGAAAAAAATCACCTCCAAATCCTTAAACTTCCCTCGTTTTAATAAAGATATTTGGCACCAGCCTCTCTAGCTAATAGAAAATCAAAGTCAAGAACAGCCTATGATATATACGTGTACCTACGGATAAAAAAATCTTCTCCTTGCGTCTTCGTAACAAATTGCTAACATATCACATCATGAAGAGACAATTTATTTTATTAATGCACACACAACAATATGTATCGCGGGCACTCTTGCCATCTCTCACGCTCATCATCACATCTTGCTACTTTCAGTTGGACATACGCATGTCCCTCGAACAGATACTACCTCCGTTCCATAATATAATCCTTTTTAGCAAGCTAAATCATTGGGCTCTATATAGTCGGGGCAATATGATGGAATTCAAGATTGCTGCATAAATCTCTCCTCAAAATCTAGCATAGAACCTAACTTTGTTTAGGCGGGAATTTCACACGACATCATCTAATCAACTCTTACAGAAAACCATGTTGACATTGATAGCTGCCCGAAGGACACCGTGTAATAGAATCCAGTAGTAGAGATAGGACTTTTTTGCGGGAGTAGTAGAGAGATGATTTGACCTAACAGAATCAAGTATATAATCACATGATGCTAGACCCCATGCCGATTGCATAATTCGCAACAAAGAAGATTCATGAATAACTTTTAGTTCGAATTAAGAAGTAAAATTTTCAGTCGATCATGCCTCAATTCTTGGGGATGATGTAGTATATTGCAGGCAATTAGAAACTTGTCAAACAAACCGTCAACAACAAAATGTAATTCATTTGCCTATAAATTTCATGCTTACCATAGTCACAATCCGTCGAATACCATCCAAAGATGCTGCTCGTGTGGAGTCCACGTGGAATCAGAGCCCGCTCCATGCATGCAGATGTAGGGTGCTCCTGCTACAACATAAATTAACCGAGCTCCCACATGCATGTAATTCGCTCATCTTAGTTTTATAAGATCAATAGAGGCGGCTCATGATGCGGCAACAGTTAAAGGAGTAGCTCATGGATCAGTAGAGAAACACGCATTACGTAATAGAGTCCAGAAAGATTGCACTCAGATCCGACTCCACAGCCACGATCCAGTGTTAAAATCAAATGTTGGAAACTTTGGCCTGCTGCTGCCATGGGCAAGTTCCCCGAGTAGGTGCGACTTCTCGCCCATCCTGTACCGGCAGTTCGATCGGAGAGGTAGGAGGCATCAAGTAGATGCGTTTTTTCTCTCTGTTTTTTTTCTACAGGGGACGTTTGTCGTACGTATGGAAGGAGATATGAAGAGGAGTCCGCCCCACGCAAGTAGAATAACATCTAACGGCTCTAGATGTATTATGGATTAATCGGATGGACAAAATTTTATAACCTCTAGGATTAACGTGGAGGCTCGTATGGTACCTCCAATTAGTAAATATAAGATTTTGATACATTAAAAGTGATGCCCTCGCATTTGCGAGGGCCACACTGCTAGTGATAGAAAATAGTAACACCATGGCATAGGTGGGTAATCTATGGCATATACGTGAGATCTAACAGTTTAGGTTTGAGTGAGTGCACTAAATTGCCATTAGATGTTTCTGATTTTTCTTAGGTTTTCTAGATATTTCTTTTTTAACATATAATATTTGTTTTGTGTGGGCCACATACCATCCGTATTTTTCCTAAAACAATTGCGCGGGTAAAAATCAAGGTAATATGTATAAGCACAACGAATCAGTTCCACCTACAAAAAGCATTCCATATGCAAAGCTTTATACAAAGAATTGTACCCCGCTGCTTGCCATACAAAAGGCATAGCATAAGTTCACAAGTAACATCACACTCTCTTTTATGTATTACCATGCATTCAATATGATCTCTTTTGCTTCTCAGGATTTTTTGGCTTTTAACATATCAGATTTAATTGTACACCACCAGTAGTAGAACAGAATATGTTGTCTACTCCTAAGATGCGGTATCATTGATTTGTTGTGTTGACGAGATCTCTACTACCGGTGCCCCTGAGATTCCTCACTTTTACGCAGGCTAAGCTAAGAGATTATGTTTTCAGAGAATTACGGGGGATTCTCCCCAACGCTTGCTATATAATCAAGAAGGAGCATAGAAGGCCATAGTACACAGACATTACATGAAACCAACAGGGAGAAAAGAGCAGTCTCTTCTACATTCTCTGGATCCACCCCCCTGCCGGATATAGCCATGTCAAGCTACAGGCTCCCTTGATCTCCTTTGGTAAGGTATGCCTTATTATATGCGTAATCACCCACGATCCACGCATGGCTTCCCTGTGTGGTGACGGTTAGGAGCTTAGAGACAGAGCCATGTCCAGCTCCAAGCTCCTGACTCCATGTGCTGACCGTGGGAGACTACGCGACGTACCTCACCACAGGAGACCAAGGCTTGTCTTCCGAATTCACCACCGTTGGCCGCAGTTGGAAGATTGCCTACTACCTGAACGGGGTTCGCAAACGATCCAATAAATATATTTCTTTGTATTTAGTATTTCTGGATTGCATTGACCACCACCGGACAAAAGTCCAAGTGCAGTTTACCCTCTTGCCATGGGAGGAGGGAGCGGGTAAAGGCTCCAAGAAGGTGCAGCCTTCTCTAAGCATGCCCGTCGAGGAATCTCTAAGCATGCCCGTCCAAGAATAGTTTCGGAACTGATCGTGTCCCTGTACATGTTTCAGAGTTTAGCGATACTGTATAATAGCTTTGCATGACTTGTTCCGTGGGATGGCACCGGTGAAATATAGTACTCTCTTCGTCCAGAAATAACTGACTTAGATTTGTCTAGATTGAAATGTATATAGCGTATTTTAGTGTATCGAATCTTGACAAATTCAAGTTAGTTATTTCTGAACAGAGGGAGTAGTATGTAGTATGCATAGTAATAAATAGCGACCTATATTGCCGCATGCTATGGTACGATATAGCACGAGAAAAAATCAAGGTAATATGTATAAGCGCAACGAATCGGTTCCACCTACAGTTGAGTTCCACCTGGTATTCCGATTACAGGAGTATTTTTTCCCCTTGTACCATAAAAGAAGACAACAACTCACCTCCTGGAGAGCACCTAGCATCATAGCTTCCAGGAATTTTCATCTCCATCATTTCACTATATACAAAGCTTTAGACCACACTGCTTGCTATACAAAAGGCATAGCATAAGTTCTCAAGTAGCATCACACTCTCTTTTATGTATTAACATGCATTCAATATGCTCTCTTTTACTTCTCATAATTTTTTTTCTTATCGCTATCGGGAATCTCAGGGAGAAAAGACATAAATTTACTTAAGCAACACAGACTGAACATGTCTACCGTCAATGACAACGAACAAAATATACTTTTTAGTGTTCCTTGGCATAACGAAAGCAACCTCAAGGACAAGAACCAGGTTCGACAAGAACCAACTTTTATTAAGTCCGTAAGTTTATATCACCTAACTGTAGAGAGGTAATCGGCAATAAGTGTCCTATAAACGAGGTTCGATCTTTCAACATTAATGGGTCCATGATGGCAAATTAGTGGTCGTACATACACGCACAAACTCACATGCGCACGCACACGCACGCACACACATCTGCAAGACTGCAACCCGGTTCCATTACCTCCATCGCCATCTTTGCCTTCTCTGCGAGGCCTTCCTTAGGACCAAGCCTTTCGTGCAGCTGTTTCACCACTTTTACAGTTTGCGTCTGTCTGCACGGGGCAATGCTCGGGGTGCGTCTCCCTGCACGCCGAGCGCGAGATCCTTGAAAAGGAATGGTCGAAGGTGAAAGACCATCACGTGCGCTGGGTGTGGGTAGATGTTTGCGAGGAGAATCCTCGGCAGGCTATACCATTGGCGCCGGCGACGAAGATCCCCCAGTGGAGCAGCAAGCCCTTCACTGGCGAGGAGGTAGGGAAGGTTGCCGCACGAATCAAGGCCCTTCAGGAGGGCGGCTTGGTTCCGGAGATAGTTGTCAGGGAATTTCTTGGACGCCGAATAGCACCTCTCCAAGAGCATCCGAATGGCATGTGGACCTATTCTGGGGATGTCGACTGGATGAAGCTTCAGGAAGGGTCCCTGGAGGAGCCTCTTGTAAGTAAGGCGATCAAGACTCTCCTGGGCATTCCCGGGGTTCCATATCCCCCGGCGGATGCTTCCCACTGTACTGTTAGCGGCCGAAGGAGAGGGCCGAAGCCTTGTCAGAGATTCCTCGCTTCGATGCTTCCGAGCTGATTGCGAAGGACGGCGAGGTGGGGAACCCCGCTCCAAATGAGCGCCCTACTCCATCAGTCGCGCCAGAAGAGGTCGACGTGGCGGAGGAGCAGCCCCCGAGGCGTAAGTGGAGCTTGCACAAGAGGGCTACCGCTCCTTCCAGTGACGGGGGAGATGCCGATGCGCCTCTCTTCGAGTCCCCCTTGAGTGCCCTCAAGGACGAGAACACCGACGGGCCCATCGAGGGGAAAAAACCCCTCAGTAAACCGTCGTCGTGGGCACCACGGAGGGTGGCTCCCTGGAGGATAAGGGCCTCCGCGTGGAGGCCTCTACCAGAGATGGCGGTCCACGTCGTATGAGGAGGGTGAAGTGGGGCGCATGGGCGCCCACTGATGAGTAATATTCGCCGCTGCCCCGAAACCTTGATGTTTCATGATGCAGCCCGTCTTACGGACGCTATTACATCTACAACACCAAGTCCCAAAGGTCATCTCCAAGTCACCCACGAAGACAGACACGAGCGGTACTACCGCTCCCATCAACGGTACTACCGAGCCTCGGTACTACCGCTCGGGATCAGCAGTACTACCGGTCTCGACTGAAGCCCGCACACTACGCTTCTGGATGCCACGGTACCAACCAGCGGCACTACCGCCCACAAGCAGTACTACCAGACTTCAAGTCCGGTACTACCGGTCATGCCAGTTCCTGCGCACACACAGCTAGGCCAGAACCCATGTATCCCCCTTATTACGTTTCAATATGTTATTCTCCAAAGTGTTTCAAGATTTAGTTATTAAATTTCTTGACTTAAGTTATAAACTTAATTGAGTATTCAAGAGTTGTTATAAGGAGTACTCTGATATGATCTCTATAAGATCCTTTATTATTCATTATATAATGTGTTGCAGGTTTAGCTTGATTCTATTTTATCTACCCATAGATCAAATTTTATTACCCAAACATAAAGTTTTAGCAAAGGTCATATTGAAACTTATCACAATCATCTTGATGATCTACTTCAGTTCCACCAAGTTAAGAGAAGCTTCAATCTCTTTGACACGTTTTATTTAAAAGCGCGAAAATTATCCAGATTTTCTATGCATGAATGCAATACACACACCTGAACTCAGATTATTTCTAAGCTCTCATGCTGGGATGTTACAGACTCTCCCCCTTAAAATAAACTTCATCCCCGAAGTTCGTACTCTCTTTCGTTTCGGAATGTGGTATTGACTTGTATTGATCACGTCATTTCTCAAATTCCATTGTGATCACAAATGGGGATAATTGTGGTATCCCGTCTCCAAATCTTTTTCCTTGAATTCTCTTCATACTTGAAGTTTCTTTTAGTATAATCTCTTGGATTATTTCCTTACAGTCCTGTTTAGAATTGGTTGTGGACACATTTTGTCCATTCCCATCCGGTTTCCTATCACTCTACACTGGCCTATTTTGGAGTACTTTATTCCCCCTATAAGGACAACTTACGAGTGATTTCCCCTTTATAACTAGTCCGCTAAAGTTAGCCTAGTTTATCTTCTTCTACCATTCATCCGGACATACTCTCGGGAATACTTTATAATGATGGCTTCTTATAACCTTATAAGAATAAGGTTTAACCTCATCATAGTCTAGTACTTCTTTTCCAGCCTTTAGTCAGAAAGTCAGGTAACAACACTTCAGTTGTTATTACTTACTCTCCCCCTTGGGTTTTCTTAACGACCTTTAAACAGTATGTATAATACCCATTCACTCAAAAGTCAGGATATCGGTCTTTGTCCACCTCATACCTTACCTCTAGAAGATCTCATGAAAGAATCTACGGTATATCCACACAATCATGGATCTCTGAAACGAATCTTCCAACATTACTTATCTTCCTTATCTTAAACATTATTTCTCACTGATAACTCCGATTTCGCGAAACGTCTTGAAAGCCATTCGGTTAAATTTTATACTTCTTTATGTCTCTTTTAGCTTAGGCCAAGTTTTATGCTCTTCAATTTATACAATAATGATCTAACTACCTAACTGCAAAGATACCAGCTATGGATATCAGTTGCGGATCCTCCTAGGTGTATGGATTACCCTACGAGTTTCCGATTTCTAACTGGCATTCTCTTGGAGTTGTCAGAGCTTGAATACCACCCTTGTTCCAAGACTTCTTCTTTGCACTAATTCATGATACTTCCATGATCTTGGGACAACTACTTCATTAACTTCTGAGCAACATCACCTATCTTGAGTGAACTTAAATTCATTCCTTCATGTTGCTCCACACCTTGTCTGCATTAGTATTCTTTCTTATTGCCAGCTCATAGTGAGTTGGGATTGATCCACCTGTTAAAATAGTGTTGATACTCCTTAGATTTAACTTCCTTCTTCGTGCAAGTCTTCATCTTGATCTTTGGAACTCGTCACTCCCTTACATGAATTCCCTTTACTATCTAGGTCTATAACATCAAGTAATAACTTGATGATGCAACATGCATTTGCACACCAAGTCAAATTTCATGTAAATATCTAGTCAATCAAGAAGAACCAATAAAACCAAGTAATACTCAAACATATACCATGTATTAAACATATGTCTTTGAAACATTACAACTCCCAACCACGGCAAGACACTCCTTTTGTACACTACCTCCTTAAATTACAAGATCTCTCTTGCCCATGTGAGCATGTTCTCACTTATTTTAGCAAGCCTCTCAAACACTACAATACACATTACCCAATATAAACATTATTCAAGCACTCTACTTTATGGATCATTTCTATTCTTACTTTCCTCTCTCACTTCAGTGCTTCTAGGATTTTCGTCCATGATGGCGCGAAGTTCAACGACTGCCTTCTAGTGCATAAGAACATCTAGTAGGTGCGTAATCTTGAGTAGAAGTACCAAGATTGAGATTAGCCATTGAAAAATGACTAACATACTAATGATCTTCTTCAGGATTCTTCTTTCTTCCTTCAAGCGCATCTTCAAAGTAAGAGGTATTCTTTGCCTTTTCCACGATCCAGTCGTACATATTGGTATAGTAACTACCAGGACACTCTTCCAGCTCAATGGGATTATTACTACCCCCATATGGTCCATAAGATTCTATAGGATTATAAGTGTTTTCTACTGCCTTACCAGATCCACATGGTATAGTTTTTCCCACGATTTCATCATAAGACTGGTCTTCCCATCTGGTATTACCTCTAACAGCATTATTGGGGTTGGGTGCATTCCATATTTTCTGCTCCTCCTCATATTTGGTCCACGGGTCTACTGGTTGCTGAGGTTCAACTGGATAATAGGCATAGACTTCAGAGTGTGGGTCATTAAACTCCATTTCTTCAAACACCTCCCATGAACAAACTGGTTTCGGGTGCTTTGCTTCTTTACCTAACTTCTTTATATGTGCCATTGCCTTAGCAGGATCAGTAAAATCCTTAATGACAGTGTCCAACTCTTGAACTAGCACTTGATGAGTGTTATGGAATGTGTTCAGTAAAGACTTGTAATGATCCATATACTCTACTAACAGAGTAGGTTTAGTCCTTACCAGAGCAGAATGATTTTAACTCCAGATCAGTACTAAGAGTTTCGTGAGGTATAGCAGTATAGGTAGTACCTACCAGTGCCTTGGAATTCCGTTCCCTTATCAGTTATGGCTGCTACTACTGCAATCTGATAGGCGGTTGCCATACATCTTGCTTCTCCCGATGGAGTCTCTCTACGCACTCCCAACTTCTTGGGTAACATGATCAGGATACGGTACTTGGCAGTATCCGCCCATCATAGAAACTGTAAACCTTGACCAGAAGTCGAGACTCATAATCCAGACTCCATAGAAGTTGTCTTAGAGTGATTGTGCAATCATCTTCATAATCATCTAAGGTCTTATTCAATACTTGAACATTCCGAGGTGGATACCTAGGTGCCATTCTTGTACTGTAGATAAGAAATTATCATCAGTCATATTGAGTTAAAACTCATGGTACTTATTTAAAATTGCATCATAATAAATAATCATCGCACTAGAAACATGACAAGATTATTCCCAATTTAATATCCATCATATTTCTAGAGAACTCTTTATTGTTGCTAACATCCTTCCTACAGGTTCTACCCATTTTCTAGGTTTACCAACTTAAGGTCAAAGCATATGCTCTGATACCAGCTGCGGTGACCCAACATACCACTGCATGATGTAGTACACTATAGTCATTGACATAATACCAATGAAACACCATTCACTAGTATTACATCCCTCAAAGTGGTACAACAAAAATACAACAGGTCCAAGACATGACTATAGATTACAACTCGACTCTTTACAAAAGATCCAGATAACACTCTAAGTAAAAGATAGAAAAGGAAACTTCTACCAAAGAAAAATCAGAAATAAAAAACTCAGAGCTATTAAGCTAAAAGACTATCATGTGAACTATCTGGCTTGCAATTTCTACTAATGCAATGCTCTACAGAAGTAGGTTTTATGGCTAGAGAGTAAACTTCTATCTAATCAGAACTTCGTCTTCACTTCGTTTGATGAATATGTTGACTTCATTGACTTTATTAAAGAAGTTGAGTTGTCTATGATGGTTTCTTGAGCATAAGTTGGTGTTGACGTCGTCTTCAACGACTTAGAATCTAGCAAGGGTTAATAAGGTATGGTTGAGTACAAGCGTACTCAGCAAGTTCACTAAAAAGGAGTGTATGATGCACTATATCTACAGCCACAGACCAAAGGTCGTAGGCAATGCAGGTTTTCGTAAACATTTCTTCAAAGGTTTCTTTTATTCTGAAAACTATGTACGATAGCCTTCACAGGTTGACCATAACCTTCGTGGGGTTCCTTTCCTACTGCATTCGTAGATCCTTCCCAGAACAGGGAGTAACATGTCATAGTTCTTACACTCTACAGAGGTGCGTTGCTTTACCCGTGAGAGACCAAATCCTTGTTGCACAACCGGGCGAATCTTTCATGTCCACAATTCCGTGATGTGGGGCCCAGTAGATGATCCAAGCGAATCACTACCCTCTTCACGACCCCGCATGTCCCCTTGGTGTACGCCATGCCCACACATTGAATTCCAGCAAAGGTTGGTACAGACCGTTCAAATGCCAGAACTATCATGGGACGTCGAGGGTTCCCACCCATATGCTGCATATCCTATATGAATTACCAATTAATGCACGCTATGAGGATAACAACCACAACCTGCACATCTGGATACATGTGAGATGACGAAGATACAACGGACTTCTCTGTCCCATTCCAAATCTCATGGTTAACGCGTAATATACGGTGCTAGAATCACTGGTGGCATTGGTTGATTAAGTCCTAGATATTATGTTCCTTTACCACTAGAACTGTATCAGTAGATTATTACCATTTGGTAAATAATCCATAGTCATATTATTACAAAAATAGTGTTTTTGGACCTTTTTAAAATGCAGGTGATGAAAACATTTGAGTTACAAGCATTTGATACAAAATAACCAAAGGACATGAGCAAGTGTGAACTTGCCTTTTGTGATTGCAAGATTATGCACTCACGGTCTTCAAGATACTAGAAGATCCAAAATCAGGAAATAGCATCAGTGGTCCGGTAAGGAAGAATGTTTAAAGAAGCAGGATGCAATTATGCATAAGTAATGTAATGAAGTTTGATAGACACAAATTCCCGGAATAATCGTATCAAATCTAGGGTTTGGAAACAGGGAATGGTTTCTTTAGAATGTGTTTCACTTTTATATCAGCTTCACACTTGTGCTTCTTATTAAGGCTTGTGAGAGTGTGTGAAACAATATGTAAATACAAAAAGTAGCATACAATACTAAAGCACGCAATTGGGGCATGGTATGTAAAAGATTTCTTAAGCAAGATTATTAACCAAATAGAGCCTTTATACAAATGTTTAAGGATTACCTTTAATGTTTCTTAAAATTATAACCTCGGAGGAAAAGATTTCTTTACAGGTAAAACCAGTTAAACTTAAAACTAACAATTTAAGAATTTCTCATTAGTTATGAATATTAAAGAAGAAAACGATTACCATATTTGTATAGCTATTCCACTTGGAGTGGATACTTAGATATTTTGGATATGTATTATATTATATGTGGCTCACTTCTTAATGTTTTATAGTAAGGTGGAGAAAAAGTACTATTGCATGTATAGAAGTGGTGTCTTCATAATTTTATACGTGGATAGGTTCACTTACCTATTTAGAATTAATGCTTATACTTTATAAACATGGAAAATGCCTTACTTTAATTACTTAAAAACTTGGTTTAGAGCATTAGGTAGATTTCTGAACTTGTTAAAGAATTTGTAGTTAATACCTTAATGATCTTATAATGGGTAAAATTAAGATACACTTAATTTTTAAATGGTAGCTGACGAGGGTTTAACTCGTCAATGCCCATTGTTATGGACTTGGATTTTGGAGAAGGAGGGAGCGCTGGAGGCCTCAATCGTCTAGCAAACGAGCACACAAGGATGCAAGTTTTACCTATGTTCAGGCCCCGTAGAGGTCCCTACTCCTGCTTGTCTGCTCTTGGAATTAACGAAGGAATCAAAGATTATAGGGGCGCGCAGATGCAATCTGGCGAGATGTGGAAACTAGGGTTGTGATTATCCTCCTCGCTGCTCCTCCTAGCCTTTATATAGATAGGCTAGGTCTCAGGTAGTAGGTCGACTCGGTTACAGATTTGGGTTTTCCGTTGAACTTTCTATCTTAAGATTCTTCTTGTCTCGCAAGCAATCAAGAGTCCGTGGGCCACTCGAATTCTGTATTAGGCCTTGGCAACGCCATGGGATTCTGCTGTATCTAGGCCGTATATACCAAACTCGAGTACCTGTAGGGTATACCCATGTCAGTAGCCCCCGAGTGTCTAGTGGAATCGCAGATTTGACTGGGGACTTTATGAAGTCTTTCGAGTGCATGCCTGAGAATTTTTCGAGTGTTCAGTTTGTGTCATAGGGATTGTTGATATACGTGCCTGATTTATCCGATGTATCGGTATCAGTTAACTTCCTTAGGGCAAAACAACGTAATCTACTCAAACTCGAGTCCCTGGACACGAATTTGGAAAAGTGCTAGCGTAATTCGACTCAGGCCGTGGAGGTCTTACAAGAGTCGAATTCCAGTGTATAAGTGAGCACTCGACACGTCCGTCGAGGCATGTTCATCGTACCTGCAGGCACGGATATGTTTCTGGTAGTGCGAAGTAGATGCGTTGCCATGCCTTATTTAGGTCTTACCTTCACGCTGTAAGCACGACATCTGAATTTTTGTCATCGCGGAGATGATCTGGGTGGCCCAGGAGATGTAATCTCTTTGTAGGGAAAATATGAGAAGGATTCGCCATATCATTCAAGTGTGGATATTATCAACACACAGTACGATGTACAAGGAAAAATAATCATAGGGTGCGTGACCAGCGCTCCCTATGGGAGTAGCCCCCGAGTGCCTATTCGAGTCATAGACTCGAGTGGGGACTAAAAACATTTTGTGACTGCTATCGTCTTTTATTGCTTGTTTCAGCCGAATGTGCATGCAACGCTTCCTATGGGTGTAACCTCTAAATCACAATCAAATCGTGGATTCGAGTGATGGGTTTGTCTTGAATGTTTATATACCTGCATAAATATTCTTTCGGGTGCACGGCCAGCGCTCCTGTTAGGAGTAGTCCCGAGTGCTTGGTTCAGTCGAAGACTCAAGCAAGGACTAAAGTAGTCGAAATATTGTGCTACTGGAATTCATGACGTCAGTGCTAACGATGTGATGACCTCGGTTACCCGCGTGAGTGGCTTTGTCGGGACGTGATGAGCGGTGGGTCCCACTTTCTGACTTTGATTTGACCAGGTGTGTGTAATCTTCTATTTTAACTGTGTCTCCTCGATTTCCACGCGTAATGGAGATAGTGGTGGACGGTTCGTGGTTCACCCTCGCCAGGTGTCGATGGCGATGTATGCCACGCATCCAGTAGGGTTTCTACTGGCCGTTGGATGGCATCCGCGAGGAGGTTAAGTAGCAGCGCAACTGCGGTAATTTTCCTGATCTGTCTTCTTTGCTCGTGCCTCCGTCGTCATTGCCGCTGCTCTCTGCTTCCTTGCGCACTTCATCTTCACAGCACTGGACCAGCACCATGTCTTCCCCAGTTACTTCCTCTGTTCACACCGCCATCGAAAGATGGGCAAGAAGAAGGGAGGCGCCGCCGCTGGACCCGTGGCCACTATTGTCGCCGCCAAGAAGAAGGGTGGTACCACCACTGTGGGCACTAGCGCTGCTGGCGCTAGGAATAAGAAGGGTGCGGGCACCCGCATCACCAATGGCGCCTGGTGAGCGTCCATCATCAAGCCTGCCGAACTGCAGCTTCATCGTCGAGATGGAGTTCTTCCTCCTGCGGAAGACGACCTGCGAGTGCCCGGTGAGGAGGTAATCCCTTGTCCTCCTCCGGGTTTCCGGGTGATGTTCCTTGCATTCATCATCCGAGGTCTTTCTCTCCCTCTGCATCCTTTCTTCCGTGGTCTCCTTTGTTTCTATGGGCTCCAGCTTCACCAACTGTCCCCAAATTCCATTCTCCACATCTCTTGCTTCATCACTCTCTACGAGTGCTGGCTCGGAATCGAGCGACACTTTGGCCTCTTCAAGAGGCTTTTTAAGCTGAAACGCCAGTCGGCGTCCGGTTCGGTAGTCTACGACGTAGGAGGCTGCGGGATCCACATCGACTCTTCTGTCACCTATTTTTCCATCAAGCTCACCGCGTTCGTCCAAGGGTGGAGGGATAAATGGTTTTATATCCGCGACTAGAATGCCTACGGAGACCACTACGGACTCGCGCTCTTCGATCCCGTAGCACCTTGCAAGAGGAGGCGCTCCTAGAAGAAAATCGTGATGCCTGGCGAGTCCGAGGAAACGAAGGTGCTGTACAAGCGCGTCTGCGACCTTGAAAGCCGCATAGGTAAAGACGAGGGTGGCGTCACTCTCATTCGCATGTGGTTGTGCCGCTGCGTCCAGCCTCTGCAGGCCAGAGTGCACCCTATGTACGGCTAGACCGGTGCTGATGATGTCACTCGTGTGTCTGCCAAGGGTATTTCTGCGGGTGAGGTGGATAGGAGGGTGCGATTGGTGACCAAGTACACCACCAAGGAGGATCTCCTGGGCAAACCAGTCGTGCCTCCTTTCGACACCTCTAACCCTCCTCCTGAGGTAGAATTGTACTACGAAGTAGTTCTTTTGTCGATTGCCACCAGGTACTTGATATATAGTAATGTATCTTCTAATTGCAGGACTGGAAGGTGTCTTCCAATTTGCCCCTCGTCCTGAAGGGGTTATCCCTCACGAAGTGGATAAAGAGGACGAGTCGGAATCGACCGTCCCAATTGAAGAAGAGGAGGGAGCCCCCGATTCCAATGACCAGGACACTCGCAAGCGTTCCCGCCGCAAGGATTCTGACGCTACTTCCCCAATGATGCCGGAAGGTCCCTTTGCTGCTGCAGAGGAACCAATTCCCGCTGTTCCTGTGCACACCATGGCTCGTCCTCCACGGAAGAAGCTGCGACTGCCGAAGGAGTCGTCGGAGTCGGAGGAGCAATCCTTCGACCTTGATAAATTTAGCTGGTGAGTTCTGCATTCACGACCTCATTTTGGTTTCTTTTTGGAGTTGCTTTTTCCCTGAAGTTTTTGTTTGATATGTTTTGTAGTCGAGTGGCGTCATCGTCTTCTGACGACGTCCAATTTTTGAAGGAGTCCGGAGTCGCAGACTCCAAGGCCAAGGAAGTGGCCGAACGGTCTCCTTCTGCTCCATAGGCGGCCCACTCCGGGCATAATTCGTCGAGTTCCCCGCATGCTGGGGAACACCAGATGGTTGCCCGGATGACTGTGCGACAGTCATCTTCGGAGTCTCTGGAGGATCATGTAAGTGTCCTTTTGTTGTTTTGGCAGTCGAATTTATACTTGGTGCTGTTGCTGAACTTTTGTTTTCTTCTGATGCAGCTCATCATGAAGGAAGTTGGTCGCCTGGAGGAACAAGTCCTTGTCATGGGTCGACAGCATGCGCTGCTAGACAATCGCCATCGCGTTGTCGAAGGTTAGTATTGGCTTTGTATTTGTCTTCTTGAAATTTCTAGATTCGATTGATGATCCACCCTGTGCTTTTGTAGTTAAGCACAACGAACTTCTTCATCATGCTGCTTCCCTCGAGAAGGCACTTGCCGTGGCGGCGAAGAGTCGCAGAAGCGCGGAGAGGAATTGCGCTCCTCCACTGCTGAAAGGGAGTAGTTGTTCGAAGAACAACTTTTCTCAATTGCCAAGGCCCTCTCAGGTGATTGCCAGTTTTGATGTTGTATTCTTCCTTGTTTGATGTCGTATTGTTTTGCTAACACCTTTTTTATGCAGATGCCGGTAGCTTGAGCTTCGACGCCCAGTCCCTTTGCCGTGCAGACGCGTTGGCTGGTGCCGTGGCCGTAGTCGAGGACCGTAGTGCTTCTCTTTAGGGGACGTTAACGAAGGCCAAGAGTGTGCTCAGTCGCATCCGCAAGGACCTAACTCCAAAGGCCGGGCTTATTAACAATCTTGAATACCTAGTGGAATCCCTCGCTAGAGGTATTCCCACGGAATTCAAGAACTCGCAGCGGTCCGTCGACGTCACCATGTCACTCGCGATGGTGCAAGCCCATGGCATGGAGATGGACCCTGCCGCTATTTCCGAGGTGATGCCTGTCGACGCTAGAGGCCAGCAGGTAGTGTTTGCTCCCTTCGCTGGTAGCTGCGCAAAATATGGTCCTCAACTTATCGAGACCGTCGCCAAGTATTCCGGGGAGCGGCGGTGAGCGAAGGCGGCAAAGGCCACGGCATTTGGGGCTACCACCGGCAAGTCTGTGGCATCAGAGACTGCCACGGATGCGATGAAGCCCCCGAAGCCAAAGTCTAAGTCTAAGAAACAAAATTCTTCTTAGTCTGCATGTGTAATAGCTGTAGTTGCCTTTTGTTGAGACTATGCTTTTGTGGGAGTGTCCGTGCCGAGACTTTGCTATGCTTGAATGCATTCGTGCCTTTTGTCAATGTATTCTTGGTCCCTCATTTGCTCTTGCTTGATTTGTGATAGGGTACGTCGAGTGGACCTTCGAGTGGTCCTCGTGATCCTCCGTCCACCAATGAAACCTTGGTGCAGCCGCACTCAAAGGTGGAGGAGTTGTCATTGCTTTCACGACTGCGCGATCGCATTAAGCAATTGGAGCGTGAGTTTCCCATCCTCCGCGGTAGCGTAGATGTATGGAAGTCGAAAGCGGAGAAGGCCACCGCCCGTGAGAAGTATCTCTTGGAGGAAGTAGCGCAGCTGAATGAGCAATTCAAATGTTAGCTTTCTGCCCTCTCATCTTTTCTTTTAGATAATCGCTGCGATGCCTTGTCTTTACACTTTGCCATTTTGCTTGGTGTAGTTGTCAGTGCTCGTCATCCGCAGGATGGAAAGGGCCGGATTGCCATTCGAATGAATGACCTGACCTAGGAGAAACTGCAGGCGAGTGGGTACTTTTGGGTGGATCACGATCGTGTAATCGTGCTTGCGACCCTGCAGTACCGTGCTTATCGAGTACTTCATTTTTTGAAGAAGGCGTAGTCGTGCCTTAGGCATATTTGTCAAACGATGTTCCCGCTGGACGCCGTCCCTTCAAGCCTGCTGGCTCTTCTGGCGAAGTTCCAAGATTTGAGTGCGATTCGCTAGTGCATGTGGCAGCAGTTAGTAGCTGGTGCTAAGGCTGCGTTGTCGCTGGTGCGACTGCATAGGCCAGATGTAGATATTGCGTCTGTTGAAGCTGGGCCGCCGCCTCCGCCAAAAGGTATGACCTGGAACATGGTTCCGCACTATCAAGCGGTTGATCGGCCAGCAGAGGACATTGTGGATTTCTTCGAGGAGCATATGAACGTTCTTCTTTTGCAGCAGTAGCATGTTTTGTATCCTGCACATAATTGAATAAGTGTTGTAAAGTTTGTATGAATATGTTGGATGTAATTAATACCCATTGATATGTGAAGAGGTTGTTAGCTTTTGTATTTTGTGAGTGTGTTGTACTCTGCAGTTCCTTTTCGTTAGCCTGACTTGTGTTTATCTCAACACCTTGCCAACCTGTCAGGTGCATTGCAACTGGGTTGGTGTTTATCAAGGGTTCGATTGATGTTGTGTCAGCTACTCAGGATACTACAATTTGTTCGTAGAACAAAAGTGTAAAGGGTGGCGCAGCCCCCGAGTGATAAAATTGCAAGAAAAATAAGTAAAACATAGAGTTTTGGGGCACTTAGCTTTATTTATTCACGGAATAGTACGAGGTACAATATGTGGCTAAGTAGCCTGGCTGAATAGACTTATTTGTAACTGTAAAAAACAACTAGGGGTAGAAGCGACGCAGCTGCACGACGTTCCAGGGGTTGGAGTATGCGACTCCTGTCTCGAAATCTTTAAGGCGATAGACGCCACCTGAGATTACTTCTGTAATCACGTAAGATCCCTCCCAAGGGGACTCGAGCTTGAGATGCCCTTGTTGCTTTAGTCGTAGGACCAGGTCTCCTTCGACGAAGGATCTGGGGCGTAGCCTTCTGCTGTGGTAGTTGCGGAGGCTTTTGCTGGTAGATCATTGATCTCTCCGCTGCGATTTCTCATGCCTCGTCAAGGAGGTCGAGGGAGTCTTCGAGTGCAAGGTTTTACTCCTGTTTGCTATAAGATTTCTCATGAAGAACAGGGTGTATCCCGTGGTGCTGTTTGGACCTGTGCGCAGGCTCCATAGTACGGATTGCAGCTCGTCTGGCCAGCAT
The DNA here is from genome assembly GCA_916181665.1 of Avena sativa. Lineage (NCBI taxonomy): Eukaryota > Viridiplantae > Streptophyta > Magnoliopsida > Poales > Poaceae > Avena > Avena sativa. The sequence continues at coordinate 442,115,570 of OV702295.1, forward strand.
CCGACGGCTTGTTCGAGTGGCCGGAGGAGTCGTTTCTCGATTCCGCTACAAACGAGGCCATTGGCCTTTTTGACTTGATTGTTGGTCTGTGGGTGAGCCACCGAGGCGTAGCTTATGTTGATTCCCAGGTTCTCGCAGAATTCCTGGAACTCCTTAGAGGTGAAGTTCATCCCATTGTTCGTGCTGATCCTATGTGGCACTCCAAAGCGGTAGACAAAGGACTCGAAGAAGTTGACAGCGCTGGCCCCTGATTGATTTGTCACTGGCATGGTCTCGATCCACTTGGTGAATTTGTCGACTGCGACCAAGAGGTAGACGTGACCTCCTGGCGAGGATTTCGGGAGCTTGCCGACCATGTCGTGTCCCCATTGTATGAAGGGACAAGCCAATGGTATTGGTCGTAGTTCGGCGCCCGGTGCGTGAGGTTTGTCCGCGAATCGCTGGCAAGCTTTGCAGCGCTAGACGATGTCCTTGGCGTCGCGCATCGCCGTGGGCCAGTAGAATCCAGCTCGTAGAGCTTTGGCAACAAGGGCGTGACTGCCAGCATGGTGCCCGCAGGTGCTTTCGTGGATGTCGAGGAGGATGGCCCTTCCATCCCCGTTGGAGACGCACCATTGGAGTACACCTGTGATGCTGTGCTTGTATAGTTCGCCGTTAATGAGGGCGAATGCCTTGGATCGTCACACTATCTGTCGTGCATCAGTCGGATCATCTGGCAGCCTCTTGCTGAGTAGATACGTGATGTAGGGTTGTGTCCAAGATGGTTCGATCATCATGACGCTCATTGGTCCTTCGAGTCCTGTATCAAGATCCAGGTCGTCGAGTGTCATTGGCTCATTGGGCGGCGTAGCCCCTGAGTCCGTTGACGCGCTTGCTTTCTTCTCTGCAGCCTTTGGCTTGATGGAGCGTTCGCAGATGCGCTCGAGAAATACTCCAGGTGGTATGGGGGCACAGGTGGAGCCAATATTGGCGAGGAGATCCGCCTCTTCATTGCTTCCGCGACCGACATGTCGTAGCTCACAGCCGTCGAAGTCTCCTTCGAGTGTGTCGTAGAGGTCACGATATGCGATAATGTCGTCTCTTAGTGCGTCCCACTCGTGCATCGTTTGGTTGACCACCAGTTTTGGAGTCACCGTAGATGATGAGCCTTTTGGTGCTACAGGATTTCGCCATCCGGATCCCATGTATTAGAGCTTCGTACTCAGCTTCATTATTGGAGGCGGTGAACTGCATTCGCAGGATGTATTTCATCTTGTCTCCTTGGGGCGATGTCAGTATGACACCTGCGCCAGCTCCGTCCTTTCGTTTGGAGTCGTCGAAGTGCATCGTCCAGAGGTAGGACATATCTAGCTTGTCGGGGTGATGGTTCTCCATCCAGTGCATGAGGAAATTAGGGAGAACTTGCGACTTGATCGCGTCGCGCTTTTCGTATGTGATTTCTCGTGGAGACAATTCGATTCCATAGAGCGCGACTCGCCCTGTGGCATCAGGATTATTGAGTATGTGCCCGAGTGGGGCGTCATTTACCACCACGATTGGGTGCTCCTGGAAGTAGTGGCGCAGTCGCCTGGCTGCCATGAAGACGCCATACGCCAGCTTTTGGTAGTGCGGGTACCGCTGTTTTGTTGGCGTGAGCACCTCACTGAGGTAGTATACTGGGCGCTGGACCCCGTGGACTTTATGTTCTTCGGCTCGTTCCACCACGAGCACCGTGTTGACCACCTGGTTGGTGGCGGACATGTAGAGCAGTAGTGGTTCCTTTTCGCGAGGCGTCACCAGTACTGGCAAGGTGGATAGTAGACGTTTGAGGTCTTCAAATGCTTCTTGCGCCTCGTCTGTCCACTCGAACTTGTCAGCTTTGCGGAGAAGTTGGTAGAAGGGTGGTGCCTTTTCGCCCATTCGACTGATGAATAGACTGAGCGCCGCGATTGGCCCAGCCAGCTGCTTGACGCCTTTTACGTGCTTCGGCTTCTCCATGGCCAATATGGCCTTTATTTTCTTCGGGTTTGCTTCGATCCCTCTCGTAGAGATGAGATACACGAGTAACTGCCTAGATGGCATGCCGAAGGTGCATTTATCCGGAGTGAGCTTGATCTGGTAGCGGTCGAGGTTGGCAAATGTCTCGCGTAGATCGTCGATTAGCGAGGCTTCCTCTTTGGTTTTGATGACGATGTCGTCAATGTAGACTTGGATGTTGTGACCAAGTTGGCTCTTGAGGCAACCTGCATGCACCGCTGATAGGTGGCTCCGGCGTTTTTTAGCCCGAAGGGGATCATGTTGTAGCAGAACACACCAAAGGGCATCGTAAACGCCATTTTCTCCTGACCCTGCTCCTTCATTCGAATCTGATTGTAGTCTGAGTAGGCGTCGAGGAAGCAGAGATGCTCACATCCCGCGGTGGAGTCGATGATTTGGTCAATTCACGACAACAGGAAGTGATCCTTTGGGCAGTGCTTATTCAAGGAGGTGAAGTCCACGCACATCCGTAGGATATCCGTGTCTTTTTTAGGCACAAGCATTGTGTTAGCGAGCCAAGTACTTTCCTTGATCTCACGTATAAATTTTGCATCGAGGAGTCCGTTGATCTCCATTCCGACTGCTTTTGCTCATGGTTCAGATAGTCGCCGAATTGTCTGCTTGACTGGCCTTGTGTCTAGATTCACGTTTAGTGAGTTCTCGGTGAATTCCCTGGGAACCCCTGGCATGTCTTCTGGACACCAGGCGAAGATCTCCCAGTGCTCATGGAGGAATTCGACGAGCGCGAGTTCCTATGCGGAACTCAAGTTTTTGGCGATGAGAGCCGTCTTGGCCGGGTCCGTTGGGTGGACCTGGACTTTCTTCGTGTGCACCGACGAGTTGAAGGACAGGTCGGGTGAACTTGGACTGCTCAGGGGAGGCCGGCTGTTGTCTATCGACTCCTTCAATCTTGCGAGTTCCTCGTGCATGCCAAAGGACTAGGAGATTCTGTTGAATTCCTTATCGCAGCTGTCGGACCTCTCAAAGTTGCCATTGATTGTGATTACGCCATTTGGACCTGGCCTTTTCATCTGCAGGTAGGCGTAGTGCGGCAGTGCCATGAATCTTGCGAACGCGACACGTCCGAGGATGTAGTGGTATTGTGAAGGACAGTCGAGAGGACAGTGATGTGGACGAGGAACTTGGCGAGGGTGGTCACGCCTGTGGAAGGTGATGCAGGAGTTGCTTCCACTGAGGTACTCAGTGGTGGAAGGTGGAGAGTTTATCACCAAGTTGACTTGGCGAGTGATGGCCTTATGCACTCGATTTGAGGGACGCCCTTTTTGGATCATCCCCATGTTGCCCACGGCTCGTGGGTATGGCTCTCGTCCGTGGTGCTGGATCGGCGCGGCCGTGGGTGGTGGTGGAAGAGCTCCGTGTGCCACAGCGCCTAGGGCGGCTCCGTAGCCCCTATTGACCGTATCACGATTCATCCAAGCCAGGCCCTCGTGGAGTTTGAGGAAATCGCGATAGTCCTTGAGAAGGTGGCTAGATTTCTTCTTGCCATCGTGCTTGTCGATATAGAAGTGCACGTTGCCTGGCCTGGACAGTTTGTCCTCGATAGATGTTGCGGGTGCCTCTTCACGAGTGCGGCGCTGCCACACCTGCGCGGTTGTTCCGCTGTCGTGGTATCCACCGCTGCGATATCTGCTGTTGTTGTTGTCATCGCGTTTGTCGGCCCTGGCTGCGACCATATTGACCTTGTCGCGGTCATTGTAGACGCGCATCCGACGTTTGCCTCAGCAGTCGTGTCTGCACCCGAGGTTGTCATCGTCATAGGAGTAGGTACGGTTTTTCACCGAGTCTTCTTCGTCAGCCCACCGATTCACGATTTCCATCAGGTGGTCGATCGTTTTGGGCTTCGAGCGGGCTAGCTCCTCCCTGACATGGGTATACCCTATAGGTACTCGAGCTTGGTGTATACGGTCTAAATACGTACAGGCCCACGGTGTCGCCAAGGCCCAAACGAAGGATTCGAGTAACCTACAGACTCTCGATTTCTTGAAGAACAAGAAGAAGCTAAAGATAGAAAGTTCAAAGGGGAAAACCCTAATTTGTAACCGACTTGACCTGCTACCCGGGACCTAGCCTGTCTATATAAAGGCTGGGAGGGGGCAGCGAGGAGGACACACAGGCAACCCTAGTTTCCACAACCCTCGCCAGATTGCATCTGCGCACCATTGTAACTTTTGATTCCTTCGATAATTCCACGAGCAGACAAGCAGGAGTAGGGACCTCTACGAGGCCTGAACCTTGGTAAATCTTTGTCCCCTGTGTGCTTGTCTGTTAGCCGATAGATGTCTCCAGCGCTCCCTCCTTCTCCAAAACCCAAGTCCATAACAATGGGCACTGATGAGTTAAACCCTCGTCAATTGGCGCCGTCTGTGGGAATTGGGAGTGCTGATGTTGCGGCTTCTTTGGCTCCATCAACTGCGATCTACAACTCCGCAACAGCGGAGATTCGCCAGCTCTTTGGTGCATTCGACTTCACCGTCCACACGCCAGCCACTCGCCCGGCCTTCGAGTCCGTGGGCGACGGAATCAGCCTGGCGATCGGGAGCTTCCGCTTCCAAGTTGGTCAGATGGGCACGCTTCGCATGCCTGATCAGCCGATAGCACCGGCGATTGCCCCAGCATCGTGGTTTCCTCCGTCGATCGGCACCCTCAGCGAGCTCAACGCCCCGACAACAGTCGAGAACACTGTCAGCGACAGCAGTCGCGACTCCGATCTAAGCGATCTGGCCACTGAAGATGGAACCTACGGTTCCGGATTTGAGAGCTGTGGAAGCAGCAGCTTCCCCAATCACTTCATATGCGCCGTCATCAATGCAGGCGACACCTCTGCCAACCGCGACAACGGTGGCAATCGCGCCAACAGAACCGACCCGCCTAACAGCGGCAACGGTGGCAATGGCGGCAACGGCGATAACGGTGGCAATCGTGTCCTCATTGACAACGGAGGGGCAGTCGAACCTCCAACCATAGTAAACGAGCAAACCGGCGAACGCGTCGTAATCAAGCTCAACGAGCAAGAATGGGCTCGCTGCCGTGAGGCCCTGCGAGGCACCCCTCTACCCTTCGGATCCCTGCAGGAACTGCTAATGGGTTATCACTGGCTCCTAAAGGAAGAATTCAAGCGCCAAGTACAAACAATCGCGCAACTCGAGGCGCGCAAAAAGGCGGCAGACAAGTCGAGCCTTCACCGTGCTGGACTCTCCTCCTACGGAGGATCCTCCTCAAAGGGCAACGAGCACCTCGCCAAGAAGAGGCAGTCTCGGATGGCCCACCTCACCGAGCAGGAACGCATAGATGCCGCAAAGGTCCTCGACTTCGGCTCTATGACAGTCGACACCAGGGGCAATGTGGTCCCCAAAATGCCGCAGGCTGCGGTGACAGCAGCCACCATGTACCTCTTGAACAACCAACCACCAGCTGGAGACCCCCGAGCCGCCATGCACCAATCCACGATCGCGGGCTGGGGATTAATCGAGGCCGCCCTCGACAAGGAGCCGACACCGGAGCCAAAGAAGGGCAAAGCGCTAGCAAAGCGTTACTCCTCGCCCTCATCCAGCGATGACAACCATGACTTGTCTCGACGATGCCGCTCACGACGACACGACCATGACTACGACGCACGTGATGACATCACGCAGCGCAAGATCAACAAATCAAGAGCACGACGTGCTCGGTCGACTGACTCAGAAGAGGAGGACGTGGAGCTCTGCGACGCCAGATGCTTCAGCAGATCCATTAGGCAGAAGCGAATGCCTAAAGGGTTCAAACTCCCGTCAGAGAATCCGAAGTTTGACGGTCTATAGGACCCCAAGATCTAGCTGGAGGACCACATCTCCTCCGTCAGACTCCATGGAGGCAGTCGAAGCACTGCCATGCAATGCTTGCAGCTACAGCTGCAGGGCGCCGCCCGGGCATGGCTCAATAACCTCCCACCCGGATCCATTCGCAGTTGGGATGAGCTGGTTTACAGCTTCGTGCGCAACTTTAAGGGTACGTACAAACGGCCCGCATCAATCGAAGAGCTGAGATGCTGCCAGCAAAGATCTGGCGAATTTCTATGCTCCTACAATCAAAGGTGGTCCATCATCAAGAACTTCGCGGAGAACATCTCGGAGGATCGCGCGATTGACGCATTTAACGGTGGTGTCCGCCGTTTAGAACTCAGAGAGGAGCTGGGCCGCTCAAAGCCCAAGACCATCAACCACATGATGGAGACCGCGAATCGGTGGGCCGATGGAGAAGACTCGGTAAAGAATCGCGTTCACTCCGACGAGGAGGCGGATCTCGAGCACAGACGCGATCGCCGAGGCAAGCGTCACATGCGCATTTAGGACGACCGTGACGACGTCAACATGGTCGCGGCTGGCTACGCCGAAAGACGTGACGACAACCGCAACAGCGGATATCGTAGCGACGTATACCGCGACTCCGGGAAAACCACGCAAGTATGGCAACACCGCACTCGCAACGAGGCACCCGCGAGCTCCATTGAGGACAAACTGTCCGGGCCATGTACGGTGCACTTCTACATCGACAAGCATGATGGCAATAAGAAGTCCAGCCACCTCCTCAAGGATTGCCGTGAGTTCCTCAAGCTACATGAGGGACTGGTTCGGATGAACCGCAATGCAATCGAAAGAGGCTATGGAGCCGCTCCAGGCGCCGTGGCACATGGCGCACCGCCACCGCCACCTGGGCCACCCCCGAACAGAGCCGCACCAGACCAGCACCAGGGAGGCGAACCGTACCCACGGGCCATGGGCACCATGATGATCCAAAAGGGACGCCCCGCCAACAGGGTGCAGAAGGCCATCACTTGCCAAGTCAACTTGGCCACGCACTCACCACCATCCACCACTGAGTACCTTAGTGGAAGCGAGTCATGCATCACCTTCGACAAGCACGACCACCTGCCTCAGATACCCCGTCCAGGTCATTGCCCCCTCGTACTCGAGGCGCAAATTGGAGGCTTTGACATGAGTCGCGTCTTCATGGATGGCGGAAGCGGCATCAACCTCATATTCGCAAGTACCTTGCGAGCAATGAGAATCCCTCTAACCTGCATGGAGGCACCGGACACAACGTTCCACAGCATCGTCCTAGGGAAAGGCGTATACCCCCTGGGCAAAATCAACCTCGACGTCATCTTCGGCACGCCGAAGAACTTCCGGCGCGAGCGCATCGATTTTGAGGTCGTCGACTGGCCCTCACAATACCACTGCATCCTCGGGCGCGTCGCGTTCGCTAGGTTCATGGCAGTGCCCCACTACACCTACCTGCAGATGAAAATGCCAGGTCCCAATGGCGTCATAACAATCAACGGGAGCTTTGAACGATCTGACAGTTGCAACAGGAAATTCAACAGAATCTCCCAGTCCTTCGTCATGGAGGAGGAACTCGCGAGATTGAAGGAGATGACAGATAACAGCCTGCCTCCCCTGAGCAGGCCAAGCTCACCTGATCTCTCCTTTGACTCATCTGTGCACACAAAGAAGGTGCAAGTCCACCCATCGGATCCCGCAAGACGGCCCTCATTGCCAACAACTTGAGTCCTGCATAGGAACTCGCGCTCGTAGAATTCCTCCGTGAGCACTGGGAAATTTTTGCCTGGTGTCCTGCAGACATGCCAGGAGTTCCCAGGGAATGCGCCGAGCACGCACTCAACGTCAACCCCGACGCAAGGCCAGTCAAGCAAACAATCAGGCGACTGTCTGAGCCATGAGCGCAGGCAGTCGGAATGGAGATCAACAGACTCCTCAAGGCCAAGTTCATACGCGAGATCAAGGAAAGCACTTGGCTCGCCAACACGGTGCTGGTACCAAAAAAGGACATGGATATCCTGCGGATGTGCGTGGACTTCACTTCTCTGAACAAGCACTGCCCAAAGGATCACTTCCCGCTGCCACGGATCGACTAGATCATCGACTCCACCACGGGATGCGAGCGCCTCTGCTTCCTCGACGCCTACTCAGGCTATAACCAAATTCGACTGAAGGAGGAAGATCAAGAGAAAACAATGTTTACAACGCCCTTCGGCGTGTTCTGCTACAACACAATGCCCTTCGGGCTAAAAAACGCTGGAGCCACCTACCAGCGGTGCATGCAGGCTTGCCGCAAGGAACAACTGGGTCACAACATCCAAGTCTATGTTGACGACATAGTAATCAAGACCAAGGAAGAAGCCTCTCTAATCGACGATTTGCGCGAAACCTTCGCCAACCTCGACCGCTACCGGATCAAGCTCAATTCAGACAAATGCGCCTTCGGCGTATCATCTGGGCAGCTACCCGGGTATCTCATCTCCACGAGGGGAATCGAGGTGAACCCGAAGAAGATAAAAGCCATACTGGCCATGGAGAAGCTGAAGAACATAAGAGGCGTCCAGCAACTGGCCGGACGAATCGCGGCCCTCAGTTGATTTATCAGTCGGATGGGTGAAAAGGCACTGTGCTTCTACCAGCTCCTCCGCAAAGCTAAAAAATTCGAGTGGACCAATGAAGCGCAAGAAGCATTCGAAGATCTCAAGCGCCTGTTATCCACTTCGTCAGTGCTGGTGACTCCACGAGAAAGGGAACCACTGTTGCTGTACATCTCCGTCACCAACCAGGTGGCCAGCACAGTGCTCGTCGTCGAGCGAGCTGAGGAAAACAAGGTTCACGGTGTACAACACCAGTCTACTACCTCAGCGAGGTCCTCACGCCAACAAAATAGCGGTACCCACACTACCAGAAGCTGGCATACAACGTCTTTATGACCGCCCGACGACTGCGCCACTACTTCCAGGAGCACCCAATCGTGGTAGTCAACGACGCTCCACTGGGACATATCCTCAATAACCCTGACGCCACGGGGCGAGTCGCGCTTTGGGGAATAGAGTTGTCTCCACGAGACATCACATACGAAAAGCACGATGCAATCAAGTCGCAAGTTCTCCCTGACTTGCTCATGCACTGGATGGAGAACCAACTCCCAGACAAACCAGATATGTCCTACCTCTGGACAATGCACTTCGATGGGTCCAAGCGGAAGGACGGAGCAGGCGCAGGTGTCATACTGACATCACCTCAAGGGGACAAGCTAAAATACATCCTGCGAATGCAGTTCACAGCCTCAAACAATGAGGCTAAATATGAGGCCCTGTTGCACAGGATGAGGATGGCAAAAGCCTGCGGCGCCAAGAGGCTTATCATATACGGCGACTCCAAGTTGGTCGTCAACCAAACAATGCATGAGTGCGACGCACTGAACGACAACATGACCGCATACTGCGACCTCTACGACACACTCGAAGGCGACTTCGACGGGTGCGAGCTGCGACACGTAGGTCGCGAAAGTAACGAGGAAGCAGACGCACTCGCCAACATAGGCTCTACCTGCGCCCCCATACCACCTGGGGTATTTCTCGAGCGCATATGCGAATGCTCCATCAAGCCAAAGGCCGCAGAGAAGAAAGCAAGCGCAGCAATGGACTCAGGGGCTGCGCCACCCAATGAGCCAATGGCACTCGATGACTTGGAGCTAAACACAGGACTCGAGGGACCAATGAGCGTCATGATGATAGAGCAATCCTGGACGCAGCCATACATTACGTACCTCCTCAGCAAGAGGCTACCGGACGATCCGACAGATGCACGACACATTGCGCGGTGATCCAAGGCATTCGCCGTTATCAATGGCGAACTGTACAAGCGCAGCATCACAGGAGTACTACAACGATGCATCTCCCTGGCTGATGGAAAAGCAGTTCTCCTTGATATCCATGAAGGGACTTGCGGGCACCACGCCGGCAGTCGCGCCCTCGTTGCCAAAGCTCGACGAGCTGGATTCTACTAGACCACGTCCATGCGCGATGCCAAAGACATAGTCCAAAAATGCAATGCTTGCCAGCGATTCGCGGACAAGCCACACGCACCAGGCGCAGAGCTACGGCAAATCCCGTTGGCCTGGCCCTTCGCACAATGGGGGCTCAACATGGTCGGCAAACTTCCAAGGTCCTCTCGAGGAGGCTACGTCTACCTCTTGGTCGCAGTCGAAAAATTCACCAAGTGGATCGAAGCCATGCCAGTGACCAACCAATCAGGACAGAGCACAGTCAAGTTCTTCGAGTCCATCGTCTACCGCTTCGGAGTACCGCATAGCATCATCACCGACAACGGGACAAACTTCACATCCAAGGAGTTCCAGGAATTCTGCGAGAACCTGGGAATCAACATCAGCTACGCCTCAGTCGCGCATCCATAGACCAACGGTCAGGTGGAAAAAGCAAACGGGCTCATCCGTAGCGGCATCAAGAAGCGACTCCTCCGGCCACTCGAACAAGCCGCGGGTTGCTGGCCAGATGAACTGCAATCCGTAATCTGGAGCCTACGTACAACTCCAAACAGCGCCACGGGCTACACGCCATTCTTTATGGTGCACGGAGCAGAGGCGGTGCTACCCGCCGAAGTACGATACAAGGCGCCGCGCGTAGTCGCTTATGGCGAACAAGAATCATCCCTTGCACTCGAAGACTCCATCGACCTCCTTGACGAAGCCAGGTAAATCGCCACAGAGAGATCAACGATCTACCAGCAGAACCTGCGCAACTACCACAGTAGGAGGCTTCGTCCCAGATCCTTCGTCGAAGGCGACCTGGTCCTGCGACTGAAGCAGCAGGGGCATCTCAAGCTCGAGTCCCCCTGGGAAGGACCATACGTGATTACAGAAGTAATCCCAGGTGGCGCCTACCGCCTTCAAGATTTAGAGACAGGAGTCTCATACTCCAACCCCTGGAGCGTCGCACAACTGCGACGCTTCTAGCCCTAGTTGTTTTTTACTTTTACACCGCAAACAAGGCTACTCAGCCAAGGCTACTTAGCCACATATTGTACCTCGCACTGTTCTCCGAATAAATAAAAGCTAAGTGCCCCAAAACTCTGTGTCCTCTTTTACTTTGTCAATTTATGTACTCGGGGGTTGCGCCACCCTATACACATCTGTTCTTCGAAACAAAACGCGATATCCTGAGTAGCTGGTACATCAATCGAACCCCTTAACACAACCTCAACCCAGCTGCAATGCACCTGATAGGTTGACAAGGGAGTGAGATAAAACATGGCCAGGCTAACGAAAAGGACTCGCATAGTGCAACGCACCTCATGCTAACAAAGCTCTTTATACACATTTGACAATAAATTATCTACAACATCTATATGAACTTTACAACACAAGTACACTTATGTGCAGGATACAAATTAGGCTACTACTGCAGTAGGAGAACGTTGGTTTGTTGCTCAAAGAAGTCGGCGATCTCTTCTGCTGGGTGATCCATCGCCTGGTAGTGCGGCACCATATTCCAGGCAGAACCTTCTGGTGGTGCAGGTGGCCCAGACGCAATTGCTGCAATGTCTACATCAGGCCTGTGCAATTGCACCATTGACAGAGCAGCCTTGGCACCAGCCACCAACTATTGCCTCACGCATTCGCGAACCGCTGAAAGATCCCGAAACTTGGCTAGGAGGGTCAGCAAGCTTGATGGAGTATCATCCAGTGGGAACATCATCCGATAAATGTTCTTCAAGCATGACTACGATTTCTTCAGAAATAGCAGCACTCGCGACGCACGATCCTGCAGGGTCGCTAGCGCAGTCGCACGATCATGATCTACCCATAAGTATCCACTCTCCTGAAGTTGCTCCTGAGTAAGATCATGCAGGCGAATGGCAATTCTATCCTTCTCCTCCTGTGGATGACGCGCGCTGACAACTACACGAAGCAGCAACAGCAGCATGAGTACAACGTACCACTGCGAGTAAATACAAGGAAAAGATAAGAACCAGCAAACTAACATTTGAATTGGTCGCCTAGCTGCGCCACCTTGCCAAGTAGATACTGCTCTCGGGCGGCGGCTTTTTCGGCCTTCGACTTCCACACGTCCGCATTACCGTGGAGCATGGGCAACTCACGCTCCAACTGCTTCACGCGATCACGCAGTCGCGAAAGCAAGGAGAACTCATCTACCCTGGAGCGTGATGGTGCCACGGTATCATCAAGAGCTGGCGAGTCCTGGGTCCCCCTCACAGGATCACTTGATGTACCCTAACACAAGTCAAGATAGAAAGCAAAATAAGACGACCAAATCAACACAACGACAAAAGGGTCAGATGCATTCAAGACCAGCATAAAGTATCAGCAGATACACTCGCCAGCAGGCATGTTCTTAAACAAAAGGACATAAACTAATCAACTATTACAAAGCTAACTAAGGAGCAGCTGGCCTCTTCGACTTCGACGGCTTCGGGGGCTTCATCAAGTCCGTGGCAGTATCAGACGCCACTGACTTTCCGCCGGCCCCTGAGGCCGAAGCTTTCGCCGCCTTCTTGGCACGTTGGAGCTCCTTAGAGTACTTCACAACAGTATTTATCAAAGGATGCCCATATTTGGCACAGGCAGTCGCGAAAGGAGCGAAGACTACCTGCTGACCGTCCGCGCCAACAGGCATCGCCTTCGACACCACGGAAGGATCGATCTCAACTCCGTGGGCCTGCACCATGGCGAGTGCTATGGTCGCGCCAGCTGCGCGGAGTGAGTTCTTGTAGCTGGAAGGCACACCCCCGGCGAGTGATTCTACCAGCTCGTCCATATTATCGATCAGCTCCGCCTTAGGCATCAACTCCTCCCGGAGGCGACTAAGGGCGACCTTGGCCTTGGAAAGTGTATCCTGGACGGCGGCGCTACGGTCCTCCACTGCGGACACCGCACCCGCCAGAGCGTCATAACGGCGAAGGGCCTGCAGGTCAAAGCTCAAATCGCCAGCATCTGTGCATAAACCCAAACATGGACCAAAACATCAACGCCACCCGCAAAAACATTCAAAGCAGAGAAGGATAATAATATCCACAAGCAAAAATACCTGAGAGGGCCTTGGCGATTGAGAACAGTTGTTCCTCGAACAACTTTTCTCTGGCCGCAAAGGAAGCACACAGATCCTCTTCATGCTTCTGCGCCTCATCATGCACTGCGATTGCCTCGTCGCGGGTGTCTTCTCCATGGTGGCGGCTTTACGCAATAAGGCATTATGTTCAGCTACAGGACAAGCAAAAGTTGATCATCAGTCGACTATATCAAAAGGAGAAGATGAAGGAGAATAAAGTGTAGAATACTCACTTTCAACCATGCGGTGACGCGTCTCCAGCATTGCATGCTGGCGACCCATCGCCATCACCTGTTCTTCCAAGTGCGCGGCTTCCTTCACAAGGAGCTGTAGCAGAACCAAGGAATCAGCAGAGGCAACAGACAACGTCGACTGCAAACTAAAACGAAGAAAAGCTATACTTACATGGTCCTCCAGTGACTCCAAAGATATCTGTTGTGCCGTCACCCGGGCAACCATTCAATGCTCCCCTGCATGGGGAGAACTGGAAGAGTTGTGCCCGGAGTGGGCCGCCACCGGAGGGGAAGGAGCACGCTCGACCTCTTCCTTGGCCTTCGAGGTCGCGACTCCTGATTCCTTTAAAAATTGGACGTCGCCAGAAGATGACGACGCCTCTTGACTGCAAGATAACAACCATATCAACAAAATGGCAAACCCAGAGACAAGCCAAAAGGAAGCAAACAGAGAAGAACAAGTGAACTAGAAAGCTTACCAGTCAAACTTGTCAAAGTCAAATGTGGCCTCCACCGACTCCGACGAAGACTCCTTGGGCAATCGCATCTTCTTGCGAGAAGATGGTGCAACAGCCCTCATAGGAACGACAGGAATTGGCGACTCTGCACCAACGCCCGTGCCTTCCGGAGTCGAAGGAGACGATGCATCGGAGTCCTCGCTACACGAATTCTTGCGAGTATCTGGACTATCGGACTCGGGGGCTTCCTCCTCCACATCAGAAGGGACAGTCGACTCAGACTCATCCTCTTCCAAGGCTTCACGAGGAATAATCCCCTTAGGGAGAGGGGGCATACAAGGCGACACCACCCAATCCTGCATACAGACAACAAAAAGCAGCAAAAAGCAAGTAAGCAATAGAAGAGCAATCGACAAAAATAAGCTACTACGTAGCACAACTATACCTCAGGAGGAGGATTCGAAGCATCAAAGGGAGGAACAACTGGTTCACTGGGAAGCACATCCTTGCCAGTGTACTTCGTGACCAGTTGAACTCTCTTGTCCACCTCACTCGCGGACATGCCATCGGCAGACATGTGAGTGGGATCATCAGCGCCAGCCCATTTAAACATGGGGTGGACTCTGGCTTGCAGATGCTGGACGCGACGACGCAGCCAAGTTCGGATGAGAGCGCAGCCTCCCTCCTCTTTACCTATGCGACTCTCGAGGTCGCAGACGTGTTGATACAACACGTCTGTCTCCGCGAGCTCGCCAGGCATGACTACATTCTTCCAGGAGCGCATCCTCCTGCACAGCGTCGTGGGATCGAAGGACGCGAGTCCAAAGTGCTCATCTTTGGCCTTCTGATCGCGGATGTAGAACCATTTGTCCCTCCACCCTTGGACGGACGCCGTGAGCTTAATGTCGAAGTAGGTGGCGGATGGGTTGACGTGGATTCCGCAACCACCTACATCGTAAAGTAAAGAGATAGATGGAGACTAGCGCTTCAATTTGAAGATGCGCTTGAAAAGGCCAAAGTGTGGCTCGATTCCGAGCCAGCACTCGCAGAGTGTGATAAAGAAAGAGATGTGGAGGATCAAACTTGGGGACAGCTGATGGAGCTGGAGCCCGTAGAAACAAAGAAGACCCCAAAAAAAGGGGTGAAGAGGCAAGGAAAGACCGCGAATGATGAATGCAAGAAACATCACTCGAAAACCAGCGGGAGGAGCAGGAATGGTCTCACCGCTGGGGACACATGCATCTGCGACTGCCGCGGACAGCACTCCGTCTTGGCGAATAAGACGGAGATCAGACGCCTTGATGATGGAAGGGCGCCACACACCATTCGTGACGCGGGTGCCCGCGACCTTTTTCTTCCCGCCGGCAGCGGTGCTGGTGCCCGCAGCGGCGGAGCCGCCCTTCTTCTTTGCCACGGCAACAGTGGCCGCGGAATCAGTGGAAGCGCCTCCCTTCTTCTTCCCCATTGCACAACGGCGATGTGAGCGAAGAAAGTAGCTCGGGAACGAGCGGAGCTGGTCCAACGTCGTGGAGGAATAGGCGCAGGAAAAAGCAGAGGAGTAGCAGCAATGGCGATGGCACCAAGGAAGAATGAGCACATATGGGAAAATTACCGCCGTAGCGCCGCGAGTGTGGAATATGCAATCCAACGGCTCAGAAAAACCCTATTGGACGTGCGGCACACATCGAGTTGGACACGTGGAGAAGGGGAAGTGCGAACCATCCCTCCACTACTCCCATTATGCACAAAAATCGAGGAGGCGCAGTTAAAATAAAGATTACGCACGCCCAGTCAAAACAAAGTCAGGAAGTAGGACCCACTGCTCGTCACATCCTGTCAAATTCGCTCACGCGGGCAACTGAGATCATACAAGCGTCAGCACTGACGTCATCAAAGTTACGGAGCAAAAATCTTTGACTACTTTAGTCCTTGCTGGAGTCTTCGACTCCACCAAGCACTCGGGGGCTACTCCCATAGGGAGCGCTGGCCGCGCACGCTACGATTTTATTTTTGCAGGAATAAGGACAATCAAAAGGCAAACCCAACCACTCGAAATACAATTCAATTATGGACATGGGTTACTCCCATAGGGAGCACCGGAAATAAATTCGACTGAAACAAGCAAAAGACGACAGCAGTCGCAAAATGATTCTTTAGTCCCTGGCTGAGTCTTCGACTCAACCAAGCACAACAGTCGCAAAATGATTCTTTAGTCCCTGCCTGAGTCTTCGACTCAACTAGGCACTCGGGGCTACTCCCATAGGGAGCGCTGGTCGCACACCCTAGGATTATTTATGCAAAAACTGTGTGTCGATAACATCCACACTCGAAAACTCATGGCGACACCGCCTCATAATTTTCCCTACAAAGAGACTACATATCCTAGGTCACCCGAATCGTCTTCGCGATGATAAAATTCAGATGTCGCGCTTACAGCGTGAAGGTAAGACCTGAATAAGGCCTGGCAATGCATTTAGCTGCGCACTACCAGAAATATATCCGTTTCTATAGGTATGATGAACATGCCTTGATGGACGCGTCGAGTGATCAAACCCATATAACTGGAATTCGACTCCTGTAAGACCTCCGCGGCTTGAGTCGAATTACACCAGGACTTTTTCGGATTCGAGTTCAGGGACTCGAGTTCGAGTAGATTCCGTTGTTTCACCCTAAGGTGGTTAACTGATACCGATACTTCGGTTATATCAGGCACGTATATCAACAATCCCTATGACACAATTAAAAGCAGTCGAAATATATACTCGTTCAGGCACTCAAAAGACTTCAAAAAGTCCCCAGCCGAATCTGTGATTCCACTGGACACTCGGGGGCTACTGATATGGGTATACCCTATAGGTACTCGAGCTTGGTATATACGGTCTAAATACGTACAGGCCCACAGTGTCGCCAAGGCCCAAATGAAGGATTCGAGTAACCTACGGACTCTCGATTGCTTGAA